>CM042056.1:8590000-18590000 GCA_023525745.1 Arctium lappa | reverse complement strand
CTCTTATCTCTGTCTCTGTTCTGTGAAACAGTTCAGTATGGTGAATACGCGTGGTAGACCGCGTAC
Source organism: Arctium lappa (assembly GCA_023525745.1). NCBI lineage: Eukaryota > Viridiplantae > Streptophyta > Magnoliopsida > Asterales > Asteraceae > Arctium > Arctium lappa. The sequence goes on along the minus strand of CM042056.1, from coordinate 18,589,934 downwards.
TAGTGTTGACGGACTGGAAGCGACAACCTCCACAGCTGATCAGCCGGAAGGAGTTGAGGTTGTCGTGCGTCCGCCAGTTCAGCAAATACTAGGTGGAGGGCCAGAGGTCATTCCGTGTGTGGACCTGGCTTCGTCCCACCCAGTAATCAGGGATGCTAGTTCCCCTTCTGAGATGATGGCCAGCATGATGTTGGCAATGAGGGAAGAGATGGCAAAGCAGCAAGAGTTTCTGCTAAAAGTAATTGAGGACCGTGATGTGAACAATCGTAGAAGTGAGACGGTTGTGGAAAACATCGTAGCAGGTTCTGGAGGCGCTGGTACGGGGGTCAGGGCTGAGGAGAACAGGATTGTTGGTGCTCCGAGAGATAGGAAAAGTTGTTCCTACTACGTCATCATCAACACATATTTTACATTATAGTATATGTGGATGATATCATTCTAACCGACACCAATTCTTCCCTCTTAATGTCTCGAATTTCCAAAATTTCAGCTCGATTCTCCTTAAAGGATCTTGGACAACTTTCTTACTTCCTTGGCATCGAAGTCCAACCTCACACCAAGGTGTATTCCTCAGTCAACATAAATACATTCAAGATTTTCTTCAAAAAAGCAATATGTCATCTGCTAAATCTACACCTACCCCCCATGGTCGTTCTCCTCCCTTTCACTCTAGAAGGCAGATCTCCTATTCCAAATGCAACCGAATTTCGGTCCATTGTGGGTAGTTTACAATATTTGTCGTCCAAATATTGCTTTTCCTGTAAACAGGTTATCTCAATACATGCATAGACCTACTGATCTTCATTGGGCTACACTCAAAAGGTTATTACGATATCTTGCAGGCACCAATCATGGTATCCTTCTTCACCGCAACTCTCCAAATTCTTTACATGCCTTCATCGATGCTGATTGGGCTGGTGACAAAGACAACTATATCTCCATGACAGGGTATATTGTGTATCTTGGTAGGAACCCGATCTCATGGAGTTCTCGGAAGCAACGAACTCACGCTCAATCAACAACCGAAGCTAAATATTGAGCCATTGCCAACACAACGACTGAGGTTCTATGGGTTCTTAATCTTCTTGATGAGCTTGATTTTAAACCTACCGCTCCTACAACTATATATTGTGATAATAAAGGTGCTACTCATGTTGCCGCGAATGCAAAGTTTCACTCCAAAAATAAAGATCTTGCTCTAGACTATCACCTTGTCCGAAAATATGTTCAAGATGGTTGCATTCGCGTCTCCTACATTTCGGGAACAGATCAATTAGCAGATCCCTTAACAAAACATTTAGCTCGCATACGGTTTCAGACGTTATTTTTCAAGATTGGACTCACTAACCGGTCGTCCATCTTGCGAGGACATATTAGAGAGAGATCCCATGAAGATGGAAGCAAATGATATTGGGAGTTACAAATCAATTGATATGGGAGTTACAAATCAATTGATATGGGAGTTACAAAATCAAGCTACATTAATGTGATATGCATATTAGAGAGAGATCCCATGAAGATGGAATCAAATGATATGAGAGTTACAAATCAATTGATATGGGAGTTATAAAATCAAGCTACATTAATGTGATATGGGAGTTACAATATTACATTAATTGTATATATTGTTGCATAGATTAAGAGTTTTGATACTAGTATAAATACCTTTGTAATTCTTCTTGTAAACATATTTCTCAATAAACAAATATATTTCTTTCAGTTCCCTTCGTCCTAATTGGATGCATGATCTTACTTGGTTAAGAAAATTCATAACTTAAGGGATATTTTTTAAGCCTTATGATATGTGAAATGATTCGTTTTCATCATTGTGAGGTCACAAATTGGGTTTTGCCAACTGCAAAACATGTAATGTGGTTGAAGTTTATGTTAATATGTTCCCTCTTGAGTTGTTGCCCGATTTCTTCTAATTATTGCCAAGATTTTTATGCTATATATGGTGTTTACATTATACGCGTTTTCATATTTTAAAGCTTATGGTGAGGCTATGGATCTAATTCCGTGTTATTTGTATGGTAGAGGAAAAGCACCCATTTCTCCTCAAACTGTCCAGTTCAAAACAGGGGTGGATATTGTCGTGGGAGAAGTTGGCCATGTTAAGGTACTACATAACTATTGTCATTACTATATAACCATGTGGTTTCCATTTTATATTTCTGGAGCCTTCAATCTTTCATAACGATTCAAAGCTTTCTCACTTCTAAGAACCTTTTTTGGTTTAATTGATTGCAAAAACGCATGTTTTGTTTAGTTATATGGTGTTTATGCAGAATGCTCGATCTTCTTTACATGTTTAATGTCCAAATACATTTCAGTTACTAATCAAGTGATGAAACAATGGTTGCAATTTGCAAACTAGAAAAGGGAATGAGGTTCGGAGAGATGCAAAAAATGTGAACACCAGATATGAGACGATCGGGAAGGCAATGGTTGGGGATTATTTGTTTTAGTTTATTTCTTTAATTAATAATGACATGAATATCTTGATATCCATGTAAGTAAACCTGTACAAAATGGAGATTTGTTGTATCCTTTGGACCATTATCTATTTATAGTATATTATAAAACCACATAAAAAACTCTTAATTACAACATTTTAAGGACAAGTTACAACTAATTAAAGCCAATTACTTAATTTACAATTTCTTAATGCTTTGGTACAACCTTTCCAAGCACAATATCTCACATAATCATCTATTTGTGGAATGAATACTCATTTTTTAATATAACTATTTGTTTTTTTTTTGTGGAGGATTTTATAAAATAGATTTTATATTAGCATAATCTTTTTTAAATGTAGATTTTACATTTAAATCTATATTAATGAGATGTAATATAAAATCTTTTTTCTTCCGTATTTTCTTTATATTACATCTCACAATGATTTTTCCATATTTTATTTTATAAAATCTTTTTACATAATGAAATGTAATATAAACTCTTTTTTATTCCGTATTTTTTTTGCTAATATAAAATCTATTTTATTTTATAAAATCTACACGTATTTTATATTAGCATAATATAAAGTCTACACGTATTTTTTTTGATAATATAAAATCTAAACGTATTTTTTTTTTCACGAGCATTAAAAGAAGAAAAAAGAAGGTTGATATGAATAACCGAGTGTAAAGAAAATAAAATAGAAATGATGTAGATATAAAAATATTCTTCCATATTTTTAATATATTTACATTTAAATTTAAAATCGAAAATATAAATAAAAGATTTTAAAATATTCTCTAAATTCCCTATAAATATATATAGCTTCTTTATGTATCATCTGAGTACAAGAAGAAGACGAACGATCGGGTGTTAATGACGGAACCTGCAACTGAACAAAAGGTATTCCACTATATTTTTGTTTCTTTGAAAAACTACTTTTTTATATTTTATTTTATTTATTGAGGATTTGTTTTTATATTTTTCAAAACTCACAATCATATTTTTCGAAGTAGGGGAATAAGATATATATACATATCTCTATTTTTATCGACTAATACTATGAGGTCTTGAAGTCAATAGTCAAATAAATATGTTGTGAGACATGTCGTTTGAGTTTTAAATAATATAATACAAAACTATTACCAATATTATTGCACAAACTCATAGCAACAAACGATTAAGAATATATACAAGTTAACCACTTATGAAAATACATTCGTTTTTTACATTGTATTTCATTAACTGTTAACAGAGAAATTACGTTTCATTTAAACTCGGTTCAATATTCCAACAAAAAATTTATCCTCGTGTGCAATGCACAGCCCAACACTAGTTTCCCATTAATGTAGGTATTGAGAGGTTTGACAACATAGCTTGGGAGTCATAAGTAAACTATTGTAGTTGCAAATGTTGACTCGACTGACATTGGGGGGCCCAAATAAAAAATAAAAAAAAATATACTACAGAAAATTTAGTTCCTTCTTGCAAGTAGACCAGGGCCCTTGGTTGCCCACACTGTCCTCCGCCCTGGTCTAAAGGATATTACGATAGAGATAGAGATAGAGATAAATATATCAGAGTTAGATTAAAATTGAAATATTTCATAACTATCTACTTGTAACTCATCCCTATTTAAATGGCTTATGATTAATGAGAATTACATATTTTTTTTTATCTCTATTTCGTTTATTCTTTAACACGTCATCAACACGTGCTCTCCAAAGAGCTAATTTATCGTTGAAGTTTTTTTCTATTAATTGTTAAATTCAAAGGTCATATATGATTCTCCCTTTCTTTTTCTAGATTTTTTTTATCAATCATCAAAGTATGATCCGTATTGTTATTACTATGTTGCTTATTGATTTCATTGTTCTGATGCATAAATATATGCTTGTGGTTTTTGCTATAAATTTTACTACAAATAATTTTTTAATCGATTGGAATCCAATGTTATTTTTTTATTGTTGATTGTGGGATTTGTTTTGAACTATTAAAGAAGGTTAAGAAAAGTGATTTTTCTATATATAAATTATTTTAAGAAAAGTTGTTTGTAGTTAGACGCATATATAAAATAAATTGTTTTAATTTAATAATATGTTTTAGGTCTTCCTTTATTGTATAATTTAATTAGTTAAATTATCTTAAACATAGATGAATTAAGTTTATTATTTATTCATTTTAATTGTATTGAATCAAGTTAGTGTTATGCATTTGATTGTTGGTTTATTTTTTTGCTTGTTATTGTTATTTATTTATTTATTTAGGCTTGTTCTTTTAGATTTATTTAAAATATATGAATTTTATTTATATTGGTGATTAAAAATAAAATAATATAATTAATTAATTAGAGATGATTATTGCTTTGAATTTTTTTATCCAAAATTACAAGAAACCATATTTCATGAGAGTTCTCATTGATCGTCATTGTGTTTTACTTAATTGGATGAATTAAATCTATCTTTTCATGTGAGTTCAAATAACAAGTTAGATTATTAGTTCATTTAATTTTAGTTTCACCTTATTTAACTTTAATTGTGTTAGTATAACCTTTATTGTTTTATAAATATCACTCTATATTTAGACATCCTCAATTAGTTACAATTTTGACATGTTTAGTTGATTAATTTAATTAAGTTAATATTATCTTATTTAGATCAATTATCGTTTAATTATGAATATGATAATATTCATCGTTTTAAATTATTATTATTATTATTATTATTATTATTATTTATCAATGTTTAGATTACAATATTCATATATTAGATGGTTAATTTAAATGTTCATATTAATATTGCTATGTTTAGATGCTTATCCAATTAGTTCACAATATTAATTAATTATTTATTTCTTTATTTATTATTTGGTTATGTTAATATTTAAATATTTTATCTTCATTATAATTTATAATCTTATAATTAATTTTATGCATTATGAACATTTTGATAAGATTTGTTGACATGTTTGAAACTACAATACATTTTTATGATATGATGGCATGATATAATACAAGTATATGTATTTATGCCTTCAAGGCGTGAAAATTTTATACATGTATGACAATAAATATCCAACGTACGGGATATGTTACAAGAATGGACGTCTTGTCACTACAAAAAATCAACTCTATAGCGATGAAAGTTATAGCGACGACCTGTAATCGTCGCTGTAGGTAATAAAAATAGTTGGGTTTACAAATTCTTGAAGTGTTCAATTAATTTTTTAAAAATAGAACCCTACAGCGACGACATGTCGTCGCAGTAGGTGTTCAAAAAAAAATTCGGTTTCTTTCGTAAATAAAAAAGATTTTATGAAAAAAATATTAATTTTTATAAATCAACAGCGACGAAATATCGTCACAGTAGGTGTCGAAATTTTTTCTAATAAATAATATTTTTGAAAAACACATTATTTAAAATGTTTAAACTTTCTTAAAAACAAAAAAAAAATTTATTAATTTTTTGATATTAAATTTGTTTTAAAACACCGAAAGGTAATTATATTTATCTTACAGAGACAATTTGTGGTCGCTGTAGGATTGAATTTTTTTGGTTTATTAAAAAACTAGTATTTATTCTATAGACACGACTTGTGGTCGCTGTAGGGTTTTTTTATTTCTTAAAACAAATAGAACTAATTTAGGTATCTGCAGATCACGACGGCTCTCTTTTTTCTCTCCTTTTCTGCAATCTCGATTTGGTCCCTGTTCTAATCACAACGATTTGGTCCCTGTTCTGTTCGATTGTCGGCTTCTTCCTCCGTTCGATCACGAGTTTACTGATAACGATTGTAAGCCCTATTGCTCCTGTTCGCTTCTTTAGCTAAATGTTCGATTTAGGTCTAAGAAATCACATGATTTCAGGTAAACATGTGATTTAGGTTTAGGTAAACGTGGTGCGAGACGGAGAAGTTGAGGTTGATACAGCATATCGAGCCCTGAATTGCAAGTATTTTCACGATTCCAATATGTTTAAGAAATATTTATCATTAAATTTAGCACCGATGTGTTGTTGCAAGCATAACTATGAGAACCTTCTTGAGTAAGCAGCATATCCTTTGATTCTATGAGTAATGTACAAGCTTCATTATAGCACTATATGTTCTTTGTTTTACAAACCATTTAGGTGAAATTGCTATACTTTTTTTTATGCAAATTGGAATTTGCAATAGATAGGATGCTAATTGTTTTCCTCGTCTTAACTTTGAGTATCAGTTGTCATTATCTTTATTGAAAGACTCTAATTTGTGGCACATTTTTGGAACTTAACAATTGACAGCACTCCTTAGTGATACCAATTTTATTTAGGGAAGCACCATTGATTAATATGCCATCTTGGTTATGCTCCTAAAACAATCATCTCATGGAAAATATGGCTTTTAAGACAAAACCATCCAATAAAGATCCATCTTAGATATGGAAAATAGAGCTATTTTCTCTGTTCACATAACTACGATTTGCTTTTATGATGATTCTGTTGCTTATACATGGATCATGATACCAAGTTCGTCATGATTATATAACAAGAGTAAATGCAAGCGAAATGTTGATCTATGAAGAAAATCTGTCTACATTTTTTTAATGTGATGGTTCATTCTTTATCGTGATGTTTACATATTCTTACAGGTTATTGAATTCTCTGACACAAGCATTACAGAACTTGGGTGTGGATTTGAGTCAAGCGACCATCTCCGTACAGGTTGATCTTGGGAAATGAGCAAACAGAGGACTTACATCAGGTGCTACACCCATCGACAAGGTATTTTCTTGAATTGTTGAATATTCACAAGGTTCCTAAATACCAACTCCACCACCTTTCAACTAAATCAAAGAAAACAACCATGAAACATATATGAATCAATAGTTGTTGAATATTCACAAGACTGCCAAGCAAAGGAAAATCAGATCAATAGTTGTTACATTCTTTTTCTCTTTTGTTATATAAGTATATGTCAAAACGTTAACAATACGCATCTAGAGCAGATCAGCATTGTTATAAATCTCTGTGTGTACTTAAGTGATTAACATAACGCAAGAACACGAAGCCAGCAGTAATACATTTCGCTCTAGAACATGAATTTTTATCTCCAACGGATCATTCACAATAAATACTAATGTGCACCGAATATTCCAGAACACACTTCCTCTGCCATGATTGTTTACTTTGCAATGGACACCTTACCATCCCCACCCCCTAAATCTAAAAAAAAAATAAAACATTCTTTTTGGCTTCTTCTCTGTGACAAATCATGTGATCAGATCACTACATGAAGTACCACACTGAAATCTGTTGACCCACATCATCGCTGGTTGGTGTTCATCTCTCTCGCCCTTGCTATCTTCTTTCCTCTGTCATTGCTGCTGCATCGTTAGTTTTGATTATGGAATGTTAGTTGATTATTAGTTGGTGAAATCAAAGGTAAGATCAGAGCTCAATCTTAATTCTTAAATTTGATTATGGAATGTTAGTTGATTTGGGGTTTTAAGTTGATTTGTAATGGTATCTTATCTTGATGCAGTTCGAACTAGTCTCAAGGGACATGACAGTTGGTCTGGAAATTCTTGCTTGTATAGTAAACCAACTACTTTAACTCATCAAAAGAAGTCTAACCAGCAAAAAACTCGGGGAAAGTTGGCAATTTGTGCATAATACAAGTAAGATCCAATGTTTTATGTTATGCATGGATATTGGTATGTATTTTGACCCAACATGATCTCACACCTGAGAACGATACTAAAACTGGTAAATGAGAATATTGGTAATCCTTTTGTTTCTGTTCACTGGTTTTGCACATCTGAGAACGATACTAAAACTGGTAAATGAGAGATATACAGTCTATCACCAGGTCCGTTCCCATCAAATTCCCAATCTGGATACCCGTCCACCCTGATTCCGCTAATAAAAATAACAAATCATTCTTGACAACACAAAATAACATCAGAAATAACAAGGGAAAAGACCAAGTAAAGACCCTATTGAGGATGGTAACGTGCTGGTGGTGCTCCGCCTTGTGGGAACCCATTCTGCCCACCAAAGTGAGTCGGCCCAAGACCCATTTCGGAGTGGGGGTGGCATGTAAGGGTGATTATGCATCTGCATGTGCATTTGCATTGGCATAGATTGGCATGTAAGTACTTGCCCCATGACCCCTTACCACCATAGCACTACTATTGACATCATAGCCTTCAAGTGGCAACTACAGTGTCCATAAATCTGTTAATTTTTATTTGTTTAGGATTGGATTTGAAATCTATAGGGGCTGATATTGAGATGTTAATGTTTATGTTGTCATCAATTTTGTATTATGGTTTTCAAATATATTGTCATAAATCGGTGTCTTTTCTAGTTATACGAATATAAAGTTGTTTTCTAGTAATTTAAATATGAAATTAGTTTTTTAAAGTATATTTTATAATCAAATTAAATAAATATTAATTTTTATAATTAATAAAAAAAGTCAAATTTTTATCTACTGCGACGACATGTGGTCGCAGTAGATAAAAATCATTTTTTTTTATTTTTCTCCTATAGCGACGACATGTGGTCGCAGTAGATAAAAATCATTTTTTTTAATTTTATCCTATAGTGGCGACATGTGGTCGCAGTAGATAATTTTTTTATTATTATTTTTCTCCTATAGCGACGACATGTGGTAGCGGTAGAAAAAAATCGATTTTTTTTATTTTATACTTATAGCGACGACATGTCGTTGCCATAGTGAGCTACAGCAACGATCATACAGTGACGAAGACTACAGCAATAGATCTATAGCGACGAAATGTGGAGTATTAGCGACGACATTTGTCGTCGCAAAAGGGTCAGTTTGTTGTAGTGTGTAAACGGAATTTATGGGGGAGCCTTTATGACCCCAAGGTTATTGAACCTCAAGACAAGTATAACATACTTACCTGTGACAAGTGAGATCTCAAACGAATGTTTTATGCATGACAAATGTTTTTATCAATTATTACTCATAAATTGACAAGTATTATGAATGTTATTTATTTATGAAACCATGATTACTTACTAAGATTAAAACTTATATACTTCATGTATCTCAGTGAAGGAGTAAAGAAAGACTTCAAAGTTCAATAAGAAATGTTTATTACAAGCTTTTAGTTTACGTTTACGCTATGTATTAACTCTGATGTAATAAATCAGACATGTAATAAATAAAATTTTGTTTCTATTGTAAGATTTGTATTATTAAAGTAACGGCACCCAAAATTTAAGAATGGGGCGTTACACGTTATCACCAAGCATCAAAAACATTACAGTTTCTAGTTCGGAAAGAGCAAATGATTGATGAAGCTTCATGAATAATTCATGGAACAGTTTAATTGAATAATTGATGAAGTTGGTTCGGAACGAAGCAACAATTTGATTGAATAATTCATGAAATAAATTTTGGTTCATGAGATGCATATACTCTTCATGGCATGCATAGTATTTCATAGAATCCACAAAAGAAATTTGATTTCCATATTTGAACAATGAAGATGACTATGGCATGCAGAAGAAGCCGTACACATGATGAAGATGACGATGATGATTTGAAAATATATATACCTTATTTAATTAATTAAAAACTTAAATAATCTTCACCAAATTAAATCCATGTTATCCAGCAAAATAATAACAAAAAAAGCTAATAAGTTATTGTTTATCAATTACCCAATATACCCTTACGAATATTTAGGGGGTGTTCAAATGCAACCAAATTTACATGGTGCAACTCCTCTATCCATCACACATTTTAGGTAATTAAAAAAAGAAAAAAAGATAAAAGTAAAATGTGTGGTGGACAGTGGCGGAACCCCATAGGGGCTGTGGGGGCCATGGCCCCTCCGCTTTTTGAGTCAAATATCATATATATCTTACAACACATGTGAGAAGGTAGCTCTACTGGTTATTGCTTGGTATCCTTCTCCTCTAGGTTGCAAGTTCGAGACTTGTCCCTTGCATTTACCCATTTTTTTTCCTTCTTATATAATACATATTAAATTATATGTACAAATTAGTTTTTAAATAATATAATTTTTTTTCGGCCCCCGCGCCTAAAATGACCGTGTTCCGCCACTGGTGGTGGATAAAGGGGTTGCAAGTGTTACATTATGTAAAAGATTGCATAATAACTTATCCCTAAACTGATAATGTATTTGCGATTGAGCACATTCACGAACTGTTAATATCGTATCCTGATCAGGGTGAAAAAACATCGTTTGGGATCAATAATAGAGTTGGAAAATTTCCCTCCCAATAAGCTTTCCAAACACCCCTTTCCATTGGTTATTCCTTTGACAACAGTGTATAAGATTGACCATTTATCCGGTTGACAACTTAACCTGCAACAAGAAGTTACTACCCATGTACATCACTAAAAAACAAAAATTGAATGCCATATTGATGATAAATTCCAATTTAATACCTTCTCTTCAGGGAGGTCTCCTAGTCGGCAAGAGAGTTTTGGTAAACCACACGGACGAAAAATGTAATTCACTCTTATATTACATAACGTTAAAATTGACTATTCCTTTAACATGTCTTTCTTAATCATTTTATATTTATCAGTTTGTTTTTACTAATTAAATGTGATTAATTAATTAGTTATAGATAATGAAACATGGTCAAAACATATCATAAAGACCTAATGTTGCATATTATTCATGAATTACGAAAGTACCATGATATCATGGCTCATGAGCCTTTTAACACATAAATGTCTAGGCGAGGCTGTATAAGTGGTTCTGTTAAATATATAAATATAGTTATTTTAATATCTATGAGAATCAAACAATTGGAAAGATTACCTCTAAGTTGTGAGAAGCACATTGCAAGTTTAGAAGACCGATTAAAATCTCTGCATTGTAATTTGAATTGCTTAACTTAACAATTGGTTTCTGATTGAATTAGTGAGGGATGCATAACACCAAGGCTACTAATTAAGTGGCCCTAATTAATTGAAGTAGTTAGGTGGTGCTTAGGAAATCAACATCAAGGCTTCTTGTTAAGTGACCCTAACTAATTGAAGTGGTTGTGTGGTGCTTAGGAGCTCAATCTAGGGTCGGTCAGTTAAAAGATCATAATATTTCCAACTGATTTATGGTCCCAAAATGATAACAATATATCACGGTGCAAATGACCCTACACTCAACAACTAGACAACAACTTAACCATCACCAAGCAGGGATTTTCAAACATTGCTGTGGTTAAGCTCCATGAAGTAATTGATAAACTATAGGAGCAAACCCTTTTTTCTAAATATTTGATGTATGTTGGGTACCTGGTTGGTTTTCACAAAAGTAACTGTACATCTTGGTTCAACTTTGTACACTCGTTCATAGTAAGAAGTACACACTTGTTCAAAAACTCAGGGAGTTTTGTATTTGTTTTCAATTACTTTCCCTCGATAATATATGAGTAACTCTATAGACATCAGTTAAATAGTGTTATGGTTACACGTAACTTGTGATCCGGTTCTGATATTGGTTTTCTTGGGTGTGCTAGTAAAATACTATCGCTTAACTATGATGAGTTCAGGGCATAGATTAAAATGTGATATTATGTGTTAAAATATGATCATAGCAGCAAATGTGGCCATTAATAAAATATGTGAACTTTAAGCTGCCAAGACCATATTGCAAAAGTTGCATGCTCCCAATGATGAAGTTAAAGTTAGCCTGTTTTCTTCCTTGGCGTCCTACTTGGAATCCGGTTCTTTATATTGAACTTTGTTATAGATAAATGAATTCCCTGAATGGCTTCAGTAAAACGCAAAGAGCTTGATCAAGTCGGCTTTTTAATTCTAAAATGTGTAGCTCTAATGCACGTTCATCAGTGCTATCAGGATCGGAGATGGAAATGTTTCACAGAGAGACAAGACCCATAACCAACCGCCCGATCACAGGAAGGGTAACCCTAGTGCACAAATAGATCTTACCAAGGGGTAAAAAAAGCAGTTCCGTGAATACCCGCTTGAGAAAAAAGTTTTGGAGACACATGATTAGGTAACTAAAATATCATTTCCAGGCAACCATATAAATAGCCCTGGTTCAACAAGTGTAAAGTGTACTTCATTCTCCCAGTGCCTCATTTGTCTCGACAAAATGACTCAACGTAGGTTTGCGGAAGGATCGACAATCGTCTAAACCCTTTAGATAAAGAGATTACGAAACGTAAAACTCGGGAAACTAAGAGAAAACTCTTAAAAGATTAACTTTATTGATAATAACTTGATTCATAAACAATTAAACTTAATAGTCCTATTTACAATCTAGACTAGGAAAAAAGGTAATTACGTAAAATAAATCTATTCCTAATCTAACAAGAATCTAACAAGAAAAGATAATTATTAAATCTAATTTAAATCTAAAGATAATTAAAAGAACTAGAAGCGTACTCGCGCAATGCAGCGAGATACATAATGATTTTAATGTTTCCTTTTATTTTTTGTCGATTTAAGGTACGATTTTGGATAGTTTTGAGAGAGTGATAATGGTCTTAATATAAATTTGTTTAATTTAGGCTTAATTATATAACTTTTTTATATAAAGAAATGAAGTATTTTGTTAGAATTCAATGATTATTTTATATATTTTAAATTATTTATATTTAAATTGAGATGTTTATCCTATTTTGATTATGTTTATTAATTAGTTATTAATTCAAACATAGAGATTTAAAAATTTGTACTCGTGCATCATTACTTGTAATCTTAAATTTTAAGTAATGTGTATCAATAAACAGTACTTAATTTATAAAAGTTTGTTTTTAAGAATTTTATTCGATAGTTTAATAATAATATAATTTATTTTAGATTTAATAATATAATGATTTTTTAAAAATAAACATTAAATATTCTGTTAGATTTTCTTAATTATATTTTAGATTTTTATATTTAAAATTTGATTTTTATCCAGTTACGCTTTTTTAATTCAAAAATCGTATCTAAAGGTCTTTATTTTCCAATAAATCAAAATTATGTAATGAAAATCTTTATATATATATATATATATATATATATATATATATATATATATATATATATATAATAACCATAGAAAATGTTGTGGCATTGTTAGATTTGAGTATTCTCAAATCTTGCATTGTTGTGTTGTTCTACTCATCCCACATTGATAAGAGAATGTAATATTGGAGATGGAGAGTAGCTATAAAGAAAGGAAGATATTTGGATTTGATATGAGATTCAAGCATTGTCAAATCTTGCGTTGTGGTGTTGTTTTTTTCATCCCACATTGATGAGAGAATGTAAATTCGAAAATTAAAGTAACCATATGAAATAACGGGATTTGCATTTGATAAATAAAAGTTTTAGTTGGCATAATATGTTTTTTTGTCCAACCCTCATTTTTTGAAGAATAAAAAACTATTTATAATACAGAATGATGTGGCATTATGAGATTTGAGTATTATCAAATATTGCATTATGGTGTTGTTCAACTCATCCCACGTTGATGAGAGAATGCAATATTAGAGATTGAGAGTAGCTAAGAAAGGAGGACATTTGGATGTGATATGAGATTCAAGCATTCTCAAATCTTGCATTGTGGTGATGTGTTTTTCATTCCATATTGATGAGTGAATGTAAGATTGAAAAATTAAAGAAACTATATGAAAGAAGGGGATTTGGATTTGATTAATAAAAGGTTGAGTTGGCTAAATATGTTTTTTTTTGTCCGACCCTCATTTTTGAAGAATAAAAAAATATATATAATAAAGAATGATGTGGCATTGTGAGATTTGTGTATTCTCAAATCTTGCATTATGGTGTTGTTCTACTCATCCCACATTGATGAGAGAATGTACTATTGGAGATTGAGAGTAACCATAAAAACGAGGACATTTAGATTTGATATGAGATTCAAGCATTCTCAAATCTTGCATTGTGGTGGTGTGTTTTTCATGCCACATTGATGAGAGAATGTAAGATTGAGAAATTAAAGTAACTATATGAAAGTAGGGGATTTAGATTTGATAAATAAAAGGTTTAGATGACATGACACAACCAAATTTGAAAATTCCAAAATGTTGATTTGTAGTTCGATTTTTCTTAGTTCACATAACAAGTTCTTTTACTTCAATATTTCCGATAAAAACATAATCGCCACCACGCAACGCTAGGTACCGAGCACTAGTATCTTTTAATATCAACGCCACAAGCCCTCAACGAAGAGTTCATTCATCCTGTCGATTTCTCTTTGAATTAGGACTTGATAGACAATTGTACGATTTTGTGATTTCTCCTTTATTTCTCTTGGATTTCATCTTCGATTTCGTTTTCTTTGACCAACTTCGAGTTCAATTTGTCCTCATCTCTTTCGATTTAGGGCTTGAGGATTCATAAAGTTACGATCTTCCCTCAATCTCTCTCGTTCGCCACTTCACATCCTGTCGATTTAGGGCTTAGATTGTTGAAAGCATCTCTTCGATTTAGGGATTAGATTGTTGACCATAGGCAACAAAAGCCGGATTACATCATGCTTTAAAGAAACTTTCATATTTTCATGTTTAATGGTGGACCAAGGAAAAGCCATTACTGATGGTATGACTATGCTAGTCCACAAAATCTCAAAATTTGTTCATCAATCTCAAAAAAGAGGGAGCCTTTAGTTGGTTTGGAGTATGGTGGCTTGCATATCAAAGCAAAGAAAAAGAAAGCCCATTTACCAAGTGCATCCCACATGAAAAGAAATCAAAGGAGAGAAGCCCAACACGCATAAGGGAAGAGGAAATCGGGAACCGATAATCTCACGTAGGCGACTTCCAAGCGACCAAAGTCGCCAGAAACCCGCCATCTACATTGTTGTTCGCCAAAATTCCAGACCCGAACGCGACTTCTATGTGACTATAGTCGCTCAAAACTCGCCTAGGGCACTGTGGTATGTCGATTTGGGAGACGCGGGCGACTCCTCATGCGGGTAAACCCGCACCAAACTCGCGATTTACAACAATTAGGGACCAATTCTGATTTTTCTTAGGTTTGGAGCGACTGTTTCTTGAAGGGGGTGGTATAAAGGGTCGATTGGGAACTGTCACAAATGGAGGTCGATTTGGGGGACGAAGAGAACAAAAAGGCAAAATCAAGGTTGCGATTTTGGGAAGATTTCATCATCAATTTTTCATCAATTTTGGTAATTTCTTGCAATTTTTAAACTTGTTACCCCTATTTTAGCCATGTGTGATTAGTTTCTTAATTCCAACATTGGTTAGTTTTGGATTTTGGTGCTCTTCACTTTGAGATTTAGTTGTAAATGTTTGGGACAAGTTTATTTGGTTGATTTCTAGATTAAATGTCATTTTCATTTGAATGTTAATTGATTTGGCCAATTACTTGATGTTCTTGTGAATTATGGTTAATCAAAATCTTAGATATGTAATTGTCTTTGATTTTGATATAGTAACAATGGAACTCTTTTAATTTCGATAAGGTTTTCAAAATTGAGTTCTTGGAATCTTCCAATCAAAGTGATAATTAAGCCGAGCTTATGTGCATAATTCTTTGAGTCGGTGTTTTCCTTTTCGTTAATGCTAATCACACCTGGAACATTGAGAGTTCGTTCATTGTTCCATTTGTAGTTAAGATCTTGTTTTAGCAATATCCAATTGGTGAAAACTAAGGTTGTCAGAGCTTCTTGGTAACCATAGCCGGCTTAAATTTGTACTAACTTTTACATTTGCGAAATCAAGGATGGGTGTTAGCATCATCATCAAGAACGAACAAATGTTGGGTTTTTAATTTTAATTGCATTTTAATAATTTCGTTGATTCGTATGTTATTTTAAAATCAATCCAACCCCCCCTCTTTTGCAATTTAATTTTATAATTCATATTTGTGTGTGAATATCCCGGTCATAATAAGTTAAACCGAGTCACTGTGGATTCAACCCGACTTACCACTGTCGCAATTTTAACTGCTGATAAGGATCTAGTTGGTTATTTATTATTTGGTGGACTCGGCATTCGTCAAATATTTGGCGTCGTTGCCGGGGACTCGGTATTTCTAACGGTTTATGCCTAGATCTTCACGTACAGGTACCCCTATTCCAATAAACTCTGAAATCGAACGGACCACGAAAAGACTAAGGAAACAAGTCAAGCTTCGGAAGAAGTTAGGTGAGGGACCTTCGTCACCAGGGCTAAATATCTGGAAAGATATTAATCTGTCAAGCGATTCGGATGAAGGGAAAGAAGAAAACCCAAAAACAGAAGTTGAGGAGTCGAAGACGGAATCTGAGGAAGAGAAAGAAGAAAATCCGGAAGTCAAGATGGAGGACGGAGATGAGCTGACTCTCCGAGATTTGGCAACACACGATGTCGCCCAAGTTCCCATATGTATCAGGTATCCGCAAGGTAATGCAAATTTTGTTTTAAAATATGGTTTGGTTCATCTCCTACCCACATATCACGGTTTGGAGAATGAGGACCCTAACAAGAACCTCAAGGAATACCATGTTGTATGCTTGAGTATGATGCCCAATGAAGTTACGAAAGATCTGATAAAGTTAAAGGCATTACCTTTTTCTTTAAAAGATCGGGCTAAGGATTGTCTCTACTCGTTACCGCCCGGTTCGTTAACGACTTGGAACCAAATGGCGAGGCTATTCTTGGATAAATTCTTTGCCGCCTCCCGAGCTGCCACACTCCGTAGGCAAATTTGTGGCATAAAACAAAGAGATGTAGAAACTCTCCATGAATATTGGGAGAGGTTCAAACATCTCTACGTTAGTTGCCCACAATATAGGATTTCTGAGCAACTTCTTCTGCAATATTTTTATGAGGGTCTTCTTCATATGGAAAGGAAAATGATAGATACCTCTAGTGGAGGGGCAATCAATAAAACCCCAACTCAAGTAAGGGCCTTAATCACCACTATGGCTGAGAACTCTCAACATTTTAGTGTTAGAGGTGATATGAGGAGAGAGCCCCAAAGGGCTAATGAGGTAAATGTAGCTAGTATTGAAAGTAGATTATTCGATTTGACTAACCTCGTTAAGCAGTTAGTTGTGGGCAAAGAACAGGTCAAGGCATGGGGAATATGCAGGGAAGTGAACCATCCTACGGACACGTGTCCACAATTGCAAAAGGATGTCTTGGTTACACCTGAAGATGTTAATGCCATTGGAGTATTTTTGGGCTAGCAGCCGCAACAAAGGTTCTACAACTCGAATTTTGGTGCCCCGAGACCTCCACAACAATTTCAGCAACCATTCCAACAAAAGCCGCAATTTCAGCCTAACAACCAAGCTTTAAGCAATTTAGGTATGTCTTTAGAAGACATTGTTAAGTCTCTTGCTACTAATGCCCAAAAATTTCAACTGGAGACAAGAACTAATATTCAGAACCTAGTGGCTCAAAACAAGAATTTGGAGGCACAAATCGGTCAAATGGCGGTTTCACTCAATCGTATCGAGAGTCAAGGTAAGTTACCATATCAAACCGAACCTCCTCCGGAAGCTAATGTTAGTGTTATTACCTTGCGAAACAGGATAGTGCCGGATCTAGAGCCCAAAGTTAAGAAGATCACAAGGAATGAAGAAAAGGAAGTCGAGATTGTTGGAGCTAAGCTAAGTGTGGACAAAGTTGAAGAAAAAGTTGAGGAAAAGGGAACAACACTCGAAGTGGTCATTCGACCCCCATTCCCAAAACAATTTGAGAAATCGAAGAAAGAGCAAGAAGACTAGGAGATTATGGAAACTTTTCACCGAGTTGAGGTAAACATTCCACTCCTAGATGCTATTAAAAGAGTACCTCGATGTGCCAAGTTTTTGAAGAAATTGTGCACGAACAAGAGGAAGTTGGTTGGGAACGAGAAGGTAAGTATGGGCGAAAACGTCTCCGCCGTTCTTCAAGGAGATAAGATGCCCCCTAAATGCAAGGATCTAGGTATGTTCACTATCCCTTATAAGTTAGGGAATGTTTTGATTGATAAAGCCATGCTAGATCTAGAAGCGTCCATAAATGTCATGCCTTATTAGATATATTCATCATTGAATGTGGGGCCTCTTAACAGGACGAGAGTTGTTATACAACTAGCCAATAGGTCTAATGTGTATCCCAAGGGAGTCCTTGAGGATGTGTTAGTTCAAGTTAATGAGTTGGTCTTCCCGACCGATTTCTATGTCATAGATATGGAGGAGCATAATACTAGACCTGGCAAACGTGACGTGTCGGGTTCGTGTCGGGTTCAAAGTTAAACGGGTTGAGAATGTCTAACCCTAACCCGACCCGTTTAATAAACGGGTCAGAAAATCCCAACCCTAACCCGACCCGCCTAACCTGACACGACCCACCTAACCCGTTTAACATTTATAAAGCTAAAAATTAAAAATAAAAAATTCACAAAAAAGTACAAATCCAAAATTCAAATGGAAGCATTATAAATCCAAATTTTATAGTTCAAACTTATAAGTTTAACCAAATCTAAAACATTAAAAATCCAAAGCATTAAAAAGAAAACTTATAAAAAAATTATATAAACGGGTTATTCGGGTCATTATCGAGTTGAAATTTCTTGACTCTGACCTTACCCGTTTAATTTTCGTGTCCTGTCGTGTCAACCCGTTTACTTAAACGGGTTGAAATGTATTACCCAAACCCATTTATTTCATGTCGAGTTAGCGTGCCATGTCAGTTTTTGCCAGGTCTACATAATACCTCAAAGTCTCCTTTGATATTGTTTGGAAGACCCTTCTGAAAACATCAAAGACTAAAATTGATGTTCATGATGGTACATTAACTATGGAGTTTGATGGTGAAATTATTAAGATTAATATCCATGATGCCATGAGATATCCTAGTGATGTGTCTTCTGTTAGTTATGTTGATGTTTTAAATCCCATTACTCATGACTTGTATGACTTGACTAACCGTGCTTTATTGGAGGTGGCAATCACAAGGCACCTAGATGCAAAGACGATTAATCTATTGATGAAGGAGTATGACTTAGGACCCGAGCTCAAGGAAACAATCTTAGCTATGGAATCTGACCGACACAAGAAGTTTGAGGTATCCAATGTTAATTTACCTTCTTCTTACACAAAGTTGTTTCCTACTATTGTGCAGGCCCCGTACTTGAGTTGAAGGAGTTTCCAAGCCACCTGAAGTATTCCTATCTAGGCAAGGAGAATACTTTACTGGTGATCATTTCCACTGAGCTTTCAAGTGACGAAGAGCAGAAGTTGGTGAGTGTGCTTGAGGAGCATAAAGAGGCGATCGGTTGGACTATAGCCGACATCAAAAGGTTGAGTCCCTCAATTTGTATGCACAAGATTTTGATGGAAGACGACTACAAACCGTTCCGAGAAGCCCAATGCCGCATAAATCCACCCATGATGGAGGTAGTGAAAAATGAGATTCTCAAACTCCTTGATGCAGGTATTATCTACTCAATTTCTGATAGAAAATGGGTAAGTCCCATTCAAGTAGTACCCAAAAAGACGGGTTTAACTGTGGTAAAGAACACCGAAGGTGAGTCGGTGCCTACTCGAGTCCAAAATGGATGGAGAGTATGTATCGACTATAGGAGGTTAAATTCATCTACTCGTAAAGATCACTTTTCGTTACCTTTTATTGACCAAATGCTTGAGCGGTTAGCGGGAAAATCTCACTATTGTTGTCTTGATGGCTATTCAGGTTTCCACCAAATTGCAGTAGCACCGGAGGATCAGGAGAAGACTACTTTTACATGCCCATTCGGTATGTTTGCCTATAGGCGTATGCCTTTCGGCCATTGTAACGCACCTGCTACTTTCCAACGATGCATGGTAAGTATATTATCTGAATATGTTGAAAATATTATTGAGGTTTTCATGGATGATTTCACTGTTTATGGTAATTCGTTTGATGAGTGTTTGAATCAATTTGACCAAAATTTTGAAAAGATGCATCGAGACTAACCTTGTTTTAAATTATGAAAAATGTCATTTTATGGTTAGTTGCGGTCATATTTTGGGTCACATTGTTTCAAAGTAGGGTATAGAGGTAGATAGAGCTAAAATTGATGCTATTAAACTCTACCTTACCCTACTTGTGTTAGGGAAGTCCGGTCTTTCCTTGATCATGCCGGTTTCTATCGAAGGTTCATAAAGGACTTTTCGAAGATCACCCGACCATTGTGTTGTTTGCTACAAAAGGACGTGGACTTCCACTTTGATGGAGCGTGCAAGAAGGCATTCGATGAGCTGAAAGATAAGTCAACTTTCGCCCCAATTATTCAGCACCCAAATTGGGATCTCCCTTTTGAGATCATGTGTGACGCGAGTAATTACGCGGTTGGGGTTTTTTTGCGATAGAAGTTTGGTAGGGACCCACACGTTATATACTATGCTTCTCGCACGTTGGATAGTGCTCAAAGCAACTATTCAACGACCGAGAAGGAGCTTTTAGCCATAGTATTTGCTTTAGAGAAATTTCGTTCATATCTACTTGGTACTAAAGTGATTATCTTTTCTGATCATGCAACTCTTAAATATTTGATGAAGAAGAAGGACGTCAAACCACGCCTTATTCGCTGGATGTTGCTTCTACAAGAGTTCAACCTTGAAATCCGGGATAAGAGTGTATCGGAGAATTTAGTGGCTGATCACTTAAGTCGACTGTTAAATGGTGAAGATCCTTCTACCTTGAAGGATGAGTTTCCCGACAAGCACCTTCTGGACATACAAGAGACCACACCATGGTATGCCGATATAGTAAATTACTTGGTTACAAACACCTTACCAGGTACGTTGACTAAGACTGATAAGGATAGAATTAAAAGTCATGCTAAGTTTTATGTTTGGGATGATCCTTACCTTTGGAAGCATTGTTCTGATCAAATCATCAGACGTGTCAGGATCGAATTCTTAACAAGAATAAATTCTCAGAAACAATATCAAAGAAGTTGCGGAATAACACTTTGATATTCAATGTAACAGTAAACAAACAGTATATGATTGACAACTTGTAAGCTTGTATTCAATTATCAAATCACAAGATTACACACTCAACCTCAATCTTGAAGAACAGACTCTTTCAAGACGAATTCTACTTCTCTAGAATTAGGATCTATGCCTTGAGGTTGATTCTCTCTAAAACAAAAACTTAGAATTAATGATTAATTCTCAAAAAGTTATCTCTAACTATTCTAAACAATACTATATATATATATATATATATATATATATATATATATATATATACTGAAGATAAAAGATAATTACAATTAATAAAATATCTTCAGAATATCTTCCATGAATATCTTCAGCTTCCATGAATATCTTCAGTTTATCTAGCTGTCATCCTTTCCATACAGATCTCCATCTCATAAGCAGTACTAATCATAAGCAACATTAATACTCTGAGCAGTATTAACTCTAGCAGTACTAACCATGCTCAGCAACATTAATCTCTTCAAGCAGTACTAACTTTGAACTAGCAGTACTAATCTTGTTGAGCAACATTAACCATCAACTAGCAGTATTAATCACAGAAGTACTAACTAGAAGTATTAACTGTTTTCTTCTAGCAGCATTAACTAGAAGTATTAATCACAGAAGTACTAACTAGAAGTATTAACTGTTTTCTTCTAGCAGCATTAACTACAACTGGCAACGTTAACCACAGAAGTAGTAACCATGATGAATATTAACTTCAGAAGTAGTAACCATGTTGAACTAGAAGTAGTAACCATGATAAACTAGAAGTAGTAACCATCCTTGGCATATTTCAGACCCAACAATCTCCCCCTAACTTAACTTTTAGGAAGAGAAGTCAAGTTCTTCAGATCTGATCTTCAAGATGCTTTCAACACCTCAGATTCAATTTCCCAAATTTGGATCTAGGCCCAAACTTTGATTTACAGTTCTTCTTACCATAATCTTGGCCATTTCTGAATCCTTTGTACATACTAGCTTGGCATTTAGCATTCCTACTAACTTCTCCTTGCTATGCTCATAGATTTTGTCCACCAGGTAGTATTCATGATAACAATTGTCAATAGTAATCATGTATACTCCACAGTTTTCAAACAATATCCATTTATCAATCTTCTTGAACACAAACTCATGATTATGATCTTTAATCCTATAAGCCACTCTCTCTGGATCAAACATCATGCACAAGTATTCCATTGCTATCTTGAGAAGATTCTATTTAGTACCTTTCAACACAGGCTCATAGAGTTTTATCCCCACTTTGTATAATTCTTCTATATCAGCTCTTGAACAGCTTCTGATAACTCTCCCCCATGTTGAATATGCTTCAAATGAACCATCAGCTCTCTTGATTCTGAAGAAATCCTTTCCATTATCTCTTAGAATGTCCCAAAAGGTAATCTCAGGAGCTTTCATGGAGATTGGAACAGCCTTCATAGGTTCTACTATTGTCATGTACAGATCCATACTCTTATCAGTTTGCTTATTAGACTGCTCTGGACTTTGCACTGATTCTGCTTCAGTTTCTGCTGCAGTTTCAGCCTTTTCTTCCACTCTTGCTCTTTTAGACTGCCTCTTGGAAGCAATTAACTTCACCCTCTTTCCAGATTTGGCTTCTTCACCAACACCCTCATGTTCTTCCTTCATCTCTTCTGCTTTGTCTTTTGAGGGTGTGGTCTCCTCAAGAAATGGTCTTTGAATGTTCAGGTCATGCCTTTCCTTCATTCTTCTCTCAGCCTCTTCCCTTTGGGCTGAATCTCCTTGAAGCTTGGCCATCTCTTTCTGATACAACTCCTCAACCTGAGTGTATGCCATGTTGGTGAACATCTCCCCCTTGACTCCAATTGCACCTTTCAGGAAATTTATCATTTTTCTTCTTTCCTGATTGGCCAAAAAGGTCTTGGAGGGTTGTCTCTTCTGCTTTTTGAGTGGCATTCTTTTGACTTGTACTTTCTTGGTCTGAGCTGCTGTTTTCATGCTCTTCTGATACTCTTCATTTAGTTTTCTGGCCATATTCAGTGCAAGCTCTCTATCCTTCTCAGATTGTAGCAGTTCCTCTTTTTCCATCTCAGCTTGAAGTTGTTTTGCTACTTCTTCATCTAACTCCACCTGGTTCTTCTTATTTGAGGGTTGTTCAGATTCAACCATCTTAGCTTTACCCTTTGCATCCTTCAAACCTTCCTCACTTCTTTCTTTTGTCTTCTTTTGAAGGCCTCCTTCATTGATGACCACTCCCTTGGCCTTTTGAGTAGCCTTAGGAGTGTCATTCTTTGCTTTTACCAAAGTTTCTGCTATTTCCAATTCTTCAACAGATAGCCCTGTTACTGTTGCTACCTGTTCTGTTACTGTTGGTGCTTGAACCTTATCTGTTTCTACTACTTATGCTTCTGTTTCTGCAGCTTTCTCCCCCTTAACAACAAATCCCATCTCAGAAATACTTTCCTTTTCTACTTCAGCCTCTGAATTCTCCCCCTTGTTGAAAGCATCATTAGCATTTTTCCTCTTCTTCAAAACAAATTGCCTTCTCCTCTTCTTTTGCACCAATCTTGTTACCATTTTCTTCAATTTGGTAATCTGTACTTGTTGAGACAGAATCACCATTTTCATCTCTTCTATGTCTTTGCCTTGTTTGATGACATCCATATTAATGTTGCCCATTGTTTCCATCATTAGAGATAGAAGTTATACCAGAGGCATCGTCTAGACGTAGACTGATGCGAATTACCTCTTCAGTAACTGTCAATGGCTTGCCACACACCTTCGTCTTGATCATTTGCACACCATTTTCAGTAACAATGGTGGCATGTGTCCAGAATTGTCTTTGATGCTCGATAAAGATTGATGGCGAGACAGTGAGAGCATGGGCAATGTGGGTTGTCTTGAGGAAATCCACAATCTGGTGGAAACCAGCGGCCTGTTTGGGCTTCTGTAACATCGCGATTTCATTGTGCTCGTCTATGAATGCCATTGATGCCATTGATCTTTGAAAGTTCTTGCCTGAAAACTTGATACTTGAGAGAGAGAGGGTTTAGAGCGCAAGAGAATAATATGCAAAGAGTCGTTATGAACTTTTTAGGCGGGCAAGAGTATTTATAGTATTCGGTACATAAGCAGTATTAACCTAGAGCAGTATTAACTAATAAGCAGTACTAACGGCGAGCTGTATTAACTACTAGCAGTATTAACTAACAAGCAGTATTAACGGCGAGCAGTTTTAACTACTAGCAGTATTAACTGAGAGCAGTATTAACCACTAGCAGTATTAACTGAGAGCAGTATTAACTACTAGCAGTATTAACTGAGAGCAGTATTAACCACTAGCAGTATTAACTGAAAGCAGTATTAACCACTAGCAGTATTAACTGTGCACTGGCAGTATTAAAACTGTACTGGCAGTATTAACCATACTTACTCTTTTAATCTTGTGATACACTGAGTACTGCTATACATATCCTGAAAAAGAAGATTAGGACCACCAAGAAATAACAATATACAGGTATTTAACCACTTTTTGAGAAGGGACTTATTCAAAGTTGATCATTCCCACACTTGTTACCAAGAAAGTGAATCTACCCACATCAAAAGCTTTAGTGAATAGATCAGCAAACTGGTTATCAGTGTGAACTTTTACAACTTGAATAAGTTTCTTTTCATTACAGTCTCTTATGAAGTGATACATGATCTCAATGTGATTTGTCTTTGAGTGCTTGACAGGATTATTCACAATGCTAATAGCACTGTTATTATCAATAAAAATTGGAGTGTGTAGAAAGGTTACCCCATAATCCAGCATTTGATTCTGAATCCATAAGATTTGAGAACAGCAACTTGAAGTTGCTATGTACTCTGCCTCTGTTGTAGATGTGGATACTGTGGTTTGTTTCTTGCACTGCCATGAAACTAGTCTTGCACCCAAAAACTGACATCCTCCAGAAGTAGATTTTCTGTCCAAGTTTGCTCCACCTAGATCACTATCTGAGTATGCAAGCAGGTCAAAGGATGAGTCATGAGGATACCAAAGTCCCAATCTGGATTGCTCTTTGAGATATCTGAATATCCTTTTAACAGCTTGATAGTGAGATTGCTTTGGCCTAACTTGGAATCTTGCACATACACAGACTGGAAACATTATAACTGGCCTAGAGGCTGTAAGATACATGAGAGAGCCAATCATGGATCTATAATGATGAACATCCATATCCTCCCCCTCAAGATCTGCTGTTATCTGCTTGTGTGTCTCCATAGGTGTGCTGGCAGGTTTTGAATCTGAGAAACCAAACTTGGTTAGAATGTCCTGCACATACTTGGACTGACAGATGAAGATTCCATCTAACTTCTTATGAACTTGGAGTCCAAGGAAGAAAGTAAGTTCCCCCATGGAACTCATCTTGAACCTTTGATGCATTAGTTCCTCAAACTCCTTGCACATGTTGTCTCTTGTTGATCCAAAGATAATATCATCAACATAGATTTGGACCAGCAAGATATCCTTCTTCTTTCTCTTAATGAATAGAGTCTTATCAATGACTCCTCTTTCAAATCCATTTTCCAAGAGATAGGATGACAGAGTGTCATACCATGCTCTTGGAGCTTGATGTAGTCCATAAAGTGCTTTCTTCAATTTGTATACCCTGTCTGGATAGTTTGGGTTTTCAAACCCTGGTGGTTGACAGACATATACTTCTTCTTCAATTGAGCCATAAAGAAATGCACTTTTGACATCCATTTGATAGACTTTGAATTTCATATAAGAAGCATAAGCTAGGAATAATCTAATTGCTTCTATCCTAGCCACAGGTGCAAATACTTCTTCATAGTCTATTCCTTCTTCTTGTGTATATCCTTGAGCCACCAACCTTGCTTTGTTTCTTATGACTATTCCTCTTTCATCTCTCTTATTCCTGAAGACCCATTTTGTTCCTATTGCTCTTTGGCCTTTAGGAAGGTCTACCAGATCCCAAACATCTTGCAGCTTGAACTGCAGTAGCTCTTCTTGCATGGCTTCTATCCAACTGGATTCTTTCATAGCATCATGTGCCTTTTTAGGCTCAAGCTGGGATAAAAAGCAAGAAAGCACTGTATGTTGTTGATCTTGCATTTCTTGAAGCCTACTTTGATTTCTAGTCATCATAGGAGAAGATATATCCCCTATTACCAGCTGTGGAGGATGATTCTTTTGAATTCTGCTGTGATGACTAGGTTCTTCATTAAGTTCCACCTCTAGATTAGAGTCATTCAACTCAACTGAAGTATTTTCAGTAGCTACTTCTGGTTCTTTATTTTCTTGAGTCTCCTCATCTCTACTTTCTTCTTCACTTTGACTTGGTTCAGTAGATGGTTCCTTTTCACAGTCTTCAACAGGATCCACTTGGGGTATGGGAAAGATCACAGATTGAGATATACTTTCTTGAACTTGTGTAGTCCCTGATCCTCCACTCCCTGAACCTGCATAATCATCACTACTGAAACCAAAAGAGTTAGTTAGTGAGTCAATGTCAAATAGCCAGTGAGGACCAGACCCAATTGGATTTGGTGTGTTCTCATTGCATTTGACATTGTCACTTTCTTCAATTATTCTAGAAGAAGAGTTAAAGACTCTGTAAGCCTTACTCTGAGATGAGTAACCAACAAGAAATCCATCATCTGCTTTGCTATCAAACTTACCTAAGTGAGATTTGGTATTGAGAATTGTACAAGGACACCCAAAAGGTTTGAAAAATCCAATGAAATGTTTTCTTTTATTTAAAAGCTCATAAGGGGTCTTGTTCCTTGGCTTGACCACTAGAACTCTGTTTTGGACATAACAAGCAGTATTAACTGCTTCAGCCCAGAAGGTAATTGGCAGTTTTGAATCAGCCAACAGAGATCTAGCAGCCATTATTATTGTCCTATTTCTCCTCTCAGCAACTCCATTCTGTTGAGGAGTCCTAGGAGCACTATATTGTCTCTCGATGCCTTTTTCTTCACAAAAGGTGTTTAGATCAAGATTTTTAAATTCAGACCCATTATCTGATCTAATGACTTTTACTTTTTGATTAGTTTGGTTTTCAATTCTTAGGATAAAGGATTTGATCAGTTCACTTGTCTCATCCTTAGTCCTTAAAAAATATACCCAGGTAAATCTAGAGTAATCATCAACAATAACCAAGCAGTAAGATTTCTTGCCTATACTCATAACATTTGTAGGACCAAACAGATCCATATGCAATAACTGGAGACAAGAAGAAATTGTGTTTAACTCTTTGGTCTTATGAGAAGTTTTGTGCTGTTTGCCTTTAAGACAAGCAACACAATAATCATCACATGAAAAGACTTTTGATGGTAAACCTCTAACAAGGTTGTTTTTAACAAGTTTGTTCATAGTCTTGAAGTTCATGTGACACATTCTTCTGTGCCAAAGAGAGGATTCATCCACAGAAGCTTTTGAAACAAGACAGTTCAGGGATGAATCACTATCAACATTGTCCATATCAAGACAATAAACATTGTCCTTTCTTGGAGTTCTAAGTAGTATCATGCTTTCATCAACTACCTTGAACCCTGGAGCAAGGATCATACACTCAGTATTTGTAAATAATATGCTATGTTGTTTGTCACAAACCTGTGATACACTTAACAGGTTGTATTTCAATTGATCAACATAGTAGACATCCTCAAATGTCATCTTACCTTTGGTAACAATACCTTTTCCACTTATTTTACCACCAGTAAGATTATCTCCAAATGCAACATGTCCTCCATTGATATGCTTGAAATCCTGAAGGCATGACATGTTACCTGTCATGTGCCTAGAGCAACCACTATCAACATGCCATATGCTCTTTCCTTTGAGCTGTTGGTTGCCCTGCACATAATATAAATCAGTTAGTATGAATTAGGAACCCAAGCCAAAGTGGTCTTGGGTACCCCTTTCTCATCAAAATACTTGCATTCTTTCTTGACAAGATTTTTAAACTTTGACTCCTTATTTTTGGAGTACTTTGTCATAATGATAGGCTTGGAAACACATTTGCCAGAAGCAGTACTGGTTTTAGAAGTACTAACAGCATGAGCAGTACTTGCATGCTTAGCAGTACTAACCTTGTTAGCAGTAGTAACTGTGTTAGCAACATTAATATTTTCAGCAGTACTAACACTGTTAGCAGTAGTAACTGTGTTAACAGCATTAATATTTTCAGCAGTACTAACATTGTTAGTGCTTCTAGGCACCCATATTAAAACACTTTCTTTTAAAACCTTATTTTTCATAGGGCCTTTGGTTTCAACAGATTTCTTTGGTTTTTGCACAAATCTTTGAAAGTTCATCTGTTGGTTAATAGGGTTGAAGAAACAATACTTAGCCAAATGATTCAGCTTGCCACATATGAAACAATAAATTCAACCACCACTCACATCCCTCATTGGTGATAATGTGATTTTCTAGAGGAATCTCACCACTCAAAGTGTTCTCCTTATTTTTTTCACTAGAGTTCTCTTCTTTAGAGTCTGTTTCAACCACCACTTTTTCTAATGGATCTACCTTAGTGGCTCCATTAGATAATTCCTTCCTATCCTTGGTCTCTAGCAAGTCTGATATAGGAGGGATGTAGTTGTTGTTGTATGGTGGTGGGGTGGTGTTATAGCCTATTCCTCTTCTAAGTTTGTCATGGATTTGAGTTTGGAGCAAAGAGTCCATTGCTTTTGAAGCATTGGAAAATTTCTCAATATCCAGCTTGGCTTTCTCAAACTCACTCTTTATCTTCTCATTCTCCTCTTTAGTCTTTTTCAGCTGAAGTCTAGGTCATTCTTTTCCCACTTCCAGTAATTTGTATCATAAAAATGTTGAAGTTCATTGGCTTGGAAAACTTTAATCTGTTCCTCAAAGCTCTCAACGATTCTTACATAGTCTTTTATATCTCTCTCTAATCTTTTAAGATCATCACACATACCCTGATTGTGATCCCTGTATCTTTGAACAATTTCAATACAGGATTTAGAGCAAAGATTAGATGTTACCTCAGTGGGAATGGCAGTGCTTGTCGATTCTGATTCTTTAGCCATGATGATTGATGTTGAATGAATGTTTCTGAGAATACTAGCTCTGATACCACTTGTCAGGATCGAATTCTTAACAAGAATAAATTCTCAGAAACAATATCAAAGAAGTTGCGGAATAACACTTTGATATTCAATGTAACAGTAAACAAACAGTATATGATTGACAACTTGTAAGCTTGTATTCAATTATCAAATCACAAGATTACACACTCAACCTCAATCTTGAAGAACAGACTCTTTCAAGACGAATTCTACTTCTCTAGAATTAGGATCTATGCCTTGAGGTTGATTCTCTCTAAAACAAAAACTTAGAATTAATGATTAATTCTCAAAAAGTTATCTCTAACTATTCTAAACAATACTATATATATATATATATATATACACTGAAGATAAAAGATAATTACAATTAATAAAATATCTTCAGAATATCTTCCATGAATATCTTCAGCTTCCATGAATATCTTCACTTTATCTAGCTGTCATCCTTTTCATACAGATCTCCATCTCATAAGCAGTACTAATCATAAGCAGCATTAATACTCTGAGCAGTATTAACTCTAGCAGTACTAACCATGCTCAGCAGCATTAATCTCTTCAAGCAGTACTAACTTTGAACTAGCAGTACTAATCTTGTTGAGCAACATTAACCATCAACTAGCAGTATTAATCACAGAAGTACTAACTAGAAGTATTAACTGTTTTCTCTATCAGCATTAACTAGAAGTATTAATCACAGAAGTACTAACTAGAAGTATTAATTGTTTTCTTCTAGCAGCATTAACTTTGTTCCAGCAGCATTAACTACAACTGGCAACATTAACCACAGAAGTAGTAACCATGATGAATATTAACTTCAGAAGTAGTAACCATGTTGAACTAGAAGTAGTAACCATGATGAACTAGAAGTAGTAACCATCCTTGGCATATTTCAGACCCAACAAGACGATGTGTCCCCCAACATGAAGTACAAAGTGTACTTCGATTTTGTCATGAATATGCTTTTGGGGGCATTTTGGTCCAAATCGTACTACCCATAAAGTCTTAGAGTGTGGACTGTTTTGGCCTTCCATTTTTATAGACGCATATATGTTTTGTAAGAGTTGTGATAGGTGCCAAAGGACGGGGAATATCGGACCACGTAATCAAATGCCCCAAAACCCAATTTTAGTTTGTGAAATCTTTGATGTGTGGGGCATAGATTTCATGGGACCATTCTCCGTCTCTTCTGGTTTTCACCTATATCTTATTATGTGTCGATTATGTTTCCAAATGGGTGGAAGCCAAGGCCACACGAACTGACGATGCTCGTACTATTTCTTCTTTTCTTAGATCTAATATTTTCGCCAGGTTTGGGACACCGAGGGCCATCATAAGTGATCGGGGAACACACTTTTGCAACAAGGTGATTGAGGCACTTCTCAAGAAGTATCATGTGACCCACCGGATGTCAACCGCATATCATCCCCAATCTAATGGGCAAGCCGAGGTCTCTAACTGGGAGATCAAATCAATTCTTGAGAAGACCGTGAATCCTAACCGTAAGGATTGGACCGAGCGTTTGGATGATGCTTTGTGGGCCTACCGCACGACCTATAAAACATCTATAGGTATGTCCCCTTTCTGGTTAGTTTATGGTAAACCATGTCATCTCCCTGTTGAATTAGAGCACAAGGCTTACTGGGCGGTCAAAAAGTGCAATATGAGCAGGGATGAAGCGAGAGTGTTAAGGAAGCTACAACTGCAAGAGCTTGAAGAAATCAGAAATGACGCTTAAGAGAGCTCCAAGATCTACAAAGAGCAGACCAAAGCCTTTCACAACAAGCTAATCTGCCGAAAAAGAGTTTGTAGTCGGGCAAAAGGTTCTACTTTTTCATTCCCGCCTAAAGCTATTTCTCGGTAAGCTTAGATCACGGTGGGTTGGTCCTTTTATCGTTGTTAAAGTTTATGCTCATGGAGCGGTAGATATTGAAAGCCCGAAGACGGGTAAGTCCTTCAAAGTGAATGGGCATAGACTGAACCTTTTTATGAACGTTTTCAGTCTAAATACATTAATGTTATGGCTCTTGAGCCACCACCTGTAATTGGTTAAGCTTGGATAGTGTCGAGCCAACGACGTTAAAAAAAGGCGCTGATTGGGAGGCAACCCAATTTTACTGCTTTATTTCCTTTTCTAGTGTAGTTGTTTTCCTTGATGATTGATTGTTTCCAGGTTGCACCACTTTCAAACTCGGATCATACCCCCCCCCCCAAGTGCACGGAGGCACCCACCTACATCAAGAACCATATATCGTGCACACGTCATCAAATCAGGGGAGATTTCTTGTTCCCTTTGTTCTTTTAATTGCTTTTAGACTGTACTACATCATGGGACAATATATGGTTTAAGTGTGTGGATGGAACTAGTGTGGGGATAATGAGGCTAAATTTTCGAAAGTTGGCCATTTTTGGGCATATTTTGAGTGATACACATGAGTTGTTTGCTTTTCTTATCATTACATGAACACCATGGCATGGATGATTATGTGGTCTGCATGAGTAGTTTAGATTGACAAACTTGAGATGGCCCTTGTGAGATTTGATAATTTTATAGACTAAATATGCTCCCGTGAGATGTTTAATCCATGATTGAACACTATTTTCAATCTTATTTCCTTTGTGTGTGTATTGCATCTTCCATGTTCATTTCACTCTAGAACTTGTGTTAGGACTCTTCAAGATTGTATTTAGGCAATACTAGTGTGGAAAAGAAAAAGGTCATCTTTGATGTTATTTTTAAACCATTTAGCCTAAAAGCCAACCCCCACGTATGTATCCTTTTTGATCACCCACTTTGAGCCTAATTACCCATTTTGTTGTCATTACACCACATATTAACCCCTTAGCCAAACACTTCTCCTACCGGACTTTTGGGAATAACTTGTGCATTTCTTGTTAGTTAGGCTCCTTTTAAGCGAGAAATATAACCCAAAGCAAATGAAAAAAAGAGAGAAAAGAAAAGAAAATGGCACAAGAAAAAAAAGAGAGAAAAAAATAATAATATGTATATGAAAGAAAAAAAAGAGAATAATTTGGAGACCAATATTGAGAAGAAATACATAGATGTCTCCGTAATGTGCCTAGCTAAATAAGAGCGCGAAATGAAGCAAAAAACTCATTGCTTAGGTGTCTAAAGTAGAGGAGTAAACACTGTTGTGCACGGTTTTATTTCCAAAGTCCCACTTTTAGTCACTTTACCAAATTTCTTCCCACCTTGACCCTTAGCCAAGTTACAACCCGATTAAAAAGACCTTTTGATCCGCACTTAGTGTTGACCATTAACAATGGATAATTGATACCTAGTTCAAGCTTATGGTAGGGAATGTGCATGTGAATTGATGCCAAGAGTGTAAACACTTACCCTTTGGAGTGAATTGAGCGAATATAATAGTTTTATATCTTTCGTGAGGGGTTTGTGAAATTAGCTTGTCTTCTTCTTGGGCTTGTCTTGTATGTCAATTAATACTTACCGGTTTAACTCATGAAAGGCTATGAATACTTTTGAAAATTTGCATTCAACTCATGAGTATGGTATTGTGCCAAATTCTTAGTGTTTGCCCGAGGACGGTCAAAGTTCTAAGTGTGGGGATATTTGATAAGTGATAATTTGGGCTATTTGATAAGTGATTTTTTTAATGCCTAAATTACCTAGAAATTCACGTTAGTTGGATGATTAAAATTCCGTATTGACTTGAGGTTATTATTTAATTGATTGCTATATTTTAAAATGTAAAGAAAAAGGCTCTTACATGTTATATATATATATATATATATATATATATATATGTCTTGTATGCAGCCAATAAAAAAAAGGGAGCCTTTAGTTGGTTTGGAGTATGGTGGGCTTGCATATCAAAGCAAAGAAAAAGAAAGACCATTTTCCAAGTGCAACCCATGTGAAAAGAAATCTAAGGAGAGAAACCCAACACGCATAAGGGAAGAGTAAATCGGGGACCGAGAATCTCACTAGGCGACTTCCAAGCGACCAAAAGTCACCAGAAACCCACCTTCTACACTTTTGTTCGCCAAAATCCCAGACCCAAACGGACTTCTATGTGACTAAAGTCGCTCAAAACTCGCCCATGACATTGTGGTATGTCGATTTGGGAGACGCGGGCGACTCCTCATGCGGGTAAACATGCACCAAACTCGCG
Source organism: Arctium lappa (assembly GCA_023525745.1). Classification (NCBI taxonomy): domain Eukaryota; kingdom Viridiplantae; phylum Streptophyta; class Magnoliopsida; order Asterales; family Asteraceae; genus Arctium; species Arctium lappa. The sequence continues at coordinate 18,556,313 of CM042056.1, read as the reverse complement.
ATTTACAACAATTAGGGACCAACTATGATTTTTCTTATGTTTGGAGCGACGGTTTCTTGAAGGGGGTGGTATAAAGGGTCGATTGGTAACTGTCAAAAAGGGAGGTCGATTTGGGGGACGAAGAGAACAAAAAGGCAGCAGCAAGGGTGCGATTTTGGAAAGATTTCATCATCAATTTTTCATCAATTTTGGTAATTTCTTGCAATTTTTAAACTTGTTACCCCTAGTTTAGCCATGTATGGCTAGTTTCTTAATTCCAACATTGGTTAGTTTTGGATTTTGATGCTCTTCACTTTGAGATTTCGTTCTAATTGTTTGGGACAAGTTTATTTGGTTGATTTCTAGATTAAATGTCATTTTCATTTGAATGTTAATTGATTTGGCCAATTACTTGATGTTCTTGTGAATTATGGTTAATCAAAATCTTAGATACGTAATTGTCTTTGATTTTGATATAGTAACAATGGAACTCTTTTGATTTTGATAAGGTTTTTAAAATTGAGTTCTTGGAATCTTCCAATCAAAGTGATAATTAAGCCGAGCTTATGTGCAACATTCTTTGAGTCGATGTTTTCCTTTTAGTTAATGCTAATCACACCTGGAACATTGAGAGCTCGTTCATTGTTCCATTTGTAGTTAAGATTTAACTAAATAGCTTGTTTTAGCTAATGTCCAATTGGTGAAAACTAAGGTTGTCAGAGCTTGTTGGTAACCATAGCCGGCTTCAATTTGTACTAACTTTTACATTTGCGAAATCAAGGATGGGTGTTAGCATCATCATCAAGTACGAACTAATGTTGGGTTTTTAATTTTAATTGCTTTTTTATAATTTCGTTGATTCGCATGTTAGTTTAAAATCAATCCAACCTCCCCCCCCCCTTTTGCAATTTAATTTTATAATTCGTATTTGTGTGTGAATATCCCGGTCATAATAAGTTGAATCGAGTCCCTGTGGATTCGACCCGACTTACCACTGTCGCAATTTTAACTGTTGATAAGGGTCTAGTTGTTTATTTATTATTTGGTGGACTCGACATCCGTTAGAACCCACCATTTTCGTGAAGAAAATCCAGTAGGCAATGTTAATTCAAATATGAAGTCGAAACCCAATACTCACCTAAAATGTGAATAATGCTTAATGCTCAATTACTGAAATTCATATAATACTTTATTACCCAAAATGTTAAAATATAAGTAAGACTCAATACTAAAAATCATTACTTGTGGAAAACACTCCATACTTAAAATGTCACTGAAAATATGGATAAAACTCAATAACCAAAACAACACCTTTCGGTGATGGGGGAGACCCGATTTCCAAGGTTAGTGGCGGAACACAAAAGTAGGCCACCGTTCCACGTTATAGAGCTCATCCTGAGGATCAATGGCCCCAATGGGATAAGTTATTCGCGATTCATACACGAGGCCCCCAATGATCCTAGGTAAACTCATTCACTAGAAATTACACCATATGGCCAATGGCTAGTATCCGGCTCCCATAAGACCGTACCAAGTTACCCCCGATGGCCCAATGCCTATTTCTAGCTACAATATAAAAATTGACTCCAAAATTACACCATATAGTATATGGCAGATGCTCGACCACAAGAGCCCACACCATAGTGCCCCCGATGACCCGATGCCTATTTCTGGCCACAACACGGGAACAACCGTCCCATTTAAAATAATAAAGACTGACTCATATGCCTATGGATCTAATGTATTACAGTCTAAATTACATGACTCAAAATGAATGACCACGCACTCAAAACATGCAACTTAAAAATAAATATGACAAAACTGCATATAACTCCAAAAGCCCAATATGGAGCAAAATTAAACCGTATAAATGTCCCCCAAGACTCATCCCAAGTTAAAGTCCAGCCAATAGCTCAATAACACAATTGACTATAAAATAAAAGTTGTCATAAACAATAAAATGTATTTAACGAACGTTTATGCAATTAAATGCTCCAAAGTATGATTAACAAAAACAACCCATCATGAGTTGGGACAAATCATTTTTCAAGTGAAATTATATCATTTATAATTCCAAAATGTATTATAATTCAATAATATAAATTTTTCATATGATTTATAAAACCAAATACATTAAAATTGCATTTACGTCAAATGATCTCCATTTATATAATAAATCATCAAAAGAACATATTAATATGATTTTTCTTTATCATAATGTCCAAAAACGTCAAAGGTGGTCATTTTACAATATTTAGAAAAGTAAATGTATCCAAAATGTAAATTTCATCAAATAAGCAACACATTTGATAAACACCGTGTCAAGATCGAAAATTCTAAACAAGAATTTAATATAAACTCAGAAACAATGTTAAAGAAGTTGCAGAATAACACTTTAACAATTAATCAAAACACAGAATATGAACTCAAATCATAAGTTTTTATTGCATAAAACTTAATGATTACAAACACAACCTCAATATGTTGAACAAGACTCAACAAACGTTCTATACTTCTCTATAGAAAGGATCAATACTAGTCTTGAGGTTAATTCTCTAAAAACAACTCATACGTATATCTAAGACTATCAATTATCTAGACTATATATACAAAACAGATTACAAGTTAATTACAAAAGAAATATTATTCTTTAGAATCCAGTCCATAATTATCTTCATCTCCTATGCTTTCGCATCAATCCATCTTTATCTTCAGAAGCAACATTAACTCAATATCAATATTAACTTTGTCTCTGTCAGTACTAACCATGCTTGTAGTATTAACTCCTCACTTGCAGTATTAATATTCAGCAGTACTAACTACTAGCAGTACTAACTATTAATGTAGCACCACTAATTCTTCAAGCAGTATTAATTCTGCTAGCAGTAGTAATCTTTCTTCACCTAGCAGTACTAACCAGACTTAGTTATTTCTGACCCAACAATCTCCCCCTAACTTAACTTTTCAAGATGAGAAGTTAAGTTCTTCAGCAAAATTGTGGTCTTCATGATGCTTTCAAAACTGCTTCTTAGTTTCCCAAATTAGGATCCAGGCCCAGACTTTGATTAATGGTTCTTCTGATTACAATCTTTGCCATTTCAGAACCTGTAGAACATACCAGCTTTGCTTTCAACATTCCTTGTAGCTTAGCTCTATTATGATCATACACTTTGTCCACCAAGTAGTACTCATGGTAGCTTTTGTCTATGGTTAGGACATATACTCCACATCTTTCAATTAACATCCAATGGTCAATGCTTCTGAAAACCCTTTCATGATTCATATCTCTGATAATATGCTTAATCCTGTCAGGATCAAACATCATGCATAGGTACTCTATGGCTATCTTGATTAGACTCCTTCCAGCTTGTCAGGATCTTAATTCTAAACAAGAATAAATACTCAGAAACAATATCAAAGTAGTTTGCGGAATAACACTTTGATATTCAATAATTAATGAAACAGTGAATCAAAAGAACAACTTGTAAACTTTATTGAATGATTATAAAGCTACAAGATTCAACACTCAACCTCAATATTGATGAACAGACTCACCAATACGAATTCTACTTCTCTAGAATTAGGATTATAAACCTTGAGGTTGATTCTCTCTATGAAAACAAAAATTCAGAATTCTATGTATATCTGTCAATTCTAAACTATTCTATATATACTGAAGATAAAAGATAATTACAAATAATAAAAGATCTTCAAAATAATCTTCCATCTTTATCTTCAAACTTTCCATAATCTTCAAACTTGATCTGCACGAATCTTGATTATCTCATAAGCAACACTAAGTCTTCAGCAGCATTAATACTTTAAGCAGTATTAACATTCAACAGTACTAACTACTAGCAGTACTAAAATTGCTTAGCAGTAGTAATCTCCTCTAGCAGTATTAACCTTGACTTAGCAGTACTAATCTTGTTCAACAGTATTAACTTCACTCAGCAGCAATAATCTTAGAAGTAGTAACCATTTAGTTCCAGCATCATTAACCATACTTGTATATTTTTGAATTTCCCAACAATCTCCCCCTAACTTGACTTTTAGGAAAAGAAGTCAAGTTCTTCATAAGGTCTTCTTAGATGCTCCCAAAACTTCATGATTCATACCCCTGTATCCACATTCAGCCCCAAGCTTTGATTGATTGTTCTTTGAATCAAATACTTAGCCATCTCTGAATTTGGAACATATCCTAGCTTCTTCTTCAACATTGCATGAAGCTTTAGTCTGCTGTGATTGTACACTCTATCCACTAGAAAGTACTCTATGTGATTTATATCCATAGTTATTGCATATACTCCACTAGCTTCATATAGAGTCCAATTGTTGACTGTTTTGAACACATTCCTGATCACATGCTCTACTTCATCAGGCTTGAACATCATACACAGATACTCCATCACAAGTTTTGTAATTGAAATCTCTGGAGCTTTCAGTTTATCTGCATACAACTTCATTCCTATCTCAAACATTTCTTCAAGATCTAACCTAGAGCATGTTCTTACAATCTTTGCCCAAGTATTGAATACCTCATACTTTTCATCCTTCCTTTTTAGCCTTATGTATTCCTTTCCATCCACTGTCAATGTATCCCAGAGAATAACCTCAGGAGGCTTAACTCCTACAGGTTCTGCTGAAATTGGTTCAGGCACTTTGTCCATCACTACCATATACATATTTACATCATCTGTACTTGATGGCTCTTTCTGTTCAGATGACTCAGGTGCCCCTTCTTCTTCAACAACCTTCTCAGCCTCTCCTTCATCTATTTTAGACTTCTTGGTTGACTTTCTCCTTGCCATCATCTTGGTTCTCTTTAAAGTCCTTAGACTTTCACCCAGAGTGGCTTCTTTCTTTGGTGGTGTTTCTTGCTCATCTGGAAAAGGTTTTTCTATCATGAAATCATTGTTTTCTTTCATTCTCTTCTCCATCTCCACCCTAGAAGTTTCTGTTGGGAACTGAAGAAAAGCTTAAGTATGGTTAATGCTGCTGGTTCAAAGTTAATACTGCTAGAGATATTCAAGGTTAATACTGCTGAGTATTACTACTGCTAGTAGTTAATACTGCTAGTCAAAGTTAGTGCTGCTTGAACAAAGTTAGTACTGCTTAGCTAGTTAGTACTGCTAGTAGTTAATACTGCTTAGTAGTTAATGCTGCTAGAAGAAATTTAATGCTGCTGAAGATTAATACTGCTTATATGATGAAGATTTTCATGAAAGGATATACATGGAATCTTAGAGATATACATGGAAGATATACTGAAGATATGTTTATTTTTTTGTAATTATCTTTTTGTTTAGTATATGTATAGAAGATACATAATAGTTTTAGAAGAGATTAATTCTAAGATTAAGAGAGAAATCAACCTCAAGGCATAGATCCTAATTCTAGAGAAGTAGAAATCGTATTGGTGAGCCTGTTCATCAATATTGAGGTTGAGTGTGTAATCTTGTAACTTCAAAGCATTCAATACAAGTTTACAGTTTGTTCTTCATATTTTCTGTATTGATTTACTGTTTCATTGAATATCAAAGTGTTATTCCGCAAACTTCTTTGATATTGTTTCTGAGAATTAATTCTTGTTAAGAATTCGATCCTGACAAGTGGTATCAGAGCCAAACTCTCTCAGAAACATCTATTCATCATGGAAAATCTTACAGAATCAAGCAGTACTTTGGTCTCTAAGGTTCCAATGCTCAAACCCAGTGAGTTGACATGTGGAAGATCAGAATCAGACAATATATTCTTCTCACTGACTACTCAATGTGGGATATCATTGAGAATGGTCCTTCTGAAGCTGGAAGGATAGGACCAGATGGGAAAAGACCTCCACCAAAGACAGATGGTGAGAGGAAGATCAGACAGACAGAGATGAAGGCCTTGAGCACTCTGCTCTTGGCCATCCCCAATGAATATCAGCATCAATTTTGCAACTGCACGGATGCTCAGATTCTCTGGAATGCTCTAGAGAAAAGATTTGCTGGAACTAAGAGCATCAAAAGAAATCAAAGAGATGTTCTAAAGCAGCAGTATGAGAACTTTACTTCCTCAAAGAATGAGTCTATGACTCAAAATTTTGATAGGTTCAACAAGCTCATTGGTGAACTGGCTACTGTAGGAGTGAAGATGGATCAAGATGACATCAACAGAAAGTTCCTCAGATCTCTTGGGGATGAATGGACTATGTACACTGTCTCATATAGACAGAGTGACAATCTAGAAGAGAAAGAACTTGATGATCTATACAATGATCTAAGAGTTTTTGAAACTGAGATAGAGATCAAGAAGAAGCCCACTGGTTATGTCCACAATGCTGCACTTCTTTCAGCATCCACTGATACTACTGTCATCCCTAAAGCAGTTAGTACTGCTAGTGGAGCAAGTTCAGAAAAAGGAACTGAAACAATCTTTGAAGCCTTTTTGTCCAGTCATAGTAACAATTCATTGATTAATGATGATCTGGATCAACTTCACCCTGATGACCTGGAGGAGATGGATATTAAATGGCAGATGGCCATGTTATCCATGAGGGTGAAGAAGTTCATTAAAAGAACAGGAAAGAATAACTTCTCTCAAAGAAAAGAAGATGGAGCTGGTTATGACAAGACCAAGGTGGAATGTTATAAGTGTCACATGAAAGGACACTTTGCTAGAGAATGCAGGAGTGCTGTTCCAAACAACAACCACCAACAAGCTCAGAATGGAGGCTACACTCAGAACAAGAATCATGCTCAAGCCCTTGTTTCTCAACAAGGAATGGGATTTGACTTGAGTGATCAAGCTGAGGAAGCCATTCAGAATCAAGCTCTTATGGCAGAAGTGTCTGATCTCCCCTCTGAGGTAATTTCTAATCTTTGTACTAAATCTTGCATTGACACTGTCAAAAGATACAGGGATCACAATCAAAGTATGTGTGATGACCTCAAAAGATTAGAAAAGGATAGAATAGATTATGTGTTAATAGTAGAGAGATTTGAAGAGCAAATCAAAGGCTTTCAAGCTAATGAACTTCAACACTCTTATGACACTAACTATTGGAAGTGGGAAAAGAATGAGTTAGAGACCAAACTGTCTAAATCCTTAGAAGAGAGTGATAGGCTGAAAGAGGAACTGTCTAAAGTTAAACTTGACATAGAAAAGTTTTCATATGCTTTAAAAGCAATGGATTCTCTTCTAAAGGCTCAGATTCATGATAAGATGAAGCCTGGTATTGGATACAACAATACACCTCCTCCTTACAACAACAATTATATCTCTCCTACTTCAGACTTGTTAGAAACCAAGGAGAAAAAGGACTTATCTGAGAAAGCCTTTAAGATAGATCCTTTGGATGAAGTAGTAATTAAGGATTTAACTGAGAAAGAAGCAAGTGAGAATAGAGATAATGATGTGAGTAAAGAGATCCCATTAGAAAACAACATTATCACCAATGAGGGATGTGGGAAAATCTGGATCAAGTCCAAGGAGATAGAGAAGAACAAAGGAAAAGATAACAAGGTTCATTACAAACAAACCACGGTTGTGAATCCTGGATCTTGTAAACAGTGTGATTGCAGTAAAGCCAAGAGCCTAAATTCTGGTTTAAAAAGAGGAAATCAAAGAAACTGGAATAATCAATGGGCTCAGAAGCAAGGAGTTGATCTGAGTAAAATCAATAGACCAAAACCTTGCTTCATATGTGGCAAGTTAAATCATTTGGCTAAATATTGCTTCTTTAACCCTATTAATCAACAGATGACCTTTCAAAGATTTGTGCAAAAACCTGTTGGTTATAGGAAGGCTGGAAAGAAACATGGTGAAAAGAAAGGCCCCATGAAGAAAAAGATTTTAAAAGAAAGTATTAAAATGTGGGTGCCCAAAAGCACTAAAACTGTTAGTACTGCTGACAAGGTTAGTGCTGCTGGAGGGTATTACTGCTGCTACCTGTGTTAGTACTGCTGAAAACATTAATGCTGCTAATATAGTTAGTACCTCTTCAAAGGTTAATACTGCCAACACAGTTACTGCTGCTAACACAATTACTACTGCTAACAAGGTTAGTACTGCTAAGCATGCAAGTGCTGCTAAGGCAGTTAGTACTTCTAAAACCAGTACTGTTTCTAGCACAAATGTTTCCAAGCCTATTATTGTGACAAAGTACTCCAAGAATGAGGAGTTAAAATTCAAAAATCTTGTCAAGAAAGAATGCAAGTATTTTGATGAGAAAGGGGTACCCAAGACCACTTTGGCTTGGGTTCCTATTTCATACTAACTGATCTATCTTATGTGCAGGGCAACCAACAACTCAAGGGAAAGAGCATATGGCATGTTGATAGTGGTTGCTCTAGGCACATGACAGGCAACATGTCATGCCTTCAGGATTTCAAGCATATCAATGGAGGACATGTTGCATTTGGAGATAATCTTACTGGTGGTAAGATAAGTGGAAAAGGTAATGTCACCAAAGGTAAGATGACATTTGAGGATGTCTACTATGTTGATCAATTGAAGTACAACCTGTTAAGTGTATCACAGGTTTGTGACAAACAACATAGTATATTATTTACAAATACTGAGTGTATGATCCTTGCTCCAGGGTTCAAGGTAGTTGATGAAAGCATGATACTACTTAGAACTCCAAGAAAGGACAATGTTTACTGTCTAGATATGGACAATATTGATAGTGATTCATCTCTAAATTGTCTTGTTTCAAAAGCTTCTGTAGATGAATCATCTCTTTGGCACAGAAGGATGTGTCACATGAATTTTAAGACTATGAACAAACTTGTTAAAAACAACCTTGTAAGAGGTTTACCATCTAAAGTCTTCTCATGTGATGATCATTGTGTTGCTTGCCTTAAAGGCAAACAACATAAAACTTCTCATAAGACCAAAGAGATAAATTCAATTTCTTCTTGTCTCCAGTTATTGCACATGGATCTGTTTGGTCCTACAAATGTTATGAGTATAGGCAAGAAATCTTACTGCTTGGTTATTGTTGATGATTACTCTAGATTTACCTGGGTATATTTTCTAAGGACTAAGGATGAGACAAGTGGACTGATCAAATCCTTCATCCTAAGAATTGAAAACCAAACTAATCAAAAAGTAAAAGTCATCAGATCAGATAATGGGACTGAATTCAAAAATCTGGATCTAAACACCTTTTGTGAAGAAAAAGGCATTGAGAGACAATATAGTGCTCCTAGGACTCCTCAACAGAATGGTGTTGCTGAAAGGAGAAATAGGACACTAATAGAGGCTGCTAGATCTCTGTTGGCTGATTCAAAACTGCCAATTACCTTCTGGGCTGAAGCAGTTAATTCTGCCTGTTATGTCCAAAACAGAGTTCTAGTAGTTAAGCCAAAGAACAAGACACCATATGAGCTTTTAAATAAAAGAAAACCTTTCATTGGATTTTTCAAACCTTTTGGGTGTCCTTGTACAATTCTCAATACAAAATCTCACTTAGGTAAGTTTGATAGCAAAGCAGATGATGGATTTCTTGTTGGGTATTCATCTCAGAGTAAGGCCTACAGAGTTTTTAACACATCTTCTAGAATAATTGAAGAAAGTGACAATGTCAAATGCAATGAGAACACACCAAATCCTATTGGGTCTGGTCCTCAGTGGCTATTTGACATTGATTCACTAACTAACTCCTTTGGTTTCAGTAGTGATGATTATGCAGGTTCAGAATGTGGAGGATCAGGGACTATACAGGTTCAAGAAAGTATATCTAAATCAGTGATCTTTCCCATACCCACAGGGAATTCCTTTGAAGACTGTGAAAAGGAACCATCTACTGAACCAAGTCAGAGTGAAGAAGTAAGTAGAAATGAGGAGACTCAAGAAGATAAAGAATCAGAAGTAGCTGCTGAAAACACTTCAGTTGAGTTGAATGACTCTAATCTAGAGGCTGGACTTAATGAAGAACCTAGTCATAACACCAGAGTTCAAAAGAATCATCCTCCACAGCTGGTAATAGGAGATATATCCTCTCCTATGATGACTAGACACCAAAGCAGGCTTCAAGAAATGCAAGATCAACAACATACAGTGCTTTCTTGTTTTCTATCCCAGCTTTAGCCTAAAAAGGCACATGAAGCTATGAAATAATCCAGTTGGATAGAAGCAATGCAAGAAAAACTGTTGCAGTTCAAACTACAAGATGTATGGGATCTAGTAGACCTTCCTAAAGGTCACAGAGCAATTGGCGCAAAGTGGATTTTTAGGAACAAGAGAGATGAAAGAGGTATTGTCATAAGGAACAAAGCAAGACTGGTGGCTCAAGGGTATACTCAAGAAGAGGGTATAGATTATGAAGAAGTTTTTGCACCTGTGGCTAGAATAGAAGCAATCAGATTATTCCTAGCCTATGCTTCTTACATGAACTTCAAAGTCTATCAAATGGATGTAAAAAGTGCTTTTCTCTATGGCTCAATTGAAGAAGAGGTATATGTCTGTCAACCACCAGGGTTTGAAAACCCAAGCTATCCAGACAGAGTATACAAATTGAAGAAAGCTCTTTATGGACTGCATCAAGCTCCAAGAGCATGGTATGACACTCTGTCATCCTATCTCTTGCAAAATGGCTTTGAAAGAGGAGTCATTGATAAGACTCTATTTATCAAGAGAAAGAAGAAGGATATCTTGCTGGTCCAAATCTATGTTGATGACATTATCTTTGGATCTACAAGAGACAACATGTGCAAGGAGTTTGAGGATCTAATGCATCAAAGATTCAAAATGAGTTCTATGGGGGAACTTACTTTCTTTCTTGGACTCCAAGTTCAACAGAAGTCAGATGGCATCTTCATCTGTCAATCCAAGTATGTGCAGGACATTCTAACCAAGTTTGGTTTCTCAGATTCAAAACCTGCCAGCACACCTATGGAGACACACAAGCAGATAACAGCAGATCTTAAGGGGGAGGATATGGATGTGCATCATTATAGATCCATGATTGGCTCTCTCATGTATCTCACAGCATCAAGGCCAGATATAATGTTTCCAGTCTGTGTATGTGCAAGATTCCAAGTTAGGCCAAAGCAATCTCACTTTCAAGCTGTTAAGAGGATATTCAGATATCTCAAAGGGCAACCCAGATTGGGACTTTGGTATCCTCATGACTCACCCTTTGACCTAATAGCATACTCAGACAGTGATCTAGGTGGGGCAAACTTGGACAGAAAATCTACTTCTGGAGGATGTCAGTTTTTAGGTGATAGACTAGTTTCATGGCAGTGCAAGAAACAAACCACAGTGTCCACATCAACAACAGAGGCAGAGTACATAGCAGCTGCAAGTTGCTGTTCTCAAGTCTTATGGATTCAGAATCAAATGTTGGACTATGGGGTAACCTTTCTACACACTCCCATTTTTATTGATAATAGCAGTGCTATAAGCATTGTGAATAATCCTGTCAAGCACTCTAAAACAAAGCACATTGAGATCAGGTATCACTTCATAAGAGACTGTAATGAAAAGAAACTTGTTCAAGTTGTAAAAGTTCATACTGACAACCAGTTTGCTGATCTATTCACCAAAGCTTTTGATGTGGGTAGATTCACTTTCTTGGTAACAAGTGTGGGAATGATCAACTCTGAATAAGCATTCTCTCAAAAAGTGGTTAAATATCTGAATATTATAGTTTCTTGGTGTTACTAATCCGCCTTTGCAGGGCATACATAGCAGTACTCAACTCAGCCTAAGCTTCAAAGAGTAAGTGAAGTTAATACTGCTTGTAGTTAATACTGCTAGTTAGTTAATACTGCTAGCAGTTAATACTGCTAGTTAGTTAATACTGCTAGTTAGTTAATACTGCTCGCAGTTAATACTGCTCGCAGTTAATACTGCTCGCAGTTAATACTGCTAGTTAGTTAATACTGCTCGCAGTTAATACTGCTAGTTAGTTAATACTGCTCGCAGTTAATACTGCTAGTGGTTAATACTGCTCGCAGTTAATACTGCTTGCAGTTAATACTGCTAGTTAGTTAATACTGCTCGCAGTTAATACTGCTTGTTAGTTAATACTGCTAGTAGTTAATACTGCTCGTGGTTAATACTGCTCGCAGTTAATACTGCTCGCAGTTAATACTGCTCGTTAGTTAATACTGCTCTAGGTTAATACTGCTTATGTACCGAATACTATAAATACCCTTTGCCCGCCCAAACGTTCATAACGACTCTTTGCATACTGTTCACTTGCGCTCTAAACCTTTTCTCTCTCAAGTTCGAAGTTTTCAGGCAAGCTTTTCACTAAGATCAATGGCATCCATGGCATTCATCGATGAACACAATGAGATCGCGATGCTACAAAAGCCAAAGCAAGCTGCAGGATTTCATCAGATTGTGGATTTCCTCAAGTCAAGCCATATTGCTCATGCTCTTATTGTATCACCTACAATCTATATCGAGCATCAAAGGCAGTTCTGGGCTAATGCCACCATTGTTGCTGAGAATGGTGTGCAAATGATCAAGACAAGGATCTGTGACAAGGCACTAACAGTTACTGAAGAGGTTATTCGCATCTGTCTACGTCTAGACGATGCCTCTGGTATAACTTCTATTCCGAACGATGAACTGTTCTCCAATCTTACAAGAATGGGGTATGGAGGCCCATTGGGTGTTTTCAAATTCTCTAAAGCCAAATTTTCACCCCAATGGCGTTTCTTTGTCCATACTCTTATGCACTGTATCTCCAAAAAGACTACTGGATGGAGTGAGTTTAGCAGCACCATTGCTTATGCTTTGGTGTGCTTGGCCACTGCCAGAAAGTATAACTTTTCTAAAATGATTTTCAGTGATCTTGTCTCAAACATGGGAAACAAAAAGAGCTTCTTTATGTACCCCAGGTTTGTTCAAGAAGTTATTACTCATGAATTGACGGATATACCTCAACCTGTTGGGGTATATGTACCTAAACCCCCCAAAGGCAAGGTTTTCTCAAATATGAGAAGATCTACTGGGGACTCGGAAGGAGTTGACACCCCATTGTTCTCTACAATGATGGTGGTGTCCCAAACCAATGAAGGTATGGCAGCCGGGTCAATGCCCCCATTAGACCATCCTACTGCTAGCCAATCCCAACCTTCCCACTCTAAATCAATCCCCCAGTCCCTTCTTGTAAAACCAACCTCTCCCATCACACAAACTTACAAGAGGAAACAGGTAAAGAAGGCTCCTTCCCTTCTTGTACCATCATCCCCTAAGCCTTTAAGCCCTCTAAGGGAGAATTCTCCTTTAGGGAATATCCATAGGGAAACCAAAGGGATGTCTCCCAACCCCAAGGAGGTGCTCTCTGAGAAGGAGGAAGAGCATATGGGTGATGAGGCTACCACTACTCCTGCTAGCACAGAGGAGGAAAGTGGTAACATCAATAAGACCTCCCCCATGGCAACTTTGAATGAGCAATCATTCGAAGGTCCCTGGTGCCAAGAAACCACGGGGGTGGATAGTGCTTCTGCTAGGCAGAAGACTTCCACTACTAAAAGATCCAATGATCCTTCAAAGGAGGGTAACACTTCTAGAGAAGGTGAGGACAGATATGACTACCAGGAATTGATGGAAACCATGGGAAACATCAACCTAGATGTTATGAAACAAGGAAAAGAAATAGAGGAGATGAAGCTAGTTATCCTGTCCCAACAAGTTCAGATTGAAAAATTGAAGAAGATGGTGACCAGGCTGGTTCAAAAGAAAAGAAGAAAACAGTTCGTACTTAAAAAGAAGGACCAAGTTCAAGATTCTTTCAACAAGGGGGAGAAGCATGAAGGGGAAACTGTTGAAAAGAAAGCTGAAGTTGAGGGGGAGACAGAGGAAGAGATGGAAAAAGAAACAGATACTGCTGCTGAAGTAAAAGTAGCAGCAGAAATAGGGCTCTCTGTGGAAGAAATGGAGATAGCAGAAACTTTAGTCAAAGCAAAGAATGATACTCCTAAGGCTACTCAAAAGGCCAAGGGAGTAGTTATCAAAGAAGGAGGGATCTCAGAGAAGGAAAAAGAGAAGGAAGTTTTGAAAGAATCAAAGGGAAAAGGAAAAGAGAAGATGGTTGAAGCTGAAATGCCTCCAAGACAGAAGTCTCAGATTGAAATGGATGAGGCAATAGCAAAGAGTTGCAAGACCAAATGGAGAAAGAGTAGCAGTTGCAAACAGAAAAGGATAGAGAACTTGCAAAGATTATGGCCAAGAAGTTAAATGCAGAATACCAAAAGAGTTTGAAAGAAGCAGCTCAGACAGCAGCTCAGGTCAAGAAACTTCAAATTAAGAAGATGCCTATTCAGAAGCAAAAGCAGAAAAGACAACCCTCCAAGACATTTTTGGCCAATCAGGAAAGAAGAAAAATGATAAACTTCCTGAAAGGGGCAATTGGTGTTAAGGGGGAGATGTTTATCCACATGGCATACTCTCAGGTTGAAGAGTTGTATAACAAGGAAATGGCCAAGCTCCAAGGGAATTCAGCACAAAGGGAGGAGGCTGAGAGAATGATGAAAGAGAGACATGATCTCAACATCCAACAACCATTCCCTGAGGAAACCACACCCTCCAAAGAAGAAGCAGAAGAGAAGAAGGAAGAACCTGGAAGTGTTGGTATAGAAGCCAAGTCTGGAAAAAGAGTGAAATCAATTGCTTCAAAAAGGCAGTTGAAAAGGCCTAGGGTGGAAGAAACTGAAAAGGAAGCAGAACCTTCAGTCACATCTCCAACAGAGCCAGTACAGAGTCCAGAGCAGGTCACTAAGCAAACAGATGAGAGTATAGATCCGTACATGACAATAGTGGAACCTTTGAAAGCTGTTCCAATCTCTATGCAAGCTCTAGAGATCATCTTCTGGGATATTCTGAGAGACAATGGAAAGAATTTCTTCAGAATCAAGAGAGCTGATGGTTCATTTGAAGCTTATTCAACATGGGGGAAAGTCATCAGAAGTTGTTCAAGAGCTGATATGGAAGAACTATATAAAGTTGGGATGAAACTTTATGAACCTGTGTTGAAAGGTACTAAAGAGAATCTTCTCAAAGTGACATTGGAATACTTGTGCATGATGTTTGAGCCTGAAAGAGTGCACTATAGGATTAAAGATCATAAGCATGAGTTTATATTCAAGAAGATTGACAAATGGATACTGTTTGAAAACTGTGGAGTATACATGATTACTATTGACAACTGTTATCATGAATACTACCTGGTGGACAAAATCTATGAGCATAGCAAGGAGAAGTTAGAAGAGATGCTTAAAGCTACACTGGTATGTACAAAGGATTCAGAGATGGCAAAGATTGTGGTGAAAAGAACTGTAAATCAAAGCTTGGGCCTAGATCCAAATTTGGGAAATTGAACCAGAGGTGTTGAAAGCATCTTGAAGATTAATTCTGAAGAACTTGACTTCTTTTCCTAAAAGTCAAGTTAGGGGGAGATTGTTGGGAACTGAAGAAAAGCTTAAGTATGGTTAATGCTGCTGGTTCAAAGTTAATACTGCTAGAGATATTCAAGGTTAATACTGCTGATTATTACTACTGCTAGTAGTTAATACTGCTAGTCAAAGTTAGTGCTGCTTGAACAAAGTTAGTACTGCTTAGCTAGTTAGTACTGCTAGTAGTTAATGCTGCTAGAAGAAATTTAATGCTGCTGAAGATTAATACTGCTTATATGATGAAGATTCACATGAAAGGATATACATTGAAGCTTAGAGATATACATGGAAGATATACTGAAGATATGTTTATTTTTTTGTAACTATCTTTTTGTTTAGTATATGTATAGAAGATACAGAATAGTTTTAGAAGAGATTAATTCTAAGATTAAGAGAGAAATCAACCTCAAGGCATAGATCCTAATTCTAGAGAAATAGAATTCGTATTGGTGAGCCTATTCATCAATATTGAGGTTGAGTGTGTAATCTTGTAACTTCAAAGCATTCAATACAAGTTTACAGTTTGTTCTTCATATTTTCTGTATTGATTTACTGTTTCATTGAATATCAAAGTGTTATTCCGCAAACTTCTTTGATATTGTTTCTGAGAATTAATTCTTGTTAAGAATTCGATCCTGACAGTTTCATTCCCTTGAAGCTTGGTCATTTCAAAATTGTACAACTCTTTGATCTGCTCAAATGTCATCTTGGAGAACATCTCCTTTCTGACTCCTACAACACCCTTGAGAAAAGTTATCATCTTGTTTCTCTCTTGAGTACCAAGGAAAGTCTTTGAGGGTTGTCTCTTCTTTGCAGCTGTTTTTATCACCACAGATTTCTTCAAAGATGCTGCTTTCTTCTGTGCAAGTTCAGTTGCCAGGCTTTGTTGATAGGCTTCATTCAGTTCAGCAGCTAGAGCCTTTGCCATCTCTCTGTCCTTTTCAACCTGAACCCTTTCTTCCTTTTCAATATCAGCCTGCATCTTCCTGGCCAAAGCTTCATCTGATTCAACCAACCTTTGCTTTTTGAATGGTTGATCAGATTCCACCATTTTTCTTTGCCTTTGTCTTTATTCACCTTCTTCTCTACATTTGTTTTCTTGATCACTTCACCTTGTTCTTTGATGACAACTCCTTTGGCCTTTGAGGAGACCTTGGGAGTATCATGTTTGGCTTTAATTAAGGTCTCAACAATTTCAAGATCTGTTAAAACTTCTTGCACTATTTTTGCTGCTTCTTTCAGTTCAGCAGTATTAACCATTTCTGCTGCTTTGCTTGAACCAACAGCATTAATGGTTTCTGCTGCTTGCTCTTTTACTGCTGCTTGATCTGATGTTTCTGCTGCTTGTACATAATCTGTTTCTTTTTCTATTTCTGCTTCTTTCTCCCCCTCAACATCAACTTTTCCTTGCTCCCCCTTATCTTTGGCACCTTCCAGGTTGACATCAGCTTCTGACTCCCCCTTTTTGGGAGCATCAGTCACTGGTTCCCTTCTTTTAAGCACAAATTGCCTCCTCTTCTTTTTCTGGAGCAATCTCTTTACCATATTCTTCAGTTTAGAAATCTGAGCTTGTTGAGACAGGACTATTAGTTTCAGCTCTTCTATGTCTTTTCCTTGGTTGATGACATCCAAGTTGATATTTCCCATAACATCCATCAATTCTTGACAGTTATATCTGTCCTCACCTTCTCCAGAAGTGTTACCCTCTTTTGAAGGATCATGGGATCTTTTTGTAGTAGGAGCCTTCTGCTCTGATACCACTTGTCAGGATCTTAATTCTAAACAATAATAAATACTCAGAAACAATATCAAAGGAGTTTGCGGAATAACACTTTGATATTCAATAATTAATGAAACAGTGAATCAAAAGAACAACTTGTAAACTTTATTGAATGATTATAAAGCTACAAGATTCAACACTCAACCTCAATATTGATGAACAGACTCACCAATACGAATTCTACTTCTCTAGAATTAGGATTATAAACCTTGAGGTTGATTCTCTCTATGAAAACAAAAATTCAGAATTCTATGTATATCTGTCAATTCTAAACTATTCTATATATACTGAAAATAAAAGATAATTACAAATAATAAAAGATCTTCAAAATAATCTTCCATCTTTATCTTCAAGTTTTCCATAATCTTCAAACTTGATCTGCACGAATCTTGATTATCTCATAAGCAGCACTAAGTCTTTAGCAGCATTAATACTTTGAGCAGTATTAACATTCAGCAGTACTAACTACTAGCAGTACTAAAATTGCTTAGCAGTAGTAATCTCCTCTAGCAATATTAACCTTGACTTAACAGTACTAATCTTGTTCAGCAGTATTAACTTCACTCAGCAGCATTAATCTCAGAAGTAGTAACCATTTAGTTCCAGCAGCATTAACCATACTTGTATATTTCTGAATTTCCCAACACAGCTTCTTCCAACACTTTACCATACAAGGTTATCCCAAATTTGTGCATTTCTTCCAAATCAGACCTGGAGCATCTTCTGATAATTTTACCCCATATAGCATACACTTCATAGTGATCTCCCAATCTCTTGATCCTGAAGTATTCTTTGCCTTGATCTTTCAAAATATCCCAATGAATGATTTCAGGAGCATTCACTGAAATAGGATCAACCTTCAGAGGTTCTTTATCAGATACTTTCATGTACAAATCAAATTGCACATCAGTTTGTCTTGATTAACTTGTATGATCTTGATTCTGTTGGCTAGGTTGATCTTGATTCTGCTCTTGTTCAGTTGGAGGTTCATCTTCCCTTCTTTCACTTTCCTTTTCTGCTTCTTCAGTTCTAGGCCTCTTTGCTTTTGGTTTGGTAGCAATGGATTTCTTTCTTTGTATAGCACCAATCTTTTGAGCCAAAGTCTCTTCTTGCTTAGCTTCTGTCTTTTCTTTGATAAGAGTGCCTTCTTCACTGTCAGGGAAGGGCTGTTGTATGTTGAGATCATGTCTTTCTTTTAACTTTCTTTCAACCTCAACCCTTTGAATGAAGTCCCCTTTCAGTTTGGCCATCTTCTTCTGGTAAAGTTTTTCAAGCTTTCCAAAAGACATACCTGTAAACATTCCCTCAGGAACTCCAATAGCTCCTTTCAGGAAGTTTATC
Source organism: Arctium lappa (assembly GCA_023525745.1). Lineage (NCBI taxonomy): Eukaryota > Viridiplantae > Streptophyta > Magnoliopsida > Asterales > Asteraceae > Arctium > Arctium lappa. Next base: position 18,537,812 of record CM042056.1, on the reverse strand, counting down.
ATCTTCCTTCTTTCTTGTTTGGCTAGGTATGTTTTGGAAGGTTGTCTTTGTCTAGTCTTCAGTGGTAGCCTTTGCCTTGAAGCCTTCTTTGTGACTTTCTTAGCAGCAGCTGCAGACTTCAGACTCTTTTGATATTCTTCATTGATCTTCTTAGCCATATCCAATGCAAGCTCTCTATCTTTGGCAGATTGAATTTCTTCCTCCTTTTCCAACTCTTCTTGAAGCTTTTTGGCCACTTCTTCATCCAACTCAATTTGTTTCTTCTTCTTTAATGGTTTCTTAGACTCAACCATCTTCTCCTTTCCCTTCTTTTTTGCATCCTCCACACTGACCTCTTTTGTTTCTTCTCTAATCCTCCTTCTTTGATCATCACTCCTTTAGCCTTTTGAGTGGCTTTGGGAATGTCATTCTTAGATTTCACAAGGGTTTCTGCAATTTCAATTTCCTCTCTGGACAATTCTATTTCTGCTTCAGGTTCATTTGTTACTGCTGCAGCCTCAGTTACTGCTGCTTTTGCAATATTTGCTACATTCTCAAAAGTTTCTGCTTCTGAACCAACTTTCTCTTCTTTATCAGCACCAGTCTCCCCCTCAAACTGGAATTCCATCTCACTTGTACTCTCCTTTTCATCCTGTTTTTCCTGACTCTCCCCCTTTTTGAAAGCAGCATGGACACTTCTCCTTTTCTTTAGAATGAATTGATTCCTTCTCTTTTGGTGCACAAATTTCAACACCATTGTCTTGAGCTTTACTATCTGAGTTTGTTGAGATATAATAACCTTCTTCATCTCCTCTATTTCTGAGCCCTTCTTGATGACATCCAGGTTGAGATTTGCAATGGTTTCCATCAATTCATTGTACGTATATCTGTCCTCACCTCCTTTAGGTGTTTTTACCACCTTTGAAGGATCCTTAGATCTTTTAGTAGGAGTCTTCTGCCTAGCAAAAGCACCCTCTACCCCCTTGGTTTCTTGGCACCTGGGACCTTTGGATGATTGCTCACCCAAAGTTGTCGTGGGGAAGGTCTTAGGGATGTTCACACTGTCCTGCCCTGCACTTTATGCAAAGTCAGTACTGTGAGCCTCACTGCCCATATGCTCAGTCTTCTCCTTAGTGAGCACCTTCTTGGGGTTGGGAGACACCCCTGTGGTTTCCCTATCGATATTCTCTAATGGAGAATGCTCCATTAGAGGGCTTGAAGGCTTTGGGGTGAAGATACTAGAAGGGAAGGAACCTTCTGTACCTTTTTCCTTGTGTAAGATTTGGTGATGGGGGATTGTGGCTTGTCAATAGGAATCGAAGGGATATTGATAGAAATGAGTGGTGTGGGTAGGTCATCAGTTGGGTGGTCCGGTGTGGGCTGTGACCCTGATGCCTCACCATGGGAATGAGACACACCCATCATTGTAGAGAACAATGGAGTGTCTCTACCTGAGAAGTGAGAAGTCCTTAGTGGGCCTCTTCATATTTGAGAACACCTTCCCCTTTGGGATTTTTGGTACATATACCTCCTTGAAGGTAGGTAAATCCGTCAATTCCTTATCAAGTACTTCTTGTATAAACCATGGATACATAAAAAAGCTTTTTGATTTGGTATCCAGGTTTGACATTAAATCATTGAAAATCATTTGAGCAAAATTAAACTTTCTGGAGGTAGCTAAGCAGACTAGAGCATAAGCTAAGGTACTGCTAAACTCACTCCATTCAGTTGTTTTTCGTGAAATGCAATGTTGTAGGGTATGAACAAAAAATATCCACTGAGGTGAAAATATGTTCTTGAAAAACTTATAGACATCAGTGGGACCTTCATACCCCATTTGACTAAGAGCATGGAAGAGATCTTCCTTAGGAAGAGAGGTAATACCTGAGGCATCATCTAAGCGTAGATGTGCACGTATGTTGTCCTCTGATATGGTAATGGGTTTATCACAAACCCTTGATTGGATGACCTGCCCTCCTTCCACAGGCTGAATTGAAGCATTTGCCCAGAATTGTCGTAGATGTTCCACAGAGATTGTGGGATTGACAGTGAGGGCATAAGCAATGTGTGACGATTTGAGGAAATCCATAATCTGATGGAAACCTTCAACCTGTTTGGGTTTTTGTAGCATAGCAATCTCATTGTGTTCATCAAAGAATTCTAGTCCTGCCATCGTTCTGATTGATTCTAGGGTTCGAATCGCAACTAGGGTGTACACTGGTGAGCAAGAAATCGAGAGAGAGAGAGAGAGAGAGAAAGAAAAGCAATGGAAGTTCAAAGAGCCGTTTGTATTTTGGCGGTCACAAAGGGGTATTTATAGGTGGAGGGTTTCAGTTAGAAGCAATACTAAGTACCCTAGCAGTATTAACCAACTCGCAGTATTAACTCATATTAGCAGTAATAACACATACTGACAGTCCTAACACAGACTAGCAGTATTAACTCAAACTAGCAGTATTAACACATGCCAGCAGTAGTAACACTGATTAGCAGTAGAAACAAGGTAAGCAGTAGTAACTTTGCACTGGCAGTATAAACTCCGTAGCAGTAGTAACCATACTTAACCATATTTGAACTGTCAACATGAGTAATAGAGAGAGCAGTATTAACGTAACTAGAAGTACCAAGTATTCAATTTAAGCAATCTGAAACACTTAAACACACAAGGTTAGCAGCACCATGCACAAAACAATATGAGAAAGTAGACAAAAAGGAATTTATGTTGAAATGGTACATAAAGTAGATCAAAGGAGGCTTATTCAGTGTTTATCATGCCCACACTTGTGACCAAGAATGTGAATCTACCCACATCAAAAGCTTTGGTGAATAGATCAGCAAATTGGTTACTTGTATGGACTTTCACAACCTGAATGAGCTTCTTTTCATTACAGTCTCTGATAAAGTGGTACCTGATTTCTATATGCTTTGTTTTGGAGTGCTTGACTGGATTATTAACAATGCTAATAGCACTGTTATTGTCTATGAAGATTGGAGTGTGGAGAAAAGTCATACCATAGTCCAGCATTTGATTCTGAATCCAGAGTACTTGTGAGCAGCAGCTTGCAGCAGCTATATACTCTGCTTCTGTTGTAGAGGTGGACACTGTGATTTGTTTCTTTCACTGCCATGACACTAGTCTTGCACCCAAAAACTGACATCCCCCTGAAGTTGACTTTCTATCCAAATTTGCACCACCCAAGTCACTGTCTGAATAAGCAAGTAGGTCAAATGGTGAGTCATGAGGATACCAAAGACCTAATCTAGGTTGGCCTTTGAGATATTTAATATCCTCTTGACTGCTTGAAAGTGTGACTTCTTAGGCCTTACTTGAAATCTTGCACACACACAAACAGGAAACATGATATCTGGTCTTGAAGCAGTGAGATACACGAGGGAGCCAATCATGGCTCTATAGTGATGAACATCCACATCCTCCCCCTCAAGTTCTGCAGTTATCTGTTTGTGTGTCTCCATGGGTGTGCTTGCAGGCTTTGAATCTGAGAATCCAAACTTAGTAAGAATGTCTTGCACATACTTGGATTGGCTTATAAATATCCCATCTTTCATTGCTAAATTGTTTATATTTGTTCATATAAACAAAATATCCAGTTCTTTGATACCCTAACCATTTTAGTTGATCTGATTGATACATTGTCAGATTCTCAAAACAAATCTCTTGATTTCATTTCATTCATTCAATATCTTTGTTTTGAGAAATCTTCAAAGTTCAATTATCACATTTTGACAATGTTATCATACACTTTGTGCTTAATTGTACAAGTTAAACTGTTGAGCATACATTCTTTATAGGAATTACATGGGATTTATGTGAGAACTTAAACAGAACTTCCATGGATTCACGTTAGCCAGTGTTTCTTACCCCGGAAGTTATCCTTGAGTGATTGAGGGGTGAGGGGTCTTAAATCAAAGAGTGGGGGAGATAACTCATCCGGTTGAGTTAATCTCATTGTGCTGAGCGGTAAAATGGAAATGAGAGTTTGGTTAGAAGTGAGCATAATGTTAAAAAGAAAGAGGGTGTGAGAACAGAGTTAAAAGAATATCAGAACTCTGCACCAACCACTTTCTGAGTCGGGCAACCACATCTACTGATTGGTTCACATTCTTTGGTGACCATCATTGAAACAGGCAGTGAGCCCATGCCAACTCTTGCTATAACCCCACCAGCCACTCATTTCTTTCCCGAAAAAGAAATGTTTCATTTTCATTGGGGATGCAGCACATCTGCTATCTGATCTTCACTCAGAAGATTTAGATATTGAAAAAGAAGGAAAGTTTCCCCACCTTCGCACCTTCTTTCATGCACATTGAGTCCGTGTAATATCTGTTGTTGTCTCAACAATTTACAGAATTTGAGCCTGATCAAGCTAAGTAGCTTCAATTATTCATACACTTGCACGAGCACACAAGGAATAAGTTTTCTTGTCATAACATTCATAGAAAATTCCTTTGTAGTTTTTCGATGATTGAATGGAAGCCCTAGGGAAGTGAACATCACAAAAACTCCTTTCCAAAGTACATCCGTTGTACAAAGTGGCTCTATGCTACTTACAGGCATACTAACTGTATCATTTGTTGATTCAGGTTTTCAATTCCTATTATATCTGAATTTGAAAAGATTCGAATATATACATTTCATGAATTGACGGATACTTAGATCAAAGGGCGGAGAATTTCAAATCATCACAAAGGAGGAGATCAAAGAATGTGTTAAAATTGAAGAGTTTTGATGATCATGATGTTCACAATCATCAAAAAGGGGGAGAGAATTTTACAAAGTTCAATTTCAAAGTTATAAAGAAAGAAAGTTCAAGTTTTTCAATATTGGTGAAAAGAAATCATTCCATAATGAATCAATTTCGGAATAAAGATGATTCATGAAAGTTTGCTTTTCTGAAGACAATCTAGAGATCAAAGAGATGAAGATATGAGTTTAATGCTGTTTTAATATTCAAAGATGAAGATTTCAAAGATTGTATTTCTTCTATCCCGTATCATGTGGTGTCTGCTTCAAGTCATTTCCTCCTACAAGCTGATTGAAACAAGTTCTTAAGCTGAAAGTTTATTCAACTCGCGGTTCAAACACAGATTCTTTGTTTTAAACTGAAGATGCACCGTGGAAAGTCACGTAACTTGCACATTATCTTTCTTGTGTGCTAATCTGATGTGTTTAGTTTCTACAGTTGAAAGTTGCGTGATAGTGCATTCAGTCAAGGCTATTGTATATTGAATCTGGTTACAAAGTTGAAACTATGAAGATCAAGAGCTTTATTCAAGGGGGAGCTAGGAAAGATATGAAGACATGCAACACCAAAGTCTTTCAAAGATTCAAGAGGGAAAGAAGATCAAGGCATGAAGTTTTCAAGATGATAAATGCTTTATTCAACTTTAGGGGGAGATTGTTAGGACTGAAAGTCCTGAGTGTTGAAAGTGGTATAAAGCATTTATAAGGGTTCAAAGTGTAATTCTTTTAATAGTTATTAATTAGATGGGCCCAAGCCCATAAGCCCATTAAATTCTGTAAGCCTAAGTATATAAAGGCGTTATTAGTTCATTTGTCAAAGAAACACAAGTCATTATTAGATTGCTAGTCAATAGGTTTACATACTCTGATCAGATATTCTCTCTGTAAACCTAAACCCTTTGAGTGTTTCATATAATCATATGACTAGCAGTTGTGGCTTAAATATTGTTCTACATTGATTCATTATTATTGATTTGTTCGTGATTGCATTGTACAGGGATCTACAGAATGATGTCAAAATTCTGACTTCTAATGATAAAATTGCATAAGACCAAATTCTCAATAAAATATCATAAAATTTTTCGATGAATGCAAACTCACGCAATAAGTCAAACTTGTGCCCTTTACAAATTCCTTTTATATTTTAACTCCAAAATGGAATGAGGTAGGTTTCAAATAAAACTTTGTATGCGAGCACATGAAAGCAAGTGATCTCATGTATTTAGAAACTTTACCAAACTTCCCACATGCATCAAATTACAAACTTGAAATAACAAGAATGTGTATTATGGGAATAACATGAAATTATTTCATTTGTGGTTTTAATTTAAAGCTACTCAAAACTATACCTTCAACATTTACGATACCGACAAAACAACATGAAAAAAAATCTTCCAACAAAATTCATATGCAAATTATATGAAATAAAACAATGCATGTATTTCAAATCATGGGTTACACTTCTGAGTGTGTCAAAACATACTCTAAATTCATAACATCTCATACCGAATTGACTTGACAAGTCACAAAATAATTTATGCAATTTTTTTTGTGAAATAAATATCGTGCATGGACTTGGTTGAAACCCAAAGTCTTAGTATTACAATCGTCAAGTCTATCAATCACATGACCGACATCGGAAAGCTCAAAATATCTTAAGTCAACAATCTACAACCTTGTCGATTAACCTTACAATTTCTCCCAAGATGAATGATGATTCAACAAGCCTATAGCTCGATCTTAACCAATATCTCTGACCCGCGATGGTCGGCTTAACGAAATCATCTTACTTAATTGTCACTCAAAATGGCAACACTACTATTCTCAGTTCTTCTATCGATTATTCATTGAGGATTCACTCACTACCCAATCGATCATCGTAGGAAGGCAATTCAAGAACACATATGTAACTGTGAATTCATAATAACACTAGCTAGGTGCAACTATGAAAGTACCATACATGAGGATCCTTGCTATCATCATCACGATTACCGATGTTAGTGTCTTTATTGACCTCAAAATATCCTATCTTAAATTTCATAATTGTACAATCTCACTTTAATCCACTTAGAAAAACGCTAGTTTGAGTCTAGGTATCATAATTCAACACCTAAATCTCTCAAACTTATGTTCTGATACCAACTTGTAACACCCTCAAATCTGAAAATAGTGAATATTTTTAAATTTTCGATAATACATCAAACAAGGAATAATTCATTTCTAAAAGTCAACACTTGAATACCTATAATAGGAATCTAAGATCTAACATCAACAATAATTAATTTAGACCTTACATATAGCCAAAATTAAGGGCGGATGTTACTAAAATCCAACAACAATCGTTATCTCCAAATGCAGAAGACATCGCCAATTTGCTAATTACTTCTTGTGTCTATAACTAGCACTCATTTCTTCATAACGTCATTAGTACCATTCCCCAACGAGGACCTGATGCACATGCCGACAGATAAAAAGGGTTAGGCTTAACGCCTAGTAAATTCAAGAGTTTTCATCATTTATATAAAACGGTAATATGAAATAATGTTATTTAAATCCCATTTTGTACAATGAAGAGTATAAAATATGAATGCAACATTTTTCTCCGAACCACCATTTTCGTGAGGAAAATCCAATACGCAATGTTAATTCAAATATGAACTTGAAACCCAATACTCACCTAAAACGTGAATAATGCTTAATGCTCAATTACTGAAATTCAGATAATACTTTATTACCCAAAATGTTAAAATATAAGTAAGACGTAATACTCAAAATCATTACTTGTGGAGAACATTCCATACTCAAAACGTCACTGAAAATATGTGTTAGTCCCAAGTTAGCAAAACAAGTATTGTAGAAGGGGGGGGGGGTTGAATACAATACACAAATTTTACTTAATTTTTAATTCTTTTAATGATATAAAATATCAAGAATTACACAAAGGAAACAAAGATTGTTGCGGAAAAATATAGCTAAGAACTACTCAAACAAACTAACACAAAGAAGACTTAAAGAACACACAGACTAAATCTTAGAGTGAGAAAGGCTAACAACCTGTTTGATATCTTGCAAAGGAGAAATCTTGAGCTGAAAGCGTGAGAAGCAAGGAGATAGATCCACCCTTTATATACTATCCAAGGCAATGAGTGCAAATGACATTCATCATTTAAAGCATGGGTGGTTAAGATATTGTCAATAAATTATAAGATATTTGAGGTGACTTATCACAACACAAAAGGTAACTTTTGTACTATGAAAGTAAAATATCTTAATAAAATATACTTGATTCAAATCTTTTTGAGATCTTTTAGAAAATAAACGTCTCAATCAAAATTAGAACACAAGTGAATATCTTCTATGAGAAGGAAGCTTCCATTCCCATTGTCAGAAGTACATTGGGAATGATGAAGTATGTCAAATCAAGAGGGTTTGACATAATGGGATGCTTACCGAACAGAGGAGTGTTCGCCAAGATTGGAGATTGTCGAAGGAGTGGCAAAGGATGCCGAACAGATAGAAGGTTCGACAGATGGGTAGTCTATCAAAATGATTTCAACAGATAAGACTTAGTTCCTTGAAGTTCATCTCAATCCGCAAAGTAGACTTCTTTCATGTTGATTTCGGTAGGTCTTCGACTCGCCGATCTGTTCATGCGTAGCTAAGCTATTACAAAGAACCATACTAATTCTAAGATGTATAAACAATTATAGAGGAGTAAACATAAGCTAAAGGAGAGATCATCTTCAAATCTTAGAAGACCCAACAATCTCCCCCTATTTGATGATGACATCTCATACTTAGAAATATAGAGATAAAACATGAATAAATGCATTTTGACCCTTGTTCATCTCTTTTGGGTTTTTTTTACATAGACCATTCTTTTTGTTTCTTTTTGGGATTTTTTAGAGTATCCGACATTTACACGTATAAGAATGAAATAACGAAATGTACAAGCTATTTACGTTTAACTAGAAAAGATCATTGTATTAATCTTATAAAAAGATTACAATACATGATAAAAGAAAATTTGTACAGAAAAACATAACTACACCGAGTTTATTCAAAAGGCAAATGAGGATCAACATCCCTTTTCTTGAGTTCATCGGTAGCAGCCACATAGAGATCCTTTGCAGAAAGTGGAATTATTGAAATAATCCCATAAAGAAAGGTAGTATCGGCAAGAGGGATCTAACTTGATCTGAAGAAACTGATTCGCCTAAGTGCATCATTGAAGAAGATTCCAAGAGTAGGCTCATTAATCACAGTAGTAGAAGGAGAGGAACCAGAGTCGGTAGAGACAGATCAAGATTTGAAACATCTGGAACCTTTCCTTCTCTAGCCATCTGAACAAACACGTCTTCCTTTTTAGATCTCGACTTCGATTTGGGACGAGGAAGACCAGACCTTATATTTTTAATGAGCTCCTCTTCGACTGGAGTGTGGACTATATTATACGTCATTCGATATGTCCTGAACTTTGTTTGGAGATCTGCAAGATATTTATCAACCTCAGGTTTGAGGGCATTTCGGTTGTTTACCAGGTAGATACCAATTTCCATCCATTCCAAAACTCCAAACCGAACAAGAGAGTCCAGTCTGTCAACTAATCTTGAAGCATCATCCCTAGTAATCGTTAGCTGAATGAATTTGCAGCTTGAAGATGGTTTGATGATCTTAACATCTGTGATTTTTGCGGAGGATCGGCGTTTGGTGAGAGTTTTGTGGTACCAATCAATACACAAAGATTTTATCTTTTCATTTTTCTTTGCCGAATCCTCCAGAATACTACGTTGAGCTTTGATGGCATCGGCATGAGATTTTGTTAATTCGACTTCTTCCTCGGCCAACTTCAAGGCTAGCTCGGTATCTTTATCATGAGCCATTTAAGCCAATTTAGCAGCTTTCAGTTCTTCTTCAGATAAGCCCAATTCAGGAGAGGTAATCTTTGGGGGAGGAATATGAATTCCACCATCGTCAGCAGTTTTCTTTATCATAGCGTCTTTGAAACGCTTTTCTTCTGCAGCTACTTCATCCGGGGTTAATTTCTTTTTGTCTTTATCTTTCTTAGACAAAGGCTCCCCCTTAGATTCTTCGACCAGTTTACAGTGGTCAGCTCCTTCCTCTTCGGCTCCTTTCTCTTCGGTAGAAGCCGACATTTTGGTGGTTTCGGTAGGAGCGGCAGCAGCAGTAGAATGTTCTCCCCGACTCGTACTGGAAATAATAATTTGAGGGGTAATTTGCTCTCCCTCAACATGTTTCTCCCCCTCAGTACGTATCGGGGTAAGAGAGGCCATCCTTAGCCGACACACGGCCAAGACGTCTGTCAATACGATCAAGAGTAGTTCGATCGTCTGGAGTGAAGGCTGACTCAGTGATGTCTATATCAACTGATCCAGCACAAAACTGAGCTACATCGGCAGGCATCGAGTCAAGACGTTTATTTATACTCTACAAAGCACTTAGAATCTGAGAGTTGACAGAAGTTTGTGCGTTAGCCTGCTGCCGAAGACGAATAAAATCCTTATCCCGTGCATCGGATGCAGTTTTGAGAGATGCCATAGAGAGAGTCAAGGAGGTATTGTTCTCAATGAGCCTGATAACCTCCTTGAGTATGGCATCTAGAGCGTTAGAAAGAGGGGCACGAAAACCATCAAGTTCATGATGCAGAACATCCAAGCACCGAAATATGTCTCTGTTTAGATCAATGCATTCAGAATTCTGCTCTTTGACCAGTTGCAGAAGCTCAACCAGAGAAGTGTTGTTGATGTCTAGAGAATGGAGTAGATCAGGCTCACACAAAGATTTACGAAGGAGCTCATATTGAGTACCGATCATCCTTACCTGCCTATTGGTATCAATAATTTCAGCAAAGAACTCTGCAGGTATGGAGATCGGCACTTGTGATGCAGAAGAAGAAGAAGAAGAAGAAGAAGAAGCAGAAGGCCCAGCCTTGTCTTCAGTGGTACCCACTTTCGGTGGAGAAAAAGGTGGGGTTGAGTGTTTAGGAGAAGGGGAAGGGGTTTTCTTCGGTGAAGGCTGGGGTGAATGTTTAGGAGAAGTAGTTTCCTTCGGTGAAGGTGGAGGGGGCAAGACGTCCCCTGCATCTTAAAACAATAGATCAAACATGTCCTCGGTATTGCTACCAATATGTGCAATATCTTCGGGTGTGACCCCAGGTGATAGGTTGTGATGTGGAGAAGAGGAGAGTTGGTCCGGGGAGGAAACCAACTCATCTTCATCCTTCAGTTTAAACTGAGGAGAAGGCACAATAAAGGTCTCCGAAAAGTCAACCAACCCCTGTGGAGAGGATTTAGAGGAAGTAGGATGGGCTTCAGAAGATCCCCATGGCCCAACTAGGGAAATTTCAACTTCATCCGATTTTTGAGAATCGGTAGAAGGCGTGTGTGGTTCGGCCATTGGTTTACTAGAACGAGACCTAGGAGGGGATTTTGAGCCCCGTCGCTTAGTAGAGGGAGATAAAATGACCGGGGCAACCACCGAAGGTTGTTTCGATGGCATAGTCATAGAAGCAAGTGCGACGTTACCGGTGGACTTTTTCTTCTTAATGGCCACCGATTTGGCTCGGGAAGTTTTTGGGACAGAAGGGTCCTCCGATTAGGAAGCACCTTGAGAAAGAGAGGCCCTTTGGTACCACTCTCAACAAGAGTTCCCCAAATTGGATTTGGAGAAAAGAGAAAATAGATCATACCTGTGGTCAGCGGAGTGTCGGTAGGTTTGATTGGCTTGAATATGGTCTGCTTGCTTATCTGAGAGATAGGAAAGTCATAAATGTTGGTCGGTTTGGACAAGTCTGTATCGGCACGTAGTTGCACAGACAATTTCTCATTGATGATGAGAGAGATGAATCGAGGAAGTGCCACGTTGTGCGTTCTAGGTGGCGTGATAGCAGTGACCAGGGAATCAAAAATCACCTGGGCAAAGTCGATGCGCCTCATAAAGATGAGAGCATGTGCCAACCTGGTGATTGCAACAGGTGATTGGTCCCACCCAGACGTTTTGTGAGAGATACAGTAGAGAAGATGGGAGAAAAAGTAATTCCAAACATCACCCATATTCTTTCGTAGAAGAGTACCAGAACCTTTAGTCTTCCCTTCATGCACATAGTTAAGAGTGGCAACGACCTCCTCATGTTCCCGATTAGTAGGGAAAGGAGAGTATACATTGAACTCCGGAATTTTAAGGATTGAACGAACATCCTCGACCCCAAAAGAAAGGTCGGGGTGTTCTTCAGAAGAAAGAATAGAAGCTGATGAGTTTCTGAATCGTACTTGCAAGTAAGCCAGAAACTTCCAAGGAGCATCTTGCTCATTTTGGTAGATAATGTAAAAGCATGTTAGAGAGGGGTGTTCTGAAGAAAGAGAGAAACCTGGTTGAACTCCATGTGATCCACATCAGCAGATAGACGTGCAACCTGGTTGCATGTAGGAAAAACAAGAGATTCCCTAGTGAGAGGAGTAGTCTTGGAAGCCTTTGATGATTTGGAAGTCGCCATTGAAGAAGAAAGATAGATCAAATATGGTTGCAGGTTTGCATGAGAGATAGAGAAAATGGAGAGAGTAGAAAGTTAAGAAATGAAAAAAAAGATGATGTATATATAGGTTAAGAAAACTTGGAGGGAAATATAGGTTTTCAAAACCAATTAAATAAACATAAATGGTAATGATGGTACGACGCAAACGTGCATCATGGAGAAGTGGAAGGGCCAAAAAACGTCTAATTGTCAAATCGTGGTTGTCCCACAACTAACACACTAAGCCTGTGATGCCACGTGGCATAATTTAATAGGTGGAAGGAAAGGTGCCGATAGGTTTTCGGCATGAAAGATGTGGATAAGGATGACACATCATTCATATACCGAAAAGTGATAAGTACCGAAATATGAGAGATATTTCGGCAAGATATATTCGGCATTAGAGATACCGAATAGGGAAATCGGTAAGGTATACTTCGGTAAGAGAGATAGAAACCGAAGAATAAGAAATCGGTACTTGTGAGGAATATCGAAAACACGAGGATTTCGGTATGGGAAGCAATTGCCGAAAATAGAAGATATCGAAGGGAAGTTTCTACTAATAGGAAGGTAGTTTTGGTATTCGTGAGGTAGGCCGAAAGATTTTCGGAAGAAGAGAATATATATATATATATATATATATTAACTAAAATTTAACATACCTAAGGATCCCACAAGGAATTTGAAGTGTGCCTCATCTAGTGGTTTTGTGAAGAGGCCTGCGAGTTGAAGATCTGTAGGAATGAAGTGAAGTTCAATATCACCTTTAGAGATATGATCTCTTATAAAGTGATATCGAATATCAATATGTTTAGATCTGGAGTGCAACACTGGATTGTTAGCAATGGCTATAGCACTAGAATTGTCACACAAAATCGGTATATGAGATTAGAACTTGTCATAATCTTGTAGTTGATTTTTCATCCACAAGATCTGAGCACAACAACTTCCAGTTGCAACATATTCAGCTTCGGCAGTAGAGGTAGATACCGAATTTTGCTTCTTGCTTGACCAACTGACCAATTTTCCACCTAGTAATTGACAGCTGTCGGTTGTACTTTTACTGTCTACTTTAGACCCAGCAAAATTAGAATCTGAATAGCCAATGAGATCAAAACCTGAGTCCTTGGGATACCAAAGACCCAGATTCATAGTACCTTTTAGGTACCTAAAAATACGTTTCACAGCCGCCCAATGATATTCCTTGGGATTGGCTTGATAACGTGCACACAAACACGTAGCATACATAATATCAGGTCTACTAGCAGTAAGATAAAGAAGAGACCCAATCATCCCTCTATAATTCGTGATATCAACTAACTTACCAGTTGAATCAACATGAATTTTAAGAGGTGGTGCCATTGGAGTTTTCATGGGAGAAAAAATTTCAAAATCAAACTTCTTTAATAAATCACGAATATAGTTACTTTGATTTATAAAAATTCCTTCAGAAGTTTGTTTAATTTGAAGGCCAAGAAAGAAGGTAAGATCACCCATCATACTCATCTCATATTTGCTTTTCATGAGAGAGGCAAACTCCTGACAAAGAGTTTCATCAGTGGCACCAAAGATGATGTCATCCACATAGATTTGAACAAGAATGATATTACCTTTGGTTTTCTTGAGAAAGAGAGTATTGTCAATTTTACCTCTTGTATATTGGTTTGAAAGAAGGAAATCTGACAAAGTGTTATACCAGGCACAAGGAGCTTGTTTCAGACCATAAAGAGCTTTGTCTAGTCTGTACATACAGTAAGGATGAGCTGGATCTTCAAAACCAGAAGGTTGTTTCACATAGACTTCTTCAGCAAGTTCTCCATTGAGAAATGCATTTTTAACATCCATTTGGAAAACCCGGAAGTTTTTGTGAGCAGCATGAGCAAGAAAGATCCTTATTGCTTCAAGTCTAGCAATATGAGCAAAGGTTTCATCATAATCGATACCTTCCTCTTGTCTATATCCTTGAGCAACAAGTCTGGCTTTGTTCCGAATAACAGTAGCGACTTCATCCATCTTATTTCGAAAGACACACTTAGTGTCGATAATAGTTTTACCGAACGGACGAGACACAAGTCTCCATACTTTGTTTCTTTCAAATTGAGACAACTCTTCTTGCATGGCAGTGATCTAACAGGGATCTGCAAGGGATTATTCAATTTTCTTTGGTTCAATTTTGGAGAGAAAGTTCACATAGAGATAAATGTTGCCAACCCCTCTTCTTGTTTGGACACCTGCTTGCTGGTCACCAATAATCTGATCAATTGGATGATCCTTGGTCCATTTTAGAGCTGGAGGAAGGGGTGCAGGAAATGGGCTAGGAGAATATGAGGGTGAAGGATTGGTAGATATAGAATGAGTGTGATGAAGAGGTGAAGAATGTAAGATTGGTTCGGCAGGGGCAATAGGTTCGGCAATTGGTAGGGGAACTGCCGAACTATGGTTAAAGGAAGTTGAAGCTACCGAAAATGGAACATAGGAAGGTCCTACAGACAAAAGAATTGGGGAATCTTCTCCAACACACGAAGTGATCCATTCATGAAGTTCATTATCATCACAAGATAAGGAAGATGTCTTATGATCATCGAACTTCACATGTATTGATTCGTCAATACATTTTCTCCTTAGATTGTAGACTCTATAGGATTTAGAAGATAGAGAATAGCCCATAAAGATACCTTCATCAGCCTTGGGATCAAATTTCTCAAGATGTTCTCGATCATTCAAGATAAAACACAAGCAACCGAAAACATGAAGAAAACCGATGTTTGGTTTTCAGCCATAGAAGACTTCATAGGAAGTCTTGTTGTGTCTTTTCACAATCATAGATCGGTTTTGAGTAAAGCACGCTGTATTGACAGCCTCAGTCCAGAAGTAGGTAGGTAGATTTGATTCACTTAGCATAGACCTTGCAGTTTCACATATTGTACGATTTTTCCTTTCCACAACACCATTTTGTTGTGGAGTTCTAACTTCTGCAAAGTTTTGAGAGATACCTTTGTCACCGATAAAGGCATCTAAGGTAGCATTTCTGAATTCGGTCCCGTTGTCACTTCTGATAGATCTTACTAGTTGACCGTTGAGAACTTTAGATTTCTTGATGAAATTGATGATTTCTTCAAATGTATCACTTTTGTACCTGAGAAAGAATACCCAAATGTAACGTGTGAATTCATCAATAATGACAAGAATGTACCTTTTACCACCAAGACTAGGTGTGTTGACTGACCTACAAAGATCCATATGCAGCATATGAAGAGGAGTAGAGATAGAGAAACACTGCTTTGGCTTGAACGAGGATTTTGTTCGCTTTCCTTTCTCACTTGCAGCACATAGCTTCTCTTTAGAGAAATAGATTTTCGACAAGCCGACAATTAGCTCTTTGTTAGAGAGAGCATTCAACGTCTTGAAGTTGAGATGAGAGAGACGTTTATGCCAGAGCCAGTTCTTCTTTTCTGAGTCTTCAGAAATGAAACATATGCTCTCGTTTTCAGTTGTTTTGACACTCATATTGATGATATACACATTGTCCTTTCTAAAGCCAGATAAGACGGTGTGAAATTGTTTATCAGAAATAAGACAGTCGTGCTCTCTGAAAATCACGTAGTAACCTAAATCACACAGTTGACTAATGCTCAGAAGATTATGCATTAGTCCTTCCACATAGGCTACTTTGTTGAAAGTAATGGATCCATTAGAAAGAGTCCCATAACCTTTAGTGGAACCACGAGAGTTGTCACCAAAAGTTATTGTTGGTCCTTTTTCTTTCACAAAGTCTAGAAGAAGAGATTTGTTTCCAGTCATATGTCGTAAGCATCAAATATCAAGATACCATGTATGATGATTCCCATAGACCTGCAGACACAAACAAATTATTCCTTTGGAACCCATTTTGATGTGGGTCCTTTAGGGTTAGAAGAAGAAGAGGAAGCAGTATTAATATGACTATATCTTTCGATACGGTCTTTCGGACAGTCTTTGTCAAGATGAAAAGTGTCACCACAGTTGTAGCACTTTCTATAGATGAATCTTTTCTTGGGTTCAAGAGATGAAGATTTTACTTTTCCTTGAGGTTTGGATTTTAGAGGTTTAGAATAGTGAGGAGGAACAGGATAGCTGTACGGAAAGTGAGGGTTATGAGGTACTGGTCCAAGGATTCCCTTTTCAGAGGAGGAAAAAGGGTTTATTGAGATTCCTTTAGACTTCTTTATTTTTAAGGCTCTAGGGATAAATTCCGTTGTGATGATGGGAGATTTACCTTTTGAAGAAGGTGTAATATTTCTTTTGTTGGGTAGGTCAACAACAACGAATTTTCCTTTAGCAAGAAGAGGAGCATTTTTAGGAGAATGAGAAGAAGAAGAGGAAAAAGAAACCTCTTTTAGTTTTAAGGACTTAAGAAGATCATTTACAGGTTTGACAAACTCATTTGAGTCTTGATCTTCTTTTAGAAGAGGCTTGGATGGTTTGGCAGACATATAGATGCCAAACTTCCTTGAATCGCGAAGATCCATGGAATATACAAAATTAGTATCTTCTGAGTTGGAATCATTCCAGTCAGAAGAGTATGAGGGTAGCTTAGAAGACAGAGGAAGATTTTGAGAAGGAGAGGGAATGTTTTCTGAAGGAGTATAGTGAGCATCCTCTTTCCAGTAACCTAAACCAAATTTTTCATCACCAACAACTTGGTCTTTAAAAATTTTCTCAAGTTTTTTGGAAGAGGTATTCCATTTGCTTACAATTTCTTGTTCTTTTTGAAGATGCTTGAGAAGATTGTTCTTTTCTTTAGATAAAACATAGTTTATCGTCTTCAAGTCTTTTAACTCATCTTTTAGTTTATCAAAATGCTTTATATGAGATATAGAAGCCTGGAGTTGAGAAGAGAGAGACTTAATTTGAGCATTGGCTCACTTCTTTGCATCTTTTTCGTTATGAAAAAGTACAGTCAGAGAGTCATAAGCCTCAATATTTTCTTCATCAGAGAGAGAGTAGAAGGGTTGTACCTGAGAAGAAGAGGAGGAGCACTCAGCAGTAAAGTCCATCATTGAGCAGGAGTCTTTTGTTTCTTCATCAAGTTTTGCCATAAGGCATTTACTTGATACTTCATTTTCGCTGTCAGAGGTAGGTTCGTCTGCCCAGTCAAGAGTTTCTGCCATTAAGCCTTTTTCTCTTCTTTGAGAGTTGAAATTTTTTTCCTTATCTCTTTTGTACTTGGCTTTATATTTATCGGCTTTATCTGAGAGCTCTTTGAATGATTAAGAAGGAGAAGGTTTTCGAGGATGCGATCTACCTGTAGAAATAGATCTGAGATTTCTTCTTATAGAAGAATTAGAAGAATTGGATTTAGAGATCTTAGGAGGATTGCTTCTACACTCAGAAGCAAAATGGCCTTTCTTACCACATGCGTAGAAATCCTCCTTGGATTTGTTTAAAGAGTTTCTAGATGATGAAGAAGAAAATTTTCGGTTATTTCGAAAATTGTTGGAGGAATGATTCTTTCTAAATTTGGAGAAGTTCGCAAGCATACTCATCTCCTCCGTCATTTGATTAACAGAGATGTCTTCTCCGTCATCATCGGCTTCACTAAGATAAGCCTCCGAAGAGTGATCTATATCATCATGACTTTCTCTTTCAGAATCATCAGAAGGGTAGGTTATACAAGGAATACATACTGATTTCTTGGAGCCATCACTAATAAGATCCATAGAAGGGGCTCTTATTTCTTTAATGATGGACTTCCTTTGAAGACGAGTTTATTCGTAATTGAAGAAAGTTCCATAGAGAGAAGTAAGTGGAAGGCTTTCCAAGTCCTTGGTTGTCTTAATGGAAGTACTGAGGTTTTCCCAGAAATCAGGAAGACTGTCCATGAATTTGCACAAGATTTCGTCGTTGTCATAAAGCTTTCCGAGAAGTTTTAGATCGTTTAAAAGACTGTTAAAACGATTGTAGTAGTTGGAGAGGGATTATCCATTTTCATGGGAGAAGAGTTCGTATTTGCGAACTAGAGAAATTTTATTAGATTTTTTGACTTAATCTGTACCTTCGTACAGAACACATAGAGTAGTCCACATATCTTTTGCAGTAGTAAAGCTTACAAGAGAGTGGTACACTTCATCTGGAAGAGACAGAGCAATAATTGCTCGCACTTTGGAATCAAGTCCAATCGTGCGTCTATCTTCATCAGTGTACTTTTTTTTCAAGCTTTAGTATATATCTACCAGTAGCAGAACTATGATCCTCATTAGAAGAGTCATCAGAAACATGAAAAAGAGAATCTTTTTCTTTGTCTTTCTTTTTAGAAGATTTGATAAATTTGTCCCACACTTTAGGAACAAGTGGACCTTCACGAAGAATGGTCAGATAACGGCTATCAGCTCCTTCTAGGAAAAGCATCATTCTGCTTTTCCAGAGAGAAAAGTTGTTAGCATTAAACCTTGGAGGTTTGACCATAGAACCATTATCATTTTGAGAAGAAAAAGAAGGATCAACTTTTGACGAAGATTTCATCACGGATCTGATTTATCAAGTTAAATCAATTGCTCTGATACCACTTGTTGGTCCCAAGTTAGCAAAACAAGTATTGTAGAAGAGGGGGGGTTGAATACAATACACAAAATTTACTTAATTTTTAATTCTTTTAATGATATAAAATATCAAGAATTACACAAAGGAAACAAAGATTGTTGCGGAAAAATATAGCTAAGAACTACTCAAACAATCTAACACAAAGAAGACTTAAAGAACACAAAGACTAAATCTTAGAGTGAGAAAGGCTAACAACCTGTTTGATATCTTCAAAGGAGAAATCTTGAGCTGAAAGCGTGAGAAGCAAGGAGATATGTAGATCCCAGTGCAGTACAATCACAAGTAATAATGAATAATGATGAACAGATTATAGGCCACAACAACTAGTCATATGATTGATATAACTTCAAAGGGTTAAAGTTTACAGAGAGAATTTCTGATTAGGGTATGTAAACCTAATGACTAGTAAACTGAAAATAATGAATTTCTTAACTAACAAATGAAATAGAATTAACTTTAAATACGTAGGCTCGCAGGCCTAATGGGCTTATGGGCTTTTAGGCCCAACAAGCTTACAACTATGATAACTTGTCATAATCTACCCTGAACTTCTATTTAACTAACAAATTAGCCCTAACAATCTCCCCCTTTAAATAGAAGTTGAAACTCGCGCCAGTTAGGAACATATATCTTCTGAAAACCAAAATTGATCTCGAAATATCTGATTTGCGTTCTATACTCCAGTCGTTCTTCGATAACTCTCAGTGCTTTAAGAACAAGTGCTTTGTATGAAGAATCCAGTATCTGAACTCCTTTTTCATCTTGACTCAGTGCACGCTTCAACTTGTCTTTCAAAAGCATCAATGTACCATCACAGAATCTGGCAATCTGATCAAAACGGATAAAGCGTAGAACACCTTTGTTGTTCACGTATGACATACCAAACTCTGGAATCTTTATAACTGTGAATGCAGGTACATTTAGAGCATCAGACGGAACACTCAGATCAGGCTTGAGCAGATTAATCTTCAGTTGATCGCTTTCTAACCCAATCTGAAAATCTTCCACCGAAGCAAGTTTCATTGCGCACTTCATGTATCTTTTCACGGTTTCTAGTGCATCAATGACTTCTTCGGGTCTGACGGTTCTGGTCTTTAAGTCACGTAGAATGAACAGCAGATCTTGTGGCTCCAGACATGGAAAATCAGCATCAGAAAAGCAGTATTGTTGACCATCTTCTCTTGTAACCATAAAGTCCGTATACTTAACCTTCATGAAGTAGGCAGGTATAATCTTATCAACTGATACAATCCTGAGCTTCGTCTTGGAGTACTTGTGCTGGAACTTTCTGTACACGAACACAAGTTCACGCTGTTTTTCTTTGTTTTTCACTGACTGTAGACCATGGAGAACGACTTCATCATACTTTCTGATCCAGTGGGCAAAGATCTTTTTCTGGCTTTCTTCGAGGAAAGGAACTTTTATTCGGACTCTTTCCCACTTGGATGGACGAACTGGAGTAGTACGAACTGGTTCTCTAACTGGTGAAGCTGAAGGAGATCTCTCGGGAAAAACTGTAGAAGAGAAGTCAGGGTGATTAACTGGATAGGTCAATAAAGGAATCACGGCAGAAGACTGATCATCTGGATGCAGTATTTCATCAATTTCTTCTTGCATAACCACCAGAGCTCTTTCAGTATTGGCACATTCTTCTGTCGTGTCCGCCACTTCATACGGATCTAGTATTATTGCCCAATCTTCAGGAACTATCGGAGAACCATCTTCAAATTCCTCAAGCTTTTCAACCGTCGGATAATCGTATAGTATCAAGTCTGTCACCGGTTCCCGTTCCTGTTCCTGTCTCTGTCCCTCTGTTCTTGTACCGGAACCCGTACCCTGTTCAACCTGTTCTGATTCCACTATGTGTGTCTCCGGCTCAGATACGCGTTAGCGCTTCTCCCCCTCATGGTGATCAGGATCATCCTGATCATCATGTCGACACTTGAGCCGTTCTGCCTGGCTACGGCAGGTATCCTACACTGCTGATAGGCGTTCAGTCAAAACAGCTACGGTTTGCTGAAGTGACTGAAGCATAGCTTGTTGGATCTGGAAGGCTTCGGTAGATACAATAGACTGGGGGTTTAGTGGGGGTGGTGTGGATGCTTGAGAACGAAGTAGAGATAGAAAATCGGCATCCTGGGTGGGTTCGGTTTGAGACTGGGCTAGAAGTTTGGCAAGAAGGATGGATTTAAGCTCTGGGATAGAAAGATTTGTTGCTGGTAGGGAAGGTAGAATTGGTGTGGTCTCAGGCTCAGTCGCTGGACCTTTGCCTTTGATCAGTCGTTTGATGTTGTCCATCTCTTCCCTCATCATAGATTTGACAGCCTTTAGGGCGACGTCCATGTATTCCCTTGAGACGAACTCGGTTGGGGTAACTCCGGGGTCACTTAGACTTCCCGTTGTAGCTACGACTGTAGAAGTCGAGCCGCCTACGTTCACGGTTGGCATGATGATAGCCGTGGTAGGACTTCCACCCAATCCTCGTAAACTACCCGAAGGCGGATTTACTATGGGTGTTCCGGCCGGGCCACTTAGGCTACCGGCGATAGCCGAAAAAGGAATCTGTGTCCTAGGAATGGCATGTATAACAAATGGCTCTAGACTCCGTGCTTGCAAATATGTCGAGAACGGGGGAAACTGTTCTCTTGTTTCAATATTGGCACCCTCCAAGTGAGAGCCCGATAGCGGATGTGCTAAGTCCCCATGAGAATGTGAAACCACCATCTATTGAGAGATGGTGGAGTGGATTGGTGGGGTGTGCAAATGCGCCGCTAGGTCCACGGCGGCTTCTTCAATACCCTGTCCCAACACATGAGATTGGGTAGCAGATGTGGCTACCTGGCTAGACGTGGCTAGGGGGGATACAACCGATGAATGTTGTCCCATCACTCGTGTACTCTCGGAATGTATTTTACTCCGCCTTTCCCTCACACGACTCACTTCTTGATTTTCAACTGAGACTCCCTCCGCTCTCCTTATCTCTCCAGATGAGGGCTGATTATCGTCACCATCGGAGTCAGAAGACTCTTCATTTGATGCCGATACGTTTGTGGCTGGGTCCGACTCATTGTCGGACTGGTTGGTTGTCTCCTCAGAGTCGGTTGAACCTGATTCCGCCGCAGACTCGGATTGGGCCGAAGCTTCCTCCGAGGCGGAATGCGCTGTTGTCTCCTCAGTGGCGGCGACAGAAGAGGACTGAACATGAAAGGCTTCAGAATCTGTTGCCTCTTCTGCCATTTGAGTCGTGGTTGGTGTCGGTGAAGATGGTTGTCTTGAAGAACTAGGCTGGCTCGTTCCAACGGCACTGCCCACGCCAGATCCCCTCACGATAATAGCTCTCGACACACCCTGTCCGGAAGCCCCAGCTATCCGAACGCTCCCGCCTCTCGTTCGTGGACGCGGACCCTCACGTCGCTCAGGTCTTGCTCCCTGGGCAGGTCCTGCCGGTCCTGGCCGGACCATAGGAGCTGGAATGTTGTGTCTGTGCCTATAAGCTATCACACTCAGTGCCGTGGGACGAGCATGGTCTAGTACCCCGACTAGGATTTGTCGGGCGACAACACCTTCCGGATCAGCGCGGGAAGGAATCTTGCGAGTTGGATGTTGTGGACACGTCGGGTGGGTAGAGCGGCGTTGTATCTCGGGATACAGGTTCATGTAGTTCCGGATAACGATCTGTAGGAACCGCATGAATGGAATGAAGTTTGATCGGCGAGATGCAGTAGACCGAACTCTCTGAATGAGTTCAAACCATAGAAAGTCGGCAAAGTCCACGTGGCGATTGAAGGCCACCGCGTGAAAGATGCGTAGAATCGGGGCGCTCGTCTGATCAATGCCCTTCGTTACAGAGGAAAGGCACCGATTGATGTATGTGAACAACGTGTACCATATCGTCGATAGATGTTTGCGGTTGAAGGTTGATGGAATGCGAAGTTCTGCGCCGTAACTCAAAGAGAGAAGGTCGATGCACAGTGTAGCATCAGTGACCATGGGGTCGAAGTTTTCGCGGCCTGCTACGGATCCGGCGGTCGGTAACCGAAGGAATTGTCGGAAGAGATCACATGTGAGAAGCACTGGTGTGTGATCTATCCGTCCTTCAAGATGAAATCCGCCATCGGCCTCTAACGCATGGAGAGAATGCCAGAACTGCTGTAAGTATAAGATTGGTACGGTTGCAGTTTCCGTTAGAGCATACGAGATTGGATGGCCCCTGAGTATCTCGATGATGACCTGATATTGAATAGCAGGTTGGGTTACATCGAGATGGTAGTTATTGGCTGTAAGAGGAAGGAACTGATCCTCGGGAATCAGTTCCGCATCTGCGATTGGATCAATCGTTGGTGGCTGGTTTTGTGCCATTGTACCTGTGAAGAATTAATCGATTAGTACGCAGGTTTGGAAAAAGATAATAGCCGTTGGAGTTATACAGTCATGATTTAAATCACAACGGATAGTAACTCCAAATCTTGGAAGAACAACAACCTTATTCGTGAATTAGGGTTAGTCACCAAGGCGCATAGACTTGCACCAGCACATATAATTACCAACATCCACTCATAAACACACATATGAAAAGTTTTAACTATAAGCACCAGAAAACTTGGATTCGACCGGATAAAATGTTAGACCGAATAAGATTTCACCGGGGTTCTACTAAGACCGAATATATGTTCGACCGGATAAGGTCTTCGACCGGAGGTCTCATAAGACCGGATATATGTTGGATTGGATGGGGTGTTCGACCGGAGGTAACCTAAGACTGGGGATTTTATAAGTCCAGAGGTTATTCGACCGGAGGTCTCTTAAGACCGGAGATAGTCTTTGACCGGGGGATAGGAAAGACCGGAGCATTCGACCGGGGGTGAGTTCGACCGGGGCGTAACCCTAGGTCGGAGGAAACCCCCGGAGAAGACATATCGACACCAGATCCAACCTCGGGGAAAATCCAGCGCAGGGAACACCTTAAAATCGATCGATTACAATCGATCGATGCATACTGGACACAACGAAACCTGATTAAACCTACCTTGTCGATTGTAGAAGATGAAGACGAAGGATTCGGTCGAAGGAGTTCGGTCGAAAGAGAGGTCCGAGCGAGAGAGAGATTTAGATGAGAGAAACACTTGTATCGATCGAATGAGGAAGAAAACCGTTCGACCGGGGTTTATAAACCCCCGAAGGTGGCTTGGGCTTGGGCCGTGTCTGGGCTATGGGGGGGGGGGGGGGCGGGGAAACAGTGGGTCGATCAAAAACCAAACACAAAAAAAACTAAGAAAAAAACGAAAAAAAAAATTTGGAATTTTCTTAAGTAAAAAAAAATAAAATATTTTTGACTTTTTCGAATAAGAGGAAAAAAAAACTAAATCAAATGCGAGGGAAAAACCAAAAAAAAACAGCTCCCCCTCAAAGATTGCCATGAGGGGGTTCCCAAAACACACTCCACTTACCTGCTCCCCCTCGATTGGAGGACTCGTGAGACTTACCAACCATTTGACGCTAGTGCTCCCCCTGAACACCTTACCGGGTTGTAGATCCACCACAATCAACTTGCACTTTTCAGAGAACAAGAAATAAACTGCACACAAAATCACGAAAAACAGACACACGAACACAAAAGAAGCGGGAAAAACACAAAATCTACTTTGTTGATACAGACGTTCGTAACGGACACAGAGCTGAACGAGTAAAATGCAATAACCAAGGAGTGTGGATAATAGCAACCAGAGACAAGGCACTGGTGCAGTTGTCACAGTCATTCGTTATTGAATGAAACTCGTAGAGAGCTGCGAACGGATCAAACTTTCAGATTTAGCATACCTAGCTTGGACACAAGGTAATTAAATTGTTTTTCGTCCAAGGCTTTGGTAAACAGGTCTGCTAACTGATGCTCTGAGTTAACAAAATAGAGTTCGATGGTACCTTTTTCGACGTGATCTTTTATAAAATGGTAACGCACATCAATGTGCTTCGTCTTCGTGTGTTGGTCGGGATTGCTTGATATGGCTATAGCGCTCTTCGAGTCGCAGTAGATGGGAATCCTGGAGTAAATAAATCCATAATCTTTGAGCTGGGTGCGCATCCAAATGACCTGCGAGCAGAAACTGGCGGCTGCTACATACTCCGCCTCGGCGGTGGAGGTGGATACGCAGTTTGCTTTTTGGAAGCCCAGCTGACAAGACGATCACGCAAGAACTGAACATGACCCGACGTGCTTTTCCGGTCCAGCATGTTTCCAGCATGGTCAGCGTCCGAGTAGGCTGTCAATTCAAAACCTGTCTCTTTTGGGTACCACAAACCAAGATCAGCAGTACCTTTTAAATATCGGAAAATTCGCTTAACCGCAGCTAAATGAGACTCTTTAGGTTTCGACTGAAATCTTGCACACAAGAATGTCGAGAACATAATGTCAGGCCGACTAGCCGTCAAGTACATCAGAGATCCAATCATACCTCTATAAATAGTAGCATTCACATCCTTACCGTCAGGATCGGAGTGAAGCTTTAGAGTAGTGGACATGGGGGTTTTCATAGATGAAGATTTTTCCATCTAGTATTTCCGAAGAATATCCGAGATGTACTTAGATTGATTAATGAAAATTCTTGTTTCTAATTGTTTAACTTGAAGACCCAGGAAAAAATTCATTTGCCCCATCATGCTCATTTGAAAATGTTTACTCATTAAGGCAGAAAAGTTCTGACAATACTTGGGGTTCGTGGAGCCAAAGATTATATCATCAACATAAATTTGTACAAGAATGATATCTTTCTTCTCTCTCTTAATATATAAAGTAGTATCGATTTTACCTTTAGAGAAGCCAGACTTGACTAAGAAGGATGAGAGTGCATCATACCAGGCTCGTGGCGCTTGCTTAAGACCGTAGAGGGCCTTGTCAAGAAAGTAGACGTAATGCGGATTTTCAGTACTCACGAAGCCTTCGGGTTGTGAGACATACACTTCCTCCTTGAGAACGCCATTGAGGAACACTGATTTCACGTCCATTTGAAAGACAATGAAATTCTTGTGAGCGGCGTAGGCGAGGAACATGCGGATCGCTTCAATGCAGGCAACCGGTGCAAACGTCTCATCGTAATCAATTCCTTCTTGCTGGCGATATCCTTTAGCCACTAGACGCGCTTTGTTCCGAACAATGATGTCGTTTTCGTCTATCTTGTTCTTAAAAATCCATTTAGTCCCTATCACCGTCTTGTTCTTAGGTAGGGGAACTAGGCGCCATACTTTGAGGGTCTCAAATTGGTTGAGTTCCTCTTGCATAGCAATTACCCAGTCCGGATCATTCAGCGCTTCAGAGACAGTAGAAGGTTCGATACGGCTGATGAATGAGGAAAATAAGTAGTCGTTCGCGGTGGTGGATCGAGTCTGAACTGGTGTGGAGGGATCACCGATGATCTGATGAAGGGGGTGTGCTCGAGTCCACTTGGTGGTGTATGGATGAGGTTGATATGTCTGGTGAGAAGTGTCAGCATCCACATACCCACCGGGGGGTAAATCCTGAACTGCTTCGAGAGATGACGGCCTGTGAGGTGTAAGCTCCTTAGTGGGAGTCGAGCAAGGAGAAGAGGACGACTCAGCTGGTGATGAAACGATAAGAGGATCCGGGATTGCCGGAGAGGTAGCTTCGGGAGCACCTTCAACAGGAGTCGGTTCAGGGAGTAAAACTGAAACAAGAGTCGGTTCAAGAGCACCGTCATCAGGAACTTGAGCAGGAGGATGTCTATAACTTGAGCTCGGGGAAGCTTGATCATTGGCAGTAGAGGATGGAGCACCCGGCGAGGATGGACCACCGGAGACGGTAGGGCCAATGACTTGTGTCACTTCGGGTGCTTGAGCAGGATTCCTGTCACACGACGTAGCATTAGACTTAACATTAAATAAGTCATCATAAAAGAATTCAAACAGCAAATCCAAATCAGAAAGATGTGCTCTTGACGTAGACGCATGATTTGAATATACTGGAGATTGTGTAGCCTCTGAACGGAATTGACCAGAAGCTAACACACCAGTAAGTGCGGGTTCTGAACTGAGATGTTCAGAAGCCATATCAGTGGCCTCGTCAAAAGTCACGTTTACGCTCTCAACGACGGTCTTCGTCCGTTTGTTGTAGACACGGTAGGCTTTGGCGTGTTGGGAGTAGCCGATAAACACGCCTTCATCCGCTTTGGGGCTGAATTTGCCAAGATCATCCTTATCATTTAAGACAAAGCAGGTGCATCCGAAAGCATGAAAGTAGTTGATGTTCGGGATACGCTTGTTGATGATCTCGTACGGTGTCTTGTTGAACCGCTTGTTGATGATAGACCGATTTTGAGTGTAGCAAGCGGTAGCAACGGCTTCTGCCCAAAGAAATAGTGGTAGCTTGTACTGAGATAACATCGTGCACGCTGCTTCAACAAGAGTTCTGTTTCGACGCTCTACCACCCCGTTCTGCTGAGGAGTACGAGCAGCTGAGAACGTATGCGAGATACCCACTGAAGTGAGATAACCGGTGAGTATTTGATTCTTGAACTCAGTGTCGTTGTCCATCCTGATGGTCTGAACTACTTGGTTGAGACTGACTTGAATGCTCTTCAGAAGTGATATAATCAACTCGGGAGTTTCGTCCTTTGAACGGAGAAATCGAACCCAAGTGTAACGAGAAAAATCGTCAACCATCACCAGGACATACTTCTTATGATTAATGCTTTGAACGCGCATCGGTCCACATAAGTCCATGTGGATTAGCTCAAGGGACCGAGAAGTACTAGGAACGGATTTAGGCTTGTGGGACGCCTTCTTCATCTTGCCCTTTTCACAGGCAGCGCACAGATGCTCTTTTGCAAACTTTAGATCTGGCATACCCTTGACATGGCCACCGAGCACCAACTTGTTGATATTCTTGAAGTTCAAGTGCGAGAGACGGCGATGCCATAGCCAGCTTTGTTCAGCAGACGCTTTGGACAACAAACAGACTTCCTTGTCGGTTTTCAAGGACGAGAGGTCAATCGTATAGAGGTTGGTGTGACGCGTTCCAGCAAGTATCTCTTTTCCATCTTCAGTCCGAACGCTGCACCTTTTAGCCTTGAAAGTAACCTCGAGATTCTTGTCGCAGAATTGACCGATACTGAAGAGATTGTGGCCGAGACCTTCGACATAGGAGACTTTCTTGATCGTGATGTTATCCTTGACAATATCTCTGTAACCCCTGATGGGAGAGTAGTGATCATTTCCGAAACGCACATTCCCACAGAACCTCTCGATGAAGTTTGTGAGAAGATCCCTTCTTCCGGTTATGTGCTTGGAGCAACCTGAATCTAGATACCACACATGACCGTCCTACAAAACAAGTTATTTCTTTTTAGGTACCCATTCGTAAATGGGTCCTTTGGGGTTAGATTTAACACCCGACTTAGAGACCCGTTTAGAATTGGGTCTTTGTCTATCACGGAAAACATCACTGTAAGAATGATTATGAGCAATATGATATGAGCCAAACCAATCAGATGCAAAACGACTATCAACAAAATCATTTGATCCACAATAAGAGCAACGCATACAATCATGAGACAGTTGAAGTAATTGCGGAATGGAATAAACTTTTAAAGGAAGAGTTCCATTACATTCAACTAAAGGTTTAGAAATAAAAACATCATGATTGTTATTGTTCTTTCTAGACTTTAAGACAGGATCAACTAATTCTGATGTTGCCGAGCTCTCTTTTGACTTCTTAGCTACCCAAGCATATTTCACTTCTTTCCGCCGACCATACGTATCTGAAATGCCGTTAAACCCATAGTCAGAGGATTTGAAAATTGAAGATTGTGACCTTTGAGAGCTACCGGTCTTTTTCTTCTTCTGTGAACGCCTTTTAGATTTAGACTTGGAAGATTTTGAAGAATTGTTCACAGAAGGTTTTTGCGGGGCAGATGTGGAACATTCACCCTTATAAAATTTAACCGGAGGCTCACATGACTCATTTAAAAAAGCAACATGGCTAGGTAGAGAAGGATTAAAATCAAATTGGCTCAAATTGCTATCTAAACACACCTCAGAATTCAAGAATGCGGAAAATTCTAGTTCCTCATCAGAAAGGACCTTATCGCTTGAGGAGTTTAGGACAGCGGAAGAGTTTGTTAAGAGAGGATCATTTGCGGAAGCATTTTTACACTGATCCGTTTCAAAAACATGAGGCTCTTTTCCCTTATTTGAATTGATTGGTGACGAGTCACCCATAAAAGCTTTGCAGAAAGATGTATCGGAGGCAGGATAAGAATTTTCAAACAGATGAGTATTCTCACTTTGGAGATTTGAAGGCTTAGCTTGAGGTTCAGCCTTGTGCAGTTGCTCTTTCAGGCGATCTGCTGCCAAAGCAGCCAGTTGTGAATTTAACCTCTTTATTTCTGTTTGAAAGCATTCTTTCTCCTTAACTGACACATTTTTCTCTTTAGTGGAATAGAGGCACTCAATTTGAGATAAAAGTTCTTGTTTTTCCTTTTGAAATCTGTCTCTTTCTTGTTCAAACGACTCTTCTAGCTGAACAATTTTTCTTTCTAAAATCAGAGGTGGAACATAGACTTTATGGTCTGGTTGTTCCTCCTCATTTTGAACGGTTTTAGTATCTAGTTCAGCATGAGTATAGCTTCTAAAGTAGTCATTTGATAGAAAAACAGGTTTGTCCTCGTTGTAAGATGCATTTAAAGATTCATAAACAAAAGGAAGTTTCATTTTCGTAGAGGTCTCCCTTCTTAACTCATCCTCTTCCCAATCCTCATCCTCAATTGGTTTGGTCCAATTGATTTTGTATTCAGGATAGGTCTTATCTAATCTAAGAAATTCGGATGCGTACATCGTCGGAACTTGGGATAAGGCCTTTTTCAAATAATATGGGTTATCGTAACTGATACCCCTATTCGCATGCTTGGGTTCTTTTGGTGTAATTAGATGTAACGTTTGTTGATATTGCCCAAGTCTTTAAAGTTTCTTTTCCATCTCCTTTAACTGATTAGATAACCTTATGTTCTCATTTTTGTAAGCCACGTTTTGATTCAACAAATCAATTTTCTCGGTCTCAGACGTACGAAGCTTATCGGTCAGGTCATCTACTTTGGTCATTAGATTTTGTGACTCTGTTGTACAACTCACATTCTCTTCTCTTAAATTAGAAATCGTGCACAGGTAGCTAGAAATTTCTAAGCTTTGTTTTTCCATAAATTCAGACTGTTTAGTAACACGTTTTTCTAAAGATGAGAGAAGTTGTTCTTTTTCTTTTAAAAGTTGCTTGTAAGAATCAAGTTTGTGCAATGAGAGTTGCATTTGATCAAGTAAAGCTTCATGAAAAGGGGCACATACCTGGCAAGGAGCATTGTGATCTTCTTCATCAGTATCGGATGGTGATGAATGGTTGCCCATGAAACACAAATGAGCTTCAGCATCCTTAGGTTCTTCATCCGACACTTGTAACCAGTAGTCGTCTTCAGCCATTAGAGCTTTACCGGCTTCCTTTTCTTTGGCAAGAAGCAGCTTGGCGCGGTAGTAGTCGGCGTTGCGCACAATTGGCTTGCGACAATATTTGGCGAAATGACCTAACCGACCACAGTTGTAGCATTTGATCGGCTCGTCTTTTGGCTTTTCCTCATTTCTCTTGTCAGACTTCTTACCCGCTTCAAAGCGACTATTACCTTCAGACTTTTCTCGATGATCACGTCGAGTAGAGACTCTTTGCTTGTTGGAGGACTTGTTAAACAACTTCCTCTTTTGAAATGCTTGGGTGAGAAACACCATTGCTTCTTTCATCTTAGCAAGTTCTGGATCCGAGTGGCTATCAGGATCTTCAGGTTCAGAATCACTCAGTACTGGCTCTTTTCCAGATGATCGGCTGACGGACTTGCCTCTTCTCTCAGATACGAGTGCTATTTGATCAGCTGCTGGCTTTTCCTCTGCTTTTCCAATAAGCTCCATCACTTCTTCTTCGTCCTGAAGCAGCATTTCATAGAGTTTGTGAATGTACAGCTTCTCCAGGGTCTGAGTGTGGCGTATATGGGAGACGAACGGTTTCCACTCAGGCTGTAAATTGTTCATAAACTTTATGTTATTTTCCGTGTTCGTCTTTGTGATCTTATTTTTCTGAAGATAACTGTGTATTTTACAGATATATATTCAATTCTATTTGCTCAACTATCATTTCGTACCAATATACCATATAGATTATAGACTGTTTATCAAACAAGAATTGGCGTACTTCTTTGATAGAGTTGGTTTGCATTATATTGTAGAAGAAAATCTTTATGTTCAATCATCTTATTTCATTTTTGTTTCATGTATCAGGACGTTCCACCATAGGATGTCCCAGAACTTTTGGCATATTTTATTAGGCAGTCCTGCTCATTTTTTAGATCACATTGGTGTTAAGCGAGGTAATTAAATTTTCTTTTTCAGCTTGACTTCATTATGTCAAGTTACTGATTGTTATCTTAAAGTTCTGTTTTAGATTCATGCAATATATCCAAGTTACTGATTGTTATGTTAAAGTTATGCTTCCTCTAATTGCAGTTTATTTTCTTGTTCTGATGATTTTCAGGTATATAATAAAATATTGGGCAGGGGACATTTGGGCAGGTTGCTAATGTTGGGTCTCAGAACTAAACTTTTTGTTGCTGTGAAAATCATTAAGAATCAACTTGCTTACTATTAGCAGACCTTCCTTGAAGTTTCCAACATAACATATATTATGGCTGTCACCTTTGCAAACACCTCACATCATCATCATTGAAAAAGTAACAAACATGATCTTACTCGAGGAGAGATTTAAAAGAAGTTAGGAAGCAAATGGGAGGAGTTAGGTTGACCGTAGAGTTTTGCGAGACTCAAGACGGTAGACATTCTAATATGGTTTTGGATGTTTTTTTGGATAGATTTGGATAGATGTATGAATTGAGATTGAACGTTAGGGTTTGTTCAAAAAAGTTATCGTCTTTTAAATGACAAATCTATGAAATTTTATTGTTTTGGGTTTTTAATAAAATTCTTGATTAATATTATTATTTATTTCATTATTTCATTATAATATATAATTATATATAAATATATAGCTGAAATATGGATTAAATGAGTATATAGATTGTAACCCTTTAGAGAAAAAATTGATATTTTGAAAGTGTAACTAATTAAAGGGTACATTTAGAGAAGGTTTTGAGTTTTATGTATCTAAAAACAATTTTTAGAGAATGTTTTGGAAGTGTAACTAAAAGGAACCTTTTGAGAAGGTTTTAAAAAGTATTACTAAAACCATTATCTTTAGAGAAGCTTCTCAATATACCTTCTCTGAAAGTATCTTTTAGTAACTTAACTAAACCGTCACAAATACTTGAAAAACATTACTAAAATATACTTTTAGAGAAGCTTTTGAGGAAAAAGTGACTAACCTTAAGATAAGCTTTTAAAGCATATCTAAATCCTCAAAAACCCGTCTCTAAAAGTAAACAAAACGCACACCCTGTAAAAACCCTCCCTAAAACCTTTAGCTACCCTTACATAGGGAAACTTTTTGACGGAATTGAAAAGCTTCTCTAAAGCCTTTAGAGAAGTTTTTCAGACTTCCAAATACAAAATAAAACCTTCTCTGAAGGTCATTTTTCTTGTAGTGATGGTTCGATAACCCTCTGAATGATTTTGTATCTTGACTCTCCCTTAACCATTCAGCGTCATAATTTCATTATGAACAATTAGCAAACAACCATATTTCATTTTGCACTATATCATAAGGGTTTCTTAATCCTTCTGACCACTTAATCATTATGTACCAAACCATTCAGCAACTGACAAAAAACGTCACCTTTAGATACACTTCCAAATCCTTTTCTAAAACTTCCTTCTCTAAAAACATTTTTCCTTTAAGTGCTTTAATTAATTAATGATGATCAGAAATCATTTTCGTTCTTCATCTTCTACACCACGTTTTTTTATCATCATATTAGTAGCAAGAGCTGCAGAGAGTTAGGGTTGTTTGTTTTTTTGAAAAAAAAACATCTTAATAGCTTTTAAGTCTGAATCATTCAGACGTTTTTAGATTTAGATTGTTTTTTTTCCAGTTTTCGGAACCTCTTAACTTTTAAATATGTCTAAAATAAGAAGTGGTGGCCTAACTTTTTAAAACCTCTTATCGCCACCTCAGTTTGTATCTTTTTATTTCTCTCAAGACGTTACAGAAACATACAGTTTAGTTGATTCAGATTTCAGACTTCAGCACCACCTGTTATTAATCAGAGGTAAAATAAGAGTTCAGACCTCTTAAAAAACAAACGGCACCTTACACTCCATCTACGTTGTTAATACAATCCTTAAAAACAAAGCTGAGGTTGATTAACTTCAAATCAAAAGACAACAATATCGATATGATATCGATTGGATATAACAATCGAATTGGCCTAGTGAAAATTTTGCCAAAAAAAACAATTTATTTTGGAAATAAAATGAGTTATGACCATCCCACAAAAAAACTTAATTGATTCATAGGTGCTTCTTTTCAAAACCTTTATCGCCATTCATCTTTCCATGGAGATATGCAGAATTCACGGTGGAAAACCATTATTATTTATTCTGCAAATTCTATTCACTTTTTCACAACAAAATTTATTTAATTAAGTATATAATATATATATATATATATATATATATATAAAGGTAGGTTCATACGAGAACAATAGCTATATAAGAAAACACGAAAACAGTCGAATACATACAAAATCACAAGTGATTCACGTACAAAATCACATGTGATGCGCGCGACCTTGCGCACGACCTGTGAGTCGCGTTGCACATCGCCCGTGTCCCGAATTTCTCAGGTAGTGCAAAGTCACATGTGATTTTGTACGTGAACTGTTGTTTTTTGCTGTTTTCGTGTTTTCTTAAATAGTTAGCGTTCTCGTTTGAACCTTCCTCTCGTTCTCTCTCTCTCTCTCTCTCTCTCTCTCTCTCTCTCTCTCTCTATATATATATATATATATATATATATATATAGGGGTATATATATATATAGGGGTGAGTTCAAATGAAAACTCATTTTTCATTGTGCACATGAGGACAAATCTTAACCATTGATCAAAACTTAGAAAACTAATCAATGGTTAATATATAATAAGGTTAATTGGGAAGTGATTAATGACACAATTGTAATTTTGAATCAACGCCTACCATATTTGACTTTTTATTTTTATTTTTAATTAAAAAAATTTACCCCTTAAACTTTAAAATAATTTATCTTAAAAATTACTAATATTTTAATCAAACAAATTACATCAAAAAACGAGAATTTCGTGCTCTTCGATATGACATCCATCTCGATATAGTTTTTTTTCGTTTTAATCGTTTTTTACGTGAAATTCTATATACGTGTTATATTCATTATGAATATGCATGCACGTCTTCGAGTGTCCACATTCAGTATGAATAACAAATGTGAACATTCATTCACTATTCATGATGAATAATACCGTATGCAGGATGAATAATACAATATTCAGATTTTTTTTCGTTTTAACCATTTTTTACGTGAAATTTTATATATGTGTTATATTCATTATGAATATGCATGCATGTCCTCGGGTGTCCACATTCAGTATGAATAACAAAGGTGAATGTTCATTCAGTATTCATGATAAATAATACAATATTCATGATGAATAATACAATATTCAGGATGAATAAGATGAACATTCATTCAGTATTCATGATGAATAATACAGTATTCAGGATGAATAATACAATATTCAGGATGAATAATACACGAATCCATGATTCATTTATTATTTATCATGAATCGTGTATTATTCACCCTGAATGTTCTATTATTCATCCTGAATAATACATTATTTATGATGAATAATATATGAATGACACCTGAAAGTGTAGACACATGGCGCACTCTCTTTTGTTTCTCAATTCACACCCGAAATTTGGTTTAATTCATTATGAATATGTATGTGCATCCCTGTATCCCACATTCAGTATAAATAACAAATGTGAACGTTCATTCATTATTCATGATGAATAATATAGTATTCAGGATGAATTACACAACATTCATGACGAATAATACATGAATTCATGAATCGTGAATTATTCACCCTGAATGTTGTATTATTCACCCTGAATGTTGTATTATTCATCCTGAATGTTACATTATTCATGATGAATAACACATGAATTACCAGTGAAGATGTGGAGACGTGACACGCTCTCTTTTTTTCCCGATTCACAACCGAATTACTCGATAGGTTCTCGATTCGTCTTAATTGGTGTTGGGTTACGGTGCTGAAGAAACGTGATGTCTTACGACGTTGAAGAATGTGATGTCAAGTTACATACTTACGGTGTTAAGGCGTTGTACAAACTTGAACGTACATAAATATTCATAATGAATATAACACATATATAGCATTTCACGTAAAAAACGGTTAAAATGACCAAAAAAAACTATATCGAGATGAATGTCATATCGAAGAGCACGAAATTCTAGTTTTTTTGATGTAATTTGTTTGATTAAAATATTAGTAATTTTTAAGATAATTTATTTTAAACTTTAATTGGGTAAAATGTTTTTAATTAAAAAATAAAATAAAAAGTCAAATATGGTAGGCGTGTGTTTAAATTTTCTTCCATTTTTACCCCTAAGCATTTTAAAATTAAAATATCTATTTAATATGAGTTGTTGGATTAGAAGATATCGAGTGACTGAGATTTGTCCTCACGTGCACAATGAAAAATGAGTTTTCATTTGAACTTTTCTCTCTCTCTCTCTCTCTCTCTCTCTCTATATATATATATATATATATATATATGACTACACAAGAAATGTCAAAGATCACATGTTTCAAGAATCACGTCCACTCTTCAAAGGGGGATTGTTAGATTGAAGACATGCTAATTTCAGAGCAATAGAAAGAGATTGCATCTTCTGATCTGAAAGAGAAGATCAAATTGCTACATCATTTTCGTAATGATCTTGATCCAAAGGGGGAGATTGTTAGACCACAGTCTCATTGGATTCAAGATCATCCAAACCGAAGATCGCAATCTGAAGCTAAAGCCGGAAAGTCGACTCTCGATATTAAAGTCTATGTTGTTTGTAATAAATGTCAATGTAATTGTTTGTTATTGTAATAGTTAACTTAGTTTAAATATCTATTTCTAATAGATATTAGATTTAGTTAACTTAGTTAGATAAAGTTATTAGTTAGTTTCTAGTTTAGTTTTTATTAGATATAATATCTAGATCTAATATCTAGATATTATTCTAGGTAGTGTGTTCAACACACTAGTTAGGTTAGTTGTGTATCTCACTCTCTCACGAGATCAGATCAAATCAACACACACAAACACACACTAAAAGGGGTAAATCAGAGAGAAAACAGAGAACACACATCTATAGCTTGAATCGATCAACCTTGTAACCATTTGTTATAATCAATACAGGTTGGTAATCTTATTGTGTTGTTTCTATAAAACTTGATATAAGTATTGTTGGACTGAGAATATATTCTCATCAATAATTCTTGGAGAACAAAACCCTCACTTTCTTCATCTTATCTTCTTAACAACATTTCTTTGCATCATGATAGTAGTAGCTTAAGCATGAGGATGTTTCTGGTCAAATGGGTATGCAATCAATGTCGCCAATGAGATCAACGATGGTGGCGATGACAAAATTAGGGTTCACTGCAAATCAAAAGATGATGATATCGGTGAAAAAACAATCGGATTTCAGCAATCCGTTGACAAGCAATTTTGCGAGAACACCGTTTCTCCAAATACTCTTTACTTCTGCCAGTTTTATATGGGTAATAGGCAACAAGTTTTTGATGTGTTTAACGCTCCTGTTAAACACTACAAAATAAATGACTTTCACCTACTGAAAAAACCGTCGGTGAAAGTCGGGTCCATCGGTAACGTCTGTGGGATTAAACGGCGTCGACGATGGTATCATCGACGGATTACCGGTGGATCCGTCGGTAATTATTGACGGTCGATCGGTATGGATTTCGTCCGTCGGTAATATTTCGTGGGATGTGCTCATCGACGGAATTACCGATGGATCCGTGGGTAATATCCGCATCCGTCGATAATTCGTCGGTAATCATCGGATTTCGTTCGTGGGATTTGCTGATTTTTGTAGAAGTGAAACCTCAATACGTCGAGAAACATAAGCAAGAACATTGAGATGCACATGTGATATGATTACTTTATCCATCGCCCTACCCACCCACCCCAACAAAATATATATATATATATATATATATATATATATATATATATATATAGTGATATGATTACTTTATCCATCGCCCTACCCACCCACCCCAACAAAATATATATATATATATACCCTATTTTTTATATCTTGTTAACAATTACTATTAAATTTTAATTAACATTAATATTAATTTAAAATTATTAATTATTAATTAATTTTAATTTAATTTTAATTTTAATTTTAATTAATATCAACTATAATGAATTATTATAAATCATATTAGTTACGGGTGAGCAAAACCCACCCGACCCGACAAACCCGACCCGACCCGGAAAAGCTCCCTCACCCGAAACCTGAATATCAGAATCCCCGAAATAATCTGATCCGTTATATTATCGGATAATATAGGATCGGGTTGGGTATCCAAAACCCAAACCCGATCCGACCCGAAAATCCGAATTTTTTAATATTTTAAAAAAATCAGTTTAATTTTATTTTAATAATCCTAATCCTAATTCTAATTCTAAATATCTAATTTCTAATTCAAAATCAAAATCAAACCTAATCTGCTAATCGACCCAAACATTCCCAAACCTAAATCGATATCGACCCCGACTCGTCCCCATCGAGCGACTCTCTAGTTCCACGATTCCACCGGCGACTATTGAGTCTCGACCGGCGACCACCTTCTGCTCCTCGGCCTCGCCTCCTCCGGTCCTCCCACTCTCCTAGACCTCCCACCGGCCACCGACTAAGTTGTTGAGAACGTGAGTTGCCATCGGCCCATCGCTCATCGATTGAGTTACCACCGACGGCCATCGAGGCATCGACTCTACTCTCTAGTCTGAGAGTCTACAGACTCTACACTCTTAGACTCTACACTATTGACTATTCTCCTCTCTGTAAGTTACCATAAACATCGATTTTTAATTTGGGTTTTTTTTTGGAAACTGAAATTTGAACTTCATTAGTTCATTTATATTGATATTTGATATTATGGATTGAATGGGTTTACGAATTGATATTTGATATTATGGATTGATATTTGATAATTGATATTATGGTTTGATATTTGGAAACTGCCACTGCCACTGCCACTGCCACTGCCACTGCCACTGTTTTTCAGTCCTAAAGGCTAAAACTCCTAATCATTTGAACTTCATTAGTTAATTTATGGATTGATATTTGATATTATGGATTGAATGGGTTTATGGATTGATATTATGGATTGATATTTGGAAACTACCACTGCCCTGTGTTTTTGTTTTTCATACCTAAAGGCTAAAACTCCTAATCATTTGAACTTCATCAGTTCATTTATGCATTGATATTTGATATTATGCTATCCTTTTGTTAATAGCCTCTCTCTCTCTCATCATATTGCATTGTAGTGAAAACCTAAGGGAACAAGAATGCTAATACTCACGTTTCTTAATTATATATAGTTTTATTATGCATTCAAAAACTCTCAATTCAAGTGGCTAGCTGTCAATTGAGGGATATTAGCGGAGGAGGTTTCTGATAAAACCTGACTTTGGCAAGTGGTCAACATGTAATATTTTCTTGCACAAGCCTTGGTCTTTGTATATATAACTTTTCTAGCATCACCTTCTTCTCAAATTGTTTTTTTATGCACACAATAAAATCTTATGTTGGTTCTTTCCTGTTGAATGGATTTATAATGGGCGAGAGGTTCTTTTAGAGTGGTTTTCAAAATGATCCATTTTTTATATTCAACCCCAATCGACTATTGATCAATCGGAAAGACTGCTATATTTTTTATAAACGATAAGGGGTCCTAGTGAACCGATTGTTGTCAAAGAAAATTTGGAGGACCTTGAGAAGTTTGAGAAAGGTACGACATTACTTTATGAGTTAGTTATTATCTGTAAATTATAATTACGACCTTAGTTTATAATTATAAGTTATCATTATGCGCAAAAATTGATAATTTAAGAGTTGGAACTTCGACTTGTGGTGAAGATAGTCCTAGTATTGGTACACAGGCATCTGCTTTTGGGGGATTTGAAGAAGTTGATATTGATGTTGATCCATGATTGAGAAAGGTACTTTAAATTTTACATGATTCATGATTTGTTATTTGTTATTTGTTATTTTATAGGATTCAAAATTTCAATAAAAGTTGGTGTTAAGACACAGTCTCATTGGATTCAAGATCATCCAATACGAAGATCGCAATCTGAAGTTAATGCTGAAAGTCACTCTCAACCATAGTCTAGGGGTCAAATTGTAATAAGCGTCAAAGTTATAATATCTATATATTATTTAGATATTATGTTTTAGTTTAATATTAGTTTTTATTATGTTTTGATAATATCTAATAAATAGATATTATCTCTCTCTCTCTACAATCAGATTAGCAGAACACATCGACAACTATCAAGAACACATCAGAGAGAGAGAGCTTCAACTGTAACCATTATCAACCCTCTGTAATCCGCGTTTATAATCTAAACAGGTTGGTAATCGTTATATCTTTGTTGTTTGATTTATCTGGTAACGATCACGGACTCACAATTGGTATCAGAGCCTGATCCAGATTCAAAATCAAATTTTTAGACTCTGTGTTCTTCATTTTCTCAATCCACTATGCTATAAATCAAAATTTTCATTTTGTGGTTGTTTTCGAAATCAAAGTGTTGTGTGTTGTTGTTGTTGGTAAGTCGATCATAGTGTCAAATTTTGGTGTGGTAAATCGAAGTCTAGCTGGGTCGATTTGGGATTTACAGGTTCGTAAATCGGAGAAGAGAAGATACCGATCGAAGGTTCTATACCGGTCGACCGATATCAATATTTTGTACCGGTCGAAGCTTAATTATCGGTCAAGCCATCATAATACCGGTCAAATTAACTGCCCCGGTAGAGAATAACTTCATTTTACCGGTCGACCTCTCTTACACATTTATCGGCCAAAGTCAAAGGATACTCAAATTCTATCGGTCCATTGTATCTATCGGTCAAATCTATATCGGTCCATCTGCTTTTACAATATATCGGTCGAACATTTCAAAGAAAAACTCATTTCCTCATCTCACATAATACCAACATATTATCAAATCTATATCGGTCCAAATACCAAAGAAAAACTCACGTGTCCACCATCAAATATATATATTTCTTTGATACGTGGCAATCACAACCTATTTCTTTGATACGTGGCAAATTCCATCACTTATTTGGCAAATTCCATCATTTCTTGGATGATCTCCTAACCTCCACTCACAATTCCAATTCTCATATATCGACCCACTCTCTCTCAAACAAATTGTACCGGTCGATATCTCTCACACATATACCGGTCAACTAATACCTCCTCTTAGTACCGGTCGAATACCTTCAAGCCATTGTACCGGTCGAGTAAACTTGAAATGCAAATTACCGGTCGAACATCTTGAATTGCAAAGTATCGGTTGAATTTCTTTTATACCGGTCGAAGGAACTACTCCATATCGGTCATCCTCTTGTCAATACCGGTCGAACGAGCATCCACACAAGTCAATATCGGTCGAAATTCATTTGATACCGGTCGAGCATCATTTTTACATCTTACCGGTCGAAAGAAAACCTTACCGGTCAAGTCTTTTACCGGTTCTTACATCTTCCCGGTCGAAATTCTACTTTGCGCTTTCAACGTGTCACGCAAAGTTCAATTTGCGCGACCCAAGTGAAACGAAAAACCTCCATTTGCGCCACTCAAGCCTAACGAAAATCTGTGTTTTGCGCCACCCACTACAAACGCAAACCAGACTTAGTTTTTCTATCAGATAATTCAAAATGGGGTATTTTTCTGATGATGATGAAAAGAAGATTAAAAAGCTCAAATTAGAGAACAAAAATCTTGCTTCCTCAGTTGACTACTACTCGGAGAGATCAAAGAGATATTCTGATGAAAGAAGGTTACTGAGAGAAGAAGTAAGTACATTAAAAGAAGTCAATGAAGAACTTCTGAAACAGAGTTTTGGGCTTTATGAAGATAAGGTTAAGGTGTTGGAAGCTGAGAACTTTGAACTTAACAGAAATATTTTTGAATTATAAGCTCAAATACAGAAGCAAGAGTCTGTAGAGATGAACGGGGAGAAGTTCATGAGCTTGAAGAGTGCAAACACTAATCTTCAACAGAAACTATCAGACTTAAATCAAGAATTTGTCAAGGAAAAATCTGAGTTTGAAAAGGAAAGTTCAAAGTTTGCACTGAAGTTCTCAGTAATTTCCAAGAAAAGTGGTGAAGAGAAGAAGTCTCTCGAGCTTAAATGTCTAAAGCTTTCTCAACAAGTTGGTAACTTTGAGAAAGTAATAATTTTGGAAAGAGATCAGTTTGCCAAGGAGAGGAAGGCAAATGATCAGAAGGGTGCTCAGAAGGGATTTGAAGAAGAGAGAAACATCCTTGAAGCTACAATTAGGAAGTTAACTACTAAGTTATCTGAACTTTCTAAGAATGCACAGAAAGAGAAGAAGAAGAAGTTCGAGCTTGAGAAGAAGATTGACCTTCTCGTCAAAGAAAGAAACGGTTATTCTTCAAAGGTCAATGAGCTTGAAAAAGTTATTTCAACGGTGGTGGTGACTGAGCGCAAGTCTCCATAGTCAATTGTCCACTCACCTCGATATGATTCAGCTGATTCAGAATGCTCGTTCAAGTCAGCTACAAGTTCAATATCAAGACATGTTTCTTCAAAGAGGTCAGTTAAATCTTCTGATCAAATTTGTAATTCTAACCTTTTCTATGATAGAAATATAGATTGTTCAGGTACACATAGAAGGAGGAACAACTACGAAGAAGCTGAACTGGTCTGGAACAGGAAACCAGTTGAAGCAAAGAAGAAAGATGAGCTTAAAAGTAAAAACTCATGTGTACATACGCCGAATGCCAAGAAGAACAATGCGCCTTATGGTAAACCTGATTTTGTTTACTCAAGAGATAAATTAATCAGTTTATCAGGTACGAAATTCTATTGTTCTTATTGTCGTACACATGATCCTATTCACAAGACAAAAGATCATTACTGGTATGGTTCTTATTCCATAACCCTCATACGAACTGCAACTAACACATATGGACCCAAATACCAGTGGGTACCAAAGAAGAATAATGATTCTGTGTTGCAGGCACCTACTGTCAAGGGGGAGTAGAAGACAATGGTTCTTGAGTAAATCAGCTCAAGACCCAGACATCAATGTCAACAACGACTTCTGATTATGTACAGATCAGGACTCGTTCTTCAAAGATCAAAAGGACTTACTCCAATGCTGATATGAGAGATTGTACTCCGATACTCCAACGAGAAATTCAACCTTCAAGGGGGAGTACATATTTATTTCTGAAATTATCTATGTTAGATGCATAATTTCAGGGGGAGTAAGAGAAGTTATTTGTTTTACTGTTTTTTGTCTTTTCAATGTTAGTAAATAAAGTTTCTTTGACTTGACTTAAGACTTTTGCAGAATTTTTGAGAAGAGCTTACACGATCATATGTTTATGACTTTAAGCTAAGCTTCATGAGA
The DNA here is from genome assembly GCA_023525745.1 of Arctium lappa. NCBI lineage: Eukaryota > Viridiplantae > Streptophyta > Magnoliopsida > Asterales > Asteraceae > Arctium > Arctium lappa. The sequence continues at coordinate 18,495,200 of CM042056.1, read as the reverse complement.
TGTAAGATCGCACTTAAAGGTATATTCCTTTATCTTAATCTCATATGTGATTGAAAGAAGGAAAACTTTCAATCATTGAAAACATATTCTTAAACGTTCAAACCACTTCCTGATTTTTCATAAGATTTTATATTTCGGGAGTGTACTTTAAATGTTTTACATGAGCTTACATGATAAGATAAACCAGTTTGAGCAACAAATTCTTTATAGGATATACGGAATCATTGTGCTGGGAATTAACACAACTTCTATGGAATCACATTAACCAGTGATTTCTACCCATGAAGTTAATCCATTGTGATTGAGTGTGAGAAATCAAAAGAAGTGAGTGTGGATTGGATAATGAGCTATCATGAAAAAGAGAGTTCGGTTAGCAGTGAGCTAAATGTTTAAAAGAAAGATGGTGTGAGAATAGAGTTAAAAGAATATCAAAACTCTGCACCAACTTTTTCTTAGCCGGGCAGACACATTTCTAGTGTTTCACAACTCTTTTGTGATCATTATTGAAACAGGCAACTAACCCATGCCAACTCTTGAAATTACCCCACAAGCTACTCATTTACTTCTTAACAGGAAAATGTTTCATTTTCAAAGGGGAAGCAGCACATATGCTATTTGATTTTCATTTGGAAGATCTGGATATTGAAAAGAAGGAAGTCTACCCCACCTTCACACTTCACTCATGCACATTGAGTCTGTGTTTAACTTACTGTTGTCTCAGTGGTTTACACAAAATTTTTGAGCCTATAAGCAATCATCAAGTGATTAATTCTTTCTATCACAAGCACGAACACACAATGAATTTGTTTCTTTGTCATAACGTTTATAGAAATAACCTTTGTTGTGTTTCGATGATTAAATGGAAGCCCTGGAGGAGTGAACATCACAAAGCTCCTTCATCAGTGACTCAGTGTTACTGACAGGCATTTTAACTGATTCATTTGTTGATTCAGGTGTTACACGACTACTTTGTCTAGATTTGCAAAGATCTCGATGAATATCTTATGAATTGGCGAATCAGGGGCTCTATAAGCAAGACATTTCTTGTCAACAAAAGGTTTTGATGAAGTCGTTGCACTTTTCATCAAAAAGGGGGAGAATGACTACACAAGAAATGGCAAAGATCACATGTTTCAAGAATCACGTCCAAGATTGAATTCTTCAAAGAGCAAGTATTCTGAAGATATGCTGATTCGAGAGATTTTCTTTTGAAGATACTTTGATGAAGAATTTCGAGCTGAAACTAGAGATGATTTCTTCCCATGAACTGAAAAAAAGATAATCTACATCTTTTGGGGAGTTTACTATATCTTGAAGACTAAGAGAGAGATTGCATCTTCTGTGCTGAAAGAGAAGATCATATATATTGTATTGTGGGTCCGTGATCGTCACCAGATAAATCAAACAACAAAGATATAACGATTACCAACCTGTTTAGATTATAAACGCGGATTACAGAGGGTTGATAATGGTTAAAGTTGAAGCTCTCTCTCTGATGTGTTCTTGATAGTTGTCGATGTGTTCTGCTAATCTGATTGTAGAGAGAGAGAGAGAGAGAGAGAGATAATATCAATTTATTAGATATTATCAAAACATAATAAAAACTAATATTAAACTAAAACATAATATCTAAATAATATCTAGATATTATAACTTTGACGCTTATTACAATTTGACCCCTAGACTATGGTTGAGAGTGACTTTCAGCATTAACTTCAGATTGCGATCTTCGTATCAAAAATCACCACCGTTCTTCGTCCCTGCAACAGAAACGTGATGACCAAAAACCTTCGTCGGAGAAGATGACTGGAGGCTCCCGCATCTCGGAGAAGGTTTTTCATGGTTAATTACGTGGTTGGTTTCATTAAGATTCCATTTGCCCAGTTTCATTAATTACCCTCATTCATAAGTTCCAATACATAAGGATCCACATCCATACATCTTCAATTCCTCCTCCCTTCTCCGCCTCCAACCACCACCACCGTCACCGCCACCGCCACCGCCAACTTCAATCAATTCCCTTCGTGTACATGTTGCACAACCACCATGATCACCGGAAAAGACATTTACGATGTTCTGGCAGCCATCGTACCACTCTACGTCGCCATGATGCTCGCCTACGGCTCCGTCCGGTGGTGGAAGATTTTAACCCCCGATCAATGCTCCGGCATTAACCGATTCGTCGCCGTTTTCGCCGTTGGGGTCTACTAGTGCCGTCGACGATGGTGGTAGTCCGAAGAAGAAGGAAGGTGGTGGTGGTAGTGGCGGTGCACCACCGCCTAATAATAGTAAAGAGCTTCATATGTTTGTATGGAGTTCAAGTGCATCAAAATATGGGATGATAAGATGGAAAAAGTGATCTGACTAAAATACCCCTGACTTTAACCAAGTTTTTTAACCCAGTGTTTTTGGGCCGCGTTTTTGAAAAACGTGGGGTTATATGGTTTTGGTCTGCATATGATCAAAAACACGGAGATATGTCCGCGTTTTACAAATTACACGAGGATTTGGTCCGCGTTTGGTGGATAAAAGCGGGGTTGGGGTACGGGATGCCAAATTGAGTTGTTGATTTTAAATATATATTTATATTTTATACCCCTATAATTATTTAGTTAGTTTACTTTATACCTTTTACTTTTCTATTTTTCATTTTTCATTTTCATCATATTAACACATAAAATCGTATATTAACTAAAATACGTTAAAAAATACGTTTTAATTTTAACAAGTTAAACCATTATAATCGTCTATTCGAAACCTTCGAAATGTGCCCAATATTGAATATTTTTGGATTTAATTATTTAATTATATATCATATGTACTACATAAAACGTATGAAACGTATAAATATGTTATTTTTCTTTTTACCATAAAACATAAAACGTATCATATATCATATATACTACATATTTTGGACAAATTATTCATAATTTATGTTATTCTTATTTCTACCATTTTACTAATAACGATATTTTTCATGTTGAAACGTATGAAACATATAACATACATTTCAACAGTATGAATGTGAGTATGATACGTATGAATATGATACCTATTACTAATAAACGATATTTTTCATGTTGAAACGTATGAAACATGTCTAATAATTTCATATATTTCATACGTTTCAACATGAAAAATATCGTTTATTAGTAATAGGTATCATATTCATACGTATCATATTCATATTCATACTCATACTGTTGAAATGTATGTTATATGTTTCATACGTTTCAACATGAAAAATATCGTTATTAATAAAATGGCAGAAAGAAGAATAACATAAATTATAAATAACTTGTCCAAAATATGTAGTATATATGATATATGATATATGATACGTTTTATGTTTTATGGTAAAAAGAAAAATAACATATTCATACGCTTCATACGTTTTATGTAGTACATATGATATATAATTAAATCCCAAAATATTCAATATTGGACTCATTTTGAAGGTTTCGAAAAGACGATTATAATGGTGTAACATGTTAAAATTAAAATGTATTTTAGTTAATATACGATTTTATGTGTTAATATGATGAAAATGAAAAATAGAAAAATAAAGGTATAAAGTAAACTAACTAAATAATTATAGAGGTATAAAATGTAAATATATATTTAAAATCAACAATTGCCTTGAAACCAACCCCGCGTTTACCCCCCACCCCGCGTTTATCCTCCCACCCCGTGTTTTAGCACCATCCTTGGGCCAAATGAGCCAAACGCGGACCTAACCCCGCGTTTCTACCAACACAGGGACCCAAATAGTGAACCCCGCGTTTATTCAAAAACGAGGACTAAAAACGCGGACATATGGGGTATTTTGGCAAAAATGATAAGATTTGTGGCATATTGGGTACTGATTTTTTATGTTAGGGCATTTTAATTAAATTCCATATTATATATTCAATAGATTTTGTTAGTAAAAAATATAATAATCTTAACAATGTTTTTATAAGTTATATAAAAGATAAGTTGTATTTCTTTTGTTTCATTGATATATTGTAAAACCTCGATAAATCATTTTAATAAAACTTTTAATTGAATTACTAATTATCTTTTTTTAAGAATTATTAATTAATTAAAATTTATAAGGTTCCTCTATAATATGGGTAACGGTTATTTAAACTCATTAATTAATGTAATCTTTTTTTACTAAAATTCATATTTGGTTTGGTTGATTCACATCTATAAATCATATTTGTATTAATTGATTTATTATACTATTTAACTTTTTTTTATCAATTTGGTTTGTATTGTTTAAGATATTATATCAAAGGTGATTTGTTATAAATATATTATGTTTTAAATAAATTTTTAATATGTTATTTGTAGTCGTTTTACATTTATCAACTAATTTACTAACTTTTACCAAATGTAATTAGTTTACCCGCTTCAGCTAATTTATCAGCTAGTAACTTTTTTTCATTTTCAGTTAACAACTAATTTACGAGGTTAGATTCACAAACAAAACCTATATAAAAGCACATGCAATAATTTTGGGTAGACTTGTGACCTGATCTCTAGGTACATCTTTGAATTCTTTCATCACCATTCATTTTTCATAGGCTTTCCAAGAAAATATAGTTTTATTATAATGGCGAAAAACCCCTATTTATTCTTCAAAATTCATCCATTAATTCTTCAAACAATAATTAAATCATGGAGAAACTCTTTTCCTTCTTCATCTTCTTCACCATTTTCGATTGTATCATCATATCGGTAGTTGCAGAGAGTTGCTCCTTGTCAGAACAGATTGCAGTAAGTATCATCAATGAAAACATTCTTGATGAAAGAGTCCACGTTCACTGCAAATCAAAAGACAACGATTTAGGTATGAAAGCAATCGCATTTAACGAATCCTACGCCTGGAGTTTTTGTGAGCCACTTTTTCCAACTAGGAATGTTTACTCATGCAAATTTCAGTTGGGTAAAAAATATCAAGTTTTCGATGTGTTCAATGGCACGATAGTGGGTGGATGTTTTGACAAATTATGCACATTCCCTCGTAGTTGCACGTGGATGATTGATTACGACGGGTTTTTCTTTGTTCATCGGTGGGACGAGGAACATAATATTCTAATGTTTGAGTGGAAGGAACAACCACGTTTCAAATCCGGTAAGGGCTCGAAACGCGGATCTCCGTGAGCCTTAAGTAAAATCTTTATCTTGTCGAAAATTGGGTCATTTTGTTGATCTTAATAACTTCATTAATGTGTTGGCTCGGGTTCAAATCCGGGTTCGACGACTCTTTTCTTGTTGGTAATAAGGGTCTCATATGTTCACGCTATTTTTTTTTTTTTGGGGGGGGGGGGGGGGACCTTTTGTTCTAATAACTCAATTGATACATGGATACACATTCGAGTTTGGGTTCGAAAGATTAATTCTTTTTGTTAATAAGGCATGCTTTTCACATGAAGGAACGGGAAATGGAGCTGCTTGCAATGGGGATGTTCCTTGCATATATATATATATATTGCTTGTAGATATATATACCCACAAGGATTAATCCCATGTTCATTAATTTAATTGGGATGACACTATATATATATATATATATATATATATATATATATGTATATATATATATATATATATATATATATAGTGTCATCCCAATTAAATTAATGAACATGGGATTAATCCTTGTGGGTATATATATCTACAAGCAATGAAGTAGAATTGAGTTTGTGAAAATATTATATTTATATATATACTACCTTATAATACATATAATACAATCATATCAAAACTCTTAAAGACAAGTATTAAAGCAAGAGGTACAACCTTTTTAAGCTTGATTTTTGAAAAACTATGAATTACAAGTTCAAATGCATGATATACATATTCTTAAAGCATACATTTAAAGACAATACTTTTAACTCCCACACCACTACCAAATTAGAAGGTTCAGAATTGCTTTCATCTTTTAAGGCTTTTTTCCACCTCTTTTCAAGCTCTAACCTGCAAAATGAGAAAATCTTTCAAAATTGCTTTATAGTATGGTTTTTAAAAAAGTATAAATTACAAGTTTTGATGCATATTACTATAAATATGAAATCCAACATTCACCGCCTTTCATATCACTATAAATATGAAATCCTACTTTGATTTATACTTAGAGAGCTACATACGAATTAGAGTGTTGAAACAATACCAAAAGTAAATTAGAGAGCTACATACGAATTAGAGTGTTAAAACGAGCATTGTGTTAAGTAATCAAAGTGAGTACGTTATGAGATTTACATGTATACATATATGTTATATAAATGTTTTTATGCATGATGAATATTTGAAATAAGGTTTTATCGTGTTTGCTTTATACGAGATAAGGCAATGCTTATAATGCATTTTATGAGAAAGACATGTATTTTACATGTGGCGTATTAAACGTTTTGTGCATGTGAAAGTATGGCCATGTTAAATATCCGACGAGGTATATGAATGGAGGACATCTTGCAAACGTGGATCAGGGGGAAGATCCTACGCGAAACCCCAGGGATCTAGGATCCTGTTGAGAATTTTTGGCATACTTACACATATGAGATCTCGCACTAAAAGAAGATGATATTTTTTTAGAAATGGTTTTATGCATCAATGTTATTATGCATAATTATGATAAGTGTATTGAATTGTTATTCTATGCACTAAAACCATATATTTTATGAAAGATAATTTCTTCATGAAACCATAACTGCTCACTAAGTTACGTATTCCATATTCAGGACAAGACATGAAGGGATCGCACGACGAGTTATAGTTCTTAAAATAGCCATTATAAATGTTAGGCTATTGAGCGAATTTCAGAACGCTTCCGCAGATGTAAAGGATATGATGTTATGGAAAAAAAAAAGAACGGGGCGTCTAAAGTTGGTATCAGAGCATTAGTTTAAGTGGACTAAGGTTGCCTTAGATCAGATATATAGACTTAAACTTTGAGGACGACACTGAGTTTTAGAATACTACATTGCCTTAAAATAATTATCTTATATATGAACTCAATCAGATTATTCTGCTAATTGCTTATCCTGATCGATATAACCATATGGGATGGTGTCTAGAAAGGTTGAAACGGCTGAGTTGTGGACTTCCGAAAGGTCGCAGATTATATTTGCACCGAAAGGATCCTGGCTCCCCGTGATACCGGCCTGGCTATTTCATATTGGTAGTCAGATGGATTAGCAAGAAGTGGTAATTTGAATAAAATAACTGTTGGGAACTGAAGAATTTTCCAAGTATGGTTAATGCTGCTAGTTCAGAGTTACTACTGCTACAAGACTTCAAGGTTAATACTGCTAGTAGTTAATACTGCTAGTCAAAGTTAGTGCTGCTTGAACAAAGTTAGTACTGCTTAGCTAGTTAGTACTGCTAGTGGTTAGTGCTGCTTAGTAGTTAATGCTGCTTATGATCAGTACTGCTTATGAGATCCGTATGGAAAGGATGACAGTTGGATAAACTGAAGATTATGGGAAGCTTAGAGATATTCATGGAAGATATACTGAAGATATTTTTATTTATTGTAATTATCTTTTATTCAGTATATGTATAGAATGTATAGAATAGTTTAGAAAAGAGATTAATTCTAAGTTTTGTTCTAGAGAGAAATCAACCTCAAGGCATAGATCCTAATTCTAGAGAAGTAGAATTCGTCTTGAAAGAGTCTGTTCTTCAAGATTGAGGTTGAGTGTGTAATCTTGTGATTTCAATCATTCAATACAAGTTTACAGTTTGTTCTTCATATTTACTGATTGTGATTACTGTTTCATTGAATATCAAAGTGTTATTCCGCAAACTTCTTTGATATTGTTTCTGAGAATAAATTCTTGTTGAGAATTCGATCCTGACAAGTGGTATCAGAGCCTGATCTCTCAGAAACATCTATTCATCATGGAAAATCTTGAAGAATCAAGCAGTACTTTGGTCTCAAAGGCTCCAATGCTTAGACCCAATGAATTCGATATGTGGAAGATCAGAATCAAGCAGTACATACTCCTCACTGGCTATTCTATGTGGGACATCATAGAGAATGGTCCTTCTGAAGCAGGAAAGATTGGTGCAGATGGAAAGAGAACTCCACCAAAAACTGATGCAGAAAGAAAGATCAGACAGACAGAGATGAAAGCCTTGAGCACCTTGCTCTTGGCTATTCCCAATGAATATCAACATCAGTTCTGTAACTGCACTGATGTAGAGATGCTCTGGAATGCTCTGAAGAAGAGATTCTCTGGTACCAAAAGTACCAAGAGAAATCAGAAAGCCATTCTGAAGCAACAATATGAGAACTTTATGTCAACCAAGAATGAGTCCATGACTCAAACTTTTGACAGGTTCAACAAACTTATTGGTGAACTAGCTACAGTGGGAGTACAAATTGATCAAGATGATCTGAACAGAAAGTTTCTAAGGTCCTTGAGTGATGAATGGACCATGTATACTGTGTCTTTCAGACAGAATGATCAACCGGAAGAAAAGGAACTTGATAATCTCTATAATGATCTAAGAGTTTTTGAATCTGAGGTAGAGGCTAAAAAGAGGCCTTCTGGGTATGTTCACAATGCCACACTCCTTTCAGCATCAACTGATTCTACCTCCAACCCTGAATCATTTAGTGCTGCCAATGGAACAAACCAAGAGAAAGGCACTGAAACTGTGTTTGAGGCCTTTCTGGCAAGTCATGGAAACTCTTCTCTCATTAATGATGACTTGGAACAACTCCATACAGATGATCTTGAAGAGATAGACATTAAATGGCAGATGTCCATGCTCTCCATGAGAGTCAAAAAGTTCATCAAAAGAACTGGGAGGAACAACTTCTCCCAAAGAAGAGAAGATGGAGCAGGATTTGACAAGTCTAAGGTGGAATGCTACAAATGCCATCAAAAGGGACACTTTGCTAGAGAATGCAGAAGTGGAATGTCTCAGAATAACAACCACCAACAAGCTCAATCTGGAAGCTTCAATAATAACAGAAACTCTGCACAAGCCCTTGTCTCTCAACAAGGTATGGGGTTTGATTGGAGTGATCAAGCTGAAGAGGCCATCCAGAATCAAGCTCTAATGGCAGAGGTGTCTGATCTCCCAACAGAGGTAACTTCCAATCTTTGTTCTCAAAATTGCATTAACACTGTTAAAAGGTATAGGGATCACAACCAGAACATGAGTGATGACCTTAAGAGATTGGAAAAAGACATAAAAGATTATGTGAGGATTGTTGAGAGATTTGAAGAGCAGATTAAGGGTTTTCAAGCTAATGAGCTTCAACACTCTTATGACACAAATTACTGGAAGTGGGAGAAGAATGACTTAGAGCTTCAACTGACCAGATCTAAAGAAGAGAGTGAAAAGCTAAGAGGAGAGCTAGCTAAAGTCAAACTTGATGTAGAAAAGTTTTCTAATGCTTCCAAAGCAATGGATTCTTTGTTACAAACTCAGATTCATGATAAACCGAGAAGAGGAATAGGGTACAATACCACACCACCACCCTATAACAACAACTACATCCCTCCTAGTTCAGATTTGTTAGAAACAAAGGATAGGAAGGATCTACCTAAGGGAGCCACTGAGATAGATCCCTTAGATGAAGTGGTTGTTAAGGATAAAACTGAGAAAGAAGTTGTCAAGGATAAGGACAATACTGTGAGTGGTGAGATTCCTATAGAAAACCACATAATCACCAATGAGGGATGTGGAAAGCACTGGATCAAGTCCAAAGAGATAGAAAAGACTGAGGGAAAGAACAAGAAGGTTCACTATAAGCAGACCACTGTTGTGAACCCTATCCCTTGCAAGCAGTGTGCATGCAATAAATCTGAGCTCCAAAAACATGATAAACCAAGGGGAAATCAGAGAAACTGGAACAATCAATGGGTACAAAAACAAGGGGTTGATCTGAAAAAAATTAATAGACCAAAACCCTGTTTTATCTGTGGAAAGCTGAACCACATTGCCAAATACTGTTACTTTAATCCTATGAACCAAAGGATGAATTTTCAAAGACCTACTCAAAAATCCTTTGGTTATAGGAAGAAAGAAAAGAACCATGTGGCTAAGAAAGTTGTTAAATCTAAAAGCCACATGAAAAACAGAATGTGGAAGATAATGTCAAGATGTGGATTCCAAAATATACTAAAACTATTAGTGTTGCTACTACAAATAGTGCTGCTAACAGTGATAGTACTGCTAGAAGCAATACTGCTGCTAGCAATGTTAGTACTGCTGACATTGTTAGTACTTCTGTAAATGTTAATACTGCTAACTCTGTTAGTGCTGCCAACAAGGTTAATACTGCCAAACCTGTTAGTACTGCTAACTCTGTTAGTACTTCTAAAGATAGTGTTGCTTCTAGTATTAGTGCTGCTAAGCCAATAATCTTGACAAAGTATTCAAATACTAAGTGTTCTGATTTTAAAAATCTTGTCAAGAAAGAATGCAAGTACTTTGATGAGAAAGGGGTACCCAAGACCACCTTGGCTTGGGTTCCTAATTCATACTAACTGATTTATCTTATGTGCAGGGCAACCAACAGCTCAAGGGAAAGAGCATATGGCATGTTGATAGTGGTTGCTCTAGGCACATGACAGGCAACATGTCATGCCTTCAGGATTTCAAGAATATCAATGGAAAACATGTTGCATTTGGAGATAATCTTACTGGGGGTAAAATAAGTGGCAAAGGTAATGTCACCAAAGGTAAGATGACATTTGAGGATGTCTACTATGTTGATCAATTGAAGTACAACATGTTAAGTGTATCACAGGTTTGTGACAAACAACATAGCATATTATTTACTAATACTGAGTGTATGATCCTTGCTCCAGGGTTCAAGGTAGTTGATGAAAGCATGATACTACTTAGAACTCCAAGAAAGGACAATGTTTATTGTCTAGATATGGACAATGTTGATAGTGATTCATCCCTAAATTGTCTTGTTTCAAAAGCTTCTGTAGATGAATCCTCTCTATGGCACAGAAGGATGTGTCACATGAATTTTAAGACTATGAACAAACTTGTTAAAAACAACCTTGTAAGAGGTTTACCATCTAAAGTCTTTTCATGTGATGATCATTGTGTTGTTTGCCTTAAAGGCAAACAGCATAAAACTTCTCATAAGACCAAAGAGATAAAAACAATTTCTTCTTGTCTCCAATTATTGCATTTGGATCTGTTTGGTCCTACAAATGTTATGAGTATTGGCAAGAAATCTTACTGCTTGGTTATTGTTGATGATTACTCAAGATTTACTTGGGTATATTTTCTTAGGACTAAGGATGAGACAAGTGGACTGATCAAATCCTTTATCCTAAGAATTGAAAACCAAACTAATCAAAAAGTAAAAATCATTAGATCAGACAATGGAACTGAATTTAAAAATCTTGATCTAAACACCTTTTGTGAAGAAAAAGGTATTGAGAGACAATATAGTGCCCCTAGGACTCCTCAACAGAATGGAGTTGCTGAGAGGAGAAATAGGACACTAATAGAGGCTGCTAGATCTCTGTTGGCTGATTCAAAACTGCCAATTACCTTCTGGGCTGAAGCAGTTAATACTGCCTGTTATGTCCAAAACAGAGTTCTAGTAGTTAAGCCAAAGAACAAGACACCATATGAGCTTTTAAATAAAAGAAAACCCTATATTGGATTTTTCAAACCTTTTGGGTGTCCTTGTACAATTCTCAATACCAAAACTCACTTAGGTAAGTTTGATAGCAAGGCAGATGATGGATTTCTTGTTGGGTCTGGTCCTTAGTGGCTATTTGACATTGATTCACTAACTAACTCTTTTGGTTTCAGTAGTGATGATTATGCAGGTTCAGGATGTGGACGATCAGGGACTACACAAGTTCAAGAAAGTATATCTAAATCTGTGATCTTTCCCATACCCACAGTGGATTCTGTTGAAGACTGTGAAAATGAACCATCTACTGGACCAAGTCAGAGTGAAGAAGAAAGTAGAGATGAGGAGACTCAAGAAAATAAAGAATCAGAAGTAGCTGCTGAAAACACTTCAGTTGAGTTGAATGACTCTAATCTAGAGGTAGGACTTAATGAAGAACCTAGTCATAACACCAGAGTTCAAAAGAATCATCCTCCACAGCTGGTAATAGGAGATATATCTTCTCCTATGATGACTAGACATCAAAGCAGGCTTCAAGAAATGCAAGATCAACAGCATACAGTGCTTTCTTGTTTTCTATCCCAGCTTGAGCCTAAAAAGGCACATGATGCTATGAAAGAATCCAGTTGGATAGAAGCAATGCAAGAAGAACTGTTGCAGTTCAAGCTACAAGATGTATGGGATCTAGTAGACCTTCCTAAAGGTCACAGAGCAATTGGCACAAAGTGGATTTTCAGGAACAAGAGAGATGAAAGAGGAATTGTCATAAGGAACAAAGCAAGGCTGGTGGCTCAAGGGTATACTCAAGAAGAGGGAATAGATTATGAAGAAGTTTTTGCACCTGTGGCTAGGATAGAAGCAATCAGATTATTCCTAGCTTATGCTTCTTACAAGAAATTCAAAGTCTATCAAATGGATGTAAAAAGTGCATTTCTCTATGGCTCAATTGAAGAAGAGGTATATGTCTGTCAACCACCAGGGTTTGAAAACCCAAGCTATCTAGACAGGGTATACAAATTGAAGAAAGCTCTTTATGGACTGCATCAAGCTCCAAGAGCATGGTATGACACTCTGTCATCCTATCTCTTAGAAAATGGTTTTGAAAGAGGAGTCATTGATAAGACTCTATTTATCAAGAGAAGGAAGAAGGATATCTTGCTGGTCCAAATCTATGTTGATGATATTATCTTTGGATCCACAAGAGACAACATGTGCAAGGAGTTTGAGGAACTAATGCATCAAAGGTTCAAAATGAGTTCCATGGGGGAACTTACTTTTTTCCATGGACTCCAAGTTCAACAGAAGTCAGATGGAATTTTCATCTGTCAGTCCAAGTATGTGCAGGACATTCTAACCAAGTTCGGTTTCTCAGATTCAAAACCTGCCAGCACACCTATGGAGACACACAAGCAGATAACAACAGATCTTGAGGGGGAGGATATGGATGTGCATCATTATAGATCCATGATTGGCTCTCTCATGTATCTCACAACATCTAGGCCAGATATAATGTTTCCAGTCTGTGTATGTGCAAGATTCCAAGTTAGGCCAAAGCAATCTCACTTTCAAGCTGTTAAGAGGATATTCAGATATCTCAAAGGGCAACCCAGATTGGGACTTTGGTATCCTCATGACTCACCCTTTGACCTACTAGCATACTCAGATAGTGATCTAGGTGGGGCAAACTTGGATAGAAAATCTACTTCTGGAGGATGTCAGTTTTTGGGTGCAAGACTAGTTTCATGGCAGTGCAAGAAACGAACCACAGTGTCCACATCTACAACAGAGGCAGAGTACATAGCAGCTGCAAGTTGCTGTTCTCAAGTCTTATGGATTCAGAATCAAATGCTGGACTATGGGGTAACCTTTCTATACACTCCAATTTTTATTGACAATAGCAGTGCTATTAGCATTGTGAATAATCCTGTCAAGCACTCTAAGACAAAGCACATTGAGATCAGGTATCACTTCATAAGAGACTTTAATGAAAAGAAACTTATTCAAGTTGTAAAAGTTCATACTGACAACCAGTTTGCTGCTCTATTCACCAAAGCTTTTGATGTGGGTAGATTCACTTTCTTGGTAACAAGTGTGGGAATGATCAACTCTGAATAAGCATCTTCTCAAAAAGTGGTTAAATACCTGTATATTATGTATTCTTGGTGTTACTAATCTTCCTTTTCAGGGCATACATAGCAGTACTCAATTCAGCACAAGCTTAAAAGAGTAAGTATGGTTAATACTGCCAGTACAGTTTTAATACTGCCAGTGCACAGTTAATACTACTATCAGTTAATACTGCTAGTTAGTTAATATTGCTAGTTAGTTAATACTGCTAGTGGTTAATACTGCTTGTCCGTTAATACTGCTAGTTAGTTAATACTGCTAGTGGTTAATACTGCTAGTTAGTTAATACTGCTAGTGGTTAATACTCCTATCAATTAATACTGCTAGTTAGTTAATACTGCTAGTGGTTAATACTGCTCGCAGTTAATACTGCTTGTCCGTTAATACTGCTAGTTAGTTAATACTGCTAGTGGTTAATACTGCTCGCAGTTAATACTGCTAGTGGTTAATACTGCTCGCAGTTAATACTGCTTGTCCGTTAATACTGCTCTAGGTTAATACTGCTTATGTCCCGAATACTATAAATACCTTTGCCCGCCTAAAAGTTCATAACGACTCTTTGCATACTGTTCACTTGCGCTCTAAACCCTTTCTCTCTCAAGTTCAAAGTTTTCAGACAAGATTTTCTCAAAAATCAATGGCATCAATGGCATTCATAGATGAACACAATGAAATCGCGATGCTACAGAAGCCCAAATAGGCCGCTGGGTTCCACCAGATTGTGGATTTCCTCAAGTCAAGCCATATTGCCCATGCTCTTACTGTATCGCCTTCAATCTATATCGAGCATCAAAGGCAATTCTGGGCAAATGTCACCATTATTACTGAGAATGGTGTGCAAATGATCAAGACAAGGGTGTGTGACAAACCCTTGACAGTTACTGAAGAAGTTATTCGCATCAGTCTACGTCTAGACGATGCCTCTGGTATAACTTCTATCCCACATGATGAACTGTTCTCTTCTCTTACAAGAATGGGGTATGGACGCCCATTGGGTGTGTTCAAGTTCTCAAAAGCCAAATTTTCACCCCAATGGCGTTTCTTTGTCCATACCCTTATGCACTGTATCTCCAAAAAGACTACTGGATGGAGTGAGTTCTGCAGCACCATTGCTTATGCTTTGGTGTGCTTGGCCACTGCCAGAAAGTACAACTTCTCTAAAATGATTTTCAGTGATCTTGTCTCAAACATGGGAAACAAAAAGAGCTTTTTTATGTACCCCAGGTTTGTCCAAGAAGTTATTACTCATGAATTGACGGATATACCTCATCTTGATGGGGTATATGTACCTAAACCCCCCAAAGGCAAGGTTTTCTCAAATATGAGAAGATCTGCTGGGGACTCGGAAGGAGTTGACACCCCATTGTTCCCTACAATGATGGTGGTGTCCCACACTGATGAAGGTATGGCAGCAGGGTCAAGGCCCCCATTAGACCATCCTACTGCTAGCCAATCCCAACCTTCCCACTCTAAATCTATTCCCCAGTCCTTTCTTGAAAAACCAACCTCACCAATCACCCAAACATACAAGAGGAAACAGGAAAAGAAGGCTCCTTCCCTTCTTGTACCATCAACCCCCAAGCCTTTAAGCCCTCTAAGGGAGAATTCTCCTTTAGGGAATATCAATAGGGAAACCAAAGGGGTGTCTCCCAACCCCAAGGAGGTGCTCTCTGAGGAGGAGGAAGAGCATATGGGTGCTGAGGCTGCCACTACTCCTGCTCGCACAGAGGAGGACAGTGGTAACATCAATAAGACCTCCCCCATGGCAACTTTGAATGAGCAATCATTCAAAGGTCCCAGGTGCCAAGAAACCACGGGGGTGGATAGTGCCTCTGCTAGGCAGAAGACATCCACTAATAAAAGATCCCATGATCCTTCAATAGGGGGTAACACTCCTGGAGAAGGTGAGGACAGATATGAATATGATGAATTGATGGAGACAATGGGTAACATCAACCTGGATGTCATCAAACAAGGCAAAGAGATAGAAGAAATGAAATTGGTAATCTTGTCCCAACAAGTACAGATTGCCAAATTAAAGAAAATGGTGACAAGGTTATTGCAAAAGAAGAGGAGGAAGCAGTTTGTCTTAAAGAAGAGGTCAAATAATAAAGATGCTTCCAACAAGGGGGAGAAAGAAGCAGAAACTGTTAATGCTGCTAAAGCAGCAGAAACTGTTAATACTGCTGAAGCAGCAGTAACAGAAGCAGCAGTAACAGGGCTTTCTATTGAAGAAATGGAAATTGCTGAAACATTGGTCAAAGCAAAGAATGATACTCCTAAGGCTACTCAAAAGGCCAAGGGAGTAGTCATCAATGAAGGAGGAAGTCAACAGAAGGAGAAAGAAAAGGCAAAAGAGTCAAAGGGAAAAGGAAAGGAGAAGATGGTTAAAGCTGAAATACCTGCAAAGAAGAAGTCCCAAATTGAAATGGATGAGGCAATAGCAAAGCAGCTTCAAGACCAAATGGAAAAGGAGGAACAGTTGCAAACAGAAAAGGATAGAGAACTTGCAAAGATCATGGCTAGAAAGTTGAATGCAGAATATCAGAAAAGCATCAAAGAAGCAACTCAAGCCAAGAAACTTCAAGTCAAAAGGATGCCAAAACAGAAAAGACAACCCTCCAAAACATTTTTGGCCAATCAGGAAAGAAGAAAAATGATAAATTTCCTGAAAGGTGCAATTGGTGTTAAGGGGGAGATGTTTACCAACATGGCATACACTCAGGTTGAAGAGTTGTATCAAAAGGAAATGGCCAAGCTCCAATGGGATTTAGCACAAAAGGGAGGAGGCTGAGAGAAGAATGAAGGAAAGGCATGACCTGAATATTCAAAAACCATTCCCTGAGGAGACCACACCCTCAAAAGATAAAGCAGAAGAGAAGAAGGAAGAACCTGAGAGTGTTGGTGTAGAAGCCAAAGCTGGAAAAAGGGTGAAGACAATTGCTTCCAAAAATCAGTCTAAAAGGCCCAGAGTGGAAGAAACAGCTGGTACTACAGCAGAGCATTCAGAGGTACCTATAGAAGAATCAGTACAACTTCCAGAACAGTCAAGTAAGCCAACTGATGAGAGTATGGATCTGTACATGACAATAGTGGAACCTTTGAAGGCTGTTCCAATCTCTATGCAAGCTCCAGAGATCATCTTCTGGGATATTCTAAGAGACAGTGGAAAGAATTTCTTCAGAATCAAGAGAGCTGATGGTTCATTTGAAGCTTATTCAACATGGGGGAGAGTTATCAGAAGTTGTTCAAGAGCTGATATGGAAGAATTATACAAAGTGGGGATGAAACTTTATGAACCTGTGTTGAAAGGTACTGAAGAGAATCTTCTCAAAGTGACATTGGAATACTTGTGCATGATGTTTGATCTATAAAGAGTGAATTATAGGATTAAAGATCATAAGCATGAGTTCATATTCAAGAAGATTGATAAATGGATACTGTTTGAAAACTGTGGAGTATACATGATTACTATTGACAACAGTTATCATGAATACTACCTGGTGGACAAAATCTATGAGCATAGCAAGTAGAAGTTAGAAGGGATGCTTAAAGCTACACTGGTATGTACAAAGGATTCAGAGATGGCCAAGATTGTGGTGAGAAGAACTGTATATCAAAGTTTGGGCCTAGATCCAAATTTGGGAAATTGAACCTGAGGTGTTGAAAGCATCTTGAAGAGCATCTGAAGAACTTGACTTCTTTTCCTAAAAGTGAAGTTAGGGGGAGATTGTTGGGAACTGAAGAATTTACCAAGTATGGTTAATGCTGCTAGTTCAGAGTTACTACTGCTACAAGACTTCAAGGTTAATACTGTTGAGTATTACTACTGCTAGTCAAAGTTAGTGCTGCTTGAACAAAGTTAGTACTGCTTAGCTAGTTAGTACTGCTAGTGGTTAGTGCTGCTTAGTAGTTAATGTTGCTTATGATCAGTACTGCTTATGAGATCCGTATGGAAAGGATGACAGCTGGATAAACTGAAGATTATGGGAAACTTAGAGATATTCATGGAAGATATACTGAAGATATTTTTATTTATTGTAATTATCTTTTATTCAGTATATGTATAGAATGTATAGAATAGTTTAGAAAAGAGATTAATTCTAAGTTTTGTTCTAGAGAAAAATCAACCTCAAGGCATAGATCCTAATTCTAGAGAAGTAGAATTCGTCTTGAAAGAGTCTGTTCTTCAAGATTGAGGTTGAGTGTGTAATCTTGTGATTTCAATCATTCAATACAAGTTTACAGTTTGTTCTTCATATTTACTGATTGTGATTACTGTTTCATTGAATATCAAAGTGTTATTCCGCAAACTTCTTTGATATTGTTTCTGAGAATTAATTCTTGTTGAGAATTCGATCCTGACAATAACAATATTCATGGTATAAGAGAAATAGATTATCAGCTCGTGCAAGATTAAAACCTTAAGAGTTGAGATTTTATGCTTTGATAAAATACTTTAGTAAAGAGTTCCTTTACTGTGTTGGAGAGAGATGATCAAATATCATATACTCAAGTAATTTGTGAGATGACAATTGATAATCATATTGACCAGGTTTAACCAAAAGATTATTCTCAAACATACTCAGTATATGCTTAGATCAATGTGACTGTATTTCAAAATAACATACTATGTTAGCAGTCCATATTATTTATTCCAATATTGTTAATGAAGATATTATGTGTCAAACATTTAGCATTCACAACTATGACCGACAAAGAGAATTATGGAACACCTATATGTTGTCATTTTTTTTACAAGAATGTCTAGAAAGGAATGGTAGAACAATGTATGGAAGTGAGAGTGTCATGAATGTAAACATACTACTAAGTGTTTTGGTATGCCAAAAACATTATGGTAAAGGTTGAGGTAGAAGCCGAGCTATTGGAGTAATAAGAAATAAGAAAATTGTTTTGTGAAAACTTTGTAAACTACTAGAGGATACGATAGAGGCTTGTGTTAAGAACAAGATTTTGAGGTTGTAAACAAGGATGTTATAAGTGGAAAATATATTGATTAACATCTAAGGTTAAGAAATATGCATAGAGATTCGAGTTAGGTATCTTATATACAATAAGTTTAGGAGCTTGTGATTGTGACGTGTACAAATATAGCATTGGGTTCTACATATGTGAAAACTTTGGACGCAAGGAGTCTATAGATCAAGTTTCCCTAAGCTTCAACATAAATAAACAATAATATAGGGGTCGACATGAGAAAGTTTAGTTAATAGTGGAAATGAGAAGGAGGAACCAGAGGTAAGGATTATGGAATATGTCAGTGCAACAAACGAGACCAAAGGAATCACTGACAATGTTTTGGGTGCATTTCTTATAAATAATTATTGTTCCCCAGTTTATTCAATTTAAGTACATCTAGAAGATTAATTTTCGCTACTTGAATAGATAACCTAAGAAACTAGGATAAGAATTATTTAGTGTCTGTTGATAGTGGTCCGATAAAGGTTAAATAAATTATTAAGGATTGTCCAATTGATATAGATCGTACAGTTACCTTGTTAAATTGATATATTTAGATGAGTTTGATATGATTTTTGTCAGGATCGAATTCTTAACAAGAATTAATACTCAGAAACTGATATCAAAGAAGTTGCGGAAAAACACTTTGATATTTTATAAAACAGTAATCAAAACACAGTATATAATATCAAACAGTAAACTTGTATCGAATGCTTAAAGCTACAAGATTACACACTCAACCTCAATATTGATGAACAGGCTCAAAAATACGAATTCTACTTCTCTAGAATTAGGATCTATGCCTTGAGGTTGATTTCTCTCTAGAAAAACAAATATCAAAAGTTATTTCTATCTATTCTATACATTCTATACATATACTGATAAAAGGATAATTACACAGAATAAATAAATCTTCAGAATATATTCCATGTATATCTTCTAAGTAAATCTTCAGTATATCCAGCTGTATTATATCCCATCCGAATCTCTTTAGCAGCATTAACTATGCTTAGCAGTAGTATCCTCTTCCAGCAGCATTAACTGCAAGCAGTACTAACTACTAGCAGTACTAACTAGCTAAGCAGTACTAACTCTGTTCAAGCAGTACTAACTGTAACTAGCAGTAGTAATTCTACTAGCAGTAGTAACACTTAGCAGTATTAATCTTCAACTTGTTCAGACAGTAGTAACCACTCTTGTACTAGCAGTAGTAACTACACTTGGTAGAATCTTCAGTTCCCAACAATCTCCCCCTAACTTGACTTTTAGAAGAGAAGTCAAGTTCTTCAGATATTCTTCCAGAAGCTCTCCAAGATGCTTTCAACACCTTTTGATCAGTTTCCCAAGTTTGGGTCTAGGCCCAAGCTTTGATTCACTGTTCTTCTCACCACAATCTTAGCCATCTC
This sequence comes from Arctium lappa, assembly GCA_023525745.1. NCBI lineage: Eukaryota > Viridiplantae > Streptophyta > Magnoliopsida > Asterales > Asteraceae > Arctium > Arctium lappa. The sequence goes on along the minus strand of CM042056.1, from coordinate 18,475,070 downwards.
TGATTCCTTTGTACAGATCAATGTAGCTTTGAGCATCCCTTCCAACTTCTCCTTGCTGTGCTCATATATTTTGTCCACCAGGTAGTATTCATGATAACAGTTATCAACAGTAATCATGTATACTCCACAGTTTTCAAATAATATCCATTTGTCAATCTTCTTGAATATGAACTCATGCTTATGATCTTTAATCCTATGATGTACTCTTTCTGGATCAAACATCATGCACAAGTATTCTAAAGTAACTTTGAGAAGATTTTCTTCAGTACCTTTCAACACAGGTTCATAAAGTTTCATCCCCACTTTATGTAGTTCTTCTATGTCAGCTCTTGAACAACTTCTGATAACCTTCCCCCATGTTGAATAAGCTTCAAATGAACCATCAGCTCTCTTGATTCTGAAGAAATTCTTTCCATTGTCTCTTAGAATATCCCAGAAGATGATCTCTGGAGCTTGCATAGAGATTGGATCAGCCTTCAAAGGTTCCACTATGGTCATGTATGTATCCATATTCTCATTTGTTGGCTCATTGGACTGTGTTGGAGGTTGAACTAATTCCGGTTTATTGAACTGAGCTGGAGGTTGAACAGATTCTGCTATTGGTACCTCTGAATGTTCTGATGTAGTACCATCTGTTCCTTCTATTCTGGGCCTTTTAGACTGCCTTTTTGAGGCAATTGTCTTCACCCTTTTTCCAGCTTTGGCTTCCACACTGGCTTCAACACCAACACTTTCAGATTCTTCCTTTTTATCTTTTGCTTCTTCTTTAGATGGTGTAGTTTCCTCAGGGAATGGTTGTTGGATGTTGAGATCATGTCTCTCTTTCATCCTTCTCTCAACCTCTTCCCTTTGTGCTGAGTCCCCTTGGAGTTTGGCCATTTCTTTGTTGTATAGTTCTTCAACCTGAGAATAAGCCATATTTGTAAACATCTCCCCCTTAACCCCAATTGCACCTTTCAGGAAGTTAATCATTTTTCTTCTTTCCTGATTGGCCAAAAAGGTCTTGGAGGGTTATCTTTTCTGCTTTTTGAATGGCATTCTTTTTACTTGTACTTGATTGGCCTGAGCTGCTGTTTTCATACTCTTCTGGTACTCTTCATTTAGTTTTCTGGCCATATTCAGTGCAAGCTCTCTATCTTTCTCAGATTGAAGATTTTCCTCCCTTTCCAAATCTGCCTGAAGCTTCTTAGCCACTTCTTCATCCATTTCTAATTGAGTTTTCTTCTTAACAGGTTGTTCAGATTCAATCATCTTAGATTTACCCTTTGTATCCTTCAGCCCTGCCTCACTTCTTTCCTGTTTCTTCTTTTCTATGCCTCCTTCATTGATGACCACTCCCTTAGCCTTTTGAGTAGCCTTAGGAGTGTCATTCTTTGCCTTTACTAATGTTTCTGCTATTTCCAACTCTTCAACAGATAGTCCTGTTTCTGCTTGAGCATTATCTGTTTCTGCAGCTTTCTCCCCCTTACCATCAGATCCCATCTCAGAAATACTTTCTTTTTCTTCTTCAGCCTCTGAATTCTCCCCCTTGTTGAAATCATCTTGAACTTTTGTCCTCCTTTTTAACACAAACTGCTTCCTTCTCTGTTTTTGTAACAGTCTTGTCACCATTTTCTTGAGTTTGGTGATTTGAACTTGTTGAGAGAGAATCACCAACTTCATCTCTTCTATTTCTTTTCCCTGCTTGAGGACATCCTGGTTGATGTTTCCCATTGTTTCCATCAATTCTTCATAGTTATATCTGTCCTCACCTTCTCCAGGAGTGTTACCCCCTATTGAAGGATCATTGGATCTTTTTAAAGTGGAAGTCTTCTGCCTAGCAGAAGCACTATCCACCCCCTTGGTTTCTTGGCACCAGGGACCTTTAAATGATTGCTCATTTAAAGTTGCCATGGGGGAGGTCTTATTTATGTTACCACTGTCCTCCCCTGTGCTAGCAGGAGTAGTGGCAGCCTCATCTCCCATATGCTCTACCTCCTCCTCAGAGAGCACCTCCTTGGGGTTGGGAGACACCCCTGTGGGTTCCCTTTGGATATTCTCTAAGGGAGTATTCTCCCTTAGAGGGCTTAAAGGCTTAGGGGTTTCTGGTACAAGAAGGGAAGGAGCCTTCTTTACCTGTTTTCTCTTATAAGTATGGGAAATTGGAGAGGTTGGTTTTGTAAGAATGGACTGGGGAATAGTTTTTGGTTGAGAAGGTTGGGCTTGGCTAGCAGTGGGATGGTCTAATGAGGGCCTTGACCCTGCTGCCATACCTTCAGTTGTTTGGGACACCACCATCATTGTAGAGAACAATGGGGTGTCAACTCCTTCCGAGTCCCCAGCAGATCTTCTCATATTTGAGAAAACCTTGCCTTTGGGGGGTTTAGGTACATAGACCCCAACAGGTTGAGGTATATCCGTCAATTCATGGTTAATAACTTCTTGCACAAACCTGGGATACATAAAGAAACTCTTTTTGTTTCCCATATTTGATACAAGATCACTGAAAATCATCTTTGAAAAATTGTACCTTCTGGATGTAGCCAAGCATACCAAAGCATATGCAATTGGACTGCTGAACTCACTCCATCCAGTGGTCTTTTTGGAGATGCAATGCATCAGGGTATGAACAAGAAAACGCCATTGGGGTGAAAACTTTGCTTTTGAGAATTTGAAAACTCTCAATGGGCCTCCATACCCCATTCTAGTAAGATTGGAAAACAGTTCATCATTAGAGATAGACGTTATACCAGAGGCATCGTCTAGACGTAGACTGATGCGAATGACCTCTTCAGTAACTGTTAATGGCTTGCCACACACGGTTGTCTTTATCTTTTGCACACCATTTTCAGCAACAATGGTGGCATTTGCCCAGAACAACCTCTGATGTTCGATGTAGATGGTAGGGGCAACAGTGAGAGCATGTGCAATGTGACTTGTCTTGAGAAAATCCACAATCTGGTGGAATCCTTCTGCTTGTTTGGGCTTCTGCAGCATTGCGATCTCATTGTGCTCATCGATAAAAGTCATGGATGCCATTGAACAGAGATTATCTTGCCTGGAATACTAGGTTCTTGAGAGAAAAAGGATTAGAAGAGCAAGTGAACAGTATTCAAAGAGTCGTTATGAATGTTTGGGCGGGTAAAGGGTATTTAAAGTATTCGGATTATAAGCAGTATTAACCTAGAGCAGTATTAACCACTAGCAGTATTAACTGAGAGCAGCATTAACTACTAGCAGTATTAACTGAACTAGCAGTATTAACCACTAGCAGTATTAACCACTAGCAGTATTAACTGAGAGCAGCATTAACTACTAGCAGTATTAACTGAACTAGCAGTATTAACCACTAGCAGTATTAACCACTAGCAGTATTAACCACTAGCAGTATTAACCACTAGCAGTATTAACCACTAGCAGTATTAACTGAAAGCAGTATTAACCACTAGCAGTATTAACTAACTAGCAGTATTATCTGAGAGCAGTATTAACTACTCGCAGTATTAACTACTAGCAGTATTAACTACTAGCAGTATTAACACTGCACTAGCAGCATTAACTGCACTTGCACCTTTTAAGCTTGTGTTGTTCATAACTTTTCATGTGTACCTCACACTTTTATTCCATCTCTCCATTTTCCATGATTCTATAACCACTTTTCTTACCTTTGAACTTACCTCTATCTGGAGTAGCATACAAAGAGCAACATGTCCTCCATCAAACCTTTTGAAGCTTTGAAGGCAGTCCATGTTACTTGTTATGTGCCAAGAGCAACCACTATCTTCCTGTCAAATGCCCTTCCTCTTGAGCTGTTGGTTGCCCTGCACACTAAATGAATCAGTTAGTCTTGATGGGAACCCAAGCCAAAGTGGTCTTGGGTTGACCTTTCTCATTAATATAATCTGTCAGTTTGGTCTGAATGAGTTGTTTAGGAATCTCATGGCTGGAATACTTTGTCAAGATTATAGGCTTTGCAACAATAATACTAGTAGAAGCACTATCCTTGTTAGCAGTAGTATTGGTTGCAGCAGCACTATTTCTGTTAGCAGTACTATCTGGGATAGCAGTACTAACAGATTTCTTTACAATTGGAACCCAAACTTGAACAAAGTTGTTTAGTTTCTTTGTCTTTAAATTACTCCTTGGCTTATTTGGAGCATTTTTCTTTGTATTTGCAAACTTGTTCTGAGCATGAGACTTTAAAGGTGCTCTTTTCTCAGCCAATTGATTCCTTCTGTTATTCCTATAACCAAAAGAGTTTTGTGGTTTTCTTTGAAAAGTGACTCTTTGATTGATAGGATTGAAATAACAGTGTTTGGCAAGATGATTCAATTTGCCACAGACAAAACAAGGTTTTGGTCTATTGATCTTACTCAAATCAACCCCTTGTTGTTGTGCCCACTGATTATTCCAGTTTCTCTGATTTTCCCTTGCTTTATCATGTTTTTGGGGCTCAGATTTATTGCAAGAACACTGTTTGCAAGGGACAGGATTCACAACTGTGGTTTGCTTATAATGGACCTTCTGAGACTTTCCCTCAACCTTTTCTATGTCCTTAGACTTTATCCAAGCCTTTCCACATCCCTCATTGGTGATAATGTTATTTTCTAGAGGAATCTCACCACTCACAGTGTTCTCCTTACTCTTTTCACTAGTGCTCTCTTCTTCAGAGTCTGTTTCAACCACCACTTTGTCTAAAGGATCTACCTTAGTGGCTCCAACAGGCAATTCATTCCTATTCTTGGTCTCTAGTAAGTCTGATATAGGAGGGATGTAATTGTTGTTGTATGGTGGTGGTGTTGTGTTATAGCCTATTCCTCTTCTAATTTTGTCATGGATTTGAGTTTGGAGCAAAGAGTCCATTGCTTTAGAAGCATTGGAAAATTTCTCAATATCCAGCTTTGCTTTCTCAAACTCATTCTTTATCTTCTCATTCTCCTTTTTAGACTTTTTTAGCTGAAGTTCTAAGTCATTCTTCTCCCACTTCCAGTAATTTGTATCCTAAGAATGTTGAAGTTCATTGGCTTGGAAAACTTTGATCTGTTCCTCAAAACTCTCAACAATTCTTACATAGTCTTTTATATCTCTCTCTAATCTTTTAAGATCATCACTCATTGTCTGGTTGTGATCCCTGTACCTTTTAACAGTTTCCATACAAGTTTTAGAGCAAAGATTAGACATTACCTCTGTGGGGATTTCTGTGCTTGAAGAATCTGAAACTTTAGCCATTGATGATTTATGATTTCAAGGAAGAATGATGATTGCAGGTTTATGAGAATACCAGCTCTGATACCACTTGTCAGGATCGAATTCTTAACAAGAATTAATACTCAGAAACTGATATCAAAGAAGTTGCGGAAAAACACTTTGATATTTTATAAAACAGTAATCAAAACACAGTATATAATATCAAACAGTAAACTTGTATCGAATGCTTAAAGCTACAAGATTACACACTCAACCTCAATATTGATGAACAGGCTCAACAATACGAATTCTACTTCTCTAGAATTAGGATCTATGCCTTGAGGTTGATTTCTCTCTAGAAAAACAAATATCAAAAGTTATTTCTATCTATTCTATACATTCTATACATATACTGATAAAAGGATAATTACACAGAATAAATAAATCTTCAGAATATATTCCATGTATATCTTCTAAGTAAATCTTCAGTATATCCAGCTGTATTATATCCCATCCGAATCTCTTTAGCAGCATTAACTATGCTTAGCAGTAGTATCCTCTTCCAGCAGCATTAACTGCAAGCAGTACTAACTACTAGCAGTACTAACTAGCTAAGCAGTACTAACTCTGTTCAAGCAGTACTAACTGTAACTAGCAGTAGTAATTCTACTAGCAGTAGTAACACTTAGCAGTATTAATCTTCAACTTGTTCAGACAGTAGTAACCACTCTTGTACTAGCAGTAGTAACTACACTTGGTAGAATCTTCAGTTCCCAACAATTTTGGGGTGAAACAGTTGACAAAGAATGACATTAAGGTGACATGTAAAAAGAATATGATTAAGATATGTAACCTAAATGGAGAATCAGTGCATAATGTTAGATACATAGGCGAAATAGGAATTATATTAGTGATCAAAATAAGTAGGTGCTTGAGGAAAGATGTGTTGCATTTATGTTATACATAAAAGATGTTAAGCAGGAATGCAAGTTATAGAATGTGTAAAAAGTAAATGGAAATCTGGAAATGTTCGTCGAAGATTTTTCTATAATAACAATAGAAATTTTTGTCGAGTTCAAATTGGACCTTGTGCACAGAGCGACAATAAATGTCTATCATTTACTACCGATAAGAGATGCAAGAATTAATGAAATGTTGATCGTGAAATAAGATTTGTTTCATGCTATGAAATGTTGATTTTAAAATGTGTTTTCAAACACGAAACAAATAATGTTTTACTAAACGCAGTGGTACTGGTCGTTAAAAGTTTGCCTTAAGAGCATGACAAGTGGGTTATGTCAGGATGTAAGTTTATCGTAAGAGCATGACAAAGTGGGTCATCACAGGTAGATCACAACCACTGTGTGTAGTATACGTTGTCAAGGTTATTTCAGAATGTTGCATGTGTAAAAATAAAGTGAGAATAAAATTTTTAAATTATGTGATAAAGGATATGGTTTAAATAACAATGTACGAATGAATCATGGTGTATTGCTAATGCAATAAGAAATTAGAATTGTATGGGTAAAACAAAGTTTGATGTATCAACAATAGTTAAATATGAATTTTAAAAAAGTATGAAAAAGATCACAGTGCGCAACGAAAGCATGATGTTGCTAGTAGAGAAGAAATATCTTTTTAAATACTACTATTTTAAATACCAATATAGTATGACAGGAGAAATGTATACAAACATAACTGTGATTAGTAAAGACTAGATAAAATTTATAGTTTGATTCATGGTTGCTTAAATCATTTCCATTTGATACGTTATATATATAGGGTCAGGTTCAGGGGAAAACCTCAAAAAAATGGAAAACTGAAGAACACCCTGGTAGCCCTTCATCTGGACGGTATGCACTTGTGCATACAGGTAATTTGTAACATGCACACGTGCATATGCACAAGTGCATAATGAACTTGTGCATAAAAACCAAAAATCAACATAATTTACCTGTATGCACAAGTGCATACTGTCCAAATGGAAGGCTACCAGAGTGTTATTCAGTTTCCGTTTTTTTTAGGTTTTCCCCTGAACCTCCGTCAAGAAACATAATATTTATTTATATTATAGTGTCAAGAAACATAATGCCGAGAACTTTTTACATGAGGTTGGCAAGTATGGTTAGTAAGATAAATCTGTAAGCCGTTGATGTATGGATAAGTAGTAAGAGTAGAAATTTTGACTACCAATTGTCAAGAAGAGATATCCAATTTGCAGACAAACTAGGATATGTATAAATGATGGAACTTGAATCTAAATGAAATTTAACTATATAGTGGGATATATAATTGTATCCAAATGTATACGATAGTTACGAATCATGATCGAGAAGTGATAAATGAATAGACTATATGAGGATGTTCAGATAATAAATAACGTTAAGTAAATGAATTGTTTGATGAAATTATTGCCTTATGATAAGTTATGAAAAAGAATCTAGTGTCAAGAAAAGCAATCTAAGAACTTAATGTTTGGTATAGGCAACAACGGATTAGTAGGATGAACTTTTTAAGTCAATGATGTAAGGATAAGTACTGACGTAAGGTGATCATCAGATAATTAAATATTGGTAGGAGATATCCAATTTGCAGAGGAGTTAAGATACTGGTAAATGAAGATGTTTGAATATATGTAAATGATAGGGAAATTAAGTGTATCCAAAAGACATCGACATTTAGTAATTGTGACCTAGTGCTACAATAAAGGATTAAGAGTAGAGTATAGGATGATATTTAGATAGTTGATAACATTAAGAAGCAAGAGAAAAAAATGGATGAAAGTTTGAAGTATTATATTTAAAACTCTGATATTTCTAAGTTATAAATTGAGAAACTCCGAAACAAGGAAATAATCTGGATGTTAGTCAATTGTAATTGTAAGTATCATCACGGGCCAGAGGCTATTACATGGGAAATAGAATAAGAAATAAGAAAATAAAGTCGATAGTACAAATCAATTTCGAGGACGAATTTTTTATAAGGAGGGGAGAATTGTAACACCCAGTTTTCCTATTATAATAATGACAAAATTACGTCCATTTAACTATCTAAAATCTTTAAGATAAGGGTTAAACATGATGATATATGATCGATAATTTAAGAAAGGTTATCCGATAAGCAGATATATACATCAGATACAAATGTTAAGTTTTTAATCTCAAATATCGATCTAATTGAAAAGGGGATAATTCAAAGATTTAGGAATTATCTTTGTTAGAAACAAAGAAAGAGAAATATATATCTGATTAATAATTATAACGATGAAATAATAATATAATTATAAATATATGGAATTTATTATTAATTAATTTAATATACACGACGTATGTACACTACAAGAAAAATGGTAATTAGTGACTAGAATTTTAGTGACGACTTATTTTTTGATCACAAATTTCAACGTTAGTGACAGTAAAAAAAGTTGTCACTAAAATTTGGTCGCTAATATGAATATAGTGACAAAAACTAAAATTTGGTCACTAATTCTTATGGTTAAAAAAATATTATTCCTATATATCTAATTTAATGACTAAATTAGTGACGATTATATTTTTCGTCACTAATTTCAAAGAGTTTGTGACAAAAAATAGTTGTCACTACATAGTATTTAGGAGTTCCCGTTAGTTGAATAGATTAGTGACAAAAATAATGGTCACTAAAATAAAAATTTTAGTAACAAAAAAATAGTTGCAACTAAAATGAAAATGGCAGTAACAAAAAATAGTGGTCACTAATTTAAAAGAGTTAGTGACCAAAAATAGTTGTCTCTATCACTACATAGTATTTAGGAGTTCATGTTAGTTGAATAAATTAGTGACAACAAAATAGTGGTAACTAAATAAAAATGTTAGAAACAAAAATAGTTGTCACTAAAATGAAAGTGGTAGTGACAAAAAATAGTTGTCACTAATTTCAAAGAGTTAGTGACTAAAAGTAGTTGTCACTACATAGAATTGAGTAGTTTAGTTGAATAAATTAGTGACAACAAAATAGTGGTCACTAAAATAAAAATGTTAGTAACAAAAAATAGTTGTCACTAAAATGAAAGTGGTAGTGACAAAAAATAATTGTCACTAATTTCAAAGAGTTAGTGACCAAAACTAGTTGTCACTGCATAGAATTTAGTAGTTAAATTGAATAGATTATTGACAACAAAATAGTGATCACTAAAATGAAAGTGGTAGTGACCAAAAATAATGGTCACTAATTTTAGTTAGTTAGTGACTAAAAAAAATTGTCACTAAGTAGTTTTTAATAGTTCATGTTGATTGAAAATATTTGTAACAAAAAATGGTGGTCATTAAAATAAAAGTGTTAGTGACTAAAAATAGTGGTTACTAAAACGAAGGAGTTGGTGACAAAAATTAGTTGTCACTAAATAATATTTAGTAGTTCTTGGTGATTGAAAAAATTAGTGACCAAAAAATGATGGTTACTAATTGTATGTTATAGTGACAAAAAGTAATGGTCACTAAATGGTATATCAAAAAATGGTAACTTACTAACAAAATCATGACATAAATATAAAATTCTAAAGTCCAGGGACTAAAACTACAGAGTTTCTATTCTCATTTTAAAATCGAAGAATGGATCTGACCCGGGTCTCTCTCTGAAAACCGAAGCAAACCTCCATCGATTTCTCAAACCCGAAGAACCCTAGTTGTTCTCTCTCTCGATAGCCCTTGAACATCCATCGACCTCAACGTGGTCATCGTCTCAAAATGCTGTGAAGGTCTCTCTCTTTGTCGATTTCTCTCTGTCCGATCTCTCTCTATCCGATCTCTCACTACAAAAATTTCGACCTTTTCCGACGGCCAAATCCGCCAGAAATCCGCCGGAAATCGGCGGATTTTCGGCGGATTTGGTCGGCCGGAAACAGGGGCGCCGCAAATCATTTTTTTCGGCGGCATTATCGGCGGATTGAGATTTTCGGTGGATTTTTCGGCGGATTTAGCCGTCGGAAACGGATCCGATTTTTTTTTAAATTTAAATGATTTGATTAATTAAAAAAATTAATTTTAACTATTTGCGGCGGATTTTCGGCGGAATATTCCGCCGAAAATAGTTATTTATTTATTTTTATTTGTACTTAATTAATTTATTTATTTTTATTAAAAAAATCTTTCGGCGAAATATGTCGGCGGAATATTCCGCCGAAAGTAGTTATTTATTTATTATTTTCAGCGGAATACCAACGATACGTTATTTATCAACGATCAGTATTACCGACGGATTTTAGCGACGGAGTAACGACGGCTACGTGACAGCGACGTTTATAGACGGATTACCGACGGAACGTTAAAAAAAATAATTAAAAATACAAAAAATCTGTATAAAAACCTATTAAAAAACATTGATAATTCATATGCAAAAACCATTACAAAACACTGTTGTCTTTAATACAATATCATCTCAAATCTGTAAACTAAATTCAATGTAGTCTGTAAACTAAAACATTGATAATGGTAAGTGGTGTTTCGGGTCTTCTCTTTCGTTATGAGCTCCATTCTTAGCTTTGCATGCCCAATCGATCTGCAACCACAAAAATAGGATATCTATGTTAATCAAATAAGATCTTGAATTATTCCAATTAACAATCAATCATTAATTCGAGATTCTAGTACAACCGTACACAGTTAACGGTAATAATTCAAACATACCAATTTGGTATAACATCAAAATAATAACCATTCATCAATATATGCGTTTCAGTTCGAAAATGGTTAAAAGAAAAACTCACCTCGATGACGACAAACGAGGAATTTAAACTTTAACCGAGACGACGATCGAAACTGAACACTTGCACAAACTTTGAAGTAAAATGTCAAGAAAAAGACGCTAAAATGGGCGATATCACCAACCAACCCACCTATATGCACAAGTGCATATAGCCTAGTTCAAATGGTAGCTCAATGTATTCATCAATATATGCGTTTCAGTTCGAAAATGGTTAAAAGAAAAACTCACCTCAATGACGAAAAACGAGGAATTTAAACTTTAACCGAGACGACGATCGAAACCAAACACTTGCACAAACTTTGAAGTAAAATTTCAAGAAAGAGACGCTAAAATGGGCGATATCACCAACCAACCCACCTATATGCACAAGTGCATATAGCCTAGTTCAAATGGTAGCTCAATGTATTCATCAATATATGCGTTTCAATATATGCGTTTCAGTTCGAAAATGGTTAAAAGAAAAACTCACCTCGATGACGACAAACGAGGAATTTAAACTTTAACCGAGACGACGATCGAAACCGAACACTTGCACAAACTTTGAATTAAAATGTCAAGAAAAAGACGCTAAAATGGGCAATATCACCAACCAACCCACCTATATGCACAAGTGCATATAGCCTAGTTCAAATGGTAGCTCAATGTATTCATCAATATATGTGTTTCAGTTCGAAAATGGTTAAAAGAAAAACTCACCTCGATGACGACAAACGAGGAATTTAAACTTTAACCGAGACGACGATCGAAACCGAACACTTGAACAAACTTTGAAGTAAAATGTCAAGAAAGAGACGCTAAAATGGGCGATATCACCAACCAACCCACCTATATGCACAAGTGCATATAGCCTAGTTCAAATGGTAGCTCAATGTATTCATCAATATATGCGTTTCAGTTCGAAAATGGTTAATAGAAAAACTCACCTCGATGACGACAAACGAGGAATTTAAACTTTAACCGAGACGACGGTCGAAACCGAACACTTGCACAAACTTTGAAGTAAAATGTCAAGAAAGAGACGCTAAAATGGGCGATATCACCAACCAACCCACCTATATGCACAAGTGCATATAGCCTAGTTCAAATGGTAGCTCAATGTATTCATCAATATATGCGTTTCAGTTCGAAAATGTTTTAAAGAAAAACTCACCTCGATGACGACAAACGAGGAATTTAAACTTTAACCAAGACAATGATCGAAACCGAACACTTGCACAAACTTTGAAGTAAAATGTCAAGAAAGAGACGCTAAAATGGGCGATATCACCAATCAACAGTTTGATTTGATTTCTTTATATCACTTATTTCCAAGCCAAAAACGACATATAACCATAGATAGAGCTCAGCAAAGTATTAATTGTAACAATATTCAGTATGATTTGCATCATCAGAAAATCCTAGTGATATACGCTCTAAGCCAAACTTATATAAATACCAAAGTAAAAAAGGGAAAACTTACAGCACCACAGGAACAAGAGTAATAAACTTCCTGTTGCGAGTGAGCTGCTTGCCACTATCAATTTGCTCCCACCAGGTCAACCTGTTGTAGCTACCCTGGTCATCAGCAAAAGGTGTTCCCTTTTTCCAGTGGAAGAAGTGGTATGTCAACTGATAAAAACAAAAATTAGCACTTAAAATATAGGCCAACTGACAAGCATATACAAGCCGTCAAGATGCAAGTTATAAACTTCTTACACATACTTTAAAACCGTCTTAACAAGTTAGATTTTATGTGAACCTTATCTGAACAAGTATAGTTATTAGTTAAGGAATATAAGGTAAAGTGAGTCGGGACGGGTAAGCGTCTAGTAAACGGTCCCTAAGATTAGTGTATTACTTTGGCATCAAAATTTCATGGAAAAGTGAAAATTAGACTATGATCATGATATAACAAAAACATGCACAAAAAGCAGAGTTGTGTGCTAGGACATGCAAATCTTTATCCAATAACAAAACATAGCTGATCTTGGTCCCTGGTCAAGAAGTCATGGATATACTGTACAACTAGAGTCATGAGCATATATATATATATATATATATATATATATATTAGTCAAATTATAGAGTCAAACCATGTTGAATCCACAAAAGAGGTGAATGACCGCTTCTACCTACACTTCTGGCTACAAACCTGTAGAAATAAACAACTGAAAGGAGTTACTGTCCCATGAAGCATAGAGTCGTGTTAGACATTTCAATGAACATGGACTTACCTATCAGTTTAATCTTTATCAACCTCCATACCTTGCAATCATTTAGCTCACGGTTTTTAAATCGATTGAGAAGAATCAAGAAATCGAACCCCTCTGTTTGTCTGACTGTGTTGCGAGATTTGTGATGTGAAGATGGAGAATCGGCAAATCGTCGGTCGTCCGGCTTGCTGCTGCCGCTAAAACCAGGGAATCGCCAAAGAGGAAATCGCCGGACACCGCTGAAGAATGGGGTCCCCTCCTTGCTGCTGCCGCTAAAACTAGGGAATATCCAAAGAGGAAGTAAACCATAAATTGGATTGGTTAAAACCATAAACCATAAATCATATTTAATCAACGGTTGATATAAAAATGGTAATTTTGGTAATTCTGACTAAATAATTTGAATTAAGGGTAGTATGGGTATCGTTCAAATATCTCTCCTCTAACCTCTCTTCCTCTCTCCTCTCCCAATACTCCATCGAACCTTACTCCGACGAACACCTAAGCCGGTGAACACCACTTATTTTTGTCTACCACACATTTTTCACGGGTTTGCATTGTGAATACATTGTGTAACACTTTATGAAAACCTTGTAAACAATACCAGTTTTAGACCCAGACCATACTGTGATGCACCTTGAAATCCATAAAATGTTTAAAACCCAGAAACCATTGTTAATATAGGTTACATCAATCTAATGAAATGTAGAAAGTTCATAAACACGTTGTGAACATAAAGATAACACAATGTGATTTGTGATTTATGGAATAAGATAACACACTGTGATTGTAGAAGGAAAAAAAGTATCCATGAAAAAGAGCATAACATATTAAGAATTTAAGAAAACATGGATAACACTGTGTTGATTCCAGTGATCTAAAGATTGATGTAATTCACACGAGAACAATGTTTAAACAATGATAAAACTAATCAAGAAACAATAGATCAAATCTAACAAAATTAAGCAAACTTTTGATGTCGATTTCAACAATGGATTTCAACTGTTGATGCATTTGACTTAAGAAGAAGTCGACCAAAAAAATCCTAAATCGAACCCAGGCAAGAAACATACTCGGTTACCTTTCACCTTCTGACAAAACAAGGAAGAAAACAAATCAAAACAGGTGGTCGATTGGTGGTGGTCGATTACCTGCAGTAATGGTGGTGGTCGATTGGTGGTCGACCGTCGACTGGTGCCTGGTGGTGGTGGTTCGTGCCTCGTGGACCGTGGACCGTGGACTGTGGTGGACTGGTGGAGTGGTCGTCGTCGGTGGCGGTGGTGACTTGGTGAGGAAGGCCGATATCGACGATGGAGGTGTGAACTCTGGAAATTTGTTTTCTTGAAGAAACCTTAAATCGAGATGGGGGAAAGTCAAAACAACAACGAGATGTGTCAAAAAAAAGGGGAGGGAATTGTGAAATAATTTGGGGGGGAAAGTGAAATAATTAATGATGTAATAAAATTTTAGGGAGGAAAAGAAAAATTGAAGAAAGTCATTTAAGTTTTAAATATTAATTTTACAAATTTAGGGGTCGTATTTTACTGAATGACTATAAATGAACTACATTTTATAATATTGATATATTGATATATTTAAAATAAAATCTTGGTGGGTGCTAAACGTTTTAATTGTCGAAAGGAAGCTCAATATAACCTTTTAATGCCTGAAAGAAAGACCCTGTACATACCAAATTGGTGGGTGTTAAACGTATACAGTAGCAATATGTATCTTGTGCTTTGATAATTAGTTCAGTATAATTAATTAAAGTCAAATAGATCCACTAAGGCCCAATGAAACCCTTCAAAGCCCAATAGAACTCTTTAAACCACGATAGATCCACTAAGGGACACTAAGCACAATAGAACCCTTTAACAAATTTTAATGAAACCCTTTAAAGCCTATTAGAACCCCTTAAACCCTTATAGATCCATTATGACCCAATGAAACCCTTTAAAGCCCAATAGAATCTTTTAAAGCCCGATATAATCCCTTAAAACCTGATAGATTCATTAAGGCCAAATGAAACCCTTTAAAGCTCAATATAACATTTTAAAGCCCGATAGAATCCCTTAAGGCCCAATGAAACCCTTTAAAGCCCAATAGAACCCTTTAAAGCCCGATAGAACCCTTTAAACTCTGATAGAACCATTAAGGCCTAATGAAACTCTTTAAAGACCAATAGAACCCCTTAAAGGCCGATAGATTCATTAAGGCCCAATGAAACCCTTTAAATCCCAATAAATCCATTAAGGCCCAATGAAAAGCCTTTAAAGCCCAATAGCTACCTTTAAACCTCGATAGATCCATTAATACGTACACATGCATACAACACATATATACATCACATATATACCGATGGTTTAATCCGGGTCATAATTTCCCAAAAACCCGATCGTTAAAACTCAAGTGTGTATGTTAAAGCCCAACTATGTATGTTAAAGCCCAACTATGTATGTTAAAGCCCAACTGGAAACGTTAAAGCCCAACCAGATCCGTTAAAGCCCAACCGGATCCATTAAAGCCCAACTGGATTCGTTAAAACCCAACTGGATACGTTAAAGCCTAACCAGATCCGTTAAAGCCCAACCGGATCCATTAAAGGCCAACTGGATTCGTTAAAACCCAACTGGATACGTTAAAGCCCAACTGTATCAATTAAAGCCATACAGGATCAATTAAAGCCCAACCGTTAAAGCCATTAAAGCCAATTGGATCCATTAAAGCCAAACTGGATTCTTTAAAGACTAATTGGGTATTTTAAAGACTAACTGGATCCTTTAAATACTAACGGGATCTGTTAAAGCCCAACAGGGTACGTCAAAGCCCAACTAGGTATGTTGAAGCCCAACTGGAAACGTTAAAGCCCAACCGGATCCGTTAAAGCCTAGCCGGATCCGTTAAAACCCAACTGGAAACTCATCATCTATATCTTGTCAGGATCGATTTCTTAACAAGAATTAATTCTCAGAAACAATATCAAAGAAGTTTGTAGAATAACACTTTGATATTTAATGAAACAGTAAACAAAACAATATATGATTAACAAACTGTAAACTTGTATTCAATGATTAAAATTACAAGATTACACACTCAACCTCAATATTGATGAACAGGCTCACCAATACGAATTCTACTTCTCTAAAATTAGGATCTAAGCCTTGAGGTTGATTTCTCTCTCTAATAATTATCAAAAGTTAATTCTAACTATTCTATACATTCTATACATATATTGATCAAAAGATAATTACAAAACATAAATAAATCTTCAGTATATCTTCCATGTATATCTTCTATGTATATCTTCAGTATATCTTCAGTATAACCAGCTGTCATGCTTTCCATCCGTATCTCTTAAGCAGCACTAATAATGCTCAGCAGCATTAACTCCTTCTAGCAGCATTAACTACTAAGCAGTATTAACTAGCTAAGCAGTACTAACTTTGTTCAAGCAGCACTAACTTTGACTAGCAGTATTAATTCTACTAGCAGTAGTATTACTCAGCAGTATTAATCTTCAAAGTACTCTGGCAGTACTAACTCTGAACTAGCAGTAGTAACCAGACTTAGTAGAATCTTCAGTTCCCAACAATCTCCCCCTAACTTGACTTTTAGGAAGAGAAGTCAAGTTCTTCAGATACTCTTCCAGAAGCTCTCCAAGATGCTCCCAAAACTTCAAAGTTCATGCTCCTATATCTGGATTCAGTCCCAAACTCTGATTTATTATCCTCTGAATTAGGTACTTTGCCATCTCTGAATTTGGAATGCACCCTAGCTTTTTCTTCAGCATGGCATGAAGCTTCAATCTGCTATGATTGTACATTCTATCCACTAGGAAGTACTCAGTGTGATTTAAATCCAAAGTCACTGCATATACTCCACTAGTTTCATATAGAGTCCAATTATTCACTGTTTGAAAAACATTTCTGATTACCTCCTCTACTTCATCAGGTTTGAACATCATACACAGATACTCCATTACCAGCTTTTTAATTGAAATCTCTGGAGCTTTCAGTTCATCTGCATATGACTTCATCCCTATTGCAAACATTTCTTCAATATCAGACCTTGAACATGTTCTGACAATCTTACTCCAAGTGCTGTACACTTCATATTTCTCATCTTTTCTCTTCAGTCTGATATACTCCTTTCCATCCACTGTCAATGTATCCCAGTGAGTGACCTCAGGAGGCTTAACTCCTACAGGTTCTGCAGAAATTGGTTCAGGCACTTTGTCCATCACTACCATATACAAACTTACATCATCTTTGGCAGATGACTCTTGCTGGTTCGATGACTCAGGTGCCCCTTCTTCTTCAGCAACCTTTTGTTCTTCTTCTACTCTAGGCTTCTTATTTTTCTTTCTTTTAGCCATCATTTTGGTTCTTTTCAAAGTCATTTGAACCTGCACTAGAGTAGCTTCCTTCTTCTTTTCTTCCTTTTTCCCTGCCATTTCTTTGATTGGAGTTCCCTCTTCACTTTCAGGGAATGGTTGATTCATATCAATATCATTACTCTCCTTGGCCTTCTTTTCAAATTCCACTCTATCTTTTTCATTGCTCTTCAGCTTCCCCATTTCTTTCTCATAGAGATCTCTGATTTGATCAAAATTCATCTTCACAAACATTTCTTTCTTTACCCCAATTGCACTCCTCAAGAAAGTTATCATTTTGTTTCTTTCCTGAGTGGCAAGGTAAGTTTGTGAAGGTCTTCTTTTCTTTGCACTTGATTTTGCTATCATAGCCTTTCTCAAACTTATGGCCCTTTGTTTAGCTTTTTCAGTTTCAAGCCCTTTTTGATAGGCTTTATTTAATTCAGCAGCTAAAGCCTTTGCCATCTCCCTGTCCTTTTCTACCTGGACTCTTTCTTCCTTCTCAATCTCCTCCTGCATTTTCCTTGCTAAAGCTTCATCTGATTCAACCAACCTTTGCTTCTTGATTGGTTGATCAGATTCCACCATCTTTGCTTTTCCCTTATTCTTTGATTCTGCAGCCTTGTCTTTCTGTTCTGATTTCCTATCTCCCCCTTCATTTATGACCATTCCCTTTGCTTTGGGAGTGTCATTCTTAGCTTGGATTAGCATTTCAGCTACTTCAATTTCTGTTGGTGATAACTCTGTTACTGCTGCTTGTGAGATTTCAGCAGCATTAACAGTTTCTGCTTCTAGTTGTACTGAATCTCTTTCTGTTTCTGCTTCCTTCTCCCCCTCAACATCAACTTTCTCTTTATCAAGCTCCCCCTCTCTTGTTGCTTCTTCCATGTTGATCTCCCCCTTTTTGGGAGCATCCTTCTCAAATTCCCTTCTCCTTAGCACAAAATGTTTCTTCTTCTGTTTCTGTACTAGTTTCATTACCAACTTCTTGAGCTTGGTAATCTGCACTTGTTGAGATAGGATGACCAGCTTCAGCTCCTCTATTTCTTTTCCTTGCTTAATAACATCCTGGTTGATGTTTCCCATGGTTTCCATCAATTCATCATAGTTATAGCTGTCCTCACCTTCTCTGGAAGTGTTACCCTCCTTTGAAGGATCATTGGATCTTTTAATAGTGGAAGTCTTCTGCCTAGCAGAAGCACTATCCACCCCCCCTGGTTTCTTGGCACCAGGGACCTTCAGATGATTGCTCATTTGAAGTTGCCATGGGGGGGTCTTATTGATGTTACCACTATCCTCCTCTGTGCTAGCAGGAGTAGTGGCAGCCTCACCACCCATATACTCTTCCTCCTCCTCAGAGAGCACCTCCTTGGGGCTGGGAGACACCCCTGTGGGTTCCCTATGGATATTCTCTAAAGGAGAATTCTCCTTTAGAGGGCTTAACGGCTTTGGGGATTCTGGTACAAGAAGGGAAGGAGCCTTCTTTACCTGTTTTCTCTTGTAAGTTTGGGCAATTGAAGAGGTTGGTTTTGCAAGAAGGGACTGGGAATTGTTTTTGAGTGGGAAGGTTGGGCTTGGCTAGCAGTGGGATGGTCTAATGGGGGCCTTGACCCTGCTGCCATACCTTCAGTGGTTTGGGACACCACCATCATTGTAGAGAACAATGGGGTGTCAACTCCTTCCGAGTCCCCAGCAGATCTCCTCATATTTGAGAAAACCTTGCCTTTGGGGGGTTTAGGTACATATACCCCAACAGGTTGAGGTATATCCGACAATTCATGGGTAATAGCTTCTTGGACAAACCTGGGATACATAAAGAAACTCTTTTTGTTTCCCATGTTTGATACAAGCTCATTGAATATCATTTTTGAGAAATTATACTTTCTGGCTGTAGCCAAGCAGACCAAAGCATAGGCAATTAGACTGCTGAACTCACTCCATCCAATAGTCTTTTTGGAGATGCAATGCATCAGGGTATGAACAAAAAACCGCCATTGGGGTGAAAACTTTGCTTTTGAGAATTTGAAAACACCCAATGGGCCTCCATACCCCATTCTTGTAAGAGTAGAAAACAGTTCATCATTAGAGATAGAAGTTATACCAGAGGCATCGTCTAGACGTAGACTGATGCGAATCACCTCTTCAGTAACTGTCAATGGCTTGCCACACACTGTCGTCTTTATCTTTTGCACACCATCCTCAGTAACAATGGTGGCATGTGCCCAGAATTGCCTTTGATGCTCAATATAAATTGAGGGAGACACTGTTAGTGCATAGGCGATATGACTAGCTTTCAGGAAATCCACAATCTGATGAAATCCTGCAGCTTGCTTTGGCTTTTGGAGCATCGCGATTTCATTGTGTTCGTCAATGAATGCCATTGATGCCATTGATCGTTGAAAGTTCTTGCCTGAATACTTGATACTTGAGAGAGAGAGGGTTTAGAGCACAAGAGAATAGTAAGCAAAGAGTCGTTATGAACGTTTAGGCGGGCAAAGGGTATTTATAGTATTCAGATTATAAGCAGTATTAACCTAAAGCAGTATTAACTAACAAGCAGTATTAACTGCGAGCAGTATTAACCGCGAGCAGTATTAACTAACTAGCAGTATTAACCGCGAGCAGTATTAACCGCGAGCAGTATTAACCGCGAGCAGTATTAACTAACTAGCAGTATTAACTGCGAGCAGTATTAACCGCGAGCAGTATTAACCGCGAGCAGTATTAACTAACTAGCAGTATTAACTGCGAGCAGTATTAACCGCGAGCAGTAGTAACTAACTAGCAGTATTAACTGCGAGCAATATTAACTAACTAGCAGTATTAACCAACTTACTCCTTGAAGCTTAGGCTGAAATGAGTACTGCTATGAATGCCCTGCAAAGATAGATTAGAAGCACCAAGAATCTATAATATTCAGATATTTATCCACTTTTTGAGATAAAGCTTATTCAGAGTTGATCATTCCCACACTTGTTACCAAGAAGGTGAATCTACCCACATCAAAGGCTTTGGTGAATAGATCAGCAAACTGGTTGTCAGTATGAACTTTTACAACCTGAACAAGTTTCTTTTCATTACAGTCTCTTATAAAGTGATACCTGATCTCAATGTGCTTTGTCTTAGAGTGCTTGACAGGATTATTTACAATGCTGATAGCACTGCTATTATCAACAAAGATGGGAGTGTGTAGAAAGGTTACCCATAGTCCATCATTTGATTCTGAATCCATAAGACTTGAGAACAGCAACTTGCAGCTGCTATGTACTCTGCCTCTGTTGTAGATGTGGACACTGTGGTTTGTTTCTTGCACTGCCATGAAACTAGTCTAGCACCCAAGAACTGACATCCTCCAGAAGTAGACTTTCTGTCCAAGTTTGCCCCACCTAGATCACTGTCTGAGTATGCAATTAGGTCAAAGGGTGAGTCATGAGGATACCAAAGTCCCAATCTGGGTTGTCCTTTGAGATATCTGAATATCCTCTTAACAGCTTGAAAGTGAGATTGCTTTGGCCTAACTTGGAATCTTGCACACACACAGACTGGAAAAATTATGTCTGGCCTTGATGCTGTGAGATACATGAGAGAGCCAATCATGGATCTGTAATGATGCACATCCATATCCTCCCCCTCAAGATCTGCTGTTATCTGTTTGTGAGTTTCCATAGGTGTATTAGCAGGTTTTGAATCTGAGAAACCAAACTTGGTTAGAATGTCCTGCACATACTTGGATTGACATATGAAGATGCCATCTGACTTCTGTTGAACTTGGAGTCCAAGGAAGAAAGTGTTGATCCAAACTCTCTCAGTGATTTGATAACGACCCTCTCCTATACTTAGTGAAAATTACGTTTTAGTATGTATTAGTGTTTCACCATCAGCGATCAGACTGAGTCTGTTCAGTTATCGCTGATAGTCTTTCTTGTAAACATTTCTATGTATTAATGTTTCACTATCAGTGATCGAACTGAGTCTGTTCAGTTATCACTGATAGTTCCTAAAGTAAACAACCAACGTAATCCCTGAAGACAAGTTTCGCGTCAACAGGTGTTCATAGCTGAATCAAAGACGAAGCTGCTGAACAATGAGAAGTCTACTAATGACCTGATGCGGATATCAGTGAAGCAAAGACAACTCTACCAATACGCGAAGGAACATGAGAAAAAGCTTCAGCGATAACTGAACCTCTTTATCTCTGAACTTAGAGATACTCAGCTATCAAACGATCACAAAGCTTATGCCTCAAGTTTCCTTTTGTCTATCCTTGCACAACCTAGTACGATGTGTCAGAACGGACAAATCTCTGCAAACATTCGTACAACAACTCTGTCTACTACACTGTTCATGACCCGGCCGAAAGCATGTCTCCCAAAAGTCAGTTTATCAAAGCCAATCTGTGAACGCCACGTGTAAAGTATCCTGCCATGCATTTAATGCATAGGGTATAAATAGGAAGTTCACCCCTTCATCTAAATGTGTGCTTCATCCTTGAACCCAAGATAGAAACCCTTGTTTTCTATATCTCTAAACCCCATTCTCTGAACTTCTTGTGCAATTATCTTAGTGTTTCTTTAGTTTGTTTAGATTGAGTCTGTCTTAATCTTATTCCGCAACAAACTTGTATATTGTATTTTGATTCTTCAATAAACAATATATTAAACTTTAAATTCTGTGTTTGTATTCAACCCCCCCCCCCTTCTACAAACTTGTTTAGCACCTTCGGGACCAACAGAAAGTAAGTTCCCCCATGGAACTCATTTTAAACCTTTGATGCATTAGATCCTCAAACTCCTTGCACATGTTATCTCTTGTAGATCCAAAGATAATGTCATCCACATATATTTGGACCAACAAGATATCCTTCTTCTTTCTCTTGATAAATAGAGTCTTATCAATGACTCCTCTTTCAAAGCCATTCTCCAAGAGATAGGATGACAGAGTGTCATACCATGCTCGTGGAGCTTGATGCAGTCCATAAAGAGCTTTCTTCAATTTGTATACCCTGTCTGGATAGCTTGGGTTTTCAAACCCTGGTGGTTGACAGACATATACCTCTTCTTCAATTGAACCATAGAGAAAAGCACTCTTTACATCCATTTGATAGACTTTGAAGTTCATGTAAGAGGCATAGGCTAGGAATAATCTGATTGCTTCTATCCTAGCCACAGGTGCAAAAACTTCTTCATAATCTATACCTTCTTCTTGAGTATACCCTTGAGCCACTAGCCTTGCTTTGTTCCTTATGACAATTCCTCTTTCATCTCTCTTGTTCCTGAAGATCCACTTTGTGTCAATTGCTCTGTGACCTTTAGGAAGGTCTACCAGATCCCATACATCTTGTAGTTTGAACTGCAACAATTCTTCTTGCATTGCTTCTATCCAGCTGGATTCTTTCATTGCATCATGTGCCTTTTTAGGCTCAAGCTGGGATAGAAAGCAAGAAAGCACTGTATGCTGTTGACCTTGCATTTCTTGAAGCCTGCTCTGATGTCTAGTCATCATAGGAGATGATATATCTCCTATTACCAGCTGTGGAGGATGATTCTTTTGAACTCTGGTGTTATGACTAGGTTCTTCATTAACATCAGCTTCTAGATTGGAGTCATTCAACTCAACTGAAGTGTTTTTAGCAGCTACTTCTGATGCTTTATCTTCTTGATTCTCTTCATCTCTACTCTGACTTGGTCCAGTAGATTGTTCCATTTCACAGTCTTCAAAAGAATTCACTGTGGGTGTGGGAAAGATCACTGATTTAGATCCACTTTCTTGAACTTGTGTAATCTCTGATCCTTCACCTCCTGAACCTGCATGATCATTACGACTGAAACCAAAGGAGTTAGTTAGTGAATCAATGTCAAATAGCCATTGAGGACTAGTTCCAGTAGGATTTGGTGCGTTCTCATTGCATTTGACATTGTCACTTTCTTCAATTATTCTAGAAGATGAATTGAACACTCTGTAGGCCTTACTTTGAGATGAATAACCAACAAGAAATCCATCATCTGCTTTGCTATCAAACTTACCTAAGTGAGTTTTGGTATTGAGAATGGTACAAGGACACCCAAAAGGTTTGAAAAAACCAATAAAGGGTTTTCTTTTATTTAAAAGCTCATAAGGTGTCTTGCTCTTTGGTTTAACTACTAGAACTCTGTTTTGGACATAACAGGCAGTATTAACTGCTTCAGCCCAGAAGGTAATTGGTAGTTTTGAATCAGCCAACAGAGATCTAGCAGCCTCTATTAATGTCCTATTTCTCCTCTCAGCAATACCATTCTGTTGAGGAGTTCTAGGAGCACTATACTGTCTCTCAATCCCTTTCTCTTCACAAAAGGTGTTTAGATCAAAATTTTTGAATTCAGTCCCATTATCTGATCTAATGACTTTTACTTTTTGATTAGTTTGGTTTTCAATTCTCAGGATAAAGAACTTGATCAGTCCACTTGTCTCATCCTTAGTCCTTAGAAAATATACCTAGGTGAATCTAGAGTAATCATCAACAATAACCAAGCAGTAAGATTTCTTGCCTATACTCATAACATTTGTAGGACCAAACAGATCCATGTGCAATAACTGGAGACAAGAAGAGATAGAATTTATCTCTTTGGTCTTATGAGAAGTTTTATGTTGTTTGCCTTTGAGACAAGCAACACAATGATCATCACATGAAAAGACTTTAGAAGGTAAACCTCTTACAAGGTTGTTTTTAACAAGTTTGTTCATAGTCTTAAAATTCATGTGACACATCCTTCTGTGCCATAGAGAGGATTCATCTACAGAAGCTTTTGAAACAAGACAATTTAGAGATGAATCACTTTTAACATTTTCCATATCTAGACAATAAACATTGTCCTTTCTTGGAGTTCTTAGTAGTATCATGTTTTCATCAACTACTTTGAACCCTGGAGCAAGGATCATACACTCAGTGTTTGTAAATAATATACTATGTTGTTTGTCACAAACCTGTGATACACTTAACAGGTTGTATTTTAATTGATCAACATAGTAGACATCCTCAAATGTCATCTTACCTTTGGTGACATTACCTTTTCCACTTATCTTACCACCAGTAAGATTGTCTCCAAAAGCAACATGTCCTCCATTGATATGCTTGAAATCCTGAAGGCATGACATGTTGCCTGTCATGTGCCTTGAGCAACCACTATCAACATGCCATATGCTCTTTCCCTTGAGCTGTTGGTTGCCCTGCACATTAGATAGATCAGTTAGTATGAATTAGGAACCCAAGCCAAAGTGGTCTTGGGTACCCCTTTCTCATCAAAGTACTTGCATTCCTTCTTGACAAGATTTTTGAATTTTAACTCCTCATACTTGGAGTACTTTGTCACAATAATAGGATTGGAAACATGTGTACTAGAAGCAGTACTGGTTTTAGAGGTACTAACTGCCTTAGCAGCACTTGCATGCTTAGCAGTATTAACTGTGTTAACAGCAGTAACTATGTTGGCAGTAGTAACCTTTGAAGAGGTACTAACTGTATTAGCAGCATTAATATTTTTAGCAGTACTAACACAGGAAGCAGCATTAATACTTTCAGCAGCACTAACCCTGTCAGCAGCACTAACAGTTTTAGTGCTTTTGGGCACCCACATTTTAATACTTTCTTTTAAAATCCTTTTCTTCATGGGGCCTTTCTTTTCACCATGTTTCTTTCCAGCCTTCCTATAATCAACAGATTTTTGCTTACATCTTTGAAAGGTCATCTGTTGATTAATAGGATTGAAGAAGCAAGATTTAGCCAGATGATTTAACTTGTCACATATGAAGCAAGGTTTTGGTCTATTGATTTTATTCAGATCAACTCCTTGCTTCTGAGCCCATTGATTATTCCAGTTTCTTTGATTTCCTCTTTTTAAACTAGAATGTAGGCTCTTGGCTTTACTGCAATCACACTGTTTACAAGATGCAGGATTCACAACTGTGGTCTGTTTGTAATGGACCTTGTTGTCTTTTCCTTTGGTCTTTTCTATCTCCTTGGACTTTATCCAGTCTTTCCCACATCCCTCATTGGTGATTATATTGTTTTCTTCATGGATTTCCTTACCTATATCATTATCTCTCTTCTTACTGGCTTCTTTCTCAGTTAGATCCTTAATCACTACTTCATCCAAAGGGTCTATCTTAAAGGCTTTTTCAGATAAGTCCTTTTTCTCCTTGGTTTCTAACAAGTCTGAAGTAGGAGAGATATAATTGTTGTTATAAGGAGGAGGTGTACTGTTGTATCCAATACCAGGCTTCATCTTATCATGAATCTGAGCCTTGAGAAGAGAATCCATAGCCTTTGAAGCATATGAAAACTTCTCTATGTCAAGTTTAACTTTGGACAATTCCTCCTTTAGTTTATCACTCTCTTCTAAGGATTTAGCCAGTTTGGTTTCTAACTCATTCTTTTCCCACTTCCAGTAGTTAGTGTCATAAGAGTGTTGGAGTTCATTAGCTTGAAAGCCTTTGATTTGTTCTTCAAATCTCTCAACTATTAGAACATAATCTCTTCTATCTTTTTCTAACCTTTTGAGGTCATCACACATACCTTGATTGTGATCCCTGTATCTTTTGACAGTGTCAATGCAAGTTTTAGTGCAAAGGTTAGAAATTACCTCAGAGGGAAGATCAGACACTTCTGCCATAAGAGCTTGATTCTGAATGGCTTCCTCAGCTTGATCACTCCAGTCAAAACCCATTCCTTGTTGAGAAACAAGGGCTTGAGCAGGATTCTTGTTCTGAGTATTGCCTCCATTCTGAGCTTGTTGGTGGTTGTTGTTAGGAACAACACTCCTGCATTCTCTAGCAAAGTGTCCTTTCATATGACACTTATAACATTCCACCTTAGTTTTGTCAAATCCAGCTCCATCTTCCCTTCTTTGAGAAAAGTTATTCCTTCCTGTTCTTTTAATGAACTTCTTCACCCTCATGGATAGCATGGCCATCTGCCATTTGATATCCATCTCCTCCAGATCATCAGGGTGAAGTTGATCCAGATCATCATTGATTAATGAATTGCTACTATGACTGGACAAGAAGGCTTCAAAGATTGTTTCAGATCCTTTTTCTGAACTTGCTCCACCAGCAGTACTAACTGCTTCAGGGATGGCAGTAGTATCAGTGGTTGCTGAAAGAAGAGCAGAATTGTGGACATAACCAGTAGGCTTCTTCTTGATCTCTACCTCAGTTTCAAAAACTCTTAGATCATTGAATAGATCATCAAGTTCTTTCTCTTCCAGATTGTCACTCTGCCTATAAGAGACAGTGTACATAGTCCATTCATCCCCAAGAGATCTGAGGAACTTCCTGTTGATGTCATCTTGATCCATCTTCACTCCAAGAGTAGCCAGTTCACCAATGAGCTTGTTGAACCTGTCAAAAGTTTGAGTCATAGACTCATTCTTTGATGAAGTAAAGTTCTCATATTGCTGCTTAAGAACATCTCTTTGATTTCTTTTGATACTCTTAGTTCCAGCAAATCTTTTCTCTAGAGCATTCCAGAGAATTTGAGCATCAGTGCAGTTGCAAAATTGATGCTGATATTCATTAGGAATTGCCAAGAGCAGGGTGCTCAAGGCCTTCATCTCTGTTTGCCTGATCTTTCTTTCACCATCTGTCTTTGGTGGAGGTCTTTTTCCATCTGGTCCTATTCTTCCAGCTTCAGAAGGACCATTCTCAATGATGTCCCACATTGAGTAGTCAGTGAGAAGAATATATTGTCTGATTCTAATCTTCCACATGTCAAACTCACTGGGTTTGAGCATTGGAACCTTGGAGATCAGTGTACTGCTTGATTCTGTAAGATTTTCCATGATAGAAAGATATTTCTGAGAGAGTTTGGCTCTGATACCACTTGTCAGGATCGATTTCTTAACAAGAATTAATTCTCAGAAACAATATCAAAGAAGTTTGCGGAATAACACTTTGATATTTAATGAAACAGTAAACAAAACAATATATGATTAACAAACTGTAAACTTGTATTCAATGATTAAAATCACAAGATTACACACTCAACCTCAATATTGATGAACAGGCTCACCAATACGAATTCTACTTCTCTAGAATTAGGATCTAAGCCTTGAGGTTGATTTCTCTCTCTAATAATTATCAAAAGTTAATTCTAACTATTCTATACATTCTATACATATATTGATCAAAAGATAATTACAAAACATAAATAAATCTTCAGTATATCTTCCATGTATATCTTCTATGTATATCTTTAGTATATCTTTAGTATATCTTCAGTATAACCAGCTGTCATGCTTTCCATCCGGATCTCTTAAGCAGCACTAATAATGCTCAGCAGCATTAACTCCTTCTAGCAGCATTAACTACTAAGCAGTATTAACTACTAGCAGTACTAACTAGCTAAGCAGTACTAACTTTGTTCAAGCAGCACTAACTTTGACTAGCAGTATTAATCTTCAAAGTACTCTGGCAGTACTAACTCTGAACTAGCAGTAGTAACCAGACTTGGTAGAATCTTCAGTTCCCAACAGGATTCTTTAAAGACTAATTGGGTATTTTAAAGACTAACTGGATCCTTTAAATACTAACGGGATCTGTTAAAGCCCAACAGGGTACGTCAAAGCCCAACTAGGTATGTTGAAGCCCAACTGGAAACGTTAAAGCCCAACCGGATCCGTTAAAGCCTAGCCGGATCCGTTAAAACCCAACTGGAAACTCATCATCTATATCTATATCTATATCTATATCTATTCATATAAAACATGTTAGCAACAAAACCCACCTGATCTGTTGAGGGATATTTGGGTTTCTTTGACAACAAAACCCACCAGATCTGTTGGAAGTTCAACACCACTTGAACGAGGGTACTGGAAGAGGTACAATACTGGAAGACGACGGGGAAGATGGAACACCGATGACGGGGAGGCTGGAACACCGGTGAGATGAGGTGAGCGGCAATCTAGAACACCGACGAGATGAGGTGACCGGCGACGGGGAGGCTGGAACACCGGCAAGATGAGGTAAGTGGCGATATGGAACACCGACGAGATGAGGTGACCGGCGACGGGGAGGCTGGAATACCGGCGAGATGAGGTGAGCGGCGATCTGGAACACCGACGAGATGAGGTGACCGGTGACGTTGAAGGGAGTAAAAAGTAAAGAAAGTTTGTCTTTGAGGGAGAGGAGGCTGGAGTGTATTAACTTTAGGGCAAAAAAGAGGAGGGTATATGTGGAAAATATTGGGCTGAATGTAGACAACACATGTATTCTAGCTGTCCCAATAAGTCATCGGCTGACCGATTAAGCCACAACCGAACACCTTTGTATGGCTGACCGAATAAGCTATACAGCTTATTCAGCCCATTAAGTCACAAACGAACAGCCCCTTACTCATACATGTCTTTCTTTCTCTCTTTCTATTTGTATTGCTATTGCTTATCCGTATCTAACTTTTCAATTTTAGTTTATCTGCGTTTTTCTCTTTCAATTTTAGACATCATCTATAAACAACAACATCCAACATATGCAAAATAATGCACCATTGCATTAATTTATTATCCTCTCTAATATAATAGAAAGAGCCTTGTACCCACCAACCATTGCCTTAATTTATTGTTTACATTTGCCCTCTACAGAAATAACTCTTTCTCCTTTTGATGCTCCATTCATTTGAATAATATTGAAACAGTTCTCTATTTACTAAAGGGTCATTGGCCCAACGGTAACCGGATTACCGATAGAGCCCAACCTCCTAAGTGGTCAAGGGTTCAAACTTCATCAAAGGTGAGGAGCGTGTGTGAGTGTCTGCTGTATATATATAAATAATATATACTTCAAAAATAACCAATTCCCTATCTCGTCTGCAGACACAATATAAGGGAGTATGTCAAGTATCCCACACGATGCATAGTGAATGATTAGAAAGAGCCTTGCCCACCAACCCTTGTAGCCTGCTTAGTGCACCATAAATCATGTGTCGGGTAGTCTCACATCGTTCACCATGTGGAAGACACATACATACACACATATGATAGAAGTAAAAACAACCCACTTAACCACATCCGTCCATTTGGCCCTTAATTAATATCCATTGAGGTCAAACGGATTACTAGACAAGCGACAAACTAAATAGCATGAGTCGAATGAGTAAAAACGATAGATATGTGATGTTATATTCATGATGCAATAAATTTCAATTACCATTTTCGAAAGACAGTTTATTGTTTTAAACATTCACCACTTTGATATTTAATAAATTTTATTTGTTCTTTCTTTTTGCAAAACATGGAAAAGGAAATGAGAGAAAGGTGATATGATCCACTAGGTCAACCCAACCCACCTTCAGCCACACCTCATTCTAGATGTGTTCATTCGACATTTTGACACATAATCTATTGCAACCTGATCCACCCAACCTGATCCACCCAACCTGATCCACCCATTTTGCCACGAACAAATACATATGCTTATGCCTATATATACATATCCACCTGTTACATTTAGGGGCTGTTTTTCTTTTACTTTTATCTATTAACCTCTCTATGGATTAAGCTATAAGTATGATTTAGCACATTGGTGTCAAGTTGATTTTTTCCATTTACTTTTATTTGCATATTACAAGTTCTGCCGAGTTCATATTCCACCATATTGACCAGGTGAATGCTGTAAACTTTTTTGACTATATGCATCTGTAGTTGTGTCAGCAGGGTATGACTGTTCCTTGCTTATGGCAGAAAGAACGGTGGTTGCAGATCGGAAGGAGGTTTACACAACATCGTAATGAAGACCGAGAACCAAAAGGAACAAACTGTATGAAACTACAAACCATAGAGATGTTGTAGTTTCCGTTATTGTTAACGCGTGCACTAGTTCATGTATTTGATCGTTTTTGCAGACTCATGACGTACAAGCAAAGCCATCGAAAGTCGCTGCAAACGGAGTACTCGTGATGGTGCTTGCTTCTTCTACTTCCAAGAAACAAGAAACTGTTGACGCTGTTCCTTCAGCTACTATATCTTTAGAACCAAATGAACCCGTCACTTCAAAAATCTCGAATCCTAATCGAGCCGCTAAGGTATATTGGAATCTCGTTATTTCAAGGAAAAGAAGACATTAGTTCTGTTTTTTTCCCTAATAATGTACACGAATTTAAACTTAACCCAGGTGCAAATATTTTTTCTCCATCGTTTCCGAATAAGAGATCGGCTACTCCTCCAGCCATGCCAACGGGTGCAAATCTTGCATACGTTCCAAACAGTTATCCTGCTGTACCCATTGCTACTCCGCATCCGAAACCGGTTAAGTTTGTACCATATGTAAAATATAGTTTTGATTTTTTTCAAATGAGACCAATGATCTGATGTCGTTGTGCGTTGGCTGTTACAAGTAATGGTTGGAAGATCCATCCACTTCCTCAAGTAAGATCTTCGATTACTTTGATGTATACCCAAGCGTTGGAGCTTTGTGCGACGCCTCCATTTATAGCCTCGTGTGGTGAGGCACCGTTTATGTTGCCGAGCCACATTCCGATTTCGCAACCGCCGTACCCGGTGATTCGACCGATCTCGGTCCCGGGATCTAATGGCTTCTTAGTATCAAAGTATTCTTGAATTGAGAAAAATAGAGGTTTCCTTATTAACACTAGTGACCACATATTTGGTCACTAATGGATGCTAACGGACTTTAACGGAGTCGTTATCTTGTACTCAATTAGTGACCTATTTTGTGGTGGTCACTAATTTGGTCACTAATTTAATCAAGTTAGTGACGACTTTCTTCGTTTAGTGACGATAATTAGTGACCAAATTAGTCGTCACAAACACAGTGACCACTTTATCTTTGTCACTAATTAGTGACCATTTTTGTATTTGGTCACTAACGCAAATCAGTGACGGACCTTTAGTGACGAAAAGTGACCATCCAAATTTTGGTCACTAAAATGCATCAGTGACCAATTTTATATTGTTAGTGACCAAATTTTTTTCGTCACTAAATAACGATTTTCTTATAGTGTGTATATATAAATAATATTAAATATTTTATCATTATTTATATTTAAAAGGTTTTGTCCTTTTGCTCAAAATAGCTAGTCGTATGGATTTTTATGAAATACGACTAATATGTTTTTGTGACCAACGATTTATGACGATCACAATAAAACTTTCAGATTTGACAACCGACAAAGTTTTATTTATAAGACTGATTCGATATTAAATATATCGCTTTTATTAATTTCGGTACTCAAATGGATTTATAAGTTGTATAATGCATATATATTCGTACTCAGCGATTTACATAGATTGTAATGACGCTTTCAGATTTGAAAAAGAATAAAGTTTTTATTTTAGGGTCATTTGAGCAAAACGATAGAAATGTGTCATTTATGGATAATAGAGATATCGGATTTATACCAAATTTCATATTTATATACGTTGAGAAATCTAGATACCGTAAATGTCAAAAAGGTCAAAATATGATTACGGAAATTTATACAACCCAGAAAAAGGTATAACAATAGCATGCCTATTGGTAAGTACTATCGCATAGGTCCAAAATATATGTTTAAATTGAGATTTGGGTTACGTATACAAAGTTATACTCGATAAAGATAATAGTATATATATAATAAATAAAATAGTTATATTTTAATATATATATATATATATATATATATAAGTTTATGTTACGTAACGTAGAAGTATGGAAAAGTTGTTTGAAATTTGTTTTAAGAAATCACCGCCAACATTCACCGCCTTTCATATCACTATAAATATGAAATCCTACTTTGATTCAAATCACACCAAAAACAATACCAAAAGTAAATTAGAGAGTTACATACAAATTAGAGTGTTAAAATGAGCATTGTGGTTAAGTAATCAAGGTGAGTACGTTATGAGATTTAATGGTATACATATATGTTATATAAATGTTTTTATGCATGATGAATATTTGACATAATGTTTTGTCCTGTTTGCTCTATATACAAGATAAGGTTTTGCTTATAATGTATTTTATGAGAAAAACATGTATTTTACAAGTGACATATTAAACGTTTTGTGCATGTGAAAGTATGGCCATGTTAAATATCCGACGAGGTATATGAATGGAGGACATCTTGCAAACGTGCATCAGGGGGAAGATCCTACGCGGAACCCCAGGGATCTAGGATCTTGTTGAGAATTTTTGGCATACTTACACATATCAGATCTCACACTAAAATAAGATGATATTTTTATAGAAATAGTTTTATGCATCAATGTTATTATGCATAATTATGAGAAGTGTATTGAATTGTTATTCTATGCACAAAAACCATATATTTTATGAAAGATGATTTCTTCATGAAACCATAACTGCTCACTAAGCTTAAAGATTACGTATTCTATATATGTATCTCAGGTAAGATCAGGACAAAACATGAAGGGATCGCATGACGAGTTATAGTTTCTTAAAATAACCATTATAAATGTTAGGCTATTGAGCGGATTTCAGAACGCTTCCGCAAATGTAAAGGATATGATGTTATGAAAAAAAAAGAACGGGGCATCTAATCAATAAGAGAAGATGGGAGGGAAGTTCAGTACCCTCCAAGAGGCCGAGACAGTTCAACAACAATCAGCGAGGGACCGGTCCTAGACGCGAGGTCCCATATTGCTCCAAGTGTCGGAGCAAACACTTCGGTCTGTGTAATTTGGGGTCCGAACCCTGCTTCAAGTGTGGCAAGTCGGGCCACCATTTCAGAGACTGTCCGATTAGGGAAAGAATTTGTTTTAGATGCAAGGAGTCGGGCCATATCATAAGCGAGTGCCCGAAATCGAAGGTCGGGAGTAGTGGGGGAAAGAAGATGGATCCCTCGAGGGCGAAGTGAAAAGCTTTTCAGATGACCACCGAGGAAGCGAAGGCTTCGACAGATGTAGTGTCGGGTACGTTTCTCCTAAAGTACGTACCGACACATATATTGTTTGATTCCGGCGCAAGTTTTTCGTTTGTGTTGAGTTCTTTCTGTCAAAAGTTATCTGTACCCACTAGTAGCTTAGAGGATGCCTTAGTGGTAGAGCTGGCGGATGGGGATCAAGTAGTGGTTCGTGACGTTCTTAGAGGTTGCCAATTGGAAATCGAAGGAAAGAAATTTCCGATTGACTTAATGCCTATGGTTATTGGAGGTTTCGATGTTGTCATAGGAATGGACTGGTTAGCAAAGAATCGTGACGAGATTCTTTGTTCAAAAAAGATGATTTGAATTCCAGTTTCGGAAGTCGAAACGGTGACCATGTACGGCGAAAGAAGAAAAGGCGAGGAAGAAATTATCTGCATGGTGAAGGCACAGAAGTGTTTATCGAAATGATGCTCATCCTTTTTGGCGTATGTTATTGACGCCAAGCTCGAGAAGAAAAGGCTTGAGGATGTGAAGGTGGTAAAGGAATTTCCCGATGTATTCCCGGATGACTTGCATGGATTACCACCTGATCGCCAAGTGGAGTTCAAGAGCTCCTTACCGGTTGGCCCCGTCGGAGATGAAAGAGATAATGGGACAACTACAAGACCTTCGTGAGAAGGGATTCGTGAGGCCGAGCTCGTCACCTGGGGAGCACTGGTCTTGTTCGTGAAGAAGAAGGAGGGCACTATGCGGATGTGCATAGATTATAGGGAGTTGAATAAGGTAACCGTGAAGAATAAGTACCCACTCCCTAGGAACAATGACTTGTTCGACCAACTTCAAGGAGCGGGATGTTTCTCAAAGATCGATCACCAAGTGAAAGTTAAGGAGGACGACATCCCAAAGACGTCTTTTAGGATGCGCAACAGACACTACGAGTTCTTGGTGATGCCTGTCGGCTTAACGAACACCCCGACGGTGTTCATGGACTTAATGAATCGCGTATGCCGACCATTCCTTGATAAGTCGGTTATCATATTCATTGATGATATCCTTATATATTACAAAGACGACTTCGAGCACACGCATCACCTTCGAGAAGTTTTAGAAGTTCTGAGGAAGGAGAAACTATATGTCAAATTTTTCAAATGCGAGTTCTGGTTGAAAGAGGTACAATTCTTGGGGCATGTAGTGGCGAGAGACGGTGTGAAGGTGGATCCCGCCAATATTGAGGCCATGATGAATTGGGAACCGCCCAAGAGCCCATCCGAGATTCGAATCATACATGTCCAATCATAGTATACTAATAGTCAACTAGTATACATGTCAACTTTACAAAGCTTACCAAAGCTTAAATTAATTTAAAATTAAATTAAAGAATCTTACCAAAACTTAAAAGTGATTTTAAGACAAAGTTTCAAAGTTTAAAACTTCTTATGCGTCCTCGATAACCCACGACACCTACACAAAAATTCATTTGCAAGAATTTTCTCAAAGGAAATGAACAGGGAAGGCGGTGAAAGTGGGTTTTATAACCCCAAATTTCCTAACTAACTCTAAACAATAGGAAAAAAACACAAATAACCCTTTAACTTCTAAGATAAATAAAATAATGATATTTCTTACCCTTAGTTATTACAATTAATGTGTGTTTTAAAAGAAAACCTTCATGGTTTAATTTCTGAAGAGGAATCACAAGGAATAAAAATAGGAGACCGGAAGAATTTTGATTTGGGTTATTTATCTCAAGATGTTTGGTATGAACAATTTTAACCGTTAAGACTCGGGATGGAATATTTGGACTTGAGGTGAGTTTTCGTTTAACCATTTTCGAACTGAAATTCATTTGTTATAAAATGGTTATTATTTCGATATTATACTAGATTGGTATGTTTGAATTATTACGGTTAACTGTGATACGATTTTTATTACATGTTTATTTTTAACACATGTGGTTGGATTATAAATTTTTTGGATACAGGGACTTTCACAACAGAAGCCGGTGTTAGGACTGTGATGGTTTTCGTGAGATGTATACTAATAGTCAACTTTACAAAGCTCGGCGAGTTCATGGTTTTCGTGCAAAAATCATACATGTCTCATCATGCATAATAACAAACAAACACCCAGATAAACTGATATGCAAATTTGTTTCAAAAACCCTTTAAATAATAATGAAATCTCTTAAAATAACCGTCGGGTTAAGGCCTTACCATCGTCGGCATTTTCCCACGTTATACGACTCTCTCCTGTCCGATCACCCATCACTTGGAGGTGTTATCCCTTACGACGTATCGACCCATTCACATACCCGATTGAAAATCATAACCCATTTATAACATGCCAATTAATGTTTGAAACACGTAAACAAATAGCATGCAACCCATAATAATAATAATTCATATACATGTATCAAAGCCATAAACATGTACATCAAAAATAGCATAATGCTCAAATAATTTGTAAGTAAGCATACATCCTAGTTAAAGTTTCATGAACACTCACCTGCGAGTGTAGATCGATTACAGTCAACACCCGATCGATAACCTCCAATTCCATACCATAATATTTAATTAATGGTTTAACATCCAAAAAGTCAACTTGCGGTCAACCTTGGTCTGACAAAACTTTATAATATCCGATCACGTCTAATTGATCTTTATAATTAGGCAAGTTCATCGTTCCGACTTAAAATGTCCCGCATAAATCATAAATCCCGTGTTATGTCACTAAAAATGATTATAAAATCATTTAAAATCCCCTCTCTAGGAAATAATTAATTAATTAATTTTAATTATCTAAAATAATAATATATTAACTAAATAAAAAAATTAATTAATATATCAATTAAATTTGACATTAAATTAATTAACTAATCATAACCTAATTAATAATTAATTCCCTAAAACAACCCAATTAATTTAATTAAAGCCCAACATGGAGCCCAAAACACAACCCTCAGAGTGCGCCCAACCCAGATTGATCGCCGGTCGTCGGACTCCGGTCGTCGGAAAAACATAAATTTAAGCTTTTCACGGTTTCCTTCCGTTTTCCTTCATTTCTTAACATTCTTTTATGATTCATTTTGCAAAATAACACCACCATAATCTTCCTCAACCCCGTAACAATAATCATGAATTTTCATGAATCATAACCTCCTAGTTTCGAGTTTAAAGTCCCTGTTTGTAAGTGTTTTCGAGACTAAAATTTATCCAGCTAAATCAACCCGTTTTAACATTGTTTTCCATCATTTCTTTTGCATAGAATCATGGTGCTAATTACAATTAATTTATAACATGATTTCCAGTCCTTATAAACTAAATAAATAACTCGAATTTCGAGTTCTACACAACATCACCGTCGAGATCGTCACCACAATGGCATTTTACTCGAAATATATGGCGTACAACCATCATTAGCCGTCAAAACTTGTATCACTCTAAAGATAATCAAAAGAACGAATCCAACCATATAAAGAGCATCGAATTTGTTTAAGAAATGTACCTCCAATAGCGATTTTCGTTCGAAGAGATCTTAACCCGTTTGACCATCGGTTTCTCACTCGTTTCTCCACGATTTTCTCGAATCTCAAACGATGTTTGTTCCCCCTTATAGTTGCACCTTAAATACTAAATCTAAATCATTTTAAAAAGGAAGATAATTAATGGCCTTTAAAATCCTCCATAAATTATTACGTTCCCTTTTTCTTTATTTTTTTTTACTTCAAATGTTTGCCAAAATGGCAAAACATACCCCTCTACATTTAGGTAGATACATTAAACTAGTTTCCCACTTTCTAAACTTGTCAACAATTCTCCTTCCACTTTCTCTTTTCCCATTTTTGGTCCAATGAAAATTCATCACATGTTCTCATTTATTACCATGTTTCTTTATTTTCCCAAATATTTACTGACCCCATTTTTAGGGTGTCACATATATCTTTACTATCTTATAAAGGATATTTGCCAAAAGTCTTAATTACAACCTTTTATGCACAATGTATATATTGTTGTTTTATGCATGAAGTCTTAAAAAGTCTTAAATACAACCCGTGTGTCCCAGTCCCAGTGATTAATCATTCAAACAAGCAAACATATAATTAACACAATTATGCAAACCTAGTATTGATTAATCAAACAATTCAACAGGTTACAAGTGTTCTTGATGAAATCTATATCTCTCTTTGTACCTCTTGTTCACGGCGCACCAACACCACACACAACCTCTCAATAATAATTTCTCAATTAAGCTCTCCTAACCTAATTAACACTAAACAAAAACTAATTTATACTTAGGCCTTAATAGCCTAATGGGCTTGGCTTGGCTTGGGCCCAATTATTAACAAAATTAAAAGACTAATAATGAAAATACGAAAAACATACTTTGACTAATTATTACAAAAAGGACCATAGACTATTTGTTGAGACGACTTTTCCAGCTTTGACTTCAGTTTTCCATCTTCAGATAATAATGATCTTGAATCCAATAAAACTGTGCTTTAACAATCTCCCCCTTTGGATCAAAATCATTCTTTAAGATTTCGCAATTCAATTCTTTTCTTTAATCTCAGAAAATGCAGTCTTCTTCTTTGTCTTCAGAATGTCGCAATCTCCCCAATCGATTAAAATATCTCTTGGAAAGAAATTATCTCCAGTTTCAGCTCGGAATGCTTCAGCAAATCATCTTCAAAGAAAATTTCTTCAATTCAGCCAATCTTCAGAATATCTTTAGTAAACCTTCAGAACTTTTGATCTCCCCATTTCTTGGTTGACGCTTCTCCCCCTTTTTGATGAAAAGAGCAAAGAGTTCATCAAAACGTTTCTTCAAGAAATGTCTTCCACCACTGATCTTGCAAGCAGAACCACTTATTATCCGTCAATTCATAAAGATGTGCATCCGGATCTTTGCAAACCCAGACAAAATAGAAAGGTAACACCTGAATCAACAAATGAACCAGTTAAAGATGCCTGTCAGTAACACGAAGTCACTGTGTATAACGAATATACATTATAAAGGAGCTTTTATGATGTTCACTCCCCCAGGGCTTCCATTCAATCATCGAAAAACCACAAAGGCAATTTCTATGAACGTTATGACAAAGAAACAAATTCTTTGTGTGTTCGTGCAAGTGATAGAAAAATTAAGCATATGATGATTGCTTATAAGGCTCAAATGTGTAAACCGCTGAGACAACAGTTAGTTAAACACAGACTCAATGTGCATGAATGAAGTGCGAAGGTGGGGCAGACTTCCTTCTTTTCAATATCCAGATTTTCCAAATGAAAATCAGATAGCATATGTGTTGCGTCCCCTTTGAAAATGAAACATTTTCTTGTTAAGAAGAAAATGAGTGGCTGGTGGGGTAATGTCAAGAGTTGGCATGGGCTAGTTGCCTGTTTCAATAATGTTCACCAAAGAGATGTGAAGCATTAGAAATGTGGCTGCCCGACTCAGAAAGTAGTTGGTACAGAGTTTGAAAATTCTTTTACTCTGATCTCACACCCTCTTTCTTTTAATCTTTAAGCTCACAACTAACCAAACTCTCTTTTACAATATCTCTCATCACACATCCCACACTCATTTCCTTTTGAACTCCTCACACGCAATCACTAAAGGATGATCTTCTTGAGTAGGAAACACTGGTTAACGTGAATCCATAGAAGTTCAATTAAGTCCTAGCACACTGATCCCATGTTATCCTATAAAGCATATGATGCTCAGATGGTTTAACTTTGTCAGTTAAAGCTCAAAGATGAATCAGAAAACATTTAAAATCACACTTCCAATTCAAGAAATCTGTTTGAGAATCGGAAAGTGATTTGAACATTTAAGAACATGTCTTCTTATGATTGAAAGTTGCCCTTCTTTCAACCATAGATGAGATGAAGATAAGGAATTATACCTTTTGAGTACAGTCTTACATCTCACGAAGTCAAGCTTAAAGTCATAAAGATATGATCTTTGAAGCATCTCTAAACCAACAAAAGTCTAAAAGTCTAGTCAAAGAAACTTTATTCACTGAAATTTAAATGACATAAAGCAGTAAAACAATTAATGTACGAGTTCTGATCAGAGACAATCAGAAGTCATTGCCATACTCTTTACTTGTATGCTCCCCCTAAAATCATGCATCACTAACAAGTTATCAGTAACCACAATGCATTTAAAAATGCTCCCCCTCAAACTAACATTGACCATCAATGAAATACTTCTCACACTCCCCCTGAGATCATGAACAAACTATTAAAGAGCATGTATCATGCGGAAATAATAATAAAGAAATGATAAAGAGACACAATAAGAAACTGTAATAGGTAACCACCGATTAGGTCTTAAGATTTAGCATACCAAGTCTAGAGACAAGAAAATTAAATCTCTTTTCGTCTAAAGGTTTGGTAAACAAATCTGCAAACTAATAATCGGTTTTTACAAAGTAAAGTTCAATTGTTCCCTTTTCTACATTGTCTTTTATAAAATGATACCTAACATGTATGTGTTTGGTCTTAGTATGCTGAACAGGGTTAGCGATAATCGCAATAGCGCTCTTCGAATCACAATAGATCGGAATTCTATTTAAATGAAACCCATAATCTCGCAGTTGAGTTCTCATCCACAAGACTTGAGAACAACAGCTAGTAGCAGCTACATATTCTGCTTCGGCCGTTGATGTAGAGACACATAATTGCTTCTTCGAAGCCCAACTGACGAGTTTATCTCCGAGGAATTGGATATGACCCGAGGTGCTCTTCCTGTCTAACATGCAACCAACATGATCTGCATTTGAATAAGCTGTTAGTTCAAAGCTTGTATCCTTAGGATATCACAGACCAAGATCTGCAGTCCCCTTCAGATACCTAAAAATCCGCTTAATAGCAGACAAATGGGATTCTTTAGGATTGGTCTGATATCTAGCACATAAGCATGTAGAAAACATTATATCCGGCCTACTAGAAGTAAGATACATTAAAGAACCTATCATTCATCTATAAGTCCTAACATCAACAGCCTTTCCCGAAAGATCGGTGCCAATCTTAGTACCAGGTGCCATCGGGGTACCAATCGGTTTACAATTTTCCATTTTGAACTTCCGAAGAATATCCAGAATGTATTTAGATTGATTGATGAAAATCCCCGTTGAAAATTGTTTGACTTGCAATCCGAGAAAGAAATTCATCTCTCCCATCATGCTCATCTGAAAACGTGACACCATGAGGTTTGCAAAGTTCTTACAGTACTTAGGATTTGTAGAACCAAAGATAATATCATCCACATATATTTGAATAAGAATGATATCGCCTTTATCCTTTTTAATGAAAAGAGTGGTATCAACCATACCTTTTGTAAAACCTGACTTGACCAAGAACTGAGATAGAATATCATACCAAGCACGAGGAGCTTGTTTCAGTCCATAAAGAGCTTTATCCAAGATGTAGACGTGGTTCAGCTTATCTGGATTTACAAACCTTTTTGGCTGTGAGACGTAGACATATTCCTTGAGTACTCCATTCAGAAAAGCTATCTTCACGTCCATTTGATAAACGGTGAAGTTCTTGTGGGCTGCGTAGGCTAAGAACATCCGAATTGTCTCTATACGTGCCACTGGAGCATAAGTCTCATCGTAGTCTATCCCTTCCTCTTGCCTATATCCCTTGGAGACAAGTCGTGCTTTGTTTCGGATAACGGTACCATCTTCATCTTTCTTGTTTTTGAACACCCATTTCGTACCAATGATGGTTTTACCTTGCGGTTTGGGTACGAGTCTCTAGACTTTCAGTGCTTCAAACTGATTAAGCTCATCTTGCATCGCAGTTACCCAATCTGAATCGGCAAGGGCCTCAGATACGCGAGTAGGCTCGATCTTGCTCACAAAGGATTCATACATACACAGATTTGATGTTGCAGACCTAGCGTGCACCGGTGCAGAAGGATCTCCAAGAATTTGATATACCGGGTGCTCTTTGGTCCACTTATGTTCATGAGGGAGTGGATTAGATGTAGATTGATCATGTTCAGCATCTAAAAATCCACTGTTATC
This sequence comes from Arctium lappa, assembly GCA_023525745.1. NCBI lineage: Eukaryota > Viridiplantae > Streptophyta > Magnoliopsida > Asterales > Asteraceae > Arctium > Arctium lappa. Next base: position 18,433,713 of record CM042056.1, on the reverse strand, counting down.
TCCTTCAGATGGTTCAGAATTAACGGGGGTTTCAGTTGAAGTAGTCGTTGCAGAAGTTGCAGTAGGTACAACTTGGTCAATCTGTTGATCAGTCCTTACAGTACATCCTACTGAATCAACTACTTCTGTCTCGGCGGTGTTGGTTACATATTTAACTGTTGGAGTTGGCTTTTGAACTGGAACTTCTTGCCGAATCGGGGAACTTGATTCAGTAGAGACATCAGAAGTGGTTGGATGAGTAGTCAACGGGTCTTCCATCCTGTCAACCACAACAGATTTAGGCAAACGAGATTCAAGAAATTCATCATAAAAAGTTCAAATAATAAATCCAAATCAGATAATTTAGAAGTAGACGAAGAAGCATCATCTGATTTGTTCTCTTGAGGTGTAGGTCCTGGATTGGTTGGCCAAGAAGCTAAAACTTCGGTAATTACGGGTTCTGAACTGACGTGCTCATAAGCCATTTCCTCATCGAATGTAACGTTGACGCTCTCTATCACGGTCTTCGACTTCTTCAAGTAAACACGATATGCAGTAGATGTAGAGGAATAACCAACGAAGATGCCTTCATCCGCCTTAGCACTGAACTTGTTCAGATTCTCTCTGTCATTTAGAAGAAAACACTTACAACCAAAAACATGAAAATATTTAATGGTTGGTGTTCGGTTGTTGATCAATGCATACGGAGTCTTCTGAAATCTGTGGTGTATCATGGAGCGATTCTGAGTGTGACACGCAGTCGAGACAGCTTCAGCCCACAAAAATAGAGGTAAATCAGATTGGCTGAGCATTGTCTGAGCGGCCTCGACAAGTGTACGATTTCTCCTTTCGACGACTCCATTTTGTTGATGCGTACGTGCAGCAGAGTATTGATGTGATATCCTGACCGATTCGAGATATTCTTCAACTATCTTGTTCTTGAACTCTGTGCCGTTGTCAGTTCTGAGAATCTTGACCTGTTTTTGCAGATTCACTTGGGTCGTCTTCAGAAATGTAATGAGAACTTCAGGCGTCTCATCTTTAGACCGTAGGAACTTGACCCAAGTGTATCGCGTATAGTCGTCCACGATAACTAGCACATACTTCTTTCCTCCTAAGCTTTGCGTTCGCATAGGACCGCACAAGTCCATATGCAACAACTCTAATGGAGAGCTGGTACTCGGTTCAGGCTTTGGTTTGTGTGGGGCTCTCTTCATCTTTCCCTTTTCATACGCTGCACACAGGTGTTCTTTTTCATACTTCAGCTCTGGAAGTCCTTTCACTAGCTTTCCACTGACCAGTTTGTTGATGTACCGAAAGTTGAGGTGAGAAAGCTGTCGATGCCATAACCAGTTTTGTTGCATCAAGGCCTTTGATAGTAGACAAACCTGATTGTCAGCCTGGACCTTTGACAAGTTGATGGTGTAGAGGTTTGACTTGCGAGTGCCGACCAATAGTTCTTTCCCTTCTTCAGTGCGTACTGAACATGTCTTGGCCTTGAAATTAACCTCTAAGTCTTTGTCGCAGAACTGGCCAATGTTGAATAGGTTGTGCTCTAAGCCTTCAACGTAGCTCACCTTCTTGATCATGAGATTTTCGTGTACAACATCACCATATCCCAGAATTGGTGAAAACTGATTATTTCCAAAACGAACTGTGCCACAGTATTTGTCCGTATAATTAGACAACATACTCTTCTGCCCGGTCATATGCTTGGAACACCCGCTATCCAAGTATCACATATGACGGGTCTGCACAAAACAAATTAGGAAAGAAGAGGTTTAGGAACCCATTTATAAATGGGACCTCCACTGTTAGTACTTGATTTTGACACCCATTTAAATTTGGGCCTACTTTGTCTTTGAAAACCATAATCATGATAAGACGAATGATAACGATAAGATGAAACATTATATGAACCATACCAAACATCAGAATATTTACGAGAAGCATAATCACATTCATCATGATTTAAAAACTTTTTATGAGATGGCGCTAACTGGAATAACTGCTTTATAGAGTATTTCTTGCGAGAATCAACAAGATTAGATTTAAAAGTAGCAACATTCACAATCAATTCATCTTTACTAGAAGTCTTTTTATTAAAACTAGAACTAGATTTAGCTTTCTCGTCTATCTTCTGTTTCGGTATCCATGCAGTCGTAACTCCAATCCTTTGCTTTCTCATATCTGAAACATTTGAAACTTTAGAGTTAGAATGATGAGAATTAAAAGAATGCGTCTTCTTTGGCTTACCCGTGGTTATCGGTTTCTGTGAATGCTGAGATTTTCTTTTTTTACCTTTCGCATTCTTAGATTTCACAGAAACTGATTTGTCAACTTTCGTTGATGTTTCACCTTTTTCAAACACACTAGGTAATCTAAACGAATTAACAACACAAGATGAATGATCAGAAAGTTTGGAAGTAAAATCAAATTGAGCAACACAATCATTCAAAATACCATCAGAGTTTAAGAAATTAAGATCATTCTCAAGTGAACCAGACCTGTCATCAGAATTTAAAGCCTTAGAGGATTTAGAAAAATCAGTATTTTTGAACACTGTTGAAAATACAGTTTGTTCTAAGTCCATCAAAATTCTTTCTTATGTAAGAGTATTCTCGAGTTCAGAAATTTTACTTTCCAAAACTAGAGGAGGAACGTAAAGCTTACCTTCGATGGGTTTAGCCTCCAATTCTTTTACAGAATAGCTCTTAAAATAATCATTTGAAAGAAATTTTGATTTATCAGAACTATAACTGTTATTCAACTTCTCATAGCGAAATGGAAGTTGAACTTTAACTGTGTTCTTTCTTTTGTAATATTCTTTGGCTTTATCTTTTTCAGACAGACTAGTCCAAAAGGGTTTAAGTTCCTGACGTTGAGAAGCCAATAACATAACCCCAAAGTCATAAAGTGCAGGCACTTCAGATATACCATTTTTGAGATGATGTGGGTTCTTGTAACCAAGTCCCCAAGTAGCAGGTTTCTCTTTAGGTTTGTTCAAATGAATAGTGTGTTCAGTTTGACCTAAAGTATGTAATTTCTCTTCCAAAGCATTCACCTTGTCTATTAAAGATTTCTTTTATTTTAAAGTAGAAAAGCACCTTTTAGAAAGCTCTATAGACTTAAACTCACATTCTTTATACTTAGAAACAGTTTCAGATAACTCTTTATGAATTATAGTCTTTTCTTTAGCGCTGGTGTCTATATTTTTGTGTAAAGTTTCAATTAATACATTTTTCTCAGCAATATCATTACTAAGTTTATGTATAGATTGATTTTTCTCATTTATGACACCTTTCTCACGCTTCAATTTAGACTCTAATTCTTGGAGTTTAGACATCATGTCATGCATTTGGTTCAGAAAATCAGATCCAGTTAAGTCACATACCTCATCATTATCTCCGTCATCAGAATCAGCTTCAGCTTCTGACTGCTTCTTCCCCATCAAGCACAGGTGTGCTGTCTCGTCCTTCTCTCCTTTTTCAGACTCTTGGTCCGAATGGTCGAGCCAGTATTCATCCTCGACCATTAATGCTTTTCCAGCCTCTTGTTGCTTGGCTAGAAGCATCTTGTTCTTGTAATATTCGGAGTTTTGGACTTTTGGTTTGCGGCAGTCCTTGGCAAAGTGACCGAGTCTACCACCGTTGTAGCATTTCATCGGTTCTTCCTTCTTGGGCTCTTCGGCTCCATCCTTCTTCTTTTCTTCTGGTCTCTTTTCTTCAACTTTTTCCTTATGCTTGTAGTTATTCGGACCAGACGAGTGTCTCTGACTGTTGGAGTTTGGCTTTTTATAGAACTTCTTTTGGAAAGCCTTGGTTAACATTAGCATGGCTTCCTTCAGTTGTTCACAATCGTCAGAGTCAGACTTTGCCTCACTATCAGCCTCATCTGATTCAGATGCTATCACCTTCTTCTTCTTAGACTTCTTCTTTACCACAAGAGCAACTGGATCAACAACTTCTTTGTCAGCCTTCTTCATCTCAGCCTTGATTTCATCCACCTCTTCCTCATTCTGTTTGAGGATTTCATAAATGTCAGGATCGAATTCTTAACAAGAATTAATTCTCAGAAACAATATCAAAGAAGTTTGCGGAATAACACTTTGATATTCAATGAAACAGTAAATCAATACAGAAAATATGAAGAACAAACTGTAAACATGTATTGAATGCTTTGAAGTTACAAGATTACACACTCAACCTCAATATTGATGAACAGGCTCACCAATACGAATTCTACTTCTCTAGAATTAGGATCTATGCCTTGAGGTTGATTTCTCTCTTAATCTTAGAATTAATCGCTAAAAACCAAAAGTTATCCCTAACTATTCTAAACAATACTATATATATATACTGAAGATAAAAGCTAATTACAATTAATAAAATATCTTCAGAATATCTTCCATCATTATCTCCAAGCTTTCCATAATCTTTAGTTTATCCAGCTGTCATCCTTTCATGTGAATCTCCATCTTATAAGCAGTATTAATCTTCAGCAGCATTAATACTCTGAGCAGTATTAACTCTAGCAGTACTAACCATGCTCAGCAGCATTAATCTCTTCAAGCAGTACTAACTTTGAACTAGCAGTACTAATTTTGTTGAGCAATATTAACCATCAACTAGCAGCATTAACTAGAAGTATTAACTAGAAGTATTAACTGTTTTCTTCTAGCAGCATTAACTAGAAGTATTAACTGTTTTCTTCTAGCAGCATTAACTAGAAGTATTAACTAGAAGTATTAACTGTTTTCTTCTAGCAGCATTAACTAGAAGTATTAACTGTTTTCTTCTAGCAGCATTAACTAGAAGTATTAACTGTTTTCTTCTAGCAGCATTAACTTTGTTCTAGCAACATTAACTACAACTGCCAGCATTAACCACAGAAGTAGTAACCATGTTTAACTAGAAGTAGTAACCATGTTGAACTAGAAGTAGTAACCATCCTTGGCATATTTCAGACCCAACAATCTACCCCTAACTTAACTTTTCAAAACTGAGAAGTTAAGTTCTTCAGCATAGGGTCTTTATGATAATTTCAAAACTTTCTGCAATTACTAGTTCTTCTTGATTCAATTTCTGCTGTTATCTTCTTTTCTGTTTCTGCTGTTATCTTCTTTTATGTTTCTGCTGTAGTTGCTGCTTTGTTTCAGCTTCTTCACTTATCTCCCCCTCAAAATAAGATTTCGTATCAACTTGATTCTCCTTCTCAAGTCTTCTCAAGTTCAGATGTTTAAGTCTCCCCCTTTTTTAAATAATCATGATCTTTTCATCTCTTTTATCTCCATAATTTGATTGTGAACTTTCAGACAAATTGTACCAAGTGTATCTATCAATTCTTTGTAGTTAAATCTGTCCTCACCTCCTTTAGGTGTGTTTACCACCTTTGAAGGATCCTTGGATCTTTTAGTAGAGATCTTCTGCCTAGCAGAAGCACCTTCTACTCCCTTGGTTTCTTGGCACCTGGGACCTTTAGATAATTACTCATCTAAAGTTGCCATGGGGAAGGTCTTAGATATGTTCACACTGTCCTGTCCTGCACTTTGTGCAAAGTCAGTAGTGTGAGCCTTACAACCCATATGCTCTTGCATCTCCTTATTGAGCACCTTCTTGAGGTTGGGAGACACCCCTATGGTTTCCCTTTGGATATTCTCTGATGAAAAATGCTCCATCAGAGGGCTTGTAGGTTTTGAGGTTGAAGATACAAGAAGGGAAGGAACCTTCAGTATCTTTTCCTTATATAATATAGTAATGGGGAATGTTGGTTTGACAAAAGGAATCTGAAGATTTATGCTTGGTAGTGGAAGGTGTGGATAGGTCATCAGTGGGTTGGTCTAATGAGGGCTTTGACCCTGATGCCTTACCTTCTTGATTGTGGGATATCACCATCATTGTAGAGAACAATGGTATGTCAACTCTTTCCGAGTCCCTAGCAGATCTTCTCATGTTTGAGAAAACCTTGCCTTTAGGGGGTTTAGGTACATATATCTCATTAAAATGAGGTTAATCCGTCAATTCCTTATTAAGTACTTCTTGTACAAACCTTGGATACAGATAAAAGCTTTTTGATTGATATCCAGGTTTGACATTAAATCATTGAAGATCATTTTTAGAAAAATTGTACTTTCTGGCAGTGGCCAAGCACACCAAAGCATAAGCAATGGTGCTACTGAACTCACTCCATCCAGTAGTCTTTTTAGAAATGTAGTGCATCAGGGTATGAACAAGAAAACGCCATTGGGGTGAGAATTTAGCTTTTGAGAACTTAAAAACACCCAATGGGCCTCCATACCCCATCCTTGAAAGAGTGGAAAACAGTTCATCATTAGAGATAGATGAGATACCAGAGGCATCGTCTAGACGTAGACTGATGCGAATAACCTCTTCAGTAACTGTTAGTGGTTTTTCACAGATCCTTGTCTTGATCATTTGCACACCATTCTCAGCAACAATGGTGGCATTAGCCCAGAACTGCCTTTGATGCTCGGTATAGATTGTAGGTGATACAGTAAGAGCATGAGCAATATGGCTTGACTTGAGGAAATCCACAATCTGATGAAATCCTGCAGCTTGCTTTGGCTTTTGTAGCATCGCGATCTCATTGTGTTCATCGATGAATGCCATGGATGCCATTGATCTTTGTGAAAAACTTGCCTGAAAACTTCGAGTCTTGAGAGAGAAAGGGTTTAGAGTGCAAGTGAACAGTATGCAAAGAGTCGTTATGAACTTTTAGGCGGGCAAAGAGTATTTATAGTATTCGGGATATAAGCAGTATTAACCTAGAGCAGTATTAACGGACAAGCAGTATTAACCGCGAGCAGTATTAACTAACTAGCAGTATTAACTGCGAGCAGTATTAACTAACTAGCAGTATTAACTGCGAGCAGTATTAACCACTAGCAGTATTAACTGTGCACTGCAGTAGTAAAACTGCACTGGCAGCATTAACTGTACTTACACTTTTTAAGCTTGTGTTGTCCATAACCTTTCATGTGTACCTCACACTTTTATTCCATTTCTCCATTTTCCATCATTCTTTAACCACTTGTTTTACCTTTGAACTTACCTCCATCTGGAGTATCATTCAAAGAGCAACATGTCCTCCATCAAACCTTTTGAAGCTTTGAAGGCAGTCCATGTTACTTGATATGTGCCAAGAGCAACCACTATCTACATGCCAAATGCTCTTCCTCTTGAGCTGTTGGTTGCCCTGCACACTTGATACATCAGTTAGTCTTGGAGGGAACCCAAGCCAAAGTGGTCTTGGGTTGTCCTTTCTCATTTATATAATCTGTCAGTTTGGTCTGGATGAGTTGTTTAGGAATCTCATGGCTGGAATACTTTGTCAAGATTATAGGTTTGGCTGCATTACTACTAGAAGCAGTACTAGCCTTGTTAGCAGTACTAACTTGGTTAGCAGTACTAATCAAGTTAGCAGCACTATTCTTGTTAGCAGTACTATCTGGGATAGCAGTACTAACAGGTTTCTTTAAAATTGGAAGCCATGGATTTGAGTTTGGAGCAAGGAGTCCATTGCTTTAGAAGCATTGGAAAATTTCTCAATATCCAGCTTGGATTTCTCAAACTCACTCTTTATCTTCTCATTCTCCTCTTTAGACTTTTTCAGCTGAAGTTCTAGGTCATTCTTCTCCCACTTCCAGTAATTTGTATCATAAGAATGTTGAAGTTCATTGGCTTGGAAAACTTTGATCTGTTCCTCAAAACTCTCAACAATTCTTACATAGTCTTTTATATCTCTCTCTAATCTTTTAAGGTCATCACTCATTGTCTGGTTGTGATCCCTGTACCTTTTAACAGTTTCCATACAAGTTTTAGAGCAAAGATTAGACATTACCTCTGTGGGGATTTCTGTCCTTGAAGAATCTGAAACTTTAGCCATTGATGATTTCTGATTTTAAAGAAGAATGATGATTGCAGGTTTCTGAGAATACTTGCTCTGATACCACTTGTCAGGATCGAATTCTTAACAAGAATTAATTCTCAGAAACAATATCAAAGAAGTTTGCGGAATAACACTTTGATATTCAATGAAACAGTAAATCAATACAGAAAATATGAAGAACAAACTGTAAACTTGTATTGAATGCTTTGAAGTTACAAGATTACACACTCAACCTCAATATTGATGAACAGGCTCACCAATACGAATTCTACTTCTCTAGAATTAGGATCTATGCCTTGAGGTTGATTTCTCTCTTAATCTTAGAATTAATCGCTAAAAACCAAAAGTTATCCCTAACTATTCTAAACAATACTATATATATACTGAAGATAAAAGCTAATTACAATTAATAAAATATCTTCAGAATATCTTCCATCATTATCTCCAAGCTTTCCATAATCTTTAGTTTATCCAGCTGTCATCCTTTCGTGTGAATCTCCATCTTATAAGCAGTATTAATCTTCAGCAGCATTAATACTCTGAGCAGTATTAACTCTAGCAGTACTAACCATGCTCAGCAGCATTAATCTCTTCAAGCAGTACTAACTTTGAACTAGCAGTACTAATTTTGTTGAGCAATATTAACCATCAACTAGCAGCATTAACTAGAAGTATTAACTAGAAGTATTAACTGTTTTCTTCTAGCAGCATTAACTTTGTTGTAGCAACATTAACTACAACTGGCAGCATTAACCACAGAAGTAGTAACCATGTTTAACTAGAAGTAGTAACCATGTTGAACTAGAAGTAGTAACCATCCTTGGCATATTTCAGACCCAACAATAAACTTCATGAAGTGGAATGTCGCTCAGATCTTTCAACTGACTCATCTGTCTAGTGAATCTCTTCCACTCTGGCTGAAGGTTTACTGAGAAATTTCACATTCAGCTCAACTTGAGATTTGTTGATCTTGTTCTTGCTGAGCTCATTCAGCAATGTGACAAATCTGTCATAAGTGGCTTCGAGAGATTCTCCAGCTTTGGCTTTGAATTCTTCATAATTATTCAAGCAGTTGGAAACTTTAAGTTGGTTGCCGACTTTTGATCCAATCATCATCTTCTCCAACTGATCCCACATTTGCTTGCCGGTAGCATTGTAGCTATCAATCTTGACATATATTTCATTCGGTATGCTTTGGAGAATAAATGATCTTGCCAACTTGTCACCCTTCTGTCTCTTCAGCTGATCTTCCGAATATTCACCAATCGGTAATTTATACTCTGTCTCTTCTTCTTCACCATTTTCTCCAGCTACAGTGAGAACTTTGGTAGGAGGTGTCATGATTCCTTCTTTCAGATATTTTCTTATATAATCTCCCAAATCATGTCTATCGATGAAGTCCAAGAATCTGTCCTTCCATTGCTCGTACTCTCCCTTGAAGAGTACTGGTGGCTTCACATCTGTTCCGATAGCAAGAGCTTCTCGAGACATCCTTACAGGTATGATTAGTAATCAAACTTATCTGGTATTGAAACAATCAACTGGATGAGATCGTTAGAATCAAAAGATGGATAAAAGCTACACTCAAAATTTTTCAGAAAATAAATTTTCTAAAAATAATTAAATGCAGTCCTCTCACACAGTATAAAGCACAAATAGATTAAACACAGATAAAACAGGTATAAAAAATCAGATATATGCCAAGGACAGTGGTGCAAAGGACGGTTTGCGTGAGAGGTAGGTCGCGCAAAGAGATGTTTGCGCTAGACACAAATGGCGCAAAGTAGAAGTTCTCGCAAGACTTTGGTCACGCAAAGGAAAAGTTTGCGTTACAAGGCAGTGGCGCAAAGTAGAAGTTCTCGCAAGACTTTGGTCACGCAAAGGAAAAGTTTGCGTTACAAGGCAGTTGCGCCAAGTACAGTTTGCGTGAGAAGCAGGTCGCACAAAGTAGGATTTGCGTGAGAAGACTGTGGCGCAAATTGAGGTTCTCGTGAGCAGTGCATGGGTCACGCAAACTACGGTTTGCGTGAGCCTTGGGTGGCGCAAACACTGAGTTTTGCGTGAGAGGTGGGTCGCGCAAAGTGAGGTTTGCGCGAGCCATGTGTGACGCAAAGTGAGATGAACCGGGGTCTAGCTTGACCGGTACCTTGTTCGACCGGGATGTTGCTTCGACCGGTAGAGGTCTTTGACCGAAATAAGCTTGGACCGGTAGAGGTCTTCGACCGATATTAGCTTAGGACCGATAGAGGTCTTAGACCGGTAAGATATGATGACCGATATAAGAGTGATATTCGACCGATATAGTTCAACCGATATAGTTCGACCGATAATGGTCTTCGACCGGAAAGAGTCTGTGAGTTATCCGGATGACCGGTAAATAGAATTGACCGATATGGACAGAGCTAATGCCGGACGACCGATATGTTCTTGAAGTTCTTCGACCCAGAAACCAAAATTCAGACCAGAAAGCAATCGAAAACTCAAAAATACCTCCAAAACTTTGCCAATCCGATAGATTAAACAACTAGAACAGATTGCAACAATTAATTTCAATAATAAACACTCTATGAAGGATTCAATTGAAGGGTCAGTGCGTTTTGAGTACGAACCCAGAATTGCCAAAAACACCAAATTGATAATCGAAAACAATGTAATATTCAAATCAATCAATACCCAATCACAATAATAGACAAAACAAACACAATCCAACCAATAACAACTTGAATGAACAATCACACAATAAAAATTATGAATCTTTGACAGAAAAACAGAACCGAACAAAAAATATTCAATTCAATCTGTAACTTGCTCTGATACCAATTGTGTGTCCCAGTGACTAATCATTCAAACAAGCAAACATATAATCAACACAATTATGCAAACCTGGTATTGATTAATCAAACGATTCAACAGGTTACAAGTGTTCTTGATGAAATCGATATCTCTCTCTGTACCTCTTTGTCACGGCGCACCAACACCACACACAACCTCTCAATAATAATTTCTCAATTAAGCTCTCCTAACCTAATTAACACTAAACAAAAAATAATTTATACTTAGGCCTTAATAGCCTAATGGGCTTGGCTTGGCTTGGGCCCAATAGCTAAAAACAACTATTAACTAAATTAAAAGACTAATAATGAAAATACGAAAAACATACTTTGACTATTTATTACAAAAGGACCCTAGACTATTTGTTGAGGCGACTTTTCCAGCTTTGACTTCAGTTTTCCATCTTCAGATAATAATGATCTTGAATCCAATAAAACTGTGCTTTAACACAACCAACAATGCTTAAGGTACTACCTTTTTAAACATAAATTTTAAAAATCTCTTAATTACAATAAAAAAAGCATATGTTACAACTTCTTAATGCTTTACCTCCCTGAAAATGACCTTTTAGTTTTTAATGTGACTCCTTACTTTTGAAATCAGACTCTCAATTCAATTTTCAATGTGACTTTTACTTCCTAAGATGACCATTCGATTCTCTTCATCTATACACGTTGATTTACTTTCAAAATCAGACTCAATTCTCAATGTGATCCCTTTTCTTCCACAAGATGCATTCAATTCTCTTCATATATATCGAACCCTAGTTCATTCAATGCTTTTCGATGTTTGTATCAACGTCCGGTTCATTCAAGGTAAGCTTTTCGGTTTCCCTACTGGTTCTTTGTGGTTTCAGTTCTCAACGGGTTTCGACTTAATGGTTTTTGTCTCATGTTTTGACCTTTCATTCATTCAGGGTAAGTTTCTCGATTTCCCTCCCAAATCGATGGTTCATTCTCGTGTCTTCTAAGGAAATGATCGAGTTTTTTTGTTCTTGCGACTCTCATCCTCCTTCTCCTCTTCATTCTTTTATCTACTTTCAAATTCTGTCTATGTTTATGTCGTACTAGTCAACTTCTCGAGTTTTTCAGACTCAAAATTTGGAATCTCTTTTGATTTTAGTTCAAAATAGGGAATCTCTTTTCATCTCTCCAAATCTATCTGAATTCTAACCTTTTTTGTAGTCTAAGTTGTTCTGATCCCAAAATTTTGAATTATCTCGATGAATAAATTTGTATTGTGGATGTGGCAGAACGGATCCATCAGGTACAACGGTTAACGTAGGTACGGGGCAACACCAAGTTAGGATTCTAAATTAACGATTCTGATTTTATTTTTGTTGATCTGTTTTGGTAGACGACATACGTAGTTTTACTGTTCTATTGTGTATTGTTTTAACATTCCAATATCAAGATAAAAGCTATGTCTTTCAGTTTGTTGTTAGTTTTCTATTCAATATGTTGAGTCTGAAATATGCTAAGTCTGGATAGTGCTGCTGAGAATTGAAGATTACTACTGCTGAAGACATTAGTACTGCTATTTGAAGTGATTACTACTGCTAGTAGTATTAGTACTGCTTGAACAGTTAGTACTGCTTGGAGAGTTAATACTGCTAGTTGAAAGTTAATACTGCTAACATGTTAGTACTGCTGATGTTAAGAAGATACTGCTAGAAGAATTGATGTTGCTTATTGTTATCCCAGTTTAATCTAGTTGATAATTAACACACAAACATAATAATAATCAAGAGATAATAAGATTAACAAAACATATCAATCCCTTGAATAAACAATTAAACCTTGTGTGTTCTTGATACCCTTGAATACAGAGAATAACAACTACCTCTCTAATATGATTATGATAATAATTATGAGGATTAACCTAAAACTAAACTAATTAAAACATTAAATACTTAGGCTTTTTAAGGGCTAATGGGCTTGGGCCCAATAGTAACTAAACTATCAATCTATTACAATTTAGACCCCAAACTTTAACTATCAAATAAATACAGTTTAGAACCTTTAATCTTGAATACAATTATGATCCAACAATCTCCCCCTTTGGATTCAAGATTAATTTTTTTTTTGACAATAATCTTCAGGTCTTCACTTGTCTTCTCTTTTCTTCAGATATGACATTGATAGCTTCAAAACTTCAAATCTTTGAAATTCTTCATCAGTCTTCAGATTACGTTCTCCCCCTTTTTGATGAGTGGTGAGAATCATCATCATCAAAACTTGTCAAAACAATCTCCCCCTTTATGGAAAAATCTCTGCCTTTGTCTTTATAGACTTCAACTTAGCACTGTCTTCATGCATCGAGCCCTGTGTGGAAATAAGAGCAGTCTCTCCAAATGGAAAGAGTGATTATTTCAATCTTTTCAGATTCAAATAACATAAAAGTAGTAACCATTCAAATCTTTTCAAATTCAAACAGTTAATAGGTGTAACCCTGAATCAACAAATGACTCAGTTAGAATGCCTGTCAATGACACAAAGTCACTGAGTAACATAAAGTTACTATATAAGGAGCTGGTTTTGATGTAGACTCCCCAGGACTTCCATTCAATCATCGAATAACACATGGTTATCTATGAACGTTCTGACAGAAAACAAATTTATGTGTGCTTGTGCATGTGTATGAAAAAAAATTAAGCACCGATGATTGCTTTTTAATATAGGCTCAAAGTATGTAAACTTGTTGAGACAACAACAAATTATACAAAGACTCAATGTGCATGAGAAAGGGTTTGAAGGTGGGGTAACTTTCCTTCTTTTTCAATATCAGTATCTTCCAAAATGAAGAACCAATAGCATATGTGCTGCTTCCCCAGAAAATGTGAAACATTCTCTTTTTGAGAAAAGAATGAGTAGCTGGTGGGGTTGTATGCAATAGATGGCATGGGCTAGTTGCTTTTTTCAATGATGGTCACCAAAGAATGTGAACCAATCAAATAATGTGGCTGCCCGGCTCAGATAGAAGTTTGGTGCAGAGTCTAATATTCATTTACTCTGATCTCTCACCCTCTTTCTTTTAATGCTCACTTCTAACCAATCTCTCTTTTCCATTTTACCTCTTCACACACCAACACTCAATTCTTTTGACCCCTCTCCCCTCAATCACTCATGGTATACTTCCTGGGTAGGAAACACTGGTTATCGTGAATCCATGGAAGTTCTGATAAGTTCTCACACTGAATCTCATGTATTTTCCTAAAAGAACATAGTGTTCAACAAGCTTTTGTACATGAAAGCACAAAGTTACATGAAGAATAAAAATTTGGAGAAGTCAAAACAGTTGTGTTTGATGATGCAATTCTCCCCCTCAACCTAAAAGTGGTTGGCAATAAGTTCATATCAATTTGTCATGAAGAATAATATGCTGGAGAATAAAAAACGAATGTTGTTTATATGAACAATATATAAACATATTTTCAATGAAAGCACATGAAATGACGTTTGATTCAATCAACAGTGAATACAAAGAACGTGAGTATTGCCATAGAAAGATTTAACTTTTGATACATGGTAATAACAAAGTCAAATAGAATGTTCTGAACCGTTATGTGTAAGAATACTTGACAAAGTATATTGACAAGATAAAACGCAAGTATTTATCTTTAAGAACACACGGTCAGATAAACATTTAAGTATCCAAAAATCTGTTAAAATCACAGATATTCTCCCCCTTAACTGAATGTAAATTTTTTTTAAATAGAAAACAAAAAAAAATAAAGTACTGAAGTGCGGGTTCTAATCTGATGTGAGTAGAAGCCATTGTCACTTGAACAAACCTGCATAAAGAAAATTTTGGTAATCATTTGATAAAATGATTCCGCTATCATTAGCAACAGTTGAAGAATACAACACAAGATTAGGATTTAGAATACTCCCCCTATAATCATGAGTAAGGTCTAAGACATGTTCAACAGACCAAGTTTGCTGATTAGAAAATGGAAATGCTTTTCATCCAACGACTTGGTGAAAATATCAGCTAACTGGATGTCAGTTTGAACAAAATGCATTTCAATGTCACCTTTTTCTACATGATCCTTGATGAAGTGATAGCGTACATCGATATGCTTTGTCTTCGAATGCTGTATCGGGTTAGAAGTTATGGCGATTGCGCTCTTAGAATCATAATAAATAGGAACACGCTTGTAGTTGTATCCAAAGTCCCTTAACTGTGTCTTCATCCGGAGGACTTGAGAACAACAGCTAGCAGCAGCTACATATTCAGCCTCGGCAGTGGATGTTGAAACACAGTTTTGTTTCTTTGAGGTCTAACTCACAAGTTTGTCGCCTATAAATTGACATGCCCCAGATGTGGTTTTCCGGTCTAGCTTACATCCTGCATGATCAACATCTGTAAAGGAAGTTAGATCAAAACGGGAATCCTTTGGATACCAAAGGCCTAGATTAGGAGAACCTTTGAGACATCTAAGGATTCGCTTAACAGCAAATAAGTGCGACTCTTTAGGATTAGACTGATATCTCACACAAAAACATGTGACAAACATTATATCTGGGCGACTGGCAGTCAGATAAAGTAAAGAACCAATAATGCTACGATACACCTTTTGATCAACAGGTTTCCCGGAGGGATCTGCGTCTAAGAGTGTACTAGTAGCCATTAGTGTTTTCATGACTGAACTGTCTGACATATTGAACTTTTTCAAAATATCTTTTATGAATTTAGCTTGATTAATAAATATGACGTCGGGTAATTGCTTTACTTGTAAACCAAGAAAAAAATTCAATTCGCCCATCATTGACATTTCAAACTTTGTCTCCATTATTTTTGAAAAGTTCTTACAAAATTTCTGATTTGTCGACCCAAATATTATGTCGTCAACATAAATCTGAATGAGAATCGAGTCCTCACCTTGCCTTTTAAGAAATAAGGTAGTATCAACTATACCTTTCTTGAAACCAGAAGCAAGTAGAAAGTTAGTGAGAGTTTCATACCAGGCTCGTGGTGCTTGTTTAAAACCATACAATGCTTTGTCTAAAACATAAACATGATCAGGGTGATGAGGATAAATGAAACCTTCAGGTTGAGCCACGTAGACCTCCTCATGCAGAACGCCGTTCAAGAAAGCTGACTTTACATCCATTTGATAGACTGTAAAGTTTTTGTGCGCTGCATAGGCTAGGAAGATTCTGATGGCTTCGATCCTTGCAACCGGGGCGAATGTTTCGTCATAGTCAATGCCCTCTTGTTGACAATACCCTTTGGCGACCAAATGAGCTTTGTTTCTCACAACTACACCGGCTTCGTCTTTCTTGTTTCTGAAAACCTACTTTGTTCCTATAACAGATTTACCTTTAGTTAGTGGGATCAAGCGCCATACCTTGTTCCTTTTGAATTGTAGAAGATCGTCTTGC
The DNA here is from genome assembly GCA_023525745.1 of Arctium lappa. Lineage (NCBI taxonomy): Eukaryota > Viridiplantae > Streptophyta > Magnoliopsida > Asterales > Asteraceae > Arctium > Arctium lappa. The sequence goes on along the minus strand of CM042056.1, from coordinate 18,417,607 downwards.
ATAACATAAATCCAGAAGGGATCACGTAGAGCTTCAGACGCTTTCTTTGGTTCTAAGGAACTAAGGAAGCTTGAAAACATGCAGAAGTTGGCTGATGCAGATCTTGTCGTGACACCGGTTTGTACGTCACCAATCACGTTGTCTAGGGGATGATCCTTAGTCCAACGATGTGTGCTTGGTAAGGCTTCAACTGTTTGTTGCGTATTTGACGCATCGTTGTCATCATGCACTGCAGGTAGATCCATAGATGTACCCGGGACATCTGGTACTGGTGTTTCTGATACTGAATCTTCTGGAATAGCAGTTGAAGTACTCTTGACTTCCTTTCCAGAAGAGCCATCTGTAGAGACAGATTCATCATTAGCAGAGTCAGAAGCTAATGGTTGAGTTGTACCTGATGGAGATGAAGTTTCAGTGACTTCTTCTTCGGACGGTCCAGACATGTCTTCAGAAATAGTAGGGACCTCCGAACTTGTTATTGATGTAGATATGCCTTTATCAAAATATGCACATATATCATCAAAGGCATCAATAAACAATAAATCTAACTCAGATGAAGTTGAGTTAGAGTTAGAAGAAGTAGATCTTTGAGAAGCTGGTTCTATTCTGGATTGAATAGAAGCTTTGTCCTTACGACCGAGTTCTGAACTGTTGTGTCCAGAAGTCCTTGTAGAATTCTCATCAAAGGAGACATTCATGCTCTCAACAACCGTCTTAGTTCGAATAATGTAAATTCGATAAGCTTTGGATGTCAGAGAGTATCCAATGAGATATCCTTCATCCGCTTTCTTATCAAATTTTGATAATCCTTGACGCTCTCGAAGAATGTAACACCTGCAACCAAAAACACGAAGGAATTTGATGTTAGGCTTACGATTGTTCATTAACTCATATGCTGTTTTGTTAAACCGCTTGACCACAATGGTACAGTTCTGAGTAAAACATGTTGTAGCGATTGCCTCAACCCAAAGGTACAAGGGTAGATCCGAGTAAGCAAGCATAGTACGAGCTGCTTCAACAAGAGTGCGATTCTTCCGTTCAACAATGCCGTTTTGATGTGGAGTGTAGGCTGCAGAGAAATTATGTGAAATACCCACAGAAGTAAGATAACTCTTCAGGGTGTCATTCTTGAACTCCGTGCCATTATCGTTGTGAATGGTTCGAACGGGCAATTGAAGACGTACTTGGATGCGCTTGATAAAAGCGATAATCAACTCTGGCACATCTGACTTTTTGCGAAGAAACTCGAGCCATGTATACCTTGAATAGTCATCTATCATTACTAAAACGTACTTCTTACCGTTGATAGATGTTGTTCGCATTGGGCCACAAAGATCCATATGAAAAAGTTCCAGTGCAGATGAGGTCGATGATTCAGCTTTGGACTTGAAGGAGCTTCGCTTCATTTTGCCCAACTCACATGCGGAACAGAGTGAGTCTTTTTCGAACCTCATTTTCGGTAGACCTTTGACCAGACCTTGTCTTTGTAGCTTCGCTATAGATCGGAAATTCTTATGAGACAAGCGTCGATGCCACGTCCACGATTGTCCCTTAGTTGCTTTGGCTAGTAGAAATACTGGACGTGTGACAAACAGTGTGGGAAAATCTACATAGTATTGATTTCCATGGCGCTCAGCTTTGAAGACTTCGTAACCATCGGGATCCTCTAGATAGCAATAAGTGGTTGTGAAGCGGACTTGATAATTCATGTCATAGAAGTGACTGGTACTAAACAGATCAAGCCCTTCTACATATAATACTCTTTGAATCTTTACAACTCCATTGTCGAGCATTCCATATCCTCTGACGTGACCTTCGGCTTCAGAATTGGCAAATCTAACTGCTCCGGCAGGCTCCTCCACATAGTTATGCAAGAGGTGATTGAATCCTGTCATGTGGCGTGAACATCCGGAATCTATTACCCACAATCGACAGGCCTGCAAAAGAGACAATTAGTTTTGCTTAGGCACCCATATCAGGATGGGTTCTTCACGGTTAGCATCAAGCAACTCAGGAATATCATCTGGTTTGACTTTCACTCTCCATTCATAACGCGGTTTTGGAACCCATTTCCAAACCATCTTAACATTTAATTCCTGAAAGTGCTTTTTAGAAGTAGGATTGGCAACCTTAGCTCGATACACTTTGGGTTGTGCGAAAGAATTAGAATTAGACTTAAGGTTCAATTTAGCTTTTCTCTTATTCTGTTTGGACTTTGGAGGGGAGTAGTATTTGAATGAGTTATCCCGATTCTTTCGATCAAAATTCATAAACTTAGATTTATCGGAACAAACCTTACATTCATGTTCATCAAAAGAATTACTTTTCAAAATAACATTGTCTGAAGTACAACTATTTGAAGCAAAAGTTTCACTAGATAACCTATCATTCTTATTCAAACTACTATCTTTATTCTTCCTACTCCTCCCAACTCCATTTCCTTTTATATCTGAAACAGAAACAGGAACCTTGTTAGTCTCTAACTTAGAAGGTGGTTTTTTTGTAGTGCTCTTTGAAGTCTCACCCTTTTCAAAAATACTCGGTGGATATTCAGGACAATCAGAGTAAACAACTGAAGGTTTTGTAAGAGCATCAAATTCTGGATTGGTTCTTACCTTCCAGCTTGGATCATTGAGCATCTGTTTATCATTTGAAACATTTTTAAACAAAGTAGTTTTCAAATCATTGATCTCAGTGCAAAGCTCTTGATTTACTTTTAAAGACTTTTCTAGTTTATGTTTGAGATCAAAGTTTTCATCTTCAACCTCATCAACAGACTGTTGCAACATTTCAATTTGCTTCATCAATTCAGATGTATTATCATTCCCAGAATTTGACCCCTTTAAATCAGAAACAGGATCAGAGTCTGAAGCATTCATCATTTCAGAGAATATCTCTTCAGTCATGGATGCAATAAACTCCGTTTTATCATTTTGAACACAAGATTCATTCGTGATAGCAGTTTCTTCTTCAACCTCTTCAACAAGTAAAGGTTTAGAAGCAAAGGGATTTGAGACTGATGGTATAGTAGATGGATCAACATACGATTCATACTCATCATATTTGCATGCAGTCTCAGGTGGAACTGTGTTGGTGTTTACTGATTCTTTGGAAAGTGTGGTAAATAGTGATTCAAACTCAGTAAATTCGATCTTTCGAGTCTCATAGATTTTATTCAAATCACCATATGTAAAACCAACTGATTTAAAAAGATTTTGAGAATCAGTGTCACCAGACTTGTTCTTTCCCATTTCTTCTCGACCTTTGGTCTCTTCAGAAGATTTAGGAGAACTTGCTTCATCAAAAGTAGCACGAATGTCAGGAATGAGTCTGATTGCGGAGCCACATTTATCAAAGTTATATAGGTGCTCCGGTGCCTTTTTCAAAATTTCGTTAGTTGGCACACCTAAACCTAGTTTTAGTTTATAAAACCTTTCGTCTTGGAGTTTATTGGTCAACAGATTTAATGTTTGCTCAGTCTGACCTCGTTTCATATTAATATCCTCCAGTTGCTTGATTTTGGTGAAAGCTTCATTTCTTTCTTTATAACAAACTTCAAATTTGATTTGAAACTCACCCTTTTCAGCATTAAGATTCACAAGATCTGTTTCTAAACCAAATATTTTTTCTTTTAAAGACGCTTTTTCAGCTTTTAAATCATCCTTTTCCTTTTCTTTTTCTTCCACAACAACTTTTAATATAGCATTTTCATCACGAAAGCTTAAGACAAATTGATGTGCAGAGCTAAGTTTACCTTTCAGTAAAGCAAATTCATCTTTCATACCATGTATTTAGGCCATTAAAGATTCAATAAGTTCAGAATTGTCACATACCTCAGAGTTTGCATCTTCGGATTATGTCTCAGAGTCTTCACCGTCACCATCCAGCTTTGCCATATAAGATACTTGGGTGAAGTGTGCTTGCTCCTCGTCATTGGAACTTTGGAACAACCAGTTTTCTTCTTCATCCATCAACACTTGTCCTTGTTCAACTTTCTTGGCAATAAGTGACTTTCTTGCGTAGTACTCTGAGTTCTTTACCTTTTTGAACTTGCAGTCTCTTGAGAAGTGCCCAAATTTGCCACAGTTGTAGCATCTTCCTGGTTCATCCTTTCGTTTTTCTCGTTTCTCCTCTCTCTTTCCTTCTCTCCTATCTTCCTTCCTGTCTTCTCGTCCTTCCTCTCTCCTTCCATGCCTCGGCTTGTATCGCATTTCAGACTTCTCTTTCTTGTATCCATCATACTTTGGCTTTGAGTAGAATCTTTTCTTGCCAAATCTCTTCTTGAATCGTCGTGTGATTAGAGCTAAGTCCTCAGAGAACTTCTGAATATCTGGATCAGAATCAATTTCCAGTTCTTCATCGCTTGAAGCAGAGTCAGAGTCAGTAACTTCGGTAACTAGAGCTTTAGACACCTTTTTCTTTGACCTTGCAGAGGATACAGAACCTTTGCCGGCTATGAGAGCCACGGAGTCCTTCAGATTAGTAGACTCGTTATTGATAGATCTCACCTCATCCTCATGTTGAGCAAGAGTAGAGAAGATATCAGTGACATTTTCTTGAGCCATATTCTTGGACATCTGGAGGTTGATGGCAAAGTTCTTCCATTTTGGATTCAGATTCTTGATGAACTTGTAATTTATCTCAGAAGCAGATTTAGCGATATTGTTCCTCCACAAGTCATTGAGAATGATGTTATACCTGTTGTAGGTATCTAGTAGTAGCTCTCCTTCTTTTGCATGAAATCCCTCGTAAGCATTTATGCATAGATTCTGCTTAGCTTGGATAGAGGATTCACTTCCTTCAAACTGTCTTGCTAGTTCGTCCCAAATTGCTTTAGCAGTGCTCTGACTGTCTACACGATTGTAGATGTCGTTTGGGATTGCCATTGTCAGATAGATTAGAGTCTCTTCTTCTATCTTATACTGTTCTTTCTGCTTTTCAGTGAAGAACTGATAAGGTTTAGGAACCTCTCTGTCAGGGATTTCTGGAGAGGTTTCTGTTGCAGCTTGACCCTTGACTGTGATCATTGGAGTTTGTGGACCATCAATGATTGCTTTCATGAATTCTCTGTTCTTGTGATTCAGAAACTAGATCATTCTGGTCTTCCATTGCTGATACTCATTAGCCATGAGGACAGGAGGTTTGACCTGAGAGCCCATTGAGAGAAGCTGATTCGACATCCTAGCTGTACGGTTAGTAATCAAATTTTTCTGTACCAAGACAACCAACTAGATGAGATCGTTAGAATCAAAATAAAAACTACACTAAAAAATTTTCAGAAAAATAAATTTCCAAAAATAATTAAGTGCAGTTCTTTCAATCAGTATAAAGCTTCAAATATTACTGAACAAAATTCCCCCTTTGCGCAAGCCTCGCTTTACGCAAAAGTGAACAGTGAATAGTGAATAGTGTGAACAGTACTTACGCAAAGTGAACAATAATTGCGCAAACGAGGCTTGTGCAAAGCAGAGGTTTGCGGGTCTAGTGGTTGCGCAAAGTGAAGGTTCGCGTATCAAGTGGGTTGCGCAAACTGAGATTCGACCAGAAAGATGTAAAGACCGGTATTTTGTTCGACCGGGAGCTTGCTTCGACCGGTAAGTGATAGGACCGATACTATGCTTTGACCGGTATTGGTCTTCGACCGATACAAAGGTATGGACCGATATAACTATTCAACCGGTATTCTATTTGACCGATAAACTATATTCGACCGGTATACTTTTAAAGGTCTCGACCGGTAATGGACTAGACCGATATGGTGAACTCGACCGGTAGTGTGATAGACCGGTATAGGCTTTGACCGATAGATGATATGGACCGATAGTCTATGTTCAACCGATAAGGTGCTATGACCGGTATCGAGTTCGACCTATATGGTGCTTTGATCGGTATAGTGTTCGACCAATATGTTCTTAATTCAACCCAGATTGTCGATAAGTAGCCCAGAAAATCAACCCAGAAATCAAACACGAACTCAAAATCAAATGCAAAAATCAGGCTATTGCACTCAGAAACATGTATCGAACACAACCTAATCAATAACAAATATTAAAATCAACTTTCATGCATTCAATTTAAAGAACACGGTGTCGATATTCATGCAAACCCATAAAACACAAAATCAATAAATTCAATTACTTGATTCTTTTTAATGCAAATAATCAATCAGATAACCTTCAGAAGCATGAACCTCAACTAATCAGATCAACTTTAAACCAATAAACACATTAATTCATGAACTCAGATGAACAGAAAAAAATTCGATGAACAGTAATCGAATGAACAGTAACTTTCGATGAACAGTAACTTTCGATGAATAGTAACTTCAATTTTTTTTTATTCTTTTGGCTCTGATTCCACTTGTTATCCCAGTTTAATCTAGTTGATAATTAACACACAAACATAATAATAATCAATAGATAATAAGATTAACAAAACATACCAATCCCTTGAATAAATAGTTAAACTTGTGTGTGCTTGATACCCTTGAATACAGAGAATAACAGCTACCTCTCTAATATGATTATGATAATAATTATGAGGATTAACCTAAAACTAAACTAATTAAAACATTAAATACTTAGGCTTTTTAAGGCCTAATGGGCTTGGGCCCAATAGTAACTAAACTATCAATCTATTACAATTTAGACCCCAAACTTTAACTATCAAATAAATACAGTTTAGACTCTTTAATCTTGAATACAATTATGATCCAACACTTATGTTGATAAGGATGGTTTGTTACTTGAAGCGAAAGACAAGGAGCTGAAGATAATTATGGAATGGATATTGGTGATCAACAATACTTTCATAATTATCTTGTAATCTGTTTTGTATATATAGTCTAGAAGTATTAGATTATTGAAGATATACGTCTTTTGTTTTAGAGAGAATTAGCCTCAAGATTATTAGTGATCCTTTCATTAGAGAAGTATTGAACGTCTGTTGAGCCTGTTCAACAGATTGAGGCTTTGGTTGTAATCATCAAGTTTATTCAAATACTACTTGTGATTTGAATTCATACACTGTTTCATTGATTTCTTGTTAAAGTGTTATTTCGCAACTTCTTTAATAAAGTTTCTGAGTGTTTTTTTAAATTCTTGTTTTGAATTTCGATCCTGACAAGTGGTATCAGAGCATTAGGAACTCAGAAATCAATAATCATCATAGACGGACCAAACGACAGTTTTATTGTTTCTAAGGTTCCCATGCTCAAACCTAATGATTTTGACATGTGGAAAATCAGGATCAGACAGTATATACTTCTTACAGATTACTCAATGTGGGACATCATTGAGAATGGTCCCTCCAGTGAAGGAGAGGTGGGAGCAGATGGCAAGAGACCTCCACCAAAGACTGATGGAGAAAGAAAGATAAGACAGACTGAAAAGAAAGCCTTGAGCACTCTGCTTTTGGAAATTCCAAATGAATATGAACATCAGTTTTGCAACTGTGCTGATGCCAAAATCTTGTGGAATGCCTTGGAGAAGAGGTTTTCAGGTACCAAAAGCACTAAGAGAAATCAGAAAGCAATTCTCAAGCAACAATATGAAAATTTTATGTCTACAAAGAATGAATCTATGACTCAAACCTTTGATAGGTTCAACAAGTTGATTGGAGAATTGGCCACTGTTGGTGTCAAGATGGACCAGGATGATGTCAACAGAAAGTTTCTAAGATCTCTTGGTGAAGAATGGATAATGTATACCGTATCCTTCAGGCAGAATGATAATCTGGAGGATAAGGAACTTGATGACCTCTACAATGATCTCAGGGTGTTTGAAGTAGATGTTGAATCAAAGAAGAAGCCATCTGGATATTCTCACACTGCTGCTCTCCTATCATCCACTACTGATTCTTCTGCTAATACAAAATCAGTTAGTGCTGCTTATGGTTCAAAACAGGATGGATCCAATGATTCTGTTTTGGAAGCTTTTCTTGCTAGACATGCTAAATCTTCTCTTATCAATGATGATCTGGAGCAGATCAATGTTGATGATCTTGAAGAGATGGACATCAAGGGGCAAATGTCAATGCTCACCATGAGAATCAAAAGATTCATTAAAAGAACATGAAGAAACAACTTTGCCATGAGAAGAGAAGATGGTGCTGGATTTGATAAATCCAAGGTGGAATGCTACAAGTGTCATAAACTGGAGCATTTTGCAAGAGAATGCAGAGGAGGAATTTCTCAACAACATGGGAGCAAAAATCAACAATCAAAGTCCACAAACTACAACAACAGGAATTCATCTCAAGCACTTGTCTCACAAGAAGGAATGGGCTTTGATTGGAGTGATCAAGCAGATGAGGCAATCCAGAATCAAGCATTGATGGCTGAGGTTTCAGAGTCTTCAAGCACAGCAATCCCCACAGAGGTAAAATATAAACTTTGCTCTAAAGCCTGTCTTGAAACTGTTAGAAAGTACAGGGATCACAATCAGAGCATGTGTGATGATCTTAAAAGGTTGGAGAAACATAGGAGAGAGTCTAGTTTGATCATTGTGAGTTTTGAAGAACAGATCAAGGCATATCAGGCCAATGAACTTCAACATTCATATGACCACAACTATTGGAAGTGGGAAAAGAAAGAGTTAGAGATTAAGCTAGAGAAGGTTAGAGAGGAATGTGAGAAAGTTAGGAGTGAATTTGAGAAGGACAAATTAGACATTGAAAAATATTCCAATGCTTCTAAAGCAATGGATACTTTACTTAAAATTCAAGTACATGACAAACTGAAGAGAGGTTTAGGATACAACAACACCCCTCCACCTTACAATAACAACTATATTCCACCCACCTCAGACCTCTTAGAAAGTCAAGATAATAAGGACTTACCTGCAGGAGCCACAGAAGTAGATCCAATAGACAAAGTAGTGGTTGAGGTAGAGTCGGAAGAAGAGAACACTGAAGATAAGAATAAGGAAGACCAGAAAGAAATTCCCCTAGAAAACCATATTCTTACAAATGAGAGGGGGGGGGGGGTAAACCATTTGTCAAGAGTGAGAAAGTGGAGATGTCTAAGATAGGGGAAGAGAATGTTAAGAGTGAGAAAGCTGAGACCTCTAGGAAAGAGAAAAAGAGTAAAAATGTAGAAACTTCCAGGAATAGGAAGGAAAAGGTATAGGGAGTTCATTATATGCAAACTACTGCTGTAAATCCATGTACTTGTCAACAGACGAAGCCTTATCAACATGATAAAATAAGGGGAAATCAGAGAAACAGAAATAACCAGTGGGCTCAAAAACAAGGAATTGATCTAACCAAAATCAATAGACCAAAACCTTGTTTTATTTGTGGTAAGTTGAATCATTTAGCCAAACACTGTTATTTTAATCCCGAACCAAAGAATTACTTTTAAAAAAAACACGAAATTATGTTGGTTATAAGAAAAAATCAATACAATCAAGGAACCACATGGCTAATAATGTGAGAACAGCACCAATGAAAATTGGCACTGCAAAATCTCATATTCAGAATAAGTTTGCTAAAGCAAGAGAAAATACTCCAAGCAAATCAAGGAGTAACTCAAAGAATAGGAAAGCAAACAACTTTGTCAAAATTTGGGTTCCAAAAGACACTAAACCTGTTAGTACTGCTACCTCAAATAGTACTGCTAACAGAAATAGTGCTGCTGATAGCAATACTACTGCTGACCAAGTTAGTACTGCTAATAAAGTTTGTACTGCTAACAAAGTTAGTACTGCTGACCAAGTTAGTACTGCTAATAAAGTTAGTACTACTAACGATGTTAGTACTTCTGACCAAGTTAGTACTGCTAACAAGGATAGTACTGCTACCAGTGTTAATTCTGACAAGCCTATAATTATGATAAAGTATTCCAGCCATGAGATTTCTAACTCTGATCATCTCATCAAGACTAAGCTTACTGAGTATGAGTATGTTGATGAGAAAGGGCAACCCAAGACCATTTTGGCTTGGGTTCCCTCAAAACACTAACTGTTTTATCTTATGTGCAGGGAAACCAACAGCTCAAGGGGAAGAGCATTTGGCATGTAGATAGTGGTTGCTCTAGGCACATGACAGGTAACATGGCCTGCCTTCAAAATTTCAAAAGGTTTGATGGAGGACGTGTTGCTTTTGGTGACAATCCAGCAGGAGGTATGATAAGTGGTAAAGGTATGGTTTCAAAAGATAAGATGACTTTTGAAGATGTTTACTATGTTGAGCAATTGAGATACAACCTGTTAAGTGTATCACAGATTTGTGACAAGAAACATAGTATATTATTTAGTGATACTGAATGTATTATCCTTGCTCCAGGATTCAAGGTAGTTGATGAAAATATGATACTACTTAGAACTCCTAGAAAGGATAATGTTTATTGTTTGGACTTAGAGAGTGTTTCATCTTATTCATCACTAAACTGTTTGTTTTCAAAAGCTTCTTTAGATGAATCATCTCTTTGGCACAGAAGGATGTGTCACATGAATTTTAAAACTATGAACAATCTTGTGAAAAACAACCTTGTGAGAGGTATGCCTCAAAAAGTGTTTTCATGTAATGATCATTGTGTTGCATGTCTTAAAGGCAAGCAGCACAAAACTTCTCATAAGTCCAAAGAAATAAACACAATCTCTCCACCCCTTCAGTTATTGCATATGGATCTTTTTGGTCCTACAAATGTGATGAGTATTGGTAAGAAATCCTATTCCTTAGTCATTGTTGATGATTTCTCTAGATTTACTTGGGTATATTTTCTGAGGACTAAGGATGAGACAAGTGGACTGATCAAATCCTTTGTCCTTAGGATTGAAAACCAAACAAATCTAAGAGTTAAAGTCATCAGATCTGATAATGGAACTGAGTTTAAAAACAGTGACTTAAATAGCTTTTGTGAGACTAAAGGTATTGAGAGACAATTCAGTGCTCCTAGGACTCCTCAACAGAATGGTGTTGTTGACAGGAGAAATAGGACATTGATTGAAGCTGTTAGATCTCTGTTGGCATATTCAAAGCTACCCATTACATTCTGGGCAGAAGCAGTTAATACTGCTTGTTATGTCCAAAACAGAGTTCTAGTAGTCAAATCCCAAGGAAAGACACCATATGAACTTTTCAAAAAGAAGAAACCTTTTATTGGATTTTTCAAACCTTTTGGATGTCCTTGCACAATTCTCAACACCAAATCTCATTTAGGCAAGTTTGAAAGCAAAGTAGAGGATGGATTTCTTGTTGGATACTCCTCTCAGAGCAAGGCATACAGAGTATTCAACAGTTCTTCCAGGATTATAGAGGAAAGTGACAATGTCAAATGCAATGAGAACACACCAAATCAGATTGGTACAGGCCCTGATTGGCTGTTTGACATTGATTCACTAACTAATTCTTTGGGTTTTAGTAATGATCAAATTACAGGAACAAGTTCAGAAAAGGTACAAGAACAGAGATAAGAGTATGTGTTGTTCCCAATACATACAGTTGATCCTGTTGAATTTTGTCAACAAGAAAAAAAAGATGATTCAGAAACAACGGATTTTGAACCAGAACAGGATGAAGAGGATAATGGTGAAAAAGAGGATGATACTGATGATGAAATTTTTTCAGTTTTTGGTGGCAACACTCCTGAAAAGAATGATTCCAATCTTGATGCAAATATTAATGAGGAGACTGTCCATCAAACAAGAACTCAGAAGAATCATCCTCCTCAGTTGGTGATTGGTGATATCAATTCCCCCAGGATCACAAGGCATCAAAGTAAGTTAGAAGGGTTGAAAGACTTACAGTCAGGATTGTTGTCTTGTTTTCTATCCCAGATTGAACCCAAGAAAGCTTATGATGTAATGAAAGACCCAAGTTGGATAGAAGCAATGCAAGAGGAGCTGCTGCAGTTTGAGCTGCAAAATGTGTGGGATCTGGTTGACCTTCCACAAGGACACAGGGAAATTGGAACTAAATGGATTTTCTGGAATAAGAAAGATGAGAGAGGAATAGTGATAAAGAATAAGGCCAGACTTGTGGAACAAGGGTACACACAAGAAGAGGGGATAGACTATGAAGAAGTGTTTGCACCAGTAGCTAGAATTGAGGCAATTAGGTTGTTTCTAGACTATGCTTCTTTCATGAAGTTCATAGTATTTCAGATGGATGTTAAAAGTGCATTTCTATATGGGAAAATTGAGGAAGAAGTGTATGTTTGCCAGCCTCCAGGGTTTGAGAATCCTAACTTTCCTGAAAAAGTATACAAATTAAAGAAGGCACTCTATAGGCTACATCAAGCACCAAGAGCATGGTATGACACTCTATCTACCTATCTCTTGGAAAATGATTTTGAAAGGGGAATCATTGACAAGACCCTTTTCATTAAAAGGAAGCAGAAGGACATCCTGCTTGTTCAAATCTATGTGGATGATATCATCTTTGGTCCACAAAAGATCATATATGCAAGAAGGTTGAGAAGTTAATGCACAAAAGATTCAAGATGAGCTCTATGGGTGAACTCACATCCTTTCTTGCGCTACAGGTTAAACAGAAAAAAGATGGCATTTTCATAAGTCAATCCAAGTATGTGCAGGATATACTTACAAAGTTTGGATTTTCAGAAGCAAAGTTTGCAAGCACACCTATGGAGACACACAAACAGATAACTGCAGATCTTGAGGGGGAGGATGTGGATGTTCATCATTATAGATCCATGATAGGCTCCCTCATGTATTTAACAACTTCAAGACTAGACATTATGTTTGTTGTATGTGTGTATGCCAGATTTCAAGTGAGGCCTAAGCAATCTCACTTTCAAGCAGTCAAAAGGATCTTTCGATATCTCAAAGGACAACCTAGGTTGGGTCTTTGGTATCCTCATGACTCACCATTTGATCTGCTTGCATATTCTGATAGTGATTTGGGTGGTGCAAACTTGGATAGAAAGTCTACATCAGGAGGATGTTAGTTTTTGGGTGCAAGGCTAGTTTCATGGCAGTGTAAAAAGAAAACCACAGTGTCCACCTCTACAACAGAAGCAGAGTATATAGCTGCTGCAAGCTGTTGCTCACAAGTGTTATGGATTCAGAATTAGATGTTGGACTATGGTATTACTTTTCTTCACACTCCCATCTTCATTAATAACAACAGTGCTATAAGCATTGTTAATAATCCAGTGAAGCACTCAAAAACCAAGCATATAGAATCAGGTACCATTTTATTAGAGATTGCAATGAAAAGAAGTTAATTCAAGTTTTGAAAGTACACACTAGTAACCAATTTGTTGATCTATTCACCAAAGCTTTTGATGTGGGTAGATTCACATTCTTGGTCACAAGTGTGGGCATGATAAACACTGAATAAGCCTCTTTTGATTTTCTTCATGTACCATTTCCATATAGATTCTTCAATGTTTACTTTCTCATATTTCATTGTGCATGGTGCTGCTAACCATTTGTGTTTAAGTGTTTCAGACTGCGTTACTGATTAGATACTTGGTACTTCTGGTTGAGTTAATACTGCTCTCACTATTACTCCTGCTGACAGTTCAAATATGGTTAAGTATGGTTATTACTGCTAGGTGGTTTATACTGCCAGTACAAATTTACTGATGCTTGCCTTATTTCTACTGCCAGACAGTGTTAATACTGCTGGTATGTGTTACTACTACTGATATGGGTTAATACTGCGGCTATGTGTTAATGCTGCTAGGGTACTTAGTACTGCTTTTAACTGAATCCCTTAACCTATAAATACCCTCTCTGTCCGCCAAAAACCCAAACGGCTCTTTGAATTTACATTGCGTATTCATCCTCTCTCCCTCTATCTAGAATTCCTGCTAAACAGTGTGTAAACCCTAGTTTTTATTCGAACCCTAGAATCGATCAGAAAGATGGCAGAACTTGATTTCGTTGATGACCACAATGAGCTTGCAATGTTACAAAAACCCAAACAAGTTGAGGGTTTTCATGAAATTGTGGATTTCTTAACATCATCACATATTGCTTATGCTCAAACAGTAAATCCTACCATCTATGTGGAACATATGCGACAGTTTTGGGCAAATGCATCCATTCAGACTGATGATGGAAATCAGGTCATTCAATACAGGGTCTGTGATAAACCTATCACAATCACAGAAGGTTGCATACGCACTCATCTTCATCTAGAGGATACCTCAGGTATTTCTACTCTCTCCAAGGAAGATCTATTTCAAGAAATTGGTAGAATGGGGTATGAAGGTCCTACTAATGTTTACAAGTTTTACAAAAGCAAATTTTCTACTCAGTGGAGATTCTTTGTTCATACTCTTCAATATTGGATATCTCGCAAGACAACTGGATAGAGTGAGTTTAGCAGTACAATAACTTATGCTCTTGTATGCTTAGCTACCTCCAGAAAGTTCAATTTTTCCCAAATAATTTTAAATTATTTGCTGTCAAACTTGGATACCAAAACCAAAACCAAAACCAAAAGATTTTATATGTATCCAAGGTTTGTACAAGAGGTACTAAACATGGAATTGACGGATTTACCCTCTTTTACAGAGGTATATGTACCTAAACCTCCCAAAGGGAAGGTATTTTCCAATATGAAAAGGCCTAGTAAGGACTTTTATAGAAAAGACACACCATTGTTCTCTACAATGATGGTTGTGTCCCACCCACATGGTGAGGCATCAAGGTCACAACCCATATCTGACCAACCCACTGATGACCTACCCACACCATTCACTTTAAATACTCTTCCTCAGATCCTTGTTGATAAGCCAATTCCCCCAATCACTCAAAAATATACAAAGAAAAAGGTACACAAGGTTCCTTCCCTTCATGTATCTACACCCCAAAAGCCTACAAGCCCTTTGATGGAGCATTCTCCATCAGAGAATATCCAAAGGGAATCCACAGGGGTGTCTCCCAACCCCGAGAAGGTGCTCTCTCAGGAGAAGGATGAGCATGTGGGCAGCAAGGCTCACACTACTGATTCTGCACAAGGTGTGGGTCAGGACAGTGTGAATATAGCTAAGACCTTCCCCACGGCAACTTTGGATGAGAAATCATCTAAGGGACCCAGGTGCCAAGAAACCAAGGGGGTAGTAGGTGCTTCTGATAGGCAGAAGGCCTCTACTAAAAGATCCCATGATCCTTCAAGGGTGGTAAACACACCTAAAGGAGGTGAGGACAGATATAACTATGACGAATTGATGGAAACCATTGGCAATGTTAACCTGGATGTTCTAAATCAGGGTTTAGAGATAAAGGAGCTGAAAAAGGTGATCATTTCTCAACAGGGGCAGTAGACAAACTCAAGAAGATGGTGTTTAATTTGGTGCACAAAAAGAAGAGGAAGCAATTTGTCTTGAAGAAAAGAGAAAGTGCTCATGATGCTTCCAAAAAGGGGGAGAATCAAGAAGTTGAAGTTGAGATGGAAAGTATGGAATTTCAATTTGAGGGGGAGATTGGTGGAGAAGCTGAAAAGAATGATGAGGAGAAGAAGAAGGAAGGTGTGAAAGCAGCAGAAATTAAAGAAGAAGGAGTCACAACTGAACCAGCAGTAGAATAAAGCAGTAGAAACCAAGAAAGCAGCAGCAGAAACAGGAATGTCTATGGAAGAAATAGAGATTGCAGAGACGTTGGTTAAGGCAAAGAATGACACTCCTAAGGCTACTCAAAAGGCTAAGGGAGTGGTGATTAAAGAAGGAGGCACATAGAAGAAAAAGAAAGAGATCAGTGTGTCAGAGGCAAAGAAGAAAGGGAAAGAAAAGATGATTGAGCCTGTGAAACCATTAAAGAAGCAGAAGCAAATAGAACTGGATGCAGAATTGGCAAAGAAAATGCAAGAAGAATAAGAAGCTCTTTCTTTGAAAGTAGCAAAGGATTTGAATGCACAGTTTAAGAAGGAGTTTGAAAAGGAGGATGAGCTCCAAAAGGCCAAAGACAGAAAGCTTGCAAGAGATTTGGCATCAAGGCTTAATGAAGAATATCAGAAGAGTTTGAAGACTGCTGCAAAGAGGGTTACAATGAAAGCAACTAGACAAAGGCAGTCTTCAAAGACCTTTCTAGTTGCACAGGAAAGAAGAAAGATGATAAACTTCTTGAAAAGATCTGTTGGAGTTCCTGAAGGGATGTTTGCTAAAATGTCTTATAGCAGGATAGAAGACTTGTACAAAAAGGAGATGGCAAAGCTACAAGGAGATTTCACTCAGAGAGTTGAAGTTGAAAGAAAAATGAAAGAAAGACAAGATCTAAACATTCAACAGCCTTTTCCTGAAAATGAAGAAGGCACTCCTACCAATGAAAAGGTAGAAGTTAAGAAGGAAGAGACTTTAGCTCAGAAGATAGGAGCTGCCAAGAGAATGAAGTCAATCGCTACAAAGAGAAAGGCAAAAAGGCCAAGAACTGAGGAAGGTGAGAAAGAGCAGGGCGGTGAAAGAATGGAAGCTGAATCATCAAGAACTACAGATGCACCTCCTGTGCCTGCTACTCCAGTCAGTTCAATGCTTCCAAATATTTTCTTTTGGGATGTGTGTGTGGAAAAAGACAAGCACTTTCTCAGGATTAAAAGAGCAAATAACAGATTTGAGATCTATACAAGTTTTCATCAGTTTATGCAAAAATGCTCAAGAAGTGACTTGGAAGACATGTATTCTGTTGGGATGAAGTTATATGAAGACAGGATTCAGCAAGGAGCTCAGGATGATACAAGGTTGATCATGAACTGGATATGTCTTATGTTTGAACCTGATAGAATACAACTTGAGAAGCAAAGTGTGTTGAGTTGGCGGTTACTTAAGCAATGTGGAGTTTATGTGTTGTTTATGTCAAAGGCACAAATAGAGTATTATTTGGTGGAAAAGCAGTATAAGCATGATGTGATGTGATCAGATTGACAGGAATGCTGCAATTAATGCTGAGTGGTGGAAGAGGATCAGAAATGGAGAAGGATCTAATCCAGTTACTCACGGAGCAGAAAAAACAAGAGCAACATAAACCACAAGAGCATCGGAAACAAGCAGAGTATGTTTAAACTCAAGAGCAGAGTCAAGAGCAATCAAGTCAACAACCTCCAGAACAGCCAAGACAGTCTGATGAGCAGTTTGATTTGTATATGACAGTGACAGATGAAGAACCATTGAAATTTGATCCTATCTCAGTGAAAGCTCCAGAGATCATTCATTGGGATACTATGGTGGATAAAGGCACATAATATTTCAGGATCAAGAGAATGGGTGACAAGTATGAGGTCTATTCAACTTGGGGTAAGATCATCAGAAGTTGTACCATAGTTGACTTGGAAGAAATGTACAAGGTTGGATTGAAATTGTATGGTGACTTGTTGAAAGGAGCAAGGATGAGCTTAACAAAGATATCTCCGGAGTATTTGTGTATCATGTTCAACCCTGATAAAGTTGAATATCTTATCAAAGACTTGCATCACAGAGAAGGATTTAACAACATTGATCACTGGATGCTTATTGAAAGATCTGGAGTATATGTCATAACCATTGATAAATGCTTTCATGAGTACTATCTGGTCGATAAGGTCTATGATCACAGCAAAGAAAAGTTGTAGGGGATGCTGAATGCTAAGTTGGTTTGCCCTACAGGTTCAGAGATGGCCAGAATTTTGATTAGAAGAATAATAAATCAATGTGAAGGTTTGGATCCTGATCTGGGAAGTAGAGCAGTAGTTTTGAAAGCATCATGAAGATCCTATTTTTAAGAACTTAACTTCTTGATTTCAAAAGTTAAGTTAGGGGGAGATTGTTAAGTCTGAAATATGCTAAGTCTGGATAGTGCTGCTGAGAATTGAAGATTACTACTTCTGAAGACATTAGTACTGCTATTTGAAGTGATTACTACTGCTAGTAGTATTAGTATTGCTTGAACAGTTAGTACTGCTTGGAGAGTTAATACTGCTAGTTGAAAGTTAATACTGCTAACATGTTAGTACTGCTGATGTTAAGAAGATACTGCTAGAAGAATTAATGCTGCTTATGTTCATAAGGATGGTTTGTTACTTGAAGCGAAAGACAAGGAGCTGAAGATAATTATGGAATGGATACTGGTGATCAACAATACTTTCATAATTATCTTATAATCTGTTTTGTATATATAGTCTACAAGTATTAGATTATTGAAGATATACGTCTTTTGTTTTAGAGAGAATTAGCCTCAAGATTATTAATGATCCTTTCATGAGAGAAGTATTGAACGTCTGTTGAGCCTGTTCAACAGATTGAGGCTTTGGTTGTAACCATCAAGTTTATTCAAATACAACTTGTGATTTGAATTCATACACTGTTTCATTGATTTCTTGTTAAAGTGTTATTCCGCTACTTCTTTAACAAAGTTTCTGAGTGTTTATTTTAAATTCTTGTTTTGAATTTCGATTCTGACACAATATTTACGAAATGATATTTCGATGTCTTGGTATTCTTATGTGGTAAAAAGTTCTTTCTGTTATTTCACATCTTTACCTTTTGTGATACAGATAGAAAGGAAATTACTTAGAGTTGTTTGTAAATGGAGAACCTGAAGACACGATCACATAGAGGTATTTGTTTCCATCCTTGTAGGTTGTTGTCTTTTTTCTTCTTCTTTTTTGCATTTCACAAAGAGGTTGTTGGTTTTGGATCTGTTGAAGTTATTTTTTGCATTCCACACGTATGTTTGATTAGTTGAATTTCAAAAGTAGTTTTGTTGTTTTTTTTATATTTGTTTGGTCATGAAACAAAGAGTGTAGTACATATATTCTAAGCTAAACGTTGATTTTTGTTGATCTATTTGTTGTAGTGCAAATGGTTGAAAGCATATTGCTTATGCTATTGATTACTTCAATGGATTTGCATTACAAGATGAAAACAAAGTAATATATAATTCTTGAAACGAATGTCATATCAAGTTGATGATACCCAATTTTATTATATCGAGTCTCCAAATGATGTTATGATGCTGACGTTGTTAATGACAAAACTATAAATTCTAAAAATATTCTTTGTTAGATCTGACGACACTTGTATAGTTGTATATAATAAGAATCTGTGACACCTGTCAAATTCTGAATATTAAGGTTAGCACCCTCAGATTAATTTATAAGTTTTGTCACTTTTAGATTTTTATTAAAAGCCTTTAAGATAAAAGTTTCCCGAAAAATTTAGAAGTTGCGTTAAAAACCCGGAACAGTTCCGCATCTGACCGTCACTGTCTAGAAATGCCAAATAAGTGAATAAAAGTCCAAAATCCTTAAACTATAAAAATCAGTATGTTAATTTCTCTTGCATTGCAAAATTTTCAAATTTGTCATTTATTTAGCAAATATTGAGAATCGGGTATTTCGGTTCTCAAATATATCTGATATTTTATAAATTAGACTAGTAATTTAATTAATAATATTAAATTAAATTTTTTTATGTTGGTGAGTCGTTAGGACACTTGTCCTAATCCTACCCTATTTTAATTATTTTTATCAATTAAAAACCAAATTAAAAACAAGAATTACTCTTCATTTTCAAAAACCAACTTTTCACCTCCTCTCCCTCTCCTCCCTCTTGTTCGGCCGAATACCACCACCACCACCACTCCATTTTTCTTTTCTTTGTTAAAAATCAAAATCCAAGCAAGAATCCATCAACAATTTGAAGTTATAATCAAGTTTCCATCTCAAATCTTCAAGGTAACCTCAAAAACTACATTTTTGTTATGCATATTTTCATATTTTGAATTTTGGGTTTGAGGAGCAAAAGATTAATCTAAAATGTGGTATAAATTAGGTTTTGTTGATAAAATAACTTTCAAAGTTATGTTCATATATTCAAAAATGAAATTTTGATTCTTGTTTATCAAAAGAAAACTTGTTTATCATCAAGTTTAGGGTTTATGATGAAAATGTTGAATTTTGGTATCATAAACCACTAAAATATTGGTATTATTGAAATTATGATTATGTTAACATAATGAAATGTTAGTATAAAAATATTCTTATGAAGGAATTTCCCAAGTTCCACATGATTAAGAACTTAGTAATAATGTTAATGTCATTTATTTGGTGTTATGTTCATGAATGCATTTGGATGAGCATTTTGATTGCAATGAATCCATGATGCATAAGTTAGTTTATCATGTAATGAGGAGTGAAGACATGGTTTATAATCAAAAACCATGTCTAATGATCATTATTTGTGGTTTAAAATAGTATTTACTTCATTTTAGAATCTGTCCAGAAAATGGACTTCACTTCTAGCTTGCACAACTCACAAACCACATGTCAAAATTTGGGTTTTTTGCTTCTAAACTTTAATTTAGAGTGTTAGCTTTCTAAAAAGTCCGAAAACACTGAATTTGGAGTTGATTTGGGCACCTAAATGGATTTTACAAGAAAATGGTGCAATCTGTCTAGTGAAGACAGATTCATACACCTATATTGTAGAGGCCATAACTCCCTCATTACTCATCCAAATTAAGTGAATCTTTTTCCAAATATTAGGATTTTGAGTTAGGTTTGCATCCATATATGAATCACTGTCAAATTCCAAGAATTGATACCTCAAAAGCCTGTTACAAATGAGGTATGTCACTGATCCGAAAATCAGTGACACTCTATTTTGTAAAATTTATTTGAAGTATCAAAAGTTATTCAAAAATTATAAAAAAATTCAGATTTACTCTAAACATATTATAGTATCATCACAAAATTTTTGATTAAATAATTCTCTTGGGAAGTTAAGCTTCCGTGTTGAATTTATCAGATAACTTTCTGGACAGCATATGCTGAATCCAGAAAGGTAATTTTATTAAGTTTAATTTTTCTTTTATTGTATTTTGGAACTTTGTATAGTTAAAAATGAATATGGACTAAGGAATTTATATGATGGCATTTCATGGGACAATTGGACATATTGGTTGGACATCGGAATAGGGCATTAATGTGTTTCTTTATGGCAACTCTTGTATAGGGAAACTAAGGGCGTGACAAATTCTATAAGTATTAAAGTAAAGCTTCACCCGTTACATTCGTTAAGGTGAGTATTCAAAGCCCCACTTTTATCGTTTTAATTGATTTTGGGGTGGAAAGCATGTTTAATTTGCGTATATTAAAGATTCATGAGAATGGTTTTAAAGTATTGCAAATTGGCAATTATTAAGGCTTTGTTAAAAGCATTTGGAATTATAAGCTATATGATAAGTATGCAATTGATGTGTTGAGTATTTAATGTTAAGACCCCGTGACACTACTATTAACTCGAAGAAAATCGGGCCTATAGTATTAGTGGGTAGCGCTATTTGGTGTGACAAACCCACCTTAATGCTGACGAGCAGGGGTGCACTATACTAGAGAAGATGACTAAACATGTGGCTTGAACCACCGCTGAGTTAGTTCATCGGGGGCGTTGAAATTGGTCAGAGACGGCTTAGTAGTGGCTCAACGTAATATTGTCTTTGCATACACTTATCATAAAGAAATTAAATTGTGGTGCTCATGAATCAAAGAATTGAAGTTGGTTTTTACGTATGTTTTACAAATGACAACTTGCATATAAAAAATGATTTGTGCATATTTAAAACCTGTGAACTCACCAACTCTTTGTAGTTGACCTTGGTTTTTATTCATGCTTTTCAGGAATCGAGAAGGTAATTCCATGATGTTTTAGCAGTGCACATCATATTTTGAAGCAAGATTATTTTGCTTTATGCGTATCGTTATATTTTAAGTTTGGGAATTGTAAACAATGACGATACTATGTTCTTAAAAATGTAATGTATTTTGAAAGTTAAGTAAATGTTGGTATGTTATAATCTTGTGCTATGACATCGGAGCTGTTATGCCTCGTGTTTCCGCTTTAGCGGGGTGTGACAGATTTGGTATCAGAGCCATAGGTTATAGGGAATACCGGTTTTATTTTAAAACCACACACTATAACCTTTTACAAATAAAGTTTTCAAATTAAGGTGCGTTGTAGTATAACTAAGATGTGTTTCACATTATCATATTTTAACTTAAACAAAGCTTGATCACCTTTGTTTAATTTAAGTGTGTATAAAGGGGACATGGATTGGCTATACTAGGAATTACTAAAAATATAAACTTTTTGATACAAAAATGAAAAGCATGACTGTTATGTTTGTTTGCATGGTATTTTTTTTTTTTTGGTTTTTAATAAAAATTTAACATGATTGACAATTAAACTTTATTAATTATCGCAGTCAATATGTCACGGTCACCATTTCACCAAGATCAGTCGCCTGACGAATCAGGTTACCTCACCTACATCCCTAGAAGAAATACTCCGACGAGTGACGATTATGACCCATCTGAGCACGATTATTCAGATTCCGATCGATCACCTGAGAGATCGGTCACACCTACTTTGGAGCCGACTTCACCCGCCACTTTCGAGCGAGAGAGTACACCTGTCCCACGTAGGGACGAGGCGGGGCCTTCTCGACTTAGGGGTCGGAGGGTATCGCCACCACCATGTGCTGAAATACCAGTGTCTCAACCAGCCGGTATGACAGCGTTAGAAAACTACTGGGTTTCGGGTATGGCCCGAGAAGTGGAGAGAGTTAGAATGGAGATAGATCATCATGAGCATTCCATCGATGCACTCATGATTATAATGAATTGAAGTGATCAGATTTTAAATGGACTTATATCAATGGTAAGTACGGGTGATCAAACTATGAGTGGGATTATGAGGGAACTGGTGGAAACTAGGGCGATGGTAGCATGGATGCACACTTGTTTATCTGTGATGATGGGACTTTTGGTAATTGTGATAGCATGGGTGATGATGTTGTTTTTCAGGCATCAGTAGTGTGGTTCATTATTGGATAATTGGATGACTAACTTTCTTTTTGAAGATATGTAACTCGTCGTATTAATACATTATTAAATAGCATGGCTATTATTTTTGGATGAATGTTGAATATTTGATGTAGTATTTTATTGACATTGGATATGTTTATGATATATTGATTATGTTTGCTTATAAATTGTGAATTTCAATGCCTTGAGGTTGATTTATGATATATTGGATATATGAATAAATAAATACAATTTATATTGTATTAAGATTATAGGATAGAAATAAGGGAAATAAGGGAAATAAGAATATGGAATTAAATATTGACGTGGCTTTAAAATAAATTGTTGCATTAGAATTATGCCGCCTAGAAGAGAAGATCCTGAGATTGCACGACTCGTATCCGAGCAAATCTTAGCCACACTTCTTAACATAGTCAGTCAGATAGCAGCAGGTTTAAATGCTAACCAACCTAATCAACCAGGAGTTGGTGCAAATATAGAAAAAGAATGTACATATAAGACTTTTAGGTCTTGTAATCCAAAAGAATTTCACGGTACCGAAGGAACGGTTGGGTTATTATCTTGGATTGAAGGAATGGAATCCGTTCTCCACATAAGTAAATGCTCGGAAGCAAACAAAGTAGAATTCGCAGCTTGCTTACTTCAAGGGAGAGCACTGACGTGGTGGAACACTCAAGTGCAGACTCGAGGAAGAGAAGCAGCTAACAAACTCACTTGGGATGAGTTTAAAGAAATGCTTAAGGAAGAATATTGTTCAAGAAGCGAAATGCAGAAATTACAAGCAGAGTTATGGGAGCATGAAATGAAAGGAAACGACATTGATACGTACACGGCACGATTTCATGAGCTGGCGAAGATGGTGCCACATCTGGTTACACCAGAAGAGAATCGGGTAGACAGGTATGTCTGGGGTTTAGATCCAGAAATCCGAGGGGATGTGACCTCGGGTAATCCAAAAACCATTCAGGAGGCGGTAAATCTGGCAACCAAGCTCACCAATAATGCCAATCGATCGGGACTTTTCATTCACGATAAAGTCGAAGGAAAAAGGAAGGTCGAGGAAACTTCAAGGAGACCGTTTGACAGATGAAGAGGGAAGGAACAGAGAACAGTGGGTAATTATGGGATTCAGACTCAAACAGCCGATAAAGGAAAGGAAGTATATCCGAGATGCGGCAAGTGCAACAATCGTCATTTCGGAAATTGTGTTATTTGTCTCAAATGTAACAAAGGAGGTTATTATGCGAAAGATTGTAAGAATGGGGGAAAGCGAGCTTGTTCTGAATGTGGGAGTCAGGATCACTTCAGAAATTCCTGTCCTAAATTTGTCAGAAGGATGAACGCAAATCAGACTCGACCGGTTAATCAGAGGAATCAAAAAGGTCAAGCACGAGGCCGAGTATTTGAAATTGGAGCGGAAGAAGCGAGACAAGATCCGGATGTGATCACAGGTACGTTTCTCTTAAATAATCATCGTACATCTGTATTGTTTGATTCCGGAGCAGATAGAAGCTTTGTGTCATTAGGTTTTAGATCAAAAATTAATCAAATGCCCCAAAAGCTAAAAGAAACTTATGTCATTGAGTTCGCTAACGGACAAGAGATTAGGGTTGAAGATGTATTTTCGAATTGTACCCTAAGTCTAGCTGAAAAGGAATTTAAGATAGATCTAATTCCAATAAGGTTAGGAAGCTTTGACATAGTTGTGGGCATGGACTGGTTGTCTAATAACCAAGCGGAAATATGTTTCTCCGAAAAGACTCTTCGAATTCCCTTACCTAAAGGATAAGTACTTATAGTACATGGAGAAAAATCCAAAAGGAAGTTAAGAATAGTGTCCTGCATGAAGATGCAGAAGTATTTAAGGAAGGAATATATTGCGTTTTTAGCTCATGTAGTCAATAAAGAGACCAAGGAGAGGTGCTTACAAGATATTCCTGTGGTTCGAGACTTTCCCGAAGTATTTCCTGAAGATCTACCTGGGTTACCTCCACCGAGACAAGTCGAATTCCGCATTGATTTAATTCCGGGAGCTGCACCAGTGGCCAAGTCACCATACCGTTTGGCGCCATCCGAAATGCAAGAACTGTCTGAACAACTCCAAGAGCTGCTTGACAAAGGATTTATCAGACCCAGTTCTTCGCCATGGGGAGCTCCAGTTCTTTTTGTTAAGAAGAAAGATGGAACATTCCGAATGTGTATCGATTACAGAGAACTCAATAAGCTAAGCCTCAAGAATCGATACCCACTTCCAAGAATTGATGATCTGTTTGATCAACTGCAAGGCGCAACGTACTTCTCAAAGATTGACTTGCGATCTGGATATCATCAAATGAGAGTTCGCGATGAGGATATTGATAAGACGGCATTTAGAACTCGTTATGGACATTATGAGTTTCTAGTTATGCCCTTTGGATTGATGAACGCACCGACAGTTTTCATGGATTTAATGAATAGAGTTTGTCGGCCGTATTTAGACAATTTCGTGATTGTATTCATAGACGACATTTTGATTTATTCGCGAAGTAAGGAAGATCATAAGAAACATTTGAAGTTGATCTTAGAACTTCTCAAAGATCAGAAGTTGTATGCTAAGTTTTCCAAATGTGAATTTTGGCTTCGAGAGGTACACTTTCTGGGTCATGTGGTTAATGAAAAAGGAATTCATGTTGACCCGGCAAAAGTTGAAGCCATCAAGAAATGGGAAACTCCAAGGACACCAACAGAAATTCGTCAATTTCTTGGTCTGGCAGGTTACTACCGAAGATTCATAGCGAATTTTTCAAAAATCGCTTAACCGCTGACAGCACTGACTCAGAAAGATAAGAAATTTGTCTGGGAAGAAAAACAGGAGGAAGCATTTCAAATACTTAAGCGCAAGTTATGTGACGCACCAATTCTTGCGTTACCGGAAGGTACGGATGACTTTGTGGTATATTGTGACGCATCACATCAAGGCTTAGGATGTGTATTAATGCAGAGGAATAAGGTTATAGCTTATGCGTCAAGACAACTCAAAGTTCATGAAAAGAATTACACCACTCATGACTTGGAATTGGGAGCAGTAGTATTTGCATTAAAAATCTGGAGGCATTACCTTTATGGCACTAAATGTACCATCTATACTGATCACAAAAGTCTTCAGCATATTTTTGATCAGAAAATGTTGAACATGAGACAGCGGAGATGGGTTGAGCTGCTTAATGATTATGAATGCGAAATAAAGTATCATCCTGGTAAAAGCTAATGCGGTAGCTGATGCATTAAGCAGGAAAGAAAGAGTAAAACCAACAAGGACACGAGCTTTGGGAATGTTGGTCCAATCAAGCCTTAAGACACAAGTTCGTGAAGCTCAAGAGAAAGCATTGAAAGCAGAAAATCTTTGTTGCGAAGCCTTGCATAATTTGAAAAAAGAGTTTGAATCACAATCAGATGGAGTACGATATTTCAAGAATAAAGTTTGGGTACCAAAGGTTGATGATCTGCGATCAACTATTTTGGAAGAAG
Source organism: Arctium lappa (assembly GCA_023525745.1). NCBI lineage: Eukaryota > Viridiplantae > Streptophyta > Magnoliopsida > Asterales > Asteraceae > Arctium > Arctium lappa. The sequence goes on along the minus strand of CM042056.1, from coordinate 18,391,333 downwards.
CTCACCGATCAAGGTATTCGGTTCACCCAGGAGCCGATAAAATGTACAAAGGATTGAAGGAATATTATTGGTGGCCAGGAATGAAGAAGGACATTGCGAAGTTTGTAAGCAAGTGTTTAACATGTGCGAAAGTTAAAGCAGAACATCAAAAACCTTATGGACTTCTTCAACAACCTGAGATACCACAATGGAAATGGGATCAGGTATCTATGGATTTTATCACCAAACTACCTAGGACTGGAAAAGGGAACGACGCAATTTGGGTCATTGTGGACCGACTTACGAAATCTGCGCATTTTCTTCCTACAAGAGAGGACTTCAAAATAGAAAGATTGGCACAGTTGTACATAGACGAAATTGTCTCTCGGCATGGAGTACCCCTATCTATCATTTCTGATAGAGATAGTCGTTTTACTTCCCGATTTTGGCAAGCATTTCAGAAAGCGCTGGGTACCAGGTTGGATCTGAGTACTGCATATCATCCACAGACAGATGGACAAACGGAAAGGACCATTCAAACTTTGGAAGATATGCTACGCGCTTGTGCTATAGATTTTGGAGGAAGCTGGGATAAGCATCTGCCATTAGTTGAATTCTCTTACAATAACAACTATCACACCAACATTCAATGTGCGTCGTACGAAGCTCTCTATGGACGTAAGTGTAGATCTCCACTCAGTTTGGTGGAAATTGGTGATAGTCAACTAATTGGGCCTGACATTATACAAGAAACCACCGATAAAATATCAACCACCAAGGACAGACTCAAAGCTGCAAGAGATCGTCAGAAAAGTTATGCGGATAACCGCAGAAAACCATTAGAATTCCAAAAAGGTGACAAGGTTCTTTTGAAAGTATCACCATGGAAAGGATTGATCAGATTTGGGAAAAGAGGTAAACTAAGTCCAAGATATATTGGTCCGTTTGAGATATTAGAGAGAATTGGACCGGTAGCCTATAAGCTGAGTCTACCTCAAGAGTTAAGTGTTATTCATGACACTTTTCATGTGTCAAATTTAAAGAAATGTTTGATAGACAAACCAATGATTGTGTCCCCAGATGAAGTAAAAGTTGATGGGCGCCTGTGTTTTAGAGAGGAACCTATTGAGATTCTTGATCGTGAAACTAAACGTCTTAGGCGCAACAAAATTCCAATTTTCAAGGTCCGTTGGAATTCACATCATGGACCTGAATATACTTGGGAAAGAGAAGATTTCATTAAACGCAAGTATCCTAATTTGTTTAATGAAAAGCCTGTCCAGAAATATCAGTCATAAATTTCGGGACGAAATTCTTTGAAGGAGGGGAGACTGTGACACCTGTCAAATTCTGAATATTAAGGTTAGCACCCTCAGATTAATTTATAAGTTTTGTCACTTTTAGATTTTTATTAAAAGCCTTTAAGATAAAAGTTTCCCGAAAAATTTAGAAGTTGCGTTAAAAACCCGGAACAGTTCCGCATCTGACCGTCACTGTCCAGAAATGCCAAATAAGTGAATAAAAGTCCAAAATCCTTAAACTATAAAAATCAGTATGTTAATTTCTCTTGCATTGCAAAATTTTCAAATTTGTCATTTATTTAGCAAATATTGAGAATCGGGTATTTCGGTTCTCAAATATATCTGATATTTTATAAATTAGACTAGTAATTTAATTAATAATATTAAATTAAATTTTTTTATGTTGGTGAGTCGTTAGGACACTTGTCCTAATCCTACCCTATTTTAATTATTTTTATCAATTAAAAACCAAATTAAAAACAAGAATTACTCTTCATTTTCAAAAACCAACTTTTCACCTCCTCTCCCTCTCCTCCCTCTTGTTCGGCCGAATACCACCACCACCACCACTCCATTTTTCTTTTCTTTGTTAAAAATCAAAATCCAAGCAAGAATCCATCAACAATTTGAAGTTATAATCAAGTTTCCATCTCAAATCTTCAAGGTAACCTCAAAAACTACATTTTTGTTATGCATATTTTCATATTTTGAATTTTGGGTTTGAGGAGCAAAAGATTCATCTAAAATGTGGTATAAATTAGGTTTTGTTGATAAAATAGCTTTCAAATTTATGTTCATATATTCAAAAATGAGATTTTGATTCTTGTTTATCAAAAGAAAACTTGTTTATCATCAAGTTTAGGGTTTATGATGAAAATGTTGAATTTTGGTATCATAAACCACTAAAATAATGGTATTATTGAAATTATGATTATGTTAACATAATGAAATGTTAGTATAAAAATGTTCTTATGAAGGAATTTCCCAAGTTCCACATGATTAAGAACTTAGTAATAATGTTAATGTCATTTATTTGGTGTTATGTTCATGCATGCATTTGGATGAGCATTTTGATTGCAATGAATCCATGATGCATAAGTTAGTTTATCATGTAATGTGGAGTGAAGACATGGTTTATAATCAAAAACCATGTCTAATGATCATTATTTGTGGTTTAAAATAGTATTTACTTCATTTTAGAATCTGTCCAGAAAATGGACTTCACTTCTAGCTTGCACAACTCACAAACCACATGTCGAAATTTGGGGTTTTTGCTTCTAAACTTTAATTTAGAGTGTTATCTTTCTAAAAAGTCCGAAAACACTGAATTTGGAGTTGATTTGGGCACTTAAAGGGATTTTACAAGAAAATGGTGCAATTTGTCTAGTGAAGACAGATTCATACACCTATATTGTAGAGGCCATAACTCCCTCATTACTCATCCAAATTAAGTGAATCTTTTTCCAAATATTAGGATTTGGATCACTGTCAAATTCCAAGAATTGATACCTCAAAAGCCTGTTACAAGTGAGGTATGTCACTGATCCGAAAATCAGTGACACTCTATTTTGTAAAATTTATTTGAAGTATCAAAAGTTATTCAAAAATTATAAAAAAATGCAGATTTACTCTAAACATATTATAGTATCATCACAAAATTTGTGATTAAATAATTCTCTTGGGAAGTTTAGCTTCCGTGTTGAATTTATCAGATAACTTTCTGGACAGCATATGCTGAATCCAGAAAGGTAATTTTATTAAGTTTAATTTTTCTTTTATTGTATTTTGGAACTTTGTATAGTTAAAAATGGATATGGACTAAGGAATTTATATGATGGCATTTCATGGGATAATTAGACATATTGGTTGGACATCGGAATAGGGCATTAATGTGTTTCTTTATGGCAACTCTTGTATAGGGAAACTAAGGGCGTGACAAATTCTATAAGTATTAAAGTAAAGCTTCACCCGTTACATTCGTTAAGGTGAGTATTCAAAGCCCCACTTTTATCGTTTTAATTGATTTTGGGGTGAAAAGCATGTTTAATTTGCGTATATTAAAGATTCATGAGAATGGTTTTAAAGTATTGCAAATTGGCAATTATTAAGGCTTTGTTAAAAGCATTTGGAATTATAAGCTATATGATAAGTATGCAATTGATGTGTTGAGTATTTAATGTTAAGACCCCGTGACACTACTATTAACTCGAAGAAAATCGGGCCTATAGTATTAGTGGGTAGCGCTATTTGGTGTGACAAACCCACCTTAATGCTGACGAGCATGGGTGCACTATACTAGAGAAGATGACTAAACATGTGGCTTGAACCACCGCTGAGTTAGTTCATCGGGGGCGTTGAAATTGGTCAGGGACGGCTTAGTAGTGGCTCAACGTAATATTGTCTTTGCATACACTTATCATAAAGAAATTAAATTGTGGTGCTCATGAATCAAAGAATTGAAGTTGGTTTTTACGTATGTTTTACAAATGACAACTTGCATATAAAAAATGATTTGTGCATATTTAAAACCTGTGAACTCACCAACTCTTTGTAGTTGACCTTGGTTTTTATTCATGCTTTTCAGGAATCGAGAAGGTAATTCCATGATGTTTTAGCAGTGCACATCATATTTTGAAGCAAGATTATTTTGCTTTATGCGTATCGTTATATTTTAAGTTTGAGAATTGTAAACAATGACGATACTATGTTCTTAAAAATGTAATGTATTTTGAAAGTTAAGTAAATGTTGGTATGTTATAATCTTGTGCTATGACATCGGAGTTGTTATGCCTCGTGTTTCCGCTTTAGCGGGGTGTGACAGAATCTTAGGACCTGTTTACTAAACCCTTACCCCGTAAGTGCTTACCGAGTTAATCACTTTACCTGATCTACATGACAAGGACCTAGAATCTTACCTCGTAAGAGTGATGGCAATGACCGAGAGGCTTACCCGGTAATAAGTGAGGGTGACGACTCTTACGTGGTTAACACTTGTCGGATAAATTATTGCATATGATGTTGTTTTAATTGACTAGAATCTTACCCTGTAATTTAAATAGTAGTGTAGACTCTCACATGTAAGCAGTTACCGGGTGCACCCTTTAGTTAGAACATGTTCTTGAATAAATTGCCTTTCCGTAGACAATGATCTTAGAAGCCAACAATCTCATTTATGTTTTGCATTATATTTCATGGGAAAAAGTTAGATCAATTTTGTTTTAGTTCAAGTGAAACAATGTCAAAATTGTGTCTGACTGGTATTATTTTGTGGCTCCCTTGTGGTCCCACTTCATCCAGTCCCTTTGTACCCGATGCATTTGTATGTGAAGGCTTCAAACATGTGGTATTATTTTTTTTACATGCTAATGAGAGCTATATTTATTTATATATTCTACTCATTTAAATTACAAAGTGGAAATAAGCGAGTCTTGTAGTCTTTAGTAGACAATTATAGTTAGTCTTAGGGGATGTTTACCAAACGCTTATCCGGTAAGCAAACGCTTACAAGCAAGAGTAAAACACTCTCATTTACCTTATTGAGTAACATTCTCGGCCATCGAAATGGATTGATGATAAGTGTTTATTCAAGTTACTAATAATATATAATTTTTTGATTATTAATCAATTAAGATATTAGAGTTTTTTTTTTCATATAATGTGCAACAGTTATTTAAAATCACCGTCTAATTTTTTTTCTTCTAAAGTTCCTATATATCTGATTGCATAAATCCACATCTATAATAATATTTCTATTAATTAACTTATTATAATTTCTAATATTTTTACTATTTATTTGTATTATATTATTGAAATTTTAATTTGTTACAATTGGTTTGTATTAATTAACTTATTATATTGTTTAATTTTTTTTACCTTCTTGTCTATATTAATTAACTTAGTATATTAGTGGTAACTTGTTATAATTATATTATGTGTTAATTTTGACTAAATATTTAACATGTCATTATTGGTCGATTTATATTTATCAACTATCTTATCAGCTAATTTTTGTCTTCCATTATCAATTTATCGGCCAATTTTTCAACAACCAACTACTTTGTCTCCTAACAACTAGCTTTTCAATCAACAACTAATTTTCAAATTAATTTATCCAATTAGTTTGCCAAACAAAACCTGAATAAAAAATCTGAGTGTTTTAAATAAGTTACACGACTATAAATGTCAGGATCGAAATTCTAAACAAGAATTTAAACTATACACTCAGAAACTATGTTAAAGAAGTCGCAGAATAACACTTTAACAATAAATCAATCAAACAGTGTATGAACTCAAATCACAAGTTATATTGAATTAACTTAATGATTACAAACAAAACCTCAATCTGTTGAACAGACTCAACAGACGTTCTATAATTCTCTAAAGAAATGATTAAAACTAATCTTGAGGTTAATTCTCTAAACGTATATGCAAAAACTTGTTAATCTATCAAAAACTACTAAACTATATATACAGAACTGATTACAAGATAATTACTAAAGAAATATTGATCTTCAACATCCATTCCATAATTATCTTCATCATTATCTCCAGCTCCTAGTCTTTCGTTCCAAGTCATCATTATCAACATCATCATCATAAGCAGTATTAATCATCCAGCAGCATTAATCTTCAAGCAGTACTAACTACTAACAGTACTAACTCTCCAAGCAGTACTAACTATTCTTCTAGCAGTACTAACTTTTCAAGTAGTAGTAAAATCTTCAGCAATATTAATCTTTAACACTTCAGCAACATTATCCAGACTTAGCTCATATCTGACCCAACAATCTCCCCCTAACTTAACTTTTGAAATCCAGAAGTTAAGTTCTTCAAAATGTGATCTTCATGATGCTTTCAAAACTCCAGCTCAATTTCCCAGATTAGGATCCAGACCTAGACTTTGATTGATAGTTCTTCTGATCACTATTCTGGCCATTTCTGAACCTTTAGCACATACCAGCTTGGCTTTCAACATCCCTTGAAGCTTTGCTTTGCTGTGGTCATATACCTTATCCACCAAGTAGTATTCATGATAGCTCTTATCAATGGTTATCACAAAGACTCCACAATTTTCAAACAACATCCAGTTATCTATTCTTTTAAATCCATTCTCAAGATGCAAGTCTTTGATAACATACTACACTCTTTCAGGATCAAATATCATGCACAAGTACTCCATGGCCATCCTTTTAATGCTCATCCCTGCTCCTTTCAGTAAATCCCCATACAAGTTCAAACCAACCTTGTACATTTCTTCCAGATCCACCCTGGTACAGCTTCTGATTATTTTACCCCATGTAGCATATACTTCATAATGATCACCCAATCTCTTTATTCTGAAATACTCTGTTCTTTTATCCACTAGAGTATCACAATGGATAATCTCTGGAGCTTCCACAGAGATGGGATCAACTTTCACTGGTTCTTCATCTGTTATTGTCATGTACAACTCAAACTGTTCCTCAGGTTGTCTTTGATGTGTTGATTGTTGACTTGTTGGCTCTTGATTCTGAACTGAAGTTTCAACCTGTTCTGCAACAGTAGGTCTTTCAGCTTCTATTCTTGCATTGTCCTTCTCTTTCTCAACTTCTTCAAGTCTTGGCCTCTTTGCCTGTTTCTTGGTAGTAATAGACTTCTTTCTTTTTATAGCTCCAATTTTCTGTGCTAGAGACTCTTCCTTCTTGACTTCAGTCTTTTCTTTTGTAGGTGTGCCTTCTTCACTGTCAGGGAAGGGCTGTTGAATATTCAGATCATGTCTCTCTTTCAATTTTCTTTCAACCTCAACCCTCTGACTAAAATCTCCTTGAAGCTTGGCCATCTCTTTCTTGTACAACTCCTCTATTCTGCTGAAGGACATGTTAGTAAACATTCCTTCAGGGACTCCAATGGACCCTTTCAGAAAGTTATCATCTTTCTCCTTTCCTGTGCAGCCAGAAAGGTCTTAGAAGGTTGTCTTTGTCTTGTCTTTGATGGCTGCCTTTGCCTAGAAGCTTTCATGGTAACTTTGTTAGCAGCAAGCTTTAAGCTCTTCTGATATTCTTCATTTAGCTTTGTAGACAACTCTAAGGCAATCTGTCTGTCTTTAGCTGTTTGGATCCCTTCCTCCTTTTCAATCTCTTCTTGCAACTTGTTAGCTAACTCTTCATCCAGTTCTATTTGTAAGGATTTCTTTGAAGGTTTCACAGGTTCAATCACTTTTTCTTTCTCTTTCTTTTTGGCCTCTGCCTCACTGACCTCTTTCCTTTTCTTGTCTGATCCTCCTTCTTTGATCACCACTCCTTTAGCCTTTTGAGTAGCCTTGGGAGTGTCAGTCTTTGTCTTCAATAGAGTCTCTACTATCTCTATTTCCTCTACAGACATACCAGTTTCTGCTGCAACTTTCTCTATTTCTACTGCTTTTGCAGTTTCTGCTTCTGATGTAGTTACTACTGGTGGTTCAGTTTCTGCTGCAATTTCAGTTTCTACTTCCTTTTCAGTTTCTGCTTCCTCCATTATTTCTGCTGCTATTTCTGTTTCTGCTGCTTGAGCAGTTTCTACTGCTTCTTTCTCTGTTTCAGCACCAATCTCCCGCTCAAACTGAGATTCCATGCCAACAGGGCTTTTCTTTTCACTTTCATCCTCTTGAGTCTCCCCCTTTTTGGAAGCATCATGATCAATGCTCCTCTTCTTCAAAACAAATTGGGTGCACCAATTTGAGTACCATCTTTTTGAGTTTGGTAATCTGCACTTGTTGAGAATAAATCACCTTTTTCAATTATTTTATCTCCAAATCTTGATTGTGAACTTCCAGACTTATTGTACCAAGAGTATCCATCAATTCTTCATAGTTATATCTGCCCTCACCTCCTTTAGGTGTTTTTACCACCCTTGAAGGATCCTTGGATCTTTTAGTAGAGGCCTTCTGCCTAGCAGAAGTACCTTCTACCCCCGTGGTTTCTTGGCACCTGGGACCTTTAGATGATTTCTCATCTAAAGTTACCGTGGGGAAGGTCTTAGAGATGTTCACACTGTCCTGATCCATACCTTGTGCAGAATCAGTAGTGTGAGCCTTACTGCCCACATGCTCTTCCTTCTCCTTAGAGAGCACTTTCTTAGGGTTGGGAGACACCCCTATGGTTTCCCTTTGGATATTCTCTGATGGAGAATGCTCCATCAGAGGGATTGTAGGCTTTGGGGGTGAAGATACAAGAAGGGAAGGAACCTTCTATACCTTTTTCCTTATATATGTTTTGGTGATGGGGGATTTTGGTTTGACAACAGGGATCTGAGGAGAATTAATTGAAATGAATGGTGTGGGTAGGTCATCAGTTGGGTGGTCAGATGAGGGCTTTGACCCTGATGCCTCACCATGGGAATGGGACATAACCATCATTGTAGAGAACAATGGTGTCTCTTGTCCAGAAAAGTCCTTACTTGGTCTTTTCATGTTGGAGAATACCTTCCCTTTAGGAGGTTTTGGTACATACACCTCTTGAAAAGAGGGTAAATCCGTTAATTCTTTGTTAAGTACTTCTTGTACAAACCTTGGATACATATATAAGCTTTTGGTTTTGGTATCCAGATTTGACATTAAATCATTGAAAATCATTTGAAAAAAATTAAACTTTCTGGAGGTAGCTAAGCAGACTAGAGCATAAGCTAAGATACTGCTGAACTCACTCCATCCAGTTGTTTTTCTAGAAATACAATGTTGCAGAGTATGAACCAAAAATCTCCACTGAGGTGCAAATCTGTTTTTGAAAAACTTATAGACCTCAGTTGGACCTTCATACCCCATTCGACCAATTGCTTGGAAGAGATCCTTGGAAAGAGAGGTAATACCTGAGGCATCATCTAGTCGTAAATGAATGCGAATAAAACCTTATGTGATGGTTAGAGGTTTATCACAAACCCTTGATTTTATGACCTGATTGCCATCTTCAGTGTGAATGGAAGCATTGGCCCTGAATTGTCGCAGATGTTCCACATAGATTGTGGGATTGACAGTTAAAGCGTAGGCGATGTGTGAGGATTTTAGGAAATCCACAATCTGATGAAAACCCTCTGCTTGCTTGGGTTTCTTTAGCATTGCCAACTTATTGTGATCATCAACAAACACCAGTCCTGCCATCGTTCTTGGGATTGAAGCAATACTAGAGTTTATGCACTGGGAAGCAAGAATTCAAGAGAGAGAGAGAGAGAGAGAGAGAAAGAACACTCGTAGGAAATTCAAAGAGCCGTTTGGATTTTGGCGGTCAGAGAGGGTATTTATAGGTGGAGGGTTTCAGTTAGAAGCAGTACTAATACCTTAAAAGCATTAACACATACCCGCAATATAAACTCATATTAGCAGTAGTAACACATACTGGCAGTATTAACACAGACTAGCAGTATTAACACATACCAGCAGTAGTAACACAGATTAGCAGTAGAAATAAGGCAAGGAGTAGTAACTTTGCGCTGGCAGTATAAACCACCTAGCAGTAGTAACCATACTTAACCATATTTGAACTATCAGAAAGAGTAATAGTTAGAGCAGTATTAACTGAACTAGAAGTACTAAGTATCCAATTCAGCAATGTAATCTGAAACACTTAAACACACATAGTTAGTAGCACCATGCACAATACAATATGAGAAAGTAAGTAGGAAGGAATCTATACCGAAATGGTACATAAAGAAAATAAAAAAAAGGCTTTATTCAGTGTTTATCATGCCTACACTTGTGACCAAGAATGTGAATCTACCCACATCAAAAGCTTTGGTGAATAGATCAACAAATTGGTTACTTGTGTGTACTATCAAAACCTAAATTAGCTTCTTTTCATTGCAATCTCTAATGAAATGGTACCTGATTTTTATATGCTTGGTTTTAGAGTGCTTGACTGGATTATTAACAATGCTTATAGCACTGTTGTTGTCAATGAAGATTGGAGTGTGAAGAAAAGTAACACCATAGTTCAACATCTGATTCTGAATCCATAGCACTTGAGAGCAGATGCTTGCAGCAGCTATATACTCTTCTTCTGTTGTAGAGGTGGACATGTGGTTTGCTTTTTACACTGCCATGAAACTAGTCTTGCACCCAAAAACTGACATCCTCCTGATGTAGACTTTCTATCTAAGTTTGCACCACCCAAATCACTATCAGAATATGAAAGTAGATCAAATGGTGAGTCATGAGGATACCAAAGACCCAACCTAGGTTGTCCTTTGAGATATCTGAAGATCCTCTTGACTGCTTGAAAATGGGATTGCTTAGGTCTTACTTGAAATTTGGCACACACACAGACAACAAACATAATATCTGGCCCTGAAGCTGTTAGATACATGAGGGAGCCTATCATAGATCTATAATGATGAACATCTACATCCTCCCCCTCAAGATCTGCAGTGATCTATTCGTGTGTTTCCATAGGTGTGCTTGCAGGCTTTGAATCTGAAAATCGAAACTTTGTAAGTATATCCTGCACATACTTGGATTGACTGATGAAGATACCATCTTTCTTCTGTTTAACCTGTAGCCCAAGGAAGAATGTAAGTTCACCCATAGAGCTCATCTTGAATCTTTTATGCATCAGCTCCTCAAACTCCTTGCACATATAATCTTTTGTGGATCCAAAGATGATATCATCCACATAGATTTGAATAAGTAGGATGTCCTTCTTCTTCCTTTTGATGAACAGTGTCTTGTCAATGATGCCCCTTTCAAAACCATTTTCCAAAAGATACGTAGACAGAGTGTCATACCATGCTATGGTGCTTGATGTAGCCCCTAGAGTGCCTTCTTTAGTTTGTATACTTTATCAGGAAAGATAGGATTCTCAAACCCTGGAGGCTGACAAACATACACTTCTTCATCAATTGTCCCATATAGAAATGCACTATTGACATCCATCTGAAATACTCTGAACTGCATGAAAGAAGCATAGGCTAGAAACAGTCTAATTGCCTCAATTCTGGCTACTGGTGCAAATACTTCTTCATAATCTATCCCCTCTTCTTGTGTATACCCTTGTGCCACAAGTCTGGCCTTATTCTTTATTACAATTCCTCTCTCATCTTTCTTGTTCCTGAAAACCCATTTAGTACCAATTTCCCTTTGTCCTGGTGGAAGGTCAACTAGATCCCACACATCTTGCAGCTTAAACTGCAGCAGCTCCTCTTGCATTGCTTCTATCCAACTTCGTTCTTTCATTGCATCATAGGCCTTCTTGGGTTCAATCTGAGATAGAAAACAAGATTACAACCCTGATTGCAAGTCCTTCAATCATCCTATCTTACTTTGATGCCTTGTGATCCTAGGAGAATTGATGTCACCAATCACCAATTGAGGAAGATGATTTTTCTGAGTTCTTGTTTATGTGCAGCCTCCTCATTGATATTTGCATCTAGATTAGAGTCATTCTTCTCAGGAGTGCTTCCACCAAATATTGAAGAATTTTCTTCATCAGTATCATCTTATGACAGTATGGGCATCTCAGGACCTGTGTTTCCAGAATTATGAGCATCCTCTTTATCACTCTTATTCTCTTCATCACCTTTATCCTCTTCATCACCTTTATCAGCTGCATCCTGTTCTGATTCAGAGTCACCTGTGTCTGAATCATCTTTCTTATCTTGCTGGCAAAATTCAACAGGATCAACAATAGGTATGGGGAACAGCACAAACTCTTGTTTCTGTGCTTGTACCTGTTCTGAATTTGTTCCTACAGTTTGCATATTACTAAAACCCAAAGCATTAGTTACTGAATCAATGTCAAACAACCAATCAGGACCTGTACCAATTTGATTTGGTGTGTTCTCATTGCATTTGACATTGTCATTTTCCTCTATAATCCTTGAAGAACTGTTAAATACTCTATATGCCTTACTCTGAGAGGAGTATCCAACAAGAAATCCATCCTCAATTTTTCTTTTAAACTTGCCTAAGTGAGATTTGGTGTTGAGAATTGTGCAAGAACACCCAAAAGGTTTGAAAAATCCAATAAAAGGTTTCTTCTTGTTAAAAAGTTCATAAGGTGTTTTTCCTTGGGATTTGACTACTGGAACTCTATTTTGGACATAACAAGCCGTATTAATTTCTTCTGCTCAAAAAGTAATTGGTAATTTTGAATCTGCCAACAGAGATCTAGCAGCCTCAATTAGTGTCCTATTTCTCCTCTCAACAACACCATTTTGTTGAGGAGTTCTAGGAGCACTGTATTATCTCTCAATACCTTTAGTCTCACAAAAGTTGTTTAAGTCATTGTTTTTAAATTATGTTCCATTATCAGATCTGATGACTTTAACCCTTAAATTAGTTTGGTTTTCAATCCTAAGGACAAAGGATTTGATCAGTCCACTTGTCTCATCCTTAGTCCTCAGAAAATATACCCAAGTAAATCTAGAGAAATCATCAACAATGACTAAGCAATAGGACTTCTTTCCAATACTCATCACATTAGTAGGACCAAAGAGAACCATATGCAATAATTAAAGAGGTGAAGAGATTGTATTTATTTCTTTGGACTTATGAGAAGTTTTGTGCTGCTTGCCTTTAAGACAAGCAACACAATGATCATCACATGAAAACACTTTTTGAGGTAAACCTCTTACAAGGTTGTTTTTCACAAGAATGTTCATTGCTTTAAAATTCATGTGACACATCCTTCTGTGCCAAAGAGATGATTCATCTAAAGAAGCTTTTGAAAACAAGCAATTTAATGATGAATCTGTCATGATCGAAATTCAAACAAGAATTTAACACACACTCAGAAACTATGTTAAAGAAGTCGCGAAAAAACACTTTAACAATAAATCAATGGAACAGAAACAGAATATAAATCACAAGTTATATTGATTAACTTAATGATTACAAACAAAACCTCAATCTGTTGAATAAGGTCAACAGACGTTCAATACTTCTCTATTGAAAGGACTTCAAAGAACCTTGAGGTTAATTCTCTCTAAAACAAACGTATATCAAAAACTATATTTTTATCAAAGACTTCTAGACTATATATACTGAATTAATTACAAGATAGTTATCAAAACAAAATTGATCTTCATAATCCATTCCATAATTATCTTCATCTCTATTTCCAGCTCAGCTCCTATTCTTTCGTTCAAAGTCTTCTTTATCTTCACGATTCTCATAAGCAACATTAATCTTCTTAGCAGTACTAACTCTCCAAGCAGTACTAACTATTCTTCTAGCAGTACTAACTCTTCAAGCAGTAGTAATTCTACTAGCAGTAGTAATCTTTCATCTAGCAGTATTAAAGACTTCAACAGTAGTAATCTTCAGTACTCTAGCAGCACTAATCAGACTTGATTAATTTTAGCCCCAACAATCTCCCCCTAACTTAACTTTTGAAATCCAGAAGTTAAGTTCTTCAAAGTTTGATCTTTGTGATGCTTTCAAAACTCCAGCTTAATTGCCCAGATTTGGATCCAGTCCCAGACTTTGATTAATTGTTCTTCTGATCACTATTCTGGCCATTTCTGATCCTTTAGCATATACCAGCTTAGCTTTCAACATCCCTTCCAACTTAGCTTTGCTGTGGTCATAGATCTTGTCAACCAAGTAGTACTCATGATAGCTTTTGTCAATTGTAATCATGTAGACACCACAGTTTTCAAACAACATCCAATGATCAATCTTTTTAAAACCATATTCATGATGCAAATCTTTGATCCTGTACTGCACTCTTTCAGGATCAAACATCATGCATAAGTACTCCATGGCAATCTTGATTAAGTTCATTTCAGTCCCTTGTAACACAGACTCATACAACTTTATTCCAACTTTGTACATTTCCTCAAAGTCTGCTCTGGAACAACTTCTAATCACTTTGTCCCAAGTTGCATAAACCTCAAACTATTCACCCATTCTTTTGAATCTGAAATATTCTTTTCTGTTGTCCTTCAGAATATCCCAAAAGATAATTTCTGGTGCTTTCATAGAGATAGGGTCAGCTTACACTGGTTCTCCATCTGTCAAAGTCATGTACAAATGGAACTGCTCATTAGATTGTTGATTGGACTGCTCTTGATTCTGCTCTGGCTCTGCTGAAGGTGCAACAGTGGGTTCTGCTTCTGCTTCTGCTTCTGCTCTTTCACTTTCATTCTCCTTTTCAACTTCTTCAATTCTTGGCCTCTTTACCTGTTTCTTGGTAGCAATAGATTTCTTTCTTTTTATAGCTCTAATTTTCTGAGCTAAGGTCTCTTCTTTCTTTACTTCTTCCTTTTCTTTGATAGGAGTGCCTTCTTCACTGTCAGGGAAAGGCTGTTGTATGTTGAGATCATGTCTTTCTTTCAACTTTGTTTCAACCTCAACCCTTTGAATGAAATCCCCTTGTAGCTTGGCCATATCCTTCTTATACAGTTCTTCTATTCTACCATAAGACATGTTGGTAAACATCCCTTCTTTGACTCCAACAGACCCTTTCAGGAAGTTGATCATCTTTCTACTTTCTTGATTGGCCAGAAATGTCTTTGAAGGTTGTCTTTGTCTTGTCTTTAATGTCAGCCTTTGCCTTGATGCCTTCTTTGAAACTTCCTTTGCAGCAGTAGCAGTCTTTAAGCGACTTTGATATTCCTCATTAAGCTTGGTAGACAATTCCAAAGCAATCTCTCTGTCTTTTGCAGATTGGATCTCTACTTCCTTTTCCAATTCCTCTTGCAATTTCTTTGATAACTCCTCATCCAAATCAATCTGTTTCAGCTTCTTCATTGGTTTCTCAGACTCAACCACTTTCTCTTTCCCTTTCTTTTTGATCTCTTCCTCACTGATCTTCTTCTTTTTCTGTTTTGATCCTCCTTCTTTAATGACCACTCCCTTAGCCTTTTGAGTGGCCTTGGGAGTGTCATTCTTTGCCTTCACTAGAGTCTCTGCAATTGCTATTTCCTCTGCAGACATACCTGTTTTAGCTGCAACTTTCTCTGTTTCTACTGTTGTTGTTACTACTTCTGCTGTTGTTACTGCTGTTGATGTCGTTTCTACTTCTTTTGCAGTTATTGTTGCTGCTTCTTTCACACTTTTAGCACCAATCTCCCTTTCTTTTTCAACAGTAGTCTCCCTTTCAAACTGAACTTTCATCCTAACAGGGCTTTGCTTTTCAACTTCAGCTTGACTCTCCCCCTTTTTGAAAGCATCATTGACATCTCCCCTTCTCTTCAATATATACTGCCTTTTCTTCTTTTTCTGCAGCAACCTGAGGACCATCTTTTTGAGTTTGGTAATCTTCATATGTTAAGAAGTGATTACCTTTTTCATCTCTTGTATCTCCAAGTTTTGATTGTGAACTTCAAGACTAATTGTACCAAATGTGTCCAACAATTCGTCGTAGTTATATCTGTCCTCACCTTCTTTAGGTGTGTTGACCACCTTTGAAGGATCCTTGGATATTTTAGTAGAGTCCTTCTGCCTAGCAGAAGCACCTGCTACCTCCGCGGTTTCTTGGCACCTGGGACCTTTAGATGATTTCTCATCTAAAGTTGCCATGGGGAAGGTCTTAGGTATGTTCACACTGTCCTGTCCTACACCTTGTGCAGAAACAGTAGTGTGAGCCTCACTGCCCACATGCTCATCCTTCTCCATATAGAGCACCTTCTTGGGGCTGGGAGACACCCCTGTGGTTTCCCTTTGGATATTCTCTAATGGAGAATGCTCCATTAGAGGGCTTGAAGGCTTTGGGGGTGAAGATACAAGAAGGGAAGGAACCTTCTGTACCTTTTTCCTTTGATATGTTTTGGTGATGGGGAAATTTGGCTTGACAATAGGGATATGAAGAGTATCAATAGAACTGAATAGTGTGGGTAGGTCATCAGTTGGGTGGTCAGATGTGGGCTTTGACACTGATGCCTCACCATGGGAATGAGACATAACCATCATTGTAGAGAACAATGGTGTCTCTTGTCCAGAAAAGTCCTTGCTAGGCCTTTTCATGTTAGAGAATACCTTCCCTTTGGGAGGTTTTGGTACATACACCTCTATAAAATAGGGTAGATCCGTCAATTCCTTTAGTATAATCTCTTGTACAAACCTAGGATACATATAAAAGCTTTTAGATTTGGTATCCAGGTTTGATATTAAATCATTTAAGATCATTTGAGAGAAGTTAAACTTTCTAGAGGTAGCTAAGCAGACTAAAGCATAAGCTAAGGTACTGATGAACTCACTCCATCAAGTTGTTTTTCTAGAAATGTAGTGTTGTAGGGTATGAACAAAGAATCGCCACTGAGGTGAATATTTGTTCTTGTAAAACTTATATACATCAGTGGGACCTTCATACCCCATACGACTAAGAACTTGGAAGAGATCTTCCCTTGGTAAATAGGTTATACCTGAGGCATCATCTAGTCGTAGATGAGTGTGAATACCTTCCTCTGTGATGGTGATGGGTTTATCACAAACCCTTGAGTGAATGACCTGATTGCTTTATCATTAAGGATTGTCGCATTTGCCCAGAACTGTCTCAGATGGTCCACATAGATTGTGGGATTGACAGTTAATGCATAGGCGATGTCTGAGGATTTTAGGAAATCCACAATCTGATGAAAACCCTCTGCTTGCTTGGGTTTCTGTAGCATTGCCAACTCATTATGATCATCAACGAACATCAGTCCTGCCATCTTCTTGATCGATTAGTCGAAGCTAGGGTTACGCACTGATAAGTAAGAATTTGAGAAAAAGAGAGAGAAAGAACACTCGTAGGAAATTCAAAGAGCCGTTTGGATTTTGGCGGTCAAAGAGGGTATTTATAGGTGGAGGGTTTCAGTTAGAAGTAGTATTAAGTACACTAGCAGTATTAACAAGCCCGCAGTATTAACTCATATTAGCAGTAGTAACACATACTGGCAGTACTACCACAAACTAGCAGTATTAACACAGACTAGTAGTATTAACACATACCAGCAGTAGTAATATTGATTAGCAGTATAAATAAGGCAAGCAGTAGTAACTTTGTACTGGCAGTATAAACCACCTAGCTGTAGTAACCATACTTAACCATATTTGAACTGTTATCATGAGTAATATAGAGAGCAGTATTAACTGTACTAGAAGTACCAAGTATCCAATTGAAGTAACCTGAAACACTTAAACAAACAGGGTTAGCAGCACCAGCCCAAAAAAAATATGATAAAGTAAACAGGAAGGAATATATACAGAAATGGTACATATATAAAATCAAAGGAGGCTTATTCAGTGTTTATCATGCCCACACTTGTGACCAAGAATGTGAATCTACCCACATCAAAAGCTTTGGTGAATAGATCAGCAAATTGGTTACTTGTGTGTACTTTCACAACCTGAATTAGCTTCTTTTCATTGCAGTCTCTAATGAAATGGTACCTTATTTCTATATGCTTGGTTTTTGAGTGCTTCACTGGATTATTAACAATGCTTATGGCACTGTTGTTGTCAATGAAGATTGGAGTGTGCAGAAAAGTAACACCATAGTCCAGCATCTGATTTTGAATCCATAACACTTGTGAGCAGCAGCTTGCAGCTGCTATGTACTTTGCTTCTGTTGTAGAGGTGGACACTGTGGTTTGCTTTTTACACTGCCATGACACTAGTCTTGCACCCAAAAACTGACATCCTCTTGATGTAGACTTTCTATCCATGTTTGCACCACCCAAATCACTATCAGAATAAGCAAGTAGATCAAATGGTGAGTCATGACGATACCAAAGACCCAACCTAGGTTGTCCTTTGAGATATCTGAAGATCCTCTTGACTGCTTGAAAATGGGATTGCTTAGGTCTTACTTGAAATCTGGCACACACACAGACAACAAACATTATATCTGGCCTTAAAGCTGTCAGATACATGAGGGAGCCAATCATAGATCTATAGTGATGAATATCTACATCCTTCCCCTCAAGATCTGCAGTGATCTGTTTGTGTGTTTCCATAGGTGTGCTTGCAGGCTTTGAATCTGAAAATCCAAATTTGGTGAGTATATCCTGCACATACTTGGATTGGCTGATGAAGATGCCATCTGTCTTTTGTTTAACCTGTAGCCCAAGGAAGAATGTAAGTTCACCCATAGAGCTCATCTTGAATCTTTTGTGCATTAGCTCGTCAAACTCCTTGCACATAAAATCTTTTGTGGATCCAAAGATGATTTCATCCACATAGATCTGCACAAGTAGGATGTCCTTCTTCTTCCTTTTGATGAACAGAGTCTTGTCTATTATTCCCCTTTCAAAACCATTTTCCAAGAGATAGGTAGACAGAGTGTCATACCATGCTCTTGGTGTTTGATGTAGTCCATAGAGTGCCTTCTTTAATTTGTATACTCTGTCAGGATAGTTAGGATTTTCAAACCCTGGAGGTTGACAAACATATACTTCTTCATCAATTGTTCCATATAGGAAAGCACTCTTGACATCCATCTGATAAACTCTGAACTTCATGAAAGAGGCATAGGCTAGAAACAGCCTAATTGCCTCAATTCTGGCTACTGGAGCAAATACTTCCTCATAGTCTATTCCCTCTTCTTGTGTGTACCCTTGGGCCATTAGGCTGGCCTTATTCTTAATCACAATTCCTCTCTCATCTTTCTTATTTCTGAAAATCCATTTTGTTCCAATTGCCCTTTATCCTTTTGGAAGATCAACCAGATCCTATACATCTTGCAGCACAAACTGCAGTAGCTCATCTTGCATTGCTTCTATCCATCTTGGGTCTTTCATTGCATCATAGGCCTTCTTAGGTTCAATATGGGATAGAAAGCAAGATAACAAGCTTGTCTGTATGTCTTTAATTCCCCCTAAGTTGCTTTGTTGCCTTGTGATCATTGGGGAATTAATGTCACCAATCACCAATTTAGGAGGATGATTCTTCTGTGTTATTGTAGCATTAACAACCTCCTCATTAAGATTTGCTTTAAGGTTGGTGTCATTCTTTTCTGGAGTGCTTCCACCATATACTAAAGAATTGTTCTCATTAGTGTCATCTTCTAATAGTATGGGTATCTCTGGTCCTGTGTTTTCTGGATTATGATCATCCGCTTTATCACTCTTATTCTCTTCATCACCTTTGTCCTCTTCATCTGCTTTAGAATCTTCATCCTGGTCTGGACCAGAATCATCTAATTCTGAATCATCTTTCTTTTCTAGCTGGCAAAATTCAGCAGGATCAACAGTAGGTATGGTGAATAACACAAACTCTTGTTTCTGTGCTTGTACCTGTTCTGAATTTGTTCCTGCAGTTTGCACATTACTAAAACCCAAAGCATTAGTTATTGAATCAATGTCAAACAACCAATCACGACCTGTACCAATTTGATTTGGTGTGTTCTCATTGCATTTGACATTGTCACTTTCCTCTATAATCCGTGAAGTAACTATTAAATACTCTATAGGCCTTACTCTGAGAGGAGTATCCAATAAGAAATCCATCTTCATCTTTGCTTTCAAACTTACCGAAGTGAGATTTGGTGTTGAGAATAGTTCAAGGACACCCAAAAGGTTTGAAAAGGCCAATAAAAGGTTTCTTCTTGTTAAAAAGTTCATAAGGTGTCTTGCCTTGAGATTTGACTACTAAAACCCTGTTTTGGACATAACAGGCAGTATTAACTGCTTCTGCCCAGAAAGTAATTGGTAACTTTGAATCTGCCAATAGAAATCTAGCAGCCTCAATTAGTGTCCTATTTCTCCTCTCAACAACACCATTTTGTTGAGGAGTTCTAGGAGCACTATATTGTTTCTTAATACCTTTAGCCTCACAAAAGTTGTTTAAGTCATTGTTTTTAAATTCAGTTCCATTATCAGATCTGATGACTTTGACTCTTTGATTAGTTTGGTTTTCAATCCTAAGAACAAAGGATTTGATCAGTCCACTTGTCTCATCCTTAGTCCACATAAAATATACCCAAGTAAATCTAGAGAAATCATCAACAATGACTAAGCAATAGGATTTCTTTCCAATACTCATCACATTTGTAGGACCAAAGAGATCCATATGCAATAATAGAAGAGGTGAAGAGATAGTATTTATTTATTTGGACTTATGAGAAGTTTTGTGTTGCTTGCCTTTAAGAGATTCACATGAAAACACTTTCAGAGGTAAACCTCTTACAAGGTTGTTTTTCACAAGAATGTTCATTGTTTTAAAATTCATGTGACACATCCTTCTGTGCCAAAGAGATGATTCATCTACAGAAGCTTTTGAAAATAGACAGTTTAATGATGAATCAGATGATACATTCTCTAAGTCCAAACAATAAACATTATCCTTCCTAGGAGTTCTAAGTAGTATCATATTTTCATCAACTACCTTGAATCCAGGAGCAAGGATAATACATTCAGTCTCTGTAAATAATATACTATGTTTCTTGTCACAGACCTGTGATACACTTAACAGGTTGTATCTCAATTGCTCAACATAGTATACATCATCAAAGGACATCTTACCTTTTGATACCATACCTTTTCCACTGATCTTACCACCTGTTGGATTGTCACCAAAAGCAACATGTCCTCCATCAAACTTTTTGAAGTTTTGAAGCCAGGCCATATTACCTGTCATGTGCCTAGAGCAACCACTATCTACATGCCAGATGCTCTTCTTCTTGAGTTGTTGGTTGCCCTGTACATATGATAAAACAGTTAGTTTCTTGAGGGAACCCAAGCCAAAGTGGTCTTGGGTTGCCCTTTCTCATCAACATATTTATAATCAATAATTTTAGTCTGGATGAGATGATCAGATTTAGGAATCTTATGGCTGGAATACTTTGTCAAAATTATGAGCTTGGCAGCATTAACACTGGTAGCAACACTATCCTTGTTAGCAGTACTATTGTTATCAGCAACACTATTTCTGTTAGCAGTACTATTTGAGGTAGCAGTACTAACAAATTTCTTGACTTTTGGAACCCAAATCTTTACAAAGTTGTTTGCTTTCTTGTTCTGAGAGTTACTCCTTGACTTGCTTGGAGTATTTTCTTTTGATTTAGCAAACTTATTCTGAACATGAGATTTTGCAGTCCCAATTTTCATTGGTACTGTTCTCATATTAGCAGCCATGTGATTTCTTGATTGCTTCCTATAACCAAAAGAATTTTGTGTTTGTCTTTGAAAAGTAACTCTTTGGTTAATAGGATTGAAATAACAGTATTTGGCAAGATGATTCAATTTGCCACAGATAAAACAGGGCTTTGGTCTATTGATTTTGCTTAGATCAATTCCCTGTTTTTGAGCCCACTGATTATTTCTATTTCTTGGATTTCCCCTTATTTTATCATGTTTATGGGGCTTGTTCTGTTGACAAGTACAGGGATTTATAACAGAGGTTTGCATGTAGTGAATTCCCTGTACCTTTTCCTTTCCTTTCCTGGAGGTCTCAGCTTTCTCACTCTTAACAGTCTCTTTCACTGTCTTGGTTGTCTCCACTTTATCACTTTTGATAAATGGTTTACCTTCCTTCTCATTTGTCAGAATGTGGTTTTCTAAGGGAGTATCTTTATGGTTTTCCTCATTCTTACTCTCAGAGTCTTCCTTTTTAGAGTCTGCCTCAACCACTACTTTGTCTAAAGAATCTACTTCTGTGGCTCCTGCAGGTAAGTCATTCTTATCCCGTCTTTCTAAGAGATCTAAGGTGGGAGGAATATAGTTATTGTTGTATGGTGGAGGGGTGTTGTTGTAGCCTATTCCTCTCTTTAGTTTGTCATGAATTTGAGATTTAAGTAAAGAGTCCATTGCTTTAGAAGCATTGGAATATTTCTCAATATCTAGTTTAGGCTTCTCAAATTCACTCTTAACCTTTTCACACTCCTCTCTAGACTTTTATAACTCAATCTCTAACTGATTCTTCTCCCACTTCCAGTAGTTGAGATCATATGAATGTTGAAGTTCATTAGCTTGATATGCCTTTATTTGTTCTTCAAACTTCTCAACAATCACAACATACTCTCTTCTATCTTTCTCTAACCTTTTAAGGTCGTTAAAGAAGTCGTGGAAAAACACTTTAACAATAAATCAATGGAATAGTAACAGAATATAAATCACAAGTTATATTGATTAACTTAATGATTACAAACAAAACCTCAATCTGTTGAACAAGCTCATCAGACGTTCAATACTTCTCTATTAAAAGGACTTCAAAGAACCTTGAGGTTAATTCTCTCTAAAACAAACGTATATCAAAAACTATATTTCTATCAAAGACTTCTAGACTATATATACAGAATTAATTACAAGATAATTATCAAAACAAAATTGATCTTCATAATCCATTCCATAATTATCTTCATCTCTATTTCCAGCTCAGCTCCTATTCTTTCGTTCAAAGTCTTCTTTATCTTCACGATCATCATAAGCAACATTAATCTTCTTAGCAGTATTAACTTCCTCAACAACAGTAATCTTCAAGCAGTACTAACTACTAGCAGTACTAACTCTCCAAGCAGTACTAACTATTCTTCTAACAGTACTAACTCTTCAAGCAGTAGTAATTCTACTAGCATTAGTAATCTTTCATCTAGCAGTATTAAAGACTTCAACAGTAGTAATCTTCAATACTCTAGCAACACTAATCAGACTTGATTCATTTTAGCCCCAACAGAATCAGATGAAACATTCTCTAAGTCCAAACAATAAACATTATCCTTTCTAGGAGTTCTAAGTAGTATCATATTTTCATCAACTACCTTGAATCCTGGAGCAAGGATAATACATTCACTCTCAGTAAATAATATACTATGTTTCTTGTGACAGACCTGTGATACATTTAACAGGTTATATCTCAATTGCTCAAAATAGTAAACATCTTCAAAAGACATCTTACCTTTTGAAACCATACCTTTTCCACTGATCTTACCTCCTACTGGATTGTCACCAAAAGCAACACGCCCTCCATCAAACTTTTTGAAATTTTGAAGGAAGGCCATGTTATCAGTCATGTGCCTAGAGCAACCACTATCTACATGCCAAATGCTCTTCTTCTTGAGCTGTTGGTTGCCGTGCACATAAGATAAAACAGTTAGTTTTTATAGGGTACCCAAGCCAAAGTGGTCTTGGGTTGTCCTTTCTCATCAACATATTCATAATCAGTCAGATTGGTCTTGATGAGGTGATCAGAATTAGGAATTTCATGGATGGAATACTTTGTCAAAATTATAGGCTTGGCAGTATTAACACTGGTAGCAGCACTATCCTTGTTAGCAGTACTAACTTGGTTAGCAGTACTAACTTGATCAGTAGTGGTATTGCTATCAACAGTATTATTTCTGTTAGCAGTACTATTTGAAGTAGCAGTACTAACAGGTTTCTTGACTTTTGGAACCCAAATCTTGACAAAGTTGTTTGCTTTCTTATTCTGTGAGTTACTCCTTGATTTGCTTGGAGTGTTTTCTTTTGATTTAGCAAACTTATTCTGAATATGAGATTTCAAAGGTGCTGTTTTCACATTCTCAGCCATGTGATTCCTTTTTGATTTCTTCTTATAACCAAAAGAATTTTGTGTTTGTCTTTGAAAAGTAAATCTTTGGTTAATAGGATTGAAATAACAGTGTTTGGCTAAATGATTCAATTTTCCACAAATAAAACAAGGCTTTGGTCTATTGATTTTGCTTAGATCAATTCCCTGTTTTTGAGCCCACTGATTATTTATGTTTCTCTGATTTCCCCTTATTTTATCATGTTGATGGAGCTTGTTCTATTGACAAGTACAGGTATTTACAACAGTGGTTTGCATATAATGATTTCCCTGTACCTTTTCCTTTCCTTTCCTAGAGGCCTCAGCTTTCTCACTCTTACCATTCTCTTTCTCTGTCTTGGACATCTCCACTTTCTCAATCTTGACAAATGGTTCCCCCCCCCCTCTCATTTGTAAGAATGTGGTTTTCTAAAGGAGTTTCTTCATGGTCTTCCTTCTTCTTACCCTCAGTATTCTCTTCTTCAGACTCTGTCTCAACCACTACTATATCTAGTGGATCTACTTTAGTGGCTCCTTCAGGTAATTCCTTCTTATCTTGTCTTTCTAAGAGGTCTGAGGTGGGTGGAATATAATTGTTATTGTAAGGTGGAGGGGTGCTATTGTAGCCTATTCCTCTTCTTAGTTTGTCATGAACTTGAGTTTTGAGTAAAGAGTCTATTGTTTTAGAAGCATTGGAATATTTCTCAATGTCTAGTTTGGCCTTCTCAAATTCACTCCTAATTTTCTCACATTCCTCTCTAGACTTTTCTAGCTCAATCTCTAACTGATTCTTCTCCCACTTCCAGTAGTTGGTATCATATGAATGTCGAAGATCATTGGCCTGGTATGACTTAACTTGTTCTTCAAAATTCTCAATGATCAAACTATACTATCTTCTATCTTTTTCCAACCTTTTAAGGTCATCACACATGCTCTGATTGTGATCCCTGTACTTTTTAACAGTTTCAAGACATGTTTTAGAGCAAAGATTAGATTTTACCTCTGTGGGAATTTCAGTGCTTGATGACTCTGAAACCTCAGCCATCAATGCTTGGTTCTAAATTTCCTCCTCTGCTTGATCACTCCAATCAAAGCCCATTCTTCTTGTGAGACAAGAGCTTGAGATGGATTCCTGTTATAGTTAGTGGACTTTGATTGTTGATTATTGCTTCCATGCTGTAGAGAAATTCCTCCTCTGCATTCTCTTTCAAAGTGTTTCAGATTATGGCATTTGTAGCATTCTACCTTGGATTTATCAAATCCAACACCATCTTATCTTCTCATGGCAAAGTTGTTTCTACCTGTTCTTTTAATGAATCTCTTGACTCTCATGGTGAGCATTGCCATTTGCCACTTGATATCCATCTCTTCAAGGTCATCAACATTGATCTGCTCCAGATCATAATTGATAAGAGCAGATTTAGCATGACTAGCAAAGAAGGCTTCCAAAACAGAATCATTGGATCCATCCTGTTTTGAGCCATAAGAAGTACTAACTAATTCTGTATTAGCAGAAGAATCAGTAGTAGATGATAAGAGAGCAGCATTATGAGAGTATCTAGATGGCTTCTTTTTAGATTCGACCTCTGCTTCAAACACCCTGAAATCATTGTAGAGATCATCAAGTTCCTTGTCCTCCAGATTATCATTCTGTCTGAATGATGCTGTATACATGACCCATTCTTCACCAAGAGACCTTAGAAACTTTCTGTTGACATCATCCTGGTCCATCTTGACACCAACAGTGGCCAATTCTCCAATTAACTTGTTGAATCTATCAAAGGTTTGAGTCATAGACTCATTCTTTGTAGACATAAAGTTTTCATATTGTTGTTTGAGAATTGCTTTCTGATTTCTCTTAGTGCTTTTAGTACCTGAATATCTCTTCTCCAATGCATTCCACAGGATTTGAGCATCAGAACAATTGCAAAACTGATGTTGGTATTCATTAGGAATTGCCAAGAGCAGAGTGCTCAAGGCTTTCATCTCAGTCTGCCTCATCTTTCTTTCTCCATCAGTCTTTGGTGGAGGTCTCTTGCCATCTGCTCCCATCTTTCCTTAATTGGAAGGACCATTCTCAATGATGTCCCACATTGAGAAGTCTGTGAGAAGAATGTACTGCCTGATTCTGATTTTCCACATGTCAAACTCATTGGGTTTGAGCATGGGGACCTTTGAAACAAGAACACTGTCATGTGATCCATCCATGATGATTATTGATTTCTGAGTTCCTTAAGCTCTGATACCACTTATCAGGATGGAAATTCTAAACAAGAATTTAAACTAAACACTCAGAAACTATGTTAAAGAAGTCGCGGAATAACACTTTAACAATAAATCAATCAAACAGTGTATGAACTCAAATCACAAGTTATATTGAATTAACTTAATGATTACAGACAAAACCTCAATCTGTTGAACAGACTCAACAGACGTTCTATACTTCTCTAAAGAAATGATTAAAACTAATCTTGAGGTTAATTCTCTAAACGTATATGCAAAAACTTGTTAATCTATCAAAAACTACTAGACTATATATACAGAACTGATTACAAGATAATTACTAAAGAAATATTGATCTTCAGCATCCATTCCATAATTATCTTCATCATTATCTTCAGCTCCTAGTCTTTCGTTCCAAGTCATCACTATCAACATCATCATCATAAGCAGTATTAATCATCCAGCAACATTAATCTTCAAGCAGTACTAACTACTAGCAGTACTAACTCTCCAAGCAGTACTAACTATTCTTCTAGCAGTATTAACTTTTCAAGCAGTAGTAATACTACTAGCAGAAGTAAAATCTTCAGCAGTATTAATCTTTAACACTTCAGCAGCATTATCCAGACTTAGCTCATATCTGACCCAACAATAAAAACCGAAAAGGCCTGAGATCACCCAAATTTTAAACTAATAGACACCAAAATGACAAAAATACTTTAGTTAAAACAAAAACGATCATATTTAATCTCATACATATACAAAATAACATAAAAAACACATAGAAAATTAAAGGTCATCGGTAATCACTGACCGCCTTTTAAGAACCCTTGTGTTAAGAAATTTAAGTTAATAAATAAATTTTATGTTAAAATGTTATCTTGGTTTATTGAAAAACAAACTAGAAAAATGGTTGTCACTAACCCGTAGGTGAATTTAATAATTTCCGACGAATCATCGACGAATCATAAGTTATTTTATTTTTTATTTTTTAAATATTTATCCAAGAGACCTTCTGATCCGTCAGAAATCAAAAATAAAATAATTAACAAATAGTTAATTTATGATGATAGTTGGATCTCACGGAAAATAATTAAAAAATAAAATAATTTATGATCCATCGGAAATTATTAAATTCATTGATGGATTAATGACGGTTTTTGGTTTGTCGAGAAAACTTGCGGTAGTCGGATTTTTTGTCGTCGGTAAAATTGGTCGATGGTGATACCAAGGTTTATAGTTGTGAATATATAAGAGAAATATTCATACATTTTATCACCCTTCATCTTCATAGATTTTACAAGAAAATAGAGCTTCATAATTAATAGCCAAACCCCCTGTTTAATCTCCAAAATCCATCCACTAATTCTTCAAACAATAATTAAATCTTGGAGAAATCCTTTTCCTTCTTCATTTTTCTTCACATCAGTTGCACCTTCACACATGAGTATTCTGTCTTTATCATTAATGATAATATTAAAGGAGATAGAGTCGATGTTTACTGTCAATCGAAAGACAACACCGGCGTTAAGAGAAAGCAATCGCCTTTAATGAATCCGTCGCCTGGGGTTTTTGTCACAATCCAAACACTCTTTTCCACTGCAAGCTTATGTGGGGTTATTTTAAACATCAATTCGTCGATGTGTACAACGACAACATCAAACATCAATGTGAAGAGAAACTGATAAGAGACTATTGGAGGTGCACGTGGTTGATACGAAAGGATGGGTTTTACTTCGTGAATCAGATGAACGGACACCAGGATATTAAAAAGTATGATTGAAAAGAAGATCCACATTTAAATTCCGGTAAGGGTTCAAAACACGAATCTCCGTGAGCCTAAAATAAAGAAAATCTTGACTATTGGTCTTAAACCTAGAATCTTTCCAATTTTATTTAAGAGGCCCAAAATACATAAATAAATATATATTTATCAAATTTCTCTTAGTAATTGCATGGCTTTACTTTCTTTTGAATAATGAATATTGTCAATGGTTAGTGTTGGTCTTAATTGCATGATTTTACTTTCTATTAAGAAAAATACTTAAGTTGTTGTAATATGTGATAAATGTATGTAGTGTGAAAAATACTTGAATTGAAAATCAAAATTTGTTACAGAGCAACAAACACCGACCAAAATTTGTGAAGAAAAATGGTCCTAATTGTCATTGTTGAAGAATAAACCGACACACATTCAGGACAGTCCTTGTAACTCTTTGAACGAAGCAAAAGATTTATAAGTCTCTCTACGGTCATAATAATTAAGAAAGAACATTAACGTTGCAAACTTAAATTTGTGTCATGTTATGTTTTTAATAAGCATTTCAGTGGATTAAAGTTGCCAAAAAAATGTCTTTTTGATCAGCATATATAGGCAACCCATCATCAAGTCTCCGACATTTCCTCTTCATCAACCGGTAAATCTTGATCCAATCAAGATTATCTTTCAACATTAACACCTTAAACCATAATGGTCAAACACCTTTCTGACTCGACTTCATTTTTTTTAATAAAACTTTTAATAACAGGTACCATGCTCCAGTGACATGTACGATAAATGATTTAGAATCATGTTCTATATTTGATTTCAATCTCGATCCAGGTTTGATCACGGTAACTGTTGAAATTTCCACATTTTCTCTACCAAGATTATTTTCCCGCTTTTCTTTTGTCCCAAATTGGATATATGTTAGTCAGTTTGGTTAAAATTGGATGAAAATGATATAATCTTTAATATGATTTTGAGCGTCTAAGTATGTGATTTATATTTTTCTAGTTTGAGGCTTTAAGCATGCAACTTAAGAACATGTGGGAGGACAATGACATCTTATACTCTTTTGCTTTACAAATATGTTTCACCTATGATGAGTGATTATTTTAGAAGTAAATGTGAACCCATATTGGAAATGCAATATATGCAACTGCAGTCGCTATCACAGAATAAAAGGATGGGAATTGACCTGAAATGTTTACAAAAAGGTTAACCACATATATGCTTTATTTTTTTTACTCCTAAAGCTCTATGTTAGAGACCTAAGAGTACATAAGCTAAGGAATCTTTTATCCGTGAACATAAATTGTCTTGTTTGTCAATTAACGGTTCCAAAACTAGAGCTCAACTATTAAAATAAATCATTCCTATTAGAGAGAGATCCCATGAAGATGGAATCAAATGATATGATAGTTACAAATTAATTGATATGGGAGTTACAAATCAATTGATATGGAAGTTACAAAATCAAGCTACATTAATGTCATATGGGAGTTATAATATTACATTAATTGTATATATATATATATATATATATATATATATATATATATATATTGTTGCATAGATTAAGAGTTTTGATACTAGTATAAATACCTCTGTAATTCTTCTTGTAAACATACTTCTCAATAAACAAATATATTTCTTTCATGGCATCAGAGCTATAGAGTTAGTCTGACCTGTTTTTCTTTGAAAACCTATATTGTCTACCCTCCTAGCCATCCTCTCTCTTCTTTTCCTTCTCAAAATGGCTTCTAACGATATCCTTTCTACTCCAATTCCCACCTTCCCTAATCATCCTCGAATGCCTCGTTCATTTCTTGGATGTTGTCAATGGTGTCATACTCAAGGGCACTATGTTACACAATGTCCAATGTTTCACCAACAATTTTCCAATGTCATTCAATCTTCCAATTCTCCATTCCCCCAAAACCGGTTCCCACATAAAACTTACCAACCTTCCTCTACTCCTTGCGCATATGTTGCTACATCATCTAGTCCTTCTTCTACATGTTGGCTTTTAGATAGTGTGGCAACCCATCATGTAACTAATGATCTTCACAATCTTGTTCTTCATGCACCCTATGAAGGCACTGAAGAACTCGTCATTGGGGATGGCTCCAGACTACCAATTGCTAACACCGGTTCCACATCTCTTCTTACTCCCTCTACTAAATTTTCTCTTCGTAATATACTTCATGTTCCATCTGTTTCTCGCAATATTATTTCTATTTCAAAGTTTTGTCGAGACAATAATTATTCTATCATATTCTCACCTAACTCCTTTCATGTGAAGGATCTTCGCACGGAGGCATACCTACTTCAAGGTCCAACCAAGTCTGACATCTATGAATGGCATCCTCTCAAGCCCGTCGTTCATACTTCTACAAGCTCATATTCTCTTATAAATTGGCACCATCGTCTAGGTCATCCCTCTTACAATATTTTACAACATATTAGTTCTCGTTTTAATTTATCAATTCCTAAGTCTACTTCTTTTCATTGCAACTCATGTGGCTGCAATAAAAGTCATAAATTACCTTTTTATCAAAGTTCTATCTCTTCTCGTGGTCCACTCGACATCATTTATAGTGATGTTTGGTCCTCTCCCATTTCTTCTTTTTAAGGTTATAAATACTACATAATATTTGTTGATCATTTCACAAAATATATGTGGTATTATCCTCCAAAAAAAATCAGAATCAAAAGATATATTTCTTCATTTTAAATTACGAGTTGAAAAATATTTTCAAATATCGATCATCACCATTTTCAATGACAATGGTGGGGAATACCTAGGACTTGATCCTTTTTTGGCAAATCATGGAATTACTCATCTCACTTCTCCTCCACATACTCCCGAACACAATGGGTACTCTGAGAGACGTCATCGACACATTGTTGAAACAGGTCACTCTCTTCTTTCTCATGCCTCAATGCATCAAAAATATTGGCCTCTTGCCTTCAATACTGCAATTTATCTTATAAATCGAATGCCCACTCCCACCTTAAACTTTCAATCTCCCTTTTCTAAAATATATAACACTCATCCTATACCATAAACTACACAGTTTTGGATGCCTTTTCTACCCATGGCTATGCCCATACACCTCAAACAAACTTGAGCCACACTCGATTCCATGCGTTTTTATTGGCTACTCGACCACACAAAGTGCTTATTTCTGCCTACACATTGCTTCCAACAAGATATATGTTTCTAGACATGTTAAGTTTGTTGAGCATGTTTTCCCTTTTGCCTCATCCACTCTTTCAACAATTCCTTAAACGGACCAAACACATAATCAATGGTGTACTCTTTCCCTACCTATTATTGTTCCTACTACCACTAATCCTAACCCCTCTCCAATCTCAACACCTAATTCCCCTACTAATATAGATACATCTACTACACAACAAATATCTGCTACCCCTTCATCCCCTTCTGACACACAAACTCCTTGTCCTCATCCTCTTCCCCCACCTGCACCCCCTCTCCACAACACTCGTTTACAAAATGGCATTCGTAAACCGAAAACCAAACTCAACCTCACTGCCACTGTGGATAACCCCTTTCAATAGCCCACAACTATAACTAATACTCTTCAAAACCCTGTATGGCGTGATGCTATGCAAACTGAGTTTAATGCTCTCCAGAAAAACCACACTTGGGACTTAGTTCCTCCTTCCCAATCACAAAATATTATTAGGTGCAAATAGGTGTATCGGACAAAGTTTAATCCTGATGGCACTTTTGAGCGTCACAAAGCTCGACTCGTAGCTAAGGGATTTCACCAATGGCATGGCCTTGACTACACTAAAACCTTTAGCCCAGTCATCAAGTTAGTCACCATTGGAACTGTTCTTTCTCTTGCTATCACTCGTGATTGGCCGCTTCGACAAATTGACATAAAAAATGCTTTTCTTCAAGGCACTCTAACTGAGGATGTCTATATGTCCCAACCTCTTGGCTTCGTTGACCCTAAGCATTGCAAGTTGCGTCAAGCTATCTATGGTCTTAAACAAGCTCCTCGATCCTAGTACAATGAGCTTAAATCATATCTTATTAGTCTTGGCTTCCACAACTCCATATCTGACTCTTCCTTATTCATTCGACGTCATCATCAACACATATTTTACATTCTAGTAAATGTGGATGATATCATTCTAACCGGCTCCAATTCTTCCCTCCTAATGTCTCTAATTTCCAAAATTTCAGCTCGATTCTCCTTAAAGGATCTTGGACAACTTTCTTACTTCCTTGGCATCGAAGTCCAACCTCACACCCAAGGTCTTTTCCTCAGTCAACATAAATAAATTCAAGATCTTCTTCAAAAAACCAATATGTCATCTGCTAAATCTACACCTACCCCCATGGTCGTTCACCTACCTCTCACTCTAGAAGGAGGATCCCCTATTCCAAATGCAACAGAATTTTGGTCCATTATGGGTAGTTTACAATATTGATCACTAACTCATCAAGATATTTCTTTTCCTGTGAACATGTTATCTCAATACATGCATAGACCCACTGATCTTCATTGGGCTACACTCAAAAGGTTATTTCGATATCTTACAGACACCACCAATCATGATGTCCTTCTTTACCGCAACTCTCCTAATTCTTTACACGCCTTTACCGATGCAGATTGGGCTGGCGACAAAGACGACTATATCTCCATAAAAGGGTATATTATGTATCTTGGTAGGAACCCGATCTCATGGAGTTCTTAGAAGCAATGAACTCACGCTCGATCAACAACCGAAGCTAAATATCGAGCCATTGCAAACACAACGACTAAGGTTCTATATGTTCTTAATCTTCTTGATGAGCTTGGTTTTAAACCTACCACTCCTCCAACTATATATTGTGATAATAAAGGTGCTACTCACGTTGCCGCGAATCCAAAGTTTCACTTCAAAATGAAACATCATGCTCTAGACTATCACTTTGTCCGAAAATATGTTCAAGATGGTTGCATTCACGTCTCCTACATTTCGGGAACCGATCAATTAGCAGATGCCTTAACAAAACCTTTAGCTCGCATACGTTTTCAGATGTTATTTTTCAAGATTGGACTCACTAACCGATCGTACATCTTGCGGGGACATATTAGAGAAAGATCCCATAAAGATGGAATCAAATGATATTGAGAGTTACAAATCAATTGATATAGGAGTTACAAATCAATTGATATGGGAGTTACAAAATCAAGCTACATTAATGTGATATGCATAATATAGAGAGATCCCATGAAGATGGAATCAAATGATATGCAAGTTACAAATCAATTGATATGGGATTTACAAATCAATTGATATGGGAGTTACAAAATCAAGCTACATTAATGTGATATGGGAGTTACAATATTACATTAATTGTATATATATTGTTGCATAGATTAAGAGTTTTGATACTAGTATAAATACCTTTGTAATTCTTCTTGTAAACATACTTCTCAATAAAGAAATATATTTCTTTCAGTTCCCTCCGTCCTAATTGGATGCATCATCTTACTTGGTTAAGGAAATTCATAACTTAAGGGATATTTTTGAAGCCTTATGTTATGTGAAATGATTCATTTTCATCATTGTGAGGTCACATATTGGGTTTTTCCAACTGCAAAACATGTATTGTGGTTGAAGTTTATGTTAATATGTTCCCTCTTGAGTTGTTTCCCGATTTCTTCTATTTATTGCCAAGATTTTTATGCTATATGTGGTGTTTATATTATACGTGTTTTCATATTTTAAAGCTTATGGTGAGGCTATGGATCTAATTTCGTGTTGTTTGTATGGTGGAGGAGGAGCATCCATTTCTCCTCAAACTGTCCAGTTGAAAAGAGGGGTGGATATTGTCGTGGGAGCAGTTGGTCGTGTTAAGGTACTACATAACCATATTGTCATTACTATATAACCATGTGCTTTCCATTTTATGTTTATGGAGCCTTCAATCTTTCATAACGATTCAAAGATCTCTGACTTCTAAGAAACTTTTTTGGTTTAATTGATTGCAAAAACGCAGGTTGTGTTTAGTTATATGGTGTTTGTGCAGAATGCTCGATCTTCTTTACATGTTTAATGTCCAAATGCATTTCAGTTACTAATCAAGTGATGAAACAATGGTTGCAACTTGCAAACCAGAAAAGGAAAAGGGAATGGGGTTCGGAGAGATGCAAAAAATGTGAACACCAGAGATGAGACGATCAAGAAGGCAATGGCTGGGGATTATTTGTTTTAGTTTATTTCTTTAATTAATAATGACATAACTATCTTAATATCCATGTAAGTAAACATGTACAAAATGGAGATTTGTTGTATCCTTTGCATTATGAACATCTCCATTCGATTATCCAAAACAGAGATTTGTTTTTTCATATGTTGTTAGATATACAATGGATAGCATGTTTCTTCACTTAGCAGTTGTTTACTATGTCTAAATGCTTTATCAAGTACTTGACAAGGATTGAGAATCTTTCATGCCAAAAGTGATGGCAAGAACCGAGAGTCTTTCTCGGTAAGCAGGAGTGAGGACTCTTTACTCAGTTGGCGTTTATTGTATAAACAGTGGCATACAATGCCATTTTAAAGGACTAAAATCTTACCGATAAGGTAATTGAAAGTGTTGACTCTTAACGGGTAAACGACCCCTTAATGTTACAACTATTACACCCATTTACCCAAACGCTCTCCATCCTTATCGTCGCTTTTACTGGGTAAGTTTGTCAGCCCTTGCCAAGTTCACCTAGAAAGGTAAATGACCCGCAAGGTCACTCTAAATCATATTCCTTGCACCGATAGTTACAATTACGAAGGGGTTTGTTATTATACACACTCCCCATAAAAGATTTTTTTTACGTGATGCTTGCAGAAGCTACTAACACCAACACTTCGCATGGATGGTTATTTGAATCTAACGTAGGTGCAAATGTTTTTGATGTTTCGAAATTGAATAAATCGTAATGAACCTTTTACATCCTGCAGCATTGCGTGGGTACATAACTAGTATAAATACATACATATACATATATATATATATATATATATATAGGGAGATGTTCAATTGAGAAATGGTAATTGTATGAGAAATAGAGAAGCAATCCTAGCCTTTCATTCGGTCAAGATTCGATTTGACTGGTCAAATGTTACGTCTTTGACTGGTCAACAATTACGGCTTTAATTAGTCAAAAGTTGCGGCTATTCCAAAAATAGAAGGACAGTTTCGTAATTTTTACAAATACACGAGGTGAGTTCATATATGAACCTGTACGATTTATATATTAACTATATTTTCACATATAAACTCTTTTAACTTATTCATATATGAATCTTTGTGATTCATATATGAAGTAATTAACTGTAGGTTCATATGTGAATCAGTTTAACTAATTAACAGATTCACATATAAACCTTTGTGATTCACATATGAACTAATTAACTGATTCATATATGAACGTATAGTTCATATATAAATCACAAAAGTTCATATAATGAAGCAGTTACAAGAGTTCATACGTGAATTACACTGGTTCATATATGAATATATAATTCATATGTGAATCATACAGGTTCATATATTAACTTGTCCCGCGTATTTTACGAACCTACCCCTGTATCTTCTACATACCACACTAAGATTATCCGGTGCTTCACAGTCAAAGCCGCAAATGTTAACCAGATAAAGTGCTAGGATAATTTTATCTATTTCTCATACATTTATCATTTCTCAAATGAACCTAAGGCTATATATATATATATATATATATATATATATATATATATATATATATATATATATATATATATATATATATATATTACATTGGAAACCAATATTACATTGGAAACTTTAGAAACCGAAATCAACCAATCAGTGAATTTCTTTTTTTTATTTTTATTTTCATTTTTAATTAAAAATGTTATTTTTGTCTTTTACATTATTTCATAATATATATGGTAACTGTTATTATTATTATATTAATATAATTATTTAATTTCAATTTAGCTTATATATGGTAATAATAATCATTGATTAATTTAAAATTGAGATATTTAATTTAGGTAAATTATTTAATTTTAATTTAGCTTATATATGGTAATAATGAAACAAAAATGTTAACACGATAAACCTGATCAATCTATTTTCATTATGAAACAATAATGCTAACACGATGAACCTGGTGAATCTATTTTCATGTACGGATATGCAACTGAACAGGTAATGAAAAAAAAATGGGAAGTTAACAAAAATGACACAAATTCATCATATTTCATTTTGAAACAATAATGCTAACACGATTAACCTGATGAATCTATTTTCATTATGAAACAATAATGCTAACACGATAAACCTGATAAATCTATTTTCATATACGGATATGCAACTGAACAGTTAATGAAACAAAAATGGGAAGTTAACAAAAATGTCACAAATTCATCATGTTTCATTATGAAACAATGATGCTAACACGATAAACCTGATGAATCAATTTTCATTATGAAACAATAATGCTAACACGATGAACCTGATGAAATCTGTAATCTAATGAAATCTGTAATCCACAAATTCATTCTGTTTCATCACAATATTAGATTGCGTGGAAAATTTAAAATAAAATGAAATTAAAAAAATATTTTCTTACATTTTAAAAGAAAAATAATTTTTTTTGATGAAAAGACAAATGCTTCTCGTTTTCATAGTAAAAAAATAACAAAATTTAGATTACGTGAGAAATTTTATTTTGGATTCAAGTGATCTAAATAAAATAAACCTTTCTTACCATATTTGAGACACAAAATCAAAAGACATATTTACCTTTTTCATCTAATATTTTTATTTATTATTAATAAATTAATTAATTTACTACCATATATAATTCAAATGAATCTTAACCATTGATTATAAAGATTAATTATGGCTGAAATTTGGTTTCCACAGTTTCCAATGAAACTTGGTTTTCAATTGATACCACCCCAATCTCAACCCAATTAACTTAACTGGACATATGGGATTAATCCTTGTGGGTATATATATATATATATATATATATATATATATATATATATATATATATATATATCTACAAGTAATGAAATAGCGTTGAGTTTATGAAAAGATTATATATGTATGGGTATATCTACAATCACGCATGTTCAACAAAGTGTTATTGATTCTTATTGTTCCTATTTGCAGCATGCATTTCCTTAGTTACTAGTTGATGAAATTAATAACGAGAAATCAAGATTTTGCAGATATAAAAATTAACTTACACGTTGATAACCCACTCAGGGCTCCAAATAATTTTACTGTGTGGTTCTATTTGCATTCCATCAATTGTTTATCACTCGGTTTGTTTGTGATCGGAAAACAGTCTCCTGCAAAATAATATGCAAGAAAAAGACTGTACAAAGATTTCCCATTGAAACGTACTCTTGATCTTTTAACAAGATATGATTAAAGGTTTTGAGAAAACCTACTACCACACACTACACCAAATGTTGTCTTAGACAACATATGCTAAATGGCTATGTTGCTTAAGAGAAGCTTACAAAGGCTAATATATGTTGCCTAAGTTTTCTCTTAGCCAACATGTAATTCTATGTTGCCTAAGTAAGACCTTATGCAACATATGAAAATTATATGTTGCGTCAACTATCTTAAGCAACATTTTGCCTTATGTTGCCTTAGTTTTATAATGTATTTTTTTTTTAATAAATGAAAGTTATCTTAGACAACATATTTTCTTGTTTATATGTTGTCTAAGGTCAAAAATATAATTAAATATAGGTAATCGAAAATTTAATAACTTGTATAATGTTTTTTTTAATCAATGAAAGTTATCTTAGGCAACATATTTTTTTGTTTCTATGTTGCCTAAGGTCAAAATTATAAATAAATATAGGTAGTTGAAAATGTAAAAACTTGTATAATGTTTTTTTTTAAATCAATGAAAGTTATCTTAGGCAACATATTTTCTTGTTTCTATGTTGCCTAAGGTTAAAAATATAAATAAATATAGGTAGTTGAAAATGTAAAAACATGTATAATGTTTTTTTTAAATCAATGAAAGTTATCTTAGGCAACATATTTTCCTGTTTCTATGTTGCGTAAGGTCAAAAATATAAATAAATATAGGTAGTTGAAAATGTAAAAACTTGTATAATGTTTTTTTAAATCAATGAAAGTTATCTTAGGCAACATATTTTCTTGTTTCTATGTTGCCTAAGGTCAAAAATATAAATAAATATAGGTAGTTGAAAATGTAAAAACATGTATGATATTTTTTTTAATCAATGAAAGTTGTACGTCAACCCGACTAAAACTTGTACGTTTTTTTTTTTATGATTTTAAACTTTTAGCGGCCGGTCTTTTCTATCAATTCTCAAGTCCTTCTATCTTAGTCATAGTTCAAGTCTAACTACGAGACCACGCTGAATAATATCGTACAAATCTAACTTTCAAGTCTTCAAAAATATTCAACATACTGGGCTTCAATAAGTCATGAAAGGTTTTGTTGGTATATATTGGTTCTTAGTTGGCTATAGTTGGCCTTAGTGGCCTTATTGATCACAATACACACCACATGCATACAAACACGTATTAAGTCACCATGGTGTTATTGGGCTTAATAAGTCATAAAAGGCCTTTTATTGGGATTTAAATGGTTTCATTAGGTATTAATGGACTTTAAGAAGTTCTATTGGCTTTTAAAGGTTTTCACATGGCCATAACTGATCTCTCGGGCTTTAAAGGGTTTCATTGGGCCTTAATGGATCTATCAGACTTTAAAGGTTTTTATTGGGTTTTAAAGGTTTCATTGGGCCTTAATGGATCTATCGGAATTCAAAGGATTTCATTAGGCCTTAATGGATCTATCGGGATTTAGTTAATTCTACCGAACTTTAATGTATCGGTTGGGCTTTAATTGATTCATTTACGATTTAATGGATCCAGTTGGACTTTAATGGACCGGTTGGATTTCAATGCATCCACTTGGATTTTAACAGATCGATTGGGCTTTAATGTATCGGTTGGGCTTTAATTGACTCATTTAGGCTTTAATGGATCACTTGGGCTTTAATGGTTTCATTTCGGTTTTACTGGGTTCATTTAGGCTTTAACGGATCAGTTGGGCTTTTAACAGATCCACATGGGTCGACTGGGCTTTAAAGGACCCATTTGATCCCAATACACATCACATGCATATATGTAGTACATATTTGCAGATAAAGACGTATTAAGTCACCATTAGTGTTATTGGGCCTCAATAAGTCATGAAAGGTTTTGTTGGTATATATTGGTTCTTACTAAGCTTTGGTGTTATTACGCTATAATAAGTCACTAAAGGTTTAAGTGTACTATATTGGTCTTTAGTAGGCTATAGTGGGCCTTAGTGGTCTTATCGAGCCCAATACACACCACATGCATACAAACACGTATTAAGTCACCATCATGTTATTGGGCTTAATAAGTCATAAATGGTCTTTTATTGGGATTTAAAGGGTTTCATTAGGTATTAATGGACTTTAAGAAGTTCTATTGGGTTTTAAAGGTTTTCATTGGGCCTTAACTAATCTCTCGGGCTTTAAAGGGTTTCATTGGGCCATAATGGATCTATCAGACTTTAAAGGTTTTTATTGGGTTTTAAAAGTTTCATTGGGCCTTAATGGATCTATCGGGATTCAAAGGATTTCATTGGGTCTTAATGAATCTATTGGGGTTTAGTTAATTCTACCGAACTTTAATCGATTCTATTGGCCTTTAAAGGTTTTCATTGGGTCTTAACGAATCTAATGGGCTTTAAGGGGTTCTATTGGGCTTTAAAGGGTTTCATTGGGCCTTAATGGATCTATCGGGATTTAAAGGGTTTCATTGGGTCTTAACGGATCTAATGGGCTTTAAGGGGTTCTATTGGGCTTTAAAGGGTTTCATTGGGCCTTAATGGATCTACTGACCTGTATTCAGTTCTATTGGACTTACACCCAGGAAAACTAATAGCTCATGAAGAGCATTCCCATGAATTACGACTTAGAATGAAATTGATCTGATACATCTCATCCTAATGTGCCTCCATTAATCATCAAACGGTTGATAATCAATTCTCACGTTTCTCACCGCTAACCCAATAAACGATCATATTTTTCTCGTTAATTTGACATCCATATTCATATACTTTTCCATTCAATTTTTCGTGGTTTTTCGGTTTTCTATTATTTAAAGTTTTCTCCTGAACCTGGCCCTATATATATGTATATATATATATATATACACCAATCCATACATCACGTGTATATATATATACATATATATTAAATATAAACATATATAATTATTTTTTTAACACAATAATATTTATTATATAAAAAATCAAATGTTTTAAATGGATCTATCGGACTTTAAAGGATCTATTGGGCTTTAAAGGTTTCATTAGGCCTTAATGGATCTATTGGGATTTAAAGGGTTTCATTAGGTCTTAATGGACTTTAAGAGGTTCTATTGGGTTTTAAATGTTTTCATTGGGCCTTAACTGATCTCTCGGGCTTTAAAGGGTTTCATTGGGCCTTAATGGATCTATATACTTTAAAGGTTTTTATTGGGTTTTAAAGGTTTCATTAAGCCTTAATGGATCTATCGGGATTTAAAAGATTTCATTGGGTCTTAATGAATCTATTGGGGTTTAATTAATTCTACCGAACTTTAATC
Organism: Arctium lappa; assembly: GCA_023525745.1. Classification (NCBI taxonomy): domain Eukaryota; kingdom Viridiplantae; phylum Streptophyta; class Magnoliopsida; order Asterales; family Asteraceae; genus Arctium; species Arctium lappa. The sequence continues at coordinate 18,350,969 of CM042056.1, read as the reverse complement.
GGTTATATTGGCCTTTAAAAGTTTGCATTGGGTCTTAACGGATCTAATGGGCTTTAAGGGGTTCTATTGGGTTGTAAAGGGTTTCATTGGGCTTTAATGGATCTATCGGGATTTAAAAGGTTTCATTGGGTCTTGATGGATCTATTAGGGTTTAATTAATTCTACCAAACTTTAATCGGTTCTATTGGCCTTTAAAGGTTTTCATTGGGCCTTAATGGATCTATCGGACTTTAAAGGGTTCTATTGGGTTTTAAAGGTTTCATTGGGCCTTAAATCTTAATGGATCTAACGAGATTTAAAGGGTTTCATTGGTTCTTAATGAATCTATTGAGGTTTAATTAATTCAACCGAACTTTAATCGGTTATATTGGTCTTTAAAGGTTTTCATTGTGTCTTAACGAATCTATTGTGCTTTAAGGGGTTCTATTGGGTTTTAAAGGGTTTCATTGAGCCTTAATGGATCTATCAGGATTTAAAGGGCTTCATTGGGTCTTAATGAATCTATCGAACTTTAAATGGTTCTATTGGGCTTTAAAGGGTTCTCTGGTGCATCTCGGTGCATCTCATCCTAATATGCGTCTACGGTTGATAACCATTTCTCACGCTTCTCGTTAACTAATTTTTCACCGAAACCCAACCCTATATATTGAATACTAAATTTATTACCTTTTTCTTTTTGAACAAAACAATATTTATTATCAACATTTATTTTTTTGAACATAATATTATTTATTATCTAAAAAATTATTTGTTTTAAATTAAAAAAAACAAATCAAAACTTTACACAAAAACTCAAAAATTCCCAAATGAGAAGTCCCGCCCACCGTCCCCTTCCCTCCCCCCCCCCCCTTTTTTTTTCTTTCTATTTTGCCTTCTTTCCCCCCTTTTTTTTCTATTTTGCAAACTTTCCCCCCATCCCCAAAAATTAGGTTAAAAAACGAACCGCTTCCTTTTCTAGCAGAGAAATCGATCAGCCACAACCCACCACCATCTGCACAGGCTCCACCACCAGCCACCAACAAGAAATCATCCACGTTGCTGTCGAGAGTCCTCCCCACCACGTCGCCGTCGAGCGCCCTGCCCACCACGTCGCCGTCGAGCGCCCTGCAGGTTCGATTTCACCCTTGGTTTCTGCAGGTTCGATTTAGGCTTTTTTGTTTCTTTCACTAGTTAGAATTAAGTTGGTTTCTGCAGGTTTCTGCAGGTTCGATATCTAGGGATATGGTGGTAAAAAGAGGAAGAAAAACAACGAAGGTGGAGTGGATGAGAGCAAAGAGAGGTGAAGCTACTGATAGTCAGAGTTTGGCTGAAAGGGTTTGTTAATTTCATATATTCTTTCACTTATAATATGAAGTTTAACTTACTTTTTCATATTTTTCTGGATAAATTAACACTTATAATTTTTGAAAAAGCCCAAAAACACAAAATTCTAGAGCTAATTATGTATTTCTTTGTATTAGATGAGAAGAGAGAAAATCAATGAAAAATTAAGACGTTTGCAGGATATAGTTCCAGGATGCTATAAGGTATATATGAAGCTATATATCATCTTTGTCTATAACTCATCATGTTCTTAATATTAATTCTTTGATTTTGCTTACATAATTTTTTATTATTATAATTCTTTTTCTCAATACATATTTTCTTGGGCTTTATCTCAGTATTTATTTTATAAAATGATGGATGATCTTGTTATAGACGATGGGAATGTCGATGATGTTGGATGTTATAATCAACTATGTTCGATCATTGCAGAATCAAATCGAGGTGATTTAATTGTACTTTTGTGATTCAAACCAACGAGCTTGTTATGATGGGATGACATTTGAATAGCTTGTATTTGGTCATTTGTAGAGCTTGTATTTGGTCATTTGAAGTAGTATATTATTTTTTTTCAAACACATGTAATTTGTAATATTATTTGTTATTTGATACAATTCTAATTAATAAGAAATTTTGTTTTTTTTTAAAAAAAATGTGTAAGGCAACATATGCAAATATAGTATGTTGTCTAAGTTGATACCTTAGGCAACACATGCATAAATCTAATGTTGTCTTAGTGTTTGTTTGGTGCAACATATGTTTTTTTCATAGGCAACATAACCTGTTGTGTGTTGCTTAAGGAGTCTGCTTAGGCAACATATGATGTTTGCCTATGTTGCCTAAGTTCTTATGCAACATTGGTAAGGCAACATTGCTTAGGCAACATAGGCATGTTGCCTAAGCCTTAGGCAACACATAAACCCCTCTTAAGCAACATTTTTCATTTGTTGCCTAAGTGACATTTGGTGTAGTGACATGATATAGGTAACGAAAGCATATTTAAGATATCATCTATGGCAATACAAACTAACAACCTATAAGGATACATATGTTCAAGATAATAACTACAAACGAATGAATCAATAATACTTACTTGTTTATTGTGATTGTCGAAAACCACAATGATGAATCAAACCTTTGATCTCGCTTCTTGGATATTAAGGACCAATAGTATGAATCCCTCTAGTGGCTCTCACTTAAGAACACCAAATGCCAACAATCAAGAAGAGGCTTAAACCCTAAACCCTTATTAGGGTTTACGATTTGGGAGAGAGGGAGAGGGGAGGTCGACGACCACAGTAGAGAGGGAGAAAAACTTATTAGGGTTTGATCTCTAGCAGTTTATTTATAACCCATCTCGTGCTTCTCGACTAAGTTATCTCTATTTTACAACTAGCCCCCTTGAACCGATAAGTTTGTTAAAACTTCTTTAACCAATTATCATTTAGTCCCTGTACTTTATATAATTAATCTAATTAATTATATTTTAGCTTATAATTAATTTATCATCAAATGACAAATTAATAAACTAATTGTTTTAACTCCCTTTATTCTTCTGATTGTTTATTTGGGTATTAAGGGCAACCCAAAAAGACTCTGGTATTATTACAAATATTACCAATAGTTAATGACTCTGGACACTATATCCAACAGTCTCCCACTTGGACAAGTTATTAATTCTATTTGGTTCAACACTTTCAAATAATCAGCAGAGAGTAAGCCATCCAATGCAATTGCCGAACTCTGATAAAGATTCGTTCCTAAAATAAGTGATTTAATGTTCCTTTGTTCTACAAGATATTATATGAACTTGAGACATGGATAAATGTCTATCTCATGGATCAAGAATATGTTTCCCGATTTCCGATATGTGTTGAATTCATCAGACTACTCAATCGAACACATCAATTCTAGTCAGGGTTTGGCCAAACACTTAATGTCAACACCAAATCATCGAGGGGCCCATGGATATCGCTTCTCCTATGTAGGCAGAAGGAACAAATAAACTTTAACTACATAGTTCATTTCTACTCATCATATTATACATGGACATACCCTATATAGCTGCTAGTTACGGTCAGCGTTGGAGCACACCAAAGCATAACAGAATCCTAGAGCAACACTCTATGTATCTCCGTTTGAAGAACATAAAATATTATTATCTCAAAATTTCTCTTACTTAATCCATAAAGTAAACTTTTGAGTATGGGTTGTATCAATAATCAAATCACTATTAAGTACTCATGAGTGTTAGTTCCATTCTCTATGTTTCTAACACTCCATGACAGTCTTGAATCACTACTTACTTCCAGGAGTATGACTGACTGTGGAGGTTTAAGTAAATTAATACTCAGGAAGTTGGTTCTAAACATGCAAAACGAAACATGATAATAAATTAAATGTAAATGGACGCAATCCAGCATATATTATAATCTCCATATAATAATCTCCAAATCAAATACAATTTATTGTGTTTTAATACATCAAACTAACAACTAAAACATTCAAGGTGTATTGATAATTTTAACACCTATAGCTTATGTATGATACTCATGTTTGGGTGAAGTTAATGCTTTCGTGAAAGGATCCGTCGAATTCTCTTAAGTCGGCACTCTACTCACCACGATCTGATTTTCCCCAACCTTGTGTCGCACAAAGTGATACTTCCTCCTTATGTGCTTTGACTTCCCATGGTCTTTAGGTTCTTTAGTCAATGCGACTGCATCTTCGTTATCACAGAAGATTTCAATGTGTTCACTGATGCTTGGTACAACGCCCAGATCACCTATGAAATTCTTCAACCATGCATCCTCTTTCGCTACTTCACTAGCTGCAATATATTCTGATTCACATGTGGAGACAGCCACCGTGTCCTGTTTGGAACCTTTCCAAGTCACGGCCCCACCATTCAATAAGAACACCCATCCTGACTGCGAGCGGGAATCATCCCGATCTGTCTGGAAACTCGCATCAGTATAACCTGTTACTCGTAATTCATTTTTTCCACCGTAGACCAAGAACACATCTTTAGTCCTTCGAAGATACTTAAGAATGTTTTTTACAGTCGTCCAAAGTCACCTGAGTTCCCTTGATATCTACTCACCATGCTTAAAGCAAATGAGACATCAAGTCTAGTACATGTCATGGCATACATGATCGATCATATAGCAGATGCGTATGGAATTCGACTCATCCTGTCCAGTTCTTCACTAGTGCTGGGACATTGATCTTTACTTAATCTTATGTCATGTTGCATGGGCAAATACCCTTTCTTGGATTCATTCATATTGAATTTCTTCGGTATCTTATCCAAGTATGTACTTTGGCTAAGTCCAATTAAACGATTGGTTCTATCTCGATAAATTCTAATTCCAAGTATGTATGTTGCATTTCCCAAATCTTTCATGGCGAAACATTTCTCGAGCCAGACATTTACATCTTGCAACATCGGAATATCATTTCCTATGAGTAGTATGTGTCAGGATCGAATTCTTAACAAGAATAAATACTCAGAAACAATATCAAAGAAGTTTGCGGAATAACACTTTGATATTCAATGCAACAGTAAACAAACAGTATATACATGATTAACAACTTGTAAACTTGTATTGAATGATTAAAATCACAAGATTACACACTCAACCTCAATCTTGAAGAACAGACTCTTTCAAGACGAATTCTACTTCTCTAGAATTAGGATCTATGCCTTGAGGTTGATTCTCTCTAGAACAAAAACTTAGAATAAATTGATTGTTTCTAAACTATTCTATCAATTCTATACATATACTGAATAAAAGATAATTACAATAAATAAAATATCTTCAGTATATCTTCCTTGAATATCTTCAGCTTTCCATGTTTATCTTTAAACACGATCTCTTCAGCATTATCTTCACACAGGATCAAATTCTCAACAATAATTAATTCTCAGAAACAATATCAAAGAAGTTTGTGGAATAACACTTTGATATTCAATAAAACAGTAAATCAAAACAGTAAATATGAATAACAAACTGTAAACTTGTATTGAATGATTGAAATCACAAGATTACACACTCAACCTCAATCTTGAAGAACAGACTCTTTCAAGACGAATTCTACTTCTCTAGAATTAGGATCTATGCCTTGAGGTTGATTTCTCTCTAGAACTTAGAATGAATTATTAAATCTCAAAAGTTATGTCTAACTATTCTAAACAATACTATATATATATACTGAAGATAAAAGCTAATTACAATTAATAAAATATCTTCAGAATATCTTCCATCATTATCTCCAAGCTTTCCATAATCTTCAGTTTATCCAGCTGTCATCCTTTCTATACAGATCTCCATCTTATAAGTAGTATTAATCATAAGCAACATTAATACTTTGAGCAGTATTAACTCTAGCAGTACTAACCATGCTCAGCAGCATTAATCTCTTCAAGCAGTACTAACTTTGAACTAACAGTACTAATCTTGTTGAGCAACATTAACCATCAACTAGCAGCATTAATAACAGAAGTACTAACTAGAAGTATTAACTGTTTTCTTCTAGCAGCATTAACTAGAAGTATTAACTGCAGAAGTACTAACTAGAAGTATTAACTGTTTTCTTCTAGCAGCATTAACTAGAAGTATTAACAGTTGAACTAGCAGCATTAACTTTGTTCCAGCAGCATTAACTACAACTAGCAACATTAACCACAGAAGTAGTAACCATGATGAATATTAACTTCAGAAGTAGTAACCATGATGAACTAGAAGTAGTAACCATCCTTGGCATATTTCAGACCCAACAATCTCCCCCTAACTTAACTTTTCAAAACTGAGAAGTTAAGTTCTTCAGCATAGGGTCTTTATGATAATTTCAAAATTTTCTGCAATTACTAGTTCTTCTTGATTCAGTTTCTGCTGTTATCTTCTTTTCTGTTTCTGCTGTAGTTAATGCTTTATTTCAGCTTCTTCACTTATCTCCCCCTCAAAATAAGATTTCATATCAACTTGATTCTCCTTCTCATGTCTTCTCAAGTTCAGTTGTTTAAGTCTCCCCCTTTTTGAAATAATCATGATCTATGCTCCTTTTCATCTCTTTTATCTCCATAATTTGATTGTGAACTTTCAGACAAATTGTACCAAGTGTATCCATCAATTCTTTGTAGTTAAATCTGTCCTCACCTCCTTTATGTGTGTTTACCACCTTTGAAGGATCCTTGGATCTTTTAGTAGAGATCTTCTGCCTAGCAGAAGCACCTTCTACTCCCTTGGTTTCTTGGCACCTGGGACCTTTAGATAATTACTCATCTAAAGTTGCCATGGGGAAGGTCTTAGATATGTTCACACTGTCCTGTCATGCACTTTGTGCAAAGTCAGTAGTATGAGCCTTACAACCCATATGCCCTTGCATCTCCTTATTGAGCACCTTCTTGGAGTTGGGAGACACCCCTATGGTTTCCCTTTGGATATTCTCTGATGAAAAATGCTCCATCAGAGGGCTTGTAGGTTTTGAGGTTTAAGATACAAGAAGGGAAGGAACCTTCAGTATCTTTTCCTTATATAACATAGTAATGGGGAATGTTGGTTTGACAAAAGGAATATGAAGATTTATGCTTGGTAGTGGAAGGTGTTGATAGGTCATCAGTGGGTTTGTCTAATGAGGGCTTTGACCCTGATGCCTTACCTTCTTGATTGTGGGACATCACCATCATTGTAGAGAACAATGGTGTGTCAACTCCTTCCGAGTCCTTAGCAGATCTCTTCATGATTGAAAAGACCTTGCCCTTAGGGGTTTTAGGTACATATATCTCATTAAAATGAGGTTAATCTGTCAATTCCTTATTAAGTACTTCTTGTACAAACCTTGGATACAGATAAAAGCATTTTGATTGATATCCAGGTTTGACATTAAATCATTGAAGATCATTTTAGGTATAGAAAACTTACATTAGCAGTAGTAACACTTATCAGCAGTATTGACACAGACTGGCAGTAGTAACACATACCAACAGCATTAACATAGTCTGACAGTATTCCCTGAACTATAAGTACTAACTACCTTTCAGTATTAGCAACCTGAAACACTTACAGACACAAGGTTAGTAGTACCATATACCATAAAATTTTCAAAAGTTACTTTATCTTTTGAAACTATACCTTTTTCACTTTTCTTACCTTCTGTTGGATCAAAAGAAACATGTCCTCCATCAAATCTTACCACTCCCAGTGTTCTCCCAGGGCAACCAAAAGCTCAAGAGGAAGGCAGTCCATGTTCCTTGTTATGTGCCTAGAGCAACCATTATCTTCATTCCAAATGCTCTTCCTCTTGAGCTTTTGGTTGCCCTGCACACTTGATAAATCAGTTAGTCTTTGATGGAACCCAAGCGAAAGTGGTCTTGGGTTGTCCTTTCTCATTTATATAATATGTCAGTTTGGTCTGGATGAGTTGTTTAGGAATCTCATGGCTGGAATACTTTGTCAAGATTATAGGCTTTGCAACATTAATACTAGTAGAAGCAATATCCTTGTTAGCAGTAGTATTGGTTGTAGCAGCACTATTTCTGTTAGCAGTACTATCTGGGATAGCAGTACTAACAGGTTTCTTTACAATTGGAACCCAAACTTGAACAAAGTTTTTTGCTTTCTTTGTCTTTAAATTACTCATTGGCTTATTTGGAGCATTTTTCTTTGTATTAGCAAACTTGTTCTAAGCATGAGACTTTAAAGGTGCTCTGTTCTCAGCCATTTGATTCCTTCCTTGCTTCCTATAACCAAAGGAGTTTTGAGTTTGTCTTTGAAAATTAACTCTTTGGTTGATAGGATTGAAATAACAGTATTTGGCAACATGATTAAGCTTTCCACAGATAAAACAAGGTTTTGGTCTATGAATTTTACTCAGATCAACCCCTTGTTTTTGTGCCCATTGATTATTCCAATTTCTCTGATTTCCCCTCTTTTTATCATGTTTTTGGGGCTCAGATTTATTGCAAGTACACTGTTTGCAAGGGACAGGATTCATAACTGTGGTTTGTTTGTAGTGGACCTTACCAGAATTTCCCTCTGTCTTTTCTATGTCCTTAGATTTGACCCAAGTCTTTCCACATCCCTCATTGGTGATAATGTGATTTTCTAGAGGAATCTCACCACTCCAAGTGTTCTCCTTACTCTTTTCACTAGAGTTCTCTTCTTCAGAGTCTGTTTCAACCACCACTTTGTCTAAAGGATCTACCTTAGTGGCTCCAACAGGCAATTCCTTCCTATCCTTGGTCTCTAGTAAGTTTGATATAGGAGGAATGTAATTGTTGTTGTATGGTGATGGTGTGGTGTTATAGCCTATTCCTCTTCTAAGTTTGTCATGGATTTGAGTTTGGAGCAAAGAGTCCATTGCTTTAGAAGCATTGGAAAATTTCTCAATATCCAGCTTGGCTTTCTCAAACTCACTCTTTATCTTCTCATTCTCCTCTTTAGACTTTTTCAGCTGAAGTTCTAGGTCATTCTTCTCCCACTGCCAGTAATTTGTATCATAAGAATGTTGAAGTTCATTGGCTTGGAAAACTTTAATCTGTTCCTCAAAGCTCTCAACTATTCTTACATAGTTTTTTATATCTCTCTCTAATCTTTTAAGATCATCACACATACTCTGATTGTGATCCCTGTACCTTTGAACAGTTTCAATACAGGATTTAGAGCAAAGATTAGATGTTACCTCAGTGGGAATGGCAGTGCTTGTCGATTCTGATTCTTTAGCCATGATGATTGATGTTGAATGAATGTTTCTAAGAATACTTGCTCTGATACCACTTGTCAGGATCGAATTCTCAACAAGAATTAATTCTCAGAAACAATATCAAAGAAGTTTGCGGAATAGCACTTTGATATTCAATAAAACAGTAAATCAAAACAGTAAATATGAATAACAAACTATAAACTTGTATTGAATGATTGAAATCACAAAATTACACACTCAACCTCAATCTTGAAGAACAGACTCCTTCAAGACGAATTCTACTTCTCTAGAATTAGGATCTATGCCTTGAGGTTGATTTCTCTCTAGAACTTAGAATGAATTATTAAATCTCAAAAGTTATGTCTAACTATTCTAAACAATACTATATATATACTGAAGATAAAAGCTAATTACAATTAATAAAATATCTTCAGAATATCTTCCATCACTATCTCCAAGCTTTCCATAATCTTCAGTTTATCCAGCTGTCATCCTTTCTATACAGATCTCCATCTTATAAGCAGTATTAATCATAAGCAGCATTAATACTTTGAGCAGTATTAACTCTAGCAGTACTAACCATGCTCAGCAGCATTAATCTCTTCAAGCAGTACTAACTTTGAACTAGCAGTACTAATCTTGTTGAGCAACATTAACCATCAACTAGCAGCATTAATAACAGAAGTACTAACTAGAAGTATTAACTGTTTTCTTCTAGCAGCATTAACTAGAAGTATTAACTGTTGAACTAGCAGCATTAACTTTGTTCCAGCAGCATTAACTACAACTAGCAACATTAACCACAGAAGTAGTAACCATGATGAATATTAACTTCAGAAGTAGTAACCATGATGAACTAGAAGTAGTAACCATCCTTGGCATATTTCAGACCCAACACACATTATCTCAGAAGCAGCATTAACTTAGTATTAGCAGCATTAACTACTAAGCAACACTAACCTCTAGCAGTACTAACTAGCTAAGCAGTACTAACTTTGTTCAAGCAACACTAACTTTGACTAGCAGTATTAATTTTACTAGAAGTAGTAATACTCAGCAGTATTAACTTTTGAAGTCCTCTGGCAGTAGTAACTCTGAACTAGCAGCATTAATGACTTGTTCACATCTTCAGTTCCCAACAATCTCCCCCTAACTTGACTTTTAGGAAGAGAAGTCAAGTTCTTCAAATGCTTCCAAAATCTTCATTGATCTACTCCGATGTTAGGATCCAGTCCCATACTCTGATTGATAGTTCTCTGAATTAGGTACTTAGCCATTTCTGAATTTGATGCACAACCCAACTTCTTATTTAGCATGGCATGAAGCTTCAGATTTGTGTGGTTGTATATCCTATCCACCAAGTAATACTCCATGTGAAAAGTATCCAATGCCAATTCATAGACTCCACTCCTTTCATACAGAGTCCATCCTCTAACAGTTTTAAATACATCTCTAATTAAATGCTTTACTGCTTCTGGTTTGAACAACATGCACAAGTATTCCATGACCAGCTTCACTATTGGTAACCCTGGAGCTTTCAACTGATCTGCATGTAGTTTCATACCCACTCCAAACATTTCTTCCAAATCAGATCTTGAACACTCTCTGACAATTTTGTTCCAAGTGCTGTAGACTTCATACTTGTCATCCTTTCTTTTCAATCTGATATACTCTTTGCCATCCACCATCATAATATCCCAGTGGATAACTTCAGGAGGTTTGAATCCAACAGGTTTGGCTGAGATAGGCTTTGGAATTTTATCCATTACCACCATGTACATGTTTACATCTGAACTCTGTGGTACTTCCTGAGATTCAACTTCATTCTTAGGTGCCTCTTCTTCTTCAGCAACATTTTTCTTTTCTTCTATTCTAGGCTTCTTTTCATTCTTCTTTCTTTTGTCCATCATCTTAGTTCTCTTCAAAGTTTTTTGAACTTGCCCTATAGTAGCTTCCTTCTGCTTTTCTTCCCTTTTCTCTGCCTTTTCTTTGATAGGAGTTCCCTCTTCACTTTCAGGGAAAGGTTGATTGATATTCACATCATGTCTCTCCTTGGCTTTCTTTTCAAACTCCACTCTATCCTTTTCATTGCTCTTCAGCTTTCCCATTTCTTTCTCATATAAGTCCTTGATTTGATCAAAGGTCATCTTCACAAATATTTCTTTCTTTACACCAATTGCAATCCTCAAGAAAGTTATCATTTTGTTTCTTTCCTGAGTTGTAAGGTAAGTTTGTGAAGGTCTTCTCTTCTTAGCACTTGTTCTGGCCATCATAGCCTTTCTCAAGCTCATTGCTCTTTGCTTTGCCTTCTCTGTTTCCAACCCTTTCTGGAATGCTTCATTTAACTCATTTGCAAGTGCTCTGGCCATTTCTCTGTCTTTTTCAACCTGCTCCTTTTCTGCTTGATCTAACTCTTCTTGCACTTTCTTTGCTAATGCTTCATCTGACTCAATCATCCTTTGCTTTTTGGATGGTTGATCAGATTCTATCATCTTTGCTTTTCCCTTTTTCCTTGCATCTGCAGCCATTTCTTTCTTCTCTATTTTCTTTGCTCCCCCTTCATTTATGACCACTCCCTTTGCTTTGGGAGTGTCATTCTTTGCTTTGACAAGCATTTCTGCTATTTCAATCTCTGTTGGTGTTAACTCTGTTACTGCTGCTTGTGAAGTTTCAGCAGCACTAACAGTTTCTGCTGCTTGTTTTGGCTCAGCAGTAGTAACCATTTCTGCTTCTGGGGTTGTAACTGCTGCTGGTGTTGTTTCTGCAGATTTCTTTTCTTCAACAACCTCCCCCTCAATCTGTTGATCTATCTGTTCTGAACTTGAATTCTCCCCCTTTTTGGAAGCATCTTTAGCATTGACCCTCTTCTTCAGCACAAATTGCTTCTTTTTCTTTTTAAGTACCAACCTCTTCACCAGTTGCTTGAGTTTGGTAATTTGCACTTGTTGGGACAAAATTACCAGCTTCATTTCTTCTATTTCTTTCCCTTGTTTAATAACATCTTGGTTGATGTTGCCCATTGTTTCCATCAATTCATAGTAGTTATATCTGTCCTCACCTTCTCTAGGAGTGTTACCCCCTATTGAAGGATCATGGGATCTTTTAGTAGTGGAAGTCTTTTGCCTAGCAGAAGCACTATCCACCCCCGTGGTTTCTTGGCACCTGGGACCTTTGAATGATTGCTCATTCAAAGTTGCCCTAGGGAAGGTCTTAGAGATGTTACCACTGACCTTCTCTGTGTTAGCAGAAGTAGTGGCAGCCTTCTCACCCATATGCTCTTTCTCCTCCTCAGAGAGCACCTCCTTGGGGTTGGGAGACACCCCTTTGGTTTCCCTATTGATATTCTCTAAAGGAGAATTCTCCCTTAGAGGGCTTAAAGGCTGAGTGGGTAAAGGTACAAGAAGGGAATGAGCCTTCTTTACCTGTTTCCTTTTGTATGTTTGGGTGATTGGTGAAGTTGGTTTATTAAGAATAGACTAGAGAATTGATTTAGAGTGGGAAGGTTGGGATTGGCTAGAAGTGGGATGGTCTAATGGGGGCCTTGACCCTGCTGCCATACCTTCATCAGTGTGGGACACCGCCATCATTTTAGAGAACAATGGAGTGTCTACTCCTTCCGAGTCCCCAGCAGATCTTCTCATATTTGAGAAAACCTTGCCTTTAGGGGGTTTAGGTACATATACCCCATCAAAATGAGGCATATCCGTCAATTCGTGGGTGATAACTTCTTGGACAAACCTGGGGAACATATAAAAGCTCTTTTTGCTTCCCAAGTTTGAGACAAGATCACTGAAAATCATTTTAGAAAAATTGTACTTTCTGGCAGTGGCCAAGCACACCCAAGCATAAGCAATGGTGCTACTGAACTCACTCCATCCAGTAGTCTTTTTAGAGATACAGTGCATAAGGGTATGGACAAAGAAACGCCATTGGGGTGAAAATTTGGCTTTTGAGAACTTGAACACACCCAATGGGCCTCCATACCCCATTCTTGTAAGAGTAGAAAACAGTTCATCATTAGAGATAGATGTTATACCAGAGGCATCGTCTAGACGTAGACTGATGCGAATTACCTCTTCAGTAACTGTCAAGGGCTTGCCACATACCTTTGTCTTGATCATTTGCACACCATTCTCAGTAACAATGGTGGCATTTGCCCAGAATTGCCTTTGATTCTCGATATAGATTGATGGCGATACAGTGAGAGCATGGGCAATATGGGTTGTCTTGAGGAAATCCACAATCTGGTGGAAACCAGCGGCTTGTTTGGGCTTCTGTAGCATCGCGATTTCATTGTGCTCATCTATGAATGCCATTGATGCCATTGATCTTGAACGTTCTTGCCTGAAAACTTTGAACTTGAGAGAGAAAGGGTTTAGAGCGCAAGTGAACAGTATGCAAAGAGTCGTTATGAACTTTTTAGGCGGGCAAAGGGTATTTATAGTATTCGGGACATAAGCAGTATTAACCTAGAGCAGTATTAACTAACAAGCAGTATTAACTGAGGGCAGTATTAACTTAGAGCAGTATTAACTGAGAGCAGTATTAACCACTAGCAGTATTAACTAACTAGCAGTATTAACTGTGCACTGGCAGTATTAACCATACTTACTCTTTTAAGCTTGTGATACACTGAGTACTGCCATACATATCCTGAAAAAGAAGATTAGTAACACCAAGAATAAACAATATACAGGTATGTAACCACTTTTTGAGAAGGGGCTTATTCAGAGTTGATCATTCCCACATTTGTTACCAAGAAAGTGAATCTACCCACATCAAAAGCTTTGGTGAATAGATCAGCAAACTGGTTATCAGTATGAACTTTTACAACTTGAATAAGTTTCTTTTCATTACAGTCTCTTATAAAGTGATACCTGATCTCAATGTGCTTTGTCTTTGAGTGCTTGACAGGATTATTAACAATGCTAATAGCACTGCTATTATCAATAAAGATTGGAGTGTGTAGAAAGGTTACCCCATAGTCCAGCATTTGATTCTGAATCCATAAGACTTGAGAACAGCAACTTGCAGCTGCTATGTACTCTGCTTCTGTTGTAGATGTGGACACTGTGGTTTGTTTCTTGCAGTGCCATGACACTAGTCTTGCACCCAAAAACTGACATCCTCCAGAAGTAGATTTCATGTCCAAGTTTGCTCCACCTGGATCACTATCTGAGTATGCAAGTAGGTCAAATGATGAGTCATGAGGATACCAAAGTCCCAATCTGGGTTGCCCTTTGAGATATCTGAATATTCCCTTAACAGCTTGATAGTGAGATTGCTTTGGCCTAACTTGGAATCTTGCACATACACAGACTGGAAACATTATATCTGGCCTAGAGGCTGTAAGATACATGAGAGAGCCAATCATGGACCTATAATGATGAACATCCATATCCTCCCCCTCAAGATCTGCTGTTATCTGCTTGTGTGTCTCCATAGGTGTGCTGGCAGGTTTTGAATCTGAGAAACCAAACTTGGTTAGAATATCCTGCACATACTTGGACTGACTGATAAAGATTCCATCTGACTTCTGTTGAACTTGGAGTCCAAGGAAGAAAGTAAGTTCCCTCATGGAACTCATTTTGAACCTTTGATGCATTAGTTCCTCAAACTCCTTGCACATATTATCTCTTGTAGATCCAAAGATAATATCATCAACATAGATTTGGACCAGCAAGATATCCTTTATCTTTCTCTTGATGAATAGAGTCTTATCAATGACTCATCTTTCAAAGCCATTTTCCAAGAGATAGGATGACAGAGTGTCATACCATGCTCTTGGAGCTTGATGCAGTCCATAAAGTGCTTTCTTCAATTTGTATACCCTGTCTGGATAGCTTGGGTTTTCAAACCCTGGTGGTTGACAGATATATACTTCTTCTTCAATTGAGCCATATAGAAATGCACTTTTGACATCCATTTGATAGACTTTAAATCTCATATAAGAAGCATAAGCCAAGAATAATCTAATTGCTTCTATCCTGGCTACAGGTGCAAAGACTTCTTCATAATCTATTCCCTCTTCTTGTGTATACCCTTGAGCCACCAGCCTTAGTTTATTCCTTATTATTATGCCCTTTCATCTCTCTTATTTCTGAAGACCCATTTTGTTCCTATTGCTCTTTGGCCTTTAGGAAGGTCTACCAGATCCCAAACATCTTGCAGCTTGAATTGCAGTATCTTTTCTTGCATGGCTTCTATCCAACTGGACTCTTTCATAGCATCATGTGCCTTCTTAGGCTCAAGCTGGGATAAAAAGCAAGAAAGCACTGTATGCTGTTGGTCTTGCATTTCTTGCAGCCTGCTTTGATTTCTAGTCATCATAGGAGAAGAGATATCTCCTATTACCAGCTGAGGAGGATGATTCTTTTGAATGCTGGTGTGATGACTAGGTTCTTCATTAAGTCCCACCTATAGATTGGAGTCATTCAACTCAACTGAGGTGTTTTCAGCAGCTACTTCTGGTTCTTTATTTTCTTGACTCTCCTCATCTCTACTTTCTTCTTCACTCTGATTTAGTCCAGTAGATGGTTCCTTTTCACAGTCTTCAACAAGATCCACTGTTGGTATGGGAAAGATCACAGATTGAGATATACTGTCTTGAACTTGTGTAGTCCCTGATCCTCCACTCCCTGAACCTGCATAATCATCACTACAGAAACCAAAAGAGTTAGTTAGTGAATCAATGTCAAACAGCCACTGAGGACCAGACCTAATAGGATTTGGTGTGTTCTCATTGCATTTGACATTGTCACTTTCTTCAATTATTCTAGAAGAAGAGTTAAAAACTCTGTAAGCCTTACACTGAGATGAGTAACCAACAAGAAATCCATCATCTGCTTTGCTATCAAACTTACCTAAGTGAGATTTGGTATTGAGAATTGTACAAGGACACCCAAAAGGTTTGAAAAATCCAATAAAGGGTTTTCTTTTATTTAAAAGCTCATATGGGGTCTTGTTCTTTGGCTTGACCACTAGAACTCTGTTTTGGACATAGCAGGCAGTATTAACTGCTTCAGTCCAGAAGGTAATTGGCAGTTTTGAATCAGCCAACAGAGATCTAGCGGCCTCTATTAGTGTCATATTCCTCCTCTCAACAACTCCATTCTGTTGAGGAGTCCTAGGGGCACTATATTGTCTCTCAATTCCTTTTTCTTCACAAAAGGTGTTTAGATCAAGATTTTTAAATTCAGTTCCATTGTCTGATCTAATGACTTTTACTTTTTGATTAGTTTGGTTTTCAATTCTTAGAATAAAAGATTTGATCAGTCCACTTGTCTCATCCTTGGTCCTTAGAAAATATACCCAAGTAAATCTGTAGTAATCATCAACAATAACCAAGCAGTAAGATTTCTTGCCTATACTCATAACATTTGTAGGACCAAACAGATCCATATGTAATAACTGGAGACAAGAAGAAATTGTATTTAACTCTTTGGTCTTATGAGAAGTTTTGTGTTGTTTGCCTTTAAGACATGCAACACAATGATCATCACATGAAAAGACTTTTGAAGGTAAACCTCTTACAAGGTCGTTTTTAACAAGTTTGTCCATTGTCTTGAAATTCATGTGATACATCCTTCTGTGCCATAGAGAGGATTCATCCACAGAAGCTTTTGAAACAAGACAGTTCAGGGATGAATCACTATCAACATTGTCCATATCTAGACAATAAACATTGTCCTTTCTTGGAGTTCTAAGTAGTATCATGCTTTCATCAACTACCTTGAACCCTGGAGCAAGGATCATTGGTAGTGCTTGGAATACACCTATAGACGTGTGCTAATTAAACCTCAAAGCAAGTATACAATGGGATCTAATATCGTCTCTCAAGTAATAAAGTGGTAAAATACCGAATATCGTCCCACAGAGATTGTCGTAAAAGGTTAATAAAAGTGTAATAAAAGAGATGATTTCAGAAGACGAATTTGAAGACTTTGATTGGTTGGTTTGGTTAACAGTTGATAACGATACAAAATAATAAAGGTAGCAAGGGTGTAAGACTTTTAGGTGAGACTCAAACACAAATTCCAGCAGACTATGCTGCAGGTATGCTGCAGCATGAGTTCAGCATAAACAGATCCACCATCTATTTTGAGGGTATTCCTCTCGGACTTCAATACTCCCGCTACCGTTTAGATCCAACTGAACATATCTCTATGCAGTTTTAACACTTGATAGCAAGGGGTAGAGTCCTCAAAATATACGGATTTACAAATCTCTTTGTATAAAACTACTCTCTCGAGTTAATTCCCATATCATTCAAGTTGGAGTGTTCGAAGGGGTTCATCTCTGAATCCTCTACACTTTAACACTTTAAACAAGCGACCAACTCGTCAAGAATAAATCAAGATGAAAAATAGAGGTGATAAATCTCTTTATCAGTCACTTTCTCAAGTCGGCTTCTCATATCATCCAAGTTGACGTGCATTTTATGGCTTATCTCTAGGCCATAGCACTTTCACACTTTCAAAGTGATCAACTTGTCAAGAAGTGTCATTGGCTTTATAAAACTTGAATGAAATGATGGAACATTGTTATTGCGAAACAATGTCCACCTTCTTTTGGTTTGAAATCTCACCCTTTTATCTTACACCCAAGCTAATGGATTTAGCTACTCATACTAAAATATAAATACATAAAGCAATAAATTACATAAATTAAAGACATGAATGTAAATGACGGAAATATAAATTACTACAAATATAAATGACTTAAATGTAAATTGCAAGGAAAGTAAACAACTAAATTAAGAACACTAGAAGTAATAAGGCATAAGTAACAAAACAAGGATGGTAACTTCAAAGATTAACTTGGAATTCAAAAGTACATTAAAATCAAAGGTTATTGGTGCCAACCTTTGATTTTCACTTCAAAGAGATGTACTTAAGTGTTAAAAAAATTAGCCTCCTAAACTAAGTCCCCAACCTCCCTTTATATACAAAAAGGGAGTGGCAAAAGAGTAATAAAACCTACACAAAGTACTTAAGGTACAATTAGTACAAAAAAGGGGTTCAATGCCCAAGGGTTGTAAGCTATCAAAAAGATGATGTCATTCTAAAAAAAACTGCAGGTGGAGGCTTCTAAAGCTGTCAAAAGTCCTGCCAAAAATCGCCCATCATCCAGCTTCCCATCGTTCTTCCAAAAAAATACTGACAGCTGCAGATGCTGCAGAAATGCTGCAGCACTGGGTCTGTTTTACTCAAAAACTGCCAAAACACATAAAATTAGCCATTCGAAGAAATAAAACAGATTATCCACTAGCTCTAGCTCCAAGAAACAGATAAATGGTAAAACAAATAATAAAACGACTCAAATGTAGGGATATGGAAGAAAAAGAACTATAAAAAGCTATTAAAAAGGTCTAGATGGCACTACAACTGAGTGCACATCACACCCCCAAATTAGAATTGTTGCTTGTCCCCAAGCAACCAAGACACAAAGTAAAATGACTCAATATGAGAAATTAGCACATGAAAGCAATAAGTGCACACATCATAAGATAGAACCAAGCATACAATGTATAGCCATTCATAAATCCCAAGTAGATTGATATTCAAAAGTATGAACCATAGGCTAGCACACTATTCTCTTTGTTATGGCCTCCACATTTCTTATCTAAGATCACAAGGACTTTAAGTATGGATCTCTTTTTGGCTTTTGCTTTCCTCACTCCTTTGTGCCTTTTATTTTCACTCTTTGCATCATTTAAAAAAAATATTTGGCACTTTTTGTGCTCTTTTCTTGATGCATTTCAAGCACTTAGCCCCTATGGGACTTTTTTTTTTTTTTTTTTTTTGTGCTTAAATCCAAACATGGCATTTGGAAGAGCTAAGCTCTTTTTCAATTGATTGCGTGTGCCATGGTGGACTTCCCCACCCCCAAATTAGTGAGGTGCAATGTCCTCATTGTATAATTTATGGAGAATGTATGGTAAGTGGGTGCAAGTGGTTGGAATGAAGAAAAATGGCCTTGATCATATCTCAAATGCAATGTGGTCCAAATTGTGTGCCCAAGCAATGGTGTGCTAGTTCTAGTTGAGAACTTCAAACAGGATCTTTACTACAGAAATTACTTAGGCTATATATGCATGCTTGAGTATATCAACAATGTTCATAATGCTAGAAAACTAAACCTAAAAATGCAAAAACAATCCCAGACTCAAAAATTGTAAAATAACAAAAAAAATTGGAGCTAAAGGGGAAGTGAATGAACCTGTCCTACTCTCCAAGAGTAGGCTGTGTGTCTGGTGGCGGCAATGCTGCAGCAGTTAGCTGTTCCTTGCGTGCTTTCAACTCCGTTTCGACTTCTTCCTTCTCCTTTGCTAGCTTTGCCATCTTTTTCTTGGCAGTCTTTACTTTCTTCTTCATCTTTCTCAACTTCACGGCATACTTTTCCTCAAGTGACTGCTTCATCAGCTCCATCTCTCCTCTACTCGATTCTCCTTCAGAATTTGCCTTTCCAGCCAAGTCAGTCCTTAAGCTGTCAATTTTTCCCATGAACTCATTTCTCTGAACCCGTAGCTGCTCCAGCAGTTCACTGTTTTGGGCCATCAAATTTTGCAGCATTGTGGGAGCATAGGCATGAGCTCCACCCTGTCGTCTTTCCCTAAGTCTGGATACTGCCTTCAAATCTATCTTCCATTTCCCCCCGGCTTCTTTCATTATTTCATCAGAGTTGTATTGGGGAACTCCCTTCTTCACCATCATCTGTGTGAGCAGACCAGGGAAGAACATCCCTCCCCTTTTTGCTCTCGCACAAGATCTCACGCTTCTCAGTACCACTTCGCCAAAATCAATGGTAAAACCCTGCAAAAGACAATGTAGGAGCAACATTCTATCCATAGAGACATAGGTTTGATGGGTTGTAGGTGAGATAGAATGCCTCAAAAAGTTTACCCAAACATTGGCATTCGGCTTGAGTTGGTTAGCCCTGAAACGCCTCTGCATATGGTTTCGGTGATTGCTCCACTGGGTTCCAGGTAACCCCAGTTCATCAGAAATTTCCAGCAATAGCTCTGGAGTGGCTGAGGCTAGCATGAGCTCAAAATCAGTGTTGGGAGGTGGTGTAAGACCAAGAAACTGGTTGATGGCTTTGGCAGTTAATAAAAACCGCTTGCCTCGGATGTGGATCAGTTGGGCATTGGAGGCCGCTACCTCAGAATAGAACTCTCGTAGGAGAGTTAGGTTGTAGGAGGAAGGGACCTCACAGAGTTTGTCAATACGATGGGCTTCTATTACCGTTTTGATGAACGGGTATTCCTGTTGACTTTGGCTAGGAAAACCTTTGTCTACCACCCCTACTTTGTCCTTCATCTTACTGAACCAATCCACTGCTTGCTGTCCACTCAACCCTCCAAATTCCCCCTCTTCAGGTCTATCCACAAAGTCTGGCTTGGCTAACTTTCGGGTCTTTTTGGGTTTCTTTGATTTTCTGCCATGCTGCAGGAATGCTGCAGCATGCAATCTTGTGCCCCTAAATGATGGTTTTCTTTTCTTCCTAGCCACACTCTCCCCACTGATTCTCTTCCTCTTTTTTTCATTGCTCTTTGATCCACTAGTTTTCCCAACCCCCATGGACTCTTCCCCACAAGATTGCTCAAAAGCAACATTTAGGTCAGGGATTGCATCCCTGACATGCTCACTGGAGTCCATTTTTTTGGCTTGATCTACTTCCCCTTCCTCGTTTGGGTTCAGAGTGTCGAAGAATCCCATAGCACTGAGGATGGAAGTAGTGTCATCAAACTCCATCGGTGAGGGGTGATTTTCGGAGTTTGAGACAAAGGGAACTAGGGTCCAATCAAGGATGTGCTCCGGTGTGAGGTATAGGGGTATTCCCCCAACATTGGTCATAATATCCACCTCTTCATCACTGACAGAGGTGAGTTGACCTTCCAAAAAGTCATAGTCAGAAAAGTTGTATACCTGAGGGGTAACCGGAGCGTCTATCAGAGTGAGAACTTCATCCTCCTGTGCACTGTTGGTCGAAGCCGATTCAATCGTAAGATTTGTAGAGGATGGTGCGACAGGGGTCCCTTCGATTGTTGTTAGGGTTGAGGTGGGAATGATGATGTGAAGAAAAGGGCGAACGGGTAGAGGGTTCGCGACAGGGGTTTCTGTGGTGGTGGTGTTTACCGTGGCGAGTGGTGGGTTAGAGGGTTCAGGGATGAGGGAGGTTTCACAATCATCGGCCGACGGTTCAGGAGTTGGTTCGGGTGGAGGAGGGTTTCGACTATGGCGTCTCCGGCGAGATGGTGGAACGTCATCGGGGTCTCTTACGACGGGTACCTTCATTCGAGCCATTGTTCACAGAGTGTGGTAGAGAGAGAATCGCCGGTGAGATGAAGAAGGAAGGGTTCAAAGAGGGTGTTTTGAAAAAAAAAAAAATGAAAAGTGATGATGTTGATGGTTATCAAAAAGTGGTTGAAAGGGATGGGTTGGGGAACTGAAAGGTCAGTTCCTTTCTTACCAGGGATGTTGATTGGATGTCCAAGGGATTTTAGAAAAGAAAACATGGGGAAGGAAGAAAAAAAAAAAAAAAAAAAAGTTGTACAAGTAATGATGTTTTTCAAAAAGGAGACAAGACAACTACTTTTCTTTGAGAAGTTTCCATAATGATCTCATTTGTACCTTCCTTGGACTGCTTTTGAATTTATCCCCTCTTTTCCCGCTCAAACCTTAAAGACTGAGATTTCCAAAAATTATGAATCTGATGCTGCAGGATTGCTGCAGGATTTCTGCAGCATGCTCTGCAGACCCCCAAATTAAGATTTAAGCTACAAAATGAAACAAAAAAAACGTGAGATTAATCTAGAAAGCATTTAAAATATAGAAAACTTATTTACACACAAGATGAGAGATGACTTTCAACAGATTGTGACCAAATCCACAGAGCACGACTCTGGGATGGTCACAGGCTCATGGTACATTTTCACTCTCTGGCCATTCACTTTAAACACAGTGTTGTCTTCAGGATTTACTAAGTCAACTGCTCCATAAGGATATACATGGTGGATGAGGAAAGGTCCTGACCATCTGGACTTTAGTTTTCCTGGAAACAGTTTCAACCTAGAATTAAACAAAAGTACTTTTTGGCCTGCTTTTAACTCTCTGTGTTGTATTTTCTTGTCATGCCATTTCTTGGTCTTTTCTTTATACAATTTGGCATTCTCATATGACAAGTTCCTATGTTCTTCTAGTTCACAAAGCTGGAGTTTTCTTTTGATGCCAGCAGCATCTGGGCACATGTTTAAAGCTTTGATTGCCCAGTATGCCTTGTGTTCTAATTCCAGAGGGAGGTGACAAGCTTTTCCAAAGACTAGCTTATATGGGGACATACCAATTGGTGTTTTGAAAGCTGTTCTGTATGCCCATAAAGCGTCATCTAACTTAAAAGCCCAGTCTTTTCTATTTGGTTTGACCACTTTTTCCAAAATTCCCTTAATCTCTCTGTTTGAAAGTTCCGCTAGCCCATTGGTTTGTGGGTGGTATGCAGTGGCAATCCTGTGATTAATGTTGTATTTTTCAAGAACTTCACGTAACAGATTGTTTACAAAATGAGTTCCCTCATCACTGATCAGTGCCCTGGGGGTACCAAACCTTGTAAAAATCTGTTTTTGAAGAAATTTAACCACTGTCTTTGCATCATTTGAAGTACATGCCACTGCCTCCACCCACTTTGAGACATAGTCTACAGCAACTAAAATGTATTGACATTTGTTTGATGGGGGGAATGGTCCCATGAAGTCGATTCCCCAAACATCAAACAACTCAACTTCAAGGATCCCATTTAATGGCATTTCATTCCTTTGAGAAATGGAACCACTTCTTTGGCATTCATTGCATCTTTGTGCAAATGTGTGGGAATCCTTAAAGAGAGTTGGCCAATAGAATCCAGATTGTAATGCCTTAGCCGCTGTCCTTTGCCCTCCAAAGTGTCCTCCATAAGGTGCTTGATGACAATGCTGCAGGATTGCTGCAACATCTGTATTTGGGACACACCTTCTTAAAATCTGATCTGTACCTAATTTGAACAAGAAAGGGTCATCCCACAAATACATTTTGGTGTCATGGAGAAATTTTTTAAACATCTGGCTAGTGCAACCAGCGGGTTTTATTCCGCAAGCCAAGTAGTTTGCAATGTCCGCAAACCATGGGGAATCCTGATGCTGCAGCATGAGAATCTTTTCATCCGGGAAGGTCTCAATGATGTCTCCTATATCCTCACTAGGTCTCTCCAATCTGGACAAATGGTCTGCAACTTGGTTATCTACCCCCTTTCTATCCACAATCTCTAAGTCAAACTCTTGCAACAACAGAACCCATCTTATTAACCTGGGCTTAGCATCTTTTTTTCAGATCAAATACTTGATGGCGGCATGATCGGTATGTACAATGACCTTTGCTCCCATCAAATATGACCTAAACTTTTCAAAGGCAAAGACTACCGCCAAAAGTTCTTTTTCTGTTGTTGTGTAGTTGATTTGTGCTTCATTCAAAGTCTTACTTGCGTAATAAATTGAATGAAACACTTTTTCTTTTCTTTGACCTAACACTGCACCAACCGCCCAATCACTTGCGTCACACATGATTTCAAAAGGTTTTTCCCAATCAGGAGCAACAACCACTGGAGCAGTCACCAAAGCTTTCTTCAAAATTTGGAATGCATTTCTACACTCCTTAGTGAATTCAAATTTATGGTCATGCTGTAATAATATACACAAAGGTTTTGATATTTTTGAAAAGTCTTTGATAAACCTTCTATAAAATCCAGCATGCCCAAGAAAGCTTCTGATTCCTTTAACAGTGGTTGGTTCAGGTAGTTTTTCAATTGCTTCAAGCTTAGCTTTGTCTACCTCCACTCCTCTTTTTGAAATTAAATGTCCTAGAACAATTCCCTCTTTTACCATGAAATGACATTTTTCCCAGTTTAGGACCAAATCAGTTTCCTCACATCTCTCAAGACCCTTTTTTAGATTATCCAAGCAATTATCAAAAGATGAACCATAAATTGAAAAATCATCCATAAAGATTTCAATGGATTTTTCGAGCATGTCTGAAAATATGGACATCATGCATCTTTGAAAAGTTGCTGGAGCATTACAGAGTCCAAAAGGCATTCTTTTGAAAGCAAAGGTGCCGTAGGGGCAGGTGAATGTGGTCTTTTCCTGATCCTCGGGTGATATGGCAATCTGGTTGTATCCTGAGTAACCGTCTAGAAAACAATAGTACTCCTTACCGGCTAACCTATCCAACATTTGATCTATGAAAGGTAATGGAAAATGGTCTTTTTGTGTGGCCTGGTTTAGCTTACGGTAGTCCATGCAGATTCTCCATCCGGAGACAACTCTAGTGGGGATGAGTTCATTTTTTTCATTTGTGATGACAGTCATTCCCCCCTTCTTTGGGACACATTGGACCGGACTAACCCAAGAACTACTGGCTATTGGAAAAATAATTCCAGCGTCTAACCATTTTAAAATCTCCTTTTTCACTACCTCTTTCATGACCGGATTTAGCCGTCTTTGTGGTTCAATGGAAGTGAAATCTTTGTCCTCTAGGATGATTTTGTGTTGACAAATTGATGGACTTATCCCCCTAAGGTCAGCCATGGTCCATCCTAGGGCTTTGGTGTGTAATCTTAGCATATCTACCAACTTCTTTTCTTGATGTGAGTCTAGGGTAGATGAGATGATGACAGGCAATTTGCCTTCTTCTCCTAGAAAGGCATATTTCAAGTGAGATGGGAGTTGCTTTAACTCCAGGTCGGGTGGTGAGACTATGGATGGAGTGAATGGTTTCTGATCACTACTGTCAAGCTGCTCAAATGCTGCAGCACTGGCCAAAACCGTTTCTTCCGAACTTGAGTTTTCAAAATCATTTCCTAAGGTTATCTCCTCATCATCTTCTTCTTCAAACTTACAGGTTCTTCTTTCCTCATGGCATATTGAGTCAATCACATTTAAAGTTGCACAATCCTCAAAATCATCAGGGTATTTCAAAGAATTGAAAACATTAAATGTGACTTTTTGATCCTGAAGTCTCATGGTCAGCTCTCCTTTTTGGACATCTATCAAAGTCCTTCCGGTGGCCAAAAAGGGTCTTCCTAAAAGAATAGGAATATCTTTATCAGCCTCAAAATCTAAGATAATAAAATCTGCCGGAAATATGAACTTGTCAACCTGAACTAGAACATCCTCAAGTTTTCCCTTAGGGTAGGCTATGGTTTTGTCAGCTAACTGGAGTGTTACTGTGGTAGGTCTGGCCTCTCCTATCCCTAAGTTTTTGAATACAGATAAGGGCATGAGGTTGATACTAGCTCCTAGATCACACAAAGCTTTTCCTACTTTCTTCCCACCTATTGAACATGGAATGGTGAAACTTCCTGGGTCTTTCAACTTAGGAGGTATTCTATTGGTCAGGAGTGCACTACATCCTTCAGTCAAAGCAACTGTCTCATATTCATTCAACTTCTTCTTCTTGCTTAGGATGTCTTTAAGGAATTTGGCATAACTAGGCATTTGCTCGATTGCTTCAACAAGAGGTATGTTGATGTGCAATTCTTTGAACACATCCAAGAATTTTTTAAATTGCAGTTCTTCTTTTTGATTCCTTAACCTTTGAGGGTAAGGAACATAAGGAGGAACTGGTTTTATGAAAGCTTTACTTGAATGCGTGGAGCAAGACGTGCCTTTTGTGCCTTTGGTCTCACTCTCCTTAGGTAAGGTTGGGATCTCATTTACTAAAGGTTGAACAGGACTGGCTACTCCGGGCTCTAGATGCTTTGTGGGCTCAGGTTGTGGTTCAAGAACAGTAGCTAAAACAGTGGTCTCGGGTTCTGACTGTTTGGTGTTTTCAAATTCTGCTTGAGTCATTGGTCCAAACTTGGTTTGTACTGTTTCATTCAATTCTCTACCACTCCTAAGGGTCACAGCTTTTACATGTTCTTTACCCGAAGCCTTTGGGATTTCTGTGTCACTTGGTAACATGCCATTAGCCCTATTGTTCTG
The DNA here is from genome assembly GCA_023525745.1 of Arctium lappa. Lineage (NCBI taxonomy): Eukaryota > Viridiplantae > Streptophyta > Magnoliopsida > Asterales > Asteraceae > Arctium > Arctium lappa. The sequence goes on along the minus strand of CM042056.1, from coordinate 18,324,928 downwards.
ATTAAGTGCTATCTGACTCACTTGGGTTTCCAAATTCCTGATGGCTGCACTTTGTTGGTTAAAAAGAGCTTGATTTTGGCTCAAAAGTTGCTGTTGAGCTTGTGATTGAGCCACAAGGCTTTTTATCATAGCTTCCAAAGAAGATGATGATTCAGCCTGTGGAGGAGGTTTTTGAAAATGCTGTTGGTTATTTTGAAAATTCCTGTTCTGATGATGCTGTGAACTTTGGTTATGCTGATGTTGAGAACCTTGATTTTGGTGATGTGAACCTTGGTTTTGATGATGCGAACCACTAGCATGATGTTGTGTTTGAAAATTTGAAGTTTCTTGTGGCTTAGGAGCTGACTGATTTAGACATGGACTGTTCCAGGAAAAATTTGGATGTTGCTTCCAACTCGCATTGTAGGTGTTGCCGTACGGAGCATTCCTGTTCTGAACATAGTTTACCGATTCAGAGTTTTGAGGACACTGTTCATAGGAATGTTCCCCACCACAACAAACACATTGAACAGAAAGGACTGACTGGGTAGATGTAGCAGCAACTTGTTGCGTTCCTTGATTTGAAGATAAGTTTTTGAGCATTGAAGCCATGGAAGCAAGTTGTGCTGTTAATGCAGTATATGCATCCACATCATGAATCCCAACAGTTTTCTTTTGCGGTTGAGCACGTGGATCAGCCCAATGTCCATTGTTTGTGGAAATTTTTTCAAGAATTTCATACCCGTCATTGTAGGTATTAGCTGTAAAGGCCCCCCCTGATGTCGCGTCGAGCATTTGTTTTGCCATAGGGTTCAACCCATTGTAAAACGTCTCAAGTTGAATACAGTAAGGAATGCCATGGTGAGGGCATTTTCTTAACAACTCTTTAAACCTTTCCCAAGCATCGGGAATTGCTTCATCGTCCATTTGTTTAAACATGCAAATTTCGTTTCTGGACTTAGCATTACGGGTAGGTGGAAAATATTTTCTCAAAAATCTTTCAGCCATGTTGCTCCATGATGGCACAGAGCCAGGTGCCAAAGAATTAAACCAAGACTTTGCCCGATCCCTTAGAGAAAAAGGAAACAAAGTGAGCCTCAAGGCATCGTTAGATACCCCAGGGATCAGGAATGCATCGGTGATCTCCATAAAAGATTTTAAATGAGAATGTGGATCCTCCGATGGCATTCCGGCAAATTGTCCGTTCGTTTGCAACATTTGAAACATGATGGGCTTTAGTTCAAAATGGAGGGCTTGTATATGGGGTCTAATTATCCCTGAATTTAATTGCTCAAAATCGGGGATAGCGTAGTCCATAATTTTTCCCTCTTTGGAATTTGCAAGATTAATTATGTTTGGAACTTCATTTCTTATTTCATTGGTGCCTTCAGATTCAACATCATCATCAACATGGTTATGATTATTTCCTTGATGTGGCGGATTTTGGCGAAATTGGTGCTCCGGTGGGTTTCCAAAAATTGGGGGTGCATCATGGAATATTGGTGCTCCCCGTGGATTTTCCAAAAGTGGTGGTGGTCTCGGTCCTCTATTTTCAAATCCGGGTGGTGGTGGTTCCATAATTGGAGGTTCAATGAGTAATGCGATTCTTTGCGTTCTTCTCCTATTACGAAACGTTTGTTCAATTTCCGGGTCAAGAGTGAACAATTCCCCCCGTGGTATTCTTGGCATATACTCCCGAGATTCCAAAGGTGTAAGAAAAATCAAATCTTTTAAAATACTTTTATAAACTTTTAACGTGCCAATCCCCGGCAGCGGCGCCAAAAACTTGGTAGTGCTTGGAATACACCTATAGACGTGTGCTAATTAAACCTCAAAGCAAGTATACAATGGGATCTAATATCGTCTCTCAAGTAATAAAGTGGTAAAATACCGAATATCGTCCCACAGAGATTGTCGTAAAAGGTTAATAAAAGTGTAATAAAAGAGATGATTTCAGAAGACGAATTTGAAGACTTTGATTGGTTGGTTTGGTTAACAGTTGATAACGATACAAAATAATAAAGGTAGCAAGGGTGTAAGACTTTTAGGTGAGACTCAAACACAAATTCCAGCAGACTATGCTGCAGGTATGCTGCAGCATGAGTTCAGCATAAACAGATCCACCATCTATTTTGAGGGTATTCCTCTCGGACTTCAATACTCCCGCTACCGTTTAGATCCAACTGAACATATCTCTATGCAGTTTTAACACTTGATAGCAAGGGGTAGAGTCCTCAAAATATACGGATTTACAAATCTCTTTGTATAAAACTACTCTCTCGAGTTAATTCCCATATCATTCAAGTTGGAGTGTTCGAAGGGGTTCATCTCTGAATCCTCTACACTTTAACACTTTAAACAAGCGACCAACTCGTCAAGAATAAATCAAGATGAAAAATAGAGGTGATAAATCTCTTTATCAGTCACTTTCTCAAGTCGGCTTCTCATATCATCCAAGTTGACGTGCATTTTATGGCTTATCTCTAGGCCATAGCACTTTCACACTTTCAAAGTGATCAACTTGTCAAGAAGTGTCATTGGCTTTATAAAACTTGAATGAAATGATGGAACATTGTTATTGCGAAACAATGTCCACCTTCTTTTGGTTTGAAATCTCACCCTTTTATCTTACACCCAAGCTAATGGATTTAGCTACTCATACTAAAATATAAATACATAAAGCAATAAATTACATAAATTAAAGACATGAATGTAAATGACGGAAATATAAATTACTACAAATATAAATGACTTAAATGTAAATTGCAAGGAAAGTAAACAACTAAATTAAGAACACTAGAAGTAATAAGGCATAAGTAACAAAACAAGGATGGTAACTTCAAAGATTAACTTGGAATTCAAAAGTACATTAAAATCAAAGGTTATTGGTGCCAACCTTTGATTTTCACTTCAAAGAGATGTACTTAAGTGTTAAAAAAATTAGCCTCCTAAACTAAGTCCCCAACCTCCCTTTATATACAAAAAGGGAGTGGCAAAAGAGTAATAAAACCTACACAAAGTACTTAAGGTACAATTAGTACAAAAAAGGGGTTCAATGCCCAAGGGTTGTAAGCTATCAAAAAGATGATGTCATTCTAAAAAAAACTGCAGGTGGAGGCTTCTAAAGCTGTCAAAAGTCCTGCCAAAAATCGCCCATCATCCAGCTTCCCATCGTTCTTCCAAAAAAATACTGACAGCTGCAGATGCTGCAGAAATGCTGCAGCACTGGGTCTGTTTTACTCAAAAACTGCCAAAACACATAAAATTAGCCATTCGAAGAAATAAAACAGATTATCCACTAGCTCTAGCTCCAAGAAACAGATAAATGCTAAAACAAGTAATAAAACGACTCAAATGTAGGGATATGGAAGAAAAAGAACTATAAAAAGCTATTAAAAAGGTCTAGATGGCACTACAACTGAGTGCACATCAATCATACACTCTGTATTAGTAAATAATATGCTATGTTGTTTGTCACAAACCAGTGATACACTTAACAGGTTGTACTTCAACTGATCAACATAGTAGACATCCTCAAATGTCATCTTACCTTTTATAACATTACCTTTTCCACTTATTTTACCACCAGTAAGATTATCTCCAAATGCAACATGTCCTCCATTGATATGCTTGAAATCCTGAAGGCATGACATGTTGCCTGTCATGTGCCTAGAGCAACCACTATCAACATGCCATATGCTCTTCCCCTTGAGCTGTTGGTTGCCCTGCACATAAGATAAATCAGTTAGTATGAATTAGGAATCCAAGCCAAAGTGGTCTTGGGTACCCCTTTCTCATCAAAATACTTACATTCTTTCTTGACAAGATTTTTAAACTTTGACTCCTCATTTCTGGAGTACTTTGTCGCAATGATGGGTTTAGAAACACATTTTCTAGAAGCAGTACTGGGTTTAGAAGTACTAACTGCATTAGCAACACTTGCATGCTTAGCAGTACTAACCTTGTTAGAAGTAGTAACTGTGTTAGCAGCAGTAACTGTGTTAGCAGTATTAAAATTTTCAGCAGTACTAACACTGGTAGCAGCAGTAATGCTTCTAGCAGCACTATCTCTGTCAGCAGTACTAACAGTTTTAGTGCTTCTAGGCACCCATATTTTGATACTTTCTTTTAAAACCTTTTTCTTCATGGGGCCTTTGGTTTCAATAGATTTCTTCCCCACATGTTTCTTTCCAGCCTTCCTATAACCAACAGGTTTTTGCACAAATCTTTGAAAGTTCATCTGTTGGTTAATAGGATTGAAGAAACAGTACTTAGCCAAATGATTCAGCTTGCCACATATGAAACAGGGTTTTGGTCTGATTATTTTATTCAGATCAACTCCTTGTTTCTGAGCCCATTGATTATTCCAGTTTCTTTGGTTACCTCTTTTTATACCAGAATTTAGGCTCTTAGATTTATTGCAAGCACACTGTTTACAAGGTCCAGGATTCACAATAGTGGTTTGTTTGTAATGGGCCTTGTTATCCTTTCCTTTGGTCTTCTCTATCTCCTTAGACTTGACCCAGATTTTTCCACATCCCTCATTGGTGATAATGTTGTTTTCTAATGGTATCTCTTTACTCACAGCATTATTCCTATTCTCACTGGCTTCTTTCTCAGTCAAATCCTTAACTACTACCTCATCCAAAGGATCTATCTTAAAAGCTTTCTCAGTCAAGTTCTTTTTCTCCTTGGTCTCTAACAAGTCTGAAGTAGGAGAGATATAGTTGTTGTTGTAAGGAGGAGGTGTATTGTTATATCCAATAACAAGCTTCATCTTATCATGAATCTGAGTCTTTATAAGAGAATCCATTGTTTTTGAAGCATATGAAAACTTTTTTATGTCAAGCTTAACCTTAGACAGTTATTCTTTCAGCCTGTCATTCTCTTCTATGGACTTAGACAGTTTTGTCTCTAACTCATTCTTTTCCCACTTCCAGTAGTTTGTGTCATAAGAGTGTTGAAGTTCATTAGCTTGAAAGCCTTTGATTTTTTCTTCAAATCTCTCTACTATCAACACATAGTCTCTTCTGTCATTTTCTAATCTTTTGAGGTCATCACACATGCTTTGGTTGTGATCCCTGTACCTTTTGACAGTGTCTATGCAAGATTGTGTGCAAAGATTAGAAGTTACCTCAGAGGGGAGATCAGACACTTCTGCCATAAGAGCTTGATTCTGAATGGCTTCCTCAGCTTGGTCACTCCAGTCAAACCCCATTCCTTGTTGAGAAACAAGGGCTTGAGCAGGGTTCTTATTTTGATTGTAGCCTCCATTCTGAGCTTGTTGGTGGTTGTTATTTTGTACACCACTTATGCACTCTCTAGCAAAATGTCCCTTCATGTGGCACTTATAGCATTCTACCTTTGTCTTGTCAAAACCAGCACCATCTTCTCTTTTCTGAGAGAAGTTGTTCCTCCCAGTTCTTTTAATAAACTTCTTTACCCTCATAGATAACATGGCCATCTGCCATTTAATGTCCATTTCCTCCAGATCATCAGGGTGAAGTTGTTCCAGATCATCATTAATCAAAGAGTTGTTGCTGTGACTGGACAAAAAGGCTTCAAAGATAGTTTCAGTGCCTTTTTCTGATTTCACTCCACTGGCAGCACTAACTGCTTCAGGGTTGGCAGTAGTATCAGTAGATGCTGATAGAAGTGCAGCATTGTGAATATATCCAGTGGGCTTCTTCTTGATTTCTACCTCAGTTTCAAAAACTCTTATATCATTATATAAATCATCAAGTTCCTTCTCTTCTAGATTGTCACTCTTCTATATGAGACAGTGTACATAGTCCATTCATCCCCAAGAGATCTGAGGAACTTTCTGTTGATATCATCTTGCTCCATCTTCACTCCTACAGTAGCCAGTTCACCAATGAGCTTGTTGAACCTATCAAAAGTTTGAGTCATAGACTCATTCTTTGAAGAAGTGAAGTTCTCATACTGCTGCTTTAGAACATCTCTTTGATTTCTTTTGATGCTTTTAGTTCCAGCAAATATTTTCTCTATAGCATTCTAGAGAATCTGAGCATCAGTGCAGTTGCAAAATTGATGTTGATATTCATTGGGGATGGCCAAGAGCAGAGTGCTCAAGGCCTTCATCTCTGTCTGTCTGATCTTCCTCTCACCATCTGTCTTTGGTGGAGTGTTAGAGCATAAATCTGTTGGATACAAGATCAAGAATACTGAAGGTCAAAGTTGAGAAAGTCAAAGTTGTTAAAGTCAAATCTCATTTAAAGTCAAAGTCTATTTGTAATAAGTCAATGTATTTTTGTATTTGTATTTTCCTTGTAATAGTTAGGTAGTATAAATAGTTTTTCTTTCTTTGTATTTTGTAATGAACGAAATTGGAGAATCATTTTAGGTATTCTAGAGAGAGAAACATCAGAGAGAGAGAGAGAGAGAGAGAGTTAGTTAGAAAGAGTTTGTAAAGAGAGAAAAGTGTAATCTTGATTTGAAGTGAAATCAAACAGGTAATTATTTGTTAATTCATGTTTGTGTTTGATTAATCTTGATTTAGAAACTAGAATCTGGAACAATCAATTGGTATTAGAGCAGATCCAAATTGAAAAATCAAGAAATCAAGAAAAGTTCGTTTTTACTGTTCATCAAAGTCCAGATCGATTCTGAGTTTTAGTGAGTTTTTGGAGTTGTAATCAATTAGATTTTGGTCAGATAGCATAATCGATTGAGTATGTATAGGTGATTTTAATAAATGCACTGTAATCGATAGTTAATTTTGATTTTGGTCGAAGTCGAGTTCACAAGTCCTGTGCACTGAAATTGAGTCAATTTCTATTGATTTTGTGTATGTGATCGAATATCAGTGTTAGTTTTGTGTTCGAATTGGTTAGACGAGTGAATTGTCAAAGTATAGAGTTGAATTTCTAGGTCTAGATGAGATTTTGGTGCGATTTTGTTCGATTTTAGAGGTTTGCGGGTCATTCATCAGGTTTGCGGGTCATTCATCAGATTTGCGGGTGTTCATCAAGGATTGAATGTGTTCTTAAAAGTTTGCGTTTCCTTCATTAAAAGTTAAGAATCGAGAAGTTCAAAGTTTGCGTTTCATTTGGGATCAGAGACTAATGGTAGTTTGTGTTTGCAACTAGAAAGAAAAAAAACACAAAGTGGTGATTTGCGTTTGCAAAGATTGGAGCTCAGACACGCAAAGTACGTGTTGCGGGTGTAACAAGACACGCAAAGTGCGTCTTGCGGGTGTAACGTGACACGCAAAGTTTATCATTTGTCACGCAAAGTTCATAAAACGCAAAGTGACAAACGCAAAGTAGAGGTGGTTGAGTTGAGACTTGTGGTTTGCGTTTGCTTCTCGACACGCAAGGTAGAGGTTTGCGGTCCATGTGAGGAACGCAAAGTGTAATGTGCGTTTCACGTGTGATACGCAAAGTTGAAGTTTGCGATTGCTACTTGAAGCGCAAAGTGTGGAGGACTTAGACAAACTTTTCAAAACAATAATATGCCCTTTAATAGTAAAAAAAATCTCTAGAGGCGCTGCCCCTCGACCCCGCAAGGGCGTTGCCCCTTGACCCCACCCGTGCTAAGTCTGCCTAGGGGGACATAGTTCGTTTTGTAATTAAAATTTCTGATTTTATATTTCAAGTTTTCTGTATTTTCTTGATTGTTTCATTTGGACTAACGATCAGTTCTAGTTTCTTATTGATATATTTTTCAAACAGGGTTATACAAGATGACTTCCATAGATGCACTTTCAATTGGAACTGATGTGAAACCTCCAGTTTTATTCAAAGGCGAATATGAGCAATGGAAAGACAGATTCTTGGATTTCGTGGATCGGCATTCAAATGGAGAGAATATTTTACTGTCTATCACTGAAGGTCCAATGGCTCCAATTACAGTTCAGATACCTGATGTTGATTCTTCTGACAGTGAAGATGGAACTGAAGAAAGAGAGCAAAAGATGAAAACAGTGACAGTAGATATTTCTCAATATTCTGAAGAGCAGAAAAGTCGATACAAAGCAGATAAACAAGCGAGATCATTACTTCTTCAAAGCATCCTAAACGAGATCTACATCAAGATTGACAGTTATAAAGCCAATGCAAAGAAGATGTGGGATCAGTTACAAAAGATGATGGGATCAAAGGTTGGAAACCAGATGAAAGTGGCGAACTGCATAAATAGCTATGAGGAGTTCAAAGCTAAGGAAAATGAGAGTCTGGAAGATACCTATGAGAGATTTGTATTGCTTCTGAATGAGTTGACGAAGAACAAAGTTAAAAAGAAGCAGTTGGAAAACAATGTCAAATTTCTGAGTATCTTACGTCCGGAATGGAAGAAGCATACAAGAAGAATGAAGCAGATGAAGGATTTGAATGAAATTCCTTTACATGAGGTATTTGAGACCTTGCGTCAGAATGAAGAAGAGGTTGAAGAGAAAAGAGCTGAGAAGAAGAAGGCAGAAAAAGTTCCTGATCCAATTGCTTTAGTAGCTGGAGAAAAGAAGAAAGAAAAGAAAGAGAAGAAAAAGAAGATAGTTCTTACCAGTTCAGAGTCTGATTCTGTGTCAGATAGTGATGATGGAGAAAGTCTGAAACAAGCTATGATATTACTGACCCGTGCCTTTCAGAAGAAATTTTATAAGAAGCCGGGATCAAATTCTCAACGGTATTCTTCTTCGAGTTCAAAGAACCATGAACACCGGGAAAGGGTGGAAGGAAAAAGGTATGAAGAGCAAAGATGTGTGGAAAAGAAACCGGATGAGAAGAAAAAGTTTGCGAATGACTACACCGATGTTGAAAAGCCAGCAACTGACTCAATCAAATGCTACAATTGCGGGAAGATGGGTCATTATGCCAAAGATTGTCGGAAGCCGAAAGTACGCAACTCTCAGTATTATCAAAACAAGTTGCTTTTGGCAAGACAACAAGAAGCTGGTGTAGATTTGATGGCCGAGGATGAGTTTTGGTTGGATCATTCCGAGGATGAAGGTGAAGAGAAAGAGGAAAATGCTCATATCTGTCTAATGGGCAAAGAAGAAAAAGATGACGAGTCAGATGATGAAGCAGTTAATGAGGTATTAAACTTAACTCCAAAAGATTTCATTACCAAATTGGAAACCATGGTGGTTGAGCTTCAAAATTTACAAGATAATCTGAAAAAGGAAAAAGAAAGAGTTGTTAAAAAGAACAAGAGGATCTTTGATCTTAATACTTCTGTTATTTCAAATAAAGATCTGATTGATTCTTTACGCAAGTCTGATTTTGATTCTAAATCTAAAGTAGATGATTTTGAAAAGAAGATTTCTGAGTTTGAAGTTAAGATTTCTAAATATGAGTTTGAGAAAAATGAATCTACACTAATTGTTTATAAATTGCAGGTTGAAAACAAGAATTTGAACAAAAAGGTAAATGATCTGGAAGTTAAACTTTATAAAAGAGGTCAAACAGATCAAACCATTTTTCTTAATGCTCTTGATGAAGAGGCTGATGTTAACCAAAGATGGGGACTTGGTTTTAACAACCCCCATTATCTTAAGAAAGCCATCAGAAAACAACCGGCACTTTATAACTATGATTTTCTTGCATGTGCTGGTAAACATACTCATTTGAAACCCAAATTCGTTACCAAATTGCCAGACGAAGTAGAGGCCAAAGAAACTGAAAACAGAAAGAATAAAAAGAAAATGCAACTACCATTTAACTTTGTAAAGTTAAATGATAGTTATCTTTCCGAAACACCAAAAGTATTTTCAAACGACTATTTTGTTAGTTATTCCGCATCTGAGATGAAGGCAAAACCTGAAATTGCAAAGGTTTATGTTCCTACATCTATCCTTGAAAACAAAATAGTCATGCTTGAAAATGTTTTATTTGATGAAAAGATTTTGGTGGATATTCAACAAAATGTATTTTCTACCGTTTTAAAGAACATAGTTTTTCAAATTAATTCAACAAAGTGTTCTACAGTTTCAATGGCACCTCAAATTTTTTCTGACAATTTTGATGACTTATTTGAGTCTACAAATGATTCTTTTAATTCTAATGACGGGAGCATGGAAGAATCTGATATGTTTGACATTCATTCTAAACTTCCTGATCATTCTACTTGTCTTGAAAATGACAAAGTGTTACCAAGTGGTATAAATACTGTTGAATCATCAACTAAGGTTGGTAAATCAGTTTCTGTAACTGCTGATTACTATGCTCATGGTAAGAAACATAAGAAACAGCGATTACAGAAACAGAAATACACTGGTACACAAAAGAAAACTCAATCTTGGAAATCTACTTTTCCTAATACATCTACATCTTGTGTTTCAGATTTAAAGAAGAAAAAGTTGAAAGCTCAATCTGAATGGAGACCAAAAAGGAAGGATGATGAGATAGTAGAATCAGTTTCTGATAATACTTGTAACAGAACAGTTAGTAGTGATACTGATGTGATTGATCAAATTGCTTTTAATAATCAAAACCTTGTAACTTCTTACAAGAGATATTCAATACAACAATTGATTCAATTGTCTCCTATTACTACTACATATTATTCTTATCAGAGAAATGATTTTGCTTATTCTCATAATTCTTCTGATTGGTATGGATCTTATCATGTTAATTCTTCGAGATCAAATAATTTTCAAAGTTTTCAAAAGAATAGAGGGTCCATTTTCAAGTGGATGCCAAAATCTTGTACTAAACTGTTAGGTCCCGTTTTTAAATGGGTACCTAAATCTATTATTGCCTGATTTCTCTTGCAGACCCGGCATATGTGGTACTTGGATAGTGGATGTTCCAAGCATATGACTGGGCAAAAAGCTTTATTCTCTAACTATACAGAGAAATTCAGTGGCAATGTCAGATTTGGAAACGATCAGCTTTCACCTATTCTAGGATATGGTGATATCATTCAAGACAAGATAACGATCAGTAAAGTGAGTTATGTCGAAGGCTTGGGGCACAATTTATTCAGCATAGGTCAATTCTGCGATAAAGGGTTAGAGGTTAACTTCAAGTCCAAGAGTTGCTCGGTTCGTACTGAAGACGGCACAGAACTCTTGGGTGGACATCGAAAGACAAACCTCTACACCATCAACTTGTCCAAAGTTTAGATTGACAATCAGGTATGCTTGATGACAAAAGCTTCATTGCAGCAAAGTTGGCTCTGGCACAGACGTTTATCTCACTTGAACTTTCGTTACATCAACAAGCTGGTTCGTGGGAAATTAGTAAAGGGACTTCCTAAGCTGAAATACGAAAAAGAACACTTATGCGCAGCTTGTGAGAAGGGTAAGATGAAGAGAGCCGCTCACAAACCGAAGCCTGAACCAAGCACTAGTTCTCCGTTAGAACTGATACACATGGATTTATGTGGTCCAATGAGAACTCAGAGTTTGGGTGGTAAGAAATACGTGTTGGTTATTGTGGATGATTACTCAAGATACACGTGGGTCAAATTTCTTCGATCAAAAGATGAGACACCTGAAGTTCTCATTTCATTCTTAAAGACGACCCAGGTGAAACTGCAGCGACAAGTCAAGTTCCTTCGAACTGATAATGGCACAGAATTCAAGAATAAGATTGTTGATGAATATCTCGAATCAGTTGGGATTTCACATCAGTATTCTGCTGCTAGAACCCCTCAACAAAATGGAGTAGTAGAAAGACGTAATCGAACGCTAGTGGAGGCCGCTCGAACTATGCTTAGTCAATCGGATCTACCTCTATTCTTGTGGGCGGAAGCTGTGTCAACTGCATGTCATACGCAAAATCGTTCCATGATACACCGTCGGTTTCAAAAGACTCCATATGAGCTGATTAACAACTGAACACCTACCATCAAATACTTTCATATATTTGGGTGTCAATGTTTTGTGCTTAATGACAGAGAGAGTCTGAACAAATTCAGTGCTAAAGCGGATGAAGGCATCTTTATCGGTTATTCTTCAACTTCTGCTGCATATCGTGTTTATATAAAGAAGTCAAAGACAGTTGTGGAGAGCGTCAATGTTACATTTGATGAAGAAATGGCTTCTGATCAAATCAGTTCAGAACCCGTTATTATTGGCGTATTAGCTTCTGGACAGATCAGTCCAGAACCTGTGTATACAACGACAAATTCGAATAACGCTTCTACATCTACTTCACATTTAACTGATTTAGATTTGTTATTTGAATTCTTTTATGATGAGTTTCTTGGAACTAATGTATCTAAATCTGCTGTGACTGACAGGTCTGAAGAAACAAGTTGTCTTCATCCAGTCACTTCAGATGTTATTTCTGTACAAGCATCCCCCGTTCAGACAGAAATTCATATTCCTATTGTTACTCCTACAGTTGAAGATGAACAAGAAAATGTTGAGCCATAAGTAACTATTTCAGTTGGGTGTACTACATTGTCTACTCAACAGTCTGTTCCTGCTGTCCCAACTGATACTTCTGCAAATGATATTTCAACTGAAAAATCCCCTCCTGTAATTCAAGCTGAAGATTCTGAAAGTGGATTTCAAGATGATGATCATATTCAATCAGTATCTATTCCACTCCCACATGAGCATCGCTGGACCAAAGACCATCCATTACATCAAGTAATTGGAGATTTTGACAAGCCTGTTCAAACAAGGTCAGCGACTCTTAATCAGTGTATGCATGACTCATTCCTCAGCAAGATTGAGCCAACTCGAGTATCTGAGGCTCTTGCTGATTCGGACTGGGTATCTGCAATGCAAGAAGAGATCAATCAGTTTGAAGCCCTAAATGTTTGGAGACTAGTTCCTAAACCAGAAGGCAAAACCGTGATCGGCACTAAGTGGGTATTCAAGAACAAAAAGGATGAAGATGGTGTCGTCATCAGAAACAAAGCTAGACTTGTTGCCAAAGGCTACCGACAAGAGGAAGGCATCGATTATGACGAGACGTATGCTCCAGTAGCGCGTATAGAGGCAATAAGAATGTTTCTCGCCTACGCTGCTCATAAGAACTTCATAGTCTTTCAGATGGATGTGAAAACAGCCTTTCTGAACGGCATTCTTAAAGAGGAAGTGTACGTGTCTCAACCTGAAGGGTTCGTCAATCAAGACAAGCCAGATCATGTATACATCTTGGACAAAGCTCTTTATGGATTAAAGCAAGCTGTTGAGGAGAAATCCCAACATTTGCTGGGAATGCCACAAGCATCCAGCGCCCACACCTTCGACTTGGGAGTACGTAACTGACCGGGACTAACATCCCGACCCGCTGGCTCCACGAAAGTGGTGCAAACCCTCATGTCCGCCTGTCGCTTAGTACGAGGCTTTGCGCTACCATGGTTTAAGGAAATAAAGTTGCGCCTTCACCACAAGCAATTGCTTTTGGTGTAGTGGTAAGCGCTTGATCCTAACAAGTTAAGCGTGCTCGGGCGAGAGCAATCCTAGGATGGGTGACCTCCTGGGAAGCTCAAGCCTTGGGACCTAACAATTGGTATCAGAGCGAGGTCGCGGGTTCGAGTCTCCAGTGTGCAAATGCTGGGGGGGGGGGATTGTTGAGGAGAAATCCCAACATTTGCTGGGAATGCCACAAGCATCCAGCGCCCTCACCTTCGACTTGGGAGTACGTAACTGGCCGGGACTAACAGCCCGACCCGCTGGCTCCACGAAAGTGGTGCAAACCCTCATGTCTGCCTGTCGCTTAGTACGGGGCTTTGCGCTACCATGGTTTAAGGAAATAAAGTTGCGCCTTCACCACAAGCAATTGCTTTTGGTGTAGTGGTAAGCGCTTGATCCTAACAAGTTAAGCGTGCTCGGGCGAGAGCAATCCTAGGATGGGTGACCTCCTGGGAAGCTCAAGCCTTGGGACCTAACACAAGCCCCTCGAGCCTGGTACGATGTATTATCCAAATTCTTGGTCAAGTCTGGTTTCTCTAAAGGTAAGATCGATACCACTTTATTCATAAAGAAGGAAAAAGCTGATATTATACTTATTCAGATTTATGTTGATGATATAATATTTGCTTCTACTAATATAAAATATTGTAAAAACTTTTCTAACCTCATGGTGTCACGCTTTCAAATGAGTATGATGGGAGAGATGAATTTCTTTCTCGGATTACAAGTTAAACAACTTTCTACGGGGATTTTTATAAATCAATATAAGTACATTTTGGACATTCTTCGGAAGTACAAAATGGAAAATTGTAAACCAATTGGAATCCCGATGGCGCCTGGTACTAAGATTCACACTGATCCTTCGGGTAAAAGTGTAGATGTTAGAACGTTTAGAGGTATGATAGGATCGTTGATGTATTTAACTTCCAGTAGACCAGATATTATGTTCTCAACATGTCTTTGTTCTAGATATCAAGTTGCTCCCAAAGAATCCCATTTGGCCGCTGTCAAACGGATCTTTAGATATCTGAAGGGGACTGCAGACCTTGGTTTGTGGTATCCTAAAGATACTGGGTTTCAACTGACTGCATATTCAGATGCAGATCATGCAGGTTGCATGTTGGACAGAAAGAGTACTTCTGGTCACGTTCAATTTCTTGGAGACAAGCTCGTTAGCTGGGCATCAAAGAAACAATTATGCGTTTCCACTTCGACTGCTGAAGCAGAGTACGTAGTTGCTGCCAGTTGTTGCTCTCAAGTCTTGTGGATGCGAACACAGCTACGAGACTATGGATTCAAGTATGATAAAATTCCAATCTACTGTGACTCGAAGAGTGCAATTGCCATATCTGCTAATCCTGTCCAGCATACGAAAACCAAACACATTGATGTAAGGTATCATTTTATAAAAGATAATGTTGAAAAAGGAACAATTGAACTTTATTTTGTAAAAACAGATTATCAACTTGCAGATTTATTTACCAAACCCTTAGATGAAAAGAGATTTAATTTTCTTGTCTCTAAGCTTGGTATATTAAATATTAAGACATAATCGGTTGTTACCTACTAAAGTTACGTATTGTTATTTTTCATCATTTTCTTTATCATTATGTTTTAAAGATACCTGCACTTTAATTGTTTGCTCATGATCTCAGGGGGAGTATGAAAATATTTTTTTTTAGATGATCTACATTCATTTGAGGGGGAGCATAATAAATTTCTGCATTATACTTAACTGACAAAAATTTTGTGATGCATGATTTTAGGGGGAGCTTATAAGTCAAAAGGAGTAAGACTATGATTTCTGATTACTTCTGATCAGAACTCGTATCTTAAAAGTTTTATTGCTTTATGTCTTTTAAGTTTTGAATAAATTTTAGTGAATAAATTTTGACTAGACTTTGAGACTTATACAGGATGAGAGAAGCTGACACGATCATACATTAATGATGATAGCTTGACTTTCTGAGAATTAAGATTGCGCGAAAAGGTAAATTTCTTATCTTAAGCTCATATATATCTGAAAGAAGGACAACTTTCAGATATAGAAAACATGTTCTTAAATGTTCAAACCACTTCCTAATTTTTTAAACAGATTTTATAATTTGGAAGTGTGATTTTAAATTTTTTTTATTTTGTGCTTTATTGTTTACAAACCGTGTGTTTCCAAAGATAATTACTTGCGTATTGTCTTTTCTATATACTTTCAAGTATTCACACACACCGGTTTGAATTTTTGTTCAAGTTGTTCTTACCACGTCTCTAAATTGAAATAGTTTTTATTCGATGGTAAGACACTCCGCTTGTACTTCAATGAATTTTTGAGCGATATTTCATTTCGAAATGGTCATTTCGAGAATGTCTATATTTTGTTTCGTATAGACAAATATCAATTATTCTTGACCATAAGCTTTAATTGCTATATCATTCATTTCTGATCATTTTCATTCAATGTCAGATTTTCAAACAAGTCTTTTGCATTCATTTTCATTCATTCAATATACTTGTTTGAAAATACTTCAATGTTTAAAAATGCTCAAATCTTCATGATTATTTCATCTGAGCATCCATTTATCTGACATTTGTATATAAGCTTTAACTGTTAAAGTTAAACCATTGTGAGCAACATATGCTTTGTAGGACTGGGTTCTTTGTGCTAGGAATTAATTGAACTTCTATGAAATCATGTTAACCAATTATTTCTACCCAAGAAGTTAATCCTTTAGTGATTGAGTGTGAGGAGTCAAAAAGAAATGAGTGCGGGTGTGATGAGGTAAAATGGAAAAGAGAGTTTGGTTAGTAGTGAGTTTAATGATTAAAAGAAAGAGGGTGAGAGATCAGAGTAAAAGAATATCAAACTCTGCACCAACTACTTTCTGAGTCGGGCAGCCACATTACTAGTGTTTCACAACTCTTTGGTGAACGTTATTGAAACAGGCAATTAGCCCATGCCAACTTTTGCTTAAACCCCACCAACCACTCATTTTCTTCTCAAAAAGAAAATGTTTCATATTTTCTGGGGACGCAGCATATAATCTATCTGGTTTTCATTTGGAAAATCTGGATATTGAAAAAGAAGGAAGTCTGCCCCACCTTCGCACTTCAATCATGCACTTAGAGTCTGTGTTTATCTACTGTTGTCTCAGTGGTTTACACTATGTTGAGCCTTATGAAAGCAGTTATTCGTGCTTAATTCTTTCTATACGTGCACGAACACACAAAGAATTTGTTTCTTTGTCATAACATTCATAGAAATTGCCTTTGTGGTATTTCGATGATTGGATGAAAGCCCTGGGGGAGTGAACATCACAAAAGCTCCTTTATATTGTGTATTCGTTACACACAGTGATTTTGTGTTACTGACAGGCATTTTAACTGATTCATCTGTTGATTCAGGAGTTACCTGTTCTTATTTTTGTCTGGATTTGAAAAGGTCTAGATGAATATCTTGTTATGGATCACAGAATCAGAGGCTCTTCACAGATCAGATTGGTCAATGACATTTCTTGGAAGAAAAGTTTTGATGATATTGATGCTCAAATCATCAAAAAGGGGAAGATGGTATGAAGAAATGTTAAAGATTTTCAAGTTTGGGGGAGATGATTTTTTCAAATGGTCAAGACAGAAGATTCAAAGTAAAGATTTGAAGATGATCAAATATTTTCTGAAGATTTGTGGAAATTTTCTTTGAAGTTTATTTGCTGAAAGAAATTCAAGTTGATTCCGAAGAAAATTTCTTTCCAAAGTCTGTAATTGTTCTATGAGAGCTTTGGGAAGATTGTTCATCATTTGAAGATAATCTTGGAAAGAAGACTGTTAATGAAAAAGGGGAGATTATTTTGACAGAGCTTAAAGTGAGGAACTGAATTGCTAGATTTTTTAACAGTGATCTTGAATCCAAAGGGGGAGATTGTTAGAGCATAAATCTGTTGGATACAAGATCAAGAATACTGAAAGTCAAAGTTGAGAAAGTCAAAGTTATTAAAGTCAAATCTCATTTAAAGTCAAAGTCTATTTTCCTTGTAATAGTTAGTATAAATAGTTTTTCTTTCTTTGTATTTTGTAATGAACGAAATTGGAGAATCATTTTAGGTATTCTAGAGAGAGAAACATCAGAGAGAGAGAGAGTTAGTTAGAAAGAGTTTGTAAAGAGAGAAAAGTGTAATCTTGATTTGAAGTGAAATCAAACAGGTAATTGTTTGTTAATTCATGTTTGTGTTTGATTAATCTTGATTTATAAACTAGAATCTGGAACAATCATGGAGGTCTTTTCCCATCTGGTTCAATCTTTCCTTCTTCAGAAGAACCATTCTCAATGATATCCCACATTGAGTAGTCAGTGAGAAGAATGTATTGCCTAATTCTGATCTTCCACATGTCAAACTCACTGGGTTTGAGCATTGGAACCTTAGAGACCAGAGTACTGTTTGATTATGCAAAGTTTTCCATGATGAATAGATAGATGTTTCTGAGAGAACAGGCTCTGATACCACTTGTCAGGATCGAATTCTTAACAAGAATAAATACTCAGAAACAATATCAAAGAAGTTTGCGGAATAACACTTTGATATTCAATGCAACAGTAAACAAACAGTATATATGATTAACAACTTGTAAACTTGTATTGAATGATTAAAATCACAAGATTACACACTCAACCTCAATCTTGAAGAACAGACTCTTTCAAGACGAATTCTACTTCTCTAGAATTAGGATCTATGCCTTGAGGTTGATTCTCTCTAGAACAAAAACTTAGAATAAATTGATTGTTTCTAAACTATTCTATCAATTCTATACATATATTGAATAAAAGATAATTACAATAAATAAAATATCTTCAGTATATCTTCCTTGAATATCTTCAGCTTTCCATGTTTATCTTTAAACACGATCTCTTCAGCATTATCTTCACATTATCTCAGAAGCAGCATTAACTTAGTATTAGCAGCATTAACTACTAAGCAGCACTAACCTCTAGCAGTACTAACTAGCTAAGCAGTACTAACTTTGTTCAAGCAGCACTAACTTTGACTAGCAGTATTAATTTTACTAGAAGTAGTAATACTCAGCAGTATTAACTTTTGAAGTCCTCTGGCAGTAGTAACTCTGAACTAGCAGCATTAATGACTTGTTCACATCTTCAATTCCCAACAGTATGTCATCAACATACAAGACTAGAAATACAACATTACTCCCACTAGCCTTAACATATACGCAGGACTCATCTTCGCTTCGAGAAAATCCAACTCCTTGACCTTTTCATGAAAACAAATATTCAAGCTACGAGACGCTTATTTAAGTCCATAAATGGGTCTTTCAAGCTTACACACCTTATCTGGATGCTCGGTATGTACAAAACCTTCAGGTTGTTCCATATATACATCCTTATCAAGTTTCCCATTAAGGAAAGCGGTTTTTACATCCATTTGCCATACTTCATAGTCATGAAACACAATTATGACAAGTAATATCCTGATAGACTTAATCTTTGCCACTGGTGAGAAGGTTTCATCATAATCAATCCCTTGAGTTTGAGTGTAACCTTTCGCAACCAGTCTAGCCTTGAATGTGTGCACATTCCCATCCATGTCGGTCTTCTTTTTGAAGATCCACTTACACCTAACTGTCTTGCGACCTGGTGTATGATCAATCAATTTCCAAACTTGGTTATCATACATAGATTGAATCTCGCTCTCCATGGCCTCTTTCCATTTGGCAGCCTCAGGGCCTGCCATCGCTTCCTTGTAGTTGGATGGCTCATCTGCACTATCAAATGTTTTATCATTGACTAGTGTATCTCCTTCCTTTGTAATATGAAAACCATAATAAAACTCAGGAGGTCGATTAACTCTACTAACTCTACTAGTTCTGCGAAGAGGCGGTGGAGGTACATTAGTTTCCTCAACAGGTGGTTCAACCTCATGTTGAGGGCTAGTGTCAACAACTATAGGTTTATCATTGGTTGT
This sequence comes from Arctium lappa, assembly GCA_023525745.1. Lineage (NCBI taxonomy): Eukaryota > Viridiplantae > Streptophyta > Magnoliopsida > Asterales > Asteraceae > Arctium > Arctium lappa. The sequence goes on along the minus strand of CM042056.1, from coordinate 18,305,650 downwards.
TTCTTGAATTTCTCAATACTACTCCCACTATCCTCTTTGGAAATGAGCTCCCTTTCCTGGAAGACTCCCCTTCTAGCTACAAATACTTTGTTCTCAGAAGGTTTGTAAAATATATATCCAAAGGATTTGTAGGGATAACCAATGAACCAACACTTCTCTGCTCTAGGTTCTAGCTTGTCTTTAGTTTAGCGCCGAACAAAAACTTCACAACCCCGGACCTTTATATGTGTTAACGAGGGACGAGTCCCAGTCCAAATCTTAGAGGGTGTCTTTGCAACCTTCTTAGTTGGAACGAGGTTTAAGATATGAGCTGCAGTTTCTAAGGCATAGCCCCATAATGATATTGGAAGTGTAGCACGACTCATCATGGACCGGACCATATCAAGTAGCGTTCGATTTCTTCTCTCAGCAACACCATTGAGTCGTGGTGTTCTGGGAGGAGATAATTGCGAAACTATTCCACAATCTCTTATATAGTCATAGAATTCATGACATAAGTATTCTCCACCCCTGTCGGACCTCTTGATCTTCTTGCCCAGTTGGTTTTCTACTTTGTTTTTGAATCCTTTGAACACTTCAAAGGTGTCTGATTTGTTTCTCATCAAATAGATAAATCCATATCTACTGAAATCGTCAGTAAAGGTAAGAAAGTATCTCTCACCGTTTCTCGTGGTAGATCTGAACGGTCCACATACATCTGTGTGGATTAAGTCCAACAGATCCTTACCCCTTTCCATTTTTCCTTTAAAAGATGCTTTTGTCATCTTGCCAAGTAAGCAAGACTCGCATTCTTCATCCGACTTTAAGTCAAATGATTCCAAGATCCCGTCCGATTGGAGCTTGCGATGTGTTTCTTGTTTATGTAGCCTAGACGATGATGTCATAACGACGATTTATCCGATTCACTATTGGAGGAACCAACATTTAGAGTTAAGTTATTATTATTTCTACCAGCACAAATCACGCTTTCATACACACCATTACAAGGAGAGGCTTTAAAATAAAAACACCCATGTTTATAAACCAAAATGCAACCAATATCAAGTTGAAATTCAAAACCATCCTTGTACAATGCATGAAAAGAAATAATATTTCGAGCCATTTCCGGTGAGTAGCAACAATCTAATAACTTTATTGAAAAACCACTACTAAGCACGAGCTCAAAATCTCCAATCTTGGTAACAGCGGTAGTCATCCTATTTCCCGTGATCAGATTTAGCTCCCCATGTTTCAACGTCCTACTTCCCTTTAGTCCCTGAAAATTAGAGCAAATGTGAGTACTACACCCCGTATCAAGGACCCAAGAGTTAGAAATCGAAGTACTATGGAGTTCAATCATAAAAATACCTGAGGTTCCATACCCTAGCTTTGACCTTGTTCTTTTTCAAGTCCTCCAGATATTTTGGACAACTTCTCTTCCAATGGACCTTTTCTTGACAGTAAAATCATATGGCCTCTTTAGGGTCACTTATGGGTGGTATGTCAGAAGAATCAACTTTTCTCTTAAGGCCTTGGTTGCGTGGAACAACTTTAGCCTTTCCCTTCCCTTTGGGATGAGAAACTTTCTTCTTCTTACAACCACCTTCCCTAAGGGCCAGGACGGGAGCAGTTGAGTGAGCACTTTGAGTCTTACCCATACTTGCTTCAGCAGATATCAACATGCCATGGAGCTCCATCAAGGTCTTGTCCATATTGTTCATATTGAAGTTCACTATGAACTGTTTATATGCCCCACTAAGAGAGTTTAGCACCATGTCAATGGCAAGCTCTCTTGGGAAATCGACACCTAGAGTGCCCAAACTGTCAATGTACGCCTTCATCTTTTGTACATGCGCACATACAGGGTCACCGTCCTGTTGCTTACATTCCACAAGAGATTTTACGACTTGGAACCTTTATTGCCTTGCTTTCTCTTGAAACATTTTATGAAGTTGCTCATTCAGTTCAAACGCCCCCATGTTCTCGAAACTCTTTTGAAGTTCTGGGGACATGGACGCCAACATGAGACACGCGACTTTTGTGGATTCCGTGAGTTGCTTGCTATATTCAGTTACTGCTTCAGGGTTTGCATCATCATTAAGTATAGGAAGATCCCCGTCGAGCAAATACTCTTTGTCTTCGTACCTCAAGTCAATTCTCAAGGCACGAATCCAATCCAAGTAGTTTGGCCCAGTCAACTTATCTTTACTTAGGATAGAGAGTAACATAAGGTTGGATGCTGAGTGAGTAGGAGGAGAAGGAGGAGGAGGAGGAGGAGGAAGATTTTCAGCCATCTGTAGATATAGTTTTAGTTAGTTTGATATTTATTTACCCAAAAATATTTAACAAGGCTAGGATCCATATTTTACTCTATGATGCGAAACGGGATGTCGTAATCATATCACAAAGTTATTTAGATAAACAAATGCTATTTGTTAATTTCATTCACTATGAAACTCCTAGGTCTTTTGAGATTAATTGACTTATGTCAATGGCATGTTAATCTCGATTATGCTTATCTTCTATTTGTGACTGGGATGTCGAGGATCACAAACTAGATAGTGAATTGACCATGCAAAAACACATGGACCCCTCGGCTCAAGTACGCTTGAGAATCACGAGCGCCACATCATTTTAGACTATAGTTTCACATTAACGTGCCGACAAACCACACACGCTCCGTTAACAAACTATAAGAATATGTGTGTTCTTTTCATAGGTAGCATAAGACTTTCACATTTCTTAGTATATATAAAACGGGATTTTAGTTTTATACTTTATAGTTAATACTTTTAACTTGTCACATTGACCTATCAAACATTTTCGGTAATTCCACTAGTCCACACAAGAGGCGTTGAGTATGGTAACACATGGCGTTTTAAAAACCATTGACTCATTCGGCAACCATATTATAGGCAACCTCCTTAAACCCCCTTAGAGTGCTTATAGTGAGTACGCCTAGTCTCAGTTTAACTATCAATGTATAGTTTAATTTTATATATATAATAGATCTTAATTATATATATATATATATATATATATATATATATATATATATTGAATGGATTTTAAAACAATTTAAAATTATGATTATCTAATTAATTCTAATTAACATGTAAGGACACATTTAATAATTAATATAATCGTTTCCATAATTAATTCCAATTAAACATGTAAGGATACATGTTAATAATTAATGTAGATATTTAAAATTATGATTATCTAATTAATTCTAATTAACCATGTGATGACACGTTTAATAATTAATATAATCGTAATTTCCATAATTAATTCCAATTAAACATGTAAGGATACATGTTAATAATTAATGTAAATATTTGACATACAATTTATATTCACTATATAAATAATGTTCAATATTTATCTTACAATATTATTCAAACTTAAATATATATGTAAGATTATCTATTCAATATTTTCCAAAACTCAAATTTGTGTATTTACGGCAAGTTAGGATAGGCATGGAAATAGGTCCCGACCCGTCGGGGAACCCGGTCCACCCGCCCCGATCGGGGATGGGGATTCCCTGCTAAACCGGGGATGAGGATGGGGACGGGGATCCCCGTTTGTCTCAAATCGGGGATGGGGACGGGTATCTCACTCCCCGCCCCACCCCGTCCCCGTTATATATTTTAATTAATATTTAATATATTATTTAATTAAACTAAATAGGTAATTCATAATTTTCAATTTCGTAACTAGATTTATAATAACAAATTGTTATTTTTTGGATGTTAGTATGTATTTTGGATGTCAATCAAAATACAATTACTCGATATGGTTTTGAATATTACTCGATATCTTTTTGTACGTGTGAAGTTAAGTTTTTTTTTTCGAATTTGGTTGAATTTCTTTTGGTTTTAAGTCATTAATAATTATTATATGATGTTGTGATTTTTTTTATACTAAATTAAATTTCTTTCGATTTTAGGTTTATTGGAAATATGTGATATTTAAACATATGTAGTGTCTCATATATTTGATTTAAATAACTTAATTATATAAACGAAAACGAAAATCCCCGTTTCCGTGTTAGGGATCCCCGTTCCCCGTTGGGGATGGGGATGGGGATGTGATCATACTCACCGGCGGGGACGGGGATGAAGATGAGGGATTGGGGACGGGGATGGGGATTGAGGTCCCCGTTCCATCCCCACCCCATTTCCATGCCTAAGTTAGGAAACTAGCCAAAAAACAATTAGGGTTTAACATTGCATAAAAAAAACAGCTACCCTATACCCTTTAGGAATTTTGATAAAGCTTAAAGGATTTAAACAAAACATGATCGATAATAGTTTTTCGAAAACTTTAAACCAACACAAATAGTTTTGCAAATCAAATTGAAACAACTTTTGAGCTAATATCTAAGAACCTGGCTTTAATACCACTGAAAATTTTGAGCAAACCTACTACCACATGATATAGTCAACGGAAGCATATTTAAGATATCATCTATGACAATACAAATTAACTAACAACCTATAAGGATACATATGTTCAAGATAATAACTACAAGAGAAAGAATCAAGAATACTTACTTGTTTATTATGATTGTCGAAAAACACAGTGATGAATCAAACCTTTGATCTCGCTTCTTGGATGTTAAGGACCAATAGTATGAATCTCTCTAGTGGCTCACACTTAAGAACATCAAATGCCAACAATCAAGAAGAGGCTTAAACCCTAAACCCTTATTAGGGTTTACGATTTGGGAGAGAGGGAGAGAGGACGTCGACGACCACAGGAGAGAGGGAGAAAAATTTATTAGGGTTTGATCCCTAGCAGTTTATTTATAACCCCTCTCCTGCTTCTCGACTAAGTTATCTCTATTTTACAACTAGCCCCTTGAACCGATAAGCTTGTTAAAACTTCTTTAACCAATTATCATTTAGTCCCTCTACTTTATAAAATTAATCTTATTAATTATATTTTAGCTTATAATTAATTTATCATCAAATGATAAATTAATAAACTAATTGTTTTAACTCTCTTTATTCTTTTGATTATTTATTTAGGTCATAAGGGCAACCCAAAAGGACTCTGCTATTATTAGAAATATTATCAATAGTTAATAACTCTGGACACTATATCCAACAGATGGATATATATTCTGATATATATTGGCGTTCCCTCCTTCACATTGTACAGAAGGAACCTTCTTCATATTTCGATTGTAAAAAGTATTTCCGTTGCTTTTGGCAATCTAGGGTTGTCTCTGGAAATGGAATCCAAGTTTTTCTCTTTCACCAGAGAACCAAATAGTTATTGGGTTCTAATGTACCATTTTACCTACAAACCCACCAATTTTCTTGCTTTTGTACATAGCATATCCTGTTGTCATTGATAAGGGTCTTTTTGGTATATTTCATTCTGGTCCAAACCCCATTGAAACGTACTCTTGATCTTTTAACAAGATATGATGATGGATATATATTATGATCCAAATATCTGTGTTACATGATTTCATCCATCACATTGGCTAGCTATTGGCTCTCTGATTCAAATTCCCCATTGAATCGGTGAAAGAAAACCAGCAATAAGCTAGTTTGAGTGGATTTATGGACGAATTCAGCTCGGGTATATATGTATAAAACTTGAATTCCATAAACATTCTCTGGTGGAGATTCTGATTCTGAGAGCTCTTCAAGAACAGATATGGAGTGGCAAAGTATCAGATGAATCTTGCAACCAACACAACAACCATTGGGGAGTTCAGCTCCAGCTCTCTTATGCAGGACACATGTCAGTGAAGAAGATAATTCCTCTACAGAGCAACAAGTTCAATAGTAATGCAATTGCAGATGTTTATTTGTGAATATATATATGTCAATTTGTGCTTGGAGTATGTTGTACTATGGGCATAAATAGTTGTACCCAACTGAAAAGTACAGAAGTTTCTTGAGCAGATGCATGCTGCTGATCCTCAAGAAATGGAAAATTAAGAACAGCCTGATTATCTTTCATCTTTGTTTTGTTATGATGAAAGGGATGTCATTGTTTCATTGGTGTAACGATTTCTTTTTCTTAATCGATGTAGCAAAGTTTCAAGATTTTCTATTTTGTACCTATTTTAATTTGTTGATCTTTTAACATTTTATAGCATATACATATTTACAAAATGGTTACAACGGAGTAAACGTTAAACATGACATCAATGTAATGTGACTAAATTTTTGATTTCATATTTAGTTACATTAATTGACTATTCATAATAATATTTGCAAATATAGTATATAATGCAAGAAGTGTACATTAAACCTAAATAATTGGAAAATTCTTTACTTTTGTTACTACTTATTAATTTTAGGAAAAATTGCATTAAAATGAAAGCAACTTTCACTTGATTCCTATTTTAGGGAACAAACTTTTAAAATTATCATTTTAGGGTCTGAACTAAAGTTTACATATATTTAAGGGTTTACTTTATCTAATGACCTGTTAAAGATGACGTGGCTCACGTAAAATACAACTAATATACCATGTCATATTTATAATTTAAATAATAAATCTAAAATGATGATATGGTATCTTTTTATTAGAGCTAAAATTCCACATAAGAATTTAAGATAAAATAATATAGTATATAAAATAACAAAACCTAAATCAAAAGCAAAATGAAGAACAATCATGAACTTCGTCGTCAACAACTAAGAAGATCTTCAACATAAACAAAAAACTTGTGCCTAACTAATTCAAAATATTTTAATACAAAGGTAATATCACAATCCTAAATCAACTATCTAGATTAAAAACCCTAAATGTAAAACATAGAAACGAAAACCTAAATTGATTTTAAACAAATAAAACCCTAAAAAGGATTAAAATCCTCATATTTGTCCCAGATCTGATGCTAAAAATAATGCTAAAAATAGTTAGTGATGTTTCTCTCCCGTGTGTTTGGATGAACTCAAGCGACTATACGACGGTGAGGAGGAAGAGAGCGTCGGCTGACGAGAGCAAAAGAGGCAAAAACAGAGAGTGGCGGTGCGGGGGAGCAATTGTACGACGGTAAGGACGGTAAGGAGATATAGAGTATCGACGACGAGAGACGGAGAGGCAGCAACAGAAAATGACTGTGTGGCGGAGCAACAGTACGATTGTGAGGAGAAAGAGAGTGTCGCCGACGAGAAACAAAGAGGCATTAGCGGGAGGAGGAAGATGACCACCGTGACGAGAAGACGCGGGAGGGGAGGGGAGGAAGATGACCAAGGGACGATTGAGTTCTACAATTTCTTTTTTGCTTTTTTTCATTTGTGTTAATCTTTTAGTTAATGATGACGTGACACCTTCAATATTTAAGTAATAGTTTTTTTATTTAAGATTTGCCATGTCATATTTTGTTGACCGGTTACCTATTCAACAAGTTAATGAAGTCCTTAAATAAACGTAAACTTTAGTTCAGACCCTAAAATGATAATTTTAAAAGTTTGTTCCCTAAAATAGGAATCAAGTGAAAGTTACTTCCATTTTGATGCAATTTTCCCTTAATTTTAATAAGATGAAATATATTAATGGTTTTAATTGTATTATGGAATCTTAGTATTGAGTATTTTTTTCAACATGTTCTTTTAGATCATTTTACATTTATCATCTAACTTATCAGTGTTTTAATTTAAAGTAATATAATATTTACATACGACAAATACTTACATATTCATCATATTTGATGAGGTTTGAACCTTTTGGAGGCTTAAACATTATCAGTAACGCATGTTGGGAAATTCAGAAATGCACAAGTATGGTTAATGCTGCTGGAACGAAATGGTTACTACTTCTGAGATTAATGCTGCTGAGTGAAGTTAATGCTGCTGAACAAGATTAGTACTGCTAAGTCAAGATTAATACTGCTAGAGGAGATTACTACTGCTAAGCAATTTTAGTACTGCTAGTAGTTAGTACTGCTGAAGGTTAATACTGCTCAGAGTATTAATGCTGCTGAAGACTTAGTGTTGCTTATGAGATAATCAAGATTCGTGCAGATCAAGACTGAAGATTATGGAAAGCTTGGAGATAAAGATGGAATATTATTTTGAAGATCTTTTATTTTTTGTAATTATCTTTTATCTTCAGTATATATAGAATAGATTAGAATTTATAGAAGTTAACTAATTCTAAGTTTTTGTTTTTGATAGAGAGAATCAACCTCAAGGTTTGTAATCCTAATTCTAGAGAAGTAGAATTCGTGTTGGTGAGCCTGTTCATCAATATTGAGGTTGTGTGTTGAATCTTGTAACTTTATAATCATTCAATAAAGTTTGCAAGTTCTTATTCTGATTTACTGTGTTCCTTTAATTATTGAATATCAAAGTGTTATTCCGTAAACTCCTTTGATATTGTTTCTGAGTGTTTATTCTTGTTTAGAATTAAGATCCTGACAAGTGGTATCAGAGCTAGTATTCTCAGAAATCTCATTCATCATGGAAAACACAGCTGAATCCAACAGTACTTTGGTCTCAAAGGTTCCAATGCTCAGATCCAATGAATTTGACATGTGGAAGATCAGAATCAAGCAATATATTCTCCTCACAGATTACTCTATGTGGGACATCATTGAGAATGGCCCATCTGATGCAGGAAAGATTGGTGAAGATGGCAAAAGAACCCCTCCAAAGACGGATGCAGACCAAAAGACAAGGCAGACAGAGATGAAAGCCTTGAGCACTCTGCTCTTGGCCATTCCAAATGAATATCAGCACCAATTCTGTAATTGCACTGATGCACAGATGCTCTGGAATGCTCTAGAGAAGAGATTCTCTGGTACCAAAAGTACCAAGAGAAATTAAAAGGCAATCCTGAAACAACAGTATGAAAACTTTATGTCAACCAAGAATGAGTCCATGACTCAAACTTTTGACAGGTTTAACAAACTGATTGGTGAACTGGCTACTATGGGAGTACAGATTGATCAAGATTATGTAAACAGAAAATTCTTAAGGTCCCTTGGAGATAAATGGACCATGTACACTGTTTCATTCAGACAGAATGATCAGTTAGAAGAGAAAGAACTTGATGATCTGTACAATGATCTTAGAGTATTTGAAGCTGAGGTGGAGGCAAAGAAGAAGCCTTCTGGATATATTCATAATGCTGCACTCCTGTCAGCATCAATTGATTCTACTGCTAACCCTGAATCAGTGAATGCTGCTAATGGAGCAAATCAAGAAAAAGGCACTGATTCTGTGTTTGAAGCATTTCTTGCTAGTCATGGGAATTCCTCTTTGGTTAATGATGACTTAGAAAAACTTCATCCTGATGATCTGGAAGAGATGGATATTAAGTGGCAGATGGCCATGCTATCCATGAGGGTAAAGAAGTTCATAAAAATGACTGGGAGGAACAACTTCTCCCAAAGAAGAGAAGATGGAGCAGGGTTTGATAAATCAAAGGTGGAGTGCTATAAATGCCATCTGAAGGGACACTTTGCCAGGGAATGCAGAAGTGGAGTGTCTCACAACAATAACCACCAACAAGCACAGTCTAGAAACATCAACCATAACAGAAACTTTGCTCAAGCCCTTGTTTCTCAATAAGGAATGGGGTTTTATTGGAGTGATCAAGTAGAAGAGGCTATCCAGAATCAAGCTCTTATGGCTAAAGTATCTGATCTCCCATCTGAGGTAAATTCTAATCTCTGTTCTAAATCTTGCATAGACATTGTTAAAAGGTACAGGGATCACAATCAGAAGATGTGTGATGACCTTAAGAGATTAGAAAAGGATATCAAAGATTATGTGAGAATTGTTGAGAGGTTTGAGGAACAGATTAAAGGTTTTCAAGCCAATGAACTTCAACACTCATATGACACCAATTACTAGAAGTGGGAGAAAAAGGATCTAGAACTTAAACTGACCAAATGTAAAGAGGAGAGTGAAAAGTTGAGAGAGGAGCTAACCAAGGTCAAGCTTGATGTAAAAAAGTTTTCCAATGCTTCTAAAGTAATGGACTCTTTACTACAAACTCAGATTCAGGATAAGCTGAGAAGAGGAATTGGATACAATGCCACACCTCCACCATATAACAACAATTACATCCCTCCTACTTCAGACCTGTTAGAAACCAAAGATAGGAAGGACTTGCCTGAGGGAGCCACTGAGATAGATCCCTTAGATGAGGTTGTTGTTGTGGATAAGACTGAAAAAGAGGTTGGTAAGAGTAAGGAGAACAAGGTGAGTGGTGAGATTCCTCTAGAGAATAACATTATCACCAATGAGGACTGTGGAAGGGATTGGATCAAATCTAAGGACATAGAGAAGACAGAGGGAAAGTCTGGTAAGGTCCATTACAAACAGACCACAATTGTGAATCCAGGTCCTTGCAAACAGTGTGCTTGTAAGAAGAATGATCCCCAAAAACATGATAAAAAGAGGGGAAATCAAAGAAACTGGAATAATCAGTGGGCACAAAAACAAGGGGTTGATTTAAGTAAAATCAATAGACCAAAACCTTGTTTTATCTGTGGCAAATTGAATCATCTTGCCAAACACTGTTATTACAATCCTATAAACCAAAGGATGAACTTTCAAAGACCTATGCAAAAACCCTTGGGTTATAGGAAGATTGAAAAGAACCATGTGGCTAAGAAATCTGTTAAATCTAAAAGCCACATGAAGAAAAAGTTTGTTAAAGAAAGTGTCAATATGTGGGTTCCTAAAAGCACTAAAAATGATGGTGCTGCTAGAAGTAATACTACTGCTAACAATGTTAGTGCTGCTGACATTGTTAGTACTTCTTCAAAAGTTAATACTGCTAACTCTGTTAGTGCTGCTAACAAGGTTAATACTGCGAAACCTGTTAGTACTGCTAACTCTGTTAGTACTGCTAACTCTGTTAGTACTGCTAAGGTTTGTACTGCTTCTAGTGTTTGTGCTGCTAAGCCAATCATATTGACAAAGTACTCAAATAAAGAGCGCTCTGAGTTTAAAAACCTCATCAAAAAGGAATGTAAATACTTTGATGAGAAAGGGAGACCCAAGACCACCTTGGCTTGGGTCCCTAATCAATACTAATTGTTTAATCTTATGTGCAGGGCAATCAGCAGCTCAAGGGGAAGAGCATCTGGCATGTTGATAGTGGTTGCTCTAGGCACATGACAGGGAACATGTCATGCCTCAAGAATTTCAAGAAAATTGATGGTGGACATGTTGCCTTTGGTAATACTCCAGATGGAGGTAAGATAAGTGGTAAGGGGGATGTAACCAAAGGTAAAATGACCTTTGAAGATGTATTCTATGTTGAGCAGTTAAGGTACAACCTGTTAAGTGTATCACAGGTTTGTGACAAACAACATAGTATATTATTTACAGATTCTGAATGCATTATCCTTGCTCCTGGATTCAAAGTAGTTGATGAAAAGATGATACTACTAAGAACTCCCAGAAAGGATAATGTATATTGCTTAGATATGGAAAGTGTTTCAACTGATTCATCCCTAAACTGTCTTGTTTCAAAAGCTTCTTTGGATGAATCATCACTTTGGCACAGAAGGATATGTCACATGAACTTTAAAACAATGAATAAGCTTGTTAAAAACAACCTTGTAAGAGGTTTACCTTCCAAAGTTTTTTCATGTGATGATCATTGTGTTGCCTGTCTCAAAGGCAAACAACACAAAACTTCTCATAAGTCCAAAGAGTTGAACACAATCTCTAATTCTCTTCAGTTGTTGCATATGGATCTGTTTGGTCCTACAAATGTTATGAGTATTGGTAAGAAATCATACTGCCTAGTTATTGTTGATGATTACTCTAGATTTACTTGGGTATATTTTCTAAGGACTAAGGATGAGACAAGTGGACTGATCAAATTCTTTATTCTAATAATTGAAAACCAAACTAATCAAAAGGTAAAATTCATTAGGTCAGACAATGGTACTGAATTTAAAAATCATGACCTAAACACCTTTTGTGAGGAAAAAGGAATTGAGAGGCAATACAGTGCTCCTAGGACTCCACAACAAAATGGTGTTGTTGAGAGAAGGAATAGGACACTGATTGAAGCTGCTAGATCTCTGTTGGCAGATTCAAAACTTCCAATTACTTTCTGGGTTGAAGCAGTTAATACTGCTTGCTATGTCCAAAACAGAGTTTTAGTAGTTAAGCCTAAAAACAAGACACTCTATGAGCTTTTAAATAATAGAAAACCTTTTATAGGATTTTTCAAACCTTTTGGGTGTCCTTGTACCATTCTCAATACCAAAACTCACTTAGGAAAGTTTGATAGCAAGGCAGATGATGGTTTTCTTGTTGGTTACTCATCTCAGAGTAAGGCTTACAGAGTTTTTAATACTTCTTCTAGAATAATTGAGGAAAGTGACGATGTCAAATGCAATGAGAACACACCAAATCCTTTTGGGTCTGGTCCTCAGTGGTTATTTGACATTGATTCACTAACTAACTCTTTGGGTTTTAGTAGTGATTATAATGCAGGTTCAGGAAGTGGAGGATCAGGGGATGAACAAGTACAAGTACAAGACATCATTCCTCAGTCTGTGATCTTTCCTATATCTACAAAAGAGCCTGTTGAGGTCTGTGAAAAGGAGAATGCTACATAACCAATTCAGAGTGAAGAAGAAAGAAGAGATGAAGAGAATCAAGTGCATGAAGAGCTAGAAGCAGCTGATGAGATCCCCTCAGCTGACTTAAATGATTCCAATCTGGATGTGAGAATCAATGAAGAACCTGGTCATCAGACTAGAACTCAAAAGAATCATCTTCCAGAGCTGGTCATAGGAGACATCTCTTCTCCTATGATAACAAGGAATCAAAGCAGACTTCAAGAGCTGCAGGATCAGCAACACACAGTACTCTCCTGCTTTCTATCTCAGATTGAGCCTAAGAAGGTTTTTGAAGCAATGAAATATTCCAGTTGGATAGAAGCTATGCAAGAAGAGTTACTGCAGTTCAAGTTGCAAGAAGTTTGGGACTTGGTGGACCTTCCAAAAGGTCATAGAGCTATAGGCACCAAGTGGATTTTCAGGAGCAAAAAGGATGAGAGAGGCATTGTGATAAGAAATAAAGCAAGGCTGGTGGCACAAGGGTACACTCAAGAAGAAGGCATTGACTGAAGAAGTGTTTACTCCAGTGGCAAGGGTAGAGGCAATTAGACTATTTCTAGCCTATGCCTCATACATGAAGTTCAAGGTATACCAAATGGATGTAAAGAGTGCCTTTCTGTATGGTACAATTGATGAAGAAGTATATGTCTGTCAGCCTCCTGGATTTGAGAATCCATCATATCCTGACAGAGTATACAAACTGAAGAAAGCACTTTATGGTCTTCATCAAGCCCCAAGAGCATGGTATGATACATTGTCTACCTATCTCTTGGAGAATGGGTTTGAAAGAAGAATTATTGACAAGACCCTCTTCATTAAAAGAAGTAAGAAGGACATCCTATTGGTTCAGATTTATGTGGATGATATCATCTTTGGATCTACAAAAGATCAAATGTGTAGAGACTTTGAAAAGTTGATGCACAAGAGCTTCAAAATGAGTTCAATGGGTGAACTTACCTTCTTCCTTGAGCTTCAAGTGAAAAGAAGAAATATGGGATCTTCATAAGCCAATCAAAATATGTGAAAGACATCCTTGACAAATATGGATTATCAGACTCAAAGCCAGCAAGCACACCTATGGAGACTCATAAACAGATCACTGTTGATCTTGAGGGGGAGGATGTGGATGTCCATCTATATAGATCAATGATTGGATCACTCATATATCTCAGCCTCAAGACCAGACATTATGTTTCCTGTGTGTGTGTGTGCCAGATTCCAAGTCAAGCCAAAGCAATCACATCTGCAAGCTGTTAAAAGGATTTTCAGATACTTAAGAGGGCAACCTAGATTAGGTCTTTGGTATCCGTATGAATCCAACTTTGATTTGATTTCTTATTCAGATAGTGACTTGGGTGGTGCTAACATGGACAAAAAGTCTACTTCAGGAGGATGTCAACTTTTGGGTGCAAGACTAGTATCTTGGCAGTGTAAGAAACAAACCACAGTGTCCTTATCAACAACAGAAGCTAAGTACATTGCTGCTGCAAGTTGCTGCTCTCAGGTTCTATGGATTAAGAATCAGATGTTGGACTATGGGGTAACCTTTCTTCACACTCCAATCTTCATTGACAATAGCAGTGTTATAAGCATTGTTAACAATCCAGTCAAGCACTCCAAAACCAAACACATTGAGATCAGGTATCACTTTATCAGAGATTGTAATGAAAAGAATCTAATTCAAGTTGCTTGAAGTCATCTTCTGGGATACACTGAAGGTTGATGGTAAAGAGTACATCAGGCTCAAGAGGAAGGATGAAAAGTATGAAGTACACAATACTTGGGCAAAGATTGTAAGAACATGCTCCAGGTCAGATCTTGAAGAAATGTTTGAGATTGGAATGAAGTTGTATGCAGATCAACTGAAAGCTCCATAGATTTCAATTACAAAATTAGTGATGGAGTATCTGTGTATGATGTTCAAGCCTGAAGAAGTGGAGCATGTCATCAGAAATGTGTTCAAAACTAGGGATGGTAATGGGGCGGGGATGGGGTGGGGACCCCAATCCCCGTCCCCATCCCCGATCCTAATTTCTATCCCCATCCCCGTCCCCGCCGGGGAATATGAACACATCCCCATCCCCGTCCCCACCGGGGAACGGGGATCCCCAACGGGTAATCGGAGATTTTTCCCCCTTATTTGATATATTTTAAATGAAATGTATTGAGCGCTATATATACTCGATCGATAATAGTCGATGTCTAAATCTCACATATTTCCAAAATATGTTTCTACGTACAACCAAATATTGATGTGAACAAAGTCACAACGTCATACGTAATTATTTGATCAAACGCTTTCGACTCTCCATTTTTTTTATCAAAAAAAGTAACACAAGTAAAAAAAATGTAACAAAAAATATCAAAATATTATTCTAAATATGAAAGTTATATCTAAATCTTTATAAATAATATATTTAGAAATAGACATACAATATATTTAGTAATAAATATACATAATATTTAGTGATAATTATATAATATATTTAATATGCGGGGGCGGGGCGGGGCGGGGCGGGGCGGGGATCACGTTACCCGTCCCCGTCCCCATCCCCGGTTTTTAACTTTTGGGGATCCCCGTCCCCATCCCCGATCCCCGGTTTTGCGGGGAATCCCCGTCCCCACCGGGGCGGGTACACCGGGTTCCCCAATGGGGCGGGTCTCATTCCCATCCCTATTCAAAACTGTCAACAATTGGACTCTACATGAAGCTAGTGGAGTATATGCAATAACTATGGACATAAATCACATAGAGTACTTCCTAGTGGATAGAGTGTACAATCACAGCAGACTAAAGCTTCATGCAATGTTGAAGAAGAAGTTAGGATGTATACCAAATTCAGAAATGGCTAAGTTTTTGATTCAAAGAACAATCAATCAAGGCTTGGGGCTGAATGTAGATACAGGGGTATGAATCATGAAGTTTTGGGAGCATCTAAGAAGACCTTCTGAAGAACTTGAATTCTCTTCCTAAAAGTCAAGTTAGGGGGAGATTGTTGGGAAATTCAAAAATGCACAAGTATGGTTAATGCTGCTGGAACGAAATGGTTACTACTTCTGAGATTAATGCTGCTGAGTGAAGTTAATGTTGCTGAACAAGATATTAATGCTGCTGAAGACTTAGTGCTGCTTATGAGATAATCAATATTCGTGCAGATCAAGACTGAAGATTATGGAAAGCTTGGAGATAAAGATGGAATATTATTTTGAAGATCTTTTATTTTTTGTAATTATCTTTTATCTTCAGTATATATAGAATAGATTAGAATTTATAGAAGTTAACTAATTCTAAGTTTTTGTTTTTGATAGAGAGAATCAACCTCAAGGTTTGTAATCCTAATTCTAGAGAAGTAGAATTCGTGTTGGTGAGCCTGTTCATCAATATTGAGGTTGTGTGTTGAATCTTGTAACTTTATAATCATTCAATAAAGTTTGCAAGTTCTTATTCTGATTTACTGTGTTCCTTTAATTATTGAATATCAAAGTGTTATTCCGCAAACTCCTTTGATATTGTTTCTGAGTGTTTATTCTTGTTTAGAATTAAGATCCTGACAACCCATATATTAGTAACCCATATATTACAGATAGAATATATCGATCTCCTGATTTTCCTGTCCAATTCATGTCCATCAAATCATGTGAATACATATCAGTAGAGAGAGAGAGAGAGAGATCAGTTGAATAAATAAAATAAAATAATTTTATTTCTTCATGTAACAACTCGTCACACATGAAAAGAAAATCCCGACATGGATAAAAAATGAGATTTATGAGTTTAGGAATCAAGAACCAACGATCGAGAACCTGGAGCAATCCGGTGGAGGGGATGGGCTTAGGAATCGATAATTAGGTTTTGGTTTTTTGAAACGGTATGTTGGGGAATTAAGTTGTTGTTCTCTCTTGTTCCAAGGGGGTGGAGAGGGACACGCGTGTCCAACACTTGTTCCACCTAGTCTAGCATGTCCCAGATATGGTCACGCCAAAAATAAAACAAACTTGTTTTGTTCTGTTCCAACCTGTTCTGCGTACCAAACGTATTATATAAGCCTCAAATTGTGGGCTACCAATAACTTCCACCATGGTTTTAAGTTGGAGTTATTGGTCAGCCTTTGCTTGGCGCTTCAAGGTGTTACACTTCATGTAATTGGTGGGACATAAATGAGATAGGAAAAATTGGGACAAAAGATTTTTATCCACTAGCCAATAACCATTTAATTTATTAGTCAATTTTACCAAAATAATAATCCAGTTAGAGAGTTTTGCTCCAACAGATTCTCTAAAACTTTCTAAATAAATGAAGATAACACAAAGGAGAGTGCAAATTCTTCAAATTTGGAGAACTCCCTAAAGTAATTACTATATGAGGAAAACAATTTTATTTATTATATTCCCACCAATAAAAACCTTAATATCAAATATCTATTTGAGAGAAATAATATTTTTGTTAGAGCATAAATCTGTTGGATACAAGATCAAGAATACGGAAGGTCAAAGTTGTGAAGGTCAAATCTGAAGAAAGTCAAATCTCATTAAAAGTCAAAGTCTCTTAATAAAAGTCAATTGTATTTGTTTTTGTATTTGTATTTTCCTTGTAATTAGTAGTTAGTATAAATACATTTTCTTTTTGTATTTTCAGTAGTTACAAGTGTAAGAGTTCAGTTGTACGTTTGAGAGAGATATATTGTAGAGAGAGAGAGAGTTATAGAGAGAGAAAGTGTAAACTTTGAGAATTGAAAGAAATCAAACAGGTAATCATTGTGTTAATCTTGTTTGTTTGTTTGTTATTGAATAGGAATTAGAATCTGGAACACACAATTGGTATCAGAGCAGATCCAAAGTGAAATCAAATCGACAAATTCAAGTTTTTGGTTTGTTCGTCACTGTTCATTCAAGAAAAATCGAATTTTGGATTTTTGAGTGTTTTTGGAGCAGATTTTGATTAGGAAGTGTTCGAAAAGTGTAATAGATCGAGTTTATGTACTTTAATTTTAGTATTGCACTGTAATTTTCACGAATTTTGAAATTTTTGTTGAGTTTTATTCATGAGTCGTTTTTCACTGTTTCATCGATCTTTTTGAATTGTAAGTGTTTGTTTGTAAATTTCTTGAATTGTAATTCGTTCTAGTACTGTAATCGAGCATCATTTCAAAGTTTCATGGCATTTGGACAAAGTTCAGATCGATTTCAGATGGAAAAATCAGTTTTTGGGTCGATAGAAGGAAGAACGCGCTAGATCTCTAAAACGCGCTAGTTCATCGTCAAAATGCGCAAGTTCGTCGTGAAATGCGCAGGGTTCATCATTTAGAACGCGCAAGTCGAAAGAAGAATTTTGGTCAAAACGCGCAAGTAACGACTAGCGAATTTTAAAAACGCGCTAGTTGAAGTCTGCGAGTTTGGAAAAGTTGGAAAATTTTCTAAGGACCAGAACGCGCAAGTAGTGATCTGCGAGTTCACCAAACGCGCTAATCGAAGCGTGCGAGTTTGGAGAGGAACAGTGGTTAGCGAGTTATTCGACGTGCGAGTTTGGTCGTTTGCGAGTTCTTCGACGTGCGAGTTTAGAAAACGCGCAAGCCTCTGTTAGCGAGTTTTAGCGTGAACAGTTGTTAGCGAGTTTAGGCACTTGCGAGTTTCATCTGCGAGTTTGATCAGCGAGTTTGATCTGCGAGTTTGCTTGCGAGTTTGTCTGCGAGTTTGCTTGAGAGTTTATCAAACGCGCAAGTCTCGATCTGCGAGTTTCACTTTGAATAGTGACTTGCGAGTTTCTATACTTAGAATTTTTTTTTCCTGAGAATTTTTCAAAACTGTAATATGCCCTTTAATAGTGAAAAATTTTTCTCTAGGGGCGCTGCCCCTCGACCCTGCAAGGGTGTTGCCCCTTGACCCCACCCGCTAACGGGTAGCGGGACCCCCGTGCTAAGTCTGCGGAGGGGGACAAAAGTTCTTTCTGTGATCAAAATCTTTGAATTTCTTTTCAAGATTTTTTCTTGTGATTTCATATTTTGGACTAACGATCAATTCTAGTTTCTTATTGATATATTTTTCAAACAGGTTTAAACAAGATGACATCCAAAGATGCACTTTCGATTGGTACTGATGTTAAGCCTCCAGTTCTTTTCAAAGGCGAGTATGAACAATGGAAGGACAGATTCTTGGATTTCATAGATCGGCATTCAAATGGAGAGAATATTCTTCTGTCTATCACCGAAGGTCCAATGGCTCCAATAACAGTTCAAGTACCCGATGTTGATTCTTTTGATAGTTAAGATGGAACTGAGGAAAGAGAGCAAAAGATGAAAACAGTAACAGTGGATATTTCTCAGTATTCTGAAGAACAGAAAAGCCGATACAAAGCAGATAAACAAGCGAGATCATTACTTCTTCAAAGCATTCCAAATGAGATCTACATCAAGATTGATAGCTATAAAGCCAATGCTAAGAAGATGTGGGATCAGTTGCAAAAGATGATGATGGGATCAAAGGTCGGAAATCAAATAAAAGTGGCAAACTGCATCAATAGTTATGAGGAATTCAAAGCTAAGAAGAATGAGAGTCTGGAAGATACCTATGAGAGGTTTGTATTGCTTCTGAATGAGCTGACAAAGAATAAAGTTAAAAAGAAGCAGTTGGAAAACAATGTCAAATTTTTGAGTATCCTACGCCCGGAATGGAGGAAGCATACAAGAAGAATGAAGCAAATGAAGGATTTGAATGAAATTCCTTTACATGAGGTATTTGAGACTTTGAAACAGAATGAAGAAGAGGTTGAAGAGAAAAGAGCTGAGAAGAAGAAGGCAGAAAAAGTTCCTGATCCGATTGCTTTAGTAGTTGGAGAAAAAAAGAAAGAGAAGAAAAAGAAGAAAGTTCTTACATCTTCTGAGTCAGATTCTGTTTCAGATAGTGATGATGGTGAAAGTCTGAAACAAGCTATGTTGTTGCTGACCCGTGTCTTTCAGAAGAAATTCTACAAGAAGCCGGGATCAAATTCTCAAAGGTATTCTTCTTCAAGTTCAAAGAACCATGAGCACCGAGTGAGTGTGGAAGGAAAGAGACATGAAGAGGATAGATATGTTGAGAAGCAACCAGTTGAGAAGAAGAAATTTATGAATGATTACACAGCAGCTGAAAAGCCAACAAGTGATTCAGTCAAATGCTACAACTGTGGCAAGATGGGTCATTTTGCTATAGATTGCCGGAAGCCGAAAGTACGCAACTCTCAGTATTATCAGAACAAGTTGCTTATGGCAAGACAACAAGAAGTTGGTGTCGCTCTAATGGCTGAAGATGAGTTTTGGTTGGATCATTCCGAAGATGAAGGTGAAGAGAAAGAAGAAAATGCTCATATCTGTCTCATGGGCAAAGAAGTTAAGGATGATGAGTCGGATGATGAGGCAGTTAATGAGGTATTAAACTTAACTGAAAAAGATTTTATTACCAAAATGGAAACCATGGTGGTTGAGCTTCAAAATTTACAAAATAATCTGAAAAAGGAAAAGGAAAGGGTTGCTAAAAATAACAAAAAGATCTTTGAACTTAATACATCTGTTATTTCTAACAAAGATCTGATTGATTCTTTACGCAAATCTGATTCTGATTCTAAATCTAAAGTAGATGATTTTGAAAAGAAGATTTCTGATTTTGAAGTTAAGATTTCTAAATATGAGTTTGAGAAAAATGAATCTGCACTAACTGTTTATAAATTGCAGGTTGAAAACAAGAATTTGAACAAGAAGGTAAATGATCTGGAAGTTAAACTTTATAAAAGAGGTCAAACAGATCAACCCATTTTTCTTAATGCTCCTGATGAAGAGACTGATGTTAAGCAAAGATGGGGACTTGGTTTTAACAACCCCCATTATCTTAAGAAAGCCATCAGAAAACAGCCGGCACTTTATAACTATGATTTTCTTGCTTGTGCTGATAAACATACTCATTTAAAACCCAAATTTGTTACCAAATTGTCAGAAGAAGTTGAGGATCAAGAAACTGAAAATAGAAAGAATAAAAAGAAAATGAAACTACCGTTTAACTATGAAAAGTTAAATGATAGTTATCTTTCAAAAACACCAAAAGTTCTTTCAACTGACTATTTTGTTAGTTATTCCGCTTCTGAGATGAAGGAAAAACCTGCAATTGCAAAGGTTTATGTTCCTACATCTATTCTTGAAAGCAAAATAGTCGAGCTTGAAAATGTTTTATCTGATGAAAAACTTTTGGGTGATATACAACAAATTGTGTTTTCTACAGTTTTAAAGAACACTGTTTTTCAAGTTAAATCAACAAAGTGTTCTACAGTTTCAAAGGCACCTCAAACTTTCTCTGATAATTCTGATGACTTATTTGAATCTGCAAATGATTCTTTTAATTCTGATGATGGGTGCATGGAAGAATATGATATGTTTGATGTCCATTCTAAACTTCCTGATCATTTTACTTGTCTTGAAAATGACAAAGTGTTACCCAAGTGGTGTAAATACTGTTGAATCATCAACTAAGGTTGATGAATCAGTTTTTGTAAATGCTGATTATTATGCTCATGGTAAGAAACATAAGAAACAGCGATTACAGAAACAGAAATACACTGGTACACAAAAGAATATTCAGTCTCGGAAATCTGCTTTTCCTAATAAATCTATATATTATGTTTCAGATTTAAGGAAGAAAAAGTTGAAAGTTCAATCCAAATGGAGACCAAAACGGAAGGAGGATGAGATAGTGGAATCAGTTTCTGATAATATTTGTAATAGATCAGTGAGTAGTGATACTGATGTGATTGATCAAATTGCTTCTAATAATCAAAACCTTGTAACTTCTTACAAGAGATATTCAATAAAGCAATTGATTCAATTGTCTCCTATTACTACTACATCTTATCCTTATCAGAGAAATGATTTTGCTTATTCTCATAATTCTTCTGATTGGTATGGATCTTATCATGTTAATTCTTTGAGATCAAATGTTTTTCAAAGTTTTCAAAAGAACAGAGGATCCATTTTCAAGTGGATACCAAAATCTTGTGCTAGAATGTTAGGACCCGTTTTTAAATGGGTACCTAAAATTGTTATTGCCTGATTTCTCTTGCAGACCCGGCATATGTGGTACTTGGATAGTGGATGTTCCAAGCATATGACTGGGCAAAAAGCTTTATTGTCTAACTATACAGAGAAATTCAGTGGAAATGTCAGATTTGGAAACGATCAGCTTTCACCTATTTTAGGATATGGTGACATCATTCAAGATAACATAACGATAAGTAAGGTGAGTTATGTCGAAGGCTTGGGGCACAACTTATTCAGCATAGGTCAATTCTGCGATAAAGGGTTAGAGGTCAACTTCAAGTCTAAGAGTTGCTCAGTTCGCCCTGAAGATGGAACAGAACTCTTATCTGGAAATCGAAAGACCAACCTCTACACCATAAATTTGTCCAAAGTACAGATTGACAGTCAAGTATGCTTATTGACAAAAGCTTCAACGCAGCAAAGTTGGCTCTGGCACAGACGTTTATCTCATTTGAACTTTCGTTACATCAATAAGTTGGTTCGTGGGAAATTGGTCAAAGGACTTCCTGAGCTGAAATATGAGAAAGAACACTTATGCGCAGCTTGTGAGAAAAGCACCACTAGCTGTAAGAACAAAATTAGATGAGGATGGTGTGACAGAAGAAGTAAGAACTGTGTTATTAGGAGTCATATGATGGGTCGCTCCTGAATCATTTCCGGGTCTTTTCGTTGCATTCACTTACAACAAGAAAGAACCACCAGTGTTTGGTGCAGCACCTACATTTTGGTGCATTCTTCTTTCTTTCCTTGGTCTTCCGTTCCGTCATATTCCTAATAAATTATCCAATGACAACGAATTAACCGCAAATGCACCTTTCTTTTATCAAATCTCAGGGACATGCCACTCATTTCATTCATTCAGTGCCTGCGGTGAGGCGCGACCCACAACAAACGAAGGGGGAAAGCTTCGCGTAACATCATCTTCAACCAACCTCCACCGTACCGGTGCGACCACTAAAGAATTGCTTATACACTAAACAGCTGCTTATATACGCTTACTAAAAATAAGAAAGAGCTCATAACCACTACTTGTGAACAACTCTCCTCAACTGAAGGCGCACCTACTGTTAGTCTCTCTCAGGTCCAGTTTCTATTTCCTTGTCTACTCTTTTCTTTAACAGTATTTTCGGTACCACAACCATTAGGAATAGAGAATCCATATCAAAGAAAGGTATAACTCTTGGAATAGTCGTATCCATTTGATCTATTGTGGTTAGTAAGATCGGTGAATTAGGTGAAGGTACGGAAAGAGAGGGATTCGAACCCTCGGTAAGCAAAAGCGAACCGACAAGTACAACCAGCTTAAGCTGGTTTTCCACCTATTTGTGAGTGTTCGGCCATTTTAAGAAAGTATAAAGGACATATTCGTTGCCGATTTGGGGTCGCACATAAACCGAAGCCTGAACCAAGCACTAGTTCTCCGTTAGAACTGATACACATGGATTTATGTGGTCTAATGAGAACTCAGAGTTTGGGAGGAAAGAAATACGTATTGGTTATTGTGGATGATTATTCAAGATACACGTGGGTCAAATTTCTTCGTTCAAAAGATGAGACACCAGAAGTTCTCATTACTTTCTTAAAAACGATCCAGGTGAAAATGCAGCGACCAATCAAGTTTCTTCGTACTGATAATGGCACAGAATTTAAGAACAAGATTATTGATGAATATCTCGAATTGGTTGGGATTTCACATCAGTATTCTGCTGCCAGAACCCCTCAACAAAATGGAGTAGTAGAAAGACGTAATCGAATGCTAGTCGAGGCCGCTCGGACTATGCTTAGCCAATCGGACTTACCTCTATTCTTGTGGGCAGAAGCTGTGTCGACTGCATGTCATACTCAAAATCGATCCATGATACACCGCCGGTTTCAGAAGACTCCATATGAGTTGATCAACAATAGAACACCTACCATCAAATATTTTCATATATTTGGGTGTAAATATTTTGTGCTTAACGACAAAGAGAGTCTGAATAAATTCAGTGCAAAGGCGGATGAAGGCATCTTTATCGGTTATTCTTCAACTTCTGCTGCATATCGTGTTTACATGAAGAAGTCAAAGATAGTTGTGGAGAGCGTCAATGTCACATTTGATGAAGAGTTGGCTTCTGATCAATTCAGTTCAGAACCCGTTATTACTGGAGTATTAGCTTCTGGGCAGATCAGCCCAGAACTTGTTTCTACAGCGACAAATTCGAATAACGCTTCTACTTCTACTTCACATTTAACTGATTTAGATTTGTTATTTGAATTCTTTTATGATGAGTTTCTAGGATCTAATGTATCTAAATCTGCTGTGACTGACAGGTCTGAAGACACAACTTGCAATCATCCAGTCACTTCAGATGTCATAACTGAACAAGCATCCCCTGTTCAGACAGAAACTCACATTCCAACATCTACTCCTACAGTTGAAGATGCACAAGCAAATGTTGAGCCAGAAGTAACTGTTTCAGTTGGGTGTAATACATTGTCTACTCAACAGCCTGAATCTGTTGTACCAACTGATACTTCTGCACCTGAGTCTTCAACTGCAAAACCCCCTCCTGTAATTCAAACTGAAGATTCTGCAAGTGGATTTCAAGATGATGATCATATTTAATCAGTATCTACTCCACTTCCACATGAGGATCGCTGGACCAAAGAGCATCCATTACATCAAGTAATTGGAGATCTCAACAAGCCTGTTCAGACTAGGTCAGCGACACTTAACCAATGTATGCATGACTCGTTCCTCAGCAAGATTGAGCCAACACGAGTATCTGAGGCTCTTGCTGATTCGGACTGGGTATCTGCAATGCAAGAAGAGATCAATCAGTTTGAAGCCCTAAAGGTTTGGAGATTAGTTCCTAAACCAGAAGGAAAGACCGTGATAGGAACTAAATGGGTATTCAAGAATAAGAAGGATGAAGATGGTATCGTCGTAAGAAACAAAGCTAGACTTGTTGCCAAAGGTTACCGGCAAGAGGAAGGCATTGATTATGATGAGACGTATGCTCCAGTAGCGCGTATAGAGGCAATCAGAATGTTTCTAGCATACGCAGCTCATAAGAATTTCACAGTCTTTCAGATGGATGTGAAAACAGCCTTTCTGAACGGCATTCTTAAAGAGGAAGTGTACGTGTCTCAACCAGAAGGGTTCGTCAATTCAGATAAGCCAGATCATGTATATATCTTGGACAAAGCCCTTTGTGGATTAAAACAAGCCCCTCGAGCATGGTATGACGTTTTATCCAAATTCTTGGTCAAGTCTGGTTTCTCCAAAGGTAAGATTGATACTACTTTATTCATAAAGAAGAAAAAAGCTGATATTATCCTTATTCAAATTTATGTTGATGATATAATATTTGGTTCTACTAATCCAAAATATTGTAAAAACTTTTCTAACCTCATGGTGTCACGTTTTCAAATGAGTATGATGGGAGAGATGAATTTCTTTCTCGGATTACAAGTTAAACAATTTTCTACGGGGATTTTTATAAATCAATCTAAGTACATTTTGGATATTCTTCGGAAGTACAAAATGAAAAATTGTAAATCAATTGGAACCCCGATGGCACCAGGTACTAAGATCCACACTGATCCTTCGGGTAAAAGTGTTGATGTTAGAACATATAGAGGTATGATAGGATCGTTAATGTATCTTACATCGAGTAGACCAGATATTATGTTTTTCAACATGTTTATGTTCTAGATATCAAGTTCCTCCCAAAGAATCCCATTTGGCTGCTGTCAGACGGATTTTTAGATATCTGAATGGGACTGCAGATCTTGGTCTGTGGTATCCTAAAGATATTGGGTTTCAACTGACTGCATATTCAGATGCAGATCATGCAGGTTGCATGTTGGACAGAAAGAGTACTTCTGGTCACGTTCAATTTCTTGGAGACAAGCTCGTTAGCTGGGCATCAAAGAAACAATTATGTGTTTCCACTTCGACTGCTGAAGCGGAGTATGTAGCTGCTGCCAGTTGTTGCTCTCAAGTCTTGTGGATGCGAACACAACTACGAGACTATGGATTCAAGTATGACAAAATTCCAATATATTGTGACTCGAAGAGTGCAATAGCCATATCTGCTAATCCTGTCCAACATACGAAAACTAAACACATTGATGTCAGGTATCATGTTATAAAAGATAATGAAGAAAAAGGAACAATTGAACTTTATTTTGTAAAAACAGATTATCAACTTGCAGATTTATTTACCAAACCATTAGATGAAAAGAGATTTAATTTTCTTATCTCTAAGCTTGGTATGTTAAATCTTAAGACGTAATCGGTTATTACCTACTAAAGTTACAAATTGTTATTTTTCATCATTTTCTTTATCTTTATTTCTGAAAGATATCTGCATTTTAATTGTTTGCTCATGATCCCAGGGGGAGTTAGAGAACATTTTAGATGATTTACATTCATTTGAGGGGGAGCAATACTAATTTCTGCATTTTTACTTAACTGACAAAATTTTTGCAATGCATGATTTTAGGGGGAGCTTATAAGTCAAAAGGAGTAAGACTATGATTTCTGATTATTTCTGATCAGAACTCGTTTTTTAATCGTTTTACTGTTTTATGTCTTTTATGTTCGAATAAATTTTGTGAATAAAATTTTTTACTAGACTTTGAGACTTTTGCAGGATGAGAGAAGCTGAAAAGATTATATCTTGATGACTACAGCTTGACTTTCTGAGATTTTAAGATTGAGCGAAAAGGTAAATTTATTATCTTAATCTCAAATGTATCTGAAAGAAGGACAACTTTTAGGTATAGAAAACATGTTCTTAAATGTTTAAACCACTTCCGGATTTTTAAACAGATTTTATAATTTGGAAGTGTGATTTTAAATATTTTCATTTAACTTTTGTGCTTAATCGATAAACAAACCGTGTGTATCCAAAGATAATTACTTGCGTATTGTCTTTTCTATATACTTTCAAGTATTCACACACACCGGTTTGAATTTTTGTTCAAATTGTTTTTACCATGTCTCTAAATTGAAACAATTTTTATTCGATGGTAAGACACTCCGCTTGTATTCAAAGAATTTTGAGCGATATTTCATTTCGAAACGTTATTTCAAGAATGTCTATATTTTGTTTCGTATAGACAAATATTACTTATTCTTGACCATAAGCTTTAATTGCTATATCATTCATTTCTGATCATTTTCATACAATGTCAGATTTTCAAACAAGTCTCTTGCATTCATATTCATTCATTCAATATACTTGTTTGAAAATGCTTCCATATTTTAAAAATGCTCATATCTTCATAATTATATTTCTGAGCATAGTTACATCTGACATTTGTATTTGAACTTTAACTGATAAAGTTAAACCATTTGAGCAACTCATGCTTTATAGGAAACTTGGGTTCTTTGTGCTAGGAATTAACTAAACTTCTATGGATTCACGTTAACCAGTGTTTCCTACCCATGAAGTTAATCCTTTAGTGATTGAGTGTGAGGAGTCTAAAAGAAATGAGTGTGGGTGTGACGAGGTAAAATGTAAATGAGAGATTGGTTAGTAGTGAGCTTAGTGATAAAAAGAAAGAGGGTGTGAGATCAGATTAAAAGAATATCAAACTCTGCACTAACTACTTTTTGAGCCGGGCAGCCACATTACTAATGTTTCACAATTTTTTCGTGAATATTATTGAAACAGGCAAATAGCCCATGTCAATTCTTGCTTAAAACCCCACCAACCACTCATTTTCTTCTCAAAAAGAAAATGTTTCATATTTTTCTGGGGACGCAGCATATAATCTATCTGGTTTTCATTTGGAAAATCTGGATATTGAAAAAGAAGGAAGTTTGCCCCACCTTCGCATTTCAATCATGCACTTAGAGTCTGTGTTTATCTACTGTTGTCTCAGTGGTTTACACAATGTTGAACCTTATAAAAAGCAATCATCGTGCTTAATTCTTTCTACACATGCACGAACACACAAAGAATTTGTTTCTTTGTCATAACATTCATAGAAATTGCCTTTGTGGTATTTCGATGATTGGATGGAAGCCCTGGGGGAGTGAACATCAAAAAGCTCCTTTATATTGTGTATTCGTTACACATAGTGACTTTGTGTTACTGACAAGCATTTTAACTGATTCATCTATTGATTCAGGAGTTACATGTTCTTAATTTGTCTGGATTTGAAAAGATCTAGATGATTATCTTGGAGGATTGACAGAATCAGAGGCTCAGTATGACAGATCAGAATGGTCAATGACATTTCTTGGAGAAAAGTTTTGATGATATAGATGCTCAAATCATCAAAAAGGGGGAGATGATATCAAGAAATTTTAAAGTTTTGAAGTTTGTGGGAGATGATATCAAGAAATGTTAAAGTTTTGAAGTTTGGAAGAGATGATATCAACTTATCAAGATCTGATAAAGTTTTGTGAAGTTGATTTTCTGAAATGTTCAAGTCAGAAAGTTCAAAGGGAAGATTTGAAGACAATCAAAAAATTTCTGAAGTTTTGAGGAAATTTTCTTTAAAGATTATTTGTTAAAGCAAGGTGAGCTGAATCTGAAGATAATTTTTTTTCCAAAGTCTGAAAGTATTATGTGAAAGATTTGGGGAGATTGTTCATCGTTGAAGATATTTTTTGGAAAGAAGACAGTCAAAAGAAAAAGGGAGAATATTTTGACAGAGCTTAAAGTGAAGACTTAATTGCTAAATCTTTCAACAATGATCTTGAATCCAAAGGGGGAGATTGTTAGAGCATAAATCTGTTGGATACAAGATCAAGAATACTGAAGGTCAAAGTTGTGAAGGTCAAATCTGAAGAAAGTCAAATCTCATTAAAAGTCAAAGTCTCTTAATAAAAGTCAATTTATTTGTTTTTGTATTTGTATTTTCCTTGTAATTAGTAGTTAGTATAAATACATTTTCTTTTTGTATTTTCAGTAGTTACAAGTGTAAGAGTTCAGTTGTACGTTTGAGAGAGATATATTGTAGAGAGAGAGAGAGTTATAGAGAGAGAAAGTGTAAACTTTGAGAATTGAAAGAAATCAAACAGGTAATCATTGTGTTAATCTTGTTTGTTTGTTTGTTATTGAATAGGAACTAGAATCTGGAACACACAATTTTATTACATGTATAAAATATTTTAATAATATAAATAGTTATTCAATCTCCAAAATAAAAGAATTTGTTATAAATAAATATATTGAGGAACGTTCAAATACAACCCCTCTACATGATACAATTTATGCACAACCCCTCTATCCACCATTCATTTTATTTTCACTTTTGTAATTAAGAAAAAGAAAAAAAATTGAAAATAAAATGAGCGGTTGATAGAGGGGTTGCATGAGTTGCATAATATAAAGGATTGCATAATAACCTACAAAGAAAACAACAAATCATATATAAAATCATTTGTGATTTTAAGCTAAAATGAAGAAAAAAAAACGAACGCCATCGACTTTGGTCGTGACCTAAAGTCGCTGGTAAAGTCGCCTGAATCATATATGATTTTATATGTACTCGACTATTCTCACATGTGTTTTGTTAAATAGATACGGGTTCTCGTATGAACCCCATACATATATATATATATATATATATATATATATATTATCTATTACTACATTAATAACCATTTAGACAAAAAGTCTTAATTGCAACCCTTTAAGCATAAAATACAACCAATTTATGCAAAATATTCAAAAATCTCTTAAAGACAAATTTATATGCGTAAGGTACATACTCTTAATGCAGGCGCCATTTTCGGTTCCCGCTAAACCAATTATCCAGAAAAAGTTAAGGTTTCAAATTTCAAATTCATATCTTTATCTCCTCAATAATGCTCTCCTCCCTTTCATCGGCTCCCAAGATGCTTCTTTCCTTCCTCCAAGCTCCACCTTCAATGCTCCTCCAAGCTTTCATTGGTATTTAGTCATTGTTTCATACGTCGGTTTGATCTTGACTGATCATTGTTTCTTTTGTGTTTGATTTCTGCATTAGGTTTCCATATACACATTTTAGTTTCTCCAGGTTGACCTTTCTCCTTTGCCTCTTATATTTGTGTTTTCTTATCAATGGTTTTTTTTTACCGTGTAGGTTTTTCCATCTCTCTCTTGTTTACTTACAGATCTGGCTTTCTCCATTGCATTTCAGGTTTTTTGGTTTTAATGGTTTCCCCTACAAGGTTGGGTTTCTTATTAATTTAACTACTTTTTACTGCTTTCTATTGATGTCTACTGTTAGATTACATATCTATTGGATTCAAGATCATCCAAACTGAAGTTCGCAAACTAAAGCTACTGCTGACAAGTCGCTCTCAACAATAGTCTAAGTCTATTCTATAATAATAGTCAAAGTTATAATATCTAGATATTTATTATTTAGATATTATGTTTAGATATTATTTAGTTAATTATTATATTAGTTTTTAATATAATATCTAGATATTAGATATCTAGATATTATGTTTTTAGTTTTGTTTATTTTAGATATCTCTCTCTCATAACTCTAATCAGAACAACATCGACCATATCAAGAACTCAGAGAGAGTGAGCTTAAACTGTAAACCAATATCAACCTCTGTAATCCGCGTTTGTAATCCAAACAGGTTGGTAATCTTTATATTGTTTGTTGTTTGATTTATCTGATAACGATCACGGACTCACAATTGGTATCAGAGCTGATCCAGATTCAAACTCAAAATTTTCAACTCTCTGTGTTCTTCATTTTTGAAGAACATTGTTCAATCATCAAAAACTTGATTTTGCGGTTATTTTCAAAATCAAAGTGTTGTGTATTGTTCTAATTGATAAGGAGATCATATTGTCAAAATTTTGAGTTGTAATTCCACTTCTAGAGTGTTCAATTTTAGATTTACAGGCCGATTTTAATCGAAGAAGACAGTGTATCGGTTCTTTACTCTATCGGTCATATATATCGGTCTTTAAACTTTTCCCGATCGAAGTAAACTCTTACAACTTTCCGAACATTTGCAATATTCCGGTCAAAGTAAGCTAACTTCCGGTCGATTCATATTCAATACCGGTCGAAGTAAACCTTCACACACTATCGGTCGAACTATCAAAATATTGAATCACGTGTCCACCATCACTATATTGAATCACGTGTCCACCATTAGAAGAAATATTCCTAACGTGTCCACCATTAAAAGAAATATTCCTCACGTGTTCACCATAAGAATTTTTCCTCAAAAAGTGGCAATTTGCTTTAATCTTGTATTTGTTTGTTGTTTGATACGTGGAAACCTCTCACTTTTGTTTGTTGTTTCACTTCCACGTGTCCATGCAATACTCTTTCATACTCTACACTCCATTTAAAGAATTCCATGCACAACTTTCTCGTAAATTTTTTTTTCAGTTCACCACCAACCTCACGTGACCACATTTCATAAACCTTCACGTGACCACCTTTCATAAACCTCTCGTGATTATCGGTCAAGTCTCTTTTATTTTTTTCCCGGTCAAGCTTTTATCGGTCATCCCACAGCCCCGGTCTTCTCATAGTACCGGTCGAAGTCATTATTCCCGGTCCTCTTTGTACCGGTCGAGCTGTTCTCCAATATAACAGCACCGGTCGAATAATTTTCTTCATACCGGTCAAAACACTCCATTACCAGTCCTTTGTCATCACAGCTCTCCGGTCGAATTCCATTTACCGGTCAAAATTCATTTGATACCGGTCGAGCAACCATCCGGTCCTTACATCTTCCTGGTCATTCTTATACCGGTCAAGCAAGTCTCAACACCGGTCAATCCTTCAATTTTATCAATCGACCCACTTTTATACTTGTTAGAACCAATGTTATCGAACCACGAGAATCCAGAAAATCGTGTATATTTATTGTACAAAATATACGTAAATATTGAATAAACAAACAAAAACGTGTATATATATATATATATCGAAATTCTTAACAAGATTAACAGAAATACTAACTTGAAATCGACGATTAGATCGATGATCGATAGAGGCCTGCAAAGCAGTGTCCTTAAACAGAATTTTGCCCCTACTCGTGCGTAGTCCGAGCGTCCGTTCGAGGATACAACTATCAATTCACGTTCTTGCACGAGAACGAGAATCTGTCGAGTTTCTTATGCGTTCATGGATCGAATATTGAGAGAACCAGAGAGGAAAAACGTGGGAAAATAATGATTGTACTGTTTTTGGAGGGAAACAATCGAATATATATAGATTTGGCAGTTAATTCGGTTGATTAACCGAATTTTCACGTATCTGCAGAATCCCGCGGTTTGGCTTGCGGCTTCAGGCCGCGGCGTAAGCCGCGTAAGTCACTGTGTCATAAACAAACAGAGAGTTACGCGGGAAGCCTCGCGACTTAGGGCCGCGTGATAAGTCGCGTAAGTCCCTGTCCGTAAAAATAATCCAGTGAGTTACGCGGGAACCGCGCGACTTCCAGCCCGCGTGATAACCCGCGAGACATCTGATGATGTCTAAAAAATTGGATTCAGATCAAGAGACCCCAAGAGGCCCAAGGCCCAATCTTTGACCATTTAAATATTTATATGCCAAGCTATAAATCCAACCCAAACCCCATTAGATGGGCTTTGATCCAATTTGATAAGGCATATGGAACAAGCCATATAAGCCTATCAAAATTTCCTTGTCCTTCCTATGTGGGATCAAATACAAGGCAAATTCCCAACAACACTCTCCCGGTTGAAATTCACTTTACCGGTCGAAATTTCAAGTTCGATACTTGATTAAATTTCTGAAATTTTATTTTCTGAAATTCGATTGTTTTTCACTTAATTTTATCTGGTCTAATGGGTCAAATCAGTTCTTATTGCGCATAATAGAAACAGGATGACATCCAGAGAAACCCTTGCCATTGGAACCGACTCCCAGCCACCAGTACTCTACAGGGGAGACTTTGATCAGTGGAAAAGTCGGTTCATAGATTTCATTGAAAGTCATGAATTGAAGGATCTTATAAGAAAATCTCTAAGGGAAGGAAAAATGACAGTTCCAACAAAACCTTCTACTCATATGAAGGAGAATGGAGAAATTGTATCAGCTCAGCTTCAATTATGTCTTGTTCAATACACTGATTAACAGAAAAAGAGACATGAAGTTGACCAGTTAGCCCGATCTTTCCTATTGAATGGAATGACTGAAGAGATTTCAAAAGAGATTTTTCTCACATTAGATCGCGAAAGGGCTACAGGAAAGCTGATATGGGAACATATAGAGAAGTGTATGACAGGATCAAAAATGTCATCAAAAGTTAAGGCTTTGGAAGCTGAGAACTCAGAGCTAAAAGGAAAGATTTCTGGTCTTGAAGCTCAAATACAGAAGAAAGAGTCTGTTGCGAGCAACGAGAAGATATCCAAAGATTTAGAGAGTGCAAATGCTGAGCTACAAAAGAAAATATCTGAGTTTGAAAAGAAGTTCTCAGATTTGTCAAAGAAGGGTGTGGAGGAGAAGAAGGTGATTGAGCTTCAAATTTTAATGCTTTCTCAAAAAGTTGAAGACTTTGAGAAAGTAATCATTCTAGAAAGAGATCAGTTTGCCAAGGAGAATAAGGCAACTGAACAAAAGATTACAGGATTCTTAAAAGATATATCAGATGGTAGAAAGGGTGCTAAGAAAGGATTCGAAGAAGAAAGAAGCATCCTTGAAGCTGCAATTAGGAAGCTTACTGAGAAGCTATCTGAATTATCTAAGAGTGTATTGACAGAGAAGAAACAGAAGTCTGCATTTGAGAAGAAGATTGAGCTCCTTATCAAAGAAAGAGACAGTTATTCTTCAAAGGTAAAAGAGCTTCAAGATATTATTTCAAAGACGGTGGTGGTGACTGAGCGAACGACTCCAGAGTCAAAAATCCACTCACCTAGAAATGATTCAGTTGGTTCTAACAAACCAGCCTCAAGCTCACATCAGAAAAATACTCTTTTTAAAAGGTCAGTTAAATCTTCTAATCAGATTCATTCTACTAATATTTTCTATAACAGGAATATAGATTGTTCAGGTACACATAGAAGAAGAAACAGCTTCCAGGATGAAGCTGAACTGGTCTGGAACAGGAAACCAGTTAAAGAAGAGCTGAAATGTAAAAGCTCATGTGTACATACGCAGAATGCCAAGAAGAACAATGCGCTAAAAGATAAACCTGATTTTGTTTACTCGAGAGATAAATTAATCAGTTTGTCAGGTAAGAAATTTTATTGTTCTTATTGTCGTACACATGATCCTGTTCACAAGACTAGTGACCATTACTGGTATGGTTCTTATTCCGTAACCCCCATACGAACTGCAACTAACACAAATGGACCCAAATACCAGTGGGTACCAAAGAAAACTAAACTTGTGTTGCAGGCACCTACTGTTAAGGGGGAGTAGGAGAACAAAGGCTTCTAAGTAAATCAGCTTAGAACCCGTACTTCAACGAAGAATGACTTCTAAACACAACAGTTTAGGACTCACACTTCAAAGATCAAAAGACCTTACTCCGTGCTGAAAAAGAGATTGTACTCCGATACTCCAAGAGGAAATCAACCATCAAGGGGGAGTACATACATACTTTTCTGAAAAGTTTCAAATGCATAATTTCAGGGGGAGTAAAAAGGTGATGACTTCTGATTATTTCTGATCAGAACTCGTACTTTAAAAAGTTTTACTGCTTTTTGTCTTTTCAATTTAAGTGAATAAATTTTACTTTGACTTGACTTAAGACTTTTGCAGAAGTTTGAGAGAAGCTTAAAAGATCATATCTTTATGACTTTAAGCTTAGCTTTATAAGATGTAAGATCATACGTTCAGGTATTATCCTTTATCTTAATCTCATATATGGTTGAAAGATGGACAACTTTCAATCATTGAAAACATCATTCTAAAACGTTCAAATCACTTCCCGATTCTTCAACCAGATTTATAATTCGGAAGTGTGATTTTCAATGTTTTCTTATTCAATTGAGCTTTAACTGTTAAGTTAAACCATTTTGAGCATTATATGCTTCATAGGAAAACATGGGATCAGTGTGCTAGGACTTACCACAACTTCAATGGAATCACCTTAACTAGTGATTTCTACCCACGAAGTTAATCCATAGTGATTGAGTGTAAGAAGTGGAAAAGAATTGAGTGATGAGATATAACAGAAAAAGAAAGTTTGATTAGAGTGAGCAAAATGTTTAAAAGAAAGAGCGTATGAGAACAGACTTAAAAGAATATCAGAACTCTGCACCAACTTTTTCTGAGCCGGACAGCCACCATTCTAATGTTTCACAATTCTTTGGTGATCATTATTGAAACAGGCAACTAGCCTATGCCAACTCTTGATCAAACCTCACCAACTACTCATTTTCTTTTCAAAAAGAAAGTGTTTCACATTTTCTAAGGGGATGCATCACATTTGCTATCTGATTTTCATTTGGAAAATCTGGATATTGAAAAGAAGGAAGTCTGCCCCACTTTCACACTTCACTTATGCACATTGAGTTTGTGTTTAACTTACTGTTGCCTCAATGGTTTACACAAATTTTGAGCCAATAAGCAATCATCCGTGCTTAATTCTTTCACCACAAGCATGAACACACAAGGAATTTGTTTCTTTGTCATAACGTTTATAGAAATAACCTTTGTGGTGTTTCGATGATTAAATGGAAGCCCTAGGGGAGTCAACATCTAACAGCTCCTTTCCAATGTGTATTTGTTACACACAGTGACTTAGTGTTACTGACAGGCATATTAACTGATTCATTAGTTGATTCAGGTGTTACACGACTACTTTGTCTAGATTTGCAAAGATCTGGATGAATATCTTATGAATTGACAAATCAGGGGCTCAATAATCATTACATTTCTTGACATATGTTTTGATGAAGTCGTTGTACTTTTCATCAAAAAGGGGGAGAAGAGCCTACCAAGAAATGTGAAAGATCAAATGTTTAGATAACTCTTCCAACTATTCTGAAGATAGAGAAAAGAAGAGCTAATCAAGAAAAGATTCTTCAAAGTGTTCTAAAGACATACTGATCTGAGAGAAATTTTCTTTGAAGATACTTTGCTAAAAGCATTCGAAGCTAAACCTGGAGATTATTACAATTGAACAGAGAAAGAGATTGCATTTCTGTGCTGAAAGAGAAGATCAGATTGCTAAATCATTTTAGTAATGATCTTGATCCAAAGGGGGAGATTGTTAGATCACATATCTATTGGATTCAAGATCATCCAAACTGAAGTTCGCAGTCTGAAGCTACTACTAACAAGTCGCTCTCAACAATAGTCTAGGGTCTATTCTGTAATAATAGTCAAAGTTATAATATCTAGATATTTATTATTTAGATATTATGTTTAGATATTATTTAGTTAATTATTATATTAGTTTTTAATATAATATCTAGATATTAGATATATAGATATTATGTTTTTAGTTTTGTTTATTTTAGATATCTCTCTCTCATAACTCTAATCAGAACAACATCGACCATATCAAGAACTCAGAGAGAGTGAGCTTAAACTGTAAACCAATATCAACCTCTGTAATCCGCGTTTGTAATCCAAACAGGTTGGTAATCTTTATATTGTTTTTTGTTTGATTTATCTGGTAACGATCACGGACTCACATCTACTGAAATCGATTTTGATTTTTCTATCCATGACTACCGAAATCGATTTTGATTTTGGTTTACTTTGTTGGGATGGATTTTGGTTTCTTATCAATTATTATGCTTTTGTTTTCTTTCTAACTGCTGAAATCTATTGTTTACCTATAATCGATTTTTTTGTCTGCTTTCCAAAGTCAAACACATAAATGCAACTGACCAAAGGCAGCAGTCAACATTTCCTTATTTGCCCCTTCCCTCATCATGCGTCCCCATGGCAATCACGCTTCAATTAGACATATTTCATGAAGCTACATGTGATAGACGATGAAGAATTGCTAGAAATAACTTTTATTTTCTGTCAAAGAAACAAATACTGAAGTTGAGTCTTGGATATCCAATATGCTGGAACCTAAAAGAGAGGTGAAAACAAGAAAACATTATTGTTTCCATGACAGTTCCCAAGGTGAACCAGAAGAAGAATTTGAATCGATAAAAGAAAAAAGAAAAACTTATTTGGAGTATGGGTCTAAAGACGTAGGCAAAAGCATTGTGGGTTAGAAACTTGTAACCTTATCTTTTAATCTCCTTACATCTTTACCATATTTTCTCCTGCATCTTAAAAAGATTAGAATGTAAACCTTTCCTTTTAGTAGCAGAGTTTTTCAATATTGATGTGGAAGAGATGACCATGGAGTTGTAGAGAGGAATCGAGAAGATGGAAGGAATTTTTGGTGAAAGTGGACCAAACATTTGCTTTTTCAATGTTTAATGATGGTTGTTAGCTTTTTATTTTCTTTTTCATATGAAAGAAATCATTTTTTGACTACCTTTTACTTTAAAACTAGAAGCGTACTCGCGTAATGCAGCGAGATAAATCACGATTTTAATGTTTCTTTTAATTTTTTATTTTTTTTATCGATCTACAGTACGATTTTGGATGGTTTTAGAGAGTGATAATGTTTTTTTTTAAATAAATTTGTTTAATTTAAGGTTTATTGGCGGGGACCCAAGCCCCGTGGTCCACTTTTGTGCACCCTACAAGCCCTACCTCATAGACTTGCACCGGAAAAAACATCCTGTCTCCCCCTGAATTCGAACCCTGGTAAGGGAACCCCAGGTAGGAGCGTTTACGGAAGGAAGGTGGCCACTAGGCCAAAGACCTAGTGGTTAAGGCTTAATAATATAATGTTTTTTATATAAAAAATTAAGTAGTTTGTTAAAATTCATTAATTATCTTATATATTTTAAATTTTTTATATGTAAATTGAGATGTTTATCATGTTTTGATTATGTATTTTTTTATCGATTTACAGTACGATTTTGGATGGTTTTAAAGAGTGATAATGTTTTTTTTAAATAAATTTGTTTAATTTACGCTTAATAATATAATGTTTTTTATATAAAAAAATTAAGTAGTTTGTTAAAATTTATTAATTATCTTATATATTTTAAATTTTTTATATTTAAATTGATATGTTTATCCTGTTTTGATTATTTTTATCATAATTCAAATTTCATAATTTTAGGGGTTGGGAATTAGAGATAAGGATTTTGGGGGATAAAGATGTAATTTATTAATTAGGGTTAAAAACATTTAAAAGTAGTACATATTTATTCATTAGTTGTTTTTAAGAGATTTTAAGTAGATTAATATTAAATAATAGTACATAATGCTTAATGGGTAATTTAAGCTTAATAATATAATGTTTTTTTATATAAAAAATTAAGTAGTTTGTTAAAATTCATTAATTATTTTATATATTTTAAATTTTTTATATTTAAATTAAGATGTTTATCCTGTTTTAATTATGTTTATCAGAATTCAAATTTCATAATTTTAGAGTTTGGGGATTAGAGATAAGGATTTTGGGGGATAAGGATAAAATTTATTAATTAGGTTTAAAAGCATTTAAAAGTAGTACATATTGCTTAATTAGTTGTTTTTTAAGAGATTTTAAGTAGATTAACATTAAATAATAGTACATAATGCTTAATGAGTTGTTTTTAAGAGTTTTTTATACCTCTTTTATAATATAGTATAGATGAAAGAAATCACTCTTCATATTAAAGAAATCACTCAAGGGGCGGAGGTGAAAGTTGTTTTTTAAAATGGATTTGAATTAATAGTTACAATTTTGGTCCTTTAATTCTTTTTCTATCATCATATTAACACATATAATCGTATATTAACTAAAATTTTTTAAAAAATTCTTTTAATTTTAACAAATTACACCATTATAATCGTTTTTTCGATACCTTCAAAATGAGTCTAATATTGTATATTTTTTAATTTAATTATTTTATTATATATTAAAATACGTCAAAAAATACGTTTAAAATGATTTGTAATTTTCTTGGTTGCTATCGATTTTGGTTTCTTATCTTAAAATCGATTTCAATTTTTATCATGCTATTGAAATCGATTTTGATTTTTCTAGCCATGGCTACGAAATCGATTTTTATCATGCTACTAATGATGTTCCCTCCATGCTTTTTTTTTTCTTTCAAATATCATGTTTAAAATCTATAGTTTTAAAAAGTTTATTTTTATAACATAGTTGTTTTCCTTCCTTTTTATATGTTTTATCGTACGTCTATGTCTACATTTTTTTATGTTGCTTATTTTATCAGTTTTAATTCTTCATAAAAAAACGTCGTTTTTCTGCAAGTTTGATCTAACTCTTCAACACAAGAGTATCTATTAAAAAATTACGATAAATCTCTTTACTTTATGCTTTATGAGTGGATTTGTATATATTTTTCTTTTAAGAAAAACAAAATCATGAACTTAATTTTAAATCAATAAATCCATTTTTTTTTTGCATGAACAGAAAAATATATACAAATCCATTTTTTTTAGTTTTTACTTTATGTTTGGAGTGACATAGTAAAGTTAGGGAGAGAGTTAGAAAAGATGGGAATAAACTTTGCGGGGTCTTTAGTAAAGGAGGTAGGGGATGGTGTGGACACAAGATTTTGGGAGGAGAAGTGGGCGTCAAATCGACCGTTTAAAGAGGAGTATCCGAGACTTTTTCAATTGGAGATAAACAAAGGGGCCTCGGTCAAGGGTAGAGGGGAGTGGGTAGGAGAAGAGTGGGTGTGGAAATGGGAGTGGAGACGTGATCCAAGGGGGAGGGAGTTAGGGGAGCTAGAGTCATTGTCGGGTGTGCTTCAATCCAAAACACCAAGAAGGGATACTAAAGATAGGGTAGTATGGTCGTTGGATCCACAAAATGGGTTTTCGGTCAAGAAGTTGAGGGACATTGTGGAGGATAAAAGGTCGGGTGGAGCAAACACTTTGGTGGAAACAAAATGGGATACTTCGATACCAAAAAAGATTAGTGTGTTCTTGTGGAGAGTAAGGCTCGGGAGGATACCAACTAGGGAGGTCTTGGACAAAATGGGGATCGAGTTAGATTCCACTCTTTGCCCAAGATGTGAAAAAGCGGTCGAGACGGTAGACCATGCATTGGTCAATTGCGAGGAAGTGAAATCGTTATGGCTTCAAACAGGAAGATGGTGGAATGCTAGCGTATCGTCGATCAACTCAGTTACGGATTTGTTGGAATTGGGCGGTCAAGTTTGCTCGAGCAACTTGGGCATGAATTGGTGGAGAGCAATGGTGGGTTGCTTCTTTTATTTCATATGGTCACATCGAAATAGAGTGGTGTTTGAGAAGGAACAAGGGAATATCTCGGATAACTTCTTCACGGCGCAAGTAAAAGCTTTCGAATGGATCAAATGGAGAAACCAAGCTCTAATTACAGACATGGCTAGTTGGTTGTCAAGTCCCGAACTATGTTAGGTGCGATATGTTGTAATTTTCTCGGCTTTAATCGGTAGTCTAGTCCGAGGCGGTGTTTGCCTCTCGCAAACTGTCCTCCGGGTGCTTTTCCGGTCGTACCGTTATCGGTTTTGGTATCGGTTTTGTGACAGTTTTTTCCTTTGTATCTGGTATTTCTGTGGGTAATAAAATTGTCTTCTTGCCGTTAAAAAAAAAATAAAGCCATTTATCCGGTAAGTGCTTATCGGTAAAAATCGACACCCAAACTTATTTTACCGGGTAAGATTGTAGTATATCAAAAAGCTATATCGCGTGCAACAATTTACCCGGTAAGCGCTTACCGGGTAAGAGTCGTCACCTCCACTTACTGGGTAAGACTCTCCATCCTCATATCGTTCTTACTGGGTATGATTCTCGGCCCTTGTGATGTTCATCCGGTAAGGTAAACGAGCCGTAAGCACCTACTGGAGTTTTTTTTTTGTATATTTGTGAACGGATTGACGTTTTTTTGGTATATTTTGTGAAAGGATTGACGTTTTTTTGTTATTAATTTTGTGAAAGGATGAACATATTTTTATACAATTATACGTATCTATTTATGCTTTAGACTTTTAGGCATAAATTTTGAATGATTCGTAATTAGTAATAAAAATGTATATTTTTTTCTTTCTTTAATTGGTTCATTTTGCTATATTGTCGGTAAGAGGAATTATATATATTATTTTTGTTCATGCAAAAAAAAAATAGATTTATTTGTTCAAATTTAAGTTCATGATTTTGTTTCTTCAAGAAAAGTTTGGGATTGATTTGTTTAAAAAGGTTCAATAATTTATTTGGTAAAAAATTTAGAAAAAAGTGTAGAGATTTATTTGTTAAAAAAAATTGAAGGACATAAATATTCAAAATCAGATAGTTTGTTGGGTTTCTTTAGACTTTTCCCAAATTTTTATTACATTAACCTGTTTTATACAAGGATGTATTTAACCGGTTTAGAAAGTTTAAGAGTTTATCATTCAAAAAAATAGTTTAGGAACTTAATCATTCAAAATCAGATAGTTTATTGGTTTTTTCAGACTTTTCTCTAATATATAACAAAGAAGCAGGTGCATCACCTACTCGTTAACAAAACAACAAAACAAAGATAACTCCAAACATCACTTCATTCATTCCTCTCCATTCCATTCCATGAATGACTACGTACACACTACACAGCACACATATAACTCCTGCTTCATCTTCATTCCTTAGCCTACACGTTTCCTTAATTTCATTCTCTCTACCTATATATATATATATACACACACATATATGTATGTATATATTTTCAACTGGGTGGTGTTATATATTTATATATTTGCCATCCAGCACTATCTTCTTTCACATTCAGATTTCAAAGCATGATGATGAGGGGACAAGATGATGGGTATGAAGCCTCTGCAGATGAAGATGATAATGTTAATGGGCAGAAGAGGAAAAGGGTAAGACTGCATAATAAGTTGAAGAAAAAAGACCCACTAGTGATATGTGGTGGTGATATCACGTCAATCATATTCAGCCATGTTGATGTCAGTGACAGATCCAGAAAAAATAATTGATGGGTCTCACATAAAAAAAATTAACCAAAAGATATCATTTCACTAAAAATGGTAAGAATGAAGTCGTATACGGTATACTCATATAACACCACCCACTACCAGCCTCAAGTAAATCCGCCCCTGCTTGATGCACGCAGTCTCGCTTCGTCGCTTCTTGTTTCTCGTAGATGGTTTAGACTGCTTCAACGGATACCATTTGGGCTGAAAAGGTATATAAATATGCATATATACACACTTATTTGAATGAATGTATATATTTCTTTTTAAGTTTCTTTACGAGGAGCGTTGAAATTAATTGTTTAGGTGAGAGAAATAATATTTTATTAAATATATAAAATATTTTAATGATATAATCAATGATTTATCTCTAAAATGGGGAAACTATCGGAGATGGTTGTAATTTTTTTTTTAAGATTTTGACTTTTGGTTCTCCATTTTGGAGAAATTTTGTGGAAGCTGTTGCAGATGCTTTAAGAGCTCGCATCTCCAACAAATTTTTTAAAATTTCTCAAAAAATAGAGAAACAATAGTCAAAATTGTCAAAAAAAATTACATCTATCTCCAAGATAT
Source organism: Arctium lappa (assembly GCA_023525745.1). Taxonomy (NCBI): domain Eukaryota; kingdom Viridiplantae; phylum Streptophyta; class Magnoliopsida; order Asterales; family Asteraceae; genus Arctium; species Arctium lappa. The sequence goes on along the minus strand of CM042056.1, from coordinate 18,263,531 downwards.
TCTCATTTTAGAGATAAATCATTGATTATATTATTAAAATATCCTATAAGTTTAATAAAATATTATTTCTCTCACATAAAAATTTTATTTCAAAGTTTCATATTGGTTGGATATAGTAAAAAATCAGTTTTCTCTCTTGGCAATCATTTTTGGGGATATCTTCAAATTTGGAGAAAATTACATTTTCTCTCCTATTTTTTCCGAGAAAGTTTTGGAAAAGCTATTGAAACAAAAAGTTGTTTAAAATCTCTATTTTCTCCATTTTGGAGAAGCTGTTGGAGATGCTCTAATTTGCAGCCATCTGAAATAGTTTGCAATATATATGTGATATTGTTTAGAGCTACGAAACGACGTTATAGTAGGTGTAAGGGTCGGTGGCAGTTACAATATCGTATTTCAAGTGATTTATGGTCCCAAAAATGATAACAATAAATCACGTGCAACTGACCCATTACAACAAATGCGGAATAACGAGATCTAAATATTGTATATGTTGGTCTATTGATTCATACCGATCCACAAGCGTAAATATAGCAGTTATCGAATATACGATAAAATATAACGAAACAACAAATAAATCGAGACAACAATATTTAACGTGGTTCCACTATCAGTGTGATAGTATACATCCACAGGGAGAGAGAGATCTTTATATTACCAACCGGGAGAAATTACAACGTGTTTACGAGATCCTTGGATCAACAAATCAGCTAACCAAATGTTCCCCCAAAACAAGATATATATATATATATATATATATATATATATATATATATATATATCAACAAAGAGGAACAAGGAAGAAAAAGAAGAAGAAAAATAGAAAGAATACTTCTATTTTTTGTTGGTGTATTTTTGGGATGGAAGGATGCATGTATTTATAGGGATAGAATGGTGCAAGAAGAAAAATGGGTATGGGTTGGCATCTAGTTGGCATCCAAGATATCTTCCATATTTCCCATGCAAAAAGAAAATCCAAGTCAAGTAAACTTTCAAATATATGTGGCTTAAATTAATCCACATATCCAAGCTTTAAACACTTGTACATTGTGTTTGGTGAGTTGCACAACACCAATAAAAACTTATCTGATTTAAGTTTTTCAACACTCCACCATGATGTGCAAATCATCCGACGAAACCAAAGCACGAACCAATCCCCCGAATGCGGACAAATAGCTGATAGAGATTGACACGAGGTAACAGAATGCATTTTGATCGTGACGAGCTTTGGCTTGACCATCACCCGTCAAAATCAAAAGCAAAAAAATCCTCAAGTGAGCAATCTCAATAGACGAACGAGTTAAGCAACCAAAAACACGTACCAAGTAATATCTCCCCAAAGATGTCGCTATGTCATCTGTAGCAATATTCTCATCTCTCCCACAAGGTGCCAAACGACACTTACACAATCTGAGCTGGATCAAATTCGAGCAATGCTCGAATGCGGCTGGTGGTAACGACTTGGTGAACATATCGACAACATTATCTTCAGATAATATTTTCTTCAAGTACAGAACCTTTGCGTCGTGTAAAGCTACCAGAAATGCATCACGTACATTAATGTGCTTCGTTCGAGAGCTGAACGCCAAATTTGTTGCCAAGTGAATAGCACTCTGGCTATCACAATTAATACGAACAGTAGTCTGCTTCAGGCCCAAACCATACAAGAGTTCCTGTAAATGAACTGCTTTTTTAGCAAAATCGACCGCTGCAATAAGTTCAGCTTCGGTAGCCGATAATGCAACAACAGACTGTAAACGAGATCTCCATCTGACAGCTGTTCCACCTAATGTAAAAACATAACCAGGGGTGGATTTCCAACTGACACGATCACCTGCGTAATCTGAATCGCAGTAACCAAGAATATCACAGTTGTTTTGCATACCATAAATCAGGCCGTGAATTTCCGTACCTTTCAAGTAACGAAATACATTTTTCACTACATTCCAATGTGACTTACCCGGGTTTGATAGAAACCGACTAATTACACCAACGGAATGTGCAAGATCGGGATGGGTGCATACCATAGCATACATGAGGCTCCCGACTGCACTGGCATACAGAATCTTTGCCATCTCAGCCTTTCCAATATCGTCTACCGGACAATCGTCTTTTGTAATCTTGATGTGTCTTAGAAGTGGCGTAGACACCGACTTTGCTCCATCAAGATTAAACCGCTTCAAAATCTTCTGAATATAGCCCTTCTGTGTTAACCTGAGAGTACGAGACTTTCTGTCTCGAACAATTTTCATGCCGAGAATAACACGAGCTTCACCGAAATCCTTCATTTCAAATTCTGATTTCAACCTATCTTTCAAAGGGTTGATTTCAGAACGATCCCTGCAAGCTATCAGCATGTCATCAACATAAAGAAGTAGATAAATAGAAATGCCACCGCTTGATATATGATAGACACAAGCGTCTTTCTCACTACGCTCAAAACCCAACGAGAGCATAAATAAATCAAACTTCTTGTACCACTGTCGAGGCGACTGTTTAAGTCCATACAGGGACTTTTTCAATTTACAGACCCAATCAGGTTTGTTGTCGGAGATGAAACCTTCCGGTTGCTTCATGTAGATGGTTTCTTCAAGATCTCCGTGCAGAAAAGTTGTTTTCACATCTAACTGTTCGAGTTCCATATCAAGAATTGCCACAAGGGCCAGAAGGACCCGGATAAATGTGTGTCGAACCACAGGTGCGAAGATATCGTTATACTCGATACCCTTCCGCTGTGCAAAGCCTTTCGAAACCAGGCGAGCTTTATAACGCTTATCGTCTTTGACTTTATAGACCCATTTGCAGCCAATTGCACGACTGCCTTTCGGTAATGGACAAAGCTCCCAAGTATTATTTTTAGATAGAGCTTCCATTTCCTCATGCATAGCTCCTAACCACTTATCACAGTGGCTCGAAGCTAGGGCCTCCGAATAGTCAAACGGCTCATCCTGTACAACATGCAAAGAATACTCAAGTTGGTTAGTGAAACTCATATTTGCAAAATCCCAATCACCATACATATTAGGAGGACGAATAGTTCTCTGGCTCTGCCTCGCAGGTACTGATACTGGAATTGTATCGCCTTGACCTCCACCATCATTCAGAATTTCTTCCTGAACTGAGCTAACTGGATCACAAGTAGATGTATTTGGTGGACTAACATCTTCTTCAGATTCTGATCCCAAAGTAAAACCACGAGCAGATGAGTTGGATACAATAGGACTGGCAATTATCTCATCTCCATCGGCTGTTGGAGAAACAGAAGAGATAATTTCCGGTTTTGGAGTGGGTTGTCGATTATGATTAGACTTGAACATAATCGACTCATCGAAGGTCACATGTCGAGAATGAATCACCTTTCGGGTGACCGGGTTCCAGATTCGGTAACCCTTGATTCCATCTGTATAGCCGAGTAGGAATCCCTTGGTGGCTCTAGGATCCAACTTGTCCTGACCTGTCACATGAATATACACAGGACATCCAAATACACGTATGTATTTCAAACAGATACGACCCTTACCCCTCCAAATTTCTTCCTGAATTTTCCCCCAATGGCTGAACACGGTAACCGATTCACAACGTGTACAGCAGTGTGAAGTGCTTCAGCCGAAAACATTTTTGGGAAACCAGATGTAACTAACATACATCGGACTTTTTCTAACAAAGTCCTATTCATCCGCTCGGCGACTCCTTTTGATTGCGGATCGCCAGGTGTGGTGTAGTGTCGGTGAATACCTCTACGTGAACAAAAGTCTTTAAAGTTACCACTAGTGTATTCACTACCATTGTCAGATCTAAGCACTTTTAATTTTCTACCAGTCTCGACTTCGACTAGTGCTAACCAAGTTTTGAATATTTCAAAAACATCTGACTTTAACTTAATCATATACACCCAAAGTTTGTGCGAGAAATCATAAATAAAAGTAACATAGTACTTACTTCCACTGAGGGATTGTGTCGAAGATGGTCCCCAGACGTCTGTATGAACGTAATCGAGGATCCCTTTGGTGTTGTGTTTTCCAGCACCAAACGAAACACGCGTCTGCTTACCCGAGACACATTCTGAACAAAAGTCCAGACTAGTAGGCGTGTCAACTGCAATGAGTTTCCGCTAGCGCAGAATATCCAAATTCTTCTCTGAAGTGTGCCCCAATCTAAGATGCCACAAACGGGTAGCATCTAAGTTTCTCGAACTATCCGCAACACACGCATCAGAACTGACCGTCTCGCCTACCAAATGAAACATGTTATTTTCTGCCTGCTCACCCTTCATCACAATAAAGTTCCCTCTGGAGATGCGCATACTCCCATTCTCTATTCGAATATTACAACCAAGTTTGGACAGTTGTCTAACAGAAATCAAAAACGAGTCATAGACGGTACAAATTTAACATTTGATAAAGTTCGAATAGTATCGTCAAACATTTTGATTCTGACCGAACCGATGCCCCGAGTGACACACGATGTACTATTTCCCATATAAATATGGTTACCTTCGAACTCCTCGAAAGTAGTGAAACGGTCCCGAAATGTTGTCATATGGCACGAAGCTCCGGTATCTAACACCCAACGCTTGTCGCCTTGTGATGCAGTAACCGTTGCTGAGAAGCCTGTATCTTGTTCGGTTGCAACTGCTTAAGATTCTGCCTTGTTCTTGTCCTTATTTTTCAAACTCGGACAATCTCTGACCCAATGACCTGGTTTGTGACAATAATTACAATTGCCACGTTGCTTAGATTTCCCGCGATGACCAGGTTTATGAGATTGGGAGCGGCCACGAGTTCTTCCCCTGAGCTGATCGTCTTGGTCTCTTTCGGCAAATAGACCATGACTGTTGTGGTTGTTCTCCCGCAAACTGTTACCAATTTTCATCTGAATTTTCTGTTCTTCACAGATTATCCCTGCTTTCACGTCAGACAAAGATATGGAATCTCTTCCATAAATAAAACTGTTAGTGAACTGGGAATATTTTTCGGGAAGTGAATACAACAGAATCAAAGCGAGTGCCTCATTATCTGTGGCAAAAATAGAATATGTTGCCTTCAACTTCATTATAATGTCTTCGAATTCAGTCATGTGGGCCTGAACGGTAGTGCCTTCCTTCATTTTGAAGAACAGACACGACCTCATCAATAACAGTCGGTTAGTCAAAGTTTTCTTGAGATAAAGATTCTCAAGTCTTTTCCAAATCTCTGCGACTGTCTTTTCAGAAACGATTTCAGAAATTACATTTGGACCCATAGCCATTTGTAAGGTAGTGAAGGCCCAAGCCTCCATTTCCTTAGCTTCTAAGGTGGACATGTCCGGATTTATTTCTTCCGGAGCAAAGACTGCGGGATGAACATCGTTTTTCCTAAGTGTTGTTGTTGTTGTAAACTACCATTTACCAAAATCACCCTCCCCGTTCCATTTTTCTATTCTAATCCCGACCCCCGATAATTTAAAAGAACCTTTTTGATAAACATTTGGGTCCGAGTTGGAAACGGAACCGGCGAATGGATTTCCTGAATCAACAGACATTTTTAACGAGCACTTATCGTGCGACTAAAAATATACAGTATAAGTCAAATTTAGATCTAGAAGCTCTGATACCAATTGTAAGGGTCGGTGGCAGTTACAATATCGTATTTCAAGTGATTTACGGTCCCAAAAATGATAACAATAAATCACGTGCAACTGACCCGTTACAATAAATGCGGAATAACGAGATCTAAATATTGTATATTTTGGTCTATTGATTCATACCGATCCACAAGCGTAAAAATAACAGTTATCGAATATACGATAAAATATAACGAAACAACAAATAAATCGAGACAACAATATTTAACGTGGTTCCACTATCAGTGTGATAGTGTACATCCACAGGGAGAGAGAGATCTTTATATTACCAATCGGAAGAAATTACAACGTGTTTACGAGATCCTTGGATCAACAAAACAGCTAACCAAATGTTCCCCCAAAACAAGATATATAAATATATATCAATGATATATATATATATATCAATGATATATATATATATATATATATATATATATCAACAAAGAGGAACAAGGAAGAAGAAGAAGAAGAAAAATAGAAAGAATACTTCTATTTTTTGTTGGTGTATTTTTGGGATGGAATGATGCATGTATTTATAGGGATAGAATGGTGCAAGAAGACAAATGGGTATGGGTTGACATCTAGTTGGCATCCAAGATATCTTCCATATTTCCCATGCAAAAAGAAAATCCAAGTCAAGTAAACTTCCAAATATATGTGGCTTAAATTAATCCACATATCCAAGCTTTAAACACTTGTACATTGTGTTTGATGAGTTGCACAGCACCAATAAAAACTTATCTGATTTAAGTTTTTCAACAGTAGGTTGATTTGGGAATAAAAAGCACATGTTCCAAAATCACACGTCTCATTGTTGTCCTACCAATAAAATTAAGATACATCATATTTTTATTTATTTTAAATTTATTTGTAAGATTTAAAGGGAAGTTATTAGAGCATACATAATATATAAGTATTTTTACGTCACACATTTATCCACTATGGCCTCAAGTTGTTATCGAGTCATTTACAGCTTTTTTAACAGGAATCCAATTTCGCTTCCTGTTCCATTACTATTTTTTTAATCATTCTATTATATGCAATATATAAGTATTAAAATTATAAATTAATACTTTTAAAATAGAGTGAATTATATAAATGGTCCCTCGTGAATGTCTAGATTTCACTAATCGTCCCACTACAAGAAAAATGGTAATTAGTGACCAAAATTTTAGTGACGACTTATTTTTTGGTCACTAATTTCAACGTTAGTGACAGTAAAAAAAGTTGTCACTAAAATTTGGTCGCTAATATGAATATAGTGACAAAAACTAAAATTTTGTCACTAGAATTGTCACTAATTCTTATGACTAAAAATGATTATTCATATATATCTAATTTAATGACTAAATTTGTAACGATTATGTTTTTCGTCACTAATTTCAAAGAGTTAGTGACAAAAAATAGTTGTCACTACATAGTATTTAGGAGTTCATGTTAGTTGAATAGATTAGTGACAAAAAAACAATGGTCACTAAAATAAAAAATTTAGTAACAAAAAAATAGTTGTCACTAAAATGAAAGTGGTAGTAACAAAAAATAGTGGTCACTAATTTCAAAGAGTTAGTGACCAAAAGTAGTTGTCACTACATAGTATTTAGGAGTTCATATTAATTGAATAGATTAGTGACAAAAAAATAATAGTCACTAAATAAAAATTTTAGTAATAAAAAATAGTTGTCGCTAAAATGAAAGTGGTAGTAACAAAAAATAGTGGTCACTAATTTCAAAGAGTTAGTGACCAAAACTAGTTGTCACTACGTAGACTTTAAGTAGTTTAGTTGAATAGATTAGTGACAACAAATTAGTGGTCACTAAAATAAAAATTTTAGTAACATAAAATAGTTGCCGCTAAAATAAAAGTGGTAGTAACAAAAAATAGTGGTCACTAATTTCAAAGAGTTAGTGACCAAAACTAGTTGTCACTACATAGAATTTAAGTAGTTTAGTTGAATAAATTAGTGACAACAAAATAGTGGTCACTAAAATAAAAATGTTAGTAACAAAATATATTTGTCACTAAAATGAAAGTAATAGTGACCAAAAATAGTTGTCACTAATTTCAAAGAGTTAGTGACCAAAACTAGTACGTTGTCACTACATAGAATTTAAATAGTTTAGTTGAATAGATTAGTGACAACAAAATAGTGGTCACTAAAATAAATGTTAGTAACAAAATATAGTTGTCACTAAAATGAAAGTGGTAGTGACAAAAAATAGTTGTCACTACATGATATTTACTTAGTTTATGTTAATTGAATAGATTAGTGATAACTAATAACTAAAAAAAGGATGGTTACTAATTATATTCAAAAATAAGATCATGACATAAATATAAAAATAAGAAGTTCAGGGGCTAAAATTGGTAACCTTCCATTTTCATTTTAAAAACACTTTACAGATTGAAATGTTCGACCATTGACCCGAATTAAACCCTAGCTCCATCGACCATCGCCCCTGACCGTGGAGCTATTGAAGAAATGGTGCTATTGAAGTTATTGAAGGTGAGCCTCTTTATCAAAGTTTCTTCTACTGCTGATTTTTGCAGAACTCTGTCGTTCAATATTTACAGATTACTTACCGGCGGCAACGATGGATGTTGATATGAAAACACCGGCGACCCCGAACAACATAATCGGAAAAAAGTTCTAGAAAAACTGTTTCTTCCTCACCTGAAACCTGCTTAAAAAAAGGAAGATCTTGAAAAAATCGAAGAAATTGAAGAAATCGGTGGCGATTGCTGAATTCTAATACTAACTCTGCGTTGAAAATTATTGGTGGAAGTAGGTAAATGAAGAACAATTCTTCATTGAATCTGAGCAGCTGAGTGCTTTTCCACTTGCTTATAATTAAGATAATTGTTCCAACAATACATCCCTAATTCATCATCAAATTGAATCGATTTCAGGTAACTAAAACAAATGCTTTTATGTAAAATGCTTATTTGTTAACTTATGTGGCTATATCCCCTAATTTTTATAAATTTATTCATAGTGGCACTAGCTACTGAGACGTTTTGTACATGAAGCTTCCATTGTATTGTATATTTTAGAGATTATTGACTTCCATGTTTGTGTTTTATTTTTGACAGGGCAAGAAGGGTGCTTGGATTAAACTGCCTATTGATCTTGTAAATTTTGTTGAAACTGCAGTTAAGGTAGCTATCTCATACTCTGCTCTGCTGATTGTTAGGTAAATTTATGGGTACAAACTGATAATATACCATCTTAGGTCAACTATGGTCAGAATATGGTTTAGTTTACTAACCTACCATGTCAAATTACACACTAAATCATTCACCGCCTAACTCTTCTCATGTCTAGTCCAGTCCTGCTCGAGTATTAGACGCACCTTTAGTGTATAATTCTTGAAGAAATGGATTGACATCCACTATTCTTCTAGTAGGCAGGGGTTCAAATATTTTCACTAAGGGACTCCCTCGACAGCTCTTTCTTGACTTTCGGTCCAGTCTGAGCGTTCGTCCTCCTCCCGCTCTAACTGTGGGGGTGTGATAGAATAGGAAATGATTGATATATTTTGTGAATATTTTGTAATATTATCTGTAATATTTTCTGTATTTACCCTCTTTTGGGTCTATATATTGATGGCAATGCATAACTCCTAAGGTAAGGAGATTCACATATGGGAAAAGTCCAAAAAAAACCCAATGGACTTTAGTGTTTGGAGTGATTAAGTTCTTGGACAATTTTTTGGAACAAATAAGTCCTTGGACATTTCAAAACCTGTTAACTAAATTCTTCGACTTTTGATAACCTGTTGAATACATCCTTATTACTTAAAAATTTAACTTGCAATCTATATAGCAGGTAAAACTACAAATTAAAAACAAAGTCACCTACTTTATCCTCCTACAAATTAAAAATGGGAAAATTAACTAAAATAGTCAATCTCATCAACCATATTTATTTTTCTTTTACCATTTTTCAAAGTTTTTTTTCCTAAAATTGCCAAAGTTTGTATATAATGTTTTTTTTCTGCATAAGTATTGTTTTTTTTCCAAAAAAATAAAAATAACAAACATCCTCACGTAGAAAATTTTATGTATAAAGATTCACTTTCTACTTATAGTTTAGAAAAAAATTACACTTTGCATTCTTATAAAGTTATAATTAGTTATTTAATTTATTTTATATCAATTACTTTTTCATTTACATTTTTATTTTATTAACATACACAATCGGATATTAACTAAAATATATCAAAAAAGTTAGTTTTTTTTTACAAATTACACCATTATAGTCGTTTCGTCAATACGTTCAAAATGAACTCAATATTGTTTTTGAACTTTATCTTGTATTATTCAACATCATAAATACGTACGAATTATTTTTAATATTTACCCTTTATAATTACAAATTAATCTTATATTATTAAATAAATAACTTAAAGAATAGAAAGTGTAAATATTAAATATAATTAGTACGTATTTATGATATTTAATAATATGAGATTAAATCCAAAAAAATCAATATTAGACTCATTTTAAGGTGAATTATATCCATACCCCCTCCTATAGGGGGTATGTGAGTGAAGTAGGAGGGGTGTATGTGAGGGAGATAGGGGGGTATGGAAGTTTTTGTGAGTGAGGAGGGGGTAGGGATAACAACACCCCATTTTAAACGTATTGACGAGACAATTACAATGGTGTAATTTGTAAAAAAAACGTACTTTTTTGATATATTTTAGTTAACTAGAAATGTACCATCGCAATGCAGCGGGTTTCTGAAATCTAGAACTCGAACCCTCGATCATTATTCATACTTTTTGTTAGTTTTTTTTTATTTTATTTTACGATTTTGAGAAACCTAGATTTAAAACAAAAAATATATTTTAGTTTAGTTTAATTATGTTTTTTTATAAAAAATAATAATAAAGTATTTTGTTACGGGTCAAAAAATGTTTAATTTAAATGATAACTATATTTAAAATATTTTATATTTAAAATTAAAAAGATAACATAATTCAATAAAAAAATAAAAATAAGGTGTTTTATCTCGAATTTTCTTATATTTATCGGTTAGTTATATCAATAGTTAAAAATTTTAGATATTTTAGAAAATAAAAATAAGTGTTTATCTACAGTTAATTACACGAATTCAAACACTGAGCTTTTATAAGTTGTACTTATATTTAATCAATTTGTACTTTTGAATTTTAAGTAATATGCATTAATAAGTAGTACCTAATGCATAAAAATTAATTTTTAAGAGTTTAACTTAATTGATTTATAATATAGTATAGATATATTAGTTAAAATTCAAAATTACAAGTTATTGAAACATAATTATAACTTATTAAAGTCCCATGTTTTTATTTGTATAACTAACTGCAAATAAACATATTAAATATAGGATAAACACTATGAGATAAACTACCTGTTTTAATTTTTTATTAAAATATATTATCAATAATTTTAAATATAATAACATAACAAAATAATTTATCATTATCTTTATAAACAGATCATAACTAAAATTAAAATAAATTTCATTTTTATAATAAAATATAATATTTTGTGCTTAAAATGTTGTAATTAAGAGTTTTTTATGTCTCTTTTATAATATAGTATAGATAAATATAACAACATAACAAAATAATGTATCATTATCTTTATAAACAGATCATAACTAAAAGTAAAATAAATTACATCTTTATAATAAAATATAAGTTGTACCAAAGCATTATGAAATTGTAAATTAAGTAATTGACTTTAATTAGTTGTATTTTGTGCTTAAAATGTTGTAATTAAGAAATTTTTTATGTCTTTTTTATAATATAGTATAGATATACGATTATGTGTGTTAATATAATAAAAAGTTAAAATAAAAATAAAAAGATAGAAAAATATAAAGTTGTTAAAGAAAAAGCAGAATAGAACAACAATATACAGAGAGAATGAATCTGTAATTCTCATTAATCAAAAGCCCTTTAAATAGGGATGAGATACAAGTAGATAACCACGAGATATTTTAGTTCTAATCTAACTATGATATATTTATCTCTATCTCTATCTCTATCTTTATCTCTATCGTCATATCCTTTAGACAATGACACACTTATTCTACAACACTCCCCCTTGTGCCGAGTTAAAGGAGTGAATGTGCACAATTGTTGCCTTGTTAAAACCTTACGCCAAAATAAAAACCCAGTGGGAAAAAATAAAAGTCTGACGAAGGAAAGAGTACAACGCACCAACTTATTTGTAATATATAGACTTTTCCTTCAGTCTAGATTTCTCTTAGATTCGTACGTTAATCGAGAGAGTTAGGAAAACATGATGGTATATAAACAGTTGTCTCACTAAAACCTTACACCAAGGAACAAAACCCAATGGGAAAAATAAAACCTTGGTTGAAGGAAAGAGCACAATATACCAATATCAAATATATAGTAGACTCCCCCTTTTGTCTTCTACTCCCCCTGATTTGTGCATTAATCAAGGGAGTTTGAAAACATTTGCATTTACATGTTTTCCAATATATGGTTTTAGGTAATGACTTGGTAAAATATGTCACATTCTTTTGACACCTTACTTGATTCACTTGAATCTAAAGGAGAGTCTTTTATTGCTAATTGTATAGAAACTTAAGCAGAATATGCTTTGTGTTATTACCTTGATGTATCTTATGTTCATTTTTCAATATATGATGCATCATTTCCATATATGCAAGTAGGATACTGGTTGAACCCAAAATTACTAGCTCCTCTAATATATGTAATGATAATCCTTAATCATATACATTATTTTATTATCTCATGGAGAGTAATATTCTTGGATTAGTTCAAGGAGGTAGTTACAAAGGTTTGGTTAGCTTACTTTCAAGCAATCTGGTGTTCATTGTGGTAATTCCTTATCCAGTTTGAGAACAACCTTTCTATGGGTCAGACATATACCTAATATCAACAAACACATATCAAGACATTGTTTGGTGTTTTTCTATAAGAGCTAGTACTTTTGCTGCTTACATTCTAAGTAGGTATTGAAGTTCCATTATCAATCCCATTTTTCTTTCTATAGGGAAAGTATAAACCCATGTCAATGGTTCCAAAATATTAATTTGATATCATTCCAATGACTTTGTGTTGGCACTGAGCTAAATCTAGCTAACAAGTTCATTGAGAAATATAATATATGGTCAAGTGTATTATGTTAAGTACGATAATGCGCATATTGTACTTAGATAGGGAATTCCAGCTCCCAGCATTTTTCGTCATCATCCTTTAGACGAAATGGATCTTTCCTTATATCCGACACTTCGACCGATCATGGGAGTGCTAACCGGATACGCTTTGTCCATATTAAATTGCCTGATTATTTTTTGGACATATGCGAACGGTGAATTAATATTTCACAAACTCGGTGTCCTAGCTCAAATATCTAGACAAAACCAAGTTTTCCCAAGATCTTTCCTCTCAAAATCAGATTTCAAGTAGCTTGTGGTTCCTCTTATTTCATCAAGAGTGCCTATTATGTTCATAACATTGACATATAGAGCTACTTTGAAAATCTGGAACTTGTTTTTCTGAATAAATACGCAAGGGAACAGTTCATCGTTCTTATATATCCTTTCCCAATCAAATATTTCATTAGGCGGGTATACCACATCCGCTTATATTGTTTTAATCTATAAAGTGGGCGTTTCAATTTTATTACAAGCTTATTTCGGGGTTTAGAGTTACTTGATTTTGGTAATGTAATGCCATCAAACACTTTTATATCTCTGAATCTAGATACCCATAGAGATATGTAGTAACCACATCCATGAGTTGCATTTCCAGTCATTCGAAAACTACTATGCTAATTAATTAGCAGAACATTATAACGTTCATCACGGGAGAGTAAGTCTTCTCGTGGTCAATCCAGGGCGTTGTGAGAAACCTTGCGCCAAAGGAGAGTCTAATACATTATGACTTAATTATTCTCATTATGCTTTAGGAAAAATGATTTATCTATGTCTTACAGGCTTTACACTTGGTGGGTTAGCACTACCAAACCAAATACCTGTTCATTTGTCAAATAATATGATTCTCCTAGATTGCTTATTTAGGCCAATTTGCTCTTTGTTGATATTTTTCAACTGAGCATGGTTCGATGTCAATGTGCTTGATAACGCCAATTTCGGCGTTATTTTAGAGCCACTTTTCGAGTAATTATGTTTGTTTCTCCAAACAAATGAAGCGTCTTTTCACATTTATTCACGAGTTTTTCAGGTATCTATCTTTCGGGAATAAATTAAGAAAATGGGTCCAAAAGAAGCTAATTATAGACGAGAATGGCACACCCGATGAGTTTAATGGCAAAGCAAAGCTCGTGCAAGTCAAATCTTGGGTCAAGGCTCGGAAAATGCATCAAAGTGAAATTTTGGAGAAAAAGTGTTCACCGAGACTTTGGTCGATAGTTAAGTCTCGGTGTAACTAGCATCAAAATCTGATTTTAGACAAAAGTGCCTGTCGAGACTTTGACCGAAACTTAAGTCTCGGTACAACTAGCACCAGTGCAATTTTTATGAAACAGAGCCCAATGCTACTTTCACCACTAGTTAACTATCGGTGAAAGTAGCAATGACATGCTGAAATCGTTTTTAAGACTTATCTTCTAGGGTTTTCAATCACTTTTCATTCTATTCTCAAAATTGGCGACGGGAGAGAAGCTAGGGCGACTTTGGGGCGATTTTTACACGAAGAACACACCGAATTGATGCGGGGAAATCATCCGGGAACACAAGATTAACGAAGATCAAAGCATTGTTCGTGGGTATTGCGATTCAACAAAAGGGGAGTTTGTTCATATCTAGATCTTTTGTTCAAGAGACCATGTTTAGTTTGATTTTTCTTCCTATTGCTTTGAGTTTTAGCACCCCCAACATGAACTAATCTTTAGATGTTGGGGGTTGGATGAACTTTGGTTTTTAAGCATATGAATACGAAATCTTGTGACTTTTATCAGTTTTTCTAATTAATGAAGCATATGAATTTGGTCGTAATGCTTTTGTGAGTCTGATCAACTTACAAATTGATTTATTTGTTATGGATTAGATTCGAGAGAACAAGCTTATAACTTGAATTGGATTTGTATGCCTAAGGTGACAAATTGGATAGAGATATACCAATTAAACCTTAGTACCTATTTTACAATCTTGTTCGTAATGAATTTCTGAACTCATAGGTTGATATCGAGAGATGAAACTTATCTTTTTAGAGATAACTCTGTTGTTGTTCGAGAGAAAATAACAGTTATTTTGGTGATTGTGTATTCATTTAATTGGATTAGTCTGATAACAATCATAAGTGGAGTGTTCTTTGTGAAAACCATTGGAATTCCAACCCTCAACTGCTTTCTTCCCGTAAAAGTTTCCAACTTTGTTCTTGCTTTTACTCTAGAGTTTATTTTCATTATTTAGTTATTATTTAATCATCAACAATTCATCAATTGGATCGTTCAGTTAATAGTGAATATAGTCATTGTGATACTCAGTTCCTAGTTCCCTTGGTTCGATACTCGTACTTCCAAGTACATATTACTTGATTCGACCCGTACACTTGCGGTTAGATTAGGGGGTGTAAACCCGCCTATCAGTGCTCTATCACCTCATAAGCAATAATATATGCGAAAATATCATCAATGAGTATGTATGATCTGTCCATCGACTCATACTCATAATTCATTTGAGATTTCTTTGATCTCTGGAATCAATATTAACTTCGGAGCATCCTCCAGTAATGATTCATAGACATAGTTTAATCAGAGACAATCTCATGAGAGATTTATGTATTGATGACAAATAGTTGTGCCTTACTCTTATCTTCCTTTAGATGAGTATCTATCGAACCAAGTAGCTTCCCCCATTTCCGTTTGGGAGTTACGACCTCAACCACACCTCCACCATGTGTTATTGCAACGCATTTTCCAACGACGTTGTGCCCTTGTTTGGGGATTTTAACCTTGCGAGTATATTTGTAGCTCGTATATGTGATCTTGTTACTTCTGAAATAACATTAAATGTATCAGGTATCGAGTCTGATTCGTTTGACTTCAACTTTACATTATGAAGTTTGGGGATCAACAAGAGACAAAGTGGGAATATTCAATGACACTTCCTGTCCTTCCCATGGAAAATCCTTTTTCCTATCTCCCCCTAACGACGGGAAGACTGTCTCATGAAAGTGACAACCCGCAAATCTAGCAGTAAAGAGATCACTAGTCAAGTATTCTAATTAGCGGATAATTGTTGGGGGTTCATATCCAACATTTACCAAATCGTCTTTAAGGACCCATTTCGATGCGCTGTGGGGGCGCAATTGGCACATATAATCAAACATGCGTAAATGTAAACTATCGGGCTTATATCCAGTTACCAACTGGTACGCATGATGCTAGTTAGCAAGCAGTGGGTCTAAAAACAAAAAAAAAACTGCATATAATAATTGCATAACCCCAAGTAGATGTGGGTAAATTGATGCGCATTACTAATACCCTAGATGTCATCATATTCTTTTGATAACAACTTCTATGAGACCATTTTATATATACACATGGGGTATAGGAAACTCTACATTGATCCTAATACATATGCAATTAACATCAAATCCTTATGATGTAAATTCTCCAGCATTCCAAGTCATGTAGACTTGATGAAATAAAAAGGGTGGTGAGCCCTTAAACGTATAACTAGTGCTAGGAGTGCAGTATTTCATGTGGACAATAATACGACATACGTTCATCGTGTCGAAACCAGAACCATAAAGTACTTTAATGGCCCGCATTCTGGATGTTTATGTCCATAAATATCACCTTGTATTCATTGTAACAATGGAATATTTTTGTATAATGTGCTTAGCTTTAGGAGGATCTCATTCCTGTATTGACTAAGGATTAGGGTATATACAAAAGTTTTATGTATTCGAGAGGGCATATTATGATATCAATGTTGTTTCTTATGATTCAGAAGTCAACAGTTGCAATTTACCTCATTTTGCCTTTCACTCGAAAGAGAATGTGTCTATGTGTATTTTGCAATACACAGATCACTATGTCATAACCACGGTGTCCCACATGGTTATGTCGAAACATATATGTGTTATTGCCCCCAAAATTTCTTTATTGGTGACAAAATATGTTCCAATGACCCAATAATCTACTAGTTTGACACATTAGTTTCCATGATATATGTTTCCTTTCATATTCATTGGAATTTATGTATATATGCTCATTTTCATTTCCATTTGATACGAATATCTTTACAAGGTTCCTATTAAACTTGTTCCACCAAGAAAGTGATAGTCCATCGTCTAAGTAATTTGGTTGGATGTATTATAAAACAAGTATTAGTCTATCTTTTTTTTTTCCGATTGTATGATAGGTCAAAAAAATCAATTCTCCTCGATACATTCCTACACGGAACGGAGAATATTGAAATTTTTTTGTATTTGTTTTGATGTATTTCTTTACATCTATAATAGTTACATATTCGATTGTACTTTAGCAAAGAGATTAATTTTGGTACTTAAAATTAATTTCAAAGAAACATATGCATAATCAATATTAAATATTAAAACAAATATGTTATATTTCATTTTCAACGTGTTCCCTTTTTGATAGAAACACTTTTTAGTGCATATCTTATTTGATTGTCAATTATCACCTGGGTAGTAGTTGAATCCTACTCCAGGTGTTGAAAAATCCTTCCTCACTCTTACCAATACACTGACCCTTTATAGGGTCTCGTCCACATGGTGCAGAAATGTCACATGTGTGAAATTGTTTTTAACTCTCTGTTCTTTGGAGTTGTTTTCACCTTTAATGCTTTCATTATTGATCTTGAGAATTTTCTTTGTCTCGACATATGTGGTGTTGTTATTCGAAAGAACCTTGTTATGTTTCTCAACCACTTGCAGTAGGTTGATGAGTTTCTCTAAAGGTTACATTTCAACTTATATTAGTTCATTAATATTTTTGATATATGAAAGATGGAAATAATGTTAGGAATCATGTCATCTTCTGTGAGTTCCTTGCCACAGAGATTGAGACACGTTTTGGATATAACATTTCTTTGTTGAAATCAGTTACCTTTTTTGTAATCGAGTAAGTGGGTTTCATTCCACTGTACGATTAGTTCGGGAAGTACATATTCATGAGTACTCCCGATTATCCCTTTCGGGACATCCCACATTTCTTTGGGGGTTTCTAATAAAGGTATTCCTATGACACTTAGGATTTATATGTCGTCTCAAAACATGAAGATATTTGCTTGTACCTTTTCAAGAGGTTGGTTTTAGAGTCAATGGGTAGTTGATGGAATTTAGGTATTTTGTTGTACCTTTTCAAAAGGAGATTTATATACTCATTTATGATACTCAGATTCTTTTGAGTTTACGACATTGATTTTAGGATGAGTTGTTTCAACCATTTACATATATATAAAAGATAATATATGATTTTCTTTTTGATAAGAAAATAGATTATGGTTATGAAATTTCATTATCATAACAATATTGGATTTTGTATGCTTTAATTTTATTGATAATATTTCATCAATATTTCAATTTTTGCGAAAAAGAAATCACTCAATCTACTGGATTTCCAGGTAGTAAGGGAATCACATGAATTTCTTAAGTCCCTAGAAACCTTAGGGCTGTTTACACCCGTTTGACAAAATCCAGGCGATATCTTGTGATTTATTTCATTTAAATATAACATTATAAATTATAGAACATTTGGCATGAGACCAAAATGACTATGAGTTTGACATATAATGTCAATTTTAATATTTTAATACCTTAATAGTATTTTTGGAACTTTTGGTAACGACCAAAATATATGGGTTTAGAAGTGTAACTTCCAAAAATTAATTATATAGTTTAAAATTATGAGTAGGAACTCAAAATAAAGATAAATGTTTGAATTTAACATTTATTAATTAGGATAAATATTTGAATATTAACATAAACAAATAAATAATATTGTAAACTAATTGGATAATCATCTAAAATTTTGAATATTGTAATCTATTTTGATAAACACTAATAAATTATAATAATATTTTAAAACAATAAATATTATTTGGGTAATGAATTCCTTAAAGTTCAAAGGTTTATTTATTAAAAAAAATCAACGACTTAATCCTTTAAAATAAAAAAAAATTAATACTTTATTTATTCAATAAGAAAAATTCAGAGAATTAATTATTTAAATAACGTTTTCCTTTTGTAAACCATTTTTTTCTAATTTAAAGAATGATAGAAATATGAATTGTCAAACGCTCACTTTGGATGTAACATATACATATGATGATACAAGGGCAGGCTCACGCCATCACCAGCCCCCAAATATATATATATATATATATATATATATATATATATATATTTTTTTTAAATAAGACCAAAAATGTAAACCTTTAAAATTCTTTTAAGGTACATCCAATGTCAAACTCAAGCCCACTCAATACCTTTAAAATTCTCTAAATGGTCCAATTCTAGATTTAAGAATAAATTAAAACGAATCAAAACACAAAACATATATATATATATATATATATATATATATATATATATATATATATATATATATATTGGAAAGATATTTTGCAACCTTGAAAAAGATTACAACCCTTGCAACCCATATCTTAACCGTTGAATTCATGATCGACGGTTATTTTATTTTTATTTTTCTGTTTTTTTAATTAAAAATATTGGGCCCCATATCTATTGTAACCGCCGATCATGAATCCGATGGTTAAGATGTGGGTTGCAAGGTTTGCAACCTTTTTAAGGGTTGCAAATAAAACAACCCCTATAAATATATATATATAGGGGTAGTTTAATTTACAACCCGTGTAAATCTTACAACCTATGCAACCCACATCTTAACCGTTGGATTCATGATCGACGGTTACAATCGATGTGGGCCTAATAATTTTTAATTAAAAAAACAAAAAAATAAAAATAAAATAACCGCTTATCAATGATCCAACGGTTAAGATGTGGGTTGCATGGGTTGCAAGATTTACATGAGTTGCAAATTATCCTTGACCTATATATATATATATATATATATATATATATATCAAATTGTAGATCAGAGCCGTTTGTTTTATCAAGAAAAAAACTCATATAAAAATGCGTATTCTATATATTAATTAGCCATGCACTCAAGGAAAAAAATAGCGAATCAGGAGCAGAAGCAAATATTGTGTAAAAAATATCATGGTATGACTCATGCATGTACTTAAAACAAAATTAGTAAGAGATCAAAATCTTTCAATAATTTTACTTACCAGTTGCCTCGATGGTAGTTTCCAAGTAATCCAAAACATGATTTTTTTTTTCTATTGCTTGCAGCGGACGATGATGGTGAGTATAGTTTTTAATTTATGAGTCTTCGTGCTGATAACGTGTTAAAGAAAAAACAGAATAGAACAACAATATACAGTGAGAATGAATCTGTAATTCTTATTAATCAAAAGCCCTTTAAACAGGGATGAGATACAAGTAGATAACCACGAGATATTTTAGAGCTAATCTAACTCTGATATATTTATCTCTATCTTTATCTCTATCGTCATATCATTTAGACGATGACACACTTATCCTACAACAAAAGTAAATTAAATAACAAATTACAAAGATGTTTTCTATTTTTTTTTTTGCCAAAAACAATTTTTAAGGCAAAAAAATTAATATGTTTTAACTATTTTAAGAAATGACTTTGAAAAGTACTTAAAAAATTAATTTTGTTGATGAGATTGACTATTTTAGTTAATTTTCTTATTTTTCTAATTTGTAGGGTGATAAAGTAGGTGACTTTTTTTTTCTTTTAATTTGTAGTTTTACCTATTATGTAGGTTACAAGTTACATTTTTAAGTAATAAGGATGTATTTAATAGGTTTCCAAAAGTCCAAGGATTTATTTAGTGTATTTTGAAATGTCTTAGGACTTATTTGTTCCAAAAAATTGTCCCAAGGACTTAATCACTCCAAACACTATCATTGTGTTTTTTTGGACTTTTCCTTCACATATTTTCAAATTAGATAAATAAAATTATATTTCAAGCTAAATAGAATTATCAGGTATATAAGGGTAACCCTATAGTTAAATGTGGTCACATTTGGCTGGAATGCTTAGATTACTGTCCAATGATCACCTATCAATCACTGAACCCCAAGTTCAAGAATATGGCAAGGTCATGATCTACCTATCTATTAAGCTATTGTAAAGGGAGCACATGAAAAAGTGATTCAAGTGCAGGCCAAACCTTGTCCAGTTTCTGTAAGACCGAATCTTCAAGCGCTTGATACCTAGCACCAACAAGGTGTTCATTTAGCTTTGAACCATCAGAATCAACAAGTCCACGGGATGTTGGAAAAGCACTAGTTATTGCTGGTTGTAGGGGTACTAATAACAAAAGATTCGAGAGATCCCCACATACAGTTCAAGTCGCAGCAATATGCAAAATATATAACCCATTAACACGTACCCTTGTAAGGAGGCAAGATGCCTTAACCACTTCAGAATTGAAATCCATCGACTAAATTAAACCTTCGGTAAATGAGACATATTGAACGCACCATCAAAAAAAGCCGAGAGTAAACATAATCACGAAATCTAAAATGAAAATCCCAAGCTCCTGTAAGTGTATAGTAAGAGAATTATGCAAGTACAAACACTAACCAAATTCTGGACTACACTTTGCAAGCTGTTCACAAGTACAGAAAACAAAAATCCCATCTATTTTATCTATTTGTTAAATCATTACTTACAGGTATGAATCCAAATACATTTTATTGAAATGATATTTTCGGGTAAGTATGTCATCACAGAGGAAATTATATTTCGGGTAAGTATGTCATCACATACCTGATCTTACGGCTTTTAGAAGTACGCCAATCGATAGTTCTGTGTTTTTTGGTTTGTAGTCTCTTCAGAGCATAGAATGCGGTCTCTGAGGATAGGCAAACATATGAAAACATAAACACCTGACAACCCACCGAGCTCTAAAGAGTAAGTCCGTTAGGTGAGCAAAAAACATATAAAAACCATGATTGAAGGAAGAATGACAATCTTAAATGCAATACTCGGATTGCTTGCATCAATAGTCTCAAAAATTCTTTTGACATCAAAATTGGGTAAAATAAATTGCATTTAGGGATTATCGCTGTTGAATTTTGAGTGACAAAATAAATTGACTTGAAGACATACTAAACTGGGAGACAGAGAAAATCATGGAATCATAGAACTCTCGCACCCTAATTCAAAGTGAAATCGAAGACAAATCAATGAAATAGTCCCCTAAATCAAAGACAAATCAATAAAGTCGTACATCCTCGGTTGATATCTAATAATATTTTATGATATAGTTATTTAATTTACCGAAAATGGGAAACCCTTTAGATACGCTTCTAAATATTATCAAACTGTAAAACTAAGGGTTGTTTGACAGATATTGAATGATTTAGTGCAGAATGATTAATTAAGTGGTCTGAATGATTAAGAGGTTTTATGATATAGTTGTTCATAATGAAATCAGAGCGCTTAATAGTTAAGGGAGGATCAGGATACAAAATCATTCAAAGGATTTTGGAACCATTAAGTGATAACCTTTTCTTTTGCGAAACAATATTTATCTTTTAACGATTCAGAGGTTGCTTCTTAATGAAACCATTAAGAGATAAACAAACAACCCTAAAACTTTTTATTGAATTTAAAAATAAAAATAAAAATACTTTATCTTTAGTGACGGTTTAAAACGGGTTGCTAGAACTTCTTAAACAACTTTTAGAGACGTTTTAAGTAAAAAGTGTCTCTAAAAGCTTTAGGTACGATTTCCATAGCGTATTACTTAGTAATCCTTCTCTGAAAATCATCTTACCTTGTGTTGGCTGTTTGTTTACCTCGTCATAATTTCATTCTGAACAATTAGCAAACAACTATATTTATTTTGCACTATATCAGAAGGGTTTCTTAATCCTTCTGACCACTTAATCATTATGCACCAAACCATTCAACAACTGCTAAAAAGCATCACCTTTAGATACACTTTCAAATCCTTTTCTAAAACTTCCTTATCTAAAAACCTTTTTCCTTGTAGTGCATTAATTAATCAATGATGATCAGAAATCCTTTTCGTTCTTCATCTTCTTCACCACGTTTTTTTATCATCATATCAGTAGCAAGAGTTGCAAAGGGTTAGGGGTTGTTTGTTTTTAGAAAAAACCTCTTAATAGCTCTTAAGTCTGAATCGTTCAGACCTTTTTAGATTTAGACTGTTTGTTTTTTTCCAGTAGTTTTCAAAACCTCTTAACTTTTAATTAAATATATGCTGAAATAAGAAGTGGTGACCTAACTTTTTAAAACCTCTTATCGCCACCTCAGTTCGTATCTTTTTCTTTCTCTCAAGACGTCTCCAGACGTTACAGAAACATACAGTCTAATTGATTTAAATTTCAGACTTCAGCACCACCTCTTATTAATCAGAGGTAAAATAAGACTTCAAACCTCTTAAAAAACAAACGGCACCTTACATTCCATCTACGTTGTTAATACAATCCTTAAAAACAAAGCTGAAGTTGATCGACTTCAAATCAAAAGACAACAATATCGATATGATATCGATTGGATATAACAATCGAATTCGCCTAGTGAAAATTTTGCCAAAAAAACAATTTATTTTGGAAATAAAATGAGTGATGACCATCCAAAAAAAACATAATTGATCGAGAGGTGCATCTTTTCAAAACCGTTATCGCCATTCATCTTTCCATAGAGATCTGCTGAATTCACGGTGGAAAACCCATAATTATTTATTCTGCAAATTCTATCCACTTTTTCACAACCATAATTATTTAATCAAGTATAATATATATATATATATATATATATATATATATATATATATATATATATATATATATATTCATCAATCATGCATGCATGAAAAACAAAACCCTCACTTTCTTCATCTTATCTTCTTAACAACATTTCTTTGCATCATGATAGCAGTAGTTTAAGCATGAGGATGTTTCTGGTCAAATGGGTATGCAATCAATGTCGCCAATGAGATCAACGATGGTGGCGATGACAAAGTTAGGGTTCACTGCAAATCAAAGGATGACGATATCGGTGAAAAAACAATCGGATTTCAGCCATCCGTTGACAAACAATTTTGCGAGAACGCCGCCGTTTCTCCTAGGGGTGTTCAAAAAAACCGTTGTACCGCTTAAACCTGTCGAACCAAGTCAAACCGGACCGTTTTTGGCTGTTTGAGCGGTCTGACGGTCCGGTCTGGTATGAAAAATTGCCAAACCGGGCGGTCCGGTCCGGTCTGCGGTTTGGAGGTTTTTTTGGGCGGTTTGGACCAAACCGACCGCCAAATATATAAATATATATTTTTTTTATTTTTTTATATATATCTTTATTATAAAGAATAGATGATATAAAGTTCAAATATCCAAATATATACAAAAATGCCCTAAGTATTTTAAAATATTGAAATCTTTATGGATTGTGGAATACAAATAACGGAAAAATGAAGAAGTGAAGCAGTTGATTTTATTTGCACTTTGCATATTTCTTCTTTTTAGTGTTTTGTCTTCGGATATTTAGTTAACTTTTGTGGACTTTGTTCTTTATTTCAAATGGACTCAAAAGCCAACGAGCCTTTAAAATTCAAAGTTTTATATGTTTTTATGTTTAAACTTAAGGCCCAAACCGCCTAAACCGGTCGACCAAACCACCTAAACCGTGGTCCGACTTGACCGGTCTGGGCACTTGATGTCAAACTGCTCCGTTTGAAAAATCAATAAACCGCCACTTGCGGTTTGGTTTGTGGTCTGAGGGGTTAAACCGCCCAAACCGGACCGCGAACACCCATAGTTTCTCCAAATACTCTTTACTTCCGCCAATTTTATATGGGTAATAAACAACAAGTTTTTTATGTGTTTAACGATCCTGTTAAACGCTATAAAACAAATGACTTTCACCTACTGAAAAATCCGTCGGTAACGTCTGTGGGATTAAACGGCGTCGGCAATGGTATCACTGACGGATTACCGGTGGATCCGTCAGTAATTACCGACGGAAGATTTCTTGGGATTTGCTCACCGACGGAATTACCGACACATCCGTCGGTAATATCCGCATCCATCGGGTAATTACCGTTCGTTCGTTCCTGGGATTTGCTGATTTTTCTAGAAGTGAAACCCACCACCACCACCGCCGCTGCCGCCGCCGCCAATAATATTATATCTTGTTAACAATTACTATTAAATTTTAATTAACATTAATATTAATTTAAAATTATTAAATTAATATTTAAATCTAATTTTAACTTTAATGAATATCAACTATAATGAATTATTATAAATCATAAATGTTATTCCTGGTCGGGTTCTTGATTTATTATTTATTATTATATACTCATTATATTTTATTAGTCAAAAATATAATAATATTAACAATGTTTTTATGCGTTATATAAAAGATAAGTTGTATTTCTTTTGTTTCATTAATATATATTGTAAAACCTCCATAAATGATTTTAATAAAACTTTTAATTGAATTATTAATTATCTTTTTGTAAGAATTATTAATTAATTAAAATTTATAAGGTTGAAAAACTTTGTTTTCCTCTGTAATATGGGTAACGTACAGTTATTTAAACTCATCAATTAATATAACTTTTATTTCTAAAATTCATATTTAGTTAGGGTTGATTCACATCTATAAATCATATTTGTATTAATTGATTTATTATATTATTTAACTTTTTTTTAATCAATTTGGTTTGTATTGTTTAAGATATAATATCAAAGGTGATTTGTTATAAATATATTATGTTTTAAACAGATTTGTAATATGTTATTTGTAGTGGTTTTACATTTATCAACTAGTTTACTAAATGTAATTAGTTTACCCGCTACACTTAATTTATCAGCTAATAACTATATTTCATATTTCAGTTAACAACTAATTTACCATATTAGCTTCACAAACAAAACCTATATAAAAGCACATGTAATAATTTTGGGTAGACTTGTGACCTGTTTTTCTAGGTACATCTTTGAATTCTTTCATCACCATTCATTTTCATAGGCTTTCCAAGAAAATAGAGCTTTATTAATGGCGAAAACCCCCTATTTATTCTTCAAAATCCATCCATTAATTCTTCAAACAATAATTAAATCATGGAGAAACCCTTTTCCTTCTTCTTCATCTTCTTCACCATTTTCGATTGTATCATCATATCAGTTGCAGAGAGTTGCTCCTTGTCAGAACGGATTGCAGTCAGTATCGTCAATGAAAACATTCTTGATGAAAGAGTCCAGGTTCACTGCAAATCAAAAGACAATGATTTAGGTATGAAATCAATCGCATTTAATGAATCCTACGCATGGAGTTTTTGTGAGCCACTTTTTCCAACTAGGAATGTTTACTCATGCAAATTTCAGTTGGGTAAAAAATATCAAGTTTTCGATGTGTTCAATGGCACGATAGTGGGTGGATGTTTTGACAAATTATGCACATTCCCTCGTAGATGCACGTGGATGATTAATTACGACGGGTTTTTCTTTGTTCATCGGTGGGACGGGCAGCAGAATATTCAAATGTATGAATGGCAGGAACAACCACGTTTAAATTTCGGTAAGGGTTTGAAACGCGGATCTCCGTGAGCCTTAAAAAAGAAAATCTTTTATCTTGTCGAAAATTCGATTGTTTTGTTGATCCTAATAACTTCATAACTTCATTGATGCATGCATGCACGGGTTGAAATTCGGGTTCGATGGCTCTTGTTGGTAATAAGGGTCCGATAGGTTCACATAATGGGAGCGGACCTTTTGTTGATTCTAACAACTTCATCGATACGTGGATACACATTCAAGTTCGGGTTCGAAAGGTTAATTCTTTTTGTTAATAAGGGCATGCTTTTCAAACGTAGGAACGGGAAATGGAGCTGCTTGCAATGGGGATGGCATGTTGCATTGATGTTATTTGATATATATATATATATATATATATATATATATATATATATATATATATATATACGTATTGTATCAACCCAATTAACTTAACTGGACATCAGGGCCGTTCCTAAGGAATTTGATGCCCTGTGCGAAGATGCTAAAAAAATGCCCCTATATTGCTATACGGTTTCAAGTAAATGAAACGACAAAATATACGATTTTTTAAAGGGTTTGGAACCTAGTCAAACTAGGCGGCTCATCCATACGCCAATTTTTATTAATTAAAATAAAAAATACAAAAGGGGGTCATAAAACCAAAACCCCAAATTACAAAATATAAGCCTACATCACCTAAAACGATGTCTTCGTGCATTTCTTGAAGCAAAAATATCAATCAATTTTTCATATTCGACATTTTCGCTAAAAATTTACTTTCAATACTCAAAATTGATAACCCGTTTAGCCTTTCTTGACTCATGGTAGACCGTAGATACGACTTCAATAACTTTAACTTTGAAAAACTTCTTTCCGCGGATGCTACCGTGACGGGTAAAGTCAACAAAATTCTATACGCAAGCAACACATTTGGAAACATATCCATCAGGGGGCAAAATCTGCGGATCAACCTTACCAAAGGTAAACCGTAAACTTATCGACCCTAATACCGGAACCAAGAACATGATCAAATAAATCCAACACTCTAACATAACCAGAAGAAACCAAACATTCCAGTAGTAAATTAAAGGAACAAGAGAAAGGAAACCGATAAAACCAAACTTGAAAAAAATCAATGGCTTCGTTGGAGAGGTTTTCTTTAGCACAAACCGATAAAACCAAACTTGAAAAAACTTTACACTGGGCGTAAATATAAAAAGGCGTAGTGAATATCGACTTTGAAGTGATGAGAGATTTAATTAAATTTTTGGCAGTTTGGATTTGGCCTTGTTGAACTAGTATGTGAAGCTTTCTAAGTTGTTGTTCTGCATCATCAAATTCTACAACACCATTCTAAAACTAGGGTTTTTTTCCCAAATTTAAACACCATGAAATTGATTATCACATTCACATTAACCACACAAGAAGTTGGAAATTGGAATTGGAAATACAATGAATTTAGAGTTTAGAAACAAAAAGCATACCTGGGACAGTGAGAGATTTGAGAAGAAAATCAAGAAATCTGAAATCGCAATTGGTGACAGAAGCACAGCCACACAGATTAAGAAGAAGTGAAAAACAGACAATGAAAGATTAAGGTGCCGTTTGTTTTTTAAGAGCTCTAAAGTCTGAAGTCTTATTTTAATTATGATTAATAAGAGGTGGTGTGTAAAAAGGTCTGAACGATTCAGATTTAAGAGTCATTAAGAGTTTTTTTTTAAAAACAAACAACCCCTATGATTTGAGAAGAAATCGCAATTGGTGGTGACTGGCGAGACTGTGAATCGATCGACGGTCGTATACTGGTATATGTATATATATATATGTATATATATATATATAGTCGTCGATTGCAATCGGCCTACTGGCTTCATTACCATTAAACGTTGACACTAATCGGCAATCGGCCCCTCTGGAAGTGGAACGCCGCTTTGAAAATTGGAAGAGTCGATCAATTGGAAGAGTCAATCAATTGAAAATTGGAACGTACTTTTTTCATTCTCCAGAATCTAGTTATCCAACCGTGGGCTTGGGCTTTGATATAAAAAAAACAAACCTACCAAATATGAAATATGCACCATGGGTTTTAATATTTTTTTTCAGCCCAAACCTAAAGTTTTAGACCTATACTAATAATATATAAAAATTTGATGCCCCTATGGACTTTGATGCCCTGTGCGGCCGCACGGGTCACACGCCCCAGGGCCAGGCCTGCTGGACATGGGATTAATCCTTGTG
Organism: Arctium lappa; assembly: GCA_023525745.1. Lineage (NCBI taxonomy): Eukaryota > Viridiplantae > Streptophyta > Magnoliopsida > Asterales > Asteraceae > Arctium > Arctium lappa. The sequence continues at coordinate 18,235,052 of CM042056.1, read as the reverse complement.
TGTGTGTATATATATATATATATATATATATATACAAAGCAATGAAATAGTGTTGAGTTTATGAAAAGATTATATAGGTATGGGTATATCTACAACCAAGCATGTTCAACAAGTGTTATTGATTCTTATTGTTCCTATTTACAGCATGCATTTCCTTAGTTCCCAGTTGATGAAATTAATAACGAGAAATCAAGATTTTGCAGAGATAAAAATTAACTTACACGTTAATAATCCACCCAGGGCTCCAATCATATTTACTGTGTACTTCTATTTGCATTCCATCAATTTTTGGTCACTGAGTTTGTTTGTGATCGGAAAACAGTCTCCTGCAAAATAATATGCAAGCAAAAGACTGTACAAAGGTTTCCCATTGACACGTACTCTTGATATTTTAACAAGATATGATGATGGATATATGTTAGAAATTAAAGTTTAAATGTCAAACATAGGTTTATTTATTGTTTAGTTTTTTTTTTATTATTATTAGATAAATGTTAGTGGTATGTGTGTTGGTTATTTATCCCAAAAGGATGATTAGTGATGTTAGTTGTAGGCGACGGTTTTGGCACTCCTTGCCAACCGTCACATCTCTTCAAAAGACGACGTTACAACCTCTTTAAAAGGCATGCATCTGCCATCATTTAGTGTGTGTGTTTGCATGTACTCTTTCTCATATTATTAATAGAAGTATTATCTTCCTTTCATCTATTTTCACATCTTATACTAAGAGTGCTTGTGTGAGTGAGTAATTCTTATTCATGGGTTCAATATCGTCTAAGACACAAGAACAAGGAATCATGTCCGATAAAGTCTCGATTCAAAAACCTTCTAAGATTTCGGCGAGTAAATATGTAAAACGAACATGGTATCAGAGCCCGACGGTTGGATCATAAACGAAAGCAAGAACTAGCAAGAAGGAGATCGATGAGAATTCTCCAACAACTTCGTGAAACGCACGCACGACTCCATGGAAACGAGAAATCAGCAAAATCACAAAACATTTCGAAAGACAGCCGTGATAAGGGAGAAATGAGAATCAAGAAACCAACATGCTATCGATGCATGTTGAAAGGGCATTTTGCTTGGGATTGTCCAATGAAGAAGAAGCAAACACCGAGAGACAATTCGGTCTTGCAAGTGACCGAATGTGAGAAGAAGGGCATAATTCGATCCCCCCGAATTCTCAGCCCGCTGCAACCCTACACACAAACGCACACCGAAAGGATTGTCGTGAACGGAGACTATTTGATCGAGGGCACGGATGCCGAAACTTGGAATGAAATCTGGTACATGAACACAAAGATATCAAGGCACATGTCTCCCTCTAAGGAGATGTTCGATACCTTAAGAAAATGTTTCTTCAAAAATGATGAAGAACATTATCTTGATCCTATAAATGTGCATGGAATTGGTGAAGTGTCAGCACACTCAGCCTAGGTGGAAAAAGGTACATTCTTGTCATTATTGATGAATACACACGTTACACTTGGGTATTCTTTCTCAGGTACAAAAGTGATACTCCTGAAGAAATCATCAATTTTATCAAGAAATCTGAAGTACTCAACGGTCAACTTGTCAGATCTATCAGAAGTGACAATGGGACCGAATTCATAAATGCTACCTTAGATGCCATTCTCAGTGACAAAGGTATCTCTCAGAACTCCACAACAAAATGGTGTTGTGGAAAGGAATAATCGTACATTATGTGAAGCTGCAAGATCAATGTTAAGTGAATCAAATCTTCCAACCAATTTTTTGGCTGAGGTTGTCAATACAACATGTTTTACTCAAAATAGATTTATTATTCTGAAAATACACAATAAGATTTCCTATGTAGTCTTTTATGGCCGAAAACCAAACATTGGTTTTCTTCATGTTTTCGGCTGCTTGTGTTTTATCTTAAATGATCGAGATCATCTTGGGAAATTTGATCCCAAGGATGATGAAGGTATATTTATGGGCTATTCTCTCGCCTCTAAATCCTACCGAGTATACAATCTAAGGAGAAAGTGGATTGATGAATCAATACATGTGAAGTTCGATGATCACAAGACATCTTTCTTATCTTGTGATGATTATGAGCTTCATGAGTGGATTATTTCATGTGTTGGTGAAGATTCTCCAAATCTTCTGTCTTCAGGACCTCCATATGTTCCATTTTTGGTACCCTCTACTTTTCTCCATCATGGTTCGACAGAACCTTTACCAACTGCCGAACCAACAGATCCTACCGAATCCATAGCTCCTACCGAACCTACCTTTCATACTTCTCCTCTTACTCATAATCATCTTATACCTACCGATCCTTCACCTTCATTCTCTCCAAACACATTTCCTGCACCTCTTCCCCCAGCTCTCAAATGGACCAAAGATCATCCAATTAATCAAATTATAGGTGATCAGCAAGCAGGTGATCAAACTAGAAGAGATATTGGAAATATTTGTCTCTATGTGAATTTTCTCTCAATTGTTGAGCCCAAGAAAATTAAGGAAGCTCTAGCAGATTCTTGTTGGGTCACTGCCATGCAAGAAGAGTTGTCTCAATTCAAAAGAAACAAAGTCTGGAGACTTGTGCCCCGACCTTTCGGTAAGACCATTATCGGTACTAAGTGGTTTTCCGAAATAAAATGGATGAAGTGGGTATTGTTATCCGGAACAAATCCAGACTTGTTGCTCAAGGATATAGGCAGGAGGAAGGTATCGATTATGATGAAACCTTTGCTCCTGTTGCTAGACTTGAAGCAATAAGAATCTTTCTCGCTCATGCTGCTCACAAAAACTTCCGGGTCTTTCAAATGGATGTTAAGAGTTCATTTCTCAACGGAGAACTTGCTGAAGAATTCTATGTAAAACAACCTCCTGGTTTTGAAGATCCAACTCATCCTTACCATGTGTTCAGGCTTGACAAGGCTCTTTATGGTCTGAAACAAGCTTTTCGTCCCTGGTATGACACTTTGTCTGACTTCCTTCTCTCCAACCGATATACCAGAGGTAAAATTGATAATACTCTTTTTCTCAAGAAAACTAAAGGTAATATCATTCTTGTTCAAATCTATGTGGATGATATCATTTTTGGTGCCACTGATGAAACTCTTTGTCAGGAGTTTTCCTCTCTCATGAAAAGTAAATACTAGATGAGCATGATGGGTGAGCTTACATTCTTTCTTGGTCTTCAAATTAAACAATCTTCTGATGATATTCTCATAAATCAAAGTAAATATATTCGTGATCTTTTGAAAAAGTTTGATTTTAAAAATTGCTCTCCCATGAAAACTCCAATGGCACCTCCTCTTAAGATTCATGCTGATTCAGCTGGTAAGTCGGTTGATATCACAAATTAAAGAGGGATGATAGGGTCACTTCTTTATCTAACTGCTAGTAGACCTGATATTATGTATGCTACGTGTCTGTGTGCGCGTTATCAAGCCAATCCCAAGGAATCTCACTTGGCGGCGGTGAAACGTATTTTTCGGTACCTAAAAGGTACTATGAATCTAGGTCTTTGGTATCCCAAGGACTCAGGTTTTGATCTAATTGGCAACTCAGATTCTGACTTTGCAGGATCTAAAGTTGATAGGAAAAGTAAAACTGGAAGCTGTCAATTACTAGGTGGGAACTTGGTCATCTGGTCCAGCAAGAAACATAATTCGGTATGTTCCTCTACTGCCGAGGCCGAATATGTTGCAACTGGAAGTTGTTGTCAGATCTTGTGGATGAAAAATCAACTACAAATTATGACAGGTTCTATTCTCATATACCGATTCTATGTGACAATTTTAGTGCTATCGCCATTGCCAACAATCCAGTGCTGCACTCCAGATATAAACATATTGATATTCAGTATCACTTTATAAGAGATCGTATCTCTAAGGGTGATATTGAACTTCACTTCATTCCTACAGATCTTCAACTTGCAGACCTCTTTACAAAACCACTGGATGAGGCACGATTCAACTTTCTTGTGGGATCCTTAGGTATGTTAAATTTTAGTTAAAAAAATTATTATATATATACCAAACTTCTTTCGGTATTCATCCTTACCAAAGTATCTCTCATACTTTGGTACTTCATACTTTCGGTATCTCGTGTTTACATTTCTTTCGGTGTACCTATTACGAAAGTATCTCTAATACTTCAGTATTCTCTAACTCTTCCCTTTTCGGTAACATCGAGCCTACCGAACGATTCTTACCGAAATATCTCTCATTTTTGGCACCTCTCCCTTTTCGGTATAGTGTATGATGTGTCATCCTTATCCACATCTCTCATACCGAAGATCTTTGGCACCTTTCCTTCACCCTATGTTGTTATGCCACGTGGCACTACGGGGTTCGTGTGTAAGTTGATGGGACGTCCACGACCTGACACTTAGCCGTTTTTCGGCCCTTACACTTCTCAATGACGCACGTTTACGTCATACCAACATTACCCTCTTTATGTTTATTTATTTTTTTAAATCTCAACTTTCCCTCTTCTTTTCTTACCTATATATATTACTTGTTCGAATTCTTTTATTCTTTTCCATTTTTTTGAAACTTCAAAGCAAACCTGCAACCTGCAAATCTTTCTCTCTTCAATGGCGTCTTCAAAATCTTCAAAGAATTCCAAGGTTACTACTCCTCTCACTAGGGAATCCCTTGTGTTCCCTCCATGTAATCAGGTTGCTCGTCTTTCTGCGGATGTTGATCATCCCGAGTTCAACCAAGTCTCTATCTTTCTTCAAAGATCGCCATTGCGCCATGCTCTCACTGAATCGACCAAGATGAGCAAAATACTTTTTGGTAACTTTTGGATTACCTGTAAGTATGACTCTGATACTCACCAGGTTTCTTCCTCCATCTTATCTTCTGAAGAACATCCCGACCTTTCCTTTGGGGTGCATGACGTTCGCGCGGTTATGAAAATTCCAGAATTCAATGTGTATGCTCCCTTCCCCACTCAGCAAGAATATGATGAGGTCGTTGCAGGCATTAAACTATGTGCACAAAGGCAAATCCAAGGGTTCCGGCACTCTCCTTCGAAAGAATATGGGTGCGGTATGGAACTATTTCTTTTCTCACCTCCTCTACTTTCTTTCTCACAAGACTTCGGGGTGGGATCAATCTCCTACTGCCATCACTCGTCTGGCTCATGCCCTCATCTTTATGAGGCGCATTGATTTCGCTCAGATAATTTTCGACTCTTTGATCACTGCCATATCGCCACCCATAACTCACAATGTGGCTCTTCCCCGATTAATCTCTCTTATCATCAACCACAAGCTCTGTGCACAACTAAGTGCCGATGCCGCCCTACCTGAACCGACAATTAAGTTTGATTTGCCTATCTCTCAAATAAGCAAGCAAACAATCTTTAAGCCAGTCAAGCCTACCGACGCTCCGCTCAGTCCAGGTTTGCTTTCTTTTATCTCTTCTCCCAATCCGATTTGGGGTACGCTTGTCGAAGGTGAAAGCACAACCCAATCCATCCAAATCAGTAGCCCACTCTTCCCCTAAAATTTCCCGAGCTAAATCGGTGGCCGTTAAAAAGAAAAAGGGCACCGGAAACATCGCACTTGCTTTAATGACTTTGCCACCGGTCAAACCTTAGATGGCTACCCCGGTCATTTCCCCTTCTCATTCTATTAAGCGACGAGGCTCAAAATCCGCTCCTAGGTCTCGTTCTAAGAGGCTTAGGAAACCCCCGGTCGATCCTCACACTCTATCTACCGATTCTCAAAAATCGGAAGATGTTGAAATTCCCCCAGTAGGGCTACGGGGATCTGTAAAAACCCATCATACCTTCTCCAAATCCTCTCTAAAGGATTTGGTTGATTTTTCGGAGACCTTTATTATCCCTTCTCCTCAGTTTAAACTGGCGAATGAAGATAAGTTGGTTTCTTCTCCAGACCAACGCTCTTCTTCTCTACAGCATAGCTTATCACTCGAGGTCATACCCGAAGATATTGCACATATCGGTGGAAACAACGAGGATTGCTTGGCTGGTTTATTTTCAGATGAGGAATCTCCAAAACCATCTGCTTCCCCAACGAACTGTCCTCCTAAACCATCGCCCAAGCCTTCGCAAAAGAAATCACCTTCCCCATCTTCTCAACTTTCACCCCAGCAGTCACCGAAGCCCTCACTGAAAGCTTTACCGAAAGCTTCACCGTAACCTTCACCAAAACCCTCACCGAAACACTCTACCACACAATCTTCTCCTCATGCCGACAAACTTGGACCATTGGCATCTGCTACTTCGGCTCCTCAGCCCCCCATCTCTTTACCTGCCGATGTGCTTGCCGATATTCTAGATACTAATCGACAAGTACGCTTTCTTGAACTCATTATAAGTTGCTAAGGAAAACAATGAGGGATCCAGAGATTTCGGCATCTTTGGACACTCAGAACTCTCTCCTTGACGGTCTTCTTCAACTTATCAAGGAACAAAATGTTGAGTGTGTCGACCTCAACAAAGACATTTTTCGGTGCTTAGATGTTATGCACCAACATATTGACAACCTTCGTGCTCCTCTCTCCTATTCACTCGATGCGGTGCTTAAGAAGGTTATCAGGTTGAATGATAACAATACCTCCTGGACAATGTCAGTGGAAGCTCTCAAAGCCACTTCGGATGCCCGAGATCGGGATCTCATTGCTCTTCGGAATCAGGCCTCGTCATAGGAATCTATCAACTATCAGGTTCTAAGTGCCCTACAGAGTATTAATCAGCGTTTTGACAACCTCCCTGCTGCGGTGGCTCAGTACTGTGCTGGGTCTCTAGACATTGAAATCACTGAGTCCGCCTTCACGCCAGACGATCGAACTACCTTGGATCAGATTGACCGGCGTCTTGGCCGTGTGTCGGCTAAGGCTGGTATATCCTCCCCGGCACGTACTGAGGGGGAGAAAGTTGTTGAGGGGGAGAAACTTACCCCTCAAATTATAATTTCCAGTACGAGTCAGAGAGAACCTTCTACTGCTGCTGCTGCCGACCAACCCTCTACTACTGCTGTCGACCAACCCTCTACTTCTGCTGTCGACCAACCCTCCACCTTTATTGGTACCGAAGCTGCTTCTGCCGAAGAGAAGGGAACTGACCACCCTAAGGTGGTCGAAGAGTCTGAGGGGGAGAAGTTGCCCAAGAAAGATAAGGGCAAAACAAAGTTAACACCGGATGAAGTAGCTGCTGAAGAAAAGCGTTTCAAAGATGATCTCATCAAGAAAGTTGCCGACGGTGGTGGTATTTATATAGCTCCCCCAAAGACTACCTCTCCTGACTTGAGCTTATCTGAAGAAGAGCTCAAAGCTGCTAAATTTGCCCAAATGGCTCGTGATAAAGATACCAAGCTAGCTTTAAAGTTGGTTGAGGAAGAAGCCGAAAGTACAAAATATCCTGCCGACCCAATGAAAGCTCAGTTGAGTGCTCTGGAGGTTTCGACAAAGAAAATGAAGAGATTAAATCCTTGTGTATCGATTGGTACTGCAAAGCTCTCACCAAACGCCGATCCTCTGTAAAAATCACAGATGTTAAGATCATCAAACCATCTTCAAGCTGCAATGTCATTCAGCTAAGGATTATAAGGGATGATGCTTCAAGTTCTATGGACAGACTGGATTCTCTTGTTTGATTCGGAGTATCGGAATGGATGGAAATTGGTATCTGTTTGAATAACAGCCGAAATGCTCTCAAGCCTGAGGTTGACAAATTTCTTGCAGATCTCCAAACAATGTTCAGGACCTACCGAAGGACGTATAACATTGTTCACACTCCAGCCGAAGAGGAGTTCATCAAAAATCTAAGGTATGGTCTTCCTCTTCCTAAATCAAAGCCAAGATCTAAAAAGGAAGATGTGTATGTTCAAATGGCTAGAGAAGGAAAGGTTCCAAATACTTTAAATCTTGATTTATCCTTACCGACTCTGGTTCCTCTTCCTTCCACCACTGTGATTACAGAGCCTACTCACAGAATCTTCTTCAATGATGCTTTTGGTCTTGTATCCTTCTTTAGATCAAGTCAAATCCCTCTTGCGGACACCACCTTTGTTCATGGGATTATCCAAATAATCCCACTTTTGGCAAAGGATGTCTACATGGCTGCAACCGATAAGCTCAAGAAAAGGGATACTAAACCGCATTTACCTTTTGAATAAACTCGGTGCAGTTATGCTTTCTATATATATTTTCTTTTCCCTTGTATTGTAATCTTTTTATAAGATTAATACATTGAGATTTTCTAGTTAATCGTAAATAGTTTGTACATATCATTATTTCATTCTTTTATACTTGTAAATGTCGGATACTCTAAAAAAATTCAAAAAGAAACAAAAAAAATGGTCTATGTGAAAAAGAACCCAAAAGAGTATGAAAAAGGGTCAAAATGCATTATTCATTTACTTTATGTTATATGAGATGTTATCATCAAATAGGGGGAGATTGTTGGGTCATCTTAGATTTAAAGATAATCTCTCCTTAGTCTTTATTGATGTTTGTTCTTTGTACTATGGTTCTTTGTAATAGCTTAGTTATGGTTAAACAGGTCGGTGAGTCGAAGACGAACCAAAATCAACATGAAGGAAGTCTACTATGCAGATTGAGATGAACTTCAAAGTGAACTAAGCCTGACCTGCCGATTCCTATTCGGCAGATCATCCCTATGCCGATTTCCTATTCGGCATATTCTTTCTTTGTTGCCGAATCTCCCTTGTTCGGCACATCCCTCATCTGTCGAATTCTTTATTCGGCATCACTTCCACCTCTTCGACAGTTTCCCTTCTTACCAATTGCTTGTTTATTTGTAAGATCATTTATGTCAAACCCTCATGATTTGACATAATTCCTCATTTCCAATGATCTTCTGACAATGGGAATGGAATCTTCTATCTTTGAGAAGATATACACTTGGTCTAAATGTTATTGAGACGTTTATTTTCTAATTGATCTCAAAAAGATTTTCCCATGAATATTTTATATAGATATTGTATTTTCATAGTACAAAAGTTACCTTTTGTATTGTGATAAGACACATCAAATATCTTATAATTTATTGACAATATCTCAACCACCCATGCCTTTACTGCTCTATGTCCTTTGCACTAATTACATTGGATAGTATATAAAGGATGGAGGTAGGACCTTGCTACTCATGCTTTCAGCTCAAGTTTTCACATTTGCAGATTTCAAGCAGGTTGTTAGTTTTCCTTTTCTCTCTAAGATTAAGTCTTTGTGTTCTTTAAATGTCTTCTAAGTGAAAGATTGTTTAGAGTAGTTCTTAGCTATTCTTATTCTACAACAATCTTTATTTCTCTTTGTGTAATTCTTGATATTTATTATCAATAAAAGAATTAAAATTATGTAATTTTGTGTGTATTGTATTCAACCCCCCCTTCTACAATACTTGTTTTACTTTGTTATCCCAAATTAATTCTACTTGGTAAACAATCAATCAAGTAATCAAGCAACACAATAATAATCAAGAGATATATAATTCAGAGTAACATACCAATCCCTTGAATAAACAATGAAACCCTTGAGTGTTCTAGATACCCTTTGAATACAGAGAAAACGTATTGCGACTATTTAGAAAATTATCAGAGTTCTTTTAAGGTTCACCTAAAACTAATCTAAACAAAACTTTAAATACCTAAGCCATATGGGCTTTAATTCTAATGGGCTTTCTAATGGGCTTGGGCCCAATAGCTTAATAACTATTAACTTATTACATAATAAACCCTCTAATTAACTTTAGCACAATTGCAGTTTAAACCCTTAACTTTAACTTTAATCTTGAATACAATTTATGATCCAACAATCTCCCCCTTTGGATTCAAGATTAAATTTTTTTTGCAATTGTCTTCGGGTCTTCTCTTGTCTTCACTTTTCTCTTGAGAATCTTCAGATATGACGTTGATAGCTTCAAAACTTCAAAACTTGATATCTTTAAACAATCTTCAAATCTTTAAAATCTTTGAAAATTTGAATATCTTCAGATTGTATTCTCCCTTTTTGTATCTTCTCCCCCTTTTTATATCTTCTCCCCCTATTTGATGAGTGGTGAGAATCAACATCATCAAAACTTGGCAAAACAATCTCCCCCTTTTCAAGACAATCTCCCCCTTTGTGTATGATCATCATGTAAGCATAGTCTTCATCATGTAACGAGCCCTGTATGGAAATAAGAGCAGTCTTCCCAGATGGAAAGAGTGATTATTTCAATTTTTTCAGATTAAAATAGAAAGTAGTAACCATTCGAATCTTTTCAAATTCAAACAGTTTAATAGGTGTAACCCTGAATCAACAAATGACTCAGTTAGAATGTCTGTCAGTAACACAAAGTTACTGAGTAACACGAAGTTACTATATAAGGAGCTGGTTTGATGTAGACTCCCCAGGTCTTCCATTCAATCATCGAATAACACATGGTTATCTATGAACGTTCTGACAGAAAACTAATTTCTCTGTGCTCGTGCATGTGTATGAAAGAAATTAAGCATAGATGATTGCTTTTCAATTTAGGCTCAAAGTATGTAAACTTGTTGAGACAACAACAAATTATACAAAGACTCAAAGTGCATGAGAAAGGGTTCGAAGGTGGGGCAACTTTCCTTCTTTTTCAATATTAGTATCTTCCAAATGAAGAACCAATAGCGTATGTGCTGCGTCCCCAGAAAATGTGAAACATTCTCTTTTTGAGAAAAGAATGAGTAGCTGGTGGGGTTGTATGCAAGAGATGGCATGGGCTAGGTGCCTTTTTCAATGATTGTCACCAAAGAATGTGCACCAATCAGATTATGTGGCTGCCCGGCTCAGAAAGAAGTTTGGTGCAGAGTTTAATATTCTTTTACTCTGATCTCTCACGTCTAACCAATCTCTCTTTTCCATTTTACCTCTTCACACACCATCACTCAAATCTTTTGACCCTTCTCCCCTCAATCACTCAGGGAATACTTCCTGGGTAGGAAACACTGGTTATCGTTAATCCATGGAAGTTCTGTTAAGCTCACACACTGAATCCCATGTATTTTCCTAGAAGAACATGTTGTTCAACAGTCTTTTGTACATGTAAGCACAAATACCACTTGTTACATAAAGAATGTAATATTCGGAGATGTCAAAACAGAAGATGTTTGACGATGCAATTCTCCCCCTCAAACTAAAAGAGTTTGACAATTAAGCTCATATCATTTTTTCATGAAGAATAATATTTTGGAGAATAAAAAACGAATGTTGTTTATATGAACAATATATAAACATATTTTCAATGAAAGCACATGAAATGACGTTTGATTCAATCAACAGTGAATACCAAGAGCGTGAGTATTACCATAGAAAGATTTATCTTTTGATACATGGTAATAACAAAGTCAAAATAGAATGTTCTGAACCGTTATGTGTATGAATACTTGACAAAGTATATTGACAAGATAAAATGCAAGTATTTATCTTTAAGAACACACGGTCAGATAAGCATTTAAGTATCCAAAAATCTTTTAATATCACAGATATTCTCTCCCTAAATCACTATAGGTTTTTTTTTTTTTTTTAATAAGGAAATAAAGCATATAAAAAATAGATAGAGCACTGAAGTGCGGGTTCTAATCCGATGTGATTAGAAGCCATCCTTCGTTGAGGTACGAGTTCTAAGCTGATTTACTTAGAAGCCTTCTTTTTGACAATGAAGTCCGGGTTTTGAACTGATTTGTTCAAAAGCCATTGTTCTTTCTCCCTCTTAAACATTGAGTGCCTGCAACACAGATTTAGCTTTTGGTACCCACTGGTATTTGGCTCCTAACGGGTTAGTTGCAGTTCTAGTAGGAGATATGAAGTAAGAACCATACCAGTTATTAACGTAATCTTTTCTTACAAAAACATTTGAGCCACAGTAGGAACAACTAATTTTCTTTTGTGCTAACTCGATCAATTGATTGATAGTGTAAACCAGATCAGGTTTGCCAAAAGTTTTACCTTTTGTAGCATAGTTCCTTTTAGCATTTGATGTATGAACAAATGATTCTTCTTTTTTCTTTTCCTCCGATGATCCTTTAACTCTCCAGATCCAGTTTCCTCTTTCTTTCTCATCATCCCTTCTCAAGAAGCTTTTCTTTTGAGACTTAGTCTTCTTGAAGTTACCTGAACCATCAATATTTTTGTCATAGAAAAGGTTAGAAGGATGAATCTGATCAGTAGATTTAGAAGTAAGACTATAATCTGAATCACAGAAAGGATTATAGAAAACATTTGAAACATGTGAACTTGAAGTTGTTTTTAATGAACTATTTGAATCAGCTAGATCATCTCTCGGTGATTGAGCTATTGACTCTGGCGTCTTGTGTTCAGTCAGCGTCACCTTGAAAACGATCTCTTCAAGTTCTTTTAACTTTGAAGACAAGCTGTTTCTTTCCTTTTCAATCAGATCAAACTTCTTATGCAACTCAGATTTTGCATTCTTCCCCTTCATGATGTTTGTTGACAATTCAGATAGCTTTCTTGTCATTTTGGCTATCTCGGTCTCAAATATCTTCTTTTCTTTAGAAAAGTCTGTATTTGTATCCTTCAGCTCGGCTTTCTTCTTCTCATTCTCAGCCTTTTCTCTTTCAAGAATGATAACCTTCTCAAAATCTGAAACTTGTTGAGAAAGTTTAACACATCTAAGCTCTAAAGATTTCTTTTCTTCGAAGGCTTTTCTGGAGAAATCAGAGAATTTCTTAGCAAATTCTTTTCTCTCTTTCTCAATCTTTAACATTTCATCTTGAGCTTTTGAATTGTCTCTGTCTTGGGTTGCCTTTTCTTTTAGCATATTAATTTCACCCTCAAGACTGAGAACTTGATCTTTCAGTTTATCTCTTTCCGCAAAGACTTGAGAATTTGTCTTTCTAAGCTCTTCAGATATCTCACTCGCAATGTTTGCTCTTCTTCTCAATTGATCTAGCTCTTTTTGCATTAGTTCCTTCTTTGACCATGTTGAGCTAGATTCAGATCTTTTCAGCTTTGCTTGAAGGTCAAAGATCTCTTTTTCTTTAGACTCAATTATTCCTGCAAAGTCAATTAAGGAATCAGAATCTTTTAAATTTTCTTTTAAAGCATTGATCTGAATAAGAAGAGATGAGTTCTGAATCTGTAAATCCTTGTTTTCAGCTTTGAGCATTTTTTCTTCTTTGTCATACTTGTCGGTCCACAATACTACTTATAACAAGTTTAGAAAAACAACACAATGATTACCAACCTGTTTTGATATATAGAAATGGTTACAAGGTTGATCGATTAAGCTTTGCTTTGTGTTCTCTATGTTTTCTCTCTTTTACAACTTGTGTGTGTTTTTTTGTGTGTGAAAATGTGAACTGATCTTAGAGAGATTTAGATACACTTTTGCTTACCAAGTGTGTCTAACACACTATCTACAAATAATATCTAGATTAATATCTAGATATTATACTAGAAACTAGAAATTAATTAAAACTAACTTAGTTACCTAAGTTACCTAATGTCTAACAACTAGATATTAAGTTAACTTTTACAAAACTAAACAAATACATTATATTGAAATACATTGACATTTATTACAAACGACATAGACTTTATTATTGAGAGTCGACGTTCCGACTTTAGCTTCAGATTGCGGTCTTCAGTTTGGATGATCTGGAATCCAATGAGACTGTGGTCTAACAATCTCCCCCTTTGGATCAAGATCATTTTATAAAAAAGATTTATCCATTCAGTCTTCTTGTTCAGCTCAGAAGATGCAATCTCTTTCTCTGAAATCAACATGTCTCTGAAATCTTGATCCCCCTTTGGATCAAGATCATTTAATAAAAAAGATTTATCCATTCAGTCTTCTTGTTCAGCTCAGAAGATGCAATCTCTTTCTCTGAAATCAACATGTCTTCAATCTACTTTCTTTAGAAGAATTCAGTCTTTGACGTGATTCTTGAAACATGTGATCTTTGCCATTTCTTGTGTATTCATTCTCCCCCTTTTTGATGTTTAGTGCAACGACTTCATCAAAATTTGTGGTAAGAAATGTCAATCTGACGGTTAGAGCCCCTGATTCATTAATTCATAAGAGATTCATCCAGATCATTGCAAATCCAGACAAATTACATGTGTAACACCTGAATCAACTAATGAATCAGTTATCATGCCTGTCAGTAACACTAAGTCACTGAGAGTAATGAATACACAATGGAAAGGAGTTGTTTTGATGTTGACTCCCCCAGAGCTTCCATTTAATAATCGAAACACCACAAAGGTAAATTTCTATAAACCTTATGACAAAGAAACTAATTCCTTGTGTGTTCGTTCTTGTGTTAGAAAGAATTAAGCACTTGATGATTGCTTATTGGCTCAAAAATGTGTAAACCACAGAGACAACAGTAAGTTAAACACATACTCAATGTGCATGATTGAAGTGCGAAGGTGGGGCAGACTTCCTTCTTTTCAATATCTAGATTTTCCAAATGAAAATCAGATAGCATATGTGTTGCATCCCCTTTGAAAATGTGAAACACTTTCTATTTGAGTAGAAAATGAGTAGATGGTGAGGTTTGATCAAGAGTTGGCATGGGTTAGTTGCCTGTTTCAATAATGATCACCAAAGAATTGTGAATCACTAGAATTGTGGCTACCCGGCTCAGAAAAAATTGGTGCAGAGTTGTGATATCCTTTTAACTCTGTTCTCACACGCTCTTTCTTTTAAACTTTTTGCTTTCTCTAATCACACTCATTTCTTGTCTATTTGCACACTCAATCACTAAGGATTAACTTTGTGGGTAGAAATCATTGGTTAAGGTGATTCCATAGAAGTTGTGTTAATTCCTAGCACAATGATTCTTTGTTTTCCTAGATGCACGTGATGCTCAGTTTGGTTTAACTATTTCAGTTAAAGCACAATTTAGATCATTGAAAACATTTAAATTCCACTCCCAAAATATAAAATTTGATGAAAAATCGGGAAGTGGTTTGAACATTAAAAACAATGTTTTTCTTATGATTGAAAGTTGTCCTTCTTTCAACCATATGTGAGATGAAGATATAGAATTATACCTTAACGAGTGATCTTTCATCTCATGAAGCTAAGCTTTAAGTCATAGAAATATGAACTTGTAAGCTTCTCTCAAATATTCTGCAAAAGTCTAATGTCAAGTCAAAGCAAATTTATTCACTTAAATTGAAAAGACAAAAAGCAGTAAAACTTTTTAAAGTACGAGTTCTGATCTGAATTGATCAGAAGTCATATCCGAACTCCTTTGACGTGATGAGCTCCCCCTAAAATCTTGCATTACAAAAATTTGTCATAAAACGTAAGTGGAGAAATCTTATGAGCTCCCCCTCAAATTAATATTGACCAAGTATGAGTTTCTTCTCATACTCCCCCTTGAATCATGAACATTAACATATGAAATACAGATATCATTCACAATTAAGCATAAAGATATGAGGAAAAAGTAAACAATAGTGAACTTTTATAGGTAACTACTGATTATGTCTTAAGATTTAGCATACCAAGCTTAGAGATAAGAAAGTTGAATCTCTTTTCATCTAACGCCTTGGTAAACAAATTTGCAAGTTGATAATCTGTTTTTACAAAGAAAAGTTCTATGTTTCCTTTTTCTACATGATCTTTGATAAAGTGATACCTGACGTCGATATGTTTTGTCTTTGTGTGCTGAACAGGATTCGCTGTTATTGCGATGGCGCTCTTGGAGTCGCAGTAGATCGGGATTTTGTTGAAGTGGAAACCGTAGTCGCGAAGTTGTGTTTGCATCCACAAAACCTGAGAACAACAGCTAGCAGCAGCTACATATTCTGCTTCGGCCGTGGAAGTTGAAACACAAAGTTGCTTCTTTGATCCCCAACTTACTAGTTTGTCACCGAGGAACAGTACGTGTCCTGACGTGCTCTTCCTGTCTAACATACAACCTGCATGATCTGCATCTGTGTAGGCTGTTAGTTCAAAACTAGTAACTTTAAGATACCATAGACCGAGATCTGCGGTGCCCTTCAGATACCTGAATATACGCTTGACAGCAGTCAAATGGATTTCTTTTGGATTAGCCTGATATCGGGCACAAAGACATGTTGAAAACATTATGTCTGGTCTACTACTAGTAAGATACATTAAAGAACCTATCATTCCTCTGTAGGTCTTAATATCAACAGCCTTTCCCGAAGGATCGGTGCCAATCTTAGTTCCTGGTGCCATTGGGGTACCAATCGGTTTTGTATTTTCCATTTGGAATTTCCGGAGAATTTCCCTAATGTACTTAGATTGATTGATAAAGATACCCGTAGAAAATTGTTTTACTTGAAGCCCGAGAAAGAAGTTCATCTCTCCCATCAAGTTCATTTGAAATCTAGACACCATAAGGTTTGCAAAATTCTTACAGTACTTAGTATTAGTTGCACCAAAAATAATATCGTCGACATAGATTTGTATTAAAACGATATCGGCTTTTTCTTTCTTTATGAACAAGGTGGTATCCACCGTACCTTTTGAAAACCCATACTTGACTAGAAAAGTGGAAAGGACATCATACCAGGCTCGAGGTGCTTGTTTCAGACCGTAGAGTGCTTTGTCAAGAATGTAGACGTGATTCGGCTTCTCTTGATTGACAAAACCCTCTGGCTGAGAGACGTAGACTTCCTCCTTCAGAATTCCATTGAGGAATGTTGTCTTCATGTCCATTTGAAAGACCGTGAAGTTCTTGTGGGTAGCGTAGGCTAAGAACATTCTGATTGCCTCTAAACGCGCCACAGGAGCGTTTGTCTCGTCATAGTCTAATCCTTCCTCTTGTCTGTATCCACTTCGTACCGATGATTGTTTTACCTTTAGGCTTTGGTACGAGTCTCCAGACTTGCAGTACGTCGAACTTGTTCAATTCTTCTTGCATAGAGACTACCCAATCTGGATCCGCAAGAGCCTCTGATACTCGAGTTGGCTCAATCTTGCTTAGAAAGGAGTCGTGCATGCACCAGTTGATTGACGTTGACCTAGTTTGCACCGGCTTTGATGGATCACCTATGATCTGACTTGCAGGGTGCGCTTTGGTCCATTTACGTTCATGAGGTAGTGGATTATAGGAATGAATGTCAGTTGTGTCATCTATAAATCCACTTGCACCTTCTTCAGTTTGATTGGGAGGAGTTATGATAGTTGCTTCAGTTGAAGTTGTTGGTTCAGAAGACTCAGCAGGTACAGCTTGGTCCGGCTGTAGTTGGATCTGTACGGTACATCCTGCTGGTTCAGCTTCTTCTGACTCTGCATGACTTGGCACTTCTTGAACTGTAGGAGTTGGTATTTGAATTATGACGTCTTGATGAATCGGGGTACTTGATTCATTTGGAATGTCTGAACTGGTTGGATGAGTAGGCGTTGGCTCTTCTATCCTGTCAACCAAAACAGATTTCTTTATGTTAGTTCCAAGAAATTCGTCATAAAACAATTCAAATAATAAATCTAAATCAGATAAATGGTTAGTTGATGTTGAAGCTTCATCTGATTTGTTCTGTTGAGACGCAGGTTCTGAACTGAGTTGCCCAGAAGCTAGTACTCTGGTTAAAACGGGTTCTGAACAGTATTGTTCGGAAGCCATCTCTTCATCAAAGGTGACGTTGACGCTTTCAATCACCGTCTTTGACTTCTTGAAGTAGATTCTGAATGCAATTGATGATGAGGAGTATCCAATGAAGATTCCTTTATCTTCCTTGGCGCTGAACTTGTTGAGATTCTCCCTATCGTTTAGAA
This sequence comes from Arctium lappa, assembly GCA_023525745.1. Taxonomy (NCBI): domain Eukaryota; kingdom Viridiplantae; phylum Streptophyta; class Magnoliopsida; order Asterales; family Asteraceae; genus Arctium; species Arctium lappa. Next base: position 18,217,334 of record CM042056.1, on the reverse strand, counting down.
CGAAACACTTACATCCAAAGATATGGAAGTATTTGATTGTAGGTGTTCGGTTGTTGATCAACGCATAAGGAGTCTTTTTGAATCGTCTGTGAATCATGGACCGGTTCTACGTATAGCATGCGGTAGATATAGCTTCTGCCCATAAGAATAGAGGTAGGTCGGAATGACTTAGCATAGTGCGAGCTGCCTCGACTAGCGTCCGATTCCTTCTTTCCACCACTCCATTTTGTTGAGGCGTACGTGCAACAGAGTACTGATGAGTTATCCCTTTAGATTCGAGATATTCTTGAACAGTTTTGTTCTTGAACTCTGTGCCATTGTCTGTTCTTAGAAGCTTTATTGGTTTCTGCAGGTTCTCCTGGGTCGTCTTCAGGAAAGTGATGAGCACATCAGGTGTCTCATCCTTTGATCGTAGGAACTTGACCCAAGTGTATCGTGAGTAGTCGTCCACGATCACTAGAATGTACTTCTTGCCTCCTAGACTCTGAGTTCGCATTGGACCACAGAGATCCATATGCAATAGCTCTAGTGGAGCGCTTGTACTTGGTTCAGGCTTCGGTTTATGCGGAGCCCTCTTCATCTTGCCCTTCTCACAGGCTGCACACAGATGATCTTTGTCATATTTGAGCTCTGGAAGTCCTTTGACTAAGTTTCCACTGACCAGTTTGTTGATGTAGCGAAAGTTGAGATGAGAGAGCCATCGATGCCATAGCCAGCTTTGCTGCATCGATGATTTAGATAGTAGACAAATCTGCTAGTCAGTCTGGACGTCTGATAAATTGATCGTGTAGAGGTCTGACTTTTGAGTGCCGACCAAGAGTTCTTTGCCTTCTTCTGTGCGAACAGAACACCTCTTGGCTTTGAAGTTGACCTCTAGGTCTTTGTCCCAGAACTGACCTATGCTGAACAGGTTGTGTCCTAATCCTTCTACGTAGCTCACCTTCTTGATCGTTATATTTTCCCGTTGTATATCACCGTAGCCTAATATTGGTGAAAACTGATCATTTCCGTATCTGACTGTTCCGCAGTATTTCTCTGTAAAGTTTGTCAGCATATCTTTCTGTCCTGTCATGTGTTTGGAGCAACCGTTGTCCAAATACCACATATGACGGATTTGCATAGGAGAAAAACGAAACACAGATTTAGATTTTAAGCATTATAAATGAGTAAGACATTGGTGCGTTAATATTAAAAGTGCAGGTTTTGAATTGATGAATTCAAAAGCTTAATTTTCTTAGGCACGGGTTCTGAACAGACGTGTTCAGAAACCATCGTCTTGTCTTTGGAGTCCGAGTCTTGAGCTGTCTAACTCAAGAATCATTTTCTCTATTGAGGTACGAGTTCTTATCTGTTGTAATCAGAAGCCACATGTTTTGCTAAACATTGGGTGCCTGCAACACAGATTTAGATTTTGGTACCCACTTGAATTTGGGTCCTGCTGTGTTAGCACAAGGTTTTGATTTTGGTACCCATTGCAAATTGGGTCCTGTTTTCTTTTGAAATAGATATGAAGTAGGATACTGATAAGAATGCACATGAGATGATTCAAACCGCATAGCAGAATCTTGACAGAAATTAGAAGCATGTTTATCATAAAAGGAAGACTGTCTAGCATTTTTAGCTAACAGGAATAGTTGCTTAAAAGAGTATTTCAGTTTAGGAGCAACATTCATATTCAAAGTATTTGAACTAGACATATTCTTATTACAATAAACAACATCAAAAGATTTAAAGGTCTTGTCAAGCTTCCGTTTGGGTTGCCATTTCTTGGTCATATCTGAAACAGTTGAAACTTTTGAGTTAGACAATAGAGAAACAACTGAATGCATTTTCTTTGGGTTACCAGTATTGATCGGCTTCTGTGAATGCTTCTTGCCTTTAGCATTTTTAGCTTTCACATAGACTTGGTTATCAACTCGCGTTGAGTTTGCACTGTTAACAGGCTTACTGGTTGATCCAACAGATTTCTTAAGAAAGGATGAATGGTTTGGAAGTTTTGCATTAAAGTCAAATTGTTCAAGACAATCATCTAAACCACCGTTAGAGTTCAGAAAATCAAACCCTTGATTTGATGAACTAACCATATTCTCAGAGTTTGAAGCCTTAGAAAGAACAGAATTTGTAAACACAGTTGTAAAAACATTCTATTCAATGTTTATCAAAAGTCTTTCATTTGATAAGGAGTTCTCGAGTTCAGAAATTTTACTTTCTAAAACGAGAAGAGGGACATATAGTTTACCTTGAGTAGGTTTCGCCTCCATTTCCTTTTCAGAATAACTTAGAAAGAAGTCATCTGAAAGAGTTTTCTTCTTTTCATGTTTCTTATCATAGCTATTATTCAGCTTCGCATAATAAAATGGAAGATGAACTTTAGATGATATTAAATGTTTATCAGTTTCTTTGGCTTCATCCTCTTCAGAAAGTTTAGTCCAATAAACTTTAAGTTCAGGGATTCTTTTAGCTAACTTCATAGAAAGAATATCATAAAGTGTAGGCACTTCAGACATTCCCTTTTGAAGATAGTGAGGATTCTTATATCCGATTCCCCATCTTTCTTTGTTCTCTATTGGTTTGTTAAGATGAATGATTTGCTCAGTTTGACCTATTGAGTACAACTTCTTTTCCAAAGCATTCATTTTTGCAATTAAAGATTTGTTTTATTCGATAGACGAAGAATGCATTTGTGTAACCTCGTATAAGTCAATCTCACGTTTTAGCAGTTTAGACTTGAGTTCAGAATTCTCACTAAGAATTAATGTCTTCTCCGTTGCGTTGGTGTCATTGTTTTTATGTAAAACCTCAACCAGTACTTTCTTCTCAGCAATTTCATTGCTAAGTTTCTGTATTGATTGGTTTTTGTCAGTAATGACACCATTTTCACGCTTTAGGTTCGACTCTAACTCTTTGAGTTTATCATTCATGGCATGCAATTGATTTATGAATTCAGCATAAGATAAGTTGCATACCTCTTCTTCATTCTCTGAATCAGCTTCATCATCTGATTCATGCTTTCCCATCAAGCACAGGTTGACAACTTCATCTTTCTCTTCATCTTCTTCATCATCATCAGAATGATCGAGCCAGAAAACGTCTTCAGCCATCAATGCCTTCCCAGCCTCTTGTTGCTTTGCAAGCAACATCTTGTTCTTGTAGTAGTCCGAGTTCTTGACTTTTGGCTTTCGGCAATCTCTGGCATAATGACCGGTTTTGCCACAGTTGTAGCACGTTATAGGTTCTTTCTGACCTGATCCTTCTGCTTGAAACCTTCTCTCTTCAGGTTTCTTTTCCTCTGATCTCTTTCCTTCAGCAAGATCTCTTCTATCTTCTGGTTTCCTCTCCTCCATTCTCCTTCCTTCAAACCTTATTCCTTCAAATCTACTTCCTTCGACCCTTTCTCTATGAGCGTAGTTGTTTGGACCAGACGAATACCTCTGACTGTTTGAGCTTGGCTTTGTGTAGAATTTCTTCTAGAAAGCCTTGGTCAACAAAAGCAATGCTTGCTTTACTTGTTCACATTCATCTTAGTCAGAGTCTGCTTCAGCTTTATCTTCATCTGATTCATGCACAGTCGCTTTGTTCTTCTTCTTCTTGACAACAAGAGCAACTGTGTCTTCAACCTTCTTTCCTCTCTGCCTTTTCTCTTTTAGAATTTCATCCACTTCTTCTTAATTTTGTTTGAGGGTCTCATACACCTCATGAAGTGGAATCTCATTCAGATCTTTAATCTGCTTCATCTGCCTCGCAAATCTCTTCCATTCTGGCTGTAGAACGCTTAGAAATTTGACGTTTAGCTCAATTTGAGATTTGTGGACCTTGTTCTTGCTTATCTCATTCAGCAAGGTCACAAACCTATCATGTACTTCTTCTAAGGTTTCTCTGGCTCTGCCTCTAAATTCTTCATAGTTATTTAGGCAGTTGGAGATCTTCAGTTGATTTCCCACCTTAGAACACAGCATCATCTTCTCCAGTTGATCCCACATTTCCTTAGCTGAGGCCTTGAAGCTGTCAATCTTTATGTAGATTTCATTGGGGATTCCTTGAAGAATGTATGACATAGCTAGCTTATCACCTTTAGCTCTGTTTAGGTTGTCACCGTCAAGCTCATGGTACTTCAACTCAACTTGTGTTGGCACTGTTTCAACCAGACGAGTTGTCTTTATTGGTTGCATATTTCCTTCTGCAAATGACTGTCTGATGAACTCACAAAGCTCATGTCTGTCTATGAAGTTTAGAAACCGATCCTTCCATTGTTCGTATTCTCCTTTGAAGAGAACTGGTGGCTTGGTGTCAGTTCCTATGGCAAGAGCTTCTCTGGAAGTCATAATTGAACAAGATTTAATGATGCGAGAGGCTTTGAGATGCGTGAGGCTTTGAGATGCGAGAGGTTTTGAGATATGAGAGGGTTTGCGTTTCAAGTTAGGAACGCAAAGTTGAGGTTTGCGTTTCTAATGGGACGCGCAAATGGAGGTTTGCGGGATCACGATGGAAGCGAGAAGTAGAGGTTTGTGGGTGTATTGAGAAGCGCAAACTGAGGTTTGCGTGTCTAGAGAGGAGCGTTTGTTGACTTGTGAGAAGTGAGCTTGATGTTTGCGATTGCTCTTTGAAACGAGAAGTGTGCTTTGCGTTTGGATTGAGAGGCGCAAAGTAGAGGTTTGCGGGTCACTTGAGACGCGCAAAGTTGGACTTTGCGTTTGATGAAGGACGCGCAAAGTAGGATTTTGCGTTTGCTTTGAGGAGCGCAAAGTAGGACTTTGCGTTTTTCTTCGAGAAGCGCAAAGTAGGACTTTGCGTGTTATTCTTCCTCTGGATTGCGTGTGTTCGTCCTGAACTTCTGAAAATCGTCTAAATCTTTGTTCCTGCAAAGATTAGCACAACCAAACACTTCCAAAGTGTCTAGAATCACTTCTAGAACTGAATTTAAGCACTCGATCTCACTAAAACACTCTTTTTGAAGATAAGATCGATGGCACAGTAAGTTACCCACTTTGACTGTTTTCACTTAAAATCACCAAATTGGAACTCTATTTAAGCTTTAAAGTGAAATTAAACACTCACAAATCTATCTAGCAGGTATTTCGAACACACCCTGATCGATTCTAACACCTATAACACTCAAAATCACAAAATCGATTTTCTTGAAGAACACAGAGACGTTTTTCTTTATAAAACTTGTTTTGATCTTAATCAGGCTCTGATACCAATTGTTGGTCCACAATACTACTTATAAGAAGTTTAGAAAAACAACACAATGATTACCAACCTGTTTTGATATATAGGAATGGTTACAAGGTTGATCGTTTAAGCTTTGCTTTGTGTTCTCTATGTTTTCTCTCTTTTACACCTTGTGTGTTTTTTTTTGTGTGTGAAAATGTGATCTGATCTTAGAGAGATTTAGATACACTTTTGCTTACCAAGTGTGTCTAACACACTATCTACAAATAATATCTAGATTAATATCTAGATATTATACTAGAAACTAGAAACTAGAAACTAATTAAAACTAACTTAGTTACCTAAGTTACCTAATGTCTAACAACTAGATATTAAGTTAACTTTTACAAAACTAAACAAATACATTATATTGAAATACGTTGACATTTATTACAAACGACATAGACTTTATTATCGAGAGTCGACGTTCCGGCATTAGCTTCAGATTGCGATCTTAAGTTTGGATTATCTAGAATCCAATGAGACTGTGGTCTAACAATACTCATCAATCATGCGAGATGATGTTGATAACCGTCCAACAAGTTGTTTAGCCTTTTCTCTTACTTCAGATAGAGTCATGTTGTTAAAATCAAGGCTGTAACCTGCAGACATATTTAGCTGATACGACATCCTAGCTGTAAGGTTAGAAATCAAGATAATCTGTACCAAAACAACCAACTAGATGAGATCGTTAGAATCAAAAGTAAAGACTACACTCAAAAATTTTCAGAAATAATAAATTTCCAAAAATAATCAAATGTAGTCCTCGCACACAGTATAAAGCACTAATATCTATGAATAAAGTACTGAAAAATTAAGAAGATTTTGATCAAGAGCAAATCTTTGTCCCCCTTCGCAGACTTAGCACGGGGGGTCAAGGGGCAACGCCCTTGCGGTGGTATGGGGGCAGCGCCCCTAGAGAAAAAAATTTGACAATTAGATACCCTATCACAGTTTGCAAAAAATCGACCGGGGATGTGCTTCGAAGAATGAACTGTACCGGTCGAAGGAAAGACCGGAGTATGCAAGTACCCGGTCGAATGGCAAGACCGGAGTAACAAGGTATCGGTCGAATACTAGACCGAAAACCACTAAGGTCCGGTCGATGCACCTACCCGGTCGAAGCAAAGACCGGGGAATGCGAAGGTTCGGTCGAAGGGAATGACCGGAGATCACAACTACCCGGTCAAAGTAAGGACCGATGTTTACAACTACCCGGTCGAATGGAATGACCGGAGATTACAACTACCCGGTCGAAGGTGCAAGACCGGAGATATAACTACCCGGTCGAAGGCTCAGGTCGAATAGGTATCAGTCAAACAATAATATCGATAAACACGATGAATGACCGAAGAACACGATGAGTTTCTGGGATTCGACCAAAACCAAACCTAGAAACTTTAATCGACCGAAGAACACAATTAAACCAACAATTAATACCAGATGCGATCAAAAACCACAGAAGCTTCGATCCTTCGATCGGATAAAACCCATATAATCAACCACTAATCGACCGGAAAAACCTTTTTCAGAAGAAAATTTACAGATAGCGATAAGATCATACAGATCGATAAACACAGATTCTTGAAGTCGGATGAACAGTACTTGCATGAATAGTAACTTTTTCGATGAACAGTAATATTTCAATGAACAGTACTTTTTCGATGAACAGTAATATTTCGATGAACAGTACTTTCGATGAACAGTAATATCACAAAAAAATATAGATTTAATCCTAAAACTTGATTCTTTAGGCTCTGATACCAATTGTTATCCCATATTAATTCTAGTTGGTAAACAATCAATCAAGTAATCAAGCAACACAATAATAATCAAAAGATATATAATTCAGAGTAACATACCAATCCCTTGAATAAACAATGAAACCCTTGAGTGTTCTTGATACCCTTTGAATACAGAGAAAACGTATAGCGACTATTTAGAAAATTATCAGAGTTCTTTTAAGGTTCACCTAAAACTAATCTAAACAAAACTTTAAATACCAAAGCCATATGGGCTTTAATTCTAATGGGCTTGGGCCCAATAGCTTAATAACTATTAACTTATTACATAATAAACCCTCTAATTAACTTTAGCACAATCGCAGTTTAAACCCTTAACTTTAACTTTAATCTTGAATACAATTTATGATCCAACATACTTCTTGGGGACTAATACCACCCGAGATTGCCCGATTAGAGGGCTTATCTGCTTCGAGTGCGAGACACCAGGGCCGGAGAAGTGGGAGAACCCATCTAGGGTTCCGGGTCGAGCTTTTCAGATGACGACCGTTGAGGCCAAGGCATCCGCCGACGAGGTAACGGGTACGTTTCTTCTGAACTCCGTATCTACTCGTGTACTGTCCGATTCGGGTGCCAGTTTCTCTTTTATATCTGAGTCGTTTCGTCAAAAGCTTCCAATGCCTACTAATAGTCTAGAGAATGCGTTAGTGGTAGAGATAGAGAATGGTAGTCAAGTTCTAATCCAAAATTTTCAGAATATAAGGTAAATAATTCCCAATCGATTTGATGCCGATGATTATTGGAGGTTTTGATGTGGTGATCGATATGGATTGGTTGGCGAACAATCATGTCGAGATCGTATGCTCCAAGAAACTAATCCGACTCCCCAATCCTAGTGGTGAGGTTGTTGTGATCTTTGGCGAGAGAAAGAAAGGTGATGTGGAAATCATCACCATGGCTAATTAGTGAAAAGATGCTCTTCTTTCCTAGCCTACGTAATCGACGCCAAACTCGAGAAGTTGAGGCTTGAAGATGTGAAGACAGTGCGTGAGTTTCCCGACATCTTTTTGGACGACTTGCTCGAGTTACCACCCGACCGTCAAGTTAAGTTCCGGATTGATCTCGTTCCGGGAGCGGCTCCTATTTCTAGAGCCCCTTACCGGTTGCCGCCATCGGAGATGCAAAAGATGATGGCTTAACTCCAAGATCTTTTAGAGAAGGGTTTCATAAGACCGAGCTCGTCACCTTGGGGAGCTCCGGTCTTATTTGCCAAAAAGAAGGATGTCACGATGAGAATGTGCATCGATTACTGTGAGTTGAACAAGGCAACGGTGAAGAATAAGTACCCGCTTCCGAGGATAGACGACTTGTTCAATCAACTGTAAGGAGCAGGGGGTTTCTCCAAGATCGACTTGCGTTCGGGATACCACCAAGTGAAGATGAGGGGAGAAGACGTCTCGAAGACGACCTTTAGAATGTGTTACGGTCATTATGAATTCTTTCTAATGTCGTTTGGCCTAACGAATGCACCAACGGTGTTTTTGCATTTGATAAATAGAGTGTGCCGACCGTTCCTCAACAAGTCAGTCATCGTATTCATTGATGACATACTTGTGTATTCCAAGAGCGAGTTGAAACACGATCAACACCTTCGTGAAGTTCTAGAAGTGTTGAGAAAAGAGAGATTGTACGCCACATTTTCCAAATCCGATTTTTGGCTTGAAAAGGAGCAATTATTGGGTCACATTGTCACTCGAGACGGAGTGAAAGTGGACCCCTCCAAAATTGAAGCCATGATGAATTGGGAACCTCCCAAGAGTCCGTCCGAAATCCGAAGCTTCTTAGGTTTGGCCGGCTATTATCAGAGATTCATCCAAGACTTCTCCAATATTGCTTCTTCCTTGACGACTTTAACTTGGAAGAATGTGAAGTTCGTTTGGATCGAAACATAGTAAAAGGTGTTCCGGACTCTACAAAAGAAGTTGTGTGAAGATCCAATCTTGTCGCTAGTCGAAGGGTCAGAAGACTTCGTGGTTTATGGCGACGCATCAAAATGGGATTAGGATGTGTGTTGATGCAAAAAGGCAAGGTGATTGTTTACACCTCGAGGCAACTCAAAATTCACGAGAAGAATTATCCTACCCATGATTTAGAGTTAGTGGCGGTAGTGTTCGCCTTGAAGCTTAGGCGGCATTAACTCTATGGCACGAAATGTACACTCTACATTGACCATAAGAGTCTAAAATATGTACCTTTGATCAAAAAGAGTTATACATGAGGCAAAGGCGGTGGCTCGAGTTGCTCAAGGATTACGGTTGTGAATTGCTTTACCGTCTTGGTAAGGCGAATGTATTGGCCGATGCGTTAAATTGGAAGGACTATAGCGGAAGTATTCGGGCTACCCTTTCAAGAATCGAGTTAGTGTCAAGCCTTATTGAGAAGATCAAGACATCTCAAGTAGAAGCCTTGTTGGAAGAAAATCTCAAAGATGAGGTTATGACAAAGCAACGTTTCCTCTTAACGGAAGATAGCCATGGAGTAAAGTTCTTCAACGGCTGTATTTGGGTGCCCAAGGATGAGGGCAACCGGAGACTACTTCTTGAGGAAGCCCACAAATCCAAGTATCCATTCATCCGGGAAGCTCAAAGATGTACCGAGACTTGAAGTTACATTATTGGTGGCCGGTAATGAAACTTGATGTGGCACGTTACGTAGAGCGTTGTGTGACGTGCTTACTAGTGAAAATCGAACATTAACGACCCTATGGGAGTCTTCAACCCTTTGAGATCCCCGAGTGGAAGTGGGAGCATATTACCATGGACTTCGTGACAAAGTTGCACAAAACTTTTCGAGGTCACGATACCATTTGGTTAATATTCATTCGATTGACTAAGAGCGCTCACTTCTTAACTATACACGAAACCTTACCAATGGACAAGTTAGCGATGCTCTACATCGATGAAGTGGTCTCGAGGCATGGGGTACCCTTGTCGATCATATCCGATCACGACAGTCGGTTCACTTCGAATTTTTGGGATGGTTTTCAGAAGGAGCTTGGTACGCGAGTAAAGTTGAGTACGGCTTACCATCCACAAACCGATAGTCAAAGCGAGAGAACGATCCAAACACTTGAAGACATGCTAAGGTCTTGTGTTATCGACTTCGGGTATATTTGGGACTCTCACTTACCTTTGGTGGAGTTCTCTTATAATAACAGCTACCACTCGAGTATCAGAATGGCACCGTTTGAGGCCTTATACGGAAGGAAGTGCATAACTCCCGTGTGTTTGCTAGAAGCGGGAGAGAAGCAATTCCCCGGACCCGAAAATGTGCAAGAGACGACCGATAAAGTTAAAGGCATTCGGGAACGATTGAAAGCGTCTCAGGATCGGCGAAAGAGCTATGCCGATAAGAAGAGGCGATCGATGGAGTTTCAAGTGGGAGACCGTGTGATGCTTAATGTGTCGCCATGGAAGGGCATTATCCGGTTCGGAAAGCGTGGGAAGTTGAGTCCTCGGTTCCTCGGACCATTCAAAGTGATTAAGCGGGTGGTCTTGCAAGGCTACCAGTTGGAACTCCCACCAGAAATGAATGGGATCCACAACAAGTTCCATATTTATTATCTCCGAAAGTGTTTGGCGGAAAGGAGAGCGTTATTCCCCTCTCGGAGATAAGAGTGGATGAGGGTAACCGTTGCATAAAGAAACCCGAAGCTATCCTAGAGAGGAAGTCCAAGAAACTTCGCCACAAGGAGGTCACTATGGTCAAGGTTCAATGGAAGCACCATCGTGGGGCCAATGTGACGTGGGAAGCCGAGGAGGATATGAAGCAAATATATCCTCATCTTTTCGAGTAATTAGGATTTCGGGGACGAAATCATTCCCAAGATGGGGAAGATTGTAACACCCCGAGTTTTATTGTATAATTTCCTTGATTGAGACTTCTAGTCTTCCTTATTTTTGTATCGTATGTATCTTGCGTTTACCGTTAGTCGTTAGCACAGCGCGTTTAATCCAAGCTTTAGTATTAAGAATTTAGCTTAGTTGTTAAACTCAGTGACTTGCACGGGTTACCCTGCGGCTTGGAAGCCACGACCTAAGCCGTGTAACCCACTGAATGTTTTCAATCTCGAAGGCACGTGCGGGCTACGCCGCGGCCTCATGTCGCGGCGAAAGCTACAGGAATGCCCTGCTAATCTTTGACGGGTTCTTCCCCTTTATCCTCATTTATTTCTCATCTACTTCTTTACTACACTCTCTCAACTCTCTTTGTTCATCCATCCGATATTAGGGTTTCACCAAACCAAACCTACCTCATTTATTGATAGAAGTTGGATGCATCAACCAAGGATTCAAGCTTAGAACATTAAATCACCATCTCCATTGTCATCTTCTCCAAGAATCAACTAGGGTTTTGGGTTTTCTTCAAAAACGCACTTGGTGAGCTCAATTTCTTTTTCTTAAACCCTATACATGTGAAAACTTGATATTTTAAACTCCTACTCATCTCCTTTGATTTTGGTTCACATTTATAAGATTTTGACCGAACTTATATTTTGGGAGATTTTAGGTTTTCACCCTTTCAACAAATATGATGGAAAATTGATTATACTTGCAATTATAGGTGGGTTATTTGAAAGAATGTATGTATTCCCATTTTATGATTCTCACTCTTATGTGTGGACTTTGCAAATTCTTATCAGTAGTTAAACATATAAATGCATTTTTGGAAGTAAATGGTATTAAAGGCTATATTTACCTACTATTGGTCACAAATGAAGTTGTGACAAGTCTAGACTATTACTAGTGGATCCATAGGTATTGAGTAGGCTTATGTTTGGGAAGTTTTTCCCCTTTGTAGCTAGTTGAGACATTGTGTCCTCGGAGGTAATTTGGTATGGTTATGTGGGACCAGTTACTAGCCCTGGACTGTAAATGTAATCCTAGTGACGAGTATGACTTGGTTCCTCGGGTTCCCTCCCCCACATCTGAGTACGGACCGACGTTGTTCATGGCCATGGTTCCAAGTATTTAACTCAGGATTGTGTCTTACTTTTGTGTTCCGCTACAATCATTGGTAAATCGGGTCTCCCCCGTCATCGCAAGATGAAATTTTGGACCAAAAGGTCCTTATGTGACTAATGTTTCAATTGTAAACTCAACTCTCTTGAAAATACTTTATTTTGTTACAAATATTCTATAGCTCATCTAATTTATAAACTGTATGTTCTCACTAGGCTTTAAGCCTAACACTTTTTTCTCAAATAATGTGTATAACAGGTTCTTTAGCGGTGGGTTGCCAAAAGTTTGAGTGACGAGCGTGGGGCTTGAGGCCTTTTTGTGATGATTAGATGTTTGGCGTTTTAGCGTTAAAACAATCTCTTTATTTTGTGAATTTGGGTTGACAACCGATGTAATCTAGATAGTACTTGTTTAGATTAGTTTGTTGTTGATTTCCATTTTCGTCCACAGGTTTTGTAAACGCTTTATACATTTACCCTTTTTGGGTTGTTTATTCCAAATACAAACGTCATATTGTGGAATTTTCAAATTTTAAATTATTCTAAACTTTAGGGTGTTACATATATACCCTTTAACATTAAGAATTTCAATATTTTAAACATCAACAATACTTGATTTCCTATTGGTTGAGCAAGGTTCATAAAGTTATCAAGAAATGGATGGTTAACAAATGATCATTGCTCTATCTCCATATCCTACATATTTTTACATCATATCAATAGGATAAACTGTTGATCCAAACTCTCTCAGTGATTTGATAATGACCCTCTTCTATACTTAGTGAAAATTACGTTTTAATATGTATTAATGTTTCACTATCAGCGATCAGACTGAGTCTGTTCAGTTATCGCTGATAGTCTTTCTTATAAGCATTTCTATGTATTAGTGTTTCACTATCAGTGATCAGACTGAGTCTGTTCAGTTATCACTAATAGTTTCAGAAATAAACATCAAAACGTAATCTCTGAAGACAAGTCTCGCGTCAACAGATGTTCATAGCTGAATCGAAGACGAAGCTGCTGAACAAAGAGAAGTCTACTAGTGACCTGATGCGGATATCAGTGAAGCAAAGACAACTCTACTTATACGCGAAGGAACATGAGAAAAAGCTTCCCCCCCCCCCTTCTACAAACTTGTTAAGCACCTTCGGGACCAACAAGTGGTATCAGAGCAGTTTGTTTAATCTAATAAACAAGATCTTGCTGTATACTCTTCCTTGCTATTCTAAAATAGCACTAAACACAAACACAAACTACTATGATAATGGTTCACTTTCTAAACCTCCTCGATTTAGCAGAGATAACTTTTCTCTATGGAAAAATCGAATGATGCTATTTCTTGAAGGTGCGGATCCTACTATACCTGAATATATAGAAAACGGACCCTATGAACCTGTTAGAATCATAGTTGCGGTTCCTGCTACTGCCACCACTGAAGCTGTCCCTGAACGATATGTCGTTAAGGAAATAAGACAGTGGAGTGATGAAGATAAAAAGAAGGTAGGCATAGGTGCAAGAGCAAAGACCATTATCTCAATGGCTCTGCCTGATGAAGTTTTCTATTCCATCATGCATCTGAAAACTTCTAAAGAAATGTGGGAAACCATATGTATTCAATATGAGGGCACCACTGAAATCCAAGAGACTCGAAAGATTAACTTGGTAAGACAGTATGAAAGTTTCATCGCTGGTAAGAATGAATCTCTTTCTAACGTTCATCAGCGATTTAACTGCCTAATAATTGACCTAAGAACTGTTGGTAGGACCTATTCTAATTCTGAGGTCCTAACAAAATTCTTAGAAAGTCTTCCTGAAAGCTGGGACAGTTATTCAATATGTCTTAAGTTGACAAAAGACTTACATACTCTCTCTTTAAGCACTCTGTATGGAATATTGCTCAATTATGAGCAATCAAATCTTCTGAAGAAAATCTTGTAAAAGATTCTAAAGACTCCAAAAGTACTCCTGTTGCTTTAGTCTCTTCAGAGATAATTCCATCTCAGCGATCTACTCTCACCATCACTGAGTTAGATTCTGAATCTGAGGATCTATCAGACCCTGATCTTTCAGAGTTTGATGAGTCCTTAGCACTCTTGACAAACTCTTTTAAGAGATTTGCAAGAAAGAGTAACTTCCGAAGAAGTAAACCTCTCTCTCTTACTGAAAAGCCAAAATCAACTCCGGTTGATAAGGCTACTGCCACTTGCTATAACTGTGAAAAGATTGGACATTTTGCTAGTGAATGCAGGTCGAAAAAGGTCTTCAAACCTTCTACCTCAAGAAGATCCAGTGATGACAAATACCATAAGCTGAAGAACAAATATCAAAAGTTGAAAAGCTATCAGCGAAAAGGTAAAGGTCTCATCGCTGAAGAACACGACTGGGCTGAATCAGAAGAATCATCTTCTGATGAAGAAGAAGTCGCTAATCTTTGCCTCATGGCTGAGATTAAAGAAGAAGTGGAAGAACCATCTGAACCTTCTATGAGCTACATATCATCTCAGGTATCTATCTCTACAAATCCCTCTCTGCCTGAAGCTGAGAGAAGTCGCGCTGTTGATGTGCTGACGATTGACCTTTATAATGCCCTAAACGACAAAACTCAAGCTGAGAATAAAAATGTTCATTTAACTCAAGAGCTAGAGAAATGTCATGAAAAGATCAAAGAACTAAATCTTTTAGGAAAAAAGTTGAAAGATCAAGTCATTATAAATGAAATCATCAGTATTGAACGTGAACAAGCCATTGCTGCTCTAAAAGCAGAAAAGGCTCATGTTGAAAAATGGTGCAAATCATCAACAAAGATCTCTGAGATAATAAAAGCTCAAACCCCTGAAAGTGAAAGAACTGGTCTTGGTTTTTGGACACCTCAGGACGATCCTAAGGAAGAGAGTTCCTCGCTTAAGTTTGGAACTTTTGTCACCTCCCTTGACACTTCAAATAATGAATTCTATCTCTGTTCTTCTTCAAATCCCATCCCTGAGGAAAAATCCAAAGACACTAAGTCCACGGATAAAGGAAAGTCCATTCTCCTTCCTCAGAGGGCAACCAGGAAAGCAAAGCTGACAGTTCCTTCTAAACCTTCAGCTAAGCAATCCTCTAGCTCTGTGATAGAAATCTTTGATCTCTGTCCTCCAAAGCTGAAGATTGACCTTAAACCGTCGATATCTGAAGAAATGAAAATTCCTCCCAGATCTCAAGAAAAAAGTCTTCTTGGACCTGGCCCTGCTCATCTTAAACATGCAAAACCTTCTACTTCTGATCCTAAAACCATTTTCAGATACAGAAAATGTTATCACTGTGGTTTTACTGATCATATTGCAAGTAAATGTCCAACTGCCACTGAAGCTGATAAAATAGCTAGAGTGAAGAAAAATGCCTCTAAAGCTAAGGTCACCAAGGCTGAAAAATCAACCAAAGTGAAAAATACTACTAAGATTAAGAAATTAACCAAAGTGAAGATTACCACTGAAGCAGAATCTTCATCTGCTAAGAAGACAGCTGATCCTTTCTTATCCACTAACTCTGAAGGACCCATTGAAAAGTGGGTACCAAACAACGTTTAATCTTCCTTATGTGTGCAGGGATCAAAGGGCATCTGGTATCTTGATAGTGGATGTTCTCGTCATATGACTGGACAAAGAAACCTGCTCACTGAATACAAGGAAGAGAAAGGTCCCTCTGTGACTTTTGGTGGAAATGGAAAAGGATATACCCAAGGGTTTGGTGTTCTCAGCAATGGGACAACTACCTTTAGAAGAGTCGCTTATGTAGATGGACTGAAGCACAATCTTCTAAGCATCAGTCAGCTATGTGATAAAGACTATGAAGTACGCTTTACTAAGAAAGCATGTTCAGTGGTAAATGAGAAAGGAAAACTTGCTCTCAGTGGTTATCGAAGAGAAAATGTCTATGTAATAGATATGGACTCTACTATCACTGATAACTTATGTTTTCTCTCTAAAGCCTCTTTTGATGTCAACTGGCTTTGGCATAAAAGGCTCTCTCATCTAAATTTCAAAACCCTGAATTCTCTCTCTTCTAAGGAACTAGTTTCTGGTCTTCCTCAGCACTCATATGCCAAAGAATCTCTCTGCTCAGCATGTGAAAAAGGAAAACAAACAAAAGCAAGTTTCAAGTCGAAACAAGTTTCCTCAGTGACAAGTCCTCTTCAGCTCTTACATATGGATCTATTTGGCCCTGTCAACATCCAATCAATAGCTAGAAAGAAATATACACTTGTCATTGTAGATGAATATTCTCGCTACACCTGGGTTATCTTTCTTCGCTGTAAGAGTGATACTCCAGAAGAACTAATATCTTTTGTGAAAAAGATGGAAGTGTTGAACAATCTTACTGTTCGTTCAATAAGAAGTGATCATGGAACTGAATTCAAGAATATTTCCCTGAACAATTTATTTGAAAATAAGGGAATTTCTCACAACTTCTCTTCAGTAAGAACACCTCAGCAAAACGGAGTCGCTGAAAGAAGAAACAAAACGATCATAGAAGCTGCTAGATCAATGCTCAGTGATTCTCATCTCCCTACTCAATTTTGGGCTGAAGCTGTAAACACTGCATGTTTTACTCAAAACAGATCGCTGATAATAAAGCGATTTGGGAAGACAGCTTATGAACTTTTTGTTGGAAGGAAGCCTTCTATCAGCTTTCTTCATATCTTTGGTTGTCAGTGCTTTATCTTAAACAACAGAGATCAACTTGGAAAGTTCGACCCAAAAGCTGATGATGGAATATTTCTAGGATATTCCTCCATCTCCAAAGCCTACAGAGTCTTCAACAAGAGAAGACAAACCGTAGAAGAAACAATTCACGTTACTTTTGATGAAACTCGCTCAGCGAACTCCAAAACAATCGCTGACAATGAAGAGTTAAATGCTTGGATGCTTTCTCACTATAGAGAAACTGAACCTTCCTTTCCAAATCATCAGCATTCAGATCCTCCAGCCGCTGATGATGATCCAAACATTATACATCCTACCGCTGAATCCACCTCATGGGTTTCAGCTGAACCTCTAAACACACTTCTACCATCAAATCTGCCTTCGCCTGAAAACCTCTCTAGTGAATCTACTCAACAGTTAATAGCTGATGAACCTCAATCATCCTCATCACTAAACATTCCAATTGTTGATCCAACCTCTGAGTTAAGCAATAATACTCCTGCTCAGCGATGAACCAAAGATCATCCAATAGATCAAATTCTTGGTGATCCAGATGCAGGTATTCAGACACGACGAAGCTCAGGTAATATCTGTCTCTTTGTAAACTTTCTCTCTTTAATAGAACCAAAGAAGACTGATGATGCCCTCAGAGATCCAAATTGGGTCAGCGCTATGCAAGAAGAGCTGACTGAATTTTCTCGAAACAAAGTTTGGAATCTTGTTCCTAGACCATCTGACAAAACTGTTATAGAAACAAGTTAGATGAACATGGAACTGTAACCCGCAACAAGGCTCGACTTGTTGCTCAGGGATACAAACAAGAGGAAGGCATAGACTATGATTAAACCTTTGCCCCTGTGGCTAGGATCGAATTAATTCGACTATTCTTAGCTTATGCAGTCTATAAAGATTTCATTGTGTATCAAATGGACGTAAAATCAGTGTTCCTAAATGGAAAGCTGAATGAAGAAGTCTATGTAGAACAACCACCAGGGTTCTATGACCCTAAGCATCCAAATTATGTTTATAAATTGGATAAGGCTCTCTATGGTCTAAAACAAGCCCCTCATGCTTGGTATGACACTCTTTCATCTTTTCTTATCTCTGAAAATTTTGAACGTGGCAAAATTGATAATACGTTATTTTTCAGAAAGATAAAAGGTCATATAATTCTTGTACAAATATATGTCGACGACATAATATTTGGTTCTACTAACCCATCTCTGTGTACTCGCTTCGCTGAAAGAATGAAGAAAGAATATAAAATGAGTATGATGGGTGAGCTGACATACTTTCTTGGTCTTCAGATTAAACAATCTGACAAAGGTACTTTTATCAGCCAAGGTAAGTATGTTAAAGATATGCTGAAGAAGTTTGATCTTACTCAAACTTCAGCTATGAAAACTCCTATGGCACCACCCCTGACACTTAACAAAGATCCTTTTGGAAAACCTGTTAATGTCACTGCCTATAGAGGAATGATAGGCTCCCTGCTGTATCTAACAGCAAGCCGACCTGACATTATGTACTCTACTTGTTTATGTGCATGCTATCAATCTGAACCCAAGGAATCCCATCTGATCGCTGTAAAGCGAATTTTCAGATATCTGAAAGGAACTCCTAACCTAGGTCTTTGGTATCCCAAAGACTCAGTTCGATCTAACTGGTTATTCTGATAGTGATTTTGCAGGCTGTAAACTCGACAGAAAGAGTACCACTGGTGGATGTCAACTACTGGGAGGAAAGCTGGTAAGCTGAACAAGCAAGAAGCAAAATTCTGTGTCCACTTCCGCAGTTGAAGCTGAATACGTAGCCGCTGGAAGGTGTTGTTCTCAAATCTTATGTATGAGAAATCAACTATTAGATTATGACCTTCAGCTGTCAAAAATTCCCATCTATTGCGACAGCACTAGTGCTATCGCTATAGCAAATAATCCAGTGCTACATTCAAAGACAAAACACATAGAAATCAGATATCACTTTATCAGAGATCATGTGATGAATGGTGATATTGAACTTCACTTTATCCCTACTGACTTTTAGCTTGCTGATATATTCACCAAACCTCTTGATGAGACAAGGTTCAACTTTCTCATCAGTGAGCTTGGAATGCTGAACCTTGAAGAATAATTCTTCAACGTTCATGTATTGCGTCAGTAATCAAAGTTCCCCTTTCATCATTCTCTCTGATAAACATTCTGACTCTCAGGTATGTTCTCTCAACTGAATCTTAACTCAGTTAAGATGTTTTTCTTCAAAATATAAACTTTAATCACTGAACTTTCTTCAAATGATTAAAAGCTTTTGAAAAATACATTAATCACTGATATTTCTAGTCAGTGATCCTTTAAAAGGTAAATCTATCCCTATCTTTACCATCAGGGATACTTTCAAAAAGGAAAATCTATCGCTGACTTTTCTTCAGTGATAAATTCAAAACGAAAAAATGAAACGTCTCTCTCTCCTATGACGTCATTTGAGTGGATAATCCACGACACGCCTTTTCTGACACGTTCGTCCGTTGCTCTTCTATCCAATCAACTTTGTGGAACGTGTCAATGTCATGATGATTTTTCTTCCCGCTTCATTCCTTCTCTCTCCTCTATCTCTTTGTATAAAAGGAATTCTTCTCTCCTTTATACGGTTTACGCTTTCAAAACTTTCATAGCAAGAAACAATCTTTCTCAAGAACACTCAAGCAAGTAAACCCAGAATATTGAATCTGCAACTCTTCTTCTTCAGAATAAACAGGTTTATTTCATGTTTATATGCATTGTTCGTCTTCTTTCTATTCTTTTTAAAATCCTACTCGTTCTTGTTCTTCATGGATTTTATAAAACGTTTTTGTTTAAAAAAAACTAAAAATCATTCTTTCTGATTTTATGTTTTTTTAAAAATAAAAACCTTTTGGTTTTTAAAGTGTTCTTCATTCTTTCTACCCAGAACACTATTTTTCTATTCCTAAATATAACTTGATATTTTTCCAGTTTCCCTTCTTTTATGGAAACTGGTAATCATATTATTTTTAATCATAATCATTTCTTCTATTATGGTTCTTTCCATAACAGAAATGGCACAATCTTCAATCGTTGCTTCCAAGCATGTACGATTCACTATCACTGAAGTTGAGATTACTAAATGTAATCACTTGGGAAGACTTGACTTTAAAGCTGACAAATACCCACATCTGGTGGAAGCTGCTGAATTTCTCAAACAATCATGCATAGCTTACGCGATCACTGTGGATCCTAAGCCTTCAAAGACTCTACTCCAACAGTTCTGGTTCACTGCTGATGCAACTGAACTCACCAACAAAAAAGGTGAACGAGTCCCTGCAATCTCCTTCAGCACGGATTTGGGCCCAGGGAGCATGACCGCTCTTAGCCTCAGGAAATCCTTGAGATTCCCTGACAAACCAAAGAGTGGGTTCAACGCACTCCCCACTGATGCTGAGCTGATATCCTTTCTGGATGCAATGGGCTATTGTTGGGAAAACAAACCGAGATCTTCTATTCCCAACAAAAAGCTCACCAAGATTCTCAAAGCTCAGATGCCTTCACAACTGAACTTCATCTTCTCGCACATAATTCAGTGCATGAGCGGGAAGAGTGGTTCGCTGGATCAAGCCAGCAAAACACAACTGCAAATGGCCTACTCAGTTATCGCTGGTCAAAACTTTGACTACGCCACTGCCATCTTTGAAGACCTGAGGTCGAGATTAGAGAAGCCTGAACGAGATCCCAAGATCTCGTACGTACGTTTCATATGTACGTACATCAAGTTCCTCTATCCCAACACCTATCCCACCAAAGATGATGGCACTTTTGCCAGGATAGGTCAACGATCACTGGAGGTAAAGCCACTCGCCAACGAGGTAAGTATCTCTCTCCTTCGCTCTCGTCTATCTCTCCATTCTTCTTCTTTTTCAGCGACCATGCAGACGGTTCCTTCGTCTGCTATCCCTGTCGCTACCACTACTTCCAATCGACCATCAGCTAGTCCGATTGGTCCTTCTAAGAAGGCCAAAAAGACTAAGGAAAGTACACCCTCTAGTACTATACCTGAGGGAGCTTCTCAACAAGCTACCTTAGATGCATTTGTGGGTCTTTCCTCCACAACTCCAGAAGTCACTCAACCTGCCGTGTCAGCGATTTCAATCGCTGTCACATCATCAGTGATCCCACCTACTATCTCATTCGCTGAGATTAACCCCAACCCTACTTCTATCCCAATAACTCTTCTCTCTCCTCCTTTGGTCTCTGAACCCGCTACCTCCTCTTTACCTATAGGACCTGAACATCAAACGTTTGAGGAATCTTTGCAGTTCTACAAAATGTTTGATACGTCAGGTAAACCTATTATCCTAAACACTGCTTTCCCCACCTCTCCAAATAAGCCCGTATCTAAACTAATATCATTTTCAGGTCCTAGTTTGGCGTCTGTTGACACGAATGTCAACAGTCTGGGAGAAAAGGTGGATGCTCTCACCAACACCATCAACAACACCACCAGCGCCGTTAATCAGGCTGGTGAGGAGCTGAAGAGGTTGACAGCCACCTGCTCATCCAAAGCTGAGAACTCCCAACTTTTAGCTGTAGAAGAGCAAGTCGTCCAACTCAGAGAGTCCTCTCAACTCTTTCAGGGGCGATTTGAGTCTCTTACCACTGAAGTTCGAGATCTCTCTTCTAAGGTTGATCTCTGCACGTCCCTTCTTCAGCAAATTCTCCAAAAGGTGACTGCACCAGCTCCAGTGCTGCCCCCCTCCTTCACTGAAGATGATCGAACAAATCTCAACATCGCTGTGGAATTCATCCATGATGCCACATGCGACATTCCTACAGTTGAAGAACGGGTCAAGCGTCTGGAGGCTGACGTTCAAGTGCTAAAAGCTTCAACAGCTACTCCAGCAGCTGACCATCCCCCTGTCGTTGATAATGACAAAGAGGGGGAGAAGGCAAAAGAACCCTCATCTATTCATTCTCTTCTCTTTAAAGATGATGAGGAAGAAGACGATGAAGAGGAAGATGATCTAGATCTTGTTGATCAAGAAAAGGATCAATCCTCCAATGATGACGACGACGATGAAGAAGACCAATCTATGTGGTTCTCCAAGCCGAACGTAGCATCAGGGACAACTTCGCAAGAGGTTGTCAAAGCAGGGGTGAGAGGTGATACATCTTCAAGCGCTCCTTCGCAAAGCAAAGACAAGCAACCAATCGCTGAAGAATGCTTGAGGACTGGATCACAATCTGAGGGGGAGCATCCTTCTCAGGTATGTCTTTCAATTGTACCACTCTCCTACTCTTTCCAAACCCCTATTTCCTTCTAGCCTTTCTCTCTCTTTTTCTAAAAATATACACTTATCCCTTCTTTCCTTCATTTTCTATCCAGACAGTTCTCACCCCTGCTTAAGGGTTCTGAACTACAAATAATTCCAGCTACTATTGCTGAAGACATAATCCCAATCTCTATTGTTGAGATTGATGAAGAAGAAGAAGAAGATTCCCTGGTCCATCCAGGAATGCCTTCTCAACCATCTAAATGGTCAGAGAAAGTGATGAAGAAAAGAGTTGAAATGATCGCTCAACTAGAAAGTCAACGGCTGAAAATTCCTCTTCAAACATCCTTCTTAGAGCTCGACTTCCTCACTGATGCTGAACGAGAAGAATCTGCCAAAGCTGAGAAACTGTTTGCTGAATGCAGACGAGATGCCCAACTCGCTTTAAAGATTCAATCTTCTCAAGTTAAGGACAAAAAGCTGAAAAGAAAGCCTGTGGAAGTTCAAGCTGCACTGCTGAAAGAAATTGAAGAGGAACGCTCCAAAGAACAAGAGATCAACGATAAGTCTATCGAATGGTGTAAACAGAAGATGGATTATCGCTCTGATCTTCTTCCAATAACAGCCGTGACTATCTCTGGTCACAAGAAGAAGGATCAACTCTCAGTGACCATGGAGATTACCAGAGAGGATGGAACTCAGAAAGCTATGTACGTTTCCAAACTTGAAGGCTTCGGGTTTACAGAGTGGATAGAATTCTGGGATGCGCTGAAGAAATCGAAATCTACATACAGAGGCTACGTTGAAGGACTTCTTAAAGCTCTCATCAACAGAGTCACTTATGTACTGAATCTGCCATCTCCTATCCCTCCCAATCCCAAGAAACTCAAGAGAAGAATTGGGTCCTCCTCCTCTGAAGACGTCGCCATCATCAGGAATGAAACTTCTATCAAATTTTCAAAAGATGCACTGTTTGGTCCTCCTCCTGATCTTTCAGTTCTGGATTTATCTCTACCTCCTGGTGGTCCTTTCCAAGCTGGTCAAGTAATTGACAATCCTTATGGAATATTCTTCAGAGATGATGATGAGGAACTCAGATTTCAAAGAGTCTCTGAGATTCCTATCTGTCCTCTGAATCATCTCAAGGATCTCTTATGCTTATGGTGTGACTTCTTCCCTGCTGCTGAGAAAATTAAAGAAATTATCAGCCAAAAATCCTTGGAACGAAGACAGAAAGGAGAAGAAATACCTGAGTATATGATAAATCCTCCTAAGTCTTCTTATAGCTGATAGATTAGTTTTCTTTTCTGTAATCTATTAGTTGTACTTACAGTAGTTAGTTATTTACTTATAATTTTCATTCCTTGTAATTCTCTTCTTGAATTAATGAAATTTCAGTAAAGTACTTAACTTCATCAGTGCTGTAAAAGATCCCTCAAAATAGTAATTGGGACATGTATGTTACGAGTCCTAATTATTCCATCATTTTGAATTATAAAGTAATTTTCTTCAGTTACTTTGTCATTATCAAATAGGGGGAGATTGTTGATCCAAACTCTCTCAGTGATTTGATAACGACCCTCTTCTATACTTAGTGAAAATTACGTTTTAATATGTATTAATGTTTCACTATCAGCGATCAGACTGAGTCTGTTCAGTTATCGCTGATAGTCTTTATTTTAAGCATTTCTATGTATTAGTGTTTCACTATCAGTGATCAGACTGAGTCTGTTCAGTTATCACTAATAGTTTCAGAAATAAACATCCAAACGTAATCTCTGAAGACAAGTCTCGCGTCAACAGATGTTCATAGCTGAATCGAAGACGAAGTTACTGAACAAAGAGAAGTCTACTAGTGACCTGATGCGGATATCAGTGAAGCAAATACAACTCTACTTATACGCGAAGGAACATGAGAAAAAGCTTCAGCGATAGCTGAACCTCTTTATCTCTGAACTTAGAGATACTCAGCGATCAATCGATCACAAAGCTTATGCCTCAAGTTTCCTTTTGTCTATCCTTGCACAACCTAGTACGATGTGTCAGAACGGACAAGTCTCTGCAACCATTCGTACAACAACTCTGTCAACTACACTGTTCACGACCCGGCCGAAAGCATGTCTCCCAAAAGTCAGACTCCCAAAGCCAATCAGTGAACGCCACGTGTAAAGTATCCTGCCATGCATTTAATGCATAGGGTATAAATAGGAAGTTCACCGCTTCATCTGAAGGTGTGCTCAATCCTTGAACTCCATATAGAAACCATTGTTTTCTATATCTCTTAATCTTCCTCTCTCTGAATTTCTTGTGCAATTATCTTAGTGTTTCTTAAGTTTGTTTAGATTGAGTCTGTCTTAATCTTATTCCGCAACAAACTTGTAAATTGTATTTTGATTTATCAATAAACAATTTATTAAACTTTAATTTATGTGTTTGTATTCAACACCCCCCCCCCTTCTACAAACTTGTTAAGCACCTTCGGGACCAACATAAACATATTTCGGTGCATATGTTTGATAAAATAGTAGATCGTATAGTAGTTCTTTTCAAGAAATTTATCATATATTAATCATTATTCGTAAATCACATGAACATTCATATATTAAAGATGAACATATGTGTTTTATGCAATGTTTTATGTATGTAAGGTGTTCATCGATGTTCCCATCTATCAATGTTTGTGTTCATCGAAGTTCTCTTCTGTCAATGTTTTATGTTTGTAAGGTGTTCATCGATGTTCCCATCTATCAATGTTTTATGTTTGTAAGGTGTTCATCGATGAACATTTGTGTTCATCTCTATTTAATAAATAAATATTTTATCTTAACCACAAATGTTCACATATCTATTCAATAAATAAAACCTATTGACTAAAAATCTAGTTTTAATCTCAACCATCCGTTGTTAAGATTGATGGTTTATATTAGTTCATATAGTTAACAACAAAACTTAGGTTAACAAAAGAACCTACCCCTATGGAGATAATACAAGAATCGTAACCTACCATTTAATTATGGAAACTTGTTTTTTGTAACTCCTAATAAAATTAATGCAAAATTGTTAGAAAAAAAATGACATATATACCCTTTAACATTAATAATTTCAATAATTTAAACATCAACAATCCTTGAATTCCTATTGGTTGAGAAAAGTTCATAAAGTTAACATGAAATGGATGGTTAAGAAATGATCCTTGCTCTATTTATTTTAACGTGACCATAATCTACATATCGTCAAACAAATTTTATATTAACCATGACCAATTCATGACATATGGCTACCATAGATGTTAATACCGTGGCTGTTGGTTATGTTGGATCAGTAATTGTATTCAAGATTAAATTAAATAAGGGTTCTAGTTTGTAATAGTGTTTAATACCTTATGTTAAGACAGTCTCATTGGATTCAAGATCATCCAAGCTGAAGATCGCAATCTGAAGCTAAAGCATAAACGTCGACTCTCGATATTAAAGTCTATGTCATTTGTAATAAATGTCAATGTAATTATTTCTAATAGATATTAGATCTAGTTTATCAAAGTTAGATAAAGTTAACTTAGTTAGTTATTATCTAAGTTAGTTAGTTAGATAGAATATCTAAATGTTAGATATTAAGTTAGTTTTATTGTTTTATAATGCAACTTGTTGTTGCAAGTTGATTAGGAAGTGTGATCAACACACTAGATTAGATTTGGTGTTATCTCTAGTATCTCTCAATCAGATCAGATCATAATATTAAACACATACAAAAACACACTTAAAGGTCTAATAGAGAGAAAACAGAGAACACACATCTATTGCTTGAATCAGATCAACCTTGTAACCATTTCTTATAATCAATACAGGTTGGTAATCTTTATGTGTTGTTTCTAAGAACTTGATATTAGTATTGTTGGACCCACAATTGATATCAGAGCCTGATAAAGATCAAATCAAGTTTTTCTGAAAAACGTCTCTGTGTTCTATTTGAAATTTTGATTTCGAGTGTTTAAGTGTTTTAGGTGTTAAAATCGATCAGGTTGTGATCGATTAGCATGCTAGATAGATTTGTTGTTGGTTGATTTCACTTCTAAGCATTTATCGTGTTCCATTTTGTGAATTTAGTGAAGAAACAGTCGAAAGCTTAAGTCACTGTGTTATCAAAATTATTTTCAAAAAGTTTGTTTTATTGAGATCAAGTTCTTACATTTAGTTCTAGAAGTGGTTCTAGACATAAGGGTAGAGTTTGGTATTGCTAATCGTTTCAGGAACAAGTTTTAGACAAATTTTCGAAGTCCAGGACGAACACACGCAAAATCAACTTTGCGCGTCCAACAGCAAACGCAAAGTCCAACTTTGCGCTCCTCAAGTGAAACGCAAACTTCACTTTGCGCCTCTCAAGCCAAACGCAAAGTCTACTTCTCGGTTCTAAAAGCAAACGCAAACCTCAACTTCACTTCTCGGATCAAGTAAGAAACGCAAACCTCAGAAACGCAAACCTTAAACCCGCAAACCTCAACTTTGCGCTTCCCACTAGACCCACAAACCTCAATTTTGCGCTTCCAACTAGAACCGCAAACCTCAACTTTGCGCTTCCCACTTGAACCGCAAACCTTACTTTGCGCGTCCCACGTGAAACGTAAACCTTACTTTGCGCGTCCCACGTGAAACGCAAACCTTACTTTACGCGTCCCACGTGAAACGTAAACCTTACTTTGCGCGTCCCACGTGAAACGCAAACTCCATCTTGCACACGCAAACCTGAATTTTGCACAAATTTCACACTTAGACAAAATTTTGAAAACTGTAATAGGGTCTTTAATTGTCATAAACTTAGCGGGACCCCCGTGCTAAGTCTGCCTAGGGGGACAAAATTTCTTGTGTGATCAAATTTTATCAGGACAAACGGTCAAAAGAGTTCTTATTGCATAATTAATCAATAAAGGATGACCTCAAGAGAAACTCTAGCTATCGGAACCGACACGACGCCACCTGTACTCTTCAGTGGAGAGTATGAGCAGTGGAAAGATCGGTTCATGGACTTCATTGAAAGACATGATCTGGGTATATTGATTAGAAAATCTCTGAGTGAAGGGAGTATGACAGCTCCAAGGACAATGTGTTATACTACAAAGATGAATGGAGAAAGAGTAGATCTAGATTGTCTATTACCACTTCGTATGTACTCAGACGAGCAAAGAAAGAGATATGACGCTGACATCTTAGCTTTATCTTTCCTACTGAATGGAATGTATGAGGAGATTTCCAAAGAGATCTTTTTTACATTAGAAAGCAAAGAGACTAAAGGAAAGCTGTTATGGGAACATATTGAGAAGCTGATGAGAGGATCAACAGTGTCATCAAGACTTAAGGTTTTGGAAGCTGAGAACTCTGAGCTACAAAAGAAAATATCTGAGTTTGAAAAGAAATTCTCAGATCTGTCAAAGAAGGGAGTGGAGGAGAAGAAGGTGATTGAGCTTCAAAGTTTAGTGCTTTCTCAAAAAGTAGAAGACTTTGAGAAAGTAATCATATTGGAAAGAGATCAGTTTGCCAATGAGAGGAAGGAAAATGATCAGAAGGGTGCTAAGAAGGGATTCGAAGAAGAAAAAAGCATCCTTGAAGCAAAGCTAAAGAAGCTTACCGAGAAGCTATCTGAATTATCTAAGAGTGTACTGACAGAGAAGAAAAAGAAGTCTGCATTTGAGAAAAAAGAATGAGCTCCTTATCAAAGAAAGAGAGTTATTCTTCAAAGGTAAAAGAGCTTCAAGATATTATTTCAAAGATGGTGGTGGTGACTGAGCGAACGACTCCAGAGTCAAAAATCCACTCACCTAGAAATATTTCAGTTGGTTCTAACAAACCAGCTGCAAGCTCACATCAGAAAACTGCTCTTTTCAAAAGGTCAGTTAAATCTTCTAATTAGATTCATTCTACTAATCTTTTCTATGACAGGAATAGAGATAATTCAGGTACACAAAGAAGGAAAAGAAGCTTCCAGGAAAAAGATGAACTGGTCTGGAACAGGAAACCAGTTAAAGAAGAGCTGAAATGTAAAAGCTCATGTGTACATACGCATAATGCCAAGAAAAAAATTGCGCGTAAAGGTAAACCTGATTTCGTCTACACGAGAGATCAATTAATCAGGTTGTCAGGTAAAAATTTTTATTGTTCTTATTGTCGTACACATGATCCTGTTCACAAGACAAGTGACCATTACTGGTATGGCTCTTACTCAGTAACCCCCATACGAACTGCAACTAACACATATGGACCCAAATACCAGTGGGTACCAAAGAAAACTAAACCTGTGTTGCAGGCACCTACTGTAAAGGGGGAGTAGGAAGAATAATGGCTTTTGAACACAGCAGTTCAAAACCCGTACTTCAACGAAGTAATGAATTCTAAACAAAACAGTTTAGGACTCACACTATAATGATCAAAAGACCTTACTCCAGTGCTGATATGAGAAATTGTACTCCGATACTCCAATGAGGAAATCAACCATCAAGGCGGAGTACATACTTTTCTGAAATTTTAAATGCATATCTTTTTCAATGAAAGTTTCAAATGCATAATTTCAGGGGGAATTAAAAAGGTGATGACTTCTGATTATTTCTGATCAGAACTCGTACTTTAAAAAGTTTTACTGCTTTTTATCTTTTCAATTTAAGTGAATAACGTTACTTTGACTTGACTTAAGACTTTTGCAGAATTTTTGAGAGAAGCTTACAAGTTCATATGTTTATGACTTTAAGCTTAGCTTAATGAGATAGAAGATCGTACGTAAAGGTATAATTCTATATCTTCATCTCATATATGGTTGAAAGAAGGACAACTTTCAATCATTGGAAAACATTGTTCTTAAATGTTCAAACCACTTCCCGATTTTTTCAACAAATTTTATATTTTGGGAGTGGAATTTAAATGTTTTCAATGATCTAATTGTGCTTTAACTAAAATAGTTAAACCAACCTGAGCATCACGTGCATCATAGGAAAACAAAGAATCATTGTGCTAGGAATTAACACAACTTCTATGGAATCACGTTAACCAGTGATTTCTGCCCACGAAGTTAATCCTTAGTGATTGAGTGTGAGAAGTCAAAAAGAAATGAGTGTGATTAGAGAAAGAAAAACGTTTAAAAGAAAGAGCGTGTGAGAACAGAGTTAAAAGAATATCACAACTCTGCACCAACTTTTTCTGAGCCGGGTAGCCACATTACTAGTGTTTCATAATTCTTAGGTGAACATTATTGAAACCGGCAACTAACCCATGCCAACTCTTGATCAAACCTCACTATCAACTCATTTTCTTCTCAACAAGAAAGTGTTTCACATTTTCAAAGGGGACGCAACACATATGCTATCTGATTTTCATTTGGAAAATCTGGATATTGAAAAGAAAAAAGTCTGCCCCACCTTCCCACTTCAATCATGCACATTGAGTCTGTGTTTAACTTACTATTGTCTCAGTGGTTTACACAATTTTGAGCCAAATAAGCAATCATCAGTGCTTAATTCTTTCAAACACAAGCACGAACACACAAGGAATTAGATTCTTTGTCATAACGTTTATAGAAATAACCTTTGTGGTGTTTCGATGATTAAATGGAAGCCCTGGGGAGTCAACATCAAACAACTCCTTTCCAAAGTGTATTCGTTACACACAGTGACTTAGTGTTACTGACCGACATGTTAACTGATTCATTAGTTGATTCAGGTGTTACACGACTATTTTGTCTGAATTTGAAAAGATCTGGATGAATATCTTTTGAATTGATGGATCAGGGGCTCTAAACGCAAGATTGACATTTCTTACAAAAACTTTTGGTGAAGTCGTTGCACTTAACATCAAAAAGGGGGAGAATGACTACACAAGAAATGGCAAAGATCACATGTTTCAAGAATCACGTCCACTCTTCAAAGGGGAGATTGTTAGAAAAAGACATGCTGCTTTCAGAGCTAGAGAAAGAGATTGCATCTTCTGAGCTGAAAGAGAAGATCAAATCGCTATATCATTTTCGTAATGATCTTGATCCAAAGGGGGAGATTGTTAAGACCCAGTCTCATTGGATTCAAGATCATCCAAACTGAAGATCGCAATCTGAAGCTAAAGCCGAAACGTCGACTCTCGATATTAAAGTCTTTGTCATTTGTAATAAATGTCAATATAATTGTTTGTTATTGTAATAGTTAACTTAGTTTAAATATCTATTTCTAATAGATATTAGATCTAGTTTATCAATGTTAGATAAAGTTAACTTAGTTAGTTAGTTAGATAGAATATCTAAATGTTAGATATTAAGTTAGTTTTATTGTTTTATAATGCAACTTGTTGTTGCAAGTTGATTAGGAAGTGTGTTCAACACACTAGATTAGATTTGGTGTTATCTCTAGTATCTCTCAATCAGATCATATCATAATATTAAACACATACAAAAACACACTTAAAGGTGTAATAGAGAGAAAACAGAGAACACACATCTATAGCTTGAATCAGATCAACCTTGTAACCATTTCTTATAATCAATACAGGTTGGTAATCTTTATGTGTTGTTTCTAAGAACTTGATATTAGTATTGTTGGACCCACACCTTAGGGGGTATTTTAGCAAATAGTTAGTAATGTTTAGGTCTTGTTGACCTAGGTATAAATAGTTTTTTTTTTCTAGAATTAGGTTAATCCTCATAATCATAATTATAGTAGAGAGAGTAGCCGTATTCTCTGTATTGTATGCACAAGGTACCAAGAACACACACACGCTTATCATTGATTAATTAAGAGATCATTGGTATGTTAATCTGATTTATTTATCTCTTGTTCTTTATTGTGTTGTGTTAATTTATCAACTAGTAATCTGGGGTTTAACAAGTGGTATCAGAGCCAAAAAATCAAGCTTTTTGGATTAAAACTTTTTTATCGATATCTTACTGTGTGAAATTCGAATTCTTGATTTAATGTGTTTTTATGCATAAAATTGATTTGATTAGATGCGTTTTATGCTATTGAATATGATCTGATTGTTTAATTGCACTTAAAATTATCAATTGATTGGCTTTTTATGACTTTTGGATACTAGGTTCATGAAACTTGCGACTACTGTCTCATTCAAAGTTGAAGCATAAAAGTTGTTTTTAATCATTAATTTTGATTGGGTATTGATCGATATATGTTTTGTGGGTGATTTGTTAGAATTTTATACTGTGAATCAAAAGTTTAGAGTGTTTTCTGGATTGAAAATCGATCACAGGGTCGAACTGTGATGAACTAACGCATTTGTTACTTTTGCGCCAGTTCATATTACTTTTGCGCCAGCCTCTGTTAGCGCAAGTTCTCTTTTGCGCCAGCCTCTGATAGCGCAAAATTTTCTTTTGCGCCACGTACTACACCGGTCAAGGGGTCCGGTCGATACTTTGGTCCGGTCGCATACACCAGTCGATACTCCACACCGGTCGACGTGACACCGGTCGGTCTACACCGGTCAGGGACACACCGGTCCATACCGGTCGCAAGACCCCGGTCGCTTTCTTTTGCGCCAACAGTTATTCGCGCAAGTCTATATTTTGCGCCAACCGCTAATCGCGCAAACCCTTCTTGCGCCAACCATTACTCGCGCCAAAACCTTCTTGCGCCAACCACTGCTCATGCAAAACCAGGATTTCGCGCCAATCTCTTTTAGCGCGAGTTGACTTTTGCGCCAGATTCTTTTGCTCCAGGTTCACTTAGCGCAAAGTTGTCTTTTTGCGCCACTGTCCTTTAGCGCATTCTGTATTTTGCGCCAGATTTTCTCAGTTTCATTCTTTTAGTATTATTCCGTATTTAATTGATTTTATCTGTAGGTATTTTTATAATTTATACTGTTTACGAATTCTGCATTTGATCATTTTTGGAGATTTATTTTCATGAAAATTTTTTAGTGTAGTTTTTATCCAATACTTGATTCTAAAGATCTTATTAGTTGATTCTCTTGGTACAGATAAGTTTGCTTTCTAACCATACAACTAAAGATGTCAAACCAACTTCTCTCAATGGGCTCTCAGTCCAAACCTTCTGTCCTCATGGCTAATGAGTATCAACAATGGAAGAAGAGAATGATTCAGTTCCTAAATCACAAAAGCAGAGATTATATGGAATCAATCACTTCAGGTCCAGTAAATCCAATGATCAGAGTACCTGGTCAAGCACAAACTGAAACCTCTCCAGAAATCCCTGATAGATTTGTCCCTAAACCGTATCAGTACTTCACTGAAAAGGAGAAAGAACTGTACAAGATAGATGAAGAGGCTCTCATTTATCTGACAATGGAAATCACAAATGACATCTACAACCGTGTAGACAGTCGGAGCTCTGCTAAAGAAGTTTGGGATGAATTATCAAGACAGATTGAAGAAAATAAAGCCTCCATCCAAGCCAAACAGAATCTATGCATAAATGCCTATGAGGGGTTTCACGCAAAGGAATGAGAGATGCTGCTAGATACCTACAACAAATACAATATCATTTTAAATGAATTGCGGAGGAACAATATCTCTAAATCTGCTTCAGAGATAAATTATAAGTTTATCAAGAACTTGAATCCTGAATGGAAAAACTTTGCCATCAACCTTCAGATGTCAAAGAACATGGCTCAAGAAAATGTCAGTGATATCTTCTCTACTCTTTCTCAGCATGAGGACGAGGTGAGAACCATTAATAATGAGTCTAATAATCTGAAGGATTTTGTGGCTCTCATAGCTGGCAAAGGAAAGAGTTCAAGTTCAGGTCCTATATCCTCTGCAAGGCCAAAGAAAAAGGTGTCTAAAGCTTTTGTTATGGAGGTTGCTGAGTCCGATTCTGCTTCAAGTGATGAAGAACTGGAGATTGACTCTGATGATGTACAAAGGTTCTCTGAGAATTTGGCCATGATAACTCGTCAATTCAATAAGAGCTTTGGCAAGAAAAAGTACTACTCAAAGCCAAAGTACGAAGGGCACAAGAAAGAGAAGTCTGAAATAAGATACAAGCCAAGGCATGGAAGGAGAGAGGAATGACGAGAAGACAGGAAGGAAGATAGAAGAGAAGAAAAGAGAGAGGAGATGAAAGAAGAGAGAAAGGATGAACCGGGCAGATGCTACAACTGTGGCAAATTTGGGCACTTCTCCAGAGATTGCAAGTTCAAGAAAGTAAAGAACTCAGAATACTATGCAAGGAAATCACTCATTGCCAAGAAAGCCGAAGAGGGAAAGGTGCTATAGCTGAAGAAGAAAACTGGTTGTTCCAAAGTTCTGATGACGAGGAGCAGGCGCACTTCACCCAAGTATCCTACATGGCAAAACTGGATGGTGACGATGAAGCTCTTGAGGCATATTCCGAAGATGCAAACTCTGAGGTAAGTGATAATTCTGAACTTATTGAATCTCTGATGGCCCAAATACACAATATGAAAGATGAATTTGCTTTATTGAAAGGTAAACTTAGCTCCGCACATCAATCAGTTTTGAGTTTTCGTGATGAAAACGCTTTGCTGAAAGTTGTTGTGGAAGAAAAAGAAAAGGAAAAGGATGGTTTAAAAGCTGAAAAGGAATCTTTAAAAAGAAAAATACCTGGTTTAGAAAAGGATCTTGTAAATCTCAATGCTGAAAAGGGTGAGTTTAAAATCAAATTTGAAGTTTGTTTTCAAGAAAGAAATGAAGCCTACACCAAGATATAGCAATTGGAGGATATTAACATGAAACGAGGTCAGACTGAGCAGACATTAAATCTGTTAACCAATAAACTCCAAGATGAAAGGTTTTATAAACTCAAACCAGGATTTGGTTTCCCAATGAACGATGTTTTGAAAAAGGCACCGGAGCACTTGTATAATTTTGATAAACTTGGCTCCACAGTCAAACCCATTCCTAACATTCGTGCAACCTTTGTTGAAGCAAGTACTCCTAAACCTTTTATAGAGACCAAAGGTCGAGAAGAAATGGGAGAGAACAAGTCTTGTGAGACCGATTCTCAAAATACTTTTAAATCAGTTGGGTTCAAATACAGTGATTTGACCAAAAGATATGAGACTCGAAAGATCGAATTCACTGAGTTTGAGTCACTGTTTACCACATCTTCTAAAGAACTGGTCAGCAACAACACAGTTCCACCTGAGACTGAATGCAAATATGATGAGTATGAATCGGATGTCGATCCATGAAATATATCATCAGTCCTAAATCCCATTCCTTCTAAACCTTTACTTGTTGAAGAGGTTGAAGAAGAAACTGTCATCACGAATGGATCTTGTTCAAAAAATGACAAAATGGAGTTTATTGAGAACATGACTGAGGAAAGGTTTTCTGAAATGATGAATGCTTCAGACTCTGATCCTGTTTCTACTGCAAAGGAGTCAAATTTTGTAAGTGATCATACATCTGAATTGATGAAACAAATTGATATGTTGCAACAGTCTCTTGATGAGGTTGAAGATGAAAACTTTGATCTGAAATTTAAACTTGAAAATCTTTGAAAAAAATCAAGAGCTTTGCACAGAGATCAATGATTTGAAAATTACTTTGTTTAAGAATGTTTCAAATCATAAACAGATGCTCAATGATCCAAGCTGGAAAGTAAGAACTAATCTAGAATTTGATGCTCCTGCAAAAACCTTCAGTTATTTACTCTGATTGTCCTGAATAAACGCCTAGTATTTTTGAGAAGGGTGAGACTTCAAGTAATTCTTGAAAATAATCACTCTCTAAGATAGGGACTAACAAGATTCCTGTTTCTATTTCAGATATAAAAAGAAATGAAGTTGAGAGGAATAAGAAGAATAAAGATGATAGTTTGAATAAAAATGATAGTTTGAATTTTAGTAAAGATTCTGTTACAAACAGTTGTACTACAGACAGTGATGTTTTGAATAGAAATTCTTTTGATGGACATGAATGTCAGATTTGTTCAGATAAATCTAAATTTATGACTTTTGCTCGAAAGAATCTATATTGCAAACACTACTGGGATAATTCTTCCAAATACTACTCCACTCCTAAGTCCAAAAAGAGTAAAAGAAAAGCTAAACTAAACCTCAATTCTAATTCTTCCACACAACCCAAAGTGTTTCGTGCTAAGGTTACCAATCCTAGATCTAAAAAGCATTTTCAGGAATTAAATGTAAAAATGGTTTGGAAATGGGTTCCAAAACCCCGATATGAATGAAGAGTGAAAGTTAAACCTGTTGATATTCTTGAATTGATTGAAACTAATAGCAAATGACCCATTTTGCTATGGGTACCAAAGCAAAACTAATTATCTCTTTTGCAGGCCTGTCGATTATGGGTGATAGATTCCGGATGTTCACGCCACATGACAAGATTCAAGCACCTCTTGTATAATTCTGTGGAGGAGCCTGCCGGAGCAGTTAGGTTTGCAAATTCAGAGGTAGAAGGACACGTCATAGGACATTGAATGCTTGATAATGGAGTTGCGAAGATTCAAAGGGTGTTATATGTTGAAGGACTTGATCATAATTTGTTCAGCACCAATCACTTCTGTGACATGAAATATCAAGTTCGCTTCACAACAACTCATTGCTATCTTGAAGATCCAGATGGTTCGAAGTCTTCAAAGTTGAACGCCATGGAAATCTATATTATGTAGATTTTCCAACACTGTCTGTCACCCATCGAGTATGCCTATTAGCCAAAGCATCTAAAGCACAATCGTGGACGTGGCATCGACGCTTGTCTCATCAGAATTTCAGATCTATAGCTAAGCTACAGAGACAAGGTCTAGTCAAAGGTCTACCAGAAATGAGGTTTGAGAAAAACTCACTATGTTCTGCATGTGAGTTGGGCAAAATGAAGCAAAGCTCATTCAAGTCCAAAACTGAATCATCGACCTCATCTGCACTGGAACTTATTCATATGGACCTTTGTGGCCCAATGAGAACAACGTCTATCAACGGCAAGAAATACGTCTTAGTGATGATAGATGGCTATTCAAGGTATACATGGCTCGAGTTTCTTCGCAACAAGTCAGATGCACCAGAATTGATTATCGCTTTTATTAAACGCATACAAGTACGTCTTCAATAACCAGTCCAAACTCTTCACAGTGACAACGACACGTAGTTCAAGAATGACACCTTGCATAGTTATCTTATCTTTGTGGGCATCTCACATAACTTCTCCGCAGCCTACACTCCACAGCAGAATGGCATTATTGAACGGAAGAACCGCACTCGTAATGAAGTTGCTCGTACTATGCTTGCATATTCCGATCTACCCATGTATCTTTGGGATGGGGCAGTCATGACAACTTGCTTCACTCATAATCGTACCATTATGGTCAAACGTTTTTATAAAACAACATATGAGTTGATCAACAATCGTAAACCTAATATCAAATTTCTTCGTGTTTTTTGTTGCAGGTGTTACATTCTACGAGAGCGTCAAGGTCTATCAAAATTTGATAAGAAAGCGGATGAAGGAAATCTCGTTGGATATTCCCTGACATCCAAAGCTTGTCGAATCTACATAATTCGAACCAAGACGATTGTTGAAAGCATGAATGTATCCTTTGATGAGAATTCTACTTGGACTTCTGAACACAACAGTTCAGAACTCGGACTAAAGAACAAAGCTTCTATTCACTCCAGAATAGAACCAACATCTAAAGAATCTACTTCTTCTAGCTCTAACTCTACTTCTTCTGAGTTAGATTTGTTGTTTATTGATGCCTTCAATGATATTTGTGCATCAACACAAATCTCGGAGGTCCTTACTCATTCTGTAGACATGTCTGGACCGTCCGAAGAAGTCACTGAAACTTCATGTCCATCAGGTACAACTAAACCGTTAGCTTCTGACTCTACTAATGCTGAATCTGTCTCTGTAAATATTCCTTCTAGAAATGAAGTCACGAGTACTTGAACCGCTATTCTAGAAGCTCAAGTATCAGAAACACTAGTACAAGATGTCCCGAGTACATCTGTGGATCTACCTGCCGTGCATGATGAATATAATGCATCAAATACGCAACAAACAGTGGAATCCTTTCCAAGCACACATCGTTGGACTAAGGATCATCCCCTGCATAACGTGATGGGTGACGTACAAGCTGGTGTCACGACACAGTCAGCGTCAGCTAATTTCTGCATGTTTTCAAGCTTCCTTAGTTCCCTAGAACCAAAGAAAGCATCAGAAGATCTACGTTATCCCTACTGGATTTCTCCTATGCAAGACGAGCTTATGCAATTCGAACGGAACAAGGTTTGGCTCTTGATCCCACTACCTAAAGGTAATACTGTTATTGTAACCAAGTGGGTATTTAGAAACAAGAATGACGAGGCTGGAGTAGTTGTGAGAAACAAAGCTCGATTGGTTGCAAAAGGGTATTTTCAACACGAGGGTATTGACTATGATGAAACATTTGCCCCTGTAGAACCCAGTGCAGTGCAAAACAGAATAACAACAATCAAAGATGAACATATTATAGGCAACAACAACTAGTCATATGATTGATATTACTTCAAAGGGTTTAGGTTTACAGAGAGAATTTCTGATAAGGGTTTGTAAACCTAATGACTAGAAAATTGAATAATGAACTTATAACCTTACAAATGAAATATAAATCAACTTTAAATACTTAGGCACGCAGGCCTGACGGGCTCATGGGCTTTTAGGCCCAACAAGCTTACAACTATGAATAAATGATAGTTTATACCCTGAACTTCTATTTAACTAACAAAATAGCCCGAACAATCTCCCCCTTTAAATAGAAGTTGAAACTCGCGCCAGTTAGGAACATATATCTTCCAAAAACCAAAACTGATCTCGAAATATCTGATTTGTGTTCTGAACTCCAGTCGTTCTTCGATAACTCTCAGTGCTTTAAGAACAAGCGATTTGTATGTAGAATCCAGTACCTGAACTCTTTTTTCATCTTGACTCAGCGCACGCTTCAACTTGTCTTTCAGAAGCATCAAAGTACCATCACAGAATCTGGTAATCTGATCAAAACGGATAAATCGTAGAACCCCTTTGTTGTTCACGTATGAAATACCAAACTCTGGAATCTTTATAACTGTGAATGCTGGTACGCTTAGAGCATCAGACGGCTTTCTAACCCAATCTGAAAATCTTCCACCGAAGCAAGTTTCATTGCGCACTTCATGTATCTCTTCACGGTTTCTAGTGCATCAATGACTTCCCCGTGTCTGACGGTTCTGGTCTTTAAGTCACGTAGTATGAACAGCAAATCTTGTGGCCCCAGACATGGAAAATTAGCATCAGAAAAGCAGTACTGTTGACCATCTTCTCTTGTAACCATGAAGTCCGTATACTGAACCTTCATGAAGTAGGCAGGTATAATCCTATCAACTGATACAATCTTGAGCTTCGTCTTGGAGTACTTGCTTTGGAACTTTCTGTATACGAACACAAGCTCACACTGTTTTTTTTGTTTTTCACTGACTGTAGACCATGGAGAACAACTTCATCATAGTTTCTGATCCAGTGGGCAAAGATCTTCTTCTGGCTTTCTTCGAGGAAAGGAACTTTTATTCTGACTCTTTCCCACTTGGATGGATGAACTGGAGGAGTACGTACTGGTTCTCTAACTGGTGAAGCTGGAGGAGATATCTTGGGAAAAACTGTAGAAGAGAATTCAGGGTGATCAACTGGATAGGTCAATAGAGGAACCACGGCAGAAGGCTGATCATCTGGATGCAGTATTTCATCAATTTCTTCTTGCATAACCACCAGAGCTCTTTCAGTATTAGCACATTCTTCTGTCGTGTCCGCCACTTCATACGGATCTAGTATTATTGCCCAATCTTCAGGAACTATCGGAGAACCATCTTCAAATTCCTCAGGCTTTTCAACCGTCGAATAGTCGTATAGTATCAAGTCTGTCACCTGTTCCCGTTCCTGTTCCTGTCTCTGTCCCTCTGTTCTTGTACCGGAACCCAGAACCCGAAACCTGTTCAACCTGATCTGATTCCACCATATGTGTCTCCGGCTCAGTTAGGCGTTGGCGCTTCTCCCCCTCATGGTGATCAAGATCATCCTGATCATCATGTCGGTGCTTGAGCCGTTCTGCCTGGCTTCGGCAGGTATCCTCCACTGCTGATAGACGTTCAGTCAAAACAGCTACGGTTTGCTGAAGTGACTGAAGCATGGCTTGTTGGATCTGGAAGGCTTAAGAAGACACAATAGGCTTGGGGGTTGGTGGGGTAGGTGTGGATGCTTGAGAACGAAGCAGTGATAACAAATCGGCATCCTAGGTGGGTTCGGTTATAGACTAGGCTAGTAGTTTGGCAAGAAGAATGGATTTAAGCTCAGGTATAGAAAGATCCGTAGCGGGTAGGGAAGGTGGAATAGGTGTGGGCTCAGGCTCAGGATCAGTCGCAGGACCTTTGCCTTTGATCATGCGTTTGAGGTTGTCCACCTCTTCCCTCATCATAGATTGGACAACCTTTAGGGCGCCGTCCATGTATTCTCTTGAGACAAACTCAGTTGGGGTAACTTTGGGGTCACTTAGACTTCCTGTTGTAGCTACGACTGTAGAAGTCGAGACGCCTACGTTCACGGTTGGCGTGATGATAGACATGGTAGGACTTCCACAAATCCTCGTAAACTACCCGAAGGCGGAATTACTATGGGTGTTCCGGCCGGTCCACTTAGGCGACCGGCGATAGCCGAAAATGGAATTTGTGTCCTAGGAATGGCATGTATAGAAAAAGGCTCTAGACTCCGTGCATGCAAAGATGTCGAGAACGGGGGCACCTGTTCTCTTGTTTCAATATCGGAACCCTCCAAGTGAGAGCCGGATAGCGGATGTGCTAAATCCCCGTGAGAATGTGAAACCACCATCTGTTGAGAGATGGTGGAGTGGCTTGGTGGGGTGTGCAAATGCCCCGCTAGGTCCACGGCGGCTTCTTTAATACCCTGTCTCAACACATGAGACTGGATAGCAGATGTGGCTACCTGGCTGGATGTGGCTAGGGGGATACAACCGTTGATGGTTGTCCCGTCACTCGTGTACTCTCAGCGTCATATTTTCTCTTTCTTTCCCTCTCTCTGCTCACTAGAATATCATCTTCAACTAAATCTCCCTCCGCTCTCCAGGTGAGGGCTGATCATCATCACCATCGGAGTCAGAAGACTCGTCATTTGATGCCGGTACGTTAGTGGCTGGGTCCGACTTACTGTCGGATTTATCGGCTGCCTCCTCAGAGTCGGTTGCAGCTTCCGACTGAGAGTCGGGTGAACCTGATTCCGCCGCAGACTCGGATTGGGCCGAAGCTTCCTCCGAGGCGGAATGCGCTGTTGTTTCCTCAGTAGCAGCGACAGAAGAGGAATGGACATGAAGGGCTTCAGAAGCAGGTATCTCTTCTGCCGTTCGAGTCTCTATTTGCATCGGCGAAGATGGTTGTCTAGAAGAACTAGGCTGGCTCGTTCCAACGGCACTGCCCACGCCAGTTCCCCTCACGATTATTTCTCTCGACACACCCTGTCCGGAAGCCCCAGCTATTCGGACGCTCCCGCCTCTCGTTCGTGGACGCGGACCCTCACGTCGCTCAGGTCGTGCTCCCAGGGCAGGTCCTGCCGGTCCTGGCCGGACCATAGGAGCTGGAATGTTGTGTGTGTGCCTATAAGCTATCACACTCAGTGCCGTAGGACGAGCATGGTCTAGTACCCCGACTGGGATTTGTTGGGCGACAACCCCTTCTGGATCAGCGCGGGAAGGTATCTTGCGTGTCGGATGATGTGGGCATGTCGGGTGCGTAGACGCCGCTGTATCTCGGGATACAGGTTCATGAAGTTCCGGATGACAATCTATAAGAACCGCATGAATGGAATGAAATTCGATCGGCGAGATGCAGTAGAACGAACTCTCTGAACGAGTTCAAACCAAAGAAAGTCGGCAACGTCCATGTGGCGATTGAAGGCCACCGCGTGAAAGATGCGAAGAATCGGGGCACTCGTCTGATCAATGCCATTCGTTATAGCCGAAAGACACCGATTTATGTAAGTGAACATCGTGTACCAGATTGTCGAGAGGTACTTGCGGTTGAAGGTTGATGGAATGCGAAGTTCTGCGCCGTATCCTAAGGAGAGAAGATCGGTGCACAATGTAGCATCAGAAACCATCGGGTCGAAGCTTTGTCGGCCTGGAACGGATCCGGCGGTCGGTAAACGAAGGAATTATCGGAAGAGATCACATGTTAGAAGCACTGGAGAATGATCTATCCGACCTTCAAGGTTGAATTTGCCATCGGCCTCTAAAGCACGGAGAGAGTGCCAAAACTGCTGTAAGTATAGGACTGGAACGATCGCAGTCTCTGTAAAGGCATAAGAGATTGGATGCCCCATAAGTATCTCGATGATGACCTGATATTGAATAGCAGGTTGGGTTACATCGAGGTGGTAGTTATTGGCTGTAAGAGGGAGGAACTGATCCTCGGGAATCAGTTCCACATCTACGATTGGATCAATCGCCGGTGGCTGGTTTTGTGCCATTGTACCTATGAATAAATATTCGGTTAGTACCCAGGTAGGTGAATTAAAAAAAGCCGTTGGAGTTACATGGCCATGATTTAAACCACAACCGTTAATATCTCCATCAGATTGGAAGACCAAACCCTTATTCGGGACTGAGGGTCAGTCACCTAGGCGCATATAACTACACCCATTTAATGAAGTCAAACCAACCCATAGAACCACCAAAAACACCTCATAGATACACATATGAAAGGGTATAACTATAAGCTCATTAGAACCCCAAAACAGGATTCGACCTGATACGAAATTAGACCGGATATGTTTTCCACCGGGGGTCTCCTAAGACCGGATGTGGTCTTCGACCGGGTGAAGTATTCGACCGTTGGTTAAACCACCGGATAAGAGTTCGACCGGTTAAGGGCTTCGACCGGATAGGTCTTAGACCGGGGATCAGCTAAGACCGGATATCACATTCGACCGGGGCATTTATTCGACCGGTGGCTAAACCACCGGATAAGGTTCGACCGGAGGATAAGAAAGACCGGGGATGGTATTCGACCGGTGTTTACAATCGACCGAAGGTGCCTTCGACCGGGGCGAAACCCTAGATCGGAGGAAACCCCCGGAGATGTCGAATCGTCAACAGTGCAGACGCCGACGCACACATTGTCGGCGATGAACGTGGAAAAACGGTCGATATAAGATGTAACCAACTAAAAATCGATTAAACTTACCTGTTCGATCGGAGATGAAGCGAAACGATGATGTTCGGTCGAGTGGGAGTTCGGTCGAAAGGAACTCCGGGCGATTGAGAGAGATGGAAGGAGACGATTAGAAAAAGAGAAGGGGAATCGATCGAATGTGGAAAAGGGGGGGTTCGATCAGGGATTTTAAACCCCCGAACTTGGACTTGGGCCGGGGCCGGGCGAGAGGGGGCCGGGGAAACTTTGGACCGGGACCAAACATAAGCAATTCAAACCAAAACTTTAAAACTATTTTTGTATTTTTCGATAATAAAATAAACCTACAAAAAAAACCTTAGGGAAAGAAAAGAGGAAAAAAAATTAAGAAACCTATGGAATAATAAAAAATGAAGGAAAAATAAAAACTCCCTCTCCAAAATTTGAAATACACACGAGACTTAACTCCCCCTCGAATGATTACCATGAGGAGGTCCAAACACAAAATCCACTTACCTGCTCCCCCTCGAATGGAGGACAAATGAACTGCACAAAGAATCACGAAAACAAAAACACGAACACAAGAGAAACGAGAAAAACACGAAATCTACTTTGTTGATACAGAAGTTCGTAACTGACACAGAACTGAACGAGTAAAATGCAATAACCAAGGAGTGTGGATAATAGCAACCAGAGACAAGTCACTAGAGCAGTTGTCACAGTCATTCGTTATTGAACGAAACTCGTAGAGAGTTGCGACCGGATCAAACTTTCAGGTTTAGCATACCTAGATTGGACACAAGGTAATTAAAATTTTTTCGTCCAAGGCTTTGGTAAACAGGTCTGCTAACTGATGCTCTGAATTAACAAAATAGAGTTCGATAGTACCTTTTTCGACGTGATCTTTTACAAAATGGTAACGCACATCAATGTGCTTCGTCTTCGTGTGCTGGACGGGATTGCTTGATATGGCTATCGCGCTCTTCGAGTCGCAGTAGATAGGAATCCTTAAGTAATTAAACCCATAATCTTTGAGCTGGGTGCGCATCCAGATGACTTGTGCGCAGCAACTGGCGGCTGCGACATACTCCGCCTCGGCGGTGGAGGTGGACACGCAGTTTTGCTTCTTGGAAGCCCAGCTGACAAGACGATCGCCCAAGAACTGAACATGACCCGACGTGC
Organism: Arctium lappa; assembly: GCA_023525745.1. Taxonomy (NCBI): domain Eukaryota; kingdom Viridiplantae; phylum Streptophyta; class Magnoliopsida; order Asterales; family Asteraceae; genus Arctium; species Arctium lappa. The sequence goes on along the minus strand of CM042056.1, from coordinate 18,174,099 downwards.
TTTTCCGGTCCAGCATGTTTCCAGCATGGTCAGCGTCCGAGTAGGCTGTCATTTCAAAACCTGTCTCTTTTGGGTACCACAAACCAAGATCAGCAGTACCTTTTAAATATCGAAAAATTCGCTTAACCGCAGCTAAGTGAGACTCTTTAGGTTTCGACTGAAATCTTGCACACAAGAATGTCGAGAACATAATGTCAGGCCGACTAGCTGTCAAGTAGATCAGAGAGCCAATCATGCCTCTATAAATAGTAGCATTCACATCCTTACCGTCAGGATCAGAGTGAGGCTTTAGAGTAGTGGACATGGGGATTTTCATAGGTGAAGATTTTTCCATCTGGTATTTCCGAAGAATATCCGAGATGTACTTTGATTGATTAATGAAAATTCCTGTTTGTAATTGTTTTACTTGAAGACCCAGGAAAAAATTCATTTGCCCCATCATGCTCATTTGAAAATGTTTACTTATTAAGGCAGAAATGTTCTGACAGTACTTGGGGTTCGTGGAGCCAAAGATTATATCATCAACATAAATTTGTACAAGAATGATATCTTTCTTCTCTCTTTTAATAAATAAAGTAGTGTCAATTTTACCTTTAGAGAAGCCAGACTTGACTAAGAAGGATGAGAGTGCATCATACGAGGCTCGTGGCGCTTGCTTAAGACCGTAGAGGGCCTTGTCAAGAAAGTAGACGTAATACGGATTTTGAGAACTCAAGAAGCCTTCGGGTTACGAGACATACACTTCCTCCTTGAGAACGCCGTTGAGGAACGCGGATTTCACGTCCATTTGTGTTGGGAACTTAAGATGTGAACAAGTCTTTAATGCTGCTAGTTCAGAATTACTACTGCCAGAGGACTTCAAAGTTAATACTGCTGAGTATTACTACTGCTAGTAGAATTAATACTGCTAGTCAAAGTTAGTGCTGCTTGAACAAAGTTAGTACTGCTTAGCTAGTTAGTACTGCTAGTGGTTAGTGGTGCTTAGTAGTTAATGCTGCCAAGACTTAGTTAATGCTGCTTGTGAGATAATGTGAAGATAATGATGAAGAGATCGTGGTTAAAGATAAACATGGAAAGCTGAAGATATTCATTGAAGATATACTGAAGATATTTTATTTATTGTAATTATCTTTTATTCAGTTTATGTATAGAATGTATAGAATAGTTTAGATATATACATAATTCATTCTAAGTTTTTGAAAAAGAGAGAGAATCAACCTCAAGGCATAGATCCTAATTCTAGAGAAGTAGAATTCGTCTTGAAAGAGCTTGTTCTTCAAGATTGAGGTTGAGTGTGTAATCTTGTGATTTGATAATTGAATACAAGTGTACAAGTTGTCAATCATATACTGTTTGTTTACTGTTACTTTGAATATCAAAGTGTTTTTCCGCAACTTCTTTGATATTGTTTCTGAGAATTTATTCTTGTTAAGAATTCGATCCTAACAAGTGGTATCAGAGCCTGTTCTCTCAGAAACATCTATTCATTCATCATGGAAAACTTTGTAGAATCAAACAATACCCTAGTTTCAAAGGTTCCAATGCTCAGACCCAATGAATTCGATATGTGGAAGATCAGAATCAAGCAGTACATACTCCTCACTGACTATTCCATGTGGGACATCATTGAGAATGGTCCTTCTGAAGCAGGAAAGATTGGTGCAGATGGAAAGAAAACTCCACCAAAAACTGATGCAGAAAGAAAGACTAGACAGACAGAGATGAAAGCCTTGAGCACCTTGCTCTTGGCTATTCCCAATGAATATCAACATCAGTTCTGCAACTGCACTGTTGCAGAGATGCTCTAGAATGCTCTGGAGAAGAGATTCTCTGGTACCAAAAGTAACAAGAGAAATCAGAAAGCCATACTGAAGCAACAATATGAGAACTTTATGTCAACCAAGAATGAGTCCATGACTCAAACTTTTGACAGGTTCAACAAGCTTATTGGTGAACTAGCCACAGTGGGAGTACAAATTGATCAAGATGATCTGAACAGAAAGTTTCTAAGGTCCCTGGGTGAAGAATGAACCATGTATACCGTGTCTTTCAGACAGAATGATCAACTGGAAGAAAAGGAACTTGATGATCTCTATAATGATCTAAAAGTTTTTGAATCTGAGGTAGAGGCTAAGAAGAGGCCTTCTAGGTATGTTCACAATGCTGCACTCCTTTAAGCATCAATTGATTCTACTTCCAATCCTGAATCAGTTAATGCTGCCAATGGAGCAAATCAAGAGAAAGACACTGAAACTGTATTTGTAGCCTTTCTGGCCAGTCATGGAAACTCTTCTCTTATCAATGATGACTTGGATCAACTCCATCCAGATGATCTTGAATAGATGGACATTAAATGGCAGATGGCCATGCTCTCTATGAGAGTTAAGAAGTTCATCAAAAGAACTGGGAGAAACAACTTCTCCCAAAGAAGAGAAGATGGAGCAGGTTTTGACAAGTCTAAGGTGGAATGCTATAAATGCCATCAAAAGGGACACTTTGCTAGGGAATGCAGAAGTGGAGTGTCTCACAACAACAACCACCAACAGACACAATCTAGAAGCTTCAATAATAATAGAAACTCTGCACAATCCCTTGTCTCTCAACAAGGTACGGGGTTTGATTGGAGTGATCAAGCTGAAGAGGCCATTCAAAACCAAGCTCTAATGGCAGAAGTGTCTGATCTCCCAGCAGAGGTAACTTCCAATCTATGTTCTCAAAATTGCATTAACACTGTTAAAAGGTATAGGGATCACAATCAGAACATGAGTGATGACCTTAAGAGATTGGAAAAGGACATAAAAGATTATGTCAGGATAGTTGAGAAATTTGAAGAGCAGATTAAGAGTTTTCAAGCCAATGAGCTTCAACACTCTTATGACACAAATTACTAGAAGTGGGAAAAGAATGACTTAGAACTTCAACTGACCAGATCTAAAGAAGAGAGTGAAAAGCTAAGAGGAGAGCTAGCTAAAGTCAAACTAGATGTAGAAAAGTTTTCCAATGCTTCCAAAGCAATGGATTCTTTGCTACAAACTCAGATTCATGATAAACTGATAAGAGGAATAGGGTATAATACCACACCACCACCCTATAACAACAACTACATCCCTCCTAGTTCAGATTTGTTACAAACAAAGGATAGGAAGGACCTACGCAAGGGAGCCATTGAGATAGATCCCTTAGATGAAGTAGTTGTTAAGGATAAAACTGAGAAAGAAGTTGTTAAGGATAAGGACAACACTGTGAGTGGTGAGATTCCTATAGAAAACCACATAATCACCAATGAGGGATGTGGAAAGCATTGGATCAAGTCCAATGAGATAGAGAAGACTGAGGGAAAGAACAAGAAGGTTCACTATAAGCAGACCACTGTTGTGAACTCTATCCCTTGCAAGTAGTGTGCATGCAATAAATCTGAGCCCTAAAAACATGATAAACCAAGGGGAAATCAGAGAAACTGGAATAACCAATGGGCACAAAAACAAGGCATTGATCTGAGTAAAATCAATAGACCAAAGCCTTGTTTCATATGTGGAAAGTTAAACCATTTGGCTAAGTACTGTTTCTTTAACCCAATTAACCAACAGATGAACTTTCAAAGATTTGTGCAAAAACCTGTTGGTTATAGAAAAGCTGGAAAGAAACAGGTGATGAAGAAATCTGTTGAAACTAAAGGTCCCATAAAGAAAAAGGTTTTAAAAGAAAGTATTAAAATGTGGGTGCCTAAAAGCACTAAAACTGTTAGTACTGCTGACAAAGATAGTGCTGCTAGAAGCATTACTGCTGCTACCAGTGTTAGTACTGCTGAAAATTTTAATGCTGCTAATACGGTTAGTACCTCTTCAAAAGTTAATACTGCCAACACAGTTACTACTGCTAACACAGTTACTACTTCTAACAAGGTTAGTACTGCTAAGCATGCAAGTGCTGCTAATGTAGTTTGTAAGTCTAAATCCAGTACTGTTTCTAGCAAATGTGTTTCCAAGCCTATCATTGTGACAAAGTACTCCAGAAAATGAGGAGTCAAAGTTTAAAAATCTTGTCAAGAAAGAATGAAAGTATTTTGATGAGAAAGGGGTACCCAAGACCACTTTGGCTTGGGTTCCTAATTCATACTAACTGAATTATTTTATGTGTAGGGCAACCAACAGCTCAAGGGAAAGAGCATATGGCATGTTGATAGTGGTTGCTCTAGGCACATGACAGGCAACATGTCATGCCTTCAGGATTTCAAGCATATCAATGGAGGACATGTTGCATTTGGAGATAATCTTACTGGTGGTAAAATAAGTGGAAAAGGTAATGTTACAAAAGGTAAGATCACATTTGAGGATGTCTACTATGTTGATCAATTGAAGTACAACCTGTTAAGTGTATCACAGGTTTGTGACAAACAACATAACATAATATTTACTAATACAGAGTGTATGATCCTTGCTCCAGAGTTCAAGGTAGTTGATGAAAGCATGATACTACTTAGAACTCCAAGAAAGGACAATGTTTATTGTCTAGATATGGACAATGTTGATAGTGATTCATCCCTGAACTGTCTTGTTTCAAAAGCTTATGTGGATGAATCCTCTCTTTGGCACAGAAGGATGTGTCACATGAATTTCAAGACTATGAACAAACTTGTTCAAAACAACCTTGTAAGAGGTTTACCATCAAAAGTCTTTTCTTGTGACGATCATTGTGTTGCTTGTCTTAAAGGCAAACAACACAAAACTTCTCATAAGACCAAAGAGATAAATACAATTTCTTCTTGTCTCCAGTTACTGCATATGGATCTGTTTGGTCCTACAAATGTTATGAGTATAGGCAAGAAATCTTACTGCTTGGTTATTGTTGATGATTACTCCAGATTTACTTGGGTATATTTTCTAAGGACTAAGGATGAGACAAGTGGACTGATCAAATCTTTTATCCTAAGAATTGAAAACCAAACTAATCAAAAAGTAAAAATCATTAGATCAGACAATGGAACTGAATTTAAAACTCTTGATCTAAACACCTTTTGTGAAGAAAAATGAATTGAGAGACAATATAGTGCCCCTAGGACTCCTCAACAGAATGGAGTTGCTGAGAGGAGAAATAGGACACTAATAGAGGCTGCTAGATCTCTGTTAGGTGATTCAAAACTGCCAATTACCTTCTGGGCTGAAGCAGTTAATACTGCTTGTTATGTCCAAAACAGAGTTCTAGTGGTCAAGCCAAAGAACAAGACCCCATATGAGCTTTTAAATAAAAGAAAACCTTTCATTGGATTTTTCAAACATTTTGGGTGTCCTTGTACTATTCTCAATACCAAATCTCACTTAGGTAAGTTTGATAGCAAAGGCAGATGATGGATTTCTTGTTGGGTATTCATCTCAGAGTAAGGCCTACAGAGTTTTTAACTCTTCTTCTAAAATAATTGAAGAAAGTGACAATGTCAAATGCAATGAGAACACACCAAATCCTATTGGGTCTGGTCCTCAGTGGCTATTTGACATTGATTCACTAACTAACTCTTTTGGTTTCAGTAGTGATGATTATGCAGGTTCATGAAGTGGAGGATCAGGAACTACCCAATAGCCAGCTAAAGGTGACCAACAGTATCACCAGATATGATGGGTTTAAAGCAAGAAAAGGTGAAACGCTGACGGAAACCTACGAGAGGTTTAATATGCTTCTCAATGATCATCAGAAAAATAAGATCACAAAGACGAACACGGAAAATAACATAAAGTTTATGAACAACTTACAGCCTGAGTGGAAACCCTTCGTCTCTCATATACGCCACACTCAGACCCTGGAGAAGCTGTACCTTCACGAACTCTATGAAATGCTGCTTCAGGACGAAGAAGAAGTGATGGAGCTTATTGGGAAAGCAGAGGAAAAGCCAGCAGCTGATCAAATAGCACTCGTATCTGAGAGAAGCGGCAAGTCCGTCAGCCGATCATCTGGAAAAGAGCCCGTGCTGAGTGATTCTGAACCTGAAGATCCTGATAGCTACTCGGATCCAGAACTTGCTAAGATGAAAGAAGCAATGGTGTTTCTCACCCAAGCATTTCAAAAGAGGAAGTTGTTTAACAAGTCCTCCAACAAGCAAAGAGTCTCTACTCGACATGATCATCGAGAAAAGTCTGAAGGTTATAGTCGCTTTGAAGCTGGTAAGAAGTCTGACAAGAGAAATGAGGAAAAGCCGAAAGACGAGCCGATCAAATGCTACAACTGTGGTCGGTTAGGTCATTTCGCCAAAGATTGTCGCAAGCCAATTGTGCGCAACGCCGACTACTACGGCGCCAAGCTGCTTCTTGCCAAAGAAAAGGAAGACGGTAAAGCTCTAATGGCTGAAGACGACTACTGGTTACAAGTGTCGGATGAAGAACCTGAGGATGCTGAAGCTCATTTGTGTTTCATGGGCAACCATTCATCACCATCCGATACTGATGAAGAAGATCACAATGCTCCTTGCCATGTCTGGGCCCCTTTTCATGAAGCTTTACTTGATCAAATGCAACTCTCATTGCACAAACTTGATTCTTACAAGCAACTTTTAAAAGAAAAAGAACAACTTCTCTCATCTTTAGAAAAACGTGTTACTAAACAGTCTAAATTTATGGAAAAACAAAGCTTAGAAATTTCTAGCTACCTGTGCCCGATTTCTAATTTAAGAGAAGAGAATGTGAGTTGTTCAACAGAGTCACAAAATCTAATGACCAAAGTAGATGATCTGACCGATAAGCTTCGTACGTCTGAGACCGAGAAAATTGATTTGTTGAATCAAAACGTGGCTTACAAAAATGAGAACATAAGGTTATCTAATCAGTTAAAGGAGATGGAAAAGAAACTTTATAGACTTGGGCAATCTCAACAAACGTTACATCTAATTACACCAAAAGAACCCAAGCATGCGAATAGGGGTATCGGTTACGATAACCCATATTATTTGAAAAAGGCCTTATCCCAAGTTCCGACGATGTACGCATCCGAATTTCTTAGATTAGATAAGACCTATCCTGAATACAAAATCAATTGGACCAAACCAATTGAGGATGAGGATTGGGAAGAGGATGAGTTAAGAAGGGAGACCTCTACGAAAATGAAACTTCCTTTTGTTTATGAATCTTTAAATGCATCTTACAACGAGGACAAACCTGTTTTTCTATCAAATGACTACTTTAGAAGCTATACTCAAGCTGAACTAGATACTAAAACCGTTCAAAATGAGGAGGAACAACCAGACCATAAAGTCTCCTCTGATTTTAGAAAGAAAAATTGTTCAGCTAGAAGAGTCGTTTGACCAAGAAAGAGACAGATTTCAAAAGGAAAAACAAGAACTTTTATCTCAAATTGAGTGCCTCTATTCCACTAAAGAGGAAAATGTGTCAGTTAAGGAGAAAGAATACTTTCAAACAAAAATAAAGAGGTTAAATTCACAACTGGCTGCTTTGGCAGCAGATCGCCTGAAAGAGCAACTGCACAAGGCTGAACCTCAAGCTAAGCCTTCAAATCTCCAAAGTGAGAATACTCATCTGTTTGAAAATTCTTATCCTGCCTCCGATACATCTTACTGCAAACTTTTATGGGTGACTCGTCACCAATCAATTCAAATAAGGGAAAAGAGCCTCATGTTTTTTAAACGGATCAGTGTAAAAATGCTTCCGCAAATGATCCTCTCTTAACAAACTCTTCCGCTGTCCTGAACTCCTCAAGCGATAAGGTCCTTTCTGATGAGGAACTAGAATTTTCCGCATTCTTGAATTCTGAGGTGTGTTTAGATAGCAATTTGAGCCAATTTGATTTTAATCCTTCTCTACCTAGCCATGTTGATTTTTTAAATGAGTCATGTGAGCCTCCGGTTAAATTTTATAAGGGTGAATGTTCCACATCTGCCCCGCAAAAACCTTCTGTGAAGAATTCTTCAAAATCTTCCAAGTCTAAATCTAAAAGGCGATCACAGAAGAAGAAAAAGACTGGTAGCTCTCAAAGGTCACAATCTTCAATTTTCAAATCCTCTGACTATGGGTTTAACGACATTTTAGATACGTATGGTCGTCGGAAAGAAGTGAAATATGCTTGGGTAGCTAAGAAGTCAAAAGAGAGCTCGGCAACATCAGAATTAGTTGATCCTGTCTTAAAGTCTAGAAAGAACAATAACAATCATGATGTTTTTATTTCAAAACCTTTAGTTGAATGTAATGGAACTCTTCCTTTAAAAGTTTATTCCATTCCGCAATTAATTGTGGATCAAATGATTTTGTTGATAGTCGTTTTGCATCTGATTGGTTTAGCTCATATCATATTGCTCATAATCATTCTTACAGTGATGTTTCCCGTGATAGACAAAGACCCAATTCTAAACGGGTCTCTAAGTCGGGTGTTAAATCTAATCCCAAAGGACCCATTTACGAATGGGTACCTAAAAAGAAATAACTTTTTTGTAGGACGGTCATGTGTGGTATCTAGATTCAGGTTGCTCCAAGCACATGACCGGAAGAAGGGAGCTTCTCACAAACTTCACCGAGAGGTTCTGTGGGAATGTGCGTTTCGGAAATGATCACTATTCTCCCATCAGGGGTTACGGAGATATTGTCAAGGATAACATCACGATCAAGAAAGTCTCCTATGTCGAAGGTCTCGGCCACAATCTCTTCAGTATTGGTCAATTCTGCGACAAGAATCTCGAGGTTACTTTCAAGGCTAAAAGGTGCAGCGTTCGGACTGAAGATGGAAAAGAGATACTTGATGGAACGCGTCGCACCAACCTCTATACGATTGACCTCTTGTCATTGAAAACCGACAAGGAAGTCTGTTTGTTGTCCAAAGCGTCTGCTGAACAAAGCTGGCTATGGCATCGCCGTCTCTCGCACTTGAACTTCAAGAATATCAACAAGTTGGTGCTCGGTGGCCATGTCAAGGGTATGCCAGATCTAAAGTTTTCAAAAGAGCATCTGTGCGCTGCCTGCGAAAAGGGCAAGATGAAGAAGGCGTCCCACAAGCCTAAAGCCGTTCCTAGTACTTCTCGGTCCCTTGAGCTAATCCACATGGAATTATGTGGACCGATGCGCGTTCAAAGCATTAATCATAAGAAGTATGTCCTGGTAATGGTTGACGATTTTTCTCGTTACACTTGGGTTCGATTTCTCCGTTCAAAGGACGAAACTCCCGAGTTGATTATATCACTTCTGAAGAGCATTCAAGTCAGTCTCAACCAAGTAGTTCAGACCATCAGGACGGACAACGACACTGAGTTCAAGAATCAAATACTCACCGGTTATCTCACTTCAGTGGGTATCTCGCATACGTTCTCAGCTGCTCGTACTCCTCAGCAGAACGGGGTGGTAGAGTGTCGAAACAGAACTCTTGTTGAAGCAGCGTGCACGATGTTATCTCAGTACAAGCTATGACTATTTCTTTGGGCAGAAGCCATTGCTACCGCTTGCTACACTCAAAATCGGTCTATCATCAACAAGCGGTTCAACAAGACACCATACGAGATCATCAACAAGTGTATCCCGAACATCAACTACTTTCATGCTTTCGGATGCACCTGCTTTGTCTTAAATGATAAGGATGATCTTGGCAAATTCAGCCCCAAAGCGGATGAAGGCGTGTTTATCGGCTACTCCCAACACGCCAAAGCCTACCGTGTCTACAACAAACGGACGAAGACCGTCGTTGAGAGCGTAAACGTGACTTTTGACGAGGCCACTGATATGGCTTCTGAACATCTCAGTTCAGAACCCGCGCTTACTGGTGTGTTAGCTTCTGGACAATTCCGTTCAGAGGCTACACAATCTCCAGTAGATCCAAATCATGCGTCTACGTCAAGAGCACATCTTTCTGATCTGGATTTGCTGTTCGAATTCTTTTATGATGACTTATTTAATGTTAAGGCTAATACTCCGTCGTGTGACAGGAATAATGCTCAAGCACCAGAAGTGACACAAGTCACTGGCCCTACCGACTCCGGTGGTCCATCCTCGCCTGGTGCTCCATCTTCTACTGCCAATGATCAAGCTTCCCCGAGCTCAAGTGATAGACATCCTCTTGCTCAAGTTCCTGATAACGGTGTTCCTGAACTGACTCCTGTTTCAGTTCTAATCCCTGAACTGACTCCTGTTGAAGGTGCTCCCGAAGATACCTCTCCAACAATCCCGGATCCTCCTATCGGTTCATCACCAGCTGAGTCGTCCTCTACTCCTTGTTCGACTCCCACTAAGGAGCTTTCACCTCACAGACCATCATCCCTCGAGGCAGTTCAGGATTTACCCCCAGGTGGTCATGTGGATTCCGATACCTCTCATCAGACATATCAACCTCATCCACACACCACCAAGTGGACTCGAGCTCATCCCCTGCATCAAATAGTGGGTGACCCCAATACACCAGTTCAGACTCGATCCACCACCGCGAATGACTGCTTATTTTCCTCGTTCCTCAGCCGTATCGAACCTTCTACTGTCTCTGAAGCGCTGAATGATCCGGACTGGGTAATTGCTATGCAAGAGGAACTCAACCAATTTGAGAGTCTCAAAGTATGGCGCCTAGTTCCGCGACCTAAGAACAAGACGGTGATAGGGACTAAATGGATTTTTAAAAACAAGAAGGACGAAAACGACATCATTGTCCGGAACAAAACGCGTCTAGTGGCTAAAGGATATCGCCAGCAAGAAAGAATTGATTACTATGAGACGTTTGCACCGGTTGCCCGCATTGAAGCGATCCGCATGTTCCTCGCCTACGCAGCTCACAAAAATTTCATCGTCTTTCAAATGGACGTGAAATCCGCATTCCTCAACGGCGTTCTCAAGGAAGAATTATATGTCTCGCAACCCGAAGGCTTCGTGAGTTCTGAAAATCCGCATTACGTCTATTTTCTTGACAAATCCCTATACGGTCTTAAGCAAGCGCCACGAGCCTGGTATGATGCACTCTCATCCTTCTTAGTCAAGTCTGGCTTCTCTAAAGGTAAAATTGACACTAAGTTATTTATTAAAAGAGAGAAGAAAGATATCATTTTTGTACAAATTTATGTTAATGATATAATCTTTGGCTCCACGAACCCCAAGTACTGTCAGAACTTTTCTGCCTTAATGAGTAAACATTTTCAAATGAGCATGATGGGGCAAATGAATTTTTTCCTGGTCTTCAAGTAAAACAATTACAAACAGGAATTTTCATTAATCAATCTAAGTACATCTCGGATATTCTTCGAAAATACCAGATGGAAAAATCTTCATCTATGAAAACCCCCATGTCCACTACTCTAAAGCTTCACTCCGATCCTGACGGTAAGGATGTGAATGCTACTACTTATAGAGGTATGATTGGCTCTCTGATGTATTTGACGGCTAGTCGGCCTGACATTATGTTTTCGACATTCTTGTGTGCAAGATTTCAGTCGAAACCTAAAGAGTCTCATTTAGCTGCGGTTAAGCGAATTTTCCGATATTGAAAAGGTACTGCTGATCTTGGTTTGTGGTACCCAAAAGAGACAGGTTTTGAATTGACAGCATACTCGGATGCTGATCATGCTGGAAACATGCTGGACCGAAAAAACACGTCGGGTCATGTTCAGTTCTTGGGCGATCGTCTTGTCAGCTGGGCTTCTAAGAAGCAAAACTGCGTGTCCACCTCCACCGCCGAGGTGGAGTATGTAGCAGCCGCCAGTTGCTGCTCGCAAGTCATCTGGATGCGCACCCAGCTCAAATATTATGGATTTAATTACTCCCGGATTCCCATCTACTGCGACTCGAAGAGCGCTATAGCCATATCAAGCAATCCCGTCCAGCACACGAAGACGAAGCACATTGATGTGCGCTATCATTTTATAAAAGATCACGTAGAAAAAGGTACTATCGAACTCTATTTTGTTAATTCAGAGCATCAGTTAGCAGATCTATCTACCAAAGCCTTGGACGAAAAACAATTTAATTACCTTGTGTCCAAGCTAGGTATGCTAAATCTGAAAGTTTGATCCGTTCGCAGCTCTCTACGAGTTTCATTCAATAACGAATGACTGTGACAACTGCACCAGTGCCTTGTCTCTGGTTGCTATTATCCACACTCCTTGCTTATTGCATTTTACTCGTTCAGCTCTGTGTCCGTTACGAACTTCTGTATCAACAAAGTAGATTTTGTGTTTTTCCGCTTCTTTTGTGTTCGTGTGTTTGTTTTTCGTGATTTTGTGTGCAGTTTATTTCTTGTTCTCTGTAAAGTGCATGTTGATTGTGGTGGATCTACAACCCAGTAAGGTGTTCAGGGGGAGCACTAGCGTCAGTTGGTTGGTAAGACTCACGAGTCCTCCTTTCGAGGGGGAGCACGTAAGAGGGTTCTGTGTTTGGACCTCCTCTTGGTAATCATTCGATGGGGAGCTAAGTCTCGTGTCTTCGTCTTTATATTTTTTTCTCCATAGGTTCAATTTTTTTTGTTATTCCCCTTAGTTTTTTTTAAGTTTTCTTATATTACCGAAAAATACAATAAAATATTTTTTTTAGGTTGTGTGTGTTTGGTTTTTGTTTTGTTTGTTTGCTTTGTTTCTGTTTTCCCCGGCCCAAGCCCTAACCCGAGCCCAAGCCCAGGTTCGGGGTTTAAAAACCCCGGTCGAATCCTTCTCATCCTTTCATTCGATCGATCCCTTTTTCTTTTCTCATCTTCTCCTTCTTCTCTCTCTCTCTCGCCCGGAGTTGATTCGATCGGACTCTCAATCGACTGAACTATCACTCGACCGAACACTCGTTTCTCTTCATCTTCGATCGACAAGGTAGGTTTAATCGATCTTTCGGTGTTTACATCTTATATCGATCGAGTTTTTCGTTGTTTAATCGCCGACTATACTTCTGCGTCGTTGACGATTCGACTCTCCTGGGGTTTTACTCCGATCTAGGTTTCGCCCCGGTCGAATGCACCCCCGGTCAAAAGGTTCCTCCGGTCGACTTACCTCCGGTCTTAAGAGACCTCCGGTCGAATGACCTCCGGACTTAGAAAATCCTCGGTCTTAGCTTACCTCTGGTCGAACACCCAATCCGATCGACCATATATCCGGTCTTATGAGACCTCCGGTCGAACACTTATCCGGTCTTAGTAGAACCCCGTTGAAATCTCATCCGGTCTAATATTTTATCCGGTCGAATCCAAGTTGTCTGGTGCTTATAGTTAAAACTTTTCATATGGGTGTTTATGAGTGGATGTTGGTAATTATATGTGCTGGAGCAAGTCTATGCGCCTTGGTGACTAACCCTAATTCACGAATAGGGTTATTGTTCTTCCAAGATTTGGAGTTACAACGGCTATTATCTTTGTCCAAACCTGCGTACTAATCGATTAACTCTTCACAGGTACAATGGCACAAAACCAGCCACCAGCGATTGATCCAATCGCAGATGCGGAACTGATTCCCGATGATCAGTTCCTTTCTCTTACAGCCAATAACTACCATCTCGATGTAATCCAACCTGCTATTCAATATCAGGTCATCATCCAGATACTCAGGGGCCATCCAATCTCGTATGCTCTAACGGAAACTGCAACCGTACCAATCTTATACTTACAGCAGTTCTAGCATTCTCTCCATGCGTTAGAGGCCGATGGCGGATTTCATCTTGAAGGACGGATAGATCACACACTAGTGCTTCTCACATGTGATCTCTTCCGACAATTCCTTCGGTTACCGACCGCCGGATCCGTAGCAGGCCGCGAAAACTTCGACCCCATGGTCATTGATGCTACACTGTGCACCGACCTTCTCTCTTTGGGTTACGGCGCAGAACTTCGCATTCCATCAACCTTCAACCGCAAACATCTATCGACGATATGGTACACGTTGTTCACATACATCAATCGGTGCCTTTCCTCTATAACGAAGGGCATTGATCAGACGAGCGCCACGATTCTACGCATCTTTCACGCGGTGGCCTTCAATCGCCACGTGGACTTTGCCGACTTTCTATGGTTTGAAATCATTCAGAGAGTTCGGTCTACTGCATCTCGCCGATCAAACTTCATTCCATTCATGCGGTTCCTACAGATCGTTATCCGGAACTACATGAACCTGTATCCCGAGATACAACGCCTCTCTACCCACCCGACGTGTCCACAACATCCAACTCGCAAGATTCCTTCCCGCGCTGATCCGGAAGGTGTTGTCGCCCGACAAATCCCAGTCGGGGTACTAGACCATGCTCGTCCCACGACATTGAGTGTGATAGCTTATAGGCACACACACAACATTCCAGCTCCTATGGTCCGGCCAGGACCGGCAGGACCTGCCCAGGGAGCAAGACCTAAGCGACGTGAGGGTCCGCGTCCACGAACGAGAGGCGGGAGCGTCCGGATAGCTGGGGCTTCCGGACAGGGTGTGTCGAGAGCTATTATCGTGAGGGGATCTGGCGTGGGCAGTGCCGTTGGAACGAGCCAGCCTAGTTCTTCAAGACAACCATCTTCACCGACTCCAACCGCAACTCAAATGGCAGAAGAGGCAACAGATTCTGAAGCTTTTCATGTTCAGTCCTCTTCGGAGGAAGCTTCGGCCCAATCCGAGTCTGTGGCGGAATCAGGATCAACCGACTCTGAGGAGACAGCCAATCAATCCGACAATGAGTCGGACCCAGCCATAAACGTATCGGCATCAAATGAAGAGTCTTCTGACTCCGATGGTGACGATAATCAGCCCTCATCTGGAGAGATAAGGAGAGCGGAGGGAGTCTCAGTTGAAAATCAATAAGTGAGCCGTGGGAGGGAAAGGCGGAGTAAAATACATTCCGAGAGTACATGAGTGACGGGACAACATTCATCAGTTGTATCCCCCCTAGCCACGTCTAGCCAGGTAGCCACATCTGCTACCCAGTCTCATGTGTTGGGACAGGGTATTGAAGAAGCCGCCGTGGACCTAGCGGCGCATTTTCACACCCTACCAAGCCACTCCACCATCTCTCAACAGATGGTGGTTTCACATTCTCACGGGGACTTAGCACATACGCTATCGGGCTCTCACTTGGAGGGTCCCGATATTGAAACATGAGAACAGTTGCCCCCGTTCTCGACATCTTTGCAAGCACGGAGTCTAGAGCCATTTGTTATACATGCCATTCCTAGGACACAGGTTCCTTTTTCGGCTATCGTCGGTAGCCTAAGTGGCCCGGCCGGAACACCCATAGTAAATCCGCCTTCGGGTAGTTTACGAGGATTGGGTGGAAGTCCTACCACGGCTATCATCATGCCAACCGTGAATGTAGGCGGCTCGACTTCTACAGTCATAGCTACAACGGGAAGTCTAAGTGACCCCGAAGTTACCCCAACCGAGTTCGTCTCAAGGGAATACATGGACGGCGCCCTAAAGGTTGTCCAATCTATGATGAGGGAAGAGATGGACAATATCAAACGACTGATCAAAGGCAAAGTTCTAGCGACTGAGCCTGAGACCACACCCATTCCACCTTCCCTACCAGCAACAGATCTTTCTATCCCAGAGCTTAAATCCATCCTTCTTGCCAAACTTCTAGCCCAGTCTCAATCCGAACCCACCCAGGATGCCGATTTGCTATCTCTACTTCGTTCTCAAGCATCCACACCAACCCCACCAAACCCCCAGTTTATTGTCTCTACCGAAGCCTTCCAGATCCAACAAGCTATGCTTTAGTCACTTCAGCAAACCGTAGTTGTTTTGACTGAACGCCTATCAGCAGTGGAGGATACCTGCCGTAGCCAGGCAGAACAGCTCAAGTGCCGACATGATGATCAGGATGATCCTTATCACCATGAGGGGGAGAAGCGCCAACGCCTATCTGAGCCGGAGACACACATAGTGGAATCAGAACAGGGTTAACAGGGTGCGGGTTCCGGTACAAGAACAGAGGGACAGAGACAGGAACAGGAACGGGAACCGTTGACAGACTTGGTACTATACGATTATCCGACGGTTGAAAAGCCTGAGGAATTTGAACATGGTTCTCCGATAGTTCCTGAAGATTGGGCAATAATACTAGATTCGTATGAAGTGGCGGACACGACAGAAGAATGTGCCAATACTGAAAGAGCGAATGTGCCAATACTGAAAGAGCATCCAGATGATCAGTCTTCTGCCGTGATTCCTTTATTGACCTATCCTGTTAATCACCCTGACTTCTCTTCTACAGTTTTTCCCGAGAGATCTCCTCCAGCTTCACCAGTTAGAGAACCAGTTCGTACTACTCCAGTTCGTCCATCCAAGTGGGAAAGAGTCCGAATAAAAGTTCCTTTCCTCGAAGAAAGCCAGAAAAGGATCTTTGCCCACTGGATCAAAAAGTATGATGAAGTCGTTCTCCATGGTGTACAGTCAGTGAAAAACAAAGAAAAACAGCGTGAACTTGTGTTCGTGTACAGAAAGTTCCAGCACAAGTACTCCAAGATGTAGCTCAGGATTGTATCAGTTGATAAGATTATACCTGCCTACTTCATGAAGGTTAAGTATACGGACTTTATGGTTACAAGAGAAGATGGTCAACAATACTGCTTTTCTGATGCTGAGTTTCCATGTCTGGAGCTACAAGATCTGCTGTTCATCCTACGTGACTTAAAGACCAGAACCGTCAGACCGGGGGAAGTCATTGATACACTTGAGACAGTAAAGAGATATATGAAGTGGGAAATGAAGCTTGCCTCGGTGGAAGATTTTCTGATTGGGTTAGAAAGCAACCAGCCAAAGATTAATCTGCTCAAGCCTGATTTGAAGATTCCGTCTGATGCCCAGAATGTACCTGCATTTACTGTGATAAAGCTTCCAGAGTTTGGCATGACCTACTTGAATGACAAAGGAGTTATGAGATTCATTCGTCTTAATCAGATTGCCAGATTCTGTGACGGTACATTAATGTTGCTGAAAGAAAAGTTGAAGCGTGTACTTGATAAAGATGAAAAAGGGGTTCAGTTTTTGGATCCTAAATACAAGCCACTTGTTCTTGAAGCACTGGGTGAAATTGAAGAGCGACTGGAGTACAGGACTCAGATTCGATATTTCGAGATCAGCTTTGGTTTCCAAAAAATTTATGTTCCTAACTGGCGTGACTATCAACTTCTATTTAAAGGGGGAGATTGTTAGGGCTAATTTATTAGTTAAATAGAAGTTCAGGGTAGATTATGACAAGTTATCATAGTTGTAAGCTTGTTGGGCCTAAAAGCCCATAAGCCCATTAGGCCTGCGAGCCTACGTATTTAAAGTTAATTCTATTTCATTTTTTAGTTAAGAAATTCATTATTCAGTTTACTAGTCATTAGGTTTACATACCCTAATCAGAAATTCTCTCTGTAAACCTTAACCCTTTGAAGTTATATTAATCATATGACTAGTTGTTGTGGCCTATAATCTGTTCATCATTATTCATTATTACTTGTGATTGCACTGCACTGGGATCTACAGTCACCTATCACATTGGTCAGAGGATGATCCTTAGTCCAACGATGTGTGCTTGGTAGAGCTTCAATTGTTTGTTGCGTATTCGACGCATCGTTTTCATCATGCATGGCAGGTTGCTCCATAGATGTACTCGGGACATCTTGTACTGGTGTTTCTGATACTGAGGCTTCCGGACTAGCAGTTGAAGTACTCGGGACTTCGTTTCCGGAAGAACAATCTGTAGAGACAGATTCAGCGTTAGTAGAGTCAGAAACTAACGGTGTATTAATACCTGATGGAGTTGAAATGTCAGTGACTTCGTCGGAAGGTCCAGGCATGTCTTCAGATATAGTAGGGACCTCCGAGAAGCTTTGTCCTTAATTACGAGTTCTAAACTGTTGTGTCCAGAAGTCCTAGTAGAATTCTCATCAAAGGAAACATTCATGCTCTCAACAACCGTCTTAGTTCGAATAATGTAAATTCGATAAGCTTTGGATGTCAGAGAGTATCTAACGAGATATCCTTCATCCGCTTTCTTATCAAACTTTGATAATCCTTGAAGCTCTTTTAGAATGTAGCACCTGCAACAAAAAACACGAAGGAACTTGATGTTAGGTGTACGATTGTTGATTAACTCATATGCTGTCTTATTAAAGCGCTTGACCACAATGATACGGTTCTGTGTAAAACACGCTGTAGCGACTGCCTCAGCCCAAAGGTACATGGGTAGATCTGAGTAAGCAAGCATAGTCCGAGCTGCTTCAACCAGAGTGCGGTTCTTCCGTTCGACAATGCCGTTTTGCTGCGGAGTGTAGGCGGCGAAGAAATTATGTGAAATACCCACGGAAGTAAGATAACTCTTCAGGGTGTCATTCTTGAACTCCGTGCCATTATCACTGTGAATGGTTCTGACTGGCAGTTGAAGGCGTACTTGAATGCGCTTGATGAAAGCGATAATCAACTCTGGCGCATCTGACTTGTTGCGAAGAAACTCGAGCCATGTATACCTTGAGTAGTCATCTATCATTACCAACACATACTTTTTTCCGTTGATAGATACTGTACGCATTGGGCCACAAAGGTCTATATGAAGAAGTTCCAGTGCAGATGAGGTCGATGATTCAACTTTGGACTTGAAGGAGCTACGCTTCATTTTGCCCAACTCACATGTGGAACAGAGTGAGTCTTTTTCGAACCTCATTTCTGGTAGACCTTTGACCAGACCTTTTCTTTGTAGCTTCGCTATAGATCGGAAATTCTGATGAGTCAAGCGTCGATGCCACGTCCACGATTGTGCTTTAGAATCTTTGGCTATTAGGCATACTGGACGTGTGGTAGACAGTGTAGTAAAATCTACATAGTACAGATTTCCATGGCGCTCAGCTTTGAAGACTTCGTAACCATCGTGATCTTCTAGATAGCAATGAGTAGTTGTGAAGCGGACTTGATATTGCATGTGACAGAAGTGACTGGTACTAAACAGATTGTGATCAAGTCCTTCAACATATAACACTTTTTGAATCTTCACACACCGTTATCGAGCATTCCATATCCTCTGACGTGGCCTTCGGCTTCAGAATTGGCAAATCTAACTGCTCCGGCAGGCTCCTCCACATAGTTATGCAAGAGGTGCTTGAATCCTGTCATGTGGCGTGAACATCCGGAATCTATTACCCACAATCGACAGGCCCGCAAAAGAGACAATTAGTTTTGCTTAGGCACCCATATCAGGATGGGTCCTTCGCGGTTAGCATCAAGCAACTCAGGAATATCATCTGGTTTGACTTTCACTCTCCATTCATAACGCGGTTTTGGAACCCATTTCCAAACCATCTTAACATTTAATTCCTGAAAGTGCGTTTTAGAAGTAGGATTGGCAACTTTAGCTCGATACACTTTGGGTTGTGCAGAAGAATTAGAATTAGACTTAAAGTTCAGCTTAACATTGCTTTTATTTTTTTTGTACTTAGGAGGGGAGTAGTATTTGAATCAATTATCCCAATAGTGTTTGCAATAAAGATTCTTTCGAGCAAAATTCATAAACTTAGATTTATCGGAACAAATCTTACATTCATGTTTATCAAAAAAAGTACTATTCAAAATAACATTGTCTGTAGGACAACTACTAGAATTCAAACTATTCTTTTTATTCAAACTAAGATCTTTATTCTTCTTACTCCTCCCAACTCCATTTCCTTTTATATCTGAAACAGAAACAGGAACCTTGTTAGTCTCTAACTTAGAAGGTGGTTCTTTTCTAGTGCTCTTTGAAGTCTCGCCCTTTTCAAAAATACTTGGTGGATATTCAGGACAATCAGAGTAAACAACTGAAGGTTTTGTAGAGGCATCAAATTCTGGATTGGTTTTTACCTTCCGACTTGGATCATTTAACATCTGTTTTTCATTTGAAGCATTTTTAAACAAAGTAATTTTCAAATCATTGATCTCAGTGCAAAGCTCTTGATTTATTTTTAAAGACTTTTCAAGTTTATGTTTGAGATCAAAGTTTTCATCTTTAACCTCATCAAGAGATTGTTGCAACATATCAATTTGCTTCAACAATTCAGATGTATTACCATCCACAGAATTTGACCCCTTTAAATCAGAAACAGGATCAAAGTCTGATGCATTCATCATATAAGAGAATATCTCTTCAGTCATGGACTCAATAAAATCCGTTTTATCATTTTGAACACAAGATTCATCCGCGGTAGCAGTAACTTCTTCAACCTCTTTGGGAAGTAAAGGTTTAGAAGCAATGGGAGTTGAGACTGATGGTATAGTAGATGAATCAACATCCGATTCATACTCATCAAATTTGCATGCAGTCTCAGGTAGAACTGTGTTGGTGCTCACTGATTCTTTAGAAGGTGTGGTAAATAGTGATTTAAACTCAGTAAATTCGATCTTTCGAGTTGCATATCTTTCCTTCAAATCACCATATGTAAAACCAACAGATTTAAAAATATTTTGAGAATCAGTGTCACCAGATTTGTTCTTTCCCATTTCTTCTTGACCTTTGGTCTCTTCAGAAGGTTTAGGAGAACTTGCTTCAACAAAAGTAGCGCGAATGTCAGGAATGGGTTTTATTGCGGAGCCAAATTTATCAAAATTATATAGGTGCTCCGGTGCCTTTTTCAAAATTTCATTAATTGGCACACCCAAACCTGGTTTAAGTTTGTAAAACCTTTCGTCTTGGAGTTTATTGGTCAACAGATTTAATGTCTGTTTAGTCTGACCTCGTTTCATGTTAATGTCCTCCAGTTGCTTTATTTTGGTGCAAGCTTCATTTCTTTCTTTATAACAAACTTCAAATTTGATTTGAAACTCACCCTTTTCAGCATTAAGATTCACAAGATCTGTTTCTAAACCAGATATTTTTTCTTTTAAAGACTCTTTTTCAGCTTTTAAATCATCTTTTTTCTTTTCCTTTTCTTCCACAACAACTTTTAAAATAGCATTTTCATCACGAAAGCTTAAAACAGATTGATGTGCAAAGCTAAGTTTGCCTTTCAGTAAAGCAAATTCATCTTTCATGCCATGTATTTGGGCCATTAAAGATTCAATAAGTTCAGAATTTTCACTTACCTCAGAGTTTGCTTCATCGGATTGTGTCTCAGAGTCTTCATCGTCACCTTCCATCTTTGCCATGTAAGAAACTTGGGTGAAATGTGCTCGCTCCTCGTCATCAGAACTTTGGAATAGCCAGTTCTCTTCTTTAGCCATTAGTACTTTTCCTTCTTCAACTTTCTTGGCAATCAGTGACTTTCTTGAGTAGTACTCTGAGTTCTTCACTTTCTTGAATTTGCAGTCCCTTGAGAAGTGTCCAAATTTTCCACAGTTGTAGCATCTTCCTGGTTCATCCTTTCGCTCTTCTCGCTTCTCCTCTCTCTTTCCTTCTCTTCTATCTTCCCTCCGATCTTCTCGTCCTTCCTCTCTCTTTCCATGCCTTGTCTTGTATCGCATCTCAGACTTCTCTTTCTTGTATCCATCATACTTTGGCTTTGAGTAAAATCTTTTCTTGCCAAAGCTCTTCTTGAATCGTCGCGTAATGAGAGCCAAGTCTTCAGAGAACTTTTGAATATCAGGATCTGAATCAACTTCCAGTTCTTCATTGCTTGAATCAGAGTCAGAGTCAGTAACTTCGGTAACTAAAGCTTTAGACACCTTTTTCTTCGACCTTGCAGAGGATACAGAACCTTTGCCGGCTATGAGAGCCACAGAATCCTTCAGATGATTAGACTCATTATTCATAGATCTCACCTCATCCTCATGTTGAGCAAGAGTAGAGAAGATATCGGTGACATTTTCTCGAGCCATATTCTTCAACATCTGGAGGTTGATAGCAAAGTTCTTCCATTCTGGATTCAGATTCTTGATGAACTTGTAGTTTATCTCAGAAGCAGATTTGGCGATTTTGTTCCTCCGCAAGTCATTGAGAATAATGTTGTACCTATTATAGGTATCTAAAAGCAGCTCTCCTTCTTTGGTATGAAATCCCTCGTCAGCATTTCTGCATAGATTCTGCTTAGCTTGAATAGAAGCTTCACTTCCTTCAAACAGCCTTGCTAGTTCATCCCAGATTCCTTTAGCAGTACTCTGACTGTCGACACGATTGTAGATGTCGTTTGGAATTGCCATCGTCAGATAGATTAGAGCTTCTTCTTCTAACTTGAGCTGGTCTTTCTGCTTTTCAGTGAAGAACTGAACAGGTTTAGGAATATCTCTGTCAGGGATTTCAGGAGAGGAATCTGTAGCAGGTTGACCCTTTACTGTGATCATTGGAGTTTTGGGACCTTCAATGATTATTGTCATGAACTCTCTGTTCTTGTGATTCAGAAACTGAATCATTCTTGTCTTCCACTGCTGATACTCATTTGCCACGAGGACAGGAGGTTTGACTTGAGAACCCATCGAGAGAAGTTGATTCGACATCTTAGCTGTACGGTTAGTAAATAGACTTTTCTGTACCAAGACAACCAACTAGATGAGATCGTTAGAATCAAAAGTAAAGACTACACTAAAAAATTTTCAGAAAAAATAAATTTCCAAAAATAATCAAATGCAGTCCTCGCACACAGTATAAAGCACTAATATCTATGAATAAAATACTGAAAAATTAACGAGATTTTGATCAAGAGCAAATCTTTGTCCCCCTTCGCAGACTTAGCACGGGGGATGTGCTTCGAAGAATGAACTGTACCGGTCGAAGGAAAGACCGGAGTATGCAAGTACCCGGTCGAATGGCAAGACCGGAGTAACAAGTATCCGGTCGAATGGCAAAACCGGAGTAACAAGTATCCGGTCGAATGGCAAGACCGGGAATATGAGTATCCGGTCGAAAGGCGAAGACCGAAGTAACAAAGTATCGGTCGAATACTAGACCGGAAACCACTAAGGTCCGGTCGATGCACCTACCCGGTCGAAGCAAAGACCGGGGAATGCTAAGGTTTGGTCGATGGGAATGATCACAACTACCCGGTCGAAGTAAGGACTGGTGTTTACAAACTCTCGGTCGAAGGCTCAGCTCGAATAATTATCAAATACGATAAGCTGATAAGACCGAATAACTGGTAAGACCGAAGAACACGATGAGTTTCTGGGATTCGACCAAGATCAAACCCAGAAACTTTAATCGACCGATAGACTATGTTCGATCTGAATGGTGTTAAGACCGATATGTTCTTAACCAACCCATAACGATGAACAATACAGAAACACACACAATCATAAAATTCAATCACTTAGATAATTCTTAACGCAACTAGTTAATCAGATAGCATTTAGAAGCATAAATCTCAACTATCATGCAATCGATTTTCGATGAACAGTAACTTTCACGATGAATAGTGATTTTTCGATGAACAGTAACTTTTTCGATGAACAGTAAATTCGAAAAAAATATAGATTTGATCCTAAAACTTGATTCTTTAGGCTTTGATACCAATTGTTATCCCAGATTAATTCTAGTTGGTAAACAATCAATCAAGTAATCAATCAACACAATAATAATCAAGAGATATAAAGATTAATAATAACGTACCAATCCCTTGAATAAACAATGAAACCCTTGAGTGTTCTTGATACCCTTTGAATACAAAGAAAACATATAGCGACTATTTAGAAAATTATCAGAGTTCTAACCTAAAACTAATTAAACAAAACTTTAAATACTTAAGCCATATGGGCTTTAAGCTTAACAGGATTTCTAATGGGCTTGGGCCCAATAGCTTAATAACTATTGACTTATTACATAATAAACCCTCTAATTAACTTTAGCATAATTGCAGTTTAAACCCTGAACTTTAACTTTAATCTTGAATACAATTATTTGATCCAACACATAGAACCACCAAAATCACCTCATAGGTACACATATGAAAAGGTATAACTATAAGGTCATTAGACCCATAAAACAGGATTCGACCGGATAAGATATTAGACCGGATATGGTTGCCACCGGGGTCTCCTAAGACCGGAAGTGGTATTCGACCGGGTAAAGTATTCGACCGGTGGTTAAACCAACGGATAAGAGTTCGACCGGTTATGGTCTTCGACCGGAGGTAACCTAAGACCGGATAAAGGTCGATTGGATGAGCCAAATGACCGGAAGTCATTCGACCGGAGGTCACCTAAGACCGGATAAAGGTCGATTGGATGAGCCAAATGACCGGAAGTCATTCGACCGGTTATGGTCTTCGACCGGATGTCAGCTAAGACCGGATAAAGGTCGATTGGATGAGCCAAATGACCGGAAGTCATTCGACCGGTTATGGTCTTCGACCGAAGGTCACCTAAGACCGGATAAAGGTCGATTGGATGAGTCATATGACCGGAAGTCATTCGACCGGTTGTTGTCTTCGACCAGAGGTCACCTAAGACCGGATCAATTATTCGACCAGAGGTTCTTTCGACCGGGGAGTAACCCTAGATCAGAGGAAACCCCCGGAGAAGACGATGAGAGGTCACACAGAGGTCGGAGATGATGCCGATGGACACAAAAGCGGCTAGAACAATGGTAAAACGATCGATAAATGATAGAAACACCCAAAATGAGATGAAAATGCTACCTGTTTGATTGAAGATGAAGAGAACGCTGGTGTTCGGTCGATTGGGGTGCGGTCGAAACGCACTCCGGGAGAGAGAGGTTGAGGGAGACGATGAGAAAGTAAAAAACTCGATCGAATGAGGGTTCCAATGGTAGAAGAAGGGTTTGATCGGGGTTTTTAAACCCCCGAGACTGGTTTGGGCTTGGGCCGGTTCCGGACGATAGTGGGCCGGGGAAACATTGGGCCGGGACCAAACAAAAACAAATCAAACAAAAAACTTGAAGAGAATTTTTTTTTTGTATTTTTCGATAATACTAAAAAAATCCTAAGGGAAAAAAATAAGAAACCTATGAAATAACAAAATAACGAAAGAAAAAAAAATAAAAGCTCCCCCTCAAAAATTTGAAATTCGCACGAGACTTAACGTCCCCTCGAATGATTACCATGAGGGGGTCCAAACACAGAATCCACTTACCTGCTCCCCTTCGAATGGAGGACTTGTGAGACTTACCAACCATCTGACGATAGTGTTCCCCCTGAACACATTATCGGTGTGACGATCCATCACAAACCACAGACTCCTTTCAGGGAACATCCGTATGAACTACACAAAACTCACGAAAAACACCACGAAAACAAAACAAAAAAAACAAGAACACAAGAGAAACTAGAAAACACGAAATCTACTTTGTTGATAATGAAGTTCGTAACTGACACAGAACTGAACGAGTAAAATGTAATAACCAAGGAGTGTGGATAATAGCACCCAGAGACAAGTCACTGGTGTAGTTATCACAGTCATTCGTTATTGAACGAAACTCGTAGAGAGCTGCGAACGGATCAAACTTTCAGATTTAGCATACATAGCTTGGACACAAGGTAATTAAATTGTTTTTCGTCCAAGGCTTTGGTAAACAGGTCTGCTAACTGATGCTATGAATTAACAAAATAGAGTTCGATAGTACCTTTTTCCACGTGATCTTTTATAAAATGGTAACGCACATCAATGTGTTTCGTCTTCGTGTGCTGGACGGGATTGCTTGATATGGCTATCACGCTCTTCGAGTCGCAGTAGATGGGAATCCTTGAGTAATTGAACCCATAATCTTTGAGCTGGGTGCGCATCCAGATGACTTGTGAGCAGCAACTGGCGGCTGCGACATACTCCGCCTCAGCGGTGGAGGTGGACACGCAGTTTTGCTTCTTGGAAGCCCAGCTGACAAGACGATCGCCCAAGAACTGAACATGACCCGACGTGCTTTTCCGGTCCAACATGTTTCCATCATGGTCAGCGTCCGAGTAGGCTGTCAATTCAAAACCTGTCTCTTTTGGGTACCACAAACCAAGATCAGTAGTACCTTTTAAATATCGAAAATTTCTCTTAACCGCAGCTAAGTGAGAGTCTTTAGGTTTCGACTGAAATCTTGCACACAAGAATGTCGAGAACATAATGTCAGGCCGACTAGCCGTCAAGTACATCAGAGAGCCAATCATGCCTCTATAAATAGTAGCATTCACATCCTTACCGTCAGGATCGGAGTGAAGCTTTAGAGTAGTGGACATGGGGGTTTTCATCGGTGAAGATTTTTCCATCTGGTATTTCCGAAGAATATCCGAGATGTACTTAAATTGATAAATGAAAATTCCTGTTTGTAATTGTTTTACTTGAAGACCCAGGAAAAAATTCATTTGCCCCATCATGCTCATTTGAAAATGTTTACTCATTAAGGCAGAAAAGTTCTGACAGTACTTGGGCTTCGTGTCAGGATCGAATTCTTAACAAGAATTAATTCTCAGAAACTAATATCAAAGAAGTTTGCAGAATAACACTTTGATATTTAATGAAACAGTAAATTAACCCAGAAAATATGAAGAATAAATTGTAAACTTGTATTGAATGCTTGAAGCTACAAGATTACACACTCAACCTCAATATTGATGAACAGGCTCACCAATACGAATTCTACTTCTGTAGAATTAGGATCTATGCCTTGAGGTTGATTTCTCTCTAGAATGATTATCAAAAGTTGTTATTCTATCTATTCTATACATTCTATACATATACTGATCAAAAGATAATTACAAATAATAAACAAATCTTCAGTATATCTTCCATGTATATCTTTAGTATATCTTCAGTATATCCAGCTGTCATTCTTTCCATCTGGATCTCTTAAGCAGCATTAAATATGCTCAGCAGCATTAACTTCTTCTAGCAGCATTAACTACTAAGCAGTACTAACTACTAGCAGTACTAACTAGCTAAGCAGTACTAACTTTGTTCAAGCAGCACTAACTTTGACTAGCAGTAGTAATTCTACTAGCAGTAGTAATACTCAGCAGTATTATCCTTCAAAGTACTCTGGCAGTACTAACTCTGAACTAGCAGTAGTAATCAGCAGTAGTAATTATGTACTAGCAGCATTAACCATACTTGGTAGAATCTTCAGTTCCCAACAATCTCCCCCTAACTTGACTTTTTGGAAGAAAAGTCAAGTTCTTCAAATGCTTTCAAAACTTCATGGTTCATGCTCCTATGTTTGGATTCAGTCCCAAACTCTGATTGATTATCCTCTGAATTAGGTACTTGGTCATTTCTGAATTTGGAGCACAACCCAACTTCTTCTTTAACATGGCATGAATCTTCAGAGGTGTATGCTTGTATACCTTATCCACTAGACTCCACTCCTTTCATACAGAGTCCATCCTCTGACAGCTTCAAACATATCTCTTATTAAATGCCTCACTGCTTCTGGATTAAACAGCATGCACAAATACTCCATCACCAGCTTTACAATTGGTAACCCTGGAGCTGTCAATTGATCTGCATGTACTTTCATTCCTACTTCAAACATTTCTTCCAGATCAGACCTTGAACACTCTCTGACAACTTTATTCCAGGTGCTGTAGACTTCATATTTTTCATCTTTTCTTTTCAGTCTAATAAACTCTTTGCCATCCACCTCCATAGTATCCCAATGAATAACTTCAGGAGGTTTAATTTCAACAGGTTCAGCTGAAATGGGCTTTGGAATTTTATCCATTACCACTATGTACATGTTTACATCTGAACTCTGTGGTACTTCTTCCTGAGTTTCAGCTTTCTTTTCTTCTTCAACTCTAGGCTTCTTGCCAACTTTCTTTCTGTTTGCCATCATCTTTGTTCTCTTCAGTATTCTTTGCCCTTGCTCTACAATAGCTTCCTTCTTCTTTTCTTCCTTTATCCTTTCTTCTGATCTAGGACCTTTAGAAGCAATAGACTTCACTCTTTTTATCTTCTCGATTTTCTGAGCTAGAGTCTCTTCTTCCTTAATCTCTGCCTTTTCCTTTGTTGGAGTTCCCTCTTCACTTTCAGGAAAGGGTATATTGATATTTACATCATGTCTCTCCTTAGCTTTCTTTTCAAATACCACTCTGTCCTTTTCATTATTCTTCAGCTTTCCCATTTCTTTCTCATATAGTCCCTTCACTTGTTCAAAAGTCATCTTTATGAACATTTCTTTCTTCACACCAATTGCACTCCTCAAGAAAGTTATCATCTTGTTCCTTTCCTGAGTTGCAAGGTAAGTTTGTGAAGGTCTTCTCTTCTTTGCAATTGATCTGGCCATCATAGCCTTTCTCAAGCTTATTGCTCTTGCCTTAGCCTTCTCTGTTTCCAACCCTTTCTGAAATGCTTGATTCAGTTCATTGGCTAATGCTCTGGCTATCTCTCTGTCTTTCTCAACCTGTTCTTTCTCTGCTTGATCTAACTCTTCTTGCAGTCTTTTGGCTAATGCTTCATCTGATTCAATTAGCTTTTCCTTTTTGTTTGGTGGATCCGTTTCTATCATCTTTTCTTTCCCTTTTCTTTTTACATCTGCAGCCATGTCTTTCTTTTCTACTTTCTTTGCTTCCCCTTCATTTATGACCACTCCCTTTGCTTTGGGAGTGTCATTCTTTGCTTTTACCAACATTTCTGCTACTTTAACTTCTTCAGATGTTAATCCTGTTACTGCTGCTTGTGAAGTTTCAGCAGCACTAACAGTTTCTGCTGCTGCCTTTTCTTCAACAGATTCAACACTTTCTTTAACAAACTCCCCCTCAACTTGTTGATCTTTTTGTTCTGAGCTTGAATTCTCCCCCTTTTTGGAAGCATTTTCCTCCTTTTTGTTTGCCCCATTTCTCCTCCTTAGAACAAACTGCTTTCTCCTTTTCTTGGCAAGGAGTTTACCTACCAAGTGCTTGAGTTTGGAAATCTGCTCTTGTTGAGAGATGACCACTTGCTGCAATTCTTTAATTTCTTTACCTTGATTAACCACATCAACATTGATGTTGGCTAATGCTTCAATCAATTCCCAGTAAGTATACCTATCCTCACCTTCTTTAGATGTTTTACCCACCCTTGAAGGATCCTTGGAATGTTTTGCCATCAAATCATCAGTTTCAGTACTGTCCTCACCCTTTTTGGATGTTTTGCCCATCCTTGGGGGATCCTCGGATCTTTTAGTAGTGGCCTTCTGCCTAGCAGAAGCACCATCTACCCCCTTGGTTTCTTGGCACCGGGGTCCTTTGGTTGATTTCTCACCCAAAGTTGCCATGGGGAAGGTCTTAGAGATGTTACCACTATCCTTCTCTGTGCTAGCAGAAGTAGTGGCAACCTTCTCACCCATATGCTCTTCCATCTCCTTAGAGAGCACCTCCTGAGGGTTGGGAGACACCCTGTTGGTTTCCCTTTGGATATTCTCTAAGGGAGAATTCTCCCTTAGAGGGCTTAAAGGCTCTTGGTTAAAGGTAGATACACCAAGGGAAGGAGCCTTGTGTACCTTTCTTTTGACATAAGTCTTGGATATTGTGGGAGTGGGTTTAGCAGTAAAGGACTGAGGGAAAATTTGAGAGAGGGAAGGTTGGGATTGGCTAGCAGTGGGTTGGTCTAATGGGGGCCTTGACCCTGCTGCCATACCTTCATTTGTTTGGGACACCACCATCATTGTAGAGAACAATGGGGTGTCAACTCCTTCCGAGTCCCCAGCAGATCTTCTCATATTTGAGAAAACCTTGCCTTTTGGGGGTTTAGGTACATATACCCCAACAGGTTGTGGTATATCCATCAATTCATTAGTGATAACTTCTTGGACAAACCTGGGATACATAAAGAAACTCTTTTTGTTTCCCATGTTTGATACAAGATCATTGAATATCATTTTTGAAAAATTATACCTTCTGGCTGTAGCCAAACAGACCAAAGCATAGGCAATGAGACTGCTGAACTCACTCCATCCAGTAGTCTTTTTGGAGATGCAATGCATCAAGGTATGAACAAGAAAACGCCATTGGGGTGAAAATTTTGCTTTTGAGAATTTGAAAACACCCAATGGGCCTCCATACCCCATTCTTGTAAGGGAAGAGAACAGTTCATTATTGGGAATAGAAGTTATACCAGAAGCATCGTCTAGACGTAGACTGATGCGAATAACTTCTTCAGAAACAGTTAAGGGTTGGTCACACACCCTGGTCTTGATCATCTGCACACCATTCTCAGCAACAATGGTGGCATTAGCCCAGAACTGCCTTTGATGCTCAATGTAGATTGTAGGAGCAACTGTAAGAGCATGAGCAATATGGCTCGACTTGAGAAAATCCACAATTTGATTAAATCCTGCAGCTTGCTTTGGCTTTTGTAGCATTGCGATCTCATTGTGCTCGTCGATAAACGCCATGGATGCCATTGAACTGGGTTGTTCTTGCCTGGAAGACTAGGTACTTGAGAGAAAAAGATTTAGTGCACAAGTGAACAGTATGCAAAGAGTCGTTATGAACGTTTGGGCGGGCAAAGGGTATTTATAGTATTTGTAACATAAGAGTATTAACCTAGAGCCAAAGATTATATCATCAACATAAATTTGTACAAGAATGATATATTTCTTCTCCCTTTTAATAAATAAAGTAGTGTCAATTTTACCTTTAGAGAAGCCATACTTGACTAAGAAGGATGAGAGTGCATTATAACAGGCACGTGGCGCTTGCTTAAGACCGTAGAGGGCCTTGTCAAGAAAGTAGACGTAATGCGGATTTTCAGAACTCACGAAACCTTCGGGTTGCTAGACATACACTTCCTCCTTGAGAACGCCGTTGAGTAACGCGAATTTCACATCTATTTGGAAGACGAGGAAATTCTTGTGAGCGGCGTAGGCGAGGAACATGCGGATCGCTTCAATGCGAGCAACCGGTGCGAACGTCTCATCGTAATCAATTCCTTCTTGCTGACGATATCCTTTAGCCACTAGACGCGCTTTGTTCCAAACAATGATGTCGTTTTCGTCTTCTTAAAAATCCATTTAGTCCCTATCACCGTCTTGTTCTTAGGTCGGGGAACTAGGCGCCATACTTTGAGGCTCTCAAGTTGATTGAGTTCCTCTTGCATAGCGATTACCTAGTCCGTATCATTCAGCGCTTCAGAGACGGGGGAAGGTTCGATACGGCTCAGGAACGAGGAAAATAAGCAGTCATTCGCGGTAGTTGTTGGGAACTGAAGAATTTATCAAGTATGGTTAATACTGCTGGTTCAGAGTTACTACTGCTAGAAGACTTCAAGGTTAATACTGCTGAGTATTACTACTGCTATCAGTTAATACTGCTAGTCAAAGTTAGTGCTGCTTGAACAAAGTTAGTACTGCTTAGCTAGTTAGTACTGCTAGTGGTTAGTGCTGCTTAGTAGTTAATGCTGCTTATGATTAGTACTGCTTATGAGATCTGTATGGAAAGGATGACAGCTGGATAAACTGAAGATTATGGGAAGCTTAGAGATATTCATGGAAGATATTCTGATGATATGTTTATTTATTGTAATTATCTTTTGATTAGTATATGAATAGAATGTATAGAATAGTTTGGGAATTAATTTTTTTTTCATTCTAAGTTCTAGAGAGAAAATCATCCTCAAGGCATAGATCCTAATTCTAGAGAAGTAGAATTCGTCTTGAAAGAGTCTGTTCTTCAAGATTGAGGTTGAGTGTGTAACCTTGTGATTTCAATTATTCAATACAAGTTTATAGTTTGTTCTTCATATTTTCGGTTTTGGTTTACTGTTTCATTAAATATTAAAGTGTTATTCCGCAAACTTCTTTGATATTGTTTCTGAGAATTAATTTTTGTTGAGAATTCGATCCTGACAAGTGGTATCAGAGCCTAATTCCCTCAGAAACATCTATTCATTCATCATGGAAAACCTTGCAGAATCAAACAGTACTCTGGTCTCTAAGGTTCCAATGCTCAAACCCAGTGAATTTGACATGTGGAAGATCAGAATCAGACAATACATTCTTCTCACTGACTACTCAATGTGGGATATCATTGAGAATGGTCCTTCTGAAGCAGGAAGGATAGGACCAGATGGGAAAAGACCTCCACCAAAGACAGATGGTGGGAGGAAGATCAGACAGACAGAGATGAAGGCCTTGAGCACTCTACTCTTGGCCATCCCCAATGAATATCAGCATCAATTTTGCAATTGCACTGATGCTCAGATTCTCTGGAATGCTCTAGAGAAAAGATTTGCTGGAACTAAATGCATCAAAAGAAATCAAAGAGATGTTCTAAAGCAGTAGTATGAGAACTTCACTTCTTCATAGAATGAGTCTATGACTCAAACTTTTGATAGGTTCAACAAGCTCATTGGTGAACTGGCTACTGTAGGGGTGAAGATGGAACAAGATGATATCAACAGAAAGTTCCTCAGATCTCTTGGGGATGAATGGACTATGTACACTGTCTCATATAGACAGAGTGACAATCTGGAAGAGAAGGAACTTGATGATTTATATAATGATCTGAGAGTTTTTGAAACTGAGGTAGAATCCAAGAAGAAGCCCACTGGTTATATCCACAATGCTGCACTTCTTTCAACATCTAATGATACTACTGCTAACCCTGAAGCAGTTAGTACTGCCAGTAGAGTAAATTCAGAAAAAGGCACTGGAACTATCTTTGAAGCCTTTTTGTCCAGTCATAGCAACAATTCGTTAATTAATGATGATCTGGATCAACTTCACCCTGATGACCTGGAGGAGATGGACATTAAATGGCAGATGACCATGTTATCTATGAGGGTGAAAAAGTTTATTAAAAGAACAGGAAGGAACAACTTCTCTCAAAGAAGAGAAGATGGAGTTGGTTTTGACAAAACTAAGGTGGAGTGCTATAAATGTCACATGAAAGAACACTTTGCTAGAGAGTGCAGGAGTGTTGGTCCAAATAACAACCACCAACAAGCTCAGAATGGAGGACAACAAGTTCAGAATGGAGGCTACAATCAAAACAAGAATCCTGCTCAAGCCCTTGTTTCTCAACAAGGAATGGGATTTGACTGGAGTGATCAAGCTGAGGAAGCCATTCAGAATCAAGCTCTTATGGCAGAAGTCTCTAATCTCCCCTCTGAGGTAATTTCTAATCTTTGCACTCAATCTTGCATAGACACTGTCAAAAGATACAGGGATCATAATCAAAGTATGTGTGATGATCTCAAAAGATTAGAAAAGGACAGAAGAGATTATGTGTTAATAGTATAGAGGTTTGAAGAGCAAATCAAAGGCTTTCAAGCTAATGAACTTCAAAACTCTTATGACACAAACTATTGGAATTGGGAAAAGAATGAGTTAGAGACCAAACTGTCTAAATCCTTAGAAGAGAATGATAGACCGAAAGAGGAACTGTCTAAAGTAAAGCTTGACATAGAAAAGTTTTCATATCCTTCAAAAGCAATGGATTCTCTTCTAAAGGCTCAGATTCATGATAAGATGAAGCCTAGTATTGGATACAACAATACACCTCCTCCTTACAACAGCAATGGTATTGGATACAACAATACACCTCCTCCATACAACAGCAATGGTATTGGATACAACAATACACCTCCTCCTTACAACAACAACTATATCTCTCCTACTTCAGACTTGTTAGAAACCAAGGAGAAAAAGGACTTGCCTGAGGAAGCTTTTAAGATAGATCCTTTGGATGAGGTAGTAGTTAAGGATTTGACTGAGAAAGAAGCCAGTAAAAATAGGGATAATGCTGTGAGTAAAGAGATACCATTAGAAAACACCATTATCACCAATGAGGGATGTGGTAAAATCTGGGTCAAGTCCAAGGAGATAGAGAATATCAAAGGAAAGAATAACAAGGTCCATTACAAACAAACCACGGTTGTGAATCCTGGATCTTGTAAACAGTGTGCTTGCAATAAAGCCAAGAGCCTAAATTCTGGTATAAAAAGAGGTAATCAAAGAAACTGGAATAATCAATGGGCTCAGAAACAAGGAGTTGATCTGAATAAAATCAATAGACCAAAACCTTGTTTCATATGTGGCAAGTTAAATCATTTGGCTAAATATTGCTTCTTTAACCCTATTAATCAACAGATGATCTTTCAAAGATTTGTGCAAAAAACCTGTTGATTATAGGAAGACAGGAAAGAAACATGTGATGAAGACATCTGTTGAAAGTCAAGGCCCCATGAAGAAAAAGGTTTTAAAAGAAAGTATTAAAATGTGGGTGCCTAGAAGCACTAAAACTATTAGTACTGCTAACAAGGATAGTGCTGTTGGAAGTATTACTGCTGCTACTATTGTTAGTACTGCTGAAAGTATTAAGGCTGCTAATAATGTTAGTACCTCTTCAAAAGTTAATACTGCCAACACAGTTACTACTGCTAACACAGTTACTACTTCCAACAAGGTTAGTACTGCTAAGCATGCAAGTGCTGCTAAGGCAGTTAGTACTTCTAAAACCAGTACTGCTTCTAGCAAAAATGTTTCCAAGCCTATTATTGTGACAAAGTACTCCAAGTATGAGGAGTTAAAGTTCAAAAATCTTGTCAAGAAAGAATGCAAATATTTTGATGAAAAAGGGGTACCCAATACCACCTTGGCTTGGGTTCCTAAATCATACTAACTGATTTATCTTATGTGCAGGGCAACCAACAGCTCAAGAGGAAGAGCATATGGCATGTTGATAGTGGTTGCTCTAGGCACATGACAGGCAACATGTCATGCCTTCAGGATTTCAAGCATATCAATGGAGGACATGTTGCATTTGGAGATAATCTTACTGGGGGTAAAATAAGTGGCAAAGGTAATGTCACCAAAGGTAAGATGACATTTGAGGATGTCTACTATGTTGATCAATTGAAGTACAACCTGTTAAGTGTATCACAGGTTTGTGATAAACAACATAGCATATTATTCACTAATACTGAGTGTATGATCCTTGCTCCAGGGTTCAAGGTAGTTGATGAAAGCATGATACTACTTAGAACTCCAAGAAAGGACAATGTTTATTGTCTAGATATGGACAATGTTGATAGTGATTCATCCCTAAATTGTCTTGTTTCAAAAGCTTCTGTAGATGAATCCTCTCTTTGGCACAGAAGGATGTGTCACATGAATTTTAAGACTATGAACAAACTTGTTAAAAACAACCTTGTAAGAGGTTTACCATCTAAAGTCTTTTCATGTGATGATCATTGTGTTGCTTGCCTTAAAGGCAAACAGCATAAAACTTCTCATAAGACCAAAGAAATAAATACTATTTCTTCTTGTCTCCAGTTATTGCATATGGATCTGTTTGGTCCTACAAATGTTATGAGTACTGGCAAGAAATCTTACTGCTTGGTTATTGTTGATGATTACTCAAGATTTACTTGGGTATATTTTCTAAGGACTAAGGATGAGACAAGTGGACTGATCAAATTCTTTATCCTAAGAATTGAAAACCAAACTAATCAAAAAGTAAAAATCATTAGATCAGACAATGGAACTGAATTTAAAAATCTTGATCTAAACACCTTTTGTGAAGAAAAAGGTATTGAGAGACAATATAGTGCCCCTAGGACTCCTCAACAGAATGGAGTTGCTGAGAGGAGAAATAGAACATAATAGAGGCTGCTAGATCTCTGTTGGCTGATTCAAAACTGCCAATTACCTTCTGGGCTGAAGCAGTTAATACTGCCTGTTATGTCCAAAACAGAGTTCTAGTAGTTAAGCCAAAGAACAAGACACCATATGAGCTTTTAAATAAAAGAAAACCCTTTATTGGATTTTTCAAACCTTTTGGGTGTCCTTGTACAATTCTCAATACCAAAACTCACTTAGGTAAGTTTGATAGCAAGGCAGATGATGGATTTCTTGTTGGGTATTCATCTCAGAGTAAGGCCTACAGAGTTTTTAACTCATCTTCTAGAATAATTGAAGAAAGTGACAATGTCAAATGCAATGAGAACACACCAAATCCTATGGGGTCTGGTCCTCAGTGGCTATTTGACATTGATTCACTAACTAACTCTTTTGGTTTCAGTAGTGATGATTATGCAGGTTCAGGATGTGGAGGATCAGGGACTACACAAGTTTAAGAAAGTATATCTAAATCTGTGATCTTTCCCATACCCACAGTGGATTCTGTTGAAGACTGTTAAAAGGAACCATCTACTGGACCAAGTCAGAGTGAAGAAGAAAGTAGAGATGAGGAGACTCAAGAACATAAAGATTCAGAAGTAGCTGCTGAAAACACTTCAGTTGAGTTGAATAACTCTAATCTAGAGGCAGGACTTAATGAAGAACCTATTCATAACACCAGAGTTCAAAATAATCATCCTCCACAGCTGGTAATAGGAGATATATCTTCTCCTATGATGACTAGACATCAAAGCAGGCTTCAAGAAATGGAAGATCAACAACATACAGTGCTTTCTTGTTTTCTATCCCAGCTTGAGCCTAAAAAGGCACATGATGCTATGAAAGAATCCAGTTGGATAGAAGCAATGCAAGAAGAACTGTTGCAGTTCAAGATACAATATGTATAGGATCTAGTAGACCTCCCTAAAGGTCACAGAGCAATTGGCACAAAGTGGATTTTCAGGAACAAGAGAGATGAAAGAGGAATTGTCATAAGGAACAAAGCAAGACTGGTGGCTCAAGGGTATACTCAAGAATAGGGAATAGATTATGAAGAAGTTTTTGCACCTGTGGCTAGGATAGAAGCAATCAGATTATTCCTAGCTTATGCTTCTTATATGAAATTCAAAGTCTATCAAATGGATGTAAAAAGTGCATTTCTCTATGGCTCAATTGAAGAAGAGGTATATGTCTGTCAACCACCAGGGTTTGAAAACCCAAGCTATCCAGACAGGGTATACAGATTGAAGAAAGCTCTTTATGGACTGCATCAAGCTCCAAGAGCATGGTATGACACTCTGTCATCCTATCTATTGGAAAAAGGCTTTGAAAGAGGAGTCATTGATAAGACTCTATTTATCAAGAGAAAGAAGAAGGATATCTTGCTGGTCCAAATCTATGTTGATGATATTATCTTTGGATCTACAAGAGACAACATGTGCAAGGAGTTTGAGGAACTAATGCATCAAAGGTTCAAAATGAGTTCCATGGGGGAACTTACTTTCTTCCTTGGACTCCAAGTTCAACAGAAGTCAGATGGAATCTTCATCTGTCAGTCCAAGTATGTGCAGGACATTCTAACCAAGTTTGGTTTCTCAGATTCAAAACCTGCTAGCATACCTATGGAGACACACAAACAGATAACAACAGATCTTGAGGGGGAGGATATGGATGTTCATCATTATAGATCCATGATTGGCTCTCTTATGTATCTTACAGCCTCTAGGCCAGATATCATGTTTCCAGTCTGTGTATGTGCAAGATTCCAAGTTAGGCCAAAGCAATCTCACTATCAAGCTGTTTAGAGGATATTAAGATATCTCAAAGGGCAACCAAGATTGGGACTTTGGTATCCTCATGACTCATCCTTTGACCTACTTGCATATTCGGATAGTGATCTAGGTGGAGCAAACTTGGACAGAAAATCTACTTCTGGAGGATGTCAGTTTTTGGGTGCAAGACTAGTTTCATGGCAGTGCAAGAAACAAACCACAGTATCCACATCTGCCACAGAGGCAGAGTACATAGCAACTGCAAGTTGCTGCTCTCAAGTCTTATGGATTCATAATCAAATGCTGGATTATGGGGTAACCTTTCTACACACTCCGATTTTTATTGATAATAGTAGTGCTATTAGCATTGTGAACAATCCTGTCAAGCACTCAAAGACAAAGCACA
Organism: Arctium lappa; assembly: GCA_023525745.1. Lineage (NCBI taxonomy): Eukaryota > Viridiplantae > Streptophyta > Magnoliopsida > Asterales > Asteraceae > Arctium > Arctium lappa. The sequence goes on along the minus strand of CM042056.1, from coordinate 18,136,594 downwards.
TTGAGATCAGGTATCACTTTATAAGAGACTGTAATGAAAAGAAACTTATTCAAGTTGTAAAAGTTCACATTGATAACCAGTTTGCTGATCTATTCACTAAAGCTTTTGATGTGGGTAGATTCACTTTCTTGGTAACAAGTGTGGGAATGATCAACTCTGAATAAACCCCTTCTTAAAAAGTGGTTCTATACCTGTATAGTGTTTATTCTTGGTGTTACTAATCTTATTTTTCAGGATATGTATAGCAGTACTCAGATTTTCGCAAGATTAAAGGAGTAAGTACAGTTAATACTGCCAGTGCACAGTTAATACTGCTAGTAGTTAATACTGCTCTCAGTTAATACTGCTAGTAGTTAATACTGCTAATAGTTATTACTGCTAGTTAGTTAATACTGCTAGTGGTTAATATGCTAGTTAGTTAATACTGCTTGTCCGTTAATACTGTTAGTGGTTAATACTGCTCGCAGTTACTACTGCCAGTTAGTTAATACTGCCAGTTAGTTAATACTGCTAGTGGTTAATACTGCTCGCAGTTAATACTGCCAGTTAGTTAATACTGCTTGCAGTTAATACTACTTGTCCGTTAATACTGCTAGTTGTTAATACTGATCGCAGTTAATACTGCCAGTTAGTTAATACTACTAGTGGTTAATACTGCTCGCAGTTAATACTGCTTGTCTTTTAATACTGCTCTAGGTTAATTCTGCTTATGTCCCGAATACTATAAATATCTTTGTCCGCCTAAATGTTCATAACGACTCTTTGCATACTGTTCACTTGCGCTCTAAACCCTTTCTCTCTCAAGTTCAAAGCTTTCAGGCAAGATTTTCTCAAAGCCCAATGACATCAATGGCATTTATAGATGAAGACAATGAAATCGCGATGCTACAGAAGCCCAAACAGGCCGCTGGGTTCCACCAGATTGTGGATTTCCTCAAGTCAAGCCATATTGCCCATGCTCTTACTGTATCGCCTCCAATCTATATCGAGCATCAAAGGCAATTCTGGGCAAATGCCACCATTATCACTGAGAATGGTGTGCAAATGATCAAGACCAGGGTGTGTGACAAACCCTTGACAGTTACTGAAGAAGTTATTCGCATCAGTCTACGTCTAGATGATTCCTCTGGTATAACTTCTATCCCAAATGATGAACTGTTCTCTTCTCTTACAAGAATGGGGTATGGAGGCCCATTGGGTGTGTTCAAGTTCTCAAAAGCCAAATTTTCACCCCATTGGCGTTTCTTTGTCCATACCCTTATGCACTGTATCTCCAAAAAGACTAGTGGATGGAGTGAGTTCAGCAGCACAATTGCTTATGCTTTGGTGTGCTTGGCCACTGCCAGAAAGTACAACTTCTCTAAAATGATTTTCAGTGATCTTGTCTCAAACATGGGAAACAAAAAGAGCTTCTTTATGTACCCCAGGTTTGTCCAAGAAGTTATTACTCATGAATTGACGGATCTACCTCATCTTGTTGGGGTATATATACCTAAACCCCCCAAAGGCAAGGTTTTCTCAAATATGAGAACATCTGCTGGGGACTCGGAAGGAGTTGACACCCCATTGTTCCCTACAATGATGGTGGTGTCCCACACTGATGAAGGTATGGCAGTAGGGTCAAGGCCCCCATTAGACCATCCTACTGCTAGCCAATCCCAACCTTCCCACTCTAAATCTATTCCCCAGTCCCTTCTTGAAAAACCAACCTCACCAATCACCCAAACATACAAGAGGAAACTGGTAAAGAGGGCTCCTTCCCTTCTTGTACCATCAACACCCAAGCCTTTAAGCCCTCTAAGGGAGAATTCTCCTTTAGGGAATATCAATAGGGAAACCAAAGGGGTGTCTCCCAACCCCAAGGAGGTGCTCTCTGAGGAGGAGGAAGAGCATATGGGTGATGAGGCTGCCACTACTCCTGCTAGCATAGAGGAGGACAGTGGTAACATCAATAAGACCTCCCCCATGGCAACTTTGAATAAGCAAACATTCAAAGGTCCCAGGTGCCAAGAAACCACGGGGGTGGATAGTGCTTTTGCTAGGCAGAAGACATCCACTAATAAAAGATCCAATGATCCTTCAATAGGGGGTAACACTCCTGGAGAAGGTGAGGACATATATGACTATGATGAATTGATGGAGACAATGGGTAACATTAACCTGGATGTCATCAAACAAGGCAAAGAGATAGAAGAAATGAAGTTGGTAATTCTGTCACAACAAGTACAGATTACTAGTTTGAAGAATATGGTGATCAGTCTTGTACAAAGGAAGAGGAAAAAGCAATTTGCACTCAGAAAAAGGAAATCTGGTAATGATGCTCCCAAAAAGGGGGAGATCAACATGGAAGAAGCTACAAAAGAGGGGGAGCTTGATGGGATGAAATATGGTGTTGAGGGGGAGAAAGCAGCAGTAAGTGAGCAAGCAGCAGAAACCAATAATGCTGCTAGTTCAAGTGGAGCAACAGAAACGGTTACTACTGCTGACATGAACAAAGCAGCAGAAACAGTGAAGGAAGTACTAACAGAATTGGAAATTGCAGAAACTCTGATCAAAGCAAAACATGATACTCCCAAGGTCACTTCAAAGGCCAGAGTTACCATAAAAGAAAGAGGTGATGCTGTAATGAAATCCAGGACTGAGAAGGTGATAAGCAAAGAAAAGGGCAAAGCTAAGTTAGTGGAATCTGATCAACCTCTCAAAAAGCAAAAGCTGGTTGAATCAGATGAAGCTTTGGCCAGAAAAATACAAGCTGATATTGAGCAAGAAGAGAGGGTTCAAGTAGACAAAGACAGAGAGATGGCTAAGGCTCTAGCTGCTGAACTGAATGAAGCTTATCAACAAAGCCTGGCAACTGAAATTGCACAGAAGAAAGCTGCAACTTTGAAGAAATCAGTGGTGGTAAAAACAGCTGTAAAGAAGAGACAACCCTCAAAGACTTTCCTAGGTACCCAAGAGAGAAACAAGATGATTATATTTCTCAAAGGTGCTATAGGAGTCAGAAAGGAGATGTTCTCAAAGATGTCTTTTGAGAAGATTAAAGAACTGTATGATTCAGAGATGATAAAGCTTCAGGGGAATGAAACTACAAGGGTGGAGATGGAGAAGAGGATGAAAGAAAGTAATGACTTTGATTTTCAAAAGCCCTTTCCAGATGAGCAAGAAACACCACCAAAGAAAGAAGCCACTCTGAATGAAAGTCTAAGGACTTTAAAGAGAACTAAGATGATGGCAAGGAGAAAGTCAACTATGAAGCCTAGAGTATCTGAAGGAGAGGATGAGAAAGTTGCTGAAGAAGAAGGGGCACCTGAGTTATCTAAACAGAAAGAGCCATCAAACACAGATGATGTAAATTTGTATATGGTAGTGATGGACAAAGTGCCTGAACCAATTTCAGCAGAACCTGTAGGAGTTAAGCCTCCTGAGATCATTCTCTGGGATACATTGACAGTGGATGGAAAGGAATACATAAGGCTAAAAAGGAAGGATGACAAGTATGAGGTGTTCAATACTTGGGCAAAGATTGTAAGAACATGCTCTAGGTCAGATCTTGAAGAGATGTTTGAGATAGGAATGAAGTTGTATGCAGATATACTGAAAGCTCCAGAGATTTCAATTACAAAACTGGTAATGGAGTATCTGTGTATGATGTTCAAACCTGAAGAAGTAGAGCATGTGATCAAGAATGTATTCAAGTCAGTCAACAGTTGGACTCTATATGAAACTAGTGGAGTATATAAAGTGACTTTGGATATGAATCATACTGAATATTTCCTAGTGGATAGAGTGTACAATCATAGCAGATTGAAGCTTCATGCCATGCTGAAGAAAAAGCTAGGATGTATTCCAGATTCAGAGATGGCTAAATATTTGATCCAAAGAACCATCAATCAGAGTTTGGGATTGGATGCAAATACTGGAATTTAGGCCATTATGAAGTTTTGGGAGCATCTTGAAGAGCATCTTAAAGAGCATCTAAAGAACTTGACTTCTTTTCCTAAAAGTCAAGTTAGGGGGAGATTGTTGGGAACTGAAGAATTTATCAAGTATGGTTAATACTGCTGGTTCAGAGTTACTACTGGTAGAAGACTTCAAGGTTAATACTGTTGAGTATTACTACTGCTATGAGTTAATACTGCTTGTCAAAGTTAGTGCTGCTTGAACAAAGTTAGTACTGCTTAGCTAGTTAGTACTGCTAGTGGTTAGTGCTGCTTAGTAGTTAATGTTGCTTATGATTAGTACTGCTTATGAGATCTGTATGGAAAGGATGACAGCTGGATAAACTGAAGATTATGGGAAGCTTAGAGATATTCATGGAAGATATTATGAAGATATGTTTATTTATTGTAATTATCTTTTGATTAGTATATGAATAGAATGTATAGAATAGTTTGGGAATTAATTTTTTTTTCATTCTAAGTTCTAGAGAGAAAATCAACCTCAAGGCATAGATACTAATTCTAGAGAAGTAGAATTCGTCTTGAAAGAGTGTGTTCTTCAAGATTGAGGTTGAGTGTGTAATCTTGTGATTTCAATTATTCAATACAAGTTTACAGTTTGTTCTTCATATTTACTATTTTGGTTTACTGTTTCATTGAATATTAAAGTGTTATTCTACAAACTTCTTTGATATTGTTTCTGAGAATTAATTCTTGTTGAGAATTCGATCCTGACAGTAGTGGATTGAGTTTGAACGGGTGTATTGGAGTCACCGACTATTTGATGCAGGGGGTGAGCTCGAGTCCACTTGGTGGTGTGTCGATGAGGTTGATATGTCTGATGGGAGGTATCGGAATCCACATGACCACCTGGGGGTAAATACTGAACTGCCTCGAGGGATGATGGCCTGTGAGGTGGAAGCTCCATAGTGGGAGTCGAGCAAGGAGAAGAGGACGATTCAGCTGGTGATGAAACGATAGGAGGATCCGAGATTGCCGGAGAGGTAGCTTCGGGAGCACCTTCAACAGGAGTCGGTTCAGGGAGTACAACTGAAGGTTGCACTTCATCAGGAACTTGAGTGAGAGGATGTTTATCACTTGAGCTCGGGGAAGCTTGATCACTGGCAGTAGAAGATGGAGCACCAGGCGAGGATGGACCACCGGAGTCGGTTGGACCAGTGACTTGTGTCACTTCTGGACGATTGATTAAATAAGTCATTATAAAAGAATTCAAACAGCAAATCCAAATCAGAATGATGTGCTCTTGACGTGGACGATTGATTTGAATTAACTGAAGATTGTGTAGCTTTTGAACGGAATTATCCAGAAGCTAACACACCAGTAAGCATGGGTTCTGAACTAAGATGTTCAGAAGCCATATCAGCGGCCTCGTCAAAAGTCATGTTTACGCTCTCAACGACGGTCTTCGTCTGTTTATTGTTGACACGGTAAGCTTTGGCGTGCTGGGAGTAGCCGATAAACACTCCTTCATCCGCTTTGGGACTGAATTTTCCAAGATCATCCTTATCATTTAAGACAAAGCAGGTGCATCCAAAAGCATGAAAGTAGTTGATGTTCGGGACGCGCTTGTTGATGATCTCGTACGGTGTCTTGTTGAACCGCTTGTTGATGATAGACCGATTTTGAGTGTAGCAAGCGGTAGCAACGGCTTCTGCCCAAAGAAATAGTGGTAGCTAGTAATGAAATAACATCATGCGCGCTGCTTCAACAAGAGTTCTGTTTCGACGCTCTACCACCTCGTTCTGCTGAGGAGTACGAGCTGCTGAGAAAGTATGCGAAATACCCACTGAAGTGAGATAACCGGTGAGCATTTGATTCTTGAACTCAGTATCGTTGTCCGTCCTAATGGTCTGAACTACTTGGTTGAGAATGACTTGAATGCTCTTTAGAAGTGAGATTATCAACTCGGGAGTTTCGTCCTTTGAACGGAGAAATCGGACCCAAGTGTAACGAGAAAAATCGTCAACCATCACCAGGACATACTTATTGTGATTAATGCTTTGAATGCGCATCGATCCACATAAGTCCATGTGGATTAGCTCAAGGGACCGAGAAGTACTAGGAACGACTTTAAGCTTGTGGGACACCTTCTTCATCTTTACCTTTTCGCAGGCAGGGCACAGATGGTCTTTTGCAAACTTTAGATCTGGCATACCCTTGACATGGCCACCGAGCACCAGCTTGTTGTTATTCTTGAAGTTCAAGTGCGAGAGACGACGATGCCATAGCCAGCTTTGTTCAGCAGATATTTTAGACAACAAACAGACTTCCTTGTCGAGTTTCAAGGACGAGAGGTAAATCGTATAGAGGTTGGTGCGGCGCGTTCCAGCAAGGATCTCTTTTCCATCTTCAGTCCGAACGCTGCACCTTTTAGCCTTGAAAGTAACCTCGAGATTCTTGTCGCAGAATTGACCGATACTGAAGAGATTGTGACCGAGACCTTCGACATAGGAGACTTTTTTTATCGTGATGTTATCTTTGACAATATCCCCATAACCCCTGATAGGAGAGTAGTGATCATTTCCGAAACGCTCATTCCCACAAAACCTCTCGGTGAAGTTTGTGAGAAGCTCCCTTCTTCCGGTCATGTGCTTGGAGCAGCCTGAATCTAGATACCACACACGACCGTCCTGCAAATAGGTTATTTCTTTTTAGGTACCCATTCGTAAATGGGTCCTTTGTGGTTAGATTTAACACCCGACTTAGAGACCCGTTTAGATTTGGGTCTTTGTCTATCACGGGAAACATCACTATAAGCATGTTTATGAGCAATATGATATGAGCCAAACCAATCAGATGCATAACGACTGTCAACAAAATGCCGTTAAACCCATAGTCAGAGGATTTGAAAATTGAATATTGTGACCTTTGAGAGCGACCGGTCTTTTTCTTCTTTTGTGAACGCCTTTTAGGTTTAGACTTTGAAGATTTTGAAGAATTGTTCACAGAAGGTTTTTGTGGGGCAGATGTGGAACATTCACCCTTATAAAATTTAACTAGAGGCTCACATGACTCATTTATAAAATCAACATGGCTAGGTAGAGAAGGATTAAAATCAAATTGGCTCAAATCACTATCTAAACACACCTCAGAATTCAAGAATGCGGAAAATTCTAGTTCCTCATCTGAAAGGACCTTATCACTTGAGGATTTCAGGACAACGGAAGAGTTTGTTGAGAGCAGATCATATGTGGAAGCATTTTTACAATCAGAACACTGATCCGATTCAAAAACTTGAGGCTCTTTTCCTTTATTTGAAATGATTGGTGACGAGTCACCCATAAAAGCTTTGCAGGAAGATGTGTCAGAGGAAGGATAAGAGTTTTCAAACAGATGAGATTTCTCACTTTGGAGAATGAAAGGCTTAGTTTGAGGCTTAGCCTTTTGAAGTTGCTCTTTCAGTTGATCTGCTGCCATAGCAGCCAGTGGAGATTGTAACTTCTTTATTTATGTCTGGAAAACTTCTTTTTCCTCATTAGACATAGTTTCCTTTTCGTTGGAACTGAGACACTCAATTTGGGATAAAAGAACTTGTTTTTCCTTTTGAAAATTTTCCCTCTCTAGTGCAAACGATTCTTCTAGCTGAACAAGTTTCTTTTCTAAAATCAGAGTTGGAACATAAACTTTGTGAGCTAGAGGTTCCTCCTCAGTTTTAACAGTGTTAGCATCTAGTTCATCTTGAGAATAACTGTGAAAATAATCGGTTGACAGATAGCGGGGTTTGTCATCATAGTAAGTAGCATTCAAAGAATCATAGACAAAAGGAACTGTCTTTTTAGTAAGAACTGAGTTTTCCCTTCTCAACTTATCTTCCAAGTCTTCCTCCTTAGTGGGTCTGGTCCATTGGATTTTATATTCTGGAAAGATTTTGTCTAATCCAAAGAATTCAGATGCATATAAAGTAGGAACTTTGGTTAAAGCCTTGTGCAAATAATTAGGGTTATCGTAACCGATACCCGCATTTCCATACTTGGGTTCTTTCGGTGCGATTAGCTTTAGCGTGTGATCAGATTGACCAAATTTATAGAGTTTCTTTTCAAGATCTTCTAACTGATTAGATAACCTTATGTTCTCATTCTTGTAAGCCACGTTTTGAGTTAAAAAATCAATTTTCTCGGTTTCAGACGTACGTAGCTCATCGGTCAGGTCATCTACTTTGGTCATTAGCTTTTGTGACTCTGTTGAACAACTCTCATTCTCTTCTTTTAAATTAGAAATCGTACACAGGTAGCTAGAAATTTATAAGCTTTGTTTTTCCATAAATTTAGACTGTTTAGTGACACGGTTTTCTAAAGATGAGAGAAGTTGTTCCTTTTCTTTTAAGAGTAGCTTGTAAGAGTCAAGTTTGTGCATTGAGAGTTGCATTTGATCAAGTAAAGCTTCTTCAAAAGGGGCACATACCTGGCATGGAGCATTGCGATCTTCATCATTAGTGTCAGATGGTGATGAATGGTTGACCATGAAACACAAATGAGCTTCAGCATCCTCAGGTTCTTCATCCGACACTTGCAACCAGTAATCGTCTTCAGCCATTAGAGTTTTACCGGCTTCCTTTTCATTGGCAAGAAGCAGCTTGGCTCGGTAGTAGTCGGCGTTGCGCACAACTGGATTGCGACAGTCCTTGGCGAAATGACCTAACCGACCACAGTTGTAGCATTTGATCGGCTCATCTTTCGGCTTTTCTTCATTTCTCTTGTCAGACTGCTTACCCACTTCAAAGCGTCTATTACCTTCAGACTTTTTTTGATGATCACGACGAGTAGAGACTCTTTGCTTGTTTGAGGACTTGTTAAAAAACTTCCTCTTTTGAAATGCTTGAGTGAGAAACAACATTGCTTCTTTCATCTTGGCAAGTTCTGGATCCGAGTCGCTATCGGGATCTTCAGGTTCAGAATCACTCAGCACGGGCTCTTTTCCAGATGATCGGCTAAGGGACTTGCCTCTTCTCTCAGATACGAGTGCTAATGGATCAGCTGCTGGATTTTCCTATGCTTTCTGATTCCCAATAAGCTCCATCACTTCCTCTTCGTCCTGAAGCAACATTTCATAGAGTTCGTGAAGGTACAACTTCTCCAAGGTCTGAGTGTGGCGTATATGGGAGACGAACGGTTTCCACTCAGGCTGTAAGTTGTTCATAAACTTTATATTGTTTTCCGTGTTCGTCTTTGTGATCTTATTCTTCTGAAGATCATTCAGAAGCATATTAAACCTCTCGTAGGTTTCCGTCAGCGTTTCACCTTTTCTCGCTTTAAACCCATCATATCTGGTGATACAGTTGGTCACCTTTAGCTGGTTATTGATGTGGCTTCCCATCATCATCTTCTCTATTTGGTCCCACATCTTTTTCGATGAATCCTTGAAGCTATCTATACAAGCATAGATGTCATTAGTTAGACTTTGAAGAAGGTCCGATTTTGCTAGCTTTTCTGCATCGTACATATCCTTTTCGTCCTTAGTAAAATCACCAAGAGATTTCCGAATCTGTCGCTCTGGCCTTCCTTCAGCTGGGTTTCCTGGTACCACTTTCATTGGCCACTCTGGTGGACCCTCAGTCAGGCATTTGTATATTTCTTCATAGGAGGGTTTTGCTTCTATGAAGTTCATAAATCGGTCATGCCACTGAGGGTACTCTCCCCGAAAGAGCACCGGGGGCTTTTGGTCAGAACCGATGGCTAAAGCTTCCCTTGAGTTCATCTTTACTTCTTAACTTAAGAGCACTGTAATAATCGTTAGGCAAGCAGGATGATCCAAATATAATAATAAATTAAAGAAACACACGGACTCGGTCTAACAGGATAAAGAGTACACTGTACCGGTCGAACAAAGACCGGAATATGCAAGATACCGGTCGAAGGTAAGACCGGAGTAAGCAAGTAGCCGGTCGAATGGCAAGACCGGAGTAGCAAGTATCTGGTCAAAGGAAAGACCGGGGAATACAAGTATCCGGTCGAAGGTGCAAGACCGGGGAATACAAGTATCCGGTCGAAGGTGCAAGACCGGGGAATACAAGTATCCGGTCGAAGGGTAAGACTAGAGTAGCAAGTACCCGGTCGAAGGTGCAAGACCGGGGAATACAAGTATCCGGTCGAAGTAAGGACCGGTGTTTACAAACACTCAGTCGAAGGCTCAGGTCGAATTATTATAAATACGATAAACACAATTAACATATAAGGCCGATAAACACGATGAATCGCCCGAAGAACACGATGAGTTTCTGGGATTTGACCGAAATCAAACCCATAAACTTTAATCGACCGATGAACCCAATTAAACCAACAGAAACTTCGATCCTTCGATCGAATGAAACACACAATAAATCAATCAAAAATTCGACCGGATGCGATAACACATAGAACTCACTTAGACCGAAGGTTTGCTAATAGATAATTCCAGATTCGATCTATAGCAAAAAAAAAACAAAAGAGAAATTTCGATCGAAACACATACACAAAAAAAAACTTAACTTTGCAGATATCGATTAATCAGATAAACACAGAATGTAAACACTAACAATCAATTAAAACAAGTAAAGCAATTATCACAAGTAATTGATTTTAGGGTTTTAGACAAACCTTTTTACTGGATCAAACCTTTTTGCCTATCTGCTCTGATACCAATTCTAGATCACAGTGCAGTGCAAAACAGACTAATCAATAATCAAAGATGAACAAATTATAGGCCACAACAACTAGTCATATGATTGATATTACTTCAAAGGGTTTAGGTTTACAAAAAGAATTTCTGATAAGGATTTGTAAACCTAATGACTAGAAAACTGAATAAAGAATTTCTAACCTTACAAATGAAATAGAAATCAACTTTAAATACATAGGCACGCAGGCCTGACGGGCTTATGGGCTTTCAAGCCCAACAAGCTTACAACTATGAATAAATGATATTTTATACCCTGAACTTCTATTTAACTAACAAAATAGCCCTAACAGACGATCACAGATTTATCCAAGAATGGGTGACACACACGGTTCATCAAATCCATGAACACGGCCGGAGCGTTGGTTAAGCCGAAAGGCATCACCAAAAACTCATAATGACCGTATCTCGTCTGGAAAGCCGTCTTCAGAATATCTTCGTTCTTCACTCTCACTAGATGATAACCGGATCGAAGATTAATCTTCGAGAAACATCCCGCGCCTTGAAGTTGATCAAAAAGGTCGTCGATGCGAGGTAAGGGATACTTGTTCTTCATCGTGACCTTGTTTAACTCCCGATAATCAATGCACATCCGCATAGATCCATCCTTCTTCTTCACGAACAAAACCGGTGCTCCCCAAGGTGACGAACTTGGTCGAATGAAGCCCTTCTCCAACAACTCTTGAAGTTGCGTCATCATCTCCTTCATTTCTGTCAGTGCCAAACGATATGGAGCACGAGCTATCGGAGCCGCTCCCGGTGTGAGGTCAATCTGAAACTCCACTTGTCGCTCCGGTGGTAATCCGGGTAAGTCTTCCGGAAAGACATCCGGAAAATCTTGCACTACTTCCACCTCTTCCATCGACTTCTTATCTTTCTTTACGTCCACATCGTAGGCCAAGTACGAAGGGTAACCCTTCGCTAGAAACTTGCGAGCTTTAAGAGATGAGATAATAGGATTATTCCTTTTTCCTTTTTCTCCATAAATGGTAGCCAACCCATTTTCCGGCAATGGCACTTGGATTATCTTCTTGGAGCAAAAGATGTCCGCCTTATGCCTTACTAACCAATTCATTCCTATGACTACATCAAACCCTCCTATAGCCATAGGTAATAAATCTACTCCGAAAGAATACCCATCAACCTCTAAAGTGCAATCACAAAAACAGTCTCGAACGATCATTTGATCCCCATTCGCTATTTCTACTACTAACGCGTCGGGAAGAACACTAATAGGAGTGGTGAAATGTTTACAGAAAGCATCAGACACAAAAGACCATGTAGCACCCGAATCAAACAAGACACGAGCAGGCATGGAGTTTACTAGGAACGTACCCGAAATGACATCGGCGGTCTCCTTGGCTTCCTCGATAGTCATTCGAAAAGCTCGACTCGGTGTCCTTGGTGGTTGCTCGACTCTAGCCGTCGAAACCATAGGATTTCCACCATTTCCTCATACTAGCTTTGGGCAATTCCTCTTTATATGCCCCGGTTCTCCGCACCCATAACATACCGATCCCTGGATAGGACATTCTCGATTCGGATGGTCCTTCTTACCACACTTGGTACACCCTGTTGGAATGAAGTGAGTTCTTGTAGCGCATGTCCCCGAGTGCCTTGACTTGCACTTGTTGCACCACCGATCCTCACGACGTTGATCACCCGCTTTCCCGCTAACAAAGGGTCTCGACTGACGAACGAGCCCAGATGGCCCTTCCCACTTCCGTTTCTCACCAACTAACCTCTTCTCACTCCTTTCGGCATTAATGTCGTCATCAATGAGTAAGGACTCCTCGATAACTTCTTGTAAGGTCGAACACTTAGCATTTCTTACCGCCGTTCGCATCTCGGCCGGTAACCCTTGATGATAAGCCTTCATCTTTGACTTTTCGTCGGGGACCAGATGTCCCACCAAGTTTAGCTTCTCCAAGAAGAGCTTGGAGTAGCCAACGATCGACATATTCCCTTTCTTCAAATCTCGGAACTCCCTTTCCAACATGTCCAACGACCGCTCGCTGCAGTACTTGTCCATAATCTTTTCTTTGAACACCGACCAAGTTAACTTAGCCAAAACTTCCGGGATGAGGACGGATCGAGTGAGAAGGATCACACTCACTTGCCTCAAAGGCCATCTCCATCTCTTTGAGCCAATACATACAAGCAATTGGGCTATCGGAACCCGCAAACTCCTTAGGGTGACACCCCAGAAACGTCTTGTAAGTGCACCCTTTAGTCTTCGTTCTAATTCCCTCAGCGGATGGTTCTTCGACCGTCACCATATTCCGTCCGCCCGACCCCATAATAACATTTTCAGCCTGTCAGGATCGAATTCTTAACAAGAATAAATTCTCAGAAACTAATATCAAAGAAGTTGCGGAATAACACTTTGATATTCAATAAAACAGTAAACCAAAACAGTATATAATCAACAACTTGTAAACTTGTATTGAATGCTTGAAGTTACAGGATTAAACACACAACCTCAATATTGATGAACAGGCTCACCAATACGAATTCTACTTCTCTAGAATTAGGAACTATGCATTGAGGTTGATTTTCTCTAAAACTTAGAATGAATTTTAATTAATCTAAAATAAACTATTCTATCAAATCTGTACATATACTGAACAAAAAGATAATTACAATAAATAAAATATCTTCAGTATATCTTCCATCATTATCTTTAAGCCTTCCATGAATATCTTCATTCTTTCCAGCTGTCATCCTTTTCATCCGGATCTTCAAGTCATAAGCACTACTAATTATGCTCAGCAGCATTAATTTCTTCAAGCAGCATTAATTTGGTCTTAGCAGCATTAACTACTAAGCAGCACTAACCACTAGCAGTACTAACTAGCCAAGCAGTATTAACTTTGTTCAAGCAACACTAACTTTGACTAGCAGTATTAATTCTACTAGCAGTAGTAATACTCAGCAGTATTAACTTTGAAGTCTTCTAGCAGTAGTAATTCTGAACTAGCAGCATTAACCATACTTAAGCTTTTCTTCAGTTCCCAACACAGCCATAGTCTCGGGTTGACGGTTACTGACATCTCGATCCTCTAGAAGTTTCATGAAAAACTCTTGCTGTTGGGTCATGGCCGAAGTTATGGCCAACTGTTGTTGAGCCTAAGCCGCATTCATGGCCAACATCATGCTATCCCGAAGTCGGGTCTCCATGGTAACTTCTTCCAAGATGGCGTTACCGGTGTTGATGTTCCGGCACGGAATGTGCTCAGGCCCTTCTACCAAGATTCTGGGTATAGGAATATCATCGGAGGTTGCCCCCACCGGGGGTCGTACTGTTGCAGATTCCACTTCTGGTTGTCTTTCTGGCATGTCCGGTAGTCTACTTCGAGTGTTTACCATTAAGAATCTGCCATGCACGTACGAGAAATAGGTTGAGAAAAGACTAAGCGAGTTGAACTCATTGTACGTACTACTACTTTCATCAATTATCATAATAATAGTAAACCAAGTATGCTCACGTAACAATGCATTCATAATAGCAGTAGCTAAGTGAAATTATGAACGAACCATACACAAGTATTCTGGTCACCATCATCACAACTTTCAATTACAGTAATTCCGTAATCCTAACGCTCTCCCCACCTAGGATGTCTACCCCAAGTGGACAGTGAAATCATAAAGTCTAAAGTTTAAGTCTGGATATGCTAAACAATACCTAGTTCACTTAAACTAAAGCTCTGATACCAACTTGTAACACCCTAAAATAGGGATACCAAAAACTTTCCATAAATGGAGAAGTGGTAGAAAGTTTGTCATAGCAAGAGCCTCCCAAAAAGGGGAAATATACAAACAACCTGTTTAATCACAATTGTAATTTAACAGACAAATAACAACAACCAACTAACCTAATTTCTACGTCTAGAAAAGAGATTACAAAAAGGGTTGTCATCTATAGACCCAAACAATCTATATCCAAAAGTATAACGCGTCCATGTACAAGTCCCCAAGCTCTCACCCCAAAACAACTAAACCTGCTTAAGACCGCCGCCGCTAGAATCTGAGATACACATTGACACCAAACAAGTGTTAGGCCAAAAAGCCTAGTGAGTTGAACAATAATTAGCATGGTAGAACATATACAATTCTTATCAGCAGTTAACCAATTTTCAACATGTATGGAGTCAACAGGGGAGACCCATAGCACCAATCAATTCCACCCCAGAGTCGATGTACCTTGATGCCCTCTATAAATTCTACCTTATCCGAGTGGCGTATCCCAAAGGCCCGGTACACCCGAAAATTCCACCTTATCTGAGTGGCGGAGGTCTAAGCACATACCATCACGGTGGTGCCTCCGACTACATCCTCCTTGTGTCCTTGACTTGGTTCGTCCAACATAAAGCATATAGGAGGTACTTAGGTATATTTCAACCAAATATATTCTGGTACCAACCACGGGTACGATAACACCCTCCTAATAGCATGATTCTAACATAAGACTTAAATATCCACATAACCATGTAGTAGATACAATAACACCAAGTGTGTATTCCAAATGGAAATCATCATGTTATACCAAACATATATCCCATAATCATGTCAAATACCCATTGTGGGCACACATATGTAAATTTCCCAAATAATTACACAACATAGAGTAAATCATGGTATGATACTTCATATACACATATCTCACATAATCTCATGGAAATACCATTAAATATATAAGCCCGTAAAGATGACCATTTTGAGCAATATGTGATAATACCGACAATTAAGCAAATATGATGTGTATCCAATTTTAACAAAAGTTTAGTAAACTCACCTTGCTAGATTTAAGCTAAATCTAGTATTTACCCACTTAGATCTTTCTTTGAAGAAACTTGGTTCTTCAAACCAAATCTTCCAAAACCTAGATTCACAAAGTTTCAACCATGAATATACATTTTCCACCATAAATAAATGATCCCCAAACACTTAATCAACAAAATCTCTATTTTGGGCAAAACCCTAATTTTGACCCAAAACTCCCCAAAATCACCCAAACCGAAATTAGAGAAATCAAACACTAGAAAAAATGGTTAGAATGACTTACAAGTAGGTTTATTGGAAAACCTCAAAAAATGTCAACAATGGTGGAAGATGGGTGGAGAAGATGAAGATGAGGTTGGTGATGAAGCTTCCAAACCGAAACCTTGGGTGAAGATCCTCACTCTACCAACAATTGGTGATGATTTGGTGTTTGGTAGGAGTTTAGATAAGGTAGGTTGAGATGAAGGGTTGGGAGAGAATGAGAGAATTGAGAAAGATGAGAAATGAGGATATTTGGGGTTCATGTCATTTAATGCCCGTATAAGGGCTCTGCACCATGCGCACGGGTCGTGCGTTATTTGTGGAGAGAGGGCGCACGGGTCGTGCGCTACACCCAGTGGTACACTCCGCCTCTTCACAAATGTTCAAATCTCGTTTTGTTCATAACTTCTTCGTTATAGCTCCGTTTTTGTTACGGAAAGAACCGTTGGACTCGTAATTGAATTCCTCATCTAGTTAGACGTGCAAAGTTCACTTTGAGTTTCTAACTAGACTCGCAAAGTTGACTTTATGGGTCAAACGTACTTAATATCATCCTTGAACAAAGCACGAAACAAACGCACAAATAAAGTTTGCGTGTCAAATAGGAGACGCAAAGTACACTTTGCGTGTCCCAGTTGATACGTAAACTATTACACTTAGAAAGAACAAAAAAAGGATTACACAAGATAGAAGCGCAAAGTAGACTTTGCGTTTCTAGTTAGACACGCAAAGTTCACTTTGCGTTTCTAACTAGACTCGCAAAGTTCACTTTGCGTTTCTAGTTAGACACGCAAAGTATACTTTGCGTTTCTAACTAGACTCGCAAAGATCACTTTGCGGGTCTATCAACCTTGACTAGAAACCTAGGGTTCACGATTCTCAGACCCGAAAAACACAAAAACTCAAAATTAAAGCAAAAAACAAGAAATTAAAGAAAAAGAAAAAATACCTGATGATCGATTATATGTTCTAAACAAAACCAATGACTCAATTTGAGGAAAGAAACACGAATATGAAAATCGAAGACAATGAATCAGAACAGAGAACGTAAATGGTACAGTACATGAACAAAACATCGAATTCAATCACAACAGAAAAACAATGCTAACCTAATCATAACAACAAATCAACATAAAAGAAGAACACATACCTGATTGAAGAGAACAACAAACGAAAATTAATGGAAAAAGATGAGGTCGGCGCTCACAGAGAATAGGAGGGAAGATGAAGAGTACCAAAGGAAGCAAGAAAATAGAATAGTTATATACTAACCTCTATTTATACTAAACTTAAAAAAATAACACTAAAAAAATTCCTAAACAAAATACAGCTAAAAAAAAAAATTTACCTGACAGGTTCCTTTACTCCCCCTACACAAATGCATAAAAAATTTAACTGTTAGAATAGCAAATGTGTAGAAAAACTGAAAAACATATTTGTTTATCTTCTTATCAGCACAGATAATTTTCTTCCTTACTCCCCTCAACCACAGAAAAGTTTAGATAACTTTTTCAGATTAGCTCTCCCCCTTTAAAATTGCACAGACCATATCCAAAATACAGATACTCAAACATAAAGACATCAATATGAAAGATGATCATATTGAATATAAATTTTGTAACAACTGAACATATAAATTTTTAAACACTAAACAAATTAAAGTCTACTCAGTAAAATATCCCAGATTTATCAATTAGTTGAAATCAAACAGGAGTTGTTGGATACATGAACAAGTTTCATTGTTTATCAAGTTAAGACATGTTCAGAGTCAAACACTTGCAGGTATCTATTTAGTGTGCTCGCATGAGATCTTTGATGAGCTTCAAGAAAAATGCAATTCTAAACATAAAATGGAGAACTTTGCATGTACAGACACTAAGTCATCAAGAATTAAGATTTTCAGAAAATTACAGGTTTATCGTAGCTCAAAATATATCACCAAGTATCAAGAGATGTGTGCTCATTGGCATCTTTTAGCAGTGTGCTCATTGGCATCTTCACATGAGTGTGCTCTTTGGCATCTTTTAAGCGGTGTGCACTTTGGCATCTTTTAATCAAAGAATTCATTAAGTAAAGAAGATGTCGTAAACGTAACTTTCTATTTGACCCTATTGCAGGATTTGGGTCAGCCGCTCCCAGACCAGTTGGCCTTAGGGGACTAGGTGTCAAGCACCCCTTGGAACTTACTTTCCCGGATCAGAAAGGCTACATCGACATATTCTAAACCCATTCATACCAGTAAAACATGATTTTCGATCTGATTCTATAGAAGGATTTATGTTTGATCACTCCCAGACCAAATGACCTTAGGGGACCAGATGTCGAGCATCCCACGGAACTTACTTTCCCAAACTAGAAAGGTCACAGGTACAAACTTTTAAATCCAAAGATTTCTGTATTTTATAAGCTTGAAATTAATCATCTCAAAAACTCAGATCTATATAGAATCGCTTAGCCCATATTTTCATTACAATCTACAATTTTGATCACTTAGGTTGTTCAAGCAAATTAAACCATAAATATGCCGACTCACATATCTTTAAAGCAGTATCTAAAGCGTCAAACATGTTGCTGACTTTTCGATGTTTGTAAGATTTAAAAAATAAACATATGAAACTTTAATATAAACAAGGAGACTTGTAAAAGATCCTAGACAGATATTCTATTCAAAAGAAAGAAAATCTGAAAGATTTTACTTTATAGAATAAAATTTGTAAAGATTTAAACTTTTAAATTCAACATGCCTAATTTTGAAAGCAAAAAATTGAAACGTTTTTCATCTAAGGCTTTTGGACTAAACTTGCTGAGATTCTCCCTGTCATTCAGAACGTAGCATTTACACCCGAATGACTTGAAATACTTGATATTCGGTTTGATCCCGTTCATAAGTTCATACGGTGTTTTGTTGAAGCGACGATGCATAATTGATCTGTTATGTGTATGACAGGCAGTTAACATTGCTTCAGCCTAATAAGACAAAGGTAGAACTGAATAAGCAATCATTGATCTGGCGGACTCAACAAGCGTTCTATTTCTTCTTTCAACAACGCCATTCTGTTGCGGAGTATGAGCAGCAGAAAATTATTGTTGTATTCCTTGAGATTCATAGAATGCCTGAAGAGTACTGTTTTTGAATTCAGTACCATTGTCAGATCTTACCACTTTCACTTGCTTCTGCTTATTTGTCTGAGTTGACTTGATGAGGTTGATGAGTACTTCAGGAGTCTCGTATTTTGACTTCAGAAATTTTACCCATGTGTATCTGGAGTAGTCATCAACAACCACCAAAACATATTTCTTACGTCCTAAACTCTTCGTCTTCATCGGACCACACAAATCTACATGTAAAAGATCAAGAATAGCCGACGTGCAGTGTTCAGGTTTAGGCTTGTGAGGAGCTTTCTTCATTTTTCCTTTCTCACAATCTTTGCATAGATGGTCTTTCTGGAAACGGAGAATTGGAAGACCTCTCACAGAATCATTCTTGACTAGGCGATCCATATACTTGAAGTTGAGGTAAGCTAAACGTTTGTGCCAAATCCAACTTTCTTGAACTGAAGCTTTAGAGAGCAAACAAATATCTGAAGGAATTTTGATCTTAGAAAGATCAATGGTATTCAAATTTGATTGTCTTTTTCCTACCAGAAGATCCTTGTCATTATTATTCTTCACTGCAACTCTTTCGGATTTGAAGCTAACTTCAAGGTCTATATCGCAGAATTGGCCGATGCTGAACATATTGTGACTTAGACCCTCGACGTAGCTTACTCTTTGTACAGTTATGTTACCTTGAACTAGATCGCCATAACCAAGAATCGGAGCAGTCTCACAGTTACAAAATTTCACACGACCGCAACATTTATCTTTAAAATTAGAAAGAAGTGATTTATTGCCAGTCTTATGTTTTGAACATCCCGAGTCCAGATACAATAATTGACTAAGTTGCACACACATAAACTACACCTTTTTAGGTACCCATATGCTTATGGGTCCCTTGTTAGATTTAAATCTTTTATTTCTCACAGATTTAATTTTCTTGAAAGAATGAAAGCAATTATCAATAGATGATAAAACACAATTATCAGAATAAGAACTAGAAGAAGGATATGAGATATTCTTTGATATATCAAACATTTGCTTAAATGTGTATTTTGGGTTTTTATTACAAGAAGCAAATGTATCAGTATCACAAAGATTTTCTACACAGTTTACTCCTAACGGTTCAGATTCTAATCTTTGCTGTTTCATTCTCCAAATCTACCTTGTTGATTTCCTCACAGTCCGACCTGAAGAAGAAAAATCAGAAACATTAGAATTTTCAGATAATACAGTATCATGTTTCTTTGACTTCTTTGATCTCCTTCTTTTACGCTTCTTTTTATAGAATTGAGCATTTAGCAGAAAAGAATAATCAATAATTGAATCAGAAGAAAAACTTTATCAAAGAAATCAGTCTTATCATTTGTCATTGAAAAACTAGCCTTGGAGTGAAAATTTTCAACATTTTGCAAGACAAGAGGAGGTTTGCGCTTCCCATTGGAGGCGCAAACTGAGCTTTTCGCTTCCCACTGCATGCGCAAACTCTCAGTTTGCGTTTCCAATGTGGAACGCAAATGGCCATTATTTTTCAAAACCTTAGCATTTTCCTTTGAAACTTTTGAAAATCCAGAAGAACTTTTATCTTCAAAACTTGTTTTCATTATAAAAAGGAATAAATCGTTTTGTAAACAAGTTTGAAGATTTTGTTCTTCCAATCTATCTTCAAGATCAACAATCTTACCTTCTAACACTAATGGAGGAATATATTTCTTAGTATCATAAGATACCGGAGATACATTTTTCTTATCAGTGTTAGCAAATATATCAACGAAATCTGTTGATAATGAAGATTTATTGGAAGAATTGATATTTAAAAGATTTTGAAAATTTCTGGATTTCATAGACTGATTAGGAAAATACTTTGCATTTTCAGAAGTGTAAACAAATGGCATTTCCATCCTCTTATTTTTCATCCTCTTCACATTTTCTTCTTCCAAAATTTGTTTCTCAGTTGTCCAAAATAATTTAAACTGAGGAGCATATCCTGCAAGCGTAAAGTAATCATATTCATATAAAGTAGGAACTTCATTTTTAGCATGATTTAAAAAATGCGGGTTTTCAAAACCAATTCCCCACTTTTCTTTTATGGTTTCTTCACTCCTTGGTTTATTCATGTAAATCGTTTGCTCAGACTGTTCTCTTTTATACAATTTCTGTTCTAAAAGAATTATCTGTTCAGAAAGATTTTGATTTGAAGAAGTCATTTCAGTCAACGAATCACGATAAGTCTGATTTGAATTTTCTAGATCAACTAACTGCTTTTGAAATTTCTCTTTTGTATCAATTAAAATTGATTTTTCATCTTTTAAAGAAATTTGCAGTTTATCAATTAAATCATACTTTTCTTGATTTTTAACAATTTCAGAAACGAACTTTGAGCGCAATTCATGCAAAGCAGTGATAAAGACATTCATTTGAGATAAAAAGAAATTATAGGTAAACTCAGATATTACCTCAGAACCATCTGATGAGGTATCCTCTTCCTCATCATCAGAATTGTCATCACCTATAAAGCACATAGCCGCAATCTCCTCATTTTCGGCCTCGTTGTCCGAATGGTCCAACCAATATTTTTCTTCGGCCAACAAGATGGTTCCACTTTCTTTCTTTTCTGCTAAAGCCAACTTCTTTCGGTAAAATGCAGACCAAAGGAACAGATAACAAGGTCCATTACAAACAAACCACGGTTGTGAATCCTGGATCTTGTAAACAGTGTGCTTGCAGTAAAGCCAAGAGCCTAAATTCTGGTTTAAAAAGAGGAAATCAAAGAAACTGGAATAATCAATGGGCTCAGAAGCAAGGAGTTGATCTGAGTAAAATCAATAGACCAAAACCTTGTTTCATATGTGGCAAGTTAAATCATTTGGCTAAATATTGCTTCTTTAACCCTACTAACCAACAAATGACCTTTCAAAGATTTGTGCAAAAACCTGTTGGTTATAGGAAGGATGGAAAGAAACATGTGATAAAGAAACATGGTGAAAGTAAAGGCCCTATGAAGAAAAAGAGTTTAAAAGAAAGTGTCAAAATGTGGGTGCCTAGAAGCACTAAAACTGTTAGTACTGCTGACAGGGTTAGTGCTGCTGGAAGTATTACTGCTGCTACCTGTGTTAGTACTGCTGAAAATATTAATGCTGCTAATACTGTTAGTTCCTCTTCAAAGGTTAATAATGCCAACACAGTTACTGCTGCTACCACAGTTACTACTTCTAACAAGGTTAGTACTGCTAAGCATGCAAGTGCTGCTAAGGCAGTTAGTACTTCTAAAACCAGTACTGCTTCTAGAAAAATTGTTTCCAAGCCTATTATTGTGACAAAGTACTCCAAGAATGAGGAGTTAAAGTTCAAAAATCTTGTCAAGAAAGAATGCAAGTATTTTGATGAGAAAGGGGTACCCAAGACCACTTTGGCTTGGGTTCCTAAATCATACTAACTGTTTTATCTTATGTGCAGGGCAACCAACAGCTCAAGGGAAAGAGCATATGGCATGTTGATAGTGGTTGCTCTAGGCACATGACAGGCAACATGTCATGCCTTCAGGATTTCAAGCATATCAATGGAGGTCATGTTGCATTTGGAGATTATCTTTCTGGTGGTAAAATAAGTGGAAAAGGTAATGTCACCAAAGGTAAGATGACATTTGAGGATGTCTACTATGTTGATCAATTGAAGTACAACCTGTTATGTGTATCACATGTATGTGACAAACAACATAGTATATTATTTACAAATACTGAGTGTATGATCCTTGCTCCAGGGTTCAAGGTAGTTGATGAAAGCATGATACTACTTAGAACTCCAAGAAAGGACAATGTTTACTGTCTAGATATGGACAATGTTGATAGTGATTCATCTCTAAATTGTCTTGTTTCAAAAGCTTCTGTAGATGAATCCTCTCTTTGGCACAGAAGGATGTGTCACATGAACTTCAAAACTATGAACAAACTTGTCAAAAACAATCTTGTAAGAGGTTAAACTTCAAAAGTATTTTCATGTGATGATCATTGTGTTGCATGTCTTAAAGGCAAACAGCACAAAACTTCTCATAAGACCAAAGAGATAAATTCAATTTCTTCTTGTCTCCAGTTACTGCATATGGATCTGTTTGGTCCTACAAATGTTATGAGTATAGGCAAGAAATCTTACTGCTTGGTTATTGTTGATGATTACTCTAGATTTACCTGGGTATATTTTCTAAGGACTAAGGATGAGACAAGTGGACTTATCAAATCCTTTATCCTGAGAATTGAAAACCAAACTAATCAAAAAGTAAAAGTCATTAGATCAGATAATGGGACTGAATTCAAAAATCTTGATCTAAACACCTTTTGTGAAGAAAAAGGCATTGAGAGACAATATAGTGCTCCTAGGACTCCTCAACAGAATGGTGTTGCTGAAAGGAGAAATAGGACACTAATAGAGGCTGCTAGATCTCTGTTGGCTGATTCAAGACTGCCAATTACCTTCTGGGCTGAAGTAGTCAATACTGCCTGCTATGTCCAAAACAGAGTTCTAGTAGTTAAGCCAAAGAACAAGACACCATATGAGCTTTTAAATAAAAGAAAACCTTTCATTGGATTTTTCAAACCTTTTGGGTGTCCTTGTACAATTCTCAATACCAAATCTCACTTAGGTAAGTTTGATAGCAAAGCAGATGATGGATTTCTTGTTGGGTATTCATCTCAGAGTAAGGCCTACAGAGTTTTTAACTCATCTTCTAGAATAATTGAAGAATGTGACAATGTCAAATGCAATGAAAACACACCAAATCCTATTGGAACTGGTACTCAGTGGCTATTTGACATTGATTCACTAACTAACTCTTTTGGTTTCAGTAGTGATTATGCAGGTTCAGGAAGTGGAGGATCAGGGACCACACAAGTTCAAGAAAGTATATCTAAATCTGTGATATTTCCCATACCCACAGTGAATTCTGTTGAAGACTGTGAAAAGGAACCATCTACTGGACCAAATCAGAGTGAAGAAGAAACTAGAGATGAGGAGGCTCAAGAAAATAAAGAATCAGAAGTAGCTGCTGAAAACACTTCAGTTGAGTTGCATGACTCTAATCTAGAGGCTGGACTTAATGAAGAACCTAGTCATAACACCAGAGTTCAAAAGAATCATCCTCCACAGCTGGTAATAGGAGATATATCTTCTCCTATGATGACTAGACATCAAAGCAGGCTTCAAGAAATGCAAGATCTACAGCATACAGTGCTTTCTTGTTTTCTATCCCAGATTGAGCCTAAAAAGGCACATGATGCTATGAAAGAATCTAGTTGGATAGAAGCAATGCAAGAAGAACTGTTACAGTTCAAGCTACAAGATGTATGGGATCTAGTACACCTTCCTAAAGGACACAGAGCAATTGGCACTAAGTGGATTTTCAGGAACAAGAGAGATGAAAGAGGAATTGTCATAAGGAACAAAGCAAGGCTGGTGGCTCAAGGGTATACTCAAGAAGAGGGTATAGATTATGAAGAAGTTTTTGCACCTATGGCTAGGATAGAAGCAATCAGATTATTCCTAGCCTATGCTTCTTACATGAACTTCAAAGTCTATCAAATGGATGTAAAAAGTGCTTTTCTCTATGGCTCAATTGAAGAAGAGGTATATGTCTGTCAACCACCAGGGTTTGAAAACCCAAGCTATCCAGACAGGGTATACAAATTGAAGAAAGCTCTTTATGGACTGCATCAAGCTCCAAGAGCATGGTATGACACTCTGTCATCCTATCTCTTGGAAAATGGCTTTGAAAGAGGAGTCATTGATAAGACTCTATTTATCAAGAGAAAAAAGAAGGATATCTTGCTGGTCCAAATCTATGTTGATGACATTATCTTTGGATCTACAAGAGACAACATGTGCAAGGAGTTTGAGGAACTAATGCATCAAAGGTTCAAAATGAGTTCCATAGGGGAACTTACTTTCTTCCTTGGACTCCAAGTTCAACAGAAGTCAGATGGCATCTTCATCTGTCAATCCAAGTATGTGCTGGACATTCTAACCAAGTTCGGTTTCTCAGATTCAAAACCTGCCAGCACAACTATGGAGACACACAAGCAGATAACTGCAGATCTTGAGGGGGAGGATATGGATGTGCATCATTATAGATCCATGATTGGCTCTCTCATGTATCTCACAGCATCAAGGCCAGATATAATGTTTCCAGTCTGTGTATGTGCAAGATTCCAAGTTAGGCCAAAGCAATCTCACTTTCAAGCTGTTAAGAGGATATTCAGATATCTCAAAGGGCAACCCAGATTGGGACTTTGGTATCCTCATGACTCACCCTTTGACCTAATATCATACTCAGACAGTGATCTAGGTGGGGCAAACTTGGACAGAAAATCTACTTCTGGAGGATGTCAGTTTTTGGGTGCTAGACTAGTTTCATGGCAGTGCAAGAAACAAACCACAGTGTCCACATCTACAACAGAGGCAGAGTACATAGCAGCTGCAAGTTGCTGTTGTCAAGTCTTATGGATTCAGAATCAAATGCTGGACTATGGGGTAACCTTTCTACACACTCCCATTTTTATTGATAATAGCAGTGCTATCAGCATTGTGAATAATCCTGTCAAGCACTCTAAGACAAAGCACATTGAGATCAGGTATCACTTCATAAGAGACTGTAATGAAAA
This sequence comes from Arctium lappa, assembly GCA_023525745.1. Classification (NCBI taxonomy): domain Eukaryota; kingdom Viridiplantae; phylum Streptophyta; class Magnoliopsida; order Asterales; family Asteraceae; genus Arctium; species Arctium lappa. Next base: position 18,111,195 of record CM042056.1, on the reverse strand, counting down.
GAAACTTATTCAAGTTGTAAAAGTTCATACTGACAACCAGTTTGCTGATCTATTCACCAAAGCTTTTGATGTGGGTAGATTCACTTTCTTGGTAACAAGTGTGGGAATGATCAACTCTGAATAAGCATCCTCTCAAAAAGTGGATAAATACCTGAATATTATAGATTCTTGGTGTTACTAATCTTCCTTTGAAGGGTATACATAGCAGTACTCAATTCAGCCTAAGCTTCAAAGAGTAAGTATGGTTAATACTGCTAGTTAGTTAATACTGCTAGTGGTTAATACTGCTAGTGGTTAATACTGCTCGCAGTTAATACTGCTCGCAGTTAATACTGCTCGCAGTTAATACTGCTAGTTAGTTAATACTGCTCGCAGTTAATACTGCTCGTAGTTAATACTGCTCGCAGTTAATACTGCTAGTTAGTTAATACTTCTTGTCCGTTAATACTGCTCACAGTTAATACTGCTCGCAGTTAATACTGCTAGTTAGTTAATACTGCTTGTCCGTTAATACTGCTTATGTTCCGAATACTATAAATACCCTTTGCCCGCCTAAAAGTTCATAACGACTCTTTGCATACTGTTCACTTGCGCTCTAAACCCTTTCTCTCTCAAGACTCGAAGTTTTCAGGCAAGTTTTTCACTAAGATCAATGGCATCCATGACATTCATCGATGAACACAATGAGATCGCAATGCTACAAAAGCCAAAGCAAGCTGCAGGATTTCATCAGATTGTGGATTTCCTCAAGTCAAGCCATATTGCTCATGCTCTTACTGTATCGCCTTCAATCTATATCGAGCATCAAAGGCAGTTCTGGGCAAATGCCACCATTGTCGCTGAGAATGGTGTGCAAATGATCAAGACAAGGGTCTGTGAAAAACCACTAACAGTTACTGAAGAGGTTATTCGCATCAGTCTACGTCTAGACGATGCCTCTGGTATAACTTCTATCCCAAACGATGAACTGTTCTCTAATCTTTCAAGAATGGGATATGGAGGCCCATTGGGTGTTTTTAAGTTCTCAAAAGCTAAATTCTCACCCCAATGGCATTTTCTTGTTCATACCCTGATGCATTGCATCTCTAAAAAGACCACTGGATGGAGTGAGTTCAGCAGTCCCATTGCTTATGCTTTGGTCTGTTTGGCCACTACCAGAAGGTACAATTTTTCACAAATGCTTTTCAATGATCTTGTTTCAAACATGGGAAACAAAAAGAGCTTTTATATGTATCCCAGGTTTGTTCAAGCAGTAATCAACCATGAATTGACGGATATTCCTCATTCTGCTGGAATATATGTACCTAAACCCCCCCAAAGGCAAGGTTTTCTCAAATATGAGAAGATCTGCTGGGGACTAGGAAGGAGTTGACACCCCATTGTTCTCTACAATGATGGTGGTGTCCCAAACCAATGAAAGTATGGCAGCAGGGTCAAGGCCCCCATTAGACCATCCTACTACTAGCCAATCCCAACCTTCCCACTCTAAATCTATCCCCCAGTCCCTTCTTGAAAAACCAACCTCACCTATCACCCAAACATACAAGAGGAAACAGGTAAAGAAGGCTCCTTCCCTTCTTGTACCATCAACCCCCAAGCCTTTAAGCCCTCTAGGGGAGAATTCTCCTTTAGGGAATATCAATAGGGAAACCAAAGGGGTGTCTCCCAACCCCAAGGAGGTGCTCTCTGAGGAGGAGGAAGAGCATATGGGTGATGAGGCTGCCACTAATCCTGCTAGCACAGAGGAGGAAAGTGGTAACATCAATAACACCTCCCCCATGGCAACTTTGAATGAGCAATCATTCAAAGGTCCCTGGTGCCATGAAACCACGGGGGTGGATAGTGCTTCTGCTAGGCAGAAGACTTCCACTACTAAAAGATCCAATGATCCTTCAAAAGAGGGTAACACTTCTAGAGAAGGTGAGGACAGATATAACTACCAGGAATTGATGGATACAATGGGAAACATCAACCTAGATGTTATGAAACAAGGAAAAGACATTGAGGAGATGAAGCTGGTGATTCTGTCACAACAAGTCCAGATTGCAAAACTAAAGAAGATGGTGACCAGACTGATTCAAAAGAAGAAAAGGAAACAGTTTGTGCTAAAGAGAAGGGAACCAGTGTCTGATGCTGCCAAAAAGGGGGAGTCAGAGGCTGAAGTAAACCTGGATGAGGAAAAAGAAAAAGTTGAGGGGGAGCATGATGGGGAGAAGAACAGTATTGAGGGGGAGCTAGAAGCAGAAACTGAAAGAAACTCAGAGCAAGCAGCAGAAACTGTTAGTGCTGCTGAAACTTCACAAGCAACAGTAACAGAGTTATCACCAACAGAGATTGAAGTAGCTGAAATGCTCATCAAAGCAAAGAATGACACTCCCAAAGCAAAGGGAGTGGTCATAAATGAAGGGGGAGCAAAAGGAACAGAAAAGAAAGAAATGGCTGAAGATGCAAAAAGAAAAGAAAAAGAGAAGATAATAGAAGCTGATCAACCAACTAAAAGGCAAAAGATGGTTGAATCAGATGAAGCATTAGCCAAGAAAATGCAAGAAGAATTAGATCAAGCAGAGAAAGAGCAAGTGGAGAAAGACAGAGAAATAGCCAGAGCACTTGCAAATGAATTAAATGAAGCTTATCAGAAAGGGATTGAAACAGAGAAAGCTAAGCAAAGGGCAATAAGCTTGAGAAAGGCTATAATAACCAAATCAAGTGCTAAGAAGAGAAGACCTTCACAAACTTATCTTACAACTCAGGAAAGAAACAAAATGATAACTTTCTTGAGAAGTGCAATTGGGGTAAAGAAAGAAATGTTTGTGCAGATGACTTTTGATCAAATCAAGGATCTTTATGAAAAAGAAATGGGGAAGCTGAAGAGTAATGAAAAGGATGGAATGGAGTTTGAAAAGAAGGCCAAGGAGAGACGTGATGTGAATATCAATCAACCATTCCCTGAAAGTGAAGAGGGAACTCCTATCAAAGAAAAGACAGAGAACAAGGAAGAAAAGAAGAAGGGAGCTACTTTAGAGCAAGTTCAAAAGACTCTGAAAAGAACCAAAATGATGGCTAAAAGAAAGAAGAGTGTAAAGAACCCTATAGTAGAAGAAGAGCAAAAGGATGCTGAAGAAGAAGAGGCACCTCAGAATGAAGCTAAATCTCAGGAAGTACCACAGAGTTCAGATGTAAACATGTACATGGTGGTAATGGATAAAATTCCAAAGCCTATTTCAGCTGAACCTGTTGGATTTAAACCTCCTGAAGTTATCCACTGGGATACTATGGAGGTGGATGGCAAAGAGTACATCATATTGAAAAGAAAGGATGAGAAGTATGAAGTCTACAGCACCTGGAACAAAATTGTCAGAGACTGTTCAAGATCTGATTTGGAAGAAATGTTTGAAGTGGGGATGAAAGTTTATGCAGATCAGTTGACAGCTCCAGGGTTACCTATAGTGAAGCTGGTCATGGAATACTTGTGCATGTTATTCAATCCAGAAGCAGTGAAGCACTTAATCAGAGATGTGCTCAAAACTGTTAGAGGATGGACTCTCTATGAAAGGAGTGGAGTATATGAACTGGCACTGGATACTTTTCACATGGAGTATTACTTGGTGGATAGGGTCTACAATCACACAAACCTAAAGCTTCATGCCATGTTGAATAAGAAGTTGGGTTGTGTACCAAATTCAAAAATGGCAAAGTACCTAATTCAGAGAACTATCAATCAGAGTATGGGACTGGATCCTAACATTGGAGTAGATCAACGAAGATTTTGGGAGCATCTGAAGAACTTGACTTCTTTTCCAAAAAGTCAAGTTAGGGGGAGATTGTTGGGAACTGAAGAATTTACCAAGTATGGTTAATGCTGCTGGTTCAGAGTTACTACTGCTAGTAGAATTAATACTGCTAGTCAAAGTTAGTGCTGCTTGAACAAAGTTAGTACTGCTTAGCTAGTTAGTACTGCTAGTAGTTAGTGATGCTTAGTTGTTAATGCTGCTAGAAGAGATTAATGTTGCTGAAGATTAATACTGCTTATATGATGGAGATTCGCATGGAAGGATAACAGCTGGATGGACTGAAGATTATGGAAGGCTTAGAGATATACATGGAAGATATACTGAAGATATTTTTATTTATTGTAATTATCTTTTGATTAGTATATGTATAGAATGATAGAATAGTTTAGAAAATTAATTATTCATTCTAAGTTCTAGAGAGAAATCAACCTCAAGGCATAGATCCTAATTCTAGAGAAGTAGAATTCGTCTTGAAAGAGTCTGTTCTTCAAGATTGAGGTTGAGTGTGTAATCTTGTGATTTCAATCATTCAATACAAGTTTACAGTTTGTTATTAATATTTACTGTTTGTGATTACTGTTTCATTGAATATCAAAGTGTTATTCCGCAAACTTCTTTGATATTGTTTATGAGAATTAATTTTTGTTGAGAATTCGATCCTAACACTCTGCAATACTTAACCATATGACCTGGCTTCCCACAGTTGAAACAATTCATCACCTTTTTGTCATCTTTCTTTTGGTCAACTACCTTTTCCGGTTCATACTTTGGAGTGTATGGCTTTGAAGGAGCGCCAGGTTTTATCTTCTTAGAACCAGAAGTAAACCGCAAGTTACTCGACCTAGATCTGTGCTTGAACTGTTTCTTGTATTGCTGAGTCAAAAGAATCATGGCCTTTTCAAGTGCTTCGCCATCATCATCTGTAGAGCCATCATAAGTTGATTCGGTCAAGGCTTGCTCAGCCAGTTGGCTAGCTATAAGAGCAATGACAGAGGCTTGTTCTTCTTATCCATTTTCGCCTTCTTCTCCGTTACCAAAGATTCGTCTGTCATCAAGATTTCATATAACTCCTGAATTGGCATAGTTGAGATTCTAACATCATTTCTCATTTGATGGCATGCCTTGTTCCACTCAGGTTGTAAAGCGTTCAGAAACTTCAAGTTTGCCTCCAACTCAGTCTTGGTAACTTTAATCTTGTAGAGATCATTGCTAACAGCCCAGAATCGATCAAAAACATTTTTCAAACTTTCCCCATCCTTGGCCTTGAACTTTTCAAAGTTGTTCATGTACCTGGTCTGTCGTAACTGAGTAGACATTGCAGTACCAAGCATGATCTTCTCAAGTTGTGTCCACATCAACATTGGGGTATGTTTGAAACATTCAATTCTGTTATAGATGGAGTTGGGAAGAGCAAGTATCAGATTTGATTTGGCCTGGCTATCAGCTTGATGTCTTAACATTTCATCAGCATCATATTCCCTTAATTCTTTCGCAACAGTGGTAGCAAGAGAAGTTGTTGTAGCTTGGATCACTTTCCTTAGAATTTCCATAGGACCCTGATTCAGTGATTTCATCATTTTCTCCCCATTTGGTTGCCTTTCAATAAAGTTGATGAATCTATCCTACCATTGTTCGAATTCATTCTCATTGATGAGAACTGGAGGACGAGTATCGGACCCCAAAGACATCATGAGGTCATTCTTGTAAAGTTGTGCTTGTAGAGACATCTTGTGAAAAAATTAGAAATTTCAACAAAAATAGTCTAAGTAAGAGAGACCCGCAAACTAGAGGTTTGCGGTTATAATGATGAGCGCAAAGAAGGCTTTGCGATTGCAGAAGGAAATGCAAACTGAGCTTTACGTTTGCTGAAGGGAACGCAAACTGAGCTTCGCGTTTGCTGAAGGGAACGCAAATAGAGCTTTGCGTTTGCTGAAGGGAACGCAAACTGAGCTTTGCGTTTGTTGAAGGGAACGCAAATTGAGCTTTGCGTTTGAAGAAAAGACTTTTCACTTGAAGAGAGAAACGCAAACTGATGGTTTGAGTGTTAGACAAGAACCGAGAAACAATCTTTGCGTTTTCAATGAGAATCGCAAACCTGAAAAATTTTCTAACACAAGAGTTAGATCACAATATCTAAGAATGAATGTATGAGACGCAAAGCATAAGAATCATACGCAAACATATTTGAATGACACGCAAACTTTCATGAGTGAAACGCAAACTTCATGATCACAACTAAATCATGCAAACTATGAATAACACGCAAAATCAGATGAATAACACGCAAACTAATAAGAATGAAACGCAAACTTCATAAACTCAACCATTCATGCAAGATCAGCTACAACTTCGAAATTAGTCCAAGAAAATCATGCACTGAACATCGAAAACTACTTTCTAACCCATTTTATCAAACAATTTCGATCAAAATCAACAAAATCTTAAAATTTGACAATTAACAGAACAAGAACAGCGTTTTTCCAGAAAATCCGTTTTTCTCAAAATCGATGAACTAAATCCGTTTTTCTTGCAGCAAAATATGAATCAAATACGATCACTTATCAAAAACGAATCAAATGAAGCAAAAATCAATGCAATTCAGTCACAAACACATCCAAAATTGATGAAAAATCAAGAAAACGATATTTTCTTGAGAAATTCAAGAAAATCGATCAAATTTTCGATTTCAATCACAATTTCAGATATAGAAAAAACAATCTCTCAATCCTCTCAAGATTCAGATTGCTCTGATACCAATTGAGAGTCCAGGATCACTGATTCTTTAGAGAGAGAAAGTAGAGAGAGAAAGTAACAAGCGCAAAGTTCACTGATGTATTGAAAATGTGAGTTCAAAGTTACAAAACTAAGGCTCTAAGGGGACTTAAATACCCCAAGCCTTTACAATACAGATTACACTAATAAAAGTAGTAAAAGCTAGAAAACAAATACAATGATTACTACAAAATTAGACTTAACAAAAGGTTTGCGCATCGCACTTGAAATGCAAAGTAAAAGTTTGCGCATCGCACTTGAAGCGCAAATTGTGGAGGACTTAGACAATTTTTTTCAAAATAGTAATATGGCCTTTAATAGTGAAATTTTTTTCTGCGTGCTAAGTCTGCGAAGGGGGACATATTTCTGGTTGTATCAAAATTTCTGATTTTATATTCCAAGTTTTCTGTATTTTCTTGATTGTTTCATTTGGACTAACGATCAGTTTCTTGTTTCTTATTGCATATATTTTTCAAACAGGTTTTATCAAGATGACTTCCAAAGATGCTCTTTCCATTGGCACTGATGTCAAGCCTCTTGTTCTGTTCAAAGGAGAGTACAAACAGTGGAAAGACATATTTCTTGGTTTTATAGACAGACATGCAAATGGAGAAAATATTATGCTGTCAATCACAGAAGGTCCTATGGTACCAATCACGGTTCAAATACCTGATGATGACTCGTCTGATAGTGAAGATGGTACTGAGGAAAGAGATCAAAAGATGAAAACAGTGGCAGTGGATATCTCTCAGTATTCTGAAGAACAGAAAAGCCGATACAAAGCAGATAAAGAAGCAAGATCCTTACTTCTTCAGAACATTCCGAATGAGATCTACATCAAGATTGATAGTTACAAAGCAAATGCTAAGAAGATGTGGGATCAATTGCGAAAGATGATGATGGGATCCAAGGTCGGGAATCAGATGAAAGTGGCTAACTGCATCAACAGTTATGAAGAATTTAAATCCAAAGAGAATGAAAGCCTGGAAAAATCTTATGAACGGTTTGACTTGCTTCTGAATGAACTGACAAACAACAAAGTAAAAAAGAAGCAACTGGAGAACAATGTTAAATTCCTGAGTATCCTACAACCTGATTGGAAGAACCATACACGTAGGATGAAGCAGATGAAGGATCTGAATGACATACCGTTACATGAGGTATATGAGACTCTGAGGCAAAATGAAGAAGAAGTGGAAGAGAAAAGAGCTGAAAAAAAGAAGGCAGAAAAATTTCCTGATCCTATTGCATTGGTAGCCGGAGAGAAAAAGAAAGAAAAGAAAGATAAGAAGAAAAAGAAGAAAGTGCTTACAAGTTCCGAGTCTGAATCTGAATCAGATGGTGATGATAGAGAAAGTCTGAAACAAGCCATGCTTTTACTGACCCGTGCATTTCAAAAGAAATTTTACAAGAAGCCGGGATCAAATTCTCAATGGTATTCTTCATCAAGTTCAAAGAATCATGATCACCGAGAAAGTGTGGAAGGAAGGAGATATGAAGAGAACAAATATGTTGAGAAGAAACCTGATGAAAGGAAGAAGTTCATGAATGACTACACTGTTGCAGAAAAGCCAGCAAGTGATCCAGTCAAATACTACAACTGTGGCAAGATTGGCCATTTTGCATAAGATTGTAGAAAGCCAAGAGTTCGTAATTCTCGGTACTATCAGAACAAATTGCTTTTGGCAAAACAGCAAGAAGCAGGAATAGCTTTAATGGCTGAGGACGAATTTTGGTTGGATCATTCCGAAGGTGAAGATGAGGAGAAGGAAGAAACTGCTCATCTTTCTCTTATGGGAAAGGAAGTGAAGTATGATGAGTCAGATGACGAGACAGCTGATGAGGTATTCAACTTAACTGAAAAATATTTTGTAACCAAAATGGAAGCTATGATGGTTGAGCTTAATGATCTTCAAGTAAAACTGAAGAAAGAAAAATACAGAGTTGCTAAAAGAAACAATAAGATCTTTGAACTCAATAAGTTTGTTATTGGGAACAAAGATCTGATTGATTCTTTACGCAAGTCTGCTTCTGATTCTAAATCTCAAGTAGATTTTTTGAAAAGAAGATTTCTGATTTTGAAGTTAAAGTTTCTAAATATGAGTTTGAGAAGAGAGAATCTGCACTAACTGTTTATAAATTGCAGGTTGAGAACAAGCTCTTGAATAAGAAGGTAAATGGTCTGGAAGCCAAACTTTATGTAAGAGGACAAACAGATCAAACCATTTTTCTTAATGCACCAAATGAAGAGGCTGATGTTAAGGAAAAATGGGGACATGGTTTTAAAAACCCCCATTACTTAAAGAAATCCATCAGAAAACAACCAGCATTATATAATTTTGATTTTTTTGCTTGTGCTAGTAAACATGCTCATTTTAAACCCAAATTTGTTACCAAATTACCGGAAGAAGTTGAGGCCAAAGAAACTGAAAATAGAAAGAATGTTAAGAAAATGGAACTACCATTTAACTATGCAAAGTTAAATGATAGTTATATTTCAGAAACACCAAAAGTTCTTTCAAACGATTATCTTGCTAGTTATTCTGTTTCTGAGATGACGACAAAACCTTCAGTTGCAAAGGTTTATGTTCCTCCACTCATTCTTGAAAGCAAAATAGTTGAGTTGGAAAATGTTTTATCTGATGAAAAACGTTTGGTTGATATTCACAAAGTGTATTTTCTACAGTTTTAAAAAACACGGTTTTTCAATCTACATCTACAAAGTGTTCTAAAGTTTCTAAGGCACCTCAAACTTCGTCTGATAATTTTGATGACTTATTTGAGTCTGCAAATGATTTTCTTAATTTGGATGATGGGTGCATAGACGAAATTGATATGTTTGACTTTAATGCTATTCTTCCTGATCATTCTACTTGTCTTTTAAATGAAAAGGTGTTACCAAGTGTTCTTAAAACTGTTAAATCATCAACTAAGGTTAATGAATCAGTTTCTGTAACTGCTGATTATTATTCTCAAGGTAAGAAACATAAGAAACAGCGATTACAGAAACAGAAACACACTGGTACACAAAAGAAAATTCAGTTTCATAAATCTGCTTTTCCTAATAGATCTACATCTTGTATTTCAGATATAAGCAAGAAAAGGTCGAAAGCTCGAACTAAATGGCGACCAAAAAGGAAGGATGATGAGATAGCTCGACCAGTTTCTTATAATTCTTCTACTAGATCAGTTAGTAGTGATGATGATGTAATTGATCAACTTGCTTCACATAAACAAAACCTTGTAACTTCTTACAAGCGATATTCAATAAAGCAATTGATTCAATTATCTCCTATTTCTACTGCATCTTATCATTATCGGAGAAATGATTTTTCTTACTCTCATAATTCTTCTGATTGGTTCGGATCTTATCATGTGTATTTTTCAAGATCAAATATTTTTAAAGGTTTTCAAAAGAACAGAGGGTCCATTTTCAAATGGATACCAAAATCTTGTGCTAATCTGTTAGGACCCGTTTTTAAATGTGTACCTAAATCTATTGTTTCCTGATTTCTCTTGCAGACCCGACATATGTGGTACTTGGGCAGTGGATGTTCCAAGCATATGACTGGGAAAATAGCTTTATTATCTAATTATACAGAGAAATTAAGTGGAAATGTCAGATTTGGAAACGATCAGCTTTCACTTATCTTAGGATATGCTGACATTATTCAAGACAACATAACGATCAGTAAAGTGAGTTATGTCGAAGGCTTGGGGCACAACTTATTCAGCATTGGTCAATTCTGTGATAAAGGGTTAGAGGTCAACTTCAAAGCTAAGAGATGTTCGGTTCATACGGAAGATGCCAATGAACTCTTAGTCGGAAATCGAAAGATGAACCTCTATACCATCAATCTTTCAAAGGTACATAATGACAATCAAGTTTGCTTGATGACAAAGGCTTCATTGCAGCAAAGTTGGCTCTGGCACAGACGTTTATCTTACTTGAACTTTCGTTATATCAATAAGCTGGTTAATGGGAAATTGGTAAAAGGACTTCCTGAGTTGAAATACGAGAAAGAACACTTATGTGCTGCATGTGAGAAGGGTAAGATGAAGAGAGCTCCGCATAAACCGAAGCTTGAACCAAGCACTAGTTCTCCGTTAGAATTGTTACATATGGATTTGTGTGGTCCAATGAGAACTCAGAGTTTGGGTGGAAAGAAATACGTGTTGGTTATTGTAGATGATTACTCAAGATACACGTGGGTCAAATTTCTTCGATCAAAAGATGAGACGCCCGAAGTTCTCATTAATTTCTTAAAGACGACCCAGGTGAAAATGCAGCGACAAGTCAAGTTTCTTTGAACGGACAACGACACAGAGTTCAAAAACAAGATAGTTGAAGAATATCTCGAATCGGTCGGGATATCACATCATTACTTTGCTGCTCGTACGCCTGAACAAAATGGAGTAGTTGAAAGGCGAAATCAGACGCCAGTCGAGGCCGCTCGTACTATGCTCAGCCAATTCGATCTACCTCTATTCTTGTGGGCAGAAGCAGTGTCAACTGCATGTCATATTCAAAATCGATCCATAATACACCGTCGTTTTCAAAAGACTCCATATGAGCTGATCAACAACAGAACACCGACAATCAAGTATTTTCACATATTTGGATGTAAGTGTTTCGTGCTTAATGACAGGGAGAGTCTGAATAAATTCAGTGCTAAGGCAGACGAGGGTATCTTCATTGGTTATTCTTCAACATCGGCAGCATATCGTGTTTATCTGAAGAAGTCAAAGACAATCATTGAGAGCGTAAATGTTACATTCGATGAAGAGATGGCTTCTGATCAACTCAGTTCAGAACCCGTGATCACTGGAGTATTAGCTTCTGGGCAGATCAATCCAAAACCTGCTTCTACAGCGAATAATTCGAATAACGCTTCTACATCTATTTCACATTTATCTAATTTAGATTTGTTATTTGAATTCTTTTATGATGAGTTTCTAGGATCTAATTTGCCTAAATCTGCTGTGACTGACCGGTCTGAAGACATAAGTTGCAATCATCCAGTCACTTCAGAAGTTATAACTGAACTTGTATCCCCCGTTCAGTCAGAAACTCACATTCCTACTGTTACTCCTACAGTTGAAGATGCACAAGCAAATGCTGAGCCAGAAGTAATAGTTTCAGTTGGGTGTAACACACTGTCAACTCAACAGCCACAATCTGCTGTTCCAACTGATTCTTCTGCACCTGAAACTTCAACTGCAAATCCTCCTCCAGTTATTCAAACTGAAGAGTCTGACAGTGGATTTCTAGATGATGATCATGTTCAATCAGTATCTACTTCACTCCCTCATGAGCATCGCTGGACCAAAGAGCATCCTTTACATCAAGTAATTGGAGATCTCAATAAGTCTGTACAAACGAGGTCAGCGACTCTTAATCAGTGCATGCATGACTCATTCCTCAGTCAGATTGAGCCAACGCGAGTATCAGAGGCTCTTGCTGATTTGGACTGCGTATCTGCTATGCAAGAAGAATTAAATCAGTTTGAAGCCCTGAAGGTCTGGAGATTAGTTCCAAAACCGGAAGGTAAATCCGTGATTGGCACTAAATGGGTATTCAAGAATAAAAAGCATGAAGATGGTATCGTCATTAGGAACAAAGCTAGACTTGTTTCCAAAGGTTACCGGCAAGAGGAAGGCATAGACTACGATGAGACGTATGCTCCAGTAGCGCGTATAGAAGTAATCCGCATGTTTCTAGCCTACGCAGCTCATAAGAATTTCACAGTCTTTCAGATGGATGTGAAAACAGCCTTTCTGAACGGCCTTCTTAAAGAGGAAGTATACGTGTCTCAACCAGAAGGGTTCGTCAATCCAGAGAAGCCAGATCACGTCTATATCTTGGACAAAGCCCTGTATGGTTTAAAACAAGCCCCTCGAGCATGGTATGACGTTTTATCTAAATTCTTGGTCAATTCCGGTTTTTCTAAAGGTACGGTTGATACCACTTTATTCATCAAAAAGGAAAAAGTTGATATTATTCTTATTCAAATATATGTTGATGATATAAAATTTGGTTCTACTAATCCAAAATTTTGCAAAAACTTTTCTAACCTCATGGTGTCACGTTTTCAAATGAGTATGATGGGAGAGATGATTTTCTTTCTCGGATTACAAGTTAAACAGTTTTGTACGGGGATTTTCATTAACCAATCTAAGTACATTTTGGACATTCTTCGGAAGTACAAAATGGAAAATTTTAAACCAATTGGAACCCCTATGGCACTAGGTACTAAGATCAGCACTGATCCTTCGGGTAAAAGTGTTGATGTTAGAACTTATAAAGGTATGATAGGATCGTTAATGTATCTTACATCTAGTAGACCAGATATTATGTTTTCAACATGCTTATGTTCTATATATCAGGCTGCTCCTAAAGAATCCCATTTGGCTCCTAAGGATACTGGATTTCAACTGACTGCCTATTCAGATGCAGATCATGCAGGTTGCATGTTGGATAGAAAGAGTACTTCTGGTCACGTTCAATTTCTTGGAGACAAGCTCGTTAGCTGGGCATCAAAGAAACAATTATGCGTTTCCACAACGACTGCTGAAGCAGAGTATGTAGCTGCTGCCAGTTGCTGCTCTCAAGTCCTTTGGATGCGAACACAACTACGAGACAAAGGATTCAATTTCGATAAAATTCCAATATATTGTGACTCAAAGAGTGCAATCGCGATATCTGCTAATCCTGTCCAACATACGAAAACCAAACACATTGATGTCAGGTATCATTTTATAAAAGATAATGTAGAAAAAGGAACAATTGAACTTTATTTTGTAAAAACAGATTATCAACTTGCAGATTTATTTACCAAACCCATAGTTGAAAAGAGATTTAATTTTCTTGTTTCTAAGCTTGGTATATTAAATCTTAAGACATAATCGGTTGTTACCTAATAAAGTTACGTATTGTTATTTTTCATCATTTTCTTTATCTTTATGTATGAAGGATATCTGCACTTTAATTGTTTATTCATGATCTCAGGGGGAGTAAGAGAAGAATTTTAGATGATTTATATACATTTGAGGGGGAGCATAACTAATTTCTGCATTTTGCTTGCATGATTTTAGGGGGAGCATATAATATCAAAAGGAGTAAGACTATGATTTCTGATTGCTTAAGATCAGAACTCGTTCTTTAATCGTTTTACTGTTTTATGTTCTTTTATTTTTGAATAAATTTTGTGAATAAATTTTTGACTAGACTATGAGACTTATGCAGGATGAGAGAGGATGACACGATCATATCATTTTGACTTAAGCATGACTTCATGAGATTTAAGACAAAGCTAAAAGGTAAATTTCTTATCTTAATCTCAAATATATCTGAAAGAAGGACAACTTTCAGATATAGAAAACATGTTCTGAAATGTTCAAACCACTTCTCGAATTTTAAACAGATTTTATAATTTGGAAGTGTGATTTTAAATGTTTTCATTTTATTTTTGTGTTTAGTTGATTTATCATTCATTTATGATCATTTTTATAGAATGTCAGATTTTCAAACAAGTTTCTTGCTTTCATATTCATTCATTCAATATACTTGTTTGGAAATATTTCAATGTTTCAAATGCTCAAATATTCATGATTATATTTTATGAGCTTACATTCATCTGACATTTGTATATGAGCTTTAACTGATAAAGTTAAAGCATATTTAGCAATTTTATGCTTTCATAGGAAATATGGGTTCTTTGTGCTAGGAATTTAATGAACTTCTATGATATCACGTTAACCAGTGATTTCTACCCAAGAAATTATTTCTTTAGTGATTGAGTGTGAGGAGTCAAAAAGAAATGAGTGTGGGTGTGATGAGGTAAAATGGAAAAAGGAGATTGGTTAGAAGTGAGCTTAAATGATTAAAAGAAAGAGGGTGTGAGATCAGAGTAAAAGAATATCAAACTCTGCACCAACTACTTTCTGAGCTGGGCAGCCACATTACTAATGATTCACAATATTTTTGTGAACATTATTGAAACAGGCAAATAGCCCATGCCAACTCTTGATCAAACCCCACCATCTACTCATTTTCTTCTCAAAAAGAAAATGTTTCATATTTTATGGGGACGCAGTACATAATCTATCTGATTTTCATTTGGAAAATCTGGATATTGAAAAAAAAGCAAGTCTGCCCCACCTTCGCACTTCAATCATGCACATTGAGTCTGTGTTTATCTACTGTTGTCTCAGTGGTTTACACAACTTTGAGCCTTTATAAGCAATTATTCGTGCTTAAGTCTTTCTACACTTGCACGAACACACAAAAAATTTGTTTCTTTGTTATAACATTCATAGAAATTGCCTTTGTGGTGTTTCGATTATTGGATGGAATCCCTGGGGGAGTGAACATCAAAAAGCTCCTTTATATTGTGTATTCGTTACACACAGTGAATTTGTGTTACTGACAGGCATTTTAACTAATTCATTTGTTGATTCAGGAGTTACCTGTTCTTATTTTGTCTGGATTTGCAAAGATCTAGATGAATATTTGGCTATGGATCACAGAATCAGAGGCTCAGTTTGACAAATCATAATGGTTAAAGACATTTCTTGGAAGTAAAGTTTTGATGATATAGATGCTCAAATCATCAAAAAGGGGGAGATGGTATCAAGAAATGATCAAGTTTTGAGAGATGATTTTCAGAAATGTCCAAGCCAAAAAAGTTCAAAGTAAAGATTCGAAGATTTGGAGAAGATCAAAGAATTTCTGAAGATTTGAGGAATTTTTTTTTGAAGATTTTCTGCTAAAGCAATTCGAGTTGATTATGAAGATAATTTCTTTCCAAAAGTCTGAAAGTATTTTGTGAAAGTTTTGGGGAGATTGTTAATCGTTTGAAGACAGTTTTGGAAAGAATACCGTCAAAGAAAAAGGGGAGTTTGTACTGACAGAGATTAAATGTAAAGACTGAATTGTTAGATTTTTCAACAGTGATCTTGAATCCAAAGGGGGAGATTGTTAGAGCATAAATATGTTGGATACAAGATCAAGAAGACTGAAGGTCAAAGGTCAAGAAAGTCAAAGCTGAGAAAGTCAAATCTCATTAAAGTCAAAGTCTATTTGTAATAAAATTCAATGTATTGTATTTTGTTTTTATTTTTCTTGTATTTTAGATATAGGTATAAATACTTTGTACCTTGTATTTTCTGTTTAGGATTGTAACTATCAGAGGAAGTTTAATTGAGAGAATACATTTAGAGAGAGAGAGAGTTCTAGAGAGAGAAAGATTGTAATTGTTCAATTTGAAAGTGAAATCAAACAGGTAATTGATTCTTGTTTGTGTTTGTTTTGATTAATTGCATTTAGGAACTAGAATATGGGAATAACAATCCCCAATGAAAATGAAACATTTCTTTGTTAAAAAAGAAACGAGTGGTTGGTGGGGTTAATGCAAGAATTGGCATGGGCTCACTGCCTGTTTCAATGATGGTCACCAAAGAATGTGAACGAATCAGTAGATGTGGCTGCCCGGCTCAGAAAGTGTTTGGTGCAGAGTTTTGATATTCTTTTAACTCTGTTCTCACACCTTCTTTCTTTTTAACATTTTTCTCACTTCTAACCAAACTCTCATTTACATTTTTCCACTACACACAATGAGAAAAACTTAACCGGATGAGTTATCTCCCCCACTCTTTGATTTTCACCCCTCACCCCTAAATCACTCAAGGATAACTTCCTGGGTAGGAAACACTGGTTAACATGAATCCATGGAAGTTCTGTTTAAGTTCTCACATGAATCCCATGTAAGTCCTAAAAAGAATAGTTGCTCAACAGGTTAGCTTGAATAGTTAAGCATAAAATGATAACAGTGTCATAATGTATGCTCATTTGAAAATATGAATGAAATTTGAGCATTTGAGCTTTGAAGATTTCTCAAAACAAATATATTGAATGAATGAAATCAAATCAAGAGAATTGTTTTGAGAATCTGACAATGTATCAACCAGATCAAATAAAATGGTTAGGGTATGTGTGTTCCAGATTCTAGTTTCTATTCAGATTAATCAAACACAAACACAAACTAACAAACAATTACCTGTTTGATTTCTTTCAAATTCAATCTTTACAATTTCTCTCTCTAGAACTCTCTCTCTCTCTCTACGTAATCTCTCTCTAATATCAACTAACTTCTGAAAATACAAAGAGAAAAAGTATTTATACCTACAACTAATACAAGGAAAATACAAATACAAAATACAACTAAGTTTGACTTATTACAAAATAGACTTTGACTTTAATGAAATTTGACTTTAGCAACTTTGACTTTCTCAACTTTGACCCTCAGAGTTCTTGATCTTGTATCCAACAGATTTATGCTCTAACAATCTCCCCCTTTGGATTCAAGATCATTGTTGAAAGATTTAGCAATTAAATCTTCACTTTAAGCTCTGTCTGAACAATCTCCCCTTTTCCTTTAACACGGTCTTCTTTCCAAAGTTATCTTCAAATGATGAACAATCTCCCCAAAGCTCTCATAGAACGCTTTCAGACTTTGGAAAGAAATTATCTTCAGAATCAGCTTGAATTGCTTTTCAGCAAATAATCTTCAAAGAAAATTTCCACAAATCTTCATAAATTCTTTGATCATCTTCAAATCTTTACTTTCAATCTTCTTTCTTGGCTATTTGAGAAAATCATCTCCCCCAATCTTGAAAATCTTTAACATTTCTTCATACCATCTCCCCCTTTTTGATGATTTGAACATCTATATCATCAAAACTTTACTTCCAAGAAATGTCATTGACCGTTCTGATCTGTCAAACTGAGCCTCTGATTTTGTGATCCACAACCAGTATAGATCTTTTCAAATCCAGACAAAATAAAAACATGTAACTCCTGAATCAACATATGAATCATTTAATATGCCTGTCAGTAACACAAAGTCACTGTGTGTAACGAATACACAATATAAAGGATCTTTTTTTAAAGTTCACTCCCCAGGGCTTCCATCCAATCATCGAAATACCACAAAGGAAATTTCTATGAATGTTATGACAAAGAAACGAATTCTTTGTGTGCTCGTGCATGTGTGGAAAGAATTAAGCACGAATATTGCTTTTATAAGGCTGAACATAGTGTAAACCACTGAGACAACAGTAGATAAACACAGACTCTATGTGCATGATTGAAGTGCGAAGGTGGGACAGACTTCCTTCTTTTTCAATATCCAGATTTTCCAAATGAAAACCAGATAGATTATATGTTGCATCCCCAGAAAATATGAAACATTTTCTTTTTAAGAAGAAAATGAGTAGATGGTGGGGTTTTAGCAAGAGTTGGCATGGGCTATTTGCCTATTTCAATAATGTTCACGAAAGAATTGTGAAACATTAGTAATGTGGCTGCCCAGCTCAGAAAGTATTTGGTGCAGAGTTTGATATTCTTTTACTCTGATCTCACACCCTCTTTCTTTTAATCATTAAGCTCACTACTAACCAATCTCTCATTTACATTTTACCTCGTCACACCCACACTCATTTCTTTTAGACTCCTCACACTCAATCACTAAAGGATTAACTTCATGGGTAGGAAACACTGGTTAACGTGAATCCATAGAAGTTTAGTTAATTCCTAGCACAAAGAACCCATAGTTCCTATAAAGCATATTTTGCTCAAATGGTTTAACTTTATCAGTTAAAGCTCATATACAAATGTCAGATGAATGTATGCTCAGATGATATAATCATGAAGATATGAGCATTTTTAAACATTGAAGTATTTTCAAGCAAGTATATTGAATGAATAAACATGAGTGCAAAAGACTTGTTTCAAAATCTGACATTGTATGAAAATGATCAGAAATGAATGATATAGCAATTAAAGCTTATGGTCAAGAATAATTGATATTTGTTTATACGAAACAAGATATAGACATTCTTGAAATGATCGTTTCGAAATGAAATATCGCTCAAAATTCTTTGAATACAAGCGGAGTGTCTTACCATCGAATAAAAATTGTTTCAATTCAGAGACATGGTAAGATCATGTTGAACAAAAATTCAAACCAGTGTGTGTGAATACTTGAAAGTATATAGAAAAGACAATACTCAAGTATTTATCTTTGGAAACACACGGTTTGTAAACATGTAAGCACAAAATAAAAATGAAAACATTTAAAATCACACTTCCAAATTATAAAATCTGATTAAAAATCGGGATGTGGTTTGAACATTTAAGAACATGTTTTCTATACCTGAAAGTTGTCCTTCTTTCAGATACATTTGAGATTAAGATAAGAAATTTACCTTTTCGCTCAATCTTAATTCTCAGAAAGTCAAGCTATCGTCATTAATATATGATCGTGTCAGCTTCTCTAGTCAAAATTTATTCACAAAAATTTATTCAAAACTTAAAAGACATAAAGTAATAGAACTTTTAAGATACGAGTTCTGATCTGAAATAATCAGAAATCATTGTCTTACTCCTTGTTACTTATAAGCTCCCCCTAAAATCAGACATTGCAAAAAAAATTGTCAGTTAAGCAAAATGCAAAAATTAGTTTTACTCCCCCTCAAATGAATATAGATCATCTAACAATCTTCTCATACTCCCCCTGAGATCAAGAGCAAACCATTTAAAGTGCAGGTATCTTTCAGAAATAAAATTAAAGAAAATGATAAAAAATAACAATTTGTAACTTTAGTAGCTAACAACCGATTACGTCTTAAGATTTAACATACCAAGCTTAGAGACAAGAAAATTAAATCTCTTTTCATCTAAGGGTTTGGTAAATAAATCTGCAAGTTGATAATCTGTTTTTACAAAATAAAGTTCAATTGTTCCTTTTTCTACATTATCTTTTATAAAATGATACCTTACATCAATGTGTTTGGTTTTCGTATGCTGGACAGGATTAGCAGATATGGCAATCGCACTCTTCTAGTCACAGTAGATTGGAATTTTGTCAAATTTGAATCCATAATCTCGCAGCTGTGTTCGCATCCACAAAACTTGAGAGCAGCAACTGGCAGCAGCTACATACTCTGCTTCAGCAGTCGATGTGGAAACGCATAACTGTTTCTTTGATGCCCAGCTAACAAGCTTGTCTCCAAGAAATTGAACGTGACCAGAAGTACTCTTTCTGTCCAACATGCAACCTGCATGATCTGCATCTGAATATGCAGTCAGTTGAAACCCTGTATCCTTAGGATACCACAGACCAAGGTCTGCAGTCCCCTTCAGATATCTAAAGATCCGTTTGACAGCGGCCAAATGGGATTCTTTGGGAGCAGCTTGATATCTAGAACAAAGACATGTTGAGAACATAATATCTGGTCTACTTGAAGTAAGATACATCAAAGAACCAATCATACCTCTATAGGTTCTAAGATCAACACTTGTACCCGAAGGATCAGCGTGAATCTTAGTTCCTGGTGCCATCGGGGTGCCAATAGATTTGCAATCTTCCATTTTGTACTTCCGAAGAATGTCCAAAATGTACTTAGACTGATTGATAAAAATCCCCGTAGAAAGTTGTTTAACTTGTAATCCGAGAAAGAAATTCATCTCTCCCATCATACTCATTTGAAAACGTGACACCATGAGGTTTGAAAAGTTTTTGCAATATTTTGGATTATTAGAACCAAATATTATATCATCAACATAAATCTGAATAAGAATAATATCATCTTTTTCCTTCTTTATGAATAAAGTGGTATCGATCTTACCTTTAGAGAAACCAGACTTGACCAAGAATTTGGATAAGACATCATACCAGGCTCGAGGGGCTTGTTTTAATCCATAAAGGGCATTGTCCAATATGTAGACATGATCTGGCTTATCTGGATTAACAAATCCTTCTGGTTGAGACACGTACACTTCTTCTTTAAGAATGTCGTTCAGAAAGGCTGTTTTCACATCCATCTGAAAGACTGTGAAGTTCTTATGAGCGGCGTAGGCGAGAAACATTCTGATTGCCTCTATGCACGCTACAGGAGCATACGTCTCGTCATAATCAATGCATTCCTCTTGCCGGTAGCCTTTGGCAACAAGTCTAGCTTTGTTTCTGATGACGACACCATCTTCATCCTTTTTGTTTTTGAATACCCACTTAGTGCCGATCACGGTTTTTCCTTCAGGCTTAGGAACTAATCTCCAAACCTTTAGGGCTTCAAACTGATTGAGCTCTTCTTGCATCGCAGATACCCAGTCCGAATCAGCAAGAGCCTCGGATACTCGTGTTGGCTCAATCTTGCTTTCGAACGAGTCATGCATATACTGATTAAGAGTCGCTGACCTTGTCTGAACAGGCTTGTCAATATCTCCAATTACTTGATGTAATGGATGGTCCTTGGTCCAGCGATGCTCATGTGGGAGTGGAATAGATATTGATTGAATATGATCATCATCTTGAAATCCACTTTCAAAATCTTCAATTTGAATTACAGGAGGGGGGTTGTCAGTTGAAGTCTTAGGTTGAAAAGTATCAGTTGGAACAGCAGATTCTAGCGGTTGAGTAGACAATATATCACAACCAACTGAAACAGTTACTTCTGGCTCAATATTTGCATGTACATCTTCAACTGTAGGAGTAACAATAGGAATATGAGTTTTAGACTGAACGGGGAATTCTTGTTCAGTTATGACTTATGAAGTGACTGGATGATTGCAAATTGTGTCTTCAGACCTGTCAGTCACAGCAGATTTTGATACATTAGAACCTAGAAACTCATCATAAAAGAATTAAAATAACAAATCTAAATCAGTTAAATGTGAAGTAGATGTAGAAGCGTTATCTGAATTTGACGCTATAGATGTAGGTTCTGGACTGATCTGCCCAGAAGCTAATACACCAGTAATAACGGGTTCTAAACTGAATTGATCAGAAGCCATTTCTTCATCAAATGTAACATTGACGCTCTCCACACCTGTCTTTGACTTCTTTATAAAAACACGATATGCAGCAGAAGTTGAAGAATAACCGATAAAGATGCCTTCGTCCGCCTTAGCACTGAATTTATTCAGACTCTCTCTATCGTTAAGCACAAAACATTTACACCCAAATATATGAAAGTATTTGATGGTAGGTGTTCTGTTTTTGATCAGCTCATATGGAGTCTTTTGAAATCGATGATGTATCATGGAACGATTTTGCGTATGGCATGCAGTCGACACAGCTTTCGCCCACAAGAATAGAGGTAGATCCGATTGACTAAGCATAGTTCGAGTGGCCTCGACTAGCGTCCTATTACGTGTTTCTACTACTCCATTTTGTTGAGGGGTTCTAGCAGCAGAATACTGATGTGAAATCCCAACTGAATCGAGATATTCATCAACAATCTTGTTCTTGAATTCTGTGCCATTGTCAGTTCGAAGGAACTTGACTTTTCGCTGCAGTTTTACCTGGGTCGTCTTTAAGAATGAAATGAGAACTTCCGTTGTCTCATCTTTTGAACGAAGAAATTTGACCCACGTGTATCTGGAGTAATCATCCACAATTACCAACACATATTTCTTACCACCCAAACTCTGAGTTCTCATTGGTCCACATAAATCCATGTGTATCAGTTCTAACGGAAAACTAGTCTTGGTTCAGGCTTCGGTTTGTGAGCGGCTCTCTTCATCTTACCCTTCTCACAAGCTGCGCATAAGTGTTCTTTCTCGTATTTTAACTCAGGAAGTCCTTTGACCAATTTCCCATGAACCAGCTTGTTGATATAACGAAAGTTCAAATGAGATAAACGTCTGTGCCAGAGCCAACTTTGTTGCCGTGAAGCTTTTGTCATCAAGCATACCTGATTATCAATCTGAACTTTGGACAAAATGATGGTGTAGAGGTTTGTCTTTCGATGTCCACCCAAGATTTCTGTTCCGTCTTCAGTACGAACCGAGCAACTCTTAGACTTGAAGTTTACCTCTAACCCTTTATCACAGAATTGACCTATGCTGAATAAGTTGTGCCCCAAGCCTTCGACATAACTCACCTTACTTATCGTTATGTTATCTTGAACGATGTCACCATATCCTAAGATAGGTGAAAGCTGATCGTTTCTGAATCTGACATTGCCACTGAATTTCTCTGTATAGTTAGACAATAAAGCTTTTTGCCCAGTCATATGCTTGGAACATCCACTATCCAAGTACCACATATGTCGGGTCTGCAAGAGAAATCAGGCAATAATAGATTTAGGTACCCATTGAAAAACGGGTCCTAACATTTTAACACAAGATTTTGGTATCTACATGAAAATGGACCCTCTGCTCTTTTGAAAACCTTTAAAACCATTTGATCTAGAAGAATATACATGATAAGATCCATACCAATCAGAAGAATCATGAGAATAAGCAAAGTCAGTTTTCCGATAATCATTATGAAATTTAGTAGTAATAGGAGATAATTGAATCAACTGCTTTATTGAGTAACGCTTGTAAGAAGTTACAAGGTTTTGTTTATGAGAAGCACATTGATCAACTATATCAAAATCACTACTATCAGTTTTAGTACAAGAATTATCAGTAACTGATTCCACTATCTCATCATCCCTCCTTTTTGGTCTCCATTCAGATTGAGCTTTCAACTTTTTCTTCTTTAAATCTGAAACATAAGATATAGATTTATTAGGAAAAGCAGATTTCCTAGATTGAGTTTTCTGACGTATACCAGTGTATTTCTATTTCTGTAATCGCTGTTTCTTATGTTTCTTACCCAGAGCATAGTAATCAGCAGTTACAGAAACTGAATCACCAACCTTAGTTGATGTTTCACCAATATGAACAGCACTTGGTAACACTTTGTCATTTTTAAGACAAGTAGAATGATCAGGAAGTTTAGAATGAATGTCAAACATATCAGATTCTTCCATGCTCCCATCATCAGAATTAAAAGAATCATTTGCAGACTCAAATAAGTCATCAAAATTATCAGATGAAGATTGATAAGCCTTAGAAACTGTAGAACACTTTGTATATTTATATTGAAAAACAGTGTTCTTTAGAACTGTAGAAAACACAATTTGTTGTATATCACCCAAAAGTTTTTCATCAGATAAAACATTTTCAAGCTCGACTATTTTGCTTTCAAGAATAGATGTAGGAACATAAACCTTTGCAATCGCAGGTTTTGCCTTCATCTCAGAAGCGGAATAACTAACAAAATAGTCATTTGAAAGAACTTTTGGTGTTTCTGAAAGATAACTTTCATTTAACTTTACATAGTTAAACAGTAGTTGCATTTTCTTTTTATTCTTTCTGTTTTCAGTTTCTTTGGCCTCATCTTCTTCTGACAATTTGGTAACAAATTTGGGTTTTAAATGAGTATGTTTACCAGCACATGCAAGAAAATCATGGTTATAAAGTGCCGGCTATTTTCTGATGGCTTTCTTAAGATAATGGTGGTTTTCAAAACCAAGTCCCCATTTCTCTTTAACATCAGCCTCTTCATTAGGAGCAATAAGAAAAATGGTTTTATCTGTTTGACCTCTTTTATAAAGTTTAACTTCCAGATCATTTACCTTCTTTTTCAAATTCTTGTTTTCAACCTGCAATTTATAAACAGTTAGTGCAGATTCATTTTTCTCAAACTCATATTTAGAAACCTTAACTTCAAACTCAGAAATCTTCTTTTCAAAATCATCTACTTTAGATTTAGAATCAGAATCAGATTTGCGTAAAGAATCAATCAGATCTTTGTTTGAAATAACAGACGTATTAAGTTCAAAGATCTTTTTGTTCTTTTTAGCAACCCTTTCCTTTTCCTCTTTCAGTTTGTTTTGCAATTTTTGAAGCTCAACCACCATGGTTTCCAATTTGGTAATGAAATCTTTTGGAGTTAAGTTTAATACCTCATTAACTTCTTCATCATCTGACTCATCATTCTTGTCCTCTTTACCCATGAGACAGATATGAGCATTTTCTTCTTTCTCTTCACCTTCATCCTCAGAATGTTCAAGCCAAAATTCGTCCTCGGCCATTAAAGCAACACCAGCTTCTTGTTGTCTTGCCAAAAGCAACTTGTTCTGATAATACTGGGAGTTGCGAACTTTCTGCTTTCGGCAATCTTTGGCATAATGACCCAACTTACCGCAATTGTAGCATTTAATTGAATCAGTTGTTGGCTTCTCAACATCAGTGTAGTCATTTGCAAACTTCTTCTTCTCATCCGGTTTCTTCTCACCATACCTATTCTCTTCAAATCTCTTGCCTTCCACCCTCTCTCGGTGCTCGTGGTTCTTTGAACTTGATGACGAATAGCGTTGAGAATTTGATCCCAGCTTCTTATAGATTTTTTTTTGAAATGCACGGGTCAGCAATATCATAGCTTCTTCTTAATCTTCTCTTTCTTTTCTTTCTTCTTTTCACCAACAACCAAAGCTATAGGATCAGGAACTTGTATTGACTTTTTCTTCTCAGCTCTTTTCTCTTCAACCTCTTCTTCATTCTGTTTCAGGGTCTCATAAACTTCATGAAGAGGGATTTCATTCAAATCTTTCATTTGCTTCATCCTTCTTGTGTGCTTTTTCCATTCAGGACGAAGGATGCTCAAAAATTTCACATTGTTTTCCAACTGCTTCTTCTTGACTTTGTTCTTAGTCAACTCATTTAGAAGCAATGTAAATCTTTCATAAGTGTTTTCAAGACTCTCATTCTACTTAGCCTTGAATTCCTCATAGTTATTGATGCAGTTGGCCACCTTTATCTGATTCCCGATTTTTAATCCCATCATCATCTTTTCCAATTGATTCCACATCTGTTTAGCATCATGTTTGAAGCTATCAATCTTGATGTAGATATCATTTGGAATGCTTTGAAGTAAAAGAGATCTTGCTTGCTTGTCAGCTTTAAATCTACTCTTTTGTTCTTCTGAATACTGAGAATAATCAACTTTAACTTGTTTTGTCTTTGCTTCCTTTTCTATATCCCCATGTCCACTATCAGAATAATCATCAGCATCATCATATGATACATTGACAGTGATTGGTTTCATGGGAACTTCGGTGATAGACAGAAGTATATTCTCTCCATTTGAGTCCCTGTCTATGAAGTCTAAAAATCTGTCCTTCCATTGTTCATATTCGCCTTTGAACAATACCGGAGGCTTTACATCAGTGCCGATTGAAAGTGCATCTTTGGAAGTCATCTTCTTTTAAACCTGTTTGAAAAATTAATCAAATAAGAAACTAGAATTGATCGTTAGTCCAAAGTATGAAATTACAAGAAAAATCTTGAAATCTAGAAAAATCAGAAAATTCGAAAAATTTGACTAAGTATCAGAACTCGCAAGTCCTAAAACTCGCAGGCTGAAAAACTCGCAGATTAAGTCTTGCGCGTTCTATAAATTCTCAACCAAACGCGCAGGCAAACTCGCAAGCAAACTCGCAAGTAAACTCGCAGATATTTGCGCGTTTTGAGAAACTCGTAAGCAAACACGCAGATAAAACTCGCCGATCGACGAAACTCGCAAGTGCCTAAACTCGCTAAAGACTATTCACTATGAAACTCGCAGGCTGAAATGTGCGCGTTTCCCAAACTCGCACGTCGAAGCTTGCGCGTTTGAATAAAACTCGCTAGCTACTCTTGCGCGTTTCAACACTTAGAATTATTTCTGGAATCTTCAAACTCGTAGGTCGATGAATTCCTAACCACTGTTTCTCCTCAAACTCGCAAGACGAATAACTCGCAAATCACTATTCCTTCTGAAACTCGCTAGCTTCAATTAGCGAGTTTGTAGAACTCGCTGGTCACTACTAGCGCGTTTCCTTGAAACTCGCAGGTAACCTTGCGCGTTTCAAGATGAACTTGCGCGTTTGATTTGAACAAATCCTTCTTTCAACTTGCGCGTTCTACCCTGATGAACTTGCGCGTTTCACGAAGAACTTGCGCGTTATTGCGATCTAGCGCGTTCTTCCTTCTGTCGACCCAAAAACCATCTTTTCAACTGAAAATCGATCTAACCTTGTTTCAAATGATCTGAAACTCTGGATTGTTGCTCGATTACAACTCTAGAACAAATTACAACTCAAAAATTTTACAAACAAACACTTACAATACAAAAAGATTGATGAAACAGTGAAAAACAACTCGTATAACAAAACTCGACCAAAATCATAGATTCGATTGAAATTACAGTGCAATACGAAAATTAAATACGTAGACTCGATCTAGTACACTTTTCGTACAATTCCTAATCAAAATCTGCTCAAAAACACTAAAAAATCAGAATCTTGATTTTCTCTTCGATGAACAGTGACGAACCACCTTTTCTTGATCTGATTTCACCTTTGGATCTGCTCTGATACCAATTGTGTGT
This sequence comes from Arctium lappa, assembly GCA_023525745.1. Lineage (NCBI taxonomy): Eukaryota > Viridiplantae > Streptophyta > Magnoliopsida > Asterales > Asteraceae > Arctium > Arctium lappa. The sequence goes on along the minus strand of CM042056.1, from coordinate 18,084,365 downwards.
TCCAGATTCTAGTTTCTATTCAGATTAATCAAACACAAACACAAATTAATAAACAATTACCTGTTTGATTTCTTTCAAATTCAATCTTTACAATTTCTCTCTCTCTAGAACTCTCTCTCTCTCTCTACGTAATCTCTCTCTAATATCAACTAACTTCTGAAAATACAAAGAGAAAAAGTATTTATACCTACAACTAATACAAGGAAAATACAAATACAAAATACAACTAAGTTTGACTTATTAGAAAATAGAATTTGACTTTAATGAAATTTGACTTTAGCAACTTTGACTTTCTCAACTTTGACCTTCAGAGTTCTTGATCTTGTATCCAACAGGGTATCAAAGAAACTTGATAGTTTGTTTATATGAACACATATAAACAATTTTGCAATGAAAGCGTAAATTTGGAAATGATGATTGATGCTCAACAATATTTGAAAGCAAACGGGAGTATTACCATCGAAAAATTTGTTTGTTATGAGACATGGTAATAACAATTTTAAATGAAGTACTGAACCGATGTGTGTGAATACTTTATAGTATATAGACAAGATAATACGCAAGTATTGATCTTTGGAAACACATGGTCAGTTAAACATTAAAGAGGAAAATTGAAAAACATTTAAAATCACACTTCTAAATTCATAAAATCTTTTGAGAACCAGAAGTGGTTTGAACATTTCAGAAAACATTTTTCATTTTCGAAAGTTATTCTTCTTTCAAATAATCAGAGATCTAGATTAAAAGATACTTACTTTTAATCTCCCCCTCAAATAATCAGAGATCTGTCATGTGATCAGAGGCCACAATCCTTTACATTAAAGTTCGGGTTCTAAACAAAAATGTTTAGAAGCCATTGTTCTTTAAAATTTGAAGCACGAGTCCTAGACTGATTTGTCTAGAAGTCATACATCATGATCCCCCTTAAACTTTGGGTGCCTGCAACACAGTTTTAGCTTTTGGTACCCACTGGTATTTGGATCCTAATGTGTTAGTTGCAGTTCGTATGGGGGTTACATAATATAACCATACCAGTAATTGACAAAGTTTTTACTTACAAAGTCATTTGCTCCAGAGTAAGAACAACAAATTTTCTTCTGAGCAATCCTGATAAGATGATTAGTAGAATAAAACGTATCAGAATTACCAAAAGATTTACCTTTGTGTGCACTGTTCCTTTTGCCTTTAGGATCAGATGCTTTGTCCTTCTTCTCTTCATCTGAAGAACTCTTCACTCTCCAGACCATCTGATTTTTCTTTGAATTCTTTCCAAGAGATTTAACGTAAAAAATTGTTGAACCATCAACACATTTGTCATAGAATAGATTATATGGTCTGATCTGACTTGATTTGACAGTGTTTGGTTTGACATTTTTCTTTTTGAAAACATTTTTATCATGAATAGAACTTGAAACTGTTTTGAAAGAACACGTTGATTCTGTTGAATTATCAACAGGTGATTGATCAATCACATCAGCTGTAATCTTTTCTAACAGATCAAAGTTTGCAGCTTCTAAGTCTTTTATCTTTTCAGATAAAATGTTTCTTTCAGAATTAAGTGCGTCAAACTTTTGTTTCAAATCATATTTAGCCTTCTGTTCGTTTTGCACATCTGATGATAGAACAGTTATTTTGGATGTGAGCTAAGATATCTCAGATTCAAAATGTAAATGTTCTTGCTCAAAATCTTTTTCCAAGTTCTTGTTTTTCTCAGAAATATCTTTGAAAATCCCAGTATTTCGTTTTTCAACATTTTTCTTTTCAAGCTAAAAAGACTTCTTTTTTTCTTTGGAAATATTTCTTTCTTTTTCAAGCAAGTCTTGTAGAGTAAAAATCAATTTGGGAAGTTCAATAATTTTGGTTTCAAGAACTTGTCTTTCTTTAGCAAAAGTGTCTCTTTCAGTTATTATTATATTTTCAAATTCTGACACTTGCTTAGAAAGTTTTGAACATCTCAGCTCCAAATCCTTTTTCTTTTGGAGAGTTTTCTTGGAAAATTCAGATGACTGTTCAGTTGAAGATGTCTTCAAATTTGATATTTCTTTATCTGCTTGCATGCTTTTCTTCAGTTCATCATTCTGTATCTCCAACGCAGATATTTTGTCTTCAAAAGCCTTAAACTTGAGTTGAAGCTTAACTGATTCATCATTCATCTCTGATGATTTCTGTTCAGTCGTCTTCAGTTGGCTTTGAAGATTCGTAATTATGGACTCTTTAACCTTGATTGCTCTCTCAACAGTCTTTATCAAATCATCTTTCCTTTTGATATCTTTCTCTTGCTCTGTAATCTCTTTCTCTCTAGCCTTGATGATACCTGCACAATCAGATTTAGCATGATTAGCACACTTTACACAATCAGAAGATTTATCAGAATTTGACAATTTTGATTTAAACTCCTGAATTTGTTTAACAAGAACTGAATTCTGATTTTTCAGTTTATCGCATTTAGCTTCTATTTTTAGTATCTCAGGCATGTACAAGACTGCCATATCTCTTGCTGATAGTACATTATTTCCTTTCTCATCTGTCTTTGGCATCTTGAATGATTAGCTTAAATTGGTATGATCGTTCCCAAACAATTCAGAAATTTTGACTGAAATTCAAAAACAGATCACCACTTGAAAAATAAAATTTCTCAGAAAAATTATGTCTCTGGAACTCTCAGATCACATAAACTGAAATTTGCAAATCAAATGAACTAGAACTCTCAGACTGAGTGGATTAGAACTCGCAAATTGAGTTACTCGAAACTCGCAGACTACTTGCACTAGAAACCCGCAGACCACATGGATTTTCATATTAGAACTCGCAAGCTTTGGTTTGAGTGTTTACCAAACTCGCAGGCTGCATGGACTATCAAACTCGCAGATTAAAACTGATAATGTAAATTTCCCAATTACAATCAAGCAATCTATCAATCTAAACAAGATTTGACATTCAAAGTCTAGAGAGAGAGTAGAGAGAGAAACGTGTTCATGTCATAGATCTCACAAGTATATTACAATGAACTTCTTGTTACAAGATTACAAAGCATTTAAGGTATTTATACCAAGGATGATATCACATGCTTAACAACTAAGTAAACTCATATTGACTTTACAGACAGTGACTTTGTTGACTTCTCTTGACTTGACTTTTCCTAATTAAATCTTGGATACAATAATACACTAACAATCTCCCCCTTTGTATTCAAGATTTATAAAAAATTTACAATCGTCTTCAGCGCTTGATTCTTCAATCTTTAACTTTGACGACTTTGAACTTTGAAGATCTTTCTGAAGTTGTTGAAGAATCTTGAAAAGTCATTCACGATTAGCATCTTTGAATAGTCAACAAGTCTTGTAGACGAACCATTTTGAAGTCTTGAAACAATACTTTGAAAATTCTTTAAACTTCTTTGAAACACTTTATCTTTGAAACATTTGAAACTTCGAGGGATCTTTGAACATTGTATCTTCATCTCTTTGATCTCTTGACCGTTTTTGGAAAAACAAACTTTCTCGAATCATCTTAATTTGGACTTGTCTTCAGAAATCTTTGAGAATGATTTCTTTTCATCTGATTTGAATCTTTCAGAAAATTCTTCACAAGTCTTGACTTTGAACTTTCTTCATCACTTAATAACTTTGAAATTGATTTGAAATTGACCTTTGTAGATTTCTCCCCCTTTTTGATGATTGTTTAGCATCATGATCATCAAAACTTTTCAATTTCAACACATTCTTTTATCATCCCCCTTTGTACTCAATGTAACAATCTCCTCCTTTATGATAATTTGACATTTTCCATCCTTTGATCTGAGTATCTGAATCATGAACTGTATATACCCGAATCTTTTCAAATTCAGATATAATAAACTTGGTAACCCTGATTCAACAAATGAAACAGTTAGAAGTGTTTGTCAGTAACACAGTGTTACTGTGTAAAATGAATGTACAATTTAAGGAGCTGGTTTGATGATGACTCCCCAGGACTTCCATTCAATAATTAAAAAAACACAAGGTATTTTATATGAATGGTCTGACAGAAAAACAAATTTTTTGTGTGCTCGTGCTTGTGTATGAATGAATTTGGCACAATGATTGTGTTTCATAAGGCTCAAATTGTGTAAACTGTTGAGACAGCAACAGATATTACACGGACTTAATGTGCATGAAAGAGGTGTGAAGGTGGGGCAACTTTCCTTCTTTTTCAATATCTAAATCTTCCGAGTGAAGACTAGATAGCATATATGCTGCGTCCCCAAAGAAAATGAAACATTTCTTTGTTAATAAAGAAACGAGTGGCTGGTGGGGTAATTGCAAGAGTTGGCATAGGCTCACTGTCTGTTTCAATGATGGTCACCAAAGAATGTGAACCAATCAGTAGATGTGGCTTCCCGGCTCAGAAAGTGGTTGGTGCAGAGTTCTGATATTCTTTTAACTCTGTTCTCACACCCTCTTTCTTTTTAACATTTAGCTCACTTCTAACCAAACTCTCATTTACGTTTTACCTCAGCTCAATGAGAAAAAATCAACCGGATGAGTTATCTCCCCCCTCTTTGATTTAAAACCCCTCACCCCTCAATCACTCTAGGATAACTTCTAGGGTAGGAAACACTGGTTAACGTGAATCCATGGAAGTTCTATTTAAGCTCACACACGAATCCCATGTAAGTCCTATAAAGAATGGTTTGCTCAACAGTTTAACTTGAACAGTGTTAGACCACAGTCTCATTGGATTCAAGATCATCCAATCTGAAGATCGTAATCTGAAGCTAAAGCCGAAACGTCGACTCTCAATGTTAAAGTCTATGTCTATTTGTAATAAATGTCAATGTAATTTAATGTAATTGTTTTAGTTTACTTAGATTTAATATCTAAGTTATAATATTGTAATAGTTAGATAAAGTTATTAGTTAGCTTTATTAGTTTCTAGTTAGTTATTAGTTAGTTTCTAGTTTATATTAGATTTAATATCTAGATAAAATATCTAGATATTAACTTAGATTGTGTGTTCTACACACTAGGATTAGATATTGTGTCTCTCCTCTCTCACAATCAGATCACAACTCACACATAAGACTGATAACACACAAACACACACAAGAAGGTGTAAAAGAGAGAAAACATTGAGAACACATTCAAGCTTAATCATTCAACCTTGTAATCGTTTCTATATTCAATACAGGTTGGTAATCGTTAATGTGTTGTTGTTTCTTAGAACTTTTTAAGTAGTATTGTTGGACCGACAAACAGTTAAGCACAAAGTATGATAACATTGTCAAAATGTATGCTCATTAAAGATATGAATGAAATTTGAGCATTTGATCTTTGAAGATTTCTCAAAACAAATATATTGAATGAATGAAATGAAATCAAGAGAATTGTTTTGAGAATCTGACAATGTATGAATCAGATCAAATGAAATTGTTAGGGTATCAAAGAAATTGTCAGTTTGTTTATATGAACGAATATAAACAATTTTACAATGAAAGCACAAATTAGAAATGATGCTTGATGCTCAACAACATTTGAATGCAAACGGGAGTATTACCATCGATTTTTTTTTTTTGATATAAGACATGGTAATAACAGATTCAAATGAAAAACTGAACCGGTGTGTGTGAATACTTGACAGTATATAGAAAAGATAATACACAAGTATTGATCTTTGGAAACACACGGTCGGTTAAACATTAAAACTCAATAATGAAAAACATTTAAAATCACACTTCTTAATTCATGAAATCTTTTGAGAATATAGAAGTGGTTTGAACATTTCAGAAAACGTTTTTCTTGCTTGAAAGTTGTTCCTCTTTCAAACAATCAGAGATCTAAGATCAGAAGATATTTACCTTTAAACTCCCCTTCAAATCATTATAGAATGATTTAAATCTATTAAGCTCCCCCTGGATGTTTTGCATAATATCGTTGTTTGAAGACCGAGTCCTGATCTGTCATGTGATAAGAAGCCACAGTCTTGACACTTAAGTTCGGGTTTTGAACTGTTGTGTTCAAAAGCCATACTCTTTGACTTTGAAGACCGAGTCCTGAGTTGATTTACTCATAAGTCAATCATCTTGCTCCCCCAATACCTGTGGTACCTGCGAAACATATTTAACAGGTTTTGGTACCCACTGGTATTTGGGTCCTGGTATGTTAGATTTAAGAATCCACTTCTCATTAGATGTATATCTTTTAAAACCATAATTCTAAGAAGTTATTCTGTAAGAACCGTACCAGTTATGAGTAGTTTTTATCTGAACGAAGTCATTCTCTCCACAGTAAGAACAATAGTTTTTCCTTTGAGCAATCCTGATCAAATGATTAGTCGAGTAATATATATCAGAATTATCAAAAGATTTACCTTTATGCTACGGTTCTTTTTGGCATTGGTTGTGGATTTGAATGATTTGTCATTCTTCTTCTCTTCATCAGAATCTTTTACTCTCCAGACCATCTGATTTTTCTTAGAAGACTTTCCAAGAGATTTGATGTAAAAATTTGCTGAACCATCAACAGATTTATCATAAAACAGATTTGATGATCTGATCTAACTTGATTTGACAATGATTGGTTTGACATTTTTCTTTTTGAAAACATTTTTGTCATGAATATAACTTGAAGCTGTTTTGAAAGAACAGACTGATTCTGTCGAATTATCAACAGGTGATTGATTAATCACATCAGCTGTAATCTTTTCTGACATTTCACTGTTTGCAACTTATAAAATGTTTGTTTCAGAAGTAAGTGTGTCAAACTTCTGTTTCAAATCAGATATTGCCTTCTGTTCTTTAAGAATATCTGATGATAGAACAGAGATCTTGGACATGAGCTTGGATATTTCAGTTTCAAAATATGAACGTTCTTGCTCAAAATCTTTTTGTAAGTTCTTGGATTTATCAGAAATTTCATTGAAGATCCCAACATTTCTCTTTTCTGAATTTTTCTTTTCAGATTCAAAAGACTTTTTCTTTTCTTTGAAAATTTGTCTTCCTTTTTCTAATAAGTCTTGTAAAACTAAGATCTGTTTGGGAAATTCAACAGTTTTATCTTCAAGAACTTTTCTTTCCTTAGCAAATGTGTCTCTTTCAGTGATGATTATCTTTTCAAAACCAGACACTTGCTTGGAAAGTTTAAGGCATCTAAGCTCAAAATCCTTTTTCTCTTGCAAAGTTTTCTTAAAAAGTTCAGACATCTGTTGAGTAGAAGATGTATTCACACTAGATTTTTCTTTTTCTGCTTGGAGACTTGTTTGTAGTTCAACATTTTTCTTCTCCAAAACAGATATCTGATCTTCAAAAGCCTTAAACTTCTGTTGAAGCTTGACAGACTCATCTTTCAGCTCAGATGATTTCTTTTTCAGTCGTCTTCATTTGACTTTGAAGATTCGCTTGAACTTTATCTTCTTTAATGCTTTTTATCAAATCATCATTTTTTACTTTCAATGTATAAACATTTTCTTCAGAAGCCATATACTTTTGTTGAAGCTTAACTGACTCATCTTGTAGTTCTGAAGATCTTTGTTCAGTTCTCTTCAATTGGCTTAGAAGACTTTCAACATAGGACTCCTTCATCTTGATTACTTTTTCAAGAGATTGAATGGTATTGTCTTTTATCCCCATCATTTTCTCTCTATCTTTAATCTCTTTCTCTTTCTCACTGAGAATACCTGCAAAATGAGATTTATCCATATTAGCACACTTTTTACAGTCAAAAGTTTTATCAGAATTTGACAAATTTAATTTCAACTCCTGAATCTACTTTAGAAGCACTGAATTCTGATTTTTCAGTTGATTTCGTTCAGCTTCTATTTTTGGTATCTCAGACATGTATAAGATAACACAATCTCTGGCTAATAGTACAGTATTTCCTCTCTCATCTGTAGTTGGCATCTTGACAGATTAGCTTGACAATGAAATGCTCATTTCCAAATGTCGCGGCATTTTCGTGTTTACACCTTTTTAAAATGCAAGAAAATAGATCTCGACGCAAGTATACATCTTAATCTACTGCCGTCTGTAACAAGTAATAATGGTACAAAGTGCCGAATATCGATCCCACAGGGAAGCGTGGTAAAGTTTCTCCTCGAAAGTCGGGTCTTTAAAAACGAGTCTCAGATGGCGAATTCGAAAACAATATTTTGGTTGGAGGTTTTGAGTAACAACTACTGAGAAATTAATTTTAAAAGGAAGTGCGGGGTATAAAGATCCGTTGGGACAAATTTAATAAATAAATAAAAGACGAGATCGCATTCCATCGTTATCTCAGAGTCGATATTTTATGTAACTTAAAGAAGCCGTCACACAACGAACCAGTTGTCAGTTGATCAGTTGTATTTCGACATAAAATATAACTCTGATTTAAATAACTTTGGACAATTATACGATACGATACACCTTTTATTTCTTTATCGATCTCGGTCCCAACTTCACTTTTTGCCCCGAACTAAAACGGTTAGCCCATCATCATTTTAAATTCTAATTTTAAAGATTGAAAAAGCAATTAAAGAAAATGAGAATTACTTTAACTACTTGTTAATTAACCTTAGAAGAAATGACTTATCAACTACTTCTTGTAACTAAAATCCTTACTTGAACTAAAATGGTTAACTTACTTGAGAATGAATTTGAGAATGAAACTACAAACACTATAATTAATTTAATTAATCCAACGACGTAAAAATAAAGTGGGAATTATAGAGCCATGATTTACCAATTAATTTATCACTAATTAAAGGAAGTCGAGTTTCAAATGTATCTTTAGTCCTTAAGTTACTTTGAGAGTCTGTGGCAATTCACGTAATGTCCGGGATGGTTTTTAATACCTTGGAAACACGAAGCAATTTTAATACTACAACAAACCGTGAACCAACCGAGGTTGGGAGTCCGAAATGATTAATCGGGCTTCCGGTTTGTTATAGAACTAAAATTGTAGTGAAAACCAAATAAAAATCAAGATCAATCGAACCGGAAGAGATGAGTAGAAATTGCGAGAATGTAACGAGAAACTATCATACTACACTCAAAATGACAAGATAACCATATATTAATGTTAAACAAAAGATGGGAGTTTGAACTTGTAAGCCTAGGCTTACAACCATGAGCTCATGGCTCACCCTCTCAAACTTCTCTAAACTTTGCCTAATGCTAATTAAGGAAGAAAAAATTGGCTTAAGTTACTTGAAGTAAGTAACTTACCAAGGGGATGGAAGAGAGATTTCTCTAGCAAAGATTGCTAAGAGAAAAATGGGATGATCAACTACTAAGCCAAAGCCTTTTATTTATAGGCTAAGATTAGGAGAAAGGTCATGGGCTTTCTTCAAAATTACTTGGGCTCATCACAAATTAGCCTACATAATTATTTAACTAATACCAAAAATTAGCCCACAAATGTCTTCACATGGCCCAAGTGTGTAGTGGTAGAAACCCAAGAGTTTTGCCCAAAGTCTTCCAAAAAAAATCGGCCCATCAAAAATATTGAAGCCCGCGTTTGTAAGCTCGTAAAATCCGCACGTCGGTTATGTTGGACTCCAATCGGCCGTATCTTGATCCTAAAATACGAATATATATAAATACATAAGATTTTTGACGCATTTTCACAATAAGATGGATTTATTAGCCGTAAACGATAAATATAAAGTTATACGATAAAACTACGAAAATAAGCTAAAAGACGCAATGGGAAAAGAAAAGTAGCTCAAAAATGTCTAAAAGAAGACTATAAATAGGGTAAATAAAGTAACTCTATCACAACCCCAAATTCGAACTGTTGCTCGTCCTCGAGCAACTTTATTAAAAACAATTTTGAGCTAAACATTTGTTTGATAAAAAAAAATGAGCATAATTCCTCCCAAACCATTGTACACACAACCACATTTTGTTTCAACAAGTCCGCATCATGAGTATTGATAGCCCTTCACAAAACGTCTTCTCTTGCTTGATTCCAACAAATACCAATCCATAAGCTAGCCACATGATTTCTTGCCAAATTAGAATCCATAATGCAACAATGAAATTGGCTATGTGTTTGGCTCTCTCATGCTTCTCATGTCATGTGATTAATCACTTTCTTTCACTCATATGGCCCAAACTTTAGCCATTTTTTTTTTGAGTTGCGGGTTTGGACACATTGGTCTCTTTAGTGTCTTTGACACTTTTGGGTGCACCAAAAAAATCAATTGCGAAGCTTTGCTTCTTTTTGCATGATTTTTCTTTTTTTTTATGAGAGCATTTGACACACTTTTTCAAAGAGAATTGTGTATAGTGAATGATATGGGTAAAAATGTGAATGTGTATCCATATCATCCCTCCCCCCCAAAACTTTGAATGATTCAACGTCCTCGTTGAATTTGAATAAAGATGTAATCACAAACCCATGAAAGTTGAAGAATGTGTATGACTTGCATGGATTCTAACAAAAAGGATGAGAGCAAAAAATGATGGGGCTAGTTCTAGTGATAAAAAAAAATCGTTGCGAGAGACGTGACTCTTGTTGTGGCTATCACACCATGAAATGAAACAAGTATGAAAAGCATGTGAATGGTGTGCAAAATGATTGTAAGAAGAAAATTTCACATCGTATCACAAACAAATTAATCCCGACACTTGCATGATAAAGAAAAAGCGAAATTATTCTAAAAAGTAAAAGGCATGCGATAAGAAAGTTGAACCTGCCCTACTCATGATGAGTAGGTGGGCGCTCCGTTGGTTCCCATAAAAGATGGAGTGAGAATGGTGCGATGCGTGAAACGATCTCCGGATGCTCCTTTGCCAACACCGCACGATTTACATCATCGCGTGATTTCTCAAAAAGATATTTTCTTTTTTCTTTTTTTTTTACTTTTTTCTATTTTTTTTTATCAACACCATGAAACTTTTCCAAAGCTGTAATTTATTTTCTTTTATAAAAAGATATTTACACATTTTTGGATCTAAAAAAAAATCTAAGAACTCACACAATTCTTTATTCTTGAAGGTGGACAACCTCAAGGGGTTGTTGCATGAATACTGAGGGTTCGATAAAAGGTTTTACTCTTTGTCCGTTCACTTTGAAAGTGGCATCCCTCTCTGGATCAATTAACTCGACTACAACATAAAGATATACTTTAAAGACTGTGTAAGGTCCGGTCCATCGGGAGTTCAACTTACCAGGGAACAATCTGAGTCTGGAATTAAAAAGCAGGACCTGTTGACCTTCGGTGAATTCTTTTGGTAAAATTTTCTTATCATGCCATTTCTTTGTGTTTTCTTTATATAATTTAGCATTTTCATAAGAAAAATTTTTGTGTTCCTCCAATTCACACAGCTGTAAAAATCTTTTATTTCCTGGGTCGTCCAGACTCATGTTGAGTTTCTTGATAGCCCAGTAGGCTTTGTGCTCTAACTCAAGAGGTAAGTGACAAGCTTTTCCAAAAACTAGCTTGTAAGGAGACATGCCGATAGGAGTTTTATAAGCAGTCCGGTAGGCCCACAAGGCATCATCCAATTTGGAGGCCCAGTCTTTTCGGTGTGGCTTGACTACCTTAGTTAAAGTTCCTTTGATCTCCCTATTGGACAATTCAGCTAAACCATTTGTTTGTGGGTGGTAAGCAGTTGCCACCCTATGCTGAATGTTGTATTTCTCCAATACATCCTCTAATACTTTATTTATGAAGTGTGTGCCTTCATCACTAATCAAAGCACGAGGCGTGCCAAATCTAGTGAATACATGCTTTTGCAAGAATTTAACAACTGTTTTAGCATCATTTGAGTGGCAGGCCATAGCCTCCACCCATTTGGACACGTAGTCTACAGCAACCAGGATATAGGCACAGTTATTGGAGAGTGGAAATGGTCCCATAAAGTCAATGCCCCAAACGTCAAATAATTCTACTTCTAAAATTCCGTATAAAGGCATTTCATTCCTTTGAGATATATTTCCACTCCGCTGACACTCATTGCAACTTTTTGCAAAGTAATGAGCATCACTGTTTAAAGTAGGCCAGTATAAGCCTGACTGCAAAACTTTTGCTACTGTCCTATCTCCACCAAAGTGTCCACCACATGGTCCACTATGGCAATGATGTAAAACAGATGTTACTTCCTCTTTTGGAATACACCTTCTTATTACCTGATCTGCACAGATTTTAAAGAGAAATGGGTCATCCCACAGAAACTTTTTGGAGTCAAAAATCAGTTTCTTTCTTTGGTGCTTGTTAAATTCCTTGGGAACGATCTCACATGCCAAATAATTCACAATGTCTGCAAACCAAGGTGTCGCAGTTTGTATGGCCAAAATTCTCTCATCGGGAAAAACCTCACAGATGCCATCACTAGGTGCTTTTTCATCTTGTTTTTCCAGTCTTGATAAGTGGTCGGCCACTTAATTATTTATACCCTTCCTGTCAATGATTTCCAAATCAAATTCTTGCAAAAGCAAGACCCACCTGATTAGCCTAGGTTTTGCATCTTTTTTGGAAATAAGATACTTGATGGCAGCATGATCTGTGTGTACAATTACCTTGGCACCCACCAAGTACGATCTGAATTTTTCAAAAGCAAAACCCACAGCTAATAATTCTTTTTCAGTGGTAGTGTAACTGATTTGGGCTTCATTGAGAGTTTTACTAGCATAGTAAATGGAATGAAAAACTTTATCTTTTCTTTGTCCCAGAACTGCTCCAACTGCCCAGTCACTTGCATCACTCATTATCTCAAAAGGTAAGGACCAATCAGGTGTCACTATTACAGGCGCAGTGACCAATGCATCTTTCAAAATTTTAAAAGCCTTTATACACTCTTCGTCAAAATTAAAGGCATGGTCATGTTGTAACAGTGAACACAGAGGTTTGGATATTTTGGAAAAATCTTTTATGAACCTTCGGTAAAAACCTGCATGTCCGAGAAAACTTCTGATTCCCTCTACAGTGGTTGGTTCAGGCAATTTTGCAATTACTTCCAACTTTACCTTATCAACCTCAATACCTCTATTGGAAATGAGATGCCCCAACACGATGCCCTCCTTAACCATCAAGTGACATTTTTCCCAGTTTAAAACCAAATCTGTTTCTTCACATCTTTTAAGACTTTTTTCAAGGTTTTGTAAACACAGATCATATGATGTCCCATATACAGAAAAATCATCCATGAAAATTTCCATGGATTGTTCAAGCATGTCAGAAAAAATGGACATCATACATCTTTGGAAAGTGGCAGGGGCGTTACAGAGTCCAAAGGGCATTCTCCTAAATGCAAAGGTCCCATAAGGACAAGTAAAGGTTGTTTTCTCCTGATCCTCTGGTGCAATGGCAATTTGATTGTAACCAGAATAACCATCTAAGAAACAATAAAATTCTTTCCCTGCTAGTCTGTCCAACATCTGGTCAATGAAAGGTAATGGAAAATGGTCTTTTTGGGTAGCTTGGTTAAGCTTCCGGTAGTCCATACATATCCTCCAACCTGATACAATCCTAGTAGGTATTAATTCATTTTTTTCATTGGTTATCACAGTAACTCCACCTTTCTTAGGTACACATTGCACAGGACTGACGCATGTACTACTAGCAATAGGATAGATTATGCCAGCATCAAGCCATTTCAAAATTTCCTTTTTAACCACCTCTTTCATCATTGGATTGAGTCTTCTTTGAGGCTCGACTGAGGTAAAATGTTTGTTTTCCAAAATGATTTTATGCTGACAAATGGTTGGGCTTATGCCCTTTAAATCAGCAATTGTCCATCCTATGGCCTTGGTGTGTAGTTTCAACATGGCAATCAACTTTTCTTCCTGATCAGACTCTAATGATGATGAAATAATGACTGGCAACTTCCCTGGTTCTCCTAAAAAGGCATATTTCAGATGTGAGGGAAGTTGTTTCAGTTCTAATTCTGGAGCACATTCTATGGAAGGGACAAGAGTTTTCCTATCCTCGCTATGTAAAATTTCAATAGCAGAGGTAACCTGAATGTCTTCTAATTCCTCAAACTCTGCTGTGTCTTCTTCACTGTCAGATTCCTCCATTCCCAAGACCTCCCCAAAACTTTGGTCTTGACACCAAGATTCAATCAAACTTAAGGTAGAACATTCTTCCCTTTCTTCAAGACATTTGAGGGAGTCCAAAACATTAAAGGTCACTTGCTGGTCTTGCACTCTCATGGTGAGTTCGCCTTTTTTGAAATCTATCAGAGTTCTGCCTGTTGCTAGGAATGGTCTTCCTAAGATAATGGGAATGTCTTTGTCGGCTTCAAAATCTAAGTTGATAAAGTCTGCAGGAAAAATAAATTTATCAACCTGGACAAGGACATCCTCAATTTTACCCTTAGGCCAAGCTATGGACTTATCTGCTAACAAGAGTGAAACAGTGGTAGGTCTAGCCTCACCTATGCCTAAGGTGTTGAAAACAGATAAAGGCATAAGGTTTATGCTGGCACCTAAGTCACATAGGGCTTTTCCTACTTCTTTTCCTCCTATGGAACATGGGATTGTGAAGGTCCCTGGATCTTACAATTTTGGAGGGATTTTGCTAGATAACATGGCACTACACTCCTCAGTCAGAGCTACAGTCTCATACTCATTCAACCTTTTCTTTTTGCTTAAAATGTCTTTCAAAAACTTTGCATAATTTGGCATTTGTTCAATGGCTTCCACCAAAGGTATGTTAATATGCAACTGTTTGAAAACGTCTAAAAACTTTTTGAATTGCAGTTCATCTCTTTGATTCCTTAACCTCTGGGGGTAAAGAAAATACAGAGGAACTGGAGTAGGAGATGTAGTCTTTTGAGGAGTAGGTGCTGGGACAGTCGGTAAGATCTTGTCTACCTTAGTGGATGGTGTAACCTTAACTGGTTCTACAAGTCTGTTCTCACAAGGAATTTTGGGACTGTCACCAGATTGTGACACATCCAAAACAGTCTGCTGATTTTCTTTTTTACTTTCCTTGGGTTCATTTGGGAATAATGTTGGATAGTCTGATCTTTTTGGAATGGGTGCGGCATCAATGGGCCCAACAGTGTCTTCGGGCCCAATACTTACACTGGCTTGAGCATAATCTGAAACTGTGTTTTTCTTTTCAGGCTCTGCTTTGTCTGTTTTTAGTTCTTTTTGAATATTCTCGGGTAAATCCTGTTCACTTCTCAATGTCACAACTTTCACATGTTCTTTTCCAATTCTCTGAGGTGTTTCTGTGTCACTAGGGAGAGAACCTGAAGGACGCTTCCTGATTTCCAAAGCCATTTGACCCACCTGGGTCTCCAAATTTTTAATTGATGCCTGCGTTTGGGTCATGAACGCTTTCATCATTGCTTCAAAATAAATAGATGAGTCGGCCTGTTGGTTTGACTTATGTTGGTAACCAGGTTGATTATTCTGAAAATTCCCATGTTTGTTATTTTGAGGTCTGTGATAAGACTGTTGGTGAAAATTGGGTTGTCCTTGCAACTTTGGTGGTGGTGGAATTTGGGCAGGGCTATGCCAAGAAAAATTTGGATGGTTTCTCCACTCAGGATTGTAAGTTTGAGAAAAAGGTCCACCCGTGTTGTTACTGCTGACATAATTGACTCTCTCGGGATTTCCAGGAGAGTGTTCAAAGTGATGACCCTCTCCACAGTAGGTGTACTGTATAGATTGTACAGTAGGGGTAGGTGCCACAGTATTAACTTGCACATCATTAAGGTTTTTGATTAAAGATGCCATGTCGGCCAGCTGTGAAGATAATAATGCATAAGCATCTGTGTCTTGTACCCCTGCTGCCTTTCTAGGTACTGCACGTGGGTCAGCCCATTGACCATTGTTGTTTGAAATTCTTTCCAGGATTTCATATCCTTCATTGTAGGTACAAGCTGTGAAAGCTCCGTTTGCAGTAGCATCAAGCATTTGTTTAGCAGCAATATTTAAACCACTGTAAAACGTCTCTAGTTGAATGCAATACGGAATGCCATGATGAGGGAATTTTCTCAATAGCTCCTTGTACCTATCCCATGCATCAGGAATTGCTTCATCATCCATTTTTCTAAAAGTGCATATTTCATTTCTGGACTTAGCATTCCTCGTGGGTGGAAAATATTTTTTCAAAAACTTTTCTGCCATTTGGGTCCATGTAATTATAGAATTTGGTTTCAACGAATTGTACCAAGACCTTGCTCTGTCTCTCAATGAGTATGGAAAAAGTTTTAATTTTAGAGCATCGTCTTGCACACCAGGCAGTTTAAAAGAATGTGTAATTTCCATGAAAGACCTGAGGTGAGAATGAGGATCTTCAGCTGGCAAACCAGTGTACTGGCCGTTAGTTTGCAACATCTGAAACATTATCGGTTTTAATTCAAAATGGTGGGTTTGCAAAGTTGGTTTAAGAATTCCTGTATGTAACTGGGTTAAAACAGGAACAACGTAAGACATAATGCCACCATCTTTGGAATTTGCTAACCGAAAAATGTTTTGTTCCTCATCATTATTATTTATTAATGGCGGTTCATTTGGATCATCATGATTATTAAAATCTTCGTGATTATTGGGAATTTCTCTATCTCGATTTCTCCGGTTATTATTATTTTCTTGATTGTTTTGATGCCCATTTAGATTTACCTCGGGGATTTGTTCTTCATCCGTCATATATTCATGTTCAGACATTTTGGAAGATTTTAAGACTAAATTAGCCTTTTGGATTCTTCTTCGTTGTCTAAATGTTCGTTCAATATCGGGATCAAATTGGAAAAATTCACTGTGAGACAATCTTGGCATGCACTTTTTCGATTTTTTTTTTCAAAATATTTTTTCTACTTTTTTTTTCTTTTCAAAATAGATGGAAGAAAAACTTGCTTTTAAAAACCTTACTTAAAAAGAAAAACTTCTAGCGTGCTTCCCCGGCAACGGCGCCAAAAACTTGTTCGCGGCATTTTCCTGTTTACACCTTTTTAAAATGCAAGAAAATAGATCTCGATGCAAGTATACATCTTAATCTACTGCCGTCTGTAACAAGTAATAATAGTACAAAGTACCGAATATCGATCCCACAGGGAAGCGTGGTAAAGTTTCTCCTCGAAAGTCGGGTCTTTAAAAACGAGTCTCAGATGGCGAATTCGAAAACAATATTTTGGTTGGAGGTTTTGAGTAACAACTACTGAGAAATTAATTTTAAAAGGAAGTGCGGGGTATAAAGATCCGTTGGGACAAATTTAATAATTAAATAAAAGACGAGATCGCATTCCATCGTTATCTCAGAGTCGATATTTTATGTAACTTAAAGAAGCCGTCACACAACGAACCAGTTGTCAGTTGATCAGTTGTATTTCGACATAAAATATAACTCTGATTTAAATAACTTTGGACAACTATGCGATACGATACACCTTTTATTTCTTTATCGATCTCGGTCCCAACTTCACTTTTTGCCCCGAACTAAAACGGTTAGCCCATCATCATTTTAAATTCTAATTTTAAAGATTGAAAAAGCAATTAAAGAAAATGAGAATTACTTTAACTACTTGTTAATTAACCTTTATAAGAAATGACTTATCAACTACTTCTTGTAACTAAAATCCTTACTTGAACTAAAATGGTTAACTTACTTGAGAATGAATTTGAGAATGAAACTACAAACACTATAATTAATTTAATTAATCCAACGACGTAAAAATAAAGTGGGAATTATAGAGCCATGATTTACCAATTAATTTATCACTAATTAAAGGAAGTCGAGTTTCAAATGTATCTTTAGTCCTTAAGTTACTTTGAGAGTCTTTGGCAATTCACGTAATGTCCGGGATGGTTTTTAATACCTTGGAAACACGAAGCAATTTTAATACTACAACAAACCGTGAACCAACCGAGGTTGGGAGTCCGAAATGATTAATCGGGCTTCCGGTTTGTTATAGAACTAAAATTGTAGTGAAAGCCAAATAAAAATCAAGATCAATGGAACCGGAAGAGATGAGTAGAAATTGCGAGAATGTAACGAGAAACTATCATAGTACACTCAAAATGACAAGATAACCATATATTAATGTTAACCAAAAGATGGGAGTTTGAACTTGTAAGCCTAGGCTTACAACCATGAGCTTATGGCTCACCCTCTCAAACTTCTCTAAACTTTGCCTAATGCTAACTAAGGAAGAAAAAATTGGCTTAAGTTACTTGAAGTAAGTAACTTACCAAGGGGATGGAAGAGAGATTTCTCTAGCAAAGATTGCTAAGAGAAAAATGGGATGATCAACTACTAAGCCAAAGCCTCTTATTTATAGGCTAAGATTAGGAGAAAGGCCATGGGCTTTCTTCAAAATTACTTGGGCTCATCACAAATTAGCCTACATAATTATTTAACTAATACCAAAAATTAGCCCACAAATGTCTTCACATGGCCCAAGTGTGTAGTGGTAGAAACCCAAGAGTTTTCCCCAAAGTCTTCCAAAAAAAATCGGCCCATCAAAAATATTGAAGCCCGCGTTTGTAAGCTCGTAAAATCCGCACGTCGGTTATGTTGGACTCCAATCGGCCGTATCTTGATCCTAAAATATGCATATATATAAATACATAAGATTTTTGCCGCATTTTCACAATAAGATGGATTTATTAGACGTAAACGATAAATATAAAGTTATACGATAAAACTATGAAAATAAGCTAAAAGACGTAATGGGAAAAGAAAAGTAGCTCAAAAATGTCTAAAAGAAGACTATAAATAGGGTAAATAAATTTACTCTATCACCAAAAAAATCAGAAATGTTGACTAAAAAGTCAAACTTGGATCACAAAAAAAAATTTAATTTTCATAAAAAAAATCGAAGTCTTGAAACTCGCAAGTCACTAAAAGCGCAAAGGATTATTCACACTAACACTCGCTAGTAGGCACTCGCGCATTTCTGAAACTCGCTAGACGCTACATGCACGTTTGAAAAACTCGCAGGCCACTGTGTGCGCGTTTCAACACTTAGAATAATTTTCAAGGATACCAAACCTGCAAGCCTTTTTAGTGCATTTCTGAGAAACTCGCACGTCTCACTTAGCGCTTTTGATCAAACTCGCAAGCTTTGTCTTGCGTGTTTCTGAAACTCGAACGCCTCTATTAGCGCGTTTCTGGCTAAAAATCAAATCCTTTGACTTGCGCGTTTGATGGTGAACTCGCAGGCTTTGCTTGTGCGTTCCTCAGACACTTGCACGTTCTTCACTTGATGAAGCTTTCACGTTTGTCAGATTTTGCGCGTTCTTGACACTTGTTCACGAAATCAATCCAAATCGATTCAATCCTGCAAATTAATTCATGAAACTTCATCAGTATACTCGAAATGCATATTAGAACACTTTTCTAAGCAACAAATCTATCAAAAACATCAAAGTACATTGCATTTTGATCGAGAGTACAGTTTACGACTTTAAGTTTTATGAAAAACACAATTTCATCAAATTGATCGATCTAGAATTGAAATAATCCTATGTGATCTGAACAAGAATTGATCCTAGTGATAATATGTACACAATCAAATCAATTTCTTGATTCAGTTGTGCAAAAACAATAAAATCAGTAATCAAACAGTGAAATTTAAGAACCGAGTTCGTGAAAACCAAGATTTCTCAAATTTGATTCAATCTGATGATCTGATCCTTCTGAATTTGTTTGGTTTGCTCTGATACCAATTGATAATGTAAATTGCCCAATTACAATCAAGCAATCTATCAATCTAAACAAGATTTGACATTCAAAGTCTAGAGAGAGAGTAGAGAGAGAAACATGTTCATGTCATAGATCTCACAAGTATATTACGATGAACTTCTTGTTACAAGATTACAAAGCATCTAAGGTATTTATACCAAGGATGCTATCACATGCTTAACAACTAAGTAAACACATATTGACTTTACAGACATTGACTTTGTTGACTTCTCTTGACTTGACTTTTCCTAATTAAATATTGGATACAATAATACACTAACAAAAACTCGCAATGATTGCGTGTTTCAACACTTAGAATATTTTTCTAAGATTTCAAACTCGCAAGTCTCTTAGAATAAAACTCACAAGTATCTTGAAAAACCAAACTCGCAAGACACTTGTAGCATTAAACTCACAGATCAAACAATAATATTCAACTCAGTGGTTTGCGTGTTCTGTATAACTCGCAGATCAATTAACCTAGTTGGCGCAAATCAATTAACCTGGTAGCGCAAATTTAATGGAGTTAAGAAACGCGCAAATTGAAAGATCTGAAATCGCCCAAATCAAATCTACTCAGCGACCGGTGTCACTCCGGGGACTGGGGTCATGAGACGACTGGTGTCATGAAGCGACCGGTGTCTTGAAGCGACCGGTGTTTTGAAGGTCGACCGGTGTTATGACAACTCGACCGGGGTTTGCAGAAATCGCTAATCAATTGACCAAGAACTCGCAGGTAGAGGCTTGCGGGTTGGTAGAACTCGTAGATGCCTGTCTGCGTGTTTTGTAAAACTCGCAGGTTAAACAAATTGAAAACATTCAAACTTCAGGATGTGTTGAACAAGAACTCGCAGATTGAGTTAATTATACAAATTTATCTGCGTGTTATTCATGAATTTGCAGATAATGAATTCAAACAGTTGTGAAACTCGCAAGTCACATTTTCCTGTTTGGATTGAAACCTGCAAATCAGAAAATTACAAATCAAATCAATTGAAATTCTCAGATCAATTAACCAAGAACTCTCAAGATCAATTGGATTTGAAGTAGAACTCGCAAACTGTGGAATTGAAACATGCAAAACACATAAATTTTGTTTGCCTGTTCTTCATGAACTCACAAGTTCTTCAAATTGATGTTAGCGTGTTCTTCATGTGTTCATAGATCGATTCAGATCACTTCAAATCTGCAAATTGATTCTTGATAATACATCAAAACAATTGAAATTCAATTCTAAACATGTTTTTATCAATTCTAAGTATCTAAAAAATTCCCACAAGACCCAAAAATACAATCTGATCCAAAACACAGTATTCGATGTTTTTACCAACAAAATCCAAAAATTCCAAAATTCAATTTGTTCTTGTGGTTAATCTGTGAAATTTTGTGAATGCAATGTGTTTCTAAACTAAAATCGATCACAACTTGATCATTTTTATATTCAAACAACAATTACCAATTACAAATTTGATTCAACAGTAAGAATTCAGAAGTTGGACTACGTATTCTTGATATCTCAGAAATTGATCCTATCAAGTTCAATTCATCGTGCAATTCAATTGATTAATTTGTGAATTCAAGTGAACAAAAACAAATCAACCAAACAAAACGAATCCTGTTAATCATTTTAACAATCAAAGAATAACAATTCAATGAGAATTTGTGAAATGATCAAACTGCAGTGTTCTTGATATTTTCAAGAAAAATTCAACAATGTGATCCAAAATTCCAGATTTCAATCTAATTTTCTGTGAAAATCTTTCTGAAAATGTTTGGTACAACTCTGATACCAATTGAAATTGTATAATCCCTTATCAAATCAAGCTATTCGACAATCAAACAAGATTTGACAATGACAATATAGAGAGAGAGAGTATAGGAGAGAAAGTAAAGCTGATGTATTTCTCTAAAACAGAATATTACAATTAAGCTCTTACTAAACTAACAAGTCATATCCCTATTTATACCAAGGATATGAAAAAACTCAAGTACCTAAACTCTCAACTACTTAAACTCTCAAGTACCTATTTACAAGGCATACAAGATATAAACACTTACATGCTAAACAATATAGACTTAGACTATGTTGACTTTACATGCTTGACTTTTCCTATTAAATCTTGGATACAATTAATACACTAACAAGGTGGAGTTTGAGCTTCAGAGATGACAGGTGGTGACATCTCTGTTGTGCTATTCAGAGGCTCTGAATTGGGTTCCAGAGATGGTGAAGTAGGCTCTGAAGTCTCTTCAACAGATGTCTCTTGTTGATCTTCTATTTCTTAAGAGACTTGTTCTTCAATTTGTCTTGTTTCATTGCTTGGACCTGTATTTAAAGAAGGAGAAGTTGTGATTTCAGAGGGACTAGAAAGAGTTGTGCTTGTATTTTGGGGTTCCTCTGAAGTTGCTCTGTGAATATCTCTGAAAAGAATGTCTGAGTTATCATCATCAAAGAAATCTTCAAATATCTTGTTTAGTTCGGATTCTGTCAACTTTGATGATTCAGAGACATTCTCAGCTGTTGAGTTGACATCACTGTTATCAAGGCTTTGGGTATCATCAAAAGAGACATTGATACTCTCTTGTATTGTTCTTGTTCTCAGATTGAACACTCTGAAGGCTTTTGAGGCTAATGAATAGCCAATGAATTTTCCTTCATCTGCTTTCTTATCAAACTTTCTAAGAGACTCTCTATCATTTAAGAACGTAACATTTGCATCCAAAAACATGAAAATATTTAACATTAGGTTTCCTATTTTTAATGAGTTCATAAGATGTTTTCTTGAATCTTTTGACAATGGTAGCTCAGTTTTGAGTAAAACGGGTTGTAGCTACTGCTTCTGCCAAAAGTTGGTTGGAAGATCAGATCCTGCAAGCATTGTTCTTGCATCTTCAACAAGTGTTCTTGTCAAGATCTAATTCTTAACAAGAATAATGAACTCAGAAACAATATTAAAGAAGTTGCGGAATAACATTTTAATATTCAACACTCAATGTAACAGTGAATCAGAAATCACAATCTTGTAAACTTTATTGAATGATTAAAGCTACAAGATTTTAAACAAAACCTCAATATTGATGAACAAGCTCACCAATACGAATTCTACTTCTCTAGAACTAGGGTTCTAAACCTTGAGGTTAATTCTCTCTAAAACCTATTAAAAACAAAAGTTAATTCTATCATAGATTTCTATACTATTTATACAAGACATATTACAAGATAATTATCAAAATACAATTGATCTTCAGTCCATAATTATCTTCTTTATTTAGCAAGTCTTCTATACAGCTGTCTTCATACCATATTGAGTCTTCATCTCATAAGCAACACTAACCTTCTTCAAAGGTATTAACCATCTTCAGCAACATTAAAATCCTCAACAGTAGTAATTGTGTTCAGCAGTATTAATTTGATCTAACAGTACTAACTTCAGCAGTACTAAAAACTAGCAGTACTAACTCTCTAAGCAGTACTAACTATTGAGGTAGCAGTACTAACTTGTCAAGCAGTATTAAATCTACTAGCAATAGTAATCAGGTGTGCTAGCAGCATTAACCATACTTAAGCAATTCTTTAATTCCCAACAATCTCTCCCTAACTTGACTTTTAGGAAGAGAAGTCAAGTTCTTCAACTATGGTCTTCAAGATGCTTTCAACACTACAGCTTAGTTGCCCAAATTTGGATTCAGACCCAGACTTTGATTGATTGTCCTTCTTACCACAATTCTGGCCATTTCTGATTCCTTTGCACACACTAGCTTAGCTTTCAGCATCCCTTCCAGCTTCTCCTTGCTATGATCATATACTTTGTCCACCAGGTAGTATTCACGATAACAGTTATCTATTATGATCATGTATACACCACAGTTTTCAAAGAGCATCCACTTATTAATCTTCTTAAACCCATACTCATGATGTAGATCCTTGATCCTGTAAACCACCTTTTCTAGTTCAAACATCATACACATGTATTCCATAGCAATCTTGAGCAGACTTTCTTCATTTCCTTTCAAAACAGGCTCATATAACTTCATTCCCACTTTATGCATTTCTTCAATATCAGCCCTGGAACAACTTCTGATCACTTTCCCCCAAGTTGAGTAGACTTCAAACACATCACCAACTCTTTTGAGTCTGAAGTACTCCTTTCTGTTGTCTCTCAGAATGTCCCAAAAGATGACTTCTGGTGCTTTCACAGAAATGGGAACAGCCTGTACTGGTTCTATTAAAGTCATATAAAGCCCCACATGTTCATCAGACTTACTTGTTTGCTGTGCACTTTGACTTGGTTGTTCTGTATGATCTGCCACAGATGATTCTGGATTTTGCTCTAGTTCTGCTGAAGGTGGAACAGAAGATTCTGCCTCTCTTTCTGCTTCTTCAATCCTTGGCTTCTTGGACTGTTTCTTGGAAGCTATAGTCTTTACTCTCTTTGCAGATTTCATTTCCATTCCGACATTTTCTTGCTCTTCCTTCTTTTCTTCAACCTTTTTCTTTGAAGGTGTGGTTTCCTCAGGGAATGGTGGTTGGATGTTGAGATCATACCTCTCTTTCATCCTTCTTTTAGCTTCTTCCCTTTGAGAAGAGTCCCCTTGAAGCTTAGCCATTTCTTTCTTGTATAGCTCCTCAACCTTGTTGTATGCCATGTTAGTGAAATCTTTCCCTTGACACTAATTGAGCCTTTCAGAAAGTTGATCATTTTTCTCCTTTCTTGATTGGCCAAAAAGGTGTTGGAAGGTTGTCTTTTCTGCTTCTTGACTGGCATTCTTTGCTTGGATACTGTCACTGATCTCTTCTTGGCCTCAGCTGCAGTTTGCATGCTCTTTTTATATTCTTCATTGAGCTTTCTAGCCATCTCCAGTGCAAGCTCTCTGTCGTTTTCTGATTGGAGTTGTTCTTCCTTTTCCATCTCAGCTTGAAGTTGTTTTGAGAAGAATCCCCTTGAAGCTTAGCCATTTCTTTCTTGTATAGCTCCTCAACCTTGCTGTACGCCATGTTAGTGAACATCTTTCCCTTGACACCAATTGAGCCTTTCAGAAAGTTGATCATTTTTCTCCTTTCTTGATTGGCCAAAAAGGTCTTCGAAGGTTATCTTTTCTGCTTCTTGACTGGCATTCTTTGCTTGGATACTGTCACTGATCTCTTCTTGGCTTCAGCTGCAGTTTGCATGCTCTTTTGATATTCTTCATTGAGCTTTTTGGCCATCTCCAGTGCAAGCTCTCTGTCCTTTTCTGATTGGAGTTGTTCTTCCTTTTCCATCTCAACTTGAAGTTGTTTTGCCACTTCTTCATCCAACTCCAACTGGTTCTTCTTCTTTAAGGGTTGTTCAGATTCAACCATCTTATCTTTTCCCTTTGCATCCTTCAAATCTGCCTCACTCATTTCTTTTCTTTTCTTTTCAATGCCTCCTTCTTTAATGACCACTCCCTTGGCCTTTTGAGTAGCCTTAGGAGTGTCATTATTGGCTTTTACCAAAGTCTCTGCAATTTCCAACTCTTCAACAGATAGCCCTGTTACTGCTGCTACCTGTTCTGTTACTGCTGCTTGAACCACATCTGTTTCTGCTGCTTGTGGTTCTGTTTCTGCTTCTTTCTCCCCCTCAAAATCAAATCCCATCTCAGATGTACTTTCCTTTTCTGCTTCAGCCTCTTGATTCTCAAAATCAAATCCCATCTTGATTCTCCCCCTTGTTGAAAGCATCATTAGCACTTGTTCTCTTCTTTAAAACAAACTGTCTTCTCCTCTTCTTGTGCACCAATCTTATCACCATTTTCTTCAATTTGGTAATCTGTACTTGTTGAGAAAGAATTACCATTTTCATCTCTTCTATGTCTTTGCCTTGCTTGATGACATCCAGATTAATGTTGCCCATAGTTTCCATCAATTCATTGTAGTTATATCTGTCCTCACCTTCTTTGGGTGTTTTTACCACCTTTGGAGGATCATTGGATCTTTTAGTAGTAGAGGTCTTCTGCCTAGCAGAAGCACCTGCTACCCCCTTGGGTTCTTGGCACCTGGGACCTTTGGATGATTGCTCACCTAAAGTTGCCATGGGGAAGGTCTTATTGATGTTGCCACTGACCTCCTCTGTGGTAGCCTTTGCACCCACATGCTCATGCATCTCCTCAGTGAGCACCTCATTGGGGTTGGGAGACACCCCTGTGGTTTCCCTATAGATATTCTCTAATGGAGGGCTAGAAGGCTTGGAGGGTGAAGGTACAAGAAGGGAAGGAGTCTTCTTTACCTTTTTCCTTATGTAAGTATTGGTTATTGGTGAAGTTGGTTTTTGAAGAAGGGACTGAGGGATTGATATACTGATTGAAGGTTGGGATTGGCTTTCAGTGGGATGGTCTAATGCGGGCTTTGACCCTGAAGCCATACCTTCTTGATTGTGGGACACCACCATCATTGTAGAGAACAATAGGGTGTCAACTCCTTCCGAGTCCATGGCAGATCTCTTCATATTTGAAAAGACCTTGCCCTTGGGGATTTTAGGTACATATACCTCATCAAATTGAGGCATATCCGTCAATTCAGTTGTTATAACTGCCTGGACAAATCTTGGGTACATATAGAAACTCTTTTTATTTCCCAAGTTTGACACAAGGTCATTGAAAATCATTTTTGAAAAATTATACTTTCTAGCAGTGGCCAAGCAGACCAAAGCATAAGCAATGGTACTACTGAACTCACTCCATCCAGTAGCCTTTCTAGAAATACAATGCATAAGGGTATGGACAAAGAAACGCCATTGGGGGGGAAAAATTTAGCTTTAGAGAACTTGAAAACACCTAATGGGCCTCCATACCCCATTCTAGTAAGAGTGGAAAACATATCATCATTAGAGATAGATGAGATACCTGAGGCATCGTCTAGACGTAGACTGATGCGAATTACCTCTTCAAAAACTGTCAAGGGTTTGTCACACACCCTTGTCTTGATAACTTGCACACCATTTTCAGTAATAGTGATGGCATTAGCCTAGAATTGCTTCTGGTGCTCGATGTAGATGGATGGTGACACTATAAAAGCATACGCGATATGGCTGGACTTGAGAAAGTCGACTATCTGATGAAATCCATCAGCCTGCTTTGGCTTTTAAAGCATCGCGATTTCATTGTGTTCATCAATAAACGCCATTGATGCCATCGAGCTTGAGTAGTCTTGACAAAAACTCACCAAGTGCTTGAGAGTAAAAGGTTAGAGAGAAGATGAATAGTATTCAAAGAGTCGTTATGAGCTTTTAGGCGGGCAAAGAGGGTATTTATACGATTCGGGAAAGAAGCAGTATTAACCACTACCAGTATTAACTAACTAGCAGTATTAACCACTAGCAGTATTAACTAACTAGCAGTATTAACTGAGAGCAATATTAACCACTAGCAGTATTAACTGACTAGTAGTATTAACTGAGAGTAGTATTAACCACTAGCAGTATTAACTAACAAGCAGTGGTTAACTAAGAACAATATTAATCACTAGTAGTATTAACTGACTACCAGTATTAACTATACTTACGCTTTTTGAAGCTTGTGTTAGTCTAAGCAAGGCAATACACTTCCTGAGAAAGATGATTAGTAACACCAAAAACAACCAAATAACAGGTATACAATCACTTTTTAAATATGAGCTCATTCAGAGTTGATCATGCCCACACCTGTGACCAAGAAAGTGAATCTTCCCACATCAAAAGCTTTGGTGAATAGATCAGCAAACTGGTTGTCAGTATGAACTTTAGCAACTTAAATAAGCTTGTTTTCTTTGTTTAGGAGTGCTTGACTGGATTGTTAACAATGCTGATGGCACTGCTATTGTCAATGAAGATTGGAGTGTGAAGAAAGGTTACCCCATAATCCAACATTTGATTCTGAATCCATAGAACCTGAGAGCAGCAACTTGCAACAGCAATGTATTCAGCTTCTGTTGACAAGGACACTGTGGTTTGCTTCTAACACTGCCAAGATACTAGTCTTGCACCGAAAAGTTGACATCCCCCTGAAGTAGACTTTCTGTCCATATTAGCACCTCCCAAGTCACTATCTGAATATGCAATCAAGTCAAAGTTGGATTCATAAGGATACCAAAGACCTAATCTAGGTTGCCCTCTTAAGTATTTGAAAATCCTTTTAACTACTTGTAGATGTGACTGCTTTGGCTTGACTTGGAATCTGGCACAAACATACACTGGAAACATGATATTTGGTCTTGAGGCTGTTAGATACATGAGAGATCCAATCATTGATCTATAAAGATGGACATAAACATCCTCCCCCTCAAGATCAACAGTGATCTGTTTGTGAGTTTCCATTGGTGTGCTTGCTGGCTTTGAGTCTGTTAAACCATATTTGTCCAGGATGTCTTTCACATACTTTGATTGACTAATGAAAATCCCATCTTTCTGCTGTTTCACTTGAAGCCCAAGGAAGAAGGTGAGTTCACCCATTGAACTCATTTTGAAGCTCTTGTGCATCAACTTTTCAAAGTCTCTATACATCTGATCTTTTGTAGATCCAAAGATGATGTCATCCACATAGATCTGAACAAGTAGGATGTCCTTCTTACTTCTTTTAATGAAGAGGGTCTTGTCATATATTCCCCTTTCAAACCCATTTTCTAAGAGATAGGTAGACAATGTATCATACCATGCTCTTGGGGCTTGATGTAGACCATAAAGTGCTTTCTTCTGTTTGTATACTCTGTCAGGATATGATGGATTTTCAAATCCAGGGGGCTGACAGACATATACTTCTTCATCAGCTGTACCATATAGAAAGGCACTCTTCACATCCATTTGATATACCTTGAACTTCATGTATGAGGCATAGGCTAGAAATAGCCTAATTTCCTCTACCCTTGCAACTGGAGCAAAAACTTCTTCATAATCTATGCCTTCTTCCTAAGTGTACCCTTGTGCCACTAGCCTTGCTTTGTTCCTTATTAAAATTCCTCTCTCATCCTTTTTGTTTTTGAAAATCCACTTGGTGCCAATAGCTCTATGACCTTTTGGAAGGTCCACCAAGTCCCAAACATCTTGCAACTTGAACTGTAGTAACTCTTCTTGCATGGCTTCTATCCAACTGGAATCTTTCATTGCATCATAAACCTTCTTAGGCTCAATCTGAGATAGAAAGCAAGAGAGTACTGTATGTTGCTGATCGTGCATCTCTTGAAGTCTGCTTTGATTACTAGTTACCATACAAGAAGAGATGTCTCCTATTACCAGCTCTGGAGGATGGTTCTTTTGCGTTCTTGTCGGGTGACTAGGTTCTTCATTAATTCCAACATCTAGATTGGAATCATTTAAGTCAGCTGAGGTGATCTCATTAGCTACTTATTGGTTCAGTAACAGTCTCCTTTTCACATATTTCAACAGGTTCCATTGTAGGAATAAGAAAGATCACAGACTGAGGAATAATGTCTTGTACTTGTACATCCCCTGATCCTCCACTTCCTGAACCTGCATGATCATCACTACTGAAACCCAAAGAGTTAGTTAGTGAATCAATGTCAAACAACCACTGAGGACCTAAACCAATAGAATTTGGTGTGTTCTCATTGCATTTGACATTGTCACTTTCCTCAATTATTCTAGAAGAAGAATTAAATACTCTTTAAGCCTTACTCTGAGATGAGTAACCAACAAGAAATCCATCATCTGCCTTGCTATCAAACTTTCCTAAGTGAGATTTGGTATTGAGAATGGTACAAGGACACCCAAAAGGTTTGAAAAATCCAATAAATGGTTTTCTTTTATTTAAAAGCTCATATGGTGTCTTGTTTTTAGGCTTGACTACTAGAACTCTGTTTTGGACATAGCAAGCAGTATTAACTGCTTCATCCCAGAAAGTAATTGGATGTTTTGAATCAGCTAACAGAGATCTAGCAGCCTCAATCAGTGTCCTATTCCTTCACTCAGCAACACCATTTTGTTGTGGAGTCCTAGGAGCACTGTATTTCCTCTCAATTCCTTTTTCCTCACAAAAGGTGTTTAGGTCATGATTTTTAAATTCAGTACCATTGTTTGACCTAATGACTTTAACCTTTTGATTTGTTTGGTTTTCAATTCTTAGAATAAAGGATTTGATCAGTCCACTTGTCTCATCCTTAGTCCTTATAAAATATACCCAAGTAAATCTAGAGTAATCATCAACAATAACTAAGCAGTATGATTTCTTACCTATACTCATAACATTTGTAGGACCAAACAGATCCATATGCAACAACTGAAGAGAATTAGAGATTGTGTTCAACTCTTTGGACTTATGAGAAGTTTTGTGTTGTTTGCCTTTGAGACAGGAAACACAATGATCATCACATGAAAAGACTTTTGAAGGTAAACCTCTTACAAGGTTGTTTTTAACAAGTTTATTCATTGTTTTAAAGTTCATGTGACACATCCTTCTGTGCCAAAGTGATGATTCATCCAATGATGCTTTTGAAACTAGACAGTTTAGGGATGAATCAGTTGAAACATTTTCCATGTCCAAACAATAGACATTATCCTTTTTGGGAGTTCTTAGTAGTATCATCTTTTCATCAACAACCTTGAATCCAGGAGCAAGGATAATGCATTCAGAATCAGTAAATAATATACTATGCTTTTTGTCGCAGACTTGTGATACACCTAACAGGTTGTACCTTAACTGCTCAACATAGAAAACATCCTCAAAGGTCATCTTACCTTTTGTTACATCTCCCTTACCACTGATCTTACCTCCATCTGGAGTATTACCAAAGGCAACATGTCCTCCATCAATTTTCTTGAAATTCTTGAGGCAAGCCATGTTCCCTGTCATATGCCTAGAGCAACCACTATCAACATGCCAGATGCTCTTCCCCTTGAGCTGTTGGTTGCCCTGCACATAAGATAAAACAATTAGTATTGATTGGGAACCCAAGCCAAGGTGGTCTTGGGTCTCCCTTTCTCATCAAAGTATTTACATTCCTTTTTTATGAGATTTTTAAAATCAGAGCACTCATTATTGGAGTACTTTGTCAAAATAATAGGCCTAGCAGCACAAACACTAGAAGCAGTACTAACCTTGTTAGAAGCACTAACAGAGTTAGCAGTATTAACATTTCAAGAAGTACTAACAATGTCAGCAGCACTAACATTGATAGAAGTAGTATTGCTTCTGGCAGTACTATCTTTGTCAGCAGCACTATTTGTGGTAGCAGTACTAACAATTTTAGTGCTTTTAGGAATCCACATCTTGACACTTTCTTTCACAGTCTTTTTCTTCATGTGGCTTTTAGATTTAACAGGTTTCTTAGCCACATGGTTCCTTTCATCCTTCCTATAACCAAAGGGTTTTTGCATAGATCTTTGAAAATTCATCCTTTGGTTAACAGGATTAAAGTAACAGTACTTGGCAAGATGATTCAATTTTCCACATATAAAACAAGGTTTTGGTCTGATGATTCTACTCAGATCAACTCCTTGTTTCTGAGCCCACTGATTATTCCAATTCCTTTGATTGCCCCTCCTTTTATCATGTTTTAGAGGCTCAGACTTATTATATGCACACTGTTTGCAAGGAACAGGATTCACAACTGTAGTCTGCTTGTAATAGACCTTTTCAGACTTTCCCTCAGTCTTCTCTACATCATTAGATTTGATCCAAGCTCTTCCACAATCCTCATTGGTGATAATGTTATTCTCTAAGGGAATCTCACCACTCACAGTATTGTCCTTACTTTTACTATCCTCTTTCTCAGTCTTGTCCTCAACAACTACTTCATCTATGGGATCTATCTTAGTGGCTCCCTCAGGCAGGTCC
The DNA here is from genome assembly GCA_023525745.1 of Arctium lappa. Classification (NCBI taxonomy): domain Eukaryota; kingdom Viridiplantae; phylum Streptophyta; class Magnoliopsida; order Asterales; family Asteraceae; genus Arctium; species Arctium lappa. The sequence continues at coordinate 18,052,982 of CM042056.1, read as the reverse complement.
TTCCTATTCTTGGTCTCTAGCAAGTCTGATATAGGAGGGATGCGGTTGTTGTTGTATGGTGGTGGTGTGGTATTGTACCTAATTTATCATCTCAGTTTGTCATGAAACTGAGTTTGTAGAAAAGATTCCATTGCTTTAGAAGCATTGGAAAACTTTTCTACATCCATTTTAACCTTGGCTAGCTCTCCTCTCAACTTTTCATTCTGCTCTTTAGATTTGGTCAGTTGGATTTCTAGGTCATTTTTCTCCCACTTCCAGTAATTTGTATCATATGAGTGTTGAAGTTCATTGGCTTGGGAACTTTTAATTTATTCCTCAAACCTCTCAACAATTTTCACATAGTCTTTTATATCTTTTTCTAATCTCTTAAGGTCATCACTCATATTCTGGTTGTGATCCCTGTACCTTTTAATAGTATCTATGCAAGATTGAGAACAAAGATTAGTAAGTACCTCAGTTGGAAGATCAGATACCTTTGCCATGAGAGCTTGATTTTGAATATCCTCTCCTGCTTGATCACTCCAGTCAAACCCCATTCCTTGTTGAGAAACAAGAGCTTAAGCAGAGTTTCTGTTCTGGTTGAAGCTTCCAGTCTGAGTTTGTTGGTGATTGTGAGACACTCCACTTCTGCATTCTCTGGCAAAGTGTCCCTTCAGATGACATTTATAGCACTCCACCTTTGATTTATCAAAGCCTGCACCATCTTCTCTTCTTTGGGAGAAGTTGTTCCTCGCAGTCCTTTTGATGAACTTCTTCACCCTCATAAAAAGCATGGACATCTGCCATTTAATATCCATCTCTTCAAGGTCATCAGGATGAAGCTGTTCCAAGTCATCATTGATTAAAGAGGAGTTTCCATGGCTGGAAAGAAAGGCTTCAAAAACAGATCAAGTGCCTTTTTCTTGATTTACTCCATTAGCAGCATTAACTGATTCAGGGTTAGCAGTAGAATCAATTGATGCTGATAGGAGTGCAGCATTATGAACATATCCATTAGGCTTCTTCTTTGCTTCCACCTCAGATTCAAACACTCTCAAATCATTGTACAGATCATCCAGTTCCTTTTCTTCCAATTGTTCATTCTGTCTGAATGAAACAGTATACATGGTCCATTCATCCCAAAGGGACCTTAAGAACTTTCTGTTTACATCATCTTGATCAATCTGTACTCCTATAGTAGCTAGTTCACCAATCAGCTTGTTAAACCTGTCAAAAGTTTGAGTCATGGACTCATTCTTGGTTGACATAAAGTTTTCACACAGTTGCTTCAATATTTCCTTCTGATTTCTCTTGGTACTTTTGGTACCAGAGAATCTCTTCTCTAGAGCATTTCAAAGCATCTAGGCATCAGTGCAATTGCAGAATTAGTGTTGATACTCATTGGGAATAGCCAAGAGCAGTGTGCTCAAGGTTTTCATCTCTGTCTGCCTTGTTTTCCTTTCTGCATCCGTCTTTGGTGGGATTCTTTTTCCATCTGCACCAATCTTTCCTTCATCAGATGGGCCATTCTCAATGATGTCCCATATAGAGTAATCTGTGAGGAGAATGTATTGCTTGATCCTAATCATCCACATGTCAAACTGATTAGATCTGAGCATTGGAACCTTTGAGACAAGAGTACTGTTTGATTCAACTGCGTTTTCCATGATGAATGAAGGTTTCTGAGAATACTATCTTTGATACCACTTGTCAGGATATAATTCTTAACAAGAATAATGAACTCAGAAACAATATTAAAGAAGTTGCGGAATAACACTTTAATATTCAACACTCAATGTAACAGTGAATCAGAAATCACAATCTTGTAAACTTTATTAAATGATTAAAGCTACAAGATTTTAAACAAAACCTCAATATTGATGAACAGGCTCACCAATACGAATTCTACTTCTCTAGAACTAGGGTTCTAAACCTTGAGGTTAATTCTCTCTAAAACGTATTAAAAACAAAAGTTAATTCTATCATAGACTTCTATACTATTTATACAAGACATATTACAAGATAATTATCAAAATACAATTGATCTTCAGTCCATAATTATCTTCTTTACCTTAGCAAGTCTTCTATACAACTGTCTTCATACCATATTAAGTCTTCATCTCATAAGCAGCACTAACCTTCTTCAAAGGTATTAACCATCTTCAGCAGCATTAAAATCCTCAGCAGTAGTAATTGTGTTCAGCAGAATTAACTTTGATCTGACAATACTAACTTCAGCAGTACTAACTACTAGCAGTACTAACTCTCCAAGCAGTACTAACTATTGAAGTAGCAGTACTAACTTGTCAAACAGTATTAAATCTACTAGCAGTAGTAATCAGGTGTGCTAGCAGCATTAACCATACTTAAGCAATTCTTTATTTCCCAACAGTTCTATTTTTCCTTTCAACAACACCATTTTGTTGAGGGGTTCTTGTTGCAGAGAAGTTGGGAGTTATGCCTTCCTTCTTTTGGTGCAATTAGATTCAGCGTTTGATGAGATTGACCAAGTTTATAAAGTTTCCGCTCAAGATCCTTTAATTGATTAGATAATCTTTGATTTTCATTTTTGTAAGCTACGCTTTGAGTCACAATATCAATTTTCTCATTTTCTGACATACGAAGCTCATAGGTAAGATTATCTACTTTGGTCTTTAGCACTTGTGATTCTTTTGAACAACTCTCACACTCTCCTTTTAAATTTGAAATGATACACAGGTTGCTAGCAACATCTAAGCTTTGATTTTGAATACATTCAGACTGTGCAGAAACTCGTTTTTCTAGAGATGAGATGAGTTATTCCTTTTCTTTTATGATTAGCTTGCAAGAGTCTAATTTGTGCATAGTGTGTTGCATCTGATCAATTAAAGCTTCTTGAAAAGGAGCACATACCTGACATGGAGAATTACGATATTCATCATCAGTGTCAGACGGTGATGAATGCTTGCCCATGAAACACAGGTGTTCTTCCGCATCCTCATTTTCTTCATCAGATACTTGCAGCCAGTAGTCATCTTCAGCCATGAGAACCTTACATGCTTCCTTTTATTTGGCCAACTGCAACTTGGCTCTGTAATAATCTGAGTTGCGCACGACAGGTTTGCGATAATCCTTGGCAAAATGACCCAACCGACCACAGTTGTAACGTTTGATTGGCTCCTCTTTTGGCTTCTCTTCATGTCTCTTTGTAGACTTCTTTCCTTCTTCAACACGTATCTTCCCTTCAGACTTCTCTTTATTATCACGGCGAGTGGAGAATCTTTGCTTGTTTTAAGACTTGTTGAAGAACTTCCTCTTCTGGAATGCTTGAGTCAAGAACAACATCGCTGCTTTCATCTGAGTGTATTCTGGATCCGAGTCACTGTCAGGATCGTCGGGTTCAGAATCACTTTGCACTGGCTCCTTTCCAGACACGCGACTGACAGATTTACCTCTTTTATCTGAGACAAGTGCCAACGGATCAACTATCGGCTTTTCATCTGCTTTCTGATTCCCTATTAACTCCATAACTTCCTCTTCATCCTGGAGCAGCATTTCATAAAGTTCATGTAGAAAAAGCTTCTCCAGGGTTTGAGTATGACGGATATGAGAGACGAACGGCTTCCATTCAGGCTGGAGGTTGTTCATGAACTTGATGTTGTTCTCGGTGTTCGTCTTCATGATCCTGTTTTTCTGGAGATCGTTCAGAAGCATGTTGAACCGTTCATAGGTTTCTGTGAGCGTCTCACCTTTTCTGGCTTTGAAGCCATCATATCGGGTGATGCAATTTGTCACCTTCAACTGTTTGTTTATGTGGCTCCCCATTATCATTTTCTTAATCTTGTCCCACATTCCTTTCGCAGTTGCCTTGTAACTGTCGATGCAGGCATAGATGTCGTTGGGAAGACTTTGTAGAAGATAGAACTTTGCTTGCTTTTCAGCCTCGTACATGCTCTTTTCTTGAGGAAGAAACTCACCGATAGTTTTCCGAACTGAACGATCTGGTCGACCTTCGGCTGGGTTTCCAGGTATAACTTTCATTGGCCAGTCTTGCGGCCCCTCTTTCAGACACATGTATATAACCTCGTAGTTTGATTTCGATTCAATAAAGTTCATGAAGCGATCGTGCCATTGAGGGTATTCTCCCCGATAGAGCACCGGGGTTTTTTGATCCGAACCGATAGCTAAGGCGTCTCTTGAATTCATCTTAAACTTTAGAACTTAAATAGGACTATAACGATCGTGGGACAAACAGGATGATCCAAAAACAATATATCTGAATAACAAGCAGAATAGGACAAGGACCCGGTCGAGTAAGGACCCGGTCGAGCAAGGACCCGGTCGAACAAGGACCCGATCGAGCAAGGGTCCGGTCGAGCAGAGTATTGGTCGAGCAGGGTACCGGTCTATAGGGTACCGGTCGACAAGGAGTATCGGTCAACAAAGAGTACCGATCGACAAAGAGTACCGGTCGACAAAGAATACCGGTCGACCGGTGAGTATCGGTTAAACAAAGTATCGGTCAAGGACTTATCGGTCGAACAAGTATAGGTCGAACAAATATCGGTCAAGCAATATATCGGTCAACAACTTACCGGTCACCAAGGAGATCCGGTCGAGACAAGGTATCGGTCAGTAGGATGAACCGGTAAAACAGGGTACCGGTCGATAGGGCCGGTCGATAATAAACAGATAAACACAAATAGATCGACTTAATGGCCAGATAAACACGAAGATCACAGACTGATAATGATAATCCCGAAATTCAATCGAACCCAGATTAATCGATATGCAGAAACTCACACAAAACTCAATCGATAATTTTTTTTTTTGATTTTGAGCAGATCGATAACAACTAATTTGATCAAATTGCAAACAGACTAATAGACAACCAATAACTCAGACCGATAAAGATAAAATCAACAATAACTAAGAAAATTAACCGGTCGACCTGAACTCAAACCAGAAGAAATTCGACCGATATATCAAAACCAGAAAACTCAGATCGATAAAAAAATTTGATATTCAAGAACACAGCTCTATCAAATCCCCGTTTTCCAGAAAAAAATTACGACCGAACTTATACCTAGAAACAAATAATCGATTAAAACAGATAAAACCGAATACAACAAATAATCGATTAAAACAGATAAACAGTTAAGAACAATGAAAAGACGTAATCGATTAAAAGGGTTTTAAACAAACCTTTTTGGATCAAACCTTCAATGTCTTTGCTCTGATACCAATTGTAGATCACAGTACAGTGCAATTAACAAATAATAATATCAATGAATAACAATTGTACAGCCACAACCTCTAGTCATATGATTAATATTCAATCAAAGGGTTTTGGTTTACAAAAAGAATATATGATCAGAGAAAGTAAACCTACTGACTAGAGATATGAAAATAATGAGACTAAACTGATAATGAATCTAAAACAACCTTTATATACTTAGGCTTACAGACTTTAATGGGCTTATGGGCTTAGGCCCATCTAATTAATAAAACTATCAAAGAATTACAGAATGAACCCTGAACTTCTATTTAACATTCAAAACACCCTAACAATCTCCCCCTTTAAATAGAAGATGGTAATCGCGCCAGTTTGGAACATATATCTTTCGAAAACCAAAACTGATCTCGAAGTAACGCATTTGTGTTCAGTGTCTGATGATTATGTTGATATATATGCCACTAAATCTGATAAGGAAAATATCTCTCCACTCTTTTATGATTCTAAGAGATATGATCCTCCATTAGTATTAGAAGGCAAAATTATTGACCTTGAAGATAAAATGGAAGATCAAAATATTCAAAAAGAAATTGAATCTGATATTATTCTTTCTTTTATGACTTCAAGTCTTGAAGAAAATTTATTTTTTCAAAAACAAGATTCTATTTCTAGCCTTTCTTCTGATTTCCAAGAAAACAAAAAGGAATTTCTAAAATCTGAAAATTTTTCTCAAAATTTTTCTGACTCCGAGGTAAGTTCAGATTTATTGTCTGATCAGTTGGGTTTATTAGGTAAAATTGTTTCTTCTAATTCCAATCTTAAAACGAAAATTGTTGATGATTCTTTTACGCTCAATGATGATTATTATAAACCAAAGCGTAACAGAACAATGTCAAAGAAGTCAAAGAAACAAGCTAAAATCATTTCTAACAGTTCTAATTCTTCTAATTCAAATATTTCAGATAGGAGTTTGAGCACTCCTTCAAAGCAAATATGGAGAGTCAAGCGGACACCAGATGATTCTACGACTGATGAAGATAGATATGTAGACAAAATCTATAAAAGTGATTCATTTGCTACTTGTAATAAAATTACAAAATACTCTATAAAGCAAACTGATTCTGTCAGGATCGATTTCTTAACAAGAATAAATTCTCAGAAACAATATCAAAGAAGTTTGCGGAATAACACTTTGATATTTTATGAAACAGTAAATCAACACAGAAAATATTAAGAACAAACTGTGAACTTGTATTGAATGCTTTGAAGTTACAAGATTACACACTCAACCTCAATATTGATGAATAGGCTCACCAATACGAATTCTACTTCTCTAGAATTAGGATCTATGCCTTGAGGTTGATTTTCTCTAAAACTTAGAATGAATGATTAATTCTCAAAAGTTATCTCTAACTATCCTAAATAATACTATATATATATATACTGAAGATAAAAGCTAATTACAATTAATAAAATATCTTCAGAATATTTTCCATCAATATCTTCAGCTTCCATGAATATCTTCAGTTTATCTAGCTGTCATCCTTTCCATACAAATCTCCATCTTATAAGCAGTATTAATCTTCAGCAGCATTAATACTCTGAGCAGTATTAACTCTAGCAGTACTAACCATGCTCAGCAGCATTAATCTCTTCAAGCAGTACTAACTTTGAACTAGCAGTACTAATCTTGTTGAGCAACATTAACCATCAACTAGCAGCATTAAAGAACAGAAGTACTAACTAGAAGTATTAAATGTTTTCTTCTAGCAGCATTAACTAGAAGTATTAACTAGAAGTATTAACTGTTTTCTTCTAGCAGCATTAACTAGAAGTATTAACTGTTTTCTTCTAGCAGCATTAACTTTGTTCCAGCAGCATTAACTACAACTAGCAACATTAACCACAGAAGTAGTAACCATGATGAATATTAACTTCAGAAGTAGTAACCATGATGAACTAGAAGTAGTAACCATGTTGAACTAGAAGTAGTAACCATGTTGAACTAGAAGTAGTAACCATGATGAACCATCCTTGGCATATTTCAGACCCAACAATCTCCCCCTAACTTAACTTTTCAAAACTGAGAAGTTAAGTTCTTCAACATAGGGTCTTTATGATAATTTCAAAACTTTCTGCAATTACTAGTTCTTCTTGATTCAGTTTCTGCTGTTATCTTCTTTTCTGTTTCTACTGTAGTTAATGCTTTATTTCAGCTTCTTCACTTATCTCGCCCTAAAAATAAGATTTCATATCAACTTGATTCTCCTTCTCATGTCTTCTCAAGTTCAGTTGGTTAAGTCTCCCCCTTTTTGAAATAATCATGATCTGTGCTCCTTTTCATCTCTTTTATCTCCATAATTTGATTGTGAACTTTCAGACTAATTGTACCAAGTGTATACATCAATTCTTTGTAGTTAAATCTGTCCTCACCTCCTTTAGGTGTGTTTACCACCTTTGAAGGATCCTTGGATCTTTTAGTAGAGATCTTCTGCCTAGCAGAAGCACCTTCTACTCCCTTGGTTTCTTGGCACCTGGGACCTTTAGATAATTACTCATCTAAAGTTGCCATGGGGAAGGTCTTAGATATGTTCACACTGTCCTGTCCTGCACTTTGTGCAAAGTCAGTAGTGTGAGCCTTACAACCCATATGCTCTTGCATCTCCTTATTGAGCACCTTCTTGAGGTTGGGAGACACCCCTATGGTTTCCCTTTGGATATTCTCTGATGAAAAATGCTCCATCAGATGGCTTGTAGGTTTTGAGGTTGAAGATACAAGAAGGGAAGGAACCTTCAGTATCTTTTCCTTATATAATATAGTAATGGGGAATGTTGGTTTGACAAAAGGAATCTGAAGATTTATGCTTGGTAGTGGAAGGTGTGGATAGGTCATCAGTGGGTTGGTCTAATGAGGGCTTTGACCCTGATGCCTTACCTTCTTGATTGTGGGACATCACCATCATTGTAGAGAACAATGGTATGTCAACTCCTTCCGAGTCCCTAGCAGATCTTCTCATGTTTGAGAAAACCTTGCCTTTAGGGGGTTTAGGTACATATATCTCATTAAAATGAGGTTAATCCGTCAATTACTTATTAAGTACTTCTTGTACAAACCTTGGATACAGATAAAAGCTTTTTGATTGATATCCAGGTTTGACATTAAATCATTGAAGATCATTTTTAGGTATAGAAAACTTACATTAGCAGTAGTAACACTTATCAGCAGCATTAACACAGACTGACAGTTTTCACTGAACTAGAAGTACTAACTACCTTTCAGTATTAGCAACCTGAAACACTTACAGACACAAGGTTAGTAGTACCATATACCATAAAATTTTCAAAAGTTACTTTATCTTTTGAAACTATACCTTTTTCACTTTTCTTACCTTCTGTTGGATCAAAAGAAACATGTCCTCCATCAAATCTTTTAAAGAATTTGAAGGCAGTCCATGTTCCTTGTTATGTGCCTAGAGAAACCATTATCTTCATTCCAAATGCTCTTCCTCTTGAGCTTTTGGTTGCCCTGCACACTTGATAAATCAGTTAGTCTTTGATGGAACCCAAGCCAAAGTGGTCTTGGGTTGACCTTTCTCATTTATATAATCTGTCAGTTTGGTCTGGATGAGTTGTTTAGGAATCTCATGGCTGGAATACTTTGTCAAGATTATAGGCTTTGCAACATTAATACTAGTAGAAGCACTATCCTTCTTAGCAGTACTATTTCTGTTAGCAGTACTATCTGGGATAGCAGTACTAACAGGTTTCTTTACAATTGGAACCCAAACTTGAACAAAGTTTTTTGCTTTCTTTGTCTTTAAATTACTCCTTGGCCTATTTGGAGCATTTTTCTTTGTATTAGCAAACTTGTTCTGAGCATGAGACTTTAAAGGTGCTCTGTTCTCAGCCATTTGATTCCTTCCTTGCTTCCTATAACCAAAGGAGTTTTGAGTTTGTCTTTGAAAATTAACTCTTTGGTTGATAGGATTGAAATAACAGTATTTGGCAACATGATTAATCTTTCCACAGATAAAACAAGGTTTTGGTCTATTGATTTTACTCAGATCAATCACTTGTTTTTGTGCCCATTGATTATTCCAATTTCTCTGATTTCCCCTTGGTTTATCATGTTTTTGGGGCTCAGATTTATTGCAAGAACACTGTTTGCAAGGGACAGGATTCACAACTGTTGTCTGTTTGTAGTGGACCTTACCAGAATTTCCCTCTGTCTTTTCTATGTCCTTAGATTTGACCCAAGTCTTTCCACATCCCTCATTGGTGATAATGTGATTTTCTAGAGGAATCTCACCACTCCCAGTGTTCTCCTTACTCTTTTCACTAGAGTTCTCTTCTTCAGAGTCTGTTTCAACCACCACTTTGTCTAAAGGATCTACCTTAGTCTCTAGTAAGTTTGATATAGGAGGAATGTAATTGTTCTTGTATGGTGGTGGTGTGGTGTTATAGCCTATTCCTCTTTTAAGTTTGTCATGGATTTGAGTTTGGAGCAAAGAGTCCATTGCTTTAGAAGCATTGAAAAATTTCTCAATATCCAGCTTGGCTTTCTCAAACTCACTCTTTATCTTCTCATTCTCCTCTTTAGACTTTTTCAGTAAGTTCTAGGTCATTCTTCTCCCACTTCCAGTAATTTGTATCATAAGAATGTTGAAGTTCATTGGCTTGGAAAACTTTGATCTGTTCCTCAAAACTCTCAACAATTCTTACATAGTCTTTTATATCTCTCTCTAATCTTTTAAGGTCATCACTCATTGTCTGGTTGTGATCCCTGTACCTTTTAAAATTTCCATACAAGTTTTAGAGCAAAGATTAGACATTACCTCTGTGGGGATTTCTGTGCTTGAAGAATCTGAAACTTTAGCCATTGATGATTTCTGATTTCACGGAAGAATGATGATTGCAGGATTCTGAGAATACTAGCTCTGATACCACTTGTCAGGATCGATTTCTTAACAAGAATAAATTCTCAGAAACAATATCAAAGAAGTTTGCGGAATAACACTTTGATATTTTATGAAACAGTAAATCAACACAGAAAATATTAAGAACAAATTGTGAACTTGTATTGAATGCTTTGAAGTTACAAGATTACACACTCAACCTCACTATTGATGAACAGGCTCACCAATACGAATTCTACTTCTCTAGAATTAGGATCTATGCCTTGAGGTTGATTTTCTCTAAAACTTAGAATGAATGATTAATTCTCAAAAGTTATCTCTAACTATCCTAAACAATACTATATATATATACTGAAGATAAAAGCTAATTACAATTAATAAAATATCTTCAGAATATTTTCCATCAATATCTTCAGCTTCCATGAATATCTTCAGTTTATCTAGCTGTCATCCTTTCCATACAAATCTCCATCTTATAAGCAGTATTAATATTCAGCAGCATTAATACTCTGAGCAGTATTAACTCTAGCAGTACTAACCATGCTCAGCAGCATTAATCTCTTCAAGCAGTACTAACTTTGAACTAGCAGTACTAATCTTGTTGAGCAACATTAACCATCAACTAGCAGCATTAAAGAACAGAAGTACTAACTAGAAGTATTAAATGTTTTCTTCTAGCAGCATTAACTAGAAGTATTAACTGTTTTCTTCTAGCAGCATTAACTAGAAGTATTAACTGTTTTCTTCTAGCAGCATTAACTTTGTTCCAGCAGCATTAACTACAACTAGCAACATTAACCACAGATGTAGTAACCATGATGAATATTAACTTCAGAAGTAGTAACCATGTTGACCTAGAAGTAGTAACCATGTTGAACCATCCTTGGCATATTTCAGACCCAACAGATTCGAATTTCAAAAGGTGTCTCATATTCTTCTTCTGATTCTAGTTCAGATGATTATGCTATGTCTTCTTCAGATGAATATGTTCATTTGTCTGATAATATTTCTTGTGCTTTTTATGTCAAATCTAACAAGTTTATCCCCACAAGAACTTCAACAAGCTTTCATGGACCCAAATTCAAGTGGGTTCCAAAACCAAAGATTGTTTCTGAGTTGCAGACACCTAATGTCAAGGGGGAGTAAAAGAAACTTGGCTTCTAAGTACATCAGCTTAGAACCCTTACTTCAATGGACTACGACTTCTAAACATGTCAGTTTAGGACTCGTTCTTCAAAGTTTTTAGCTTCTGACCAATGAGAAACTGTGAGTACATCTACTTTATTCCCTGCATTTATATATGATAATGATGTTGTTCCAATTTTCTTATGTTTTTCAAGAATCTGAGCAAGTTCAACCTAAACTTGAATTTGTACAACCCGAATCTTTCATATGAGACACAAATTCTTTATACATTATGTGGAAGATGATATTATTGAATTTTATTTTGTTTCGACTAAATATCAAAATTGCCGAATTCTTTACATTTGACTTAAATGAAATTTTTTTCAAACTCGACATTTTGAATTTAAAAGTTTAATTTTTTACAAATTTTATTCTATAAAGTAAAAGCTTTACATGTTTTCTTTCTTTTGAATAAAATGTGTGTCTAGGATAAATTTTCAAATTGCTTTGTTTATATTAAAGTTTTATATGTAAAAATTTCAAGTCTATCAAAAGTCGAAAAGTCAGCAACATGTTTGAAGCTTTTGATACTGTTTTAAAGTTGTGTGATTCGGAATATTTATAGTTTACAATGCTTAGAAAACCTAAAAAGTCATAATTATGGATCGTAATGAAAATATGGGCTAAGCACTTAGATGTAAAACTGGGTGATTGAGATGAAAATTATATATATAAAATACAGAAATCTCTAAGTTTAAAAGTTTGTACCTGTGACCTTTCTGTTTTGGGAAAGTAAGTTCCGTGGGATGCTTGTCATTTGGTCCCCTATGGTCAATTGATCTGGGAGTGATCGAACCCAAATCCTTTTATAGAATCAGTTCGAAAGTCATGTTCTACTGGTATGAATGGGTTTAGGATGTGTCGATGTAGCCTTTCTGATCTGGGAGAGTAAGTTCCAAGGGGTGCTTGACACCTAGTCCCCTAAGGCCAACTGGTCTGGGAGCGGCTGACCCAAATCCTGCAATAGGGTCAGATAGAAAGTTACGTTTACGGCATGTTCATTACTTACTAAACTTTTTGATTAAAAGATGCCAAAGTGCACAAGCTTAAAAGATGCCAAAGAGCACACTCATGTGAAAATGCCAATGTGCACAATGCTAAAAGATGCCAATGTGCACACATCTCATGATACTTGGTGATATGTTTGAATTGCGATAAACCTATAAATTTGTGAAAGTCTTACTTCTTGATGGATTAGTGTGAGTACATGCAAAGTTCTCTATTATATTTTTAGAATTGCATTTTCTTGAAGCTAATCGAAGTTCGCATGCGAGGACACTGAATAGATTGCTGGAAGTTTAACTTGATATGCAATGAAACTTGTATCTGTATCCAACAACACACACTTGATTTCAACTGATTGATAAATCTGTGATATTTTACTGAGTAGAATTTAAATTGTTTAGTGTTTAAAATTTTATATGTTCAGTCATTTCAAAATTTATATTCAGTATAATTTTCTTTTTACATTGATGTTTCTATGTTTGTGTATCCATATTTTTTTAACATTGGTTTATGCATTATTCAAGGAGGAGTGAATAAGGAGAATATTCTGAAAAGATCATATCTGTTTTCGAGGGGGAGTATCTGATTTTTTATATGAATGCTAACTTGAATTGTCAAATTTAGTGCATTTGTGTAGGGGGAGTCAAAGAGCTTAACAGGCGAAACTTTTCAGATTCCAAGTCATATTTGTGCCAACAGTTGGTAGAGCAAAACTTAGATTTGCGCCAACAGTTTCTAGCACAAAACAAGCTTTGCGCATCCTTGAGCTAGCGCAAAACTAACTTTGTACTTCCTTCTGCTAACGCAAAACTAAGTTTGCACCACAAATAGTTAGCGCAAATCTTCCCTCTTTCTCCTTTATTTTGATTTTGCAGATCTGAAGTTGTCTCGTCTCTAACATTTGCATGACCAAGTTGATCCAGATCATCTACGTCATGAGGGGGAGAAGTTAAGGAGAAGATAAAGAGACAAAGAGTTCAAATGTTTATCTGCTGCTCAAGATTCGTTCAAGATTCTATTCTCTCAGCCATTAATTCTTTTTTTGTTCCAGCTCCGACCATCACAACTTATTCAAGTACATTTGAAAGAGATGCGTCATCTAGAGCACAAGCTGATGAACCAATTGTTCCTTCAAGTTTATGACAAACAGGTCCAGTCTTGTAAAGGATGCAAAGGCAACATAGATTGAAAGATACAGAGAAGAAATTTTTTTTAGTCAAGAAATAAGCTTCGCTAAGTCGCTTAGATGGTCTGTGCTGATTTAGAAGATGAATTTTGAAGACCACAGTGCCAATGATTACGAAGGGGGAGATTGTTAAGTCTGATTTTATAGTAATCATTGTAATTATAGGCTTGGTCTAATACTGTGTTTAGGGTACATATCTGTGTTGTATTAGCCAAGGGTATTTAAGTTCCCTTTTGGCTTTGTTGGTTGTAAGGAACCTAACGCTTACTCAATACAGATTCTACTTTGCGCTTTCAATCTCTCTCTCTCTACTTTCTATCTCTAAATATTTAGTGATTTGATTATCACGCCTGTAGTGATATACGAAATCTAACTTTTCGCATACTTTTATATGCGAAAAGTGACGAATTCGCATATCAGTTTCATACGAATTCTTGGTCTTGCACAGAATTCGCATATCGTTTCATGTGAATTCTCACACACATTGTCTTATCTCTTTGCAAGACAATTTGCATCCCTGTGTCATGCGAAAAGTGGTTGGTGAATCAAATCGTGCCACATGTCTATTCACTCTTTGAGTATAAATACGTTCCTTATCATTTTTCTAATAAGTTTTCGAAGTACTTGCTCTCGTACGAATCCTTTCAGTGCACAAACCCTTAAAACCCTTTTATACGACTTTTGATATTCAAACTTCAATCTTCAAATTTCTTCAATCTCCAGGTAGTTTTTGCTTTTGATTTTGTTTTATTACTTGTTTGTTGTTGTTTATTGTTCGTTTCTTGCAGGTTTTACCCCGACTGGATTAGAATTTTTAGGATTTTAATCTTCGAATGGACTGTTCATCTTCGTATTCAAATGGATCTATGAATCTTCAAAATTTAACCTTGAATCTGTTCTTTGTGTTGATTTGGACTCATAGATACATTAAAGAGATATAATCTAACCTTCATTAACAAAATTTTTAACCTAATTCATATATTTTGGGATTTGATTTGAACTGTTAATCTTCGACTGTTCTTGATGAACTTCTAAAAGTTCTTGTTCAAAAATCGAAATTTGTTGCTCTAAATGGTTAATAATCTCAAAATTACTTTATTAAAGTTGTTCATAAGCATTAATCGATCATCAAGGATTTAAAATTTTGGGTTAAAAATTAAAAATGATGATTTTGGTAATCTGGGTTCATACGAAATTATTAGTTTTTGATTATGGTGTTCTTGGGGTTCATATCACACTTAGAAAATTTTCAAGATTCAAATTTTGAAAATTTGAAGTCTCATGCGAATTCTTGATGTCAACAGTACCATACGAATTCTGATTTCAGTGCCAAATTTTTCTAAGTCCTCAATTCGTATAGTTGTCTCATACAAATTCTTGTTGTGTCATGTTGAAATTCTTCTAAGTGAAGAATTCGTATATTGTCCCATATGAATTCCATGTTCCATTTCATTCCATATTATTCCTAAGTGAAGGAATTCGCGTATCTCATTCATGCAAATTCTATACTTAGTAATTTTTCAAACATGGTTTTCATTGTCAAAACTTATGTTTTTGTACTAACGACCTTGGACCTTGTCCAAACTTGTTCATTCTTTTCAGGTACCAATGGTTGAACAATATGTTGACCAACATGTTCAGATGGGTGAAAACTCACCTAATGAGGCATCCCAGGAGTGTCCAATGCCATCCTCTAGATCAGACTTTCAAGTGCCACCGAATGTCAATCCTGATATATTCCTTATGTCACCATCAGAGATGAAACCACAACAGCCAAACAATCATCATCTGGAGTTCACCATAAACATAGATCCTCTTGTTCTAGACATCCTGAAGAACCATCCATTGAGAAATTCTTTGACAACTCAAGCAACTGTTCTAGAGTTATATGTGCAGCATGCATGGAAAACTATTCTTTTTCAGTCATATGAGGGTAGAAGGTGAAAGAATTCTGATATTCAATCTGGAGATATACCACTTCACTTCAGTTCTGAATCTTGTAAGACTCAGACTTATTCTCAGTCTACCTACTGCAAATGCAGAGAAGGAAGAACCACTTATGATGAACTGCCATATGATGCAGTGGTTTTCCAAGGCATCAGAGAAATGGGCTATTTTAGACAGTTGACTCAGGTCAATCACTTCAAAAAGAATAACTTGCCTCCGATCTACTACACCTTGTTTTCTGTCATCAACAGGTGTCTAACTGCCAAGATCTATGGAACTGACAATGCAAGTATTCACATTCTCAAGTTGTTCTACTCAGTGGTTCTTGATCTTCACATTGATTATGCAAGCATATTTTGGACAGAACTGTATGAAAAAGTTGTTGCTAAGAAGACATCAAAGGCACCAAACTACATTCCTTATCAAAGGTTCATGACTTTGATTGTCAGAAGTATGCTGAGAAGCAACCGACAAATTCCAACAAGAATCAATCATCCACTTGCACAGGCAAGTGAGATGAGATATCTAATGAAGAATAAAAGAAAGTTCAGTATCTCTATGCTAGTCCCGGAAGGTTTGTTAGACTATGTTGATCCATAGTGTGATAGAATGATAACATATAGAGAGTCTATGGGACAACCAAGACCGGTTGACCCTACCCGAAACTCAATCCCTATGAGAGAGGAGTTTGTGAGGGTTTCTGATACTGTGGGAGTTCAGAAATTAACGCAATCTCTAAAATATTTAAAAATGTCAATCTCTAGAGTGTTGCAAATGTCAATCCCTATTAGAGTGTAGGAATTGAGTTAGATGAGTTAGAGTGTTGCAAATGTCAATCCCTATACGTATATATACTCTAGAGTGTTGCAAATGTCAATCCCTATAGATAGATGAGTTAGGAATTGAGTTTGAATACGTAGAGAGAGTTTTAGAGAGAGAAACATAATTCTAGAGAAAGAATGAGTTTGTAATCGTTTACGAATTGAACTTGAAATAAACAGGTAATTGATCATCTTGTTTGTGTTTGAATAATTGCAATAGGAATCTTGATTTCAGGGACATAAAAAGATAAAGATTTTATTTATTTAAAGCTCATGGAGATCTGCGTTTCGAACCTTTACCGGAATTAAAACGTGGTTGCTCCTTCCGGTCATACATATTAAGATCCTTCTGGATAATGTTCCACTGATACACAACGTAAAACTCATCCTGCTTAATCAACCACGTGCATCTCCAGGGTATCTATATGCTTTCTCTAAACTTCCATTCCGCATCGTGTAACTAAACACATTGAAAACTTGATGTTTTTTTGTTAGAGACAGTAGGGCAATAAGGTCAATCAGGTGACCGGATTTCTTGAGATTCGTGTGAGTTCACTTTTCAATTTGGTATTTCGACCATTTGCATGGGTTACACGAGATCCAATTTGAGATAAGACTCAAGACCACTGTCGTTTTTAGGTACAAAAAGAGAGCAAAATTTTGGAGAGTATATGAATTTTTTTTCAAAATCGTGAATCCTAAAACATAAGTATATAGGGTATATATAATAGTCCTATTCATAAGTAGAAAAATAACTGAAATGGCAATAATGGGAAATTATTAGCAATAGTGGTCATTACAATCGTTTTAGCTAAAATCATGGGCTGGAAATAACTGAACAATAAATGTTTAGTACTGCAGGTTTAGAGATAGCCAATCGAGAGATTGCCAATCGAGAGACAACCAATCGAGAGATATCTACCAGAGCATACACACCAGGTCCAGAGATAGGCACGAGATTCTCCCGCTAGAGAGATAGCCACAAGAGCCGGCTCTGATCGAGTTTTTCCACTGCATTCCAAGTCCAAAATTCTGAACGACTTTTTGGACACTTCCCCAAACACGGCGTGGGCACTGCCCCTCGACCCCCAGTTGATTGGGTCAATGAGACCACCAGGGGCTCAATCCCTATTAGAGTGTTGCAAATGTCAATCTGGATGTACTCAAACAAGGTGCAGAAATAGAGGAGATGAAACTGGTGATTCTTTCACAACAAGTGCAGATAAGCAAATTAAAGAAGATGGTTCTAAGGTTGGCACAAGAAAAGAAGAGAAAGCAGTTTGTGCTAAAGAAGAGGAGCATATATCATGATGCTTCCAAAAAGGGGGAGACAACTAAAGCTGAAACTGAAAAACAAAGTCCTGTTGGCATGGAATCTAAATTTGAGGGGGAGTTGGGTACAGAAGCAGAATGTAGCAAAGCATCAGAAATAGGTCTAGCAGCAGAAACTGAGAAGGCTGCAATAGAAACTGAAAAAGTAGCAGCAGAAATAGAGCTGACTATTAAGAAAATACAGATTGCAGAAACACTAGTGAAAGCCAAAGTTGACACTCCCAAGGCTACTCAAAAGGCTAAGGGAGTGGAAATCAAAGAAGATGGTCTAGCAAAGAACATAAAAGAAGCTAGTATTGCTGAGATTAAGGGTAAAAGCAAAGAGAAGGTGGTTGAATCTGTAAAAGCATCAAAGAAACAAAGTCAAATAGCTCTGGATGAAGAATTGGCAAGGAAGATGCAAGCAGACCTTGAAAAGGAAAAAGAGATTCAATCTGCCAAAGACAGAGAGATTGCATTTGAGTTGGCCATGAAGATCAATGAAGAATATGAAAAGAGTCTGAAGTCTGCAGCTGCTGCTAAGAAAGTCACAAAGAAGGCTTCAAGGCAAAGGCTACCCCTGAAGACTAGACAAAGACAGCCTTCCAAGACATACTTAGCCAACCAAGAAAGAACGAAGATGATAAACTTCCTGAAAGGAGCTATTGGAGTTCCTGAGGGAATGTTTACAGGTATGTCTTTTGGAAAGCTTGAAGAACTTTACAAGAAGGAAATGGCAAAGCTGCAAGGAGACTTCATTCAAAAGGTTGAGGTTGAAAGAAAAATGAAAGAAAGACATGATCTGCATATTCAACAACCTTTTCCTGAGAATGAAGAAACCACTCCTACAAAAGAAGTGGAAGAAGAACAGAAAGAAGAAACACTTGCTCGAACAGTCAAAGCTATCAAAAGAATGAAAACCATAGCTTCAAAGAAACAGACCAAAAGGCCAAGGATTGAAGAAGTTCAAAAAGAAGTTGAACCTGTTGTTGCAACCCCTAAAGAACAATCAAGTCCAAGGTCCTGAAATTATCCATTGGGATATCCTGGAAGATCAAAGGAAGAAATACTTCAGGATTAAAAGGATGGGAGACAAGTATGAGGTTTACTCTACTTGGGGTAAAATCATCAGAAGTTGTTCCAGATCAGACTTAGTAGAAATGTTCAAAGTTGGAATGAGCTTGTATGAAAAGGACTTGACAGGAGCAGGAATGAGCTTAATAAAACTAGCCATGGAGTACTTATGCATGATGTTTGATCCTAGCAAATTTCAACATGTTGTCAGAGATCTGCATCTGGAGAAGAAATTCCAAAGAATAGAAAATTGGATGCTATTTGAAAGGTGTGGAGTCTATGTCATCACTATTGACAAAAGCTACCATGAGTACTATTTGGTTGACAAGATCTATGACCATAGCAAAGCCAAATTGCAAGGTATGTTGAATGCTAAGCTGGTATGTTCAAAGGATTCTGAAATGGCCAAGATAGTAGTCAGAAGAACTATCAATCAGAGTTTGGGTATGGATCCTAATCTATGCAACTAAGATGGAGTTTTGAAAGCATCATGGAGGAACACATCTTGAAGAACTTAACTTCTAAATATGAAAAGTTAAGTTAGGGGGAGATTGTTGGGTCTGTCTGAATGTACTAAGGATGAATAATGCTGCTACTTGAAAGGTATTACTACTGCAAGAATAAATTTTACTACTGCTAGTAGAATAAATACTGCTTGAAGAGTTAGTGTTGCTACTTGAGTAGTTAGTACTGCCTGATGATTACTACTGCAAGTGAAGAGTTAATACTGCAAGCATGATAATACTGCTGATGATGTTAATGCTGCTGGATAAGGAAGAAGTTAATACTACTTATGAAGATAATGCTTGAAGAGAAAGAATAGGAGTTGGAGATAGAGATGAAGATAATTATGGAATGAAGATCAATTTTGTTTTGATAATTATCTTGTAATTAATTATGTATATATAGTCTAGATGTTTTAGCATAAGTCATATAAGTTTTACAAGTCTTTCATATACGTTTGTTTTAAAGAGAATTAATCTCAAGACTAGTATTGATCCTTTCTATAGAGAAGTATAGATCGTCTGTTGAGTATATTCAACAGATTGAGGTTGTGTTTGTAATCATTAAGTTTTATGCAATATAAACTTATGATTTGAGTTCATATTCAGTGTTTTTGATTAATTGTTAAAGTGTTATTCCCAACTTCTTTAACATTGTTTCTGAGTTTGTATTAAATTCTTGTTTAGAATTTTCGATCTTGACAAAAGTGTTCCCCTCCATTATAAATTGAATGGTCCCCTTCAAACCCCACCACAACCACCTCCTCTTCTCCATCTATTTCTAACTCTCTCTTATATCTCGTGTATACCACGCTCGGATTTCGACTCGATTCGTTGGTGTTTTAGCAAAAGTCAGATATGTCTCGTCTACTTACTTCGGTAAGTTTTCTCTTAACCCCATTGTAGTTTTATGTTTTATAAAATATTTGTTGTATGTTTTTTATACTATGTGTTTAATTATGCGTTTATTTTAGAGATTATGTGTTATGTTTACATTGATAATATTTTAGAGTATTTCGTGTTTTTTAGAGGTTGCGTTAATTTTAAAGATTGCGTTAATATGTTAGAGTATTACGTTTTTTAGAGTGTAGTGTTTTTTTTAAATATTTTAGAGTGTTGCGTTAATTTTAGAGATTGCGTTGATAATATGTTAGAGTATTACGTTTTTTAGAGTGTTGTGTTTTTTTTAAAATATTTTAGAGATTGCGTTAATTTTAGAGTGTTGCGTTAATTTTAGGTTAATTCTTTTTGTTAATAAGGGTATGTTTTTCACGCAAAGGAATGGGAAATGGAGTTGCTTCCAATGAGGATGTTTGTTGCCTTGATGTTATTTGATATACGTATATATATATATGTATATATATATATATATATATATATATATAGGGGGACATTCAAGGGAGAACTCGGTTATCTGTGATAACAGTGAGATCCAATCTTAACCATATATAAGAGGATAAATTAGGAAAACAATAATTTTGGTAATTTTAATTAAAATTTTAATTAAATGGTATGTTTGGTATTTTAGAACTCTCCTCTCTTCTCTCTTCGACGAACATTATTTTGTTGACCACATGATGCACAGTGTGATACTTTTTGTAAATATCGAAAATAACGGAAACAAATAGGAATGTTGTGATATCTACTGTGATACAAAATAAGAAATGATGTGATAGAAAATAAGAAATGATGAGATACCTACTGTGATACAAAATACACTACGATACCCACCATGACACAAAATACACTACGATACCCACCGTGACACAAAATACACTTTGATACCCGTTGTGATACAAAATACACTATGATACCTGTTGAACCCAGTTGTGATGTTCTTTAACTTGATTTAACCTTTTACTACACACAGATTAAATAAATAGAGTGCGGAAGCGTTTAATACGTGTAGAAAAGATTGAACATGCAAGGTAGTAAACACACAAATAATTAATGAACAGGAAGTAAAGTATCACAAGAGAGTTACTCAAAGAACTGTTTCATTGATTACTTAAGAACACCAAGAACACGCACTGGTATGTGCAAAATGTGCTCAAGGATTATACAGACTGCTATTTTCATGTTTTTTTTTTCTTATATCATTTTGAGCTCTAAGGTGGTGCTCCTTAATATAGCAGAAGGATGCACCCCTTAGTACAAGACAAAGACTGACATTCCATAAATGGAATGCCACCTGTAAAGTAAACATCGTGGGACGCCCATTACTTTGATCTTGAGGATCTTCGTACAGCAGGTCTCAAGTGCTTGGCACGTGGTCTTGTCTTGAACTCTTAGGAAAAACTTTAACATAGATCTCCAGAGGTTAGCCTTCACAGAGGCTCTATGATCTGAGAGTCATTCAGGTTTGACTTATGGTAGATCTTCTGTGGAGTAACCTCTAAGCTTTGCACCTTCTGTGGTGAACTTGAGTGTTCAGCTGCAGGCTTCTGCGATTCCTATACTTAGCCTATTTTTCAATACTTCTATACAATGTGAGTAGAGCCAACAATCTCCCCCTAAGTATTGAAAAAATAAAAATTTGGAATTTAGAGCGATGGCTAAACTAGAAGCAAAAGAGGTGAAAGGAACTCAACCTCTGAATCTCGATTTTTATTTAAAATAAGATGATGTCTGAAGACTAATTACATTTGACAATTAAAATGATTACAAGTCATCAGAGCCTATACTTTGGCGTCTGGAAAATCGTTGATCTTCTTTCCAAACCCACCTTCTTTCTTTAGTTCTCTGTAATAGCATACGCACAGGAATCTGAAGTTTTAGGTTGCATCTATGTTTGACAAAAGGACATCTGCCGCTTCTGTGGGTACAAGTGGAGTTCCTGTGTGCTTGATGAGTAGTTCTTGAATGAGCAGCTGAGATTCGGTTGAGTACTTTTGGCTTTCTATTCCCATGAATAATTTATTTTCTCCTTTGGGGTTTAAGTACACAAAGCCAAAAGAAGGTGAAGTGATGATGGAGTTTGGTAAAGTATTGGCAGAGGGTGGTAAGCTGTCTTGTGGTGGAGGGAAGCTGACTTTTTTGACTCCCAAGTCAAGTGCCACTTGAAAGTCAGCTATACTGTAAAACAACAGCTTTTCTCTCATGACCCTCTTGATTGTGAGATGTGCTTCTTGGTATTCCTTCTTCCATCCAAACTTATCCTTTGTCCATTTGAATAGCTCTGGAAGATCATGAGGGTGAAGATTCGGTAGATCTGCGTCTGTGAAAGTCCATATCTTCGTATCTTCCCTTTTTACGGCGTATTCACTGAACCAGAAGTTTTTACACTTTGTGTGTCCAAGCTTGATTGTAACAACCTCTGTGATCTTGGCCATGCTGAAGACTTTGGATTTTGGCTTGGCTTTATCTTTATAGAATCTCCTTCGCTCCTCTGAAATAGCTTACTCTGAGAGTCTGACTATTGGAAGATCTTGAGCTCCGCGGCTATAGAGGTATTTGTACACTTCTTCTTCGATGTCCTTCTTTGGAGGAACAGGGAAGGGTCTTCTTAGGCTCTCAAAGCCTTGGATAACCTCTGCAACTCTATCCTTTGACGGTGTGTCAAGTGGTTGTAGGATGGGGAGTTCCGACAGAGGTTGTATATCAAAGGCCTCGTCTTCCTCTTCAGGTTTCACTCTTTTGAAAGCATCAAAAGAGCTCTTTAGAAGTTTCTCAGAGGAGGGAGGAGGAGGCTTGACCTTCTTCAGAGGTTCTGTAGCTATTGCCTTGCCTTTGTCTTTGGCAGTTGTTGGGGTTTCTTTGATTTGGATTATGGTGGGAGAGGGGGCTGCAGAGACCTTTTGTTTAGTTATTCTCTGTGGTTCAGGTTCTAAGCTCATATGGGCTTGGTTTAGGGGAGCCACTGATATTGGTGCTTCTTTTGTGGATTGCAAATTATCCCCCTCATGAGGACCACTGCCGGAGGCATCAGGATCTTGGTCCTCATGCCGTGCCCTCTTCTGTCCCGCTTGGGTTTGGCAGGTAACAGGTTCCTTCATCTTCTTTGGCGTACAGATGTTGTTATCGACATGATCTGTGATCTTCTTGATTGCGTCCTCTGCAGCCAATGACAGAGCGTTGATTTCGATGTCTGACTTGAAACGAAATGTGGCTATAGATCGCTTCAAGTCAGCTGACAGCTTCTTTCCTTGGTCGTTGAAATTGGATCGAAGGAGTTTTTGGTCTTGCAGAAACAGATTGCCCATGGCTTCCAAGTCGGCTTTTGTTGCAAACGCAGAGGGGTCTGGGGCAGAGGTTGATGCTTTTGTGTGAGCTGGGACCATAACACTGCGAGTTATATCCCTTATTTCCTCTCTGAGCCTGGCCATTTCGTCTACCCTGGTCTGAACTCCGTTCGTAGCATATTTTGGGAACTCCTATGTGCAAAGATCCCCCAAAGCCTGAATTTGATGGGAGTATGCGATGATGGCTTGTCCACAAGATTGAAGATCGGCCCTTTTCGCGCAGTCCGTATTCAGTGCTTGCAGAGCTTATGTATTGGCTTTTAGGGCCTCTGCAAGGATTTGAGAGTTGGGTTGGGACTCTCTGGAGATCGAGCTTTGCAACTCGTCAAGTTTTTTGAACACCATGTCAGCAAAAGCTTTAAACTCGGCCTTTGTGACAAAGGTGTCAGAGGTAACCTTTGGAACAACAAATGTTCCAGATTTGACAAACGAGTCTTTGGCACCTTCAGAGCCTGTTTTTATGATGAGCTCTGGAGGATTTCCTTCCAATCCTCGATGTTCCACAGAGGAAGCACCTATGGAAGTTCTGTCAACACATTCTTTGGGGGAGGGTTAAGAGACTACCTTAAGATCGATGTTGAATGGATCCTGTGGTTGTTCTAGAGCCACAGAATCATCGTGTTCTCGCACCACCAACTCTGAGGTGGTTTGGTTGTCACTCTTGTGTGTGACAGAGGGAACGAACACCTCTGTGTGTGAAAGAGATGTGTCCTGGGGCAAATGGACACGCAGAGCAACACTCTCACCCTTTTGAGAGGGTGAGATGGTTTTGGTTTTCCCGAAAGGTGGTACAGAGGATGAAGGAATATCCTCTGTCCGGATGGCATAGGTAGGGTTCAGACTGTGCGGTCCTGTTTCAATACCCCTCTGCACTAGAACTGCAGGGGTAGAAGTGTGGGTTGCACTGGAAGTTGGTTTTGTTGGTGTGCCAAAGGCATCTTTTGTTTCCCACTCCTCCAACGATTTTTTACCTGGTTCTTCTTTTTCATCTTCGCTCTGTGACCTTCCTGTCACATCATCTATTTCCATTTCCACGGTTTCCCCTAATCCTCCAGAGTATTGAAGAAAGACCTCGCGTGCTATTGCAGAGGCTATTTGAATTGGGCGCTGAGGTCCATCCTTAGGGGACTCTGCAAGGATTAGGGCTCTTCTTGCCTTCTGCAGGGGCTTTGTCTGACCCTCTGCAGGTGCGGTTCTTGCAGCAAGGTATTCATCCAGATCTTTCTGTTTTTGTTTGAGGGCTTCCAATATTTGATCTTTTTCGGCAAGCGTTCTCAATTTTATTTTCTTTCTCTCAGAGACTCTGATCTCTGCAGTTTCTTCTGTGGCTTTCTTTTTAGCTGCCAAGGATTTTGGAGTCTCTTCCTCTATGACTCTCTTTTTCTTGGTTTTCTTTTTCGTATTTCTCTCACTCCTCTCCCCTCTAACTAATGGGCTCTCTTTCTCACTCACTATAGCCTTTGCAGCTTCAACTTCTGTCCGTACTCCCTCGTCTCTCAAGTAGACTACAATTTCTCCTACTTTGAAACCTACGCGAGGAGGGGTTACAGGACGTGGATCTGGTGTCCTGTTCCCTCGTATGTATTCTCTAACCTCTTCTTTGCTACCCAAATAGGTCAACATCTTTATTGATAGAGGTCTGGCTTATGGATATCCTGTTTTGATGGTGGTGGGTTTATGAGACTTCATCTCATATAGTTTGATTGTCTTATCTTCTGCTGGTAGTTTTCCTTCTCCGACCAAGTCATCGCCTAGTAGCAGTCCTAGGAAACGTCCAAACATTATGTTCTTTGGTTCTGTCCCTCTGTCTTGGTTCTGTTGTTTGGAAATCACAGCATTTTGGATCTCCCTGAAGATTAGTCCGGCGTAGTCCAGTGGGAGATCGTAATAAATCCCATACATTATAGCCAAAATTGTATGGCATGATTGATCCGGGCTTCCAACCTTGGATGTTAGGCATCGGTTCAGAATGGAGAAAAGGACGTTCCACAGAGGGGGTAGATTCTGTCGCCTCAAGTTTGTTCTCTTGGTGATTGGAGCTGCATAGCCGATGAACCTCAGAAATTCTAGTATCTCTTCCTCTGTGGGCTCCTCTGAGAATTTTCGCAGGTTGAGATCTGATTTGGTGGGAAGTCCAAAAACATCGGAGAGTTTCCAACGATTGATTCCTAAGTCCAGAATTTTTGCAGTTGAGGGATGGGTTGCAGAGCCAATGATGCAGTGTCCATATTTGTCCATTTTGGCATGGCGGGCACTTAGCCAGAATTGTTGGATGTAAGATTCCGGAATGTCATCTCGTTTCAATGTTAGGGCTCTAACTAGGAAATGATTCTTGAGGAGTTGTATCAATGGTGCAGCTTCAGTGGGAAAACCAGAGGGATTTAGGGTGACAAAGTGGTTGTTTGGCTTATTATTCATTTGGGCCAAGTGATAGTTATGTCTGGTGAAGGACAACATCCTGCTGGTAAGCACATGTTCTTGGTCAACGGAGTCTGAATCAGACTTTTGAACCATCGAGTGATGAGAGTTGTTGGATTTCTTGGATCCATTAGAGTTCTTGGAGGAAGATGGGGGAGAAGCCATTGAAACAAAATAGAGGAGAAGAGGAAAGGCTTTTTGCTTGAAGTTCTTGAGAGAAAAAGATGTAGGTAAAAAGGAAAAGAAGAGGCAAAAGGAATTTTATACAGGGGAAGGAGGAAAAAAAATGAGCCGTAAAAAATAAGTTTTTCAAATCCGTGATGAGTGGAAACGGATAAGAAGTCGTTTCATAAAAACGACGGTAGAGGTTACGAACAAATCAAATGTTGCCACGTCAGATGATGGCGGTGCACGATCTAGGACGTGCGCCACCCTATTCTCACGCGCCTGGCATTTTCTATTCTCACGTGACAGTGAGTTGCAAAAAATAACCCGCATCACATGACCTGAGTTTCTCAAGTGATGAGAATGACAGAAGCTCTGTGGATAAGAGGCTTCTGGGATCATAGGCAAGGTTGGGCGATGAAATGATTGATTTCTATTTAAAGTGCATTTGGTCGAACATTCTCAGCTTAGAGGTGCAGAGACTCTGTGATTGATCGCAGAGGCTCTGTGGTCGACCTCAGAGGTTCTGAGACCAAAAATTTCCTTTTTAGGAAAGATTTTCAAAGATTTGATCAAAGTTTTGACAGAAAAGTTAGTACAAAGAGAGATCTTTCTGAGGACATAGTGCTCGAGAGAGAGTTTTGACCCGTGGTTCAGATGGACTAACCTCACTCTGCAGTATGTGTTGCACAGAGCTGTCTTGCTCCCCCTTGTCTAATCACGATTGGTCTTTGGTGGTTCGTTCTGCTCCCCCTTCAACTATGCTTGGATCATATAAAGATAAGTTTTGCACAAGACATAGATTTGCAGAAAGGAATGTACCATAAAGAAAGCTGAAAAGTTTATTTACAAACAAGGAATAAGTTACATACAAATATGTGCAACAGAGGCTCTGTGCAGGGGTACAGAGGCTCTGTGGTCAACTTATGTTGAGCATACCAATTTTTCCAACTAGAAAAGTGAATCTTTTATCATCCAATGCCTTTGTGAAAAGGTCGGCAAGTTGATAGTCTGTGGGCACAAAGTACATTTCTATTGTCCCATCCTCCACGTGATGTTTTAGAAAGTGATACCTGATATCGATGTGTTTGGTCTTAGAGTGCTGCACAGGATTGGCAGAGATCACAATGGCACTTTTGGAGTCACAGAGGATGGGGATTTTTTCGATATCAAATCCATAGTCTCTAAGTTGGGTCCTCATCCACAGAACTTGTGAGCAGCAACTTGCAGCAACAACATATTCTGCTTCTGCCGTAGAGGTTGAAACACAGTTCTGTTTCTTGGAAATCCAACTTACCAGTTTCCCTCCTAGGAATTGGCAACTCCCAGAGGTACTCTTTCTGTCGAGCTTGCATCCTCCGTAATCTGAATTTGTATAAGCCATGAGATCAAAGCCAGAGCTCTCCGGATACCAGAGACCAAGATTTTTGGTCCCTTTTAGGTATCTAAAGATCCTCTTGACAGCATAAAGATGAGATTCTTTGGGGTTAGCTTGAAATCTTGCACAGAGACATGTGGCAAACATTATATCGGGTCTACTTGCGGTTAAATATAGCAGAGACCCTATCATACCTCTGTAGAGTTTACATTCCACAGGCTTGCCTTCTGGATCTGCATGAAGTTTGGATCCAGTGGCCATAAGAGTCTTCATTGATGAAGAGTCAGAGAGCTTGTATCTTTCAAGTATGTCAGAGACATATTTTGATTGGTTTATGAAGATACCCTCTGTGGTTTGTTTGACTTGCAATCCTAAGAAGAATGTGAGTTCTCCCATCATGCTCATCTCAAACTCACTCTTCATCAATGATTCAAATTTTTTGCAGTATAATTCATTTGTAGACCCAAAAATAATGTCATCAACATAGATCTGTACAAGTAGAATCTCACCTTTTCTCTTCTTATAGAATAAAGTAGTATCAGTTGTACCTCTTTCGAAACATTTGCAAGGAGGAAGTTTGAAAGTCTGTTGTTCCAGGCTCTGGGAGCTTGTTTCAAACCATACAGAGCCTTGTCCAAGAATTAGACATGATTTGGGTACTTAGAGTTCTCAAACCCTGGTGGTTGTTGGACATATACTTCTTCTTGAATCTGCCCATTCAGAAAGGCTGACTTGACATCCATTTGATATACTTTGAAACTTCTGTGGGTTGCGAAGGCAAGAAAGATTCTTATTGCTTCGAGTCTTGCCACAGGGGCAAAAGTTTTTTCGTTGTCAATGCCTTCTTCTTGGCAATATCCCTTGGCCACCAGTCTTGCTTTGTTCCTGATCACCACACCATCTTCGTCCTTTTTGTTTCTGAAGACCTATTTGGTCCCTATTGCGGTTTTGCCTTTCGGCAAAGGCACTAGGGTCCATACTTCGTTTCTTTCAAACTGCAGAAGCTCATCTTGCATAGCTTCTACCCAGTTTGGGTCTTCAAGAGCTTCAGATATCTTTTTGGGTTCGATGATAATCATAAAATTTGTATAGTAAAAAAAATTAGCAGTACTCGATCGAGTTTGGATCTTATCAGAGGCATGAATAATGATTTGGCTTTGTGGGTGACTCTTGGTCCACTTTATCATGCGGGGTAGGTGATCATTGGAAACTTCAGTGATTAGTTCACGAGCATATTCGTTTTGATGTAGATCATCTTCTGTTGAAAGAGATTGATCATTTATACTTTCCACAGGACTTGGTTGTTCATCATGAGTGGAGGTAGAGAGTTCTGCAGAGCCTTTATCTGGTGTTGACCCTTCTGAGAGGTTGTGAAGAGGACCATGATCTTGATTGAGCTTGGGGCCTTGAGTTGTATTGTCCTCTGAGTGCTCCCCCTCGATGGTTGCACCTGCAGCATTACTGGAAGAGGGTAAAGCATCACTAGGACCAGTTAGAGAAGTACCTGTTTGGTCCTCAGCGGGTTCGGCTTCAGAGGCTCTGCGGTCACCTTCAGAGGGTTCATCATCATTGAACATCTCTTCAAACAGATGATGAAGAGCATTTGTTCGTGATGATCCACCAGAATCTTCATCCTGAAGTTTGAGTCTTGAACTGATCTGCTCAGAAATCACCTGAAAAGAATCATCAAATGAAACATTAATACTTTCTAGTATATGCTTGGATTTAAGTACATAGATTCTGTATGCCTTGGAGTTTGATGAATAGCCAACAAATTTGGCTTCATCGACTTTGGGACTAAATTTCCCTATTTGGTCTATGTCGTTCAGTACAAAACATCTGCAGCCAAAGACATGGAAGTACTTAATGTTTGGCTTCCTCTGGTGTAGTAAGTGATATGGTGTCTTTGCATGTGTCTTTACGATCAAGGATCGATTTTGGGTGAAGCATGCAGTTGAAATTGCTTCAGCCCAGAAAGAAATAGAGAGCCCTGAGGCAGTGAGCATAGTCCTTGCGGCTTCCACTAGTGTTCTGTTCTTTCGTTCAACAACACCGTTTTGTTGTGGAGTCCTTGCAGCAGAGAAGTTCTGTGATATGCCTTCTGTCGAAAGATAGGCTTCAATGGTTGAATTCTTAAACTCTGTTCCATTGTCACTTCGGATTCTCTGTACCCTCCAGTCATAAAAAACTTGTATTCTCTTGATAAGATTGATTAGTTCTTGAGGAACATCTAATTTCTTTCGAACAAGTTCAACCCAAGTATATCTACAGAATTCATCTATGAGTACAAGGATGTACTTCTTGCCACCAAGACTTTGCACAGATATAGGACCACAGAGGTCAAAATGAAGCATCTGCAGAGGTCTGGTGCAAGATATGTCAGACTTGGTTTTGTGGGCAGCCCTTTTGAGTTTGCCCATTTCACAAGCTGAACATAGATGATCCTTGTCGAATCTTATACTTGGTAGACCACTTACAAGTTCTAGTTTCACAAGTTTGTTAAGTGTGTGAAAGTTTAGATGACAAAACCTGTTGTGCCAGAGCCAAGCTTCTTCATTCTTACTTGAGACTAAGCAGAGCTTTTCTTCTCTGTTAGTTGATTTAAAGTCCATGAGGTATAGATCACCTCGTCTTTTGGCTCGCAGAAACTCTGTGGTTGTATCTTCCTTCAGCAGAGAGCAGTACTGTCTTTTGAACATCACATCGAGTCCATTGTCACAGAGTTGACTTACACTCAGAAGATTGTGCTTGAGGCTATCCACATAGTCAACTCTGTTGACATCGATGTCTCCTTTGGCAATGACTCCATAGCCTTTTATTTGTCCCTTCTTGTTATCTCCAAAAGTCACAGATCCTCCTCCATGTTTTTCTTTGTAGGAGGAAAGCAACCCTCTGTCGCCAGTCATGTGTCTTGAGCACCCAGAGTCTAGGTACCAGATGGGCACATGCTGTTTTTTCTGTGGACAGATTAGAGAGATTTAGGTACCCATTTCCAAATGGGTCCATTTTTGTTAGGAGACTTTGAAGATGCCTTAACATCTTTGATTTTGGATTTATCCTCATTTGCAGAGGTACCAGTTTGTCTCTTCTCACCCTTGAATTTTGCATTCTTGGGTTTTGGGTGAGATAAAAGACAGGAGAGCCTAGAGAAATGTTGATTCAAAGAATGCATAAGATCAAAACATTTACAATAAGGAACATTTGAAGCAAACTTCTTGAAAATTTCATTAAATTTGTCAAAGGAGGGTACAGAGCAAATTTTACTACAACCCATTTTAGATTTGGGTTTCTTTTTACAGAAAGCTTTGTCTAATCTAGGTTGAGTTTTTTCAAAAACTCTTCTTGAGTGGCTTTTTGGTTGTACTCTCCCTGGATCTTCTTTCCTTGCTTTCACTGCAACAGAAGCATCAAGTTTATCAATTTTAGGCCATTTATTCTTTTGTTGCCAAGTGAGTTTTTCTTGAAAAGGTTTTAATGGTCTTGGAGCTTTTGAATCATGAGAGATCTTGTTCTTTTTAGATCTTTCAAGCTCAAGAGAAGTCTTTGCTTGCAAGCACATGTCTAGGAAATCAGGACAGATAGGTACACCTGTGGTTTTCCTTTTGGGAAGAACTGTTCTATTAAGAATGCCAGAGGTAAGTTTACTCTTCTCTGGACCACAGGGGAGTATCTCAAGTTCCACAGAGCTTGTTTCATTTTCAACAGAGAACTCTGATTCTGACTCAGAGTCTAAATCGAGGAAGTTTCTGTGAATGAGATCTTGACCTTCGCAAGTGCCTTGCTTTGTCCATTAGTGTCCTCTAAAGTATTTACAGTTTTTGAAATGCACGGAATGACCATAGGAACGTTAAGACAGTTTTGTAGATCTTGCTCAAAGATTTCTCTTACATCAAATATAATATCTAGATGATTAAGAAAATGGTTTTCATAGGTCTTTCTCAAGTCATTTTCCAGAAATCTTTTAAAAAGTTTTACTTTTACAGAGGCTGGAACAAACTCTGGAGCTTTAGAGGATAATTCCTTTTCAGGAGTCATCATGCATACAAAAGCCATTTGAGTTTGTGTTTCTGGATGACCGAATATGAAGATTCCTATCTGTTTTTGAGACAGATATTTCTTTGGAATATAATTTCTCTTTGATGAGAGTGAAGAAGGTAGATTATTGTTTTCATACCATGTATCTACCATCAATAGAGGATTCTTCAGATGTGGTTCTTCGGATGTTTTTCGCCTCTTAAATGTGGATAGAAGGTTTGGAAGACTTGGTTTTAATGATTTTCCAACGCAGAAGATGTTTGCTAAAGATTTGTTTCTTTTGTTTCCAGTATAGGGATCGACATCATCGAACCCTATGCCTCTTCTGCCAATCTGGGTGTTGACCTTTTCAGTGACTTTTTTAGCATCCTGATACCTTTTGATTTTGAGATCTCTGTCGAACAGATCTCGATGAAGAGCTTCTCTTTCCTTTTGAAAGAAGTTTTTCAAAGAAATGGCATTTAAACGATCACTCTCACATTTCTTAAGCTCTTTGACCTTTTCTTTCAAAGCTCTGTCGAGATTTGTGATTTTATCCTTGAAATCCCTTTTTGTTGAAATATGCTCAGAGGTGAGAGTTTTGTTTTGAAGGTAGAGCTTATCCTTCTCTGCGAGAAGCCTAGTTTCTCTTTCAAAAAAGGCAAGCTTTTTCTCATGATCTGAGCATGTATGTTTGTAAGCTAGAAGATCATTTTGTATTTCAAGAAGCTTGTTTTCAAAGTCTGAGTTGCAAGAGTTAGAAGTGGATACCTCACTTTCGTTGTCAGAAGAGTGGACTTCTGCCATTCCACAGAAGAGTGCGTTACTTTCTTCATCAGATGATTCATCGGTTACAAGGCTCTCTTGTTCTGCCATTAGGGATTTCTGAGTGTAGTACTCTGCTTTATTTTTATAGAAGGCAGCGTCCCTTGTGGGTTTCCCTGTGTTGGCAGAGGACCTGCACTCTGCTGCATAGTGGCCTGGTTTCCCGCATTTGAAGCAGCCTTCAATTTGCTTCTGGAATTTGTCACCAGCTCTCCCGTCTGACTTCTGTCCATTTCTCTCTTCTTGCCTTGGTTCTTCAGACCACTGCTTTCTCTTTGCCTCACCATATCCTCTACTCCTGTCATCTCTTTCTTCTCTTCCTCTGTACTCCGGCTTCTTCTTGAGACCACGATTGAACTGTCGAGTCATTAGTGCAAGAGTTTTAGCCAGAGCAGCCATGTCAATCTCCTCCTCAGAGTCTTCTTCACTTTCACTCTCTGCTACAAGTACCTTCTTCTTCTTCTTCTTCTTCTTCTTCTGTGCCTCCTCAAATGCCTTATCCTTCTTTCCCTTGTCTTTGCCTTTTGAGGCACTTCCCATAAGAGCCAGAGGACCTCCGACAGAGGTTGATAGTTTGGAAATTCTGTTCTCTTGGCTAATCAGTGTTCCAAAGGGATCATATATGGACCAAACATCAAGATCCAATGTGGCTTGCATGGACATGGTTAAATGAAGCCATTCATCATTTAGGCTCTGTAGAAATCTGACATTGTTTTCTTCCGAGGTTCTGTGGATCCCATACCTCTTGCACTTGTTTATCAAAGAGTTGTATCTAATGTAAGTGCTTTGAATGGATTCACCCGACAGAGCTTTGAATGCAAAATACTCATTTATGCATAAGGCTCTATTGTTCTTGAGGGTTTTGGCACCACCCTCAAGTTGTTTCTCCAGCTCTAACCATAGGTCCTTTAAAGTTTCACATGAATCAAGAGATTGAAAGATATCATTTGGGATAGCCATTATGATTAGTCTTTTGGCTTTCTTTGCAAGTTCATGTTGTGCCTTTTCTTCTTCACTCCATTCAAGGACAGGTTTGGGCTGTTGATATTCAGGAATTTCAGGAGTATTGGCAGGGAAGGAACACGAGGAACAATTGTCATTGGAATGAAAGGAGGATTGTTAAGAAACTCAACCAGACGAGGATCCACACCTTCAAGGAAGTGCACCATCCTGATCTTCCACTGAGGGTATTCATCCCTTAGAAGAGTGGGAGGTTTGGACTGAGATCCAGCACTGAAGTAGTTGACAGTGTTTGCCATTTTAGTTTAGAGAGGAAAAACAGAGTATGGCATGATCCAGAAAGAGTATAACAGTAATGGTTTTAGAAATGATGAGTGTATGAATCTGTAAGAACAGATGACCAACCAACTAGCTTTGAATCTGTCTTTGAATGAAGGACACACTTGTACCTGTTTCTATACCAAACAGGTTGATATAGCTCAAGAAAACAGAGTGTGACTATAAATGGAGTTTGGCACGAAGAACAGACTCAAACTACTACCTTGAGTACTGGAAACAAGTATAGAACATGATCCTTTGATATTGAAAATCAAAGTAGGCTCTGATACCAATTTTTCAACCCAGTTGTGATGTTCTTTAACTTGATTTAACCTTTTACTACACACAAATTAAATAAATAGAGTGCGGAAGCGTTTAACACGTGTAGAAAAGATTGAACATGCAAGGTAGTAAACACACAAGTAATTAATGAACAGGAAGTAAAGTATCACAAGAGAGTTACTCAAAGAACTGTTTCATTGATTACTTAAGAACACCAAGAACACGCACTGGTATGTGCAAAATGTGCTCAAGGATTATACAAACTACTATTTTCATGTTTTTTTTCTTATCTCATTTTGAGCTCTAAGGTGGTGATCCTTAATATAGCAGAAGGATGCACCCCTTAGTACAAGACAAAGACTGACATTCCATAAATGGAATGCCACCTGTAAAGTAAACATCGTGGGACGCCCATTACATTGATCTTGAGGATCTTCGTACAGCAGGTCTCATGTGCTTGGCACGTGGTCTTGTCTTGAACTCTTAGGAAAAGCTTCAACATAGATCTCCAGAGGTTAGCCTTCACAGAGGCTCTGTGAGTGATGACAGAGGCTCTGTGATCTGAGAGTCATTCAGGTTTGTCTTCTGGTAGATCTTCTGCGGAGTAACCACTGAGCTTTGCACCTTCTGTGGTGAACTTGAGTGTTCAGCTGCAGGCTTCTGCGATTCCTATACTTAGCCTATTTTTCAATACTTCTATACAATGTGAGTGGAGCCAACAATACCCACCATGACACAAAATACACTGTGATACCTGTTGTGATACAAAATACACTATGATACCTACCGTGATACACAATACATTGTGAAACCCATTATGATACAAAATACACTGTGGTAACATGTGATACCACTTAGATCCAAACCGTAAAAACTATGATACTACTGTGATAACAGTTACACCCAAACCCTAAAATCAAAATCAAACCCACCATCCAAATTTAATCAATGACCCCAAATTCTTGTGTACTTGTGTATTGACCGGATCAGAAAGCTTGTCGACAATTGCACTGGACTAGAAAGGTTCTTGGTTTTTCATGTTGTGTGTAGTGAGAATGGATTTGGGCTTGGATCTCTTCTTATCAAGAGGTTATCTGTTGAGTACGGGAAGAAACCAAACTTGGGTTCACTGCAGTTTACCCTTCTCCCCAAGGTTCAACAGTTCCAACGAAGGCGCTTTCAAGAAGCTATGATTGTAGAATGTTGGCGGGTTGATCCGAGAATCAGGGCACGTCAAGAAAGCGGCCGGAATGGATTTAGATGTTCTAAGTGGCTATGTATCAAACCTCGAAATGGGGATTCAGAAATTCCAATCAGTTGGTCAAGAAACGCTAGAAATTTAAGAAAACTTCTTTCGGTCGATAAGAATTATCTTTAAGAAGTGGAAATAGAAATCGATAATATCATGATCGACGAAAGAAAGGTGTTGGCAACGGTGCAAGAGGTAACTAGTATTTCCATGGTGATACCGAGAAAGAGGGATCCTACCTTCTCATAATCTTTATGATGGTGAGGGTTGGTAAAGGGAGGAATAAGAGAGAAATATGGGTTTCAAAATATGATAAGTAGGGTTAATTGGAATGAATTAGGTAAGGTAGGCATAATTGGAATAAAATGGATTGAGTAATTAATTTGATTTATTATAAAAAAAAATTCAAATTGTTAAATTACTAAATTATCTTTTTACTTTTAAAAAAAATAACATTAATTATTGTCCCAAAACTCCACAAATTTGACGATTTAATCAACTGTAAACCAAAAATAACATGAATGTAAAAAGGGAAATTAATTAAAATGACCGTATTTGAAAACCGGATTACCGATATGCCCTAAATCTCGATAACTTTGCCGAAATACCCCTTTTGTCCGGGATATAGGGTCGGGATGAGACCCATCCCGGGGTTAGCTACGATCGCACCAATTCAGAGTCATTTTCGGGGGTTATGGCCGGGATCAAGTGTGATACGCCGGGGTTATCGAGCCATCCCGTAGAGAGGCCGGGATTTCACTGTGCATCCCGGGGTTAGTCCGGGAATCCCGGGGTTGGGGGTCGGGATGGGAAGCGATGGTGAGATGGACGGTTAGATCTCAAACACGAATTAGGTTAAAAGTTGTTGGCTCTGTCTGAATGTACTAAGGATGAATAATGTTGCTACTTGAAAGGTATTACTACTGCAAGATGAAATATTACTACTTCTAGTAGAATTAATACTGCTTGAAGAGTTAGTGCTGCTACTTGAGTAGTTAGTACTGCTTGAAGATTACTACTACAAGTGAAGAGTTAATACTGCAAGCATGATAATACTATTGATGATGTTAATGCTGCTGGATAAGGAAGAAGTTAATACTGCTTATGAAGATAATGCTTGAAGAGAAAGAATAGGAGCTGGAGATAGAGATGAAGATAATTATGGGATGAAGATCAATTTTGTTTTGATAATTATCTTGTAATTAATTCTGTATATATAGTCTAGATGTTTTAGCATAAGTCATATAAGTTTTACAAGTCTTTCATATACGTTGGTTTTAGAGAGAATTAACCTCATGAATAGTATTGATCCTTTCTATAGAGAAGTATAGAACGTCTGTTGAGTCTGTTCAACAGATTAAGGTTGTGTTTGTAATCATTAAGTTTTATGCAATATAAACTTATTATTTGAGTTCATATTCTGTGTTTTTGATTAATTGTTAAAGTGTTATTCTACAACTTCTTTAACATTGTTTCTGAGTTTGTATTAAATTATTGTTTAGAATTTTCGATCTTCACAAGTGGTATCAGAGCTAGAAAACTCATAAATCTATAATTATGGACAATTCAAGTGACAGCGTTTTGGTATCAAAAGTTATCATGCTCAAACCCAATGAGTTTGACATGTGGAAGATCAGAATCAAGCAATATATTCTTCTCACAGGCTTCTCAATGTGGGATATAATTGAGAATGGTCCCTCTGATGGAGGAAAGATGGATGCAGATGGCAAGAGACCTCCACCAAAGACTAATAGAGAAAGAAAGATGAGGCAGACATAGATGAAAGCCTTAAGCACTCTGCTCTTGGCTATACCTAATGAGTATCAACACCAGTTCTGCAACTGCACGGATACACAAATTCTATGGAATGCACTGGAGAAAATATTTTCTGGTACCAAATGTACCAAGAGAAATCAGAAGGCCATCCTGAAGCAGCAATATGAAAACTTCATGTCTACAAAGAATGAGTCCATGACTCAAACTTTTGATAGATTTAATAAGTTAATTGGTGAATTGGCTACTGTTGGTGTTCAGATAGATCAAAATGATGTCAACAGAAAATTTCTAAGATCTCTTGGTGATGAATGGACTATGTACACTGTCTCCTTGAGACAGAATGATCAACTGGAGGACAAGGAACTGGATGACCTCTATAATGACCTTAGAGTGTTTGAAGCAGAGGTAGAAGCAAAGAAGAGGCCCTCTGGATACTCATACAATGTTGCTCTTTTATCATCCTCTACTGATTCTGGTGCTAATACAGAATCAGTTAGTGTTGTCCATGGATCAAAGCAAGATGGAGCTAATAACTCAGTTTTAGAAGCTTTTCTAGCAAGTCATGCTAATTCCACTCTAATTAATGATGACTTAGAACAGATAAATGTTGATGATCTGGAAGAGATGGATATCAAGTGGCAAATGGTTATGCTCACAATGAGGGTAAAAAGATTTATCAAAAGGACTGGAAGGAACAACTTTGCTCAGAAAAGAGAAGATGGGGTTGGATTTGATAAATCCAAGGTTGAATGTTACAAGTGTCACAAGCTGGGGCACTTTGCAA
Source organism: Arctium lappa (assembly GCA_023525745.1). Classification (NCBI taxonomy): domain Eukaryota; kingdom Viridiplantae; phylum Streptophyta; class Magnoliopsida; order Asterales; family Asteraceae; genus Arctium; species Arctium lappa. The sequence continues at coordinate 18,015,430 of CM042056.1, read as the reverse complement.
GAGAATGCAGAAGTGGAATGCCTCAACAACATACTAAAAATCATCAACCATCACAGTCCACTAGCTTCAACAACAGGAACTCTTCTCAAGCTCTTGTTTCCCAAGAAGGAATGGGATTTGATTGGAGTGATCAAGCATAAGAAGCAGTTCAGAATCAAGCTTTAATGGCTAAAGTTTCAGAGTCAGTAAGCACTGATATTCCCACAAAGGGCAACCAACAACTCAAGGGAAGGAGCATTTGGCATGTTGATAGTGGTTGTTCCAGGCACATGACAGGTAACATGGCATGCCTTCAAAACTTCAAAAGAATAGATGGAGGACATGTTGCTTTTGGTGATAATCCAGCAGGTGGAAAGATTAGTGGAAAAGGTAATGTGTCAAAAGGTAAGATGACCTTTGAGGATGTATACTATGTTGAGCAATTGAGATACAACCTGTTAAGTGTATCACATGTTTGTGACAAGAAACATAGCATATTATTCAATAATACTGAATGTATTATCCTTGCTCCAGGGTTCAAGGTAGTTGATGAAAATATGATACTACTTAGAACTCCTAGAAAGGACAATGTTTATTGCTTAGACTTAGATAATGTATCTTCTGATTCATCTTTAAATTGTTTATTTTCAAAAGCTTCATTGGATGAATCATCTCTTTGGCACAGAAGGATGTGTCACATGAACTTCAAAAAAAATGAACAAACTTGTGAAAAACAACCTTGTAAGAAGTTTGCCACAAAAGGTATTTTCATGTGATGATCATTGTGTTGCATGTCTTAAAGGCAAACAACACAAAACTTCTCATAAGTCCAAAGAGATAAATACAATCTCTTCACCTCTTAATTTACTGCATATGGATCTGTTTGGTCCTACAAATGTGATAAGTATTGGTAAGAAATCCTACTGCTTGGTTATTGTGATGATTTCTCTAGATTCACTTGAGTCTATGTTCAAAACAGAGTTCTAGTAGTGAAATCCCAAGACAAGACACCTTATGAGCTTTTTAAAAAGAAGAAACCTTTTATTGGATTTTTCAAACCATTTGGGTGTCCTTGCACAATTCTCAATACCAAAACTCACCTAGGCAAGTTTGATAGCAAAGTTGAGGATGGGTTTCTTGTTGGATATTCATCTCAAAGTAAGGCCTACAGAGTTTTCAACGCCTCTTCTAGAATTATTGAGGAAAGTGACAATGTCAAATGCAATGAGAACACACCAAATCAACTTGGTTCAGGTCCTGATTGGCTATTTGACATTGATTCACTGACTAATTCTTTTGGTTTCAGTAATGAGCATAATGCAGGAACAGGGACAGAAAAGGTACAAGTACAAAGACAAGAGTTTGTGTTGTTCCCAACACCTACTGCTGATCCTGTTGAATTATGTGACCAAGATAAGAAAGATACTTCAGATTCAAAGGACACTGAACCAGCTCAGAATGAAGAGGATAGAGGTGAAAAGGAAGATTCAGGAATCAAAGGTCCTTAGATGCCATGTTTGGAAGAAGATGACACTGATGATGATAACTCTTCAGTTTTTGGTGGCAGCACTCCTAAAAAGAATGACTCTAATCTGGAAGAAGATATTAATGAAGAGGTTGTTCATCAAACAAGAGTTCATAAAAATCATCCTCCTAATTTGGTGATTGGTGACATCAATTCTTCTATAATCACCAGGAATCAAAGTAAGTTGGGAGGATTGAACCCAAAAAGACATTTGATGCAATGAAGGATCCAAGCTGGATAGAAGTAATGCAAGAGGAGCTACTGCAGTTTGTGCTGCCGGATGTATGGGATTTGGTTGACCTTCCTAAAGGACACAGAGCTATAGGCACTAAATGGATCTTCAAAAACAAGAATGATGAGAGAGGAATAGTAATAAATAACAAGGCCAGATTAGTGGCACAAGGGTATACTCAAGAAGAGGGAATTAATTATGAAGAGGTATTTGCACCAGTGGCCAGGAATGAGGCGATCAGGCTATTTTTAGCCTATGCTTCTTTCATGAAGTTCAGGGTCTACCAGATGGATGTAAAGAGTGCTTTCCTGTATGGGAGAATTGAAGAAAAAGTGTATGTTTGTCAGCCTCCAGGGTTTGAGAATCCAAATTATCCTGACAGAGTATACAAATTGAAGAAGGCACTCTATGGGCTACATCAAGCACCTAGGGCATGGTATGACACTTTGTCTACATATCTCTTGGAAACTGGTTTTCAAAGAGGAATCATAGACAAGACTCTGTTCATTCAGAGGAAGAAGAAGGACATCATTATAGTGCAAATCTACGTGGATGATATTATCTTTGGATCCACAAAAGATCAAATGTGCAAAGATTTTGAAGATATGATGCACAAGAGATTCAAGATGAGTTCTATGGGTGAACTTACTTTCTTACTTGGGCTACAAGTTAAGCAGAAGAAAGATGGGATATTTATAAGCCAATCCAAGTATGTGCAGGACATTCTTACTAAGTTTGGATTCTCATATTCAAAGCCTGCAAGCACACCCATGGAGACACACAAATAGATCACAACAGATATTGAGGGGGAGGATGTGGATGTTCATCACTATAGATCCATGATTGGCTCCCTCATGTACCTCACTGCTTCAAGACTAGATATCATGTTTCCTGTTTGTGTGTGTGTCAGATTTCAAGTAAGGCCTAAGCAGTCACACTTTCAAGCAGTCAAGAGGATATTCAAATATCTCAAAGTTCAACCTAGATTAGGTCTTTGGTATCCTCATGACTCACCATTTGACCTACTTTCTTATTCAGATAGTGACTTGGGTGGTGCAAATTTGGATAGAAAGTCAACTTCAGGGGGATGTCAGTTTTTGGGTGCAAGACTAGTGTCATGGCAGTGCAAGAAACAAAGCACAGTGTCCACCTCTACAACAGAAGCAGAGTATATAGCTGCTGCAAGCTGCTGTTCACAAGTAGTCTGGATTCAGAATCAAATGCTGGACTATGGTATGACTTTTCTTCACACTGCAATCTTCATAGACAATAACAGTGCTATTAGCATTGTTAATAATCCAGTCAAGCAGTCCAAAACAAAGCATATAGAACTCAGGTACCACTTTATCAGAGACAGTAATGAAAAGAAGCTAATTCAGGTTGTGAAAGTCCATACAAGTAACCAATTTGCTGATCTATTCACCAAAGCTTTTGACGTGGGTAGATTCACATTCTTGGTCACAAGTGTGGCCATGATAAACACTGAATAAGCCTCCTTTGATCTGATTTATGTACCATTTCTGTATAGACTCCTTTATGTCTACTTTCTCATATTGTATTCTGCATGGTGCTACTAACCTTGTGTGTTTAAGTGTTTCAGATTGCTTAAATTGAATACTTGGTACTTCTAGTTAAGTTAATACTGCTCTCTATATTACTCATGTTGACAGTTCAAATATGGTTAAGTATGGTTACTACTGCTAGGTAGTTTATACTGTCAGTGCAAAGTTACTACTTCTTACCTTGTTTCTACTGCTACTCAGTGTTACTACTGCTGGCATGTGTTAATACTACTAGTCTGAGTTAATACTGGTAGTCTGTGTTAGTACTGCCAGTATGTGTTTCTACTGCTAATATGAGTTAATACTGCGAGTTGGTTAATAATGCTAGGGTACTTAGTACTGCTTCTAACTGAAACCCTCCACCTATAAATACACCTTTGTGATCGCCAAAATACAAACGGCTCCTTAAACATCCATTGCTTCTCTTTATCTCTCTCTCTCTCTCGATTTCTTGCTCTCCGGTGTATACCCTCATTGCGATTCAAACCCTAGACTCAATCAGAACGATGGTAGGACTAGAATTCTTTGATGAACACAATGAGGTTGCTATGCTGCAAAAACCCAAACAGGCTGAAGGTTTTCATCAGATTGTTGATTTACTCAAATCGTCACACATTGCCCATGCCCTCACTGTTAATCCCAAAATCTGTGTGGAACATCTACGACAATTTTGGGCAAATGCTACCATCCACACTGAAGAGGCCACTCAGGTCATCAATACAAGGGTGTGTGATAAACCCCTGACCATCTTAGAAGCGTGTATTCGCATCCATCTACGTTTAGATGATGCCTCAGGTATTACCTCTCTTCCTAAGGAAGATCTCTTCCAAGTTCTTATTCGTATGGGGTATGAAGGTCCCACTGATGTATTTAAGTTTTTCAAGAATAGATTTTCACCTCAGTAAAGATTTTTTGTTCATACCCTACAACCCTGCATTTCAAGAAAAACAACTGGCTGGTGTGAGTTCAGCAGCACCATAGCCTATGCTTTGGTCTGCTTAGCGACCTCTAGAAAGTTTAATTTCTCTCAAATGATCTTAAATGATTTAATGTCAAACCTGGATATCAAATCAAAAAGCTTTTATATGTATACAAGGTTTGTACAAGAAGTACTTAATAAGGAATTGACGGATGTACCTACCTTCAAGGAGGTATATGTACCAAAACTCCCCAAGGGGAAAGTGTTCTCAAACATGAAAAGGTCTTCCAAGGACTTTTCTGGCCAAGACACTCCATTGTTCTCTACAATGATGGGTGTGTCTCTTTCCCATGGTGAGGCATCAGGGTAACAACCCACATCTGACCACCCAACTGATGGCCTACCCACACCATTCCATTCTGTTAATATTCCTCAGATCCCTATTGTCAAGCCCAAATCCCCAATTACCAAAACATATATCAGGAAAAAGGTACAGAAGGTTTCTTCCCTTCCTGTATTTTCACCCCTAAAGCCTTCAAGACCTCTAATGGAGCATTCTCCATTAGAGAATATCGAAAGGGAAACTATAGGGGTGTCTCCCAACTCCAAGAAGGTGCTCAATAAGGAGGAGGAAGAGCATGTGGTCAGTGAGGCTCACACTACTGACTTTGCACAAAGTACAGGGCAGGACAGTGTGAACATCTTTAAGACCTTCCCCACGGAAACTTTGGGTGAGCAATCATCAAAAGGTCCCATGTGCCAAGAAACCAAGGGGGTAGAGGGTGCTTCTGCTAGGCAGAAGACTCCTACTAAAACTTCCAAGGATCCTTCCAGGGTGGTAAAAATACCAAAAAGAGGTGAGGATAGATATAACTATGAGGAATTGATGGAAACTATTGCAACTTTCAATCTCGACGTACTCAAACAAGGTGCAGAAATAGAGGACATGAAACTGGTGATTCTTTCACAACAAGTGCAGATAAGAAAATTAAAGAAGATGGTTCTGAGGTTGGCACAGAAAAAGAAGAGAAAGCAGTTTGTGCTAAAGAAGAGGAGCATATATCATGATGCTTCCAAAAAGGTGGAGACAACTGAAGCTGAAACTGAAAAACAAAGTCCTGTTGGCATGGAATCTAAATTTGAGGGGGAGTTGGGTACAGAAGCAGAATGTAGCAAAGCAGTAGAAATAGGTCTAGCAGCAGAAACTGAGAAGGCTGCAGTAGAAACTGAAAAAGTAGCAGCAGAAACAGGGCTGACTATTGAGGAAATACAGATTGCAGAAACACTAGTGAAAGCCAAAGCTGATACTCCCAAGGCTACTCAAAAGGCTAAGGGAGTGGAAATCAAAGAAGGTGGTCTAGCAAAGAACAGAAAAGAAGCTAGTATTGCTGAGATTAAGGGTAAAGACAAAGAGAAGGTGGTTGAATCTGTAAAAGCATCAAAGAAACAAAGTCAAATAGCTCTGGATGAAGAATTGGCAAGGAAGATGCAAGCAGACCTTGAAAAGGAAAAAGAGATTCAATCTGCCAAAGACAGATAGATTGCATTGGAGTTGGCCAAGAAGATCAATGAAGAATATCAAAAGAGCCTGAAGTCTGCAGCTGCTGCTAAGAAAGTCACAAAGAAGGCTTCAAGGCAAAGGCTACCCCTGAAAACTAGACAAAGACAGCCTTCCAAGACATACTTTGCCAACCAAGAAAGAAGGAATATGATAAACTTCCTGAAAGGAGCTATTGGAGTTCCTGAGGGAATGTTTACAGGTATGTCTTTTGGAAAGCTTGAAGAACTTTACAAGAAGGAAATGGCAATGCTGCAAGGAGACTTCATTCAAAGGGTTGAGGTTGAAAGAAAAATGAAAGAAAGGCATGAACTGCATATTCAACAACCTTTTCCAGAGAATGAAGAAACCACTCCTACAAAAGAAGTGGAAGAAGAACAGAAAGAAGAAACACTTGCTCAAACAGTCAAAGCTGTCAAAAGAATGAAAACCATATCTTTAAAGAAACAGACCAAAATGACAAGGATTGAAGAAGTTCAAAAAGAAGTTGAACCTGTTGTTGCAACCCCTGAAGAACAATCAAGTCAACAAGAAGTTGATCCAATATCAGTCCAAGCTCTTGAAATTATCCATTGGGAAGATCAAAGGAAGAAATACTTCAGGATTAAAAGGATGGGAGACAAGTATGAGGTTTACTCTACTTGGGGCAAAATCATCAGAAGCTGTTCCAGATCAGACTTAGAAGAAATGTTCAAGGTTGGAATGAGCTTGTATGAAAAGGACTTGACAGGATCAGGAATGAGCTTAATAAAACTAGCCATGGAGTACTTATGCATGATGTTTGATCCTAGCAAAGTTCAACATGTTGTCAGAGATCTGCATCTAGAGAATAAATTCCAAAGAATAGAAAATTGGATGTTATTTGAAAGGTGTGGAGTCTATGTCATCACTATTGACAAAAGCTACCATGAGTACAATTTGGTTGACAAGATCTATGACCATAGCAAAGCCAAATTGCAAGGTATGTTGAATGCTAAGCTGGTATATTCAAAGGATTCTGAAATGGCCAAGATAGTAGTCAGAAGAACTATCAATCAGAGTTTGGGTCTGGATCCTAATCTATGCAACTAAGATGGAGTTTTGAAAGAATCATGAAGGAACACATCTTGAAGAACTTAACTTCTCAATCTGAAAAGTTAAGTTAGGGGAGATTGTTGGGTCTGTCTGAATGTACTAAGGATGAATAATGCTGCTACTTGAAATGTATTACTACTGCAAGATGAAATATTACTACTGCTAGTAGAATTAATACTGCTTGAAGAGTTAGTGTTGCTACTTGAGTTGTTAGTACTGCTTGAAGATTACTACTGCAAGTGAAGAGTTAATACTGCAAGCATGATAATACTGCTGATGATGTTAATGTTGCTGGATAAGGAAGAAGTTAATACTGCTTATGAAGATAATGCTTGAAGAGAAAGAATAGGAGCAAGAGATAGAGATGAAGATAATTATGGAATGAAGATCAATTTTGTTTTGGTAATTACCTTGTAATTAATTCTGTATATATAGTCTAGATGTTTTAGCATAAGTCATATAAGTTTTACAAGTCTTTCATATACGTTTGTTTTAGAGAGAATTAACCTCAAGACTAGTATTGATCCTTTCTATAGAGAAGTATAGAACGTCTGTTGAGTATGTTCAACAGATTGAGGTTGTGTTTGTAATCATTAAGTTTTATGCAATATAAACTTATGATTTGAGTTCATATTCTGTGTTTTTGATTAATTGTTAAAGTGTTATTCCGCAACTTCTTTAATATTGTTTCTGAGTTTGTATTAAATTCTTGTTTAGAATTTTCGATCTTGACAAAAGTCTTCCCCTCCATTATAAATTGAATGGTCCCCTTCAAACCCCACCACAACCACCTCCTCTTCTCCATCTATTTCTAACTCTCTCTTATATCTCGTGTATACCACGTTCGGATTTCGTCTCGATTCGTTGGTGTTTTAGCAAAGTCAGATATGTCTCGTCTACTTACTTCGGTAAGTTTTCTCTTAACCCCATTGTAGTTTTATGTTTTATAAAATATTTGTTGTATGTTTTTTAGACTATGTGTTTAATTATGCGTTTATTTTAGGGATTATGTGTTATGTTTAATATGTTAGAGTATTACGTTTTTTAGAGTGTAGTGTTTTTTTTTATATTTTAGAGATTGCGTTAACTTTTGAGTGTTGCGTTAATTTTAGAGTTTTGCGTTAATTTTAGAGATTGCGTTGATAATATGTTAGAGTATATTACGTTTTTTAGAGTGTTGTGTTTTTTTTTTAAATATTTTAGAGATTGCGTTAATTTTAGAGTGTTGTGTTAATTTTATAGTTTTGCATTAATTTTAGAGATTGCGTTGATAATATGTTAGAGTATTACGTTTTTTAGAGTGTTGTATTTTTTTTAAATATTTTAGAGATTGCGTTAATTTTAGAGTGTTGCGTTAATTTTAGAGATTGTGTTGATAATATGTTAGAGTATTACGTTTTTTAGAGTGTTGTGTTTTTTTTAAAATATTTTAGAGATTGCGTTAATTTTAGAGTGTTGCTTTAATTTTAGAGTGTTGCGTTAATTTTAGAGATTGCGTTGATAATATGTTAGAGTATTACGTTTTTTAGAGTGTTGTGTTTTTTTTAAATATTTTAGATTTTGCATTAATTTTAGAGATTGCGTTAATTTTAGAGTTTTGCGTTAATTTTAGAGATTGTGTTGATAATATGTTAGAGTATTACGTTTTTTAGAGGGTTGTGTTTTTTTTTAAATATTTTAGAGATTGCGTTAATTTTAGAGTGTTGCGTTAATTTTAGAGTGTTGCGTTAATTTTAGAGATTGCGTTGATAATATGTTAGTGTATTACGTTTTTTAGAGTGTTGTGTTTTTTTAGAGATTGCGTTAATTTTACAGATTGTGTTAATTTTAGAGATTAACTTAACTTTGCAAAGTTACAACTTAGGCCCCTTAGCTTTGCAAAGTTACAACTTAGGCACCTTAACTTTGCTAAATTACTCAAATAATAACTATAATCATAAGCCTTTTAAGTTGCAACTTAGGCACCTTAACGTCGAAGTAGGTACCACTCTTGTTGAAAAGATCGGATGTACTCCATAAGCCAGACAATCGGTAACCTACGAGGAAAACGGGACAGTGCATTCACCGACTCTGCACTATTAGAGGTCATTATGTTATACCGATGTGCAGGAAAATGGGCCCTTGACTACCTCTCCTTTCCAACAGCGTCCATAACTTGTGCTCCACGATCTACTTCATATCGTAGTGCATCCATGTACCGGTCAAACTCCGTAACCGTATATGCTTTGCATGCCTTCCAGTAGGTCGGGCCGTTTGTAGTAATACGCCTGTCCGCGCTTTTCACGTTCATCTCCAAATGTCGACAACATAGGGCATGAGGGGTCGATGGGTACATGGTAGAAATTGCGGCACTTATTGAAGGAGACATGTCTGACATAAACACTAACCCTTCTGGGACTCCGATACATTCTCTCAACCTGGACAGAAACCAACCCCACTCCTCCCCCGTCTTGGACTTGCCTACTCCGAAAGCCAAGGGCACGATGTTGTTATTTCCGTCCATGGCAACCGCCAAGAACATCATACCTAGGTAAGGTCACTTTAAATGGGCAGCGTCTATTACGAGAACAGGACGCAGGTTTGCCAAAAACGTGCGGATCTGCAAATAACGCAAATAACATAGGTGGAGCAACTTTGTAAATGTTATAATTTATAATATGTAATGAAATGGCGTGTTGATATACGTACCGCACATCCAAGAGCAGTGAAACAAAACTCAAAACGTCCGTGCGAATCCGTCTTTATTCTGGTGTGTGTACCCGGATTCTTCAACTCCAAATTCATACGACTCCTCGGGAGTGCCTTTCACCATTAGCAGGGCCTTGCATCGCACACGCCATCCTTGGTGGTACCCAATATTGAGCCCATGCTGCTGGTTGATATCGTCGACGATGTCATTCGGCCGAAATGACCTGCTAGCGTCAATAAACTTCCCTTTCAATATGTGGCCCAAAGTCCTTTTGTTGGCCTGTCGGTGTCTGGAATTCAGTTGCGTCCTGGAACAAGTGTGTACGTCGTTCAGCTTTCTAACGGCAAACATCCCTCCTTTTGGGCCCACGGACTTCGCCGACATACGCCACTTACAATTTTTTTGCTCACACACAGCCACGTATCTGTTTTTGTCGGATGTCTCCGTTCTAAACACAAAACCCTCTTCCATGAACTTAATTCCGAGTTGTATGGCCATTTCCTCATTCGTATCAAATAGTTGTCCTTCATGTATGTTTGTACCGCGATTGTAAGGTACGGGTTGGTAGGGTGGTATATTGGTCACCGGGTTTGGAAGGGAAAGAGGCATATCAAAATAATCGTTTAACTCACCAAATAATTTATTGCTAGGGGTATATGTTTCTTCTTCTTCGTCCTCATCAGTATCGGTATTTGATCTGTCCAGATCAGATATACCCGTTGTGAAAACATGGGTTTCGTCATGAGCAACTCCAGTAAACCGTCTTTCTTCGTCTTCTTCTTCTTCTGCTGCTTGTTGTTCTTCTTCTAGTTGTCTCTCCGGAACAACATCGTGATAAGAGTCGTAAGGACGATATGAATGATCAGAATAAAGTGTGGTGTCGTAGGATGCCTGAAATTAAGAATCAGGCTCCTGTTGACTACCACCGACATGGATTTTGTCATCACCTCCGGCAACATCTTCGTCGTCACCTTCGTCGTACATCAATGTTGCGTCATACACAAAGACTTTTGGAGGTCTTTCTGAATCGGCTGCAATTTGCATAAAACGAAGGATTAGTTCATCGTTGTTTAGCTCCACTAGTGAGCGATCTTCACGTTTGAACACCAACTTGTAAGTAGCAGAATCTTCGATTCCACATTTTCCCATGGCGTAATGAAGAAACCTGTTGTATGTATAGATTACTGGAATCTGTACACCACTCTTTGTGTACCTAATATAATCGCACTCATTGTTGTTTTGAACCCACTGACCATCGAAACATAAATAGAGCTTATGTTTTACAACAGGTGAACTCATTTTTTCAATAGTATGAAAAATGAAGCAATTCAAATGATGAAAGTGAGAGCAAGAAAGAAAAATGCAATGGATGTGATGAATGCCTTGCATTATACTGATCTTTATAGGCAAAATTTATAGCCGAAGATGAATTTCAATGACAAATACAATTCAATGACAAATACAATTGAATGACAAGTACAATTATTGTATGACAAAGTGGAAAAGAACAGTAGACTCAGGCAACAAAAACGTGAAAAACACTTGAAATCACATGAAATAATAGGACCAAACCCTAATTTTCTCAAACCCTAACTGAAAACCCCTCAATCTCGGCCCTAACCCCGAGATTCACTGTTCATCCCGGCCCAAACCCCGGGATTTCGCTGTACATCCCAGCCATAACCCCTGGATCGATCCTGTTTTGGTCTAAATCACCCAAACCCCGGGATGGGTCTCATCCCGGCCCTATATCCCAGACAAAAGCGGTATTTCGGCAAAGTTATCGAGATTTAGGGCATATCGATAATACGGGTTTCAAATACGGTCATTTTAATTAATTTCCAAGTAAAAATATACTCCTTCCTTGCATAAATGTATGTATTGTACCTTAGGTAGAGTGTATAGGTGACCTAAAATTCTATACCTGTTTTGTCCGCATCAAATATTTCCCACCATGGAGGGTGTTTTCAGGCAAGGGAACATGGAATCGACAAGTTGTTCACAAGGAAGAAAAATAAAACAACATATATTACTACTCATGTTGAAGAACAAACAAAGCGAAAAGAAAACGTGAAAAGCTCAAACGCATACAACTTTTCAAGTACATAGTTACTACTACAGATGTTTGTTACGCTTTAATAAAGTAACAAAATTTGTTCTTTGGAAAGTACACAACTAGAAATCAATGTTGAACATGTGTCATAAGTCAAATTATATTCCTTTTTGCACAAAACGGGTGACGATGTAACGACCAGGGCATAAAAACTAACAAATGTCGACATAATTCACCTGTTGTGTCTTTATTGTTCTTATTGGTCAAGTGTGGGGTACAGCTAAATCGTATTTTCTGCTCTTTATTATGTTTATTAAGTTGACTAAACTTGTAATTTTCTACTCAATTTTTATTATCTGTAAGATTTTTCTGTCACTAATTTACTTTGTATTATATGGAGTCTTAGAATATATGTAGTTGGTCATAATATAGCTTTAGAACATCCTATTGCTTCTCGTTGACTAAGCTTGTATATTAGTTTATGTTAGCTATAATAGGACTATTTACTATTATTTCATTCTTCTTTTTGACTATGCTTGTAGCCTTAAGATTCAAATCCATGCTTTGGAGGACTTCTTTCCCAAAAATAAATATATCATACTAATTATTTCTTGGTTGAACTTTCTTTTGATGGTCCACTTGGTTGCCACTGAAGGAGGGGTTATCTTCCCATGTGATGGGGAAACAATTCTACAAGTGATCATCATTCTCATTCTACAAATATCATCCTAATCTAAAATATTGATTTTTTCCTATGATCACTAACTACTTGCTTGATCCCATTTTTAGCATATTTGTAGTCATATACTTCATTGGGTTTTTGATGTTTATATGATTTGGAGATTGTCCTCAATGTATATATTTGCCTATTTGGCTTGCACGTTCGTATTGCTTAGTATAACAATGTTCACACTAACTGAATGAAAATAACAGAAAGCAGACTCGAAGGTAAAAAATATATTATTAATACATGTCAATGACTTATAAGTAGCATAAGGAAATATGATTCAAGAGATAGAAAAAGGTTAAAAATCCTTGGAGAATATCAGAATTCATAAATACTATCAATGACTTATAAGTAGCATAAGGAAATATGATTCATGATGATCCCAGTTTACAACAATGATAAAACCAAATATGCAATAACAGATTATATGGTGCAAAACCGCTTTAGTGCATACAAAGGTTTGAACAATTTGGTAGAATCACACACAGAAACAATGAAGATAACATAAATAATAACAAAGGATTTCTCAACTGTTTATCTTCAAAAGCTTTTGAATACACCAAGAACACACACTAGTATGTGTAAAATGCTCTCAACTATTTCTCTCACTAGAATTAGACGTGTATGAAATGTGGGTTGCGGTACCAACAAAGGCTGGGTGTGCTCCCTACATATAGAGATCGTGGAGCACACAAAAGGTACAGTACAAAGCCTATCACCCATAAAAGGAATGACACCTGGAAAGTAATCCATCGTGGTGTACTATCTTGATCTTGAGGATCTTCGTACAACAGGGGAACGTGAGAGGAACATGATCTTTATTCTTCAAGAATTGCACAAGTCTTCTACTTCCAGAAGTTGCCAGTACAGAGGCTATGTGGTCAGATGATGATCTTCAGGTTACTCGAAAGGTAGCCGACAGGGGCTCTGATTAGTTCAGCTTGAGAGTCATGGTGTATGCGGCAGAATGTTTATGTGATTCTTATACTTAGCCTATTTTTCAATACTTCTATGAATGAACTATTGGAGCTAACAATTCAAGAGATAGAAAAGTTTACCAATCCTCAGAGAATATCATAATTCAGAAGTGATTAAACATAAACCACAAGATTCGGTGTCAAATTAGCGCATTGTGTGCTTCAAAATTTGGCAATTGTATTAAGAATATCAAAAGAGATATCAAAATTCAGACATACAATAAAAATAAGAATAAAATATTCAAGAGAATTAACCTCACTCTTAGATTATTATATTTTCTGTAAACAAAAATGCTGAAATGATCAAGAAGATGAACTGAAAATTTGGTAGAAAACTTTAGATGGGAATTATTAGTACACTAATAATATAGGAGCTCGACATTAGCAGTGCACAAGGAACAAAGTTAGAAAGAATAATAATACAAAGAACACTTGTTAATCCACAATCAACTTAACAACCTAAAAAATTGATCGTTTACATGTATTTCATATATCTAACAAAAAATTTACATAAAAACTAACAAATTTCAACATAATTCCCCTGAATCATCTAATACCCCCAACGATTTCAAAACATACATCCAAAATACACTTAGAAAAAAAATAGAATAGTGTTAGTACTTTTTGGCGAATTTCTTCATAAAAATCTTTCACATATTGGTCGCAATGGATGGACGAATCACGGAGATTGTTCAAAAAATTGGAGAAAATTCAAACAAGCATACATCAAAAGTAATGTGTATAACAAAATTCGCATTCAAAAAGAGAGGTAGAGAGAGATTAGGGTTCCATACATGAGAGTAGAGAGTCAAAGAAGACGAGTGCAAAAAGGATAAAAAAAACCTGTAGTTGAATTTATAGGTGGGGGGGGAGCGCAATGAACACCTCGGTGGAACTTCATTAACATTGCAGTTGATGGAGAAATTGGTGCAGATGTAGGGAGGGAGAGGTCGTGGAGACGGGAGGGAGAGGTCGTAGGAGACGTAAGGGAAAGGTCATGGAGGAGGAGAACTGATTTCAAGAATGCTTAAAAGGTTGTACATTAAGTTGAAAAATCACTAATCTCAATCTTGAAAAAAATTGTAATACCCTTTTCATAAAGTAGTATAGATAAGTTACATTTAATACCATTGTAATCAGTTATTTAGTTATTTTTAATACCTTACTTTTTCATTTTCCACTTTAGACCCTTATCATATTAAATAAATAATCCGTATATGAACTAAAATGTATTAAAAATACATGATAATCCAATAACGAGCAAGTAACAATGTAATGAACGATAAATTGTATTGAATGATTGAATGAGTGTTACAAAATATGTGAATTAAACTCAAACTCTCTATCAACTCTATTTGGCACCCTATTTTGATTTATCACTTCTTCCACTAATTACCCTAAAACAAACTTTAAATACCAAGGGCCTCTAAAAACCAAGGTCCAAGCCCATTACATGAATTTAAGCCAAAAGAACATTAAAGGCTTTTACAACCCTTTTAAACAAATAAATAAAACTCTATAAATAATTTAAATAACTTTCAATGCACTAGGATTTTTAGTCTTAACAATACATTTTTTTTTCCAAATTATACCATTGTAATCGTTTCGTGAATACTTTCAAAATGAGCTCAATATTGAATATTTTGTATTTATTCATATTATTAAATTTCATGAATATATCCGAATTAATTTGTTTTATATTCCTTATATTTTCATTTTTCATTTAAACCCTTATCGTATTAAAAATACACAATCATAAATTAAGTAAAATACATTATAAAACGCACTTTTTTTATACAAATTATACAATTATAAACCTCTTGTCGATATTATCAAAATAAGTATTTTATTGAATATTTTTTTAATTCAATAATATTGTAAAATATCATAAGTATGTATCGAGAATTTTAAGAATGATGTATCGAGATCTTTTTAAACTTGTATATTTTACACCCTTATATATATTTATTTATCTATGTTGTTTTAAAAAATTATATTATGGTTATTTGTGGCATTGTGTGATGGAGAATAAAACTAAACATGAAACAATATTATTTATTTCGAGTTTTCATCTTTAGATTCTCGATGTTTTGCACCGCATCTTTGCGTGGGTATCGTATCTAGTTTATTCTAAATTTATTTAATTCATGCATACCTTATCTCTTTGTTTATGTGTATTCACGTGATTGGTAGACAAAAATAGGACACATAAAAGTCCGTCGCGTCTATTGGTATATAATTAATTTGCCGATGAAAAGTTCTTACCACCAGATTTTCTCCATTTGAAAGCCATGGTAATGTACAGATCATTTCTTCAGTAATAACCTATTTTTCTGTAATGTGTATTCGCATCTTGGTAACTAACATACAAAGAATCTTAGTTAGGTTGTCAAGTAAGTTTCAGAATTTCGCGAGTGTTATAGCACGACTTAACTAGCTCTATAACTAACGGTAGCTGCTAGAAATCGTTTTTTAGCCTCTTTTCACCTAGGGTTTGGGATGTTATGCAATCTATCGACTTGAGCAGCGGCTAGGGGCAATTTTGGGCAACTTCGAGTGATTTTTCTACGGATATTGGAGACAATTAATGCAAGTAAATCGTAAGGGAGCGTGATATTGACATAGATCAACACATTGTTTGTGGGTATTGCAATTCAAAATAGAGTTTTTCAATTCTAGATATTTTGTTCAAGAGATCTATGTTTAGTTTGATTTTTCTTGTTTTTTCTTTGTGTTTTAACACCCCAACACGAACTAATCTTTAGATGTTGGGGTTGGATGAACTTTGGTTTCTAAGCATATGAACACGAAATATTTTTATCAATTTTTCTAATTAATAAAGCATATGAATTTGGGTTTAATGTTTTTTTGTGAATCTGATCAACTTTCAAATGATTTATTTGTTATGAACTAGATTCGAGAGAGCTATTTTATAACTTGAATTGAATTTGTATACCTAAGGTGAGAAATTGGTTAGAGATATACCAATTAAACTTTAGTACTAATTTTATGTAACACCCTTAAAATTTTACGGAAATATAATTTCGAAAAAGGATTCAGCAAAAGACTAACTTGCGGAATAAGGTGCAACAATTCCAAAATACAAATCATCCCAACGGGGTATAGAGTAGACAATGATGTGGTAGATAAATGAAGCATAAAACGACAACCTATTAATCTACAACATTATATAGATTAGGGACGGTGTCGCTATACTTCCAAAATGTATCTTCAAAAGAATCACTCACGACCCCAAGGTCGCTCCCTCAGTCCCGATGAGCCCCACCGCTAAGATAACCTGCCAACATGACAACCAAGAGCAAGCGTTAGGCTAAAGCCTAGTGAGAACAAGCCAAATAAAAGGGAGTACTAAACCCAAATGATGCCACGCGGGGATTATAGCCATGATCTAAGTAAAGAAATCAAACAAACCATTAGTGATTAAACATGGTATAAGTAACACCAAAACACATAACGAGCTCAACCCCTCTAGATTTGTTGCTCAAAACATTCAAGTCAACCTCTCTGGATCTATCCTTGAGAGTTCCCAAAACAGAGGGAACTCAAGCACATAATGGGATTACACCTTACTGCACCATGAGACGCTGCCCGACCGTATAGGCCCACACCTTACTTATCATGGCAACCCGATGCCTATCCCCTGCTAAAACGTGAACCAAATGCCCAAAACAGGGGACATAGGGACACCCTGCCTATGGATCCATTGCACTAAGACTCAAAGCCAAAGCATGTCATTCAAAGCATACTCGTATAAATCAAATATATAGGCAATTCATATGAACAAGGGTTCAATACCATAAATCTTGATTCTTGAAAAGATGAGATTTTTAGAAAGCATTTCCCAACAACAATAAGCCATATTAAAACAAGGTTTTCCACATATAAATAATTATATTTATCACATAGCTTTCGTAATACAGACTGATTTAGCTTAAAGAACTCACCTCATATGTCTTCCTGCTTAAAGACTGCTTCTTACGGTCGCTACCTCGATTTGGAGAAAAACCGAACGGCCCTTCTTACTGCTTCCTTCTCTCTCTCTCTCTGATTTCTTAGAAGTCAGATTATGTGATATTTAAAATATCTGAAAACTTGATTTATATTTATATAACCCAAGTTACATTTTACCCCCCCCCCCCCCGAACTTCGGGTAAAGGTCAACTTTTCACCCAACTCCAAAATAGCGGGTGTTACAATCCTCCCCAACTTGGAGAAGATTTCGTCCTCGAAATCTCGGCTATGGAAAGAGGTGAGGGTACCTCCTCTTCAAGTCCTCCTCCGCTTCCCAAGTCACATTGGCACCCCGATGGTGCTTCCACTGAACCTTGACCATCGTGACTTCCCGGTGACGAAGCTTCTTCGTCTTCCTTTCCAAAATCGCTTCAGGTTCTTCAATGCAATGATTCTCCTCGTCCACTCTGATCTCGGAGAGTGGTATGAAACTCTCCTCCTTTGCTAGACACTTCCGTAGATAGCACACGTGAAACGTGTTATGAATTCCTTTCATCTCCGGAGGAAGTTCCAGCTGATAAGCTTGAAGTCCTACCCGCTTAGTCACAGTGAACGGTCCAAGGAAACGGGGGCTCAACTTCCCACGCTTCCCAAATCTAATAATTCCCTTCCAAGGGGACACCTTCAACATAACCCGATCTCCCACTTGGAATTCCATTGGCCGTCTTTTCTTATCGGCATAACTTTTTTGTCGATCTTGGGCCACCTTCATACGTTCGCGGATGCCTTTGACCTTGTCCGTCGTTTCTTGCACAATTTCAGGTCCGGCGAACTGCTTTTCCCCCGCCTCGAGCCAACATACGGGTGTTCGACACTTGCGACCGTATAACGCTTCAAACGGTGCCATCCCTATACTCGAGTGGTAGCTATTATTGTACGCGAACTCCACCAAAGGCAGGTGTGTATCCCAACTACCCCCAAAGTCGATCACACACGATCTTAACATGTCTTCCAGAGTCTGAATTATCCTCTCGCTTTGGCTGTCAGTTTGAGGATGGTAGGTCGTGCTCAACTTCACACGTGTACCTAATTCCTTTTGTAAACCATCCCAAAAATGCGACGTGAACCGACTATCCCGATCAGAGACAATAGATAGCGGCACACCGTGTCGGGAAATTACCTCATCGATGTACAACTTCGCCAATTTATCCATTGGCAAGGTCTCCCGTATGGCCAAGCAGTGAGCACTTTTGGTCAAGCAGTCTACTATAACCCAAATGGCGTCGTGACCTTTCATGGTCTTTGGTAGCTTTGTCACGAAATCCATCGTGATGTGTTCCCATTTCCACTCCGGAATTTCCAAGGATTACAAACTTCCGTAGGGTCTTTGGTGCTCAGCCTTCACTTGCAAACAAGTCACACACTGCTCCACATAGCTCGCCACATCGAGCTTCATGATTGGCCACCAGTAATCCACCAGTAATGTAATTTCAAATCTCTATACATTTTCGTGCTTCCTAGGTGAATGGAGTATTTTGACTTGTGGGCATCTTCGAGAAGAAGTTCTCTATTACCCCAAATCTTAGGCACCCAAATTCACCCATTGAAAAGTTTCACCCCTCGACTATCTTCAGTCAACAGAAGATGTTGTTTTGCCATGACTTCTCCTTTGAGATTTTCCCTAAGCAAGGCTTCAGCTTGCGATTCCTTGATTCTGTCAATGAGTGTTGAAGTTATTTCAATCCGTGCGAAGGTAGCACGAGAATTTTCTCCGCATACTTTCCAACTCAAAGCGTCGGCAACAACGTTTGCCTTACCCGGATGGTAGAGCAACTCGCAGTCATAATCCTTCAACAACTCCAATCATCTCCGTTGCCTCATGTTTAGCTCTTTCTGATCAAAGATATGCCTCAGACTCTTGTGATCGGTATAAAGAGTGCACTTCGTACCGTAAAGGTAGTGTCGCCACAATTTCAGTGCAAACACCACTGCTGCCAATTCCAAGTCATGAGTGGGGTAGTTGACTTCGTGCACTTTAAGTTGCCTTGATGCGTAAGCGATCACCTTCCCTCTTTGCATCAGGACACAACCCAACCCCATCTTCGACGCATCGCTGTACACCACAAAATCTTCCGTCCCATCAGGTAAGGATAGGATAGGAGCTTCACAAAGCTTCTTTTGTAAGGTGCGGAATGCCTCTTCTTGCCTCTCGTTCCACACAAATTTCACGTTCTTTCGGGTCAAGGCCGTCAACGACGAGGCTATCTTCGAGAAATCTTGGATGAATCTCCAGTAGTACCCTGCCAGACCTAGGAAACTTCGGATTTCATCCGGATTCTTGGGAGGTTCCCAATTCGTCATCGCCTCGATCTTTGCGGGATCCACTTTTACTCCTTCCTTTGAAACCACGTGCCCCAAAAACTGAACCTCTGGAATCCAAAAGTCACACTTTAAAAATTTCGCGTAAAGTCTTTCTCGCCTTAATACCTCCAATACTTCACGGAGATGTTGCTCATGCCCTTCTTCATTCTTGGAGTAAACTAGGATGTCGTCGATGAACACGATTACTGATTTGTCGAGGAACGGTCGACACACTCAGTTCATCAGGTCCATAAATATTGCTGGTGTGTTGGTTAGGCCGAATGGCATCTCCAGAAACTCGTAGTGCCCATAGCGAGTTCTAAATGTTGTCTTTGGGATGTCGCTCTTTGCTACCTTCACTTGGTGATACCCCGATCGAAGATTGATCTTTGAGAAACAACCTGCTCCCTGAAGTTGATCGAACAGATCGTCGATTCTCGGAAGTGGAAACCTATTCTTTACCGTCACTTTGTTCAGTTCCCTGTAGTCGATACACATTCTCATTGCACCGTCCTTTTTCTTGACGAATAGGACCAGAGCTCCCCAAGGTGACGAGCTTGGTCGGATGAAACCCTTCTCGAGAAGGTCTTGGAGTTGAACCGTCATCTCTTGCATTTCGGTAGGAGCCAAACGATAAGGAGCTCGAGCAATAGGAGCCGCTCCTGGGATGAGGTCAATACGAAAGTCCACAACACGATCCAGAAACAAATCGGAAAACTCGCGTACCACCCTTACATCTTCCAATTTCCGTTGGTTGAGTTTGGTATCGATAACATAAGCCAGGAAAGATAAACATCCTTTCGCCAAACACTTCCTAGCTTTGATTACCGAAATAATCGCCACATCTCCTTTCCTTCCTTCGCCGTAGATTATTGTTGCTTCTCCGTTTGCTACGGGTAGTCGAATCATTTTCTTGGAACATACAATTTCGGCCTGGTTCTTAGATAACCAGTCCATACCCACAACCACATCGAATCCGCCAATTTGCATAGGTAATAAGTTAATGGGAAATTTCTTTCTCTTAAGTTCAAAGATGCAATCTCTAAGGATATTATGAATTAGAACTTGACCTCCATTTGCTATTTCTACCACAACAGCATTCTCTAGCATACTCTTAGACATGGCAAACCTTTGACAGAACAATTCGGATATGAACGAGTAGCTAGCACCAGAATCAAATAACACACGCGTTGGTACGGAATTTAGAAAAAACGTACCCGACACCACATCGGTTGATGCTTTAGCTTCCTCTGACGACATCTGGAAATCCCTTCCAGTCGACCGCGGAGGTTCCACCTTCTTCCCGCCAAAACCCTCAATCTTGAGCTTCGGGCATTCCGCCCTTACGTGCCCCGGTTCCTTACATTCAAAACATATTTGACCCTTAAGAGGGCATTCTCGGAACGTGTGACCCGTCTTTTCGCACTTGTAGCACATTCCAAGAACAAAGTTGCATGGGCCGAAATATTTGCTTCGGCACTTGGAGCACCACTTGGCATCACGTCTAGGATCAGTTCTTTGCTGAGCGCCGCTGTTGGCATAAAAGGGTTTCCTTGAGGGCATCGAGCTTCCCTCCCATTTCCTCTTCTCGACTTGGCGACCACCTTGATCCCTGCCGAGACTGTAAGCATCCTCCATGAGTTGAACTTCTTCCATTGCCTCCCGAAGGGTGAAGGTCTTTGTCACACGCACCATCGACATCATGTCCGATGGGAGACCCTTGATGTAAGCCTTGATCTTATCTTTTTCTGTCGGAACCAGACGTCCCACAAAACCCAGCTTGTCCATGAAGAGGCGGTTGTACTCCCACACAGACATATCTCCCTTCTTCAAGTTCTAAAATTCATCCTTGATTCGGTCCAACGACCTTTCGTTACAGTACTCCTCTAGCAGTTTTTCTTTGAAAGTAGACCAAGACAGTTGGTCCAGAACTGTCGGGTCAAGCGAAGCAGAGTACACATCCCACCAAGTAAGAGCTATACCCCGTAACATTCGGGAACCAAAGATAACCCTCTGTTCCTCCCCACATTCGCTTGAGCGAAAAGCTTGCTCCATCTCTCTAATCCAGGCCATGCAATCTAGGGGATTGTCCGAGCCTTTAAACTCTGGTGGTCGGTAACCCAGGAAAGCCTTGAACGTGCAAGTCCACGCCGCTCGACTGACGCCCAGGGTTGCAGTTACCACAGGGGAAATTACAGGTCCAGTACACCCGGATCCTGCAACAATCACATTCCCGCCAACCGTTTCGTGCCTACGGTTGTTAGCGTCTCGGTCCTCGAGAAGTTTCAAGAATACTTCCTGTTGTTGTGCCATGGCCCTGTTCATGGCCAACATCATACGGTCCATCATTCTCGTTTCTGCCGTCACTTCCTCAATAATAGGCTCTACAGCCTCCAAATTGCATCGAGGAATGTGCTCGGGTCCTCCACCCAGCACATTACTCACTCGCACTACTTCCCCCACTATAGTCGCCAACGGATGATCGGCTGTATGTATATCGGCCTCCTGGCCTTCCGAATGACTCCTGGTATTAACCATGGTTCTGCTGAACGCAAACATGCCAAAAGAACGGAATAAGGATTTCGGAAAACACAGAGAACGTACTACTACACTTATCAATTATTATAACAACAGTAATTTAAGTATGCTCACGTAAAACATTTTCTTAATAACGTTAGCTAAGTGAAATTATGAACGTATAATATGCAAGAGTGCTTATTACCATCATTACAACTTTCGATTCGTGCATGTTTCCGTCGACCCTATGACCACCCTATCTTAACAGGTCTACCCCATCTCATGAGTCATAGCTTAATAGTCTAAACTTAAGTCTAGGCATCTTACAGTCATACCTAGTTCACTTAAACCAAGGCTCTGATACCAACTTGTAACACCCTTAAAATTTTACGGAAATAAAATTTCGAAAAAGGATTCAGCAAAAGACTAACTTGCGGAATAAGGTGCAACAATTCCAAAATACAAATCATCCCAACGGGGTATAGAGTAGACAATGATGTGGTAGATAAATGAAGCATAAAACGACAACCTATTAATCTACAATATTATCTAGATTAGGGATTGTTAGAGCATAAATCTGTTGGATACAAGATCAAGAATACTGAAGGTCAAAGTTGAGAAAGTCAAAGCTGCTAAAGTCAAATCTCATTAAAAGTCAAAGTCTATTTTGTAATAAGTCAAACTTAGTTGTATTTGTATTTGTTGTTTCCTTTGTATTAGGTGTTAGTATAAAATACATTTTCTTCTTGTATTTTTCAGAAGTTAGTAGAATTACGAATTCAGTTAGAGAGAGAATACGTTTTAGAGAGAGAGGGAGTTCTAGAGAGAGAAAGTGTAAACTTTGAGAATTGAAAGAAATCAAACAGGTAATCATTGTGTTAAATCTTGTTTGTTTGATTAAACTTGTTTAAAAACTAGAATCTGGAACACACAATTGGTATCAGAGCAGATCCAAAGGTGAAATCAGATCAAGAAAAGGTGGTTCGTCACTGTTCATCGAAGAGAAAATCAAGATTCTGATTTTTGAGTGTTTTTGAGCAGATTTTGATTAGGAGTTGTACAAAAAGTGTACTAGATCGAGTCTATGTACTTTAATTTTCGTATTGCACTGTAATTTCAATCGAATTTGTGTTTTTGGTCGAGTTTTGTTACACGAATTGTTTTTCACTGTTTCATCGATCTTTTGGATTGTAATTGTTTGTTTGTAAAATTCATGTATTGTAATATGTTCGTTGATTGATTGTAAAGACTTCTGCAAAGTTTCAGATCATTTGGACCAAGAAAAGATCGATTTCAGTTGAAAAAGATGGTGTTTGGGTCGACAAACGCTAGAACACGCTAGATCGCTAGAACGCGCAAGTTCTTCGTGAAACGCGCAAGTTCATCGTGAAACGCGCAAGGTTTATCAGGGTAGAACACGCAAGTCGAAAGAAGAGTTTTGGTCTAAAACGCGCAAGGCTATCTGCGAGTTTCAAGAAACACGCTAGTAGTGGTCAGCGAGTTCTACAAACTCTCTAATTGAAGCCAGCGAGTTTCAGAAGAAATAGTGATTTGCGAGTTCTTCGTCTTGTGAGTTTGAGGAGAAACAGTGGTCAGCGAGTTCATCGACCTGCGAGTTTGAAACTTAAGGAAATAATTCTAAGTGTTGAAACGCGTAAGAGTGGCTAGCGAGTTTAGTTCAAACGCGCAAGCTTCGATCTGCGAGTTTGGGAAACGCGCACTTCACAGTTAGCGAGTTCTAGTGTGAAAAGTGGTTAGCGAGTTTAGGCGCTTGCGAGTTTGGTTGTCTGCGAGTTTCTTTGTCTGCGAGTTTTAATCTACGAGTTTGCTTGCGAGTTTGCGTGCGAGTTTGTCTGCGTGTTTGCTTGCGAGTTTCTCAATCGCGCATTTATCTGCGAGTTTTATCAGTCTGCGAGTTTTTCAGCATGCGAGTTTTAGGGCTTGCGAGTTCAATAGTGACTTGCGAGTTCTGATACTTAGTCAAATTTTTCAAAACTGTTATATGGCTTCTAATAGTGAAATTTTTTTCTCTAGGGGCGCTGCCCATCGACCCCGCAAGGGCGTTGCCCCTTGATCCCACCCGCTAACCGGGTAGCGGGAATCCAGTGCTAAGTCTGCCTAGGGGGACATAGTTCTTTCTGTGATCAAAATATCTAAATTTATTTTCAAGATTTTTTCTTGTGATTTCACATTTTGGACTAACGATCAGTTCTAGTTTCTTATTTGATTAATTTTTTCAAACAGGTTTAAAGAAGATGACTTCCAAAGAGGCACTTTCAATCGGAACTGATGTAAAGCCTCCGGTATTGTTCAAAGGCGAATATGAACAATGGAAGAACATATTTTTGGACTTCATAGACAGGCACTCAAATGGAGAGAATATACTTCTATCTATCACTGAAGGTCCCATGAAACCAATCATAATTCATGTACCTGCTGATGATGTTGATGGTGATGATGTTGATGGTGATAGTGATGATGGAGATGTGGAAAAAGAAATAAAGACAAAACCAGTTAAAGTTCACTTCTCTCAGTACTCAGAAGAACAGAAGAGTAGATTTAAAGCTGACAAACAAGCGAGATCTCTTTTACTCTAAAGCATTCCAAATGACATCTACATCAAGATAGATAGCTTCAAACATGATGCTAAACAGATGTGGAATCAATTGGAAAAGATGATGATGGGATCAAAGATTGGGAATCAGATAAAGGTGGCCAACTGCATCAATAACTATGAGGAATTCAAGGCAAAAGAGAATGAGAGTCTTGAAGACACTTATGAAAGATTCACTTTGCTTCTGAATGAGCTGACTAAGAACAAAGTCAAAAAGAAGCAGTTGGAAAACAATGTGAAATTTCTGAGCATCCTACGTCCTGAATGGAAGAAACACACACGTAGGATGAAACAAATGAAAGATTTGAATGAAATACCTCTTCACGAAGTTTATGAGACATTACGACAGAATGAGGAAGAGGTAGAGGAGAAAAGAGCTGAAAAGAAAAAGGCTGAGAAGGTTCCTGATCCTATAGCTTTGGTTGTTGGTGAAAAGAAGAAAGAAAAGAAAGAGAAGATTGAGAAGAAGAAGAAAAAGATAGTTAGTTCAAGTTTAGATTCTGGTTCTGTATCAGATAGTGATGATGCCGAAAGTTTGAAACTAGCTATGATATTGCTGACCCGTGCATTTCAAAAGAAATTTTATAAGAAGCCGGGATCAAATTCTCAACGCTATTCGTCATCAAGTTCAAAGAACCACGAGCACTATGAGAATATAAATTTTATATTCTGATTCTAAATCAAAAGTAGATGATTTTGAAAAGAAGATTTCTGAGTTTGAAGGTAAAGTTTCTAAATATGAGTTTGAAAAGAATGAAACTGCACTAACTGTTTATAAACTGCAGGTTAAAAACAAGAATTTGAACAAGAAGGTAAATGGTTTGGAAGTTAAACTTTATAAAAGAGGTCAAACAGATCAAACTATTTTTCTTAATGCCCCTGATGAAGAAACTGATGTTAAGCAGAGATGGGGACTTGGTTTTAACAACCCCCATTATCTTAAGAAAGCCATCAGAAAACAACCGGCACTTTATAACTATGATTTTCTTGCATGTGCTGGTAAACATACTCATTTAAAACCTAAATTTGTTACCAAATTGTCAGAAGAAGATGAGGCCAAAGAAACTGAAAACAGAAAGAATAAAAAGAAAATGCAACTACCATTTAACTATGTAAAGTTAAATGATAGTTATCTTTCTGAAACACCAAAAGTTCTTTCAAATGACTATTTTGTTAGTTATTCCGCTTCTGAGATGAAGGCAAAACCTACGATTGCAAAGGTTTATGTTCCTACATCTATTCTTGAAAGCAAAATAGTCGAGCTTGAAAATGTTTTATCTGATGAAAAACTTTTGGGTGATATACAACAAATTGTGTTTTCTACAGTTCTAAAGAACACTGTTTTTCAATCTAAATATACAAAGTATTCTACAGTTTCTAAGGCTTCTCAATCTTCATCTGATAATTCTGATGACTTATTTGAGTCTGCAAATGATTCTTTTAATTCTGATGATGGGAGCATGGAAGAATCTGATATGTTTGACATTCATTCTAAACTTCCTGATCATTCTACTTGTCTTAAAAATGACAAAGTGTTACCAAGTGCTGTTCATATTGGTGAAACATCAACTAAGGTTGGTGATTCAGTTTCTGTAACTGCTGATTACTATGCTCATGGTAAGAAACATAAGAAACAGCGATTACAGAAACAGAAATACACTGGTACACAAAAGAAAAATCAATTCCGGAAATCTACTTTTCCTAATAAATCTATATCTTATGTTTCAGATTTAAGGAGGAAAAAGATAAAAGCTCAATCTGAATGGAGACCAAAAAGGAGGGATGATGAGATAGTGGAATCAGTTACTGATAATTCTTGTACTAAAATTGATAGTAGTGATTCTGATATAGTTGATCAATGTGCTTCTCATAAACAAAACCTTGTAACTTCTTACAAGCGTTATTCAATAAAGCAGTCGATTCAATTATCTCCTATTACTACTAAATTTCATAATGATTATCGGAAAACTGACTTTGTTTATTCTCATGATTCTTCTGATTGGTATGGATCTTATCATGTATATTCTTCTAGATCAAATGATTTTAAAGGTTTTCAAAAGAACAGAGATTCAATTTTTAAGTGGATGCCAAAATCTTGTACTAAACTGATAGGTCCCGTTTTCAAATGGGTACCTAAAACTATTATTGCCTGATTTCTCTTGCAGACCCGACATATGTGGTACTTGGACAGTGGATGTTCCAAGCATATGACTGGGCAAAAAGCTTTATTGTCTAACTATACAGAGAAATTCAGTGGCAATGTCAGATTTGGAAACGATCAACTTTCACCTATTCTAGGATATGGTGACATTATTCAAGACAAGATAACGATCAGTAAGGTGAGTTATGTTGAAGGCTTGGGGCACAACTTATTCAACATAGGTCAATTCTGTGATAAAGGGTTAGAGGTCAACTTCAAGTCTAAGAGTTGCTCGGTTCGTACTGAAGACGGAACAGAACTCTTGGGTGGATATTGAAAGACAAACCTTTACACCATCAATTTGTCCAAAGTTCAGATTGACAATCAAGTATGCTTGATGACAAAAGCTTCAACGCAGCAAAGTTGGCTCTGGCACAGACGGTTATCTCACTTGAATTTTTGTTACATTAACAAGCTGGTTCGTGTGAAATTAGTAAAGGGACTTCCTGAGTTAAAATACGAGAAAGAACACTTATGCGCAACTTGTGAGAAGGGTAAGATGAAGAGAGCCGCTCACAAACCGAAGCCTGAACCAATCACTAGTTCTCCGTTAGAACTGATACACATGGATTTATGTGGACCAATGAGAACTCAGAGTTTGGGTGGTAAGAAATATGTGTTGGTAATTGTGGACGATTACTCCAGATACACGTGGGTCAAATTTCTTCGTTCAAAAGATGAGACACCGGAAGTTCTCATTTCATTCTTAAAGACGACCCAGGTGAAACTGCAGCGACAAGTCAAGTTCCTTCGAACTGATAATGGCACAGAATTCAAGAACAAGATTGTTGATGAATATCTCGATTCAGTTGGGATTTCACATCAGTATTCTGCTGCTAGAACACCTCAACAAAATGGAGTAGTAGAAAGACGTAATAGGACGCTAGTCGAGGCCGCTCGGACTATGCTTAGTCAATCGGATATACCTCTATTCTTGTGGGCAGAAGTTGTGTCGACTGCATGCCATACTCAGAATCGTTCCATGATACACCGCCGTTTTCAGAAGACTCCATATGAGTTGATCAACAACAGAACACCTACCATCAAATACTTTCATATATTTGGGTGTAAATGTTTTGTGCTTAACGATAGAGAGAGTCTGAATAAATTCAGTGCTAAGGCGGACGAAGGCATCTTTATCGGTTATTCTTCAACTTCTGTTGCATATCGTGTTTTTATAAAGAAGTCAAAGATAGTTGTGGAGAGCGTCAATGTTACATTTGATGAAGAAATGGCTTCTGATCAAATCAATTCAGAACCCGTTATTACTGGTGTATTAGCTTCTGGGCAGATCAGTCCAGAACTTGTGTCTACAGCGACAAATTCGGATAACGCTTCTACATCTATTTCACATTTAACTGATTTAGATTTGTTATTTGAATTCTTTTATGATGAGTTTCTTGGAACTAATGTATCTAAATCTGCTGTGACTGACAGGTCTGAAGATACAAGCTGTCATCATCCAGTCACTTCAGACGTTATTACTAAACAAGCATCTCCAGTTCAGACCGAAACTCATATTCCTATTGTTACTCCTACAGTTGAAGATGTTCAAACAAATGCTGAATCAGAAGTAACTATTTCAGTTGGGTGTACTACTTTGTCTACTCAACAGCCTGAATTTGCTGTTCCTACTGATACTTCTGCAAATCAAACTTCAACTGACAACCTCCCTCTTGTAATTCAAACTGAAAATTTTGAAAGTGGATTTCAAGATGATGATCATGTTCAGAATTAATCTATTCCACTCCCACATGAGTATCGCTGGACCAAGGACCATCCATTACATCAAGTAATTGGAGATTTTGACAAGACTGTTCAGACAAGGTCAGCGACTATTAATCAGTGTATGCATGACTCGTTCCTAAGCAAGATTGAGCCAACACGAGTATCCGAGGCTCTTGCTGATTCGGACTGGGTATCTGCAATGCAAGAAGAGCTCAATCAGTTTGAAGCCCTAAAGGTTTGGAGATTAGTTCCTAAGCCTGAAGGAAAGACCGTAATAGGAACTAAGTGGGTATTCAAAAACAAAAAGGATGAAGATGGTGTCGTCATCAGAAACAAAGTTAGCCTTGTTGCCAAAGGCTACCGGCAAGAGGAAGGCATTGATTATGACGAGACGTATGCTCCAGTAGCGCGCATAGAGGCAATCAGAATGTTTCTCGCCTATGTCGCTCATAAGAATTTCACAGTCTTTCAGATGGATGTGAAAACAGCCTTTCTGAACGACATTCTTAAAGAAGAAGTGTACATGTCTCAACCAGAAGGGTTCGTTAATCCAGATAAGCCATATCATGTCTACATATTGGACAAAACCCTTTATGGATTAAAACAAGCCCCTCGAGCCTGGTATGATGTCTTATCAAAATTCTTGGTCAAGTCTGGTTTCTCTAAAGGTAAGATCGATACCACTTTATTCATAAAGAAGGAAAAAGCTGATATTATTCTTATTCAGATTTATGTTGATGATATAATATTTGGTTCTACTAATCCAAAATATTGAAAAAACTTTTCAAACCTCATGGTGTCACGTTTTCAAATGAGTATGATGGGAGAGATGAATTTATTTCTCGGATTACAAGTTAAACAACTTTCTACGGGGATTTTTATCAATCAGTCTAAGTATATTTTGGACATTCTTCGGAAGTACAAGATGGAAAATTATAAATCAATTGGAACCCCGATGGCACCTGGTACTAAGATCCACACTGATCCTTCGGGTAAAAGTGTAGATGTTAGAACTTACAGAGGTATGATAGGATCGTTGATGTATTTAACTTCCAGTAGACCAGATATTATGTTCTCAACATGTCTTTGTTCTAGATACCAAGCTGCTCCCAAAGAATCCCATTTGGCCGCTGTCAAACGAATCTTTAGATATCTGAAGGGGACTGCAGACCTTGGTCTGTGGTATCCTAAGGATACAGGGTTTCAACTGACTGCATATTCAGATGCAGATCATGCAGGTTGCATGTTGGACAAAAAGAGTACTTCTGGTCACGTTCAATTTCTTGGAGACAAGCTCGTTAGTTGGGCATCAAAGAAACAATTATGCGTTTCCACATCGATTGCTGAAGCAGAGTACGTAGTTGCTGCCAGTTGCTGCTCTCAAGTCTTGTGGATGCGAACACAGCTACGAGACTACGGATTCAAGTATGACAAAATTCCAATCTATTGTGACTCGAAGAGTGCGATTGCCATATCTGCTAATCCTGTCCAGCATACGAAAACCAAACACATTGATGTAAGGTATCATTTTATAAAAGATAATGTAGAAAAGGGAACAATTGAACTTTATTTTCTAAAAACAGATTATCAACTTGCAGATTTATTTACCAAACCCTTAGATGAAAAGAGATTTAATTTTCTTGTCTCTAAGCTTGGTATGTTAAATCTTAAGACGTAATCGGTTGTTACCTACTAAAGTTACAAGTTGTTATTTTTCATCATTTTCTTTATCTTTATTTCTGAAAGATATCTGCACTTTAATTGTTTGCTCATGATCTCAGGGGAGTAAGAGAAGATTTTAGATGATCAACATTCATTTGAGGGGGAGCAAAACTAATTTCTGCATTATACATTTTAACTGACAAAATTTTTGTGATGCATGATTTTAGGGGGAGCCTATAAGTCAAAAGGAGTAAGACTGTGATTTCTGATTATTTCAGATCAGAACTCGTATTTTAAAAAGTTTTATTGCTTTATGTCATTTTATTTTAGAATAAATTTTGTGAATAAAATTTTGACTAGACTTTGAGACTTAAGGAGGATGAGAAAAGCTGACACGATCATATCTTAATGACTTCAGCTTTACTTTTTGAGATTTAAGATTGCTCGAAAAGGTAATATTTTTATCTTAATCTCAAATGTATCTGAAAGAAGGACAACTTTCAGGTATAGAAAACATGTTCTTAAATGTTCAAACCACTTCCCGATTCTTAAACAGATTTTATAATTTGGGAGTGTGATTTTAAATGTTTTCATTTTATTTTTGTGCTTAATTGATATACAAACCGTGTGTTTCCAAAGATAATTACTTGCGTATTGTCTTTTCTATATACTTTAAAGTATTCACACACACCGGTTTGAATTTTTGTTCAAAATGTTCTTACCATGTCTCTAAATTGAAACTATTTTTGTTCGATGGTAAGACACCCCGTTTGTATTTCAAAGAATTTTGAGCGATATTTCATTTCAAAGCGTTTCATTCAAGAATGTCTGTATATTGTTTCATATAGACAAATATCCATTATTCTTGACAATAAGCCTTAATTGTTATATCATTCATTTCTGATCATTTTATACAATGTCAGATTTTCAAACAAGTTTCTTGCATTCATGTTCATTCATTCAATTTCCTTGTTTGAAAATACTTCAATGGTTTAAAATGCTCATATCTTCATGATTATATCACTGAGCATACTTATATCTGACATTTGTATATGAGCTTTAACTGATATAGTTAAACCATTTGAGCAACACATGCTTTATAGGATTACATGGGTTCTTTGTGCTAGGAGTTAATTGAAACTTCTATGGATTCACGTTAACCAGTGTTTCCTACCCAAGAAGTTAATCCTTTAGTGATTAAGTGTGAGGAGTCAAAAAGAAATGATTGTGGGTGTGATGAGGTAAAATGGAAAAGAGAGTTTGGTTAGTAGAGAGCTTATTGATTAAAAAGAAAGAGGGTGTGAAATCAGAGTAAAAGAATATCAAACTCTGCACCAACTAATTTCTGAGTCGGGCAGCCACATTACTAATGCTTCACAATTCTTGGTGAACATTATTGAAACAGGCAAATAGCCCATGCCAACTCTTGCTTAAACCCCACCAACCACTCATTTTCTTCTCAAAAAGAAAATGTTTCACATTTTCAAGGGGACGCAGCATATAATCTATCTGGTTTTCATTTGGAAAATCTGGATATTGAAAAGAAAGAAGTCTGCCCCACCTTCGCACTTCAATCATGCACTTAGAGTCTGTGTTTATCTACTGTTGTCTCAGTGATTTACACAATGTTGAGCCTTATTGAAAAGCAATCATCGTTCTTAATTCTTTCTACACTTGCACGAGCACACAAAGAATTCGTTTCTTTGTCATAACATTCATAGAAATTGCCTTTGTGGTATTTCGATGATTGGATGGAAGCCCTGGGGGAGTGAACATCAAAAAGCTACTTTATATTGTGTATTCGTTACACACAGTGACTTTGTGTTACTGACAGGCATATTAACTGATTCATATGTTGATTCAGGAGTTACATGTTTTTTATTTTGTCTGGATTTGAAAAGATCTGGATGAATACTGGTTGTGGATCACAGAATCAGAGGCTCAGTTTGACAGATCAGAACGGTCAATGACATTTCTTGGAAGTAAAGTTTTGATGATATAGATGTTCAAATCATGAAAAAGGGGGAGATGGTATGAAGAAATGTTAAAGTTTTTCAAGATTGGGGGAGATGATTTTCTCAAATAGCCAAGACAGAAGATTCAAAGTAAAGATTTGAAGATGATCAAAGAATTTCTGAAGATTTGTGAAAATTTTCTTTGAAGATTATTTGCTGAAAAGCAATTCAAGCTGATTCTGAAGATAAATTTCTTTCCAAAGTCTGAAAGCGTTCTATGAGAGCTTTGGGGAGATTGTTCATCATTTGAAGATAACTTTGGAAAGAAGACCGTGTTAAAGGAAAAAGGGAGATTGTTCAGACAGAGCTTAAAGTGAAGATTTAATTGCTAAATCTTTCAACAATGATCTTGAATCCATAGGGGGAGATTGTTAGAGCATAAATCTGTTGGATACAAGATCAAGAATACTGAAGGTCAAAGTTGAGAAGGTCAAAGTTGAGAAAGTCAAAGCTGCTAAAGTCAAATCTCATTAAAAGTCAAAGTTTATTTTGTAATAAGTCAAACTTAGTTGTATTTTGTATTTGTTGTTTCCTTTGTATTAGGTGTTAGTATCAAATACATTTTCTTCTTGTATTTTTCAGAAGTTAGTAGAATTACGAATTCAGTTAGAGAGAGAATACGTTTTAGAGAGAGAGAGAGAGAGTTCTAGAGAGAGAAAGTGTAAACTTTGGGAATTGAAAGAAATCAAACAGGTAATCATTGTGTTAAATCTTGTTTGTTTGATTAAACTTGTTTAGAAACTAGAATCTGGAACACACAAGGACGGTATCGCTATACTTCCAAAATGTATCTTCAAAAGAATCACTCACGACCCCAAGGTCGCTCCCTCAGTCCCGACGAGCCCCACTGCTAAGATAACCTGCCAACATGACAACCAAGAGCAAGCATTAGGATAAAGCCTAGTGAGAACAAGCCAAATAAAAAGGAGTACTAAACCCAAATGATGCCACGCGGGGAGTATAGCCATGAGCTAAGTCAAGAAATCAAACAAACCATTAGTGATTAAACATGGTATAAGTAACACCAAAACACATAACGAGCTCAACCCCTCTAGATCTGTTGCTCAAAACATTCAAGTCAACCCCTCTGGATCTATCCTTGAGAGTACCCAAAACAGGGGGAACTCAAGCACATAATGGGATTACACCTTACTGCACCATGAGACGCTGCCCGACCGTATAGGCCCACACCTTACTTATCATGGCAACCCGATGCCTATCCCGTGCTAAAACGTGAACCAAATGCCCAAAACAGGGGACATAGGGACACCCTGCCTATGGATCCATTGCACTAAGACTCAAAGCCAAAGCATGTCATTCAAAGCATACTCGTATAAATCAAATATATAGGCAATTCATATGAACAAGGGTTCAATACCATAAATCTTGATTCTTGAAAAGATGAGATTTTTAGAAAGCATTTCCCAACAACAATAAGCCATATTAAAACAAGGTTTTCCACATTTAAATAATTATATTTATCACATAGCTTTCGTAATACAGACTGATTTAGCTTAAAGAACTCACCTCAGATGTCTTCCTGCTTCAAGACTGCTTCTTACGGTCGATACCTCGATTTGGAGAAAAACCGAACGACCCTTCTTCCTGCTTCCTTCTCTCTCTCTCTCTCTCTCTCTCTTTGATTTCTTAGAAGTCAGATTATGTGATATTTAAAATATCTGAAAACTTGATTTATATTTATATAACCCAAGTTACATTTTACCCCCCCCCCCCGAACTTCGGGTAAAGGTCAACTTTTCACCCAACTCCAAAATAGCGGGTGTTACATTTAAAATCTTGTTCTTGATGAATTTCTAAACTCGTATCTTGAGATCGAGAGATAAAACTTACGTTTTCTAGAGATAACTCTGTTGTTACTCGAGAGAGAATAACAGTTAATTTCATGATTGTGTATTCAATTAATTGGATTAGTCTGATAATTGATTAAGGGGTTGTTTGTTTTTTCAATTTCATCACTTATTACCTATTATCATTTATTCAGTTAGATGTTTTTAAAATAAGTGTGTTTGTTTTTTTCAACTATTCATATCCACTTATCACTTAAATTGATCTGTAAGAAAAAGGGATAACCAAATCACTTTTTTGCCACTTATTTCACTATCATAGCTGCATCACGCCATTCTCCAATCCAGTCGCTCCAAATCGATCTCCAAGCCCTCAATCTCCAAGGTATGTCATTCTAAATCGATCTCTCTATGCTCGATCCATGTGTTCTTGATTTTCTTTAGTGTTCAATCTCCTTGTATTCTCGATTTTCTGTTGGGTTTGATCTCCTTGTGTTCTCGATTTTCTGCTTTGCTCGATCTCAAAACTATAATCGGTCCATGTGTTCTCGATTTTCTGATGTGTTCGATCTCCATGCGTTTCTACTGTGTTCTCGATTTTTTGTTGTGTCCTTGTGTTCTCGATTTTTTGTTGTGTTCGATCTCCATATGTTTCTTTGGATTTGTGTTTTCTGTTAACAATATGCCTCTTGTATAAAGTCTTGTAATCAAGATTGTATTTTCTATAAGTGACATATTCTCAACTTAAGACGATGAAGATCTTTGGTTGTTACAATTTCCAAACTCAAGAGCAGAATTATGATCTGGATTGTTGATTGCATCCATCTAGTTGCTTTATGGTGTTCCAAATTTCGATTAATGTGTTTCTCCATCTATTCTTGTGTTTATTGTTTCTTTTCTTTGTATTTTTTTGGTTCATCCATGAGGTTCGATCTTCTGTTCGTAAAATCAATGTAACAACTTATATTCGAGGTATACATGTTATTTATCACTTGCTAATTAGTCCATTTTGTCTAAAATAATATTTAAAGTTGCTTTTAGTGAGTAAATTTTACATAGATGATTCTTTTAGCAGTAAAATACTGACTCTATAGTTGGAATTTCTAAACATGCATTTCAATTGGCTGTGGATATGCCAACTGTTGGTTTTAGGACTATGCAACCTATGGCTTTGGGCTTACATAGAAGCTTGATAAGATTATGCACCAAGCAGAGTACTTTGTTATGGTTAAGTGGATCACTAATTAGTGGGCATGACTCAGAATAGCCTAGGGGGTCTTGAGTTCAAATATCTTGCATGTGTG
This sequence comes from Arctium lappa, assembly GCA_023525745.1. Classification (NCBI taxonomy): domain Eukaryota; kingdom Viridiplantae; phylum Streptophyta; class Magnoliopsida; order Asterales; family Asteraceae; genus Arctium; species Arctium lappa. The sequence continues at coordinate 17,979,957 of CM042056.1, read as the reverse complement.
TTGCCTAATGAATTACCCTGGGTGAATGGCTAGGTGGAAAAAGCTTCATCCTCTTGAGTGGGTGTCTGGGGTTTTCAAATTCTTTTCTTGGTTTTGATTTCAGCAAGTGTTGAGATATCTTACAAGCTTAAAGATTTTTTTGCTTTGTGTTGAATTTGAATCATGAAACTTGCTATTTCTTGTTCTTTTTCTTTTGTATAACAGTAATGCATTGGTTACAAACATTATTAGTAGTTGATTAGTACATGCATGTGATGGTCTTAAAATTTGTAATCTGGAAACTTGACTTCAAAATTTTCATTTTGATAGGTTAACAGTGTTTCCTGAAACTTTTGTGCTTTCAGAAGAAGCATATATTCTCTTCTATGCAAGACAAGGCACATCTTGGTTTTCAAACTTCATGGAAACATATAAGCCTCCTTGGATCCAAACTTATCAAATACATCACCCAAATCGGTACTGGAGAATGTCGATCACACCTCTATATCTACTGATGCAGTTCATTCCCATGACATCAATGAATCATGTAGTAACAAAGTTGCGGTTCCTGGGGTGAAAGATCATTCTTTCCAACCCAACACTATGGTGCCACTCAAGTCAACCAACTTCGCATAATCAAATGCTTCAAATCATCATGTTATAAAAGAAAATTCTCCATTGACCATTAGAGAGTACGGGTCTAACCACATCGATCTTTTGTTCCTTGTGGTTCGATCTTTGTGTTTGATTCCAAGAATACATTTAGTCCTTGTGCATCAAACAGACCCCGAAATCCTTTGGTGACTATGAGAACTGTAATTGTAAAGGTTGGATGTTTGAAAAATACTCTATTAAAGAGTATCTTTTTTACTTGGCCAATTGATGCAGGTTTGTGATGAACCACGAGGGATTGAAGTCCCAAAGCCATTACAAGCTGTTTGTACAAGATGGGAATGTGATCTCTTAAGTTTTCTCTATTGTTTTTACATTTTTGCTGCTAGTATGTATGCATGTGGGATTAGAAGTAAACCTCATGAATGATTTTATAAATGGATATGGTTTGGATACAGTAGCAACATATGAAAATTGGGTTTTCATGTTTTCTATTGTATTTGAATCAATTAACGTATTTTAGTTGTTATGAGATTGATTTTTTAGTAGTATAATTTAATTAAAATGAATTTATGTTATTATAAATTCAATAATATCACATTTTCAGGGGATAAAATAGACAATTATTCAGATTCAGACATTTACCAGTTACAAAAACAAACAGTCTTATTATTCAGTTTTCAAACTTTAGCTCCACCTTTTATTAATCAGAAGTGAAATCAGACTTCAGACTTCAGCACCCTTAAAAAACAAACGCCACCTAATTGTCATAAGTGAAGTGTTCCTTGTGAAACCATTGGGATTCCAACCCTCAACTACTTTCTCCTGAAAAAGTTCCCAACTTTGTTCTTTGTTTTTACTCAAGAGTTTATTTTAATAATTTAGTTATTAATTAATTATCAAAAATTCATCAATTGGACAACTAATAGTGGTTATAGTCATTGTGATACTCAGTTTCTAGTTTCCTTGGTTCGATACTTGTACGTCTAGTACATATTACTTGATTTGACCCCTATACTTGCAGTTAGATTTAGGGGGGGGGGGGGGGGAGGGGGTGTTAACCCGCCTATCAATCCTCCCCTGCCTGCAAGAGTCACCACCTTCACTTATCTTATCGAGTAACATTCTCGGCCATCAAAATGGATTGTTTATAAACGTCTTTACCCGGGAAGTATTTACCAAGTAATAGCTTTTCCCTCACTTTCCGGGTAAGATCCTCAATCCTTGGTATGCTTTACCGAGTAGGATTCTCGGTATTACCATGGTCACCCAATAAGGCAAGTAACACTACTAGAAAAATGCTTAATATATACCGACCAAATTTTACCGACGGCCATTATCCGTCGTTAATTTCTGACGGAACACCAACGGAAATAAGATATTGCGACGAATACCCTATCCATCGGTAAATATAAATATTTCCGACGGATCACCAACGGACATAAAATTATTTTATTTTTTATTATTTTAAATATTGCATTCCGTCGGTAATATGTCGGTAATCTTAATAATTTAATTATTTTTCTTTTCAACATTCCATCAGTAATCCGCCGCAACTTACCAGTTGATTTCCGACGGCCATTAGGAAATCCGTCGAAAAATAACTTTTTTTCCAAGATTCGTTGATGTATGTATGTATGTATATATCTATGTATGTATGTGTGTCATATGTATATTAGTGTGTGGGGTGGGATATCATGTACGTATGTATATATGTATATAGTATATATATATATATATATGTATATATGTATATCATGTATATACGTGTATGTTGTATGCATATAAGTGTGTGTGTGTATGTATAAGTGTGTGTGTATATGTCTAGATCATGTATTGTATACATATGTATTGTTTGTATGTATGTATATAGCACATATGTCTATATCATGTCTAGCTATGTGTGTATGTATGTCTATAGATCATGCCTATATATATATATATATATGTGTGTGTGTGTGTGTATGTGTGTGTGTGTGTATGTATGTCTATAGATCATGTCTATGTATGTGGGTATGTATGTATGTCTATAGATGTATTGTATATATATGTATTGGTTGTATGTATATGCCACATACGTCTATATCATGTCTATGTATGTATGTCTATAGATGTATTTCATACATATGTATTGCTTGTATGTATATATCACATATGTCTATATCAAGTCTATGTATGTGTGTATGTATTGTTAGGTCTAAATATTGTATCCAAGATTTAATTAGAAAGTCAAAGGTGTAAGTCAACAATGTCATTATCATAGTCATTAAAAGACAAAGTTGTTTAGTTTACTTAGTCATTAAGTCTTGTTTTAGGTTTGAGGTATAAATAGGTGTTTGGTTTGTAATTCATGTAAGAAACGTATTTGTAATATTCAGATTTATGAGACTCGTGATTTGAAGATCTACTTTCTCTCTCTACTCTCTCTCTAGTTCATATTGTCATATCTTGAGAATTTAGCTTGATTGTTTGGGATTTGTAAGTCACAATTGGTATCAGAGCCATACCAAACGTTTTTCAGAAAAGATTTGCACAAAAAGATGGATTGAAATCTGATTGATACATTGTCAGATTCTCAAAACAATTCTCTTGATTTCATTTCATTCATTCAATATCTTTGTTTTGAGAAATCTTCAAAGTTCAATTGCTTAAATCTCATGAGCATACATTTTGACAGTGTTATCATACACTTTGTGCTTAACTGTTCAGTTAAACTGTTGAGCGACCATGCTTTTTAGGACATACATAGGATTTGTGTGTGAGCTTAAATAGAACTTCCATGGATTCACGTCAACCAGTATTTCCTACCCAGGAAGTTATCCTTGAGTGATTGAGGGGTGAGGGGTCAAAATCAAAGAGTGGGGGAGATAACTCATCCGATGAGTTTTTCTCAGTGTGTAGAGCGGAAAAATGGAAAAGAGAGTTTGGTTAGAAGTGAGATATAATTATTAAAAGAAAGAGGGTGTGAGAACAGAGTTAAAAGAATATCAAAACTCTGCACCAACCACTTTCTGAGCCGGTCAGCCACATTTCTGATTGGTTCACATTCTTTGGTGACCATCATTGAAACAACAGTGAGCCCATGCCAACTCTTGCATTAACCCCACCAGCCACTCGTTTCTTTCTTGACAAAGAAATGTTTCATTTTCTTTTGCGACGCAGCATATATGTTATCTAATCTTCACTCGGAAGATTTAGATATTAAAAAGAAGGAAAGTTGCCCCACCTTCGCACCTCTTTCATGCACATTGAGTCCGTGTAATACATGTTGCTGTCTCAAATGTTTAGACAATTTGAGCCTTATGAAACACAATCATTGTGCTAAATTCTTTCATAACACAAGCACGAACACACAGAAAATTTGTTTTTCTGTCAGAACATTCATAGAAATACCTTGTGTTTTTCAATGATTGAATGGAAGTCTTGGGGAGTCATCATCAAGCCCGCTCCTTAAATTGTACATTCGTTGTACACAGTAACTTTGTGTTACTGACAGACATTCCTAACTGTTTCATTTGTTGAATCAGGGTTACCACGTTCATTATATCTGAATTTGAAAATATTCGGGTATATACAGTTCATGATTCAGTTACTCAGATCAAAGCGCGGCGACTGTCAAATTATCATTGAAAGGGGAGATTGTTATTCGAATACAAAGGGGGTGATCAAAGACTGTGTTGAAATTGAAGATGTTTTGATGATCATGATGCTCACAACCATCAAAAAGGGGGATAAATTTACAAAGATTCAATTTCAAAGCCATGAAGAGTTGTTAAAGTAAAAAGACTTGTGAAGAAATTCTGAGGGTTCAAAAGTCAATTCAAAATGCTTCCGCTAATTCAAAGTCAAAAGATTCTGAAGAAAGATTGTTCAAAGATAAATCAAGATGATTTGTGAAAGTTTGTTTCTCTGAAGACAGTCCAGAGATCACAAGAGATGAAGATACAATTTGTCAAAGATCCCTTAAAGTTCCAAAGTTTTTTCCAAAGATGTTTCAATGTTCAAAGTTCAAAGAAGTTTCAAGAATTTTGTTTCTTGTTCATGACATGTTGACTTTCAAAGCTTCAAAGTGTAAAAGACTTTTCAAGATTCTTCAAAGGCTGAAAGACTGAAGATTGTTAAAGCTTCAAAGTTCAAATCAAGTGCTGAAGAATCAAGTGTTGAAGACTAGTGTCAAATTTTTATTAAATCTTGAATACAAAGGGGGAGATTGTTAGGTCTAAATATTGTATCCAAGATTTAATTAGAAAGTCAAAGGTGTAAGTCAACAATGTCATTATCATAGTCATTAAAAGTCAAAGTTGTTTAGTTTACTTAGTCATTAAGTCTTGTTTTAGGTTTGAGGTATAAATAGGTGTTTGGTTTGTAATTCATGTAAGAAACGTATTTGTAATATTCAGATTTGTGAGACTTGTGATTTGAAGATCTAGTTTCTCTCTCTACTCTCTCTCTCTAGTTCATATTGTCATATCTTGAGAATTTAGCTTGATTTTTTGGGATTTGTAATTCACATGTATGTATATATGTATGTATGTCTATAGATGTATTGTATATGTATATCATGTTTATGTATATGTCGTATCCATATGTATATCATGTGTATGTATGTATGTCTATAGGTGTATTATATACATATGTATTGCTTGTATGTATATGTATATGTCGTATGCATATAAATGTTTGTATGTCATGTACATGTCTATATATGTATGTATGTATGTATGTATGTATGTATATATGTATGTATGTATGTATGTATGTATGTATGTATGTATGTATGTATGTATGTATGTATGAATGTATGTATGTATTTATGTATGTATGTATGTGTATAACACTTTTGGTCCCTGGTCAAACTGGAATTAACGGGAAAAGATAGATAACGGTCGTTAAGTGTTTCCGTTAAGTCCAACTACTTCAGGGGTATTTTAGTCAATTTAAATATAATTTGATAGATTAATAATTTTAATATAAAATAATATTTAATAATTATTAATTATTTTAAAAACAATATAATTTAATAATTATTAATAAATTAAATGTAATTTTATTTTAATTTAAGAAAAAAGAAATATGTCGGTAATTACCGACGGACAAGTTGTCTCGGTAAATACCGACAGATATTCCGTCGAAAATCTGTCGGTGATTATCTGAATTTTCTAAAAAAAATAGTGGGCATAAATCCCTAATTTCAATTCTCGACCTCACTGTTTCTCCTCTCCCTCTCGATTTCTCCTCTCGTCAACCTCCCTCTCGATTTCTCCTCTCCGACGACCCCCACTGTATTGCCCTCGATTGACGACCTTCATCACTCTCCCTCTCGTCACTCTCCCTCTCGATCGCTCATTGTCCATCGTCGGCCCTCACTGTTCTCGTCGGACCTCACTGTCCTCTCGCCGGACCTCACTCTCCATCGCTCTCCACAACCTCCACTTTGTTGACACCTTTTCTGATTTTGTCAAATGGGAGGACATCAGGAACTGATTTTCATTTGCAATCGAATTTTCTAATGATTTTTGGTGGTTAATGCTTGAGTTTTATCATTTGTATTTGGGTTTGTTTAAATATGGAATATGTCAAAGTGTTGTTGTATTTGAGTTTTATCATGCATTTTCTATTAAGAATACATATTAGGTTTGAAAAAAAAAGAATACAGATGTGGGTTGAAGGTTAAGAATACAGATGGGATTGAAGGTTAAGAATACAGATTAGTTAAGAGGGCAACTGAAATATGGGGATTGAAGTTAAGAGTACAGATTAGGTTAAGAGGACAATTGAAAAGATTAAGTTTTGAATGGGTGAATTTATGTTCCTTTTCATTTACAGTATAATTTGGGTTTTTACAATGTTCTTGTTTTGGTTAATTAATATACTAGTAGGCATTAATTTGGTTGGATTTTTAAATGGGTTTATTTTTGTTGTTATATGATTGTGATTTTTAAGTTGGGTGGTTATTGTAGTTATATGATTGCAAACACATCCTTTTAAAGGTACAAATTATTTTTGTTAGTTTTTCTTTGTGAAATTTGGGATTGAATTTGGGGATTATGATTTGGTTGTTGTCGCTACATTATGGTTAGGGCTTATGAATCTAAGTTCGAATTTGGTTAGGATTGTGTACGTTATTTGGATTTATTTTGAAGGGAGCACAAAGCATTTGAAGGTATTGTCTCCTCTCTATTTGGAGCACAAAGCATCTACATTGTTGTTATGTTTGTTGTTGCTATGTTTGTGTTGTTATGTTTGTTGTTGTTATGTTTGTTGTTAATGTAATGCGTTGTGTTATGTTTGTTGTTATGCTTTATGTAAGGTTTGTCGTTGAGCCAAATTTGTTACGTCTGATTTTATAGTAATCATTGTATATATAGGACTTGGTCAATACTGTGGTTAGAGCTTATCAGTATTGTATTTGACCAAGGGTATTTAAGTCCCTTTGGTCTTGTTTCTTTGTCAGAATCTCACACGCACATTAATTAGATTTCTACTTTGCGCTCCATCTGTCTCTCTCTCTACTTTCTCTCTCTAAAGTTCTAGTGATCTTGGACTTACAATTGGTATCACTTTACTTTATAGAATAAAATTTGTAAAGATTTAAACTTTTAATTAATATTTAGTTGGAACAAAATAAAATTCAACTATTTCATCTTTCACATTATAAAAATAATATGTGTCTCATATTAAAAGAAAATTTTGGGTAATACAAATTCATGAGATAGATAAACAAACTCAGATTCTTGAAACATTGAGAAAAACTGGAACACATCATAATCAGAGATATATGCAGCGGAAATAAAATTGATGTACTCACAGTATCTCCTTAGTCAGAAGCTTAACTATGAAGAACGAGTTCTAAACTGTAGTGTTTAGAAGTCGATGTCATTGAAGCACGGGTTCTAAGCTGAAATACTTAGAAGCCAAAATTCCCTTACTCCCCCTTAACATGTGATGCCTGCAACTTTGAATCATATAAAGATTTGGGTACCCACTTGAATTTGGGCCCGTGTTTGTTAGTTGCATTTCTTACAGGGAAATAATGGGCAGATTTATCAGATAAAGCACGAGGAATATGATTAGAAAAATAATCACAACCATCAGAAGAGAAAGCATGATCATCTGAACTAGAATCAGAAGACGAATGTGAGACATTTTTGGAAATTTGAAACATTTGCTTTATAGAATATTTTGAAACTTTATTACAAACAGCAAATGAATCACTATTATAAAATTTGTCTACACATCGATCTCCATCAAACATATAATCAGTTGATGTCCGCCTAGCTCTCCAGATCTGCTTCTTTGACTGGCTCACAATCCTATCTGAAATAATAGTATCGGAAGAATTAGAATTGCCAATAAAAACTGTATCTCGTTTCTTCGACTTCTTTGACCGTCTTCTTTTACGCTTGGGTTTATAATATTGATCATTGAGCGTAAAAGAATTATCAAGAATTTTAGAAGAAATATTTAAATCAGAAGAAATAAATTTATCCAAGCAACCAATCTGATTAACTAATAAATTTGAATTCACTTCGGAGTCTGAATTATTTTGAGAAAGGATTTTAAAATTTGAAACTTCCTTTTTTATTTTCCTTAGAATCAGAAGATAGGCTAGAAATATAATCTGATTTTTGAGAAAATAAATTTTCTTCAAGACTAGAAGTCATAAAAGAAAAAATAATGTCAGATTCAATTTTCTTCAAAATATTTTGATCTTCTATCTGATCTTCAAGATCTATGATTTTTCCTTCTAATATTAACGGAGGAGTATATTTCTTTGAATCATAAATGATTGGAGAAATATTTTCCTTATCAGAATCAGAGGCATAAGAAGGAATAAAATCATTAGACACTGAAGATTTAACAGAAGATATATCATTTAAAACTTTTCTTCCTCTTCTTGATTTTTCCGGAAAATATTTGGCATTTTCGGACGTATAAACAAAAGGAATTTCATTTTTCTTTTTATATATCCTTTTCTCATTTTCGAGATCTAACACTTCCTTTTCACTAGTCCAATTAAATTTGAACTGAGGAGCATAATGAGCAAGTGTCAGATAATCGTATTTATATAAGGTGGGAACTTTGTCTATTACTTTGTTTAAAAATAGAGGATTATCAAAACCAAGTCCCCATCTCTGTTTTAAAGCCTCTTCACTCCTCGGCTTGTTCATATAGATTGTTTGTTCAGATTGGTCTCTTCGATAAAGCTTGTCTTCTAACTTAATTATTTTATCAAAAAATTCATCTTTTAAAGTAGTCATCGATGTCAAAGATTCAAGATAAGTTTTGTTTAAATTTTCCAAAGCATCCAATTTCTTTTGAAAGATGTCTTTAGTATTTTCTAAAATAGATTTTTCATCCTTCAAAGAAATTTTCAGCTTTTCAATTAAATCTGACTTTTCAGAATTTAAAACTCTTTCAGATAAAAATTTAGAGCGCAAATCAGACAAAGCATTAATCATGATATCAAACTGAGAGGTAATAAAGTTGTAGTCAAATTCAGAATATACCTCATCCTCATCAGTGTCAGAGTCATCTGACTGGTCATCTCCGACTAAGCACAAATGGGCGATCTCGACGTTCGATGCTTCATCATCGGAATAATCCAGCCAGAATTCTTCTTCTGCCAGCAAAGCTGTTTCATTCTCTCTTTTCTCAGCCAACTCCAATTTCCTTCTGTAATAAGCTGAGTCCTTAACTTTCTTTGCTCTACACTCCTTTGAGATGTGACCCGGCTTTCCGCAGTTGTAGCAAGCAGCAGTCTTTGGCTCGGGTACTTTTACTTTAAGACCGGAAGTGAAGCGAGAAGAGTTGGAACCCGATCTAGGTTGGAACTTCTTCTGATAGTGTTGGGAGAGAAGGATCATAGCTTTCTGTAAGGCCTCTCCATCGTCATCAATTGATCCGGTGTAAGCGTTATCAGACAACGCTTGTTCATTCAGTTGCTTCGTGAGAAGAGCAACCGGATCAACTGTCTTCTTGTTCTTTTTGTCTAACTTGGCCTTTTTCTCTATCACCAAGCTCTCATCAGTTAGCATAATCTCATACAGCTCTTGAATCTGCATCGTGGAAATTCTGACATCGTTCCTCAGTCTATGACATGATTTATTCCATTCAGGCTGAAGAGAATTAAGGAACTTCAGATTCGTCTCCAGAGCAGTCTTTTCCACTTTAATCTTTCTAAGATCATTAATCACAGCGCAAAACCGGTCAAAGATAGCCTTCAGAGATTCATTGTCCTTCGCCTTAAATTCCTCAAAGTTGTTCATGAAGCGTGTCTGGCGAATCTGAGTAGCAACTGATGACCCAACCATGATCTTTTCTAACTGAGTCCACATCATATTCGTATTATGTTTGAAACAGTCAATTCGATTGTAGATCGTGTTAGGTAGAGCTAGCATCAAATTGGACTTTGCTTCTCTATCGGCTTTTTCACGTTTGATTTCATCATTTGTCAAAGGAATGTCACCTTTTGGCTTGACAAATGGTCCTTCAGACAAAGATTTCATCATGTACTCTCCGTTACTCTGACGCTCAATGAAATTTATGAACCTGTCTTGCCACTGTGTAAACTCATCTTCGTTGATTAAGACTGGTGGACGAGTATCTGTTCCCAATTGCATCATTAGATCATTTGAATAGAACCTAGCTTGGAAAGCAAACTTGGCAGAATCCATTGCTGATGTATCTGCAAAACAAAATCAGAATGAATAGTAAAAAAAATATTAAAAATAGTAAATTTGAAAAACACTTGAAATGACACAAAGATTAAAAAGAAAAAAATTTAGAAGACACACTAAAAAAAATTTCCAGTGGAGCTTTGCGGGTGAAGACAGAAACGCAAACTGAGGTTTGTGGGTGTTGAGGGAAACGCAAAGTTAGCTTTGCGTGAGAAAAAGGAAACGCAAACTGAGTCTTTCGGGTGAAGAAGGAAACGCAAAGTAGACTTTGCGAGTGTAGAAGGAAACACAAAGTGTGCTTTGCGGGTGCTGAGGGAAACGCAAACTGAGGTTTGCGTTTGTAATGGGAAACGCAAGATGACTTTGCATATGATGTGAGAAACGCAAACTTAGACTTTACGTGTGATGTGAGAAACGCAAACTACTAAGAATGAGACGCAAAGTGTTTTGAATGAAACGCAAAGACTATGAATGAAACGCAAAGTTTAGATCTTGAATAAACCGAACGCAAAACATAAAAACTTCTAAAAACTCGATTTCAACACCAAATATGATGAACTTTCCTTTTACAAACTTGATCGAAAACACCTTTTCCACTCAAATCAACCAACAATTTCAATTAAAATCACCAAAATCTTAAAAATCGACAATGAACAGAACAAGAACGACGTTTTTCCAGAAAATTCGTTTTTCTCAAAATCGATGAACTAAATCCGTTTTTCTTGAAAAACAACCTAAAACAAAAGTGATTGAATATTAAAAACAAAACTAATAAGCCCAAAAACAACCAAATTCGATCAAAAACCAATCCAAATTTGATGAGAAATCAAGAAAACGAGATTTTCTTAAGAAATTCAAGAAAATCGATCAAATTTTCAATTTCAATCAACAATTCAGACTCAAAACAAACAATCTCTCAATTCTCTCAAGATCTAGCAAGCTCTGATACCAATTGTAAGTCCAAGATCACTAGAACTTTAGAGAGAGAAAGTAGAGAGAGAGACAGATGGAGCGCAAAGTAGAAATCTAATTAATGTGCGTGTGAGATTCTTACAAAGAAACAAGACCAAAGGGACTTAAATACCCTTGGTCAAATACAATACTGATAAGCTCTAACCACAGTATTGACCAAGTCCTATATATACAATGATTACTATAAAATCAGACCTAACAAAATTTAATGTTATGTTTGTTGTTAATGTTATGTTTGTCGTTCCAATTCCCTTCAAATCTTATGGATTCTATAAACCAAACAACAACTTATTGCTTCTATATTAATACGTCTTTTATTTGCCAATATGTGAAATATGGTTGTGTTGATAGGGCTACGACTACACGTCAAAATGTACAAAATGTATGTATGTATGTATATATTTATGTGTAATTATACGTATCTATAGTACCTTAATATGCATTTACATCAAAAGTCTTAAAGACAACTTTTAAAGCGCAAGGTACTTCTCTTTAAAGCATAAAATTTGAAAAACTCTTAATTACTATTTTTAATTCATAATGTACAACTCACTAATGCAAGTATTTTCAAACAAGAAATACACGCTCAACCCATGATTTTCTTTTATTTCACGTACGCTCAACCCATGCTTTTCTTTTATTTCACGTTTCAACCCATGCTTTCTTTCTGAAATGGAGAACCAGAGTTGTATCTCATGTTCTGATTTCTTCTACCTTACCCCTCCTTCATATTTTCTTCACAACTTTGCATAAAATAGTCTTCTTCATCTTTTATCCACAGCGTTGGAATCAAAATCCCGCCCCTCCTTCTTTATCTTTTCTTCTATCCAATTTCAATCTATCCTCTTAAAATAAACCCTAAGTAGTTGTATTATACCCAATTTATCATATCATTCTCTCAATATTCTCCTGATTCAATAGGTAAACCCTTCGATTTGAATTTCTTTTTCTTTGCGTTCTTATTTAGGTTTAACCGAAGCAAGGTAATCGATCTTTTAGTTTTCTTAAAATCGACAGAAATTACGAACCCAGGATGAGGGTTTCAGTTCAAAGATCAAGGAGTTTAAAGTTTCAAGTCCCGAGAGAATCAACGGGGGTCATTTAGGATGAGAAGTTGTTCAAGAACGTGTATGTAAAAAACAAATCTATCCAATGAGCCTGTTTTGTATTAGGAAAATCTGAAGATGCACTTACTAACTCTACATGGAAGGTTTTCTCTCTGTCAAGTTGGTTTCATGTGGTTGGGTATGCACATACCTACCTATTTAGTTAAAGGAGGGCAATTATGGTTTAGGAATCATTTGTTTGAATCTTCATTTTGTTGATTCTCTTCAATATACCATACTGATCAACACATTGTTGCTACTTATGGTTCTTATTTATGTATGTGTATGCATCTTATTTATGTTGTTTATGTGTAGCTTGGTTTGGCATGTTGGTTGGCAATGATGCTTCTGTTGTAGCAAGTATTAGACACCAACACAAATAGCATCATTTGTATTTGAAGCTACAATGTCTTCTAGCTAGCACCTACTCATGTATGCTTAACTTCCAAATTTATACTTGTTTGAAGCAATCACTAATTACATAATTTCACACTAACATCTGTACCCTTTTGGATGGGACCGTAACCTATAGAATTGAATTGTTAAGGCTTCAATTTAACATTGGTTCTGTTTTTGTCATTGTCCCATTCAGTCATGTCCTGTCTTCTCAAGTTTAAAGACAAGTTTCGGCCTCATGGGTTTTCTGATCAGATTGAATAGAAAAGGAGGAAGGAGGGATACTCAACAACGATATTTTACTTAAATATTTCTAGGATTCTAAAAAACGAGTCGGCAACAAAGTTTTTACCACATTATGTATTTTAGCTTCTTGTATAGTTTTGATACCATGACCTTATGCTACCTTAATTAGAAATGTTTCACTGTCATGAGATTTGCATTTTTTTTGTGGTCATTTTTATTGTGGATTTATATTTGTTTAACATAGTCCGTGTCCCTTCAAAAAAAAAAAACATAGTCTGTGTGGTTTATTTCAAGGAAACATATTCATTTATATATACATATGTATATTTAATTATTTATCCTTGATGATGCTTTAATCTTAATTATACAACATTTCAGGCAAAGTTGAGTTTATTTGTGGGCACCTCTTTTTTGTAACAGGGACTGTTGTGTTTTCTTTATTCATGGTAAACATTTGGTCCTTTTTTTGAATTGTAGATATGACTTTGTATTGATGGACAAAGTGTTGAAATTCCAATCTCAACTGCTCTTGGCAACCATCAATTGCTTGTTGATAAAACTCAATTCTTTAATTTTAATCTTAATGTTGAGTCTTGTAAGGTTTTGTATTTTATCATAGAGAGAAGGTGAGATATCTTGCTCATTCCTCGCATGTACAATAACCTTGTAATGTAATGCTTATTTTCATGTTTACAAATAATTTTTCGTGTGTACAAACTTTTAAAACTCTCATATTTCATAAAACTAATAGATACACATTAACCTTACTAATGCTCAATAAATATACATTTTACTTTATAAACAACTTTTTTAAACAAATAATTGCATTAATTTTTCATTTTTGAGCAAAAGGTTGATTACACGCTCGAGGGCTTTTCAATTTTCATATACGATAAAAAAAAATTCACACCTTGCTCACCCGGTGCATTGCACGGGCACATTACTAGTGTATTTATATACATGTGCATTGATGATATATGTATGCGTTATCAATGTTATCCTTGCTATTTGTGACTTGTGACCTATACATACTAGTAGGGACTTCTCAATCTACTTATTTCTTTATTTTAGTTAGGTTGCCAATTGTTGGGCAAACATTATGTTGATATACAGATTTATTCATTTTATAGTTGTTATGCCGGCGAAATTTTAAAAAACATATGTTGAAGTCATTCAATAGACTTCTAACTTCATTGACACCTACGGTTTGACTTTTAAATAGTCAAACCATTACAAGTAGACTTTTAAACTTTCAAAAACACCTTTCTTTGATTGTAACCTACGGTTTTGACTTTCCAATAGTCAAACCATTACACTTAGGGTTGTTTGTTTTTTGAAAAAAAGGTCTGAAAACGTCTGAAATCTGATTCGGTCATATTTTTTTTTCCATTAAGGGGGCGTTTGGTTTGCAGATTTTGAAGGAATTGGAATGTTGAATTCCGTTGACCAGATTCCATTACATCGTTTGGTTCATTCTTTTTAAGGAATTGGAATGTTGAATTCCAATGAATTCCACAAATAAAGGAATTCAACATTCCTTGGGGGGGAGGTGGTATTTCATTGGAATGGAATGTCATATTTTTTTTTGGACAAAATTGTCCCTCGTCCTAATATGCACCACCACCATCGGCCACCACCTCCGGCCACCGTTGACCACCACCTCTGGCTACCAACATCGGCCACCACCTCCGACCACCATCGACCACCTCCGGCCACCACCACCACCAGCCACTAACACCTCTGGCTACAAACAACGACCACCACCACATCCGGCCACCACCACCACCTCCGGCCACCGCCATCGGCCACCACCACCTTCGGCAACCACCGCCACCGGCAACCACCACCACCGGCCACCACTACCGTTCAACATTATTAGCAAACACCAACTCTCTCCCTCTCTCTCCTCTCCTCTCTTCTCTCTCTACTCTCTCTATCTCAATCTATCATCTTTCTCTTCTATTTCTCCTCTCTCTCTCCTCTCTCCCTCTTTCTCTATCCTCTCCCTATCCTCTCTCTCTCTCTCTCTCTCTCCCTCTCTATCCCTCTCTCTCCTCTCTCTCCTATCTCCCTCTCTCTCTACTCTCTCTCTCTCAATCTATCCTCTCTCTCCTCTCTCCCTCTCTTTCCTCTCCCTCTCTCCTCTCTCTTTCCTCTCTCTCTATCCTCTCCCCCTCTCTCCCCTCTCCTCTCTCACTCCCCCCTCCCTCTCTCCTCTCCCTCCTCTATCTCTCCTCTCCTCTCTCTCTCACCTCTATCTCTCTCCCTCTCTCTCTCTCATCATCATTCGTGTGCTAAAATAATCAAAACAATTTTAGTTAATAATTAAACTATTTAATTACTATTTCATTAAAGTAATTTTTGTTGAAAAAAAATAAAATAAACAAAAAGGAATTTACCAAAATTCCATTCCAATTCTAAAGCTACAATTTGTGAACCAAACAGAAAATTTCCAATTCATTTAACAGATTCTATTCCAATTCTGTCAACCAAACAGGTGGTGAAACCTGACAACATTTCATTCCAATTCCTTCAAAGTCAAATTCCTTTGACAGATTCCATTACATCCAAAACCATTCTGCGAACCAAACGCCCCCTAAGAGTGTTTTTTTTTTTAAAAAGAGCTGAAAAGCTCTGATTTCACAAGAGGTAATTATAGCTCTGAAAAGCTCTAAAAACCTATCATCGGTGCCTCCCTCTCATGCAACCCTATTTCGCTGCAAGCAGATTGATTACAAAATAGGAACGATCGATTAATTCTGTTGACCCAGTTTAATCTAGTTGATAATCAAACAAGAAACACAATAATATCAAGAGATATAAAGATCAGATAAACATACCAATCCCTTGAATAAACAGTTAAACCTTGTGTGTTCTTGATACCCTTGAATACAGAGAAAACGTACGACTATTAACTAGAATATTATCAGAGTTAAACCTAAAAACTAATTAAACAAAACTTTAAATACATAGGCCATATGGGCTTTAATCTTAATGGGCTTTGTAACGGGCTTTAGGCCCATTTACAAATAACTATTAACATATTACAGTTTAAACCCTGAACTGTAACTATCAAATAAATACAATTTAGACCCTTTAATCTTGAATACAATTATTTGATCCAACGATCTCCCCCTTTGGATTCAAGATTAAAAAAAAATTGGCAATTTTCTTCAGGTCTTCACTTTTCTTTAGATATGACATTGATAGCTTCAAAACTTGATATTCTTGATATCCTTGGAATCTTCAGTCAGCAGTCTTCAGATTATATTCTCCTTCTTTGATTATTCTCCCTTTGTGTATGTTCTCCCCCTTTTTGATGAGTGGTGAGAAGCATCATCATCAAATCATATCAAAACAATCTCCCCTTTTATGGAAAAATCTCCCCCTTTGACTTTATAGACTTCAATTTAGCACTTTCTTCATGTAATGAGCCCTGTAAGAAATAAGAGCAGTCTCTCCAAATGGAAAGAGTGATTATTTCAATCTTTTCAGATAAAAATAGAAAGTAGTAACCATTCGAATCTTTTCAAATTCAAACAAGTAATAAGTGTAACCCTGAATCAACAAATGACTCAGTTAGAATGTCTGTCAATGACACAAAGTCACTGAGTAACACAAAGTTACTATATAAGGATCTGGTTTGATGTTGGCTCCCCAGGTCTTCCATTCAATCATCAAATAACACATGATTATCTATGAACGTTCTGACAGAAAACAAATTTTTGTGTGCTCGTTCATGTGTATGAAAAGAATTTAGTCATAGATGATTGCTTTTCAGTATAGGCTCAAAGAATGTAAACTTGTTGAGACAACAACAAATTATACAAAGACTCAATGTGCATGAGAAAGGGTTCAAAAGTGGGGCAACTTTCCTCTCTCTCTCCTCTCTCCCTCTTTCTCTATCCTCTCCCTATCCTCTCTCTCTCTCTCCCTCTCTATCCCTCTCTCTCCTCTCCTCTCCTCTCCTCTCTCTCCTATCTCCCTCTCTCTCTACTCTCTCTCTCTCTCAATCTATCCTCTCTTTCTCTCCTCTCTCCCTCCCTTTCCTCTCTCTTTCCTCTCCCTCTCTCCTCTCTCTTTCCTCTCTCTCCTCTCTCTCTATCCTCTCCCCCTCTCTCCCCTCTCCTCTCTCACTCCCCCTCCCTCTCTCCTCTCCCTCCTCTATCTCTCCTCTCCTCTCTCTCTCACTTCTATCTCTCTCCCTCTCTCTCTCTCATCATCATTCGTGTGCTAAAATAATCAAAACAATTTTAGTTAATAATTAAACTATTTAATTACTATTTCATTAAAGTAATTTTTGTTGAAAAAAAATAAAATAAACAAAAAGGCATTCACCAAAATTCCATTCCAATTCTAAAGCTACAATTTGTGAACCAAACAGAAAATTTCCAATTCATTTAACAGATTCTATTCCAATTCTGTCAACCAAACAGGTGGTGAAACCTGACAACATTTCATTCCAATTCCTTCAAAGTCAAATTCCTTTGACAGATTCCATTACATCCAAAACCATTCTGCGAACCAAACGCCCCCTAAGAGTGTTTTTTTTTTAAAAAAGAGCTGAAAAGCTCTGATTTCACAAGAGGTAATTATAGCTCTGAAAAGCTCTAAAAACCTATCATCGGTGCCTCCCTCTCATGCAACCCTATTTCGCTGCAAGCAGATTGATTACAAAATAGGAACGATCGATTAATTCTGTTGACCCAGTTTAATCTAGTTGATAATCAAACAAGAAACACAATAATATCAAGAGATATAAAGATCAGATAAACATACCAATCCCTTGAATAAACAATTAAACCTTGTGTGTTCTTGATACCCTTGAATACAGAGAAAACGTACGACTATTAACTAGAATATTATCAGAGTTAAACCTAAAAACTAATTAAACAAAACTTTAAATACATAGGTCATATGGGCTTTAATCTTAATGGGCTTTCTAACGGGCTTTAGGCCCATTTACAAATAACTATTAACATATTACAGTTTAAACCCTGAACTGTAACTATCAAATAAATACAGTTTAGACCCTTTAATCTTGAATACAATTATTTGATCCAACAATCTCCCCCTTTGGATTCAAGATTACAAAAAAATTGGCAATTTTCTTCAGGTCTTCACTTTTCTTTAGATATGACATTGATAACTTCAAAACTTGATATTCTTGATATCCTTGGAATCTTCAGTCAGCAGTCTTCAGATTATATTATCCTTCTTTGATTATTCTCCCTTTGTGTATGTTCTCCCCCTTTTTGATGAGTGGTGAGAAGCATCATCATCAAATCATATCAAAACAATCTCCCCTTTTATGGAAAAATCTCCCCCTTTGACTTTATAGACTTCAATTTAGCATTTTCTTCATGTAATGAGCCCTGTAAGAAATAAGAGCAGTCTCTCCAAATGGAAAGAGTGATTATTTCAATATTTTCAGATAAAAATAGAAAGTAGTAACCATTCGAATCTTTTCAAATTCAAACAAGTAATAAGTGTAACCCTGAATCAACAAATGACTCAGTTAGAATGTCTGTCAATGACACAAAGTCACTGAGTAACACAAAGTTACTATATAAGGAGCTGGTTTGATGTTGGCTCCCCAGGTCTTCCATTCAATCATCAAATAACACATGATTATCTATGAACGTTCTGACAGAAAACAAATTTTTGTGTGCTCGTGCATGTGTATGAAAAGAATTTAGTCATAGATGATTGCTTTTCAGTATAGGCTCAAAGAATGTAAACTTGTTGAGACAACAACAAATTATACAAAGACTCAATGTGCATGAGAAAGGGTTCAAAAGTGGGGCAACTTTCCTTCTTTTTCAATATTAGTATCTTCCAAATGAAGAACCAATAGCATATGTGCTGCTTCCCCAGAAAATGTGAAGCATTCTCTTTTTGAGAAAAGAATGAGTAGCTGGAGGGGTTAATGCAATAGATGGCATGGGCTAGTTGCCTATTTCAATGATGGTCACCAAAGAATGTGAACCAATCAGATTATGTGGTTGCCCGGCTCAGAAAGAAGTTTGGTGCAGAGTTTAATATTCTTTTACTCTGTTCACTCACCCTCTTTCTTTTAATGCTCACTTCTAACCAATCTCTTTTTTCCATTTTAACTCTTCACACACCAACACTCAAATCTTTACACCCCTCTCCCCTCAATCACTCAGGGAAAACTTCCTGGGTAGGAAACACTGGTTATCGTGAATCCATGGAAGTTCTGTTAAGTTCTCACACTGAATCCCATGTATTTTCCTAAAAGAACATGTTGTTCAACAGTCTTTTGTATATGTAAGCACAAATAAGCACAAAGTTACATGAAGAATAAAATATTTCGGAGAAGTCAAAACAGTTATGTTTGACGATGCAGTTCTCCCCCTCAACCTAAAAGAGTTTGACTATTAAGCTCTAAGGAGTTTTTCTATTAAGCTCTTTAACGAGTAAGCTCCCCCTCAACTGAAGATTTTTTTTTTTATTTTAGAAAGATCAAGCAGGAAAAATAAAGCACTGAAGTGTGGGTCCTAATCTGATGTGATTAGAAGACATACTCCATTGAGGTACGAGTTCTAAGCTGATTTACTTAGAAGCCTTTCTTCTTTCTCCCCCTTATATCTTGGGTGCCTGCAACACAGATTTAGCTTTTGGTACCCACTGGTATTTGGGTCCTAATGGGTTAGTTGCAGTTCTAGTGGGAGATATGAAGTAAGAACCATACCAGTTATTCACATAATCTTTTCTTACAAAATCATTTGAGCCACAGTAGGAACATCTAATTTTCTTTTGTGCTAACCTGATCAATTGATGGATTGTGTAAACCAGATCAGGTTTGCCAAAAGTTTTACCTTTTGTAGCATAGTTCCATTTAGCATTTGATGTATGCACAAATGATTCTTCTTTCTTCTTCTCCTCCGAGGATCCTTTAACTCTCCAGATCCAGTTTCCTCTTTCTTTCTCATCATCCCTTCTCCAGAAGCTTTTCTTTTGAGACTTAGTCTTCTAGAAGTTACCTGAACCATCAACATTTTTGTCATAGAAAAGGTTAGAAGAACGAATCTGATCAGTGGATTTAGAAGTAAGACAATTATCTAAATTATAGAAAGGATTATAGAAAACATTTGAAAAATATGAACTTGAAGTTGTTTTTAATGAACTATCTGAATCAGCTAGATCATCTCTTGGTGATTGAGCTATTGACTATGGCGTCTTGTGCTCAGACAACTTCACCTTGAATATGATCTCTTCAAGTTCCTTTATCTTTGAAGACAAACTGTTTCTTTCCTTTTCAATCAGATCAAACTTCTTATGCAACTCAGATTTTGCATTCTTCTCCTTCATGATGTTTGTTGACAATTCAGATAGCTTTCTTGTCAGTTTAGCTATCTCAGTCTCAAATATCTTCTTTTCTTCAGAAAAGTATGTATTTGTATCCTTCAACTCAGCTTTCTTCTTTTCATTCTCAGCCTTTTCTCTCTCTAGAATGATAACCTTCTCAAAGTCTGAAACTTGTTGAGAAAGCTTAACACATCTAAGCTCTAATGATTTCTTTTCTTCAAAGGCTTTTCTGGAGAAGTCAGAGAATTTCTTAGCGAATTCTTTTCTTTCTTTTTCAATCAATCAACAGTTCATCTTGAGCTGTTGCATTGTCTCTGTCTTGGGTTGCCTTTTCTTTCAGCGTTTTAATCTCAACCTCAAGACTGAGGACTTGATCTTTCAGTTTATCTCTTTCCGCAAAGACTTGAGAATTTGACTTTTTAAGCTCTTGAGATGTTTGAATAGCAATGTTTGCTCTTCTTCTCAGCTCATCAAGCTCTTTTTTCATTAACTCCTTCTTAGACCATGTAGAGTTGGATTCAGATCTTTTCAACTTTGCTTGAAGATCCAAGATCTCTTTTTCTTTAGACTCAATCATTCCTTCAAGAGGTAACATCTCGGATTTGAGCTTTTTAATCTCCTTTTCACAATCATAAGCTATGTCTGTATATCTTGACAACTGTCTGGCAAGACGTTTAGCATTTGCTTTTGCTTCAGAAATTGTCATCTTTTCAAAATCAAGGTTGTAACCTTCAGACATCTTTAGCTGTATGGTTAGAAATCAAACTTTTCTGTACCAAGACAATCAACTAGAAGAGATCGTTAGAATCAAGATAAAAACCACACTCAAAAAATTTCAGAAAAATAAATTTCCAAAAAATAATTAAGTGTAGAATTTGAACAGTATAAAACACAAAAAAAATAATACTGAAGAATGAAATTAGGAAAATTTTGATCAAGCACAAAACTTTTGTCCCCCTTCGCAGACTTATCACGGGAGTCCCGCTAAGTATGCAAAAAGACAAAGTTTGCTCGACCGATGTGCTTGACCGGTGTTTTCTTCGACCGGTAAATTCGACCGGTAAGATGCTTCAACCGGGAAACTTCTTTGACCGGTATTGGTCTTGACCGGTAAGTTGCTATGACCCGGTAAAGTGTTGACCGATATTAGATCGGACTAGCGACCGGTATTAATTCGACCGGTAACTTGCAATGACCGGTATTGGTGCTTCGACTGGTAAAAGTGCTTAGACCGGTAGGATGTAAAGACCGGTATTATGCTCGACCGGTAAAAGACTAAGACCGGAACCAAAAATGGACCGATATACCTTTCGACCGGTGTTAATGTGAATCGATATAATCTATGGACCGGTAATGGTCTTCGACCGATAAGATAGACCGATAGAAAACGGTCGACTGGTATTAGCTTTGACCGATACAAAGTATTGACCGATAACAGATATAGACCGATAAACTACCTTCGACCGATAATGATTATTCGACCGATATGTTCTTGAACCAGCCCAGATTGTCGATGAACATAACAGATAATCAACCCAGAAATCAACCACGAACTCAAAATCAAATGCAAATATCAGACTATTACGCCCAGAAACAAGTATCGATCACAGTTCAATCAAAATTAAAGATTAATTTCAACTATCATGCATTAATTTGATGAACACAGAGACCGATATGTATACGAACCCAGATTTCACAAAATCCTAAAAATCTAGTCACTTGATGATCTATACTGCGATTAATCAATCAGATAGCATTCAGAAACATGAACCTCAACTAATCAGATCAACTTTAAACCAATAAGCACATCAATTCATGCAATCGAATTTCACTATTCGATGAACAGTAAAAAAAAATCGATGAACAGTGAACCGCGTGAATAGTAATCGATGAATAGTAAAATCGCAAAACACAAATTTAATCCTAAAACTTGATTCTTTAGGCACTGATACCACTTGTTGACCCAGTTTAATCTAGTTGATAATTAACACACAAACACATATAGATCAAGAGATATATAGATTAAGAATAACATACCAATCCCTTGAATAAACAATGAAACCTTTGTGTATTCTTGATACCCTTGAATACAGAAAAAACAACTACCTCTCTCTAAACAATAATTATGATAAAGATAATAATGAGAGGATTAAACCTAAAACCTAATAAATCAAAACATTAAATACGTATGCCATATGGGCTTTAACCTTAATGGGCTTTCTAACAGGCTTTACGCCCATTTACAAATAACTATTAACATATTACAGTTTAAACCCTGAACTGTAACTATCAAATAAATACAGTTTAGACCCTTTAATCTTGAATACAATTATTTGATCCAACAAATTCCATATTACAAGAACGGTCGCTGCTTGAGAAGTGATTGCAAAATCGATCTCACCTGTCAATTACAAAATCGATCGTTCGTATCTAAACTCTCAAAGAAATCGATTCCTACTACCCAGATCATTATCTCCAAGTATATCGATTGAACTTCATACTTGTTTCTTGCCAATCGATCGAACATGTTATCTACCTGTTTTGTATTTGACTGAGTTGGGTTTTTTTTGGGTTTTTTTGACTAAAAGGTTATCTAACCTTCTATGGACTCTCGATCGATCTTAAAGAAGCCTGCTCCTGAATTCCTGAATGGTATGATCTTCATATTCTGGTTATGCTTTGGTTATGTTTTGATAAACGTTTTATGTGTGGTTTCAAACCATTCGTTAGAATACAATATAAAAGAACTGATCAGTTCTGCACAAAGTTATCTAGAATATGCCTGTAGTAGACAGAGACACAACTCTTGATTTTTTCCCCTCCATCTCATCTCGAAATGTGACATACTCTTTATAATTATAATTTTAACATCGTCCTTTCTATTTACTGAAAGGATTTTCATCATACAAGTGAGCTTTGTGATGGATATCCACTTTGGTAGTATTGTAATGGAATATTAGCTGGATAAATTGATTAAGGATTTCAAACCATTAATTGGTTAAGTCAAACCATTCATGTTTTCTGTGTGATTTCAAACCATTCATGTTATGTGATTAATTGAAACTTTGGTCTCCTGTGAACATGTTATGTGGTTTCAAAAGTTTTCAAAAAAATCAAATCTTAGGAAGATGGTCAATTGGTCATATACAAAAGATTTGCATACTGTCAATTGGACGCAATAACCATTCATCTGACCATAAAGCAAAAAGGTCAGGTTCACAAAGCAAAAAGGGGATTCAATTTCTTCACAGATTCACAACTTGGAGTTTCTTGATTCTTGTAATCTGGGTGGGTTTTTGGAGCTTTAAAGAACACAATTTTAGGTGTTTCTTGAAATGGGGGTTTCTTAATTTCATTCTATAATCCTAGGTTAACAAAAACAATTGGTTTATTAGGTTTCTTCAAATGGGTTTTAGCTCATCAAAGCTTAGAATCTTGGGTTGTTACTAGAATTGAGTTTAAATTATTTCCCGAAACAGTTTTAATTGATTCAATCATACTTTATTAGAATGCTAGTTCGTTCAAACTCCCCTCCTTGAGTCATAGCTATATATATGGAAGAAATTATCTTATATTGAAGCTTTGTGTTAGAATTGGATGTTATTCTCAATCGAAATGGATTTGTGCGAAAGGTTTAGTATAATTGGCAGGATTAGTTTGATTTTAAATCCATTAAACTTCTGTTAATTTGAAATTTTTAGTCCAACAGAGAACATGAAGAATGGATTATATTATTCATTCCCTTGTGAAATCTTGAATCGTTCTTTTGTTTGAATGGAATTGGCTGTACTCATTTGTTTAAAGGGCAAGAGATGCTCTTTAGTTGGTAGGAGGTGTGGATGCTTTGACAAGTCAAGCATGTGATGATTAAATTAAACTTCAGGGGTATTTTTGGATTTATGACTATTTTAATATGTTTTGGTGTATTAAGTTGACCAATAATTATGTTTACATGTTTACTGGATCTCCCTCCAAAAGTAAGAAAAAAATACTAAAAAGGAATTCTTGGTTCATGTTAAATTATCTTTTTATCCATATTTATTATTACAACATTTTGATAGCACAGTTTTTGTTTATAAAATCATTTTATTTGTTATTATTGTTTTTGGAACCCTTTTCATGGGTTGGGTTCGTTGAAAAGTTGAAGTTAACGTGATAAGTGGTTATCAACCGTTGGGATGAAAAATAGACGCACATTAGGATGAGATTAGGATGAGATGCACCAAATAAGATAAACTGAGATGTACCAGATCAATTCCCTTTCTCTAGTTTACCATTCATTTATGTTTTGTTTCTCATAATGTAGGATTTTACTTGCCATTCATGGTCCTTGTTTTAGGGTTCCTATTTTGCTAATTAGATGAAATATCTTGCGATAGGAATTTATGAATGTGATTCTGTCTTGTGCGCTAATTAGTGATGGGCGAGAATGTACGTGTAAGGTGGATAAATGAAATTATCAAATGCTTTTTAGAGACATGTATAGAGGAGGTAAATAAAGTGGGTCAAAGTGGGAGTAGTCTTCGAAAAGAAACTTGGGTAAAGGTGGCAACAATGCTTGAGGACTCGTGTAAGAATAGATCAGTTGCTAATAATATGTGACCAACATATGATGGGAGTGATGTCACATATGCATTCCGTGAAGATCTCATGAGCAGATTGTCCCCCTCCACAGACCTAGCACGGGGGTCCCGCTACCCGGTTAACGGATGGGGTCAAGGGGCAACGCCCTTGCAGGATCTGGGGGCAGCGCCCCGAGATAAAAAAATTTAACAATTAAATCTCATAAGGCATCTTGTAAAATGGGTTGAGAACAGTCAAAAATCACCAAAACTTTCGCAACCCATCAAAATTCGCAAGTCCTTTTAAACAATAAAGCACAATTCGCAAGATGCATTAAGCTTAACCTCAAAATTCGCAGAGGCTTGCATTGCGAATTCCTGACTTTCGCAAGCCTCATGTATGCGAATCCTCGCATTTCGCAGTCCTTATATTCGCGAATCTTTCAGAATTCACAACCCACTAACTTGCGAATTCTTCACTTCTCGCAACTCTCTCATCTGCGAAACTTATACTTTTCGCAACATACACATCTGCGAGATCTATACTTAGAACATTTTTCAAACATGGAAACCATTAATGGCATGCGAATTCTTAAGAACTCGCACACAATGTGAGCACAGTGGTCTGCGAATCCTTCAACTTTCGCAATCTGACCACTTGCGAATTCTACACTTAAACAAAAAAAATCGTTGTGTCCAAATGTTCTGCGAATCCTCCTCTCTGCGAATCCTTCTCATTCTGCGAGTTCTTCACGAATCTTGCGAAAAATATGGATCTCGAACTTATTTTCTGACTTTCTTCAATCCAGCCTTCAATACATCGATTTCTGAGTTGATACTTTATCCACAGATTCGAAAATAACTATTGACCACAATTGTAGTTGAACATATAGCCTGATTTTGACTCTAAGCATAAAATCAATTCAACCATAGTAACACATATTTTTCGAACAAAATAACTCAAAAATCGACAGATCTGATTTCTGGAATGAAATTGATATTAGCTATAGATTCGATAATGATAAACAATAACTATTGAATCAATTAAACATCAAAGAACAATCAATTTCACAAAAATCACAGAAATCGATTTTCACAGGATTGTTCTATCAAAACCAACAGATCTCTCGATCGTGCAGAAAAATGTTTTCTGTTAAGCTCTGATACCAATTGTTAGGTCCATTGAGATCAATGATTGGTTTGATTAGGAGATGAACAAGGATTCAAGAGTAGAAATTAGTAAATTATTATGCAGAAAAGTAAATCTACACTATGAGCTTCAAGAACACGATGCGTCTACATTGTGGCTGATTTGATTAACACAAAAATGAAAGTTAACCTAAAACTATTACATGATTTCTATTTATACTCCCATAACCCTTGTAAACACTATAAGACCAAACCCAATACAAGGCCCAATATACATATTGTAGATTACTTTATAAAACTTCTAATGAGAACATAAAATATGTTCTAACAGGCTAGCTTGTCGTGCATGCTCCAACCCGACAACATTGCGTAGGCAGGGAAGTCACTAACGGTCCATAGAAGTATAACCCTCATCTCAAAATTATTCTTACAATAAACATCATACGTAAGAGCGCCCACTGTATACAACATCTTGAGATCATCTATTAGTGGCCTAAGAAACACATCTAAATTCTGACTGAGGCTCTTTCTACCTTTCTACCAGGAATGACCAATGCAAGTTTAACATATGAATCTTTCAAACCCAACCAAGGAGGTAAATTGTAGATGGTAGGAAACACTGGCCATAGTGAATACGGATTCAAATTTAAATTATCCGGGTTGAAACCGTCGGTGCATAAGCCAAGACGCACATTCTGGACCTCAGAAGCGAAGTCAGGATGTACCATGTCAAAATGCTTCCAAGCCGCACCATCACTTGGATGTACCATCACACCCGGTTCTGTCTGATAATCCTTGCGCCATGTCATCTCTTTAGACGTCTTCTTTGACATAATACAATCTTTGAAGTCTAGGAACAATAGGCAAGTACGTCAACACCAAGTTTGGGACCTTGCTTCGTCCTAGTCTTGTAACGACTTTCATTGCAATAGACAATGAGTCAACTCAAAATCATGCTTGTAAAATAGCATGCAATGGTTTTTGCAAGCATCGATCTTTACTTTTGGTAGAGCAAGCTTTTTCAAACTATTCTTCGTCTCGTGGAAGTTACCGGGTAGTTTTTCACCCACGGGTAGGATATCTTTAATTATAGGAACAACTCGATTATAAGTCATCTAGGGTACATTACATTCTGCCTTACAATTCAACAATCTCGTCGCGACTCCCAATTTTGAGTAATTCGGACACCTATCCCAAAATGGCTCGTTAGCAGCTTGTAACATGTCATAAAATCCTCGGGCAGAAGGATTAGGGGTTTCTTCTTCCCATGTCATGCATTCATGTATCATGTGATCGTCCACCATTTCAACATACCTTTCATTATGATCTACTACCGGAGTAGAAGATTAACCCACATCTTGATGTCCTTCATTATCGTAATAGGTTTCACTATGTGGTATAATCAGGCATGAATCCGTGCTTCATCAAATGTAGCCTTACGTCGTCCCCTTCTTTATAGCGTAAGTTTTGACATTTCTTACAAGGGTATCTGATACGAAGGACTATCCCATCACGTGTAGGTTTCCTTTCAACAGTCCCTTCATTGGCATAAGCATAGTCCAAAAAATTGTCCTTTGCAACAATATAGTCGACGCTAAGAAACTATCGAATGTCGTTCCTTCTATACATCCATCCTCTAACTATCGATATATTCAACAACAACAACAAAGAAAAAAGTAGTTAGTCGACATAATCAAGATAGAGGTGGTGTAGAGGACTTTTGAATGAATTGAAAACACTACATGTAATGGTTTGCCTATTTGAAAGTCAAACCATAGGTTACAATCAAAGAAAGGTGTTTTTGAAAGTTTAAAACCCTACGTGTAATGGTTGGACTATTTAAAAGTCAAAACTTAGGTGTCAATGAAGTTAGAAGGCTATTCAACACTACATGTAATGGTTTGCCTACTTGAAAGTCAAACCGTAGGTTTAGAGAAGCTTTGGATGACTTTAAAACTCTAAGTGTAATGGTTTGACTGTTGGAAAGTCAAAACCATAGGTTACAATCAAAGAAAGGTGTTTTGGAAAGTTTAAGACCCTACATGTAATGGTTTGACTATTTAAAAGTCAAACCGTAGGTGTCAATGAAGTTAGAAGGCTATTGAACACTAAATGTAATGGTTTGCCTACTTGAAAGTCAAACCGTAGGTTTAGAGGAGCTTTGGATGACTTTAAAACTCTAAGGTGGCGTTTGTTTTTTAAGAGGTCTGAAGTCTTATTTGACGTCTAATTAATATGAGGTGTTGCTGAAGTCTGAAATCTGAATCAACAAGACTGTTTGTTTTTGTAAATTGAAACGTTTGAATATGAATCCAAATCTGAATCAATAAGACTGTTTGTTTTTGTAAATTGACAAACGTCTGAAGTCTGAAATCTGAATCAACAAGACTGCTTGTTTTTGTAAACTGGTAAACGTCTGGATATGTATAACTGTCTATTTTATCCCTCAAAATGTTGTACCGTTGAATTTATAAAAACATCAATTCATGTTAATTAAATTATACTACCATATATTTCTTACACATTCAAAAATTCAACTAAAATACGTCTATCCATTCAAACACAATAGAAAACATGAACAAAATCTCATACAACTAAAATGAAGGTTAATTTTGCATTAATTGTGTCGCAATTTCTTCTCTTAAACTAGCCATATATGTTTGGTGAGCGGTACTCCATGCAGTTGAACCTCTTCAACTTCATCCTCGCCATCGTCCCCTTGCTCAATGGTTTGATCATATTCAGAAAATAACTCATCACTTAAACCTTCCTTTCGTATGAAATTGTGAACCGCAAAGCATGCAATAACAACGTCCCTTTGAACCTCAAGTGAAAATGGTGCCATTCTTTTCAGTATTGGAAAACGTGCTTTCAGGACACCATAAGCACATTCAATAACATTTCTAAGTTTTGCATGAGAATGATTAAATTTTTCATACTTCTTCATTGCACGTCGATGACGGAAATCTCCAAGCCAATATCTATCATTACGATACGGTGCCATAAATCCTCTAGTATTCGAATACGAAACATCACATAGATAGTATTTATCTGGAAACAAAAAATAAAATAGTTATTAATATGAATATAGTATATATTACCTCTAAATCGTTAGTATACCTGGAGGAGGAAATGGAAATCCAATAGCATCATCTGTCAAAGTTTCAGACAGAACTCTAGAATAATGCTCAACCCCTTCCCACCCAGCAACAACAAATGTAAAAACCATGTTGAAGTCACAAATTGCCAAAACATTTTGATAACATTCACCCGTTCCTCGTTCTCTATATAAATGTTGTTCTTGAATAGGGACAATATCATGTATTAAAGTTCCATCAAGAGCGCCAATTACTCCCTACATTAAATCTAGTAGTCAAAAATAAGTTTAGTAAATAAAATGTATACAACTATTACTATTATTTATCTTATATATTCGTCGTAACCTCCAATTATTCCCTGGGATGTCTGGATTTGGATTGAATGATGTAGGAACTATGATCTCCTTAGCAAACTCAATCATTTTATCCAACACTTCATGAAAAAATTTATGAATTGTTTGTGTCGAGTGTTGGAACCTATTTTTCACCAATCTATAACGTTGATTGTGACCTATAATCATCAGAAAGATAGCCATCTTTTCTTCGACCAGTATATGTTTGCTATCCGTTAACCAACTTCTTGCTTTAAAATGATCACATAGTAGAACGAAAACATCACGGGACATTCGTAACAAATCAATACATTGTCGATCGTTACCTTCAAGTAGCACATTTGTAAATTGTCGTCCAGTCATTGCAGACGTATTATCTCTTTTCCTTTTTAAACGCTTTGATCGCAAGTAGAACACATATAAGAACATTACAATGATAAGTGTTGCTATTTTATCATCATCCATGATGAACCTGTTAAAAGCATAAATAAAATTATAAATAAATAAAAGCTTGTTCAATATCAAACACGTAAACCCAAATAACTACTTGTTCAAACACATAAACCCAAATAACTACTTGTTCAAATAACAACCACATAACTACTTGTTCAACTTCCAAATAACTACTTGTTCAACTTCTAAAAGCTTGGCCTACATAGTTAAATATCAAAACATAACCAAATAACATGTTCAAATGCAAAACAGGTAACCAAATAACAACTTGTTCATATTCCCAACACTAATCCAAGAATCCCAATCTTCTTGCAGTCCTCGAAATCCATGGTATTAATATATCAGGGTCTCAAGGGATCGCCAACCATGTCTTTCTTAATAATTTTGTGTGGCCAAAAATGTCAACGTCTGCACTATAAAGAGAATCTTTGGATCAAGGCCAAGAGTGTTCAACCGTTCAAGGAAAGCCTCCACGCTTGAGGTTTGTTTTGCAGCAAGTGTCTGAAGTGCACCCTTCATATCAATAGCTAATTCATGCATTTCGACCTTTGTTTTAATCTTCTTTTTTGGTCTAGATGAATGTGCACTTGGTTTATCGACACTTGGTCCTTCCTCATCATCTTCATCCTCATCATTCTGAGTAGAGTGAGTATGTTGGATCAGAAATTGTATTCAAGATTAAATTGTCAAAAGGGGTCTATTTTGTAATAGTGTTTAATTCCTTAGGGGGTGTTTTAGCTGATATCTAGTAATGCCTAGGTCATGTTGACCAACATATAAAAGGCATTGTGCTTCTAGATTTCGGTCAATAGGTGAATAGGAAGAGAGGTCGCTTATCTGATTTACACGTACAAAGGTATTGGTTTACACCAAGAACACACACACGTATTCATCTGATTAATCAAGAGATCTATGGCATATTGATTTGATTTCTATTCATCTCTTGTTCTTATTGTGTTGTGTGATTAATTATCAACTAATATCGGGGTTTAACATAGCCTACCCGTACTGCATGGGTACAGTCAATTCGTTTTAGTTAAAAATGGAGGTAAATCTTGTTGGTTTGACTGTCATCCAAGATGGTTACCTAGTGCAAATACCTTCGGACGTGATCGAACAGGATTTTTGGATGGATCTAGGGTGTTAGCCGATCCACCACCCGAGTTAACCGGTGAAGAAATATAGGAGCAGGTCTGTCATCTTCCAACTGTTTACGATGGCTCCCCGTTTCGATCGTCCAATAGAAAAATTATCGGCTTTGGAATCACTCATAATTCGTTGAAGAGAAG
Organism: Arctium lappa; assembly: GCA_023525745.1. Taxonomy (NCBI): domain Eukaryota; kingdom Viridiplantae; phylum Streptophyta; class Magnoliopsida; order Asterales; family Asteraceae; genus Arctium; species Arctium lappa. Next base: position 17,948,751 of record CM042056.1, on the reverse strand, counting down.
CATCTTTTGGGAGATGCCATATCGGAAGACGTTGTTAATCCGACACAACCTGGATGTCATGCACATTGAGAAGAACGTCTTTGAGAATATCTTTAACACTGTCATGGACACGTCAAAAACGAAAGACAATATAAAAGCAAGGAGGGATGTAGAGATTTACTGCAACCGATCGCAAGTTGCATATTGCCACATCAGGCAATAAAGTAGTAAAGTTGAAGTCGTCGTACACTTTGACCAAACAACAAGTAAAACAAGTATGTGAATGGTTGAAGAGACTGAAGTTTCCGGACGGGTATGCTTTGAATATTGGGGGGTGTAAACATGGCATACTACAACTTTTGTAGCTTCAAGAGTTATGATGGTCATGTGTTTACGTAACGATTGGTCCCTATTGCCTTATGAGGGATGATACTGACTCCCATATGGGATGCGATAACAGAGTTATGCACATTCTTTCGTGCAATCTACTCAAGGGTGTTACACTTAGAAGACTTGATTCCATTACAAATAAGAATCGTTCAAACAATTTGTAAGTTGGAAAAAGTCTTCCCGCCTGGATTATTTGATTCTATGGAACACTTAGTGATACATTTGACACGAGAAGCCATAAATGGTGGGCCAGTCCAATATAGGTGGATGTATCTTTATGAGAGTTAAATGAAATTTCTCATTCAAGTACTTTTCATTCAAATACTCACTCATTTATTTTCTAACACTTATATCAATCGTTGTTTAGGAAACTTGGGTCGTGGAAGAGGACTGTTAGAAACAAAGCAAGGGTGTAGGGGTCTATCGTTGAGTCTTATCTAGTAAATGAACTCTCCACCTATTGCTTCTTGTATTTTGATCCACAGATAGAAACTCGGCATAATCGTGAGTCAAGAAACTTTGTCTCAGATATTCCTAGTTCTTCAGGAATAGACGATAAATTCAGCATATTCAAGAAGGGGGGGAAGACCATCTTGACTCAAGTCGAGATTCACAAGATCCACACATATGTGTTGCTGAATTGTGAAGAAGTTCGACCTTTTCAATGGACCTTTGATGAGTGGATACGGCAAAGAGAACCTCATCTTGATGCAGTTGCACTAGATAAAGCTCGGGATAAAAGGTGTTCTACTTGGTTCGATGTAATGTTACACATATGTAGTTTATTTCTTATTTGTGGTTTTATAGGTCTTGCTCGGATCAGTCGATTTCTCCGATCATTAGAAATCCTTAGCACGTGCACCGACCGAAATGCTTGGTCGCATAAGGGATATTTTGTTAATGGTCACAAGTTTCATATGGTAACACATGCTGCTGAGTGTGTCACACATAATAGTGGTGTATGTGTGAGAGGATCTTGTTATGACGACTCCGAGTCTGCCTATTATGGATTGTTGGATGACGTGTTAGAGGTGGAGTATTACAATATAGGCTATTGTGTTGTAGTTTTGTCCAAGTGTACATGGTTTGATAGTCCAGAGGGAGTTAGAGTCGGCCCTAAACATGGGTTGGTTGATATCAAATACAAGTCCAGACTCGTAGGTAAGGACTATTACGTCCTAGCATCACAAGAAGAACAAGTGTATTACACACCCTATCCTTCAGGCAGTAAGGATTTAACGGACTGGTGGGAAGTTGTGAAGACCAAGGCCCATGGAATATATGAAGTTGAAGAATGGGCTATCGATGAGTTGGATGATGATAACGTGGATGGAGAATCGTTCATTCAAATCAACAAACAGGTAACTCATAATACAAACAATTGGGTAAATGAGGACCTCAATTCCATCCCTCTTGTCGCTAGGGAGGTCAACGTAGTCACCACAAATGACGAATCCAGTGACAACGAAGAAGAATTTGAAGACGTGGACGATGATGAAGATAATGAAGACGAACTTATGTTATCTGATCACTTGTCTGATGACTAGTGTGCCTTTCTTATGTAGACATTATTCATAATAATTATATCCTTATTACATGTTTGTACACTCATATTTTTGTGTCTTATGATTTATGTACACTTATATCATTGTGTGTGAACCATTCTCTACTTTTAGATGGTGGGACGCGACACTAGGGGTAAGGGTAGAGGCTCTAGCAGGGGCAGTAGCAGCTCCACCAAGCATGGTGACCCCCGCGCCGACGAGCCTAGGGACGATTCTACCTTTGTTGCAGCTACCGACGAGGGACTAGATCAGATCCATCTTGAGGACGGGCTTGAGACGCCGTCGCCTGAAGCGGGCTCGAGGGTTAGAGGCCCCAATATTGCATCACAGACGCCTCATACGAGCCAGCGACCGCCGATTGTGTTCTCTGTCGGCGGTTAAGTATATGTGATATATTATTTATTCTAGTACATAATAAACCGATCCTAATGTTCTTTATGTTGTATATTTTGCAATTGTGAAGGTTTAAGAGGCAGGAAGTGGTCCGGAGGGCCACTAGCATCTTTCAGTCCATGTTCGTTGGTCCATGGGCTCATGTTGGGGATGTCCCTGAGTAGCACTATGCATGGATGATGGATCTTTTACGGGTATGTATTTTACTCTATTTAACTAATTGAGTGGGTTTATTTTTACTTAATCCAAACAATATGTATGCAGTTGTATTATAGTTGGCCTCCTGAGATGGACGCCGACGTATTATTTGCATTCCGGCGTACCCTGACGAATAGGTACTCGGACATGATGAGAGATGCCCGTAGATGGGCCAGGGAGAGGGATTTAGCTATTGACAAAGTCCAGTTCGACGGACATGACTACATGGTTCTTAGCGTACACAATCTAGAGTGGATCTGGCATGAGTTTTAGATCCATATTATTGATCAGGTTTGTTTTGAATACTTGTATCTGGTTGTACTAGGATTTATATTGATTTATGTCTTGTTTTTAACAGGTATGGAACACCGATGCGTTGAGGCGTATATCTAGGGCCAATACGGCCAATCGGGCCACCGAGTATGATGGGATGACATCCATACATGTTAGTGCCTTGAAAGTTTGGAAACTAAATCTATTTTAAATGTATTTTATATTTTGTAAAATGATGTGCAAGGGCTTTGTGCTTAAAAGATGTAGCAAGGGAAGGTGGTAGGTAGGAATTGTAGCTATAAATAGATGGTTAAGGCCTTGTAATCATGAAACCTAAAAGTTTCATGATTTTATGTGAGGAAGAAGATGAATAGTACATTTAACGGTTCCGTTAGTGCCGTTAGAATTTTTTTAACAAAATTGGTCCAAATTTGTTAAATTTGACCAAGTTTTGTTCCTCATCCCTTGGTGCACGATCCATCGTTCCCTCTTCGAGCGACAAGCTTACGACTCTCAAACGGGAATTCTTATTCGATTCGCGATTAACGACGGATTCGTTGTTAAACACTAAGTATGCACCGGTTCGTCACGTAAAATCCTCTTGTTGTCATTCTTGTGGGCTTAACGTAACAAGTTGGATTTCAACATTTTAAGATGCTTCTAAGTGCACTTAGTCGATCTTATGGAGTACTTCGGATCCGGTTTTAAAATCGAAAATGCAAGAGTGAGAGCAACAACAAAGGGGGAGCCGAGCCTTTGATTGTCAAAGTTGTGCCAAAGTTCGTCAAGTAAATCAAGGGGGAGAGGATTTAAAGCTTCAAGAAGGATGATTTACTTTCACAAACTTTAGGGGGATAATGTTAGTGCATTGAAAGTTTGGAAAGTAAATGTATTATAAAGTGTAATTGTATAGATCTTAAAGTGTAAGGGCTTGTGCTTATATGTTGTAGAAAATGTGGTAGGTAGGATTAGTGTCTCTGTAAATAGATGGTTAAGGCCTTGTAATCATTTCATAATTGCAATTTACAAAATGTAGCCTTTTAAGAATTTTCTCTCTCATTAGTGTAGTTTTCCATTTCTAATAAATGTTCAATAAATCCTAATCCTATCTCATCCTACCTAATCAATTACAAAAGCTTGAATGTCCAGATCTAGGGTCCTACAAGACACATGTTGTTGGATCATAAATTGTATTCAAGATTAAAGTTAAAGTTAAGGGTTTAAACTACAATTGTGCTAAAGTTAATTAGAGGGTTTATTATGTAATAAGTCAATAGTTATTAAGCTATTGGGCCAAGCCCATTAGAAAACCCATTAAGCTTAAAGCCCATATGACTTAGGTATTTAAAGTTTTGTTTAATTAGTTTTAGGTTTGAATCCTCATATTTACAATAATCATATTATAGTGAGGTGAAGGTTTCTTTGTATTCAAAGGGTATCAAGAACACTCAAGGGTTTCATTGTTTATTCAAGGGATTGGTATGTTACTCTGATTTATATATCTCTTGATTATTATTGTGTTGCTTGATTACTTGATTGATTATTTACCAACTAGATTAAATATGGGATAACAATTGGTATCAAAGCCTAAAGAATCAAGTTTTTAGGATTAAATCGGTGTTTTGCGATTTCACTATTCATCGATTACTATTCACAGATTACTGTTCATCGATTACTATTCACAGATTCACTATTCATCGAAAATCACTATTCATGCGAAGTTACTGTTCATCGAATTTTTTTTACTGTTCATCGAGTGAAAATTGATTTCGTGAATTAACATGCTTTTATGGTTAAAATCGATATGAATAGATGCGATATATGCTAGTGAACAGTATCTGTTTGATTAATTGCATTGTGGATTAACAAGTGATTGAATCTGTGATTTTAAGTTTTCTGGGTTCGTGAAAAGTTAACAATGTGTTCTTCATAATCGATGCATGAAAGTTCAAATTAATCTTTGATTTTGATTGAATACTGTTCGATACATGTTGATTCAAATTTGCTCGAAAGAATCTTTATTGCAAACACTGTTGGGATAATTCATTCAAATACTACTCCCCTCCTAAGTCCAAAAAGAATAAAAGCAAAGTTAAGCTGAACTCGAAGTCTAATTCTAATTCTGATTCTTCTACATAACCAAAAGTGTATCGTCCTAAGGTTGCCAATCCTACTTCTAAAAAGCACTTTCAGGAACTGAATGTTAAGATGGTTTGGTAATGGGTTCCAAAACCGCGTTATGAATGGAGAGTGAAAGTCAAACCAGATGATATTCCTGAGTTGCTTGATGCTAACCGCGAAGGACCCATCCTGATATGGGTACGTAAGCAAAACTAATTGTCTCTTTTGCAGGCCTGTCGATTGTGGGTAATAGATTCCGGATGTTCACGCCACATGACAGGATTCAATCACCTCTTGCATAACTTTGTGGAGGAGCCTGCCGGAGCAGTTAGATTTGCCAATTCTGAAGCCGAAGGCCACGTCAGAGGATATGGAATGCTCGATAACGGTGTTGTGAAGATTCAAAAAGTGTTATATGTTGAAGGACTTGATCACAATCTGTTCAGTACCAGTCACTTCTGTGACATGCAATATCAAGTCCGCTTCACAACAACTCATTGCTATCTAGAAGATCACGATGGTTACGAAGTCTTCAAAGCTGAGCGCCATGGAAATCTATACTATGTAGATTTCCCTACACTGTCTGCCACACGTCCAGTATGTCTACTAGCCAAAGCTTCTAAAGCACAATCATGGACGTGGCATCGACGCTTGTCTCATCAGAATTTCCGATCTATAGCAAAGCTACAAAGACAAGGTCTGGTCAAAGGTCTACCAGAAATGAGGTTCGAAAAAGACTCACTCTGTTCCGCATGTGAGTTGGGCAAAATGAAGCGTAGCTCCTTCAAGTCCAAAGCTGAATCATCGACCTCATCAGCACTGGAACTTCTTCATATGGACCTTTGTGGCCCAATGCGCACAACATCTATCAACGGAAAGAAGTATGTGTTGGTAATGATAGATGACTACTCAAGGTATACATGGCTCGAGTTTCTTCGCAACAAGTTAGATGCGCCAGAGTTGATTATCGCTTTCATCAAGCGTATTCAAGTACGTCTTCAACTGCCAGTAAGAACCATTCACAGTGATAATGGCACGGAGTTCAAGAATGACACCCTGAAGAGTTATCTTACTTCCGTGGGTATTTCACACAACTTCTCCGCAGCCTACACTCCACAGCAAAACGGCATTGTTGAACGGAAGAATCGCACTCTGGTTGAAGCAGCTCGGACTATGCTTGCTTACTCAGATCTACCCATGTACTTTTGGGCTGAGGCAGTCGCTACAGCGTGTTTTACACAGAACCGTACCATTGTGGTCAAGCGCTTTAATAAGTCAGCATATGAGTTAATCAACAATCGTACACCTAACATCAACTTCCTTCGTGTTTTTGGTTGTAGGTGTTACATTCTAAAAGAGCGTCAAGGATTATCAAAGTTTGATAAGAAAGCGGATGAAGGATATCTCGTTGGATACTCACTGACATCCAAAGCTTATCGAATATACATTATTCGAACCAAGACGATTGTTGAGAGCATGAATGTCTCCTTTGATGAGAATACTACAAGGACTTCTGGACACAACAGTTCAGAACTCGCAATTAAGGACAAAGCTTCTATTCAATTAAGAATAGAACCAGCTTCTAAAGGATCATCTTCTTCAAACTCTAACTCTACTTCATCTGAGTTAGATTTATTGTTTATTGATGCCTTTGATGATATATGTGCAGATTTTGAAAAAGGCATATCCACATCAATAACAAGTGGTACAGGCTCGGAGGTCCCTACTATATCTGAAGACATGTCTGGACCTTCCGAAGAAGTCACTAAAACTTCATCTCCATCAGGTACTAATACACCGTTAGTTTCTGACACTACTAACGCTGAATCTGTCTCTACAGATAGTTCTTCCGGAAACGAAGTCCCGAGTACTTCAACTGCTAGTCCAGAAGCCTCAGTATCAGAAACACCAGTATAAGATGTCCCGAGTACATCTATGGAGCAACCTGCCGTGCATGATGAAAACGATGCATCGAATACGCAACAAACAGTTGAAGCTCTACCAAGCACACATCGTTGGACTAAGGATCATCCCCTGGACAACGTGATAGGTGACGTACAATCTGGTGTCACAACAAGATCTGCAACAGCTAACTTCTGCATGTTTTCAAGCTTCCTCAGTTCCTTAGAGCCAAAGAAAGCGGTTGAAGCTCTACGTGATCCATTTTGGATTTCTGCTATGCAAGACGAGCTTCTACAATTCGAAAGGAACAAGGTATGGCGCTTGATCCCACTACCTAAAGGTAAATCCGTTATTGGAACAAAGTGGGTATTCAGAAATAAGAAAGACGAAGCCGGAGTAGTTGTGAGAAACAAAGCTCGTTTGGTCGCAAAAGGGTACTGTCAACAAGAGGGCATCGACTATGACGAAACATTCACCCCGGTTGCAAGGATTAAAGCCATCAGAATCTTCCTAGCCTATACAGCGCACAAAAACTTTACAGTCTATCAGATGGATGTAAAGTCGGCTTTCCTGAACGGCGTTCTGCATGAGGAGGTCTACGTGGCTCAACCTGAAGGTTTCGTTGATCCTTATCACCCTGATCATGTCTATGTCTTAGACAAAGCGCTATATGGTCTTAAACAAGCACCGCGAGCCTGGTATGAAACTCTCACTAAATTTCTACTTGCTTCTGGTTTCAAGAAAGGTAAAGTAGATACAACCTTATTTCTTAAAAGGCAAGGTGATGACTTGGTTCTCATTCAGATTTATGTTGACGACATAATATTTGGGTCGACAAATCCAAAATTTTGTAAGAACTTTTCAAAGATAATGGAAACAAAGTTTGAGATGTCGATGATGGGTGAGTTGAATTTCTTTCTTGGTCTACAAGTAAAGCAATTACCCGAAGGCATATTTATTAATCAAGCTAAATATATAAAAGATATTTTGAAAAAGTTCAATATGTCAGATAGTTCAGTCATGAAAACACCAATGGCTACTGGTACACTCTTAGACGCAGATCCCTCCGGGAAGCCTGTTGATCAAAAGGTGTATCGTAGCATGATTGGATCTTTACTTTATCTGATTGCCAGTCGCCCGGATATAATGTTTGCCACATGTTTTTGTGCGAGATATCAGTCTAATCCTAAAGAGTCGCACTTAACTGCTGTTAAGCGAATCCTTAGATATCTCAAAGGTTCTCCTAATTTAGGCCTTTGGTATCCAAAGGATTCTCGTTTTGAACTAACTGCCTTTACAGATGTTGATCATGCAGGTTGTAAGCTAGACCGGAAAAGCACCTCTAGATCATGTCAATTCATAGGTGACAAACTTGTGAGTTGGACTTCAAAGAAACAAAACTATGTTTCAACATCCACTGCCGAGGCTGAGTATGTAGCTGCTGCTAGCTGCTGTTCTCAAGTCCTCTGGATGACGACACCGTTAAGGGACTTTGGATACAACTACAAGCGTGTTCCTATTTATTGTGATTCCAAGAGTGCAATATCTATAACTGCTAATCCGGTACAGCATTCGAAGACCAAGCATATAGATGTACGCTATCATTTCATCAAGGATCATGTAGAAAAAGGTAATATTGAAATGCACTTTGTTCAAACTGACTTCCAGTTAGCTGATCTTTTCACCAAGCCATTGGATGAAAAGCGTTTTCAATTTCTCATCAGCAAACTTGGAATGTTGAACATGTCTTAAACCTTACTCATGATTCTAGGGGGAGTATTCCAAGTTTTGATCTTGTGTGTTATTTTCCAACTGTTGTTAACGAGAGAGGGATCATTTTCATAAATGATTACCATTATTTTTTTATGCAGGTTTGATCAAGTGACTATGGCTTCTAATCACATCAGATTAGAACCCGCACTTCAGTGCTTTATTTTCTGCTTTATGTTAAAAAAAAAAATCTTTCAATTTAAGGGGGAGAATATCTGTGATTTTAACAGATTTTTGGATACTTAAATGCTTATCTGACCGTGTGTTCTTAAAGATAAATACTTTTGTTTTATCTTGTCAATATACTTTGTCAAGTATTCATACACATAACGGTTCAGAACATTCTATTTGACTTTGTTATTACCATGTATCAAAAGTTAAATCTTTCTATGGTAATACTCACGTTATTTGTATTCACTATTGATTGAATTAAACGTCATTTCATGTGCTTTCATTGAAAATATGTTTATATATTGTTCATATAAACAACATTCGTTTTTTATTCTCCAAAATATTATTCTTCATGATAAAATGATATGAGCTTAATTGTCAAACTCTTTTAGTTTGAGGGGGAGAATTGCATCGTCAAACATCTTTTGTTTTGACATCTCCGAATATTATATTCTTCATGTAACAAGTGGTATTTGTGCTTACATGTACAAAAGACTGTTGAACAACATTTTCTTTTAGGAAAATACATGGGATTCAGTGTGAGAACTTAACAGAACTTCCATGGATTCACGATAACCATTGTTTCCTACCCAGGAAGTATTCCCTGAGTGATTGAGGGGAGAAGGGTCAAAAGAATTGAGTGATGGTGTGTGAAAAGGTAAAATGAAAAAGAGAGATTGGTTAGAAGTGAGCATTAAAAGAAAGAGAGTGAGAGATCAGAGTAAAAGAATATTAGACTCTGCACCAAACTTCTTTCTGAGTCGGGCAGCCACATAATCTGATTGGTTCACATTATTTGGTGACCATCATTGAAAAAAGGCAACTAGCCCATGCCATCTCTTGCATACAACCCCACCAGCTACTCATTCTTTTCTCAAAAAGAGAATGTTTCACATTTTCTGGGGACGCAGTACATATGCTATTGGTTCTTCATTTGGAAGATACTAATATTGAAAAAGAAGGAAAATTGCCCCACCTTCAAACCCTTTATCATGCACATTGAGTCTTTGTATAATTTGTTGCTGTCTCAACAAGTTTACATATTTTGAGCCTAAAATGAAAAGCAATCATCTATGCTTAATTCATTCATACACATGCACGAACACACAGAAATTTGTTTTCTGTCAGAACGTTCATAGATAACCATGTGTTATTCGATGATTGAATGGAAGACCTGGGGAGTCTACATCAAAACCAGCTCCTTATATAGTAACTTTGTGTTACTCAGTAACTTTGTGTTACTGACAGGCATTCTAACTGAGTCATTTGTTGATTCAGGGTTACACTTATTAAACTGTTTGAATTTGAAAAGATTCAAATGGTTACTACTTTCTATTTTAATCTGAAAAGATTGAAATAATCACTCTTTCCATCTGGGAAGACTGCTCTTATTTCCATACAGGGCTCGTTACATGATGAAGACTGTGCTTACGTGATCATACACAATGGAGGAAATTGTCTTGAAAAGAGGGAGATTGTTTTGCAAAGTTTTGATGATGTTGATTCTCACCACTCATCAAAAAGGGGGAGAAGATATAAAAAGGGGGAGAAGATACAAAAAGGGAGAATACAATCTGAAAATCTGAAGATATTCAAATTTTCAAAGATTTTAAAGATTTGAAGATTGTTTAAAGATATCAAGTTTTGAAGTTTTGAAGCTATCAACGTCATATCTGAAGATTCTCAAGAGGAAAGTGAAGACTAGAGAAGACCCGAAGACAATTGCAAATTTTTTTTAATCTTGAATCCAAAGGGGGAGATTGTTGGATCATAAATTGTATTCAAGATTAAAGTTAAAGTTAAGGGTTTAAACTGCAATTGTGCTAAAGTTAATTAGAGGGTTTATTATGTAATAAGTCAATAGTTATTAAGCTATTGGGCCAAGCCCATTAGAAAGCCCATTAAGCTTAAAGCCCATATGACTTAGGTATTTAAAGTTTTGTTTAATTAGTTTTAGGTTTAAATCCTCATATTTACAATAATCATATTATAGTGAGGTGAATGTTTCTCTGTATTCAAAGGGTATCAAGAACACTCAAGGGTTTCATTGTTTATTCAAGGGATTGGTATGTTACTCTGATTTATATATCTCTTGATTATTATTGTGTTGCTTGATTACTTGATTGATTATTTACCAACTAGATTAAATCTGGGATAACACATGTGCATATCTATTACTATCGCTATGCATCGGGACCGCTTGGTAATTTATCATCCACTAGACTAAATGTATATAGTTGATGAATATATATATATATATACACGATTTTTTACCTACCAACAATCTAAGTTGTCTATTATAGAGAGATGCATGGGGCCGTAAGCCTACTGGCGGGGAGGTTTGGGAGGCTACACACTGGACCAACAGGAAGCTTGTTCTGGGTGCGACTGGTCCGCCCACAGATCCTCCGATCAACGTTTACCCAAAGGCGGTTGATATGGCGGTAACTTCAATTATGTATGTCTAGGTTTTTGTTTGTTTTATAAGATAGATAGAAATTATAGCAAACTTAGTTTTGGGTTGCCATTGTTGGGCAGACAATAGGATTGTTTTGATAAAAGCATGTCATGGATATATATGTTCAAACTACAATTGAAATGTTGTCGGAATTTCTATAGGTTAGCTCACAATGTCTAATTTGGTAAACTATAGGATAACTATTGACGGATTAGAGAGGAGAAGTACCCGGACTTAGATCCTGGCACTGTACCTCCCAATGACGTCGGGTTGTGGGAGCGCAGTGTCGAAGGATCGCGTAAAGGTCGTCTGTTTCAATGGGGGACCAGTCAGGATCCCTATTATGTTATGACCCGTGATTCAGGTGTCAGTACGAGCGGGAGCTCGCGCGACCATCGCGATGAGGAGGTATGTTTGTCAAATGTTGTTTAACATTGTTATATGTTTGTTAAATGTTGTCTAACATTGTTATATATTTGTCAAAGGTTGAATTTCAGATAGATTAGCTAAAACGGAGGCTAGAGACAGAGACTGCAGAGAGAATGCGGATGCTGGAGCAACTTAAGGCTTTTGAGGCCTTCATGAATTGTTGGGTCTGAAATATGCTAAGTTTGGATAGTGCTGCTGAGACTTGAAGATTACTACTTCTGAAGAAATATGCTAAGTTTGGATAGTGCTGCTACTTGAAGAAATTACTACTTCTAGTAGTATTAGTACTGCTAGAAGAACAGTTAGTACTGCTTGGAGAGTTAGTACTGCCAGTTGGAAGTTACTGCTAGCATGTTAGTACTGTTGATGATAAGAAGATACTGCTAGAAGAATTAATGCTGCTGATGTTGATAAGGATGGTTTGTTACTTGAAGCGAAAGACAAGGAGTTGAAGATAATTATGGAATGGATGCTGAAGATCAACGTTATTTTCATAATTATCTTGTAATTTGTTTTGTAAATATAGTCTAGAAGTCTTAGATTATTGAGGATATACGTCTTTTGTTTTTAAAGAGAGAATTAGCCTCAAGATTCTTAGTGATCTTTTTATTAGAGAAGTTTTGAACTTTGTTAAGCCTGTTCAACAGATTGAGGTTTTGGTTGTAATCATCAAATTAATTCAATACAACTTGTGATTTGAATTCATACACTGTTCCATTGATTTCTTGTTAAAGTGTTATTCCGCAACTTCTTTAACAAAATTTCTGAGTGTTTATTTAAATTCTTGTTTTGAATTTCGATCCTGACAAGTGGTATCAGAGCTTTAGGAACTCAGAAATCAATAATCATCCTGGACGGATCAAACGATAGTGTTCTTGTTTCAAAGGTTCCCATGCTCAAACCTAATGAGTTTGACATGTGGAAAATCAGGATCAGGCAGTATATACTTCTTACAGACTACTCAATGTGGGACATCATTGAGAATGGTCCCTCCAATGAAGGAGAGATGGGAGCAGATGGAAAGAGACCTCCACCAAAGAGTGATGGAGAAAGAAAGATGAGGAAGACTGAGATGAAAGCCTTGAGCACTCTGGTCTTGGCAATTCCTAATGAATATCAACATCAGTTTTGCAATTGTGTTGATGCCAAAATCTTGTGGAATGCTTTGGAGAAGAGGTTTTCAGGTACCAAAAGCACTAAGAGAAATCAGAAAGCAATTATCAAGCAACAATATGAAAATTTTATGTCTACAAAGAATGAGTCTATGACTCAAACCTTTGGTAGGTTCAACAAGTTGATTGGAGAATTGGCCACTGTTGGTGTCAAGATGGACCAGGATGATGTCAACAGAAGGTTTCTAAGATCGCTTGGTGAAGAATGGATAATGTATACAGTATCCTTCAGGCAGAATGATAATCTGGAGGATAAGGAACTTTATGAACTCTACAATGATCTCAGGGTGTTTGAAGCAGAGGTTGAATCAAAGAAGAAGCCATCTGGATATTCTCACAATGCTGCTCTCCTATCATCTACTACTGATTCTTCTGCTAATACAGAATTTGTTAGTGTTGCTTATGGCTCAAAACAGGATGGACCCAATGATTCTGTTTTGGAAGCTTTCCTTGCTATCCATGCTACATCTTCTCTTATCAATGATGATCTGGAGCAGATCAATGTTGATGATCTTGAAGAGATGGACATCAAGTGGCAAATGGCAATGCTCACCATGAGAATCAAAAGATTTATTAAAAGAACAGGAAGAAACAACTTTGCCATGAGAAGAGAAGATGGTGTTGGATTTGACAAATCCAAGGTAGAATGCTACAAGTGTCATAAACTGGGGCACTTTGCAAGAGAATGCAGAGGAGGAATTTCTCAACAGAATGGGAGCAACAATCAACAATTAAAGTCCACAAACTACAATAACAACAGGAACTCATCTCAAGCACTTGTCTCACAAGATGGAATGGGATTTGATTGGAGTGATCAAGCAAATGAGGCAATCCAGAATCAAGCATTGATGGCTGAGGTTTCAGAGTCTTCAAGCACAGCAATCCCCATAGAGGTAAAATATAAACTTTGCTCTAAAGCCTGTCTTGAAACTGTTAGAAAGTACAGGGATCAGAATCCGAGCATGTGTGATGATCTTAAAAGGTTGGAGAAACATACGAGAGAGTCTAGTTTGATCATTGTGAATTTTGAAGAACAGATCAAGGCATATCAGGCCAATGAACTTCAACATTCATATGATCACAACTATTGGAAGTGGGAGAACAAGGAGTTAGAGATTAAGCTAGAGAAGGCTAGAGAGGAATGTGAGAATGTTAGGAGTGAATTTGAGAAGGCCAAATTAGACATTGAGAAATTTTCCAATGCTTCTAAAGCAATGGACACTTTACTCAAATCTCAAGTTCATGACAAACTGAAGAGAGGTATAGGCTACAACAACACCCCTCCACCTTACAATAACAACTATATTCCACCCACCTCAGACCTCTTAGAAAGACAAGATAAGAAGGACTTACCTGCAGGAGCCACAGAAGTAGATCCACTAGACAAAGTAGTGGTTGAGGTAGAGTCTGAAGAAGAGAACACTGAGGATAAAAATAAGGAAGACCAGAAAGAAATTCCCCTAGAAAACCATATTCTTACAAATGAGAGGGGGTAAACCATTTGTCAAGAGTGAGAAAGTGGAGATGTCTAAAATAGAAAAAGAGAATGTTAAGAGTGAGAAAGATGAGACCTCTAGGAAAGAGAAAAAGAGTAAGAATGTAGAAACTTCCAGGAAAGGGAAGGAAAAGGTACAGGGAGTTCACTATATGCAAACTACTGTTGTAAATCCCTATACTTGTCAACAGATCAAGCCCCATCAACATGATAAAATAAGGGGAAATCAGAGAAACAGAAATAACCAGTGGGCTCAAAAACAAGGAATTGATCTAACCAAAATCAATAGACCAAAGCCTTGTTTTATTTGTGGCAAGTTGAATCATTTAGCCAAACACTGTTATTTCAATCATGTTAACCAAAGAATTACTTTTCAAAGACAAATACGAAATTCTGTTGGTTGTAGGAAGCAATCAAGACAATCAAGGAACCACATGGTTGATAATGTGACAACAGCACCGATGAAAACTGGCACTGCAAAATCTCATATTCAGAATAAGTTTGCTAAAACAAAAGAAAATACTCCAGGAAAATCAAGGAGTAACTCACAGAATAGGAAATCAAACAACTTTGTCAAAATTTGGGTTCCAAAAGGCACGAAACCTGTTAGTACTGCTACCTCAAATAGTATTGCTAACAGAAATAGTGTTGCTGATAGCAATACTACTACTGACCAAGTTAGTACTGCTAACAAGGATAGTACTGCCACCAGTGTTAATACTGTCAATCCTATAATTATGGCAAAGTATTCCAGCCATGAGATTCCTAATTCTGATCATCTCATCAAGACCAAGCTTACTAAGCATGAGTATGTTGATGAGAAAGGGTAACCCAAGACCATTTTGCTTGGGTTCCCTCAAGACACTAACTGTTTTATCTTATGTGCAGGGCAACCAACAGCTCAAGAGGAAGAGCATTTGGCATGTAGATAGTGGTTGCTCTAGGCACATGACAGATAACATGGCATGCCTTCAAAATTTCAAAACGTTTGATGGAGGACGTGTTGCTTTTGGTGACAATCCAGCAAGAGGTAAGATAAGTGGTAAAGGTATGGTTTAAAAAGGTAAGATGACTTTTGAAGATGTTTACTATGTTGAGCAATTGAGATACAACATGTTAAGTGTATCACAGGTTTGTGACAAGAAACATAATATATTATTTAGTGATACTGAATGTATTATCCTTGCTCCAGGATTCAAGGTAGTTGATGAAAATATGATACTACTTAGAACTCCTAGAAAGGATAATGTTTATTGTTTTGACTTAGAGAGTGTTTCATCGGATTCATCACTAAACTGTCTGTTTTCAAAAGCTTCTTTAGATGAATCATCTCTTTGGCACAGAAGGATGTGTCACATGAATTTTAAAACTATGAACAAACTTGTGAAAAACAACCTTGTGAGAGGCTTGCCTCAAAAAGTGTTTTCATGTAATGATCATTGTGTTGCATGTCTTAAAGGCAAGCAACACAAAACTTCTCATAAGTCCAAAGAAATAAACACAATCTCTTCACCCCTTCAGTTATTGCATATGGATCTTTTTGGTCCTACAAATGTGATGAGTATTGGTAAGAAATCCTATTGCTTAGTCATTGTTGATGAATTATCTAGATTTACTTGGGTATATTTTCTGAGAACTAGGGATGAGACAAGTGGACTGATCAAATCCTTTGTCCTTAGGATTGAAAACCAAACAAATCTAAGAGTTAAAGTCATCAGATCTGATAATGGAACTGAGTTTAAAAAAAGTGACTTAAACAGCTTTTGTGAGACTAAAGGTATTGAGAGACAAATCAGTGCTCCTAGAACTCCTCAACAGAATGGTGTTGCTGAGAAGAGAAATAAGACATTGATTGAGGCTGCTAGATCTCTGTTAGCAGATTCAAAGCTACCCATTACTTTTTGGGCAGAAGCAGTTAATACTGCTTGTTATGTCCAAAACAGAGTTCTAGTAGTCAAATCCCAAGGAAAAACACCTTATGAACTTTTCAAAAAGAAGAAACCTTTTATTGGATTTTTCAAACCTTTTGGGTGTCCTTGCACAATTCTCAACACCAAATCTCATTTAGGCAAGTTTGAAAGAAAAGCTAAGGATGGATTTCTTGTTGGATACTCCTCTCAAAGCAAGGCATACAGAGTATTCAACAGTTCTTCCAGAATTATAGAGGAAAGTGACAATGTCATCCAATGAGAACACACCAAATCAGATTGGTACAGGTCCTGATTGGCTATTTGACATTGATTCACTAACTAACTCTTTGGGTTTTAGTAATGAGCAAATTGCAGGAACAACTTCAGAAAAGGTACAAGAACAGAGACAAGAGTTTGTGATGTTCCCTATACCTACAGTTGATCATGTTGAATTGTGTCAACAAGAAAAGAAAGATGATTCAGAAACAGAGGATTCTGAACCAGAACAGGATGAAGATGATAAAGGTCATGAAGAGGATAAAGGTGAAAAAGAGAATGCTCATCCTTCAGGTTCAGGAAATACAGGTCCTGAAATGCCCACATTGTCAGAGGATGATACTGATGATGAAAATTCTTCAGTTGTCGGTGGAAACAATCCTGAAAAGAATGACTCCAATCTTGATGCAAATATTGATGAGGAGGTTGTCCATCAAACAAGAACTCAGAAGAATCATCCTCCTCAGTTGGTGATTGGTGATATCAATTCCCCCATGATCACAAGGCATCAAAGTAAGTTAGGAGGATTGAAAGACTTACAGCCAGGTTTGTTGTCTTGTTTTCTATCCCAGATTGAACCCAAGAAGGCTTATGATGCAATGAAAGACCCAAGATGGATAGAAGCAATGCAAGAGGAGTTGCTGCAGTTTATGCTGCAAAATGTGTGGGATCTGGTTGACCTTCCATAAGGACACAGGGCAATTGGAACTAAATGGATTTTCAGGAATAAGAAAGATGAGAGAGGGATAGTGATAAAGAATAAGGCCAGACTTGTGGCACAAGGGTACAGACAAGAAGAGGGGATAGACTATGAAGAAGTGTTTGCACCAGTAGCCAGAATTGAGGCAATTAGGCTGTTTCTAGCCTATGCTTCTTTCATGAAGTTCAGAGTATATCAGATGGATGTTAAGAGTGCATTCCTATATGGGAAAATTGATGAAGAAGTGTATGTTTGTCAGCCTCCAGAGTTTGAGAATCCTAACTTTCCTGACAAAGTATACAAATTAAGGCACTCTATGGGCTACATCAAGCTCCAAGAGCATGGTATGACACTCTGTCTACCTATCTCTTGGAAAATGATTTTGAAAGGGGAATCATTGACAAGACCCTTTTCATTCAAAGGAAGAAGAAGGACATCCGGCTTGTACAAATCTATGTGGATGATATCATCTTTGGATCCACAAAAGATCATATGTGCAAGGAGTTTGAGGAGTTGATGCACAAAAGATTCAAGATGAGCTCTATGGGTGAACTCACATTCTTCCTTGGGATACAGGTTAAACAGAAGAAAGATGGCATTTTCATAAGTCAATCCAAGTATGTGCAGGATATACTTACAAAGTTTGGATTTTCAGAAGCAAAGCCTGCAAGCACACCGATGGAAACACACAAACAGATCACTGCAGATCTTGAGGGGGAGGATGTGGATGCTCATCATTATAGATCCATGATAGGCTCCCTCATGTATCTAACAGCTTCAAGACCAGACATTATGTTTGTTGTATGTGTGTGTGCTAGATTTCAAGTGAGGCCTAAGCAATCTCACTTTCAAGCAGTTAAAAGGATCTTCAGATATCTCAAAGGACAACCTAGGTTGGGTCTTTGGTATCCTCATGACTCACCATTTGATCTGCTTGCATATTCTTATAGTGATTTGGGTGGTTCAAACTTGGATAGAAAGTCTACATCAGGAGGATGTCAGTTTTTGGGTGCAAGGCTAGTTTCATGGCAGTGTAAAAAGCAAACCACAGTGTCCACCTCTATAACAAAAGCAGAGTATATAGCTGCTGCAAGCTGTTGCTCACAAGTGCTATGGATTCAGTATCAGATGTTGGACTATGGTATTACTTT
The DNA here is from genome assembly GCA_023525745.1 of Arctium lappa. Taxonomy (NCBI): domain Eukaryota; kingdom Viridiplantae; phylum Streptophyta; class Magnoliopsida; order Asterales; family Asteraceae; genus Arctium; species Arctium lappa. The sequence continues at coordinate 17,930,398 of CM042056.1, read as the reverse complement.
TCTTCACACTCCCATCTTCATTGATAACAACAGTGCTATAAGCATTGTTCATAATCCAATGAAGCACTCAAAAACCAAGCATATAGAAATCAGGTACCATTTTATTAGAGATTGCAATGAAAAGAAGTTAATTCAGGTTTTGAAAGTACACACTAGTAACCAATTTGCTGATCTATTCACCAAAGCTTTTGATGTGGGTAGATTCACATTGTTGGTCACAAGTGTGGGCATGATAAACATTGAATAAGCCTCTTTTGATTTTCTTCATGTACCATTTCTGTATAGATTCTTCAATGTTTACTTTCTCACATTTCATTGTGCATGGTGCTGCTAACCATTTATGTTTAAGTGTTTCAGATTGCTTTGCTGATTAGATACTTGGTACTTCTGGTTAAGTTAATATTGCTCTCACTATTACTCCTGCTGACAGTTCAAATATGGTTAAGTATGGTTACTACTGCTAGTGCAAAGTTACTACTGCTTGCCTTATTTCTACTACCAGACAGTGTTAATATTGTTGGTATGTGTTAATGCTGTTAGGGTACTTAGTACTGCTTTTAACTGAATCCCTTACCCTATAAATACCCTCTCTGACCGCCAAAACCCTAACGGCTCTTTGAATTTCCATTGAGTTTTCATCCTCTCTCTCTCTCTCTCTAGAATTCTTGATTACCAGTGTGTAAACCCTAGTTTTGATTCGAACCCTAGACTCGATCAGAAAGATGGCAGCACTTGATTTCTTTGATGACCACAATGAGCTTGCAATGTTACAAAAACCCAAACAAGCTGAGGGTTTTCATGAAATTGTGGATTTCTTAACAACATCACATATTGCATATGTGCTAACTGTAAATCCTACCATCTATGTGGAACATATGCGACAGTTCTGGGCAAATGCATCCATTCAGACTGTTGATGGAAATAGTTCATTCAATCAAGGGTCTGTGATAAACCTATCATAATCACAAAAGGCTGCATACGCACTCATCTTCATCTAAATGATGCCTCGGGTATTTCTACTCTCTCAAAGGAAGATCTATTTCAAGAAATTGGTAGAATGGGGTATGAAGGTCCTACTGAGGTTTACAAGTTTTACAAAAGCAAATTTTCACCTCAGTGGAGATTCTTTGTTCATACTCTTCAACACTGTATATCTCGCAAGACAACTGGATGGAGTGAGTTTAGCAGTACAATAGCTTATGCTCTTGTATGCTTAGCTACCTCCAAAAAGTTCAATTTTTCCCAAATGATTTTAAATGATTTGCTGTCAAACTTGGATACCAAAACCAAAACCAAAAGATTTTATATGTATCCAAGGTTTGTACAAGAGGTACTAAACATGGAATTGACGGATTTACCCTCTTTTGAAGAGGTATATGTACCTAAACCTCCCAAAGGGAAGGTATTTTCCAATATGAGAAGGCCTAGTAAGGACTTTTCTGGAAAAGACACACCATTGTCCTCTACAATGATGGTTGTGTCCCACCCACATGGTGAGGCATCAGGGTCACAGCCCATATCTGACTAACCCACTGATGACCTACCCACACCATTCACTTCAAATGTTCTTCCTCAGATCCTTGTTGATAAGCCAATTCCCCCAATCACTCAAACATATATAAATAAAAAGGAACAGAAGGTTCCTTCCCTTCATGTATCTACACCCCAAAAGCCTACAAGCCCTCTGATGGAGCATTCTCCATCAGAGAATATCCAAAGGGAATCCACAGGGGTGTCTCCTAACCCCGAGAAGGTGCTCTATCAGGAGAAGGGTCAACATGTGGGCAGCAAGGCTCACACTACTGATTCTGCACAAGGTGTGGGCCAGGACAGTGTGAACATGGCTAAGACCTTCCCCACGGCAACTTTGGATGAGAAATCATCTAAGGGACCCAGGTGCCAAGAAACCAAGGGGGTAGTAGGTGCTTCTGCTAGGCAGAAGGCCTCTACTAAACGATCACATGATCCTTCAAGGGTGGTAAACACACCTAAAGGAGGTGAGGACAGATATAAATATGACGAATTGATGGATACCATTGGCAATGTGAACCTGGATATACACAATCAGGGTTTGTAGATAAAGGCGATGAAAAAGGTGATCATTTCTCAACAGGGGCAGATAGACAAACTCAAGAAGATGGTGCTTAATTTGGTGCACAAAAAGAAGAGAAAGCAATTTGTCTTGAAGAAAAGGGGAAGTGCTCATGATGCTTCCAAAAAGGGGGAGAATCAAGAAGCTGAAGTTGAGAAGGAAAGTTCAGTTGGTATGGAATTTCAATTTGAGGGGGAGATTGGTGGTGAAGCTGAAAAGAATGTTGAGGAGAATAAGAAGGATCATGGTGTGAAAGCAACAGAATCAATAGTGAAAGAAGCAGTAAGTCAGCCAGCAGTAGAAACTGAAGAAGCAGCAGTAACTACTGAACCAACAGTAGAATCTGCTAAAGCAGTAGAAACAAAGAAAGCAGCAGCAGAAAGAGGAATGTCTTTGGAAGAAATTGAGATTGCAGAGACTTTGGCTAAGTCAAAGAATGACACTCCTAAGGCTACTCAAAAGGCTAAGGGGGTGGTGATTAAAGAAGGAGGCATAGAGAAGAAAAAGAAAGAGATCAGTGTGACAGAGGCCAAGAAGAAAGGGAAAGAAAAGATGGTTGAGCCTGTGAAACCATTAAAGAAGCAGAAGCAAATGGAATTGGATGCAGAATTGGCTAAGAAAATGCAAGAAGAGTTAACTACAGAAGCTCTTTCTTTGAAAGTAGAAAAGGAGTTGAATGCACAGTTTGAGAAGGAGTTTGAAAAGGAGGATGAGATCCAAAAGGCCAAAAGACAGAAAGCTTGCAATAGATTTGGCAACAAGGCTTAATGAAGAATACCAGAAGAGTTTGAAGACTGTTACAAAGAGGGTTACAATGAAAGCAACTAGACAAAGGCAGCCTTCAAAGAAATCAACAAGACAAAGACAGCCTTCAAAGACCTTTCTAGCTACACAGGAAAGAAGAAAGATGATAAACTTATTGAAAGGATCTGTTGGAGTTTCTGAAGGGATGTTTACTAAAATGTCTTTTAGCAGGATAGAAAATTTGTACAAAAAGGGGATGGCAAAGCTGCAAGGAGATTTCAATCAGAGGGTTAAAGTTGAAAGAAAGATGAAAGAAAGACATGACCTAAACATTCAACAGCCTTTTCCTGAAAGTGAAGAAGGCACTCCGACTAAAGAAAAGGTAGAAGTTAAGAAGGAAGAGACTCTAGCTCAGAAGATTGGAGCTGCCAAGAGAATGAAGTCAATTGCTACAAAGACAAAGGCAAAAAGGCCAAGAACTGAGGAAGGTGAGAAAGAGCAGGGAAGTTGAATCATCAAGAACTACAAATGCACCTCTTGTGCCTGCTACTCCAGTCAGTTCAATGCTTCCAAAGATTATCTTTTGGGATGTATGTGTGGAGAAAGACAAGTACTTTCTCAGGATCAAAAGAGCAAATAACAAATTTGAGATCTATACAAGTTTTCATCAGTTCATGCAAAAGTGCTCAAGAAGTGACTTGGAATAAATGTATTCTGTTGGAATGAAGTTGTATGAAGACAGGATTCAACAAGGAGCTCAGGATGATACAACGCTGATCATGGACTGGATATGTCTTATGTTTGAACCTGACAGAATACAACTTGAAAAGCAGAATGTGTTGAGATGGCGTTTGCTTAAGCAATGTGGAGTGTATCCTTTGTTTATGTCAAAGGCAAAGATACAGTATTATCTGGTGGAAAAGCAGTATAAGCATGATGTGATCAGATTGAAAGATATGTTCCAATTAAAGCTAAGTGGTGGAAGAGGATCAGAAATGGAGAAGGATCTAATCCAGTTACTCAAAGAGCAGAATCCACAAGAGCAGCATAAACCACAAGGGCAGCAGAAACAAGCAGAGTATGTTGAAACTCAAGAGCAGAGTCAAGAGAAATCAAAGCAAAGTCAATCTGATGAGCAGTTTGATTTGTATTTAACAGAGACAGATGACGAACCATTGAAAATTGATCCTATTTCAGTGAGAGCTCTAGAAATCATTCATTGGGATACTGTGGTGGATAAAGGCATAGAATTCTACAGGATCAAGAGAATGGGTGGCAAGTATGAGGTCTATTCAAGATGGGATAAGATCATCAGAAGTTGTACCAGATTTGATTTGGAAGAAATATACAGGGTTGGATTGGAATTGTATGGTGACTTGTTGAGAGGAGCAAGGATGAGCTTAACAAAGATGGCTCTTGAGTATTTGTGTATGATGTTTGACCCTGATAAAGTTGAATATCTTATCAAAGACTTGCTTCACAGAGAAGGATTGAACAGCATTGATCATTGGATTCTTGTTGAAAAATCTGGAGTATATGTCATAACTATTGATAACAGCTTTCATGAGTACTATCTGGTTGATAAGGTGTATGATCACAGCAGAGAAAAGTTGTAGGGGATGCTGAAGACTAAGTTGGTCTGCACTACAGGTTCAGAGATGGAAAGAATTGTGATTAGAAGAACAATCAATCAATGTGCAGAATTGGATCCTGATCTGGGAAGTTGAGCAGTAATTTTGAAAGCATCATGAAGACCTTATTCTGAAGAACTTAACTTCTTGATTTCAAAAGTTAAGTTAGGGGGAGATTGTTGGGTCTTAAATATGCTAAGTTTGGATAGTGCTGCTGAGACTTGAAGATTACTACTTCTGAAGACATTAGTACTGCTACTTGAAGAAATTACTACTGCTAGTAGTATTAGTACTGCTTGAAGGGTTAGTACTGCTAGAAGAACAGTTAGTACTGCTTGGAGAGTTAGTACTGTCAGTTGGAAGTTACTGCTAGCATGTTAGTACTGCTGATGATAAGAAGATACTGCTAGAAGAATTAATGCTGCTGATGTTGATAAGGATGGTTTGTTACTTGAAGCAAAAGACAAGGAGTTGAATATAATTATGGAATGGATGCTGAAGATCAACGTTATTTTCATAAGTATCTTGTAATCTGTTTTGTAAATATAGTCTAGAAGTCTTAGATTATTGAGGATATACGTCTTTTGTTTTTAAAGAGAGAATTAGCCTGAAGATTCTTAGTGATCCTTTTATTAGAGAAGTTTTGAACGTCTGTTGAGTTTGTTCAACAGATTGAGGCTTTGGTTGTAATCATCAAGTTAATTCAATACAACTTGTGATTTGAATTCATACACTGTTCCATTGATTTCTTGTTAAAGTGTTATTCCGCAACTTCTTTAACAAAGTTTCTGAGTGTTTATTTAAATTCTTGTTTAGAATTTCGATCCTGACATGAATAAGTTTCAAGATCATCCCCCTCCCCCGACGTAGGATAGTTGGTTGTATTACGTTGTATTTTTAATTCTTAGATATTAAAGAAAAAATGGACAAGTTTTGTGTTGTTTTAAACTGGATATTAAATGAAAAAGGGGCATGTTTTGTACAAGTTCTATACAGGTTCTAAACGGATTACCGACGGATCTAGCCGTCGGTGAAAGGCCTATGTTTTGTAGTGTAACATCAGTAAGCGTTTGTAAATGGCCCCTAAATCTAAAAGTTTGTTATTGGATTGGTTCCAATCTCAGTTAAGCATGTACGTTATGATCCTACTGTAATTGATTACGATATTTTCTTCACATCTTGAGTTACGACATGCAATGAGCTTTGTTAATAATAAGGTCATGTTTCATAACCACAAGTTGACTAATTTTTTGAGCTATTGAAAAAGTCGCATTCAAAAGTGACATTTCAATTATCTTTAGGAACTTTATACATTTATTATATACTAGAAGCGTACTCGCGCAATGCAGCGAGATACATCACAATTTTAATGTTTCATTTTATTTTTTGTTTTTTGTTGATTTACAATACGATTTTGGATGATTTTGAGAGAGTGATAATGATTTTTTTATAAATTTGTTTAAATTATGCTTAATAACATTTTTTTATAAATTCAATGATTATATTATATATTTTAAATTATTTATATTTAAATTGAGATGTTTATCCTGTTTTGATTATATTTATCAGTTAGTTATGAATTCAAACATATAGCTTTAAAATTTGTACTCATGCATCATGACTTGTAATCTTAATATTTAGGGAATTTAATTAAAATGGGCGTATTTCAAATCCGTATTACCCAAATACCCCAAATCTCGGATTTATCGCCGATATACCCCTTAACTACGGGAAACGAGGCCGGGAATCCCGGGTTGGGTCGTGTGGCCGGGAAACCCGGGTTTATGGCCGGGAATCCCGGGGTTGGGGGCCGGGAAAAGTGGGTTTGAGGTGATCGATGGCAATGAACGGTAGGGATTAAAAGGAATTAGGGTTATAGGGTGTTGGGTTCGATTATAAAAGAGAGAGGGGACCATTTGACACCCCACACAACATTCTAACTCTCTCCCTCATTTCTAACTCTCTCATTGCAATCGTGTATATCATGCTCGGATATGTCTCGTCTACTTACTTCTGTAAGTTTTCTTAACCCTATTGTAGTTTTATATTTTCTAAAATATTTATTGTATGTTTGTTAGACTATATGTTCGATTATGCTTTTATATATGAGATTATGTGTTATGTTTACGTCGAATAATATGTTATTTTTTACAAATATTTTAGAGGACATGTTTTTTGGAGATTGGGTTAATTTTAGAGATTGCGTTAATAACATGTTAGAGTGTTACGTTTTTTTAGAGTGTTGTGTTTTTTTTATAAATATTTTAGAGATGACATGTTTTTTGGAGATTGGGTTAATTTTAGAGATTGCGTCAATAACATGTTAGAGTGTTACGTTTTTTTAGAGTGTTGTGTTTTTTTTATAAATATTTTAGAGATGACAAGTTTTTTGGAGATTGGGTTAATTTTAGAGATTGCGTTAATAACATGTTAGAGTGTTACGTTTTTTTAGAGTGTTGTGTTTTTTTTATAAATATTTTAGAGATGACATGTTTTTTGGAGATTGGGTTAATTTTAGAGATTGCGTTAATAACATGTTAGAGTGTTACGTTTTTTTAGAGTGTTGTGTTTTTTTTAAAAATATTTTAGAGATGACATGTTTATTGGAGATTGGGTTAATTTTAGAGATTGCGTTAATAACATGTTAGAGTGTTACGTTTTTTTAGAGTGTTGTGTTTTTTTTATAAATATTTTAGAGATGACATGTTTTTTGGAGATTGGGTTAATTTTAGAGATTACGTTAATAACATGTTAGAGTGTTACGTTTTTTTAGATTGTTGTGTTTTTTTTATAAATATTTTAGAGATGACATGTTTTTTGGAGATTGGGTTAATTTTAGAGATTGCGTTAATAACATGTTAGAGTGTTACGTTTTTTTAGATTGTTGTGTTTTTTTTATAAATATTTTAGAGGACATGTTTTTTAGAGATTGGGTTAATTTTAGAGATTGCGTTAATAACATGTTAGAGTGTTACGTTTTTTTTAGAGTGTTGTGTTTTTTTATAAATATTTTAGAGGACATGTTTTTTGGAGATTGGGTTAATTTTAGAGATTGCGTTAATAACATGTTAGAGTGTTACGTTTTTTTTAGAGTGTTGTGTTTTTTTTTAACTTTGGTTTATTACAACTTAGGTCCCTAGACTTTGGTTTATTACAAATTAGGCCCCTTAACTTTGGATAATTTACAACTTAGGCCCTTAACTTTGATAAACTTACAACTTAGGCCCTTAACTTTGATAAACTTACAACTTAGGCCCCTAGGCTTTGGTTTATTACAACTTAGGCCCCTAGGCTTTGATTTATTACAACTTAGGCCCCTTAACTTTGATAAACTTACAACTTAGGCCCCTAGACTTTGGTTTATTACAACGTAGGCCCCTTAACTTTGGTAAATTTACAACTTAGGTCCCTAGACTTTGGTTTTTTACAATTTAGTCCCCTTAACCTTGGTAAATTCACAACATATCGATTTGGATTTTGTCAAACGGGTGTAAATAGCCCTAAGGTTTGTAGGGATTTAAGCAATCCACGTGATTCCCCTACTACCTGGAAGTCCAATAGATTGAGTGGCTTCTTTTCTAAACTCTCTCACTAGACGAAATCAACAAAACTTAGGTCTCCTTAACTTTGTAAAAAACCATAAATATTAACTATAACCATAAGTCGTTGTCTTTTATTCGTTACTATGTAGGAGGATTTTCATTACGTCGACCTGTCTTTCAAATCACGCCTTGGCTTCGCCAAGGAAATTAGAGATATTTTTGCAGCGTGTCCACCTGAACGGACACAAAATTTACACCAAATATTTGGACGGACGCCTTTTGGTCCATGGCTGGAGCTTACAAATACTGCACAGGACCCCCTCCTAGTGTACATGTTTCTACAGTTTGAGGTCGACGTCCTCAATGCGGCTTTGGAGGAAATGTATTTCAAAGTCCTTGGGAAACACATGCGATTTGGTCGTCTTGAGTTTTGTCTTATAACAGGACTCCTTTTCGGCCCAACACCCTCCCTACCTGCCATATCGGAAGGGTCCTTCGTTAGGAGGCTTTGACCTGATCACGCCCCCGATCATTTGAAGGTGAAAACCGTCGTCCAGACGATGAGAGGCGGCATGCAGTACCTATCCGATGAGGATGTTGTGCGTGTTTGCTTGGTAGTGATGGTGGAAGTCATGTTTATGGGTCGTGAGCTAAACCAGCTGGTTTCTGACACTGTCCTTAGGGCCGTCGATGACCTTATGACATTTGACAGCTACCCATGGGGTAGCCATATCTGGACCCACACATACAACTCTTTACACTTAGCCACAGCTAGACGCCATACACAAAAGAACAAGCACATCAGCAAGAGTACGTTGAGTGGGTTTGCACACGCTCTGAAGGTTAGATAAGTATTATAACTTAAATATTAAGTTGTCTTTTTTTTTTAACATACTAGTCTATGTTGTGTAATTCCAGGTATGGATCTTGGAGATGTTTCCTGTCTGTCGTCACCATTTCACCAAGCGCACCGACAGGGCCATTAGGGGAACTCGATGGGACCGAGACATTGTACTAAATAAGAAATCATGCGTTGCAATCTTCAACTCAGTTTCAGACGTACGCTCTCTGACTATGTTTCTAATTTTAGAAAGTGAACAATTAATTGTTTAATTTAGTCATGCATATTAAATCTTATATGTTTTATAATATATTTAGGTGAGGTATTCGGCTCTCGAGCGCCTCACTCTTACGGATGCCAAACAACAGAGTCATTGGTATCTATCCAGCGTCGCCTATTTGGAAAGAGAGGAGGCCAGGCGACCGACGAAGAGATCTTGATGACGATTAGGACGATAAGGACGATGATGACGAAGATGACGATGATTATGAGGATGGCGATGATGGCACGGGATATCAGGCTCCCCCTAGCTCCTCCCATCATGGAGAGCCGCCTCCCGATCCGTACCAACACAGGTGGGTACGCTACGATGCGCTGCACGATTACGTCCACGGGTCCGTCGAGACACGCCTAAGAGATCTCGAGGCCCTCACCGCACACCTTCGCCACACTCAGGTTAGTGTTTAACTTAACTTGAGGATATTACGTTTCATACTTGTATATTGGTTTGTATATTGATATGACGTTTAATACTTGTATTAGTTGGCAACGAACTCGGCGCCGACCTACACGTCCCCTGGGTACGGACACACGTCCCCTGGGTACGGACATACGTCCCCTGGGTACGGACACACGTCGGCTGGTTACGGACAGACTTCGGGTTGGTGGGGACACACGTCGGCTGGTTACGGACAGACGCAGGCAACCCCATCATTTCCGCAAGATGTAAGTCATTCGAGTTTACATTATTGTTCTGTTTTCGTTATTAATATAAAAATTTCTTATAATCTATGCACCCAGTTTCGGATGCCGGAGGCGGATTGTTACAGACCTCAAATGATGCCGAACTCCTCCCTACCGGGGCCGTCGTTCGTGACACCGCCAGCACACTTCGATCAGGGTAGGTCCCCCCTTACCGATATGATGGATGATTTTTTTGGACCTTCCATCCCTGGTTCGATGGGTTCGATGGGGTCGGCGGTTGACACCACCCAGGTGCGACAAAGCTCTCCTATGGGTAGTGACATCATTGAGCATCACTTCGAGGATGATGCTCCAATGCTTGTCCAGGCGGAGGTCGTAGCACTTGGGAGGGGGAGACGGAACGTTGTAGCAGGCCCAAACTTACGTTCCCCATATACCCAACAACCTTCAACCACACCGGCCCCTCCGAGAAAGACCAAGCCAAGGATGAAGGAAAAGGGTAAGGCAAGGCTGGGGGGTCCACTACGATGACTCCAACGGGACAGTCGACGCACGTTTCGGCAAAACAGATCGTTCACCAATGTATCCACGATCAGCTCCCCAACCTGCGTTGTCCATTTTATGGCGACCTTGAAATGGATACCGGTTTTTTTAGGAAACTGCTTGCTGTAGGCTGTAACAGTGATTTGGAGGATTTGGTTAGTATTTAAATATAGTCATATAAACAATTACATTTTTAGTTACAGCTCTAACAATCTCTATTTTGTGTATAGCACATCGACGCTTGGGTCAAGATGATCCAAGAGTCCCGCTCTCCACATGCGTCATGGGCGGTGATGGACAACAACTTTTTTGAGTGGCTCACCCTGCCGGAGCAAGGATATAAGTCCGTATACGAAACTTGCAATGGAATGACGCCAAACCATCCACATTGGAGGGACATCGAGCAGGTATGGAAATCGATTTACATAATTTTTGTTTAACTTTTTGGTTACTAACTATTTGTGTGTTACTGTAAAATCTCAGGTATTCATCCCAATCTGCATTAGCGACAAACATTGGGTGCTTGGAGTTCTGTGCCTTAAGGAAATGACGATGGTCATATATGACAACTTACGAGCTTCCAGGTACACCATGCCTTTGGAAGACCGCCTTAAGATCTTCAAAAAACAATTGCCAAAGTTGTTAAAGAAGATATACGACACGTCAGGCCGTATAAATGCCAGAAAGAAATTAAAGCATCAGTATGAAAATGATGCACCACAACAGTCAGGGGTGTTTGGGGATTGCGGTGTCTGGGTGTGTCGTAATTTATCCAAGTTTGTTGAAGGAATGCACCCAGCAGTTGCACCAGATGCAACTGAATCTGTGGCCAATGAATGGCGGCGTTACATGGCGGAGACCTTATATGCGTTGTCCCTTCCTAGTTAGACGAGTAGATTGTTTTTGCTGTTTTTTTATGTATGTAATAACATTTTTATATATATTAATATTGTTTTTCTTGGATTTTTCGTGTTTGGTGAACTAAACGAACTTAGAAAATATAAACGCATAATCCCACAAAATACGTTAGGCGGTTTTATTAATGAAACAAAAGCATTGAAAGTACAAGTACAAAACGACAACACATAAACTCCTGGTACGAACTACCATCTAAGGATAGAGTGCTTTACATTTATCAATCCAAGTTTGTTTCTCTGTTACCTGTGCTTGCAGTGTTGCGAAGTCTTGCATAATCTTGTTGACTTGTTCATTGTCGTAGCGAATAAGGTCTTCTTTCTCCTTCATCTCCCTTTTCAACCTTTTTACCTCCTTCTTGTCCACGTCGATCCGTCTCAAGTGTCCGTCCTTCTTCGCCATCATTTCCCTCCACTCTTGAGTAAGTTGCTCAATCTCCGTTTCACTCTTCTCTATCGCTTTTTTCAGTCTCGAGGGCATTATTTGTGAGGATGGTGGGTTTGAAGATGAAGCATTTCCAGCCATGTGTTTGGTGAAAGGGGAGACTTATGATATGAAAATGGTGTGTGGTTTTGTGAATTTCACAGTCTGCTATAACACGGGTATTTATAGCCACAGGGAGCAATTGTTAAAAAAACAAATCGTTTCCTCCTTTGCAGAAGAATCAATTCAGGCGTTGCAGAGGAATCAATTCAGGCCTTGCAGAGGAATCAATTCAGGCCTTGCAGAGGAATCAATTCAGGCCTTGCAGAAGAATCAATTCAGGCCTTGCAGAGGAATCAATTCAAACCTTGCAGAGGAATCAATTCAGGCTTTGCAGAGAAATCAATTCAGGCCTTGCAGAGGAATCAATTCAGGCTTTGCAGAAGAATCAATTCAGGCCTTGCAGAGGAATCAATTCAGGCCTTGCAGAGGAATCAATTCAGGCCTTGCAGAGGAATCAATTCAGGCTTTGCAGAGGAATCGTTTGACCATTGTGCACAAACCTATATTCACATGGACTATAAGTAGATGCTCCGGTGAAGTAGTAATTCACAACTTGCTATATATCGTTTGTACTATATTTGTCATTTACAAACATTATCTACAATTTCATAACTTAATGGCTGGAGGTTCACGTGGAAGGGGGAGAAGGTCAGTGAATGGGGCAGGCACTTCACGCTCCGCCTACATCGAACAATTAAATGATGGAGCTACGAGGGTTGACTGGGAGTACCAGACACAACGGAGGAATGGGCGCAGTTTGGGATGAGTGCTTATGATGAACCAATTACGCCTCAGGAGTGGGAGCAGTATGATTTTGCACGATAGGCATACTACAATGCTCATGGGGGACAATCCCCACCTAGGTATCAATCTAACCAGGGAGTGAGTCTACCAATGTCTCAAGTACTGCCTACAAAGTTGAAAGACTCATGTGATGAGGCAAATGCGGAGATACGACATATCGGCAGGAACTGGCTGCGCAACATGGAATTGCAGAAAGAGAAGGAGGCCATTATTTCAGAGCAGAAGGAGTTGTTGGAGATGATGAAGCGCGATGTCAGGGAGAAGCAAAAGGAGATTAAAAAATTAGAAGATGAATTGGTAGAAATCAAAGAAAACTACACCGGCAAGGAGGAGCAGATGAAGGCAAAGGCTGGCTGGGTCAAGAGCATCCGAGAAATCTACCCGTAGTAGGTTTCTCAAAGGGTGGTTAATCTACCCGTAACGATGGCCTAATGTTTTCGTTTCTTTATTAATGTTTACTTTATCGATGCTTTAATAAAAGGATGCTTTAATGCTTTACGAAAAGGTGGATAAAATCAACAATGAACATAAATATCATATCACTTCACACTAAAATTAATTACTTGTTAACTACTTGCACAAAAATAAAGAGGGAAATAAGCTACAAGATGAGGTCGTTACAATCAAGGGAAGTCTATGTTAAGGTCAATGCTATCATGCCTTAGGGTTCCATGTGGTTCTAGTTCAAGATTTCATAGTTTATCAACCTCCCTTTTGTCGTCGAAGTAGGTACCACTCTTGTTGAAAATTTCGGAAGTACTCCATAAGCCCGACAATCGGTAACCTACGAGCAAAACGGGATAGTGCATTCACCGACTCGGCACTATTAGAGGTCATTATATTATACCGATGTGCAAGAAAATGGGCCCTTGACCACCTCTCCTTACCAGCAGCGTCCATAACTTGTGCGCCACGATCTACTTCATATCGTAGTGCATCAATGTACCGGTCAAACTCTGTAACCGTATATGCTTTGCATGCCTTCCAGTAGGTCGAGCGGTTTGTAGTAATACGCTTGTCCGCACTTCTCCCGTTCATCTCCAAATGTCGACAACATAGGGCATGAGGGGTCGATGGGTACACAGCAGAAATTGCGGCACTTATTGAAGGAGACCTGTCCGACATAAACACCAACCCTTCCGGGACTCCGATACATTCTCTCAACCTGGACAGAAACCAACCCCACTCCTCCCCCGTCTCGGACTTGCCTACTCCGAAAGCCAAGGGCACGATGTTGTTATTTCCGTCCATGGCAACCGCCAAGAACATCATACCTAGGTAAGGTCCCTTTAAATGGGTCGCGTCTATTACGATGACCGGACGCAGGTTTGCCAAAAACGTGCGGATCTGCAAATAACATAGGTGGAGCAACTTTGTAAATATTATAATTTATAATATCTAAATATATGTCGTGTTGATATACATACCGCACATCCAAGAGCAGCGAAACACAACTCAAAACGTCCGTGCGAATCTGTCCTTGTTCTGGTGCATGTACCCGGATTCTTCAGTTCCAAATTATATAAGTACATAGGGAGTCGTTCGTACGACTCCTCAGGTGTGCCTCTCACCATTAGTAGGGCCTTGCATCGCGCGCGCCATCCTTGGTGGTAACCAATGTTGAGTCCGTACTGCTGGTTGATATCGTCGACGATGTCATTCGGCCGAAATGACCTGCTAGCGTCAATAAACTTACCTTTCAATATGTGGCCCAAAGTCCTTTTGTTGGCCTGCCGGTGTCTGGAATTCAGTTGCGTCCTCGAACAAGTGTGTACATCGTTCAACTTCCTAACGACAAACATCCCTCCTTTAGGGCCCACGGACTTCGCCGACATACGCCACTTACAATTTGTTTGCTCACAGACAGCCACATATCTGCTTTTGTCGTATTTCTCCGTTCTAAACACGAAACCCTCTTCCAAGAACTTAATTCCGAGCTGTATGGACATTTGCTCCTTCGTATCAAATAGTTGTCCTTCATGTATACTTGTACCGCGATTGTAAGGTACGGGTTGGTAGGGTGGTATATTGGTCTCCCGGTTTGGAAGGGAAGGAGGCATATCAAAAAAATCGTTTAACTCACCAAGTGATTTATTGCTAGGGGTATATGTCTCTTCTTCTTCGTCCTCATCAGTATCGGTATCTGATCTGTCTAGATCAGATATACCCGTTGTGAAAACATGGGTTTCGTCATGAGCAACTCCAGAAAACCGTCTTTCTTCGTCTTCTTCTTCTTCAACTTCTTCTACTTGTTGTTCTTCTTCTAGTTGCGTCTCCGTAACAACATCGGGATAAGAGTCGTTAGGATGATATGAATGATCAGCATAAAGTGTGGTTTCGTATGATGCCTGAAATTGATAATCAGGCTCATTTTGACTAACACCGACGTGGATTTCGTGATCACCTCCGGCATCATCTTCGTCATCACCTTCGTCGCACATCAATGTTGCGTCATACACAAAGACTTTTAGAGGTCTTTCAGAATCGAATGCAATTTGCATAAAACCAAGTATCACTTCGTCGTTGTTTAGCTCCACTAGTGAGCGATCTGCATGTTTGAACACCAACTTGCAAGTATCAGAATCTTCGATTCCACATTTTTCCATGGCGTAACGAAGAAACCTCTTATATGTATAGATTACTGGAATCTGTACACCACGTTTTGTGTACCCAATATAATCCCACTCATTGTTGTTTTGAACCCACTGACCATTGAAACATAAATAGAGCTTAGCTTTTACAATAGGTGAACTCATTTTTTCAATAGTATGAACAATGAAGGAAGAAAGAAAAATGGAATGGATGTGATGATGAACGTATTTACCTTGAATTATACTGACTCTTATAGGAAAAATTTATAGCCAACGATGAAATTGAATCGTACATACCATGACAAGTATATATTTATTGTACGAATAATGGAAAAAAACGTGGAAAAACAATTGAAATCAGGCAACAAACACGTGAAAAACAATGAAAACACATAAAATGATAGTTCCCACCCTGAAACCCTAATTTTTTTCTCAAACCCTAAAAATCCCGGCCATGACAACCTCGGGAATCCCGGCCATAACCCCGGGAATCCCGTCCATAACCTCGAACACGACCAACCCCGGGAATCCCGGCCACTATTCCCGTACATAAAGGGTATTTCGGCGATTTGAACGAGATTTGGGGTATTTGGGTAATACGGATTTGAAATACGCCCATTTTAATTAATTTCCCTAATATTTAAGTAATGTGTATCAATAAACAATACTTAATGCATAAAAGCTTATTTTTTAAAGTTTATTCGATAGTTTAATAATAACATAATGTTTTATGTTATAAAATAAACATTAAATATTCTGTTAGATTTTCTTAATTATATTTTAGATTTTTTATATTTAAAGTTTTATACGGGGAGTGATTTTAGGGAGTTGAAGTGGAGAGTGATTTTAGAAAAGTTAACGTGGTTAGAGATAAGGATTGAAAATTAATAAATAGCATTAAATGTAGTACATAAAACTTTAATAGTTGTTTTTAAGAGATTTTAAGTAATTAACATTAAATAGTTGTACATTAAGCTTTAACAATTATTTTTAATAGTTTTTTATGCATGCTTTATAATATAGTATAGATTGTTATTTGTTAACAATTACTATTAAATTCTAATTAACATTAACATTAATATTAATTTAAAATTATTTATTAGTTCTTAAATTTTAATTTAAGTTTTAAGTAATATCATCTATACTAAATTATTATAAATCATATTATAGAGTTATTACTACCATTAATTATTATTATTGTATTCAATATATTTTATTAATCAAAAATATAGAGTTATTACTGCTACTACTACTTTTAGTTGAGTTATTAGTTATCTTTTCTTAAAAGAATTATTGACAACTTTATTTTTCTTTATAATAAGTGTAACGGTTATTTATTGATTTATTATATTATTTAGTTTTTTTTATTAATTTGGTTTGTATTAATTAAGATATTATATCAAAGATAATTTGTAATAAATATATTATGTGTTAATTAAATAGATTTTTAATATGTTATTTGCAGAGATTATATATTTATCAACTACTTTACTAGCTTTTATCAAATGTAATTAGTTTATTCGCTACAGCTAATTTAACATCTAACAATTATTTTTTCAGTCAGCAACAAATTTACCAAATTGGTTTCCAAAACAAAACCTATGTAAGAGTAAAATCAATAATTTTGAGTAGACTTATGACCTGATCTCCGGGGCATCTTTGAATTCCTTCGTCACCATTCATTCTCATAGGCTTTCCGAAAAAATAGAGCTTCATTTCATTAATTAATGGCTATATAAGAACCCCTATTTAATTATTTTTCAAAATCCATCCATTAATTCTTCAAACAATAATTAAATCAAGAAACCTTTTTCCTTCTACTTCATCTTCTTCACCATCTGCTTTTGTATCATCAATATATCAGTTGCAACAACTTTGCCGTCATTGTCATTAATGATAACATTAAAGAAGCAGTCCAGGTTGAATGCCAAAAAAAAGACGACCCTACCGAATTGGTAACAACTGTTACAGTCACATATAACGATACCTTCCAATGGGGTTTTTGTGAGGATGAAAATGTCTCCGTTCGCCTGTGCGAATTTAAGTTGGGTAAAAGATATCAACGTTTGGATGTGTTCAATCACACGGTGAGGCCAGGATGTATGGAGAAAGTGTTCAGAGACCCTTGGGAATGCACGTGGTTGATTAGGCATGACGGCTTTTACTTCGTGGACCGGAGGACCGCTACCCCGAAGCAACGTAAATCGCATGACTGGAAGGTACAAGCACGTTTAAATTTCGGTAAGGGTTTGAAACGTGGATCTCCGTGAGCCTTAAATAAAGAAAATATTTATCTTCCGATAATTGGTCGTTTTGTTGATGCTAATAACTTCATTGATGCATCGGCACGACACGGGTTCAAATTCGGGTTCGATGGCTCTTTTCTTGTTGGTAATAAGAGTATGATAGGTTCACGCAGTGGGAATGGACCTTTTCTTGACTCTAATAACTTTATTGATACGTGGATACACGTTCAATTTCGGGTTCAAAAGGTTCTATTTGTTAATAAGGGCATGCTTTTCACACGAAATAACGGGAAATGGAGCTGCGTGCAACAGGGATGGTCGTTACGTTTGATGTTATTTGATTGATATATATATATATATATATATATATATATATATCTATACTACCTTAATATGCATTTACACCAATTGTCTTAAATACAACCCTTTAAGCATGTGGTACTACCAATTTTAGCATGATTTTCAAAAATCTCTTAAAAACAAGTGTTTGTGCATAATGTACAAACTCTCAAAAGCATAATCTCATTACCAGAGAAATGTCCTTTATTCTACCTAGGGCTGTAAACGAACCGAACGTTCAGTGAACTGTTCGTGAACTGTTCGGCGGGAAGTTCGTTTATGTTCGTTTATTTAATAAATGAACGAACATGAACACATTTTTTTGTTCGTTTAGTTAAATGAACGAACATGAACAATGGTCTCGTTCGTTCATTTACGTTCGTGAACGTTCATTCATTTACGTTCGTGAACGTTCGTTCATTTATGTTCGTTAATGTTCGTTCATTTATGTTCGTTTATGTTCGTTTACGTTCGTTTATGTTCGTTCATTTATGTTCGTTTACGTTCGTTTATATTTGTTTATATATATAAATATATTTATATGTATTATGAAATTAATTTGTCAAAGCATTAATTAAATTACTTTTTTAAAATTCCTTTTTTATACCTCCTAAGTATATCCATTTTTTTTATTTTGTTATGTTATTTTTTACAAACGAAATTATGAGTAACGGTGGTTGTTTTTTATTCATTTGTGTTCATTTATGTTCGTTCGTTTACGTTTGTATATGTTTATTTATGTTCGTTCGTTTACGTTCGTTTATGTTCATTTATGTTCGTTCGTTTACGTTCGTTTAACTCTTAATGAACAAACATAAACGAACACGAACAAACATATTTTCTTAACGAACGAACATGAACACAAAAATTTTCGTTCGTTTACCGTTCGTGTTCGTTCGTTTGTTCGGTTAAGTTAAACGAACGAACATGAACAAGCCTCCGTTCGTGTTCGTTCGGTTCGTTTACAGCCCTTTCTACCTATTCACGTTAGATGCCATACCTCCCCTTCTACCTCTTCATTTCATAGACGACCATACCTATTTGGAAGATTTTATACGTTTTCTTCCTGAAATGGAAGATGTCTCCCCTTCCTTCTACCTGCTACTTACCACTTACCGGCTAATGGTATGTAAAACCAGGTAATTTCTATTTTTTTCTACCTATTCAAAACCAGGTAATCCTCTTTTTCATTCGTTCTTATAAGAATGGACCACACCCTACATACAGACTCTTGTTTTATCACAAGAAACTACTGATGCAGGAATCAAAATTTTGGTGGTATGGATCAACAAACGAATCAGATTTAGGTGCTAACCTTGTCGTACCAATCTTGCAAGTCAAGGTTATTTCGGGAGATGAAAGGTATTGTTTTCTATAATCCCTCTAAATCTTCCATTTTCAATCATGATTTTGAGTTCATATTTATCATTCTAGACAATTCTTTGTTAAAGCAAGATTGTTGTATTCATATTTTCCATTCTAGACACTTGTTTGAAAAAAACAAGATTGTTGTAGGCTACCTGTTTGATAAAACTCCTCAATCAAGATTGTTGTAGTCTACGTGTTTGATAAAACTCCTCAATGAGACTTGGAAACATATTTGAGTGAGGGTATCTCAATATTACTAAATCCCAAATCCTTTCAATTTGTATTGATTCAACTACTTTGAAATAGATTCATATGAGACTTTATATGATATGTGTATTAATTGGATTCCTAATTTGTGGGTGCAGTGAATTTTTCTGATATATTTGATTTTGATCACTTCAAGAGAACTCTAGCAGATGATGTTAGAATAATTCCTGGCTATCATCGAACCATTTGATATCAAGGCCAGTAGAGAAAAAACACACGCCACTTTGTCTCCCCTAAAGATCTTGCTTCTGATCTCTAAAAGCTTTGATGCAAGGTATAATGGAAGCTTGTATTATTCTATAATTCATCAGGAAGAACAAGCGTAAATTAATTGGGGTTTGTACCCCTGATTTTTTAACTGGGAAATTAGCTTACGGAGAGGATGGGGTTTTTTGTGGCATGTATTTGGGCTTTCTCGTAAACCTGGCAATGGTTAGTTATTCTATTTTGTGCCAAATTTTACTAACTTAGCAAGGGTCATTCGAAATGAACTCACTGTAGCAAGCATCTCTTATTGAAACCAAACACATATTCCAGTGTTCAAATAGACACAGTCATGGTGCCTCTTTATGTCACATTACAGAAGTAGCGATTTTAAAATAAAACCCATCAAGGAATGATCTTTTTATCACATTACAGAAGTAGTAGAAAATTTCAACATGCTCCCCAAAGATCCACCTTCACATAATCACATCATATAATCAGCTGCCACCATTTTACTGTTGGAATTTTTTATGTATGAAAAATAGATTTTTCTTATCATAAAACCACATCATATACTCAGCTTTCACCCTTTGGTATCACCTTTTTGTCATGAAAAGTTTGATTCAGATCCAGTTGCAGAAAGGTTCTACTTGTTCTTTTTTATCAACTGTTGTACTACTTATGTCTTTCTTTAAATGTGTATTTTCTTTATATTTTAGAGTTATAATATTGATTTTTTTTATCAACTGTTGTACTAATCCAGTTACAGATACCAGTGGATGAATTTGTTCTTTTTTTGTTGCTAAACTTTCTAAATCCAGATCTATATATTTGCTTTGTTTATGTATGTGATTTCCAAATCTCATGTTTGTGAGATTAAAAATACAAGTTTTTTTCAAACCAATATACATGATTGGAATGAAATTCAATTCTAAATCCCTTCAAATGTTCAAAAACGAGTGGAAGCAATAAATTTGCTCAGTGAATAAGATCCAAAACAGAATAAAGACAATATAGCTAATAATAACAGATGATGACCACTACACAATCAATATATAACTATTTCCGGAGTTTGACTAACTGCGAACATGAATTTTTAAACATTGACAATAAAGCGTCAATTTCTGGAAATAGCGGACTTGATAGACCTTGTGTTGACCTTCCATTTGACAAAGCATCATTCCCAATAATATTACTATATCCCTCTAATGAGTCAGCATCTTCTTCTAGGAAAGATGGTTGCAGCTAATTTACTAAGTTCCCAAATAGAGCATCAAATGAGAAGTCCCCCTTCATAAAACAAATAGGGGGTTTTCAAGATAAAGATTCAGATACCCAAAAGGTAATGATTTGATAATTGAATGTTTTTTTTGTTATGCAGACCAAGTGTTTGTTGTTTTGTCTATTGTTCAACATACATCATTTTTTCTTGGTGTCTTGCACTGTAGAAACACTAAGGTGGTTGTCATATGCCTTGAGGACATTAGATGAAGCTTAGGGATGCACTACCCAGGTTACTATTGCACTTGCCACATTTTTTGTGTGGAATATGTAGAAATTCAACACACACTATCTCTCTTCACAGTTGCATACTCTCTTTTCCAAAACAACAAATGTATTCAGTTTGACTATAAATATGAATAACAAATTGTAATTACGAGTAGAAGTTGGTCTCATTTTTGGAGGAGTTGATGCACAGACATTTAATCAACTTAAACTTGTCTTAAATCTGAGACAAACAAAATAATGACAAAATCTTGCAGTTGCGTGGTATTAACTTCACTGATTTTCAATTTAATGCAGATACCTGATCATCTTCTTCCAAAGGTTTCAATTGTTGGAAGACCGAATGTTGGTAAATCGACACTATTTAACCGCCTTGTTGGGGTATAATTTATCAGTCTTTGTCCTTTCTGTTATACCTTGTAACATCTAAGTGTTCGGCTTAAAGTAATATTTCGAGAAAAAAAATATATTATACTGTTAGCTACTAATCTAACTCGTCACATCTCCTCTTCGTCCAACGGTGTTTAGACCAACAGTGGCAAGAAGCTATATATTTGATGGTATATCTTTTAAGGTATTCTTAATTATATTTGTTTAAGGGAAACAGGGCTATTGTGGTTGGTGAACCGGGGGTTACTAGGGATCGCCTATATGGTAGATCCTTTTGGGGAGATCATGAATTTATGGTAATTGACACAGGAGGTTTTCTCACAGTTTCAAAGTCACAGACTGATGTTATGGAACAACAGTTATCTGTTTCAACAACCATTGGCATGGAAGGTATTCCACTTGCTTCTAGAGAGGCAGTTGTTGCCAGGACGCCATCAATGATCGAGAGACAAGCTACTGTGGCAGTAGAAGAGTCATCAGTCATCATATTTGTAGTTGATGGCCAGGTATGGTTCATAAACTAGCAACATTCATTGTAGTGGAATCTATACTTATTATGTTTTTGTTTGTATACATTCTAGAAATTGTGCGATAGCATGAACTACTGTCAAAAGATAAATGACTTACTAAAATTCATATCTTTTGATGCCCATGAACACCAATGAGGTTGAAATGAAGAATCTGAGGACAAAACCTTTAAGTAGGAAATGACAAATAAATGACGACTAATGGGCCTTAGATTTTGTATCCTAAATCCATACTTTTTTACTTTGCTCAAATAAAGTATTTTAAATAGCAGTTCAACCCAAATAAACTTGTAATTGAAAAACAATATCAATGACAAAATATATTGTCACGGGAAATGAGTTCATTAAAAAAATATTGCTCTTATCATTTGTAGCAGCAAATAATAATACACTTATACAAGAAATGTAAAGGCAAATGGATCACTATTTTGCTAAATCTTGCTAACTTAGTTTATCTTATTTTCCATATTTAGTATATCTTATTTTTCAAAGATATAATTTATTTTAGTTTTAATGATAATGTATTTTTACAGATAAAACCGAAAATGTATCAGGGCTCAAGTGATTCACCGAAGCGACGAGTATCATGTCGTATTAATAGAACTCAATAATGATTTATTGTATTCGGACGTGTTTATTGGTTGGTCATTAGTTGAATTTATTAATAGACATGGGTTGGGTTCCGAGGAGAAGTTGAGTTAATGGTGAGAAGTGGTTATCATCCGTTGGTTGGATGAGAAATGGACGCACACTAGGATGAGATGCACCAGATCAATTCTCTTCTAAGCCGCAATTCATGGGATGGTTTGAGATTAAAAGAGATCAACGGTTCAGATCCACTTCTCACGCTTCTCACCGTTAACTCAACTTCTCACACGATCTTTCGCCTAATAGGCATGTGCTTCATTGGTTGTACTTCATGCAGAGGTTAAGTTTTTGTTCTTTTTTATTTTCTCATTTAATTTGAGCATATGTCAATTTACTCATTATTTGGAAGGGTTTATGTAGGTGCAGGAATTACAGGGGAAACTTAAGAAGAACGAGCAGTCAAGAAAGAAGAGAACGCTCAGAGTGACAAGGAGAATCAGGATAGACTGAAGGCTATCACAGCGATGTTAGTTTAACAATACCCAACATCATCTTCCGATGACCCAACTTCTTGTGTCCCTTTTCCGGTGGTCCCTTATAGGCATATCAGTTGATTATGGTATGATTTGATATATTATTAGATTTGTATGGATATATGTAAGGATTTGTAGGTAAATCTTGGGTTGAATGTTTGGATTTTGTATGCGAATTATATATATATATATAGAGAGAGAGAGAGGTTAAAATGCAGCAAATATGAGTTAAATGTTTTGTTAAATTAAGAATCCAAAAATCGAAATTAAACAATTTTTTAAAAACCATCGGAAAGCCGTTGGTAACTTGACCCCTCAGAACACCGTCAGTAACGCAAAGCTTTTAAAACTCTAAGATATGGTTATTGGGTTTACCTTATCTGGTCTATGTTGTTCTCCTGGAGTTAGTTTTTTTTTTTTTTTTTGCAGGACATGTAAATGTTTACAGATGACCGTTTCACGAAAACTAAACCACATTATAGATATACGAATGTGAAATATTTACAGATGATTGTATTTTTGTATTGTTCAATCATGAATTTTAAATTTTGTAATGAGTCCTAAATATATGAGTTTGGAAACTCATTACTCTTGCAATTATTTTTCCACATATTAACCTTCACTTTTGTTTATTAGCCGACATGCAAATAAAACACACAAACTCATGAAAAAAAATGAAGATAGGCGGAGAAATATATTTTGAGGATGGAGTTATTGCTTCAGAATTGTGATTCACCCGCGCTGCATCGCGCGAGTACACAACTAGTATATATATATATATATATATATATATATATATATATATATATATATATATATATATAATATATATAGGGGTAGTTTAATTTATAACCCATGAAAATCTTACAACTCATGCAACCCACTTCTTAACCGTTGGATTAATGATCGATGGTTAGAATACATGTGAATTAAAAAAATCAAAAAAATAAAAACAAAATAACCGTTTATCATAAATCCAACGGTAAAGATGTGGGTTGCATTGATTGTAAGATTTACATGGGTTGTAAATTATCCTTGGCCTATATATATATATATATATATATATATATATATATATATATATATATATATCAACCCAATTAAAGTTAACGAACCTGGGATTAATTCTTGTGGGTATATATATATATCTACAAGCAATGAAATAGAATTGAGTTTGTAAAAATATTATATATATGGGTATATCTACAACCATGAGTGTTACTTATTCTTATTGTTCCTCTTCGCAGCATGCATTCCTTAGTTCCCAGTTGTATACACATACACATATACATGTATATATATAACAAATAAACGTGAAAAAATAAGGACGGTCACGTGGAATTTGTTACTTGTTTGTGGCTAATTAGTGACGGATTAGCGACAGACATGTGCGAGTTTAGTTTTTATTTATTTTTTAAATGAAAATTCACGTGTCCGTCGCTAATCCGTCACTAATTAGCGACGTATTATGATGGAACTCATTAATTTCTATATAAAAACTAAATAAAAAAGAAAATCCACGTACATGTCACTAATATGTCGCTAATTAGTAACGAATTAGCAATGGACGCATAGATTTTCATTTTTATTTATTTCTAAAATTAAAATTCACGTGTCCATCGCTAATCCGCCAATAACTAGTGACGGGTTAGTGACAGACACGTGGATTTTATTTTTTATTTATTTTTTAAATAGAAGTTAATTGGTTTCGTAGCTAGTTAGTTACGGAAACAGGTTCGTCGCTCATTAGTGATGGATTAGCGATGGATAATGTTCTTGGTCGTTCCGTTGCTACACTACTAAAATTAATCGTATTACCGGCGGCTGAAACAGTCAGTAAACCGTCGGAAAAAAGGTTTAGCGACGGTTTTAAGACAGGAATGACCGTTGGTAGAAAGTTGGTCTGTAATATTTAGCGACGGTTGTTCGACGACAACTATCGACAGCTTACCGGCGGTTCCAGTTACCGACGGTATTTACTTATTAAAAATAAATATAAAATATAATGAAAAAACCAACCGTCCGTAAGCCGTCGGTATATCACTAATTTTTCCGACGGTTTTCCGACGACTTAAAAATATAATTAAAAAGATACCGTTGGTGGGCCGTCGGTTTTCCGTCGGTAAATAACGACTGTTGTCATCGTCAGTAATTGCCGTCGGTATTTCACAGTCTTCTAGTAGTGCTAATCCTTTACTAATAACGACGGATTATTCCGTCACTGATATCTCTTTTTTTAGTAGTGCACATGGAACCTCCAAAAACCTCATTTGCTATATTTTTTCATGCCACATCATTGTTACCTCAAACAAATAAGAACCTCAATAAACTCCACAACAACGAAGGTTCTTACAAAAACCTCAATTTCCATTTTTAAAACTTGCAAAATATAATTTAATTATAGATTATTATATAAATTATATATATATTATAAATTATAAAAGATTCAAATATAATTAATAGTTTTAATTTTAATATATTTATTTCAATTTTTTAATTAATATATTTGGGTGCATTTTAAAGCCTACTTGATTCTCAATATTTTTTTCTTCATGTTGTCATCTATGTATGGTTTATGTATGTATATAGCAATTTGATATATATTTGAAAAATAGAAAACATATTTTACAAAATATTACTTTATGATTTATAAACTTTTTAATTTATATATATATATATATATATATATATATATATATATAAGTATCTGGAAAATAATCTAAACATAATAATATAATAAGATAATTAAAAGTTAAACTCAATAAAACAAAATACAAAAACTTACAAATTTTCTTAACTAGAAACGAAAAATAAAACAAAACCAATAAATATATTTTATAATATTTAATTTTTGTATATTTTTTTATTAAATTTAACTTATATATTTTATAGATTTATTAAAAGAAAAATAAAATGGTTAAAATAATAAAAAGGAAATGTATACAAGAACTCGAGTTCTTATTCAAGCGTCTAGTGCTTAAAAGAATCTGTGACTCTATCCCATAGTGAAAGTTCTTATAAAACCCAAACAAGAACCTCAAGAAGAACCTTCATTGTGGATGTTTTAAGACTTAACGTTGTGTTATCATGTTTTGGAAGGAAAGAAAAAAAGAAATGGAAGGAAATGAAAAGAAAGGGAAGGAAAAGAAAGAAATATTTGTATTTGTATTCTTGAGATTGAAAGAAAAGAAAGAAAAGGGAAGGAAAGAAAATAAATTTTCATGTTCTCTAGTAGGAGAGAAAGGAAAGGAAAGATGTCACTTTTACCAATATATTCTTATTTATTTAACAGCGGAATATAACTAATGGGTATATATGTAATTTTATAAATATTCTTAATTTTTTCTAAATTCCTTTCTTTCCTTTCTTTCCGTTTCCTCCCACATTTGTGAATAAAAGTTTTGGGAGGACGATAAGCAATATTTTCCTTCCCTTTCCCTCCTTAAAAATGTTAGTATAAACGATATGTATTTTAACAATACATATAAAATTACAACAAATGTAAAAACTGAATACAATCAACAAATGATTAGAGAAATTGTTGGGAACTGAAGAATTGCTTAAGTACAGTTAATGCTGCTAGAAGAACTTGGTTACTACTACTGAGGTTAATGCTGCTAATTGAAGTTAATGCTGCTGAACAAGATTAATGTTGATTAATGCTGCTCTTCGAGATTAATGCTTCTAGAAGATATTACTACTGCTAAGCAAGATTAGTACTGCTAGTAGTTAGTACTGCTGAACTTAATACTGCTCAAAGTATTAATACTGCTGAAGACTTAGTGCTGCTTATGAGATAATCAAGATTCGTGCAGATCAAGTTTGAAGATTATGGAAAGCTTGGAGATAAAAATGGAAGATTATTTTGAAGATCTTTTATTATTTGTTATTATCTTTTATCTTCATAGTATATATATAGAATAGTTTTGTAACTTTAGAATAGACATTATTAATACATTAATTCTGAGTTTTTGTTTTCATAGAGAGAATCAACCTCAAGGTTAGAACCCTAATTCTAGAGAAGTAGAATTCGTATTGGTGAGCCTGTTCATCAATATTGAGGTTGTGTGTTGAAACTTGTAGCTTTACAATCATTCAATAAAGTTTACAAGTTCTTATTCTGATTTACTGTTTTTCATTGATTATTGAATATCAAAGTGTTATTCCGCAAACTCCTTTGATATTGTTTCTGAGTGTTTATTCTTGTTGAGAATTAAGATCCTGACAAGTGGTATCAGAGCTAGTATAACTCAGAAATCAACATCATCATGGCTAAAAGTTCAGAGTCTTCAAGCACAGAAATTCCCACAGAGGTAACATCTAATCTTTTGTTCTAAATCCTGTATTGAAACTGTTAAAAGGTACAGGGATCACAATCAGGTTATGTGTGATGATCTTAAAAGATTAGAGAGAGATATAAAAGACTATGTAAGAATTGTTGAGAGTTTTGAGGAACAGATTAAAGGTTTCCAAGCCAATGAACTTCAACATTCGTATGATACAAATTACTGGAAGTGGGAGAAAAATGACCTAGAACTTCAACTGAAAAAGTCTAAAGAGGAGAATGAGAAGATAAAGAGTGAGTTTGAGAAAGCCAAGCTGGATATTGAGAAATTCTCCAATGCTTCTAAAGCAATGGACTCTTTGCTCCAAACTCAAATCCATGATAAACTTAGAAGAGGAATACGCTATAACACCACACCACCACCATACAACAACAACTACATCCCTCCTACATCAGACTTGCTAGAGACAAGGATAGGAAGGTTTTGCCTGAGGGAGCCACTAAAGTAGATCCTCTAGACAAAGTGGTTGTGGAAACAGACTCTGAAGAAGAGAACTCTAATGGTAAGAATGAGGATGATCATAAAGAGATTCCCTTAGAAAACCACATTATTACTAATGAGGGGTGTGGAAAGAGTTGGACCAAATCAAAGGAGATAGAGAAGACAGAAGGAAAGTCTGGAAAGGTCCATTACAAACATACCACAGTTGTGAATCCTATCCCTTGCAAACAGTGTGAATGCAATAAATCTGAGCCCCAAAAACATGATAAACCAAGGGGAAATCAGAGAAACTGGAATAATCAGTGGGCATAAAAACAAGGGGTTGATCTGAGTAAAATCAATAGACCAAAACCTTGTTTTATCTGTGGCAAATTGAATCATCTTGCCAAATACTGTTATTTCAATCTGATTAACCAAAGAGTCACTTTTCAAAGACAAACACAAAACTCTTTTGGTTATAGGAATCAAAGAAGGAATCATATGGCTGAAAATGTAAAAAGAGCACCTATAAAGTCTCATGCTCAGAACAAGTTTGCTAATACAAAGAAAAATACTCCAAATAAGCCAAGGAGTAATTTAAAGACAAAGAAAGCAAACAACTTTGTTCAAGTTTGGGTTCCAATAGTAAAGAAACCTGTTAGTACTGCTATCCCAGATAGTACTGCTAACAGAAATAGTGTTGTTGCAACCAATACTACTGCTAACCAAGTTAGTACTGCTAACAAGGATAGTGCTTCTACTAGTGTTAATGCTGCAAAGCCTATAATCTTGGCAAAGTATTCCAGCCATGAGATTCCTACACAGCTCATCCAGACCAAGCTGACTGATTATATTGATGGGAAAGGACAACCCAAGACCACTTTGGCTTGGGTTCCCTCCAAGACTAACTGATTTATCAAGTGTGCAGGGCAACCAAAAGCTCAAGAGGAAGAGCATTTGGAATGTAAATAATGGTTGCTCTTGGCATACAACAAGTAACATGGGTTGCCTTCAAATTCTTCAAAAAAGATTTGATGGAGGACATGTTGCATTTGATTCAGAATGAGGTATGATAAATGTTCAAGGCTGAGTTAAAAAGGTAAGTTGAATTTGGAAGATTTCATTGAGCATGATGCTACTAACCTGTGTGTTTAAGTGTTTCAGGTTGCATTTAGTAATACTCCAGAGGGAGTGATGATCATGCAGGATCAAGAAGAAGAGGATCAGGGGATGAACAAAGTGGTAAAAAGGAGTAAAAGAATGGTGTCAGTATGAGAAAAAGGATGGTGTCAAAAGGTGTAAGTGCAGTTAATACTGCCAGTGCAGTTTTAATACTGCCAGTGCACAGTTAATACTGCTAGTGATTAATACTGCTAGTTAGTTAATACTGCTAGTGGTTAATACTGCTCTCAGTTAATACTGCTAGTTAGTTAATACTGCTAGTGGTTAATACTGCTCTCAGTTAATACTGCTAGTTAGTTAATACTGCTAGTGGTTAATACTGCTCTCAGTTAATACTGCTAGTTAGTTAATACTGCTCTAGGTTAATACTGCTTATATCCCAAATACTATAAATACCTTTGCCCGCCTAAAAGCTCATAACGACTCTTTGTATACTGTTCACCTTCTCTCTAACCCTTTTCTCTCAAAGCACCTAGTGATTTTCAGTCCAGAATACTCAAGCTCAATGGCGTCTATGGCATTTATTGACGAGCACAATAAAATCGCGATGCTACAAAAGCCAAAGCAAGATGCAGGATTTCATCAGATAGTGGATTTTCTGAAGTCTAGCCATATCGCCTATGCTCTGACAGTGTCTCCAACTATCTATATCGAGCATCAAAAACAATTTTGGGCAAATGCCACCATTGTTACTGAAAATGGTGTGCAACTGATTAAGATAAGGGTGTGTGACAAACCCTTAATCGTTTCTGAGGAGGTGATATGCATCTGTCTACGTCTAGACGATGCTCCAGGTATTACTTCTATTCCAAATGAGGACTTGTTCTCAAATCTGTCAAGAATGGGGTATGGAGGCCAGTTGGGTGGTTTCAAATTCTAAAGAGCAAAATTTTATACCCAATGGCGTTTTCTTGTTTATACCCTGATGCACTGTATTTCCAAAAAGACTACTGGATGGAGTGAGTTTAGCAGTACCATTGCTTATGCTTTGGTATGCTTGGCCACTGCCAGAAAGTACAATTTCTCAAGAATGATTTTCAGTGATCTTGTATTAAACTTGGGAAGCAAAAAGAGTTTTTATATGTACCCAAGATTTGTACAGCCAGTTATAACCCATGAATTGACGGATATGCCTCACTTTGATGAGGTATATGTACCCAAAATCCCCAAAGGTAAGGTCTTTTCAAACATGAAGAGATCTCCATTGGACTCGGAAGGAGTTGACACCCCATTGTTCTCTACAATGATGGTGGTGTCCCACAATGAAGAAGGTATGGCAGCAGGGTCAAGGCCCTCATTATACCATCCCACTGCTAGCCAATCCCAACCTTCACCATCTATATCAATCCCTCAGTCCCTACTTCATAAGCCAACTTCACCAATCACCCAAACTTATACAAGTAAAAAGGTAAAGAAGGCTCCTTCCATTCTTGTACCATCACCTACTGAGCCTTTAAGCCCTCTAATAGAGAATTCTCCATTAGAGAATATCCACAGGGAAACCACAGGGGTGTCTCCCAACCCGAAGGAGGTACTCACTGAGGAGATGTTTGAGTATATGGGTGCTAAGGCTGCCACTACTCCTGCTAGCACAGAGGAGGTCAGTGGTAACATAAATAAGACCTTCCACATGGCAACTTTGAATGAGCAATCATTAAAAGGTCCCAGGTGCCAAAAACCCAAAGGGGTGGAGAGTGCTTCTACTAGGCAGAAGACTCCCACTACTAAAAGATCCAATGATCCTCCAAAGGTGGTAAAAACACCCAAAGGAGGTGAGGACAGATATAACTACAATGAGTTGATGGACACACTTGGTACCATAAGTTTGGATGCGCATAACCAAGATCTGGAAATCAAAGAGATGAAGAAAGTCATTCTATCTCAACAAACCCAGATAGTAAAATTGAAGAAGATGGTGCTGAAATTGGTACAGAAAAAGAGGAGAAAGCAGTTTGTGTTAAAGAAGAGGAAAAGTGCTCAAGATGCTTCCAACAAGGGGGAGAATCAAGAGAATGAAACAGAGAAGGAAAGCAAATCTGAGATGGGACTTGATGTTGAGGGGCAGAAAGAAGCAGAAATAGAGAAAGAAACAGAATCACAAGCAACAGCAGTAACAGAGGAGAAAGAAGCAGAAACTGTTAATGCTGCTAAAGCAGCTGAAACAGTTAATACTGTTGAAGTAAAAGAAGCAGCAGTAACAGAAACAATAGGGATTTCTGTAGAAGAATTGGAGATTGTAGAGACATTGGTAAAACTAAGAATGACACTCCTAAGGCTACTCAAAAGGCCAAGGGAGTGGTCATCAATGAAGGAGGCCTTTCAAAGAATAGAAAAGAGTCAAGTGAGGCAAGTCTGAAGGATACAAAGGGAAAGGAAAAGGTTGTTGAACCTGAACAACCTTTAAAGAAGAAAAGTCAGATTGAGCTAGATGAAGAGGTGGCAAAGCTGCTTCAGGCAGAAATGGAAAAGGAAGAACAACTTCAGTCAGAGAAGGATAGAGAGCTTGCACTAATAATGGCCAGAAATCTAAATGAAGAATATCAGAAGAGCATGAAAGTAGCAGCTCAGGCCAAGAAATTACCTGTCAAAAGAATGCCACTCAATAAGCAGAAAAGACAACCCTCTAAGACCTTTTTGGCCAATCAGGAAAGGAGAAAAATGATAAATTTCCTGAAAGGTTCAATTGGTGTTAAAGGGGAAATGTTTACTAATATGGCATGCAGTCAAGTTGAGGAGCTGTATAAGAAAGAAATGGCTAAGCTTCAAGGGGACTCCTCTCAAAGGGAAGAGGCTAAAAGAAGAATGAAAGAGAGGCATGACCTCAAAATTCAACAACCATTCCCTGAGGAGACCACTCCTTCAAAGGACAAAGCTGAAGAAAAGAAGGAAGAACAAGAGAATGTTGGTGTGGAAGTAAAATCCTCAAAAAGAGTAAAATTCATTGCTTCCAAAAAGCAGACCAAAAGGCCAAGAGTTGAAGAAAGAGCAGAAACTGAAGCAGAACCTTTAGTTACAACTTCAGCAGACCCTGTGCAGATTCCAGAATCATCCAGCAAGCAATCAAATGAGCAAGTTGAATTGTTCATGACATTAACAAATGATGATGCGGTGCAAGCAGACCCCATCTCCATCCAAGCTCCTGAAATCATCTTTTGGGACATCTTGGAAGATCAAAGAAAGAAATTCTTCATGATTAAGAGACTAGGGGACATCTATGAGGTGTATCCTTCTTGGGGAAATTTCATCAGAATCTGTACAAGATCAGATCTAGAAGAGATGTTTCAAGTTGGAATGAGACTGTATGAAAAGGAGCTGACAGGAGAAGCAAGGAACTTAACCAAATTAGCCATGGAGTACTTGTGCATGATGTTTGATCCTAGCAAAGTTCAACATGTGATCAGGGATTTGCATCTGGAGAATAAATTCCTAAGAATAGAAAACTGGAGGATATTTGAAAGATGTGGAGTCTATGTTATCACTGTGAATGGAGCTTATTATGAGTACTACTTGGTGGACAAGATATAAGGGTAAACTGGAAGCAATGTTGAATGCCAAGCTAATTTGTTCAAAAGATTCAGAAATGGCAAAGGTTGTGGTTAGGAGAATCATCAATCAAAGCTTGGGTTTAGATCCTAATCTAGGGGTGTAAACTGAAGTTTTGAAAGCATCATAAAAATCATCTGAAGAACTTGACTTCTCTTTCTAAAAGTCAAGTTAGGGGGAGATTGTTGGGAACTGAAGAATTCCTTAAGTACAGTTAATGCTGCTAGAAGAACTTGGTTACTACTTCTGAGGTTAATGCTGCTAATTGAAGTTAATGTTGCTTAACAAGATTAATGCTGATTAATGCTACTCTTCGAGATTAATGCTGCTAGAAGATATTACTACTGCTAAGCAAGATTAGTACTGCTAGTAGTTAGTACTGCTGAACTTAATACTGCTCAAAATATTAATACTACTGAAGACTTAGTGCTGCTT
Source organism: Arctium lappa (assembly GCA_023525745.1). NCBI lineage: Eukaryota > Viridiplantae > Streptophyta > Magnoliopsida > Asterales > Asteraceae > Arctium > Arctium lappa. The sequence continues at coordinate 17,897,391 of CM042056.1, read as the reverse complement.
ATGAGATAATCGAGATTCGTGCAAATCATGTTTGAAGATTATGGAAAACTTGGAGATAATGATGGAAGATTATTTTGAAGATCTTTTATTATTTGTTATTATCTTTTATCTTCATAGTATATATATATAGAATAGTTTTGTAACTTTAGAATAGACATTATAAATACATTAATTCTGAGTTTTTGTTTTCATAGAGAGAATCAACCTCAAGGTTAGAACCCTAATTCTAGAGAAGTAGAATTCGTATTGGTGAGCCTGTTCATCAATATTGAGGTTGTGTGTTGAAACTTGTAACTTTACAATCATTCAATAAAGTTTACAAGTTCTTATTCTGATTTACTGTTTTTCATTGATTAGTGAATATCAAAGTGTTATTCCGCAAACTCCTTTGATATTGTTTCTGAGTGTTTATTCTTGTTGAGAATTAAGATCCTGACAGAAATTCGTATATAAGGGAATCGACAGTAAATAAGTGTAAACGAATAAACCGTAGATAATGTTGAGGCTCGTGTCCAACACAATTCCCTTAAACAGATTCGCCGTTTGTTCCCAAGGTACAACAGCGTAAGTAGATGTACTACCGGAGATGATAACTTGCCTGAAAAATTGTCGGAACAAGAACGTATGCAGTAGATATATCAGAGAGATGTGTAGTTGTATCGACGTATATCAATAGCAACTAAAGTCTCCCTTTTATATTGAAAAGAAGAAACCCACACTTAATATTTTAATTAAATGATAATTAAAATATTAATTTCTCTATTCAATATACATGATTTCGGGAGTTACAAAACGGTTTGAAACAGATCTCCGTGCGGGTTCACCTACGCCTCGACCCGCGCGGGACACTGTTTGAGTCACAATTCCAGTGTTTCGGAGCACAAGATTTCGGAGCGGCATTCGTGTCCACAGGTCGCGCCCACGCACAAGTTCGCCGATTTTAGCCTACGAAAGTCTCAATCGGCACCCCCCCTACTTAGGCCTTTCGTAAGTGGATCCGCAATGTTATCCTTTGACTTCACATAGTCAATAGTGATAACTCCAGTAGAGAGTAACTGTCAAATCGTATTATGTCTACGTCTAATATGTCTAGATTTCCCATTATACATTGTACTTTGAGCTCTACCAATTGTCGATTGGCTATCATAATGTATACATATGGCCGTTACCGGCTTAGGCCATTTGGGAATATCTTCCATAAACTGACGTAGCCATTCTGCCTCTTCACCACATTTATCCAAGGCAATAAATTCAGATTCCATCGTGGATCTGGCTATAACAGTTTGCTTGGATGATTTCCAAGATATAGCCGCACCTCCAAGTGTAAACACATAACCACTTGTCGATTTGGAATCCTTGATATCAGATATCCAATTTGCATCACTGTAACCTTCGATTACCATTGGATATTTTCCATAATGCAATCCATATTCACGTGTGTATCTTAAATATCTTAATAATCTAGTAATACTCTTTAGTGTTCTAAACTGGGATTACTAGTATACCTACTTAGCCTGCTCACTGCATATGCTAAGTCAGGTCTAGTATAACTCATAAGATATATCAAACTGCCAATTATTCTTGAGTATTCCACTTGTGCAACACCTTCCGCTCTATTCTTAGATAGATGTTGACTAGTGTCAATCGGAGTTCTAGCTATACTAGTATCTCCTTCATTGAGTTTCTCAAGAGTCTTGTCCACATAATGTGTTTGATTTAACACCAAACCATTTTGGGTTCTTGTGATTTTTATCCTAAGAATCACATCCGCTAAACCCAAATCTTCCACTGCCAATGATAAGCATACCATCAACATATAAACACAAGATGACATATCCATGAGTGGTGTCTTTTATGTAAATACATTTATCACACTCATTTATCTTAAAACCGCTTTCTAACATGGCTTGATCAAACTTTTGATGCCATTGCTTTGGAGCTTGCTTTAGGCCATACAAGGATTTAATCAGTTTACAAACCTTGTTCTCTTGTCCTGGGGCAACGAATCCCTCAGGCTGCTCCATATAAATTTCTTCTTCTAAATCTCCGTTTAGAAAAGCAGTTTTCACATCCATTTGGTGAATTTCCAGATTTCTAATAGCTGCAATAGCTAACACCAATCTAATGGATGTTATTCTTGTCACCGGCGAATAAGTATCAAAGTAATCTAGACCTTCTTTTTGTCTATATCCTTTGATCACTAATCTCGCCTTGTATTTGTCAATACTGCCATCAACTTTCATCTTTCTCTTAAAGATCCAATGGTAACCTAGTGGCTTACAACCCGGTGGTAGGTCCACTAGTTCCCATGTATGGTTTTATAAGATAGATTCTATCTCACTTTTGATGGCTTCTTTCCATTGAGGTCCCTCCGAAGACGTGACCGCCTCACGATAGGTTTTGGGTTCACTTTCCACCACATAGGTGTGAAAATCGGGACCAAACGATTTTTCAACCCGAGCTCGTTTACTTCTTCTAGGTTCCACCGCTTCTTCATCAGATAGAATTTGTTCATCCTCTCGAACAATTTCTTTACCTTTAGAAGATGAGGTTTGATTTTCCTTGTTCAAACACGGAAACACGTCTTCGAAGAATGAAGCATTTCTTGACTCCATAATTGTATTCTTGTGTATCTCGGGATTTTTAGATTCATACACAAGAAACCGATAAGCACTACTATTTTGTGTGTATCCAATGAATACACAATCCACTGTTTTAGGTCCTAACTTTTGTACCTTAGGCGGAGGTACAACCACTTTAGCTAGGCACCCCCACACTCGTAAGTACTTGTAAGATGGTTTTCTACCCATCCAAAGTTCATACGGTGTCTCATCTTGTTTCTTGCGGGGTATCTTATTTAAAAGATAATTAGCCGACAAAATAGCTTCCCCCCACATGTTCTGACTTAAGCCAGAACTAATCAACATGGCATTCACCATCTCTTTCAAGGTGCGATTTTTTCTCTCATCCATACCATTTTGCTGAGGTGAGTAGGGTGCTGTGAATTCATGTCGAATTCCATTGTTAGAACAAAGTTCAGCAAACGGTGAAACATATTCACCTCCCCTATCGCTTCTAACAACCTTGATTTTCTTGTTAAGTTGATTTTCAATTTCATTTTTATACAAGATAAACTTGTCTATTGTTTCATCTTTACTCTTAAGTAAATATACATAGCAATATTTCGTGCTATCATCGATAAACGTGATAAAGTATTTGTTCCCACCTCTAGTAGGAATCGATTTTAAATCACACACATCAGTGTGAATTAAATCAAGGGTTTCGGTTTTCCTTTCATTCGATTTGAAAGACGTTCTAGTAAGTTTGGATTCTACACATGTGGTGCACTTGTGATTCGAGTCGATATCAAATTTAGGTATGTAGTTTAGTTTAATTAAACGTTGAATGGAATTAAAGTTTACATGTCCTAAACGGCCATGCCAAACGTTTGAAAACTCAAGCAAATAAGCAGAACTAGCATTTGTTTTATTCATTCCATTGATAACGGTTACATTCAACTTGAACATGCCATCCAAGGCATATCCCATTCCCACATACATACCATTCTTGGACAAAACAAATTTGTCCGACTCAAACACAAGTTTAAAACCAAACTTATTAAGCAACCAACCCGACACAAGGTTCTTCCGAAGCTCCGGTGCATACAAAATGTCTCTAATCTTGAGCCCTTTCCCGGAAGTCATCTTTAGAAGTACATCTCCAATGCCCTTAACATCAGTGGTGGCGGCATTTCCCATATAGAGCTTTTGCCCATCATCAACATCTTTGTAGGAGATGAAATTGGGAGTTGCGACGAGATTGTTGAATTGGAAGGCAGAATCTAATGTACCCGAGACGAATTATAATTGAGTTGTTCCTATAATTAAAGAGATGCTACACGAGGGTGACAAACTACCCGGTAACTTCTACAAAGAAGAATAATAGTTTGAAAAAGCCTGCTCTACCAAAAGTAAAGATCGATGCTTGCAAACACCATTGCATGCTATTTTACAAGCATGATTCTGAGTTGACCCATTGTCTATTGCAATGAAAGTCGTTACAAGACTAGTGTACGAAGTAAGGTCCCAAACATGGTGTTGACGTACTTGCCTATTGTTCCTAGACTACAAAGATTGTATATGTCAAAGAAGACGTATAAGGAGATGACTTGGCACAGGGATCATCAGACAGAACCGGGTATGATGGTACATCCAAGTGATGGTGCGACTTGGAAGCATTTCGACATGGTACATCTTGACTTCGCTTCTGAGGTCCGGAATGTGCGTCTTGGCTTATGCACCGATGGTTTCAACCCGAATAATTTAAATTTGAATCTGTATTCACTATGGCTAGTGTTTCTTACCATCTACAATTTACCTCCTTGGTTGAGTTTGAAAGATTCATATGTTAAACTTGCATTGGTCATTCCTGGTAGAGAGAGCCCTGGTCATAATTTAGATGTGTTTCTTAGGCCGCTAATAGATGATCTCAAGATGTTGTATATAGTGGGCGCTCTTACGTATGATGCTTATCGTAAGAATAAATTTGAGATGAGGGTTATACTTCTTTGGACCGTCAGCGAGTTCCCTGCCTACGCAATGTTGTCAGGTCGATTCGTTTTAGTTAGAAAATGGAGGTATGTCTTGTTGGTTTGATTGTCATCGGAGATGGTTACCTAGTGCAAATCCCTTCCGACGTGATCGAATAGGATTTTTTGGCGGATCTAGGGTGTTAGTGTAACACCTCAATAATCAGAGTAACCTAAAACTTGGAAAGACTGGCAACATGACATCAGTATTTCTATAAACTTCACAAAAGGTGCATCAGTCCTGAAGCCTTTACAAAATCTGTACGGATAGAATTCATCAACCGACTAATCTAAACAAACTATCTAGATTACATCAATTGACAATCCAAAATTTATCAAAAGAATGGGACTTAACAATGCCCAGTTATCAACACTTTAGTCATCTCAAAATGCCCCGAGACCTAGCTCGTCTCTCAAAACCCAGCGCATCCCACCGCTAAGGGAAACCTGTTATACATATCATTTGAGAAAAAGTGTCAGACTAAAAGCCTGGTGAGAACATACAGTTCATAAATCTCAAGAGGTATTGACAATGTAATAAGTAAATCTCTTTAAAGGTTTGGTTGTACAAAAATACAACTCTTGATATTAAATGGACAACCGGTCCAAAACCCATCTTTCGATGACGGGGATTACCCGATTTACCAAGGATTATAGTGGAACACAAAGTAAGCCACAAAACCCGAGTTATGAGCTAAATACATGGAACCATGGCCACAAACTCTTCAGTCCGTACTACGATGTGAGGGAGGGCCCCCAAGGAACTATGTCATACTCGTTCATTAGACTACATCTGAACCATGGCTAGGATCGGGTCTCACATAACCGTACCTAAGTTGCCCCCGAGGATCAGATGTAGCTAACTACAACGGAAGGGGCGTGACCTTCCCATCCATAAGCCGACTCGATACCTAGGGATCCACTAGTATAGTCATGACTTGTCACAATATTTCATGTGACCAACAAAGCTAGATAAATAGCTTTAAACACATTTATATTTCAAAATGCCGTTTTCCAGACCAACTACCGGTAAGAAAGGTAAATCATAAAACCAGTTTATATCGTTCTTTTAAATGAGCCACATACTGGCAAGTAAAACATTATTTTACTTCAACAAGATGAAATCCCTCATTTAAGTCAAAAGCGTTTCGGGAACTCTATCATATCTCAAAACCCCAAGTTACATCAATTGGTAATAAACGGACAATCCGAAAACGTAGAGATATATAGGAGTTAAAAACACAATCTTTGACATATATAACAGTTTAAAAAGTTAGTAGGAACTCACCTTTGATTCCTTCTTCTTAACGAGTGCTACCTATGACAACACCGAAGGAATCGGTATGTCGAAATACAGATAACTTTCTCACCTCCTGACAAAACTTAAAGATAACAGAAGCAAGTCCGGTCAAAGGCATACCGGTCGAAGGATAGTACCGGTCGAATGGGTTCAGGTCGAAGACAACACTCCGATCGAACACACACCGGTCGAATGCATTCTACCGGTCGAATGCTTCTTCCTGGTCGAACACCAATCGGTCCTAATAAGTCCGGTCGTCTTGTTCATCAAGAACAGTCGACGCAGAACCCAGATCCAAAACGAGAAATACTCAGATCTCAAAATGGAACGGTTTAAAACCTTCACAACGAGATTCTACATGGCTAAAAGCATTCAGATCAAAGCATTAAGCTAGATTCGTACCTCGATTTGTCCGAACCGATCAACCACTTTTCCACCTACTTTTCCTCCTGCTCTTCTCTTTCTCTCTGGCTTCTCAAAACCAAACAGATCAAGTAATGAGATATTAAAAATATCTCAGATTTGATTTCTATTTATATAGCCCAAGTTACAAATTACATCCTTGAACTTTGGGTAAGGGTCAACTTTTCACCCAACCCCAAAATTCAGGGTGTTACATTCCTCCCCAACTTGGGAATGATTTTGTCCCCGAAATCCAACTATACAAAGAGATTAAGATATCTACACTTCATATCCTCCTCAGCTTCCCAAGTCACATTTGCTCCCCGGTGATGCTTCCACTGCACCTTGACCAAAGTGACTTCTTTGTAACGCAACTTCTTAGACTTTCTCTCTAAGATGGTGTCGGGTTCTTCCACACAACGGTTACCTTCGTCAACCCTTAACTCCGAAAGGGGAATGACGCTTTCTTCTACCGCCAAACATTTCCGGAGGTAGCAAACATGAAACATGTTGTGTATTCTGCTCAACTCCGGTGGTAGTTCCAACTGGTAGGCTTGCAAACCCACTCGCTTAAGCACTTTGAAAGGTCCGAGGAAATGGGGACTCACCTTCCCACGTTTTCTGAACCGTATAATGCCCTTCCATGGCGATACCTTAAGCATAACGCGGTCGCCTACTTGGAATTCCATCGGTCTCCTCTTCTTATCGGCATAGCTTTTATGACGATCCTGAGTCGCTTTCATTCTTTCACGAATGCACTTGACCTTATCGGCAGTCTCTTGCACGATTTCAGGCCCGGCGAACTGCTTTTCTCCCGCTTCAAGCCAGCACACTAGAGTCCGACACTTTCGCCCATACAACGCTTCGAAAGGTGCCATCCCAATACTCGAGTTGTAGCTATTGTTGTAAGCAAACTCCACCAAAGGCAGGTGAGAGTCCAAACTACCCTCGAAATCGATGACACAAGACCTCAACATGTCTTCCAAGGTTTGGATCATTCGCTCGCTCTGCCCGTCGGTCTGTGGATGGTAAGTCGTACTCAACTTAACTCGTGTACCAAGCTCTTTCTGAAACCCATCCCAGAAGTTCGAAGTGAACCGAATGTCGCGATCCGACACGATCGACAATGGTATCCCATGCCTCGACACTACCTCATCGATATAAAGCTTCGCCAACTTATCCATCGGTAAAGTCTCGCGCATAGGCAAGAAGTGAGCGCTCTTTGTCAATCGATCCACTATCACCCAGATGGTATCGTGACCTCGAAGAGTTTTAGGCAACTTCGTCCCGAAGTCCATGGTGATATGCTCCCACTTCCACTCGGGAATCTCTAAAGACTGAAGACTCCCATACGGTCACTGATGTTCGGCCTTGACTTGCGAACACGTCACACAACGCTCAACGTAACGCGCTACGTCAAGTTTCATCACTGGCCACCAATAGTGAAACTTCAAGTCCCTGTACATCTTCGTACTTCCTGGATGAATGGAATACTTGGACTTGTGTGCATCTTCTAGCAACAGCTCACGGTTACCCCCAAACTTGGGCACCCACACACGACCACTGAATAGTTTCACTCCACGACTATCTTCCGTTAAGAGCAAACGTTGTTTTGTCATGACTTCCTCTTTGAGATTTTCTTCCAACAGTGCTTCTACCTGTGATGTCTTGATTTTCTCAACAAGACTAGACACTAGCTCGATTCTCGAATGGGTAGCCCGAATACTCCCGCTATAGTCCTTCCGACTTAGCGCATCGGCCACCACGTTTGCCTTACCGGGATGGTAAAGCAATTCACAGTCATAGTCTTTAAGCAACTCGAGCCACAACCTTTGCCTCATATTCAGCTCTTTCTGATCAAAGACATACTTCAGGCTCTTGTGATCCGTGTAAAGAGTACATTTCGTGCCGTAGAGATAATGTCGCCAAAGCTTCAAGGCGAACACCACCGCTGCTAACTCCAGATCATGGGTTGGATAATTCTGCTCGTGTATTTTAAGATGCCTCGAGGCATAAGTGATCACCTTGCCTAGTTGCATCAACACACAACCCAGTCCCATCTTTGAAGCGTCGCTGTAAACCACGAAATCTTCCGACCCTTCAGGTAACATCAGGATCGGAGCTGCACACAACTTCTTTTGAAGGATCCGGAACGCCTTCTCTTGGGTTTCGGTCCATTCAAACTTCACATTCTTCCGAGTCAGAACTGTCAAGGAAGAAGCGATCTTTGAAAAGTCTTGGATAAATCTCCTGTAGTATCCCGCCAGACCCAAGAAACTTCGGATCTCCGACAGACTCTTAGGAGGCTCCCAATTCATCATAGCTTCAATCTTGGAGGGGTCTACTTTCACTCCGACCCGAGTGACTACGTGACCCAGAAACTGTACTTATTTAAGCCAAAAGTCGCATTTGGAAAACTTGGCGTACAACCTTTCTTTTCTCAACACCTCCAGAACTTCTCGTAGATATTCCTCGTGCTCTGTCTCACTCTTTGAGTACACGAGTATGTCATCAATGAATACAATGACCGACTTGTCGAGGAATGGTCGGCATACTCTATTCATCAAGTCCATAAACACTGCTGGTGCGTTTGTCAGGCCAAAAGGCATTACAAGAAACTCGTAATGGCCGTAACGCGTTCTGAAAGACGTCTTCAGAACATCTTCTTCTCTTACCTTCACTTGGTGATAACCTGAACGTAAGTCGATTTTGGAAAAATAACCCGCTCCTTGAAGTTGATCGAACAAGTCGTCTATTCTCGGAAGCGGATACCTGTTCTTCACTGTAGCTTTGTTCAACTCACGATAGTCAATGCACATTCTCATTGTGCCATCCTTCTTCTTGACAAATAAGACCGGAGCTCCCCAAGGTGACGAACTCGGTCTTATAAAGCCTTTCTCCAATAGCTCCTGGAGTTGTGCTACCATCTCTTTGTTAGCTCCAATTCATCTGTCTGTTAAAGTGTTGAAAATACCAGTCCTATTTCAGAGGACTTCCAAAAAGATACACTTCAGAGGACGAAGACTTCAGAGGACGAAGACTTAAGAGGATGAAGACTTCAGAGGACAAACCTGCCTCTGAAGTACTTATCAGAGATTGCAACATTCAGATAAGACATCAGAGATGGCTTCATCAGAGGCTCTGAAGACAACGTCAGAGCTCTGAAGACATTCTCTCTGAAGATGTTCACTGAAGTTTTCTACGAATGAACAGAAGAACAGATGACACGTCACTTAGTGATAAGATTTACTTTCTAGAGTAGGTCACTGTTCAGCATGCTCTTTTTCGTCATACAAGTACACTGCTTACTTTATGGTCCTATAAATAGGACCATCACCTTATTGTTCAAAGTGTGCTTAAGAAGTTATATATCTGATAATATAAGTTGAATACTTTATTCTAAGAATATCTTGTTTATCTTTATCTGCTTTATGAACTGTGATATTTGAATCTCCTTTGATATTAAACTGTATTACTTCCGCTGTCATTACTCTTATTGTTTATATCATTGTTACGAGATTAGATCTGGGCTACAACAATTGGTATCAGAGCCATCTTTGTTTCTAAAACAAAGAAAGATCATATCTGCATACTCGGATAGATTTACATCTCATTGATTCTAAACTTTCAATATCTGTGCATGTTCATATAAACCCAGTTTATTCAAGAACATCATATGCTCTAGATTTGATAGTAAATCTCAGTTCATTACAAAAAGCACCAGTTCTTCAAATCTTCATTTTTTTTAATGGCAAACTCAAGCATTAGTGCCATGTATACAGCTGGGTCATTAACAAAACCTCCTACACTTTTAAGGGATGAATATCCCCAATGGAAAATAAGGATGGTAAATTTTCCAGAAGGTATGGGCAGGGATCTTTTTAGATCTGTGAACATTGGACCTCACATTCCAATGGTGTTGGTACCAAGAGTTCCTGCAACAGCAGATACTGCCGAAATACCTGCATATTATGAAAAGAAAACCACAAACTTCACTGATGAAGAAAATAATATGATGGATAATGACTCAAAAGCTGTTAGATTACTCATAATGGCCATTCCCAATGATATCTTTCAAGAACTTAATTCTTGTAAAACTGCAAAAGAGATATGGGATCAGTTGTTAAATCAACTTGAAGGTGGCCTACAAACTCAGAAAAATAGAAGAAATCTATGCATCAATGAATATCATGATTTTCATGCTCTACCAGAAGAAAAGTTACACCAAACTTACTCAAGATTCAACATTCTAATAAACAAATGTAGAAAGTTTGGAGTGATAAGAACAAAAGAGGAAAACAACGTTCTTTTTTTTGAAAAGCTTGAATGAAGAATGGTCACAACTGTCCATGTCTATACAGGCTAATCAAGATCTTGAGTCATGGACATTAACTGACATTTATGGGACTCTTGTTGCACATGAAAAAGAAGTTATGAAGCAAAAATCAAAAACCTCTTTGGGTGGACCCCTTGCACTTGTTTCAAAACAAACATCGAAAGAAAACAACTGTGAAGAGTCACAAAAATGTTTAGAAACAAAAAGAAGATCCAAAAAGGTTTTGATAGCAGAAGAAACTCATACTGATTCAGACTCAGATGAAGATATAAGTGCCTTTGCCAAATCTCTTGCATTAATCACTCATCAGTTTAACAAGAAATTTGGTAAGAAGGTATTTGAAGGAAGGAGAGAGAATGAAGAAAGAAGAAATCCGGAGAGAAGATTTCAACAAGAACCCAGATTCACTCCATATAGTGATCAAAAGGGTGCAAACTTCAACCATGAAAATGCAACACCACAAACAAGACCACAACAACCATTCCAACCAAGGTATCCACAACCACAAAGATACTTCAAACCTCAAGAACAGAAGCCAGAGACAAGCACTGCCACTCTTCCACCAAATCAAAATGATGGGAGATGCTTCAGATGTGGAAAATCAGGCCACTTCTCTGCAAATTGTAGAGGAAAACTTGTCAAAGATCAAGATTACTACAAGAACAAATACAAATACAATGTAAAAGAAAGAGTTCTTGTAGCAGAAATGGAAGACTGTCTATGTGACTCGACAAGTGATGGTGAGGAAGAGCCTACCAATCTCTGTGGTATGGCTTTTTCAGATGGAAATCAAACTGATGAAGCATCCGAAGACAACTCTGAAAAGGTAAACTCTCTTTACACCTCTGACAGTGATCCTGAAATAGATGCTTTTAAACTAATTAATGAACTTCAGGATCTAAAGCAAAAGTTTGTTGAAGAAAAAGAGAAGAGAGAGCAAGTAACAAAAGAGCTCATTTTTTACAAAAGAGAAAAGAATCTTCTGGAATCAGAAAAGAAAGAATTTTTTCTTGAAAAAACCAAACTTGAAGAAACCAACAAGCAAAAAGAAAAATCATTTTCGGAAGAAATAAAAGAGATTGAAAAAGTTTTAAAAGGAAAAGAAGAAGAAGTAAAGAAATATGAGTATGAAAGGCTCAATTCTATTGCCTTAACCAAATTTTTTCAAAAGGAAAGAGAAATCCTACATCAATCTCTAGATAGAAAAAATCTACGAATCAAAAGTTATGTCAATGCACAAAGTGTTTTCGACAAAATAAAAACTCAGATGGACTCTCAAGGGCTAGGATTCAATAAGTTGAATTCATTTAATGGATTGGAGAAAACTTCACTTTCTTCCACTTTCTGTATAGGAAAGGTCCAAAGCTCTGAAGATCCATCTCTGAATAATTTCAAAAGAATGAAAACATCAGAGGGATCAAAAGCAAGAGCTTTAAATTTCAAAAATACAAAGTACTCTGAAGTAAAAGACATTAAAGAATTTGTGTTACAGATTAAAGAAGAAACTTTAGAGGTACACTTTACAAAACCTCTGAGCTATGATTCCAAAGAAGTTTTCAGATTTGATGCTTTCATCTCAAGTGAATCAGAGACATTTGAACCAAGTACCTCTGATACAAGTACTTCTGAAAATGAATCTCAGAGTTCACTTAATCCGAATGCTCCTCTGTATTCACCAAAGTCAGATGAAAACATCAGAAATACGTTTAAAGATGATGTTCAAAAGATTTGGGAAGAAAATGTCATGGAGGACTTAAAAAGAAAAGAAAGCATGAAACGGATCATCAAAGTCTCTAGATCAAAAGAAATTAAAAAACCAATAGAGGTAGATATCTCTATTAAATCTAAGAGAGACTTTCTTGACTCTGATTCAGAATCTGATTTAGAGATTGATGAACAAATTTTTTGTAAACCAGGGAATATAATTCACAAAAAGATAGAAACTGTTGGCTCTGGTATTTTGAATGTTCCAATTTCAGTATTGAAAACCAAAACCAGAATAGCAATAAGTCCTGATTTTGCAAATATGTGTTTACAAGCAAAAACACCTCTGGAACTTGAAAAAGAGTTGCAAGAAAAGGCAAAGAATAAAACAAACACTTCTGGTTCTTACACCTATAAAACAATAAAATTCTCTCCTGAACAAAAAGGCAAATGGACAAAAATTAACCATATTGATCCTATCTGTGCAGTAAGCAGCAAAGAAAAGAAGATGTTTTTGAACAAGAAAAAGCAACTTGAAAAAGAAGATTGTTTATCAAGCAAAAAGAAAAGAAGTAGTTAGGGATAAATGTAATATTCCTAGTGCTAGTTACAAAAGAAGTCAAAATGTAACAAATGCTTTTAATAAAAAGAAAAACTTTGCTCCTACTTCTTCTTGTTCCATTAATTGTAACTGCATTTATCTCTTGATGAAACTGAAAAATCATTTTAAAGGATCACACTGCCTTTTGAATAAATCTCTGAAAAATATCTCAGAGACAAAATCTCAAAAGAAGACAAGAAAAGGCAAGACATCAAAAGATGAAATGCCAAAAAGTCATACAATTCCACCAAAGTCTAACACAAAAGGACCCATAATGAGGTGGGTACCTAAGAAACAATAATCTGTCTTGCAGAAACAGTCAATGCCAATCTGGTACCTAGATTCTGGATGTTCAAGGCATATGACTGGAAATAAAGAACTGCTATCCTCATTCAAAGCAAAATCCGGAGGAGCAGTTACTTTTGGAGACAACAAGCAAGGACAGATTAAAGGATATGGTGAATTATCAAGAGGAAATGTTTCTGTATCAAAGGTTGCTTATGTGGATGGATTAAAACACAATCTGATAAGCATAAGTCAACTTTGTGATCATGGTTTCAATGTGAAATTTCAAAGAAAATATTGTTCACTTCTTCACTCAGAATCAGGTCAAGAAATGCTAAGAGCAGACAGAAAAGGTAACCTCTACAGAATGAACTTTACCAAAATCACAGACACTGATTCAGAGAAACTTTGTCTTGTATCTCTGAATAGTGAGGAAATCTGGCTCTGGCATAAAAAGTTTTCACATCTAAACTTTTCCTCACTTGATAAGTTAGTTAAACTTAATTTGGTTAAGGGATTACCATCTCTAAAGTTTAACAAAGATAATCTTTGTTCTGCTTGTGAGATGGGAAAAATGAAAAGATCTTCCCATAAAACCAAAAGTGAAAACAACTGTCCTAGACCTTTGCACATGCTTCATGTGGACCTCTGTGGTCCTATCTCTGTACAGAGTCTAGCAGGTAAGAAATACATTCTGGTTCTAATTGATGAATTTTCCAGATACACATGGATAGAATTCATTAGAGCTAAATCTGATGTACCTGAAATATTAATAAGGTTGTTGAAAAGATTACAGGTTCTATTCAGCAGCAAAGTTCAGAAACTAAGAAGTGATAATGGAACAAAGTTCAGAAATGCCAAAATCAATTCTTATCTATCAGAAGAAGGCATTACCCCTAACTTCTCTGCAGCAAGAACTCCTCAACAAAATGGAGTAGTTGAAAGGAAAAACAGAACAATTGTTGAAGCTGCCAGAACAATGCTTGCTGAATCTGATCTTTCAACAAATTTTTGGGCAGAAGCAGTAGCAACAGCCTGCTTCACTCAGAATAGAGCTACAATTGTGAAGAGATTTCAGAAAACATCCTATGAATTCATTCACAATAGCAAACCTAATATTAAATATTTTCATGTTTTTGGATGCAGGTGTTATATTCTGAAAGATAGAGAATATCTTGGAAAGTTTGACAAGAAAGCTGATGAGGGCAAATTCATTGGATATTCATTAGCCTCAAAGGCTTTCAGAGTGTTCAATCTTAGAACAAGGACTATCCAAGAAAGCATCAATATCACTTTTGACGACAATAAAAGCTCTGAACAACAAGAAAGTTCAACACCAATCTCTGAATCATCAAGGGAATCTGAATTAAACAAAATATTTGAAGATTTCTTTGATGATGAAGATATCTCTGAAGTTATCTTCAGAGATAGACAGAGAGAGAATTCAGAAGAACCTCAAGAAACAGGTACAACCCTTTCAGGGCCCTCTGAACTAACACCTTCTGTTTCACCAAATGCAGATCAGCAAAGTGAATCAGAAGATGATCAAGAAGTATCTGAAGCAACTCCAGAACCAAATGATGAAGAACAAGAATCTGCATCTCTGGAACAAAACTCAGAGCCTCTGAACAGTACAACAGAGGCATCACCAACAGAGCCTCTGAACCGTACAACAGAGGTATCACCTTCAGAGCCTCTGAACAATACAACAGAGGTGTCACCAAACGTTAGAGCCTCTGAAACTCAAACTGCACAAATTATTGCTCCAATCACCAGATGGACAAAAGATCATCCAATTGATCAAATCATTGGATCCTCATCCGAAGGAGTTAAAACAAGATCTGCCACCATCAATGAATGCTTCTATGTAAAATTTTTGAGCATTATTGAACCAAAGAAGGTAAAAGAAGCTCTTGAAGATCCTCATTGGATTTTTGCAATGCAGGATGAACTTCAAGAGTTTGTAAGAAGCAAAGTCTGGACACTAGTTCCCCTTCCCAAAGGAAAATTTGCAATTGGAACGAAATGGGTTTTCAGAAACAAAAAGGATGAGGATGGAATAATAATCAGAAACAAAGCTAGGTTGGTTGCAAAAGGATATTGCCAGGAAGAAGGCATTGATTATGATGAAACCGTTGCACCTGTATCTAGGCTAGAAGCAATCAGAATCTTCTTAGCCTATGCTGCACACAAAGGATTCAAAGTTTATCAAATGGATGTTAAATCTGCATTTCTTCATGGTAAATTAAATGAAGAAGTCTATGTCCAACAACCACCTGGATTTGAAAGTACAGAGTATCCTAATCATGTTTATTATTTGGATAAAGCTCTGTATGGACTCAAACAATCCCCAAGAGCTTGGTATGAAACACTATCCACTTTTCTGATTAACATTGGATTTGAAAAGGGCACAATTGATACTACCTTATTCATCAAAAGGTACAAGAATGAGATGCTTTTAGTACAAATTTATGTTGATGACATTATATTTGGCTCTACCAATCAAAAGTATTGTGACAAGTTCTTAGAGTTGATGAAGAGTGAATTTGAGATGAGCCTCATGGGAGAATTAACTTTCTTTCTAGGCTTACAAGTAAAACAAACTTCAGAAGGTACATTCATAAGTCAATATAAGTATGTCTCTGAAATTTTGCAAAAATACAAACTCAATGATTCAACTTCGATGAGAACACCTCTATCCACTGGAGTCAAACTTGACTCTGATCCATCAGGAGAGTCTGTGGATATAAAAACCTACAGAGGCATGATAGGTTCACTATTATACTTAACTGCAAGTAGGCCTGACATAATGTTTGCAACATGCCTTTGTGCTAGATATCAAGCAAATCCAAAGGTATCTCATTTAACTGCTGTCAAAAGAATTTTCAGATACCTCAGAGGGACACAAACATTAGGCCTCTGGTATCCAAAACTTTCAAGTTTTGATCTAACAGCTTACACTGATGCAGATCATGCTGGATGTAAGCTTGACAGAAAAAGTACCTCTGGGTGTTGTCAGTTATTGGGCAATAAGCTGGTAAGTTGGTCATCCAAGAAACAAAACTGTGTTTCCACTTCAACTGCAGAGGCAGAATATGTTGCTGCTGCTAGTTGTTGCTCACAAGTATTATGGATGAAAACTCAGCTCAGAGATTATGGCCAACAATTTGACAGAATTCCAATTCTCTGTGATTCAAAAAGTGCCATAGCCATCTCTGCCAATCCAGTACAGCACTCCAAAACCAAGCACATCGATGTAAGGTACCACTTTCTGAAAGATCATGTTGAAAAAGGAACAATAGAGATGTATTTTGTACCAACTGAACTTCAACTTGCTGATATTTTCACAAAAGCTTTAGATGAACGAAGGTTCACTTTTTTAATTAGCAAGTTGGGAATGTTGAATATGTCTACCTAACAAAAGAGAAACTCAGAGTATCTGATAGTATATCAGAGTCTCTGAATCGAGTAGAATATCAATATCATACTTAAATGAAAACATCAGAGTCTCTGATCCTTTCATCAGAGCCTCTAGACTTTTTCAAATATGGTAAAAATCACTCTTTTGAATCTCCAAGCATGTGTCAAGGGGGAGACAACGACCCTTTCATCTTTCAAGGGGGAGAAAAGATCTTGTCTCTGATGATTTTATCAGAGCCTCTGATCTTGTCTCTGGTGTTTTTATCAGAGCCTCTGATCGTGTCTCTGATGTTTTTATCAGAGCCTCTGATCTTGTCTCTGATGTTTTTATCAGAGCCTCTGATCTTGTCTCTGATGTTTTTATCAGAACCTCTAATCTTGTCTCATTAAACAAATATTCAAGGAAATTCTTTTAAATAATAAATCTTTTTGGATAGCCACTCGTTTCTTTTCAAAAACCCAACTGGCGGTTTTCTGACACAAAGCGGTTCTCCCCTACACGCCTAAACGTGTCACCCATCAATTTGGGGATAATGGAACGTCCTTTCTGAAATTGGGACTCTCATTCGCCGCTTCAATAACCTCTCCCTCTACCTTCCTTTTGTAGCTATAAAATACCCTTGTTCACTTCCCATTATTCTTTACGCTCTCAAAATCCAAAAGTCGAATCTCTCTTTCTAAGCTTTCATCTTTCTCAACCTGCAACAATGGCGGCTCATTCCCAAACTTCAGATAACTCAAGCAAACTTGTTCCAAGCTTGAATTTGGTACAGTTCGATGTTCCAGTCAAAGGAAACAACTACTTTCTTGACGTAACCCCATCAAAATACGATGAACAGTTTCGCCCAATCCTCGACTTTTTCACCAACTGCGAACTCAATGATGTTCTAACCAAACATGCCTCAAATATTCCCCTTCGCTTTGTCCAACAATGGTGGTATTCAAGTGAATACGACGATGAAAAGGAAGGACTGGTTGGGCACATTGACCTTGGTGAACAAAGCTTAAACATAAGAATAACCCCACAAACCCTAACTCGCCGATTCAACCTCCTCACCACAACTGATCTTCAAATAGAAACCTTTGAGAAACCCCCAACTCAAGAAGTTCTTCTTCAGTTCCTCCAACACTTAGGCTACAACAAAGAAATAACACGCCTCAGTCAATTCAGACGTCAGTACCTGCCTCCCAAATGGAACTTTATGTTCAGTGTTCTCAACCGAACAATAACCTGCAAAATTGGAAGTCAGGATCAGACTCATCCAGCGATAATAGCCATAATGTATGCTCTCTTTTTCAATAGAAGCATCAATATGGCTCACATTCTCTTCTGTGAGATGCTGACAGCAGTGGACAAGAAGAACAAGGACTTGGCCAAAGGAAAACAACCAATATCGGTACTGTTTCCCCGATTCATCTCAGTAGTCATTCAACGAGCAATGGAGAAATTCTCCATCACTGAGGAGGGCCCAATGACACCTCTGTTTATGATGAACTCATTCAAAGCCACAGAGGTTCCTCCTTATCCACATGACCGACGTTTCCCACACACCATGATTGAAATTATTCTTGCTGACTCTCCTACCCATCTTCTACTTATTCGTGTTGCCCAATCATCAGAACTGATGATGGGATCCCCAACACACTTAGGTTCTGAGCCTGAGCCTGAATCAGAGAGTGATATCTCTGATACTGCTCAAAACATTAACAGAGCGCAACCAGAGGGTGGCTCTGAGAGAGTGAGGAAGAGAAAACATGAGAACCCTCCCTCTGACGAAGAGAATAACTCTGTCAGAGCAGAGGAAGGTGAGGAAGAGAGATTTCCAGAGGGTGAGTTTCTAAACATAGAATCTGAGGGCGGTGAGGTAGAAAAAGATGTCCTTGATGACACAAATGAGAGAATCCAAAGCCCAAATCCCAGTGCAAACAAATTTACTGTCCAAGATGGTCCAGCATCAATGGACATTGAAACAGAGGTGCACACCTCGAACCCTTCCCATCCTAACTGCTCAGAGGCATCTGTTTCTGCCTCTGACGCATGCACCAGAGGGGAAAACTCTGATACGGCTAAGTCCTCCCAAAAGGACTTAAACCAAGATAAAAATACTCAATCACCCCAAAGTATGTCACCTCCACCCACACATGATGCCTTTGTGGCTCAAACTAAGTTGGACCGTCCCTTAGAACGTAAGGATTGCCTGTCAGAAAAAGAATGGCACAACCTTCTTGCACAAGGAATCCTTAGCCTGGACAGCAAGGTTTCCAAACACATTCGGTTCTCATCATCAGATTTTGACTCTGATGATCAGATACCAATCGGAACCATTATAGGGAAATCCTTGAAAAAGGGTCCCCAAGGATTAATGGGAAGTCCTTCCGGAGAAAACATCAAACCACCTCCGAAAGAAGGCCCCTCTGAACTCGAGGGAAACTTAGAATCATGTGTTGATCCTAAGGTTACCCCCTCTGATTACGTTACCAAAGAGGAGTTCAAAATCTTTGGTGATGAAATCAGAGAATCTCTGAAGGAGATAAAACTTCAAATGGAGAAGACCTCAGAGGCCTCTGCCTCTAACTCTGGAGTTGAAAAGCTCATTTCAGAGGTCTCTGAGTTGCGCACAACGGTTCTCAATCAGAATGAAAAATTGGATGCTCTGGAAAGCTTGGTCATAAACAATGACTCCGTATTATCCAAAAAAATTCAGAACTCGAAAACAGAAATCCTCCAGGCAATTCCATCTACCTCTGCCCCCACTCCAACACACGCAAACTTCTCTCAATTCAAAGAGGAAGTTTTGCGTTCTCTGACAGAGGTAATTGCAAAAATCCCTACCTCCTCTGCTGCTGCTCCTGCTACAACAGAATTCATTACAAAGGCTGACCTGACCAACTTCTCGAAGAAGATCACCAGCAATGTAATGAACATTTCCAGCAAGTTCGTCTCCAAGACCACTCAGTAGAACAAGAAGATTGAAGACCTTCTGAAGAATATCAAGTCTTCAGAGGGAGTATTGAAGAGAAAAGAACCAGAGGTCGCATGCTCTGAAGAAGCTAGAAAGAAGGCTAGATATGAAGATTCTGATGACGAAGATGACCAGCCTCAGGGGTCATCCGATCTTCATAAGGGAGAGAAGACTCCTACTCCTAAACCTGTTGAAACACAAAAGGAGTCCACTCCCTCTGAATCAAATCAGCACAAGGAGAAAGGAACAGAGAAACACTCAACCTCTACCTCTGCTGAAGATATTCAGGCCACTCTAAAGTCGCCAGTACCGATCATCTTTTTAGGGCCATCCACTGCAGGTGCTCCAATAGTTCCAATCACAGCTGAACAAATCACAGTTGCATCTCAAGAAACTATTGGAGCTCTGGACGAAGAAGAAGATGAACAGCTCGTAGACTTCTCAACATCAGAAGATGCATTCTCATCACTAGAAAGACCAACTTATGTGATGAGAGATGCTTACGAATCAGAATCTGAAAAGGAAGAAAAATCATATTCTGGAAAAGAAGTTGAAGTAGTTGATGTCGAAGAATATGTCTTCAAGAATGCTCAACCACATCATACTTCAACAACGTCAGAGTTGAGGGAATCACCAGAGATAGATGGCTACATCTCTAAACCCTCAAAAGAAGATCCTCCACAAACAATGGAACCAGAAACCATGGTTGTTAATGAACAGGCTCCTTCAGAGAATCCTGTTCAGAAAGCAAGCATCGGTCTTCCAGCAAAAGTGTTCAATAAACCTCCCACCTTCCTCGAATCAAATCCCGAAGCTTCCATAGAAGACCACTTCAGATACATTTACTGTGAGTTCAACATGGCAGACACACTGGTCATTCCTCTGAATCCAAGAATCAGAGAGGACATGCCAGACTATGAGCGAAGATTTATCAAAGATAAAACCAAACCAAGAGCACAGGTCCTCTCTGATGATCCAATCATCAAAATCAACAAAATCTCAGAAAAGACCTTTGCTTACAACAAGATTATCTATAGGAATTATGTGGTAACTCGATCTGATCAGAAGATTTATGAGTTCAATGACAATGATCTCGTAAATCTAAATCCATATGATTTACCACATTTATATGCCTATTGCTCTGGCAGGTATGATCATGGAAGAAGGGAAATCAGGATGGGCATGGTTGAAGTCCGACGGGCAATGGAGGCCTATGTCAAACATCGAGCAAAACGTGACTTTCAAATTGCTCTGAACCTAGGGGAAGAGAAGCTGGAGGTAACTGAACCTGTGGAGTCATTCGACAAACTTAAAGAACAGAAGACTGGATCAATCGTTGTAGAACCTCTGGGTTTCGTCTTCAGAGTAAATCAAGAAAAGAAGATCTTTCTAGCTTCAGAAGTGTCGAAGTACTCTGATGAAACCTTGAGAGGTATAAAGAAATTGATCCATGCAAAGGAAGAAAGGCACAGAGCAGATTTACTGGCAAAGCTTGACTAAGAGATTGACTCGATGATCAACTTCAGAGCTCTGATCATGAAATTCCATGGAATCTGTTCAAGTGACAAATTGTAGTCTATTTCTTTATTTTTTTTGATATTACTTTCTTTGTATTAAACTTCCAAATGTTTAAGAAGTAATACTTAAGAGGATAATTTTCTCCTCTATGCTTTCTAGTTTAAAATTCAATTCTCTGTTATTTTTGTATCTTTTATTTTCGACACTTAGGGGGAGATTGTTAGCTCCAATTCATCTGTTTGTTAAAGTGTTGAAAATACCAGTCCTATTTCAGAGGACTTCCAAAAAGATACACTTCAGAGGACGAAGACGTCAGAGGAAGAAAACGTCAGAGGACGAAGACTTCAGAGGATGAAGACTTCAGAGGACAAACCTGCCTCTGAAGTACTTATCAGAGATTGCAACTTTCAGAGAAGACATCAGAGATGGCTTCATCAGAGGCTCTGAAGACAACGTCAGAGCTCTGAAGACATTCTCTCTGAAGATGTTCACTGAAGTTTTCTACGAATGAACAGAAGAACAGATGACACGTCACTTAGTGATAAGATTTACTTTATAGAGTAGGTCACTGTTCAGCATGCTCTTTTTCGTCATACAAGTACACTGCTTACTTTATGGTCCTATAAATAGGACCATCACCTTATTGTTCAAAGTGTGCTTAAGAAGTTATATATCTGAAAATATAAGTTGAATACTTTAATCTAAGAATATCTTGTTTATCTTTATCTGCTTTATGAACTGTGATATTTGAATCTCCTTTGATATTAAACTGTATTACTTCCGCTGTCATTACTCTTATTGTTTATATCATTGTTACGAGATTAGATCTGGGATCCAACACTCTTGCATCTCCGATGGCGCTAAACGGTAAGGTGCTTTAGCGATCGGTGCTGCTCCAGGCACAAGATCAATCCGAAACTCTACCTGACGATCGGGTGGCAACCCATGCAAGTCGTCCGGAAAGACATCTGGATACTCACGCACTATCTTCACATCTTCCATCTTTGATTTCTTTAAATTGGCATCGATCACATAGGCTATGAAAGACGAACATCCTTTTACTAAGCACTTGCGTGCCTTTGCCATTGTGATTATTGTCACTTCACCCTTTCTCTTTTCACCATAGATGACAACGACTTCACCAGAGGGGTTGGGAAGTCGAATCAACTTCTTGGAACATACGATCTCGGCATGATTGTTTGACAACCAATCCATGCCGACCACCACATCAAAACCCCCGATTAACATCGGCAGTAGATCGATCGAGAATTCTCTCCCTTCGATGCTAAGAGTACACTTCTTCAGAACATCGTGGATCAGAACTGGACTACCATCGGATATTTCTACCACTAATGCATCCTCCATAAACTGACGGGTGTACTCTCTCACCCTCAGGTTTCCCTTCACTAGAGACCGGAATTCCTTCTCAATTCGGTCCATCGTTCTCTCGTTGCAGAATTCTTCTAGCAACTTCTTCTTAAATTCGGCCCAAGACAACTGAGCCAACACTTCAGGAGAAAGAGTGGATTGGACGATATTCCACCAGATGAGTGCAGTGTCCCTCAGCAACTGGGTACCGAACCGCACCCTCTGATCATCTCCGCATTCGGAAGAGCCAAAAGCTTGCTCAACCGCTCGGATCCACTTTACACACACGGCCAGGTCATCAGAACCAAAGAATTCTAGCGGTCCGCAACCCAGAAATGACTTATAGGAACAACTCTTCCTATTCCCCAGAGCACCAAGAATTCTGCGCTCTTCCGTCGTGACCCTTATACCATCGCCTCCAGAACCAGCTACGACGTTCTCCACAACCGTCTCACTTCTCCGATTGTTTACGTCGCGGTCCTCCATCGCTTTCAGCAGAAACTCTTGCTGCTTTGCCATCTCTTCTCTCATTGCCAACATCACGTTGGCCAACAACTCGGACTGGGGATTAGCATCCCCGATGACTGGGTGGGACGAAGCCAGG
The DNA here is from genome assembly GCA_023525745.1 of Arctium lappa. Classification (NCBI taxonomy): domain Eukaryota; kingdom Viridiplantae; phylum Streptophyta; class Magnoliopsida; order Asterales; family Asteraceae; genus Arctium; species Arctium lappa. Next base: position 17,874,302 of record CM042056.1, on the reverse strand, counting down.
TCTACTCGCGGAATGACCTCTGGCCCCCACCTAGCCTTGGCTGAACAGGTGGTCGCACAACAACCTCAACTCCTTCCGGCTGACCCGCTGTAGAGGTTGTCGCTTCTAGACCATCAACACGCGTACGCAGTCTTCCGCGCGTACCTACCATTCTGAACTGCTACACAGAGCAGAGGAAGAGATAAGAAAACACGAAAGGAAAACGTACTACCACATTACCAATTGTCATATTAACAGCAAATCAAGGACTCTTACGTATAATATCCTCATAATAAAATTAGCTAAGTGAAATTATAAACATACAACACATAACGGTTCTTGTCACCACCACTACAACGCTTGATAAACGTACTTTCCGTCGACTCTAAGACTAATCCAACCTAGAAGCTCTACCCAAATCTCGCGAATCAATTCTTAGTATACTCAGTCTAAGTCTAGACATCTTACATTCATGCCTAGTTCGCTTAAACTAGAGCTCTGATACAACTTGTAACACCTCAATAATCAGAGTAAACTAAAACCTGGAAAGACTGGCAACATGACATCAGTATTTCTATAAACTTCACAAAAGGTGCATCAGTCCTGAAGCCTTTACAAAATCTGTACGGATAGAATTCATCAACAGACTAATCTAAACAAACTATCTAGATTACATCAATTGACAATCCAAAATTTATCAAAAGAATGGGACTTAACAATGCCCAACTATCAACATTTTAGTCATCTCAAAATGCCCCGAGACCTAGCTCATCTCTCAAAACCCAGTGCATCCCACCGCTAAGGGAAACCTGTTATACATATCATTTGAGAAAAAGTGTCAGACTTAAAGCCTGGTGAGAACATACAGTTCATAAATCTCAAGAGGTATTGACAATGTAATAAGTAAATCTCTTTAAAGGTTTGGTTGTACAAAAATACAACTCTTGATATTAAATGGACAATTGGTCCAAAACACATCTTTCGATGACGGGGATTACCCGATTTACCAAGGATTATAGTGGAACACAAAGTAAGCCACAAAATCCGAGTTGTGAGCTAAATACATGGAACCATGGCCTTGAACTCTTCAGTCCGTACTACGATGTGAGGGAGGGCCCCCAAGGAACCATGTCATACTCGTTCATTAGACTACATCTGAACCATGGCTAGGATCGGGTCTAACATAACCGTACCTAAGTTGCCCCCGAGGATCAGATGTAGCTAACTACAACGGAAGGGGCGTGACCTTCCCAGCCATAAGCCGACTCGATACCTAGGGATCCACTAGTATAGTCATGACTTGTCACAATATTTCATGTGACCAACAAATCTAGATAAATAGCTTTAAACACATTTATATTTCAAAATGCCATTTTCCAGACCAACTGCCGGTAAGAAAGGTAAATCATAAAACCAGTTTATATCGTTCTTTTAAATGAGCCACATACTGGGAAAGTAAAACATTATTTTACTTCAACAAGATGAAATCCCTCATTTAAGTCAAAAGCGTTTCGGGAACTCTATCATATCTCAAAACCCTAAGTTACATCAATTGGTAATAAACGGACAATCCGAAAACGTAGAGATATATAGGAGTTAAAAACACAATCTTTGACATATATAACAGTTTAAGAAAGTTAGTAGGAAGTCACCTTTGATTCCTTCTTCTTAACGAGCGCTACCTATGACAACACCGAAGGAATCGGTAAGTCGAAATACAGATAGCTTTCTCACCTCCTGACAAAACTTAAAGATAACAGAAGCAAGTTCGGTCAAAGGCATACCGGTCGAAGGACAGTACCGGTCGAATGGGTTCAAGTCGAAGACAACACTCCGGTCGAACACACACCGGTCGAATGCATTCTACCGGTCGAATGCTTCTTCCTAGTCGAACACCAATCGGTCCTAATAAGTCCGATCGTCTTGTTCATCAAGAACAGTCGACGCAAAACCCAGATCCAAAACGAGAAATACTCAGATCTAAAAATGGAACGATTTAAAACCTTCACAACGCGATTCTACACGGCTAAAAGCATTCAGATCAAAGCATTAAGCTAGATTCGTACCTCGATTTGTCCGAACCGATCAACCACTTTTCCACCTACTTTTCCTCCTTCTCTTCTCTTTCTCTCTGGCTTCTCAAAACCAAACAGATCAAATAATGAGATATTAAAAATATCTCAGATTTGATTTCTATTTATATAGCCCAAGTTACAAATTACCCCCTTGAACTTTGGGTAAGGGTCAACTTTTCACCCAACCCCAAAATTCAGGGTGTTACAATCCTCCCCAACTTGGGAATGATTTCGTTCCCGAAATCCAACTATACAAAGAGATGAGGATATCTACACTTCATATCCTCCTCAGCTTCGCAAGTCACATTTGCTCCCCGGTGATGCTTCCACTGCACCTTGACCAAAGTGACTTCTTTGGGACGCAACTTCTTAGACTTTCTCTCTAAGATGGCGTCGGGTTCTTCCACACAACGGTTACCTTCGTCAACCCTTAACTCCGAAAGGGGAATGACGTTGTCTTCTACCGCCAAACATTTCCGGAGGTAGCAAACATGAGACGTGTTGTGTATTCTGCTCAACTCCGGTGGTAGTTCCAACTGGTAGGCTTGCAAACCCACTCGCTTAAGCACTTTGAAAGGTCCGAGGAAACGGGGACTCAGCTTCCCATGTTTTCTGAACCGTATAATGCCCTTCCATGGCGATACCTTAAGCATAACGCGGTCGCCTACTTGGAATTCCATCGGTCTCCTCTTCTTATAGGCATAGCTTTTCTGACGATCCTGAGCCGTTTTCATTCTTTCACGAATGCACTTGACCTTATCGGCATTCTCTTGCACGATTTCAGGCCCGGCGAACTGCTTTTCTCCCGCTTCAAGCCAACACACTGGAGTCCGACACTTTCGCCCATACAACGCTTCGAAAGGTGCCATCCCAATACTCGAGTGGTAGCTATTGTTGTGAGCAAACTCCACCAAAGGCAAGTGAGAGACTCTACTTAGGCCTTTCGTAAGTGGATCCGCAATGTTATCCTTTGACTTCACATAGTCAATAGTGATAACTCCAGTAGAGAGTAACTGTCAAATCGTATTATGTCTACGTCTAATATGTCTAGATTTCCCATTATACATTGTACTTTGAGCTCTACCAATTGTCGATTGGCTATCACAATGTATACATATGGCCGTTACCGGCTTAGGCCATTTGGGAATATCTTCCATAAACTGACGTAGCCATTCTGCCTCTTCACCACATTTATCCAAGGCAATAAATTCAGATTCCATCGTGGATCTGGCTATAACAGTTTGCTTGGATGATTTCCAAGATATAGCCACACCTCCAAGTGTAAACACATAACCACTTGTCGATTTGGAATCCTTGATATCAGATATCCAATTTGCATCACTGTAACCTTCGATTACCATTGGATATTTTCCATAATGCAATCCATATTCACGTGTGTATCTTAAATATCTTAATAATCTAGTAATACTCTTCAGTGTTCTAAACTGGGATTACTAGTATACCTACTTAGCCTGCTCACTACATATGCTAAGTCAGGTCTAGTACAACTCATAAGATATATCAAACTGCCAATTATTCTTGAGTATTCCACTTGTGCAACACCTTCCCCTCTATTCTTAGATAGATGTTGACTAGTGTCAATCGGAGTTCTAGCTATACTAGTATCTCCTTCATTGAGTTTCTCAAGAGTCTTGTCCACATAATGTGTTTGATTTAACACCAAACCATTTTGGGTTCTTGTGATTTTTATCCTAAGAATCACATCCGCTAAACCCAAATCTTTCACTGCCAATAATAAGCATATCATCAACATATAAACACATGACATATCCATGAGTGGTGTCTTTTATGTAAACACATTTATCACACTCATTTATCTTAAAACCGCTTTCTAACATGGCTTGATCAAACTTTTGATGCCATTGCTTTGGAGCTTGCTTTAGGCCATACAAGGATTTAATCAGTTTACAAACCTTGTTCTCTTGTCCCGGGGCAACGAATCCCTCAGGTTGCTCCATATAAATTTCTTCTTCTAAATCTCCGTTTAGAAAAGCAGTTTTCACATCCATTTGGTGAATTTCCAGATTTCTAATAGCTGCAATAGCTAACACCAATCTAATGGATGTTATTCTTGTCACCGGTGAATAAGTATCAAAGTAATCTAGACCTTCTTTTTGTCTATATCCTTTGATCACTAATCTCGCCTTGTATTTGTCAATACTGCCATCAACTTTCATCTTTCTCTTAAAGATCCAATGGTAACCTAGTGGCTTACAACCCGGTGGTAGGTCCACTAGTTCCCATGTATGGTTTTATAAGATAGATTATATCTCACTTTTGATGGATTCTTTCCATTGAGGTCCCTCCGAAGACGTGACCGCCTCACGATAGGTTTTGGGTTCACTTTCCACCACATAGGTGTGAAAATCGGGACCAAACGATTTTTCAACCCGAGCTCGTTTACTTCTTCTAGGTTCCACCGCTTCTTCATCAGATAGAATTTGTTCATCCTCTCGAACAATTTCTTTACCTTTAGAAGATTAGGTTTGATTTTCCTTGTTCAAACACGGAAACACGTCTTCGAAGAATGAAGCATTTCTTGACTCCATAATTGTATTCTTGTGTATCTCGGGATTTTTAGATTCATACACAAGAAACCGATAAGCACTACTATTTTGTGCGTATCCAATGAATACACAATCCACTGTTTTAGGTCCTAACTTTTGTACCTTAGGCGGAGGTACAACCACTTTAGCTAGGCACCCCCACACTCGTAAGTACTTGTAAGATGGTTTTCTACCCATCCAAAGTTCATACGGTGTCTCATCTTGTTTCTTGCGGGGTATCTTATTTAAAAGATAATTAGCCGACAAAATAGCTTCCCCCCACATGTTCTGACTTAAGCCAGAACTAATCAACATGGCATTCACCATCTCTTTCAAGGTGCGATTTTTTCTCTCATCCATACCGTTTTGTTGAGGTGAGTAGAGTGATGTGAATTCATGTCGAATTCCATTGTTAGAACAAAATTCAGCAAACGGTGAAACATATTCACCTCCCCTATCGCTTCTAACAACCTTGATTTTCTTGTTAAGTTGATTTTCAATTTCATTTTTATACAAGATAAACTTGTCAATTGCTTCATCTTTACTCTTAAGTAAATATACATAGCAATATTTCGTGCTATCATCGATAAACATGATAAAGTATTTGTTCCCACCTCTAGTAGGAATCGATTTTAAATCACACACATCAGTGTGAATTAAATCAACGGTTTCGGTTTTCCTTTCAATCGATTTGAAAGACGTTCTAGTAAGTTTGGATTCTACACATGTGGTGCACTTGTGATTCGAGTTGATATCAAATTTAGGTATGTAGTTTAGTTTAATTAAACGTTGAATGGAATTAAAGTTTACATGTCCTAAACGGCCATGCCAAACGTTTGAAAACTCAAGCAAATAAGCAGAACTAGCATTTGTTTTATTCATTCCATTGATAACGGTTACATTCAACTTGAACATGCCATCCAAGGCATATCCCATTCCCACATACATACCATTCTTGGACAAAACAAATTTGTCCGACTCAAACACAAGTTTAAAACCAAACTTATTAAGCAACCAACCCGACACAAGGTTCTTCCGAAGCTCCGGTGCGTACAAAATGTCTCTAATCTTGTGCTCTTTCCCGGAAGTCATCTTTAGAAGCACATCTCAATGCCCTTAACATCAGTGGTGGCGGCATTTCCCATATAGAGCTTTTGCCCATCATCAACATCTTTGTAGCAGATGAAATTGGGAGTTGCGACGAGATTGTTGAATTGGAAGGCAGAATCTAATGTACCCGAGACGAATTATAATTGAGTTGTTCCTATAATTAAAGAGATGCTACACGAGGGTGACAAACTACCCGGTAACTTCTACAAAGAATAATAATAGTTTGAAAAAGCCTGCTCTACCAAAAGTAAAGATCGATGCTTGCAAACACCATTACATGCTATTTTACAAGCATGATTCTGAGTTGACCCATTGTCTATTGCAATGAAAGTCGTTACAAGACTAGTGTACGAAGTAAGGTCCCAAACATGGTGTTGACGTACTTGCCTATTGTTCCTAGACTACAAAGATTGTATATGTCAAAGAAGACGTATAAGGAGATGACTTGGCACAGGGATCATCAGACAGAACCGGGTATGATGGTACATCCAAGTGATGGTGCGACTTGGAAGCATTTCGATATGGTACATCTTGACTTCGCTTCTGATGTCCGGAATGTGCGTCTTGGCTTATGCACCGATGGTTTCAACCCGAATAATTTAAATTTGAATCTGTATTCACTATGGCTAGTGTTTCTTACCATCTACAATTTACCTCCTTGGTTGAGTTTGAAAGATTCATATGTTAAACTTGCATTGGTCATTCCTGGTAGAGAGAGCCCTGGTCATTATTTAGATGTGTTTCTTAGGCCGCTAATAGATGATCTCAAGATGTTGTATATAGTGGGCGCTCTTACGTATGATGCTTATCGTAAGAATAAATTTGAGATGAGGGTTATACTTCTTTGGACCGTCAGCGACTTCCCTGCCTACGCAATGTTGTCAGGTCGATTCATTTTAGTTAGAAAATGGAGGTATGTCTTGTTGGTTTGATTGTCATCGGAGATGGTTACCTAGTGCAAACCCCTTCCGACGTCATCGAATAGGATTTTTTGGCGGATCTAGGGTGTTAGTGTAACACCTCAATAATCAGAGTAAACTAAAACCTGGAAAGACTGGCAACATGACATCAGTATTTCTATAAACTTCACAAAAGGTGCATCAGTCCTGAAGCCTTTACAAAATCTGTACGGATAGAATTCATCAACAGACTAATCTAAACAAACTATCTAGATTACATCAATTGACAATCCAAAATTTATCAAAAGAATGGGACTTAACAATGCCTAACTATCAACACTTTAGTCATCTCAAAATGCCCCGAGACCTATCTCGTCTCTCAAAACCCAGCGCATCCCACTGCTAAGGGAAACCTGTTATACATATCATTTGAGAAAAAGTGTTAGACTTAAAGCCTGGTGAGAACATACAGTTCATAAATCTCAAGAGGTATTGACAATGTAATAAGTAAATCTCTTTAAATAGTTTGGTTGTACAAAAATACAACTCTTGATATTAAATGGACAACCGGTCCAAAACACATCTTTCGATGACGGGGATTACCCGATTTACCAAGGATTATAGTGGAACACAAAGTAAGCCACAAAATCCGAGTTGTGAGCTAAATACATGGAACCATGGCCACGAACTCTTCAGTCTGTACTACGATGTGAGGGAGAGCCCCCAAGGAACCATGTCATACTCGTTCATTAGACTACATCTGAACCATGGCTAGGATCGGGTCTCACATAACCGTACCTAAGTTGCCCCCGAGGATCAGATGTAGCTAACTACAACGGAAGGGGCGTGACCTTCCCAGCCATAAGCCGACTCGATACCTAGGGATCCACTAGTATAGTCATGACTTGTCACAATATTTCATGTGACCAACAAAGCTAGATAAATAGCTTTAAACACATTTATATTTCAAAATGCCGTTTTCCAGACCAACTGCCGGTAAGAAAGGTAAATCATAAAACCAGTTTATATCGTTCTTTTAAATGAGCCACATACTGGGCAAGTAAAACATTATTTTACTTCAACAAGATGAAATCCCTCATTTAAGTCAAAAGCGTTTCGGCAACTCTATCATATCTCAAAACCCCAAGTTACATCAATTGGTAATAAACGGACAATCCGAAAACGTAGAGATATATAGGAGTTAAAAACACAATCTTTGACATATATAACAGTTTAAGAAAGTTAGTAGGAACTCACCTCTGATTCCTTCTTCTTAACGAGCGCTACCTATGACAACACCGAAGGAATCGGTAAGTCGAAATACAGATAACTTTATCACCTCCTGACAAAACTTAAAGATAACAGAAGCAAGTCCGATCAAAGTCATACCGGTCAAAAAGTCCTACCGGTCGAACCGACCTCTGGTCGAAGGACAGTACCGGTAGAATGGGTTCAGGTCGGAGACAACACTCCGGTCGAACACACACCGGTCGAATGCATTCTACCGGTCGAACACAAATCGGTCGAATGCTTCTTCCTGGTCGAACACCAATCGGTCCTAATAAGTCCGGCCGTCTTGTTCATCAAGAACAGTCGACGCAGAACCCAGATCCAAAACGAGAAATACTCAGATCTCAAAATGGAACGGTTTAAAACCTTCACAACGAGATTCTACACGGCTAAAAGCATTCAGATCAAATCATTAAGCTAGATTCGTACCTCGATTTGTACGAACCGATCAACCACTTTTCCACCTACTTTTCCTCCTTCTCTTCTCTTTCTCTCTGGCTTCTCAAAACCAAACAGATCAAATAATGAGATATTAAAAATATCTCAGATTTGATTTCTATTTATATAGCCCAAGTTACAAATTACCCCCTTGAACTTTGGGTAAGGGTCAACTTTTCACCCAACCCCAAAATTCAGGGTGTTACAGTTAGCCGGTCCACCACCCAAGTTAACCGGTGAAGAAATATGGGAGCAGGTCTGTCATCTTCCAACTATTTACGATGGCTCCCCGCTTCGATCGACCAATAGAAAATTAACGGCTTCAGAATCACTCATAATTGGGTGAAGAGAAGCATTTTTTGGGAGTTGCCGTATTGGAAGACGTTGTTAATCAGTCACAACCTGGATGTCATGCACATTGAGAAGAACGTATTTGAGAATCTCTTTAACACTGTTATGGACACGTCAAAAACAAAAGACAATATAAAATCAAGGAGGGATGTAGAGATTTATTGCAACCGATCGAAGTTGCACATTGCCACGTCAGGCAATAAAGTAGTGAAGTCGAAGTCATCGTACACTTTGACAAAACGACAAGTAAAACAAGTATGTGAATAGTTGAAGAGACTGAAGTTTTCAGACGGGTAATCTTTGAATATTGGGTACAACTTTTGTAGCTTCAAGAGTCATGATTGTCATGTGTTTATGTAACAATTGCTCCTTATTGCCTTATGAGGGATGATAGGGACTCCCATATGGGATGCGAAAACGGAGTTATGCACACTCTATTGTGCAATCTACTCATGGGTGTTACACTTAGAAGACTTGATTCCATTGCAAACAAGTATCGTTCAAACAATTTGTAAGTCGGAAAAAAGTCTTCCCGCCCGAATTCTTTGATTTTATGGAACACTTAGTGATACATTTGACACGAGAAGCCATAAATGATGGGTCGGTCCAATATAGGTGGATGTATCTTTATGAGAGGTAAATGAACTTTTGCATTCAAATACTTATCCATTTATTTTTTAACACGTATTTTTATTGTTGGTTAGGAAACTTGGGTCGTTGAAGAGGACTGTTAGAAACAAAGCAAGGGTGGAGGGGTCTATCGTTGAGTCTTATCTAGTAAATGAACTCTCCACCTATTGCTCCCTGTATTTTGATCCACAGATAGAAACTCGGCATAATCGCGAGTCAAGAAACTTTGCCCCAGATATTCCTAGCTCTTCAGGAATAGACGATCGATTGAGAATATTCAAGGTTACTTCTCGTAGAATATTCGAGAAGGGGGGAAAACACCATCTTGACTCAAGTCGAGATTCACAAGATCCACACATATGTGTTGTTGAATTATTAAGAAGTTTGACCTTTTTAATGGACCTTTGATGAGTGGATACGGCAAAGAGAACCTCATCTTGATGCAGTTGCACGAGATAAAGCTCGAGATGACAGGTTTTCTACTTGGTTCGAACAACACGTAAGTACAGAAATATGAAATTTACGTATGTAATGTTACACATATGTAATTTATTTCTTATTTGTGGTTTTATAAGTTACGCTCGGATAAACCGATTTCTTCGATCATTTGAAATCCCTAGCACGTGCACCGGGCCGATATGCTTGGTCGCATAAGGGATATTTTGTCAATGGTTACAAGTTTCATATGGTAACACATGTTGTTTGGCGTGTCACACATAATAGTGGTGTATGTGTGAGAGGATCTTATTATGACGACTCCGAGTCTGACTATTACGGATTGTTGTAGGACGTGTTAGAGGTGGAGTATTAGAGTGTAGGCTATTGTGTTGTAGTTTTGTTCAACTGCACATGGTTTGATAGTTCAGAGGGAGTTAGAGTCGACCCTAAACATGGGTTAGTTGATATCAAATACAAGTCCAAACTCAGAGGTGAGGACTATTACGTCCTAGCATCACAAGTGGAACAAGTGTATTACACACCCTATCCTTCAGGCAGTAAGGATATGATGTCGAACTTTCTATAGGTTAGTTGACAATGTCTAATTTGGTAAATTGTATGATAACTACCGACGGATTAGGAAGGAGGAGTACCGAGACTTAGATCCCGGCACTGTACCTCCCAATGACGTCGAGTTGTAGGAGCGTAGTGTCGAAGGACGGCGTAAAGGACGTCTGTTTGGAAGGGGGACCAGTTAGGATCCCTATTATACTATGACCCGTGATTTAGGTGCCAGTACGAGTGGGAGATCGCGCGACCATCGCGATGAGGAGGTATGCTTGTCAAATGTTGTTTAACATTGTTATATGTTTGTTAAATATTGTCTAACATTGTTATATGTTTGTCAAATGTTGAATTTCAGATAGATGAGCTAAAACGGAGGCTAGAGACTAGGACATCAGAGAGGATGTGGATGCAGGAGCAACTTAACGCGTTTGAGGCCATCATGAATAAGTTTCAAGATCATCCCCCCCCCCTCGCCCGATGTAGGGTAGTTAGTTGTATTACGTTTTATTTTTAATTCTTAGATATTAAAGGAAAAATGGACAGGTTTTGTACAGTTTTAATTAAACTGGATGTAGGGTGGTTCAGAACGACGGTGGTCGGTGGTCAGTGGTCAACGGTAATTTAGATTGGTTATGGTCGGCGGTGGTTCAGATCGGCGATGGCCGATGGTTCACAACGGCGGTAGTCAACGGGCAGAAGGAACGAATGGAGGCACGGTTTAATCATATAGGTTTTATGTGATTAGGTTATATTGGATTGAGAGCATATTTGGTATTATGAAAAAAAAATCATTCCATTAAAATACCTTATAGTTGCTAAGGAATGTTAAATTCCCTCATTTGTAGAATTTGATGGAATTTAGCTTTTATAAAAAAGAATGAACCAAACAAAATAATAAAATTTGGTCAATGGAATTCAATTTTCCAATTCCATCAGATTTCTTCAAAATTTGCGAACCAAACGCAACCTTATTTTCCTTTATAATAAGTGTAGCGGTTATTTAAGCTCTTCAAAAATGTAAATTAGTAACGAATTAGCAATGGACGCATAGATTTTCATTTTTATTTATTTCTAAAATTAGAATTCATGTGTCCATCGCTAATCCGCCAATAACTAGCGACGGGTTAGTGACAGACACGTGAATTTTATTTTTTATTTATTTTTTAAATAGAAGTTAATTGGTTTCGTAGCTAGTTAGTTACGGAAACAGGTTCGTCGCTCATTAGTGATGGATTAGCGATGGATAATGTTCTTGGTCGTTCCGTTGCTACACTACTAAAATTAATTGTATTACCGGCGGCTGAAACAGTCAGTAAACCGTCGGAAAAAAGGTTTAGCGACGGTTTTATGACAGGAATGACTGTTGGTAGAAAGTTGGTCTGTAATATTTAGCGACGGTTGTTCGACGACAACTATCGACAGCTTACCGGCGGTTCCAGTTACCGACGGTATTTACTTATTAAAAATAAATATAAAATATAATGAAAAAACCAACCATCCGTAAGCCGTCGGTATATCACTAATTTTTCCGACGGTTTTCCGACGACTTAAAAATAAATAAAATTATAATTAAAAAGATACCGTTGGTGGGCCGTCGGTTTTCCGTCGGTAAATACCGACTGTTATCATCGTCAGTAATTGCCGTCGGTATTTCACAGTCTTCTAGTAGTGCTAATCCTTTACTAATAACGACGGATTATTCCGTCACTGATATCTCTTTTTTTAGTAGTGCACATGGAACCTCCAAAAACCTCATTTGCTATATTTTTTCATGCCACATCATTCTTACCTCAAACAAATAAGAACCTCAATAAACTCCACAACGAAGGTTCTTACATAAACCTCAATTTCCATTTTTAAAACTTGCAAAATATAATTTAGTTATATATTATTATATAAATTATATATATATATATATATATTATAAATTATAAAAGATTCAAATATAATTAATAGTTTTAATTTTTATATATTAATTTCAATTTTTTAATTAATATATTTGGGTGCATTTTAAAGCCTACTTGATTCTCAATATTTTTTCTTCATGTTGTCATCTATGTATGGTTTATGTATGTATATAGCAATTTGATATATATTTGAAAAATAGAAAACATATTTTACAAAATATTACTTTATGATTTATAAACTTTTTAATTTATATATATATATATATATATATATATATATATAAAAGTATCTGAAAAATAATCTAAACATAATAATATAATGAGATAATTAAAAGTTAAACTCAATAAAACAAAATACAAAAACTTACAAATTTTCCTAACTAGAAACGAAAAATAAAACAAAACCAATAAATATATTTTATAATATTTAATTTTTGTATATTTTTTATCAAATTTAACTTATATATTTTATAGATTTGTTAAAAGAAAAATAAAATGGTTAAAATAATAAAAAGGAAATGTATACAACAACCCGAGTTCTTATTCAAGCGTCTAGTGCTTAAAAGAATCTGTGACTGTATCCCATAGTGAAAGTTCTTATAAAACCCAAACAAGAACCTCAAGAAGAACCTTCATTGTGGATGTTTTAAGACTTAACGTTGTGTTATCATGTTTTGGAAGGAAAGAAAAGAAAGAAATGAAATGAAATGAAAAGAAAGGGAAGGAAAAGAAAGAAATATTTGTATTTGTGTTCTTGAGATTGAAAGAAAAGAAAGGAAATGGAAGGAAAGAAAATAAATTTTTATGTTCTCCAGTAGGAGAGAAAAGAAAGGAAAGATCTCACTTTTACCAATATATCCTTATTTATTTAACAGCGGAATATAACTAATGGGTATATATGTAATTTTATAAATATTTTTAATTTTTTCTAAATTCCTTTCTTTCCTTTCTTTCCGTTTCCTCCCACATTTGTGAAGAAAGTTTTGGGAGGACGATAAGCAATATTTTCCTTCCCTTTCCCTCCTTAAAAATGTTAGTATAAACGATATGTATTTTAACAATACATATAAAATTACAACAAATGTAAAAACTGAATACAATCAACAAATGATTAGAGAAATTCATATATAAGGGAATCGACAGTAAATAAGTGTAAACGAATAAACCGTAGATAATGTTGAGGCTCGTGTCCAACACAATTCCCTTAAACAGATTCGCCGTCTGTTCCCAAAGTACAACAGCGTAAGTAGATGTACTGCCGGAGATGATAACTTGCCTGAAAAATTTCCGGAACAAGAACGTATGCAGTAGATATATCAGAGAGATGTGTAGTTGTATCGACGTATATCAATAGCAACTAAAGTCTCCCTTTTATATTGAAAAGAAGAAACCCACACTTAATATTTTAATTAAATGATAATTAAAATATTAATTTCTCTATTCAATATACATGATTTCGGGAGTTACAAAACGGTTTGAAACAGATCTCCGCGCGGGTTCACCCGCGCCTCGACCCGCGCGGGACACTGTTTGAGTCACAATTCCAGTGTTTAGGAGCACAAGATTTCGAAGCGGCATTCGTGTCCGCAGGTCGCGCCAACGCACAAATTCGCCGATTTTAGCCTACGAAAGTCTCAATCGGCACCCCCCCTGCGCGCGGGTAGGTGTTGGAGTAAGACTAAACAAAGAGCTTGTAAGCTCCTCCCACATCCAAGGTTATAAACCACTAGGATTTTCATTCTCCTTCCTATGTGGGATAAGATTCCACACCAACTTGTTTTTGCCAATTTTCATCTCAAATACTCAACTTTAAGCATCGATATCTCATTCACACATATTCCGTTTTGGACACATAATATATTGTTTCGAAGCTCTCATACAGGAGAACACAAACCCATGAAGAGTTAGATATATACAATACATATACATGTATTTAGTTGGGTCCAAAGTTAGTAAAAACCCATATTTTTACTAAAATTTTCCAACAATCCCCCACATGAATGGAGATCGATCTTTGCATACGAAAATTTCCTTACAAAATTTCAATGGTCGAATCCTGCATAGGATTGGTAGGTGTTACCCTTTGAACCTTCCCTTGTGAAACACACTTAGTCTCCTAGCTGCCAGTAGACTCGATGTCCTTGAACTGATATGCCATTTATGTAGACGACAATACATTTCACACATAACTCTTCCTAACAAGTTCATATCCTCATAGTCGTGTTCGTTATGGTCATGAACACTAACCTGGTTCAGCGAGAGCTGATAGGAATTGTGCCCCCTCAATTCACTTCGAAGCGACCCCACTTCTCTCTCACATAGGTGATTTTCCAATAATCATTAAAATCCTTACCCTTAACCTCACTGTCACTAATTTCAGAAATGGACTAGGAAGTTTATTAACTCCCCCACAGTGACCTCCCTTATTCATACAACTAGGTTGTCCTTTTGAACCCAGATCTTGGGATCTCCAGTCTCCTGGGTAAGGTTTCCTTTGCATGAATTACTCATTCAAGGGCTTTAGTCCCATTCCTCTCGACGACTTATAAACCAAATCTCTACTTAGGCCTTTCGTAAGCGGATCCGCAATGTTATCCTTTGACTTCACATAGTCAATAGTGATAACTCCAGTAGAGAGTAACTGTCGAATCGTATTATGTCTACATCTAATATGTCTAGATTTCCCATTATACATTGTCCTTTGAGCTCTACCAATTTTCGATTGGCTATCACAATGTATACATATGGCCGTTACCGGCTTAGGCCATTTGGGAATATCTTCCATAAACTGACGTAGCCATTCTGCCTCTTCACCACATTTATCCAAGGCAATAAATTCAGATTCCATCATGGATCTGGCTATAACAGTTTGCTTGGATGATTTCCAAGATATAGCCGCACCTCCAAGTGTAAACACATAACCACTTGTCGATTTGGAATCCTTGATATCAGATATCCAATTTGCATCACTGTAACCTTCGATTACCATTGGATATTTTCCATAATGCAATCCATATTCACGTGTGTATCTTAAATATCTTAATAATCTAGTAATAGTCTTCAGTGTTCTAAACTGGGATTACTAGTATACCTACTTAGCCTGCTCACTGCATATGCTAAGTCAGGTCTAGTACAACTCATAAGATATATCAAACTGCTAATTATTCTTGAGTATTCCACTTGTGCAACACCTTCCCCTCTATTCTTAGATAGATGTTGACTAGTGTCAATCGGAGTTCTAGCTATACTAGTATCTCCTTCATTGAATTTCTCAAGAATCTTGTCCACATAATTTCTCAAGAATCTTGTTCAATTTTACCTTTTTCAACGTTATCTTTAATAAAATGATATCTCATGTCAATATGTTTGGTTTTCGTATGTTGAATAGGATTTCCAGATATAGCAATAGCGCTCTTTGAATCGCAGTAAATCGGGATATTGTTGTACTTGAAGCTATAATCTCGTACTTGTGTTCGCATCCACAACACTTGAGAACAACAGCTAGCCGCAGCTATGTACTCTGCCTCGGCTGTTGAAGTAGATACACACAGTTGTTTCTTTGAAGCCCACCTCACGAGCTTATCTCCCAAGAATTGTATGTGTCCCGAAGTACTCTTCCTGTCAAGCATACAACCTGCATGATCTGCGTTTGAATATGTTGTTAGCTTAAAATCAGTATCTTTAGGATACCACAAACCAAGATATGCAGTTCCTTTCAGATACCTAAATATACGTTTAACCGCTGAAAGATGGGATTCTTTAGGCGAAGCTTGATATCTAACACATAAGCTTGTAGAAAACATAATATCTGGCCGACTAGCCGTCAAGCACATTAAAGAACCAATCATTCCTCTATAGGTTCTAACATCGACAGTTTTTCCCGAAAGATCAGCTCCGATCTTAGTTCCAGGTGCCATCAGGGTACCAATCGGAGTACAATTTTCCATTTTAAATTTTCTTAGAATATCAGAAATGTACTTCGCTTGATTAATGAAAATCTCCGTGGAAAATTGTCTAACTTGTAATCCGAGAAAGAAGTTAATCTCTCCCATTATACTCATCTGAAATCGTGACACCATGAGGTTTGAAAATTTCTTACAATACTTTGAATTAGTTGAACCTAATATGATGTCGTCTACATATATCTGAATTAAAATGATATCAGTTTTTTTCTTTTTAATGAAGAGAGTAGTATCGATTTTACCTTTAGAGAAGCCAGACTTGACTAAAAATTTGGATGGAACATCATACCAGGCGCGAGGGGCTTGTTTCAAACCATAAAGAGATTTGTCCAAAATGTAGACATGATCTGGTTTATCAGGATTGACAAAACCTTCAGGCTACGAAACATAGACTTCCTCCTTTAGAATGCCATTCAGAAAGGCGGTCTTCACATTCATTTGAAAGACTGTGAAGTTTTTGTGTTCGGCGTAGGCTAAAAACATTCTAATTGCCTCTATAAGCGCAACTGGAGCATAAGTCTTATCGTAATCTATGCCTTCCTCTTGCCTATATCCTTTAGCAACAAGTATTGCTTTGTTCCTTACTACGATACCATCCTCATCTTTCTTGTTTTTGAATACCCATTTCGTGCCAATGATTGTTTTTCCTTCAGGTCGGCGCACGAGTCTCCAGACTTTAAGCGCTTCGAATTGATTGAGCTCTTCTTGCATTGCAGTTATCCAATCTGAATCAACTAGAGCTTCAGATACTCGGGTAGGCTCTATCTTACTTAGAAATGAATCATGCATGCACTCGTTCATGGTTGCAGACCTAGTTTGCACCGGCTTGGACGGATCTCCAATGATTTGATGTATGGGGTGTTTTTGGTCCACTTATGTTCATGAGGGAGTGGATTAGATGTAGACTGATCATGTTGATCATCTAAGTATCCACTGTCATCTTCTTGTCGGGGTTCAGTTGAAGTAACAGGTACAGAGGTTTTAGTTGCTTCGACATTTGATGTCTGTTGAGTAGGTATGATAGTGCATCCAACTAATGTTGCAACCTCTGGATCTTCATTAGCATATACAACTTCAACTGATTGAGTAGGCGTTTGAATTTGAATTTCATCCTGAATCAGGGAATTTGATTCAGTTGAGATATTTGAAGTGATTGAATGATGATTACTTGAATCTTCAGATCTGTCAATCACAACAGGTTTAGTCACTCTAGAACCAAGAAATTCATCATAGAAAAATTCAAACAATAAATCTAAATCTGATAAATGAGATGTAGACGTTGACGCTTTATCAGAATTAGAAACATTAACCGCAGGTTCTGGATTGATCTGTCCAGAAGCTAAAACTCCGGTAATAACGGGTTTTGAACTACTTTGAACAGAAACCATATCTTCATCAAATGTTACATTTACGTTCTCCACCACAATCTTTGACTTCTTCAAATAAACTTTGTATGCAGCAGATGTATGAGAATATCTCGCTGCATTGCGCGAGTACGTTTCTAGTTATTTATAAACATAATATAAGTGTCGAATAAATTGACAAATTTTATTGTTTATATACATATTATGAATTAGTATTATAATCTACAATTACCTTAATATTTTTTAAAATAATATAAATTAAAAACAATTAAATAAAACTATTAAAATTTTATCTCATGCAATTACTTAAATAAAATAATAAATATAAAAATAATATATTTTGTCTCAAACAACTAAGAACATCTCTAACAGCTTTGCTAAAATAGAAAAAACTGAATTTTTGTTTTCTAAATCTCTCCAACAATTTTGGTATCTTGTTTGCTATAATAGAAAAAAGTTAAAAACTTTTTAAGTTTAGAGAATTTTTTAAAACTTGATGGTAGGAGAGAGAAATGATTATTTTATTCAATCCAACCAATGAGATTCAATTTTTATTATTTTATATTAAGTTTTCTTTAAAAGTGTATTGGGATGATAAATTATATAATATTATAATTATAATAATATAAGTTGTTTTAAAATTTCTAAAATAACAAAATTGTTGGAGTTGAATATAATATTTTTTTCACTTTTGGTTCTCTATTTTAGAGAAATTATAGGAATGCTGTTAGAGATGCTCTAATGACTATTTATAATTTTTTTATTTGTCTAATGTTTATATGACTGTTAGAATAAAAATAATAATTTTTTAATAATAATTCACATACAATAAAAAATAAATACAATTTTTACTAAAAACTCAGGGGTTGTTTGATAGTTGTTGAATGATTTGGTGCAGAATGATTAAGTGGTTAGAATGATTAAGAGCCTTTTATGATATAGTGCAAAATGAAATACGATTGTTTTTTAATTGTTCAAAATAAAATCAGGACTCTTAATGGTTAAGATACAAAATCATTCAGAGAGTTTTGGAACCATTAAAAGTCTGACATTTTTTTTGCCAAACAAGAATTACCTTTTAACGATTTAGAGGTTGCCTCTTAATGGAACCATTAAAAGGTAAACAAAAAGCTCCTCAATTAAAAAACAATTACTGTAAATAATAAAGGGTTTTTATATCGCTACCCCTTGCAATTTTTTTTAAAAAGTATACCCCTCCCTTCTCACATACCATTCCTTTATTTTATTTTAAATTCATAGTTACAGTTTTGGTCCCTGAACTCAATTGATATATTTACTTTATACCTTTTAGTTTTCCATTTTACATTTTCATTATATTATCACATATTTGCGTATATTAACTAAAATACATTAAAAAAGTAAATTTTTAATTTTAACAAGTTACACCATTATAATCGTCTCGTCGATACCTTCGAAATGAGCCAAATATTGAATATTATTAGATGAATATAGCTCCTCGCAAACATGTTCTGTTGTCCATTCACCTGTTCTGTTTTGGCTTGTTCCGTTTCGTTCTCTTTCGGTCTTTTTGGTTTGAACTTTGTATCATTTTGCGGTAATAAAATCAATTTGTTTGTTGTTCAAAAAAAACATAATATGACGAAAAGTAAAGTTTGTTAACTTAAGTAACTTACTAATCTAATAATTAAATATTTTTTAAAAGTATTTTCTTAATAACTTTTCAAAAAAATACTTTTTGATTAAGAATTAATTACCGACAATCTCAACTGGTCCATATGAACCTGCCTTTATGGACACCAATATGAGCAAGACTTTTTTTTACCTCACTCAGCGGCTAAGGCTAGTAGGAGGGTCCGAGATCGAACCTGATATTTAGGAAAAGTCGTCCCGCCCTTTACTATTTCGGGAATCCTTGGATCTATGCTTATTTTTAATTCCCCGAAGCATTTCGTCACACCTCCCATTCTTCATACTTTTTCAATATGAAAAAAATGCAAAATAAAAACACGGTTTTATTCAAAAAACCGTAATTATTGCTTAAGAAAATATACTAATTAGTAATTAATTTTTTGTTCATGATTTTCAAAAATAGTATTTAACTAATAATTAAATATTTTATGTAAAAGAAATATTAATTGATAACATAAATAATTAAATATCTTAATTAAGGTAATTCATTAATAATCTTTCCCAAAAAATATTAATTAAGAGCATCTTCAACAGTTTCTTCAAAATTTCTCCAAAATGGAGAATTAAAAGTCAAAACCTCAAAAAAAAAAAAATTACAACCATCTCAAACAAGATTGAACAAAATCAAAGCAAAGGATTGAACAAAATCAACAAGGGAAAACGACAGCAATTTTTCAGAATATTCTGATAGGTGTGCCATCTACAAACAATCTTTTAGCACCCGAAAATACCACTTTGCATGCATTAATCACATGTGATATCCACAAAATACAACATAAATATGTATGTTAATGTGATATGTTAAAACATATTTTTAAATGTATTTTTTGACATGTTTTAATATATAATAAAATAATAAAATTAAAAAATATTTAATATTAGACTCATTTCGAAGGTATCGGAGAGACGATTATAATGGTGTAACTTGTTAAAATTAAAAGTATTTTTTTAAACGTATTTTAATTAATATATGATTATACGTGTTAATATGGTGATAATGTAAAATGAAAATTATAAAAATAAAAGGTATAAAATAAACTAACTAAATAACTATAAGGGTATAAAATATAAGTATGTTATTAAAAATCTTATAAAATAAATTGTGTGAGAGTGATAGAGTGTAGGAGGGGGGATATGCGCTTTGTAACAGGGGTATGGTTAATATTGGTTATAACACCCATAATAAAACTAATAATAAAACTATAATAATTTTTAATCTCTCCCCCTCTTTTTTTTTTTCCTTTCATTGCCGCTTGAAAACCTAAAAACTTTTCTTTTTCCCACTCATTTTCCATTCATTTCCCCTTCAATCTCATTTTTTCCATCATTTCTCTTCTCATCTCCCACCTTCCATGGAAGACTTCAATCTCTCTTTTTCCATCATTTCCATCATTTCTCTTCTCACCTTCCACCAACAATCTTTCATTTCCCACCAAAAACCGCTACCGTCTTTCACCTAATATCGAAGACCACCACCATCTTCTGTATTTCATTTTCATACTGAGTTTTTTGTTACCCACGACGAAGACGTGAACCTTTATCATCGAACAAACGCTTGAGATTTCCTTACGATAAAGATGTCAACCCTTATCGACTACTGTGGTTGTTCACACAAGGTATTCCTTCGTATATGTTCTTTCTTTTTATCGATTTAAAAAAACTTAGATCTGTTTTTTTTAAAACATTCCAAATCTGTTTTTCTATTTGGTTTTCTAAGAGCATATCAGATCTGGTTTTATAAAAAAACTTTCTTGATTCATCTGTTAAAGTTGTTCAGGTCTGTATTTTATAAAACATTATTGATTTGTTTTTATAAAAAAAATCCAGATCTGGTTTTATAAAAAAACTTCAGATCTGGTTTTCTAAAAAATTATCCAGATCTGTCTTTAAATAATTTTCCAAATCTGTTTTTATATATAAAAAAATCATGATTTGATTTTATAAAAATATTTCAAATATGCTTTTAAAAAAGTTCAAAATCTTGATTTCTAAAGAAATTGGGATCTGTTTCTAAAATAGCAACATCTGTTTTTATAAAACACTTTTTATTTATTTTTAAAGAAAAATTTGGATCAATTTTGATAAAAAAATATTGAAGCTCTGCTATGAAAAAATATCCAGACTTGTTTTTACCAAATTTCAGATTTGTTTTTACATAAAATTATTGGTTTATTTTTAAAAAAATATTCTAAATCTAGTTCTGTTTATAAAAAAATTAGATATGTTTGTACAAAATAGTTTTGAGTAATATTTACATGCTTTGAATATTTAATTTTCATCTTGTTATTTTTGTTGCAATTCACATCCATTGAGAAGATTAGGCATGAGTGTGAGAAAGATGGAGATGTATATTATTATTTGTAGAAATATATGGATATGCAAATCTTGTTAATATACATTTGTAAAAGAATATTTATTTTATTCAATATGTACTATCTATAAAAAAAAATGTGTATTTGTATCGAAAAAAATGATTATGTATATTTCAAACATTGATTATGTGAAATTTGACTATTTTTTTATGAAACCAATTTTTAGTGATGATTTACAGATGAAAACCAATTATAAAAAAAATCTAGAAATAATAAAACCAATGAATCTCCTGGGGATCGACGAAAACTTTATTTAATTTATTAATTTTATTTTAAGAAAATATTTTTTGGAAATTTATTTAAGAGTGAATTACATAAATGGTCCCTCATGAATGTCTGGATTTCACTTTTCGTCCCTCCAGTTCTGAAAGTACATTGGTGGTCCCTAAAATCGAGTTTTGGAGCCCGAATTCGTCCTTGTTGCTAACGCCGTTAGTCTGGGCTCCCTTAACCCCATCATGTGCCCCTCACGTGAGGGGCATTTTGGTCTTTTCAGAACTGGTTTTAATTTATATTTGAAAAATAAAATCTATATTAATCTTTTTAGTAGAAAAGAAATTAAAATATCAAAGAAAATCAATGCCATTAATTAGGTAACCTGCAAAAATTGTTCCTTTACCTAATTAATAACCTGCAAAAATTGTCCCTTCAAATGCTCCCCCAACCCCATGGCCTTCCTTTCTCCGGCAAACCCACAACCTTTTTGTTTCTCTGGTGAACCCACACTCTCACATTTTCTTCTGCATCGTCTCATTTCTTCTGCAAATCGACCATCGCCTCAACCTTCTTCGGTTGCAGATCCAGATTCAAATCCACAAGTATGGTTTCTTCTACAACTCTAGGTTCATACAAGTTTTTTCGGTTTATTTCTTCTACAACATTGGTGTTAATCGAGAGAGAAAGAGATCCAAATGAACTTATTTTTTCGGTTTTAGATGAACATCAAATGGATTCCAACAGGTTTATTTTAGGTGGTTCCATATGAGATCAAGATGGGTATGGTTTTCATCGACACAGGGGGGGGGGAGAAGTTTCACCCTCAGTTTCCAAGTCTGGTTAGAAGCAAATCAAGATCCATGTCTAAACATAGCATATCCGTTCGTTATTCAAGATTTGAACATACCCTTCCCTCTTGTGAACACCTTCAAGATCTGAACCACCTAAAAGACGATGACCATATCCGGATATGAACCCATCTGAAGCAATCGTATTGTTGCTTTCTTCCTTTTCATCAATATCTGAAGTTGTGTTTTCTCCTTCTTTTGATTTTAGAGATATGATTTAGGGTTTTGAATTTTTTGATTTTAGATTATGATATAAAATTTTGATTTTCTATGTTTCACAAATCTAATAGATGGATCTGATCCTTTTTATTAATCTTTTACATGTTTTGGGTTTGAATCTAATATATGTAATTTAAGTTTGGATATTTTTGTAATAAATGTTTGAACTTTATGGGTTTAGTATTCAATAAAAGAATTTAGGGTTCTTGATGTGTGGAGGAAATAGTTGGGGAAGAAGATGGTAGGTGAAAAGACCAAAATGCCCCTCACGTGAGGGGCACATGATGGGGTTAACGGAGCCCAGACTAACGGCGTTAGCGACAGGGACGAACTTGGGCTCCAAAACTCGATTTTAGGGACCACCAATGTACTTTCAGAACTGGAGGGACGAAAAGTGAAATCCAGTCATTCACGAGAGACCATTTATGTAATTCCCTCTTTATTTAATTTTCCGGCGGAAATATCCGTCAGAGATCCGCCGGAGTAATTATAATTAAGTTAAATATTAAATTAAGAAATTCTAATTTTTTGGAAAAAAAGTTCCGGCGGATTTTGGCCGCCAGAAATCCGCCGAAAATCTTTTGTTCGCCTAAAAGTTCGGCGGAAATTTGAGTTTGCGGCGCCTTGATTTTCAGCCAGTCAAATCCGCTGAAAATCCTCGTTTTCGGCGGATTTCCGATAGATTTTTCGGTCGGAAAAGGTCGTTTGTTTTGTATTGAGACAATGTATCGCCACACGTTATTATCGAATTTATTTTCAAGTTACTCATGGAACTAGATCTTTAGATTGTTTTATACTACGTTTATTTTGAAGTTTGATTTTATAATTATTAGATTGAATTAGTTATATATAAACCGCATAAACGGTGCCACATCACATTTCGTAATGCGGGTTTTTGCGGTTTGAGACAAATGTAGTGCAGTTAATTTGCTGTATATGAAAATACTTAAATCGCATATGTGGGGCGGTTTAACTCTAAACTGCACCCGAACAACTCTAAACTACACCACGAACAGTCTCTTATCAGATATAGCTCATCCGGATTTGATGTAAATCATCCAATCACCAATGGGAAGCGTGGGAAACCTACATCATTTTCATCCCTCTTTAGATTTTTGGGAAGAAATAATATATTTTGGAAATGAAATCAGTCATGAAGCATATATATATATATATATATATATATAGAGAGAGAGAGAGAGAGAGGAGAGATTAAATGCAAACCACTCTAATTTTGTAAACTGTGGAAACCGTTGATTTCATTAGTTATGTTGATGAAATTGGTTCATAAAGTTGTTTAATTTGATGAAATTGTTTCATATAATTCTTTTGTTGATAATTGTTTCATATATTTGTGTTTTTTAATGTAGCTTCATGTATTTTTCTCATTATGATGAAATTGTTTCACCTATTATTTTCTCAGTCTGATGGAACTTCTTCATTTTTACATAAAAAAAATACAAATATATGAAACAATTTCATCAAGAAAATAATTATATGAAACAGTTTCATCAAATTAAATAATTTCATGAAACAATTTCATTAACTTAACCAATGAAATCAACGGTTTGCAAATGCAAAATTAGGATGGTTTGCAAATGAATCTATGCCTATATATATACAAACATTCATGCATGGAAAGGTTCAAACGAGAACACCTTCATTTTTAGGAGAAAACGTGAACACCTTTTTACTATAGCGTTCACATTTGATATTGTATTTTATCACATATGATAAATATGTGATACTAAAATCGGAGACACGGACGACGTTCAACACGATCTAGGTTGTGGGCCAAGTCGCCCGCACACCACTAGACCCCTCTCACGTGTATTATCATATGTGATAAGGGTATTATCAATGTAATATTGTAATTCATCATGTATGATGCACATGTGATACTAATCAAGTGAGGTAAATGGCCTTTGTTGCGAATTTAGGCCATGGGCAAAGTTGTGCCCAACCAACGGGCCCTACACGTAAATTATCACAAGTGATAAGAGTGTTCTCGTTTTTTCGCAAAATGGAGGTGTTCTCGTTTGAACCTCATACCCACAAATAATGATATATAATTGGTAGATCGAGTACAAGTATTGTAACCTGATTTAAAGAGACGAATTCATGATGGAATTGGAAGATTGTAACACCCCAAAGTTTGGATTTTGATCTTTCAATAAATTGGTTTATTATAGAAGAAAATAAATAAATAAACCTTTATATGAAGTTTATGTGTGTTAAGGATAAATATAAATATATTTATATATATCTATATTAGAAGTTTTTGAAGGGGTTAAAGTGTAAGATGGGTAAAGTAGGGGGGTCTTGCGTAGAAATGCATTTATTAAATTAAAAGAAATAAAGGGATTTGGTTGGTGTGTGGATAAACCCACGTTTTTTTTTCTTTGATTGGGATAGAAATTATCCCCAAAATTCTCTCAAATTAGTTAGATAATAGCTCAAATTCGAATTTGCTACTGATTATATAGTATAGTCGCTCATTAACCCTAAGAAATCAGTAGCAAAAGTCGAGAGGTGAAGGAGAATTTGGCTGTCAAAGCGAATAGGGTTTTCTCGAGGTTTTTCAGCAAATTAGAGGTATACCATCGATCCTAATACTAGTTTTCTGTTCCATAGTATTCGATTTTATGATTATAATGGTTGGTATGAGCCTCAAGTCGTAAGAGAGTTGAGAAGACATTCGATTTTGCCGAAAACGTGATTATTGATAGTTTTCGTTAAAAATCGCGTTTTCAAACTCAAAAATAGAGCCCCTTTGTCCATTAAAAATTACGATTTTTGTTTCTATGGTTGGTGTAGATTGTTTCTAAGAATTTAACACAAAAAGAATGAGAGTAAACGATCAAGAATCGAGTCAGTTTTGACAAAAAAACGTCAATGTGCTGTTGTTGGTCGTGAACCGGGTCTGGGGCGGGTCTGGTTGAAGGCTGGACTAGCCTTTCCGTGTAAAATTTTGGGTCAGCCTCATTCTAAGCCCAGTAGATAGTAATACATATGGAGTTTTAATTGGGTCACATCTAGTAGAGCCCAAATTCTGTGTTGGGCTATTAAAAAAAATGTTTTATATTGGGTTTATAATTAAGGGATCCAATAAGAATTTATTTTATTTTTACAACAACTCCTGTATCTAATAAATTATCACTAATTTGTTTTATTTAGCCACTATTTTTTTTGTAGCTAGAATATACCTCTTTTTACTTTATTTTGATGTTTAATTGTTAAATATTCTCAAGGAAGGATATTTTGTTGGAGCAAGTGTTTTGGTTATTTTTTTTAGATAAATCTTATAAATTTTTATAAGAATGTTAGATATTTAAAATTTTCAAAAAAAATAGCCTTGACATAATAAATTTTTCGAAAATAATTGTTTTGTTTTTTTTTTCAAAGATTACCAAGACTTGTGAAAGTATTCTTTTGAAGTATAGTTTGTTTTAGAAATTATTTTCTTATCGAAAAATGTTAATTTTTAAGTCTAAGTAAAGTCTAGTGGGGCATTAGGTTGAGTTGACTCTAAAACGACCAATCCAGTAAAATTTAGTAGTGTGATCGAGCGATCTTAGTGAGCCAATAAGGAAAATGTTGGCAAGTGTTCTTAGACAAAATTTATGAATTGTGTAGGTGCAAGTTAGAAGAGGTTAAAAGCCTACACACACGCAACAGGTGAGTTCATGTGATTTATAAAACGGAGATGCATGCATAGTATGCGAATATGTCGCAAAAGTTTTAAATCATGTTATTTATGTTTTTACCGTATTTTTAGTTCCATTCTTTTTATGATAGTTTTAATTGAAATATATGAGATATGTGATGTTATGTGATAGTTGTCGGATTTTCTGACGGACTAGGGCAGGATACTGCCAGAATAACATACCGGTATTAATTTGGTCGTGGCTTGGGGAGATAGCCCCGATAAGCGCGACAGCCTTGGTGTAGGCCAATAGCGTGGTGAGATATCACCTATACGCTTGGCAGAATAGTTATGTTTGTGTTAAAGCGTATGATGCAAGTTGTATGTTTATCTTCATATCTCTATAATTCAAAGTATGTTGTTAGCTTATTTATTTATGTAAAGCATGTAAGAAAACCGTGAACTCACTAGGCGAAAGCTGACGTTTAAAGTATGCATCTCTCAGGGGGCGCCATAGCAAGTAGATCGAAGGGTAAAGAGAAGGTCTAAGAATATCCCGTGACGACTTCAGTGGCAATATTTCTTTAGTTGATCGTTTTTTTTAGACTATGTTTATGTTTAGACTTCCGCTGATAAGTGTTTTTAGTTGAATTATTTCATGTTTTGGGATAATTATTCTATTATGTTTAGTAGTCATATCCTTGGTTTTTGGGGTAGGACAAGTTGGTATCAGAGCCAAAGGTTTAAGGGAATTAGGTTAGAATACCTAGCCTAGACTTAAACCGTGTAGGTTTTTAGACCTGGGAAATTTGAGGACTTAGACCTTTTATGCTTTCGTTAAGATATTGATATTGTTTATTATCTCATAAGTATTGTAGTATGTCTCTTTCTTTTGTAGGACCATGGTAGTTGTTATCCATACGCGTAGGATTAACCGTGGAGCGGCTCGTAGGGGCAGGGGAAGAGGGGCCGGTATGGGCCTAGGCCCAAGGAGGAGTATGTCTAAAAGTAAGAGTTTGACGCCTCGTTTTAGTAATAGAAGTGCCAGCTCTCATAACCGGCGAAACCCTAGGCGTGACCGGAGCCCAGGCCCGAGCGCAGTTCCAATAGAGAGACGGAGTGAAGAGGAGACTGAGCCAACAGAAGACAAGAACCCTAGCCAGAACCCAGTCTCTAGCAAGAAGCTGAATAATGGGGAATCAGAACCATCAGTAGACTATAGCCCTGCGTCTCCAGTTCCTAGTACCGACATAGGGAATCAAGCTTTGCACGTCAGACTAGAAATGCTGGAAGGTCAAGTCGTCGAAGTGATAGATCGATGTGAGCAACTGGAGAGAGCCCAACACCTCACAGCAAGAACCTGGAGGACCAAAGTGGTAGATAGGTGGATTTAACATCGGGTCGTAGCCCAAAAGTATTTTGGCTTGATTGCAGAATTTTTAAAAGAATGGTATGGACGAAAACCGCCAGTTGGATCGTTTTGGCACCGTCGTCCGACCCAATAGTTTGGAGAATGGTTAAATAACCGACATTTCCCGGAGGAGGAGCCATGAGAGATAGAGATTGTTTTGTTTAGTTTTGATGAATTATTTAGTTGGATATTTTTAGTTAGTACAGTTCTTAGATTTTATTTAAGATTGTTTGGATGATTAGTTTGAATGGTTTAATAGTAATTGAATTTTTCTATGCATGTTTGGTTTTGGGCGTAATAATTTTACAAGTTGTAATAAATAACTGCATGGCATGATAGAGATATCTAGTTACATTCTTGGAATGTTATAAAGAATGTGATGTTACCATTGCAGTAAAATGTCGAGACGTACTCAGGAGATGGCTTCAGAAGAAGTGGAACCAAACCCAAATCCTCGACCAAACCCCGTGGGTCGACGAACTGCAACAACCAACCGAGGTCGTGGTAGACCCTGAGGTGGAAGGGCGAGAGCTGAAATTCCCGTGCCCTCAGTTCAAGCAAGTTCGGCAACGGGGACAAGAAGAGGCAGGGGTCAAGACCAAGCTGAAGGCCAAGGCCAAGCTGAAGGCCAAGGCCAAGGTCAAAATGTGGAACCTATCACAAGGGCAGAACTAGCCGATGAGATAGCAAGGAGCCTTCAGGCTGCTCTGCCTGGAATATTAGCTCAGATACAGACTCAGGCAGCTGGAGCAGGGAATGCAGGAAACCAGAACCGCAACGAAAGAGCTCAGGAAACTGTCGGAAATACAGGAGGAACAGGATGTAGCTATAAGACTTTTCTGACTTGCAAACCTCCTGAATTCCAAGGGGATAGTGACCCGATAGCCTCCATGAGGTGGATCAAAGAGATGGAGGTAACTTTTGAAACTAGCAAGTGTGCGGAAGAGGACAAGGTTCTCTATGCGACAAGAATGTTGAAGTCCGAAGCTATCTTTTGGTGGGAGATGGAAAGAGATTCAAGAAACCCAGGTACCGCGACAAATAAGTCTTGGGAGGATTTCAAACGCCTCTTTATAGCAAAGTTTTGTCCCATAAACGAAGTCAAGCAGTTGGAAGAAGAATTCATGCAGTTAGAACAAGGCAAAATGACAATACGTGAATATACCACAACTTTCATTCAAAAAGCCAGATTTGCAGAACACCAAGTATGTACTGAGGAAAGGAAGTTGGGGTCTGAGAGCCAATATTCGAGAATTCGTTCAGTCTATGAAGCCAACAACATTTCAGGAAGCGGTAGATGATGTAAGTATGAGGGAACAAGAAAAGAAAAGGCAAGAAGAGGAAGCAGGCCGTCAAAAGCGGAACTGGGAAAGTTATAGCAAAGGGGCACGTGGTGGTAAACCCGAGGTGAATCCTAAGAGGCAGAAGGGTCGTACCGAGTATCCGAGGTGCAAGAAGTGTAATCGAATGCATGCTGGGGAGTGCAAGGTAGGCAGTACCACTTGCTTCAAATGTGGAAAAGAAGGGCATACAATGAAGGAATGCAATGACAGTAGAAAATTCTATGAATGTGGAATGACAGGGCATCTGAGACCCAACTGCCCACAACTGCAAAAAGGTTCGTCGGGTAATTTAAGGATAGCAGGAAATGATACTGCAAAGGTTGGACGAGAAAAGATCGAGATACCCAAACCGAAAGGGAGAGCTTACACGATGACCGTTAGTGAGGCACGAGAAATTCCAGACGTTGTATCTGGTATGTTCCTCGTTAATAACGTGCTTGCAAATGTTCTTTTTGATTCTGGTGCCAATAAAAGTTTTATTTCTACTGCTTTTCGTCACTATCTTGATAAGAAAGCTAAGAAGTTAGGAAGTGCCTTTTTAGTGGAGACAGCGGATGGAGGAAATGTAAAGATAGACGAAATTTTCAAGGAATGCACGATTAATATAGATGGTAAGGAATTGCAAGTTAGCTTGATGCCTATGGTTTTGGGAGAATTCGACGTGATCTTAGGAATGGATTGGTTATCAGAGAACCAAGCCCAAATTGTTTGTAATAAGAAGATGATTAAAGTTCAAACCCCCAATGGTGATGTAATTCATATTTATGGAGATAGAAAGAATGACACAATAGGCATTATTTCCACGCTTAAGGCAAGAAAATGCTTAAGAAAAGGGTGTGTAGCATTCCTCGCGTACGCAATAGATGTCAAGCAAGAGAAGGTAATTGGCAATGTACCGATAGTAAAGGAGTTCCCGGATGTATTCCCAGAGGATTTGCCTGGGATACCACCCGACCGTCAGGTGGAATTCAGAATCGATCTCATGCCTGGGTCAGCACCTATCGCAAGGTCACCATACCGACTAGCTCCGTCTGAGATGCAAGAATTGATGAATCAACTGCAGGAGCTCTTAGACAAGGGTTTCATTCGTCCCAGTTCTTCACCTTGGGGAGCTCCAATCCCCTTTGTGAAAAAGAAAGATGGGTCGATGCGAATGTGTATCGACTACCGTGAGTTGAACAAGGTCACGGTAAAGAATAAGTACCCTTTGCCTCGCATAGATGATCTTTTCGACCAACTTCAAGGCGCCAACTATTTCTCGAAAATAGATTTGCGGTCGGGATACCATCAATTGAAGGTTAGAGAGGAAGATGTGCCAAAGACAACCTTTAGAACTAGATATGGTCATTACGAGTTTTTGGTGATGCCTTTTGGTCTCACCAATGCTCCAGCAGCTTTTATGGACCCTATGAACAGGGTTTGCAGACCTTATTTAGACAAGTTTATGATTGTCTTCATTGATGATATACTCATCTATTCAATAAGTCAAGAGAAACATAGCCGACACCTGAAAGAGGTACTGTAGTTATTGAGAAGGGAGAAGTTGTATGCCAAGTTTTCCAAATGTGAATTTTGGATTCGAGAAGTCCAGTTCTTGGGTCATGTTGTGAGCGCAGAAGGTATCAAGGTGGATCCGGCGAAGGTCGAAGCAGTAATAAGTTGGGAACCCCCCAAGACTCCTACTGAAGTTCGCAGTTTTCTTGGCCTAGCTGGATACTATAGAAGGTTCATCCAGGATTTCTCCAGGATAGCCACCCCGTTGACTTCTTTGACCAGAAAAGCTTGTAAGTTTGTTTGGGGACCAAAGCAAGATGAAGCGTTTCAGATCTTGAAGGAAAGGCTAAGCAGCGCACCAATCTTGTCCCTACCAGACGGAACGGAGGACTTTGTGGTATTTAGCGATGCATCAAAACAAGGATTGGGATGTGTATTGATGCAAATGGATAAAGTAATTGCGTATGCATCAAGACAATTGAAAGAACACGAGAAGGGTTATCCGACACATGACTTGGAACTAGCTGCTGTAGTTTTTGCACTAAAGATATGGAGACATTATCTGTATGGCACTAAGTGCAAGATCTTTACAGATCACAAAAGTTTGAAGTACCTATTTGACCAGAAGGAGCTGAACATGCGTCAGCGTAGGTGGATGGAGTTGCTGAAAGACTATGATTGTGAAATACACTATCATCCAGGCAAGGCCAATGTAGTGGCTGACGCACTAAGTAGGAAGGAGAGATCGGAACCGATTCGAGTTCGTGCAATGAGATTAGATGTGAAAAATGATTTGATGGAAATGGTACGAGATGCTCAGAGAAAAGCATGCCAAGAAGTAAATGTTCGAAGTGAAAGGATGGTCGGTCAAACAAAATTTCTAGAAGAAGGTCCAGATGGAATTCGGAAGTTTAAGGGAAGAATATGGATTCCTTGTGTGGGCGATGTTAGAGAATTTGTCCTTGAGGAAGTCCATAAATCTAAGTATTCAGGGCATCCGGGTGCTGACAAGATGTACAAGGATTTAAAGAGAGAATTCTGGTGGCCGGGAATGAAAAGATCCATAAGCAGTTATGTAGAAAAGTGTTTGACTTGCTTGCAGGTTAAGGCTAAGCATCAAAGGCCATCTGGTCAATTGCAGCAGCTAGAGATTCCAGTTTGGAAGTGGGATCGTGTGACTATGGACTTTATTACCAAGTTGCCAAGAACGCTCCGGGGACATGATGCAATTTAGGTGATAGTTGACCGGTTAACAAAATCCGCGCATTTCCTGCCAATTAAAGAGTCCTACTCGTTGGAGAAATTGGCACAACTTTATGTTTACGAAGTTGTGGCAAGGCATGGGGTACCTTTGTCGATTGTGTCAGATAGAGACACTAGATTCACCTCTAAGTTTTGGGGGAGTTTGCAGCGAGAATTGGGTACCCGTATCAATTTGAGTACGACATACCACCCCCAGACAGACGGTCAGAGTGAGAGAACGATTCAAACGCTCGAGGATATGTTGCGAGCGTGTGTTATAGATTTTGGCGGAAATTGGGATAGTCATCTCCCACTCGTTGAATTCGCCTACAATAACAGTTACCATACGAGCATTCAAGCAGCTCCGTATGAGGCATTATATGGAAGAAAATGTCGAACACCTGTTTGTTGGACTGAAATGGGAGGAAAACAGTTTGCCGGACCTGAAATCATTCAGGAGACTACAGACAAGATAATGCAGATCAAGGACAGGCAAAAAATTGCTCAGGACCGCCAGAGGAGTTATGCGAATAAAAGGCGAAGGCCTCTAGAATTCCAAGTGGGGGATCGAGTTATGTTAAAGATCTCTCCTTGAAAGGAATTGTGAGATTTGGCAAAAGAGGGAAATTAAGTCCGCGATACATTGGGCCATTTGAAGTCGTAGCTCGAGTGGGAGAGGTAGCCTATCGCCTAAAGCTACCTGAAAGATTGCAAGGAATTCACGATACATTTCATGTATCGAATCTGAGAAAATGTTTAGCGGACGAAGCATCAGTGGTACATTTGGAAGACGTGAAAGTCGACGAGAGGCTATTTTACGAAGAGGAACCAATGCGAGTAATGGATAGAAAGATCAAGAGGCTTAGAAACAAAGAAATTCCTCTAGTCAGGGTTCAGTGGCGTTTTCATAAGGGTCTAGAAGAAACTTGGGAGTCAGAATCGGAAATGAGAGAAAAGTTCCCTCAGTTATTTAATGATTGAAATTCCAAGGACGGAATTTTTGTAAGGGGGAGAGATTTGTAACACCCCAAAGTTTGGATTTTGATCTTTCAATAAATTGGTTTATTATAGTAAAAAATAAATAAATAAACCTTTTAGGAATTTTTTTATGTGTGTTAAGGATAAATATAAATATATTTATATATATCTATATTAGAAGTTTTTGAAGGGGTTAAAGTGTAAGATTGGTAAAGTAGGGGGGTCTTGTGTAGAAATGCATTTATTAAATTAAAAGAAAGAAAGGGATTTGGTTGGTGTGTGGATAAACCCACGTTTTTTTTTCTTTGATTGGGATAGAAATTATCCCCAAAATTCTCTCAAATTAGTTAGATAATAGCTCAAATTCGAATTTGCTACTGCTTATATAGTATAGTCGCTCATTAACCCTAAGAAATTAGTAGCAAAAGTCGAGAGGTGAAGGAGAATTTGGCCGTCAAAGCGAATAGGGTTTTCTCGAGGTTTTTCAGCAAATTAGAGGTATACAATCGATCCTAATACTAGTTTTCTGTTCCATAGTATTCGATTTTATGATTATAATGGTTGGTATGAGCCTCAGGTCGTAAGAGAGTCGAGAAGCCATTCGATTTTGCGGAAAACGTGATTATTGATAGTTTTTGGTAAAAATCGCGTTTTCAAACTCAAAATTAGAGCCCCTTTGTCCATTAAAAATTACGATTTTTGTTTCTATGGTTAGTGTAGATTGTTTCTAAGAATTTAACACAAAAAGAATGAGAGTAAACGATCAAGAATCGAGTCAATTTTGGAAAAAAAACGTCAATGTGCTGTTGTTGGTCGTGAAACGGGTCTGGGGCGGGTCTGGTTGAAGGCTGGACTAGCCTTTTGTTAGGACTAAAAGTCCTGTGTGTTGAAAGTGGAATAAAGTATTTATAAGGGTGCTTATTGTAATTACTTAATAGTTAATTAATTAGATGGGCCCAAGCCCATAAGCCCATTAGGCCTGTAAGCCTAAGTATATAAAGGCTTATTTATCTCATAATTAGGGTTGAACAGTTTTGTAAAGAGAAATTCATTATTCAGTTTACTAGTCATTAGGTTTACATATCCTTATCAGAAATTCTCTCTGTAAACCTTAACCCTTTGAAGTATTATCAATCATATGACTAGTTGCTGTGGCAAATATTCTGTTCATCATTATTCATATTACTTGTGATTGCACTGCATTGGGATCTACAATTGGTATCAGAGCAAAGAGACTAAAGGTTTGATCCAGAAAAAGGTTTGTCTAAAATCCTATAATCAATTATTTGTGTTAATCACTTTTATCTGCATTAATTGATTATGTGTTTATGAGTTTTATTGGTCGATCTATTGTTTTCCGGAAAAAGTTCATCCGTCTTTGTGTGTACTGTTGATTTTCTATTTATCGGTTGATTACTGCATGTGTTTGAATCTGACTATTTGCTCATCGAAGTCAATTTTCTGGGCTCGATTGAATATCTGGGCTATCATCATCGGTCTGTGTTCATCGAGTTCTTCGGTCGAATTCTTCGAGTTCTTCGGTCGAATTCTTCGAGTTCTTCGGTCGTTGTTGGTTATTCGATATTATCCTTATTTGTGGTTATCATAATTTAAGTCTTTCGACCTGAGCTTTCGACCGAGTGTTTGTAAACACCGGTCCTTACTTCGACCGGGTAGGTGTGATCTCCGGTCTTTCCTTCGACCGGACCTGGTCTTTCCCTTCGATCGGGTAGGTGCATCGACCGGACCTTAGTGGTTTCCGGTCTAACATTCGACCGATACTCGGCTGCTCCGGTCTTACCCTTCGACCGGGTACTTGTTACTCCGGTCTTACCATTCGACCGGATACTTGCTTACTCCGGTCTTGCCTTCGACCGGTATCTTGCATATTCCGGTCCTTTGCTTCGACCGGACCCCTGTTAGACCGGTGTTCCAAAAAAAAAAAAAAAAAAAGTATAAAAGGTCAAATTTTTTGTCTCACGATCTTTTTGCAGTGCATTTATTTTAGCCCTCGTACTTCAAGGATTCAGCGTGTCATTTGTGACCCTAAATTTTCAAGTTTCACATTTTGTCACTTTTGGTCCCTGCACTTTCAAGTTTCATCTTTCTTCTAAGCCGGATCGAATACAGTCTAGTCAATTCGTACAAAATGGTGAACCCACCAATGTTGCGGTCCAAAGGAGAATATGAAAGGTGGAAAGCTGATTTTCTGGATTTTGTTGACGAACATGAGGTTGGTCCCTACATCAGATTATCTTTGACTGAAGGAGAGAACCAATCCCAAATTCCGCCAGAAGCTTCTCCTGTGGAAAAGGAACAAAGAGAGAGGGCCAATAATAATGCTAGAAATTATATGAAAAGTAGTATCTGTAATGAATTTATTAGTGACAATTTTAGTGAAATTATTGGTCAAATAAATACTAACAACATGACAGGAAAAGAGCTGTGGGATTGTGCTGAATGGTTGGTGTTAGGGACAAAGGGTTTATTTACAGGAAGAGAATTGGAAGCTGAGAACTCTGAGCTAAAAGGAAAGATCTCTATTTTGGAAGCTAAAACTCAGCAAACAGTCTCTGTTGAAAGTTCTGAGGAAAAGATCTCTGTTCTGAAAGATGCAAATGCAGAACTTCAAAAACGTTTATCTGATTTGGAGCAACTGCTTGCTAAACACAAATCTGATTTTGAGATTAAAGAGAAATCTTTCGCAAAGAAGTTCTCAGAATTCTCGAGAAAATGTGCTGATGAGAAAAAGGAAGTGGAGCTGAAATGCATAAAACTTTCTCAGCAAGTTTCTGCTTTCGAGAAACTAATCATTCTTGAAAGAGAAAAGTTTGCAAAAGAAAAGAAGGCCATTGAACAGAAGAATGTTGGATTCTTCAAGGAAATATCCGGCCAAAGAAATGATGCTGAGAAGGGATTTGAAGAAGAACGAAGCATCTTTGAGACTGAGATTAAAAAGCTGAATGCCAAGCTATCTGAACTATCTGAGAAGGCACTAAAAGAGCAGAAAACGAAGTCTGAGTTCACGAAGAAGATTGACCTGCTTGTTCAAGAAAGAGACAACTTCGCTTCAACAATTAAAGTGCTTGAAAAGTCTGAATCAAGCTCAAATCAGAAATCTGTCTCTACACAAAGGTCAGTTAAATCTTTTGATCAGATTCGTAAAACTAACCTTTTCTATGATAGAAATATAGATGGTTCAGGTACACATCCTAGAAGAAGGAGATACAAAGAAGAGGAACTGGTCTGGAAGAAGAAACCAGTTAAAGATAAGCTGAAAGAAAGAGAATCGTGTGTACATGCGGTTTATGCAAAGAAGAACAATGCGAGTAAAGGTAAACCTGATCACATTTACTCAAGAGATCAATTACTCAAGTTGTCAGGTAAGAAATACCACTGTTCTTATTGTCGTACACATGATCACATTCACAAAACTAGTGATCATTTCTGGTATGGTTCTTATTCTATATCCCACACAAGAACTGCAACTAACATTCATGGACCCAAATACCAGTGGGTACCAAAACCAAAAAC
Source organism: Arctium lappa (assembly GCA_023525745.1). Lineage (NCBI taxonomy): Eukaryota > Viridiplantae > Streptophyta > Magnoliopsida > Asterales > Asteraceae > Arctium > Arctium lappa. The sequence goes on along the minus strand of CM042056.1, from coordinate 17,837,751 downwards.
TGATTCTTTGTTGCAGGCACCTACTGTCAAGGGGGAGTAGAAGAACAATGGTTTCTAAGTAAATCAGCTTAGAACCCGGACTTCAACGAAGTTTGGCTTCTGATCACATGACAGATCAGGACCCGTTCTTCAACGTTCAGACTTGGATATTTTGCAAATATCCTGGGGGAGCTTATCTGATCTATATCATTCTATCATGATTTGAGGGGGAGCTTAAAAGGTAAATATCTTCTAATCCTAGATCTCTGATTGTTTGAAAGAAGAACAACTTTCGAACATGAAAAACGTTTTATGAAATGTTCAAACCACTTCTTGTCCACAAAAGATTTTATGAATTTAGAAGTGTGATTTTAAATGTTTTTCATTTTTTAAGCTTTAATGTCTAACCGACTGTGTGTTTCTAAAGATCAATACTTGCGTATTATCTTATCCTTATACTGTAACGTATTCACACACACAGGTTCAGTACTTCATTTGTATTTGTTATTACCATGTCTCATAACGAACCAATTTTTTCGATGGTAATACCCCCGTTTGAAATTCAATGTTGTTGAGCATCAATCATAATCTTGTGCATTCATTGCAAAATTGTTTATATTTGTTCATATAAACAACATTTTCAATTCTTTGATACCCTATCCATTTTATGTGATCTGATTGATACACTGTCAGATTCTCAAAACAATGCTCTTGATTTCATTTCATTCATTCAATATATCTGTTTTGAGAAATCTTCAAATTTCAATTGCTCAAATCTTATGAGCATACATTTTGACAGTGTTATCATACATTCTGTGCTTAAATGTTTAAGTTAAACTGTTGAGTAAGTTTTTTAGGACTTACATGGGATTTGTGTGAGAACTTAAATAGTACTTCCATGGATTCACGTTAACCAGTGTTTCCTACCCCGGAAGTTATCCTAGAGTGATTTGAGGGGTGAGGGGTCATAAATCAAAGAGTGGGGGAGATAACTCATCCGGTTGAGTTTTTCTCATTGTGTGGAGCGGAAAAATGAAAAAGAGAGTTTGGTTAGAAGTGAGCTTTAATGTTAAAAGAAAGAGGGTGTGAGAACAGAGTTAAAAGAATATCAGAACTCTGCACCAACCACTTTCTGAGCCGGGCAGCCACATATTCTGATTGGTTCACATTCTTTGGTGACCATCATTGAAACATGCAGTGAGCCCATGCCAACTCTTGTTATTACCCCACCAACCACTCGTTTCTTTCTTAACAAAGAAATGTTTCATTTTCTTTGGGGACGCAACATATCTGCTATCTGATCTTCACTCGGAAGATTTAGATATTGAAAAAGAAGGAAAGTTGCCCCACCTTCGCACCTTTTTCTAGCACATTGAGTCTGTGTAATATTTGTTGCTGTCTCAACAGTTTACACATTTTTGAGCCTGATCAAGCTAAGTAGCTTCAATCATTTCTACACTTGCACAAGCACACAAGAAATGAGTTTTCTTGTCATAACATTCATAGAAAATTACTTTGTGGTTTTTCGATGATTGAATGGAAGCCCTGGGGGAGTGAACTTCACAAAAGCTCCTTTCCAAAGTACATCCGTTGTACAAAGTGGCTCCCTGCTACTTACAGGCATACTAACTATTTCATCTGTTGAATCAGGGTTACATTGTTCATTATGTCTGAATTTGAAAAGATTCGGATATATACATTTCATGAATTGACGGATAATCAGATCAACGGGCGGAGAATGCCAATTTTTCATAAAAGGGGAGATCAAAGAAAGTGCTGAAATTGAAGAAGTTTTGATGATCATGATGCTCACAATCATCAAAAAGGAGGAGAAATGTTTACAATGTTCATTTTCAAAGTTTTAAAGAAAGAAAGTTATTTCTGAAGACAGTCTAGAGATAAAAAAGATGAAGATGATCAATTTCTGAAGACAATCTAGAGATTAAAAAGATGAAGATGATGTTTCAATTTTTCAAAGAGATTTCAAAGTTTGTATTGATTCTTTCCCGTATCATGTGGTGTCTGCTACAAGTTTGTAATTCTTTCCGTATCAAAGATTGTATTTATTCCTCCTACGCGCTGGTTGAAACAAGTTCTTGAGATGAAAGCTTATTCAACTCACGGTTCAAAGACAGGTTCTTTGTTTTAAACTGAAGATGCACCATGGAAAGTCACGTTACTCTCACATTATCTTTCATGTGTACTGATCTGATGTGATTGAGTTTCTACAGTTAAAAGCTGCGTGATAGTGCATTCAGTCGAGGCTACTGTATATTGAATCTGATTACAAAATTGATACTATGAAGACCAAGAGCTTTATTCAAGGGGGAGCGTTGAAAGACATGAAGACATGCAACACCAAAGTTCTTCAAAAGATTCAAGAGGGAAAGAAGATCAAGGCCTGAAGTTTTTCAAGAAGATAAATGCTTTATTCAACTTTAGGGGGAGATTGTTAGGACTAAAAGTCCTGTGTGTTGAAAGTGGAATAAAGTATTTATAAGGGTGCTTATTGTAATTACTTAATAGTTAATTAATTAGATGGGCCCAAGCCCATAAGCCCATTAGGCCTGTAAGCCTAAGTATATAAAGGCTTATTTATCTCATAATTAGGGTTGAACAATTTTGTAAAGAGAAATTCATTATTCAGTTTACTAGTCATTAGGTTTACATATCCTTATCAGAAATTCTCTCTGTAAACCTTAACCCTTTGAAGTATTATCAATCATATGACTAGTTGCTGTGACAAATATTCTGTTCATCATTATTCATATTACTTGTGATTGCATTGCATTGGGATCTACACCTTTCCGTGTAAAATTTTGGGCCGGCCTCATTCTAAGCCCAGTAGATAGTAATACATATGGAGTTTTAATTGGGTCACATCTAGTAGAGCCCAAATTCTGTGTTGGGCTATTAAAAAAATGTTTTATATTGGGTTTATAATTAAGGGATCCAATAAGAATTTATTTTATTTTTACAACAACTCCTGTATCTAATAAATTATCACTAATTTGTTTTATTTAGTCACTATTTTTTTTGTAGCTAGAATATACCTCTTTTTACTTTATTTTGATGTTTAATTGTTAAATATTCTCAAGGAAGGATATTTTGTTGGAGCAAGTGTTTTGGTTATTTTTTTTAGATAAATCTTATAAATTTTTATAAGAATGTTAGATATTTAAAATTTTCAAAAAAAATAGCCTTGACATAATAAAATTTTCGAAAATAATTGTTTTGGTTTTTTTTTTCAAAGATTACCAAGACTTGTGAAAGTATTCTTTTGAAGTATAGTTTGTTTTAGAAATTATTTTCTTATCGAAAAATGTTAATTTTTAAGTCTAAGTAAAGTCTAGTGGGGCATTAGGTTGAGTTGACTCTAAAACGACCAATCCAGTAAAATTTAGTAGTGTGATCGAGCGATCTTAGTGAGCCAGTAAGGAAATTGTTGGCAAGTGTTCTTAGACAAAATTTATGAATTGTGTAGGTGCAAGTTAGAAGAGGTTAAAAGCCTACACACACGCAACAGGTGAGTTCATGTGATTTATAAAATGGAGATGCATGCATAGTATGCGAATATGTCGCAAAAGTTTTAAATCATGTTATTTATGTTTTTACCGTATTTTTAGTTGCATGCTTTTTATGATAGTTTTAATTGAAATATATGAGATAAGTGATGTTATGTGATAGTTGTCGGATTTTCTGACGGACTAGGGCAGGATACTGGCAGAATAGCATACCGGTATTAATTTGGTCGTGGCTTGGGGAGATAGTGTTAGCTCCAAATCAACTGTTTGTTAAAGTGTTGAAAATACCCGTCCTATTTCAGAGGACTTCCAAAAGATACACTTCAGAGGACGAAGACGTTAGAGGACGAAGACTTCAGAGGACGAAGACTTCAGAGGACAAACCTGCCTCTAAAGTACTTATCAGAGATTGCAACTTTCAGAGAAGACATCAGAGATGGCTTCATCAGAGGCTTTGAAGACAACGTCAGAGCTCTGAAGACATTCTCTCTGAAGATGTTCACACAAGTTTTCTACGAATAAACAGAAGAACAGATGACACGTCACTTAGTGATAAGATTTACTTTCTAGAGTAGGTCACTGTTCAACATGCTCTTTTTCGTCATGAAAGTACACTGCTTACTTTATGGTCCTATAAATAGGACCATCACCTTATTGTTCAAAGTGTGCTTAAGAAGATATATATCTGATAATATAAGTTGAATATTTTATTCTAAGAATATCTTGTTTATCTTTATTTGTTTTATGAATTGTGATATTTGAATCTCCTTTGATATTAAACTGTATTACTTCCGCTGTCATTACTCTTATTGTTTATATCATTGTTACGAGATTAGATCTGGGATCCAACAATTGGTATCAGAGCTTCCTTTGTTTCTAAAACAAAGAAAGATCATATCTGCATACTCGGATAGATTTACATCTCATTGATTCTAAACTTTCAATATCTGTGCATGTTCATATAAACCCAGTTTATTCAAGAACATCATATGCTCTAGTTTTGATAGTAAATCTTAGTTCATTACGAAAAGCATCAGTTCTTCAATTTTTTTTTTAAATGGCAAACTCAAGCATAAGTGCCATGTATACAGTTGGGTCATTAACAAAACCTCCTACACTTTTAAGGGATGAATATCCCCAATGGAAAATAAGGATGGTAAATTTTCTAGAAGGTATGGACAGGGATCTTTTTAGATCTGTGAACGTTGGACCTCACATTCCAATGGTGTTGGTACCAAGAGTTCCTGCAACAACAGATACTGCCGAAATACCTGCATATTATGAAAAGAAAACCACAAACTTCACTGATGAAGAAAATAATATGATGGATAATGACTCAAAAGCTGTTAGATTACTCATAATGGCCATTCCCAATGATATCTTTCAAGAACTTGATTCTTGTAAAACTGCAAAAGAGATATGGGATCAGTTGTTAAATCAACTTGAAGGTGGCCTACAAACTCAGAAAAATAGAAGAAATCTATGCATCAATGAATATCATGATTTTCATGCTCTACCAGAAGAAAAGTTACACCAAACTTACTCAAGATTCAACATTCTAATAAACAAATGTAGAAAGTTTGGAGTGATAAGAACAAAAGAGGAAAACAACGTTCTTTTTTTGAAAATCTTGAATGAAGAATGGTCACAACTATCCATGTCTATACAGGCTAATCAAGATCTTGAGTCATGGTCATTAACTGACATTTATGGTACTCTAGTTGCACATGAAAAAGAAGTTATGAAGCAGAAATCAAAAACCTCTTTGGGTGGACCCCTTGCACTTGTTTCAAAACAAACATCGAAAGAAAACAATTGTGAAGAGTCACAAAAATGTTTGGAAACAAAAAGAAGATGCAAAAAGGTTTTGATAGCAGAAGAAACTCATACTGATTCAGACTCAGATGAAGATATAAATGCCTTCGCCAAATCTCTTGCATTAATCACTCATCAGTTTAACAAGATATTTGGTAAGAAGGTATTTGAAGGAAGGAGAGAGAATGAAGAAAGAAGAAATCCGGAGAGAAGATTTCAACAAGAACCCAGATTCACTCCATATAGTGATCAAAAGGGTGCAAACTTCAACCATGATAATGCAACACAACAAACAAGACCACAACAACCATTCCAACCAAGGTATCCACAACCACAAAGATACTTCAAACCTCAAGAACAGAAGCCAGAGACAAGTACTGCCACTCTTCCACCAAATCAAAATGATGGAAGATGCTTCAGATGTGGAAAATCAGGCCACTTCTCTGCAAACTGCAGAGGAAAACTTGTCAAAGATCAAGATTACTACAAGAACAAATACAAATACAATGTAAAAGAAAGAGTTCTTGTAGCAGAAATGGAAGTCTGGCTATCTGACTCGACAAGTGATGGTGAGGAAGAGCCTACCAATCTCTGTGGTATGGCTTTTTCAGATGGAAATCAAACTGATGAAGCATCCGAAGACAACTCTGAAAAGGTAAACTCTCTTTACACCTCTGGCAGTGATCCTGAAATAGATGCTTTTAAACTAATTAATGAACTTCAGGATCTAAAGCAAAAGTTTGTTGAAGAAAAAGAGAAAAGAGAGCAAGTAACAAAAGAGCTCATTTTTTACAAAAGAGAAAAGAATCTTCTGGAATCAGAAAAGAAAGAATTTTTTCTTGAAAAAACCAAACTTGAAGAAACCAACAAGCAAAAAGAAAAATCATTTTCGGAAGAAATAAAAGAGATTGACAAAGTTTTAAAAGGAAAAGAAGAAGAAATAAAGAAATCTGAGTATGAAAGGCTCAATTCTATTGCCTTAACCAAATTTTTTCAAAAGGAAAGAGAAATCCTACATCAATCTCTAGATAGACAAAATCTTCGAATCAAAAGCTATGTCAATGCACAAAGTGTTTTCGACAAAATAAAAACTCAGATGGACTCTCAAGGGCTAGGATTCAATGAGTTGAATTCATTTAATGGATTGGAGAAAACTTCACTTTCTTCCACTTTCTGTATAGGAAAGGTCCAAAGCTCTGAAGATCCATCTCTGAATAATTTCAAAAGAATGAAAACATCAGAGGGATCAAAAGCAAGAGCTTTAAATTTCAAAAATACAAAGTACTCTGAAGTAAAAGACATTAAAGAATCTGTGTTACAGATAAAAGAAGAAACTTCAGAGGTACACTTTACAAAACCTCAGAGCTATGATTCCAAAGAAATTTTCAGATTTGATGCTTTCATCTCAAGTGAATCAGAGACATTTGAACCAAGTACCTCTGATACAAGTACTTCTGAAAATGAATCTCAGAGTTCACTTAATCCGAATGCTCCTCTGTATTCACCAAAGTCAGATGAAAACATCAGAACTACGTTTAAAGATGATGTTCAAAAGATTTGGGAAAAGAATGTCATGGAGGACTTAAAAAGAAAAGAAAGCATGAAACGGATCATCAAAGTCTCTAGATCAAAAGAAATTAAAAAACCAATAGAGGTAGATATCTCTATTAAATCTAAGAGAGACTTTCTTGACTCTGATTCAGAATCTGATTTAGAGATTGATGAACAGATTTTTTGTAAACCAGGGAATGTAATTCACAAAAAGATAGAAACTGTTGGCTCTGGTATTTTGAATGTTCCAATTTCAGTATTGAAAACCAAAACCAGAATACCAATAAGTCCTGATTTTGCAAATATGTGTTATAAGCAAAAACATCTCTGGAACTTGAAAAAGAGTTGCAAGAAAAGGCAAAGAATAAAACAAACACTTCTGGTTCTTACACCTATAAAACAATAAAATTCTCTCCTGAATAAAAAGGCAAATGGACAAAAATTAACCATATTGATCCTGTCTGTGCAGTAAGCAGCAAAGAAGAGAAGATGTTTTTGAACAAGAAAAAGAAATTGAAAAGAAGACTGTCTATCAAGCAAAAAGAAAAGAAGTAGTTAGGGATAAATGTAATATTCCTAGTGCTAGTTACAAAAGAAGTCAAAATGTAACAAATGCTTTTAATAAAAAGAAAAACTTTGCTCCTACTTCTTCTTGTTCCATTAATTGTAACTGCATTTATCTCTTGATGAAACTGAAAAATCATTTTAAAGGATCACACTGCCTTTTGAATAAATCTATGAAAAATATCTCAGAGACAAAATCTCAAAAGAAGACAAGTAAAGGCAAGACATCAAAAGATGAGATGCCAAAAAGTCATACAATTCCACCAAAGTCTAACACAAAAGGACCCATAATGAGGTGGGTACCTAAGAAACAATAATCTGTCTTGTAGAAACAGTCAATGCCAATCTGGTACCTAGATTCTGGATGTTCAAGGCATATGACTGGAAATAAACAACTGCTATCCTCATTCAAAGCAAAATTTGGAGGAGCAGTTACTTTTGGAGACAACAAGCAAGGACAAATTAAAGGATATGGTGAGTTATCAAGAGGAAATGTTTCAGTATCAAAGGTTGCTTATGTGGATGGATTAAAACACAATCTGATAAGCATAAGTCAACTTTGTGATCATGGTTTTGATGTGAAATTTCAAAGAAAATATTGTTCACTTCTTCACTCAGAATCAGGTCAAGAAATGCTAAGAGCAGACAGAAAAGGTAACCTCTACAGAATGAACTTTACCAAAATCACAGACACTGATTCAGAGAAACTTTGTCTTGTATCTCTGAATAGTGAGGAAATCTGGCTCTGGCATAAAAAGTTTTCACATCTAAACTTTTCCTCACTTGATAAGTTAGTTAAACTTAATTTGGTTAAGGGATTACCATCTCTAAAGTTTAACAAAGATCATCTTTGTTCTGCTTGTGGGATGGGAAAAATGAAAAGATCTTCCCATAAAACCAAAAGTGAAAACAACTGTCCTAGACCTCTGCACATGCTTCATGTGGACCTCTGTGGTCCTATCTCTGTACAGAGTCTAGCAGGTAAGAAATACATTCTGGTTCTGATTGATGAATTTTCCAGATACACATGGATATAATTCATTTGAGCTAAATCTGATGTACCTGACATATTAATAAGGTTATTGAAAAGATTACAGGTTCTATTCAGCAACAAAGTTCAGAAACTAAGAAGTGATAATGGAACAGAGTTCAGAAATGCCAAAATCAATTCTTATCTATCAAAAGAAGGCATTACCCCTAACTTCTCTGCAGCAAGAACTCCTCAACAAAATGGAGTAGTTGAGAAGAAAAACAGAACACTTGTTGAAGCTGCCAGAACAATGCTTGCTGAATCTGATCTTTCCACAAATTTTTGGGCAGAAGCAGTAGCAACAGCCTGCTTCACTCAGAATAGAGCTACAATTGTCAAGAGATTTCATAAAACATCCTATGAACTCATTAACAATAGGAAACCTAATATTAAATATTTTCATGTTTTTGGATGCAGGTGTTACATTCTGAAAGATAGAGAATATCTTGGAAAGTTTGACAAGAAAGCTGATGAGGGCAAATTCATTGGATATTCATTAGCCTCAAAAGCTTTCAGAGTATTCAATCTTAGAACAAGGACTATCCAAGAAAGCATCAATATCACTTTTGACGACAATAAAAGCTCTGAACAACAAGAAAGTTCATCACCAATCTCTGAATCATCAAGGGAATCTGAATTAAACAAAATATTTGAAGATTTCTTTGATGATGAAGATATCTCTGAAGTTATATTCAGAGATAGACAGAGAGAGAATTCAGAAGAACCTCAAGAAACAGGTACAACCCTTTCAGGGCCCTCTGAACTAACACCTTCTGTTTCACCAAATGCAGATCAACAAAGTGAATCAGAAGATGATCAAGAAGTATCTGAAGCAACTCCAGAACCAAATGATGAAGAACAAGAATATGCATCTCTGGAACAAAACTCAGAACCTCTGAACAGTACAACAGAGGCATCACCAACAGAGCCTCTGAACCGTACAACAAAGGTATCACCTTCAGAGCCTCTGAACAATACAACAGAGGTGTCACCAAACATCAGAGCCTCTGAAACTCAAACTGCACAAATTATTGCTCCAAACACCAGATGGACAAAAGATCATCCAATTGATCAAATCATTGGATCCTCATCCGAAGGAGTTAAAACAAGATCTGCCACCATCAATGAATGCTTCTATGTAAACTTTTTGAGCATTATTGAACCAAAGAAGGTAAAAGAAGCTCTTGAAGTTCCTCATTGGATTTTTGCAATGCAGGATGAACTTCAAGAGTTTGTAAGAAACAAAGTCTGGACCCTAGTTCCCCTTCCCAAAGGAAAATTTACAATTGGAACGAAATGGGTTTTCAGAAACAAAAAGGATGAGGATGGAATAATAATCAGAAACAAAGCCAGGTTGGTTGCAAAAGGATATTGCCAGGAAGAAGGCATTGATTATGATGAAACCTTTGCACCTGTAGCTAGGCTAGAAGCAATCAGAATCTTCTTAGCCTATGTTGCACACAAAGGATTCAAAGTTTATCAAATGGATGTTAAATTTGCCTTTCTTCATGGTAAATTAAATGAAGAAGTCTATGTCCAGCAACCACCTGGATTTGAAATTACAGAGTATCCTAATCATGTTTATTATTTGGATAAAGCTCTGTATGGACTCAAACAAGCCCCAAGAGCTTGGTATGAAACTCTGTCCACTTTTCTGATTAACAATGGATTCGAAAAGGGCACAATGGATACTACCTTATTCATCAAAAGGTACAAGAATGAGATGCTTTTAGTACAAATTTATGTTGATGACATTATATTTGGCTCTACCAATCAAAAGTATTGTGACAAGTTCTCAGAGTTGATGAAGAGTGAATTTGAGATGAGCCTCATGGGAGAATTAACTTTCTTTCTAGGCTTACAAGTAAAACAAACTTCAGAAGGTACATTCATAAGTCAACCTAAGTATGTCTCTGAAATTTTGCAAAAATACAAACTCAATGATTCAACTTCGATGAGAACACCTCTATCCACCGGAGTCAAACTTGACTCTGATCCATCAGGAGAATCGGCGGATATAAAAACCTACAGATGCATGATAGGTTCACTATTATACTTAACTGCAAGTAGGCCTGACATAATGTTTGCAACATGCCTTTGTGCTAGATATCAAGCAAATCCAAAGGTATCTCATTTAACTGCTGTCAAAAGAATTTTCAGATACCTCAGAGGGACACACTCATTAGGCCTCTGGTATCCAAAACTTTCAAGTTTTGATCTAACAGCTTACACTGATGCAGATCATGCTGGATGTAAGCTTGACAGAAAAAGTACCTCTGGGTGTTGTCAGTTATTGGGCAATAAGCTGGTAAGTTGGTCATCCAAGAAACAAAACTGTGTTTCCACTTCAACTGCAGAGGCATAATATGTTGCTGCTGCTAGTTGTTGCTCACAAGTATTATGGATGAAGACTCAGCTCTGAGATTATGGCCAACAATTTGACAGAATTCCAATTCTCTGTGATTCAAAAAGTGCCATAGCCATCTCTGCCAATCCAGTACAGCACTCCAAAACCAAGCACATCGATGTAAGGTACCACTTTCTGAAGGATCATGTTGAAAAAGGAACAATAGAGATGTATTTTGTACCAACTGAACTTCAACTTGCTGAAATTTTTACAAAAGCTTTAGATGAACGAAGGTTCAATTTTTTAATTAGCAAGTTGGGAATGTTGAATATGTCTACCTAACAAAAGAGACTCAGAGTATCTGATCGTATATCAGAGTCTCTGAATCGAGTAGCATATCAATATCAGAGTACTTAAATGAAAACATCAGAGTCTCTGATCCTTTCATTAGAGCCTCTAGACTTTTTCAAATATGGTAAAAATCACTCTTTTGAATCTCCAAGCATGTGTCAAGGGGGAGACAACGACCCTTTCATTTTTCAAGGGGGAGAAAAGATCTTGTCTCTGATGGTTTTTGTCAGGATCGAATTCTCAACAAGAATTAATTCTCAGAAACAATATCAAAGAAGTTTGCGGAATAACACTTTGATATTCAATGAAACAGTAAACCAAAACAGTAAATATGAAGAACAAACTGTAACTTGTATTGAATAATTGAAATCACAAGATTACACACTCAACCTCAATCTTGAAGAACAGACTCTTTCAAGACGAATTCTACTTCTCTAGAATTAGGATCTAAGCCTTGAGGTTGATTTTTCTCTCGAACAAAACTTAGAATTAATTATTATAAAACCAAAATTATCTATCTATTCTAAACAATACAATATATATACTGAAGATAAAAGCTAATTACAATTAATAAAATGTCTTCAGAATATCTTCCATCATTATCTCCAAGCTTTCCATAATCTTCAGTCCATCCAGCTGTTATCCTTCCATGCGAATTCTTTATCACATAAGCAGCATTATTCTTCAGCAGCATTAATACTTTGAGCAGTATTAACTCTAGCAGTACTAACCATGCTCAACAGCATTAATCTCTTCTAGCAGCATTAACTTTGTTCCAGCAGCATTAACTTCTTCAAGCAGCATTAACTTGGTCTTAGCAGCATTAACTACTAAGCAGCACTAACCACTAGCAGTACTAACTAGCTAAGCAGTACTAACTTTGTTCAAGCAGCACTAACTTTGACTAGCAGTATTAATTCAACTAGCAGTAGTAATACTCAGCAGTATTAACTTTGAAGTCTTCTAGCAGTAGTAATTCTGAACTAGCAGCATTAACCATACTTGTTCACATCTTCAGTTCCCAACAATCTCCCCCTAACTTTACTTTTAGGAAGAGAAGTCAAGTTCTTCAAATGCTTCCAAAACCTTCATTGATCTACTCCAATGTTAGGATCCAGTCCCATACTCTGATTGATAGTTCTCTGAATTAGGTACTTTGCCATTTCTGAATTTGGTGCACAACCCAACTTCTTATTCAACATGGCATGAAGTTTTAGATTTGTGTGATTGTAGACCCTATCCACCAAGTAATACTCCATGTGAAAAGTATCCAATGCCAGTTCATAGACTCCACTCCTTTCATATAGAGTCCATCCTCTAACAGCTTTAAATACATCTTTTATCAAATGCTTTACTGCTTCTGGTTTGAACAACATGCACAAATATTCCATAACCAACTTCACAATTGGTAACCCTGGAGCTGTCAACTGATCTGCATGAACTTTCATCCCTACTTCAAACATTTCTTCCAAATCAGATCTTGAACACTCTCTGACAATTTTGTTCCAGGTACTATAGACTTCATACTTCTCATCCTTTCTTTTTAATCTGATATACTCCTTGCCATCCACCTCCATAGTATCCCAATGAATAACTTCAGGAGGTTTGAATCCAACAGGTTCAGCTGAGATAGGCTTTGGAATTTTATCCATTATTACCATGTACATGTTTGCATTTGAACTCTGTGGTACTTCTTCCTGAGTTTCAACTCTCTTTTCTTTTTCTACTCTGGGCTTCTTGTCAACTCTCTTTCTGTTTGCCATCATCTTGGTTCTCTTCAGTATCCTTTGCCCTTGCTCTATAGTAGCTTCCTTCTTCTTTTCTTCCTTGGTCCTTTCTTCTGATCTAGGACCTTTAGAAGCAATAGACTTAACTCTTTTTATCTTCTTAATCTTCTGAGGTAGAGTCTCTTCTTCTTTAATCTCTGCCTTTTCCTTTGTTGGAGTTCCCTCTTCACTTTCAGGGAAGGGTATATTGATATTCACATCATGCCTCTCCTTAGATTTCTTTTCAAACTCCACTCTGTCTTTTTCATTATTCTTCAGCTTTCCCATTTCTTTCTCATATAGTCCCTTCACTTGTTCAAAAGTCATCTTTATGAACATTTCTTTCTTCACACCAATTGCACTCCTCAAGAAAGTTATCATCTTGTTCCTTTCCTGAGTTGCAAGGTAAGTTTGTGAAGGTCTTCTCTTCTTTGCACTTGATCTGGCCATCATAGCCTTTCTCAAGCTTATTGCTCTTTGCTTAGCTTTCTCTGTTTCCAACCCTTTCTGAAATGCTTCATTCAGTTCATTTGCTAGTGCTCTGGCTATTTCTCTGTCTTTCTCAACCTGCTCTTTCTCTGCTTGATCTAACTCTTGTTGCAGTTTCTTGGCTAATGCTTCATCTGATTCAATCATCTTTTGCTTTTTAGTTGGTTGATCAGTTTCTATCATCTTTTCTTTCCCTTTTCTTTTTACATCTGCAGCCATGTCTTTCTGTTCTGATTTCTTGTCTCCCCCTTCATTTATGACCACTCCCTTTGCTTTGGGAGTGTCATTCTTTGCTTTTACCAGCATCTCTGCTACTTCAACCTCTTCAGATGTTAATCCTGTTACTGCTGCTTGTGTAGTTTCAGCAACACTAACAGTTTCTGCTGCTGCCTTTTCTTCAACAAATTCAGCCCTTTCTTCAATAAACTCCCCCTCAATCTGTTGATCTTTTTGATCTGAGCTTGAATTCTCCACCTTTTTGGAAGCATTTTCCTCCTTCTTTTTGTTTGCCCCATTTCTCCTCCTTAGAACAAACTGCTTTCTCCTTTTCTTGGCAATGAGTTTTCCTACCAATTTCTTGAGTTTGGAAATCTGCTCTTGTTGGGAGATGACCACTTGCTGCAATTCTTTAATTTCCTTTCCTTGTTTAACCACATCAACATTGATGTTGGCTAATGCTTCAATCAATTCCAGTAAGTATATTTATCCTCACCTTCTTTAGGTGTTTTACCCACCCCTGAAGGATCCTTGGAAAGTTTTGCCATCAATTCATCAGTTTCAGTTCTGTCCTCACCCTTTGTGGATGTTTTGCCCATCCTTGAGGGATCCTTGGATCTTTTAGTAGTGGCCTTCTGCCTAGCAGAAGCACCAACTACCCCTTGGTTTCTTGGCACCAGGGTCCTTTGGTTGATTTCTCACCCAAAGTTGCCATGGGTAAGGTCTTAGAGATGTTACCACTGGCCTTCTCTGTGCTAGCAGAAGTAGTGGCAGCCTTCTCACCTATATGCTCTGCCATCTCCTTAGAGAGCACCTCCTGAGGGTTGGGAGACACCCTGTTGGTTTCCCTTTGGATATTCCCTACTGGAGAGTGCTCCAATAGAGGGCTTTGAGGCTCTTGGTTAATAGTAGGTACACCAAGGGAAGGAGCCTTGTGTACCTTTCTCTTGACATAAGTCTTGGATATTCTGGGAGTGGGTTTAGCAACAAAGGACTGAGGAAAAATTTTAGAGAGGGAAGGTTGGGATTGGCTAGCAATGGGTTGGTCTAATGGGGGCATTGACTCTGCTACCATACCTTCATTGGTTTGGGACACCACCATCATTGTAGAGAACAATGGGGTGTCTACTCCTTCCGAGTCCCCAGCAGATCTTCTCATATTTGAGAAAACCTTGCCTTTAGGGGGTTTTGGTACATATATTCCTTCAGAGTGAGGAATATCCGTCAATTCATGGTTGATTACTGCTTGAACAAACCTGGGATACATATAAAAGCTCTTTTTGTTGCCCATGTTTGAAACAAGATCATTGAAAATCATTTGTGAAAAATTGTACCTTCTGGCAGTGGCCAAACAGACCAAAGCATAAGCAATGGGACTGCTGAACTCACTCCATCCAGTAGTCTTTTTAGAGATGCAATGCATCAAGGTATGAACAACAAAACGCCATTGGGGTGAGAATTTAGCTTTTGAGAACTTAAAAACACCCAATGGGCCTCCATACCCCATTCTTGAAAGAGTAGAAAACAGTTCATCATTAGAGATAGAAGATATACCAGAGGCATCGTCTAGAGGTAGACTGATGCGAATTACCTCTTCAGTAACTGTTAATGGTTTGTCACAGACCCTTGTCTTGATCATTTGCACACCATTCTCAGCAACAATGGTGGCATTAGCCCATAACTGCCTTTGATGCTCGATATAGATTGATGGTGATACAGTAAGAGCATGGGCAATATGGCTTGACTTGAGGAAATCCACAATCTGGTGGAACCCAGCGGCCTGTTTGGGCTTCTGTAGCATCGCGATTTCATTGTGTTCATCTATGAATGCCATTGATGCCATTGATCTTTGCGAAAAGCTTGCCTGAAAACTTTGAACTTGAGAGAGAGAGGGTTTAGAGCGCAAGTGAACAGTATGCAAAGAGTCGTTATGAACTTTTAGGCGGGCAAAGGGTATTTATAGTATTCGGGATATAAGCAGTATTAGCCTAGAGCAGTATTAACTGAGAGCAGTATTAACTACTAGCAGTATTAACTAACTAGCAGTAGTAACTGAGAGCAATATTAACTACTGGCAGTATTAACTTAGAGCAGTATTAACTGAGAGCAGTATTAACTACTAGCAGTATTAACTAACTAGCAGTAGTAACTGAGAGCAGTATTAACTACTAGCAGTATTAACTGAGAGCAGTATTAACTACTAGCAGTATTAACTGAAAGCAGTATTAACTACTAGCAGTATTAACTGAACTAGCAGTATTAAAACTGCACTGGTAGCATTAACTGCACTTACACCTTTTAAGCTTGTGTTGTCCATAACCTTTCATTTGTACCTCACACTTTTATTCCATCTCTCCATTTTCCATCATTCTTTAAACACTTATCTTACCTTTGAACTTACCTCCATCTGGAGTATCATACAAAGAGCAACATGTCCTCCATCAAACCTTTTGATGCTTTGAAGGCAGTCCATGTTACTTGATATGTGCCAAGAGCAACCACTATTTACATGCCAAATGCCCTTCCTCTTGAGTTGTTGGTTGCCCTGCACACTTGATAAATTAGTTAGTCTTGGATGGAACCCAAGCCAAAGTTGTCTTGGGTTGACCTTTCTCATTTATATAATCTGTCAGTTTGGTCTGGATGAGTTGTTTAGGAATCTCATGGCTGGAATACTTTGTCAAGATTATAGGCTTTGCAACATTAATACTAGTAGAAGCACTATCCTTGTTAGCAGTAGTATTGGTTGCAGCAGCACTATTTCTGTTAGCAGTACTATCTGGGATAGCAGTACTAACAGGTTTCTTTACAATTGGAACCCAAACTTGAACAAAGTTGTTTGCTTTCTTTGTCTTTAAATTACTCCTTGGCTTATTTGGAGCATTTTTCTTTGTATTAGCAAACTTGTTCTGAGCATGAGACTTTAAAGGTGCTTTTTTCTTAGCCAATTGATTCCTTCTTTTATTCCTATAACCAAAAGAGTTTTGTGGTTTTCTTTGAAAAGTGACTCTTTGGTTGATAGGGTTGAAATAACAGTGTTTGGCAAGATGATTCAATTTGCCACAGATAAAACAAGGTTTTGGTCTATTGATTTTACTCAAATCAACCCCTTGTTTGTGTGCCCACTGATTATTCCAGTTTCTCTGATTTCCCCTTGGTTTATCATGTTTTTGGGGCTCAGATTTATTGCAAGAACACTGTTTGCAAGGGACAGGATTCACAACTGTGGTTTGCTTATAATGGACCTTCTCACACTTTCCCTCAGTCTTTTCTATGTCCTTAGACTTTATCCAAGCCTTTCCACATCCCTCATTGGTGATAATGTTATTTTCTAGAGGAATCTCACCACTCACAGTGTTCTCCTTACTCTTTTCACTAGAGCTCTCTTCTTCAGAGTCTGTTTCAACCACCACTTTGTCTAAAGGATCTACCTTAGTGGCTCCAACAGGCAATTCCTTCCTATCCTTGGTCTCTAGCAGGTCTGATATAGGAGGGATGTAATTGTTGTTGTATGGTGGTGGTGTGGTGTTATAGCCTATTCCTCTTCTAAGTTTGTCATTGATTTGAGTTTGGAGCAAAGAGTCCATTGCTTTAGAAGCATTGGAAAATTTCTCAATATCCACCTTGGCTTTCTCAAACTCACTCTTTATCTTCTCATTCTCCTCTTTAGACTTTTTCAGCTGAAGTTCTAGGTCATTCTTCTCCCACTTCCAGTAATTTGTATCATAAGAATGTTGAAGTTCATTGGCTTGGAAAACTTTAATCTATTCCTCAAAGCTCTCAACAATTCTTACATAGTCTTTTATATCTCTCTCTAATCTTTTAAGATCATCACACATACCCTGATTGTGATCCCTGTACCTTTGAACAACTTCAATAAAGGATTTAGAGCAAAGATTAGATATTACCTCTGTGGGAATTTCTGTGTTTGAAGACTCTGAACCTTTATCCATGATGATTTTGATTTCTGCTAGATTTTCTGTGCTAATGATGATTTTGATTTCTGAGATACACTTGCTCTGATACCACTTGTCAGGATCGAATTCTCAACAAGAATTAATTCTCAGAAACAATATCAAAGAAGTTTGCGGAATAACACTTTGATATTCAATGAAACAGTAAACCAAAACAGTAAATATGAAGAACAAACTGTAAACTTGTATTGAATAATTGAAATCACAAGATTACACACTCAACCTCAATCTTGAAAAACAGACTCTTTCAAGACGAATTCTACTTCTCTAGAATTAGGATCTAAGCCTTGAGGTTGATTTTTCTCTCGAACAAAACTTAGAATTAATTATTATAAAACCAAAATTATCTATTCTAAACAATACAATATATATACTGAAGATAAAAGCTAATTACAATTAATAAAATGTCTTCAGAATATCTTCCATCATTATCTCCAAGCTTTCCATAATCTTCAGTCCATCCAGCTGTTATCCTTCCATGCGAATTCTTTATCACATAAGCAGCATTATTCTTCAGCAGCATTAATACTTTGAGCAGTATTAACTCTAGCAGTACTAACCATGCTCAACAGCATTAATCTCTTCTAGCAGCATTAACTTTGTTCCAGCAGCATTAACTTCTTCAAGCAGCATTAACTTGGTCTTAGCAGCATTAACTACTAAGCAGCACTAACCACTAGCAGTACTAACTAGCTAAGCAGTACTAACTTTGTTCAAGCAGCACTAACTTTGACTAGCAGTATTAATTCAACTAGCAGTAGTAATACTCAGCAGTATTAACTTTGAAGTCTTCTAGCAGTAGTAATTCTGAACTAGCAGCATTAACCATACTTGTTCACATCTTCAGTTCCCAACAGTTTTATCAGAGCCTCTGATCTTGTCTCTGATGTTTTTATCAGAGCCTCTGATCTTGTCTCTGATATTTTTATCAGAGCCTCTGATGTTGTCTGATCTTCTCTGATATTTTTATCAGAGCCTCTGATCTTGTCTCTGATATTAATATCAGAGCTTCTGATCTTTTCTCATTAAACAAATATTCCAGGAAATTCTTTTAAATAATAAATCTTTTTGGATAACCACTCGTTTCTTTTCAAAAACCCAACTGGCCGTTTTATGACACAAAGCGGTTCTCCCCTACACGCCTAAACGTGTCACCCATCAATTCGGGGATGATGGAACGTCCTTTCTGACATTGGGACTCTCATTCGCCGCTTCAATAACCTCTCCCTCTACCTTCCTTTTGAAGCTATAAAATACCCTTGTTCACTTCTCATTATTCTTTACGCTCTCAAAATCCAAAAGCCGAATCTCTCTTTCTAAGCTTTCATCTTTCTCAACCTGCAACAATGGCGGCTCATTCACAAACTTCAGATAACTCAAGCAAACTTGTTCCAAGCTTGAATATGGTACGGTTCGATGTTCCAGTCAAAGGAAACAACTACGTTCTGGACGTCACCCCATCAAAATACGATGAACAGTTTCGCCCAATCCTCGACTTTTTCACCAACTGCGAACTCAATGATGTTCTAACCAAACATGCCTCAGATATTCCCCTTCGCTTTGTCCAACAATGGTGGTATTCAAGTGAATACGACGATGAAAAGGAAGGACTGATTGGGCACATTGACCTAGGTGAACAAAGCTTAAACATAAGAATCACCCCACAAACCCTAACTCGCTGATTCAACCTCCTCACCAAACTGATCTTCAAATAGAAACCTTTGAGAAACCCCCAACTCAAGAATTCCTTCTTCAGTTCCTCCAACACTTAGGCTACAACAAAGAAATAACACGCCTAAGTCAATTCAGACGTCAGTACCTGCCTCCCAAATGGAACTTTATGTTCAGTGTTCTCAACCGAACAATAACCTGCAAGATTGGAAGTCAGGATCAGACTCATCCAGCGATAATAGTCATAATGTATGCTCTCTTTTTCAACAGAAGCATCAATATGGCTCACATTCTCTTCTATGAGATGCTGACAGCGGTGGACAAGAAGAACAAGGACTTGGCCAAAGGAAAACAACCAATATCGGTACTGTTTCCCCGATTCATCTCTATGGTCATTCAACGAGCAATGGAGAAATTCTCCATCACTGAGGAGGGCCCAATGACACCTCTGTTTATGATGAACTCATTCAAAGCCACAGAGGTTCCTCCGTATCCACATGACCGACATTTTCCACACACCATGATTGAGATAATTCCTGCTGACTCTCCAACCCATCTCCTACTTAGTCGTGTTGCCCAATCATCAGAACCGATGATGGGATCCCCAACACACTTAGGTTCTGAGCCTGAGCCTGAATTAGAGAGTGATATCTCTGATACTGCTCAAAACATTAACAGAGCGCAACCAGAGGGTGGCTCTGAGAGAGTGAGGAAGAGAGAACATGAGAACCCTCCCTCTGACGAAGAGAATAACTCTGTCAGAGTAGAGGAAGGTGAGGAAGAGAGATTTCCAGAGGGTGAGTTTCTAAACTTAGAATCTGAGGGCGGTGAGGTAGAAAAAGATGTCCTTGATGACACAAATGAGAGAATCCAAAGCCCAAATCCCAGTGCAAACAAATTTACTGTCCAAGGTGGTCCAGCATCAATGGACATTGAAACAGAGGTGCACACCTCGAACCCTTCCCATCCTAACCGCTCAGAGGCATCTGTTTCTGCCTCTGACGCATGCACCAGAGGGGAAACCTCTGATACGGCTAAGTCCTCCCAAAAGGACTTAGACCAAGATAAAAATACTCAATCGCCCCAGAGTATGTCACCTCCACCCACACATGATGCCTTTATGGCTCAAACAAAGTTAGACCGTCCCTTAGAACGTAAGGATTGCCTGTCAGAAAAAGAATGGCACGACCTTCTTGCACAAGGAATCCTTAGCCTGGACAGCAAGGTTTCCAAACACATTCGGTTCTCATCATCAGATTCTGACTCTGATGATCAAAGACCAATCGGAACCATTATAGGGAAATCCTTGAAAAAGGGTCCCCAAGGATTAATGTGAAGTCCTTCCGGAGAAAACACCAAACCACCTCCGAAAGAAGGCCCCTCTGAACTCGAGGGAAACTTAGAATCATGTGTTGATCCTAAGGTTACCCCCTCTGATTACGTTACCAAAGAGGAGTTCAAAATTTTTGGTGATGAAATCAGAGAATCTCTGAAGGAGATAAAACTTCACATGGAGAAGACCTCAGAGGCCTCTGCCTCTAACTCTGAAGTTGAAAAGCTCACTTCAGAGGTCTCTGAGCTGCGCACAACGGTTCTCAATCAGAACGAAAAACTGGATGCTCTGGAAAGCTTGGTCATAAAGAATGACTCCATATTGTCCAGAGAAATTCAGAACTCGAAAACAGAGCTCCTCCAGGCGATTCAACCTACCTCTGCCCCCACTCCAACACATGCAGACTTCTCTCAGTTCAAAGAGGAAGTCTTGCGTTCTTTGACAGAGGTAATTGCAAAGATCCCTACCTCCTCTGCTGCTGCTCCTGCTACAACAGAATTCATTACAAAGGCTGACCTGACCAACTTCTCCAAGAAGATCACCAACAATGTAATGAATATCTCCAGCAAGTTCGTCTCCAAGACCACTCAGCAGAACAAGAAGATTGAAGACCTTCTGAAGAATGTCAAATTTTCAGAGGGAGTATTGAAGAGAAAGGAACCAGAGGTCGCATGCTCTGAAGAAGCGCGAAAGAAGGCTAGATATGAAGATTCTGATGACGAAGATGACCAACCTCAGGGGTCATCCAATCTTCATAAGGGGGAGAAGACTCCTACTCCAAAACCTGTTGAAACACAAAAGGAGTCCACTCCCTCTGAATCAAACCAACACAAGGAGAAAGGAACAGAGAGACATTCAACCTCCACCTCTGCTGGAGATATTCAGGCCACTCTAAAGTCGCCAGTACCGATCATCTTTTTAGGACCATCCACTTCAGGTGCTCCAATAGTTCCAATCACAGCTGAACAAATCACAGCTGCATCTCAAGAAACTATTGGAGCTCTGGACGAAGAAGAAGATGAACAACTCGTAGACTTCTCAACATCAGAAAATGCATTCTCATCACTAGAAAGACCAACTTATGTGATGAGAGATGCTTACGAATCAGAATCTGAAAAAGAAGAAAAATCAGATTCTGGAAAAGAGGTTGTAGAAGAAGTTGAAGTAGTTGATGTCGAAGAGTATGTCTTCAAGAATGCTCAACCACATCATACTTCAACAACGTCAAAGCTGAGGGAATCACCAGAGATAGATGGCTACATCTCTGAACCCTCAAAAGAAGATCCTCCACAGACGAAGGAACCAGAAACCATTGTTGTTGATGAACAGGCTCCTTCAGAGAATCCTGTTAATTAAGAAAGCATCGGTCTTCCAGCAAAAGTGTTCAATAAACCTCCCACATTCCTCGAATCAAATCCCGAAGCTTCCATAGAAGACCACTTCAGATACATCTACTGTGAGTTCAACATGGCAGACACACTAGTCATTTCTCTGAATCCAAGAATCAGAGAGGACATGCCAGACTATGAGCGAAGATTTATTAGAGATAAAACCAAACAAAGAGCACAGGTCCTCTCTGATGATCCAATCATCAAAATCAACAATATCTCAGAAAAGACCTTTGCTTACAACAAGATTATCTATTGGAATTATGTGGTAACTCGATCTGATTAGAAGATTTACGAGTTCAATGACAATGATCTCGTAAATCTAAATCCATATGATTTACCACATTTATATGCCTATTGCTCTGCCAGGTATGATCATGGAAGAACGGAAATCAGGATGGGCATGGTTGAAGTCCGACTAGCAATGGAGGCCTATGTCAAACACTGAGCAAAACGTGACTTTCAAATAGCTCTGAACCTAGGGGAAGAGAAGCTGGAGGTAACTGAACCTGTGGAGTCATTCGACAAACTTGAAGAACAGAAGACTGGATCAATCGTTGCAGAACCTCTGGGTTTCGTCTTCAGAGTAAAACAAGAAAAGAAGATCTTTCTAGCTTCGGAAGTGTCGAAGTACTTTGATGAAACCTTGAGAGGTATAAATAAATTGATCCATGCAAAGGAAGAAAGGCACAGAGCAGATTTACTGGCAAAGCTTGACTTAGAGATTGACTCGATGATCAACTTCAGAGCTCTGATCATGAAATTCCATGGAATCTGTTCAAGTGACAAATTGTAGTCTGTTTCTTTATTTTTTTTTGATATTACTTTCTTTGTATTAAACTTCCAAATGTTTAAGAAGTAATACTTAAGAGGATGATTTTCTCCTCTATGCTTTCTAGTTTAAAATTCAATTCTCTGTTATTTTTGTATCTTTTATTTTCGACACTTAGGGGGAGATTGTTAGCTCCAAATCAACTGTTTGTTAAAGTGTTGAAAATACCCGTCCTATTTCAGAGGACTTCCAAAAGATACACTTCAGAGGACGAAGACTTCAGAGGACGAAGACTTCAGAGGACGAAGACTTCAGAGGACAAACCTGCCTCTGAAGTACTTATCAAAGATTGCAACTTTCAGAGAAGACATCAGAGATGGCTTCATCAGAGGCTCTGAAGACAAAGTCAGAGCTCTGAAGACATTCTCTCTGAAGATGTTCACACAAGTTTTCTACGAATAAACAGAAGAACAGATGACACGTCACTTAGTGATAAGATTTACTTTCTAGAGTAGGTCACTGTTCAGCATGCTCTTTTTCGTCATGAAAGTACATTGCTTACTTTATGGTCCTATAAATAGGACCATCACCTTATTGTTCAAAGTGTGCTTAAGAAGATATATATCTGATAATATAAGTTGAATATTTTATTCTAAGAATATCTTGTTTATCTTTATTTGTTTTATGAACTGTGATATTTGAATCTCCTTTGATATTAAACTGTATTACTTCCGCTGTGATTACTCTTATTGTTTATATCATTGTTACGAGATTAGATCTGGGATCCAACAGATAGCCCCGATAAGCGCGTCAGCCTTGGTGTAGGCCAATAGCGTGGTGAGATATCACCTATACGCTTGGCAGAATAGTTATGTTTGTGTTAAAGCGTATGATGCAAGTTGTATGTTTATCTTCATATCTCTATAATTCAAAGTATGTTGTTAGCTTATTTATTTTTGTAAAGCATGTAAGAAAACCGTGAACTCACTAGGCGAAAGCTGACGTTTATAGTATGCATCTCTCAGGGGGCGCCATAGCAAGTAGCTCAAAGGGTAAAGAGAAGGTCTAAGAATATCCCCTGGCGATTTCAGTGGCAATATTTCTTTAGTTGATCGTTTTTTTAGACTATGTTTATGTTTAGACTTCCGCTGCTAAGTGTTTTTAGTTGAATTATTTCATGTTTTGGGATAATTATTCTATTATGTTTAGTAGTCATATCCTTGGTTTTTGGGGTATGACAAAGATGTATCTTTCAAATCCTTTATCAATCACCATTGATCATCTTTTATATGTTATATATACTCCCTCTACACACACACACACACACACACACACATATATATATATATATATATATATATATATATATATGGGCCTAATCAAATGAGACCCTATTAGATTATGGTAACTGTGAGATCCAATCTCAGCCATCCATCTAATATCTTTTTGTTTTTTTTAATTAATAATGAAGGTTATTTTAGTCATTTAATAAATTACTTAATAATAAAAAGAAAACTGTAATAGAAAGAATCAATCAATGATAAATTAAATATTTTGTTTCCTTCATTATCTTAACCAACAAATTATGAGATATTCTGATTTTGATAATTTGATTTGGTCTAATTGAATTTTAAACATTGTATCGCCTGCATTCATCCCTTCCATCGTTGACATTGTGTTTTTAGCCTGCAATTCTATTTCTTCTTTATTCATCTCGTTCTATATCATTCAATGGATAACGAAAATTCTATAGATACTAATCGATCTTCGTCCGTTAGTCCCAATGAAGTGGAATACAATCACACGGATGTAACTTTATTTCAAAACACAAACGATTTTGATTCTGGACTTTCACCTTACAAACCACACGAAGTATTAGTCAATCAATTACAGAAAGATGTTTTTTTCAATCAGGAACAGAGGGATGGATTTCAGTTGTTAGACGATAGTGTATCATTTGGAGTCAACAACGATGGATGTTATCTACCTTATTCCAACAATGTGAATGATGAAACTATAGGCAAGTTCTCCAATTTCTGCATACCGATTGAAATTGATCGAATATGATACGTGTTGCAAATAGATGTCACATAGAGTCACACATTGTGATACATTGTGAAACTTATGGGATATGAGTTGTGTTGCAAATATGATTTGTGATATTCTGTTCTACATTGGGTTTTACATGGTGTTATGTTTCAACTAAAACAATTCCATTGGAGGATTTCTATGTTTTTTGAATTTGTATTCATATAGCAATTTATGTTATCGTTACATAAATCGACCTATTTTTGTTAAATATTTGTATGCAAAATTAGATGGAAGTTTATTTTTATTTTTACGTGTTAAGACATGGTACATGGGTTTATGTAAGTTCTTTTTTCGTAAACACATTCTAATAGGTGGTGGTCAATCAGAAATTCATTCTTTTACCTTTTCCCCCAGCGGAACTAGGTGGTGGACTCCCAATGTTGATGATTCAGTGAAACCCGCTATTGGTCTCATATGCTCTTCATTGGATGTAGTCGAATCTGTCTACCAGAAGTATGCCGAGATGACTGGATTTGAGGTAAGACGTTCACATCAGAAGACTAATGACGATGGATCAATACAGAATAAGTATTTTGTATGTAACAAGTATGGGTTACCAACGAAGAAGTCGTATGATCATAATGTAACACACGTATAGTGCTCAGGATGATACACAATTCTGTTTGGAACCTACGCTTACCTTCAATTACTAAATGTTGTTTTCTTGGCATAAGGCTTTGTTGAATGTTCTGTTTTGACTTTGGTGCATAAAATAACCACAAAATAGTAAAACAAGAATGGGAATGTTTTACAAAAGTTATGTTAATGTTTTACAATAGTTATGTTGTCCTTCTCTACCACATTTAGAATCTGCGTTTAATGAATCATAGATTTATTTGTAATGAATCATAGATTTATTTGTAATTACCTGTCGAGTACATCATAACATTGTGTCTGTGATCAGAATGTAACACACGTTTTTTCATGAACATCATAATGTAACACATAGCAAATATAGTTTCAATTTTTGAAGGGTATCACAACTTAATCCATTCCTAAATTATCGGTTGCCGTGTAAATCAGGAAAAGATAAATTATAATGTTATTTGACAAATTTACCCTTTTTTCCTTATTTAGTGATATAAAATCAGTTTTTTAAATATTTTTTATATTATTTATTTTAGACCGTTGATTAACGAAATGGATGGATGAGATTGGATCTCACAGTTACCAAAAAATACAAGGGTCTCCCATGAAAGGCCCCCTATATATATATATACACATATATATGTTCATCTTCAAGCAACATAAGGATGAATTCATGATGTAAACCCCTTGTTTAATTTGCAAAATCCATCCTTTTTTCTTACACAATTAATCATGGACAACATCTGGTCAAATGGGTATTTCATCAATGTCGTCAATGATATCAATGATGGTGGCAACAACACAATTGTGGTTCACTGCCAATAAAAAGACGACGATATCGGTGAAAAAACTATCAGATTTAAACAATCCGTTGACTGGAAATTTTGTGAGAACATCCTTCCTCCAAGTACTCTTTTCATCTGCCATTTTCATATGGATAATAAACAACAAGTTTTTGATGTGAACAATGAAACTGTTAAACCTGAATCTGTCGAAAAACTAAAGCGAGACTATTGGAGATGCACTTGGTTGATCAAGCGCGATGGGTTTTACTTCGTGCAGCAGGATGATACGCGCCACGAGATTAAAGTGTACGATTGGAGCCCGGCGTGATCATGAGTTTGACACACGATTCTATTCTTTCATTAACCAAACGTGTATTCTTAGTTTTCAAGAATAAGATTACAAAAGTTGTTCGTTGGTGAAAATTTGAATACGATTTATGATTGAAGCAGCGGAAACTAGTATGATTCACGTAGTTGTATATATATATATATATATATTATATATATATATATATATATATATATATATATATATATATATGCGCGAGTGTGTGTGTATCATATGATGATCATCAACTCTTTGCCTATTGATTGTTAGATCATCTTGCTGAACAATCTTATTATAATTAGTTTGTTTGTTCTTTTTGATCCTTTTGCTTCTGTTATATATGTTTGAATAAGGGGTGTGCATCGGGCAGGTCGAGCGGGTTCGGGTGGGCAAACCAAACACCCGGTCGAATTTTGGATATGGAAATCAAGACCCGAACTTTAGGTTTCGGATTTAGGGATGGCTCAGGTTTAGATTGGTCGGGTTCGGTTATTATTATAATGCAAAAAAGTGTCTATAAAATCGATTTTGAGGATTAATTCTATTGATTGAGAGACTGATGAATTCAATACTAAGTTTACAAATTACAAAAACATTTCGAATTCAATAAATAAATATATTAATATAATATATAAAACACATATGTATATTATTTCGGACTTCGGGACGGGTCGGGTGGCGAAAGAGAAAACACAACCTGAACCTAAATATCCCCCCAAAAGTTGGGTTTCGGATTTTCAGATTTCAGGGTATTCAGGTTTTGTACAAACACCTTATTTTCGTTTCAGGGTTCAGGTTCGGATTTTGGACTATTCGGGTTTTACACGCTCCTATGCCGAATTCTTCTTCTTTTTTTGTTGTATTATGGCTCTATTTCTCATTGGTTGTTAATAGTTAAAAGCAATAAATGATTGCTAATTAATACGACAGAAGTAAGTAACGACAAGGCAGTTACAAAAAAGAAAAGGAAAAGTGCGTGTGGTTCTTTATTGATAAAACTAATTCGTTCAGTAAACGGGAATCTCATGTTGCAAAGACAACCGTTTAGAATGCAAAGTTTGAAGTTGAAAAATTCGATGGGACAAACAATTTTGGGATGTGACAATGTGAAGTAAAAGATGTGTTGGCTCAGCAAGAATTGAATTTGGCTTTGGAAGAAAAACCAGAAGAGATGTTTGCTGCAGATTGGAATAGGATAAACAAGATTTCATGCTCGACGATTCGTTTATGTCTTGCTAAGCAACAAAAGTTCAATGTGATGCGGGAAACATCAGCGAAAGAGTTATGGCAGAAGTTGGAAGACAAATACATGACTAAAAGTGTTGAGAATTGTCTTTACAAAAAGAAGAGATTGTCCTATTTCAAGTATAAATAAGGTACAAAGATGATTGCTCACCTTGATGCTTTTAATAAATTAGTTGTTGATTTGTTGAATTTAGATGAAGAAATCAAAGATGAAGACAAAGCTTTGTTTTTGTTGAATTCTCTGCCTGATTCTTATTAGAAAACGTACAAGGTTCACAGATTGTGTTGCGTTTGCGTTTCCTATTGTAAATTCATAAATTCCTTTAAACTTTAATAAAGCAAGTGAAAGTTCTAAAAATAAGGAATGGAAAGTTGCCATGAATGAAGAGATGGACTCTCCTTTAAAGAACAAAACATGGACTTTGGTTCGTCTACCTGAAGGAAAAAAAGCAATAGGTTGTAAATGAGTATTTGCAAAGAAGGAAGTACTTAATGAAGACAAGATACAATACAAAATAAGACTAGTGGCGAAATGTTATGCTCAAAAGGAAGGTGTTGATTATAATGAGTATTTTCGTCGGTTGTGAAACATTTCAGTATCTTGTTAGCTTTTGTTGCACAATTCGACTTTGAGTTAGTGCAATTAGACGTTAAAACAACCTTTCTACATGGTGATTTGAATGAGGAGATTTACATGGTCTGTAGGCTACAAAAGTCGCTTCATGGTTTAAAACCGTCACTGCGGCAGTGGTATTTGAAATTTGATGGTTTCATGAGAGGTGTAGGATATTTGAGGAATGACTATGATCATTGTGTTTATTTCAAAAAGTTGCAGAATGGAAGTTTCATCTACTTGTTGCTCTATGTAGATGATATGTTAATCGCTTTAAAGAGTATGATAGAGATTGAAGAGTCATATAAAAATTTAAAACCTAAAAAATCAAAACATAAAAAAAACAACAAATGCAATAACTAGTGGGGTAGAATTATGACAAAAATATTTGTTCGTTCTTTTGCTTATCAATAACCTAGCTTATGTAAATCCAAATGATTACTTATTAAGTTAGCTTATTTTTGCCAACCAATGCCTAACTGTTAATAATTGTTAATAATTCGAAGGTTTTCGATTTTGAATAAAATTTAACTAGTGGGGTAGAATTATGACAAAAATATTTGTTCGTTCTTTTGCTTATCAATAATAACCTCGCTTATTATAAGTTAGCTTATGTACATCCAAATGATTACTTATTAAGTTAGCTTATTTTTGCCAACCAATGCCTAACTGTTAATAATTCGAAGGTTTTTGATTTTGAAGTAAAAGTCATATAAATTTAAAACATAAAAAATCAAAACATAAAAAAAAACAAAAAATGCAATAACTAGTTGAGTAGAATTATGACAAAAATATTTTTTCCTTCTTTTGCTTATCAATAATCTAACTTATTATAAGTTAGCTTATATACATCTAAATAATTACTTATTACTTATTAAGTTAACTTATTTTTGTAATTCGAAAGTTTTCGATTTTGAATAAATTTTATTATTGAAACAGCAAAAATTTCTATATGATCATCCAAGTAGTTTGTTGTGAAATTACCAAGACCCAAATAGTTAAAAAAAGCTCAATGGTTGGTTCCGATAAAACACAAAATTACCCAAGAACAAATGAACTAAAGTTCTATATCGAGATTCAAAGCGGAAATACTATTAACTATGTAAGATAATCAACCACTAAGAAAATGTAAACAATGATCAAACCCAATAAATGTAAAATAAAGCATAAGTAAAAGAGACACCGATATTTTTACGTGGAAACCCGGAAAGGGAAAAACCACGGGCGGAGGACGCTGATAACTGATCCACTATCACTTTGATGATGATACACTTGAGAGATTATAGCTTACAATAATGGAGAAAAAATATTAGGGCTCTTGAGGTTTAAGAAAAACTTGGAAGCCAAGTTTTAGAGAGATAGAGAGAGAGCAATTGAGAAGGTGATCTAAAATCTGATTTCCTCTCTTGTTCTCATGCGTATTTAAAGAACAAAATATATAGTGGGAAGTGAGCTGGTGGAGCAAAGGATCACAGCTGGAAATCAGCTGGAAATACCAAGGAACCACATCTGTAAATGAGCTGTCAAGTGATTGGAAGGCAATCATTTCTCACAAATCTCCACCATTGACTTCAATCCAAAACCCATAAAGGGCAATGCTCCACCTCGTCTTCAAACCAAGTAGAATACACCAAGAGCACAATCTCCACTAAACTTCATCTCAAGGCAAAAAAAAAAAAAAAAACATCACCCATAAACAAAGCAATACCAAAGTAATCAAAGTTCTCGAAAAACAGTATCCTCCGCCAATTTTCCCTTAAGGTGTTAGGACTGAAAGTCCTGTGTGTTGAAAGTGGTATAAAGCATTTAAAAGGGGTTGAATTGTTATTCTTTAATAGTTGTTTGATAGTTGGGCCCAAACCCCATTAAGCCCATTAATATTGTACGCCTCATATATAAAGGCTTGTTTAGTTTCATTATTCTAGTTCAGATCTCATTCATATATATCTAGTCAATAGGTTTACTTTCCTTATCAGATATTCTCTCTGTAAACCTAAATCTTTATTGAATATTAATCATATGACTAGAGGTTGTGACTCATTAACTGTTCTTTATTGATATTATTGTTCGTGATTGCACTGTACTGGAATCTACAATTGGTATCAGAGCAGGTTCGAATTTAAGTTTATTCGATACGATCAAAAAGGTTCGTCTAAAACCCTTTAATCGCTTATTAGATAATATTCGTATTGATCGATTATTTTCTGGTTTGAGATTGTTAATATCTGCTTTGCGTTAATCTGCTATATCGATTTGTGGTTTTATTCGGTCTGAATTATGCTATATCTGTGGTCAATCTGGGTTAAGTTCGATCGAGACCTAGAATTATACTTTATCAAGTTTCTGAGTATCGATTAATTGACTTGTTATTCATATCTGAGACCTAGAATTATACTTTATCAAGTTTCTGAATTCAAGTTAATTGGATTTTGATCGATTGGTTTTTCTGATTATCAATTAATTCAAGTTTCTGGGTTGATCTAAATCGATTAATTGCAAAATCTCATCTGGATTCTGGGATTCTGGATTCTGGGTGGATTGATTTTCTGCTAACTGTTAATCTTGATTTTTGGGTTTAAGCTTGAGTTCTATCGATTTTCAAATCAAATAGTTTATCGGTCGATTATTTCCATATCGATTAAGTTTGAGTTTATCTATCGATTATTTTGTTTTCGATTTAATCTGTTTAATCTGCTTAATCGTTTATCTGGTATCGACCGGACAATCCTTCGACCGGACTCTAGTGACCGGTGCCTTTACCGGTACCTTGTTGACCGACCAGTGCCTTGCAAGGACCGGTGCCTTGCTGTCTCTCCGGGATAACCTTTGCAACTTAAAACAAAATTGGGACTCAATTGGTATATATGCGTTGATCTCTGTTCTGCGTTGATGGATAAGCACTAGAGTCGATATATATGCGATTAGAAGATTGAATTATTGTACTCTCATCAGTGGTCTGAAAGTAGGTTTCTGATTTTTTTATTATTGTCGGAGGGTTATTTGTACAAGGGACGAGAGAGGGCGAGTGTTCGATGCAATACATCTTTTAAGATCAAAAGCTTACTTTAATATTCTTTGTGCTTGATCTGAATATATTTTCAAAGAGCGGTGCCTTTTGCTAAACATGGCATCTGATTGGTTTTTTGTTCTCTCTGCGTCACTTATATATACACACACACACACATATATATATATATATATATATATATATATATATATATATCGTGTCTAGGTGTGTGTCTATCGACCGGACCATATATCTTGACCGGTGTCAAGCCAAAGTTGCGACCGGTGTCATTCGACCGGACCGGGGCTTGACCGGTATCCTATCTCCCGGGGTCATCTCGACTGGTACCGTCCTCGCCCGATGTCAATCGACCGGCCCGTAAACGCCCAGTGAACTATCTCCTGGGGTCTCCTCTCCCGGTCCAGCAGATCCAACCCAACAAGTTTTGAGTTTTTCGGTTGTCGAAAAAATATTTCGGTTGATTCGGTAGTGTTCGGGAACAAAGTTTTTCAATTTTTAAACTGGTAAGGGTTGTTTACAAAGCTTAAACGATCGATTTTGATCATAAAATTCTCACCCATATCAAGTTTTTAAATTCTCGTTCGGTTTCCGAAAAATCTTCGGTTCTTCGTTCGAGAGTTTGAGAGATCGTTTCGAGATTTAATCAGTTGAGGGAGTTTAAGGGGACATAAACGATCGTTTTTGGTCGAAAAGTTTTAGCCCATACTGATTTTTTTTAAGTTTTCGATCGTTTTTCCAAAAGTTTTCGGTTGACTCGTTTGTGATCGTGGGTTGACCGGTTGAGTTTTAATCTGGTAAGGACTGATCAGGGAACTTTAACGATCGTTTTGCATTGAAAATTTCTAACTGTTTCGAAGCTTTGCAGGTTGGCTCCACGAGGAAGACGATGAATAGTGTTTCCGTTAGTTTTCCGTTAAATGCTTAACATTTTGGTCCTTTTCCGTTAAGTCTCCGTTAGTTCAGTTAGTTTGGTTAATTTTATTTCATTTTTAGTCCTTATTTCAGTTAGTTTTTAGTTAAGTCCGTTAGAAGTTTTAATTTTTACACTTTTAGTCCTTGTAGTTTTAAGTTTTAGTGTGTGTTAGTTTTAGCCCCCGTAGTTCAAAGTTTGTCATTTTTGACCCCTAAGCTTTCAAGTTTCACTCGTTGTCACTTTTGGTCCTTGCACATTGATTCTTTCATATTTTGTCAAGTTTAGTCCCTAGACTTCAAGTTTTTCAAGCAATAATGTCTCATCCAACTTATTCTCAGCTACAAGAGAAAGTTTCTTGTTTAGAAGCCAGGGTTGAAAGACTGATTGACAAATATGATAATCAACGCATAGAAATTGCTGGCAACTTGTGCATAATTTCAAATATAAAGGAAGAGTGCGAGAGTTTTTCAAAAAGGTCTGAAGAGTTAAAGATCAAAGTAGATGATCTTACCTATAAGCTTCGTATGTCAGAAAATGAGAAAATTGATATTGTAACTCAAAGCGTGACTTATAAAAATAAGAATCAAAGGTTATCTACTCAGTTAAAGGATCTTGAACAAAAACTTTATAAACTTGGCCAATCTCATCAAACGCTGAATCTAATTACTCCAAAATAATTCAAATATTCAGAGACGGGTATCGGTTACGATAACCCACGTTATCTGAAAAAGGCTTTATCCAAAGTTCCTACGTTATATGCGTTCGAATTTTTTGGAATAGATAAAACCTACCTAGAGTACAAAATCAATTGGACCAATCCACTTGATGATGAGGAAACGGAACAGGACAATTTGCGAAGGAAGAACTCAAGCATCTTACAATGCTGAAAAATCCTGTTTCCTGTCAAATGACTATTTTCGAAGCTACACTCAAGCTGAACTAGATGCTAAAATCGTTGAAACTGAGGAGGAACTAATAGACCATAAAGTTTATGTTCCACCTCTGATTTTATAAAAGAAAATTGTTCAGCTAGAAGAGTCATTTGAACAGGAGAGGAACATTTTTCAAAAGGAAAAACAAGTGCTATTATCCCAAATTGAGTGTCTCAATTCTGATAAAAAAGAAACTGTGTCGGCGGAGGAAAAGGAATTCTTTCAGACAGAAATAAAGAAGCTTAATTCACAACTGGCTGCTGTGGCAGCAGATCTGATGAAAGAGCGACTTCTCAAAGCTCAGCCTCAAGCTAAGCCTGAAACTCTCCAAGTTGAGAAAATTCATCTGTCTGAAAATTCCTATCCACCCTCGGACACATCTTCCTGTAAAGCCTTTATGGGTGACTCGTCACCAAATCTTTGAAACAAAGGAAAAAAGCCTCAATCTTTAGAAACGGATCATTGTTCTGATTTTCAAAACGCTTCCGCCGATGATCTGCTTAAAACAAATCCTTCCGATGTCCTGAATTCGTCAAGTGATAAGGCTCCTTCTGATGAGGAAATGGAATTTTCAGCCTTTCTGAATTCTGAGGTGTGTCTAGACAGTCATTTAGACTAATTTGATTTTAATCCTTCACTTCCAAGTCACGTTGATTTTCTAACTTCAACCTGTGAGCCTCTGGTAAAATTTTACAAGGGTGAATGTTCCACATCTGCCCCACAAAACTCTTCTGTGAATAATTCTTCAAATTCTAAATCCAAAAGACGTTCACAGAAGAAGAAAAAGACCGGTTGCTCTAAAAAGCAACAATCATCAAAATTTAAATCTTCTGACTATGGGTTTAACGGTATTTCAGATACTTTTGGTCGAAGAAAAGAAGTCAAATACGAGTGGGTAGTTAAGAAGTCTAAGGAGAGCACAACGAAGACGGAATCAGTTAATCCTGTTTTGAATTCTAGGAAAAACAATAACAGTCATGATGCTTTTAATTTTAAACCTTTGGTTGAAAGTAATGGATTGTTTCCTTTAAAAGTTTATTCCTTTCAGCAATTACTTCAACTGTCTCATGATTATGTTTGTTGTTCCAACTGTGGATTGAATGATTTCGTTGATCGTAGATTTGCATCTGATTGGTATGGTACTTATAGCATCCCCAATCCTTAGTTTAATCGCTTCAAATCCAAGGCAACTAACCATCAAGGATCCATCACAGTATTGATACCAAAACCAAAACCTTCTTAATCTGTTTTGCAGGAATGTCATGTGTGATTTAATTCATATTATTCATGTCACATGACTACAATAAAGGGTTATGCCACTTTTGAGGGGGAGTACCATGTTTGCTTAAATTTTCATTTTGACTTCTGAACACTTCAGTTCAGGACTCGTTCTTAAATGCTTTTGACTTCTGATTCTCTCAAATCAGAAATTTTATCATGATTTGAGGGGGATCTTAAAGGTAAATATCTTCTGATCTAGATCTCTGATTGTTTGAAAGAAGAATAACTTTCGAACATGAAAAACGTTTTCTGAAATGTTCAAACCACTTCTGGTTCTCAAAAGATTTTATGAATTTAGAAATGTGATTTTAAATGTTTTTTCAATTTTTGAGCATTAATGTTTAACTGACCGTGTGTTTCCAAAGATAAATACTTGTGTATTATCTTTTCAATATACTGTCAAGTATTCATACACACCGGTTCAGTATTTCATTTGAAATTGTTATTACCATGTCTCATAACGAACCAATTTTTCGATGGTAATACTCCCGTTTGATTTCAAATATTGTTTAGCATCAATCATCATTTCCAAATTTGTGCTTTCATTGCTAAATTGTTTATATTTGGTCATATAAACAAAATATCCAGTTCTTTGATACCCTAACCATTTTATTTGATCTGATTGATACATTGTCAGATTCTCAAAACAATTCTCTTGATTTCATTTCATTTATTCAATATCTTTTTAGAAATCTTTATTTTGAGAAATCTTCAAAGTTCAATTGCTCAAATCTCATGAGCATACATTTTGACAATGTTATCATACATTTTGTACTTAACTGTTTAGTTAAACTATTGAGCAACTATTCTTTTTAGGACTTACATGGGATTTGTGTGAGAACTTAAACAGAACTTCCATGGATTCACGTTAACCAGTGTTTCCTACCCCGGAGGTTATCCTTGAGTGATTGAGGGGTGAGGGGTCTTAAATCAAAGAGTGGGGGAGATAACTCATCCGGTTGAGTTTTTCTCATTTTGCTGAGCGGTAACATATAAATGAGAGTTTGGTTAGAAGTGAGCTTTAATGACAAAAAGAAAGAGGGTGTGAGAACAGAGTTAAAAGAATATGAAAACTCTGCACCAAACACTTTCTGAGCCGGGTAACCACATCTACTGATTGGTTCATATTCTTTGGTGACCATCATTAAAACAGGCAGTGATCCCATGCCAACTCTTGTTATTACCCCACCAACCACTTGTTTCTTTCTTAACAAAGAAATGTTTCATTTTCTTTGGGGACGCAACATATCTGCTATCTAGTCTTCACTCGGAAGATTTAGATATTGAAAAAGAAGGAAAGTTGCCCCACCTTCGCACCTCTTTCATGCACATTGAGTCCGTGTAATTGTTGGTCCCGAAGGTGCTAAACAAGTTTGTAGAAGGGGGGGGGGGTTGAATACAAACACAGAATTTAAAGTTTAATAAATTGTTTATTGAAGAATCAAAATACAATTTACAAGTTTGTTGCGGAATAAGATTAAGACAGACTCAATCTAAACAAACTAAAGAAACACTAAGATAATTGCACAAGAAGTTCAGAGAATGGGGATTAGAGATATAGAAAACAAGGGTTTCTATCTTGGGTTCAAGGATGAAGCACACCTTTAGATGAAGGGGTGAACTTCCTATTTATACCCTATGCATTAAATGCATGGCAGGATACTTTACACGTGGCGTTCACAGATTGGCTTTGAAAGACTGACTTTTGGGAGACATGCTTTCGGCCGGGTCATGAACAGTGTAGTAGACAGAGTTGTTGTACGAATGGTTGCAGAGACTTGTCCGTTCTGACACATCGTACTAGGTTGTGCAAGGATAGACAAAAGGAAACTTGAGGCCTAAGCTTTGTGATCGTTTGATAGCTGAGTATCTCTAAGTTCAGAGATAAAGAGGTTCAGCTATCGCTGAAGCTTTTTCTCATGTTCCTTCGCGTATTAGTAGAGTTGTCTTTGCTTCACTGATATCCGCATCAGGTCACTAGTAGACTTCTCATTGTTCAGCAGCTTCGTCTTTGATTCAGCTATGAACATCTGTTGACGCGAAACTTGTCTTCAGGGATTACGTTGGTTGTTTACTTTAGGAACTATCAGTGATAACTGAACAGACTCAGTTCGATCACTGATAGTGAAACATTAATACATAGAAATGTTTACAAGAAAGACTATCAGCGATAACTGAACAGACTCAGTCTGATCGCTGATGGTGAAACACTAATACATACTAAAACGTAATTTTCACTAAGTATAGGAGAGGGTCGTTATCAAATCACTGAGAGAGTTTGGATCAACAATCTCCCCCTATTTGATAATGACAAAGTAACTGAAGAAAATTACTTTATGATTCAAAATGATGGAATAATCAGGACTCGTAACATACATGTCCCAATTACTATTTTGAGGGATCTTTTACAGCACTGATGAAGTTAAGTACTTTACTGAAATTTCATTAATTCAGGAATAGAATTACAAGGAATGAGAATTACAAGTAAATTACTAACTACTGTAAGTACAACTAATAGATTACAGAAGAGAAAACTAATCTATCATCTATAAGAAGATTTAGGAGGATTTATCATATACTCAGGTATTTCTTCTCCTTTCTGTCTTCGTTCCAAGGATTCTTGGCTGATGATTTCTTTGATTTTCTCAGCAGCAGGGAAGAAGTCACACCATAAGCATAGTAAATCCTTGAGATGATTCAGAGGACAGATAGGAATCTCAGAGACTCTTTGAAATCTAAGTTCCTCATCATCATCTCTGAAGAATATTCCATAAGGATGATCAATTACTTGACCAGCTTGGAAAGGACCACCAGGAGGCAGAGATAAGTCTAGAACTGAAAGATCAGGAGGAGGACCAAACAGTGCATCTCTTGAAAATTTGATAGAAGTTTCATTCCTGATGATGGCGACGTCTTCAGAGGAGGAGGACCCGATTTTTCTTTTGAGTTTCTTGGGATTGGGAGGGATAGGAGATGGCAGGTTCAGTACAGAAGTGACTCTGTTGATGAGAGCTTTAAGAAGTCCTTCAACGTAGCCTCTGTATGTAGATTTTGATTTCTTCAGCGCATCCCAGAATTCTATCCACTCTGTAAACCCGAAACCTTCAAGTTTGGAAACGTACATAGCTTTCTGAGTTCCATCCTCTCTGGTAATCTCCATAGTCACTGAGAGTTGATCCTTCTTCTTGCGACCAGAGATAGTCACGGCTGATATTGGAAGAGGATCAGAGCGATAATCCATCTTCTGTTTGCACCATTCAATGGACTTATCGTTGATCTCTTGTTCTTTGGATCGTTCCTCTTCAATTTCTTTCAGTAGTGCAGCTTGAACTTCCACAGGCTTTCTTTTTAGCTTCTTGTCCTTGACTTGAGAAGATTGAATCTTTAAAGCAAGTTGGGCATCTCGTCTGCATTCAGCGATCAGCTTCTCAGCTTTGGCAGATTCTTCTCGTTCAGCTTTAGTGAGGAAGTCGAGCTCTGAGGATGTTTGAAGAGGGACTTTCAGCCGTTGACTTTCTAGTTGAGCGATCATTTCAGCTCTTTTCTTCATTACTTCCTCTGCCCCATGAGATGGTTTAGAGGGCCTTCCTGGATGGACCAGGGAATCTTCTTCTTCTTCATCATCAATCTCAGCGATAGAGATTGGGATTATTTCTTCAGCGATTGCAGCTGGGATTATTTGTAGTTCTGAACCCTTAAGCAGGGGTGAGAACTGTCTGGATAGAAAAAATGAAGGAAAGAAGGGATAAGTGTATATTTAGAAAAAAAGAAAGATAAAGGCTAGAAAGAGATAGGGGTTTGGAAAAAATAGGAGTGTGGTACAATTGAAAGACATACCTGAGAAGGATGCTCCCCCTCAGATTGTGATCCAGTCCTCAAGCATTCTTCAGCGATTGGTTGCTTGTCTTTGCTCTGCGAAGGAGCGCTTGAAGATGTATCACCTCTCACCCCTGCTTTGACAACCTCTTGTGAAGTTGTCCCTGATGAAACGTTCGGCTTGGAGAACCACATAGATTGGTCTTCTTCATCGTCGTCGTCATCATCGGAGGGTTGATCCTTTTCTTGATCATCAAGATCTAGATCATCTTCCTCTTCATCGTCTTCTTCCTCATCATCTTCAAAGAGAAGAGAATGAATAGATGAGGAGGGTTCTTTCGCCTTCTCCCCCTCAGATTGAGAGGGAGGTTTCTTTGAAGTCTTAGCTTCCCCAGCAGCAACGATAGATGTTTCTTCAGCTTTCTCCCCCACTTTGTCATTATCAGCGGTAGG
Organism: Arctium lappa; assembly: GCA_023525745.1. NCBI lineage: Eukaryota > Viridiplantae > Streptophyta > Magnoliopsida > Asterales > Asteraceae > Arctium > Arctium lappa. The sequence continues at coordinate 17,798,908 of CM042056.1, read as the reverse complement.
GGGTTGCTCAACTGCTGGAGTAGCTGTTGAAGCTTTTAGCACTTGAATGTCAGCTTCCAGACACGTGATCCGTTCTTCAACTGCAGGGATGTCGCATGTGGCATCATGGATGAATTCCACAGCGATGTTGAGATTTGTCCGATCATCTTCAGTGAAGGAGGGAGGCAGCGCTGGAGCTGTTTCAGATACCTTTTGGAGAAGTTGCTGTAGAAGCGACGTGCAGAGATCAACCTTAGAAGAGAGATCTCGAACTTCAGTGGTAAGAGACTCAAATCGTCCCTGAAAGAGTTGAGAGGACTCTTTGAGTTGGACGACTTGTTCTTCTACAGCTGAAAGTTTGGAGTTCTCCGCTTTGGATGAGCAGGTGGCTGTCAACCTTTTCAGCTCCTCACCAGCCTGATTAACGGCGCTGGTGGTGTTGTTGATGGTGTTGGTGAGAGCGTCCACCTTTTCTCCCAGATGGTTGACATGCGTGTCAACAGACGCCAAACTAGGACCTGAAAAGGATATCAGTTCAGATATGGGCTTATTTGGAGAGATGGGAGAAGAAGTGTTTAGGATAATAGGGTTACCTGAAGTATCAAACATTTTATAGAACTGCAAAGATTCCTCAAACGTTTGATGTTGAGGTCCTATAGGTAGAGAGGTGGTAGCGGGTTCAGAGACCAAAGAAGGAGAGGGAAGATTTATTGGGATAGAAGTAGGGTTGGGGTTAATCTCAGCGAATGAGATAGTAGGTGGGGTCACTGATGGTGTGTCAGCAATTGAAATCGCTGATACGGCAGGTTGAGTGACTGCGGGAGTTGTGGAGGAAAGACCCACAAAAGCATCTAAGGCAGCTTGTTGAGAAGCTTCCTCAGGTATAGTACTAGAAGGTGTACTTTCCTTAGTCTTTTTGGCCTTCTTAGAAGAACCAATTGGACCAGCTGATGGACGTTTGGAAGTAGTGGTAGCGACAGGGATAGCAGACGAAGGAACCGTCTGCGTGGTCGCTGAAAAAGAAGAATGGAGAGAGAGACGAGAACGAAGGAGAGAGATACTTACCTCGTTGGCGAGTGGCTTGACCTCCAGCGATCGCTGACCTATCCTGGCAAAAGTGCCATCATCTTTGGTGGGATAGGTGTTGGGATAGAGGAACTTGATGTACGCACATATGAAACGTACGTACGAGATCTTGGGATCTCGTTCAGGCTTCTCCAACCTCGACCTCAGGTCTTCAAAGATGGCAGTGGCGTAGTCAAAGTTTTGACCAGCGATTACTGAGTAGGCCATTTGCAGTTGTATTTTGCTGGCTTGATCCAGCGAACCACTCTTCCCGCTCATGCACTGAATGATGTGCGAGAAGATGAAGTTCAGTTGTGAAGGCATCTGAGCCTTGAGAATCTTGGTGAGCTTCTTGTTGGGAATAGATGATCTCGGTTTGTTTTCCCAACAATAACCCATTGCATCCAGAAAGGAGATCAGCTCAGCATCAGTGGGGAGTGCGTCGAACCCACTCTTTGGTTTGTCAGGAAATCTCAAGGATTTCCTGAGGCTAAGAGCGGTCATGCTCCCTGGACCCAAATCCGTGCTGAAGGAGATAGCAGGGACTCGCTCACCCTTTTTGTTGGTGAGTTCAGTGGCATCAGCAGTGAACCAGAACTGCTGGAGTAGAGTCTTTGAAGGCTTAGGATCCACAGTGATCGCGTAAGCTATGCATGATTGTTTAAGAAAGTTAGCAGCTTCCACCAGATGTGGGTATTTATCAGCTTTGAAGTCGAGTCTTCCCAAGTGATTACATTTCGTAATCTCAACTTCAGTGATAGCGAATCGCACATTCTTGGAAGCAACGATTGATGATTGTGCCATTTCTGTTATGGAAAGAATCATAATAGAAGAAATGATTATGGTTTAAAAATAATATGATTACCAGTTTCTCTAAATGAGGGGAAACTGGAAGAACATCAAGTTATTTTTAGGAAGAGAAAAAAATAGTGTTCTGGGTAGAAAGAATGAAGAACACTTTTAAAAACCAAAAGGTTTTTATTTAAAAAAAACATAAAATCAGAAAGAATGATTTTTAGTTTTTAAGAAAAATAAATTTTAAAATCCATGATGAACAAGAAGGAGTAGGATTTTAAGAAATAGAAAGCAGATAAACAAAGCACATAAACATGAAATAAACCTGTTTATTTCGAAAACGAAGATTTGCAGATTCAAAATTCTGGTTTAACTTGCTTGAGTGTTCTTGAGAGAGAGTTTCTTGCTTAGGAAGTTTTGAAAGCGTAAACCGTATAAAGGAGAGAAGAATTCCTTTTATACAAAGAGATAGAGGAGAGAGAAGGAATGAAGCGGGAAAAGATCATCATGACATTGACACGTTCCACGAATTTGATTGGATAGAAGAGCAACGGATGAACGTGTCAGAAAAGGCGTGTTGTGGATTATCCGCTCAAATGACGTCATGGGAAAGAGACGTTTCATTTTTCCGTTTTGAAATTATCACTGAAGAAAAGTCAGCGATAGAATTTTCTCTTTTTGAAAGTATCCCTGATAAGAAGATAGGGATATTTTCTTTTAAAAAGATCACTGAATATAAATATCAGTGATAAATTTAATTTCAAAAAGCTTTTAATCATTTGAATAAAAATTCAGTGATTAAGTTTTATATAACTGAATGAAGATTCAGTTGTAGGGATTGAGAAATCATACCTGAGAGTCAGAATACTTATCAGAGAATGATGAAAAGAAACTTTTGATTGCTGACACAATGCATGAACGCTGAAGAATTATTCTTCAAGATTCAGCATTCCAAGCTCACTGATGAGAAAGTTGAACCTTGTCTCATCAAGAGGTTTGGTGAATATATCAGCAAGCTGAAAGTCAGTAGGGATAAAGTGAAGTTCAATATCACCATTCATCACATGATCTCTGATAAAGTGATATCTGATCTCTATGTGTTTTGTCTTTGAATGTAGCACTGGATTATTTGCTATAGCGATAGCACTAGTGCTGTCGCAATAGATAGGAATTTTTGACAGCTGAAGGTCATAATCTAATAGTTGATTTTTCATCCATAAGATTTGAGAACAACAGCTTCCAGCGGCTACGTATTCAGCTTCAGCTGTGGAAGTGGACACAGAATTTTGCTTCTTGCTTGTCCAACTTACCAGCTTTCCTCCCAAGAGTTGACATCCACCAGTGGTACTCTTTCTGTCAAGTTTACATCCTGCAAAATCACTATCAGAATAACCAGTTAGATCGAACCCTGAGTCTTTGGGATACCAAAGACCGAGGTTAGGAGTTCCTTTCAGATATCTGAAAATTCGCTTTACAGCGATCAGATGGGATTCCTTGGGTTCAGATTGATAGCGTGCACATAAACATGTAGAGTACATGATGTCAGGTCGGCTTGCTGTGAGATACAACAGAGAGCCTATCATTCCTCTATAGGCAGTGACATTAACAGGTTTTCCAGAAGGATCTTTGTTAAGTATCAGGGGTGGTGCCATAGGAGTTTTCATCGCTGAAGCTTGATTAAGATCAAACTTCTTCAGCATATCTTTAACATACTTGCCTTGGTTGATAAACGTACCTTTGTCAGATTGTTTAATCTGAAGACCAAGAAAATATGTCAGCTCACCCATCATACTCATTTTATATTCTTTCTTCATTCTTTCAGCGAAGCGAGTACACAGAGATGGGTTAGTAGAACCAAATATTATGTCATCGACATATATTTGTACAAGAATTATATGACCTTTTATCTTTCTGAAAAATAACGTGTTATCAATCTTGCCACGTTCAAAATTTTCAGAGATAAGAAAAGATGAGAGAGTGTCATACCAAGCACGAGGGGCTTGTTTTAGACCATAGAGAGCCTTATCCAATTTATAAACATAATTTGGATGCTTAGGGTCATAGAACCCTGGTGGTTGTTCTACATAGACTTCTTCATTCAGCTTTCCATTTAGAAACGCTGATTTTACGTCCATTTGATAGACGATGAAGTCTTTATAGACTGCATAAGCTAAGAATAGTCGAATTGCTTCGAGCCTGGCCACAGGGGCAAAGGTTTCATCATAGTCTATGCCTTCCTCTTGTCTGTACCCCTGAGCAACAAGTCGAGCCTTGTTGCGGGTTACAGTTCCATGTTCATCTAACTTGTTTCTAAACACCCATTTGGTGCCTATTACAGTTTTATCAGATGGTCTAGGAATGAGATTCCAAACTTTGTTTCGAGAGAACTCAGTCAGCTCTTCTTGCATAGCACTGACCCAGTTTGGATCTCTGAGGGCGTCATCAGTCTTCTTTGGTTCTATTAAAGATAGAAAGTTTACAAAGAGACAAATATTACCTGAGCTTCGTCGTGTCTGAATACCTGCATCTGGATCACCAAGAATTTGATCTATTGGGTGATCTTTGGTCCATCGCTGAGCAGGAGCATTATTGCTTAACTCAGAGGTGGGATCAACAATTTAAATGTTTATCGATGATGACGATTGAGGTTCATCAGCGATCAACTGTTGAGTAGATTCACTGGAGAGGTTTTCAGACGAAGGCAGATTTGATGGTAGGAGTGTGTTTAAAGGTTCAGCTGAAACCCATGAGTTGGATTCAGCGGTAGGATGTATAATGTTTGGATCATCATCAGCGACTGGAGGATCTGAATGCTGATGGTTAGAAAAGAAAGGTTCAGTTTCTCTGTAGTGAGAAAGCATCCAAGCATTTAACTCTTCATTGTCAGCGATTGGTTTTGAGTTCGCTGAGCGAGTTTCATCAAAAGTGTCGTGAATTGTTTCTTCTACGGTTTGTCTTCTCTTGTTGAAGACTCTGTAGGCTTTGGAGATGGAGGAATATCCTAGAAATATTCCATCATCAGCTTTTGGGTCGAACTTTCCAAGTTGATCTCTGTTGTTTAAGATAAAACACTGACAACCAAAGATATGAAGAAAACTGATAAAAGGTTTCCTTCCAACAAAAAGTTCATAAGCTGTCTTCCCAAATCGCTTTATTATCAGCGATCTGTTTTGAGTGAAACATGCAGTGTTTACAGCTTCAGCCCAAAATTGAGTAGGGAGATGAGAATCGATGAGCATTGATCTAGCAGCTTCTATGATCGTTCTGTTTCTTCTTTCAGCGACTCCGTTTTGCTGAGGTGTTCTTACTGAAGAGAAGTTGTGAGAGATTCCCTTGTTCTCAAAGAAATTGTTCAGAGAACTATTTTTGAATTCAGTTCCATGATCACTTCTTATTGAACGAACAGTAAGATTGTTCAGCACTTCCATCTTTTTTACAAAAGATATCAGTTCTTCTGGAGTATCACTCTTACAGCGAAGAAAGATAACCCAGGTGTAGCGAGAAAATTCATCTACAATGACAAGTGTATATTTCTTTCCAGCTATTGATTGGATGTTGACAGGGCCAAATAGATCCATATGCAAGAGCTGAAGAGGACTTGTCACTGAGGAAACTTGTTTCGACTTGAAACTAGCTTTTGTTTGTTTTCCTTTTTCACATGCTGAGCAGAGAGATTCTTTAGCATATGAGTGCTGAGGAAGACCAGAAACCAGTTCCTTAGATGAGAGAGAATTCAGGGTTTTGAAGTTTAGATGAGAGAGCCTTTTATGCCATAGCCAGTTGACATCAGAAGAGGCTTTAGATAGAAAACATAAGTTTTCAGTGATAGTAGAGTCCATATCTATTACATAGACATTTTCTCTGCGATGACCACTGAGAGCAAGTTTTCCTTTCTCATTTAACACTGAACATGCTTTCTTAGTAAAGCGAACTTCATAGTCTTTATCACATAGCTGACTGATGCTTAGAAGATTATGCTTCAGTCCATCTACGTAAGCGACTCTTCGAAAGGTAGTTGTCCCATTGCTGAGGACACCAAACCCTCGGGTAAATCCTTTACCATTTCCACCAAAGGTCATAGAGGGACCTTTTTCTTCCTTGTATTCAGTGAGCAGGTCTTTTTGTCCAGTCATATGACGAGAACATCCACTATCAAGATACCAGATGCCCTTTGATCCCTGCACACATAAGGAAGATTAAGCGTTGTTTGGTACCCACTTTTCAATGGGTCCTTCAGAGTTAGTGGATAATGTAAGTTCAGTAGTATTCTCAGCTGACGAAGATTCAGCTTCAGTGATAGTCTTCACTTTGGTTAATTTCTTAACCTTAGTGGTATTTTTCACCTTGGTGACCTTCTCAGCTTTAAAAGCATTTTTCTTCACTTTAGCTATTTTATCAGCTTTAGTGGCGGTTGGACATTTACTTGCAATATGATCAGTAAAACCACAGTGATAACACTTTCTGTATTTAAAAATGGTTTTAGGACCAGAAGTAGAAGGTTTTGCAAGTTTAAGATGAGCAGGGCCAGGTCCAAGAAGACTTTTCTCTTGAGATCTGGGAGGAATTTTCATTCCTTCAGATCTCGAAGGTTTAAGGTCAATCTTCAGCTTTGGAGGACAGAGATCAAAGATTTCTATCACAGAGCTAGAGGATTGCTTAGCTGAAGGTTTAGAAGGAACTTTCAGCTTTGCTTTCCTGGTTGCCTTCTGAGGAAGGAGAATGGACTTTCCTTTATCCGTAGACTTAGTGTCTTTGGATTTCTCCTCAGGGATGGGATTTGAAGAAGAACAGGGATAGAGTTGATTGTAAGAAGTGTCAAAGAAGGAGGTGACAAAGGTTCCAAACTTAAGCGAGTAACTCTCTTTCTTAGGTTCATCCTGAGGTGTCCAAAAACCAAGACCAGTTTTGTCACTTTCAGGGGTTTGAGCATTTATTATCTCAGAGATTTTTGTTGATGATTTGCACCATTTTTCAACATGAGCCTTTTCTGTTTTTAAAGCAGCGATGGCTTGTTCGCGTTCAATACTGATGATTTCATTTATAATGACTTGATCTTTCAACTTTTCTTCTAAAAGATTTAGTTCTTTGATCTTTTCATGACATTTCTCCAGCTCTTGAGTTAAATGAACATTTTTGTTCTCAGCTTGAGTTTTGTCGTTTAGGGCATTATAAAGGTCAATCGTCAGTACATCAACAGCGCGACTTCTCTCAGCTTTAGGTAGAGAGAGATTAGTAGAGATAGATACCTGAGATGATATGTAGCTCATAGAAGATTCAGATGGTTCTTCCACTTCTTCTTTAATCTCAGCCATGAGGCAAAGATTAGCGACTTCTTCTTCATCAGAAGATGATTCTTCTGATTCAGCCCAGTCGTTTTCTTCAGCGATGAGACCTTTACCTTTTCGCTGATGACTTTTCAGCTTTTGATATTTGTTCTTCAGCTTAAGGTATTTGTCATCACTGGATCTTCTTGAGGTAGAAGGTTTGAAGACCTTTTTCGACCTGCACTCACTAGCAAAATGTCCAATTTTTTCGCAGTTATAGCAAGTGGCAGTAGCCTTATCAACCGGAGTTGATTTTGGCTTTTCAGACATAGAGAGAGGTTTACTTCTTCGGAAGTTGCTCTTTCTTGCAAATCTCTTAAAAGAGTTTGTCAAGAGTGCTAAGGACTCATCAAACTCTGAAAGATCAGGGTCTGATAGATCCTCAGATTCAGAATCTAACTCAGTGATAGTGAGAGTAGATCGCTGAGATGGAATTATCTCTGAAGAGATTAAAGCAACAGGAGTGCTTTTAGAGTCTTTAGAATCTTTTACAAGATTCTTCTTCAGAAGATTTGATTGCTCATAGTTGAGCAATATTCCATACAGAGTGCTTAAGGAGAGAGTATGTAAGTCTTTTGTCAGCTTAAGACATATTGAATAACTGTCCCAGCTTTCAGGAAGACATTCCAAGAATTTCGTTAGGACCTCAGAATTAGAATAGGTCCTACCAACAGTTCTTAGATCAATTATTAGGCAGTTAAATCGCTGATGAACATCAGAAAGAGATTCATTCTTACCAGCGATGAAACTTTCATACTGTCTTACCAAGTTAATCTTTCGAGTCTCTTGGATTTCAGTGGTGCCCTCATATTGAACACATATGGTTTCCCACATTTCTTTAGAAGTTTTTAGATGCATGATGGAATGGAAAACTTCATCAGGCAGAGCCATTGAAATAATGGTCTTTGCTCTTGCATCTATGCCTACCTTCTTTTTATCTTCATCACTCCACTGTCTTATTTCCTTAACGACATATCGTTCAGGGACAGCTTCAGTGGTGGCAGTAGCGGGAACCGCAACTATAATTCTAACAGGTTCATAGGGTCCATTTTCTATATATTCAGGTATAGTAGGATCCGCACCTTCAAGAAATAGCATCATTCGATTTTTCCATAGAGAAAAGTTATCTCTGCTAAATCGAGGAGGTTTAGAAAGTGAGCCATTATCATAGTAGTTTGTGTTTGTGTTTAGTGCCATTTTAGAATAGCAAGGAATAGTATACAGCAAGATCTTGTTTATTAGATTTAAACAAACTGCTTTGATACCACTTGTTGGTCCCGAAGGTGCTAAACAAGTTTGTAGAAGGGGGGGGGGGGTTGAATACAAACACAGAATTTAAAGTTTAATAAATTGTTTATTGAAGAATCAAAATACAATTTACAAGTTTGTTGCGGAATAAGATTAAGACAGACTCAATCTAAACAAACTAAAGAAACACTAAGATAATTGCACAAGAAGTTCAGAGAATGGGGATTAGAGATATAGAAAACAAGGGTTTCTATCTTGGGTTCAAGGATGAAGCACACCTTTAGATGAAGGGGTGAACTTCCTATTTATACCCTATGCATTAAATGCATGGCAGGATACTTTACACGTGGCGTTCACAGATTGGCTTTGAAAGACTGACTTTTAGGAGACATGCTTTCGGTCGGGTCATGAACAGTGTAGTAGACAGAGTTGTTGTACGAATGGTTGCAGAGACTTGTCCGTTCTGACACATCGTACCAGGTTGTGCAAGGATAGACAAAAGGAAACTTGAGGCATAAGCTTTGTGATCGTTTGATAGCTGAGTATCTCTAAGTTCAGAGATAAAGAGGTTCAGCTATCGCTGAAGCTTTTTCTCATGTTCCTTCGCGTATTAGTAGAGTTGTCTTTGCTTCACTGATATCCGCATCAGGTCACTAGTAGACTTCTCATTGTTCAGCAGCTTCGTCTTTGATTCAGCTATGAACATCTGTTGACGCGAAACTTGTCTTCAGGGATTACGTTGGTTGTTTACTTTAGGAACTATCAGTGATAACTGAACAGACTCAGTTCGATCACTGATAGTGAAACATTAATACATAGAAATGTTTACAAGAAAGACTATCAGCGATAACTGAACAGACTCAGTCTGATCGCTGATGGTGAAACACTAATACATACTAAAACGTAATTTTCACTAAGTATAGGAGAGGGTCGTTATCAAATCACTGAGAGAGTTTGGATCAACAGTAATATCTGTTGCTGTCTCAACAGTTTACACATTTTTGAGCCTGAGAAAGCTAAGTAGCTTCAATCATTCTACACTTGCACGTACACACAAGGAATGAGTTTTCTTGTCATAACATTCATAGAAAATTCCTTTGTGGTTTTTCGATGATTGAATGGAAGCCCTGGGGAGTGAATATCACAAAAGCTCCTTTCCAAAGTACACCCGCTGTACAAAGTGGCTCCGTGCTACTTCCAGGCATACTAACTGTATCATTTGTTGATTCAGGATTACAATTCCTATTATATCTGAATTTGAAAAGATCCAGATATATACATTTCATGAATTGACGGATATTCAGATCAAAGGGCGGAGAATGTCAAATTATCATAAAGGGGAGTTTGTTAGTTCATCACAAAGGAGGAGATCAAAGAATGTGTTGAAATTGAAAAGTTTTGATGATCATGATGTTCACAATCATCAAATAGGGGGAGAGATTTACAAAGTTCAATTTCAAAGTCAAATCTTAAATCTGAGGGTGAAAAGCCTTTGGATTCAAAGATTGCAGCAGGAAATATTTTATTGGTTCTTCTATCGCGTATCATGTGGTGTCTGCTACAAGTTTGTTCCTCCTACGAGATGATTGAAACAAGTTCTTAAGATGAAAGTCAATTCAACTCACGGTTCAAAGACAGATTCTTTGTTTTAAACTGAAGTTGCATTGTGGAATGTCACGTAACTCACACATTATCTTTCTTTTGTGCTTATCCGATTTGTTGAGTTTCTATAGTTGAAAGCTGCTTGATAGTGCGTTCAGTCGAGGCTACTGTACATTGAATCTCGTTACAAAATTGAAATTATGAAGAACAAGAGCTTTATTCAAGGGGGAGCGTGGAAAGACATGAAGACAAGCAACACCAAAGTTCTTCAAAGATTCAAGAGGGAAAGAAGATCAATGCCTGAAGTTTTCAAGAAGATAAATGCCTTATTCAACTTTAGGGGGAGATTGTTAGGACTGAAAGTCCTGTTTGTTGAAAGTGGTATAAAGCATTTAAAAGGGGTTGAATTGTTATTCTTTAATAGTAGTTTGATAGTTGGGTCCAAAGCCCATTAAGCCCATTAATATTGTACGCCTTATATATAAAGGCTTGTTTAGTTTCATTATTCTAGTTTAGATCTCATTCATAATTCTCTAGTCAATAGGTTTACTTTCCTTATCAGCTATTCTCTCTGTAAACCTAAACCTTTCTTGAATATTAATCATATGACTAGAGGTTGTGACTCATTAACTGTTCTTCATTGATATTATTGTTCGTGATTTCACTGTACTGGGATCTACATAAGGGCATCAACCCCATCTTGCAACACCAACCAAGTCCAAACACAAATCGAACTTGGATACCGGAAGTGGCTTAGTTAACATATCCACTTCATTGTCGTGAGTGCTAATCTTGACTACTTTAACATCACCTTTAGCTACTACCCCACGGACATAGTGATGACGAATATCAATGTGCTTCGTCCTATCGTGAAACATCCGATCTTTGGTCTAGAGAACCGCTCCTTGATTATCACAGAAAACCTCCTTGACCTTCAGATGATCACTCAATTCACCAAAAAATCCCTTGAGCCACACAGCTTCTTTCACAGCTTCATTAACTGTCATGTATTCCGCTTCCGTTGTGGACAAAGCGACGGTAGGTTGCAAATGTGCCTTCCAACTAATGGCACACCCATCAAGAGTAAAAACATATCCAGTAATAGATCTTCTTTTATCAAGATCCTTGGCATGATCGGAATCCGCATAGGCAAGTACCCCCGAAGAATTCTTCCCAAAATGCAAACAGAGATCTATCGTGCCCCTCAAGTAAGGAAAAATCCATTGGACCGCTCTCCAATGCTCTTTACCCAGGTTGTCCATATATTTGCTCACCATAGAAACTGCATAGGCAAGGTCAGGACGGGTACAAATCATGGCATACATTAAAGATCCCACCGTACTAGAATATGGCACTCTTGCCATATAGGCAACATCAGCTTGAGTCGAAGGACTTAAAGCGGATGATAACTTGAAATGAGGCGCAAATGAAGTGTTGACAGACTTTGCTTCAGACATGGTGAACCGGAGAAGAACTTTCTGAACATACCCCTTTTGACTAAGGTATAATTTTCTCGCCTTTCTGTCACGAATAATCTCCATACCAAGAATTCTCTTTACGACTCCCAAATCCTTCATATTAAATTCTGAATTTAACTGATCTTTAACTTTCTAAACTTCTCCCATATCTTTAGCTGCTAAGAGCATGTCATCCACGTACAAGAGCAAATATAACATTGACCCATCTTCACACTTCTTGAAATAAACGCAACTGTCGTACGATGAATTTGATAAGCCGTGTGCGGTCACAAATGCGTCGAATCTCTTGTACTATTGCCTAGGAGACTGTGTAACACCCTAAATTTTTGAGAAATAAAAATTCGAAAATTTTGCAATATGACGACTATAAATTGGTAAACCTGGGTATATAATACCTGCTATAAACAATCCCAAAGTATCAACCCGATAAAACGGGGAAACAAGTTATGACCTTACAATTGATCAAATGAAGGATATACTTAACAACCTAATAATCTAACTTAAATAAGAAAGATTAGTATCGGGTGTTGCTATTCTTCCAAAAGAGTGTCCGCTATCCCAAAAATACCGATCTATACATCTCCCAAAAAGACCGCTCTTGACCTCAAGGCCATCCACTCAGTCTCGACGAACCCCATCGGAAACCTGACCTGTTATACATGTCATTTTAAGAAAAAAATGTTAGGCTAAAGCCTAGTGAGATCAAACATTTGTAGTTAAAATAATTGAACGTAAAAGTAAGTAAAGAAAACCATTAGTGACAATGATAATGATAATGCTCTTGAAATATAGCAATTACCTCTTAGGTTAACGGGGGAGACCCGCTTACTAACACAAATGACAGAACACATATGTAAGCCATTTGATGAGTCAGTAAAGCCAATACACAAATAAAGTACACGCAAGGGATGTCAGGCTCAGTGGCTTTAAACTTACACCCATGAAAACTCAAGTTCAACCCCGAAGGGCCCTTACGTCGAGATCCTCATCCAATATCGTAATACTTGAGCACGTAGGACTTACTCTCCCAATCCGATGCCTAAACGTGCCTCGACGTGGGAAACTAGTCATCCCAACGCCGTAATAACAATATAACAACTTATGGGGTCATGACTCCCAAATGCAACAAATAAGCCAAATAATGCTCATAATGCCCAACGAATATTCCAACAATTGAAAATATGCATAAAGGACATAAGTGATGATTTTCCCCAAGACAGTTACCATTCTTTACCAAACGATCATTAATTGAAAACACGAATGACTATTATAAGTCATACCCATCAAAGCACGATAAATTCTCAAATACAAACTTATCAGCAGTTAGCCGCAAGATTATCATTTCCAAAATTCATAAGTTATACATGAATAGAGCCATCCTTTGAAATACATTTCCCCAAGTGAAGGTAAGTTAATAGCAACATCAACAAAGCTCATACAAGCATATTCTATAAAATTATCATAAACCCTAAAATCTCCAAAAGTTAAACTTGGTACAAAACCCACAAATCAAGTATATGAAAAGGAGATGTTTAGGCATTTAAAACCCATGTTTGACATGTATAAAGTTTTATAAAAGTGTATGAACTCACCTTAGGCTTTTTAAGAGAAAAGCTAAACCCTAGAATGGAGGAGAGTAGAGATGAGATGATCAACCACTTGAGAGCTCACCACCAACACTTCCTAAAAGTGTTAAGGACCACTATTAATGTTTATGAATCACCATAAATGAGGAGAGAGGTCTAGATGGAAAATACTTATCGAAATCAGTTGAGAAAGTCGCTCCCAAACCCTAGAAATCAGATAAAATGACTGAAAATCGCGACCTCATCCTTTTATATTCTGACCACCCTTCGTGATAATGACATGGCGAGAGTGACACTTGACATTCTCGCGGGCAAGGTCGTTCCAGCCTCCCCCACTCTCCGTACAAACGGGGCGATAGTGCCCCGCGAGTGTGACATCCTGTCACTCTCACGGGCACTGTCGCGAGCAACCCAAAGATCCTCAAATTTGGTGCTTTTCAACCCACGATGCTTAAATTTGAAAAACTCGATATTATACAGATAAATCCTTAAAATTAGAAGGTTCCAAAATGAGAAGAATAATACATGGGTTCTCAGAATTTGGGGTGATACAATCCTCCCCAACATGGGAATGATTTCGTCCCCGAAATCCTACTAACTAAACAAATGAGGTTATCCACGCCTCATGTATTCTTCCGTCTCCCAAGTCAGATTGGCTCCACGGTGATGCTTCCATTGAACCTTTACCATTGTTACCTCTGTATGTCGGAGCTTCTTGATTACCCTTTCCAAAATGGCATCGGGATCTTCAATACAACAGTTATCATCCACACGAATTTCGGGCAACGGAATAACGCTTTCTTCTTCCGCTAAGCATTTCCGTAGGTAACACACGTGGAAAGTGGGATGAATCTCGTCCATCTCCGACAGTAAATCCAATTTGTAAGCTTGGAGTCCGATGCGCTCAAGAATAGTAAACGGTCCAAGGAAACAGGGGCTTAGTTTCCTACGCTTCCCAAAACGGATCAAGCCCTTCCAAGGAGATACCTTTAGCATCACACGATGTTGGGTCAGATATGAGCTACGTATGGATAATGCTGCTGAAGTATTAAAGATTAATACTGCTTGAAGAATTTACTACTGCTACTTGAAAGGTATTACTACTACTAGTAGAATTACTACTGCTTGAAGAGTTAGTACTGCTAGAAGAAAAGTTAGTACTGCTTGGAGAGTTAGTACTGCTAGTAGTTAGTATTGCATGAAGATTACTACTGCAAGATGGAAGTTAATGCTGCTAGAAGATTAATGCTGCTGGATGGTTAGTACTACTGAGTATGAAGTTAATACTGCTTGTGAAGATAAAGATGATTTGGAACGAAAGACTACGAGCTGGAGATAAAGATGAGCTGGAGATAAAGATGAAGATAATTATGGAATTGATGCTGAAGATCAATCTTGTTTTGATAATTATCTTGTAATCTGTTTTGTTTATATAGTCTAGAAGTCTTAGATTATAGATACAGTTTTTATATACAAGTTTAGATACAGAATACGTTTTAGAGAGAATTAACCTCAAGGTTCTTTGTAGTCCTTTCAATAGATAAGTATTGAACGTCTGTTGAGCCTGTTAAACAGATTGAGGTTTTGTTTGTAATCATCAAGTTAATTCAATATAACTTGTGATTTGATTCTATATACTGTTTGATTGATTTACTGTTAAAGTGTTTTTCCACGACTTCTTTAACATAGTTTCTGAGTGTTTATTAAATTCTTGTTTCGAATTTCGATCCTGACAAGTGGTATCAGAGCATAGTGTAACTCAGGAAGAAAAAATCATCATGGACGGATAAAACAAAAGTGTTCTTGTTTCAAAGGTTCCCATGCTCAAACCCAATGAGTTTGACATGTGGAAAATCAGGATCAAGCAATATATCCTTCTTATAGATTTCTCAATGTGGGACATCATTGAGAATGGTCCCTATAATGAAGGAAAGATGGGAGCAGATGGAAAGAGACCTCCACCAAAGACTGATGGAGATAGAAAGACAAGGCAGACTGAGATGAAAGCCTTGAGCACTCTGTTCTTGGCAATTCCCAATGAATACCAACATCAGTTTGCAACTGTTTTGATGCTCAAATCCTGTGGAATGCATTGGAGAAGAGATTCTCAGGTACTAAAAGCACTAAGAGAAATCAAAAAGCAATTCTCAAGCAACAAAATGAGAATTTTATGTCTACAAAGAATGAGTCTATGACTCAAACCTTTGATAGATTCAATAAGTTGATTGGAGAGTTGGCCACTGTTGGTGTCAAGATGGACCAGGATGATGTCAACAGAAAATTTCTAAGATCTCTTGGTGAAGAATGGGTGATGTACACTGTATCCTTTAGACATAATTATAATCTGGAGGATAAGGAGCTTGATGAACTCTTCAATGATCTAAGGGTATTTGAAGCAGAAGTTGAATCTAAGAAAAGGCCATCTGGATACTCTCATAATGCTGCCCTCCTATCATCTACTAATGATTCTACTGCTAATACAGAATCAGTTAGTGCTGCTTATGGTTCAAAACAAGATGGATCCAATGATTCTGTTTTGGAAGTTTTTCTTGCTAGCCATGCAAAATCTTCTCTTATTAATGATGATCTGGAGCATATCATTGTTGATGACCTTGAAGAGATGGACATCAAATGGCAAATGGCGAATCTCACCATGAGAGTCAAAAGATTCATTAAAAGAACAGGTAGAAACAACTTTGCCATGAAAAGAGAAGATGGTGCTGGATTTGATAAATCCAAGGTGGAATGCTACAAATGCCATAATCTGGGACACTTTGCAAGAGAGTGCAGAAGAGGAACTGCTCAACAGCATGGAAGCAATAATCCACAACCAAAGTCCACTAACTATAACAGGAATTCATCTCATGCTCTTGTCTCACAAGAAGGGATGGGCTTTGATTGGAGTGATCAAGCAGAGGAGACAATTCAGAACCAAGCATTGATGGCTGAAGTTTCAGAGTCATCAAGCACTGCAATTCCCACAGAGGTAACATCTAACCTTTGCTCTAAAACATGTCTTGAAACTGTTAAAAAGTACAGGGATCACAACCAGAGCATGTGTGATGACCTTAAAAGGTTGGAGAAAGATAGAAGAGAGTATGTTTTGATTGTTGAAAGGTTTGAAGAACAAATTAAGTCATACCAAGCCAATGAACTTCAACATTATTATGATACCAACTACTGGAAGTGGGAGAAGAATCAGTTAGAAATTGAACTAGAGAAGGCCAAAGAAGAATGTGAGAAAATTAGGAGTGAATTTGAGAAGGCAAAATTAGATATTGAGAAATATTCCAATGCTTCTAAAGCAATGGACTCTTTACTCAAAACTCAAGTTCATGACAAACTGAGAAGAGGTATAGGCTACAACACCACCCTCCATCATACAACAATAACTATATTCCTCCCACCTCAGACCTCTTAGAAAGACAAAATAAGAATGACTTACCTGAAGGAGCCACTGAAGTAGATCCACTGGACAGAGTAGTGGTTGAGGCAGAAGAAGAGAACTCTGAGGGTAAGAATAAGGAAGACCATAAAGATATTCCCTTAGAAAACCAAATTCTTACAAATGAGAGGGGGAGTAAACCATTTATCAAGAGTGATAAAGTGGAGAAGTCCAAGACAGAGAAAGAGACTGTTAAGAGTGAAAAAGTTGAGACCTCCAGGAAAGGAAAGGAAAAGGTACAGGGAGTTCATTATATGCAAACTACTGTTGTTAATCCCTGTACTTGTAAACAGAACAAGCCCCATCAACATGATAAAATAAGGGAAAATCAGAGAAACAGAAATAACCAGTGGGCTCAAAGACAAGGAATTGATCTAAGCAAAGTCAATAAACCAAAGCCTTGTTTTATTTGTCGAAAACTAAATCATCTAGCCAAATACTGTTATTTCAATCCTATTAACCAAAGAGTTACTTTTCAAAGACAAACACAAAATTCTTTTGGTTATAGGAAGCAATCAAGAAATCACATGGCTGCTAATATGAGAACAGTACCAATGAAAACTGGGACTGCAAAATCTCATATCCAGAATAAGTTTGCTAAATCAAAAGAAAATACTCCAAGCAAGTCAAGGAGTAACTCACAAAACAAGAAAGCAAACAACTTTGTCAAGATTTGGGTTCCAAAAGTTAAGAAACCTGTTAGTACTGCTACCTCAAATAGTACTGCTAACAGAAATAGTGTTGCTGATAACAATACTACTGCTAACCAAGTTAGTACGGCTAACAAGGATAATGCTGCTACTAGTATTAATGCTGCCAAGCCTATAATTCTGACAAAGTATTCTAGCCATGAAATTCCTAAATCTGATCATCTCATCCAGACTAAGATTACTGATTATGAATATGTTGATGAGAAAGGACAACCCAAGACCACTTTGGCTTGGGTTCCCTCTAAAAACTAACTGTTTTATCTTATGTGTAGGGCAACCAACAGCTCAAGAAGAAGAGCATTTGACATGTAGATAGTGGTTGCTCTAGGCACATGACAGGTAACATGGCCTGCCTTCAAAACTTCAAAAAGTTTGATGGAGGACATGTTGCTTTTGGTGACAATCCAGCAGGAGGTAAGATCAGTGGAAAAGGTATGGTATCAAAAGGTAAGATGTCTTTTAAAGATGTGTACTATGTTGAGCAATTAAGATACAACCTGTTAAGTGTATCACAGGTATGTGACAAGAAACATAGTATACTATTTACTGATTCTGAATGTATTATCCTTGCTCCAGGATTCAAGGTAGTTGATGAAAACATAATACTACTTAGAACTCCTAGAAAGGATAATGTTTATTGTTTGGACTTAGAGAATGTATCATATGATTCATCATTAAACTGTCTATTTTCAAAAGCTTCCTTAGATGAATCATCTCTTTGGCACAGAAGGATGTGTCACATGAATTTTAAAACAATGAACATTCTTGTGAAAAACAACCTTGTAAGAGGTTTACCTCAAAAAAGTGTTTTCATGTGATGATCATTGTGTTGCTTGTCTTAAAGGCAAGCAGCACAAAACTTCTCATAAGTCCAAAGAAATAAATACAATCTCTTCACCTCTTCAATTATTGCATATGGATCTCTTTGGTCCTACAAATGTGATGAGTATTGGTAAAAAATCCTACTGCTTAGTCATTGTTGATGACTTCTCTAGATTCACTTGGGTATATTTTCTGAGGACTAAGGATGAGACAAGTGGACTGATCAAATCCTTCGTTCTTAGGATTGAAAACCAAACTAATCTAAGGGTTAAAGTCATCAGATATGATAATGGAACTGAATTTAAAAACAATGACTTAAACAACTTTTGTGAGACTAAAGGTATTGAGAGACAATACAGTGCTCCTAGAACTCCTCAACAGAATGGTGTTGCTGAGAGGAGAAATAGGACACTAATTGAGGCTGCTAGATCTCTGTTGGTAGATTCAAAATTACCAATTACTTTCTGGGCAGAAGCAGTTAATACTGCTTGTTATGTCCAAATTAGAGTTCAAGTAGTTAAATCTCAAGGCAAGACACCTTATGAACTTTTTCGCAAGAAGAAACCATTTATTGGATTTATCAAACCTTTTGGGTGTCCCTGCACTATTATCAACACCAAATCTCACTTAGGCAAGTTTGACAGCAAAACTGAGGATGGATTTCTTGTTGGATACTCCTCTCAGAGTAAGGCATATAGAGTTTTCAATAGTTATTCAAGGATTATAGAGGAAAGTGACAATGTCAAATGCAATGAGAACACACCAAATCCAATTGGTGCAGGTCCTGATCGGTTGTTTAACATTGATTCACCAACTAATTCTTTGGGTTTTAGTGATGTGCAAATTGCAGGAACAAGCTCAGAAAAAGGTACAAGCACAGAGTCCAGAGTTTGTGCTGTTTCCTACACCTACAGTGGATCCTGTTGAATTTTGCCAGCAAGAATAGAAGCATGTTTCAGAAAAAGAGGAGTCTGAACCAGAACATAATGAAGATGATAAAGATGATGAAGAGAATAAGAGTGATAAAGAGGACGCTCAACCTTCAGGAAACACAGGTCCTGAGATGCCCACACTGTCAGAAGATGACACCGATGAAGAAAATTCTTCAGTGTATGGTGGAAGCACTCCTAAGAAGAACGACTCTAATCTAGATGCAAATATCAATGAGGAGGCTGCATATCAAACAAGAACTCAGAAAAATCATCCTCCTCAGTTGGTGATTGGTGACATCAATTCTCCTATAATGCTGTGAAAGAACCAAGCTGGATAGAAGCAATGCAAGAGGAGCTGCTGCAGTTTAAGCTGCAAAATGTGTGGGATCTGGTTGATCTTCCACAAGGACAAAGGGAAATTGGTACCAAATGGGTCTTCAGAAATAAGAAAGATGAGTGAGGAATTGTGATAAAGAATAAGGCCAGGCTTGTGGCACAAGGGTATACACAAGAAGAAGGGATAGATTATGAAGAAGTATTTGCTCCAGTAGCCAGAATTGAGGCAATTAGGCTGTTTCTAGCCTATGCTTCTTTCATGAAGTTCATAGTGTTTTAGATGGATATCAAGAGTGCATTTATATATGGGAAAATTGATGAAGAAGAATATGTTTGTCAGCCTCCAGGGTTTGAGAATCCTACATTTCCTGATAAAGTATACAAACTAAAGAAGGCACTCTATAGGCTACATCAAGCACCAAGAGCTTGGTATGACACTCTGTCTACCTATCTCTTGGAAAACGGTTTTGAAAGGGGAATAATTGACAAGACTCTGTTCATCAAAAGGAAGAAGAAGGACATCCTGCTTGTGCAAATCTATGTGGATGACATCATCTTTGGATCCACAAAAGATTATATGTGCAAGGAGTTTGAGGAGCTAATGCACAAAAGATTCAAGATGAGCTCTATAGATGAACTTACATTCTTCCTTGGGCTACAGGTTAAGCAGAAGAAAGATGGTATCTTCATCAGCCAATCCAAGTATGTGCAGGATATACTTACAAAGTTTGGATTTTTAGATTCAAAGCCTGCAAGCACACCTATAGAAACACACAAACAGATTACTGCAGATCTTGAGGGGGAGGATGTAGATGTTCATCATTATAGATCTATGATAGGCTCCCTCATGTATCTAACAGCTTCAAGGCCAGATATTATGTTTGTTGTACGTTTGTGTGCCAGATTTCAAGTAAGACCTAAGCAATCTCATTTTCAAGCAGTCAAGAGGATCTTCAGATATCTCAAAGGATAACCCAGGTTGGGTCTTTGGTATCCTCATGACTTACCATTTGATCTACTTGCATATTCTGATAGTGATTTGGGTGGTGCAAACTTAGATAGAAAGTGTACATCAGGGGGATGTCAGTTTTTGGGTGCAAGACTAGTGTGTCATGGTAGTGTAAAAAGCAAACCACAGTGTCCACCTCTACAATAGAAGTAGAATACATAGCTACTGCAAGCTGCTGCTCACAAGTGCTATGGATTCAGAATCAGATGCTGGACTATGGTGTTACTTTTCTGCACACTCCAATCTTCATTGATAACAATAGTGCCATAAGCATTGTTAATAATCCAGTGAAGCACTAAAAAACCAAGCATATAGAAATAAGGTACCATTTTATTAGAGACTGCAATGAAAAGAAGTTAATTCAGGTTGTGAAAGTACACACAAGTAACCAATTTGCTGATCTATTCACCAAAGCTTTTGATGTTGGTAGATTCACATTCTTGGTCACAAGTGTGGGCATGATAAACACTGAATAAGCATCTTTTTCTTTTCTTAATGTACCATTTCTGTATAAGATTCCTTCCTGCTTACTTTCTCATATTTAATTGTGCATGGTGCTGCTAACCCTGTGTGTTTAAGTGTTTCATATTGCTTTGATTGGATACTTGGTACTTCTGGGTCAGTTAATACTGCTCTCTATATTACTCATGATGTCAGTTCAAATATGGTTAAGTATGGTTACTACTGCTAGGTGGTTTATACTGCTAGTGCAAAGTTACTACTGCTTGACTTATTTCTACTACTAATCAGTGTTACTACTGTTGGTCTGTGTTAATACTGCTAGTATGTGTTAATATTGCTAGTCGGTGTTAATACTACCAGTATGCGTTACTACTGCTAATATGAGTTAATACTGCGGGCTTGTTAATGTTGCTAGGGTACTTAGTACTGCTTCTAACTGAAACCCTCCACCTATAAATACCCTATTTGACCGCCAAAATCCAAACGGCTCTTTGAATTTCCTACGAGTGTTCTTTCTCTCTCTTTCTCTCGAATTCTTACTTACCAGTGCGTAACCCTAGTTTCAATCAAGAAGATGGCAGGACTCGACTTCTTTGATGAACACAACGAGCTTGCCATGTTACAGAAACCCAAGCAAGCTGAGGGTTTCCATGCTATAGTGGATTTCCTCAAATCGTCGCATATTGCCTACGCACTCACTGTCAATCCCACAATCTATGTGGAACACCTACTGCAGTTCTGGGAAAATGCCGCAATACAGATTGTGGAAGGAAATCAGGCCATTCACTCAAGGGTTTGTGATAAACCCATCACCATCACAGAGGATTGCATACGTACTCATCTACGTCTAGATGATGCCACAGGTATATCTTCTCTCCCAAAGGAAGACTTATTTCTTGAAATTAGTAGAATGGGATATGAAGGTCCCACTGAGGTGTATAAGTTATAAAGCAAATTTTCACCTCAATGGCGATTTTTTGTTCATACCCTTCAGCATTGTATTTCCCGTAAAACAACTGGATGGAGTGAGTTCAGCAGAACCATAGCTTATGCTCTGGTTTGCTTAGCAACCTCCAGAAAGTTTAATTTTTCACAAATGATTTTAAGTGATTTACTGTCAAACCTGGATACCAAAACCAAAACAAAACGATTTTATATGTATCCTAGGTTTGTACAAGAGATTCTACTAAAGGAATTGACGGATCTACCCTCATTTAATGAGGTGTATGTACCAAAACCTCCCAAAGGGAAGGTGTTCTCTAACATGAAAAGGCCTAGCAAGGACTTTTCTGGACAAGACACTCTATTGTTCTCTACAATGATGGGTGTGTCTCATTCCCATGGTGAGGCATCAGGGTCATATCCCACATCTGACCACCCAACTGATGACCTACCAACACCATTCAGTTCAATTAATATTCCTCAGATCCCTATTGTCAAGCCACAATCCACCATCACCAAAACTTATATAAGGAATAAGGTATAGAAGGTTCCTTCCCTTCTTGTATCTTCACCCCCAAAGCCTACAAGCCCTCTGATGGAGCATTCTCCATCAGAGAATATCGAAAGGGAAACCAAATGGGTTTCTCCCAACCCCAATAAGGTGCTCTGTAAGGAGAAGGATGAGCATGTGGGCAGCAAAGTGTAGGACAGGACAGTGTGAACATACCTAAGACCTTCCCCACGACAACTTTAGGTGAGCAATCATCTAAAGGTCCCAGGTGCCAAGAAACCACAGGGGGTAGAAGGTGCTTCTGCTAGGCAGAAGGCCTCTACTAAAAGTTCCAAGGATCCTTCAAGGGTGTTAAACACACCCAAAGGAGGTGAGGACAGATATAACTACGAAGAATTGATGGACACTCTTGGTACAATTAGTCTGGAAGTTCACAATCAAGATCTGGAAATAAAAGAGATGAAGAAGGTGATTATCTCTCAACAAGAACAGATAGTCAAATTGAAGAAAATGGTGCTCAAATTGGTGCACAAAAAGAGGAGAAAACAATTCATCCGGAAGAAGAGGGGAAGTGCACATGATGCTTCCAAAAAGGGGGAGTATCAAGAAGCAGAGGGTGAGAAGGGCATGGAATTTCAGTTTGAGGGGGAGACTGGTGCTGAAAAAGAAAAGGAGGTTGGTGCAGAAGCAGAAACAAGTGTAAAGGCAGCAGTATCTAAACAAGTAACAGAAACCTTTGTGAAAGCAGCAGAAATAGGTAAAGCAGCAGTAACTGAGTCTGCAGCAGAAACTGAACAAGAAGTAGTAACTAAAGCAGTAGAAGTAGAATTATCCAGGGAAGAGATTGAAATTGCTGAAACTCTAGTAAAGGCAAAGAATGACACTCCCAAGGTCACTCAAAAGGCTAAGGGAGTGGTCATTAAAGAAAGAGGATCAGAACAGAAATAGAAGAAGATCAGTGAGGCAGAGATCAAAAAGAAAGAGAAAGAAAAAGTGGTTGAGTATGAGAAACCAATGAAGAAGCAGAAACAGATTGATTTGGATGAAGAGTTAGCTAAGAACTTGCAAGAGGAATTAGAAAAGGAGGAAGAGATCCAATCTGCAAAAGACAGAGAGATTGCTTTGGAATTAGCTACTAAGTTTAATGAGGACTATCAAAGGAGCCTGAAGACTGCTGCTGCTGCTAAGAAAGTTACAAAGAAGGCATCAAGGCAATTGTCAGGATCGAATTCTCAACAAGAATAAATTCTCAGAAACTAATATCAAAGAAGTTGCAGAATAACACTTTGATATTCAATGTAACAGTAAACAAAACAGTGTATAATCAACAACTTGTAAACTTGTATTCAATTATCAAATCACAAGATTACACACTCAACCTCAATCTTGAAGAACAGACTCTTTCAAGACGAATTCTACTTCTCTAGAATTAGGATCTATGCCTTGATGTTGATTTTCTCTAAAACTTAGAATGAATGATTAATTCTAAACTATTCTATCAATTCTATACATATACTGAATAAAAGATGATTACAATAAATAAAATATCTTCAGTATATCTTCCATCATTATCTTCAATCCTTCCATGAATATCTTGATTCTTTACAGCTATCATCCTTTCCATCTGGATCTTCAATTCATAAGCAGTACTAATCATAAGCAGCATAAACAACTAAACAACACTAACCACTAGCAGTACTAACTAGCTAAGCAGTACTAACTTTGTTCAAGCAGCACTAACTTTGACTAGCAGTATTAATTCTAGTAGCAGTAGTAATAATCAGCAGTATTAACTTTGAAGTCTTCTAGTAGTAGTAAATCTGAACTAGCAGCATTAATCATACTTGAGCTTTTCTTCAGTTCCCAACAATCTCCCCCTAACTTGACTTTTAGGAAAAGAAGTCAAGTTCTTAAGATCCGATCTTCAAGATGCTTTCAACACTTCAAGTTCAGTTTCCCAAATTTGGATCTAGCCCCAGACTTTGATTTACAGTTCTTCTCACCACAATTTTAGCTATTTCTGAATCCTTTGCACAAACTAGCTTAGCTTTCAACATCCCTTCTAGTTTATCCTTGCTATGATCATATATTTTGTCAACTAGGTAGTATTCAGGATAACATTTATCAATTGTAATCATGTACACACCACAGTTTTCAAAGAGTATCCAATGATCAATCTTCTTGAATCCATACTCATGATGAAGATCTTTAATCCTGTATACTACCTTTTCTAGATCAAACATCATACACAGATATTCCATAGCTACTTTGAGTAGGTTTTCTTCAGTACCATTCAACACAGGCTCATAAAGCTTCATTCCAACCTTATGCATCTCTTCTAGGTCAGCCTTGGAGCAACTTCTGACTAATTTCCCCCAGGTAGAATATACTTCAAATACATCTCCAACTCTTTTCAGCCTGAAGTAATCCTTTCTGTTGTCCCTTAAGATATCCCAGAAGATGACCTCTAGAGCCTTAATTGAAATTGGGACAGCCTGAACTGGTTCTATAATTGTCATATACAGCCCCATGTGCTCATCAGATTGTTTATTGGACTTTTCTTGGTTCTGCACAGATTCTGCTGAAGGTGTGACTGAAGGTTCTGCCTTCTTTTCAGCTTCTTCTACCCTTGGCTTCTTGAATTGTTTCTTGGAAGCAAAGGTCTTCACCCTCTTAGCAGATTTAGTTTCTATACCAACACTCTCTTGCTCTTCTTTCTTTTCTTCAGATTTATCCTTTGAAGGTGTAGTCTCCTCAGGGAATGGCTGTTGAATGTTGAGATCATGTCTCTCTTTCATCCTTCTTTCTGCTTCTTCCCTTTTTGAGGAATCCCCTTGGAGCTTTGCCATTTCTTTATTATACAGTTCCTCCACCTTGCTGTATGCCATGTTGTTAAACATTTCCCCTTTTACACCAATTGAACCTCTCAGGAAATTTATCATTTTTCTTCTTTCCTGATTGGCCAAAAAGGTCTTGGAAGGTTGTCTCTTCTGCTTTTTGAGTGGCATTCTTTTGACTGGAAGTTTCTTGGCCTCAGCTGCTGCTTTTAAGCTCTTTTGATACTCTACATTGAGTTTTCTGGCCATTATCCTTGCAAGCTCTCTATCTGTTTCAGTTTGGAGTTGTTCCTCCTTTTCCATCTGTTCTTGAAGCTGCTTTGCTAACTCTTCATCTAGCTCAATCTGACTTTTCTTCTTTAAAGGTTGTTCAGGTTCAACCATCTTTCCTTTTCCTTTTGTATCCTTCAAACCTGCCTCACTTCTTTCTTTTCTCTTCTTTTGAAGGCCTCCTTCATCTATGACCACTCCCTTGGCCTTTTGAGAAGCCTTAGGAGTGTCATTCTTGGCTTTTACCAACGTTTCTGCAATTTCCAATTCTTCTACAGAAAGCCCTGTTACTATTGCTTCTTTGACCTCAGCAGCATTAACAGTTTCTGTTGCTTGGGAAAATTCTGTTTCTTTCTCTATTTCTGCTTCTTTCTCCCCCTCAACATCAAATCCCATCTCAGATTTGCTTTCCTTCTCTGTTTCATTCTCTTTATTCTCCCCCTTGTTGGAAGCATCTTGAGCAATGTCCCTCTTCTTTAACACAAATTGCTTTCTTCTCCTTTTCTGGACCAATCTTGTCACCAATTTCTTCAGTTTGGTAATCTGTACTTGTTGAGACAGAATGACCAGTTTCAGCTCTTCAATATCTTTCCCCTGCTTGATGACATCCCTGTTCATGTTGGCCATTGTGTCCATCAATTCAAGATAGTCATATCTGTCCTCACCTTCTCCAGGAGTGTTACCCCCTTTTGAAGGATCATGGGATCTTTTAGTAGTGGAAGCCTTCTGCCTAGCAGAAGCAGTATCCACCCCCTTGGTTTCTTGGCACCGGGGACCTTTGAATGATTGCTCATTCAAAGTTGTCGTGGGAGAGGTCTTATGTATGTTACCACTGTCCTCCTCTATGCTAGCAAGAGTAGTGGCAGCCTCAGGACCCATATGCTCAACCTCCTCCTCAGAGAGCACCTCCTTTGGGTTGGGAGACACCCTTGTGGTTTTCCTGTAGATATTCTCTAAGGGAGAATCCTCCCTTAGAGGGCTTAAAGGCTTAGGGGTTGTTGGTACAAGAAGGGAAGGAGCCTTCTTTACCTGTTTCCTTTTGTATGTTTGAGTGATTGGTGAAGTTGGTTTATCAAGAAGAGACTGGGGAGTTGATTTAGAGTGGGAAGGTTGGGATTGGCTAGCAGTGGGTTGGTCTAATGGGGGTCTTGACCCTGCTACCATACCTTCATCAGTTTGGGACACCACCATCATTGTAGAGAACAATGGGGTGTCAACTCCTTCCGAGTCCCCAGCAGATCTTCTCATATTTGAGAAAACTTTGCCTTTAGGGGGTTTTGGTACATATATCCTATCAAAATGAGGAATATCCGTCAATTCGTGGGTGATAACTGCTTGAACAAACCTGGGGTACATATAAAAGCTCATTTGGGAAAAATTATACTTTCTGGCAGTGGCTAAGCATACCAAAGCATAAGCAATGGTGCTACTGAACTCACTCCAGCCAGTAGTCTTTTTAGAGATACAATGCATAAGGGTATGGACAAAGAAACTCCATTGAGGTGAAAATTTTACTTTTAAGAACTTGAACACACCCAATGGGCCTCCATACCCCATTCTTGAAAGAGTAGAAAACAGTTCATCATTAGAGATAGAAGTTATACCAGAGGCATCGTCTAGACGTAGACTGATGCGAATTACCTCTTCAGTAACTGTCAATGGATTGCCACACACCTTTGTCTTGATCATTTGCACATCATTCTCAGTAACAATGGTGGCATGTGCCCAGAATTGCCTTTGATGCTCGATAAAGATAGTAGGAGATATAGTGAGAGTATGGGCAATGTGGCTGGACTTCAGAAAGTTGACTATCTGATGAAAACCTGCAGCTTGTTTTGGCTTTTGGAGCATCGCTATTTCATTGTGCTCGTCAATGAACGCCATTGATGCCATTGATCTTTGAAAGTTCTTGCCTGAGAACTTTGAACTTGAGAGAGAAAGGGTTTAGAGCACAAGTGAACAGTGTGCAAAGAGTCATTATGAACTTTTAGGCGGGCAAAGAGTATTTATAGTATTCGGGACATAGGCAGTATTAACCTAGAGCAGTATTAACTGAAAGCAGTATTAACTGAAAGCAGTATTAACCACTAGCAGTATTAACTAACTAGCAGTATTAACTAACTAGCAGTATTAACTGAGAGCAGTATTAACCACAAACAGTATTAACGAACTAGCAGTATTAACTGAGAGCAGTATTAACCACTAGCAGTATTAACTAACTAGCAGTATTAACTGAGAGCAGTATTAACCACTAGCAGTATTAACTGAGAGCAGTATTAACCACTAGCAGTATTAACTAACTAGCAATATTAACTAACTAGCCCTATGAACTAACTAGCAGTATTAACTGTGAACTGGCAGTATTAACCATACTTACTCTTTTAAGCTTGTGATACACTAAGTACTGCTATACATATCCTGAAAAAGAAGATTAGTAACACCAAGAATAAACAATATACAGGTATGTAACCACTTTTTGAGAAGGGGCTTATTCAGAGTTGATCATTCCCACACTTGTTACCAAGAAAGTGAATCTACCCACATCAAAAGCTTTAGTGAATAGATCAGCAAACTGGTTATCAGTGTGAACTTTTAGAACTTGAATAAGTTTCTTTTCATTACAGTCTCTTATGAAGTGATACCTGATCTCAATGTGCTTTGTCTTTGAGTGCTTGACAGGATTATTAACAATGCTAATAGCACTGCTATTATCAATAAAAATTGGAGTGTGTAGAAAGGTTACCCCATAATCCAGCATTTGATTCTGAATCCATAAGACTTGAGAACAGCAACTTGCAGCTGCTATGTACTCTGCCTCTGTTGTAGATGTGGATACTGTGGTTTGTTTCTTGCACTGCCATGAAACTAGTCTTGCACCCAAAAACTGACATCCTCCAGAAGTAGATTTTCTGTCCAAGTTTGCTCCACCTAGATCACTATCTGAGTATGCAAGCAGGTCAAAGGATGAGTCATGAGGATACCAAAGTCCCAATCTGGATTGCCCTTTGAGATATCTGAATATCCTCTTAACAGCTTGATAGTGAGATTGTTTTGGTCTAACTTGGAATCCTGCACATACACAGACTGGAAACATTATATCTGGCCTAGAGGCTGTAAGATACATGAGAGAGCCAATCATGGATCTATAATGATGAACATCCATATCCTCCCCCTCAAGATATGCTGTTATCTACTTGTGTGTCTCCATAGGTGTGCTGGCAGGTTTTGAATCTGAGAAACCAAACTTGGTTAGAATGTCCTGCACATACTTGGACTGACAGATGAAGATTCCATCTGACTTCTGTCGAACTTGAAGTCCAAGGAAGAAAGTAAGTTCCCCCATGGAACTCATCTTGAACCTTTGATACATTAGTTCCTCAAACTCCTTGCACATGTTGTCTCTTGTTGATCCAAAGATAATATCATCAACATAGATTTGGACCAGCAAGATATCCTTCTTCTTTCTCTTGATGAATAGAGTCTTATCAATGAATCCTCTTTCAAAGCCATTTTCCAAGAGATAGGATGACAGAGTGTCATACCATGCTCTTGGAGCTTGATGTAGTCCATAAAGTGCTTTCTTCAATTTGTATACCCTGTCTGGATAGCTTGGGTTTTCAAACCCTGGTGGTTGACAGACATATACTTCTTCTTCAATTGAGCCATAAAGAAATGCACTTTTGACATCCATTTGATAGACTTTGAATTTCATATAAGAAGCATAAGCTAGGAATAATCTAATTGCTTCTATCCTAGCCACAGGTGCAAATACTTCTTCATAGTCTATTCCTTCTTCTTGTGTATATCCTTGAGCCACCAACCTTGCTTTGTTTCTTATGACTATTCCTCTTTCATCTCTCTTATTCCTGAAGACCCATTTTGTTCCTATTGCTCTTTGGCCTTTAGGAAGGTCTACCAGATCCCAAACATCTTGCAGCTTGAACTGCAGTAGCTCTTCTTGCATGGCTTCTATCCAACTGGACTCTTTCATAGCATCATGTGCCTTTTTAGGCTCAAGCTGGGATAAAAAGCAAGAAAGCACTATATGTTGTTGATCTTGCATTTCTTGAAGCCTACTTTGATTTCTAGTCATCATAGGAGAAGATATATCCCCTATTACCAGCTGTGGAGGATGATTCTTTTGAATTCTGCTGTTGTTGGGAACTGAAGATTCTACTAAGTGTAGTTACTACTGCCAGAACAAGTTGAAGATTAATACTGCTAAGTGTTACTACTGCTAGTAGAATTACTACTGCTAGTTAAAGTTAGTGCTGCTTGAACAAAGTTAGTACTGCTTAGCTAGTTAGTACTGCTAGTAGTTAGTACTGCTTACAGTTAATGCTGCTGGAAGAAGATAATGCTGCTAAGCATAGTTAATGCTGCTAAAGAGATCCGGATGGAATGTATGACAGCTAGATATTCTGAAGATATTCTACAGATATACTTAGAAGATATACATAGAAGATATGCTGAAGATTTGTTTATTCTTTGTAATTATCTTTTGATCAGTATATGTATAGAATGAATAGAATAGATAAAAACAGTCTTTTGATAATTTTTTTTGAGAAATCAACCTCAAGGCATAGTTCCTAATTCTAGAGAAGTAGAATTCGTATTGGTGAGCCTGTTCATCAATATTGAGGTTGAGTGTGTAATCTTGTAGCTTTAAGCATTCAATACAAGTTTACTGTTTGATAATTATATACTGTTTTTGATTACTGTTTTCATTAAATATCAAAGTGTTTTTCCGCAACTTCTTTGATATTAGTTTCTGAGTATTAATTCTTGTTAAGAATTCGATCCTGACAAGTGGTATCAGAGCCTATTGAATCAGAAACATCTATCATGGAAAATCATACAGAATCAAGCAGCAGTTTGGTCTCCAAGGTTCCAATGCTCAAACCCAGTGAGTTTGACATGTGGAAGATAAGGATCAGGCAATATATTCTTCTCACTGACTACTCAATGTGGGATATCATTGAGAATGGTCCTTCTGAATCTGGAAGAATAGGACCAGATGGAAAAAGACCTCCACCAAAGACAGATGGTGAAAGAAAGATCAGGCAGACAGAGATGAAGGCCTTGAGTACTCTGCTCTTGGCAATCCCTAATAAATATCAGCATCAATTCTGCAACTGCACTGATGCTCAAATTCTCTGGAATTCTCTAGAGAAAAGATTTGCTGGAACTAAGAGTATCAAGAGAAATCAAAGAGATGTTCTTAAGCAGCAGTATGAGAATTTTACTTCATCAAAGAATGAGTCCATGACTCAAACTTTTGATAGGTTCAACAAACTCATTGGAGAACTGGCCACTGTTGGAGTAAAGATGGAGCAAGATGACATCAACAGAAAATTCCTCAGATCTCTTGGGGATGAATGGACTATGTACACTGTCTCTTATAGGCAGAGTGACAATCTGGAGGAGAAAGAACTTGATGATCTATACAATGATCTAAGAGTTTTTGAAACTGAGGTAGAGATCAAGAAGAAACCTACTGGTTATGTCCACAATTCTGCACTCCTTTCAGCAGCCACTGATACTACTGCCATTCCTGAAGCAGTTAGTACTGCTGGTGGAGCAAGTTCAGAAAAGGGATCTGAAACAATCTTTGAAGCCTTCTTGTCCAATCATAGTAACACTTCATTAATCAATGATGATCTGGATCAACTTCACCCTGATGATCTGGAGGAGATGGATATAAAATGGCAGATGGCCATGCTATCCATGAGGGTGAAGAAGTTCATTAAAAGAACAGGAAGGAATAACTTCTCCCAAAGAAGAGAGGATGGAGCTGGTTTTGACAAAACCAAGGTGGAATGCTACAAGTGTCACATGAAAGGACACTTTGCAAGAGAATGCAGGAATGCTGTGTCTAACAACAACCACCAACAAACTCAGAATGGAGGCTACACTCAGAACAAGAATCCTGCTCAAGCCCTTGTTTCTCAACAAGGAATGGGATTTGACTGGAGTGATCAAGCTGAGGAAGCCATTCAGAATCAAGCTCTTATGGCAGAAGTGTCTGATCTCCCATCTGAGGTAATTTCTAACCTTTGCTCTAAAACTTGCATTGACACTGTCAAAAGATACAGGGATCACAATCAAAGTATGTGTGATGACCTCAAAAGGTTAGAAAAGGATAGAAGAGACTATGTTCTAATAGTTGAGAGATTTGAAGAACAAATGAAAGGCTTTCAAGCCAATGAACTTCAACACTCTTATGATACTAACTACTGGAAGTGGGAAAAGAATGAATTAGAGACTAAACTGTCTAAATCCTTAGAAGAGAGTGAGAAGCTAAAGGAGGAATTGTCCAAAGTCAAACTTGACGTAGAGAAGTTTTCATATGCTTCAAAGGCAATGGATTCTCTTCTAAAGGCTCAGATTCATGATAAGATGAAACCTGGTCTTGGATACAACAGTACACCTCCTCCTTATAACAACAATTATATCTCTCCTACTTCAGACCTGTTAGAAACCAAGGAGAATAAGGACTTATCTGATAAGGCCTTTAAGATAGACCCTCTGGATGAAGTAGTGATTAAGGATATTACTGAGAAAGAAGCCAGTATGAAGAGAGATAATAAGATAGGTAAAGAAATCCATGAAGAGAACAAGATAATCACCAATGAGGGATGTGGGAAAGACTGGATAAAATCCAAGGAAATAGAAAAGACCAAAGGAAAAGACAACAAGGTCCATTACAAACAGACCACAGTTGTGAATCCTGCATCTGGTAAACAGTGTGATTGCTATAAAGCAAAGAGCCTACATTCTGGTTTAAAAAGAGGAAATCAAAGAAACTGGAATAATCAATGGGCTCAGAAGCAAGGAGTTGATCTGAATAAAATCAATAGACCAAAACCTTGCTTCATATGTGGCAAGCTAAATCATCTGGCCAAATCTTGTTTTTTTCAATCCTATCAATCAACAGATGACCTTTCAAAGATGTAAGCAAAAGTCTGTTGATTATAGAAAGGCTGGAAAGAAACATGTTGAAAAAAGAGGCCCCATAAAGAAAAGAATTTTTAAAGAAAGCATTAAAATGTGGGTGCCCAAAAGCACTAAAACTGTTAGTACTGCTGACAGGGTTATTGCTGCTGAAGGTTTTACTGCTGCTACCTGTGTTAGTACTACGAAAAACATTAATGCTGCTAATACAGTTAGTATCTCTTCAAAGGTTAATACTGCCAACACAGTTACTGCTGCTTGCACTGTTACTACTGCTAACAAGGTTAGTACTGCTAAGCATGCAAGTGCTGCCAAGGCAGTCAATACCTCTAAAACCAGTACTGGTACCAGCACAACTGTTTCTAAGCCTATAATTGTGACAAAATACTCCAAGAATGAGGAGTTAAAGTTCAAGAATCTTGTCAAAAAGGAATGCAAGTATTTTGATGAGAAAGGGGTACACAAGACCACTTTGGCTTGGGTTCCTAATTCATACTAACTGACTTATCTGATGTGCAGGGCAACCAACAGCTCAAGGGAAAGAGCATATGGCATGTTGATAGTGGTTGCTCAAGGCACATGACAGGCAACATGTCATGCCTTCAGGATTTCAAGCATATTAATGGAGGACATGTTGCTTTTGGAGACAATCTTACTGGTGGTAAGATAAGTGGAAAAGGTAATGTCACCAAAGGTAAGATGACATTTGAGGATGTCTACTATGTTGATCAGTTGAAGTACAACCTGTTAAGTGTATCACAGGTTTGTGACAAACAACATAGTATATTATTTACAAATACTGAATGTATGATCCTTGCTCCAGGGTTCAAAGTAGTTGATGAAAGCATGATACTACTAAGAACTCCAAGAAAGGACAATGTATATTGTCTTGATATGGACAATGTTAAAAGTGATTCATCTCTAAATTGTCTTGTTTCAAAAGCTTCTATAGATGAATCCTCTATATGGCATAGAAGGATGTGTCACATGAATTTTAAGACTATGAACAAACTTGTTAAAAACAACCTTGTAAGAGGTTTACCCTCTAAAGTCTTTTCATGTGATGATCATTGTGTTGCTTGTCTCAAAGGCAAACAACATAAAACTTCTCATAAGACCAAAGAGATAAATTCTATTTCTTCTTGTCTACAGTTATTGCACATGGATCTGTTTGGCCCTACAAATGTGATGAGTATAGGCAAGAAATCTTACTGCTAAGTTATTGTTGATGATTACTCTAGATTCACCTGGGTATATTTTCTAAGGACTAAGGATGAGACAAGTGGACTGATCAAGTCCTTTATCCTGAGAATTGAAAACCAAACTAATCAAAAAGTAAAAGTCATTAGATCAGACAATGGAACTGAATTCAAAAATTTTGATCTAAACACCTTTTGTGAGGAAAAAGGAATTGAGAGACAGTATAGTGCTCCTAGGACTACTCAACAGAATGGTGTTGCTGAAAGGAGAAATAGGACATTAATAGAGGCTGCTAGATCTCTATTGGCTGATTCAAAACTGCCAATTACCTTCTGGGCTGAAGCAGTTAATACTGCCTGTTATGTCCAAAACAGAGTTCTAGTAGTTAAGCCAAAGAACAAGACACCATATGAGCTTTTAAATAAAAGAAAACCCTTTATTGGATTTTTCAAACCTTTTGGGTGTCCTTGTACCATTCTCAATACCAAAACTCACTTAGGTAAGTTTGATAGCAAAGCAGATGATGGATTTCTGGTTGGTTATTCATCTCAAAGTAAGGCCTACAGAGTTTTCAATTCATCTACTAGAATAATTGAAGAGAGTGACAATGTCAAATGCAATGAGAACACACCAAATCCTATTGGAACTGGTCCTCAATGGCTATTTGACATTGATTCACTAACTAACTCCTTTGGTTTCAGTAGTAATGATCATACATGTTCAGGAGGTGAAGGATCAGGGACTACACAAGTTCAAGAAAGTGTATCTAAATCAGTGATCTTTCCCACTCCCACAGTGAATTCTTTTGAAGACTGTGAAATAGAACAAGCTACTGGACCAAGTCAGATTAGAGATGAAGAGAATCAAGAAGATAAAGAATCAGAAGAAGCAGCTGAAAACACTTCAGTTGAGTTGAATGACTCCAATCTAGAAGCTAATGTTAATGAAGAACCTAGTCATAACACCAGAGTTCAAAAGAATCATCCTCCACAGCTGGTAATAGGAGATATATCATCTCCTATGATGACTAGACACCAGAGCAGACTTCAAGAAATGCAAGATCAACAGCATACAGTGTTGTCCTGCTTTCTATCCCAGCTTGAACCTAAAAAGGCACATGATGCAATGAAAGAATCTAGCTGGATAGAAGCAATGCAAGAAGAATTACTACAGTTCAAACTACAAGATGTATGGGATCTGGTAGACCTTCCTAAAGGTCACAGAGCAATTGGCACAAAGTGGATCTTTAGAAACAAGAGAGATGAAAGAGGAATTGTCATAAGGAACAAAGCAAGGCTAGTGGCTCAAGGGTATACTCAAGAAGAGGGTATTGATTATGAAGAAGTCTTTGCACCTGTGGCTAGGATAGAAGCTATCAGATTATTCCTAGCCTATGCTTCTTACATGAACTTCAAAGTCTATCAAATGGATGTAAAGAGTGCTTTTCTCTATGGATCAATTGAAGAAGAGGTATATGTCTGTCAACCACCAGGGTTTGAAAACCCAAGCTATCCAGACAGGGTATACAAATTGAAGAAAGCTCTCTATGGACTGCATCAAGCTCCAAGAGCATGGTATGACACACTGTCATCCTACCTCTTGGACAATGGCTTTGAAAGAGGAGTCATTGATAAGACTCTATTTATCAAGAGAAAGAAGAAGGATATCTTGTTGGTCCAAATTTATGTTGATGACATTATCTTTGGATCTACAAAAGATATCATGTGCAAGGAGTTTGAGGACCTCATGCATCAAAGGTTTAAAATGAGTTCCATGGGGGAACTTACTTTCTTCCTTGGACTCCAAGTTCAATAGAAGTCAGATGGCATATTCATATGTCAGTCCAAGTATGTGTAGGACATTTTAATCAAGTTTGGTTTCTCAGACTCAAAACCTGCTAGTACACCTATGGAAACACACAAACAGATAACGGCAGATCTTGAGGGGGAGGATATGGATGTGCATCATTACAGATCTATGATTGGCTCTCTCATGTATCTCACAGCATCAAGGCCTGATATAATGTTTCCAGTCTGTGTGTGTGCAAGATTCCAAGTTAGGCCAAAGCAATCTCACTTTCAAGCTGTTAAGAGGATATTCAGATATCTCAAAGGACAACCCAGATTGGGACTTTGGTATCCTCATGACTCACCCTTTGACCTAATTGCATACTCAGACAGTGACCTAGGTGGGGCAAACTTGAACAGAAAGTCTACTTCTGGAGGATGTCAGTTCTTGGGTGCTAGACTAGTTTCATGGCAGTGCAAGAAACAAACCACAGTGTTCACATCTACAACAGAAGCAGAGTACATAGCAGCTGCAAGTTGTTGTGCTCAGGTCTTATGGATTCAGAATCAAATGTTGGACTATGGGGTAACCTTTCTTCACACTCCCATCTTTATTGATAATAGCAGTGCTATCAGCATTGTAAATAATCCTGTCAAGCACTCTAAGACAAAGCACATTGAGATTAGGTATCACTTCATAAGAGACTGTAATGAAAAGAAACTTATTCAAGTTGTGAAAGTTCATACTGACAACCAGTTTGCTGATCTATTCACCAAAGCTTTTGATGTGGGTAGATTCACTTTCTTGGTAACAAGTGTGGGAATGATCAACACTGAATAAGCTTTATCTCAAAAAGTGGATATATAACTGCATATTAGAGTTTCTTGGTGCTACTAATCTACCTTTTCAGGGCATACATCGCAGTACTCAATTCAACCTAAGCTTCAAGGAGTAAGTTAGTTAATACTGCTAGTTAGTTAATACTGCTCGCAGTTAATACTGCTCACAGTTAATACTGCTCGCAGTTAATACTGCTTGCAGTTAATACTGCTTGCAGTTAATACTGCTAGTTAGTTAATACTGCTCGCAGTTAATACTGCTAGTCAGTTAATACTGCTCACAGTTAATACTGCTAGTTAGTTAATACTGCTCGCGGTTAATACTTCTAGTTAGTTAATACTGCTCGCAGTTAATACTGCTCACAGTTAATACTGCTCGCAGTTAATACTGCTAGTCAGTTAATACTGCTCGCAGTTAATACTGCTAGTCAGTTAATACTGCTCGCAGTTAATACTGCTCTAGGTTAATACTGCTTTTAATCCGAATACTATAAATACCCTTTGCCCGCCTAAACGTTCATAACGACTCTTTGAATACTGTTCACTTGCTCTTCTAATCCTTTTTCTCTCAAGAACCTAGTCTTCCAGGCAAGAAAATCTCAGTTCAATGGCATCCATGGCGTTTATCGATGAGCACAATGAGATCGCAATGCTGCAGAAGCCCAAACAAGCAGAAGGATTCCACCAGATTGTGGATTTCCTCAAGACAAGTCACATTGCTCATGCTCTCACTGTTGCCCCTACCATCTACATCGAACATCAAAGGTTGTTCTGGGCAAATGCCACCATTGTTGCTGAAAATGGTGTGCCAATGATAAAGACAACCGTGTGTGGCAAGCCATTAACAGTTACTGAAGAGGTCATTCGCATCAGTCTACGTCTAGACGATGCCTCTGGTATAATGTCTATCTCTAATGATGAACTGTTTTCTAATCTTACTAGAATGGGGTATGGAGGCCCATTGGGAGTTTTCAAATTCTCAAAAGAAAAGTTTTCACCCCAATGGCGTTTTCTTGTTCATACTCTGATGCATTGCATCTCCAAAAAGACCACTGGATGGAGTGAGTTCAGCAGTCCAATTGCATATGCTTTGGTATGCTTGGCTACATCCAGAAGGTACAATTTCTCAAAGATGATTTTCAGTGATCTTGTATCAAATATGGGAAACAAAAAGAGTTTCTTTATGTATCCCAGGTTTGTTCAGGAAGTAATTAACCATGAATTGACGGACATACCTCAACCTGTTGGGGTATATGTACCTAAACCCCCCAAAGGCAAGGTTTTCTCAAATATGAGAAGATCTGCTGGGGACTCGGAAGGAGTTGACACCCCATTGTTCTCTACAATGATGGTGGTGTCCCAAACCACTGAAGGTATGGCAGCAGGGTCAAGGCCCTCATTAGACCATCCCACTGCTAGCCAAGCCCAACCTTCTCACTCAAAAACTATTCCCCAGTCCATTCTTACAAAACCAACCTCTCCAATTTCCCATACGTATAAGAGAAAACAGGTAAAGAAGGCTCCTTCCCTTCTTGTACCAGAAACCCCTAAGCCTTTAAGCCCTCTAAGGGAGAATACTCCTTTAGAGAATACCTAAAGGGAAACCACAGGGGTGTCTCCCAACCCCAAGGAGGTGCTCTCTGAGGAGGAGGTAGAGCATATGGGTGCTGAGGCTGCCACTACTCCTGCTAGCACAGAGGAGGAAAGTGGAAACATCAATAAGACCTCCCCCATGGAAACTTCAAATGAGCAATCATTTGAAGGTCCCTGGTGCCAAGAAACCAAGGGGGTGGATAGTGCTTCTGCTAGGCAGATGACTTCCACTTCAAAAAGATCCAATGATCCTTCAATAGGGGGTAACACTCCTGGAGAAGGTGAGGACAGATATAACTATGAAGAATTGATGGAAACAATGGGAAGCATCAACCAAGATGTCATCAACCAAGGCAAAGAGATTGAAGAAATGAAATTGGTCATCTTGTCCCAACAGGTGCAGATTACCAAACTCAAGAAATTGGTTATGAAGCTAGTACAGAAAAAGAAGAAGAGACATTTTGTGCTAAGGAGAAGGATATCAGAAAACGATGCTCCCAAAAAGGGGGAGATCAATATGGAAGAAGCTACAAAAGAGGGGGAGCTTGATGGAAACAAATTTGATGTTGAGGGGGAGCAGAAAGAAGAAACAGAAAAAGAATCAGTGCAAAAAGAAACACAACAAGCAGCAGAAACAGTTACTACTGCTGAAAATAAACAAGCAGCAGAAATGGTGACAGAAGTATTAACTGATCTTGAGATTGCAGAAACCTTACTCAAAGCCAAAAATGATACTCCCAAGGTCACTTCAAAGACCAAAGGAGTAATCATCAAAGAACAAGGTGAAGTAATCAAGAAAGATAACAGTAAGAAGGAAATGAATAAAGACAAAGGAAAGGCAAAGATGGTAGAATCTGATCAACCAGTCAAGAAGCAAAGGTTGGTTGAATCAGATGAAGCCTTAGCCAGGAAGATGCAAGAGGATATTGAAAAAGAAGAAAGAGTTCAGATGGAAAAGGACAGGGAGATGGCAAAGGCTCTGGCTGCTGAACTGAATGAAGCTTATCAACAGAGTCTGGCAACTGAAATTGCACAAAAGAAAGCTGCAACTCTGAAGAAATTAGTGGTGAAAAAGGCTGGAAAGAAGAGACAACCCTCACAGACTTTCCTAGGTACCCAAGAGAGAAACAAGATGATTATATTTCTCAAAGGTGCTGTAGGAGTCAGAAAGGAGATGTTCTCAAAGATGTCCTTTGAGAAAATTAAAGAGCTGTATGATTCAGAGATGAAAAAGCTTCAAGGAAATGAAACTGCAAGGGTGGAAATGGAGAAGAGGATGAAAGAAAGCAATGACTTTGATTTCCAAAAGCCCTTTCCAGATGAGCAAGAGACTCCACCTAAGAAAGAGGCCACTCTGGGAGAAAGTCTAAGGACTTTGAAAAGAACAAAGATGATGGCTAGGAGAAAGTCAACTAAGAAGCCTAGAGTATCTGAAGGAGAAGCTGAGAAGGTTGCTGAAGAAGAAGTGGCACCTGAGTCATCAAACCAGCAAGAGTCATCAATCAAAGATGATGTAAGCTTATATATGGTAGTGATGGACAAAGTGCCTGAACCAATTTCTGCAAAACCTGTTGGAGTTAAGCCACCTGAGATCATTCACTGGGATATACTGACAATGGATGGAAAAGATTACATCAGACTCAAGAGGAAGGGTGATAAGTATGAAGTATTCAACACTTGGGTCAAAATTGTCAGAACATGCTCTAGATCTGATATAGAAGAGATGTTTGACATAGGAATTAAGCTGTATGCAGATCATCTGAATACTCCAGGAATTTCTCTTACAAAACTGGTGATGGAGTATCTATGCATGATGTTCAAACCTGAAGAAGTGGACCAGGTCATCAAGAGTGTGTTTAAAGAAGTCACAAGTTGGACTCTATATGAAACTAGTGGAGTATATGCAGTGACTTTGGATAGAAATCACACAGAATACTTCCTAGTGGATAGAGTATATAATCACACCAGACTGAAGGTTCATGCCATGCTAAAGAAGAAATTGGGTTGTGCACCAAATTCAGAAATGGCCAAGTACCTAATTCAGAGGATAATCAATCAGAGTTTGGGACTGAATCCAGACTTAGGAGCATGATCTTGGAAGTTTTGGGAGCATCAAAAAGATCTTCTGGAAGAATATCTGAAGAACTTGACTTCTCTTCTAAAAGTCAAGTTAGGGGGAGATTGTTGGGAACTGAAGATTCTACTAAGTGTAGTTACTACTGCCAGAACAAGTTGAAGATTAATACTGCTAAGTGTTACTACTGCTAGTAGAATTACTACTGCTAGTTAAAGTTAGTGCTGCTTGAACAAAGTTAGTACTGCTTAGCTAGTTAGTACTGCTAGTAGTTAGTACTGCTTACAGTTAATGCTGCTGGAAGAAGATAATGCTGCTAAGCATAGTTAATGCTGCTAAAGAGATCCGGATGGAATGTATGACAGCTAGATATTCTGAAGATATTCTACAGATATACTTAGAAGATATACATAGAAGATATGCTGAAGATTTGTTTATTCTTTGTAATTATCTTTTGATCAGTATATGTATAGAATGAATAGAATAGATAAAAATAGTCTTTTGATAATTTTTTTTGAGAAATCAACCTCAAGGCATAGTTCCTAATTCTAGAGAAGTAGAATTCGTATTGGTGAGCCTGTTCATCAATATTGAGGTTGAGTGTGTAATCTTGTAGCTTTAAGCATTCAATACAAGTTTACTGTTTGATAATTATATACTGTTTTTGATTACTGTTTTCATTAAATATCAAAGTGTTTTTCCGCAACTTCTTTGATATTAGTTTCTGAGTATTAATTCTTGTTAAGAATTCGATCCTGACAGCTGTGATGACTAGGTTCTTCATTAAGTTCCACCTCTAGATTAGAGTCATTCAACTCAACTGAAGTGTTTTCAGTAGCTACTTCTGGTTCTTTATTTTCTTGAGTCTCCTCATCTCTACTTTTTTCTTCACTTTGACTTGGTCCAGTAGATGGTTTCTTTTCACGGTCTTCAACAGGATCCACTGTGGGTATGGGAAAGATCACAGATTGAGATATACTTTCTTGAACTTGTGTAGTCCCTGATCCTCCACTCCCTGAACCTGCATAATCATCACTACTGAAACCAAAAGAGTTAGTTAGTGAGTCAATGTCAAATAGCGACTGAGGACCAGACCCAATTGGATTTGGTGTGTTCTCATTGCATTTGACATTGTCACTTTCTTCAATTATTCTAGAAGAAGAGTTAAAGACTCTGTAAGCCTTACTCTGAGATGAGTAACCAACAAGAAATCCATCATCTACTTTGCTATCAAACTTACCTAAGTGAGATTTGGTATTGAGAATTGTACAAGGACACCCAAAAGGTTTGAAAAATCCAATGAAAGGTTTTCTTTTATTTAAAAGCTCATAAGGGGTCTTGTTCTTTGGCTTGACCACTAGAACTCTATTTTGGACATAACAAGCAGTATTAACTGCTTCAGCCCAGAAGGTAATTGGCAGTTTTGAATCAGCCAACAGAGATCTAGCAGCCTCTATTAGTGTCCTATTTCTCCTCTCAGCAACTCCATTCTGTTGAGGAGTCCTAGGGGCACTATATTGTCTCTCAATGCCTTTCTCTTCACAAAAGGTGTTTAGATCAAAATTTTTAAACTCAGTCCCATTATCTGATCTAATGACTTTTACTTTTTGATTAGTTTGGTTTTCAATTCTTAGGATAAAGGATTTGATCAGTCCACTTGTCTCATCCTTAGTCCTTAGA
Source organism: Arctium lappa (assembly GCA_023525745.1). NCBI lineage: Eukaryota > Viridiplantae > Streptophyta > Magnoliopsida > Asterales > Asteraceae > Arctium > Arctium lappa. The sequence continues at coordinate 17,757,427 of CM042056.1, read as the reverse complement.
AAATATACCCAGGTAAATCTAGAGTAATCATCAACAATAACCAAGAAGTAAGATTTCTTGCCTATACTCATAACATTTGTAGGACCAAACAGATCCATATGCAATAACTGGAGACAAGAAGAAATTGTGTTTAACTCTTTAGTCTTATGAGAAGTTTTGTGCTGTTTGCCTTTAAGACATGCAACACAATGATCATCACATGAAAATAATTTTGAAGGTAAACCTATTACAAGGTTGTTTTTAACAAGTTTGTTCATAGTCTTGAAGTTCATGTGACACATCCTTCTGTGCCAAAGAGAGGATTCATCCACAGAAGCTTTTGAAACAAGACAGTTCAGGGATGAATCACTATCAACATTGTCCATATCAAGACAATAAACATTGTCCTTTCTTGGAGTTCTAAGTAGTATCATGCTTTCATCAACTACCATGAACCCTGGAGTAAGGATCATACACTCAGTATTTGTAAATAATATGCTATGTTGTTTGTCACAAACCTGTGATACACTTAACAGGTTGTATTTCAATTGATCAACATAGTAGACATCCTCAAATGTCATCTTACCTTTGGTAACATTACCTTTTCCACTTATTTTACCACCAGTAAGATTATCTCCAAATGCAACATGTCCTCCATTGATATGCTTGAAATCCTGAAGGCATGACATGTTACCTGTCATGTGCCTAGAGCAACCACTATCAACATGCCATATGCTCTTTCCTTTGAGCTGTTGGTTGCACTGCACATAATATAAATTAGTTAGTATGAAATAGGAACCCACGCCAAAGTGGTCTTGGGTACCCCATTCTCATCAAAATACTTGCATTCTTTCTTGACAAGATTTTTAAACTTTGACTCCTCATTTCTGGAGTACTTTGTTACAATGATAGGCTTGGAAACACATTTGCCAGAAGCAGTACTGGTTTTAGAAGTACTAACAGCATGAGCAGTACTTGCATGCTTAGCAGTACTAACCTTGTTAGCAGTAGTAACTGTGTTAACAGCATTAATATTTTCAGCAGTACTAACACTGTTAGCAGTAGTAACTGTGTTAGCAGCATTAATATTTTCAGCAGTACTAACACTGTTAGTGCTTCTAGGCACCCATATTAAAACACTTTCTTTTAAAACCTTATTTTTCATAGGGCCATAGGTTTCAACAGATTTCTTTGGTTTCCTATAACCAACAGGTTTTTGCACAAATCTTTGAAAGTTCATCTATTGGTTAATAGGGTTGAAGAAACAATACTTAGCCAAATGATTCATCTTGCCACATATTAAACAAGGTTTTGGTCTATTGATTTTATTCAGATCAACTCCTTGTTTCTGAGCCCAATGATTATTCCAGTTTCTTTGGTTACCTTTTTTTATACCAGAATTTAGGCTCTTAGCTTTATTGCAAGCACACTATTTACAAGGTCCAGGATTCACTACCGTGGTTTGTTTGTAATGGACCTTGTTATCCTTTCCTTTGGTCTTCTCTATCTCCTTAGACTTGACCCAGATTTTCCCACATCCCTCATTGGTGATAATGTTGTTTTCTAATGGTATCTCTATACTCACAGCATTATCCCTATTCTCACTGGCTTCTTTCTCAGTCAAATCCTTAACTACTACCTCATCCAAAGGATCTATCTTAAAAGCTTCCTCAGACAAGTCTTTTTTCTCCTTGGTCTCTAACAAGTCTGAAGTAGGAGAGATATTGTTGTTGTTGTAAGGAGGGGGTGTATTGTTGTATCCAATACCAGGCTTCATCTTATCATGAATCTGAGCCTTTAGAAGAGAATCCATTGCTTTTGAAGCATATGAAAACTTTTCTATGTCAAGCTTAATTTTAGATAGTTCCTCTTTCAGCCTATCATTCTTTTCTAAGGACTTAGACAGTTTTGTCTCTAATTCATTCTTTTCCCACTTCCAATAGTTTGTGTCATAAGAGTGTTGAAGTTCATTAGCTTGAAAGCCTTTGATTTGCTCTTCAAATCTCTCTACTATCAACACATAGTCTCTTCTGTCCTTTTCTAATCTTTTGAGGTCATCACACATGCTTTGGTTGTGATCCCTGTACCTTTTGACAGTGTCTGTGCAAGGTTGAGTGCAAAGATTAGAAATTACCTCAGAGGGGAGATCAGACACTTCTGCCATAAGAGCTTGATTCTGAATGGCTTCCTCAGCTTGATCACTCCAGTCAAACCCATTCCTTGTTGAGAAACAAGGGCTTGAGCAGGATTTTTGTTTTGATTGTAGCCTCCATTCTGAGCTTGTTGGTGGTTGTGGTTTGGAACACCACTTCTGCATTCTCTAGCAAAGTGTCCTTTCATGTGGCACTTATAGCATTCCACCTTTGTCTTGTCAAAACCAGCTCCATCTTCTCTTCTTTGAGAGAAGTTGTTCCTTCCTGTTCTTTTGATAAACTTCTTCACCCTCATAGATAACATGGCCATCTGCCATTTAATCTCCATCTCCTCCAGGTCATCAGGGTGAAGTTGATCCAGATCATCATTAATCAATGAATTGTTGCCGTGACTGGACAAAAATGCTTCAAAGATAGTTTCAGTGCCTTTTTCTGAATTCACTCCACTGGCAGTACTAACTGCTTCAGGGTTGGCAGTAGTATCAGTAGATGCTGATAGAAGTGCAACATTGTGGATATAACCAGTGGGCTTCTTCTTGGTTTCTACCTCAGTTTCAAAAACTCTTAGATCATTATATAGATCATCAAGTTCCTTCTCTTCCAGATTGTCACTCTGCCTATATGAGACAGTGTACATAGTCCATTCATCCCCAAGAGATCTGAGAAACTTTCTGTTGATATAATCTTGCTCCATCTTCACTCCAACAGTAGCCAGTTCACCAATGAGCTTGTTGAACCTATCAAAAGTTTGAGTCATAGACTCATTCTTTGAAGAAGTGAAGTTCTCATACTGCTGCTTTAGAACATCTCTTTGATTTCTTTTGATGCTTTTTGTTCCAGCAAATCTTTTCTCTAGAGCATTCCAGAGAATCTGAGCATCAGTGCAGTTGCAAAATTGATGCTGATATTCATTGGGGATAGCCAAGAGCAGAGTGCTCAAGGCCTTCATCTCTGTCTGTCTGATCTTCCTCTCACCATCTGTCTTTGGTGGAGGTCTTTTCCCATCTGGTCCAATCTTTCCTGCTTCAGAAGGACCATTCTCAATGATATCCCACATTGAGTAGTCAGTGAGAAGAATGTATTGTCTAATTCTGATCTTCCACATGTCAAACTCATTGGGTTTGAGCATTGGAACCTTAGAGACAAGAGTACTGTTTGATTCTGCAAGGTTTTCCATGATGAATGAATAGATGTTTCTGAGAGAGTTAGGCTCTGATACCACTTGTCAGGATCGAATTCTCAACAAGAATAAATTCTCAGAAACTAATATCAAAGAAGTTGCGGAATAACACTTTGATATTCAATGTAACAGTAAACAAAACAGTGTATAATCAACAACTTGTAAACTTGTATTCAATTATCAAATCACAAGATTACACACTCAACCTCAATCTTGAAGAACAGACTCTTTCAAGACATATTCTACTTCTCTAGAATTAGGATCTATGCCTTGAGGTTGATTTTCTCTAAAACTTAGAATGAATGATTAATTCTAAACTATTCTATCAATTCTATACATATACTGAATAAAAGATGATTACAATAAATAAAATATCTTCAGTATATCTTCCATCATTATCTTCAATCCTTCCATGAATATCTTGATTCTTTACACCTGTCATCCTTTCCATCCGGATCTTAAATTCATAAGCAGTACTAATCATAAGCAGCATAAACAACTAAGCAGCACTAACCACTAGCAGTACTAACTAGCTAAGCAGTACTAACTTTGTTCAAGCAGCACTAACTTTGACTAGCAGTATTAATTCTACTAGCAGTAGTAATACTCAGCAGTATTAACTTTGAAGTCTTCTAGTAGTAGTAAATCTGAACTAGCGGCATTAATCATACTTGAGCTTTTCTTCAGTTCCCAACAGCAATGGCTTCCATTAAAGACAAGACAAAGACATCCATCTAAAACATTCCTAGCCAATCAAGAAAGAAGGAAAATGATAAACTTTCTGAAAGGAGTTATTGAAGTCTCTGAAGGAATGTTTACCAGTATGTCATTTGGAAGGATAGTAGAGCTATACAAGAAGGAGATGGCCAAGCTGAAAGGGTATTTCACTCAAAGGGTTGAGGTTGAAAGAAAGTTAAAAGAAAGACATGATCTCAACATACAACAGCCTTTCCCTGACAGTGAAGAAGGCACTCCTATCAAAGACAAGGAAGAAGTGAAGAAAGAAGAGACCTTAGCTCAAAAGATTGGAGCTATTAAAAGAAAGAAGTCCATAGCTACAAAGACAACGGCAAAAAGGCCTAGAACTGAAGAAGGAAAGAAAGACCAGGAAAGTGAACCATCAGAGCAGCAGAAACAGGGTGAACAGGTTGAAACTCAAAAGAAGAGTCAAGAGCAGTCTGATAAACAATCTGATGAGCAGGTGAATTTGTACATGACTGTAACTGATGAAGAACCTAAGAAAGTTGACCCTATCTCAATGAAAGCAACTTGGGGCAAAGTAATCAGAAGCTGTTCCAGAGCTGACTTGGAAGAAATGTACAAAGTTGGGATAAAACTGTATGAGAATGTGTTGAAAGGAACAGAAATGAACTTAATCAAGATAGCCATGGAGTACTTGTGCATGATGTTTTATCCAGATAGAGTGAAGCATAGGATCAAAGATTTGCATCATGAATATGGTTTTAAAAAGATTGATCATTGGATGCTGTTTGAAAATTGTGGAGTCTATGTGATTACAATTGACAAAAGCTATCATGAGTACTTCTTGGTTGAAAAGGTATATGACCATAGCAAGGAAAAGCTGCAAGGGATGCTGAACGCAAAGTTGGTCTGCCCTACAGGTTCTGAAATGGCAAGCAAAATGTGGTCAGAAGAACTATTAATCAAAGTCTGGGACTGGATCCAAATCTGGGCAATTGAGTTGGAGTTTTGAAAGCATCATGAAGACCCTATGCTGAAGAACTTAACTTCTCAGTTTGAAAAGTTAAGTTAGGGGGAGATTGTTGAGTCAGATATGAGCTAAGTATGGATAATGCTGCTGAAGTATTAATGATTAATACTGCTTGAAGAGTTTACTACTGCTACTTGAAAGGTATTACTACTGCTAGTAGAATTACTACTGCTTGAAGAGTTAGTACTGCTAGAAGAATAGTTAGTACTGCTTGGAGAGTTAGTACTGCTAGTAGTTAGTACTGCATGAAGATTACTACTACAAGATGGAAGTTAATGTTGCTAGAAGATTAATGCTGCTGGATGGTTAGTACTGCTGAGTATGAAGTTAATACTGCTTGTGAAGATAAAGATGATTTGGAATGAAAGACTAGGAGCTAGAGATAAAGATGAGCTGGAGATAAAGATGAAGATAATTATGGAATTGATGCTGAAGATCAATCTTGTTTTGATAATTATCTTGTAATCTGTTTTGTATATATAGTCTAGAAGTCTTAGATTATAGATACAGTTTTTATATACAAGTTTAGATACATAATACGTTTTAGAGAGAATTAACCTCAAGGTTCTTTGTAGTCCTTTCAATAGATAAGTATTGAACGTCTGTTGAGCCTGTTCAACAGATTGAGGTTTTGTTTGTAAACATCAAGTTCATTCAATATAACTTGTGATTTGATTTTATATACTGTTTGATTGATTTACTGTTAAAGTGTTTTTCTGCGACTTTTTTAACATAGTTTCTGAGTGTTTATTAAATTCGTGTTTCGAATTTCGATCCTGACACACGATCTACCACTTGGAACTCTACCGGTCTCCTCTTCTTGTCGGCATAACTTTTTTGACGATCTTGCGCCGCTTTCAACCATTCACGGATTGATTTGACCTTGTCGGCCGTCTCTTGCACAATTTCCGGGCTGGCAAATTGTTTCTCTCCCGCTTCTAGCCAACAAACGGGGGTCCTACACTTCCGTCCGTACAAGGCTTTAAATGGCGCCATTCCGAGGCTAGAATGGTAACTATTGTTGTATGCAAACTTTACCAAAGGTAGGTGATTATCCCAACTACCTCCAAAGTCGATCACATAAGATCTAAGCATGTCCTCTAAAGTTTGAATCATCCTTTCGCTTTGTCCATCCGTTTGTGGGTGGTATGTCGTACTTAAATTCACCCGCGTGCCCAACTCTTGATGTAGTGCTCCCCAAAACCTTGATGTAAAGCGGCTATCATGGTCGGAAACTATAAACAAGGGTATACCATGTCTAGAGACTATGTCGTCAATGTAGAGCTTTGCCAACTTATCCATGGGCAAAGTTTCACGCATCGCTAGGAAATGAGTGCTCTTAGTCAAACGGTCGACGACAACCCAAATGGTGTCGTTTCCTCTCAACGTCTTCGGTAGCTTGGTTATGAAGTCCATAGTAATTTTGTCCCATTTCCACTCGGGAATTTCAAGCGATTGAAGGCTCCCATCATTTTTTAGAATCTGAGCTTGTTTAACTAATCCTGAATTTTGTCCAACCCAATTTTTTTTTTATTTTGAGACACAAATTTATTTTCTTCAATGTAAAAGATGAAATAGTTGAATTTTATTTTGTTCCGACTAAATATTAATTAAAAGTTTAAATCTTTACAAGTTTTAGTCTATAAAGTAAAAGTTTTACAAATTTTCTTTTTTTTGAATAAATTATGTGTCTAGGATAAATTTTCAAGTTGCTTTGTTATATTAAAGTTTTATATGGTCAAATTTCATATTTTTTAAAAGTCGAAAAGTCAGCAACATGTTTGAAACTTTTATTTCTGCTTTAAAGTTGTGTGATTCGGAATATTTGTAGTTTAATTTGCTTAGACATCACTAAACGATCAAAATTTTAGATTGGAGTGAAAATATGGGCTAAGCACTTTTATATAAAACTGAGTGATTGAGATGAAAATTTATAAAATTCAGACATCTTTAAGTTTAAAAGTGTGTACCTGTGGCCTTTCTGGTTTGGGAAAGTAAGTTCCTCGGGATGCTTGTCATCTGGTCCCCTAAGGTCAATTGGTCTAGGAGTGATCGAACCCAAATCCTGCAATAGAACCAGATCGAAAGTCATGTTCTACTGGTATGAATGGTTTTAGGATATGTCGATGTAGCCTTTCTGATCTGGGAGAGTAAGTTCCAAGGGGTGCTTGACACCTAGTCCCCTAAGGCCAACTGATCTGGGAGCCGCTGACCCAAATCCTGCAATAGGGTCAGATAGAAAGTTACGTTTACGGTATGTTCTTTACTTAATAAACTTTTTGATTAAAAAGATGCCATAGTGCACACGCTTAAAAGATGCCAAAGAGCACACTCATGTTAAGATGCCAATGTGCACACTGCTAAAAGATGCCAATGAGCACACATCTCATGATACTTGGTGATATGTTTGAGTTGCGATAAATCTGTAAATTTATGAATATCTTAATTCTTGATGGCTTAGTGTATGTACATGCAAAGTTCTCTATTATATTTTTAGAATTGCATTATCTTGAAGCTAATTGAAGATTCGCATGCAAGCACACTGAATAGATTGATGAATGATTTTGAAACTGAACATGTCTTAACTTAATATGCAATGAAACTTGTTTCTGTATCCAACAACACATGTTTGATTTCAAATGTTTGATAAATCTGTGAATTTTTACTAAGTAGAATTTAATTTGTTTAGTGTTTAAAATTTTATATGTTTAGTCGTTTCAAAATTTAAATTTAGTATATTTTTCTTTATACATTGATTTTTGATCATTGTGTTCTCATCAATATATTTTCCTGGGTTTGTGCATTATTCAAGGGGAGTGAACAAAGAGAGTATTTTTCAAATATTATATCTGTTTTTGAGGGGGAGTATCTGATTTTCTTTACATTAATGCTAACTTGAATTGTCAAATCTAGTGCATTTGTGTAGGGGGAGTCAAAGAGCTTAAAAAGGTAAAAAATTTATGAGTTTAAGTCAGATTTGCGCATTCAATTGGTAACACAAACCTCGCTTTGCGTATCCTTCATGAAACGCAAACCTCGCTTTGCGTATCCCTCGTGAAACGCAAACCTCGCTTTGCGTATCCCGCATGAAACACAAACCTCGGTTTGCGCATCCAACGTGACGCACAAACCTCCCCTGTTTTCTCTGTTTCTTTGATTTTGCTGATCTTACGCTGTCTCGTCTCCAACATTTGCATGATCAAGTTGATCAAGATCATCAAGGTCATGAGGGGGAGAAGTTAAGGAGAAGTTAAAGAGACAAAGAGCTCAAAAGTTTATCTGCTGATCAAGATTCGCTCAAAGATTCTATTCTCTCAGCTAGGGGTGCTCAAAAAAACCGTTGGACCGCTCAAACCGGTCGAACCAAGTCAAACCGAACCGTTTTTGGCAGTTTAGGCGGTCTGGCGGTCTGGTCTGGTCTGAAAAATCGCCAAACTGGGTGGTCCGGTCTGGTCTGCGGTTTGGAGTTTTTTTTGGGCGGTTTGGACCAAACCGACCGCCAAATATATCTATATATATTTTTTATTTTTTTATATACATATTTATATAATCTATTGTTTAGCCCAAATATCCAATTTATCTTTAGACTTAAATATATACAAAAAAGTCCAAAGATAATTTTAAATCGCCATGGATTTTATTTGCACTTTGCATATTACTTTTTTTTTTGTGTTTTGTCTTGAGATATTTTGCTAACTTTTGTGGACTTTGTTAACATTGTTGTAGACTTTTATTTATTTCAAATGAACTCAAGCTAATGAACCTTTAAAGTTTATATTTTTATATGTTTTTTATGTTTAAACTTTAAAACCCACTAAAAGGCCCAAACCGCCTAAACTAGTCGACGAAACCGCCTAAACCGTAGTCCGACTTGACCGGTCTGGGCACTTGATGTCAAACCGCTCGGTTTAAAAAATCAACAAACCGCCACTAGTGGTTTGGTTTGTGGTTTGAGGGGTTAAACCGCCCAAACCGGACCGCGAACACCCCTACACTCAGCCATATCAATTCTTTTGTTGTTCCTGCTCCGAACACCACAGTTCGTTCAAGATCATTAAAAAGAGGTGTATCGCCTAGAGCTCAAGCAGCAAAGACAATTTCAATCCGAAAGATGCTGACAAAAAATATTTCTTTAAAAAGTCAGAAAGCTTCATAAAGTCGCTTTGTTAGTCTGTGCTATTATAGAAGACAATTTTTTTGAAGACCAAAGCGCCAATGATTACTAAGGGGGAGATTGTTAGGTCTGATTTTATAGTAATCATTGTATTTATAGGACTTGGTCAAATACTGTGTTTAGAGTCATACTAAGTTGTATCTGACCAAGGGTATTTAAGTTCCTTTGGTCTTGGGTTGTTGTAAGAATCTCACGCACACATCAATACAATCCTACTTTGCGCTTCCAAGTTCTCTCTCTCTACTTTCTCTCTCTAAAGATTCATAGATCTTGGACTATCAATTGTGGACATTTAATTTTTGACAGAGGGGGTATATTGGAGCAGTCAAAGTATAACTTGTTGTTATTTTGGAAATTCTTGTTGTAGGTCACTGTATCCAAAGATGAGACTGTAACACCCGTGACAAACTAAGGAGAGGTATAGGCTACTACAACACCCTCCACCTTACAATAACAACTTTATTCCACCCACCTCAGACCTCTTAGAAAGACAAGATAAGAAAGAACTTCTTGCATGAGCCCCAGAAGTAGATCCACTAGATACAGTAGTGGTTGAGGCAGATTCTAAAGAAGAGAATACTGAGGATAATAATAAGGAAGACCAGAAAGTAATTCCCTTAGAAAACCATATTCTGACAAATGAAAGGGGGGGTAAACCATTTGTCAAGAGCGAGAAAGTGAAGAAGTCCAAGATTGGGGAAGAGACTATTAAGAGTGAAAAAGGTGAGACCTCCAGGAAAGGGAAGGAAAAGGTACAGGGAGATCATTATATACAAACTACTGTTGTAAATCCCTGTACTTGTAAACAGAACAAGCCCCATCAACATGATAAAATAAGGGGAAATCAGAGAAACAGAAATAACCAGTGGGCTCAAAAACAGGGAATTGATCTAAGCAAAGTCAATACACCAAAGCCTTGTTTTATTTGTGGTAAGTTGAATCATCTAGCCAAACACTGTTATTTCACTCCCATTAACAAAAGATTTACTTTTCAAAGACAAACACAAAATTCAGTTGGTTATAGGAAGCAATCAATAAATCACATGGCTGCTAATATGAGAACAGTACCAATGAAAAGTGGGACTGCAAAATCTCATATTCAGAATAAGTTTGCTAAATCAAAAGAAAATACTCCAAGCAAATCAAGGAGTAACACACAGAATAAGAAAGTAAATAACTTTGTCAAAATTTGGGTTCCAAAAGTCAAGAAAGTTGTTAGTACTGCTATCTCAAATAGTAGTGCTAACAGAAATAGTGCAGCTGATAGCAATACTACTGCTAACCAAGTTAGTACTGCTAACCAAGTTAGTACTGCTAACCAAGTTAGTACTACTAATAAAGATAGTACTGCTACCAGTGTTAATACTGCCAAGCCTATAATTATGACAAAATATTCCAGCCATGAGATTCCTAATTCTAATCATCTTTCCAAGACGAATCTTACTGAGCATGAATATGTTGATGAGAAAGGGCAACCCAAGACCATTTTGGCTTAGGTTCCCTCAAGAAACTAACTGTTTTATCTAGTGTGCTGGGCAACCAACAGCTCAAGAGGAAGAGCATTTGGCATGTAGATAGTGGTTGCTCTAGGCACATAACAGGTAACATGGACTGCCTTCAAAATTTCAAAAGAATTGATGGAGGACATGTTGCTTTTGGTAAATTCTTAAATGATTGCTTTCTCAATTTTCATAGTAAATGGTGTTGCTAACCTTGTGTGTTTAAGTATTTCAGATTGCTTCAATTGGATACTTGGTACTTCTGGTTAAGTGAATACTACTCTCTATATTACTCATGATGACAGTTCAAATATGGTTAAGTATGGTTACTACTGCTAGGTGGTTTATATTGGCAGTACAAAGTTATTACTGCTTGCCTTATTTCTACTGCCAATCAGTGTTAATGCTGCTGGTATGTGTTAATACTGCTAGTCTGTGTTAATACTGCCGGTATGTGTTACTACTGCTGGTATGTGTTAATACTGCTAGTCTGAGTTAATACTGCCAGTATGTGTTACTACTGCTTATATGGGTTAATACTGCGGGTATGTGTTAATGCTGCGAGGGTACTTAATACTGCTTCAAACTGAAACCCCCTTACCCTATAAATACCCTCTTTGACCGCCAAAACCCAAACGACCCTTTGAATTTCTATTGAGTATTCATCCTCTCTTTCTCTCTAACATTCTTGCTTCCCAGTGCATAAACCCTAGTGTTGATTCAGACTCAAGAACGATGGCAGGACTGGATTTTGTAGACGATCACAATGAGCTAGCAATGCTGCAAAAACCCAAACAAGCTGAGGGTTTTCATGAGATTGTGGATTTCCTAAAATCCTCATACATCACCTATGCAATAACTGTCAATCCCACCATCTATGTGGAACATCTGCGACAATTCTGGATGAATGCATCCATTCAGAAAGTTGATGGCAATCAGGCCATCCAATCAAAGGTCTGTGATAAATCAATCACAATCACTGAAGCCTGCATTCACATTCATCTACGTCTAGATGATGCCTTAGGTATTACTACTCTCCCTAAGGAAGACTTATTCAAGGCGATTGATCTAATGGGGTATGAAGGTCCTACTGAGGTTTATAAGTTCTTCAAGAGCAAATTTTCACCTCAGTGGAGATTCTTTGTTCATACTCTGCAACATTGTATTTCTTGCAAAACAACTGGATGGATTGAGTTTAGCAGTACCATAGCTTATGCTCTGGTCTACTTAGCTACCTCCAGAAAGTTTAATTTTTCACAAATGATTCTGAATGATTTGTTGTCAAACCTGAATACCAAAACAAAAACTAAAAGATTCTATATGTATCCAAGGTTTGTACAAGAAGTACTTAACAAGGAATTGACGGATTTTCCCTCTTTTCAAGAGGTGTATGTACCTAAACCTTCCAAAGGGAAGGTGTTTTCCAACATGAAAAAGGCCTAGTAAGGACTTTTCTGGAAAAGACACACCATTGTTCTCTACAATGATGGTTATGTCTTATTCCCATGGTGAGGCATCAGGGTCATAGCCCACATCTGACCACCCCACTGATGACCTACCCACACCATTCATTTCAAATGATCCTCCTTAGATCCCTGTTGTCAAGCCAATTTCCCCCATCACTCAAACATATGTAAGAAAAAAGGTACAGAAGGTTCCTTCCCTTCCTGTATTTACACCCCAAAAGCCTGCAAGCCCTCTGATGGAGCATTCTCCATTAGAGAATATCCAAAGGGAAACCACAGGGGTGTCTCCCAACCCAAGATGGTGCTCTATAAGAAGAAGGATGAACATATGGGTAGTAAGGCTCACACTACTGACTCTTCACAAGGTGTGGATCAGGACAGTGTGAACATAACTAAGACCTTCCCCATGACAACTTTGGATGAGAAATCATCTAAAGGACCCAGGTGCTAAGAAACCAAGGGGGTAGAAGGTGCTTCTGCTAGGCAGAAGGCCTCTACTAAAAGATCCAAGGATCCTTCAAGGGTGGTCAACACACCTAAAGGAGGTGAGGACATATATAACTATGAGTAATTGATGGAAACAATTGGAAATGTCAACCTGGATGTACTCAAAGAAGGAATAGAGATAAAAGCAATGCAAAAAGTGATCATCTCCCAACAGGGGCAGATTGCTAAACTCAAGAAGATGGTACTTAAGCTAGTGCACAAAAAGAAGAGAACCCATTTTGTCTTGAAGAAAAGGGGCATTGCTCATGATGCTTCCAAAAAGGGGGAGAATCAAGATGAAAGTGAGAAGGAAAGCTCTGTGGCCATGGAATATCAGTTTGAGGGGGAGATCAGTGGTAAAGCTGAAAAGAATGTTAAAGCAGCAGAAACAGAAACAGCAGTAGAAACTGAAATGACTATAGAAGAAATAGAGATTGCTGAAACTTTGGTGAAGGCAAAGAATGACACTCCTAAGGCCACTCAAAAGGCTAAGGGAGTGGTGATCAAAGAAGGAGAATCAGAGAAGAAAAAGACAAAAGTCAGTGCGTCAGATGCAAAGAAGAAAGGGAAAGAGAAGATGGTTGAGCATGAGAAACCAGTAAAAAAGCAGAAGCAAATTGATTTAGATGCTGATTTGGCAAAGGCATTAAATGTACAGTTTGAAAAGGAGCTTGAAAAGGAGAGATTGAACTTCAAAAAGCCAAAGACAGAAAGATTGCATTAGAGTTAGCAAAAAGGCTTAGTGAAGAATATCAGAAGAGCTTGAAAACTGCTGTGAAGAGGGTTACTATGAAAGCTTCAAAGAAAAGACAACCTTCAAAGACCTTTATGGCTACTCAAGAAAGAAGAAATATGATCAACTTCTTCAAAGGGTCTATTAGAGTTCCAGAAGGAATGTTTACAAAGATGTCTTGGATCATAATAGAAGACTTATACAAGAAGGAGATGGCCAAGCTTCAAGGAGACTTCAGTCAGAGGGTTGAAATTGAAAGAAAGATGAAAGAAAGGAATGATCTGAACATTCAACAGCGCTTCCCTAACAGTGAAGAAGGCACTCCTACAAAAGAAAAGATAGAAGTCAAGAAGAAAGAGACTTTGGCTCAAAAGATTGGAGCTATTAAAAGAATGAAGTCAATTGCTTCAAAGAAACAGACAAAGAGGCAAAGGACTGAGGAAGTTGAGAAACAAAAGGAAAGTGAAAGAATGAAAGCAGAACCATCAGAACCTATAGTTGCACCTCCTACAGAGCATGTTAAAACTAAGCATAGTCAAGAGCAACCAAGTCAATTTGATGTGCAGTTTGAGCTATATATGACAGTGACTGATGCAGAACCTGTAAAAGCAGATCCTATCTCAGTGAAAGCCCCAGAGATCATTCATTGGGATATTTTGATGGATAAAGGCAAAGAATACTTCAGAATCAAAAGAATGGGTGACAAGTTTGAGGTTTATTCAACCTGGGGTAAGATAATCAGAAGTTGTACCATATCTGACTTGGAAGAAATGTACAAGATTGGTTTGAATCTGTATGGTGATATGTTAAAAGGTGCAGGAATGAGCATTACAAAGATGGCTTTGGAATTTATGTGCATGATGTTTGATCCTGATAGAGTCAAAAATCTTATCAAAGATGTGCAATATGAAAATGGATTCAAAAGCATTGATAACTGGATGTTCATTGAAAGATCAGGAGTATATGTGTTAAGACACAGTCTCATTGGTTTCAAGATCATCCAAACTGAAGATCGCAATATGAATCTAAAACAGAAAAGTCGTCTCATTAATATTAGTCTAAGTCGTTTGTAATAAAATAGTCAAAGTTAGTTTGAATTGTAATATTTAACTTAATATCTAGTTTGTTAGATATTTAGTTAACTTAGTTTCTAGTATTTAGTTTAATTAATATTAGAAATAATATCTAGATCAAATATCTAGATATTATTCTAGATAGTGTGTCTAACACACTAAGTTAGATTTGTGTCTCTAGTATCTATCATCTATTAGAATCAGATCAAAAACAGATCACACATACAAACACACAATTTAAGGTGTATTTGAGAGAAAACATAGAGAACACAAATCAAAGCTGTTAGAGCATAAATATGTTGGATTCAAGATCATAAAGATTGAAGACAAAAGATCAAGAAGTCAAAGCTGAGAAAGTCAAATCTTATTAAAAGTCAAAGTCTCTTAATAAAAGTCAATGTATTTGTATTTGTTGTTTCCTTGTTTTAGAGGGTAGTATAAATAGTTTTTCTATTTGTATTTTCAGTAGATACAAGAGTTACACATTTAAGAGAAGTCAGATTGTAGAGAGAGAGAGAGAGAGAGAGTTCTAGAGAGAGAAAGTGTAAAGATTGAATTTGAAAGTAATCAAACAGGTAATTTGTTTGTTAATCTTGTTGTGTTTGATTAATATAGATTAGAAACTAGATTCAGGGACACACAATTGGTATCAGAGCAGATCCAAATTGAAATTGAATCAAGAAAATCAAAGTTTTTGGTTTTTCGTCACTGATCATGGAAGAAATTTCGAAGTTTGGATTTTTGTGAGTTTTTTGGAGCAGATTTTGATTAGGTTTTGATCGCAAAGTGTACTAGATCGAGTCTTTGTATTTTAATTTTCGTTTTTGCACTGTAATTTCACTCGAATTTGTGATTTTTGTTAAGTTTTTGTTCACGAGTTTATAGTTACTGTTTCATAGATCTTTTGGATTGTAATTGTTCAATTGTGAAATTCATGTATTGTAATATGTTCTTTGATTGATTACAAAGGATTCTGCAAAGTTACAGATCGATTGGACAAGGTTAGATCGATTTTCAGATGAAAAAGTTAGTTTTTGGGTCGACAGAAGGAAGAACACGCTAGATCCCTCAAACGCGCTAGTTCATCTTGAAACGCGCAAAGTTCATCAGGGTAGAATGCGCAAGTCGAAGTCTCAAACGCGTAAGGCTACTTGCGAGTTTCAAGAAACGCGCTAGTAGTGGCCAGCGAGTTCATCAAACTCGCTAATCAAAGCTAGCGAGTTTCAGAGGAATAGTAGGTTGCGAGTTCTTTGGCCTGCGAGTTTGAGGAGAAACAGTGATCAGCGAGTTTATCGACCTGCGAGTTTGAAAATTCAGAAAATAATTCTAAGTGTTGAAACGCGCAAGAGTGGCTAGCGAGTTTAGTTCAAACACGCAAGCTTCGATCTGCGAGTTTGGGAAACGCGCACATCACGGTTAGCGAGTTCTAGTATGAACAGTGGTTAGCGAGTTCAGGCGCTTGCGAGTTTCGTCGATCTGCGTGTTTCATCTGTGAGTTTGATCTGCGTATTTGCTTGCGAGTTTCTCAAAACGCGCAATTATCTGCGAGTTTTCTTGCGAGTTTACTTGCGAGTTTGTCTGCGCATTTGGTTGAGAATTTATAGAACGCGCAAGTCTTAGTCTGCGAGTTCTTCAGTCTGCGAGTTTTAGGGCTTGCGAGTTAAATAGTAACTTGCGAGTTATGACACTTAGTCAAATTTTTTCGATTTTTTCAAAACTGTAATATGGCCTTGAATAGTGAAAAAAAAATTTCTAGGGGCGCTGCCCCTCGACCCCGCAAGGGCGTTGCCCCTTGACCCAACCCGCTAAGTCTGCCTAGGGGGACATAGTTCTTTTTGTGATTAAATTTCTGATTTTATATTTCAAGTTTTCTGTATTTTCTTGATTGTTTCATTTGGACTAACGATCAGTTCTAGTTTCTTATTGATATATTTTTCAAACAGGTTTATACAAGATGACTTCCAAAGATGCTCTTTCAATTGGAACCGATGTTAAACCTCCAGTTTTATTCAAAGGCGAATATGAGCAATGGAAAGACAGATTCTTGGATTTCGTGGATCGGCCTTCAAATGGAGAGAATATTTTACTGTCTATCACTGAAGGTCCAATGGCTCCAATTACAGTTCAGATACCTGATGTTGATTCTTCTGACAGTGAAGATGGAACTAAAGAAAGAGAGCAAAAGATGAAAACAGTGACAGTAGATATTTCTCAATATTCTGAAGAGCAGAAAAGCCGATACAAAGCAGATAAACAAGCGAGATCATTACTTCTTCAAAGCATCCCAAACGAGATCTACATTAAGATTGACAGTTATAAAGCAAATGCAAAGAAGATGTGGGATCATTTACAAAAGATGATGATGGGATCAAAGGTCGGAAACTAGATGAAAGTGGCAAATTGCATAAATAGCTATGAGGAGTTCAAAGCCAAGGAGAATGAGAGTCTGGAAGATACTTATGAGAGGTTTGTGTTGCTTCTGAACGAGTTAACAAAGAACAAAGTTAAGAAGAAGCAATTGGAAAACAATGTCAAATTCTTGAGTATCTTACGTCCAGAGTGGAAGAAGCATACAAGAAGAATGAAACAGATGAAGGATTTAAATGAAATTCCACTACATGAGGTATTTGAAACCTTAAAGCAGAATGAAGAAGAGGTTGAAGAGAAAAGAGCTGAAAAGAAGAAAGCAGTACAAGCTTCTAATCCTATTGCCTTAGTAGCTGGAGAGAAGTTGAAAGAAAAGAAAGAGAAGAAAGAAAAGAGAAAGAAGATAGTTCTTACAACTTCTGAGTCAGATTCTGTTACAGATAGTGATGATGGCGAGAGTCTGAAACAAGCTATGATTTTGCTGACCCGTGCTTTTCAGAAGAAATTTTATAAGAAGCCGGGATCAAATTCTCAACGGTATTCTTCTTCGAGTTCAAAGAACCACGAGCACCAAGAGAGGGTAGAAGGCAAGAGATTTGAAGAGAAACGGTATGATGAGAAGACACCAGATGAGAAGAAGATGTTTGTGAATGACTACACTGCTGCTGAAAAGCCTTCAACTGATTCAATCAAATGCTACAATTGCGGGAAGATGGGTCATTATGCCAAAGATTGTCGGAAGCCGAAAGTATGCAACTCTCAGTATTATCAAAACAAGTTGCTCTTGGCAAGACAACAAGAAGCTGGTGTAGCTTTGATGGCCGAGGATGAGTTTTGGTTGGATCATTCTGAGGATGAGTTTTGGTTGGATCATTCCGAGGATGAAGGAGAAGATAAAGAAGAAAATGCTCATATCTGTCTAATGGGCAAAGAGGACAAGAATGACGAGTCAGATGATGAAGAAGTGAATAAGGTATTAAACTTAACTCCAAAAGATTTCATTACCAAGTTGGAAACCATGGTGGTTGAGCTACAAAATTTACAAAATAATCTGAAAAATGAAAAGGAAAAGGTTGCTAAAAAGAACAAGAAGATCTTTGAACTTAATACTTCTGTTATCTCAAACAAAGATCTAATTGATTCTTTACGCAAATCTGATTCTGATTCTAAATCTAAAGTAGATGATTTTGAAAAGAAGATTTCTGAGTTTGAAGGTAAAGTAAATAAATATGAGTTTGAAAATAATGAATCTGCACTAACTATTTATAAACTGCAGGTTGAAAACAAGAATTTGAACAAGAAGGTAAATGGTCTGGAAGTTAAACTTTATAAAAGAGATCAAACAGATCAAACCATCTTTCTTAATACTCCTAATGAAGAGGTAGATGTTAAGCAAAGATGGGGACTTGGTTTTAACAACCCCCATTATCTTAAAAAAGCTATCAGAAAACAGCCGGCACTTTATAACTATGATTTTCTTGCCTGTGCTGATAAACATATTCATTTGAAACCCAAATTTGTTATCAAATTGTCAGATGAAGATGAGGCCAAAGAAACTGAAAACAGAAAGAATAAAAAGAAAATGCAACTACTATTTAACTATGTCAAGTTAAATGATAGTTATCTTTCAGAAACACCGAAAGTTCTTTCAAAAGACTATTTTGTTAGTTATTCCGCATCTGAGATTAAGGCAAAACCTGCGATTGCAAAGGTTTATGTTCCTACATCTATTCTTGAAAGCAAAATAGTTGAACTTGAAAATGTTTTATCTGATGAAAAACTTTTGGTTGAGATAGAACAAAATGTGTTTTCTACAGTTATAAAGAACACTGTTTTTCAAGAAAAATCAACAAAGTGTTCTACAATTTCAAAGGCACCTCAAACTTTCTCTGATAATTCTGATGACTTATTTGAGTCTACAAATGATTCTTTTAGTTCTGATAATGGGAGCATGGAAGAATCTGATATGTTTGACATTCATTCTAAACTTCCTGATCGTTCTACTTATCTTGAAAATGACAAAGTGTTATCAAGTGATGTTAGTAATGACAAAGTTTCTGTAACTGTTGATTACTATGCTAATGGTAAGAAACATAAGAAGCAGCGATTACAGAAACAAAAATACACTGGTACACAAAAGAAACCTCAGTCACAGAAATCTATTTTTCCTAATAAATCTACATCTTATGTTTCAGTTTTAAGGAAGAAAAAGCTGAAAGCTCAATCCAAATGGAGACCAAAAAGGAGGGATGATGAGATAGTGGAATCAGTTACTGATAATTCTTGTACTAAAATTGATAGTAGTGATTCTGATATAGTTGATCAATGTGCTTCTCATAAACAAAACCTTGTAACTTCTTACAAGCGTTACTCAATAAAGCAGTTGATTCAATTATCTTCTATTACTACTAAATTTCGTAATGATTATCGGAAAACTGACTTTGCTTATTCTCATGATTCTTCTGATTGGTATGGATCTTATCATGTATATTCTTCTAGATCAAATGTTTGTAAAAGTTTTCAAAAGAACAGAGGGTCCATTTTTAAGTGGATGCCAAAATCTTGTACTAAACTGTTAGGTCCCGTTTTCAAATGGGTACCTAAAACTATTATTGCCTGATTTCTCTTGCAGACCCGGCATATGTGGTACTTGGACAGTGGATGTTCCAAGCATATGACTAGGCAAAAAGCTTTATTGTCTAACTATACAGAGAAATTCAGTGGCAATGTCAGATTTGGAAACGATCAACTTTCACCTATCTTAGGATATGGTGACATTATACAAGACAACATAACGATCAGTAAAGTGAGTTATGTCGAAGGCTTGGGGCACAACTTATTCAGCATAGGTCAATTCTGCGATAAAGGGTTAGAGGTCAACTTCAAGTCTAAGAGTTGCTCAGTTCGTACTGAAGATGGAACAGAACTCTTGGGTGGACATAGAAACACAAACCTCTACACCATCAACTTGTCCAAAGTTCAGATTGACAATCAGGTATGCTTGATGACAAAAGCTTCACAGCAACAAAGTTGGCTCTGGCATAGACGGTTATCTCACTTGAACTTTCGTTACATCAACAAGCTGGTTCGTGGGAAGTTGGTAAAGGGACTTCCTGAGTTGAAATACGAACGAGAACACTTATACGCAGCATGTGAGAAGGGTAAGATGAAGAGAGCCGCACACAAACCGAAGCCTGAACCAAGCACTAGTTCTCCGTTAGAACTGATACACATGGATTTATGTGGACCAATGAGAACTCAGAGTTTGGGTGGTAAGAAATATGTGTTGGTAATTGTGGACGATTACTCCAGATACACGTGGGTCAAATTTCTTCGTTCAAAAGATGAGACACCGGAAGTTCTCATTTCATTCTTAAAGACGACCCAGGTGAAACTACAGCGACAAGTAAAGTTCCTTCGAACTGACAATGGCACAGAATTCAAGAACAAGATTGTTGATGAATATCTCGATTCAGTTGGGATTTCACATCAGTATTCTGCTGCTAGAACCCCTCAACAAAATGGAGTAGTAGAAAGACGTAATAGGACGCTAGTCGAGGCCGCTCGAACTATGCTTAGTCAATTGGATCTACCTCTATTCTTGTGGGCGGAAGTTGTGTCGACTGCATGCCATACGCAAAATCGTTCCATGATACACCGCCGATTTCAAAAGACTCCATATGAGATGATCAACAACAAAACACCTACTATCAAATATTTTCACATATTTGGGTGTAAATGTTTTGTGCTTAACGACAGAGAGAGTCTGAATAAATTCAGTGCTAAAGCGGATGAAGCAATCTTTATCGGTTATTCTTCAACTTCTGCTGCATATCGTGTTTATATAAAGAAGTCAAAGACAGTTGTGGAGAGCGTCAATGTTACATTTGATGAAGATATGGCTTCTGATCATCTCAGTTCAGAACCCGTTATTACTGGTGTATTAGCTTCTGGGCAGATCAATCCAGAACCTGTGTCTACAATGACAAATTCGGATAACGCTTCTACATCTACTTCACATTTAACTGATTTAGATTTGTTATTTGAATTCTTTTATGATGAGTTTCTAGGATCTAATATACCTAAATCTGCTGTGACTGACAGGTCTGAAGATACAAGTTGTCATCATCCAGTCACTTCAGAAGTTATTACTGAACAAGCATCCCCAGTTCAGACAGAAACTCATATTCCTATTGTTACTCCTACAGTTGAAGATGTTCAAACAAATGCTGAACCAGAAGTAACTGTTTCAGTTGGGTGTACTACATTGTCTAATCAACAGCTTGAATCTGCTGTCCCAACTGATACTTCTGCAAATGATATTTCAACTGAAAACCCCCCTCCTGTAATTCAAACTGATGATTCTGCAAGTGGATTTCAAGATGATGATCATACTCAATCAGTATCTACTCCACTCCCAGATGAGCATCGCTGGACCAAGGACCATCCATTACATCAAGTAATTGGAGATGTTGACAAGCCTGTTCAGACAAGGTCAGCGACTCTTAATCAGTGTATGCATGACTCGTTCCTAAGCAAGATTGAGCCAACACGAGTATCCAAGGCTCTTGCTGATTCAGACTGGGTATCTGCAATGCAAGAAGAGCTCAATCAGTTTGAAGCCCTAAAGGTTTGGAGATTAGTTCCTAAGCCTGAAAGAAAGACCGTGATAGGAACTAAGTGGGTATTCAAGAACAAAATGGATGAAGACGGTGTCGTCATCAGAAACAAAGCTAGACTTGTTGCCAAAGGCTATCGGCAAGAGGAAGGCATTGATTATGACGAGACGTATGCTCCAGTAGAGCGCATAGAGGCAATCAGAATGTTTCTCGCCTACGCCGCTCATAAGAACTTCACAGTCTTTCAGATGGATGTGAAAATAGCCTTTCTGAACGGCATTCTTAAAGAAGAAGTGTATGTGTCTCAACCAGAAGGGTTCGTTAATCAATACAAGCCAGATCATGTCTATATCTTGGACAAAGCCCTTTATGGATTAAACCAAGCCCCTCGAGCCTGGTATGATGTATTATCAAAATTCTTGGTCAAGTCTGGTTTCTCAAAAGGTAAGATCGACACTACTTTATTTATCAAGAAAGAAAAAGCTGATATTATACTTATTCATATTTATGTTGATGATATAATATTTGGTTCTACTAATCCAAAATATTGCAAAAACTTTTCTATCCTCATGGTGTCACGTTTTCAAATGAGTATGATGGGAGAGATGAATTTCTTTCTCGGATTACAAGTTAAACAACTATCTACGAGGATTTTTATCAATCAGTCTAAGTACATTTTGGACATTCTTCGGAAGTACAAAATGGAAGATTGCAAATCTATTGGCACCCCGATGGCACCAGGAACTAAGATTCACGATGATCCTTCGGGTACAAGTGTTGATCTTAGAACTTATAGAGGTATGATTGGTTCTTTGATGTATCTTACATCGAGTAGACCAGATATTATGTTCTCAACATGTCTTTGTTCTAGATATCAAGCTGCTCCCAAAGAATCCCATTTGGCCGTTGTCAAACGGATCTTTAGATATCTGAAGGGGACTGCAGACCTTGGTTTGTGGTATCCTAAAGATACTGGGTTTCAACTGACTGCATATTCAGATGCAGATCATGCAGGTTGCATGTTGGATAGAAAGAGTACTTCTGGTCACGTACAATTCCTTGGAGACAAACTCGTTAGCTGGGCTTCAAAGAAACAGTTATGCGTTTCCACATCGACTGCTGAAGCGGAGTATGTAGCTGCTGCTAGTTGCTGCTCTCAAGTCTTGTGGATGCGAACACAGCTACGAGATTATGGCTTTAAGTATGATAAAATCCCAATATATTGTGACTCGAAGAGTGCGATTGCCATATCTGCTAATCCTGTCCAACACACGAAAACCAAACACATTGATGTAAGGTATCATTTTATCAAAGATAATGTTGAAAAACGAACAATTGAACTTTATTTTGTAAAAACAGATTATCAACTTGCAGATTTATTTACCAAACCCTTAGATGAAAAGAGATTTAATTTTCTTATCTCTAAGCTTGGTATGTTAAATCTTAAGACGTAATCGGTTTTTACCTACTAAAGTTACAAATTGTTATTTTTCATCCTTTTCTTTATCTTAATGTCTGAAAGATACCTGCACTTTAATGGTTTGCTCATGATCTCAGGGGGAGTAAGAGAAGATTTTAGATGATCTATATTCATTTGAGGGGGAGTAAAACTAATTTCTGCATTTTGCTTAACTGACAAAATTTTTGCAATGCATGATTTTAGGGGGAGCTTATAAGTAACATGGAGTAAGACTATGATTTCTGATTATTTCTGATCAGAACTCGTATCTTAAAAGTTTTATTGCTTTATGTCGTTTATTTTCGAATAAATTTTGTGAATAAATTTTTGACTAGACTTTGAGACTTATAGGATGAGAGAAGCTGACACGATCATATCTACATGACTACAGCTGACTTTCTGATATTTAAGATTGAGTGACAAGGTAAATTTTTTATCTTAATCTCACATATATCTGAAAGAAGGACAACTTTCAGGTATAGAAAACATGTTCTTAAATGTTCAAACCACTTCCTGATTCTTAAACAGATTTTATAATTTGGAAGTATGATTTTAAATGGTTTTATTTTTATTTTGTGCTTACATGTTTACAAACCGTGTGTTTCCAAAGATAAATACTTGAGTATTGTCTTTTCTATATACTTTCAAGTCTTCACACACACTGGTTTGAATTTTTGTTCAACATGTTCTTACCATGTCTCTAAATTGAAACAATTTTTATTCGATGGTAAGACACTCCGCTTGTATTCAAAGAATTTTTGAGCGATATTTCATTTCAAAGCGTTTCATTCAAGAATGTCTGTATATTGTTTCATATAGACAAATATCCATTATTCTTGACCATAAGCCTTAATTGTTATATCATTCATTTCTGGTCATTTTCATACAATGTCAGTTTTTCAAACAAGTCTTTTGCACTCATGATTATTCATTCAATATACTTGTTTGAAAATACTTCAATGTTTAAAAAAAATGCTCATATTTTCATGATTACTTTTTGAGCATACATTCATCTGATATTTGTATATGAGCTTTAACTGTTACAGTTAAACCATTTGAGCAAATCATGCTTAATAGGAAACTTGGGTTCTTTGTGCTAGGAATTAACTAAACTTCTATGGATTCACGTTAACCAGTTTTTCCTACCCATGAAGTTAATCCTTTAGTGATTGAGTGTGAGGAGTCTAAAAGAAATGAGTGTGGGTGTGATGAGGTAAAATGGAAATGAGAGATTGGTTAGTTGTGAGCTTAATGATTAAAAAGAAAGAGGGTGTGAGATCAGAGTAAAAGAATATCAAACTCTGCACCAACTACTTTCTGAGCCGGGCAGCCACATTACTAGCATTTCACAAATCTTTGGTGAATGTTATTGAAACAGGCAAATAGCCCATGCCAACTCTTGATTAAACCCTACCAACCACTCATTTTCTTCTCAAATAGAAAATGTTTCACATTTTCAAGGGGACGCAGCATATAATCTATCTGGTTTTCATTTGGAAAATCTGGATATTGAAACAGAAGGAAGTCTGCCCCACCTACTGTTGTTTCAGTGGTTTACACAATGTTGAGCCTTATTAAAAGCAATTATTCGTGCTTAATTCTTTCTACACTTGCACGAGCACACAAAGCATTTGTTTCTTTGTCATAACATTCATAGAAATTGCCTTTGTGGTATTTCGATGATTGGATGGAAGCCCTGGGGGAGTGAACATCAAAAAGCTCCTTTATATTGTGTATTCGTTACACACAGTGACTTTGTGTTACTGACAGGCATTTTAACTGATTCATTTGTTGATTCAGGTGTTACTTTCTTATTTTGTCCAGATTTGAAAAGATCTGGATAAATACATTGTTCGAATTGGCAAAGAATTAGAGGCTCAGATCAGAATGGTCAAAGACATTTCTTGATGAAAGTTTTGATGATATCGATGCTCAAATCATCAAAAAGGGGGAGAAGAGTTAAAGAAATGTTTGAATCAAATTTGGGAAGAAGAGTTTTAATTCAAGAATTTTGAAGTTTATTTGTTGAAGCAATCAGTTTGTTGAAGATAATTTGCTGGAGCAAAGTGTGCTAAATCTGAAAATCTTAAGATATTTTTCTTTTCAAGTCTGAAAAAGGTTTGTGTACAACCTTGGGAAAGATTGTTACTATTTTTGATGGTCAGACGTTGGGAAGATTGCTGAAAGTATTTGAAGATACTGTGCTTATCAGAGAAGGGGAGATTGTAAAGATTTCATACAAATAGGGGGAGTATGAAAGTTGGTTGAGAAAGTTATGTTTGTATCAAAGGGGAAATGACAAGTGAAGATACAGATTGTTCAAAGAGGAGTTACTTCAATCGAGCTTAAATCGCATTGCTAAATCTTTTAGTATTGATCTTGATCCAAAGGGGGAGATTGTTAGAGCATAAATATGTTGGATTCAAGATCATAAAGATTGAAGACAAAAGATCAAGAAGTCAAAGCTGAGAAAGTCAAATCTTATTAAAAGTCAAAGTCTCTTAATAAAAGTCAATGTATTTGTATTTGTTGTTTCCTTGTTTTAGAGGGTAGTATAAATAGTTTTTCTATTTGTATTTTCAGTAGATACAAGAGTTACACATTTAAGAGAAGTCAGATTGTAGAGAGAGAGAGAGAGAGTTCTAGAGAGAGAAAGTGTAAAGATTGAATTTGAAAGTAATCAAACAGGTAATTTGTTTGTTAATCTTGTTGTGTTTGATTAATATAGATTAGAAACTAGATTCAGGGACACACAAAAGCTTCATAGATCAATCCTGTAATCGTTATTTTATATATCAAACAGGTTGGTAATCTTATTGTTGTTGTTTTTCTATAAAACTTGAAAGTATTGTTGGACCGACAATATGTCATAACCATTGACAAAAGCTTTCATGAGTATTACTTGGTTGCTAAGGTGTATGACCACAACAAAGTAAAGTTGGAAGGGATGCTGAAAGCTAAGTTGGTCTGCCCTAAAGGTTCTGAAATGGAAAGGATTGTAATCAGAAGAACCATCAATCAAAGTTTAGGTCTGGATCCTAATTTGGGAAACTGAGCAGTGTTTTTGAAAGCCTCATGAAGACCCTATGCTGAAGAACTTAACTTCTTTAATTAAAAAGTTAAGTTAGGGGGAGATTGTTGGGTCTGAAATGTGCTAAGTCTGATTAGTGCTGCTAAGTGTTGAAGGTTACTACTGCTGAAGACTTTAGTACTGCTAGTGAAGACATTACTACTGCTAGCTATATTAATACTGCTTGAAGAGTTAGTACTGCTAGAAAAATAGTTTGTACTGCTTGGAGAGTTAGTACTGCCAACAGAGTTACTACTGCTAGTAGTTAGTAATGCTGAAGAGTTAATACTGCAAGAGGAAGTTACTACTGCAAGCATAGTTAGTACTACTATTTATAAGAAGATGCTAAAGATTAATGATGCTTATGAAGATAATGATGATTGGTTACTTGGAACGAAAGAATAGGAGCTGGAGATAATGATGAAGATAATTATGGAATGGATGTTGAAGATCAATCTTGTTTTAATAATTATCTTGTAATCTGTTTTGTATATATAGTATAGAAGTCTTAGATTATAGAAAACATTTTTGCATATACGTTTTGGTATTAGAGAGAATTAACCTCAAGATTTTTAGTAATCCTTTCTTTAGAGAAGTATTGAACGTCTGTTGAGCCTGTTCAACAGATTGAGGTTTTGTTTGTAATCATCAAGTTAATTCAATATAACTTGTGATTTAAGTTCATACACTGTTCCATTGATTTACTGTTAAAGTGTTATTCCGCAAACTTCTTTAACATTGTTTCTAAGTGTTTAGTTTAATTCTTGTTTCGAATTTCGATCCTGACAAAGCTTCATCTTCACCTTCAACTTCAAGTTCATTTTGGGTTTTCTAGGTTTTCGTCAAAACCTAAGTGGTAAGCATGTTCTTTAAATTTCCAAACCTTGTAATAAGTTATAAATGCTCCATTGAAGTTTCCCTAGTGTTTGGTTTACCAAATCTCGGACTTGATAGTTTTGGGGAAACTAGGGTTTTGATCTCGTTGGGGATTTTAGTAAATAATGTTTGGGGAATGTTTCTAAATGGTTAAGTATGGTTATTTATGGTTTGGAATGTTTGGATCTAGGTTTTGTGTTGGGAACTGAAGATGTGACCAAGTCATTAATGCTGCTAGTTCAGAGTTAGTACTGCCAGAGGATCTCAAACTTAATACTGCTAGGTATTACTACTTCTAGTAGAATTAATACTGCTAGTCAAAGTTAGTGCTGCTTGAACAAAGTTAGTACTGCTTAGCTAGTTAGTACTGCTAGCAGTTAGTGCTGCTTAGTAGTTAATGCTGCCAAGACTCAGTTAATGCTTCTAAGGTGATCAAGGTGATTAATGTTGCTTCTGAGATAATCTGAAGATAATGTTGAAGAGACCGCGTCTGGAGATAAACATGGAAAGCTTGAAGATAATTATGAAGATTATTTTGAAGATCTTTTTATGTTTAGTAATTATCTTTTATTATTCAGTATATGTATAGATTAGAATAGAATTGAAAAGATATAGAAAATTTAGAGTTTTTGTTCTAGAGAGAGAATCAACCTCAAGGCATCGTTCCTAATTCTAGAGAAGTAGAATTCGTCATGAAAGAGCCTGTTCTTCAAGATTGAGGTTGTGAGTGAAAAGCTTGTAATTTGAATCATTAAGTAAAGTTTGCAAGTTTTGATACATACTGTTTTTCTGTTTATTGAATATTAAAGTGTTTTTCCGCAACTTCTTTAATATTGTTTCTGAATATTCATAATTCTTGTTGATAATTCGATCCTGACAAGTGGTATCAAAGCCATGTTCTCTCAGAAACATTCATTCATTCATCATGGAAAACTTTGCAGAATCAAACAGTACTCTTGTCTCTAAGGTTCCAATGCTTAAACCCAATGAGTTTGACATGTGGAAGATCAGAATCAGGCAATAAATTCTCCTCACTGACTACTCAATGTGGGATGTCATTGAGAATGGTCCCTCTAATGAAGGTCAGATTGGACCAGATGGTAAAAGACCTCCACCAAAGACAGATGGTGAGAGGATGATCAGGCAGATAGAGATGAAGGCCTTGACCACTCTGCTCTTGGCCATCCCCAATGAATATCAACATCAATTCTGCAACTGCACTGATGCTCATATTCTCTGGAATGCTCTAGAGAAAAGATTTGTTGGAACCAAGAGCACCAAAAGAAATCAAAGGGATGTTCTAAAGCAGCAGTATGAGAACTTCACTTTTTCAAAGAATGAGTCAATGACTCAAGCTTTTGATAGGTTCAACAAGCTTATTGGTGAACTGGCCACTGTTGGAGTGAAGATGGAGCAAGATGATATCAACAGAAAGTTCCTCAGATCTCTTGGGGATGAATGGACTATGGACACTGTCTCATATAGACAGAGTGACAATCTGGAAGAGAAGGAACTAGATGATCTGTATAATGATCTAAGAGTTTTTGAATCCGAGGTAGAAGCTAAGAAGAAGCCCACTGGGTATATTCATAATGATGCACTTCTATCAGCATCCACTGATACTACTTCCAACCCTGAAGCAGTTAGTGCTTCTAGTGGAGTGAATTCATAAAAAGGTACTGAAACTGTCTTTGAAGCCTTTTTGTCCAGTCATAGCAACAACTCCTTGATTAATGATGATCTGGAACAACTTCACCCTGATGATTTGGAGGAGATGGACATTAAATGGCAGATGGCCATGTTATCTATGAGGGTTAAGAAGTTTATTAAAAGAACTGGGAGGAACAACTTCTCTCAAAGAAGAGAAGATGGAGCTGGTTTTGACAAGATAAAGGTAGAATTCTATAAGTGCCACATGAGGGGACACTTTGCTAGAGAGTGCAGAAGTGGTGTGCCAAATAACAACCACCAACAAGCTTAGAATGGAGGCTACAATCAAAACAAGAACTCTGCTCAAGCCCTTGTTTCTCAACAAGGAATGGGGTTTGATTGGAGTGACCAAGCTGAGGAAGCCATTCAGAATCAAGCTCTTATGGCAGAGGTGTTTGATCTCCCCTCTGAGGTAATTACTAATCTTTGTACTCAATCTTGCATAGACACTGTCAAAAGGTACAGGGATCACAACCAAAACATGCGTGTTGACCTCAAAAGATTAGAAAAGGACAGAAGAGATTATGTGTTGATAGTTGAGAGGTTTGAAGAACAAATCAAAGGCTTCCAAGCCAATGAACTTCAACACTCTTATAACACAAACTACTGGAAGTGGGAAAAGAATGAGTTAGAGACCAAACTGTCTAAGTCCAAAGAAGAGAATAATAAGTTGAAAGAAGAACTAGCTAAGATTAAGCTTGATGTAGAAAAGTTTTCATATGCTTCAAAAGCAATGGATTCTCTTCTAAAGGCTCAGATTCATGATAAGATGAAGCCTAGTGTTGGATACAACAACACACCCCCTCCTTACAACAACAACTACATCCCTCTTACATCAGACTTGTTAGAGACCAAGGAGAAAAAGGACTTGTCTGAGGAAGCCTTTAAGATAGATCATTTGGATGAGGTGGTTTTTAAGGATATGACTGAGAAAGAAGCCAGTGAGAATAGGAACAATGCTGTGAGTAAAGAGATACCCTTAGAAAACAACATTGTTACCAATGAGGGTGGTGGAAGGATCTGGGTCAAGTCTAAAGAGATAGAAAAGACCAAAGGAAAGGCCAACAAGGTCCATTACAAACAGACCATTGTTGTGAATCCTGGCCCTTGTAAACAGTGTGCTTGCAATAAAACTGAGAGCCTAAATTCTTGTACTAAGAGAGGTAATCAAAGAAACTGGAATAATCAATGGGGTCAGAAACAAGGAGTTGATTTGAGTAAAATAATCAGACCAAAACCTTGTTTCATATGTGGCAAGTTGAATCATTTGGCTAAGTACTGTTTCTTTAACCCTATTAACCAAAAGATGAACTTTCAAAGATTTGTGCAAAAACCTGTTGGTTATAGGAAGACTGGAAAGAAACATGTGGCTAAGAAATCTGTTGAAACCAAAGGCCACATGAAGAAAAAGGTTTTAAAAGAGAGTATTAAAATGTGGGTGCCTAGAAGCACTAAAACTGTTAGTACTGCTACATCAAATAGTACTGCTGACAGGGATAGTGCTGCCAGAAACAATACTGCTGCTACCAGTGTTAGTACTGCTGAGAATATTAATGCTTCTAACACTGTTAGTACTTCTTCAAAGGTTAGTATTGCTAAGCATGCAAGTGCTGCTAATGCAGTTAGTACTTCTAAAACCAGTACTGCTTCTAGCAAATGGGCATCCAAACCCATTATTGTGACAAAGTACTGCAGAAATGAGGAGTCAAAGTTTAAAAATCTTGTCAAGAAGGAATGTAAATATTTTGATGAGAAAGGGGTACCCAAGACCACTTTGGCTTGGGTTCCTAATCAATACTAACTGACTTATCTTATGTGCAGGGCAACCAACAACTCAGGGGAAGAGCATCTGGCATGTTGATAGTGGTTGCTCTAGGCACATGACAGGCAACATGTCATGCCTTCAGGATTTCAAGCATATCAATGGAGGACATGTTGCATTTGGAGACAATCTTGCAGGTGGAAAAATAAGTGGAAAAGGTAATGTCACAAAAGGTAAGATGACATTTGAGGATGTCTACTATGTTGATCAATTAAAGTACAACCTGTTAAGTGTATCACAGGTTTGTGACAAACAACATAGTATATTATTTACCAACACAGAATGTATGATCCTTGCTCCAGGATTCAAGGTAGTTGATGAAAGCATGATACTACTTAGAACTCCAAGAAAGGACAATGTTTATTGTCTAGATATGGACAATGTTTCAAGTGATTCATCCCTGAACTGTCTTGTTTCAAAAGCTTATGTGGATGAATTCTCTCTTTGGCACAGAAGGATGTGTCACATGAATTTCAAGACAATGAACAAACTTGTTAAAAACGACCTTGTAAGAGGTTTACCATCAAAAGTCTTTTCATGTGATGATCATTGTGTTGCTTGTCTTAAAGGCAAACAACACAAAACTTCTCATAAGTCCAAAGAGTTAAATACAATTTCTTCTTGTCTCCAGTTATTACATATGGATCTGTTTGGTCCAATAAATGTTATGAGTATAGGCAAGAAATCATACTGCTTAGTTATTGTTGATGATTACTCTAGATTTACTTGTGTATATTTTTTAAGGACTAAGGATGAGACAGGTGGATTGATCAAATCCTTTATCCTAAGAATTGAAAACCAAACAAATCAAAAAGTAAAAGTCATTAGATCAGACAATGGAACTGAATTTAAAAATCTTGATCTAAACACATTTTGTGAAGAAAAAGGCATTGAGAGACAATATAGTGCCCCTTGGACTCCTCAACATAATGGAGTTGCTGAGAGGAGGAATAGGACACTAATAGAGGCTTCTAGATCTCTATTGGTTGATTCAAAACTACCAATTACTTTCTGGGCAGAAGCAGTTAATACTGCTTGCTATGTCCAAAACAGAGTACTAGTAGTCAAGCCTAAAAACAAGACACCTTATGAGCTTTTAAATAAAAGAAAACCCTTTATTGGATTTTTCAAACCTTTTGGGTGTCCGTGTACAATTCTCAATACCAAATCTCACTTAGGAAAGTTTGATAGCAAGGCAGATGATGGTTTTCTTGTTGAGTATTCATCTCAGAGTAAGGCTTACAGAGTTTTTAATTCTTCTTCCAGAATAGTTGAAGAAAGTGACAATGTCAAATGCAATGAGAATACACCAAATCCAATTGGGTCTGGTCCTCAGTGGCTGTTTGACATTGATTCACTAACTAACTCTTTTGGTTTCAGTAGTAATGATTATGCAGGTTCAGGAAGTGGAGGATCAGGGACTACACAAGTTCAAGACAGTATACCTCAGTCTGTGATTTTTCCCATACCTACAGTAGATCCTGTTGAAGACCGTGAAAAGGAGCCATCTACTGAACCAAATCAGAGTGAAGAAGAAAGAAGAGATGAGGAGAGTCAAGAAAATAAAGAACTAGAAGTAGCTGCTGAAATCACCTCAGTTGAGTTGAATGACTCCAATCTAGAGGTGGGACTCAATGAAGAACCTAGTCATCAAACAAGAACACAAAAGAATCATCCTCCTCAGCTGGTAATAGAAGATATCTCTTCTCCTATGATGACTAGAAATCAAAGCAGGCTGCAAGATATGCAAGACCAAGAGCATACAGTGCTTTCTTGCTTTCTATCCTAACTTGAGCCTAAGAAGGCTTATGATGCTATGAAAGATTCCAGTTGGATAGAAGCCATGCAAGAAGAGCCGTTACAATTCAAGATGGAAGATGTTTGGGATCTGGTAGACCTTCCTAAAGGTCAAAGAGCAATAGGCACAAAATGGGTCTTCAGGAATAAGAAAGATGAGAGAGGAATAGTAATAAAGAACAAAGCAAGGTTGGTGGCACAAGGGTATACACAAGAAGAAGGAATAGATTATGAAGAAGTATTTGCACCAGTGGCTAGGATAGAAGCAATTAGATTGTTCCTAGCCTATGCTTCTTATATGAAGTTCAAAGTCTATCAACTGGATGTAAAAAGTGCATTTCTATATGGTTCAATTGAAGAAGAAGTATATGTTTGTCAACCACCAGGGTTTGAAAACCCAAGCTATCCAAACAGAGTATATAAACTAAAGAAAGCACTTTATGGACTGCATCAAGCACCAAGAGCATGGTATGACACTCTGTCATCCTATCTCTTGGAAAATTGCTTTGAAAGAGGAGTCATTGATAAGACTCTGTTCATCAAGAGAAAGAAGAAGGACATCTTGCTGGTTCAAATCTATATGGATGATATCATCTTTGGATCTACAAGAGACAATATGTGCAAGGAGTTTGAAGACCTAATGCATCAAAGGTTCAAAATGAGTTCCATGGGGGAACTTACTTTCTTCCTTGGACTCCAAGTCCAACAGTCAGTCCAAGTATGTGCAGGATATTCTAACCAAGTTTGGTTTCTCAGACTCAAAGCCTGCCAGCACACCTATGGAGATACACAAGCAGATAATAGCAGATCATGAGGGGGAGGATATGGATGTTCATCACTATAGATCCATGATTGGCTCTCTCATGTACCTTACAGCCTCTAGGCCATATATAATGTTTCCAGTCTGTGTGTGTGCAAGATTTCAAGGTAGGCCAAAGCAATCACACTATCAAGATGTTAAGAGGATATTCAGATATCTCAAAGGGCAACCTAGATTGGGACTTTGGTATCCTCATGACTCATCATTTGACCTACTTGCATACTCAGACAGTGACCTAGGTGGAGCAAACTTGGACAGAAAATCTACTTCTGGAGGATGCCAGTTTTTGGGTGCAAGACTAGTATCATGGCAGTGCAAGAAACAAACCACAGTGTCCACATCTACAACAGAAGCAGAGTACATAGCAGCTGCAAGTTGCTGTTCTCAAGTCTTATGGATTCAGAATCAAATGCTGGACTATGGGGTAACCTTTCTACACACTCCAATCTTTATTGATAATAGCAGTGCTATTAGCATTGTTAATAATCCTGTCAAGCACTCAAAGACAAAGCACATTGAGATCAGGTTTCACTTTATAAGAGACTGCAATGAAAAGAAGCTTATTCAAGTTGTCAAAGTTCATACTGATAACCAGTTTGTTGATCTATTCACCAAAGCCTTTGATGTGGGTAGATTCACTTTCTTGGTAACAAGTGTGGGAATGATCAACTCTGAATAAGCTCCTACTTAAAAAGTGGTTAAATACCTGTATATAGTTTATGCTTGGTGTTACTAATCTTCTGTCTCAGGAAATGTATAGCATTACTCAGTTCATCACAAGCTTAAAAGTGTAGGTATGGTTAATACTGCCAGTACAGTTTTAGTACTGCCAGCACAATTTTACTACTGCCAGTGTTCAGTTAATACTGCTTTAAGTTAATACTGCTTTCAGTTAATACTGCTTTCAGTTAATACTGCTCTCAGTTAATACTGCTCTCAGTTAATACTGCTTTCAGTTGATACTGCTTACTGTTAATACTGCTTTCACTAAGTTTTTAAGGTTAATACTGCTTATAATCCACAAGCTATAAATACCCTTTCCCCGCCAAATAGATCATAACGTCTCTTTGTCTACTTTTCATCGTCTCTCTCACTCTTTTCTCTCAAGTATCCAGTGCTTGCTAGTCAAGAATCCTTGCGTACAGATGGCTTCAATGGTGTTTATTGATGAGCACAACGAGATAGCCATGCTCCAAAAGCCAAAAAAAGCCGAAGGTTTTCACCAGATAGTTGATTTTCTGAGGTCAAGCCACATCGCTCATGCTCTCACTGTGTCTCCTACCATCTACATAGAGCATCAAAGGCAATTCTAGGCCAATGCCACTACTAGCACTGAAAACGGAGTGTCGTGCATCAAAACAAGGGTTTGTGACAAACCCTTGACAGTTACTGAGGAGACCATTCGCATCTGTCTATGTCTAGACGATGCTTCAGGTATATCTTCTATTCCAAATGAGGAGTTGTTTTCAAACCTCACCAGAATGGGGTATGAAGGCCAAATGGGGATTTTCAAGTTTTTCAAAGCTCAATTTTCACCCCAATGGAGGTTCTTTGTTCATACCCTGATGCACTGTATTTCCAAAAAACTACTGGCTGGAGCCAATTTAGCAATCCCATTGCCTATGCTTTGGTATGCTTATCTTCTGCTAAAAAATATAACTTTTCTCTGATGATCTTCAATGATCTTGTCTCAAACCTGGACAACAAGAAGAGTTTTTTCATGTATCCCAGGTTTGTTCAGGCAGTTATAACTAATGAATTGACGGATATACCTCACTTTGATGAGGTATATGTACCTAAACCCCCTAAAGGCAAGGTCTTCTCAAACATGAGGAGATCTGCTAGGGACTCGGAAGGAGTTGACACCCCATTGTTCTCAACAATGATGGTGGTGTCCCAACCACAAGAAGGTATGGCCTCAGGGTCAAGGCCCTCATTAGACCAACCCACTAAGAGCCAATCCCAACCTTCACTCTCTCAAATTTTTCCTCAGTCCTTTGCTGCTAAACCCACTCCTATGATAACCAAGACTTATGTCAAGAGAAAGGTACACAAGGCTCCTTCCCTTGTTGTACCTACTACTAACCAAGAGCCTCAAAGCCCTCTATTGGAGCATTCTCCAATAGAGAATATCCAAAGGGAAACCAATAGGGTGTCTCCCAACCCTGAGGAGGTGCTCTCTAAGGAGATGGATGAGCATATGGGTGAGAAGGCTGCCACTACTTCTGCTAGCACAGAGAAGGACAGTGGTAACATCTCTAAGACCTTCCCCATGGCAACTTTGGGTGAGAAATCAACCAAAGGACCCCGGCGCCAAGAAACCAAGGGGGTAGTTGGTGCTTCTGCTAGGCAGAAGGCCACTACTAAAAGATCCAAGGATCCCTCAAGGATGGGCAAAACATCCAAAAAGGGTGAGGACAAAACTGAAACTGATGAATTGATGGCAAAACGTTCCAATGATCCATCAAGGGTGGATAAAACACCTAAAGAAGGTGAGGATAGTTATACTTACTGGGAATTGATTGAAGCAATAGCCAACATAAATGTTGATGTGGTTAATCAAGGAAAGGAAATCAAGACATTGCAGCAAGTGGTCATCTCCCAACAAGAGCAGATTTCAAAACTCAAGCAATTGGTGAGAAATCTCATTGCCAAGAAAAGAAGAAAGCAGTTTGATTAAAGGAGGAGAGAAGGGGCAAACAAACAGAAGGAGGACAATGCTTCCAAAAAGGGGGAGAAGATTGAGGGAGAGAATGTTGAAGCAATGGGAGAATTTGTTGAAGAGAGGGCTGAAGAAAAAGATGAAGGTGTGATAGAAACAGAAATGTTTGCTGAAGCAGCAGAAACAACACCAGCAGGAGTAACAACCCCAGCAGCAGAAACTGTTACTACTGCTGAGCCAAAAGCAGCAACATAAACTGTTAGTGCTGCTAAAACTACAGAAGCAGCAGTAACAGGGTTAACACCTGAAGAAGTTGAAGTAGCAGAGATGCTTGTAAAAGCAAAGAATGATACTCCCAGAGCAAAGGGAGTGGTCATAAATGAAGGGGGAGCAAAAAGAACAGAAAAGAAAGACATGGCTATAGATGCAAAGAAAAAAGGGAAAGAAAAGATGATTGAATCTGATCAACCAACCAAAAAGCAAAAGATGGTTGAGTCAGATGAAGCATTAGCCAAGAAACTGCAAGAAAAGTTAGATCAAGCAGAGAAAGAGCAGGTTGAGAAAGACAGAGAGATAGCCAGAGCACTAGCCAATGAATTAAATGAAGCATTTCAGGAAGGGTTGGAAACAGAGAAAGCAAAGAAAAGAGCAATAAGCTTGAGAGAGGCTATGATGGCCAGATCAAGTGCAAAGAAGAGAAGGCCTTCACAAACTTACCTTGCAACTCAGGAAAGAAACAAGATGATAACTTTTTTGAGGAGTGCAATTGGTGTGAAGAAAGAAATGTTTGTAAACATGACTTTTGATCAAGTCAAGGGCTTATATGAGAAAGAAATGGGAAAAGTGAAGTGTAATGAAAAGGACAGAGGGGAGTTTGAAAAGAAAGCCAAGGAGAGACATGATGTGAACATTAATCAAACCTTCCCTGAAAGTGAAGAGGGAACTCCAACAAAAGAAAAAGCAGAGAAAAAGGAAGAAAAGAAGAAGGAAGCTACTATAGGACAAGGTCAAAGGATTCTGAAGAGAACCAAGATGATGGCCAAAAGAAAGAAATTTGACAAGAAGCCTAGAGTAGAAGAAGAGAAAAAGGTTGTTGAAGAAGAAGAGGCACCTAAGAATGAAGAAAAGAAAATTGAATTTCAGGAAGTACCACAGAGTTCAGATGTTAATATGTACATGGTGGTAATGGATAAAATTCCAAAGCCTATCACAGCTAAACCTGTTGGATTCAAACCTCCTGAAGTTATCCACTGGTATACTATGGAGGTGGATGATAAAGAGTATATCAGATTGAAAAGAAAGGATGAGAAGTACTATGTGTTTGCAACATGGAACAAAATTGTCAGAGAATGCTCAAGATCTGATTTAGAGGAGATGTATGAAGTTGGTATGAAGTTACATGCAGATCAGTTGAAAGGTTACCAATTGTGAAGCTGGTTATGGAATATTTGTGCATGTTATTCAATCCAGAAGCAGTAAAGCATTTAATCAGAGATGTGTTTGAAGTTTTTAGAGGATGGACTTTGTATGAAAGAAGTGGAGTCTATGAATTGGCCATGGATACTTTTCACATGGAGTATTACTTGGTGGATAGGGTCTACAATCACACACGTCTGAAGCTTCATGCCATGTTTAAGAAGAAGCTGGGTAGTGCACCAAATTCAGAAATGGCAAAGTACCTAATTCAGAGAACTATCAATCAGAGTATGGGACTGGATCCTAACATTGGACTGGATCAATGAAAGTTTTGGAAGCATCTGAAGAACTTGACTTCTATTTCTAAAAGTCAAGTTAGGGGGAGATTGTTGGGAACTGAAGATGTGACCAAGTCATTAATGCTGCTAGTTCAGAGTTAGTACTGCCAGAGGATCTCAAACTTAATATTGCTAGGTATTACTACTTCTAGTAGAATTAATACTGCTAGTCAAAGTTAGTGCTGCTTGAACAAAGTTAGTACTACTTAGCTTGTTAGTACTGCTAGCGGTTAGTGCTGCTTAGTAGTTAATATTGCCAAGACTCAGTTAATGCTTCCAAGGTGATCAAGGTGATTAATGCTGCTTCTGAGATAATCTGAAGATAATGTTGAAGATAATTATGAAGATTATTTTGAAGATCTTTTTATGTTTAGTAATTATCTTTTATTATTCAGTATATGTATAGAATAGAATAGAATAGAATTGAAAGGATATAGAAAATTTAGAGTTTTTGTTCTAGAGAGAGAATCAACCTCAAGGCATCGTTCCTAATTCTAGAGAAGTAGAATTCGTCTTGAAAGAGCCTGTTCTTCAAGATTGAGGTTGTGAGTGAAAAGCTTGTAATTTGAATCATTAAGTAAAGTTTGCAAGTTGTGATTCATACTGTTTTCTTGTTTATTGAATATTAAAGTGTTTTTCCGTAACTTCTTTAATATTGTTTCTGAATATTCATAATTCTTGTTGAGAATTCGATCCTGACATTTTGGGAACTCGAGTTGAAGAGATGGATTGGGTGTCTTCTGGAAGTCTCATCATCTAAAAGGGTTTTGGAAGCTCTCGGCTTGAGGATTCAAGTGGCCTTCAAAAGAGCTCGTTGGGTGAAACCTAGATTTAGCCTAAATCTAGCGAGGTGAGTTCAAGTTGATTTGTGAAAATGGTGTACATGCCAAAATGGGTACTTTAAAGTATTTTACATTTCACATGAAATTGTTAACTGCTGATCAGTTTGGTTATTTTGAAAATATTTAACTTTATAAACCTGTATAGCACACATTATTGCGATTTTGGGCATTTTGATAAATGAGTCATAAATGAGTGTGTTTGGCAACTTATTGCATACATGAGATTATTTAGATAAAAGGCATTTTAATGTTGTTTGGGGTAAAAGGTTCTACTTTGTGTTATGGGACGTTTTGAAAGGATAAGGAGCATAAATCTATTTGGAAAACCTTTGACCCGACTTAAACTGTGTTGGAGTCCATTCGAGTATTTTGGAGCATGTGATTTCATGGTATGGGTTGAGTGAGTTCATTATTTGGAAAACGTAATCTTTGGTCAAAAGAGGTTTGAGCATTTTGGCTCGATGTCGTTTTAAAGGAGTCTCGAGGACACTTGTCCGGTTTTATATGGCTCAATGTAGAGTCCAGTTATGACGTACGTATTAATGCGCTGTGATGCGTATTGAGGTTGGTTATGGACTCGAGTCCTTTGGTCATTCATGTTCAGTCCGGGAAGGTTAGACGGTGTTGCAATGGATCCATAGGCACGTGAGTCAGTTTGTTTTGGAGGTAGTCTTTAGTAGGCGCTAGGACCTCCGCCGCTTGAAGTAATGCCTGGGAGGTAGTCTTTAAGTGTGTCGGGCCTTCGGTATGGAGTTCTTCGGAATGATCCATCAAGGTTAACTGACTTGGGGTGACGATTGGTAAAGAAGTCGTAGGGACACCGGGCTGGGATTTCAGGAGGTCTCATGTGATTAACGTTGCTTGGGTGGCATACTTTTGTGTTACCTCCACCCTCAACGGATACGGGCTTCCCCCGTTGTCAGCTATCAGTATTTCTTTCTTATATAAAAGATGTTTTACTTTATGGTCATTGGGTCTTTATGGTCGAAAGTGAATGAGGACCTTAATATTGGACCATCCTCCTCGTATATTAAGGTTTGAATGAATTATGTCCACCCAGTGTTTTGGAAATCAAAGTATGCTCGTTTCGGTCACGTAAGTATTGGTTCTAGTGTCCATGTTTTCGAACGTATGGTATATATGGTTTTGATGATGATTCATGTTTCGAGTTAAATTAAGTTACATTACTTTATAAAGCATGTTTGAAATGAGGTGTCCACCTTTGAAAGTGCATGATATGGGAAAAGAGTCGTTTCCACATTTTAAAGGACATCAACTAACTGGTCACGGTTTCAAGTAAAGTTCATTCTTTTAATGATATATTTATTCATGTAAAACTCTTGGACTTACTAGGCGTTAGCCTAACCTTTTTACTTGTCGGCATGTGCATCAGGTATTTAAGGCTGGGAGTTGGTTCTAGAAGTCCTATGAGGAGTAGAGCCTTAGCTAGATCCGAAAGTAAGTACTCGGTGAAGTCTTCCGCTGTATGGAGATAGTGACTATGCATGGGTATTAGTAGCACCCGTCCCTTATAGTCCGTATGTATAAGATGATATATGTGTATTGTAGTTGAATCTAAAATCGTGGTTATAGATGATCCATTTATTGATGTATTTACAAAATTTTAAATAAGTTGCTATTTCCAGATTTGAGGATGTGACAAGTTGGTATCAGAGCTTAAGTTTGAGAGATTTAGGTATTGATTTTGGATGCCTAGACTCAAACTAGCGTTCTTATAAGGTGAACCGATGAAATATCCGAGTGTTGCTTTAATATGTCGAGCATCCGGATGACAATAGTATGAATTGAGAAGTGTAGTCCTAAGATGCTGAGTGTCGACCAAAAATTCATGCACAAAATGTATTTCTAAATAAGCTTGCATAAAGTGTTTCTCACGTTTTCAAAGTATAAAGTGAGTTATGTTACGAAGCATTGGCAAAGCATTTAGCACTCATCAAATTTTAAACTGTGAGTTTAATCTTGCATGAAATAGTTTTGTTGCACGTGGTTACAATTTATATTGAAAACCTCTTCGTCCCTGTTTCGTGTTAAAGCTATCTTTTGACATCTTAAGATCCGTGTTTTAATACCACATGTGGCATTGGGCAAGTGACTGTAGAATTTTTAACCTTGACATTGGATCTCCTCCACGTATGTTAAGGTTTTAAAGGAAGATTTGTCCCACAGTTCTTGGGTCAGGATTTTCTGGAAGAATTTTAGTCTGTATGAGCCGTGTTTAATTTTACGGGGTATAGTTTTGCGATCTTTTTGAGTTCGCGAGTGTATTTTGAGATGCGTGGGTTTTTATTTTATGTCGTATAATTTTTGATATTTTGAGAGTCGTATCTCATGAGAGTTTTGTTGAAAAGGGTCACTTTATCTTACTGGTGGTTTTAGAATTTTAAC
Organism: Arctium lappa; assembly: GCA_023525745.1. NCBI lineage: Eukaryota > Viridiplantae > Streptophyta > Magnoliopsida > Asterales > Asteraceae > Arctium > Arctium lappa. The sequence goes on along the minus strand of CM042056.1, from coordinate 17,716,748 downwards.
CCTTTTTAGACTTATTGTCGTTTTACGCTTTTCTGTCGGGAAACAGAGATTCGTCACCGCTTGATTTTACCGTCAATGAGTTTATGAAAGTTTATTTGGGTTTATGACGTATTATTTTATGATCATTCGAACCGCGTAATAAAAAGAAATTTTCGAACGTGTAGACTTGCATTATTGTGTGCATTAATTTACGAGTTTTGTTTAATACATTGTTTCATGCGAGTCTTGCATCTACATTTTTGCAACCGTAAGAGACACCTTGAAAATCTGAATGTCGCATGATTGCATCTTGACTTTCACACGAGTATATGTGTATGCTTTTGGGCTGAATCTGACTTTCACTCGCGTGAGTAAATATGCGAAATATTTATGTTGTCTTATATTAAATTATAATCTAAGCGTGCTTCGCTTGTTGACCTTGATGTTATAAACTTTCCGCAATACATGAAATGAATTTTCGAATTGCATATTATTGTAGTTACCATCTTGGTCAAATGTGTTTTATCGATACGGCTTAAAGTTTTAAACTCAATTTGAGAATTTTTTTTGCATTCTTATCATTTCACCGAGCTTTGGGGAATGAACTGTTGCATATGGAGTTGTTGATAATTTTACGTCGCAACGACTTTTGAGTTGAGAAATCAACATTTTAAAGTTAATTTGTGAATATCCCTTTTTGGGAGTTGTACAAACTTTATTACACGTGTTGTGGTGCATGGACCTATTTTCACGTTTATAGTGTAATTTGTTGCGCATGTTTTACTATTATCTTCATTAACGTAAGTATTGAACAATCAAATTTTGGAAATGGTTTCATATGCGCTGTGTGGTTGATCAAAATTTTAAAATCCATCGATTGAACGATAGTGTACCGTTACCGCACAATTATTTGTTATGGAACTGATTCGTTATAAAAGTTTTATAAAGTCAAAATTGGCATACTGGTTGAAAAACCTTGAACTCATTAGGCCTATAGATTTATGTCCCGTCGTGAAAGGAGTGGTATTTAGGGACTGAGGGAGCCCTTGGGATTTGAAGCGTCAGATGATCCGACTCGCGGCCAGCCTTGGATTTTGGGTTTCAGTTTTGAATCTGTGCTCGCTTGTTTTAGGAGATAGTAGATTTAAGCCTTCCCGAATAGTTAGGGAGTGATTTTATACTTGGGAAATCCTGCGGGATGAGATTTTATGAGTTAATATGTTTTTTAATTTGGATTCGGCTTGGTTGGTTGCTCGTCGGTGTGACATCGTGGTATATGTTGTTGGTGTATCATCTTAGTGGTTTCCGCTATCAAAAAAATTTCGGGCGGTCCATTTGTTGGAAATGTAAGATTTGTGATTTTAGTATTCGGTTAAGTGTCGACCTTAGTGCGGCCATCCATCTGGGATGGGATTTTGGGACGGGACGTCCATGTTTTCGATGTCACCACTTAACCCTAGGTGTCAACCTGTTTTCTTGAGGTCATTGAATCTTGGAGTATTTTGGAAGTATCCCGATTGGATCATGGGATTATTGACCTTTCGGTGATGAAATTTAGAAGCAGGTTAAGTATTGATGATTAAGTACCATTGTGTAAAAGCATTTCCGTGGTGATAAAGATTGTATGGAAGGAATGTTGTAAGGTCGGGGTTAGAGCGGATTTGAGTTGTAGCAGGACCCGGGCTAACCAGTTACCTGAAGGACGCATTGGTGCACCTTGGAAGGGCATCTCGTTCAGTATTAGGAGTGGATCAGTAAGAATCTGAGGATTCATGGGAGTTTGGATTCGATCTTCGACCTGGTGTTCGGAACCGTGTAGATCCGAAGGGAATTAGTCGGAGAGAAGTTGGGGTCACAAATTACTGGGAGGTGGTAATTGTCATCCAAGGTTGGGAGACAACCGTAACCTTGAGAGTAAAGGTTACTTTGGTGAGTTAAGTGTTGGATCGGTCATAAGTGTAATGTGCCCATGACGGGCAGTTGGCGTGCGTATCAGTGTAAGGGGCATGATAGTGGTGTTGGAAGAAGGGTTGAGGGAGATCCCTCCATGGGCAAGGTTGCGTGGGAATCTAAATTTCGATGACGAAATTATTCTAAGGTTGGGAGGATTGTAACACCCGTGATTTTGGTTAACGTTAATCTACCTTTATCCGTTTAAGTCTTGATTATAGATCCTATCCAAATGGTGTTCGTGGGTTTTGAATTTCGGACCGAGAGCACGTCGGGTCGAAAAGTCGGAATTTTGACCTTCGGGGTGGCCTGGGCGACTATGCCCACGATTGTGACAGAATGTCACTCTCGCGCGGCATTATCACGGGAGATGTATCGCGGGCTTCCCCTTTCAGGCGACTATGCCCGACGACTATGCCAAGGACATAGTCGTGTGGCACTATCGCCGACGGCCCCTGGTCGTTTTTAATCAGCTTTGAGCAGCCCTCTTCATTTATCTCAACCCCCTTTCACCCTTTTTCTCTCTAGAAACCGAACCCCAAACCCTAAAATAGGTTTTATGCATCCAAGACACCAAATCCTTTATGTTCCAAGTGTTCCTCCTTCCACCCAACAAAGATTGGAAGCTATGGTCAAGAAGCTTCATCTTCACCTTCAACCTCAAGTTCATTTCGAGTTTTCTAGGTTTTCGTCAAAACCTAAGTGGTAAGCATGTTCTTTCCATTTCCAAACCTTGTGATAAGTTATAAATGCTCCATTGATGTTTCCCTAGTGTTTGGTTTACCAAATCTCGGACTTGATAGTTTTAGGGAAACTAGGGTTTTGATCTCGTTGGGGATTTTAGTAAATAATGTTTGGGGAATGTTTCTGAATGGTTAAGTATGGTTATTTATGGTTTGGAATGTTTGGGTCTAGGTTTTGGGAACTCGAGTTGAAGAGATGGATTGGGTGTCTTCGGAAAGTCTCATCATCTAAAAGGGTTTTGGAAGCTCTCGGCATGAGGATTCAAGTGGCCTTCAAAAGAGCTCGTTGGGTGAAACCTAGATTTAGCCTAAATCTAGCGAGGTGAGTTCAAGTTGATTTGTGAAAACGGTGTACATGCCAAAATGGGTACTTTAAAGTATTTTACATTTCACATGAAATTGTTAACTGCTGATCAGTTTGGTTATTTTGAAAATATTTAACTTTATAAACCTGTATAGCACACATTATTGCGATTTTGGGCATTTTGCTAAATGAGTCATAAATGAGTGTGTTTGGCAACTTATTGCATACATGAGATTATTTAGTTAAAAGGCATTTTAATGTTGTTTGGGGTAAAAGGTTCAACTTTGTGTTATGGGACGTTTTGAAAGGATAAGGAGCATAAATCTATTTGGAAAACCTTTTGACCCGACTTAAACTGTGTTGGAGTCCATTCGAGTATTTTGGAGCATGTGATTTCATGGTATGGGTTGAGTGAGTTCATTATTTGGAAAACGTAATCTTTGGTCAAAAGAGGTTTGAGCATTTTGGTTTGATGACGTTTTAAAGGAGTCTCGAGGACACTTGTCTGGTTTTATATGGCTCAATGTAGAGTCCAGTTATGACGTACATATTAATGCGCTGTGATGCGTATTGAGGTTGGTTACGGACTCGAGTGCTTTGGTTATTCATGTTCAGTCCGGGAAGGTTAGACGATGTTGCAATGGATCCATAGGCACGTTAGTCAGTTTGTTTTGGGATGGTCAATTGGGTATTGCGGGGTTGAACTTCGGTACCCACGTTTTATGATCGGAAACTTTACAAGTGATCGCTAAGAGGGTTGAGTCGGCTAGTGCTACCGGAATAGTAGGCGCTAGGACCTCCGCCGCTTGAAGTAATGCCTGAGACGTAGTTTTTAAGTGTGTTAGGCCTTCGGGATGGAGTTCTTCGGAATGATCCATCAAGGTCAACTGACTTGGGGTGACGCTTGGTAAAGAAGTCGTAGGGACACCGGGCTGGGATGTCGGGAGGTGTCATGCGATTAACGTTTCTTGGGTGGCATACTTTTGTGTTACCTCCACCCTCAACGGATACGGGCTTCCCCCGTTGTAAGCTATCAGTATTTCTTTCTTATATAAAAGATGCTTTACTTTATAGTCATTGGGTCTTTATGGTCGACAGTGAATGAGGACCTTAATATTGGACCATCCTCCTCGTATATTAAGGTTTGAATGAATTATGTCCACCTAGTGTTTTGGAAATCAAAGTATGCTCGTTTCGGTCGCGTGAGTATTGGTTCTAGTGTCCATGTTTTCGAATGTATGGTATATATGGTTTTGATGATGATTCATGTTTCGAGTTAAATTAAGTTACATTACTTTATAAAACATGTTTGAAATGAGGTGTCCACCTTTGAATGTGCATGATATGGAAAAAGAGTTGTTTCCACATTTTAAAGGACATCAACTAACTGGTCACGGTTTCAAGTAAAGTTCATTCTTTTAAAGATATATTATTCATGTAAAACTCTTGGACTCACTAGGCGTTAGCCTAACCTTTTTACTTATCGGCATGTGCATTAGGTATTCAAGGCTGGGAGTTGGTTCTAGCAGTCCTATGAGGAGTAGAGCCTTAGCTAGATCCGAAAGTAAGTACTCGGTGAAGTCTTCCGCTGTATGGAGATAGTGACTATGCATGGGTATTAGTAGCACCCGTCCCTTATAGTCCGTATGTATAAGATGGTATATGTGTATTGTAGTTGAATCTAAAATCGTGGTTGTAGATGATCCATTTATTGATGTATTTAGAAAATTTTAAATAAGTTGTTATTTCCATATTTGAGGGTGTGACAGACACGGTTGTGCTCAATGGTGCCGGTGATAAGAAGTCTATAGAGGAGCGATGTGTGCGACTTCCTCTTGTTGTCAGCAATCGGGTCTAGCACCTCTCATTACGATAAGAAAAAGTTTCAAGAGAGGTTAGCGAAGCTTTCTGGTGGTGTTGCGTACTGAAGGTTTGTCTTTGTTACCTTCTAATCTTTTTATAATTTTGTTTTATCTGTTTCCCACTTTAATAACAAGAGTGTTGTTATATAAATATCGATGGCTCTAGTGACACTCAAGTTGGTGAAAAGAAAAATAGAGTTACAAGCGCTATAAACGCCACAAAGGCATCGGTAGAGGAACGAATTGTACCAGGAGGTGTCGCACTTCTATATGCATCAAAGGAGTTGGACAAGTTACAAACCGCCAACTTCAATCAATTACTTGACTAATTGCAGATGTCAGTTCATACAATTACTATGAACGTTGGGGTCGAGGGGTCAGTTGTGGTTGGGAACTTTTGGAGGAGAACAACACCGACCTTGGATATGATCGATTCAGCCAAAGGTATGTACTAGCAACATTGGCACGGGCAAGTTCACCGAGAACCATGAAAACCAACTATTCATGATGCATATCATGAATAATAAAAATGCATGATATTCATTATGAATAGTTGGTTCTTGATATTGACATAATAGGAATATTTCGTCTATTAAGGATGATTCCCCGAATACCTGAAACAGAGATGATATTTATGGTTCATAAATGAACTTTCCTCAATATCGATATATATATATATATATATATATATATATATATATATATATATATATATATATATATATATATATATAGGGGTAGGTTCAAACGAGAACATAGTGTATTTAAAAGAATAAAGGGACGATTCTCAGCCAATCATTTTTTAAATTAATTACGAAAATAATAGTTTCTAAAATTAAGAGTAAAAGGGCAATAAAGTCATATTATGTTACGTATTATAATATTATTTAGGATAGTATTAACTTCCAAAAAACATGGATTATAATATTTAATTCAAATAAAAAACGTATTTATCCTTTTCCTTTATTAAATCAAATCTGGTTAATCCATTTTGGTAGTTTACCTAGTCATATTAAATCAAATCCGGTTAATCACATGTGATTTTGTTCTAAATACTTAACACCAAAATCATATATGATTTTGTATTAAATAACTTGGCTATAATACTTGACACCAAAATCACATGTTATTTTGTTCTAAATACATAACACCAATTTCATACTTAACACCAACACCAAAATCATATATGATTTTGTACTAAATAACTTGGCTATAATACTTGACACCAAAATCACATGTGATTTTGTTCTAAATACTTAACACCAAATCATATATGATTTTGTACTAAATAACTTGGCTATAATACTTAACACCAAAATCATATGTGATTTTGTTCTAAATAACTTAGACAAAATGTTTCTATTAGGTTTGCAACTTTAAATCATATGTGCTCATCCAAATAAGATCATAAATAATCAAAACTGAAAAATAAATGGCCATGATTAATTTCCTGAAATTTCCTGAAAATTTCATCCATATAAAACTCGTAAATTTTATTAATTCATAACACAAACAATATATATGCTACCCATTGCCATTGGTGCAAACGTCGGAACAAGCACGTAACGAGAATTATCACTCAAAACATTTTCACACCTCATAAGCCGCGTGAATTTGCACGAATCGGTTGGAATTATAAAATCCATCGGCCGATTGAGAAATATCGGGATGAGTTTCCTTCGCCAATTTCCGGAAAGAAGCTTTGATTTCTGCAAAAGTACAAGACTCAGAAACCCCTAGGAGGTCGTAAGTGTTCCTACCGGACAATTCCGGCGGCTCCACCACCGATCCGCGTTGGTGCTCATCGGCCGATTATTACTGAATCCGGTGATGTTGTGATACATCTGCAGCGGAGATGAAATAAATGAATGATAGCGGTGGCGGTGGCGGTGGTGGTGGTGGTGACGACGGCATAGGCTGAGGAAAGTAGAGTAGGCTGAAAAATTATAGTGCTGCTGGTGATAATCGAGAGAAGAAAAACTTGCTACCCCCGATCGATCCATCCCTGAAACACCCTCTCAAATCGATCCTCTTCATCTCTGGAACCGGCCCTCTCAAATCGGCCCTATGGATACGTGATTTTCAGAAGAAGGATTAGGTTTAAATCGAGAGATAGAGATAGATAGATAGAGAGAGAGAGAGAGCTAATAATTAGGAAATCAATTATATTTAGTAGTTGAAGATTATCCTAAAATAATCAGGAGTAAAAAAAGACCAAAATACCCTTTTATTTATTTCTTTATTTAAAAAATTAATTATTTGTTTAATAATTATGATTGGTCCAGAATTGTCCATTTATTTCTTTAAATCGTTACCATTCTCGTATGAACCTATCTCTCTCTCTCTCTCTCTCTCTCTCTATATATATATATATATATAAATATGGGACGTTTTATTTACGAATCATCCAATTCTAACAAAGTATACAAACCAATCTTGGCCATTAATCTAGTCCAATAAATATTAGATTTTAGAGTAAATTGCGTTTTTAGTCCTTATGATTTGTTGAAAATTTCTAGTTTCGTCCTTATGGTTTTAAAATTACAATTTTCATCCCTATGGTTTATAATCTTTACCTCTTTCGTCCTTATGATTTACATTTTATTGCTTTTTTCATCCCTATGGTTTACAATTCATTTCCATTTTAGTCCTTCATACTTAAAACTAGTATTTTGGCCTCAAGGACGAAAATAGAAATGAATTGCAAACCATAGAGACGAAAACCGATATTTGAAACCACAGGGATGAAATTCGAAATTTTAACAAACCACGGGGACGAAAAACATAATTTACTCTATATTTTATTTTGTTAATTTGTTTCCTAATTTAAAGTCATGATAATAATGATTGAACCTTATCATATTCCATATATCTCTCAATCATAATTAATGAATCATGACAATTGTCCATAAATATCTCTATTGTTTTCTAATATAATGGTTTGTCTAGTTTGTTAGAATTAGATGGTTAATGAAACGGACCCTATACATATATATTTAAAAATGTTGTGGATTCTTTAAATAGAGGGAGGATCAAACGAGAATGTTAACTATTTAATAGAATAAGAGAATAATTCTAGATCAATCATTTTATTAAATAATAACTTAAATAATTAATTCTAAAAATAAATAAATAAGGGTATTAAAGTAATTTAGTTATATAAAACTTATTTTAGATATTTATTTAAGATTCTACTTTTACCATATTTGTAAATTTAATATGATTTAATTTTTTATTAAATAATTTTTTATTTAATTCATTTAAAATAAGCATATTTAATTTTCATCTAAAAAATTCTTTTTTTATTTAAAGTAATATTTAAAAAATTATAATTTTCATAAAAATCACATGTGATTCATAATGAATTAAATTTTTTTCAAAATTTTTTCCTAATCATATGTGATTTAAAATTTGAAAAACAATAATTCATATTAAACTTTGAAAAGAAAAAATAACAAAAACATAATGATATGTGATGGTAGAAAAACACAATTAAAATGAATGTATAAGATCACATGTATTTCTAAACGTAATTCATAGTTTTTCATTAGAATCACACGTGATTCACAATAAATTATTTTTTTTTAAATGTTTTCCTAATCATATATGATATAAAATTTGAAAAACAATGATTCTAATTAAACATTGAAAAAAAAATAATGAAAACAAATCATACGTAATATGTAGAAAAACACAATTAAAATTAATGTATAAGATCACATATATTTCAAAACGTAATTCATAAGTTTCATCAAAATCACATGTGATTCACAATAAATTAATTTTTTTTCAAATTGTTTTCCTAATCATATATGATTTAAAGTTTGAAAAACAATGATTCAAATTAAATAATGAAAACAAATGAAAACAAAATCATATGTGATCTATAGCAAAACACATTTAAAATATATAAGATCACATAATGATACATAAAAGAAAATTTGTGGATATATCACATGTGATTTAGGGAAAAAATGTCGACTAATTGTGGATATATCACATGTGATTTTTGAGAAAAATTGTAATTTTTTTAAATAAACTAATTCAATAAAAATAAATATTTAAAATGAAAAACTAAATCACATTTATTTTAATGTTGTAAAAAATTATAAAAAAAAATGAAAAAATACCTTAATTAAATTTGTTACATAATCTATATAAAAATAAATGAGTTTCCTTATATAATATGTATACAACAAATGACACATATGCCCTTTTAGACGATTTTTAAAAAAGTTTTATATAAGGTAATTTAATAAAATGATTGCCCAGAATTATTCTCTTATTCTTTTAAATAGGTATCATTCTCGTTTGAACACGACTCTCTTTAAAAATGTATCATAATGACCAAGCTCGAATTATTTGAAGTGTAGGTGAGTACGTGGATATGGTGAAAAGTCGAATCATTGACCCATTAAAAGTGATCAGAACGGCCTTGGTTGATGCTGCAAGGTTAGTTGAAAAGATCTTTCGAGTTGTAGATAGTAATTATGCCGAAAGTTGACTATGTTTTACGATGTAGTGTCTCTTCTTTGATGACGACCATTGAGGCTATCGTGGATGAACTCTCAAACCCTGCCGGTGAAGCAGCTCCACGAAAGGGTGGCGGCATGGGTGGTATGAGCGGCATGGATTTTTGACCGGAGCTCGAGTACTGAAAAGACTGATTGACATGCGTTTTAAATACTAACGGAATAAATTGATTAAAAAATGGGAGAAATGTTGGTGATTTTAGTGAAATCATCGGTCATTTTGTGTAATTAGGTTTACAAGATAATAATGGGGTTGGTAGCTAAGCTATAACACGAGTTAGGAGGTGTGGAGTGCACACTCGTGTAAGCTAACTATGACCCGGGATAGTTGGACGGTCGTTTGGTGGTTTATCAATTTGTTACTGAAACAGTGCACCTGGCGGGTTATGCCGCGGGTAGCGGGTTAACCCACGTGGCTACCCGCGTCGTGCACTGGATTGTGGATTGAAACAGTGCATCGAGTGGGTTATGCCGCGGGTTAACCCGCGCGACTACCCGCACCGTGCTCTGTTTGTGGGGTTGAAACAATGGCCCGGGCGGGTTAACCCGCGCGGCTACCCGCGTCGAGCACTGTTGCAGATTTCGTTTTGTAACCCCCAAAATCTCTTTGTAACCACCAAAATCTCTTTGTAACTCCCACCATAATGTCCAACAATTAATACCATTAAATGGGTAATTATTATCGGTTTTGATATAGCGTCCGTTACGATTCTCTTGGTGTTTAAACATGATCGATTTCTGCCATAATCGATACCGGTGAATTTGAGATTATCCTCGAGTGAATTTCGTGATACCCTGACAGAATAGGGTCGAAATATCACTTAAGGAAAGCGAGCTCTCACGCGATCTCACATTCTTATCCAAGTTCCGATCACTCGCTCTTCTCTCCCTCTACCTATCGATTTCTGCACACCCACTCCCCAACAATCTTATGTGATACTTCCTTCGTGAGAGATGGCGAGTGATCAATCCGTGAGAGACATGACAACCAAGTTCACGAAACTGAAGAAGTTCGAAGGTGTCGACTTTTGGCGATGGAAAAAGAAGATGCACTTCTTGTTGACCACGTTGAAGGTCGTGTACGTGTTGAGCATGCCGATGCCGGAAGTGATGGGGGACGAGACGTTGGAGATGACCCAACGTCGCGGCAAATGGGAAAACGAGGACTATATATGTCGCGACCACATCTTAAACGGTATGTGTGACTCCCTCTTTGATATTTATCAAAATGTTTAATCCGCTAAAGAGCTATGGGACTCTCTTGAGTCCAAATACATGGCGGAGGATGCTTCTAGTAAGAAGGTCCTCGTGAGTAATTTTAATAATTACAAAATGGTGGATTCAAGGACTGTGATGGAGCAATATAATGAGCTCCTACACATTCTAGGCCAATATGCTCAACATGATATGAAGATGGACGAATCCATCTCCGTATCGAGCATAATTGATAAATTGCCTCCCTCTTGGAAAGATTTCAAACACATGTTGAAACACAAGAAGGAAGAGTTGTCTCTTGTACAACTTGGTAGTCACTTGCGCATAGAGGAATCTCTTCGGGCGCAAGAGGCTGAGAAACCTAAGGTGAAAGAGGTTTCTGCACCTTCGGTGAACATGGTGGAACAGGGAAGATCCAACAATTTCAAGGGAAACGTAAGTTCAATGAAGCCACGAAAGGTCCCAACAAAAAGGTTCAATTAACCTGTTGGACTTGTGGGATGACCGGCCATCTCAAGTGGGATTATCGAGTTGTCAAGAATAAGAATGGAGAAAGATCAAGTGATCATTGGCAAAGATCCAATGATCAAAACCCACAGCAAGGTCAGTTTCTTGACTTTGGTGTTAATTCAAATTTAAATTATGTACCACGAATATCCAAATCATTTTATGTACAGGATGATGATGATGCTTGGTGGATTGACACGGGTGCCTTGAGTCATGTGTGCAAGGATCGACGTTGGTTCACCTCTTTGGAACCGGTTGAAGACGGATCCGTGCTACACATGGGGAACCAGTCAAATGCTCCCATTCTTGGACGCGACTTAGTTAGTCTAGAATTTAGTTCTAGTAAAATAATTGAACTTATTGACGTTTTGTTTGTACCACTAATTCGAAAGAATTTGGTTTCCGGTAGTACCTTGAATAAGTTAGGATATAGGCAAGTTTTTGAGTCCGGAAAGTTTACCTTGTCAAAAGGTGGCTCTTTTGTAGGATTTGGCTATTTGATGAATGATATGTTCATGTTAAGTTTGAATAAAAAGAATTTTGTTTCGAATTCTATTTATGTTGCAAATGAAGTTCTTGTTGATTCTAGTTTATGACATGCAAGGCTTGGTCATGTTAATTTTAAAAGAATGGTTGAAATGTCAAAAGACGGTCTTATTCCGACTTTTGACATTAAAACCGAAAAATATAAAACTTGCATGTTGACAAAGATCACTAGGCAATCGTTTCCCAATGTGAAAAGGGATTCGTCGGTGCTTGAATTAATTCATAGTGATCTTTGTGATTTGCATTCAACTCCGTCTTTTGGTAATAAAAAGTATGTAGTTACTTTTATTGACGACGCTTCACGATTTTGTTATATTTATTTATTGCACTCAAAAGATGAAGCATTGGATAAATTTAAAATTTATTAAACGGAGGTTGAATTGCAAATGAACGGTTTAATTAAATGTTTACGCACCGATCATGGTGGGGAATATTACGACCCCATGTTTTTCTAATCCGTAGGAATTATTCATGAAACTACGACGCCTTATACACCACAACAAAATGGTGTGGTGGAATGGAAAAATAGAGTTCTCAAAGAAATTGTGAACTCTATGTTATCCTATTCGGGATTGAGTGATTGATTTTGAGGTGAAGCCATGTTAACGGCTTGTTATCTATTAAATCGAGTTCCCAATAAAAGGAACAAGATTACCCCATATGAACTTTCGTTCAAGAAAAGGCCTAGCTTGAATTTTATTCGAGTTTGGGGTTGTCGAGCGGTTGTTCGACTACCCGAACCCAAAAGGAAAACCTTAGGTGAGAAAGGTATTGATTGCATCTTTGTTGGATATGTCGAGCATTCCAAGGCATATAGGTTCTATGTTATTGAACCTAATGATTCTATAGCGATTCACACCGTTATAGAATCGAGAGATGCATTATTTGATGAGACTAGATTCTCTTCAATACCTAGGTCGAAGGATCTTGTTCCAAATACTAGTGTAAATAGTGAGATTGAAGAACAAGCAATTTTTCCAACCGAATATCCGATGCTTTGAATGAACAAAAGAGGAAGGATTGAAAAATCCTTTGGTCCCGATTTCCAAGTGTACTTGGTGGAAGGATCGAGAGATGAGATTGGCTCATAACTCTCTTACTGTTATAGTATTGAGGAGGATCCAAAATCATTTGATAAGGCTATGAAGTCTCAAGATGTTGCTTGCTATAAAGAAGCAATAAATGATGAGATGGATTCTATCATGGGGAATAATACTTGGGTATTATCGGACTTGCCACCGGGTTGTAAACCATTGGGATGCAAGTGGATCTTCAAAAGGAAGATGAAAGCCGATGTATCAATTGACAAGTTTAAAGCTTGATTAGTAGTCCAAGGCTTTAGGCAACGGGAAGGTATCGATTATTTTGATACCTATGTCCCGATTGGAAGAATCTCCATGATTATATTGTTGATAGCCTTAGGAGTTATCCACAATTTAGTGATTCACCAAATGGATGTCAAAACGACATTCTTGAATGGTGACTTGGAGGAAGAAGTTTACATGAAACAACCGGAAGGTTTTGTTATGCCCGGGATGGAGCATAAGGTATGTAAAATTGTAAAATCATTGTATGGGGTTAAACAAGCACCCAAACAATGACATCAAAAATTTCATGAGGTTATCTTGTCCAATGGCTTTATGTTAAACCAAGCGGACAAGTGTGTGTATAGCAAATTTGACACATCCGGTAATGGAGTAATCATTTGCTTATACGTTGATGACATGTTGATCTTTGGCATCGACCAAAATCAAGTTGATAAAACCAAAGAGGTTTTATCATCAAGTTTCTCCATGAAAAATATGGGAGAGGCGGAGGTGATCCTTGTAATAAGGATCAAGCGTGAGAACAAAGGGATTGCAATTACACAATCTCATTACATTGAGAAAGTATTAAAGAAATTTAATTACTTTGATTGTTCTCCGGTGAGTACTCCATTTGATCCGAGTGTGAAGCTTATGCCCAATTTGGGTGAAGCGGTGTCACAACTCGAGTACTCAAAGGCTATAAGATGCTTGATGTATGCCATGACAAACACTAGGCCGTATATCGCTTTTGCCGTAAGCTAGTTGAGTAGGTATACTAGTAATCCTAGTATACATCATTGACAAGCGATGAGACGAGTATTTAAATACTTGAAGAAAACCATTGATCATGGTTTGTCATATGTCGGGTTTCCTTCGGTATTAGAGGGATATTCAGATGCAAGTTGGATCACCAACTTAGAAGATCACTCTTCTACGAGTTGTTGGGTGTACTTTCTTTGGGGAGGTGACATCTCATGGGCTTCCAAGAAGAAAACTTGCATCACGAGTTCGACTATGGAGTCGGAATTCGTGGCATTAGCCACTACCGGTAAAGAGGCGGAGTGGCTAAGGAATTTAGTCCATGAAATTCCGTTATGGCCGAAACCAATATCACCCATTTCTATCCGTTTTGATATTGCGGCTACTTTGGCTAAAGCTTATAGTCAAGTATACAATGGCAAGTCTAGACACCTAGGTGTTAGACATAGCATGATTCGTGAGCTAATCACGAATGGGGTGATTTCGGTTGAATTTGTTTGGTCGCAACAAAATCTAGTGGACCATTTGACGAAGGGGTTAGCTAGGGACTTGGTTCACAAGTCGGTGATAGGGTTGGGATTAAAGTCCATTTAAATCTCTAACGGTGAGATACCCAATTCCCTTCTAATACAACGTAGAAGTTGAATTCAATGGGAAAACTCACTCTAAGGGATTGGAGCACAAGATAATCATCCCAAGGTATGTGCTCGGTACTGCAAGTGAGGAGGTAATTGTTCTTTTGTAAAAGTGCATGTGCAGGTGCATGATGAAAGGAACTACTTATATGAGTGCGAAGTGTGGCCGCTTCAAGAAGCTTGGACTGAGCTTTAATGCACTCACGAATAGATAAGGACACATGGACTGTATAGTGTCAAGTTTAAACTTTAGAGAATTTTAAATTCATGTGTATGTTATTTTCTAGTACTCAAATGGGTTGAAGGGTTCAATCCATAGGACACCCGGATTCTCGAGTATTTTAAATGTGTAATGTACTAAGATGAGAATTCAATCTTTTAGATATTTTCATTTATGCATGAGTTTGTTTGCAATATTAATTTTGTTTGTGAATCAAGGATTACACTAAAATGGGGGAGGAATGTTGGTGATTTTAGTGAAATCATCGGTCATTTTGTGTAAATGGGTTCACAAGATAATAATGGGGTTGGTAGCTAAGCTATAACACGAGTTAGGAGGTGTGGAGTGCACACTCGTGTAAGGTAACTATGACCCGGGATAGTTGGACGGTTGTTTGGTGGTTATCAATTTGTTACTGAAACAGTGCACCAGGCGGGTTATGCCGCAGGTTAACCCATGTGGCCACCTGCGCCATGCACTGGATTGTGGGTTGAAACAGTGCACCGGGCAGGTTATGTCGCGGGTTAACCCGCGCGACTACCGACACTGTGCTCTGTTTGTGGGGTTGAAATAGTGGCCCGAGTGGGTTATGGCACGGGTTAACCCGCGCGGCTACCCGCGCCGAGCACTGTTGCAGATTTCGTTTTGTAACCCCTAAACTCTCTTTGTAACTCCCACCATAATGTCCAACAATTAATACCATTAAATGGGTAATTATTACCGGTTTTGATATAGCGTCCGTTACGATTCTCTTGGTGTTTAAATAGGATCGATTTCTGCCATAATCGATACCAGTGAATTTGAGATTATCCTCGAGTGAATTTCGTGATACCCAGGCAGAATAGGGTCGAAATATCGGCCTAGGAAAGCGATCTCTCACGCGATCTCACTTTATTATCCAAGTTCCGATCACTCACTCTTCTCTCCCTCTACCCATCGATTTTTTCACACCCACTCCCCAACAAGATAGGGGTAAATGTGGTTAGGCTATGAGAATTTAGAATCACATTCTTGTTGAGCAATATGTTTCATGTATCTTATGCACAAAACTTATATATAATTGTTGGTAAGTTTTGAGTTAGTGAATGTGTACTTTAGTGATATTAACGAGCCGATTCTAGTAGTAAATCGTTTGAACTTGGCTCAAGAAAATAATATTTGACTTGAGCTTGAGCTCAAATAACTTTTTCAAAATTAGTGTTTAAGATAGATTTTTTTTGTCAAATTTTGAGCTTGACAAAATTGTTTCAAGCACCGACAAAACTGGAAAAGCCCTTTCTTTGTCACCTAAGGTTGGGAGGCAACCGTAACCTTGAGTAAAGGTTACTTTAGAGAGTTGAGTGTTCGCTCGGTTAGGAGTGAAATGTGCCCAAGAAGGGTAGCTAATTCGGGTGTCGGTATTAAGATCGCGTTAATGTTTCTGGCAAATGGGTTAAGAACGATCTTCTCAGCGGACAGTGTTCCATTGAGAAGAGTAGATTTCGAGGGCGAAATCATTCTAAGGTTGGGAGGATTGTAACACCCTGAATTTTGGGGTTGGGTAAAAAGTTGACCGTTACCCAAAGTTCAGGGGGGGTTACTTGTAACTTCGGTTATATATATATACAAATCAAGTTTAGATATTTTGATAATATATCAGATTCAGATTTTATTAGTTTTAGAGAGAGAGAGAGAGAAGCAGGAGTATAAAGGGTTCGATCGATTCGGACAAATCAAGGTACGAATCTAGCTTAATGCTTTGATCTGAATGTTTTTAGCCGTGTAGAATCTCGTTGTTAAGGTTTCTAACCGTTCCATTTCGTGATTTGAGTGTTTCGATCTGGATCTGGGTTCTGTACCTCCGGCGTGTTCTTGGTGAACAAGACGATCGGAAGAATGTATTCGACCGGTGGGTATTCGACCGATAGGTTGTATTCGACCGGTGGGTATTCGACCGATAGGTTGTATTCGACCGGTAGGTATTCGACCGTTGGGTATTCGACCGATAGGTTGTATTCGACCGGTGGGTATTCGACCGGTGGGTATTCGACCGGTATGTCGACCGGTCAAGGGAAGACCGAGGACGCGCAAAGCTTCGTTTGCACAACCTGTTGGATGCACAAAGCGTCGTTTGCGCAACCCGTTGATTGCGCAAAGCGTCGTTTGCGTACCCCGTTGGTTGCGCAAAGCGTCGTTTGCGCATCCTTCTGTTTGCGCAAAAGTCTTCTTTGCGCCATCTATTAGCTTCTGTTGTCGGTGCTTTTAGTCAGGTAGTGGGAGAATAATCTGTTTTTCGACTTACCGATTCTTTCGGTGTTGTCATAGGTAGCATTCGTTAGGAAGAAGGAAACTGAGGTGAGTTCCTACTAACTTTTCTAAACTGTTATATATGTCAAAGATTGTGTTTTTAACTCCTATATATCTCTACGTTTTCGGATTGTCCGTTTATTACAATTTGATGTAACTTGGGGTTTTTGAGATATTTTAGGGTTCCCGAAACGCTTTTGACTAAAATGATGGGTTCCATCTTGTTGAAGTAAAAGGATGGTTTACTTGCCCAGTGTGTGGCTTATTTGAAAGAAAGTATATAAACTGGTTTTATGGTTTTAAGAAAGTATATAAAAGGATGTTTTACTTGCCCAGTGTGTGGCTTATTTGAAAGAAAGTATATAAACTGGTTTTATGATTATCTTTCTTACCAGCGGTTGGTCTGGAAAACGGTATTTTGAAATATAAATGTGTTGAAAGCTATTTATCTAGCTTTGTTGGTCACATGAAATATTGTGACAAGTCGTGACTATACTAGTAGATCCCTAGGTATCGAGTCGGCTTATGGCTGGGAAGGATATGCCCCTTCTGTTGTAGTTAGATACATTTAATCCTCGGGGGCACTTGGTACGATTATGTGAGACCGGTTACTAGCCATGGGTTAAATGTAGCCTAACGAACGAGTATGACATGGTTCCTCAGGGCCCTCCCTCACATCGTAGTACGGACCGAAGCGTTCGTGGCTATGGTTCCATGTATTTAGCTCATAACTCGGATTTGTGGCTTACTTTGTGTTCTACTATAATCCTTGGTAAATCGGGTAATCCCCGTCATCGGAATATGTGTTTTGGACCGGTTGTCCATATCTTATCAAAGAACTGTATTTTGCATAACTAAACCTTTGAAAAGATTTACTTTGATGCATTTGATAATATCTCTTGAGATTTATGAATTGTATGTTCTCACTAGGCTTTAAGCCTAACACTTTTTCTCAAATGATGTGTATAACAGGTTTCCGTTAGCGGTGGGTTGCTAAGGGCTTGAGTGACGAGCTTGGTCTCGGGGATTTTGTGATGACTAGTTTTGATATTGGACAAATGTTTTAGTCCCACTCTTTTGGCGGTATTGGTTTAGCAGCTTATGTAATCTAGATAGGTTATGTTTAGATTAGTTCGTTGTTGAATTCCATATTCGTATTCAGGTTGTATTGGTTTAGTACATTTCCCTTTTTGGGAGGTTTATACCAAGTATTGATGTCTATTTGCGTATTCCGCGTTTTGAATTTACTCTGGATTTTAGGGTGTTACACATATGTAGTAGACTCCCCCCTTTTGTCTACTACTCCTCCTGATTCGTACATTAATCGCAGGAGTTTGAAAACATTTGCATTTTAATAATTTCTAAATATTTCCAAAATATGGTTTTAGGTAGTGATTTGGTAAAATATGTCACATTCTCCTGACATCTTACCTGATTCTCTTGAATCTAGAGGAGAGTTTGTTATTGTTGATTGTATAGAAACTTATGCATAATATGCTTTGTGTTATCACCCTTGATGTATCTTATGTTCATTTCTTCGATACATGATGCATTATTTCCATATATACAAGTAGGATACTGTTGAACCCAAAATTACTAGCTCCTCTAATATATGTAATGATAGTCCTTAATCATATACATTCTGTAGTTATCTTATGGAAAGCAATATATTTGGATTAGTTCAAGGAGGTAGTTACAAGGGTTTGCTTAGCTTACTTCCAAGCAATCAACATGTTCCCAGTGGTAATTCCTTATATAGCTTGGTAACAACCTTTGTATGGATCAGACACATACCTAATATTAGTAAAGACATACCAAGACATTGTATGGTGTTTTTCTATAAGAGCTAGTACTTTTGCTGCTTACATTCTAAGTAGGTACTAAAGTTTCATTATCAATCCCATTTTTCTATCTATAGGGAAAGTATAAGCCTGTGTCAAGGGTTCCAAAAGATTAACTTGATATCATTCCAATGACGTTGGCGTTGGTGCTGAGCTAAATCTAGCTAACAAGTTCACTGAGAAATACAATATACGATCAAGTGTATTGTGCTAAGTACGATAATGCACATATTGTACTTAGATAGGGAATTCGAACTCCCCAACACTTTTTCGTCACAATCCTTTAGACGAAATGGATCTTTCCTTATATCCAACACTTTGACCGATCATGGGAGTGCTAACCAGATGCTCTTTGTCCATATTAAATTGCCTGATAATATTCTAGACATATGCGATCGGTGAATTAATATTTCACAAACTCGGTGTCCTAGCTCAAATAGCTAGACAAAATCAAGTTTTCCCAAGATTTTTCATCTCAAATTTAGATTTCAAGTACCTTATTAATCCCAACATTCAAGTTATTATCTATGAAATTACAATCAAGATGACAAACCGTTTAATCAATTTCCATTTCCATTCAAGATTAGAATTCCATACACAGTAAGTTCTCTCAAACTTTCTCTCTCTAGAATATGCGTACAAAGTTGTCTTTATTCAACTAGTCATATCCCTATTTAGAAAAACAAAAACAATTTATACAAACAACAAAAACACTGAGAGTCCTAAGATCACTGATTCCTTAGAGAGAGAAAGTAGAGAGAGAAAGTAATGAAGCGCAAACTAGATATGTATTGAATTGTGCGTGTCCAAAGTTACAACACAAAGGCTATAAGGGGACTTAAATACCCCAAGCCTTTACAAAACAGATTACACTACTGAAAGCAGTAAAAGCTATAAAGTAAATACAATGATTACTACAAAATTAGACTTAACAATCTCCCCCTTAGTAATCATTGGCGTCGTGGTGTCCAAAAACAATCTTCAATAACAGCATAGACCATTTAGGCGACTTTGTAGAATTACTGACTCTCTTCTCTTTGACGTAGTCTATTCAACCCGATTAACACTTCTAATCGTCGCAGAGTAGAGCGGAAATTCAACCTCTCATTGATTTTATCCAATACATTCCGCAGAAGTTGAATCTCATCATTTGTTATCTGAACCCTCCTTGTTCGCGTTTCCATAAATCTTCTAACAACATCTTTCAATCTTTGATCTAACTGCAACCTGATCACTTTCAAAGTTCTATCGGAGTAATGACTTATCTCTTCAAATATGAGGAAGCACTTTTGACCTGATGCATTCCTGTATACAACTCCTTGTGGATCCTGAAGAATAGTGAATAAGGAGTAAGAATCAATGTCTGGCAGGCTACGGTTAGGTCTTAGCAAATTCACCACAGGCTGAAAGCTTTCGGCAGCCATTTGAAAATCGAAAACCCTGAAGAACCTGATATGGCGCCTTATAAACCTTTTGATCACAAACAAAGCTTGAGAAATATCATTTGACCTGTAATACTGATTCCTGAACTCATTGCCAAGACTCAGTTAAAGCTTCCAAGGTGATCAAAATGATTAATGCTGCTTATGAGATGGATATCCGAATTACAAGAATGACAGCTGGATACACTGAAGATATTCATGGAAGATATTCTGAAGATATTTTATTAATTGTAATTATCTTTTATCTTTAGTATATGTATAGTATGGTTTGAATTGTTAAGTAATCTTTTGATTATTATTCATTCTGAGTTTTTTTGTTCTAGAGAGAGAATCAACCTCAAGGCATAGTTCCTAATTCTAGAGAAGTAGAATTTGTCTTGAAAGAGCATGTTCTTCAAGATTGAGGTTGTGTGTGTAATCTTGTAATTTCAATCATTCAATACAAGGTTGCAATTTGTTAATCAGTTTACTATTTGTTTTACTGTTTTATTGAATATCAAAGTGTTATTCCGCAAACTTCTTTGATATTGTTTCTGAGTATTCATAATTCTTGTTGAGAATTCGATCCTGACAAGTGGTATCAGAGCCTGTTCTCTCAGAAACATCTATTCATTCATCATGGAAAACTTTGCAGAATCAAACAGTACCTTGGTCTCAAAGGTTCCTATGCTCAGACCCAATGAATTCGATATGTGGAAGATCAGAATCAAGCAGTACATACTCCTCACTGACTATTCTATGTGGGACATCATTGAGAATGGTCCTTCTGAAGCAGGAAAGATTGGTGCAGATGGAAAGAGAACTCCACCAAAAACTGATGCAGAGAGAAAGACTAGACAGACAGAGATGAAAGCCTTGAACACTTTGCTCTTGGCTATTCCTAATGAATATCAACATCAGTTCTGCAACTGTACTGATGCAGAGATGCTCTGGAATGCTCTAAAGAAGAGATTCTCAGGTACCAAAAGTACAAAGAGAAATCAGAAGGCCATTCTGAAGCAAGAGTATGAGAACTTTATGTCAACCAAGAATGAGTCCATGACTTAAACTTTTGACCGGTTCAACAAGCTAATTGGTGAACTAGCTACAGTGGGAGTACAAATTGATCAAGATGATCTAAACAGGAGGTTCCTAAGGTCCTTGAGTGATGAATGGACCATGTATACTGTGTCTTTCAGACAGAATGATCAACTGGAAGAAAAGGAACTTGATGATCTATACAATGATCTAAGAGTTTTTGAATCTGAGGTAGAGGCTAAGAAGAAGCCTTCTGAGTACTTCCAACCCAGAATCAGTTAGTGCAGCTAATGGAGCAAATCAAGAGAAAGGCACTGAAACAGTATTTGAAGCCTTTCTGTCCAGTCATGGAAACTCCTCTCTAATTAATGATGACTTGGAACAACTCCATCTAGATGATATTGAAGAGATGGACATTAAATGGCAGATGGCCATGCTCTCTATGAGAGTTAAGAAGTTTATCAAGAGAACTGGGAGGAACAACTTCTCCCAAAGAAGAGAAGATGGAGCAGGATTGGACAAGTCAAAGGTGGAATGCTATAAATGCCATCAGAAGGGACACTTTGCTAAAGAATGCAGAAGTGGAGTGTCTCACAATAACAACCACCAACAAACACAGTCTGGAAGCTTCAATAATAATAGAAACTCTGCACAAGCCCTAGTCTCTCAACAAGGTATGGGGTTTGATTGGAGTGATCAAGCTGAAGAGGCCATCCAAAACCAAGCTCTAGTGGCAGAGGTGTCTGATCTCCCAACAGAGGTAACTTCTAATCTATGTACTCAAAATTGCATTAACACTGTTAAAAGGTACAGGGATCACAACCAGAACATGAGTGATGACCTTAAGAGATTAGAAAAGGACATAAAAGATTATGTGAGGATTGTTGAGAGGTTTGAAGAGCAGATTAAGGGTTTTCAAGCCAATGAACTTCAACACTCTTATGACACAAACTACTGGAAGTGGGAGAAGAATGACTTAGAACTTCAACTGACCAGATCCAAAGAGGAGAGTGAAAAGGTAAGAGGAGAGCTAGCTAAAGTCAAGCTAGATGTAGAAAAGTTTTCCAATGCTTCCAAAGCAATGGATTCTTTACTGCAAACTCAGATTCATGATAAACTGAGAAGAGGAATAGGGTACAATACCACACCACCACCCTACAACAACAACTACATCCCTCCTAGTTCATATTTGTTAGAAACAAAGGATAGGAAGGACCTCCCTGAGGGAGTCACTGAGATTGATCCCTTAGATGAAGTAGTTGTTAAGGATAAATCTGAAAAAGAAGTTGTCAAGGATAAGAACAACACTGTGAGTGGTGAGATTCCTATATAAAACCACATAATTACCAATGAGGGATGTGCAAAGCCTTGGGTGAAGTCCAATGAGATAGAGAAGACTGAGGGAAAGAACAAGAAGGTTCACTATAAACAGACCACTGTTGTGAACCCTATCCCTTGCAAGCAGTGTGCATGCAATAAATCTGAGCCCCAAAAACATGATAAACCAAGGGGAAATCAGAGAAACTGGAATAATCAATGGGCACAAAAACAAGGGGTTGATTTGATGAAAATCAATAGACCAAAACCCTGTTTTATTTGTGGAAAGCTTAATCACATTGCCAAATATTGCTATTTCAATCCTATGAACCAAAGGCTTGACTTTCAAAGATCTATTCAAAAACCCTTTGGTTATAGGAAGAAAGAAAAGAACCATGTGGCTAAGAAAGTTGTTAAAACTAAAAGCCACATGAAGAAAAAGAATGTAGAAGACTGTGTCAAGATCTGGATTCCTAAAAGTACTAAAACTGTTAGTATTGCTACTGCAAATAGTGCTACTGACAGTGATAGTACTGCTAGAAGCAATACTGCTGCTAGCAATGTTAGTGCTGCTGACATTGTTAGTACTTCTGCAAATGTTAATACTGCCAAACCTGTTAGTGCTGCCAACTCTGTTAGTACTTCTAAAGAGACTACTGCTTCTAATATTAGTGTTGCTAGACCAATAATCTTGACAAAGTACTCCAATAACAAGTGTTCTTATTTTAAAAATCTTATTAAAAAGGAATGCAAGTATTTTGATGAGAAAGGGAGACCCAAGACCACTTTGGCTTAGGTCCCCAATCAATACTAACTGATTTATCTTATGTGCAGGGCAACCAACAGCTCAAGGGAAAGAGCATCTGGCATGTTGACAATGGTTGCTCTAGGCACATGACAGGCAACATGTCATGCCTTCAGGATTTCAAGCATATAAATGGAGGACATGTTGCATTTGGAGACAATCTTGCAGGTGGTAATATAAGTGGAAAAGGTAATGTTATAAAAGGTAAGATGACATTTCAGGATGTCTACTAAGTTGATCAGTTAAAGTACAACCTGTTAAGTGTATCACAGGTTTGTGACAAACAACATAGTATATTATTTACCAATACAGAATGTATGATCCTTGCTCCAGGGTTCAAGGTAGTTGATGAAAGCATGATACTACTTAGAACTCCAAGAAAGGACAATGTTTATTGTCTAGATATGGACAATGTTTCAAGTGATTCATCCCTGAATTGTCTTGTTTCAAAAGCTTCTGTGGATGAATCCTCTCTTTGGCACAGAAGGATGTGTCACATGAACTTCAAGAAAATGAACAAACTTGTTAAAAACAACCTTGTAAGAGGTTTACCATCAAAAGTCTTTTCATGTGATGATCATTGTGTTGCTTGTCTTAAAAGCAAACAACACAAAACTTCTCATAAGTCCAAAGAGTTAAATTCAATTTCTTCTTGTCTCCAGTTATTGCATATGGATCTGTTTGGCCCTACAAATGTGATGAGCATAGGGAAGAAATCATACTGCTTAGTTATTGTTGATGACTACTCTAGATTTACTTGGGTATATTTTCTAAGGACTAAGGATGAGACAAGTGGACTGATCAAATCCTTTATTTTAAGAATTGAAAACCAAACTAATCAAAAAGTAAAAGTCATTAGGTCTGATAATGGAACTGAATTTAAAAATCTTGATCTAAACACCTTTTGTGAAGAAAAAGGCATTGAGAGACAATACAGTGATCCTAGGACTCCACAACAAAATGGTGTTGCTGAGAGAAGGAATAGGACACTTATAGAGGCTGCTAGATCTCTGTTGGCTGATTCAAAACTGCCAATTACTTTCTGGGCTGAAGCAGTTAATACTGCCTGTTATGTCCAAAACAGAGTACTAGTAGTCAAGCCAAAGAATAAGACCCCATATGAGCTTTTAAATAAAAGAAAACCCTTTATTGGATTTTTCAAACCATTTGGGTGTCCTTGTACACTTCTCAATACCAAATCTCACTTAGGTAAGTTTGATAGCAAGGCAGATGATGGATTTCTTGTTGGTTACTCATCTTAGAGTAAGGCTTACAGGGTATTTAATTCTTCTTCTAGAATAATTAAAGAAAGTGACAATGTCAAATGCAATGAGAACACATCAAATCCTATTGGGCCTGGTCCTTAGTGGCTGTTTGACATTGATTCACTAACTAACTCCTTTGGTTTCAGTAGTAATGATTATGCAGGTTCAGGAAGTGGAGGATCAGAGACTACACAAGTTCAAGAAAGTATACCTCAGTCTGTGATTTTTCCCATACCTAAAGTGGATCCTGTTGAAGACTGTGAAAAGGAGCCAACTACTGAACCAAATAAGAGTGAAGAAGAAAGAGGAGATGAGGAGAGTCAAGAGAATAAAGAACCAGAAGTAGTTGTTGAAATCACCTCACTTGAGTTGAATGACTCCAATCTAGAGGTGGGACTCAATGAAGAATCTAGTCATCAAACAAGAATACAAAAGAATCATCCTCCTCAGATGGTAATAGGAGATATCTCTTCTCCTATGATGACTAGAAATCAAAGGAGGCTGCAAGATATGCAAGACCAACAACATACTGTACTTTCTTGCTTTCTATCCCAGCTTGAACCTAAAAAGGCTTATAATGCTATGAAAGAGTCCAGTTGGATAGAAGCCATGCGAGAAGAAATGCTACAATTCAAGCTGCAAGATGTTTGGGATCTAGTAGACCTCCTAAAGGTCAAAGAGCTGTAGGCACAAAATGGGTCTTCAGGAATAGAAGAGATGAAAGAGGGATAGTAATAAAGAACAAAGCAAGGTTGGTGGCACAAGGGTACACACAAGAAGAAGGAATAGATTATGAAGAAGTATTTGCACCAGTGGCTAGGATTGAAGCAATCAGATTGTTCCTGGACAATGCTTCTTATATGAAGTTTAAAGTCTATCAAATGGATGTAAAAATATGCATTTCTATATGGCTCAACTGAAGAAGAAGAGGCACCTGAGTCATCTACAATGAAAGAACCTGCAAGTACTGAGGATGTCAAGATGTACATGGTAGTGATGGACAAAGTGCCTGAACCAATTTCAGCAGAACCTGTAGGAGTTAAACTTCCTGAAGTCATTCACTGGGATGTTTTGGAGGTAGATGGCAAAGAGTATATCAGACTGAAGAGAAAAGATGAGAAATATGAAGTTTACAGCACTTGGAACAAGATTGTTAGAACCTGCTCAAGATCATATATTGAAGAAATGTTTGAGATAGGGATGAAGTTATATGCAGATCAACTAAAAGCTCCAGTGATTTCAATTACAAAGCTGATAATGGAGTATATGTGTATGATGTTCAAGCCTGATGAAGTGGAGGAGATTATAAGGAATGTCTTTCAATCAGTGAATAATTGGACTCTATATGAAACTAGTGGAGTATATGTAGTGACCTTGGATTTGAATCACATTGAGTACTTCCTAGTGGATAGAGTATACAACCATAGCAGACTGAAGCTCCATGCCATGCTGAAGAATAAGCTAGGATGTATTCCAGATTCAGAAATGGCTAAATATTTGATCCAAAGAACAATTAATCAGAGTTTGGGGTTGGATGCAAATACTAGAATTTAGGCCATGATGGAGTTTTGGGAGCATCTTGAAGAAAATCTGAAGAACTTGACTTCTCTTCCTAAAAGTCAAGTTAGGGGGAGATTGTTGGAAACTGAAGAAAAGCTTAAGTATGGTTAATGCTGCTACATCAAGATTACTACTGCTAGTTCAGAATTAGTACTGCAAGAGTAAGTCAAAGATAATACTTCTAGGTATTACTACTTCTAGTAGAATTAATACTGCTAGTCAAAGTTAGTGCTGCTTGAACAAAGTTAGTACTGCTTAGCTAGTTAGTACTGCTATATGTTAATGCTGCTTAGTGGTTAATGCTGCCAAGACTCAGTTAAAGCTTCCAAGGTGATCAAAATGATTAATGTTGCTTATGAGATAGAGATCCGAATTACAAGAATGACAGTTGGATAGACTGAAGATATTCATGGAAGATATTCTGAAGATATTTTATTAATTGTAATTATCTTTTATCTTAAGTATATGTATAGTATTGTTTAGAATTGTTAAGTAATCTTTTGATTATTATTCATTCTGAGTTTTTTTTGTTCTAGAGAGAGAATCAACGTCAAGGCATAGTTCCTAATTCTAGAGAAGTAGAATTCGTCTTGAAAGAGCCTGTTCTTCAAGATTGAGGTTGTGTGTGTAATCTTGTAATTTCAATAATTCAATACAAGGTTGCAATTTGTTAATCAGTTTACTGTTTGTTTTACTGTTTTATTGAATATCAAAGTGTTATTCCGAAAACTTCTTTGATATTGTTTCTGAGTATTAATAATTTCTATATGTCTCAATTGAAGAAGAAGTATATGTCTGTCAACCTCCAGGGTTTGAAAACCCAAGCTATCCAGACAGAGTATACAAACTAAAGAAAGCACTTTATGGACTGCATCAAGCACCAAGAGCATGGTATGACACTCTGTCATCCTATCTATTGGAAAATGGCTTTGAAAGAGGAGTCATTGATAAGACTCTGTTCATCAAGAGAAAAAAGAAGGACATCTTGCTGGTCCAAATCTATGTGGATGATATCATCTTTGGATCTACAAAAGAAAGTATGTGCAGGGAGTTTGAGGAACTAATGCATCAAAGAATCAAAATGAGTTCCATGGGGGAACTTACCTTTTTCCTTGGACTCCAAGTCCAACAGAAGTCAGATGGTATTTTTATCTGTCAGTCCAAGTATGTACAGGACATTCTAACCAAGTTTGGTTTCTCAGATTCAAAGCCTGCCAGCATACCTATGGAGACACACAAGCAGATAACAGCAGATCTTGAGGGGGAGGATATGAATGTGCATCACTATAGATCCATGATTGGCTCTCTCATGTACCTTACATCCTCTAGGCCAGATATAATGTTTCCAGTTTGTGTGTGTGCAAGATTTCAAGTTAGGCCAAAGCAATCACACTATCAAGTTGTTAAGAGGATATCCAGATATCTCAAAGGGCAACCTAGATTGGGACTTTGGTATCCTCATGACTCATCATTTGACCTACTTGCATACTCAGACAGTGACCTAGGTGGAGCAAACTTGGACAAAAAATCTACTTCTGGAGGATGCCAGTTTTTGGGTGCAAGACTAATATCATGGCAGTGCAAGAAACAAACCACAGTGTCCACATCTACAACAGAAGCAGAGTACATAGCAGCTGCAAGTTGCTGTTCTCAAGTCTTATGGATTCAGAATCAAATGTTGGACTATGGGGTAACCTTTCTACACACTCCAATCTTTATTGATAATAGCAGTGCTATTAGCATTGTTAACAATCCTGTCAAGCACTCAAAGACAAAGCACATTGAGATCAGGTATCACTTTATAATAGACTGCAATGAAAAGAAACTTATTCAAGTTGTAAAAGTTCATACTGATAACCAGTTTGCTGATCTATTCACCAAAGCCTTTGATGTAGGTAGATTCACTTTCTTGGTAACAAGTGTGGGAATGATCAACTCTGAATAAGCCCCTTCTCAAAAAGTGGTTAAATACCTGTATATTGTTTATTCTTGGTGTTACTAATCTTCTTTTTCAGGAAATGTATAGCAGTACTCAGTTCATCACAAGCTTAAAAGTGTAAGTATGGTTAATACTGCCAGTACAGCTTTAGTACTGTGATAGCGAAAAATCATATAGGTCCACAAAGTGGCCACTATGTTGCCATAGTGGCGGTGCAAGTGCACACCGAACACTATGATCTCTACAAATAATAAAGTGGTAGAGTACCGAGATCGTTTCCACAGGGACTAGTCAACTAAGAATCAGAGAACTTTTCATGAACTTCTAGTGCTTGGTTGATTATTGAGAACAATAACAATATTTTGTGGATTTTAAGCCACTAAACAACGATTAAACGAAATTAACAGTATTAAAGGCAGGATGTGGGTACAAGCATTAACTAAGACTAATGTAGTAACAACTTGGTCAGAAACAAAATGACACACGACAGCCGTAAAACCCTTTTCTCTCGAAAATGAGCTTCCTCGGAACGTGGCCACCTTGTCCCCACTTTGTCACCACGTTGGCCAACTCTAGACTTGCCGACCTAACTAAGTACCTCTAAGGGTTTCAGTTCCACCAGTATAGATATGAACGCCCAAATCTCTTTGTGACACCCATATCAACCGACATTTGAACCTTAGTTAAAGTCATGCAAAAACCCGTATCTCTACGTGGTTATAAAAGACTTTCTCAAATCTTCTTTGCATCACCCAAGCCGTATTTCAGATCTGCCCCTCTCGAGGTCTAAGATCTAATATTAACACTAACAAGTGATCGGCTTTTCCGCGTTGAGTTGAAGTCCCGACTCAAGTGACCAAGTCTAAGAGTTAGCAACGATAGCAACACCCAAGTGTTGCCTACTAGTCTTAGCTTTGGCTCATACCCACACCCAAGGGGGTGTTTAGCTCATAATAATAACAAAAGACATGGGAGAAGAAGGAGAAAACATAAACATAACTTGCATAAATAACTAAAGAGTTGCTGCCAAGGTGGTGAAAAGGTGGCCACTTGGCAACAACTTTTACAAGGAAATTAAAACTTACAAGAATTAAATGCAATTAAACTACAAAATTTAAAGAGAGACTAAAACTTAAATGCTAAGCTCCAGAAGTGTTTAATGCTCCTGGAAGTTGTTGTGTGTCCAAATGGTTCTTTCAAGCCCTCATTTATAGCCCAAGGAAGAGAAAAGTGTTGATGTGACTATTCCTCAAAAGTAGCTTTTAAGGAAGAGTGTTGAACTTTCCTTGGACCTCCACTTTATGTCCTCTTCCTTGAATATTCTAGTGAAAGATCAGAAGACTCTTTCCATTCCTTCAGAAGTTAACTTTCCGCAAATGGCTGGAACTTATCAACAAATTTTCAGCCCATGTTCAACGTGGTGACAAGATGCCAGCAAGGTGGCCACTTTCTGCACAAAAGTTAGTGAAACCGAAATTTTTGCATTCTTGAGACTTCATCATCATGTTTGAACACTTAAGACCAAATGAAGGAGATGAGAGACAAAAAGGGTGAAAATGTGGTAAAACGAATATAAAAAGAGAGGAATTAACTCTCAATATTTGAGAGTTATCACACCCCCAAACTTGAGTAATTACTTGTCCTCAAGTAAAAAGGAAAAGGATTAACAAAAAGGATTCGAAAGATGATACAAAAAAAATGGTTGATACTCTTGAAGAATGGAAAACTCATACCGAATACTTTGATGTTTCTTGATGAGCGAAGCACTTTGTTTGAAAAAGGTACCGCTCCTTTTCATGCATCCCAAAAATTTGACTTTAATCAATAGGGCTTGAATTGCGTTTGTGTTTTTGGGTTTTCAAATTAACTGCTCGATATGACCCCCAAACTTTTCTTTTTGCATGACTCCAATTTTCTTTGGTTTGACTATTTGTTCTTTGTATTGTCTTAACCATTTGACCCTTGACCGATCCCTAATTTATTTTTCATTTTTCATTCATTTTTTTAAGGAGAGCGTGGCGACAATGTGGCCACTTTGGCGAACGGTTTGTTTCTACTTTTGCAGCAGCCCCCACCCCCCAAACGGAACCCTTCAATGTCCTCATTGAAAATGAAAGATATGTCGATATTGCTACGGTAAAAGGCTAGGTTTCAATTTGGAAAGTGTTTGGGCTTAACATCTAGGAAAGAAAGGCCTATATCACGTTAACAGTCAAAAATTAGTAGCACTCCAAGGAGCAGACCTGCAAAAGAAATGAGTGCAAAACAAAAGTACTAGAAATAACCAAAGAGACAGTATAATGAGTACGGTGAGAAGAGCGAGCATACAACCAACATAGAGTGAGTCAGAGTAACAACCAAATACCACAAAACAGAAAAGAAGTAACAAGACAAAGTTTGAACATAAATGATGATGACCCAAGAACACTCACGGCTTACCTACGTCGGCAGAAGGGCCAGCCTCGGACACCGTGGTGGCATGCAGAACGGTAGATGAAGGGGCGGTGGTGCTTATGGTAGAAACCGACGGTGAAAATCGATGGTGTAGTGGTCGAAGCTTCCACCGCCGACTGTCGGTGACTCTTCCGGGTATTCAGAAATGTGTGCAGACCAATTTCTTCTTCATTTTTTTCGTTTTCTTTTTCTTTTCTTTTTTTTTGATTTTTTTTGATTTTTTTTTCATGACTTCAAGTTACATAAATAAAATAGAAGTGTGGGAGAAGGTAGTGATGAGAAAAAAAAGATAAAATGATTGATGGGATTAGAGAGGGTGTGAGGTTGATGATGGCTAAAAAGATAGGATGATTTTTTTTTTTTTGCTCATGGTGATGGAGGTACCGATGGTTTTGGGAGGCAAAAAAAATGAAATGGTATATATTAGGGAAAAAGAAGTGAAAGGATGTGGTGTGATGGGTTGAAAAAGGTCATAGGGAAAAAGGGAGGTCTCTTAAGTCTAGGTCCGGTTGGCTAAGACTAGACTTTTTGTGCTGTGAAGTGGGCATTGTCTCACCACTTTGGTGAGGTTGATCTGATGGCAAAACAGTCCGTGAAGGGGCTGCAACATTCTGTCCCGAAGGTGGGCACGTTCCAGCCACGTTGGCTGGAAACAAGGACGGGAATTTTTCTTTGTCGAAAGCATGTGTGGTGTCTTCTTGTACAACGGTATCAACTAAGACTTCCTCACTGGGTTTGGATGCTCTTGTTTCACTTCTTAAAGTCACGACCTTAGCGTGCTCCTTACCCTTAGGAGTTTCGGTGTCACTAGGTAAAGTGCCCACTTGTCTCCCTTTCAACTCGGCGGCGAATTGTCCCAATTGAGTCTCAAAACCTCTCAAAGTTGCATTGGTTTGGTTTATAAAACCTTTGAGTAAAGATTCGAGTGAACCATTACTTTCCGATGCATTTTGTTGTCTCGGTACGTACGGTTGTGAGGATTGCCCACTTTGGTATGTATGAGACGGTCCCTGTTGAAATCCTGGGGGATTTGGTGGTCGGTTTGGGACTTGATGAACCCCGGGGGTTGAAGTCCTTGGTTTCCCGACCATGAGAAGTTCGGGTGATTTCTCCAACTTGGGTAGTAGGTTGGAGAAAATGGGCTATTCCTAGAATTGTTTTCTACATAGTTAACCGAAGTGGGATTACCGGGACAACACTCAAAAGCATGGTTCTCACCACAAAACACACAAGATTCATTTATGGCTTGGACTTGGTTCTTTTCTCCATTTAAGTTCAGGTTATTTTTTACCAAGTTAGTTAAAGCTACAATTTGTGCGTTTAAGGCGGTGATGGCATCAATTTCGTGAACACCCGATGCATTATTGGGAGCAAGAGCTCGTGGGTTTGACCAATCTGTGTTATTGTTGGCCACTTTCTCCAAAATATCATATCCTTCGTTATAAGTTTTAGAGGTGAAAGCGCCACCGGCCGTAGCATCAAGAATAATTTTAGCGGCATTAGTAAGACCATTATAAAATGTCTCTAATTGGATGCAATGAGGGATTCCATGATGAGGACATTTTCTAATTAAGTCTTTGAATCTCTCCCATGCATCCGAAACTGCTTCATCCTCCTCTTGTCGAAACATCAAAATTTCGTTTCTAAACTTCACATTTCTAGTTGGAGGAAAATATTTTTTTAGAAATTTTTCGGCCAAAATTGTCCAACTATCAATGGAATGAGGAGGTTGAGAATTTAGCCAAGCTTTTGCTCTATCTCTCAATGTATAAGAGAAGAGCGTAAGCCGTAAGGCTTCGGTTGTAACACCTTGAATGCGAAAATGATCCGTCATTTCTAAAAATGATTTTAAATGCGAGTGCGGATCTTCCGACGGTAACCCTCCAAATTGACCCATTGCTTGGATCATTTAAAACATTACCGGTTTTAGTTCAAAAGTTTGTGCTACCATGTTGGGCCTAAGAATACCCGATTTTAATTGATCAAATTCGGGTGTTGCATAGTCCCGTATTCCCCGTTCTTTATCGTCAGCAATTCTTATGGTTGTTTCATTAGGTGGTGGTGGAGGATCTCCACCATTTCCAGCCATGTTTTGATTTTGCCGACCTCTTCTACCTCTTCTTCGTCTTTTAACGGTTCTTTCAATTTCGGGGTCAAAGGTACAAGTTCACCGTGTTGTAGCCTTGGCATACAACACGGAAAATACTAAAAATAAAAGACACAAGCAACTCAGGCTCGAATGAAAAGTCAATATCTTAGGATTTAAAATCGCGCTAGTCCCCGGAAACGGCGCCAAAAACTTGATAGCGGAAAATCGTATAGGTCCACAAACTGGCCACTATGTTGCCATAGTGGCGGTGCAAGTGTACACCGGACACTATGATCGCTACAAGTAATAAAGTGGTAGAGTACCGAGATCGTTTCCACAGGGACTAGTCAACTAAGAATCAGAGAACTATTCATAAACTTCTAGTGCTTGGTTGATTTTTGAGAACAATAACAATATTTTGTGGATTTTAAGCAACTAAACAACGATTAAACGGAATTAACAGTATTAAAGGCAGGATGTGGGTACAAGCATTAACTAAGACTAATGTAGTAACAACTTGGTCAGAAACAAAATGACACACGACAAGAAACAAAATGATACACGACAGCCGTAAAACCCTTTTCTCTCGAAAATGAGCTTCCTCGGAACGTGGCCACCTTGTCCCCACTTTGTCACCACGTTGGCCAACTCTAGACTTGCCGACTTAACTAAGTACCTCTAAGGGTTTCAGTTCCACCAGTATAGATATGAACGCCCAAATCTCTTTGTGACACCCATATCAACCGACATTTGAACCTTAGTTAAAGTCATGCAAAAACCCGTATCTCTACGTGGTTATAAAAGACTTTCTCAAATCTTCTTTGCATCACCCAAGCCGTATTTCAGATCTGCCCCTCTCGAGGTCTAAGATCTAATATTAACACTAACAAGTGATCGGCTTGTCCGCGTTGAGTTGAAGTCCCGACTCAAGTGACCAAGTCTAAGAGTTAGCAATGATAGCAACACCCAAGTGTTGCCTACTAGTCTTAGCTTTGGCTCATACCCACACCCAAGGGGGTGTTTAGCTCATAATAATAACAAAAGACATGGGAGAAGAAGGAGAAAACATAAACATAACTTGCATAAATAACTAAAGAGTTGCTGCCAAGGTGGTGAAAAGGTGGCCACTTGGCAACAGCTTTTACAAGGAAATTAAAACTTACAAGAATTAAATGCAATTAAACTACAAACTTTAAAGAGAGACTAAAACTTAAATGCTAAGCTCCAGAAGTGTTTAATGCTCCTGGAAGTTGTTGTGTGTCCAAATGGTTCCTTCAAGCCCTCATTTATAGCCCAAGGAAGAGAAAAGTGTTGATGTGACTATTCCTCAAAAGTAGCTTTTAAGGAAGAGTGTTGAACTTTCCTTGGACCTCTACTTTATGTCCTCTTCCTTGAATATTCTAGTGAAAGATCAGAAGACTCTTTCCATTCCTTCAGAAGTCAACTTTCCGAAAATGGTTGGATCTTATCAACAAATTTTCAGCCCATGTTCAACGTGGTGACAAGGTGCCAGCAAGGTGGCCACTTTCTGCACAAAAGTTAGTGAAACCAAAATTTTTGCATTCTTGAGACTTCATCATCATGTTTGAACACTTAAGACCAAATGAAGGAGATGAGAGACAAAAAGGGTGAAAATGTGGTAAAACGAATATAAAAAGAGAGGAATTAACTCTCAATATTTGAGAGTTATCATACTGCCAGTACAATTTTACTACTGCCAGTGTTCAGTTAATACTGCTAGTCAGTTAATACTGCTAGTGGTTAATACTGCTCCCAGTTAATACTGCTAGTTAGTTAATACTGCTAGTGGTTAATACTGCTCCCAGTTAATACTGCTAGTTAGTTAATACTGCTAGTGGTTAATACTGCTCTCAGTTAATACTGCTAGTTAGTTAATACTGCTTTCAGTTAATACTGCTCACTGTTAATACTGTTTTCACTAATTTTTTAAGGTTAATACTGCTTTTAATCCACAACCTATAAATACCCTTTGTCCGCCTAAAAAGTTCATAACGACTCTTTGCATATTGTTCACTTGCGCTCTAACCCTTTTTCTCTCAAGTACCAAGTTTTCAGGCAAGAACATTCAAGTTCAATGGCATCCATGGCATTCATCGATGAGCACAATGAAATCGCGATGATCCAAAAGCCAAAACAAGCCGAAGGTTTTCACCAGATAGTCGACTTTCTGAGGACAAGTCACATCGCTCATGCGCTTACTATGTCTCCTACCATCTTCATAGAGCATCAGAGGCAGTTCTGGGCTAATGCCACCATTGTTCCTGAGAATGGTGTGCAAATGATAAAGACAAGGGTGTGTGAAAAACCCCTAACCGTTACTGAAGAGGTACTACGCATTTGTCTACGTCTAGATGATGCTGCAGGTATAACCTCTATTCCTAATGAGGAACTATTCTCAACTCTTTCAAGAATGGGGTATGAAGGCCAAATAGGGATTTTCAAGTTTTTCAAAGCTCAGTTTTCACCCCAATGGAGGTTCTTTGTTCATACCCCGATGCACTATATTTCTAAGAAAACAACTGGCTGGAGCCAATTTAGCAGTCCCATTGCTTATGCTTTGGTGTGTTTATCTACTTCTAGAAAATACACTTTTTCTCTAATGATCTTCAATGATCTTGTCTCAAACCTGGACAACAAGAAGAGTTTCTTCATGTATCCCAGGTTTGTTCAGGCAGTTATTACTAATGAATTGACGGACATACCTCACTTTGATGGGGTATATGTACCTAAACCCCCTAAAGGCAAGGTGTTCTCAAACATGAGAAGATCTGCTAGGGACTCGGAAGGAGTTGACACCCCATTATTCTCAACAATGATGGTGGTGTCCCAACCACAAGAAGGTATGGCAGTAGGGTCAAGGCCCTCATTAGACATTCCCACTGCTATCCAAACCCAACCTTCCCACTCTATATCAATCCCCCAGTCTCTACTTCATAAGCCAACTTCACCAATCACCCAAACTTATAAAAGAAAACAGGTAAAGAAGGCTCTTTCCCTTCTTGTACCATCACCCACTGAGCCTTTAAGCCCTCTAAGGGAGAATTCTCCTTTAGAGAATATCCACAGGGAAACCACAGGGGTGTCTCCCAACCCCAAGGAGGTGCTCACTGAGGTGGAGGTTGAGCATATAGGTGAGAAGGCTGCCACTACTCCTGCTAGCACAGAGGAAGTCAGTGGTAACATCTCTAAGACCTTCCCCATGTCAACTTTTGGTGAGCAATCATCCAAAGGTCCCAGGTGCCAAGAAACCACGGGGGTGGATAGTGCTTCTGCTAGGCAGAAGACTTCCACTACAAAAAGATCCAATGATCCTTCAAAAGAGGGTAATACTTCTAGAGAAGGTGAGGACAGATATAACTATCAAGAATTGATGGATGCAATGGGTAATATCAACATGGATGTGATCAACCAGGGTAAGGATATTGAAGAGCTTAAACTCATAGTTCTGTCACAACAAGAACAGATCCTCCAATTGAAGCAAATGGTAAGGAAATTGATTCTCCAAAAGAAGAAGAAGCAATTTGTACTCAGAAGGAGGAAACCGGTTGTTAGAGCATAAATCTGTTGGATACAAGATCAAGAATACTGAAGGTCAAAGTTGAGAAAGTCAAAGCTGCTAAAGTCAAATCTCATTAAAAGTCAAAGTCTATTTGTAATCAGTCAATGTATTTTGTATTTGTATTTTCCTTGTAATTAGTAGTTAGTATAAATAGTTTGTTTTCTTTGTATTTTGTAAGATACGATTTAGAGAGAACTGAAGTGTGAGAAGTCAGATTGTAGAGAGAGAAAGAGAGAGTTCTAGAGAGAGAAAGTGTAAAGATTGAATTTGAAAGAAATCAAACAGGTAATTGATTTGTTTTATCTTGTTTGTTTGATTGTTTGATTAGAAACTAGATTCTGGAACAAACAATTGGTATCAGAGCAGATCCAAATCAAGAAAAATCAAGAAATACGTTCGTTCGTACTGTTCATCAAAGTCCAGAATCGATTTCGAGTTTAATTGAGTTTTTGGTGTTGTAATTGATTAGGTAATGTTACGAATGTGAATTTGATCGAGTTTGTATAGGTGTTATAAAGAATTGCACTGTATTGAATTCGAATTTTCGAATTTTTGTGATTTTTGTAAACACGAGTTCTTCACACTGTTCTTATTCAAAATTGTAATTTTTGTGTTTTTGATCGAAAATTAGTGTTAGCTTTGTATTCGATTTGTTGAAAAGACCAAATTGTCGAAGTTTTGAGTCTGAATTCAAGGTGTAAATAAATTTTTAGAGTGATTCTGTTCGATTCAGAGGAATGCGGGTGTTCATCGAGGAATGCGTCTGATTCATCAAGGATTGCGGGTCTATCATCAAGGAATGCGGGTCATTCATAGCTGAATGTTGCGGGTTTAATAACAAACGCATAGTTTGATATGCGGGTGCTTCTTGACACGCATTTTGAGTAATGCGTTTGCTTAGTGACATGCATAATAGAAATCTACGACTCCTTGTGACACGCATAGTAGAGACTTGATATTCTTTGTGACACGCAAAGCAAAGAATTGTGGTTCAAGTGTGACAACGTATTGTGAGAATTTCGGGTCAAGTGTGACAAGCATTTTGAGGAATGCGTTTCAAGTTTAACACGCATTATTGAGGAATGCGTTTCAAGTGTGACACGCTTTGCTGATGAATGCGTTTCCTGAGTGACGCGCATAGAAGAAAAGACTTGGATTTTTTTTAATTTTTCAAAATTGCAATATGCCCTATAACCGGGTAGCGGGACCCCCGTGCTAAGTCTGCCTAGGGGGACATAGTTCTTTTAGTGATTAAAATTTCTGATTTTATATTTCAAGTTTTCTGTATTTTCTTGATTGTTTCATTTGGACTAACGATCAGTTCTAGTTTCTTATTGATATATTTTTCAAACAGGGTTATACAAGATGACTTCCAAACAAGCACTTTCAATTGGAACTGATGTGAAACCTCCAGTTTTATTCAAAGGCGAATATGAGCAATGGAAAGACAGATTCCTGGATTTCATAGATCAGCATTCAAATGGAGAGAATATTCTACTGTCTATCACCGAAGTTCCAATGGTTCCAATAACAGTTCAAGTACCTGATGTTGACTCTTCTAATAGTGAAGATGGAGCTGAAGAAAGAGAGCAAAAGATGAAAACAGTGACAGTAGATATTTCTCAATATTCTGAAGAGCAGAAAAGCCGATTCAAAGCAGATAAACAAGCGAGATCTTTACTTCTTCAAAGCATCCCAAACGAGATCTACATCAAGATTGACAGTTATAAAGCCAATGCAAAGAAGATGTGGGATCAATTACAAAAGATGATGATGGGATCAAAGGTCGGAAACCAGATGAAAGTGGCAAACTGCATAAATAGCTATGAGGAGTTCAAAGCCAAGGAGAATGAGAGTCTGGAAGATACTTATGAGAGGTTTGTGTTGCTTCTGAACGAGTTAACAAAGAACAAAGTTAAGAAGAAGCAACTGGAAAACAATGTCAAATTCTTGAGTATCTTACGTCCAGAATGGAAGAAGCATACAAGAAGAATGAAGCAGATGAAGAATTTAAATGAAATTCCACTACATGAGGTATTTGAAACCTTAAAGCAGAATGAAGAAGAGGTTGAAGAGAAAAGAGTTGAAAAGAAGAAAGCAGTACAAGCTTCTGATCCTATTGCCTTAGTAGCTGGAGAGAAGTTGAAAGAAAAGAAAGTGTCAGGATCGAATTCTTAACAAGAATAAATTCTCAGAAACTAATATCAAAGAAGTTTGCGGAATAACACTTTGATATTCAATAAAACAGTAAACCAAAACAGTATATAATCAACAACTTGTAAACTTGTATTGAATGCTTGAAGTTACAAGATTAAACACACAACCTCAATATTAATGAACAGGCTCACCAATATGAATTCTACTTCTCTAGAATTAGGATCTATGCCTTGAGGTTGATTTTCTCTCAAACTTAGAATTAATGAATTAATCACATCTAAACTATTCTATCAAATCTGTACATTTATTAAACAAAAAGATAATTACAATAAATAAAATATCTTCAGTATATCTTCCATCATTATCTTCAAGCCTTCCATGAATATCTTGATTCTTTCTAGCTGTCATCCTTTTCATCCGGATCTTCAAGTCATAAGCAGCACTAACTATGCTCAGCAGCATTAATTTCTTCAAGCAACATTAACTTGGTCTTAGCAGCATTAACTACTAAGCAGCACTAACCACTAGCAGTACTAACTAGCTAAGCAGTACTAACTTTGTTCAAGCAGCACTAACTTTGACTAGCAGTATTAATTCTACTAGCAGTAGTAATACTCAGCAGTATTAACTTTGAAGTCTTCTGGCAGTAGTAATTTTGAACTAGCAGCAATAACCATACTTGAGCTTTTCTTCAGTTCCCAACAATCTCCCCCTAACTTGACTTTTAGGAAAAGAAGTCAAGTTCTTCAGAATTGATCTTCAAGATGCTTTCAACACTTCAGATTCAGTTTCCCTAGTTTGGATCTAAGCCCAAACTTTGATTGACAGTTCTTCTCACCATAATCTTGGCCATCTCTGAATCCTTTGTGCATACTAGTGTAGCCTTCAGCATCCCTTCTAACTTCTCTTTGCTATGCTCATAAATTCTGTCTACCAGGTAGTATTCATGATAACAATTGTCAATAGTAATCATGTATACCCCACAGTTTTCAAAAAGTATCCATTTATCAATCTTCTTGAATATAAACTCATGCTGATGATCTTTAATCCTATAAGCCACCCTTTCTGGATCAAACATCATGCACAAGTATTCCATTGCTATCTTGAGAAGATTCTCTTCAGTCCCTTTCAACACAGGCTCATAGAGTTTTATCCCCACTTTGTATAATTCTTCTATGTCAGCTCTTGAACAACTTCTGACAACTCTCCCCCATGTTGAATATGCTTCAAATGAACCATCAGCTCTTTTTATTCTAAAGAAGTCCTTTCCATTATCTCTTAGAATGTCCCAGAAGGTAATCTCAGGAGCTTTCATAGAGATTGGAACAGCCTTCAAAGGTTCTACTATTGTCATGTAGAGATCCATACTCTCAACAGTTTGCTTATTGGACTGCTCTGGACTTTGCACAGGTTCTGTTGGAGATGTGACTGAAGGTTCTGCTTCCTTTTCAGTTTCTTCCACCCTTGGCCTTTTCAACTGCCTTTTTGAAGCAATCAACTTCACTCTCTTTCCAGACTTGGCTTCTATACCAACACTCTCATGTTCTTCCTTCTTCTCTTCAGCTTTGTCTTTTGAGGGTGTGGTCTCCTCAGGGAATGGTTGTTGGATGTTGAGATCATGTCTCTCTTTCATCATTCTTTCTGCTTCTTCCCTTTGAGAGGAATCCCCTTGGAGCTTTGCCATTTCCTTCCTGTAGAGCTCCTCAACTTGACTGTATGCCATGTTGGTGAACATCTCCCCCTTGACTCTAATTGCACCTTTCAGGAAATTTATCATCTTTCTTCTTTCCTGATTGGCCAAAAAGGTCTTGGAGGGTTGTCTTTTCTGCTTCATCACTGGCATCTTTTTAACTTGAAGTTTCTTGGTCTGAGCTGCTTCTTTTATGCTTTTATGATATTCTGCATTCAACTTTCTGGCCATGATCTTTGCAAGTTCTCTGTCTGTTTCTGTTTGCAACTGTTCCTCCTTTTCCATTTGGTCTTGAAGCTGCTTTGCTATTGCCTCATCCATTTCAATCAGAGACTTCTTCTTTGTAGGCAGTTCAGCTTCTTCAACCATCTTTTCTTTTCCTTTTCCCTTTATATCCTTCAAGACTTCCTTCTCTTTTGGCTTCTTTGAGATCCCTTCTTCATTAATGACTACTCCCTTGGCCTTTTGAGTAGCCTTAGGAGTATCATTCTTGGCTTTAACCAAAGTTTCAGCTATCTCCATTTCCTCTATAGAAAGCCCTGTTTCTTCTGCTTCTATTTCTGCTGCTTCTTGTATCTTAGCAACATTAACAGTTTCTGCTGTTGTTCCATGTTCTGTCTCCCCCTCAACTTCAACTTCCTTTACAGTTGAGCTTTCTTTCTCTGTTTCTCCCTCTGCATCTCCCCCTTGTTGAAAGGATCTTGAACATTTGCCCTCTTCTTCAGCACAAATTGCTTCTTTTTCTTTTTAAGTACCAATCTTGTTACCAATTTCTTTAGTTTGGTGATCTGAACTTGTTGAGATAGAATAACCAGTTTCAGCTCTTCAATCTCTTTCCCTTGTTTGATGACATCCATATTGATGTTGCCCATTGTTTCTATCAATTCATTGTAGTCATATCTGTCCTCACCTTCTCCAGGAGTGTTACCCCCTTTTGAAGGATCATGGGATCTTTTAGTAGTGGAAGTATTCTGCCTAGCAGAAGCATTGTCCACCCCCTTGGTTTCTTGGCACCGGGGACCTTTGAATGATTGCTCATTCAAAGTTTCCATGGGGAAGGTCTTAGAGATGTTACCACTATCCTTCTCTGTGCTAGCTGAAGTATTGGCAGCCTTCTCACCTATATGCTCTTCCATCTCCTTAGAGAGCACCTCCTGAGGGTTGGGAGACACCCAGTTGGTTTCCCTTTGGATATTCTCTAAGGGAGAATTCTCCCTTAGAGGGCTTAAAGGCTGAGTGGGTGAAGGGACAAGAAGGGAAGGAGCCTTCTTTACCTGTTTTCTATGATACGTTTGGGTGATTGGTGAAGTTGGTTTGTCAAGAAGAGACTGAGGAATTGATTTAGAGTGGGAAGGTTGGGATTGGCTAGCAGTGGGTTGGTCTAATGGGGGCATTGACCCTGCTACCATACCTTCATTGGTTTGGGACCAACATCATTGTAGAGAACAATGGGGTGTCTAGTCCTTCCGAGTCCCCAGCAGATCTTCTCATATTTGAGAAAACCTTGCCTTTAGGGGGTTTTGGTACATATATTCCATCAGAATGAGGAATATCCGTCAATTCATGGTTGATTACTGCTTGAACAAACCTGGGATACATATAAAAGCTCTTTTTGTTTCCCATGTTTGAAACAAGATCATTGAAAATCATTTGTGAAAAATTGTACCTTCTGGCAGTGGCCAAACAGACCAAAGCATAAGCAATGGGACTGCTGAACTCACTCCATCCAGTAGTCTTTTTAGAAATGCAGTGCATCAAGGTATGAACAAGAAAACGCCATTGGGGTGAGAATTTAGCTTTTGAGAACTTAAAAATACCCAATGGGCCTCCATACCCCATTCTTGTAAGAGTAGAAAACAGTTCATCATTAGGGATAGAATTTATACCAGAGGCATCGTCTAGACGTAGACTGATGCGAATTACCTCTTCAGTAACTGTCAAAGGTTTTTCACAGACCCTTGTATTGATCTTTTGCACACCATCCTCAGTAACAATGGTGGCATGTGCCCAGAATTGCCTCTGATGCTCTATGAAGATAGTAGGAGACATAGTGAGAGCATGGGCAATGTGGCTGGACTTCAGAAAGTCGACTATCTAATGAAAACCTTCAGCTTGTTTTGGCTTTTGGAGCATCGCGATTTCATTGTGCTCGTCAATGAACGCCATTGATGCCATGAATCTTTGAAACTTCTTGCCTGAGAACTTTGAACTTGAGAGAAAGAGGGTTTAGAGCGCAAGAGAATAGTATGCAGAGAGTCGTTATGAACTTTTTAGGCGGGCAAAAAGTATTTATAGTATTCGGAACATAAGCAGTATTAACCTAGAGTAGTATTAACTACTAGCAGTATTAACTAACTAGCAGTATTAACTGAGAGCAGTATTAACTACTAGCAGTATTAACTAACTAGCAGTATTAACTGAGAGCAGTATTAACTACTAGCAGTATTAACTAACTAGCAGTAGTAACTGTGCACTGGCAGTATTAACTACTAGCAGTAGTAACTGTGCACTGGCAGTATTAACTATACTTACTCCTTTAATCTTGCGAAACACTGAGTACTGCTATACATATCCTGAAAAAGAAGATTAGTAACACCAAGAATAAACAATATACATGTATAGACCCACTTTTTGAGAAGGGGCTTATTCAGAGTTGATCATTCCCACACTTGTTACCAAGAAAGTGAATCTACCCACATCAAAAGCTTTAGTGAATAGATCAGCAAACTGATTATCAGTGTGAACTTTTACAACTTGAATAAGTTTCTTTTCATTACAGTCTCTTATGAAGTGATACCTGATCTCAATGTGCTTTGTCTTTGAGTGCTTGACAGGATTATTCACAATGCTAATAGCACTGCTATTATCAATAAAAATTGGAGTCTATAGAAAGGTTACCCCATAATCCAGCATTTGATTCTGAATCCATAAGACTTGAGAACAGCAACTTGCAGCTGCTATGTACTCTGCCTCTGTTGTAGATGTGGATACTGTGGTTTGTTTCTTGCACTGCCATGAAACTAGTCTTGCACCCAAAAACTGACATCCTCCAGAAGTAGATTTTCTGTCCAAGTTTGCTCCACCTAGATCACTATCTGAGTATGCAAGTAGGTCAAAGGATGAGTCATGAGGATACCAAAGTCCCAATCTGGGTTGCCCTTTGAGATATCTGAATATCCTCTTAACAGCTTGATAGTGAGATTGCTTTGGCCTAACTTGGAATCTTGCACATACACAGACTGGAAACATTATATCTGGCCTAGAGGCTGTAAGATACATGAGAGAGCCAATCATGGATCTATAATGATGAACATCCATATCCTCCCCCTCAAGATCTGTTGTTATCTGCTTGTGTGTCTCCATAGGTGTGCTAGCAGGTTTTGAATCTGAAAACCCAAACTTGGTTAGAATATCCTGCACATACTTGGACTGACAGATGAAAATTCCATCTGACTTCTGTTGAACTTGGTGTCATACCATGCTCTTGGAGCTTGATGTAGTCCATAGAGTGTTTTCTTCAATTTGTATACTCTGTCTGGATAGCTTAGGTTTTCAAACCCTGGTGGTTGACAGACATATACTTCTTCTTCAATTGACCCATAAAGAAATGCACTTTTCACATCCATTTGATAGACTTTGAATTTCATATAAGAAGCATAAGCCAGGAATAATCTAATTGCTTCTATCCTGGCCACAGGTGCAAATACCTCATCATAGTCTGTTCCTTCTTCTTGTGTGTACCCTTGAGCCACCAGCCTTGCTTTATTCCTTATCACTATACCTCTTTCATCTCTCTTATTCCTGAAGACCCATTTTGTTCCTATTGCTCTTTGGCCTTTAGGAAGGTCTACCAGATCCCAAACATCTTGCAGCTTGAACTGCAGAAGCTCTTCTTGCATGGCTTCTATCCAACTGGATTCTTTCATAGCATCATATGCCTTTTTAGGCTCAAGCTGGGATAAAAAAGCAAGAAAGCACTGTGTGTTGTTGATCTTGTATTTCTTGAAGCCTACATTGATTTCTAGTCATCATAGGAGAGGATATATCTC
Organism: Arctium lappa; assembly: GCA_023525745.1. Lineage (NCBI taxonomy): Eukaryota > Viridiplantae > Streptophyta > Magnoliopsida > Asterales > Asteraceae > Arctium > Arctium lappa. The sequence goes on along the minus strand of CM042056.1, from coordinate 17,672,698 downwards.
CTATTACCAGTTGTGGAGGATGATTCTTGTATATTCTGGTGTGATAACTAGGTTCTTCATTAAGTCCCACCTCCAGATTAGAGTCATTCAACTCAACTGAAGTGTTTTCAGTAGCCACTTCTGGTTCTTGATTTTCTTGAGTCTTCTCATCTCTACTTTCTTCTTCACTTTGACTTGGTCCAGTAGATGGTTCCTTTCCACAGTCTTCAACAGGATTCACTGTAGGTATGGGAAATATCACAGATTGAGATATGCTATCTGAGACTTGTGTAGTCCTTGATCCTCCACTCCCTGTACCTGCATAACCATCACTACTGAAACCAAAAGAGTTAGTTAGTGAATCAATATCAAATAGCCACTGTGGACCAGACCCAATTGGATTTGGTGTGTTCTCATTGCATTTGACATTGTCACTTTCTTCAATTATTCTGGAAGAAGAGTTAAAAACTCTGTAAGCCTTACTCTGAGATGAGTAACCAACAAGAAATCCATCATCTGCTTTGCTATCAAACTTACCTAAGTGAGATTTGGTATTGAGAATTGTACAAGGACACCCAAAAGGTTTGAAAAATCCAATGAAAGGTTTTCTTTTATTTAAAAGCTCATATGGGGTCTTGTTCTTTTGCTTGACCACTAGAACTCTGTTTTGGACATAACAAGCAGTATTAACTGCTTCAGCCCAGAAGGTAATTGGCAGTTTTGAATCAGCCAACAGAGATCTAGCAGCCTCTATTAGTGTCCTATTTCTCCTTTCAACAACTCCATTTTGTTAAGGAGTCCTAGGAGCACTATATTGTCTCTCAATGCCTTTCTCTTCACAAAAGGTGTTTAGATCAAGATTTTTAAACTCAGTCCCATTATCTGATCTAATGACTTTTACTTTTTGATTAGTTTGGTTTTCAATTCTTAGGATAAAGGATTTGATCAGTCCACTTGTCTCATCCTTAGTCTTTAGAAAATATACCCAGGTAAATCTAGAGTAATCATCAACAATAACCAAGCAGTAAGATTTCTTGCCTATACTCATAACATTTGTAGGACCAAACAGATCCATATGCAATAACTGGAGACAAGAAGAAATTGAGTTTATCTCTTTGGTCTTATGAGAAGTTTTGTGCTGTTTTCCTTTAAGACATGCAACACAATGATCATCACATGAAAATACTTTTGAAGGTAAACCTCTTACAAGGTTGTTTTTAACAAGTTTGTTCATGGTCTTGAAATTCATGTGACACATCCTTCTGTGCCATAGAGAGGATTCATCCACAGAAGCTTTTGAAACAAGACAGTTCAGGGATGAATCACTAACAACATTATCCATATCTAGACAATACACATTGTCCTTTCTTGGAGTTCTAAGAAGTATCATGCTTTCATCAACTACCTTGAACCCTGGAGCAAGGATCATACACTCAGTATTTGTAAATAATATACTATGTTGTTTGTCACAAACCTGTGATACACTTAACAGGTTGTACTTCAACTGATCAACATAGTAGACATCCTCAAATGTCATCTTACCTTTGGTGACATTACCTTTTCCACTTATTTTACCACCAGTAAGATTATCTCCAAATGCAACATGTCCTCCATTGATATGCTTGAAATCCTGAAGGCATGACATGTTGCCTGTCATGTGCCTAGAGCAACCACTATCAACATGCCATATGCTCTTCCCCTTGAGCTGTTGGTTGCCCTGCACATAAGATAAATCAGTTAGTATGAATTAGGAACCCAAGCCAAAGTGGTCTTGGGTACCCCTTTCTCATCAAAATACTTGCATTCTTTCTTGACAAGATTTTTAAACTTTGACTCCTCATTCTTGGAGTACTTTGTCACAATAATAGGCTTGGAAACATTTTTGCTAGAAGCAGTACTGGTTTTAGAAGTACTAACTGCCTTAGTAGCACTTGCATGCTTAGCAGTACTAACCTTGTTAGAAGTAGTAACTGTGTTAGCAGCAGTAACTGTGTTGGCAGTATTAACCTTTGAAGAGGTACTAACAGTATTAGCAGCATTAATATTTTCAGCAGTACTAACACTGGTAGCAGCAGTAATGCTTCCAGCAGCACTATCCCTGTCAGCAGTACTAACAGTTTTAGTGCTTCTAGGCACCCACATTTTAATACTTTCTTTTAAAAACTTTTTCATCATGGGGCCTTTATTTTCAACAGATTTCTTCATCATATGTTTATTTCCTGCCTTCCTATAACCAACAGGTTTTTGCACAAATCTTTGAAAGTTCATCTGTTGATTAATAGGGTTAAAGAAGCAATACTTAGCCAAATGATTTAACTTGCCACATATGAAACAAGGTTTTGGTCTATTGATTTTATTCAGATCAACTCCTTGTTTCTGAGCCCATTGATTATTCCAGTTTCTTTGATTTCCTCTTTTTATACCATAATTTAGGCTCTTAGTATTATTGCAAGCACATTGTTTACAAGATCCAGGATTCACAACCGTGGTTTGTTTGTAATGGACCTTGTTATCCTTTCCTTTGGTCTTCTCTATCTCCTTGGACTTGACCCAGATTTTCCCACATCCCTCATTGGTGATAATGGTGTTTTCTAATGGTATCTCTTTACTCACAGCATTATCCCTATTCTCACTGGCTTCTTTCTCAGTCAAATCCTTAACTACTACCTCATCCAAAGGATCTATCTTAAAAGCTTCCTCAAACAAGTCTTTTTTCTCCTTGGTTTCTAACAAGTCTGAAGTAGGAGAGATATAGTTGTTGTTGTAAGGAGGAGGTGTATTGTTGTATCCAATACCAGGCTTCATCTTATCATGAATCTGAGCCTTTAGAAGAGAATCCATTGCTTTTGAAGCATATGAAAACTTTTCTATGTCAAGCTTAACTTTAGACAGTTCCTCTTTCAGCCTATCATTCTCTTCTAAGGACTTAGACAGTTTGGTCTCTAACTCATTCTTTTCCCACTTCCAATAGTTTGTGTCATAAGAGTGTTGAAGTTTATTAGCTTGAAAGCCTTTGATTTGCTCTTCAAATCTCTCTACTATCAACACATAATCTCTTCTGTCCTTTTCCAGTCTTTTGAGTTCATCACACATACTTTGATTGTGATCCCTGTATCTTTTGACAGTGTCTATGCAAGATTGAGTGCAAAGATTAGAAATTACCTCAGAGGGGAGATCAGACACTTCTGCCATAAGAGCTTGATTCTGAATGGCTTCCTCAACTTGATCACTCCAGTCAAATCCCATTCCTTGTTGAGAAACAAGGGCTTGAGCAGGATTCTTGTTTTGATTGTAGCCTCCATTCTGAGCTTGTTGGCCTCCATTCTGAGCTTGTTGGTGGTTGTTGTTTGGACCAACACTCCTGCACTCTCTAGCAAAGTGTCCTTTCATGTGACACTTATAGCACTCCACCGTAGTCTTGTCAAAACCAGCTCCATCTTCTCTTCTTTTAGAGAAGTTGTTCCTTCCTGTTCTTTTAATAAACTTCTTCACCCTCATAGATAACATGGACATCTGCCATTTAATGTCCATCTCCTCCAGGTCATCAGGGTGAAGTTGATCCAGATCATCATTAATCAATGAATTGTTGCTATGACAGGACAAAAAGGCATCAAAGATAGTTCCAGTGCTTTTTTCTGAATTTACTCCACTGGCAGTACTAACTGCTTCAGGGTTGGCAATAGTATCAGTAGATGTTGAAAGAAGTGCAGCATTGTGGATATAACCAGTGGGCTTCTTCTTGGATTCTACCTCAGTTTCAAAAACTCTTAGATCATTATATAGATCATCAAGTTCCTTCTCTTCCAGATTGTCACTCTGTCTATATGAGACAGTGTACATAGTCCATTCATCCCCAAGAGATATGAGGAACTTTCTGTTGATATCATCTTGTTTCATCTTCACCCCTACAGTAGCCAGTTCACCAATGAGCTTGTTGAACCTATCAAAAGTTTGAGTCTGTTGGATCATAAATTGTATTCAAGATTAAAGTTAAAGTTAAGGGTTTAGACTGCAATTGTTCTAAAATTATTTAGAGGGTTTAAATTGTAATAGATTAATAGTTTATTAGCTATTGGGCCCAAGCCCATTTGAATGCCCATTATGATTAAAGCCCATAAGGCTTAGGTATTTAAAGTTATGATTAGTTTAGTTTTAGGTTAGAACTCTGATAAATTTCTAAATAGTCATTATACGTTTTCTCTGTATTCAAAGGGTATCAAGAACACTCAAAGGTTTCATTGTTTATTCAAGGGATTGGTACGTTATTATTAATCTTTATATCTCTTGATTATTAGTGTGTTGCTTGATTACTTGATTGATTATTTACCAACTAGATTAAATCTGGGATAACAATTGGTATCAAAGCCTAAAGAATCAAGTTTTTAGGATTAAATCTGTGTTTTGCGATTTTACTATTCATCGATTACTATTCATGGATTACTGTTCATCGATTACTATTCATAGATTACTATTCATCGGTTTTACTATTCATCGATTAGTATTCACAGATTACTGTTCATCGATTACTATTCACATATTACTATTCATCGAGTTTACTATTCATCCGGTCGACGCTATTCATCCGGACACTATTCATCCGGTCACTATTCATCCGGTCGACACTATTCATCCGGACACTTTCATCCTGTCACTATTCATCTGGTCACTATTCATCCGGTCGACACTATTCATCAGGTCGACACTATTTATCCGGCCACTATTCATCCGGTCGACACTATTCATCCGGTCGACCAATAGTTTCAAGACCAAAAAAAAAAAAAAAATATTTTGAGTGTAGTTTTTTTTATTTTGATTCTAACGATCTCATCTAGTTGGTTGTTTTGGTACAGATTAGCTTGATTTCTAACCTTACAGCTAGGATGTCGTATCAGCTAAATATGTCTGCAGGATACAACCTTGATTTTAGCGACATGACTCTTTCTGAAGTAAAAGAAAAGGCTAAACATCTTGCTAGACAATCGTCAAGAAATAGAGACAGGGCTGATGATTGTGAGAGGGAGATTACAAAGCTCAAATCCGAGATGTTACCTCTTGAAGCTGAGATTGAAAATCTAAAGATTCAGAACTCTTCTCTTCTTATTCAGATCAATGTTTTAAAAGAAAATTCAAAAGATTCTGATAACATAATTGATCTTGCAGGAATAATTGCGTCTAAAGAAAAAGAGATCTTCGATCTTCAAGCAAAGTTGAAAAGATCTGAATCAAGCTCTACATGGTCTAAAAAGGATGCAATGCAAAGAGAACTTGAGGATCTTAGAAGAAGTACAAGTGTTGCAAGAGATACTAGTACAGGACTAAGACAGATAAATTCTCAACTCTGTGCGGACAGAGATAAGTTTAAAGATAAAGTTCTCAGTCTTGAGGTTGAGATTGAAAAAATGAAAGAAAAGGCAACCCAAGACAGAGACAATACTATAGCTCAAGATGAAATGTTGAAGATTGAGAAAGAAAGAAAAGAATTTGCTAAGAAATTCTCTGATTTCTCCAGAAAAGCCTTTAAAGAAAAGAAATCTTTAGAGCTTAGATGTGTTAAGCTTTCTCAACAAGTTTCAGACTTTGAGAAGGTTATCATTCTTGAAAGAGAAAAGACTGAGAATGAGAAGAAGAAAGCTGAGCTGAAGGATACAAATACAGACTTTTCTGAAGAAAAGAAGATATTTGAGACCGAGATAGCCAAAATGACAGGAAAGTTGTCTGAATTGTCAACAAACATCATGAAGGAGAAGAATGCAAAATCTGAGTTGCATAAGAAGTTTGATCTGATTGAAAAGGAAAGAAATAGTTTGTCTTCAAAGATAAAGAAACTTGAAGAGATCGTATTCAAGGGGAAGCTGACTTAGCACAAGACGCCAGAGTCAATAGCTCAATCACCAAGAGATGATCTAGCTGATTCAGATAGTTCTTTAAAAACAGCTTCAAGTTCCCATTTTTCAAATGTTTTCTATAATCCTTTCTATGATTTAGATGATTGTCTTACTTCTAAATCTACTTATCAGATTCCTCCTTCTAACCTTCTCTATGACAAAAATGTTGATGGTTCAGGTAACTTCAAGAGGACTAAGTCTCAAAAGAAAAGCTTCTGGAGAAGGGATGATGATAAAGAAAGAGGAAACTGGGTCTAGAGAATTAAAGGATCTTCGGAGGAGAAGAAGAAAGAAAAATCATTTGTGCATACATCAAATGCTAAATGGAACTATGCTTCTAAAGGTAAAACTTTTGGTAAACCTGATCTGGTTTACACTATTAATCAACTGATCTGGTTAGCACAAAAGAAAATTAGTTGTTCCTATTGTGGTTCAAATGATTTTGTCAGAAAAGATTATGTTAATAACTGGTATGGTTCTTATTTCATATCTCCTACAAGAACTGCAACTAACCCATTAGGACCCAAATACCAGTGGGTACCAAAAGCTAAATCTGTGTTGCAGGCACCCAATGTTTAAGGGGGAGAAAGAAATATGGCTTTTGAACAACACAGTTTAAAACCCGGACTTCATTGTCAAAAAGAAGGCTTCTAAGTAAATCAACTTAGAACCCGTACTTCAAGTGACTATGGCTTCTAATCACATCGGATTAGAACCCGCACTTCAGTGCTCTATCTATTTTTTATATGCTTTATTTCCTTATTATTAAAAAAAAAAAACTATAGTGATTTAAGGGGGAGAATATCTGTGATATTAACAGATTTTTGGATACTTAAATGCTTATCTGACCGTGTGTTCTTAAAGATAAATACTTGTGTTTTATCTTGTCAATATACTTTGTCAAGTATTCATACACTTAACGGTTCAGAACATTCTATTTGACTTTGTTATTACCATGTATCAAAAGTTAAATCTTTCTATGGTAATACTCACGTTATTTGTATTCACTGTTGATTGAATCAAACGTCATTTCATGTGCTTTCATTGAAAATATGTTTATATATTGTTCATATAAACAACATTCGTTTTTGATTCTTCAACATATTGTTCTTCATGACAAAACTCCTATGAGCTTAATTGTCAAACTGTTTTAGATTGAGGGGGAGAATTGCATCGTCAAACATCTTTTGTTTTGACATCTCCGAATATTATATTCTTCATGTAACAAGTGGTATTTGTGCTTACATGTACAATAACCTGTTGAACAACATGTTCTTTTAGGAAAATACATGGGATTCAGTGTGTGAGCTTAATAGAACTTCCATGGATTCACGATAACCAGTGTTTCCTACCCAGGAAGTATTCCCTGAGTGGTTGAGGGGAGAAGGGTCAAAAGAATTGAGTGATGGTGTGTGAAGAGGTAAAATGAAAAAGAGAGATTGGTTAGACGTGAGCATTAAAAGAAAGAGGGTGAGAGATCAGAGTAAAAGAATATTAAACTCTGCACCAAACTTCTTTCTGAGTCAGGCAACCACATAATATGATTGGTTAACATTCTTTGGTGACCATCATTGAAATAGGCAACTAGCCCATGCCATCTCTTGCATACAACCCCACCAGCTACTCATTCTTTTCTCAAAAAGAGAATGTTTCACATTTTCTGGGGAAGCAGCACATACGCTATTGGTTCTTCATTTGGAAGATACTAATATTGAAAAAGAAGGAAAGTTGTCCCACCTTCGAACCCTTTCTCATGCACATTGAGTCTTTGTATAATTTGTTGCTGTCTCAACAAGTTTACATACTTTGAGCCTAAATTGAAAAGCAATCATCTATGCTTAATCTTTCCTACACATTCACTAACACACAGAATTTTGTTTTCTGTCAGAACGTTCATAGATAATCATGTGTTATTTGATGATTGAATGGAAGACCTGGGGAGTCTACATCAAACCAGCTCCTTATATAGTAACTTTGTGTTACTCAGTGACTTTGTGTCATTGACAGGCATTCTAACTGAGTCATTTGTTGATTCAGGGTTACACTTATTAAACTGTTTGAATTTGAAAAGATTCGAATGGTTACTACTTTCTATTTTAATCTGAAAAGATTGAAATAACCACTCTTTCCATCTGGGAAGACTGCTCTTATTTCCATACAGGGCTCGTTACATGATGAAGACTGTGCTTACGTGATCATACACAATGGAGGAAATTGTCTTGAAAAGAGGGAGATTGTTTTTGCCAAGTTTTGATGATGTTGATTCTCACCACTCATCAAAAAGGGGGAGAAGATATAAAAAGGGGGAGAAGATACAAAAAGGGATAATACAATCTGAAGTTCTAAAGATATTCAAATTTTCAAAGATTTTAAAGATTTGAAGATTGTTTAAAAATATCAAGTTTTGAAGTTTTGAAGCTATCAACGTCATATCTGAAGATTCTCAGAAGACAAGAGAAGACCCGAAGACAATTGCAATTTTTTTTTTTTTTAATCTTGAATCCAAAGGGGGAGATTGTTGGATCATAAATTGTATTCAAGATTAAAGTTAAAGTTAAGGGTTTAAACTGCAATTGTTCTAAAGTTATTTAGAGGGTTTAAATTGTAATAGATTAATAGTTTATTAGCTATTGGGTCCAAGCCCATTTGAAAGCCCATTATGATTAAAGCCCATAAGGCTTAGGTATTTAAAGTTATGATTAGTTTAGTTTTAGGTTAGAACTCTGATAAATTTCTAAATAGTCGCTATACGTTTTCTCTGTATTCAAAGGGTATCAAGAACACTCAAAGGTTTCATTGTTTATTCAAGGGATTGGTACGTTATTATTAATCTTTATATCTCTTGATTATTAGTGTGTTGCTTGATTACTTGATTGATTATTTACCAACTAGATTAAATCTGGGATAACAGAGTCATAGACTCATTCTTTGAAGAGGTGAAGTTCTCATACTGCTGCTTTAGAACATCTCTTTGATTTCTTTTGATGCTTTTAGTTCCACCAAATCTTTTCTCTAGAGCAGTCCAAAGAATCTGAGCATCAGTGCAGTTGCAAAATTGATGTTGATATTCATTGGGGATGGCCAAGAGCAGAGTGCTCAAGGCCTTCATCTCTGTTTGTCTGATCTTCCTCTCACCATCTGTCTTTGGTGGAGGTCTTTTCCCATCTGGTCCTATCTTTCCTGCTTCAGAAAGGACCATTCTCAATGATATCCCACATTGAGTAGTCAGTGAGAAGAATGTATTGTCTAATTCTGATTTTCCACATGTCAAACTCACTAGGTTTGAGCATTGGAACCTTAGAGACCAGAGTACGGTTTGATTCTGCAAGGTTTTCCATGATGAATGAATAGATGTTTCTGAGGGAATTAGGCTCTAATACCACTTGTCAGGATCGAATTCTTAACAAGAATAAATTCTCAGAAACTAATATCAAAGAAGTTTGCGGAATAACACTTTGATATTCAATAAAACAGTAAACCAAAACAGTATATAATCAACAACTTGTAAACTTGTATTGAATGCTTGAAGTTACAAGATTAAACACACAACCTCAATATTGATGAACAGGCTCACCAATATGAATTCTACTTCTCTAGAATTAGGATCTATGCCTTGAGGTTGATTTTCTCTCAAACTTAGAATTAATGAATTAATCACATCTAAACTATTCTATCAAATCTGTACATTTATTAAACAAAAAGATAATTACAATAAATAAAATATCTTCAGTATATCTTCCATCATTATCTTCAAGCCTTCCATGAATATCTTGATTCTTTCCAGCTGTCATCCTTTTCATCCGGATCTTCAAGTCATAAGCAGCACTAACTATGCTCAGCAGCATTAATTTCTTCAAGCAACATTAACTTGGTCTTAGCAGCATTAACTACTAAGCAGCACTAACCACTAGCAGTACTAACTAGTTAAGCAGTACTAACTTTGTTCAAGCAGCACTAACTTTGACTAGCAGTATTAATTCTACTAGCAGTAGTAATACTCAGCAGTATTAACTTTGAAGTCTTCTGGCAGTAGTAATTTTGAACTAGCAGCATTAACCATACTTGAGCTTTTCTTCAGTTCCCAACAGAAAGAGAAGAAAGAAAAGAAAAAGAAGATAATTCTTACAACTTCTAAGTCAGATTCTGTTTCAGATAGTGATGATGGCGAGAGTCTGAAACAAGCTATGATTTTGCTGACCCGTGCCTTTCAGAAGAAATTTTATAAGAAGTCGGGATCAAATTCTCAACGGTATTCTTCTTCGAGTTCAAAGAACCACGAACACCGGGAAAGGGTGGAAGGAAAGAGATTTGAAAAGAAACGGTAAGGTGAGAAGAAATCGGATGAGAAGAATAAGTTTGTGAATGACTACACCACTGTTGAAAAGCCTTCAACTGATTCAATCAAATGCTATAACTGTGGCAAGTTGGGTCATTTTGCAAAAGATTGTCGAAAGCCGAAAGTACGTAACTCTCAGTATTATCAGAACAAGTTGCTTTTGGCAAGACAACAAGAAGCTGGTGTCGTTCTAATGGCTGAAGATGAATTTTGGTTGGATCACTCCGAAGATGAAGGTGAAGAGAAAGAAGAAAATGCTCATATCTGTCTCATGGGCAAAGAAGTAAAAGATGACGAGTCAGATGATGAGGCAGTTGATAAGGTATTAAACTTAACTGAAAAAGATTTTATTACCAAAATGGAAACCATGATGGTTGAGCTTCAAAATTTACAAAATAATCTGAAAAAGGAAAAGGAAAGGGTTGCTAAAAAGAACAAGAAGATCTTTGAACTTAATACGTTTGTTATTTCAAACAAAGATCTGATTGATTCTTTACGCAAATCTGATTCTAATTCTAAATCTAAAGTAGATGATTTTGAAAAGAAGATTTCTGAGTTTGAAGTTAAGGTTTCTAAATATGAGTTTGAGAAAAACGAATCTGCACTAACTGTTTATAAATTGCAGGTTGAAAACAAGAATTTGAACAAGAAGGTAAATGATCTGGAAGTTAAACTTTATAAAAGAGGTCAAACAGATCAAACCATTTTTCTTAATGCTCCTGATGAAGAGACTGATGTTAAGCAAAGATGGGGACTTGGTTTTAACAACCCCCATTATCTTAAGAAATCCATCAGAAAACAACCGGCACTTTATAACTATGATTTTCTTGCATGTGCTGATAAACATACTTATTTAAAACCCAAATTTGTTACCAAATTGCCAGACGAAGTTGAGGCCATAGAAACTGAAAACAGAATGAATAAAAAGAAAATGCAACTACCATTTAACTATGTAAAGTTAAATGATAGTTATCTTTCCGAAACACCAAAAGTTCTTTCAAAAGACTATTTTGTTAGTTATTCTGCATCTGAGATGAAGGCAAAACCTGCAATTGCAAAGGTTTATGTTCCTACATCTATTCTTGAAAACAAAATAGTCGAGCTTGAAAATATTTTATCTGATGAAAAACTTTTGGTTGATATAGAACAAAGTGTATTTTCTACAGTTTTAAAGAACACTGTTTTTCATATTAACTCAACAAAGTGTTCTACAGTTTCAATGGCATCTCAAACTTTTTCTGACAATTCTGATGACTTATTTGAGTCTGCAAATGATTCTTTTAATTCTGATGATGGGAGCATGGAAGAATCTGATATGTTTGACATTCATTCTAAACTTCCTGATCATTCTACTTGTCTTGAAAATGACAAAGTGTTACCAAGTGGTGTAAATACTGTTGAATCATCAACTAAGGTTGGTAAATCAGTTTCTGTAACTGCTGATTACTATGCCCATGGTAAGAAACATAAGAAACAGCGATTACAGAAACAGAAAAACACTGGTACACAACATAAAACTCAATCTTTGAAATCTGCTTTTCCTAATTCATCTATCTCTTATGTTTCAGATTTAAGGAAGAAAAAGTTGAAAGCTCAATCTGAATGGAGACCAAAAAGGAGGGATGATGAGATAGTAGAATCAGTTTCTGATAATAATTGTAATAGAACAGTTAGTAGTGATACTGATGTGATTGATCAAATTGCTTTTAATCAAAACCTTGTAACTTCTTACAAGAGATATTCAATACAGCAATTGATTCAATTGTCTCCTATTACTACTACATATTATTCTTATCGGAAAACTGATTTTGCTTATTCTCATAATTCTTTTGATTGGTATGGATCTTATCATGTTTATTCTTCAAAGTCAAATGTTTTTCAAAGATTTCAAAAGAACAGAGGGTCCATTTTTAAGTGGATGCCAAAATCTTGTGCTAATTTGTTAGGGCCCGTTTTTAAATGGGTACCTAAGTCTATTATTGTCTGATTTCTCTTGCAGACCCGGCATATGTGGTACTTGGATAGTGGATGTTCCAAGCATATGACTGGGCAAAAAGCTTTATTGTCTAACTATACAGAGAAATTCAGTGGCAATGTCAGATTTGGAAACGATCAGCTTTCACCTATTCTAGGATATGGTGACATCATTCAAGACAAGATAACGATCAGTAAAGTGATCTATGTCGAAGGTTTGGGGCACAACTTATTCAGCATAGGTCAATTCTGCGATAAAGGGTTAGAGGTTAATTTCAAGTCTAAGAGTTGCTCGGTTCGTACTGAAGACGGAACAGAACTCTTGGGTGGACATAGAAAGACAAACCTCTACACCATCAACTTGTCCAAAGTTCAGATTGACAATCAGGTATGCTTGATGACAAAAGCTTCAACGCAACAAAGTTGGCTCTGGCACAGACGGTTATCTCACTTGAACTTTTGTTATATCAACAAGCTGGTTCGTGGGAAATTGGTAAAGGGACTTCCTGAGCTGAAATACGAGAAAGAACACTTATGCGCAGCTTGTGAGAAGGGTAAGATGAAGAGAGCCGCACATAAACCGAAGCCTGAACCAAGCACTAGTTCTCTGTTAGAATTGCTACACATGGATTTATGTGGTCCAATGAGAACTCAGAGTTTGGGTGGTAAGAAATACGTGTTGGTCATTGTGGACGATTATTCAAGATACACGTGGGTCAAATTTCTTCGATCAAAAGATGAGACACCGGAAGTTCTCATTACTTTCTTAAAGACGACCCAGGTGAAATTGCAGCGACAAGTCAAGTTCCTTCGAACTGACAATGGCACAGAATTCAAGAACAAGATTGTTGATGAATATCTCGAATCAGTTGGGATTTCACATCAGTATTCTGCTGCTAGAACGCCTCAACAAAATGGAGTAGTAGAAAGACGTAATCGGACGCTAGTCGAGGTCGCTCGGACTATGCTTAGCCAATCGGATTTACCTCTATTCTTGTGGGCGGAAGCTGTGTCGACTGCATGCCATACTCAAAATTGTTCCTTGATACACCGCCGGTTTCAAAAGACTCCATATGAGCTGATCAACAACAGAACACCTACCATCAAATACTTTCATATATTTGGGTGTAATCAGTTTTGTGCTTAATGACAGAGAGAGTCTGAACAAATTCAGTGCTAAAGCACTTTATTCATAAATAAGGAAAAAGATGATATTATTCTTATTCAGATTTATGTTGATGATATAATATTTGGTTTTACTAATCCAAAATATTGCAAAAACTTTTCTAACCTCATGGTGTCACGTTTTCAAATGAGTATGATGGGAGAGATGAATTTCTTTCTCGGATTACAAGTTAAACAGCTTTCTACGGGGATTTTTATAAATCAATCAAAGTACATTTTGGACATTCTTCGGAAGTACAAAATGGAAAATTGTAAATCAATTGGAACCCCGATGGCACCTGGTACTAAGATCCACACTGATCCTTCGGGTAAAAGTGTTGATGTTAGAACTTACAGAGGTATGATAGGATCGTTAATGTATCTTACATCTAATAGACCAGATATTATGTTCTCAACATGTTTATGTTCTAGATATCAAGCTGCTCCCAAAGAATCCCATTTGGCCGCTGTCAGGCGGATTTTTAGAAATCTAAAGGGGACTGCAGACCTTGGTTTGTGGTATCCTAAAGATACTGGGTTTCAACTGACTGCATATTCAGATGCAGATCATGCAGGTTGTATGTTGGATAGAAAGAGTACTTTTGGTCACGTTCAATTTCTTGGAGACAAGCTCGTTAGCTAGGCTTCAAAGAAACAGTTATGTGTTTCCACATCGACTGCTGAAGCGGAGTATGTAGCTGCTGCTAGTTGCTGCTCTCAAGTCTTGTGGATGTGCACACAACTACGTGACTATGGCTTTAAGTTTGAAAAAATTCCGATATACTGTGACTCGAAGAGCGCGATTGCCATATCTGCTAATCCTGTCCAACACACCAAAACCAAGCATATTGATGTAAGGTATCACTTTATCAAAGATAATGTTGAAAAAGGAACAATTGAACTTTATTTTGTAAAAACAGATTATCAACTTGCAGATTTATTTACCAAACCCTTAGATGAAAAGAGATTTAATTTTCTTGTCTCTAAGCTTGGTATGTTAAATCTTAAGACGTAATCGATTATTATCTACTAAAGTTTCAAATTGTTATTTTTCATCATTTTCTTTATTTTTATTTCTGAAAGATACCTGCACTTTAATGGTTTGCTCATCATCTCAGGGGGAGTATGAGAAGATTGTTAGATGATCTACATTCATTTGAAGGGGAGTAAAACTAATTTCTGCATTTTGCTTAACTGACAAAATTTTTGCAATGCATGATTTTAGGGGGAGCTTATAAGTAACAAGGAGTAAGACAATGATTTCTGATTACTTCTGATCAGAACTCGTTCTATAATTGTTTTACTGTTTTCCATCGTTTATTTTCGAATAAATTTTGTGAATAAATTTTTGACTAGACTTTGAGACTTACAGGATGAGAGAAGCTGACACGATCATATCTATATGACTACAGCTGACTTTCTGAGATTTAAGATTGAGCGACAAGGTAAATTTCTTATCTTAATGTCACATATATCTGAAAGAAGGACAACTTTCAGGTATAGAAAACATGTTTTTAAATGTTCAAACCACTTCCCAATTCTTAAACAGATTTTATAATTTGGAAGTGTGATTTTAAATGTTTTTTATTTTATTTTTGTGCTTAACTGATAACCAAACCGTGTGTTTCCAAAGATAATTACTTGCGTATTGTCTTTTCTATATACTTTCAAGTATTCACACACACCGGTTTGAATTTTTGTTCAAAATGTTCTTACCATGTCTTTAAATTGAAACAATTTTTCTTCGATGGTAAGACACTCCGTTTGTATTTCAAATAATTTTGAGCGATATTTCATTTCAAAGCGTTTCATTCAAGAATGTCTGTATATTGTTTCATATAGACAAATATCCATTATTCTTGACCATAAGCCTTAATTGTTATATCATTCATTTCTGATCATTTTATACAATGTCAGATTTTCAAACAAGTTTTTGCATTCATGTTCATTCATTCAATGTCTTTGTTTGAAAATACTTCAATGGTTTAAAATGCTCATATCTTCATGATTATATCACTGAGCATACTTATATCTGACATTTGTATATGAGCTTTAACTGATATAGTTAAACCATTTGAGCAACACATGCTTTATAGGATTACATGGGTTCTTTGTGCTAGGAGTTCATTGAAACTTCTATGGATTCACGTTAACCAGTGTTTCCTACCCAAGAAGTTAATCCTTTAGTGTTTGAGTGTGAGGATTCAAAAAGAAATGAGTGTGGGTGTGATGAGGTAAAATGGAAAAGAGAGTTTGGTTAGTAGTGAGCTTATTGATTAAAAAGAAAGAGGGTGTGAGATCAGAGTAAAAGAATATCAAACTCTGCACCAACTACTTTCTGAGCCGGGCAGCCACATTACTAATGCTTCACAATTCTTTGGTGAATGTTATTGAATCAGGCAAATAGCCCATGCCAACTCTTGCTTAATACCCCACCAACCACTCATTTTCTTCTAAAAAAGAAGATGTTTCACATTTTCAAGGGGACGCAGCATATAATCTATCTGGTTTTCATTTGAAAAATCTGGATATTGAAAGAGAAGGAAGTCTGCCCCACCTTCGCACTTCAATCATGCACAATTGAGTCTGTGTTTATCTACTGTTGTCTCAGTGGTTTACATAACTTTGAGCCTTATTAAAAAGCAATCATCGTGCTTAATTCTTTCTACACTTGCACGAGCACACAAAGAATTCGTTTCTTTGTCATAACATTCATAGAAATTGCCTTTGTGGTATTTCGATGATTGGATGGAAGCCCTGGGGGAGTGAACATCAAAAAACTCCTTTATATTGTGTATTCGTTACACACAGTGACTTTGTGTTACTGACAGGCATATTAACTGATTCATATGTTGATTCATGAGTTACATGTTCTTATTTTGTTCAGATTTGAAAAGATCTGGATGAATACTGGTTGTGGATCACAGAATCAGAGCCTCGTTATCAGATCAGAATGGTCAAAGACATTTCTTGGAATCAAAGTTTTGATGATCTAGATGCTCCATTCATCAAAAAGGGGGAGATGGTATGAAGAAATGTTAAAGTTTTTGAAGTTAAAGGGAGATGGTTTCAAAGAAATGATAAAGATTTGAAGATTTGAAGATGATCCAAGAATTTCTGAAGTTTTTGAGGAAATTTTCTTTGAAGATTATTTGCTAAAGCATTCGAGCTGACTCTGAAGATAATTTTTTTTTCTTTTTTCCAAAAGACTGAAAGTGTTTTATGCAAGCTTTGGGGAGATTTTTCATCATTTGAAGACAGTTTTGGAAAGAAGACTATCAATGAAAAAGGGGAGATTATTTTGACAAAGCTTAAAGTGAAGAACTGAATTGCTAGATCATTCAACAATGATCTTGAATCCAAAGGGGGAGATTGTTAGAGCATAAATCTGTTGGATACAAGATCAAGAATACTGAAGGTCAAAGTTGAGAAAGTCAAAGCTGCTAAAGTCAAATCTCATTAAAAGTCAAAGTCTATTTGTAATAAGTCAATGTATTTTGTATTTGTATTTTCCTTGTAATTAGTAGTTAGTATAAATAGTTTGTTTTCTTTGTATTTTGTAAGATACGATTTAGAGAGAACTGAAGTGTGAGAAGTCAGATTGTAGAGAGAGAAAGAGAGAGTTCTAGAGAGAGAAAGTGTAAAGATTGAATTTGAAAGAAATCAAACAGGTAATTGATTTGTTTTATCTTGTTTGTTTGATTGTTTGATTAGAAACTAGATTCTAGAACAAACACCGGTGACTGATGCTCCCAAAAAGGGGGAGTCAGAAGCTGATGACAATGAGCAATAGAATGCAAAGTTTGAGGGGGAGCAAGAAACTGTAGAAAATGTTGCACAAGAAGCAGAAACACAAGTTGCAGCAGTAAAAGAGCAAGCAGCAGAAACCATTACTACTGCTAGTACAAGCAAATCAGCAGAAATGGTTAATACTGCTGAACCAATGAAAGCAGCAGAAACAGTGAAAAAAGTGCTCACAGATCTTGAAATAGCAGAAACTCTAATCAAAGCAAAGCATGATACGCCCAAGGTCATCTCAAAGGCCAAAGGAGTTGTGATCAAAGAAAGAGGTGATGCTTCAAAGATTTCAAGTAAAGAGAAGGTGATAAGCAAAGAAAAGGGTAAGGCAAAGCTAGTTGAACCTTATTAACCAATGAAAAAGCAGAAGTTTATTGACTCAGATGAAGCTCTAGCTAGGAAGATTCAGCTTGAACTTGAAGAAGAAGAAGAAGCTATGCGAGTGCAAAAGGATAGAGAAATAGCTAAAGCAATGGCTGCAGAGTTAAACAAAGCCTATCAACAAAGCTTAGCAACAGAACAAGCCAAGCAGAAAGCCATATCTTTGAAGAAGCCTACCAAGATCAAAATGGCTGCAAGGAAAAGACAACCTTCAAAGACATACCTTGGTGCTCAAGAGAGAAAGAAAATGATTACTTTCCTCAAGGGTGAAGTAGGTGTCAAGGTGGAGATGTTCTCAAAGATTTCTTTTGAGAAACTCAAGAAGATGTATGATGCTGAGATGATCAAGCTCAAAGGGGATGATATTGCAAGGGTTGAAATGGAGAAAAGAATGAAGGAGAGCAATGATTTCTTACAAAAACCATTCCCTGATGAGCAAGAAACTCCAGAGAACGAAGCAACAATTGGTGAAAGTCTAAGGACTTTAAAAAGAACAAAGATGATTGCCAGGAGAAAGCCAACAAAGAAGTCTAGATTAGTGGAAGAAGAGGCTGAAAAGGTTGCTGAAGAAGAAGAGGCACCTGAGTCATCTACAATGAAAGAACCTGGAAGTACTGAGGATGTCAAGATGTACATGGTACTAATGGACAAAGTGCCTGAACCAATTTTAGCAGACTCTGTAGGAGTTAAACCTCCTAAAGTCATTCACTGGGATGTTTTGGAGGTAGATGGCAAAGAGTATATCAGACTGAAGAGAAAAGATGAGAAATATGAAGTGTACAGCACTTGGAACAAGATTGTTAGAACCTGCTCAAGATCATATATTGAAGAAATGTTTGAGATAGGGATGAAGTTATATGCAGATCAACTAAAAGCTCCAGTGATTTCAATTACAAAGCTGATAATGGAGTATCTGTGTATGATGTTCAAGCCTGAAGAAGTGGAGGAGATTATAAGGAATGTCTTTCAATCAGTGAATAATTGGACTCTATATGAAACTAGTGGAGTATATGCAGTGACCTTGGATTTGAATCATAATGAGTACTTCCTAGTGGATAGAGTATACAACCATAGCAGACTGAAACTCCATGCCATGCTGAAGAAGAAGCTAGGATGTATTCCAGACTCAGAAATGGTAAATATTTGATCCAAAGAACAATTAATCAGAGTTTGGGGTTGGATGCAAATACTGGAATTTAGCCCATGATGGAGTTTTGGGAGCATCTTGAAGAAAATCTGAAGAACTTGACTTCTCTTCCTAAAAGTCAAGTTAGGGGGATTGTTGGGAACTGAAGAAAAGCTTAAGTATGGTTAATGCTGCTACATCAAGATTACTACTGCTAGTTCAGAATTAGTACTGCCAGAGCATGTCAAAGATAATACTGCTAGGTATTACTACTTCTAGTAGAATTAATACTGCTAGTCAAAGTTAGTGCTGCTTGAACAAAGTTAGTACTGCTTAGCTAGTTAGTACTGCTAGATGTTAATGCTGCTTAGTAGTTAATGCTGCCAAGACTCAGTTAAAGCTTCCAAGGTGATCAAAATGATTAATGTTGCTTATGAGATGGAGATCTGAATTACAAGAATGACAGCTGGATAGACTAAAGATATTCATGGAAGAAATTCTGAAGATATTTTATTAATTGTAATTATCTTTTATCTTTAGTATATGTATAGTATTGTTTAGAATTGTTAAGTAATCTTTTGATTATTATTCATTCTGAGTTTTTTTTTGTTCTAGAGAGAGAGTTAACCTCAAGGCATAGTTCCTAATTCTAGAGAAGTAGAATTCGTCTTGAAAGAGCCTGTTCTTCAAGATTGAGGTTGTGTGTGTAATCTTGTAATTTCAATCATTCAATACAAGGTTGCAATTTGTTAATCAGTTTACTGTTTGTTTTACTGTTTTATTGAATATCAAAGTGTTATTCCGCAAACTTCTTTGATATTGTTTCTGAGTATTCATAATTCTTGTTGAGAATTCGATCCTGACATAAAAGAAAACCCTTTATTGGATTTTTCAAACCTTTTGGGTGTCCTTGTACAATTCTCAATACCAAATCTCACTTAGGAAAGTTTGATAGCAAGGCAGATGATGGTTTTCTTGTTGGTTACTCATCTCAGAGTAAGGCTTACAGAGTTTTTAATACCTCTTCTAGAATAATTGAGGAAAGTGACAATGTCAAATGCAATGAGAACACACCAAATCCTATTGGGTCTGGTCCTTAGTGGTTATTTGACATTGATTCACTAACTAACTCCTTGGGTTTCAGTAGTAATGATAATGCAGGTTCAGGAAATGGAGGATCAGGGGATGCTCAAGTACAAGATACTATGCCTTAGTCTGTAATATTTCCCATTCCTACAATAGAGCCTGTTGAGTTCTGTGAAAAAGGGACTGCTACTGAACCAAGTCAGAGTGAAGAAGAAAGAAGAGATGAGGAGAATCAAGTGAATGAAGTACAAGAAGTAGCTGATGAAATCCCCTCAGCTGACTTAAATGATTCCAATCTAGAGGTGGGAATCAATGAAGAACCTAGTCATCAGACTAGAACTCAAAAGAATCATCCTCCAGAGCTAGTCATAGGAGACATCTCTTCTCCTATGATAACAAGGAATCAAAGCAGACTTCAGGAGCTGCAGGATCATCAACACACAATACTCTCCTACTTTCTATCCCAGATCGATCCTAATAAGGCTTATGATGCAATGAAAGATTCAAGTTGGATAGAATCCATGCAAGAAGAGTTACTTCAATTCAAACTACAGGATGTTTGGGACTTGGTAGACCTTCCAAAAGGTCATAGAGCTATATGCACCAAGTGGATCTTCAGGAACAAAAAGGATGAGAGAGGTATTGTGATCAGGAACAAAGCAAGGCTTGTGGCACAAGGGTACACTCAAGAAGAGGGCATAGATTATGATGAAGTGTTTGCTCCAGTGGCAAGGGTAGAGGCAATTAGGCTGTTCCTAGCCTATGCCTCATACATGAAGTTCAAGGTCTATCAAATGGATGTAAAGAGTGTCTTTCTATATGGTACAATTGATGAAGAAGTATATGTCTGTCAGCCACCTGGTTTTGAAAATCCTTTATATCCTGACAGAGTATACAAGCTGAAGAAAGCACTCTATGGTCTACATCAAGCTCCAAGAGCATGGTATGACACTCTGTCTACCTATCTCTTAGAGAATGGGTTCGAAAGGGGCATAATTGACAAGACCCTTTTTATCAAAAGAAGTAAGAAGGACATTCTACTAGTTCAGATCTATGTGGATGATATCATTTTTGGATCCACAAAAGATCAGATGTGTAGAGACTTTGAAGAGTTGATGCACAAGAGCTTTAAAATGAGTTCAATGGGTGAACTTACCTTCTTCCTTGGACTTCAGGTGAAACAGCAGTCAGATGGGATCTTCATTAGTCAATCAAAGTATGTGCAAGACATCCTGGAGAAATATGGTTTAAAAGACTCAAAGCCAGCAAGCACACCAATGGAAACTCACAAACAGATCACTGCTGATCTTGAGGGGGAGGATGTTGATGTCCATCTATACAGATCAATGATTGGATCTCTCATGTATCTCACAGCCTCAAGACCAGACATCGAGTTTCCAGTATGTGTATGTGCCAGATTCCAAGTCAAGCCAAAACAATCACATCTTCAAGCTGTGAAGAGGATTTTCAGATACTTAAGAGGGCAACCTAGATTAGGTCTTTGGTATCCATATGAATCTTCATTCGACTTGATTGCATATTCAGATAGTGACTTGGGTGGTGCTAACATGGACAGAAAGTCTACTTCAGGAGGATGTCAACTTTTGGGTGCAAGACTAGTATCTTGGCAGTGTAAGAAACAAACCACAGTGCCCTTATCACCAACAGAAGTTGAGTATATTGTTGCTGCAAGTTGCTGCTCTCAGGTTCTATAGATTCAAAATCAGATGCTGGACTATAGGGTAACCTTTCTTCACACTCCAATCTTTATTGACAATAGCAGTGCTATAAGCATTGTTAACAATCCAGACAAGCACTCCAAAACAAAGCACATTGAGATCAGGTATCACTTTATTAGAGATTGTAATGAAAAGAAGCTCATTCAAGTTGCTAAAGTCCATACTGACAACCAGTTTGCAGATCTTTTCACTAAAGCTTTTGATGTGGGAAGATTCACTTTCTTGGTCTCAAGTGTGGGCATGATCAACTCTGAATGAGATCATGTTTTTAAAAGTGTTTATATACCTGCTATTTTGGTTTTTTGTGTGCTGCTAATCATGTTTTACAGGAAGTTATTGCCTTGATCAGACCTTCATAAGCTTCAAAAAGAGTAAGTATAGTTAATACTGCTAGTGCAGTTTTAATACTGCCAGTGCACAGTTAATACTGCTAGTAGTTAATACTGCTCTCAGTTAATACTGCTAGCTCGTTAATATTGCTAGTAGTTAATACTGCTCTCAGTTAATACTGCTAGTTAGTTAATACTGTTAGTGGTTAATACTGCTCTTAGTTAATACTGCTAGTTAGTTAATACTGCTAGTGGTTAATACTGCTCTCAGTTAATACTGCTAGTTAGTTAATACTGCTCTAGGTTAATACTGCTTATGTCCAAATTGTATAAATACCCTGTTGCCTGCCTAAAAGATCATAACGACTCTTTGTATACTGTTCATCTGCTCTCTAATCCTTTTCTCTCAAGAACAAGTGTTTCAGTCTAGCATACTCAAAGTCCAATGGCATCCATGACTTTCATTGATGAGAACAACGATATTGCGATGCTGCAGAAGCCGAAACAAGCCGTTGGATTCTACCAGATTGTGGATTTTCTCAAATCCAGCCACATTGCCCATGCTCTTACTGTGTCGCCAACATTATACATAGAGCATCAAAGGTAATTCTAGGCAAATGCCACCGTTGTTACTGAGAATGGTGTGCAAGTGATCAAGACAAGGGTGTGTGGCAAACCCTTGACAGTTACTGAAGAGGTAATTCGCTTCAGTCTACGTCTAGACGATGCCTCTAGTATCTCATCTATCTCTAATGATGAACTGTTTTCCTCTCTTACAAGAATGGGGTATGGAGGACCATTGGGTGTTTTTAAGTTCTCAAAAGCTAAATTTTCACCCCAATGGCGTTTCTTAGTCCATACCCTTATGCATTGTATTTCTAAAAAGACTATCGGATGGAGTGAGTTCAGTAGCACCATTGCATATGCTTTGGTATGCTTAGCCACTGCTAGAAAGTACAATTTTTCTAAAATGATTTTAAATGACCTTGTGTCAAACTTGGGAAGCAAAAAGAGTTTTATATGTACCCAAGATTTGTACAGGTAGTGATAACCCATGAATTGACGGATATGCCTCACTTTGATGAGGTATATGTACCCAAAATCCTCAAAGGTAAGGTCTTTTCAAACATGAAGAGATCCCCTTTGGACTCGGAAGGAGTTGACACCCCATTGTTCTCTACAATGATGGTGGTGTCCCAAACTGAAGAAGGTATGGCAGCAGGGTCCAGGCCCTCATTAGACCATCCCACTGCTAGCCAATCCCAACCTTCCCACTCTATATCAATCCCACAGTCCCTACTTTAAAAGCCAAATTCACCTATGACCCAAACTTATGCAAGGAAAAAGGTCAAGAAGGCTCCTTCCCTTCTTGTACATTCACCCACAGAGCCTATAAGCCCTCTAATGGAGAATTCTCCATTAGAGAATATCTACAGGGACACCACAGGGGTGTCTCCCAACCCCAAGGAGGTGCTCACTGAGGAGATGTTTGAGCATATGGGTGATAAGGCTGCCACTACTCCTACTAACACAGAGGAGGTCAGTGGTAACATAAATAAGACCTTCCCCATGGCAACTTTGGGTGAGAAATCATCCAAAGGTCCCAGGTGCCAAGAACCCAAGGGGGTAGAAGGTGCTTCTGCTAGGCAGAAGACCTCTACTACAAAAAGATCCAATGATCCTCCAAAGGTGGTAAAAACACCCAAAGGAGGTGAGGACAGATATAACTACACTTAATTAATAGACACACTTGGTACCTTAAGTCTGGATGTGCATAACCATGATCTGGAAATCAAAGAGATGAATAAAGTCATTACATATCAACAAACCCAGATAGTAAAATTGAAGAAAATGGTGCTGAAGTTGGTACAGAAAAAGAGAAGAAAGCAATTCATGTTAAAGAAGAGGGAAAGTACTCAAGATGCTTCCAACAAGGGGGAGAATCAAGAGAATGAAACAGAGAAGGAAAGACACTCAGAGATGGGATTTGATGTTGAGGGGGAGAAAGAAACAGAAATAGAGAAAGAAACAGAATATCAAGCAGCAGCAGTAACAGAAAGCAAAGCAGCAGAAACTGTTAATGCTGCTGAAGCAGCAGAAACAGTTAATACTGCTGAAGTAAAAGAAGCAGCAGTAACAGAAGCAGCAGTAACA
The DNA here is from genome assembly GCA_023525745.1 of Arctium lappa. Classification (NCBI taxonomy): domain Eukaryota; kingdom Viridiplantae; phylum Streptophyta; class Magnoliopsida; order Asterales; family Asteraceae; genus Arctium; species Arctium lappa. Next base: position 17,648,747 of record CM042056.1, on the reverse strand, counting down.
GGGATTTCTGTTGAAGAATTAGAAATTGCAGAAACATTGGTAAAAGCAAAGAATGACACTCCTAAGGCTACTCAAAAGGCCAAGGGAGTGGTCATTACAGAAGGAGGCCTTGAAAGGAAAAGAAAAGAGATAAATGAGGCGGGTTTAAAAGATGCAAAGGGAAAAGCAAAGATGGTTGAACATGAACAACTTTTAAAGGAGAAAAGTCAGATTGAGTTGGATGAAGAAATGGCAAAGCTACTTCAGGCTGAGATGGAAAAGGAAGAACAACTTCAATCAGAGAAGGATAGAGAGCTTGCAAAGATAATGGCCAGAAAACTCAATGCTGAGTATCAAGAGAGTTTAAAAGCAGCAGTTGAAGCCAAGAAAAGCTTTGTGAAAGTTTCTAAGCAAAGAATGCCAGTTATGAAGCAGAAAAGAGAACCTTCCAAGACATTTTTGGCCAATCAGGAAAGGAGAAAAATGATAAATTTCCTGAAAGGTTCAATTGGTGTCAAAGGAGAGATGTTCACCAATATGGCATACAGAAAGGTTGAGGAGTTGTATAAGAAAGAAATGACTAAGCTTCAAGGGGACTCCTCACAAAGGGAAGAGGCTGAAAGAAGAATGAAGGAGAGACATGATCTAAACATTCAACAACCATTCCCTGAGGAAGTCACTCCCACAAAAGAAAAGATTGAAGACACTAAAGAAGAGAATGTTACTATAGAAGTAAAGTCTGCCAAAAGAATGAAGACAATAGCTTCCAAGAAGCAGTTCAAAAGGCTAAGAGTTGAAGAAAGAGCAGAAACTGAAGCAGAACCTTCTGTGACACCTTCAGCAGAACCAAATCAGAATCCAGAAGCATCCAACAAGCAATCAAATGAGCAGGTTGAACTGTTCATGACATTAACAAATGATGATCCAGTACAAGCAGATCCTATCTCTGTCCAAGCTCCTGAAATCATCTTTTGGGATATCTTGGAAGATCAAAGAAAGAAATTCTTCAGGATTAAGAGACTAGGGGACATCTATGAGGTGTATCCTTCTTGGGGAAATTTCATCAGAAGTTGTACAAGATCAGATCTAGAAGAGATGTTTAGAGTTGGAATGAGATTGTATGAAAAGGAGCTGACAGGAGAAGAAAGGAACTTAACCAGATTAGCCATGGAGTACTTGTGCATGATGTTTGATCCTAGCAAAGTTCAACATGTGATCAGGGATTTGCATTTGGAGAATAAATTTCTAAGGACAGAAAACTGGAAGATATTTGAAAGATGTGGAGTCTATGTCATCACTGTGAATGGAGCTTATCATGAGTACTACTTGGTGGACAAGATATATGAGCACAACAAGGGTAAACTACAAGCAATGTTGAATGCCAAGCTTACTTGTTCAAAAGATTCAGAAATGGCAAAGGTTGTGGTTAGCAGAATAATCAATCAAAGCTTGGGTTTGGATCCTAATTTAGGGGTGTAAACTGTAGTGTTGAAAGCATCTAAGAAGACATTCTGAAGAACTTGACTTCTCTTCCTAAAAGTCAAGTTAGGGGGAGATTGTTGGGAAATTCAGAAATGCTTAAGTATGATTAATGATGCTACAACAGAATTACTACTGCCAGTACATCATGATTACTACTGCTAGTAGATTTTAATACTGCTTGACAAGTTAGTACTGCTACTTAAATAGTTAGTACTACTAGTAGTTAGTACTGCTAAAGAGTTAATGCTGTTGGATCAACTTAATACTGCTCATGAAGACTTAGTGTTGCTTATGAGATAATCAAGATTCATGCAGAAGATTATGGAAAGCTTGGAGATAAATATGGAAGATTATTCTGAAGATCTTTTATTATTTTGTAATTATCTTTATCTTCAGTATATGTATAGAATTGTTAAGAATAATTTCAATAACAATGATTCATTCTTAGTTTTTAGCTTTCATAGAGAGAATCAACCTCAAGGTTAGAACCCTAATTCTAGAGAAGTAGAATTCGTATTGGTGAGTCTGTTCATCAATATTGAGGTTGTGTGTAAAAACTTGTGACTTTCAATCATTCAATAAGAGTTTGCAAGTTTTGATTTTGATTCACTTTTTTTATTGTTTTTCTGAATATTAAAGTGCTATTCTGCAGCTTCTTTAATATTGTTTTCTGAGTGTGTGTTCTTGTTAAGAATTAAGATCCTAACAGTTTCTGTTGTTATTGAAGCTTCCAGATTGAGCTTGTTGGTGGTTGTTGTTGTGAGACACTCCACTTCTGCATTCTCTGGCAAATTGTCCCTTCAGATGGCATTTGTAGCACTCCACCTTTGATTTATCAAACCCTGCTCCATCTTCTCTTCTTTGGGAGAAGTTGTTCCTCCCAGTCCTCTTTATGAACTTCTTCACCCTCATGGACAGCATGACCATCTGCCATTTAATATCCATCTCTTCCAGATCATCAGGATGAAGTTGTTCCAAATCATCATTAATTAAGGAGGAATTTCCATGGTTGGCAAGAAAGACTTCAAACACAGAATCAGTGCTTTTATCTTGATTTGCTCCATTAGCAGCATTAACTGATTCAGGGTTAGTAGTAGAATCAATTGATGCTGATAGGAGTGCAGCATTATGAATATATCCAAAAGGCTTCTTCTTTGCCTCCACCTCAGCTTCAAATACTCTAAGATCATTGTACAGGTCATCAAGTTCTTTCTCTTCCAACTGATCATTCATCTCCAAGGGACCTTAAGAACTTTCTATTTACATCATCTTGATCAATCTGTACTCCCATAGTAGCTAGTTCACCAATCAGTTTATTAAACCTGTAAAAAGTTGAGTCATGGACTCATTCTTAGTTGACATGAAGTTTTCATATTGTTGCTTCAAGATTGCCTTTTGATTCCTCTTGGTACTTTTGGTACCATAGAATCTCTTCTCCAGAGCATTCCAGAGCATCTGTGCATCAGTACAATTGCAGAATTGGTGCTGATATTCATTGGGAATGGCCAAGAGCAGAGTGCTCAAGGCTTTCATCTCTGTCTGCCTTGTCTTTCTTTCTGCATCCGTCTTTGGTGGGGTTCTTTTTCCATCTTCACCAATCTTTCCTGCATCAGATGGGCCATTCTCAATGATGTCCCACATAGAGTAATCTGTGAGGAGAATATATTGCTTGATTCTGATCTTCCACATGTCAAATTCATTGGGTCTGAGCATTGGAACCTTTGAGACCAGAGTATTGTTTGATTCAGCTGTGTTTTCCATGATGAATACGATTTCTGAGAATACTAGCTCTGATACCACATGTCAGGATCTAATTCTTAACAAGAATACACACTCAGAAACAATATTAAAGAAGTTGCGGAATAGCACTTTAATATTCAGAAAAACAATGTAACAGTGAATCAATGATCACAACTTGTAAACTTGTATTGAATGATTGAAGCTACAAGATTAAACACACAACCTCAATATTGATGAACAGGCTCACCAATACGAATTCTACTTCTCTAGAATTAGGGTTCTAACATTGACGTTGATTCTCTCTTAAACAACAATCTCAGAATTAGTTAACTTCTATCAATTCTAATCTATTATATATATATATATATATATATATATATATATACTGAAGATAAGAGATAATTACAAATAATAAAAGATCTTCAAAATAGTCTTCCATATTTATCTTCAATCAATCCAGCTGTCTTCTTTCCATGCGAAGTCTTCATCATCTCATAAGCAGCATTAAGTTGATCCAGCAGCATTAACACTTTAGCAGTACTAACTACTAGCAGTACTAATTCTTCAAGCAGTACTAACTTGTAAAGCAGTATTAAAATCTACTAGCAGTAGTAATCATGATGTATTGGCAGTAGTAATTCTGTTGTAGCAGCATTAATCATACTTGTGCATTTCTGAATTTCCCAACAAATTTAAGTTATGCTAAAACAAAATAAATTGATTTATAGCATAATGTCTCAATATATAAACTAAAAAAAACTTGTTATAAAATCATATAGAATAAAAATTATCTATTTAATAAATTAATAAATAAATCTATTTATTTTATCGCTTGATCATTACCTCTATTTGTTCATAACCAACATACGACAAGTTCATATCTTGAATGTTTCAAAGGGTACATAGATATATCGAATTGATGATTGGTAATATTACCGTGAGTACTGTCACGAGAGAATTATTTATCAAGAATCTCACAAAAATTTAAAAAAATAATTCTCTTTTTTCTTTTGCAATCCCGTTTGTGAGGTGTTTATTACAAAACAAACAAATAGTTTTTTTAAACAAAATTAACGAATATGACACAATATTCATATGTTCTAAATGTGATATCATAGATATGCAACAACATAGTCTTAATCAGTTCATCAATGTATGAAAGTTTATTAGGATATCAAAGGTAAAAGAATCAAAACCGTACATGTTTTAATTAACTGAGTAATAGCAAGAAGAACCAATATGCTTGATTATCTCATAGCAAAATCAATGATTTATGTTGGTGTCGGATTTAATAATCTTCGTAGAGCGTACGTGCTGATAACGTGTTATATGAAAAGCATCCTAGAACAATAGTAAATAGAGAGAATGAAATATGTTATTCTCGTTAATCATAAGTCTTTTAAATAGGGAGAAGTTTACAAATAAAATGAAACATTCATTATTATAAATTCTAATACTAGGAAAATATTTTGTCAATCACTTCCTTTATATGATGGCAAATAATCTTTCAACAATTATAGAGTTATTACTACTATTAATTATTATTAGAGTAAATTACATGATTGGTCCCTATGGTTTACACAGAATTACACTGTGCGTCCCTAAATCAAAATAATTATGGAAAACGTCCCCGTGGTTTACATTTTCACACGTCTTTGGTCCCTTTTCCCTAACACCGTTAGATGATTCCGTTAAATAGGTTAACTAGGAGGGCATGTTAGTCATTTTACTCATATTCATTATTTTTATATTAAAATAAAACTATAAAGTATTTATTATTATTATTATTTAGATTTTAACTTTTTAATTTTTTTAATTTTTATTAATAATAAACTAAAGAACCTAGTTGAGTCTATCTGTCCATCATAAGCCTCTCATCAATTTCTTCCAACATTACCGCCTGCAAAGACATAGCTAAAATCCCCATCTTCTTCCATCTCTGACGAGCATCATCTCCGGACGGCGACCTTCACTCTCTCCCTTTTTCCTCATTGTGCAACCACCACATAAACCATCATTTGGGGATGATTTCCCCATCCCACTCGTTTTCGAGAAACCACGCTCCCTCCACTTATTATCTCCGACGAGGTGTGTCCCTTCTTCGACGAACACAGGGATGTATCCCTTCTTCGACGAACACAGGGATGTATCCCTTCTCCGGGACGTATCCCTATCTGACATCGTGAAGCTCCCTCCCCAAACTATCATCTTTGGATCCACATCAATCTACATCCTCTGAAGATTCGATTTGCTCCCCCCATCATCAAACCTCGATTTGCTCCTCCCCCATCTATAAATCAAACCTTGATCTACTCATCCCCCATCGTTAAAATCAGACCTTTATCCACCACCACCACCCCATCGTATAACGTCTATCAAACCACAACATTATGTATCCCTTCATGGAGAAGCCTCATCACCAGTTAACCCTTCATCTCCGGCAACCACTGTTGTTCTCCGTTAAACCCCTCATCCCTTTTTCTGGTAAACCGGTGAAACCCCCTCCCATGATCTCTATCGATCTCTCGTCCCCAGAAGAATCAAACCCAAATGTAGTGGCCATTCATCTTCATCGCCTGTCATTCATCTCCATCTCACAATCCACGATTTGGAAATGGGTAGGGGTGCTCAAAAAATCGACCAACCCGATCAACCCCAACCCGGCCAACCCGGAAAAAAATCAACCCGAGGTAAACCAACATATAATCGATACAAAATTAGGACAACCCGAATCTATTGGGTTGATATTGAGTTAGGCTCAAAGTAACCCGACCAACCCGATAACCTGATAAACGTTTTAGCGACTTTTCTAAAATTATTTATATTTTCATTTAATATGTATACGTTACCAAATACAACTTGGCAATAACGAGCAATGGAACTCATAAGAGAACATTATTGGAAAGTTATATGTAATACCTAAATATTTAATGAACTCGTATATTTTTTTGAATGATGAATCGTATTTTAAAGAAAATTTCCTTATTTTTGTGTTTTCAATATTGTTTTTACTTTGTTTAAACACAACTCGACCAAACCGATCAACCAGAACGGGTTGAGTTAGGTTGGGTTGCACTTTTGTTTGAGTTGGGTTGGGTTGAAAATTCTCAAACCGCCAACATTGGGTTGGGTTGTTGAAACGCCTCAACCCGATCAACCCAACCCGTGAGCACCCCTAGAAATGGGGTTGTAAACAAATGGGAGATCTCCTTTTTTTGGGTTTTTTATTTAGATTTTTTATTTCAATGTTTAATTTTTGTTTTCATTTTAGGTGTATCACACATTTTATTGAATTAATTTATAGAAAAATGTGTGTCCCATGTGTTTGGAGTTTGGCCAGATATGAAATCTGTCGTGTGTTTGAGTTTGGCCGGAAAAGAATTGGACTTGCGTTTTCAGTTTGGCTGGAGAAATGACGATGGGGTGGGATACACAATGTAATTTTTTAATAAAAATTGCAGAATATATAAAATGTCCAAAATGCTCTCAAAGTTAACCTATTTAACGAATTTTTCTTAACAGAGTTAGGGCAAGGGACCAAGAGCGTGTGAAAATGTAAACCATAGGAACGTTTTCCATAATTATTTTGGTTTAAGGATGTACAGTTCAATTTTGTGTAAACCACAGGACCAATCATGTAATTTACTCTTATTATTATTAGAGTAAATTACAAATTTGGTCCCTGTGGTTATTGAAAATTTTGGATTGAGTCCTTCAAATGAATTAATTACAGTCATTATCATCGTGGTTTCACTATTGTTTCGAATTGGGTCTCTTGTTCTAACTCCACTAATTGATGCTCCGTTAAGTTAGGGGTAATATTGTCTTTTACAATTTATTTATTTTCTCTCTAAAGATTATACTTATTATATTTAGTATATATTATAATAACTTTCATCGTCTCTAAACATGTGGTGGATGCTCATGAGGTGGATCCAACCATTCAAGATCGAACCATCCTCGAGAAGTGCATCAACTATAGCAACGTAAACAACCATAGGCGTTTTCAGGCCCTTGATCTTGCTTACTCTAGTCGTGATCTCGTCTTTACTACCACAAATATCTGATACATTTGATCGCAGCTCTCGCTTCTTGCAATGTATCATCCAATCTTTTTCGATCCTCATATGCGTTGCTACATACAGAACTCGATCATTAGAAGAAAAGATATCGGATCCACTTTCCAACTCTCTTATCTTGGCTATAACTTTATCGGCCTCTTTTGAGATTTCATCTACTAAAACTAAGCACTCAAACACCTTCGCGTAATCCGTAACATGCCAATGATCATGCCATAGAAACGGGTTCTTTCCAACTATTCCAATGGTTTTCGATCCATCATTCGTGTCCTTGTTCAATTCGTTCATGTTAGAAGATGAATAGGGTTGAAGAACACGATGAATATGCCGAAGGTTTGAAACCTCGATGTATTGATTGAGAGAAAACTTACAATACAGAAATAATATTATGAAAGTTATATTAACCTAATCTAGAGAATACAACAAATATATACGAAGACTAAATGGGCTTGGGCCCTAACATGGGCCTGGGCCTCTATATACATTAACATCCCCCCTCAAACTCAATCGGAAGAATAATGAGCCAGATGGAGTTTGGAAACAAGCTCACGAAACCGTCCTGGTAAATGAGCTTTAGTAAAAATATCAGTCGGTTGATCAAGAGTCGAAATAGGAAGCAGCTGAATAGTCTTACGAGTCACATGTTGACGAACAAAGTGACAATCAATTTCAATATGCTTCGTGCGTTCGTGGAAGACATCATTGTGGGCAATTTGAATGGCACTGTTGTTATCACACCACAATGAAGTTGGAGACTGTTGAGGAGCCCCCATGTCAGAAAGAAGCCAGCGTAACCACACAAGTTCTTGAGTTGTGTCAGCTAGTGCTCGATATTCAGCTTCAGTGTTGGATCGAGCTGTGAGAGATTGTTTCTTGCTTCGCCAGGATATAAGAGAGTCGCCAAGAAAGAAACAGTAGCTAGTAGTGGAGCGACGATCAGTCATGTCACTGTCCCAATCAGCATCAGAAAAACCTCGCAAAATCAACGATGAGGTGGATGGAAAATGAAGACCATGAAACATAGTCCCTTTTAAATATCGAAGAATGCGCAGGACAACAGCATAGTGATCAGAACACGGTGCAGACATGAACTGACTAACAGTATGAACAGCATAGGCAATATCAGGTCGAGTCACTGTCAGATAGACAAGTGACCCCACTAACTGGCGATATAGAGTAGGATCACGTAGAGGTGGACCAGCATTTGGAGCCAAATGAAGATTGTGTTCAAGAGGAGTAGATGCTGTTTTGTTGTCAGTAATCCCAGCTTTCGACAAAAGATTTGAGGTGTATTTGGCTTGACACAGATAAAGACCCGATGGATCAGAGAGCACCTCAAGACCAAGAAAATAGTGTAAAGAACCAAGATCCTTCATCTCAAAAAAGGAGCTGAGAGATGACTTCAGATTGGCTATGCCTGTAGAGTCACTGCCAGTAATGATCATATCATCCACATACAGGAGAAGTAATATTGTGCCAGCTTCAGTGGTCCGAGTAAACAATCCTGAATCATAGTTGCTGGGTGCGAAGCCCAAAGAGGTGACAGTGGAACTGAATTTCTCAAACCAAGCTCGCGGAGCTTGCTTGAGGCCATAAAGAGCCTTCCGAAGTCGACAAACATGACTTTGTGGAAGTCGAACGCCTGGAGGAGGTGTCATGTAGACTTCCTCAAATAAGTCACCGTTCAAAAAGGCATTCTTAACATCCATCTGAAAAAGAGGCCATTGTTTGGTAGCAGCAATGGCAAGAAGACTGCGAACAGATGTGACACGAGCAACAGATGCAAAAGTCTCCTCATAATCAATACCATATTCTTGATTGAAGCCCTTGGCTACAAGCCGAGCTTTGTACCGATCAATAGAACCATCCGATTTGGTTTTGATTTTGAACACCCATTTGGAGCCAATGGGTTTCTTGCCTGGTGGAAGAGGGACAGAATCCCAAGTTTGAGCTTTATCAAGAGCCTGAAGTTCCTCATCCATAGATTTCTGCCAATCAGTGTTAGAAGAGGCTTCCTTGTAGGAAGTAGGTTCGTGATTTGATAGCAGAGTAGCATAAACATGATAATCACGAAGATGAGTAGGAACTTGTCTTACCCGTTCCGATCGTCTAACATTCTGAGATTGAGAAGTTTCAGGAGCCAAAGACTCAGCAGGTACCTCAGGTGTTGGCTGTGTGGAAGGAGCAGATGATTGATGATGATCAGGAGAGCTAGGAGAGGCTGACTCAGAAGGAGTTGGAACAATAGGTGGAGGTGATATAGTGTCGGACTGGAGTGAGTCCAATGAGACAGAAGCATCAGTGAAAAACGGAGATGTGAGATTAGGAGACTCACGAAACTTGGATAGAGAAGAGAAAGGAACATGTTCCCAGAAGGTAACATGGCGAGAAATACGGAGACGCTGGGAGATAGGATCCCAGCAGCGATATCCCTTGTGCTCAATACCGTATCCAAGAAAACAGCACAGTCTGGAGCGAGGTTCAAGTTTGGTATGTTCATGAGATTTTAGTTGAACAAAACAAGCACTACCCCAAACTTTTAGAAGTTCATAGGCAGGAGTGACCTCATAAAGAGCCTCATAAGGAGACTTATTATGAAGAATGGGAGTAGGGTGACGATTGATAGTGTAAACAGCAGTAAAAGCAGCTTGACCCCAAAAGCGTTCTGGACATTTCGCAGAGATGAGAAGAGTGCGAACAGTATCAAGAATATGACGGTGTTTGCGTTCAGCACGACCATTTTGAGGAGAAGTGCCAGGGCAGGAGTACTGAGAGAGTCCCCTGAGAATGAAGAAAGGAGATAAGGGATGACTCTTTGTATTCCATAGCATTATCAGCTCGAAAAACCTTTATAGATTTTGAGAACTGGGTGTGAATCATCCGAGCAAACATAATATAGATTTGAGGTAATTCCGAACGATGTTTCATAAGATAGATCCATGTGAAACGGGTATGGTCATCAATAAAAATCACAAAATATCTAGCACCACCCATGGATGGATGTGGTGCTGGTCCCCATACATCAGAATGAATAATATCAAAAGAAGAGGTGGAATTAAATTCATTCATTTCAAAAGGTAAAGCATGATGTTTGCCAAGTTTGCAAGATAAACAAGAAAGAGTGTCAGTTGATACACAATTTCCTAAAACACCTAAATTAGCTAAGGACTTTATTCTTGCTAGAGATAAATGACCCAGACGGGCATGCCACATCTCGAGGGAAGAAGTGCTAGAGACCGAGGCAACAAAACTTGAAGAGGGTAAAGGAAGACGCAGGTAGACCACTTCAATCATCCGTCCAACTTTACGGCCGAGTCCAAGGATCTGCTTGGTCTTTGGATCCTGTACAACACAACCAGAAGAATGGAATAAAATGATCAAAGTAGATTCAAGAAGTTGTGCAATCGAAACTAAGCTCAGAGATAGCTTTGGAACATTTAGAACATCTGGTAATTGTATAAGAGGAGTGGAGACATTCCCACTAAAAGATACCGGTAGTCCAGTGTTGTCAGCAGTTCTTACTGACGTAAATTGCTGAGGTGATTTCTTAGAAGTAAAACCATCAGGGCAAGGTGTCATATGATTACAACACCCAGAATCAAAAAGCCATACGTTACCTGATGCAACTGAGTGTGGAGAGTTCATACCCATAGCACCTGACATGATCTGTTCCATAAGTTCCTGATTGCGACGCATCAGTTCCATTAGGTCAGGTGAGGAAGCTGTAGAAGCCTCAGTATCAGCAATGGCAGGGCCCAACAACAGCATGAGTCCGGTTCTGAGAACTAGTGGGCTTTGAGTTCTTCGGACAGTCAGTCTCATAGTGGCGCGGATGCGTGATGCCACACTTACGGCACTTACGGATAGGACAATCAAGAAGAAGATGAGTAGGGGAATGACAGAAGGCACACTCGGATGTGTTCGTCTTGCCCACAGATCTGGAATGATTGTTATTGGTCCATTTGCCTTTTGGCTTGGAATGAGACGTGTAGAGAACACTATCAGTAGCAGGCACTGGTGAACGCATGTGAAGACGAGTTTCTTCACTTAGCAATTCTGATATTGCTTCTTCAAGAGTAGGTAAAGGCTGCCTATGAAGAAGTGAAGCACGAACATTCTCAAATTTATCAGTCAAGCCCATCAAAATGGTGATCAGATGCAGCTGGTTGAAGTAGGCAGTGAACTGTTGAGCGGTTTCATCAAAGATCTGAGGTGCTCCAAGATTTATATGATCTCTGAGGGACTGCATTTCAGAGATATAAGAGTTGACGGATTGATAAGGAAGTTGGCGTTTGCTCTGAAAAGTTGTCCACAGTTGATACTGGTGAGATAGACCAGATGATGTATACCGCTTGGCGAGAAAATCCCACAGACTTTTAGCTGTAGTATAACCAAGGAATTGTTGGTTAATCTCAGAAGTAGTGGAGGCATTAATACAGCCCAAGATACGAGCATTATTAATATCCCACTCGTTCATTCGTTTTGCAAAGGCAATAACATCCTCAGCTGTGTCTTAAACTGGAGCTTTGGATGCGCCAGTAACATAGGTGTGAAGACCATAAGACTTTAACAGAATCGTCATATGGTGATGCCAAAGAACATAGTTGCTACCATTGAAAACAACGGAGATGGGATTTGAGTGACTGAAATTGGTAGCCATGAAATAAGGAAAAGATACTGAAAAACAATATTAATGACCGGAGAAAAGCTCGACCGAAATGGGTGTTCGACCGAAGGTTGTATTCGACCGGAGGAAAACTTGACCGGAGGAAAACTTGACCGGAGGAAGGGTTTAGACCGAAGGAGATTAGCCGAAGGGCTTTAGACCGAAGGATGCTTTAGACCGAAGGTAGCTTAGACCGAAGGTGGGTTTAGACCGAAGGTGGCTTAGACCGAAGGGATGTTCGACCGAATGGATGTTCGACCGGTTTTGCGGCTAGGGTTTCCAGATCGATTGATTGACCGAAGGTTTCAAACAAGATGATGAACAACGACGGCGGCAAGAAAACAAGATGAACAAGATGATGGTTTCAAACAGTGGCAACAAGAAACAAGATGATGAACAACGGTGGCGATGGTAAGAACAGCGGCGGCGGCGAATCGACTGTGATGATGAACAGAAAAATCGATGATCAAACCTACAGCTCTGATACCATGTTAGAAGATGAATAGGGTTGAAGAACACGATGAATATGCCGAAGGTTTGAAACCTCGATGTATTGATTGAGAGAAAACTTACAATGCAGAAATAATATTACGAAAGTTATATTAACCTAATCTAGAGAATACAACAAATATATACGAAGACTAAATGGGCTTGGGCCCTAACATGGGCCTGGGCCTCTATATACATTAACAGTTCAATTAATCAAGATCCTGCTCGATTGTCCATCGTCTACCGCTACCCTTTTGAACCGCAACGATGTCGCTACGGTTCTCGAGATCGGAATATCGACCCAGCCGAACAAACCCTTTACACAATGAATTGAATTTCTCAAACTGAAACACTTTATCAAGTGAAATGGGTTCTAATTGATCAATTTCTTTGTAAAACAAAGATGCACTTAAACTAGGCATAAGAAGGGTTCTATTTAGCAATCTTGCAGTTAAACAAGCTCTTGCAAAAGCAATCTTTCCCCAACGACTATACCTTTCCGGCAGCATCGTTCATCAAGAAATTCCCAATATTTTCACATGTTCCAAGATTACAAACAATACGAGTTCATTTGAAGTCTCAATGCCATCAAAACAGACACGAATTGCAGGTTCTTCATCACCATTTTGCCAAGTTTTTTTTTTTTTTTTTTGGAAGGCATAGCGGCATCGAACCAACGAACCACTACCACGAACACACGCACACACGACTAGACAAGTTTTATTTTCCTTTATAACTAGTCATATAGCCGCGTGATGCAGTGGAATGTAAGTAAAGAACGAACAATTAATGCTACTTTATTATAGACATTCATCAACAATCAACCATGACATAAGAATCACAACTTATGAAACCCTAAACTCATAAAGATATTCAATAATTAGTTTATATTACAATTATTGACGAAAAAAATTATAATGATATAATTTATAATAAGAATGAAACGTATTTTTAATATATTTTACGATTATGTATTTTTAATGTGCTAACGGTGGAAAAAAATAAAACATATGAATAGAAAACAAAATAATTCGTAGATATTCATGATATTTAATAGTACGGTTAAATTAAAAAATATTCAATATTGAGCTTGTTTTGAAAGTATTGACGAGACGATTATAATGGTATAATTTGTAAAAAAAAGGAAACGTATTTTTTCTTTGCATTTTTGTTTATATACGATTATTTGTGTTCATATGATAATGGTGTAAAATGAAAAATGAAAAAACAAGGAATATAAAGTAAATATTAAATAAGTAAGTGTAAGGGTGGTAATGTAACATTGTACAAGAAACCACTTTGTACAAATAATCGTTTTAGAATCTTTATAATATAGTAGAGATAAGTGTAACGGTTATTTAAGCTCATCAAAAATGTAATTTTTTTGTAAAATTTATATTTATTTACGGTTAATTCACATCTATAAATCATATTTGTATTAATTGATTTATTATATTATTTAGTATTTTTATTAATTTGGTTTGTATTAATTAAGATATTATATCTCACCTTTGCAATAAATATATTATTTGTTAAATAGATTTTTAATATGTTATTTGCAGTGGTTATATATTTATCAACTACTTTACTACGTTTTACCAAATGTAATTAGTTTATTCGCTAAAGCTAATTTAGCATCTAACAATTTACCATAGTAGTTTCCAAAACAAAACCTATGTAAGAGCAAAATCAATAATTTTGAGTAGACTTGTGACCTGATCTTCAGGGGCATCTTTGAATTCCTTCATCACCATTCATTCTCATAGGCTTTCCAAAAAAATAGAGCTTCATTTCATTAATTAATGGCTATATAAGATCTAACCCCTATTTATTTTTCAAAATCAATCCATTAATTCTTCAAACAATAATTAAATCATGGAGAAACCTTTTTCCTTCTACTTCATCTTCTTCACCATCTGCTTTTGTGTCATCAATATATCAGTTGCAAACAGTTGCAACAACTTTGCGGTCATTATCGTTAATGATAACATTAAAGAAGCAGTCCATGTTGAATGCAAAGAAAAAGACGACCCTACCGAGTTGGTAACAACTGTTACAGTCACATATAACGATACCTTCAAATGGGGTTTTTGTGAGGATGAAAATGTCACCGTTCGCCTGTGCGAATTTAAGTTGGGTAAAAAATATCAACGTTTGGATGTGTTCAATCACACGGTGCGGCCAGGATGTATGGAGAAAGTGTTCAGAGACCCTTGGGAATGCACGTGGTTGATTAGGCATGACGGCTTTTACTTCGTGGACCGGAGGACCGCTACCCCGAAGCAACGTAAATCGCATGACTGGAAGGTACAAGCACGTTTAAATTTCGGTAAGGGTTTGAAACGTGGATCTCCGTGAGCCTTAAATAAAGAAAATATTTATCTTTCGATAATTGGTCGTTTTGTTGATGCTAATAACTTCATTGATGCATTGGCACGACACGGATTCAAATTCGGGTTCGATGGCTCTTTTCTTGTTGGTAATAAGGGTATGATAGGTTCACGCAGTGGGAGTGGACCTTTTCTTGATTCTAATAACTTTATTGATACGTGGATACACGTTCAAGTTCGGGTTCAAAAGGTTCTATTTGTTAATAAAGGCATGCTTTTCACACGAAAGAACGGGAAATGGAGCGGCATGCAACGGGGATGGTCGTTACGATTGATGTTATTTGATTGATATATATATATATATATATATATATATATATATATATATCAACCCAATTAAAATTAACGAACATGGGATTAATTCTTGTGGGTGTATATATATATATATATATATATATATATATATATATAATGAAATAGAATTGAGTTTGTAAAAAGATTATATATATGGGTATATCTACAACCATGCATGTTCAAGTGTTACTGATTCTTATTGTTCCTCTTTGCAGCATGCATTCCTTAGTTCCGAGTTGTATGCACATAACACATACACATATACATGTATATATATAACACATAAACATGGAAACATAAGAATGGACACGTGGAATTTGTCACTTGTTTATGGCTAATTAGTGACAGGCATGTGCGATTTTCATTTTTATTTATTTTTTAAATGAAAATTCACGTGTCCGTCGCTAATCCGTCACTAATTAGCGACGGATTAATGATGGAACTCATTAATTTTATATAAAAAATAAAAAAAAGGAAAATCCACGTGTCCGTCACTAATTTGTCGCTACTCGCTAATTAGTAATGGATTAGTAATGGATTAGCAATGGAAACATAGATTTTCATTTTTATTTATTTCTAAAATTAAAATTCACGTGTCCATCGCTAATCCACCAATAACTAATGACGGGTTAGTGACAGATACGTGGATTTTATTTTTTATTTATTTTTTAAATAGAAGTTAATGGGGTTCGTAGCTGATTAGTTACGGAAACAAGTTTGTCGCTCATTAGTGATGGATTAGCAATGGATAATGTTTTTATTGGTCGTTCCGTCGCTACACTATTAAAATTAATCGTATTACAGACGACTGAAAAAGTCGGTAAACCGTCGGAAAAGGCTTTAGCGATGGTTTTTCGACGGGAATTACCGTTGGTAAAAAGCTAGTCAGTAATATTTAGCAACGGTTTTCCGATGACAAATATCAACAGCTTACCGGCGGTTCCAGTTACCGACGGTTTTCCGACGGTATTTACTTATTAAAAATAAATTAAAATTAAATTAAAAATATACCGCCGTCGGTAAATACCGACTGTTGTCGTCAGTAATTGCCGTCGATATTTCACAGTTTTCTAGTAGTGCTAATCCGTTACTAATAGCGACGGGTTATTCCGTCACTGATTTCCATCACTGATTTCCATCACTGATATCTCTGTTTTTAGTAGTGCACATGGAACCTCAAAAACCTCACTTGCTATATTTTTTTCCCGCCACATCATTGTTAGCTCAAAAAAATAAGAACCTCAATAAACTCCACAACGAATTAAGGTTCTTACAAAACCTCAATTTTCATTTTTATAGTTTACAAAATATAATTTTAATTATAGATTATTATATACATTATATATATTATAAATTATAAAAGATTCAAATATAATTAAAAGTTTTAATTTTTATATATTAATTTTAATTTTATAATTAATATATTTGGGAGCATTTTAAAGCCTACTTGATTCTCAACATTTTTTTCTTCATGTTGTCATATGTTGTCATCTACGTATATAGCAATTTGATATATATTTGAAAAAATAGAAAACATATTTTACAAAATATTACTTTATCATTTATAAACTTTTTATTTATTTATTTATATATATATATATATATATATATATATATATATATAAATAAGTATCTAAACATAATAAGATAATAAGATAATTAAAAGTTAAACTCAATAAAACAAAATACAAAAACTTATAAATTTTCTTAACTAGAAACAAAAAATAAAACAAAACTAATAAATATATTTTATAATATTTAATTTTTATTATTTTTATAATTTTTTTATCAAATTTAACTTATATATTTTATAGATTTCTTAAAAGAAAAATAAAATGATTAAAATAATAAGAAAGAAATATATACAATAACCCGAGTTTTTATTAAAGTGTCTAGTTATAAAACCCAAACGAGAACCTAAGAACTTTCATTGTGGTTGTTTTAAGACTTTAGAACCTCTTTGATCAAGTTTTTGAAATTCCATAAAATTTACCCGGTCTTTTGAATCTAAATTATTTTAAATATATATAATTTTTAATTAAACAAATTATATAAAAAATAATATTTTATTTTATTTAATCTGATAGCCATAGTGATGTTTTTTTTTAATTTTTGACCGTATATTCAAAACTTTGAGCATGTATATATTAAAAACACAACTTATTATTTATATACATATGGTTTTTAAACCTTCTTCTTTAGATTTGATAAACTTAATTGATAACTAACTGATAAATATGTTTAAATACAAGATAAGCGTTGAGTTCTACTCATATGCAGAATACTACATAAACTGGTGTGATAACCAATCAATACTCTTATGGCTCTCTCAAAATCACATAAATATATAAGATAAAATTGAGAGGGACATAGATCAAAACGAATCCTGAATTAAGATTGACGGTTCAAGTTATCGGCTTCAGCATCGTGATGTATTGTGCCTTTACTTTTTCAATTTTCCTTTGTGTTTTGACTAAATTATCGGAGTTGGGACTTGATACGAAAGACAATGTATAGCCACATGTTATCATCGAATTTATTTTCAAGTTAATCATGGAACTGATCTTTAGATTGTTTTATACTACGTTTATTTTGAAGTTAGATTTTATAATTATTAGATTGAATTAGTTATATACAAACCGCATAAACGGCGCCACATCACATTTCGTAATTCAGGTTTTTGCGGCTTGAGACAAATGTAGTGCAATTAATTTGCGGCTTAGGAAAATACTTAAATCACATATGTGGGGCGGTTTAACCATAAACTGCACCACGAACAACTCTAAACTGCACCACAAACAGTCTTATGAGATATAGCTCATCTGGATTTGATGTAATTCATCCGATCACCAACGGGAAGCGTGGGAAACCTACATCATTTTCATCCCTCATTAGATTTTTGGAAAGAAATAATATATTTT
Organism: Arctium lappa; assembly: GCA_023525745.1. Lineage (NCBI taxonomy): Eukaryota > Viridiplantae > Streptophyta > Magnoliopsida > Asterales > Asteraceae > Arctium > Arctium lappa. The sequence goes on along the minus strand of CM042056.1, from coordinate 17,630,707 downwards.
GGAAATGAAATCAGTGATGAAGCATATATATATATATATATATATATATATATATATATAAATAAGTGGTTTCAATTGAAAACCATATTAGATTGAAAACTTTGGAAATCGTCAATTTAATTGGTTAAATTAATGAAATTGGTTCATAAATTTTTTTAATATGATCAAGTTGTTTCATATAATTCTTTTGTTAATGAAATTGTTTCATATATTTGTGTTTTTTTATGTAGTTTCATCTATTTTTCTCATTCTGATGAAATTGTTTCATGTATTTTCGCTGTCTGATGAAACTTTTTCATTTTTACATAAAAACGCAAATATATACAACGATTTCATCAATAAAAGAATTATATGAAACAATTTCATCAAATTAAACAATTTCATGAAACAATTTCATTAAGTTAACCAATGAAATCGAGGGTTTCCACGGTTTTCAAAATTAGAGTGATTTTCATTTGATCGCTCCCCTATATATATATATATATATATATATGGAAAAGTTCAAAAGAACTCAATAAACTATTCCATTAAGTCCCTAAACTGTTTTTTTGAATGAAAAAACAATTAAACTTTTGCATTTTGAATGATTAAATCTCTCAACTATATTTTAGAATGAAAAACCATTAAACTTTCTAATTTTAAATGATTAAGTCCCTAAACATTTTTTTTGAATAAATAAATCATCGAATTTCAAAAAATTGGTTAACTTTTTTTAAAGGTACCTACAACTGACTATTAATGTTTTAAAGTAAAAATAAATATAAATCAGTTTTACCGTTCTCAAACTCTAAGCCATTAAAACTCCTCAGAAACAATCATATCGCTCCGCCTCGCCACTCATCGTTGCCCGAACGTTGTCCGTTGTCCGTTCTCCATATCGCTTAACACGTTGTTGCCCCTACTATCGATCTCCCCCTTTTTTATCTTTTTTTTATCTATCAAAAGAGGAAGAATCAAAAGATAACCGGTTATAAGTTAGTTTTTTTGGGTTAAAATGATGTAAGTAACAAAATTTTAGAAGTTCGATGATTTAATTTATTGAAAAAAATGTCAAGGGACTTAATCATTCAAAATGAGAAAATTTAATGTTTTTTTCATTCAAAATGAGAAAGTTTAATGATTTTTTCATTCAAAAAAATTGTTCATGGACTTAATCATTCAAAATGAAAAAGTTTAATGGTTTTTTTATTCAAAAAATTAGTTTAAGGACTTAATCATTCAATATGGAATAGTTTGTTGGGTTTTTATGAACTTTTCCCATATATATATATATATATATAGAGAGAGAGAGAGAGAGAGAGGGGAGATTAAGTGCAAACCACTCTAATTTTGTAAACCCGTGAAACCGTTGATTTCATTAGTTAAGTTGATGAAATTGGTTTATAAAGTTGTTTAATTTGATGAAATTGTTCCATATAATTATTTTGTTGATGAAATTGTTTCATATATTTGTGTTTTTTATGTAGCTTCATTTATTTTTCTCATTCTGATGAAATTGTTTCAAGTATTTTCTCAGTCTAATGGAACTTTTTCCATTTTACATAAAAAAAATACAAATATATGAAACAATTTCATCAAGAAATAAATTATATGAAACAGTTTCATCAAATTAAACAATTTCATGAAACAATTTATTAACTTAACCAATGAAATCAAAGGTTTGCACATGCAAAATTAGGAAGGTTTACACATGCAAAATTAGGATGGTTTGCACATTCATGTAGGGAAGGGTTCAAACGAGAACACCTTCATTTTTTGAGAACACGTGAACACCTTTTTACAAATAGACATAGACTTTAATATCGAGAGTCGACGTTCCGGCTTTAGCTTCAGATTGCGATCTTCAGTTTGGATGATCTTGAATCCAATGAGACTGTGGTCTAACAATCTCCCCCTTTGGATCAAGATCATTACGAAAATGATGTAGCAATTTGATCTTCTCTTTCAGCTCAGAAGATGCAATCTCTTTCTCTAGCTCTGAAATCAGCATGTCTTTTTCTAACAATCTCCCCCTTTGAAGAGTGGACGTGATTCTTGAAACATGTGATCTTTGCCATTTCTTGTGTAGTCATTCTCCCCCTTTTTTATGTTAAGTGCAACGACTTCATCAAAACTTTTTTGTAAGAAATATCTATCTTTCGTTTAGAGCCCCTGATTCGTCAATTCATATGATATTCATCCAGGTCTTTGCAAATCTAGACAAATTGGTCGTGTAACACCTGAATCAACTAATGAATCAGTTAACATGCCTGTCAGTAACACTAATTCACTGTGTGTAACGAATACACATTGGAAAGGAGTTGTTTGATGTTGACTCCCCCAGGGCTTCCATTTAATCATCGAAACACCACAAAGGTAATTTCTATAAACGTTATGACAAAGAAAGAAATTCCTTGTGTGTTCGTGCTTGTGATAGAAAGAATTAAGCACTTGATGATTGCTTATTGGCTCAAATATTGTGTAAACCACTGAGACAACAGTAAGTTAAACACAGACTCGATGTGCATGATTGAAGTGCGAAGGTGGGGCAGATTTCCTTCTTTTCAATATCTAGATTTTCCAAATGAAAATCAGATAGCATATGTGTTGCATCCCCTTTTGAAAATGTGAAACACTTTTTTGTGAAGAAGAAAATGAGTAGATGGTGAGGTTTGATCAAGAGTTGGCATGGGTTAGTTGCCTGTTTCAATAATGATCACCAAAGAATTGTGAATCACTAGAATGGTGGCTACCCGGCTCAGAAAAAGTTGGTGCAGAGTTGTGATATTCTTTTAACTCTGTTCTCACACGCTCTTTCTTTTAAACTTTTTGCTTTCTCTAATCACACTCATTTATTTTTCTCTTTGCACACTCAATCACTAAGGATTAACTTCTTGGGTAGAAATCACTGGTTAATGTGATTCCATTGAAGTTGTGTTAATTCCTAACACAATGATTCTTGTTTTCCTATGATGCACGTGATGCTCAGATTGGTTTAACTATTCAGTTAAAGCACAATTTAGATCGTTAAAACATTTAAAATACACTCCCAAAATATAAAATCTGTTGAAAAAATCGGGAAGTGGTTTGAGCATTAAAAACAATGTTTTCCAATGATTGAAAGTTGTCCCTCTTTCAACCATGTATGAGATTAAGATAAAGGATTGTACCTTTACGTGTTATCTTACATCTCATGAAGTTAAGCTTTAAGTCATAAACATATGAACTTGTAAGCTTCTCTCAAAAATTCTGCAAAAGTCTTATGTCAAGTCAAAGTAAAATTTATTCACTTAAATTGAAAAGACAAAAAGCAGTAAAACTTTTTAAAGTATGAGTCCTGATCAAAAATAATCATAAGTCATATCCATACTCCCCTTTTGACTTGAAGAGCTCCCCCTAAAATCTTGCATTACAAAAAAAAAAATTGGCATTAAAAGGTACATGCAAAATTTTATGAGCTCCCCCTCGAAGTAATATTGACCAGATGTCAATTTCTTCTCATTCTCCCCCTTGGATCATGAACATTAGATAGAAGTGCAGATATCAATCAGAGTTAAGAATGAAGAAATGATGAAAAAGTATACAATTAGAAAAACTTTGTTAGGTAACTACTGATTAAATCTTAAGATTTAGCATACCAAGCTTAGAGATAAGAAAGTTGAACCTCTTTTCATCTAAGGGTTTGGTGAACAAATCGGCAAGTTGATAATCAGTTTTTACAAAGAAAAGTTCAATTGTTCCTTTTTCAACATGATCTTTGATAAAGTGATACCTGACATCTATGTGCGTGGTCTTGGTGTGTTGAACAGGATTCGCTAATATTGCGATGGCGCTTTTGGAGTCATACTATATCGGGATCTTGTTGAAGTAGAAACCGTAGTCGTGCAATTGAGTTCTCATCCATAAGACCTGAGAACATCAGCTAGCAGCAGCTACATATTCTGCTTCGGCCGTGGAAGTTGAAACATAAAGTTGCTTCTTCGATGCCCAACTTACTAGTTTGTCACCAAGGAACTGTACTTGTCCTGACGTGCTCTTCCTGTCTAACATACAACCTGCATGATCTGCATCTGTGTAGACTGTTAGCTCAAAACTAGTATCTTTAGGATACCACAGACCAAGATCTGCAGTCCCCTTCAGATACCTAAAAATGCGCTTCACCGCAGACATATGGATTTCTTTAGGATTAGCCTGATATCTTGCACATAAGCATGTTAAAAACATTATATCTGGACTACTAGAAGTAAGATACATTAAAGAACCTATCATCCCTCGATAAGTCCTAACATCAACAGCCTTTCCCGAAGGATCGGTGCCAATCTTAGTACCTGGTGCCATTGGGGTACCAATCGGTTTTGAATTTTCCATTTGGAATTTCTGAAGAATATCCCTAATGTATTTTGATTGATTGATAAAAATACCTGATGAAAATGGTTTTACTTGTAAACCGAGAAAGAAATTCATCTCTCCCATCAAGTTCATCTGAAATCTGGACACCATAAGGTTTGCGAAATTCTTACAGTACTTAGTATTTGTAGAACCAAAGATAATATCATCTACATAGATTTGAATTAAAATGATATCGCCTTTTTCCTTTTTAATAAACAAAGTGGTATCCACCGTACCTTTTGAAAACCCAGACTTGACTAGAAAAGTGGAAAGGACATCATACCAGGCTCGAGGTGCTTGTTTCAGACCGTAGAGTGCTTTGTTGAGAATGTAAACGTGATTTGGCTTCTCTTGATTGACAAAACCTTCTGGCTGAGAGACATAGACTTCCTCCTTCAGAATTCCATTCAGGAATGTTGTCTTCACGTCCATTTGAAAGACCGTGAAGTTCTTGTGGGCTGCGTAGGCTAGAAACATTCTGATTGCCTCTAATCGCGCCACAGGAGCATATGTCTCATCATAGTCGATTCCTTCCTCTTGTCTGTATCCTTTGGCTACTAGTCTTGCCTTGTTTCGGATAACGGTACCATCTTCATCTTTCTTTATCTTGAAAATCCACTTCGTACATATAATGGTTTTACCTTGAGGTTTCGGTACGAGTCTCCAGACTTAAAGTGCATCGAACTGATTCAGCTCTTCTTGCATTGAGATCACCCATTCTGGATCCGCAAGTGCTTCTGATACTCGAGTTGGCTCAAACTTGCTCAGAAAGGAGTCATGCATGCACATGTTCATTGATGCTGACCTAGTTTGCACCGGTTTTGATGGATCGCCAATGATCTGGCTTAGCGGGTGCTCTTTGGTCCATTTTTTTTCATGAGGCAGTGGATTAGACGATTGTATGTTAGTGGTATCGTCTACAAATCTACTTGTACCTTCTTCGGTTTGTTCAGGAGGAATTATGGTTTCAGTTGAAGTCGCAGGTTCAGAAGGCTCAGTAGGTACAGCTTGTTCTGGCTGTAAATTGATCTGAATAGTATCTTCTACTCTTTCAGCTACTTCTGTCTCTTTATCATTTGTTACTTCTTCAACTGTTGGAGTCGGCATTTGAATCGTAATTTCTTGTTGAATCGGGGCGTTTGATTCAATAGAGTCATCTGAACTGGTTGGATGAGTAGTCGTTAAGTCTTCCATCCTGTCAACCACAACAAATTTCTTTACATTAGATCCAAGAAATTCATCATAAAACAATTCAAATAATAAGTCTAAATCAGATAAATGGTTAGTAGAAGTTGAAGCTTCGTCTGATTTATTCTGTTGAGACGCAGGTTCTGGACTGAGTTGCCCAGAAGCTAGTACTCCGGTTATAACGGGTTCTGAACTGCGTTGTTCGGAAGCCATTTCTTCATCAAAGGAGACGTTGATGCTTTCAATCATCGTCTTTTTCTTCTTTAGATAAACACGAAATGCAGTTGATGTCGAGGAATATCCAATGAAGAATCCTTCGTCTGCCTTAGCACTGAACTTATTTAGACTCTCCCTATCGTTTAGAACGAAACACTTACACCCAAATATATGGAAATATTTGATTGTCGATGTTCGGTTATTGATTAACGCATAAGGAGTCTTCTTGAATCTTTGATGTACCATGGATCGATTATGTGTGTAGCACGCGGTCGATACAACTTCTGCCCACAAAAATAGAGGTAAGTCTGACTGACTTAGCATAGTATGAGCAGCCTCGACTAGCGTTCGGTTTCTTCTTTCAACCACTCCATTTTGTTGAGGCGTACGAGCAGCAGAGTATTGATGTGAAATCCCGACAGATTCGAGATATTCTTCAACTTTGTTGTTCTTGAACTCTGTGCCGTTGTCTGTTCGTAGAAACTTGACCGGTTTCTGCAGATTCACTTGGGTCGTCTTTAGGAATGTGATGAGGACATCTGGTGTCTCATCCTTTGAACGTAGAAACTTGACCCATGTGTTTCGCGAGTAATCGTCCACGATCACGAGTATGTACTTCTTTCTGCCTAGACTCTGAGTTCGCATCGGACCGCATAGATCCATATGCAATAACTCTAACGGAGCATTAGTACTTGGTTCAGGCTTCGGTTTATGTGGAGCCCTCTTCATCTTGCCCTTTTCACAAGCTTCACAACGATGTTCTCTTTCATATTTGAGCTCTGGAAGTCCTTTGACGAGCTTTCCACTGACCAGATTGTTGATGTACCTAAAGTTGAGGTGAGAGAGCCTTCGATGCCATAACCAGCTTTGTTGCATCGAGGCTTTTGTCAGTAGACAAACTTGCTTGTCAGTCTAGACATTTGATAAATTGATTGTGTAGAGGTCTGATTCTCGAGTACCGACCAAGATTTCTTCGCCTTCTTCATTTCGAACTGAACATCTCTTGGCTTTGAAGTTGACCTCTAAGTCTTTGTCACAGAACTAACCTATAATGAACAAGTTGTGTCCTAAGCTTTCTACATAGCTCACCTTCTTGATAGTGATATTGTCATGTTGTACATCACTGTATCCCATGATTGGAGAAAACTGGTCGTTGCCGAATCTTACTGTTCCTCAATATTTCTCTTTAAAATTGGACAGTATCTCTTTTTGCCCTGTCATGTGCTTGGAACATCCGCTGTCCAAGAACCATGTATGACTAGTCTGCATAAGAGAAATTACAAATTTAGATAATCATACGACAACATTGGAATTTACACTTTGATTATCGAAGTGCGGGTCTTGAACTGATTTGTTCAAAAGCCTATTTTGACTTTGATGTTCGGGTTTTGAATTGCATTATCTAAAAACCTATTTTTGACATTGAAGAACGAGTCCTGATCTGTACATAATCAGAAGTCGAATTCTCTTTAAGCTTTGTGTGCCTGCAACACAGATTTAGCCTTAGGTACCCATTGGAATTTGGGTCCTGCTGTGTTAACACAAGATTTTGGTACCCATTTCAAATTGGATCCTCTTTTCTTTTGAAATGCATGTGAAGAATTAGTATGAGATGAATGCACATGATAATTTCCAAACCAATCTCCAGAATCTTGACAAGAATTAGAAACATGTTTATCATAAATAGAAGACTTTCTAGCAGATAAAGATAACTGAAATAATTGCTTCATTGTATATTGTTTACGAGAAACAGCAAGTTTTGAGTTCAAAAGAGCAATATCAGCAATTAGGACATCTTTACTAAGCAAAGTCTTATTACAATTAACACTACTAAACGATAAAACGGTCTTGTCAAGCTTCCGTTTGGGTTGCCACAGAGATTTAACTTCTGTCCTTGGCTTGCTCAGATCTAAAACATGTGAAACTGGTGAGTTAGACCTTTGAGCAACAAGCGATTGCTTCTTCTTCGGATTACCAGTAGTGTTCGATTTCTGTGAATGTTGAGATATATTCTTACCTTTAGCATTTTTAGCTTTCACAAAGACTGAGTTATCAACTTTCGTTGATATTGCACTGTTAACAGGCTTACTGGTCTTTCTTGAAGATTTCTTAACAAAAGATGAATGGTTAGGAAGTTTTGCATTAAAGTCAATTTGATTAGAACCATCATCTAAACCACCGTCAGAGTTCAAAAATCAAACTTTTTATTTGATGAACCAAACGTATCCTCAGAGTTTGAAGCTTTAGAAATAACAGAATTTGAAAACACATTTGAAAAAACGTTTTGTTCAATATTTATCAAAAGTCTTTCATCTGATAAAGAATTCTCGAGTTCAGAAATTTTACTTTCTAAAACGAGAGGAGGGACATATAGTTTACCTAGTATAGGCTTCGCCTCCATTCCTTTTTCAGAATAACTTGGAAAGAAATCACTTGAAAGTGTTTTCTTCTTTTGATATATTGGATTTTCATCATAACTATTATTCAATTTCGCATAATAAAATGGAAGATGAACTTTAGTTGATCTCAACCGTTTTTTTGTTTCGTTTGCTTCATCCTCTTTTGACAGTTTAGTCCAGAAAGTTTTAAACTCAGGGATTCTGCGATCTAATTGCATATTAAGATGATCATAAAGTCCTGGCACTTCAGACATCCCTTTTTATAGTCAGTGAGGATTCTTATAACTGATTCCCCATCTCTCTATTTCCTCTTTGGGTTTGTTCAGAAAAATAGTCTGTTCAGTTTGACCCATTTTATATAACTTCTCTTCCAAACTTTTTGGTTTTCCAAGTAAAGAAAAGTTTTCTTTGGTACAAGAAGCATGCAAATTTGTAAGCTCATATAAATCAATCTCACCTTTTAGCAGTTTAGACGTAAGATCAGAATTCTCTTTAAGAATTATTGTCTTTTCCTTAGCGTTGGTGTCATTATCTTTATGTAAAACCTCAATTAATACTTTCTTTTCAGCAATTTCATTGCGAAGTTTCTGTATCAATTGGTTTTTGTCAGTCCTAACACCATTTTCTCGCTCAAGATTAGATTCTAACTCTTTTTGTTTTAAACTCATGGCATGCATTTTATTCATGAAATCTAAATCTGATAGATTACATACCTCCTCTTCTTCATTGTCTGAATCAGCTTCAGCATCTGATTCTATCTGGCCCATCAAGCACATGTTGACGACTTCATCTTTTTCTTCATCCTCTTCTTCTTCGTCTGAGTGATCGAGCTAGTATTCATCCTCAGCCATCAGTGCCTTGCCTTTGTTTTGCAAGAAGCATCTTGTTCTTGTATTAGTCTGAGTTTCTGACTTTTGATCTACGACAGTCCTTGGCAAAGTGACCTGTTTTGCCACAGTTATAGCACGTTGGTGGTTCTGGCTGACTTGATCCTTCAGCTTTGAACTTTCTTTCTTCTGGTTTTCTCTCCTCTATTCTCTTTCCTTCATATTGATATCTTCTCTTTTCAGGTTTCCTCTCTTTTTGTCTCTTTCCCTCAAACCTCTTTCCTTCATACCTACTACCTTCAACCCTTTCCTTATGGATGTAGTTGTTCGGACCAGACGAGTACCTCTGACTATTTGAACTTGGCTTTGTGTAGAACCTCTTCTGAAAAGCACTTGTCAGCATCATCATTGCTTGCTTCAGCTGGTCATTTTCATCTGTGTCAGAGTTTGCATAAGATTTATCTTCATCTGATTCGTACAGAATCGACTTGTTCTTCTTCCTGACTACAAGAGTGACTGTGTCTTCAACTGATTTTCCTCTCTGCCTCTTCTCATCTAGAATTTCATCCACCTCTTCTTCATTCTGACGGAGGGTTTCATACACCTCGTGAAGTGGAATCTCATTCAAGTCTTTAATCTGCTTCATCTGCCTAGCAAATCTTTTCCATTCAGGTTGAAGAATACTCAGGAATTTGACATTCAACTCAATTTGAGATTTGTGAACTTTGTTCTTGCTAAGTTCGTTCAGCAAAGTCACAAACCTGTCATAGGTTTCTTCTAGAGATTCTCTCACCCTGCCTCTAAATTCTTCATAATTATTTAGGTAGTTGGAGATTTTCAGCTGATTTCCAACTTTTGAACCCAGCATCATCTTTTCGAGTAGATCCCACATTTCTTTTCCGGTGTCCTTGTAGCTGTCAATCTTTACATATATTTCATTTGGGATTCCTTGTAAAATGTATGACTTAGCTAATCTGTCGCCTTTGGCTCTTTTGAGGTTATCATCTTGTAGTTCATGATACTTAAGTTCAACTTCAGTAAGCACATTTTCAACTACACGAGTCGTCGTGACTGGTTTCATAACCCCTTCTTCTATAGATTTCCTGATGAAATCACCTAGCTCATGTCTGTCAATGAAGTTCAGAAACCGATCCTTCCACTGTTCGTATTCTCCTTTAAAGAGAACTGGTGGCTTGGTGTCAGTTCCTATTGCAAGGGCTTCTCTGGATGTCATTTTGAAGAAAAATCTAAGTCTGGAATATAAGCTTTGCGTATTGAGAAGGTTTGCGTATGATGTATTTTGCACAAATGGAGGTTTGCGGGTCAAATGGGATGCGCAAAGTGAGGTTTGCGTATCTAAGAGGGTGCGCAAAGTGAGGTTTGCGTATCTAACGGGATGCGCAAAGTGAGGTTTGTGTATCTAACGGGATACGCAAAGTGGAGTTAGTGCTGCTAGAAGGATTCGAGAAGTTGAGCTTTGCGGGTCAAAAGTTTGAACTTTGCGTTTGCTGTGGGAACCGAGAAGTAAGGTTTGCGTATGCCTTGAGGAACGCAATGTAGGGTTTGCGTTTCCTTCGAGAAGCGCAAAGTGAGCTTTGCGTTTCCTTCTTGATCCGACAAGTGTAGTTTCGAGGTTTGCTTTGCGTATGGCTTGAGATGCACAAAGTGGAGCTTTGCGTTTCACTTGGGGTGCCCAAAGTAGACTTTGCGATTGATGTGGGATACGCAAAGTTGGACTTTGCGTATGTTCTTCATGTGCTTTGCGTATGTTCATCCTGAACTTCGAAAAATCGTCTAAAAGTTGTTCCTGAAACGATTAGCAATACCAAACACTACCCTTATGTCTAGAAACACTTCTAGAACTGAATGTGAGCACTCGATCTCACTTAAACACACTTTTTGAAGAAAAATTTGATAGCACAGTGACTTTTTCTCACTCGACTTTCAGACACAAAATCACCAAAATGGAACTCGATTTAAGCTTTATACTGAAATTAATTCAACACAACTCGATCTTGCATGCTAATCGATCACAACCTGATCGATTTTAACACCTAAAACACCTTAAATCTCAAAAACGATTTTGAAACATGAACACAGAGACGTTTTTCTTTAGAAACTTGATTTTGATCTTAATCAGGCTCTGATACCAATTGTGGGTCCAACAATACTAATATCAAGTTCTTAGAAACAACAACACAATATGATTACCAACCTGTATTGATTATATCAAATGGTTACAAGGTTGATCGATTCAAGCATGAAATGTGTTCTCTGTTTTTCTCTGATTTACACCTTTTAGTGTGTGTTTGTGTGTATGAATTATGATTTGATCTATTAGAGAGATTGAGAGATATCACAATATCTAACTAAGTGTGTCTAACACACTACCTAGAATAATATCTAGATATTAGATCTAGATATTATTTCTAGTATAAACTAAACTAGAAACTAACTAATAACTTTATCTAACTAAGTTAACCAAATCTAATATCTATTAGAAATAGATATTTAAACTAAGTTAACTATTACAATAACAAACAATTACGTTGACATTTATTACAAATAGACATAGACTTTACTATCGAGAGTCGACGTTCCGGCTTTAGCTTCAGATTGCGATCTTCAGTTTGGATGATCTTGAATTCAATGAGACTGTGGTCTAACACGTTCACATTTGATATTGTAGTTATCACATATGATAAACATGTGATACTAAAATCGGAGACACGGACGACGTTCGACACGGTCTAGGTTGCGGTCCAAGTCGTCTGCACACCACTCTAGACCCCTCTCACGTGTATTATCACATGTGATAAGGGTATTATCAATGTAATATTGTAATTCATCACGTATGATTCACATGTGATACTAATCAAGTGAGGTAAATGGCCTTTGTTGCGAATTTAGGTCATGGGCAAAGTTGTGTGCAACCAACGGGTCCCCACATGTAAATTATCACAAGTGACAAGAGTGTTCTCGTGTTTTCACAAGATGGAGGTGTTCTCGTTTGAACCTCATACCCACAAATAATGATATATAATTGGTAGATCGAGTATAAGTATTATAACCTGATTTAAAGAGACGAATTCATGGTGGAATTGGAAGGTGTATCTTTCAAATCCTTTATCAATCGCCATTGATCATCTTTTATATGTTATATATACTCCCCCTACTTATATATATATATATATATATACACATATATATATGTTCTTATTCAAACAACATAAGGATGAATTCATGATGGAAACACCTTATTTAATCTGCAAAATCCATCCTTTTTTTCTTACATAATTAATCATGGACAACATCTGGTCAAATGGGTATTTCATCAATGTTGTCAATGATATCAATGGTGGTGGCAACAACACAGTTGTGGTTCACATGCCAGTAAAAAGATGACAATATCGGTGAAAAAACTATGGGATTTAACCAATCCGTTGACTGGAAGTTTTGTGAGAACATCCTTTTTTCAAGTACTCTTTTCATCTGCCATTTTCATATGGATAATAAACAACAAGTTTTTAATGTGAACAATGAAACTGTTAAACCTGAATCTGTCGAGAAACCAAAGCGAGACTATTGGAGATGCACCTTGTTGGTGCAAGTGTGCTACATCTCTATAATTATTTTGATGATTACAAACAAACCGTATTATATTGTTTATCTAACATTTTACTTGATGTGCATATATATACTTTACGGAAATACACATTGTCGTCTCCGGAATCGTGCCAACCTTAAATTAATGATCAAATCCGAGAAAACACAATGGAACGGGAATATTCAAGCGGCATGTGGGAATACGATTGTTTCATGTTTGGTATTCCAACTCCGATCGGTTTACCGATTATTTTTTAAAAACTTATCTTTATAAATTTTGAGAGTGGTTTTTTATAAAATGTTTTTCACAAAATCATATTTTATAAAATGATTAATTTGTAAGAATATTTTTTATCCTATTGTTTTAAACCAAAATTATTTATTTATAAAATGCTTTTACAAAATGACAAAACCTTATACTTGTAGTATACAATATTTATTTATTCCTTACTTTATGTATTTACAAATCCAAGATTTTGTATTTTTACTTGGAGTGAAAATATTGCAATAATAATTGCATATCTAGATTTTGAGTGTCTACCCTATCTAGAACATTGAGTACCTATATAAAGAGGGAACATAATGATTTGACAAAACAAAACAATTCAAATTCAAATTTTGAAATGTCATCCAACAATGTTTTTAAAATTTATTTTATATTTTTAATATATACACTTTCTAATGTATATACTAGTACAAAATTGGTCAGAAGTGACGGTTAAAAACCGTTACCATAGGTATACGGTGACGGTTTTCATGAACATAAAAACCATTACCTATTCTGCCGTCACTTTTGATACACTTTTGGTTACGTTTAAAAAACGTTACCAAATCACATAAAAACCCATTACCATAGGCTAAAACCGTCACCTTAGGAGTATAAAAAAGTCAATTTTTTTCCTAAAACCGTTACCGTAACATGATATATGGTGACATATATTTTTTACAACCGTCACCGTAGCAGGACATACGGTGACGTTTAATTGTCAAAATTTTCACGACAACATTACATACAGTGACGTTTATATGTTAAAATCGTCACTGTAGCATGACGTACAACGACGTTTGTTTTTCAAAACCATCACCATATCATATCGTATGACGACATTTATTTTCCCAAACCGTCACCTTCACATGACGTACCGTAACGTTTATTTTTCAAAATCTCACCGTAGCACGACATACGGTGACGTTTATTTTTCAAAACCGTCACCCTAAAACGACATATGGTGACGTTTAATTTTCAAAATCGTCACCATAATACGACATATGGTGACGTTTATTTTTCTAAATCGTCACCATAACACAACGTATGGTGACGTTTATTTTTCTAAATTGTCACTGTGGCATGATATACGATGACGTTTATTTTTAAAACCATCATTGTAGCATGACATACGATGACCTTTTTTTAAAACCATCATTGTAGCATAATATATTATTACGTGTATTATTCAAAATCGTTGTCGTAGCATGACATACGATTACATTTATTTTAAAAATTGTCATCTTAACATGACATACGGTGACACTTATTATTCAAAACCGTCAACAAATTATAATGTACTATGACGTTTATTATTCAAAACCGTCACTATAGCATGATGTACGATGACGTTTATTTTTCAAAACTATTACCATAGCATAATATACGGTGACGCTTATTTTTCAAAATCGTCACTGTACTATGACATATGGTGACGTTTGTTTTTCAAAAACGCCACCCTAACATGTCGTACAGTGACGTTTATTTTTTAAAACCGTCACCCTATACATGACGTACGATAACGTTTATTATTCAAAACCGTCATTGTGGCATGACATACGATAACGTTTATTATTCAAAACCGTCACCGTAGCATGACATATGGTGGCATTTTTTTTCAAAACTGTCACCATATCATGATGTACAGTGAGATTTATTTTTCAAAATTGTCACTGTATCATGACATACGCTGATGTTTATTATTCAAAACATCACCGTCACTTGACATATGTTGATGTTGAATTATCAAAGTTGTTGCCACAAGTCATCTTTTATTGACGATTTTTATTATTTAAGGATAAAATTAAAATTTAAACCCAAAATACGAATCAAATGATTAACATTCCATATAAGAAATTTAAAGTACTATATACATTATATGAATAATGTATGAGAATATCAATAACAAAAGTTATAAATATCATAAACAATTTTTTCTTATCTAAGTTATACTCCTTGTTTGCTTCGATCTCTTCGCCATCCACTGATCGTTGTATAAATGTTGTTTCAATTCTTATGCTTGTGCTTCTCGTCATAGGATTAGAAGTCATTTGTGTACCTGCAACAAGATAAATCCAAATAAATATAAAAACAAGTAATGAATACAACAAATCATGAAAAAGTGTCGCATTTGTAACATATGATTAAAGAAACATAAGATAAAATTGTCACAGGATTTCCATTTGATGAAGGAGTTGAACTCCGAAATAGTCCCATATCCTTCTTTTCATACTTGACGAAAAGCTTTAATGAATCTATTTATATTTCAATGTTAGCAATACAAAGTGTGTTATCACATGGTAGACAGTTTTGGATTTTTGATGCATGCTTTACTCTCTATTTATATTAAAATATTAATATCTCATGCTTTACTTTCAATTGCAATTTCAGTAATGCATCTTCAACGTGCATGCCGCAAGCTAATACGACAACCAAGTTCTACCTTCTATGAGAATTGCAACCATCAAGTGTATAAATAATAACACAAAATAGAATTGTAGTAGGAAAGAAACTACATCTGAATCAAAATATGTTACGAAATCGTCTAATAATTCGGCTAAAAAAAATCCTAGTAATCGGCACACACGTAAATTTCTACAAGGGAACAACAATCATCTTCCAACATGGAAGTATCTGTCTATAACTGTAAACAATTTTGAATGTACTCAAAACATGGCATATTAACATTTTAATTTTAGATTCATATCTTTTAATATATCATTTCCCCATTCTCCGTCGTGAAAGTGGTGCCCATATTCACTTCACCTTATGTAGTTATATATACTAAATAGGACCTACAATTGCATCCTCGTTCTCATTACATAGGCAACGCTTATATTTTTGGAAGATCTTTTACATGGTTTTCTTTAAAAACTATGTAAAAAGGTTGAACCTCTTACATTTTTTTTAACAAAACCATTTAAAATTGTTTTTTAACAAAACCATTTAAAAGTGGGGCCTTAATAATATAACCAAAAAAAACCTAATAGAAGGCGTTTGGTTCGCAGATTCTGATGGAATTGGAATGTCCAATTCCTTTGACCAAATTCAATTCCCTTGTTTGGTTCATTCTTTTCTATAGAAGGAATGTGTGAATTCCACCAAATTTCACAAATGAAGGATTTGAACATTCCATCCTAAAACCCAAGGATTTCAATGGAATGAAATATTATATTTTGATAATTCCAAATTTACCCTTTACTCCAAACTAAACCCTACTAATATTGATTATCAACAAACACCAACTATCTCTCTCATCTCTCTCTCCTCTCTCTACTCTCGCTATCTCTCTCTCCTCCCTCTCTCTCCTCTTTATTTCTCTCCTCTCTTTATCTCTCCTTTCTCTCTCCTCCACTCAATCATCTCTCTCTCCTCTCTCTCTCTCCTCCACTCTATCCTCTCTCTCTCCTCTCTCTCTCCATCTCTCCTCCACTCTCTCCTCTCCATCTCTCCTCCACTCTCTCCTCTCTCTCTCTCCTCTCTCTCTCTCTTCCCTCTCTCTCCTCCACTCTCTCCTTTCTCTCCCTCTATCCACTATCTCTCCTCTCTTTATCTCTTATCTCTCTATCTCTCTCCTCTCCTCTCTCTCTCTCTCACCTCCACTCTCTCCTCTCTCTCTCTCCTCTCTCTTTCTCTTCCTTCTCTCCTCTCTCTCCTCTCTCTTTCTCTTTCATCTCTCTCTTTATCTCTCCTCTCTCTCTTCCCTCTCTCTTTATCTCTCCTCTCTCTCCTCTCTCTTTCTCTTCCCTCTCTCTTTATCTCTCCTCTCTCTTTCTATTCCCTCTCTCTCTCTTTATCTCTCCTCTCTCTCTCCTCCACTCTATCCTCTCTCTCTCTCCTCTCTCTCCTCCACTCTCTCCTCCACTCTCTCCTCTCTCTCCCTCTATCCTCTCTCTCTCCTCTCTCTCTCCTCACTCTCTCTCCTCACTCTCTCGGCATCATTCATGTGCTAAAATAATAAAAACAATTTTTGTTAAAAATTAAACTATTTAATGACTATTTTATTAAAGTAATTTTTGTTTAAAAATTTAAAATAATCAAAAAGGGTATTTTGGTCATTTACCAAAATTCCATTCCAATTCCGAAGCTACAATCTGTGAACCAAACAGAAAAATTTCAATTCATTTAACAGATTTCATTCCAATTCTGTCAACCAAACAGGTGGTCAAACCTGACAACATTCCATTCCAATTCCATCAAAGTCAAATTCCTTTGACAGATTCCATTCCATCTAAAAACATTCTGCGAACCAAACGCCCCCTTACTCGAGTCGTCAGAGATCAAATTTTGGAACCTACTTTAATTATTTATAGAACAAAATATCCATCACTGATAAGCTATGCCATGATACCATTCTACATTATGATGTAAAATCAATATGTTATATATTACTTCCTTCTAAATTTCATATAATATATAGCCTTTGAGAACATTCCTTTCTAGATAATTTGTAACATAAGTGTTGGGCAGACCAAATAGTCACCTGTTAACCATAATCAAGATGCATTCAAATCATATGCTTACAATTTATGCTTGTACTTAAAGGTATTGATCATTAGAGCACATTCAAAGTAAGATTTATTCAACCTAAACAAGGCAAATAAAAAGACTTGGACTAGATATAGTAATATAGATGGAATCATAGGAAATGAAATTACTAGAGATTTCAAACATCCCCAAAAGCTACATGAAATGAGCATAAGTTTGAATCGTTCCCTTAACTGAATTATGGTAGGATCACTCTATGGGTTGTGTGTATTTGAGTTGGTTGAGATGATTTCCCATGAAGATCCTGCATAATAGGAAATTAACTTCAAAACCTTTGTTGTCCATAAGTCAAATTATACAGCTTTACTTGAAAATGAAAGTGTTCACGAAAGAGCAAGTCGGACAGGAAAACAACGTTGCTAGATATATCGGGTCATAGAATAGAACCTGGTGTGAATTGAGATTTTTTACAAATAGTAGTTTTGATTATGTATTGAATAAATAAATTACCTTAATGGCTTTGCAAATATAATTAACAAAAGGTTTCAAAATTACATACACGACACAACATACCTCACTCAATAGTCGTATCAATAAATTCCAAACATTAAAGGAAATATGCATACGCATAGACAACCAAATTCCCAACAATAAAATTACAAGGATCAAACCTCCAACACTCCAGAGCCACTTGAGTTTGTAAATCACTACTAAATAAAAGACTATTTTCGGCGGATTTTTCCGTCGGAAATTTTCGGCGGATTTCCGACGGAAGTCAAACGGGTCAACCCACTTTGACTTTCGCCGGAAATCCGCCGAAAATCTGCCGGAATTTTTTTTTAATTTTATTTTATTAAAAAAATCAATTATTTTCGGCAGATTTCCGACGGAATATATATATTTTTTAATTTTTTTCTTATTAATTATAATTAATTAAGTTTTTTCGGCGGATTTTCGGCGGATTTTAATTAATTAAATTAATTAATTAAAATCCGCCGAAAATCCGCCGAAAAAAGTTAATTAATTATTATATTTAAATGAATTAAAAAAAATAAAAAATAAAAATCCGTCGGAAATCCGCCGAAAAATTTAAAACATTTTCGGCGGATTTTCGGCGGATATTCTATATTTTTTTAAAAAAATAAAAAAATAAAATCCGCCGAAAATCCGCCGAAAAAAGTTAATTAATTATTATATTTAAATGAATTTAAAAAATAAAAAATAAAAATAAAAATCCGTAGGAAATCCGCCGAAAAATTTAAAACATTTTCTGCGGATTTTCGGCGGATATTCTATATTTTTTAAAAATAATAAAAAAAATAAAATCCGCCGAAAATATTTAATTAATTATTATATTTAAATGAATTAAAAAAATAAAAAATAAAAATCCGTCGGAAAATGTTTTAAATTTTTCGATGGAACCAGTTGAGCTTTAACGTACACAATTGGTCTTTACCGTACCCAGTTGGTCTTTAATTGATCCGTTTGGGCTTTAACGGTTACCAGTTGAGCTTTAATGGATATAGTTGGTCTTTAACGTATCTAGTTGGGCTTTAATGAATCCAGTTGGGCTTTGACGTACCCAGTGGGTTTTAACGGATCCAGTTGATCTTTAATGGAACCCGTTGGCCTTTAATGGATCCGATTGGGCTTTAATGTACCCATATTTAAATGAATTAAAAAAATAAAAAATAAAAATCCGTCGGAAAATGTTTTAAATTTTTCGATGGAACCAGTTGAGCTTTAACGTACACAGTTGGTCTTTACCGTACCCAGTTGGTCTTTAATTGATCCGTTTGGGCTTTAACGGTTACCAGTTGAGCTTTAATGGATATAGTTGGTCTTTAACGTATCTAGTTGGGCTTTGACGTACCCAGTGGGTTTTAACGGATCCAGTCGATCTTTAATGGATCCCGTTGGCCTTTAATGGATCCGATTGGACTTTAACAGATCTGGTTGGGCTTTAACGAATCCAATTGGTCTTTAATGTACCCATTTAGGATTTGACGTACCCAATTGGGCTATAACGTATCCAGTTAGTATTTAAAGGATCCATTTGGTCTTTAATGAATTTAGTCAGGCTTTAACAGATCCAATTGGGTTTTAACGTACCCAGTTGGGATTTAACGTACATAATTGGGCTTTAACGTATCTATTTGGGCTTTAACAGATCCAGTTGAGCTTTAATGGATCCAGTTGGTCTTTAACATACCCACATGGGCTTTAACGTACCTAGTTGGGCTTCAATGGATCAAGTTGAGCTTTAGCGTACCCAGTGGGGCTTTAATGGGTAAGTTGAGCTTTAATAGATACTGTTGGGCTTTAACGTACCCGGTTGGACTTTAATGGATCCAGTAGGGTTTTAACGCACCCCGTTAGGCTTTAACGTACTCAGTTGGCTTTAACGGATCCAGTTGGGCTTTAACGTACCCAGTTGGACTTTAACATACGTAGTTGGGCTTTAACGGATCCAGTTGGGCTTTAATGGATCCAATTGGGGTTTGATGGATCCAGTTGGGCTTTAACGGATACAATTGGGCTTTAACGTTCCCAGTTGGTCTTCAATGGAACCATTTGAGCTATAACGTACACAGTTGGTCTTTATCGTACCCAGTTGGTCTTTAATTGATCCGTTTGGGCTTTAACGTACCCAGTGGGGCTTTAATGGATATAGTTGAGCTTTAATCGATCCGGTTGGGCTCTAACGGTTCCGGTTGGGCTTTAACGTACTCAGTTGGTCTTTAACGGATCCAATTGGGTTATAATGGATCCGGTTGGGCTTTAACGTACCTAGTGTGGCTTTAATGGGTAAGTTGAGCTTTAATGGATACGGTTGGGCTTTAACGTACACGGTTGGGCTTTAACGGATCCAGTTGGTTTTTTAACGCACTCGGTTGGGCTTTAACGAATTCAACTGGGGTTTGATGGATCCAGTTGTGATTTAACGCCAGTTAGGCTTTAATGGATCCAGTTGAACTTTAACATACCCAGTTAGGTTTTAAAATCTTATCTAAGATTACATATAACAAAATATATAAATCAAAAATATTTTCAATTTTTTTTAATGATACATAAATATAAAAACATGATTTACTTAAAATATAAAAAAAATCTATACTATATTATAAAGATGGCATAAAAAACTCTTAAAAACAAGTCTTAAAGCTTAATGTACCGCTATTTAATGTTAATTACTTAAAAAACAGCCATAAAAACTGTATGTACTACATTTAATGTTATTCATTAATTTTCAATCATTATTTCTAACCATTTTAACTCTCCTAAAATAACTCTCAGCATATTTTAGATATAAAAAATCTAAAATATAATTAAAAAATCTTACATAATATTTTATAAAAAAAATTATATTATTAAACAAAAATAAATTACATTATATTATATTATTAAGTCTAAATTAAACAAATTTATATAAAAAAAATCATTATCACTCTCTCACAACCATCGAAAATCGTAATGTAAATCGACAAAAAACAGAAAATAAAATGAAATATTAAAATCGTGATGTATCTAGCTGCATTGTGCGAGTACACTTATAAACATAATTTACTTGACAATTTTGTTTCCCTCCCAAACTTCCCCCCAAATTAATTTCCCCACCATTTTTGTTTTCCCTCATCTCTTTTCCTAAATCTAAACCCTTCCCCCCTAAAACTAAGAAACCCTTAAAACTAAGAAACCCTAGTAAATCTCTCTTTTCCTAAACCACGACCACCAACACCGACCGCCACACCGGCAGCCACCTACATCGCCACCACGAGCAACCACCCACCACTGGCAACCACCTCCTTCGCCACCACGAGCCACCACCATCGCCACCACGAGCAACCACCCACCACGAGCACCCATCGATCGAACTCTCTTTCTCTCTCGATCGAACTCTCTCGATCGAACTCTCTCTCTCTCTCTCTCGATCGATCGAACTAACCTCAGGTAAATTGGACTACTCTTCAAACAGATCTGATTCTTCTTTCTTAATTTTGTTTTTGATTTTTGAATGTGAAAATGAAGTATGAAGATGGAATCACTTTTGATTTTGGGTGTAAAATATGAAGATGAAGATGGAAATGGAGATGGAAACACTGATCGGGTTTCGGACCAGTCGGGTTCAGGTAATATCTGGTGCTGCTCCTCAAAATTTCTGTATGAGTAGAGGTATTACTTGGTTTAACAAATATATTTTTTCCCCATGTTTTTATGTTATTTTGTTTTCTTCTATATTTGGAGTTGGAAGTTGTTCTCTTGCTGATTAGACCTCATTTATGTTTTTTTAATACCCGAGGTATAATTATCCACAGCAAACCGCGACAGATCCTGAGAGCTTCCCCGAGCTTAAACGTCCACCAATACAATGGATGCGATATACTTTGATCGTTTATTTTTCTTTAGAAGATATTGTGTCATGTACTCATGTTGATAATATATTTGAAACCCATAAGTTTTTTCTCATAAACACAATCTACCATTAATCTACTATAACATAGTTCCATCATATGGTGTAGTTACCTAATATTAATATATTGATTCCTATGATGTCTTATATTATACCATTGAAGTACACGACTCATCCTTTCTTTTATAACTTTCAGTTATACTTTCTTATAAATCATGGTTCTTATGCATGTAGATTGGGTATCGACATATTGATTGTGCTCAAATTTATGGGAACGAGAAGGAGGTACGCAGTTACTCACCTTTGTTCATCGTAATTTCTTGTTGTTTGGTTGCTATTTGTGCAAAAAGGTTATAGGATGGATTGTTACTTATGTGACTAAAGTTATATATTTAGCGAATTACAACTCTATTGTGCGTCGGTTAAAAAAACATGGTTGAACATAGTAAAATAAGAAATTGAAAGATTTCGTTGAAATTGTTGATTTACTGTGTTCTTACAACTCCATTTTAGCGTCGCTTTCTTGACATTTTACTTCAAAGTTTGTGCAAGTGTTTGGTTTCGATCGTCGTCTCGGTTAAAGCTTAAATTCCTCGTTTGTCGTCATCGAGGTGAGTTTTCTTTTAACCATTTTCGAACTGAAACACATATATTGAAACGCATATATTGATGAATACATTGAGCTACCATTTGAACTAGGCTATATGCACTTGTGCATATAGGCTATATGCACTTGTGCATATAGGTGGGTTGGTTGGTGATATCGCCCATTTTAGCGTCTCTTTCTTGACATTTTACTTCAAAGTTTGTGCAAATGTTTGGTTTCGATCGTCGTCTCGGTTAAAGTTTAAATTTCTCGTTTTTCTTCATTGAGGTGAGTTTTTCTTTTAACCATTTTCGAACTGAAACGCATATATTGATGAATATATTGAGCTATCATTTGAACTAGGCTATATGCACTTGTGCATATAGGTGGTTTGGTTGGTGATATCGCCCATTTTAGCGTCTCTTTCTTGACATTTTACTTCAAAGTTTGTGCAAGTGTTCGGTTTCGATCGTCGTCTCGGTTAAAGTTTAAATTCCTCGTTTGTCGTCATCGAGGTGAGTTTTTCTTTTAACCATTTTCGAACTGAAACGCATATATTGATGAATACATTGAGCTACCATTTGAACTAGGCTATATGCACTTGTGCATATAGGCTATATGCACTTGTGCATATAGGTGGGTTGGTTGGTGATATCGCCCATTTTAGCGTCTCTTTCTTGACATTTTACTTCAAAGTTTGTGCAAGTGTTCGGTTTCGATCGTCGTCTCGGTTAAAGTTTAAATTCCTCGTTTGTCGTCATCGAGGTGAGTTTTTCTTATAACCATTTTCGAACTGAAACGCATATATTGATGAATGGTTATTATTTTGATGTTATACCAAATTGGTATGTTTGAATTATTACCGTTAACTGTGTACGGTTGTACTAGAATCTCGAATTAATGATTGATCGTTAATTGGAATAATTCAAGATCTTATTTGATTAACATAGATATCCTATTTTTGTGGTTGCAGATCGATTGGGCGTGCAAAGTTAAGAATGGAGCTCATAACGAAAGAGAAGACCCGAAACACCACTTACCATTACCAATGTTTTAGTTTACAGACTACATTGAATTTAGATTACAGATTTGAGATGATATTGTATTAAAGACAACAGTGTTTTGTAATGGTTTTTGCATATGAATTATCAATGTTTTTTAATAGGTTTTTATATAGATTTTTTGTATTTTTAATTATTTCTTTTAATGTTCCGTCGGTAATCCGTCTATAAACGTCGTTGTCACGTAGTCGTCGTTAATCCGTCGCTAATATCCGTCGCTAAAATCCGTCGGTAATACTGATCGTCAATAAATAACGTATCGTTGGTATTCCGCTGAAAATAATAAATAAATAAATAAATAACTATTTTCGGCGGAATATTCCGCCGAAAATCTGCCGACATATTTCGCCAAAAGATTTTTTTAATAAAAATAAATAAATAACTATTTTCGGCGGAATATTCCGCCGAAAATCTGCCGCAAATAGTTAAAATTAATTTTCTTAATTAATCAAATCATTTAAATTTTAAAAAAAATCGGATCCGTTTCCGACGGCCAAATCCGCCGAAAATCTCAATCTGCCGAAAATGCCGCCGAAAAAAATGATTTGCGGCGCCCCTGTTTCCGGCCGACCAAATCCGCCGAAAACGCCGATTTCCGGCGGATTTCCGACGGATTTGGCCGTCGGAAAAGGTCGAAAATTTTGTAGTGAATGCATGTCTTGTAATAACCGGTAATAATGAAATTATTGAAGTTTCATTTTAAGGAGTTCTGGGTTATTCTATTTTTTGAGGGATCGATGTGTAAATTGGAATCAAGAGGTTAAAGGTTTGAGCACGGTATGTTACCTCCTTGTGCTATCTCTTCTAAGAACATTTATTTTGGGTTTTGATTTTGAGTGGGTATCGTTTGACTTTGCGATTTAATTTGGGAAAAACCATAGTAGATCTTCTGTATTCTTCTTCTTGGTGGAAATGGAACTCTCAATTTATTACATGTAAGAACCTCATGCCTACTGTGATTAAATTACTCAGTTAGGAAATCCCTAGTTGGTTGTATCTCATGTTTCTAGCTCACAAAAAAAGGGACCATTTGGAATCTGCTCTATAGATTCACGATGATTAATTTAGTTGTTGGCTATTGGTCCTTGAAGGGGATGTTTTGATTGTCTTTTGGCATTAGATGAGGATTGTTTATTTTGGAATCCAACCCGTCCTGGACCGTTTTATTCACAAGCAGACTCCCATCTAAATTGAAGCCATGTTGAGGTGTTATTGCAGGTCCAAAACTGCAAGTTAGCCCAACTCAATTTAGGACCAAGGCCACTATAAGTTGAGGACATAAACCATAAATTTTGTTGTGTTTTTGCTGCAATTATTGATGACATTTCGAGACCAAATAAGACCTGATTTAGAGCCCCAAAATCAGCAAGTACGAGCGATTTTAGTCCACATCTGGACAACTCTGTACATGCTCGTCTACTGCAGTCTAAGGGTTGTTTTCTGGGTAAAAACAGCAGCCTCAAGGCTATTAGATAGGGTGCAGAATCGAAATACAGCAGCCCCATATCGAGGCTGTTTTGAGGTCGGGTTTAGAGGTTGTTTGGGGTCATTTTGGGGAATGTTTAGACCTATTTCGGAACCACATTAGGGGCTATGTAAACCTGTTTTTAAGGCGGTTTGGATGCCTTTTAGAGTGCATTAGGATCTGTTTTGGAATAGGGTGATCTTTTAAGCACTTGATAGACTTATATGACTATTGACTCTATGATTTAATGCTTGTAATAAGTCTCTTTAATGGTTTCACTACGACTTTGAGATTTTGGGGTTGTTTGTTATTTTTTTAAAACCTCTTCATGGATCTTAAGTCTGAATCGTTCAGACATTTTTACACACCACCTTTTATTAATCATAACTAAAATAAGACTTTAGACTTTAGACCTCTTAAAAAACAAACGACACCTTCTCATTTTTTCTTGGGATGTTTTTTTTAGTTGGGACCGAATCCTACATTCAAGCTCAATCAAGGTATAATGTTATACTTTGAGTTTTGATGTTAAACAAATATGAACATGTGAACATGACACATCCATAACATGGCAAATACCTAGATGGTAGTAGCTCTTCTTTAGTACACCACGAACATTTGTTTCAGACATTTTTACACACCACCTTTTATTAATCATAACTAAAATAAGACTTCAGACTTTAGACCTCTTAAAAAAACGACACCTTCTCATTTTTTCTTGGGATGTTTTTTTTAGTTGGGACCGAATCCTACAATCAAGCTCAATAATATAAACAAATATAAATATAAGTATAATGTTATACTTTAACTTTTGATGTTAAACAAATATAAACATGTGAACATGACACATCCATAATATGGCAAATACCTAGATGGTAGCTCTTCTTTAGTACACCAACATTTGTTTCACTACAAATTCTTTTAAACATTTCGTCAAACAGATAGTATACATTCTTGATAGAAAAATACTACAAACGGTATAATGTTATAACTTTTGATTAAACAAGCTAGCATCACTTCAAAATTGGTATAAACTTTGAAGCTTGAAGAAAAAGGCTATCAGCAAACACTGAACTTCAAACAAACTGTGAATGCAATTTTCACCCAAATCTAGAATACAGCTCAACTATGGCAGTAATAAAAAATTATAAAAAAATTGAATGAAATTTGCCCCAAATCCTAAAATGGTTCCAAATCCTACCAAAGAATGATTAAAACCGGATGTCATAATCAACCATCTCAAGCAATTAACCGATGATGAATAACCACAAGAGTATTTCACTTTCATCAAATAACTTGAGAAAAATACACATAAGTGATTCAAATCAAACGGTAGGGCTTTCATCAAATAACTTGAGAAAAATACGCACCTCGTGGTGGAGCCGTGGAGACTGGACTTGTCTACTGTTGAGAGCTACTAATCGAATGGTGGGACTTGGGAGTATCGATTGTCGACTCGGGAGTTACCGTCGCCATGGTGTGTCGACTGGAGCTGCTCTAACAGGTTGATTTGTTTTAGGGTTTTGAAAGTTTTGGTATGGTTTTTTGGGAGACGTGGGTAAATTTTTAGGATTTGGGTTTTAAAACCCCAAGTGGGTTTTTAGGATTTATTTTTAAGATTTCCTTTAACGTGGGTTTTTGAAAGTTCTGATTTGGGTTTTAAATTTTTAGGATTTGTTTTTTACATGTCTTTTTCAACTTTAATATATTTGGTTTATGAAAATAAAAACTTTTTATTTTAAGTTTTCATTTATAGACATAGAGTAAATTTTAATTATGGTCCTTGAGGTTTAGTGAATAGTCTGAAAGTGAAACCTGAACTTTAATAAGTTTAGAAAACATCCTTATGATTTTCATTTTGTTGTAAAAAGGGTTCCTTATTATTAACTTCGTTTGTTTTATCTGTTAGAGGAGGAGCATTTTTCTCTATATCTAGTTTTTGGTCTTTTTCACTTTTGTATTTTTCTTATTTTTGTAACAACCCTCAAACTATAGAGACTAACTATGTAACTAACTCACACACACACATATATATACTCACGTGATCCCAAGTATATATATATATATATATATATATATATTACACACACGGTTGGGTTCCGATGATAATGAAAGTTATACTGAGAAGGGATCTCCACCCTTGGATACACATTAGGATGAGATGCACCCGAGATGTACCGAATCAATCACTGTATCAAGCGCGATCTATGGGTGGATTTGAGATTAAAGTGATGAAGAGTCCAAATCCTTCTCACTTTAACTCTTCTTCTCACACGATATTTCATCTATACACGCATATATATATATATATATATAGAGAGAGAGAGAGAGAGAGAGATTATACACATACAGACACAAAATCACATATTTGGGTTGACCACATCGTGAACCGCCCCGAACCCTGATACACATAGAGACAATATATATATATATATATATATATATATATGTGTGTGTGTGTGTGTGTGTGTGTGGTTTCAATTGAAAACCATATTAGATTTGAAACTTTGGAAACCATCAATTTCATTGGTTAAATTAATGAAATTAGTTCATAAAGTTATTTAATATGATCAAGTTATTTCATGTAATTGTTTTGTTAGTGAAATTGTTTTATCTATTTGTGTTTTTTATGTAGTTTCATCTATTTTTCTCATTTTGATGAAATTGTTTCATGTATTTTCGCAGTCTGATGAAACTTTTCCATTTTTACAGAAAAAACACAAATATATGCAACGATTTCATCAATAAAAGAATTATATGAAACAATTTCATCAAATTAAACAATTTCATTAACTTAACCAATGAAATCGAGGGTTTCCACGGTTTTCAAAATTAGAGTGGTTTCCATTTGATTGCTCCCCTTTATATATATACATATTTCGTGAAATACGCGGGACGGGTTCAAATATGAACCTGTATGATTCACATATGAATTATATGTTCATATATGGACCAGTGTAGTTCATATATGAATCAGTTAATTAGTTCATATATGAATCTATAATTAGTTTAATTGATACACATATAAACCTAAAGTTAATTAGTTCATATGTGAACCAGTTAATTGGTTCATATATGAACTCGTCCCGTGTATTTGTAAAAATTACCAAACCACCTTCTATTTTTTGGAATAGCTGCAACTTTTGAACAGTCAAAGTCATAATTTTTTACCAGTCAAAGACGCAATATTTGACCAGTCAAAGCCGATCTTAACAGAATGAAAGACTAGGATTATATATATATATATATATATATATGTATGTATGTATGTATGTATGTATGTATGTATGTATGTATGTATGTATGTATGTATGTATGTATGTATGTGTATGTGTGTGTGTGAGAGAGAGACATAGTTAATTATAAAGTTTGTCCTTGTAGTGAAAAATGAAAAATGAAAAGTAAAAGGTAAAAATGAAATAGACGAAAATGTCCCTCTGTCTAATAAAGAAAATAAATGAAGTTAATGACAAGGGACCACTTTCAGTGTAAAATAAAAATCACAATGATATCTTAGACTTATCAAAGTTCAGGTCTCACTTTTAGACTTTTTTTACTAAACCTCAGGGACAAAATTAGAGTTTACTCTACATACAAAATATTAAATTAATTATTGATTGGATGGTTGTTAAATGATAATTGGATGGGTTATTGAATGATAATTGGATGGGTTGTTGGATGATAACTGGATGGATTAATTGGATCGTGAGTTTGGTTCAATTTAGGTCGGTTTTGGACTGTCATCTAAGAACTGACAGATCCAAATTAAATGTTTAGTTTTTTCGATGCGACCCAATCCAATTACAATTGGATATCTAATCATTATCGGTCGAATCTAATTGGATCAGATGACTTTTTGCATACCCTTGGTGCCTATTATGTTAATGTGATTACCATTTGAACATAAATTAAAATGGTGTTTAATCATTTTTTATTGGTTTATTATATTTTTCTATTGATCTTGATACATCGATTGGGAAATGATATATTACTTTTATAAGTGCAAAGACTTGGTTAAAATAATGTTTAGGGACTTAATCATATAAAATAAGAAATTTCGTTGGGTTTTTTTGGTTTTAAATATGTTTTTGGATTTCGTTGTCCAATTTCAAAAAGTGCAAGGATTTATTTGTTTAATAAAAAAATTCAGATATTTAATCACTCAAAAATATAATAATTCTTTAGGTTTTTTTAAACATTTTTTTATATTATTTATGAGAGTTTTAATTATTAGTAAATATTTTTAAAAACAAAAAAAATGTATCAAAATTAATGTTGACAATGTTATTGATCATGATGAGTGATTTCGTGCTTTGTTTAGGCATTAGTAATGTTGCCTAAACAAACAAATCCATAATGATTTTTTCTGAACCACCATCGTTTTGGAAAATAAAAACCAATAATATATAGTCTATACTATATTATAAAAATGACATAAAAAATTCTTAATTACAACATTTTAAGCACAAGGTACAACTAATTAAAGTCAATTACTTAATTTACAATTTCTTAATGCTTTGGTACAACCTTTCCAAGCACAATATCTCAAATAATCATCTATTTGTGGAATGAATACTCATTTATTAATATAAATATTTGTTTTTTTGGTGAAGAATTTTATAAAATAGATTTTATATTAGCATAATCTATTTTAAATGTAGATTTTACATTTAAATACAATATTATTGCACAAACTCATAACAACAAACGATTAAGAATATATATGCAAGTTAACCACTTATGAAAATACATTCGTTTTTCACATTGTATTTCATTAATTGTTAACAGATAAATTACGTTTCATTTTAACTCGGTTCAATTTTCCAACAAAAAATTTATCCTCCCGTGCAATGCACGGACCCAACACTAGTAACTTAACAATATGTATATCAGGAATGTAATTATAAAAAATGATAAATATAAAATTATCAAAATGACAAACTTTGTCTCAAAGGTTTAAAATCCATTACTTCGTCTTTAAATTAGGGAAAATTATAAAAAAAATGAAACCAATAATAGTCTGATTCTTATTTTGAGGAAATAACTTATAAAATTATCATTTTAGAGTTTTAGGGAAACTTTTTATTTACTTAAGGGTGTCGTTGATTAACCGATAACCTCAATCTGATGCCGCAAATTATGACTGTAAGAGATCAACCCTGATTAAAACTTAGTGACCACAATTGTTGTGTACGTTTGGATTCAAACTCTGGGCAGATGGGATATTTCACCACATCTCCCAGGGTCTTAACCAGTACGTCACAACCCTTGTGGTTGTGAGAAGTTCAGTTAACGGTGAGAAGCGTAAGAAGTGGATCTGAACCGATGGTCTCTTTTAATCTCAAGCCCCCCTATTAATTGTGGCTTAGAAATGAATTGATTTGGTGCATCTCGGTGCATCTTATATCTGTGCATCTCATCCTAATGTGCGTCCATTTCTCATCCAACGGTCGATAACCACTTCTCACGTTTCTCACCATTAACTCAACTTCTCACTGGAACTCAACCATATATATATATATATATATATATATATATATATATATATATATATATATATATAATACAATTATATAATATAAATATATCGATTATTACATTCGTATATTATGTTCCATCGTTTTATATTATTATAATCATATTAACTGAGAGAAAGATAATTTATCTTAGGGAAATTGACCAAAATAGCTACTTTTTTCCCTAAATTTGTCTCTTAATCATTTCTCTCTCAGTTTTACCAAAATGTTACTATCTCCGCAAGTGACAACTCCCCAATTTGTGAAGGGGTAAAAAAGTAAAAAAAAAATCTAAAAATGCTTGCAGTGGCAAGATTTGAAAAAAAAAATATGTCGTTGGAGACTAAGGTGTCGTTTGTTTTTTAAGAGGTTTAAAGTCTGAAGTCTTATTTTAGTTATGATTAATAAGAGGTTTTGTGTGAAAAGGTCTGAAGGATTAAGACTTAAGAGCTATTAAAAAGTTTTTTAAAAAAAACAAACAACCCCTAATTCTTGCCATGTAGAAAAAGATTACATATTTGATCCCTATACTTGTGGATCATATTAAAAAAAAAATTACTTTTTGCACCCCTTAGTAAATTGGAGAGTTGCCACTTATGGAGTTTTTCGTAAGTGACATTTTTGATCAAATTAAGGAAATGAATCACTAAGAGACCAAGTATGGAGAGAAATATAAATGACTATTTAGGTCAATTTCCTTTTTCTCCCATTATCTTAACTATTATTGATTTATATTAATAGTTAATTAAAATCATATCACTAATATCACTAAAAAGAAAATATAATCATTCAAAATTTTATGCAAAGTTTCGCCTTTAATTCCTTGGTTCTTCCTTCTTTTATTTAATTTTCCTTTTCTTCCCTAAATCTAACTCAAACTGTCAAACATAGGCTATGTTTGGCAAACTACATGATAAGCTAGTTGTATCTGATAAGCTAGCTGATGAATAAGTAATGTTTGTTAAAAACTAGCTGATAAACATGTACATCTTGAAAAAATAAGCAATTACAATATTTCATAATATAGTTAAAACAAATACACAACAATTGTGACAACTGAATCAGGGCTGATGTCTTATGGTCTTAATTTGCCAAAAGATTAGTCTAGGCATAACCTAGAACACTCTTTCCAAAAAAGTAATATAATATTTTAATAAATACAAACAAGATAACATACATCGACCTTCATTTTTTCAAAAGCGTCACGATATCAAGATGCCTGGTAACATGATGTATGATGACTTTAATTTTTCAAAATCGTCAACCTAACATGATGTACGGTGACATTTATTTCAAAATTGTCACCATAGCATGACGTACAGTGACGTTTATTATTCAAATCCATAACCGACGTAGGGTAACGTTTATTTTTCAAAGTTGTCACCATAACATGACGTACGGTGAAGTTTATTTTTCAAAGTCGTCACCATAAGTCCATAACATGACGTACAGTGACGTTTATTATTCAAAATTGTCACCATAACATGACATGGATGACTCTTATTTTTCATAACCGTCACCATATCATGACGTACGATAACGTTTATTATTCAAAACCGTCACGGTAACATGACATACAGTAACATTTATTATTCAAAACCATCACTGTAACATGAAGTACAATGATGTTTATTATTCACAACCATCACTATAGCATGACGTAGGGTAACACTTATTATTCAAAATCTTCAAGATAGCATGACAAATGGTAACGTTTATTATTCATAACCGTCACATAACTTGACGTATGTTGACGTTTATTTTAAAAAAACCATGATTGTAGCTTGATATATAGTTACGTTTATTTTTCTAAATCGTCACTGTAGCATGACGTAAAGTGACTTTTATTTTTCAAAATCGTCATCATAGACTGATGTACGGTGACGTTTACTTTTCAAAACCGTTATCTTAGCATGACATAAAATGACTTTTATTATTCAAAACCGTCACTAAAAAATGAGATACGGTATCATTTATTTCTCAAAACCGTTACCGTAGCATTACATATGGTGATGTAAGCAAAACCGTCACTAGAGCATGACATATATATTGTGACGTAAGTTTTTCAAAACGTCACCGTAATATGACATATGGTGACGTAAATGTTTTAAAACCATTACCATAGCATGACATATGGTGACACAAATATTTCTAAACCATTGTCATAAACTACCATTTGGTGACATAAAGTTTTCAAAATTGTTGTCATAGAACATGTTGACTTTTGGAAACGGTTTTCGAATAAACGTTGCTATATATATGTTCTAGATTTGGCAACAGTTTTCAAAATCGT
Organism: Arctium lappa; assembly: GCA_023525745.1. Lineage (NCBI taxonomy): Eukaryota > Viridiplantae > Streptophyta > Magnoliopsida > Asterales > Asteraceae > Arctium > Arctium lappa. Next base: position 17,598,018 of record CM042056.1, on the reverse strand, counting down.
TACAACATAAAGCAACGGTTTAGACAAAACCGTTACTAAATGGTCTATTATGGTAACAGTTTTTAAAAACATCTAAACATAAAGCAACGGTTTTCAAATCGTCCAAAACCATTACAATATGTGACCTTTTAATAATGGTTTTTATCTAAACCGCTGTTTTTTGTTTCTAGGTGTTTGGAAACAGTAACAATTTTCTATATAAATCGTTACTAAAACAACGCTATATCTTTTTTTGTGACTTTTTGTAACGGTTTTTTTCCTAAACCGTTACAAACCCGGTTTTTCAAAACCGTCACAAAAAGTCATTTTTGTACTAGTTCGCGATCGGTTAGTATGCTGAATAAACAGAATGTCAGAAATGACCATTTTACCCCAATCTTTATTTTTGTCCGAATAAAATAGTTGTTTGATAAAAATATTGAATAAATGACTTATAAAATGTGATCAAAACCAAAACAACACACTCTGTTTATATAGACAGATAGATGTATACATAAATAGATATATTTCAAGTGATTCTAAAATGAAATCTAAACCAAAACAACACACTATGTTTATATAGACAGAAAGATGTATACACAGGTAGATATATTTCAAGTGATTCTAAAATGAGATCATAACCAAGGCTTTAAAGACCCCCAAAAACAAGGTAGATGTATACACTGTGTTTATATCTATCTATCTATCTATCTATCTATCTGTGTATATAGATAGCTATATACAAGTATCATCAACATATACAGATAAAACCCAAATAAGAAACAGTTTATGTGATCAAACAAAAAAAACGCAGCAAGAAAAAAAACACAAAAATCTCGATGTGATCAAACAAGAAAAACGCAACAAGAAAAAAACATAAAAATCTTGATGTGATCAAACCAGAAAAACGCAACAAAAAAAACACACAAAAATCATCAAACACAAAAAAAACGCAGCAAGAAAAACGTATACAGAACCTGATCGATACATATCAAGTGAAGAAAATAGAAGGATTTACCTTTGAGGAGAAAATAGAACCTGATCTTCAATGCAACTTCAATGGAGAAAACCACCTATTAGGTGAAGAAATCATATTCGAAAAAGAAAACAAGATGGAAACAATATATATATATATATATATATATATATATATATTAGGTGAAGAAATCAGATTCAAAAAAGAAACATTTACCTTGCAGCTTCAATGGCAGAACCCTATTATGATGTTGATGGAAGGAGGCGTGAAATAAAAAGGGATTGGGTTGATAGCTTTTAATTTCTTTTAATGGGTAGGTGAGAGTTTAATTTGTTTTAATGGGGTGGGTGGAGGGTAAATGTGGAAAAAGAGTAGCTGAATCTAAAGGACATACATTTTTCAACTGAGCGAATCAGCCCATGGCTGACTGAATCAGCCGCATCCGAACACTCAGATATGGCTGTGCGAATCAACCATATCTCCCACACAGCCCATTAAGCCACAAACGAATAGCACCTAATTCCTTATCTATAATCTACCTCTAGATATACTTTCAAAACCTTCTCTGAAGGTTCCTTCTCTAAAACTCATTTTCCTTGTAGTGAGTGATTACGGTCTCTGCAATAATAACCATCAAGTTTTGTTCTAGTTCCTGAAGGAAAGGTTCGATTGTGGAAGATAAACATATATAAAGACCGTTCTAGAGAGAATGGCTAAGATCATGGAAGACAATCTTGTAAGCCATAGCCTCACATAGTTGTTGAATCCCTTCTAAATAAGCAGTTGGGATGAGCTCAAATATCTTTCCCAACCATTTGACAAGTCCTCAACATGAGTGGATTCAGAGTTCCGCAAAAGGGTTATTTTTCTCTTCTCTAAAACATCCTGTTGTTCTTCTGTACTGATGCGTTGCAGAGTATTTATGTGTATACATTTATGTGATACTTCGAAAGCATTATTAATTATTAATTAGTTAGAGATGAATACTTGATCTTGCATCAATAGATGAAACCACTAGTATAGATGATGAAGTTACACTTGGTTTTATGAGAAAACCCCCAAAAATGAGTTAGGGTTCATTTGAGAGGGTGGAGGGTCAGTTTGGAAGAGAAAGGGAAGAGCATGAGAGAAAAGGCTGAAAATCGCAACTTATACAGCTCTACAACTCGACGGCGATAGTGCCCCGCGATTGTGACATTTGTCACAATCGCCTGACTTCCCCCGCCTGCAGTACATACGGAGAGTGACCTCCTATCACAATCACAATCACAGGCACAGTCGCCCACGGCGTACCGAACGTCCGAAAATTTGACTTTTAACCCGAAGTGCTCCCAATGGCCAAAAACCCAAGTTGCACAAATAAATCCCAATGACCATTTACAGTTATAGATTTATCAGAGAGGAGTAAGTTAAGGGTTTACCAAAATTACGAGTGTTACACAAGTAACGACTAAAAACCGTGGCTATAGACAGACATATAGTCATGTTTTTTTTTGTCTAACCCATGATTTTATGTTATGACGTTTATTATTTGTGGCCAGAGACCGACATATGGCCACACGAAGCAAATTTTCCATGACCAAACGAAATAAATATATAGCCACGAAAATTTGTAAAACGTAGCTGTTAGCGCACAGATCTATTGGATTCAAGATCATCCAATCTGAAGCTAATGCCGGAAAGTCAACTCTCGATATTAAGTTTAATGTCGTTTGTAATAAAATGTCGAAGTTAATTAATGTATATTGTATTTAGTATTTAGTTTAATTTGTTTAAATATCTAGATATTAGTTATTTAGATATTAGTTAGATATTATTTAGATATTAGTTTTAATATCTAAGTTTTAGATATTAGTTTCTTAGTGTGTTAGACAAGCTAAGAATCAAGAAATCAGATCACATACAAACACACACTCACGGTGTAAAACAGAGAGAGAAAAATGAGAGCTTCAACAAACATCAATCCTGTAATCATTGTTGTTAATCTAAAACAGGTTGGTTAATCATATTGTGTTGTTTTGATAAGAACTTGATATATATTGTGGACCGACAATTGGTATCAGAGCCTGAAAACAAATTCAAATCAAGTTTCAAAACTCGACTCTGTGTTCTTCATTTCAAAATCATTCTCGAGTTTTAGTGTGTTTTAGGAGTTGAAATCGATCAGATTGTGATCGATTTGTGGTCTAGATCGAGTTGTTGTTGTTGTTTAATTTCATTATAGAGCTTTAATCGATTTCAATTTCGTGATTTTTGTGTCGGAGTTATCGAGTTCAAAAACTCACTGTTCCATCGATCTTATTTTCAAAAAGTGATTTTTATTGAGTTCAAAGGCTTGAAATTTGTTCTAGATTGATTAGTGGTCAGTTTGTTAGAATTTGGAACTGCTAATCGTTGCCAAACAGGGTTATTTGAGCAAACAAATCGAATTTTCGAAGCACAGGGACGAACTCGCGCAAAGTTCAAATTCGCGCCAGTTCATAGTCACTTTTGCGCCATCAACGTCTAGCGCGAAAGTTATTTCGCGCTACCAACTGCTCACACAAACCTCAGCTGGCGCCAACTTTATCTCGCACAAACCTTCATTGCGCCATTCACACCCGACGAGAATCTCATCTCCACTTTGTGCCAAAAACCTTTCGCGCAAAGTCCGCTTTTGCGCCATCAACATCTCGCGCAAAAGTTCTTTCGCACAACCTTCAACTCTCGCAAAACCTCAGATTGTGCCACCTACACCTCACGCAAAACCCAGAACGCAAACTTTGCTCGAAGTCACATTTGCACCAACTCCTTGTAGCGCAAACCAACTTTTGCGCCAACCTCTTCTAGCGCAAAGTTCTGTTTCGCGCCACCCATTACTCGCGCAAAACCACCTTTTGCGCCAGCTTCTTAAAGCGCAAAGTTTGTCTTTTTCGCCAGTTCAAGACTTAGTATTATTCAATCAGAATGACATCCAGAGAAGCCCTAGCAATCGGAACTGACACAAAGCCACCAATACTCTTCAGGGGAGAGTATGAGTAGTAGAAAGATCGGTTCCTGAACTTCATAGAAAGACAAGATTTGGGTAATTATATCAGGAAATCCTTAGAAGAAGGAATTATGGCACCTGTTTGGAGGACACCTCCAGAGGAAACTGATGAGCTACCAATTCAACTTAAGTTTGAGGATCTAGAAGGTGATAACCTGAAAAGAGAAAAAGGAGATAGATTAGCAAAGTCTTATATTCTTCAAGGCATTCCAAACGAAATATATGTGAAGATAGACAGCTATAAAGCCTCTGGCAAAGAGATGTGGGATCAGCTAGAGAAGATGATGCTAGGTTCAAAAGTTGGGAACCAACTCAAGATATCCAACTTCCTAAACAATTATGAAGAATTCAAAGGCAGAGTTGGAGAGTCTCTAGAAGGAATGTTAGGACTGAAAGTCCTATGTGTTGAAAGTGGAATAAAGTATTTATAAGGGTGCATAATGTAATTAATTAATAGTTGTTTTATTAGATGGGCCCAAGCCCATTAGCCCATTAGGCCTTGTAAGCCTAAGTATATAAAGGCATATTTATCTCATAATTAAGGTTGGACAATTATTAGAAGGTTAGACGTTTTCATCAGTCAGATTATTAGAAGTCTCATAATTCCATATTACTAGTCAATAGTTTTACTTTCTCTGATAAGAAATCCTTTCTGTAAACCTGTAACCCTTTGATTGCTTATTAATCATATGACTAGTAGTTGTGGCTTAAATATTATTCATCTTCGATATTATTTGCTATTGATTGCACTGTACTGGGATCTACAAGGAACATATGACAAATTTGTGACCTTGCTAAATGAACTAAGCAAGAACAAGGTCAACAAATCACAAATAGAGTTGAATGTCAAATTCCTAAGCATACTACAGCCTGAATGGAAAAGGTTTGCCAGACAAATGAAGCAAATCAAGGATCTAAATGAGATTCCACTCATGAGGTGTATGAAACCCTCAAACAGAATGAAGAAGAGGTGGATGAAATCATGGATGAGAAGAGACAGGCTGAAAAGACAAGTGCTGATACAGTTGCTCTTGTTGTTAAAAAGAAGAAAAAGAAGATGATTATGTCTGAATCAGAAGAAGTTGAAGCTGAAGCAAACTATGACTCGGATGACTGTGAACAGCTGAAGCAGACTATGCTCATGCTGACTAAGGCTTTTCAAAGAAAGTTCTACAAAAAGCCAAGCTCAAACAGTCAGAGGTACTCTTCTGGTCCGAGCAACTATGTTCATAAGGAGAAGGTTGAAGGAAAGAGGTTTGAAGGAAAGAGAATAAAGGAAAGGAAGCCGGAAGAAAGAAGGTTTAAAGCTGAAGGATCCAGTCAGTCAGAACCTCCAACGTGCTACAACTGTGGCAAAATAGGTCACTTTGCCAAAGACTGCCGAAGACCCAAAGTCAGAAACTCAGACTACTACAAGAAGAAAATGCTTCTTGCCAAGCAACAAGAGGCTGGAAAGGCATTGATGGCAGAAGATGAGTATTGGCTTGATCATTCAGACCAGGAAGATGAGAATGAAGAGAAGGATGAGGCAACAAACATGTGCTTAATGGGAAAGCAGGAAACAGAAGCTGAAGTTGACTCCGATAATGAGGAAGATGAGGTATGTGATTTAACTCTTTCTGATTTCTTAAATCAAATGAATGCCATGTTGATTAAACTCGAAGAGTTAGAGTCGAAGCTTAAGCGAGAAAAGGGTGTTATTACTGACAAAAAACAATCAATACAGAAACTTAGCAATGAAATTGCTGGGAAGAAAGTATTGATTGATGTTTTACATAAAAACATTGACACCAACGCAAAAGAACAGACAATAATTCTTAAAGAGAATTCTGAAATAAAGTCTAAATTGAGAAAGAGTGAGTTTGATTTCAAAGAGCTTACGAAAATGTATTCTTCGTGTACCGAAGAAAACAAATCTTTACATGCAAAGTTAGATGCTTTGGAAAAGAAGTTATACTCATTGGGTCAAACTGAACAAACCATTCATCTAAACAAACCAAAAGAGAATAAAGAGAATTGAGGAATTGGTTATGAGAATCCTCACTGCCTTAAAAGGGTATATCTGAAGTGCCTGCACTTTATGATTTTACTTTCTTGAAACTTTCTCACCGATACCCTAATCTTAAAGTTTTCAATAATAGACTATCAAAAGAGGATGAAGCCAAGGAAACTGAAAAACGAAAGAAATCATCTAAAGTTCACCTTCCATTTTATTATGCGAAGTTGAATAATAGTTATAATGATGATCCAATATATCAAAAGAAATCTCTTTCAAATGACTTCTTTCAGAGTTATTCTGTCAAAGAAATGGAGGCGAAGCCTATTAAAGGGAAACTATATGTCACTCCTCTCGTTTTGGAAAGTAAAATTTCTGAACTCGAGAACTCTTTAACAGATGAAAGACTTTTGATTGAGATTGAACAAACAATTTTTTCAACTGTGCTGAAAAATGTTGTTATTTCTAAAGCTTCAAAATCTAAAGATAGTTCTCTGACGGTGGTTTGGATGATTGTTTTGATCAATTTGATTTTAATGCGAAACTTCCTAACCATTAATATTTTATTGTGAAATCATTGGGAAAAACCAGTATGCTTGAAAAAGGTGCAAAATCAACGAAAGTTGATAAATTAGTCTCTGTGAACACTAAGAATGCTAAAGGCAAGAATAAATCTCAGCATTCATAGAAACCGATCACAACTGGTAAACCAAAGAAGAAGCATTCTTTTGTTGCTCAAAAGTCTAACTCACCAGTTTCAAATGTTTCAGATCTGAGCAAGCAAAAGCCATAAGTTAAATCTCAATGGAAACCAAAACAGGAGATTGACAAGACTGATAAATCTTTTTGTAGTGTTCATTGTAATAAGACTACTCCTAGTAACGATGTTTTGATTGTTGATGTTGCTATTTTGAAACCAAAACTTGTTGTTTTTCGCAAGCAATACTCTTTTAAGCAATTATTCCAGTTATATTTATCTGCTAGAAAGTCTTCTTTTTATGATAAAAATGTTTCTACTTCTTGTCAAGATTCTGAGGTTTGGTTTGGAAATTATCATGTGCACTCATATCATTCTAATGCTTCAAATGAATTTCAAATGAAAAGAGGACCCAATTTCAAATCGGTACCAAAATCTTGTGCTAACACAGTTGGACCTAAATACCAGTGGGTACCAAAAGCTAAATCTGTGTTGCAGGCACCCAAAGTTTAAGAGGGAGCATAGAATATAGGCTTCTGAATACTTCAGTTCAGAACCCGAACTTCAAAGACAAACGACTTCTGATTATGTACAAAACAAGACTCGTTCTTCAATAACAGAAGAATGGTTCTTGAGTAAATCAGCTCAAGACCCGGACATCAATGTCAAGACAAAGGTTTCTAAGTAAATCAACTTAGAACCCGTACTTCAACGAAGTATGGCTCTTGAATACAACAGGTCAAGACCCGCACTTCAAAGATCAAAAGATCTTACTCCAGTGCTGATATGAAAAGTGTACTCCAATACTCGAATGAGGAAATCAACCATCAAGGGGGAGTACATATTTGTCTGAAATTTTAAATGCATATCTTTTTCAATAATAAGTTTCAAATGCATAATTTAAGGGGGAGTAAAAAGGTGATGACTTCTGATTATTTCTTATCAGAACTCGTACTTTCATTGTTTTACTGCTTTTTGTCTTTTTATTTTTAGTGAATAAATTTGCTTTGACTAAGACATAAGACTTTTGCAGATGTTTGAGAGATGCTTACATGTTCATATCTTTATGACTTTAAGCTTAACTTCATGAGATGTAAGATCGCACGTAAAGGTATAATCCTTCATCTTAAATCTCATATATGGTTGAACAGTGGACAACTTTCAATCATAGAAAACATTGTTCTTAAATGTTCAAACCACTTCCCGATTCTCAAACGAATTCATGAATTAGAAGTGTGACTTTAAATGTGTTCAAGATTTACATTGTGCTTTAACTGAAATAGTTAAACCATTTTGAGCATCATATGCATCATAGGAAAACATAATTTCAGTGTGCTAGGACTTAACGCAACTTCTATGGAATCACGTTAACCAGTGATGGAATCACGTTAACCAGTGATTTCTACCCAAGAGGTTAATCCATAGTGATTGAGTGTGAGAAGTCGAAAAGAATTGAGTGATGAGATATAATGAAAAGGAGTGTTTGGTTAGAGTGGGCTAAATGTTTAAAAGACAGAGGGTGTGAGAACAGAGTTAAAAGAATATCATAACTCTGCACCAACTTTTTTTGAGCCGGGCAGCCACATTTCCAATGTTTCACAATTCTTTGGTGATCGTTATTGAAACAGGCAACTAGCCTATGCCAACTCTTGATCAAACCTCATCATCTACTCATTTTCTTCTTAAAAGGAAAATGTTTCATTTTCAAAGGGGAAGCAGCACATTTGCTATCTGATTTTCATTTGGAAAATTTGGATATTGAAAAGAAGGAAGTCTGCCCCACCTTCGCACTTCACTCATGCACATTGAGTCTGTGTTTAACTTACTGTTGTCTCAGTGGTTTACACAATTTTGAGCCTATAAGCAATCATCATGTTCTTAATTCTTTCTATCACAAGCACGAACACACAAGGAATTTGTTTCTTTGTCATAACGTTCATAGAATTTACCCTTGTGGTGTTTCGATGATTGAATGGAAGCCCTGGGGAGTGAACATCAAAAAGCTCCTTTATAATTTGTATTTGTTACACACAGTGACTTAGTGTTACTGACAGGCATTTTAACTGATTCATTAGTTGATTCAGGTGTTACACGACTATTTTGTCTGGATTTGAAAAGATCTGGATGAATATCTTTTGAATTGACGGATCAGAAGCTCCAACTGAAAGACATTTCTTACTCAGAGTTTTGATGAAATCGTTTCTCTATTCATCAAAAAGGGGGATAACCTAAAGCTTGAAGAAATGTCCATTCCATTCCATTCCATTACATTACAAGACATTGGAGAAGAGAAAAGATAACTAAGAAATGCGAGATCAAAGTATTCTGAATATATGCTGATTTTAGAGAAATTTTCTTTGAAGATACTTTGCTAAAGCATTCTGAGCTAAAACCTGGAGATTATTACATATGGAAGACAGAGAAGGAGATTGCATCTTCTGAGCTGAAAAAGAAGACTGAATTGCTAAAATCTTTTTAGTAATGATCTTGATCCAAAGGGGGAGATTGTTAGCGCACAGATCTATTGGATTCAAGATCATCCAATCTGAAGATCCAATCTGAAGCTAATGTCGGAAAGTCAACTCTCGATATTAAGTCTAATGTCTTTTGTAATAAAATGTCGAAGTTAATTAATGTTTATTGTATTTAGTATTTAATTAGTTTAATTTGTTTAAATATCTAGATATTAGTTATTTAGATATTAGTTAGATATTATTTAGATATTAGTTTCTTAGTGTGTTAGACAAACTAAGAATCAAGAAATCAGATCACATACAAACACACACTCACGATGTAAAACAGAGAGAGAAAAGTGAGAGCTTCAACAAACATCAATCCTGTAATCATTGTTGTTAATCTAAAACAGGTTGGTTAATCATATTGTGTTGTTTTGATAAGAACTTGATATATATTGTGGACCGACAGTAGCCAAAAGACATGGTCTTAATAGTCATGGTTTTTATTATTTTGAGCGACCAAAAGGTAAGAGTAGTAACACTTGTGAATATGAAGCATAACTATATGTAATGATTTCGCCATAATCAATATGCAATGTGTGTAGTTATTAGTAATGCTAAAACCACGATTAAAATAACTTATTGTCACTAAAAGCTGACCAATAGCCATGATTCTAAGGAGTCAATTGTGTGGCTAATATATGATTTATAGTCATGATTTTTAGTAGTTTGCATGAACAAAAGGTAATTAATAGTCATGCTTCTAAATTTTAGTGTAACTATAGGTCTTGAATTGACCGATGTTTTATTATTTTGTGTGACCAAAAGCTAACCTATAGTCACATTTCAAAAAATTAAGCGTAACTATATGTCATGAATTTGTCTATGGTTTTTAATATTTTGTGTGACCAAAAGGTAACCTATAGCTACCTTTGCTAAATATTAACTGTAACTATATGTCATGAATTTGGCTATGGTTTTAATATTTTGTGTGACCAGAAGGTAACCTATAACCGTAATTATTTCTCGTGAATTTGGTTATGGTTTTTAATATTTTTTGTGACCAAAAGGTAACCGGTAGCCATAATTCTACATCACTTGTAATTGTATGTCTTGAATTTGCCACAATTTGTTTTAATATTTTGTGTGACCAAAAGGTAACCTATAGCTACATGTCTGAAATTAATCGTAACTACATGTCATGATTTGTCTATGGTTTTTAATATTTTGTGTGACCAAAAAGTAACTTATAGTCATATTTCTAAAAATTAAGCATAACTATATGTCATAAATTTGGCTAAGATTTTAACATTTTGTGTGACTAAAAGGTAATCGGTAGTCATAATTCTACATATTAAGTGTAAATTGTATGTCGTGAATTAGCCACGTGTAACACCCTAATATTTGAGGAAATAAAAACTTTGAAATTTTGGCAATATAACGGCTATAAACTGAGCGAAACCTGGTTAACAATAACCTGCCATAGAGATCACAAAGTGTCGTCCCGAAAAGGGAATATAGTATGTAACACGCTAAAAATTTGGGTAAAATAAAACTTAAAATTTCTGCAATATAACGCCTAAAATAAGGCGAATCCAAAACCTGTAAACGTACTGACTAAAACCCAACAAAGTCGGGGTAGTTCTAAAATTAAGTAGCGGAATAAATAAGACATATACGTGACAACCTATTCAATCTAGAATAATTAGCAACTAGATTAAAGTGGGTGTCACTATGACTTCAAAACGCTCTTTATCGATTTCCCAAAAATGCCCGGTCCAAGGAGGAATCCTAGGTGCGATCCCGATAGATCAAGACATCCTACTCGCACTGCTAACGGAACCTGTGAACCATTTAAACATGAACACAAGTGTTAGAACGAAGCCTATTGGTTGTTATGCCGATACCAATTATAATGTAAACAAGAACAATAATTAAATGTTACCGGCTCCCAATGCATTGAGGTCAATGCCAAACCTCCCAAATCGGGACATTGTAATTTCCTGTACAATTAATACACAAATATCTTCCATATAAAGCGGGGTAACCCGCGATCTAGATTGGATTTCACCGTCCAGCCCGGTTCTAGTTCCCATGCCACGCCGGACATCACAGTCCCAAACCCTCTCTGCCTCTGGCGCATACCCCGTCGAGTTACACCTCAAGGTCTTACAGGCAAGGGTGCCTATCCAATCTAGCCGAGTGTACAATTAAGGGACTTGCGCCCCCTATTGCCTACTCAAAATGCCCAACGGCAATAACCATGCAATAATCATGCATACCATCTAAATCCTCGTGCACAAGGAAATAGATATAAGACTCCCAACAAAAGTTATGAACAATTATAGATGACAAACTTCATGCAAACATATAATTGGCCCAGATAGTGTGATCATGCTTGACACATATTCACCATAAGAAACTACAACTCATTTAACCACATACAAATCCTCAACTAGTATAATGATCCCAACTGCTGATAAGAATTTAGGCATTTGACATTTCATTATGTAGAGATGTAGACCTACACCATGATTTGCCCCTTTTCTATAAGACATGCAAATAACACTCTTCCACATGTTTAAACACTTCCACCAACCCCAAAAATCTTATTTATTGAAGATAAGCAAAACCCTAGTTTTTAGGTCAACATCATGCATTTCATATATTTCATATAAACAAGTAATGGTGCAAGTATGGATGTACATAAGTTAAGAAAACTTACTTAGAGGTTAAATGAATAAACCCTAGAAGTGAGGAATGAATGGTATTAAGACTTCCACCCTTTAATCTTGAAAGAGTAACTCCTATGAACTCAAAACCCTAAGGATCATTAACCATTAAAGATTTACCCACCTAACAATTAATGAAAAGAGAAAGGGAGGAGAGTGAGTGAAAATCGCACCTTTAGTGTGTGAAAACGTCTTCAAGAAGCTGCAACTTCAATTAATGAACTAAACCCTAAAAATGGCATTAAATGAGAGTTTGGTCGTTTGGACACCGCGCGCGATAGTGCCCTTGGCACAATCGCGGGCACAGTCGCGACAAATGTACTGAGACCTCCCCCACTCTCGCAACCTTGACATCACGATTGTGACCATGGCACTATCGCCGGTCACAATTGCATCACGTGTACTGTGGCCTCAAACTCCCTCGCGATATTGCCCAAGCGATAGTGACATTGTCACTATCGCGGGTGACATTGTCACTATCGCGGGCACAGTCGCCGAAACCCCCTTCCATCTCTTAAATTCGACGATTCGACCCGTTTTCACCCAGATTCAAAAACCATGAAGGAGAACTCTTAAACAAAAACTTAAAGTAATTAATTTACAAAGAGGTCTAAAATTCGGGGTGTTACATAGTATAGTCTATACAACTCCAAACAAAGAAGAATATAAACACGACAACCTAATAATCTAAATTGTTTAATTAGATTACAGTCGGGTGTCGCTATCCCTCCAAAATGTGTAACTATCAATCCTATATATCGGTCTCTAAATCTCCCAAAAGGACCGCTCTCGATCACGCGATCGACCAGTCATTCCCGACAGTTCCCGCCACTAGGGTGCCCTGTCATGCATGACAACCAAAGAAACAAGTGTTATGCTAGATCCTAGTGAGTACATATAACTATCAGTTAATTAGTAAAATTTAACTACGACATGCATCCATCCAAGTATTTAAAATTCCCAACCAAGCCACAACACATTTCATTAAGCATGAGTTACAATGTCCATTCATCATTAGATTTATATTTAAAAACAAGCAAACTAGTTTAATAGCATCAACCCAAGCCGGGTCGTTAGCCTATTTGTGACATCAACCCAAAACGGATCTTTAGTCTATATAACCATCAACTATATCCAAGTCTTTAGTCTATTAAAGACCTCAACCCAAACCGGGTCATTAGTATATTTGACAATCAACTCTATCCGAGTCTTTAGTCTATTTGAAACCTCAACCCAAACCGGGTCTTTAGTCTATTTGACAATCAACTCTATCCAAGTCTTTAGTCTATTTGACAATCAACTCTATCCGAGTCTTTAGTCTATTTGAAACCTCAACCCAAACCGGGTCTTTAGTTTATTTGAAAATCAACTCTATCCGAGTCTTTAGTCTATTTGAAACCTCAACCCAAACCGGGTCTTTAGTCTCTCATCAAGGACCAATATAACCAATGCAAACCCAAAAGCTTCATACAACTCAAAATTACATGCTAAAATCAAGCATTTCCTCTAATATTCGTTATTTGAGACATCATCCACCAAAAAGAGATTTTAGTTCAAACTTCACCAAATCATTTACAAGGTGAGAACAAGTGGATATAGTTATTAACACATTATTAGGCATATATGTGAGTAGAAGAGTCAAGAAATGCACTCACATTAGTGATTTCTTAAAAGAAACCAAACCCTAGAAGTGGTAGGTAGAGAAATGAGATCTTGAGAGTTGCTACTAGCCAAGATCCTTCCAAAATCACACCTATGGATGCATTAAATCCCCATTAATGTCTATGGAAGCTCATTAAATGATGAGGGTGGAATTAAGGCAAGATTCCTTACCAAAATCGCTTGAGAAAAGCCCCTTTTCAGACCAAAATCGCTTCCAAGAAGTTCTAATATGAGAAAATGGAAGAAAAGGGTGAAACTCCCGTATTTAGGCCTGCAGATGCCTTCCCGCGGCTTTGGCCGTAGCTTAGAGCCCGCAACGTAACCCGCGCGTGTTCCGGAGGTCGAACACAAATAGAGAGTCCCGCGGCTTTGGCGCCACAACTTCAACGCGAACACTACCGTCGCCAGCTCTAAGTCATGTGTGGGGTAATTATTCTCGTGTTCTTTTATTTGTCTTGACGCATAGGCGATTACTTTCCCCCTTTGCATGAGTACGCACCCGAGACCCATATTCTAGGCGTCGTTATATACCACGAAATATTCTCATAAAGCTTCTTTTGTAACGTCCGGAACGCCTTCTCTTGATATTCGGTCCACACAAACTTCACGTTCTTCTTGGTCAACGCCGTCAACGATGAAACGATCTTGGAAAAATCTTGGATGAATATTCGGTAATAACCCGCTAACCCTAAAAAGCTTCTGATATCAGATGGTCTCTTAGGAGGATCCCAATTCATCATGGCTTCTATCTTTGAGGGGTCCACTTTCACACCGTCTTTCGAGACTACGTGACCCAAAAATTACTCCTCCTTTAGCCAAAATTCACACTTGCAAAATTTTGCATAGAGCTTCTCTTTCCTCAAGACTTCCAATACTTCGCGAAGATGTTACACATGCTCGACTTCATCCTTTGAGTAAACCAAATTATCATCGATGAACACGATGACCGAGCTGTCAAGAAATGGTCGGCACACGCGGTTCATCATGTCCATGAACACTGTCGGGGCGTTCGTCAGACCAAAGGGCATCACCAAGAACTCGTAATGCCCACAGCGCGCCCTAAACACGGTCTTCGGGATGTCATCCTCCTTGACTTTCACTTGATGATAGCCCGAATGGAGGTCGATCTTTGAAAAGGTTCCCGCTCCTTGAAGTTGGTCGAATAAGTCATCGATTCTAGGGAGTGGATACTTATTCTTCACTGTCACTTTATTCAACTTTCTATAATCTATGCACATATGCATCGTGCCATCCTTCTTCTTCACGAACAATACCGGTGCTCCCCACGGTGACGATCTTGGTCTCACGAATCCCTTCTCGAGAAGGTCTTGGAGTTGCCTCATCATCTCTTTCATCTCCGACAGAGCCAAACGGTACGGGGCCCTAGCTATCGGGGCCGCTCCCGGCGTTAGATCAATCTTGAATTCTACTTGATGATTCGGAGGTAATCCTGGTAAGTCGTCCGAGAACACGTCGGGGAATTCTTTTACCACTTCCACATCTTCAAGTTTCCTCTTCTCGAGCTTAGCATCTATAACGTATGCCATAAAGGATGAACATTCTTTCAATAAACACTTCCGTGCCTTCACCAAGCTAATAATTGCCATCTCGCCCTTCCGTCTTTCGCCGTACACGGTTACTGACTTGTCATTTGAGATTGGAATTTGAATAAGCTTCTTGGCACACAGGATTTCGGCACGATTATCCGCTAGCCAATCCATCCCAATAACGACATCAAATCCCCCGATGACCATTGGCTTTAGGTCAACCAGAAATTCCTTTCATTCGATCTCCAATTTACAACCCTTAAGAACATCTCGAATCACTACTTGATCGTCGTCTGCTAGCTTTACCACTAAAGCATCCTCTAAACTACTAGTGGGCACAATTAATCTTTGACAAAAAGAATTTGACACGAACGAAAAGCTCGCGCCGGAATCAAACAATATACGCGCGAAGTATGGAGTTTAGGAGAAACGTACCCGACACTATGTCCGTTGAATCCCTCGCCTCCTCGGAGGTCATTTGAAATTGTTAGACCATAGTCTCATTGGATTCAAGATCATCCAATCTGAAGATCGCAATCTGAAGCTAAAGTCGAAACGTCGACTCTCGATATTAAAGTCTATGTCGTTTGTAATAAATGTCAATGTAATTGTTTGTTATTATAGTAGTTAAGTAAATATCTATTTCTAATAGATATTAGATCTAGTAACTTAGTTAGATAAAGTTAGTTATTTAGTTTAGTTAGAAATAATATCTAGATATTAAATCTAGATATTATAGGTAGTGTGTTAGACACACTTTAGTAAGATATTGTGTTATCTCTAGTATCTCTCTAACAATCAGATAATAATTCACACATACAAACACACACTAAAAGGTGTAAAAGAGAGAAAAACAGAGAACACAATCTAGAGCTTGAATCGATCAACCTTGTAACCATTTGTTATAATCAATACAGGTTGGTAATCGTTATTGTGTTGTTTCTATAAAACTTGATATAAACATTGTGTGGACCGACAATTGGTATCAGAGCCTGATTAAGATCAAATCAAGTTTTTACAGAAAACGACTCTATGTTCATATTTTCAAAATCGTTTTTGAGATTTTGAGTGTTTTAGATGTTAGAATCGATCAGGTTGTGATCGAAATACATGCTAGATCGAGTTGTGTGTGATTAACTTCAGTATTAAGCTTTATTCGAGTTCCAATTTGTGGATTTAGTGAGAAAACAGTCGAGAACAAAAAGTCACTGTGCCATCAAATTTTTCTTCAAAAAGTGATTTTTAGCGAGATCAAGTGGTAGCATTCAGTTCTAGAAGTGTTTCTAGACATAAGGGTAGTGTTTGGCATTGCTAATCGTTTCAGGAACAAGTTTTTAGACATTTTTAGAAGTAAAGGACGAACTTGCGCAAACCAGAAGAGGAACAAACGCAAAGTCCAACTTTGCGCATCTAGCTTGAAACGCAAACTCAAACTTTGCGCATCACGCCTGATACGCAAACTCCACTTTGCGCACCCCAAGTGAAACGCAAATCCTACTTTGCGCATCTCAAGCAAAACGCAAACTTCACTTCTCAGATCCTAAAGCATACACAAACCTCAGTTCAAGTGATCACTCTCTTCACGAAAAGATCAAGTCAACTTTGCGCGTCCAACTTGAAACGCAAACTCAACTTTGCGCATCCAACCTGATAAGCAAACCTCACTTTGCCCATCCCGATTGATACGCAAACCTCACTTTACGCACTGTACTTGATACGCAAACCTCCATTTGCGCAACATACCTCATATGCAAAGCTTCTATTCCAGACTTAGAATATTTTTCTGAGAATTTTTCAAAACTGTAATAGAATTTTTCTCTAGGGGCGCTGGCCCCATACCCTCGCAAGGGCGTTGCCCCTTGACCCCATCCGCTAACCGGGTAGCGGGACCCCCGTGCTAAGTTTGCCTAGGGGGACAAAATTTCTTATGTGATCAAATTTTATTTGGATTAACGATCATATCTGTCAAGTTTTTCTCTTATTAATCAATACAAGATGTCAAGAGAAGCTCTAGCTATCGGAACCGACACGAAGCCACCTGTACTCTTCAGTGGAGAGTGTGAGCAGTGGAAAGACCGGTTCATGGACTTCATTGAAAGACATGATCTGGGTATATTCATTAGAAAATCTCTGAGTGAAGGGAGTATGACAGCTCCAAGGACAATGTGTTATACTACAAAGAAGAATGGAGAAAGAGTAGATCTAGATTGTCCATTACCACTAAGTATGTACTCAGACGAGCAAAGAAAGAGATATGACGCTGACAGCTTAGCTTTATCTTTCCTACTGAATGGAATGTCTGAGGAGATTTCAAAAGAGATCTTTTTTAGCAAAGAGACTAAAGGAAAGCTGTTATGGGAACATATTGAGAAGCTGATGAGAGGATCAACAGTGTCATCAAGAGTTATGGTTTTGGAAGCTGAGAATGCCGAGCTACAAAAGAAACTATCAGAGTTTGAAAAGAAGTTCTCAGATCTGTCTAAGATGCGTGTTGTCAGGATCGAATTCTTAACAAGAATAAATTCTCAGAAACTAATATCAAAGAAGTTGCGGAATAACACTTTGAAATTCAATGTAACAGTAAACAAAACAATATATGATCAACAACTTGTAAACTTGTATTGAATGCTTGAAGTTACAAGATTAAACACACAACCTCAATATTGATGAACAGACTCACCAATACGAATTCTACTTCTCTAGAATTAGGATCTATGCCTTGAGGTTGATTTTCTCTAAAACTTAGAATGAATAATTATTCCTAAACTATTCTATCAATTCTATACATATACTGAACAAAAAGATAATTACAATAAATACAATATCTTCAGTATATCTTCCATCATTATCTTCAAGCCTTCCATGAATATCTTGATTCTTTCCAGCTGTCATCCTTTCCATCCGAATCTTCAATTCATAAGCAGTACTAATCATAAGCAGTACTAACTATGCTCAGCAGCATTAATTTCTTCAAGCATCATTAACTTGGTCTTAGCAGCATTAACTACTAAGCAGCACTAACCACTAGCAGTACTAACTAGCTAAGCAGTACTAACTTTGTTCAAGCAGCACTAACTTTGACTAGCAGTATTAATTCTACTAGCAGTAGTAATACTCAGCAGTATTAACTTTGAAGTCTTCTAGCAGTAGTAATTCTGAACTAGCAGCATTAACCATACTTGAGCTTTTCTTCAGTTCCCAACAATCTCCCCCTAACTTGACTTTCAGGAAGAGAAGTCAAGTTCTTCAGATTTTGATCTTCAAGATGCTTTCAACACTTCAGGTTCAGTTTCCCAAATTTGGATCTCGGCACAAACTTTGATTGACAGTTCTTCTCACCATAATCTTGGCCATCTCTGAATCCTTTGTGCATACTAGTGTAGCCTTAAGCATCCCTTCTAGCTTCTCTTTGCTATGCTCATAAATTCTGTCTACCAGGTAGTATTCATGATAACAATTGTCAATAGTAATCATGTATACCCCACAGTTTTCAAAAAGTATCCATTTATCAATCTTCTTGAATATAAACTCATGCTGATGATCTTTAATCCTATAAGCCACTCTTTCTGGATCAAACATCATGCACAAGTATTCCATTGCTATCTTCAGAAGATTCTCTTCAGTACCTTTCAACACAGGCTCATAGAGTTTTATCCCCACTTTGTATAATTCTTCTATATCAGCTCTTGAACAACTTCTGATAACTCTCCCCCATGTTGAATATGCTTCAAATGAACCATCAGCTCTTTTGATTATGAAGAAATCTTTTCCATTATCTCTTAGAGTGTCCCAGAAGGTAATCTCAGGAGCTTTCATGGAGATTAGAACAGCCTTCATAGGTTCTATTATGGTCATATACAAATCCATACTCTCAACAGTTTGCTTGTTGGACTGCTCTGGACTTTGCACAGGTTCTGTTGGAGATGTGACTGAGGGTTCTGCTTCCTTTTCAGTTTCTTCCACCCTTGGCCTTTTCAACTGCCTTTTTGAAGCAATTGACTTCACTCTCTTTCCAGACTTGGCTTCTATACCAACACCCTCATGTTCTTCCTTCTTCTCTTCAGCTTTGTCTTTTGAGGGTGTGGTCTCCTCAGGGAATGGTTGTTGGATGTTGAGATCATGTCTCTCTTTCATCCTTCTTTCTGCTTCTTCCCTTTGAGAGGAATCCCCTTGGAGCTTTGCCATTTCCTTCCTGTAGAGCTCCTCAACTTGACTGTATGCCATATTGGTGAACATCTCCCCCTTGACTCCAATTGCACCTTTCAGGAAATTTATCATCTTTCTTCTTTCCTGATTGGCCAAAAAGGTCTTGGAGGGTTGTCTTTTCTACTTCATTACTGGCATTCTCTACTTAGACACTTTCACAGAGCTTTTCTTGGCTTCAGTTTCTGCTTTTAAACTTTCTTGATACTCAGCATTTAGTTTTCTGGCCATTATCTTTGCAAGCTCTCTATCTGTTTCTGTTTGAATTTGTTCCTCCTTTTCCATTTTCTCTTGAAGCTGCTTTGCCATTTCCTCATCCATTTCAATCTGACTCCTCTTCTTTGAAGGTTGTTCAGGTTCAACCATCTTTCCTTTTCCTTTTGTATCCTTCAAAACTTTCTTTACTTGATTCTTTTCTTTTCTTTGAGCCTCCTCCTTCATTGATGACCACTCCCTTGGCCTTTTGAGAAGCCTTAGGAGTGTCATTCTTTGCTTTTACCAGAGTTTCTGCTATTTCCAATTCTTCTACAGAAAGTCCTGTTACTGCTGCTTCTTTTACCTCAGCAGCATTAACAGTTTCTGCTGCTTGGGCAAATTCTGTTTCTTTCTCTATTTCAGCTTCTATCTCCCCCCTCAACATCAAATCCCATCTCAGATTTGCTTTCCTTCTCTGTTTCATTCTCTTGATTCTCCCCCTTGTTGGAAGCATCTTGAGCTCTTGCCCTCTTCTTTAACATAAATTGCTTTCTTCTCCTTTTCTGTACCAATCTTGTCACCATCTTCTTCAACTTAGCAATCTGTACTTGTTGTGACAGAATTACCAGCTTCATCTCTTCAATCTCTTTCCCTTGTTTGATGACATCCATATTGATGTTGCCCATTGTTTCCATCAATTCATTGTAGTCATATCTGTCCTCACCTTCTCCAGGAGTGTTACCCCCTTTTGAAGGATCATGGGATCTTTTAGTAGTGGAAGCCTTCTGCCTAGCAGAAGCACTGTCCACCCCCTTGGTTTCTTGGCACCGGGGACCTTTGAATGATTGCTCATTCAAAGTTGCCATGGGGAAGGTCTTAGAGATGTTACCACTATCCTTCTCTGTGCTAGCAGAAGTAGTGGCAGCTTTCTCACCCATATGCTCTTCCATCTCCTTAGAGAGCACCTCCTCAGGGTTGGGAGACACCCTAGTGGATTCCCTTTGGATATTCTCTACTGGAGAGTGCTCCAATAGAGGGCTTTGAGGCTCTTGGTTAATAGTAGGTACACCAAGGGAAGGAGCCTTGTGTACCTTTCTCTTGACAAAAGTCTTAGATATTCTGGGAGTGGGTTTAGCAGCAAAGGACTGAGGGAAAATTTGAGAGAGGGAAGGTTGGGATTGGCTAGCAGTGGGTTGGTCTAATGGGGGCCTTGACCCTGCTACCATACCTTCATCAGATTGGGACACCACCATCATTGTAGAGAACAATGGGGTGTCTACTCCTTCCGAGTCCCCAGCAGATCTTCTCATATTTGAGAAAACCTTGCCTTTAGGGGGTTTTGGTACATATATCCCATCAGAGTAAGGAATATTCGTCAATTCGTGGGTGATAACTGCTTAAACAAACCTGGGATACATATAAAAGCTCTTTTTGTTTCCCAAGTTTGAGACAAGATCGTTGAAAATCATTTGGGAAAAATTATACTTTTTGGCAGTGGCTAAGCATACCAGAGCATAAGCAATGGTGCTACTGAACTCACTCCATCCAGTAGTCTTTTTAGATATACAATGCATAAGGGTATGGACAAAGAAACGCCATTGAGGTGAAAATTTTGCTTTTAAGAACTTGAACACACCCAATGGGCCTCCATACCCCATTCTTGTAAGAGTAGAAAACAGTTCATCATTAGAGATAGAAGTTATACCAGAGGCATCGTCTAAACGTAGACTGATGCGAATCACCTCTTCAGTAACTGTCAATGGCTTGCCACACACCGTCGTCTTTATCATTTGCACACCATCCTCAGTAACAATGGTGGCATGTGCCCAGAATTGCCTCTGATGCTCTATGAAGATAGTAGGAGATATAGTGAGAGCATGGGCAATGTGGCTAGACCTCAGAAAGTCGACTATCGGATGAAAACCTTCAGCTTGTTTTGGCTTTTGGAGCATCGCGATTTCATTGTGCTCGTCAATGAACGCCATTGATGCCATTGATCTTTGCCTGAGAACTTTAAACTTGAGAGAGAAAGGGTTTAGAGCGCAAGTGAACAGTATGCAAAGAGTCGTTATGAACTTTTTAGGCGGGCAAAGAGTATTTATAGTATTCGGGACATAAGCAGTATTAACCTAGAGCAGTATTAACTGAAAGCAGTATTAACTGAAAGCAGTATTAACTGAAAGCAGTATTAACTGATAGCAGTATTAACTAACTAGCAGTATTAACCACTAGCAGTATTAACTAACTAGCAGTATTAACCACTAGCAGTATTAACTAAGAGCAGCATTAACTGCTAGCAGTATTAACTAACTAGCAGTATTAAATGAGAGCAGTATTAACTACTAGCAGTATTAACTGTACTGGCAGCATTAACTGCACTTACACCTTTTAAGCTTGTGTTGTCCATAATCTTTCATTTGTACCTCACACTTTTATTCCATCTCTCCATTTTCCATCATTCTTTAACCACTTGTTTTACCTTTGAACTTACCTCCATCTGGAGTATCATAAAAAGAGCAACATGTCCTCCATCAAACCTTTTGAAGCTTTGAAGGCAGTCCATGTTACTTGATATGTGCCAAGAGCAACCACTATCTACATGCCAAATGCTCTTCCTCTTGAGCTGTTGGTTGCCCTGCACACTTGATAAATCAGTTAGTCTTGAATGGAACCCAAGCCAAAGTGGTCTTAGGTTGTCCTTTCTCATTTATATAATCTGTCATTTTGGTATGTATGAGTTGTTTAGGAACCTCATGGCTGGAATACTTTGTCAAGATTATAGGCTTGGCTGCATTACTACTAGAAGCAGCACTAGCCTTGTTAGCAGTACTAACTTGGTTAGCAGTACTAATCAAGTTAGCAGCACTATTCCTGTTAGCAGTACTATCTGGGATAGCAGTACTAACAGGTTTCTTTGCAATTGGAACCCAAACTTGAACAAAGTTGTTTGCTTTCTTTGTCTTTAAAGTACTCCTTGACTTATTTGGAGTATTTTTCTTTGTTTTAGCAAACTTGTTTTGAACATGAGACTTTTTAGATGTTCTGTTCTCAGCCATTTGATTCCTTCCTTGCTTCCTATAACCAAAGGAGTTTTGAGTTTGTCTTTGAAAATTAACTCTTTGGTTGATAGGATTGAAATAACAGTATTTGGCAATATGATTAAGCTTTCTACAGATAAAACAAGGTTTTGGTCTATTGATTTTACTCAGTTCAACCCCTTGTTTTTGTGCCCACTGATTATTCCAATTTCTCTGATTTCCCCTTGGTTTATCATGTTTTTGAGGCTCAGATTTATTGCAAGCATACTGTTTGCAAGGGACAGGATTCACAACTGTGGTTTGCTTATAATGGACCTTCTCAGACTTTCCCTCAGTCTTCTCTATGTCCTTAGATTTGACCCAAGTCTTTCCACATCCCTCATTGGTGATAATGTGATTTTCTAGAAGAATCTCACCACTCCCAGTGTTCTCCTTACTCTTTTCACTAGAGCTCTCTTCTTCAGAGTCTGTTTCAACCACCACTTTGTCTAAAGGATCTACCTTAGTGGCTCTAACAGGCAATTTCTTCCTATCCTTGGTCTCTAGCAAGTCTGATATAGGAGGGATGTAATTGTTGTTGTATGGTGTTATAGCATATTCCTCTTCTAAGTTTGTCATGGATTTGAGTTTGGAGCAAAGAGTCCATTGCTTTAGAAGCATTGGAAAATTTCTCAATATCCAGCTTGGCTTTCTCAAACTCACTCTTTATCTTTTCATTCTCCTCTTTAGACTTTTTCAGCTGAAGTTCTAGGTCATTCTTTTCCCACTTCCAGTAATTTGTATCATAAGAATGTTGAAGTTCATTGGCTTGGAAAACTTTAATATGTTCCTCAAAGCTCTCAACGATTCTTACATAGTCTTTTATATCTCTCTCTAATCTTTTAAGATCATCACACATACCCTGATTGTGATCCCTGTACCTTTGAACAGTTTCAATACAGGATTTAGAGCAAAGATTAGATGTTACCTCAGTGGGAATGGCAGTGCTTGTCGATTCTGATTCTTTAGCCATGATGATTGATGTTGAATGAATGTTTCTGAGAATACACTTGCTCTGATACCACTTGTCACGATCGAATTCTTAACAAGAATAAATTCTCAGAAACTAATATCAAAGAAGTTGCGGAATAACACTTTGATATTCAATGTAACAGTAAACAAAACAGTATATGATCAACAACTTGTAAACTTGTATTGAATGCTTGAAGTTACAAGATTAAACACACAACCTCAATATTGATGAACAGGCTCACCAATACAAATTCTACTTCTCTAGAATTAGGATCTATGCCTTGAGGTTGATTTTCTCTAAAACTTAGAATGAATAATTATTCCTAAACTATTCTATCAATTCTATACATATACTGAACAAAAAGATAATTACAATAAATACAATATCTTCAGTATATCTTCCATCATTATCTTCAAGCCTTCCATGAATATCTTGATTCTTTCCAGCTGTCATCCTTTCCATCCGAATCTTCAATTCATAAGCAGTACTAATCATAAGCAGTACTAACTATGCTCAGCAACATTAATTTCTTCAAGCAACATTAACTTGGTCTTAGCAGCATTAACTACTAGGTTTGACTAAACAGACTTTGACTTTGTTGACTTTACTTGACTTGACTTTTCCTATTAAATCTTGGATACAATAATACACTAACAGCTGTCTTTAGTGCACTCAGTCGAAGTTATTGCGCACATAGAATTTGGTATTAAAGTTGAAACTTTGAAGAATAAGAGCTTCATTCAAGGGGGAGCCCGGGCTATCTTGAAGATGCGCAACACTAAAGTTTTCCAAAGAAATCAAGGGGGAGAAGAGATGGCACTTCAAAGACGATGATTCCTTTACAAAACTTTAGGGGGAGATTGTTAGGACATAAAATGTCCATATTTAGAAAGTTTTGTAAAGTGGTTTATATTTTATATTTGTATTGGGCTTAGTTTAATTGTATTGGGCTTTAATGTAAATGGGCTTGGACTTTAGGTTAGAACAAGGGAGTTGGGAGGATATAAATAATTTATGTGTTTAGGGTTTTTGTAAGTTTTTCAATTATTCCATAATGTAGCCGTTTGAGAGATTGTGTGTTCTAGAGAGAGAAACTATTTCTCTCTCTAGGTTTTATTCGTGTTCTCCGTTTTCAATGTGAATAAAGTATCTTTCCCAATCTCATCTTGTTTCTCTTATTTGTTTCATGAATTGTTGTTAATCTGGGATCTACACATGCGTACATATAACATATAAACATGAAAAAATAAGAAAAAGATTTTGTACATTATGATCCTACGTGGAATTGGTAAGCGTTTGTAAACGACCCTAAATCTAAAAGCTTGTAATTGGATTGGTTCGGTTATGCACATTATGATCCTACTGTAATTGATTACAAGATTTTCTTCACATCTTTATTTACGACATGCCATTAGTTTTGTTAATTGGAGCTCATTTTCTACAGAATTAATACCAACAGTGCGCAATTTCGAGTGTGTGCAGAACAATAGTGATTTCGAGTCACTTAAATTCTGAACTAGACTTTGGTGTAAACTACAAAGTGTA
Organism: Arctium lappa; assembly: GCA_023525745.1. Lineage (NCBI taxonomy): Eukaryota > Viridiplantae > Streptophyta > Magnoliopsida > Asterales > Asteraceae > Arctium > Arctium lappa. The sequence continues at coordinate 17,572,952 of CM042056.1, read as the reverse complement.
ATACACTCAAAGACCTTTCTGTCGATATAAAGTACACCTTATTTGGACAAATGGTTGATTTTATAAGAATTTTTAAACTTACCACAATGAATCTGTCAATTCTAACAACACCAAACTTGAAGAATTTCCACCTCAATTCCTCAATCTTCAACCTATTATTCATAGATAAACTTAGGGTTTAACCCATTTTGCCCAAAATTGAAGTAATCAATAAAATTAACCATGAACATACCTTAACTTGAGCCCCTAGTTCCATTTATAACCCTATATCTTAAAGAACATTAAGGATTTGAGAAGGAATTTGAGGTTTTAGGGATGAGATAAGAGAGGAGGAGAAATTGGGAGCTAGTGACATATGAACAAATCTGATTTTGAGTTTTAAAATAAAAGAAATTAATTAATTTCATATATATATATATATATATATATATATATATTAACATTTACAATCCAACTCCTATATCTTTAGCCTATTTCAATTTGATCATACTTTGACAGTTCCTTTACAATTTTAGTCCTAAACAAGATAGTTTCATCCAACATTAGTCCTTATATGAATTCATAAAATAGACTTGAACTAATGTACAACTTTTAACGACCTACAAGTAATTAAAGCACGATCTCCTATATTAAGGACAAATTTGTTTTCGGTCACGAAATTAGGTAGGTACAAAACATAGGATATTATAATTCTCCCACCCTTAAAAAGATTTCATCCCCAAAATCGAGTTAGAGTCATGAACTTATGTAACTTCAAAAAGTTGCGGATATTGCTTTTTCATCGATTCCGCCACAAGACTTTAACGAATGGAATCGATCGATAACGCAAATTTCTTTCTTCGTGTCCGATAACAGCTTCGGGATCCTCAACATAAGACAAGTCTAGCTCAATCTTTTCAAGTGGATAATTGATGATATGCAACGGATGATATCGATAACCACGGAGCGCCGACACATGGAAAACATTATGAACATGAGCTAGTTGGGGAGGTAATGCGAGATGATGCGCTACTTCACTAACTCGTTCTAGAACTTCAATAGGTCCAATATAACGTGAGCAAAGTTTTCCTTTAACCCAAAACGGCGTGTTCCCCAAAACGGAGAAACTTTAAGGAAAACATGGTCACCAGACCGAAATTCTAATGGCCTACGATGTCGGTCTGCATAACTCTTTTGGCGTGATTGTGCTTCTTTCATTTTCTGACGAGCGACATCAACTTTTCAGTTGTGATTTGGACCAATTCGGGTCCTTCAATTGCCCGTTCGCCTACTTCATTCCAACATGTTCGTGTTCTACATTTTCTACCATAAAGAGCTTCGTATAGAGCCATGCCAATACTGGATTGATAACTGTTATTGTACGAAAACTCTACTAGAGAAAGATAATCGTCCCAACAGCCAGACCACTCGAGAACGCAAGCACGAAGCATATCTTCAAGAGTTTGTATTGTTCGTTCAGTTTGTCCATCTGTTTGAGGATGAAAAGTTGAACTCATATTAAGTGGTGTACCCCAAGCCTGGTGAAGACTCTTCCAGAATCGTGAGGTAAAACGCGGATCTCTATCAGACGTAATTGAGACAGGAGTTCCATGAAGTCTGATGATCTCTCTTTCAAATAATTCAGACAATTGGCTAACCGAAAAAGTTTCTTGAATTGCTAAGAAATGTGCAGTCTTAGTCAAACGGTCTACAACTACCCAAATTGCATCATGACGTTTTTGAGTCTTTGGTAGCCCAATGAGAAAGTCCATAGAGATGTGCTCCCATTTCCACACAGGTATCTCTAAAGGCTGTAAAAGACCGCTGACTCTTTGGTGTTCAATTTTGACCTTTTGACAGATCAAACATTTTGCAACATATTCGCCAATATTTCTTTTGTACTGCTTTGTACTGCTCTGGACAACCTAAAACCTTGAAAAGTTTGTACTGCTCTGGACAACCTAAAACCTTGAAAAGTTTCTCCAGATGTCGGATCCAATTTTCTGCATCTACAGGGTTAGTGACAGAAGAAAATATTCACGTTTTTTTATTTATTAAACCGCTCAAACCAAACATGAATTTCAGACTTATTAGTATTTTGATTAAGTCCTTGCTCTTGTTCTCCTGTTCCTGTATCTACAGTATTTATAGGAGGTACTTCAGTTGTCTGACGGAGAGCCTCTACAGTCTGAGATACAATAAAAGGGATCATATTCGCAACAACTTGTTGGATAGTTGTCGTTAAGTTTGGACCAACTTGATGTGAAGGAGAAGAAGGAGGAGGAGGAGTGTTGGTTTCATCATGTTGTGTTTGATTTCTCCGGGGCCTACCCCTTCGTCTGGGTTGCTTACTAGGCAACATCGGAACTGATACAACAAAGAAACTCGTTCAGAACAATGATTACGAATACATACAGTTATGGAAAGCGGTAGTAAGGTTTTGCGAGATACCTGAACAAGTATAGATATAAGAAAATGAATAAACCAAAACCCGCCAAATACTACCCAACCTCATGGATCAAACTTAAATTACTACAAGATTAATACCTATAACTCTGATACCATAATTGTAACACCCCCTTCCTACTAGTACTAAGATGGGGAATGTCACAACCGAAAACGGATCAAAGTTCTACAATTCACAGTACAGAGGTCTAACAGGACTCCCAAAAGATTGCTATACATCCACAAATAATGATGCGATTAACATATTACATATTAAATATTTACATAACAGAAGCCTTGAATAAGTAACTAGTCTTTAAGCATCCTAAACCATCTCGTCCGTTCATCCTACCTTCTGGGTTAGATCCTGAACCTGCCGAGGTAACACAAAACAAGCCTCGGTTGAGCAAAATTACCCAGTGAACGAATAATAACACAAGAAATACCAAAGAAGAAGTAGGTAACTGAAAGAAAACCTTACGATACAGAGTTGGAAGCGATTTAAGTGTAAATCTCAAGAACTGAAACCAATATAATTAAAGTTCAAAGCAAGATAAACATCCATATCATTAAGATATATTGTACCCGATGGATGATCAGTCCAAACAGGCGTCATAATGGAATGGAAGTGTTGGGCACTACACCACCTCATTCCCCGGTAACCAAAGATATATGTATTCGGTTCTATCCGGTAACCAACATAATTGGTATTCGGTTCTATCCGGTAACCAACACATAATTGGTATTCGGTTCTAAGGATGCATCCAACGTTCTCTATATGGCTCGGCCATAGCCTTCACGAGAACGCCATGACTATTTTAGCCATCATGGAGGCGTCTCAACATTCGTGCCCCGAATGATGAGCCTAGTCAAAACGAAATTCAATAACCAAATTTGATGAATAAACTTTGGATAACAAGTTCAACAAACTCATTGAGATTTATAAATCAAGTAATCGGAAGGAATTTAAAAGCATACCGGTCTCGAGTCAAAATTTCCAAGGACTCAAAATCATTAAATGAAACATCATATAAAACACAAAAATATTCCGTATAACCACTTGATAACATCCACTTTTGTAGGTGTGTTTAATGAACAAGATCTATGGAATGGGTAATCACCACAATTGATAACCCACGTATTGAAACAGATTAGATATTCGTACCTTGGAGGTGTTTTAGAGACGATCACACGAAACTTGATGCCTATGAAGGGTTTTCTCCTTCCGGTTTACCTACACTTATTAATAAATGCATTTAGATGATTTTCGGTAACAATTCCTATCAATTTCAAGTTCTTACAAGACCTTTCATTTTTAAATATTCTACTGACCTTCAAACATGATTACGATACCCCTAGGACACTTAATAAACACTTAACACAATCCTTAGGGCCTTAAACCACATTTGCAAAAATCCAAATTTACACATTCAAACAGTTGCTAACAGCTTTTGTACACTTGAAGTTCAAGCATTTTTCTCGTTCTTAGATGCTCAATCAAATTTTCTTGTGAACATGAAAGTTGTGCATAATCCTCTTAGGATTTCACAGAAACTGGATTCACATAAATTGGAGATCTGCTCTATTTTCTACATAATTAATACCAACATTGCGCAATTTCGAGTGTGTGCAGAATAGTTCTGGAAAATCAGTGATTTCGAGTCACTTAAATTCCGAACTAGACTTTGGTGTAAACTACAAAGTTGTAATACACTCAAAGTCCTTTCTGTTGATATAAAGTAAACCTTATTTGGTGATTATACGAATTTTTAAACTTACCACAATGAAGCTGTCACTTCTAACAACATCAAACTTACAGAATTTCCACCTCAATTCCTCAATCTCCAACCTATTATTTATAGATAAACTTAGGGTTTAACCCATTTTGCCCAAAATTGAAGTAATCAACAAAATTAACCATGAACATACCTTAACTTGAGCTCCTAGTTCCATTTCTAACACTATATCTTCAAGAACATTAAGGATTTGAGAAGGAATTTGAGGTTTTAGGGATGAGATAAGAGTTTCTAGAGAGAAGGAGGAGAAATTGGGAGCTAGAGAGAGATGAACAAATCTGATTATGTGTTTTAAAATAAAAGAAATTAATTAATTTCATATATATATATATATATATATATATATATATATATATATATTACTACCTTATAATACATTCATATCAAAACTCTTAATTACTACCCACAAAGCACATGGTACAATTATTTTATGCATACATTAAGAAAAACTATGAATTACAAATTGTAATGCATTATGTACAAGTAATGATGCATTCACTTCCTCCACCACTAAAATTTAGGAGGCTCACGTTTACTTTCAAGGAATAAGGCTTTTTCTTCCCTCTTAATTCATGTCTTCTGCCTCTAAAAAGAAAAAGGCAGATATGCATTTCAATGTTAATTTCAGCCTTTTGTTCTCAATACCATCCCCCCATCTTTCCACTTTTGTTTGAATTTTGAATTCAAATGGTTTAGGGTTTAGGGTAATCTATACTTTCCATTGGGTAAGGGGTTGTTTCCTTCCTCTTTTCATCTCCGGGTTCCATCTTTTATACCATTCAAGATTCTAATATTCAAAATTTAAAATCTGGCTATTCTTTCTACCAAATAACCATCGTTTTATGTTGTGTTGTTTTGGTCTCTGGCTCCATCACAGGTTTGATCTCTCGCTCCCATATCTCTCTGTTGACGGTGTTGGCTTTCTCATCGATCTAAAAATTTCCTTGCAAGTTTTCCATTTGAATTTAAGGGTTCTTTACATTTAGATTTCTTCTTCTCATTCTGGACCTGTTCTTTGTATAAATAGTTTTTAATCTTCCATACATAATTTATAATTTATCTTGGGTTTCTTTTTACACCAGTTGGGGATTTTTTGGTGTAGGTACCAACATCATCAACTATTGTCCTTCAATATAGTTGAACAGAACCACAAGGGTTGTGGTGTGGTGGTAAAGACTTGGGGAGTTCATAGCGCTCAACCCGGGTTCGAGCCCCACTAGAAGCACTTGTGGCCACTGAGGATAAACTCAGGGCTGCACGCTTTAGCAGTTGGGCCAAAGACCCTAATTTCCAGGGATTAGACTGCCCAGAATACCCTTTCCAAAAAAATATAGTTGAACAAGTTTGTACTCCCATTTTGGTTCACTGCCTTAATCTGATCATGTCGATCTCAATCTCTCGATCTGGTCAAAACATGGATCTGTTCAAGATATGGTTGGTTTATGATAACTTTCCCTTTAGATTTGGTTGGTTCAGCTTGATAGTCAAATGTTTCTGTTTTTTATTTCTGGTTGTGAAATAAACATTATTGGAAGATGTTACTTTTAAAAAGGGATGAGGCTTCTATAGGGGTATTCCAAATATGTGGTTAATGTTTCCATTGCCCTCTTCTCGAGGTGTAATGATGATACTTTGCCACACATAACCACAATGTTCTTTAGGTGCAGTAATATATCACAGGCAACTAAAATTTGGCCTTAATATTTCTATTTGATTTCTCACTTTAGGCTTCGGAAATGTAATTCTTATTGCACCTTACCTTAGGATCTATAAAGCTTAGTTTTGCTTTTGATCTCTGTAAGGAGTTTTGAAGATGGTCAAGGCTTTTTCTATAATGATATAATCAAATTCATTCTTGATTATCAAAACCATTTTTTTTCAAGCTTGTACCTTGTATTCTGGATGTTGTTTTCTCTATGAAGGATAAATGCAAAATGTAGAATGAGCATAAATGAAGAGAAGAGGAGGTGGGTTGATGGCATTAAAGACCGGTGGTGAGAGTGATGAAGGAAAGATGTTTCTAGACATCGAGGCTTCTTCATTTCATTTCATTTCCTCCCTTCAATTATGCATTTATCATCTTTTAATGCTCCCTTTGAATGCTCTTTCATTATTATATGGTAGCACCTAGGCCGAATCATCCAACTTTCCTCTGGTTCAATTCATATCTCTGCCCTTCCTTTTCTGTTGATTGATTTGTCCTTTAGTCTGATCCAAATCGCTACTGTCTTAACACATATTACTGATTTTATCCAGCAAAGTCCTTGTTTTATATGTGGTTTAATTTGGTATAGAGCTTGATGATGTGGTTTCAATCGTTTTTGAGTTTTTAGTTTCTTGGTTTTCTACTTTATGATGTTGTTAAGAGATGGTGTGAAATTTCAGATTGTCTGCTTGTTTTAATCTAATTATCTCCAGGTTTTAAAAAGTTGATATTTGGAGTATTGTTGTTGCTTTAGATGCAACTTGGAATCAAAGTATTGTGAACGATCAAATTGTTGTTATTTTTCCTTGAAACAACAGAAACTATATATGGTTTTAGTGTTTTGCGGCTTACTATGGTGATGTGCAAGCTGCATGAGCCTTGTCTAGGCAATCAATGAGTTATCTTCATCAGTTTCAACTTTGTAACATGTATGTTTAATAATTGGGATGAAGTGTTGATGCGTATGGAAGAAGTAGTACAAAAAAGGTCTTTAGTGACGGTTAAAAACCGTTACCATAGGTATACGGTAACGGTTTTCATGGACATAAAAATCGGCACCTTACCTGCCGTCACTTTTGATACACTTTTGGTTACGTTTAAAAAACGTTACGAAATCACATAAAAACCGTTACTATTAACTTAAAACCGTCACATTAGGTCTATAAAAATATAATGTTTTCCCTCATACCGTCACCGTAGCATGCCATATGGTGATGTTATATTATCAAAACCGTCATAATAGCATGATATATAGTGACATTTCTTTGTCAAAACCGTCACCATAGCATGACATACAATGACATTTATTAGTCAAAATCGTCACTGTAGAATGACATACGGTGACCTTTATTAGTTAAAATTGTCACCGTAGCATGACAAACAGTGATGTTTAATTTTCAAAATCGTCACCATAGCATGACATGTGGTGACCTTTATTATTTAAAATCGTCACTATAATATGACATACAGTGACGTTTATTATTCAAAACCATCAATGTAACATGACATACGGTGGCATTTATTTTTCAAAACCGTCACCGTAGAATGATATACATCAACGTTTATTAGTTAAATCCGTCATTTAAGCATGATATACAGTGACATTTATTTATCAAAACTGTCATTGTAGCATGACATTCGGTGATGTTTATTTATCAAAAATGTCACTATAGCATGACATATGGTGAGGTTTTTATTTTTAAAACCGTCAAAGTTTCATGACATGGTGACGTTAATTTTTTAAAAACCGTCATTGTAGAATGTCATACGATGACGTTTATTTTCCAAAACCGTCACTCACTACAAAAAAAGGGGCATTTCCGACGGCCAAAATCCACCGGAATATCACTGTTTCGGCGGATTTGGCCGGACGGAATTCGGGGCGCTGCTAAAAATGTTTTTCGGCGGAATTTTGTTTTTCGGCAGATTTTACCGCCGGAAAATTTTCCAAAATTTTTTTAATTTTTAAATAAGTCAATTAATTAAATAAAAAATTAAACATATTTTAATATTTATTTTTTTATTTATTTTTAATTAATTTAAAAAAAAACATTTTTCGGTGAAAATGTTTTGGCGGATTTTCGGCAGCCAAAATCCGCCGGAATTTGTTTTCCAAAAAATTAGAATTTTTTAATTTAATAGTTAACTTAATTATAATTGCTTGATTTCCAACGGTTATTTTCGGCGAGTATTTCCGCCGGAAAATTAAATAAATTTCCAAAAAAATATTTTCTGAAGATAAAATTAATAAATTAAATAAAGTTGGCCATAAAATCCGATAAAAGTTCACTGGTTTTAATATTCATAAATCATTTTTATAATTAAATAAACTAGATTTTTTTATAATTGGTTTTTACCCATAAATCATCACTAAAAATTGATTTCATAAAAAAGTAGCCAAAAAATTCACATAACCGATTTTTATAATACACATAATTAATTTTTTCAATACAAATACACATTTTCTATAGATAATAGATATTGAATAAAAATAAATATTTTTTTACAATTACATTCAAACCAATAATAATGTACATTAACAAGATTTGGCTATCCACATATTTCTACAAATAATAATATACATCTCCAAGGTTTGCAGATCTGATCCGACTTTCTCACACTCATGCCTAATCTTTTCAATGGATGTGAACTGCAACAAAAAAAGATGAAAATTAAATATTCAAAAGCATGTAAATATAACTCAAAACTATTTTGTATAAACATATCTAATTTTTTGATAAACAGAAAAACACCAGAAAAACATAAAACTATTTTATAAACATATCAATAAATTTTTTTATAAAAAATATATCAAAAATATGTTTTTCATAGAAACAGATATTTGGTTTTGTAAAAACAAATCGAAAACAGATCTGGATATTTTTTTTGAAAACCAGATCTGAAGCGAAACCAAATCTGGGTTTTAAACTAAATCATAACCAAATACCAAATCACAAAATGGAAACCAAAAATTTTAAACTAACTCAAACCTTATCTATATCTTCGAAACCAAATCTTGGTTCTTTTGAGTTCTTCAAACCAAGATGTAGTTCTTCAAATCTGAGACAAAACCGATGTAACAAATCTGAAACATATATTTGATTTTGTAAAAACAAATCTGAAACAAATCGAAAACAGATCTGGATTATTTTTAGAAACCAGATCTGAAGTTAAAACCTTAATTATGTGGATTCAAACCTGAAGTTAAAACAAATCTGAAACAAATCGAAAACATATCTGGATTCTAACCTTATCTATATCTATATTTGAGACAAAACCGATGAGACAAGAAAGATAGAGATGAAACCGAGACGAGAGAAAGATGGAGACGAACCTAGAGGAAGACGAGAGAAAGATGGAGACGAGAGAAACCGAGACGAGAGTAGCCAAAGAATTCACCGGAGGAAGAGAGTAATTGGTGTTTTTGGTTTGGTTTGTAGGGTTTCAAAAAGAATTTTGGTGTGGGATAAGTGAATACAAAGAGGGAGGCGTGGGTTTCAAAAAGAATTTTGGGAATATTTAGGGTTTAATGGTGGCCTAGTGGGAAACTTTTGGTTTAATATATGTTTTTAGGTTTCTATGGAATTTTTGGAGGGAAAACATTAGCCGTGAAATCAAAATTTTATAGGAAAATGATTGAGGGAAGTATTTTTATATATTTATTGATGTAAATGTAATAATTCAAATAATAAATATATTATTTTAAATAATAAAAAAATTAATTAAAGTTTTAATTTAATATATATTGTGTGTATATTATCTACACACTTGATGAAAAAAAAATCATATAAAGAATATTTCTACATTACTATCACGAGTTTTATTTAATTTTGTATTGCCCTTTATGACTTATCAATGCTAAATAACACCAATGGCGACTTATTAAAATTTTCAAACCAGTCGAACCAATTCAAGTCGAACCGTTTTTTGCGATTTTAGCAGTCTGACGGTTCGGTCTAGTTTGAAAAATAGTTAAAGTGTTTGGTTCGATCTGCAGTTTGAATGTTTTTTTGAGCGGGTTGGGTTGGGTTGTAAAATTTTCAAACCGCCTATATTGGGTTGAGTTGATAAAAAGTCTTCAACCCGATCAACCCAACCCGTGAGCACCCCAAGCCATACTGGATCCGTTAAAGCCATATTGGATCCGTTATACCACTACTGCATTCATTAAAGCCCCATTAGATACGCTAAAGCCCAACTACGTACGTTAAAACCCATCTAGACCCGTTAAAGCCAACTGGATACGTTAAAACCCAACTAGATACATTAAAGCCCAACTATGTAGTTAAACCCAACTGTGTACGTTAAAGCTCAACTGGATCCATTAAAGCCCAACCGGATCTATTAAATACCAACTAGTACGGTAAAGCCCAACTAGGTACGTTAAACCCATCTAGATTCGTTAAAGCCAACTGGGTACGCTAAAGCTCAACTGGATCCATTGAAGCCCAACTAGGTACGTTAAAGCCCATGTGGGTATGTTAAAGAACAAATGGATCCATTAAAGCTCATCTGGATCTGTTAAAACCCAAATAGGTACGTTAAAGCCCAACTATGTACGTTAAAGCCCAACTGGGTACGTTAAAACTCAACTGGATCTGTTAAAGTCTGACTAAATCCATTAAAGACTAAATGGATCCTTTAAATACTAACTGGATACGTTATAGCCCAATCGGGTACGTCAAATCCTAAATGGGTACATTAAAGACCAACTAAATACTTAATTTTTTAGTGTTTTCGGCGGAATCAAATTTTTTTTATTATTTTTTTTAAGTTTTCTAAGAAATAAATAAATAGTCAATTTCTTAGTGTTTTCGGCGTATTTTATTTTTTTTTAAGTTTTCTAAGAAATAAATAATATTTAATTTTTTAGTGTTTTCGGGGGAATCAAATTTTTTTATTTTTTTTTAAAGTTTTCTAAGAAGTGATAGGTTTCTAGAGTTACGAACACATTACTTTTTTTGTGAAATGTGTTCGTATAAATTCCTAACTTACGAACCTACCAAATTTTAGGAATTTAAACCACTTTTAAAATTCCTGTGTTACATACCTACCAAATGAGTTATAGGAATTTATACGAACACATATTATTATTATTTTTGTAAAATTTAAACCATTTTTAAAATGTAAAATGTGAAATAAATTACGAACACATATAAATTTTTTAGCTAATTTTTTGTAAATTCCAAGCACTTTAAAAAAAGTCCTTTTTACTTATTTTCTAGGTTTGCAATTTTTTTGTAAATTTTAAACACTTTAAAAAAATTCCAAATTTTCGTATTTTTTATGTTCATAATTTTTTTAAAGTGTAATATTTCAAAAAAAGAAAAATAGGTTCGCAATATGTAAATGCATGATTTCAAATTTTTAGGTTCGTAATTTTTTAAGGAATTTCTAAATGTGTTCGTAATTACAAACGTGTTTCATGAGCTGGGACTAAAAGCGTATTTTTTTTGTATTCTATTACAGCATAAGTGGATCCATTACAGCATAAGTGGAACCATTAAAGCTCAAATGATCCAATAAAGGCCAACAGGAATCGTTAAAGCCAAACAACAACCATTAAAGTCCAAGTGGATCCATTAAAGCCCAACTAATCCATAAACACCCATATGGATCCATCAAAGCCCAAGTGGATCAATTAAAGCCCAAGCGATCCATTAAAGCCCAAATGGAACTCTTAAAACCCAATTAGATCCCTTAAAGCCCAAATGGATACATTAAAGCCCAATTGTATCCATTAAAGCCTAAATGGATTCATTAAAGCCCAACTGGATCCATTACATCGCAAGTGGAACCATTAAAGCCCAAATGGATTCATTAAAGCCAATGTGGATCAATTAATGCCCAACATGAACCATTAAAGCCCTTGTTGGTCCATTAAAGCTCAAGTGGATCATTAAAGCCCAACCTATCCATAAACACACATGTGGACCCATTAAAGCCCAAGTGGATCAATTAAAGCCCACATGATCCATTAAAAGCCAAATGGATCCGTTAAAGGCCAAATGTATCCCTTAAAGCCCAAATAGATCCATTAAAACCCAATCGATCAATTACAGCACAAATGAATCCATTAAAGCCCAACTGTATCCATTAAAGCCTAAATGGATCCATTAACTCTTTGAAATTAGTGACCACTATTTTTGGTCAATATCACTTTAATTTTAGTGACAACTATTTTTTGTTACTATTTTTTTTGTCACTAATCTATTCAATTAACATGAACTACTAAATATTATTTAGTGACAACTATTTTTAGTCATCAAGTCTTTGAAATTAGTGACCACTATTTTTGGTCACTACCATTTTCATTTTAATGACAACTATTTTTTTGTTACAAACTAGTTCAAATTAGTAAAAAACATAATCTTATTTTAGACATGAGAATTAGTGACCATTTTAGTGACCAAATTTTAGTTTTTGTCACTATATTCATATTAGCGACCAAATTTTATTGACAACCTTTTTATATTGTCACTAACGTTGAAATTAGTGACCAGAAAATAAGTCGTCACTAAAATTCTGGTCACTAACTAACTTTTTTCTTGTAGTGCTTATTCTATAAAGCCTAGGTATTTACTACTACTGATACATAGGGTAATTGTAAATTTAAATTATTAAATTAAAAAAAATATTATTTTCATTTTCATTTTGTCATTCCTAAGGTAGCGAAATTCTTTGTCGGGTACAAAACATTGTCTACAATTATATACATATTTAATTTTGATATTTTAAATTTTATGAAAAAAAAAATTAATTATATGTGATTACAATAAAAAAATAAACATAACTTAAACTAATTATCAAATTGTAATTAAACAATATTAATTATAATGTGTAAAATATTACTAAAGCAATGAAAAACATAGAGGACCTTTAATAACATCCCTAAAAATTAGTAACACTATTCATAATTACCGAATACCAATTAGGTAATTGTTTTGGCGGTTATTGGAGGGAAATTAATAACCTGGTTCATCACGGAGGGAATTCATAATCTATTTCAAGAAGTATTCAAATCCGTTCCTCACATTTTATAGGCCCTGGACGAGATGTAAAACAGAGCCCCCCATAATTACGAAACAAATCTTTAATTTATCGATTTGTATCATAAGAAATAACATTGAATTCAGGAGATGTTAAAACCATTGAATTCAATAAATACTAAAACCATTTTTCCGAGTCTAGTTTGAGTTCTTTTTCTTTTGATTTTTTTGTCGACCAAAAATATGTTATACATTACAATTATGTGCCAAAAACAGAAGATTAAAGTATTGGTTTCCTTAGGAAAAAAAGTCTCCAAAATGACATGTCAAGCCGATGGCTAGGCCGAATGAGTTTTTTTGGACTTGTTTCTGTGCACCATTACTACATATGAAAACCGTTATTGAGTCATGACATACAATGACACAAATCCTCAATTGTCATTGTATCAGACAACCGATGAGGTAAATTTCTCAAAACCGTCATGGAATCATGACATTCGGTGACGTAACTTTATCAAAACTGTCACTATAAAATGACATATGGTGAAGTTCCTTATTCAAAACTGTCATCGTAACATTACATATTGTGATGATTTTCAATCAACACCGTTACCGTAACATTACATACGGTAACATTTAGATGTCAAAACCATCATTGTAAAATGACATAGGGTGACATTTGTTTTTCAAAACCATCACCACTGAATAACATAAGATGGCGTTCATTATTTAAAAATATCATTTTGAACATGACATACATCGACATTTATTATTTAAAAACGTCACAATAGCATGACACAGGGTGACTCGTTTTATTGTCAAAATCGTCACCCTTGCTTAACGTACAATTTCGTTTATGTTTCAAAACCGTCACATAGCATGACGTACGGTGATATTTATTTTTCTAAACCGTCATAGTAGCATGACATTAGATGACGTAAATTTTTCAAAACTGTCATTTTAACATCACATGCAGTAACGTTTATTTTTCAAAATCGTCACCATAGCATGAGGTACTTTGACGTTTATCTTTTATAACCGTCATTGTAACATGACGTGCGATGACAATTATTGTTCAAAACCGTCACTGTAGGATGATGTAAAATAAAGTTTATTTATTTAAAATTATCACCATAACATTACATATGGTCACGTTTATTATACAAAATCGTCATCGTAGCATGACTTACGTGCACGTTTATTATTCTAACCGTCACCGTAGCATGATATATAATTAAATTTATTATACAAAACCTTCACCATTGTAACATATAGTTTTTTAAAACCGTCACTATAACATAACATAACATAACATAACATAACATAACATAACATACGGTGACGTTTACTTTTCAAAATCGTTACCGTAGAATGACATATCGTAACGTACTCAAAACCGTCACCATAACATGACATATGGTGACATAATTATTATAAACCGTCAATATAGCTTGAGATATTGTGATGTAAATGTTTTAATGCCGTTACCAAAGCATGACATATAGTGACGTAATTTTTTCAAAAACTATTACCATACACTAACTTTTGGTGACACAAATTTTGCAAAACCGTAGCCATAAAACTTATTGACATTTGGAAACGGTTTTCAAATAAGTGTTGCTATACATATATTAGTTTTCAGTAACGTTTTTTTTAAACCGTTACGACATAAAGCAACAATTTAGACAAAAACCGTTACTAAAAGGTCTTATATTGCAACGGTTTTTAAAAACCGTCACAAGATAAAGCAACGGTTTTTCAAAACCGCCCTAAACCGTTACCTTACGAAACCTTTTCTTGACGTTTTTATCTAAAGTGTTGCTTTATGTTTCTACTTTTTTTGTAATAATAACATTTCTTTATAAAAACTGTTACTAAAACAATTCTCTGACTTTTTATTTGACTTTTGGTAACGGTTTTTTTTCAAACCGTTACAAACCTATTTTTTCAAACCGTCACAAAAAGTCATTTTTGTACTAGTGACGTTTTTGATGAAATTTATTGCATTAACTGCTTTAATGTGTTACTAAACTAGGTGTTTTAGTTGAAAATTGTTGCATCATTCGATGAAAATTGTTGCATCATGAGATTAAAAAGTGTTGATGAGTATGGATGAAGTGTTTTTGATGAAATTTATTGCATTAACTGCTTTGATATGGGTTACTAAACTAGGTGCTTTAGTTGATAATCATTGCATCATTCGATGAAAATTGTTGCACCATGAGATTAAAATTATTGAATCAGTCGATCAAAATAATTGAATTATTCGATGAAAATTGTTGCATCGTTCAATCAAAATTGTTGCTCATTCGATGAAAATGATTGCATCATTAGGCAGGGAAGGCATGAAGATCCGGTGTTACAATTTTTTTGTCATTGCTACTAACCTTGATACATTATTCAGTGGAAAATTACTCTTATAATGCATGAATATTGGTATTAGATTATTTAGTAGTACATCATTCGGTGAAAAATTACTCATTTGGTTGAACAATGTGATTTCTTCAAATATGAAAATGCATTCTAAAACGAGTTGGACATGATGAAATAAGTTTGAGGGTTATGTTCATCTATCAAGTTTAATGCAACCATCTCGTATTCATCCCCATCCTCATCCAATATATTTACAAACACAATCACCTTCATCTACATCTTTTTCTTTTATGTTCTTCATATACAATGATTCCATTTGGAACAAGACATATATTACATTTACTTGTAATTGAGCTTCTACGTGTAATTTGAAACTATAATGGTGTTTGTTTTTTCCTTGCATGTAGGGGAAGAAGCAATACTAATGAGTTCAAGTTCAACAACCACAGTAAAACACTGACCCGACCCTTACTCAATAGGGCAATTCAAAGAGGAGAACGAGGACACTCTTCCACGTAGTGCGCGTGGTCCATAAACTGACGCATGGGATTAATCTAAGTCCCCTTCCTATAGAGTGACCATGAAATCCGGTCTCATTGGTAAAGGAGAGATGATAGAAAGACTATAAAAGCTTTGAGAGATGGTAGAAAAATTTGGGATCAGGAAAGGAGATAAATTGGATTTTAGAGTTAGTAATTGTGCTGTGAACATTTGTAATTTGCTTGAAAAAGTTTTCAAATTGGTTCATCCTCCATATTTTACGTGTTGAGTCTCGGATTTATAATCATGCTACATTGCATGTGTAAACAACTAGCGTTGAGTCTCGCTGACCCCATAATCTTGATGTCCTGTTTCCAATTTTATGACCAATCTATCATATTTACTTTGAATTTATATATCAGTCAATTTATAAGTTCAAAACCATAAAAATAATATAAAGGAGTATGGTGGATGAAAATAAAAACAAATAGGTTGTGTTTAATAGACATGATATATTGAGGTTGACTAAGGATCAAGCCTAAACTCAAAGGTATGCTTAGGAGGGGCTGTTTGTTTTTAAAAAAAAAATCTCTTATTGGCCTTTAAGTCTGAATCATTCAGACTTTTTTATACATCACCTCTTATTAATCATAAGTAAATTAAGACTTAAGAGTTTATACCTCTTAAAAAACAAACGACACCTTAGAGTTTGTTGTTCATGATTATTTTTCAGCTCAAAGTGACATAATATTAAGATCAAAAGGTAATAAAATAATATTTTTTTATTTGTATTAATTTTGTTTATTTGGGCTAGACCTTGAGAAAGAGGGGAAATTGTGTATAGGACATCGGGCGATGACTATCATGCCTGAGATTATATAGTTCTATGTCATCTTTTTGGTGGATGATCACCAAATTTTCTGGATCCGACATTGTTGGTTTTTGCAAGACTATCAACTTCTCAATTTGTTGATTACTGGAACTATAAACAAGTCTGATCTGGTGATCTTATTCAACTCGGTGATATAGTTGTGGATGTGCATTGAAGGCTTGTAGTTACTTCTTGTTGAATGGGCTCATACATTGAACTAACTTTTGATGATTGAGGTTATGCACAACGTTGGGCTGACGACTCAATCTAATATAGGCACGACTTTATTTATGTAGGGTGTCTATGTGTTTTGAATTACTCGAAGGGTGAAGGGTATTTTTAACAAATATAACTTTTTTTAGTTTACCATTTTCTAAACTTCAAATATTATATATATACTTCTAAAAGTTACATGGATATGGATGGAAGTGATAATGCAAGCCACCATAATCGAAGCATGAGGACGTACTTTGAAAACAATATTTTAGAAGAAAGCATGAGAAGCAATCCTACTGAAGTAACTATTCAATTTAACCGGCTAAAAAGTGGGTACAACATGGAATGGTATTTTGGTTCTTATGATTACATTGTTCAAAGAAGTTTAATTTTGAATGAGTTTATCATAATGATTTAGTTTCTTTGACAATCAAACCATTAATTAGGGTCTCTGTTCAAAGGTCAATAAACCTCCGAGAGGAATGGAGAAACATGATCAAAAGCTTAGTTATTGCTTTAGAGTTGTGATTCACCCATGCCGCATCGCACGGGTACACAACTAGTATATATATATATATATATATATAAGTATTTGAAAAGTTATCTAAACATAATAATATAATGAGATAATTAAAAATTAAACTTAATAAAACAAAATACAAAAAATTATAAATTTTTTTCACTAGAAACGAAAAATAAAACAAAACTAATAAATATATGTTATAATATTTAATTTTTATATTTTTTTTATCAAATTTAACTTATATGCTTTATAGATAAAAATGAAAAAATTATGAATAATGAAAAAATGAATGCACACAATGACCCAAGTTCTTGTTAAAGCCTAGGTGTTTAAAAGTATCTATGACTAGACAAGTATATCCTAGAGTGAAGGTTCTTATAAAACTCCAACAAGAACCTCAAGAAGAACCTTCATTATAGATGCTTATAGGACTTGAGAGTTTAGAACCTCTTGGATCAAGTTTTTGAAACTCTATAAAATTTACCGTGTTAGGATAGATGCACCCCTCCCTACTTGTTAAATGCACCATATTCTACTAATGTTCTCCTCACACCCATCAATTTACGTGGTCCCTTGAATTTGAATTATATTAAAAGTAAATATTTTTTTTACAAAAAAAGCATATAAAAAATTAGTATTTTATTTTATTTGATAGCCATTGCGATATATTTTTTTTAAATTTTCGATCGTATATTCAAAACTTCAAGCATGTATATATTAAAAACACAACTTATTATTTATACTAGTCAAATACCCGCGCGATGAAGCAGAATGTAAACAAGTTTTTTGAAAAATGTCATTCATGTATACAAGTATCATATTGAATAAGAACAAGTTCATCAGAACAAACCACCCATCAGGAATAATGTATGAATGATCAAAACTGATATAAAGATTTGACTTGCTATCTTTATTTTCAATACAACATAATGTATCTAAGATACCTCAAAGACAATCCATAACCTTAAAGAAACCATTTTTTTCCATCGCTCGTTGTTGATCCATCCATGTCTGATGCACATGTACCCAACTGACCCCGTGTGACGGTTTCACATCGTGTAAACAACAACGATAAAAACACACGTCAAGAAACACCACCACACGTTGTCATAGTAATTCTTGTAAAGCTATCTTTAAAAAAACCGTAACCTTTGCAAGTATAATATTATCAAGAAAGCCAAATGAAAAATACGAAGATTGAAACTTATAAAAATCAATCATTTTGTATAATTTATTTGAAAAATAGTCGCTATATCAAATATTAAAAAAAAATAACAACAACAACAAAAACAACTTGTTTAAATATAAGCATATCCTAACAAGTTAAAGCTTTATGATTAAAACATGCAAAACATAATTGGTGAGAGAAGGCATACTCTATTGCCCATTCATGCTTGTTGGTGACTTCCTCGTTCCCATTCATGTTCGATTTTCCTCGCCATATGTAGATTGAGGCCTCCACATGGTCCATCGCTTGATGCTCAGAGGATAAGTCAAGGCAGTCCAACAGATACTCAAGTGAAAATTCAAAATATGCAATATAGCGATGAACAACATCACCTAAGCAACATTTCGCATTCAGGAAAAAAAAACTCAAATCAACAATTGAATTTGAAATTATACTCCATTCATTCCAACAAGATGTGTGTCATTCTGAATTTCATGTCGAACTTAGGTAATAAGAAAGTGTTGCAATTTGATGAGATGTCTAAAGTATAAGTTTCGTTCAGGAAGTTCAAGAAAACCTAAGAATATGGTACCTTGAGATCATTAGTTTAGTGGACGATTTGTCTTTGCTCCTAGAGATCACCGGTTAAAATTCAGGGTCGTGGGCGATTTATCTTTGCTCCCCAGAGACGACCCCCTGTACGCGGTTGACTAAATACCCATGAAATTAATCGAGGTGCGTCCAAGCTAATTAGATGATACTGTTCAATTTACTACTCGTATAAAATTCCTTTTACTATGGAGAAGGAAAACTCCTACAAATATTTTTAAAAGATAGTCAACAAATTAGAAGAATCTAGGGAAAGTTGAGTAGGTGAAAATTACTTTAACATACTCTAGGACACAAATGTACCTTGGAGAGTTGGATCATTCTAGAACACAAAATGAGCATCCATTTCTACTGATAATAGTGAAGTTGGCAAAACACCACAACAAACAAAGTAAGGAAACAATATGCAATAACTGAAATACCGAATATCTTTGTATAAAGCCAATGGCCCAACACAAACCACTTATAGAACAACGAGTGGAGTTTATGGTTGACAAAGATCTTAACCGAAA
Organism: Arctium lappa; assembly: GCA_023525745.1. Taxonomy (NCBI): domain Eukaryota; kingdom Viridiplantae; phylum Streptophyta; class Magnoliopsida; order Asterales; family Asteraceae; genus Arctium; species Arctium lappa. The sequence goes on along the minus strand of CM042056.1, from coordinate 17,553,286 downwards.
CAAACCAGTACTCATGTTTTAAATAGTAATACAAAACAAACTTCAGTTATATTTTATGTTCTGGATCCAATTTCTCCAAAATAACTAAGCCGATATATCTTTTCCAAACATCAATGTGCATAAGTAAAGCAACATAATCCAAGCATTGTAAGTACAAACATCAATGTGCATTGCCCGCATTGATTCATAAAGAAGCTTGCTAAATGCGTTCATTCCAGGATGATTATGACGCGGAATGATGGAGGAAGATGGCATGCAGAATATCCCCATCTGGAGAAAAATAAAAAAAACGACCTCATCTTTTTATGATAAAAATAAACCAAACAAACATAACCTACAGTTAGGCAACAAAAAGTTCAACAAATCGAACTGCAATCATAATCACATAGATCAAACAACACATTTAGCCTTGTTTTAGAGAAGAAGTGGCAGACATGGAGATTGTCGGAGACTATCCCATCCAGACCATAATCAATTATAAGTGCCCCACCACCATTGGTACTTATTCTCTTGGCAACATTTTGGGTCAAATCCATTGGTTTTGGGCAAACCTCAACATGTTCCAGTTTACTCAATTCTCCAATCCGGGCCCATTTGCAGCATTTTAGAAGATAGAGAGTTGCTGGTGTAGGCTGAGGAGAGAGCACAACACGGAACCTGCAGGATAATATCGTAAAATGAAAAGGAAGCCATCAATTAAATCTGTAAGCTATGGCAGTCTTTCAGAGCCTACTTTGAATCTTCTGCTACATCAATCATCTTGTATTAGTTGCAAGAAGTACCAAAGTAGTACATAATCATACTCTGATTTTTAACCATATCAGATGCTTTAATGGACTTATTATAAATGCATACATATTTGTCAAACCTGATGAAAATATTAATAGTCCAACCATTGTGCCTCTAAGGAACAACTAATCCTTTTGAGCCAAAAACTCTTATGGTATCATAATAGGGTTCGATATGGCAGATGTAAGTAACTACAATTGATCTACAAATAATTAAGGGATTTCTCTTTTTGCAATTATGAGCCAAACTCATGAGATGAAATAAAGTCATTGAAACAAACAAGAGACAAACAAAGAACTAAATTAAGTCCCCCGTTCCTTAGAGGTATACTTCGAACAAACTATGATTCAAGTAAAAATCTTCGATTTCTCAATATCTTGGAAACCGGAATAGATGTGTGTGGGAACATGTGAAATTTACAATCAAAAGAACTAAACATTCATATAAGTCAGTAAGCATTCCATGATATGATCACCATTCGCCAACATTGACATACATTGACGGTGTAATGAAGAACTGAAATTAAAGTTATGCTGAATCGACGATAAGTTAAGAACTTTTAGGGTTCCGATCAAGTATGATCAGGTTAGGACAGTAAGGTAAAAGTGAAATACATAGAATATGGTGAAAAAAACTACCAGTACGGTAATGAACTTGGCAGAAATGGCTGCAAGGGCTGCACAAAGTCCCACTGAAACTGCCCATCCATAGCTTTTCTTCTTTGTAGCTGTCACCGTCATTGAAGCTTGTTGAATCAGCCAATATTCGTTCAATGTATACATACATAATACACATATAAACAAGCAAAAAAGAGTCGTTCACCAAAATCCCATAAGAAAAGACCTAATCAACAAAAATAGCAGACCTAATCATCTTAACCTCAAAAATGGATATATACATACATATACACATATAAACATCTATCAAATATAAAAACTCGCATTATCAAACCCTATCTTTTAACCGCTCGACCGCCACACGCCACACGTAGAATAGGTGTGTGTGTGTGTGAGAGAGAGAGAGAGAGAGAGAGAGAGAAAGAGAGAATCTGATTCTTCTTTAGATGTAACAGAACCAACATAACAAAATGAAGAAACAATTTTTATGGAAACAGACAGATATATCTATAAGAAGTTGAGTATACATATTGCAAGAAAGTAGCAAATTAACGATACTAACACAACAATTACAGTTTCTAGAAAGAAATGCATATGTCATGTGTATTGCTCGAAGTCTAACGATATCAATATTCAACCACAATATGAACTTTAGGATCATTCACACACATAATAATCCATAACTTAGATTCTTCATCAGGACAACAAATATGATGATGACATTTTTCTTAGGACACAGTCTCATTCATTGGATTCAAGATCATACAATACGAAGATCGCAATCTGAAGTTAAAGCTGACAAGTCGATTCTCAACAATAGTCTAGGGTCTATCTTGTAATAATAGTCAAATTTATGCTTTTAATATCTTGTTATTAGATATTATGTTTTTAGTTATTATATTAGTTTTAAATATAATATCTAGATATTAGATATCTAGATATTAGATATCTCTCTCTCTCATATATACACACAAATCAACATATCAATCATTCAGTCTAAAGAGAACACACACATCACACATATTAAAGGTGTAAAAGAGAGAGCTCATCAGTGAAGAACATTCAACCTTGTAATCCTCGATTGTAATCGAAACAGGTTCGTAATCAATATATATTTGTTGTTTGATTTATCTGGTAAACGATCGTGTTCAATCACACGGACTCACAATTGGTATCAGAGCTGATACCAAATTCAAAATCAAATTTCAAACACCCTGTGTTCTTCATTTTTTTTAACATGATAAAAATATTAAGTTGAGGCACAATCAGCAAAAAGCAAAAATTCCAGTTCGATTATACATAGCAACTTAATTTGGTTTTCACAGTTTAGGAACATGAATAGATAAAAGCTGGAAAGAAACTTCAAATCATAGGCTTCTGCGCACTCACCAAAATTCCCTCACAAAAATTCCCTTTCCTTTGAAAACCCCATTGACTCAAGCTCCTCTAGTAGTTTTAAGTCAACATCAGGAACAACCATTTCCTCTGGTTCGCTGGTAGTACTAGCATCCGCCATTTCCATATCATCGCTACTCTGCTTCTTCGGAACCTCCAACGCAATTGGCTTCGCCGTCTCCGAAGTCTTGTCCGAAAATTCAGTATGTCCAGTCCTCTTTGTGTGGAGATCACTCTCGGTTTTGGAGCGGCATGGTTTGCCACAGGTAGAGCAAACTAGGTTAAGAACGGCTTCGGTGGATTTAGAGAAATCGGTATGAGTGGTAAGCTCTGCGTGTTCTTGTGCTTCTTCAACAGATTTCAGTAGAGTTCCGCAGTCTCCGCACTTGAGTGATACTCCTACCATTGTTACACACCGGCGATGATGGCGGTGGCCGGTTCGATTTCACAGCGATCTAGGGATGCGTATGGGATATACGGTGGTTAGACCATCTCCAACCATACTGCAAAAGTTAGTGTTTTGCATTATGGTTCCTCCAACCATAGTTCAATTTCTAAAAATTTTTGTCTTGCGCCCAATTTTTCATTCAAATCACACCAAATATGGCGAGACACTATTCACACACCAAATATGTGAGACCCACGTAAATTCCTTTGTTTTTCCTTTTTTCTTCTTTTTTTATAATATAATTGTTATATATCATTTTATATATTAAATTAAATTAAAAATTAGCATTAAATAAAATTGATAAAATCTAATTTCATAACAAATTAAAAGAATCAGAGATAAAAACGCTCATTTTGAACTTCGAGATGCATTGATTGAACATTTGTGGGACGAATATACTAACTCAGAAAATTAGTATCATTTAACTATGTTTTAAATTTTATGTTATTTGAATTGATGTATTTTTTCTAGTAATGTAAAATTTATTAATTAAGAAATTATCGTTTTATTTTGACCGAGACCTCATTAATTAAGTATTTATTTACTATACTAATTATTTATAAATAATAGATATTGTATTTTAAAATGTTTAATAATAATGAAAAATGTTTTTTTTATTTGGGTTTAGGAGATTTGGTGTTTTTTTTTGAAGTATGGTTGGAATTGGAATTTTTTTTAGTGTCAAAGATCCCACCAGTTTTAATGTTTTTGGTGTAATTTTTAGTGTATGGGTTGGAGATGGTCTTAGGAATATAAATGGGATATATATCGGTCCACTCAAGAATTTTTCGGTCCACTACTCACGTGTCCACCATCCTTTTTGTTAAATACTCTCCACGTGTCCAACCCTTTTCACATTTTCACATGCAAAACTAATATTCCACTTTCCATTTTCCACACTTTCAAGAAAAGTATTTCATTTTCGAGCTGAAACCACAGAAAAGCATCTCCACTCACCATCCTAATATTTAATTTTACACCTCTACTACTTGTTCTCATTATTTAATTTCTACTTTCGGTCCACTTTCTTGATACTCAATCATTACTTTATCGGTCCACTTTAAGAGGATACTGGTCGACACAATTCATCCGGTCACTATTCATATCGGTCGGTCACACATAAAAACTCTATATCGGTCACTATTCACTATTCACTGTTCATACCGGTCGACGCAACATACCGGTCGACACAACATACCGATTGCTACAGTAACCCGATTGCTACAGTACCCGGTTGCTACAGTATTGTTAAATTTGGAAATTTTATTTCTGAATTTTATCTGATTTTATTTGGACTAACAATTCAAATCAAGTTTTATTGTAATCGAAATAGGATGACTTCAAAAGACGCACTTTCTATTGGCATGGATGTCAAACCCCCAGTTTTGTTCAAAGGGTGTTAGGACTGAAAGTCCTATGTGTTGAAAGTGGAATAAAGTATTTATAAGGGTTTGATTTGTAATTACTTGAAAGTTATTTTATTAAGATGGGCCCAAGCCCATAAGCCCAATTGCTTGTAAAGCCTAAGTATATAAAGGCTTATTTATCTCATAATTAGGGGGAACAGTTTAGAAAGTTTAGAAATTCATTATTTCAGTTTACTAATCATTATGTTTACATACCCTTATAAGAAATTCTTTCTGTAAACCTGTAACCCTTTGAGTTCTTATCAATCATATGACTAGAGGTTGTGGCTAATATATTGTTCTTCATTGATTATATCTGTTGATTACACTGTACTGGGATCTACAATTGGTATCAGATCAGAATCGAATAGATTTTCATTCGATACGATCAAAAGGTTTGTCTAAAAACCATCTCTTTATTGACTTATGTTTATCGATTTTGAGTTTATACGGCGCATCTCTGTTCAACGAAATCAAAGGTTTGGATTTAGGTTTTTTAGTTGTTATTTTGGCCAATTAAGTGTGGGTTTGTGGTTATTAAGTTAAATTATTGATTAAATTTGATTTGAAAAAGTATTTTGTCGATTTTTTGAGTTTTATCGCCGTGTTCTTCGCGGTGTTCATCAAACCCCGTATTTTGTCGATTTGGAAAAGTATTTTGTCGATAACTGTTTGAGTGGCTACAAATAAATTGGAATCTCTACAACTGATCTACCACCGAGAATTGAAGTTGAGAGTTTTGAATTGAATCTTGTGATTGGCGGCTGATTCCTTTTGGTCGGTGGCGAAGTAAATTTGTTGACCGGCGGGAGTTAGAACCATCCACCACCTCTCGCTAACACCCAAATCATTAGTTTAATGCTTAACTTGTGATTGGAAATCATAATAGGTCGGTAGAGGAATATTAGTGATAGGAGACTTTGTTTTTGTTTTTTAATTCATTGGATGTTTCTTAAAGAAAGTCGGTCGGTGGAATAGATTGGTGACCAGCGGATTATATTTTGTGGATAATCAATGGAGTAATGTTAGTAACCTGCGACTGTGGTATCAGATTGTAATCGGTGAGATAACTTGTTGATTTTTTTTGGTTCGACCGTACACCTCCGGGCGCCCGGTGTCAAGTTCTTTCGACCGATAGCATATTTCGACCGATGCCTTACAAAAGGACCGGTGTTTCCTTTTGTTATTCCTTTCGACCGGTGCCTTGCAAAAGGACCGGTGTCTTGCTCTCTAATCGACCGGTATTTATCAACCGATACCATATTTCGACCGGTACCGTCCTTGCCCGGTGTCTCATCTCGACCGGACCATATATCTCGACCGGTGTCTCCCCGACCGGTACCTTGCGGCTCCCGGTGTCCAGCGAACCAACTTCGAACAAGTTTTGAGTTTTTCGTTTGTTTTTCAAAATCATTTCGGTTGCTTCGATAGCGATCGTAAACAGAGTTTTTCAAGTTTTAAACTGGTAAGGGTTGTTTACAAAGCTTAAACGATCGTTTTAGATCGTAAAATTTTCACCCATATCGAGTTTTTAAATTCTCGTTCGGTTTCCGAAAAATCTTCGGTTGCTTCGTTCGAGAGTTTGAGAGATTTTTTCGAGATTTAATCAGTTGAGGGTGCTTAAGGGAACATAAACGATCATTTTTTATCGAAAAGTTTTAACTCATACTGATATTTTAAAGTTTCGATCGTTTTCCGAAAACTTTTCGGTCGGTTCGTTTGTGATCGTGGGTTGACCAGTTGAATTTTAATCTGTTAAGGACTGATCAGGGAGCTTTAACGATCGTTTTGCATTGATTATTTCTAACCGGTTCGAAGTTTTGCAGGATGGATCAACGGAGAAGATGATGAATAGTGTTTTCGTTAAGTGACGGTTAATTTTCTTACTTTTTGGTCCTTTTCCGTTAAGTCTCCGTTAGTTCCGTTAGTTTGTTAGTTTGGTAGTTTTATTTCAGTTTTAGTCCTTTTTCCGTTAGTTTTAGTTAAGTCCGTTAGAAGTTCTATTTTTTTTACACTTTTAGTCCCTCTAGTTAGTAGTTTCAGTTTGTGTCATTTTTAATCCTTCTAGTTTAAGTTTAGTTTGTGTCATTTTTTAGTCCTTCTAGTTTTAAGTTTTAGTTAGTGTCGCTTTCAGCCCCCGTACTTCAAGGTTTCCGTAGTTTGTCATCTTTGACCCCGAAGCTTTCAAGTTTCACACGTTGTCACTTTTGGTCCCTGCACTTTCAAGTTTCATCTCTCTTCAAAGTCGGAGCGAATACATTCTATTCGAAACGATCAAAATGGGGTACCTACCAAGGCTGCAGTCCAAAAGAGAATATGAAGAGTGGAAAGTTTATTTTTTGAAATGTGTGGACGAACATGAGGTGGGTCCCTACATCAGATTATCGTTGACTGAAGGGGAGATGCAATCCCAGATTCCTACAGAAGCTTCACCTGTGGAAAAGGAGGAAAGAGAGTGGGCTAACAATGTAGCTCGAAATTATATGAAAAGTAGTATCTCTAATGAATTTATTAGTGAAATTATTGGTCAATTAAATACTCACAACATGACAGGAAAAGAGCTGTGGGATTGTGCTGAATGGTTGGTGTTAGGGACAAAGGGTTTATTAACAGGAAGAGAATTGGAAGCTGAGAACTCGGAGCTAAAAGGAAAGATCTCTCTTTTGGAAGCTAAAACTCAGCAAATAGTCTCTGTTGAAAGTTCTGAGGAAAAGATTTCTGAACTGAAAGATGCAAATGCAGATCTTCAAAAGCCTTTATCTGATTTGGAGCAACTGCTTGCTAAACACAAATATGATTTTGAGACTAAAGAGAAATCTTTCGCAAAGAAGTTCTCAGAATTCTCGAGAAAATGTGCTGATGAGAAGAAAGAAGTGGAGCTGAAATGCATAAAACTTTCTCAGCAAGTTTCTGATTTTCAGAAAGTAATCGTTCTTGAAAGAGAGAAGTTTGCAACAGAAAAGAAGGCCATTGAACAAAAGAATGTTAGCGTCTTCAAAGAAATATCCGGCCAAAGAAATGATGCTGAGAAGGGATTTGAAGAAGAACGGAGCATGTTTGAGACGGAGATCAAAAGGCTTACTGCCAAGTTGTCTGAACTATCTGAGAAGGCACTAAAAGAGCAGAAAACGAAGTCTGAATTCACGAAGAAGATTGACTTGCTTGTTAAAGAAAGAGACAACTTTGCTTCGACGATTAAAGTGCTTGAAAAGTCTGTATCAAGTACAAATCAGAAATCTGTCTCTCCACAAAGGTCAGTTAAATCTTTTGATCGGATTCGTAAAACTAACTTTTTCTATGATAGCAATATAGACGGTTCAGGTACACATCAACGAAGACGGAGATACAAAGAAGAGGAACCGGTCTGGAAGAAGAAACCAGTTGAAGATGAGCTGAAAGAAAGAGAATCGTGTGTACATGCGTCTAATGCCAAGAAGAACAAAGCGAGTAAAAGTAAACCTGATCATATCTACTCGAGAGATCAATTACTCAGGTTGTCAGGTAAGAAATACCACTGTTCTTATTGTAGTACACATGATCACATTCACAAATCCAGGGATCATTTCTGGTATGGTTCTTATTCCATTTCCCCCACAAGAACTGCAACTAACATTCATGGACCCAAATACCAGTGGGTACCAAAACCGAAAACTGACTCTGTGTTGCAGGCACCTATTATCAAGGGGGAGTAGAAGAACAAAGGCTTCTAAGTAAAACAACTTAGAACCCGTACTTCAACGAAGTTTGGCTTCTGATCACATGACAGATCAGGACCCGTTCTTCAATGTTCAGACTTGGATATTCTGCAAATATCCAGGGGGAGCTTATCTGATATATATCTGTTTATCATAATTTGAAAGGGAGCTTAAAAGGTAAATATCTTCTGATCTAGATCTCTGATTGTTTGAAAGAAGAACAACTTTCGAACATGAAAAACAATTTTTGAAATGTTCAAACCACTTCTGATTCTCAAAAGGTTTCATGAATCTAGAAGTGTGAATTTAAATCTTTTTCAATTTTGAGCGTTAATGTTTAACTGACCGTGTGTTTCCAAAGATCAATACTTGCGTATTATCTTGTCTTTATACTGAAAAGTATTCATACACACCGGTTCAGTATTTTATTGGAAATTGGTATTACCATGTCTCATAACAAACCAATTTTTCGATGGTAATACCCCCGTTTGATATTCAATGTTGTTGAGCATCTATCATTATTTCTAAATTTGTGCTTTCATTGCTAAATTGTTTATATTTGTTCATATAAACAAAATATCCAATTCTTTGATACCCTAACCAGTTTAGTTGATCTGATTGATACATTGTCATATTCTCAAAGTTTAATTGCTCGAATTTCATGAGCATACATTTTGACAATGTTAAACATACATTTTGAGTTTAATTGTACAAGTTAAACTGTTGAGTAATCGTTTTTTTTGAGGAATTACATGGGAATCGTGTGAGAACTTAAACAGAACTTCCATGGATTCACGTAAACCAGTGTTTCCTACCCCGGAAGTTATCCTTGAGTGATTGAGGGGTGAGGGATCATAAATCAAAGAGTGGGGGAGATAACTCATCGGGTTGAGTTTTTCTCATTGTGTGGAGCGGAAAAATTGAAAAGAGAGTTTGGTTAGAAGTGAGCTTTAATGACAAAAAGAAAGAGGGTGTGAGAACAGAGTTAAAAGAATATCAGAACTCTGCACCAACCACTTTCTGAGCCGGGCAACCACATATTCTGATTGGTTCACATTCTTTGGTGACCATCATTGAAAAAGGCACCTAGACCATGCCAACTCTTGCATTAACCCCACCAACCACTCGTTTCTTTCTTAACAAAGAAATGTTTCATTTTCTTTGGGGACGCAGCATATCTGCTATCTAGTCTTCACTCGGAAGATTTAGATATTGAAAAAGAAGGAAAGTTGCCCCACCTTCGCACCTTTTTCATGCACATTGAGTCCGTGTAATATCTGTTGTTGTCTCAACAGTTTACACATTTTTGAGCCTGATCAAGCTAAGTAGCTTCAATCATTTCTACACTTGCACGAGCACACAAGGAATGAGTTTTCTTGTCATAACATTCATAGAAAATTTCTTTGTGGTTTTTCGATGATTGAATGGAATCCCTGGGAGAGTGAACATCACAAAAGCTCCTTTCCAAAGTATATCCGTTGTACAAAGTGGCTCCATGCTACTTACAGGCATACTAACTGTTTCATCTGTTGAATCAGGGTTACATTGTTCATTATGTCTGAATTTGAAAAGATTCAGATATATACATCTCATGAATTGACGGATAATCAGATCAACGGGCGGAGAATGCCAAATTTTCATAGAGGGGAGATCAAAGAAAGTGCTGAAATTGAATAAGTTTTGATGATCATGATGTTCAAAATCATCAAAAAGGGGGAGAAATGTTTACAATGTTCAATTTCCAAGTATTAAAGAAAGAAAGTCAGTTCTGAAGACAGTCTAGAGATCAAGGAGATGAATATATGATTTTAATGCTAAATTTGTTTGTCTGAAGACAGTGAAGATTTCAAAGATTGAAGATTTCAAAGTCTGTATTGATTCTTTCCCGTATCATGTGGTGTCTGCTACAAATTTGTTTATTATTCCTCCTACGAGCTGATTGAAACAAGTTCTTAAGCTGAAAGTCTATTCAACTCGCGGTTCAAAGACAGATTCTGTGTTTTAAATTGAAGAAGCGCCGTGGAATGTCAAGTAACTCTCACATTATCTTTCTTGTGTGTTGATCCGATGTGATTGAGTTTCTACAGTTAAAAGCTGCTTGATAGTGCGTTCAGTCGAGGCTACTGTACACTGAGTCTGGTTACACAGTTGAAACTATGAAGACCAAGAGCTTTATTCAAGGGGGAGCTTGGAAAGATATGAAGATATGCAACACCAAAGTTCTTCAAAGACTCAAGAGGGAAAGAAGATCAAACCTGAAGATTTAAAGAAGATCAATGTTTGAAGATTTCAAGAAAATAAATGCTTTATTCAACTTTAGGGGGAGATTGTTAGGACTGAAAGTCCTATGTGTTGAAAGTGGAATAAAGTATTTATAAGGGTTTGATTTGTAATTACTTGAAAGTTATTTTATTAAGATGGGCCCAAGCCCATAAGCCCAATTGCTTGTAAAGCCTAAGTATATAAAGGCTTATTTATCTCATAATTAGGGGGGAACAGTTTAGAAAGTTTAGAAATTCATTATTTCAGTTTACTAGTCATTAGGTTTACATACCCTTATAAGAAATTCTTTCTGTAAACCTGTAACCCTTTGAGTTCTTATCAATCATATGACTAGAGGTTGTGGCTAATATATTGTTCTTCATTGATTATATTTGTTGATTGCACTGTACTGGGATCTACAAAGGGGATTACGAAGAATGGAAAAACAGATTTCTTGACTTTGTGGATCGACACTTAAACGGAGATAACATTCTTTTATCAATAAAAGAAGGTCCCATGGCACCACTTTCTGTCCAAGTACCTGATGATGAAGCTAAAGATGATTCTTCTGACAATGAGGATGGTAACGTGGAAAGAGAACAGAAGATGAAAACTGTTACAGTAGAGTTTGCCCAATTTTCTGAAAAACAAAAGAAACGTTTCAATGCTAATAAGCAAGCAAGATCTTTAATTCTTCAACGTATCCCGAATGATATTTACATCAAAATAGACAGCTACAAAGCTACTTCTAAGAAGATGTGGGATCAACTTCAAAAGATGATGATGGGATCTAAGGTTGGGAACCAGATGAAAGTTGCAAACTGTATAAACAGTTATGAAGAATTCAAAGCCTTTGAAGATGAAAACCTAGCAGACACTTATGAACGATATGTTCTGCTTCTGAACGAGCTGTCAAAGAATAAAGTTAAAAAGAAACAGATTGAGAACAACGCCAAGTTTCTCAGTGTCCTTCAACCATAATGGAAAAAGCATACATGAAGAATGAAACATATGAAAGATCTGAGTGACATTCCACTCCACGAAGTGTATGAGACACTAAGGCAGAACGAAGAAGAAGTTGAAGAGAAAAGGAATGGGAAAAAGAAAGTAGAGAAAGTTCCTGATTCCATAACACTTGTTGTCAAAGATAAGAAGAAAAAGAAGAAAGTGGTTACAAGTTCTGAATCAGAAACTGAATCTGATGGAGATTATGGAGAAAGTCTCAAGCAAGCACTGCAATTACTAACCCGTGCATTCCAAAAGAAATTCTACAAGAAATCGGGATCAAATTCACAAAGATATTCTTCATCAAGCTCCAAGAACCGTGAGCATAGAGAAAGAGTAGAAGGAAGTAGATTTGGTGAGAAGAAACCAAAAGAAAGGAAGAAATATGTGAATGGCTACACCATGACCGAAAATAAAGCTAATGACCCAATCAGATGCTACAACTGTGGCATGCTTGGTCATTACTCCTCAGACTGTCGAAAGCCAAAGGTTCGCAATACGGAGTATTATCAGAACAAACTAATGTTAGCCAAACAAAAGGAAGCTGGCAAAGCGTTAATGGCAGAAAACGAATTTTGGTTAGATCATTCTGATTTGGAAGAAGAAGAGAATGAAGAAGCTGCTAATATGTGCTTGATGGCCAATCATGCAAAGTATGATGATTCAGATGATGAAGCAGCTGAAGTGGTAATGAACTTAACCGAAAATAATTTTATGATTAAAATGGATGCGATGATGGTCGAACTTCAAGACCTTCAGTCAAAACTGAAAAAGGAAAAAGTCGGAGTTGCTAGGCGTAATCAAAAGATCTTTGAGCTAAATAAGTCAGTTATTGGGAACAAAGATCTCATGGATTCCCTACGCAAATCTGCTTCTGATTTTAATCTTAAAAACGATTGTTTAGAAAAGAAGTTTTCTGATTTTGTTTCTCAAATTTCTAAGTCTGATTTAGAAAAGAAAGAAACTGCCTTAATTGTTTATAAGCTGCAGTTTGAGAACAAGAATCTCAATAAGAAGGTAAATGGTCTAGAAACCAAACTTTACTCAATAGGCCAAACAGAACAAACTATTTTCTTGAATACACCGAATGAAGAGGATGATTTTAAAGCAAAATGGGAATTAGGTTGTAATAATCCTCATTACCTGAAACATGGTATCAGAAAACAACTTGGTTTATATAATGCAGATTATATGTATGCTACTCGTAAACATTCTCATTTGAAACCCAAATTTGTTACCAAAGCATCAGAAGAAGTTGAGGCAAGAGAAGATACAAATAGAAAGAATTTGAAGAAAATGCAACTACCATTCTGTTATGCAAGACTGAATGATAGTTATCTTTCGAAAAAACCAAAAGTTCTTTCAAAAGAATATTTTGCTACATATTCTTCTACTGAAATGGAGGCAAAACCTGTTCGAGCTAAAACTTATCTACATCTACTCGTATTAGAAAGCAAAATAATTGAGTTAGAAAATGTCTTATCTGACGAAAGAATTTTGGTGAAAATAGAACAAGATGTGTTTTCTACTGTAATGAAGAATACTGTTTTTCATTCTAAATCTACAAAGTGTTCTTCAGTTTCAAAAGCACCTCACACTTCTACCGTTTTCTTTGATGACTTATTTGAGTCTGCAAATGATTTTTTAAATTCTGAAAAAGGATGCATAGAAGGAGTAGAGATGGTTGACTTCAATTCTTCACTTCCAGATCATTCTATTTTTCTTGTAAAAGGAAAGCCTTTACCAAGTGTTTATAAAAATCAGCGTTCACAGAAACAGAACACCTCTAGTAAACGCAAGAAAAGCCAATCTCACAAATATGATTTTCCTAATAAATCTAAATCTTCAAATCAGATTCGTACTACTAACCTTCCTTGTGACAGAAAGTTAGATAGTTCAGGTTCACTTCAGAGAAGAGGGAGCTATAAGAAATAAAATCTTTTCTGGAAGAAGAAACCAGTTAAAGATGAATGCTCATGTGTACATACGCATAATGAAACGAAGAACAATGCGCTGAAAAGTAAACCTGCTCATGTTTACACGAGAGATCAAATGCTCAAGTTATCAGGTAAGGAAAATTCTTGTTCTTACTGTCGTACACATGATCCTGTTCACAGAACCAAAAATCATTACTGGTATGGTTCTTATTCCATAACCCCCATACGAACTGCAACTAACACATATGGACCCAAATACCAGTGGGTACCAAAGAAAACTAATTCTGTGTTGCAGGTACCTACTGTCAAGGGGGAGTAGAAGAAGAATGGTTCTTGAGTAAATCAGCTCAAGACCCTGACATCAATGTCAAGACAGTGGTTTCTAAGTAAATCAGCTTAGAACCCATGCTTCAACGAAGTAATGACTTCTACACACAACAGTTTAGGACTCACAATTCAATGATCAAAAGACCTTACTCCAATGCTAGACCTTACTCCAATGCTGATATGAAGATTGTACTCCGATACTCCAACGAGGAAATCAACCTTCAAGGGGGAGTACATATTTGTCTGAAATTTTAAAATGCATATGTTTTACATTGATAATTTTTCAAATGCATAATTTCAGGGGGAGTAAGAGAAGTTCTTTGTTTTACTGTCAGGATCGAATTCTCAACAAGAATTAATTCTCAGAAACAATATCAAAGAAGTTTGCGGAATAACACTTTGATATTCAATGAAACAGTAAATCAACACACAGTAAATATGAATAACAAACTGTAAACTTGTATTGAATGCTTTGAAGTTACAAGATTACACACTCAACCTCAATATTGATGAACAGGCTTACCAATACGAATTCTACTTCTCTAGAATTAGGATCTATGCCTTGAGGTTGATTTCTCTCTATCACTTAGAATGAATGAATTATTCTAAAAACTAAAGTTATCTATCTATTCTATACATTCTATACATATACTGATCAAAAGATAATTACAAGAAATAAAAATATCTTCAGTATATCTTCCATGTATATCTCTAAGCTTCCATGTATATCTCCAGCTGTTATCCTTTCATGCGAATCTTCATCATATAAGCAGTATTAATCTTCAACAGCATTAATATCTTTTAGCAACATTAACTACTAAGCAGCACTAACTACTAGCAGTACTAACTAGCTAAGCAGTACTAACTTTGTTCAAGCAGCAATTCTACTAGCAGTAGTAATACTCAGCAATATTAACCTTTAAGTCTTCTAGCAGTAGTAACTTTGAACCAGCAACATTAACCATACTTAAGTTTTTCTTCAGTTCCCAACAATCTCCCCCTAACTTGACTTTTAGGAAAAGAAGTCAAGTTCTTCAGAATTAATCTTCAAGATGCTTTTCAAGATGCTCCCAAAACTTCATAATGGCCTACATTCCAGTATTTGCATCCAATTCCAAACTCTGATTGATGGTTCTTTGGATCAAGTATTTAGCCATCTCTGAATCTGGAATACACCCTAGCTTTTTCTTCAGCATGGCATGAAGCTTCAATCTGCTATTATTGTACACTCTATCCACTAGGAAGTATTCAGTATGATTCAGATCCAAAGTCACTGTATATACTCCACTAGTTTCATATAGAGTCCAACTGTTGACTGACTTGAAGACATTCTTGATCACATGCTCTATTTCTTCAGGTTTGAACATCATACACAGATACTCCATTACCAGCTTTTTAATTGAAATCACTGGAGCTTTCAGTTCATCTGCATATAACTTCATCCCTATTGCAAACATTTCTTCAATATCAGACCTTGAACAGGTTCTGACAATCTTACTCCAAGTGCTGAAAACTTCATATTTCTCATCTTTTCTCTTCAGTCTGATGTACTCCTTGCCATCCACCTCCATGATATCCCAGTGAATGACTTCAGGAGGTTTAACCCCTACAGGTTCAGCTGAAATTGGTTCAGGCACTTTGTCCATCACTACCATGTACATTTTGACATTCTCAGTACTTGCAGGTTCTTGCATTTTAGATAACTCAGGTGCCTCTTCTTCTTCAGCAGCCTTTTCAGCCTCTTCTTCCACTAATCTAGGCTTCTTTGTAGGCTTTTTCCTTGCCATCATCTTGGTTCTTTTTAAAGTCCTTAGACTTTCACCAAGAGTAGCCTCTTTCTTTGGAGTTTCTTGCTCATCTGGAAAAGGCTTTTGTATTACAAAGTCATTGCTCTCCTTCATCCTTTTCTCCATTTCCACCCTTGCAGTGTCATTCTCTTGAAGCTTTTTCATTTCTGCATCATATAGTCCTTTGATTTTCTCAAAAAACATCTTTGAAAACATTTCCTTTTTAACTCCTACAGCACCCTTGAGGAAAGTGATCATCTTGTTTCTCTCTTGGGTACCAAGGAATGTCTTTGAGGGTTGTCTCTTCTTCTTTGCACCCATTTTGAATTCTCCAATCTTCCTTAGAGATGTTACTTTCTTTTTAGCCATTTCAGTTGCCAGACTCTGTTGATAGGCTTTATTCAGCTCTGCAGCCATTGCTTTTGCTATCTCTCTGTCTTTTTCCACTTGGACATTTTCTGCTTGTTCCAATTCAGCTTGTATCTTTCTTGCCAAAGCTTCATCTGCCTCAATCAACTTTTGCCTTTTCATTGGTTGGTCAGATTCTGAATCAACTAGCTTTGCTTTACCCTTTTCTTTGCTTATCACCTTCTCAGACCTAGATTTCATTGCAACATCACCTCTTTCGTTTATGATAACTCCTTTGGCCTTTGAAGTGACCTTGGGAGTATCATGTTTTGCTTTGATTAGAGTTTATGCAATTTCCAGCTCTGTTAGTACTTCCTTCACTGTTTCTGCTGCTTTGTTCATGTCAGCAGTAGTAACCATTTGTGCTGCTCCACTTGTACTAGCAACATTAATGGTTTCTGCTGCTTGTTCACTTACTGCTGTTTGTTCTGAATTTCTTTTAGTTTCTGCTTCTAGCTCCCCCTCAACACTGTGTTTCTCCTTATTATTCTCCCCCTCAAACACAACTTTCTCTTTTTCCTCTTCCAAGTTATCTTCAGCCTCTGACTCCCCCTTTTTGGGAGCATCAGATACTGGTTCCCTTCTCTTTAGCACAAACTGCCTCCTCTTCTTTTTCTGTAGCAATCTCCTTACCATATTCTTCAGTTTGGAAATCTGAGCTTGTTGAGACAGAACTATTAGTTTCAGCTCTTCAATATCTTTTCCTTGGTTGATCACATCCCTGTTGATGTTTGCCATTGTGTCCATCAATTCAAGATAGTCATATCTGTCCTCACCTTCTCTAGAAGTGTTACCCTCCTTTGAAGGATCATTGGATCTTTTAGTAGTGGAAGTCTTCTGCCTAGCAGAAGCACTATCCACCCCCGTGGTTTCTTGGCACCAGGGACCTTCGAATGATTGCTCATTCAAAGTTGCCATGGGGGAGGTCTTATTGATGTTACCACTTTCTTCCTCGGTGTTAGCAGGAGTAGTGGCAGCCTCATCACCCATATGCTCAACCTCCTCCTCAGAGAGCACCTCCTTGGGGTTGGGAGACACCCCTGTGGTTTCCCTATGGATATTCCCTAAAGGAGAATTCTCCTTTAGAGGGCTTAAAGGCTTGGGGGTTGTTGGTACAAGAAGGGAAGGAGCCTTCTTTACCTATTTCCTCTTGTATGTTTGGGTGATAGGTGAGGTTGGTTTTTCAAGAAGGGACTGGGGGATAGATTTTGAGAGGGAAGGTTGGGATTGGCTAGCAGTAGGATGGTCTAATGGGGGCCTTGACCCTGCTGCCATACCTTCATTGGTTTGGGACACCACCATCATTATAGAGAACAATGGGGTGTCAACTCCTTCCGAGTCCCCAGCAGATCTTCTCATATTTGAGAACACCTTGCCTTTGGGGGGGTTTAGGTACATATACCCCAACAGGATGAGGTATATCCGTCAATTCATGAGTAATAACTTCTTGGATAAACCTGGGGTACATAAAGAAACTCTTTTTGTTTCCTATGTTTGATACAAGATCACTGAAAATAATTTGTGAAAAATTGTACCTTCTGGCAGTGGCCAAACAGACCAAAGCATAAGCAATGGGACTGCTGAACTCACTCCATCCAGTAGTCTTTTTAGAGATGCAATGCATCAAGGTATGAACAAAAAAACGCCATTGGGGTGAGAATTTAGCTTTTGAAAACTTAAACACACCCAACGGGCCTCCATACCCCATTCTTGCAAGAGAAGAAAACAGTTCATCATTTGGGATAGAAGTTATACCAGAGGCATCGTCTAGACGTAGACTTATGCGAATAACTTCTTCAGTAACTGTTAAGGGTTTATCACACACCCTTGTCTTGATCATTTGCACACCATTCTCAGCAACAATGGTGGCATTAGCCCAGAATTGCCTTTGATGCTCGATATAGGTTGTAGGTGATACAGTAAGAGCATGGGCAATATGGCTTGACTTGAGGAAATCCACAATCTGGTGGAACCCAGCGGCCTATTTGGGCTTCTGTAGCATCGCGATTTCATTGTGTTCATCTATGAATGCCATTGATGCCATTGAGCTTTGAGAAATTTTTGCCTGAAAGCTTTGAACTTGAGAGAGAAAAGATTTAGAGCGCAAGTGAACAGTATGCAAAGAGTCGTTATGAACGTTTAGGCGGGCAAAGGGTATTTATAGTATTCGGGACATAAGAAGTATTAACCTAGAGCAGTATTAACGGACAAGAAGTATTAACCGCGAGCAGTATTAACTACTACCAGTATTAACTAACTAGCAGTATTAACTAACTAGCAGTATTAACTGCGAGCAGTATTAACTGCGAGCAGTATTAACTGCGAGCAGTATTAACTAACTAGCAGTATTAACTGCGAGCAGTATTAACTAACTAGCAGTATTAACTGCGAGTAGTATTAACCACTAGCAGTATTAACTAACTAGCAGTATTAACCATACTTACTCTTTGAAGCTTAGGCTGAATTGAGTACTGCTATGTATGCCCTGCAAAGGAAGATTAGTAACACCAAGAATCCATAATATTCAGGTTTTTAAACACTTTTTGAGAAGATGCTTAGTCAGAGTTGATCATTCCCACACTTGTTACCAAGAAAGTGAATCTACCCACATCAAAAGCTTTGGTGTATAGATCAGCAAACTGGTTGTCAGTATGAACTTTTACAACTTGAACAAGTTTCTTTTCATTACAGTCTCTTATAAAGTGATACCTGATCTCAATGTACTTTGTCTTAGAGTGCTTGACAGGATTATTCACAATGCTGATAGCACTGCTATTATCAATAAAAATGGGAGTGTGTAGAAAGGTTACCCCATAGTCCAGCATTTGATTCTGAATCCATAAGACTTGAGAACAGCAACTTGCAGCTGCTATGTACTCTGACTCTGTTGTAGATGTGGACACTGTGGTTTGTTTCTTGCACTGCCATGAAACTAGTCTAGCACCCAAAAACTGACATCCTCCAGAAGTAGATTTTCTGTCCAAGTTTGCCCCTCCTAGATCACTGTCTGAGTATGCTATTAGGTCAAAGGGTGAGTCATGAGGATACCAAAGTCCCAATCTGGGTTGCCCTTTGAGATATCTGAATATCCTTTTAACAACTTGAAAGTGAGATTGCTTTGGCCTAACTTGGAATCTTGCACATACACAGACTGGAAACATTATATCTGGCCTTGATGCTGTGAGATACATGAGAGAGCCAATCATGGATCTATAATGATGCACATCCATATCCTCCCCCTCAAGATCTGCTGTTATCTGCTTGTGTGTCTCCATAGGTGTGCTGGCAGGTTTTGAATCTGAGAAGCCAAACTTGGTTAGAATGTCCTGCACATACTTGGATTGACAGATGAAGATGCCATCTGACTTCTGTTGAACTTGGAGTCCAAGGAAGAAAGTAAGTTCCCCCATGGAACTCATTTTGAACCTTTGATGCATTAGTTCCTCAAACTCCTTGCACATGTTGTCTTTTGTAGATCCAAAGATAATGTCATCAACATAGATTTGGACCAGCAAGATATCCTTCTTCTTTCTCTTGATAAATAGAGTCTTATCAATGACTCCTCTTTCAAAGCCATTTTCCAAGAGATAGGATGACAGAGTGTCATACCATGCTCTTGGAGCTTGATGCAGTCCATAAAGAGCTTTCTTCAATTTGTATACTCTGTCTGGATAGCTTGGGTTTTCAAACCCTGGAGGTTGACAGACATATAACTCTTCTTCAATTGAACCATAGAGAAAAGCAATTTTTACATCCATTTGATAGACTTTGAAGTTCATGTAAGAAGCATAGGCTAGGAATAATCTGATTGCTTCTATCCTAGCCACAGGTGCAAAAACTTCTTCATAATCTATACCTTCTTCTTGAGTATACCCTTGAGCCACTAGCCTTGCTTTGTTCCTTATGACAATTCCTCTTTCATCTCTCTTGTTCCTGAAGATCCACTTTGTGCCAATTGCTCTGTGACCTTTAGGAAGGTCTACTAGATCCCATACATTTTGTAGTTTGAACTGCAACAGTTCTTCTTGCATTGCTTCTATCCAACTGGATTCTTTCATAGCATCATGTGCCTTTTTAGGCTCAAGCTGGGATAGAAAACAAGAAAGCACTGTATGCTGTTGATCTTGCATTTCTTGAAGTCTGCTTTGATGTCTAGTCATCATAGGAGAGGATATATCTCCTATTACCAGCTGTGGAGGATGATTCTTTTGAACTCTGGTGTTATGACTGGGTTCTTCATTAAGTCCAGCCTCTAGATTAGAGTCATTCAACTCAACTGAAGTGTTTTCAGCAGCCACTTCAGATTCTTTATTTTCTTGAGTCTCCTCATCTCTACTTTCTTCTTCACCCTGACTTGGTCCAGTAGATGGTTCCTTTTCACAGTCTTCAAAGGAATTCACTGTGGGTATGGGAAAGATCACAGATTTAGATATACTTTCTTGAACCTGTGTAGTCCCTGATCCTCCACATCCTGAACCTGCATAATCATCACTACTGAAACCAAAGGAGTTAGTTAGTGAATCAATGTCAAATAGCCACTGAGGACCAATTCCAATAGGATTTGGTGTGTTCTCATTGCATTTGACATTGTCACTTTCTTCAATTATTCTAGAAGATGAGTTAAAAACTCTGTAGGCCTTACTCTGAGATGAATACCCAACAAGAAATCCATCATCTGCTTTGCTATCAAACTTACCTAAGTGAGATTTGGTATTGAGAATTGTACAAGGACACCCAAAAGGTTTGAAAAATCCAATGAAAGGTTTTCTTTTATTTAAAAGCTCATATGGTGTCTTGTTCTTTGGCTTAACTACTAGAACTCTGTTTTGGACATAGCAGGCAGTGTTAACTGCTTCAGCCCAGAAGGTAATTGGCAGTTTTGAATAAGCCAACAGAGATCTAGCAGCCTCTATTAGTGTCCTATTTCTCCTTTCAGCAACACCATTCCGTTGAGGAGCCCAAGGAGCACTATATTGTCTCTCAATGCCTTTTTCTTCACAAAAGGTGTTTAGATCCAGATTTTTGAATTCAGTCCCATTATCTGATCTAATGACTTTTACTTTTTGATTAGTTTGGTTTTCAATTCTTAGGATAAAGGATTTGATCAGTCCACTTGTCTCATCCTTAGTCCTTAGAAAATATACCCAGGTAAATCTAGAGTAATCATCAACAATAACCAAGCAGTAAGATTTCTTGCCTATACTCATAACATTTGTAGGACCAAACAGATCCATATGCAATAACTGGAGACAAGAAGAAATTGAATTTATCTCTTTGGTCTTATGAGAAGTTTTGTGTTGTTTGCCTTTAAGACATGCAACACAATGATCATCACATGAAAATACTTTTGAAGGTAAACCTCTTACAAGATTGTTTTTAACAAGTTTGTTCATAGTTTTGAAGTTCATGTGACACATCCTTCTGTGCCATAGAGAGGATTCATCTACAGAAGCTTTTGAAACAAGACAATCTAGAGATGAATCACTATCAACATTGTCCATATCTAGACAATAAACATTATCCTTTCTTGGAGTTCTAAGTAGTATCATGCTTTCATCAACTACCTTGAACCCTGGAGCAAGGATCATACACTCAGTATTTGTAAATAATATACTATGTTGTTTGTCACAAACCTGTGATACACTTAACAGGTTGTACTTCAACTGATCAACATAGTAGACATCCTCAAATGTCATCTTACCTTTGGTGACATTACCTTTTCCACTTATCTTACCACCAGTAAGATTATCTCCAAATGCAACATGTCCTCCATTGATATGCTTGAAATCCTGTAGGCATGACATGTTACCTGTCATGTGCCTAGAGCAACCACTATCAACATGCCATATGCTCTTTCCCTTGAGCTGTTGGTTGCCCTGCACATAAGATAGATCAGTTAGTATGAATTAGGAACCCAAGCCAAAGTAGTCTTGGGTACCCCTTTCTCATCAAAATACTTGCATTCTTTCTTGACAAGATTTTTGAACTTTAACTCCTCATATTTGGAGTACTTTGTCACAATAATAGGCTTGGAAACATTTTTGCTAGAAGTAGTACTGATTTTAGAAGTACTAACTGCCTTAGCAGCACTTGCATGCTTAGCAGTACTAACCTTGTTAGCAGTAGTAACTGTGTTAGCAGCAGTAACTGTGTTGGCAGTATTAACCTTTGAAGAGGTACTAACAGTATTAGCAACATTAATATTTTTAGCAGTACTAACACAGGTAGCAGCAGTAATACTTCCAGCAGCACTAACCCTGTCAGCAGTACTAACAGTTTTAGTGCTTTTAGGCACCCACATTTTAATACTTTCTTTTAAAAACTCTTTCTTCATGGGGCCTTTCCTTTCACCATGTTTCTTTATCACATGTTTCTTTCCATCCTTCCTATAACCAACAGGTTTTTGCACAGATCTTTGAAAGGTCATCTGTTGATTAATAGGGTTAAAGAAACAATGTTTAGCCAAATGATTTAACTTGCCACATATGAAACAAGGTTTTGGTCTATTGATTTTACTCAGATCAACTCCTTGCTTCTGAGCCCATTGATTATTCCAATTTCGTTGATTTCCTCTTTTTAAACCAGAACTTAGGCTCTTTGCTTTGCTGCAAGCACACTGTTTACAAGATCCAGGATTCACAACCGTGGTTTGTTTGTAATGGACCTTGTTATCTTTTCCTTTGGTCTTCTCTATCTCCTTGGACTTGACCCAGATTTTCCCACATCCCTCATTGGTGATAATATTGTTTTCTAATGGGATCTCTTTACTCACATCATTATCCCTATTCTCACTGGATTCTTTCTCAGTTAAATCCTTAATTACTACTTCATCCAAAGGATCTATCTTAAAGGCTTTCTCAGATAAGTCCTTTTTCTCTTTGGTTTCTAACAAATCTGAAGTAGGAGAGATATAATTGTTGTTGTAAGGAGGAAGTGTATTGTTGTATCCAATACCAGGCTTCATCTTATCATGAATCTGAGCCTTTAGAAGAGAATCCATTGCTTTTGAAGCATATGAAAACTTTTCTATGTCAAGTTTAACTTTAGACAGTTCCTCTTTCAGCCTATCACTCGCTTCTAAGGATTTAGACAGTTTGGTCTCTAACTCATTTTTTTCCCACTTCCAATAGTTTGTGTCATAAGAGTGTTGAAGTTCATTAGCTTGAAAGCCTTTGATTTGCTCTTCAAATCTCTCTACTATTAACACATAATCTTTTCTATCCTTTTCTAATCTTTTGAGGTCATCACACATACTTTGATTGTGATCCCTGTATCTTTTGACAGTGTCAATGCAAGATTTAGTGCAAAGATTAGAAATTACCTCAGAGGGAAGATCAGACACTTCTTCCATAAGAGCTTGATTCTGGATGACTTCCTCAGCTTGATCACTCCAGTCAAATCCCATTCCTTGTTGAGAAACAAGGGCTTGAGCAGGATTCTTGTTCTGATTGTAGCCTCCATTATGAGCTTGTTGGTGGTTGTTGTTTGGAACAACACTCCTGCATTCTCTAGCAAAGTGTCCTTTCATGTGACATTTATAACATTCCACCTTGGTCTTGTCAAAACCAGCTCCATCTTCTCTTCTTTGAGAGAAGTTATTTCTTCCTGTTCTTTTAACGAACTTCTTCACCCTCATGGATAACATGGCCATCTGCCATTTAATATCCATCTCCTCCAGGTCATTAGGGTGAAGTTGATCCAGATCATCATTAATCAATGAATTGTTGCTATGACTGGACAAAAAGGCTTCAAAGATAGTTTCAGTGCCTTTTTCTGAACTTACTCCCTTGGCAGTACTAACTGCTTCAGGGTTGGCAGTAGTATCAGTGGATGCTGAAAGAAGTGCAACATTGTGAACATAACCAGTGGGCTTCTTCTTGGTTTCTACTTCAGTTTCAAAAACTCTTAGATCATTGTATAGATCATCAAGTTCTTTCTCTTCCAGATTGTCACTCTGTCTATATGAGACAGTGTACATAGTCCATTCATCCCCAAGAGATCTGAGGAACTTTCTGTTGATGTCATCTTGATCCATCTTCACTCCTACAGTAGCCAGTTCACCAATGAGCTTGTTGAACCTATCAAAAGTTTGAGTCATAGACTCATTCTTTGAGGAAGTAAAGTTCTCATACTGCTGCTTTAGAACATCTCTTTGATTTCTTTTGATGCTCTTAGTTCCAGCAAATCTTTTCTCTAGAGCATTCCAGAGAATCTGAGCATCAGTGCAGTTGCAAAATTGATGCTGATATTCATTGGGGATGGCCAGGAGCAGAGTGCTCAAGGCCTTCATCTCTGTCTGTCTGATCTTCCTCTCACCATCTGTCTTTGGTGGAGGTCTTTTCCCATCTGGTCCTATCCTTCCAGCTTCAGAAGACCATTCTCAATGATATCCCACATTGAGTAGTCAGTGAGAAGAATATATTGTCTGATTCTGATCTTCCACATGTCAAACTCACTGGGTTTGAGCATTGGAACCTTAGATACCAAAGTACTGCTTGATTCTGTAAGATTTTCCATGATGAATAGATGTTTCTGAGAGAGTTTAGCTCTGATACCACTTGTCAGGATCGAATTCTCAACAAGAATTAATTCTCAGAAACAATATCAAAGAAGTTTGCGGAATAACACTTTGATATTCAATGAAACAGTAAATCAACACACAGTAAATATGAATAACAAACTGTAAACTTGTATTGAATGCTTTGAAGTTACAAGATTACACACTCAACCTCAATATTGATGAACAGGCTCACCAATACGAATTCTACTTCTCTAGAATTAGGATCTATGCCTTGAGGTTGATTTCTCTCTATCACTTAGAATGAATGAATTATTCTAAAAACTAAAGTTATCTATCTATTCTATACATTCTATACATATACTGATCAAAAGATAATTACAAGAAATAAAAATATCTTCAGTATATCTTCCATGTATATCTCTAAGCTTCCATGTATATCTCCAGCTGTTATCCTTTCATGCGAATCTTCATCATATAAGCAGTATTAATCTTTAGCAGCATTAATATCTTCTAGCAGCATTAACTACTAAGCAGCACTAACTACTAGCAGTACTAACTAGCTAAGCAGTACTAACTTTGTTCAAGCAGCAATTCTACTAGCAGTAGTAATACTCAGCAGTATTAACCTTTAAGTCTTCTAGCAGTAGTAACTTTGAACCAGCAGCATTAACCATACTTAAGTTTTTCTTCAGTTCCCAACATTTACTGTTTTTTGTCTTTTCAATATCAGTGATTAAAGTTTCTTTTACTTGACTTAAGACTTTTGCAGAATTTTTGAGAGATGCTTACTAGATCATATGTTTTTGACTTTAAGCTAAGCTTCATGAGATGTAAGATCGTACTTAAAGGTATATTCCTTTATCTTAATCTCATATGTGATTGAAAGAAGGACAACTTTCAATCATTGAAAACATATTCTTAAACGTTCAAACCACTTCCTGATTTTTCATAAGATTTTATATTTCGGGAGTGTACTTTAAATGTTCTACATGAGCTTACATGATTATAAATCATTCTGAGCAACATATTCTTTATAGGATATACATGAATTTCATTATGCTAGGAATTAACACAACTTCTATGGAATCACGTTAACCAGTTATTTCTACCCATGAAGTTAATCCATAATGATTGGGTGTGAGGAGTCAAAAGAAATGAGTGCGGATTGGATAATGAGCTATCATGAAAAAGCGAGTTCGGTTAGCATTGAGATAAATATTTGAAAGAAAGAGGGTGTGAGAACAGAATTAAAAGAATATCACAACTCTGCACCAACTTTTTCTGAGCCGGGCAACCACATTTCTAGTGTTTCATAACTCTTTTGTGATCATTATTGAAACAGGCAACTAGCCCATGCCAACTCTTGAAATTACCCCACCAGCTACTCATTTACTTCTTAACAGGAAAATGTTTCATTTTCAAAGGGGAAGCAACACATATGCTATCTGATTTTCATTTGGAAAATCTGGATATTGAAAAGAAGGAAGTCTGCCCCACCTTCACACTTCACTCATGCACATTGAGCCTGTGTTTAATTTACTGTTGTCTCAGTGGTTTACACAAATTTCGAGCCCTATAAGCGATCATCAAGTGCTTAATTCTTTCTATCACAAGCACGAACACACAAGGAATTTGTTTCTTTGTCATAACGTTTATATAAATAACCTTTGTGGTGTTTCGATGATTAAATGGAAGCCCTGGGGGAGTCAACATCAAAACATCTCCTTTCCATTGTGTATTCATTACACACAGTGACTTAGTGTTACTGACAGGCGTTTCTAACTGATTTGTTTATTGCTACAGGTGTTACATGACTATTTTGTTTAGCTTTGCAAAGATCTGGATAAATATCTATTGCATTGACGAATCAGAGGCTCCTTATGAACAAAATTCTTGTCATCAAGTTTTGATGAAATCGTTACACTTCTCATCAAAAAGGGGGAGAAGATCTACCCAAGAAATGGAGAAGAGCTAACCAAGAAATCACATGTTTCAAGAATCACGTCCAAGATTGAATTCCTCAAAGAGCAAGTATTCTGAAGAATTTCGAGCTGAAACTAGAGATAATTTCTTCCTTTGAACTGAAAGAGAAAAACTACATCTTTTGGGGAGTTTACTATATCTTGAAGACTAAGAGAGAGATTGCATCTTCTGTGCTGAAAAAGAAGATCGTATTGCTAAATCATTTTCATAATGATCTTGATCCAAAGGGGGAGATTGTTAGGACACAGTCTCATTGGATTCAAGATCATCCAATACGAAGATTGCAATCTGAAGTTAAAGCTGACAAGTCGATTCTCAACAATAGTCTAGGGTCTATCTTGTAATAATAGTCAAAGTTATGTTTTTAATATCTTGTTATTAGATATTATGTTTTTAGTTATTATATTAGTTTTAAATATAATATCTAGATATTAGATATCTAGATATTATCAATCTCTCTCTCATATATACACACAGATCAACATATCAATGTTGGGAACTGAAGAAAAGCTGAAGTATGGTTAATGCTGCTAGTTCAGATTTACTACTGCTAGAAGACTTCAAAGTTAATACTGCTGAATATTACTACTGCTAGTAGAATTAATACTGCTAGTCAAAGTTAGTACTGCTTGAACAAAGTTAGTACTGCTTAGCTAGTTAGTACTGCTAGTGGTTAGTGCTGCTTAGTAGTTAATGCTGCCAAGACCAAGTTAATGCTGCTTCAGAGATAATGTGAAGATAATGATGAATGGATCGTGGTTAAAGATAAACATGGAAAGCTGAAGATATTCATGGAAGATATACTGAAGATATTTTATTTATTATAATTATCTTTTTATTCAGTATATGTATAGAATTGACAGAATAGTTTACAATTAATCATTTTTTTTAAGTTTTTGTTTTAGTGAGAATCAACCTCAAGGCATAGATCCCAATTCTAGAGAAGTAGAATTCGTCTTGAAAGAGCTTGTTCTTCAAGATTGAGGTTGTGTGTGTAATCTTGTGATTTGATAATTGAATACAAGTTTACAAGTTGTTGATTATATACTGTTTTGATTACTGTTACATTGAATATCAAAGTGTTATTCCGCAACATCTTTGATATTGTTTCTGAGACTTTATTCTTGTTAAGAATTTGATCCTGACAAGTGGTATCAGAGCCTGACTCTCTCAGAAACATCTATTCATTCATCATGGAAAACCTTGCAGAATCAAACAGTACTCTGGTCTCTAAGGTTCCAATGCTCAAACCCAATGAGTTTGACATGTGGAAGATCAGAATTAGACAATACATTCTTCTCACTGACTACTCAATGTGGGATATCATTGAGAATGGTCCTTCTGAAGCAGGAAAGATTGGACCAGATGGGAAAAGACCTCCACCAAAGACAGATGGTGAGAGGAAGATCAGACAGACAGAGATGAAGGCCTTGAGCACTCTGCTCTTGGCCATCCCCAATGAATATCAACATCAATTTTGCAACTGCACTGATGCTCAGATTCTCTGGAATGCTCTAGAGAAAAGATTTGCTGGAACTAAAAGCATCAAAAGAAATCAAAGAGATGTTCTAAAGCAGCAGTATGAGAACTTCACTTCTTCAAAGAATGAGTCTATGACTCAAACTTTTGATAGGTTCAACAAACTCATTGGTAAACTGGCTACTGTAGGAGTGAAGATGGAGCAAGATGATATCAACAGAAAGTTCCTCAGATCTCTTGGGGATGAATGGACTATGTACACTGTCTCATATAGACAGAGTGACAATCTGGAAGAGAAGGAACTTGATGATCTATATAATGATCTAAGAGTTTTTGAAACTGAGGTAGAAACCAAAAAGAAGCCCACTGGTTATATCCATAATGCTGCACTTCTATCAGCATCTACTGATACTACTGCCAACCCTGAAGCAGTTAGTACTGCCAGTGGAGTGAATTCAGAAAAAGGCACTGAAACTATCTTTGAAGCCGTTTTGTCCAGTCATAGCAACAATTCATTGATTAATGATGATCTGGATCAACTTCACCCTGATGACCTGGAGGATATGGACATTAAATGGCAGATGGCCATGTTATCTATGAGGGTGAAGAAGTTTATCAAAAGAACAGGAAGAAACAACTTCTCTCAAAGAAGAGAAGATGGAGCTGGTTTTGACAAGACAAAGGTGGAATGCTATAAGTGCCACATGAAAGGACACTTTGCTAGAGAGTGCAGAAGTGGTGTTCCAAACAACAACCACCAACAAGCTCAGAATGGAGGCTACAATCAAAACAAGAATCCTGCTCAAGCACTTGTTTCTCAACAAGGAATGGGGTTTGACTGGAGTGATCAAGCTGAGGAAGCTATTCAGAATCAAGCTCTTATGGCAGAAGTGTCTGATCTCCCCTCTGAGGTAATTTCTAATCTTTACACTCAATCTTGCACAGACACTGTCAAAAGGTACAGGGATCACAACCAAAGCATGTGTGATGACCTCAAAAGATTAGAAAAGGACAGAAGAGACTATGTGTTGATAGTAGAGAGATTTGAAGAACAAATCAAAGGCTTTCAAGCTAATGAACTTCAACACTCTTATGACACAAACTATTGGAAGTGGGAAAAGAATGAGTTAGAGACCAAACTGTCTAAGTCCTTAGAAGAGAACGATAGGCTGAAAGAGGAACTATCTAAGGTTAAGCTTGACATAGAAAAGTTTTCATATGCTTCAAAAGCAATGGATTCTCTTCTAAAGGCTCAGATTCATGATAAAATGAAGCCTGGTATTGGATACAACAATACACCCCCTCCTTACAACAACAACTATATCTCTCCTACTTCAGACTTGTTAGAGACCAAGGAGAAAAATGACTTGTCTGAGGAAGCTTTTTAGATAGATCCTTTGGATGAGGTAGTAGTTAAGGATTTGACTGAGAAAGAAGCCAGTGAGAATAGGGATAATGCTGTGAGTAAAGAGATACCATTAGAAAACAACATTATCACCAATGAGGGATGTGGGAAAATCTGGGTCAAGTCTAAGGAGATAGAGAAGACCAAAGGAAAGGATAACAAGGTCCATTACAAACAAACCACGGTTGTGAATCCTGGACCTTGTAAACAGTGTCCTTGCAATAAAGCTAAGAGCCTAAATTCTGGTATAAAAAGAGGTAACCAAAGAAACTGGAATAATCAATGGGCTCAGAAACAAGGAGTTGATCTGAATAAAATCAATAGACCAAAACCTTGTTTCATATGTGGCAAGCTGAATCATTTGGCTAAGTATTGTTTCTTTAACCCTATTAATCAACAGATGAACTTTCAAAGATTTGTGCAAAAACCTGTTGGTTATAGGAAGGCTGGAAAGAAACATGTGATGAAGAAATCTGTTGAAAGTAAAGGCCCTATGAAAAATAAGGTTTTAAAAGAAAGTGTTTTAATATGGGTGCCTAGAAGCACTAACAGTGTTAGTACTGCTGAAAATATTAATGCTGCTAACACAGTTACTATTGCTAACAGTGTTAGTACTGCTGAAAATATTAATGCTGATAACACAGTTACTACTGCTAACAATGTTAGTACTGCTGAAAATATTAATGCTGCTAACACAGTTACTACTGCTAACAAGGTTAGTACTGCTAAGCATGCAAGTACTGCTCATGCTGTTAGTACTTCTAAAACCAGTACTGCTTCTGGCAAATGTGTTTCCAAGCCTATCATTGTAACAAAGTACTCCAGAAATGAGGAGTCAAAGTTTAAGAATCTTGTCAAGAAAGAATGCAAGTATTTTGATGAGAAAGGGGTACCCAAGACCACTTTGGCTTGGGTTCCTAATTCATACTAACTGATTTATCTTATGTGCAGGGCAACCAACAACTCAAAGGAAAGAGCATATGGCATGTTGATAGTGGTTGCTCTAGGCACATGACAGGTAACATGTCATGCCTTCAGGATTTCAAGCATATCAATGGAGGACATGTTGCTTTTGGAGATAATCTTACTGGTGGTAAAATAAGTGGAAAAGGTAATGTTACAAAAGGTAAGATGACCTTTGAGGATGTCTACTATGTTGATCAATTGAAGTACAACATGTTAAGTGTATCACAGGTTTGTGACAAACAACATAGCATATTATTTACAAATACAGAGTGTATGATCCTTGCTCCAGGGTTCAAAGTAGTTGATGAAAGCATGATACTACTTAGAACTCCAAGAAAGGACAATGTTTATTGTCTTGATATGGACAATGTTGATAGTGATTCATCCCTGAACTGTCTTGTTTCAAAAGCTTCTGTGGATGAATCCTCTCTTTGGCACAGAAGGATGTGTCACATGAACTTCAAGACTATGAAAAAACTTGTTAAAAACATCCTTGTAAGAGGTTTACCTTCAAAAGTATTTTCATGTGATGATCATTGTGTTGCATGTCTTAAAGGCAAACAACACAAAACTTCTCATAAGACCAAAGAGTTAAACACAATTTCTTCTTGTCTCCAATTATTGCATATGGATCTGTTTGGTCCTACAAATGTTATGAGTATAGGCAAGAAATCTTACTGCTTGGTTATTGTTGATGATTACTCTAGATTTACCTGGGTATATTTTCTAAGGACTAAGGATGAGACAAGTGGACTGATCAAATCCTTTATCCTAAGAATTGAAAACCAAACTAATCAAAAAGTAAAAGTCATTAGATCAGATAATGGGACTGAGTTTAAAATTTTTGATCTAAACACCTTCTGTGAAGAGAAAGGCATTGAGAGACAATATAGTGCCCCTAGGACTCCTCAACAGAATGGAGTTGCTGAGAGGAGAAATAGGACACTAATAGAGGCTGCTAGATCTCTGTTGGCTGATTCAAAACTGCCAATTACCTTCTGGGCTGAAGCAGTTAATACTGCTTGTTATGTCCAAAACAGAGTTCTAGTGGTTAAGCCAAAGAACAAGACCCTTTATGAGCTTTTAAATAAAAGAAAACCTTTCATTGGATTTTTTAAACCTTTTGGGTGTCCTTGTACAATTCTCAATACCAAATCTCACTTAGGTAAGTTTGATAGCAAAGCAAATGATGGATTTCTTGTTGGTTACTCATATCAGAGTAAGGCTTACAGAGTCTTTAACTCTACTTCTAGAATAATTGAAGAAAGTGACAATGTCAATTGCAATGAGAACACACCAAATCCAATTGGGTCTGGTCCTCAGTGGCTATTTGACATTGACTCACTAACTAACTCTTTTGGTTTCAGTAGTGATGATTATGCAGGTTCAAGGAGTGGAGGATCAGGGACTACACAAGTTCAAGAAAGTATGACTCAATCTGTGAACTTTCCCATACCCACAGTGGATCCTGTTGAAGACTGTGAAAAGGAACCATCTACTGGACCAAGTCAAAGTGAAGAAGAAAGTAGAGATGAGGAGACTCAAGAAAATAAAGAACCAGAAGTAACTACTGAAAACACTTCAGTTGAGTTGAATGACTCTAATCTAGAGGTGGGACTTAATGAAGAACCTAGTCATCACAGTAGAAGTCAAAAGAATCATCCTCCACAGCTGGTAATAGGGGATATATCTTCTCCTATGATGACTAGAAATCAACGTAGGCTTCAAGAAATGCAAGACCAACAGCATACAGTGCTTTCTTGTTTTTTATCCCAGCTTGAGCCTAAAAAGGCACATGATGCTATGAAAGAGTCTAGTTGGATAGAAGCCATGCAAGAAGAGCTACTGTAGTTCAAGCTGCAAGATGTTTGGGATCTGGTAGACCTTCCTAAAGGCCAAAGAGCAATAGGAACAAAATGGGTCTTCAGGAATAAGAGAGATGAAAGAGGCATAGTCATAAGGAACAAAGCAAGGTTGGTGGCTCAAAGATATACACAAGAAGAAGGAATAGACTATGAAGAAGTATTTGCACCTGTGGCTAGGATAGAAGCAATTAGATTATTCCTAGCTTATGCTTCTTATATGAAATTCAAAGTCTATCTAATGGATGTCAAAAGTGCATTTCTTTATGGCTCAATTGAAGAAGAAGTATATGTCTGTCAACCACCAGGGTTTGAAAACCCAAGCTATCCAGACAGGGTGTACAAATTGAAGAAAGCACTTTATGGACTACATCAGGCTCCAAGAGCATGGTATGACACTCTGTCATCCTATCTCTTGGAAAATAGCTTTGAAAGAGGAGTCATTGATAAGACTCTATTCATCAAGAGAAAGAAGAAGGATATCTTGCTGGTCCAAATCTATGTTGATGATATTATCTTTGGATCAACAAGAGATAACATGTGCAAGGAATTTGAGGAACTAATGCATCAAAGGTTAAAGATGAGTTCCATGGGGGAACTTACTTTCTTCCTTGGACTACAAGTTCAACAGAAGTCGGATGGAATCTTTATCTGTCAGTCCAAGTATGTGCAGGACATTCTAACCAAGTTTGGTTTCTCAGATTCAAAACCTGCCAGCACACCTATGGAGACACACAAGCAGATAACAACAGATCTTGAGGGGGAGGATATGGATGTTCATCATTATAGATCCATGATTGGCTCTCTCATGTATCTTACAGCCTCTAGTCCAGATATAATGTTTCCAGTCTGTGTATGTGCAAGATTCCAAGTTAGGACAAAGCAATCTCACTATCAAGCTGTTAAAAGGATATTCAGATATCTCAAAGGGCAATCCAGATTGGAACTTTGGTATCCTCACGACTCATCCTTTGAACTGCTTGCATACTCAGATAGTGATCTAGGTGGAGCAAACTTGGACAGAAAATCTACTTCTGGAGGATGTCAGTTTTTGGGTGTAAGACTAGTTTCATGGCAGTGCAAGAAACAAACCACAGTATCCACATCTACAACAGAGGTAGAGTACATAGCAGCTGCAAGTTGCTGTTCTCAAGTCTTATGGATTCAGAATCAAATGCTGGATTATGGGGTAACCTTTCTACACACTCCAATTTTTATTGATAATAGTAGTGTTATTAGCATTGTGAATAATCCTGTCAAGCACTCAAAGACAAAGCACATTGAGATCAGGTATCACTTCATAAGAGACTGTAATGAAAAGAAACTTATTCAAGTTGTAAAAGTTCACACTGATAACCAGTTTGCTGATCTATTCACTAAAGCTTTTGATGTGGGTAGATTCACTTTCTTGGTAACAAGTGTGGGAATGATCAACTCTGAATAAGCCCTTTCTCAAAAAGTAGTTATATACCTGTATATTGTTTATTCTTGGTGTTACTAATCTTCTTTTTCAGGATATATATAACAGTACTCAGTGTATCACAAGCTTAAAAGAGTAAGTATGGTTAATACTGCCAGTACAGTTTTAATACTGCTAGTAGTTAATATTGTTAGTGGTTAATACTGCTCTCAGTTAATACTGCTAGATAGTTAATACTGCTTGTGGTTAATACTGCTCTCAGTTAATACTGCTAGTTAGTTAATACTGCTAGTGGTTAATACTGCTCTCAGTTAATACTGCTAGTTAGTTAATACTGCTTGTGGTTAATACTGCTCTCAGTTAATACTGCTAGTTAGTTAATACTGCTAGTGGTTAATACTGCTCTCAGTTAATGCTGCTAGTTAGTTAATACTGCTAGTGGTTAATACTGCTTTCAGTTAATACTGCTTTCAGTTAATACTGCTCTAGGTTAATACTGCTTATGTCCCGAATACTATAAATACTCTTTGCCCGCCTAAAAGTTCATAACGACTCTTTGCATATTGTTCACTTGCGCTCTAAACCCTTTCTCTCTCAAGTTCAAAGTTCTCAGGCAAGAACTTTCAAAGATCAATGGCATCAATGGCGTTCATTGACGAGAACAATAAAATCGCGATGCTCCAAAAGCCAAAGCAAGCTGCAGGATTTCATCAGATAGTGGATTTTCTGAAAACTAGCCATATCGCCTATGCTCTGACAGTGTCTCCATCAATCTATATCGAGTATCAAAGGCAGTTCTGGGCTAATGCCACCATTGTTGCTTAAAATGGTGTGCAAATGATCAAGACAAGGGTCTGTGAAAAACCTTTGACAGTTACTGAAGAGGTAATTCGCATCAGTCTACGTCTAGACGATGCCTCTGGTATAACTTCTATCTCTAATGATGAACTATTTTCTAATCTTTCAAGAATGGGGTATGGAGGCCCATTGGGTGTGTTCAAGTTCTTAAAAGCAAAATTTTCACCTCAATGGCGTTTCTTTGTCCATACCCTTATGCATTGTATCTCTAAAAAGACTATTGGATGGAGTGAGTTCAGTAGCACCATTGCTTATGCTCTGGTATGCTTAGCCACTGCCAGAAAGTATAATTTTTCCCAAATGATTTTCAATGATCTTTTCTCAAACTTGGGAAACAAAAAGAGCTTTTATATGTATCCCAGGTTTGTTCAAGCAGTTATCACCCACAAATTGACGGATATTCCTCATTTTGATGGGATATATGTACTAAAACCCCCTAAAGGAAAGGTTTTCTCAAATATGAGAAGATCTGCTGGGGACTCGGAAGGAGTTGACACCCCATTGTTCTCTACAATGATGGTGGTGTCCCAAACTGATGAAGGTATGGTAGCAGGGTCAAGGCCCTCATTAGACCAACCCACTGCTAGCCAATCCCAACCTTTCCACTCTAAATCAATTCCCCAGTCTCTTCTTGATAAACCAACTTCACCTATCACCCAAACATACAAAAGGAAACAGGTAAAGAAGGCTCCTTCCCTTCTTGTACCAACAACCCCTAAGCCTTTAGGCCCTCTAAGGGAGGATTCTCCCTTAGAGAATATCTACAGGGAAACCACAAGGGTGTCTCCCAACCCAAAGGAGGTGCTCTCTGAGGAGGAGGTTGAGCATATGGGTCCTGAGGCTGCCACTACTCCTGCTAGCACAGAGGAGGACAGTGGTAACATACATAAGACCTCTCCCATGGCAACTTTGAATGAGCAATCATTCAAAGGTCCCCGGTGCCAAGAAACCAAGGGGGTGGATAGTGCTTCAGCTAGGCAGAAGGCTTCCACTACTAAAAGATCCCATGATCTTTCAAAAGAGGGTAACACTCCTAGAGAAGGTGAGGACAGATATGACTATCTTGAATTGATGGACACAATGGCCAACATTAATATGGATGTCATCAAACAAGGCAAAGACATAGAAGAGATGAAAATGGTGATTCTGTCTCAACAAGTACAGATTACCAAATTGAAGAAAATGGTAACAAGATTGGTGCAAAAGAAGAGGAGAAGGCAATTTGTTTTGAAGAAGAGGAAAAATGCTAATGATGCTTTCAACAAGGGGGAGAATTCAGAGGCTGAAGCAGAAAAGGAAAGTACTTCTGAGATGGGATTTGATGTTAAGGGGGAGAAAGCTGCAGAAACAGAAGCACAAGCAGTAGAAACAGATAAGGTTCAAGCAGCAGCAGTAACAGAACAGGTAGCAGCAGTAACAGGGCTATCTATTGAAGAATTGGAAATAGCAGAAACTTTGGTAAAAGCAAAGAATGACACTCCTAAGGCTACTCAAAAGGCCAAGGGAGTGGTCATCAATGAAGGAGGCCTTTAAAAGAAGACAAAAGAAAGAAGTGAGGCAGGTTTGAAGGATGCAAAGGGTAAAGCTAAGATGGTTGAATCTGAACAACCCTCAAAGAAGAACCAGGTGGAGTTAGATGAAGAAGTAGCAAAACAACCCCAAGTTGAGATGGAAAAGGAGGAACAACTCCAATCAGAGAAGGACAGAGAACTTGCACTGGAGATGGACAGAAAGCTCAATGAAGAATATCAAAAGAGCATAAAAACTGCAGCTGAAGTCAAGAAAATACCAGTCAAAAAGCAGAAAAGACAACCTTCCAAGACCTTTTTGGCCAATCAGGAAAGGAGAAAGATGATAAATTTCCTGAAAGGTTCAATTGGTGTCAAAGGAGAAATGTTTAATAACATGGCCTACAGTCAAGTTGAGGAGCTCTACAAGAAGGAAATGGCAAAGCTCCAAGGGGATTCCTCTCAAAGAGAAGAAGTAGAAAGAAGGATGAAAGAGAGACATGATCTCAACATCCAACAACCATTCCCTGAGGAGACCACACCTTCAAAGGATAAAGCTGAAGAAAAGAAAGAAGAGCAAGAGAATGTTGATGTGGAAGTAAAGTCTTCAAAAAGAGTAAAGTCTATAGCCTCCAAGAAGCAGTCCAAAAGGCAAAGAGTTGAAGAAAGAGCAGAATCTGAAGCAGAACCTCCTTCAGCAGAACCAACTCAGAATCCAGAATCATCAAACAAGCAATCTAATGAGCAGGTTGAATTGTTCATGACATTAACAAATGATGATCCAATACAAGCAGATCCCATCTTTATCCAAGCTCCTGAAATCATCTTTTGGGATATCCTGGAAGATCAAAGAAAGAAATTCTTTAGGATTAAGAGGCTAGGGGACATATATGAGGTGTATCCTACTTGGGGAAGTTTCATCAGAAGTTGTACAAGATCAGATCTAGAAGAGATGTTTAAAGTTGGAATGAGATTGTATGAAAAGGAGCTGACAGGAGAAGAAATGAGCTTAATCAGATTAGCCATGGAGTACTTGTGCATGATGTTTGAACCTAGTAAAGTTCAACATGTGATCAGGGATTTGCATCTGGAGAATAAATTTCTAAGGATAGAAAACTGGAAGATATTTGAAAGATGTGGGGTCTATGTCATCACTGTGAATGGAGCATATCATGAGTACTAGTTAGTGGACAAGATATATGAGCACAGCAAGGGTAAACTACAAGCAATGTTGAATGCCAAGCTTATTTGTTCAAAAGATTCAGAAATGGCAAAGGTTGTGGTTAGCAGGATTATAAATCAAAGCTTGGGTTTGGATCCTAATCTAGGGGTGTAAACTGAAGTGTTGAAATCATCTTGAAGAAAATCTGAAGAACTTGACTTCTTTTCCTAAAAGTCAAGTTAGGGGGAGATTGTTGGGAACTGAAGAAAAGCTCAAGTATGGTTAATGCTGCTAGTTCAGATTTACTACTGCTAGAAGACTTCAAAGTTAATACTGCTGAATATTACTACTGCTAGTAGAATTAATACTGTTAGTCAAACTTAGTACTGCTTGAACAAAGTTAGTACTGCTTAGATAGTTAGTACTGCTAGTGGTTAGTGCTGCTTAGTAGTTAATGCTGCCAAGACCAAGTTAATGCTGCTTCAGAGATAATGTGAAGATAATGATGAAGAGATCGTGGTTAAAGATAAACATGGAAAGCTGAAGATATTCATGGAAGATATACTGAAGATATTTTATTTATTATAATTATCTTTTTATTCAGTATATGTATAGAATTGACATAATAG
Organism: Arctium lappa; assembly: GCA_023525745.1. Taxonomy (NCBI): domain Eukaryota; kingdom Viridiplantae; phylum Streptophyta; class Magnoliopsida; order Asterales; family Asteraceae; genus Arctium; species Arctium lappa. The sequence continues at coordinate 17,515,417 of CM042056.1, read as the reverse complement.
TTTACAATTAATCATTTTTTTTAAGTTTTTGTTTTAGTGAGAATCAACCTCAAGGCATAGATCCCAATTCTAGAGAAGTAGAATTCGTCTTGAAAGAGCTTGTTCTTCAAGATTGAGGTTGAGTGTGTAATCTTGTGATTTGATAATTGAATACAAGTTTACAAGTTGTTGATTATATACTGTTTTGATTACTGTTACATTGAATATCAAAGTGTTATTCCGCAACTTCATTGATATTGTTTCTGAGACTTTATTCTTGTTAAGAATTTGATCCTGACAATCAATCATTCAGTCTAAAGAGAACACATACATCACACACATAGAAGGTGTAAAAGAGAGAGCTCATCAGTGAAGAACATTCAACCTTGTAATCCTCGATTGTAATCGAAACAGGTTGGTAATCAATATATATTTGTTGTGTGATTTATCTGGTAAACGATCGTGTTCAATCACACGGACTCACAATTTTCCATAGTTGAAGAGGAGCAAGTCCTTGTTAGTGGTACTACACATGCATGTGGTATTCCATTAAGTTTTATAAGTATTGCTTCCAAATTTAGTACATCCCCACGAAAAAGAAAACTAGAAAATAAATATGCTCCCTGACCATAATAACCACAAGTCCTTGCACAAAATTTGATACTCTAGTCTTGCGTATCCACAAAATTTGCTACCGTAGTGTTAATAATTCTCTCACTCTTTATATACGTTAATAATTTGGCGCTTCTAACTTTAACGTACTAACGTCTCATAAGAGATGGACCTCGTCTTTGTTTTCCCTTTTCCTTTGTCTTAAGGTTACACTACTAGAGTAAGGTGAATCAGCCTCCATGGTCTTATTTTCTCTATTACAAACATTCTATGGTTTTGTTTTATAGATATCGTGGCATGTCGCCATAATAGAGGTTTTATGGATTATATTTCTTTGAAGCTAATACAATACACGTAAAAGATGCAACAGAGAAAACAATTTGCATTCATTGGTGTAATATCAGTAAAATGGGTAGCTTAGCTATGAACTTTTTGATAGATTTTCTACTTATATTGGACGGAAGGGTGTGGGTCTTGTGAAGGTGTGTCCTTGTGGATGAAGAAAATGACTAATTAATTGTGTTCCATACATTTTTTTGAACAAAAAACCGCTGACAGAAACAAGATAGTCAAATAACAACAAAAAATCCGAATAACATCCGATCATTCAAATCTGAATAATGAAAATCGTACACCACAAGGTTCCTTTGATGCACAATTTTTTTTGCATAAATTCCAAACACAGAACAAAGAAATCACATCATCTAGAGTTCATATATAATACGGGTAAAAGATGCAACAGAGTAAACAATTTGCATTCATTGGTGTAATATAGTATAATGGGTAGGTTAGCTATGATCTTTTTGATAGATTTTCTACTTATATTGGACGGAAGGGTATGGGTCTTGTGAAGGTGGGTCCTTGTTGATGAAGAAAATGACTAATTAATTGTGTTCTTAAATAGGCATCACTAAGATCGACTCAAGAAACTCTTCAACTTATGATCTATAAACCAAACCAAATAAATCCAATATATTTCATTTGTAAGTAAGCTCCAAGAAAGGTAGGATATATAAGGACCTTTCCTCTATCTCAAAAAACATGAAGTTTGTTTAGCATAACGCCAATTCAACTCAGGTCAAGTCATGATCTATGCATAACGCCAATTCAAAATCTGAATCGAGACTTAAGACGTCTTGGATAATAGAAAGAAACTAAAAAAGCAGCTGAAAAGGGAAATAACCCGTAATTGAAGCATCTCTAACATGATTGAAGTAGCCTACACATGTACATGCACATATGCCTAATAACCACTCAGATTTCTTGGCCATTGCGACTTTACTTTAGGCATTCTTCAAGCAAATATTGTTTAAATATGTTGTGTATAAAATGGCGTACGCTACAAATTACCCTCAAAATTGCAATATACCAAACCACCCCAACCAAAACCTATAGGAAGCTCGTTAAATGACTCAAATCAGGTTGCATTTCTTTATATTCCAAGGGCACAATCATATATTCACAACTTTAGAGTGGAATTCAAGATAGGCTCAAAGTCACCCTTTTCTTTTTCTGCTGGCAAATTACCAAAAACCTCCTCAAGAGAAGTTAAGAGAAGCTGGTGAACACATGTTGAATCCTTAGTCCAAAAATCGACATCAATTCATTACAAAACACTGCAATTCATAACAAAAGCACTGCAATTCATACCAAAACACTGCACTTCATACCAAAACACTAGAATTCATCTAGAGTTCATATTTTGAGTTCAACGAATTAAAAGCATTATAACTCCAAAAATCGACATCAATTCACATTTAGTTTTTGCAAAGTAATTGCACAAGATCGAAGTTAAATACTTGCCATGTTTCTCACCTCACCTCATATGCAACACCCTTTTTCAGACAATCCAATGAAATTAACCACCTGCGATGAAGAAATCGAATAAATACAACTCATAAATTAGGGTTTCAAAACAAATTCCAAAAAGAATTAACTTCCAAACAAACAAAATTTACCAAATCAAAGAAGAAATTGAAGAATTCATTAAATCTACACATTCAAAACGTGCAGGAATCGAATTTATGATGCGAATTTGTTGAGAAAAACTTACTATTATTTTTTAGGGTTTGTTGGCGTGATGGAAGATTTAAGAAATGGGAGTGAGGAATGGGGAAAGGGCTTTTCTTACAAGTTGCATATATGATTGAAGAACAACATACCTAATTCGGGAGAAGAATGGTGTTTGTTGCCGTTGATTAATCTTGATAAGGGAGGCGTGGGGGAGAGGGTGTGGACTGAGTTCATTGAACTAATTTAATTCGGGAGAGGAAACGTTGGGAGGAAGAGGGGAATCGTTCGTGGTAGGAGAACGTGGAGGAAGACAGGCGTGGGTTGTGGGATTTGAAAGAAACTGATTTGTACAATAAACCGCTTTGTACAATAAACTGTTTTAGAATCTTTATAAGATAGTAGAGATAATAGTTGATGTTTGTAACAAAGGTCGATCATCAGGAATATTGTTCTTCATGCCTGTTAGATTATTGGTGTTTGGATTTTCGGTTTTCCAACTGATCAGTCATGTGGCAATTTAGTTTTCCAACTTGATTTTTGGTTGGGATTTTGCTGCAACATGTGATCTTCCATTTACCAGCTAAAGTAGACCAACCACATAAACTATACTTAACAATAGATTCAAAGCTAAAGCTCAAACCACAAAGAATAGAAGATTCATTAGGGTTGAGGTGATAATGGGTAGATAACATAAATATGAGTTACATATACTTTGGTATGAATCACTATGATCCCATTGATGATCTTAATCAAATTGCACATGCTGCCAACTAAGAATGTGTAATCTGGTGTGCCATTTCTACAATCTGCAACACTTTCTTCTGAACAAATGTCAATACATTGACTTCATCGAGTTGACTGCTTCAGCTTTTATAGGGTAAATTAAATATTAGAGCATAAACAGTTTTATATATCTTATACTACTATCCATGTAGATTGTTCCATGAGATAGCTATTCATTCTTAATTATTAGAATGTAATAGAATAACTCTAATGATAACTAAGAAGCCACTGTGAAAGAGATAATACCCATTGAAGAAGCGTAACGATTGGAAACATCATCTTGATAGTTGAGCAGTAAAAGAGAAAAGAAGAGAAAAACATCATGAAACATGAGGGTTTTGCTATAGTAAAAACTAGTTAAATAATCCGTATGTTAAGGCAAACTCAAGACAGCATGGTGACACGTAGGTAACCTGAACAAGTTGTTGTAAAGAAGTCATAAGCTCCACATTAGCGATTCATAAATCCATCTAAATTCTGAATTTGATCATATCTGAAAACAAATCCTAATTCTCTCTAAAATGATTCTAAACCGTTCTTAAAACAGCTGTACACAGTCCTCAATGTGGTCTCAAAACGGATGTAGCAGTTTCCTTAAAACAACTCTAGACGACCTCTAAACCCAACGCCAAAAAAGTTGCAAAACTACCACTCGAAAACAGCACCATCATGGTTGCTGTTTCCAATTATGTCCCTCAAATAACAGTCTTTAAATGGCTCGACATCAGCTAAAGGTTCTATCTGGTTCACTAATGGAAGCTATAGGCCTATGATGCTTTTTTCTACTGATGTTATGATTAGTAAATTGAGTTTGCTACATGTAAATAGACAATCTTCTCAAAACACAATGCCTAGCAGTGAACAAAAGAAGAGGACACCCTACTTATCTGTATAGTTAAGAAAGCCACCAGTTTGGCAACCACACAGTTGGTCACAAAGAAGAAATAATGTGAGATTTGTTCCACGTGACATAAAAAATTGTATGGATATTGGATTATAAGGAATAAGATGCTAACAGAATGACCAAATATTACCAGAAATCACATATCAAGATCACTAGGTCAAAACTCCAAAAGGATCCCATAAGGTTTGTAGATCAGGACCTACACGCGCTCTATTAAGTTGAATGAGAAAGGATTGAGAAATACAAACATGTTTAGTTGATAAAATCCTAGAAACAAGAGTTTGTTGTGTAGTACAAGAAGTTTTTGTTGGAAGTAATGATACCGAAGGCAAAGGAGTGCAAGGGTGCAAGTGAGGCGATGGGATTAGGTTTGCCAAGAGAGGAAGATGTACCGGGCAGCTGTGTTGAAGACAAGGCTACGGATGAAGAACCCATGAAGAAGGAAGACTACAAAAATGATGAAGACTTCATCATTGTGGACTAGCAAAGGGTATGAAGGCTGTGTTTTATCATTAGGAGGGAGATTCTTGGAAGTAATGATAAAACACAATAATTGTTTATTTAAATTATTAGATAGACTTATATGTATATATGTTTAAAGTATAAGGACTGCTTCTGTAAATAAATAAAGACAGTTATGGAAACTGTCAAGACAGTTACTTTTGGCGCATGTTGTGAACCGTTGTGTTGGTTCACAAAGCACCTATTCATGATGTATATATATTAAACGTATTTGTGAAATAAGATATCAGTTGTGTGTATCTCTATTCTCTGTATTTTTCTTCTTCTTAATCATACACACACACAACACGGTGCATATCAGAAAGTTTGTGACAAAATCATGAGGAGATCCACAGGGTTGTCAAACCTGCACGGAATCGACGATCTGAACGATTCTATCAGTTGGTATCAGAGCCCATGGTTGGGCAGATCGTTGGGAAGTTCGATTACAAATTCGAATTCAGAAACGAAAAACAAAAGGGTGGTCGTTTTTAAAAAGGGGTTTTGGAACCAACGACGCAAGGAAGTGCTTCAACGATTGGAACACTTAAAGATTTCTGAACAAAAAGAGATACGAAAACCTAGACTAAACTTCGTAGATAAGAGGAAGATGAAGAAATCAAGATGCTATATATGTTTCGTTAGAGGGCATGCGTATTGGAATTGCCACAACAAACAGAAGAAAGGCGACTTCAAGCCGAAAAGAAATACGGAGAAGGCCACGTGGAATGACTTCGATGACATATTCGTACCAACACCGAATTGGGTCGTTGTAGGATCCGATGAAGAAGGATGGATTGAGAGTTGGTATATCTCAGACGAATATGCAAGACACATGACACCAAATTTGGAGGCATTCGAAAACTTCAAGGCATGTACGATTGGTTCTAGTAACACGGGTCGACGAGGCGTGAAAGTTCAAGGTTTTGGAGAAATAATTGTAACAACGGAAACCAGAAATTACGTGATTCCGGGAGTTTACTATGTTCCGAAGTGTGGCTTAAATGTGTTGAGTTTAAGTCAATTAATAATTCAAGGTTTGAAGGTCTTACTTAAGGGTTCAAAAGCCATTTTGACAAGACACTTCGAAGTTGAACGCGATGATGACATTAGCGATAAAAGTAATGAAAGTAGTGATGACATGGGACTAAAATGCAGCGACAAAGACCTTCAAGAACTTGATCTCATTAAGAAAAGGGCAATCAACGAAGTGGTGAAGTGTTTTGACTCCTTTTATGATGATTTGACAATTGAAAGAAAATTAGATGGTAAAGAACATGGAAGAGTACCATCTAAAAATGACTTTGATAACATAATTGATTTTTTGAAAATGGTTAATGAAGATGAAATCGAAGAGGATTGCAGGAACTTGGTTAAAGAGCATTTTGAAAACCTAGTAAAAGGGTTTTATGAAGATTATTTGAATTGTGAGGAGAGACTAATTCTAGTCAAGATTAATGGTAGTGAAATATGTTTGTTGGATGTTTACTTAACTGTGAATGGTATGGGTGGCCATGTGTATGTCACCACAAAGAATAAATGGAAAGAAGTAGCCTTTGCTTTGGGTTTTTCTAGAGAATATGCAGATGGTATAAAAGAGGTGTATGGGACACACCTTGGACTTTTGGGAGCCTATTATGATACCGCCACAAGATACTCGAGGGACGAGTTGGCACCGAAGGCAAAGGAGTGCAAGGGTGCAAGTGAGGCGATGGGATTAGGTTTGCCAAGAGAGGAAGATGTACCGGGCAGCTGTGTTGAAGACAAGGCTGCGGATGAAGAACCCATGAAGAAGGAAGACTACAAAAATGATGAAGACTTCATCATTGTGGACTAGCTAAGGGTATGAAGGCTGTGTTTTATCATTAGGAGGGAGATTGTTGGAAGTAATGATAAAACACAATAATTGTTTATTTAAATTATTAGATAGACTTATATGTATATATGTTTAAAGTATAAGGACTGCTTCTGTAAATAAATAAAGACAGTTATGGAAACTGTCAAGACAGTTACTTTTGGCGCCTGTTGTGAACCGTTGTGTTGGTTCACAAAGCACCTATTCATGATGTATATATATTAAACGTATTTGTGAAATAAGATATTAGTTGTGTGTATCTCTATTCTCTGTATTTTTCTTCTTTTTAATCATACACACACAGCACTGTGCATTTCAGAAAGTTTGTGACAGAATCATGAGGAGATCCACAGGGTTGTCAAACCTGCACGGAATCGACGATCTGAACGATTCTATCAGTTGGTATCAGAGCCCATGGTTGGGCAGATCGCTGGGAAGTTCGATTACAAATTCGAATTCAGAAACGAAAAACAAAAGGGTGGTCGTTTTTAAAAAGGGGTTTTGGAACCAACGACGCAAGGAAGTGCTTCAACGATTGGAACACTTAAAGAATTCTGAACAGAAAGAGATACGAAAACCTAGACTAAACTTCATAGATAAGAGGAAGATGAAGAAATCAATATGCTATATATGTTTCGTTAGAGGGCATGCGTATTGGAACTGCCCCAACAAACAGAAGAAAGGCGACTTCAAGCCGAAAAGAAATACGGAGAAGGCCACGTGGAATGACTTCGATGACATATTCGTACCAACACCGAATTAGGTCGTTGTAGGATCCGATGAAGAAGGATGGATTGAGAGTTGGTATATCTCAGACGAATATGTAAGACACATGACACCAAATTTGGAGGCATTCGAAAACTTCAAGGCATGTACGATTGGTTCTAGTAACACGGGTCGACGAGGCATGAAAGTTCAAGGTTTTGGAGAAATAATTGTAACAACGGAAACCAGAAATTACATGATTCCGGGAGTTTACTATGTTCCGAAGTGTGGCTTCAATGTGTTGAGTTTAAGTCAATTAATAATTCAAGGTTTTAAGGTCTTACTTAAGGGTTCAAAAGCTATTTTGACAAGACACTTCGAAGTTGAACGCGATGATGACATTAGCGATAATAGTAATGAAAGTAGTGATGACATGGGACTAAAATGCAGCGACAAAGACCTTCAAGAACTTGATCTCATTAAGAAAAGGGCAATCAACGAAGTGGTGAAGTGTTTTGACTCCTTTTATGATGATTTGACAATTGAAAGAAAATTAGATGGTAAAGAACATGGAAGAGTACCATCTAAAAATGACTTTGATAGCATAATTATTTTTTGAAAATGGTTAATGAAGATGAAATCAAAGAGGATTGCAGGAACGTGGTTAAAGAGCATTTTGAAAACCTAGTAAAATGGTCTTATGAAGATTATTTGAATTGTGAGGAGAGACCAATTCCAGTCAAGATTAATGGTAGTAAAATATGTTTGTTGGATGTTTACTTAACTATGAATGGTATGGGTGGCCATGTGTATGTCACCACAAAGAATAAATGGAAAGAAGTAGCCTTTGCTTTGGGTTTTTCTAGAGAATATGCAGATGGTATAAAAGAGGTGTATGGGACACACCTTGGACTTTTGGGAGCCTATTATGATACCGCCACAAGATACTCGAGGGACGAGTTGGCACCGAAGGCAAAGGAGTGCAAGGGTGCAAGTGAGGCGATGGGATTAGGTTTGCCAAGAGAGGAAGATGTACCGGGCAGCTGTGTTGAAGACAAGGCTGCGGATGAAGAACCCATGAAGAAGGAAGACTACAAAAATGATGAAGACTTCATCATTGTGGACTAGCTAAGGGTATGAAGGCTGTGTTTTATCATTAGGAGGGAGATTGTTGGAAGTAATGATAAAACACAATAATTGTTTATTTAAATTATTAGATAGACTTATATGTATATATGTTTAAAGTATAAGGACTGCTTCTGTAATTAAATAAAGACAGTTATGGAAACTGTCAAGACAGTTACTTTTGGCGCCTGTTGTGAACCGTTGTGTTGGTTCACAAAGCACCTATTCATGATGTATATATATTAAACGTATTTGTGAAATAAGATATCAGTTGTGTGTATCTCTATTCTCTGTATTTTTCTTCTTCTTAATCATACACACACACACAGCACTGTGCATATCAGAAAGTTTGTGACAGAATCATGAGGAGATCCACAGGGTTGTCAAACCTGCACGGAATCGACGATCTGAACGATTCTATCAGTTGGTATCAGAGCCCATGGTTGGGCAGATAGCTGGGAAGTTCGATTACAAATTCGAATTCAGAAACGAAAAACAAAAGGGTGGTCGTTTTTAATAAGGGGTTTTGGAACCAACGACGCAAGGAAGTGCTTCAACGATTGGAACACTTAAAGATTTCTGAACAGAAAGAGATACGAAAACCTAGACTAAACTTCGTAGATAAGAGGATGATGAAGAAATCAAGATGCTATATATGTTTCGTTAGAGGGCATGCGTATTGGAACTGCCCCAACAAACAGAAGAAAGGCGACTTCAAGCCGAAAAGAAATACGGAGAAGGCCACGTGGAATGACTTCGATGACATATTCGTACCAACACCGAATTGGGTCGTTGTAGGATCCGATGAAGAAGGATGGATTGAGAGTTGGTATATCTCAGACGAATATGCAAGACACATGACACCAAATTTGGAGGCATTCGAAAAATTCAAGGCATGTACGATTGGTTCTAGTAACACGGGTTGACGAGGCGTGAAAGTTCAAGGTTTTGGAGAAATAATTGTAACAACGGAAACCAGAAATTACGTGATTCCGGGAGTTTACTATGTTCCGAAGTGTGGCTTCAATGTGTTGAGTTTAAGTCAATTAATAATTCAAGGTTTTAAGGTCTTACTTAAGGGTTCAAAAGCTATTTTGACAAGACACTTCGAAGTTGAACGCGATGATGACATTAGCGATAATAGTAATGAAAGTAGTGATGACATGAAACGAAAATGCAGCGACAAAGACCTTCAAGAACTTGATCTCATTAAGAAAAGGGCAATCAACGAAGTGGTGAAGTGTTTTGACTCCTTTTATGATGATTTGACAATTGAAAGAAAATTAGATGGTAAAGAACATGGAAGAGTACCATCTAAAAATGACTTTGATAGCATAATTATTTTTTGAAAATGGTTAATGAAGATGAAATCAAAGAGGATTGCAGGAACGTGGTTAAAGAGCATTTTGAAAACCTAGTAAAATGGTTTTATGAAGATTATTTGAATTGTGAGGAGAGACCAATTCCAGTCATGATTAATGGTAGTGAAATATGTTTGTTGGATGTTTACTTAACTGTGAATGGTATGGGTGGCCATGTGTATGTCACCACAAAGAATAAATGGAAAGAAGTAGCCTTTGCTTTGGGTTTTTCTAGAGAATATGCAGATCTTATAAAAGAGGTGTATGGGACACACCTTGGACTTTTGGGAGCCTATTATGATACCGCCACAAGATACTCGAGGGACGAGTTGGCACCGAAGGCAAAGGAGTGCAAGGGTGCAAGTGAGGCGATGGGATTAGGTTTGCCAAGAGAGGAAGATGTACCGGGCAGCTGTGTTGAAGACAAGGCTGCGGATGAAGAACCCATGAAGAAGGAAGACTACAAAAATGATGAAGACTTCATCATTGTGGACTAGCTAAGGGTATGAAGGCTGTGTTTTATCATTAGGAGGGAGATTGTTGGAAGTAATGATAAAACACAATAATTGTTTATTTAAATTATTAGATAGACTTATATGTATATATGTTTAAAGTATAAGGACTGCTTCTGTAAATAAATAAAGACAGTTATGGAAACTGTCAAGACAATTATTTTTGGCGCCTGTTGTGAACCGTTGTGTTGGTTCACAAAGCACCTATTCATGATGTATATATATTAAACGTATTTGTGAAATAAGATATCAGTTGTGTGTATCTCTACTCTCTGTATTTTTCTTCTTCTTAATCATACACACACACAACACTGTGCATATCAGAAAGTTTGTGACAGAATCATGAGGAGATCCACAGGGTTGTCAAACCTGCACGGAATCGACGATCTGAACGATTCTATCAATTGGTATCAGAGCCCATGGTTGGGCAGATCGCTGGGAAGTTCGATTACAAATTCGAATTCAGAAACGAAAAACAAAAGGGTGGTCGTTTTTAAAAAGGGGTTTTGGAACCAACGACGCAAGGAAGTGCTTCAACGATTGGAACACTTAAAGATTTCTGAACAGAAAGAGATACGAAAACCTAGACTAAACTTCGTAGAAAAGAGGAAGATGAAGAAATCAAGATGCTATATATGTTTCGTTAGAGGGCATGCGTATTGGAACTGCCCCAACAAACAGAAGAAAGGCGACTTCAAGCCGAAAAGAAATACGGAGAAGGCCACGTGGAATGACTTCGATGACATATTCGTACCAACACCGAATTGGGTCGTTGTAGGATCCGATGAAGAAGGATGGATTGAGAGTTGGTATATCTCAGACGAATATGCAAGACACATGACACCAAATTTGGAGGCATTCGAAAAATTCAAGGCATGTACGATTGGTTCTAGTAACACGGGTCGACGAGGCGTGAAAGTTCAAGGTTTTGGAGAAATAATTGTAACAACGGAAACCAGAAATTACGTGATTCCGGGAGTTTACTATGTTCCGAAGTGTGGCTTAAATGTGTTGAGTTTAAGTCAATTAATAATTCAAGGTTTTAAGGTCTTACTTAAGGGTTCAAAAGCCATTTTGACAAGACACTTCGAAGTTGAACGCGATGATGACATCAGCGATAAAAGTAATGAAAGTAGTGATGACATGGGACTAAAATGCAGCGACAAAGACCTTCAAGAACTTGATCTCATTAAGAAAAGGGCAATCAACGAAGTGGTGAAGTGTTTTGACTCCTTTTATGATGATTTGACAATTGAAAGAAAATTAGATGGTAAAGAACATGGAAGAGTATCATCTAAAAATGACTTTGATAGCATAATTGATTTTTTGAAAATGGTTAATGAAGATGAAATCAAAGAGGATTGCAGGAACCTGGTTAAAGAGCATTTTGAAAACCTAGTAAAATGGTTTTATGAAGATTATTTGAATTGTGAGGAGAGACTAATTCCAGTCAAGATTAATGGTAGTGAAATATGTTTGTTGGATGTTTACTTAACTGTGAATGGTATGGGTGGCCATGTGTATGTCACCACAAGAATAAATGGAAAGAAGTAGCCTTTGCTTTGGGTTTTTCTAGAGAATATGCAGATGGTATAAAAGAGGTGTATGGGACACACCTTGGACTTTTGGGAGCCTATTATGATACCGCCACAAGATACTCGAGGGACGAGTTGGCACCGAAGGCAAAGGAGTGCAAGTGTGCAAGTGAGGTGATGGGATTAGGTTTGCCAAGAGAGGAAGATGTACCGGGCAGCTGTGTTGAAGACAAGGCTGCAGATGAAGAACCCATGAAGGAGGAAGACTACAAAAATGATGAAGACTTCATCATTGTGGACTAGCTAAGGGTATGAAGGTTGTGTTTTATCATTAGGAGGGAGATTGTTGGATGTAATGATAAAACACAATAATTGTTTATTTAAATTATTAGATAGACTTATATGTATATATGTTTAAAGTATAAGGACTGCTTCTGTAAATAAATAAAGACAGTTATGGAAACTGTCAAGACAGTTACTTTTGGCGCCTGTTGTGAACCGTTGTGTTGGTTCACAAAGCACCTATTCATGATATATATATATTAAACGTCTTTGTGAAATAAGATATCAGTTGTGTGTATCTCTATTCTCTGTATTTTTCTTCTTCTTAATCATACACACACAAAGCATTGTGCATATCAGAAAGTTTGTGACAGAATCATGAGGAGATGCATAGGGTTGTCAAACCTGCACGGAATCGACGATCTGAACGATTCTATCAGTTTTTATTCCTGTATATATCTATACTATAATACTATTAGGTTAGTAATTGCTTATTGATGTAGTTGCTCACTATTTATGACCTACTTTACAATTTGAAAACCACATTTATATTGCAAACTTTGCAACCCACCTAATACCATATATTAGAATAATCAAAGGTATAGATGAACTTGGGTTATTTTTGTTAAGTAAGAATTAAATTAAGTTTATTATTCTAATTAAAATACCGTGGAAGGCATAATGGACTATTTCACCTTCAATTTCAAAAATAAGAAAAAGGATAAAAGAAATGTCAGAGTGTCCTTTTTTGGCAGAGATGAAAGCCCACGAAGACGGAGATTAAAAGGAGGTGGAAGGCGATGAAAACGGAGATGAAACGAAGATGGACGAAGATGAACGGAGATGAACGACAATGAACGAAAATGAAACAGAGATGACACGGAGACGAATGGCGATGAATGTAGATGAAAACGTAGACAAAACGGATATGACACGGAGATGAACAACGACTACCCTTCTTAGAACAACCACCGTTCGCCGGTTCTGATGTGGGTCGTCTTGATTCCGATGGCTGGAATGATCTTCTGGAGCTTCTTCCTCTGGCTTTCTTCTCTGTCTTCATCAAAATGGGTTGCAGGTTTTTGGTCACCGATTCAAACGATGGAAGAATCTAAAGAAGAAAACAAACTCAATATTATGAATTATGGAATATGGAATATGTTAAAAACAATTCCATAAATAGTCGGTTACTATCATAAAAAAAAGGCAATGCATAACTACCATATATATCACACCTTGGTTGTAAAAAGGCAACATTGCCCTTATTAATAAAATTAACAATTAAATACAAGAAATTTTGTGAATGGTCCAATTGAGTAATGGTTTATAAATGATCCCCATATATATGTGGATGTGGTTTCAATTGAAAAGCTACATTGGATTGGAAACTTTGGAAACCATCTAGATACCATTGATCTTAGTAATCAATGGTCAAGATTCATTTGACTTAAATATGATAATAAAATAATTAATTTATTAATGAAAATTAATAATAATAGGCTAAAAGAGCAAAAGTGTCTTTTGCTTTTCTGTTTCAATTTTGGTTACAAGATGAAATCTGCTGAATGAGGAAACTTTTTAAACTTGTTGTTTCTTTATATAACTCTCTTGCACCTTTAAAAATAATGATAATAGACCTAATTTAAGGTTCTTTTTATATATCTATAATTAATTAATTATGAGGATTATTAGAAAGCTGGTGAAGGGATGGAGTGATGAAAAGGTGTGTGTTCCAGATTCTAGTTTCTAAACAAGTTTAATCAAACAAACAAGATTTAACACAATGATTACCTGTTTGATTTCTTTCAATTCTCAAAGTTTACACTTTCTCTCTCTAGAACTCTCTCTCTCTAAAACGTATTCTCTCTTAAAAATATCAACTAACTTCTTACACTTGTGTCTACTGAAAATACAAGAAGAAAATGTATTTATACTAACTACTAATTACAAGGAAAATACAAATACAAAATACAACTACGTTTGATTTATTACAAAATAGACTTTGACTTTTAATGAGATATGACTTTAGCAGCTTTGACTTTCTCAACTTTGACCTTCAGTATTCTTGATCTTGTATCCAACAGATTTATGCTCTAACAATCTCCCCCTTTGGATTCAAGATCATTGTTGAAAGATTTAGCAATTAAATCTTCACTTTAAGCTCTGTCTGAACAATCTCCCCTTTTCCTTTAACACAGTTTTCTTTCCGAAGTTATCTTCAAATGATGAACAATCTCCCTAAAGCTCTCATAGAACGCTTTCAGACTTTGGAACGAAATTATCTTCAGAATCAGCTTGAATTGCTTTTCAGCAAATAATCTTCAAAGAAAATTTCCACAAATCTTCAGAAATTCTTTGATCATCTTCAAATCTTTACTTTGAATCTTCTGTCTTGGCTATTTGAGAAAATCATCTCCCCTAATCTTGAAAATCTTTAACATTTCTTCATACCATCTCCCCCTTTTTTATGATTTGAACATCTATATCATCAAAACTTTACTTCCAAGAAATGTCATTGACCGTTCTGATCTGTCAAACTGAGCCTCTGATTTTGTGATCCACAACCGGTATTCATCCAGATCTTTTCAAATCCAGACAAAATAAAAACATGTAACTCCTGAATCAACATATGAATCAGTTAATATGTCTGTCAGTAACACAAAGTCACTGTGTGTAACGAATACACAATATAAAGGAGCTTTTTGATGTTCACTCCCCCAGAGCTTCCATCCAATCATCGAAATACCACAAAGGCAATTTCTATGAATGTTATGACAAAGAAACAAATTCTTTGTGTGCTTGTGCAAGTGTAGAAAGAATTAAGCATGATGATTGCTTTTTAATAAGGCTCAACATTGTGTAAACCACTGAGACAACAGTAGATAAACACAGACTCTAAGTGCATGATTGAAGTGCGAAGGTGGGGCAGACTTCCTTCTTTTTCAATATCCAGATTTTCCAAATGAAAACCAGATAGATAATGTGTTGCGTCCCCTTTAAAATGTGAAACATTTTCTTTTTAAGAAGAAAATGAGTGGTTGGTGGGGTTATAATCAAGAGTTGGCATGGGCTATTTGCCTGTTTCAATAACATTCACCGAAGAATTGTGAAATGCTAGTAATGTGGCTGCCCGGCTCAGAAAGTAGTTGGTGCAGAGTTTGATATTATTTTACTCTGATCTCACACCCTCTTTCTTTTTAATCATTAAGCTCACTACTAACCAAACTCTCTTTTCCATTTTACCTCATCACACCCACACTCATTTCTTTTAGACTCCTCACACTCAATCACTAAAGGATTAACTTCTTGGGTAGGAAACACTGGTTAACGTGAATCCATAGAAGTTTCAGATAAGTCCTAGCACAAAGAACCCATATTTCCTATAAAGTATGAGTTGCTCAAATGGTTTAACTTTAACAGTTAAAGCGCATATACATATATCAGATGAATGTATGCTCAAAAAGTAATCATGAAGATATGAGCATTTTAAACCATTGAAGTATTTTCAAACAAGGAAATTGAATGAATGAACATGAATGTAAGAAACTTGTTTGAAAATCTGACATTGTATAAAATGATCAGAAATGAATGATATAACAATTAAGGCTTATGGTCAAGAATAATTGATAATTGTCTATACGAAACAAAATATAGACATTCTTGAAATAACCATTTCGAAATGAAATATCGCTCAAAATTCTTTGAATACAAACGGAGTGTCTTACCATCGAAGAAATATTGTTTCAATTTAGAGACATGGTAAGAACATTTTGAATAAAAATTCAAACCGGTGTGTGTGAATACTTGAAAGTATATAGAAAAGACAATACGCAAGTAATTATCTTTGGAAACACACGGTTTGTATATCGATTAAGCATAAAAATAAAATGAAAACATTTAAAATCACACTTCCAAATTATAAAATCTGTTGAAAAATCAGGAAGTGGTTTGAACATTTAAGAACATGTTTTCTATATCTGAAAGTTGTCCTTCTTTCAGATATATTTGAGATTAAGATAAGAAATTTACCATTTCGAGCAATCTTAAATCTCAGAAAGTCAAGTTGTAGTCATTTAGATATGATCTTGTCAGCTTCTCTCATCCTGCAAGTCTCAAAATCTAGTCAAAAATTTATTCACAAAATTTATTCTAAAAGAAAATGACATAAGCAATAAAACGATTAATGTACGAGTTTTGATTTGAAATAATCAAAAATCATAGTCTTACTCCTTTTGACTTATAGGCTCCCCCTAAAATCATGCATCACAAAAATTTTATCAGTTAAGTATAATGCAGAAATTAGTTATGCTCCACCTCAAATGAATGTAGATCATCTAAAATCTTCTCTTACTCCCCTGAGATCATGAGCAAACAATTAAAGTGCAGATATCTTTCAGAAATAAAGATAAAGAAAATGATGAAAAATAGCAATTTGTAACTTTAGTAGGTAACAACCGATTACGTCTTAAGATTTAACATACCAAGCTTAGAGACAAGAAAATTAAATCTCTTTTCATCTAAGGGTTTGGTATATAAATCTGCAAGTTGATAATCTGTTTTTTCAAAATAAAGTTTAATTGTTCCTTTTTCTACATTATCTTTTATAAAATGATACCTTACATCAATGTGTTTGGTTTTCGTATGCTGGACAGGATTAGCAGATATGGCAATCGCACTCTTCGAGTCACAGTAGATTGGAATTTTGTCATACTTGAATCCGTAGTCTCGTAGCTGTGTTCGCATCCACAAGACTTGAGAGCAGCAACTGGCAGCAGCTACGTACTCTGCTTCAGCAGTCGATCTAGAAACGCATAATTGTTTCTTTGATGCCTAGCTAACGAGCTTGTCTCCAAGAAATTGTACGTGACCAGAAGTACTCTTTCTGTCCAACATGCAACCTGCATGATCTGCATCTGAATATGCAGTCAGTTGAAACCCAGTATCCTTAGGATACCACAGACCAAGATCTGCAGTCCCCTTCAGATATCTAAAAATCCGTCTGACAGCAGCCAAATGGGATTCTTTGGGAGCAGCTTGATATCTAGAACATAAACATGTTGAAAACATAATATCTGGTCTACTTGATGTAAGATACATTAACGATCCTATCATACCTCTATATGTTCTAACATCAACACTTTTACCCGAAGGATTAGTGTGGATCTTAGTACCAGGTGTCATCGGGGTTCCAATTGATTTACAGTTTTCCATTTTGTACTTTCGAAGAATATCCAAAATGTACTTAGATTGATTTATGAAAATCCCCGTAGAAAACTGTTTAACTTGTAATCCGAGAAAGAAATTCATCTCTCCCATCATACTCATTTGAAAACGTGACACCATGAGTTTAGAAAAGTTTTTGCAATATTTTGGACTAGTAGAACCAAATATTATATCATCAACATAAATCTGAATAAGAATAATATCAGCTTTTTCCTTCTTTATGAATAAAGTAGTATCGATCTTACCTTTAGAGAAACCAGACTTGACCAAGAATTTGGATAAAACGTCATACCATGCTCGAGGGGCTTGTTTTAATCCATAAATGGCTTTGTCCAAGATATATACATGATCTGGCTTATCTGAATTTACGAACCCTTCTGGTTGAGACACGTACACTTCCTCTTTAAGAATGCCGTTCAGAAAGGCTGTTTTCACATCCATCTGAAAGACTGTGAAATTCTTATGAGCTGCGTAGGCTAGAAAAATGCGGATTGCTTCTGTACGCGCTACTGGAACATACGTCTCATCGTAATCAATGCCTTCCTCTTGTCGATAGCCTTTGGCAACAAGTCTAGCTTTATTTCTTATGATGATACCATCTTCATCCTTTTTATTCTTGAATACCCACTTTGTTCCTATCATGGTCTTTCCTTCTGGCTTAGGAACTAATCTCCAAACCCAGTCCGAATCAGCAAGAGCCTCAGATACTCGAGTTGGCTCAATCTTGCTGAGGAATGAGTCATGCATACACTGATTAAGAGTCGCTGACCTTGTCTGAACAGGCTTGTCAAAATCTCCAATTACTTGATGTAATGGATGGTCTTTGGTCCAGCGATGCTCATGTGGGAGTGGAATAGATACTGATTGAATATGATCATCATCTTGAAATCCACTTTCAGAATCTTCAGCTTGAATTACAGGAGGGGGGGTTGTCAGTTGAAGTTACATGTGCAGAAGTATCAGTGGGAACAGCAGATTCAGTCTGTTGAGTAGACAAAGTATTACACCCAACTGAAACAGTTACTTCTGACTCAGCATTTGTTTGAACATCTTCAACTGTAGGAGTAACAACAGGAAGATGAGTTTCTGTCTGAACTGGGGATGCTTGTTCAGTAATGACCTCTGAAGTGACTGGATGATTACAACTTGTATCTTCAGACCTGTCAGTCACAGCAGATTTAGATACATTAGTTCCAAGAGACTCATCATAAAAGTATTCAAATAACAAATCTAAATCAGTTAAATGTGAAGTAGATGTAGAAGCGTTATCCGAATTTGTCACTGTAGACACAGGTTCTGGACTGATCTGCCCAGAAGCTAATACACCAGTGATAACGGGTTCTAAACTGATATGATCAGAAGCCATTTCTTCATCAAATGTAACATTGACGCTCTCCACAACTGTCTTTAACTTCTTTAGATAAACACGATATGCTGCAGATGTTGAAGAATAACCGATAAAGATGCCTTTGTCCGCCTTAGCACTGAATTTATTCAGACCCTCTCTATCATTAAGCACAAAACATTTATACCCAAATATGTGAAAATATTTGATAGTTGGTGTTCTGTTGTTGATCAACTCATTTGGAGTCTTCTGAAATCGACGGTGTATCATGGAACGATTTTGCGTATGGCATGCAGTCGATACAGCTTCCGCCCACAAGAATAGAGGTAGATCCGATTGACTAAGCATAGTCCGAGCGGCCTCGACTAGCGTCCTATTACGCCTTTCGACTACTCCATTTTGTTCAGGCGTTCTAGTAGCAGAATACTGATGTGAAATCCCAACTGATTCGAGATATGCATCAACAATCTTGTTCTTGAATTCTGTGCCGTTGTCAGTTCGAAGAAACTTGACTGGTCGCTACATTTTCACATGGGTCGTCTTTAAGAAAGTAATGAGAACTTCCGGTGTCTCATATTTTGAACGAAGAAATTTGACCCACGTGTATCTGGAGTAATCGTCCACAATTACCAACACATATTTCTTACCACCCAAACTCTGAGTTCTCATTGGTCCACATAAATCCATGTGTAGCAATTCTAACGGAGAACTAGTGCTTGGTTCAGGCTTCGGTTTGTGTGCGACTCTCTTCATCTTGCCCTTCTCACAAGTTGTGCATAAGTGTTCTTTCTCGTATTTCAGCTCATGAAGTCCCTTTACTAATTTCCCACGAACCAGCTTGTTGATGTAACGAAAGTTCAAGTGAGATAAACGTCTGTGCCAGAGCCAACTTTGCTGCAATGAAGCTTTTGTCATCAAGCAAACTTGATTGTCAATCTGAACTTTGGACAAACTGATGGTGTAGAAGCTGGTCTTTCGATTTCCAGATAAGAGTTCTGTTCCATCTTCAGTACGAACCGAGCAACTCTTAGACCTGAAGTTGACCTCTAACCCTTTATCACAGAATTGACCTATGCTGAATAAGTTGTGCCCCAAGCCTTCGACATAACTCACCTTACTTATCGTTATGTTGTCTTGAATAATGTCACCATATCCTAAGATAGGTGAAAGCTGATTGTTTCCAAATCTGACATTTTCACTGAATTTCTCTATATAGTTAGACAATAAAGCTTTTTGCCCAGTCATATGCTTGGAACATCCACTGTCCAAGTACCACATATGTCGGGTCTGCAAGAGAAATTAGGCAATAATAGATTTAGGTACCCATTGAAAAACGGGTCCTAACATTTTAACACAAGATTTTGGTATCCACTTGAAAATGGACCATCTGCTCTTTTGAAAACCTTTAAAACCATTTGATCTAGAAGAATATACATGATAAGATCCAAACCAATCAGAAGAATCATGAGAATAAGCAAAGTCAGTTTTCCGATAATCATTATGAAATTTAGTAGTAATAGGAGATAATTGAATCAACTGCTTTATTGAGTAACACTTGTAAGAAGTTACAAGGTTTTGTTTATGAGAAGCACATTGATCAACTATATCAGAATCACTATTATCAGTTTTAGTTCAAGAATTATCAGTAACTGATTCCACTATCTCATCATCCCTCCTTTTTGGTCTCAATTCAGATTGAGCTTTCGACTTTTTCTTCTTTAAATCTGAAACATAAGATATAGATTTATTAGGAAAAGCAGATTTCCTAGATTGAGTTTTCTGATGTATACTAGTGTATTTCTGTTTCTGTAATCGCTGTTTCTTATGTTTCTTACCATGAGCATAGTAATCAGCAGTTACAGAAACTGAATCACCAACCTTAGTTGATGTTTCACCAATATGAACAGCACATGGTAACATTTTATCATTTTTAAGACAAGTAGAATGATCAGGAAGTTTAGAATTAATATCAAACATATCAGATTCTTCCATGCACCCATCATCAGAATTAAAAGAATCATTTGCAGACTCAAATAAGTCATCAGAATTATCAGAGAAAGTATGAGGTGCCTTTGAAACTGTAGAACACTTTGTATATTTAGATTGAAAAACAGTGTTCTTTAGAACTGTAGAAAACACATTTTGTTGTATATCACCCAAAAGTTTTTCATCAGATAAAACATTTTCAAGCTCGACTATTTTGCTTTCAAGAATAGATGTAGGAACATAAACCTTTGCAATCGCAGGTTTTGCCTTCATCTCTGAAGCAGAATAACTAACAAAATAGTCATTTGAAAGAACTTTTGGTGTTTCTGAAAGATAACTATCATTTAACTTTACATAGTTAAATGGTAGTTGCATTTTCTTTTTATTCTTTCTATTTTCAGTTTCTTTGGCCTCATCTTCGTCTGACAATTTGGTAACAAATTTGGGTTTTAAATGAGTATGTTTACCAGCACAAGCAAGAAAATCATAGTTATAAAGTGTCGGCTGTTTTCTGATGGCTTTCTTAAGATAATGGGGGTTGTTAAAACCAAGTCCCCATCTCTGCTTAACATCAGTTTCTTCATCAGGGGCATTAAGAAAAATGGTTTGATCTGTTTGACCTCTTTTATAAAGTTTAACTTCCAGACCATTTACCTTCTTGTTCAAATTCTTGTTTTCAACCTGCAATTTATAAACAGTTAGTGCAGATTCATTTTTCTCAAACTCATATTTAGAAATCTTACCTTCAAAATCAGAAATCTTCTTTTCAAAATCATCTACTTTAGATTTAGAATCAGAATCAGATTTGCGTAAAGAATCAATCAGATCTTTGTTAGAAATAACAGATGTATTAAGTTCAAAGATCTTTTTGTTCTTTTTAGCAACCCTTTCCTTTTCCTTTTTGAGATTAGTTTGTAAATTTTGAAGCCCAACCACCATGGTTTCCAACTTGGTAATGAAATCTTTTGGAGTTAAGTTTAATACCTCATTAACTTCTTCATCATCTGACTCATCATTCTTGTCCTCTTTGCCCATGAGACAGATATGAGCATTTTCTTCTTTCTCATCACTTTCATCCTCAGAATGATCAAGCCAAAACTCATCCTCAACCATCAAAGCTACACCAGCTTCTTGTTGTCTCGCCAGAAGCAACTTGTTCTGATAGTACTGAGAGTTGCGTACTTTCGGCTTCCGACAATCTTTTGCAAAATGACCCATCTTGCCACAGTTGTAACATTTAACTGAATCAGTTGCTGGCTTCTCAACAACAGTGTAGTCATTTGCAAACTTCTTCCTCTCATCTGGTTTCTTCTCACCATACCTATTCTCCTCAAATCTCTTGCCTTCCACCCTTTCTCGGTGCTCGTGGTTCTTTGAACTTGATGACGAATAGCGTTGAGAATTTGATCCCGGCTTCTTATAATTTTTTTTTGAAATGCACGGGTCAACAATATCATAGCTTGTTTCAAACTTTCGCCATTATCACTATCTGATACAGAACCAGACTCTGAACTTGAACTCACTATCTTTTTCTTCTTCTTTTCAATCTTCTCTTTCTTTTCTTTCTTCTTTTCACCAACAACCAAAGCTATAGGATCAGGAACCTTCTCAGCCTTTTTCTTTTCAGCTCTTTTCTCATCTACCTCTTCCTCATTCTGCCGTAATGTCTCATAAACTTCATGAAGAGGTATTTCACTTAAGCCTTTCATTTGGTTCATCCTACGAGTATGTTTCTTCCACTCAGGTCGTAGGATGCTCAGGAATTTGACATTATTTTCCAGCTGCTTCTTTTTGACTTTGTTCTTAGTCAGCTCATTTAGAAGCAATGTGAATCTTTCATAAGTATCTTCAAGACTCTCATTCTCTTTTGCCTTGAATTCCTCATAGTTATTAATGCAGTTGGCCACCTTTATCTGATTCCCGATTTTTGATCCCATCATCATCTTTTCCAATTGATTCCACATCTGTTTAGCATCATGTTTAAAGCTATCTATCTTGATGTAGATGTCATTTGGAATGCTTTGGAGTAAAAGAGATCTCGCTTGTTTGTCAGCTTTAAATCTACTCTTCTGTTCTTCTGAGTACTGAGATAATTCAACTTTAACTGGTTTTGTCTTTATTTCTTTTTCCACATCTTCATCATCACCATCAATATCATTACCATCAACATCATCAGCAGGTACATGAATTATGATTGGTTTAATGGGACCTTCGGTGATAGACAGAAGTATATTCTCTCCATTTGAGTGCCTGTCTATGAAGTCCAAAAATCTGTCCTTCCATTGTTCATATTCGCCTTTGAACAATACCGGAGGCTTTACATCAGTGCCGATTGAAAGTGCATCTTTGGAAGTCATCTTCTTTAAACCTGTTTGAAAAATATATCAAATAAGAAACTAGAATTGATCGTTAGTCCAAAGTATGAAATTACAAGAAAAATCTTGAAATCTAGAAAAAAAAAACAGAAAATTCGAAAAATTTGTCTAAGTATCAGAACTCGCAAGCCACTATTAAACTCGCAGACTAAATAACTCGCAGACTGAGTCTTGCGCGTTCTATAAATTCTCAAGCAAACTCGCAAGCGAACTCGCAAGCAAACTCACATATATTTGCGCGTTTTGAGAAACTCACAAGCAAACACACAGATCAAACTCGCAGATCGACGAAACTCGCAAGTGCCTAAACTCGCTAAAGACTATTCACGCTGAAACTCGCTAGCAGAGGCTTGCGCGTTAACTAAACTCGCACGTCAAAGAACTCGCAAACCACCAAACTCGCACATCGAAGAACTCGCTAAACACTATTTCAGCTCAAACTCGCACCCTTTGATTAGCGCGTTTGTAGAACTCGCAGATCACTACGTGCGCGTTCTGGTCCTTAGAAAATTTTCTCACTTTTCCAAACTCGCAGAATCCAACTAGCGTGTTTCTAGAACTCGCTAGTCGTTGCTTGCGCGTTTTGACCAAAAACTTTCCTTCGACTTGCGCGTTCTTGCGGATGAACCTTGCGCGTTTGAACGATGAACTTGCACGTTCTGGAGATCTAGCGCGTTCTTCAGAAAGTCGACCCAAAAATTGAGTTTTCCATCTGAATTCGATCTAAACTTTGTCCAATTGATCTGTAACTTTGAAATGATGCTCGATTACAATGCTAGAACAGATTACAACTCAGGAAACTTACAAACAATCACTTACAATACAAAAAGATCGATGAAACAGTGAGAACGACTCGTGAACCAAAACTCAACCAAAATCACAAAAATTGTGAGAATTACAGTGCAATACTGAAATTAAAGTACATAGACTCGATTTATTACACTTTTCGATCAAAACCTAATCAAAATCTGCTCCAAAAACTCACAAAAACTCAGAATTCGAAATTTCTTTCAAGAACAGTGACGAAACCAACAAAATCTTGAATTTCTTGATCTGATTTCACTTTGGATCTGCTCTGATACCAATTGTGTGTTCCAGATTCTAGTTTCTAAACAAGTTTAATCAAACAAACAAGATTTAACACAATGATTACCTGTTTGATTTCTTTCAATTCTCAAAGTTTACACTTTCTCTCTCTGGAACTCTCTCTCTCTCTCTAAAACGTATTCTCTCTTAAAAATATCAACTAACTTCTTACACTTGTGTCTACTGAAAATACAAGAAGAAAATGTATTTATACTAACTACTAATTACAAGGAAAATACAAATACAAAATACAACTAAGTTTGATTTATTACAAAATAGACTTTGACTTATATGAGATTTGACTTTAGCAGCTTTGACTTTCTCAACTTTGACCTTCAATATTCTTGATCTTGTATCCAACAGATTTATGCTCTAACAAAAGGTATACACACATTATTGATGAAACCTATTTTTGTTGATGAAATCGATTCTTGATGAAACATCTGTGTCCATTGTTTGGAATCTAATTAAAAGCCATGAAACAAATTGGTTCATGATTTTCAATATTGTTTCATCAAACACGTATTTGAGGAAACATGTTTCAACATTGTTTTATCTATAACAAATTCATCATGTGTAAACGTGTTTCATCTATTGGTTCATGAGTTTCAAAATTGTTTAATTAAACACGTAGTTGATGAAACACGTGTTTGATGAAACACGTATTGGTTCATGAGTTTCAACGTTGTTTCATCAAACATGATTTCATATATCAGGAATCTTATCAGAATCATTACTAGGAATTTCATCAACCGGACGAATAAAATACGATAAAAACGTTTCATCGTTGTCGAGTAGATCTCGAACATGAATTTCGTTAGCCGAAACACCATCAAACATGTTACCCTTTATTTCTTCATATGGTTAATATTTTACATTCCAATTAAAAAATCATACAAATATATAACAAAGAATGAAAATAATATATTTTAAAAATATTTCAATTCAATTTAAACAAATATTGATTTTAAATATGATTAAATATTTGAATTTTCTATAAAAATAACTCTTTTCCAAAATTTGATGAAACAAAAATCAAATAAAAAAAATAGTTTACCTTAATTATTCCAATTAATATGAAACTTAAATCGAAATCAAGGAAAATAGTTTAAATTAATAAAAATAAAAAAATTAATATTTTAAATTAAAAGGAAATTGAAATGGGAATCAAAATTAAAGTGCATAATTTAAATTAATATAACATCAACTATTATCATATATAAAATGCATTCAAATTAAGTAATTAATATAATAATAATAATAATAATAATAATAATAATAATTACCATATATATATATATATATATATATTAAAAGTTAGGTAAAATACTAAAATACCCTTATCAATTAAAAAAAAGTAAAAAAGGTAAATTATTGTTTGGTTAATATGATTTCCAAAGTTTTCAGTCTAATATTGGTTTCCAATTAATCTCTCCTCTATATATGTGTGTGTATCATATGATGATCATCAACTTTTTGATTGTTAGATCATCTTGCTGAACCTTGTTAATTTGTTTGTTTGTTATTTTCGATCCTTTTGCTTCTGTTATGTATGTTGTGAGTTAAGGGTGTGAATGGGCGGGTCGAGCGGGTTCAGGTGCAAGGAAACTAAAAGCCCGGTCGGATTTTGGATATGGAAATCAAGACGTTTCGGATTTCGGGTTGGTTCGGGTTCAAGTTGGTTGGGTTCGGTTAGTATTATAATGCAAAAAATGTATATAAATTCAATTGATTTTGTGGATTAATTCAATCGATTGAGTAGAAAAGAGAAAACATTTCGAATTAGATAAATAAATATATTTATATAATTTTTTCAAAATATATATGTATATTATTTCTGATTTTGGGACAGTTTGGGTGGCCAAAGATCAAACCCAACCCGAACCCAAATATCCCCCAAAAGTCGGGTTTCAGATTTTCGGATTTCAGGCTATTCGGGTTTTGCACAAACAACGTATTTTCGTTTCAGGGTTCAGGTTCGGATTTTGGACTATTCGAGTTTTACACACCTCTATGCTGATATCTTATTGTGTTATGTATTTCCAATGAAAACAAGTGGTTTTTACAATCTTTGCCGCTCATGTTTATGTGTAATATAAATCTCACGTCTCATTTTTATCCACCAATGAAATTAAAACATGTCATATTTTTCATCTATACTATATTATAAAACATTTGAGAAAAAAACTCTTAAAAACAATTTTTATGCATAAAGTACTCTTTATTTATACATATTACTTGAAATTCAATATTACAAGTAACTGATACATAAGTATAACTTTTTAAAGCTACAATTTTGAATTCATAACTAACTAATAAACATAATCAATGTGATAAACATCTTATTTTAAATATAGGAAATTTAAAATATAATTAGGGTAATCATTGAATTCTAACAGAATACTTAATTATTATTTTATAAAAAATATTACATTATTAAATTTAAAATAAGTTACATCATTATTAAATCTAAACTAACTTAAAATAAAAAATAATCAAATTTATAAAAAAAATTATAGTTTTTTCAAAATCATACAAAATCGTATCATAAAATTGATAAAAGACAAAAAAAAAAAAATTAAACATTAAAATCAATCTTCATTTCGTGAACACACTTATAGTATTATTAAACATTTGAGATAAAGTCCTAGAAACACTTTTTTATACATAAAATATTGTTTATTGATACATATTACTTAAAATTCAATATTATAAATGAATATAACTTTTTAAAGCTACATGTTTGAATTTGAATTTATATAACTTTTCGATAAACATAATCAAATACAAGATAAACATTTAATTTTAAATATAAATAACCTAAAATACAATTAAGATCTTTTTTTTAAATATACTAGTAAGGTACCCACGTGTAATGTCACGCAAAACATCTGGATTTAGAATCCGACAACCCGAAATGGGGGTAAGGGTTGTGCCCTCTTGTAGGTCCAAGGGTTGTGAAGAGGATTGCTTAGGAAATTTGAGTTTCTGCATCAGAAGCTTCTGTTGCGAAGGGTTCTGACTTAGAGCTTTTGAGCTTGCCTTTGATCCGTTTCGACCTTATCCACGAGTAGTTGTAATCGTAATGCAACTATCTACTAACTGTCTAACTTACCCATAACTGTCAATCTCTCTCCCTCTCTCTCTCATATATATATATATATATATATATATATATATATATAATGGTTTATCTAGGGTATGATATACTTGAGTTTTCTGCTTTAAATACGAAAGGGGATTCTTGGATTATCCATATACAAATTTCGTGAAACCGAAGTTGTAAAGGTGTGAAAAATAACAATTTATCCAACTGATTGTAACCATGATACCAAAATTCTCAACACATAACGTAATTGTTTTACAACTAACACATGAAATAGAGGTAAAAAAACATTGAACAAAAAATAAAGCTTACAGGTCGATAAATGTAACACCCTGAAATTTGGTAAGTGAAAGTCAACTCATAGTTCGTAGCATCTTATAATTAGTGGGTTTATGTTAAATAATAATTTCATGCGATCCCTAAGAGTATCGGAAGCCTTAGGGTTGAAAAAATCGAGTTTTGGGGCTTGGTATGGGCCCGACTACAATGCCCGGTGACTATGGCATGTCATAGTCGCACCTGGCATAGTAGCACAAAGTGGACAGTGGCCTGGCGCAAGTCATCAACTATGCCAAGCGACATTGCCATGGCATAGTCGCCTGGAAATGTGTCACAAAGTGTGCAGGCTGCTGTCAAATACGAAATTTTAGCTTTCTTTCATTCCCCACTTCTCATTTCTTCTCCTTTTATCTCCAATCTCTCCGAAGACCTAACCAAACTCATTTATGGTGATTTTGGGGCATTAATTGCAAAAATCCTTAAGTCTTGAAGTGTCATTACTCTCTCTAGTTGAAGATAAGAAGCTAGCTACCAAGGACTCACTATCCCCATCTCCATCTTCATCTTTAACCTCAAGCTCCTTCTTCATCTTCATCTTCAACCTCAAGCTTCATCTAGGGTTTTCTAGGTTTTTCTAATAAAACCTAATTTGTGAGTTCAATGTACCTTTTCTAAACTTTGTACATGTCAAAACTTATATTTTGAACTCTTGATATCTAATTTGATACATTTTCTTGATTTGAAGCATTTTGACGTAACTTGGGTATTTTTGGAGATTTTAGGGTTTTTACCATTTTGAGATATGTTAAAGAGTTTCATAACTTGTGATATAAAATGTGTTAAAACTCATGAGTTGATGGTCAAAATACTTGAAATGAGTCCATCTTGGTTATGTGGATCCCAGAACAGTGCAATAAGAAAAACAATCAATGATTAACATTAAATGTCCTTCATGTTGTAGGTCAGTGGTAAGGTAACATCCTAGGGGGGTCAGTGGATGGTATCCCTGACTACCCAGGTTCAAACCCCGTGGTGAGCATCCTGTGACATCCATGATCATGGGACTGCCACATAGTGGTACCCTTAATTGGGCTGGGTCGTGGTCGACAGGGATTAGTCGGGTGGCACCCTTAAGTGGGAGCCCGGATACCCCGGGAAGGTGTGTGTGTTAAATTTTCGTTAAAAAAAATGATTAACAGTAAATAATAAGGCACAAAACCTAATTATATGATTAGATCGATCGATAAAGGGTTTAAGGATTACAGAGATAATTTCTTTAGGTGTGTGTAAACCTTATAATGACCATTAACCGTCTAAACCCTAATCTCACTAAACAAACCATTAAATACAAAGGGCTTGGGTCTAAAAGACCAAGGCTCGTTACAACCAAACAAGCCCATTAACAAATAAGGTCTTTTACAACGCCTTAAATAATTAACAATTAAAGTCTATAAATACGTTATACAACTTTCAACGCACTAGGACTTTCAGTCCTAACAATCTCCCCCTAAAGTTGTATAAAGAATTTATCTTCTTGAAATCTTCAGGTCTTGATCTTCTCTCCCTCTTGAATCTTTGAAAAAAACTATAGCATTGCTTGTCTTCATTTGGACCTTTTGAATAACAGTCAAGAAGATCTTATGAAAATGGAGCATTTTCGCATAGAAGATGTAAAACAAATTTTAGGCATTCTAGAAAAAAATTTCGTAATTGATTTACCGAAAAATAAGTTTTAAATCCATTGGATTTTTTTCATCTTTTTTTTTTAGAAAAAGGGCCGAAAATAGGTTTTGAATCTTTAGCGCAATTCATATATTCGGAATCGGCATAGATTCATAATTTAATTGAATAGACGCCTCCTCGCTTTTGTTCAATTATAAATAAATAACCACTTTAATGGAGATTTATAGCATCATTCAAGTAAATACAGATTAAGATCGTAAAAACATAAGCTTGTAATATAGCTACACCTAATTCCAGACCGGTTAATGCAAGTGCCTTTCCGAGCTCCCCTTGAATAAAGTTCTTGGTTTTTATAGTTTCAACTTTGTAACCAGATTCAATGAACAATAGCCTCGACTGAGTGCACTATTGAACAACTTTCAACCGTAGAAAATCATCACATCGGATCAGCACAAAAGAAAGATAATGTGCGAGTTACATGACATTCCACAGTGCATCTTCAGTTTAAAAACAAAGAATCTGTCTCTGAACCGCGATTTGAATTGCTTTTCAGCTTAAGAACTTGTAGAACTAATATGCTCATAGGAGGAATCAACTTGTAGTAAACACCACTTGATAGGGATAGAAGAACCAATAAAGTCTTTTCTGCTTAGCTGCAATCTTTGAATCCAAAGACTTTTCAACCTCAGATTTAAGAAATTCTGTCACTCCCCCTCAAATTTTTCTAACTCCCCCTCAACACGATAATCTGTGTCTTTGAATTCTGTATCGTTCTCCTCCTCATGATGATTAGGAGCATCTTGAGCATCATGTATCATCAAAGACTAACCGGATGAGTAGCAAAATATCAGATAAAATGTTTTAGTAACAAAGATGAGGTAATCAACTAACACTGAAACACATTAGTCACTGTTATCACAATAACTTAAATAATTGTGTGGCCTATTTTCAGAGTTAGCATCGATGTATCTCTGATAGGACTTCCAGTTAACACTGAAGTAAAATTTTAAAAATTACTTCTCAAACTGTTCCGGAAGTATCACAAAGATATGCGATTGGAATCACAAAGATTTGTGCTTGTGTGAAAGAATTAAATCGTCAGATTAAGCTCAGAGATTGATTCAACCTGAGACGCAGGTTAGAAAATCAATAGACACAATGATATGAATATGAAGTTCGGAGACGTAGCTGATGTCTTCCTTTTCAATAACTAGAACCTCCTAGTAAAGAATAGATGGATTATGTGATAAATCTCCATGAATATATGAAACAAATATCTTTTATGAGATACTTGAGTGGCTAAGTGGGGTGACAAGAGTTATCGACATTGGGTTCTGTTAAGTCCAAATATTGTATACAAGATTTAATAAGAAAAGTCAATGTGTAAGTCAACAATGTCAAAGTCATAAGCAAAGTCAAAGTTGTATTGTCAAAGTCAATATTGATTAGTTTTACTTAGTTGTTAAGTTTTAGTTTAGTTAGGTGATATAAATAGAGTTTGCTTTGTAATCTTTAGGAAAGAACTTCATTGTATATATTTTATTTTTTAGAGAAATATTCAAGATCTACTTTCTCTCTCTACTCTCTCTCTAGA
Source organism: Arctium lappa (assembly GCA_023525745.1). Taxonomy (NCBI): domain Eukaryota; kingdom Viridiplantae; phylum Streptophyta; class Magnoliopsida; order Asterales; family Asteraceae; genus Arctium; species Arctium lappa. The sequence continues at coordinate 17,484,573 of CM042056.1, read as the reverse complement.
CTTTAATTGCTAAATCATTGTTTGTTTGAGAATTGCTTGATATTTAGGGATTATCAATTGGTATCAGAGCTATACCAAACTTTTCAGAAAAGATTTGATCAGAGTTTGAATTGAAATCTGAAGTTGTAATTCGAAAATTTGAGATTTTCTGAAATTTTTTCAAGAACTCGTGTTTTCACTGTTTCATCCAAATTTGGTTGAAAAATCAGTTTTAATGCAAGAAAATGGATTCATGGTATTCGTTTTATGATTAGAATTGATTCTTGTATTGATCACATCTTGTGATTTCAACTAATTCAATGTCAATTTTCGAAATTTGACTTTTCTGGATATTTTAGTTCGAACACTGTTCTTGTTTGATTTTGTGCGATTTGAAGTTTTTAATCGAAAATTGATTGCATGTGTGTGTTTAGAACTGTTTTTCGATGATGCCGACAAATTCTTGAAGTTCAATTGTGCAGGAATCAATCGATTTGAGAAAGATTATGTAAAGAAATCGACTTTGCGTGTCATTCATAAGGTTTGCGGGCCATTCATACAGACCTGAGAACCAAACTATGCGTTTCAAGTGAGACCCGCATACCATATCTTGCGTTTCAAGAAGGACCCGCAAAGCTCATCTTGCGTTTCATGGCTGACCCGCAAACCATAGCTTTGCGTTTCAAGGTTGACCCGCAAACCTAGCTTTGCGTTTCGGTCAACACACGCAAAACTTCTTTCTCTAAAAAAAAAAAGTATTGTTCAAATTTCAATTTTCACGAAATATTTTTTTAAGATTTCAATTTGATCTGATTTTTGTTTTTCTGATACATTAGTTTGGGAACGATCTTTCCTATCAAGTTTTTTTTTCAAGATGTCAATTTACTACAGATCTGATGTATCTGGTATTGAAGCCGAGCGAAATGATCTGAAATTAAAAAATTCAGAATACCTCAAAAAGATTCAGGAGTTACAACTAAAATTGTTCAATTGTATTAAAACTCCTGAATGTATAAATTGTACTAAAAATAGTTCTAATTTTGCAGGTATTCTTTATGAAAAGAAGAAAGAGATAAAAGAGAAAGAAAGAGAGATTATGAATCTTCAAAGCCAACTGAAGCCAACTGAACAGAAATCACCTGAGCTACAAGCAGAATCAGTTGAGCTTCAAAACGAGTTGAAGGCTTTCGAAGAGAATATATCTGTTTTAGAATCTGAAAACACTGAGCTTAAAAAGAATTTATCTGTTTTGGAAAAACAGCTTTCTGATAATAAAGCTGATTTTGATTCTGAAAAGGAATTTTTTTCGAAAAAGTTCTCAGATTTTTCAAAGAAATGTTTTGAAGAGAAGAAGACGTTGGAGCTTAAAGGCTTAAAACTTTCTCAACAAATCTCCGATTTCGAGAAAGTACTGATTTTAGAAAGAGAGAAGTTTGAAAAAGAGAAGAAGGCCATAGAACAAAAGAATGTAGGGTTCTTTAAAGAATTATCCGGCCAGAGAATAGAGTCAGAAAAAGGTTTTGAGGAAGAAAGATCAATTTTTGAATCTGAAATCAAGAAGCTAACTTCAAAGTTGTCTGAACTGTCTGCTGCTGCGCTGAATGAACAAAGAACGAAGTCTGAATTCACAACAAAGATTGACTAACTTGTGAAAGAAAGAGACACATTTGCTTCAAAGATTAAAGAGCTTGAAAAGTCTATTTCAAGTTCAAATCAGAAATTCGTCTCTTCACAAAGGTCAGTCAAATCCTTTAATCAGATTCGTCGCACTAACCTTTTCTATGATGAATTTTTAGATGGTTCAGATACTTATCCAAGGAGAACAAGTTTCAAGAAAGAGAAACTGGTGTGGAAAAAGAAACCAGTCAAAGATGAGAAGGAAAATGAGCTTAAAGAGAAGAAATCATGTATACCTGTACTTAAAGCAAAGAAGAACAAAGCATCTAACGGTAAGAAATTTTATTGTTCTATTTGTTGTACACATGATTATTTTCATAAATCAACTGATCATTACTGGTATGGTTCTTACTCCATATCCCCCACACGCACTGCAACTAACATTTCTGAACCCAAATACCAGTGGGTACCAAAGAAGAAAATTGATTCTGTGTTGCAGGCACCTCAATCCAAGGGGGAGTAAGAGAACGATGGCTTTTGAACACAGCAGTTCAAAACCCGTACCTCAATGTCAAGATTATGGATTCTAAGCACATCAGCTTAGGACCCGTTCTTCAAAGGAGTTATGACTTCTAAACACAACAGTTTAGGACTCGGACCTCAACGATTAAAAAGACCTTACTTCTGTATGCTTGCATCCGATGGATATTGATGGTCTTTATCCCAAGATAATTGATCTGATCTCTATCCTATACTTTTTATTTGCTAGATTTTTCTGATATTGATGGTCTAACAATTCAAAAGGGAGTGTTTGATCTCTATCCTGTTTTACTTGTAATATTTCAGATGCTTAATTTAAGGGGGAGTAAAGGGGATGGCTTCTGATCACATGACAGATCAGGACCCGTTCATCAATGATCAAAGACGGATATTGTGCTAATATCCAGGGGGAGCTTAAAAGATTAAAATCTTTATATCTTGATTTAAGGGGGAGCTGAAAAGGTAAAAATCTTCTGTTCTAGATCTCAGATTGTTTGAAAGAAGGACAACTTTCGAACATGAAAAACAATTTCTTAAATGTTCAAACCACTTCTTATTCTCAAAAGTTTTATGAATTTAGAAGTGTGCTTTTAAATGTTTTTCAATTTTGAGTTTAATGTTTAACTGACCGTGTGTTTCCAAAGATCAATACTTATGTATTATCTTGCCCATATACTGTTAAGTATTCACACACACCAGTTCAGTATTTTCTTTGAAATTGTTATTACCATGTCTCAAATTCGAACCAATTTTTCGATGGTAATACTCCCGTTTGCAATTTCACAGTTGTTGAGAATCATTCATTTTTTTTCATATTTGTGCTTTCATTGATAAATTGTTTATATTTGTTCATATAAACAAATTTCGAATTCTTTGATACCCTAACCTTTTGATTTGATCTGATTGATTCATTGTCAGATTCTCAAAACAATTCTCTTGAATTCAAATTCATTAATTCAATATCCTTGTTTTGAGAAATCTTCAAAGATCAAATGCTCAAATTTCATTCATATTTTTCAATGAGCATACATACACTGACATATGATTTCTTGTGCTTTACATGTCAAGAAAAATCATTGACCAGCATGTAATTTTTAGGAATATGGGATTCAGTATGAGTGCTTAATAGATCTTCCATGGATTCACGATAACCAGTGTTTCCTACCCCGGAAGAAATCCTTTGAGTGAGTGAGGGGAGAGGGGTCTAAAAGAATTAAGTGTGGGAGTGTGCAGAGGTAAAATGGAAATGAGAGATTGGTTAGATGTGAGCTTATATGTTTAAAAGAAAGAGGGTGTGAGAACAGAGTTAAAAGAATATCAGAACTCTGCACCAAACATCTTTCTGAGCCGGGCAACCACATTACTGATTGGTTCACATTTCTTTGGTGACCATCATTGAAATAGGCAAATAGCCCATGCCATCTCTTGTATACAACCCCACCAGCTACTCATTCTTTTCTTAAAAAGAGAATGTTTCACATTTATGGGGAAGCAACACATAATCTATCGGATCTTCTCTTGGAAGATACTGATATTGAAAAAGAAGGAAAGTTGCCCCACCTTCGCACCCTTTCTCATGCACATTGAGTCCATGTATAATCATTGTTGTCTTAGTGATTTACATACTTTGAGCCTTTATGAAACACAATCATTGATGGTTAGTTTCCTTGTCTTTGAAGCTATGAAAATGAGCATTAGGAATGCTATAAGTACCATACCAATTATTAACATTCCTTGAATCCACAAAGTCACTATTTCCACAATGAGTGCAACAGATCTTTGTTCGGTTTAGACTGATCAACTTCGTTGTAGAATAGAAATAAGTAGGTGAATCAGTCTTGGAAATAAATGACTTTGTATAAACTACAAGAGAATCATGAGACTTGTTTCCATCACTATCTTCCGTAGTTGATTTCTTTCTGCAAACCATCTTTACTTTTCTGAAAACATGATTATCTGAAGAATCATTAAGCTCCCAATCAGAAGAACTAAAGTCGTGGGTATGTCTTTTGTTAGATGTAATGGTCTTTCTTTGTTTTTGTGAACGTCTTTTAGATACAAATTTAGAAACTTTGTTCACAGATAGGTTTTGAGGGGCTGAAGTGGAACACTCGCCCTTGTAAAAATTTACCGGAGGCTCACAAGTGGAATTCAGAAAATCAACATGACTTGGAAGTGTATGATTAAAATCAAACTGGTCTAACTTACTATCTAAGCACACCTCTGAATTAAAAAATGTTGAAAATTACATTTCCTCATCAGATGTGAAATTATCACTTATGGCACTCGGGAAATTAGTTGGATTGTGGCTTTTCAAAGGATTATTTGCGGAATCATTTTGAAAATCAAAATGACGATCCTTTTTGAAACACTTCAACTGAGGCTATTTTCCTTTATCAGAAGAATTTGGTGAAGAATCACCCTGAAACGCTTTACAGGAAGAGGTATCTAAGGGTGGAGAAGAATTTTCTTATAGGTTAATTTTTTCCCCTTGGAGTTTGTTAAAATTAGCTTGAAGCTCAGCTTTATGGTGTTGCTCTTTCAGCAGACCTGCTGCCAAGGCAGACAATTGAGAAGTGGGTTTGTTAACCTCTGTCGAAATCTAGATTCCTTTTGATTGGAATTGACGCACTCAAGTTTGGATAACAAATCATGTTTTTTCCTTTTGAAAATTGCTTCTTTCCTATTTAAATGACTATTCTAGCTAAACAATTTTCCTTTCTAAAATCAGAAGTGGAACATAGATCTTGTTATCCATCGATTCTCCCTCATGTTCAACGGGTTTTTGAAACAAGTTCAGCTTGAGAATAGCTTCAAAATAATCATTAGACAGAAAAAAGTGGGTTTAGCATTGTTATATGACGCATTTAGGGAGTCATACACAACAGAAGGTTGCATCTTAATTGTATTTTTCCTTCTCAAAGTTTCTAGTTCTGGATCCTCATTATCAAGTTGTTTATCCATATGATTTTGTACTCTGGGTAAGTCTTGTCCAGTCCCAAAAATTCAAAAGCATATAAGGTAGGCGCCCAGGACAAGACTTTTTTCAAATAATGCGGGTTATCATATCTGAGTCATATCTCTTGTTTGAACTCTTTAGGTGTGTTCAGATGAATTGTATGTTCAGTTTGACCACGTTTGTAAAGCATGAGATCAAGATCCTTTAACTTGTCAGTCAACTTTTTTTTTCATTTTTGAAAGAAATGATTTTATTGACAATCTCAGTCCTCTCATTTTTTGACATGCGAAGCTTGTGAGTCAGTTCATCTACTTTGGTCTTTAACTCCTTAGCTTCTTTTGAGAAACTCTCACACTCTTCCTTTAGATTTGAAATTATGCACAAGTTTCCAGCACTCTCTAGGCGTTACTTATTAATTGTGTCAAGCTGTCTTTCAACCCTAACTTCTAAACGAGAAACTTTCTCTTTTAGCTCGGAATAAGTTGGATAAAAAATTGTTGCCTGAAAAACTTGAAGTCTGGGACTAAACTTGTCAATATACGAAAAATTCAAAGTGCAAGGACCAAGAGTGACAACGAGTGGAACTTGAAAGTTTACGGGTCAAAATTGACAAAATATTGAAACTTTAAAGTTCAAAGGTCAAAAATGACGAACTTTGAAACTTTTAAGTACGGGGACTAAAAGTGACACAAACTGAAACTTAAGACCTACAAGTACTAAAAGTGACAGAAAATTAAAATTAAAAGAAGGACAACAAATGATATATCTTAAAACTAAAACTAGATGGACTAAAAGTGTAAAACTTTAAACTTCTAAGGGACTTAACTGGACACTAACTGAAAAAGGACTAAAAGTGAAATAAAACAAACCAATCTAACAAACTAACAGACACTAACTGGACTAATGGAAAAAAGGACCAAAATGTAAGAAATTTAACCACTACTTAACGGAAACACTATTCATCATCTTCTTCGTTGAGACGTCCAGCAAAACTTCGAATATGTTCGAATTAATCAATATAAAACTATTGTTAAAGCTCTGTGATCACTCCTTAATGGATTAAAGCACAAACGGTCAACCCATGATCACTGTCAGGATCGAATTCTTAACAAGAATAAATTCTCAGAAACTAATATCAAAGAAGTTGCGGAATAACACTTTGATATTCAATAAAACAGTAAACCAAAACAGTATATAATCAACAACTTGTAAACTTGTATTGAATGCTTGAAGTTACAAGATTAAACACACAACCTCAATATTGATGAACAGGCTCACCAATACGAATTCTACTTCTCTAGAATTAGGATCTATGCCTTGAGGTTGATTTTCTCTAAAACTTAGAATGAATGAATTAATCAAATCTAAACTATTCTATCAAATTTGTACATATACTGAACAAAAAGATAATTACAATAAATAAAATATCTTCAGTATATCTTCCATCATTATCTTTAAGCCTTCCATGAATATCTTAATTCTTTCCAGCTGTCATCCTTTCCATCCGGATCTTTAAGTCATAAGCAGTACTAACTATGCTCAGCAACATTAATTTCTTCAAGCAGTATTAACTACAAAGCAGCTCTAACCACTAGCAGTACTAACTAGCTAAGCAGTACTAACTTTGACTAGCAGTATTAATTCTACTAGCAGTAGTAATACTCAGCAGTATTAACTTTGAAGTCTTCTAGCAGTAGTAATTCTGAACTAGCAGTATTAACCATACTTGAGCTTTTCTTCAGTTCCCAACAATCTCCCCCTAACTTGACTTTTAGGAAAAGAAGTCAAGTTCTTCAGAATTGATTCAAGATGCTCCCAAAACTCCATAATGGCCTAAATTCCAGTATTTGCATCCAACCCCAAACTCTGATTGATGGTTCTTTGGATCAAATATTTAGCCATCTCTGAATCTGGAATACACCCTAGCTTCTTCTTCAGCATGGCATGAAGCTTCAATCTGCTATGGTTGTATACTCTATCCACTAAGAAGTATTCAGTATGATTCAGATCCAAAGTCACTGCATATACTCCACTAGTTTCATATAGAGTTCAATTGTTGACTGACTTGAACACATTCTTAATCACATGCTCTACTTCTTCAAGCTTGAACATTATACACAAATACTCCATTACCAGTTTTGTAATTGAAATCTCTGGAGCTTTCAGTATATCTGCATACAACTTCATTCCTATCTCAAACATCTCTTCAAGATCTGACCTAGAGCATGTTCTTACAATCTTTGCCCAAGTATTGAACACCTCATACTTTTCATCCTTCCTTTTTAGCCTTATGTATTCCTTTCCATCCACTGTCAATGTATCCCAGAGAATGACCTCAGGAGGCTTAACTCCTACAGGTTCTGCTGAAATTGGTTTAGGCACTTTGTCCATCACTACCATATACATATTTACATCATCTGTGTTTGATGGCTCTTTCTGTTTAGATGACTCAGGTGCCCCTTCTTCTTCAGCTTCCTTCTCAGCCTCTCCTTCAGATACTCTAGGCTTCTTAGTTGACTTTATCCTTGCCATCATCTTGGTTCTCTTTAAAGTCCTTAGACTTTCACCCATAGTGGCTTCTTTCTTTGGTGGTGTTTCTTGCTCATCTAGAAAGGGCTTTTGTATCAGAAAGTCATTACTTTCTTTCATCCTCTTCTCCATCTCCACCTTTTTGTTTCATTTCCCTGAAGTTTTATCATCTCTGAATCATACAGTTCTTTAATCTTCTCAAAAGACATCTTTGAGAACATCTCCTTTCTGACTCCTACAGCACCTTTGAGAAATATAATCATCTTGTTTCTCTCTTGGGTACCTAGGAAAGTCTTTGAGGGTTGTCTCTTCTTTACAGCTGTTTTTACCATCACTGATTTCTTCAGAGTTACAGCTTTCTTCTGTGCAATTTCAGTTGCCAGGCTTTGTTGATAAGCTTCATTCAGTTCAACAGCTAGAGCCTTAGCCATCTCTCTGTCTTTGTCTACTTGAACCCTCTCTTCTTGCTCAATATCAGCTTGTATTTTTCTGGCCAGAGCTTCATCTGATTCAACCAACTTTTGCTTTTTGAGTGGTTGATCAGATTCCACTAGCTTAGCTTTGCCCTTTTCTTTGCTTATCACCTTCTCAGAACTGGATTTCATTACAGCATCACCTCTTTCTTTTATGATAACTCCTTTGGCCTTTGAAGTGACCTTGGGAGTATCATGTTTTGCTTTGATCAGAGTTTCTGCAATTTCCAGTTCTGTTAGTACTTCCTTCACTGTTTCTACTGCTTTGTTCATGTCAGCACTAGTAACCGTTTCTGCTGCTCCACTTGAACTAGCAGCATTAATGGTTTCTGCTGCTTGCTCACTTACTGCTGCTTTCTCCCCCTCAACACCATATTTCATCCCATCAAGCTCCCCCTCTTTTTTAGCTTCTTCCATGTTGATCTCCCCCTTTTTGGGAGCATCATTCCCAGATTTCCTTTTTCTTAGTTCAAATTGCTTTCTTCTCTTCCTCTGTACATGACTGGTCACCATCTTCTTCAACTTAGCAATCTGTACTTGTTGTGACAGGATTACCAGCTTCATCTCTTCAATCTCTTTCCCTTGTTTGATGACATCCATATTGATATTTCCCATTGTTTCCATCAATTCATTGTAGTCATATCTGTCCTCACCTTCTCCAGGAGTGTTACCCCCTTTTGAAGGATCATGGGATCTTTTAGTAGTGGAAGTCTTCTGCCTAGCAGAAGCACTGTCCACCCCCTTGGTTTCTTGGCACCGGGGACCTTTGAATGATTGCTCATTCAAAGTTGCCATGGGGAAGGTCTTAGAGATGTTACCACTATCCTTCTCTGTGCTAGCAGAAGTAGTGGCAGCCTTCTCACCCATATGCTCTGCCATCTCCTTAGAGAGCACCTCCTGAGGGTTGGGAGACACCCTGTTGGTTTCCCTTTGGATATTCTCTAAGGGAGAATTCTCCCTTAGAGGGCTTAAAGGCTGAGTGGGTGAAGGTACAAGAAGGGAAGGAGCCTTCTTTACCTGTTTTCTTTGATAAGTTTGGGTGATTGGTGAAGTTGGTTTGTCAAGAAGAGACCGAGGAATTGATTTAGAGTGGGAAGGTTGGGATTGGCTAGCAGTGGGTTGGTCTAATGGGGGCCATGACCCGGCTACCATACCTTCATTAGTTTGGGACACCACCATCATTGTAGAGAACAATGGGGTGTCTACTCCTTCCGAGTCCCCAGCAGATCTTCTCATATTTGAGAAAACCTTGCCTTTAGGGGGTTTTGGTACATATATTCCATCAGAATGAGGAATATCCGTCAATTCATGGTTGATTACTGCTTGAACAAACCTGGGATACATATAAAAGCTCTTTTTGTTTCCCATGTTTGAGACAAGATCATTGAAAAACATTTGTGAAAAATTGTACCTTCTAGCAGTGGCCAAACAGACCAAAGCATAAGCAATAGGACTGCTGAACTCACTCCATCCAGTAGTCTTTTTAGAAATGCAGTGCATCAAGGTATGAACAAGAAAACGCCATTGGGGTGAGAATTTAGCTTTTGAGAACTTAAAAATACCCAATGGGCCTCCATACCCCATTCTTGTAAGAGTAGAAAAAAGTTCATCATTAGGGATAAAAGTTATACCAGAGGCATCGTTTAGACGTAGACTGATGCGAATTACCTCTTCAGTAACTGTCAATGGCTTGTCAATACTGTCGTTTTGATCATTTGCACACCATCCTCAGTAACAATGGTGGCATGTGCCCAGAATTGCCTCTGATGCTCTATGAAGATAGTAGGAGACATAGTGAGAGCATGGGCAATGTGGCTAGACTTCAGAAAGTCGACTATCTGATGAAAACCTCCAGCTTGTTTTGGCTTTTGGAGCATCGCGATTTCATTGTGCTCGTCAATGAACGCCATTGATGCCATGAATCTTTGAAACTTCTTACCTGAGAACTTTGAACTTGAGAGAAAGAGGGTTTAGAGCGCAAGAGAATAGTATGCAAAGAGTCGTTATGAACTTTTAGGCGGGCAAAGAGTATTTATAGTATTCGGAACATAAGCAGTATTAACCTAGAGCAGTATTAACTACTAGCAGTATTAACTGAGAGCAGTATTAACTACTAGCAGTATTAACTAACTAGCAGTATTAACTGAGAGCAGTATTAACTACTAGCAGTATTAACTAACTAGCAGTATTAACCTAAAGCAGTATTAACCACTAGCAGTATTAACTAACTAGCAGTAGTAACTGTGCAATGGCAGTATTAACTATACTTACTCCTTTAATCTTGCGAAACACTGAGTACTGCTATACATATCCTGAAAAAAAAGATTAGTAACACCAAGAATAAACAATATACAGGTATAGAACCACTTTTTGAGAAGGGGCTTATTCAGAGTTGATCATTCCCACACTTGTTACCAAGAAAGTGAATCTACCCACATCAAAAGCTTTAGTGAATAAATCAGCAAACTGATTATCAGTGTGAACTTTTACAACTTGAATAAGTTTCTTTTCATTACAGTCTCTTATGAAGTGATACCTGATCTCAATGTGCTTTGTCTTTGAGTGCTTGACAGGATTATTCACAATGCTAATAGCACTGCTATTATCAATAAAAATTGGAGTGTGTAGAAAGGTTACCCAATAATCCAACATTTGATTCTGAATCCATAAGACTTGAGAACAACAACTTGCAGCTGCTATGTACTCTGCCTCTGTTGTAGATGTGGATATTGTGGTTTGTTTCTTGCACTGCCATGAAACTAGTCTTGCACCCAAAAACTGACATCCTCCAGAAGTAGATTTTTTGTCCAAGTTTGCTCCACCTAGATCACTATCTGAGTATGCAAGTATGTCAAAGGATGAGTCATGAGGATACCAAAGTCCCAATCTGGGTTGCCCATTGAGATATCTGAATATCCTCTTAACAGCTTGATAGTGAGATTGCTTTGGCCTAACTTGGAATCTTGCACACACACAGACTAGAAACATTATATCTGGCCTAGAGGCTGTAAGATACATGAGAGAGCCAATCATGGATCTATAATGATGAACATCCATATCCTCCCCCTCAAGATCTGCTGTTATCTGCTTGTGTGTCTCCATAGGTGTGCTAGTAGGTTTTGAATCTGAGAAACCAAACTTGGTTAGAATGTCCTGCACATACTTGGACTGACAGATGAAGATTCCATCTGACTTCTGTTGAACTTGGAGTCCAAGGAAGAAAGTAAGTTCCCCCATGGAACTCATTTTGAACCTTTGATGCATTAGTTCCTCAAACTCCTTGCACATGTTGTCTCTTGTTGATCCAAAGATAATATCATCAACATAGATTTGTACCAGCAAGATATCCTTCTTCTTTCTCTTGATGAATAGAGTCTTATCAATGAATCCTCTTTCAAAGCCATTTTCCAAGAGATAGGATGACAGAGTGTCATACCATGCTCTTGGAGCTTGATGTAGTCCATAAAGTGCTTTCTTCAATTTGTATACTCTGTCTGGATAGCTTGGGTTTTCAAACCCTGGGGGTTGACAGACATATACTTCTTCTTCAATTGAACCATAAAGAAATGAACTTTTCACATCCATTTGATAGACTTTGAATTTCATATAGGAAGCATAAGCCAGGAATAATCTAATTGCTTCTATCCTGGCCACAGGTGCAAATACTTCTTCATAGTCTATTCCTTCTTTTTGTGTATACCCTTGAGCCACCAGCCTTGCTTTATTCCTTATCACTATACCTCTTTCATCTCTCTTATTCCTGAAGACCCATTTTGTTCCTATTGCCCTTTGGCCTTTAGGAAGGTCTACCAGATCCCAAACATCTTGCAGCTTGAACTGCAGTAGCTCTTCTTGCATGGCTTCTATCCAACTGGATTTTTTCATAGCATCATGTGCCTTTTTAGGCTCAAGCTGGGATAAAAAGCAAGAAAGCACTGTGTGTTGTTGATCTTGTATTTCTTGAAGTCTACTTTGATTTCTAGTCATCATAGGAGAGGATATATCTCCTATTACCAGCTGTGGAGGATGATTCTTTTGTATTCTGGTGTGATGACTAGGTTCTTCATTAAGTCCCATCTCTAGATTAGAGTCATTCAACTCAACTGAAGTGTTTTTAGTAGCCACTTCTGGTTCTTTATTTTCTTGAGTCTCCTCATCTCTACTTTCTTCTTCACTTTGACTTGGTCCAGTAGATGGTTCCTTTCCACAGTCTTCAACAGGATTCACTGTGGGTATGGGAAATATCACATATTGAGATATACTTTCTGAGACTTGTGTAGTCCCTGATCCTCCACTCCCTGTACCTGCATAATCATCACTACTGAAACCAAAAGAGTTAGTTAGTGAGTCAATGTCAAATAGCCACTGAGGACCAGACCCAATTGGATTTGGTGTGTTCTCATTGCATTTGACATTGTCACTTTCTTCAATTATTCTGGAAGAAGATTTAAACACTCTGTAAGCCTTACTCTGAGATGAGTAACCAACAAGAAATCCATCATCTGCTTTGCTATCAAACTTACCTAAGTGAGATTTGGTATTGAGAATAGTACAAGGACACCCAAAAGGTTTGAAAAATCCAATGAAAGGTTTTCTTTTATTTAAAAGCTCATATGGGGTCTTGTTTTTTTGCTTGACCACTAGAACTCTGTTTTGGACATAACAAGCAGTATTAACTGCTTCAGCCCAGAAGGTAATTGGCATTTTTGAATCAGCCAACAGAGATCTAGCAGCCTCTATTAGTGTCCTATTTCTCCTTTCAGCAACTCCATTCTGTTGAGGAGTCCTAGGAGCACTATATTGTCTCTCAATGCCTTTCTCTTCACAAAAGGTGTTTAGCTCAAGATTTTTAAACTCAGTCCCATTATCTGATCTAATGACTTTTACTTTTTGATTAGTTTGGTTTTCAATTCTTAGGATAAAGGATTTGATCAGTCCACTTGTCTCATCCTTAGTCCTTAGAAAATATACCCAGGTAAATCTAGAGTAATCATCAACAATAACCAAGCAGTAATATTTCTTGCCTATACTCATAACATTTGTAGGACCAAACAGATCCATATGCAATAACTGGAGACAAGAAGAAATTCAGTTTATCTCTTTGGTCTTATGAGAAGTTTTGTGCTGTTTGCCTTTAAGACATGCAACACAATGATCATCACATGAAAATACTTTTGAAGGTAAACCTATTACAAGATTGTTTTTAACAAGTTTGTTCATGGTCTTGAAATTCATGTGACACATCCTTCTGTGCCAAAGAGAGGATTCATCCACAGAAGCTTTTGAAACAAGACAGTTCAGGGATGAATCACTAACAACATTGTCCATATCTAGACAATACACATTGTCCTTTCTTGGAGTTCTAAGTAGTATCATGCTTTCATCAACTACCTTGAACCCTGGAGCAAGGATCATACACTCAGTATTTGTAAATAATATACTATGTTGTTTGTCACAAACCTGTGATACACTTAACAGGTTGTACTTCAACTGATCAACATAGTAGACATCCTCAAATGTCATCTTATCTTTGGTGACATTACCTTTTCCACTTATTTTACCACCAGTAAGATTATCTCCAAATGCAACATGTCCTCCATTGATATGCTTGAAATCCTGAAGGCATGACATGTGCCTAGAGCAACCACTATCAAGATGCCATATGCTCTTACCCTTGAGCTGTTGGTTGCCCTGCACATAAGATAGATCAGTTAGTATGAATTAGGAACCCAAGCCAAAGTGGTCTTGGGTACCCCTTTCTCATCAAAACACTTGCATTCTTTCTTGACAAGATTTTTAAACTTTGACTTCTCATTCTTGGAGTACTTTGTCACAATAATAGGCTTGGGAACATTTTTGCTAGAAGCAGTACTGGTTTTAGAAGTACTAACTGCCTTAGCAGCACTTGCATGCTTAGCAGTACTAACCTTGTTAGCAGTAGTAACTGTGTTAGCAGCATTAATATTTTCAACAGTACTAACACTGTTAGCAGTAGTAACTGTGTTAGGAGCACTAATATTTTCAGCAGTACTAACACTGTTAGTACTTCTAGGTACCCATAGTAAAACACTTTCTTTTAAAACCTTATTTTTCATAGGGCCTTTACTTTCAACAGATTTCTTCATCACATGTTTCTTTCCAGCCTTCCTATAACCAACAGGTTTTTGCACAAATTTTTGAAAGTTTATCTGTTGATTAATAAGGTTAAAGAAGCAATACTTAGCCAAATGATTTAACTTGCCACATATGAAACAAGGTTTTGGTCTATTGATTTTATTCAGATCAACTCCTTGTTTCTGAGCCCATTGATTATTCCAGTTTCTTTGATTACCTCTTTTTATACCAGAATTTAGGCTCTTAGCTTTATTGCAAGCACACTGTTTACAAGATCCAGGATTCACAACTGTGGTTTGTTTGTAATGGACCTTGTTATCTTTTCCTTTGGTCTTCTCTATCTCCTTGGACTTGATCCAGATTTTCCCACATCCCTCATTGGTGATAATGTTGTTTTCTAATGGGATCTCTTTACTTACATCATTATCTCTATTCTCACTGGCTTCTTTCTCAGTCAAATCCTTAACTACTACCTCATCCAAAGGATCTATCTTAAAAGATTCCTCAGACAAGTCCTTTTTCTCCTTGGTTTCTAACAAGTCTGAAGTAGGAGAGATATAGTTGTTGTTGTAAGGAGGAGGTGTATTGTTGTATCCAATACTAGGCTTCATCTTATCATGAATCTGAGCTTTAGAAGAGAATCCATTGCTTTTGAAGCATATGAAAACTTTTCTATGTCAAGTTTAACTTTAGACAGTTCCTCTTTCAGCCTATCATTCTCTTCTAAGGACTTAGACAGTTTGGTCTCTAACTCATTTTTTTCCCACTTCCAATAGTTTGTGTCATAAGAGTGTTGAAGTTCATTAGCTTGAAAGCCTTTGATTTGCTCTTCAAATCTCTCTACTATCAACACATAATCTCTTCTGTCCTTTTCTAATCTTTTGAGGTCATCACACATACTTTGATTGTGATCCCTGTATCTTTTGACAGTGTCTATGCAAGATTTAGTGCAAAGATTAGAAATTACCTCAGAGGGGAGATCAGACACTTCTGCCATAAGAGCTTGATTCTGAATGGCTTCCTCAGCTTGATCACTCCAGTCAAATCCCATTCCTTGTTGAGACACAAGAGCTTGAGCAGGATTCTTGTTTTGATTGTAGCCTCCATTATGAGCTTGTTGGTTGTTGTTGTTTGGAACAGCACTCCTGCATTCTCTAGCAAAGTGTCCTTTCATGTGACACTTATAACATTCCACCTTGGTCTTATCAAAACCAGCTCCATTTTCTCTTCTTTGAGAGAAGTTATTCCTTCCTGTTCTTTTAATGAACTTCTTCACCCTCATGGATAGCATGGCCATCTGCCATTTGATATCCATCTCCTCCAGGTCATCAGGGTGAAGTTGATCCAGATCATCATTGATCAATGAATTGTTACTATGACTGGACAAGAAGGCTTCAAAGATTGTTTCAGTTCCTTTTTCTGAACTTGCTCCACTAGTAGTACTAACTGCTTCAGGGATGGCAGTAGTATCAGTGGCTGCTGAAAGAAGTGCAGAATTGTGGACATAACCAGTAGGCTTCTTCTTGATCTCTACCTCAGTTTCAAAAACTCTTAGATCATTGTATAGATCATCAAGTTCTTTCTCTTCCAGATTGTCACTCTGCCTATATGAGACAGTGTACATAGTCCATTCATCCCCAAGAGATCTGAGGAACTTTCTGTTGATGTCATCTTGATCCATCTTCACTCCTACAGTTGCCAGTTCACCAATGAGCTTGTTGAACCTATCAAAAGTTTGAGTCATAGACTCATTCTTTGAGGAAGTAAAGTTCTCATATTGCTGCTTTAGAACATCTCTTTGATTTCTTTTGATGCTCTTAGTTCCAGCAAATCTTTTCTCTAGAGCATTCCAGAGAATTTGAGCATCAGTGCAGTTGCAAAATTGATGCTGATATTCATTGGGGATGGCGAAGATCAGAGTGCTCAAGGACTTCATCTCTGTCTGTCTGATCTTCCTTTCACCATCTGTCTTTGGTGGAGGTCTTTTCCCATCTGGTCCTATCCTTCCAGCTTCAGAAGGACCATTCTCAATGATATCCCACATTGAGTAGTCAGTGAGGAGAATATATTGTCTGATTCTGATCTTCCACATGTCAAACTCACTGGGTTTGAGCATTGGAACCTTGGAGACCAAAGTACTGCTTGATTCTGTAAGATTTTCCATGATCAATAGATGTTTCTAAGAAGTTTTGGCTCTGATACCACTTGTTAGGATCGAATTCTTAACAAGAATTAATTTTCAGAAACAATATCAAAGAAGTTTGCGGAATAACACTTTGATATTCAATGGAACAGTAACTCAACACACAGTAAAATATGAATAACAACCTATAAACTGGTATTGAATGCTTTGAAGTTACAAAATTACACACTCAACCTCAATATTGATGAACAGGATCACCAATACGAATTCTACTTCTCTAGAATTAGGATCTGTGCCTTGAGGTTGTTTTCTCTCTATTGAAAAATTATCAAAAAGTAAGTCTATCTATTCTATACATTCTATATATATACTAATCAAGAGATAATTACAATAAATAAACAAATCTTCAGTATATCTTCCATGTATATCTCTAAGCTTCCATGTATATCTTCAATCCATCCAGTTGTTATTTCTTTCATTCGGATCTCTTAAGCAGCACTAACTATGCTCAGCAGCATTAACTTCTTCTAGCAGCATTAACTACCTCTAGCAGCATTAACTACCAAGCAGTACTAACTACTAGCAGTACTAACTAGCTAAGCAGTACTAACTTTGTTCAAGCAGCACTAACTTTGACTAGCAGTATTAATTCTACTAGCAGTAGTAATACTAGCAGTATTAATCTTGAATAACACTAGCAGTAGTAATCTGAATCAGCAACATTAACCATACTTGATCTTTTCTTTAATTCCCAACAGAGAGGGAAAATTTTCAAAAGGAAAAACAAGTTCTTTTATCCCGAATTGAGTGTCTCAGTTCCAACAAAAAGGAAACTATGTCTGATGAGGAAAAAGAAGTTTTCCAGACAGAAATAATTTACAATCTCAACTGGCTGCTATGGCAGCAGATCAACTGAAAGAGCAACTTCAAAAGGCTGAGCCTCAAACTAAGCCTTTCATTCTCCAAAGTCAGAAATCTCATATGTCTGAAAACTCTTATCCTTCCTCTGACACATCTTCCTGCAAAGCTTTTATGGGTGACTCGTCACAAATCATTTCAAATAAAGGAAAAGAGCCTCAAGTTTTTGAATCAGATCAGTGTTCTGATTGTAAAAATGCTTCCGCATATGATCTGCTCTCAACAAACTCTTCCGCTGTCCTGAAATCCTCAAGTGATAAGGTCCTTTCAGATGAGGAACTAGAATTTTCCGCATTCTTGAATTCTGAGGTGTGTTTAGACAGTGATTTGAGCCAATTTGATTTTAATCCTTCTCTACCTAGCCATGTTGATTTTATAAATGAGTCCTGTGAGTCTCCGGTTAAGTTTTATATGGGTGAATGTTCCACATCTGCCCCTCAAAAACCTTCTGTGAACAATTCTTCAAAAGCTTCAAAGTCTAAATATAAAACGCGTTCACAGAAGAAGAAAAAGACCGGTCGCTCTCAAAGGTCACAATCTTCAGTTTTCAAATCCTCTGACTATGGGTTTAACGGCATTTCAGATACGTTTGGTCGGCGGAAAGAACTGAAATATGCTTGGGTAGCTAAGAAGTCAAAAGAAAGCACGACAACATCAGAATTAGTTGATCCTGTCTTAAAGTCTAGAAAGAACAATAACAATCATGATGTCTTTATTTCTAAATCTTTAGTTGAATGTAATGGAAATTTTCCTTTAAAAGTTTATTCAATTCCGCAATTACTTCAACTGTCTTATGATTGTCTGTGTTGCTCTTATTGTGGATCAAATGATTTTGTTGATAGTCGTTATGCATCTGATTGGTTTAGCTCATATCATATTGCTCATAATCATTCTCATTGTGATGTTTCCCGTGATAGACAAAGACCCAAATCTAAACGGGTCTCTAAGTCGGGTGTTAAATCTAACCCCAAAGGACCCATTTACGAATGGGTACCTAAAAAGAAATAACCTGTTTGCAGGACGGTCATGTGTGGTATCTAGGTTCAGGCTGCTCCAAGCACATGACCAGAAGAAGGGAGCTTCTCACAAACTTCACCGAGAGGTTTTGTGGGAATGTGTGTTTCGGAAATGATCACTACTCTCCTATCAGGGGTTACGGGGATATTGTCAAAGATAACATCACGATAAAGAAAGTCTCCTATGTCGAAGGTCTCGGTCACAATCTCTTCAGTATCGGTCAATTCTGTGACAAGAATCTCGAGGTTACTTTCAAGGCTAAAAGGTGCAGCGTTCGGACTGAAGATGGAAAAGAGATACTTGCTGGAACGCGTCGCACCAACCTCTATACAATTGACCTCTCGTCCTTGAAACCCGACAAGGAAGTCTGTTTGTTGTCCAAAGCATCTGTTGAACAAAGTTGGCTATGGCATCGTCGTCTCTCGCACTTGAACTTCAAGAATATCAATAAACTGGTGCTCGGTGGACATGTCAAGGGTTTTCTCGAGCTCCAGTGATAGACATACTCTCGCTCAAGTTCCTGATAAAGTGCAATCTTCAGTTTTACCCCCTGAACCGACTCCTGTTGAAGGTGCTCCCGAAGCTACCTCTCCGGCAATCCCGGATCCCTCTATCATTTCATCACCAGCTGAGTCGTCCTCTACTCCTTGCTCGACTCCCACTAAGGAGCTTCCACCTCACAGGCCGTCATCCCTCGAGGCAGTTCAGGATTTACCCCCCGGTGGTCATGTGGATTCCGACACCTCCCACCAGACATATCAACCTCATCCACACACCACCAAGTGGACTCGAGCACACCCCCTCCATCAGATCATCGGTGATCCCTCCACACCAGTTCAAACTCGTTCTGCCACCACGAACGACTGCTTATTTTCCTCGTTCCTGAGTTGTATCGAACCTTCTACCGTCTCTGAAGCGCTGAATGATCCGGACTGGGTTATCGCTATGCAATAGGAACTCAACCAATTTGAGAGCCTCAAAGTATGGCGCCTAGTTCCCCGACCTAAGAACAAGACGGTGATAGGGACTAAATGGATTTTTAAGAACAAGAAGGACGAAAACGACATCATTGTTCGGAACAAAGCGCGTCTAGTGGCTAAAGGATATCGCCAGCAAGAAGGAATTGATTACGATGAGACGTTCGCACCTGTTGCCCGCATTGAAGCGATACGCATGTTCCTCGCCTACGCCGCTCACAAAAATTTCATTGTCTTCCAAATGGACATGAAATCCGCGTTCCTCAACGACGTTCTCAAGGAGGAAGTGTATGTCTCACAACCCGAAGGCTTCGTGACAAAGCCCTCTACGGTCTTAAGCAAGCGCCACGAGCCTGGTATGATACACTCTCATCCTTCTTAGTCAATTCTGGCTTCTCTAAAGGTAAAATCGACACTACTTTATTTATTAAAAGAGAGAAGAAAGATATCATTCTTGTACAAATTTATGTTGATGATATAATCTTTGGCTCCACAAACCCCAAGTACTGTCAGAATTTTTCTACCTTAATGAGTAAACATTTTCAAATGAGCATGATGGGGCAAATGAATTTTTTCTTGGGTCTTCAAGTAAAACAATTACAAACAGGAATTTTCATTAATCAATCTAAGTACATCTCGAATATTCTTCGGAAATACCAGATGGAAAAATCTTCACCTATGAAAACCCCCATGTCCACTACTCTAAAGCTTCACTCCGATCCTGACGGTAAGGATGTGAATGCTACTATTTATAGAGGCATGATTGGCTCTCTGATGTACTTGACGGCTAGTCGGCCTAACATTATGTTCTCGACATTCTTGTGTGCAAGATTTCAGTCGAAACCTAAAGAGTCTCACTTAGCTGCGGTTAAGCGCATTTTTCGATATTTAAAAGGTACTGCTGATCTTGGTTTGTGATACCCAAAAGAGACAAGTTTTGAATTGACAGCCTACTCGGACGCTGACCATGCTGGAAACATGCTGGACCGAAAAACCACGCCGGGTCATGTTCAATTCTTAGGCGATCGTCTTGTCAGCTGGGCTTCCAAGAAGCAAAACTGCGTGTCCACCTCCACCGCCGAGGCGGAGTATGTAGCAGCCTCCAGTTGCTGCTCGCAAGTCATCAGGATGCGCACCCAGCTCAAAGATTATGGGTTCAATTACTCAAGGATCCCCATCTACTGCGACTCAAAGAGCGCTATAGCCATATCAAGCAATCCCGTCCAGCACACGAAGACGAAGCATATTGATGTGCGTTACCATTTTATAAAAGATCACGTCGAAAAAGGTACTATCGAACTCTATTTTGTTAATTCAGAGCATCAGTTAGCAGACCTGTTTACCAAAGCCTTGGACGAAAAACAATTTAATTACCTTGTGTCCAAGCTAGGTATGCTAAATCTGAAAGTTTGATCCGTTCGCAGCTCTCTTCGAGTTTCGTTCAATAACGAATGACTGTGACAACTGCACCAGTGACTTGTCTCTGGTTGCTAATATCCACACTCCTTGGTTATTGCATTTTACTCGTTCAGTTTAGTGTTAGTTACAAACTTCTGTATCAACAAAGTAGATTTCGTGTTTTTTCTAGTTTCTCTTGTGTTCTTGTTTTTTGTTTTCGTGGTGTTTTTCGTGTTTTTTTGAGCAGTACATACGGATGTTCTCTGAAAGGAGTCCGCGATTTGTGATGGATCTTCACAGCGATAATGTGTCCAGGGGGAGCACTTTCGTCAGATGGTTGGTAAGTCTCACGAGTCCTCTATTCGAGGGGGAGCAGGTAAGTGGCTAATGTGGTTTGCTCTCCTCATGGTAATCATTCGAGGGGGAGTTAAGTCTCGTGCGAATTTCGATTTTTTTTGAGGGGGAGCTTTTATTTTCTGTGCCTTCGTTTTTTTTATTATTTTTATAAGTTTCTTAAGTTTTTTTTCCCTTAGGATTTTTTTTAGGTTTATTTTATTATCGAAAAATACAAAAATATTTTTTAAAAGTTTTGGTTTGAATTGTGTTTGTTTGGTCCCCGGCCCACTATCGCCCGACCCCGGCCCAAGCCCAAATACAAGTTCGGGGGTTTAAAAACCCCGAACGAACCTCTTCTACCCTCATTCGATCTCTTCTCATCGTCTCACTCTCTCTCTCGCCCGGAGCTCTTTCGACCGCACTCCCAATCGACCGAACCCATCGTTTCTATTCATCTTCGATCGAACAGGTAGGTTAATCGATTTTAAGTTGTTTATAGTATGTATCGATCGATTGTTATCGTCGACTATGTGTGTGTCGGCATCGTTTCCGGCTCTGAGTGTCCCCGAGGTCTGCTCTGTTGTTGACTCGTCTTCTCCGGGGGTTTCCTCTGATCTAGGGTTACGCCCCGGTCGAACGCACCTCCGGTCGAATGGTTCCTCCGGTCGTTAGTTAATCCCGGTCGAAACTCCTCCGGTCTTTGTAAGCATCGGTCGAATGCCATCCCCGGTCTTTCTTATCCTCCGGTCGAACTTTATCCGGTGGTTTATCCACCGGTCAAATAAATGCCCCGGTCGAATGTGATATCCGGTCTTAGCTGATCCCCGGTCTAAGACCTATCCGGTCAAAGACCATAACCGGTCAAACTCTTATCCGGTGGTTTAACCACCGGTCGAATACTTCACCCGGTCGACGACCTCATCCGGTCTTAGGAGACCCCCGGTGGAAACCATATCCGGTCTTATATCTTATCCGGTCGAATCCTCTTTTATGGTTCTAATGAGCTTATAGTTCTACCTTTTTCATATGTGTCTATGAGGTGAATTTGGTGTGCTGGTTTTTCACTATATTAAATGGGTGCAGTTCTATGCACCTTGGTGACTGACCCTAATTCACAAATGTGGGCTTGTTCTTCCAATTTTTGGAGTTAGTATCCGTTGTGGTTTAAATCTTGACTGTATAACTCCAACGACTATCATATTTTCCAAACCTGCGTACTAATCGAATATTTCTTCACAGGTACAATGGCACAAAACCAACCACCAGCGATTGATCCAATCGCCGATGCGGAACTGATTCCCGAGGATCAGTTCCTCCCACTTACAGCCAATAACTACCATCTCGATGTAACCCAACGTGCTATTCAATATCAGGTCATCATCGAGATACTTATGGGGCATCCAATCTCTTATGCTCTCACGGAAACTGCGACCATTCCAGTTTTGTACTTACAACAGTTTTGGCGCTCTCTCCGTGCTTTAGAGGCCGATGGCGAATTCCACCTTGAAGGTCGGATAGATCATACACCAGTACTTCTCACGTGTGATCTCTTACGATAATTCCTTCGTTTACCGACCGCCGGATCCGTTCCAGACAGGAATAGCTTCGACCCGATGGTTTCTGATACTACACTGTGCACCGACCTTCTCTCCTTAGGATACGGCGTAGAACTTCGCATTCCATCAACCTTCAACCGCAAGTACCTCTCGACGATCTGGTACACGATGTTCACCTACTTAAATCGGTGCCTTTCGGCTATAACGAAAGGCATTGATCAGACGAGTGCCCGAATTCTTCGCATCTTTCATGCGGTGGCCTTCAATCGCCACATGGACGTTGCCGACTTTCTTTGGTTTGAACTCGTTCAGAGAGTTCGGTCTACAGCATCTCGCCGACCGAACTTCATTCCATTCATGCGGTTCTTACAGGTTGTCATCCATAATTTCATGAACCTGTATCCCGAGATACAGCGCCATTCTACGCACCCAACATGCCCACATCATCCGATACGCAAGATACCTTCCCGCGCTGATCCAGAAGGTGTTGTCGCCCGACAAATCCCAGTCGGGGTACTAGACTATGCTCGTCCTACGACACTGAGTGTGATAGCTTATAGGCACACACACAACATTCCATCTCCAATGGTCCGGCCAGGACCGGTAGGACCTACCCAGGGAGCACGACCTGAGCGACGTGAGGGTCCGCGTCCACGAACGAGAGGCGGGAGCGTCCGGATAGCTAGGGCTTCCGGACAGGGTGTGTCGAGAGAAATAATCGTGAGGGGAACTGGCGTGGGCAGTGCCGTTGGAACGAGCCATCCTAGTTCTTCTAGACAACCATCTTCGCCGACGCAAATAGAGACTCAAACGGCAGAAGAGACAACCGATTCTGAAGCCCTTCATGTTCATTCCTCTTCTGTCGCTGCTACTAAAGACACAACAGAGCATTCCGCCTCGGAGGAAACTTCGGGCCAATCCGAGCCTGCGGCGGAATCAGGTTCACCCGACTCTCAGTCGAAAGCTGCAACCGACTCTGAGAAGGCATCCGATAAATCCGACAGTGAGTCGGACCCAGCCACTAACGTATCGGCATCAAATGACGAGTCTTCTGACTCCGATGGTGACGATGATCAGCCCTCACCTGGAGAGATAAGGAGAGCGGAGGGAGTTTTAGTTGAAGATGGTATTCTAGTGAGCAGAGAGAGGGAAAGAAAGAGAAAATATGACGCTGAGAGTACACGAGTGACGGGACAACCATCAACGGTTGTATCCCCCTAGCCACATCCAGCCAGGTAGCCACATCTGCTACCCAGTCTCATGTGTTGAGACAGGGTATGGAAGAAGCCGCCGTGGACCTAGCGGCGCATTTGCACACCCCACCAATCCACTCCACCATCTCTCAACAGATGGTGGTTTCACATTCTCACGGGGATTTAGCACATCCGCTATCGGGATCTCACTTGGAGGGTGCCGATATTGAAACAAGAGAACAGCTGCCCCAGTTCTCGACATCTTTGCATGCACGGAGTCTAGAGCCTTTTGCTATACATGCCATTCCTAGGACACATATTCCATTTTCGGCTATCGCCGGTTGCCTAAGTGGCCCGGCCGAAACACCCATAGTCATTCCGCCTTCGGGTAGTTTACGAGGATTGGGTGGAAGTCCTACCACGGCTATCATCACGCCAACCGTGAACGTGGGGGCTCGACTTCTACAGTCGTAGCTACAATGGGAAGTCTAAGTGACCCCGGAGTTACCCCAACTAAGTTCGTCTCAAGGGAATACATGGACGGCGCCCTAAAGGTTGTCCAATCTATGATGAGGGAAGAGATGGACAACCTCAAACGCATGATCAAAGGCAAAGGTCCTGCGACTGAGCCTGAGCCCACACCTATTCCACCTTCCCTACCCGCTACGGATCTTTCTATCCCTGAGCTGAAATCCATTCTTCTTGCCAAACTACTAGCCCAGTCTCTAACTGAACCCACCCAGGATGCCGATTTGTTATCACTGCTTCGTTCTCAAGCATCCACACCTACCCCACCAAACCCCAACCTATTGTCTCTCCTGAAGCTTTCCAGATCCAACAAGCCATGCTTCAGTCACTTCAGCAAACTGTAGCTATTTTGACTGAACGCCTATCAGTAGTGGACGATACCTTCCGAAGCCAGGCAGAACGGCTCAAGCGCCGACATGATGATCAGGATGATCCTGATCACCATGAGGGGGATAAGCCCCAACGCCTAACTGAGTCGGAGACACATATGGTGGAATCAGATCAGGTTGAATAGGGTTCGGGTTCCGGTACAAGAACAGAAAGACAGAGACAGGAACAGGTGACAGACTTGATACTATACGACTATCCAACGGTTGAAAAGCCTGAGGAATTTGAAGATGGTTCTCTGATAGTTCTTGAAGATTAAGCAATAATACTAGATCCGTATGAAGTGGCGGACACGACAGAAGAATGTGCTAATACTGAAAGAGCTCTGGTGGTTTTGCAAGAAGAAATTGATGAAATCCTGCATCCAGATGATCAGTCTTCTGTCGTAGTTCCATTGTTGACTTATCCGGCTAATCACCCTGACTTCTCTTCTACAGTTTTTCCCGAGAGATCTCCTCCAGCCTTACCAGTTAGAGAACCAATACGTACTCCTCCAGTTCGTCCATCCAAGTGGGAAAGAGTCAGAATAAAAGTTCCTTTCCTCGAAGAAAGCCAGAAGAAGATCTTTGCCCACTGGATGATGAAATTGTTCTTCATGGTCTACAGTCAGTGAAAAACATAGAAAAACAGCGTGAGCTTGTGTTCGTGTACAGAAAGTTCCAGCACAAGTACTCCAAGACGAAGCTCAGGATTGTATCAGTTGATAGGATTATACCTGCTTACTTCATTAAGGTAAAGTATACTGACTTCATGGTTACAAGAGAAGATGGTCAACAGTACTGCTTTTCTGATGCTGATTTTCCATGTCTGGAGCCACAAGATCTGCTATTCATACTACGTGACTTAAAGACCAGAACCGCCAGACCCAGGGAAGTCATTGATGCACTAGAAACCGTGAAGAGATACATGAAGTGCGCAATGAAATTTGCTTCGGTGGAAGATTTTCAGATTGGGTTAGAAAGCGATCAACCGAAGATTAATTTGCTTAAGCCTGATCTGAGTGTTCCGTCTGATGCTCTAAGCGTACCAGCATTCACAGTTATAGAGATTCCAGAGTTTGGTATGTCATACGTGAACAACAAAGGTGTTTTACGATTTATCCGTTTTGATCAGATTGCCAGATTCTGTGATGGTACTTTGATGCTTCTGAAAGACAAGTTCTAGCGTGCGCTGAGTCAAGATGAAAAAAGAGTTCAAGTACTGGATTCTACATACAAATATCTTGTTCTTAAAGCACTGAGAGTTATCGAAGAACGACTGGAGTACATAACGCAAATCAGATATTTCGAGATCAGTTTTGGTTTTCGGAAGATATATGTTCCTAACTGGCGCGAGTTTCAACTTCTATTTAAAGGGGTATATTGTTAGGGCTATTTTGTTAGTTAAATATAAGTTCAGGGTATAAAATGTCATTTATTCATAGTTGTAAGCTTGTTGGGCCTAAAAGCCCATAAGCCCGTCAGGCCTGCGTGCCTAAGTATTTAAAGTTGTTTTCTATTTCATTTGTAAGGTTAGAAGTTCATAATTTCAATATTCAGTTTTCTAGTCATTAGGTTTACAAACCCTTATCAGAAATTCTCTCTGTAAACTTGAACCCTTTGAAGTAATATCAATCATATGACTAGTTGTTGTGACCTATAATCTGTTCATCTTTGATTGCTGATTATTCTGTCTTGCACTACACTGGGATCTACATATCCGTTGGTCATTATGTACATTAAACCTGTAATAAGAGATCACAAAGGTAAAATGGTTGTATGTAATAAATGATCAATGATTGTTAGTACCGTTACATAGGTCGTAAGATATAATCCTGTCGAGAGATTCCTGTTAGTCGTCGACGTGGAAAACTCACGACAATCGTCGTCGAAGATGACGATGTCTACCGTCGTACGATATCGTCAAGACCTTATCTTGATACAATAATGGTCCATAGACTGGAGACATTTGGTTATCTTCCGTCGATCATAACTTATGGAATTTTGCCCAAACAGTTTGCCCCTAAAATTCGTAAGTTAGGCGGCAAGCCATTTTTTCGAATTTTATAATTAGGTAGAACACGTGTCGATTTCTTGTAACTGAATCATTTCCTCAAGAACCAAAGCAATTATGGGGGGAAGCGTGCAGCCGTTTTTACTGTTGTGATGTCATGGCGACGTAGGGCGCATGGTGTCAAGTGTAGGGCCAGGTGTCGTCCATCCATAGAGGAGGGCGAAGAGTCGATACAGGTGTCTCCCATCTGATGGTTCGTCCTGATATTAGATTGCATATAAATATTTTCGGTTAATCCTTTTTTCGTTGTGTTTTTAGAAAAATATTATAGCTTTCCTTTGGACTTTTAGAACCTTCGCTTTTCCTTGAAAGGAATATTCAATGGCGTCCGACCCCTTTAGCACTATCAGTGGTGAGGTAGAGATGAGAGAGTTTTGACGTATGGCCAAGATTTCGGCCGACGTTCGACTGAGTGCTCCAGGTCATTGGAAACCGGAGCAGTGTCCGAAGGGGTGTTTCGTTCTTTACGAGTATCCTTCTCGTGGCCTTTTTCTCCCTTGTAAAGAGTCTGTTCTTCAAGATTGAGGTTGAGTGTGTAATCTTGTGATTTAAATTATTCAATACAAGTTTACAGTTTGTTCTTCATATTCACTGTGTTGATTTACTGTTTCATTGAATATCAAAGTGTTATTCCGCAAACTTCTTTGATATTGTTTCTGAGAATTAATTCTTGTTGAGAATTCGATCCTGACAAGTGGTATCAGAGCCAAACTCTCTCAGAAACATCTATTCATCATGGAAAATCTTACAGAATCAAGCAGTACTTTGGTCTCTAAGGTTCCAATGCTCAAACCCAATGAGTTTGACATGTGGAAGATCATAATCAGACAATATATTCTTCTCACTGACTACTCAATGTGGGATATCATTGAGAATGGTCCTTCTGAAGCTGGAAGGATAGGACCAGATGGGAAAAGACCTCCACCAAAGACAGATGGTGAGAGGAAGATCAGACAGACAGAGATGAAGGCCTTGAGCACTCTGCTCTTGGCCATCCCCAATGAATATCAGCATCAATTTTGCAACTGCACTGATGCTCAGATTCTCTGGAATGCTCTAGAGAAAAGATTTGCTGGAACTAAGAGCATCAAAAGAAATCAAAGAGATGTTCTAAAGCAGCAGTATGAGAACTTCACTTCCTCAAAGAATGAGTCTATGACTCAAAATTTTGATAGGTTCAACAAACTTATTGGTGAACTGGCTACTGTAGGAGTGAAGATGGAACAAGATGATGTCAACAGAAAGTTCCTCAGATCTCTTAGGGATGAATGGACTATGTACACTGTCTCACATAGACAGAGTGACAATCTGGAAGAGAAAGAACTTGATGATCTATACAGTGATCTAAGAGTTTTTGAAACTGAGGTAGAAACCAAGAAGAAGCCCACTGGTTATGTCCACAATGCTGCACTTCTTTCAGCATCCATTGATACTACTGCCAACCCTGAAGCAGTTAGTACTGCCAGTGGAGTAAGTTCAGAAAAAGGCACTGAATCTATCTTTGAAGCCTTTTTGTCCAGTCATAGCAACAATTCATTAATTAATGATGATCTGGATCAACTTCACCCTGATGACCTGGAGGAGATGGAAATTAAATGGCAGATGGCCATGTTATCCATGAGGGTGAAGAAGTTCATTAAAAGAACAGGAAGGAATAACTTCTCTCAAAGAAGAGAAGATGGAGCTGGTTTTGACAAGACCAATGTGGAATGTTATAAGTGTCACATGAAAGGACACTTTGCTAGAGAATGCAGGAGTGCTGTTCCAAACAACAACCACCAACAAGCTCAGAATGGAGGCTACAATCAGAACAAGAATCCTGCTCAAGCCCTTGTTTCTCAACAAGGAATGGGATTTGACTGGAGTGATCAAGCTGAGGAAGCCATTCAGAATCAAGCTCTTATGGCAGAAGTGTCTGATCTCCCCTCTGAGGTAATTTCTAATCTTTGCACTAAATCCTGCATAGACACTGTCAAAAGATACAGGGATCACAATCAAAGTATGTGTGATGACCTCAAAAGATTAGAAAAGGACAGAAGAGATTATGTGTTGATAGTAGAGAGATTTGAAGAGCAAATCAAAGGCTTTCAATCTAATGAACTTCAACACTCTTATGACACAAACTATTGGAAGTGGGAAAAGAATGAGTTAGAGACCAAACTGTCTAAATCCTTAGAAGAGAGTGATAGGCTGAAAGAGGAACTGTCTAAAGTTAAACTTGACATAGAAAAGTTTTCATATGCTTCAAAAGCAATGGATTCTCTTCTAAAGGCTCAGATTCATGATAAGATGAAGCCTAGTATTGGATACAACAATACACCTCCTCCTTACAACAACAATTATATCTCTCCTACTTCAGACTTGTTAGAAACCAAGGAGAAAAAGGACTAATCTGAGAAAGCCTTTAAGATAGATCCTTTGGATGAAGTAGTAATTAAGGATTTAACTGAGAAAGAAGCAGTGAGTATAGGGATAATGATGTGAGTAAAGAGATCCCATTAGAAAACAACATTATCACCAATGAGGGATGTGGGAAAATCTGGGTCAAGTCCAAGGAGATAGAGAAGACCAAAGGAAAAGATAACAAGGTCCATTACAAACAAAACCACGGTTGTGAATCCTGGATCTTGTAAACAGTGTGCTTGCAGTAAAGCCAAGAGCCTAAATTCTGGTTTAAAAAGAGGAAATCAAAGAAACTGGAATAATCAATGGGCTCAGAAGCAAGGAGTTGATCTGAGTAAAATCAATAGACCAAAACCTTGTTTCATATGTGGCAAGTTAAATCATTTGGCTAAATATTGTTTCTTTAACCCTACTAACCAACAGATGACCTTTCAAAGATTTGTGCAAAAACCTGTTGGTTATAGGAAGGATGGAAAGAAACATGTGATAAAGAAACATGGTGAAAGGAAAGGCCCCATGAAGAAAAAGATTTTAAAAGAAAGTGTCAAAATGTGGGTGCCTAGAAGCACTAAAACTGTTAGTACTGCTGACAGGGTTAGTGCTGCTGGAAGTATTACTGCTGCTACCTGTGTTAGTACTGCTGAAAATATTAATGTTGCTAATACTGTTAGTACCTCTTCAAAGGTTAATACTGCCAACCCAGTTACTGCTGCTAATACAGTTACTACTGCTAACAAGGTTAGTACTGCTAAGCATGCAAGTGCTGCTAAGGCAGTTAGTACTTCAAAAACCAGTACTGCTTCTAGCAAAAATGTTTCCAAGCCTATTATTGTGACAAAGTACTCCAAGAATGAGGATTTAAAGTTCAAAAATCTTGTCAAGAAAGAATGCAAGTATTTTGATGAGAAAGGGGTACCCAAGACCACTTTGGCTTGGGTTCCTAATTCATACTAACTGATCTATCTTATGTGCAGGGCAACCAACAGCTCAAGGGAAAGAGCATATGGCATGTTGATAGTGGTTGCTCTAGGCACATGACAGGCAACATGTCATGCCTTCAGGATTTCAAGCATATCAATGGAGGACATGTTGCATTTGGAGATAATCTTACTGGTGGTAAAATAAGTGGAAAAGGTAATGTCACCAAAGGTAAGATGACATTTGAGGATGTCTACTATGTTGATCAATTGAAGTACAACCTGTTAAGTGTATCACAGGTTTGTGACAAACAACATAGTATATTATTTACAAATACTGAGTGTATGATCCTTGCTCCAGGGTTCAAGGTAGTTGATGAAAGCATGATACTACTTAGAACTCCAAGAAAGGACAATGTTTACTGTCTAGATATGGACAATGTTGATAGTGATTCATCTCTAAATTGTCTTGTTTCAAAAGCTTCTGTAGATGAATCCTCTCTATGGTACAGAAGGATGTGTCACATGAATTTTAAGACTATGAACACACTTGTTAAAAACAACCTTGTAAGAGGTTTACCATCTAAAGTCTTTTCATGTGATGATCATTGTGTTGCTTGCTTTAAAGGCAAACAGCATAAAACTTCTCATAAGACCAAAGAGATAAATTCAATTTCTTCTTGTCTCTAGTTGTTGCATATGGATCTGTTTGGTCCTACCAATGTTATGAGTATAGGCAAGAAATCTTACTGCTTGGTTATTGTTGATGATTACTCTAGATTTACCTGGGTATATTTTCTAAGGACTAAGGATGAGACAAGTGGACTGATCAAATCCTTTATCCTAAGAATTGAAAACCAAACTAATCAAAAAGTAAAAGTCATTAGATCAGATAATGGGACTGAATTCAAAAATCTTGATCTAAACACCTTTTGTGAAGAAAAAGGCATTGAGAGACAATATAGTGCTCCTAGGACTCCTCAACAGAATGGTGTTGCTGAAAGGAGAAATAGGACACTAATAGAGGCTGCTAGATCTCTGTTGGCTGATTCAAAACTGCCAATTACCTTCTGGGCTGAAGCAGTTAATACTGCCTGCTATGTCCAAAATAGAGTTCTAGTAGTTAAGCCAAAGAACAAGACACCATATGAGCTTTTAAATAAAAGAAAACCTTTCATTGGATTCTTCAAACCTTTTGGGTGTCCTTGTACAATTCTCAATACCAAATCTCACTTAGGTAAGTTTGATAGCAAAGCAGATGATGGATTTCTTGTTGGGTATTCATCTCAACATGAATAATTGAATAATTGAAGAATAATTGAAGAAAGTGACAATGTCAAATGCAATGAGAACACACCAAATCCTATTGGGTCTGGTCCTCAGTGGCTATTTGACATTGATTCACTAACTAACTCTTTTGGTTTCAGTAGTGAGTATGCAGGTTCAGGAAGTGGAGGATCAGGGATCACACAAGTTCAAGAAAGTATATCTAAATCTGTGATATTTCCCATACCCACAGTGAATTCTGTTGAAGACTGTGAAAAGGAATCATCTACTAGACCAAGTCAAAGTGAAGAAGAAACTAGAGATGAGGAGACTCAAGAAAATAAAGAATCAGAAGTAGCAGCTGAAAACACTTCAGTTGAGTTGCATGACTCTAATCTAGAGGCTGGACTTAATGAAGAACCTAGTCATAACACCAGAGTTCAAAAGAATCATCCTCCACAGCTGGTAATAGGAGATATATCTTCTCCTATGATGACTAGACATCAAAGCAGGCTTCAAGAAATGCAAGATCAACAGCATACAGTGCTTTCTTGTTTTCTATCCCAGCTTGAGCCTAAAAAGGCACATGATGCTATGAAAGAATATAGCTGGATAGAAGCAATGCAAGAAGAACTGTTACAGTTCAAGCTACAAGATGTATG
Source organism: Arctium lappa (assembly GCA_023525745.1). Lineage (NCBI taxonomy): Eukaryota > Viridiplantae > Streptophyta > Magnoliopsida > Asterales > Asteraceae > Arctium > Arctium lappa. The sequence goes on along the minus strand of CM042056.1, from coordinate 17,452,609 downwards.
GGATCTAATAGACCTTCCTAAAGGTCACAGAGCAATTGGCACAAAGTGGATTTTCAGGAACAAGAGAGATGAAAGAGGAACTGTCATAAGGAACAAAGCAAGGCTGGTGGCTCAAGGGTATACTCAAGAAGAGGGTATAGATTATGAAGAAGTTTTTGCACCTGTGGCTAGGATAGAAGCAATCAAATTATTCCTAGCCTATGCTTCTTACATGAACTTCAAAGTCTATCAAATGGATGTAAAAAGTGCTTTTCTCTATGGCTTAGTTGAAGAAAAGGTATATGTCTGTCAACCACCAGGGTTTGAAAACCGAAGCTATCCAGACAGGGTATACAAATTGAAGAAAGCTCTTTATGGACTGCATCAAGCTCCAAGAGCATGGTATGACACTCTGTCATCCTATCTCTTGGAAAATGGCTTTGAAAGATGAGTCATTGATAAGACTCTATTTATCAAGAGAAAGAAGAAGGATATCTTGCTGGTCCAAATCTATGTTGATGACATTATCTTTGGATCTACAAGAGACAACATGTGCAAGGAGTTTGAGGAACTAATGCATCAAAGGTTCAAAATGAGTTCCATGGGGGAACTTAATTTCTTCCTTGGACTCCAAGTTCAACAGAAGTCATATGGCATCTTCATCTGTCAATCCAAGTATGTGCAGGACATTCTAACCAAGTTTGGATTCTCAGATTCAAAACCTGCTAGCACACCTATGGAGACACACAAGCAGATAACAGCAGATCTTGAGGGGGAGGATATGGATGTGCATCATTATAGATCCATGATTGGCTTTCTCATGTATCTCACAATATCAAGGCCAGATATAATGTTTCCAGTCTGTGTATGTGCAAGATTCCAAGTTAGGCCAAAGCAATCTCACTTTCAAGCTGTTAAGAGGATATTCAGATATCTCAAAGGGCAACCCAGATTGGGACTTTGGTATCCTCATGACTCACCCTTTGACCTAACAGCATACTCAGACAGTGATCTAGGTGGGGAAAACTTGGACAGAAAATCGACTTCTGGAGGATGTCAGTTTTTGGGTGCTAGACTAGTTTCATGGCAGTGCAAGAAACAAACCACAGTGTCCACATCTACAACAGAGGCAGAGTACATAGCCGCTGCAAGTTGCTGTTCTCAAGTCTTATGGATTCAGAATCAAATGCTGGACTATGGGGTAACCTTTCTACACACTCCCATTTTTATTGATAATAGCAGTGCTATCAGCATTGTGAATAATCCTGTCAAGCACTCTAAGACAAAACACATTGAGATCAGGTATCACTTCATAAGAGACTGTAATGAAAAGAAACTTGTTCAAGTTGTAAAAGTTCATACTGACAACCAGTTTGCTGATCTATTCACCAAAGCTTTTGATGTGGGTAGATTCACTTTCTTGGTAACAAGTGTGGGAATGATCAACTCTGAATAAGCATCCTCTCAAAAAGTGGTTAAATATCTGAATATTATAGATTCTTGGTGTTACTAATCTTCCTTTGCAGGGCATACATAGCAGTACTCAATTCAGCTTAAGCTTCAAAGGGTAAGTATGGTTAATACTGCTAGTTAGTTAATACTGCTAGTGGTTAATACTGCTAATCAGTTAATACTGCTAGTTAGTTAATACTGCTAGTGGTTAATACTGCTAGTTAGTTAATATTGCTAGTTAGTTAATACTGCTAGTGGTTAATACTGCTAATTAGTTAATACTACTAGTTAGTTAATACTGCTAGTGGTTAATACTGCTAATCAGTTAATACTGCTAGTTAGTTAATACTGCTAGTAGTTAATACTGCTCGCAGTTAATAATGCCAGTTAGTTAATACTGCTCGCGGTTAATACTGCTTGTCCGTTAATACTGCTCTAGGTTAATACTGCTTATGTCCCGAATACTATAAATACCCTTTGCCCGCCTAAAAGTTCATAACGACTCTTTGCATACTGTTCACTTGCGCTCTAAACCCTTTCTCTCTCAAGACTCGAAGTTTTCAGGCAAGTTTTTCACTAAGATCAATGGCATCCATGGCATTCATCGACGAGCACAATGAGATCGCGATGCTCCAAAAGCCAAAGCAAGCTGCAGGATTTCATCAAATAGTGGATTTCCTCAAGTCAAGCCATATTGCTCATGCTCTTACTATATCACCTACAATCTATATCGAGCATCAAAGGCAGTTCTGGGCTAATGCCACCATTGTTGCGGAGAATGGTGTGCAAATGATCAAGACAAGGATCTGTGAAAAATCACTAACAGTTACTGAAGAGGTTATTCGCATCAGTCTACGTCTAGACGATGCCTCTGGTATAACTTCTATCCCAAACGATGAACTGTTCTCTAATCTTACAAGAATGGGGTATGGAGGCCCATTGGGTGTATTCAAATTCTCTAAAGCCAAATTTTCACCCCAATGGCGTTTCTTTGTCCATACTCTTATGCACTGTATCTCCAAAAAGACTACTGGATGGAGTGAGTTCAGCAGCACCATTGCTTATGCTTTGGTGTGCTTGGCCACTGCCAGAAAGTACAACTTTTCTAAAATGATTTTCAGTGATCTTGTCTCAAACATGGGAAACAAAAAGAGCTTCTTTATGTACCCCAGGTTTGTCCAAGAAGTTATTACTCATGAATTGACGGATATACCTCAACCTGTTGGGGTATATGTACCTAAACCCCCCAAAGGCAAGGTTTTCTCAAATATGAGAAGATCTGCTGGGGACTCGGAAGGAGTTGACACCCCATTGTTCTCTACAATGATGGTGGTGTCCCAAACCAATGAAGGTATGGCAGCAGGGTCAAGGCCCCAATTAGACCATCCTACTGCTAGCCAATCCCAACCTTCCCACTCTAAATCTATCCCCCAGTCCCTTCTTGAAAAACCAACATCTCCTATCACCCAAACATACAAGAGGAAACAGGTAAAGAAGGCTCCTTCCCTTCTTGTACCATCATCCCCCAAGCCTTTAAGCCCTCTAAGGGAGAATTCTCCTTTAGGGAATATCCATAGGGAAACCAAAGGGGTGTCTCCCAACCCCAAGGAGGTGCTCTCTGAGGAGGAGGAAGAGCATATGGGAGATGAGGCTGCCACTACTCCTGCTAGCACAGAGGAGGAAAGTGGTAACATCAATAAGACCTCCCCCATGGCAACTTTGAATAAGCAATCATTCAAAGGTCCCAGGTGCCAAGAAACCACGGGGGTGGATAGTGCTTCTGCTAGGCAGAAGACATCCACTAATAAAAGATCCCATGATCCTTCAATAGGGGGTAACACTCCTGGAGAAGGTGAGGACAGATATGACTATGATGAATTGATGGAGACAATGGGTAACATCAACCTGGATGTCATCAAACAAGGCAAAGAGATAGAAGAGATGAAGCTGGTGATCCTGTCACAACAAGTCCAGATTACTAAATTGAAGAAGATGGTGACCAGGCTTGTACAGAGGAAGAAGAGGAAGCAGTTTATCTTAAAGAAGAGGTCAACTAATAAAGATGCTTCCAACAAGGGGGAGAAAGAGGCAGAAATAGAGAAAGAAAGTACACCTAAGAGGCCATTTAAGGTTGAGGGGGAGGAAGAGGAAGAAAAATAAACAGAATTTGCTGAAGCAGCAGAAACTGTTAATACTGCTGAAGCAGCATTAACAGAAGCAACAGTAACAGGGCTTTCTGTAGAAGAATTGGAGATAGCAGAAACTCTGGTAAAAGCAAAGAATGACACTCCTAAGGCTACTCAAAAGGCCAAAGGAGTGGTCATCAATGAAGGAGAACCTCAAAAGATGAGAATGAAGGAGGATATAAAAGGAAAAGGAAAGATGGTTGAACCTGAACAACCTTCAAAGAAAAGGAGTCAGATTGAAATGGATGAGGAGATGGCAAAGCAGCTTCAAGAGCAAATGGAAAAAGAGGAGTAAATTCAAACAGAAACAGATAATGAGCTTGCAAGGATAATGGCCAGAAAACTCAATGCAGAATATCAAGAAAGTTTAAAAGCAGAATCTGAAGCCAAGAAAAGCTCTGTGAAAGTGTCTAAGCAGAAAATGCCAGTGATAAAGCAGAAAAGACAACCCTCCAAGACCTTTTTGGCCAATCAGGAAAGAAGAAAGATGATAAATTTCCTGAAAGGTGCAATTGGAGTCAAGGGGGAGATGTTCACCAACATGGCATACAGTCAAGTTGAGGAGCTCTACAGGAAGGAAATGGCAAAACTCCAAGGGGATTCCTCTCAAAGGGAAGAAGCAGAAAGAAGGATAAAAGAGAGACATGATCTCAACATCCAACAACCATTCCCTGAGGAGACCACACCCTTAAAAGAAGAAGTAGAAGAGAAGAAGGAAGAACGTGAAAGTGTTGGTATAGAAGCCAAGTCTGGAAAGAGAGTGAAGTCAATTGCTTCAAAAAGGCAGTTGAAAAAGCCAAGGGTGGAAGAAACTGAAAAGGAAGCAGAACCTTCAGTCACATCTCCAACAGAGCCTGTGCAAAGTCCAGAGCAGGTCACTAAGCAAACTGATGAGAGTATGGATCCGTACATGACAATAGTGGAACCTTTGAAGGCTATTCCAATCTCTATGCAAGCTCCAGAGATCATATTTTGGGATATTCTAAGAGACAGTGGAAAGACTTTCTTCAGAATCAAGAGAGCTGATGGTTCATTTGAAGCTTATTCAACATGGGGGAAAGTTATCAGAAGTTGTTCAAGAGCTGATATGGAAGAACTATACAAAGTGGGGATGAAACTTTATGAACCTGTGTTGAAAGGTACTGAAGAGAATCTTCTCAAAGTGACATTGGAATACTTGTGCATGATGTTTGATCCAGAAAGAGTGAACTATAGGATTAAAGATCATAAGCATGAGTTCATATTCAAGAAGATTGACAAATGGATACCGTTTGAAAACTGTGGAGTATACATGATTTCTATTGACAATTGTTATCATGAATACTACCTGGTGGACAAAATATATGAGCATAGCAAGGAGAAGTTAGAAGGGATGCTTAAAGCTACACTGGTATGTACAAAGGATTCAGAGATGGCAAAGATTGTGGTGAGAAGAACTATAAATCAAAGTTTGGGCCTAGATCCAAATTTGGGAAATTGAACCTGAGATGTTGAAAGCATCTTGAAGATTAATTCTGAAGAACTTGACTTCTTTTCCTAAAAGTCAAGTTAGGGGGAGATTGTTGGGAACTGAAGAAAAGCTTAAGTATGGTTAATGCTGCTGGTTCAAAGTTACTACTGCTAGAAGACTTCAAGGTTAATACTGCTGAGTATTACTACTGCTTGTAGAATTAATACTGCTACTCAAAGTTAGTGCTGCTTGAATAAAGTTAGTATTGCTTAGCTAGTTAGTACTTCTAGTAGTTGGTGCTGCTTAGTAGTTAATGCTACTAGAAGAGATTAATGCTGCTGAAGATTAATACTGCTTATATGATGAAGATTCGCATGAAAGGATAACAGCTGGATAATCTGAAGATATACATGGAAGCTTAGAGATATACATGGAAGATATACTGAAGATATTTTTATTTCTTGTAATTATCTTTTGATTAGTATATGTATAGAATGTATAGAATAGATAGATAACTTTGGTTAATCATACATTCTAAGTTCTAGAGAGAAATCAACCTCAAGGCATAGATCCTAATTCTAGAGAAGTAGAATTCGTCTTGAAAGAGTCTTTTCTTCAAGATTGAGGTTGAGTGTGTAATCTTGTGATTTAAATTATTCAATACAAGTTTACAGTTTGTTCTTCATATTCACTGTGTTGATTTACTGTTTCATTGAATATCAAAGTGTTATTCCGCAAACTTCTTTGATATTGTTTCTGAGAATTAATTCTTGTTAAGAATTCGATCCTGACATCTATGTTGATCACATTATTTTTGGGTCTACAAATGATTTATACTGCAAAAAATTTGAATCATTGATGAAGAGTGAGTTTGAGATGAGCATGATGGGAGAACTCACATTCTTCTTAGGATTGCAAGTCAAACAAACCACAGAGGGCATTTTCATAAACCAATCAAAATATGTCTCTGACATACTTGAAAAATACAAGCTCTCTGACTCCTCACCAATGAAGACTCCTATGTGCAAGCCTGTGGAGTGTAAACTCTACAGAGGCATGATAGGGTCTCTGCTCTATTTAACCGCAAGTAGACCCGATATAATGTTCGCCACATGTCTCTGTGCAAGATTTCAAGCTAACCCCAAAGAATCTCATCTTTATGCTGTCAAGAGGATCTTCAGATACCTAAAAGGGACCAAAAATCTTGGTCTCTGGTATCCGGAGAACTCTGGCTTTGATCTCATGGCTTATACAGATTCCGATTACGGAGGATGCAAGCTCGACAGGAAAAGTACCTCTGGGAGTTGCCAATTCCTAGGAGGGAAACTAGTAAGTTGGACTTCCAAGAAACAGAACTGTGTCTCGACCTCTACGGCAGAAGCAGAATATGTTGCTGCTGCAAGTTGCTGTTCCCAAGTTCTGTGGATGAGGACCCAACTTAGAGACTATGGATTCGATATCGAAAAAATTCCCATCCTCTGTGACTCCAAAAGTGCCATTGCGATCTCTGCCAATCCAGTACAACACTCTAAGACCAAGCATATCGATATCAGGTATCACTTTCTGAAACATCATGTGGAGCAGGGCACAATAGAGATGTATTTTGTGCCCACAGACTACCAACTTGCCAACCTTTCCACAAAGGCATTGGATGAGAAAAGATTCGCTTTTCTAGTTGGCAAGATTAGTATGCTCAACATGGGTTGACCACAGAGCCTCTATTGCACATATTTGTATATAACATATTCCTTGTTTGTAAATAATCTCTTTAACTTTCTTTATATTACATTGTTTTTGCAAATCTATGTCTTGTGCAAATCTTATCTTTATATGATCCAAGCATAGTTGAAGGGGGAGCAGATCTAACCATCACCAATCGCGACTTTTCAAGGGGGAGCAAGACTGTTCTTCGCAACAGACTAAGAGTGAGGTTAGTCCATCCGAACCAAGGGTCAAAACTCTTTCTCGAGCACTATGCCCTCAGAAAGATCCCTCTTTGTACTAATTTCACAATCAAAACTTTGAAATGATCAAATCTTTGAAAATCTTCCCTAAAAAGGAAATTTCTGATCTCAGAACCTCTGAGGTCGACCACAGAGCCTCTGTGATCTATCGCAGTCTCTGCACCTCTAAACTGGGTGCTTGAGCAAATGCACTTTAAAAGGAACAAGGTCATTTCATCGCACTTTTCTCCCTCTTAAACTTGCCTATGACCTCAGAAGCCTCTTATTCACAGAGCTTCTGTCATTCTCATCACTTGAGAAACTCAGGTCATGTGATGCGTATAATTTTTGAAACTCACTGTCACGTGAGAATAGAAAATGCCAGGCGCGTGAGAATAGAAAATGCCAGGCACGTGAGAATAGGGTGGCGCACGTCCTAGATCGTGCAACGCCATCATCTGACATGGCAATATTTGATTGGATCGTAATCTGTACCGTCGTTTTTATGAAACGGCTTCTTATCCGTTTTCACTCATCACGGATTTGAAAACTTAGTTTTTTACCACTCATTCTTTTTGCCTTCCATGTATAAAATCCCTTTTGCCCCTTCTTTTCCTGTTTTACCTGCACCTTTTTCTCTCAAGAACGTCAAGCAAAAAGCCTTTCCTCTTCTCCTCTGTTCTTTCAATGGCTTCTCCCTTATCTTCTTCCAAGAACTCTAATGGATCCAAGAAATCCTACAACTCTCATCACTCAATGGTTCAAAAGGCTGATTCAGACTCCGTCGACCAAGAACATGTGCTCACGAGAAGGATGTTGTCCTTCACCAGACATGACTATCACTTGGCCCAACTGAATAACAAGCCAAATAACCACTTTGTCACCCTAAATCCCTCTGGTTTTCCCACTGAAGCAGCACCATTGATTCAACTCCTCAAGAATCATTTCCTAGTTAGAGCCCTAACGATGAAACGAGATGACATCCCGGAATCTTACATCTAACAGTTCTGGCTAAGTGTCCGCCATGTCAAAATGGACAAATATGGTCATTGCATCATTGGATATGCAACCCATCCCTCAACTGCAAAAATTCTGGACTTAGGGATCAATCGTAGGAAACTCTCCGATTTCTTTGGACTTCCCACCAAAACAGATCTCAACCTGCGAAAATTCTCAGAAGAGCCCACAGAGGAAGAGATACTAGAATTTCTGAGGTTCATTGGCTACGCAGTTCCAATCACCAAAAGAACGAACTTCAGGCGACATAATCTACCCCCTCTATGGAACGTCCTTTTCTCGATTCTGAACCGATGCCTAACATCGAAGGTTGGAAGCCCTGATCAATCAAGCCATACAATTTTGGAAATAATGTATGGGATTTACTACGATCTCCCACTAGACTACGCTGGACTTATCTTTAGGGAGATCCAAAATGCCGTGATTACCAAACAACAGGACCAAGACAGAGGGACAGAACCAAAGAACATCGTGTTTGGACGTTTCCTAGGACTGCTACTAGGTGATGACTTGATCGGAGAAGGAAAACTACCAGCAGAGGATAAGACAATCAAATTATATGAAATGAAGTCTCATAAACCCACCACCATCAAAACCGGATATCCAGAAGCCAGACAAAGATGTTGACTTATTTGGGTAGCGAAGAAGAGGCTAGGGAATACATACGAGGGAACAGGACAACAGAACCGCGTTCTGTAAGCCCCCCTCGCGTAGGATTCAAAGTAGGAGACATTGTAGTGTACCTGAGAGACGAGGAAGTGTGAACAGAAGTTCAAGCCGCAGAGGCTAAAGAGAGTGAAAAAGAGAACCCATTAGTTAGAAGGGAGGGGAGTGAGAGAAAGAAGAAAAAGAGAGTTGCAGAGGCAGAGGATCAGACAAAGCCCCTGCAGAAGGCAAGAAGAGCCCTAGTCCTTGCAGAGTCCCCTGACGATGGACCTCAGAGCCCAACTCAAATAGCCTCTGCAGTAGCACGCGAGGTCTCTCAATACTCTGGAGGATTAGGGAAAACCGTGGCAATGGAATTAGATGATGTGACAGGAAGGTCACAGAGCGATAATGAAGAAATGGAACCAAGTAAAAAATCGTTGGAGGAGAGGGACATAAAAGATGCCTTTGGCACACCACCAAAACCAACTCCCTGTGCAACCCACACTTCTACCCCTGCAGTTCTAGTGCAGAGGGGTATTGAAATAGGACCGCACAGTCCGAACCCCGCCCAAACCATCCGGACAGAGGATATTCCTTCATCCTCTGTGCCACCATCCGGGGAAACTAAAACCACCTCACCCTCTCAAAAGGGTGAGAGTGTTGCTCTGCGTGTCCATTTGCCCCAGGACACATCTCTTTCTCACACAGAGGTATTCGTTACCTCTGTCACACACAAGAGTGACATCCAAACCATCTCAGAGTTGATGGTGCGAGAACACGATGATTCTGTGGTTCTAGAACAACCACAGAATCCATTCAACATCGATCTTAAGGGAGTCTCTGAACCCTCCCTCAAAGAACGTGTTGACAGAACTTCCATAGGTGCTTCCTCTGTGGAACATCGAGGATTGGAAGGAAATCCTCCAGAGCTCATCATAAAAACAGGCTCTGAAGGTGCCAAAGACTCGTTGGCTAAATCTGGAACATGTGTTGTTCCAGAGGTTACCTCTGACACCTTCGTCACAAAGGACGAGTTTAAAGCCTTTGCTGACATGATGCTCAAAAAACTTGACGAGTTGCAAAGCTCGATCTCCAGAGAGTCCAAAGCCAACTCTCAAATCCTTGCAGAGACCTTAAAAGCTAATACTGAAGCTCTGTAAGCACTCAGTACTAACTGCGCAAAAAGGGATGATCTTCAAGCTTGTGGACAAGCCATCATTGCACACTCCCATCAAATTCAAGTTATGGGCGATCTTTGCACAGAAGAGTTCCCCAAATATGCTTCGACTGGAGTTCAGACCAGAGTGGTCGAAATGGGCAGGCTCAGAGAGGAAATAAAGGACATAACTCGCAGTGTTATGGTCCCGGCTCACACACAGGCATCAACCTCTGCCCCAGACTCCTCTACGTTTGCAACAAAAGCTGACTTGGAAGCAATGGGCAATCTGTTTCTGCAAGACCAAAAACTCCTTCGATCCAACTTCAAAGACCAAGGAGAGAAGCTATCAGCTGACTTGAAGCGCTCTATAGCCACTTTTCGTTTCAAGTCAGATATAGAAATCAACGCTCTGTCATTGGCTGCAAAGGACGCAATCAAGAAGATCACAGATCATGTTGACAACAACCTCTGTACGCCAAAGAAGAGGAAGGAACCTGTCTCTTGCCAAACCCAGGCAGGACAGAAGAGGGCAAGACATGAAGACCACGATCCTGATGCCTTCGGCTATGGTCCTCATGAGGGGGAGAATCTGCAATCCACAAAGGAAGCACCAATATCAGTGTCTCCCCTAAACCAAGTCCCTATGAGATCAGAACCTAAACCACAGAGATCATCTAAACAAAAGGTCTCTGCAGCCCCCTCTCCCACCATAATCCAAATCACTGAATCCCCACCAACTGCAAAAGACAAAGGCAAGGCAATAGCTACAGAACCTCTGAAGAAGGTCAAATCTCCTCCTCCTACCTCTGAGAAACTACTAAAAAGCTCTTTTGATGCTTTCAAAAGAGTGAAACCTGAAGAGGAAGACTGGGCCTTTGATCTACAACCTCTGTCAGAACTCCCCATCCTACAACCACTTGACACATCATCAGAGGATAGAGTTGCAGAGGTTATCCAAGGCTTTGAGAGCCTAAGAAGACCCTTCCCTGTTCCTCCAAAAAAGGACATCGAAGAAGAAGTATACAAATACCTCTATAGCCGCGGAGCTCAAGATCTTCCAACAGTCAGACTCTCAGAGGAAGCTATATCAGAGGAGCGAAGGAGATTCTACAAAGATAAAGCCAAGCCAAAATCCAAAGTCTTCAGCATGGCCAAGATCACAGAGGTCGTGGCAATCAAGCTTGGACACACAAAGTGTAAGAACTTCTGGTTAAGTGAATACGCTGTAAAAAGGGAAGATACGAAGATATGGACTTTCACAAACGCAGATCTACCCAATCTTCATCCTCATGATCTTCCAGAGCTACTCAAATGGACAGAGGATAAGTTCGGCTGGAAGAAGGAACACCAAGAAGCACGTCTCACAATCAAGAGGGTCATGAGAGAAAAGTTGCTGTTCTACAGTATAGCTGACTTTCAAGTGCCACTTGACCTGGGAGTCAAAAAGGTCAACTTTCCTCCACCAGAAGACAGCTTACCACCCTCTGCCAATATTTTGCCAAACTCCATCACCACTTCACCTTCTTTTGGCTTTGTGTACTTAAATCTCAAAGGAGAAAAGAAATTGTTCATAGGGATGGAAAGCCAAAAGTACTCAACCGAATCTCTGCTACTCATTCAAGATCTACTTATCAAACACAGAGGCACCCCACTCGTACCTACAGAAGCCGCAGACATCCTTCTGACAAACATAGGTGCAACCTTAAACTTCAGAGACCTATGCATATGCTACTACAGAGAACTGAAGAAAGAAGGTGGGTTTGGAAAGAAGATCAATGATTTTCCAGACGCCAAAGTATAGGCTCTGATGACCTGTAATTTTTTCTTTTTTTGTCAAATGTAATTGCCTTCTGGCATTATCCTATTTTAAATGAAAATCAAGTTTCAGAGGTTGAGTTCCTTTCACCTCGTTTGCTTCTAGCTTAGCCATCGCTCTAAATTCCAAATTTTTATTTTTCAATACTTAGGGGGAGATTGTTAGCTCCACTCACTTTGTATAGAAGTATTAAAAAATAGGCTAAGTATGGAAATCGCAGAAGCCTGCCGCTGAACACTCAAATACACCACAGAAGGTGCAAAGCTTGGAGGTTACCCCGCAGAAGATCTACGAGAAATAGAACCTGAATGATACTTGGATTACAGAGCCTCTGTGATCACTCACAGATCCTCTGTGAAGGCCAACCTCTTGAGATCAGCTGTTGAAGCTTTTCTTAGAGTTCAAAACAAGACCACGTGCAGAACACGTGAGACCTGCTGTACGAAGATCCTCAAGATCAAAGTAATGGGCGTCCCACGATGTTTACTTTACAGGTGGCATTCCGTTTATGGAATGTCAGTTCTTGTCTTGTACTTAGGGGTGCATCCTTCTGCTATATTAAGGAGCACCACCTTAGAGCTCATAGTACGAGAGAACACACACAAAAACAGAAGTCTGTATATTCCTTTAGCACCTTTTTGCACATACCAGTGCGTGTTCTTGGTGTTCTTGGGTAATTAATGAAACAATTCTTTGAGTAACTTTCGTGTAATACTTTACTTCCTGTTCATTAATTACCTGTGTGTTTACCACCTTGCATGTTCAATCTCTTCTACACATCTTAAACGCTTCCGCACTCTAGTTATATAATCTGTGTGTAGTAAAAGGTTAAATCAAGTTAAAGAACATCTAAACTGGGATCAACAATGTGAATGAGATATCGATGCTCGAAGTTGAGTGTGTGGGATGATATTGGCAAAAATCAAGTGTGTGTGGGATGGTGTCCCACATAAGAAGTAGGAACAAAACTTTTGTGGTTTATAACCATGAATGTGGGAGGAGCTTACAAGCTCTTTGTTTGGTTTTACTCCAACACCTACTCGTGCGCAGGGGGTACAAATTGAAACTTTCGTAGGCTAAAATCAGCGAACTTGTGCGTAGGCGCGACCTGAGGACACAAGTGCCACTCCGAAATCTTGTGCTCGCGCAACTTGGGTTTTGCGAAAATTTTGTTTTGATCCAGTGCATTGGGCGAGTTATGACGCGGGATTAACTGCGTGGCAACTCGCGACATGCATCGGAGTGTGGACAAAAACAGTGCACCACGTGGGTTAGGCCGCGGGCTTACCCGTGCCGTAAGTCGCGCCATGCACTGCCTTGAGGACGAGAAACAGTGAACCACAATGGTTGTGTCGCGAGCTTACCCGCGTGACAACTCACAACAAGCATTGTTGAAGAGTCCTTTGTAACTCCCGATTGATACTCAATTATGTATAAGATTAATATGATTAATGGTAATTAAAATTAATTTTAATTACAGATTAATTTCATATTAAGTTGTAGGTTTCGATATCGAGTATTTAATGGGTGTCCGGTTTCATTCCTCGACCGAGATACCAAACGATACACACATTATCTGAAATCTTTTCTGCATACGATTCTCTCTAGCATTTTCAGGCAAGTGGTTATATCTGGCAGTACTTCTGCTTATGCTGTTGTACCCTGGGAACAAACGAAGAATCTGTTTAAGGGAATCGTGTCATACACGAGCCTCAACGTCGTTTGAATCTTATACGGTTTATTCGTTTACGTTTCATCTATTGATTTCGTCAAATTCTTTTGTATTCGAGTTATTACTAATCATTTTTTGTTTTTTTAGTTTATTACATATGTTGTAATATTATATGTATTATTAAAACACATATACGAATTACTAACAATCTTAAACAGATTCTAATCGAGTTTGTCTTGATACAATTCATTTTATGTTTTGTGTAAACAGATAAAAATTGTGGTATCGTATTTTGTTCTGTGTAAACAGATTATTTTCGTGGTACTAACTGTACACGTGAATCGAATCGAGTTTAGCTCAATTCAATTGGTTTTCTGTTTTGTGTAAACATATTTTATATCGAATTTATTTCGATTTGATGAGAATTGAGTTTTGTCTCGATTTAAGGGTATAAGTATATATTTGTTTAAACGGATAGATAATCGAGTTGTTTCGATTTTATTTGTTTTATGTGAAAAAGAATTTCAATCGACTTTGGTTCGATTTAATTCTTTTTATGTTTTATGTAAACATATTTTAAATCGTATTTGTCGATTTAAATAATCACTGTTTGTAAACAGTTTGTAAAATCGAGCTTGTTTCGATTTTTGTGGAGAAAGATTCTAAATCGATTTTGTATCGATTATGTGGAAATAGAATCTAAATTGATTTTGTGGAAATAGAATCCAAATTGAGCTTGTTTTCGATTTATGGAAAAAGATTACTAAAATCGAGTTTATTTCGATTTTGTGGAAAAAGATTCTAAATCGAGTTCATTTCGATTATGTTCCGATTTTGTGGAAACAGAATTTAAAATCGAGTTTGTTTCGATTTTGTGGAAAAGGTTCTAAATCGAATTTGTTTTGATTTTGTGTAAACAAATTCTAAAACGAGTTTGTTTTTAATTTAAGCCATTTTCTGTTTATATAAAAGGATTCTCAATCAAGTTTGTATTTGATTTAATTCCTTCTCCGTTTTGTGTAAACAGATAGAGATTGAGATATTAAATCGTTCACTTGAAATTTGTTTTCCACGATGGTGAACGAGTATGTGGTGGGAATGATCACGGATCTCACGGTCATGGTCTCGGAGTTGAATGTGATTGGTGGATTGATACCAGAGTGACCTGTCATGTGTGTCATGACAAGAGAAACTTCAACAACTACAAGGATGTTGATGATGGGAAAAAGTTCTTTATGAGAAATACCGCTACCGCCGATGTTAAAGGTATTGGAGACGTCATTTTGAAGATGACCTCCGGGAAAGAGCTCAAGCTTATGGATGTTTTGTATGTCCCGGAGCTTCGAAAGAACCTCGTTTCAGGTAGGTTGTTAAACAAGTTTTGTTTCAAACTAGTTTTTGAGTCGGACGAACTTGTTTAATCCAAAAATGGTATACATGTGTGTTGAAGGATATGAGTATGTTTACCAGCACTTTATAACTATGATTTTCTGAAATGTGCTGGTAAACATACTCATTTGAAACCCAAATTTGTTACCAAATTACCAGAAGAAGTTGAGGTCCAAGAAACTGAAAATAGAAAGAATAAAAAGAAAATGCAACTACCATTTAACTATGTAAAGTTAAATGATAGTTATCTTTCAGAAACACCAAAAGTTCTTTCAAATGACTATTTTGTTAGTTATTCTGCTTCTGAGATGAAGGCAAAACTTGCAATTGCAAAGGTTTATGTTCCTACATCTATTCTCGAAAGCAAAATAGTCGAGCTTGAAAATGTTTTAAATGATGAAAAACTTTTGGCTGATATTCAACAAATTGTGTTTTCTACAGTTTTAAAGAACACTGTTTTTCAAAATAAATCTACAAAGTGTTCTAAAGTTTCTAAGGCACCTCATACTTTGTCTGATAATTCTGATGACTTATTTGAGTCTGCATATGATTTTTTAAATTCTGATGATGGGTGCATAGAAGATATTGATTTGTATGAATCCAATGATACACTTCCTGATCATTCTACTTGTCTTGTAAATAACAAAGTGTTACCAAGTAGTGTTGATATTGATGAATCATCAACTAAGGTTGGTGAATCAGTTTCTGTAACTGCTGAATACTATGCTCATGGTAAGAAACATAAGAAGCAGCACTTACAGAAACAGAAATACACTGGTACACGAAAGATTATTCAGACTCGGAAATCTGTTTTTCCTAATAAATCTATATCTTGTGTTTCATATTTAAAGAAGAAAAAGTTGAAAGCTCAATCCGAATGGAGACCAAAACGGAAGGAGGATGAGATAGCCGGATCAGTTTCTGATAATTCTTTTACTAGCTCAGTTAGTAGTGATAATGATGTAATTGATCAATTTGCTTCAAATAAACAAAACCTTGTAACTTCTTACAAGAAATATTCAATAAAGCAATTGATTCAATTATCTCCTATTCCTACTACATTTTATTCTAATTATCGGAGAACTGATTTTGCTTATTCTCATAATTCTTCTGATTGGTATGGATTTTATCATGTTAATTCTTCAAGATCAAATGTTTTAAAAGATTTTCAAAGAAAAGGAGGATCCATATTTAAATGGATATCAAAATCTTGTGCTAATCCGTTAGGGCCCGTTTTTAAATGGGTACCTAAAATTGTTATTGCCTGATTTCTCTTGCAGACCCGACATATGTGGTACTTGGATAGTGGATGTTCCAAGCATATGACTGGGCAAAAAGCTTTATTGTCTAACTATACAGAGAAATTCAGTGGAAATGTCAGATTTGGAAACGATCAACTTTCACCTATCCTAGGATATGGTGATATCATTCAAGACAACATAACGATAAGTAAGGTGAGTTATGTCGAAGGTTTGGGGCACAACTTATTCAGCATTGGTCAATTCTGTGATAAAGGGTTAGAGGTCAACTTCAAGTCTAAGAGTTTCTCAGTTCGTACTAAAGACGGAACCGAACTCTTAGGTGGACATCGAAAGACAAACCTCTATACCATCAACTTGTCCAAAGTTTCAACGCAACAAAGTTAGCTCTGGCACAGACGTTTATCTCACTTGAACTTTCGTTACATCAACAAGCTGGTTAGTGGGAAATTCGTAAAAGGACTTCCTGAGCTGAAATACGAGAAAGAACACTTATGTGCTGCATGTGAGAAGGGTAAGATGAAGAAAGATCCGCATAAACCGAAGCCTGAACCAAGCACTAGTTCTCCATTAGAATTGTTACATATGGATTTGTGTGGTCCAATGAGAACTCAGAGTTTGGGTGGAAAGAAATACGTGTTGGTTATTGTGGACGATTACTCAAGATACACGTGGGTCAAATTTCTTCGATCAAAAGATGAGACACCGGAAGTTCTCATTAATTTCTTAAAGACGACCCAGGTGAAAATACAGCGACAAGTCAAGTTTCTTCGAACTGACAACGGCACAGAGTTCAAAAACAAGATTGTTGAAGAATATCTCGAATCGGTTGGGATATCACATCAGTACTCTGTTGCTCGAACGCCTGAACAAAATGGAGTAGTCGAAATGCGAAATCGAACGCTAGTCGAGGCCGCTCGGACTATGCTTAGCTAATCGGACTTACCTCTATTCTTGTGGGCAGAAGTTGTGTCGACTGCATGCCATACTCAAAATCGTTCCATGATACACCGCCGGTTTCAAAAGACTCCATATGAGCTGATCAACAACAGAACACCAACTATCAAATATTTTCATGTGTTTGGGTGTAAATGTTTTGTGCTTAACGACAGAGAGAGTTTGAATAAATTCAGTGCTAAGGCGGATGAAGGCATATTTATTGGTTATTCTTTAACATCTGCAGCATATCGTGTTTGTCTAAAGAAGTCAAAGACATTTATCGAGAGCGTCAATGTCACATTCGATGAAGAGATCGCTTCTGATCAAATCAGTTCAGAACCAGTTATCACTGATGTATTAGCTTCTGAACAGATCAGTCTAGAACCTGTTTCTACAGAGAAAAATTCGGATAACGCTTCTACATCTAGTTCTCATTTAACTGATTTATATTTGTCATTTGAATTCTTTTATGATGAGTTTCTCAGAACTAATGTACCTAAATCTGTTGTGACTGACAGGTCTGAAGACACAAGTTGCAATCATCCAGTCATTTCAGATGTCATAATTGAACAAGCATCTCCCGTTCAGTCAGAAACTCACATTCCTGATGTTACTCCTACAGTTGAAGATACACAAATTAATGTTGAGCCAGAAGTAACTGTTTCAGTTGGTTGTGATATATGTTATCCCATATTTTCAAGCAATTTTCAATCAAAACAATGAATTAACAATTAAGATCTAGAGAGAGAGTAGAGAGAGAAAGTAGATCTTGAAAGTTCTTGTCATATCTCACTTATCAGAATGTTTACAATTAAGTTCTTAAGAAACAAACTAAGCCTAAACCCTATTTATACCACAAGACTAAACTAAAACTTAACAACTAAGTAAAACTAATCAATATTGACTTTGACAATACAACTTTGACTTTACTTATGACTTTGACATTGTTGACTTACACATTGACTTTTCTTATTAAATCTTGTATACAATATTTGGACTTAACAATATATTGTCTACTCAACAGCCAGATTCTGCTGTTCCAACTGATACTTCTGCACATGAAACTTCATCTCTGAACCCTCCTCATGTTATTCAAGCTGAAGATTCTGAAAGTGGATTTCTAGATGATGATCATATTCAAACTTCATCTACTCCACTCCCGCATGAGCATCGTTGGACCAAAGACCATCCATTACATCAAGTAATTGGAGATCTTGACAAGTCCATACAAACGAGGTCAACGACTCTTAACCAATGTATGCATGACTCATTCCTCAGTAAGATTGAGCCAACACGAGTATCTGAGACTCTTGCTGATTCGGACTGGGTATTTGCAATGCAAGAAGAGATC
The DNA here is from genome assembly GCA_023525745.1 of Arctium lappa. Lineage (NCBI taxonomy): Eukaryota > Viridiplantae > Streptophyta > Magnoliopsida > Asterales > Asteraceae > Arctium > Arctium lappa. The sequence goes on along the minus strand of CM042056.1, from coordinate 17,434,349 downwards.
AATCAGTTTGAAGCTCTAAAGGTTTGGAGATTAGTTCGAAAACCAGAAGGTAAAACCGTGATAGGCACTAAATGGGTATTCAAGAATAAAAAGGATGAAGATGGTATCGTCATAAGAAACAAAGCTAGACTTGTTGCCAAAGGTTACCAGCAAGAGGAAGGCATAGACTACGATGAGATGTATGCTCCAGTAGCGCGTATAGAAGCAATCCACATATTTCTAGCTTAAGCAACTCATAAGAATTTCACAGTCTTTCAGATGGATGTGAAAACAACCTTTCTAGCATTCTTAAAGAGGAAGTGTACATGTCTCAACTAGAAGGGTTCGTCAATCTAGAGAAGCCAGATCATGTCTACATCTTGGACAAAGCCCTGTATGGTTTAAAACTAGCCCCTCGAGCATGGTATGACGTTTTATCTAAATTCTTGGTCAAGTCTGGTTTTTCTAAAGGTAAAGTTGATACCACTTTATTCATCAAAAAGGAAAAAACCGATATTATCCTTATTCAAATATATGTTGATGATATAATATTTGGTTCTACAAATCCAAAATTTTGCAAAAACTTTTCTAACCTCATGGTGTCACGTTTTCAAATGAGTATGATGGGAGAGATGAATTTCTTTCTCGGATTACAAGTTAAACAGTTTTCTATGGGGATTTTCATTAACCAATCTAAGTACATTTTGGACATTCTTCGGAAGTACAAAATGGAAAATTGTAAACCAATTGGAACCCCGATGGCACCAGGTACTAAGATCAACACTGATCCTTCAGGTAAAAGTGTTGATGTTAGAATTTATAGAGGTATGATAGGATTATTAATGTATCTTACATCTAGTAGACCAGATATTATGTTTTCAACATGCTTATGTTCTAGATATCAAGCTGCTCCTAAAGAATCCCATTTGGCTACTGTCAAAAGGATCTTTAGATATCTGAAGGGCACTGCAGACCTTAGTCTGTGGTATCCTAAGGATACTGGGTTTCAACTGACTGCATATTCAAATGCAGATCATGCAGGTTGCATGTTGGACAGAAAGAGTACTTCTGGTCACGTTCAATTTCTTGGAGACAAGCTCGTTAATTGGGCTTCAAAGAAACAGTTATGCGTCTCCACATCGACTGCTGAAGCAGAGTACGTAGCTGCTGCCAGTTGCTGCTCTCAAGTCTTGTGGATGCGGACACAGCTACGAGACTATGGATTCAAGTATGACAAAATTCCAATCTACTGTGACTCGAAGAGCGCAATCGCAATATCTGCTAATCCTGTCCAACATACGAAAACCAAACACGTTGATGTAAGGTATCATTTTATTAAGGATAATGTAGAAAAGGTACAATTGAACTCTATTTTATAAAAACAGATTATCAACTTGCAGATTTATTTACCAAACCCTTAGATGAAAACAGATTTAATTTTTTTGTCTCTAAGCTTGGTATGTTAAATCTTAAGACGTAATCGGTTGTTACCTACTAAAGTTACGAATTGTTATTTTTCATCATTTTCTTTATCTTTATATCTGAAGGATATCTGCACTTTAATTGTTTGCTCATGATCTCAGGAGGAGTAAGAGAAAATTAAAGATGATCTACATTATTTTAAGGGGGAGTTTAACTAATTTCTGCATTTCACTTAACTGATAAATTTTTTTGAGATGCATGATTTTAGGGGGAGCATATATAAGTCAAGTCAAAAGGAGTAAGACTATGATTTCTGATTATTTCAGATCAGAACTCGTACATTACATTGTTTTACTGCTTTATGTCTTTTATATTTTCGAATAAATTTTGTGAATAATTTTTTGACTAGACTTTGAGACTTATGGAGGATGAGAGAAGCTGACACAATCATATCTTAATGACTACAGCTGATTTTCCGAGATTTAAGATTGAGCGAAAAGGTAAATTTCTTATCTTAATCTCAAAAGTATCTGAAAGAAGAACAACTTTCAGATATAGAAAACATGTTCTTAAATGTTCAAACCACTTCCCGAATTTTAAACAGATTTTTATAATTTGGAAGTGTGATTTTAAATGTTTTCATTTTATTTTGTGCTTAATTGTAAACAAACCGTGTGTTTCCAAAGATAAATACTTGCGTATTGTCTTTCTATATACTTTCAAGTATTCACACACAACGGTTTGAGTTTTTGTTTACATTGTTCTTACCATGTCTCTAAATTGAAACAATTTTTCGATGGTAAGACACCCCGCTTGTATTTTTAAAGAATTTTGAGCGATATTTCATTTCGAAACGTCATTTCAAGTATGTCTATATTTTTGTTTCGTATATACAATATCAATTATTCTTGACCATACGCCTTAATTGTTATATCATTCATTTCTGATGATTTTAATACAATGTCAGATTTTCAAACAAGTCTTTTGCATTCATATTCATTCATTCAATATACTTAATTGAAAATACTTCAATGGTTTAAAATGCTCATATCTTCATGATTATATTCTGAGCATACATTCATCTGACATTTGTATTCGAGTTTTAACTGATAAAGTTAAACCATAATTGAGCAACATTATGATTTCATAGGATTACATGGGTTCTTTGTGCTTGGACTTAAATGAACTTCAATGGATTCACGTTAACCAGTGTTTCCTACCTAAGAAGTTAATTCTTTAGTGATTGAGTGTGAGGAGTCAAAAGGAAATGAGTGTGGGTGTGATGAGGTAAAATGGAAAAGAGAGTTTGGTTAGTAGTGAGCTTAATGATTAAAAGAAAGAGGGTGTGAGATCAGACTAAAAGAACATCAGACTCTACACTAACTACTTTCTGAGTCGGGCAACCACATTACTAATGTTTCACAATTCTTCGTAAACATTATTGAAACAGGCAAATAGCCCATGCCAACTCTTGACAAAACCCCACCAACCACTCATTTTCTTCTTAAAAAGGAAATGTTTCATATTTTTCTGGGGACGCAACATATTATCTATCTGGTTTTCATTTGGAAATCTGGATATTGAAATAGAAGGAAGTCTGCCCCACCTTCGCACTTCAATCATGCACTTAGAGTCTGTGTTTATTTACTGTTGTCTCAGTGGTTTACACAATGTTGAGCCTTATAAAAAGCAATCATTCGTGCTTAATTTTTTCTACACATGCACGAACACACAAGGAATTTGTTTTATTGTCATAAGATTCATAGAAATTGCCTTTGTGGTGTTTCGATGATTGGATGGAAGCCCTGGGGGAGTGAACATCAAAAAGCTCCTTTATATTGTGTATTTGTTACACACAGTGACTTTGTGTTACTGACAGACATTTTAACTGATTCATCTGTTGATTCAGGAGTTACTTGTTCTTATTTTGTCTGGATTTGCAAAGATCTAGATGAATACTTGGTTATGGATCACTGAATCAGAGGCTCAGTATGACAGATCATAATGGTCAATGACATTTTTGGAAGAAAAGTTTTGATGATATAGATGCTCAAATCATCAAAAAGGGGAGATGGTATCAAGAAATGTTAAAGTTTTGAAGTTTGTGGGAGATGATATCAAGAAATGATAAAGTTTTTGAGAGATGATTTTCAGAAATGTCCAAGTCAGAAAAGTTCAAAGTAAAGTTTTGAAGATTTGAAGAATTTCTAAAGATTTGAGGAAATTTTATTTGAAGATTATTTGATAAAGCAAATCGAGCTGATTCTGAAGATAATTTCTTTCCAAAGGCTGAAAGTTTTTCTGTGAAAGTTTTGGGGAGATTGTTCATTGGTTGAAGACAGTTTTGGAAAGAATACCGTCAAAGAAAAAGCGGAGATTGTACTGACAAAGCTTAAAGTGAAGACTGATTTGCTAGATCTTTCAACAGTGATCTTGAATCCAAAGGGGGAGATTGTTAGAGCATAAATCTGTTGGATACAAGATCAAGAATACTAAAGGTCAAAGTTGAAGAAAGTCAAAGATGAGGAAAGTCAAATCTCATTAAAGTCAAAGTCTTTTGTAATAAAAGTCAATGTATTTGTATTTTGTATTTTCTTGTATTAGTTGTAGGTATAAATACCTTGTCTTGTATTTTCAGTTTGTGTAAGTTGTCATTTTGAATAGAAGTGGTACCGAACTTAATATTTGTAGAGAGAGAAATATCTGAGAGAGGGAGAGAGAGTTCGTTAGAGAGAGATTGTAGAGAGAGAAAGTGTAATCTTGGAATTGAATTGGAAATCAAACAGGTAATTTGATTGTTAATCTTGTTTGTTTGATTAATCTTGAATAGGAACTAGAACCTGGGAATAACAATGTTCAATTTGAATGTAATTATTGTCAATGGAATGGATAAAGCAACTTCAAGTTATGTTTACTTGCTTAAATCTCAAAATATTTGGCATGGCCGTCTAGGAGATGTAAATTTTAATTCCATTCGACATTTAATTAAATTAAATTGCTTACAAAAATTTGCTATTAACTCAAATCACAAGTTCCCCACATATGTAGAATCCAAACTTACTATAACGTCTTTCCAATCGATTGAAAGAAAAACCGAACCCCTTGATTTAATTCACACTGATGTGTGTGATTTAAAATCGGTTCCTCCTAGAGGTGAGAATAAATATTTTATCACGTTTATCGATGATAGCACGAAATATTGCTATGTATATTTACTTAAGAGTAAAGATGAAGCAATAGACAAGTTTGTCTTGTATAAAAATGAAGTTGAAAATCAACTTAACAAGAAAATCAAGGTTGTTAAAATCGATAGGGTAGGTGAATATGTTTCACCGTTTGCTGAATTTTGTTCGAACAATGGAATTCGACATGAATTCATAGCACCATACTCACCTCAACAAAACGATATTGTTGAGAGAAAGAATCACACCTTGAAAGAGATGGTGAATGCCATGTTGATTAGTTCTGGATAAAATCAGAACATGTGGTGGGAAGCTATTTTGTCGGCTAATTATCTTTTGAATAAGATACCCCGCAAGAAAAAAGATGAAACACCGTATGAACTTTCGATGGGTAGAAAACCATCTTACAAGTACTTACGAGTGTGGGGGTGCCTAGCTAAAGTGGTTGTACCTCCTCCTAAGGTACAAAAGTTAGGACCTAAAACAGTGGATTGTGTATTCATTGGATATGCACAAAATAGTAATGCTTATCGGTTTCTTGTGTATGAATCTAAAAATCCTGAGATACACAAGAATACAATTATGGAGTCAAGAAATGCTTCATTCTTCGAAGACGTGTTTCCTTGTTTGAACAAGGAAGATCAAACCTCATCTTTTAAAGGTAAAGAAATTGTTCCAGAGGATGAACAAATTCTATCTGATAAAGAAGTGGTGGAACCTAGAAGAAGAAACGGGCTCCGGTTGAAAAAACGTTTGGTCCCGATTTTCACACCTACGTGGTGGAAAGTGAACCCAAAACCTATTGTGAGGCGATTACGTCTTCGGAGGGACCTCAATGGAAAGAAGCCATCAAAAGTGAGATAGAATCTATCTTACAAAACCATACATGGGAACTAGTGGACCTACCACCGGGTTGTAAGCCACTAGGTTACCATTAGATCTTTAAAAGAAAGATGAAAGCTGATGACAATATTGACAAATACAAGGCGAGATTAGTGATCAAAGGATATAGACAAAAGGAAGGTCTAGACTACTTTGATACTTATTTTCTAGTGACAAGAATAACATCTATTAGATTGGTGTTAGCTATTGCAGCCATTAGAAATATACAAATTCACCAAATGGATGTGAAGATTGCTTTTCTAAACGGAGATTTAAAAGAAGAAATCTATATGGGGAAACCTGAGGGATTCGTTGCCCCGGGACAAGAGAACAAAGTTTGTAAACTTATTAAATCATTGTACGCTTAAAGCAAGCTCCAAAGCAATGGCATTAAAAGTTTGATCAAGCCATGTTAGAAAGCGGTTTTAAGATAAATGAGTGTGATAAATGTGTTTATATGAAAGACATTACTCATGGTTATGTCATCTTGTGTTTATATGTTGATGATATACTTATCATTGGCAGTGATGAAAAAATGATTAGGTCCACGAAGGATATGTTGAAATCTAAGTTTGACATGAAAGTTATGGGTTTAGCGGATGTGATTCTTGGGGTTAAAATCACAAGAACCCAAAATGGTCTGGTGTTAAATCAGACATATTACGTGGACAAGATTCTTGAGAAATTCAATGAAGGAGATACTAGTATAGCTAGAACTCCAATTGACACTAGTCAACATCTATCTAAGAATAGAGGGGAAGGTGTTGCACAAGTAGAATACTCAAGAATAATTGGCAGTCTGATGTATCTTATGAGTTGTACTAGACCTGACTTAGCATATGCAATGAGCAGGCTAAGTAGACATACTAGTAATCCCAGTTTAGAACACTGGAAGAGCATTACTAGATTGTTAAGATATTTAAGATACACACATGACTATGGACTACATTATGGAAAATATCCCATGGTAATCGAAGGATACAGTGATGCAAATTGGATATCTGATATATAAAGGATTCCAAATCGAAAAGTGGATATGTGTTTACACTTGGAGGTGAAGCTATATCTTGGAAATCGTCCAAGCAAACTGTTATAGCCAGATCCACGATGGAATCTGAATTTATTGCCTTAGATAAATGTGGTGAAGAGGCAGAATGGCTACATGAGTTCATGGAAGATATTCCCAAATGGCCTAAGCCGGTAACGTCCATATGCATACATTATGATAGCCAATCGTCAATTGGTAGAGCTCAAAGTACAATGTATAATGGGAAATCTAGACATATTAGATGTAGACATAATACAATTCGACAATTACTCTCTACTGGAGTTATCTCGATTGACTATGTGAAGTCAAAAGATAACAGTTGCATCATGACGTTTTTGAGACTTTGGTAGCCCAGTGAGAAAGTCCATAGAGATGTGCTCCCATTTCCACACAGCTATCTCTAAAGGCTGTAAAAGACCGCTGACTCTTTGGTGTTCAATTTTGACCTTTTGACAGATCAAACATTTTGCAACATATTCGCCAATATTTGTTTTCATTCAATCCCACCAGAAAAATTGTTTCAAATCACGGTACATTTTGGTAGAACCGGGATGAATTGAGAAGGGAGAATTGTGAGCTTAATTCAATACAGCTACTTTTAAATCAGGATCATCGGGTACACACAAACGATCTCGAAACCAAACAATACCATGGTCATCGACTCGAAATTCAGAATTCCGATCATTTTCAATTTTCTGTACAAGAGACCAAATACCACCATCATTTTGTTAGGCCTTCTTAATTAGTGAAATCAGATTTGGCTCAATCGAAAGGCTATCCAAGATCAAACTATTAGAATTTGGATAAAAATCAATACCCAACTTTTCAAAATCAGAAATCAAGTGCGGCTGAACAGTATAACAAGAAACAGACCCCATACTTTTATGACTTAACGCAACTGCGACTACATTCGCTTTGCCTGGATGATAGTGGATCTGAAAATCATAGCCTTTCAGAAGTTCCAACCAACGTATCTGACACATATTAATTTCTTTCTGAGAGAAAATGTACTTCAAACTTTTGTGATCAGTAAAAATGTCACAAGATTCTCCATACAAATAATGGCGCCAGAATTTAAGTGCGAAAATAACTGTAGCCAATTCCAAGTCATGAGTAGGATAGTTTACCTCGTATGGCTTCAATTGTCGTGATGCATATGCTATAACCTTTCCATTTTGCATAAGTACATATCTGAGGCCAATTCGAGAGGCATCACTATATATTTGAAAACCACCAGTCCCAGATGGTAGAGATAAGACTGGAGATGTGATCAATCGTTGTTTCAGAATTTCAAAACTGTGTTGCTGATCAGGCCCCCATTCAAATTTAACTCTCTTTCGGAGAAGTTTAGTTAAAGACAGTGCAAGCCGAGAAAAGTTTTCAACAAAACGTCGGTAATATCCTTCCAGACCCAGAAAACTCCGAATCTCAGATATATTGGTCGGTTTCGGCCAATTAGCCACAACCTCGACTTTGGTAGGGTCGACTTTAATGCCATCGGCGGAAATAATGTGTGTAAGAAAAGATACATGATCTAACCAAAACTGACATTTAGAGACTTTAGCATATAATCACTTCTCTCGAAGAATACATAACGCAATACGAAGATGCTCAGCATGATCAACTTCAAACTTAGAATATATCAAAATATCATCGATGAAGACTATAATAAACTTGTCTAAATAATCTTTAATGACTCGGTTCATTAAGTCCATGAAAACAGCAGAAGCATTAGTTAACCCAAATGGCATGACAACGAATTCAAAATGGCCATATCGGGTTCTAAAAGCTGTTTTAAGAATATCCTGCTCTCGGACACGTAACTGATGATATCCAGATCTGAGGTCGATCTTAGAAAAGCATTTTGCCCCTTGGAGTTGATCAAATAAGTCATCAATATGGGGCAGGGATACTTATTACGTATCGTCACCTTATTTAGCTCGCGGAAATCGATACATAGCCGCATTGAACCATATTTCTTTTTCACAAAAAGAACTGTTGCTCCCCATGGTGACACACTAGGACGTAGGTATCCCTTATTTAACAAATATGTATCTGCTCTTTTAGCTCCTTCATTTCTGATGGAGCCATTCGGTAAGGCTGTTTTGATATTGGAGCAGATCCTGGAATTAAGTCAATGGTGAACTCCACTTCTCTATTGGGAGGGAGTCCAGGAATTTCATCTAGAAACACATCTGAAAATTCATTCACTACAGGTATAGATCTAAGTTCAAACGGTACCTCATCAGGATCTTGTAGTGTTGCAAGAACACCTTCATATCCTTGCCATGCATAAGATTCAACCGTAAAAGAAGATACGACTTTGGTTCCCTGCTTTGGTTTAACTCCCTGATGGAAGCTATCAAGTTGACTCAAATATCCAAAGATAACCCTCTTTGTATCACATTCAATGGTTGCTCGATGTTTGGACAACCAATCCATGCCGATAATTAGGTGAAAATACTTCATACACATAGGAAGTAGATTTACCTCTCGGACACAATCAATAGAAGACAGTTCACGAACTCAGATAAAATGCAAATTGAATTACCCATCGGAGTAGTAATATATAACGGAGTCTCAGTTAATTTCTCAAAAGGTCTCAAATGTTCCTCTAGAGTATGAGACACAATTGAGTGGGTTGCACCTGTATATAATAAAACATATAAAGGTATGCCATATAAATTAAGTGTACCAGAAACCATACCAGCAGTAGATTTATCAGCATGCAAAGCAAATACTCGTCCACCAGCTGTGGACTGCTTCCCTTTCTCAGTTGCCTTGTCTTTTTGACCCTGCTTACAGTCATGGGCCAAATGTCCTTTCTGTCCATAATTGTAACACGCTCGAGTCATTTGTAGACACGGACCTGGTCGATGTATAATACCACACTCTTTGCATTTTTGGGGAGGATTGGTATTATAAGAATTCCTATTAGATGCTCCATGAGAAGATAATGGTGATCTGAAATTAGAAGACTTCCCCGAGACTGAGCGACCCGAAGATCTGAGATCTGTATTTCCAAATCGCATATCACGACCTCGTTTCTTTCTAGAATCTGATTTCAAAGAATAACTTTCCTGTCAACCCCGATCAATGTTTCTCGCTGCATCTGCAACCTGACTGACTAAAGTAAACTGATGATTCAGAAGTTGGGTCTTGTACCGATGGCTCAAACTCCACTTGAACTTATCAACCTGATGCATTGTAGTACCCGCTGTGATTCCGGCAAATCGAGCTAATCGTAGAAATCGAGTCTGATATTCAGAAATAGATTCATCTTCTCGTTGTTGAATATTATAATACTCCCGAATAAATGCATATTTATCGGCTGTTGTGAAGTAACGATGGAAGAAAATTTCTTTAAAGTGATCCCAAGTAAGAGTTTCAGCTATAGGATTACTTTGAGTCCAAGACTCCCACCAATTATGTGCATCGTCCTCAATTTATATGAAGCCAACCTTACTTTGTATTACTCTGGACAACCTAAAACCTTGAAAAGTTTCTCCAGATGTCGGATCCAATTTTCTGCATCTACAGGGTTAGTGACAGAAGAAAAGATTCGTGGTTTTTTGTTTTTTAAACCGCTTAAGCCAAACATGAATTTCAGACTGATTAGTATTTTGATTAAGTCCTTGCTCTTGTATTATTGTTCTTGTATCTACAGTATTTATAGGAGGTACTTCAGTTGTCTGACGGAGAGCCTCTACAATCTGAGATACAATAGAAGGGATCATATTCGCGACAACTTGTTGGATAGTTGTCGTTAAGTCTGGATCAACTTGATGTGAAGGAGCAGGAGGAGGAGGAGTGCTGGTTTCATCACGTTGTGTTTGATTTCTCCGGGGCCTACCCTTTCGTCTGGGTTGGTTACTAGGCAACATCGGAACTGATACAACAAAGAAACTCGTTCAGAACAATGATTACGAATACATACAGTTATGGAAAGCGGTAGTAAGGTTTTGCGAGATAACTGAACAAGTATAGATATAAGAAAATGAATAAACCAAAACCCGCCAAATACTACCCAACCTCATGGATAAACTTAAATTACTACAAGATTAATACCTATAGCTCTGATACCATAATTGTAACACCCCCTTCCTAGTAGTACTAAGATGGGGAATGTCACAACCGAAAACGGATCAAAGGTCTACAATTCACATCACATAGCTCTAACAGAACTCCCAAAAGATTGCAATATATCCACAAATAATGATACGATTAACATATTACATATTAAATATTTACATAACAGAAGCCTTGAATAAGTAACTAGTCTTTAAGCATCCTAAACCATCTCGTCCGTTCATCCTGCCTTCTGGGTTAGATCCTGAACCTGCCGAGGTAACACAAAACAAGCCTCGGCTGAGCAAAATTACCCAGTGAACGAATAATAACACAAGAAATACCAAATAAGAAGTAGGTAATTGAAAGAAAACCTTACGATACAGAGTTGGAAGCGATTTAAGTGTAAATCTTAAGAACTGAAACCAATATAATTAAAGTTCAAAGCAAGATAAACATCAATATCATTTAGATATGTTGTACCCGATGGATGATCAGTCCAAACATGCGTCATAATGGAATGGAATTGTTGGGCACTACACCACCTCATCCCCGGTAACCAAAGATATATGTATTTGGTTCTATCCGGTAACCAACTTAATTGGTATTCGGTTCTATCCGGTAACCAACACATAATTGGTATTTGGTTCTAAGGATGCATCCAACGTTCTCTATATGGCTCGGCCATAGCCTTCACGAGAACGCCATGACTATTTTAGCCATCATGGAGGCGTCTCAACATTCGCGCCCCGAATGATGAGCCTAGTCAAAACGAAATTCAATAAACAAATTTGATGAATGAACTTTGGATAACAAGTTCAACAAACTCATTGAGATTTATAAATCAAGTAATCGGAAGGAACTTAAAAACATACCGGTCTCGAGTCAAAATTTCCAAGGACTCAAAATCATTAAATGAAACATCATATAAAATACAAAAATATTCCGTATAACCACTTGATAACATCCACTTTTGTAGGTGTATTTAATGATCAATATCTATGGAATAGGTAATCACCACAATTGATATCCCACGTATTGAAACATATTAGATATTCGTACCTTGGAGGTGTTTTAGAGACGATCACACGAACCTTAATGCCTATGAAGGGTTTTCTCCTTCCGGTTTACCTACACTTATTAATAAATGCATTTAGATGATTTCCGGTAACAATTCCTATCAATTTCAAGTTCATACAAGACCTTTCATTTTTAAATATTCTACGGACCTTCAAACATGATTACGATACCCCTAGGACACTTAATAAACACTTAACACAATCCTTAGGGCCTTAAACCACATTTGCAAAAATCCAAATTTACACATTCAAACAGTAGCTAACAGCTTTGTACACTTGAAGTTCAAGCATTTTTATCATTCTTAGAGGCTCAATCAAATTTTTTTGTAAACATGAAAGTTGTGCATAATCCTCTTAGGATTTCACAGAAACTGGATTCACATAAATTGGAGCTCTGCTCTATTTTCTACATAATTAATACCAACAGTGCGCAATTTCAAGTGTGTGCAGAATAGTTCTAAAAACCAGTGATTTCGAGTCACCTAAATTCCGAACTAGACTTTGGTGTAAACTACAAAGTTGTAATACACTCAAAGTCCTTTCTGTCGGTATAAAGTAAACCTTATTTGGTGATTATACGAATTTTTAAACTTACCACAATGAATCTGTCACTTCTAACAACATCAAACTTAAAGAATTTCCACCTCAATTCCTCAATCTCCAACCTATTATTTATAGATAAACTTAGGGTTTAACCCATTTTGCCCAAAATTGAAGTAATCAACAAAATTAACCATGAACATACCTTAACTTGAGCTCCTAGTTCCATTTATAACACTATATCTTCAAGAACATTAAGGATTTGTGAAGGAATTTGAGGTTTTAGGGATGAGATAAGAGTTTCTAGAGAGAAGGAGGAGAAATTGGGAGCTAGAGAGAGATTAACAAATTTGATTATGTGTTTTAAAATAAAAGAATTTAATTAATTTCATATATATATATATATATATATATATATATATTCAACATTTACAATCCAACGCCTATATCTTTAGCCTATTTCAATTTGATCATACTTTGACAATTCCTTTACAATTTTAGTCCTAAACAAGATAGTTTCATCCAACATTAGTTCTTAAATGAATTCATAAAATAGACTTGAACTAATGTACAACTTTTAACGACCAAGGTACAAGTCATTAAAACACGATTTTCTATCTTAAGCACAAATTTGTTTTCGGTCACGAAATTAGGTACTAAACATAGGATATTATATACTTATCTTTAAATGTGAACAAATTATTTATCTTTTATTCTTTTTTGACATTAAATTTTAATTTTTAATGTTATTATGTTAGAAGGTGTGGATTCAAAATTTATTACTCAATTGTGAGTTTTTAATGTTAGTATTTTTAACTTTCATAACCATCTTTATATAAATGTTTTTTTAATGGTTGTTATTGATTTGTCTATGAGTGAGGTAGGAGGTATGAAATAAGATTGTATATAAGTGAGGAGGGGATATGAATAACAACCATCTTTATATAGAATTGAGTAATTATTATTGGTAATTACAAAGACCATATCAACAAGAACATTTTATTACTTTATTGTCATTAATTAAAAAACAATATATTAAACATTAAAAATGTACAAAATAAACATATAGAAAAAATCAAGAAATACTAAAATATTCTAGATTTTATTAAATATTCTGAGAAAAAAGTATAAGATAAATCATTATAATAACACTTGTCGGTCCAACAATACTTATCAAGTTTATAGAAACAACAACACAATATGATTACCAACCTGTATTGATTATAACAAACGAGTTACAAGGTTGATCGATTAAGCTCTTGATGTGTTCTCTATGTTTTTCTCTCAAATACACCTTTAAGTGTGTGTTTTTATGTGTGATCTATGATCTGATCTTGAGAGACTAGAGATACACTTAATCTACCAAGTGTGTCTAACACACTATCTAACATAATATCTAGATATTAAATCTAGATATTATTTCTAATATAAAGATTCTAGAAACTAACTAAACTAAATAATAACTAACAAAGCTAACTAATAACTTTATCTAACTATTACAATATTATAACTTAGATATTAAATCTAAGTAAACTAAAACAATTACATTGAATTACATTGACATTTATTACAAATAGACATAGACTTTAACATTGAGAGTCGACGTTCCGGCATTAGCTTCAGATTGCGATCTTCAGTTTGGATGATCTTGAATCCAATGAGACTGTGGTCTAACAATCTCCCCCTTTGGATCAAGATCATTTAATAAAAAGATTTATCCAATTCAGTCTTCTTGTTCAGCTCAGAAGATGCAATCTCTTTCTCTAAATTCAGCATGTCTTCAATCTAACAATCTTCCCTTTTGAAGAGTAGACGTGATTCTTGAAACATGTGATCTTTGCCATTTCTTGTGTATTCATTCTCCCCCTTTTTAATGTTAAGTGCAACGACTTCATCAAAATTTGTGGTAAGAAATGTCAATCTTGCGGTTAGAGCCCCTGATTCGTTAATTCATAAGAGATTCATCCAAATCTTTGCAAATCCAGACAAATTAGATGTGTAACACCTGAATCAACTAATGAATCAGTTAGAATGCCTGTCAGTAACACTAAGTCACTGTGTGTAACGAATACACTTTGGAAAGGAGCTGTTTGATGTTGACTCCCCCAGGGCTTCCATTTAATCATCGAAACACCACAAAGGTAATTTCTATAAACGTTATGACAAAGAAACTAAATCCTTGTGTGTTCGTGCTTGTGTTAGAAAGAATTAAGCACTGATGATTGCTTATAGGCTCAAAATTGTGTAAACCACTGAGACAACAGTAAGTTAAACACAGACTCAATGTGCATGATTAAAGTGCGAAGGTGGGGCAAACTTCCTTCTTTTCAATATCCAGATTTTCCAAATGAAAATCAGATAGCAAATGTGCTGCATCCCCTTTGAAAATGTGAAACACTTTCTTGTTGAGAAGAAAATGAGTAGATGGTGAGATTTGATCAAGAGTTGGCATGGGTTAGTTGCCTGTTTCAATAATGATCACCAAAGAATTGTGAATCACTAGAATGGTGGCTACCCGGCTCAGAAAAAGTTGGTGCAGAGTTTTGATATTCTTTTAACTCTGTTCTCACACGCTCTTTCTTTTAAACTTTTTGCTTTCTCTAATCACACTCATTCCTTTTCTATTTGCACACTCAATCACTAAGGATTAACTTCTTGGGTAGAAATCACTGGTTAAGGTGATTCCATAGAAGTTGTGTTATTTCCTATCACAATGATTCCTTGTTTTCCTAGATGCACGTGATGCTCAGATTGGTTTAACTATTTCAGTTAAAGCACAATATTGATCATGAAAACATTTAAAAATACACTCCCAAAATATAAAATCTGTGGAAAAATCGGGAAGTGGTTTGAACATTAAAAACAATGTTTTCTTATGATTGAAAGTTTTCCTTCTTTCAAACATATGTGAGATGAAGATAAAGGTTTATACCTTAACGAGTGATCTTTCATCTCATGAAGCTAAGCATAAAGTCATAAACATATGAACTTGTAAGCTTTTCTCAAAAATTCTGCAAAAGTCTAATGTCAAGTCAAAGTAATAATTATTCACTTATATTGAAAAGACAAAAGGCAGTAAAACTTTTAAAGTACGAGTTCTGATCAGAAGTAATCAGAAGTCATATCCGTACTCCCTTTTTGACTTGAAGAGCTCCCCCTAAAATCTTGCATTACAAAAAATTTTGACATTTTAAAAGGTATATGCAAATTTTATGAGCTCCCCCTCGAAGTAATATTGACCAGATGTCAATTTCTTCTCATACTCCCCCTTCTATCATGAATAGAATGTTAACTTGCAGATAGCAATCAGATTTAAGAATAAGATAAGGATGAAAAAGTATATAATTTGACAACTTTTATAGGTAATTACTGGTTATACTTTGAGATTTAGCATACCAAGCTTCGAGACTAGAAAGGTAAACCTCTTTTCGTCTAAAGGTTTGGTGAACAAATCAGCAAGTTGATACTCAGTCTTTACAAAGAAAAGTTCACTTATTCCTTTCTCTACATTATCCTTGATAAAATGATACCTGACGTCTATATGCTTTGTCTTCGTGTGTTGAACAGGATTCGCCGTTATTGCGATGGCGCTCTTGGAGTCACAGTAGATCGGGATCTTGTTGAAGTGGAAACCGTAGTCGCGTAATTGAGTTCTCATCCACAAGACCTGAGAACAGCAGCTAGCAGCAGCTACATATTCTGCTTCTGCCGTGGAAGTTGAAACGCAAAGTTGCTTCTTTGATCCCCAACTTACTAATTTGTCACCGAGGAACTGCACATGTCCTGACGTGCTCTTCCTGTCTAACATACAACCTGCATGATCTGCATCTGTGTAGGTTGTTAGTTCAAAACTAGTATCTTTAGGATACCACAGACCAAGATCTGCAGTGCCCTTCAGATACCTAAAGATGCGCTTCACAGCAGACAAATGGATTTCTTTAGGATTGGCCTGATATCTTGCACATAAGCATGTTGAAAACATTATATCTGGCCTACTCGACATAAGATACATTAAAGAACCTATCATCCCTCGATAAGTCCTAATATCAACAGCCTTTCCCGAAGGATCGTTGCCAATCTTAGTACCTGGTGCCATTGGGGTACCAATCGGTTTTGAATTTTCCATTTGGAACTTCCGAAGAATATCCCTAATGTACTTTGATTGATTGATAAAGATACCCGTAGAAAACTGTTTTACTTGTAAACCGAGAAAGAAATTCATCTCTCCCATCAAGTTCATTTGATATCTAGACACCATAAGGTTTGCGAAGTTCTTACAGTACTTAGTATTTGTAGAACCAAAGATAATATCATCTACATAGATTTGAATTAAAATGATATCGCCTTTTTCCTTTTTAATAAACAAAGTGGTATCCACCGTACCTTTGGAAAACCCAGACTTAACTAGAAAAGTGGAAAGGACATCATATCAGGCTCGAGGTGCTTGTTTCAGACCGTAGAGTGCTTTGTCAAGAATGTAGACGTGATTCGGCTTCTCTTGATTGACAAAACCCTCTGGCTGAGAAACGTAGACTTCCTCCTTCAGAATTCCATTTAGGAATGTTGTCTTCACGTCCATTTGAAAGACCGTGAAGTTTTTGTGGGCTGCGTAGGCTAGAAACATTCTGATTGCCTCTAATCGTGCCACAGGAGCATATGTTTCTTCATAGTCTATTCCTTCCTCTTGTCTGTATCCTTTGGCTACTAGTCGTGCCTTGTTTCTGATGACGGTTCCATCTTCGTCTTTCTTTATCTTGAAAACCCATTTCGTACCTATAATGGTTTTACCTTGAGGTTTCGGTACGAGTCTCTAGACTTTAAGTGCATCAAACTGATTTAGCTCTTCTTGCATTGAGATCACCCATTCTGGATCAACAAGAGCTTCTGATACTCTTGTTGGCTCAATCTTGCTCAGAAAGGAGTCATGCATGCACATGTTCATTGATGCTGACCTAGTTTGCACCGGTTTTGATGGATCGCCTATGATCTGGCTTATCGGATGCTCTTTGGTCCATTTATGTTCATGAGGCAGTGGATTATATGAATGTATGTCAATTGTGTCATCTATAAATCCACTTGTACCTTCTTCGGTTTGTTCATGAGGAGTGATTTCAGTTGAAGTGGCAGGTTCAGAAGGCTTAGCAGGTACATCTTGTTCTGGTTGTAGATTGATCTGTACAGAACATCCTACTGTTTCACCTACTTCTGTCTCGTTCTGATTTGTCACTTCTTCAACTGTTGGAGTCGGCATTTGAATTGTTATCTCTTGTTGAATCGGGGCATTTGATTCAATTGGAACATCTGAACTGGTTGGATGAGTAGACGTTAAGTCTTCCATCCTGTCAACCACAACAGATTTCTTTACATTAGATCCGAGATATTCATCATAAAACAATTCCAATAATAAATCTAAATCAGATAAATGGTTATTAGAAGTTGATGCTTCATCTGATTTGTTCTGTTGAGACATAGGTCCTGGACTGAGTTGCCCAGAAGCTAGTATTCCTGTTATTGCGGGTTCTGAACGTTGTTGTTCGGAAGCCATTTCTTCATCAAAGGTGACGTTGACGCTTTCAATCACTGTCTTTGTCTTCTTTAGATAGACACGATATGCAGTTGAAGTCGAGGAATATCCAATGAAGATTCCTTCATCTGCCTTAGCGCTGAATTTGTTGAGATTCTCCCTATCGTTTAATACGAAACACTTACATCCAAATATATGGAAATATTTGATTGTAGGTGTTCTGTTGTTGATTAACGCGTAAGGAGTCTTCTTGAACCTTCGATGAATCATGGATCGATTATGTGTGTAGCACGCGGTCGAAACAGCTTCTGCCCACAAAAACAGAGGTAAGTTGGAATGACTTAGCATAGTACGAGCAGCCTCGACTAGCGTTCGATTTCTTCTTTCAACTACTCCATTTTGTTGAGGCGTTCGAGCAGCAGAGTATTGATGTGAAATCCCGACAGATTCGAGATATTTTTCAACTTTGTTGTTCTTGAACTCTATGCCGTTGTCTGTTCTTAGAATCTTGACCGGTTTCTGCAGATTCAACTGGGTCGTTTTCAGGAATGTAATGAGAACATCAGGTGTCTCATCCTTTGAACGAAGAAACTTGACCCATGTGTATCGCGAATAGTCGTCCACGATCACGAGTATGTACTTCTTGCCACCTAAGCTTTGAGTGCGCATTGGACCGCATAGATCCATATGCAATAACTCTAAAGGAGCTTTTGTACTTGGTTCAGGATTCGGTTTATGAGGTGCCCTCTTCATCTTCCCCTTTTCACAAGCTGCGTATAGATGTTCTCTTTCATATTTCAGCTCTGGAAGTCCTTTGACGAGCTTTCCATTGACCAGATCGTTGATGTACCGAAAGTTGAGGTGCGAAAGACGTCGATGCCATAACCAACTTTGTTTCATCGAAGCTTTCGATAGTAGACAAAGTTGCTTGTCAGTCTGGACATCTGATAAATTGATTGTGTAGAGGTCTGATTCTCGTTTACCGACCAAAAGTTCTTCGCCTTCTTCATTGCGAACGGAACATCTTTTGGCTTTGAAGTTGACCTCTAAGTCTTTGTCACAGAACTGGCCTATACTGAACAAGTTGTGTCCTAAGCCTTCTACATAGCTCACCTTATTGATAGTGACTTTGTCATGTTGTACATCACCGTATCCCAATATTGGAGAAAACTGGTCGTTTCCGAATCTTACTGTTCCACAAAATTTGTCTTTAAAGTTGGACAGTATCTCTTTTTGCCCTGTCATGTGCTTTGAACATCCGTTGTCCAAGAACCATGTATGACAAGTCTGCATAAGAGAAATTGGAAATTTAGATATTTATACGACAACTTTGGAATATTCACTTTGATTATCGAAGTGCGGGTCTTGAACTGATTTGTTCAAAAGCCTATTTCGACTTTGATGTTCGGGTTTTGAACTGCATTATCCAAAAACCTATTTTTGACATTGAAGAACGAGTCCTGATCTGTACATAATCAGAAGTCGCTTTCTCTTTAATCTTTGTGTGCCTGCAACACAGATTTAGCCTTAGGTACCCACTGGAATTTGGGTCCTGCTGTGTTAGCACAAGATTTTGGTATCCATTTCAAATTGGATCCTTTATTCTTTTGAAAAGCATGAGAGTTGGTATGAGATGAATGCACATGGTAATTTCCAAACCAATCTCCAGAATCTTGACAAGTAATAGAAACATGTTTATTATAGATAGAGGACTTTCCAGCAGATAAAGATAACTGAAATAATTGCTTCATTGTATATTGTTTACGAGAAACAACAAGTTTTGGATTCAAAACAACAATTTCAGCAATCACAACATCTTTAGTAAGCGAAGTCTTATTACAATTAACACTACTAGACGATAAAACGGCCTTGTCAAGCTTCCGTTTTGGTTGCCATTGAGAATGGGCTTCAGGTCTTGACTTGCTCATATTTGAAACATGTAAAACTGGTGAGTTAGACCTTTGAGCAACAACTGAATGCTTCTTCTTAGAATTACCAGTAGTGGTTGGTTTCTGTGAATGCTGAGATATTTTCTTACCTTTAGCACTCTTAGCATTCACAGAGACTGATTTATCAACGAAAGCTTTCGTTGATTTTGCACTGAACACAGACAAACTGGTTTTTCTTGAAGTTTTCTTAACAAAAGATGCATGGTTAGGAAGTTTCGCATTAAAATCAATTTGTTCAAAACAACCATCTAAACCACCGTCAGAATTAAGAAAATTAAACTCTTCGTTTGATGAACCAAACATGTCATTAGAAGTAGAAGCCTTTGTAAAAACAACATTTTTCATAACAGTTGAAAAAACCTTTTGTTGAATCTCAATCATAAGTCTTTCATCTGATAAAGAGGTCTCGAGTTCAGAAATTTTACTTTCTAACACGAGAGAAGGGACATAAATTTTACCTATAACAGGCTTCGCCTCCATTTCTTTTTCAGAATAACTTTGAAAGTAGTCAGTTGAAAGAGATTTCTTTTCATCATTTGGATAGTCATAACTATTATTCAACTTTGCATAATAAAATGGAGCGTGAACTTTAGTTGACTTCATCCGTTTTTCAAATTCATTAGCTTCATCCTCTTCTGATAGTTTAGTATGGAAAACTTTAAATGAGTCGATTCGGTGAGAAACAAGCATAGAGGTATAGTCATAAAGTGCAGGCACTTCTCTTATACCCTTTTGAAGACGTTGAGGTTTCACATAACCGATTCCCTAATTTTCTTTATTCTTTTTCGGTTTGTTAAGATGAATGGTTTGCTCACTTTGACCTAATGAGTATAGCTTCTTTTCCAAAACATCTAATTTAGCAATTAAGGTCTTGTTTTCTTTAGTACATAAAGAATGCACTTCAGTAAGCTTATAAAAATCAATCTCACTTTTTGTCAATTTAGACTTGAGCTCACTATTCTCTTTTAGAATTATAGTCTGTTCTTTTGCGTTGGTGTCAGCGTTTGTATGTAAAACCTCAACTAATACTTTCTTCTCAGCAATTTCATCGCTAAGTTTCTGTATCAATTGGTTTTTATTAATAATAACACCATTTTCTCGCTTAAGATTAGATTCTAACTCTTCTTGTTTTAAAACCATAGCATGCATTTTATTCATTAAATCTTTATACGATAAATCACATACCTCCTCTTCTTCATTTTCTGAATCAGCTTTAGTATCTGATTCGATTTTTCCCATCAAGCACATATTGACGGCTTCATTCTTTTCTTCTTCATCTGAGTGATCCAGCCAGTATTCATCTTCAGCCATCAGCGCCTTGCCTGCCTCCTGTTGCTTTGCAAGAAGCATCTTGTTCTTGTAGAATTCGGAGTTTCTAACCTTTGATATTCGGCAATTCTTGGCAAAGTGACCGGTTTTGCCACAGTTGTAGCACATGGGTGGTCCTGGCTGACTTGATCCTTCAGCTTTGTACTTCCTTTCTTCCGGTTTCTTCTCTTCCAATCTGTTTCCTTCTGTCTGATATCTTCTCTCATCAGATTTCTTCTCCTCTTGTCTCTTCCCTTCAAATCTCTTCCCTTCATACCTATTTCCTTCATATCTGCTTCCTTCAACTCTTTCCTTGTGAGCATAGTTGTTGGGTCCAGAAGAGTACCTCTGACTGTTTGACGTTGGATTCCTGTAGAACTTTTTCTGAAATGCATTTGTTAGAAACTGCATTGCTTGCTGCATTTGTTCATTTTCATCTGAGTCAGAGACAACATCAGCTTCAGCTTCTTCTGATTCATACATAATAGTCTTGTTCTTATTCTTCTTCACAACAAGAGCGACTGTGTCTTCAACTGTCTTTCCTTTTCTCTTTTCTGCTAGAATTTCATCCACCTCATCTTCATTTTGTCGGAGGGTTTCATATACCTCGTGAAGTGGAATCTCATTCAGGTCTTTTATCTGCCTCATCTGCCTGGCAAAACTTTTCCATTCTGGTTGTAGAATACTCAGGAATTTGATATTCAGCTCGATTTGAGATTTGTTGACCTTGTTCTTGCTCAATTCGTTTAGCAATGTCACAAACCTATCATATGTTCCTTCTAGAGTTTCTCCAGTTATGCCTTTGAATTCTTCAAAACTATGCAGGCAGTTAGAGATTTTCAGTTGGTTCCCAATCTTTGAACCCAACATCATTTTCTCTAATTGATCCCACATTTGTCTGGCTGAGGCTTTGTAGCTGTCAATCTTTACATAGATTTCATTTGTAATCCCTTGTAGAATGTGTGACTTGGCTAACCTGTCACCTTTTGCTCTTAGCTTAGCATCACCTGTTAGATCTGTATAAGAGAGTGCAACTCTTGCTTCTTGAGTTCCTGCTGCTGGCTCCCTATACTGTGTTTCCATTAGGCCTTCTTCTAGGGATTGTATAATGAAATTACCCAAATCCTGTCTTTCAATGAAGTTTAGAAACCTATCCTTCCACTGTTCGTATTCCCCTCGAAAGAGAACTGGTGGCTTGGTGTCGGTTCCTATTGCGAGAGCTTCTTTGGATGCCATCCTGTATTGATATAAGAGAAAGCTTGAAAGATATGATCGTTAAGCCAAATAAAATTTGATCACACAAGAAATTTTGTCCCCCTAGGCAGACTTAGCACGGGGGTCCCGCTACCCGGTTAGCGGGTGGGGTCAAGGGGCAACGCCCTTGCGGGGGTATGGGGGCAGTTACAGTTTCGAAAAATTCTCAGAAAAAAATTCTAAGTCTGGAAATTGGAGCTTTGCGATTGAGAAGGTTTGCGTTTCAAGTTAGGAACGCAAAGTTGAGGTTTGCGTTTCTAATGGGATGCGCAAATGGAGGTTTGCGGGTCTAGTGGGAAGCGCAAACTGAGGTTTGCGGGTCTAGATGGAAGCGCAAAGTTGAGGTTTGCGGGTGCTTTGGGAGCCGAGAAGTAGACTTTGCGATTGATGTTGGAACCGCAAAGTAAGCTTTGCGTTTATAGTGGGAGCCGCAAAGTCTGCTTTGCGTTTGTAGTGGGACGCGCAAAGTGGGACTTTGCGTGTTATTCTTCCTCTGGTTTGCGGGTTATTCGACCTGTACTTCGAAAATTCGTCTAAAATCTGTATTGAAACGATTTAGCAATACCAAACCCTACCAATGTGTCTAGAAACACTTTTAGAATAGATTATGAGCACTCTATCTCACTAAAACACTCTTTTTAGAAATAAAATCGATGATACAGTACGTTTTTGTTCTTCGACTTTCAGACCACTTAATCACCAAATTGGAACTCGATATAAGCTTTAAAGTGAAATTAAATAGCAACAACTCGATCTAGCATGTAGTACGATCACAACCTGATCGATTCTAACACCTAAAACACTCTAAATCTCGAAATCGATTTTGAACACAGAACACAGAGACGTTTTTCACAAAAACTTGATTTTGATCTTTATCAGGCTCTGATACCAATTGTCGGTCCAACAATACTTATCAAGTTTATAGAAACAACAACACAATATGATTACCAACCTGTATTGATTATAACAAACGAGTTACAAGGTTGATCGATTAAGCTCTTGATGTGTTCTCTATGTTTTTCTCTCAAATACACCTTTAAGTGTGTGTTTTTATGTGTGATCTATGATCTGATCTTGAGAGACTAGAGATACACTTAATCTACCAAGTGTGTCTAACACACTATCTAACATAATATCTAGATATTAAATCTAGATATTATTTCTAATATAAAGATACTAGAAACTAACTAAACTAAATAATAACTAATAAAGCTAACTAATAACTTTATCTAACTATTACAATATTATAACTTAGATATTAAATCTAAGTAAACTAAAACAATTACATTGACATTTATTAAAAATAGACATAGACTTTAACATTGAGAGTCGACGTTCCGGCATTAGCTTCAGATTGCGATCTTCAGTTTGGATGATCTTGAATCCAATGAGACTGTGGTCTAACAACACTAAACAACTAAAGTTATTTAGAGCATCTCATTCTATAGTTTTTTCTAAAATACATAATCAAAATTTAAGGTATCTATAAAAAATTACATCAAACTTCAACAGCTACTCTAAATTTAAAGTTTTTAAAAATATTATAAAAACATGTAACACAATTCACCATCATTGGTGGAAAATTTAAAATAATATTTATCTCTCCCAAAAAATAAGTTTTAAAGATTTTTACCTTCTTTTTTTTTCCTTCTATTTTATCATATACTATAGCATAGTTGTTGTAGACGGTCTAAATTCTTACACTTAGAACTCTCAAAAAAGAAAAACCAAATAGAGGACATTATTTATTGGATGATGATGACGAATGGAGATTGAAAACAAAATTAGACATTAAAATATGAATTAAAAGTTTTAGTTTTGAATTTGAAGGATAAAATATATAAAGAACTTATTAACATTAAGTTATATGTTTAAGTCATTCCTAAAAAAAGAATTTTAAAAAATAAATAAATTATTAAAATTCTTATATATTTAATTCTCCCAAAAAAGATGTATGACAAAAAAAATTAATTAAAAACACAAAAAATAAGAGTTGCATGTGGGAGGATTCGATACTGGGTGAATCGGGAGGCAGCAAGAATCATAAAAGCCAAGAATCTTGCCACTGTGCCGTAGGAAGCTGTTTGACTTATCTATTGTACTAAAAAAATTATAAAGTAAGTTTATTACAAGTAAAAAATTAAAAAATATTCTGAGGCCCCCGACGATCGGGCCCTGTGCGGTCGCACCACTTCGCATACCCCAAGAAACGGCCTTGCTTATTGTTCCTCTTTGCAGCATGCATTTCCATAGTTCCCATATACATGCGTACATATAACATATTAACATGAAAAAATAAGAAAAAGATTTTGTTGCTAACCCGTCACTAATTATCGACGAATACGTGGAATTGGTAAGCGTTTGTAAACGACCCTAAATCTAAAAGCTTGTAATTGGATTGGTTCGGTTATGCACATTATGATCCTACTGTAATTGATTACAAGATTTTCTTCACATCTTGATTTACGACATGCCATTAGCTTTGTTAATAGTAAAGTCATGTTTCATAATCATAAGTTAACTAACTTTTTGAGCTATTGGAATAGTCAGCATTCAAAAGTGACATTTCAATAATCTTTAGGAACTTTATACCCTATTTATTATATATTGTTAACAATTACTATTGAACTTTAATTAACATTAACATTAATTTAAAATTATTAATTAGTTTTTAAATTTAAATTTAAGTTTTAAGTTATATCAACTCTACTATGTTAGGGAAAATTCTAAAAAACCCAACAAACTATTCAATTTTTAATGGTTAAGTCCTTAAACTTTTTTTTTTTTTGAATGTTAAAACCCTTAAACTTTTTAAAACCTATTAATTACATCATTTTTATCATTAATGTTAACCTATTACCTGTTTAGTAGGTAATTCTAGAATTAAAAAAAATCCTAATCCTAAACCCTAATCCAAATCGTCGCTTCCAATCCATTCGCTCCTCGCTACACCCTCTGCCACAACCACCGTCAGCGGCCACCGGCGCCGCTAGCCACCGTCGCCTCCGGCCACCGCGGCCACCTGCCACTCGCCTCTCACCCTTGCCGTCGCGAACTCATAACAGAGCATCAGGTTCGATTAGTGATTCTTAGCAAGAGGTTTTACTCACAACAGGTTCGATTAGTTGAAGTTGGGTAGTTCGATTCCTAGCAACAGGTTTTACATGTAGTTGTCGATTTGACAAGGAGTGTGTTAAAGTATGTCTGATCATTGATTTGTTCTTAATATGCACATGTTTACGTGCTGAGAGACTTGTGTTTTTACGTGCTGAGAGACTTGTTTTCTCATGGTGCTTGTGTTTGCAATTATTCTCATGGTCTGCAAGTATTCTCATGGTGCTTGTGTTTTTACGTGCCGAGAGACTTGCAATCTTTTTTTCTAAATCCTTGATTAATTGCTAATGTGATCTACTTGCTTATAATTGCAGCCCTCTTATTCGATTTGACATGGTTTGTTTTCAGATTTGTATCGTAACAAAGTTCATATTCGATTTCCATATTTGATTGTTTCCATTTGTTTTAACTTGTAAACATATCTAACATGATATATTTATAATTTCTTTCCATTTGCTTTAATTGCTCAAGTATTGAATACACTTGCTTCGTACATGGTAACTTCCACTTGTTGTTTACAATGTGATTTTTCTTAATTACGTTTCATTTTCATTTAAGAATTATGATGATCTCATTGCTATTTTTGTCTATAGGATGGCGTCCGATTGTAGTGAAGATTGTAGTGATGACTCTTCGTATAAGGTAGGTGATGATTCAAGCGAATATACTCTTCGTATGGGAGAAACATGTGGATTCCAACACCTTTCACCAAACCAAACCAACATAAAGAGAGGAGAATGCCTGTCAGACCATCTATCAAGAGGAAGAGATCGGAATCTGAGAGCCAAGGTACAAGAGTAACCAAGTCTGGAAAGACGATGACATGTGGAAATTGCTTGGAAAAAGGGCACAATGCTAGGACTTGTAAAAATTCGAATATCCCTTCCTACTTCTTCATCCTAGCTCTCCAACTGACTGTCTTACTCCAACTTTCATTTCAGTTACTAATTCGCCTATCCACTCCCTTCCGGTCGAGCTAGTTTTTATTCCTCTATATAGGCCGCAGAAGAAAGACCCACCACCTAAACCTGTTAAGCCGAAAGGTAGGCCGAGACTGAACATTCCAAAGCCGACTACAACAAGAAGAAGCTCTAGAGGGGGAAGAGGCAATAGAGGTGGAAGAGGGACCGGAAGTGGTAGGATACCGACGTATGCATATTCGGGTGTTTTTTTTATCCAATCACCGAAGAAGTAATGATTGGGGTAAGTTATTATTTAGTATTTATAATTAAATTGACAATCTATTCATAGTGAACTATTACTTACACTTCATATTTATTATAGACATCATCAGGTCCACGACCAACATGGCCAAATGATATCCTTACATTCAATTTCAAGTTTGGGGGACCAATTTGGTCATGAAGCTCAAGAAGATCCGATTATTGGTGATGAAGGTGAGGTTGATGGTGTAGATGAAAATCAAACGGTTGATGAACATATCTTTTAAGCCTTTTTTTTGGTATATTTGTGAAGAGATGAGCGCTTTTTTTTGTATACTTGTGAAGGGATGTGCGTTTTTTTTTTTGTACATTTTGTGAAGGAATAAACGTTTTTTTTTTTTGTATATTTTTTGAAAAGAATGAGCGCTTTTTTGGTATATTTTGTGAAGGGTAGAATATAACTTTTTGTATGTTTGTATGGGTAAATTTATGCTTTAGACATAACTTTTAAAGGTTTTAATTGAATTATTAATTATCTTTTCTTAAAAGAATTATTAATTAATTAAAATATATAAGGTTGACAAATTTTATTTTCCTTTATAACATGTGGAACGGTTATTTAGCTCATCAAAAATATATATTTTTTCTAAAATTCATATTTATTTACGGTTAATTCACATCTATAAATCATATTTTTATTAACTGATTTATTATATTATTTAATTTTTTTATTAATTTGGTTAGTATTAATTAAGATATTATATCAATTATCAAAGTGAATTGTTATAAATATATTAGGTGTTAAATAGATTATATATTTATAAACTATTTTACTAGTGGTTATATATTTATAAACTATTTTACTAGCTTTTACTAAATGTAATTAGATTATCCGCTACATTTAATTTATCATCTAACAATTATTTTTTCAGTCAACAACGAATTTACCAGATTACTAAATGTAAAAGCGAATTCCATAATTTTGAGAAGACTTGTGACCTGATCTCTAGGGGTCTTTGAATTCCTTCATCGCCATTCATTTTCATAGGCTTTCCAAAAAAATAGAGCTACTAATGGCTAAGAACCCTTATTTATTTTTCAAAATCCATCCATTAATTCTTCAAACAATAATTTAATCATGGAGAAACCAATTTCCTTCTACTTCATCTTCTTCACCATTTGCTTTTGTATCATCAATATATCAGTTGCAGACAATAGTTGCAACAAGTTTGCCGTCATTGTCGTCAATGATAACATTAAAGAAAAAGTCCAGGCTAAATGCAAATCAGATGACAACAATACTGGTTTGAAAAAAGTCGCATATAACGAATCCTTCTCCTGGAGTTTTTGTTTGAATGAAAATCTTTTTGGAGGTAAGACTGTTTGGCGGTGCAATTTTCAGTTGGGTAAAAAACATCAACATTTGGAAGTGTTCAATAAGACGATGCCAGGATTTTGTAGAGAGCTAGTGTTACATTACCCTGCGAGATGCACATGGTTGATTAGGCAAGACGGCTTTTACTTCGTGGACCGGACGGGCCTTGACCCGAAGCCACGTAAATGGTATGACTGGAAGGTACAAGCATGTTTAAATTCCGGGAAGGGTTCAAAACGCGGATCTCCGTGAGATTTAAGTGAAAAAAGTATTTATCTTTCGAAAATTGGTCGTTTTGTTGAAGCTAATAACTTCATTGATGCATCGGCACGGGTTCAAATTCCGGTTCGATGACTCTTTTTTTTTTTGTTGGCAATAAGGGTACGATACGTTCACAAAGTGGGAGTGGACCTCTTCTTGATTTTAATAACTTCCTTGATACGTGATACACATTCAAGTTCGGGTTTGAAAGGTTCTATTTGTTAATAAGGGCATGCTTTTCACACGAAGGAACGGGAAATGAAGCTGCTTGCAATGGGGATGGTCGTTATATTGATGTTATTTGATTGATAACAAAATTAAATTAACGAACATGGGATTAATCCTTGTGGGGATATATATATATATATATATATATATATATATACAACCGAGCAATGAAATAGAATTGAGTTTGTGAAAAAATTATATATATGGGGTATATCTACAACCATGCATGTTCAACAAGTGTTACTGATTCTTATTGTTCCTTTTGCAGCGTGCATTTCCTTAGTTCCCATGTATATGCGTACATATAACATATAAACATGAAAATAAAGGAAAAAAATTGTTGCTAATCCATCACTAATTAGCGACGAACACGTGGAATTGGTCGGTAGTCCATCCCTTAGCAACGGACACGTAGGATTTTCGTTTTTAGTGGCGGATTAGCGAGGGACACGTGTAATTTTCATTTTTAGTTATTTCTTAAATGAAAATCCACATGTCCGTCGCTAATCCGTCACGAATTAGTGATGGAACTCATTAATTTCTATATAAAAAAATAAATAAAAAGAAAGAAAATCCATGTATCCGTTACTAATTCGTCGCTAATTTAGTGACAAATTAGCGACGGACATATGGATTTTCATTTTTATTTATTTATATAATAAAAAATCATGTGTCTATCGCTAATCTGTAACTAATTAACGACGGTTAGTGTCAGACACGTGGATTTTCTTTTTTATTTATTCTTAAATAGAAAATAATGGGTTTCGTTGCTAAACACATTTCCTCTTTTCAGGTGGTTTACATCGATTTTAGACGTCATATTGCGAAAATTTTAAGGTTCAATATTTTTAGGGTGTTACAAGATAACATAGCTTGGGCAATTTTTAGTTGATAAATCATGATGCATAAAGATACAAACAGCAGATCTGGTATAATTAATTTGCCGACGAAAAGTTGTTACCGTAAGATTTTCTCCATCTGAAATTCGTGGTAATGACGAATATTTTCTTCAATAATAACCTGGTTTTTTGTAATGTTTATTCACATCTTGGTTACTAACATACAAAGAGTCTTAGTTAGGTTGTCATGTAAGTTTCAGAATTCTCAAGAGTACGACTTAACTAGTGCTATAACTAGCGGTAGGTGCTGGAAACCATTTTTTAGCCTCTTTTCAGCTAGGGGCGATTTTGGGCAACTTAATGTGATTTATTTACGGAGATTGGAGGCATTTAACGTAAGTAAATCGTCAGGGAGCGTGATATTAACATAGATCAACGCATTGTTCGTGGGTATTGCAATTCAAAAAAGAGTTTTTCAATTCTCGATATTTTGTTCAAGAGACCTATGTTTAGCTTGATTTTTCTTCTTTTTGCTTTGTGTTTTAACACCCCAACATGAACTAATCTTTAGATGTTGGGGTTGGATGAACTTTGGTTATGAACACGAAATCTTTTTATCATCTTTTCTAATTAATGAAGCATATGAATTTGAGTTTAATGCTTTGTGAGTCTGATCAACTGCTTTCAGATGATTTATTTGTTATGAACTAGATTCAAGAGAACTATTTTATATATTACTTGAATTGAATTTGTGTGTCTATCGTGAGAAATTGGATAGAGATATACCAAATAAACCTTAATACTAATTTTACAATATTGTTCTTGATGAACTTCTAAACTCGTATGTTGAGATCGAGAGATAAACTTACGTTTTCTAGAGATAACTCTGTTGTTGCTCGAGAGAGAATAACAGTTAATTTACGTTATTATGTATTCAGTTAATTGAATTAGTCTGATAATTGATTAATTGTCATAAGTGAAGTGTTCCTTGTGAAACCATTGGGATTCCAACCCTCAACTACTTTCTCCCGAAAAAGTTCCCAACTTTGTTCTTTGTTTTTACTTAAGAGTATTTTATTGATTTAGTTATTAATTAATTATCAAAATAATAGTGGTTATAGTCATTGTGATACTCAGTTCCTAGTTTCCTTGGTTCGAAACGCATACGTACGGTACATATTACTTTATTCGACTCGTACACTTGCAGTTAGATTTAGGGGTATAAACCCGCCTACCAATCCGCCCCGGCCGGCAAGAGTCACCACCTTAACTTATCTTATCGAGTAAAATTCTCGACCATCAAAATGGATTGTTGGTAAGCTTCTTTTACTCGGGAAGTGTTTACCAAGTAATAGTTTTTGTTGGTAATAAGGGTACGATACGTTCACGCAGTAGGAGTGGACCTTTTCTTGATTCTAATAACTTCCTTGATACGTGGATACACATTCAAGTTCGGGTTCAAAAGGTTCTATTTGTTAATAAGGGCACGCTTTTCACACGAAGGAACTGGAAATGAAGCTGCTTGCAATGCGGATGGTCGTTATATTGATGTTATTTGATTGATATATATATATATATATATCAACGAAATTAAATTAACGAACATGGGATTAATCCTTTTGGGTATATATATATATATATATATATATATATATATATAGGGTTGAGTTATTTTGTTAACCCAATTTTTTGTATTAACCTTATTAACCCAATTTATAACTTTTAATCTTAGAATGAATGGCTTAGATTAATTAGAATTAAATAAACCAATTTAAAAAAGGTTAAAGGAGTAATTAATATAATGAACAACGGTATTTGAGAAAAAGAATATCTTTTTCAATTTGTAACCCCCGTGTATTAATCAACCAAATTTGAAACCGACGTGATTAATTGCTAATCGAAACCAAAGGAAATATTTATTTTTGAACATGTATGCACAATAAACAAGATAATTGGACATTTATTTTCGTATTTGTTTGTGGAATGTTCATTCGAATCATGAACATTAATGAACATAAATTTTGTATTAAAATATGAATATATATGAACAAGGAGAACATGCAATATGAAAAAAATACAATGAACACATATAACAGTTACTCATTATGGACTGTTATTCCTTGATAAGCTATATGAACAATTATGAACCATGGTACTAAAATTTGCATGTTCATGAAAACTACATATTGCATGTCCTTTTTGTATTCAATCATGAAACCATACGAACCATGAACAATCATGATCATATGAAAACTCCAGACTTTATGAACCATGGTGAAAATATTGGATCTATATTCATGACTCCACGAAAGTCGTCGTTAAAATCCCTCGGATTCGTAACAACGTTCGTCAAATCTTCTTGGGTATGTTCATGCTCAACATCGATTTTACCAAACATAAATCCTTGTTGGTCATGTTGTACACCCATTTCGTCAATCCTTGTTGGTAAATTTTAAAAAACTCAAACATGTATCTTAACTCATTTTTTAAATTTAAAAATATGGCTAAAATTATGAATTATAGTATTGTAACTCCTAATTAAATGAATGTTATTATTAACAAAATAAAAGAATTCCAATAATGTCCTCATATATTTATTAGACATATATATCAAACCAAGACTCACAATGGTTTTTTATTGGTTGAAGAGGGTTAACAAAGTTAATATGAATGAGATGGTTAACAAAATAACCTCCCTACATATATATATATATATATATATATATATATATATATATATATGTATATATATAAGCAATGAAATAGAATTGAGTTTGTGAAAAGATTATATATAAGGGTATATCTACAACCATGCAAGTTCAACAAGTGTTACTGATTCTTATTGTTCCTCTTTGCAGCATGCATTTCGTTAGTTCCCATATACATGTGTACATATAAACATGAAAAAATAAGAAAAAAAATTTGTTGCTAATCCGTCACTAATTAGCGATGAATACGTGGAATTGGTCAGTAGTCCATCGCTTAGCAACGGACACATTGGATTTTCATTTTTAGTGACGGATTAACGACGGACACGTGGGATTTTCATTTTTATTTATTTCTTAAATGAAAATTCACATGTCCGTCACTAATTAGCGATGAATTAGTGACGGAACTCATTAATTTCTATTTAAAAAATAAATATAAAGGGAAGAAAATTCACATGTCTGTCATTAATCCGTCGCTAATTAGTGACGGATTAGCAACGGACACATGAATTTTCATTTTTTATTTATTTCTAAAATAAAAATTCATCTCCGTCGCTAATTACTGACGGTTTAGCGACGGACATATGCATTTTCATTTTTATTTATTTCTAAAATAAAACTTCATGTGTCTATCACTAATCCGTCAATATTTAGCGACGGGTTAGTGACAGACACATGAATTTTTTTTTTTATTTATTCTTTAAATAGAAAATAATGTGTTTCGGTTCTAATTAGTTACGGAAAAGGGTCTGTCGCTAAAAAGTGATGGATAAGCGATGGATTATTCGTGGTCGTTTCGTAGTTAATCCGTCACTAATTAGCGACGGATTTTTCCGTCACTGATATCTATTTTTCTAGTACAATAGTGGATCCTCCAAAAACTTTACTTGCTATATTTTTTCCTACCACATCATTGCTACCTCAACCAAATAAAAACCTCAATAAAACTCCACAATGAAGGTTCTTACAAAAACCTCAATTCTATTTTTATAATTTACAAAATATAATTTATTTATAGATTATTATATACGTTATATAAATATATATATTATAAATTATAAAAAACTCAAATATAATAAATAAATTTTCACTTTTCTATATTAATTTTAATTGTTTTAAGTAATATATTTGGGTACATGTTAAAGCCGACTTGATTCTCAATATTATTTTTTTCATTGTTTTTAAGGAGAAAAATGAGGAATACTCATGTGTTGTCACATATGTATATAGCAATTTTGTGTATTTTAATAAATAGAAAAGATATTTTACAAAATATTAAAATTATGATTGATAAATTTTTAGTATATATATATATATATATATATATATATATATATATATAAGTATTTGAAAAGTAATCTAAACATAATAAGATAATAAGATAATTAAAAATTAAACTTAATAAAACAAAATACAAAAAATTATAAATTTTTTCACTAGAAACAAAAAATAAAAAAAACTAATAAATATTTGTTATAATATTTAATTATTATATTTTTTTTTATCAAATTTAACTTATATGCTTTATAGATTTGTTAAAAAAATGTTAAGAAACAATAAAAATGATAAAATTATGAATAATGAAAAAAGGAATGCACACAATAACCCGAGTTCTTGTTTAAGCGCCTAGGTGTTTAAAAGAATCTGTGACTAGATAACTATGTCCTAGAGTGAACGTTCTTATAAAACTCCAAGAAGAACCTCACAAGAAGAACCTTCATTATAGATGCTTATAGGACTTGAGAGTTTAGAACCTCTTGGATCAAGTTTTTGAAACTCCATAAAATTTAACTCGTCCTTTGAATATGAATTATATTAAAAATAAATATTTTTTAATCAAAAAAAACATATAAAAAATTTTATTTGATAGCCATAGCGATATATTTTTTTTTCGACCGTATATTCAAAACTTCAAGCATTTATAAGTTTCGTTCACGAAGTTGAAGAAAACCTAAGAATATGGTACCTTGAGATCATTAGTTTAGTGGACGATTTGTCTTTGCTCCCAGAGATCACCGGTTAAAATTCAGGGTCGTGGGCGGTTTATCTTTGCTCCCCAGAGACGGCCCCCTGGACAGGCGGTTGACTAAATACCCATGAAATTAATCGAGGTGCGTCCAAGCTAATTAGATGATACCGTTAAATTTACTACTCGTATAAAATTCCTTTTACTATGGAGAAGGAAAACTCCTACGAATACTTTTAAAAGATAGTCAACAAATTAGAAGAATCTAGGGAAAGTTAAGCTGGTGAAAATTACTTCAACATACTCTAGGACACAAATGTACCTTGGAGAGTTGGATCATTCTAGAACACAAAATGAGCATCCATTTCTACCGATAGTAGTGAAATTGGCAAAACACCACAACAAACAAAGTAAGGAAACAATATGCAATAACTGAAATACTGAATATCTTTGTATAAAGCCAATGGACCAACACAAACCACTTATAGAACGTGGAGTTTATGGTTGACAAAGCTCTTGGTTTATGGTTGGTGTTGGTGTTGGAACCGAAGCAAACCAGTACTCATGTTTTAAATAGTAATACAAAACAAACTTCAGTTATATTTTATGTTCTGGATCCAATTTCTCCAAAATAACTAAGCCAATATATCTTTTCCAAACATCAATGTGCATAAGTAAAGCAACATAATCCAAGCATTGTAAGTACAAACATCAATGTGCATTACCTGCATTGATTCGTAAAGAAGCTTGCTAAACACGGTCATTCCAGGATGATTATGACGCGGAATGATGGAGGAAGATGGCAAGCAGAATATCCCCATCCGGAGAAAAATAAAAAAACTGTATTAAGAACCTCATCTTTTTATGATAAAAATAAACCAAACAAACATAACCTACAGTTAGGCAACATAAAGTTCAACAAATCGAACTGCAATCATAATCACATAGATCAAACAGCGCATTTAGCCTTGTCTTAGAGAAGAAGTGGCAGACCTGAAGACTGTCGGAGACTATCCCATCCATGCCATAATCAATTATAAGTGCCCCACCACCAATGGTACTTATTCTCTTGGCAATATTTTGGGTCAAATCCATTGGTTTTGGGCAAACCTTAACATGTTCCAGTTTACTCAATTCTCCAATTCGGGCCCATTTGCAACATTTTAGAAGATAGAGAGTTGCTGGTGTTGGCTAAGGAGAGAGCACAACACGGAACCTGAAAAATAAAACCGTAAAATGAAAATGAAGCCATCAATTATATCTGTAAGCTATGACAGTCTTTCAGAACCTACTTTGAATCTTCTGCAACATCAATCATCTTGTATTAGTTGCAAGAAGTACCAAAGTAGCATGTAATCATACTTTGATTTTTAACCAGATCAGATGCTTTAATGGACTTATTATGAACAAAGGAGACAATAATCCATTTATATTAGAGTTCATGTATGCAATTTCATGTATAAATGCATACATATTTGTCAAACCTGATGAAAATATTAATAGTCCAACCATTGTTGCTCTAAGGAACAACTAATCCTTTTGAGCCAAAAAATCTTATGGTATCACAATAAGTTCCAAATATGGCAGATGTAAGTAACTACAATTGATCTACAAATAATTAAGGGATTTCCCTTTTCGCAAGTATGAGCCAAATTCATGAGATGAAATAAAGTCATTGAAACAAACAAGAGACAAACAAAGAACTAAATTAAGTCCCCCGTTCCATAGAGGTATACTTTGAACAAACTATGATTCAAGTAAAAATCTTCGATTTCTCAATATCTTGGAAATCAGAATAGACGTGTGTGGGAACATGTGA
The DNA here is from genome assembly GCA_023525745.1 of Arctium lappa. NCBI lineage: Eukaryota > Viridiplantae > Streptophyta > Magnoliopsida > Asterales > Asteraceae > Arctium > Arctium lappa. Next base: position 17,398,641 of record CM042056.1, on the reverse strand, counting down.
AATTTACAATCAAAATAATTAAACATTCATATAAGTCAGTAAGCATTCCATGATCTGATCACCATTCGCCAACATTGACATACATTGACGATGTAATCAAGAACTGAAATTAAAATTCTGCTGAATCGACGATAAGTTAAGAACTTTTAGGGTTTCGATCAAGTATGATCAGGTTAGGGCAGTAAGGTAAAAGGGAAATACAGATAATATGGTGAAAAAACCTACCAGTGGGGTAATGAACTTGGCAGAAATGGCTGCAAGGGATGCACAGAGTCCCACTGAAACCGCCCACCATAGCCTTTCTTCTTCGTAGCTGTCATCGCCATTCAAGCTTGTTAAACCAACCAATACTCGTTCTATGTATACATACATAATACACATATAAACAAGCAAAAAAGAGTCGTTCACCAAAATCCCATAAGAAAAGACCTAATTAACAAAAACAGCAGACCTAATCATCTTAACCTCAAAATTCGATATATACATACAGATACACATATAAACATCTATCAAATATCAAAACTCTCATAATCATCATGATCAAACCATACCTTTTAACCGCTCGGCCGCCACACGCCACCGTAGAATAGGGGTGTGTGTGTGTGTTTGTGTGTGTGTGTGTTTGTGAGAGAGAGAGAGAGAGAGAGAGAGAGAGAGAGAGAGAGAGAGAGAGAGAAGGGAGAATCTGATTCTTCTTTAGATGTAACAGAACCAACATAACAAAATAGAGAAACAAATTTTATATAAACAGACAGATATATCTACAAGAATTTGAGTATACATATTGCAAGAAAGTAGCAAATTGACGATACTAACATCAGCAATTACAGTTTCTAGAAAGAAATGCATATGTCATGTGTATTGCTCGAAGTCCAAGGTTATCAAGATTCAACCACAATATGAACTTTAGGATCATTCACACACATAATCATACATAACTTAGATTCTTCATCAGGACAAAAAATATGATGATGACATTTTCCATAGTTGAAGAGGAGCAAGTCCTTGTTAGTGGTACTACACATGCATGTGGTATTCCATTAAGTTTTGTAAATATTGCTTCCAAATTTAGTACACCCCTACGAAAAAGAAAACTAGAAAAGAAATCTACTCCCTGACCATAATAACCACAAGTCCTTGAACAAAATTTGATACTCTAGTCTTGCATCTCCACAAAATTTGCTACCCTAGTCTCATCTGTTCTCTCACTCTTTATCTACGTGAATGATTTGGCGCTTCTAACTTTAACTTACTCACATCTCATAAGAGATGGACCTCGTCTTTGTTTTCCCTTTTCCTTTCTCTTAAGGTTACACAACTAGAGTAAGGTGAATCAACCTCCATGGTCTTATTTTCTCTATTATACACATTCTCTGGTTTTGTTTTATAGATATCCTGGCATGTTGCCATAATATAGGTTTTATGGGTTATATTTATTGGAAACAAATATAATACACGTAAAAGATGCAACAGAGAAAACAATTTGCCTTCATTGGTGTAATATCAGTAAAATGGGTAGCTTAGCTATGAACTTTTTGATAGATTTTCTACACTTATATTGGATGGAAGGGTGTGGGTCTTGTGAAGGTGGGTCCTTGTGGATGAAGAAAATGACTAATTAATTGTGTTCCATACAGTTTTTTGAACAAAAAATTGCTGACAAAAACAAGATAGTCAAATAACAACAAAAACTCTGAATAACATTCGATCATTCAAATCTGAATAATGAAAATCTTACACCAAAAGGATCCTTTGATGCACAATTTTTTTACATAAATTCCAAACACAGAACAAAGAAATCACTTCATCTAGAGTTCATATATAATACGGGTAAAAGATGCAACAAAGAAAACAATTTGCATTCATTGGTGTAATATCAGTAAAATGGGTAGGTTAGCTATGATCTTTTTGATAGATTTTCTACTTATATTGGACGGAAGGGTGTGGGTCTTGTGAAGGTAGATCCTTGTGGATGAAGTAAATGACTAATTAATTGTGTTCTTAAATAGGCATCACTAAGATCGACTCAGGAAACTCTTCAAATCATGATCTATAAACCAAACCAAACAAATCAAATATATTTCATCCGTAAGTAAGCTCCAAGAAAGGTAGGATATATACGGACCTTTCCTCTATCTCAAAAAACATGAAGTTTGTTTAGCATAACGCCAATTCAACTCAGGTCAAATCATGATCTATGCATAACGCCAATTCAAAATCTGAATCGAGACTTAAGACGTCTTGGATCACAGAAAGAAACTAAAAAAGCAACTGAAAAGGGAAATAACCTGTAATTGAAGCATCTCTAACGTGATTGAAATAGCCTACACATGTTCATGCACATATGCCTAATAACCACTCAGATTTCTTGGCCATTGCGACTTTACTTTAGGCATTCTTCAAGCAAATAATGTTTAAATATGTTGTGTATAAAATGAAGTACGCTACAAATTACCCTCAAAATTGCAATATACAAAACCACCCCCAACCAAAACCTATAGGAAGTTGGCTAAATGACTCAAATCAGGCTGAATTTTTTTATATTCCAAGGGCACAATCATATATTCACAACCCTAGAGTGGAATTCAAGTTAGGCTCAAAGTCACCCGTTTCTTTTTCTACCGGCAAATTACCAAAAACCTCCTCAAGAGAAGTTAAGAGAAGTTGGTCAACACATGTTGAATCTTTAGTCCAAAAATCGACATCAATTCATTACAAAACACTACAATTCATAACAAAAACACTGCAATTCGTACCAAAACACTAGAATTCATCTAGAGTTCATATTTTGAGATCAACGAAATAAAAGCATTATAACTCCAAAAATCGACATCAATTCACATTTAATTTCTGCAAAGTAATTGCACAAGATCGAAGTTAAATACTTGCCATGTTCCTCACCTCAGCTCATATGCAACACCCTTTTTCAAACAATCAACGAAATTAACCAACCGCGATGAAGAAATCGAAGAAATACAACTCATAATTAGGGTTTCAAAACAAATTCCAAAAAGAATTAACTTCCAAACGAACAAAATTTGCAAAGTCAAAGAAGAAATTGAAGAATTCATTAAATCTACACATTCAAAACGTGCAGGAATCGAATTTATGATGCGAATTTGTTGAGAAAAACTTACTCTTCTTTTTTAGGGTTTGTTGGCGTGATGGAAGATTTAAGAAATGGGAGTGAAGAATGGGGAAAGGGCTTTTCTTACAAGTTGCATATATGATTGAAGAACAACATACCTAATCTGGGACAAGAATGGTGTTTGTTGCCGTTGATTATTCTTGATGGATGAAATTGAGAGGGAGGCGTGGGGGAGAGGGTGTGGACTGACTTTATTGAACTATGTTAATTCGGGAGAGGAAACGTCGGGAGGAAGAGGGGAATCCGTCGTGGTGGGAGAACGTGGAGGAAGACAGACGTGGGTTGTGGAATTTGAAAGAAACTGATTTGTACAATAAATCGCTTTGTACAATAAACTGTTTTAGAATCTTTATAAGATAGTAGAGATAATAGTTAATGTTTATGTAACAAAGGTCCATCATCAGGAATATGGTTCTTCAAGATTATTGGTGTTTGGATTTTTGGTTTTCCAACTGATCAGTCATGTGGCAATTTAGTTTTCCTACTTGATTTTTGGTTGGGATTTTGCTGCAACATGTGATTTTCCATTTACCAGCTAAAGTAGACCAACCACATAAACTATACTTAACAATTGATTCAAAGCTAAAGCTCAAACCATAAAGAATAGAATATTCATTAGGATTGAGGTGATAATGGGTAGATAGCATAAAGATGAGTTACATATGCTTTGGTATGAATCACTATGATCCCATTGATGATCTTAATCAAATTGCACATGCTACCAACTAAGAATGTGTAATTTGGTGTGCCATTTCTACAATCTGCTCCACTTTCTTCCGATAAAATGTCAGTACATTGACTTTATTGAGTTGACGGCTTCAGCTTTTATAGGGTAAATGAAATATTAGAGCATAAACAGTTTTATATATATCTTATACTACTGTCCATGTAGATTGTTCCACGAGATAGCTATTCATTCTTAATTATTAGAATGCAATATAATAACTCTAATGAAAACTAAGAAGCCACTGTGAAAGAGATAATACCCATTGAAGAAGTGTAACGATTGGAAATGACATCTTGATAGTTGACGAGTAAAAGAGAAAAGAAGAGAAAAACATCATGAAACAGGAGGGTTTTGCTATTGTAAAAAGTAGTTAAATAATCCGTATGTTAAGGCAAACTCAAGACAACATGGTGACAGGTTGCTGAATAAGTTGATGTAAAGAAGTCATAAGCTCCACATTAGAGATTCATAAATCCATCTAAATTCTGAATTTGATCCTATCTGAAAACAAATCCTAATGCTCTCTAAAATGAATCTAAATCGTTCTTAAAACAGCTGTACACAGTCCTCAATGTGGTCTTAAAACGGATCTAGCAGTTTCCTTAAAACAACTCTAGACGACCTCTAAACCCCGCACCAAAAAAGTTGCAAAGCTGCCACTCGAAAACAGCACCATCGTGGTTGTTGTTTCCAATTATGTCCCTCAAATAGCAGTCTTTAAATGGCTCGACAGCAGCTAAAGGTTCTGTCTGGTTCACTAATGGAAGCTATAGACCTATGATGCTTTTTTCTACTGATGTTAGGATTAGTAAATTGAGTTTGCTACATGTAAAGAGACAATCTTCTCAAAACACAATGCCTAGCAGTGAACAGAAGAAGAGGACACCCTACTTATCTGTATAGTTAAGAAAGCCACCAGTTTGGCAGCCACACAGTTGGTCACAAAGAAGAAATAATGTGAGATTTGTTCCACATGACATAAAAAACCGTATGGATATTGGATTATAAGGAATAAGATGCAAAGAGAATGACCAAAAATTACGGGAAATCACATATTAAGATCACTATGTCAAAACTCCAAAAGGATCCCGTAAGAGTTGTAGATCAGGACCTCACAGGCTCTATTAAGTTGAATGAGAAAGGATTGAGAAATACAAACATGTTTAGTTGATAAAAGCCTAAAAACAAGAGTTTGTTGTGTAGTACAAGAAGTTTTTATTCCTGTATATCTATACTATAATACTATTAGGTTAATAATTGCTTATTGATGTAGTTGCTCACTATTTATGACCCACTTTACAACTTGATGGGTAGTCAGCTTCTCTTCACGCAATCCTAGAAGATCAGGGTATTTGTTGATCAGAAAATTGGTTATATTAAATTTGGGGATGGACATAAGGTCAACATATTAAAGAAGGCTGACTAAATCAAACTCCTAGCGAATGGTATAAGCATTAGATGCTTATTTCACTAAGAAATCTTTTAAAAATGTCCCTATGAACTTGCTCTCTTTATTGAAACCGGTGATAGTGGAAAACTCCTATTGTCTTTATGTATATGAATGATCTAATCTTTACCCAGAATGATAGTTCTATGTTTGAGAGTTTCTAGAGCATATAGGTATAAATGAGATATGAGAATTCACAGCAGAAAGAAGAAAGTTCAGTAAAGTAAGATTGATATCACAAGAAAAGCATGTAAAGTGACAAGTCTATTGCATTAAAATATCTCAACCTCTGCTTTCTACTTCAAGATTTAATCAAGTTTTCCATTATAATGAAAATAGAGAAGCGACACAAATAGAAATTTAAAATAAAGCATATATATTTTTCATTCATAAAAAGACTAACATCATAATAAACAAGTTATACATCCTCAAAAGGATGGGAAGCTGGATTTGCTTGCAAGTGTTGTTGTAAATTCTGTGATGAAGCAAGACGTAAGCATCAGAACATTGCATAATACCATTTACATTTAATCTCTATTAACAATAGTTACATTGAACTTCAAATGGAATTGAAGTTGTACATGTGAATCATTCGACCTTTGAAAAAACGCTTGATTAACAAAACATCAAAATCTGTGATAGTTTGCAAAACCCATTTGAAATTTAAGCAAATATTGACCGAAATCACAAAATTTCCAAAACCCCAGTTCAATTTCAAGCTAGAGTTCATGAAAATCAATAATAAATTGCAAAACCCACTTGAAATTTAAACAAATGGTTGACCAAACATAAAAATGTTGTACTGGTTTAGAGCTTTGAAAATTCGTTTGATGAACAAAACATTATAATATGTGATAGTTTGCAAAAACCCATTTGAAATTTAACCAAATAATTGACCGAAATCCCTATATTTGCAAAACCCCAGTTCAATTTGAAGCCATAGTTCGTGAAAATCAATAATAACTTGCAAAACCCTCTTGAGAAAGCGCTTGATTAACGAGTTTTCAAAATCTGTGGTAGTTTGCAAAACGCATTTGAAATGTGAGCAAATAATTCACAAAAATCCCAAAATTTGCAAAACCCAGTACAATTTCAAGGCTAAGTTCGTCAAAATCAACAATAAGTTGCAAAACCCACTTGAAATTTAAACAAATAATTGACCAAAATTTCAATTGTAGTATTGGTTTACAAACGAAGTGCAGATTGAAGATTGTGGATGTGAGTTTTCCAATTCGCAGAAGCTTGGAAGTCATGGAGGTTGAGGCGATGAGGAAGAAAACCGATATGAGGGGAAGAAAGAGGCAACGTGAGCTGTGGGGTTTGAGAAAAACTATTTTGTACAAGAAACCACTTTGTACAAAAAAACCGTTTTAGATTCTTTGTAAGGTAGTAGAGATACGTATGGTTTTCTAAACCTTGATTTTTAGATTTGTAAACTTAATTGATAACTAACCGATAAATATGTTTAAATACAAAATAAGCGTTGAATCCTACTCATATGTAGAATACTACATAAAACTGATGACAACCAATGGAATACTCTTATGGCTCTCTCAAAACCACATAAAACCATAAGATAAAAATTGAGAAGGACGGAGATCAAAACGAATCCTAGATTAAGATTGACGGTTCAAGTTCCCGACTTCAGGATCGAGATGTATCGTGCTTTTACTTTTTCAAATTTCCTTTGTGTTTTTACTAAATTATCGGGAGTTGGGACTTGATATGAAAGACAATGTATCGGCACACGTTATCAACGAATTTATTTCCAAGTTAATCATGGAACTAGATCTATAGTTTGTTTTATACTACGTTTATTTTGATGTAAGATTTTATATTTCTTAGATTGAATTAGTTATATACAAACCGCATAAATGACACCACATCACATTTCGTAATGCGGGTTTTTGAGGATTGAGTCAAATGTATTGCGGTTAATTTGCTGCTTAGGAAAATACTTAAATCGCATACGTGGAGCGGTTTAATTCCAAACAACACCACGAACAACATTATCAGATATAGCTCATCCGGATTCAATGTAAATCATCCAATGAAGAGTGGGAAACCTTCCTCATTTTCATCCCTCGTTAGATTTTTGGAAAGAGATAATATATTTTGGAAATGAAATCAGTGATGAAGCATATATATATATATATATATATATATATATAAGGTCAGGTTCAGGAACATCAAAAAAAGAGGAAATTGAACTTCATCCGGACTGTATGCACTTGTACATACAAGCAAGTTGTAACATGCACACGTGCATAAAAACAAAAAAAAACAACATAACTTACCCGTATGCACAAGTGTCCAAATAAAGGACTAACAGAGTGTTCTTCTTCAATTTTACGTTTTTTTGAGGTTTTCCCTTGAAGCTCCCACATATATAGATATATGCATGCATTCCCACAAATAATGATATATAATTGGTAGAGTACAAGTATTCTAACCTGATTTAAAGAGACGAATTCATGGTGGAATTGGAAGGTGTATCTTTCAAATCCTTTATCGATCGCCATTCATCATATCATCTTTTATATGTTATATATACTCCCTCTGCGTATATATATACATATATAGGTTGATTTTCCAGCAACATAGAGATGAATTCATGGTGGAAACCCCTTGTTTAACCTGCAAAATCCATCCCTTTTTCTAGTATGAACAACAAAATCCTCTCTTTCTTCTTCCCCATGTTTCTTTGCATCTTCATAGCAGTCGTAACTGAAGGATGTTTCTGGTCAAAAGGGTATTTCATCAATGTTGTCAATGATATCAATGATGGTGGCAACGACACAGTTGTGGTTCACGTTCAATCAAAAGATGACGATATCGGTGAAAAACTATCGGATTTATCCAATCCGTTGACTGGAAATTATGTGAGAACATCCTTGCTCCAAGTACTCTTTTCTTCTGCCATTTTCATATGGATATATAAGCAACAAGTTTTTGATGTTTACAATGGAACTGTTAAACCTGAATGTGTCGAGAAACCAAAGCGAGACTATTGGAGATACACCTGGTTGATCAAGCGCGATGGGTTTTACTTCGTGCATCGGGGTGATACGCGCCACGAGATTAAAGTGCACGATTGGAGTCGGGCATGATCATGAGTTCGACTCACGATTCTATCTTTTAATTAATCGGTCGTGTATTCTTGATCTTCAAGAATCAAGAATACGATTTATGATTGAAGCAGCGGAAACTAGTATGATCCATGTATATATATTTATATATATATATATATATAGAGAGAGAGAGAGAGAGGCAATTTAATTTGAAAACCAAGTTTATATTGCAAACTTTGCAACCCACCTAATAACCATAGATTAGAATAATCCCATTCTTAACACAAAGAAACCGCCGGAGTGGGGGATTGTCCTCCTCACTGACCCCAAAGAAGGTGGCTCTGCCACTAAGTAGGCCGACAGAGAGGGCACCAGCACCCCAGTTAGCCATGCTAAAGCTGATGTTACCGGCACCTACCACCCAATGAGAGTTTCCGAGAATGGTACTAACATGAGGGAAAACATTCCTCCAAACATGAGAGCGAGAACCTCTGCTAGTATACAAGAGTATTCACCACTGATATCTCAGGCACGGTTGTGCTAGATGCGTGTCAAAGGTACAGATGAACTTGGGTTATTTTTGTTAAGTAAGAATTAAATTAAGTTTATTATTCTAATTAAAATACCGTGGAAGGCATAATGGACTATTTCACCTTCAATTTCAAAAATAGGAAACAGGAACAAAGAAACGTAGGAGTCTCCTTTTTTTGGCAGAGATGAAAGCCCATGAAGACGGAGATTAAAAGGAGGTGGAAGGTGGAAGGCGATGAAAACGGAGATGAAACGAAGATGAACGAAGATGGATGGAGATGAACGAAGATGAAACAGAGATGACAAGGAGATGAATGGTGATGAATGTAGATGAACGAAGATGAAAACAGAGACAAAACGGATATGACACGGAGATGAACCACCGGTTCGCCGGTTCTAATGTGGGTCGTCTTGATTTCGATGGTTGTCTTCATCAAAATGGGTTGCAGGTTTTTGGTCACCAATTCAAACGATGGAAGAATCTAAATAAGAAAACAAACTCAATATTATGAATTATGGAATATGGAATATGTTAAAAACAATTCCATAAATAGTCGGTTACTATCATAAAATATAAAGGCAATGCTAACTACCATATATATATATCACACTTTTGTTATAAAAAGGCAACATTGCCCTTGTTAATAAAATTAACAATTAAATACAAGAAATTTTGTGAATGGTCTAATTGAGTAATGGTTTATAAATGATCCCTATATATATGTGGAGGTGGTTTCAATTGGAAACCTGGCTAATTAAATGTCAAATCCATGCTTGAAATACTATTATAGATTTAACCATCAACAAAATAAATAAAGTCTTCCATAATGACTAATTAAAGGTCAGGTGTTACTAAACCCATCAACCATTGTTATCTCCAAATGTGCGGAAGAATTCACTCAAGCTATTCTTTCTCGTGCATATAACTAGCACTTATCTCTTCATAGTGTCGCTACTACCATTCCTCAACCGGAGCCCAATGCACTTGCTGAAAAATAAAAAAGTTAGGCTAACGCCTAGTGAGTTCAAGAGTTTTCAACATTAATAATATATCGTTAAAATCATAATCTTTCAAAATGATTAACTTTAAATATGAAAACAACCTATTTCTAATAAAACACATTTTTTTAAGATGAACGCCCCAATACAAAACATTGTTTCATGAAGTGATGTAACCCAAAACTAACTCAGAAATGAAAGTCGATTTATGACAGATAAAACTTCATATCCCGAAACACCCAAACAAGGATGGAGCATAATATACCCAACCCATAAATCATGGATAAAAATCCATTTACATATATAAAACGTCACCGAAAACATGGATACTAAACCTCAATACCCAAAACAACACCTTTCGGAGACGGAGGAGATCCGATGTCATAGAATGTGACGGAACACAAAAGTAGTCACATATCTAAGTTAATAAAATCAAACACTTGTATAATAATCACATGATATATCGAACTCAATGCCTCTAAGTCTATTACTTGTGGAGTCTCAGTTTCAACCCCTCTAGGTCTATACGTCTCAGTTTATTTGCATCTTGGTTACAAAGATACAAAGAGTCTTAGTTAGGTTGTCAAGTAAGTTTCAGAATTCGCGAGAGTTATAACACGACATAACTAGTGCTATAACTAGCGGTAGCTGCTGGAAATCGGTTTTTAGCTTCTTTTCAGCTAGGGTATGGGATGTTATGCAATATATCGACTTGAGCAGCGGCTAGGGGCAATTTTAGGCAACTTGAATCGATCTTTCGACGGATATTAGAGACATTTAACGCAAGTAAATCGTCGGGGAGCATGCTATTAACATAGAACAACACATTGTTCGTGGGTATTGCAATTCATAAAAAAGTTTTTCAATTCTAGATATTTTGTTCAAGAGACCTATGTTTAGCTTGATTTTTCTTCTTTTTGCTTTGTGTTTTAACAACCCAAGATGAACTAATCTTTAGATGTTGGGGGTTGGATGAACTTTGGTTATGAACACGAAATCTTTTTATCATTTTTTCTAATTAATGAAGCATATGAATTTGGGTTTAATGCTTTGTGAGTCTGATCAACTTCCAGATGATTTATTTGTTATGAATTAGATTCGAGAGAACTATTTTATTACTTGAATTGAATTTGTATGCCTATGGTGAAAAACTGGATAAAGATATACCAAGTAAACCTTAATACTAATTTTACAATCTTGTTCTTGATGAATTTCTAAACTCGTATGTTGAGATTGAGAGATAAAACTTACATTTTCTAGAGATAACTCTGTTGTTGCTCGAGAGAGAAAAACAGTTAATTTCGTTATTGTGTATTCAGTTAATTGGATTATTCTGATAATTGATTAATTGTCATAAGTGAAGTGTTCCTTGTGAAACCATTGGGATTCCAACCCTCAACTACGTTCTCTCGAAAAAGTTCCCAACTTTGTTCTTTATTTTATTGATTTAGTTATTAATTAATTATCAAAGAATCATCAAGTAGACATTTAATAGTGGTTATAGGCATTGTGATACTCAGTTCCTAGTTCTCTAGGTTCGATATTCGTACATCAGGTACATCTTACTTGATTCGACTTGTACACATGCAGTTAGATTTAGGGGAGTAAACATGCCTATCAATCCGCCCCAGGCGGCAAGAGTCACCACCTTAACTTATCTTATGGAGTAAGTTTCTCGGCCATCAAAATGGATTGTTGGTAAGCTTCTTTTACTCGGGAAATGTTAACAAAGTAATAGTTTTTCCCTCACTTTCAGGGTAAGAACCTCGATCCTTGGTATGCCTTATTAGGTAGAATTCTTGGTACTTACCATGGTCACCTAATAAGGCAAGTAACATCCGTAAGCGTTTGTAAACGACCCTAAATCTAAAGGCTTGTAATTGGATTGGTTCGGTTATGCACATTATGATCCTACTGTAATTGATTACGAGATTTTCTTCAATTCTTGACTTACGACATGCCATTAGCTTTGTTGATAGTAAAGTCATGTTTCATAACCATAAGTTAACTAACTTTTTGAGCTATTGGAATAGTCAACATTCAAAAGTGACATTTCAATAATCTTTAGTAACTTTATACCCTATTTATTATATATTGTTAACAATTACTATTGAACTTTAATTAACATTAACATTAATTTAAAATTATTAATTAGTTTTTAAATTTAAATTTAAGTTTTAAGTAATATCAACTATACTATATTACTATAAATCATATTACAGAGTTATTACTACTATTAATTATTATTATTATTATTGTATGCAATATATTTTATTAATAAAAATATAGAGTTATTAGTTTTAATTGAATTATTAATTATCTTTTCTTAAAAGAATTATTAATTAATTAAAATATATAAGGTTGACAAATTTTATTTTCCTTTAAAATATGTGTAACGGTTATTTACCGGATTAGTTTCCAAAACAAAACCTATGTAAGAGCAAAATCAATAATTTTGAGAAGACTTGTGACCTTATCTCTAGGGGGTCTTTGAATTCCTTCATCACCATTCATTTTCATAGTCTTTCCAAAAAAATAGAGCTACTAATGGCTAAGAACCCTTATTTATTTTTCAAAATTCATCCGTTAATTCTTCAAACAATAATTTAATCATGGAGAAACCCATTTCCTTCTACTTCATCTTCTTCACCATTTGCTTTTGTATCATCAATATATCAGTTGCAGACAATAGTTGCAACAAGTTTGCCGTCATTGTCGTCAATGATAACATTAAAGAAAAAGTCCATATAACGAATCCTTCGATTGGAGTTTTTGTTTGAATGAAAATCTTTTGGAGGTAAGACTGTTTGGCGGTGCGATTTACAGTTGGGTAAAAAACATCAACATTTGGAAGTGTTCAATAAGACGATGCCAGGCTTTTGTAGAGAGCTAGTGCATGTTACGATACCGTGCGAGATGCACGTGGTTGATTAGGCAAGACGGCTTTTACTTCGTGGACCGGACGGGCCTTGACCCGAAGCCACGTAAATGGTATGACTGGAAGGTACAAGCACGTTTAAATTCCGGTAAGGGTTCAAAACGCGGATCTCCGTGAGCCTTAAATAAAGAAAATATTTATCTTTGGAAAACTGGTCGTTTTGTTGAAGCTAATAACTTCATTGATGCATCGGCACAGGTTCAAATTCGGGTTCGATGACTCATTTTTTGTTGGTAATAAGGGTTCGATACGTTCACGCAGTGGGAGTGGACCTCTTCTTGATTCTAATAACTTCCTTGATACGTGGATACACATTCAAGTTCGGGTTTGAAAGGTTCTATTTGTTAATAAGGGCATGCTTTTCACACGAAGGAACGGGAAATGAAGCTGCTTGCAATGGGAATGGTCGTTATATTGATGTTATTTGATTGATATATATATATCAACAAAATTAAGTTAACGAACATGGGATTAATCCTTGTGGGGGTATATATATATATATATATATATATATAAACAAGCAATGAAATAGAATTGAGTTTGTGAAAAAATTATGTATATGGGTATATCTACAACTTCAACAAGTGTTACTGATTCTTATTGTTCCTTTTGCAGCATGCATTTCCTTAGTTCCCATATACATGCGTACATATCTATAGTCTATACTATATTATAAAAATGACATAAAAAACTCTTAATTACAACTCACTAAGTTTTATGTACTATCATTTCAAGCTATCTACTTAAAAATCTCTTAAAAATAACTACTAAAGCATACTGTACTACTGTAAAGCTTTTAACCCTAATTAATATATTTCATCCTTACCCCCCAAAATCATTATCTCTAATCCCTAAACCCTAAAATTATAAAATTTGAATTCTGATAAACATAATCAAAACAGGATAAACATCTCAATTTAAATATAAAAAATATAAAATATATAAGATAATTAATGAATTTTAACAAACTACTTAATTTTTTTTATATAAAAAAAATTATATTGTTAAGCCTTTGAATTCTAATAAACATAATCAAAACAGGATAAACATCTCAATTTAAATATAAAAAATTTAAAATATATAAGATAATTAATTAATTTTAACAAACTACTTAATTTTTTTTATATAAAAAATTATATTGTTAAGCCTAAATTAAACAAATTTATATATAAAAAAACCATTATCGCTCAATAAAAACCATCCAAAATCATACTGTAAATCAATAAAAAACAAAAAATAAAAATAAACATTAAAATCGTGATGTATCTCGCTGCATTGCGCGAGTACGCTTCTAGTATATTATAAAAGAGGTATAAAAAAATTCTTAAAAACAACTCATTAAATATTATGTACTATTATTTAATGCTAATTTACTAAAAATCTCTTAAAAAACAACTAATGAAACAATATGTACTACTTTTAAATGCTTTTAACCCTAATTAATAAATTTCATCTTTATCCCTCAAAATCCTTATCTCTAATCCCCAAACTCTAAAATTATGAAATTTGAATTCTGATAAACATAATTAAAAACAGGATAAACATCTTAATTTAAATATATCTATATCTATACTATATTATAAAAGAGGTATAAAAAACTCTTAAAAACAACTCATTAAGCATTATGTACCGTTATTTAATGCTAATTTACTTAAAATTTCTTAAAAAACAACTAATGAATCAATATGTACTACTTTTAAATGCTTTTAACTCTAATTAATAAATTCCATCTTTATCCCCCAAAATCTTTATCTCTAATCCCCAAAGGCTAAAATTATGAAATTTGAATTCGGATAAACATAATTAAAAACAGGATAAACATCTTAATTTAAATATAAAAAAATTTAAAATATATAAGATAATTAATGAATTTTAATAAACTACTTGATTTTTTTATATATAAAACCTTATATTATTAAGCTTAAATTACCCATTAAGCATTATGTACTATTATATAATGTTAATTTACTTAAAATCTATTAAAAAACAACTAATGAAGCAATATGTACTACTTTTAAATGTTTTTAACCCTAATTAATAAATTCCATTTTTATCCCCCAAAATCCTTATCTCAAATCCCCAAACCCTAAAATTATGAAATTTGAATTATGATAAACATAATTAAAACAGGATAAATATCTCAATTTAAATATAAAAAATTTAAAATATATAAGATAATTAATGAATTTTAACAAACTACTTAATTTTTATATAAAAAACATTATATTATTAAGCCTAAATTAAACAAATTTATTTAAAAAAAAACATTATCACTCTCTAAAACCATTCAAAATCGTACTGTAAATCAATAAAAAAACAAAAAATAAAAAGAAACATTAAAATCGTGATGTATCTCGTTGCATTGCGCGAGTACGCTTCTAGTAACATATAAACATGAAAAAAAAGAAAAAAAATTATTGCTAATCCATCACTAATTAGCGACGAACACGTGGAATTGGTCGGTAGTCCATCACTTAGCAACGGACACGTAGGATTTTCATTTTTAGTGGCGGATTAGCGAGGGACACGTGGGATTTTCATTTTTATTTATTTCTTAAATGAAAATCCACATGTCCGTCGCTAATCCGTCACTAATTAACGACGAATTAGTGATGGAACTCATTAATTTATATATAAAAAATAAATAAAAAAGAAAGAAAATCAATGTATCCGTTACTAATTAGTCGCTAATTTAGTGACAAATTAGCGACGGACACATGAATTTTCATTTTTATTTAATTATAAAATGAAAATTCATGTGTCTGTCACTAATCCGTTGCTAATTAGTGGCGGTTTAGCAACGGACATATGGATTTTCATTTTTATTTATTTCTATAATAAAAAATCATGTGTCTATCACTAATCTGTCACTAATTAACGACGGTTAGTGTCAGACACGTAGATTTTCTTTTTTATTTATTCTTAAATAGAAAATAATGGGTTTCGTTGCTAAACAATATTATACATTTCCTCTTTTCAGGTGGTTTACATTGATTTTAGACGTCATATTGCGAAAATTTTAAGGTTTAATATTTTTAGGTTGTTACAAGATAAGATAGCCTGAGCAATTTTTAGTTGATAATTTTCTATTTGTGTACATATAACTTGCCGGTTAGTGATAAATCATGATGCATAAAGATACAAACAAGAGATCTGTTTGGTTTGTAATCCTCCATAGATGGATTATTGCATTACTGTTAGGACACAGTCTCATTGGATTCAAAATCATACAATACGAAGATCGCAATCTGAAGTTAAAGCTGACAAGTTACTCTCAACAATAGTCTAGGGTCTACTTTGTAATAAATGTCAAAGTTATGTTTTAATATCTAAATATCTAGATATTATTATTTAGATATTTAGTTAGTTATTTTATTAGTTTAATTAGTTTAGTTATTATATTAGTTTTAAATATAATATCTAGATATTAGATATCTAGATATTATGTTGTTGTGTTTGTTAAGCTAAGTTGGGCTCTCAACATCAGATCACATTTTGCATAGAACAAAATCATACACAGACATCGATCAAGAACACAAAGAGAGAAAGAGCTTCAAATTGTAAACCATTATCAACCCTCTGTAATCCGCGTTTATAATCTAAACAGGTTGGTAATAGTTATATTGTTGTTGTTTGACTTATCTGGTAAACGATCACGGACTCACAATTGGTATCAGAGCCTGATAATAGATTAAAATCAAGTTTATATAAAAACGACTATGTGTTCTTCATTTCAAAATCATTTTCGTGATTTAGTGTGTTTTTGGGTTAGAAATCGATCACGTCTTGATCGATTTGTGTGCTAAATCGAGTTGGTAGTGTTTGATTTCAGTTTAGAACTTCAATCGATTCAAATTTTGGGATTTTAGTGCAAAACTTTTTACAACCAACTACTTGCGCAAACCTCAACTTTGCGCAACTTGTGCAAACCTCAACTTTGCGCAACCAACTGCTTGCGGCTTGCGCAAACCTCAACTTTGTGCAACCAACTGCTTGTGCAAACCTCAACTTTGTTGAACCAACTGCTTGCGCAAACCTCAACTTTGCTCAACCAACTGCTTGCGCAAACCTCAACTTTGCTCAACCAACTGCTTGCGCAAACCTCAACTCAACCAACTGTTTGCGCAAACCTCAACTTTGCTTAACCATCTGCTTGCGCAAACCTCTACTTTGCGCGACCCACTACAAACGCAAAGTTTGACTTTTCTCCATTTCCAGACTTGGTTAAATTTGGAAATTTTATTTCTGAATTTTATCTTATTTTTATTTTGACTAACGATCGAAACAGTCATATCTGTCAAGTTCTTTTCGAAACAGACAATTCAAGATGGGATATTTTTCTGATGATGATGAAAAGAGGATTGGAAAGATCAAATTAGAGAACAAAAATCTTACTTCCTCAGTTGACTACTACTCAAAGAGATCAAAGAGATATTCTGATGAAAGAAAGTTACTGAGAGAAGAAGTAAGTACATTAAAGGAAGTCAATGAAGAACTTCTGAAACAGAGTTCTGGGCTTTGTGAAGATAAGGTTAAGTTTCTGGAAGGTGAGAACTTTGAACTTAACAGAATTTTTTTTGAATTAGAAGCTCAAATACAGAAGCAAGAGTCTGTAGAGATGAATGGGGGAGAAGTTCATGAGCTTGGAGAGTGCAAACACTAATCTTCAACAGAAACTATCAGACTTAAATCAAGAGTTTGTCAAGGACAAATCTGAGTTTGAACAGAAAAGTTCAAAGTTTGCACTGAAGCTCTCAGTAATTTCCAAGAAAAGTGGTGAAGAGAAGAAGACTCTCGAGCTTAAATGTCTAAAGCTTTCTCAACAAATTAGTAAATTTGAGAAAGTATTAATTTTGGAAAGAGATCAGTTTGCCAAGGAGAGGAAGGCAAATGATCAGAAGGGTGCTCAGAAGGGATTTGAAGAAGAGAGAAGCATCCTTGAAGCTACAATTAGGAAGCTAAATGCTAAGTTATCTGAATTATCTAAGCTTGCTCAGAAAGAGAAGAAGAAGAAGTCCGAGCTTGAGACGAAGATTGACCTTCTTGTCAAACAAAGAAAAATTTATTCTTCAAAGGTAAATGAGCTTGAAAAGATTATTTCAACGGTGGTGGTGACTGAGTGCAAGTCTCCAGAGTCAATTGACCACTCACCTCGATATGATTCAGCTGATTCAGAATGTTCATTCAAGTCAGCTGCAAGTTCAATATCAAGACCTTTTTCTTCGAAGAGGTCAGTTAAATATTCTAATCAAATTCGTAATTCTAACCTTTTCAATGATAGAAATATAGATTGTTCGGGTACTCATAGAAGGAGGAACAACTACGATACATCTATTGTAACCGTCGATCATGAATCCAACGGTTAAGATGTGGGTTGCATGGGTTGTAAGATTTATGTGAGTTGCAAATTAAACTACCCCTATATATATATATATATATATATATATATATATATATATATATATATATATATATATATATATATATCGAGGCTCAAACGATAAAAGTAACCAAATAAAATAACATGAAATGACCAAATCACGTGTAAAATCACATATGATTTTACACTACCAGTCAAGTCAATGCAAGAGTTGTTGGTGACCAGGCCCGTGTTAATCACATGTGATTTTACACTAACGGTCAACGCAAGGGTTGCTGGCGACGAGGCCTGCATGAATCACATGTGATTCCACCATTTTTTATTCTCTCATATAGTTAGCGTTCTCGTAAAAACGTGATTTTCTCTCTCTACACACACATACATACATACATACATATACACATATATATATATATATATATATATATATATATATATATATATCGTTTTTATTCCAAAATTTCCATCACTAGAAATTCACATACTAATATATTCATACTAATAATTTTAAAAGCGTTAACTTCATTTTTGTAAGGTCTCCTAAACTTCAATTATTACTCTATTCATACAACTTATTAAGCCTCCACGTTTGAATTTTAAAAGAAATGACAACTAATTAATAAAAATGTTAGAATAAAAAATAAGCGCTCGGTCCTACTGACACGTATAAATAATCTTTATAACTTAGGGGGCGTTTGGTTCGCAAATTCTGATGGAATTGGAATGTTGAATTCCGTTGACCAGATTCTATTACATCGTTTGGTTCATTCTTTTTAAGGAATTGGAATGTTGAATTCCAATTAATCCCATAAATGAAGGAATTCAACATTTCTTGGGGGGAGGTGGTATTTCATTGGAATGAAATGTCATATTTTTTTTGGACGAAATTGCCCATCATCCTAATATGCATCGCCACCTCCGGCCACCGCCACCGGTCACCATTGACCACCACCTCCAGCTACCAACACCTTCCACCATCGACCACCTCCGACCACCACCACCTCCGACCACCATTGACCACCACCACATCCATCCACCACCACTACCTCCGCCCATCGCCACCAACCACCACCACCTCCGGCAAACACCACCACCGCCCACTACGACCGTTCAACATTATCAGCAGACATCAACTCTCTCTCCCTCTCTCTCTCCTCTCTCTCTATCTCCCTCTCTCTCTCCTCTCTATCCTCTATATCTCTTCTCCCTCTCCCTCTCTCCTCTATCTCCCCCTCTCCCTCTCTCCTCTCATCCCTCTCTCCTCTCTCTCTCTCATCTTCATTCGTGTGCTAAAATAATCAAAACAATTTTAGTTAAAAACTAAACTATTTAATGACTATTTCATTAAGTAATTTTTGTTGAAAAAAATAAAATAAACAAAAAGGGTATTTTGGTCATTTACCAAAAATCCATTCAAATTCTAAAGCTACAATCTGTGAACCAAACAGAAAAATTCAAACTCATTTAGCAGATTCCATTCCAATTCTGTCAACCAAACATGTGGTCAAACCTGACAACATTTCATTCCAATTCCTTCAAAGTCAAATTCTTTTGACATATTTCATTTCATCCAAAAACATTCTGCGAACCAAACACTCCCTTATATTCAAGAGAAGTATCTAAAAACCACACAAAAGTACCATAAAATAAAATAGAGGGATCATAAAATTGAACAAAACATTATTGATAACTGAAGATTAAAGTCATTGACTTTAAATCCGAGATGCATCACAATACATTGCACAATTCTAAAGGTTTAATGGCAGGGACCCAAGGCCCTGTGGTCCACTTTTGTGGATCCTACATACCCTAGCCCCTTAGGTATGCACCGGAAAAGTCAAATTCTTGTTACTTCTTTAATGTGTTTCATGAAAATAGCTTTTATTATTTTAAAAAAATGATTGTTTCATATAATAAGAAATTTTAGTTCGTAATTAATTATAAATATTATAAATTATAATAAAAAATAATACATAGATATTACTTTTGATATTAGTAAAATTATAGATAAAAAATAGAGTAAACTCCAACTTTGGTCCCTGAGGTTTATTGATTTCTTTGAAAGAGATCCCTATGGTTTCATAATTCAAGTTTACATTCCCAGGGTTTGGATTTTGCTCTAAAAATGGTCCTTGACCCCTAACGACGTCAAAATGGTCCATTAGTGTCAGGGGTATTTTCGTCCAACCATGTCTTTGTCCTCTTTTTGCACTTTTTCTTGTTTCTTCTTTTTATTGTGTAAAATCATAAAAAGTTAAGGACCAAATATGTTAATAACTCTAATTTATATATATGTGTGTGTGTTTGTGTGTATATATATATATATATATGGTATGTATGTGTATATATCTATGGCATGTATGTATCTATGTATAATATCAAACAGGGAGCATCGTCCCCAACTTCCCTTTGGAAAAGAGTGGTTTAATCCTGTCAAACCTTTTGGAACCTTCCCATTCACCAAATTCCTCGACAAATTCAACGTCGCCGGAAACTTCAAACTCTCCAAATTAAACTTCAATCGGTTCCCTTAACCCCAAAAACCCACCAAATAATCAGTTCGATTCAACAAGGGTCGTGGTGGCTAATCGTAGAATCGATGGCTTTGAGCTTCAATCGCCATCCCAATCAGCTGCTGGAAGAAATGGAGAAGAAGAGGAAGAGGAATTTAGCTTTTTTGGAGGAGAAGGAGAAGGTGAAAATGAAGGTGATGATGATGATTTTGTAGATCCTCGATGTGATTCGTTTAGTGTTGGAAGCGAACTAAATGATTATGGGATTGTGAGCATGAGCGTCTTGTCTAATCAAATTGGAAATTGGGCTTCCCTCTTCGTTTTTTGTTAACAACATCATAACATAAGAAAGCTTAATGAACAAGTTCTTGATGAATTGTTTCTCCATTTCAATCATCTTCATCTTCACTTTGGCAATTTTTTGAACACTTGATAGGCATGTTTGAGATAAGAACAAGA
The DNA here is from genome assembly GCA_023525745.1 of Arctium lappa. NCBI lineage: Eukaryota > Viridiplantae > Streptophyta > Magnoliopsida > Asterales > Asteraceae > Arctium > Arctium lappa. The sequence continues at coordinate 17,377,428 of CM042056.1, read as the reverse complement.
ACAAACAGACCACCATGAGACAAAAGAATAACCAAGCTCCCATGATCATCTACCAATATAGGGAAATTAAATTGATCTTCTCTTCTTCTTTTTTATCAAAATCTCAAGGACTAGAAATTTGGGATTTATTGGTTGACTATGAAATAAATACACAGAAGCACCAAATTGAGGGAAAGCTCACCAAAATTAAAGCTAGATAATGCAAGAATCAACATTCATTTTGGCTAGGAACGTCAAAATTACCGGAGATTGAAGAAAAACTCTCCATAATCAGGACTAGAGATTGAGATAATCACCTTAAAACACAATCCAATGTCCGTCATTTTGGCTAAAAAAGTCAAAATTACAGCTAATCGAGGGAATCCCCACCAAAATTATGACTATAGATTGAGCAAATCAGGTACGAACATTAATTGAGGCTCTTCATTTTGGCCAAAACAAAGTATTTCCAAGAGGAAGAACATAATGACCACATCGTTAGCCAATGAGTGTTGATTTTACAAATGAAAAGATGGCATCGTCGGAGCTGTTGAGGGGTTTACCAGATCAAAAACAGTGGTAGTGGTGGTGGTGGTGGTGGTGGTTGGGGGAGGGGAGTCGATAGGAACAGGAGGGGTTTTGTTTAATTTAGATTTGTTGACTTGGGTTTCCAGGTTTTTTTTATGTTGATTGAAGCTGAAGATGATTGAGGTAGAAGATGAAGATATGAATATATATAACTATAACTATATATATATATATATATAGTTATAGTTATACAAAACAGGTCCTAAAGTTTAATGGAAGTTTTTAAAATTAGTAAGACAAAAAAGAATTGCAAAAAGAGGAACAAAACATAGTTGGACCAAAATACCCCTGGCACTAACGACCAAATAAACGGAGTTAGTGTCCGGGGACCTCTTTCAGAGCAAAATCCATACCATGAGGATGTAAACTTGAATTATGAAACCATAGGGACCTCTTTCAAAGAAATCACTAAACGTTAAGGACCAAAGTTGGAGTTTACTCTAAAAAACAATATAAAAATAATAATAATAATAATCAAAAGTATAATATTTTAAAATAGTTAGAATATTACTATATTTTTAATGTAAAACCAAAATATAAAAAATTTAGTTTTACCTCCAAAATATTATAAAATTTGGGTTTACCACCAAAAAGTTAAAACAAAATGTTAGAAAATATCAAAATATTAGACAAATCCCCAATCAAATTACAAAACCCGTCCTCCTCCCACAAGCCACATAGTTTCACGATTGTACTGCCCTTCGTCCTCCTCCCATCGCCAGTTAACAACGGCTCCGGCACCGAACATTGTGCGTTCTCGCTTCTTCACGTTGGTACGCCACTGTCCAGGAATTGCCCATCTCTTTCTTCTCTATCAATTGTTGATGAGTTTCTTTATGATTGAACCTACATGATTGAAATTCCTCCTCGTCTGCAACTAAATATTTTACATCTACAATAAAACTTTATGATTGAACCTTAATGTTGGAAGGAAACACAACGTTTATGTTTAAACCGTCATACGAAGATTGTTGGTGGCAATCAAATTTGAAAAGGGGAAACATAAAAAAATCAGTATGATCTTTAGGGTTAACGTTGGAGTCAATAACATTTGGTTTAGATCCTGTTAGCTTTGTTTCATATTGCTTTAATCGGGGTTCGGTGCATCATGTTTAGATCTTTGATTTACATATTTCATTAGTCAATTTTGTTAAAACAATAAAACCTAGAGAAACTATATATATAACTTCATCCCAAATAAATAAGAAGTTCAAGTTTATGATATTGAGTAGTACTTAATCTAGCAAAATGATTCACCAAACTCTTCAAGAGACCAGATCTGGTGTTTTCAACATTGCTAGTGAACATGTGTCAAAAAGTATAAGCTCACTAACCCTTGGTTGATTTATGAAGATGACCTTCAACTCAGGTTCTTCTTTGTACTATAGAATCTAAGCTTTAAAATAACATTTGGATTCCTTTTTCCTCACAAGGGAAACGGAAAACATAAAAAGAAGAGTTCAAGAAATGCCTACATTTGAACTTACCTGATAGAAGTTACCATATGTGTAACCTGACAATAATGTTGAGGCCATTGTTTGCATCATGCCTTAGCTAAAGATTAAGCCTCAAGGTGATGAAAATCCTTCTGTTTTTGTCTTCACATCATATGTGCTGGCAGAGCATCATGTGTATGCATGTTCAAAAAGCTAAATATTTAATAGTTTAATCCAGAAGTGAAATTTTTGAAAGTTCCATTAGACTAAATTAAGACAATGATACAATTTTAGGTGCCCGTCATCCTTTCCTAGCTTTCTAATCAACATCTGTAAATAGACAATAATGGATTTTGTTAAACCATCATGTTCTAAAATGAAATTAGGGTGAGTTGAATATTTTTTTAGACTTACTGATTCTCATGAAAAAAATGGTTTTCTATTGATTGATTCCTTCAGCTCTTGGATGTAAGAGTTGTGGGGAAATAAAAGGTTACAGAGTTAATTTGAGACAGAGGAGTGTAATATATGACACTCAATGCCATAATGTTATGCTCAGTTTTGTAACAAAAGGTGTCATACTCATGTCATAATCTTCTCATATATGGTTTACTACTTTACTATATGTTTCTTTTTTCTTCAAATTGAATAAATCAGTATATGTTTATCAAGAAATAGCAGGTCGGATAAATTTCGTAAGTCTTTTTATTTCCAATAGGTTTTTCTGGGATTCGTCCCCTTTTCCAAAAAAGAAAAATGTCCCTGAATCTTTCTTGAGGACTTGTTTCTGTTTTGGGTTGTTGGTGAGGGACCAACCATAATTGATAATCAAATTATGTGATAATTATATGACAAGGTCCAATATGACTTCTATTATAATTGATAATTATCAATTATGAGGGGTTTGGACGATGTACATTATTGGTTTCCTTATCATTTAGAAGGTTGTTTCATTCGGATCAGAATTGTTGAGGGTCTGCTCCAGTTTATTTGTGTAGTCTAGATCATGTTAAAACTTTGATCTATTTTGGATATATGGCCTTTTCATTGATATGGTCTCTATGATATTTTTTCCTTTGTTTAATATATGGCCTTTTCAGAATTGATCTTCTCATTTAAAGTTCTTCGTCTGATTCTGATTTGATTCTTATGATATTTGTTTATGCAGTGATAAATAAGTAATTAGATATGACGTAAATAAACAATGAAGTTTGGGCAAACATTTGGCAGGTAACTTTTGTAAGCTTTACTAGAAATGGTTAATGGATCATCTTTGGTTCATTGAAATACTAGAGTTTAATAGCCGCTTTGTGTTATTAAATTCAGGTTGCTGCACTCTTTGACGATCAACCCGATCTTCTTGATGAGTTCACAAGATTTTCGCTTCTCCTGCTGCAACTGCACATCAACACGATGAACATAACTCAACTATGGCTATACACAAACAACCTCAGATGGATAAGGTAATATAGCTTGATGAGAGATTGGCATAAGCCACAAAACAATTTGTCGAAAACGTACACATTATATAGACAATGTGTGTTTACTTGTTTGATAATGCATGTATATGTAGAAATCTGATCACCTGATAAGTTTGACCTAACTGTTATCCTTGAGATGGTTGGGGATTTAATGATGGTAATGCATGTGGATCTTGATAGAACTATTATTGATGTTATTCATGCTTGTTTATATGTATTTTGGGGAGCCATAGAGAATATTTGAGTATTTGCATATTTTAGAGTTTTGGTACCTAATTTATGCTTGGGATTGTTTGGAGTCTTATACATGTATCTTATGGGCATGAAATTGTGTATAGAGACAGATATTGTACGTACATAGAACGAACCATGAGTAAGTGCTAGGAGAATGTAGTCTTAGGTGCCACCATAATGGTATGTGCCTAGACCTTCGCCATTTGGAGTAATGCTTGGGAGGTAGTCTTCAAATGTGTCGGGCCTTCGGGATGTTGCTCAAGCAAGTGAACATCAAGGTATATTGACTCGAGGTAAAACTCATCGGTGTGATGGGTCCCCCATGATTGACCCTGTATGGACTTTGGTGTTGGAAGTATTATAATTGTCCATAATATGCTTTATATATGTATGCCATGTTTTTATGCAACTCACTAGACCCGTTTCGTCTAACACTTGATTGTTGGTATGTATCTCAGGTTCTAGTGGTGCACGTGCCAAGGAAGCTTAGACGACTTTAGTGGTGAGTTCGGGAGCATTTTTGGGATGCCATTATTGAAGACAATTCTTTGGACTTAGTTGACAACCTTTTTGTAATCTTATGTCTAGCGAGACTTAGATTAGAGAGTTGTCATCTATTATTGTGTCTTATTACAAACTCGTAACTAACAGGCGTTTGTTGTTCCTTTTTGTATGAGCTCGTGCTTTGGCAGTTTATGCATACCATATTTCCATTTTTGGAAATTTTTGTTAGTCCCATTTTTGGGGTGTTACATTATCAAAACACATATACGAATTACTAACAATCTTAAACAGATTCTAATCGAGTTTTTCTTGATACAATTCGTTTTCTGTTTTGTGTAAACAGATAGAAATTGTGGTATCGTATTTTGTTCTGGTTACACAGATTGTTTTCGTGGTACTAACTGTACACGTGAATCAAATCGAGTTTAGCTCGATTCAATTGGTTGTCTGTTTTGTGTAAACATATTTTATATCGAATTTATTTCGATTTGATGAGAATTGAGTTTTGTCTCGATTTAAGGGTATAAGTATATGTTTGTTTAAACGGATAGATAATCGAGTTGTTTCGATTTAATTTGTTTTATGTGAAAAAGAATTTATATCGATTTTGGTTCGATTTAATTCTTTTTATGTTTTGTGTAAACATATTTTAAATCGTATTTGTCGATTTAAATAATCACTCTTTGTAAACAGTTTGTAAAATTGAGCTTGTTTCGATTTTTGTGGAGAAAGATTCTAAATCGATTTTGTATCGATTATGTGGAAATAGATCTAAATCGATTTTGTGGAAATAGAATCCAAATCGAGCTTGTTTTCGATTTGTGGAAAAAGATTACTAAAATCGAGTTTATTTCGATTTTGTGGAAAAAGATTCTAAATCGAGTTCATTTCGATTGTGTTCCGATTTTGTGGAAACGGAATCTAAAATCGAGTTTGTTTCGATTTTGTGGAAAAGGTTCTAAATCGAATTTGTTTCGATTTTGTGTAAACAAATTCTAAAACGAGTTTGTTTTTAATTTAAGCCCTTTTCTGTTTATATAAAAGGATTCTCAATCAAGTTTGTATTTAATTTAATTCCTTTTCTGTTTTGTGTAAACAGATTGAGATTGAGGTATTAAATCGTTCACTTGAAATTTGTTTTCCATGATGGTGAACGAGTATGTGGTGGGAATGATCACGGATCTCACGGCCATGGTCTCGGAGTTGAATGTGATTGGTGTAAAATCTAGAGATTGGTGGATTGATACCGGAGCGACCTGTCATGTGTGTCATGACACATGACAAGAGAAACTTCAACACCTACAAGGATGTTGATGATGGGCAAAAGCTCTTTATGAGAAATGCCGCCACCGCCGATGTTAAGGGTATTGGAGACGTCATTTTGAAGATGACCTCTGGGAAAGAGCTCAAGCTTAAGGATGTTTTGTATGTCCCGGAGCTTCGAAAGAACCTCGTTTTGGGTTGGTTGTTAAACAAGTTTGGTTTCAAACTAGTGTTTGAGTCGGACGAATTTGTTTTGTCCAAATATGGTATACATGTGGGTGAAGGATATGCCTTGAATGGCATGTTCAAGTTGAATGTAATTGTTGTCAATGGAATGGATAAAGCAACTTCAAGTTATGTTTACTTGCTTGAATCTCAAAATATTTGGCATGGCCATCTAGGAGATGTAAATTTTAATTCCATTCGACATTTAATTAAATTAAACTGCATACAAAAATTTGATATTAACTCAAATCACAAGTGCCCCACATGTGTAGAATCCAAACTTACTAGAACGTTTTGTCAATCGATTGAAAGAAAAACTGAACCCCTTGATTTAATTCACACTGATGTGTGTGATTTAAAATCGGTTCCTACTAGAGGTGGGAATAAATATTTTATAACGTTTATCGATGATAGCACGAAATATTGCTATGTATATTTACTTAAGAGTAAAGATGAAGCAATAGACAAGTTTGTCTTGTATAAAAATGAAGTTGAAAATCAACTTAACAAGAAAATCAAGGTTGTTAAAAGCGATAGGGGAGGTGAATATGTTTCACCATTTGCTGAATTTTGTTTGAACAATGGAATTCGACATGAATTCACAGCACCCTACTCACCTCAACAAAACGATATTGCTGAGAGAAAGAATCATACCTTGAAAGAGATGGTGAATGCCATGTTGATTAGTTCTGGATTAAATTAGAACATGTGGGGGGAAGTTATTTTGTCGGCTAATTATCTTTTTACTAAGATACCCCGCAAGAAAAAAGATGAAACACCGTATGAACTTTGGATGGGTAGAAAACCATCTTACAAGTACTTACGAGTGTGGGGGTGCCTAGCTAAAGTGGTTGTACCTCCTCCTAAGGTACAAAAGTTAGGACCTAAAACAGTGGATTGTGTATTCATTGGATATGCACAAAATAGTAGTGCATATCGGTTTCTTGTGTATGAATCTAAAAATCCCGAGATACACAAGAATACAATTATGGAGTCAAGAAATGCTTCATTCTTCGAAGACGTGTTTCCTTGTTTGAACAAGGAAGATCAAACCTCATATTCTAAAGGTAAAGAAACTGTTCGAGAGGATGAACAAATTCTATCTGATGAAGAAGTGGTGGAACCTAGAAGAAGTAAACGGGCTCGGGTTGAAAAACCGTTTGGTCCCGATTTTCACACCTACGTGGTGGAAACTGAACCCAAAACCTATTGTGAGGCAGTTACGTCTTCGGAGGGACCTTAATGGAAAGAAGCCATCAAAAGTGAGATAGAATCTATCTTACAAAACCATACATGGGAACTAGTGGACCTACCACCGGGTTGTAAGCCACTAGGTTACCGTTGGATCTTTAAAAGAAAGATGAAAGTTGATGGCAGTATTGACAAATACAAGGCGAGATTAGTGATCAAAGGATATAGATAAAAGGAAGGTCTAGACTACTTTGATACTTATTTGCTGGTGACAAGAATAACATCTATTAGATTGGTGTTAGCTATTGCAGCCATTAGAAATCTGTAAATTCACCAAATAGATGTGAAGACTACTTTTCTAAACGGATATTTAGAAGAAGAAATCTATATGGAGCAGCCTGAGGGATTCGTTGACCCGGGACAAGAGAATAAGGTTTGTAAACTTATTAAATCCTTGTACGGCTTAAAGCAAGCTCCAAAGCAATGGCATCAAAAGTTTGATCAAGCCATGTTAGAAAGCGGTTTTAAGATAAATGAGTGTGATAAATGTGTTTATATGAAAGACATCACTCATGGTTATGTCATCTTGTGTTTATATGTTGATGATATACTTATCATTGGCAGTGATGACAAAATGATAAGGTCCACGAAGGGTATGTTGAAATCTAAGTTTGACATGAAAGATATGGGTTTAGCGGATGTGATTCTTGGGGTTAAAATCACAAGAACCCAAAATGGTCTGGTGTTAAATCAGACACATTACGTGTACAAGATTCTTGAGAAATTCAATGAAAGAGATACTAGTATAGCTAGATGTAACACCCCGATTTTCGAAAGGTATCAATTCAAGATAATACAAAAACCGATATATTAAGGAAAAATAAGATATTTGATTTTGGACTTGAATCCTAGATTTTATAGTCTTGATGGATAAATGATTCAATTACGAGTCCAACGGTTCTTTCCGGAGCAAAAACGGAGCTATAACGAAGAAGTTATGACCAAAACAGTGATTAGGCACATTTTTCGCGATCTGTGGGACGCACGGGTCGTGCGTTTTCCCTTCACAAATGTGCACGGGTCGTGCGCGGGACAGAAGCTTCAGCTCAGGTTAAAACCTGATTTCATCCTCATTTCACCCAAAACTTCATTTCTTCATACCTTCTTCATCCCAACTTCGATTTCAGTGATTCAAGTTGCCACGGTTTCGTTTTTGAGAGCTCTTAAAGGATCTATCAAGAGATTGGAAGTCTATTGGAGTATACAAGAGTATTTTGTGGTGATAAGCTTCTCATCTCTCCCATTTCATCTTCTTCACAAAAGTTTTTTAGGGTTTCATCCACCCTTTGTTCTCCCTTTCATAGATTGGAGGTTTGTAACCATTTTGGTGAACTAGAGGTGTTTTGATTGGTGGATTCAAGTTTGGGTTAAGGTAATCTTCTATTCTCTTCATTTATGGAAGTTAGGATTTCGGTATCAGTTGAGGTATTCATGGTAGAAGGTTGGGAAACGATTGTTTGTGGTTGATTATGATTATTTATGGTGGAATATATATAATTATGGTTGGAACCTTGTGGATCTAGGTTTTGGAAGATTTGGTTTAAAGAATCAAGTTCTTCAACGAAAGTTCTAAGTGGGTAAAATCTAGATTTAGTCTAAATCTAGCAAGGTGAGTTTACTAAACTTTTGTCAAAACTGGATACACATCATATTTGCTTATTTGTTGTTATTATCACATATTTGCTTAAAATGTTCATCTTTACGGGTTCAAGTATTTGATGGTATTTTCATGAGATTATGTGAGATATATGTTTTAGAAGTATCATCCCATGATTTACTCTATTTTGTGTAATTATTTGGGATTTCCATTATGTGTGCCCACAAGGGGTATTTTGACATAATAATGAATACATGTTTGGTATAATATTATGATTTCCATTTGGAATACTCCCTTGGTGATATTGTATCTACAACATGGTTATGTGGATATTTAAGTCCTATGTTGGGCTCATATTATTAGGATGGTGATATTATACCCATGGTTGGTATTGAATTATTCTTGGTTGAAATATACCTAAAGACCTCCAATATAATTTATGTTGGACGAATCAAGTCGATAGACACTAGGAGGATGTAGTCTTGGGTGCCACCGTGTGGGTATGTGCCTAGACCTCCGCAGTCGGGGAATTTCCTCAGTTGTAGTCCTCGGGTGTGACGGGCCTTTGGATGTCACTCTTAGTAGTTGGCATTAAGGTACATTGTCTCTTTGGGTGGAATCGATTGGTGCTATGGGTATCCCCCGTTGACTCCATACATTGTTGAACTCTGGTTAACTGCTGATAAGAATTGTAACTGTTCATGCATGCTTATTATTGTTCAACTTACTAGGATTTTTGGCCTAACACTTGCTTGGTGTCGATGTGTATCTCAGGTTCTAGCGGCGCTGGTTCTAAGCTGGCATAGTGCTTGGGTGAGAGATTGGGGAATATTGCGTTTGGTATTACTTTTGGTAGGAGAACCTTTGGGTTTATAAATCACACCCTTATTTGTAATCTCTTTTCTAGTTATGGAAATTAGATTAGTTGCTTGTTATTTATTGTCCGTTTAATTACGACTGTATTTAAACAGGTTTGTGTATTTTCCCTATGGTTGGGAGGCTCTTGCTTTGGCAATTTTAAATACCGCATGTCCGTTTTTCGGATTTTTGTTATCCCTATTTTTGTGTTACATTAGAACTCTAATTGACACTAGTCAACATCTATCTAAGAATAGAGGGGAAGGTGTTGCACAAGTGGAATACTCAAGAATAATTGGCAGTCTGATATATCTTATGAGTTGTACTAGACCTGACTTAGCATATGCAATGAGCAGGCTAAGTAGATATACTAGTAATCCCAATTTAGAACATTGGAAGAGCATTACTAGATTGTTAAGATATTTAAGATACACACGTGACTATGGACTACATTATCGAAAATATCCAATGGTAATCGAAGGATACAGTGATGCAAATTGGATATCTGATATAAAGGATTCCAGATCGACAAGTGGATATGTGTTTACACTTGGAGGTGTAGCTATATCTTGGAAATCGTCCAAGCAAACTGTTATAGCCAGATCCACGATGGAATCTGAATTTATTGCCCTGGATAAATGTGGTGAAGAGGCAGAATGGCTACATCAGTTCATGGAAGATATTCCCAAATGGCCTAAGCCGGTAACGGCCATATGTATACATTGTGATAGCCAATCGGCAATTGGTAGAGCTCAAAGTACAATGTATAATGGGAAATCTAGACATATTAGACGTAGACATAATACAATTCGACAATTACTCTCTACTTGAGTTATATTGACTATGTGAAGTCAAAAGATAACATTGCGGATCCGCTTATGAAAGGCCTAAGTAGAGATTTGGTTTATAAGTCGTCGAAAGGAATGAAACTAAAGCCCTTGAATGAGTAATTCATGCAAAGGAAACCTTACCTAGAAGACTGGAGATCCCAAGATCAGGGTTCAAAAGGACAACCTAGTTGTATGAATAAGAGAGGTTATTATGGGGGGAGTTAATAAACTTCCTACTCTAATTCTGGAATCAGTAATAGTAAGGCTAAGCGTATGGCTTTTAATGATCATTGAAGATCACCTATGTGAGAGAGAAGTGGGGTCGCTTCGAATGGAATTGTGGGGGCTCAATTCCTATCAGCTCTCGTTGTACCAGGCTAGTGTTCATGACCATAACGAACACGACTATGAGGATATGACCTTGTTAGGAAGAGTCCTGTGTGAAATGTATTGTCGCCTACATAAATGGCAGTTCAGTTCAAGAACATAGAGTCTACTGACAGCTAGGAGGCTAAGTGTATTTCACAAGGGAAGGTTCAAAGGATAACACCTACCTATCCTATGCAGAATTCAACCATTCGAAATTTCGTAGGGAACTTTTCGTATGCAAAGATCGATCTCCATTCATATGGGGGATTGTTGGAAAATTTTAGTAAAAATATGGTTTCTTTACTAACTTTGGACACAATTAAATACATGTATATATATTGTATATATCTAACTCTTCGTGGGTTTGTGTTCTCCTATATGAGAGCTTCGAAACGATATATTATGTGTCCAAAACGGAGCATGTGTGAATGAGATATCGATGATCAATGTTGAGTGTTTGGGATGATATTGGCAAAAATCAAGTGGGTGTGGGATGGTGTCCCACATAGGAAGGAGGAACAAAACTTTAGTGGTTTATAACCATGAATGTGGGAGGAGCTTACAAGCTCTTTGTTCGGTTTTACTCCAACACCTACCCGCGCGTAGGGGGGTGCCGATTGAAACTTTTGTAGGCTAAAATCGGCGAACTTGTGCATGGGCTCGACCTGCGGACACGAATGCCACTCCGAAATCTTGTGCTCGCGCAACTTGGTTTTTGCGAAATTTTTGTTTTGATCCAGTGCATTGGGCGAGTTATGCCGCGGGTTTACCCGCGTGACAACTCGCAACAAGCACTATTGAAGAGTCCTTTGTAACTCCCAATCGATACTCATTTATGTATAATATTACTATGATTAATGGTAATTAAAGTTAATTTTAATTGCTGATTAATTTCATATTAAGTTGTCGATTTTGATATCGAGTATATAATGGGAGTCCGGGTTCATTCCTCGACATACCGAGATACCGAACGATACACACATTATCTGAAATCTTTTCTGCATACGATTCTCTCTAGCATTTTCAGCCAAGTGGTTATATCCGACAATACTTCTGCTTATGCTGTTGTACCTTGGGAACAGACGACGAATCTGTTTAAGGGAATCGTGTCCTACACGAGCCTCAACGTCGTTTGAATCTTATACGATTTATTCGTTTATGTTTCATCTGTTGATTTCGTCAATGAGTTATTACTAATCATTTGTTGATTTTGTAGTTTATTACATATGTTGTAATATTATATGTATTATTAAAATACATATACGAATTACTAACAGAGTCTTGGTTGGGTTGTCAAGTAAGTTTCAGAATTCTCAAGAGTTATAGCACAACTTAACTAGTGTTATAACTAGCGGTAGGTGCTGGAAACCTTTTTTAACCTGTTTTTAGCTAGGGTTTGGGATGTTATGCAATCTATCGACTTGAGCAGCGGCTAGTGGTGATTTTGGGCAAGTTAAAGTGATTTTTCTACGGAGATTGGAGACATTTAATGTAAGTAAATCGTCAAGGAGCGTGATATTAACATAGATCAACACATTGTTCGTGGGTATTGCAATTCAAAAAAGAGTTTTTCAATTCTTGATATTTTGTTCAAGAGACCTATGTTTAGCTTGATTTTTCTACTTTTTGCTTTGTGTTTTAACACCCCAACTTGAACTAATCTTTAAATGTTGGGGGTTGGATGAACTTTGGTTATGAACACGAAATCTTTTTATCAAATTTTCTAATTAATGAAGCATATGTATTTGGGTTTAATGCTTTGTGAGTCTGATCAACTGCTTTCAGATGATTTATTTTTCAAGAACTAGATTAAAGAGAACTATTTTATATATTACTTGAATTGAATTTGTGTGCCTATCATGAGAAATTGGATAGAGATATACCAAGTAAACCATAATACTAATTTTACAATATTGTTCTTGATGAACTTCTAAACTCGTATGTTGAGATCGAGAGATAAAACATACGTTTTCGAGAGATAACTCTGTTGTTGCTCGAGAGAGAATAACAGTTAATTTCGTTATTGTGTATTCAGTTAATTGGATTAGTCTGATAATTGATTAATTGTCATCAGTGAAGTGTTCCTTGTGAAACCATTGGGATTCCAACCCTCAACTACTTTCTCCCGAAAAAGTTCCCAACTTCGTTCTTTGTTTTTACTTAAGATTGATTTAGTTATTAATGAATTATCAAAAAATCATCAATTGGACAGTTAATAATGTTATAGTCATTGTAATACTCAGTTCCTAGTTTCCTTGGTTCGAAACGCGTATATCCGGTACATATTACTTGATTCGACTCGTACACTTGCAGTTAGATTTAGGGGTGTAAACGAGCCTACCAATCCGCCCCTGCCGACAAGAGTCACCACTTTAACTTATCTTATCGAGTAAGATTCTCGGCCATCAAAATGGATTGTTGGTAAGCTTCTTTTACTTGGGAAGTGTTTACAAAGTAATAGTTTTTCTCTCACTTTCAGGGTAAGAACCTCGATCCTTGGTATGCCTTACCTTACCGGGTAGTATTCTTGGTACTTACCATGGTCACCCAATAACGCAAGTGACATCCGTAAGCGTTTGTAAACGACCCTAAATCTAAAAGCTTGTAATTGGATTGGTTCGGTTATGCACATTATGATCCTACTGTAATTGATTACGAGATTTTCTTCACATCCTGACTTACGACATGCCATTAGCTCTGGTAATAGTAAAGTCATGTTTCATAACCATAAGTTAACTAACTTTTTGAGCTATTGGAATAGTCAATCATTCAAAGTGACATTTCAACAATCTTTAGGAACTTTATACCCTATTTATTATATATTGTTAACAATTACTATTGAACTTTAATTAACATTAACATTAATTTAAAATTATTAATTAGTTTTTAAATTTGAATTTAAGTTTTAAGTAATATCAACTATACTATATTACTATAAATTATATTACAGTGTTATTACTACTATTAATTATTATTATTATTGTATGCAATATATTTTATTAATAAAAAATATAGAGTTATTAGTTTTAATTGAATTATTAATTATCATTTCTTAAAAGAATTATTAATTAATTAAAATATATAAGGTTGACAAATTTTATTTTCCTTTATAGTATATGTAACGGTTATTTAAGCTCATCAAAAAAATATATATACTTTTTTTGTAAAATTCATATTTATTTACGGTTAATTAACATCTATAAATCATATTTGTATTAATTGATTTATTATATTATTTAAATTTTTTTATCAAATTGGTTTGTATTAATTAAGATATTATATCAATTATCAAAGGGATTTGTTATAAATATATTATGTGTTAAATAGATTTTTAATATATTATTTGAAGTGGTAATATATTTATCAACTACTTTACTAGCTTTTACCAAATGTAATTAGTTTATTCGCTACATCTAATTTATTTATTTTTTCAATTAACAACTAATTTACCAAATTAGTTTCCAAAACAAAACTTGTGACCTGATCTCCAGCGGCATCTTTGAATTCCTTCATCACCATTCATTTTCATAGGCTTTCCAAAAAAATAGAGCTACTAATGGCTAAGAACCCTTATTTATTTTTCAAAATCCATCCATTAATTCTTCAAACAATAATTTAATCATGGAGAAACCCATTTCCTTCTACTTCATCTTCTTCACCATTTGCTTTTGTATCATCAATATATCAGTTGCAGACAATAGTTGCAACAAGTTTGCCGTCATTGTCGTCAATGATAACATTAAAGAAAAAGTCCAGGCTAAATGCAAATCAGATGACAACAATACTGGTTTGAAAAAAGTCGCATATAACGAATCCTTCTCCTGGAGTTTTTGTTTGAATGAAAATCTTTTTGGAGGTAAGACTGTTTGGCGGTGCGATTTTCACTTGGGTAAAAAACATCAACGTTTGGAAGTGTTCAATAAGACGATGCCAGGCATTTGTAGAGAGCTAGTGCTACGATACCCTGCGAGATGCACGTGGTTGATTAGGCAAGACGGCTTTTACTTCGTGGACCGGACGGGCCTTGACCCGAAGCCACGTAAATGGTATGACTGGAAGGTACAAGCACGTTTAAATTCCGGCAAGGGTTCAAAACGCGGATCTCCGTGAGATTTAAGTAAAAAAAATATTTATCTTTCGAAAATTGGTCGTTTTGTTGAAGCTAATAACTTCATTGATGCATCGGCATGGGTTCAAATTCCGGTTCGATGACTCTTTTTTTGTTGGTAATAAGGGTTCGATATGTTCACGCAGTGGGAGTGGACCTCTTCTTGATTCTAATAACTTCCTTGATACGTGATACACATTCAAGTTCGGGTTTGAAAGGTTCTATTTGTTAATAAGGGCATGCTTTTCACACAAAGGAACGGGAAATGAAGCTGCTTGCAATGGGGATGGTCGTTATATTGATGTTATTTGATTGATATATATATATATATATATATATATAACAAGCAATGAAATAGAATTGAGTTTGTGAAAAAATTATATATATGGGCATATCTACAACCTGTTGGTTATTTTTCCACTTTATGTATTTTAATAATACATATAAATACAACGAAATAACTAAATAATCAACAAATGATTAGTATAATTCAAATACAAAGGGAATCGACAGAAATAAGAGTAAACGAATAAACCATAGATAAAATAATGCTGAGGTTTGTGTTCAACACGATTTCCTTAAACAGATTTGCCGTCTGTTCCCAGGGTACAACAGCGTGAGCAGTCGAGATATTTCACTTGCCTGAAAATTCGCTTAGGAAGAAAGCCGTATGCTAAGGAAATTATAGAGAAGAAGTATCGATTGGTGTGTCGGGGTTTGAAATGAAACCGAGCTCCCCTTTATATACTAGTGAATGAAACCGACAAATCAATATGAATTAATCAGTAATTAAATTAATTTTAATTACCATTAATCTAATTAATTCTTATATTCATGAGTATCAAAAGGAGTTACAAATGGAATTTGCAACAGTGAATTACGCGACTTGCGTAGTACACTGTTTTTCGTCTTCAAGACAGTGAGTTTCGCCACTAATGGCGCGGGTAAACCCGAATGCACTGGTTCAAAACAAAATTTCGCAAAAACCAACTTGCGCGGGCACAAGATTTCGGAGTTGCATTCGTGTTCGCAGGTCGCGCCCACGCACAAGTTCGTCGATTTTAGCCGACGAAAGTTGCAATCGTCACCCCGCCCCCTACGCACGGGTAGATGATGGAGTAAAACCAAACTAAGGACTTGAAAGTCCCTCCCACATTTTTGGTTATAAACCACAAAATGTTTTACTCCCATCTCCTATTTGGGACAACTTCCCACACTCCTTGATTTCCACCAAATTCATTCCAATCACCTAACTTTGAGAATCGATATCTCATTCACACATATTCCATTTTGAACACACAATATATCGTTTCGAAGCTCTCATATAGGAAAACACAAACCCACAAAGAGTTAGATATATTCGATACATATATATGTATTTAATTGTGTCCAAAGTTAGTAAAAACCTATATTTTTACTAAATTTTCCAACACAACCATGCATGTTCAACAAGTGTTACTGATTCTTATTGTTCCTTTTGCAACATGCATTTCCTTAGTTCCCATATACATGCGTACATATAACATATAAACATGAAAAAAAAAGAAAAAAAATTGTTTCTAATCCATCACTAATTAGCGACGAACACGTGGAATTGGTCGGTAGTCCATCGAT
This sequence comes from Arctium lappa, assembly GCA_023525745.1. Classification (NCBI taxonomy): domain Eukaryota; kingdom Viridiplantae; phylum Streptophyta; class Magnoliopsida; order Asterales; family Asteraceae; genus Arctium; species Arctium lappa. The sequence goes on along the minus strand of CM042056.1, from coordinate 17,361,091 downwards.
TAGCAACGGACACGTAGGATTTTCATTTTTAGTGGCGGATTAGCGAGGGACACGTGGGATTTTCATTTTTATTTATTTCTTAAGTGAAAATCTCCACATGTCCGTCGATAATCCGTCTCTAATTAGCGACGAATTAGTAACGGAACTCATTAATTTCTATTTAAAAAATAAATAAAAAGGAAAGAAAATTCACGTGTCCGTCACTAATTCGTCGCTAATTTAGTGACAAATTAGCGACGAACACATGAATTTTCATTTTTATTTATTTCTAAAATGAGAATTCATGTGCCTGTCACTAATCCGTCGTCGCTAATTACTGACTGTTTAGCGACGGACATATGCATTTTCATTTTTATTTTTTCTAAAATAAAAATTTATATGTCTATCACTAATCCGTCACTAATTAGCGACGGGTTAGTGACAGACACGTGAATTTTCTTTTATATTTATTCTTTAAATAGAAAATGTGTTTTGTTGCTAATTAGTTACGGAAACGGGTCTGTCGCTAACAAGTGATGGATAAGAGATGGATTATTCATGGTCGTTCCGTGTTAGTCCGTCACTAATTAGCGACGGATTTTTCCGTTACTGATATCTATTTTTCTAGTAGTGCACAATAGTGGATCCTCCAAAAACTTTACTTGCTATATTTTTTCCTGCCACATCATTACTACCTCAACCAAATAAAAACCTCAATAAAACTCCACAATGGAGGTTCTTACAAAAACCATCCATTCTATTTTTATAATTTACAAAATATAATTTATTTATAGATTATTATATACGTTATATATATTATAAATTATAAAAAAATCAAATATAATAATTAAATTTTCACTTTTCTATATTAATTTTAATGTTTTTAAGTAATATATTTGGGTACATGTTAAAGCCGACTTAGCAATTTTGTGTATTTTAATAAATAGAAAAGAAATTTTACAAAATATTAAATTTATGATTGATAAATTTTTAGTTATATATATATATATATATATATATATATATATAAGTATTTGAAAAGTAATCTAAACATAATAATATAATGAGATAATTAAAAATTAAACTTAATAAAACAAAATGCAAAAAATTATAAATTTTTTTCACTAGAAACGAAAAATAAAACAAAACTAATAAATATATGTTATAATATTTAATTTTTATATTTTTTTTATCAAATTTAACTTATATGCTTTATAGATTTGTTAAAAAAAATGGTTAAGAAACAATAAAAATGATAAAATTATGAATAATGAATAATGAAAAAAATGAATGCACACAATAACCCGAGTTCTTGTTTAAGCGCCTAGGTGTTTAAAAGTATATGTGACTAGACAACTATGTCCTAGAGTGAAGGTTCTTATAAAACTCCAACAAGAACCTCAAGAAGAACCTTCATTATAGATGCTTATAGGACTTGAGAGTTTAGAACCTCTTGGATCAAGTTTTTGAAACTCCATAAAATTTACCGGGTTAGGATAGATTCACCCTCCCTACTTGTTAAATGCACCATATTCTACTAATGTTCTCCTCACACCCATCAATTTACCTCGTCCCTTGAATTTGAATTATATTAAAAATAAATAATTTTTAATCAAAAAAAGCATATAAAAAATTAGCATTTTATTTGATAGCCATAGCGATATATTTTTTTTTAATTTTCGATCGTATATTCAAAACCTCAAGCATGTATATATTAAAAACACAACTTATTATTTATACTAGTCAAATACCCACGCAATGAAGCAGAATGTAAACAAGTTTTCCTGAAAAATGTCATTCATGTATACAAGTACCATATTGAATAACAAGTTCATCAGAACAAACCAACCTCCATCAAGGATAATGTATGAATGATCAAAACTGATATAAAGATTTGACTTGCTATCTTTATTTTCGATACAACATAATGTATCTAAGATACCTCAAAGACGGTCCATAACCTTAAAGAAACCAATTTTTGCCATCACTCGTTGTTGATCCATCCATCCATGTCTGGTGCACATGTACACACGTCAAGAAATACCACCACACGTTATCATAGTAATTCTTGTAAAGCTATCTTAAAAAAAAACGTAACCTTTGCAATTATAATATTATCAAGAAAGCCAAATGAAAAATACGAAGATTGAAGTTTATAAAAATCAATCATTTCGTATAAGTTATTTGAAAAATAGTCACTATATCAAATATTAAAAAAAAAAATAACAACAACAACAACAACAACTTGTTTAAATATAAGCATATCCTAACAAGTTAATGCTTTATGATTAAAACATGCAAAACATAATTGGTGAGAGAAGGCATACTCCATTGCCCATTCATGCTTGTTGGTGACTTCCTCGTTCCCATTCATGTTCGATTTTCCTCGCGATATGTAGATTGAGGCCTCCACATGGTCCAACGCTTGATGCTCAGAGGATAAGTCAAGGCAGTCCAACAGTCCAACAGATACTCAAGTGAAAATTCAAAATATGCAATATAGAGATGAACAACATCATCTAAGCAACCTTTCGCATTCTGCAAACAAAAAAAAACTCAAATCAACAATTGAATTTGAAATTATACTCCATTCATTCCAACAAGATGTTTGTCATTCTAAATTTCATGTCGAACTTAGGTAATAAAAAAGTGTTGCAATTTGATGAGATGTCTAAAGTATAAGTTTCGTTCAGGAAGTTCAAGAAAACTACCTAGAGATCATTAGTTTAGTGGAAGATTTGTCTTTGCTCCCAGAGATCACCGGTTAAAATTCCGGGTCGTGGGCGGTTTATCTTTGCTCACCAGAGACGACCCCTGTATAGGCGGTTAACTAAATACCCATGAAATTAATCGAGGTGCATCCAAGCTAATTAGATGATACCGTTAAATTTACTACTCGTATAAAATTCCTTTTACTATGGAGAAAGAAAACTCCTACAAATATTTTTAAAAGATAGTCAACAAATTAGAAGAATCTAGGGAAAGTTAAGTAGGTGAAAATTACTTCAACATACTCTAGGACACAAATGTACCTTGGAGAGTTGGATCATTCTAGAACACAAAATGAGCATCCATTTCTACTGATAGTAGTGAAGTTGGCAAAACACCACAACAAACAAAGTAAGGAAACAATATGCAATAACTGAAATACCGAATATCTTTGTATAAAGCCAACGACCCAACACAAACCACTTATAGAACAACGAGTGGAGTTTATGGTTGACAAAGATCTTGGTTTATGGTTGGTGTTGGTGTTGGAACCGAAGCAAACCAGTACTCATGTTTTAAATAGTAATACAAAACAAACTTCAGTTATATTTTATGTTCTGGATCCAATTTCTCCAAAATAACTAAGCCGATATATCTTTTCCAAACATCAATATGCATAAGTAAAGGAACATAATCCAAGCATTGTAAGTACAAACATCAATGTGCATTACCCGCATTGATTCGTAAAGAAGCTTGCTAAACGCGGTCATTCCAGGATGATTATGACGCGGAATGATGGAGGAAGATGGCATGCAGAATATCCCCATCTGGAGAAAAATAAAAAAAAAGACTATATTGAGAACCTCGTCTTTTTATGATAAAAATAAACCAAACAAACATAATCTACAGTTAGGCAACAAAAAGTTCAACAAATCAAACTGCAATCATAATCACATAGATCAAACAACGCATTTAGCCTTGTTTTAGAGAAGAAGTGGCAGACATGAAGACTGTCGGAGACTATCCCATCCATACCATAATCAATTATAAGTGCCCCACCACCATCGGTACTTATTCTCTTGGCAATATTTTGGGTCAAATCCATTGGTTTTGGGCAAACCTCAACATGTTCTAATTTACTCAATTCTCCAATCCGAGACCATTTGCAACATTTAAGAAGATAGAGAGTTGCTGGTGTAGGCTAAGGAGAGAGCACAACACGGAACATGAAGGATAAAACCGTAAAATGAAAAGGAAGCCATCAATTAAATCTGTAAGCTATGACAGTCTTTCAGAACCTACTTTGAATCTTCTACAACATCAATCATCTTGTATTAGTTGCAAGAAGTACCAAAGTAGCACATAATCATACTCTGATTTTTAACCATATCAGATGCTTTAATGGACTTATTATGAACAAAGGAGACAATAATCCATTTATATTAGAGTTCATGTATGCAATTTCATGTATAAATGCATACATATTTGTCAAACCTGATGAAAATATTAATAGTCCAACCATTGTGCCTCTAAGGAACAACTAATCCTTTTGAGCCAAAAAATCTTATGGTATCACAATAAGGTTCCGATATGGCAGATGTAAGTAACTACAATTGATCTACAAATAATTAAGGGATTTCCCTTTTCGCAAGTATGAGCCAAATTCATGAGATGAAATAAAGTCATTGAAACAAACAAGAGACAAACAAAGAACTAAATTAAGTCCCCCACTCCTTAGAGGTATACTTCGAACAAACTATGATTCAAGTAAAAATCTTCGATTTCTCAATATCTTGGAAATCGGAATAGATGTGTGTGGGAACATGTGAAATTTACAATCAAAAGAACTAAACATTCATATAAGTTAGTAAGCATTCCATGATCTGATCACCATTCGCCAACATTGACATACATAGACGGTGTAATGAAGAACAAAAATTAAAATTCTGATGAATCGACGATAAGTTAAGAACTTTTAGCGTTCCGATCAAGTATGATCAGGTTAGGGCAGTAAGGTAAAAGTGAAATACAGAGAATATGGTGAAAAAACCTACCAGTAGGGTAATGAACTTGGCAGAAATGGCTGCAAGGGCTGCACAGAGTCCCACTGAAATTGCCCATCCCATAGAATTTCTTCTTCGTAGCTGTCACCGCCATTGAAGCTTGTTAAACCAGCCAATAGTCGTTCTATGTATACATACATAATACACATATAAACAAGCAAAAAAGAGTCGTTCACCAAAATCCCATAAGAAAAGACCTAATCAACAAAAACAGTAGACCTAATCATATTAACCTCAAACATCGATATATACATACAGATACACATATAAACATCTATCAAATATCAAAACTCGCATTATCAGCATGATCAAACCCTACCTTTTAACCGCTCGGCCGCCACACGTAGAATAGATGTATGTGTGTGTGAGAGAGAGAGAGAAAAAGAGAGAATCTGATTCTTCTTTAGATGTAACAGAACCAACATAACAAAATGGAGAAACAATTTTTATGGAAACAGACAGATATATCTACAAGAAGTTGAGTATACATATTGCAAGAAAGTAGCAAATTGACGAAACTAACACAACAATTACAGTTTCTAGAAAGAAATGCATATGTCATGTGTATTGCTCGAAGTCCAACGTTATCAATATTCAACCACAATATGAACTTTAGGATCATTCACACACATAATCATCCATAACTTAGATTCTTCATCAGGACAACAAATATGATGATGACATTTTTCATAGTTGAAGAGGAGAAAGTCCTTGTTAGTGGTACTACACATGCATGTGGTATTCCATTAAGTTTTGTAAGTATTGCTTCCAAATTTAGTACATCCCCATGAAAAAGAAAACTAGAAAAGAAATATGCTCCCTGACCATAATAACCACAAGTCCTTGCACAAAATTTGATACTCTAGTCTTGTGTCTCCACAAAATTTGCTACCCTAGTCTTATCTGTTCTCTCACTCTTTATGTACGTGAATGATTTGGCGCTTCTAACTTTAACATACTCACGTCTCATAAGAGACGGACCTTGTCTTTGTTTTCCCCTTTCCTTTCTCTTAAGGTTACACTACAAGAGTAAGGTGAATCAGCCTCCATGGTCTTATTTTCTCTATTATACACATTCTATGGTTTTGTTTTATAGATATCCTGGCATGTCGGCATAATAGAAGTTTTATGGGTTATATTTCTTTGAAGCAAATATAATACACGTAAATGATGCAACAGAGAAAACAATTTGCATTCATTGGTGTAATATGAGTAAAATGGGTAGCTTAGCTATGAACTTTTTGATAGATTTTCTACTTATATTGGACGAAAGGGTGTGAGTCTTGTGAAGGTGGGTCCTTGTGGATGAAGAAAATGACTAATTAATTGTGTTCCATACATTTTTTTGAACAAAAAATCACTGACAGAAACAAGATAGTCAAATAACAACAAAAAATCCGAATAACATCCGATCATTCAAATCTGAATAATGAAAATCGTACACCAAAAGGTTCCTTTGATGCACAATTTTTTTTACATAAATTCCAAACACAGAACAAAGAAATCCCTTCATCTAGAGTTCATATATAATACGGGTAAAAGATGCAACATAGAAAACAATTTGCATTCATTGGTGTAATATCAGTAAAATGGGTAGGTTAGCTATGATCTTTTTGATAGATTTTCTACTTATATTGGACGGAAGGGTGTGGGTCTTGTGAAGGTGGGTCCTTGTGGATGAAGAAAATGACTAATTAATTGTGTTCTTAAATAGGCATCACTAAGATCAACTCAAGAAACTCTTCAACTCGTGTTCTATAAACCAAACCAAAAAAATCAATTATATTTCATCTGTAAGTAAGCTCCAAGAAAGGTAGGATATATACGGACCTTTCCTCTATCTCAAAAAACATGAAGTTTGTTTATCATAACGCCAATTCAACTCAGGTCAAGTCATGATCTATGCATAACGCCAATTCAAAATCTGAATCGAGACTTAAGACATCTTGGATCACAGAAAGAAACTAAAAAAGCAGTTGAAAAGGGAAATAACCTGTAATTGAAGCATCTCTAGCGTGATTGAAGCAACCTACACATGTTCATGCACATATGCCTAATAACCACTCAGATTTCTTGGCCATTGCGACTATACTTTAGGCATTCTTCAAGCAAATATTGTTTAAATATGTTGTGTATAAAATGGCGTACGCTACAAATTACCCTCAAAATTGCAATATACCAAACCACCCCCAACCAAAACCTATAGGGAGCTGGTTAAATGACTTAAATCAGACTGCATTTCTTTATATTCCAAGGGCACAATCATATATTTACAACCTTAGAGTGGAATTCAAGATAGCCTCAAAGTCACCCTTTTCTTTTTTTGTTGGCAAATTACCAAAAACCTCCTCAAGAGAAGTTAAGAGAAGCTGGTCAACACATGTTGAATCTTTAGTCCAAAAATCGACACCAATTCATTACAAAACACTGCAATTCATAACAAAAACACTGCAATTCATATTTTGAGATCAACGAATTAAAAGCATTATAACTCCAAAAATCAACATTAATTCACATTTAATTTCTGCAAAGTAATTGCACAAGATCGAAGTTAAATACTTGCCATGTTCCTCACCTCACCTCATATGCAACACCCTTTTTCAGACAATCCAACGAAATTAACCACCTACAATGAAGAAATCGAAGAAATACAACTCATAAATTAGGGTTTCAAAACAAATTCCAAAAAGAATTAACTTCCAAACAAACAAAATTTACCAAATCAAAGAAGAAATTGAAGAATTCATTAAATCTACACATTCAAAACGTGCAGGAATCGAATTTATGATGCGAATTTGTTGAGAAAAACTTACTATTCTTTTTTAGGGTTTGTTGGCGTGATGCAAGATTTAAAAAATGGGAGTGAAGAATGGGGAAAGGGCTTTTCTTACAAGTTGCATATATGATTGAAGAACAACATACCTAATCCGGGAGAAGAATGGTGTTTGCTGCCGTTGATTATTCTTGATGGATGAAATCGAAAGGGAGGCGGGGGGAGAGGGTGTGGACTGAGTTCATTGAACTATGTTAATTCAGGAGAGGAAACGTCGGGAGGAAGAGGGGAATCCGTCGTGGTGGGAGAACGTGGAGGAAGACAGGCGTGGGTTGTGGGATTTGAAAGAAACTGTAGTTTTCAGCTCAAATTTTATTATTTGCAAGATTTTTGTTTCTCTAATTATTTTTTATTATATGGAGTCTTAGGATATATGTATGTAGTTGGTCATAATATAGCTTTAGATCATCCGTTTTCTTCTCGTTGACCGAGCTTGTATATTAGTTGATGTTAGCAATAATAGAAATATTTACTATTATTTCATTCTCTTTGTTGACTAAGCTTGTAGCCTTAAGATTCAAATCCCATGCTTTAGAGGACTTATGTCCCTAAAATAAATATATCATACTGATTATTTCTTGGTTGAAATTTCTTTTGTTGGTCCACTTGGTTGCCACTGAAGGAGGGGTTATCTTCCCATGTGATAGGGAAACAATTCTACAAGTGATCATCATTCTCATTCTCTGCAAATATCATCCTAATCTAAAATATTGATTTTTCCCTATGGTCACTAATTACTTGCTTGATCCCATTTTTAGCATATATGTAGTCATATACTTAATTGGGTTTTTGACGTTTACTTGAGTTGGAGATTATCCTGAATGTATATTTTTGCCTATTTGGCAGGCAGGTTCGTATTGCTTAATATAACAATGTTCACACTAAAGTGAATGCAAATAACAGATGTTAAACCCAAATTACTAGTTGATAAATTAACACAACACAATAAAGAACAAGAGATAAATAAATCAAAACAACATACCACAGATCTCTAGATTAATCAGATAAAACCGTGTGTGTGTTCTTGGTACCTTGATGCGTACAATACAGAGAGTATACGGCTGCCTCCTTTACTATAATTGTGATTATGAGGATTCTTCTAAAACCTAATAAATAAAACATATTTATACCTAGGTCAACATGACCTAAACATTATTAACTAATAGCTAAAATACCCCCTAAGGTATTAAACACTATTACAAACTAGACCCTTTATTAACTTTAATCTTGAATACAATTATTGATCCAACAACAGAAAGTAGACCCGAAGGTAACAAATGTATCAATAATACCTATCGATGACTTATAAGTAGCATAAGGAAATATGATTCAAGAGATAGAAAAAGGATACAAATCCTTGGAGAATATCATAATTCACAAATACTATCAATGACTTATAAGTAGCATAAGGAAATATGATTCATGTTGATCCTAGTTTACACAACAATGATAAAACCAAATATGCAATAAGAGATTATATGGTGCAGAAGCGTTTTAGTGCATACAAAGGTTTGAGTAGTTTGGTATAATCACACACACAAGCAATGAAGATAACAGAAATAATAACAAAGGATTTCTCAACTGTTTCTCTTCAAAAGCTTTTTAATACACCAAGAACACACACTATTGTGTGAAAAATGCTCTCAACTATTTATCTCACTAGAATTAGACGTGTATGAAATGTGTGTTGCGGTGCCAACAAAGGCAGGGTGTGTTCCCTACATATACAGATCGTGGAGCACACAAAAGGTATAGTACAAAGGTTGTCACCCATAAAAGGAATGACACCGGGAAAGTAATCCATCGTGGTCTACTATTTTGATCTTGAGGATCTTCGTACAACAGGGGCACGTGAGAGACACATCATATATGAAAAATGAGGCTCTGATCAGTTCAACTTGGGAGTCTTGGTGTATGCGGCATAATGCTTATCTGGTTCTTATACTTAGCCTCTTTTTCAATACTTCTATGAATGAATTGTGGATCTAACATATTTCCCCCTAAGTATTGAAAAATGAATTTAGGAAGTTAAGTACTTTAGGCTAACTAAGAACAAGAGGTGAAAGGAACTCATCCTCTGAAAAAGTAAAGATCGTTCATTTAATTTCGATGCCAAAAGGCATTTACAGACGATAAAATGAAAATTACAAGTACAAATTACAATGGAAACTATTTGGGAAAATCATCTATTGGTACTTGAAAACTATCAACTAATGTTTTGTGCATGGTCAATATGAGATCCCTGAACTTCACCTGAGTATTGATGTCACTTATCAGCTTCTCTGCAAGCTCCTCTGCACTCGTTCAGTTCCCATTCTGTGGATGATCGTGTTTCTTTGCTTTATGAGTTACTCTGACATGGTTTAAATATCTTCTTTCGGCCATCGTCGTCTTTGTAAACAAGCCCATTTTCAGGCTCCACGATCAGTAAGTTGCTTGGGATATATTCAATGCCAGGGATGAGATCATTTGGCGCTGCCATGGCTAACTTTTCGACTCCAGATTGGAGAGCTACCTTGAAGTCTACTCTGCTGAAGGACATGATGTGATCACATATGACCTCTTTGATACACCCATTTGCAGTGGTGAACTCTTTTTTTTGCCCAAGCCTCTGCTAAGTGAAGGCATGTAGTTGGGGCAGGTCATTGGGACAAAGATTGATCAGGTATGCGTCAGAGAATACATGCTTCTGCCAATTCTCCCTCTCTACATGGTACTTTGTATACATGATGGTCTTGTTGGCAAATGAATGTAAAGTGATGCCCATAATGGTTTTTATGTCAAAAAGCGAGAAGACCTTGTCTTTTTCTTGGGCAGTTTTCCAGAATCTCCTTTTAACCTCTTCTTTCATAAGTGGATGAATGGTGGGTGCTACGATTACAACCTCTTCTTCTGCACTGTACAAGAAGTTGTAGATGTTCTCGTGGATGGTGAGCTCCTTCTGTGGTGGCTTGGGGATTGGGATCCGCCTAACATCCATAGATTGAACCATCTTCTAAACTCGATCATCTGTTAGCTTCTGTGGTTTAGTTGTATCGACTGGAGAGGGCTTCTTCATTTTGGGTTCAGAGGTGAAAATTTTGGTCTTCTGTGGAGATCGCTCTATGGGCATCGACTTCTCATTTTATTCACCAATGTTAACGGGTTCAAGTGAAGTATATTGAACAATGAGAGCAGAGGCTTCAATGATTATCTCTGGACTTGTTGACCTAACAAACCTGGCCAAGTCTTCTGCGATAAACTCTGATCCCACATTTACCTTGGGCTTTGTTAGGGGCACTGTTGGAGTGATGACTGGGATGCTCGTTGAGTTGTGAGCTATAGAGGTGCAGGATGTTTTCTTCTGTAGGAGTGTTCGCAGTCCATTTTGGGTGGTTTAACCCCCCAAACCACAAACCAAACCACAAATGGCGGTTTGAGAAATTTTCAAATTGAGCGGTTTTGTAGCTAGTGAACAAACCGGTCAAATCGGGCCACAAAAAGGCGGTGTGCTCTGGCCGGTTTAGGCGGTTTGGAACTCTTATGTACTTTAAACTAAAAAAACATAAACTTTATATCCAAAATAAAATTTCTACCAATATAACATTATTAAAAGATAGTATATCGAATTATAAAAGAACATTTGTATATTCAACTAAAAAAAACCATTGACCAAGTTGAAAAATAGTTAAACAAGTCCACCAACAATGGTTGAATTTTGGACACATATTGAGAAAAGTCGAAGGACGATTTGGATTTAGATTTGAACTTTTAACGGATATATAGAACTTTGTCAATTTAGATAGCACAATCAATTGAAATGAAAACTAAAAGACATAATTCTTTGACGAACTTTTTATAATTGAGCCATAAAAATTGAGCCTACAACATGAAAACTAAACATGATTAAAACATGCGTATTTATGGTGGTCGGTTCGGTCTAGATCGCTCAAAAAAAGAGTCAAACCGCAGACCGGACCAGACCAAGAGGTTTGGCTATTTTTCAGACCGGACCGCTAGACCGCTCAAACCGCCAAAAACGGTCTGGTTTGACTTGGTTCGACCGGTTTGAGCGGTCCAACGGTTTTTTTGAAGTGGATGTTGGCAGAGCCTCCCCCTCATGATGAGAAGAAGGACCAGAACCATCCGATCCTTGGTCATCATACCTCCTCTTCTTTACTTCTGCCTCTTCTTGGCAGGAAGAGGGTTCCTTCCTTTTCTTCTTTTGGTCAGCAGGTTTAAGATTTGTCTTTACAGAATGTTCGATCATGGACATAATGTCCCCTGCTGCCATGGTGGCCTTATTAACTTCGTAGTCGGTGATGAATTTCATCAGAGCGACATTCTTCTTTACTACTTCTGCTGCAGACACTTCAGAGCCTCATTATTTGCCTACACTGCCTCTACTGGTTTGTTGAATTTTGCTTTTGTAACTGCAGTGACAGAGGATTCTAAAAGTTTGGTGATGGCAACGGAGTTGGTCATGGATACATTCTTCAGGTTAGTGACCACCTCTGTGAGTTTCTCCACCTTGTGGGTTGCAAGAGAAGGGATCAAGCTTTTCAACTCGTCTAGTCTTTCGTACATATTGTTTGCAAAGGTTTGGAACTCATTCTTAGTAACAAATACACCAGGGGTAACCTCAGATCAACACATGATCCAGATTTTGCCATTATTTCTTTGGCACCTTCAGAGCTTGGTTTGACACTGGGCTTTATAGGCTTTCCTCCTGATCTTTGAAGCTCTTCAGATGAAGATCCATCTACAGAAGTTTTTTCATCATCGTTACCAAGTGGAGATTCAGAGTCTTCCATTCGATCGACGATGAGAGGACTCTAAGGTTGTTCTAGAACCTCAGTGTCTTTGTGCATGCTCTCTGGTTTCTCTGAACAACCTTGGGTTTGACCCTCGTATGTGGCAGAGGCAACGGATGCCTCTGTGTTCGTTGGTGGCATGTTCTGGGGCAATAGAACACTTATGTCGACACCAACATCCTTTTGAGAGGATGTGGTGGTTATGGGTTCCCCGAATAAAATTGGAACAGAGGATGAAAAAGGCTCCTCTGCCCGGTTTGCTAGGGTTAGGTTTGGAGTGTGCACTCCTTCAATATTTTGTTGCACTATACCGGCAGAGATAGAAGTATGGGTAGCACGGGGGGTGGGTTGGATAGTGTGTCATTTAGGGCATCTTGTATTCCCTCATTCTCCTCCTCCTCATTTTCACTCTCTTTCTCTTCATCGACCTCTTCTACCACCCTACTTCTTCTTTTGTGGGTTTAACCTTTGGTGGAGAGGGCTCTAGAGGTGTGGGAATGTCCTCGTACATGTTGGCTAGCTAATCGATTCAAAGCCTCTGGCAAAGGGTTCTGAGGTTGTTCCTCTGTGTCCAATGGACTCAATCTATCCACGACTTCGTTGGTAATCTCTATTGCCATGGCTAATGGGCTCTGAGATCCGGTCCTTTCTTCGATCTCTGTAGCCTGAGGTTCTTCAACTATCACTTTTTTTAGTCTCATCCTCCTCCTCCTTTACAGAGGTTGGTCCTCTTCCTCTACAGGTTCCTTCTGTTGTGCTAAGGCTTGTACCTCTAGAATAAGTACGAAAGCCTGTAGATTTTGGGTCTCTTCCACCTCGACTATCTTTCTGAGTCTCTTCTTTTTCTTCTTCTGAGGATCTTCGACCTCTGTCACTTGGACCTCTGGTGGGATTGGGACCTCTTCATCTTCTGTCCTCTTTTGGGGTTTGTTTTCCTTCATTTTCTCTCTTTGCTCGTTGCCTTCCCCACGCTCTATTCATAACTCTAGTTCTACTCTCTCTTCCCTCTATCGCTCACCTTGTACACCCTCTGTCTTAAGGAAGCCCACTTCCTCACCAGGGTTAGCTCCTATGCCTGGACGGTTCCAGGACTTAGATCTGGAGTCCTGTTTCCACGTATGTATTCCCTCCTAGCTTCACTACCCCAATAGGTTAATATTTTCTCTGGAAGAGGACATGCATCCGGGTACCAGAGGGAAAGACTGTCGGCTTGTACGTGTTCGTGTCATGGAGCTTGATCACATTCCCTTCTGCGGGGAGTTTGTCCTCTCTTATCATTGCATCCCCCAGAAGTATGGCAAGTTATCAATGAAATATCAAGGATGGCAGAGCCTTGCCTCTGGATTGCTCATCACACTTCTTCACCACAGTGCCCATCATTTCGCGCAGTATCAATTGGGCGTAGTTGAGAGGTAGATCAAAATAGATCCCATACATTATTGCTAGAATGTTGTGGCTCATTTGGCAGGACTACCAATCTTTCCAGTTAGGGTTCTGTTGAGGATGGAGAACAAAACGTTCCAGGTAGGAGAAACTATCATTTAAAATCAGTTCTTTTGGTGATTGGCTTCCCATAGCCAATGAAGAGCAGAAACTCTACTAATTCCTCATCAGAGGGTTCTTCAGAGTATCTTACCAGTTGGGTCTTACTTGGGAGTTTGAAGATGATATAAATTAGTTTCTTGTTTATCCCAAGTTCTAAGACCTTGTTAGGAGATGGACCTGTAGCATATCCAGTGATAGCTGAACCAAATTTTTTCATGTTTTTCAAATTGCAGCTTTGCCAAAATTGTTGAACATAAGTTTTTTCAAGGATCTCAGTCCTAGTCATGGTTAGGGCTTTGGAGATGAAATGGTTTTGCAGCAACAAAATCAAGGGTTCATATTCTTTTGTGAATGCCTTGGTGTTCAGGACCACGTAGTGGTTGTTTGGTTTCAGGGGAAGGGAGTTCAAGTGATATTCATGGTTAGCAAAGGATACCAATCGACTTGTGATGGGTTATTGGTCAACACTGTCAGAGTTGTGGTCATTGCTTCTGGGTGCAGAGTAGTTGGAGTTTTCGTCGGAGACAGATTGGGAAGCCATTTCAGCAAGTAACAGAAGAAGAAAGGAGTTGCATGTTTTTCTTGCTTGAGTTCTTGAGAGAGATGAATATATAGCAGGTAAAAAGTGAAAGGTTAAAAGGATTTCGGTATTTATGGTGAGAGAGGGTGAAAGATTGAGCGGTAAAATATAAATATTTGGAATCCGTTATCAATATATAGCTGTTTTAGAGAAACATTTCAAAAACGACGGTACAGATCACCCACCAACTAGTACAAAAACCCACAATGGCCACGATTAAAAATTGTGGTCGTCTGCCTTTAGCCACAGTTTTTTTCTCCAATCAAACCGTAGCTTATTCTGTCGTGACTTTTGATACCCAAATGGTCACATTTAAAATGTGTCACCATATCACATGAAAAAACGTATCCATAGCCTAAAAATCGTACACGTCTCAAAATTTTTATGGTATTGGGACATTTTTCCTATACCTGTGGCTATAAACTACTTATCGCCACACAAACTCACATTAAACATGGCGGATTCATTTCATATATTTACGCTTGATTCTTATAAATGTGTCTATTGCTACCTTTTGGTCGCACAAAATAAAGAAAACCATGACAATAAATATGTTTTTTAAGGTGACCAATGATTACCCTATAACCACGTTTAACGTGACCATATACTTGTAGCCACATAAACTTTATATTAATCGTGACCAATTCATGACATAAGTTTATGATGAATTATAAGAAATGTGGCTATTGGTTAGCTTTTGATCAGGAAATAACTAAAATCGTGACCACAAATAACTTATAGCCATGCCAATTTCATAAAAACTGTGACAAATTTATAACATACGGTTACGTTGAATTGTTAAAACCATGGCTATTGATTATATTTGGATCACACGAATTAACTAAAATCATGGCAATAAGCTACTTATAACAACATAAAATTCATATTAATTGTGGCCAATTTCATAACATTTGGTTATGCTAATTTGTTAGAAACATGACTATTGATTACCTTTTTGGTCACACAAAATAACTAAAATCGTGACCATAGAGTACTTATAGCCACATAAATTTTATATTAACTATGGTCAATTCATAACACCGGTTACACTTAATTGTAAGAACCGTGATTATTGATTACCTTTTGGTCACAAAAAATTAGTTAAAAACATGACTTTTAGCTACATTTTGATCATACAAAATAACTAAAACCGTAGCTATAAACTACTTACGAGCCCTATTCAAATTTGGCTATTCCTTTGCCATTGTAACACGACCATAGCGAGAATTAAACTACATCGACAATTTTTATCATGTGTGCCAAAATGATTTTTAAAAAATAATAATCAAATGAAAAACATTAATTAAAATATTGTTAATAAACATGTGAACAATGTATAACTACACCAATAATAAACCTACCACCGCTAATTGTTTAATACATTAAACTTTTGTTATTAAAGCTACTCCTCGTATGCTTCAACTTCGGTTTCGACATCTCCTTGTATAATTCTTCTTTCTTTTATGTTTTTGCTAGCTTCAAATTAAGTGGATAAGAAGTTGCATGGTTGTAATACCTGCAACAAAAGAGTAGTATTTAATATGCATAACCCAACTATGAGAACACATGTATAACACCATATACCCTAGTGGACCATCTCCAACAAATCCAACATGCAAATTAACTCATTTAAATGAACAAGTAAAAGTTTAGAGCATAATTCATGGTTCAATATGTGTGTATATTTATGCATTTGAAGAGAACAAAGTGTGGTCAGTGTCTTAACCATTCTAGTCCCATTATTCCAGAGAAGTGGCTAAGTATCCTCCCATCTGCCAATTTATGCTACCTGAAGAGCATAATACAACTCAAGTAAAGCCTGAATCTTATATATTACAAGTATAAAGACACATTGGATCTTTATCCTAGAAAATGTGTGAACCAAATCCTAGACAAAGAAGAAAATGTGAATAAGCAGATAACAATTGATAAGCTACACTGTGAACACATTTTCAAAGTCATGATGATCTAATCAACAATCAATCAGAGATGACAACATAAAAAAGCAATAATAGTAATACCAAGGTATTTACCAATTTATTTTCCAGCACTTAACCATAAAGAAAATAAAAGGTATCGAACTCTTATCATATCTCTGCTATAAGAAACTTACAATCACTTAATCCTGATAAAATTTTCCAATCTCAATTGATTGGTACCATACAAAAATAAAAGGTATAAGGCTCTTATCACATCTCTATTATAAAAAATGAGACACGTTAAAATGTACCACTTATGATTTGTACTCGTACATGATCATTAGGTTGTTGTTGAACCAGATGCAACAGCAACCAATACCGCAACATAATAAGGAAACTCAAAACAGAGAAATAACACCTCAAATAAATACATTATGACCAAAAGGCCTTAGCCACCAGAGACCACATTTTGTTCCAACCATCAAAGAGCCAGATGTAGAAAATAATATAGACCTAGATAGTGAAACTAAAGGTAATTTGGTGCATCCCAAGCCTAGAACCGGCAGCCACCAGTCAGAAAAATCGTTAAGTCCAACAAAAGCATCAAGTACATCCAATAAATCCATCTAAAAAATAGATTTCTAATCATAGAGTGAAGAAACTAACCATGCCACACACTTGCCTAAGTAATGAACCAATTTATGTTATAAGGGCCACCAGGTTGCATTAATTTCTGAAGAGAGAGAATGTGAAGCCAAACAAGTTTCAATTTCTGAAAGAGATTTTTTTTTTTGTATTATTAACTTATCATTTTCAACCATTGAGTTAGTGTTTATGTGCAAGTAATCTATGTGTATGTGTGTATACATAAACATCTAAAAACCAAATGCATAAAGCACAAGAGAACGTGAAACACACAAGAATTTTGAAAATCCAAGTAGGTTTCTATACATATCACAAAACAGACCCACCTATAAATTAAATGATCACCATTCTACAAATGGTAATCTATTGCAAGATCTCCCCTTTCCATCTCTTTTCTTTCTAAGCGCAAGTTTCCTTTATATTTATACAAGGCCATTGCCAATTTAGATTTAAGCATTCACTATTGTACAAAGTTCGATAAAATGATAAGAAACCTTAAAAAGTCTTATGTTGCAGACTGCAAGTGAATTAATTTAATTGCCTAACTTTTTTTTTAAACTATATGACATGTTAAACATACATTGCATTTTCTTGGACAAGAGGTATTTGATTAGTAGTCAAGTCCTATGTTGTAGTTCTGCGAGACAAATTAAATAATGTTTGATGATAGTTCCACACATCTTCAAATGAAATAAGAGTTTTTGCATGCTAAAATTTCATGTGTAATGTAAATAGAGAGTGTGGCGCATAGACATCATACCTCTTTTGCCATGCCCTCCAAGCAAAAAAAATTGGGAAACTATTGAGAATTTGAATTAACCTGTAAACACATGAAAACATATATTTATCTAGAAAAAATAGATCAAAATATAGTAATTTTTAGATTTAACATAAGCTAAAGCAAAGTCACGTCAAAAGAATTACAATAAAAATAAAAGAAAGGCAGCTCGTAGGTATCTTCTTAAACTGAATATGGATTCTACATCAATATATACTACATGACCATTATAACAAGATAGCAGTGTAGCCAAAAGAGAAATCTTCAAGCAGACCAGTTCAAACAAGGAGATAAAAAGATGATCAAGTGTACTATGGCTTAAAATGTTTACCCTAGGATATTTCGTTAGTGTCCGAAGAAATTATGTTTTCTTAATTAGTGCACCAGATATTGATATGTATAAAAACAACATAGAAAATTGTACCACTTTTAATAGAGTAAAATATGCATATGAATGTAATTACAAACGGTCATTGGCATGATGAAAATAAGTTGATGAAAAGGCAAGAGAAGAATCCAGGACTATTGTTTTACAGGGACATGGACGAAGATATCGATTGAAGGCAAAACTTTAATTGACTTAAAGCTTTGTATAAAATTATAGGCAATACATATCTTTTTGTTAATGCCTTTTGCTTGTTTGAGTTGTCTGTTGATGGAATACTTATTCTTGTTGTGTAACAACTCAACCATACATCTACAAAAGCCAATTTGATGTGAAATGCACTGCAAGAGAAAGCAATACATTCATGTGTTGTCACAAACTGCCATGCGAGGTGCTCATTTTCGTGAACAACCCCATGTGAAGCAAAAACTTTGGCTTCTATCTTGAAGGAATGATCGTGTAATTCTCTTGCAAAACTGCACATAATTGATAGAAAAACTCCTAAGAATGCACATTTTGTAACTTGTAATTAATGTAGGCAACAATATACGAAATTTTGTTAATATATGGTTAGTTGGAAAACAGACGACAGAGCAAGAAACAGTACATCCTCGAAGCAATATAAAGGAATTTACCTTGGGAATCGTCAACCTTGTTTGTGTTTGTAATCATACACCATTAGACATTAGTCTTGGACATTTCCTTTTCGCCTTTGGTCCAAATACATAACTTTGGCTTTCTATCAAGAAGGTAAATGTTTGCTTGCTGCAAAAGTATATGACAGGGGCACCAAAGTTATGATGGTATGTACAAATCGCATCATAAATTACAAATATAACTTTAATTCTTCAAAGTTCATTGGCTAAAATGATTAGTCTTCTGATGATCATTCAATTGCAACATAGGAATCATTATGGTCATTAGCATGTGAAGTTAAATACTCCCTAGTCCCTAGCATCTAGATACCTGCATTCAACATTTCCAAACAGGGGTAAAAACACCTAAGGTACATGATCTATGTAGCTGGGTTAAAAAAACCTAGGACAAATGAAAAACATATGCAGATGTGGAGACATGAGAGGTAGAAATTGACGTAGTCAACAACAAATGAAGATGAAGGATACGGATGATCAGAGATTGTTGGCATAACAAATTACCAAAAAACCAGCTCACGATGAAAAATAAAATTTTCTTTTAAGTGACAGAAAAGTCTTCAACATATTAGAAATTTTAGACAACTAAAAAACTTAAAAAATTCCCATAAACACTTCCTACTCCATGAATTTGCACCTCATCCTTTCAATGTAATAGGATTTTAAACTCTAACTGTTGTTATTGCTACTGTTATTTCACTACAAAAAAAAATGGTAATTAGTGACAAAAAGAAATTGGTCACTAACAATAGAAAATTGGTCACTAATGCCGTTTAGTGACCAAAATTTCGGTCGTCACTTTTCGTCACTAAAGGTCCGTCACTAATTGACAATAGTGACAAAATACAAAATTGGTCACTAATTAGTGACAAAATTAAAGTGGTCACTAAATTTCGTCACTAATTGTTAAAAGTCGTCACTAATTGTCAAGATAACGGCTCAGTTAACGTCCGTTAACTTTCATTAGTGACCAAAAAATGTGGTCACTAATTATAAAAAAATGAATAAAAAATTTGTCATAAATTTATACGGTTATTGTTATTGCAATATAACTAAAACCTGCTAATTTGTAAAGATGAAAATCTAAAATTATTTTCATTTGCAAAAAGTATAATTCTTTGATCCAAAAAATATAATTCTTTGATCCAAACAAGCATGTCAAAGTTATCAATTTATTTATCACTAAATCAGATAACTAACAAAAATAGAACATAGACTTCTTAGTTTTGAGATCCCAAAGCAGATAACTTTGATAGTTGTGCCATCATGAGGTTCATTTTGTCTTTCATTTGGTTCTGCTCCTCTTGAAATTTTAGTTGCTCCTCTTTAAATTTCGCCTGCTCCTCTTGAAATTTCACTTGCTCCTCTTGAACTTTCAACTGTTTTTCTTTGATTCTCTTAACTTCTTCTTCTAAACCCTTTGATTTGTTCTTTTCTAATTCCAACTCTATTCGCAGATTTTCTGTGCCTAAAACATGTTTTGTCGAAGCGGCACGTCCATTTATATAACCCGGAATACGATGTAGCTTTTTCACACAAATTTCTGCCGGGGAACAAGAAGAAGCAGCTTCTTCACTTAGTAATTCATTCTGCATGACAAAAGAATAAGAACAAACTCCTCAACAACTCCATTAAGATCTATCAATCAGCCTATTAAAGACACTTTGCATGCGTCTTATACGCTCCTACGATTTGATTATAATTAATTCAGCACAAAGAGACAAAGGATCTTGCTATTGCACAAAGAGAGGTCAATATACCAAGATGGAATGAATTTGGGAAGTCGATAAATGAATAATGAATAATGCAAATTGCTACCAGTACACTTATACGGACAGATTTGATATCATTCAGCTCAAAATCAGCAACCGTTATCAACGTGACCACATGTACATAACAACAAAAGTAGGTTACGGAAGTTCCAGTCATTATTCTGATCGATTACTGGTTAGCCACAACTATGCTTGAATATAACGATGTTTACACAAAACAAAGTAGTGCACCACAATTTACAGGGAATGACAGCATCATAAACAGTAACAAAGTAGTGCACAAACATGTCCTAAAAGGCTTCTGTGTGTAAATAGTAGCCATCAACTTGTAAGTTGTAACTTAACATATCACCATACACTCCGCTAACCTGCATACTTTCCTAAATTCTGTTCATGTCTCTGTTTCACACTTGGGATATGAAGGCATATGACTACATGGAAACACACTAAACAAACTTTTGAATATATAATGTTTATCTTTTTAATGTCTACATGTTATTATACTGCAACTTAGTTCATTGACTTGCCACATGCATTAATCATCAAACTAGGGAAGGGGAACAAAAGGACGGGACGCTTGAAGGCCTTAACAATTAGTTTGTTTGTAGTCAATCAAAGAATTTAACATGAAAATCTTAAAAAGTAAAACAAATTATATTGGTAACTTGTGTGTAGAAAATTGTCAACCAACAGAAAGGGTACATTTATAAAGGGACGAACCAAATGAACAAGGTAACAATATTGAACATAGAGTTTTAAATAGTAGTGAAAAATACCCAAATTTCATCGGCCTTCTCATTGACCATTTTATTTTTCTTTGCTGAAAAATGGCCAATCTTGTATTGTTCAATTGCTGATATTTGTTCTCCTTCTCTGTTTCAAATAAAAATCAAAATACAAATAAGATAAATATACAGAAAAAAATGGAAGATTTTAGTTCTAAAAAGCTACTTACCTTATCAACTATCCGTGCAATGGAAACTGTGCCAACAGCGGGTGGAACTTCATTCATTGATCGTTTTTCTTATTTATAGCGCTTCTTTTATGCAAAGTTAAACAATAAAAAATAATTTATAATTTGTAAATGTTTCTTATCAACAAATTTACAAAGCTAGAAAAACAAGTGCCAAGTAAAAACCTGAAACTCTTCGCTTGAAAACTTTCCACACATCTCTACCCAATCAGTGTCGGTTATACCATTTGGGGGATGTCTGATTGCATCCTCTTTGGTAGCGAACTTTTTGTAATGAACATGCAACCTACACAATCTATTCCTGTGTTGGTTGGCCAACTGTGTATTTATAGCACGTACCATCAACCGACAATTTGGATCGTAATTGGAATTTTCCTGTAATCCATTTACTCAACGAACCACTTAATTGAAATAACATATAGAAGAAGAGTGTGTAAATTAGTGTACCATGTTATCAAATATAATCTTAATTGAAAAATCAATTAATAATAACACTTTACCATGCATTTATTGATGATATCCTCCTTCAACAACTCTGATTGATTTATCCAAGTGGTTCCATCGAATTTTGCATGCTCACGTACAATACACCCGCCCTTGGTGAAAAATCGTTGGCTATCTTCCCCAACGATACGTCCAGCACATTCATCGACTTCAAAAACAAATCGCCCCTTATTCAAGCGTCTCTTTCTTGTTTCACTTAAGACTCTTGTTTCTTTCCGAGTAATGGATGTGCCTAAACAATTTATTCAACACAAAAATGATTGGTTATAAGTTACATTAATCACATACTATTCTAATTTAACTACTTCAATTATACTAAAATAATGAACATACCATAAGAAGCTGAACCAATGTTCTCTTCCAACTGAGGATCACTAATGTCCATCTCCATAGAATCAATTCCTTGATCCTCTTCTTGATGCTCTTCATCTAGGCCTTGGTTCTCCATCAGAATATCTCGACTGCTACTTGTCTCATGAGGTGATGGAATGTTGCAGTTGTTACTTGACTTATTTCACATTTTTTATGACTACCCAATGGACGCCCTCTACATGAGAATACAGAAATGTCACCACTATTGTCCATCATTTCATTATTGCGCTCAATCTTGTTGAAGACTGTATCCACATCATTCAAATACATGGAACAGAAAGTTAGACATTCATTGTCTATGTATCTCTCAGCAATACATCCTTCTAGACGAGCTTTGTTTTGAACATATCCTTTTAAAGTACGCATTTTCCTGAACAGATGATACAAAAGCTGAGAAAGGGGGTGTGGTTATATCTGCCCCATTTCTACATATACACTTATACTATATATGTATATATAAAGGGAGATAATCCTGAAAAAAAAAACTAAAGAACCCACTTGAGTTTCAAACGAGAATGGTAACCAAATAAGAAAAGATAAAAACGATTAAATCACGTGTAAAATCAGATGTGATTTTGCATTAACAATCAATACTAGGGTGTATGGGCAATGTGGCGACGACCTCAGGTTATGGCCAAGATTGTGTCAATCACATGTGATTTTGCATGTGATTTTTATGTAAAATCACATATGATTCTACCATTTATTTATTTTCTTATTTGATTAGTGTACTTATATGAACCCGAGTCATATATAAACTTCTATAAATGTATATTCACTACCTTCTCTTTTTCAAGAGTTGTTGTTGTTTCCTCTTGTTCATAATAAGTTTTGTTCATATATACACATATATGTAAAAGATGAGATGGGTAGTCTATATTCATGATATGGCAGGGTGAAGTGAACTAAAATGATTTCCATTGTGAACAAATGATCAATCTAAATAGATTGAAAGTGACTATGATATGAGACAAGGGCATCAAAGTGAATCTTACACCAATAATAAACCAGAGTGGATAAACTATTCCCTAAACAAAAAAAATACATATTCTAGCAACCTCCCACAACCAAAGCAACACTAAACACCATTTATTGTTTTCTCCAACCAAATTTTCAGTAAACCATGAGATACTAGGGAGGGTCTAATTCACCCAATATTCAAACACATGATTGAATCTGTAGCAATAGTCATGACAAACTAACTGAGCTAGAAACTATATCTATTCACATAGATGTGAAAGGGGTTTTCCCTGTCAGCTGATTCCAAAAGCCTAAGTATTTATACTTTATCAACAAAAAGAAAGTCTAAGCATTATATCTTCCATTTGGACCAAACTAATCAATCCGGTGCATCAGTTATTAGATGAAAAAATCAATGAACGACGGAGATCAAGTTTTAATCAGGTGAAACCTCAAATAAAGGAATGCTATTAAACAAATATACTGCAGAGATCATAGGAATCGATAAACAAGCACAAACACACAAACAATAGACACACATCGATGTGAAGAAATCGAGTGCATAAATCGTTGCGTTTGGAGGAGAGATCGAAAACGTTACCTTTGGAGGAGAGATCGAGTGCCGAAATCGATTTGCACTTTACCTTGAAATAGAGAGATCGGACAGAGAGAGATCGACAAAGAGAGAGACGATGACCTAGGATGGATGTTCAGGGGCGATCGAGAGAGAGAGAGAGCAACTAGGAAATTAGGGGTTTTAAAATGAGAATAAAAACTTTGTAGTTTTAGTCCCTGGACTTCAGAATTTTATATTTATGTCATGATTTTGTTAATAAGTTGCCATTTTTTTTTGATATACCATTTAGTGACTATTACTTTTTGTCACTAACACATACAATTAGTAACCATCATTTTAGTGACAACTACTTTTTGTTACTAACATTTTTATTTAGTGACCACTATTTTGTTGTCACTAATCTATTCAACTAAACTACTAAATTCTATGTAGTGACAACTAGGTTTGGTCACTAATTCTTTGAAATTAATGACAACTATTTTTTGTCACTACCCCTTTTATTTTAGTGACAACTATTTTTTGTTACTATCATTTTATTTAGTGACCACTATTTTGTTGTCACTAATCTATTCAACTAAACTACTAAATTCTATGTAGTGACAACCAGTTTTGGTTACTAACTCTTTGAAATTAGTGACAACTATTTTTTGTCACTACCACTTTCGTTTTAGTGACAACTATTTTTTGTTGCTAGCATTTTTATTTTAGTGACCTCTATTTTGTTGTCACTAACTTATTCAACTAAACTACTAAATTCTATGTAGTGACAACTATTTTTAGTCACTAACTATTTGAAATTAGTGACAACTATTTTTGGTCACTACCACTTTCATTTTAGTGACAACTATTTTTTTTGTTACTAACATTTTTATTTAGTTACCACTACTTTGTTGTCACTAATATATTCAACTAACATTAACTCCTAAATACTATGTAGTGACAACTATTTTTGTCACTAACTCTTTTAAATTAGTGACCACTATTTTTTGTTACTACCACTTTCATTTTAATTACAACTATTTTTTTGTTACTAAATTTTTTATTATAGTGACCATTATTTTTTGTCACTAATCTATTCAACTAATGTGAACTCCTAAATACTATGTAGTGACAACTATTTTTTGTCACTAACTCTTTGAAATCAGTGACGAAAAATATAATCGTCACAAATTTAGTCATTAAATTATATATAGGAATAATCTTTTTTAGCCATAAGAATTAGTGACAATTCTAGTGACCAAAGTTTAGTTTTTGTCACTATATTCATATTAGCGACCAAATTTTAGTGACAACCTTTGTTACTGTCACTAACGTTGAAATTAGTGACCAAAAAATAAGTCGTCACTAAAATTTTGGTCACTAATTACTATTTTTCTTGTAGTGTTTGCATCAAACAGAAACAACAAAAAATCACCCAACATATGCATAAAAGTTGCAACATATGTGAAAATAAAGGTGTAACAAATTTAGAACCAAAGATGTGAGATACCACGTAGATAGTCTAGATTGTACTATAATGTTATTTTTAATCATATTATGCAAAAATAAAAAATAAAAACCATAATATTGTTGCAAGAATTTGAATGGAGTTAGCTAAGAGTTTATGGAACGAAATCAGTTATGTGTGAGGACATAAATACTATGATTATTGAACTCAAAGTAAATTGCTCATCTTGAAATACGTTTCCTTCTGTAAGGTTAGACACTGAGTAATTTTGTTGTATAGAAGTTAGAAATTTTTGTGCCAACCTTTCAAATTGTAAAGTGGATAGTTTCTTGAGATGAATGATAGCGTTACATCTAAATTACCGGTAAGATATATAAGATATATAAACTGGTGTACTAAACCTTAGAAAGACAAACAATCAAGGTTTTGAAAATATAAAAATGTACCATATGATCAACAACTAACCTTGGTGTAAGAAATTTTAATCAAGTTGACGAACTGAAATAACAGTTGCGTTCCTTCAAGACGATGATACAAAATTACATATACAAACAAAAGCCACCTATGAGTGTCATCAATAAAAGTGCTAATTAAATTGTTGTCATTGAGGCATTTCATTATACACCTAATATGCATATGTTAAAATTGCAATATGTAATAAGATATATGCATTGCTAGTGCCATAATAATGTCAATGTTGAATCTGGAAATACCATAAAAACAGAGAAAAGCTTGAAAACACATTTAGTACTCTTACTATTAGAGCATCTCCAACAACATTGCTAAATTTTTTCTAAAATAGAGAATGAAAAGTCAAAATCTCTAAAAACATTTTCTTCTAACTCCAACAGCTTTTCTATTTTAGAGAATCAATCATTATTTATATTATTATAATATTCCATAATTTATCATCCCAATACACTTTTTAAAAAAAAACTTAAAATAAAATGTTAAAAATTGAATCTTATTGGTTGGATTGAATAAAATAATATTTTCTCTCTCCAATTTAGAGATTATAGAGAATTCTCTATATTTAGAGATTTTTTGATCTTTCTCTATTTTAGCAAACCATATAGCAAAACTGTTGGAGAGGAATAGCAAAGAAAAAGCCAAAATTTTCTATTTTAGCAATGTTGTTGGAGATGCTCTTAAGACTCTAAAGGACTAAATTACAACAATATTCACCGTGAAGCTAATGTAGTGACATAAAAAAGAGAAAAAGCTTTTATTTATACATGAACGAGCCGGATGAATTTTAATCAAATTGAATACTAATCTATCCTGGTTATGACAATAACCGAAATCAACCCCTGAAAACACATTTTCAAGTGTCAAAAAGCTAAGAATATTTGAAAATCAGCATCAATCACATTCACTCTCTTACTTGGTGATTACCGGTTCGGGAACTCCTTGGTAATTCTGTACCAGATGTGCAGAGAAGGCAAAGTAGATAGATGAGAGGAAGCAGAAGGAAAAAAAAGAGTTTAATAGAAATTACATTGAGTAATCCGATGAAAAGAAGATGAAGCGATTGGAGATGGAGAGAAGCCGTCCTTGGAGAAGATGAAAAAAACAATGTCTTTATTTCGGTTTCAAATATTTGTGAATTTGTAAAGAGAAGTATTAACAAACACTTGTAAGGCATAAAAATAGGTTTGAATTAGATGGAAGTTGCATCTGCATCAAAACCAAATCAAACCAAAAGATACACATTTAACTTAAGGGCATGCACGGAATATCAATCTACTTTCATAAATTTTCTTATTATGTCATTGTACTTTCATTTTTCTTATTATAGCAATGTACTTTAAAGTTATTTTTTCTTAGGGCATTGTACTTTAAAAAATTTACCCATTACAACATTGGGTAACATGCTACATTTTAAACCGGTTTTTGTTGCTGACGTGTCACACTTAAAATGACATGGACGACACATAGGATATGTTTACATGTCATTAAAATGAAAACATATTTCAAAAATAATTTTTTAAAAGCAAATTCCTTCCCTCGCTCTGACGTTCCAATTCTCATCACGTTCCAATTCTCATCTAGCCGACTCTGAAGTCTGTGTGTGTGTCTCTCTCCGTCACTGAAATCGAATGTCTCTATGGTGTGTGTTGTGCGTGCATTTCTTGGACAATAAGGGGGGAATGATGGTTGGACTAGGACGGCGATGGGAATTGTTGTCCGACTTGCTGGTTGTTGTTACCGCTAGTTAGACGACGGCGGTCAGGCAATGCGGAGAAAATATATGTTTTGGGTCAAAAAGGGCGGGGGTGGGAAGGAATCGTGAAATAATTAGGGGAAATTTGGGGGGGGGGGGGGGTAAGCTAGAATAAAATTTTGAGGGCTAGAAAGGAAAAATAGGAGGAACTCAATTTTTAGATAGGTTTTAAATAATAATCTTTTTATATTTGGGATAGTTTATCTGATGTTTATCTGGTAAGCTTTTATCACTTTTGCTTAACTTACCGGGTAAATTTTAGTCAATTAAAAAGACATCATATGTGCAACATTTAACTCTCACTTACCGGGTAAGACTCTCAATCCTTGTCATAGTAAAATTCTCAATCTTTGTCATGTTCGTAAAAATGAGCACCATCTTCACCTAATGTACCTCTTTAAAGCTCGATAGATCCATTCAGGCCGAACTAACCCTTTAAAGCCCAATAGAACCCTTTAAAGCTCGATAGATCCATTAAGGCCCAATAAAACCCTTTAAAGTCCCAATATAACCCTTTAAAGCCCAATAGAACCCTTCAAGCCCGATAAATCCATTAAAGCTCAATGAAACCCTTTAAAACCAGATCGATCCATTAAGGCCCAACAAAACCCTTTAAAGCCCGATAGATCCATTAATGCCCAATGAATACCTTT
Organism: Arctium lappa; assembly: GCA_023525745.1. Lineage (NCBI taxonomy): Eukaryota > Viridiplantae > Streptophyta > Magnoliopsida > Asterales > Asteraceae > Arctium > Arctium lappa. Next base: position 17,332,727 of record CM042056.1, on the reverse strand, counting down.
AAAGCCCAATAGATTTATTCAAGTCGAACTAACCCTTTAAAGCATTATTGGACCTTCAAGGCTTTAATGGTTCTTAATGAACACGATTGCGCCTTTATAGGATTTAACGACTCTTAATGAACTATAACGGGTCTTGATGGATCGTATTAAACTCAGTGACTTTTAATTAACCTTATTGGGTCTTGGTGTTCTTCAATAACTCTTAATTAACTATGTTGGGCCTTCATGGTTGTAATGGGTGGAAATGAACTATATTGGAACTTATTAAGTCCCGATATAACCCATTAAAACCCAACTGAACCGATTTAAGCCTAACAGAATCGATTTAAGATAAATACAAATCACAATAGAACCCATCAAAGCCCATTATGATCGTTGTTGACTTATTAAGTCCCAAACACACAAGTGATGACTTATTAATGCCCAATAACACTAGTGGTGACTTATTACGTGCTTATATGCATATATTGGCTGCATAGATGCATGAGTTGTGTATTAGGGTCAATTAGACAACTAAGATCCATTATACCCCGATATGAACCACTCGACCACCATTATAGCCCAATATGAAATTTTATGACTTATTAAGGCCCAATAACACTAGTAGTCACTTAGTATGTGTTGTCTATTATGGTCGATAAGACAACTAAGAAACATTATACCACAATACGGACACTAAACCACCATTATAGCCCCAATATGACCCTTTACAATTTATTAAGGCCCAACATAACACCATTTTGAATTAATACGTGTTTGTGTATTAATATGTACCACATATATGCATGTGGTTTGTAGTCGATTCAATAAGTCAACTAAACCAACATATCTCAATTTAACCCATCAAAGCCCACTATGATCGGTGTTGACTTATTAAAGCCCAAACACACAAGTGGTGACTTATTATCTGTTTCTTGACATGTATAAAATCCAAAATTAATCTTAAAATAAAATCCAAAATTAATTTTAAAATAATAATTATTTAATAAATGGTTTAATTGAATTTTCTTAAATTTTGAATTTTAATTTTAATTCTAAAAACTTTAAATTACTTTGAGTATTAATATCATTTTAGATTTTAATTATACTTTGAATTTAAAATTATTTTAAAATTAATTTTGGATTTTATTTAAATTAAATTAATTAATTTACGACAGATTTTCGACGAAAATCCGTTGGTAATAGCTCTTTTTCTAGTAGTACCATCCACATATACATACACAATATACAATCATCCATATATACATAGACACATATAAACCAAATAAGACAAATATCATCCTTAAAACCTCATATGCGTACTAGAATTGAAAAAAAATATTAAATTCCGTCGGTAATCCGTCGGTGATTTATGACGGATTACCGACAGAATTTAATATTTTTTTAAAAAATGTTTTAATTATTTACCGACAGAATTTATAATAAAATAAATAAATATTAAAATATTAAAGCGTCCGTCGGTAATCCGTCGATGGTTTTGCAACGGATGGGTACTTTTACCGACGACAAAGTTTTTCATCCCTAAAATCTAGAGTCCGTTGGTATTCCGTCGCTATTCACCGATGGTTTGTGTCCGTCTGTAATTCCCGTCGGAATTAACGAATTTTCTAGCGGTGGCCGTGAGGGAGAAGAAGGGTAGAGACGAAGAACCCGACGCCTGTTTAAACATTTTAGTTTTTAAAATTTTGAAAACATCTCTCTAATAATGTGGTGCTCTTTGTTTTAAAAAATAAAAAATGAAATTACAGTTTGGTCCTTCATCTTTGTGTTTTTGTTTTTGTATAAGTTGCAAATAGTGATGGCCAAAAATCGGGCCCGGGCCGGGCCAAAACGGGCTTCGGGCCCAAATAGTAAATCCAAAAACCGGGCCAATCGGGCTTCGGGCCGGGCCGGGTCGGGCTTCACCCGAATATGTGTGGCCCGTTTAATGTTGAAAAAACCGGTTATAGGAAAACCGGGCCGAGCATTTTTTCGTATTTTTTTCAAAAATAATAATTTCTTCGTATTTTTACACACACACTTTCATCTCCAAATTTCCAGAAAATATAAGAGTTACAAAGGTGAAAATCATCTTCAAATCAAGAATTCCAAGTTTATCTCATCATCTACACAAGGTACAAAACCATATTTCATCATTTTCTTCATGTTTATTCAAGTTTGGTGTTTGAACTTTATAAAACCCTCATGCATGTGTAGAAGTAATTCATTCATGGTTTTAGAAGTGAAATGTACATCATTGATTAATAAAACATTCATAAAGTGATGCCATAAAATGATCTTCCATGAAAAACCAAGTTAAGTAGTGAAAATTTGAGTTCTTGATGAATATGTTGATCTTATCATAAGTACAACCTTGTGTATAAAAATTTTGATGTTTTAGTTGGTTTATATTTAACATTCTAGTAATAATTTCAAGTTTAATCAAACTCTTATGATGAGATTGTTCAATCTTATGTGATTAAGAGTCTTGAAAATTGATAAGTGATGAAAATCACTTATTTAGGTGTTTTTGGTTTCATGCAACTCACTTTGGATGAAAATTTTGTAGTTTTATATGTGTTCAAAAGTATATATTTCATTCTTAGATCATTATATTGTAAAAAGGTGTTTAAATCCAAATGGTTTCACAAGAAACCATGGGAAATGGACCTCTAAATGTTTAATACAAAAACTTGTACTACACAGAGTTGTTGTCCAGAAAATGGACCTACTTCCAACATGCATAAATCATGTTCTACATGTCAAAATTCGGGTTTTTTGCTTATAGACTTTAATTTAGGGTGTTAGATTTCTAAAGAGTCCGAAAACACTAATTTTGGAGATGATTTGAGCACTTAAATGGATTTCACAAGAAAATGGTGCAATATGTCCAGTGAAGACAGATTTATACACCTATCTTGTAGAGGCCATAACTTCCTCATTTCTTATCCCAAATTAAGTGAATATTTTTCCAAATGATAGGATTTTGAGTTAGGGTTACACCCATATAAGTATTATTGGCTAATTCAAAGAATTGATACCCCAAAAGCATGCTACAAATGAGGTATGTCACTGATCCGGAAATCAGTGACACACTGCTTTGTGGAAATTATTTCAGGTATCAAAACTCATCCAAAAATTATGAAAAAGTGCAGATTTACTCTTTACACACTATAGTATTACCACAAAAATTTTGGTGAATTCATTCCTTTGGGAAGATATGTTTCTATAGTGGTTTTGTTGACTAAAATTTTGGACAACTTCTGCTGAATTTTCAGAAAAGTGATTATAATGAGATCTAGACTTGTGTTAAGACATAATAAGACTATAATTGATCTAAATATGGTTTTAGACATTGACACCTACTTAATGGCATTTCATAAGTTATTTGGACGGGTCATTTGGACATAGGAACGGGTATTAATGTATTTTTCACTATGGCAACCTTCACTATAGGAAACCAAGGAAGCGGCACCTATTTTGAGCACTATCGTTAAGTTTCCAAGTTCACTCTCAAGGTGAGTATTCACAGCTCCTCTTTTATCGTTTTACGTATTTTGGGGTGAAAAGCATGCTTAAGTACGATTATAATGATTCATGAGTTAATTGAAATGTTTTGCGCAGTTAAGTCGCCAAGGCTTGTTTTCAAGCATTTTAAAAAGTAAGATGTATGACGCTAAATAGTTGGTATGTTGAGTATTTAAGAGTTAGTCCCCAGACGACACTACTATTAACCCAGAAAATTGGGCCTATAGTATTAGTGGATAGCGCTATTTGGGCTTGACCAACCCCACTTCTTACAGTTGACGAGCTAGGAGTGCACTATACTAGAGAAGTGATTGAACATGTGGCGCTTGAGACCACCTCTGAGTCAAGGCACACGGGGCAAAAACAAGGGTCCGGGACGGTTTAGTAGTGGCTCAACCAAGTTTAAGTTATACCGACTCAAGTCATACGTAAAGCAATACTCATGAAATTTTCAAGTTAAGCTAATGAGCACGGATGTGCTCCAAGTATTTGAGCACGTATATGCTCCAAGTATTCAAGTTAAGCTTTTGAGCACGAACATGCTCCAACTATCAAATCTTTGCATATAAAATGTTTTGTGCATCTTTAAAACCTGTGAACTCACCAACTCTCGTAGTTGACCATATTTTTGTACATGCTTTTCAGGTAATCAAGAAGGTAAACTTTAAGGGTCGTTCTGCGTATAACATGGATATGTTTGGGGGATGTACAAACTTTTGGACAATGCTATCTTGAATTATCTCGGGATTGTAATTTCACGATAAACATTCTACTATTAAATTTTGTAATGTATTTTTATTAAATGTATGGTGGTTGAACTTTATGCTTGTGGATTGTTTATCGGAAACTGTTATACCCCGTGTTTCCGCTTTAGCGGGGTGTGACAGATTTGGTATCAGAGCCACAGGTTATAGAGAATACCGGTTTTATACAAAACCATACACTATAACCCTATAAAAAAAATTTATTTTACAAACGAAATTACGAACCCGAGTACATCCCTAGCATGACTAAGATGTGTCTTTCGTAATCACACCCTAACTTAGGCAAAGCTTGATCACCTTTGTTTAATTTGAGTGTGCATAATGGAGACATAGATCGGGTATGCTAAAAGTTACTAAAAATAGAAACTTTTCGATTCAAAAACGAAAAGCATGTTTTGTTTGTGAGTTCGCATGGCATTTTTGGTTATTAAAGGATATTATCATATGCTTAATAATTTAACTTTGTTAATTATCGCAGTCGACATGTCTCGTTCCCCACCTAGAGAACAATCCCCTGATGAATCAGGTTATCTCACCCACATACCCGGGAGAAATTCTCCTCCTAGTGAAGAGTATGACCATTCTGAGCATGAGTATTCCGATTCCGAGCTTACACCAGTAAGATCCGCTACGCCCACACCAGATCCGACACCATGTGCCACACCTGAATGTGAGAAGACTCCTATACCAGTTAGAGATGAGGCAGGGCCTTCTCGGTCCAGGGGTATAAGGTTATCACCCCTTCACCTGCTAGGATACCGGCACTCCCACTAGCCGGCATGACTGAGGCCGAGACATATTGGATTAGGAGTTTGTCTCGGAGTATGGAACAGTGTAGGTTGCAAGTTGATTACCATGAGCATTCCATTGACTCACTTAGGAAAATGATGAGTATGACTGACAATATTACAAAGGGGATGATATCGATGATGGGAACTAGTGATGAGATGATAGGGAAGATATTTGGAGAGCTAGCAGAGACTAGAGCGATGGTGACCTGGCTGCACACTTGTTTGTCGACCGTGATGGGATTCTTGGTAGTGATTGTGGCTTTGGTGATGGTGCACTATTGGCGTTTGTAGTTGTGATTGATGCATGATTTGGGTTGTTAAAAACTATATTTTGGGGCTTGTAGCCCGTGACTTTAAAACACTTAACTCATTTTGGATTGTCACATTTTGTAAATGTTTGGATGATGTATGTCTTGATGATGGATGCTTATGATATATTTTGTTATGCATGATTCTAAGTCTTTAAGAATGTATTCTTTATGATTTAATTATCGTATCATGTTTGTATGGTGGAATGGAATTTAATTAGACTAAAAAAAATTGCAATTAGAACTATGCCGCCAAGAAGGGAAGACCCCGAGATTGCTCGGCTAGTAAACGAACAAATTCTTGCAACACTCCCTGCCATAGTTAGCCAGATAACAGCGGGATTAAATGCAAATCCACCCAACCAACCAGGAGCTGGTGTTAACGTTGAAAGAGAGTGTACATATAAGACCTTCAGGACTTGTAATCCAAAGGAACTCCATGGTACTGAAGGAGTGGTTGGATTACTGTCTTGGATAGAAGGAATGGAGTTTGTCCTTCATATCAGTAAATGTACGGAAACTAAGAAGGTAGAATTTGCAACTTGTTTATTACAAGGTAGAGCACTGACTTGGTGGAACACCCAAGTGCAAACGAGAGGAAGAGATGCAGCAAATGGATTGACATGGGACGAGTCCAAAGAGATGATAAAAGGGGAATACTGTTCAAGGAGTGAAATGCAGAAGTTGCAGGCGGAATTCTGGGATCATGAGATGAAAGACAATGATGTAGATACATACACGGCACGATTCAATGAGTTGGCGAAAATTGTACCACATCTGGTGACACCAGAAGAAAATCGAGTTGACAGGTACATTTGGGGATTAGCACCGGAAATTAGAGGAGATGTAACTTTGGGAAAACCGAAAACTCTTCAAGAGGCTGTGGATTTAGCAACGAAGCTCACCAATAATGCAATTCGTTCAGGACTTTTCTCTAGTGACAAAGCCAAAGGAAAGAGGAAAGTTGAAGAGGGTTTAAGGAGGCAGGATGACCGAAGGAGGGGAAAGGATTGGAGGATCATGGGTAGCTATGGAGTTCAGGTGCAGGCAGCCGATAAGGAAAAAGGGACATATCCGAGATGTAACAAGGGTAATAAGCCACATTCCAGAAACTGTATTATATGTCGCAAGTGCCACAGATGAGGTCATTACGAGAAGGATTGCAAGGCTGGAGGAAGGAGAGTTTGTTTTGAATGCGGGAGCCCGGATCATTTTAAAAACAACTGTCCTAGGGTGAACAGAAGGGCGAATGCGAATCAGATTCGGCCAGTTGGACAGAGGGATCAAAGGGGCCAAGCAAGTGGCCGAGTGTTTGAAATTGGGGCGGAAGAAGCAAGGCGGGACCCAAATGTGATTACAGGTATGTTTCCCTTAAACAATCACTCCGCATCTGTATTAGTTGATTCTGGAGCAGATAAAAGTTTTGTGTCGTTAAATTTTAGACCGAAAGTTAAACAAATGACACAAAAATTAAAAGAAGACTATGTCATTGAGTTTGCTAATGGGCAAGAAATTAGGGTCAAAGATGTATTTCCAAATTGTACCCTAAGTTTAGCTGAAAAGGATTTCAAAATAGATTTGATCCCAATAAAGCTAGGTAGCTTTGATATAGTCGTGGGCATGGATTGGTTGTCAAAGAACCACGCGGAGATAAGTTGTTCCGAGAAGATTCTCCGAATCCCGTTACCGGGAGGAGAAGTACTTATAGTACCTGGAGAAGAGTCTAAGAGAAAACTGAAGATGGTGTCTTGTATGAAAATACGGAAGTACCTGAGGAAAGAATGTGACGCATTTCTGGCGCATGTAATAAGTAAAGAACCTAAGGAGAACTGTTTGCAAGATATTCCGGTAGTCCGAGAATTTCCTGAAGTATTTCCCGAGGAGTTACCTGGATTACCTCCACCGAGACAAGTCGAATTCCGTATCGATTTGGTTCCAGGAGCTGCACCGGTGGCCAAGGCACCGTACCGTTTGGCACCTTCGGAGATGCAAGAACTGTCAGAACAACTACAAGAACTACTCGACAAGGGATTTATTAGGCCTAGCTCTTCGCCTTGGGGAGCACCAGTACTATTTGTTAAAAAGAAGGACGGGACGTTCCGAATGTGTATTGATTATAGGGAACTCAATAAGCTGACTTTAAAGAATCGATATCCACTTCCCCGAATCGATGATTTATTTAATCAATTGCAAGGCGCATCGTACTTTTCAAAGATTGACTTACGGTCCGGATATCATCAAATGAGAGTTCGTGAAGAAGACATCGACAAAACGGCGTTTAGAACTCGTTACGGTCACTATGAATTTCTAGTTATGCCCTTCGGACTGACAAACGCTCCAGCAGTTTTCATGGACTTGATGAACAGAGTCTGCCGACCATACTTGGACAAGTTCGTGATCGTGTTTATAGATGACATTCTGATTTATTCGCGAAGCAAGGAGGACCACGAACAACACCTGAAGTTGATGTTGGAATTGCTTAAGGAACAGAAATTGTACGCCAAGTTCTCCAAGTGTGAATTTTGGCTTCGAGAAGTACATTTTCTGGGTCATGTGGTTAATAAGAAAGGGATTCATGTTGATCCAACAAAGGTTGAGGCCATTAAAAAGTGGGAAACTCCTAAGACACCGACAGAAATTCGTCAATTTCTTGGCCTGGCAGGTTATTATCGGCGATTTATCGAAAATTTTTCCAAGACTGCTCAACCACTCACGTCGCTAACCCAAAAAGATAAGAAGTTTGAGTGGGGAGAAAAACAGGAGGAGGCATTTCAAACGCTGAAGCATAAGTTATGCAACGCGCCAATTCTAGCGTTACCAGAAGGTACAAAAAATTTTGTGGTATATTGCGATGCATCACATCAAGGTTTGGGATGTGTATTGATGCAAAGAGATAAAGTTATAGCTTATGCCTCAAGACAACTTAAAGTTCATGAAAATAATTATACCACTCATGATTTGGAGTTAGGAGCAGTGGTATTCGCTTTAAAGATTTGGAGACATTATCTTTATGGTACCAAGTGTATCGTTTACACTGATCACAAAAGCCTCCAGCATATCTTTGATCAGAAAATGTTAAACATGAGACAACAAAGATGGGTGGAACTACTCAGTGACTACGATTGTGAGATAAAGTATCATCCCGGAAAAGCCAACGTAGTAGCAGACGCATTGAGTAGGAAGGAGAAGGTAAAACCGACAAGAGTACGAACTATGGGAATGTTGGTACAAACGAGCCTCAAAACACAAATCTGTGAAGCTCAAAAAGAGGCACTGAAGGAGGAGAATCTAAAGAATGAAGTACTTCATCAGTCAGAAAAAGATTTTGAAACCCGATCAGATGGGGTGCAATATTTCAAGAATAAGGTCTGGGTACCAAAAGTGGAAGGTCTGCGGATGTCGATCTTGGAAGAAGCGCACCAAACGAAGTATTCGATTCACCCGGGAGCCGACAAAATGTATAAGAAGATAAAAGAGTATTACTGGTGGCCGGGAATGAAGAAGGACATTGCTGAGTTTGTGGGTAAATGTTTGACTTGTGCTAAAGTCAAAGCAGAGCATCAAAAGCCATCTGGACTTTTGCAACAGCCAGAGATACCTCAATGGAAATGGGATCAAGTATCCATGGATTTCATCACAAAGTTACCCAGAACAGGAAGAGGTAATGATGCAATTTGGGTTATTGTGGATAGACTTACAAAATCCGCGCATTTTCTTCCCATCCGAGAGGATTTCAAAATGGAAGGATTGGCACAAGTATACATAGATGAAATTGTCTCTCGTCATGGAGTACCACTATCCATTATTTCAGACCGAGACAGTCGTTTCACTTCTCGGTTTTGGCAAGCGTTTCAGAAAGCTCTGGGTACCAGGTTGGATTTGAGCACTGGTTATCAGCCACAAACGGATGGTCAATCTGAAAGAACCATCCAGACTCTGGAAGACATGTTACGCGCTTGTGCTATAGACTTCGGAGGTAGCTGGGATAAGCACTTACCATTGATTGAATTTTCTTATAACAACAGCTACCATACCAGTATTCAATGTGCGCCATACGAAGCCCTTTATGGACGTAAGTGTCGATCTCCACTTAGTTGGGTGGAAATTGGTGACAGTCAATTGTTTGGGCCTGATATTATACGGGAGACTACCGACAAAATATCGACCATACAAGACAGGCTTAAAGCTGCAAGAGATCGACAGAAAAGCTATGCAAATAATCGCAGAAAACCCTTAGAATTCCAAAAGGGTGACAAGGTTCTTCTGAAAGTGTCTCCATGGAAGGGAGTTGTGAGATTTGGAAAAAGGGGCAAATTAAGCCCAAGATTCATTGGTCTATATGAAGTATTAGAAAGAATTCGACCAGTAGCTTATAAGCTTAAGTTGCCACAAGAGTTGAGTGCCATTCACGACACGTTCCACGTGTCAAATTTAAAGAAGTGTATAACTGACGAGTTGGCGATTGTACCTCCAGATGAAATTCAAGTGGACGAACGACTTATTTTCAGAGAAGAGCCGGTTGAAATTTTGGGTCGCGAAGTTAAGCGACTAAGGAGAAGTAAAATTCCTATTTTAAAGGTTCGTTGGAAGTCGCGTCACGGACCTGAATTTACGTGGGAAAGAGAGGATCTTATGAAGCGCAAGTATCCTCACTTGTTTAATCAAGAGGCGGTCCGGAAGTGACAAACTTTAAATTTCGGGACGAAATTTCTCGAAGTAGGGGAGACTGTGACAACCGTCAAGATTAGTGCTCAGGTTAATTTCTAAGTTAATGAAAATTAAGATTTAAGTATTTTCCACTCCTTAAATTGCATAAAATTTTTAAGATAAAAGTTTCCTGAAAATTTAGGAGGTTGCGTAGAATGTCCGGAACAGTTCCGTGTCTGACCGTCACATCTCAGAAATGCCAAAAATCATGTTGGAAGTCTAAAATACATAAAATTATGAGGTTTATATTTATTTAGATGAATATATATTTAATTGTAAAAATTTACTCAAATTAGAGAGATTTGAAAATTTGAAAATTTTCGGTTCGCAATTTATCTGATTTAATTGAGAAATTGAGATATTTAAAAAAAAAAAAAAACTCTTGGGTTGGGCTTGGAGGGGCCATGTGGCCGGCCTCCCTCTCCCTCTTAATTCTTTTTTTTAAAACAAAACTTGAATTTGAAACCTCATAATCTCATTTGTATCTTGACTCATCACCTTCTTTCTCTCTCTCTCTCTACAATCGGCTCACACACACACACACACTTTCATCTCCAAATTTCCAGAAAATATAAGAGTTACAAAGGTGAAAATCATCTTCAAATCAAGAATTCCAAGTTTATCTCATCATCTACACAAGGTACAAAACCCTATTTCATCATTTTCTTCATGTTTATTCAAGTTTGGTGTTTGAACTTTATAAAACCCTCATGCATGTGTAGAAGTAATTCATTCATGGTTTTAGAAGTGAAATGTACATCATTGATTAATAAAACATTCATAAAGTGATGCCATAAAATGATCTTCCATGAAAAACCAAGTTAAGTAGTGAAAATTTGAGTTTTTGATGAATATGTTGATCTTATCATAAGTACAACCTTGTGTATAAAAATTTTGATGTTTTAGTTGGTTTATATTTAACATTCTAGTAATAATTTCAAGTTTAATCAAACTCTTATGATGAGATTGTTCAATCTTATGTGATTAAGAGTCTTGAAAATTGATAAGTGATGAAAATCACTTATTTAGGTGTTTTTGGTTTCATGCAACTCACTTTGGATGAAAATTTTGTAGTTTTATATGTGTTCAAAAGTATATATTTCATTCTTAGATCATTATATTGTAAAAAGGTGTTTAAATCCAAATGGTTTCACAAGAAACCATGGGAAATGGACCTCTAAATGTTTAATACAAAAACTTGTACTACACAGAGTTGTTGTCCAGAAAATGGACCTACTTCCAACATGCATAAATCATGTTCTACATGTCAAAATTCGGTTTTTTTGCTTATAGACTTTAATTTAGGGTGTTAGATTTCTAAAGAGTCCGAAAACACTAATTTTGGAGATGATTTGAGCACTTAAATGGATTTCACAAGAAAATGGTGCAATATGTCCAGTGAAGACAGATTTATACACCTATCTTGTAGAGGCCATAACTTCCTCATTTCTTATCCCAAATTAAGTGAATATTTTTCCAAATGATAGGATTTTGAGTTAGGGTTACACCCATATAAGTATTATTGGCTAATTCAAAGAATTGATACCCCAAAAGCATGCTACAAATGAGGTATGTCACTGATCCGGAAATCAGTGACACACTGCTTTGTGGAAATTATTTCAGGTATCAAAACTCATCCAAAAATTATGAAAAAGTGCAGATTTACTCTTTACACACTATAGTATTACCACAAAAAATTTGGTGAATTCATTCCTTTGGGAAGATATGTTTCTATAGTGGTTTTGTTGACTAAAATTTTGGACAGCTTCTGCTGAATTTTCAGAAAAGTGATTATAATGAGATCTAGACTTGTGTTAAGACATAATAAGACTATAATTGATCTAAATATGGTTTTAGACATTGACACCTACTTAATGGCATTTCATAAGTTATTTGGACGGGTCATTTGGACATAGGAACGGGTATTAATGTATTTTTCACTATGGCAACCTTCACTATAGGAAACCAAGGAAGCGGCACCTATTTTGAGCACTATCGTTAAGTTTCCAAGTTCACTCTCAAGGTGAGTATTCACAGCTCCTCTTTTATCGTTTTACGTATTTTGGGGTGAAAAGCATGCTTAAGTACGATTATAATGATTCATGAGTTAATTGAAATGTTTTGCGCTGTTAAGTCGCCAAGGCTTGTTTTCAAGCATTTTAAAAAGTAAGATGTATGACGCTAAATAGTTGGTATGTTGAGTATTTAAGAGTTAGTCCCCAGACGACACTACTATTAACCCAGAAAATTGGGCCTATAGTATTAGTGGATAGCGCTATTTGGGCTTGACCAACCCCACTTCTTACAGTTGACGAGCTAGGAGTGCACTATACTAGAGAAGTGATTGAACATGTGGCGCTTGAGACCACCTCTGAGTCAAGGCACACGGGGCAAAAACAAGGGTCCGGGACGGTTTAGTAGTGGCTCAACCAAGTTTAAGTTATACCGACTCAAGTCATACGTAAAGCAATACTCATGAAATTTTCAAGTTAAGCTAATGAGCACGGATGTGCTCCAAGTATTTGAGCACGTATATGCTCCAAGTATTCAAGTTAAGCTTTTGAGCACGAACATGCTCCAACTATCAAATCTTTGCATATAAAATGTTTTGTGCATCTTTAAAACCTGTGAACTCACCAACTCTCGTAGTTGACCATATTTTTGTACATGCTTTTCAGGTAATCAAGAAGGTAAACTTTAAGGGTCGTTCTGCGTATAACATGGATATGTTTGGGGGATGTACAAACTTTTGGACAATGCTATCTTGAATTATCTCGGGATTGTAATTTCACGATAAACATTCTACTATTAAATTTTGTAATGTATTTTTATTAAATGTATGGTGGTTGAACTTTATGCTTGTGGATTGTTTATCGGAAACTGTTATACCCCGTGTTTCCGCTTTAGCGGGGTGTGACAAAAAAGGTCAAAAAAGCGTATATAAACGGTAACATAACGGCTCTTTTTTTTTAAATACGATTCGGGCCGGGCCGGGCCAAAAACCGGGCCATGAACCGGGCTCGGGCCGAGCCGGTCCGGGCCGCCAAATCCTCCAAAAACATGAACCGGTTCATGTTTTCGGGCTCCAAACCGGTTTTCCACCGGGCCGGGCTCGGTTAACCGATCGGGCCGGGTCGGGCCGGGCCGAGATGGCCATCACTAGTTGCAAACATAACGTTTTCATCATATATATATATATATATATATATATATATATATATATATATATATGTTTTTTATCAATAAAAAAGTAAAATCTAAAATTTACTATATTATTAGTAAAAAAATTAAAATAACTTATTAATGTATTAAAATTAAGGTTATAAGTTATTATAGTTTGATATGATTTTTTAAAACAATTAAATTAAACTCCATAAAACTAACTAATAACAAACAAATAGACACATTTAAATAAAAGAAAAAATATTTCACCTATATCTTCGGTTACCTTTTGGACACATATGTTGGTTATACTTTTAGCCATATAAATTTCATTTTATCCATGACCAAATCATAACATATAGTTACCTTTTGGCCATAAAAAATAATAAAATTCGTTTCTAATCAATGACATATAGTTACACTTAAATTTTAGAACCGTGACTATTGGTTAACTATATTGATCACATACAATAATAAACATTGTGGTCATAAATTACTTATTAGTCACATGAACTGAATTGTTAGAAACGTGGCACTACTAGAAAAAAGACCATTACCGACGGCAAAATCCGTCGGAAATCCGTCGGAAAATCGAATTACCGGCGGATTTCTGGCGGATTACGCTGTCAAAAAATGCCCCGCCAGAAAATGGATTTTCCGACGGATTTCCGACGGATTTTATCATTTCCGACGGATTTTCCGTCGGAAATCCGTCAGAAATTAATTTCCCATTTTTTTTAAAAAAGTCAGATTAATCACCAAACTCTTAATCTGGTTAATTAGTTTCCGACGGATTTCCGACGGATAAAATTTTTATTAATTATTTTATTTTTAACCGTTTATTTATTGAAAAAATACAAAGAAAAATTTTTAAAAAAGAAAAACAAATTTCCGACGGAAAATCCGCCGGAAATCCGTCGGTAAGTCCGCCGGAAATCCGTCGGAAATTTGTTTTTCTTTTTTAAAATTGTTTTTTAAAATTATTATTAAAAATATTTATTTAAATTATCCGCCGAAAATCCGTCGGAAATCCGTCGGAAACGTTTTTAAAATTATAATTTTAATATATTTCTTTAATTTCACCGACGGATAATCCGTCGGAAATCCGTCGAAAATTAACTGAATATTTAAAAAAAAATTAAAAAAAACGATTTTAAAATTTTAAAATCCTGTAAATGCAAAAAAGCTGTAAATAAAATATTAAAATAAATTAACGCCGTCATCGATTATAAAAGACGCTAAAAATACAAATTGTCCCAATTGTTCACTAAAGCAAGTTCATGTACATTAATTTAAATACAAAATAGGTCATAATACTCAACCATCAAGACTCTGGGGGTGGAGGAGGCGGAAACTGCGATTGAGTAAACTGACTTTGGGTTAACCTCGTCACCATCTCCATCATTTCCTGATGCTCCTTCCTGCGGACCTCGTCTCTTCGACGCATCTCCTCCATCTCTTTGTTGCGGGCCTCTTCTGATTCGAGCAGTCGGGCCTCTAATGCTTGAATCTACAAAAAAAAACCACATTAGAGTTTATAATAAGAAGTATATACGAAGTAAATAAACATCAAAGGAAAAAGAGGTACATACCCGAGCATCAGAAGAAGATGCACTACTCGAATATCCACTTGAGGGCACCCCGGTCAAGACCAAATTCGGATCCCTTGTGTTCCCAAAGCCGTATGTTCGGCCTTTCTTGCTTCCCCCGACCGCTTGTTGCCACAATTCTTCATCTATTATGGGATGGGAAGTGGCATCCTCGCCATATTTTTGGGTGAGATTGGCATTATAGTTACCCTGTGGTTTAAGACACAAGTTAATTTCAACAGCATAACGGCTGTAATTGGGACATTTCCAAATAAAACAATCCTAACGTTTGCCCAACAAATGGCAACCCAGACTAAAATGGAGATATATATACCAACATTTAAACTAAAACAATATTAATTTCCGCAAACAATGAAACCAAAGACAGATATAGCCTCTAAACAATAAAATGTATGCCCCAAAAAATGGCAACCCAAACTAGATATAACACTAACATTTTAACTTAAACAATCCTAACGTTTGCCCAAGAAATGGCAACCCATACTAAAATGGAGATATATATATATGCCAACACTTATACTAGACAAATATATATAGATAGATATAATAACATTTTAACTTAAACAATCCCAACGTTTACTAGAAAAAGATTTGGAATTAAAGGTAAACAATTATATAAACTTACCGCAATATGGCTATCCCTTGAAGTCACGTAATCCCCTAGTGATAAACCGCCATCCGAAGAAGATGACTCTGTGCTCGACCTCTTCCTATGTGTATAATCGAAGAGGAACCCACATGTCGGTGGCACACCATTTCTAGCTTTTGTCTACAAAGGTAAATACAAACATGTATTAATTGTCAAATACTAAAAATCAAGCTACTAAAGTAATCGTTGTTAAGAACCTACCAAACGAGCACGATGCGTAGAGATCGTGATCGACCCGGTGGTGTGTTTGGAAATTTCACCATCAATCTCTGTCATTCTGTTATCACTGGCCTTCTTGGATACCTTCTTCCAATGTTCGGTGTTCCATCGATCGATCATCTCGCTCTAGATTTCCTTAGCGAGCCATACGGGAGGGAAGTCCTTCAATAAATTCATATCTCGGTCCCTGTTCTTGGGATCATAGGGTCTTCTATCTTTGACGGCCTTTATGCCTGCATTTGTCCTTGCAGAATTCAAGCCGTCATTGTAATTTTTCATTGATTTGGCCTCCCAAATCTGCAACATAGCGCTATCTAACGCCGAATCCCAACAATAATATGCCTGTACATAAAGTGTTAGTTGATATTTATTTTCAAAACGATTACAAATTAAATACATACTACAAACCTGAAATCGCTCCCACATCTTAGCCCTAACCACCCTAGGGATCTCCAACCAAGAACACCAGGGATGCCTAATAAATGATCGATTGATCTCGCTCATACGGCGAGTGGCATGCGTATCGTCGAAGCTATATATATACATATATTGACTTGAGTTAGTATCGATACCCTAAAACAATTAATTTGATCAATTAATTAATATGACACTTACTCGGTGGCGTTTACCCCAAGTCGATGTCTTTGCAAAGGAGGCTGTTGGGGATTGGTGATGCCACGACCATTTCCCGACTCGAGTTCATCAGCGATGGGTGTTGAAGGTAGAGATGTCGAATCTTGAGGTGCCGAAGCACTACTAGAGGCTCCGGGAGTAGAAGAGTCTTCTCCTCGGTTGCTCGAACTACCCCCCCTACCTCCATAACGCCATGTGCGTGCCATGGTTGGA
Organism: Arctium lappa; assembly: GCA_023525745.1. Lineage (NCBI taxonomy): Eukaryota > Viridiplantae > Streptophyta > Magnoliopsida > Asterales > Asteraceae > Arctium > Arctium lappa. The sequence continues at coordinate 17,316,164 of CM042056.1, read as the reverse complement.
AGTCTACAAAACAATGTTAGAAAGTATAGAACAATGATGCAAGTATACAAAACAACGTTAGATTTAAAAGACCTAGAAAAATAAAAAACACAACATTTTGTCTCCAAATTCATAAGGGTAACAAATAAACAATTAAACATGTTTGCCAAATAAAGATTTAAAAAATCTAGGCAAAGTTTAATAAGACTAAAATTAACCTAATATTTAATCATCTGATCCTTCAAACTCTTCTTCTTCGTCACCACTCTCGTCACCATCCGAGTCTTCAAACTCTTCTTCTTCGTCACCACTCTCGTCAACATGCCAGTTTTCGGGATCATCATTGGCAATTTCCATTTCTTCTTCCTCTGTGACAAGACATATAGGTTCGTCCACATCTTCATTTCTACCTCTGGATGTTATTCTATCATTTTCTTGGAAAAATTGTTCATCATCCACATTTTCATCCGACGATACTTCGACCGCTAACTCGTAGACCCCTCTTGGCTTTGTTTTCACCACAGACCACCAATCTTTTAATGATTTCGATGGATATGGTACATAATAGACTTGTTCAGCTTGTGATGCTAGGATAAACGGGTCGTCTGAACGAAGTCTTGATCTGTGTTTGATGTCAACAAGATTATGTTTTGGGTCAACTCGGATGCCACTAACTGTATCAAACCATGTGCATTTGAATAATGGAACAACACAACGACTGAGTCCAAACCCATGATACTCTATCTCTAGAACTTCATCCAACAATCCATAGTAGTCAGACTCATACTCGGAGTAACAAGAGCCTCTCACGCATACTCCACTGTTATGTGTGGTGCGACCGGTACTATGAGTTTGCGTGTGAAACTTGTAGCCATTTGCAAAAAAACCCGGGTGTCTCCAAACATAACGGAGGGGTCTAGCTGCCAACACTTTCAGACGATCGATAGTGGGGTCGGTACAAGACATAACCTATACATGACAAATAATCATAAAAAAACATAAAAATGAAGGAATAACATATAATGACAAGTAATATGTATACACTTACGTAGCTCTCAAACCAACCGGCAAATTGTTCATTTCTACGTACATCGAGACCCGCTTCATCAATATAAGGCTCGTTACGTCTAACCATATCAGTGAACATGTATGTGAAAGGAGAGACTTCTTCACAATTAAGCAAGATGTATGTGTGAGCCTTGTGCATATCTCCATCTTCAAGTTGACAATGTCTTCCCGCCTTATCATATAATGGACGACACGGGGTTTTAAATACGCTTAACCGTTGGTCGGAAGACTCACATGCGGGGGCAAAATTCCGAGGCTCGCGGTTTAGTCGTGTCTCTACCGTTGGTTCAAAATATAACGCACAATAGGTAGATAGTTCATTAACCAAATATGCCTCCACAATCGATCCTTCTACCCTTGCTCTATTTCTGATTGTTCTTTTCAAGGACCCTAGACGTCTCTCGTAGAGATACATCCATCTGTATTGAACCGGACCCCCGACTAATGCCTCACGTGCCAGATGTACCACAAGGTGTTCCATGGAATCAAAGAACCCCGGTGGAAAAACTCTTTCCAACTTACAAATAGTTTCAATTATACTTGTCTGCAATTGTTCCAAGTCGTCAACGTGTAACACCTTTGAGTATATTGCACGAAAGAATGTGCACAACTCAGTGATAGCATCCCAGATCTGGGTTGGTACCATCCCTTTAATGGAAATAGGGAGAAGTCTTTGCATAAACACGTGACAGTCATGACTCTTGAAGCCATAGAAACTACCATCCGCAAGGTTTACTAATGACCCTATGTTGGAAGCATAGCCATCTGGAAATTTCAATTTCTTCAACCAATCACACACCATTCTTACTTGCCCTTTGTTCAATGTGTATGAAGCTTTCGGTTTGAAGATTTTATTTCGTTCCTCTCTGATATGCAACTCCGGTCGATTGCAGTATTCCTCTATGTCTTTCCTTGCTTTGATGTTGTCCTTTGATTTTGGTGTGTCCATTATCGTGTGAAACAAATTATCAAACACATTCTTCTCAATGTGCATTACATCCAGGTTGTGTCGTATCAACAAAGTGTGCCAATACGGCAGCTCCCAGAAAATGCTTCGCTTTACCCAATTGTGTGTTATCCCAAAACCCACAGGCTTTCTATAGTGCCTTGACCCATGTGGGACACCATCATAAACTGTAGGAAGGCTACAAACTTGATTCCATATTTGGTCCCCGGTTGGCAGTGGGGGTGGATCGGCTTTTTCGGTATGTCCCTTACGAAATCGGATCCTATCACGCCTAAATGTGTGTCTCATTGGGAGAAACTTGCGGTGACAGTCAAACCAACACGACTTTCCTCCGCTTCGTAGCTGGAACGCACATACATAACCCATGCAATATGGACAAGCTAACTTGCCATGCGTGCTCCAACCAGAAAGCATGGCATATGCAGGAAAGTCACTAACCGTCCACAACAGTATGGCCCTCATTGTGAAATTCGTCCTACGACAAGCATCATAGGTATAGATACCCTCGAAGAATAACGTTCTTAACTCGTCGATCAAGGGTCGAAGAAATACGTCCAAATTCTGTCCGGGACTCTTCTTTCCAGGAATAAGCAAAGCCAGGTGGACATAGCACTCTTTCATGCACATCCAAGGCGGTAGATTGTAGTTTGTAAGAAAGACAGGCCATAGTGAATACGGATTAGAGTTCGAGTTATTAGGGTTGAAGCCATCCGTACATAATCCAAGACGAACATTCCCGATCTCTTGAGCAAAATCAGGATGTTTCCTGTCAAAATGTTTCCAAGCCTTCCCATCACTCGGATGTACCATCTTTCCCGACTGAGTTTGATGATCATGGTGCCAAGTCATCTCCTTTGTTGTTTTCTTAGACATATATAACCGTTGTAATCTGGGTGCAATCGGCAAATACGTCATCACCAGATTAGGCACCTTACTGTTCCGGCCAGTTGTCTTGTAACGAGACTCCCCGCACACTCGACAACTGTTATCATTAGCAAAATCCTTATAGAATAGCATGCAATGGTTTTTGCAAGCATGGATCTTTTCTTTCGGAAGAGCAAGTTGCTTCAACATCTTCTTTGTATCGTAAAAGCTACCAACCAATTGTTCACCGTCGGGTAGCATTTCTTTAACCATCAAAATGTTACGATTATAGGTCGACTCTGGTACATTGCAATCTGCCTTCCAATTCAAAAATCTTGCGGCGGCCTCTAACTTCGAAAATCTCTGACATCCCTCCCACAATGGTTGGTCTGCAGCTTCTAACATATTATAGAATTTCTGTGCATGTGGATTTGGATCTTGCTCGTCCCACGTACTGGATGTACCGGGAACATTTTGATCCATCACCATTTGTTGAACACCATCAAACTCATTATAGTCTTCGTCCACTATTGTTTGTTGCGGTTGTTGAATGGGTGCTATTTCACCGTGTGCATACCAGTAAGTGTAAGAAAGCATGAATCCCTTTCTTAATAAGTCTAAATTCACCTCCTCTCTCCCTTTTTATTGGAGAAGCTTGCATTTTTTACAAGGACATCTTATTTCATCACCTTCCTCATTTGCAAACGCAAAATCCAAAAATCTACCTATTTCCTCATTAAAAATTGGATTTAATAGACCACCCCTATTTAAACGTTTATACATCCATCCTCTATCGGTATTAGTTGACATATCTACAAATTGACGAAAGTGTGATTAGTCTTTTGCACATTTTGAATGACTTGAAAACACAAGCAATTGTTTTTTTAAAAATTCGACGACATAACGGCTATAAAACTAATATTTCCATATACAATCAAGCCTAATGTTTGCCCAACAATTGGCAACCCAACTACAAATAATCAATCATAATGTATCGTACTCATGATTTACCATATATCATTTAACAAAATTACGATTTACCATATATCATTTAACCATGGTGATTAGTCTTTTGCACATTTTGAATGACTTGAAAACGCAAGCAATTGTTTTTTAAAAATTCGACGACATAACGGCTATAAAACTAATATTTCCATATACAATCAAGCCTAATGTTTGCCCAACAATTGGCAACCCAATTACAAATAATCAATCATAATGTATCGTACTCATGATTTACCATATATCAACTTTATAAAAATATTTATAACTGAAACTAAAATAAGTTATATTATTTTAGATCTAAATTACAATAAAACTTTAATTTATATCAGAAGATGAGGATTTTAACGTTTTTTAGTTTGAAACTTAGGATAAAAAGTAACAACATATCTCTAGCTTTCTCAAAACCATAAAATAAAATCAAGAAAGACAAATAACTATAAAAAAAATATGAATCATGATTGAAGGTTCGAGTTTTAGATATCAACTAAATGAGTATACTTTAATCTTAACAGGAAAAAAACAACAATCAACCCCTTTACGTTGTCACCCTTAATTACCTTTTTTTAATACAATCTTCCAAAAAATAAACAAAATGAAAATTGTATGGGGATTTTAACCTACTCTTTTGATTCAACAGATTATCCAAAACTTAAGAATTGTTCAAAAATGGGTTCTTGTAATTATTTCCACCAAAAAAGTTAATTGTATTATCATTTTGTATAAAGCTATGATCCGAGGACTCCCCATAATTCTAAACGATTACATTGCTGGGCAGGTACTTTTGTTACTAAAGTTCATGTTCATTCTTCTAATGTTTCTAACTTCTTTTACTGCATACTCACTCTTCAAACTTAATTTGGAATTAGTGATAGCATGTCGATGTTAGCACCAAAACGACTACCAAAAAATTTGGGTGAATCACATGTTTATAAAATGAACATATAGAAAATTGTCAATTTAGAAACGATAACAGCATGAATTGATATTTTCACTCTCGTGTGTCATACTTGCAACCCATTATTTTATTTTTTGTGTGGTTTAGTTTCAACTCAATTTCCAACGTTTTTCGAGAAACTGGCAGCAATCTAGCGTTCCGGTGGACTTGCTACTTTGTTCTACTTTGTTTTATTTTCCATCAGACTCTGGCTAGCTAAAAAACGTAAAAAACATCAGAAGCTAAAAAACTAATAGATAGAAAGACGTAAAAAACAGAAAACAGATAACAGAGATCACTAAAAAACGTAAAAAACAGAAAACAGTAGGCTAGCTAAAAATCTTGTTTTCTTTTGTTTACTTTTGTTCATGGATAGAAAGAAATAAAAAAAACAGTAGGCTAGCTAAAAATCAGGAAAAAAAATCAGAGACCGAATGAGAAATCAGAAAACAGAGATCACTAAAAACGTAAAATTGTATACCTAGTTGAAGCTCCTGAGTTCTGAGTTGATCGACGACCTCAGAAGCTCTTGAGTTCGGAGAAGGGAGGGAGCACCGTGGGAGGGAGCCGCGTGGGAGGTCGCCGAGAGCACCGTGGGAGGGAGCACCGTGGGAGGGAGGTCGCCGAGAGCACCGGAGGGGGAGAGGGAGGTCGCCGAGAGCACTCGTGTGTTAGGGTTGTTTTGGGGGATTTGGGATTTGGGAGCGGGATTGGGATTGTTTTGAGACCCGCCCAAATCATTTTCTTAAAAAAAAAATTAGATTTTAAAATAATAATAAATTTGAATCAGTTTAAATTTATTAAATGTTTTCAAAGGTTTTCAAATAATACATGTTTTCAAATAATAAAGGTTTTCAAATAATATTTTTTAAATAATAATAAACGTTTTTGAGACCCGCCCAATTTTTAAAAGGTTTTCAAATAATAAATGTATTTTTTGAAAAAAATGAATTATTTTCCGACGGATTTCCGACGGAAAATAATTTAATTTAAAAAATTAAATTATTTTTCGTCGGAAATCCGTCGGAAAATAATTGATCTTAAAATTTTTTTTTTAAAATAACTCTTATTAATAGAAAAGGTTTTCAAATAATAAATGTTTTTTTGAAAAAAAATGAATTATTTTCCGACGGATTTCCGACGGAAAATAATTTAATTTAAAAAATTAAATTATTTTCCGTCGGAAATCCGTCGGAAAATAATTGATCTTTAAATTTTTTTAAAAAAAATAACTCTTATTAATAGAAAAGGTTTTCAAATAATATTTTTTTTGAAATGTTTAGTGTTCTAATATTTTTGAGACCCTGCTTTTGGAATTATCATCGTTAGTTTTTCAATTTACCGATTCACACGCAATATAGCCCTTCAAAGAGCAATACAACTGATTTAAGCCCAATTGAACCAGTTTAAGTCCAACTGAACCCATCAAAGCCAATTGTGATTGTTGGTGACTTGTTAAGACCAATATACCCAATTGAACTTATTTAAGCCCAATAGAACAATCAAAGCCAAATAAAGGCCATCAAAGCCCATTACGAGCATTGTTGACTTGTTAAGGCCCAATATAACCGATTAAAACCCAATTGAATCGGTTTAAGCCCAATAGAACCATCAAAGCCCAATAAAGCCCATTACGAGCATTGTTGACTTATTAAGGCCCAATATAACCTATTAAAAACCCAATTGAACCGATTTAAGCCCAATAGAACCATCAAAGCCTAATAAAGCCCATTACGAGCATTGTTGACTTATTAAGGCCCAATATAACCTATTAAAACCCAATTGAACCGATTTAAACCCATTTGAATCAGTTTAAGCCCAACACCAGTGGTGACTTATTGCGTGCTTGTGTGCATGTATCAACTGCATAGATGCATGTGTTATGTATTAAGGTCAATTAGACCCAATATAACCTAGTAAAAACCCAATTGAACCGACTTAAGCCCAATATAACCTAGTAAAACCCAACTGAATCGATTTAAGCCCAGTTGAACCGGTTTAAGCCCAATATAACCTAGTAAAACCCAACTGAATCGATTTAAGCCCAGTTGAACCGGTTTAAGCCCAACATACCCGATTTAAGCCCAATTGAACCGGCTTAAGATCAATATAACCCATCAAATCACAATTGAACCCATCTAAGCCCATTATGATTGTTATCGACTTAACAAGGCCCAATATAACATAATAAAACCCAATAGAAATGATTTAAGACCATTAGAACCGATTTAAGTCCAGTTGAATCGATTTAAGCCCAATATAACCTAGTAAAACCCAATTGAACCGATTTAAGCCCAACAAAACTGATATAAGATGAATATAACTCGTCAAATCCCAATTGAACCCATCAAAGTCTGTTATGATCGTTATTGACTTATTACTGCCCAAACACACAAGTAATGACTTATTATATGCTTATTTACGTGTATCGACTTCATAGATGCATGTGTCGTGTATTTATGTTAATTAAACAACTAAGAACCATTATGTGTGTGGTGTGTGTGGTGTGCAGTCAGTTTGATAATAAACTAAACCACCATAGCCCAATACGAACCACTAAGACACAAAAAAAACCCTGTAAAGCTCAATTAGATATAAATAAGAATAAATGGAGATGAGTTTTGAAAAAAAAATACACAAAAACGTAAAAAAAAATTACAAACCGCTACAAAGTTCATTAAATTAATTTCCGTCAGAAATAACTTGGAATTTTAATTAAATTTTAAAATAACCATTACTCTAAAAAATGATTTTTAAAATAAGAATTTTTTTTTGGAATTTTTAAACCCATAGAAAAGGTTTTAAAATAAGAATTTTTGTTTTTGAAAAATTCAAATTATTTTTCGACGGATTTCCGACGGAAAATAATTTAATTTTAATTTAAATTATTTTCCGTTGGAAATCCGTCGGAAAATAATTAAAATTAAATTATTTTCCGTCGGAAATCCGTCGGAAAATAATTTGAGTTTTAAAAAAAAAATTATTTTAAAACCATTTCTATAAATATGAGTTTTTAATTTGAATTTTTAAAATTTTAAAATTCCTATTTTAAAAATCATTTCTATAAATAAGAGTTAATTTTAAAAATTTAAAAGGATGAATTATTTTCCGACGGATTTCCGACGGAAAATAATTTAATTTTAATTTAAATTATTTTCCGTCGGAAATCCATCGGAAAATAATTTGAATTTTTAAAATTTTAAAATTTTAAAATTCCTATTTTAAAAATAATTTCTACAAATAAGAGTTAATTTTAAAAATTTAAAAGGATGAATTATTTTCCGACGGATTTCCGACGGAAAATAATTTAATTTTAATTTAAATTATTTTCCTTCGGAAATCCGTCGGAAAATAATTTGAATTTTTAAAATTTTAAAATTTTAAAATTCCTATTTTAAAAATCATTTCTATAAATAAGAGTTAATTTTAAAATTTTAAATTTTCCGACGGATTTCCGACGGAAAATTTAAATTATTTTCCGTCAGAAATCCGTCGGAAAATAATTTGAATTTTTAAAATTTTAAAATTTTAAAATTCCTATTTTAAAAATCATTTCTATAAATAAGAGTTAATTTTAAAATTTTAAATTTTCCGACGGATTTCCGACGGAAAATAATTTAATTTTAATTTAAATTATTTTCCGTCGGAAATCCGTCGGAAAATAATTTGAATTTTTAAAATTTTAAAATTCCTATTTTAAAAATCATTTCTATAAATAAGAGTTAATTTTAAAATTTTAAATTTTCCGACGGAAAATAATTTAATTTTAATTTAAATTATTTTCTGTCGTAAATCCGTCGGAAAATTAAACAAATTATTTTCTAATTTGCTTGTTTAGTTACTAATTTATTTAATTAAGTATTTTAATTTCAATTAAACAAATATTTGTGACGGATTTGTGACGGTATTTTATCCGCCACAAATCCGCCACAAATATTAAAGAGAATATAAGTATTTATTTTCCGTAAAATTTCAGTGGCGGATTTGTGGCGGATTTCCGACGGATTTAAGGTGATGTTGACTTTTGTTGACTTTTTTGAAATCCGCCGGAAATCCGTCGGAAATTTTTCCGACGGAAAATCCGTCGGAAACGTCCGTCAGTGATAGTGATTTTTCTAGTAGTGTGGCTATTGGCTACCTTTTAGCACCAACTTATTTTAAATGTGGCATTAACAATATACTTTTAGCCATAAAAATTTGTTACTAACCGTTGCCAATTCATGACCTATAGTTACGCTTAATCTGTAAACTGTAGCTATTGGTTACCTTTTGGTGACACAAGATAACGAAAACAATGGCCATATACACCTTGTCTTTTGGCTACGTTTTAATAAAATTTTCGTGACAATATATATTTTATTTTAAGCTACAAAAAATTGGCCTCATGTGGCCGTATGTCTATCTATGGCCACAGACTATAATCGTCACAACATAAAGTCATGGTTAAGACAAAAAAAAAAGTGACTATATGCCATGGTTTTTTATTGTTATTGGCCACGGTAAAAAATGTGTCACCATAGTGAAACATTTAGTCACAATTTTATTAAAACTGTAACATTATGTTTGGACGTGTTTGTTAATGGTCACAATTATTGAGTTAAGTCATGGCTAAAAAAACACTCTTAATTTTATTTATGACTTTTGGCCACGGTTTAAAACTTAACCGTGGTTGACCTGTATTTCCAAAACCGTGGCAAAAGGTCATTTTTGTAGATCATGCCACGTCACTAATGGCGGTGCACGATCAAGAACGTGTGCCTCCTACTACTCTCACGCACATGGCGTTTGCTAAACCCAAATGGTTGTGACTCCCAAAAGAATTTGCACCCCAGATATCATTCAAAAAATTCATAAGTGTTGTGAGTTACAGAAGCTCTGTGGTTGAAAGAGCTTATGTGGTCTGGGGTTGGACTCGCATATGATTGCACCTTTTCTTTTCCCAAAACGTTTGAAAATCAATGAAGTGATTGAGAGAGTCTTTCATAAAGGAAGTTAGAGGTCAAGAGATGTTTTTCAGGCATATACTATCTGTCACGTCTCGCGGAGGTTTTGTGAGAGGTCGCAGAGACTTTTTACCAAAAATTTCTAATTAAGAAAAGACTACAAAAGATTTTGACCATTCAGAGTTTTTATTTGTTTATACAGGTAATTTTTGACATATTTGGAAGTTTGTGTCCGAGAAAAGTGTTTTTGACATCAGGTTTGTGTGAAGAACTTACCTTCTTCAGCAATTTGCTTGATAGAGTGTCTCTTCTGCTCCCCCTTGAACTATGCTTGGGTCAGGTATGATAAGTAATGCACATGACATAGATCAAAGAACCAAAAAGTGGAACAAAAGATAAAGAGAACAACTATACATGCAAAAAGGAAAGAAGCTATACATACGAATATAAGATTATATACACCAGAAGCTTTGTACAAGGGTGTAGAGGCTCTGTGGATCAACTCAAGTTTAGCATGCCCAACTTGCCAACTAAGAATGAGAATCTCTTCTCGTCTAATGCTTTGGTGAACAAGTCAGCAAGTTGATAGTCTGTTGGCACAAAATACATTTCGATCGTACCTTGTTCCACATGATGCTTTAGAAAGTGATACCTAATATCAATATGTTTAGTCTTAAAGTGTTGCACAGGGTTGGTAGAGATCGCAATGACACTTTTTGAGTCACAGAGGATGTAAATCTTCTCGATGCCTAGACCATAATCTCTTAGATGTGTTCTTATCCATAGAACTTGTGAACAACAACAAGCAGCAGCAACATATTCAGCTTCTGTTGTAGATGTGCACACACAATTCTGCTTCTTTAAAGTCCAATTCACAAGTTTTCCTCCTAGAAATTGACAACTTCTAGAAGTGCTCTTTCAGTCTTATTTGCATCCTCCATAGTCTGAATATGTGTAAGCTATTAGATCAAAGCCAGAGTTCTTTGGATACCAGAGTCCAAGATTTTTGGTTCCCTTAAGATATCTAAAGATCCTCTTTACAGCATAAATGTGTGATTCCTTTGGATTTGCTTGAAATCTTACACAAAGACATGTGGCAAACATGATATTCGGTCTACTTGTAGTTAAGTATAAAAAAGACTTTATCATGCCTCTGTAGAGTTTGCACTCGACAGATTTGCCCTTTGGATCTGATTGAAACTTAAATCCAATGGCCATATAGGGGTTTTCAATGCAGAAGAGTCAAAGAGCTTAAATTTTGAAAGTATGTCAGAGACATATTTTGATTGGTTTACAAAAATTCCCTCTATGGATTTTTTGACTTAAAGCCCGAGGAAGAAATTTAATTCTCCCATCATGCTCATTTCAAACTCACTCTTCATTAATGTCTCGAACTTTTGCAATAACTTTCATTTGTAGACCCAAAAATAATGTCGTCCACATATATCTGGACAAGCAAAATCTCACATTTTCTCCTTTAAAAAAATAGAGTAGTATTAGTAGTACCTCTTTCGAAATTGTTGGCAAGCAAGAAATTTGAGAGTCGACCATACCATGCTCTAGGGGCTTGTTGAGTCCATACAAGGCCTTGTCCAGAAAATAGACATGATCTGGATATTTTAAACTCTCGAATCATGGTGGTTATTAGATGTATACTTCTTCTTGTATTTGACCATTCAGAAAGGCTTTTTTACATCCATTTGGTATACCTTAAATCCTCTGTAGGCTGCAAATGCTAGGAATATCCTAATTATCTAGCTGTGTGACAGGGGCAAAGGTTTCTTCATAGCCAATCCCTTCTTCTTGGCAATATCCCTTGGCCACCAATCTTGCCTTATTTCTAATGACCACTCCATCTTCATCCTTCTTGTTTCTAAAGACCCATTTGGTCTCAGTAACAATTTTGCCTTTCGGCAGAGGTACTAGGGACCAAACTTTGTTACGCTCAAACTACAAAAGCTTATCTTGCATAGTCTCTATCCAGTTTGGATCATTCAGGTCCTCAGAAACTCTCTTGGGTTCAATCATACTGACAAAATTTGTGTAAAACAAAAGTTGGCAGTGGATGATCGAGTCTTGACATTGTGAGAAGGATCACCAATAGTTTGGCTCTGTAGATGACTCTTTGTCCATCTAGTCATCTGTGGAAGATGGTCACTAGTTGCGTCAAATTGTACTTCTGTGGATACATCATCGGGCACTTGATCATTTGTGCTCATCATATGGGTAGATGTGTTGCCTTAAGTTGAGTTAGATACCTTTGTGGTACTCTAAGTTGAGTTCTCGGCTTGTTCTGGAGATGAGTCCTCTATGGTTGTTGGAGTATGATCTTCAACTTAATTTGGCATAGGGTCTTGACTGTTTGTGTTCTATGTTTGCTCCCCCTTAATGGTTGTTCCTGCAAATGTAGTGGAAGAGAGTGAAGTATTATTAGGACCAGTAAGAGATGTACCTTGTCGTGTTTGTCCGTGGAGAGTTCGACCCCAGAGGCTCTGTGATCAACTGCAGAGGGATCATCATCATCGAACATTTCCTCGAATAAATTATTTAACTCGGTTGCTCGAGTATATTTTCGCCAGAGATTTGCATTTGGTGTCCGAGTCCTGAATTGATTTGCTCAGAAGTCATTTGAAATGAATCATCAAAAGATTCATTGATACTTTCCAGTATCATTCTCGATTTGAGCAGATAGACTCTATATGCCTTGGAGGTTGATGAGTAACCAATAAACTTGGCCTCATAAAATTTTCGTTCAAACTTTCCAACATGCTCTTTGTCGTTCAGGAGAAAGCATCTGCATCTAAATACATGAAAGAACTTGATGTTTGGCTTCCTCTGGTTGATTAGGTGGTATGACATCTTTGAGTGTCTTTTCATAATCAGAGATCTATTTTGAGTAAAACATATAGTTGAGATAGCTTCTGCCCAAAAGGATGTAGGTAATCCAGATGCAGTGAGCATAGTTCTGGCAGCCTCCATTAGTGTTCGATTTTTCCATTCAACAACACCATTCTGTTGTGGAGTTCTTGCGGCATAGAAGTTCTGTGAAATTCCCTCTTCAGCTAGATAGGCATCAATGGTTGAATTCTTGAATTCAGTACCTTGCTGTCATAGAACTTGGATTTTTCTCATTAGAGTGATTAGTACTTGAATAACATAAGACTTCTTTCGGACAAATTCAACCCATGTATATCTAGATAATTCATCAATTATAACAAGTATATACTTCTTGCCACCTAAGCTCTGTACAGATATTGGACCGCAGAGGTCAACGTGAAGCATATACAGAGGCTTAGTTCAAGACACACCTGACTTGGTCTTGTAGGAAGCTCTTTTGAGTTTGCCCATTTCACAAGTAGAGCATAGATGATCTCTGTCAAATTTTAAATTTGGAAGACCACTCACCAGATTCATTTTAACAAGTTTGTCAAGAGTATGAAAGTTTAAGTGACAGAAATTGTTGTGCTAGAGCCAAGCTTCTTCGTTTATACTTGAGACAAGTCAAAGATTTTCATATTTGTTTGTTGCTTTAAAGTTCATGGGGTACAGATCACCTCTTCTGTCAAACCGAAGAAGCTCTGTGCATGTTCCTTCACTTGGAAGAGAGCAATATTTCTTTATGATCATGACATCGAATCCATTGTCATAGAGTTGGCTTACACTTAGTATGTTGTGCTTGAGGTCATCCACATATGCAACTCTGCAAATATCGACATCCTACTTGGCAATGACTCCGTAGCCTTTGATTTGTCCTTTCTTGTTATCTCTAAAGGTTACAGAACCTCCTCCATATTTTTCTTTGTATGAGGAGAGTAACCTTCTGTTTTCAGTCATGTGCCTAGAGCACTCGGAGTCTAGGTACCATATGCGCACATGTTGCTTCTATTTCACAGATTAAGGAGATTTGGGTACCAATTTCCAAATGGACCTATTTTTGTTAGGAGTCTTTAAGGTTGCCTTAACATCCTTAGGTTTGGATTTAACTTCTTTAGCAGAAGAACCATTTTGTTTCTTCTGACCCTTGAATTTGGCATTCTTTGCTTTAGGTCTAGAGAGGAAACAATGTAGACTTGAAAAGTATTGACTTAACTTATGCATGAGCTTGAAACAATTACAATGATGAACACCAGAAGCAACTTGCTTAAACGTTTCATTAAATTCATGAAAGATGGGTACAGAGGGTTTTTTTAGTACAATCTCTCCTAGAATCAGACTTCCTTTTACAAAAGGACCTATCTAGGCTAGATTTATTTTTATTAAAACTCCTCTCCGGATGTACCCACCTTCTGTGGTAACCTTGTCTCAGTTTCACTACCACAGAAGCAAAAGATTTGTCATTATTAATCCATTTTTGCTTTTGTTGCCAAGTGTATTTTTCATGATTTGGCCTTAAAGGTAACTTTTCAAGCTCAATAGAAGTTTTGGCTTGTAAACACATGTCTTGAAAGTCAGGGCAGATAGGAATCCTTGTATAGTTTTCCTTGGAAGGAATTGTTCTATTAAGAATGCCAGAAGGTGGTTTAAAACCCTCCAATTTGCAAGGCACTATCCAGTCTCTCAATCGACAGAGGTTGAATCATCCTCAAGTTCTGAGTCTGAATCAAGAATGTCTCTGTTGACATAGGCATGACTTGATGTATACGTGCCACGATCTTTATCATTTTTGTCCATGAGATTGGTTAAATCTTTTGAAATGCATGGGAAAATTTCAGGAGCTTTAAAGACTTCCATCAAATCATGCTCAAAGATTTCTTGCATGACATAGGTTATATCAGGATTATTGAAAATTTGGTTTTCATATGTTTTTTCCAAATCATTTTCAAAATTTTCCAATAACTTCCTTCTGCAGAGGGCGGAATGAACTCAGGGGCCTCAGAGGACAATTCCTTTTCAGGAGTTATCATGCACACAAAGGCCATATGAGCTTGTGTTTCTGGATAACCGAATTTTAAGAGAACTATTTGATCATGGGTTTTCAGATATTTCTTTGTTTTAGATTCTCTTTTGGCAGATGTTGAAGATGACAAATCTCTGTTCTCATACCAAACATTTCTCATCAACAATGGACTCCTCTCATGCGGTTCTCCAGAGGTTCTGTGCCTCTTAAATACATAAGCTAAGTTGGGAAAACCGGATTTTTGAATTTTCTCAGGGCCAAAAATAGAGAATAGAGGTTTGTTTCTTTCGCTCCAGTATAAGGATCTATATCATAGAACCCAATTCCTCTCCTGCCAACCTGGGTGTTAACTTTTTCATGCACCTTCTATGTATCCTGATATTTTCTAATCAGAAGATCTCTGTCGAACAAGTCTTGATGGATGACTTCTCTTTCTTTTTGAAAAAGTTTTTCAGAGTAAGAATATTCACTCTATCACTCTCATTATCTTTAAGCTCTTTGATTTTGTTTTTCAAAGCTAGATCAAGACAAATAACCTTTTCTTTAAAAGATTTCATTTTCTGTGAAATGTTCGGATTCAAGATTTTTCTTTTCAAAAAATAATTTATTCTTTTCTTGAGTGACAAGTCTGAATTCTCTCTCATAAAAGGCAAGTTTCTTTTTCAAATCTAAACATGTATTTTCAAAAGCATGAAATTCTTCAAGCAGTTAATGCAATTTGAATTCAGTGTCATTTGAGCAAGAGTCGGAAGTGGATACCTCACTATCAGCTTCAGAGTTGTTGATCTCTGTCATACCACAGAACAAAGCATTTATGTCACCGTCATCAGATGATTTCATCAGAGATCCAGTTGTCCTGTTCTGTGTAACGCCCTAAAAACCAGGGTGAATTTAAACTGCGGAAACTAAACAATTAAGCATCAACAATAGGTATAAACCTCCCAAAAAGGGGAACTGTACTTAACCTTTATAAAAGCCAGAATACGGATAAGGATTCTAACAACAAACTAATCTAAACATATACTATCTAGATTACATCAGTTGTGGATCCAGAATCATCCAAAAATATGGGACTTAACAAATGCCCAACAATCCAATTCTAATCGTCTCAAAAACCCTCAAGATCAATCCCGGCACTCAAGCACTTGGCAACCCGCCGCTAGGGAGAACCTGATATACATATCATTTGAGAAAAAGTGTTAGGCTTAAAGCCTAGTGAGAACATACAGTTTATAAATTTGAAGAGATATAAACAATTGTATCATAAGATAATCTTTCCAATAAGGTTAAATTTTACAAATGAAACATTTGCCACAACTGGGCCATTTCGATACAAAACTCGTCATCAAATGACCAAAGATAACCATTTTACCAAGTATTGTGGCGTAACACAAAGTAGGCCACAATCCGAGTTATGAGCTAAACACTTGGAATCCATGGCCACGAACATACAGGTCCGTACTACGATGTGAGGTAGGGCCCCCGAGGAAACCAAGGTATGCTCGTTCACCAGGACCACACTATGACCCATGGCTAGTAACCGGTCTCACATAACCGTACCAAATTTCCCCCGATGATCATATGCATCCGTAGCTACAAAGAGGGGAATTATGATCCATAGCTAGTAACCGGTTTCAACCGTACCAAATGGCCCCCGAGGATCATAAACATCCTTTTTACAATTAGGGGAAAAACATCCCAAATATATGTTGACTCAATACATAGGGATCCACTAGTAATGGTATAGACTCGTCACAATAACATATGTGACCAACCATAGATAGTCATATGGTATAAAATAACATTTATAAACAAAAATGCATTTTCAAATTTAACTTCTGGTAAGAATGAAAATCATCAAAAATGAACTTTAAACATTCTTTCAAGTAACCCACATAAATGTGCAAGTAAAACATCATTTTACTTCAAATAAGATGAACCCATCATTTTAATCGAAAATGATCAGGAACCCTAAAATCTCCCAAAACTCAAGTTATATCAAAATGTAGTAAACTTAGATCTGAAACCATGGAGATATATAGAAGTTCAAAATGTAAGTTTTGACATGTATAATGTTTAGAAAAAGGTAGTAGGAACTCACCAAACAGGTTTTAGAATAAAACCCGGAAAACCAGATATCGACCCCCTTGATAAGACGAAGCTTTCTACGCCGAAACCCCGAGCAATGCACTTAATACTAGCAAGTTACGGGAGCTTGAAGATCCAAATAAAATCTTAGAGAGAGAGAGATTTACACTGAATTTAGATATTTTGGGGTGAGAACCCTTTTTATGTCAGCTAGGGTCTTACGCGGGTTATGCCGCGACCTCAACTCGCGGCATAACTCACCCGTGTCCAAAACCCCAATATCATCCAGTGGGTTACGCGGGTTGTGCCGCGACCTCAAGTCACGGTGCAACTCGCGTGGTTCACTGTTTGTTTGCCCAAAGTTCTCAAAACTAAACTCGAACTTCAAATCAAACGCGGTGCTAACGACAACAGCTTAACACAAGAATACAACGATAAATATAATGAAAATCCAGGGTGTTACATTCTGCCATCAGGGATTTCTGAGCATAGTACTCATCTTTCTTTTTATATAATGCAGAATCACGAACAAGTTGGCCTATGTTGGGTTGACTTCGGCATTCTGCAGCAAAGTGTCCGGTCGCATTTGAAACACCCATTGTTCTGTGGGGCATTGGCCATGGCTTTCTCAAATCCTCTGTGGTCTTCCTTCTGCGCACCCCTCTATGGGTACTCGACCGATCTCTACTGGTATTCACCCATTCTCTTCTCATTGCTTCTCTGGTCAAACACTCTCTATTGATAATAGTACTCATCTCTTCCGTGGCTTCTCGGTTCATACCTTTGTGGTGGTCCATATGGTCTTTGATCATGATAGGCTCTATCAATCTGTGGCCCATGACCTTGGAATCGACCACTTCTGCCTTCTCTCTCTTCAGTACTCCCAATGTTGAATATGGGCTTCTTCTTGAGTCTATGAGTGAACTCCTTGTTGATTAATGCCAAAGACTTGGCTATGGAAGCCATGTTCACCTCTTCCTCATAAGTTGCTTCCTCTTCCTCACTATCTGCTATCAACACCTTCTTCATCTTTTTCTTCTTTGAATTTTACTCCAGAGCCTTCTCCTTCTATGGCTTCTCCTGGCCCTCTATGGCTTTACCTATAAGTGCCAGAGGCCCACCCGTTTGGGTTTTGGTCTGGACAATGTAGTGTTCTTAGGCAACCAGAGTGCCAAAGAGATCAGTTAAGGTCCATGTGTCTAGGTCTTGAGTTGTTTGTAGAGACATAAATAACTTAAGCCATTATTCATTCAAACTCTTGAGGAAAATTACATTGTTCTCTTCAGAAGTTTTGTAGATGTCGAACTTCTTGCACTTGTTAATCACATAATTGAACCTGTCATATATGCTCTGTAGAGGTTCACTTGGAAGGGATTTGAATGCATAGTACTCATTTATGCATTGAGCTTGTCTGTTCTTTTGAGTCTTTGTTCCTCCTTGCAACTACTTCTCAAGCTCTACCCACAGATCTTGGGCAGATTCACATGCATCAAGAGACTGAAATAGATCATTTGGTATAGCTATGATGAGTAACTGTTTGCTTTCTTCCCAACTCATATTTTTCCCAGCCTTGAGGGTTCCATTCAATGACAGACTTAGGTTTTTTGGTATTGGGGAACCTCAGGGGTGGTTGCAGTTACAGGTACCCTTGGAATAGTAACCATTGGCAGATATGGTGGATTGTGGATATATTCAACAAATCCTTGGTCAACCCCCTTCAGAAAATGGATCATACGGATCTTCCATTGAGGATATTCGTCCCTCAATAGAGTAGGAGGTTTGGTTTGGGATCCAGCATTGGAGAAGTTTGTTGCATTTGCCATCTTTAAAAGATGAAGAGTTTTCAGAGAAAACATAGTACAAATAGTGAAGAAGATAACAGACATTTTGAGGATGAAATGGAAAGAGAGATTAGGCTTAAATTGGAAGAAAAGAGTTCTATTAGACCTGCAACACACACACTTGAATGATTTAGAATAAGAAACAACTCCTATAGATGTGTCAAATCCAAACTAGTTGAAAATAACACAGAAATAGGGACTGTTCTAAAGGAATGAAGAACAAAACTAAAATCAATTCAAGTATTCTACCAAATATATTGGAATCATTGCAGAGATGATCCTTTGATATTGAACATCAAAGTTTGCTCTGATACCAATTGTTGATCACAGTTTACTCAACAATGATAAAACCAAATATGTAATAACAGATTATATGGTGTGGATGCGTTTTAGTGCATACAAAGGTTTAAGTAGTTTGGTAGAATCACACACACAAGCAATGAAGATAACATGAATAATAACAAAGGATTTCTCAATTGTTTATCTTCAAAAGCTTTTGAATACACCAAGAGCACACACTACTGTGTGTAAAATGCTCTCAACTATTTCTCTCACTAGATATAGACGTGTATGAAATGTGTGTTGCGGTGCCAACAAAGGCAAGGTGTGCTCCTTACATATACAGATCGTGGGACACATAAAAGGTGCAGTACAAAGGTTGTCACCCATAAAATGAATGACACCTGGAAAGTAATCCATTGTGGTGTATTATTTTGATCTTGAGTATCTTCGTACAGTAGGGGCACATGAGAGGCACGTGATCTTTAATCTTCAAGAATTGCACAAGTCTTTTACTTCCAGAAGTTGCCAGCACAAAGGCTCTGTGAAGGTTCACAAAGGCTCTGTGGTCAGATAATGATCTTCAGGTTAAGTTCTTCTAGGAAGGTAGCCGACAGAGGCTCTGATTAGTGCAGCTTGAGAGTCTTGGTGTATGCGGTAGAATGCTTCTGTGGTTCTTATACTTAGCCTATTTTTCAATACTTCTATGAATGAATTGTTGGAGCTAACAATTCAAGAGATAGAAAAGGTTACCAATCCTCAGAGAATATCATAATTCATATATGATTAAACATAAACTACAAGATTCGGTGTCAAATTAGCGTCATTCTATGCTTCAAATTGGCAGCTGTATTAAGAATATCAAAAGGGATATCAAAATTCAGACATACAATAAAAATAAGAACAAAATATTCAAGAGAATTAACCTCACTCTTAGATTATTATATTTTCTTTAAACAAAAGTGTTGAAATTATCATGAAGATGAGCTGAAAATTTGGCAGAAAACTTTAGATGGGAATTATTACACTAATAATATAGGAGCTCGACATTAGCAGTGCGTAAAGAATAGAGTTAGAAAGAATAACAATACAAAGAACACTTGTTAATCCACAATCAACTAAACAACCTAAAAAATCGATCGTTTACATGCTATTTCATATATCTAACAAAACATTTTACATAAAAACTAACAAATATCGACATAATTCACCTGAATCATAAAAAACCCCAACGATTTCAAAACTTACATCCAAATGCAGTTAGAACAAAAAATCGAATAGTGTAACTACTTTTTGGCGAATTTCTTCATAAAAATCTCTCACATATAGGTTGCAATTGATGGACGAATCACTGAGATTGTCCAAAAAATTGGGGAAAATTCGAACAAACATACATCAAAAGTAATGTATATAACAAAATTCACATTCGAAAAGAGAGGTAGAGAGAGATTAGGGTTCCATACCTGAGAGTCGAGAGTCAAAGAAGAGGAGCACAAAGAGGATAAAAAAAACCTGGAGTTGAATTTATAAGTGGGGGGAAGGCGCAATGAACACCTCGGTGGAACTTCATTAACATTGCAGTTGATGGAGAAATTGGTGCAGATGTGGGGAGGGAGAGGTCGTAGGAGACGTAAGGGAGTGGTCGTGGAGGAGGATAACTGATTTCAAGAATGCTTAAAGGTTGGTATATTAAGTTGAAAAAACACTAATCTTAATCTTGAAAAAAATTGTAATACCCTTTTCATAAACTAGTATAGATAAGTTACATTTAATACTCTTGTAATTAGTTATTTAGTTTACTTTTAATACCTTAATTTTTCATTTTCCACTTTAGACCCTTATCATATTAACATAAATAATCCGTATATGAACTAAAATGCTTTAAA
Organism: Arctium lappa; assembly: GCA_023525745.1. Classification (NCBI taxonomy): domain Eukaryota; kingdom Viridiplantae; phylum Streptophyta; class Magnoliopsida; order Asterales; family Asteraceae; genus Arctium; species Arctium lappa. The sequence continues at coordinate 17,295,413 of CM042056.1, read as the reverse complement.
AATACATGATAATCCCTGTAACGATCAAGTAACAATGTAATGAACGATAATTTTATTAAATGATTGAAAGAGGGTTACAAAATATGTGAATTAAACTCAAACTCTCTATGAACTCTATTAGGCACCGTATTGTGATTTATCACTTCTAACCCTAATTACCCTAAAACAAACTTTAAATATCAAGGGCCTCTAACAACCAAGGCCCAAGCCCATTACATCAATTTAAGCCGAAAGAACATTAAAGGCTTTTACAACGCTTTTAAACAAATAAATAAAACTCTATAAATATTTTATATAACTTTCAACGTACTATGATTTTTAGTCCTAACAATACACTTTTTTTTATAAGTTATACCATTCTAAACGTTTTGTCAATATCTTCAAAATGAGCTAAATATTGAATATTTGTATTTAATCATATTATTAAATATCATGCATATATCCGAGCTAATTTGTTTTATATTCCTTATATTTTCAATTTTCATTTTTCATTTTACACCCTTATCATATTACAAAGAGAAAAGTTCAAAAAAATCCAACGGATTTTAGGGTTTGGAGTGATTAAGTCATTGGACAATTTTTTCGAACAAATAAGTCCTTAAACATTTCAAAACTTGTTAAATAAATCCTTAGACTTTTGATAACATGTTGAATACATCCTTATTATTTAAAAATGTATCTTGCAACATACATAACAGGTCAAAATACAAATTAAAAAAGAAATGTCACCTACTTTATCCACCTACAAACTAAAAATGAGGAAATTAACTGAAATAAGTGAATCTCATCAACCAAATTCATTTTTTAACCACTTTTCAAAGCTTTTTTTCCCTGAAATAGTTAAAGTTTGCACATAATTATTTTTTTTTTCATAAGGATTGTTTTGTTCCAAAAAATAAAATAAAAAAACATCCTTACATAGAAAACTTTATGCATAAATATTCACTTGGTTTATAGTTTTAGAAAAAAAAAATACACTTTCCATCCTTATAAAGCTATAATTAGTTATTTGATTTGTTTTATATGCACTACTTTTTCATTTTTCATTTTTATTATGTTAACACATAATCGTATATTAACTAAAATATAAAAAAAATGGTTTCTTCTTTTACAAATTACTAGAAGCGTACTCGCGCAATGCAGCGATATACATCACGATTTTAATGTTTTATTTTATTTTATTTTTTTGTTTATTTACAGTACGATTTTGGATGGTTTTGAGAAAGTGATAATATTTAATAATATAATTAAAACAAATTTATAGTAATATAATATATTAATTAAAAGTGATACATGAAAATGTCTGTATAAAAGGAAGGTCCTACACATATTAAATTGGTGGGTGTTAGAAGTCTGCAGTAGTAATATGTATCTTGTGCTTTAAAACTTGTAAATTAAGAGATTTTTAAAATCTTGCATAAAATGATGGTACCTTGTACATAATAATTTATATTAAAGAGTTTTTTATATATGCTTTATAATATAATATAGATATCATTATAATCGTTTGGTCAATACGTTCAAAATGAACTCAATATTGTTTTTGAATTTAATCTTATATTATTCAATATCATAAATACGTACGAAGTATTTTTAATACTTATAGTTTCAGATTAATCTTATATTATTATATAAATAATCCTAAAAGGATAGAAAGTGTAAATACTAAATATAATTCGTACGTATTTATGATATTTAATAATATGAGATTAAATCCAAAAAATTCAATATTAGGCCCATTTTAAACGCATTAACGAGACAATTATAGTCGTGTAATATGAAAAAAGAATATATTCTTTTTAATGTATTTTAATTAATATACGAATATGCATGTTAATATAATAAAGGGTTAACTGAAATTAAAAAAACAGAAGATATAAAGTAAATTAATTAAATAACAAATTATAAAAATGCTTTCTATTTTTTTTATTTTTTTTTCCAAAAACAATTCTTTAGGCAAAAAAATTATGTATTGATGTGGATGATTGCACACCACTAAGACATGTGGTAATTGAATCTCAAGGCAAGTATACAATGAGACCCAATATCGTCTTTCAAGTAATAAAATGGTAAAATACCGAATATCGTCCCACAGAGATTGTTGTAAAAGTGCAATAAAAGGGTAATAAAAGAAATGATTTCAGATGGCGAATTTGAAGACTTTGCTTGGCTTGGTTGACAGTTAAATTAAGATAACAGAAAATAAAGATAGCAAGGGTGTAAGACTTGTGGTGAGTATCAAATACAAGTTTTTGTGGACCAATGTTGTAGGGATGCTACAACATTGCGTCTCTCAGCAACTATTTCCACCACCTACTTTAAGAACGATCCTCTCAGATTTAGCCGTAACACTTGGAATTAGTTTCAACCAGGCACATCTCTGTACAGTATCAGAACCAGTGATAGTGTTGAACGGTGCTCTTAAAGTATATGGATAAATAAACAAGTTTATTAAAAATCACTCTCTCGAGTTAATTCCCATATCATCCAAGTTGACGTGTTCCAAGTGGCTCATCTCTGAGTCCACTACACTTTAACACTTTGACTCGTGATCAACTCGTCGAGAACATATCGATTAGAAAAACATAGTTGCCAAATTTCTTGGTAAGCAACTTTTCCAAGTATACTTCCTATGTCATTCGAATTGACGTGTATTAATGTGGCCTATCACTACACTTTACCACTCTCAAAGCGATCAATTCGTCAAGAAGTGCGTTTGGATTTATAAAACTTAGAATGAAATGGTGGAACATCGTTATTGAGAAACGACGTCCACTTTCTTTTGATTTAAAAACTCACCATTTGCCTCACACCCAAGCTATTGAAATTAGCTACTCGTGACGGAAATTAAATTGCAAGAAATATAAAGAGCGGAAATTAAAGACATAAAGTAAATTGCGTAAAGTAAATAACAATAATAAATTACGGAATGTAAATGCGATAAGCATAAATAAATAAATAAATACAAGAAAGCAAGAAATAAAGTAAATACGAGACTTATATTAAAATGATTACGAAAATGTAACAATCGGTTTATGAAGCCGATTGGGTCTTGAGAGCCAAAGGCTTATAGATACTTGGAACTTTAGAGTACTTGCTAACTTGAAGTTTGAGAGAATAATCACTACTTGAGATTACTTACTTGCACACTAAACAAACACCTAAACCCACCTATTTATACAAAAGAAGTTGGATAATAACCATTGGGCAAAGACCAACTTGGGGCCAAGATTTCACAAAAGACAAAGCTAGAATTAATAAAGTGTTTTTGACATTTTCCTAAAACCAAATCTGATGATTTCTTCAAAAATCAGCAGCCCACATCTTTAACAAAAGACTGGCCTAATAACCATGACAGCTGGATCCATGAAGCCCATCCAAAAGTCTGCTGCCATCCAATGCTGTGAGAATGTTGTGACTAACTGCTGCAAGATTTAAACATTTAAACACAAAAAGAGCTACTATTTAACCTAAAGATAAGTTTCACTACCACATTAAGCCTCATAAAGAAATATGGAAAATAACATATACAAAAGACTCAAATTAGGGATTTGAAAATAAAACAACTATCCTAAAAGAGAGAAAAAGAGTGAAAATGCATTGATTTCTCAATGCATATCACGTATCAACTTAGATTATTTTAAAAAGAGATTTTGAAAAGTGTTTAAAAAATAAATTTGGTTGATTATATTGACTATTTTAATTAATTTTCCCATTTTTTAATCAGTAGGGGGATAAAGTAGGTGACATCTTTTTTGTTTATTTTTAATTTGTAGTTTTATTTGTTATGTAGATTGCAAGTTACATTTTTAAGTAATAAGGATGTATTTAACAGGTTTCGAAAAGTCCAATGATTTATTTAGTGTTTTGAAATGTCCAAGAACTTATTTGTTCCAAAAAATTGTCCAAGAATTTAATCACTATAAACACTAAAATCCATTGGGTTTTTTGGACTTTTACCTATTAAAAATGCAAAATCATTAATTAAGTAAAATACATTATAAAACACATTTTTTTTTCAAATTATATCATTACAATCCTCTTGTCGATATTATCAAAATAAGTATTTTATTGAATATTTTTTAATTTAATAATATTGTAAAATATCATAAATATGTAACGAGAATTTCAAGAATGATGTATTGAGATCTTTTTAAACTTGTATATTTTACATCCTTATCTATATTTATTTATCTATGTTGTTTTAAAAAATTATATTATGGTTATTCGTGGCATTGTGTGATGGAGAATAAAACTAAACATGAAACAAGATTATTTATTTCGAGTTTTCATCTTTAGATTCGGGATATTTTGCGCCGCATCTTTGCACGGGTATCGTATCTAATTTATTCTAAATTTATTTAATTCATGCTTACCTAATCTCTTTGTTTATGTGTATTCACGTGATTGGTAGACAAAAATAGGACATGAGAATTTGAGATAGAACATTCTATTTTCTTAAAGTCTGTCGCGTCTATTGGTATAATTAATTTGCCGATGAAAAGTTGTTACCGTCAAATTTTCTCCATTTGAAAGCCATGGTAATGGACGGATATTTTCTTCAGTAACCTGTTGTTCTTCTATAATGTTTATTCACATCTTGCTTACTAACATACAAAGAGTCTTAGTTAGGTTGTCAAGTAAGTTTCACAATTCGCGAGAGTTATAGCACGACTTAACTAGCTCTATAACTAACGGTAGCAGCTGGAAATCGTTTTTTAGTCTCTTTTCAGCTAGGTTTTGGGATGTTATGCAATCTATCGACTTGAGCAGCAATTAGCGACTAATGGGTGATTTTGGGCAACTTCGAGCGATTTTTCTACGAAGATTGGAGACAATTAATGCAAGTAAATCGTCGGGGAGTGCGATATTGACATAGATTAACACATTGTTCGTGGGTATTGCAATTCAAAAAAGATTTTTTCAATTCTAGATATTTTGTTCAAGAGACCTATGTTTAGATTGATTTTTCTTCTTTTTGCTTTATGTATTAACACCCCAACAGGAACTAATCTTTATATGTCGGGGTTGGATGAACTTTGGTTTCTAATCATATAAACACGAAATCTTTTTATCAATTTTTCTAATTAATGAAGCATATGAATTTGGGTTTAATGTTTTTTTGTGAGTTTGATCAGCTTTCAAAAGATTTATTTCTTATGAACTAGATTTGAGAGAACTATTTTATAACTTGATCAATTGAATTTGTAAGGCAAAGGTGAGAAATTGGATAGAGATATACCAAGTAAACCTTAGTACTAATTCTACAATCTTGTTCTTGATGGATTTCTAAACTCGTATGTTGAGATCGAGAGATAAAACTTACATTTTCTAGATACAACTCTGTTGTTGCTCAAGAGAGAATAAGAGTTAATTTCGTGATTGTATATTCAATTAATTGGATTAGTCTGATAATTGATTATTTGTCATAAGTGAAGTATTCCTTGTGAACCCATTGGAATTCCAACCCTCAACTACTTTCTCCCGAAAAAGTTCCCAAGTTTGTTCTTTGTTTTTACTCAATAGTTTATTTTATTAATTTAGTTATTAATTAATTATAAAAAAAAATTATCAATTGGACAACTAGTAGTGGTTATAGTCATCGTGATACTCAGTTCCTAGTTCCCTTGGTTCGATAGTTGTACGTTCAGTACATATTACTTTATTCGACCCATATACTTGCAGTTAGATTTAGGGGGGGGGGGGGGGGTGTAAACACGCCTATCAATCCTCCCTTGCCTGCAAGAGTCGCCACATTCACTTATTTTATCGAGTAACATTCTCGGCCATCAAAATGGATTGTTGATAACCGTCTTTTACTCGGGAAGTGTTTACCAAGTAATAGTTTTTCTCTCACTTTCCGAGTAAGATCCTCGATCCTTAGTATGCCTTACCGGGTAGGATTCTTGGTACTTACCATGGTTACCCAATAAGGCAAGTAACATCTGTAAGCGTTTGTAAACGACCCTAAATCTAAAAGTTTATTATTGGATTGGTTCCAAGCTCGGTTAAGCACGTTATGATCCTACTGTAATTGATTACGATATTTTCTTCACATCTTGAGTTACGACATGCAATTAGCTTTGTTAACTAAATTTTTTGAGCTATTGAAAAAGTCACATTCGAAAGTGACATTTCAATAATCTTTAGGAACTTTATACCCTATTTATTATATATTGTTAATAATTACTATTAAATTCTAATTAACATTAATATTAATTTAAAATTATTAATTAGTTTTTAAATTAAATTCAAGTTTTAAGTAATATCAACTATACTAAATTATTATAAATCATATTATAGAGTTATTACTACTATTAATTATTATTACTATTATTATTAGTGTATTTAATATATTTTATTAATAAAAAATATAGGGTTATTACTACTACTACTTTTAATTGAGTTATTAATTATCTTTTCTTAAAAGAATTATTAATTAATTAAAGTATATAAGGTTGACAACTTTTATTTTCCTTTATAATATGTATAACGGTTATTTAAGTTCATAGAAAAAGTAATTTTTTTACGGTTAATTCATATTTATTTAAAAAAAAAGTAATATTTTTGTAAAATTCATATTTATTTACGGTTAATTCACATCTATAAATCATATTTGTATTAAATTATTTATTATATTATTTAATTTTATTATTAATTTGGTTTGTATTAATTAAGATATTATATCAAAAGTGCTTTGTAATAAATATATTGTTGTTAAATAGATTTTTAATGCGTTATTTGTACTGGTTATATATTTATCAACTACTTTACTAGCTTTTACCAAATGTAATTAGTTTATTCGCTACAACTAATTTAGCATCTAACAATTAATTTTTCAGTCATCAACTAATTTACCAGATTAGTTTCCAAAACAAAACCTATGTAAGAGCAAAATCAATAACTTTGAGTAGACTTGTGACCTGACCTCCCGGGGCATCTTTGAATTCCTTCATCACCATTCATTTTAATAGACTTTCCAAAAAAATAGAGCTTCGTTTCATTAATTAATGGCTATATAAGATCTAACCCCTATTTATTTTTCAAAATCCATCCATTAATTCTTCGAACAATAATTAAATTATGGAAAAACCTTTTTCCTTCTGCTTCATCTTCTTCACCATTTGCTTTTGTATCATCATATCAGTTGCAAACAGTTGCCACGAGTTTTCCGTCATTATCTTTAATGATAACATTAAAGAAGCAGTTGAGGTTGAATGCAAAGAAAAAGACGACCCTACCGAATTGACAAAATATGTTACAGTCTCATATAACGAATCCTTCTTATGGACTTTATGTGAGGATGAAAAGAGTCATCCAACTAAGACTGTTCACTGGTGCGATTTTAAGTTGGGGAAAAAACATCAACGTTTGGATGTGTTCAATTACACGGTGCGGCCAGGATGTATGGGTAAATCGCATAACTGGAAATGCACGTGGTTGATTAGGCATGACGGCTTTTACTTCGTGGACCGGAGGACCGTTCCCCCGAAGCAACGTAAATCGCATGACTGGAAGGTACAAGCACGTTTAAATTCCGGTAAGGGTTCGAAACGTAGATCTCCGTGAGCCTTAAATAAAGAAAATATTTATCTTTCGGAAATTGGTCGTTTTGTTGAAGCTAATAACCTCATTGATGCATCGGCACGGGTTCAAATTCGGGTTTGATGGCTCTTTTCTTGTTGGTAATAAGGGTGCGATAGGTTCACGCAGTGGCAGTGGACCTTTTCGTGATTCTAATAACTTCATTGATACGTGGATACACATTCAAGTTCGGGTCCGAAAGGTTGTATTTGTTAATAAGGGCATGCTTTTCACACGAAAGAACAGGAAATGGAGCTGCGTGCAACGGGGATGGTCGTTACGGTTGATGTTATTTGATTGATATATATCAACCCAATTAAGATTAACGAACATGGGATTAATCCTTGGGAGTATATATATATATATATATATATATATATATATATATATATATTGGAAGAATATTTTGCAACCCTTAAAAAGGTTGCAACCTTTTTATTTTTATTTTTATTTTTTGCAACCCACAACTTAACCGTTGGATTCATGATCGACGGTTATTTTATTTTTATTTTTCTGTTTTTTTTAATTAAAAATATTGAGCCCCATATCTAATGTAACTGCCGATCATGAATCCGACTGTTAAGATGTGGGTTGCAAGGTTTGCAACCTTTTTAAGGGTTGCAAATTAAACAACCCCTATATATATATATATATATATATATGTATATATATCTACAAGCAATGAAATAGAATTGTGTTTGTGAAAAGATTATATATGGGTATATCTACAACCATGCATGTTCAACAAGTGTTACTGATTTTTATTGTTCCTCTTTACAGCATGCATTTCGTTAGTTCCAGTTGTATACACATAACACATACACCTATACATGCATATATATATATATATATATATATATATATATAACACATAAACATGAAATTAAGGAGAAAAAAAATTGTTGCTAATCCATCACTAACTAGCAACGGATTAGTGACGGACACGTGGAATTTGTCACTTGTCTGTGGATGAAATACGCACATGTCCGTCGCTAATCCGTCACTAATTAGCGACGGATTAATGATGGAACTCATTAAGTTCTATATAAAAAATAAATAAAAACATGTCCGTCACTAATTGTCGCTATTAGTGATGGATTAGCAATGAACACATGGATTTTCATTTCTTTTATTTCTAAAATTAAAATTCACATGTTCATCGCTAATCCGCCATTAACTAGCGACGGGTTAGTGATAGACACATGAATTTTATTATTTTTTTATTTTTTAAATAGAAGTTAATGGGTTTCGTAGCTAGTTAGTTACGAAAAAGGTCTGTCGCTCATTAGTGATGGATTAGCGATGGATAATGTTTTTGATCATTACATGGCTAATCCGTTACTAATTAGCGAAGTATTATTTCGTCACTGATATATTTTTTTCTAGTATTGCACATGGAACCTCCAAAAACCTCACTTGCTATATTTTTTCCTGCCACATCATTATTACCTCAACCAAGTAAGAACTCAATAAAACTCCACAATAATTTAAGTTCTTACAAAAAAACTCGATTATCATTTTTATAATTTATAAAATCTAATTTTATTTATAGATTATTATATACATTAAATATATTATAAATTATAAAAAAAATTCAAATATAATTATTAATTTTAATTTTTATATATTAATTTCAATTTTTTAATTAACATATTTTGGTGCATTTTAAAGCCTACTTGATTCTCAATATTTTTTTCATGTTGTCATATGTTGTCGTCTATGTATATAACAATTTGGTATATATTTGAAAATTAGAAAATATATTTTACAAAATATTACTTTATGATTTATAAACTTTTTAATTTATATATATAAGTATTTGAAAAATAATCTAAACATAATAATATAATGAGATAATTAAAATTTAATTTTAATAAAACAAAATACAAAAACTTATAAATTTTTTTAACTAGAAACAAACACAACTAATAAATATATTTTATAATATTTAATTTTTATATTTTTATATTTTTTATCAAATTTAACTTATATATTTTATAGATTTGTTAAAAGAAAAATGAAATGGTTAAGAAACAATACAAATAATAAAATAATAAAAAATAAAAAAGAAATGTATACAAGAATATGAGTTCTTATTCAAACGTAGTGCTCAAAACCTGTGTCCCACAGTGAAAGTTCTTATAAAACCCCAACAAAAACCTCAAGATCACCTTCATTGTGGATGTTTCAAGACTTCAGAGTTTATCAAGTTTTTGACACTCCATAAAGTTTACCTTGTCTTTTGAATCTAAATTATTTTAAATATAAATATTTTTTAATTAAATAGATTATATAAAAAATAGTATTTTATTTTATTTAATTTGATAACCATAATGATGTTTTTTTTGACCGTATATTCAAAACTTTGAGCATGTATATATTAAAAACACAACTTATTATTTATATATGTATGGTTTTTAAACCTTAATCTTTAGATTTGATAAACTTAATTGATAACTAACTGATAAATATGTTTAAATATAACGGAGTTCTACTTATATGCAGAATGCTACATAAAACTGATAACCAATCGAATACTCTTATAGCTCTCTCAAAACCACATAAAAATATAAGATAAAATTGAGAGGGACATAGATCAAAACGAATCTTGAATTAAGATTGACGGTTTAAGTTATCGGCTTCAGCATCGAGATGTATCGTGCTTTTACTTTTTCAAATTTCCTTCGTGTTTTGACTAAATTATTGGAGTTGGAATGTATCGCCACACGTTATCATCGAATTTATTTTCAAGTTAATCATGGAACTAGATGTTTAGATTGTTTTATACTACGTTTATTTTGAAGTTAGATTTTATAATTTTTAGATTGAATTAGTTATATACAAACTGCATAAACCGCACCGCATCACATTTCATAATGCGGGTTTTTGCGGTTTGAAACAAATGTAGTGCGATTAATTTGCGGCTTAGGAAAATACTTAAATCGCATATGTGGGGAGGTTCACCTCTAAACTGCACCACAAACAGCCTTATCAGATATAGATCATCTGGATTCGATGTAAATCATCCAATGACCAATGGGAAGCGTGGGAAACCTACATCATTTTCATCCCTCCTTAGATTTTTGGAAAGAAATAATATATTTTGGGGAAAAGTAAAAAAAAAACCCAATAAATTATCCGATTTTGAATGATTAAGTACTTAAATTATTTTTTTGTATGAAAAAACTATAAAACTTTCCCATTTTGAATGATTAAGTTTCTCAACTATTTTTTCGAATGAAAAAAAAAACATTAAGTTTTCTATTTTGAATTATTAAGCCATTAAACATTTTTTTTGAATAAATAAACCATCGAACTTCTAAAAATTTGTTACATTTTTTTAAAGATATCTGGAACTGACTACAAATGTTTTAAAGTAAAAACAAATTTAAATAAGTTTTACCGTTCTCACACTATACGCCATTAATACCCCTCCCAGACAATTGTATCGCTCCTCCTTGCCACTCACCGTTGCCTGAAATGTACGTTCTTCATATCGTCTAACACGTTGTTGCCCCTATCATCGATCTCCCTCTTTTTGATCTACAGTATTTTTTATCTATCAAAAGAGAAAGAATCAAAAGATAACCGGTTATAGGTAGTTTTTTTTGTTAAAATGATGTAAGTAACCAATTTTTAGAAGCTCGATGATTTATCTTATTGAAAAAAAAATGTTCAGGGGCTAAATCATTTAAAATGGGAAATTTTAATGGTTTTTCATTCAAAATAAGAAAAGTTTAATGGTTTTTTTTTACTAAAAAAATAATCTATAGACTTAATCATTCAAAATAAGAAAGTTCAATGGTTTTTTTATTCAAAAAAAAATAGTTTATTGACTTAATCATTCAAAATGGAATAATTTATTGCGTTTTTATGAACTTATATTTTGGAAATGAAATCAGTGATGAAGCATATATATAAATATATATATATATATAGGGAGAGAGAGAGACCGAGAGAGAGAGAGAGGTGATTTCATTAACAAACCACCTTTATGATGCAAACTTTGCAACCAATCTAGAAACCGTACATATAATCAAACAAGGGTCAAGATTCATTTGAGTTATTTTTGTTAATAAATTAATTAATTTAATATAATAAATTAATGAAAATAGGATACAAGGGCATAATGGTTCATTGCAATTCCATATTCAAATTGGGAAACCAAATCAAATGGCGATTATTAAGGAAACGTCTCAAATATTTCTCTAAATTTGTTAACCAAGTTTAGAGAACAACTTAAAAATATTTTTTTGAAAAAAAAACTTACAAATATTTCATCAATCCATCATGATATGTCTCATTTATTTCATCAATAGTGAACCGTAATGAATATACGATGATCCATAATGAATATGATGAACCGTAATGAATATACCATGAACTCTAATGAATATACGATAAACCGTAATGAATACACGATGCCGGTAATGAATATACAATGAACTGTAATGAATATACGATGAATCGTAACGAATATACAATGAACCAAAAATTATAAAAAACTAAGAAACATTAAAATAGTTTCATTAAAACAAATCGTGAAACATACATTATAATAAAAAAACATACATTCAAATTACTTTTATGCTACATTTGATAAAAAAAAATTGTATTGAAACATATAATAAAAAAATTATAATAAAAAAATTATAAAAACATTATAATAAAAAACATACAACGTCTAATTTATTGGATTTGGATATTTGTTAACATAAAAATTGAATATCATAAATAATTGGTTAATATTGAACATATCCAAAAATAACTTAACAAAATAATTACCATATATAAATGGATTAAATATAAAAAGACAAATTTACCCTCATAATTAAAATTAAGCAAAAAAAAACAAAGGATATTCATTGATTGGTTGAAATTGGGTTGTAGAGTTTGCACTATAAGGTAGGTTTGCTAATGATCGCTCCCCTATATATATATATATATATATATATATATATATATATATATATATATATATATATATATATATATATATATATAGGAAACCAAATTTCAATCATTGATCTTTTTAATCAATGGTCAAGATTCATTTGAATTATATATGGTAATAAATTAATTAATTTATTATTAATAAAAGATAATAATAATAATATGTCAAAAGGGTAAATGTATATTTTTATTTTGTATTTCAAATTTGACAACAAAGATGAAATATGCTTAAATATAGAAAAGCGTATATTTCTTAAAAAAAAACATATCAAGACTAAATTTTTATTATATGTTAATCAATATGCAGTATATAAAAACCCAATTAAGTTTCATTAAGTTTCATTACCTTTTCATTGTATTTCACTATATCAAATTTGTTTCATCAGGTTTCACTATATTAACATTTTATTTTTCATCAGATTTCACTATATCAAATCCATTATGTTTCACTATATTAATATTTTGTTCCTGGAGGTAATATTGAAGATTTAATATGAATATCAATTTTCATTCATTGGATTAATCAATCACTGATTCATAAAAATCAGAAAAAAAAATAATTTGATTCGTAGCTTGCGTATGAATCAATTTGTGTTTACCTAAATTAAATGTTTCATGTTTAAATTAATAAATGATCAATATTACCATATATAAAATAAATTAAAATTAAATAATTAATATTATAATAATAATAACTCTGACCATATATATTATGAAATTATGTAAAAGACTAAAATAACCTTATCAATTAAAAATAAAAATAAAAAAAAGGAAATTCAATGATTGGTTAATTTCGGTTTCCAAAGTTTCTAATGTAATATTGGTTTTCAATTGATCCATCCCCTATATATATATATATATATATATATATATATATATATATATATATACACATATATATGTATATATAGAGAGGAGAGATCAAATTCAAACCACTCTAATTTTGTAAACCGTGGAAACCGTTGATTTTATTAGTTAAGTTAATGAAATTGGTTCATAAAGTTATTTAATTTGATAAAATTATTTCATATAATTCTTTTGTTGATGAAATTGTTTCATATATTTGTGTTTTTATGTAGTTTCATGTGTTTTTCTCATTATGATGAAATTGTTTCACGAATTTTCTCAGTCTGATGAAACTTTTTCATTTTTACATAAAAAAATGCAAATATATGAAACAATTTCATCAAGAAAAGAATTATATGAAATAGTTTCATCAAATTAAACAATTTTCTGGAACAATTTTATTAACTTAACCAATGAATTCAACGGTTTGCACATGCAAAATTAGGATGGTTTGCAAATGAAACTCCACCTATATATATACACACACATTCATGCAGGGAAGGGTTCAAACGAGAACACCTTCATTTTACGAGACGCGAGAACACCTTTTCACTATAGTGTTCACATTTGATATTGTAGTTTATCATGATAAACATGCGATACTAAAATCGGAGACACGGACGACGATCAGCGCGACCTAGGTTGCGGACCAAGTCGCCCGCACACCACTAGACCCCTCTCATGTGTATTTTCACATGTGAGAAAGGTAATATCAATGTAATATTGTAACATATGATGCACATGTGATACTAGTCAGTGAGGTAAATGACCTTTGTTGCGAATTTAGCTCATGGGCAAAGTCGTGTGCAACCAACGGGCTCCCACACATAAATTATCACAAGTGATAAAAGTGTTCTCATATTTCCGCAAAATGGAGTTGTTCTCGTTTGAACCTCATACCCACAAATAATAATATATAATTGATAGATCGAGTGATTTAAAGAAACAAATTCATGGTGGAATTCGAAGGTGTATATTTCAAATCCTTTATGAATCGTCATTGATCATCTTTTATATGTTATATATACTCCTTCTACTTATATATACATATATAGGTTCATCTTCAAGCAACATAGAGATGAATTCATGATGGAAACCCTTGTTTAATATGCAAAATCCATCCCTTTTTCTTACACAATTAATCATGGACAACATCTGGTCAAATGGGTATTTCATCAATGTCGTTAATGATATCAATGATGGTGGCAACGACACAGTTGTGGTTCACTGCCAATCAAAAGATGACCATATCGGTGAAAAAACTATCGGAATCCGTTGACTGGAAATTTTGTGAGAACATCCTTGCTCCAACTACTCTTTTCTTCTGCCATTTTCATATGGATAATAAGCAACAAGTTTTTGATGTATACAATGAAATTGTTAAACCTGAATATGTCGAGAAACCAAAGCGAGAATATTGGAGATGCACCTGGTTGATCAAACGCTATGGGTTTTACTTTGTACATCAGGGTGATACGCGCTAGGAGATTAAAGTGTACGATTGGATCTCGGCATGATCATAAGTTCAACACACGATTCTATCTTTTAATTAATCGATCGTGTATTCTTGATCTTCAAGAATCAAGTTACAAAAGTTGTTCGTTGGTAAAAATTTGAATAAGATTTATGATTAAAGCAGCGGAAACTAGTATGATCCACGTAGTCGTATATATATAAATATGTGTGTGTGTGATATGATGATCATCAACCTTTGCCTATTGATTGTTAGATCATCTTGCTGAACCTTGTTGAATCTTGTTATAATTAGTTTGTTTGTTCTTTTTTATCCTTTTGCTTCTATTATATATGTTGTGAATAAAGGGTGTGCATCGGGCTGGTCAAGCGGGTTCAGGTGGGCAAACCAAAAACCCGGTTGGATTTTGGATTTGGAAATCCTGACCCAAACTTTAGGTTTCAGATTTCGGGTTGGCTCGGGTTCAGTTATTATTATAATTGAAAAAAGTGTATATAAAATCAAATTTTGAGGATTAATTCTATCGATTGAGAGATTGATGAATCCAATAGTAATTTTAGAAATTAGAAAAACATTTCGAATTCGATAAATAAATATATTAATATAATATATAAAATATATATGTACATTATTTTGGATTTTGGGACGAGTCGAGTGGCAAAAAAGTAAAGTGCAAACCCAACCTGAATCCAAATATCCCCCCAAAAGTCGGGTTTTGGATTTTCAGATTTCAGGTTATTTGGGTTTTGCACAAACTCCTTATTTTCGTTTCAGGGTTCAATTTCGGATTTTGGACTATTCGGGTTCTACGCGCTCCTATGTTGAATTCTTCTTGTTTTTTTTTTGTTGTATTATGGCTCTATTTCTCATTGGTTGTTAATAATTAAAAGCAATAAATGATTGCTAATTAATAGGACCGGAGTAACTGCAAGGCAATTACAAAAAAGGAAAAAGGAAAAGGAAAAGAGAGTGTGGTTCTTTTCTGATAAAACTAATTCGTTCAGTAAACGGGAATCTCATGTTGCAAAGACAACCGTTCATAATGCAAAGTTTGAAGTTGAAAAATTCGATGGGACAAACAATTTTGGGATGTGACGATGTGAAGTAAAAGATGTGTTGGCTCAACAAGAATTGGATTTGGCTTTGGAATAAAAACCAGAAGAGACGTCTGCTACAGATTGAAATAGGATAAACAAAGATGGCCTGCTAGATGATTCGTTTATGTCTTTCTAAGCAACAAAAGTTCAATGTGATGCGGGAAACATCAGCGAAAGAGTTATGACAGAAGTTGGAAGACAAATATGTGACTAAAAGTATTGAGAATCGTCTTTACAAAAAGAAGAGATGTCCTATTTCAAGTATAAATAAGGTACAAAGGTGATTGTTCACCTTGATGCTTTTAATAAATTAGTTGTTGATTTGTTGAATTTAGATGAAGAAATCAAAGATGAAGACAAAGCTTTGATTTTGTTGAATTCTCTGCCTGATTCTTATGTTCATTTGACAACCACTTTGTTACATAGCAAAGTAACTATTGGTTTTGAAGAAGTTTCAAATGCTTTGATGACTTATGAGATTAGATATGTTGATAAGCAAAGGAACGCTTTCACATCTAATGCTTTGTTTGTTCGGGGTAGAACATTTGAGAGGAAAAGTCACGATAATATAAAAAGTTTCCTTCACGTAGTAGAGGAAACTCTAAACCAAGACGAAGTTTAGGAAGAAACGAGTATGCCTTTTGTCGTGAAATTGGGCATTGGAAAAAAGATTGTCCAAAATTGATAAACAAGAATAAAGGCACTCAAGCTAATGTTATGTATGGAGAAGATGAATCTAGGTTAGAATTTGTATTGTCAACAACATCGAATACTTTCTCTAATGTATGGTTGATGGATATTGTGGCTTCTCAACACATGTGTCGGAATAAGAATTGGTTTTTCTAGTTTGGATTTGAAGAGTCAAGATGTAGTCTTGGTTGGCGATGATTACATCCTAGAGAAAGAAGGAGTTGGAACTATGAAGTTCAAGCATCATGATTGGGTGATTAGAGAGTTCAAAAATGTTTGGTATATTCCTAAATTAAATAAATTTGATTTCTTTGGGAGTTTTGGAGGCTGATGGCTACAACTATTATTCATCAAATGGTTTTATGAAGGTAAAACGAGGGTATTAGTTGAGATGAAGGTGTTACGATCGAGAGCGTCATTTGTATGTGCTGCAAGGAAAAAGGATTGTAGGTGCAGCAATGGCTTCAGAAGTTGTCGATTGTTGTAAAGTTGCTGATTTTGATACCTCAAAGTTGTGGCATTTGAGGCTTGGTCATGCCGGAGAAAATGCTTTACAAGGATTAGCAAAACAGGGGTTGTTAAAGGGTGTCAAAACTAGTAAGATAGACTTATGTGAGCAGTGTGTTTTTTGCAAGTAGACAAAAGTGAAGTTTGGTATAGCAACACACCAAACCAAAGGAATCAACAACTACGATCACTCAGATGTTTGGGGTCTAACAAAGACAGCTTTAAAGGGTGGTAAACATTATTTTGTGAGCTTTATTGATGATTGTTCTAGAAGGTCTGGGGTTTATACAATGAAACCTAAAGATGAGGTGTTGAGTGTTTTCTTGGCATGTAAGAATATGATAGAGAACCAAACCGGAAGGAATATCAAAGTTCTAAGAACAGATAATAGCGGTGAATATACTTCTGATCCTTTCCATGAGATATGCAGAAAAGAAGGAATAGTGAGACACTTTACTATCCCAAGAACTCCATAACAAAATGGGGTTGCTGAAAGATTAAATAGAACCTTGTTGGAAAAAGTGAGGTGTATGCTTCTACAAGCAGGTTTGGATAAGTCATTTTGGGTAGAAGCAATCACTTACGCAATCCACATAGTCAATTGATTGACATCCACATAAATAGACGGGAAGACAACAATTGAGGTTTGGATGGAAACCTGCTTTTGATTATGATAATTTACGTATTTTTGGTTGTATTGCATATTTTTCATGTTACTGAATCTAAACTTGATGCAAAAGCCAAGAAGGATATATTTGTTGGTGTTGGTTTCAGTACAGGTGTGAAAGGCTATAGGTTGTGTGAAAGGCTATAGGTTGTGGTGCCCTGCGTTAAAGAAATTGGTTCTTAGTAAATATGTGACTTTTAATGAAATGAGTATGTTGAAAGCAAAGAATCAAAATGCTAATGATGAGTCCAATGGTAGAGATGTGCAACAGGTGGAGTGTGAAAGATAGAATGTGACAACTTCACTACATAGAAATTCGGATCTTTAACAACCGGTTCAAGATAGAGTTGAAGAGTATCTAAATGATGATGAAGAATCTACACTTAGTGATGAAAATGAAGATGTACAAACAAATGATGAAGAGGTTGTTGGTCCATGTTATTCCATTGCAACAGGGAGAGGAAAAAGAACCATTAGAAAACCTGCAAGGTACACAAATTGCATTGCGTTTTCCTTTCCCATTGTAAATTTAGAAATTCCTTTAAACTTTAGTAAGCAAGTGAAAGTTCTAAAAATAAGGAATTGAAAGTTGCCATGAATGAAGAGATGGACTCTCTTTTAAAGAGCAAAAATGGACTTTGGTTCGTCTACCTGATGGAAAAAAAGCTATAGGCTGTAAATGAGTATTTGAAAAGAAGGAAGTACCTAATGAAGACAAGATACAATACAAAATAAGACTAGTTGCGAAAGGTTATGCTCAAAAGGAAGGTGTTGATTATAATGAGATATTTTCACCGGTTGTGAAGCATTATTTTATCCGTATCTTGTTAGCTTTTGTTGACTTTGAGTTAGTGCAATTAGATGTTAAAACAACCTTTCTACATGGTGATTTGAATGAGGATATTTACATGGTCTGTAGGTTGTAGGATACAGAAGTCGGTTTATGGTTTAAAATAGTCACCGCGACAATGGTATTTGAAATTTGATGGTTTCATGAGAGGTGTAGGATATTTGAGGAATGACTATGATCATTGTGTTTATTTCAAAAAGTTGCATGATGGAGGTTTCATGTACTTGTTTCTCTGTGTAGATGATATGTTAATCGCTTCAAAGAGTATGATAGAGATTGAAGAGTTGAAAGCTCAAATGAAGAATCATTTTCAGGTTAAAAGGATGTTGGTGAGGCCAAAAAGATTCTTGGGATAGAAATAACTAGAAACAGAGAGAAAGGTGTTGTGTATCTGACTCAAAAGCAGTACATGTAAAAGTTGTTGATACGTTTTAATGTTGGTGCTGCAACAAAATCTGTAAGTACTCCTCTTGTTGCCCATTTTAAATTTAGTGCAAATTCTTGCCCTAAATTAGAGAAGAAAGGAAAGAGATGGCTGATATTTCATTTTCTAATCTTCTTGGTGGTTTAATGTATATCCTGGTTTATTCTCGCTCGGATATTGCCCAAGATATCGGTGTTGTTAGTCCATATATTGTAACACCCTAAAAATTTGGATAATTTTGAAATTTGAAAATTTGGCAATATAACGCTTATAAATGGGGCAACCACCCATAAAGGGGTAAAAGTGTGAGCATTTACAAAACCTGCAATGATGTATGGGGAAACGACAACAAACTAATATAAACCACAACTAGCTAGATTACATAGGTTGTCAACCCAATACCAAAAAGAATAATTGTTTTAAATGCTAAAGCTTCCAAAATATCTATCCTCCAAAAATGCCCTCAAGAGACCACGCACTTCTCTCAACCCCTCGACTCTATACCTATGAATCCACTAATAATAGTCTAGACTTGACAATTGTATTAAGAATATCAAAAGGGATATCAAAATTCAGACATACAATAAAAATAAGAATAAAAAATTCAAGAGAATTAACGTCACTCTTATATTATTATATTTTCTTTAAACAAAAGTGTTGAAATTATCATGAAGGTAAGCTGAAAATTTGGCAGAAAACTTTAGATGGGAATTATTACACTAATAATATAGGAGCTCGACATTACCATTGCGCAAAGAATAGAGTTAGAAAGAATAATAATACAAAGAACACTTCTTAATCCACAATCAACTAAACAGCCTAAAAAATCGATCGTTTACATGCTATTTCATATATCTAACAAAAAATTTTACATAAAAACTAACAAATATCGACATAATTTACCTGAATCATCAAAAACACCAACGATTTCAAAACTTACATCCAAATGCAGTTAGAACAAAAAATCGAATAATGTAACTATTTTTTGGCGAATTTCTTCATAAAAATATCTCACATATAGGTCGCAATTGATGGACGAATCATTGAGATTGTTCAAAAAATTGGGGAAAATTCGAACAAACATACATCAAAAGTAATGTATATAACAAAATTCACATTCGAAAATAGAGGTAGAGAGAGATTAGGGTTCCATACCTGAGAGTCGAGAGTCAAAGAAGAGGAGCACAAAGAGGATAAAAAAAACTGGAGTTGAATTTATAGGTGGGGGGAAGGCGTAATGAACACCTCGGTGGAACTTCATTAACATTGCAGTTGATGGAGAAATTGGTGCAGATGTGGGGAGGGAGAGGTTGTAGGAGACGTAAGGGAGTGGTCGTGGAGGAGGATAACTGATTTCAAGAATGCTTAAAGGTTGGTATATTAAGTTGAAAAATCACTAATCTTAATCTTGAAAAAAATTGTAATACCCTTTTCATAAACTAGTATAGATAAGTTACATTTAATACTCTTGTAATCAGTTATTTAGTTTACTTTTAATACCTTAATTTTTCATTTTCCACTTTAGACCCTTGTCATATTAACATAAATAATCCGTATATGAACTAAAATGCTTTAAAAATACATGATAATCCCTGTAACAATCAAGTAACAATGTAATGAACGATAATTGTATTGAATGATTGAAAGAGGGTTACAAAATATGTGAAATAAACTCAAACTCTCTATGAACTCTATTAGGCGCCCAATTGTGATTTATCACTTCTAACCCTAATTACCCTAAAACAAACTTTAAATACCAAGAGCCTTTAACAACCAAGGCCTAGGCCCATTACATCAATTTAAGCCGAAAGAAAATTAAAGGTTTTTACAACGTTTTTAAACAAATAAATAAAACTCTATAAATACTTTATATAACTTTCAACGAACTATGATTTTTAGTCCTAACAATAAACTTTTTTTTATAAGTTATACCATTCTAAACGTTTTGTCAATACCTTCAAAATGAGCTCAATATTAAATATTTGTATTTAATCATATTATTAAATATCATGCATATATCCGTGTTAATTTGTTTTATATTCCTTATATTTTCATTTTTCATTTTACACCCTTGTCATAATAAAAATGCAAAATCATTAATTAAGTATAATACATTATAAAACACATTTCTTTTCTTTCTTTTTTTTCTCAAATTATATCATTATAATCCTCTTGTCGATATTATCAAAATAAGTATTTTATTGAATACTTTTTATTTTAATAACTAGAAGCGTAATCGCGCAATGCAACGAGATACATCACAATTTTAATGTTTATTTTTATTTTTTGTTTTTTATTGATTTACAGTACGATTTTGGATGATTTTTTTTGAGTGATAATTGTTTTTTTATTTATAAATTTGTTTAATTTAGTCTTAACAATATAATGTTTTTTATATAAAAAAATTTAAGTAGTTTGTTAAAATTCATTAATTATCTTATATATTTTAAATTTTTTATATTTAAATTGAGATGTTTATCCTGTTTTGATTATGTTTATCAGAATTCAAATTTCATAATTTTAGGATTTGGGGATTAGAGATAAGAATTTTGGGGGACAAGGATAAAATATATTAATTAGGGTTAAAAGCATTTAAAAGTAGTACATATTGCTTCATTAATTGTTTTTTAATTGAGTGATAATGGTTTTTTATATATAAATTTGTTTAATTTAGGTTTAACAATATAATGTTTTTTATATAAAAAAAATTAAGTAGTTTGTTAAAATTCATTAATTATCTTATATATTTTAAATTTTTTATATTTAAATTGAAATGTTTATCCTGTTTTGATTATGTTTATCAGAATTCAAATTTCATAATTTTAGGGTTCGAAGATTAGAGATAAGGATTTTGGGGGATAAAGATGAAAAATATTAATTACGGTTAAAAGCTTTACAGGTAGTACATTAGGCTTGACTAGTTATTTTTAAGAGATTTTAAGTAGATAACTTTAAATGATAGTACATAAAGCTTAGTGCGTTGTAATTAAGAGTTTTTTATTGCATCTTTATAATATAGTATAGATATTGTAAAACATCTTAAATATGTAACGAGAATTTCAAGAATGATGTATTGAGATCTTTTTAAACTTGTATATTTTACACCCTTATCTATATTTATTTATCTATGTTGTTTAAAAAAATCATGTTATGGTTAATCGTGGCATTGTGTGATGGAGAATAAAACTAAACATGAAACAAGATTATTTATTTTGAGTTTTCATCTTTAGATTCGGGATGTTTTGCGCCGCATCTTTGCGCGGGTATCGTATCTAATTTATTCTAAATATTTTTAATTCATGCTTACCTAATCTCTTGTTTATGTGTATTCACGTGATTGGTAGACAAAAGTAGGACATAAGAATTTGAGATAGAATACTCTATTTTCTTAAAGTCTGTCACGTCTATTGGTATAATTAATTTGCCGATGAAAAGTTGTTACCGTCAGATTTTCTCCATTTGAAAGCCATGGTAATGGACGGATATTTTCTTCAGTAACCGTTTTTCTGTAATGTTTATTCACATCTTGGTTACTAACATACAAAGAGTCTTAGTTAGGTTGTCAAATAAGTTTCACAATTCGCGAGAGTTATAGCACGACTTAACTAGCTCTATAACTAACGGTAGCAACTGGAAATCGTTTTTTAGCCTCTTTTCAGCTAGGGTTTGGGATGTTATGCAATCTATCGACTTGAGCAGCGGCTAATGGGCGATTTTGGGCAACTTTGAGTGATTTTTCTACGGAGATTGGATACAATTAACGCAAGTAAATCGTCGGGGAGCGTGATATTGACATAGATTAACACATTGTTTATGGGTATTGCAATTCAAAAAAGATTTTTTTCAATTCTAGATATTTTGTTCAAGAGACCTATGTTTAGCTTGATTTTTCTTCTTTTTGTTTTATGTTTTAACACCCCAACAGGAACGGATGAACTTTGGTTTCTAAGCATATAAACACGAAATCTTTTTATCAATTTTTCTAATTAATGAAGCATATGAATTTGGGTTTAATGTTTTTTTGTGAGTCTGATCAGCTTTCAAATGATTTATTTGTTATGAACTAGATTTGAGAGAACTATTTTATAACTTGCATCAATTGAATTTGTATGGCTAAGGTGAGAAATTGGATAGAGATATACCAAGCAAACCTTAGTACTAATTTTACAATCTTGTTCTTGATTATTTCTAAACTCGTATGTTGAGATCGAGAGATAAAACTTACATTTTCTAGATATAACTCTGTTGTTGCTCAAGAGAGAATAACAGTAAATTTCGTGATTGTATATTCAATTAATTGGATTAGTCTGATAATTGATTATTTGTCATAAGTGAAGTGTTCCTTGTGAAACCATTGGGATTCCAACCCTCAACTACTTTATCCTGAAAAAGTTCCCAAGTTTGTTCTTTGTTTTTACTCAAGAGTTTATTTTATTAATTTAGTTATTAATTAATTATAAAAAATTTATCAATTGGACAACTAGTAGTGGTTATAGTCATCATGATACTCAGTTCCTAGTTCCCTTGATTCGATATTTGTACGTTCGGTACATATTACTTGATTCGACCCATATACTTGCAGTTAGATTTAGGGGGGGAGTGTAAACCCGCCTATCAATCCTCCCCTGCCTGCAAAGAGTCACCACCTTCACTTATCTTATCGAGTAACATTCTCGGCCATCAAAATGGATTGTTGATAACCGTCTTTTACTCGAGAAGTGTTGACCAAGTAATAGTTTTTCTCTCACTTTCCGGGTAAGATCCTTGATCCTTAGTATATATGCCTTATCGGGTAGGATTCTTGGTACTTACCATGGTCACCCAATAAGGCAAGTAACATCGATAAGCGTTTGTAAACGACCATAAATCTAAAAGTTTATTATTGGATTGGTTCCAAGCTCGGTTAAGCACATTATGATCCTACTGTAATTGATTACGATATTTTCTTCACATCTTGAGTTACGACATGCAATTAGCTTTGTTAATAGTAAGGTCATGCTTCATGACCACAAGTTAACTAATTTTTTGAGCTATTGAAAAAGTCACATTCAAAAGTGAC
This sequence comes from Arctium lappa, assembly GCA_023525745.1. Classification (NCBI taxonomy): domain Eukaryota; kingdom Viridiplantae; phylum Streptophyta; class Magnoliopsida; order Asterales; family Asteraceae; genus Arctium; species Arctium lappa. Next base: position 17,271,262 of record CM042056.1, on the reverse strand, counting down.
ATTTCAATAATCTTTAGGAACTTTATACCCTATTTATTATATATTGTTAACAATTACTATTAAATTCTAATTAACATTAATATTAATTTAAAATTATTAATTAGTTTTTAAATTTAAATTCAAGTTTTAAGTAATATCAACTATACTAAATTATTATAAATCTTATTATAGAGTTATTATTATTATTATTATTATGGTATTTAATATATTTTATTAATAAAAAATATAGTGTTATTACTACTACTACTACTTTTAATTGAGTTATTAATTATCTTTTCTTAAAAGAATTATTAATTAATTAAAGTATATAAGGTTGACAACTTTTATTTTCCTTTATAATATGTACTAGAAGCTTACTCGCGTAATGCAGCGAGATACATCACGGTTTTAATGTTTATTTTTATTTTTTGTTTTTTATTGATTTACAGTACGATTTTGGATGATTTTTATTGAGTGATAATAGTTTTTTTATATATAAATTTGTTTAATTTAGACTTAACAATATAATGTTTTTTATATAAAAAAATTTAAGTAGTTTGTTAAAATTCATTAATTATCTTATATATTTTAAAATTTTTTATATTTAAATTGAGATGTTTATCCTGTTTTGATTATGTTTATCAGAATTCAAATTTCATAATTTTAGGGTTTGGGGATTAGAGATAAGGATTTTGGGGGATAAGGATGAAATATATTAATTAGGGTTAAAAGCTTTACAGGTAGTATATTAGACTTTAATAGTTATTTTTAAGAGATTTTAAGTAGATAGGTTTAAATGATAGTACATAAAGCTTAGTGAGTTGTAATTAAGAGTTTTTTATGCCATCTTTATAATATAGTATAGATAACGGTTATTTGAGCTCATAAAAAAAGTAAATTTTTTACGGTTAATTCATATTTATTTCTAAAAAGAGTAATATTTTTGTAAAATTCATATTTATTTACGGTTAATTCACATCTATAAATCATATTTGTATTAATTTATTTATTATATTATTTAATTTTATTATTAATTTGGTTTGTATTAATTAAGATATTATATCAAAAGTGCTTTGTAATAAATATATTGTTGTTAAATAGATTTTTAAGGCGTTATTTGTAGTGGTTATATATTTATCAACTACTGTACTAGCTTTTACCAAATGTAATTAGTTTATTCGCTACAACTAATTTAGCATCTAACAATTATTTTTTCAGACAACAACTAATTTACCAGATTAGTTTCCAAAACAAAACCTATGTAAGAACAAAATCAATAACTTTGAGTAGACTTGTGACCTGATCTCCGGGGGCATCTTTGAATTCCTTCATCACCATTCATTCTCATAGACTTTCCAAAAAAAATAGAGCTTCATTTCATTAATTAATGGCTATATAAGAACCCCTATTTATTTTTCAAAACATTAATTCTTCAAACAATAATTAAATCATGGAGAAACCTTTTTCCTTCTGCTTCATCTTCTTCACCATTTGCTTTTGTATCATCATATCAGTTGCAAACAGTTGCCGCGAGTTTTCCGTCATTATCTTTAATGATAACATTAAAGAAGAAGTCAACGGTGAATGCAAAATAAAAGACGACCCTACCGAATTGACAAGATATGTTACAGTCTCATATAACGAATCCTACTTATGGAGTTTATGTGAGGATGAAAAGAGTCATCCAACTAAGACTGTTCACTGGTGCGATTTTAAGTTGGGGAAAAAACATCAACGTTTGGATGTGTTCAATTACACGGTGCGGCCAGGATGTATGGGTAAATCGCATAACAGGAAATGCACGTGGTTGATTAGGCATGACGGCTTTTACTTCGTGGACCGGAGGACCGTTCCCCCGAAGCAACGTAAATCGCATGACTGGAAGGTACAAGCACGTTTAAATTCCGGTAAGGGTTCGAAACGTAGATCTCCGTGAGCCTTAAATAAATTAAGAAAATATTTATCTTTCGGAAATTGGTCGTTTTGTTGAAGCTAATAACCTCATTGATGCATCGGCACGGGTTCAAATTCGGGTTTGATGGCTCTTTTCTTGTTGGTAATAAGGGTACGATAGGTTCACGCAGTGGCAGTGGACCTTTTCGTGATTCTAATAACTTCATTGATATGTGGATACACATTCAAGTTCGGGTCCGAAAGGTTGTATTTGTTAATAAGGGCATGCTTTTCACACGAAAGAACAGGAAATGGAGCTGCGTGCAACGGGGATGGTCGTTAGGGTTGATGTTATTTGATTGATATATATATATATATATATATATATATATATATATATATATATATATATATATATAGGGATATAGGGAAAGGTTCATTTGAGAAACACTAAATATATGAGAAATAGAGAAGTGATCTTAAACTATTAATTCGGTCAAGATCGGCGGCTTTGACCGAGAATTAGGGGATAATTGCTCTCATGGTCCACTCCCGTGTTCCTCACATTGTTTATTATTCGAAGGGTATTTTTGTAAATTATCCAAACGCATTCATATATGAACGCAGATATGAATATCACTTTTTTTTCTTTTTTTTAGCCGTGTGTGTTCATATATGAATGCATGCAAAAAACAGAAGTTTATATATGAATGTTAGTAGACGTTCATATATGAATGTTAGTAAAATGTCACTATTTTTTTTGTACGTATTCATATATGAACGCATGCATTCATATATGAAGGCATGCAAAAAACAGGCGTTCATATATGAATGTCACTCTTTTTTTTTGCATGCATTCATATATGAAGGCATGCAGTCAGTGTTTATGTAAAATTATGAACATTCATATATGAACGCATGCATTCATATATGAAGGCATGCAAAAAACAGGCGTTCATATATGAATGTCACTCTTTTTTTTTGCATGCATTCATATATGAACGCATGCATTCATATATGAAGCCATGCAGTCAGTGTTTATTTAAAATTACGAACATTCATATATGAACGCATGCATTCATATATGACTGCATGCCTTCATATATATGAACACGCTCATTCATATATGAACGCATGCATTCATATATATGAACACGCGCGTGTTTTTGTCAAAGTTACGTAAATACCCTTATATTTTTGGAAGAGCCGTAATTTTTGACCAGTCAAAGCCGCAATTTTTGACCAGTCAAAGCCGTAACTTTTGACCAATTAAATTCAATCTTGACCATATGAATGGCTAAGATCACTTCTCTATTTCTCATATATTTACCATTTCTCAAATGAACCAAACACTATATATATATATATATATATATATATATGTATCTACAAGCAATGAAATAGAATTGTGTTTGTGAAAAGATTATATATGGGTATATCTACAACCATGCATGTTCAACAAGTGTTACTGATTCTTATTGTTCCTCTTTGTAGCATGCATTTCCTTACTTCCACTTGTATACACATAACACATACACATATACATGCATATATATATATATACATAAACATGAAAAAATAAGAAGAAAAAATAAGAAGAAAAAATTTGTTGCTAATCCATCACTAATTAGCGACGGTTTAGTGACGGACACGTGGAATTTGTCACTTGTCTGTGGCTAATGAGTGACGGATTAGCGACAGACATGTGTGATTTTCATTTTTATTTATTTTTTAAATGAAAATTCACGTGTCCGTCACTAATCTGTCACTAATTAGTGACGGATTAATGATGGAACTCATTAATTTCTATATAAAAAATAAATAAATAAGAAAATTCACGTGTCCGTCACTAATATGTCGCTAACTTTTTGATCTTATTTACTAGCAAAAAGATCATAAAACTACTAAAAACCAAGAACATTACACAAGTACTGAAGTAAATTCAACATTTTTTTAAATTAAAATGTTATAAAGATTAGTCTTTGGCTGGATAGGTGCCGCCACGAGGTATTCTGAAAAAGTTTCCGCAAATCAACATTCGATTTCTAAGAAAATTAACGAATTAAACACAAGAACAATGAAGAATCAAATCAAACCTGGGCCATTTTTTAGCAACAATATCATACGAATGAACAGAATTCGTCACCCCTGCTAATCCTGAAATCATAAAATTCAACAAAACATTTATCATTTTTGCAGACATTATAAGAAATTAATCAATTATATACAACAAGTTAATGGTATAGTGGCAAGAGGAACAAGCTAAGAAGATGTAAGGTTGGTTTGAATATTGACAAACCACCATGTTGAGGGTTACTCCTTGTTCTTTTTTTTTTGAGCAACAATTACGCAATACCATGCATTATTACCGGTGCGAATGTCCAGGTAGTGCAACAGTGCCTTCATCAGATTACATTATTACCGGTGCGAATGTCCACGTAGTGCAACAGGGCCTTCATCATATTCATCTTCAGCTGTTACCTGTATTGTTTTGGTACAAGATATGATTACAAAAGAAAATATTTTAAAGATAATTTATCTGAAAAAGAAACCTTCCACGTTTTTTGCAAGGAGAAGTTCACAATTTTAGTGAATGAAGGACATACCCAAATGATTCTAGCAACTCTCTTATCTGTACATCAGTCCTCAGCTAATGTAGTTGGGAATAGGTTGAAAACAACAAAGGCAATAACCATGAGCTTTCAGTTTTTAATTCTCAAAATATTTGGCCACTGAAGGCTACTTAAATACAACTCAAACACCTTAAAAGAAATTCAGAAAAGATTAAAAAAAAAAGAACAAATACCCCACACCCATCACACATAACATTTGGCATATGTAATAAAGATACTATAGCTAGAGAAGTTCATAACCTTAAACTGTAAAATAAAAGCAAATGGAGATGTGTAAGAAATAACTAACAACAAAAAGAAACATAATTTAGGGGTTTAAGGCCGCCCAACCATTTTAATATCAATGAAACCGGCCTTGGTGAAGTTGCCAATTTGTTTGAGACCAATTGAACACATGAAAACCCCACATACCATAACAAATGCCACTAAACATATTCTCAACACCAAGTAGTTTTTTACTGGAGGTCTAATGATAATCATATCCTGAAATTCAAACATTTGCGAAAATCAGACAAGGAAAATCATCATTCCAAATTAATAATATGTCAAACGCTACATTTATGTTGGGACAAAAGGATTAATCCATTTAATAGACTCATTACAGAATACAAGAGCTAGAAATGTATTCTAATAAATTTGGATACAACGTAACAGAAAGTCAATCAATTAACATTTAGGTATTTAATATTTGCTTTGTTCGCGCAGCAAAGAATAAAACCTGAACTCATAGAACAGGTTCCATGTTCAATGAAATCAATGCAGGGAAAAAAGAGTTCTGTAATGAGAGAAACTGAATCAAGCATACCTTAATGAAAGAGCATAAATCATCAGCCATTATTTGTTGAGGGAGTTCAAAATGGAAGAGAAATGGAAATCATCTGGTGTCTCAGATAGTAATTTCCCCTTTCCCAATTCTTTCTATCCCTATTCATGTTTTCCCCATGTTGAATCTTTTGGTTCACGCCAGTACGCCTAGAGAGAGAAAGAAAACGAAAAGAACAATGTCTTTTCAAGAGAATAACAATGTTACTAGATGCTCTTTTGAACTGTTCCACACTATTTTCCCTTTTATCCTCTATAGATTTTTGGTCAGACTTTATCCTCTCTGTTCTGTCTCTTCTTGAACTCTATCCCAGTTTTGAATCCAAATAAGAGATCGACACACAACTAGTTCAAAAGATGCTGCAAATCGACAAATCAAAACCTTTCCCCTATTTTTCTTTAATTCAAGTATTAAACATAGGTCATGTTTTGTGTTAGAACTAGATACATAAATAAACAGTAGAAATACTGAAGGGAAGACAAATAATACTTGCCGCCCTATCTCCTTTACAAGTTTGGATGCCTTTTTAATAGAGAAGTGAATGGCATCCAGATTGTGAGTCCGTGATCGTTACCAGATAATCAAATAACAAACAAATAGAAGATAAACCAACCTGTTTAGATTATAAACGCGGATTACACGGTTGATTGCTTTGAATTCTCTCTGTTTGTTTTCTCTCTGTTTTCACCTTTTAGTATGTGTATGTGTGTGTTCTGTTTGGTCTGATTGATTGTAAAAGAGAGATATAACATAATATCTAGATATATAATATCTAGATATTATATAAACTAATATAATAACTAAACTTAATATCTAAAACTATAATATCTAGATATTAAAACAACTTTGACTTTATTACAGAATAGACCCTAGACTATTGTTGAGAGCGACTTTCAGCATTAACTTCAGATTGCGATCTTCGTTTTGTATGATCTTGAATTCAATGAGACTGTGTCCTAACAATCTCCCCCTTTGGATCAAGATCATTACGAATATGATTTGGCAATACGATCTTCTCTTTCAGCACAGAAGATGCAATCTCTTTCTCTAGCTCAGAATGCTTTAGCAAAGTATCTTCAAAGAAAATTTATCTGAAATCAGCATGTCTTCAGAATACTTTGATCTCGCAGTTCTTGGTCTTGTAATGTAATGGACTGAACATTTCTTCAAGCTTTAGATTCTCCCCCTTTTTGATGGAAAGTGCAATGACTTCATCAAAACTTTGAGTAAGAAATGTCAACCACTTGGAGTCTCTGATCCGTCAATTCAATAGTTATTCATCCTGATCTTTGCAAATCTAGACAAAATAATCATGTAACACCTGAATCAACTAATGAATCAGTTAGAATGCCTGTCAGTAACACTAAGTCACTGTGTGTAACGAATACACATTGGAAAGGAGCTGTTTGATGTTGACTCCACCAGGGCTTCCATTTAATCATCGAAACACCACAAAGGTTATTTCTATAAACGTTATGACAAAGAAACAAATTCCTTGTGTTTTCGTGCTTGTGATAGAAATAATTAAGCACTTGATGATTGCTTATTAGGTCAAAATTGTGTAAACCACTGAGACAACAGCAAGTTAAACACAGACTCAATGTGCATGATTGAAGTGCGAAGGTGGGGCAGACTTCCTTCTTTTCAATATCCAGATTTTCCAAGTGAAAATCAGATAGCAAATGTGCTGCATCCCCTTTGAAAATGTGAAACATTTTCTTGTTGAGAAGAAAATGAGTAGATGGTGAGGTTTGATCAAGAGTTGGCATGGGTTAGTTGCCTGTTTCAATAATGTTCACCAAAGAATTGTGAAACACTAGTAATGTGGCTACCCGACTCAGAAAAAGTTGGTGCAGAGTTGTGATATTCTTTTAACTCTGTTCTCACACGCTCTTTCTTTTAAACTTTTTGCTTTCTCTAATCACACTCATTTCTATTCTCTTGCACACTCAATCACTAAGGAATAACTTCTTGGGTAGAAATAACTGGTTAAGGTGATTCCATTGAAGTTGTGTTAAGTCCTAGCACAATGATTCTTTGTTTTTCTAGATGCACGTGATGCTCAGATTGGTTTAACTATTTCAGTTAAAGCACAATTTAGATCATGAAAACATTTAAAATACACTTCCAAAATATAAAATCTGTTGAAAAATCGGGAAGTGGTTTGAACATTAAAAACAATGTTTTCTATGATTGAAAGTTGTCCTTCTTTCAACCATATATGAGATGAAGATATAGAATTATACCTTTACGTACGATCTTCCATCTCATGAAGCTAAGATTAAAGTCATAAAGATATGATCTTTTAAGCTTCTCTCAAACTTCTGCAAAAGTCTTAAGTCAAGTCAAAGAAAATTTATTCACTTAAATTGAAAAGACAAAAAGCAGTAAAACTTTTTAAAGAACGAGTTCTGATCTGAATTGATCAGAAGTCATATCCGAACTCCTTTGACATGAAGAGCTCCCCCTAAAATCTTGCATTACAAAAATTTGTCATAAAACGTAAGTGCAGAAATCTTATGAGCTCCCCCTCAAATTAATATTGACCAAGTATGAGTTTCTTCTCATACTCCCCCTAGAATCATGAACATTAACATATGAAATACAGATATCATTCACAATTAAGCATAAAGATATGAGGAAAAAGTAAACAATAGTGAACTTTTATAGGTAACTACTGATTATGTCTTAAGATTTAGCATACCAAGCTTAGAGATAAGAAAGTTGAATCTCTTTTCATCTAACGCCTTGGTAAACAAATCTGCAAGTTGATAATCTGTTTTTACAAAGAAAAGTTCTATGTTTCCTTTTTCTACATGATCTTTGATAAAGTGATACCTGACGTCGATATGTTTGGTTTTTGTGTGTTGAACAGGATTCGCTGTTATTGCGATGGCGCTCTTGGAGTCGCAGTAGATCGGGATTTTGTTGAAGTGGAAACCGTAGTCGCGAAGTTGTGTTTGCATCCACAAAACCTGAGAACAACAGCTAGCAGCAGCTACATATTCTGCTTCGGCCGTGGAAGTTGAAACGCAAAGTTGCTTCTTCGATCCCCAAATTACTAGTTTGTCACCGAGGAACTGTACGTGTCCTGACGTGCTCTTCCTGTCTAACATACAACCTGCATGATCTGCATCTGTGTACGCTGTTAGTTCAAAAGTAGTATCTTTGGGATACCACAGACCGATATTTGCGGTGCCCTTCAGATACCTGAATATACGCTTGACAGCAGTCAAATGGATTTCTTTTGGATTAGCCTGATATCGGGCAAAAAGACATGTTGAAAACATTATGTCTGGTCTACTACTAGTAAGATACATTAAAGAACCTATCATTCCTCTGTAGGTCCTAATATCAACAGCCTTTCCCGAAGGATCGGTGCCAATCTTAGTTCCTTGTGCCATTGGGGTACCAATCGGTTTTGTATTTTCCATTTGGAATTTCCGGAGAATTTCCCTAATGTACTTAGATTGATTGATAAAGATACCCGTAGAATTTTTTTTTACTTGAAGCCCGAGAAAGAAGTTCATCTCTCCCATCAAGTTCATTTGAAATCTAGACACCATAAGGTTTGCAAAATTCTTACAGTACTTAGTATTAGTTGAACAAAAAATAATATCATCGACATAGATTTGTATTAAAACGATATCGGCTTTTTCTTTCTTTATGAACAAGGTGGTATCCACCGTACCTTTTGAAAACTCAGACTTGACTAGAAAAGTGAAAAGGACATCATACCAGGCTCGAGGGGCTTGTTTCAGACCGTAGAGAGCTTTGTCGAGAATGTAGACGTGATTCGGCTTCTCTTGATTGACAAAACCCTCTTGCTGCGAGACGTAGACTTCCTCCTTCAGAATTCCGTTCAGGAATGCTGTCTTCACGTCCATTTGAAAGACCGTGAAGTTCTTGTGGGCATCGTAGGCTAAGAACATTCTGATTGCCTCTAAACGCGCCACAGGAGCGTATGTCTCGTCATAGTCTAATCCTTCCTCTTGTCTGTATCCTTTGGCTACTAGTCTCGCCTTGTTTCTGATGACGGTACCAGCTTCGTCCTTTTTAATCTTGAAGATCCACTTCGTACCGATGATTGTTTTACCTTTAGGCTTTGGTACGAGTCTCCTGACTTGCAGTGCGTCAAACTGGTTCAATTCTTCTTGCATAGAGACTACCCAATCTGGATCCGCAAGAGCCTCTGATACTCGAGTTGGCTCAATCTTGCTTAGAAAGTAGTCGTGCATGCACCAGTTGATTGACGCTGACCTAGTTTGCACCGACTTGGATGGATCACCTATGATCTGACTTGTAGGGTGCGCTTTGGTCCATTTACGTTCATGAGGCAGTGGATTATAGGAATGAATGTCAGTTGTGTCATCTATAAATCCACTTGAACCTTCTTCGGCTTGTTCTGGAGGAATGATAATTTCAGTTGAAGTAATTGGTGGGAGTGTATTATATGATGATAGATCAATATAAAAAGGAGTGGGGGGTTCAGTTGAAGTAGTTGGTGCAGAAGTCTCAGTAGGTACAGCTTGTTCCGGCTGTAGATTGATCTGAATTGAACATCCTACTGGTTCAGCTACTTCTGACTCTGCATGACTTGGCACTTCTTGAACTGTAGGAGTTGGTATTTGAATTGTGACGTCTTGATGAATCGGGGTACTTGATTCATTTGGAATGTCTGAACTGGTTGGATGAGTAGGCGTTGGTTCTTCTATCCTGTCAACCAAAACAGATTTCTTTATGTTAGTTCCAAGAAATTCGTCATAAAACAATTCAAATAACAAATCTAAATCAGATAAATGGTTAGTTGATGTTGAAGCTTCATCTGATTTGTTCTGTTGAGACGCAGGTTCTGGACTGAGTTGCCCAGAAACTAGTACTCCGGTTAAAACGGGTTCTGAACAGTATTGTTCGAAAGCCATCTCTTCATCAAAGGTGACGTTGACGCTTTCAATCACCGTCTTTGACTTCTTGAAGTAGATTCTGAATGCAGTTGATGATGAGGAGTATCCAATGAAGATTCCTTCATTTGCCTTGGCGCTGAACTTGTTGAGATTCTCCCTATCGTTTAGAACGAAACACTTACATCCAAAGATATGGAAGTATTTGATTGTAGGTGTTCGTTTGTTGATCAACGCATAAGGAGTCTTCTTGAATCGTCTGTGAATCATGGACCGGTTCTGCGTATAGCATGCGGTAGATATAGCTTCTGCCCATAAGAATAGAGGTAGGTCGGAATGACTTAGCATAGTGCGAGTTGCCTCGACTAGCGTCCGATTCCTTCTTTCCACCACTCCATTTTGTTGAGGCTTACGTGCAGCAGAGTACTGATGAGTTATCCCTTTAGATTCGAGATATTCTTGAACAGTTTTGTTCTTGAACTCTGTGCCGTTGTCTGTTCTTAGAAGCTTTATCGGTTTCTGCAGATTCACTTGGGTCGTCTTCAGGAAAGTGATGAGCACATCAGGTGTCTCATCCTTTGATTGTAGGAACTTGACCCAAGTGTATCGTGAGTAGTCGTCCACGATCACTAGAATGTACTTCTTGCCTCCTAGACTCTGAGTTCGCATTGGACCACAGAGATCCATATGCAATAGCTCTAGCGGAGCGCTTGTACTTGGTTCAGGCTTCGGTTTATGCGGAGCTCTCTTCATCTTGCCCTTCTCACAGGCTGTACACAGATGATCTTTGTCATATTTGAGCTCTGGAAGTCCTTTGACTAAGTTGCCACTGACCAGTTTGTTGATGTAGCGAAAGTTGAGATGAGAGAGCCATCGATGCCATAGCCAGCTTTGCTGCATCGATGCTTTAGATAGTAGACAAATCTTCTTGTCAGTCTGGACGTCTGATAAATTGATCGTGTAGAGGTCTGACTTTCGAGTGCCGACCAAGAGTTCTTCGCCTTCTTCTGTGCGAACAGAACACCTCTTGGCTTTGAAGTTGACCTCTAGGTCTTTGTCACAGAACTGACCTATGCTGAACAGGTTGTGTCCTAATCCTTCTACGTAGCTCACCTTCTTGATCGTTATATTTTCCCGTTGTATATCACCGTAGCCTAATATTGGTGAAAACTGATCATTTCCGTATCTGACTGTTCCGCAGTATTTCTCTGTAAAGTTTGTCAGCATATCTTTCTGTCCTGTCATGTGTTTGGAGCAACCGCTGTCCAAATACCACATATGACGGATCTGCATAGGAGAAATAACGAAACACAGATTTAGATTTTAAGCATTATAAATAAGTAAGACGTTGGAGCGTTAATATTAAAGTGCGGGTTTTGAACTGATGAATTCAAAAGCCTATTTTTCTTAAGCACGGGTTCTGAACAGACGTGTTCAGAAACCATCGTCTTGTCTTTGAAGTCCGAGTCTTGAGTTGTCTTACTCAAGAACCATTTTCTCTATTGAGGTACGGGTTCTGATCTGTTGTAATCAGAAGCCACATGTTTTGCTAAACATTGGGTGCCTGCAACACAGATTTAGATTTTGGTACCCACTTGAATTTGGGTCCTGCTGTGTTAGCACAAGGTTTTGATTTTGGTACCCATTGCAAATTGGGTCCTCTTTTCTTTTGAAATAGATATGAAGTAGGATAATGATAAGAATGCACATGAGATGATTCAAACTGCATAGCAGAATCTTGACAGAAATTAGAAGCATGTTTATCATAAAAGGAAGACTGTCTAGCAGTTTTAGATAACAGGAATAGTTGCTTAAAAGAGTATTTCAGTTTAGGAGCAACATTCATATTCAAAGTATCTGAACTAGACATATTCTTATTACAATAAACAAAATCAAAAGATTTAAAAGTCTTGTCAAGCTTCCGTTTGGGTTGCCATTTCTTGGTCATATCTGAAACAGTTGAAACCTTTGAGTTAGACATTAGAGAAACAACTGAATGCATTTTCTTTGGGTTACCAGTATTGATCGGCTTCTGTGAATGCTTCTTGCCTTTAGCATTTTTAGCTTTCACAGAGACTGAGTTATCAACTCGCGTTGATTTTGCACTGTTAACAGGCTTACTGGTTGATCCAACAGATTTCTTAAGAAAGGATGAATGGTTTGGAAGTTTTGCATTAAAGTCAAATTGTTCAAGACAATCATCTAAACCACCGTTAGAGTTCAGAAAATCAAACCCTTGATTTGATGAACTAACCATATTTTCAGAGTTTGAAGCCTTAGAAAGAACAGAATTTGTAAACACAGTTGTAAAAACATTCTGTTCAATGTTTATCAAAAGTCTTTCATCTGACAAGGAATTCTCGAGTTCAGAAATCTTACTTTCTAAAACGAGAGGAGGGACATATAGTTTACCTTGAGTAGGTTTCGCCTCCATTTCCTTTTCAGAATAACTTAGAAAGAAGTCATTTGAAAGAGTTTTCTTCTTTTCAGGTTTCTTATCATAGCTATTATTCAGCTTCACATAATAAAATGGAAGATGAACTTTAGATGATATTAAATGTTTTTCTGTTTCTTGGGCTTCATCCTCTTCAGATAGTTTAGTCCAATAAACTTTAAGTTCAGGGATTCTTCTAGCTAACTTCATAGAAAGAATATCATAAAGTGCAGGCACTTCAGACATTCCCTTTTGAAGATAGTGAGGATTCTTATAACCGATTCCCCATCTTTCTTTGTTCTCTATTGGTTTGTTAAGATGAATGGTTTGCTCAGTTTGACCTAATGAGTACAACTTCTTTTCCAAAGCATCCATTTTTGCAATTAAAGATTTGTTTTCTTCGATAGACGAAGAATGCATTTGTGTAACCTCGTATAAGTCAATCTCACGTTTTAGCACTTTGGACTTGAGTTCAGAATTCTCACTAAGAATTATTGTCTTCTCCGTTGCGTTGGTGTCATTGTTTTTATGTAAAACCTCAACCAGTACTTTCTTCTCAGCAATTTCATTGCTAAGTTTCTGTATTGATTGGTTTTTGTCAGTAATGACACCCTTTTCACGCTTTAGGTTCGACTCTAACTCTTTGAGTTTATCATTCATGGCATGCAATTGATTTATGAATTCAACATACGATAAGTTGCATACCTCTTCTTCATTCTCTGAATCAGCTTCATCATCTGATTCATGCTTTCCCATCAAGCACAGGTTGACAACTTCATCTTTCTCTTCATCTTCTTCATCATCATCAGAATTATCGAGCCAGAAAACGTCTTCAGCCATCAATGCCTTCCCAGCCTCTTGTTGCTTTGCAAGCAACATCTTGTTCTTGTAGTAGTCCGAGTTCTTGACTTTTGGCTTTCGACAATCTCTGGCATAATGACCGGTTTTGCCACAGTTGTAGCACGTTATAGGTTCTGTCTGACCTAATCCTTCTGCTTGAAACCTTCTCTCTTCAGGTTTCCTTTCCTCTGATCTCTTTCCTTCAGCAAGATCTCTTCTATCTTCTGGTTTCCTCTCCTCCATTCTCCTTCCTTCAAACCTTCTTCCTTCAAATCTACTTCCTTCGACCCTTTCTCTATGAGCGTAGTTGTTTGGACCAGACGAATACCTCTGACTGTTTGAGCTTAGCTTTGTGTAGAATTTCTTCTGGAAAGCCTTAGTCAACAAAAGCAATGCTTGCTTTAGTTGTTCACATTCATCTTCTTCAGAGTTTGCTTCAGCTTTATCTTCATCTGATTCATACACAGTCGCTTTGTTCTTCATCTTCTTGACAACAAGAGCAACTGTGTCTTCAACCTTCTTTCCTTTCTGCCTTTTCTCTTCTAGAATTTCATCCACTTCTTCTTCATTTTGTTTGAGGGTCTCATACACCTCATGAAGTGGAATCTCATTCAGATCTTTAATCTGCTTCATCTGCCTCGCAAATCTCTTCCATTCTGGCTGTAGAACGCTTAGAAATTTGACGTTTAGCTCAATTTGAGATTTGTGGACCTTGTTCTTGCTTAGCTCATTCAGCAAGGTCACAAACCTGTCATGTACTTCTTCTAAGGTTTCTCCGGCTCTACCTCTAAATTATTCATAGTTATTTAGGCAGTTGGAGATCTTCAGTTGATTTCCCACCTTAGAACCTAACATCATCTTCTCCAGCTGATCCCACATTTCCTTAGCTGAGGCCTTGTAGCTATCAATCTTTATGTAGATTTCATTGGGGATTCCTTGAAGAATGTATAACATAGCTAGCTTATCACCTTTAGCTCTGTTTAGGTTGTCACCGTCAAGCTCATGGTACTTCAGTTCAACTTGTGTTGGCACTGTTCCAACCAGACGAGTTGTCTTTATTGGTTGCATATTTCCTTCTTGAAATGACTGTCTGATGAACTCACAAAGCTCATGTCTGTCTATGAAGTTTAGAAACCGATTCTTCCACTGTTCGTATTCACCTTTAAATAGAACTGGTGGTTTGGAATCAGTTCCAATGGCAAGAGCTTCTCCGGAAGTCATAATTAAACAAGATTTAAGATGCGAGAGGCTTTGAGATGCGTGAGGCTTGAGATGCGAGAGGCTTTGAGATATGAGAGAATTTTAAAATTCAAAAGTTTACGCGTGATGTTGATTGCGCAAAGTGAGGATCGACCGGTAAGATGTAAAAATGATGCTCGACCGGTATAATTCTTTGACCGATAAAAAGATTGGAATTCTTTTTCTTGGACCGATATGAATGAAATAAGGGAGGTGGACACGTGAGGTTATGGATGGTTTTGTGATTAGGAAATTATGTAAGGTGGACACGTGGAGATTCTTTGAATTGGTGGAAATTATGTAAGAATAAGTTTGATAAGATAGTGGACACTTGAGATTGCCACGTATCAAATAAGTGTGAAAAATAGTGGACAAAGTTTACTTCTTCTATTATAATGGTGTAAGATAGTGGACACTTGAGATTTGACCGGAAGTATGTGGTTTGACCGGTGAAGTGAGGAAGACCGGGAGAGAGAAGACCGGAAGTTTTCTAAGACCGGGAAAGGTGATTAAAAGGCTTTGACCGGTGAAGTTAAAGACCGGGGATGAGTTTTACTTTGACCGGGGAAAAGTAGTGGAAAAGTTTTATTCGACCGGGGAAGTGATTTGGAAAAGTTATATTCGACCGGGGAAGTGAGTTTTACTTTGACCGGATAAAAAAAATATATTCGACCGGATAAAAAAATATTCGACCGGTACAAAGTGGGATTTGACCGGAGAGTGTTTGACCGATACCAAAAGTTTGTGAGATTCGACCGATAAAAAATGATCTTCGACCGGTGTTTGCAAGAGTCCGGTCGAATGCTTAAGACCGATAGAATGTAAAAACTAAGGTTCGACCGGTACGCTTAAGACCGATACGTCGTCTTCTCCGATTAAATCAACCTGTAACTCTAAAATTAACCCAACTAGAGGTCGTTTTACCACACCAAATTTTGACACAACAATCTCCTTACCACACAACCTTTTGATTTCGAAAATAACCGCAAAATCAAGATTTTGATGATTGCACAGTGTTCTTCAAAAAAATGAAGAACACAGAGTCTAAAAAATTTGATTTTGATCTGGATCAGGCTTTGATACCAATTGTGAGTCCGTGATCGTTACCAGATAATCAAATAACAAACAAATAGAAGATAAACCAACCTGTTTAGATTATAAACGCGGATTACACGGTTGATTGCTTTGAGTTCTCTCTGTTTGTTTTCTCTCTGTTTTCACCTTTTAGTATGTGTATGTGTGTGTTTTGTTTGGTCTGATTGATTGTAAAAGAGAGATATAACATAATATCTAGATATATAATATCTAGATATTATATAAACTAATATAATAACTAAACTTAATATCTAAAACTATAATATCTAGATATTAAAACAACTTTGACTTTATTACAGAATAGACCCTAGACTATTGTTGAGAGCGACTTTCAGCATTAACTTCAGATTGCGATCTTCGTTTTGTATGATCTTGAATTCAATGAGACTGTGTCCTAACACAGATCGTTAACAATGCGACCCATTTGCTCAGTCTACGTCATCATAATACAAGTGAGAATACCATAAACAAAGGACCAAAAAGATTTATCACCATTTACTTACTTGGCCTTTTAAAGTAACAACAGTTTGTCTTCCCACTTCAATTGATTGTTGAACCACCTGTACTTGCATCATCCAAATCAGAAAAACCAAAAAAACCACAAGTTAGATCAGATCAACAAGACATCACCTGTTTGGAGCTCTCAATGGCCTGATCAGTCTCATCCATCAACTTCAGGCCAGCCTGAACATTGTCATCTGTTGTGGGTTCACTAGAACTTGCTCCCATTTCGAAAAGTCCAACCTTCTTATTTCCCAAAGTTCTCTGATATCTGGAATCCACATATGCAAATATGAAGCAAGTCAAAACGTTCTTATTTCCCAAGGAAAGATGATGAAAACAAATAGCCGTGACAAAGCAAGTCAGGTTTGTGTACATCTCACCCCTCCCAAACCCTGCTTTTAAGCGGGATATACTAGGTTGGGTTGGGGAGGGTGGGATGTACACATACTTGAGGGATAAAGTGGTTGTTTCCGTGAAGAACCTCCGCTTGTGCAAACATATAGTTTTGTTCAACTGTTTTGTTACATCGTGATCATGTTTTTCAAATGACTGTAGTTTTATTAGAAGTCCATTCCATCTCTTTTGGTCTATCTCCTTGTAGTTGTATCATTAAAAGATTATGTTACTAGTGATGCAAAGTACATGTTTGCAAAGCAAAAGATATGATATTGAGTGGAAGACCTGTTGACTTGAAATCTGATGCACAATTGTTTATTGATGCAATGGAACTGAGATCCAGCTCCATGGCATCCACTTTGGCAGTTGGGTTTTGCTTTAAGATTGCTTCTTTGACCTCTTTCCCTGCTGACATATTTCTGATCGCCATAACTACATGAACCCCACGAAGTGCAAGAACCCGTGCGATTTCAATCCCAATGCCACTAGATGCTCCTGACAACACCAAACTTCAGTTAGTACTTTCATCAAACAGTTGGAAGGCAAGCAAAATAAGAAATTTTTTTGCTTACTTGTAACAATCGAAGAAATCGATTTTACCTTAGTGAAATCGTCAGGAAGATGAGAGCAAGGATCTGTGGAATCGACAGAAGCAATTATCTGAGGAATCGATCTGTAGAATGGACCAGAAGGTGTGAAATCGATTTGTGGAATCGACCAGAAGCAATAATCAACGAATTGCTACAAAATGAATAAAATACTTACACAGGTGGGAAAGGCAATCGTGAGTATACAGATTTCGAGCAAAAAGTTGATCAGAACACCAAAATCAATTTATAGGTGTGGAGAGAGAGAGAGAGAGAGAGTGTGTTAAGGCTAGGGTTTTGACGATCGATGAAGTAAACCAGATAAATTGACCCGTGTTATGATTGATACGATTGGGTGATAACAATCGGGTTAAGGCTAGGGTTTTAAATCGGGTTATCACGATAGGGCATGGGTTATGTCGGACCAAGAAAGTACCCGCGTGTTTTTAAAGAAGTTTGCGAAATTGGCAGTTTTAACCCCTAAAATTCTATTTATTATATTGATGCCTCGATTTAGTGAGCACAATTTTTTGTCACTAACCTTTCTAGCTTAGTGATTACAGTTTCTTAGTCACTAACCTTTCTAACTTAGTGACCTCTATTTTTTTGGTCACTAACCCTTTTAACTCACTACATTTATCTAAGTATTGAATATCATTTAGTGACTACTACTTTTTGGTTACTAACACTTTCAAAGTAGTGACCACTATTTTTTGGTCACTAACACGTTTAATTTAGTGACAACCATTTTTTCTCACTAACCCTTCCAAACATGTGATTCATGAATATCATTTAGTGACTACTTTTTGTTGGTCATTAACACTTTCAATTTAGTGACCACGTTTTTTAGTCACTAACTTATCTAAGTCAGTTACAACAAATGAATCCCATTTAGTGACCTTTATTTTTTGGTCACTAACACATAATTTAATGACTATTATTTTTGGTCACTAACCCTTTCAACTCTATGATTAATGAATATCATTTAGTGACTATTATTTTCTGGTCACTAACATTTTCAACTCAATGACCATTTTTTACGTCACAAAACATATGGATTTATAATATTAGTGACGAAAAACATAGTCGTCACAAATATAGTCATTAAATTATATTGATATTAATAATCTTATTTTAGCCATGAGAATTAGTGACCGCTCTATTGACCAAATTTTAGTTTTGTCACTATATTAATATTAGCGACCAAATTTTAGTGACGACCTTTTGTTATTGTCACTAAAGTTGCAATTAGTGACCAAAAAATAGGTGGTCACTAAAATTTTGGTCACTAACTAACGTTTTTCTTGTAATGGATTAATCCTTGTGAGTATATATATATACTATATAATGAAAATTTATAAAACGGTTATACACAATCTTTTGTACAATAACATTTACCACCCTTAATCTTTTGTACAATAACATTTACTACCCTTATAATGTTACATTTACTACCCTTACAATTACTTATTTAATTTATTTTATAACTTTTACTTTTTCATTTTTCATTTTACACCGTTATCATATTAACACAAATAATCGTATATAAACAAAAATGCAATGAAAAAATACGTTCATTTTTTTACAAATTATACCATTATAATCGTCTCGTCAATGCCTTCAAAACGAGCCCAATATAGAATATTTTTTAATTTAACCATACTATTAAATATCATAATATATACGAATTATCTATATACTACTAAAACGGTTATTGTACAATCTTTTGTACACTAACATTTACCACCCTTACAATGTTACATTTACCACCCTTACAATTACTTATTTAATTTATTTTATATCTCTTACTTTTTCATTTTTCATTTTACACCATTATCATATTAACACAAATAATCATATATTAACAAAAATGCAATGAAAAATACGTTCACTTTTCTACAAATTATACCATTATAATCGTCTCGTCTGACCTTCAAAACGAGTCCAATATTGAATATTTTTTAATTTAACCGTACTATTAAATATCATGAATATCTACGAATTAATTTGTTTTATATCCATATGTTTTATTTATTTTTCCACCATTAGCACATTAAAATACATAATC
Organism: Arctium lappa; assembly: GCA_023525745.1. Taxonomy (NCBI): domain Eukaryota; kingdom Viridiplantae; phylum Streptophyta; class Magnoliopsida; order Asterales; family Asteraceae; genus Arctium; species Arctium lappa. The sequence continues at coordinate 17,251,870 of CM042056.1, read as the reverse complement.
GTAAAATATGTTTCATTCTTATTATAAATTATATCATTATTATTTTTTGGGAAAAGTAAAAAAAAACAATGGACTTTAGTGTTTGGAGTAAGTCAAAAAAATGGACTTTAGTGTTTGGCAAAAAAATGCTTTCCCAAAAAGTCCATTGTTTTATAATATGTTATTTAAGTTAATTTCCCAAAAAAAAAAATAAAGGATTACTTTATATCTTCTGTTTTTTTTTTAATTTCAGTTAACCCTTTATTACATTAACACACATAATCGTATATTAACTAAAATACATAAAAAAAGAATATGTTCTTTTTGCATATTACACCACTATAATTGTCTCGTCAATGCGTTTAAAATGGGTCTAATATTGAATTTTTTTGGATATAATCTCATATTATTAAATATCATAAATACGTACGAATTATATTAATATTTACATTTTTTATCCTTTTAGGTTATTTATTTAATAATATAATATTAATCTGTAACTATAAGTATTAAAAATAGTTCATGTATCGACCAAACGATTATAATGGTGTAATTTGTAAAAGAAGAAACCAATTTTTTTTATATATTTTAGTTAATATATGATTATGTGTGTTAACATAATAAAAATGTAAAATGAAAAAGTAATGCATATAAAATAAATTAAATAACTAATTATAGTTTTATAAGGATGCAAATTGTAATTTTTTTCTAAAACTATAAGCAAAGTGAATATTTATACATAAAAATTTCTATGTAAGGATGCTTTTTTATTTATTTTTTAGAAAAAAAAATAATCCTTACGCAGAAAAAAAAAACATTATGTGCAAACTTTAACTATTTTAGAAAAAAAAATCTGAAAAGTGGGTAAAAAGTAAACTTGGTTGATGAGATTGACTTATTTCAGTTAATTTCCCCATTTTTAGTTTGTAGGTGGATAAAATATGTGACATTTATTTTTTTAATTTGTAGTTTTACCTGTTGTAAGTTACATTTTTTAAGTAATAAGGATGTATTCAACATGTTATCAAAATTTCAAGGATTTATTTGACAGGTTTTGTAATGTCCAAGGACTTATTTGTTCGAAAAAATTGTCCAGGGACTTAATCACTCCAAACCTTAAAGTCTGTTGGGTTTTTTTGAACTTTTCCCTAATTTTTTCGTCAATAATTGTAATATAAACTAATTATTGAATATCTTTATAGGTTTAGGGTTTTATAAATTATGATTCTTAGGTTATGATTGATTGTTGATGACATATCTATAAGAAAGTAGCATTAATTGTTCGTTCTTTACTTACATTCCGCTGTATTGCGCGGGTATATGCCTAGCTATATAATAAAAATTCTAAAACGGTTATACGGTTATTGTACAATCTTTTGTACAATAACATTTACCACCCTTAATCTTTTGTACAATAACATTTACTACCCTTACAATGTTACATTTACCACCCTTACAATTATTTATTTAATTTACTTTATATCCCTTACTTTTTTCATTTTTCATTTTACACCGTTATCATATTAACACAAATAATCGTATATGAACAAAAATGCAATGAAAAAATGCGTTCCTTTTTTACAAATTATACCATTATAATCGTCTCGTTAAAACCTTCAAAACGAGTCCAATATTGAATATTTTTTAATTTAACCGTACTATTAAATATCAGAATTTATACTATATAATGAAAAAACTAAAACGGTTATTGTACAATAACATTTACCACCCTTACAATGTTACATTTATCACTCTTACAATTACTTATTTAATTTACTTTATATCCCTTATTTTTTCATTTTTCATTTTACATCATTATCATATTAACACAAATAATCATATATTAACAAAAATGCAATGAAAAAATACGTTCATTTTTCTACAAATTATATCATTATAAGCGTCTCCTCAATATCTTCAAAACGAGCCTAATATTGAATATTTTTTAATTTAACCGTACTATTAAATATCATGAATATCTACGAAATAACTTGTTTTTCTATCCATATGTTTTATTTTTTTCCCACCGTTAGCACGTTAAAAATACATAATCGTAAAATACGTTTCATTCTTATTATAAATAATATCATTATAATTTTTTTCGTCAATAATTGTAATATAAACTAATTATTGAATATCTTTATGGGTTTAGGTTTCATAAGTTGTGATTCTTAGGTCATGGTTGATTATTGATGAAATGTATATAAAAAAATAGCATTAATTGTTCGTTCTTTACTTACATTCCGCTGCATCGCACGGGTATATGTCTAGTATATATATATGTATGTATCTACAAGCAATGAAATAGAATTGTGTTTGTGAAAAGATTATATATGGGTACATCTACAAACATGCATGTTCAACAAGTGTTACTGATTCTTATTGTTCCTCTTTGCAGCATGCATTTCCTTACTTCCACTTGTATACACATAACACATACACATATACATGCATATATATATATATATACATAAACATGAAAAAATAAGGAGAAAAAATTTGTTGCTAATCCATCACTAATTAGCGATGGTTTAGTGACGGACACGTGGAATTTGTCACTTGTCTGTGGCTAATGAGTGACGGATTAGCGACAGACATGTGCGATTTTCATTTTTATTTATATTTTAAATGAAAATTCACGTGTCCGTCACTAATCTGTACTAATTAGCGACAGATTAATGATGGAACTCATTAATTTCTATATAAAAAATAAATAAAAAAGAAAATTTACGTGTTCGTCACTAATATGTCGCAAATTAGTGACGGATTAGCAATGGACACATGGATTTTCATTTTTATTTATTTCTAAAATTAAAATTCGTATGTCCATCGCTAATCCACCACTAACTAGCGACGGGTTAGTGACAGACATATGGATTTTATTATTTATTTTTTAAATAGAAGTTAATGTGTTTCGTAGCTAATTAGTTACAAAAACAGGTATGTCGCTCATTAGTGATTGATTAGCAATGGATAATGTTCTTGGTCGTTCCGTCGCTAATCCATTACTAATTAGCGACGGATTATTCCGTCACTAATATTTCTTTTTCTAGTATTGGACATGGAACCTCCAAAAACCTCACTTGCTATACTTTTTCGTGCCAAATCATTGTTACCTCGACCAAATAAGAACTCAATAAAACTCCACAACGAAGGTTCTTAAAAAAACTCAAATTCCATTTTTATAATTTACAAAATATAATTTTATTTATAGATTATTATATATATTATAAATTATAAAAAATTCAAGTATAATTAATAATTTTAATTTTTATATATTAATTTCAATTTTTTAATTAATATATTTGGGTGCATTTTAAAGCCTACTTGATTCTCAATAAAAAAAATCATGTTGTCATCTATGTATATAACAATTTGGTATATATTTGAAAAATAGAAAACATATTTTACAAAATATTATTTTATGATTTATAAACTTTTTAATTTATATATATATATATATATAAGTATTTGAAAAATAATTTAAACATAATAATATAATGAGATAAGTAAAAATTAAACAATAAAACAAAATACAAAAACTTATAGATTTTTTAACTAGAAACGAAAAATAAAACACAACTAATAAATATATTTTATAATATTTAATTTTTATATTTTTTTTATCAAATTTAACTTATATATTTTATAAATTTGTTAAAAGAAAAATAAAATGGTTAAGAAACAATACAAATAATAAAATAATAAAAACGAAATGTATACAAGAACCCGAGTTCTTATTCAAGCGTCTAGTGCTTAAAAGAATCTGTGACTGGACAGAACTGTGGGACACAGTGCTTCTTATAAAACCCCAACAAAAATCTCAAGAAGAACCTTTATTGTGGATGTTTTAAGACTTAAGAGTTTAGAATCTCTTGGATCAAGCTTTTGAAACTCCATAAAGTTTACCTCGTCTTTTGAATCTAAATTATTTTAAATATAAATAATTTTTAAATAAACAGACTATATAAACAATAGTATTTTATTTTATTTAATTTGATAGACATAGTGATGTTTTTTTTAGTTTTTTACTGTATATTCAAAACTTAACATGTATACATTAAAAACACAACTTATTATTTATATATGTATGGTTTTTAAACCTTCATCTTTAGATTTGATAAACTTAATTGATAATTAACTGACAAATATGTTTAAATACAAGATAAGCGTTGAGTTCTACTCATATGCAGAATACTACATAAAACTGATAACCAATCGAATACTCTTATGGCTCTCTCAAAACCACATAAAAATATAAGATAAAATTGAGAGGGACATAGATCAAAACGAATCCTGAATTAAGATTGACGGTTCAAGTTATCGGCTTCAACATCGAGATGTATCGTGCTTTTACTTTTTCAATTTTCCTTTGTGTTTTGACTAAATTATCGGAGTTGGGACTTGATACGAAGACAATGTATCGCCACACGTTATCATCAAATTTATTTTCAAGTTAATCATGGAACTAGATCTTTAGATTGTTTTATCCTACGTTTATTTTGAAGTTATATTTTATAATTCTTAGATTGAATTAGTTATATACAAACCGCATAAACGGCACCGCATCACATTTCGTAATGCGGGTTTTTGCGGTTTGAGACAAATGTATTGCGATTAATTTGCGGCTTAGGAAAATACTTAAATCGCATATGTGGAGAGGTTTAACTCTAAACTACACCACTAACAGCCTTATCAGATATAGCTCATCCGGATTCGATGTAAATCATCCAATGACCAATGGGAAGCATGAATGGGAAGTGTGGGAAACCTACATCATTTTCATCCCTCCTTAGATTTTTGGAAACAAATAATATATTTTGGGAAAAAGTTCAAAACAACCCAATAAATTATTCGATTTTGAATGATTAAACCCTTGAAATATTTTTTTGAATGAAAAAACGATTAAACTTTTCTCATTTTAAATGATTAAGTCCATCAACTATTTTTTCGAATAAAAAACCCATTAAACTTTCTATTTTGAAGAGTTAATTACATAAATGGTCTCTCGTGAATGTCTAGATTTCACTTTTCGTCCCTTGAGATCTGAAAATACATTGGTGGTCCAAAAATCGAGTTTTGGAGCCCAAATTCGTCCCTCTCACTAACACCGTTAGTCTAAGCTCTATTAACCTCATCACATGCCCCTCACGTGAGGGGCATTTTGGTCTTTTTGCCTAATTTTAATTTGTTTTAGAAAAATAAAATTTATATTAAGATTTTTATTATAAAATAAATTAAAAATAATTAAAAATTCCTTCTTTCCAGGACCCTCAAACCCTCCTTCTACCTCCCTCCTATTCAAACCCAGGACCCTCAAACCCACAATGGCAAGTTCTTGATCTCGTTGCCAACAATTAAGCATCTCCTTGACCCATACCCTTGTGATTTCAAAATCTACATAATTTGATTTCTTGATATTATGTTCTTGATTTGGGTATGAATGTTAGTACGAGTGTCTTGTGATGGATGTTCTTCACCTGAGTATGAATGTTCTTGGGATGGATGTGAGGTTGAAGATGATAGGTGAAAAAGACTAAAATGCCCCTCACATGAGGGGCACATGGCTGTCCTAACGGCACCTCTTCAAGCGGCGTTAGTGAAAGGGACCAATTTGGACCACCAATGTACGTTCAGATCTCGAGGGACGAAAAGTGAAATCCAGGCATTCACGAGGGACAATTTATGTAATTCACTCTATTTTGAATGATTAAGTTACTAAACTTTTTTTTTGAATAAATAAACCATCGAACATCTAAAAAATTGGTTACCTTTTAAAATTTAAAGGTACTTAGAACTGACTACAAAGGTTTTAAAGTAAAAACAAATTTAAATCAGTTTTACCGTTCTCAAGGTATACGCCATTAAAATCCCTCCCAGACAATTGTATCGCTCCTCCTCGCCACTCCCCGTTGCCTGAAATGTCTGTTCTTCATATCGCCTAACACGTTGTTGCCCCTATCATCGATCTCCCTCTTTTTGATCTATTTTTTATCTATCAAAAGAGAAAGAATCAAAAGATAATCAGTTATAGGTAGGTTTTTTTTGTTAAAATGATGTAAGTAACCAATTTTTAGAAATTTGATGATTTAACTTATTGAAAAAAAATGTTCATGGGCTAAATCATTCAAAATGGAAAATTTTAATGGTTTTTTCATTCAAAATGAGAAAGTTTAATGGTTTTTTTATTAAAAAAATAATTCAGGGACTTAATCATTTAAAATGAGAAAGTTTAATGGTTTTTTTATTCAAAAACTAGTTTAGGGACTTAATCATTCAATATGGAATAATTTATTGTGTTTTTATGTACTTATATTTTGAAAATGAAATCGGTGATGAAGCATATATAATATAGGGAGAAGTTAATTTGAGAAAATGCTAAATATATGAGAAATAGAGAAGTAATCTTAGCCTTTCATTCGGTCATGATCGACCTTGACTGGTTAAATATTGCGTCTTTGACAGGTCAACAATTACGACTTTGACTGGTCAAAAGTTGTGGCTATTTCAAAATTGAAAGGACAGTTTCGTAATTTTTACAAATACACTGGACGAGTTCATATATGAACTTGTATAATTACATATGTTCATATGTGAACCAGTGTAATTCACATATGAACTTTTTTAACTGATTCATATATGAACCAATTAACTGTAGGTTCATATGTGGATTAATTGAAATAATTAACAAATTCATATATGAACCTTTGTGATTCACATATGAACTAATTAACTTATTCATATATGAATGTATAATTCATATATGAATCAGTTAAAAGAGTTCATATGTGAATTACACTGCTTCATATATGAACATATAATTGATGTGAATCATACAGGTTCATATATGAACTCGTTTAGCGTATTTTACGAAACTACCCTTCTATCTTCTACATACCACACAAGGAATTATCTGGTGTTTCACGGTCAAAACCGCAAATGTTGACCAGATAAACGGCTATGATCATTTCTTTATTTCTCATATTTTTAACATTTCTCAAATGAACCTAATCCTATATATGTATGTATATATAGAGGGGAGAGATCAAATGCAAACCACTCTAATTTTGTAAACCGTGGAAACCATTGATTTCATTAGTTAATTTAATGAAATTGGTTGATAAAGTTGTTTAATTTAATGAAATTGTTTCATATAATTCTTTTGTTGATGAAATTGTTTCATATATTTGTGTTTTTTTATGTAGTTTCATGTATTTTTCTCATTCTTATGAAATTGTTTCACGTATTTTCTCAGTCTGATGAAACTTTTTTATTTTTACATAAAAAAACACAAATATATATGAAACAATTTCATAAAGAAAAGAATTATATGAAACAATTTAATCAAATTAAACAATTTCATGAAACAATTTCCTTAACCAATGAAATCAACGGTTTGCACATGCAAAATTAGAATGGTTTGCAAATGAAACTACGCCTATATATATACACACATTCATGCAGGGAAGGTTCAAACGAGAACACCTTCATTCTACGAGAACGCGAGAACACCTGTTTACTATAGCGTTCATATTTGATATTGTTGTTTATCACATATGATAAACATGTGATACTAAAATCGGAGACACGGACGACGTTCGGCGCGGCCTAGGTTGCAGGCCAAGTCGCCCGCACACCATTAGACCCCTCTCACGTGTATTATCACATGTGATCAGTGTTCAAAAAGGCGCATCATGGCGCGATATGGCGTAAGACGCGTCTCCGCTGTTACGAAATGACCCATAACATTTCTGTAAAGCGTGGCTCATACTATGGCGCCTTAAGGCTCGCCATGGCGTGGCACGCGTTTTTTCTAAGGCGTGACTTTTTTTCAATATTTTTTTAATTTTTTTATCTTTTGTGTTTTTACATTTTTATCCTCAGATCTAACACTTTATAGATTTATCTAATCACATCACTCACAGTTTTATGAAGTCATAAATGTTATGGACTTACGATTAAAACGAAGTTGTAAAATTATTTTTCTAAATTCTATTTTAAATATTCAATCAAAAATTATTTTTACACTAGTAATTTATATTGTTTTTTTCTTCCAATATGAATGTACTTTCTTTAATATCATTATTTGATTAGAATAATATATATAAAACATATACGTATATATATATATATATATATATATATATATATATATATATATATATATATATAATCTTGAATATGACATACTAATTTGCCGCCTTATGTCACGCCTTGAAAAACGCCGCATCCTCGCCGTGGCGTGTAAGGCTTAAGGTTTGACATTGTCGTCACGTCACACCTCACGCTATTTTGAACCTTGCATGTGATAAGGGTAATATCAATGTAATATTGTAATTCATCACATATGATGCACATGTGATACTAATTAGTGAGGTAAATGGCCCTCTGTTGCGATTGCGAATTTAGGTCATGGGCAAAGTCATGCGCAACCAACGGGCTCCCACACATATATTATCACACGTGATAAGAGTGTTCTCGTGTTTTCGCAAAATGGAGTTTGAACCTCATACCCACAAATAATGATATATAATTGGTAGATCGAGTACAAGTATTGTAACCTGATTTAAAGAAACGTATTCACGGTGGAATTCGAAGGTGTATCATTCAAATCCTTTATCAATCGCCATTGATCATCTTTTATATGTTATATATACTACCTCTACTTATATATATATACTTATATCGGTTCATCTTCAAGCAACATAGAAATGAATTCATGATGGAAACCCCTTGTTTAATATGCAAAATCCATCCCTTTTTCTTACACAAATAATCATGGACAACATCTAGTGCAATGGGTATTTCATCAATGTCTTCAATGATATGAATGATGGTGGCAATGACACAGTTGTGGTTCACTGCCAATCAAAAGATGATGATACCGGTGAAAAAACTATTGGATTTAACCAATCCGTTGACTGGAAATTTTGTGAGAACATCCTTGATCCAAGAACTCTTTTCTTCTGCCATTTTCATATGGATAATAAGCAACAAGTTTTTGATGTGTACAATAAAACTGTTAAACTTGAATATGTCGAGAAACCAAAGCGAGACTATTGGAGATGCACCTGCTTGATCAAGCGCGATGGGTTTTACTTTGTGCATTGGGGTGATATGCGCCAGGAGATTAAAGTGTACAATTAGATCCCGGCGTGATCATGAGTTCGACACACGGTTCTATCTTTTAGTTATCGATCGTGTATTCTTGATCTTCAAGAATCAAAATTACATAAGTTGTTCGTTGGTGAAAATTTGAATACGATTTATGATTAAAGCAGCGGAAACTAGTATGATCCACATAGTTGTATATATATGTGTGTGTGTGTGTGTGTGTGTGTGTATGTGTATCATATGATGATTATCAACTCTTTGCCTATTGATTGTTAGATCATCTTGCTGAACCTTGTTGAATCTTGTTATAATTAGTTTGTATGTTCTTTTTAATCCTTTTTGCTTCTGTTATATATGTTGTGAATAAGGGGTGTGCATCGGGCGGGGCAAGCGGGTTCGAGTGGGCAAACCAAAAACCCGGTCGGAATTTGGATATGGAAATCAAGACCCAAAGTTTAGGTTTTGGATTTCGGGTTGGCTCGGGTTCAGATTGGTCGGTTTCAGTTATTATTATAATTGAAAAAAGTGTATATAAAATCGATTTTGAGGATTAATTCTATCGATTGAAAGATTGATGAATCCAATAGTAATTTTAGAAATTAGAAAAACATTTCGAATTCGATAAATAAATATATTAATATAATATATAAAATATAAAATATATATATGTATATTATTTCGGATTTTGGGACGGGTCGGGTGGCGAAAGAGCAAACCCAACCTGAAGCCAAATAACCCCCCCAAAAGCGGAGTTTTGGATTTTTCAGATTTCAGGGTATTCGGGTTTTGCACAATTAACACCTTATTTTCGTTTCAGGGTTCAGGTTCAGATTTTGGACTATTCGGGTTTTACACACTCCTATGTTGAAGTCTTCTTGTTTTTTTTATTGTATTATGGCTCTATTTCTCATTGGTTGTTAATAATTAAAAGCAATAAATGATTGCTAATTAATAGGACAACAGTAAGTAAATGCAAGGCAATTACAAAAAAGGAAAAGAGAGTGTGGTTATTTTCTGATAAAACTAATTTGTTCAGTAAACGGGAATCTCATGTTGCAAAGACAACCGTTCTTAATGAAAAGTTTGAAGTTGAAAATTCGATGGGACAAACAATTTTGGGATGTGACAATGTGAAGTAAAAGATGTGTTGGCTCAGCAAGAATTGGATTTGGCTTTGGAAGAAAAACCAGAAGATATATCTGTTACAGATTGGAATAGGATAAACAAGATGGCATGCTCGATGATTCGTTTATGTCTTGCTAAGCAACAAAAGCTCAATGTGACGCGGGAAACATCAGCGAAAGAGTTATGACAAAAGTTGAAAGACAAATACATGACTAAAAGTGTTGAGAATCGTCTTTACAAAAAGAAGGGATTGTCCTATTTCAAGTATAAATAAGGTACAAAGATAATTGCCCACCTTGATGCTTTTAATAAATTAGTTGTTGATTTGTTGAATTTAGATGAAGAAAATCAAAGATGAAGACAAAGCTTTGATTTTGTTGAATTCTTTGTCTGATTCTTATGCTTATTTGACAACTACTATGTTACATGGAAAAGTAATTATTGGTTTTGAAGAAGTTTCAAATGCTTTGATGAATTATGAGATTAGACATGTTGATAAGCAAAGGAACGCTTTCACATCTAATGCTTTGGTTGTTCGGGGTAGAACATTTGAGAGGAAAAGTCATGATAATAGAAAAAAGTTTCATTCGTGTAGTAGAGGAAACTCTAAACCAAGATGAATGTAACACCATCAATTCTGGAAATAGCAACTTAATTAAAATTTTATAAATACATCAATAACTGAATCATCTACAACCACAAATTTGGATTCAACCTCAATACACGTACACAATCTATACATACAGGTTAAAAAGACGGGTGCTACTAATACCCAATAACAAACGCTATCTCCAACTTGCGGAAGACTTCCCTCACTACATACCCTTGCACAAGTCTAAGGATCGACTTCTCGAAGCATTACTAGAACCGAACCCCCAACAAGAACCTGATGCACATGCCGACAAATAAAAAGGTTAGGCTTAACGCCTAGTGAGCTCAAGAGTTTTAACATGAATGAATAAATCTTTAAAAGCAAGAAAATTGGCTTAAAGCGATATCCTTCGAAATCTTATACTTTAAAATGGAAATGACACATTTTCATAATATGTACTTTTAAAGACAATGCTCCCAAACACACATTTCTTATAAAACGATGCAACCCAAAACTCACCCAAAACGGGGTCATAGTTCGATACTTTAATTTATAAAAAGTAAATAACACATCATGTCCCAAAACTCACCCGACCAAGATATGGACTAATTCAAGCATCGAAACGTGGAAATGACGCATTCCTTTCAAAACTTAATATACATGGAAAGAACTCAATATTAAAGCCATCATTTACCATCGACCACGTAAAAACCTAATTTGGTAAAATACCACATTACCATTTAAATACCACGAATCAACGATGAGGAGATCCGTAAACACTGAGAATAGAAAACACGCAAGTAGGCCGTTCACGCGACTTTCTTGCATGTCATCTAAACGTTTCCATCTTGGGTGACGAGAACACGTGAATGGAACCACCCGCGATGTTATTGGATTTCACACAGATCCCGACATCCTGGTTCTCATGCCTCCCACGACATCATACCATGGACCGTTTAATGCCTCTGGCCCTACTCCGTCGAGTTCCACCCCAAGGACTTACAGACATGGGTGCCAATCCAATCTAGACGAGTTTCCCCCTCCGCAGCTCGTGCCACTCGTTGTCCACTCGCTAGCAAACCCGAGCGGTCACTAAAAGTAACCCAAAACCTCAGGCATTACAAGACAGACAGACTTACGTGCCTATGAATCCAATACAACACTGTCTATCATTACATGACTCCAATTGAATGACCAACGCACTCAAGACATGTAACTCCCCAACGATAGAAAATTAATCGTCATCTTATTCAAAACCCCCGCTGGTTACAATTTCGGACAAACGTCCACACGACTCATTTTAAGCCAACACCGAGCTAAGATGCTCAAAATCCTTTTGACCAATAATTATCGGTCCTCCAATTAATGAAATGTCTTTAAAAATAACGTTTATGAAGACACACACTACAAAGACGTGTTTAACCCAAAACTCAACACATAATGGGACCAAAGGTTTTCCAAAGGGTTTATGAATGCAAACACACCAAAATGCATATAACATGAACTAGACTTTGTTAGTACAAAAATCATCAAAGATGCATAACCCATGAAACGGACTCTATTTGTGCAAAATTGCTATGAACCCAAATATGAGCATTTTATTAGTTTAACATAACTCAAGTTTACCAAATATGAAAACTTATCAAAATACTCACACTTTGACAAATACCAAGTAAAACACCTTTTTACTTCAAAATACACATTTTGGCATGTACGCCGTTTAACAAATCAACTTGAACTCACCTTGCTAGATTTAGGCTAAATCTAGATTTTACCCCACTTTGAGCTCCTTTGAAGAAACTTGAATCTTCAAGCAAAACTTCCAAAACCTAGAACCATAAGTTTCCAACCATCAAAACATATATACCAAAATCCCCAAATGAGATCAAAACCCTAATTTCTCCAAAACCAACTAATCCGAGATTTGAGAAACCGAACACTAAGAAACCATCAATGGAGCATTTATAACTTACATAAAGGTTTAGAAATGGAAGGGATACACTTACCACTTAGGTTTTGATGAAAACCTAGAAAACCCAAAAAATGAAGCTTGAGGTTGAAGATGACAATGGTGAAGTGGTGAAGAAGATGAAGATGGTGGTGAAGCTTCCAAACCGAACACATGGATGAAACACCCAACTTCTAGCAATAGATGGTGCGATTTGGGTGAAGAAAAACCCTAGAATCGGTTTCTAAGAAGGAAAGAAGAAGAGAGGAGAAATAAGGATGAAAAATGAGGTGAGAGTGAGAAATGAGGCTGAAAATCGATTTAAGTTGTTGGACTCACTGCTGGGGCTCACGACCCGTGCGCATCCCATGAAGGAAAAACGCACGACCCGTGCGCATGAGGCAGAAGCCTCAACTCCTTCTCAAAACATGATTTGGCCATAACTTCTTTGTTATAGCTCCAATTTCGCTCCGGAAAGAACCGTTGGACTCGTAATTGACTTTTTCATCCATTAAGACTATAAAATATAGAATTCAAGTCCAAGATCATATATCTTATTTTTCCCTTCAAATACTGATTTCTGCATTAGCTTGAAATGATACCTTTCGAAATTCGGGGTGTTACAATCCTCCCAACCTTAGGATGATTTCGTCCTTGAAATCTAGATTCCCATGAAGCGTTAACCGCAGGAAAGATTGCCCTTAACCTAATTGCCAGAAACACTATCATGACCCTTAAACTGATACTCACATCGGCTGCCCCTCTTGGGCACATTATACTCATAACCGAACGAACACTTAACTCATCAAAGTAACCTTTACCCACCAGGTTATGGTCGTCTCCCAACCTTGGATGACAATTACTACCTCCAGGTAGTTAGTGACCTCAACATTCCACCGACCAATTATTTTCAAATCTACACGGTTCCGACCCAACATCGAAGATCGTAACCAACCTTCCAAAATCCTCATATTTCAATTGATCCGTACCAAACATCGATAAAGATGTTCTTACGAAGCGCACCAATGCGTCCTTCAGGTAACTGATTAATCCAGATTCGGTCACCACTCAACTCTGTTCCAACACCAACCTCACAATAATCCTTTAACAAAAGCTTTATCACCACGGAAATACTTAGACACGTCGATACTTAATCATTAACACCTAATCTTCCTTTAAGTTCCATCACCAAAAGTTTAAGATTTTCCATAATCCAACCGGGTTACATCCAAACATTTCCAAAGTCATTGATTTCAAGTAAACCAGTCGACGCCTAGGACTAAATGGAGACTTCGAAAACGTGGACATCCTGCCCCAAAATTTCATTCTAGACGGATTGTCGCACTAAGGTTGACACCTAACAGAAAACTAATATTCCGAATCTTACATTTCTACCAGACAGATCACCAAAATTTCTTTAAATCGCGGAACCCACTAAGATGGTACACCAACAATGTTAGACCACAGTCTCATTGGATTCAAGATCATCCAAACTGAAGATCGCAATCTGAAGCTAAAGCCGGAACGTCGACTCTCGATAATAAAGTCTATGTCGTGTGTAATAAATGTCAATGTAATTCAATGTAATTGTTTGTTTATTATATTAGTTTAAATATCTATTTCTAATAGATATTAGTTTCTAGTAACTTAGTTAGTTTAGTTAGATATAATATCTAGAATTAATATCTAGATATTATCTAGATTGTGTGTTCAACACGCTAGGATTAAGATATTGTGTCTCTCACTCTCTCAATAATCAGATAACTTATTATATTTCAGATCAAAAAAACACACACCAAAAAGGTGTAAAACAGAGAACACATTTCATGCTTGAATCGATCAACCTTGTAACCATTTCTATAAATCAATACAGGTTGGTAATCGTTATTGTGTCGTTTCTAGAACATGTTAAGTAGTATTGTTGGACCGACAATTGGTATCAGAGCCTGATTAAGATCAAAACAAGTTTTCTAAGAAAAACGACTCTGTGTTCTTGAACAAAATTTGAGTTTGTGATTTTGAGTGTTTTAGGTGTTAGAATCGATCAGGGTGTGATCGAAATACCTGCTAGATAGATCTGTGAGTGTTTGATTTCACTTTAAAGCTTATATCGAGTTCCAAGTTGTGGATTTTGTGTGAAAACTGTCGATGTGAAAAACGTACTGTGCGATCAGGTTAATTTCTAAAAAGAGTGTTTTAGTGAGATCGAGTGCATATAATCTATTCTAGAAGTGTTTCTAGACATAAGGGTAGTGTTTGTTATTGCTAATCTGTTGGATCCCAGATCTAATCTCGTAATAATGATATAAACAATAAGAGTAATGACAGCGGAAGTAATACAGTTTAATATCAAAGGAGATTCAAATATCACAGTTCATAAAGCAGATAAAGATTAACAAGATATTCTTAGAATAAAGTATTCAACTTATATTATCAGATATATAACTTCTTAAGCACACTTTGAACAATAAGGTGATGGTCCTATTTATAGGACCATAAAGTAAGCAGTGTACTTGTATGACGAGAAAGAGCATGCTGAACAGTGACCTACTCTAGAAAGTAAATCTTATCACTAAGTGACGTGTTATCTGTTCTTCTGTTCATTCTCAGAACTTCAGTGAACATCTTCAGAGAGAATGTCTTCAGAGCTCTGACGTTGTCTTCAGAGCCTCTGATGAAGCCATCTCTGATGTCTTCATTCTCAACATCTTCAGTGTCTTCAGAGCTCTGACGTTGTATTCAGAGCCTCTGATGAAGCCATCTCTGATGTCTTCTTTGAGTTGCTGATAAGTACTTCAGAGGCAGGTGTGTCCTCTGAAGTCTTCATCCTCTGAAGTCTTCGTCCTCTGACGTTGTTCTTCCTCTGACGTCTTCGTCCTCTGAAGTGTATCTTCTTGAAAGTCCTCTGAAATAGGACGGGTATTTTCAACACTTTAATAAGCAGATGATTTGGAGCTAACAATCTCCCCCTAAGTGTCGAAAATAAAAGATACAAAAATAACAGAGAATTGAATTTTAAACTAGAAAACATAGAGGAGAAAATCATCCTCTTAAGTATTACTTCTTAAACATTTGGAAGTTTAATACAAAGAAAGTAATAATAAAGAAATAAAGAAACAGACTACAAAATTTGTCACTTGAACATATTCCATGGAATTTCATGATCAGAGCTCTGAAGTTGATCATCGAGTCGATCTCTAAGTCAAGCTTTGCCAGTAAATCTGCTCTGTGCCTTTCTTCCTTTGCATGGATCAATTTATTTATACCTCTCAAGGTTTCATCAGAGTACTTCGACACTTCCGAAGCTAGAAAGATCTTCTTTTCTTGATTTATTCTGAAGACGAAACCAAGAGGTTCTGCAACGATTGATCCAGTCTTCTGTTCTTTAAGTTTGTCGAATGACTCCACAGGTTCAGTTACCTCCAGCTTCTCTTCCCCTAGGTTCAGAGCAATTTGAAAGTCATGTTTTGCTCGGTGTTTGACATAGGCCTCCATTGCCCGTCGGACTTCAACCATGCCCATCCTGATTTCCCTTCTTCCATGATCATACCTGGCAGAGCAATAGGCATATAAATGTGGTAAATCATATGGATTTAGATTTACGAGATCATTGTCATTGAACTCGTAAATCTTCTTATCAGATCGAGTTACCACATAATTCCTATAGATAATCTTGTTGTAAGCAAAGGTCTTTTCTGAGATTTTGTTGATTTTGATGATTGGATCATCAGAGAGGACCTGTGCTCTTGGTTTGGTTTTATCTCTGATAAATCTTCGCTCATAGTCTGGCATGTCCTCTCTGATTCTTGGATTCAGAGGAATGACCAGTGTGTCTGCCATGTTGAACTCACAGTAAATGTATCTGAAGTGGTCTTCTATGGAAGCTTCGGGATTTGATTCGAGGAAAGTGGGAGGTTTATTGAACACTTTTGCTGGAAGACCGATGCTTGCTTTCTGAACAGGATTCTCTGAAGGAGCCTGTTCATCAACAACCATGGTTTCTGGTTCCATTGATTGTGGAGGATCTTCTTTTGAGGGTTCAGAGATGTAGCCATCTATCTCTGGTGATTCCCTCAGCTCTGACGTTGTTGAAGTATGATGTGGTTGAGCATTTTTGAAGACATATTCTTCGACATCAACTACTTCAACTTCTTTTTCAGAATCTGATTTTTCTTCCTTTTCAGATTCTGATTCGTAGGCATCTCTCATCACATAAGTTGGTCTTTCTGGTGATGAGAATGCATCTTCTGATGTTGAGAAGTCTACGAGCTGTTCATCTTCTTCTTCGTCCAGAGCTCTAATAGTTTCTTGATTTGCAGATGTGAATTGTTCAGCTGTGATTGGAACTATTGGAGCACCTGCAGTGGATGGCCCTAAAAAAATAATCGGAACTGGCGACTTTAGAGTGGCCTGAATATCTTCAGCAGAGGTAGAGGTTGAGTGTTTCTCTGTTCCTTTTTCCTTGTTTTGATTTGATTCAGAGGGAGTGGACTCCTTTTGTGTTGTAATAGGTTTAGGAGTAGGAGTCTTCTCCCCCTTATGAAGATCGGATGACCCCTGAGGTTGGTCATCTTCGTCATCAGAATCTTCATATCTAGCCTTCTTCCTCGCTTCTTCAGAGCATTCGACCTCTGGTTCTTTTCTCTTCAATACTCCCTCTGAAGATTTGATATTCTTCAGAAGGTCTTCAATCTTCTTGTTCTGCTTAGTGGTCTTGGAGACGAACTTGCTGGAGATGTTCATTACATTGCTGGTGATCTTCTTCGATAAGTTGGTCAGGTCAGCCTTTGTAATGAATTCTGTTGTAGCAGGAGCATCAGCAGATAAGGTAGGGATCTTTGCAATTACCTCTGTCAAAGAACGCAAGATTTCCTCTTTGAATTGAGAGAAGTCTGCATGTGTTGGAGTGGGTGCAGAGGTAGGTGGAATTGCCTGGAGGATCTCTGTTTTGGAGTTCTGAATTTCTCTGGACAATACGGAGTCATTCTTTATGACCAAGCTTTCCAGAGTATCCAGTTTTTCTGTCTGATTGAGAATCGTGGTGCGCAGCTCAGAGACCTCTGAAGTGAGCTTTTCAACTTCAGAGTTAGAGGCAGAGGCCTCTGAGGTCTTCTCCATTTGAAGTTTTATCTCCTTCAGAGATTCTCTGATTTCATCACCAAAGATTTTGAACTCCTCTTTGGTAACGTAATCAGAGGGGGTAACCTTAGGATCAACACATGATTCTAAGTTTCCCTCGAGTTCAGAGGGGCCTTCTGTCGGAGGTGGTTTGATGTTGTCTCCGGAAGGACTTCCCATTAATCCTTGGGGACCCTTTTTCAAGGATTTCCCTATAATGGTTTCGATTGGTCTCTGATCATCAGAGTCAGAATCTGATGATGAGAACCGAATGTGTTTGGAAACCTTGTTGTCCAGGCTAAGGATTCCTTGTGCAATAAGGTCGTGCCATTCTTTTTCTGACAGGCAATCCTTACGTTCTAAGGGACGGTCCAACTTAGTTTGAGCCACAAAGGCATCATGTATGGGTGGAGGTGACATACTCTGGGGTGATTGAGTATTTTTATCTTGGTCTAAGTCCTTTTGGGAGGACTTAGCCGTATCAGAGTTTTCCCCTCTGGTGCATGCGTCATAGGCAGAAACAGATGCCTCTGAGCGGTTAGGATGGGAAGGGTTCGAGGTGTGCACCTCTGTTTCAATGTCCATTGATGCTGGACCATCTTGGACAGTAAATTTGTTTGCACTGGGATTTGGGCTTTGGATTCTCTTATTTGTGTCATCAAGGACATCTTTTTCTACCTCACCGCCCTCAGATTCTAGGTTTAGAAACTCACCCTCTGGAAATCTTTCGTGCTCACCTTCCTCTGCTCTGACAGAGTTATTCTCTTCGTCAGAGGGAGGGTTCTCATGTTTTCTCTTCCTCACTCTCTCAGAGCCACCCTCTGGTTTCGCTCTGTTAATGTTTTGAGCAGTATCAGAGATATCACTCTCTGATTCAGGCTCAGGCTCAGAACCTAAATGTGTTGGGGATCCCATCATCGGTTCTGATGATTGGGCAACACGACTAAGTAGGAGATGGGTAGGAGAGTCAACTGGAATAATTTCAATCATGGTGTGTGGGAAATGTCGGTCATGTGGATAAGGAGGAACCTCTGTGGCTTTGAATGAGTTCATCATAAACAGAGGTGTCATTGGGCCCTCCTCAGTGATGGAGAATTTCTCCATTGCTCGTTGAATGACCACTGAGATGAATCGGGGAAACAGTACCGATATTGGTTGTTTTCCTTTGGCCAAGTTCTTGTTCTTCTTGTCCACCGCTGTCAGCATCTCACAGAAGAGAATGTGGGCCATATTGATGCTTCTGTTGAAAAAGAGAGCATACATTATGGCTATTATCGCTGGATGAGTCTGATCCTGACTTCCAATCTTGCAGGTTATTGTTCGGTTGAGAACACTGAACATAAAGTTCCATTTGGGAGGCAGGTACTGACGTCTGAATTGACTGAGGCGTGTTATTTCTTTGTTGTAGCCTAAGTGTTGGAGGAACTGAAGAAGAACTTCTTGAGTTGGGGGTTTCTCAAAGGTTTCTATTTGAAGATCAGTTGTGGTGAGGAGGTTGAATCGGCGAGTTAGGGTTTGTGGGGTTATTCTTATGTTTAAGCTTTGTTCACCTAGGTCAATGTGCCCAACCAGTCCTTCCTTTTCATCGTCGTATTCACTTGAATACCACCATTGTTGGACAAAGCGAAGGGGAATATCTGAGGCATGTTTGGTTAGAACATCATTGAGTTCGCAGTTGGTGAAAAAGTCGAGGATTGGGCGAAACTGTTCATCATATTTTGATGGAGTTACGTCCAGAAAGTAGTTGTTTCCTTTGACTGGTACGTCGAACTGTACCAAATTCAAGCTTAGAACAAGTTTGCTTGAGTTATCTAAAGTTTGGGAATGAGCCGCCATTGTTGCAGGTTGAGAAAGATGAAAGCTTAGAAAGAGAGAATCGGCTTTTGGATTTTGAGAGCGTAAAGAGTAATGGGAAGTGAACAAGGGTATTTTATAGCTTCAAAAGGAAGGTAGAGGGAGAGGTTATTGAAGCGGCGAATGAGAGTCTTAATTGCAGAAAGGACGTTCCATCATCCCCGAATTGATGGGTGACACGTTTAGGCGTGTAGGGGAAAACCGCTTTGTGTCAGAAAACCGCCAGTTGGGTTTTTGATAAGAAACGAGTGGTTATCCAAAAAGATTTATTATTTAAAAGAATTTCCTGGAGGATTTGTTTAATGAGACAAGATCAGAGGCTCTGATATAAACATCAGAGACAAGATAGAGGCTCTGATATAAACATCAGAGACAAGATCAGAGGCTCTGATATAAACATCAGAGACAAGATCAGAGGCTCTGATATAAACATCAGAGAAGATTAGAGGCTCTGATATAAACATCAGAGACAAGATCTTTTCTCCCCCTTGAAAGATGAAAGGGTCGTTGTCTCCCCCTTGACACATGCCTGGAGATTTAAAAGAGTGATTTTTACCATATTTGAAAGTCTAGAGGCTCTGATGAAAGGATCAGAGACTCTGATGTTTTCATTTAAGTAAATTGATATTCTACTCGATTCAGAGACTCTGCTCTTTTGTTAGGTAGACATATTCAACATTCCCAACTTGCTAATTAAAAAATTGAACCTTCGTTCATCTAAAGCTTTTGTGAAAATATCAGCAAGTTGAAGTTCAGTTGGTACAAAATACATCTCTATTGTTCCTTTTTCAACATGATCTTTCAGAAAGTGGTACCTTACATCGATGTGCTTGGTTTTGGAGTGCTGTACTGGATTGGCAGAGATGGCTATGGCACTTTTTGAATCACAGAGAATTGGAATTCTGTCAAATTATTGGCCATAATCTCTGAGCTGAGTTTTCATCCATAATACTTGTGAGCAACAACTAGTAGCAGCAACATATTCTGCCTCTGCAGTTGAAGTGGAAACACAGTTTTGTTTCTTGGATGACCAACTTACCAGCTTATTGCCCAATAACTGACAACACCCAGAGGTACTTTTTCTGTCAAGCTTACATCCAGCATGATCTGCATAAGTGTAAGTTGTTAGATCAAAACTTGAAAGTTTTGGATACCAGAGGCCTAATGTTTGTGTCCCTCTGAGGTATCTGAAAATTCTTTTCACAGCAGTTAAATGAGATTCCTTTGGATTTGCTTGATATCTAGCACAAAGGCATGTTGCAAACATTATGTCAGGCCTACTTGCAGTTAAGTATAATAGTGAACCTATCATGCCTCTGTAGGTTTTTATATCCACAGACTCTCCTGATGGATCAGAGTCAAGTTTGACTCTGGTGGATAGAGGTGTTCTCATCGAAGTTGAATCATTGAGTTTGTATTTTTGCAAAATTTCAGAGACATACTTAGATTGACTTATGAATGTACCTTCTGAAGTTTGTTTTACTTGTAAGCCTAGAAAGAAAGTTAATTCTCCCATGAGGCTCATCTCAAATTCACTCTTCATCAACTCTAAGAACTTGTCACAATACTTTTGATTGGTAGAGCCAAATATAATGTCATCAACATAAATTTGTTCTAAAAGCATCTCATTTTTGTACCTTTTGATGAATAAGGTAGTATCAATTGTGCCCTTTTCAAATCCATTGTTAATCAGAAAAGTGGACAGTGTTTCATACCAAGCTCTTGGGGCTTGTTTGAGTCCATACAGAGCTTTATCCAAATAATACACATGATTAGGATACTCTGTACTTTCAAATCCAGGTGGTTGTTGGACATAGACTTCTTCATTTAATTTACCATGAAGAAATGCAGATTTAACATCCATTTGATAAACTTTGAATCCTTTGTGTGCAGCATAGGCTAAGAAGATTCTGATTGCTTCCAGCCTAGCTACAGGTGCAAAGGTTTCATCATAATCAATGCCTTCTTCCTGGCAATATCCTTTTGCAACCAACCTGGCTTTGTTTCTGATTATTATTCCATCCTCATCCTTTTTGTTTCTGAAAACCCATTTCGTTCCAATTGCAAATTTTCCTTTGGGAAGGGGAACTAGGGTCCAGACTTTGTTTCTTACAAACTCTTGAAGTTCATCCTGCATTGCAAAAATCCAATGAGGATCTTCAAGAGCTTCTTTTACCTTCTTTGGTTCAATAATGCTCAAAAAGTTTACATAGAAGCATTCATTGATGGTGGCAGATCTTGTTTTAACTCCTTCGGATGAGGATCCAATGATTTGATCAATTGGATGATCTTTTATCCATCTGGTGATTGGAGCAATAATTTGTGCAGTTTGAGTTTCAGAGGCTCTGACGTTTGGTGACACCTCTGTTGTATTGTTCATAGGCTCTGTTGGTGATGCATCTGTTGTACGGTTCAGAGGCTCTGTTGGTGATGCATCTGTTGTACGGTTCAGAGGCTCTGTTGGTGATGCCTCTGTTGTACTGTTCAGAGGCTCTGAGTTTTGTTCCAGAGATGCATATTCTTGTTCATCATTTGGTTCTGGAGTTGCTTCAGATACTTCGTGATCATCTTTTGATTCACTTTGCTGATCTGCATTTGGTGAGACAGAAGGTGTTAGTTCAGAGGGCCCTGAAAGGGTTGTACCTGTTTCTTGAGGTTCTTCTGAATCCTCTCTCTGTCTATCTCTGAAGATAACTTCAGAGATATCTTCATCATCAAAGGAATCTTCAAATATTTTGTTTAATTCAGATTCCCTTGATGATTCAGATATTTGTGATGAACTTTCTTTTTGTTCAGAGCTTTTATTGTCGTCAAAAGTGATATTGATGCTTTCTTGGATAGTCCTTGTTCTAAGATTGAACACTCTGAAAGCTTTTGAGGCTAATGAATATCCAATGAATTTGCCCTCATCAGCTTTCTTGTCAAACTTTCCAAGATATTCTCTATCTTTCAGAATATAACACCTGCATCCAAAAACATGAAAATATTTAATATTAGGTTTTCTATTGTGAATGAGTTCATAGGATGTTTTCTGAAATCTCTTCACAATTGTAGCTCTATTCTGAGTGAAGCAGGCTGTTGCTACTTCTTCTGCCCAAAAATTTGTTGAAAGATCAGATTCAGCAAACATTGTTCTGGCAGCTTCAACAAGTGTTCTGTTTTTCCTTTCAACTACTCCATTTTGTTGAGGAGTTCTTGCTGCAGAGAAGTTAGGGGTAATGCCTTCTTCTGATAGATAAGAATTGATTTTGGCATTTCTGAATTCTGTTCCATTATCACTTCTTAGTTTCTGAACTTTGCTGCTGAATAGAACCTGTAATCTTTTCAACAACCTTATTAATATTTCAGGTACATCAGATTTAGCTCTAATGAATTCTATCCATGTGTATCTGGAAAATTCATCAATTAGAACCAGAATATATTTCTTACCTGCTAGACTCTGTACAGAGATAGGACCACAGAGGTCCACATGTAGCATGTGCAGAGGTCTAGGACAGTTGTTTTCACTTTTGGTTTTATGGGAAGATCTTTTCATTTTTCCCATCTCACAAGCAGAACAAAGATGATCTTTGTTAAACTTTAGAGATGGTAATCCCTTAACCAAATTAAGTTTAACTAACTTATCAAGTGAAGAAAAGTTTAGATGTGAAAACTTTTTATGCCAGAGCCAGATTTCCTCACTATTCAGAGATACAAGACAAAGTTTCTCTGAATCAGTGTCTGTGATTTTGGTAAAGTTCATTCTGTAGAGGTTACCTTTTCTGTCTGCTCTTAGCATTTCTTGACCTGATTCTGAGTGAATAAGTGAACAATATTTTCTTTGAAATTTCACATTGAAACCATGATCACAAAGTTGACTTATGCTTATCAGATTGTGTTTTAATCCATCCACATAAGCAATCTTTGATACAGAAACATTTCCTCTTGATAATTCACCATATCCTTTAATCTGTCCTTGCTTGTTGTCTCCAAAAGTAACTGTTCCTCCGGATTTTGCTTTGAATGAGGATAGCAGTTCTTTATTTCCAGTCATATGCCTTGAACATCCAGAATCTAGGTACCAGATTGGCATTGACTGTTTCTGCAAGACAAATTATTGTTTCTTAGGTACCCACCTCATTATGGGTCCTTTTGTGTTAGACTTTGGTGGAATTGTATGACTTTTTGGCATCTCATCTTTTGATGTCTTGCCTTTTCTTGTCTTCTTTTGAGATTTTGTCTCTGAGATATTTTTCAGAGATTTATTCAAAAGGCAGTGTGATCCTTTAAAATGATTTTTCAGTTTCATCAAGAGATAAATGCAGTTACAATTAATGGAACAAGAAGAAGTAGGAGCAAAGTTTTTCTTTTTATTAAAAGCATTTGTTACATTTTGACTTCTTTTGTAACTTGCACTAGGAATATTACTTTTATCCCTAACTACTTCTTTTCTTTTTGCTTGATAGACAGTCTTCTTTTCAAGTTGCTTTTTCTTGTTCAAAAACATCTTCTTTTCTTTGCTGCTTACTGCACAGACAGGATCAATATGGTTAACTTTTGTCCATTTGCCTTTTTGTTCAGGAGAGAATTTTATTGTTTTATAGGTGTAAGAACCAGAAGTGTTTGTTTTATTCTTTGCCTTTTCTTGCAACTCTTTTTCAAGTTCCAGAGATGTTTTTGCTTGTAAACACATATTTGCAAAATCAGGATTTATTGGTATTCTGGTTTTGGTTTTCAATACTGAAATTGGAACATTCAAAATACCAGAGCCAACAGTTTCTATCCTTTTGTGAATTACATTCCCTGGTTTACAAAAAATCTGTTCATCAATCTCTAAATCAGATTCTGAATCAGAGTCAAGAAAGTCTCTCTTAGATTTAATAGAGATATCTATCTCTATTGGTTTTTTTATTTCTTTTGATCTAGAGACTTTGATGATCCGTTTCATGCTTTCTTTTCTTTTCAAGTCCTCCATGACATTTTCTTCCCAAATCTTTTGAACATCATCTTTAAACGTAGTTCTGATGTTTTCATCTGACTTTGGTGAATACAGAGGAGCATTCGGATTAAGTGAGTTCTGAGATTCATTTTCAGAAGTACTTGTATCAGAGGTACTTGGTTCAAATGTCTCTGATTCTCTTGAGATGAAAGCATCAAACCTGAAAATTTCTTTGGAATCATAGCTCTGAGGTTTTGTAAAGTGTACCTCTGAAGTTTCTTCTTTTATCTGTAACACAGATTCTTTAATGTCTTTTACTTCAGAGTACTTTGTATTTTTGAAATTTAAAGCTCTTGCTTTTGATCCCTCTGATGTTTTCATTCTTTTGAAATTATTTAGAGATGGATCTTCAGAACTTTGGACCTTTCCTATACAGAAAGTGGAAGAAAGTGAAGTTTTCTCCAATCCATTAAATGAATTCAACTCATTGAATCCTAGCCCTTGAGAGTCCATCTGAGTTTTTATTTTGTCGAAAACACTTTGTGCATTGACATAGCTTTTGATTCGTAGATTTTGTCTATCTAGAGATTGATGTAGGATTTCTCTTTCCTTTTGAAAAAATTTGGTTAAGGCAATAGAATTGAGCCTTTCATACTCAGATTTCTTTACTTCTTCTTCTTTTCCTTTTAAAACTTTTTCAATCTCTTTTATTTCTTCCGAAAATGATTTTTCTTTTTGCTTGTTGGTTTCTTCAAGTTTGGTTTTTTCAAGAAAAATTTCTTTCTTTTCTGATTCCAGAAGATTCTTTTCTCTTTTGTAAAAAATGAGCTCTTTTGTAAAAAATGAGCTCTTTTGTAAAAAATGAGCTCTTTTGTTACTTGCTCTCTCTTCTCTTTTTCTTCATCAAACTTTTGCTTTAGATCCTGAAGTTCATTAATTAGTTTAAAAACATCTATTTCAGGATCACTGTCAGAGGTGTAAAGAGAGTTTACCTTTTCAGAGTTATCTTCGGATGCTTCATCAGTTTGATTTCCATCTGAAAAGCCATACCACAGAGATTGGTAGGCTCTTCCTCACCATCACTTGTTGAGTTCGATAGCCAGTCTTCCATTTCTGCTACAAGAACTCTTTCTTTTACATTGTATTTGTATTTGTTCTTGTAGTAATCTTGATCTTTGACAAGTTTTCCTCTGCAGTTTGCAGAGAAGTGGCCTGATTTTCCACATCTGAAGCATCTTCCATCATTTTGATTTGGTGGAAGAGTGGTAGTGCTTGTCTCTGGCTTCTGTTCTTGAGGTATGAAGTATCTTTGTGGTTGTAGATACCTTGGTTGGAATGGTTGTTGTGGTCTTATTTGTGGTGTTGCATTATCATGGTTGAAGTTTGCACCCTTTTGATCACTATATGGAGTGAATCTGGGTTCTTGTTGAAATCTTCTCTCCGGATTTCTTCTTTCTTCATTCTCTTTCCTTCCTTCAAATACCTTCTTACCAAATTTCTTGTTAAACTGATGAGTGATTAATGCAAGAGATTTGGCAAAGGCACTTATATCTTCATCTGAGTCTGAATCAGTATGAGTTTCTTCTGCTATCAAAACCTTTTTGGTTCTTCTTTTTGTTTCCAAACATTTTTGTGACTCTTCACAGTTGTTTTCTTTTGATGTTTGTTTTGAAACAAGTGCAAGGGGTCCACCCAAAGAGGTTTTTGATTTTTGCTTCATAACTTCTTTTTCATGTGCAACAAGAGTACCATAAATGTCAGTTAATGACCATGACTCAAGATCTTGATTAGCCTGTATAGACATGGACAGTTGTGACCATTCTTCATTCAAGCTTTTCAAAAAAAGAACGTTGTTTTCCTCTTTTCTTCTTATCACTCCAAACTTTCTACATTTGTTTATTAGAATGTTGAATCTTGAGTAAGTTTGGTGTAACTTTTCTTCTGGTAGAGCATGAAAATCATGATATTCATTGATGCATAGGTTTCTTCTATTTTTCTGAGTTTGTAGGCCACCTTCAAGTTGATTTAACAACTGATCCCATATCTCTTTTGCAGTTTTACAAGAATCAAGTTCTTGAAAGATATCATTGGGACTGACCATTATGAGTAATCTAACAGCTTTTGAGTCATTATCCATCATATTATTTTCTTCATCAGTGAATCTTGTGGTTTTCTTTTCATAATATGCAGGTATTTCGGCAGTATTTGCTGTTGCAGGAACTCTTGGTAGCAACACCATTGGAATGTGAGGTCCAATGTTCACAGATCTAAAAAGATCCCTGTCCATACCTTCTAGAAAATTTACCATCCTTATTTTCCATTGGGGATATTCATCCCTTAAAAGTGTAGGAGGTTTTTTTAATGACCCAGCTGTATACATGGCACTTATGCTTGAGTTTGCCATAAAAATTTTTAAGAACTGATGCTTTTTGCAATGAACTGTGATTTACTGTCAAATCTAGAGCATATGATGTTCTTGAATAAACTGGGTTTATATGAACATGCACGGATATTGAAAGTTTTAGAATCAATGAGATGTAAATCTATCCGAGTATGCAGATATGATCTTTCTTTGTTTTAGAAACAAAGGAAGCTCTGATACCAATTGTTGGATCCCAGATCTAATCTCGTAATAATGATATAAACAATAAGAGTAATGACAGCGGAAGTAATACAGTTTAATATCAAAGGATATTCAAATATCACAGTTCATAAAGCAGATAAAGATTAACAAGATATTCTTAGAATAAAGTATTCAACTTATATTATCAGATATATAACTTCTTAAGCACACTTTGAACAATAAGGTGATGGTCCTATTTATAGGACCATAAAGTAAGCAGTGTACTTGTATGACGAGAAAGAGCATGCTGAACAGTGACCTACTCTAGAAAGTAAATCTTATCACTAAGTGACGTGTTATCTGTTCTTCTGTTCATTCTCAGAACTTCAGTGAACATCTTCAGAGAGAATGTCTTCAGAGCTCTGACGTTGTCTTCAGAGCCTCTGATGAAGCCATCTCTGATGTCTTCATTCTCAACATCTTCAGTGTCTTCAGAGCTCTGACGTTGTATTCAGAGCCTCTGATGAAGCCATCTCTGATGTCTTCTCTGAGTTGCTGATAAGTACTTCAGAGGCAGGTGTGTCCTCTGAAGTCTTCATCCTCTGAAGTCTTCGTCCTCTGACGTTGTTCTTCCTCTGACGTCTTCGTCCTCTGAAGTGTATCTTTTTGAAAGTCCTCTGAAATAGGACGGGTATTTTCAACACTTTAATAAGCAGATGATTTGGAGCTAACATAATCGTTACAGGAACAGATTTTAGTCAAATTTTCAAAGTTCAGGACAAATAAAGCGAAAAGCAGAGGAAGAACGAAACGAAAAGCACACTTCTCGGTTCTCAAGAGACCCGCAAAGCACACTTCTCGGTTCCCAAGAGACCCGAAAAGCACACTTCTCGGTTCTCAAGAGACCCGCAAAGCACACTTCTCGGTTCCCAAGAGACCCGAAAAACACACTTCTCGGTTCCCAAGAGACCCGAAAAGCACACTTCTCGGTTCCCAAGTGACCCGCAAAGCATACCTCAGACCCGCATACCTAAGACCCGCATTCCTCAAAACTTCAATAGAATTCAGTCAACTTTGCGTTCCTCACTAGACCCGCAAACCTCCATTTGCGCGTCCCATTAGAAACGCAAACCTCAACTTTGCGTTCCTAACTTGAAACGCAAACCTTCTCATATCTCAAAGCCTCACGCATCTCAAAGCCTCTCGCATCTTAAATCTTGTTCAAATATGACTTCCAGAGAATCTCTTGCCATTGGAACTGATTCCAAACCACCAGTTCTATTCAAAGGAGAATACGAACAGTGGAAGGATCGGTTTCTAAACTTCATAGACAGACATGAGCTTTGTGAGTTCATCAGACAGTCATTTGCAGAAGGAAATATGCAACCAATAAAGACAACTCGTCTAGTTGGAACAGTGCCAACACAAGTTGAACTAAAGTACCATGAGCTTGACTGTGACAACCTAAACAGAGCTAAAGGTGATAAGCTAGCTATGTCATACATTCTTCAAGGAATCCCCAATGAAATCTACATAAAGATTGACAGCTACAAGGCCTCAGCTAAGGAAATGTGGGATCAGCTGGAAAAGATGATGCTGGGTTCTAAGGTGGGAAATCAACTGAAGATCTCCAACTGCCTAAATAACTATGAAGAATTTAGAGGCAGAGCCGGAGAAACCTTAGAAGAAGTACATGACAGGTTTGTGACCTTGCTGAATGAGCTAAGCAAGAACAAGGTCCACAAATCTCAAATTGAGCTAAACGTCAAATTTCTAAGCGTTCTACAGCCAGAATGGAAGAGATTTGCGAGGCAGATGAAGCAGATTAAAGATCTGAATGAGATTCCACTTCATGAGGTGTATGATACCCTCAAACAAAATGAAGAAGAAGTGGATGAAATTCTAGAAGAGAAAAGGCAGAGAGGAAAGAAGGTTGAAGACACAGTTGCTCTTGTTGTCAAGAACAAGAAGAACAAAGCAACTGTGTATGAATCAGATAAAGATAAAGCTTAAGCAAACTCTGACGAAGATGAATGTGAACAACTAAAGCAAGCATTGCTTTTGTTGACTAAGGCTTTCCAGAAGAAATTCTACACAAAGCCAAGCTCAAACAGTTAGAGGTATTC
The DNA here is from genome assembly GCA_023525745.1 of Arctium lappa. Taxonomy (NCBI): domain Eukaryota; kingdom Viridiplantae; phylum Streptophyta; class Magnoliopsida; order Asterales; family Asteraceae; genus Arctium; species Arctium lappa. The sequence continues at coordinate 17,222,533 of CM042056.1, read as the reverse complement.
GTCTGGTCCAAACAACTACGCTCATAGAGAAAGGGTCGAAGGAAGTAGATTTGAAGGAAGAAGGTTTGAAGGAAGGAGAATGGAGGAGAGGAAACCAGAAGATAGAAGAGATCTTACTGAAGGAAAGAGATCAGAGGAAAGGAAACCTGAAGAAAGAAGGTTTCAAGCAGAAGGATCAGGTCAGACAGAACCTATAACGTGCTACAACTGTGGCAAAACCGGTCATTATGCCAAATATTGCCGAAAGCCAAAAGTCAAGAACTCGGACTACTACAAGAACAAGATGTTGCTTGCAAAGCAACAAGAGGCTGGGAAGGCATTGATGGCTGAAGACGTTTTCTGGCTCGATCATTCTGATGATGATGAAGAAGATGAAGAGAAAGATGAAGTTGTCAACCTGTGCTTGATGGGAAAGCATGAATCAGATGATGAAGCTGATTCAGAGAATGAAGAAGAGGTATGCAACTTATCGTATGTTGAATTCATAAATCAACTGCATGCCATGAATAATAAACTCAAAGAGTTAGAGTCGAACCTAAAGCGTGAAAAGGGTGTCATTACTGACAAAAACCAATCAATACAGAAACTTAGCAATGAAATTGCTGAGAAGAAAGTACTGTTGAGGTTTTACATAAAAACAATGACACCAACGCAACGGAAAAGACAATAATCCTTAGTGAGAATTCTGAACTCAAGTCCAAAGTGCTAAAACGTGAGATTGACTTATACGAGGTTACACAAATGCATTCTTCGTCTATCGAAGAAAACAAATCTTTAATTGCAAAAATGGATGCTTTGGAAAAGAAGTTGTACTCATTAGGTCAAACTGAGCAAACCATTCATCTTAACAAACCAATAGAGAACAAAGAAAGATGGGGAATCGGTTATAAGAATCCTCACTATCTTCAAAAGGGAATGTCTGAATTGCCTGCACTTTATGATATTCTTTCTATGAAGTTAGCTAGAAGAATCCCTGAACTTAAAGTTTATTGGACTAAACTATCTGAAGAGGATGAAGCCAAAGAAACAGAAAAACATTTAATATTATCTAAAGTTCATCTTCCATTTTATTATGCGAAGCTAAATAATAGCTATGATAAGAAACCTGAAAAGAAGAAAACTCTTTCAGATGACTTCTTTCTAAGTTATTCTGAAAAGGAAACGGAGGCGAAACCTACTCAAGGTAAACTATATGTCCCTCCTCTCGTTTTAGAAAGTAAAACTTCTGAACTCGAGAATTCCTTGTCAGATGAAAGACTTTCGATAAATATTGAACTGAATATTTTTACAACTGTGTTTACAAATTCTGTTCTTTCTAAGGCTTCAAAATCTGAGAATATGGGTAGTTCATCAAATCAAGGGTTTGATTTTCTGAACTCTAACGGTGGTTTAGATGATTGTCTTGAACAATTTGACTTTAATGCAAAACTTCCAAACCATTCATCCTTTCTTAAGAAATCTGTTGGATCAACCAGTAAGCCTGTTAACAGTGCAAAATCAACGCGAGTTGATAACTCAGTCTCTGTGAAAGCTAAAAATGCTAAAGGCAAGAAGCATTCACAGAAGCCGATCAATACTGGTAACCCAAAGAAAATGCATTCAGTTGTTTCTCAAAGGTTTCAACTGTTTCAGATATGACCAAGAAATGGCAACCCAAACGGAAGCTTGACAAGACTTTTAAATCTTTTGATTCTGTTTATTGTAATAAGAATATGTCTAGTTCAGATACTTTGAATATGAATGTTGCTCCTAAAGTGAAATACTCTTTTAAGCAACTATTCCTATTATCTAAAACTGCTAGACATTCTTCCTTTTATGATAAACATGCTTCTAATTTCTGTCAAGATTCTGCTATGTGGTTTGAATCATCTCATGTGCATTCTTATCAGTATCCTACTTCATATCTATTTCAGAAGAAAAGAGGACCCAATTTGCAATGGGTACCAAAATCAAAACTTTGTGCTAACACAGCAGGACCCAAATTCAAGTGGGTACCAAAACCTAAATCTGTGTTGCAGGCACCCAATGTTTAGAAAAACATGTGGCTTCTGATTACAACAGATCAGAACCCGTACCCCAATAGAGAAAATGGTTCTTGAGTAAGACAGCTCAAGACTCGGACTTCAAAGACAAGACGATGGTTTCTGAACACGTCTGTTCAGAACCCGTGCTTAAGAAAAATAGGCTTTTTGAATTCATTAGTTCAAAACCCGCACTTTAATATTAACGCTTCAACGTCTTACTCATTTATAATACTTAAAATCTAAATCTGTGTTTCGTTATTTCTCCTATGCAGATCCGTCATATGTGGTATTTGGACAGCGGTTGCTCCAAACACATGACAGGACAGAAAGATATGCTGACAAACTTTACAGAGAAATACTGCGGAACAGTCAGATACGGAAATGATCAGTTTTCACCAATATTAGGCTACGATGATATACAACGGGAAAATATAACGATCAAGAAGGTGAGCTACGTAGAAGGGTTAGGACACAACCTGTTCAGCATAGGTCAGTTCTATGACAAAGACCTAGAGGTCAACTTCAAAGCCAAGAGGTGTTCTGTTCGCACAAAAGAAGGTGAAGAACTCTTGGTCGGCACTCGAAAGTCAGACCTCTACACGATCAATTTATCAGACGTCCAAACTGACAAGCAGATCTGTCTACTATCTAAAGCATCGATGCAGCAAAGCTGGCTATGGCATCGACGTCTCTCTCATCTCAACTTTCGCTACATCAACAAACTGGTCAGTGGCAACTTAGTCAAAGGACTTCCAGAGCTCAAATATGACAAAGATCATCTGTGTGCAGCCTGTGAGAAGGGCAAGATGAAGAGGGATCCGCATAAACCGAAGCCTGAACTAAGTACAAGCGCTCCGCTAGAGCTATTGCATATGGATCTCTGTGGTCCAATGCGAACTCAGAGTCTAGGAGGCAAGAAGTACATTCTAGTGATCGTGGACCACTACTCACGATACACTTGGGTCAAGTTCCTACGATCAAAGGATGAGACACCTGATGTACTCATCACTTTCCTGAAGATGACCCAGGTGAATCTGCAGAAACCGATAAAGCTTCTAAGAACAGACAACGGCACAGAGTTCAAGAACAAAACTGTTCAAGAATATCTCGAATCTAAAGGGATAACTCATCAATACTCTGTTGAACGTACGCCTCAACAAAATGGAGTGGTGGAAAGAAGGAATCGGACGCTAGTCGAGGCAGCTCGCACTATGCTAAGTCATTCCGACCTACCTCTATTCTTATGGGCAGAAGCTATATCTACCGCATGCTATACGCAGAACCGGTCCATGATTCACAGACGATTCAAGAAGACTCCTTATGCGTTGATCAACAACCGAACACCTACAATCAAATACTTCCATATTTTTGGATGCAAGTGTTTCGTTCTAAACGATAGGGAGAATCTCAACAAGTTCAGCGCCAAGGCAGATGAAGGAATCTTCATTGGATACTCCTCATCATCAACTGCATTCAGAATCTACTTCAAGAAGTCAAAGACGGTGATTGAAAGCGTCAACGTCACCTTTGATGAAGAGATGGTTTCCGAACAATACTGTTCAGAACCCGTTTTAACCGGAGTACTAGCTTCTGGGCAACTCAGTCCAGAACCTACGTCTCAACAGAACAAATCAGATGAAGCTTCAACATCAACTAACCATTTATCTGATTTAGATTTATTATTTGAATTGTTTTATGACGAATTTCTTGGAACTAACATAAAGAAATCTGTTTTGGTTGACAGGATAGAAGAACCAACGCCTACTCATCCAACCAGTTTAGACATTCCAAATGAATCAAGTACCCCGATTCATCAAGACGTCACAATTCAAATACCAACTCCTACAGTTCAAGAAGTGCCAAGTCATGCAGAGTCAGAAATAGCTGAACCAGTAGGATGTTCAATTCAGATCAATCTACAGCCGGAACAAGCTGTACCTACTGAGACTTCTGCACCAATTACTTCAACTGAAATCATCATTCCTCCAGAACAAGCCGAAGAAGGTACAAGTGGATTTATAGATGACACAACTGACATTCATTCCTATAATCCACTGCCTCATGAACGTAAATGGACCAAAGCGCACCCTGCAAGTCAGATCATAGGTGATCCATCCAAGCTGGTGCAAACTAGGTCAACGTCAATCAACTGGTGCATGCACGACTCCTTTCTAAGCAAGATTGAGCCAACTCGAGTATTAGAGGCTCTTGCGGATCCAGATTGGGTAGTCTCTATGCAAGAAGAGTTAAACCAGTTCGACGCACTGCAAGTCTGGAGACTCGTACCAAATCCTAAAGGTATAACAATCATCGGTACGAAGTGGATCTTCAAGATTAAAAAGGACAAAGCTGGTACCGTCATCAGAAACAAGGCGAGACTAGTAGCCAAAGGATACAGACAAGAGGAAGGATTAGACTATGATGAGACATACGCTCTTGTGGAGCGTTTAGAGGCAATCAGAATGTTCTTAGCCTACGCTGCCTACAAAAACTTCACGGTCTTTCAAATGGACGTAAAGACAACATTCCTAAATGGAATTCTGAAGGAGGAAGTCTACGTCTCTCAGCCAGAGGGATTTGTCAATCAAGAGAATCCGAATCACGTCTACATTCTCGACAAAGCTCTCTACGGTCTGAAACAAGCCCCTCGAGCCTGGTATGATGTCCTTTCCACTTTTCTAGTTAAGTCTGGGTTTTCCAAAGGTTCGGTGGATACCACTTTGTTTATTAAGAAAGAAAAAGCCGATATCGTTTTAATACAAATCTATGTCGACGATATTATTTTTGGTTCAACTAATACTAAGTACTGTAAGAATTTTGCAAACCTTATGGTGTCTCGATTTCAAATGAACTTGATGGGAGAGATGAACTTCTTTCTATGCCTTCAAGTAAAACAATTTTCTACGGGTATCTTTATCAATCAATCTAAGTACATTAGGGAAATTCTCCAGAAATTCCAAATGGAAAATACAAAACCGATTGGTAACCCAATGGCACCAGGAACTAAGATTGGCACCGATCCTTCGGGAAAGGCTGTTGATATTAGGACCTACAGAGGAATGATAGGTTCTTTAATGTATCTTACTAGTAGTAGACCAGACATAATGTTTTCAACATGTCTTTGTGCCCGATATCAGGCGAATCCAAAAGAAATCCATTTGACTGCTGTCAAGCGCATTTTCAGGTATCTAAATGGCACTGCAGATCTCGGTCTGTGGTATCCTAAAGATACTAGTTTTGAACTAACAGCCTACACAGATGCAGATCATGCAGGTTGTATGTTAGACAGGAAGAGCACGTCAGGACACGTACAGTTCCTCGGTGACAAACTAGTAAGTTGGGGATCGAAGAAGCAACTTTGCGTTTCAACTTCCACGACCGAAGCAGAATATGTAGCTGCTGCTAGCTGCTATTCTCAGGTTTTGTGGATGCAAACACAACTTCGCGACTACGGTTTCCACTTCAACAAGATCCCGATCTACTGTGACTCCAAGAGCGCCATCGCAATAACAGCGAATCCTGTTCAACACACAAAAACCAAACATATCGACGTCAGGTATCACTTTATCAAAGATCATGTAGAAAAAGGAAACATAGAACTTTTCTTTGTAAAAACAGATTATCAACTTGCAGATTTGTTTACCAAGGCGTTAGATGAAAAGAGATTCAACTTTCTTATCTCTAAGCTTGGTATGCTAAATCTTAAGACATAATCAGTAGTTACCTATAAAAATTCACTATTGTTTACTTTTTCCTCATATCTTTATGCTTAATTGTGGAAGATATCTGTATTTCATATGTTAATTTTCATGATTCTAGGGGGAGTATGAGAAGAAATTGACATCTGGTCAATATTACTTCAAGGGGGAGCTCATAAAATGTTGCATGTACCTTTTAATGCCAAATTTTTTTGTTATGCAAGATTTTAGGGGGAGCTCTTCAAATCAAAAAGGGAGTTCGGACATGACTTCTGATTATTTCAGATCAGGACTCGTACTTTAAAAAGTTTTACTGCTTTTTGTCTTTTCAATATAAGTGAATAACTATTACTTTGAATTGACATAAGACTTTTGCAGAATTTTTGAGAGAAGCTTACAAGTTCATATTTCTATGACTTAAAGCTTAGCTTCATGAGATGAAAGATCGCACGTTAAGGTATAATTCTATATCTTCATCTCACATATGGTTGAAAGAAGGACAACTTTCAATCATCGAAATCATTGTTTTTATTGTTCAAAACACTTCCCGATTTTTCAACAGATTTTATATTTTGGGAGTGTATTTTTAAATGTTTTCATGATCAATATTGTGCTTTAACTGAAATAGTTAAACCAATCTGAGTATCACGTGCATCTAGGAAAACAAGGAATCATTGTGCTAGGAAATAACACAACTTTTATGGAATCACCTTAACCAGTGATTTCTACCCAAAAAGTTAATCCTTAGTGATTGAGTGTGCAAATAGAAAAGGAATGAGTGTGATTAGAGAAAGCAAAAAGTTTAAAAGAAAGAGCATGTGAGAACAGAGTTAAAAGAATATCAAAAGTCTGCACCAACTTTTTCTGAGCCGGGTAGCCACATTACTAGTGTTTCACAATTCTTTGGTGAACATTATTGAAACAGGCAACTAACCCATGCCAACTCTTGATCAAACCTCACTATCTTCTCATTTTCTTCTTAACAAGAAAGTGTTTCACATTTTCAAAGGGGAAGCAGCACATTTGCTATCTGATTTTCATTTGGAAAATCTGGATATTGAAAAGAAGGAAGTCTGCCCCACCTTCGCACTTCAATCATGCACATTGAGTCTGTGTTTAACTTGCTGTTGTCTCAGTGGTTTACACAATTTTGAGCCTAATAAGCAATCATCAAGTGCTTAATTCTTTCAAACACAAGCACAAACACACAAGGAATTAGTTTCTTTGTCATAACGTTTATAGAAATTACCTTTGTGGTGTTTCGATGATTAAATGGAAGCCCTGGGGGAGTCAACATCAAACAGCTCCTTTCCCATGTGTATTCGTTACACTCAGTGACTTAGTGTTACTGACAGGCATGATAACTGATTCATTAGTTGATTTCAGGTGTTACACATCTAATTTGTCTGGATTTGCAAAGATCTGGATGAATCTCTTATGAATTGATGAATCAGGGGCTCTAACCGCAAGATTGACATTTCTTACCACAAATTTTGATGAAGTCGTTGCACTTAACATCAAAAAGGGGGAGAATGACTACACAAGAAATGGCAAAGATCACATGTTTCAAGAATCACGTCAAAGACTGAATTCTTCTAAATAAAGTATATTGAAGACATGCTGATTTCAGAGAAAGAGATTGCATCTTCTGAGCTGAACAAAAAGACTGAATTGGATAAATCTTTTTATTAAATGATCTTGATCCAAAGGGGGAGATTGTTAGACCACAGTCTCATTGGATTCAAGATCATCCAAACTGAAGATCGCAATCTGAAGCTAAAGCCGGAACGTCGACTCTCGATAATAAAGTCTATGTCGTGTGTAATAAATGTCAATGTAATTCAATGTAATTGTTTGTTTATTATATTAGATTAAATATCTATTTCTAATAGATATTAGTTTCTAGTAACTTAGTTAGTTTAGTTAGATATAATATCTAGAATTAATATCTAGATATTATCTAGATTGTGTGCTCAACACAATAGGATTAAGATATTGTGTCTCTCACTCTCTCAATAATCAGATAACTTATTATATTTCAGATCAAAAAAACACACACCAAAAAGGTGTAAAACAGAGAACACATTTCATGCTTGAATCGATCAACCTTGTAACCATTTCTATAAATCAATACAGGTTGGTAATCGTTATTGTGTCGTTTCTAGAACTTGTTAAGTAGTATTGTTGGACCGACAAACAACATCAACCATGACGTCACACCGACGAGAAACCACCAAAACGAAACCCAATCTAATCGTCGCTAATCACCTAAGACCTTATCCCGCAGGATTACCAAAGTATAACATCACCCCTTAAATAAGTGGGAAGACTTAAATCTACTATTCCCATTAATCGGGCGCACCAATTCAGAATTGCACCCAACATTTCAAGACTGACCGCAAGTCAGATCATCCGACGATTCAAAATCCAAGGAATCCCTCAGTCCCTAAATACCACTCCTTTTTCTACATGGGTTTTAAATCTATAGGCCTAATGAGTTCAAGGTTTTTCGACCAAAACGCAAATTCGAAATTTATAAAACTTTCAAATACATAAGATTTTTAACACTTAAACATGTGGTAAAGACACACTACCGATCATTCGGTAGGTTTCAAGGTTGATTATCAACACAGCGCATAAGAAACTATTTCCAAAACTCTTTTGTACAGTACATAAGTTAATAAGAGCACTAATAAAGCCTGCGCAACAATTCACGCCATAAATGTAAAAATAGGCTCCTGCACCACAACACGTGCAAATAAAGGTTTGTACAACTCAAAAGAGAAATTCACAACTTTAATAAAAAAAAAATTAAAATCCATCCTCTTTAACCAAAAGACGTTGTGGTCTAAAAATTATCAACGATCCCAAACACATTAGTTTAATCCTCAAAGCTTGGTAAAATAATGGGAATACAAATAAAGTTTCAAATCGGGATTAAAGCTTCAGATCGTACAGATAAACACCTTTGACCAAAAAGTAACTGCAACGATATAAACATTGCTAACACAATAAATGCACTGCGGAAATTTCTAACGGTAAAAGTAATCGATTACAATATGAACAGAATAGAAGTCCTGTTTGAAATGATGTAAATCTTTTATATATTTACTCATACCGACGTTATAATTAAATCCAAATGCAAATAGTATGCAACGATTGACATTTGTATAAAGCCCAAAGATAATTTGCAATATAAGGGGTTTTCCCCAAAACAACATGCGGGAATGACGTCGTTTAACAAAACTCATAAATTGACGCACATAATAATGCATATGCACACGTTCTCAAAATTATTTATGCGACGCAAAAGACGTAGGATGAGACATCATACACTCAACTGAAATTTCGCAAAACTCATAAATGCTAAAATCAAGTGGTGTCAAAATTTCCATTTTTTTCAACAAAGTGTGCAAGACGGCAATATGGCTAGAATATTAAACTTTTAAGAGTTTCCTCTTTTGAATGCAATGTAAGGTAGGTGACACTTTTGACAAAATTTACCTGGGACAAGACGCCGAATAAACTCGCAAGTTTATACGAAACAGAAATTAAAACTCACGCATCGAGATAGACATGCAAAACAATATTCCATGAAATTTAACAAAAATCGTACAAACTGAAATTCTCAAGAAATTTCGACTCAGCACATGGGAACAACTTTTCCTTTAAAACCATTGACATACGTGGAGGAGATCCAATGTCTAGGTTAAAATCTCATAGTTGTTTGCCCAATACCCAAACGACATTAAAACATGGACATTACAATATCCGAAAATAGCGTTAAACACAAGACGTGAATGAAGAGAATTATGAATGCAATTTGCAATTACGTGCAACAAAACAATTTCAAGTATGCTTAAGCTCACAGTTTCAAATCTGATGTGTGTTAAATGCTTTTCCAAAACTTTATGATATAAACCACTTTTTGTTTTATGAACATAAGAAACAATTTATGCAAATTTATTTCAGAAATAAATTTAGTGCATGAATTTGATCGACACTTGGCATCATAGGACTATCCTTCCCAACAACCCGACAGACTATCGTCATCTGGATGCATCAAACGTCTTAAAGTCACAATCTCAATAATTTGGTAAACTTACGAATTCTCCTTGAAATAGAAGCGGTCTAACAAACTCACGAATCTAATCCAACCCAGAACTCCGACCCAAGAGGATCAACTTAGTGACCTCCTCGCACTTAGCTATCACTCCCAGGTGACCTTGATATAAAGAAGGAAAGAAGAAGAGAGGAGAAATAAGGATGAAAAATGAGGTGAGAGTGAGAAATGAGGCTGAAAATCGATTTAAGTTGCTGGACTCACTGCTGGGGCGCACGACCCGTGCGCATCCCATGAAGGAAAAACGCACGACCCATGCGCATGAGGCGGAAGCCTCAACTCCTTCTCAAAACATGATTTGGCCATAACTTCTTTGTTATAGCTCCAATTTCGCTCCGGAAAGAACCGTTGGACTCGTAATTGAATTTTTCATCCATTAAGACTATAAAATATAGAATTCAAGTCCAAGATCATGTATCTTATTTTTCCCTTCAAATACTGATTTCTGCATTAGCTTGAAATGATACCTTTCGAAATTCGGGGTGTTACAATGAAGTTTTGGAAGAAACGAGTGTGCCTTTTGTCGTGAAATTGGGCATTGGAAAAAAGATTGTCCGAAACGGATAAACAAGAATAAAGGCACTCAAGCTAATGTTACGTATGGAGAAGATGAATCTGGGTTAGAATTTGTATTGGTAACAACATCGAAAACTTTCTCTAATGTATGGTTGATGGATATTGTGGCTTCTCAACACATGTGTCAGAATAAGAATTGGTTTTCTAGTTTGGATTTGAAGAGTCAAGGTGTAGTCTTGGTTGGCGACGATTACAGCCTAGAAGCATATGATTGGGTGATTAGAGAGTTCAAAAATGTTTGGTATATTCCTAAATTAAAGAAATTCGATTTCTTTGGGAGCTTTGGAGGCTGATGGCTACAACTATTATTCATCAAATGGTTTTATGAAGGTAAAACGAGGGTATTAGTTGAGATGAAGGCATTACGAGAGCGTCATTTGTATGTGTTGCAAGAAAAAATGATTGTAGGTGCAACAATGGCTTCAGAAGCTGCCGATTGTTATAAAGTTGCTGATTTTGATGCCTCAAAGTTGTGGCATTTGAGGTTTGGTCATACTGGAGAAAATGATTTACAAGGACTAGCAAAACACGGGTTATTAAAGGGTGTCAAAACTAGTAAGATAGACTTCTGTAAGCAGTGTGTTTTTGGCAAGTAGACAAGAGTGAAGTTTGGTATAGATACACACCAAACCAAAGGAATCATCGACTACGTTCACTCAGATGTTTGAGGTCCAACAAAGACAAAGACAACTCCAAAGGGTGGTAAACATTATTTTGTGAGCTTTATTGATGATTGTTCTAGAAGGTCTTGGGTTTATACAATGAAACCTAAAGATGAGGTGTTGAGTGTTTTCTTGGCATGGAAGAATATGATAGAGAACCAAACCGGAAGGAAGATCAAAGTTCTAAGAACAGATAATGGCGGTGAATACACTTCTGATCCTTTCCATGAGGTATGCAGAAAAGAAGGAATAGTGAGACACTTTACTATTCCAAGAACCCTACAACAAAATGGGGTTGTTGAAAGATTAAATAGAACCTTGTTGGAAAAAGTGAGGTATATGCTTCTATAAGCAGTTTTGGATAAGTCGTTTTAGGCAGAAGCAATCACTTACGCAATCCACATAGTCATTCGATTGCCATCCACATCAAGAAACGAGAATACAACAATTGAGGCTTGGACTCGAAAACATGCTTTTGATTATGATAATTTACGTATTTTTGGTTGTATTGCATATTTTCATGTTACTGAATCTAAACTTGATGCAAAAGCCAAGAAGGTTATATTTGTTGGTTTCAGTACATGTGTGAAAGGCTATAGGTTGAGGTGCCCTGCGTTAAAGAAATTGGTACTTAGTAAATATGTGACTTTCAATGAAATGAGTATGTTGAAAGCAAAGAATCAAAATGCTAATGATGAGTCCAATGGTAGAGATGTACAACAGGTGGAGTGTGAAAGACAGAATGTGACTACTTCACTACATAGAAATTCGAATCCTCAACAACTGGTTCAAGATAGAGTTGAAGAGTAATGATGATGAAGAATCCACACTTAGTGATGAGAATGAAGATGTACAAACAAATGATGAAGAGGTTGTTGGTCCATGTTATTCCATTGCAACAGGGAGAGGAAGAAACCATTAGAAAACCTGCAAGGTACACAGATTATGTTGCGTTTGCGTTTCCCATTGTAAATTTAGAAATTACTTTAAACTTTAGTAAAGCAAGTGAAAGTTCTAAAAATAAGGAATGGAAAGTTGCCATGAATGAAGAGATTGACTCTCTTTTAAAGAACAAAACATGGACTTTGATTCGTCTACCTTAAGGGGAAAAAAACTAGGAAAAAAAAGCTATAGGTTGTAAATGAGTATTTGCAAAGAAGGAAGTACCTAAACAATACAAAATAAGACTAGTTGCGAAAGATTATGCTCAAAAGAAAGGTGTTGATTATAATGCGATATTTTCACCGGTTATGAAGCATTACTCTATCCGTATCTTGTTAGCTTTTGTTGCACAATTCGACTTTGAGTTAGTGCAATTAGACGTTAAAACAACCTTTCTACATGGTGATTTGAATGAGGAGATTTACATGGTCTGTAGGTTGTAGTCTACAGAAGTCGCTTTATGGTTTAAAACAGTCACGCAGTAGTGGTATTTGAAATTTGATGGTTTCATGAGAGGTGTAGGATATTTGGTGAATGACTATGATCATTGTGTTTATTTCAAAAAGTTGCATGATGGAAGTTTCATCTACTTGTTGCTCTATGTAGATGATATGTTAATCGCTTCAAAGAGTATGATTGAGATTGAAGAGTTGAAAGCTCAAATGAAGAATCATTTTCAGATGAAAAGGATGTTGGTGAGGCCAAAAAGATTATTGGGATAGAAATAACTAGAAACAGAGAGAAAGGTGTTATGTATCTGACTCAAAAGTGGTACATGGAAAAGTTGTTGATACGGTTTAATGTTGGTGCTGCAACAAAATCTGTAAGTACTCCTCTTGTTGCCCATTTTAAATTTAGTGCAAAATCTTGCCCTAAATCAGAGAAGAAAGGAAGGAGATGGTTGATATTTCATTTTCTAATCTTGTTGGTGGTTTAATTTATATCATGGTTTATTCTCGCCTGGATATTGCCCAAGTTATCGGTGTTGTCAGGTCGTGCCTTGGGCTGTTCAAACAGGAACCATGGAACAGGGCCTCCAAATTTGTAGGGGCCAAAAATTTCTAATTATCTTATTATATGTATATATCAAGTATTAAGCCCAAACAAAAAAAACCCAAATAAATAGAATTGTGAGTTGGAATTGGGAGCAGAAGAAAAAAAATCCTTATTCGGCTATTAAATCTCCCTACCCTACTTCACGCCTCGGTTCTCTCCATCTTTACATCAAAAAATTGATTGTTCTTCTTTTTCCCGATGGCAACGGCAATGGTAAAACGACTCTTCGATTTTCGGCTACGAATCATGTCGATTGACTTGATCAAACAACGGTTGTTTCTCCCTGTTCGATTTCACCAACAACGGCCTAAAAATCAGGTTTAAATTCGATGCGTCTCGTCTCCGATTTCACTCATTTCAGTCTTATACAACCCAAATACAAACAACAGCCCTGATTGATCAAACAGCAGCCCTATTCGGTTGTTTGATTTCTTGTTGTCAATTAAGTAATTAACTTGGATAGTTGGATTGATCAAAATCAAACACAAACAACAACCTTGATTTCTTTTCGATTTACATTTACTGTTCGATTTCTTCTTACTTCTGTGTTCTGTCTTCATCAAGAAACAATATTGTCATTTGTCAATACAATTAGTTCGGTGGTTCCTGATTTTTTTGGCAGTGGTTCTAGAGAACTGATTTTAGTAAGTAATTACTAATTAGTTAATTGATTTCGATTTCCTATGGTAATTGTTTGTGTAATTTTGATTTTTAAATTTTAAATTTTTAGTTCTTTAGTATTTACTAGTTGTCTGGTACTCTTGTAGGTTGGAGTTTGGAAAATGAGGCATTGAGCAGCATATTAAAAGCAAGGAATTGCTTAAATGGAGAATCAGTCAGGTTTATTATTCCATTATTTGATGACTTGATTATCTATTTGCTAATTTGCTATCTTTAACTAAGTTATCATCTATTTTAGTTTAATAGTTTTTTCAATCATGTCATCTAAAGTTAGAAAACATGATTCTGGATGTCAAAAACGTAAAAAGAAAAAAAGAATAGAAGAGATGATCCAGTTCCAAAAAGGAGCTATTGATAAGTTTTTCATAAAAGAATGCTGATGCTGATTAGGGGTGAGCATGGACCAGTACCGTACCGTACCGAACCGGTACCGTACCAAAAATTCCCGATACCGAAAATGTGGAAAACTCGATACCGAATACCGTACCGATTAGAACGGTACGGTACCGGTTCGGTACCGGTACCGGTAATACTAACGATATTTCGGTACTAGTACCCCATCAGTACCGAACCGAATACCGATTATAGGATAAACATGGAACCGATTACCGTACCGAAATACATGGGACAGTCCGGGATCGCTACGGTACCGGTACAGTATTAGTTTGGTATCAGGATTTGGGACTCCTTGCTCACCCATGTTTGGTATCGGGATTTGGGACGACTTGATGCTGATGCTGATGCTGATGCTATTTTAGATGAAAATGCTAACGATGTTGATGCTACTGATAGTTTAGATGAAAATGTCAATGATGATGTTATTGATCTTGATGCAACTGTTAATTTGGATGAAAATGATAACAATGTTAATGTTAATGATGCTACTAATGATAAAACTACAAATAATGTTGATGATATCGATGATACTTTTATTAGTTTTGATATATTTGATCCAAGAAATTGGGATGTTTTGTTCTCTAAAATGATAGATGTGCTAGTTGTTAAGGGTCCTAAAAGAGATTTGTCTATTAAAAATGGCCCTAAAGATAAATTTTCTTAACGATTTACTGCAACATGTTATACTAGAATTTTATCAAATGAAGAGAAGTGTGATAGAGATTGGCTTGTGTATTCTAAAGAGCTTGATAAAATATTATGTTTTTGTTGTAAAATTTGTAAAACGAGACATGCAAAAGGCCAGTTAACAAATGATGGATTTAGAGATTGGTCACGCCTTAGCATTAGACTTAAAGAGCATGAAACTGATGGGATTTTACGTTCAAAAGAGGGTTTCAAAAACCACAAAATAAATTTTGAGCAACGGAAGCAAAATAAAATTTTGAACATAAACAAAATTAAACAAGTTTTAACTCCCACAATAAGATCTTGTTACATGCATGTAAAGATTTAACTTGAAAATAAAAGTTTGGAACTACAACCTTTGAAGCCTTTGGATCCTCACGGGAGGTTGATCGTTGATGATGAATGTAGAACCCAAAATAGAGTTCCTCTATTGGTATCCACCAACAAGCTCCAACACTATAGAATGCTAGTTCCTTCTTGAAGATGCAAAAAGATTCTTCACCAAAACTACAATAGTTTTGTAGAAGAAAAGCAACCACCACTTGTTGGTGGTGTTTGGCCGAAAGTATAGAAGGGGAGGAAGAAGGAGAAAAATTCAACCATTGAACCCAAAAATACACACACACCTTTTTTTTTTTTTTTTTTAAGAAAAAACACTCTCTTAATAACCCATGGTATAGATTTGATGGTATCCAAGAACCACCAAATCCACCAATGACCTTTCATCCTTCCATGCATATTTTCCTTTTTAACCTTCTAGTTTAGGACTTGACCATGCAAGACTTTCTTTCTTGGTCCTTCTAGTTTTAATTTGTTAAAATCCATATTTTAACAATTCAAACTTTATAATTATAAGTCCCTCTTTTAATTCTAGTTATATATAAGTTTATAAGTTAACTAGAATCCTTTTATTGCATCAATTATTATGAATCACATTCAATAATAATTTTCAAGAATTATTAATATTTATCAAGAATCAAAATTCTTATAAATATTAATTTGGTGTCTACTTGTTTTTGGTGTGACCCTATAGGATCATAAATTACCGGCAATATTATTTTATAATCATTCTTGGGCACATAGAACCAACAGAAACAAGTGCAGAGCATGTAATGAATATGAAAACTTGTTATGATTTGCGTTTAAGACTTCAAAAGAACCAAACTATTGATAGAGTTGCTCAAAGTCAAATAGAGAAAGAAAAAATCATTGGAAAAAATGTATTAGTAAGAATTTTTTCTATTGTGAAATTTCTTACAAAACATAATCTTGCATTTCGTGGTTCTAATGGTAGATTGTATGAAAATAGCAATGGAAACTTTTTAGGCTTGATTGAAATGTTGGCTGAATTTGACCCAATTAATCAAGATCATGTTCAACGCATTACAAATGATGATATACATTTTCATTATCTTGGTAATAATATTCAAAATGAGTTAATAACTTTGCCTGCAAAAAGAATCAAATGTGAAATTATTAATAAAGTAAAAGAGGCAAAGTATTTCTCCATGATTCTTGATTGCACTCCTAACATAAGCTATCAAGAACAAATGTCTTTAATATTAAGGTATGTAGATGTCTCTTCTAAAACTGTTAGGATTGAAGAATCTTTTCTAGGATTTTTAGAGGTAGATGATACCACTGGCCAAGGTTTGTTTGATGTTTTACAAGGTGAATTAAAGTGTCTTGGTCTTGATAATGGTTTAAACATGAAAGGAAAACATCAAGGAGTGCAAAAGAAACTCTTAGATTTAAATCCTAGAGCATTTTATACTTCTTGTGCTTCTCATAGCCTTCGTTTGACTTTGTGTGATATGGCCAACACTTGCGGTAAAGCTAGAGATTTTTTTGGAATAATTCAACGTATTTATACAATCTTTGCTAATTCTACTAAGAGATGGCAAGTGTTTGAAGATAATGTAAAAGGATGGACGGTTAAATCGTTATCAACGACTCGGTAGGAGAGTCGTACTGATAGTGTAAAAGCCATAAGATTTTAAGTTTTTGACATAAGAGAAGCTTTACTTCAAGTAGTTGAAAGTGATAATGATTCTAAAATAAGAAGTGAAGCAAAATCTTTAGCACAAAATGAGCTTGGTGATTTTGAGTTTTTAGTGTCAAAAGTGGTTTGGTATGAAATATTATATGCTGTAAATTTGGTTAGTAAGCATTTACAATCAAAAGATATGTTAATTGATGTTGCTATTGAACAAGTTAAAAGGTAATTTCCTTTTTTGAGGGATATAGAGAAGTAGGATTTTTAGATGCTATAGAATCTGCAAAGAAAATTGCCACTGAGTTAGATATTGATCCACTATTTCGTTAAAGACGTGAAATTCGTAGGAAAAGACATTTTGATGAAAACTCGAGTGATGCATCTTAAATTACTTCACAATTTGCCTAGGAGTCTTTTAGAGTTGATTATTTCTTATGTGTTGTTGATCATGCAAAGAAGATTTGAACAATACCAAGAATATGAAAATGTATTTGGGTTTTTATTTACTTCTGATAAACTGCGTTCTTTGGATAATGATTGTTTAAAGTTTTATTGTATTAATTTTGAAATTGCACTCAAGAATCAAGATCAATCAGATGTTGATGGGAATGACTTATATGTGGAATTGAAGTTACTTCAAGACTTTTTACCCAATCAAAAGATGGACCTATTGATATTTTAGAGTATTTGAAACATGTAGATTGTTTTCCTAATGCTATTGTTGCTTATAGAGTTTTGTTGACCATTCCTGTAACAGTTGCATCGGCAGAAAGAAGTTTCTCGAAGTTGAAGTTGTTGAAGAACTATATGCGCTCCATAATGACACAAGAAAGACTTAATGGACTAGCCTTGATGGCTATCGAAAATGGTTTCTTGGAGAAAGTTGATTATGGAGAACTTATTGAAGATTTTGTTTCGAAAAACGTTAGAAGAATCATTTTATTTAAATGAATTTCATATGTTACTTTATCATTTTAAGAAAAACTTATTCTAATTTGTAAGACTTTGAATATAATATATGGTGTCGACTTTTATTGTTTGTTCTTTTTTATTTGTCTAATTATCGATCAATAGCTTTGGCGTAAGTGTAACAGGGGCCTCCAAAAAGATTGGAACGGCCCTGGGTGTTGTTGGTTGATATATGCACAATCCGGGTAAGGATCCTTGGACAGTTGCAAGAGGGATATTGAGGTATTTACATGGAACAAAGGATGTTGGTTTGTGTTGTCAGAAACAAGAATGTGGAATGAAAAATGTTGATTCTAACTTTGCTGGTGACTTGAGCAGTAGGGTATTTATTTACAATGGTACAAGGACCGATTAGTTGGAGATCTACCTTGCAAGCTACAATAGCATTATCCACCACAGAGGCAGAATATTTAGGGTTGGCAACGGGTAGGGTATGGGTAGGGTAAAGGTTAATCCGTTATCCAATCCATTTAAAATAGTGGGTAACGAAACCGGTAATGGATAAATGGTAAAACAAAATTTCATTTTGAACTACAATTGATATTGTTAAACCTCAAACATACAAGTAAAACATAGTTATTATTTTATATCTAATTTGTTGTAGTAGACATTTAATTACTCTAAATATAATCATAGTATAATATTTTGAAAATAATTTAAAAAGTGTAAGACTAACACTTTTCGTTGTGATTATTTTCTAAATCCATCTTGTTTCTCATTTAATCAACATGAAATCTTTACTCGATAAATATTAAAATAAATTAAAGTACACGTTAAAATACGACAACATTATTAAAAAATATTAATAGTTAACTTAATATAATTATGTATATATACACTAATATTTATTTTTATATAATTGTAGATACATATATATATATATATATATATATATATATATATATTATATCGTAACGGGTAACGGGTAATGGATAACGAAAAACCGTTTATCTATATCCTACCCACTAAAATTTCGGGCAAACGGGTAATGAATAAAATTTTCCTTATCCATACCCTTATCCAACGGGTCGAAATATAACGGGTAACGGGTTTATCCTTACCCATTGTCAGCACTAGGAATACTTGGCTGCCACAGAAAGCTATTAAAGAAGCTTTATGGCTGCAAAGGCTCATTAAAGAATTGCCAATTGTTCAAAATCAGGTGGAGCTTCACTGTGATAGCCAAAGTGCAATAAATTTGGCTAAACATCAGGTTTATCATTCTAGAACCAAACATATAAATGTAAATTTTCATTTTGTGAGATAGGTTCTAGATAGGAAGACGATTGTTTTGAAAAAAGTTCCAACCGAAGATAATTATGTTGACAAAAGTGGTTGATGTAGCCAAGTTTGAGCATTGTAAAACTTGGCTAATATTGTACCAGTTTGATTGTTTGGTTTGAGCAGCAGGAAATTTAGGTTTTGGGTCCATTTTGACTGTTGGAAATTGGAGATTTTGTTGTTGGAATAAAGTTTTAGCTTATTGTGTTTGTAATTAAGCTTTAACTTTCTGTGTTGGTTCACACATTGTTAAAAGACATGTTGCCCAAGGGGAGATACTTTGGATATGAAGGCAAATGTTTTTGAAGTAATGCTTAAGCTTGCAGATTTGGTTCACACGTGGTTTGTAGAAATCTTGCCAAGGTGGAGATTGTTGTATTATGGCCCTATTTCTTATTGGTTGTTAATAATTAAAAGCAATAAATGATTGCTAATTAATAGAACAGCAGTAAGTAACTACAACGCTGTTACAAAAAGAAAAGGAAAAGAGTGTGTGGTTTTTTCTCAGAAATATGAGAGTAGATTGTTGTGTGTACGGTTGAGTGTGAACCTTTTGTAATCTCTACAATTTGATAGTGAATTTGCCCTGCTTCTCTGTGGATGTAGGCTAAGGCCGAACCACGTAAATTTTTGTGTTCCTTCTAACTTTTGTTTTTTTGATTTGTTTCACGGCACCAATACTTCTTTGTTGCTGTGAAATATGTTGCATTAACCAGATTGGTTATCGCTGTGTGCTCTGTTTTTTAGGGTTATTTTATTTTTGCTAGTCTTTGTTTTACAACATTTTTTTATGTTTCCAATGAAAAACAATGGTTTTTTATGATCTTTGCCGCTCGTATTTATGTGTAATATAAATCTCATGTCTCATTTCTGTCTCACCAATGAAATTAAAACATGTCAGATTTTTTATTTATTTTAAGTTTATTTAATTCATGTTTACATTATCTCTTTATTTATGTGTATTCACGTGATTGATAGACAGGAATAGGACATGAGAATTTGAGATAGGATTCGATTTTCTTAAAGTTCGTCGGTAATGTCTATTGGTATTATTAATTTGCCGACGAAAAGTTGTTACCGTCAGATTTTCTCCATCTGAAAGCATGATAACGGACGAATATTTTCGCCAGTAATAACTTTTTTTTTGTAATGTTTATTCCCATCTTGGTTACTAACATACAAAGAGTCTTAAAAACCCTACTCTTATAAAAATAAAAAAAAAATTGTAGTAAAATCATATAAAAATTTAAAACCTGTACATCCAAATGTTTACTTATTAAGCTAGCTTATTTTTGCAAACCAATACCTAACTATTAATAATTCGAAGGTTTTCGATTTTGAATAAAATTTATTATTGAAACAACAAAATTTTCTATATGATCATCCAAATAGTTAATTAGTTATATATATGATCATCAACTCTTTGCCTCTCAATTGTTAGATTATATATATGGTGCTGCTGAATCGTGAGAATGTGGAGTTGCGAATGCTTGGCTCTTGTAAAAAGGTTTGTTCTGGTACTTGCTTCTTCCCAAAATAAATGTCTACATATATATTTTAGTTTGTCCCAAAATGAGGACCTACTTGCCAATTCTACCCTTATATCTGAGATGGAAAAATTCATTACTCTCTGTATAATTAAGGGTACATTGGTCATATAATTCATTAAGAAAATGTAATAATTACATATTTCTAAAACGGTTTTCCTTTTCCATTGTCGACATTTATTTTTCGACAGAGGGAGTATATTGGAGCGGTAGAGGAAGGAATCGTACCAGGAGGTGGTGTCGCACATTTGTATGGTGTCGCACATTTGTATGCAATGAGTTGGACAAAGTTACCAACCGCCAACTTCGATCAAAACATAGGTGTTCAAATAATTTGAAACGCCCTTAAGGTCTAAGAACACGACGCACCAACTTTTTCTTTTTTGGAGATTTTGACTTTTTTATACCATTTTGGCGAAATTATGAAGAAACCGTTGAAGATGCTCCAAGGACATGATTGGCGCTGAGATTGGCGTTGACCTATTTTACCTGACTAATTGCAAATGTCGTTTCATACAATTGCTACGTACGTTGGGGTCGAGGGGTCAGTTGTGGTTGGAAAGCTTTTGGAGCAGGACAACACCGACTTTGGATATGATCGATGCAGCCAAAGTATGTACCAGCAACATGGGCAGGTTCATCGAGATCCATGAGAACCAACTATTCATGATGAATATTATGAATAATGAAAATGCATGATATTCATTATGAATAGTTGGTTCTTGATATTGACATAATAGGAATACTTCGTCTATTAAGGAGGATTCTTGGAATACCTGAAACATAGATGATATTTATGGTTCCTAAATGAACTTTCCTCAACATCGATATTTATATATAGGGGACGTTTCATTTACAAACCATCCGATTCTAACAAACAATACAAACCAATCTTGGCCGTTAATCTAGTCCAATAAATATCTGATTTTATTTGGTTTCATAATCCAAAGTCATGATCATAATGATTGAACCTTATCATCTTCCATATATATCTCAATAATTAATGAATTATGATAAATGTCCATAAATATCTTGGTTGTTTCCTAAATATATAATGGTTTGTATAGTTTGTTATGTTGGTGATTTTAGTGTCACCAGACATTTAAGTGTAATTGGTTATAACACGAGTACTAATGGGTTTCAAACTGTGATCTAATACAAGTTAGGTGGTGCGGAGTGCACACTTGTTATAAGACGAGTTTGATCCCGGACCCGATGAAATGGTGGGGGGTCAAAGGGCAACGCCCCTGGCGGTGATCCAAGAGGCAGAGCCTCTTAAGGCACGTCAGAGCCTCTAATGGGCGTCTCTGGACCAGAAGCTCTGTGTCTATTTTTGGATTAAATTTGCATTTACTGAACATTTAATGCTCAGTTATTTTATGCCCTTAATTTTAGCTAAATTGATTGTAACCGACTATAACTGATAGTAATTTGCAATCATTGCCATTTCCGTTATTTCCTATTTTACGAATGGGACTAGTATATATACCGTATATACTTATGTTTTAGACTCACGATTTTAAATAATCATATATACTCTCCAGCAAATGGGCTCTCGTTTTTGTGCCTAAAAACGTGAGTGTTCTTGAGTCTTATCCCATATTATATTTCGTGCAACCCAGGCATAGGGTCGAAATACCGATTTGGAAAGTGACTTACACGATTCTTAAGAAATACGGTCAACTGATCGATTATCCTGCCCCCTAATCTCTAACAATCGAATTGGTATCTCGACATGTCGATCATGGTCGATTTTGTGAAAGAGATGACCTCAAAGTTTGGATATTTGGAGAAGTTTGAAGGTACCGACTTTAGACGCTGGTAGAAAAAGATGCATTTTCAGCTGACCGCTCTGAAGGTAGTGTATGTGCTGAGTACACCCATGCCAGAAGTGATGAAGGATGAGACGTTGGAGTACACAAGGAGAAGGAGCAAATGAGAGAATGATGACTATATTTGCAGAGGACACATTTTAAACGGTATGTGCGATTCCCTTATTTATATCTACCAAAACGTGGCAAGTGCGAAGGAATTATGGGATTCCCTCGAGTCCAAGTACATCGCTGAAGATGCTTCTAGTAAGAAGTTCTTGGTTAGCGATTTTAACAGTTATAAAATGGTGGACTCGAGGCCCATAATGAAACAATATAATGAAATCCTTCGTATCTTAGGTCAATTTACACTACACAACATGCATACGGATGAATCTATTGATGTGTCGAGTGTGATTGACAAACTACCACCTTCTTGGAAAGATTTTAAGCATAACTTGAAACATCAAAAAGAGGAACTGTCATTGGTTCAACTTGGGAGTCATTTGCACATCGAAGAATCTCTTCGCGTGCAAAAAATGACAAATCCAAGGGGAAAGTTGAATCTGGACAGCCCTCTGTTCACATCGTTGAGGAGAAGAAAGCCAACTCCAACAACAACGGAAAAGGCAAGAAACGTAAGTTTGATGGACCCAACAAATCCGTTAAAAAGAAAAAGGATTTGGTGTGTTGGAGATGCAACAAGGTGGGTCATCACAAACGTGATTGTCGGGTGAAGTTGAACAATAATGGTGCTGGTTCGAGTGGAAGTAGATCGGGGTCTAATGATCATGATCAAGTGAAAGGAGGTAAGTTTTTGACTAACTTTGATAATTCCATCCATAATTATGTTTCACTTATACCTGAGTCTTTTTATGTGCAGGATGATGACTGTACATGGTGGATCGACTTGGGAGCGACAAGCCTTATTTGCAAGGATCGTCGGTGGTTCGAGAAATTGACACCGGTTGAAGACGGTTCGATGCTGAATATGGGAAACGACTCGAGTGCACAAGTTTGTGGAGTTGGAGTAGTTAATTGAGAATTTTCTTCTGGAAATAATGTTAAATTGTTTGATGTTTTGTTTATGCCTAGAATTCGTAAAAACTTAATGAGTGGTAGTTGTTTGAATAATCTTGGTTTTAAACAAGTGTTTGAATCAAATAGGTTTATCCTATCTCGAGGTGGTCATTTTATTGGTTTTGGATATCTATGTAATCGCATGTTTCGTTTAAATGTGGTTAATAAAACTTTATATTCTGAATTTTTTGTTTTTATATCGTCATCACCTTCTTCTAAAATTGTTGATTCAATGTTATGGCATGCTAGATTACGTCATGTGAATTTTAGAAGGATGCATGAAATGTCAAAACATGGATTAATTCCATCATTAATGTGGAGAGGTGCCAAACTTGCATGCTCACAAAAGTTATAAAACAACATTTTCCGAACGTTAAACGGAATACGGATGTTTTGGAGCTTGTACACAGTGATCTGTGTGATTTACACTCCACTCCTTCCTTGGGAAATAAGAAGTATGTTGTCACTTTTATTGACGACAATACACGATTTTGTTATGTATATCTTTTGCATGCAAAGGATGAAGCTTTAGATATGTTTAAAATTTACAAAACTGAAGTCGAACTACAATTGGTTAATTCGATTAAATGTCTTAGAACTGATCGGGGAGGGGAATATATGGATCCCCAATATTTTCAATCAGTTGGTATCATCCATGAGACAACGACACCATACATATCTCAACAAAACGGGGTTTCCGAACGTAAAAATCGAGTTTTAAAGGAAATGGTAAGCTCGATGCTTTCTTACTCGGGATTGAGTGAGGGATTTTGGGGAAAGGCAATGTTAACGACCTGTTATGTTTTGAATAGAGTTCCAAATAAAAGGAACAAAAGAACCCCGTATCAACTTTGGTTCAAGAAACTCCGAATTTGAATTATTTTAGAATTTGGGGTTGTCGGGTTGTTGTAAAACTACCTGAACCCAAAAGGAAAACTTTGGGTGAACGTGGAATTGATTGTATATTCATTGGATAAGCAGAAAATTCCAAGGCTTATAGGTTCTACGTGTAACACCCCGATTTTCGAAAGGTATCATTTCAAGTTAATACAGAAACCGATATATTAAGGAAAAATAAGATATTTGATTTTGGGCTTGAATTATTGATTTCATAATCTTAAGATATGAAGGATTCAATTACGAGTCCAATGGTTCTTTCCGGAGCGAAAACGGAGCTATAACGAAGAAGTTATGACCAAAACAGTGTTCGGGCATATTTTTCATAATCTGTAGGGATCACGGGTCGTGAGTTTTTCTTCACAAAAGGTGCATGGGTCGTGCTCAACATCAGAAGCATCAGCACGGGTTAAAAACCTGATTTCAGCCTCATTTCACCCAAAACATCATTTCTTCATGTCTTCTTCATCCCAACTCCGATTTCAGTGATTCAAGTTGCCACGGTTTCATTTTTTAGAGCTCTTCAAGGATCTAGCAAGAGATTGTAAGTTTATTCGAGTATACAAGAGTATTTTGTGGTGGTAAGCTCCTCATGTCTCCCACTTCATCTTCTTCACCAAAGTTTCCAAGGGTTTCATCCACCCTTTGTTCTCCCTTTCGTAGATTGGAGGTTTGTAACCATTTTGGTGAACTAGAGGTGTTTTGATTGGTGGATTCAAGCTTGGGTTAAGGTAATCTTCTATTCTCTTCATTTATGGAAGTTAGGGTTTCGGTATCAGTTAAGGTATTAATGTATAAGGTTGGGAAACGATTCTTTGTTGTTGATTATGAGTATTTATGATGGAATATGTATATTTATGGTTGGAACCTTGTGAATCTAGGTTTTGGAAGATTTGGTTTGAAGAATCAAGTTCTTCAAGGAAAGCTCTAAGTGGGTAAAATCTAGATTTAGCCTAAATCTAGCAAGGTAAGTTCAAGTTGCTTTGTGAAAACTATGTACATGCCAAAATAAGTATTTTGAAGTAAAAATATGTTTTACTTGGTCATTGTCAATGTGTTGGCTATTTTGATAAGTTTTCATATTTGATAAACTTGAACTGTTTTAATCTCATAAAATGCCCATATTTGGGATTTTGATATCTTGACAAGTAATAGTGTGATTTATGCAATTTTGGTGATTTTTGTACAAAGGAAGTCTAATTCATGATATACGCATTTTGGTGTATTTGAGTTCATAAACCAGTTGGGAAAATCCTTGGTTCCAATACGTGACGAGTTTTGGGTTAATCACATCTTTGGGTTATGTGTATGCATAAACGTCGTTTAAAGGCACTTCATTATTTGAGGGTCCATTGTTTGTTGGTCAAATGGGTTTTGAGCATTTTAGCAGGGCGTGACTTAAAAGAGTCTTGAGGACATTTGTCCGGTGTTAATGGCTCGATGTAGAGTCCAAGCTATGATTTACATACTAATGCATTTTATTGGATATTTATGATAATTACATGCTCGAGTGCGTTGCTCATTCATGGGTAGTCATGTAATGTTAGACTGTGTTGCATTGGATCCATAGGCACGTAAGTCAGTCTTATTTGATGGTCAATTGGGTGGTACGGGGTTAGACTCCGGGACTCATGGTTTACGACCTTGTCTTTACAAGTAGGCACTAGGAGAGTTGAGCCGGTTGAGCTATTATGACTGTGGGTAGTCCTCTGATGGGCGTTTGGGGCCTTCGCCATGTGGGGCAATGCCTTCGTTGTATCCCCCGTGTGTCGAGCCTTTGGCGATAATTCCGGTGGTATTCGCTAAGGTCAGCTGTCTCTTTGGGTGAAACTTGTCAAGAGGTCGTAGGGGCACTTGGGCTAACGTGTCGTGAAGTGTCATACGATCAACGTTGGTTGAGTGGCATACTTTTGTGTTCCTCCGCTCTCAACGGATACGGGTATCCCCCGTTGTCGGCCCGCTGTATTTTGGATATTTTATTGTCCATGCTTTAATATTTGGATTTCATTCCATTTTATGGTTGCGTGAGTATTAAGATTCAGTTCCATATTTTAATGGCGTGTCATGTCATATGGATTGATTTCCGTTATTTAAGGGTCGAGTATTATGTCCCACCCGCGTTTAGGGTGTTTTAGGAAATGAAGTATTATTTACGGTTTCATAAATTGGGTGTCGATTTGTAGTCTCCGTTTTGGGTGAGTTACGGGTTGCATCGTCTTATAAGAATTGTGTGTTTGGGAGCATTGTCTTTAAAGTGCATATTATGGAAAATGTGTCGTTTTCATTTTGACGTATAATATTTTGAAGGATCTTGCTCTAAACTGAATTCCTTTCTTTTAAAGATATATTCATACATGTTAAAACTCTTGAGCTCACTAGGCATTAAGCCTAACCTTTTTATTTGTCGGCAGGTGCATCAGGTTCCTGTTGGGGGTTCGGTTCTAGCAAGTGCTTTGAGGAGTTGAGCCTTAGCTTTATGCAAGAGTGAGTAGTTGGTGAAGTCTTCCGCAGATTAAAGATAGTAATTGTTATTTGGGTTTAGTAACACCCGTCCTTTTTATAGTTTGTATGTATAGGATGAATGTGTGTGTCGAGGTTAATTCTTAAATTGTGTTTGTAGTCGAAGTAATTATTGATGTATTTAGGAAATTTTTAATAAGTTGCTAGCTTCAGATTTGAGGGTGTTACAAGTTAGTATCAGAGCTTAAGTTTGAGAGAATTAGGTATTGATTTTTGGATGCCTAGACTCAAACTAGAGTTCTTATAAGTGATTATAAGTGAAGTTGCGCATTAGGTACCTTAAGATAAGATACTTTAGGGTCATTGAGTCACTAGAAACGAAAAAACTTGTCGAGGGTCGCAAGGATGACCGTGTACGGTACGTTCATAATGGCACCTGGCCAGTGTTATGGTGAATCTACAATGTACATGTGTATACTTGAACTACCTTCGTGGAATGACCGTTGGGGTAGTGATAAAGTTTCTAAGCGAGTGATCTAAGGAAAGGTTGATACGTATATCAATGTCACTTGGAAGTGATAGGTAAGTGTGATGAATGCATTAAGTTGACCATCTTGGGTCAGAGTTATAAAATAAGTTTACGTAAATTGTTTCTCATGTTCTCAAAACATAAAGTGAGCTATATTATAAAGTCTTGGAAAAACATTTAACACTCATTATATTTCAAACTGTGAGCTTAAGCATGCATGAAATTGTTTTGTTACACATGATTGTAAATTGTTATAAAAAAATCTCTTTACTTTCGTCTCATGTTTAACGCTATTTTCGGATGTTGTGATATCCATGTTTTAATGTTGTTTGGGTATTGGGCAAGTAGCTATGAGATTTTAACCTAGACATTGGATCACCTCCACGTATGTCAATGGTTTTAAAGGAAAAGTTATTTCCATGTTTTGAGTCGGAATCTTCTTAGGAATTTTAGTTTGTACGAGTCGCGTTGAATTTTATGGAATATTGTTTTACGACGTTTGGGCGCGTGAGTGTACTTTAAGATGTGTGGGTTTTAATTTTATTGTGTATAAGTTTACGAGCTTTTTACGCATCGTGTCTCATAAAACTTTTGTTGAAAATGGTCACTTTATCGTACGTTGGGGTTTTAGGATTTTAACATTTTTAGACTTATTGTTGTCTTATACTTTTATTTAAGGTTGGGAAATGAAAATTTTGACACCACTTTGTTCTTAGCATTAGTGAAGTTTATGAAAATTCAGTTGGGTTTATGGTGTCTGTTAGATCACAGATTATTGGATTCAAGATCATCCAATCTGAAGACTGGAATCTGAAGCTAAAGCAGAAAAGTCGACTCTTAAATATTAATCTAATGTCGTTTGTAATAAATCGTCAAAGTTAGTTCATTGTGTTTAAGTAATTAGTTAGTATATTATTTAGTTAGATAATATCTAGATATTATATTCTAGATATTATATTTGTAATGTTAGGTGAGATCTAATATCTCATCTGATCTCTCAACTCTCTCTAACAACTATCACTATCACACACACACAAAAGGTGTAAAACACAGAGAGAGCTTTCAAAGAGAAAATATAGCAACCATTGTAATCGATTGATCATTGATGGGGTCATTTTATTTACCCTATTTTTAGCCCTCTTTTTATATTTTTGAGCTAATTTTCGTTTTCCTATTGAGTCATTTCTATGTATTTTCAAGTTTTTCTCTAATAAATAAATGGTTAGCGTATTTAGTTGTTTTTTGTGGTTAATTGTAAGAAAACTTCGAAAAGATCTTACATTTTTATATGTTCTAATTTCAGGATCGGAGAAAGGGCGGTGAGAAGTCAACATATCGAGATGGCGCGAAACCGACACTATGACTTCTCCTTTTTGGGTCGTATTACAAGACACGTCGATTGACCGAATCTCTTTTAGACTGCATGTTGGCCGAAAGTGTGGAACCTTTTGAAATGAATTTTTTTGGGCTCATTTACCTACAAATCCCTTGGGCCCCCATTGTTGTAAACTTGGGCCCCAAGGGTGTTTTTGGCTATAAATAGCATGGTTGTGTAAGGAAAACCAACACATTTATTTTTTTTCTACATCTTTCTCTCTTCCTCTCTTCTCTCTCACGTCTCTCTCTCTTTCTTTTTCTCTCTCTCTTTTTCTTTTTTTTTTCAAAGTCTAGATTCAATGAATCTAGACATGTCTCTTAATCATCATTAGAAACCTCCCTTGATCCATCGTCTTTGTAACCGGTTTAAGGAATTGAGCCAATAGCTAACGGTTGAAAGCGTTGGTTCACGAATCTAACCGGGTTTTAGTAATATATGTTTCTTTTCGATTTGAATTCCGGTATCTCGTCATCGTCACTTATTATTCTCGTATTACGTTTCCCGTAGTTAGATAACTCTTGGTTTTTATTTTGGTCTCATTGCGGCTTTAGTTCTATTACAAACCGGAAGTCCGAAAAATAATTTCGGATTCCCAACTCTTGTTGGTTCACTGTTTGTTGTAGTTTATTAAATCCGTTTTATGTTTCCAATTTTATAAAAATCAATTATGTATTGGTTAGTTTTCCTTTACGTTATTTATTTTAACGCACTTTAATTCTCGCAATTTAGATTCTGCAATTTTATTTTCTGCATTTTCATTTCAGTCTATTACTTTCTGTTCATTTAATTCTGCAATTTAATTTACGTCATTTCTTTTCAGTCTTATATTTCACATAATTACATATCCTGCACAACATTCCTACGATTTCTATCGTTAAATGTTTGAAAACACCAACCGTCTCCTTTAGTTAACTGTCCAAGGACACGTTGTTGGCACAATACTCCTACGGTTTCTATCGTTGAGTGTTTGAAAATACCAACCGTCTCCAACCTTAGTTAAATTTACATTTATGTTTTTGTTATATTTATAATCTGTACGAAGTTAAGTTGGGACAGAGATTGATCAAAAGTTAAAACGGTGTTTCGTATCGCATGATTGTCCGAAGTTATTTAAATTAAAGTTATATTTTATGGTGGACTGCAGTTAATCAATTGACAACTGGTTTATTGTACGACGGCTCATTTGAGTTTCATGAAATATCGACTTTAAGATAACGAAGAATGCGATCTCATCTTTTTCTCCAATTATTAATCTCATTCCAACAAAGCATTGTACCGATTTTTCGTTTTAATTAATTGTTCAGTACTGTTAATCAAACACCCAATCAAAAAATATTGTTTTCAACTTCGCCATATGAAACTCGCTTTTACAGACCCGACTTTCGAGGAGAACTTTTCCACGCTTCCCTGTGGGATCGATATTCGGTACTTTGTACCATTATTACTTGTTAACAGGCGGCAGTAGATTAAGATGTATACTTGCGTCGAGATCTATTTTCTTGCATTTTAAAAAGGTGTAAACACGAAAGGCCGCAACAATCATTAATCAAACAGGTTGGTAATCTTGTTATTGTTTGTGTCAATAAGAACTTGATAGTATTGTGGACCGACAATTGGTATCAGATCCTGAAAAATAGATTCAAATCAAGTTTTAAAAGAACAACTCTGTGTCCTTCATTTCAAAATCAGTTTCGAGTTTTTGTGTGTTTTTGGGTTTGAAATCAATCAGGTTGTGATCGAATAGGGTGCTAGATCGAGTTGTCATACTTTAATTTCAGTATAGCACTAATATCGAATCCAATTTTGTGAATTTTGTGTCTGAAAGTTGAGTTTTAGAACTACACTGTTCCATCGATCTAATTTTCAAAAAGTGATTTTTATCGAGATCAAGTAGTTACAATCTGTTCTAGATTGATTAGTGGTCAATCTGTTAGAATTTGGGGCTGCTAATCGTTGTCAAACAGGGTTATTTTGAGCAAACATGTCGAATTTTCGAAGTATAGGGACGAACTCGCGCAAAGTTCAAGTTTGCGCCAGTTCATAGCAAGGTTTGCGCCAGTCAAGAACTTCAAAGTTACTCAAGCAAAGTTACTTTTGCGCCATCAACTATTCGCGCAAAACTTCTTTCGCGCGACCAACTACTAACGCAAAACTCCTTTCGCGCCATCAACGTTTCACGCAAATTTTCCTTCGGGCGACAACCTGCTCACGCAAAACTCAGTTTGCGCCACCCTTGTCTCGCGCAAATATTTCGCGCAATTCTCAGATCACAAGTTCGAGTCACTTTTGCGCCAACACCTCATAACGCAAAGTTGTTTTTGCGCCAACACCTTGTAGCGCAAACCATCTTTTGCACCAACCTTCACTCGCGCAACCCACTTCTCGCGCAAACTTTTCTTTCACGTTTTTCCATACTTAGACAATTTTTTGCAAACTATAATATGGCCTCTAAATGTCAAAAAAAAAATTCTAGGGGTGTTGCCCCCATACCCCCTGCAAGGGCCCCTTGACCCCACCCGCTAACCGGGTAGCGGGACCCCCGTGCTAAGTCTGCGAAAGGGGACAAAGTTCTATTCGTGATCAAAAATTTCTGAATTTCATTCTAAGATTTTCAGTATTTATTTGATTTTATTTTGGATTAACGATCATATTTGTCAAGTTCTTTTATTACAGGAATCATGGATCTTGAGGATTTCTTTGCTCCACCTAGAGAGAAAAGTCTGTCTGAGATAGCTTCAGATCTTAAAGACAAGTATCAATTAGACCAGATGACTATTTCAAAATAATTTTTATCATCTGGAACTGATATAAAACCTCCTGTTTTAGAAAGAGGAAAATATGAGCAGTGGAAAATCCATTTCTTAGACTTTATTGACAAACATGAATTGAATACTTATATCAGATTATCTTTGCAGGAAGGAATGATGAAAATTCCAACAAAGTTCAATTCTTATCGAGGATCTTATGGATCTATGGAAATGAAAGAAGGTCTACTATACCTTAATGTATACACAGATGAGCAGAGACGGAGACATGAAGCTGATAAATTTTCCAAAATTCTTATATTGAAAGGAAGTTCAGAAGAGATTTCTATTCAAATAAATAGCAAGTGGAATACAGCAAAACAGTTATGGGATCAACTTGAAGGTAAATCCAGATTGTCTCCAATAGAAAAGGTTAAGGTTATGGAAGCTGAGAATGATGAGTTGAAAAGAAAGATCTCAGACTTAGAAGATCAAAAGTGTCCAGATCCTGCAAGCAGCTTCTGTTGAAAGCTATGAAGAAAAGATAAAGGATTTGGAGGATACAAACACTGAGCTACAAAAGAAAATATCTAAGTTTGAGAAGAAGTTCTTAGATCATTCCAAGAAGAGTGTTGAAGAGAAGAAGGTGATAGAGCTTAAAAGTATAAAGCTTTCTCAACAAGTTAGTAACTTTGAGAAAGTAATCATTTTGGACAGAGATCAGTTTGCCAAGGAGAAGAAGGCAATTGATCAGAAGAATGATGGATTCTTAAAAGAGATATCATATGGAAGAAAGAGTGCTAAGAAGGGATTTCAAGAAGAAATCGTACGCTAGTCGAAGCTGCTTGTACTATGCTAAGTTAATCAGACTTACCTCTATTTCTGTGGGCTGAAGTTGTATCAACTACGTGCTACACTCAGAATAGATCCATGATACATCGCGGATTTAAGAAGACTCCTTATGCGTTAATCAACAACCGAACACCGACAATCAAATATTTCCATATATTTGGGTGTAAGTGTTTTGTTCTAAACGATAGAGAGACTCTGAACAAGTTCAGTGCCAAGGCGGACGAAGGCATCTTCATTGGTTATTCCTCTACACCAACTGCATACCATGTATATCTGAAGAAGTCAAAAACGGTTATTGAAAGTGTCAACGTTACGTTTGATGAAGAGATGGCTTCTGAACACATCTGTTCAGAACCCGTTATAACCGGAGTACTAGCTTCTGGGCAAATAAGTCCAGAACCTGCGTCTCAACAGAACAAATCAGATGAAGCATCAACGTCTACTAATCATTTATCTGATTTAGATTTATTATTTGAACTATTTTATGATGAATTTCTTAGATCTAATGTAAAGAAATTTGTTGTGGTTGACAGGATGGAAGACTCAACGACTACTCATCCAACCAGTTCAGATATCTCTACTGAAATTCCAGTTCACATGCCGACTCCAACAGTTGAAGTTGTGATAAATACCGAATCTGTTGGTCCCGAAGGTGCTTAACAAGTTTGTAGAAGGGGGGGGGTTGAATACAAACACAGAAATTAAAGTTTAATAAATTGTTTATTGATGAATCAAATACAATTTACAAGTTTGTTGCGGAATAAGATTAAGACAGACTCAATCTAAACAAACTTAAGAAACACTGAGATGGTTGCACAAGAATTTCAGAGAATGAGGGATTAAGAAATATAGAAAGCAAAGGTTTCTATTTTGGAGTTCAAGGATTGAGCACACTTCAGATGAAGGGGTGAACTTTCTATTTATACCCTATGCATTAAATGCATGGCAGGGCACTTTACACGTGGCGTTCACATATTGGCTTTGGAGGTTTGACTTTTGGGAGACATGCTTTCGGCCGGATCATGAACAGTGTAGTTGACAGAGTTGTTGTACGTATGGTGGCAGAGACATGTCCGTTCTGACACATAGTACTAGTTTGTGCAAGGATAGACAAAAGGAAACTTGAGACATAAGCTTTGTGATCGATTGATCGCTGAGTATCTCTTCTTTCAGAGATAAAGAGGTTCAGCTATCGCTGAAGCTTTTCCTCATGTTCCTTCGCGTATATGTAGAGTTGTCTTTGCTTCACTGATATCCGCATCAGGTCACTAGTAGACTTCTCTTTGTTCAGGAGCTTCGTCTTCGATTCAGCTATGAACATATGTTGATGCGAGACTTGTCTTCAGGGATTACGTTAGCTGTTTACTTCAGAAACTATCAACGATAACTGAACAGACTCAGTCTGGTCACTGATAGTGAAACACTAATACATAGAAATGTTTATAAGGACTATCAGCGATAACTGAACAGACTCAGTCTGATCGCTGATGGTGAAACACTAATACATATTAAAACGTAATTTTCACTAAGTATAGAAGAGGGTCGTTATCAAATCACTGAGAGAGTTTGGATCAACAATCTCCCCCTATTTGATAATGACAAAGTAACTGAAGAAAATTACTTTATGATTCAAAATGATGGAATAATCAGGACTCATAACATACATGTCCCAATTACTATTTTGAGGGATCTTTTACAGCACTGATGGAGTTAAGTACTTCACTGAAATTTTCATTAATCCAAGAAAAGAATTACAAGGTATGAAAATTACAAGTACAAGTGATGTACTAACTACTGTAAGTTAAACTAATAGATTACAAGTAAGAAAACTAATCTATCAGCTATCTAAAGAGGGTTTAGGAGGATTGATCAAATACTCAGGTATTTCTTCTCCTTTTTGCCTTCGCTCTAAAGATTCTTTGCAGATAATCGCTATGATTGGCTCAGCAGCAGGAGAGAGAGTAAACCATAGGCACATGAGATCCTTGAGAAGAGCGAGGGGACAGATAGGGATTTCAGAGACCCTTTGAAATCTGAGTTGTTCCTCGTCATCTCTGAAGAAGATTCCAAAAGGTTCTTCAAGAACTTGTCCCGCAACATATGGTCCGCCAGGAGGCAGAGATAGATCTAGAACTGAAAGATCAGGAGAAGGACCGAACAGAGCTTCTCTTGAGAATTTGATGGAGGTTTCATTTCTGATCACTGTGACATTATCAGAAGAGGAGGAGACAGGCTTTCTCTTGACTTGCATGGATCTTGAAGGAAGAGTAGATGGCACCTTTAGTATAACAGCGACTTTGTTGATGAGAGCATCATTTACCCTTTCAACGTAGCCTCTGTATGTTGACTTTGATTTCTTCAGCGCATCTTTGAACTCAAGCCACTCCATGTAGCCGAAGTCTTCCAGCTTTGAAATGAACATTGCCTTGCAGCTTCCATCCTCTCTGGTAATCTCCATGGTGACAGAGAGTTTATCCTTCTTCTTTCTCCCAGAGATAGCAACAGCTACGATCTTCATTGGGTCAGAGCGATAGTCAATTTTGTGCTTGCACCAATCGACTGAATTATCGCTGACCGCTTTTTCTTTGGAGCGTTCCTCTTCAATCTCTTTCAACAGAGCTTCCTGGACTTCAACTGGTTTGCGTTTCAGCTTCTTGTCTTTGACTTGAGAAGACTGAATTTTGAGAGCCAGAGAGGCATCTCTTTGACAGTCAGCAATCAGCTTCTCAGCCCTGACGGATTCTTCAATTTCAGCGTCAGTCAGGAATTTCAGCTCTGATGATTGAGAGGGGACCTTTCGTTGTTGACTCTCCAGATGAGAGATCATCTATGTTCTTTTCTTTCTCTCTTCCTCTGACCAGTGAGATGGTCTAGAGGGCCTTCCATGATGTTGCAGGGACTCTTCTTCTCATTCATCCTCTTCATCAATCTCTCTAATAGAGACTGGGATTATTTGGTCATCAGCTTCAGCAGCTGGGATTATTTGGAGCTCTTTACCCTTAAGCAGGGGAGAGAACTATCTGGTCAGAAAATGAAAAAGATTAGTTTATTTTAGGGAAAGAAGAGAGATAAAGGCTAGAAAGAAACAGGGGTAGGATTTTTATAGTAAGATAAGGGAACAAGAGTAAGGCATACCTGAGAAGGATTCTCCTCAGGTAGTGAAATCATCTTCAAGGTTCCCTCAGCAGATGCACCTTTGCTTTGGGAAGGGGTTCCTGAAGGTTTCTCTTCTCTCCCCCCTGCTTTGATAACTCATTTCGAAGCTATTGCTGATGAAGTGGCGGCTGAAGAACACCATAAGGATTGATCTTCTTCATCGTCATCATCATCATCTTGATGAGGTTCTTCCTCTAGATCTTCAAGATCAAAGGCTTCATCATCTTCTTCCTCTTCTTCATCATCTACTAGATCAGCGATGGAAGGAAGGGCTTTTTCAGCAGCTTCCTCCCCCTCAACATGAGAGGGAGTTTCCTTCAGTTGTTCCTCAGCTTCAGCTTCTTTCTCCTTATTTTCTTCAGATTCCTTCTCCCCCTCTTTGTCATTAACACAAAGGGAGAGATCTTTGGAAGGAGTAGAGGTCTCAGCGGTGGACAACTTTTGGACTTCAGCGTCCAGTCCTTTGAGCCGAACTTCAATTTCAGGGATCTCTGACGTAGCTTGATGAATAAATTCTACATCTATGTTCAGAGTTGTGCGATCATTCTCTGTAAATGAAGGAGCAGGAACTGGAGTTGGTGCCTTCAGCTGGTCGAGGATTTGCTGAAGCATAGAAGTGCAGGCGTCAACCTTTGCAGACAGGTCATCAAACTGCTGCTTGGAGTCTTCCCTGACTTTGACAATTGCTTCTTGGAGAGTAGCGATTTGAGAAACGTCATCTTTGGAGGCGCAGTTGTCTATCAGCGTCTTCAGCGCATCACCAGCTGTTTGAACAGCACTGGTGGTATTGTTGAGAGATGCAGTCAGAGCCTCCACCTTTGCACTCAAACTGTTGACATTGGTGTCAACAGTCGCCAAACTAGGACCTGAAATATAAGTTAGTTGTTGAGAAACAGGCTTATATGGTGAGTTGGGAGAAGTGTTTAGGGTTATAGGGATACCTGAATTATCAAACATTTTGTAGAATTGTAACGATTTCTCAAAAGATTGATGTTCAGGTCCTATGGGTTCAAACTGTGGTTGAGTAGAAATAGAAGGAGGGTTAGAGATCAAAGAAATAGAAGGACGAGAGATGGGGATAGAAGTAGGGATAGGGGTAGTTACCGTAGGGGTTACCTCTGGAGGAGGAGGAACCGAGACGATTGGCGGTGTCACTGTTGTTGTGACAGCGACCGTAGTCGCTGGCACGGTTGATGTGGGTATCGCTGAGGATGTGGAGGAGAGACCCATGAAATCATCTAAGGATGTTTGTTGAGAAGCATCCTTAGGTCTTGAACTAGTGGAACTTTTCTCCTTGGTTACCTTGGCCTTCTTCGAAGGACCAGGGGAACCAGCTGATGGTCGTTTGGAAGGTGTAGCGGCAGGGATAGCAGAAGAAGGAACCTCCTGCGTGGCCGCTGAAGACAAAGAAGTGAGGAGAGAGAGACGGGAGCGAAGTTCAGTGATACTTACCTCGTTGGGGAGCGTCTTGACCTCCAAGGATCGCTGACCCACTTTCGGAAAGGATGCATCCGCATTAGTGGGGTAAGTAGTAGGGTAGAGGAACTTCAGGTACGCGTAGATGAAGCGTACGTAGGGGACCTTGGGATCCATCACGGTCTTCTCTATCTTTGACTTTAAGTCGTCAAAGATAGCTGTTGCGTAGTCGAAGTTTTTCCCAGCGATCACTAAGTAAGCCATCTGGACCTGAATCTTGCTGGCTTGGTCTAATGACCCACTCTTCCCACTCATACACTGGATGATGTGAGAGAAGATGTAGTTGATCTGGGAAGACATCAGTGCCTTCTTTCACTAGAGTCAGCTTCTTGTTGGGAATCGTAGTCCTTGGTTTGGGTTCCCAAGCGTATTCCATGGCATCCAGGAATTGGATGAGTTCCGCGTCAGTTGGCAGGGTGTCGAATCCATTCCTGGGCTTGTCAGGAAATCGGAGAGCTTTCCTTAGTCCTAAAGCAGTCATCATTCCTGAGCCAAGTTCAGTGCTGAAGGAGATGGAAGGGACCAGATCACCCTTTTTATTGGTGATCGATGCTTCTTCAGCGGTGAACCATAATTGCTGGAGATGAGCTTTAGAGGGTGTTGGATCCACAGTGATAGCGTATGCAATGCAGGATTGCTTCAAAAACAGTGCGGCTTCCTTCAGATGAGGATACTTGACACCATCAAAATCGAGGCGAGCAAGATGATTGTTCTTTGGGAGCTCAGAGTCAGAAATCGCGAACTTGACGTTCTTTGAGGCGACAAGTGCAGATTGAGTCATTCTGAATTAGGAGTAGATAAACGAGTAGAAAAAGAAATTTAGTCTAAAAATAAAGAAGATTTGCAAGTTTCTATTCGAGGAAAGAAACGTAGAAAATCAACATATTTGCATATTAAAACAGTTTATCTTAGGACAAGATTTAAGAACAAGAAGAAAAACCAAAGATTTTGAATAAAGCAAATCAAAGTAAAATGGTTTTGAAAGAATAAAATCAAAAATGAAGATGATTTTAGAATCTTATAAACTCATAAATGGAGTTTTATGTAACAAGATGTAAGAAAAGAATAAGAAGAAGATCAAGAATAACCTGTTGATCTTCAAAGAAGATGATGCAAATGTTTGAAAGTGCTAGAATGCTTGAGAGTAAATTCTTGCTTTGAAAGTATTTGCAGAAGGCGTAAAAATGATAAGAATGGAAAAACATTCTTTTTATACGTGAGAGAGAGGAGAGAGAGTGTGAGAAGAAGCGGGAAAACAAATGCTCATCATGACATGAACACGTCCCACGAAGTTGATTGGATGGAAGGGCAACGGACGGACGTGTCAGAAAAGGCATGTCGTGGATTGTCGGTTCAAATGACGTCACAGAAGAAAGACTGTTCATTTTTCCGTTTTGAAAGTATCACTGAAGAAAAGTCAGCGATAGATTTTCTTTTTGAAAATATCCCTGATGGTAAAGATAGGGATAGATTTTCTTTTTAAGGATCACTGACAAGAAATATCAGTGATTAATGTATTTTTCAAAAAGCTTTTAATCATTTGAAGAAAGTTCAGTGATTAAAGTTTATATTTTGAAAAACATCTTAACTGAGTTAAGATTCAGTTGTGGGGATGGAGAGAACATACCTGAGAGTCAGAATGTTTATCAGAGAGAATGATGAAAAGGGGAACTTTTGATTACTGACACAATGCATGAACGCTGAAGAATTATTCTTCGAAGTTCAGCATTCCAAGCTCACTGATGAGAAAGTTGAACCTTGTCTCATCAAGAGGTTTGGTGAATAGATCAGCAAGCTGAAAGTCAGTAGGGATAAAGTGAAGTTCAATATCACCATTCATCACATGATCTCTGAAAAAGTGATATCTGATCTCAATGTGTTTCGTCTTTGAATGTAGCACTGGATTATTTGCTATAGCGATAGCACTAGTGCTGTCGCAATAGATGGGAATCTTTGACAGCTGAAGGTCATAGTCTAATAGTTGATTTCTCATCCACAAGATCTGAGAACAACAGCTTCCAGCGGCTACGTATTCAGCTTCAGCTGTGGAAGTGGACACCGAATTTTGCTTCTTGCTTGTCCAACTTACCAGCTTTCCTCCCAGGAGTTGACATCCACCAGTGGTACTCTTTCTATCGAGTTTACAGCCTGCAAAATCACTATCAGAATAACCAGTTAGATCGAACCCTGAGTCTTTGGGATACCAAAGACCGAGGTTAGGAGTTCCTTTCAGATATCTGAAAATTCGCTTTACAGCGATCAGATGGGATTCCTTGGGTTCAGATTGATAGCGTGCACATAAACAAGTAGAATAAATAATGTCAGGTCGGCTCGCTGTAAGATACAGCAGGGAGCCTATCATTCCTCTATAGGCAGTGACATTAACAGGTTTTCCAGAAGGATCTTTGTTAAATGTCAGGGGTGGTGCCATAGGAGTCTTCTTAGCTGAAGCTTGTGTAAGATCAAACTTCTTCATCATATCTTTAACATATTTACCTTGGCAGATAAAAGTACCTTTGTCAGATTTTTTAATTTGAAGACCAAGAAAATATGTCAGCTCACCCATCATACTCATTTTATATTCTTTCTTCATTCTTTCAGCGAAGCGAGTACACAGAGATGGGTTAGTAGAACCAAATATTATGTCATCGACGTATATTTGTACAAGAATTATATGACCTTTTATCTTTCTGAAAAATAACGTATTATCAATCTTGCCACGTTCAAAATTTTCAGAGATAAGAAAAGATGAGAGAGTGTCATACCAAGCACGAGGGGCTTGTTTTAGACCATAGAGAGCCTTATCCAATTTATAAACATAATTTGGATGCTTAGGGTCATAGAACCCTGGAGGTTGTTCTACATAGACTTCTTCATTCAGCTTTCCATTTAGGAACGCTGATTTTACGTCCATTTGATAAACGATGAAGTCTTTATAGACTGCATAAGCTAAGAATAGTCGAATTGCTTTGAGCCTGGCCACAGGGGCAAAGGTTTCATCATAGTCTATGCCTTCCTCTTGTCTGTATCCCTGAGCAACAAGTCGAGCCTTGTTGCGGGTTACAGTTCCATGTTCATCTAACTTGTTTCTAAACACCTATTTGGTGCCTATTACAGTTTTATCAGATGGTCTAGGAACGAGATTCCAAACTTTGTTTCGAGAGAATTCAATTAGCTCTTCTTGCATAGCGCTGACCCAGTTTGGATCTCTGAGGGCATCATCAGTCTTCTTTGGTTCTATTAAAGAGAGAAAGTTTACAAAGAGACAGATATTACCTGAGCTTCGTCGTGTCTAAATACCTGCTTCGAGATCACCAAGAATTTGATCTATTGGGTGATCTTTGGTCCATCGCTGAGCAGGAGCATGATTGCTTAACTCAGAGGTTGGATCAACAATTGGAATGTTTACTGATGAGGACGTTTGAGGTTCATCAGCAATTAACTGTTAAGTAGGTTCATCAGAGAGGTTTTCAGACGAAGGCAGATTTGATGATAGTAGTGTGTTTAGAGGTTCTGCTGAAACCCATGAGGTGGATTCCGCGATAGGATGTATAATGTTTGGATCATCATCAGCGGCTGGTGGATCAGAGTGCTGATGGTTTGAGAAGAAAGGTTATGTTTCTCTGTAGTGAGAAAGCATCCAAGCATTTAACTCTTCATTGTCAGCGATTGGTTTAGAGTTCGCTGAGCGAGTTTCATCAAAAGTGATGTGAATTGTTTCTTCTATGGTTTGTCTTCTCTTGTTAAAAACTCTGTAGGCTTTGGAGATGGAGGAATATCCTAGAAATATTCCATCATCGGCTTTTGGGTCGAACTTTCCAAATTGATCTCTGTTGTTTAAGATAAAGCACTGACAACCAAAGATATGAAGAAAGCTGATAGAAGGCTTTCTTCCATGAAAGAGTTCATAAGCTGTCTTTCCAAATCGCTTTATTATCAGCGATCTGTTTTGAGTAAAACATGCAGTTTTTACAGCTTCTGCCCAAAATTGAGTAGGTAGATGAGAATCGTTGAGCATTGATCTAGCAGCTTCAATGATCGTTCTGTTTCTTCTTTCAGCGACTCCGTTTTGCTGAGGTGTTCTTACTGAAGAGGAGTTATGAAAAATTCCCTTGTTCTCAAAGAAATTGTTCAGGGAACTGTTTTTGAATTCAGTTCTGTGTTCACTTCTTATTGAACGAACAGTAAGATTATTCAGCACTTCCATCTTTTTAACAAAGGATATTAGTTCTTCTGGAGTATCACTCTTGCAGCGAAGAAAGATAACCCAGGTATAGAGATAGAATTCATCTACAATGACACGTGTATATTTCTTTCCAGCTATTGATTGGATGTTGACAGGTCCAAATAGATCCATATGCAAGAGCTGAAGAGGACTTGTCACTGAGGAAACTTGTTTCGACTTGAAACTAGTTTTTGTTTGTTTTCCTTTTTCACATGCTGAGCAAAGAGATTCTTTAGCATATGAGTGCTGAGGAAAACCATAAACCAGTTCCTTAGATGATAGAGAATTCAGGGTTTTGAAGTTTAGATGAGAAAGCCTTTTGTGCCATAGCCAGTTGACATCAGAAGAGGCTTTAGAAAGAAAACATAAGTTTTCAGTGGTCGTAGAGTCCATGTCAATTACATAGACATTTTCTCTGCGATAGCCACTGAGAGCAAGTTTTCCTTTCTCATTTACCACTGAACATGCTTTCTTAGAAAAGCGAACTTCGTAGTCTTTGTCACATAGCTGACTGATGCTCAGAAGATTGTGCTTCAGTCCATCTACATAAGTGACTCTTCGAAAGGTAGTTTTCCCATTGCTGAGAACACCAAACCCTCGGGTAATTCCTTTTCCATTTCCACCAAAGGTCACAGAGGGACCTTTCTCTTCCTTTTATTCAGTGAGCAGGTCTTTCTGTCCAGTCATATGTCGAGAACATCCACTGTCGAGATACCAGATGCCCTTTGATCCCTGCACACATAAGGAAGATTAAGCGTTGTTTGGTACCCACTTTGCAATGGGTCCTTCAGAGTTAGTGGATAAGGAAGGTTCAACAGTCTTCTCAGCAGATGAAGATTCAACTTCAGTGGTAATCTTCACTTTGGTTAATTTCTTAACCTTAGTGGTATTTTTCACCTTGGTTGATTTTTCAACCTTGGTGACCTTCTCAGCTTTAGAGGCATTTTTCTTCACTTTAGTTGTTTTATCAACTTTGGTGGCATTTGGACATTTACTTGCAATATGGTCAGTAAAACCACAGTGATAACATTTTCTGTATTTGAAAATGGTTTTAGGACCAGAAGTAGAAGGTTTTGCAAGTTTAAGATGAGGAAGTCCAGGTCCAAGAAGGCTTTTCTTTTGAGATCTGGGAGGAATTTTCATTTCTTCAGATCTCGTGGGTTTAAGGTCAATCTTTAGCTTTGGAGGACAGAGATCAAAAATTTCTATCACAGAGCTAGAGGATTGCTTAGCTGAAGGTTTAGAAGGAACTTTCAGTTTTGCTTTCCTGGTTGCCTTCTGAGGAAGGAGAATGGACTTTCCTTTATCCGCAGACTTAGTGTCTTTGGATTTTTCCTCAGGGATGGGATTTGAAGAAGAACAGGGATAGAATTGATTATAAGAAGTGTCAAAGAAAGAAGTGACAAACGTTCCAAACTTAAGCGAGGAACTTTCTTCTTTAGTTACATCCTGTGGTTTCCAAAAACCAAGACCAGTTCTATCACTTTCAGGAATTTGAGCATTTATTATCTCAGAGATTTTTGTTGATGATTTGCACCATTTTTCAACATGAGCCTTTTCTGCTTTTAGAGCAGCGATGGCTTGTTCGCGTTCAATGCTGATGATTTCATTTATAATGACTTGATCTTTCAACTTTTCTTCTAAAAGATTTAGTTCTCTGATCTTTTCATGACATTTCTCTAGCTCTTGAGTTAAATGAACATTTTTATTCTCAGCTTGAGTTTTGTCGTTTAGAGCATTATAAAGGTCAATCGTCAGCACATCAACAACGCGACTTCTCTCAGCTTCAGGCAGAGAGGGATTTGTAGAGATAGATACCTGAGATGATATGTAACTCATAGAAGGTTCAGTTGGTTCTTCCACTTTTTCTTTAATCTCAGCCATGAGGCAAAGATTAGCGACTTCTTCTTCATCAGAAGTTGATTCTTCTGATTCAGCCTAGTCGTGTTCTTCAGCGATGAGACCTTTACCTTTTCGCTGATAGGTTTTCAGCTTTTGATATTTGTTCTTCAGCTTTTGGTATTTGTCATCACTGGATCTTCTTGAGGTAGAAGGTTTGAAGACCTTTTTCGACCTGCACTCACTAGCAAAATGTCCAATCTTTTCGCAGTTATAACAAGTGGCAGTAGCCTTATCAACCGGAGTTGATTTTGGCTTTTCAGTAAGAGAGAGAGGTTTACTTCTTCGAAAGTTGCTCTTTCTTGCTAATCTCTTAAAAGAGTTTGTCAAGAGTGCTAAGGACTCATCAAACTCTGAAAGATCAGGGTCTGATAGATCCTCAGATTCAGAATCTAACTCAGTGATGGTGAGAGTAGATCTCTGAGATGGAATTATATCTG
The DNA here is from genome assembly GCA_023525745.1 of Arctium lappa. NCBI lineage: Eukaryota > Viridiplantae > Streptophyta > Magnoliopsida > Asterales > Asteraceae > Arctium > Arctium lappa. The sequence goes on along the minus strand of CM042056.1, from coordinate 17,178,948 downwards.
AAGAGACTAAAGCAACAGGAGTGCTTTTGGATTCTTTGGAATCTTTTACAAGATTCTTCTTCAAAAGATTCGATTGCTCATAGTTGAGCAATATTCCATACAAAGTGCTTAGAGAGAGAGAATTTAAGTCTTTTGTCAGCTTAAGACATATTGAATAAATGTCCCAGCTTTCAGGAAGACATTCCAAGAATTTTGTTAGGACCTCAGAATTAGAATAGGTCCTACCAACAGTTCTTAGGTTAATGATTAGGCAATTAAACCGCTGATGAACGTCAGAAAGATATTCATTCTTACCAGCGATAAAACTTTCATACTGTCTTACCAAGTTAATCTTTCGAGTCTCTTGGATTTCAGTGGTGCCCTCATATGGTTTCCTACCTTCTTTTTATCTTCATCACTCCACTGTCTTATTTCCTTAACGACATAGCGTTCAGGGACAACTTCATTGGTGGTAGTAGCGAGAACCGCAACTATAATTCTAACAGGTTCATAGGGTCCATTTTCTATATATTCAGGTATAGTAGGATCCGCACCTTCAAGAAATAGCATCATTCGATTTTTCCATAGAGAAAAGTTATCTCTGCTAAATCGAGAAGGTTTAGAAAGTGAACCATTATCATAGTAGTTTGTGTTTGTGTTTAGTGCCATTTTAGAATAGCAAGGAAGAGTATACAGCAAGATCTTGTTTATTAGATTAAACAAACCGCTCTGATACCACTTGTTGGTCCCGAAGGTGCTTAACAAGTTTGTAGAAGGGGGGGGGGGGGTTGAATACAAACACAGAAATTAAAGTTTAATAAATTGTTTATTGATGAATCAAATACAATTTACAAGTTTGTTGCGGAATAAGATTAAGACAGACTCAATCTAAACAAACTTAAGAAACACTGAGATGGTTGCACAAGAACTTCAGAGAATGAGGGATTAAGAAATATAGAAACCAAAGGTTTCTATTTTGGAGTTCAAGGATTAAGCACACTTCAGATGAAGGGGTGAACTTCCTATTTATACCCTATGCATTAAATGCATGGCAGGGCACTTTACACGTGGCGTTCACAAATTGGTTTTGGAGGTCTGACTTTTGGGAGACATGCTTTCGGCCGGATCATGAATAGTGTAGTTGACAGAGTTGTTGTACGTATGGTGGCAGAGACATGTCCGTTCTGACACATAGTACTAGTTTGTGCAAGGATAGACAAAAGGAAACTTGAGACATAAGCTTTGTGATCGATTAATCGTTGAGTATCTCTTCTTTCAGAGATAAAGAGGTTCAGCTATCGCTGAAGCTTTTCCTCATGTTCCTTCGCGTATATGTAGAGTTGTCTTTGCTTCACTGATATCCGCATCAGGTCACTAGTAGACTTCTCTTTGTTCAGCAGCTTCGTCTTTGATTCAGCTATGAACATATGTTGACGCGAGACTTGTCTTCAGGGATTACGTTAGCTTTTTACTTCAGAAACTATCAGCGATAACTGAACAGACTCAGTCTGGTCACTGATAGTGAAACACTAATACATAGAAATGTTTATAAGGACTATCAGCGATAACTGAACAGACTCAGTCTGATCGCTGATGGTGAAACACTAATACATATTAAAACGTAATTTTCACTAAGTATAGAAGAGAGTCGTTATCAAATCACTGAGAGAGTTTGGATCAACAGAATCTACAGAAGTTGCTGAATCAGTAGGTTGTTCTATAAGGACTGATCTACAGCCTCTTCAAGTTGTACGTACTACTTCAACTGAACCGCCGATTTCTACTGAACAAGTTGTAGAAGATAACAGTGGATTCATAAATGATGATACGGATCTAACTACATATAATCCACTCCCTCACGAACACAAATGGACCAAAGAGCACCCGATAAGCCAAATCATTGGTGATCCATCAAAACCGGTGCAAACTAGGTCAGCTTCAATGAATTTGTGTATGCATGAATCCTTTCTGAGCAAGTTCGAGCCTACTCGCGTATCTGAGGCTCTTGCTGATTCCGATTGGGTGACTGCAATGCAAGAAGAGCTGAATCAGTTTGAAGCACTAAAAGTCTGGAGACTCGTAGCCAAACCTCAAGGTAAAACCATCATTGGTACGAAATGGGTTTTCAAAATAAAGAAAGATGAAGATGGTACTGTTATCAGAAATAAAGCACGACTTGTTGCCAGAGGATATAGGCAAGAGGAAGGAATAGACTACGACGAGACATTTGGTCATGAGGCGCGTTTAGAGGCAATTCGAATGTTTCTAGCCTACGCAGCCCACCAGAACTTCACGGTCTTTCAAATGGATGTGAAGACAGTATTTCTGTATGGCGTTCTCAAAGAAGAAGTTTACGTCTCGCAGCCAGAAGGTTTTGTCAACCAAGAGAAACCGAACCATGTGTACGCTCTCGACAAAGCACTCTATGGACTGAAACAAGCTCATCGCGCCTGGTATGATGTCCTATCTCAATTTTTAGTCAAGTATGGTTTTACAAAAGGTACAGTAGATACCAGTTTATTCCTGAAAAAGGACAAAGCCGATATCATTCTAATTCAAATATATGTGGATGATATTATCTTTGGCTCTACAAATCCAAAATACTGTAAGAATTTTTCAAACCTTATGGTGTCACGTTTTCAGATGAATATGATGGGAAAGATGAATTTCTTTCTCGGATTACAAGTCAAACAGTTTTCAATGGGGATTTTTATCAATCAATCTAAATACATTATGGATATTCTTTGGAAGTTCAAAATGGAAAATTCTAAACCGATTGGTACCCCAATGGCACCAGGTACTAAAATTAGCACTAATCCTTCGGGAAAAGCTGTTGATGCTAGGACTTACAGAGGGATGATAGGTTCTTTAATGTATCTCACTTCTAGTAGGCCAGATATAATGTTTTCAACATGTTTATGTGCAAGATATCAGGCTAATTCTAAAGAATCCCACGTGTCTACCGTTAAGCGCATTTTTAGGTATCTCAAGGGGACTGCAGATCTTGGTCTGTGGTATCCTAAAGATACTAGTTTTGAACTAACAGCATATACAGATGCAGATCATGCTAGTTTCATGTTAAAAAGGAAGAGCACGTCTGGTCATGTACAGTTCATCGGAGATAAACTCGTCAGTTGGGCATCGAAGAAACAATTATGTGTCTCAACTTCAACGGCCGAAGCAGAATATGTAGCTGTTGCTAGTTGTTGTTCTCAGGTCTTGTGGATGAGAACTCAACTGCGAGACTATGGTTTTCACTTCAACCATATCCCGATATAATGTGACTCGAAGAGCGCCATCACGATAACTGCTAATCCTGTTCAGTATACAAAGACCAAACACATAGATGTCAGGTATCACTTTATAAAAGATCATGTCGAAAAAGGAACAATTGAACTTTACTTTGTAAAAACTGATTATCAGCTTGCAGATTTGTTTACCAAACCCTTAGACGAAAAGAGATTCAATTTTCTTGTCTCTAAGCTTGGTATGCTAATCTTAAAACATAATTTGTGTTTACCTATTAAAGTTTCTTATTGTAAATTTTTCATCATTTTCTTCATTTCCGCAAGATATTTGCACATTAACAATACGTTCATGATCAAAGGGGGAGTGTGAAAAGAATCTCCATAGACGATCATTGTTATTTTGAGGGGGAGCTCATAAATTCTACATTTACCTTTTATGCAATTTTTTTGTAATGCATGATTTTAGGGGGAGCTCGTCAAATCAAAGGAGTGTGGATATGACTTCTGATTATTTCTGATCAGAACTCGTACTTTCATAGTTTTACTACTTTTTGTCTTTTCAATTTAAGTGAATAAATTTGCTTTGACTAAGACATAAGACTTTTGCAGTTTTTGAGAGATGCTTACAAGATCATATCTTTATGACTTTAAGCTTAGCTTCATGAGATGTAAGATCGTGCGTAAAGGTATAATCCTTTATCTTAATCTCATATATGGTTGAAAGGTGGACAACTTTCAATCATAGAAAACATTGTTCTTAAATGTTTAAACCACTTCCTGAATCTTAAACTGATTTCATCATTTGAAAGTGTGACTTTAAATGTTTTCAAGATCTATATCGTGCTTTAACTGAAATAGTTAAACCAATTTGAGCATCACGTGCATCATAGGAAAACATGATTTCATTGTGCTAGGACGTAACACAACTTCTATGAATACACGTTAACCAGTGTTTCCTACCCAAGAAGTTCATCCTTAGTGTTTGAGTGTGAGAAGTCAAAAGAAATGAGTGTGTCAAACAGAAATGAGTTTGGTTAGAGTAAGCTAAATGTTTAAAAGAAAGCAAGGTGTGAGAACAGAGTTAAAAGAATATCAGAACTCAGCACCAACTTTTTCTGAGTCGGGCAGCCACATTACTAGTGTTTCACAATTTTTTCGTGAACATTATTGAAACAGGCAACTAGCCCATGCCAACTCTTGATCAAACCTCACCATCTACTCATTTTCTTCTTAACAAGAAAGTGTTTCACATTTTCAAAGGGGAAGCAGCACATTTGCTATCTGATTTTCATTTGGAAAATCTGGATATTGAAAAGAAGGAAGTCTGCCCCACCTTCGCACTTTATTCATGCACATTGAGTTTGTGTTTAACTTACTGTTGTCTCAGTGGTTTACACAATTTTGAGCCTATAAGCAATCATCAAGTGCTTAAATTCTTTCTATCACTTGCACGAATACACAAGAAATTTGTTTCTTTGTCATAACGTTCATAGAAATTGCCTTTGTTGTGTTTCGATGATTGAATGGAAGCCCTAGGGGAGTCAACATCAAAAAGCTCCTTTCCAATGTGTATTTGTTACACACAGTGACTTAGTGTTACTGACAGGCATTTTAACTGATTCATTAGTTGATTCAGGTGTTACACGATTATTTTGTCTGGATTTGCAAAGATCTGGATGAATATCTTTTGAATTGACGGATCAGAGGCTCCAAATGAAAGACATTTCTTACTCAAAAGTTTTGATGAAATCGTTTCTCTATTCATCAAAAAGGGGGAGAACCTAAAGCTTGAAGAAATGTCCATTCCATTACAAGATTAAAGAAGAGAAAAGCTAACCAAGAAATGAGAGAGATCAAAGTATTCTGAAGACATGTTGATTTCAGATAAATTTTCTTTGAAGATACTTTGCTAAAACATTCTGAGCTAAAGAAAGAGATTCCATCTTCTGAGCTGCAAGAGAAAACTGAATTGCTAAATCCGTTTAGTAATGATCTTGATCCAAAGGGGGAGATTGTTAGATCACAGATTATTGGATTCAAGATCATCCAATCTGAAGACTGGAATCTGAAGCTAAAGCAGAAAAGTCGACTCTTAAATATTAGTCTAATGTCGTTTATAATAAATCGTCAAAGTTAGTTCATTGTGTTTAAGTAATTAGTTAGTATATTATTTAGTTAGATAATATCTAGATATTATATTCTAGATATTATATTTGTAATGTTAGGTGAGATCTAATATCTCATCTGATCTCTCAACTCTCTCTAACAACTATCACTATCACACACACACACAAAAGGTGTAAAACACAGAGAGAGCTTTCAAAGAGAAAATATATCAACCATTGTAATCGATTGATCATTAATCAAACAGGTTGGTAATCTTGTTATTGTTTGTGTCAATAAGAACTTGATAGTATTGTGGACCGACAGTGTCTCATCTTACGACTTTTGCGTCGCGTAAATAAATTTTGGGAACGTGTACTATGCATTATGGTGTGCGTTATTTTATGATTTTGTTAATCGATGTCATCCCACATGTTGTTTTGGGAAATTTCATTATTATGTGATTTATCTTTGGGCTCTATACAAATGTCAATCGTTGTATACTATTTGCATCTGGATTAAATTATAACATTGGTGTGAGTAAATATATAGAAGAATTACATTATTTCAAACAGAGCTTCTGTTCTGAAAATATTTCGATCATTAACTTTTACTGTTAGAAACTTCCGCTATGCATTTATCGGGTTAGCAATATTCATGTCGTTGTAGTTACGATTTTGGTCAATTGTGTTTCTCTATACGACTTAAAGCCTTAAACTTGATTTGAAATTTTATTTGCATTCCCATCATTCTACCGTGCTTTGGGGAATAAACTGGTGCATATGGGGTTTGTTGATAATTTTACGCCGCGGCGTCTTTTGGTTAAAGAGGAAGAATTTTAAAGTCAAAATTGTGATTTTCTCTTTTGGAGTTGTACAAACATTTATTGCACGCGTTGTAGTGTAGGAACCTATTTTCACGTATATAGTGTAAATTGTTGCGCATGTTTTATTATTGTCTTTATTAACATAAGTATTGAACAAATGAGTTCTGGAAATGGTTTCATATGCGTTGTGTTGATGATCAATTTTGAAACCTATCGATTGAACGGTAGTGCATTTTTACCGCACGTTTAATCGTAAAAAAAAACTTATGTATTTGAAAGTTTTACAAATTACAAATTGGCTTACTGGTTGAAAAACCTTGAACTCATTAGGCCTATAGATTTAAACCCCTGTCGTGAAAGGAGTTGTAATTAGGGGCTAAGGGAGTCCTTGGGGATTTGAAGCATCGGATGATCCGACTTGTGGTCAGTCTTGAATTTTGGGTTTTAGTTTTTGAATATGTGTGCGCATGATTAATGGAGGTAGTAGATTTAAGCCTTCCCATTTAATTAAGTGATGATCTCTATGCTTCGATAAACCTTCGGGTTAAAACCATGTACGGTCGTTTGGGTATGGTTGGTTTTGAATTTGTGGATTAATGGTACGACGGCATGTTATGTATCTATGGTGTATCACCTTAATGGGTATTTGTGAATATTGATGATGTTATGTTGGCTAGTAAGGATGTTTGATTTGAGTGACTACTTCCAAGAGTAGGTGTCAACTTTGAATTGACATTGCTAATCGGGAATGAAATATTTGGTAGTATACCCACGGTTGCAGAATGGCCATCTCGAGGTTAGGTGTTGGCGCTTGATTTTAAGGACAATGACTGTTGGTACGCCTCAGTGTGCTTCCGTCAGATCTAGTGTGTCTGCAGGACAAGAGGTAGCCTTAAGGAAATTAGATGTTGTTAATTAAGAATCAATCATTGGTGTTTCGGTAATCGTCAAGGCTTTCGTTGATTCATCGAGCAATGATTGAGAAAAGTATTGGAGTTGTGTAACCATGGGATTTGGGATAATCGACTATCTGTAGAACGTAATGGTATGTTTCTAGTGGAAACACAATGCTTGGGTCTATGGAAGTGTGGGAGCCCTTGCAGACATTGTGTCCGGGTCAGCTTTGAGGAACGGGTTTAAAGGTTACGATGGTTCAGACCAAACTAGTCGTTAGGAAATTTCGTCAAAGGATAATAACTCATTAGTGATGATGATTTTTGGAGACATTTGGTGGGAATGTCGAGGTATACTTTAAGTACAAATGAATTATGGAGGAGACCTTGATGCGTCGTAATCAGAAGTATCTAAGGTAATAGTTCGGATTGGGGTATTCTTGATGGAAATGACTAGATAAGGTCGTAAATTGCTTTCGCGGTAATATGAGCAATCTAAGGTTAGGAGGCAACCGAGATTTAACGATTAAGAAATTGATTAATTAATGACTCAACGTTCATCCCGACGTCAATGAAATATATTGAACATTGAGATTTAGTTTGTAACGGCACGTTATGAGAAACTCGGCGACAACCTCAACCGGAATGTAATCGGGCCCGTATATGAGGTGAAGTTTCATTAAGGCATTCCTTTTGGATAGGAAATCAATCGATCTTTCTAAGTGCGATATCGGGTGCTTGGTGGTTCCAGATTTCGAGGACGAAATCTCTTTTAAGGTTGGGAGGATTGTAACACCCCGATTTTCGAAAGGTATCATTTCAAGTTAATACAGAAACCGATATATTAAGGAAAAATAAGATATTTGATTTTGGTCTTGAATCCTTGATTTCATAGTCTTAAGAGATGAAGGATTCAATTACGAGTCCAACGGTTCTTTCCGGAGCGAGAACGGAACTATAACGAAGAAGTTATGACCAAAACAGTGTTTGGGCATATTTTTCATAATTTGTACGGCGCAAGGGTCATGCGTTTTTCTTCACAAAAGGCGCACGGGTCGTGCTCAACATCAGAAGCATCAGCACGGGTTAAAAACCTGATTTCAGCCTCATTTCACCCAAAACTTCATTTCTTCATATCTTCTTCATCCGAACTCCGATTTCAGTGATTCAAGTTGTCACGGTTTCGTTTTTTGAGAAATCTTCAAGGATCTAGCAAGATAATGGAAGTTTATTGGAGTATACAATAGTATTTTGTGGTGGTAAGCTCCCCATCTCTCCCACTTCATGTTCTCCCTTTCGTAGATTGGAGGTTTGTAACCATTTTGGTGAACTAGAGGTGTTTTGATTGGTGGATTCAAGCTTGGGTTAAGGTAATCTTCTATTCTCTTCATTTATCAAAAGTTAGGGTTTCGGTATCAGTTGAGGTATTCATGTATAAGGTTGGGAAACGATTCTTTGTGGTTGATTATGAGTATTTATGGTGGAATATGTATATTTATGGTTGGAACCTTGTGGATCTAGGTTTTGGAAGATTTGGTTTGAAGAATCAAATTCTTCAAGGAAAGCTCTAAGTGGGTAAAATCTAGATTTAGCCTAAATCTAGCAAGGTAAGTTCAAGTTGCTTTGTGAAAGCTATGTACATGCCAAAATGAGTATTTTAAAGTAAAAATATGTTTTACTTGGTCATTATCAATGTGTTGGCTATTTTGATAAGTTTTCATATTTGATAAACTTGAACTGTTTTAATCTCATAAAATGCCCATATTTGGGATTTTGATATCTTGACAAGTAATAGTGTGATTTATGCATTTTTGGTGAGTTTTGTACAAAGGAAGTCTAATTCATGATATACGCATTTTGGTGTATTTAAGTTCATAAACCAGTTGGGAAAATCCTTGGTTCCAATACGTGACGAGTTTTGGGTTAATCACATATTTGGGTTATGTGTATGCATAAAAGTCGTTTAAAGGCACTTCATTATTTGAGGGTCCATTGTTTGTTGGTCAAATGGATTTTGAGCATTTTAGCTCGGCGTGACTTAAAAGAGTCTAGAGGACATTTTTCCGGTGTTAATGGCTCGATGTAGAGTCCAAGCTATGATTTACATACTAATGCATTTTATTGCATATTTATGATAATTACATGCTCGAGTGTGTTGCTCATTCATGGGTAGTCATGTAATGTTAGACTGTGTTGCATTGAATCCATAGGCACTTAAGTCAGTCTTATTTGATGGTCAATTGGGTGGTACGGGGTTAGACTCCGGGACTCATGGTTTATGACCTTGTCTTTACAAGTAGGCACTAGGAGAGTTGAGCCGGTTGAGCTATTATGACTGTGGGTAGTCCTCTGATCGGTGTTTGGGGCCTTCGCCATGTGGGGCAATGCCTTCGTTGTATCCCCCGTGTGCCGAGCCTTCGGCGATAATTCCGGTGGTATTCGCTAAGGTAAGCTGTCTCTTTGGGTGAAACTTGTCAAGAGGTCGTAGGGGCACTTGGGCTAATGTGTCGTGAAGTGTCATACGATCAACGTTGGTTGAGTGGAATACTTTTGTGTATCCCCCGTTGTCGGCCCGCTGTATTTTGGATATTTGATTGTCCATGCTTTAATATTTGGATTTCATTCCATTTTATAGTTGCATGAGTATTAAGATTCAGTTCCATATTTTAATGGTGTGTCATGTTATATGGATTGATTTCCGTTATTTAAGGGTCGAGTATTATGTCCCACACGCGTTTAGGGTGTTTTGGGAAATGAAGTATTATTTACGGTTTCATAAATTGGGTGTCGATTTATAGTCTCCGTTTTGGGTGAGTTACGGGTTGCATCGTCTTATAAGAAATGTGTGTTTGGGAGCATTGTCTTTAAAGTTGTTGGGAACTGAAGATTCTATCAAGTGTGGTTAATGCTGCTAGTACAAAATTACTACTGCTGGTTACTACTGCTAGTTCAGAGTTAGTACTGCCAGAGTACAAAATTACTACTGCTGAGTATTACTACTGCTAGTCAATGTTAGTGCTGCTTGAACAAAGTTAGTATTGCTTAGCTAGTTAGTACTGCTAGTAGTTAGTGCTGCTTAGTAGTTAATGCTGCTAGAAGAAGTTAATGCTGTTGAGCATAATTAGTGCTGCTTAAGAGATCCGGATGGAAAGAATGACAGCTGGATATTCTGAAGATACATATGGAAGCTTAGAGATATACATGGAAGATATACTGAAGATTTGTTTATTCTTTGTAATTATCTTTTGATTAGTATATGTATAGAATGTATAGAATAGATAGATAGAATGGTTTTTTTGATTATTAGAAGTTCAGGAGAGAAATCAACCTCAAGGCATTGATCCTAATTCTAGAGAAGTAGAATTCGTATTGGTGAGCCTGTTCATCAATATTGAGGTTGAGTGTGTAATCTTGTAGCTTCAAGAATTCAATACAAATTTACAAGTTATTGATTATATATTGTTCTGGTTTACTGTTTTATTGAATATCAAAGTGTTATTCCGCAACTTCTTTGATATTAGTTTCTGAGAATTTATTCTTGTTAAGAATTCGATCCTGACAAGTGGTATCAGAGCAGAACTCTCTCAGAAACATCTATCTATCATGGAAAATCTTACAGAATCAAGCAGTACTTTGGTCTCCAAGGTTCCAATGCTCAAACCCAGTGAGTTTGACATGTGGAAGATCAGAATCAGACAATATATTCTTCTCACTGACTACTCAATGTGGGATATCATTGAGAATGGTCCTTCTGAAGCTGGAAGAATAGGACCAGATGGGAAAAGACCTCCACCAAAGACAGATGGTGAAAGAAAGATCAGACAGACAGAGATGAAGGCCTTGAGCACTCTGCTCTTGGCCATCCCCAATGAATATCAGCATCAATTTTGCAACTGCACTGATGCTCAAATTCTCTGGAATGCTCTAGAGAAAAGATTTGCTGGAACTAAGAGCATCAAAAGAAATCAAAGAGATGTTCTAAAGCAACAATATGAGAACTTTACTTCCTCAAAGAATGAGTCTATGACTCAAACTTTTGATAGGTTCAACAAGCTCATTGGTGAACTGGCTACTGTAGGAGTGAAGATGGATCAAGATGACATCAACAGAAAGTTCCTCAGATCTCTTGGGGATGAATGGACTATGTACACTGTCTCATATAGGCAGAGTGACAATCTGGAAGAGAAAGAACTTGATGATCTATACAATGATCTAAGAGTTTTTGAAACTGAGGTAGAGATCAAGAAGAAGCCTACTGGATATGTCCACAATTCTGCACTTCTTTCAGCAGCCACTGATACTACTGCCATCCCTGAAGCAGTTAGTACTGCTAGTGGAGCAAGTTCAGAAAAAGGATCTGAAACAATATTTGAAGCCTTCTTGTCCAGTCATAGTAACAATTCATTGATTAATGATGATCTGGATCAACTTCACCCTGATGACCTGGAGGAGATGGATATTAAATGGCAGATGGCCATGTTATCCATGAGAGTGAAAAAGTTCATTAAAAGAACAGGAAGGAATAACTTCTCTCAAAGAAGAGAAGATGGAGCTGGTTTTGACAAAACCAAGGTGGAATGTTATAAGTGTCACATGAAAGGACACTTTGCTAGAGAATGCAGAAGTGCTATTCCAAACAACAACCACCAACAAGCTCAGAATGGAGGCTACACTCAGAACAAGAATCCTGCTCAAGCCCTTGTCTCTCAACAAGGAATGGGATTTGACTGGAGTGATCAAGCTGGGGAAGCCATTCAGAATCAATCTCTTATGGCAGAAGTATCTGACCTCCCCTCTGAGGTAACGACTAATCTTTGTACTAAATCCTGCATTGACACTGTCAAAAGATACAGGGATCACAATCAAAGTATGTGTGATGACCTCAAAAGGTTAGAAAAGGATAGAAGAGATTATGTGCTGATAGTAGAGAGATTTGAAGAGCAAATCAAAGGCTTTCAAGCTAATGAACTTCAACACTCCTATGACACTAACTATTGGAAGTGGGAAAAGAATGAGTTAGAAACCAAACTGTCTAAATCCTTAGAAGAGAGTGATAGGCTGAAGGAGGAACTGTCTAAAGTTAAACTTGACATAGAAAAGTTTTCATATGCTTCAAAAGCAATGGATTCTCTTTTAAAGGCTTAGATTCATGATAAGATGAAGCCTGGTATTGGATACAACAGTACACCTCCTCCTTACAACAACAATTATATCTCTCCTACTTCAGACTTGTTAGAAACCAAGGAGAAAAAGGACTTATCTGAAAAAGCCTTTAAGATAGACCCTTTGAATGAAGTAGTAATTAAGGATCTAACTGAGAAAGAAGCTAGTAAGAAGAGAGATAATGATATAAGTAAAGAAATCCCAGTAGAAAATAATATAATCACCAATGAAGGATGTGGGAAAAACTGGATCAAGTCCAAGGAGATAGAGAAGACCAAAGGAAAAGATAACAAGGTTCATTACAAACAAACCACAGTTGTGAATCCTGGATCTTGTAATCAGTGTGATTGTAATAAAACCAAGAGCCTAAATTCTGGTTTAAAAAGAGGAAATCAAAGAAACTGGAATAATCAATGGGCTCAGAAGCAAGGAGTTGATCTGAGTAAAATCAATAGACCAAAACCTTGCTTCATATGTGGCAAGTTAAATCATCTGGCTAAATATTGCTTCTTCAACCCTATTAATCAACAGATGACCTTTCAAAGATTTGTGCAAAAATCTGTTGATTATAGGAAGGCTGGAAAGAAACATGGTGAAAAGAAAGGCCCCATGAAGAAAAAGAGTTTAAAAGAAAGCATTAAAATGTGGGTGCCCAAAAGCACTAAAACTGTTAGTGCTGCTGACAGGGTTAGTGCTGTTGGAAGTATTACTGCTGCTACCTGTGTTAGTACTGCTAAAAACATTAATGCTGCTAATACAGTTAGTACCTTTTCAAAGGTTAATACTGCCAACACAGTTACTGCTGCTAACACAGTTACTACTGCTAACAAGGTTAGTACTGCTAAGCATGCAAGTGCTACTAAGGCATTTAGCACCTCTAAAACCAGTACTGTTTCCAGCACAAATGTTTCCAAGCCTATTATTGTGACAAAGTACTCCAAGAATGAGGAGCTAAAATTCAAAAATCTTGTCAAGAAAGAATGCAAATATTTTGATGAGAAAGGGGTACCCAAGACCACTTTGGCTTGGGTTCCTAATTCATACTAACTGATCTATCTTATGCGCAGGGCAACCAACAGCTCAAGGGAAGGAGCATATGGCATGTTGATAGTGGTTGCTCTAGGCACATGACAGGCAACATATCATGCCTTCAGGATTTCAAGCATATCAATGGAGGACATGTTGCATTTGGAGATAATCTTACTGGTGGTAAGATAAGTGGAAAAGGTAATGTCACCAAAGGTAAGATGACATTTGAGGATGTCTACTATGTTGATCAATTGAAGTACAACCTGTTAAGTGTATCACAGGTTTGTGACAAACAACATAGTATATTATTTACAAATACTGAGTGTATGATCCTTGCTCCAGGGTTCAAGGTAGTTGATGAAAGCATGATACTACTTAGAACTCCAAGAAAGGACAATGTTTATTGTCTAGATTTGGAAAATGTTGAAAGTGATTCATCTCTAAATTGTCTTGTTTCAAAAGACTCTGTAGATGAATCCTCTCTATGGCACAGAAGGATGTGTCACATGAACTTCAAAACTATGAACAAACTTGTTAAAAACAACCTTGTAAGAGGTTTGCCATCTAAAGTCTTTTCATGTGATGATCATTGTGTTGCTTGTCTTAAAGGCAAACAGCATAAAACTTCTCATAAGACCAAAGAGATAAATTCAATTTCTTCTTGTCTCCAGTTATTGCACATGGATCTGTTTGCTCCTACAAATGTTATGAGTATAGGCAAGAAATCTTACTGCTTGGTTATTGTTGATGATTACTCTAGATTCACCTGGGTATATTTTCTAAGGACTAAGGATGAGACAAGTGGACTGATCAAGTCCTTTATCCAGAGAATTGAAAACCAAACTAATCAAAAAGTAAAAGTCATTAGATCAGATAATGGGACTGAATTCAAAAATATTGATCTAAACACCTTTTGTGAAGAGAAAGGGATTGAGAGACAGTATAGTGCTCCTAGGACTCCTCAACAGAATGGTGTTGCTGAAAGGAGAAATAGGACACTAATAGAGGCTGCTAGATCTCTGTTGGCTGATTCAAAACTACCAATTACCTTCTGGGCTGAAGCAGTTAATACTGCCTGTTATGTCCAAAACAGAGTTCTAGTAGTTAAGCCAAAGAACAAGACACCATATGAGCTTTTAAATAAAAGAAAACCTTTCATTGGATTTTTCAAACCTTTTGGGTGTCCTTGTACAATTCTCAATACCAAATCTCACTTAGGTAAGTTTGATAGCAAAGCAGATGATGGATTTCTTGTTGGGTATTCATCTCAGAGTAAGGCCTACAGAGTTTTTAACTCATCTTCTAGAATAATTGAAGAAAGTGACAATGTCAAATGCAATGAGAACACACCAAATCCTATTGGAACTGGTCCTCAGTGGCTATTTGACATTGATTCACTAACTAACTCTTTTGGTTTCAGTAGTGATGATTATGCAGGTTCAGGATGTGGAGGATCAGGGACTATACAGGTTCAAGAAAGCATATCTAAATCTGTGATCTTTCCCATACCCACAGTAAATTCCTTTGAAGACTGTGAAAATGAACCATCTACTGGACCAAGTCAGAGTGAAGAAGAAAGTAGAAATGAGGAGAATCAAGAAGATAAAGAATCAGAAGTAGCTGCTGACAACACTTCAGTTGAGTTGAATGACTCTAATCTAGAGGCTGGACTTAATGAAGAACCTAGTCATCACACCAGAGTACAAAAGAATCATCCTCCACAACTGGTAATAGGAGATATATCCTCTCCTATGATGACTAGACATCAAAGCAGACTTCAAGAAATGCAAGATCAACAGCATACAGTGCTTTCTTGCTTTCTATCCCAGCTTGAGCCTAAAAAGGCACATGATGCTATGAAAGAATCCAGCTGGATAGAAGCAATGCAAGAAGAACTGTTGCAGTTCAAACTACAAGATGTATGGGATCTAGTAGACCTTCCTAAAGGTCACAGAGCAATTGGCACAAAGTGGATCTTCAGGAACAAGAGAGATGAAAGAGGAATTGTCATAAGGAACAAAGCAAGACTAGTAGCTCAAGGGTATACTCAAGAAGAGGGTATAGATTATGAAGAAGTTTTTGCACCTGTGGCTAGGATAGAAGCAATCAGATTATTCCTAGCCTATGCTTCTTACATGAACTTCAAAGTCTACCAAATGGATGTAAAGATTGCTTTTCTCTATGGCTCAATTGAAGAAGAGGTATATGTCTGTCAACCACCAGGGTTTGAAAACCCAAGCTATCCAGACAGGGTATACAAACTGAAGAAAGCACTTTATGGACTACATCAAGCTCCAAGAGCATGGTATGACACTCTGTCATCCTATCTCTTGGAAAATGGCTTTGAAAGAGGAGTCATTGATAAGACTCTATTTATCAAGAGAAAGAAGAAGGATATCTTGCTGGTCCAAATCTATGTTGATGATATCATCTTTGGATCTACAAGAAACAACATGTGCAAGGAGTTTGAGGAACTAATGCATCAAAGGTTCAAAATGAGTTTCATGGGGGAACTTACTTTCTTCCTTGGCCTCCAAGTTCAATAGAAGTCAGATGGAATATTTATCTGTCAGTCCAAGTATGTGCAGGACATTCTAACCAAGTTTGGTTTCTCAGATTCAAAACCTGCTAGCACACCTATGGAGACACACAAGCATCTAACAGCAGATATTGAGGGGGAGGATATGGATGTGCATCATTACAGATCCATGATTGGCTCTCTCATGTATCTCACAGCATCAAGGCCAGATATAATGTTTCCAGTCTGTGTTTGTGCAAGATTCCAAGTTAGGCCAAAGCAATCTCACTTTCAAGCTGTTAAGAGGATATTCAGATATCTCAACGGGCAACACAGATTGGGACTTTGGTATCCTCATGACTCACCCTTTGACCTAATAGCATACTCAGACAGTGATCTAGGTGGGGCAAACTTGGACAGAAAATCTACTTCTGGAGGATGTCAGTTTTTGGGTGCTAGACTAGTTTCATGGCAGTGCAAGAAACAAACCACAGTGTCCACATCTACAACAGAGGCAGAGTACATAGCAGCTGCAAGTTGCTGTTCTCAAGTCTTATGGATTCAGAATCAAATGTTGGACTATGGGGTAACCTTTCTACACACTCCCATCTTTATTGATAATAGCAGTGCTATCAGCATTGTAAATAATCCTGTCAAGCACTCTAAGACAAAGCACATTGAGATCAGGTATCACTTCATAAGAGACTGTAATGAAAAGAAACTTGTTCAAGTTGTAAAAGTTCATACTGACAACCAGTTTGCTGATCTATTCACCAAAGCTTTTGATGTGGGTAGATTCACTTTCTTGGTAACAAGTCTGGGAATGATCAACTCTGAATAAGCATTCTCTCAAAAAGTGGTTAAATATCTGTCTATTATAGTTTCTTGGTGTTACTAATCCTCCTTTACAGGGCACACATAGCAGTACTCAATTCAGCCTAAGCTTCAAAGAGTAAGTATGGTTAATACTGCTAGTGGTTAATACTGCTAGTTGGTTAATACTGCTAGTGGTTAATACTGCTAGTAGCTAATACTGCTCGCAGTTAATACTGCTCGCAGTTAATACTGCTCGCAGTTAATGCTGCTAGTTAGTTAATACTGCTCGCGGTTAATACTGCTCACAGTTAATATTGCTAGTTAATTAATACTGCTCGCGGTTAATACTGCTCGCGGTTAATACTGCTCGCGGTTAATACTGCTTATGTCCCAAATACTATAAATACCCTTTGCCCGCCCAATCGTTCATAACGACTCTTTGCATACTGTTCACCTGCTCTCTAAACCTTTTTCTCTCAAGTACCTAGTCTTTCAGGCAAGAACATCCCGGTTCAATGGCATCCATGGCATTTATCGACGAGCACAATGAGATCGCGATGCTACAAAAGCCAAAGCAAGCTGCAGGATTTCACCAGATTGTGGATTTTCTCAAGTCGAGCCATATTGCTCATGCTCTTACTATTGCTCCTACAATCTATATCGAGCATCAAAGGCAGTTCTGGGCTAATGCCACCATTGTTGCTGAGAATGGTGTGCAGATGATCAAGACCAGGGTGTGTGACCAACCCTTAACTGTTTCTGAGGAAGTTATTCGCATCAGTCTACGTCTAGACGATGCTTCTGGTATAACTTTTATTCCCAATGATGAACTGTTCTCTTCCCTTACAAGAATGGGGTATGGAGGCCCATTGGGTGTTTTCAAATTCTCAAAAGCAAAATTTTCACCCCAATGGCGTTTTCTTGTTCATACCTCGATGCATTGCATCTCTAAAAAGACTACTGGATGGAGTGAGTTCAGCAGTCCCATTGCTTATGCTTTGGTCTGTTTGGCTACTGCCAGAAGGTACAATTTTTCAAAAATGATATTCAGTGATCTTGTATCAAACATGGGAAACAAAAAGAGTTTCTTTATGTATCCCAGGTTTGTCCAAGAAGTTATTACTAATGAATTGACGGATATACCTCAACCTGTTGGGGTATATGTACCTAAACCCCCCAAAGGCAAGGTTTTCTCAAATATGAGGAGATCTGCTGGGGACTCTGAAGGAGTTGACACCCCATTGTTCTCTACAATGATGGTGGTGTCCCAAACCAATGAATGCTAGCACAGAGGAGGAAAGTGGTAACATCAATAAGACCTCCCCCATGGCAACTTTGAATGAGCAATCATTTGAAGGTCCCTGGTGCCAAGAAACCACAGGGGTGGATAGTGCTTCTGCTAGGCAGAAGACATCCACTACTAAAAGATCCAATGATCCTTCAATAGGGGGTAACACTCCTAGAGAAGGTGAGGACAGATATAACTATGATGAATTGATGGAAACCATGGGAAACATTAACCAAGATGTCATCAAACAGGGAAAAGAAATAGAAGAAATGAAGCTGGTCATTCTGTCACAACAAATACATATTGCCAAGCTGAAAAAGATGGTGATCAGTCTGGTACAAAGGCAGAAGAGAAAGCAATTCCAACTAAGGAGAAGGAAATCTGAGAAAGATGCTCCCAAAAAGGGGGAGATCAACATGGAAGAAGCTTCAAGAGAGGGGGAGCTTGATGAGGCAAAAGCAAAAGTTGAGGGGGAGCATGAGAAGGAAAAGAACAATTCTGAAAGGGAGTTAGAAGCAGAAACTGTTAGTGCTGCTGAAACTTCACAAGCAGAGTTAACTCCAACAGAATTTGAAGTAGCTGAGATGCTGATCAAAGCAAAGAATGACACTCCCAAAGCAAAGGGAGTGATCATAAATGAAGGGGGAGCAAAGAAAAGAGAAAAGAAAGAAATGGATGCAGAAGCAAAGAATAAGGGAAAACAAAAATGGTGGAATCTGATCAACCAGTCAAGAAGCAAAGGTTGGTTGAATCAGATGAAGCCTTAGCAAGGAAAATGCAGGAAGTGATTGAAAAAGAAGAAAGAGTTCAGGTAGAAAAGGACAGGGAGATGGCAAAGGCTTTAGCTGCTGAATTAAATGAAGCATATCAGAAAGGGCTTGAAACTGAGAAAGCTAAACAAAGGGCCATAAGCTTGAGAAAGGCTATGATAGCAAAATCAAGTGCAAAGAAAAGAAGACCTTCACAAACTTACCTTGCCACTCAGGAAAGAAACAAAATGATAACTTTCTTGAGGAGTGCAATTGGGGTAAAGAAAGAAATGTTTGTGAAGATGAATTTTGATCAAATCAGGGATCTCTATGAGAAAGAAATGGGGAAGCTGAAGAGTAATGAAAAGGATAGAGTGGAATTTGAAAAGAAGGCCAAGGAGAGTAATGATATGAATATGAATCAACCATTCCCTGAAAGTGAAGAGGGAACTCCTATCAAAGAAGAGGCAGAGAACAAGGAAGAGAAGAAGAAGGAAGCTACTCTAGTGCAGGTTCAAAAGACTTTGAAGAGAACCAAAATGATGGCTAAAAGAAAGAAAAATGTAAAGAAGCCTAGAGTAGAAGAAGAGCCAAAGGTTGCTGAAGAAGAAGAGGCACCTCAGAATGAAGCTAACTCTCAGGAAATACCACAGAGTTCAAATGTAAACATGTACATGGTGGTAATGGATAAAATTCCAAAGCCTATTTCAGCAGAACCTGTTGGTATAAAACCTCCTGAGGTCATTCACTGGGATACATTGACAGTGGATGGAAAGGAGTATATCAGACTGAAGAGAAAAGATGAGAAATATGAAGTGTACAGCACTTGGAGTAAGATTGTCAGAACATGTTCAAGGTCTGATATTGAAGAAATGTTTGCAATAGGGATGAAGTCATATGTAGATGAACTGAAAGCTCCAGAGATTTCAATTAAAAAACTGGTAATGGAGTATATGTGTATGATGTTCAAACCTGATGAAGTAGAGGAGGTAATCAGAAATGTTTTTCAAACAGTGAATAATTGGACTCTATATGAAACTAGTGGAGTGTATGCAGGGACTTTGGATTTAAATCACACTGAGTACTTCCTAGTGGATAGAGTGTACAATCATAGCAGATTGAAGCTTCATGCCATGCTGAAGAAAAAGCTAGGGTGTATTCCAGATTCAGAGATGGCTAAATACTTGATCCAAAGAACCATCAATCAGAGTTTGGGATTGGATGCAAATACTGGAATGTAGGCCACTGTGAAGTTTTGGGAGCATCTTGGAGAGCATCTGGAAGAGTATCTGAAGAACTTGACTTCTCTTCTTAAAAGTCAAGTTAGGGGGAGATTGTTGGGAACTGAAGATTCTATCAAGTGTGGTTAATGCTGCTAGTACAAAATTACTACTGCTGGTTACTACTGCTAGTTCAGAGTTAGTACTGCCAGAGTACAAAATTACTACTGCTGAGTATTACTACTGCTAGTAGAATTAATACTGCTAGTCAATGTTAGTGCTGCTTGAACAAAGTTAGTACTGCTTAGCTAGTTAGTACTGCTAGTAGTTAGTGCTGCTTAGTAGTTAATGCTGCTAGAAGAAGTTAATGCTGCTGAGCATAATTAGTGCTGCTTAAGAGATCCGGATGGAAAGAATGACAGCTGGATATTCTGAAGATACATATGGAAGCTTAGAGATATACATGGAAGATATACTGAAGATTTGTTTATTCTTTGTAATTATCTTTTGATTAGTATATGTATAGAATGTATAGAATAGATAGATAGAATGGTTTTTTTGATTATTAGAAGTTCAGGAGAGAAATCAACCTCAAGGCATTGATCCTAATTCTAGAGAAGTAGAATTCGTATTGGTGAGCCTGTTCATCAATATTGAGGTTGAGTGTGTAATCTTGTAGCTTCAAGAATTCAATACAAATTTACAAGTTATTGATTATATATTGTTCTGGTTTACTGTTTTATTGAATATCAAAGTGTTATTCCGCAACTTCTTTGATATTAGTTTCTGAGAATTTATTCTTGTTAAGAATTCGATCCTGACAAAAGTGCATATTATGGAAAATGTGTCGTTTTCATTTTGACGTATAATATTTCGAAGGATATTGCTCTAAACTGAATTCCTTTCTTTTAAAGATATATTCATACATGTTAAAACTTTTGAGCTCACTAGGCATTAAGCCTAACCTTTTTATTTGTCGGCATGTGCACCAGGTTCCTGTTGGGGGTTCGGTTCTAACAAGTGCTATGAGGAGTTGAGCCTTAGCTTTATGCAAGAGTGAGTAGTTGGTGAAGTCTTCCGCAGATTGAAGATAGTAATTGTTATTTGGGTTTAGTAACACCCGTCCTTTTTATAGTTTGTATGTATAGGATGAATGTATGTGTCGAGGTTAATTCTTAAATTGTGTTGGTAGTCGAAGTAATTATTGATGTATTTAGGAAATTTTTAATAAGTTGTTAGCTTCAGATTTGAGGGTGTTACACTACGTAATCGAACCTAATGATTCGGTATCGATTAACACCGTAATCAAGTCGCGTGATGCGATTTTCATCAATGCATAGGCCGAAGGACCTGATTCCTAGCACCAATAAAGTGCAAAATATAGAAAGGTTGGATGGTGTTTTAAATCCAGAAAGACAGCAGGTCCGGAGAAGCCAAAGAGGCCGAATTGCCAAAAATTTTGGTCCCGACTTCCAACTGTATTGGGTGGAAGGTTCAAGGGATGAGCTTGGGCTTTAATACTCTTATTGTTATAGTATTGAGGATGACCCAAAGACTTTCAAAGAGGCGATGGAGTTTCTAGATGTCGCCTTTTGGAAGGAAGCAATTGATGACGAAATATCATCAATTCTTGAGAATAACACTTGGGTGTTATCGGATTTGTCTCCAGGTTCTAAACCACTTGGATGCAAATGGATCTTCAAAAAGAAGATGAAAGTTGATGGGACGATTGATAAATTCAAGGCCCGGTTAGTAATTCAAGGGTTTCGGCAAAAACCCGGTATTGACTATTTCGATACGTATGCTCTGGTGGCACGTATTTCGACTATTAGATTGTTAATCGCCTTGGCAGCAATACACAATATTTTTATCCATAAAATGGATGTTAAAACAACCTTCTTGAATGGCGATCTTCAAGAGGAAGTTTACATGAAACAACCGGAAGGTTTCGTTATGCCCGGAAACGAACATAAGGTGTGTAAACTTGTGAAATCCTTGTATGGGCTGAAACAAGCACCTAAACAATGGTATCAAAAGTTTGATGAAATTATTTTGTCATGTGGTTTTGCTTTAAACCAATGTGACAAATGTGTTTATAGTAGATTTAATGTTACTAGTACGGGTGTGATCATCTGCTTGTATGTAGATGACATGTTAATTTTCTGGACTGGCCAAAATCATGTATATGAGACTAAGAAATTGTTGTCATCTAAATTTTCCATGAAAGACATGGGAGAGGCTGATGTAATCCTTGGTATAAGGATTAAACAGGTTAACAAAGGGATTGTTATGACACAATCGCATTATATTGAGAAAATTCTCAATAAGTTTAATTACCGTGAGTGTTCTCCCGTAAGCACTCCCATGGATCCAAGTGTGAAATTAATGCCTAATATGGGCAAGGATATTTCACAACTTGAATACTCTAAGGCCATTGGTAGCTTAATGTACGCCATGACAAGCACCAGGCCCGATATAGCTTATGTCGTGGGATGATTGAGCCGGTATACTAGTAATCCTAGTACTCAACATTGGCAAGCGGTTCAAAGAGTATTCAAATATCTCAAGGGAACTATGGATTATGGTATGAGTTATTTAGGATATCCTTCGATTTTAAAAGGTTATTCGGATGCAAGTTGGATATCCAACATGGAGGATCATTCCTCTACTAGTGGTTGGGTATTTTTGCTTAGAGGAGGTGCCATCTCTTGGGCATCTAAAAAGCAAACTTGTATTACAAACTAAACAATGGAATCTGAATTTGTTGCACTAGCCGCTGCCGGTAAAAAGGCGGAGTGGCTAAGAAATTTAATTTATGAGATTCCATTGTGGCCAAAGCCGATTGCACCTATTTCAATCCATTGTGACAGTGCGGCCACTTTGGCTAAGGCTTATAGCCAAGTTTACAATGGTAAGTGTAACACCACGGTTACATAACAAACACTTACCGAACCACCGATAAATTAATTTAGTTTCAAAAACCTCAGATTACGGGATAACAATATATAACCCAAAATACATAATTTAAGGCTTAATAAATACATAACAAACCATAACATAACCATCAGGGACATATCTACCCGGAATGTTCTAACTATATACAATCCCAAAAGTTTAATGTATAAATTCCTAAACCAAAAGTAAGCTTCACGCTTCAGTCCCTACCGATCAACCGACCTTGTTCTTACCTTTGTCGACTTACCCTGAAAAGTTAATAACCATAAAAAGGAAAGCCATAAAGCTTACTGAATTCATATGGAAAATGTGGTTACAATGTAGTATACAAGCGTACATACTAGGAAATGAAGAAGGGCTCGAAAACAAGTTTACATAACAACAATGAAACAACTTAGTTATACCATATGAAATCATATACATAAAACGCACTTTCAACGAGGGAATCACAAAGAAAACATTAATGAAATCAACATTATTTTTCGACATCATGTGTTGGGAACTGAAGAATTTATCAAGTATGATTAATGCTGCTAGTACAAGATTACTACTGCCAGAGGACTTCAATAGTTAATACTGCTGAGTATTACTACTGCTAGTAGAATTAATACTGCTAGTCAAAGTTAGTGCTGCTTGAACAAAGTTAGTACTGCTTAGCTAGTTAGTGCTGCTAGTAGTTAGTGCTGCTTACAGTTAATACTGCCAATCTGATTAGTGCTGCTTATTAGATGAAGATCCGAATTAGAAGAATGACAGCTGGATATTTTGAAGATATTCATGGAAGATATACTGAAGATATTTTATTTTTTTGTAATTATCTTTTTGTTCAGTATATGTATAGAATGTATAGAATAGTTTAGAATATAGATAATTCAATTCTAAGTTTTTGTTTTAGAGAGAATCAACCTCAAGGCATAGATCCTAATTCTAGAGAAGTAGAATTCGTCTTGAAAGAGTCTGTTCTTCAAGATTGAGGTTGTGTGTGTAATATTGTGATTTTAATACAAGTTTGCAAGTTGTTGATTATATATTGTGTTTGATTACTGTTACATTGAATATCAAAGTGTTATTCCGCAACTTCTTTGATATTGTTTCTGAGTATTCATAATTCTTGTTGAGAATTCGATCCTGACAAGTGGTATCAGAGCCTGTTCTCTCAGAAACAACTATTCATTCATCATGGAAAACTTTGCAGAATCAAACAGTACTCTGGTGTCTAAGGTTCCAATGCTCAAACCTAGTGAATTTGACATGTGGAAGATCAGAATTAGGCAATACATTCTTCTCACTGACTACTCAATGTGGGATATCATTGAGAATGGTCCTTCTGAAGCAGGAAAGATTGGACCAGATGGGAAAAGACCTCCACCAAAAACAGATGGTGAGAGGAAGATCAGACAGACTGAGATGAAGGCCTTGAGCACTCTGCTCTTAGCCATCCCCAATGAATATCAGCATCAATTTTGTAACTGCACTGTTGCTCAGATTCTCTGGAATGCTCTAGAGAAAAGATTTGCTGGAACTAAAAGTATCAAAAGAAATCAAAGAGATGTTCTAAAGCAGCAGTATGAGAACTTCACTTCTTCAAAGAATGAGTCTATGACTCAAACTTTTGATAGGTTCAACAAGCTCATTGGTGAACTGGCTACTGTAGGAGTGAAGATGGAGCAAGATGATATCAACATAAAGTTTCTCAGATCTCTTGGGGATGAATGGACTATGTATACTGTCTCATATAGACAGAGTGACAATCTAGAAGAGAATGAACTTGATGATCTATATAATGATCTAAGAGTTTTTGAAACTGAGGTAGAAACCAAGAAGAAGCCCACTGGGTATATCCACAATGCTGCACTTCTATCAGCCTCTACTGATACTACTGCCAACCCTGAAGCAGTTAGTGCTGCCAGTGGAGTGAATTCAGAAAAAGGCACTGAAACTATCTTTGAAGCCTTTTTGTCCAGTCAAAGCAACAATTCATTGATTAATGATGAACTGGATCAACTTCACCCTGATGACCTGGAGGAGATGGACATTAAATGGCAGATGGCCATGTTATCTATGAGGGTGAAAAAGTTTATCAAAAGAACAGGTAGGAACAACTTCTCTCAAAGAAGAGAAGATGGAGTTGGTTTTGATAAGACAAAGGTGGAATGTTATAAGTGCCACATGAAAGGACACTTTGCTAGAGAGTGCAGAAGTGGTGTTCCAAACAACAACCACCAATAGACTCAGAATGGAGGCTACAAGAACCCTGCTCAAGCTCTTGTTTCTCAACAAGGAATGGGGTTTGACTGGAGTGATCAAGCTGAGGAAGTCATTCAGAATCAAGCTCTTATGGCAGAAGTGTCTGATCTCCCCTCTGAGGTAATTTCTAATCTTTGCACTCAATCTTGCATAGACACTGTCAAAAGATACAGGGATCATAACCAAAGCATGTGTGATGACCTCAAAAGATTAGAAAAGGACAGAAGAGACTATGTGTTGATAGTAGAGAGATTTGAAGAACAAATCAAAGGCTTTCAAGCTAATGAACTTAAACACTCTTATGACACAAACTATTGGAAGTGGGAAAAGAATGAGTTAGAGACCAAACTTTCTAAGTCCTTAGAAGAGAATGATGGCTGAAAGAGGAACTATCTAAGGTTAAGCTTGACATAGAAAAGTTTTCATATGCTTCAAAAGCAATGGATTCTCTTCTAAAGGCTCAGATTCATGATAAGATGAAGCCTGGTATTGGATACAACAATACACCCCCTCCTTACAACAACAACTATATCTCTCCTACTTCAGACTTGTTAGAGACCAAGGAGAAAAAGGACTTGACTGAGAAAGCTTTTAAGATAGATCCTTTGGATGAGGTAGTAGTTAAGGATTTGACTGAGAAAGAAGCTAGTGAGAATAGGAATAATGCTGTGAGTAAAGAGATACCATTAGAAAACAACATTATCACCAATGAGGGATGTGGAAAAATCTGGGTAAAGTCTAAGGAGATAGAGAAGACCAAAGGAAAGGATAACAAGGTCCATTACAAACAAACCACTATTGTGAATCCTGGACCTTGTAAACAGTGTGCTTGCAATAAATCTAAGAGCCTAAATTCTGGTATAAAAAGAGGTAATCAAAGAAACTGAAATAATCAATGGGCTCAGAAACAAGGAGTTGATCTGAATAAAATAATCAGACCAAAACCTTGTTTCATATGTGGTAAGTTAAACCATTTGGCTAAGCACTGTTTCTTTAACCCTATTAACCAACAGATGAACTTTCAAAGATTTGTGCAAAAACCTGTTGGTTATAGGAAGGCTGGAAAGAAACATATTGGGAAGAAATCTGTTGAAACCAAAGGCCCCATGAAGAATAAGGCTTTAAAAGAAAGTGTTTTAATATGGGTGCCTAGAAGCACTAAAACTGTTAGTACTGCTGACAGAGATAGTGTTGCTAGAAACATTACAGTTGCTACCAGTGTTAGTACTGCTAAAAATTTTAATGTTGCTAACACAGTTACGGCTGCTAACACAGTTACTACTTCTAACAAGGTTAGTACTGCTAAGCATGCAAGTGCTGCTAATGCAGTTAGTACTTCTAAAACCAGTACTGTTCCTAGCAAATGTGGTTCTAAACCTATCATTGTAACAAAGTACTCCAGAAATGAGGAGTCAAAGTTTAAAAATCTTGTCAAGAAAGAATGCAAGTATTTTGATGAGAAAGGGGTACCCAAGACCACTTTGTCTTGGGTTCCTAATTCATACTAACTGATCTATCTTATGTTCAGGGCAACCAACAGCTCAAGGGTAAGAGCATATGGCATCTTGATAGTGGTTGCTCTAGGCACATGACAGGCAACATGTCATGCCTTCAGGATTTCAAGCATATCAATGGAGGACATGTTGCATTTGGAGATAATCTTACAAGTGGTAAAATCAGTGGAAAAGGTAATGTCACCAAAGGTAAGATGACATTTGAGGATGTCTACTATGTTGATCAATTGAAGTACAACCTGTTAAGTGTATCACAGGTTTGTGACAAACAGCATAACATATTATTTACTAATACAGAGTGTATGATCCTTGCTCCAGAGTTCAAGGTAGTTGATGAAAGCATGATACTACTTAGAACTCCAAGAAAGGACAATGTTTATTGTCTAGATATGGACAATGTTGATAGTGATTCATCCCTGAACTGTCTTGTTTCAAAAGCTTCTGTGGATGAATCCTCTCTTTGGCACAGAAGGATGTGTCACATGAATTTCAAGACTATGAACAAACTTGTTA
This sequence comes from Arctium lappa, assembly GCA_023525745.1. NCBI lineage: Eukaryota > Viridiplantae > Streptophyta > Magnoliopsida > Asterales > Asteraceae > Arctium > Arctium lappa. The sequence continues at coordinate 17,151,887 of CM042056.1, read as the reverse complement.
AAAACAACCTTGTAAGAGGTTTACCATCAAAAGTCTTTTCATGTGATGATCATTGTGTTGCTTGTCTTAAAGGCAAACAGCACAAAACTTCTCATAAGACCAAAGAGATAAATACAATTTCTTCTTGTCTCCAGTTATTGCATATGGATCTGTTTGGTCCTACAAATGTTATGAGTATAGGCAAGAAATCTTACTGCTTGGTTATTATTGATGATTACTCCAGATTTACTTGGGTATATTTTTTAAGGACTAAGGATGAGACAAGTGGACTGATCAAATCTTTTATCCTAAGAATTGAAAACCAAACTAATCAAAAAGTAAAAATCATTAGATCATACAATGGAACTGAATTTAAAAATCTTGATCTAAACACCTTTTGTGAAGAAAAAGGAATTGAGAGACAATATAGTGTCCCTAGGACTCCTCAACAGAATGGAGTTGCTGAGAGGAGAAATAGGACACTAATAGAGGTTGCTAGATCTCTGTTAGCTGATTCAAAACTGCCAATTACCTTCTGGGCTGAAGCAGTTAATACTGCTTGTTATGTCCAAAACAGAGTTCTAGTGGTCAAGCCAAAGAACAAGACCCCATATGAGCTTTTAAATAAAAGAAAACCCTTTATTGGATTTTTCAAACCTTTTGGGTGTCCTTGTACAATTCTTAATACCAAAACTCACTTAGGTAAGTTTGATAGCAAGGCAGATGATGGATTTCTTGTTGGGTATTCATCTCAGAGTAAGGCCAACAGAGTTTTTAACTCTTCTTCTAGAATAATTGAAGAAAGTGACAATGTCAAATGCAATGAGAACACACCAAATCCTATTGGGTCTGGTCCTCAGTGGCTATTTGACATTGATTCACTAACTAACTCTTTTGGTTTCAGTAGTGATGATTATGCAGATTCAGGAAGTGGAGGATCAAGAACTACCCAGGTCCAAGACAGTATATCTAAATCTGTGATCTTTCCCATACCCACAGTGGATCTTGTTGAAGACTGTGAAAAGGAACCATCTACTGGACCAAGTCAGAGTGAAGAAGAAAGTAGAGATGAGGAGACTCAAGACAATAAAGAATCAGAAGTAGCTGCTGAAAACACCCCAGATGAGTTGAATGACTCCAATCTAGAGGTGGGACTCAATGAAGAACCTAATCATCACACCAGAATTCAAAAGAATCATCCTCCACAGCTGGTAATAGGAGATATATCCTCTCTTATGATGACTAGAAATCAAAGCAGGCTACAAGAAATGCAAGACCAACAGCATACAGTGCTTTCTTGCTTTTTATCCCAACTTGAGCCTAAGAAGGCACATGATGCAATGAAAGAGTCCAGTTGGATAGAAGCAATGCAAGAAGAACTACTGCAATTCAAGCTGCAAGATGTTTGGGATCTGGTAGACCTTCCTAAAGGCTAAAGAGCAATAGGAACAAAATGGGTCTTCAGGAATAAGAGAGATGAAAGAGGCATAGTGATAAGGAATAAAGCAAGGCTGGTGGCTCAAAGGTATACACAAGAAGAGGGAATAGATTATGAAGAAGTATTTGCACCTGTAGCCAGGATAGAAGCAATTAGATTATTCCTGGCTTATGCTTCTTATATGAAATTCAAAGTCTATCAAATGGATGTAAAAAGTGCATTTCTCTATGGCTCAATTGAAGAAGAGGTATATGTCTGTCAACCACCAGGGTTTGAAAACCCAAGCTATCCAGACAGGGTATACAAATTGAAGAAAGCACTTTATGGACTGCATCAAGCTCCAAGAGCATGGTATGACACTCTGTCATCCTATCTCTTGGAAAATGGCTTTGAAAGAGGAGTCATTGATAAGACTCTATTTATCAAGAGAAAGAAGAAGGATATCTTGCTGGTCCAAATCTATGTTGATGATATCATCTTTGGATCTACAAGAAACAACATGTGCAAGGAGTTTGAGGAACTAATGCATCAAAGGTTCAAAATGAGTTTCATGGGGGAACTTACTTTCTTCCTTGGCCTCCAAGTTCAACAGAAGTCAGATGGAATATTTATCTGTCAGTCCAAGTATGTGCAGGACATTCTAACCAAGTTTGGTTTCTCAGATTCAAAACCTGCCAGCACACCTATGGAGACACACAAGCATCTAACAGCAGATATTGAGGGGAGGATATGGATGTTCATCATTATAGATCCATGATTGGCTCTCTCATGTATCTTACAGCCTCTAAGCCAGATATAATGTTTCCAGTCTGTGTATGTGCAAGATTCCAAGTTAGGCCAAAGCAATCTCACTATCAAGCTGTTAAGAGGATATTCAGATATCTCAAAGGGCAACCAAGATTGGGACTTTGGTATCCTCATGACTCATCATTTGACCTACTTGCCTACTCAGATAGTGATCTAGGTGGAGCAAACTTGGACAGAAAATCTACTTCTGGAGGATGTCAGTTTTTGGGTGCAAGACTAGTGTCATGGCAGTGCAAGAAACAAACCACAGTGTCCACATCTACAACAGAAGCAGAGTACATAGCAGCTGCAAGTTGCTGTTCTCAAGTCTTATGGATTCAGAATCAAATGATGGACTATGGGGTAACCTTTCTACACACTCCAATCTTTATTGATAATAGCAGTGCTATTAGCATTGTTAATAATCTTGTCAAGCACTCAAAGACAAAGCACATTGAGATCAGGTATCACTTTATAAGAAACTATAATGAAAAGAAACTTATTCAAGTTGTAAAAATTCATACTGATAACCAGTTTGCTGATCTATTGACCAAAGCTTTTGATGTGGGTAGATTCACTTTCTTGGTAACAAGTGTGGGAATGATCAACTCTGCATAAACCCCTTCTCAAAAAGTGGTTACATACCTGTATATTATTTATTCTTGGTGTTACTAATCTTCCTTTTCAGGGAATACATAGCAGTACTCAGTTCATCACAAGCTTAAAAGAGTAAGTATGGTTAATACTGCCAGTACAGTTTTAATACTGCCAGTGCACAGTTACTACCGCTAGTGGTTAATACTACTCTCAGTTAATACTGCTAGTTAGTTAATACTGCTAGTGGCTAATACTGCTCTCAGTTAATACTACTACTTAGTTAATACTGCTAGTGGTTAATACTGCTCTCAGTTAATACTGCTTGTCCGTTAATACTGCTTATGTCTCGAATACTATAAATACCCTTTGCCCGCCTAAAAGTTCATAACGACTCTTTGCATACTGTTCACTTGCGCTCTAAACCCTTTCTCTCTCAAGTTCAAAGTCTTTCAGGCAAGAACATTCAAGAACAATGGCATCAATGGCATTCATAGACGAGCACAATGAAATCGCGATGCTACAGAAGCCCAAACAAGCTGTTGAGTTTCACCAGATTGTGGATTTCCTCAAGTCAAGCCATATTGCCCATGCTCTCACTGTTTCGCCATCAATCTATATCGAGCATCAAAAGCAATTCTGGGCAAATGCCACCATTGTTACTGAAAATGGTGTGTAAATGATCAAGACAAGGGTGTGTGACAAACCCTTGACAGTTACTGAAGCGGTAATTCGCATTAGTCTACGTCTAGACGATGCCTCTGGTATAACTTCTATCCCTAATGATGAACTGTTTTCTACACTTACTAGGATGGGGTATGGAGGCCCATTGGGTGTGTTCAAGTTCTCAAAAGCCAAATTTTCACCCCAATGGCGCTTCTTTGTCCATACCCTTATGCACTGTATCTCTAAAAAGACTACTGGATGGAGTGAGTTCAGTAGCACCATTGCTTATGCTTTGGTGTGCTTGGCCACTGCCATAAAGTACAATTTTTCAATAATGATTTTCAGTGATCTTGTCTCAAACTTGGGAAGCAAAAAGAGCTTTTATATGTACCCCAGGTTTGTCCAAGAAGTTATCACCCACGAATTGATGAATATGCCTCATTTTGATGGGGTATATGTACCTAAACCCCATAAAGGCAAGGTTTTCTCAAATATGAGAAGATCTGCTGGGGACTTGGAAGGAGTAGACACCCCATTGTTCTCTACAATGATGGTGGTGTCCCACACTGATGAAGGTATGGCAGCAGGGTCAAGGCCCCCATTAGACCATCCCACTGCTAGACAATCCCAACCTTCCCACTCTAAATCAATTCCCCAGTCTCTTCTTGATAAACCAACTTCACCTATCACCCAAACATACAAAAGGAAATAGGTAAAGAAGGCTCCTTCCCTTCTTGTACCTTCACCCACTCAACCTTTAAGCCCTCTAAGGGAGAATTCTCCTTTATAGAATATCAATAGGGAACCCAAAGGGGTGTCTCCCAACCCCAAGGAGGTGCTCTCTGAGGAGGAGGAAGAGCATATGGGTGAGAAGGCTGCCACTACTTCTGCTAGCACAGAGAAGGTCAGTGTTAACATCTCTAAGACCTTCCCCATGGCAACTTTGACTGAGCAATCATTCAAAGGTCCCAGGTGCCAAGAAACCACGGGGGTGGAAAGTGCTTCTGCTAGGCAGAAGGCTTCCACTACTAAAAGATCCCATGATCCTTCAAAAGGGGGTAACACTCCTGGAGAAGGTGAGGACAGATATGACTATCTTGAATTGATGGACACAATGGCCAACATAAACAGGGATGTGATCAATCAAGGAAAAGACATCGAAGAGCTGAAACTAATAGTCCTGTCTCAACAAGCTCAGATTTCCAAACTGAAGGATATGGTAAAGAGATTGCTCCAGAAAAAGAAGAGGAGGCAATTTGTGCTTAAAAGAAGGGAACTAGTGACTGATGCTCCCAAAAAGGGGGAGTCAGAAGTTGATGTCAACAGGGAAGATGCTCCAGAAAAGGGAGAGGAACTTGATGTTGAGGGGGAGAAAGCAGCAGTAACAGAGCAAGCAAAAGAAACCATTAATGCTGCTAGTTCAAGTAAAGCAGCAGAAATGGTTAGTACTGCTGAAATAAGCAAAGCAGCAGAAACAGTGAAAGAAGTTTTAACAGAGTTGGAGATTGCAGAAACCTTACTTAAAGCCAAGCATGATATTCCCAAGGTCACCTCAAAGACCAAAGGAGTAGTCATCAAAGAACAAGGGGATGTGATCAAGAAAGATGGCAGTAAGAAGGCAATGAGTAAAGAGAAAGGCAAAGCAAAGCTAGTTGAATCTGATCAACCAAAGAAAAGGCAGAAGTTAATTGAATCAGATGAAGCTCTAGCTAGGAAGATTCAGCTAGAACTTGAAGAAGCAGAATTTGTGCAAGTAGCAAAGGATAGAGAAATAGCTAAAGCAATGGCTGCAGAGTTAAACAAAGCCTACCAACAGAGTTTAGCAACTGAGCAAGCCAAGCAGAAAGCCACATTTTTGAAGAAGCCTACCAAGATCAAAATGGCTGCAAGAAAAAGACAACCTTCAAAGACATACCTTGGTGCTCAAGAGAGAAAGAAAATGATTACTTTCCTCAAGGGTGCAGTAGGTGTCAAGGTAGAGATGTTTTCTAAAATGTCTTTTGAGAAGCTCAAAAAGATGTATGATGCTAAGATGACAAAGCTTCAAGGGGATGATATTGCAAGGGTTGAAATGGAGAAAAGAATGAAAGAGAGCAATGATTTCTTACAAAAACCATTCCCTGATGAGCAAGAAACTCCAGAAAAGGAAGCAACAATTGGTGAAAGTTTAAGATCTTTGAAAAGAACAAAGATGATTGCCAGGAGAAAGATTACAAAGAAGCCTAGAATAGTGGAAGAAGAGGCTGAAAAGGTTGCTGAAGAAGAAGAGGAACCTGAGTCATCTACAATGCAAGAACCTGCAAGTACTGAGGATGTTAAAATGTACATGGTAGTGATGAACAAAGTGCCTGAACCAATTTCAACAGAACCTGTAGGGGTTAAACCTCCTGAAGTTATTCTCTGGGATACATTGACAGTGGATGGAAAGGAATACATAAGGCTCAAAAGGAAGGATGAAAAGTATGAGGTGTTCAATACTTGGGCAAAGATTGTAAGAACATGCTCTAGGTCTGATATTGAAGAAATGTTTGAAATAGGGATGAAGTTATATGCAGATGAACTGAAAGCTCCAGTGATTTCAATTAAAAAGCTGGTATTGGAGTATCTGTGTATGATGTTCAAGCCTGATGAAGTAGAGCATGTGATCAGGAATGTGTTCAAATCTGTCAACAATTGGACTCTATATGAAACTAGCGGAGTATATGCAGTGACTTTAGATTTGAATCACATTGAATTCTTTCTAGTGGATAGAGTGTACAATCATAGCAGACTAAAGCTTCATGCAATGTTGAAGAAGAAGCTAGGATGTGTTCCAGATTCAGAAATGGCTAAATATTTGATCCAAAGAACAATCAATCAGAGTTTGGGGTTGGATGCAAATACTGGAATTTAAGTCATGATGGAGTTTTGGGAGCATCTTGAAGAAGATCTGAAGAACTTGACATTTCTTCCTAAAAGTCAAGTTAGGGGGATATTGTTGGGAACTGAAGAATTTATCAAGTATGATTAATGCTGCTAGTACAAGATTACTACTGCCAGAGGACTTCAATAGTTAATACTGCTGAGTATTACTACTACTAGTAGAATTAATACTGCTAGTCAAAGTTAGTGCTGCTTGAACAAAGTTAGTACTGCTTAGCTAGTTAGTGTTGCTAGTAGTTAGTGCTTCTTACAGTTAATACTGCCAATCTGATTAGTGCTGCTTATTAGATGAAGATCCGAATTAGAAGAATGACAGCTGGATATTCTGAAGATATACTGAAGATATTTTATTTTTTTGTAATTATCTTTTTGTTCAGTATATGTATAGAATGTATAGAATAGTTTAGAATATAGATAATTCAATTCTAAGTTTTTGTTTTAGAGAGAATCAACCTCAAGGCATAGATCCTAATTCTAGAGAAGTAGAATTCGTCTTGAAAGAGTCTGTTCTTCAAGATTGAGGTTGTGTGTGTAATATTGTGATTTTAATACAAGTTTGCAAGTTGTTGATTATATACTGTGTTTGATTACTGTTACATTAAATATCAAAGTGTTATTCCGCAACTTCTTTGATATTGTTTCTGAGTATTCATAATTCTTGTTGAGAATTCGATCCTGACATCATGTAAGTTCCATGCCAATTAACTTTTACACAAACATAAGACTTGACACCAAATCCGTCCTTCATCTCCCGGATTATGCCAAAGTCCTATACTCACCCCCTGACTCCCACTGGGCAGTGAGTACGGCAGCCCCTCTGATTGTCTCATTGGACTCCATGGAATATCGACAATCGGCGCCCAAAACGCATCACAAGATCAATACAAGCAATATGACAATTCAAGATGATATCCAGGATCTAGCATGATTCATGAATGAACAATAAAGCACATAAGCATGTATAACCACAAAGTAACGCATATGTCCACATGAACTCACGGTGTTGTTCATTGAATTCGGTTAACCAAACCGAAAGCCAAACCGAAAGGCGAATCCCAACTTCTGTTCAATGGTTGGAAAACACTTCCAAGACCTTAAATTATGCTCAAATTACACCTGAAGTTCATATATAGAGTCCTATTAGCAATGCACAATAATAACACAAACTTAACCCTTTTTAATTCAAGCATTCTACTTTGTTTTTACTACACAACACCTACTTGCAGACATGTTTTGCCTATCTTAAACTCAAAATCATCAAATTACATCTAAAGATGGAATGCACCCCTTTATCCTACTTTTCCAGAGCCTATTTATACAGATTTTTAGGATAAATGACACTTTTTACCCACCTTAAATTTGGAATTAGATTTTGATGTCTGAATACAAAATAAGGTAGACACTCCTAGCTTTGAAATGCCTCTGACCTCATATTTTTCTGATTTTTCCATGATTTTATACGATTTTTCTAAAACAGTGCTAAAACATGATTTCAAACTCGAAAAAAAATCACACTTTTGTGCAATTAAGTATCCAATTCCATTCCAATACTAACCAAATTCAGATGTTAACTTAAACGTATCATTATCTAGGTAAAATCAACAAGAAACCATGGTTCATTCATCAATTTCTAATTTCATCAAAATCCAACTTTGTATAGCAAAGAGTTAACTTGTTCTTTATGAATATTCACTTTCCTTTCCATCTTCTTGCAAATCAACCAACATAAAACCTTAATCTTACAAAATTATCCACTAATCACAAACATGCAAACCCTAATCTCCTTAATTAACACTAATTATAACGATTAAACTTAGTATTAGGAGTATACCTTCAATAATCTTCACATATACATCAAGATTTCATCACTTTGAGCTTTGATTCTTCAAGGATTGGATGTGTTTGAGCTTAAGTGTGAGAATCGCACCTTAAGTGTGTGTGGAAGTTCTTGAACTGAAAATGGCATAAATTGGGCCAAAAATTCGTCTTATGCAAGCTGAATCCGAGTTGGGTCGGGTCTGACCTGCCTGGGTACCCATTTTGACCACTCAACACTGAAAATGACATAACTTTTCGCTCGAAACTCCGTTTTCAATGAGGTTTTCGCCTACGCGTTCGTAACGAGATAATGAACAACTTCCAACAAAAATATTTCAGAAAAGACCTACCACTAAAAGCAGTTTTACATATTTGTGGACGTTATGCTTTCCTTTGCAATTTCGTCGTTTTTTATTTTAAGCTAGGAATCTCGTAAAAGTTTCCCGACACTTCCAAAAACTTCTAATAGGTCCAAAACTTAGTTCCAAAGCTTAACATCTCATCAAACACCTCTCGTTTGATTTTTGTGCGGGTAGTTTACCGAAATAACAACGTATTTTGTAAAACTTGCATAAAATACAATCTACGCGACCTTTTCGACTTCCATCACTTCTAGCACTTCATATTTACTTATTCAAAGGTGTTCCAACCTTTAAATCACCATTTATATCATCCGTTCAAGTTTTGGGTAGATTTTCCCATTTTGCCACTCTAGTGACCTACCCGATTTCCATTAGAGCAATGCACTTTGTATTTTGAACCCTTGTTAGGTCCATTTTAGCTCAATGATTGGATTGATTGAATGATAAACAAGGATTCAAATGGTAGAAATCTGTAGATTTATTAATGACTGGAAATGTAAACTACAACTACTAAGAACAAAGGAGTCGAATGTCTACATTGTAATATGAAAAGCTTAACCTAAACTAGGCTACAAGATTCCTATTTTTACCCCCAAGCCCTTGTGTACATTTTAAGCCCAAACCCATATACAAGGCCCAATATAATTATGTTGATTACTTTACTAAACTTCTAAATAGAACATATTTTATGTTCTAACATTCTCCACCTAAGTTTTGTAAAGTAATCATTCTCTGATCAACTCCAGCTTCAGCTCCTCTCCCCCTTGATTTCTTTAAAAAACTTAGCGTTGCATAAACTTCAAAGCTACTCTTGATCCCCCTAGAAAGTAGCTCTTATCCTTGAAGTATCAACTGAAATACCAGAGCTGATGTAGACCATAACCTCGACTGAGTGCACGTAAAGACAGCTTTTGACTCTTGTAAACCCAACACATTCTGTATGCCCACAAGAATGATATGTGTTGAGTATTGGAATGACAACCAAGTGCATCTTCAGTGTATAACATCTGATCTGTCTTTGAACCATGAGTTGAAATAGGAATTCAGCTTAAGAACTTCATCTGATAAGCTTACGGGCGGTAGCATCTGGTAGCAACACTACAAGGCATGGGTTGAAGGCAAGCTCTATTCAACAACCGATAGAATGTACTCATTTTCTAACTGCCTTCCAGAATACTGAACAATCAAACCCAAAACTCCTTTCTTCACGAATCAGCTGGATGATTATAAGCACTCAGGATTCTGAATTGCAACTCAAGCATCAGAACAATGATTGCAGTCGCTCACACTACTGAGTGATCAGGTCAGAAGAATGATAAAGTGCTCTCAACTGTCTAACAACTCAAGAAGCTTTCCAGACTGATGATTGCAGATGCCCAGGCAGCTAACTCAATCTAAGCAAAGACCAAATCTGAAAATCCAGAATCTGAAAATCTTGAAAGGCATGAGCACTCATGAAATGTAGATCGGTTGTTAAAGATATGTGACCAACATATGATAAGAGTGATGTCACATATGCATTATGCGTATAAAGCTCAGGAACAGGGCAAACTTGTATCAGAATGGGTTCAGAACAGTCAGAATTCTCAAAAACATCAAACTTTTAGCAAAACACCATCAATTCGCAGATCATTGTAGACATTTAAGCACAATTCGCAAGATGGACTAAGCGTAATCACCAAAATTCGCAAAGGCTTTCCTGTGAATCCTCACTTTTCGCAAGTGCCTATTCTGCGAAATCCTCGCCTTTCGCAAACCTTATATCTGCGAATCCTCAGAATTCGCATCACACTAACTTGCGAATCCTGGACTTTTTGCAATACTCTAATCTGCGAAACCTCTACTTTTCGCAACACTCTTGTATGTGAACCCTTGACTTAGAACATTTTCCATATTAGAAGCCACTAGTGGCCTGAGAATTCTTAAGAATTCGCACACAACGTATGCACAGTAATCTGCGAATTCCTCATAATTCGCACATGACTACTTGCGAATTCCTCACTTATAAAATTTTGTTGTGTCCAAGAAATGTTCCCTGCGAATTCTTCAAAACATCTTCTTTTTGCGAATTCTTTCAAACATCTGCGAGTTCTACAACTGAATCTTGCGAATTTTGTAGATCTGGAACGATTTTCCAACTTTTCTTCAAAATCACCTTCAAAACTTTGAGTTTTGAGTTGAAACTCTGAACACAGGTTCGAAAAAAACTCTTGAGCACATTCGTAGTTGATCATATTGTCCAAATCTGACTCAATAGTACATTTCGATCCAACCACAGTGAAACATATTTTCGAACAAAAAACTCAAAAATCGATCTAATCAACTGAGTTTAATGAAATTGTACAATTTAATTGGTTCTATACTAATCGACTCTATCCATAGAACCAATTTGACATCAAAGAACAAAAAAATTTCATCAAATCATAGAAATCAAAAATTTCACATCGACTGTTCTATCAAAACCAATTAGATCTCGATCGTGCAAAGAATGATATCTCTGTTAAGCTCAGATACCACTTGTTATGTCCATTTTAGATCAATGATTCGATTGATTGAATGATAAACAAGGATTCAAAGGGTAGAAATCTGTAGATTTATTAATGACTGAAAATGTAAACTACAACTACTAAGAACAAAGAAGTCATATGTCTACATTGTAAAATGAAAAGCTTAGCCTAAACTAGGCTACAAGATTACTATTTATACCCCCATGCCCTTGTATACATTTTAAGCCCAAACCCATATACAAGGCCCAATACAATTATGTTGATTACTTTACTAAACTTCTAAATAGAACATATTTTATGTTCTAACAACCCTCACATCATCTAATTATGTGTTTTGTGAGGTGTTAGCACCAATATTACCTCCTATATCTTATTCCAAAAATGGGCTCTACTTATAGCTCACTAACACACTTGACATCTTAGCAAATTCTCTTTTTACAATATTAACACATAAATCATTCTTTAACATATCATACGTATTTAGACTCACTAGTGAAGCATATTTAGGAGGGTGGATGTTACAAATACCTCCTCCTTTTGAAGATTCCGTCCTCGGATTCATCATTGCTTGAACAGGGTTGTGTACTTCGCCATCATTTCTTCTTTATTCTCCCAAGTCCAATTTGGCCCACAGTGATGCTTCCACTTAACCAACACTAGTTCCACGATCTTGTTGCGTAGATTCACCGTTCGTTCATTTAAGATAGCCTCGGGTTCTTCAACATATCTTAGTTTCTCGTCTATTTTAACTTTCGTTAATGGCACCACCTCCTCATGTTTACCGAGACATTTCCTTAGATAACCAACATGAAAAACATCATGGATACCCGTGAGTTCTTCTGGAAACTCAAACCGATACGCTTGCTTTCCAATACGCTCCAATATCTTGAACGGTTCGATGAAACGAGGACTGAGTTTATCGTGCTTTTTAAATTGTAAAACACCTTTCCATGGGGAGACTTTTAGCATGATGAGGTCTTCGGCTGAGAACTCGATGGGTCTTCGGCGGCAATCTGCATAAGATTTCTGTCGATCCTGAGCAGCTTTTATTCTTTCTCGTATAAATTGAATCTTGTCGTGGGTGATCTGGACTAATTCTGGACCAGCTAGAGTCTTCTCTCCCGTTTCCCGCCAACAAAGAGGCGTACGACACTTACGTCCGTACAGAGTCTCGAAAGGAGACATTCCGATCATCAAGTGATGGTTGTTATTGTATGAGAATTCAACTAAGGGATAGTGAGTATCCCAGCTTCTGCCAAACTCAAGTACATAAGCTCGTAACATATATTCGATTGTTTGGATCATACGCTCTGATTGTCCATCGGTCTGTGGATGATACGCGGTACTAAATGCAACTCGCGTTCCCAATTCGCGCTATAGACCGGACTAAAAGTTAGAAGTGAAACGTGAATCACGATCTGAGATTACCTTCAAGGGTACGCCATGTCGAGCAATAATCTCGTCAATATAAAGTTGTGCCCATCGATCCATTGTATATGACTCCCGAACAGGAAGGAAATATGCGCTCTTCGTCAATCGGTCCACGATAACCCAAATGCTATCGTGCTGTCGAGAGGTCTTTGGTAGTTTTGTTACCAAATCCATAGTCAGTTCTTCCCATTTCCATACAAGTATATCGAGTGGCTGTAGACTTCCGTATGGCTTCTGATGTTCGGCTTTTACCTGCAAACATGTGATGCACTTTTCAACGTAATGGCAGATATCAACTTTCATTCCCGACCACCAATAATCGATACGCAAGTCATGGTACATCTTCGTAATTCCCGGATGAACGGATAATCTTGACTTATGTGCCTACGCCAAGATAGTCTCCCGTAAGCCTCCGAGTCTCGGTACCCAGATTCGGGTCTTGAAGACTTTAAGTCTGTTGTTATCGTCAGTTAAAGAATATAAATAACCCACCATGCATTCAGACTTGACATGTTCCGGCTTCAAAGCCTCAGTCTGCCATCTTTGTAAGTCATTGATAAGAGTAGACTCCACTGACGTATGAGTGATAGCGTAACACATAGATCCGATATACGCCTTCCTACTTAACGCATCCGCCACTACGTTGGCTTTACCCGGATGGTAGAGTATCTCACAGTCGTAATCTTTAATCAACTTCATGGCCCGTTGCTGATGCATATTCAAGGTTTGTTGGTCAAAAATATATTTCAAACTCTTGTGATCAGTATACAATTGGCATTTCGTGCCATATAGATAATGACGCCAGAGTTTCAAAGCAAAGACAACCGTTGCTAGCTCAAGATCATGGGTAGGGTAGTTTTTCTCATATTCTTTTAGTTGTCGCGAAGCATATGCGATTACCTTTCCCCGTTGCATCAATACACAACCCAATCCTAGCTTTGACGCGTCACTATATACTATGAAATCATCGCTGCCTTCAGGTAAGAAAAGTACTGGTGTGTGCGTTAAACAGTCCTTCAAAGTCTGGAATGCATTTTTCTGGTCCTCGTTCCAAACAAATTTCACATTCTTGCGGGTGAGAGAAGTGAGGGGTACGGCGATTTTCGAGAAATCCCATATAAATCGTCGATAGTAACCCGTCAAGCCGAGAAAACTACGTACTTCAAAGGCATTCTTAGGTTGTTCCCAATTCTGTATTGCCTCAATCTTAGATGGATCCACGGAAACACCATCGCAGGATATCCTATGCCCCAAGAATTGTACCTGACGGAGCCAGAATTCACATTTCGAGAACTTGGCATATAATCGTTCCTTTCTCAACAACTCCAACATTTCTCTAAGGCGTACGGCATGATCGTCCTCGGTCTTAGAATATACCAAGATATCATCAATAAAGACAATAACAGACTTATCAAGCATCGGGCGACACACTCGATTCATTAAATCCATGAATGTTGCCGGTGCATTCGTAAGTCCAAACGGCATGACAAGGAATTCATAATGTCCATATCGTGTGCAAAAAGTTGTCTTAGGCACATCCTCCTCACGTACCTTAAGTTGATGATATCCTGATCTTAAATCAATCTTGGAAAAATAACTTGCACCATGTAATTGATCAAATAGATCATCAATTCGTGGAAGAGGGTATTTATTCTTGATGGTTACCTTATTCAGATCCCGGTAATCAATACACATTCGGAAGGAACCATCTTTCTTTTTTACGAAAAATACCGGAGCACCCCAGGATGAAGTGCTTGGTCGAATGAATCCCTATCATTTCTTTCATTTCTGTCGATGCGAGACGATAGGGTGTCTTATTGATAGGAGCGACATCGGGTACTAAATCGATCTGAAACTCTACTTGTCTGTCCGGTGGCAACCCTGGCAAGTCATCGGGAAATACATCTGAAAACTCACATACGATTAGCACATCCTTCACCGTCTTCTTCCCCTCTTTGGATGAATCTAAATCATAGGCCGGAAAAGAGGAATATCCTTTCGTTAGATATCATCAGGCCTTGAGCATAGAGATTACCTTTACATCTCCTACACGTCGTTCACCGTATACATATAGGTAATCTCCGTCGTCCTTCGGTATTCGAATCATTCGGTGAGAGCATATGATGTCAACGTCCCAATAACAATATCAAAGCCGTGAATATCCATCGGGATCAGATCTATTGAGAACTCATAGTCGTCAAGAATTAACACACAATCTTTATATACTTTATCGGCAACTAGAACACCCCCGTTAGTCGTATCGACAGTGAATGGTTTATCAAGCATAGAAGGCACATAATCCAGAAATCGAGTATAATAATGCGATACGAAGGAGTTAGTTGCTCCAAAATCAAATAAAATACACGCAGGTCGGGAATTCACAAGAAAAATACCAATAACAACGTCCGGTTCATTACGAGCTTCCTCTGCGGTAATCTGGAAAGCTCAAACTCGTGCTATGGGTACCTCCTCCATTTGAATGGAAGACCCGGTTGTCGTCGGTCGTTGAACTGATGCTTTACTTTCTTCTCGTTTGACTCGAGGGCAATTTCTCTGTTTGTGCCCCAATACTCCACACGAATAACATGTGTCCTCCCGTCGTGGACAACCAGTATAGATATGGCCCACATCGCCACAACAAAAGCATCTAAGAGTCGTCGGTTCAGCGTTACGTCGTCCCGAATGAAACTTACCACATTTCTGAAAATTTCGTGGTGCATTTGAATGCAATAAAGTTATGTTAAGTTCAATAGTTCATATTATTTAACTATAATATTTACAATTTATACCTGGAGTGTATAAGCCTGTGAAGGAACAAGGGAAGTGGTTTGAGTCTGTGCTTGTCTCGGGGTGAAGAATCGAGGCGGTTTGTGGGTCGGTAACAATAAGGTTCTTTCATTTCTTTGTCGTTTCAATTGGAAATTTGGTTCATCAAGTATAGTTAAATCGTGTTCACGGCGACGAGCGTACTCCACAGCTTTATTGAAACTTGGAATGTCGCAGTTAGCAACAAACTCTCGGATTTCTCATCTCAAACCATCGACAAAATGCTCTATTCGTTCATGTTCAAAAGATAAAAATCGTAAGGCAAAACGTGCCTTTCGGTTAAATTGGGTCTCATACTCAATTACAGACATGTTCCCTTGCTTGAGTTCCAAGAATTCTTTCTCAAGCCTCCGTTGCAAGTCGATCGGGCAGAATTGCTCAAAGAAACGAGTCTTGAAAGACTCCCAAGTCAAGCTTTCACGTTCCTTTTCAGTAAGGGATTCAAAAGTTTCATCCCACCATGTGAGTGCACGCTCTGTCAATATTGCACTGGCATAATTCACTTTATCTTCATTCAACACTCGAGAAATTCAGAACACCTTTTCGGTGTTTTGGATCTATTGAACTGCGGTTACCGGATCAGAAAATCCGGTGAAATCTGTAGCGCCACTACTGCGAAAGCTTTTTAAACGAGACCCATTCAGATTTGGGTTTTGAGGGATCACCCATCTCTTTCTCTTTACCCTTTCATGTGTCATGCTTATATTGTTCAAAAGTTTGTTGAACAAATGTCGTGAGTCGTTTCATTAATCGTTCACCACGGGGAGACAAGGGTGTATCATCCTCATTCACGTTAAGGTCAGGATCATTTTCTCTAACATCGGGGTTTGATAGAGTGTGGCTAGCAGCATCACCATCAGACATCGTCCTAAAAAGATGTACACATATGGAGAGTATCAAAACATATAGAGCATTAAACAACATCATATTTATGGTCCCTTACCCAACTTGGGTCTCTCCTAATGGTCCATAACCCGTATCAATCATCGCTTAGTTACTATATAACATCAACGCCTAGTTTAAGTCTAGATACCGTTATAGATACCTAGATCACTTAAACTACTGCTCTGATACCATATTTGTAACACCACGGTTACATAACAAATACTTACCGAACCACCGATAAATTAATTTAGTTTCAAAAACCTCAGATTACAGGATAACAATATACAACCCAAAATACATAATTTAAGGCTTAATAAATACATAACAAACCATAACATAACCATCAGGGACATATCTACCTGGAATGTTCTAACTATATACAATCCCAAAAGTTTAATGTATAAATACCTAAACCAAAAGTAAGCTTCACGCTTCAATACCTACCGATCAACCGACCTTGTTCTTACCTTTGTCGACTTGCCCTGAAAAGTTAATAACCACAAAAAGGTAAGCCATAAAGCTTAGTGAATTCGTGTGGAAATATGTGGTTACAATGTAGTATACAAGAGTACATACTAGGAAACGAAGAAGGGCTCGAAAACAAGTTTACATAACAACAATGAAACAACTTAGTTATACCATATGAAATCATATACATAAAACGCACTTTCAACGAGGGAATCACAAAGAAAACATTAATGAAATCAACATTATTTTTCGAGATCATGTAAGTTCCATGCCAATTAACTTATAAACAAACATACGACTTGACACCAAATCCGTCCTTCATCTCCCGGATTGTGCCAAATCCCTATACTCACCCCCTGACTACCACTGGGCAGTGAGTACGGCAGCCCCTACGATTGTCTCACCGAACTCCATGGAATATCGACAATCGACGTCTAAAACGCATCACAAGATCAATACAAGCAATATGACAATTCAAGAGGATATCCAGGATCTAGCATGATTCATGAATGAACAATAAAGCACATAAGCATGTATAACCACAAAGTAACGCATATGTCCACATAAACTCACGGTGTTGTTCATTGAATTCGGTTAACCAAACCGAAAGCCAAACCGAAAGGTCGAATCCCAACTTCTGTTCAATGGTTGGAAAACACTTCCAAGACCTTAAATTATGCTCAAATTACACCTGAAGTTCATATATAGAGTCCCATTAGCAATGCACAATAATAACACAAACTTAACCCTTTTTAATTCAAGCATTCTACTTTGTTTTTACTACACAACACCTACTTGCAGACCTGTTTTGCCCATCTTATACTCACACTCATCAAATTACTTATAAAGATGGATTGTACCCCCCCCCCCTTTATCCTACCTTTCCAGAGCCTATTTATACAGATTTTTAGGATTTTTCTACAATTTTCTACGCATTTTACAACACAACAGCACAAAGCTGTCAATATTCAGCTTTACAGCACAGAATAAATGACACTTTTTACCCACCTTAAAGTTGGAATTAGATTTCGATGTCTGAATACAAAACAAGGTAGACAATCCAAGCTTTCAAATGCCTCTGACCTCATATTTTTCTGATTTTTCTATGATTTTATACGATGTTTCTAAAACAGTGTTGTAACATGATTTCAAACTCGAAAAAGAAAATCACACTTTTGTGCAATTAAGTATCCAATTCCATTCCAATACTAACCAAATTCAGATGTTAACTTAAACTTATCATTATCTAGGTAAAATCAACAAGAAACCATGGTTCATTCATCAATTGCTACCAATTTCATCAAAATCCAACTTTGTATAGCAAAGAGTTAACTTGTTCTTTATGAAAATTCACTTTTCTTTCCATCTTCTTGCAAATCAAACAACATAAAACCTTAATCTTACAAAATTATCCACTAATCACAAACATGCAAACCCTAATATCCTTAATTAACACTAATTATAACGATTAAACTTAGTATTAAGAGTATACCTTCAATAATCTTCACATATACATCAAGATTTCATCACTTTGAGCTTTGATTCTTCAAGGATTGGATATGTTTGAGCTTAAGTGTAAGAATCGCACCTTAAGTGTGTGTGGAAGTTCTTGAACTGAAAATGGCATAAATTGGTCCTAAAATTTGTCTTTTGCAAGCTGAATCCGAGTTGGGTCGGGTCTGACCCGCCTGGGTACCCATTTTGACCACTCAACACTAAAAATGACATAACTTTTCGCTCGGAACTCCGTTTTCGATGAGGTTTTCTCCTACGCATTATTCGTAAAGAGATAATGAACAACTTCCAACAAAAATATTTCAGAAGAGACCTACCACTAATAGCAGTTTTACATATTTGTGGACGTTGTCCTTTCCTTTGCAATTTCGTCATTTTTTATTTTAAGCTTGGAATCCCGTAAAAGTTTCCCGACACTTACAACAACTCCTAATAGTTCCAAAACTTAGTTCCAAAGCTTAACATCTCATTAAACACCTCTCGTTTGAGTTTTGTGCGTGTAGTTTACCGAAATAACAACGTATTTTGTAAAACTTGCATAAAATACAATCTACGCGACTTTTTCGACTTCCGTCACTTATAGCACTTCATATTTACTTATTCAAAGGTGTTCCAACCTTTACGTAACCATTTAGATCATCCATTCAAGTTTTGGGTAGATTTTCCCATTTTGGCACTCTAGTGACCTACCCGATTTCCATTGGAGCAATGCACTTTGTATTTTGAACCCTCACATCATCTAATTATGTCTTTTGTGAGGTGTTAGCACCAATATTACCTCCTATATCTCATTCCAAAAATGGGTTGTACTTATAGCTCACTAGCACACTTAACATCTTAGCAAATTATTTTTTTTTCAAATATTAACACATAAAGCATGCTTTAACATATAATACATATTTAGACTCACTAGTGAAGCATATTTAGGAGGGTGGATGTTACAATAAGTCTAGACACCTGGGTGTTAGACATAGCATGATTAGAGAATTAATCATGAATGGTGTAATCTCCATTGAGTTTATTAGAACGCAACAAAATTTGGCAGATTATTTAACTAAAGGTCTGACAAGAGACTTAGTGCACAAGTCTGCGATTGGGATGGGATTAAAGTCCTTATAAGTTTATAAATGTGAGACACCCAATTCCCTTGAGACACCCAATTCCCTTCTAATATGACATTAGAAGTTGAATTCAATGTGGAAAGCTCACACTTATAAATTGGAACACAAGTTGAATCATCCCAGGTATGTGTTCAGTCCTGCAGTGGTTAGGGTGAAGTTTATCTTCTTAATAATTTCTTTGATAAAGTGTATTTGCAGGTACACGAAGTAATGGAATTACCTATGTGATTGTGAAGTGTAGCCGCATTTCAAAAGGGTGGGGACTTGGCCTTTATACAATCATGAGAGGATTAGGACACACGGCTTTATAATTGTGTCAATTTTTAATTTGCTAGACGTATAGGAAATTTGTATGTATTTTATCTTCAGGTATTCAAATGAGTTGATGGGTTCAATCCTTCAGACACCTTGATTCTCGAATATTTGGAATGTGTAAAATACTAATGTGGAAATTCAGTCGTTTCGATATTTTCATTTATGTGCAAGTTTGGTTTTTTAATTTAATGTGTTATTTCATGGGTTACACTAAAATGCGGGAGGATTGTTGGTGATTTTAGTGTCACCAGGCATTTAAGTGTAATTGGTAATAACACGAGTACTAATGGGTTTCAAACTGTGATTTAATACAAGTTAGATGGTGCGGAGTGCACACTTGTTATAAGACGAGTTTGATCCCGGACACGATGAAATAGCGGGGGGTCAAGGGGTAACACCCCTGGCGGTGATCCAAGAGGCAGAGCCTCTTAAGGCAAGTCAGAGCCTCTTAAGGCACGGTAGAGCCTCTTAAGGCACGGCTGAGCCTCTTAAGGCACGTCAGAGCCTCTGATGGGCGTCTCTGGACCAGAAGCTCTGGTGTCTATTTTTGGACTAAATCTGCATTTACTGAACATTTAATGCTCAGTTATTTTATGTCCTTAATTTTAGCTAAATTGATTGTAACTGACTATAATTGATAGTAATTTGCAATCATTGTCATTTCCGTTATTTCCTATTTTACGAATGGGACTAGTATATATATATACCGTATATACTTATGTTTTAGACTCACGATTTTAAACAATCATATATACTCTCCAGCAAATTGGCTCTCGTTTTTTTGCCTAAAAATGTCAGTGTTCTTGAGTCTTATCCCATATTGGATTTCGTGCAACCCAGACATAGGGTCAAAATACCAATTCGGAAAGTGACTTGCACGATTCTCAAGAAATCCGGTCACCTGATCGATTATCCTGCCCCCTAATCTCTAACATGTTAGAATTAGCAGGTCTGTAAATGAAATGGACCCTATACATATATACTTAAAAATGTTGTGGATTCTTTAAATATGTATCGTAATGACCAAGCTCGAATTATTTGAATTGTAGGTGAATACGTAGATATGGTGAAAAGTGGAATCATTGACCCGTTAAAGTTAAAAGTGATTAGAACGGCCTTGGTTGATGCAGCAAGGTTAGTTGAAGCGATCTTTCGAGTTGTAGATAGTAATTCTGCCTAAAGTTGACTCTATTTTACGGTTTGAACTGTAGTGTCTCTTCTTTGATGACGACCACTGAAGCTATCGTGGTTGAACTCCCAAAACCTGTTGGTGAAGCAACTCCATGAATGGGTGGCGACATGGGTTTTTGACCGGAGCTCGAGTACTAAAACGACCGATTGACATGCGTTTTACTAATGAATAAATTGATTAAAACATGGGAGATAAAGGGGGTAAATGTTGTTAGGCTATGAGAATTTAGAATCACATTCTTGTTGAGCAATATGATTGATGTATCTTATGGAGAAAACTTATATGTAATTGTTGGCAAGTTTTGAGTTAGTGGATGTGTACTCTAGCGATATAAGCTTCAGTTAGTAGACGTTGTTAAATTTTTATATGTTAATTATATATAAAAAATTAAATGTTTATTATATACGGAAATTTATATATGTTGATTATATACGTAGAGAGGATTTATTGATTAGTTCGATCAAGCTCGAATATCTTTATATGTTGATTATATACTTGGAGAGAATTCATGTAAGAACTGCAAATAATTTAAAGGGGAACTAATTCTATAAATGTATATTCGTTGATAAATATACACTATAAATTTCAACAAAATACTTATACTGTCAATGAATATATACTACATATTCATTAATGAATATGTTATTCATTAATGAATATGTTCAGTTGTATTGTATCCTGTCAATAAGTATATTCTACCATGAATACATACTACAAAATTAGTTCATTGTTTCTGATCAATTGAACCACACTCTTACATATTTTATGAACACGTACAAATATGTTTCGACTCAAAACATGGATGCTTGATCAGCTCAAAATGATAAATCGAGCTTTCAAACGAGTTGAACATTGGTGTCATGAAACTCGACTCGTTAAGTTAAACTAGCTTTATTTTGTGTTCGAGATCGACTCAAGTTTGAAAATTATTGAGCTCAAGATAAACGAGTAGCTAGTTTCGAAGCCCGAAACACATACATTCTTCAATGAAGAGGCTAACTGATGAGGAACTCCATGCTAATAGTTGAGGTTAAAAAGAGCAATCTGTTACTAAAGGCCAAATGTAGTAAAAAACATCAATTCAAACTATAAAGAGAAGACAATATCACACAAAATCTAAGGAGTTACAGATCTTCAATTACTTCCTATAATACCAAGAAACAACCCATTGGTTTATTTTCCCTTTCGCCGCTTTTGCATCCCGCTGCAATCGCTACAGAACCATTTTCCTTTCGGTTGCTCTTTCAGACCAACACAGCCGTAATGGAACCATTCGATCTTGCACTATGGAAAAACAGATTTATCATCTCATTTATGTTGGTTAATTATAAACCAATAGATATGAAATAAGCTTACTAAAATACGTACATCAGGATTGTCGCATGCTACCATCTCCCCATAGCTCACTTGGTTGCAAAAACAATACGTTGGTTCATTAGGATCAACCGGCAGATCCAAGTCCATACTGGGTGGGTTTGCAGCCGCTGCTGATGCGCCCATTGAGGCTGATGCACCAAGGCGTGTCCTGAAACGGTAAAAAAAAAAAAACAATTTTTTAACCATTATAGTTTCATCTAAACAGGCATTAGTGACCCAAAAGTCCAGTTTTCTATTTTAGTTTTTCTACTTTCCAGTTATAACCTTAATTACGAGATAGAAAAATTCATTACACCCTCTCGCATTAAGTGTACAATTATCGTTTTGTTAATTAACAGTGTGCCTTTTTTATTGTGGAAATTTATTTTGGGACAGAGGGAGTATATTTCAAGCAAAACACAAGTCGTCAATCACAAAGATAATTACTTTTTTCGTCCTCCTCTACCACCTTCACCGCCCTTTCCAGGTTTCCCATTGCCATCGAGATTCAAAGCAAGTGATCCAGCTAAAGCAGCATTATCCTTTTCTGCTACAACCATTAAACATCAAGAGATGTAAAATGAAAATGTGTCGATGGTTCCATAATAGATACATAGGAGCACCTATCGCATCTTCAAGATACACACACACACACACACACATATATATATATATATATATATATAATATGACAGCTTCGAGAAGGAAGAAGAAATCTACCACGCCGTTGCTCTTCTAATTTTTTAAGATACTCATCAAGTTGCTGAATATGAGCATCCACCTGAAGAAAGGAGATTTTCAAGACTCTACTTCAATTTTGAAATAAACGAAAGAATCTCATAACACATACCGGATTATACAGGATTGGACATCGACTGAGGCAGGCAGATGAAAGAATTGTGCAAGGTTTTAGGGTTTTAATTTGACATGAGTAGTTTTGTTCCACCTATTTTATGTGACAGAAAAAAATATGCATTTTGTCCTACTTTGTCCTGTTCTGTCCCACAGTCTAATGTTGCACCAAACGTGGGACAAAAAGTTTTTGTTCTGTCATGTCTAGTCTTGTCGCACGAACCAAAAGCACCCTTAAAGCACACAAATATCTCAAAATTTTGATACGAATACAAGTATAAAAATGACAAATTGTCACCAAATAACAAGACGAAAAGAGTACACAGATGTTCATACAAAAGAGAGAAAAAGAGCTAGTACACCCGAGAGTGGAAATTTAGATAGACTAAATGAGAGTGGAAAAGAGCGTCGAGTATGGTACCAAAGGGTCATTGGCCCAGCGGTAGAGCCTAGTCTCCCAAAAGGTCAAGGGTCCAAACCTCACTAATGGTGAGGAGTGTTCATGAGTATTTGCCGTATATTATATATCTGGTGTCCCAACTATGCCCAGACTAATCCCGGAAAATTGTGACCGACTTCAGTCCTTATAAACTAGTGGCCACAGTTGTTGTGGACGCCTGGGATCGGACCTAGGCTAAGCCTCAACCACTACGTCACAACCCTTGTGGTTAAATATATGTACATATATATTATACACTTCAAAAAGAATGGTACCAAATCATATGCTTGAACCGCCAGAGCAACCTTCTCATCAGCAATCCTGATGGCATGTTTTTGCTCATCCTGAGCCTCTTCTGAGAATTTGTTAAGTGAAGTGCCTGGCCCAATGTTCCCAGACTTTACTCCCTCTTTAAATTCCTCTATTTCCTGTAGGCAATGTAATTCATTTTGCCGTTGAATATCTGCATATACGATTAGGAGAAGAGCTTAATCATTGCTGCATTTGAAAAAGGGCAACGACTATATTAACAGGAACGCATAAATGTCAGCTGCTTTGATGAGCATCCGATGCAGATTATAAGAGTGTGAACAAAATTTTATCCAAGAAACCGATATTAATGTCCATTTGTCACGGTTAACTCAACATGACAACAGAGGAGCTAATATAAAAAAAATGAAGGTTGGCCATATTTGGGTCCCAAGTATACATGTCTTAGCCTTTACCTGATTATATATGATTATATGTTATAACCTTTTTACTCTTATAGCCAATTCGGCAATTCCCGATTCCGGCTTTTGAAAGAATGTGGGAGGAATGATTCTATTTAACTGAATTTCATGTTACAATTTACATTATCATTTTAAGACATTTTTGTTGTTTTTGAGGCTGTTTGTTTAAAAAAAAAAAACTCTTAATGGCTCTTAAGTCTGAATCGGTAAGACCTTTTTACGGCTCTTAAGTCTGAATCGGTCAGACCTTTTTACATTCAGACTGTTTTGTTTTTTTTCTAGTTTTCAGAACCTAGGAAACTCTTAAATACATTTGAAATAAGAAGTGGTGACCTAACTTCTTAAAACCTCTTATCGCCGCCTCAGTTCATATGCTCTCCTTTCTCTCAAAACGCCTCCAAACGTTACAAAAAACACTCTTATTGATTCAGATTTCAGACTTCAGCACCACCTCTTTTTTAATCAGAATTGAAATAAGACATCAGATTTCAGACCTCTTAAAAAACAAACGCCACCTTAATTTATAAGACTGTTGATATAATATATGGTATGAATTTTTATATTTTGTTTTACTTTTTCTTCGCCAAATCGATCTATAGTCTTGGTACATGTGTAAGGGCCTCCAGAAAGATTGGAACGGCCCCGATGCATGTCTATATTGGTATATTGTGTTCCTGATTCTTAGTGGAAAGCAAAAAGCTCGAGGATGTGGAAACAGCTTCGATGGATGTGGGTACCCATAAAAGTACATGGATAGATTTACTTGTGCCATATTATAATATTGCAGAACATATGATATATGTGCATAAGCTCAAAGTCGATGTATAAGGTATACCTTGCAAACTTTTATCCAAGTTACGTAATAATGCATACTTCCTCTGTAAAATATGTGGCATTGGCTCCAAACCTAAATGAAGCAAAGCAATTTAACGATTCTGGCATGAACAAGCTGATAATCAATGACGTTATGAAATCCCATTACAAAAGGATGCAAGTTTGCGTAAACCTAGCAAGAACAATCATCAGAGTTAAACTCAAGTCCTCCCACTTCTTGGGAAACCCATCTCACCACTTATTAAGGTGCCATTGGTACGCAGACAGGACAGGATTAGATGGGCGAGAGTGAGGTAGGCAGATGAACGAATTGTGCATGGTTTCAAGGTTTTAATTTGACATGGGTAGTTTAGTAAATTTACCAATCTTGTCTCATCTCCCTAAAAGAACTGTGCAACGCATTTTTGTCCCACTTACTGTCCAGTCACACAGTCTAATAACGCACTAAAACGTGGGATAAATTTTTGTTATGTCCTTTCCCGCGTACCAAACACACCTTTAGCTACCCCAAAGGTTATTAAGAAGAAAGTGAATGGTCAACTGGAACATTCCGTAAAGCCAACTTCAAATATATCCAAGTATAGAATATGCAAGATCAACAGATAGGAAAAAGGACTGTCTTGTCCTTTCCTATATTGTAATTTTCGGACATGCATACGGAACGAAGAGAGTAAGTCGGAAGTTGAAGACACACAAGGTAGACTGAATTACTAAAAGAAACCAAAGAAAACTAACATTGATTTACACATAGTTTTTTGCATCCGAATTATTAAGATTTATGGATTCCAGGTTTAAGGTATCGACCAGGCTATATTAGTTTTGATGATCTATAAATGGTTAAAGTTTAATTAAAGTCTATAGAAGGAATAATTTTTCAGAAGGCAACTTTCTATCATCTTTACTGAAGAGAACATGTTGAAAATCGAAGCACCCAAGATCTATAGGTCCTCAAACGACTTCAATAAATCAACGACTATGACTCTGGGTGGTCCAAGAGAGAACTCTTTTTCCATTTACAAATTAGTTAAGTAACACCAAGTTTCAGGGACGTTCCAATATTTTTGGATAACCCTGTTACACTCAAAGTTTTTGATTACACTATAAAATGAGATAACAGAGGTGTATATATGTCAAGCACAGAAAAGGGATAAACCTAAACAATTTACAATCTGATTATCTAAACCTATTTTACACAACAATAACAATAACAACAACAACAACAGCAAAGTGGCTTTTAAACAGTTGATAAACGACCCTAAACACATGTAAAATTGGGATACCCCTTCACACAAGATTACTTGCATAAACACTAGTCAACATTTTCTATCAGGCTATTATCAATCAAGATTAATCTTCCCGTTTGAGGCTATCGAGAGACTAGTTTCACCAGTTCTGAAACTTTTGCCTCGGCATAACCTTTGGTATGAGAGAACTACCCAAATTACAATAATTAACACCACTTATTAAGTCACTTTAATGGATGTCATCATGCACAATCAAGTTTCAACCTCACTTGTTGAAATGAACTGCACAAAAAAGGATGCAATTTCGATTCAACATCAATTAGAGGTTTGTTTAACATTATAAACCTATTCCATGAAATCAGAAAGTGTTATTGAATAGCAAAATCCCCAATTTGTTGTAGTATCTCTCAAACATCACTCTTATCCGCATTGCCTTGATAATCAGATTTCATTTAATCATACTGAATGCTGTCCTGTTTAAGGTTCTACTATCGGGAATGAAAACCTCTCATACCGCCCCTTTAACAAGCAAACAGAATTCAACTAAACACACAAATGCACAAGCAGAATCGAATATGTATGGTAACTATCCAAGAACAAATTAAAAACCCTAAAAATTCTAGGGTTCTAGTCAATTCTAGGTTATTTCTCGATTAAACTGTAAATTCGCACCAAGGGATTCAATTTTTTGCGAAACAAACAGATTTTATTACAGAATTAATTAAGGAAGGAGAAGAAAGATGGAGGCTTACAAGCTTGGAAGTCTTCGAGAAACGACATTATTGCGAAGGAAAGTTTGGGGGAAATTAAAGATTCGTTGGCCGTTAGATGCCCGGCTAAAATTCAATCGTGCCCTAATATAACACTAACCATGGAATCCAACAACAAGAGACGAATGAATGTTAGATCCTGATTTTCTTTAATTTTTCCAATTGCTTGTCAATTCGTGATGTGATCGCAAAGATTACTCTCCAATAATTCAAAGATCCATTTTCCATAAATTGGTTTGTTAAAAAAAACAACTACAACCCATAACATCAAAAATATTAAAACTGGTAGGACCACTAAAAAAAAAATTCAACTCTAACCATACTTTAAAAAAAACACCAAATCTTTTAAAACCATATAAAAAAATATTTTTCATTATTATTAAACAATTTTCATTATTATTAAAAAAATTGATTAGTGGTGGGTCATCCCCTTTTAGAAGGATGAATAGTAGACACCAAATTTGATGTTTTTTACTGCAAATATGGAGTTGCTCTTAAGAGGCTGTGAATATATATTATTAAAATATTTAAGCGAAAGGTTGATTAAAGACAAGTTGAACCATCTATATAGAACTAGCCCTCTAATAATCGCATATTCACATGTGATGAGAGTCTATGGGTGTTTACGATTCGTTTTAGAAATTTAACCTCCCAAACCATAAATCAAACCATAATGGTCGGTTAAGAAATTTTCAAACCTAGCAGTTTGGTAGTAAGTTAGGGGTGGCAAAAAGTGACTCAACCCGTCAACCCAACCCGAACCCAATCCAAAATTAGCAGGTTGGGTTGAGAATTTTAACTCATTTAAGTTAAATGGGTCAATCCGCCTAACCCATTTATTAATTGGGTTTGGGTTGGGTTGAAATTTTCAACCTGATTTCGACTCATTTACAACATATTTCTAACCCATTTACAACATGTTTCTAACCCATTTATAATATTACCTAATATTTTGTTTTTAATTATTAATCAATATTTAATACAATTAATATTTTAATATAATTCTTAAAGATTAAAAAATAATTTCTATATCGACACTTGGTCCAATACTCACGCGACCGTAAGGAACCAATGACAATAAAACAAGACGTTCTTATATTTAACATACTGATAGCCAACAACGGGGGAAACCCGTGTCCGTTGAGGGTGGAGGGAACACAAAGTATACCACCCAAACAACGTTAATCGCATGACACCTCCCGACATTCCAGTCCGGTGTCCCTACGACTTCTTTACAAGTGTCACCCCAAGTCAGTTGACCTTGATGGATCATTCCGAAGAACTCCATCCCGAAGGCCCGGCACACTTAAAGACTACCTCCCAGGCATTACTTCAAGCGGTGGAGGTCCTAGCGCCTACTACTCCGGTAGCACTAGCCGACTCAACCCTCCTAGCGATCACTTGTAAAGTTTCCGGTCATAAAACATGGGTACCGAAGCTCAACCCCGCAATACCCAATTGACCATCCCAAAACAGACTGACTCACGTGCCTATGGATCCATTACACACTGTCTAACGTTACATAACTCCAATTGAAAGACCAAAGCTCCCAAAACATGTAACTCACCAATGACTCAAATTAAGTGTCATCATATCTAAAACCCACAACGGTTTAAAAATCCGGACAAATGTCCACACGACTCGTTTAAGCCAATACCGAGCTAAAGAGCTCAAAATCCGTTTAACCAATAATTACCGATCTCCACAATAGTGAAATGTCTTTAAATACCGTTTATGAAGACACGTACTTCAAATACTAGATTTACCCAAAACTCCATACGAGATGGAACTCAAGATTTCCAAAGTGTTTATGAATGCAATGAGACCAAATGCATCTAACATGAATTAGACTTTACTTGTACAAAATCACCAAGAATACGTAATTCATGTTATTTAGTTGTTGGAAACGTTCAAAACCCAATAGAAGCATTTTAAGAGGTTAACACAACCCAAGTTTACCAAATATGAAAACTTATCAAAATACTCATACTTTGACAACTAACTAAGTAAAACACATTTTACTTCTAGATACTCAAAACTTATCAACAGTTAACCATTTCATGTAAAACACTTTAAAATACACATTTTGGCATGTACACCGTTTTCACAAATCAACTTGAACTCACCTTGCTAGATTTAGGCTAAATCTAGGTTTCACCCAACGAGCTCTTTTGAAGGCCGCTCGAATCCTCAAGCCGAAAACTTCCAAAACCTAGATCCATACAATCCAAACCATAAGTAACCATATCCGACCATGTAGAAACATTCCCCTAACAATATACCAAGAAACCCCAAATAATAACAAAACCCTAGTTTCTCCAAAACTACCAAATCCGAGATTTTAGAAACCAAACACTAAGAAACCATCAATGGAGCATTTATAACCTTAATACAAGAAAACTTACCCTTGAAGATGATGAGACTTCCGAGAACACCCAATCCAACACTTCAACCCGAGCTCCCAACCGTTGAACTTGATGAGGAAGATGAAGATGGAGGTTTTGTGGTTCAAGGTTCCAACTAGTTAGATGGTGAAGAAACATGTGGTTTGAGGAGGAAAAACCCCCAAAATAGGTTTGGGTTCGGTTTTGGTGTTTGGGAAAGAAAAGGGAAGAAGATAGAATTGAGAGTGAGGGAAATGGTTGAGAATCGCGACTCTTAAAAGACCCTGGGGCCGACCACGATTGTGCCCGGCGATTGTGCCAGGGCACTATCGCCCAAAACGTACCGCGGGCACACCCCCGCTGGCGATTATGCCTATGGCACTATCGCCAGGGCATTATCGCCCAGAGTGTACCGAGGCTCGTTTCTTCCCATTTTCCGCACAGACCACTCATAACGCGATAAGGCTTAATAGGTAAGATATAAGGGATGAAATTCTACGATAAGAAACAAAAATTTCTCAAAAGGGTTGGCTTTCACATACAGGAATTTACGAGTGTTACAATCCTCCCAACCTTAGAATGATTTCGTCCTCGATATCTAGGTTCCCATGAAATCTCGCCTGCAGGAAGATTGACCTTAACCCGTTGCTAGCACCACCAACACGTCCCTTACACCGATACTAACATTGTTACCCCTCTTGGGCACAATATACTCATAACCGAGCGTACACTTAACTCTCCAAGATAACCTTTTACTCACAAGGTTATGGTCGTCTCCCAACCTTAGGTGACAATTACTACCTCCAGGTAGTTAGTGACCCCAAATTCTCGCTGACCAAACTTTCCTTCGGATCTACGGTTCTGAACACAACGTCAAAGATAGCAACTAAACTTCCAAGTTCCTCATATTTCAATTGATCCATTCTTAATATCGATAACGATATTCTTCTAAGGCGCACCAAAGCGTCCTTCAGATACTACTTAGCCCATATTCGGTCAACACTCAACTCCGTTCCAACACCAATCCTCACAACAATCCTTTAACACAAGCTTTACCAACACGGAAATGCTTAAACACATCGATACTTAATCCTCAACACCCAAACTCCTTCCAAATTCCATCACTGAAAGGACAATATTTTCCATAACCAACCGGATTACATCCATACTTTCCAAGATCCAACGACCTCAAGAAAAACAAGTTGACGCCTAGGACTAAACGGTGACCTCGAAAACGTGGACATCCCGCCCAAAATTCCATTCCAGACGGATTGTCGCACTAAGGTTGACACCTAACAGAGAGCTAAAATTTCAAATCTTATATTTCTAACAGACTGACCACCAAAATTTCCTTTAATCGCAGAACCCACTGAGACGATACACCATCAATATAAACCATGGTGTCACACCGACATGCAATCCACCAAAACGAACCCAATCTAATCACAGGTAATCACCTAAGACCTTATCCCACATGATTACCGAGGTATAAAATTGCTTCCTTAATTAACTGGGAAGACTTAAATCTACTATTTCCATTAATACAAACGCACGCAGATTCACAAACCGAAACCTCAAACATTCAAGACTGACCTCAAGTCGGATCATCCAACGCTTCAAATCCCAAGGACTCCCTTAGTCCCTAAACACAACTACTTTCATGACGGGGTTAAAACTATAGGCCTAATGAGTTCAAAGTTTTTCAAATAATATGCCAATTTAAATGTCTGTAAAACTCTCAAATACACAAGTTTTATAACGATTAACCGTTCAGTGACAACACACTATCGCCCATCCGATAGGTTTCAAAACTGGTTACCAACACAACGCATATAAAACCATTTCCAAAATCTCGTTTGATCAGTAATTACGTTAATAAAAAAACGGTGACAAGAGATGCACAACAAAATTTTCAAACGGACTGTCATGGTCCTAGTAATACATCCATTTATACTATGCATATGAAAGATAACTTTCCGCACTATAACATGTGCAATGAAAGTTTGTACAATTCCCAAAAGAGACATTCACAATTTAATTTTAAAGTTCTAACTTCCCAACCCAAAAGTCGTTGCGACATAAAATTATTAACAACTCCATATGCAACAGTTTATTCCCCAAAGTTCGGTGAAATGATAAGAATGCAAATAATTCTCAAATCGGGTTTAAACTTTAAGTCGCCTCGATAAAACACATTTGACCAAGATGGTAACTACAACGATATGCAATTCGAAAATTCATTTCATGTATTGCGGAAAATTTATAACAGCAAGGTCAACAAGCGAAGCACGCTTAGATTAAAATTTAATACAAGACAACATAAATATTTCGCATATTTACTCACGCGAGTGAAAGTCGGATTCGACCCAAAAGTATGCACATATACTCGTGTGAAACTCAAGATGCAATCATGCGACATTTAGATTTTTCAAGGTGCCTCTTACGGTTGCAAAAGTGTAGATGCAAGACTCGCATGAAGCAAGGTATCAAACAAAACTCGTAAATTAATGCACACAATAATGCCAATCTACACGTTCCAAAATTTCTCTTTTTTTTACGCGGTTCGAATGGTCATAAAATAAAACGTCATAAACCCAACTAAACTTTCATAATTTTATTGACGGTAAAATCAAGCGGTGTCAAATCTCTGTTTCCCGACATAGGAGCGTAAAACCACCACGTAAGATAAAGTGACCCTTTTTCAACAAAACTCTCATGAAATACGACGCTCAAAAGCTCGTAAACTATTCGACATAAAGTTAAAACTCACGCATCTCAAAATACACTTACGAACCTAAAAAGATCGCAAAACTATACCCCGTAAAATTAAACACGACTCATACAGACTAAAATTACACAGAAAAATCCCGACTCAAGAACAGCGGGACAACTCTTCCTTTAAAACCTTAACATATGTGGAGGAGATCCAATGTCAAGGTTAAA
Source organism: Arctium lappa (assembly GCA_023525745.1). Classification (NCBI taxonomy): domain Eukaryota; kingdom Viridiplantae; phylum Streptophyta; class Magnoliopsida; order Asterales; family Asteraceae; genus Arctium; species Arctium lappa. The sequence goes on along the minus strand of CM042056.1, from coordinate 17,119,509 downwards.
AATTCTACAGTCACTTGCCCAATACCACATGTGGTATTAAAATACGGATTTTAAGATGTCCAAAGATAGCGTTAAACACAAAACAGGAACGGAGAGATTTTCAATATAAATTGCAACCACGTGCAACAGAATTATTTCATGCAAGATTAAGCTCACAGTTTAAAATCTGATGAGGGCTAAATGTTTTACTAAGACTTTATAATCCAAAACACTTTAAGTTTGGCGAACAGGAGAAACAATTTATGCAAACTCATTTAGAAATAACTTTAGTGCATGAATTTGGTCGGCATTCACCCCTCTGGACTACGCTTCTCAACAACCCGACATACTAATGTCATCCGGGTGTATCAAGCATCTTAGGACAACAATCTCAATTTCCTACTATTGTCATCCGGATACTCCACATCTTAAAGCAACACTCGGATATTTCATCGGTTCACCTTACAATCTCTCCTCGTATAACGTCAATTCCGTAAGCTCAAGGTTCTACTCCAACCAATTATTCTTACTCAAGACGATCAACTTAATGCATTCAACGCACTTAACTATCACCTCAACGTGACATTGCTATAGACATCAACGTTTCCTTAGATTACTCACTTAGAAACCTTCTCACTACCCCAACGGTAATCATACCAAGGTAGTTCAAGTATACACATGTAGTATGTAGGTTCACCATAACACTGGCCAGGTGCCATTATGAACGTACTGCACATGCTCATCCTTGCGACCCTCGACAAGTTTCCCGTTTCTAGTGACTCGATCAACTCCATAATATCTTATCTTAAGGTTCCTAATGTGTAACTTCACTTACAATCACTTATAAAACGCTAGTTTGAGTCTAGGCATTCTAAATCAACACCTAATTCTCTCAAACTTAAGCTCTGATACCAACTTATAACACCCTCAAATCTGGAAATAGCAACTTATTTAAAATTTTCTAAATACATCCATAAATGAATCATTTACAACCACAAATTCAGATTTTGCTACAATACACACCTTCTATCTATACATACAGTAAACAATAAGGACGGGCGCTACTAAAACCCAAAACATGTCACTATCTCCAACTCGCGGAAGACTTCACCAATTACTTACGTTTGTAAGGCTAAGGCTCAACTCTTCATAGCACCGCTAGAACTGAACCCCCCGCTAGGAACCTGATGCACATGCCGACAAATAAAAAGGTTAGGCTTAACGCCTAGTGAGCTCAAGAGTGTTAACATGAACGAATATATCTTTAAAAGAATGAAATCAGTTTAAATCAAGATCCTTCAAAATATTATACTTCAAAATGGAAACAACACATTTTCCCATAATATACACTTTTAAATACAATGCTCCCAAAACACACATTTCTTATAAAATGGTGCAACGCATAACTCACCCAAACGGGATCATAGTTCGACACTTATTTGGTAAAAACATGAATAACCATTTATACCCCAAAGTACCCAAAACATGGACGAGACAAAGTGCCCGACCCATAAATCGCTATCAAAACCACATATACCGTACGTCCGAAAACATGGACATTTGGTCCAATACTCACGCGACCATAAGGAACCAATGACAAGAAAACAAGACATTCTTATATTTAACATACTGATAGCCAACAACGGGGGAAACCTGTGTCCGTTGAGGGTAGAGGGAACACAAAGTATACCACCCAAACAACGTTAATCGCATGACACATCCCGACATTCCAGCCCGGTGTCCCTACGACTTCTTTACAAGTGTCACCCCAAGTCAGTTGACCTTGATGGATCATTCCGAAGAACTCCATCCCGAAGGCCCGACACACTTAAAGACTACCTCCCATGTAACACCCCGATTTTTGAAAGGTATCATTTGAAATTTATACAAAAACCGATATATTAAGGAAAAATAAGATATTTGATTTTGGGCTTGAATCCTTGGTTTTATAGTCTTGATGTATAAAAGATTCAATTACGAGACCAACGGTTCTTTCCGGAGCGAAAACGGAGCTATAACGAAGAAGTTATGGCCAAAACAGTTTCGGTACGCGCTAGGCTATAGTGCCCGGCGATTGTGACAGTGTCACAATCGCCTGTCAAGGTCGCCGGAGCCCGAAAACTCTCGGTACAATCTCAGCGATTGTGCCCGGCGATTGTGACATGGTCACTATAGCCTGGCACAATCGCCTGGGTGTTTCAGGGTGTTAAAATCGTGATTTTCAGCCCCAAACTTCATTTCTTCATATCTTTCTCACCGTAGCTCCGATTTGGGTGATTCAAGTTGCTACGGTTTCGTTTTTGAGAGCTTTTCAAGGTTATGGCAAGATATTGGAAGTCTATTGAAGTATACTAGAGTATTTGGTGGTGGTAAGCTTCTCATCTCTCCCTATTCATCTTCTTCCCCAAAGTTTTCTAGGGTTTCATCCACCCTTTGTTCTCCCTTTCATAGATTGAAGGTTTGTAACCATTTTGGTGAACTAGAAGTGTTTTGGTTGGTGAATTCAAGCTTGGGTTAAGGTAATCTTCTATCCCCTTCGGTTATGGAAGTTAGGGTTTCGGTATTAGTTGAGGTATCCATGTATTTGGTTTGGGAAATGATTCTTTGTGGTTGATTATGATTATTTATGGTTGGAACCTTGTGAATTTAGGTTTTTGTAAGATTTGGTTGGAAGAACCAAGTTTCTTCAAGGAAAGTTCTAAGTGGGTAAAATCTAGATTTAGTCTAAATCTAGCAAGGTGAGTTTACTAAACCTTTGTTAAAACTAGATACACGTCATAATCTTCTATTTGTTATCTTATCTCTATGTGTTCAAGTATTTGGGTTTTCTTGGTGAAAATAGTTGGAAATATGTATATTGGTGATGTGCCATGATTATTGTTGTATGTATCATTATTTGGGATTTGTCTCATAGATACATAATGTGGGTACCTTGATATGTTAAAATGTATGCTTATATGGGCATGGTGATAATTCTAGTTGGAACACTATTTTGGTGATATGTTTATATGCATAATGAGCATGATTTACATTGAGTCTTTTGTTGGACATTATGAGGATAAGGTGGTAATATTATACCCGTAGTTGGTATTGAAATATGCGGATTGAAATATATCTAAAGGACCCCTTATAAAGGCTATGTGGACGAACCAAGTCAGTACACTAGGAGGATATAGTCTTGGGCGCCACTGTGATGGTATGTGCCTAGACCTCCGCCACTCGGGGAATTTTCTGAGCGATAGTCTTCGGGTGGGCCGGGCCTTTGGGGTGTTCCTTGTTAAGGGCATCAAGATATATCGACTCTTGGGTGGGACTTGATTGGTGCTTTAGGTCTCCCCCAATGACTCCACATATGTTGAACATTGGTTAACTGCTGATAAGAATTGTATCTGTTCATGCATGCTTATTATTGTTCAACTCACTAGGCTTTTTGGCCTAACACTTGTTTGGTGTCGATGTGTATCTCAGGTTTTAGCGGCACCAGTTCTAAGCGGGCATTTTGCTTGGGTGAGAGATTTGAGAATATTGCAATTGGACTTACTTTCGGTAGGAGAACCTTTGGGTTATAAATGACACCCTTGATTGTAATCTCTTTTCTGGTTATAGAAATTAGATTAGTTGGTTGTTATTTATTATCCGTTTAATTACGATTGTATTTAAACAGGTTTGTGTATTTTCCCCATTTTTGGGAGGCTCTTGCTTTGGCAATTTTAAATACCGCATGTCCGTTTTTCGGATTTTTGTTATCCCTATTTTTAGGGTGTTACAAGTTGGTATCAGAGCTCTAGTTTAAGTGAACTAGGCATGAATGTAAGATGTCTAGACTTAGATTGAGTACGTTAGGAAATGATTTGTGAGATGGGTAGAATTTCTAAGATGGGTTAGGCTTAGAGTCGACGGAAACTATGGTTATCAAGCGTTGTGGCGATGGTAACGAGAACCTTTATGTATTATATGTTCATAATCTCACCTAGCTAATGTTATTATGAGGATATTTATACGTGATGGTACTTGAAATGCCGTTACTGTGACAATTGGTAAGGTAGTAATACGTTCTCTTATGCTTGGTTTATCTAATGCTATAATATTTGGTAGACGTAGTAGTACGTTTCCTTCGTGTTCAATTCTGTTAATCTCCTTCTTATTCATCATCGTGCTTGTATGAACTGCCTTGGTATGTCGACTGTTGGGGTGGTAAGAAAGTTTCCGAATGGGTAACTATTAGAAAAGGTTAATGTTTTATTATTCGTTACTTGGAGTGACGGTGAGTATGGTGATTGCATTAAGTGGACAGTTTCGAATCAGATTATTTGGTTGGATTAGAACCATAGACTTTTTGAATCGATGTATCCAAGGAGAAATGGTAAGGTGAACCTATGAAGTCCGTGGTTTTGCCTTAAGATGTTGAGCATCTGAATGACGATAGTATAACTAGGGAAAATCGAGGAGCGTGAGTTCAAGTTGATTTGTGAAAACGGTGTACATGCCAAAATATCCATTTTAAGGTGTTTATGTGTTTTACATGAAATTATCAAATATTGGGTTAGTTGGTAATCTTTGATCATTTGAAGTATTTACCTTTATAAACTTTGTGTAACACCACATTTGGGATTTTTGGACATTTTGATAAAGAGTCACAAATCAATGTGTTTTAACGTTTTATTACATAAAACGATCTTTGGTCAAAGAAATATACTTTTGAATGGTTGTCAGTTTTCATGCATCATTCATGAAATGGAATGTTTTATGAAGCATTACATGCATATTTATGTGATGTATTTGAAAGTATGTATATAGTCCCATTTTATGATTTCTATTCTTACCGGCAGTTACACTTGGAAATGCATATTTGAAAATAAATGAGTATTTAGGACTTCGGTCTGGTTTAATAGCTCAATTGTGAAATACCAAGTATGATGGTGGTTAATGTGCATCATTTGAGAAGTACATGTTTTGAGTGTGTTGGTCATTCAATTGGAGCCATGTACTGTTTAGACTGTAATGCAGTGGATTCATATATATATATATATATATATATATATATATATATATGTGTGAGTCGGTCTTTGTTATTTAAAAAGAAAATGGGCTATTATTTATAAGTTACTTATTTTAAAGTGTTTGTGTTTTACATTAAATTGTTAACTGCTGATAAGTTTTGGGTTATTTGGATATATTTAACTTTATAAACTTATGTAACACACATCTTCGTGATTCTTGGGCATTTTGATAAATAAATCATTTTGATATATTTCTTTTACGATGTAATATATAAATGGAAGTCATTTTATATAATTGTTCATTTGGTGCATACGATTTTATAAACCGGTGGAAAATGTATATCATTGAACTATGAGTCATTTTGGCAACATGAAGAGAAAGAGTTCATTTGGAAAACATTTTGTTTCAACCAATGAGAAGTTTTTGTTATTTTGAAATGTTTAGTTTTATGAACATGTTGAGACACCCATTTTGGGGATCTTTGGACATTTTAGTAAATAAATGATGTTGAAATGTTTCTTTGATGATTTTACATATATAATTGGAGTTCAATTGACGTAAGGGTCATTTTGTGTATTTAATTTTATGAACTTTTTCAGAAATGCATATTATTGTGTTATGAGGAATTTTGAAAACATAAGAGTATGAGTTCATTTAGGAAAATGGTTTGTCTCAACCAACGATGAGATTTTATTTATTTATACTTTTGGGTCGTTGGCTCGGTTTTGACTAAATGGAGTCTTGAGGACATTTGTCCGGTTTAAAAACAGTAGTGGAAATTTTATTGGCGTCCAGTGGTATTGTTTCCTTTTGAGTTTAGTGGGAACAGTTCAGTTGCACATATCATGTATGCATATTTTATTGGAAATTTTCGTCATGGTATTTTAGCCAATGTTTTAGAACGATGAGAACATGTTTATATTTGGCTTTGAACTCGAAAATGACATAAATTATTTCATGTTTTAACCGGGTGCATACGCATATCAATCTTCTAGCTTTGTGAAACAAACAATCACATGCAAGTTTTGTTGTGAAATCTTATTTCATGTCGCATTGTGACTAAAAGAGAGAAAACTTTAAGAGTTCGATATTATGAGCATGTGGTCTTGGATTTTGCGAACATTTTATTTCTACAGTTTGGAATTAAACTAAATTCTCTTACAATTGCTCAAATCGCATGCATATGTCTTTACTAAATCTTGGAGAATAAACCGATGTATTCGAGTCACTATGAGAAGTTTTATTTCATGGTTAATTGCAGAAATTTTAAGGTTCGATTTTGTGAATTTTCCTTCGGTAGTTTTGTATGAAAAAATTATGGTATTTCGGATAGAACTTTTGCCCAGAACATATTTCAGTTATTGATTTTACTGATAGGAGTTTTTCCGCAATGCATGAAATGAATTTTCGGTTTGCATGTCGTAGTAATTACAATTTTGGGCAAGTACGTTTTATCGGTGCGGCCTAAATTTGAAACGCGAAAAAATATATATATATATATATATATCATGTATATTTATTTATTTATTTACGTTCTTATTGTGTTGTTACATTTGGGAAATGATCGGACGTATATAGGTCTTGTTGGAAATTTTATCTTCCGACTTTTTGTGTTAAATTAAAAGATTTTAAAGTTGAAGTTGTGAAATCCTCTTTTGTGAGTTGTACAAACTTTTATTGCTCATGTTATAGGACGAAAAGTTATTTTCATATGCATGGCATAAATTGATGCATACTAAGACCCTGGTAGTTCGTTTGAAAATTTTGTTACGCATCTTTCGTTATCGTTGTATTAGTGTAAGTAATGATCAAATAAGTTTTGAAAATGGTTTATATGTGTGGCATTGGTGATCAATTTTGAAACCTATCGAATGCACGATAGTATATTTTCATCGCATGTTTAATTGTTATAAAACTTATGTATTTGAGAGTTTTATAAATTTCAAATTGGCATGGTAGTGTGAGAAACCTTGAATTCATTGGGCTATAGGTGTAAGCCCCCTCGTGTTAGAAGTCGATATTAAGGACTAAAAGAGTCTTCGGAGTTTGAGGTGTTAGAAACGTGTTTCTCCCAGTTAGTTAAGTAACGACCTTTATGCTTCGTTAAACCTATGGATTAATATTGTGTTCGGTTGTTTGGGTATGGTTGGTGTTGGAATTGTGGGAATTTGGTACGACGGTGTGCTATGTGTCGGTGGTGTACTATTTTGTTGATTATTCATGAATAATGATGGTTATGGTTGACTGGTAAGGATGTTGGATTTGGGTGACTACTTCCAAGAGTAGGTGTCAACTTTGAATTGACATTGCTAATCGGGAATGAAATATTTGGTAGTATACCCACGTTTACGTGATGGTCATTCCGAGGATAGGTGTCGACACTCTATGTTGAGGACAATAACTGTTGGTATGATTCAAAGTATTTCCGTTAGATCTGGTGCGTCTGCAGAACGAGCGGTAAACTTAAGGAAATTAGACATTGATAATTAAGAAATCAATCATTGGTATTTTGATAATTGTCAGGACTTTTGCTGATTTGGAAATCGATGCTTGCGTTCATGGTGGGAGTTTAGTGGTAATGTTTATTGGAGACATTTGGTGAGAATGTTGAGGTAGACTTTAAGTACAAATCTATTATTGAAGAGACCTTGATGCGTCGTATTTAGAGGTACCTAAGGGAAAAGTTTACTTTGGGGTATTCTTGATGGAAATGACTGAATAACGTCGTAAGTTACTCTTAAGGTAATATGAGCAACATAAGGTTGGGAGGCGACCGAGATTTAATGTTAAGAATGTGATTAGGCTAGAACTTAACCTTTATCTTGCTTTGGGTGAGTTATATGGAAAGTTGAGGTTGAGTTGGCGATGGTTCGTTATAAGGAACGTAGCGATAACCTCAACGGGGATGTAATCGAATTCGTATATGAGGTAAGGTTTAGTGAAGGTATTCCTTTTGGACAGGGAATCATTTGACCTCGCCAAGGGAGATATTGGGTGATTGGTTGGTGCTAGATTTCGAGGACGAAATCTCTTTTAAGGTTGGGAGGATTGTAACACCCCGATTTTTGAAAGGTATCATTTGAAGTTTATACAAAAACCGATATATTAAGGAAAAATAAGATATTTGATTTTGGGCTTGAATCCTTGGTTTTATAGTCTTTATGGATAAAGGATTCAATTACGAGACCAACGGTTCTTTCCGGAGCGAAAACGGAGCTATAACGAAGAAGTTATGGCCAAAACAGTTTCGGTACGCGCTAGGCTATAGTGCCCGGCGATTGTGACAATCGCCTGTCAAGGTCGCCGGAGCCCGAAAACTCTCGGTACAATCTCAGCGATTGTGCCCGGCGATTGTGACATGGTCACTATAGCCTGGCACAATCGCCTGAGTGTTTCAGGGTGTTAAAATCGCGATTTTCAGCCCCAAACTTCATTTCTTCATATCTTTCTCACCGTAGCTCCGATTTGGGTGATTCAAGTTGCTACGGTTTCGTTTTTGAGAGATTTTCAAGGTTATGGCAAGATATTGGAAGTATATTGAAGTATACTAGAGTATTTGGTGGTGGTAAGCTTCTCATCTCTCCCTATTCATCTTCTTCCCCAAAGTTTTCTAGGGTTTCATCCACCCTTTGTTCTCCCTTTCATAGATTGAAGGTTTGTAACCATTTTGGTGAACTAGAAGTGTTTTGGTTGGTGAATTCAAGCTTGGGTTAAGGTAATCTTCTATCCCCTTCGGTTATGGAAGTTAGGGTTTCGGTATTAGTTGAGGTATCCATGCATTTGGTTTGGGAAATGATTCTTTGTGGTTGATTATGATTATTTATGGTTGGAACCTTGTGAATTTAGGTTTTTGTAAGATTTGGTTGGAAGAACCAAGTTTCTTCAAGGAAAGTTCTAAGTGGGTAAAATCTAGATTTAGTCTAAATCTAGCAAGGTGAGTTTACTAAACCTTTGTTAAAACTAGATACACATCATAATCTTCTATTTGTTATCTTATCTCTATGTGTTCAAGTATTTGGGTTTTCTTGGTGAAAATAGTTGGAAATATGTATATTGGTGATGTGCCATGATTATTGTTGTATGTATCATTATTTGGGATTTGTCTCATAGATACATAATGTGGGTACCTTGATATGTTAAAATGTATGCTTATATGGGCATGGTGATAATTCTAGTTGGAACACTATTTTGGTGATATGTTTATATGCATAATGAGCGTGATTTACATTGAGTCTTTTGTTGGACATTATGAGGATAAGGTGGTAATATTATACCCGTAGTTGGTATTGAAATATGCGGATTGAAATATATCTAAAGGACCCCTTATAAAGGCTATGTGGACGAACCAAGTCAGTACACTAGGAGGATATAGTCTTGGGCGCCACTGTGATGGTATGTGCCTAGACCTCCGCCACTCGGGGAATTTTCTGAGCGATAGTCTTCGGGTGGGCCGGGCCTTTGGGGTGTTCCTTGTTAAGGGCATCAAGATATATCGACTCTTGGGTGGGACTTGATTGGTGCTTTGGGTCTCCCCCAATGACTCCATATATGTTGAACATTGGTTAACTGCTGATAAGAATTGTATCTGTTCATGCATGCTTATTATTGTTCAACTCACTAGGCTTTTTGGCCTAACACTTGTTTGGTGTCGATGTGTATCTCAGGTTTTAGCGGCACCAGTTCTAAGCGGGCATTTTGCTTGGGTGAGAGATTTGAGAATATTGCAATTGGACTTACTTTCGGTAGGAGAACCTTTGGGTTATAAATGACACCCTTGATTGTAATCTCTTTTCTGGTTATAGAAATTAGATTAGTTGGTTGTTATTTATTATCCGTTTAATTACGATTGTATTTAAACAGGTTTGTGTATTTTCCCCATTTTTGGGAGGCTCTTGCTTTGGCAATTTTAAATACCGCATGTCCGTTTTTCGGATTTTTGTTATCCCTATTTTTTGGGTGTTACATCCCAGGCATTACTTCAAGCGGCGGATGTCCTAGCGCCTACTACTCCGGTAGCACTAGCCGACTCAACCCTCCTAGCGATCACTTGTAAAGTTTCCGGTCATAAAACATGGGGACCGAAGCTCAACCCCGCAATACCCAATTGACCATCTCAAAACAGACTGACTCACGTGCCTATGGATCCATTACACACTGTCTAACGTTACATAACTCCAATTGAAAGACCAAAGCTCCCAAAACATGTAACTCACCAATGACACAAATTAAGTGTCCTCATATCCAAAACCCACAACGGTTTAAAAATCCGGACAAATGTCCACACGACTCGTTTAAGCCAATACCGAGCTAAAGAGCTCAAAATCCGTTTAACCAATAATTACCGGTCTCCACAATAGTGAAATGTCTTTAAATACCGTTTATGAAGACACGTACTTCAAATACTAGATTTACCCAAAACTCAATACGAGATGGAACACAAGATTTCCAAAGTGTTTATGAATGCAATGAGACCAAATGAATCTAACATGAATTAGACTTTACTTGTACAAAATCACCAAGAATACGTAATTCATGTTATTTAGTTGTTGGAAACGTTCAAAACCCAATAGAAGCATTTTAAGAGGTTAACATAACCCAAGTTTACCAAATATGAAAACTTATCAAAATACTCATACTTTGACAAATAACTAAGTAAACCAATTTTACTTCTAGATACTCAAAACTTATCAACAGTTAACCATTTCATGTAAAACACTTTAAAATACACATTTTGGCATGTACACCGTTTTCACAAATCAACTTGAACTCACCTTGCTAGATTTAGGCTAAATCTAGGTTTCACCCAACGAGCTCTTTTGAAGGCCGCTCGAATCCTCAAGCCGGAAACTTCCAAAACCTAGATCCATACATTAAGTAACCATATCCGACCATGTAGAAACATTCCCCTAACAATATACCAAGAAACCCCAAATAATAACAAAACCCTAGTTTCTCCAAAACTACCAAATCCGAGATTTGAGAAACCAAACACTAAGAAACCATCAATGGAGCATTTATAACCTTAATACAAGAAAACTTACCCTTGAAGATGATGAGATTTCCGAGAACACCCAATCCAACACTTCAACCCGAGCTCCCAACCGTTGAACTTGATGAGGAAGATGAAGATGGAGGTTTTGTGGTTCAAGGTTCCAACTAGTTAGATGGTGAAGAAACATGTGGTTTGAGGAGGAAAAACCCCCAAAATAGGTTTGGGTGCGGTTTTGGTGTTTGGGAGAGAAAAGGGAAGAAGATAGAAGTGAGAGTGAGGGAAATGGTTGAAAATCGCGACTCTTAAAAGACCCTGGGGCCGACGGCGATTGTGCCAGGGCACTATTGCCCAAAACGTACTGCGGGCACACCCCCGCTGGCGATTGTGCCCAGGGCATTATCGCCCATAGTGTACCGAGGCTCGTTTCTTCCCATTTTCCGCACAGACCACTCATGACGCGATAAGGCTTAATAGGTAAGATATAAGGGATGAAATTCTACGATAAGAAACAAGAATTTCTCAAAAGGGTTGGCTTTCACAGACAGGAATTTACGAGTGTTACATATAGGGTCCCCTTCATTTGCTAACCGTGACATTGGTATTAACCGTGCTAACCAGTCTCAACCGTTAATTACGATGATCAACGGCTCATATTTAATTGAATTTTCATTTAATTAATTAATATAGATAGGGATTGATTAAAAATAATGCACAGGTGCACAGGGTTAATTTGGTAAAATAACAACCCAATGTTATTTACGGTAACACGTTTTTAAATCATATAATCCCTAACATTTAGGGATTTCTTCCTTAGAATATTTAGGTTATTTACGGTAACACGTTTTTAAATCATATAATCCCTAACATTTAGGGATTTCTTCCTTAGAATATTTAGGTAACCATCAAAACTCAATCCTTCAAGAAATCAACAACAAGATTACCATTGTGGCGTCGAATCCGGAGAAAGCAAAGGGAAATCGTAAACTACATCCACATTCATCGGGAAAAAAAAAACGGATTAGCCATCTAAATCGTGGGTATCATAATGCGTTCAAGTTTTTCACTGATGCATTTATGCACATTAAGTGTGAAATCCATATGCACACAATGCATCTTTTTTAGTATGAAGTCAATATACAGACATTGCATCTGTTTTTATAAGGCATTAAATTTTGTTTGTGAAAATAGAAAATACATGTGCACAATTTATATATGCATATGTGCACATTTTGGAATATACATACATAACCTGTAATAACATATGCATATGTGCATATTTGTCATATATGGAAATGGAATACTGAACTGGAAGTACATGTGTCCATAGTGGCATATAGACATGCACATGTGCACCCTACCAGAAAATGCATATGAGCAGATAATCCGGTATTCAACGATTGAACTGGCTCATTATGACGGGTGCACGTGTGAGCGTCTTGACTTTCAAAAATAGATTCCAAAAATCTATCGTTATCAACAATGGAGGTGATTCGATTGTCGCTCGTTATGATTTTCACTATAAACGAAATTTTTTCTTCAACAGAGATTTCAAACAAAAAAAACACTTTATGATAAACAATGTTGGATCCGTTAGAAAGCTTATAAAGATATAAACTTGTTTAAAAAACTTTAAAAGATAACTTCCAAAATTAGTTTAAAGTAACTCGAAATTTGATTTTTTATTAATATATTTAAACTCAAGATAAATACCATAATAACAAACACCTTAAAATATGGAAACCTATTAAATGGGTCGAAATTTTGAAAATTCCCATATTACCCTTTAATATTTAAAAGCATTTATCTCATTACCTAAACTCTATGAAGTTTCTGATTGGTCTAAATTCGGTTAGCACGGTTAGCACTAATGTCACGGTTAGCACTAATGTCACGGTTAGCAAATGAATGAGTCTCTCTCTCTCTCTCTCTCTCTCTCTCTCTATATATATATATATATATATAGTTATCATTATATTGAATGTTATAATCTGTCCATTTATATTGACTTTGAACTATTTATTTTACTTTATGGTTGTGTTTTATTAAACTTCGAACAATTTATTTGACTTTGTCGTTGTGTATTTGTCGTGGAATGAAGTACTTTAAGCATTTTTATTTCATTTACAAATTTAAAATTAAATGGGTCAACCCAGGTTCAACCCATTTATTTAACAGGTTGGGTTGAGATAATCATAAACAGGTCAACCAGCTACCAACCCATCAACCCAACAGGTTGGGTTGGGTTGAAAATCTCAACCCATTTAATTAAACAGGTAGAGTTGGGTTGAGATTTTCAATCCAATTAATAAATGGGTTGAACCCGAACCCAACCTAACCTGACCTATTTACACCCCTATAGTAATTAACCAAATCAAACCACAAAAAGACGGTCTGGTCTAACCGGTTTAGGCCTCTTATAGGTTTTAAACCAAAAAATACATAAAATCTATATCTCAAAATAAAGTTTCTATCAATATAACATATTAAGAAATTGTATACCGAATTATAAAATTAAGAAAAACATTGAACAAGTCGGAAAAAAAAAAGTTAAACAAGTCCACCAATAATAGTTGAATTTTGAAAAAATATTGATCAAGTCGAAAGACGATTTGGATTTTAGATCTGATTTTGGTCGGATTTTAGAACTTTGTCGATTTAGATAACGCAATCAAATGAGAAAATGAAAACTAAAAACATAATGTCTTTGACGAATTTTTTTAATTGAGTCGTAAAAGTTGTGCCTGTAACATGAAAATTAAATAATACGTGCGTATTTTTGGCGATCGGTTCGACTCAGACCACTCCAAAAAAGGGTCAAACTGCATACCAGACCGGACTGTCAGACCGCTTAAACCACCAAAAACGGTCTCGTTTGACTTAGTTCAACAGGTTTAAGCGGTCCATTGGTTCTTTTGAACACCCCTATACGAGACACTCAGATTTGAGTAGTTGATTTAGCGGCCGAGGCTAACCGATTGAGTCAAAGCCATCTTCGGATTTGAACTTTGAATATGTATCCCTTCTTCGACTGAGCTGCACGCTCCTCTGCCAATTGATAGGCCGAAATCGTCAATCTTAAAACCGTAAACCAAATTGGGTAACTTAATTTAAACGTTGCATATCGTCTAATCGATTATGAGTGACCAAACCGACAAAATTCTTTAGTCGGTTTCGATCGAACCATGACCACTTTACATGTCATCACAATTTCGATTATAATAATTATTTTTGAATGTTTGATAAATTGTAAATATTATTATAGTTTTTATTTAATCTTGTATAAATATACAATAAGGTATGTAAAAAAAAATTGAAAGGCAAACAAATATTTTAAATAGAACGAAAGAGATACAAAAGAAAGTTCGAAAGATCTGCAAGGCGCAGAGCCAAAAGAACCCACCAACCCAAAACTACTACGAAAAGGACAACCACACCCAACGAACAAAAAACGAGCAGGACCGAGCTCAAGCAACCGAGCTCCAAATCCAAACGCAACCCAAAAACGAATCAAGAGAAACAACACGAGCTAACCGTCAAACCCATGACCCCCACACCACTCCGACCATGACATCTTGAAAATTTTTGTGATTCTTTCCCAAGGCTCTGCAGAAAATTTTCCTCGATCAAATGTCTTAAACCCGCGACTGAAAATACTCCGCCCTTTCTGAGCAACCAAACCCAACGATCTCGTACATTGGGTCTAATAGAAACATCACTCGGCAGCGAGTTCAACTACTCCAAGTCACCGAGCTCTCTCCCTCGAAGTGGTCAAGACCACTCCCACAACCCAACCCCACGGTCCGACAAAATAGCAATGCGATTGCAAACCACCGCTTCCTTATCCAAATCCAATCTATAGAGCCTTGGGAAAGAATCACAAACTCTAAAGTTGCTCAACCATTTATCCATCCTAAAAAAGGTGTCATATCCCATGCCCAATCTTTTTCCTAAAAGAGTCAACAAACGAGATTTTAAGAGCATCCAAGTCCTTTTCCACACGTAAAATATGTAAAATTATCGTAATAAATATCATTAAAATAAATATGAAATTATCTAAATATTCGTAAACTTTATTGATTGATTATATGATTATCAAATTTTAATTTTTTATGCAGTAATAATCAGTTTAAAAATATATAGTTTTGGATTAAAAAAAACACCATGTAGTTTTTGCATAATTATATTGTTTTTATTTTAGAAAAATGTTAAAAAAATAAATATTAAAGTGCACGATTAACAATCTATAAATCAAATTGAAGAATATTTTCTAGAGACTTGACTAGTTAATTATAAAGTGATTAAAAAATGAAATTGATCTACATCGGTTTGGTAATTTTATTTAAAAATATATAAACTTGAACAACATAGTTTTATAAATAAATAAAAGTTGGTTCAGGTTCTGAATTGGACCATACTGAGAACATATGTTTTTCTTTTTTTTGGTAATCGTGGGTTTTCGGGCCAACTTATGCGCACCAACTAATCTCCGGGCGACCACGAATAGCCTGGAGTCATCGCAGGTGAACTTCCATGGCCACAAAGGCTTTGGTAATGCCTGGATTTGAACTCTAGATAAATGAGATCTTCCAATATGTTTGTAAATCTTGAACCGGTCAATGAAGCATCTCTAACCGATACAAATCCACTTTGGTTGGTCCCAATTTGATACCCTTGTTTTGATAATTTAAACCGAGTTTTTTCCATCCTTATAGTTTATAAGAATAAATAATTCAAACCACAAGAGTTGTGGCATACTGGTTAAGGTTTAACAAAAAAATATCTAATTTGTTCATGATTCGAATCCGAACGTACACAACAATTATAGTCACTAAGGTTTAACAAAAATTAAAACTTAAAACAAAATAAACAATCTCCAGTGATAAATTTATTGTTGTATAAAAACATGTCTTTTTATACAATATTTTCAGAAAACCGATATACTTTTATAAATATTGTATTTAATTAAATAATTTAATGAATAATGCCTCGAAAAATATATATTCTAAGTTACGAATCATACCTTCTCCATTCGCCTTCCAAGTTTATATAATGGTTTTGTTATAACCACTACAATACACAACAATCTGGAGATTCTAGAATTTAACAATAGATCTAGTTTACGGGATTTGATGGAATTCGCTGACATTTGAAACCGGATTTCATTTTAATCTCATTATTGATTTAAAAGGAAAATCTGGAATCGGAATTTTGGATTTAGTGAAATTTTATAAACATTGGATTTAAGGAAATTAATTAAAATGCTCGTATTTCAATCTCATATTACCTAAATGCCCAAAATCTCTTTTAGTTTGCCAAAATACCCAATTTGTCCGTGATTTCACTATTCATCCCAGGGTAGGGGTCAGGATCAATACAATGAACTTACGATTAACAAATGAACGGTGAGATCGAAAGATAAATTTGGTTAACCCCGGGATGAATAGTGAAATCCCGGCCTACCCCGGGATGAATAGTGCAATCCCAGACAAATTGGGTATTTTGGCAAACCAAAAAAGATTTTGGGCATTTAGGTAATATGAGATTGAAATACGGGCATTTTAATTAATTTCCCTTGGATTTATAAATCATATGAGAATAGTTTGTATTTCACGGGATTTTATAAGATGGGGCGGCGAGGGAAGTGATGCTATTGGGTTCGAATGGCGCTAGTTTAATAACGGTAAAACTTATTTTTTTTTTTTTAACTTAAGACCTTCTTTGCCGGTTACAAATAACTTTTTAAGTTAAATAGATGAATGTAGTCAATTTCTAAAAATTCAACTAGAAGCGTACTCGCGCAATGCAGCGAGATACATCACGATTTTAATGTTTATTTTTATTTTTTGTTTTTTTATTGATTTACAGTACGATTTTGGATGATTTTTATTGAGTGATAATGGTTTTTTTATATATAAATTTGTTTAATTTAGACTTAACAATATAATGTTTTTTATATAAAAAAAATAAGTAGTTTGTTAAAATTCATTAATTATCTTATATATTTTAAATTTTTTATATTTAAATTAAGATGTTTATCCTGTTTTGATTATATTTATCAGAATTCAAATTTGATTTGAGGATTAGAGATAAGGATTTTGGGGGATAAGGATGAAATTTATTAATTAGGGTTAAAATCATTTAAAAGTAGTACATATTGCTTCATTAATTGTTTTTTAAGAGTTTTTATGTAGATTAACATTAAATAATAGTACATAATGCTTAATACATCACGATTTTAATGTTTATTTTAATTTTTTGTTTTTTATTGATTTACAGTACGATTTTGGATGGTTTTTATTGAGTGATAATGGTTTTTTATATAAAAAAATTAAGTAGTTTGTTAAAATTCATTAATTATCTTATATATTTTAAATTTTTTATATTTAAATTGAGATGTTTATCCTGTTTTGATTATGTTTATCAGAATTCAAATTTCATAATTTTAGGGTTTGGGGATTAGAGATAAGGATTTTGGGGGATAAGAATGAAATATATTAATTAAGGTTAAAAGCTTTACAGGTAGTACATTAGGCTTTAGTAGTTATTTTTAAAAGATTTTAAGTAGATAGCTTTAAATTATAGTACATAAAATTTAGTGAGTTGTAATTAAGAGTTTTTTATGCCATCTTTATAATATAGTATAGATAGTTTATTTATTAAAAAATTAGCAATTTAATTGTTCAAAATAAGAAAGTTGTCTGCTTGGATCGGGAAAATTTTTGTTTAGAATGGTGTTTTCATAGATGGAATGGACTTGTTTTTTTAATTAGAACTAGAAGCGTACTCGCGCAATGCAGCGAGATACATCACGATTTTAATGTTTCATTTTATTTTTTGTTTTTTTGTCGATTTACAGTACGATTTTAGATGGATTTGAGTAGACCTGGCAAACGTGTCTTGTCGTGTCGGGTTCAAAGTTAAACGGGTTGAAAGTGGCTAACTCTAACACGACCCGTTTAATAAACGGGTCAGAAAATCTCAACCCTAACCCAAACCGCTTAACCCGACACGACCCGCCTAACCCGTTTAACATTTATAAAACTAAAAATTAAAATCTAAAATTCACAAAAAAGTACAAATTCAAAATTCAAATGAAAACATTAGAAATCCAAATTTTATAGTTCAAACTTATAAATTCTAATCAAATCTAAAATGTTAAAAATTCAAAGCATTAAAAAGAAAACTTCTAATAAATATATATATATATATATATATATATATATATATATATAAATGGGTTATTCGAGTCATTTTCGAGTTGAAATTTTTGACCCTGACCTTACCTGTTTAATTTTCGTGTCGTGTCGTGTCGTGTCGTGTCGTGTCAACCCGTTTACATAAACGGGTTGAAATGTATTACCCAAACCCGTTTATTTCGTGTCGGGTTAACGTGTCGTGTCAGTTTTTGTCTGGTCTAGTTTTGAGAAAGTGATAATGTTTTTTTATAAATTTGTTTAATTTAGACTTAATAATATAATGTTTTTTATATAAAAAAAAATTAAGTATTTTGTTATAATTCAATAATTTTCTTATATATTTTAATGACATCTATAAAAAATAACCAATTACATATTTAATAATATAATTAAAACAAAATTATAGTAATATAATAAATTAATTAGTAGTGATACATGTAAATGTCTGCATAAAAAGAAGGTCCTGTACATACCAAATTGGTGGGTGTTAGAAGCCTGCAGTAGTAATATGTATCATGTGCTTTGATACTTGTAAATTAAGAGATTTTTAAAATCTTGCAAAAAATGATGGTACCTTGTGCCTAATAATTTGTATTTAAGAGTTTTTTATCCGTGTTTTATAATATAGTATAGATTAACATATTTGGAAAAAAAAACTTGGTTTCTGCATTAACAAACAACCACCCCCTCCCCTTTTTTCAGATTTTACTAAATAAACCATTTTCTATATCATTAAACCATTATCAAACAAAGATATATAGCTAACCGAATAGTTATGAGTCTAGTTAAACTCAATAAACTGCTAACAAACATATTCCTACCTTTTAATTTCAGCATTAAACATGATAAAAATAAAATACAATCAAATTGTTGAGATTTTAATATGATTGAGGTTATACTAAACACCATGAACAACTCCATCTTTCTTATTGAACTTAAGAGTATAAATTACCACCTCCATCACCACCTCCATCACCACCACAACCATCCAAACAAGCTCTAAATCTTCAAGTTTTCATAACAACAATCTCCACCAAAAAATACCCATTTCGAGATGTCGAACCATTCGTTAACGATTCTCGTATTGGCAATGCTTGTCGGGGTTGTTCATCTCGGAATCTCAAATGTATCAGCACTCGATCCAGCACCACAAGTCGAAGAACCCGGAGTGCATGTTTTCGAGCTCTATATGCACGATATTCTTGGTGGCAGCAACCCGACCGCTAGGCCGGTCACCGGGCTGTTGGGTAACATATATAGCGGTCAAGTCCCCTTCGCTAGACGTATAGGTTTCCGAGCACCATCGGGTGGTGTCGTGATCCCTAACGCTAATGGAGGCATCCCAACCGTAAACGCCAACGGTATCCCACTCGGAACCGGCTTAGTCGGTACACAATTTGCGGGAAATCTGAACCAAAACAACGGTCAAAACCAGATCGCAGCCCAACTGGGACCGGACGGGCTCGGGCTCGGTTTTGGGACGATCACGGTGATCGACGACCTTTTAACGGCTGACGTCAAGTTGGGTTCACAGGTACTAGGGAAAGCACAAGGAGTGTACGTTTCGAGCTCGGCCGATGGAAGTCGACAGATGATGACATTCACCGCCGTGATGGAAGGCGGGGAGTATGGCGATAGCATCAACTTCTTCGGCGTGTACAAGATCGGAACCACCATGTCCCGCTTGTCGGTGACTGGCGGCACCGGGAAGTTCCTGCACGCTTGCGGGTTCGCCGAGATTCGATCGCTCATACCCGCCGGTCAAATCGTTGCAGATGGCGTAGAATCTTTGCTGAGGCTAACGGTCCATCTTTCCTACTAAGGATTAAGTTGTTTGTATGGATTAAGCAGTCTGTGTGCATTAAGAAAGTTTTGTGTTTTCGTGTGCTCGTGTTCGTTTGAACAAAAAACATCACAATCTCGTTTGTAACCATCACCTCATCAATCTCACCATGATTTAGCGAAATATAAATTGTGTATACGAACCATATCAGATTTCATATCGACATAAAAACCATCATATAACACAACTTAAAGAAAACAAACACGAACACAAAGAACACGAACGTTTGACTTTTGATTTCGCCATACCGTTCAAGAAAAGTTTGTGATGTTAACACGGCGTAGAACAGTGTCTTGATCAAGCCCATGGAGCGAGTCGATCAGATGCATACGCAGTGACGCAGGTCCGTTCGCCATGCCCATCCCGATCTCCCCCGCCAAACCGAACACCGAAAACGCAGCTGCTGTGGCTTCGAATGCGTTTGTAGGATCGAGTGCCACAAAAGCCGCAATGAGGGCGGTGACTGCACATCCGCTCGCGGTTATCTTTTGCATCATCGGCACACCGTTCCGTACACCCACAACCCGTTCACCGTCTGTAACAAAGTCCACCGATCCCGATATTGCAACGATACAACCGCTCGATTTCGCTAACGACTTTGCCGCATCAACAGCATCACTAGATTCATGCAAACTATCAGCACCCTATGAACAAAAACTGGTCAGTAGCAGTAGCTATAGGGTGTTCATCCAAACCGTCAACACAGCAAAGCGTGGTTTAGAATTTTTGGCAGTGGAGTTTGCATTTTTACCAAACCGCATTATACAGTGGTTTTTGCACCGCACCGCATATTTTGTATATAGTTTAATTTAGTTTGAAGTTTGTTTTTTTTAATTGTGGAATTTGTGTTTGAGAACCGGATATATTTTTTGGACTACGGTTATCGTTGATTTTATAATGTATTTTTAAACCTATAATTATTGGATTGTGGACATAAAGTGCAATATGTATAAATCGCACGGCGCCGTATTTTACAGTACGGTTTAAGGTTTATGCGTAGTGGTTTGCGGTTTGAAAAAAAATGCTCAAACAACATATGCGGCACAGTTTGTGATTCGACCCCAAACCCCACCAAATGAAAAATGAATCTTTTCTATTGAATCCTTTGAATCATAACTGAAACCCCCAAAATTAAGAACCCTAAACTCATAGATTTTCCAAAGACGCCCACAAAATCAAGAACCCTATATTCACAGCTTTTCAATTTGGTTGAGTGACTGTATACAGCATGCAAATTCGATTGAAGATGAACCCAAATCGAAAAATGAGATAAAATTACCTTGGTGGATCCTATGGAAGCCATGGAAAGTGAAATGATTTCAGACCCATTGCCTCTAATAACACTAGGTTTCAGCTCAATAAGCTCAAGACAAGCCTTCAACCGGAAACCGGAAGCTCCGACGGCAGCCGGATCAAGAACCCACGGCTTACCCAACCGGTTTGCCACGCCGGCGGCGGCTTTCATCGCCGGCAACCAATCAGAGGTCAGCGTGCCGACGTTTACAAGAACGGCTTGGGTGTGAGGAGTGAAGTCTGGGATTTCAAGAATCGAGTGGACCATCGCCGGCGATGCGCCGGCAGCTAAGAGGGTATTAGCCATTAAATCCATGGATACCAAGTTCGTGATGCATTGAATTAAAGGAGATTGTTGCCGGAGAGATGATAGGTAGGTCCATGATTTTGAACCCCATGGATTGATGTGTTCTTGATGTCCTTGGTCCGCCATGGCCGCCGGGTTGTTCTGCCTACTATAAATCTTGACCTAAAGTGGCATTATATGTGTTTTTTGGGGGGTTTTTTCAATAATTAATACAGAAATATTGTAAAAAAAAGACCAATGTTTTCCTCTTCCGGCCCACCACCGCCAATCATTCAGCCAACACTTCTTCCTCCGCTACCGGATACCACGACCTCCGCCTCCTGTTGCACAACAATGGAATCAAACACTCATCCTTCGATCGCCTACTTCATTTCTGGATGATCCAATCACTCGGCTCGAATTATCCGTGACCCGACTCCTTCAATTCATCTACACCCATTAAGAGGAGTTCACTAAACAATTCGGGGCGGTTTTACCCAGGTAAGGCTTTACTAAGTTATATTACTTTATTCGATTATGCAAGACCAATAATCTTACCCGGTAAGAGTGAAACCAATGAACCACAAGGGCTGATTGGGCTGTGGTGTGGTGGTAAAGACTTGGGGAGTTCATATCGCTCAACCCGAGTTCGAGCCCCACTCGCAACACTTGTGGCCACTGAGGATAAACTCAGGGCTGCACGCTTTAGCAGCTGAGCCAAAGGCCCTAATTGCCAGGGATTAGTCTGGGTCATAGACCAATGATTGAAGGGCTGTTTGGTTCATTTTCTGTTAAGACCTGTATGGATATAGTTGTCTGAGTGGATATGGTTGTCTGGATGTTAATAGATAAGTTGGTGTTCGATTGTTGTGCTGATAAACAGTCTAAATGTCAGAAATTACCATTTTACCCTCAGTATTTATTTTTGTCTGAATAAAATAAAACGATGGTATGAATTATGATAACCAATTTGAATTCATATCCAAAAGAGGAACCCCCACAACAAAAAAAAACCCATGTAACAAGTTAAAAACTAGATCAATTACAGAGAAGGAGCAGTCATCCCCTCCAATGAAATTCTTCAACATTTCGTAAGTGTAAAATCAGATGGCATTTTCAGTGGAGCAGTTGCATGATATCTACAAGATAAACCCTCTCCCAATATTGGTTGATGTTCTCAATAATTGCTGATCCATTTCTTCCGATTGATAGGAGCAGGTCGACTTCATAGGAGCATATCAATTTTAGAGATGGAGAGGGTCGATTTGAGAGGGTGTTTCAGAAATCAATCGATCGAGATTTCTTTGATTCAGGGAGGAATCGATTGATCGCAGAAAAGTAGCAGATCGACTTCGTAGGACCAGATCGATCATAGAGATGGAGCAGATCGATTTTAAAGATGAAGAAAGGTCGCTTTGAGAGAGTGTTTCACAGGGATCGACCGATTAAGATTTCATTGATTCAGGGAGGAATTTATCGATCGTGATTTCTTCAATCCAGGGTGTGATCGATATGATTCTATGATTCTGTGAGAACGATCAATGGATGAGGTCTTGGCGTGTTCTGAGAACGATCAATGGATTCACAATTAAATCCTTTGATAGAGCTGTACAAATTTAGGGGAAATAGGGAGGGTATATGTGGAAAATGTTGGCTGAATGTAGACCACATATGTATTATGGCTGTCCAAATAAGTCACTGGCTGACCGATTAAGCCACAACCGAACACCTTTGTATGGCTGACCGAATAAGCCATACGCCTTATACAACCCATTAAGCCACAAACGAACAGCCCTACCTGGTAAGTGAGCGCGATGACTCTTACCTTATTAACGTTTATTGGGTAATTTTTTGCATACGATGCCGTGTTAATGGACCAAAATCTTATCCGGTAAGATAAGTGATAGTGTTAAATTTAACCGATAAACGCTTATCGGGTAAGTGTATAACAATATTGATTATTGACAAAAGAATCACAAGGTTAATGCACAATGTTTGTCATAGAGATCCACGTGTCAGTTATTTTAATGTTTTGTTGAGATAGACAAATTGAAAGCTAAGCAATGGTAATTTTAAAGATTCCCAGGGGGAAAATTAAAGATGAAAACATTTTTTTAGGTCTGTAAAAATGTTATCTAAAATACCTCGATGACGAACAATTGGCAATAGGTTTAAATCCCAACTCCCTTTTTTCTTGCTATTTCATGGTTATATCGTCAGATAACTTCAAATAAAGATCCAAATATTTTCATTCTGGAATTCTAGATTACAAACATGACGAGTTTGCGATTACGTAAAGCTGTTAATATTTCAAGAAATATTATATTCGATGTCGTGCCTAAATCATCATTCTCGAGAAGTGCTAGAGCATTTGTCACCGCCTCAAAACATTTTCAAAAGGTAAGACTTGTATACGTCGTGGTAAATAAAATCCAAACGAACACGTCAATCGATCCGATCCATCTCAAGTGTCGACCGTGGCTTGGAATGGATAATCTTTGTTGAGGGTTTCGATCCCGTAAATCAAATATAACAAAATTATTTCCTATTTTCATTGCAAACCATTTTTGTTGTTGATTGAATATGATTCTATTATAACATCTTTTAATTTCATGCGTTGATTCAAAAACAAATATAAAATGCCCTGAAAATTACAGGAAAATACAGATGAAAAGGTGGAACAAAAATGCGAAGAGGTAACGGAAGCAGCAGGAGAAGTTAAGAGAGGATTTGATGAGGTAATTATGTAAAAGCTCGTTATTCTTAGGGGGCGTTTGGTTCGTAGAATGAAATTTGATGGAATTGGAATCCATTGAAGGAATTTGACTTTGAAGAAATTGGAATGAAATTTGACCACGCGTTTGATTGGTAGGAATTGGATGAAATTCAATTATTTCACTTTAGCTAAGGAATGATGAATTCCTTGATTTGTGGAATTCAAAGGATTTCATCATGATCAATATGTGAACCAAACAAAGGAATTGGAATTTGGTCAAATGAATTATTTCTTTCAATTCCTTCAAAATCCATGAACCAAACACCCCCTTAGCTTCTTTATCAAAATAACGTTATAATCTATTTGATAATCAATTTTTTATAACTCTCAAGCTGATGTTATTTTTCCCTTTTTTTCACGGTTCTTTCAATTCAGGTTTCAAAAACGGTAAAAGACGTGAAAGGAAAACTATCTGAAGCCAAGCAAGATTTAGTAAAAAGGGCACGCGATAATGTCGTCGACGTTGCAACCCAAAAAGCTAAAGAAAAGATTATCAAAAAACTTAAATGACGAACATCAAGAACCTCATACATATCTCTTGACGTATACATATTTTTATCGATTCTACTAAATTTAACGGTATTTTATGAAACCACAACATCCAACTTACGGTGCTTATGTACATGAATTCAATGTATATTTTGCATATTCTGACTTACTATTACATCATTTTGTATTTGGTCTTTCTTTTATTTGTTTGGAGCCCCGATTCGACGAACAATGAACATATAACGGCTAAAAAGACGTTTTTCATCCAATTTCAATTTAGTTGAGCGTACTTGAATAATCAACATTTTAAAATGTAAGTATATATATTATTACTCAGATGACTTAGCACACAGTATTTTACGATGAGATTTATATGACATAGCTATATGTATACAACAACAGAGGCAGCTTCAAACGAGAACGCTAACTATTTAAGAAGACAAGAAAACAGCAAAAAAGACAGATCACGTACAAAAGTATATGATTTTAGATTAACCCCCAAAAAAATGGGGCATGGACGACTTTCGTCGCAACCTAAAGTCATGCGCAAAGTCGCGTGAATCATATAATATTTTGTACATGAATCGTATGTGATTATGTATGTTTTATGTTGTTCTCGTGTTTTTTTTAATTAGATGTTCTCATATAAACTCACCTCTATAACATAATCTAATATTGTTTTAGAGCATCTCCAACAGCTTCCTTAAAATTTCTCCAAAATGAAGAACCAAAAGTCAAAATCTCCAAAAAAAAAAAATTACAACCATCTCCAACAGCTTCCCCATTTTAGAGATAAATCATTGATTATATTATTAAAATATTTTATATATTTAATAAAATATTATTTTTCACCTAAACAATTCATTTCAAAGTTTTCCATTGGTAGAATGTAATAAAAAAATAATTTCTCTCTCTTGGTAATCATTTTTTGGGATATCTTCAAATTTGAAGGAAAATGTATTTTCTCTTCTACTTTCTTCATTTTGAATAAAGTTTTAGCGAAGCTGTTGGAGTTCATTTTACACTCAAAATCTCCATTTTATTCATTTTCTCCTAAATGAAAAAGCTGTTGAAGTTGCTCTTCCGTTGCATATATATGCTTATGACATAAGATTTTTTTTAGTATATTTCTTTTTAACTTTAATTTTTATAGAATTTGGCAAATATCCTTATATTTAATTATTTATTGATCTCTAAACTATTTCATATTTCTGTTATTTTAACAGTATCTTAATAAAAATTTATTATTAATTATAAATTGAATTATATTATATATAAAACAAACATTCAAGTAAATAACAATAATTAAATTGGAAAATATTATATATAAAACAAACATTCAAGTAAATAACAATAACTAAATTGGAAAACATAGTTATAAAATTATTTAATTTTGAAAATAAGCTCAATATATGTCTATTCAATTGGTTAATTTTTAAGATATGTATAAATATAATTTTTTCTTGTTTATTACTTCCTTCGTCCTAAAATAAATATCCATAATAAAAAATGTACATACTTCTAAAAATTTATAGTTATTACACTTTTTAATTAACAAAAAAATAATTTTACCGCTAATTATAAAGAGACAATTTTTCTTCATCTCGTATTAAGAGTAGAAAGGAAAAAAAAGACTTTTTTTCTTTGAAAATGGACATTTATTTTGCAACAAATTAAAATAGTAATATAAACATTTATTTTGGTATGGAGGATCTTTCCATCCCAAAATAAGTGTCTACAATAAAAAGACATATCTATACTATATTATAAAGCAGACATAAAAAAATCTTAATTACAACATTTTATGCACAAAATACTATTAATTAAAGCCAATTACATAATTTACAATTTTATAATGCTTTGGTACAACTTATTTAAGCACAGTATCTCACATCTATCATTATCCCTCTCGCCAATCGTTCTCTTCTTCTTGCTTCCAAACTTCCAAACCCTAACCCTACCACCGCCTTCCAACCACCACCTCTTCGCTCTCGATCGGTTCTTCTCTCAATCGGCGTTGCTCTCGATCGTCGACCACCGTTCTAGGGTTCTGCTCAGGTAACAGAACTTCTCTCAAACAATTGCTTCTCCGTTTTTATCGACTTATTTCATCTTCTTCAACAATTCCTTCAAGAATGCACAGGTAACGACTTAGGGTTTGTCACTATCAATTTATCGAGTTAGCGTTTCTATTGTACTGTTGTTTGAATTTTATTCTTTTCTGCATGTTCGTGTCTTATCTGTTTTCTTATCGTTTAGGGTTTTTGTGTAAAGATCGACTAGACAGTCTGATTAATGATCTATTTGGTGATTTTGATTCCACAAGTAGGCTTTACATTTCAATGAGAATAATCAATTGGTAATTGCTTTAGTTCACTCTTCTTTTTTATTTTGTGAAGTCAGTTGTTCTTTTTCTTCTTCTAAGTTAAAATTAGTGGCCTTCATATGGAGGTGGTTATGGATCAGAAATAGTAGCCTTCATGGTCTGAGATGGTTTGTTTTTGCTCAATCTGTCTTCAGCTCCTCCTCTACTATCCCTCTCTCTTTTTTTCTTTCTAAACCTGCTTCCTTTGTAGTTTTGTTCTACCTGACTTTTAAAAATTGCACATTTTTGTAGGTGAAAAGGCTTGAATCTGTTATTCGCAAAGAGGAGTCTCTTCCTTCAACAAGCCTGAAGATGGGGATTTTAATTCTGCATCTCAGAAAATCAGGGGTTTCGACAACAAGCCTCTCTTCGTGGGGTTTCGACGACTGGGTAAAAAAAAGAACTCCTAGATAGGTTGTGCAAAGACGCCCAAATCAAGAATGAGGACATTGTGGAAGGTATGCATATTGCTTCATTTTCCATTCTTTAACTTTTTTAGAGACAACTATTCACATTTATTATAATGTATATTATTATAATGTGTGGATGATACTTGTATGTTATCTGTGATACTTAGTTGTTGTGTTCCATTAAATGATTAACATCAACCAGGTGACTTATTAGTCTTTTCTGTTGACATTGACAGAAAATTGCAAGGAGAACTGTATGTCGGTGCTTTTAAATCTTTTCTTAGGCTTTCTGATGTTAAGCTTCAGCCGACTAAGATATTGGTTGCTTCTATCAAATCAGGATCAGGTTTGGTGCATTGATCTATGTCATTAGAGTTTACATTAAAGCAGACTAAATGATTACCAGATAAAAATATTAAGTCATGATGCTTTTACTGGAAGTACATTCTCACCTAATCAATTTTCATAGACAGAAGAAGTTTACATGTAAAAAAAAAAAAAATGTAACCCAAGCTGATTACTTTTGCAAGTCTCAATCCATTAAGCATAAAGTTTAATACTTCTATGCATTTTGTTGAACAGGTATTGTGTACAATTTAAATATTGAATCTTTGTTAAAGTGAGAGCATCCTAAATCAATCCATAAGCACTTAAATGAAGGGTAATTGACTTTGTTTGTTCTCTAATGGGAGTGCAAGGAAAACAAGCATTGAGTTTCTATTTCCATTGATACTCAAGGTTTTTTTTTCCTGTTCTTCAACTATATTTGAAAGTTTCGTTATTCTTTCTTCTGGTTGTCTGCCTTTATCCCGTTAACCTTTGTTAAATATACTTTTAAATGCTTTTTCTTTCTCTGCTTATTTTACTACAAACAAATTTGAAGTCACTAAAATGTGGTAAAATCATGCTTTGTTTTGTAGACCATGAGGTGATTTTAGTTGTGTAACACCCGTAATTTTCTTCTGTCAGTAAAAGTGGCCCTAGGCCAACGTTGAAGTTTATAAGGACAAACCTTGCGAACGGGAGGAATTGCCTTGGATCTCTAAAAGCATCAGAAACGTTTCGGGCGAGAAAGGTGAACTTTTGGGCTTCGGTTGAGTTGGGCGATAGTGCCCCGCAATAGTGACAGGGTCACTATCGTCGTGTCATAATCGCCGAGGTCCAAATCCTCTCGGTACATCTTCGGCGAGAGTGCCTCGCGATTGTGACATGGTCACTTTCGCTTGGCATAATCGCGGAGAGCTGGGAGCTCTCGGTACATTACCAGCGAGAGTGCCTCGCGAGAGTGATCATGTCACTTTCGCTTGGCACAATCGCATTCGGGGCCAGATTGCTTAAAATCAAGTTTTTAGCCTTTTTCTCATTTGTCACTTCACCCATCTCATTCTTCTCTCCCAAGAACCGAACCCTTTACCCCCATTGTTAATTTTGGGCATTTGAAATACCAAACCTAGAGTGTTTCAAGTGATTCTTCCTCATCTGGCAAGATGTGGAAGCTAGAGTTAAGCTATCCTCGTCCTCTTCATCTCCTTCATCAATTTTTCTAGGGTTCCATCCAACTTTCCACCATTTTGAAGATTGGGAGTTTGTGGCTCGTTTTGGAGTCCTAAAAGTGTTTGACTGATGGATTCAAGTTGTGGTTAAGGTAATCATCTCTTCTCTTCATTTATGAAAATTAGGGTTTCAATATAAGTTGAGGTTTTCATGTAAAATGATTTGGGGAAAGATTCTAAATGGTTGAATATGGTTATATACGGTTGAAAAATTGTGGATCTAGGTTTTTGAAAGAATTTTGCTCATGGATTCGGATTCCTTCAAGAAAGCTTAAGTTGGGGTAAAATCTAGATTTAGCCTAAATCTAGCAAAGTGAGTTTAAGTTGATTTGTAAAAACGTTGTACATGCCAAAATGTCTATTTTAAAGCATTTATATGTTTTACATGAAAATTATCAACTGTTGAGTTATTTGGTAACTTTTGATTATTGAAGTATTTAGCTTATTAAACTTGTAAAACACCCGTATTTGGGATTTTTAGGCATTTTGATAAATGTGTCACAAATGAATGTGTTTTGATGATTTATTGAATAAATAGGTATTTGGTCAAAAATTCACTTTTAAGTGTTTGTTGGGTTTTATGCATCATTCATGAAATGAGGTATTTTGAAAAGTACGAAAGTGTGATTCCTTTGGTTTTGGGTCATTCCCGACTTTGGAGAACATTTTAGAAATGGAAAACCTTTTGGTTTGGGCCGAAGAACAATTGTGATTTGAGAAACGAAGTTTTGGGGAAAAATGTAAATTGGTTTAAGTAACCATATTGGCTCTCGTGTTTTAGCCAAATGTATATTAAGCCTCTTGAGGCTTGATTTATACTCGGTTGAGTCTTTGGAACATTTGTTCGGTTTTGGTAGCTCGTTAAGGTGCCTTGGACGTATGGTGTACATAGTTGCATCTTATTTGAGAGTTACATGTGTTGAATGCGTTAGTTCATTCGTTTGAGTCATGTAACGTTTTAGACTGTAATGCAGTGGATCCATAGGCATATGAGTCAGTCAGTTGGTTTAGTTGGGGACTTTATCCCCATTTTGGGACTGGAAATTATTTATGGCTAGTGGGAGCTCGAGGTACAGATCGTGGGTGGTTGAACTCGATAACCGTGTAACCTTTATTGAAGGGCTCGAGGTATAGATCATGGGTGGTTGAACTCGATGCCCGTTTGTAATCCAGTCTGGTTACTCATCGTGGAATTTAGCGTCCACGTTTGAAGTCTAATGAGTGGTCCCCAAGTCATGTTTTTATGTAAGATTGCGGTGGTGCTCTGCAGAGCCGTATACGGAGCTAAGTCTTGCGGTAGTGCCCATTGTGAGTCGGATACGAGGACTTGTGGCTTTTGTGGTGACACTCATCTAGAGGTCGAGTAGACACTAGGGTCATTTGGGTATCTTGCGGTGGTAGCTCTGTTGGGAGCCGTATACGGGGATCCGTGGCTCTATGTGAAGCTCTATCCCCCGTCACCGAAAGGTGTTGTTTTTGGGTATTGAGTTTTATTATCCAAGTTTTCGATGATGTTTTGTATATGTGGATCTTATCCATGATTTCTGGGTTGAGTATTATACCCCACCCGTGTTTTTGGATGTTTTGGGATTTAAAGTTTTATCCGCATTTCATAAAATGAAGGATTCAATTTCTATTCACGTTTTGAGTGAGTTTGGGATTAAATCTAATTTACGAATGAACGTTTTATATTGGGATTTTCGTCCTTGAAGTAGTTTGAATTGGAGAACATATATATTGGTGCTTATTTGCCTAAAATGCATATTATTGGAAAACGAGCCGTTTTCATATTTAAGATATACTAAATTGAAAGACTATGAATTAAATTGCATTACTTCTTTTTAACGATATCTTTATCCATGTTGAAAACTCTTGAACTCACTAGGCGTTAGTCTAACCTTTTTATTTGTCGGCATGTGCAACAGGTTTCAATTGGGAATAGTCCTAGTGACACTGTGAAGCGAATAGTGCTAGTTGTGTGCTCGAGTAGTGGACATCTTAGTGAAGTCTTCCGCATTTAAAACAACTTGCGTTTGGGGGGTTAAGTAGCACCCGACTGTGGTTTAGTCTTTGTGTATTATTGGAGTTTGTTTTTATTGAGGTTATTTATCGAATCTTGTATTTGAGGCATATTGAGTTTGATTTGTGGGAAGAGATGTTGCCTTTTATTTGATATTTATTGAAAATTTTATTAGTTATTTTTACCAGATTTGAGGGTGTTATAAGTTGTTAAACTTCTTTAAATAGTTCCCTTAGATTTTTGCTATAGTGGTTCGAATATCTTATGACCTGGGCAAAAATTGGTTGATGTTTTTGGTTGTGAGATTGATTTGGGGAAGGCAAAAGATGTTTAAAAGAAAACGACACTCACTCACATGCTATATATATACATTGTAGTGCAGTGATATATAGATCAAGATTATCAAATTGTCACTAACTTTTGAAGTTTGCTCTATTGGGAACCCATGGAGTATTAATTATGGTTTATATAAAACTCTCTTACTACATAGCCGAAAGTCTCTTTTTTCTCGCAATCGATCTATTAACTTCTCTGTTTGATTTGTATCAATTCATGAACCATCGATTTGCATTGGTTCGATACATCTGTTTCAAACCATCGATTTTCATCTGTTTGATTGGCGTCGATTTATAAAAACATTGATTTTAAACAACGATTTGTATTCAATCTATGTGAGTTAGGATTACTCAGAATTTGATAATTGATGAATTCAATCTCACTTGTCTTTATTTTGTGTGACTGGCCTTATATATTGTAACACCCTCAAATTTGGAAAGAGCGACTATATAAAAACTTTCAACAATACCTTAAAGGATAATAAAATCTCTTACTACTAGTCCATAATTGAAATACATAACTAGGTTGAACCATCAACCAATAAATAAAGTCTTACATAAAGACTAGCTAAAGTCGAGTGTTACTATAACCCAATAACAATCGATATCTCCAATATAAGTGCGGAAGACATCATCAAGCTAATCACCTCTTTGAGCACACAACTGGCACTCGTCACTTCTCAGTGTCGCTAGAACTAATCCCGAAACGGAACCTGATGCACATGCCGACAAATAAAAAGGTTAGGCTAACGCCTAATGAGTTCAAGAGTTTTATACCACGATTACAAAAGAAAATGTAAAATGGAAATATTGCAACTTATAATCATGATCCTTTAAAATGATTTACTTAAAAAAAATATGAGAACGACCCGTTTTCCAATGATATGCATTTTATAGATGGACGCCTCAACGCCAGAACATTCTTTCATGAAATAATGTAATCCAACACTTACTCAAAACGAGAATAATGGCAATTCTCAAATAATGAAATTTGAGAAAACTTTAAAAAACAAACTACCAAGATATAAGTAAACTCAAGTCTCCAAAATTATAGTACAAGGGAGATAACCCAAACTCAAAGCGTCACTGAGAACAAGGATAAAATTTAATACCCAAAACAACATCTTTCGATGATGGGGGAAACCCGAATTCCAAGGCTAATGGCGAAACACAAAGTAAGCCACATTCCAAGTTCTTGAGCTCACCATACTAGGATCAAGGTCGTGAACACGCTGGCTCAAACAAATATGTGGGGGATGGCACCCGATGATCCTAGTCATACTCATTCACTAGGATTTACATTTACGACCCACGGCTAGTAACCGGTCCCACATAACCGTACCAAGTTGCCCTCTAGAGTCCAATGTCTCAACTAGCTACAAATGGGAAGTGACTATCCCATAAAAACAGGCTCAGAAATTAAACTGCGGATGCAAGTCCGGTTATTGGACTCCAAGAGTCCTCACCGACAAGTCGTAGAAATCCCAAGACTAATTCTGGCCAATATATAAATAATAGCCCCCTTTTCTTTTAAATTAATTAAAACCGAATCATATGCCTAAGGATCCACTGCATTACAGTCTAAACAGTACATGACTCCAATTGAATGACCAACGCACTCAAAACATGTAATTCTCAAATGATGCACATTAACCGCCATCATACTCTGTATTTCACAACGGGCTATTAAACCGGACCGAAGTCCTAAAGACTCATTTATTTTCAAATATGCATTTCCATGTTTAACTGTTGATAAGAATGAAAACAATAAAATGGGACCATATACATTCTGTCAAGTACTTCTCATAAATGTACAAGTAAAACTTTATAAAACATCTTATTTCATGAATGATGCATAAAACCTCACAAACACCTAAAAGTGTATTTCTTTGACCAAAGATTTATTTATGCAATAAATCATCAAAACACATTCATTTGTGACACCTTTATCAAAATGCTCAAAAATCCCAAGTGTGGGTGTTTTGCAAAGTTTATAAAGTTAAATACTTCAAATAATCAAAGATTACCAACTAACCCGACATTTGATAATTTAATGTAAACCACATAAACACTTTAAAATGGACATTTTGCCATGTACAACTTTTTCACAAATCACTTGAACTCACCTCGCTAGATTTAGGCTAAATCTAGATTTCACCCAACTTGAGCTCCTTTGAAGGGCACTTGAATCCTCAAGCCGAAAACTTCCAAAACCTAGATCCATACATTCCAAACCATAAATACCCATATTTAACCATTTAGAAACATTCCCCAAACATTATTTACTAAAATCCCCAACGAGATCAAAACCCTAGTTTCTCCAAAACTATCAAATCCGAGATTTGATAAGCCAAACACTAGGGAAACATCAATGGAGCATTTATAACATTAAATTAAGGAAGCTTACCATTTTAGATGATGAGACTTTCCGAGGATACCCAAACCAACTCTTTAACCCGAGCTCCCACACGTTGAACTTGATGAGGAAGATGAAGATGGAGGTTTTGTGGTTCAAGATCCCATTAGCTAGATGATGAGGAATCATGTGGTTCAAGAGGGAAAAAATCTCAAAATGGTTTAGGGCTCGTCTTTGAGGTTTGGGAGAGAAAAGGGGAGAAGATAGAAGTGAGAAATGAGGAGAATGGTGAAAATTTCGAACATTTAGAAGACCAAACGTCGCGCGCGACCTTGCCACACGATAGTGACAATGTCACTATCACGAGTCACTATCGCGCGGATTGTACCGCGAGTTTCATGGTACTCCAGCGATTGTGCCACGCGATAGTGACACTTGTCACTATCGCGCCAACTGTACTGAAGCCTAAACTGGCCGAAAACTCACGATTATCGAATGGGTCGACTCAATGTTCGAAAGCACAACATTTTCCACCCAAAAGATAGGCGGAGGGTGGAGAGATTGCCAACGAAGGACGGAAACTTACTTACGAAAAACCGGGTGTTACAATCCTCCCAACCTTAGAATGATTTCGTCCTCGAAATCTAGATTCCCATGAAACCTTGCCCGTAGAAGGATTTCCCTTAACCCTTCTTCCAGCACCACTATCAAATCCCTTGCACTGATACACACGCCAACCGCCCCTCATGGGCACATTACACTCATGACCGAGTGAACACTTAACTCACCAAAGTAACCTTTACCCACAAGATTACGGTCGTCTCCCAACCTTAGAATGACAATTACTACCTCTAGGGTAGTTTGTGACCTCAATATTTCACCAATCAAATCCCTTCGGATCATCACGGTTCCGAACCCAAAGCCAAAGATCGCCACCACACTCCCATGAGTCCTCCGATTCTTATCGATCCATTTCTAATATTGATAAAGATATCCTTCCTAGGCGCACCAATGTGTCCTTCAGGTAACTAGTTAACCCAGATTCGGCTAACACTCAAATTCGTTCCAATCCCAACCTCACAACATTCCCATAATAAATTCTTTACCACCCCAGGAATGCTTAAACACATCGGTACTTGCTCATCAACACCTAATCTTCTTTCAAATTTCCATCACCGAAAGGTCATTATTTCCCATGATCCAACCGGGATACTTCCGATCATTCCAGGTCTTTTGACTTCAAGAAAGCAAGTCGACGCTTAGGACTAAACGGTGACCTCGAAAACGTGGGCATCCAACCCAAAATTTCAATCCAGACGGATGGTCGCACTAAGGATGACACCAAACAAAGTGCTAAAAAAATCCCAATTCTTACATTTCTAACAAACGGACCACAAGAATTTTCCTTGATCGTGAAACCCACAAGGACGTTACACCATCACATAAACCATGATGTCACACCGACGAGCAATCCACCAAAACGAACCCAATCTAATCGCAGATAATCACCTAAGACCTTATCCCGCATGATTACTGAAGTATAAAATCACCCCTTAAAACATTGACTAAAACAACGTGACGAAAATTCTCAATAAAAATATGCATACATGATATGTGTGACCAACTTGCTCACTCGAAACCCAAAGGGGAAAACAACACCACTGGACGCTAATAAAATTTCCACGTCAAATCAACAAATGCCATAAAATAAAATTCTCAATAAAGCTCAGACATCAAAATAATGAAAGGTAACTCTTCGTCCAAAACCTTAACATACGTGGAGGAGATCCAATATTAAGGTCATAAGCCGTAGTTACTTGCCCAAGACTCTAAGCAACGTTAAAATACGAACATTACCATCTTCGAAAATAGTGTTAGGCAGCAATGAGGATAAACAAAGTCTCGACAGAGCATGCAACCACATGCAATAAAATAATTTTATGCATGTTTAAGATCATGGTCTAAAACTTGTGCGTGCTAAACATTTCAAGATTTCGTGGTATGATCCACATGGTGATTTTGGAAACATGAGAAATGATCGATGCAATTTATTTCAGAAATAAATCTCGTGCATGAAATTGATCGGCACTTAACACCTTAAAACCACGATCCTCAATTTTCTTAGTTACCCTATCGTCAAACGGATGCTCAACATATTAAGGCAAAGATCACAGACTTCATAGGTTCACCTCACAAATTTCTCCTCGAAATACATTGGTTCCCAATGTCTATGGTTCTAATCCAACCAATCAATCTGATCCAAAATGATTCACTTAATGCAATCATCGTGCTTACAGTCACTCCAAGTGACGAATACTAAAATCATCGACCTTTTCTAATGGCTTCCCAATTAGAAACTTATTCACTACCCCAACGGTCGTCATACCAGGACAGTTCAAGCACACCCACGTAACTCGTAGATTCACCATATCACTGGCCAGGTGCTATTATGAACCTACTGTACATGATCATCCTTGCATTTTTCGGTGTGACTCCCGCTCCTAGTGACTCCAATCACCTCGAATCCTCATCTCTTAAAGTGCCTAATTGTGCAATCTCACATTCAATCACTTAAAATCACGCTAGTTTGAGTCTAGGTATTTAAATTCAACACCTAAATCTCTCAAACTTAAGCTCTGATACCAACTTGTAACACCCTTAAATTTGGAAATAGCGACTAATTAAAAACTTTCAACAATACCTTAAAGGATAATAAATCCCTTACTACCAGTCCATAATTGAAATACATTTCTAGGTTGAACCATCAACAAATAATTAAAGTCTTGCATAAAGACTAACTAAAGTCGAGTGTTACTATAACCCAATACCAAATCGCTATCTCCAATAAAAATGCGGAAGACTTCATCAAACTAAACACTTCTTCGAGCACACAACTAGCACTCATCACTTCACGGTGCCGCTAGAACTAATTCCCGAGATGGAACCTGATGCACATGCCAACAAATAAATAGGTTAGGCTAATGCCTAGTGAGTTCAAGAGTTTTATAACATGATTATAGAGGAAAGCGTAAAATGGAACATTGTAACTTATAATCATGATCCTTTAAAATGATTTACTTTGAAATAAGAGGACAACTCATTTACCAACAATATGCATTTTATAGATGGACGCCTCAACGCCAAACATTCTTTCATGAAACAATGAAATCCAACACTTACTTAAAACAATAATAATGGTAATGCTCAAATAATGAAATTTGAGAAAGCTTTATAAAACAAACGACCAAGATATGAGTAAACTCAAGTTCCCAAAGTTAAAGCATAAGAGATATAACCCAAACTCAAAGCGTCACTGAAAACGAGGATAAAATCAAATACCTCAAAACAACACCTCTCGGTGACGGGGGAATCCCGGATTCCAAGGCTAGTGGCGGAACACAAAAGTAGGCCACATTCCAAGTTCCTGAGCTCACCATACTAGGAATCACATGGCCACGAGCACGCCAACTCGTACTAAGATGTGAGGGAGGCCCCCCGAGGATTCCTAATCATGCTCATTCACTAGGATTTACATTTACGATCCATGGCTAGTAACCGGTCTCACATAACCGTACCAAAGGCCCCCAAGGATCCAATGTCTCAACTAGCTACAAATGGGAAGTGACTATCCCATAAAAACAGGCTCAGAAATTAACTCGCGGATGCAGGTCCGGTTATTGGACTCCCAGAGCCCTCACCGACAAGTCCTCGAAATCCCAAGACTAATTCTGACACCAACATATAAATAATAGCCCTTTTCTTTTTAAATAATAAAGACCGACTCATATGCCTATGGATCCACTGCATTACAGTCTAAACAGTACATGACTCAAATTGAATGACTAACGCACTCAAAACATGTAAATCTCAAATGATGCGCATTAACCGCCATCATACTTGGTATTTCACAACGGTCTATTAAACCGGACCGAAGTCCTAAAGACTCATTTATTTGCAAATATGCATTTCCAAGTTTAACTGCTGATAAGAATGGAAATCATAAAATGAGACCATACACATTCTTTCAAGTACTTCACATAAATGTGCAAGTAATACTTCATAAAACATTCCATTTAATGAATGATGCATAAAACCCGACAAACATTTAAAAGTGTATTTTCGACCAAAAACCCATTTATGCAATAAATCATCAAAACCCATTACTTTATAACACATTTATCGAAATGCCCAAAAATCCCAAGAGTGTGTGTTTTACAAAGTTTATAAAGTTAAATACTTCAAATAATCAAAGATTACCAACTAACCCAACGTTTGATAATTTCATGTAAAACACATAAACACTTTAAAATAGATATTTTGGCATGTACAACGTTTTCACAAATCAACTTGAATTCACCTTGCTAGATTTAGGCTAAATCTAGATTTTACCCACTTAGAGCTTTCCTTGAAGAACTTGATTCTTCAAACCAAATCTTCCAAAACCTAGATCCACAAGGTTCCAACCATGAATATACATAATCAACCACAAATAAACGTTTCCTAACCTTATACATGAATACCTCAACTGATACCGAAACCCTAACTTCCAAAAATGAAGAGAATAGAAGATTACCTTGATCCAAACTTGAATCCACCCATCAAAACACATCTAGTTCACCAAAATGGTTACAAACCTCCAATATATGAAAGGGAGAACAAATGGTGGATGAAACCCTAGAAAACTGTAACACCCGTATTTTGTTAAGCCTTGCCTTGCCCTTCTCTTCTAGTTTCTAATCGAAAACCCTTCATTATAAATCCTTATGAAGTTAGAACGTTGGATCGGGAGCGCTACAGGTCGAAAGTGTTGGAATGGGTGTCCAAAGTCATAACTAATTACTCATGACTTTCCATTAATAGTAGGGTCCTTTTTGGGTTGCCCTCGATTGTCCAAGGGTTATTAAAATAATTAAGAGATAGAGATAAATGGTTTATTAATTATTATTTGATAATAATTAATTAGAAATTATTATGGAAATTATTATAGAATTAATTGGAATTAATTTAGAATTAATTTGTGCCAATTAAAAGTGCAAGTGAAAGGACTTTTCTCTAAATCCTAAAGCTACTTGCCACTATAAATAGAGGTCCATGACTCCTAAATCAAGGGTACCAACTCAAGCATTCTTCCTTGAGTTTTCTCTTCTCTCTTTGCTCCATTCCATGTGGGTACTCTTACTACACTTGGGTGGATATTCCTAAGTCTAATAATCTTGGACAAATTGGGTACAAACCATTAGAGGTAATCTCCTTTGGTTACTACCTTCCTAAGCAATTTGGAATCGAAGTGTTCGAGTTCTTCACGTGAATAAATCCAATTACGAGTTTGGATTAAAGGTTGGTGATCATTTTTCCTTCTTGTTGTTAATATCATTCACTAAGGTTTTCTTGTAGGGTTTAGTTATATGATTCTTGTTATAGTTTCCGCTGCATTGTTTATTTATAGTTTATATAAAACCCATCAGTGGTATCAGAGCCATTAGTTGAGATGATATTAGCACTTGTTTAAATCTTGTTTGCTAAATTTCAATATATATATATATATATATATATATATGTCTGTTTGATCGAAAATTAGGATTTTTTTTAGTTAAAAATGTTGATATTTTTGGCTATTATCTCCTAACTTTTGGTAAACAGTTATTAAATGACAATTATACAATGTTCATCTAATAGTCAAGATTTTCGAAAATCTTGAGGATTACATGAAAGATTGGATAATTATGGCTATTATATTATTTGGCAAAATTGAAAGATTTAATAGGCTCATATTTTAAAAGGTTTAAAATTGAAAGAGTTTTTATATGCCAACCATGTTTTCATTCTATATATATATATATATATATATATATATATATATATATATATATATATATATATATATCATTATCATATGTCCTCATATGATTTAAGTTTAATTGGCTATATTTAAATTTCCATATGATTTAATCTGATAATTAGGATTAATTGAATTGCAAATAGTTTTTTTTTGCATGTATTATTTAATGTTAATTATTAATATGTGACCTCTCATGTTTAGAATGTTTAATTATCTTGTTAGGTTACTTAGTTAATTAGAATTAATTTGATTAAATAATTGGTAAGTTTTAAAATGTTTAAAATTTACCCTATACTTATAAATTGTTTATACAGTATATAGTATAACCTAAAGTTAAACACATCGTAGTTGGATCACTACTAGACCCATCAAACTCCTAAAACTATAAGAAGGTACTAGGAGCCTGCCTATAAAATGGCGGCAAATGAGAAGGGCTTTCAAAACGCCATGCGTTGCCAGCTCACCGACTTTTTGTGTGAAGGAGTGCGAGTTATCGAATGGATCCAATATTGTCGATGTTAAGATTAAAAGTATTAATCTAAAACTTATATCTAATTTAAATTCCCTTCTTAGATACACATAAGAAAATGTGAATATGTATGCAAATCCATGAAAACGCTCATCACTTCTAGATGGTCTATTAATGGAGCGTGCGTGGATAACCGGCACATTAATTTGAGACTATGATAGGCAAGGTGATGTGGCAATTCGGTTTTATAGTTTATTGATGGAGCGTGTGTGGATAACCGACACGTCAATTTGAGAACTATAAATAGAATGAATGTGCCAACGCGATTTTTTGCATGGTTAATTCACAATCTTAATTGTGGTCTTCGGCGTCCCAGCCACAATGAGTAAGATGTATATCCGAGAATAAACATGCCCTTGAATGTACAAGGAGTCTCTAACGTTCCAGGAATTTCATAAAGATGAAATTGGCAAGTTGTATGCCTACCTAAATTAAATTCATATATAATTACGGCACCCCTCTTTATATAGTGAATGTTAGAAATTGGATCCTAGCCTTAATATATTAATTGGGTAAATAGTTAAGGATTATTTAAATATCACTAACTAAAACCACTTGTCTTATAGATGTCTGGAATCAATAATGATCTTCCTCCTACTCCTGCTCCTACCGGAAACTCCGGTTTCACTCTCCTTCCTATTCTGGCGAAGGAAAAGCTTATAGGACCCAATTATCTTGATTGGATGCGTGCCCTAAGATTGACCTTACGCTATGAAGACAAGGAATACGTAGTCGATGAACAAATCGTTGAAATCGATCGGAACACTGCCTCTCCCGAAGAAATTACTGCTTACAACAAGCATTGCACCGACTCTACCAAGGCATCTTGCATCATGGGGTCCACCATGTCCTCTGAACTTCAAAAGATGTTCAATGAGAGCTGGGCATATGAAATAAATGAGAAACTTCGCGAAATGTTCGCTAAGGGACAAAGGCAAGAGCGCTTGGAGGTTCTTAAAGCCCTGAAAAAGTGTCAACACAAGGATGGTGAGTCAGTATGTGCCCATGTGCAAAAGATGCAAAGGCTCATTGAAAGACTCGAGAAACTGGATGTGAAGTTCAACAAGAACTTGGCCATTGACATGGTCCTTGATTCATTTCCAGATTCTTATGATCCGTTCATTATGCAGTTTCATATGAATGATGGTGAGACCAATATGATGCAACTGCATAACCTTCTGCAAAGAGTTGAGCAAGGCATGAAGAAGTCTCATGTCTTATCAAGCTCAACTGTTGTTGCACGAGTAAATGCCATTCGGCCTGGAAAAGGGAAGAAACGAAAAGCCACTACTCAACCCGCTTGGAAAGGGAACGCCCATGTTGGAGAGTCCAACAAAGGGTCAAAGAGAACGGTTAATTGTGACATCCCGCCTTCCAAAGATCCGAAGCAGGCAACGTGTTTTCACTGTGGACAAC
The DNA here is from genome assembly GCA_023525745.1 of Arctium lappa. Classification (NCBI taxonomy): domain Eukaryota; kingdom Viridiplantae; phylum Streptophyta; class Magnoliopsida; order Asterales; family Asteraceae; genus Arctium; species Arctium lappa. The sequence goes on along the minus strand of CM042056.1, from coordinate 17,077,831 downwards.
CAGGGCATTGGAGGAGAAACTGCCCAAAATACCTTCAAGAGTTGAAAGAAAGCAAGGGCAAATCGTCTGCCACTGTTTCAGGTATGTACTTAATCAAACACACTAATTTGAAATGTTCAGATTACTGGGTCCTTGATACAGGATGTGGTGTTCACATCTGTTCTGTTTTACAGGGACTAAGTGAATGCAAGGAGTTGCAGCCAGGAAAGCTAAATCTCATCATGGGCAATGGGCGTTCTGCACCTGTTACGAAGATAGGGATTTTTGAGCTTGTCTTGGATAGTGGGGTTAGATTAGAGTTAGTAAATTGCTGTTATTCATCCGATATGTCTCGGAATATCATTTCATTTCACGCATTGTTTAAACAAGGATTCCGTTATTACTTTGATAATTTGAATGGAGATACTTTGGTTTTTAAAGATGACTTGTTTGTTTTTAAAGCTACTCCTTGTAATGGTGTTTATGAATCTGTTATGTGTGATAATAACTTGAGTAATGTGCTAGCTATTGATTCTTCTAATGAGTTAGACCATGCATCTTTGTGGCATTGTCGTCTTGGTCATATAAACAAGAAACGCATCGCCCAACTCCAAAAGGATGGAGTTTTGGAATCATTTGACTTAAAATCAAATGATGCATGTGAGTCTTGTTTACTTGGCAAAATGACCAAGTCACCATTCACCGGTTCTTTACAAAGAGGTGAAGGATTGTTAGACCTAATACATACAGATGTATGTGGTCCATTTAGATCCACCACAAAAGATGACAATCGCTACTACGTGACTTTTATCGACGACTATAGTAGATATGGTTATGTTTACTTGATTAAACATAAGTCGGATACTTTTGAAAAGTTCAAAGAGTTCAAGAACGAAGTAGAGAATCAATTGGGTAGAAAGATTAAAGTACTACACTCCGATAGGGGTGGTGAGTATCTTAGTCTTGAGTTCAATGGGTATCTTAAGGAATGTGGAATTGTTTCACAATTGTCGCCTCCTAGAACACCACAACTTAATGGTGTAGCCGAGAGACGCAATCGAACCTTGTTAGACATGGTTCGTTCCATGATGACTCGAGCTCCTCTTTCGACCTATTTCTGGGGATATGCCTTAGAGACAGCCGCCCATATCCTAAATCTTGTACCAACCAAGAAGGTTGAAAAGACACCTCATGAAATGTGGACTGGGAAGAAACCCTCACTCGCACATATCAAGGTTTGGGGTTGTGAGGTTTTCGTGAGACACGAGAGCCAAGATAAACTTGCCAACAAATCTGAGAAGTGTCTATTCATCGGTTACCCACAAAAGTCTTATGGTTATTTGTTTTACCGACCCACTGAAAATGTGGTGTTTGTAGCTCGAAGAGGAGTCTTTCGAGAAAGAGAACTTATAGCTAAAGAAGTCAGTGGGAGTAACGTTGATTTTGAAGAAATTCAAGAATCAAATGATGAAATACCTGACGTTGGCACTAGCACTCAACCCGAGGTAGAAATACCTGTTGAGCCAGTTGACGAGTCATTACCTCTTCATAGATCCTCAAGAGTTAGCCACCCTCCTGAGTTCTATGGTCTTCATATTACTGCGGAAGGGGATACGTTAATAAGTGATAGAACACTTGTTAATTTGGATGAACCAACTAACTATAAGGAAGCCATGGAAGGCCTTGAGGCTGCTAAATGGAAAGAGGCAATGGACAGCGAGATTCAATCCATGTATGATAACCAAGTTTGGAATTTGGTTGATCAAACACCAGGTCGTAACACGGTCGGTTGTAAATGGATCTTTAAGAAGAAGATCGACATGGACGGGAATGTACACACGTTCAAGGCTAGGCTAGTGGCAAAGGGTTATACTCAAACCCAAGGGGTCGACTATGATGAAACCTTTTCACCGGTAGCCAAGATCAAGTCTATTAGGATAATGCTTGCCATAGCCGCCTTCTATGATTATGAAGTATGGCAATGGATGTCAAAACCGCTTTCCTTAACGGGAAACTTTCAGAGGATGTGTATATGACACAACCGGAAGGTTTTGTAGACACCAAGCATCCCAATAGAGTGTGCAAGCTTGAAAAGTCTATTTATGGACTTAAACAAGCTTCTCGCAGCTGGAATCTTTGCTTCCATGAAAAGGTCAAAGCGTTTGGATTTTCTAGAAGTGAAGATGAGTCCTGCGTATATGTCAAAGCTAGTGGGAGTACGATAACCTTCCTAGTCTTATATGTGGATGACATACTCCTTATAGGAAACGATATCCCAACCTTGAATGGTGTAAAAGCCTGGCTTGGGAAATGTTTCGCTATGAAGGATCTAGGAGAAGCAACGTACATACTGGGTATAAGGATTTATCGAGATAGAACAAAACGTCTAATAGGACTAAGCCAAAGTACATATGTGGATAAAGTATTGAAAAGGTTCAATATGGAAAATTCCAAGAAAGGATCTTTACCCATTCATCAAGGCATAAAGCTTAGTAGATCTCAATGTCCCGTCACTCGTGATCAGGTGGACAAAATGAGTCGAGTCCCATATGCTTCGGCTATAGGATCGATCATGTATGCCATGAAATGTGCTCGCCCTGATGTCTCGTATGCTTTGAGTATGGTGAGTCGATATCAGGGTAATCCGGGCGAAAGTCATTGGATAGCAGTGAAGAATATTCTCAAGTATTTGAGAAATACGAGAGATATGTTCTTGGTGTTCGGTGGGAGTGAGGAACTTAGAATTAGCGGGTATACTGATGCCAGCTTCCAAACGGATGTGGATGACAATTGTTCACAGTCCGGGTGGGTGTTTCTATTGAATGGAGGTGCAGTGACATGGAAGAGTTCCAAGCAACCTACTGTGGCGGAATCAACCTGTGAGTCTGAATACATTGCAGCTTCTGAAGCTGCTAAGGAAGCTACATGGTTGCAAAACTTTATTGGTGATCTGGAAGTTGTTCCAACTATCAGTGAACCCATAGAGATCTTTTGTGACAACACTGGTGCTGTCGCCCTTACGAAGGAACCAAAAGATCATGGAAAGACAAAGCACATCAAGAGGAAATTTCACTATGTACGACATAGAGTGGAGGATGGAGACATCTTAGTGAGTAGGATATCATCGGAAGAAAACCCGGCTGATCCTTTCACAAAGGCACTTAGCAAAACCAAGCATGACCTGCATGCTAGGAGCATTGGCTTGAGACAAGATATTAGTTTTAGTAATTAAGTGATATTCGAAACATTGTAACAGTAATAAATTGTAATTGATTTGGTGATGAATAATAGAGATTATTTATGTGTTAGTGAACTGCCATTCGAATTATTTATTATTGTGTTTTTTTTGCATGTTTAACTTCCCGAGTATTAAGTCGATGTTTATAGAGATAAACACAGCATGAGAATGCGACTGAATATTCAAAACTCTACAGTCGGTCATACTCTTGGAAGTAAGTATTGTTTTAAGACTGTCATGGAGTGTTAGTTGATGTCTATAGAGATAGACATAGTATAGAGATGCATCTAACCCTCATGAGTACTTAAATAGAGATTTAAGTATTAGAGAAACCCGCACTTAGAGATTACTTAATGGATTAAAATCACAAGTAATTCTAAGATGATAATATCTGTTATTCTTCAAATGGAGATGCATGAGTTTAAGTTTATGATTCAGTTATGCATTGGTACATCTAAACGCTACCGTAACTAGAAGTTATAAAAGATGTTGCCATGTATGATTTGAAGAATAGATTTGGACTATGTAGTCAAAGTTTATTCGTTCCTTTTGTATATTAATGGAAAAGCGATATATGTGGGCCCCTCGGTGATTTAATGACGACATTATAGTGTTGGGCCCAGCCTGGACTAGATTGATGTGTTCAATTCAGTAGTCTAATAAAGTCCTCATAAATCGAAAACCGGGAAACAACCTTGAACTTGAGATTGATTCATGTCCATGACTCAGTTCATACGATATCTTGAAGAACGAAGGAATAAGCTGATCACTTATCTAGGGCTGTCTCTGAATCAGAGTTCGCCAGTTGCTAAGGAAGCACTCTCTGCTGATTGTTTGGTTAGTTTATGACTAATAGTAGTTAATGACTTGTCCAAGTAGGAGACTGTTGGAATGGGTGTCCAAAGTCATAACTAATTACTCATGACTTTCCATTAATAGTAGGGTCCTTTTTGGGTTGCCCTCGATTGTCCAAGGGTTATTAAAATAATTAAGAGATAGAGATAAATAGTTTATTAATTATTATTTGATAATAATTAATTAGAAATTATTATGGAAATTATTATAGAATTAATTGGAATTAATTTAGAATTAATTTGTGCCAATTAAAAGTGCAAGTGAAAGGACTTTTCTCTAAATCCTAAAGCTACTTGCCACTATAAATAGAGGTCCATGACTCCTAAATCAAGGGTACCAACTCAAGCATTCTTCCTTGAGTTTTCTCTTCTCTCTTTGCTCCATTCCTTGTGGGTACTCTTACTACACTTGGGTGGATATTCCTAAGTCTAATAATCTTGGACAAATTGGGTACAAACCATTAGAGGTAATCTCCTTTGGTTACTACCTTCCTAAGCAATTTGGAATCGAAGTGTTCGAGTTCTTCACGTGAATAAATCCAATTACGAGTTTGGATTAAAGGTTGGTGATCATTTTTCCTTCTTGTTGTTAATATCATTCACTAAGGTTTCCTTGTAGGGTTTAGTTATATGATTCTTGTTATATTTTCCGCTGCATTGTTTATTTATAGTTTATATAAAACCCATCAGAAAGGTCAACAAATTTGGCCTCGGTACGGTGTGGGCGATTGTGCCCGCGATTGTGACAGGGTGTCACTCTCGCGGGGCACTCTCGCGGCCCTTGTACTGAGAGTGGGTAGGGGCGGGCGATTGTGCCCGCGATTGTGACAGAGTGTCACTCTCGCGGGGCACTCTCGCCGTCGGGGTCCAGGCTCCATTAAGATTCCTTTTTCCCACTTTTCTCATTTATTCCCTTAACCCACTCTCTCCTAAACTTTCTCTCAACCGAATCCAACCCCCCAAATGAACCCTAATCTATTTTTGGGGGTTTTCCCCTACAATCTTATACTCCCTCATCATCTATACTTGTAACCTCAACCTCTGGAGCAAGATTCAAGTGTTTATCACCACCTTTTGAAGATTCATAAGTTTTGGGGTTTTGCTCAAAAACCTAAGTGTAAGTCATCCCCTCAGGTTCTAAGCTTCTTTATGAGTTATAATCACACCGTGGGTGATTCCCTAGTATTATGTTCCTCTAATTTCGTTTTGGTTGATTTTGGGAAGGTTAGGTCAAAAATTAGGGTTTGGGCAAATTTGGGGATTTTGATTCAAATGTTTGGGTAACAATCATTTATGGTTGGATATGTTTATTTATGGTCGAAAATGTGTGGATCTAGGTTCGGGAAGCTTGAGTTGAAGAGTTGGAATGGGTGTCCTCGGAAAGCTTTGGGTGAGATCTATGCTTTTGGAGGCCAATGGTTGTGGATTGAAACCTAGGTTTAACTTAACCTAGCAAGGTGAGTTCAAGTTGATTTGTGAAAACGGTGTACAAGCCAAAATGTCCATTTTAAGTGTTTATGTGTTTTACATGAAATTATCAAATGTTGGGGTATTTGTTAATCTTTGATTAGTTGAAGTATTAAACTCTATAAACTTTGTATAACACCACATTTGAGATTTTTGGGCATTTGATATATGTGTCATAAATGAACGTGTTTTGAAGTCTTATTGCATGAATGGATCTTTGGTCAAAGATTTACGCTTTTAAATGTTTGTCGGGTTTTATGCATCATCATGAAATGGAGTGTTTTATGAAGTGTCACTTGCACTTTTATGTGAGGCACTTGAAAGAGTGTTTATAGTCTCATTTTATGATTTTCATTCTTATCAGCAGTTAAGTTTGAGAAAAATACATGTCATTTGGGTTATGAGGCATTTTGGAAATATAAGGGTATAAGTCATTTGGAAAAATGGGTGCCTCAACTAATGTGAGTTTTGAACTAATCTTACTTTTGGTCGTGGTGTTGACATATCCGTTGGTCGAGTGCGTTTTATCGTATTGTTATTTTCATTTGTCAATGAGTCAATTGGGTTGCTAAGCCTGCGGCTTGGCATTGTTATTTTGATGGGGTCTTGGACAATTGTCCAATTTTGGTAACTCGACTTCGAGCCTTGTTGGCAATTTTGGAGATAGTAACTATTATGGGGTTTTAGTAGCACCCGTCCTTATCATAGACTTTTGTACAGAATGAATGGTTGTTTTGAGGTTAAGTCATAGTTTGTGGTTGAAGATGATTTACTTATTGATGTATTTAGTAAATTTTTTTAATAAGTTGCTATTTCCAGATTTAAGGGTGTTACAAAAACTTTGGTGAAGAAGATGAATAGTGAGAGATGAGAAGCTTACCACCACAAAATACTCTAGTATACTCCAATAGACTTCCAATATCTTGCTATATCCTTGAGGATCTCTCAAAAACGAAACCGTAGCAACTTGAATCACCCAAATCGGAGTTGTGGATCAAAAGATATGAAGAAATGAAGTCTTGGGTGAAATGAGGCTGAAATCAGGTTTTTAACCCGAGCTGTTGTCTCTGATATAGCGCACGACCCATGCGCCTTTGTGAAGGGAAAACGCACGACACGTGCATCCCACAGACCGCGAGAAATGTGCCCAAACACTGATTTGGTCATAACTTCTTCGTTATAGCTCCGTTTTCGTTCCGAAAAGAACCGTTGGACTCGTAATTGAATCCTTCATCTATCAAGACTATAAAATCAAGGATTCAAGCCCAAAATCAAATATCTTATTTTTCTTTAATATATTGGTTTCTGTATTAACTTGGAATGATACCTTTCGAAAATCGGGGTGTTACAATCCTCCCAACCTTAAAAGAGATTTCGTCCTCGAAATATGGTATCACCAAGCACCCAACCTTTACACTTGAAAGATCGATTGATTCCCTATCCCAAAGGGATGCTTTCATGATACTTCACCTCATATACGGACCCGATTACATTCCGGTTGAGGTTGTCGTTGCGTTTCTCATAACGTGTCGTTACAACCCCAAATATCAACGTTCAATATACTTCACCGACGTCAGGATGAACGTTGAGTCCTTGATTAACCATTTTCTTAATCATTAAATCTCGGTTGCCTCCCAACCTTATGTTGCTCATATTACTTCAAGAGTAACTTACGTCCTTATTCAGTCATTTCCACCAAGAATACCCCAAAGCAAACATTTCCCTAAGATACCTCTAAATGCGACGCGTCAAAGTCTCCTCGATAAACGATTTGTACTTAAAGTCCACCTCGACATTCTCACTAAATGTATCCAATAAACATTACCACCAAACTCCCACCATGCACTCAAGCATCGATTGCCAAATCAGCGAAAGTCCTGACAATTATCAAAGCACCAATGATTGATTCTTAATTGACAACATCTAATTTCCTTAAGGTTACCGCTTGTCCTGCAGACACACCAGATCTAACAGAAGTACATTGAAGCACACCAACATCTATTGTCCTCAAAATAGAGTGCCGACGCCTATGCACGGAATGGTCATTTTGCTAACATGGATATACCACCCAACATTTCGCTCCCGATTTGCAATGTCGATTCGAGGTTGACATCTATTCTTGGAAATGATCACCCAAATCAAACATCCTTACTAGCCAACATAACATCATCAATATTCACAGATACCCATTAAGGTGATACACCAAAGATACATAGCATGCCGTCGTACCATTAATTCACAAATTCAAAACCAACCATGCCCAAACAACCGTACACGGTTTTAACCCGCAGGTTTAACGAAGCATAAGGATCATTACTTAACTAACTAGGAGAAAACATAGGTCTAACGCCTCAAACTCCAAGGACTCTTTTAGTCCTTAATCTCGACCTCTAACATGAGGGGCTTACACCTATAGCTCTAATGAGTTCAAGGTTTTTCACACCACTATGCCAATTTGAACTTTTATAAAATTCCAAAACGTAAAGGCTTTATAAAAATTAATTGTACGAATAAATCTACTACCTTATCTCGGTAGGTGTAGTGAGTGGTCACAACCGCCACACTTATAAAACCATTTCAGAAAATAATTGATCAATAATCAAGGTAATACTAACACCAACGAAAGATATTTCAACAATCTTTTTTTCAAAGGAACTGCTATGTTCTCAACACGTATAAATTGGTGTCATTAATGAGAAGTAGTTTTAAGTACTAAAACAGTGCATAACGAAACTGTTGTACAAAACTTCAGAAGGGAAAACATATTCACGAACTCGAATCCCAAAATTTTGCATTTAACCATGAAATGTCATGAAATAAAACTTCCCGACGTGAATCGCATATATCGGTTTATTCCCCAAAATTTAGTAAAGACATAAGCATGCGATTCGATCAATTGTAAGAGTAATTTAGTTTGGTTCCAAACTTTAGGTTGTACAAATAAAATGTTTGCAAAACCCAAAACAACATGTTCATGATATCGAACTCTCAAAGTTTTCTCTCTTTTAGCCCCAATGCAACATGCAATAAGATTTCACAACAAAACTTGCATGCGACCGTTTATTTCCCAAAATAGGTAGGGTGATATGCGTATGCACTTGGTTAAGACATGAAATAATTTATGTTGGTTTTAAGTTCAAAGCCAAATAAAATATGTTCTCATCGTTCTAAAACATTGACTAAAACAACGTGACGAAAATTCTCAATAAAAATATGCATACATGCTATGTGTGACCAACTTGCTCACTCGAAACCCAAAGGGGAAAACAACACCACTGGACGCTAATAAAATTTCCACGTCAAATCAACAAATCCCATAAAATAAAATTCTCAATAAAGCTCAGACATCAAAATAATGAAAGGTAACTCTTCGTCCAAAACCTTAACATACGTGGAGAAGATCCAATATTAAGGTCATAAGCCGTAGTTACTTGCCCAAGACTCCAATCTATGAAAGGGAGAACAAAGGGTGGATGAAACCCTAGAAAACTTTGGTGAAGAAGATGAATAGTGAGAAATGAGAAGCTTACCACCACAAAATACTCTAGTATACTCCAATAGACTTCCAATATCTTTCTAGATCCTTGAAAATCTCTCAAAAATGAAACCGTAGCAACTTGAATCACCCAAATCGGAGTTGTGGATCAAAAGATATGAAGAAATGAAGTTTTGGGTGAAATGAGGCTGAAATCAGGTTTTTAACCCGAGCTGTTGTCTCTGATGTAGCGCACGACCCGTGTGCCTTTGTGAAGGGAAAACGCACGACCCGTGCATCCCACAGACCATGAGAAATGTGCCCAAACACTGATTTGGTCATAACTTCTTCGTTATAGCTCCGTTTTCGCTCCGTAAAGAACCGTTGGACTCGTAATTGAATCCTTCATCTATCAAGACTATAAAATCAAGGATTCAAGCCCAAAATCAAATATCTTATTTTTCCTTAATATATTGGTTTCTGTATTAACTTGGAATGATATCTTTCGAAAATCGTGGTGTTACAATAAGCATAAGTGGAAGGAGAAACACCAAGATGAGTTGGTGAGGATCGTTAGGGCTATGGAGCATACTGATGTGGTCCAAGAAATTCCATCATTATTCAAGAAGTTGTCAACAAGAAATCCAACAGCTGAAAAAGGATAACACCTTGTGAAAAGAAGAAAATGCAGAGTCTGGTGCCGCAACATGCATCACCAACACCACCACCACAACCTACTCCATTGGAGTAGGGCAGGTTTAATCATGACCCTTTAGCTCCAAAACTTTCTTCTTTATTTTTTTCCATTTATTTGAGTCCGGGAAAAGTCTTTTATTTTAAAATTTTATTTTTGCAAGTCAAGTAAATTGTTCATATTATCTTAAATGTGTTTATAGCCCTAATAAATTGTTAGTTTTTTTTAAACCGTCATTTAACCTACTTTGATTTTTTTTGCTAGAACTAGCCACTCTATTTTTTGGGACACAATTTGGTCTAGACTTGCTCTAACATCTAGGAAGGGATATAGGTCATTCGTTCTTTTCATCATAGCCCTTTGACAACCTTGTTCTCAATAATTCGTCCGAAAACAAGACGTTGTTTCAAATGAGCTTGGGGAGGAAATCCAAAAAGGTCAAAAAAAAATGAACACAAAGGGAGCAAAGCTCTAAAAATATGCCTTGTTTTGGATTTATCATTAGCACTAAAAATGTTCCATAAGGACAAAGTGCATGTTGTCAACAAAAGAGCAAAAATGCTAAAAAGTGAAAAAAATTCTAACGTTGAAGCAAAAATGAGAGAAAAGGCTTGGTGAGAAAAAATGTGCCAAATGAGAACCGTGTTGGGAAAGTCCTATTGATCCTTGAATAGACAACTTTTTGACCTAACAAAAAGAAATATGGGGCTAGCATATGGTTTATATAAGTGGTTAACATAGGTGTGTTTTCACTTATGATTTATGAAAGGCTATGAATAATATGAGGCTAGAACAATTTTACTTTTATATGCACTTATTGCTATGACTTGTATTTTCCTTAAATTGAGTCATTTTTAGTGTCTTTTGGTTGCTTGGGGACAAGCAACATTTTAAGTTTGGGGATGTGATATGCATTTGGAAATCAGTGCATTATCACTCTTTTTCTCTCTTCTAGATAGGTTATTTTACCTTTTATATCCCAATCTTGAGTCATTTATTTACTTATTTTGCATTTATTTATTTCTTGGAGCTAAGAGTTGTGATTTACCAGTTTTTATACTTTGGAGAGTTGATTTGGTATTTTTGGGCAGATTTGGATTAGTGCAGACTCATGCTGCAACATTCCTGCAGCATACGCACCTGATGGAGCTTTTTGGATTGAGACGTAGGGACTTATTGTGGGAGGACATGAGCTGGATTTTGGACTGTCATGGGAAGCTTCTAGATGCAGAAAAAGTTGGATAATTAGCCTTTGGTCTTTACCTTTTGGTTATTTTAGCTTTTGGTTATTAATCTATGGTTATTTAACTTTTGTACTTGATGGTACTTGTGGTACTTTGTTAGTGGTTTATTACTCTTTTTGCCACTCCCTTTTAGTATAAAAAGGGACCTTGGGGTTGTAGTTTCATCATCTAATCCATTATCCATTATCTCATATTAGCAAAAAGAAATCCAAGGTTGGAACCATTAACCTTGGGAGTTTGTACTCTCATTTTATAATTGCAAGTAATCTTTTGGTTACCTTCTCTTGTTCTTTAGTTTATGCTTTATTATTCTTAGCTTTCTTTAATTAGTTCTTTATATTATTGCACTTTACATTTTCGTCATTTTATTTCTTGTAATTTTACTTTTCTTTACTTCACTTTATTTACATTACGCAATTTATATTCCGTCATTTAATTTATGTCTTTACTTTCCGTCATTTATCGCTTTATGTCTTTAAATATGAGTAGCTAGCTTTATTTAGCTCGGGTGTGAGATATAAGGGTGAGATTTTAAACCAAAGAAAGGTGGACATTGTTTCACAATAACAATGTTCCATCATTTCATTTCAAGTTTTATAAATATTCAATGACACTTCTTGACGAATTGATCACTTGCTAAAGTGTTAAAGTGCGGTTGACTTAGAGATAAGCTACCAAAAGCACGTCAGTTTGAATGATATAAGAAGTAGACTTGAGAGAGTTACTGATAATGAGAGTTATCATATTTTTTTAAACCGATTTATTCTCGACAAGTTGATCGCTAGTCACTAGCGTTAAAGTGTAGAGGACTTAGAGATAAGCCTCTTCGAACACGTCAACTTGAATGATATGGGAATCGGCTCGAGAGAGCGGTTTTAGATACAAAGAGATTTGATCGTCCATATATTTTGAGGACTTTATTCTACACTATAAATACCTGGAGGCTGCACAGAGATGTGTTTAGTCGAATCTAAACAGTAGTGTGAATATTGAAGTCCGAGAGGAATACCCTCAAAATAGATGGTGGATCTAGTTATGGCCAACTCATGCTGCAGCATGTCTGCATCATAAGTCTGCTGGAATTTGTGTTTAAATCTCACCTAAATGTCTTACACCCGTGCTTTCTTTATTATTCTGTTAATCTAATCAAGTGACAAACCAAACCAAATCAAAGTCTTCACATTCGCCATCTAAAGTTAGTTTTTCATCTAGAGATCTTGCAATTTAAGATACCTATCCCTGTGGAATACGATACTTAATTGGTTCTTACCATTTTATTACTTGAAAGACGATATTGGGTAACATTGTATACTTGCTTTGGGGTCTAATTTTCACATGTCTATAGGTGTGTAAAAAGCACTTTCAGTACCTAATGTGCAACTTCACTTACAAACACTTATAAAAACACTAGTTTGAGTTTAGGCATCCAAAATTCAATACCTAATTCTCTCACACTTAGGCTCTGATACCAACTTGTAACACCCTCAAATTTGGAAAGAGCGACTATATAAAAACTTTCAACAATACCTTAAAGGATAATAAAATCTCTTACTACTAGTCCATAATTGAAATACATAACTAGGTTGAACCATCAACCAATAAATAAAGTCTTACATAAAGACTATCTAAAGTCGAGTGTTAATATAACCCAATAACAATCGCTATCTCCAATATAAGTGCGGAAGATATCATCAAGCTAATCACCTCTTCAAGCACACGACTGGCACTCGTCACTTCTCAGTGTCGCTAGAACTAATCCCGAAACGGAACCTAATGCACATGCCGACAAATAAAAAGGTTAGGCTAACGCCTAGTGAGTTCAAGACTTTTATACCACGATTACAAAAGAAAATGTAAAATGGAAATATTGCAACTTATAATCATGATCCTTTAAAATGATTTACTTAAAAAAAATATGAGAACGACCCGTTTTCCAATGATATGCATTTTATAGATGGACGCCTTAATGCCAGAACATTCTTTCATGAAATAATGTAATCCAACACTTACTCAAAACGAGAATAATGGCAATGCTTAAATAATGAAATTTGAGAAAACTTTATAAAACAAACTACCAAGATATAAGTAAACTCAAGTCTCCAAAATTATAGTACAAAGGAGATAACCCAAACTCAAAGCGTCACTGAGAACAAGGATAAAATTAAATACCCAAAACAACATCTTTCGATGACAGGGGAAACCCGAATTCCAAGGCTAATGGCGGAACACAAAGTAAGCCACATTCCAAGTTCTTGAGCTCACCATAATAGGATCAAGGTCGTGAACACGTCGGCTCAAACAAAGATGTGGGGGATGGCACCCGATGATCCTAGTCATACCCATTCACTAGGATTTACATTTACGACCCACGGCTAGTAACCGGTCCCACATAACCGTACCAAGTTACCCTCTAGGGTCCAATGTTTCAACTAGCTACAAATGGGAAGTGACTATCCCATAAAAACAGGCTCAGAAATTAAATTGTGGATGCAGGTCCGGTTATTGGACTCCAAGAGTCCTCACCGACAAGTCCTAGAAACCCCAAGACTAATTCTGGCCAATATATAAATAATAGCCCTCTTTTCTTTTAAATTAATTAAAACCGACTCATATGCCTATGGATCCACTACATTACAGTCTAAACAGTACATGACTCCAATTGAATGACCAACGCATTCAAAACATGTAATTCTCAAATGATGCACATTAACCGCCATCATACTCTGTATTTCACAACGGGCTATTAAACCGGACCGAAGTCCTAAAGCCTCATTTATTTTCAAATATGCATTTCCATGTTTAACTGCTGATGAGAATGAAAACAATAAAATGGGACCATATACATTCTGTCAAGTACTTCTCATAAATGTACAAGTAAAACTTTATAAAACATCCCATTTCATGAATGATGCATATGTAACAACCTGAACATTTATTTACATAATAAAATAACATTTATTACTAAATACTGTCCCAAGCTTACAATGTCTTTACTATTAACTATTACACAACTGAGTTTCTCAAAAAGATAACTATGGCAGGAAGTCTTCTATCTCCTGCTTAAAGCTCACACCTTCTCTTTACCTTTTTCTGCTACCTTTCGATAACCTGAAACAGGATTAAAATTTCGAAATAGTGAGGGTTAGACCAAAGGTCTAGTGAGTCCCCTCCAATCACTACTACACAGTTCAATTATTAATTAAAACATTTAAACACAGCTGTATATATATCAATACATACTTGCTCTTTAGATCACTTTAAAACATTTATGATTCGCATGCATAAATAAATCTAATGGCCATTACTAACTTCTTTCTACGCTCGCAAGCGTACTTTAACTACTGACCAACATTCCCGTCAAAGACGGTATGTCTGTCTCGCACTGCCTTACTTTAGGGACACACCCTAATGGCATAAACGAGTCACACTCCCCGGTACGAGCAGGCGGGTCACACTTCCCGACTTAGGTCTAACTTCTGACTCAAATGTATACATACATTTGGTCCTGCCAGTATATAAAACAAGTTTATATACCCTGAGCATAAACATGCCCAAACTAATTAAATCAATCATTTGAAATAATTCTACTAACTTTTCATATTATAAATGCGCAGTATATAAAAACTCACATTTATAAAATAACTGTTCAAATCATAAAAGATTTAGTTGAAAGACTCACCTCTAATTCTTCCGAATTAACTCTGACTTCTTACCGATTAACACCACCTACGATGGTATTAAAACAAAGGTAAGCTAACTTGCAATTAACTCTCTTTCTTTCAAAAGACTCATCAATTGAAATCTACCGTTTTTAACCCGATCAAAACCAATCTGATTAAAAACCTTTTTGACTAAATATAAAACTATCGATCGAACATACTTTTCGGTCTAACAACACACCGGTCGAACAGACCCCCGGTCGATTAGACCTTCGGTCGAATCAAACACCGGACCTACCTCTCACCGGTCTTTACAGACATCCGGTCTTACATAACTCCGGTCTTACTTAACTCCGGTCTTATGCCTCAACCGGTCTTTACACTATATCGGTCTAATACTACACCGGTCTTAAGCATATGACCGATGCATCATCTTCCGGTCTTATTCAAGAACAGAGTCGGTTTACACCGTTCTAAACCCAGAAGCTATTTTGATCGATTAAATCGATCAAATACACGGTTAAAAGCTCGATTAACACGTCTATTTACCGACTATAACATGCAGATAGAAGCATGAAGCTAAAAACATATCTCTTTTTGACAAAGCCGGATCAATCCTTCAAGAACTCCTCTTCTTTCTCTCTGTGTTTTCTCTATTTCACTTTTAGGTTTTTCCACGAACAAAACAGTATGAGATTGAAATCTCATACAATCTGTTATATATTTGATAAAAACCAAACTTTTCAATAAACCCCCTTGAACTTTGATTAACTTTACACTTTTTCCCCCAGCTTTCAAAATTAACAAAATTTCGAAACTGGGTATTACAATCTTCCCCCCTTAAGAGAATTCCGTCCCCGGAATTCTATCACTAAACAACTGGGGATACTGAGATTTCATATCTGCCTCTACTTCCCACGTAGACTCTTGCCCTTGGTGAAATTTCCACTGAACTTTCACTAAGCGAATCTCTTTGTTCCTCAACTTCTTTATCTTGAGGTCTGTAATTGCTACAGGCTCCTCAATATAACTTAATTTCTCATCTACTTGAATATCTTCTAAGGGAACAACTATATCTGCTTCTGCCAAACACTTCTTCAGGTTTGACACATGAAATGTAGGATGAATCCCACTCAAACTTGCTGGTAGATCAAGTTCGTAAGCCACTTCACCAACACGTTCAGTGATGATAAATGGTCCAACAAACCTTGGTCTTAACTTTCCTTTCTTTCCAAATCTGATCACCCCTTTCCAAGGTGAAACTTTCAACATTACTTTATCTCCTATCTGAAACTCTATCGGTTTCCTTCGTCTGTCAGCATACACTTTCTGACGATCTTGAGCAATCTTCAATCTTGCCCGAATCTGATCAACCTTATCAGCTGTTAACTGTACAATCTCTGGTCCTGCTAACTGACGTTCACCCATCTCATTCCAACATAGAGGTTTTCTACACTTCCGACCATACAAAGCTTCAAACGGAGCTGCTTGTATGCTAGCATGATAACTATTGTTGTAGGAAAATTCAATCAACGGCAAATGAATCTCCCACGAACCTTTAAAATCTATAACACATGCACGAAGCATATCTTCCAATGTCTGTATAGTTCTTTCACTCTGACCATCTGTTTGCGGATGATAGGTCGTGCTCAGCTTAAGTTGAGAGCCTAATTCCCTTTGCAAACTTCTCCAGAACGCTGATGTAAATCGAGCATCCCTGTCTGATACAATGGACGACGGTACTCCATGCCTGGTCACTATTTCGTCGATATACAATCGAGCCAACTTTTCTAGTGAGTACGTCTCCTTGATCGGTAGGAAATGGGCTGACTTTGTGAGTCTATCCACTATCACCCAAATAGCATCATGCCCCTTAGGTGATCGCGGTAACCCAGTAACAAGATCCATCGTAATCTCGTCCCACTTCCACACTGGAATTTCTAACGGCTGAAGCTCCCCATAGGGTCTCTGATGCTCAGCTTTAACCTTTAAACAAGTAAGACATCGTTCAACAAAATGAGCAATATCTTTCTTTAAACCTGGCCACCAATAACTTTGCTTCAAATCTCTATACATCTTATTAGTTCCAGGATGAACTGAATACCGAGATCCATGAACTTCTTCCAACACTTTCTGTCTCAGATCTCCTGCTTTTGGGATCCATACCCGCTTATTGAAACACTTTACTCCTCGATTGTCAACTACTAACGAGTTAACAATCCCAACTATCCTTTCACTTTTCAAATTTTCGGCTGACACTGCTTCTTCTTGAAACTTTATAACTTCTTCCAAGAAATTAGAAACAACATCAACTCTAAATGCTACAACCTTTGCTATTTCTCCATGCTCCTTACGACTTAGAGCATCTGCTACCACATTGGCCTTTCCTGGATGGTACAAAATTTCACAGTCATAATCACTTAATAACTCCATCCATCTACGCTGAATCATATTAAGCTCTTTCTGATTAAACAGATACTGAAGACTCTTGTGATCTGTGTAAATCTAACACTTGATCCCATACAAGTAATGTCTCCAGATTTTCAAAGCAAATACTACAGCTGCCAATTATAAATCATGCGTCGGATAATTCTTTTCATGCTCTTTTAACTGACGAGATGCATAGGCAATCACCTTGCCTTCTTGCATCAGCACACATCCCAAACCCAACTTTGAAGCATCGCTATAAATAACAAATCCTTCCGACCCGTTGGGTAGAGACAAAACAGGAGCACTACTTAAACTTTCTTTCAACTTATCAAACGCTTCTTTCTGAGCTTCTGCCCAAACAAACTTAACATTCTTTCTGGTTAAAGCTGTTAATGGCGTAGCTATTCTAGAAAAATCCTGAATGAACTTTCTATAATAACCAGCCAAACCCAGAAAACTTCTTACTTCAGATGGCGATTTCGGTGCTTCCCACCCTTTTATGGCTTCAATCTTAGCTGGATCAACCTGAATCCCATCTTTCGACACCACGTGTCCTAAAAACTGAACTTTTTTCAGCCAAAATTCACATTTTGAAAACTTGGCATACAACTTTTCACGCTTCAGCAATTCTAAAATTGCTCTTAAATGAGTTTCATGATCTTCTTTAGAACGTGAATAGATCAATATATCATCTATAAAAACAATGACATATTTATCTAAAAACGGACTACACACTCTATTCATCAGATCCATGAAAGCTGCTGGCGCATTAGTCAAACCAAATGGCATAACTAAAAACTCATAGTGTCCGTACCTCGTACGAAACGCAGTCTTAGACACATCCTCCTCTCTCACCTTCAACTGGTGATAACCAGAGCCCAGATCTATCTTCGAAAAGTAACTCGCTCCTTGCAGTTGATCAAAAAGATCGTCAATCCTAGGAAGTGGATACTTATTCTTAACAGTCAACTTATTGAGCTCACGGTAATCTATGCACATTCTCATAGACCCGTCTTTCTTTTTAACAAACAATATTGGCGCTCCCCAAGGTGAGGTACTAGGGCGAATAAACCCTTTGTCTAACAACTCCTGCAACTGAGTCATCATTTCTTTCATCTCTGCCGGTGCCAGTCTGTACGGTGCTCTTGCAATCGGCGCTGCTCCGGGAACTAAATCAATCCGAAACTCCACTTGCCGATCAGGAGGCAAAGTGGTTAAATCTTCCGGAAATACTTCTGGAAACTCACTGACTACCGGAACTAACTCCAATTCTTTCTTTTCCTTCTTAGCATCTATCACATAAGCTAAGAATCCCACACACCCTTTTATCAAACATTTCTTAGCCTTTAACATGGAAATCAAACATGAATTTATATCCCTTCGATCTCCAAATACTACTATCTCTTCTTTTCCTGGTTGCGTTATACGAATCAATTTCTTATTGCATACTATATAAGCATCATTAGACGCCAACCAGTCCATTCCCACAATAACATCAAATTCTCCCATACCCATTGGGTATAGTCGAAGTGGAAATGCTTGTCCATCAATGACAATACTACTCCCATCATACACTTCTTTTACCAAAATTTGACTATTATCAGCCACTTCTACTTTCAATTCACGCTTAAGTTTCTTAGGTTTCACATTCAATTTATGCACAAAATTAGGAGACACAAAAGAACGATTTGCTCCTGAATCAAACAACACTTTTGCATAATTTGAATCTATAAAGAAAGTACCTGTAACTACATCAGGTATCTCCGCCGCTTCTTCAGCTGACATGTTGAACACTCTGGCTCTGGCTTTAGCTGGCTCTCCCTTTTTCTCACTTCCCTTTTCTACACTTCCTCCAACTGATCCCTTTTTCAACTGTGGACAATTGGGCCTGATATGATCAGGAGATCCACACTGATAACAAGACCTCAAATTCTGACAGTCCCGAGCCAAATGCCCAACCTTTCCACACTTATAGCAGCCCTCTTGATTTATCTTGCATTCTCCTTTATGCATTCGATTGCACTTACTGCAGGGCTTATTTTCAAACTTACTCACCGGACACTGCTCAAACTTAGCAGACTTAACTGGTTTGAAATCACAAACTGTTCCTTCCCACTTTCTCTTATCTCCACTTCGCTCAGTGGCTTGCCTGTTCTTTTCCTTCTCTCTCATCTCCGCTGCATTAACAGCCATCTGAAAAGTCAACGGTTCTTTATTCGAGACAAATTCCCGAATATCACTTCTTAATCCAAAGACGAAACGTTCTACTCGTCTTTCTTCATTCGGAACATAAATTCCTGCAAATCTAGACTTTTCAATAAACTTGGTCGTATACTCTCTAACCGACATTCCTTTCTGTTCTAAGCCCAGAAATTCTTCTTCCAGCTTTTTAACTGCCGCTAAAGGACAGAATTGTGCTTTGAATACTTTTACAAAGTCATTCCAAACCATTTCTTTAGCTATCACTGAACCTTGACCTCCAGATTCTACATCCTACCACATTACTGCTTCATCCTTCAACATTGACAAAGCGTATACTACTTTATCATCTTCCGCACATTTACTCGTGTCAAAAGCTAACTCCATACTCTTTATCCATCTTAATGCTACTACGAGATCACATTCCCCTTTATACGAAGGAGGCTTGAAAGCAGCAAACTCCTTGAAACTACATCCTCTTCCTGTTACAGCTTTAACTGACACAATGGGACCTGACTGCGGATGACTACCCATTGCAGTTACTGGAGATTCTGCTACTTCAGTTGCTACCTTATCTTCACTCTTTTCTCTATTTGCCGAAACTTCATTAGTACGCTGAGCCAACAAAGTGTTCAAAGTTTCTTGTAACTTTCCCATTTCTGCTGCAAAGGTTTCTTGCGTAACAAAACCTTAAGTTCTACCTCTACTACGGTTACCCGTCTGTTTTCGACCCCTCACAGAAGCCGAACTTTCTTGATGAGACTCTTCTTGCTCATCTCTTATCTCTACACTTTCATTCTGACGAATACCACGACTCGTCTTCCAACTTCGAGTTCCCACATTAGAAACTCCTATCTGAGTAGCTGTTTTCTGAACTGCTTTACCTTTAGGTCGACCTCGACTCTTTCCTTGAATAGCAGTTGGATTGACATTAGCCATTTGCTCTCCGGCAATGACTTCATTTTCTGGATCCATCTCTGGATTTACTACAAATCTACTCCTGGTCACTCGCTCAGACATACTTCTGCTAAGAATAAACATAAAATATTCAATCTAACACTCTACACATTACGACAGTTTAAGCAAAAGCATGTACTTGTAAATTCATAATTACACTGGCCAAATGGAATTCCAAATTTACCTTACATGCTAGTCCTTACTACCTTAATGTCATCTTCTTATGGTCCTACTACTCAGTTGTGCTTCTACTATCTCAGTTTAAGTCTAGGCCCATCCAGTCACCTAGATCCCTTAAACTAATGCTCTGATACCAATTGTAACAACCTGAACATTTATTTACATAATAAAATAACATTTATTACTAAATACTGTCCCAAGCTTACAATGTCTTTACTATTAACTATTACACAACTGAGTTTCTCAAAAAGATAACTATGGCAGGAAGTCTTCTATCTCCTGCTTAAAGCTCACACCTTCTCTTTACCTTTATCTGCTACCTTTCGATAACCTGAAACAGGATTAAAATTTCGAAATAGCGAGGGTTAGACCAAAGGTCTAGTGAGTCCCCTCCAATCACTACTACACAGTTCAAATATTAATTAAAACATTTAAGCACAACTGTATATATATATCAATACATACTTGCTCTTTAGATCACTTTAAAACATTTATGATTCGCATGCATAAATAAATCTAATGGCCATTACTAACCTCTTTCTACGCTCACAAGCGTACTTTAACTACTGACCAACATTCCCGTCAAAGACGGTATGTCTGTCTCGCACTGCCTTACTTTAGGGACACACCCTAATGGCATAAACGGGTCACACTCCCCGGTACGAGCAGGTGGGTCACACTTCCCGACTTAGGTCTAACTTCTGACTCAAATGTATACATACATTTGGTTCTGCCAGTATATAAAACAAGTTTATATACCCTGAGCATAAACATGCCCAAACTAATTAAATCAATCATTTGAAATAATTCTACTAATTTTTCATATTATAAATGCGCAGTATATAAAAACTCACATTTATAAAATAACTGTTCAAATCATAAAAGATTTAGTTGAAAGACTCACCTCTAATTCTTCCGAATTAACTCTGACTTCTTACCGATTAACACCACCTACGATGGTATTAAAACAAAGGTAAGCTAACTTGCAATTAACTCTCTTTCTTTCAAAAGACTCATCAATTGAAATCTACCGTTTTTAACCCGATCAAAACCAATCTGATTAAAAACCTTTTTGACTAAATATAAAACTATCGATCGAACATACTTTTCGGTCTAACAACACACCGGTCGAACAGACCCCCGGTCGATTAGACCTTCGGTCGAATCAAACACCGGACCTACCTCTCACCGGTCTTTACAGACATCCGGTCTTACATAACTCCGGTCTTACTTAACTCCGGTCTTATGCCTCAACCGGTCTTTACACTATATCGGTCTAATACTACACCGGTCTTAAGCATATGACCGATGCATCATCTTCCGGTCTTATTCAAGAACAGAGTCGGTTTACACCGTTCTAAACCCAGAAGCTATTTTGATCGATTAAATCGATCAAATACACGGTTAAAAGCTCGATTAACACGTCTATTTACCGACTATAACATGCAGATAGAAGCATGAAGCTAAAAACATACCTCTTTTTGACAAAGCCGGATCAATCCTTCAAGAACTCCTCTTCTTTCTCTCTGCGTTTTCTCTATTTCACTTTTAGGTTTTTCCACAAACAAAACAGTATGAGATTGAAATCTCATACAATCTGTTATATATTTGATAAAAACCAAACTTTTCAATAAACCCCCTTGAACTTTGATTAACTTTACACTTTTTCCCCCAGCTTTCAAAATTAACAAAATTTCGAAACTGGGTATTACAACATAAAACCTGACAAACACCTAAAAGTGTATTTCTTTGACCAAAGATCTATTTATGCAATAAATCATCAAAACACATTCATTTGTGACACCTTTATCAAAATGCTCAAAAATCCCAAGTGTGGGTGTTTTGCAAAGTTTATAAAGTTAAATACTTCAAATAATCAAAGATTACCAACTAACCCGACATTTGATAATTTCATGTAAACCACATAAACACTTTAAAATGGACATTTTGCCATGTACAACGTTTTCACAAATAGTAGCCTTCATGGTCTGAGATGGTTTGTTTTTGCTCAATCTGTCTTCAGCGCCTCCTCTACTATCTCTCTCTCTCTCTTTTTTCTTTCTAAACCTGCTTCCTTTGTAGTTTTGTTCTACATGACTTTTTAAAATTGCACATTTTTAGGTGAAAAGGCTTGAATCTGCTATTCGCAAAGAGGAGTCTCTTCCTTCAACAAGCCTGAAGATTGGGATTTTAATGGTTGCTTCTATCAAATCAGGATCATCTGAACAGGTTTGGTGCATTGATCTATGTCATTAGAGTTTACATTCAAGCAGACTAAATGATTAACAGATAAAAATATTAAGTCAGGATGCTTTTACTGGAAGTACATTCTCACCTAATCAATTTTCATAGACAGAAGAAGTTTACATGTAAAACAAAAGAAATGTAACCCAAGCTGATTACTTTTGCAGGTCTCAATCCATTAAGCATAAAGTTTAATACTTCTATGCATTTTGTTCAACAGGTATTGTGTACAATTTAAATATTGAATCTTTGTTAATATGAGAGCATCCTAAAGCAAGCCATAAGCACTTAAATGAAGGGTAATTGACTTTGTTTGTTCTCTAATGTGAGTGAAAGGAAAACAAGCATTGAGCTTCTGTTTCCATTGATACTCAAGTTTTTTTTTTCCTGGTCTTCAATTATATTTGAAAGTTTCGTTATTCTTTCTTCTGGTTGTCTGCTTGTTTTAGAGATTCTGTTAAATAGATAAAAAAAACCTTTAAATTTCCGTTTTTAAGATTTTGGTAGAGTTACTTTTTAAGTTTGGTAGTTTAATTAGTCAAGAAAAAAAAGTGATTGAAGGTGTGCTAAAACTGTAACACCCTAAAATTCAGAGTAATATAAAATTTGAAAATTTGGCAATATAATGTTTGTATTTGGAATAAACCACCCAAAAAGGGTAAACGTATAAATCATTTACAAAAGCCTGCGAACGGATATGGAATTCAACAACAAACTAATCTAAACATTTACTATCTAGATTACATCAGTTGTCAACCCAAAATCACCAAAATAGGGGACTTAATTAAATGTCCATCGTCAAATACTAATCATCTCAAAAATGGCTCAAGCCCATGCTCGTCACTCAAACCCTTGGCAACCCACCGCTAAGGGAACATGTTATACGCATCATTTGAGAAAAAATGTTAGGCTTAAAGCCTAGTGAGAACATACATTTTATAATTTAAAGAAGTTTAGAATATTGTAACGAAAGGAAATTTTTTCAAGAAAGTTGAGTTTACAATTGAACTATTTGCCATATCAGGACCTTTCGGTCTAAAAATTCATCTTGCGATGACAGGGGATACCCGATTTACCAAGGATTGTAGTGGAACACCGAGTAAGCCACAATCCGAGTTATGAGCTAAACTTGGAATCAATGGCCACGAACAACGCCTGTCCGTACTAAGATGTGGGGGAGGGCACCCGAGGAAACCAAGTCATACTCGTTCACTAGGACTACATTGTGACCCATGGCTAGTAACCGGTCCCACATAACCGTACCAAAGGGCCTTCGAGGATCAAATGTGTCCACTAGCTACAAAGGGGAAAAAATCCCAAAATATAAGCCGACTCAATACCTAAGGATCCACTAGTAATAGTCTAGACTTGTTACAATTTCATTTGTGACCAACTATAGTTAAACATATAGTTCTCAATAACATTTATTTCCCAAAATGCATTTCCAACTTTAACTGCTGATAAGAATGAAAATAATAAAATGAGATTATATGCATTATTTCAAGTACCTCACCAAAATGTTCAAGTAGTACTTTGTTTTACTACTTATAAAATGGAACCCTTCATTTTACTTGAAAATAAGTGGAAACCCTAAAATATCCCAAAACTCATGTTAGGTCAAAAATGAAATCAACATTAATCCAAAATAGAGGAGATATATAGGAGCTTAAAATGTAAGTTTTGACATGTATAAAGTTTGGAAAATGATAGTAGGAACTCACCAAGTGGGTTTTTGAAGAAAACCCAAAACCCTAGATTTTGATCCTTTGGAGGAGATGACAATGGAGGTGATGACTTTAATGCCCAAAATCTTGAACCCTTAGTTGAAACACCCAAATTCTAGTAATAAATATGGGGGATTGAGTTGGTGAAACCCTAGAACTCAATAATGGAAGAGAAAAAGGTTTTGAGAGAGAAATGGAGGAAGTAGATGGGAATTAAATGAGAAAAAGGGGAGGAAATCCGCATTTGGGCGATCTGGGGAACCTCTCGGCATTGGCCGCGGCGTAGCCCGCACGTGCCATTGAGGACGACACATCTAGAGGGTTACGCGACTTAGTCCGCGGTTTCCAAGCCGAGGGGCAAGTCGCGCAAGTCACTGATCTTCACAACCAATTAAATTCTTAGAAATCAAGTTTGGCTCAAACCTGCAATGCTAATGACTAGCGGAAAACGCAAGAAAACCAAGACTTAACAATAAACAAGGCTAGAAGTCTAAATGATATATTTACACAGGGAAAATTCGGGGCGTTACAAAAACAAATGCAATAAACTATGGGACAATTACACTTCTGAGATCCTATCCCTCTTCTTAGATATGCAAGTGATTAAAAAGAAATAATTTAAAACATAATGGTTTCATCTAAAAAGCGTCATTCTTCAATCCTCATCCCCATCTGTCGCTTTAAACCCTCATCCCCACATGAACGGTTTACGACATGTTTAAGACCAAGTTTACGCCTTAAAAACTTTTTAAGTGATGACATTTATAAAAATGCCAAGTTTACGGTATTTTCCCAGGTTTAAATTTACCCCCTATTTTTAGGGTGTGTAAACATACGGTATTGAAACTTGAAACTCACCCAAGTTGTTCCTTATTCGTAATACATTAATTTGCTTATGACTCTGTAACAAGGAATAGTAATCATGGCTAATAGAATATTCATAAGCAGGTGTGTAATCTATGTATGTATAACTAAGGTGTTATAGACTTGCTTTACAACCAAGATGTTAATGTTAAAGACGAGCAAGTTGCAGTATCATAATAGGTAAAACTCTATTTACCTGTTGGATGCATCAGACTAGGTCTGAAATGATCTGCATATAGTTCTCCATTCTTTTGATTTGGTTTTTTAGATTAGAGTGTAACAACCAATATTTGGTTTATAGTCTGGTTTTGCTTGGTGGTTAATGTTTTGTTGGTTACTGTTATAAAAAGAGGTTTATACGAGTTTATGGTAATACGGTGTATAAAGTTTGTTTTTGCTTTTGGGTTAGATAAAGGGTTTTGATCTATTTCTATAATGGTAAGATCAGTTTTGGTTGTTGTTTCTCAAGTCTTTTCTTGCAATGAATTTTGGCCAAATTGCAAAATCTCTTGTGATTGCAGGTTTGGTTTATTTTGATCAGATGTTTTATCGTTTTCTTGGGGTTAGAAGTGACTATTATGATTTATTTTTGGGACCGACCTTCTCTTTATTTGTTCTAATTTTCTCATCTTCTGAGCAACTGTTTGTTGCTATCCATGTCTGTTGATTCAATCATCCTCTCTATTTTCACCTTCTCCATTTTCAAGTATGATTTTGGATTTTGTTAGCTTAGTTTCTTTTCTTTATCAAAATATATTGTTGCCTCTCAAGATCTTACACTTCATTTCCTGTGTTGTTGATGTTGATGTAGGTCGTTTCAGTTTGTCTAACAAGCGCCTCAACAATCTTATTAGTTCTCTTGATCACTCATAGGCAACCGCAGACAAACCAATATACTTTTGGGATCTTGGCAATCCTCTAGTCGAGAAATTCTTGAAGTTATTCATGGATTGATTTTATGCTTCAGGTGCATTACATGGATGCTTCATATATGTTAGTGTGTCTTAATGCTTCATTTTACTCAGAAACTCTTCTTTCTTCATTCTTTCCTGGAATTGTAAATCTGGCATATTAACAACTATTTGCATTTATGTATGAGCGATATTTTGATTTATTTGCAAATTAAGAATATTGTGGTGCTTGCTTGTTGCTCTGTTATGCATCTCACAATAAGTGATCTTTTTGTTTTTATACATAAGTAACTCGGATGAAGGAGTTAAGTTATCGGGTTTTATATTATTTCCCTAATCTTTTAACATATATGAATACCTATTGCTGAGAAGTAAATGAGAATGAAGTATGGTTTCATCTTCTTCCTTGGAGATGCTCCATGAACCTTTTTTCAAGCCTCTATTCCTCTCACAACTTGGAGCCCTCATCACTTCAAACTATGATCATGAACTGATGGAGAGGTAGACAGGTGGTGACTGATTTGACTACTTATATCGGTTCATTGTTATTATAGGTAAAAAGCTGAAGCATCTTCCTCTCTACCTGCAAGAAGCTTCCAACTTTAAAACCTTTTGTGTGGTAATCACATTGGTCACATATAAATACACTATATGATTAAATAAACAATGGTGCCAAAAATATAAACTAACACGAGTAAATTATCGGGTTTTTTAATGATATCCTAATACAAGTTGGTTGCACATTTATACACCAAAACATGACGCTTTGATTCGTTATCGGTTGAAGCAACAAGGTTATAATTTTTGAAGTCAAGACTCGAATCACTGAGTATTGAGTTGACAAAGCCATCTACTTTGTCGTCGAGTCAAAGCGAGTGGTTATGAATTGCATTTTATTTTTAAATCTAAAATATTCAATTTATAAATAAAAATTCAATTAAATAAATTATACCTAAAAACGAGAGTTTGTAATACATTTTCAACCACCACTTGTGATTTTTATTCTATTCAAACATAAAATAAGAGATTGAATTATTTTTCCTTTCTCTGTTTACAATACAAAATTTTAAAACTTAAGCATACAACTTATTACATACATACAACTTTTTTAATATTTTAAACTCCATGAAAACTAATTGAAAGATAGACTATGAATCCTACTTAACAATGTAAAATACTCAATAAATATGTTTTTTCCAATAAAAAATTGAAGTGATTTTTTGTGTTCGATTACAAGAAAATTTTGCATCCTGTGTAGGGGTATGCAGAAATTCAACCGGTCTAATAGGAACTGACCGACCATAATTGGATATCCAATTGTAATTGGATCGGATCGGATTAAAAATCTCAACATCCAATTTGGATCAGTCGATTCTTGGATGGCAGTCCAGAACCGACCGAATCGAACCGACCAACATCCAATTAACCATCCGATTACTATCCAGTTTTCCATCCAACTATCATCCAATTATTTTTTTTGTAATTTGCTTAAATCTAAAAAAAATTGTGTTGGTTTTTGAATTTTTAGTCTCACTTATGTTGGTTTTAACACAAACTAAAAGTAAGTAATTAGAACATTGCATTAAATTAACACGTTGGATGGATCCGATCTGATCATCCACTGGATGTTGGATGGATCTAATCCGATCCAATGGATATCCAATCTGATCCAATGGATATCCAATAAGAACATCCAATTGATGGAACCGAACCTACCCAATCATCCATTAGATTGGAACAAACTAAAAGTAATTAATTAAAACATTGCATTAAATTAACATGTTGGATGAATTCGATCTGATCATCCATTGGATGTTGGATGGATCCAATCCAATCCAATGGATATCAAATAAGAACATCCAATTGATGGAACCGAACCGATCCAATCATCCATTGGATTGGAAAAATCCAACATCCAATTGATGATTGGATCGGTTCGATACCCCTCACATCCATTTGATGTCAACCGATGAACACCCTAATCCCGTGCATTGCACGGGTAGATAACTAGTAGTTTTAGAAATATATAATTATTATACATTTTAATTAACAAAATCACATTTTATTCTTAATTATAGAAAAACAAATTTTCTTCATTTCACAACTAAAAGTTAAATACAATTATATTTAGTTCGTATAAATGCATTTTCCAAGAAAAAGGAATAATAATTAATACATGTGAATCTCAAGGTTGGGTCAGAAGTCATGTTTAAAGAGATTCCCTGCATTTACTTTATGGTTTATGGTACAATCACCACAGCATAAAGTACACATAAAGTTTTCCTAATTTGTAATGCATACAATCTACTTGCATAAAACAGTTGTACCCTCTGTATATTAAATTGTACTTTTTCATATAAAATGATCAAAAATGGATGGTGTTGCATTCAAAGGGAAAAAGGGTTGCATTTTAGGCATCAATTATTTGATGGGTCATTGCCAACAAACTTCAATCATTATTTTCTTTTCTCCAAAACAAAATTAAATGTTGAGTGAATTACATAAATGGTCCCTTGTGAATGTTTGGATTTCACTAATCATTCTTCCAGTTCTGAAAGTACATTGATGGTCCCTAAAAACGAGATATGGTGCTCAAACTCGTCCCTGACGCTAACACCGTTAAGACATGCTCCATTAAGTGGGTCATGTGCCCCTCACGTGAGGGGCAATTTGGTCTTTTTCCTCCTTATACATTTTTTTCTTTTAGAAAATAAAAGGTTTTAATGTTTTATATTATAAAATAAATAAGAAAATAAAAACAATATTAAAACAAAAACCCTCCTTTAGAAATCTTTTTTTTACAGTGGATCTTCTTCTTCATCATCAAATCAAAACCACAAATGCCATTTTTCATCACAAGATCAACATAACCACCAGATCAATTCCATTTCAAGCATGAAACACAACCACCAGATCGATTCCACAGAGGGGTGAGTCTCAGAGGTGGTTGAAACCGAAAGGTTTCTGGGTTTTGTGGTTGTCGACTGTGAAGGTGATGGTGGTAATGGGTTATCAACAGAAAGGGACTCTGCCGCTGACGATGCTTTATGGACAAATGGATAATCAAGTAGTGGGTTTGGTTTAGCCGCCGGCGGTGAGGGTTTTATCGGCGAAGGGTTTTGGACAGATGGAAAATCGACCGGTGGTGGGGGTAAAGGGTTTTTGGTCGACGGTTGTGAGGGGTTGGTCTCACCAATACCTTCACCAGATCGATTCCATTTTCGATGACCCCCCACCAAATCACTTTTAATCATCCTCGAAAATCAAGATTCTGCTTCTGTGTTCTTGAGTAAATAGTTTAAATCAGGAGAAATCGATGTCTTGTTAAAGAACTCCTTCACTCTCGCCTGAAATCCCTCTCGGCGGAAAACTCCATGAAAGTTGAAAGCTCCGAGCTTTTTTTCTTCGTTTTTCTTGAGAAATTGTTGGATTCATGAGATAAAGTGTGGTATTTACGTAAAAGGTATTTGAAATTCCAAGTGGGTTTTATTCTTTACTAGAAATGAGCTCCTCTTTCTTCTGTTGTTCTTGGTGGTTTGGGGTTTTGATTTTAGAGACTTGATCTAGGGTTTTCATTTTAGAAATTTGATTTAGGGTTCTGACTTTAGAGATTTTTAGGGTTTGGATTTTTTATATATCACATATCACAAGGTTTGAATCTAATTTAGGCTTTGATTTCTTAAAATTATGTTTTGACTTGGGTATGAATGTTCTTGAGTACGGATGTTCTTGATTTGAGAATGAATGTTCTTGGGGATGGATGTGAGATTAAAGAAGATAGGTAAAAAGTCCAAATTGCCCCTCACGTGAGGGGCACATGACCCACTTAACGGAGCATGCCTTAACGGCGTTAGCGTCAGGGACGAGTTTGGACACCATATCTCGCTTTTAGGGACCACCAATGTACTTTCAGAACTGGAGGGACGATTAGTGAAATCCATGCATTCACGAGAGACCATTTATGTAATTCACTCTTAAATGTTTCATGTCATATTTTCAAAAATGGTATCCCGAAAAAAATTGACTAAAATATTCATTTTTTCAACCAAATTAATTTTTAGTCAAAATTTCAATTGAATTCTCATTTTAACCAAAATCTACATACTTTACGCAAATTTGCCTAAGATTCACATTATCTCTGTTTTACGACGTTTCTATATGTTTACAATGTCGGGAGACGAGGGGTCTTGTTAACATAGTAATTAAAACATTCGAAAAGTTCATATAAAAATAAACGTCAAGTTTCTATAAACTCGACCCATCATACGTTTCAAGCTCATTATCGAACTAAAATTCGACAATAATTCGACTCGATCACACTTAAACAAGTTCGAACTTGAAACACTCATAAAAGTTCTATTCATTAGTGAATAATGTACATAATCGGTTGCCAAAAAAAGTGGTCATTATTCTAATAGTAATATAAAATTTTCATAAACCAAAATTGGCCAACAACTTTCGTCTTAATTTACACCTAAACCCATTAAAATCTTGACTAAAATCACACAAAATAAATAAAATTATGGTTTTAAAAAGACTAAAAAACCACACTTAACAAGCAATAAAAACCAAAAACACTTTTATTCACTGGTAGGCCACTCTAGAAGAAGATGAGTGAAGCAATGAGGAAGCTGAGAAGCTACTTGGGTTACTTCTCATCCCGCCGCCGGCCGCGGCGGCCGATGACGAAGATGGCGTCGGAACTCCTCCGGGTCTGCTTCCGGCGGCGGGTTTTTCCGGCGAGCCTTTCAAAAGAGCGTCGACTTTTGCGTATTCTTCTCGTTCATGCTTGATTTCCCTCAGCATTGCCGCAACGTCTTTCATTGTCGGTCGTTCTTCGGGTAGGGAGTTGACGCAAAGTAACGCGATGCCTAATGCTTGCATCATTTCTTCGATTTCGGATTCGGGTCGGGATAGAAGGGTCGGGTCGAGGACTTCGGTCCAGCCTTTTCTCTGTTTCACCCAATCCACGACGTGAAGTCCATCCGGGATCGTTGGATCGATCGGTTGTTTTCCCGTTAGAACTTCTAGTACGACGACCCCGTAACTGTAAACATCGCTCTTTTCTGTGATCTTCATCATGTATCCGTATTCTGAGGTAATAACGGAATTAAGATCGTGAGTCTAAAGCGGGAGACCGTGAAATCAACGCAAGTGAAATCACTACAACAAAATCGGTTTTATAGAACGTTATTTTAGACTATACTATGACCTAAACCCTAAATCCTAAATACGTCTTAACATCCTATTTTGTAAATCATAAATTTGTCTCTAACATCCTATTGAAACACCTTTACATATGACATCGGAATTATTTGATACTATAAACTTAAGACATTTAAAAATCTTTGTAATTCTATAAAACCGATTCTGTTGTAATAAATCTTCAAATATGGATTTGGAATCATGAATGTAACAAAAGGAATGCGTACCAGGAGCAATGTATCCGTAGGAACCCGCGATTGTATTAGAGGACCGAGCGAAATCCCCATCATCGACTAGCTTCGCAAGGCCGAAATCCGCAATGTACGGCTCGAATTCCAGCCCAATGAGGATGTTATTGGCCTTGATATCTCGATGAACGATCGGAGGAACACAATCGTGGTGCAAATATGCGATCCCTTCGGCTGCTCCGAGCACAATTTGGTACCTCAGTTCCCATTCCAATGAACTCCCGACTCGCTCGTGGAGGAGGCTACCAAGACTCCCGTTCGGCATGTAATCGTACATAAGTAGCCTCGTTTTCTTGTTCCAACAACATCCCAGAAACCGAACGATGTTCTTGTGTCGTACCGAGCCCAGCGTCTTCACTTCGGCCGAGAACGAGTCTCGAACTGCACATTTCTCGTCACCGTAACCGCCATCAACCGTCATAGATGGCCAAAGTTTCTTCACGGCAATAACTTCGCCATTGTCCATATCGGCACGATACACCACCCCGGAACACCCTTTTCCGATCACATTCGTGTCCACCAAGCATTTAAGGATTCTATCGACCGAAAAATTTAGTTTCTGAAACGGAGTGAAATGCCACGGCCACGACTCGCCGAGCTCGGATTCATCGTCTCCCGTGACACTTCTTCTTGCCCGTAGAACTGCAGCTACGCCCATGATCATCATAGCGATTGTTAAAGTAACAAGCAGTGCAATTGCGAGTCTTAGCCGTTTAGCATTCCTCGATCGGTACTCATCTTTCCCGTTTCCGGATTCGGCCACATTGCTCAAGAAACACGAATCTTTGCCGAAAGAACATAACCCTCGGTTCCCGGCTAAATCGGCTTCCGATAATTGCCGAAAGAGCTTGTTATCCGGTAGATATCCTGTGAAGTTATTGTAGGAGATATTTAGCGAGACGAGGTTATCAAGGCGCGAAAGGGGGCTCAAGTTTCCGTCAAGATTGTTGTACGAAATGTCGAGAATCGAAAGCTTGACGAGGGCGGCTATCTGAACAGGGATCGGACCGGTTAGCCGATTGCGGCTCAAGTTGAGCGCAATCTCGAGGGCCTGGATGGTCCCTAACTCAGGCGGGATTTCACCCGATAACCCGTTGCTGCTGAGGTCAAGAAACTGGAGACTCGAACAAAGCCCGAGCGACGCCGGAATCGCTCCGGAAAACATGTTTTTAGCCAAAACGAGCTTGTTTAACGACACGATCCGCCCTAAACTCTCCGGAATCGGACCCGAAAACGTATTACTCGAAACATCCAACACCTGGAGACGAGATAACGACGATAAAGAATCCGGTAACGATCCTTCCAACGTATTATTACTAAGATCAACCATTTCTAAACCCATACAACTACCGATCTCGTTCGGCACCACCCCTGAAATCCGATTCCCCGATAAATCAAGAAAGTTAATGCTCTTCAAACCCGCGATCTCTTTCGGGATTTCGCCTGTTATTCGATTATCACCCAACCTCAATCTCACCAAAGAGCTACAATTCCCGATCTCCGGCGGTATCGAACCCGATAAATCATTCGAAATCAGAAGCAATTTAGTGAGATTTTGCAGCTGAAACAACCCAGGAGGAACACTACCAGTGAGTGAATTATGTGATAAATCCAACGCTTGAAGATTATAACAATTTCCTAAACTTAAAGGAATACTTCCTTCAAGTTCATTATCCCATGCAAAGAACACTTCAAGATTCGTCAATTTTCCGAGCTCAGAAGGAATCAATCCCGAAATTTGATTGGTGTCGAGCTGTAATTGTTGAAGATTAACGGCGTTTGCAAGCACAATCGGGATTGAACCAGAAATATTATTGTTACTGATCATGAATTCTTCTAATTCAACAAGATTTCCGATTGAAGACGGAAGTATGCCGGAAAATGAGTTTAAGGAAATATCAAACATTTTCAATTTCGTACAGTTTCCGATCTCTTCCGGTATTGCTCCGACAAAATTGTTCTGCCATAAAAGCAGTTTTTCGAGCTTTTTAAGGTTACCCAGTTGGGGAACGATTGGACCCGAAATACGGTTTTCGTATAAGAACAAGTTTACAAGCTCAGAGCAATTTCCGATCTCCGGCGGCAACTCGCCGGAAAGCATGGCGGTGTAGATGGATAATGTTTGAAGTTTAGTGAGTTTACCCAAAGAGTTAGGGAGAGAACCTGAGATTCTTGTGTCTGCAAGGCCAAGAAACGTGAGGTTACGGCAGTTTCCGATCTCATCTGGGATTTTTCCGGCGAGTTCGTTGTTGCCACCGGCGCGTATGACCTCGAGGTTTACTAACTGGCCGAATTCAGGTGGGATTTCTCCGGAGAGTCGGTTGTCGAATAGGTAAAGATTCTTGAGACTCCGGCAGTTTCCGAGATCCGGTGGGATTTTTCCAGTGAGTTTGTTGGAGTTTAGAATTAAATCTTGGAGGTTAATAAGGTTGCCAATGGTAGATGGGATGGGACCCACGAGATTGTTTGAGCTTAAATCAATGGAAACAAGTTCACGGCAGCCGGAAAGTTCGTCGGAGATAGTTCCGGTGATGTTAGCATCGGAGATTGTGAGGGTTTTGAGATGGGAAAATGAAGAAAGATTAGTGGGTAATGGAAGTTGCAATGGGATTGATTGAATGTTGAGTTCTGTAACAAAACCCTTTGAATCACATTTAACGTAATCCCATTTGCATGGCTTCTTGTTGGCACTCGAAAGTGACCAACTTGAAAAAGAAGGTGGCGGTTTAGAAGAACCACCACCAGAATGAAGCCATTGTACAAGCAAAATGGCTTCATGGTTAGGACCATCGCCAGTGGTGCTGATGACGACCGTAGAAGAGATAACGAAGAAAAGGGTTGACAGAAAAATGAAATGGAAAACCAAGGAAAGATTAATATGGTTGTGGTTATGGGGTTTGGAGATCGACATTTGCCTCAAATTGCAAACTTTTCTTGGGTTTGTATCATTTGGGGTTTTGGGTTTGGTGTTTGTTTTCTTAATCTTTGTGTCTTTCTCTCTCTAAAACCCTCTCTTTCTCTCTCTAAAATGGTCTCTTTTTTTCTGGGTTTTCTTGCTTGATTCGAACACTGGGGTGGTGATCAAGAAATAGCACAGGTTTCATGGTGAATTCTATTTTTTTTTAAATAAAAGATTTAAAGATTTGATTAAAGAAACAATAAAAGAATACCTAGAGATTTGCAAAATTAGCAGAGCATCACCACCACCCTATCCCCCCCTACCCACCCAGCTGTGTTTAATTTGGAGATTTGTTTATGGTTTTAATGATACTTTAATTAAGCTTGTTCTTGACTCTATCAGTAAAACACAAGACAAAAGGAGTGTGGGAGCAGTTAGGCATCAATCTCAAGTCACTCTGTTTTCCTCCATAGCCATTTTTATATTCTTTCATTTTCTGTACATGGTCTTTGGTACAACCTCTAAAATCGTAGGTACAAGTGATTTAAGCATTTTAGTAGAAAATATTCATAAGAAAATGGCATCATGGATGCTAGTTGAGATCTTTGTTTTCATCATGGATTTTTTTTTCTGAGTACCGTGTTTAGATATAAATGAATTAAATCAAACTATTTTGATATTATTTCATTCTAGAGATGTATAAAAAAGTCTAATTTCGAAACTTAACCAAGATTTGGCTCGATAAAAGTCAAGGACTAATAAGTGTGAAGTCTGGTCTAGGCTAGGCTTCAAAGCCCGATTAAGCCAAAAATTTTGGAAGCAAGTCCGAGTCTAGGCCCCAACTTAGAAAAGCTTGAAAAAGTTTTGTCGGGATTTTTTTCAACCCCGAAGCCTTCCCAGACATTTTTTTTCTCTCACTGAATCCGGACCTTATGCATCTCTTTCATTCGATGGTGGGAAAAGGGATGGAACACCGAAAAAACTATAGGTAGAATATATGCAGACTTAATATATATCTATCTTAAACTGTGAAGACTTGCCGTTTATTAAGAGTGTGACAATTACAACAACAAAAAAAAACTTATCCAAAAATTATGAATATTTCTGAAGAATGACGAGAATTCTAAAGAGCCAAAATTTATAACAATTACAACTTATGGTTTGTTTTTTGGTTAATGAGTTTAACGACTTACCTTATTAGTCATTGATCTGTGTTTGTTTTGGTTTAATTATTAAATAAATAAGCAATGACTTAATTGAATAAATCACTATGTATTTGTTGTAATCGTTGTCCACGTCCAACCGTATCATTTTCATTCATGTTTTAATATGAAAAGAACCAGGGTCGTGCCTGGGGAAGGGCGGGTCGGGCGCACGCCTAGGGCCCACAAGAAATAGGGGTCCAATTTTTTTTATATATATTATATAATATATATAGTAGTAGTTTAAAAAAATTAGTAAATAAAATAGACACAAATTTTTTAAGTGTCTAATAGGTCATCAAAAAGAATTTAACATTATATTAAGACCCAAACATGTATTAGTTAATTAAATTGGAGAATAAAATATGTAAACAGTTCATTGATCGTTCATTTTATAATATTGTTTATTTGCTTATTGTTTCTCTAAGTTTTTTTATTCAGTACTAACATATAAAACTACTTTGTCCAACAAACCTTGATATATTTTACATCATTCATCTTTTACTAACTCATTATTCCATCAGTGCAGTGGCAGATCAACGATGTTTGCCTAGTGGGGGCACCTTTAAGGTAGATTAAAAGCATGCAAAATCGTTTGATGTGTCTTTAACCTAATTCCACGATCTCAAGGGATTTTTTTTTAAAAATTTGGTTGATTTCGAGTGATTTTTAAGTATTTTTTCAATCGATTTTGAGAGACTTTTTCGGTTTTTTGGTTGGTTTCGAGAGACTTTTTTGGTTGGTGGGGGCACAGACGGAAAATTACTTGGAGGAACCATGATAAGAAGTTAAAAAATGATTTTTAACTTTGGTAAAAATCTTTTCTTAATATCCACCCTTGCATCTGCATGAATTCCATTCCAACAAAAAAATAACAATTGTGGAAAGAGGTGAGTGGCAAGATGGAAGGTGGGAGTGGAAGTGGAATTGGAGAAGAACACCAAGGGGGAGAGAAGTCGGAGAACTAGAAAGCCTTCTGAATCGGATCGGGGATGTCCAACCGGAAGAAGGCCGAAAGGAGAAGACAGAATGGCTCTTAGACGCTTCAAAAGTATTTACGAGGTTAAAAAGTTACGAGAATTAATCGACGAATGGGATGAAGTCCCAGGCCAAAACGTGGGGAGTTCAAAGTGGTTGAGACAATTACCGAACAAGATCAATGTTTTTGTTTGGAGGGTAAGAATCGGAAGGATCCCATGTCGATCAGTGTTGGATAGGAGGGGCGTGGATTTGGATAATATCCTATGCCAAGGTGCGAAGAGGTGATCGGAACGGTGGATCATGCTTTGGTGAGTTGCCCTAAGGTGAAAAAGGTTTGGAAGGCTGCTGGAAGGTGGTGGCGGAGTAATTTAGGCCATGCCGAGACGATTGACGACATCCTCCAAGAAGATGCACAAAACAGTAGTAATGTAAAAAACCCTAAGTTATGGTTGGGTGTAAGATGGGCATTCCTATATTTAATTTGGTCGCATAGGAACAAAGTGGTGTTCAAAGGAGATAAAGGTAAAGTTGCCGATCTCGTTTTTGAATTCCAAAGAAAAGTGTATGAATGGGTAAAGACAAGGGACAACAACCAAACATTGGATTGGTCGAGATGGATGACAGAACCATTCTCGTTGTAATTGGGCCGAGCTGTCCTGAGGGAAAGGTTGCATTTTGATTGGGGCTATCGTGAATAGGCGGTCAAAGGGGCGGGCAGGATTCTCAGTTTGTGCCTCACAAACAGTCTCCTTCTCAGCACCGACGTCTGTGGTTGTAGTGAGAGTTTGCTCCTGTTTTTTTGTTTTGGATCGTTGGTTCCTTTTCTCGTCTCTTGGTGTTGCCCAGGCGGGCGTTTTCTGTTTTGGTCCTGTTTGGTGTGTGGACTTTTTGTCCCGTTCTTGTTTTGGTTTGTTTCTATAAATTTTTTGCTGTTTCAAAAAAAAAATCTGCATGAATTCTATTTTTGTATCAGAATATAGTAGCTTTCTTGTTATTAACCAAGAAAACTTGTACATTT
Organism: Arctium lappa; assembly: GCA_023525745.1. Lineage (NCBI taxonomy): Eukaryota > Viridiplantae > Streptophyta > Magnoliopsida > Asterales > Asteraceae > Arctium > Arctium lappa. The sequence goes on along the minus strand of CM042056.1, from coordinate 17,040,159 downwards.
TGAAATTTTGTTACCAACAAAACGAGACGATCCAACTTAGATTTCAAAATTACCCTTGTTTTTCATACAATATTGACTCATATATCTAAAATAAGAATAAGATCTCAAACTATTACCAACATGGACTTTAGATTCTAAGATTGATGGTTAATAAAAAGTTTGTCTTAACCCTAAATTAAATTTTAATTGGTGATGAAAACATTAACATGAGATGACATGGAAAACCAACTGGTTTACATTGATTAACATATATAAAGTGTTACTCTGAATAGTCAAAACTTTGGCCCAACATGATGTCAATCTATATATTAAAGATATATCATATGATGTGCTCGATGGTAGAACAAATTTACAGTGCTATGTAAAAATGATATGATAAATAATATTAATCTAGAAATAATATTTGATTACGTCTAGGAATACTCGGAAAACGGTTTTATATAAAATATTAGTATTTTCTAAATTTGTTTTAATCTAATAATAAAAACAACATATTGAAAAGTGTATCGTACTTATCAATGACTCATTCTCACATGTCGCCCATGACCTATAGAATGTCAGGAATTAACAAGCCTGAAAAGAACGATCTGTGTATGTCCAAGGTTCATAACATGATTGTTTTGTAATTGATCTTATGTTGGCTCAACTCTTTTATTAACCGGTCGAATTTAGTTTCTTTTTCTTTTCAAAATGTAATCAACAAGGATCTTTCGATTTATTTAACATGTTATATTTTTAAGTATTTTTTTAATTCACTAATAATTTAATTAGAGGAACACCTCAATGAATTTATACGAATAACTTTCGGAATCATGACACCAAACCCATAAAAGAATGCAATATTCAGTTACAAAATTGACAATTTATAACTAACAGTGTAATTGGTCGATATATGCTTTCATTTCAATCGATTTTTAACATTATCAATCTCCATGAATAATGGATGCATGTATTATGTCTTATCCGTTCTAATATAATACGATACATAAGTTTTTACTTTTTAGTACCAATTATTTTAAAAAGTATTGGATTGGATTTCATAACTAGTTTTGTATTTTTAAATCAATCACATATATTTTTAATTTACATTGTATTTTTAATATTTTTTAAATAAGTCTAATATACCAAAATCAGTTATCATAATTATTATTAATTAGAAGTGTATTCGCGCAATACTACTAGATACATCATGATTTTAATGTTTCATTTTATTTTCTATTTTTTGTCGATTTACATTACGATTTTGGTTGATTGTAAGAGATTGATAATGATTTTTTTATATAAATTTGTTTAATTTAGACTTAATAATATAATATAATATAATTTATTTTGGTTTAATAATATATAAATTTTTTTATAAAATATTCTGTTGGATTTTTTAATTATATTTTATATATACGGCTTTAATGGTTGTTTTTTAAGTAATTAGTATTAAATAGTTGTACATCAAACTTTAAAACTTGTTTTTAAGAGTTTTTTATGTCATCTTTATAATATAGTATAGAGTATAGATATTTTAGGGGAGTTAAATTGAAAAATGATTTTAGGAGAGTTAAAATGGTTAGAGATAATGATTGAAAATTAATAAATAGCATTAAGTGTAGTATATACAACTTTAATGGTTGTTTTTAAAATAATTAGCATTAAATAGTTGTACATCAAACTTTAAAACTTGTTTTTAAGAGTTTTTTATGTCACATTCATAATATAGTATCTTAAAAAATAAGTTTAAAATTTCATGAATCATAATTGATCTATGACTTTAAATTATTATTTGTCCTTATAGCTTAAATAACAGAATTAATGTCATCGTTTAAATCACATTTTACAAAATAAAATTTCAAAATTTTTAATCGTTAATAAACAAAATAATATGAGACTGAAAGTTAAAAGTTCATCAAATATTTCTACCGAATCATATATAATTATTTTTTAAATGAAATATATATATATATATATATATATATATATATACATATACATACAGGGGTTGTTTAATTTGCAATTCTTAAAAAATTTGCAACCCTTGCAACCCACATCTTAACCGTCGGATTCATGATCGACGGTTACAAAAGATATGGGGCCTAATATTTTTAATTAAAAAAAAATAAAAATAAAAATAAAATAACCGTCGATCATGAATTCAACGGTTAAGATGTGGGTTACAAAGGTTGCAATCTTTTTAAGGATTGCAAAATATCCTTCCAATATATATATATATATGGGGTGAATTCAAATGAGAACTCATTTTTCATCGTGTACATGAGAACAAATCTTTACCATTGATCAAAATTTAGAAAACTAATCAATGGTTAATACATAATAAGGTTAATTGGGAAGTGATTAAGAACAAAATTGTAATTTTGAATCAACGTCTACCTTTTTTGACTTTTTATTTTTATTTTTAATTAAAAAAAATTACCCCTTAAACTTTAAAATAATTTATCTTAAAAATTACTAATATTTTAATCAAACAAATTACATCAAAAAAACGAGAATTTCGTGCTCTTCGATATGACATCAATCTCGATATAGTTTTTTTCTCGTTATAACCATTTTTTATGTGGAATTCTATATACGTGTTATATTCATTATGAATATGCATGCACGTCTTCGGGTGTCCACATTCAGTATGAATAACAAAGGTGAACGTTCATTCACTATTCATGATGAATAATACAATATTTAGGATTTTTTCGTTTTAACCGTTTTTTACGTGAAATTCTATATATGTGTTATATTCATTATGAATATGCATGCACGTCCTCGGGTGTCCATATTCAGTATGAAAAACAAAGGTGAACGTCCATTCACTATTCGTGATGAATAATACAGTATTCAAGATGAATAATACACGAATCCATGATTCATGTATTATTTATCATGAATCATGTATTATTCACCCTAAATGTTCTATTATTCATCCTGAATGATACATTATTCATGATGAATAATATATGAATGACCCGTGAAGGTGTAGACACATGACGCACTTTCTTTTGTTTTTCAATTCACAACCGAAATTTGGTTTAATTCATTATGAATATGTATGCGTATCCCCAAATGTTCCACATTCAGTGTGAATAACAAATGTGAACATTAATTCATTAATCATGATGAATAATATAGTATTCATGATGAATTACACAACATTCATGACGAATAATACACGAATTCATGAATCGTGAATTATTCACCCTGAATGTTGTATTATTCATCCTGAATGATACATTATTCATGATGAATAACACATGAATGACCTATGAAGATGTGGAGACGTGACGGACTCTCTTTTGTTCCCCGATTCACAACAGAATTACTTGATAGGTTCTCAATTCATCTTGATGAGTGTTGGGTTATGGTGCTGAAAAAATGTGATGTCTTACGACGTTGAATAAAGTGTTGAAGAAGGTGATGTCGAGTTACATACTTACGATATTGAAGCATTGTACAAACTTGAACGTACATAAATATTCATAATGAATATAACACATATACAACATTTCACGTAAAAAAACAGTTAAAACGACACAAAGACTATATCGAGATGGATGTCATATCGAAAAGTACGAAATTCTCGTTTTTTTGAAGTAATTTGTTTGATTAAAATATTACTAATTTTTAAGATAATTTATTTTAAACTTTAATTGGGTAAAAAGTTTTTAATTAAAAAAGAAAATAAAAAGTCAAATATGGTAGGCGTGACTTTAAATTTTCTTCCATTTTTACCCCTAAACATTTTAAAATTAAAAACTTTATTTAATATAAGTTGTTGGATTAAAAGAGATCGAGTGACTGAGATTTGTCATCATGTACACAATAAAAAATGAGTTTTCATTTAAACTTTTCCCCCTCTCTCTCTATATATATATATATAAAGATGTCGTTTATACTGAATTTGATTCAAAATAACTATTACAAATGTAAAAAAAAAAATTAAAATGATAAGATTTAAAACATAAAAAGAAATCTTAACATAAATTTGATTTAAAAATATGAGTAAACCTAACACTAAAATAAATTGTCTTTTATTAATAAAATAAAAAGAGGCAAAAGACGTAAATGAAAGTTAATGGCGAATGTTGGAAAACGACAACGGAAATTTGAAGAATTTATGAAGGGTCAGGGTCCAGTCCGCGTCTACGCTTATAATTGACGAGTCAACTCAACTTTCAAACCAACTGATTGCTACCTTTTCCCCTTCGTTTTTGGTAATTATCTATATCCCATTTATAATTTGGATTTATTTTTTGGAATTTAATTAAAATGCACATAAATGAAAAATATGCCAAAATCTCCCCCTTTTTAACAAAATACCCATTAAGTCCCCGATTTTACCACTCGATCACGGGGTTGGCATTTGGATCTGACATCGAGGACTTAACCCCACGATTTGGGTCTAGATCGCGGGGTTGGGCCGTGATTTTCTTTTAACTCCGCGATTTTGAGCCGCAAATTAATTAGGTTCGGAAAATTAGGGTTCAGGGTTTATGATTTCATGTGATTTCAACTGTTTTCTACGTTTTTTTTGTATGATTTTACTGTTTTTTTTTCATACTTTGGTCTGATTGTCATACAATAATTGTACTATTGTCATTGAATTTGTGGTTCACATAATCTCTAGCATATTTTCGAAAAAAACGCAATACTCTAAAATTAACGTAATCTCTAAAATATTTTCCAAAAAAACACAACACTCTAAAAATAACGCAATAATCTAACATATTATCAACGTAAACATAACACTATAAAATTAACACATAATATCTAGCATATTTTCGAAAAAAAACGCAATATTCTAAATTTAACGCAATCTCTAAAATATTTTCCAAAAAAACACAACACTCTAAAAAAACGCAATACTCTAACATATTATCAACGTAAACCTAACAATCTAAAATTAACGTAATATATTTGAATCAAACACATAGTCTAAAATAAAAACATACAACAACAAATATTTTATAAAACTACAACGGGGTTATGAGAAAACTTACCGTACTAACTGAACGAGCCATATCCGACATGTAAAAGCACTAACGACCCGAGTCGAGATCCGAGCGTGTAGAATACACGATATATTTGAGAGAGTGAGAGTAGAGGAGAAGTGGTGGGGTTTGAAGTGGGGGGCCTCTCTTTTTATAAGGGATTAAGGGGGGGGGGGTAGTTGGGTAATAAATTCTGAAACTCTAATACCGATCTCACCGTTCAATCCCAACAATCGCGACCTTACATGACTTTCGCGACCCCCAACCCTGCGATCCAAGCCCAAATCGTGGGGGTTAAGTCCTCGATGTCAGATCCAAATGCCAACCCCACGATCGAGGGGTAAAATCGTGGGCTTAATGGGTATTTTGGCAAAAAGAGGGAGATTCTGGGCATTTCGGTAACTGATTTTTCATTTATGGGCCTTTTAATTAAATTCCCTTTATTTTTTATATCAAAAATATATATTTACAAAAATCCGTTGAGTGGGTTTATGTAACACCCCGAATTTTGGGTCTTATTAGTGTACGATCTTAATTATCTATCTCTTTTTCTTGTTAGTCAAGGTGGTAGAAAATGAAGAAGAAGAAATCCCAGCAGTGTTTGGCGCGGATCACCGCGCGGGTCTCTGCCCAACCGTGGCTCTAGTGCTCCACGCGGATCACCGTGCGGGCACCCTCGCGCAGAGGGCTCTAAATAGAAGAAAATCGACCCCCAAACCCTCATTTCTCCCATATTCTTATTTTGGACCTTGAGTTGCGTTTTTCCCTCCCAAGAAAGACCTGGTAAGTCCTTCTCTTCACTCTCCCACCATTAATGTCTCCCATCTACTCTAAGCCCTTAACCATTTATGACATTTAGGTTTGTGCTAGTCCAAGTCTCTCAAGAATATCCTCTCATCTCTCTAGTTGCTTGGAATTTTTAGGGTTCTTAAGTTACAACCCTACAAGGTGAGTTCATTCTTTTTATAAAACTTTATACATGTTAAAATGTGGGTTTTAAACATCTAAATATCTCCATCCTTAAATATATACTTGTCTTGTTGGATTTTGTATCAAACCTACTTTTGGATATTTTTAGGGTTTTTATGATGAAAGTATAGTTATGGGGTTGATGAACCTTTATGTTGAAATCAAGGGTATATTGTGTAACAACCTGTACCTTTATACATATATCATAATAATATTTCTGTCTAAAAATAGCCCCAGGCTTACATTACAGATTATAAGGTTTACAACCATCACCTATTACACAACTGAGTCAAAAAGTAAACTATTGCAGGAAGTCTTCTATCTCCTGAAAATAGCTCACATCTTCTCTTTACCTTTATCTGTACCTGCTATCTTGCGATAACCTGAAAAAGGTTTATAATTTTGAAAGAGCGAGGGTTAGACCAATGGTCTAGTGAGTCCCCTCCAATCACTACTGCAACAGTTCAAATATTAATTTAAAACATTTAAACAAAGCTTTATATCTCAAAAACATAACTTGTTCTTTTAAAACAAACTTTAAACATACTTTACGCTTCACAAGCATAACTCAATCTACTGGCCATCACTAACCACTCTTTACGCTTCGCAAGCGTATCCTAAGCTACTGACCAACACTGTCGTCAAATACGGTATGTCTGTCTCGCACTGCCTTATTTTAGGGACACACCCTAATGGCATAAACGGGTCACACTCCCCGGTACGAGCAGGCGGGTCACACTTCCCGACTTAGGTCAGACTTCTGACTCAAATGTATGCATACACCTAGTCCTGACTATATATAAAACAAGTTTATATAAACTAAGCATAAACATGCCAAACTGATTAAATCAACCTTTTTAATTAAATCTGCATAACTTTCAGTACTATAAACGTGCAATTTATAAAACCCACATTTATCAAATAACTGTCAAAATCATAAATGATTTAGTTTGAAAGACTCATCTCTGATTCTTCTTGATTAAACTCTGACTTCTACTTATTAACACCACCTACGATGGTATTAAAAACAAAGGTAAGCTAACTTGCAACTAACACTCTTTCTTTCTATAAACTCATCAAATACAATCTACTGTTATTATCCCAGTCGAAACCACTCTAATCAAAATCTCGTAGGACCGATTAACATTATACCGGTCGGTTCACTACACCGGTCAAGCAATACCGGTCAACACTCCTTACCGGTCTGTTTTCAACTTGATTTCAACCCATTGTCAACCTGTTTTCAACCCATTTATAATACTACATAATTTTATTTTATTTTTAATTAATTATCATTACTTAATTATAGTTAATAATTTAATATCTTTTTAATAATTAAAAAATTAATAGAAAAAAATATGCTTCCTAAATCCTAATTACATCCGGCAGTACATTGACAATTTGACACATTGACCAAACCAAATTCTTTCTGTTTCGTTCACAATACTCGTCAACTCCTCAAAACCCTAGCCGACCACCGAAGCCCGACACCCTTCCACGACCGCCGACGTACGGCCTGATGCGGCGACGCCCTTCCACAACGATCGTTGTCAAACAACTTTCACGGTTTGACTTCCTTACATTTCCTGTCATTCTTCGACGACGACTTCCACGGTTTGAAACTTTGAACAACTTATTTGACTTTTGTGGTTGTGTATTTGTCATTAAATTAAGAGTTTAATCCTTTTTTATTTTATTTAAAATTTTACAATTAAATAGGTCAACCCAGGTTCAATCCATTTATTTAACAGGTTGGGTTGAAAAAATCATAAACAAGTCAACCTGCTACCAACCCATTTAAGTAACAGATTGGGTTGAGTTGAAAATCTCAACCCATTTAATTAAACAGGTTGGGTTGGGTTGAAATTTCCAACCCAATTAATAAATGGGTTGAACCCGAACGCAACCCAACCTGACCATTGCCACCCCTAGTCCCCGTCCCCATCCCCGGTTTAGCGGGGAATCCCCATCCTCGACCTGGGCGGGTGGACTGGGTTCACCGACGGGCCGGGTCCCATTCCCATGCGTATTCGGTTTCTAACTGTTGTATTATTTGACTTAGGCATGAGGATGGGGCGGGGACTCCAATCCCCGTCCCCGGTCCCAATTTTCATCCCCGTCCCTAACGGGTAATATGATCACGTCCTCATCGAGTAACTGGGGATTTTTTCCATTTATGTGATATATTTTAAATGAAATGTGTTGAACACTATATATACTCGATCGATAATGGTCCATGTCTAAATCTCACATATTTCTAAAATTTGTTTTTATGGACTATCAGATATATTCATGTGAACAAAATCACAACATCATACATAATTATTTGATCAAACGCTTTCGTCTCTCCATGATTTTTATCTAAAAAAGTAAGACAAATAAAAGAAATGTAACAAGAAAGATCAAAATACCATTTCTAAATCTGAAAGATACTACATCTAAATATTTATAAATAATATATTTAAAAAATAGATATACAATATATTCAGTAATAAATATACATAATATTTAGAAATAGTTATATAATATATTTAATATGCGGGGACGGGGCGGGGATCACGTTACCCTTCCCCGTCCCCATCCCCGGTTTTTAACTTTCGGGGATCCCCGTCCCCATCCCCGATCCCCGTCGGGGTGAGTACACCAGATTCCCCAATGGGACAGGTCTCGTTCCCATGCCTAATTTGACTATAAGGCATGGACGGATCTAAAGAAGAACCGCCAGTATCACGTGCCACCGTATTATCACTTATCCGAAAAGTTGATTTTGTTAGATTTATGAAAGGTGCAACCATATCGTTTTAAATGTGTCATCGTATGATATTTAAAAGTTCAAGAAGGTGCAATTGTACCTTGTAATCAACTAAAAAACGAAAAAGAACTATTGAAATCAACCCAAAAAACCGAAAAAGTACCTCGAAATTGATATTAATAAAAAAACTTAAAAATCCCTCGAAATAAAGCAAAAAGTTATAAAAATCTCTCGAAATGGAGGAATTAGGCTAAAACACATTAGACAATATCGAACGTTGGTAACACGTCGATAAAAACCATGCATTTTGTAATTATTTTTTTATCTATGTTATATGGTGCCACTGTGAAACACCCTAAATTTTAGAGGAAAATAAAAATTCGAAAATTGGCAATATGACGGCTGTAAAATGGGTAAACCTGAATAAACAATGACATGATAAATCAAACCCAAAGTATCATCCCGTAAACGGGGAAATATGGTTGTGGCCTTTACAAAACTAAGTCAAATGAAGAATAATATTCAACAACTTAATAATCTAACTTAGACAAGAAAGATTAAGGTCGAGTGTCGCTATTCTTCCAAAATGTGTATCCACTATCACCGTTGTATCGGTCAATATATCTTCCAAAAAGACCGCTCTCTACCCCAAAGGTCGTCCACTTAATCCCGGCGAACCCCACTGCTAGGTTGACCTGTTATACATGTCATTTTAAGAAAAAGTGTTAGGCTAAAGCCTAGTGAGATCGAACATTTGTATTTAGAGCCTAGAGGTAATTGACAATAAGTGTAAGTAAAATCGAATTTGTGATAATGAAGATAATACATCTTTACCATAAGCAGATACCTCTTGGGTTAACGGGGGAGACCCGCTTAGTAACACAAGTAACGGAACACAAGAGTAAGCCACTTGACAAGTTAGTAAAACCAATACACATAGAAAGTACACGCAAGGGAAGTTAGGCTCGGTGGATTTAAACGTACACCCACGGAAAGTCAACTTCAACCACATAGGGTTTTTACGTTGAAATCCTCATCCAATATCGTAATACTTAACACGTAGGACTTATAACCCAATCCGATGCCTAAACGTGCCTCGACGTGAGAAACTAACATCCCAACGTCGCACAAAATGCAACAACCAATATGAGGTCATGATTCCCAAATGAAACCAAATATGCCACATAAAGCTAATCAGCTAACCGGTGATTCAACATTTGAATATATCAACTAAGACATTTACAAGGGAAAGTTTTCACATAATTACGTCCATAATTTTACCAAGAGGTTCCAAGTTGCCATTTGAATTATATTTCCATATTTCAAGTCTAATCCTTCAAGTTCTCCTCCATTCTGTTCGCTTTAACCTTTCAAACCCCTAGTTTTGGATCCCAAGTATTAAAACCAAGTTTATAGTAAAACAAGTTCCCATGTACAAACTTATCAGCAGTTCAACATAGAAGTTCATCAACCCAAAATCATATTTTTACCATAAAACCCTAAACCCCCCCAAAAGTTAGGTTTAGGTGCAAAAATTCATATAATGCAACAAATAAAGATAGAGACGTTTAGATGGTGAAAACCCACATTTAGCATGTATAAAGTTTTATAAAAGAGGATGAACTCACCTTGTAGGGTTGTAGCTTAAACCCTAGAACTCAAAAGCTTAAAGAGATGAGAGGGAGGTCCTTTGTAGAGATTTGGACTAGAACAATCAATGATTAGGGGGTACCTAAGATGCCATAAATTATCATAAGAGTTGTAGGTGGAAGCATTAATGGCTTGAGAGAGAGAGAGGAGGTCGAAATTACCAGCTCTTGGAGAGAAAACTCAACCTAGCTTCCTTAAAATCAGATACAAATGAACCCAAAATCGTTGAGATGGGATTTATACCCCTGGAACTGCGTTCGACTTTAACTCAGCGACTATGCCAATGGCATAGTGTTAGACCACAATCTCATTGGATTCAAGATCATCCAATCTAAAGATCGCAATCTGAAGCTAAAGCCGGAACGTCGACTCTCGATATAAAAGTCTATGTCTATTTGTAATCAATGTCATTGTAATTGTTTTAGTTTACTTAGATTTAAATATCTAAGTTATAGTATTGTAATAGTTAGATAAAGTTGCTTAGTTAGTTATTAGTTAGTTTCTAGTTTACTTTATATTAGAAAATAATATCTAGATCTAATATCTAGATATTATCTAAGGTAGTGTGTTAGACACACTTGGTAGATTTGTGATATCTCTAATTCTCTCTAAAAGATCAGATCATAATTCACAAATACAAACACATACTTGAAGGTGTAAAAGAGAGAAAACATAGAGAACACATTTCATGCTTAATCGATCAACCTTGTAACTCGTTTGTTATAATCAATACAGGTTGGTAATCATATTGTGTTGTTGTTTCTATAAACTTGATAAGTATTGTTGGACCGACAATTGGTATCAGAGCCTGATTAAGATCAAAACAAGTTTTATAGAAAAAACGTCTCTGTGTTCTTCAAGAAAATTTGAGTTTGTGATTTTGAGTGTTTTAGGTGTTAGAATCGACCAGGTTGTGATCGTACTACATGCTAGATCGAGTTGTTGCATTTTGATTTCACTTTTAAGCTTAAATCGAGTTCCAATTTTGTGATTTTGTGAGAAAACAGTCGAGTGGGTAAGTTCACTGTGCCATCGATTTTATTTCGAAAAAGTGTGTTTTAGAGAGATTGCTTACATTCTTTTCTAAAAGTGTTTCTAGACACATTGGTAGGGTTTGGTATTGCTAAATCGTTTCAGGAACAGATTTTAGTCGATCTTTAGAAGTTCAGGACGAACACACGCATACCAGAGGAAGAACAGCCCGCAAAGTCCTACTGTACGCGTCCCAAGTGACCCGCAAACCTCAACTTTGCGGCTCCCACATTAAACGCATAGTTCTACCTTGCGCGTCTCAAAGGAAACGCATACCTCACTATGCGGTTCCAACTACAATCGCATACCTTACTTCTCGGCTCCCAAAACACCCGCATAGCTCAACTTCTCGGTTCCAACTGTGACCCGCATACCTCAGTGTGCGCTCCTCACTAGACCCGCATACTTCAGTGTGCGCTCCTCATTAGACCCGCATACCTCAGTGTGCGCTGCTCACTAGACCCGCAAACCTCAGTGTGCGCTCCTCATTTGACACGCAAACCTGAATTTTGCTCAAATTTCACACTTAGACAATTTTTTGGAAACTGTAATAGGGTCTTTGTTAGGGCCATTTTCTATGTTAAATAGAAGTTCAGGGTAGTTTGTGACAAGTTGAAATAGTTGTAAGCTTGTTGGGCCTTAAAGCCCATAAGCCCATTAGGCCTGCGAGCCCGAGTATTTAAAGTTATTTCTGTTTCATTTGTCAGTTTAGAGATTCATTATTCAGTTTACTAGTTGTTAGGTTTACATACTATTATCAGAAATTCTCTCTGTAAACCTTAGCCCTTTGAAGTTTATATTAATCATATGACTAGTTGCTGTGGCCAATATATTGTTCATCATTGTTCTTATATCAGTTGATTGCACTGAAACTGGGATCTACAATTGGTATCAGAGCAGATAGGCAAAAGGTTTGATCCAGAAAAAAGGTTTGTCTAAAACCCTATAATCATTCGTTTATGTGCTAATCGCTAATATGTGTTTTAGTTGATTATTAATTTTGTTTATCGATCGAATCTGTTTCTGAATTTGTTTTGGCTTCGATCGAATCTGGCAAATTTCTGGAAATTTTGTATTCGGTCTTGGTCATTAATTCCTTCGATCGTATTGCTTCTGAGTTATTATTATTCGGTCTTAGTGAGTTTGGTTGTTGCTTGATTTGTTAATTCCTTCGATCAAAGGATCGAAGGATCTGTGTTTGCATTCGATCGAACCCAGAAATTCTTCGGGTTCTTCGATCGGATTCTTCGTGTTCTTCGGGGTTGTTTGTGTTTATCCTTATTTGTGTTTATCATTAGTTAAGTCTTTCGACCGGACCAAATAAGACTTCCTCTTTCGACCGGACACTTGTGCTCCGGTCAAACCCCTTCGACCGAACAGAGTGTCCCCGGTCTTATCCCTTCGACCGAATAAAGGTGATCCGGTCTTGTTCCTTTCGACCGAATAAGAGTTCCTCCGGTCTTGTCCTTCGACCGGATACGTGTGTCCCCGGTCGTATCATTCGACCGGATAAGTGTATCCCCGGACGTGTTCTTCGACCGGATAACTGCTTCCTTCGGGCATACCTTCGACCGGATATTTGTGTGACCTGATTTTCTGTTTAGATCAAGTGTTTCTGTGTTTCTTCTATTTTATTGTATTTGGATCATTCTGCTTGCCTAATGATCATTACAGTGCTCTTAAGTTAAGAAGTAAAGATGAACTCAAGGGATGCTCTAGCCATCGGTTCTGACCAAAAGCCCCCGGTGCTCTTTCGGGGAGAGTACCCTCAGTGGCATGACCGATTTATGAACTTCATAGAAGCAAAATCCAACTATGAAGATATATACAAATGCCTGACTGAGGGTCCACAAGATTGGCCAATGAAAGTGGTACCGGCAAACCCAGCTGAAGGTTGGCCAGAGCGCCAGATCCGGAAAACTGTTGGTGATTTCACTAACAGAGAAAAGGAATTGTACGAGGCAGAAAAGCTGGCAAAATCATATCTTCTTCAAAGTCTACCGAATGACATCTATGCTTGTATAGATAGCTTCAAAGACTCGTCGAAAAAGATGTGGGACCAAATCGAGAAGATGATGATGGGAAGCCACATCAATAACCAGCTAAAGGTGACAAACTGTATCACCAGATATGATGGGTTTAAAGCACGAAAGGGTGAAACGCTGACGGAAACCTACGAAAGGTTTAATATGCTTCTAAATGATCTTCAGAAAAATAAGATCACAAAGACGAACACGGAAAACAACATAAAGTTTATGAACAACTTACAGCCTGAGTGGAAACCGTTCGTCTCCCATATTCGCCACACTCAAACCTTGGAGAAGCTGTACCTTCACGAACTCTATGAAATGCTGCTCCAAGACGAAGAGGAAGTGATGGAACTTATTGGGAAAGCAGAAGAAAAGCCAGTAACTGATCAAATAGCACTCGTATCTGAGAGAAGAGGCAAATCCGTCAGCCGATCATCTGGAAAAGAACCCGTGCTGAGTGATTCTGAACCTGAAGATCCCGATAGCGATTCGGATCCAGAACTTGCCAAGATGAAAGAAGCAATGGTGTTTCTCACTCAAGCATTTCAAAAGAGGAAGTTTTTCTCCAAGACTTCCAATAAGAAAAGAGTCTCTACTCATCGTGATCATCGTGATAAGTCTGAAGGTAACAGTCGCTTTGAAGCTGGTAAGAAGCCTGACAAGAGACATGAAGAAAAGCCGAAAGACGAACCGATCAAATGTTACAATTGTGGTCGGTTAGGTCATTTCGCCAGAGATTGTCGCAAGCCAATTGTGCGCAACGCCGACTACTACCGAGCCAAGCTGCTTCTTGCCAAAGAAAAGGAAGCTGGTAAAGCTCTAATGGCTGAAGACGATTACTGGTTACAAGTGTCGGATGAAGAACCCGAGGATGCTGAAGCTCATCTGTGCTTCATGGGCAACCATTCATCACCATCTGATACTGATGAAGACGATCACAATGCTTCGTGCCAGGTATATACCCCTTTTCATGAAGCTTTACTTGATCAGATGCAACTATCTATGAACAAACTTGACTCTTACAAGCTTCTGTTAAAAGAAAAAGAACAACTTCTCTCTTCTCTGGAAAACCGTGTCACTAAGCAGTCTGACTTTATGGAAAATCAAAGCTTAGAAATTTCTAGCTACATGTGCACTATTTCTAATTTAAGAGAAGAAAATGTGAGGTGTTCAACAGAGTCACAAAGTTTATTGACCAAAGTAGATGACCTGACCGATAAGCTCCGTATGTCTGAGTCCGAGAAAATTGATTTGTTAAATCAAAACGTGGCTTACAAAAATGAGAACATAAGGTTATCCAATCAGCTAGAAGAGCTTGAAAAGAAACTTTATAAATTTGGTCAATCTGATCAAACGTTAAAGCTAATCGCACCAAAAGAACCAAAGTACGGAAATGCGGGTATCGGGTACGATAACCCTAATTATTTAAACAAGGCTTTATCCAAAGTTCCTACTTTATATGCATCTGAATTTTTTGGATTAGACAAAATCTTTCCTGAATATAAGATACATTGGACCACACCCACTGAGGAGGAAGACCTTGAAGATAAGTTGAGAAGAGAAAACTCTGTGCTTTCTAAAAGGACATTTCCTTTTGTTTATGATACTTTAAATGCTTCTTATAATACTGACAAACCCCGTTTCCTGTCATCCGATTTTTTCCATAGTTACTCTCAAGCTGAACTAGATACTAAAACCGTTAAAACTGAGGAGGAACCTCTAGCTCCCAAGGTTTATGTTCCAACTCTGCTTTTAGAAAAGAAACTTGTTCAGCTAGAAGAATCGTATGCACTAGAAAGGGAAATTTTTCAAAAGGAAAAGCAAAGTCTTTTATCTCAAATTGAGTGTCTCAGTTCCAACAAAAAGGAAACTATGTCGGAAGAAGAAAAAGAACATTACCAGACAGAAATAAAGAAGTTGCACTCACAACTGGCTGCTATGGCAGCAGATAATCTGAAAGTGCAACTTCACAAGGTTGACCCTCATGCTCAGCCTTCCATTCTCCAAAGAGAGTTATCGTCTCTGTCTGAAAACTCTTATCCTTCTTCAGACACATCTTCCTACAAAGCTTTTATGGGTGACTCGTCATCGATCATTTCAAATAAAGGAAAAGAGCCTCAAAGTTTTAAACCAGATCAGTGTTCTGATTGTAAAAATGCTTCCGCATATGATCTGCACTCAACAAACTCTTCAAATGCTCTGAAGTCCTCATGTGGTAAGGTCCTTTCTGATGAGGAACTTGAATTTTCCGCATTCTTGAATTCTGAGGTGTGTTTAGATAACAATTTGAGCCAATTTGATTTTAATCCTTCTCTACCTAGCCATGTTGATTTTCTAAATGAGTCATGTGCGCCTCCGGTCAATTTTCATAAGGGTGAATGTTCTACATCTGCCTCGCAAAAACCTTCTGTGAACATTCCTTCAAAACCTTCCAAGTCAAAATCGAAAAGGCGTTCACAGAAGAAGAAAAAGACCGGTCGCTCTCAAATGTCACAATCGTCAATTTTCAAATCCTCTGACTATGGGTTCAACGGCATTTCAGATACGTATGGTCGGCGGAAAGAAGTGAAATATGCTTGGGTAACTAAGAAGTCAAAAGAAAGCTCGACAACATCAGAATTAGTTGATCCAGTGTTAAAGTCTAGAAAGAACAATAACAATCATGATGTTTTTATTTCTAAACCTCTAGTTGATTGTAATGGAACTTTTCCTTTAAAAGTTTATTCAATTCCGCAATTACTTCAACTGTCGCATGATTGTTTGTGTTGTTCTCATTGTGGATCAAATGATTTTGTTGATAGCCGTTATGCATCTGATTGGTTTGGTTCATATCATATTGCTACTAATAATTCTCATAGTAATGTTTCCCGTGAAAGACAAAGACCCAATTATAAACGGGTCTCTAAGTCGGGTGTTAAACCTAACCCTAAAGGACCCATTTACGAATGGGTACCTAAAAAGAAATAACCTGTTTTGCAGGACGGTCATGTGTGGTATCTAGATTCAGGTTGCTCCAAGCACATGACCGGAAGAAGGGAGCTTCTCACAAACTTCACCGAGAGGTTTTGTGGAAATGTACGGTTCGGGAATGATCACTCCTCTCCTATAAGGGGTTACGGGATATTGTCAAAGATAATATCACAATCAAGAAAGTCTCCTATGTCGAAGGTCTCGGTCACAATCTTTTCAGTATCGGTCAATTCTGCGACAAGAATCTCGAGGTTACTTTCAAGGCTAAAAAGTGTAGCGTTCGAACTGAGGATGGTAAAGAAATACTTGCTGGCACGCGACGAACCAACCTTTACACGATCGACCTCTCATCCTTGAAACCCGATAAGGAAGTCTGTTTGTTGTCAAAAGCATCTGCTGAACAAAGCTGGCTATGGCATCGTCGTCTCTCGCACTTGAACTTCAAGAACATCAACAAGTTGGTGCTCGGGGGACATGTCAAAGGTATGCCAGATCTCAAGTTTGCAAAAGATCATCTGTGCGCTGCCTGCGAAAAGGGCAAGATGAAAAAGGCGTCTCACAAGCCTAAAGCCGTTCCGAGTACTTCTAGGTCCCTTGAGCTAATCCACATGGACTTATGTGGACCGATGCGCGTTCAAAGCATAAATCACAAGAAGTATGTCCTGGTGATGGTTGACGATTTCTCTCGTTACACTTGGGTCCGATTTCTCCGTTCCAAGGATGAAACTCCCGAGTTGATAATCTCTCTTCTGAAAAGTATTCAAGTCAGTCTCAACCAAGTAGTTCAAACCATCAGGACGGACAACGACACTGAGTTCAAGAATCAGTTACTCACCACTTATCTCACTTCAGTGGGTATCTCGCATACTTTCTCCGCTGCTCGTACTCCTCAGCAGAATGGAGTGGTAGAACGTCGAAACAGAACTCTAGTCGAAGCAGCACGCACGATGTTATCTCATTCCAAGCTACCACTATTTCTTTGGGCAGAAGCTGTTGCTACCGCTTGCTATACTCAAAATCGGTCTATCATCAACAAGCGGTTCAACAAGACTCCGTACGAGATCATCAACAAACGTATTCCGAACATCAACTACTTTCATGCCTTCGGATGCACCTGCTTTGTCTTAAATGATAAGGATGATCTTGGCAAATTCAGTCCCAAAGCGGATGAAGGAATGTTCATCGGCTACTCTCAGCACGCAAAAGCCTATCGTGTCTACAACAAACGGACGAAGACCGTCGTTGAAAGCGTAAACGTGACTTTTGACGAGGCCCCTGAAATGGTTTCTGAGCATCTCAGTTCAGAACCCGCGCTTACTGGTGTGTTAGCTTCTGGACAATTCCGTTCGGAAGCTACACAATCTCTAGTGGATCCACATCATGCATCTACGTCAAGAGCACATCTTTCTGATTTGGATTTACTGTTTGAATTCTTTTATAATGACTTATTTAATGTTCAATCTAATTCTAAGTCATGTGACAGGAATACTGCTCAAGCACCAGAAGTGACACAAGTCACTGGCCCTACCGACTCTGGAGGTCCATCCTCGCCTGGTGCTCCATCCTCTACTGCCAATGATCAAGCTTCCCCAAGCTCAAGTGATAGAAATTCTCTTACTCAAGTTCTTGATGACGGTGCTCCTGAACCAACGCCTGTTTCCGTTCAACTTCATGCACCGACTCCTGTTGAAGGTGCTCTCGAAGCTTCCTCTCCGGCAATCCCGGAACCTCCCATTGGTTCATCTCCAGCTGAGTCGTCCTCTACTCCTTGTTCGACTCCCACTAAGAAGGTTCCATCTCACAGTCCATCATCCCTCGAGGCAGTTCAGGATTTACCCCCAAGTGGTCATGTGGATTCCGATACCTCCCATCAGACATATCAACCTCATCCACACACCACCAAGTGGACTCGAGCACACCCCCTTCATCAGATCATTGGTGATCCCTCCACACCAGTTCAAACTAGATCCACCACCGCTAATGAATGTTTATTTTCCTCGTTCCTCAGCTGTATCGAACCTTCCACTGTCTCTGAAGCACTGAATGATCCGGACTGGGTAATTGTTATGCAAGAGGAACTCAACCAATTTGAGACCCTCAAAGTATGGCGCCTAGTTCCCCGACCTAAGAACAAGACAGTGATAGGGACTAAATGGATTTTTAAGAACAAGAAGGACGAAAACGGCATCATTGTTCGGAACAAAGCGCGTCTAGTGGCTAAAGGATATCGCCAGCAAGAAGGAATTGATTACGATGAGACGTTTGCACCGGTTGCTCGCATTGAAGCGATCCGCATGTTCCTCGCCTACGCCGCTCACAAGAATTTCATCGTCTTTCAAATGGACGTGAAATCCGCGTTTCTCAACGGCGTGCTCAAGGAGGAAGTATATGTCTCGCAACCCGAAGGTTTCGTGAGTACTGAAAATCCGCATTACGTCTACTTTCTCGACAAGGCCCTCTACGGTCTTAAGCAAGCGCCACGAGCCTGGTATGATGCACTCTCATCCTTCTTAGTCAAGTCTGGCTTCTCTAAAGGTAAAATTGATACTACTTTATTTATTAAAAGAGAGAAGCAAGATATCATCCTTGTACAAATTTATGTTGATGATATAATCTTTGGCTCCACGAACCCCAAGTATTGTCAGAACTTTTCTGCCTTAATGAGTAAACATTTTCAAATGAGCATGATGGGGCAAATGAATTTTTTCCTGGGTCTTCAAGTAAAACAATTAAAAACAGGAATTTTCATTAATCAATCTAAGTACATCTCGGATATTCTTCGGAAATACCAGATGGAACAATCTTCATCCATGAAAACCCCCATGTCCACTACTCTAAAGCTTCACTCCGATCCTGACGGTAAGGATGTGAATGCGACTATTTATAGAGGTATGATTGGCTCTCTGATGTACTTGACGGCTAGTCGGCCTGACATTATGTTTTCGACATTCTTGTGTGCAAGATTTCAGTCAAACCCTAAAGAGTCTCACTTAGCTGCGGTTAAGCGAATTTTTCGATATTTAAAAGGTACTGCTGATCTTGGTTTGTGGTACCCAAAAGAGACAGGTTTTGAATTGACAGCCTACTCGGACGCTGACCACGCTGGCAACATGCTGGACCGGAAGAGCACGTCGGGTCATGTTCAGTCCTTGGGCGATCGTCTTGTCAGCTGGGCCTCCAAGAAGCAAAACTGCGTGTCCACCTCCACCGCCGAGGCGGAGTATGTAGCAGCCGCCAGTTGCTGCTCGCAAGTCATCTGGATGCGCACCCAGCTCAAAGATTATGGATTTGATTACTCCAGGATTCCCATCTACTGCGACTCGAAGAGCGCTATAGCCATATCAAGCAATCCCGTCCAACACACAAAGACGAAGCACATTGATGTGCGCTATCACTTTATAAAAGATCACGTGGAAAAAGGTACAATCGAACTCTATTTTGTTAATTCAGAGCATCAGTTAGCAGACCTATTTACCAAAGCCTTGGACGAAAAACAATTTAATTACCTTGTGTCCAAGCTAGGTATGCTAAATCTGAAAGTTTGATCCGTTCACAGCTCTCTACGAGTTTCATTCAATAACGAATGACTGTGACAACTGCATTAGTGCCTTGTCTCTGGTTGCGATTATTCACACTCCTTGGTTATTGCATTCTACTCGTTCAGCTCTGTGTTCGTTACGAACTTCTGTATCAACAAAGTAGATGTCGTGTTTTTCTTTTCCTATTTTTTTTGTGTTCGTGTGTCTGTTTTTCGTGATTGTGTGTGCAGTTCATTCCTTTGTTCCTTGAAGAGTAAGTTGTGAGTGACAGATCTACAACCCGATACTGTGTTCAGGGGAACCACTAGCGTCAGATGGTTGGTAAGTTTCACGGGTCCTCCTTTCGAGGGGGAGCAGGTAAGAGGGCTCTGTGGTTGGTCCTTCTCATGGTAACCATTCGAGGGGGAGCTAGGTATCATTTTTTTTATTTTTTTTATTTAAGTCCTTTTATCTTAATTTTTTTTCCCCGTTAATTTTTTTCTTTAAGTAGTTTTTTTTATATCTCCGAAAACTCCAAAAATATTTTTTTGTTTTTGTTTTCTGTCTTGACCTGTTTGCTTGATTTGTTTCGGCCCAATCTCTACCCGCCCCCCGGCCCAAGCCCATCTCTCCTCCGGGGTTTATAAACCCCGGTCGAACAATTTGATCCTCATTCGATCAAACCCTTAGCTCTTCGCATCTTCTTCTTCTCTCTCTCGCCCGGAATTGTTTCGATCGGACCATCTTTCGACCGAACGATCTCTCGACCGAACTTTCGTCTTCATCATCTTCATTCGATCAGGTAGGTGGTTCGAGATGTTGTTTTTCAGGTTGCATCGATCGATTGTAATCGATCGATGTTAAGTTTTGTTCTTCAATCGATCTGTGGTCGATTTGTCTTCTCCGGGGGAATACTCCGATCTCGGGTTTCGCCCCGGTCGATATCACCCCCGGTCAAATGATTCCTCCGGTCGAATATCACCTCCGGTCTTCTTGCCCTCCGGTCTTATCTTACCCCCGGTCTTAATGACCTCCGGTCGTAGACCGTATCCGGTCAAAGACCTTATCCGGTCTTAGTGACCTCCGGTCGAAGACCCTTTCCGGTGTTGGTGACCTCCGGTCGAAGACCTTATCCGGTCGACCACTTATCCGGTCTTAGTGACCTCCGGTCGAAGACCTCATCCGATCCAACATCTATCCGGTCTTATGAGACCTTCGGTCGAATGCCTCGTCTGGTCTTGCTTTTATCCGGTCGAATCCATGGTGTTGGTGCTTATAGTCATACTTGGACTTATGTGTGTTTATGAGGAAGTGGTGCAAGTCTGCGCGCCTTGGTGACTGACCCTAACTCACGAGTAGGGTTTGCTCTTCCAAATTTTGGAGTTACTATCTGGCGTGATCTAAATCATCACGGTATAACTCCAAACGGCGAAAATTGTGTTTCCAAACCTGTGTACTAATCGATTACTTCTTCACAGGTACAATGGCTCAAAATCAGCCACCAGCGATTGATCCAATCGCAGATGCAGAACTGATTCCCGAGGATCAGTTCCTTCCACTTACAGCAAATAACTACCATCTCGATGTGACCCAACTCGCCATTCAACATCAGGTCATCATCGAGATACTAAGGGGCCATCCACTCTCCTATGCTCTAACAGAAATAGCCATCGTTCCAATCATATACCTACAGCAATTCTGGCGTTCCCTTCATGCCTTAGAAGCCGATGACGGTTTCCATCTTGAAGGTCGGATAGATCACACACCAGTGCTTCTCACACGTGATCTATTCCGCCAATTTCTTCGGTTACCGACCGCCGGATCTGTAGCTGGCCAAGAAGACTTCGACCCGCTTGTCTCAGATGCTACATTGTGCACCGATCTTATCTCGTTGGGATACGGCGCAGAACTCCGCATACCATCAACATTCAACCGCAAACATCTATCGACGTTATGGTACACGCTGTTCACTTATATCAATCGGTGTCTTTCGTCTATAACGAAAGGCATTGATCAGACGAGCGCTCCGATTCTACGCATCTTTCATGCGGTGGCATTCAATCGCCACGTCGACTTTGCCGATCTTCTATGGTTTGAACTCATTCAGAGAGTTCGGTCGACTGCATCTCGGCGGTCAAACTTCGTCCCCTTCATGCGGTTCCTACAGATAATCATCCGAAACTACATGAACCTGTATCCCGAGATACAGCGCCGCTCCACCCACCCGATGTGCCCACAACATCCAACCCGGAAGATTCCTTCCCGTGCTGATCCAGAAGGTGTTGTCGCCCGACAAATCTCAGTCGGGGTACTAGACCATGCTCGTCCCACGGCACTGAGTGTGATAGCTTATAGGCACACACACAACATCCCAGCTCCTATGGTCCGGCCAGGACCGGCAGGACCTGCCCAAGGAGCAAGACCTGAGCGACGTGAGGGTCAGCGTCCACGAACGAGAGGTGGGAGCGTCCGGATAGCTGGGGCTTCCAGACAGGGTGTGTCGAGGGCCATTATCGTGAGGGGAACTGGAGTGGGCAGTGCCGTTGGAACGAGCCAGCCAAGTTCTTCGAGACAACCTTCTCCGCCACCAACAACAGGTACTCAAACGACAGAAGAGGCAACAGTTTCTGAAGCCGTTCAAGCTCAGTCTTCTTCTGTCGCTGCTACTGAAGGAACATCAACCACTTCAGATACCGAGGAAACCCAAACCGCAACATCGGCATCAAATGAAGAGTCTTCTGACTCTGATGGTGACGACAATCAGCCCCCATCCGGAGAGATAAGGAGAGCGGAGGGAGTATTAGTTGAACATCAAGAGGTGAGCTGTGTGAGGGAAAGGCGGAGTAAGCTACATTCTGAGAGTACACGAGTGATGGGACAACCATCTTCGGTTGTATCCCCCCCAGCCACATCTAGCCAGGTAGCCACATCTGCTATCCAGTCTCATGTGTTGGGACTGGGTATTGAAGAAGCCGCCGTGGACCTAGCGGCGCACTTGCACGCCCCACCAAGCCACTCCACCATCTCTCAACAGATGGTGGTTTCACAAACTCACGGGGATTTAGCACATACGCTATCGGGCTCTCACTTGGAGGGTGCCGATATTGAAACAAGAGAACAGCTGCCCCCGTTCTCGCCGTCTTTGCATGCACGGAGTCTAGAGCCATTTGTAATACATGCCATTCCTAGGTCACAGATTCCGTTTTCGGCTATCGCCGGTAGCCTAAGTGGCCCGGCCGGAACATCCATAGTAAACCCACCTTCGGGTAGGTTACGAGGATTGGATGGAAGTCCTACCACGGCTATCATCACGCCAACCGTGAACGTAGGCGGCTCGACTTCTACAGTCGTAGCTACAACGGGAAGTCTAAGTGACCCCGGCGTTACCCAAACTGAGTTTGTCTCAAGGGAATATATAGACGGCGCCCTAAAGGTTGTCCAATCTATGATGACGGAGGAGTTGGACAACATCAAACGCATGGTCAAAGGCAAAGGTCCTGCGACTGAGCCGGAGACCACATCTACTCCATCTTCTCTATCAGCTGCGGATATGTCCATACCTGAACTAAAATCAATCCTTCTCGCCAAACTTATAGCCCAATCTCAAACCGAACCCTCCCAGGATGCCGATTTGTTATCCTTACTTTCTCAAGCATCTACACCGACCCCAACTACACCTCAACCTATCGTTTCTGTCGAAGCCTTCCAAATCCAACAAGCTATGCTTCAGTCACTTCAGCAAACTGTAGCTGTTTTGACTGAACGCCTTTCGGCAGTGGAAGATACCTGCCGTGGCCAGGCAGAACGGCTCAAGCGCCGACATGATGATCAGGATGATCCTGATCACCATGAGGGGGAGAAGCGCCAACGTCGATATGAGCCGGAGTCTCATGTAGTGGAGTCGGAACAGGTTGAACAGGGTACGGGTTCGGGTACAAGGACAGAGGGACAGGAACAGGAACAGGAACGAGAACCAGTGACTGATCTGATACGATATGATTATCCGACGGTTGAAAAGCCTGAGGAATTTGAATTTGATTCTCCGATAGTTCCTGAAGATTGGACGATAATACTAGATCCGTATGAAGTAACAGACACGATAGAAGAATGTGCAAATTCTGAAAGAGCTCTGGTGGTTATGCAAGAAGAAATTGATGAAATACTGCATCCAGAGGATCAGTCTTCTGTCGTGATTCCTTTATTGACTTATCCTGTTATTTACCCTGAATTTTCTGATACAGTAGTTCCCGAGAGATCTCCTCCAGCTTCACCAGTTAGAGAACCAGTCAATACAACTCCAGCTCGTCCATCCAAGTGGGAAAGAGTCCGAATAAAAGTTCCTTTCCTCGAAGAAAGTCAGAAGAGGATATTTGCCCACTGGATCAGAAAGTATGATGAAGTTGTTATACATGGTCTACAGTCAGTGAAAAACAAAGAAAAACAGCGTGAACTTGTGTTCGTATACCGAAAGTTCCAGCACAAGTACTCCAAGACGAAGCTCAGGATTGTATCAGTTGATAAGATTATACTTGCCTACTTTATGAAGGTCAAGTATACGGACTTTATGGTTACTCGAGAAGATGGTCAACAATATTGCTTTTCTGATGCTGACTTTCCATGCTTGGAGCCACAAGATCTGCTGTATATCTTACGTGACTTAAAGACCAGAACTGTCAGACCCGGAGAAGTCATTGATGCTCTAGAAACAGTGAAAAGATACATGAAGTGTGAAATGAAACTTGCTTCGGTGGAAGATTTTCAGATCGGGTTAGAAAGCAACCAGCCAAAGATTAATCTGCTCAAGCCTGATTTGAAGATTCCGTCTGATACCCAGAATGTACCTGCGTTTACTGTGATAAAGCTTCCAGAGTTTGGCATGACCTATGTGAATGACAAAGGAATTATGCATTTCATTCGTTTCAATCAGATTGCCAGATTCTGCGATGGTACGTTGATGTTGCTGAAAGACAAGTTGAAGCGTGCACTTGATAAAGATGAAAAAGGGGTTCAGCGTTTGGATCCTAAATACAAGGCACTTGTTCTTGAAGCACTGGGTGAAATTGAAGAGCGACTGGAGTACAGAACTCAGATTAGATATTTCGAGATCAGCTTTGGTTTCCGAAAAATCTTCGTTCCTAACTGGCATGACTATCAACTTCTATTTAAAGGGGGAGATTGTTAGGGCCATTTTCTATGTTAAATAGAAGTTCAGGGTAGTTTGTGACAAGTTGAAATAGTTGTAAGCTTGTTGGGCCTTAAAGCCCATAAGCCCATTAGGCCTGCGAGCCCGAGTATTTAAAGTTATTTCTGTTTCATTTGTTAGTTTAGAGATTCATTATTCAGTTTACTAGTTGTTAGGTTTGCATACTATTATCAGAAATTCTCTCTGTAAACCTTAGCCCTTTGAAGTTTATATTAATCATATGACTAGTTGTTGTGGCCAATATATTGTTCATCATTGTTCTTATATCAGTTGATTGCACTGAAACTAGGATCTACAGTCTTTATTAGTCATAATTTTTTTTTCTCTAGGGGCGCTGCCCCCATACCCCGCAAGGGCATTGCCTCTTGACCCCACCCCCGTGCTAAGTCTGCCTAGGGGGACAAAAATTTCTTGTGTGATCAAATTTTATTTGGATTAACGATCATATCTGTCAAGTTTTCTTTTAATCAATACAGGATGTCATCCAGAGAAGCCCTCGCCATTGGAACCGACTCACAGCCACCAATACTCTTCAGGGGAGACTTTGATCAGTGGAAAGGTCGGTTCATAGATTTCATTGAAAGACATGAAATGAAGGATTTAATTAGAAAATCTCTGAGGGAAGGAATAATGACAATTCCAACGAAACCTTATACTCATGTGAAGGAGAATGGAGAAAAAGTACCAGCTCAGCTTGAATTAAGACTTAATGCATACTCTGATGAGCAGAAAAAGAGACATGAAGCTGACCAGTTAGCCCGATCTTTCCTTTTGAATGGAATGACTGAAGAGATTTCAAAAGAGATTTTTCTCACATTAGATCGAAAAAGGGCTACAGGAAAGCTGATATGGGAACATATTGAAAAGTGTATGACAGGATCAAAGATGTCATCAAAAGTTAAGGTTTTGGAAACTGAGAACTTTGAACTTAAAAGAAAGATTTCTAATTTAGAAGCTCAAATACAGAAGCAAGAGTCTATAAAGATGTGCGGGGAGAAGTTCATGAGCTTGGAGAGTGCAAATACTAATCTTCAACAGAAACTATCAGACTTAAATCAAGAGTTTGTCAAGGACAAATCTGAGTTTGAACATGAAAGTTCAAAGTTTGCACTGAAGTTCTCAGTATTTTCCAAGAAAAGTGGTGAAGAGAAGAAGACTCTCGAGCTTAAATGTTTAATGCTTTCTCAAAAAGTTGAAGACTTTGAGAAAGTAATCATATTGGAAAGATATCAGTTTGCCAAATAGAGGAAGGCAAATGATCAGAAGGGTGCTAAGAAGGGATTCGAATAAGAAAGAAGCATCCTTGAAGCAAAGATAAAGAAGCTATCTGAATTATCTAAAAGTGTTCTGACAGAGAAGAAAAAGAAGTCTGCATTTGAGAAGAAGATTGATCTCCTTATCAAAGAACGAGACAGTTATTCTTCAAAGGTAAAAGAGCTTCAAGATATTATTTCAACGACGGTGGTGGTGACTGAGTGAACGACTCCAGAGTCAAAAATCCACTCACCTAGAAATAATTCAGTTGGTTCTAACAAACCAGCCGCAAGCTCACATCAGAAAACTGCTCTTTTCAAAAGGTCAGTTAAATCTTCTAATCAGATTCATTCTACTAATCTTTTCTATGACAGGAATAAAGATTTTTCAGGTACACATCAAAGAAGGAGAAGAAGCTTCCAGAAAGAAGAAGAACTGGTCTGGAACAGGAAACCAGTTAAAGAAGAGCTGAAATGTAAAAGCTCATGTGTACATACGCAAAATGCCAAGAAGAACAATGCGCTGAAAGGTAAACATGATTTCGTTTACACGAGAGATCAATTAATCAGGTTGTCAGGTAAGAAATTTTATTGTTCTTATTGTCGTACACATGATCCTGTTCACAAGACAAGTGACCATTACTGGTATGGTTCTTACTCAGTAACCCCCATACGAACTGTAACTAACACTCATGGACCCAAATACCAGTGGGTACCAAAGAAAACTAAACCTGTGTTGCAGGCACCTACTGTCAAGGGGGAGTAGGAGAACAAATGGCTTCTAAGTAAATCATCTTAGAACCCGTACTTCAACGAAGTTTGACTTCTAAACACAACAGTTTAGGACTCGCACTTCAATGATCAAAAGACCTTACTCCGTGCTGAAAAAGAGATTGTACTCCGATACTCGAATGATGAAATCAACCATCAAGGGGGAGTACATACATATTTGTCTGAAATTTTATGCATATCTTTTACAACTGATAAGGTACTGATGCATAATTTCAGGGGGAGTAAAGGTGATGACTTCTGATTACTTCTGATCAGAACTCGTACTTTAAAAAGTTTTACTGCTTTTTTGTCTTTTCAATTTAAGTGAATAAATTTTACTTTGACTTGACATACGACTTTTGCAGAATTTTTGAGAGAAGCTTACAAGTTCATATGTTTATGACTTAAAGCTTAGCTTCATGAGATGAAAGATCACTCGTTAAGGTATAAACCTTTATCTTCATCTCTCATATGGTTGAAAGAAGGACAACTTTCAATCATAAGAAAACATTGTTTTTAATGTTCAAAACACTTCCCGATTTTTCATCACATTTTATATTTTGGGAGTGTATTTTAAATGTTTTCATGATCTAAATTGTGCTTTAACTGAAATAGTTAAACCAATCTGAGCATCATGTGCATCATAGGAAAACAAAGAATCATTGTGCTAGGACTTAACACAACTTCTATGGAATCACCTTAACCAGTGATTTCTACTCAAGAAGTTAATCCTTAGTGATTGATTGTGCAAATAGAAAAGAAATGAGTGTGATTAGAGAAAGCAAAAAGTTTAAAAGAAAGAGCGTGTGAGAACAGAGTTAAAAGAATATCACAACTCTGCACCAACTTTTTCTGAGCCGGGTAGCCACCATTCTAGTGATTCACAATTCTTTGGTGATCATTATTGAAACAGGCAACTAACCCATGCCAACTCTTGATCAAACCTCACCATCTACTCATTTTCTTCTCAACAAGAAAGTGTTTCACATTTTCAAAGGGGATGCAGCACATTTGCTATCTGATTTTCATTTGGAAAATCTGGATATTGAAAAAAAGGAAGTCTGCCCTACCTTCGCACTTCAATCATGCACATTGAGTCTGTGTTTAACTTACTGTTGTCTTAGTGGTTTACACAATTTTGAGCCTAATAAGCAATCACCATGCTTAATTCTTTCAACACAAGCACAAACACACAAGGAATTTGTTTCTTTGTCATAACGTTTATAGAAATTACCTTTGTGGTGTTTTGATGATTAAATGGAAGCCCTGGGGGAGTCAACATCAAACAACTCCTTTCCAATGTGTATTTGTTACACACGGTGACTTAGTGTTACTGACAGGCATGTTAACTGATTCATTAGTTGATTCAGGTGTTACACGATTATTTTGTCTGGATTTGAAAAGATCTGGATGAATATCTTTTGAATTGACGGATCAGGGGCTCTAAACGCAAGAGAGACATTTCTTACAAATAATTTTGATGAAGTCGTTGCACTTAACATCAAAAAGGGGGAGAATGACTACACAAGAAATGGCAAAGATCACATGTTTCAAGAATCACGTCCACTCTTCAAAGAGGGAGATTGTTAGAAAAAGACATGCTGATTTCAGAGCTAAAGAAAGAGATTGCATCTTCTGAGCTGAACAAGAAGACTGAATTGATAAAATCATTTTCGTAATGATCTTGATCCAAAGGGGGAGATTGTTAGACCACAGTCTCATTGGATTCAAGATCATCCAATCTAAAGATCGCAATCTGAAGCTAAAGTCGGAACGTCGACTCTTGATATAAAAGTCTATGTCTATTTGTAATAAATGTCAATGTAATTGTTTTAGTTTACTTAGATTTAAATATCTAAGTTATAGTATTGTAATAGTTAGATAAAGTTGCTTAGTTAGTTATTAGTTAGTTCTAGTTTACTTTATAGTAGAAAATAATATCTAGATCTAATATCTAGATATTATCTAAGGTAGTGTGTTAGACACACTTGGTAGATTTGTGATATCTCTAATTCTCTCTAAAAGATCAGATCATAATTCACAAATACAAACACATACTTGAAGGTGTAAAAGAAAGAAAACATAGAGAACACATTTCATGCTTAATCGATCAACCTTGTAACTCATTTGTTATAATCAATACAGGTTGGTAATCATATTGTGTTGTTGTTTCTATAAACTTGATAAGTATTGTTGGACCGACACATAGTCGTTGGGCATTGTCGCCCAACACCGACCCCTTTCTGTTTGTTTGACGTGAACCCCGCGATTGTGCCACGTGCGACTATGCTCTATGGCATAGTCGCCCAGGCTCCCTGGACACGAATTTGTCCCGAAACGATCTAATTCTTCGCCGAGGAACAAAGGGCTAAATCCGAAACTCAATTCTCGACAATAAAAGCACTAACGTAAGATTACCGAACGTCCAAACGAACTCAAAATAGCAAAAGATTACCCGAAACTTCGGGTGTTACACACCGTATGAAATATTTTTTGGGTCTGTCCCTGTATAAGGGTGTGTTTAATACAGTGGACATGAAATAACACAACTGAACATAGATCATGGTTCCACATTTGACATGACTTTTATGTGGAAGAGCCAGAAACATAGTAGAACAAAGTGGAACAAACGTGTTCCACCCCCACCTCATGGAACAAGATGTAACATCCGTAATTTTCACTAAGTAAAGGTCGCCCGGATGTTTTTGGAACTTATAAATGGTAGGATTTTTGTTGGAAATCATTATTTAAAGTCCCTCAGAGTATCGGGAGTGTTAGAGTTGAAAAGGTTGAGTTTCGGGGCTTGGGAAGGGTCTCGCGACAATGCCCGGCGACTATGACAGTGTCATAGTCGCACTATCACAATCACATAGAAGGTACCGTGTGCTGTACACACCAACGACTAGGCAATGTCGCACCAGGGGCTGAAGGGCTGATAAATTCTGGATTTCTCTCCTTTCTTCATTTCTCATCTCACATTTCACTCCCAACTCTCTTTAAACTCTCCCAAGACCACCCAAACCCATCTATGATGGTTTTGATCCATTAAATGCCTCAATCCTCAAGTATTGAAGTTTTATCAAGGGGTAGAAGCTAGAAACCAAGAATATCCATCTCCACCTCCATCTTCAACCTCAAGCTCCATTTTTGGGTTTTCTAAGTTTTCATCAAAACCTAAGTGGTAAGTGCATCTTTCCCATTTCTAAACCTGATTATAAGATATAAATGCTCCATTGATGATTTACTAGTGATTGATTGTAACACTCTAAAATATGCGGAAAATAAAACTTGAAAATTCGACAATATAACGTTTGAAAATAGCATAATTCCATCACCCTAAAGTAGGGAATAATTTAAACCTGTGAATAAAAGGTAAAACATTTTAAAACCCATGAGTATCATCCCAAACGGGGAATAATATAAGGTAATTACAACCCAATATATGAAGCATAAGACGACAACCTACTAATCTACGGGGAGTAACTAGATTATGGTCGGGTGTCACTATACTTCCAAAATGTGTATCTTCAAAATAATCTGCATTTTGGTCACTACGTATCTCCCAAAATGACCACACACGACACCAAGGTCGTTCCCTCAATCCCGATGTGCCCCACCGCTAGGATAGCCTGCCAACACGACAATAAGAACAAGCGTTAGACTAAAGCCTAGTGAGGATAAATCAAACAAGGATTAAATAACTAAACTCATTCGAAGTCTCGCGGAGTATATGGCCATGAACTAAAACCAACAAACCAAATAAACCATTAGTGATTAGATAAGATACAAATAACACCAATCACATATTGAGCTCAACTCCTCTAAGTCTATTGCTCGAAAACATCAAGTCAACCCCTCTAGGTCTATTCTTGAGAGTTCCAAAACGGGGAACTCTAGCACCAGGGAATTACACCCTACTGCCCATGAGACGCTGCCCAACCGTATAGGTCCACACCTTACTTATCATGGTGGCCCGATGCCTATTCTGTGCTAAGGGGTGAATCCCAATATCCAAAGCAGGGACATGAGAACACCGTGCCTATGGATCCATTGCACTAATACTAAATACCAACAACTAGCATGTATAATGCTCATATAAAACATGGTTATAGACAATCACACACAAGGGTTATCAACAAGTAGGGCTTAACACCCCAAATGGATGAACTTTCAACAATAAATAATAATTCACCTTTAAAACATTATACTTGTTATACATACAAACCAACATTAGGATTATTTCACCCAATACTTGTTTTCCCAAGTAAAACCCAACACTTCCATTTATCAAGGGAGTGGATGTTAAAGCATCCCCTCTTCTATACTTGAAATATTCTCTTCATACTTTCACTTAGGTTAGCAAACCCTAATATTCCCAAATTCCACCATTAGGTCTAAAAATCATGGTAGACCGAAATACAAGAGATATACACATATATTAAGGTTAGGGAAGGAGAAATAAACTCACCTTGCAAGGGTTATACAAAACCCTAGATGATGTGTGAAACTAAAGAAAGTGGTGGAGGATGAACTTGATCTCTTGAACCCTTAGAATCCCTCAAAGAATGCCCAAGATTTCCTACACCAAGCACAATAACTATCATCCCTTCATTCTTTTAATTTCCAAGTTTTAAGGCCTCAGCCCCCGACCGCGACCTTGCCTCGCGAGAGTGACAATGTCACTCTCGCGTGTCACTCTCGCCCGAGAAAAGTGACCCACGGTACAATCCCGACGATTGTGCCCCGCGAGAGTGACACTGTCACAATCGCGAGGGCACTCTCGCGCCCTGACCCCCACTCTCGGTACCATTTGGGCGATTGTGCCCCGCGAGAGTGACACTGTCACAATCGCGAGGGCACTCTCGCGTGTCCCGTACCGAAGCCCAAAAGTGGTCGTTTCCAGCCTGAACGATCCCACCCTCGACGCTACACTAAAATTGGGGTAAAATGCCACATTAGAGACGTACCAAAAACACGGGTGTTACAGTTTCTCAAATTTCGGATTTGATGATTTTGGAGAAATTAGGTCAAAAAATAGGGTTTTGGCCAAATTGGGGATTTTGGTATAAAATATTTGGGGATTGATTCTAAATGGTTGAATATGTATATTTACGGTTGGAAAACTGTGGATCTAGGTTTTTTGGGAGTTTTGGCTTGAAGATTCGAATTCCTTCAAGGAGCTCAAGTTGGTGAAAATCTAGATTTAGCCTAAATCTAGCAAGGTGAGTTCAAGATAATTTGTGAAAATTACGTTCATGCCAAAAATGTCAATCTTTAAATGTTTATACATTTCACATGAAATTGTTAACTGTTGTGTTATTTGATAAGTTTTGACTACATGAAATGTTTAATTCTATAAACTTGTGAAATACCCATCTTTGGGATTTTTGAGAATTTTAATGAATATATATCATAATGAAAATGTTTTGATAACTTATTTTCATGAATGGAGATTATCTAGTGAAAATGCATTTTTGTGTTTGTTGGTAATGTGGGTATTTCATGTCGTGGAATGCTTTGAAAATACTAGCGTGTGTGGGTCTTTGGAGTTTGGTCATTCTCAACCTCGTGTTATGGGATGTTTTCAAAAAGTCAATGGGTTTATAAATTTATTTGAAAAATGATTTGTCCCGGTCTAAATTGTGTCAGGGTTTATGCATGTATTTTGGAACAACTGTTTGCATAAACGTTGGTCTATTACGTTTTAGTACATTTGGGGGATTTTAACATATGATCATTTGTTTTGGTTGAGCGTAAGGCTCAGTTTTTGTAATTACCGAGTCTTGGGGACATTTGTCCGCTTTTAATAACTTAAGGTGGAACTTTGGGTGAGAGTTACATTTGTTGCGTTTTATTATGGAGAATACATGTTTGAGTGCATGTGTCATTTATTTGGAGTCATGTATTTCAGAATGTGATGCATTGGATCCATAGGCATGTAAGTCAGTCGTATTTAATGGTGAGGACCCTTGGCATTCTCATCTTGGGTGATATGCCGAATTGGCATTGTTGTTATCCCGGTTGTTCTGCAGAGATGAACCTTTATGGGTTATACTCCGGGACCATGGGTTTTGTGTTGCGATGTTCTAATTATTGTGCGCGAGGGTTAGACATCATGAGTTATCAAGTAAGGAGTTGTGGCTCCTATCTTGAATGCTAGGGAGTAGGCACTAGGGGTCGAGTAAGTACACTGAGGATGAAACTCTACTAGAGACCGAACAGACAATAAGATCGTGTATCTTTGAGGTGTAGCTCGGCATAGCAGGCAATGGGGGATACGGTGTTTTGGTACTTGAAATAAAGTCCGACTGGAGGTGTAGCTCGGCAGAACAGGCATTGCAGTTACGATCTAAGGTGTAGTTCGAGAACGTGGCTATGTGGCTTAACTTTGTGTTCCGCCACGTACAACGGAATTGGGTCTCCCCCGTCACAGGAAGGTGTTATTTGGGTATTAAATGGTATTATTTTATTATCCATGTTTTCAGTGATGTTCTGTATATACGGAATTTATTTGTGATTTATGGGCCGAGTATGATGCCCTCCCGCGTTTTGGGTGTTTTGGGAGATAAAGTTCTTATCCGCATTTTTATAAATTGGGAGTTTATTTTCTATTCACGTTTTGGAGTGAGTTTGGGATTGAAGTTGTTTTACGAAAGAATGTTCATGTTGAGTTACTTGTTTTAAAGGTATGTGCTATTGGAAAATGAGTCATTTAATATTTAAAGTAAATCCTTTTGAAAGACTATGATTTAAACTGTATTCTTTCCCTTCAACAAATGTATTTGTTTCATGTTGAAAATCTTGAACTCATTAGGCGTTAGCCTAACCTTTTTATTTGTCGACATGTGCATCAGGTTTGGTTGAGGATTGTTGCTAGCTACTTCGTGGTGAGATGAGTGCTAGTTGTGCACGAGGGATAGTAGCTTGGTGAAGCCTTCCGCACTTTTGGAGATAACAATAGTTATTGGGTTTTAGTAACACCGACTTCAGTTTAGTTCTTGCTTAATACTGAAGTTATTATTGTCGAGGTTTGTTATAGAATAGTTATTTTGAGTTTTGAATTGTAGAAAGAAGTTCGTCTTTCATTTGATGTGATATTTGAAAATTTTAAATTAGTTGTTCTTTCCAAATTTGAGGGTGTTACACAAAAGGGAACAAACCTATATTATATTGATATACCCTCAAAATAAAACTCAATTCCATTATAAAACATCAACGCCTCTCTCTTTACATTTTATTTATTTTATTTATTATATTTTATTCTCTTTAAACTTTCATTTACCATCCTCAATATATTATTTTTATACATTTTCTCTATTTTGGTTAATTTATTAAATAGTTAATAATAAAAAAGGTATAAAATAAAATTTTAGAAATTACATAAACTTCATATTTTATTGTTTTAATCATTTTGAATAAAACTTTATAATCATATATGTAGCACTTGAAAATTTCCAAGTAAGCTTGAATTATTCCAAGTTCCTATTTTTGCATTTATATCTATTGCTTAGGATAGAAAAGAGACCGGTCGTGTTTATGGACTAAGGCATCGTTTTAATTGAGGAGATGTCAAGGATCGGGCCAAAACAGAGTCGGTGACAATGACACGATGTCAAAGTCGTGAAGAAGGACCAAGCGTCGGTACCTCCCAAACGAGAGTGACCGCGACTGTGCCATGAGGCACTCTCGTCGGTCACAATCGCCGGGAGTGTACTGAGAGGGGGAGAGGCGCGGCGATTCTGCCTAGCGACAATGCCATATGACAAAGTCACGTGGCATTCTAGCACGTGGAGTCTAGCTGAATAAAAACACGCCAAAATCGATTTTCACTTCATTTCTCACCAAAATCTGTTTAGGGTTCGGTTTGTGAGTTCTTAAGGGAGATTCTCTTCTCCTCCTACACACTATCTTCATTAAATGCTTAAAGGTTTTGTTGGGTGCAATAAATTCTCTACAATACACTTTTATGGAGCATTTAAGGACATCCATCCAAGCTTGGACCCTTCAAGATCTCATCTCTTTAACTTTCCTAGGGTTTTGCTAATTTTTCCAGATTTTTGATCAAAACCTACATTGTGAGTTTTCTAAACCTCTTGTACGAACTAGATGCACATCATTACTTGCTTTGTTATCATCCCTTCTATTCATTTGGTGAAAACCTTTTTTTTATTTGTGTGTTGACCAAATGGTATTTTGAGTATATAAATGACATTTGGGTTAGTTGAAATGTTATATGTTGAGATTATGGAACATGTTGATAAATGCTATTTGTACATGGATAACCCCAATTTGGAGTTTGACCTAATTACTGGTAAATTACTCCTACCTGGCATAAAGGTTATTTATAGATGAGT
This sequence comes from Arctium lappa, assembly GCA_023525745.1. Lineage (NCBI taxonomy): Eukaryota > Viridiplantae > Streptophyta > Magnoliopsida > Asterales > Asteraceae > Arctium > Arctium lappa. The sequence goes on along the minus strand of CM042056.1, from coordinate 17,004,669 downwards.
TGGGCACATATTGAATGGTGATAAATGCATAGATAGTTACGATGAATATTGAAATGGTACGAGTAATGCTATTTATGATACATTTGGTTATTTGACCCAAAGTTACCGATGTTGGCATTATATGCACCTCATGTGGGATAATGTGTGTTATGGTCAAAGTTGAAATGTTGGATGAACCAAGTCGAGTTGACACTAGGAGGATATAGTCTTGGGTGCCACCGTGATGGTATGTGCCTAAACCTCCGCCATTTGGGGCAATGCCTTTGTTGTAACCCTTGGATGTGTCGGGCCTTTTTGGTGTCACTCATAATAGTTGACACTAAGGTATCTCGTCTCTTTGGGTGGGACTCGATTGGTATTATAGGTCTCCCCCATTGACTCCATTTATCGAAATACTCGTTGATAGAATGTTATTGGTATCTTGTATAATGCTTATTTTTATATGTTCAACTCACTAAGCTTTCTGGCCTAACACTTGCTTGATGTCGGTGTATGTCTCAGGTTTTAGCGGCGCTGCCTCTAAGAAGGCCTAGACAGGGTTATGTGAGCTTGGGGAGTATTTTTGTGGCACCTTTTGGTGAAGTCGTGCTTTGGATTATAGACGACACTCTTCTGTAATCTTATATCTTATTAGAAATTAGATTAGTAGGTTGTCATTTATCTTCCGTTAAATTACAACATTGTAATTAAACAAGTTTTTATTACTTTTCCCATTTTTGGGAGGCTCATATGACAATTCATATACCACATTTCTATTTTTGGAAGTTTTTGTTTATCCCAATTTTTGGGGTGTTACAATATATTTTGCTAAAAAAATATTTATTCTATTATAATATTTAATAAATTAATCAAAATATAAAAAAGATGTAAAACAATTCATCGGGGGTAAATTAGTCATTTTATGAGTCATGTTATGATGTGTCATGTTCTATCCTATCCGGGTACCAAACGCTTCCTAAAGGTAAAAATCGTTGATAAAGTTATAATAACTTATTTGGTTGGTTGCTTATATTTTTAGAAAAAAAACACCATAGGTTTGATTCAGTGCATATATAATTTCTTTCAAAAAAATATTAAACGAAAGCTAAAAAAATGGGAATTTTGTACTTCCATGATTTGAACCCGGGTTCTTATAAAGGGGAAACTTTAATCAAACACCTTAAAACAACTTAATAACTTTAAAGTTCTATCGTAAGTATACTTCTAAGGAATATAAGGACACATAACGAAACATTACCATGGCACCATTAAAAATCGTGAACTTTCTTTTCCCACGTAACTATAAAGCAGTGGCACATGCCACCTTATGCCCATACATAGGTATGTCTTTGTGTACAACTCATCTTACATGATGCACTTCTTGTAAAGTTGCACATAAACTTCTATAGGAGGATAAATCAAAATGAGAACCAAAAAACATTAAGAATTACGAGAACCATATGTAAAGTGTAGTGTTGTTTCATATACATGCGAACACACAGGAGAACAATGATACCACATTGAACGGTAGCGTAAAATGAAACATACTGAACTTTTTCTATTGTTTTTTTACTTTTTCACAATTCATTACAATAAAATTTGGTTTGTAGGACAATTTCAATTTCTAAGCTTCCTAATAGACTGTTTTATAAGGCTTAATTTATATGACCAGAAAATAAATCGTTTTATCTAAATGCGTTGTAATAAGTTTATAGAACGTCTTTGTACATCTTAACAAGTTTTTTTAGGACACTTTTAATACAATGTTGCATAGCTATTTTATATGACACTTTTGAGAAAGTATCTTATAAATTATTTTTTTATTGGACACTGTTTTTATATGACATTTTTTCAAATAGTATCCCATAAAATAACTACTACGACATTTTTGTTATAGTGATTATAACATTTTTATTATTCTCGCTGGATTTTGAACGGAAACATATACAATAAATTTTTACAAAATTGTGTTTTAATTTTTGTAGGTGGGTCATGTGTTTTAATCTTGTTAGATGTAAGTTAAAAAGATAGGGGCTGTTAGTTTACCTCTTAATGGTTCCATTAAAAAACGATATCTGAATCGCTAAGAGATGAATCTTATTTGGCAAAAAAAGGTCTGCTTCTTAATCGCTCCAAAACCCTCTTAATGATTTTGTATCCTGGACATCCCTTAACCATTAAGAGACCTAATTTCATTCTGAACAATTACAAAACAACCCTATTTCATTTTGAATTATATCATAAGTGTCTCTTAATCATTCTGCACCAAACCATTCAGCAACTACTAAACAACCCCATATATAACTATTTTTTCAACTTTTTAATTGTGAACTTTCATTATATAAAATTCATAACTTATGGGATGTTCGGTTGATTTTTCATTAATTCTTGTATGGATAAAGTTGTCTGTATGGTTCAAGTTGTCGGTAGAGATTTAGCTATATTGTTGTTTGGTTATTGTGCTTAATAAACAATCTAAATGATAAAAATGACTACTTTACCCTTGGTTTACATTGAACATTGTAGATCAAATTTCACAAAACAACGAGATTTTACATTTACAAGAACCTTTACAGCAAAATGTAGATCAAACAAGAACAAACAAATTGTAGAATTGTACAACAACTTTGTAACTCAATCTTATTATATCAAGCCCCTATATAATAACTATAAACAAATCAAATTAATCGGGTGTTAGAATCAAAGGAAACCCCAAATCTATAAACCTTAAATAAAAAACCCTAAATCATGAAACCTAAATAGAGATAACCACAAATCAGGAGACCACACACCTCACTCACAAATAATAATAAAAAAAAAAAAGAAGAAAACCACAAATCAAGAAAACCAAATTAAAGAACACCACAAACCATGACAATCATCGACTTCTCCCTTCCCATCAAACTCAAAGATCTAAAGCGAGATAAGGTTGAAGAAATCCAACAACCAAAATTTGATTTTGATGTTGATTGCAACTCAAGTAGTCATCATCCATAAATAAAATGTTTACATCTTACTTATGAGACTACAAAGGGTCATCATGGATAAGGATGAACTGGCGTTGTGGAGAAAGCAGCACAGGGGATATGGAAGGAGGGATGTAACACCCGTAAAACTCTAAGTTAAATTGCATGATTAGACTTTAGTAACGCGTGGTTTCCTTGTGGGTGCATGTTAAATTGTTAGTGAGATAAGTATTAAACACCTAGACCAAACCATAGTGTTTTCCACCCCCATCGCCCAAACCTTGTAAGGCTCGGTACGAGTGGCACGACAGTGATAGCGAAAGTGCCCAAGGGCATAATCGCTATGTCACTATCGTTGGAGCTTGATAGCCCTCTGTACATACCGAGCGAGAGTGACTGATGTCACAATCGCCGTTCCCCTCTTAGTCGCGTGCACATTCGGCGAGAGTGCCCCTGGCACAATCGCCTACGGGGTTTGACGGGCTTAAATGTTCCTTTTCCACTCTTTCTCCCATTTATTTCCAAAATCAGATTTTATACTTTAGAGATAACTTATGGGAGGCGATTTTTGAACCCCAACTGTAAAACCCGGAAAACTAAGGTAAGTATTTATAATTCTAAGTGTTCTCAATTCTTTTAAATATTGGGGTTTTGGCATGTGATTAGAGAATTGTTAGTATGATATATTATATCTGTGTACCTTGATGTTTTATGTGCTTAATGTATCGAAATCGTCGAAAATCCGCGAGTTTGGGGTATGGCGCGATAGTGACGTACGACTATGACAGAGGTCATAGTCGCATGGCATAGTCGCGGGCCGGGGGATGGTCTCGGTACATCCCCGGCGATATTGCCCCGCGAGAGTGACATGGGCACAATCACCCTATCACAATCGCGGGAGAGGTACCGCAAGTGTTACTGAGAGCGCGACAATGCCCCCGCGACAGTGCCAAGGGCATAGTCACCGAGCACTGTCACCGGCAGAGTCTGAGAGTTTAAAAACCTTTCCAATCTGACTTTTTCAGCACATTTTCATAAAACCCAATATTGCAACAGGAGAGAGGGCTCTTTGGGCGATTTTTGGAAGACTCAAACCCTAGTTTCATTTATTGCAAGCCTAAGGATTTCTCCACTCATTTATTGTTCATTGAAGAGTTTGGTGGAGCAATTAGTGGAGTCAAGCTAGCTATCAAGTCTCATTTTCTCACCATTTCACCAAGTTTCCTAGGGTTTCAATTAAAACCCTAGATAGTGAGTTTTCTACTACTATTTTCAAATGAGATACATATCTTGGGTGCTTACTTGTTAGTATTTCATATGTATGTAGAAATGTGATCATCTGATAAGTTTGACCTAACTGCTACTTTGAGATTGTTGGAAATCTAGTTATGGCACTTCATGTGATCTCTGATGATGTTATTAATGATGTTATTTAAACTTGGTTATGTGGTTTTGGTGAGCCATGGGTTTTATATTTGGACTTGTGCATTTTAGAGTTTTGTACCTAAAATATGCTTGGAATTACAAGAGATATTATACATGTATCCCGTGGATATGGAATTATGTATAGAGATGAATATCGTACGTATAATAGGATGAACCATGAGTAAGTGCTAGGAGGATGTAGTCTTAGGTGCCACCATGACGGTATGCACCTAGACCTCCGGCATTTGGAGTAATGCCTGGGAGGTAGTCTTCAAGTGTGTCGGGCCTTCGGGATGTTGCTCATGTGAGTGAACATCAAGGTACATTGACTTGAGGTAAAACTCATTGGTGTGATGGGTCTCCCCCATTGGTTCCCTGATGGCCTTTAGTGACTAACAGGATAAAAATGTTCATACCATGTTTATAAATGTTCTGCCATGTTCTTGTACAACTCACTAGGCCCGTTTGGCCTAACACTTGATTGTTTTGATATGTATCTCAGGTTCTAGCGGCGCGAGCGCCAAGGAGATTTAGCCGGCCTTTACAGGTGAGCTTGGGGAGCATTTTTGGGATGCCATTCTAGAAGACGATCCTTTTGGAAATAGTTGACAACTGATTGTAATCTTATTTCTAGTTAGATTTTAGATTAGGAGGTTGTCATCTATCATTGCTTATTGTTACAAAGTTGTAATTAAATAGACTTTATTGTTCCCTTTTTCGGTGAGCTCATGCTTTTGCATTAATATGATTACCATATTTCCGTTTTTCGGAAATTTTTGTTTGTCCCATTTTTGGGGTGTTACACCAACTCTCCCTCCTCATTCATTGCAAGTCTAAGAGGTGGTTGGGTGCATTGAAGGAGTTTCAAGGGTTATTTGGAGCATTCATTGAAATGTTCTAGCTAGGACACAAGACCCTAAATCTCAAGCCTTTATCTTCACACTTGTAACGCCTTCAAATTTGAAAAAAAAAACTAGTTTAAAATTTTTAATAATACCTCAAAGGAGGATAAAATCTCTTACGATAAGCTCACACTTGATATACGATTCTAGATTTAACCGTCAACAAAATAAATAAATGCTTGCATAAGGACTAATTAACAGTCGAGTGTTACTAAACCCATCAAATATTGCTATCTCCAAATGTGCGGAAGACTTCACCCAAGCTATTCTCTCTCGTGCATATAACTAGCACTTATCTTTCCACAAAGTCGCTAGTACCATTCCTCAACTGGAACCTGATGCACATGCCAACAAATAAAAAGGTTAGGCTAACGCCTAGTGAGTTCAAGAGTTTTCAACAAAATTAAATATATCGTAAAAAGGAAAGGATACAACTTAAATCATAATCCTTCAAAATGATTTTCTTTCGTATGAAAACGACTCGTTTTCCAATAACACACATTTATAAAGATGAACGCCCCAATACAAAACATTCCTTCATGAAGTGGTACAACCCAAAACTCACTCGAAACGTGAATAGAAATCGAACTCCCAATTTATGAAACGCGGATAAAACTTTATAGAAACATCCAAAACACGGGCGGGGCATAATATTCAACCCATAAATCATGGATAAAAATCCATATATATATATATATATATATATATATATATATATATATATATATATATAATATCACCGAAAACATGGATAATAAAATTAAATACCCAAACAACACCTTTCGGTGACGGGGAGACCCGCTTCCATTGTACGTGGCGGAACACAAAGTTAAGGCACATATCTATGTTATCAAACTACACCTCAGATCATGACTTTATTGCCTGCTTTAATAAGTTACACCTCAAGTCGAACTTTATTGCCTGCTCTAATGAGCTACACCTCAAGTCCCCAATGACGTCGTATCCTTTATTGCATGCTTTGCCAAGGTACACCTCATGGATACCCGATCTTATTGTCTGTTCATTTTCTAGTAAGTTACAACCTCAAGGTTCTCAATAGACCTTTAGTGCATACTTACTAGCATTCAAGATATGAGTCTCAAACTCCTTACTTGATGACCCCAAGGTATTTAACCCTCGTGCACAAGAGTTAGAGCATCTAAATCACAAAACTCATGGTTCTGGAGTACAACCCATAAGGTTCGTCTCCACAAAACCGAGACAACAACAATGTCAACACGACATATTTCCCAAAGTGAGAATATCAAGACTCCTCACTATTAAAATGACTAACTTACATGTCTATGGATCCAATGTATTACATGTTAATTACATCAAACAATTAACAGGATCAATCTCATGATTTCAAGTGAGATATAAGATTAGAGATACATACTTGAAGGCAAGTTCATAAGATGTTGATTTGTAGAAGATGAAGAAGACATTGATTATCCTTCAATAGTCCTCTTAATTGCCCTTGATGATGATGGATTAATGATCATAAATGTTCTTGATGATCTCCCAATTCGGTTTGTAAGAGGCGCTCGTGAGTTTATGGGAGAGATTAAGAGAATTTAGGGCAACAGAGAAATAAAAGAATTGATAACCACCATATTTATAAATAAGGTGATCATTTGCGGGCTTGGGCGAGCCACGGGTCGGGCCTTACATATATTTCCTGTACAACGGGCCTAATACAATAAACCCAAGCCCGTTTTTATGGGCTTGAGAACTTGCTCGTACCCGTCCTATTAACGGGCCGGGCTTGCCAACGGGATAACGGGCTGAAAATTTACATTTAAAAAAACTTATATAAAATGATAAGTTGTGTAAAATTATCCAAAATACATAATTTTTTCCAACTAAAAAAGCGTAAATATACTAATGTACACAACGTAAGAAATAGATTTTTTCACAAAATATGGAGTATGGACTTTTCTTCTCCAAATATTATCACCTTCTGAAGTTCGGATTCTTCAACAACAAAATATTAACCACCTAATACTTCAAGATCAAGATCATAAACATATTATATGACATATCACATATATTATATATTTAGACGGTGGTTGGTACATAGTAGAAGGAGTCCAACCAAAAACCACTTCTGAACTTTTTTTAATACAATATTAATTATATTAAAAAAAATTGGTTATTATTGTATAACGGGCCGGACGGGCCTGTCCAAAATTCTTTTTTTTATAGCCCGAGCCCACCCGTTAACTAGAACGGTCCCGCCCAAGTCCGCCCATATTTTCTAAAATGGTTGTCCAAGCCCACTTTTCTAACGGGTTGGGCGGGCCGGGTCTAGCGGGCCTTACCGCCCATGAACAACTCTAAGGTAATATATTGGGAAACTCATGTTGAATGCCTTTGTAATGTGGGTGGTAATTGAACCACGTATTTGCCCATGATGGTATTTTGTATGGAATTACATGGGTTTGTAGGCCTATTGGCCAAATTGGAAAATTCGGATGAACCACGTCAAGTAGGGGTGTTCATCGGTTGACATCCAATGGATGTGAGGGGAACCGAACCGATCCAATCATCCATTGGATGTTGGATTTTCCCAACCGAACCGATTCAATAATCCATTGGATGTTGGATTTTTCCAATCCAATGGATGATTGGATCAGTTCGGTTCCATCCATCGGATGTTCTTATTGGATATCCATTGGATCAGATTGGATATCCATTGGATATTCTTATTAGATATCCATTGGATCGGGTTGGATCCATCCGACATCCAGTGGATGATCAAATAGGATCCATCCAACGTGTTAATTTAATGCAATGTTCTAATTAATTACTTTTATTTTGTGTTAAAACCAACATAAGTGAGACTAAAAATTCAAAAACCAACACAAAACAAATTTAGATTTAAGCAAATTGCAAAAAAAAAAAAAATTGGATGATAGTTGGATGGAAAACTGGATGGTAATTGGATGGTTAATTGGATGGGTAATTGGATGGTGGTCGGTTCGGTTCGATCGGTTTTGGTCGGTTCTGGACTGCCATCCAAGAACCGACCGATCCAAATTGGATGTTGAGATTTTCAATCCGATCCGATCCAATTACAATTGGATATCCAATTATGGTCGGTCGGTTCTAATTGGATCGGTCGGTTCCTATTGGATCGGTTGAATTTCTGCACACCCCTAACGTCAAGTAGACACTAGGAGGACATAGTCTTCGGTGCCACCGTGTGGGTATGCACCTAGACCCCCGCCATTCGGGGCAATGCCTTTGTTGAACCCTCATATGTGTCGAGCCTTTTGGTGTTGCTCATGGTAGTAGACACTAAGGTATCTCGACTCTTTGGGTGGAACTTAGTTCGTGTTATGGGTCTCCCCCATTGACTCCAGTTTGATACTTTAGGTTGTTTTATTTGCCATTATTTTATTGTTACATACATGTTGTTAATCGTTCAAACTCACTAGGCTCTTTTTGGCCTAACACTTGTGTGGTGTCGACTTGTATCTCAGATTCTAGCGGCACCGGACTTAAGGAGACTTAGGTGCCGTTTGTTTTTTAAGAGGTCTAAAGTCTGAAGTCTTATTTTAGTTATGATTAATAAGAGGTGGTGTGTAAAAATGTCTGAATGATTCAGACTTAAGAGCCATTAAGAGGTTTTTAGAAAAAAAACAAACAACCCCTTAGTCATGATAGTGTGAGTTTGGGGAAAGAGTTCATTTTGGAACACCAATCTTGGAAGATATCATTGGATTAGAGACGACACCCTTCTGTAATCTTAATTCTGTTTAGAAGTTAGATTAGACAGTTCTCGTTTGTTTCCGTTATATTACAAACTGTAACTAAACAGACATTTATTCTTTTCCCCATTTTTGGGAGGCTCTTGTTATAGCAAATGTATACCACATTTCCATTTTTATTGGAAATTTTTGTTGTCCCATTTTTGGGGTGTTACAAGGGAGCAGCGAGGCAGACGACCGATGATGGCCGATGGCAACAAGGCAAAAGGAAAGGCGACAATGATGAGATGGTTTCTAAGGAGAGCGTTTGGAGAGGAGTGGATCTGGTGGTTCAAGAGGTTTCCAGAAATGGTGGTTTCACAAAGGGTAGTTTTGTGGAAAAACGGGTTGAGCGCATACAAGAGTCTTCCATCAGCTTAGCGAATAAGCTATCAACTTGGACCATTAAGTTGTACTCGTGTAACCAAACAGCCCTTAGGTTTGCATTAAAATTCCTTAATATATATATTAATACTAACATTTATCTTATGTAAATATGTGACCACAACATCTATTTATAAAATATATATATATATATATATATATATATATATTTTATAAATAGATGTTGTGGTCACATATTTACATAAGATAAATGTTAGTATTAATTAAAATAATAATTTTCTATTTTATTTGTGTAAATCCATATATAAACATTTCAATTGGATTCAAATAATAAATATATTTATGTCATGAATATTATTTATAGTATATTATAAAGAAGAATGTGACAAATGATATGTTGTCCACTATTTCCTTAAAATGAGTATGTCCTTTGATTCTTCATTCCACCCAAACTTATATGAGACAACACATATTATGATCTATGTTTTCAAAATAAATGTTTGTTTTTAAAAGTAATAGTTTATTTTTTCTTTATACCATTAATTATAAGATTGAGAAATTCTCTTTTTATTAATAAGGGTAAAATGATCATTTGATTAATTAAAGTGTGTAATAATTATGTCCGTTATATTCCTAAAATTGTGTGTCTTGACTTTTTCACTGTGGATATTATTTATTAAAAAAAAGTGTTGAGGGACTTATGGGTTTTCATTCAAAAAGAGGTTCATGAACTTAGGGGCCTTTTACCCGAATGCTTATTCCATAAGCGCTTACCGGTATGAGTTAACACTCTAACTAACTTTATCGTGTAAGATTGTAGTTCATCAAAACGGTTTTATATGCAATAATTTACCCGGTAAACGCTTAACGAGTAAGAGTCATAAATTACTCTCACCAGGTAAGATTCTCGGCTCTTGCCATGTTCATTCGATATTCTCAACTCTGTGTGCTTTATGCACCAATTTGCATGTCATTTGAGCTATGTTTTGCAAACTAGTTGAAAAAACTAATAATATTTTATAAAGACTAGCTAATAAACTAGTTGAGAAATGTAAATATGACAAAAATAACATGTTAAAAAATTAGTCAATTGTAACATTTCATAATATAATTAAAATAAATCATTAATAATAAAATATGTTAATTAGTATAAATAAGATGATAAACACAAGTAAATTATATAATATCCAATTAATAGAATTTCAATTTGATTATATATGTGTGTATGCACGCTTAATCATTTGAGAACTACAAAATTTGTGAGATATATCTTAGACCACTAATTTAAGATAACTAATGTTGTTTATTGAATTATTTTAATGCAAATTTTAGAAATTCAAATTCCATAAATGCATCTCCTCTATCATCTCCCCTATAACATAAACTCACACACATGCACAATTAAATATGCACACTAAATGAACACAATGTAAACAATCTTCAAAATTTTCTTATTGGGTATTCATGATATGTTCACAAGTGGTTGGCTTAGATTTAGTTTTGGTGTTTTAGGTGGTATTCACAATATGTTTACAAGTTATACTAGATTTCGTAATTATCCACAAATTATTTAGTATTTCTAAGAAAATGTTCACACGTTCAATTTGTGTGTACACACGTGTATTTAACAATTAGATGAAAGAGAAAATAGAAAGCAATTGATTATATCACGATCTATTTTATAAGCTTACTTGGGTGAGAGATGATAAAGTCTTTAAATTATACTTAGATTTTATTTTTTAGAATAAATTACATGTTTCGTCCATGTGGTTAGGTGTTTTTACAGTTCATGTCCCTCTTTTGAAAATTTAACGTAATATATTCTTGTGGTTGCATTTTTTTTAACACCTTACATCATTGTGCTTGCATTTTTTTAGTGAGTTCGGTTTATATGGTTTCAGTTATTTATTTATTAAATTCAATCCCTAAATAAATAACGATATGAGTTCATGTGGTTGCATAAAGACCCAATTCGTTTGAAAAATACAACCACATGGATACGATTCGTTGAATATTTAAGAAGGACAAGGACCATTAAAAACATAGAGGTAGGTTATTATGCAACCCCTCTACATGGTGCAACCCATGCAACTCCTTTATCCACCACACATTTTATTTTTACATTTTTATCTTTTTTTTAATTACATAAAATATGTGGTGGATAGAGGGATTGCATGGGGTTGCACTATGTAAATGGGTTGTATTTGAACCACACCCTAAAAACATATAACCACAAAGATAAAACATACAATTTACTCTATTTTTAACTAATGTTTTATAGTGTAAATTGCATCTCAAGGATCTCACGAATTATGAAGTTCTTGAAAGAAGTCCCCATATAATGTTATAAATTTTGGGTTTGTTTAAACAAATATTACATTAATTAATGATTTTAAATAATCAATAACATATAATATAAAAATAGTTTGTCAACCTTATATATCTTAATTAATCAATAATTTTTAGAAAAAAAATGATAATTAATGATTAAGTTAATTATCTTATTAAAATCATTTATCAAAGTTATTATTTATGAAACAAAACATATATAACTTTAATCTCAATATAACGTATAAAAACATTTTAAAATTCATTATATCTATTTTTGACGATTGGATATATTGAATAAAAAGTTTAATAATTAATATGGTTGATAATAATTCTAAGTATTTCCTATATCTATATCTATACTATCTATACTATATTATAAAGATGACATAAAAAACTTTTAAAAACAAATCTTAAAGTTTAATGTATCGCTATTTAATGCTAATTAATTAAAAAACGGTCATAAAAGTTGTATATACTACATTTAATGTTATTCATTAATTTTCAATCTTTATCTCTAACCATTTTAACTCCCCTAAAATCATTTCCCACTTTAACTCCCCTAAAATAACTCTCAACATATTTTAGATATAAAAAATCTAAAATATAATTAAAAAATCTTACAGAATATTTTGTAAAAAAAATTATATTATTAAACCAAAATAAATTAAATTATATTATTAAGTCTAAATTAAACAAATTTATATAAAAAAAAATCATTATCACTCTCTCACAACCATTCAAAATTGTAATGTAAATCGACAAAAAACAGAAAATAAAATAAAACATTAAAATCGTGATGTATCTAGTTGTATTGCGCGAGTACACTTCTAGTATTATAAAGTAGGGATAAAAAACTCTTAAATACAAATTATTACGTACAAGGTACCATCATTTTATGCAAAATTTTAAAAATCTCTTAATTTACACGTATCAAAGTACAAGATGCATATTACTACTGCAGGCTTCTAACACCCATCAATTTGGTATGTGCAGTGTCTTCCTTTTATGCAGACATTTCCATGTATCACTATTAATTATTATATTACTATAAATTTGTTTTAATTATATTATTAAATATGTAATTGGTTATAAAAAAATACTTAATTTTTTTTATATAAAAACGTTATATTATTAAGCCTAAATTAAACAAATTTATAATTAAAAAAAACATTATCACTTTCTCAAAACCATCCAAAATCGTACTGTAAATCGACAAAAAAACAAAAAATAAAATGAAACATTAAAATCGTGATGTATCTCGCTACATTACGCAGGTACGCTTCTAGTTAATTAATAATTTATAGTTAATATTATTAATTTATAATTACTAGTATAAATTAAGAACTAATAATTATTATTCATTCATAATTAATAACAATATAGTGTTAAATGTAAATTTGGTCCATGTGTTTTACATAAACTAACGATTAAGGTTTTTTAATTCTTTTTAACGAAGGATGTTCATATGGTTTCATTTTTATAACATATATGATCCATCCTAATAACATCGTTAATTAGAGTACCGTTAGTGAAGGATATATAGTTTTGTCCATTAACCCTTTCCCTCCTGTTGCATTCATTTTTATAATGGGTTTGGTTCGTCTATGTACTTTCATTTTATAACGGATTTGATTTCTTCCTGTACTTTCATTTTTGTAACATATTTCGTCCTTCTATTTGATCAATAAAATTTGATGACACAAACATACATCTTCTAAATATAATGGACAAAATAAATAAATAAACAAACTCATATTAATTGGGTATTCAACCTAACCAATATTTTAATATTAGAGATGGTCTTATCTACTTTAATTTTAAAAATTAATTTTTATTAAACTATATAATTTTAATTACCACTATATCATTTAAAGCATTAAAAAATGAGTTAGCCATATTTATTGGAAAAATATTAAATCTAATAGTTAATAATGGTTTCCATATTTTCAATTTCTTTCTATCTTTTCATTTAAGCATTCTAACTAAAAGGCAATAAAAAAATAGTTTGATATGAGTTTTAAATGTGACTGTCTTAATTGTAATTTGAAGTTATAAATATATTAATTACTCTAAATGAATAACCCTTTTTTATTTATTATCTCTCTCTTATTTTATGGTTGGGTTGAATATTTAATTGATGTAAGTTTCTTTAGTTATTTTGCACATTATCTATACTATATTATAAAGCACAAATAAAAAAACTATTAAATACAAATTATTAGGCACAATGTACCATCATTTTATGCATTATTTTAAAAATCTCTTAATTTACAAGTATCAAAAAACAAGATACATATTACTACTGCAGGTTTCTAACACCCACCAATTTGGTATGTGCAGGGTTTTCTTTTTATGCAGACATTTCCATGTATCACTATTAATTAATATATTATATTACTATAATTTTGTTTTAATTATATTATTAAATATGTAATTGGTTATTTTTTCTAGATGTTATTAAAATATATAAGATAATCATTGAATTCTAACAAAATACTTAATTTTTTATATAAAAAATATTATATTATTAAGCCTAAATTAAACAAATTTATAAAAAACATTATCTTTTTCTCAAAACCATCCAAAATCGTACTGTAAATCGACAAAAAAAAATAAAATGAAACATTAAATTTGTGATGTATCTCGCTGCATTGCGCGAGTACGCTTCTAGTATATGTTTTTCCCATCAAGTTTTTATTAATTAAAGATAGAAAATAAATCCGTCATAAAAATAAAGGTTAAGTAAGAGACCAAATCCATTATAAAATGAATTACATAGAGGGACCAAATCCGTTGTAAACATTAAAGTAGAAGCAATGTTTTAAAAATCGGTTTTTTGGTTGACCCGGTGTGGTGACCGGGTCACGGTCCAACCGGTTCAACCGGGGTGGTTACGTATTTTTCATTTTCTTGCATATATATATATATATATATATATATATATATATATATATAACCAATAATTTGATGTCCACAAGTTAAAACATTAAAAATACACATAACAAAAAGTTTTACATCAATCCAAAAACACATAACAACAAATTTTACATCAATCCAAAAACATAAAAAACACAAATATAAGAAATTGATTTTTTTAACCGGGTCAACCCAGGTTTTTACCGGTTCAATTAGACATGTTCAACCGGTTCTATCAAAAAACCGGCGGTTCAATCCGGGTCGTAATTTCCCAAAAAACTGGTCGTAATTGACCTGGTCTCTTCACCGGTTCTCGGTTCAACCGGTTGAACTGGTCGGGTCCACCCGGGTTTTAAAACATTGAGTAGAAGTAGAGGAAGGGTTAATGAACAAAATTACCCCTCACTAACAAAACTCTGATTAACGACGTTATTAGAAAGAACCAAAATCCATTATAAAAACAAAACTATAAGGACGTCATTAGTTAAAAAAAATTCAAGAGATCTCACTCGTTAATTTATATAAACTATAGGGACCCAATTTGCATTGAACCAGTGGCGGATCCAGATAAAATAATTGATGGGGGCCTAAGGAACAGGCGATGAGGCGAACAACGAGAACAACAGCGTCACCGACGCTAAACCAAGGAGTGTTTTCTGTTTTCAGGAATTGGAAAGAGGTTAAGGGGTCTTTGATATATTTTGTTGGGGTCCCAGAAGCTATACCTAACTAAAATACAAGTAAAAAAATTTAGTTGTCACGTGCAGGGCTGGTAGGGGGCCCAGGACCCCTACCCCTCCTTACTGCATCCGCCCCTGCATTGAACTGCAATTAATATTGACGAGGGGTGTAATTGAATAAATTGACAAAAAGCTCATGAATCTTGTTGAAACGTGAAACTAACTTATGACCATCTAAATAAGACTTTTCTAATAAAGCTTAAAAAATAAGTTAGTTTATAGTTGATGAATATGATCTTGTTTTCGATACTGTTTATTTGTATTTACTGCTAGCTTATATATAATATATGATTATTTGTGAATGAAAAAAAAATCATATTTTATAACTTTCGATTAATTACTTGTTAATAATAACATATTAATGAATTTTATAATTTTTTTAATATATAATTCAAATATATTATTAAGAGCATCTCTAACCGGTCGGTATATTCACTTTTTTGCCGGTCGGAGACCTCCAACCGGCCGCTATATATAAAAAAATTTTGCCGGCCAAGATTTGTGAACGGCATATTTGCCTACCCAAATTTCATACGGCAAAACCCAAAAGCAGGGACCCCACCACTTTTTTATATTTTTAATATCAAAATTCATTAAATATATAATAATTTGTTTTTTAAATTAACATATTTATATTAAATAATGTTATTTTAATGTAAGGTTTACAAATTTGGTGTTTTTTTTAGAGGATGGTTGGAGATGAGTTTGTTTTTGGTGTTGATAGACCCACCAAATTTGATGTTTTTTGTGTTTTTTTTTTTTTTTTTTTTTTGTGTGTGAAGGTTGGAGTTGCTCTAATAATTTTAATCGATTGAAAATCTTTATGGCATTCACAAATATAATATTTTGTGAAAAAAAGTAGGAGGGGTTTATATTATAAAATAATATAAATGGTGGGGTTAAAATTGAGAAAAGGAAAAAGGCAGCGGCGGGGCACGACAAGGCATAGCCCCAATTTTAGGGGTCGTCTTCTTGGGAACCTAAAACCCCCTTCCAATCCAACCCCATTTTTTGGATTTCTTTAAGCTACTCGTTTTCAATTTTTTAATTACATTTTACAAAATAAATCATCTAATTGATGACTACTATAACATTTTAATCAAAAAATATACAATTTTGGTGATTAAAATGTAAAAAGAAATTGACCTAAAGAAACAAAAGATGGGTTGTGGCTTAGGGAGGCTAGGATGACGGTGGGACGGGAAGAGCAGAGGTGAAAACCGTTGTGAGGTTGGGAGGGAGACGATGGTCATGACTAGTCAGACGCTAGCAGATAGGAAGACATTAGGGGTGGGCCGACGAGGTTAGTGGCTTGTACCATACAAGTCGTTCGTGGAAGTTATTGAGTAAAAGGGAGGATGGAGGAAACACGTTTGAATTAAAAGCCTATTTTTACGAAATGGGTTGGATTTAGCTGACTACGATGTTTGTAAGTATACCTATGAGGATCAAATTCACATGGTTTAGGTGGCTCCCACATAAGCCAACCAAGGGATAACTCGTTATCCAACGACATACGAGGATCAAGGAGATCTCAATTTCAAAAAGTAGATTTAGCATGTCTTCCATAACACATGATAAGGGGTTGTTATATGCACCCTCTTTAGGTCAAAATAAAGTTAAATCATGCATTGGAAATGTAAAGGGGGGGGGGGAGGTTTGATGTTGATGGATGTCAGGAAGAAATTAATAGAGTATGATTTATTTAACAAGTAGGGACGGTCGCATCTATCCTAACCCACATGATATTGCTTGCAAAACAAATGTTTAAGCAGTAATGTTTTCATTACATGCATGTTTGTTGAATAATATATAAACTTATTGAACTTATTAGTCGGCTAGTCACATACATATTAGAAGCATGAACATCAAAAGTAAACAAGTGTAAGGGTAAGGTCTAGATCTTCTAGGCCTAATTTTCAGTTTTTGGTTTTAGTTTAGTATGAGAAGAATTAATAATGTTTAGACATTTGATTTCAGTTTCAGTTGTAAAAACTTCTGCTAAGTTATTTACAATAATGTTAGCAGGGCTGTAAACGAACCGAACGTTCAGTGAATCGTTGATGAACCGTTCGGCGGTATGTTCGTTTATTTACGTTCGTGAATGTTCGTTCATTTATGTTCGTTAATGTTGATTCATTTATGTTCGTTTATGTTCGCCTATGTTTGTTTATATATATATTATATGACATTAATATGTAAAATCATTAATTAAATTATTTTTTTAGAATTTCTTTTTATACCTTAAGGTGGCGTTTGGTTCACAGAATGTTTTTGGATGAAATGGAATATGTCAAAGGAATTTGACTTTGAAGGAATTGGAATGAAATGTTGTCAGGTTTGACCACCTGTTTGGTTGATAGAATTGGAATGGAATATATTAAAGGAATTGGAATATGTCTGTTTGGTTTACAGAATGTAGCTTTGGAATTGGAATAAAATATTGATAAATGACCAAAATATCCTTATTGATAATTTTAATTTTTATAAACAAAACATGCTTTAATAAAATAGCCATTAAAATTACTTTATTTGTAACGGTGGTTCAGATTGGTAGTGGTCAGTGGTGGTTTAAAACGATGGTTCATATCGGATGTTGTCAGCGGTGGTTGGTGGTCGTTCATATCAGTGGTGGTTCAGATCGGCAGTGCACGGTGGTGGTTCAAAACGACAGTGGTCGGCGGTGGTTCACATCGGTGGTGTCGGCGGTAGTTCATATTGGCGGTGGTCGGCGGTGGTTCAGAATGGCGGTGGTCGGCGGTGGTTTAGAACGGTGGTGGTCGACAATGGTTCAGATCGACGGTGATCGGTGGTCAGCGGTGGTCGGTGGTGGCTCAGATTGGCGGTGGTTTAGATCGGCAATGATTCAGAACGGTGGTGGTCGATGGTCGACGATTCAGAACGACGATGATTAGCGGTGGTTCGGATCAGCGATGGTTCAGAACGACGGTGGTCGATGATCGACGGTTCAGAACGGCGGTGGTCGACGATGGTTCAGAACGACGGTGGTCAGTGGTGGTCGTCGGTGGTCAGTGATGGTTGGCGGTGGTTTAAAACGGCGGTGGTTCAAATCGGCGGTGGTCAGTGGTGGTCGGCGGTGGTTCAAAACAACGATAGTCGGTGGTCAGCGGTGGTTCAGATCGACGATGGTTCAGAACGACAGTGGTTGGTGGTCGGTGGTGGTTCATATCAACGATGGTTAAAAATGGCGATGGTCGGCGGTGGTGGTTCAGATCGATGGTGATCGACGGTTGTCGACATTCGTTCAGATCGATGGTGATCGGCGGTGGTTCAAAGCAGCGGTGGCTCAGATCGGCAGTGATCGATGGTCAACGGTGGTCAGCGGTGGTTTAGATCGGCGATGGTTAAGAATGGCGGTGGTCGATGGTCGACGGTTCAAAACGGCGGTGGTTGGCGATGGTTTAGAACATCGGTGGTCAGTGGTGGTTCAAAACGGCGGTGGTCGGTGGTCAGTGGTGGTTCAAAACGGCGGTGGTCGGTGGTCAACGGTGGTTCAGATCGGCGGTGGTTCAGAATGGCGGTGGTCGACAGTGGTGGTTTAGATCGACGGTGATCGGCGGTGGTCGGTGGTCGATGGTGGTTCAGATAGGCGATGATCGACGGTGGTCAACGATGATTAGGTTATATTGGATTGAACATATGTGGTATTATGAAAAATAAGAATTTCATTCCATCAAAATACCTTGTAGTTGCTAAGGAATGTTAAATTCCCTCATTTGTGGAATTTAAATATTCCTTCCATGAAAAAGAATGAACCAAACAAAAGAATTGAATCTAGTCAAAGGAATTCAACATTCCAATTCCATCAGATTCCTTCAAAATCTGCGAACCAAACGCCACCTAAGATTACCCCAGTTTTTCATTTTATTATGTTATTTTTTTACGAACAAAATGATGAGTAACGATGGTTGTTTTTTGTTTATTTGTGTTCGTTCATTTATGTTCGTTCGTTTAGCTCTTAATGAACGGACATAAACGAACACGGACAAACATATTTTCTTAACGAACGAACATGAACACAAAAAAATTTTGTTCGTTTACCGTTCATATTTGTTCGTTCGTTTGGTTCGTTTACAGGCCTAAATGTTAGGGACTGTTTAGTTCAAATAGATGAATAAAAATGATATGGATTGAAAATGGGAATAAAAATGAAAACGACATTGAATGAAAATGAAAATGAAAATGAAAATAACATGGAATGAAAATGGGAAAGAATTTTCATTTCTCCGGTTTAACCTGCAACGAAAATTAGGGCTTATGGGGATAGACCATTTATATTATATATAATGTAAACTGAACAGTTTCTTTTATTTTCAATGTCATTAGTTACTGTTTAATACATTCTGCAAAATGTAATGGTCATTTTATGTTGGTCCAATATTGTGTATTGGGCTTTGCATAAATTTGAAATTATAGGCCCAAAATATGCAATCAACATTCAAGAACAGTGAACAGTGAGCAGCAGCAGCAAAGAAGAAGGGGGAATCGTCAACTGTATTAGCTTCACGGTGAGAGCAGAGCGGAGGAGGAAAAAAAGCGGGAAAATGGCGGCGGCGCGAGCGGTGGCGGGGAGTGGTTTGGTATCGTCACGTCCGGTGACGTTCGTGACCGGAAATGCCAAAAAGCTTGAAGAAGTTAAAGTTATTTTAGGGCAATCCATTCCCTTTCAGTCCCTTAAGCTCGACTGTATGTATATTCTTCTGTTGTTCTGCCACAATAATCACTGAATTCCTATCGTGTTTTTGTAGTGTTTTGATTGATTGATTGATTCACAGTGCCAGAACTGCAAGGCGATCCGGAGGATATCGCAAAAGAAAAAGCTCGTTTGGCCGCTAATCAGGTACGCTCGTATTCTATAATCTCCATTGATGATCTTTCAGTGTTGCACGTTTTTTATTTGGAAAATTGTGTGTGTGTAGGTGAAAGGTCCGGTGCTAGTTGAAGACACTTGTCTATGTTTCAATGCTCTTAAGGGTCTTCCTGGTTAGTTACAATTAATTTTTTGTTTTGTTTTGTATTATGTCATAAAATTTTGGATCGAAAATAGGATTTTAGTTGATGTGAAGCCATGATGATCAGTTAACAAATGAAATTATTTGTTGATTTTAATTCTACAGTTTTGCCACATATCTTTGATTTCCTCTTTAGAACTCTTCAAAGAGTTCAATGTAACATTTTCTGCATTAATTTTTTTGCAGGGCCTTACATGTAAGTCTCTATTGCTGCACTTTCTTTTCTCTCTTGAGGTGATGTTTTAAAGCCTCCTGTCAAATTTCCATTCAGTTATTGCTTATATTAACCTTGTTATAGTCTTAGCTCTATTGTTAGTATGATGGTCCAATTGTTTACATTGTTAACTAGATTTGGTGGCATAAATTAAGCCATCATTTATGTGTTTAGGAGTTTGGGTGTCACTCAGATTTTTATTTGCTTTTCATGCATCAACCATGAATACTTACCCAAATGAATCACTACATTTTTAAGCAAGCGGGGTGGATAAGTCTGGTGGTGGAATAGGTTATGCTTTACATTGAACAAGAAGGAATCATCTAGGGGGTGAGGAATAGGAATGAGGATGAATAATGATGTTTTGGTTCCATATAATGCAATGATTGATTACTTAAAATTGGGTAATCATCCATACCCTAGTAAATTGTGGGGAAATGACTTTTCATTCCCCAACATTCCCATTTCTTATCATCGCCCTTTCCCATTTCCAATTCCTAAAACTGAACCAAGCACCCCCTAAATGTCTGAATAGCTTCAGCGCAAGAAGCCTTAAAGTAACATCTGTGTCTTATGTGTGTAGTATAACTTTATTTCAGAAGAAAGCTATAGTGATTACTATATAAACCGAGAAATGTATTTTTATCTTGTATGTGAATCCGACCGGCTAGGAGAAGAACTACCAAACCTGGATGTGCCAAATCTGTATTTGTGTTATTAGAAACATGGAAGTCTCACTACATAATGAAATGCGCTCTACAAGTTAAATCACCCAATGTGCAGAACCCAAGTTCTGGTTAACTAATTTCAAACCCTGGATAGTTTTTGCTTCTTGTTTAATGTAATGAAAGCATTATATAGGAATGTGAGGGTTGGTGTTAGTTATAGACCCCTTTGCCGGTTTGTGGCGGAGAAGGTGTGGGCCGGTGGTCTTTGGGTTACCGGTAAATCATAGCCTTTCTTGAGGTAAATGGTTCAAACCTCACCAAAGATGAGGAGTGTGTATGAGTATTTGCCATATATAAATATTATATACTTCAAAAAAAATATATGCCATGTGTGGGCTAGCTATTGGCTACAACAATTCCTAGATCAGGGGAAGTTTCTATGAGTGTATCATTTATCTGATGGCTATATAATGGTTTATTATTGTCTTCTAATTTTAATCAATCTCCTAGATTAAAAGAAGTTATTTTGATTATGGATATTTTGTTGTTTTTACTTTTTTGTGGGTGACAAATGCTGATCCATAGCAAGTGGTTTCTCCAAAAGCTTGGTCATGAAGGTACTTCAAATAACTTTTATCCTAATTTACCTTGATGTTGAACTTCACAAATATCATGGTTGTTAAGTACTTGAATCACTTTTGTAGGTCTAAACAATATGTTGATGGCTTATGAGGATAAATCTGCGTATGCTATGTGTATATTTTCACTTGCTATGGGGCCAACTATTGAACCCATTACGTTTGTGGGAAAGACTCAGGTATGCTTCATATTATCATTGTGTTCCTACACTTATTCTTTACATGCTATTCACACATGATATCAAATGGTCTATGATCTTTTTGTGATTTGAGATAACCGAACCGAGTAGGGTCTGTAGAGGGTAGGATCTAGTTATGTAGACCTTAAGTATGGAAAAAATTATCCCTTCGTCTTAAAATAAG
Source organism: Arctium lappa (assembly GCA_023525745.1). Lineage (NCBI taxonomy): Eukaryota > Viridiplantae > Streptophyta > Magnoliopsida > Asterales > Asteraceae > Arctium > Arctium lappa. Next base: position 16,982,397 of record CM042056.1, on the reverse strand, counting down.
TGTCCACATATCTATTTTACTTTGTTCCAATATGTGCCCACTTCTTTTTTTCCAAAAAAAAGTAATAATAAATGTCCATTTTCAAAAGTAATTGCCAACTTTCCGGTTCTACCGAAGTTCATTACTCCTCTCCTCTATTATTAAGGGTAAAATTGGTATTTAGTTGATTAAAAGTATAATGATCACACATTCCTAAAACATTATGTTTTTATTTATTTATTTATCGTGGACATTTATTTTGGGACTGAGGGAGTACTGAAAAGGGTTGCACTAGCCGGGCTGAAAACATGATTGCTAATATGTATGAAGGGTCCGACTGCATGTTGTCGGTTTAATTGATTTCACAAACAATTCAACACAAAATTTTCCTTTTTTTCAGGGAAAGATTGTTCCTGCAAGAGGACCAAACGATTTTGGATGGGATCCAATATTTCAACCTGATGGCTATGATCAAACGTAACACCATATCCGTGCATCTATTTCTATACGACCATCTTCATAATTCTTGATCATAAGACAAAAAGCTACAAATTAATTTGATGGTTTCTGTTGTTACAGTTATGCCGAAATGGCCAAGGAAGAAAAGAACAAGATATCTCATCGGTCGAGAGCTCTTGCACTTGTGAAATCCCACTTCGCAGAGGCTGGGTATGTATTCGATACGTAAGACTAAACTTATTTGTATGGATGTATCACACACCTTGGATTCATCTTTTAGTTGTGAACAAGGTATTGTGTTTGTGGGTATGATTTTCTTAATTTGCATTTAGTCCGATGTTCGAGCTCGAACTTGATGCTCGTTTAACAAATTTGAGTTATACATTATACCTAAAATTCAAGCTTTATAAGCTTGTTTATGTGCTCGAACTCGAGATCGATTAACTTGTTTATTGGCTGGAACTTTGACAATATGTATATTTTGTTTATATGCTTTATGAACATATATGCTTGAATGACTCTGTCCAACTCGGAATTTTTTAATTCAGCTTTTGAACAAGTGGAGCTGAAGATTGGTGTTATGAAACTTGACTTGTTAAGTTAAACGACCTTTATTTTGTATTTAAGCTCGAGTTCGATTCATTTACAACTCTATCTCCAACATTCATATTCCATTCCCTTGTAACCGGACCAAAGCACCCCATAAGTCCGATGGCCTCAATCAAGAGCATCTCCAATTCTTCAAAATAAAAAAGTAAATTTTAATAATTTTAAAAAAAATTACATTTACTTTCAATATTTATTCTGAATATTTTTCAATATTAAAATATTTCATAATGTAAAAAATATTTAAGCATTGTTTGATAAAAATAAGTTAAAATAAGTTAGCTTATAAGTGGGCCCGGTGTAACCCCCCAATGTGGGCTCGGCGTAAAAGTCCCTCCGTGACTTGACATTTTATTCTCCCATTTCCCAATAAATCTCATTTTTTTTAAAAAATTTTTTGATAAAGCAAAAGCAACTCAATAAAAAAAAATGTTATTTTTTTTCACCCGATTTTTTGTATTAATAACCCGATATTCCTAATTTCCTATATATCATAATTCGTCAAAACATTGAAAAAAAATCAGATATTTTTTAACCAACAAATCTTCATTCCCCATTGACTTGACACTTTATTCCCCCATTTCCCAAAAAAATCTCATCCTTTTCCAAAAAAAATTTTGATAAAACAACTCAATGGAAAAAGATGTTATTTTTTAACCCGATTTTTAGTATTAAAACCCCGATATTCCTAATTTCTTATATATCATAATTCGACAAATCATTGAAAAAAAATCGGATATTTTTTAACCAACAAATCTTCATTCCCTATTGACTTGACACTTTATTCTAGGGGTGCCAAAAAGTGACTCAACCCACCAACTCAATCCGAACCCAACTCAAAATTAGCAAGTTAGGTTGAGAATTTCAACCCATTTAAGTTAAATGGGTTAATCCGTCTAACCCATTTATTAATTGAGTTTGGGTTGAGTTGAAATTTTCAACCTGATTTCGACCCATTTACAATATGATTTTGACCCATTTACAACCTGTTTTTAACTCATTTACAACTTGTTTCTAACTCATTTATAATATTACCTAATATTTTATTTTTAATTATTAATCAATATTTAATACAATTAATATTTTAATATAATTCTTAAAGATTAAAAAATAATTTCTATATTGAAATTTGAAAGTTGAAAATCCTAATCGACTAAATCAGTAAATCTTATTCCTAATTTGAAACGCCATACGCCTCCAACCTCCTCTCCTCCCTCTTCCCTCATACGCCGTCGGCGCAGATCTTCCTCCCTCTTCACCGGAGACTCCTCTCCTCTCCCTCTGTTCCACGGCTTCACGACGAGCAGTCCACGACCAGTTTAATTCCATTGTTCACGGTAAACTTGTAATCTTAACTTGATCGACTTCAGTTTCATTGTTCGACTTCAGTTCTTAACTTGATATATATTTATAATCTTAACTTGATTGACTTCAGTTCCATTGTTACTTATATATATTTATAATCTTAACTTGATCGACTTCAGTTCCATTGTTCATTATTCACGGTAAACTCGGTAACAATGGAACAATAGTTATAGTTATATTGATTGTTGTAATCTTAACTTATATATATATATATATATATATATATATATATATAGTTATAGTGACGGTTGTAATCTGTCCATTTGTATAGAGGTCTACAATCTACATTCTACAACATTGAACATAAAGTTTACTCCCTCATTTTTTGATAAGACAACTCAATGGAAAAAAGATGTAATTTTTTGACCCGATTTTTTGTATTAAAAACCCGATATTCCTAATTTCCTATATATCATAATTTGATAAAACACTAAAAAAAATGAGATATTTTTTACCAACAAATCTTCATACTTTTCCAAAAAAAAATATCTTCCAAGATATATATATCGATTTGACAACACAATTACAATAATCAGATATATTTTGACCAACTTTATACCTGATTTTTTACCCAATATCCGATATTTTGTTATTTTACTTCATGGTGACATAAATACCAATTTCTTTCCAAAAAATCTTCCTAATTTCCAATATATCATGATTTGACAAAACACTGAAAATAAATATCAGATAAATTTTGATCAAAAAATCTTTCTACTTTCCCAAAAAATTCTTACCTTCCCAAGATATATATCGATTTGACAACACAATGACGATAATCAGATATATTTTGATACATTTTTACCAGATTTTTTTTACCCAATACCCGATTTTTTGTTATTTTAACTTCATGGTGACATAGATACCAATTTCTTCCAAAAAATCTTCCTAATTTCCAAACACTGAAAATAAATAATAGATAAAAAACAAAAGAGAATAAAATGTCAAGTCGGGGGGAGGGCGCTTTTACGCCGGGCCCACTTAAAATGGGGAGAAGGTTTGGTCTAAAAAAAGGGGACAAGAATGACACGTGTCATATTTTTATTGATTTGTCAGTTGTGGGTCTCACAAATAGTTTACGCCACGGCTGGAGTAATCCATTAGGCGTAAAAGGGTGTCATTTTATCAATTTGTTTAAAATTGTGTTATTTTGTCAATTTTTTGGGGGAAAATGTGCTATATTAGCCATTTTTCATTTTTAGTTATCAATTATTATTATTTTTGTAATTATTATTTGATTATTTTTTCTATATTATATGTAACAGTCATTTAAAATCATAAGTTAATGTTGATTTTTTTTTAAAATTTGGTTTAAAATTCAAAATTTATAATATATATAATTATAAATTTCAAATTATTTTAATTAACATATTATATTGTTTACTACCTTATTTGTATTAATTAATATATTATATTGCTATAAATTTGTTTTAATTATATTATTAAATATTGTAATTGATTATTTTTACTAGATGTCATTTTTGGTAATTTTATATGCTAATAAACTAGTTTTTGTCAAACATGACTTTTTCATCAGCTAGCTTATCAGCTACCAGCTAACTTATTAGTTATCAGCTAGCTTATCAGTTAGTTTGTCAAACATAGCCTTAGTTGCCTCCTTTCATTTAATTTTATTTAGGGATGTAAACGAACCGAACGAACATGAACGGAGGCTTGTTCTTGTTCGTTCGTTTAACTTAACCGAACGAACACGAACGGTAAACGAACGAAATTTTTTGTGTTCATGTTCGTTCATTAAGAGCGAAACGAACGTAAACGAACGAACATAAATGAACATATACGAACGTAAACGAACGAACATAAATGAATATAAACGAACACAAATGAATAAAAAACAACCACCATTACTCATCATTTCGTTCGTAAAAAGTAACATAACAAAATAAAAACGGATAAACTTAGAAGGTATAAAAAAATAATTTAATTAATGCTTTGACACATTAATGTCATAATATATATAAATATGTTTATATATATAAACAAATATAAACGAACGTAAACGAACGTTCACGAACGTAAATGAACGAACGAGACCATTGTTCATGTTCGTTCATTTAACTAAACGAACAAAAAAATGTGTTCATGTTCATTTATTTATTAAATAAGCGAACTTTCTGCCGAACAGTTCGCTGAACGTTCGGTTCGTTTATAGCCCTAATTTTATTGGTAGGTTTTTGAATTTAATTTTAGAGAAATTTAGTAGTAGGAGATTATTTCTCCTACTTTCTCTACTTTTATAGAAAATTTTGGAAAAGCCCCTAAAAACTCCAAAAATCACATTTTCCATTTGCATATTTGAATTAAGGGGTCGTTTGTCAAATGCTTACATGAGTAAGCGCTTACCAAGTCATATTACATTAGCGGATGAATATTTATATAGCAAAGACCAAAAATCTTACCCGACAAGAGCTAAGGCAAGGACCGATAGTCTTATCTGGTAAATGAGGGCAAAGACTCTTACCACGGTTAGCGTTTACCGGAAAAATTGTTGCATACGATACCGTTTTGGTAAGTAAGTGATAGTGTTGAAATTTACCGATAAGCGCTTAATAGAAGTAAGCGTTTGGTAAACGATTCCTAAATGTTTGGAGAGTCGCTTCTTTTAACAAATTTAATTTAGATCATAAAAACTTAATTAAAAACTAAAATATATTTTAATTTAAAAAACAAATTCTCTCCTCTCTGATTTCTTCTCTTTCATCGCTCTAATACATAGATGCGTGCACACACACAATTAGATGTGCATATGATATAAAGACATTATGAATATTTTTTAAGAAATGCTATTATATTTTGTGAATACATTGTGAACACGTTTTAAATCTACGAGATATGCTATAGTTTGTAAATATATTGTGAACATTAAGTAAATCAACAAAACTAGATCTGGGCTCACCACTTGTGAACGTATTGTTAACACCCTAGTACGAAATTTATTAAAGTTGTTTTCATTGTGTTCACAATCTATTCATATTAAATGTGAATGTCTGTGTGTATGTTACGTGAGAGAGGAAAGAAGAGAAAGATATTTATAGAATTTGAATTTTTCTTAAAAAATGTATTAATTATCTTAAATTAGTGACTTAAATGAATATCACGGATCTTACAAATTATGGAGTTTTTAAATGACGATGCATTTATAGGGGTTAATCAAATGAGAACTCGGTAAATTGTGGTATCCATGAGATCTAATGTGAGCCACTTATTTTAACCAAATTATTTTATAATTTAATTAGTGATTAAAGGAGATTTGGTAATTTATGACTTAGATATTATAACCATCACCCATGATTTTGTTTCGGTCATTATCTCATTTGACTTTTCAAACAATTATATCAATTTACCCCAACTAACTTTATCAAATAAGTAAACTACGTCTTCTTCTTTGTTGAACAACCAATGACATCAGTGAATATTACATCGTGAATCTTAAGGTATCACATTAGTCGGTCTCATATCGCTAAACAACAAACAACGTTTATAGGTGGGTATTACATCATGTATCTTAAGGTATCACAACGTGTATACAGTGGGTATCACAGTTAGTATCAATGAGTATATAAAGAGAATGATTATAATTAATTTATCACAACGTGTGTATAGTGGGTATCACAGTGGAATATTTATGTCAAAGGGAAAAAGGGAGACGAAAGAGGAGACATAAGATTTCTAAAATACCTAAAATGCCCTTTATTTAAAGTTTTAAGTTAAAATTTCTAAAATTATTAATTCTCTATTTTTGTAATGAAAAGAAGAATAAATCCTATCTTAAACCCACCAACATCCCCTACCCATGTGAATTCCTCTCCGGCAAAATTTTACCATTTTCACTTTTTACCATCAAATCCATTCCATCGATACTTCTTATCTGTGTTCCCACAATGGTGATTTCATCAAGGTTTAGAGCGATTCTCCAGTAACAAAGTTAGACTCGAGGACGAAAAACAAAATGAATTGCAAACCACAGTAAAAAATACAACAAGTTTTTAAAAACCAAGGCCAAAAATAATTATGAACAAGAAATCATAGGTACGAAAATCATAGTTTACTGTAATATTATTTAACAGATGGTAATAATATTGTTATCAGTATTCCACAATAAAAATAACACGTAATTTTAGTAATGTGTAATTATTACACATTTTAAATAATAAAATGATATTTTCACCCTTATTAATAGATAGAAAAACTTTCTACATCTCATAATTAAGGCTATGTTTGACAAATTAGCTGATAAGCTAGCTAGTGACTGATAAACTAGCTGATGGAAAAGTCACGTTGACAAAAACTAACTTATAAGATGTAAAATTACCAAAAATGACATCTAACAAAAATAATCAATTACAATATTTAATAATATAATTAAAATAAATTTATAGTAATATAATATATTAATTAATACAAATAAGGTAGTAAATAATACAATATGTTAATTAAAAATTATTATTACATATATATTATAAATTTTGAATTTTAAACCAAGTTTAAAAGAAAAAAATATACATTAACTTATGATTTTAAAAAAACCGTTACATAAAATATGGAAAAAATAATCAAATAATAATTATAAAAATAATAATAATTGATAACTAAAATATATTGATTAATATAAAAAAAAATTGATATAATTATCAATAATTATAAATAATTAAAATTTTATACCAACGTATAATTAAAATTTATGTTATAATTTTTAGATAATATTAATTAATTAATAATAAATTTAAATAATTAACATTTATTTATAATTAATAGTTAATATATAATAATGGATATTAATGAGGGTATAATTGAAATAATAACAAAAAACTTCTCATAAGCTACTATAATAGCTTATCAAAAAGCTAGTTTATGTTATTCCAAACATGTACCCAGAAAATAAGCTAGCTTATTTTTGCCAAACGAACCAGTAAGTTAAGGGCAATTTTGTCTTTGTAACATTATTAACTGATTTTTTATTAAAACAATAAAAGTCATCCAATATAGGCATGGAAATGGCCCCCGTCCCGTTGGGGAACCCGGTTCACCCGTCCCGATCGGGGACGGGGATCCCCGTTTGTCTCAAACTGGGGATGGGGACGGGGACGGGTATCGTACTCCCCGTCCCGCCCTTCCCCGTACCCATTATATATTAATTAATAAATTAAATATATTATTTATTTCAACTAAATCGGTAATTCATAATTTTTTATTTTCTAACTAGGTTTAGAATCTAAAATTGTCATTTTGTGGATGTTAGTATGTAATGTTTTGGATGTCAAGTCAAAATACAATTACTCGATATGTTTTGGACGTGTGATATTAAGTTTTTTTTATTAAACTGGATTTATGTTGGTTTTTAGCTAATTAAGTATCATATGATGTGATTGTTTGTATAAAATTAAACTCCTTTTGATTTTAGGTTTATTGGAAACTTGTGAAATTTAAAGATGTATTGTGTCTCACATATTTGATTTAAAATAGTTTATATAAACGAGAAAAAAAATCCCTGTTTCCCCATTGAAGATGGGGATGGGGATGGGGACGGGGATAGAGATGAGGATCGTGGACGGGGATGGGGATTGAGGTCCCGGCCCCATTTCCATGCCTAATCCAATAAGATATTGGGAATTTAATTAAAATACCCGTATTTCAATTGTATCTTACCAAAATGCCCAAAATCTCTCCATTTTTGCCGAAATACCCATTAAGTCCGGGATTTGAGATATCCCAGAGTTGTCAAATTTTTTGAGAAATAGCGGGGTTACCCCGGGATTTAGGGCGATATCCCGGGGTTGGGGAAAAAAATTTAACTGAATTTATAATTTCCCGGATAGAGGCCGGGATGGGCCAAGTTGATAGCAAATTCTTAAGATTTTATATGATTTTAATATATATATTTACATTTTATACCCCTAAAATTATTTAGTTAGTTTACTTTATACCTTTTACTTTTCTATTTTTCATTTTACACTTTCATCCTATTAACACATATAATCGTATATTAACTAAAATACGTTAAAAAAATACGTTTTAATTTTAACAAGTTACACCATTATAACCGTCTCTTCGATACCTTCAAAATGAGCCCAATATTGAATATTTTTGGATTTAATTATTTTATTATACATCATATATACAAATTAGTAATATTTTAAATATCATTAAACCACTACCAAAAATATGTAAAACTAACAAATAAGGTGGGACTCCCATAACATATTAAGATGCTAACAAACATGTCTTAAATTTGGTCAATTATTTCACCTTATGTTTTTACATGATTTTTTTTTACCGTTGACCCATTAAACATAAAAATAAAATTCAAATATCCTCATTTTAAAAATAAATGTATTGAAATTGTCGTCTCTGTATAATCAATAATTCTTAAAAGTTTTTACAATAATAATGATATTAAAACTAAACCAGATATGATATATAATAAAATTCAAAAATATGAATTTTATTTTTATTATATATTATATCTGGTTTAGTTTTAATATCATGATTATTGTAAATTTTTTTGAAAATTATTGATTATACAGAGACGACAATTTCAATACATTTATTTTTAAAATGAGGATATTTGAATTTTATTTTTATGTTTAATGGGTCAATGGTAAAAAAAATCATGTAAAAACATAAGGTGAAATAATTGACCAAATTTAAGACATGTTTGTTAACATCTTAATATGTTATGGGAGTCCCACCTTATTTGTTAGTTTTACATATTTTTTGTAGTGGTTTAATGATATTTAAAAAAATTACATATGTAGTATATATGATATAATAAAATAATTAAATCCAAAAATATTTAATATTGGGCTCATTTCGAAGGTATCGACGAGACGATTATAATGGTGTAACTTGTTAAAATTACAACGTATTTTTTTAACGTATTTTAGTTAATATACGATTATATGTGTTAATCGGATGAAAGTGTAAAATGAAAAATAGAAAAGTAAAAGGTATAAAGTAAACTAACTAAATAATTTTAGGGGTATACAATGTAAATATATATATTAAAATCATATAAAATCTTATGAATTTGCAATCCACTTGGCCCATCCCGGCCTCTATCCGAGAAATTGTAAATTCAATTAAAAAAATTTCCCCAACCCCGGGATATCGCCCTAAATCCCGGGATAACCCCGCTATTTCTCAAAAAATTTGACAACTCCGGGATATCTCAAATCCCGGACTTAATGGGTATTTCGGCAAAAATGGAGAAATTTTGGGCATTTTAGTAAGATACAATTGAAATACGGTTATTTTAATTAAATTCCCTAAGATCTTTCCACTTGTTTATTTTATTAAAGCAACCCCACCTTGTACCTCCTTACCCCTACCCCCTATGGCCCTCTCAACTCTATCTTCTACAAAACCACCTTCTCTTTTTCTTTTTTCCTTCACCACATGTCCACATCACTTTTCAACTACCCACCAATTCTTGATTCCCACCATGAAAACATGCATACATCCCCACATAAGCTTCAAATCATGAACCAATTAAAAAAAATTCAGACCCAAATCTTTGTTATTGGCCTCACTTAAAACTTGGAGATGAACGCACGATGAACTCAATCCAACTTTTGAAAATATGTAACCCATTTGATCTAGATCATCCCCTCGAGTAATAACCCCTGCTCGATAACCATATGCACCGTCATGTGGTTTGTTCTAATTTCTAAAAAGATGTTTTGTGACACCAATGACAGTTGTGGAGGCGACAGTAAACGGGAGCAGGAGATGAAGGTAGAACCGAGAAATAATCATGGAAACAGAGGGGTATATTATATATGCATATATAAATAATACAATATAATATTATATATAATATCATATCTATAATATAACATAATATCATGCATTATTTAATTAAAAAAATAGTAAAAAGACTGTCTTACCCCTTATCTAATAGACATTTTTTTTAACAAAGTTAGTTTCAGGGAAGAAAAGCAAAAGAAATGGAAACCACAAGGATGAAAAAAACAATTTTCAAAGACCAGGGACGAAAATAATTATAAGCAACAAACCATAAGGACGAAAATCATAGTTCACTCCATATAGAAATATAATCACTTAATTTGGGACGTACCTAGAACGATCAAGAGACATCTATTCTTTTTTTCTTTTTTTTTTATCAGGTCATGTAAATAATAGTTGACCATGTAGTGTAGAATTATATTTCATCCGTCACAAAATAAGTGTCTAGATTACTATTTTAATTTGTTCTAAAATAAACGCAGTTTTAAAAATATTTCATTATTACATTTTTAGTTAACAAAAAGGAGGAAAAAAAAACAATGTTACTTTTAATTACAAAGAGAGAAATTTTTTCTATCACGTGATTAAAGATAAAATGAAAAATTGAATATTTAATCTTGTTTACACGGCTTGGGACAGTGGGAGTAAAAAAATAAGGGACTGTTTGACAGTTGCTGAATAGTTTAGTGCAGAATGATTAAGTGGTCTGAATGATTAAGAGATTTTTATGGTATAGTGTAAAATGAAATATGGTTGTTTGCTAATTGTTCATAATGAAATCAGGGCTCTTAATGGTTAAGGGAGGATCAGGATATAAAATCATTAAGAGGATTTTAGAACCATTAAGAGGCAACCCTTTTTTCTACCAAACAAGATTTACCTCTTAGCAATTCAGAGGTTGCCTCTTAATGGAACCATTAAGAGGTAAACAAACAACCCCTAAGTAAAAAACTAAGGGGTTGTTTGTTTACCTCTTAATGATTCCATTAAGAAGCAACCTCTGAATCGCTAAGAGGTAAATCTTGTTTGGCAAAAAAAATGGTTGTCTCTTAATGGTTCCAAAATCCTCTTAATGATTTTGTATTCTAACCCTCCCTTAACCATTAAGAGTTTTGATTTCATTATGAACAATTAACAAACAACCATATTTCATTTTACACTATATCATAAAAACCTCTTAATCATTCAGGCCACTTAATAATTCTGCACTAAACCATTCAGCAACTGCCAAACAGCCCCTAACATAACTTAATATTAGAAAGAACGAAAAAACCAAATTCATTAAAAAAAAGGTCATAAATCATGTGTACCTCACGTGGAGGGACACACCTTACATGTAATGCTTCCACGCCAAAAGCGATTTTCTTACAATAACATATTTAATGGAAAATCCATGTATTTAAGCTTTTAAAAATCTGATCATTTTAGAAAATACAGAGCATGTTTGCAATGAAGAAAACATTAGAAAGGTTAGAATATATATATATATATATATATATATATATTTAAAGGTAACATTAAAATTAAAGAAAACATGAGAGTACAAGAGGAAAAAAATGATAAAATTTGTGAGATGTAGAAAAATCGACACCTGACAAAATAAAATTAACAAACCAAACCAAAGAGAAACAGGAGAAAGAGCCGAAGGCTCCTCAAACCATGCCCAACAGAGAACGAGAACCAGGTAGCAAACATCGGCCAACGCATTAGATAGGTTACAATATTCTTGATAATTTATTTAAAATAGGGATAAAATTTGAAATGTCAACTTCAACATATTTTTTTATTTTAAAGATTTCAATATTAATTATATCATTTATAACTTTATCAACTCAATAAATTTTAAAAATCTTTATATAAAATAATAATTCAAATATTGGAAAAGAATAAAAGCTCATTTCTCTCTCCTCTCGGTTAAATTTTAGAAAATTTCTGAACTTTGAATAGTCTTTTGTTTTCTCTATTTTAGAAAACAATATTAAAAATCTTCTAAAACAAAATATCCATTTTCTCTATTTTAGGAAATCTTTTGAAAATACTCTAATAGAAGTGATTCTAAATGAATTCCTTCTATATTTTATTTGAACTTCATTTCTGCTATTTTATTTTATGTTATTTATAAATATCAATATTTTTTTTTACATTCATAATGTTCTAATTGATTTAAAAGAAGGGATCCAATCCAAATAGCAATACCTATCAAATACAAAGGTTGAGTATACAGATTTTTTAAAATGGAGAAAATGAAGATTTATGACATATATTTGCTCCAATAGATTCTCCAAAATAGAGAAAGCAAGAGAGAGCGTGTGAATTTTTTCGAAACCTGGAGAATTCCTCACAAATGATTGCAATGAGAGACTGATATAGAGAGAATTTGATACTCATAAAGGTTCTTCGAAGATAATTGGAAAAGGGGAAAACGGGTTCAAAAGAAGCTCATAATTTGGCATCAGAAACTAGAAAACAGTCCCTTACCCGACTTATCCCGCGACTTAGGTCGCGTGCAAAGTTGTGCGCGTCTCTTGACTAGTCCCGAACGGATTGCATTTATTTGTTTATTTGGTTATTTTGTTTCTTAATTAGTTTATGATAGTTATTTAGTTTTAGTTGTTATTTATCAACTTTATAATTAGATTAGGATTATTATTTAGGGGTGTGCATGGGACTAGTACCGTATCGAAAATTCTCGATACCAAAAATGTGGAAAACTCTATACCGAATACCGTACCGATTAGACCGGTTCGGTACCGGTACCGGTAATGGTATTTCAGTAATAGTACCCCGTCAGTCCCGGTTTTGCACTTTACAAACTTCAAAGCAAACGTTATCACTCTAAAGCAACGTATGAACTCTTAAACATCCATAGAAAACCAAAAAACAATGTATGAACTCTCAAACAACGTAAACAATAAGGGCGCGTTTGGTTTGCGGGATTGTAATAGAATGGATTGGATTTCAAAGAGGGATTTGGATTTGGGGGAATTTGAAATCCCATCATGTGTTTGGTTTGTAGAATTTGGAATGGATTTCAAATTCATTCATTTACAAGTCTTGTTTGGTTTGTAGGATTTGGATTGAGTTTTTTTTTTAATTATTTTTTTGTTTTATAAATAATTTATTTTTATTGGTAAACGTCAGATTTGGATCGATACAATTTGACGTCTGGATCAATGTTTTAAAAACCAGGTCGAACCGGTGAAGATACCGGGTTTATGCCATTTTATGACCCAGATTGAACCGGTCGGTTCTATTAAAAAACCGGTTGAACCGGTCATAATGAACCGGCATCGAATCGGTTGACCCGGTAACAAAAGTTAAAAACGAATAGTCCAATAGACAATACATATTAGCGTTAAAAACCAACACTTCAATGTCTCAAGATCCATGATTAGGTTTAATCGTTATATTTCGTTTGGATGTATTTGAATTGATGAAAAACTTATGATTATGTGTGTTTATTTAATGTTTTTGGATTGATGTAAAACTTGTTGTTATGTGTTTTTTTAATGTTTTAACTTGTGGACATCAATATTTTGGTTATATATATATACTAGAAATGTACTCGCGCAATGCAGCGAGATACATCACGATTTTAATGTTTATTTTTATTTTTTGTTTTTTATTGATTTACAGTACGATTTTGGATGGTTTTTATTGAGTGATAATGATTTTTTTATATATAAATTTGTTTAATTTAGGCTTAACAATATAATGTTTTTTATATATAAAAAATTAAGTAGTTTGTTAAAATTCATTAATTATCTTATATATTTTAAATTTTTTATATTTAAATTGAGATTTTTATCCTGTTTTGATTATGTTTATCAGAATTCAAATTTAATAATTTTAGGATTTGGGGATTAGAGATAAGGATTTTGGGGGATAAGGATGAAATTTATTAATTAGGGTTAAAAGAATTTAAAAGTAGTACATATTGCTTCATTAATTGTTTTTTAAGAGATTTTAAGTAGATTAGCATTAAATAATAGTACATAATGCTTAATACATTACGATTTTAATTGTTAATGTTTATTTTTATTTTTTGTTTTTTATTGATTTACAGTACGATTTTGGATGGTTTTTATTGAGTGATAATGGTTTTTTTATATATAAATTTGTTTAATTTAGGCTTAACAATATAATGTTTTTTATATAAAAAAAATTAAGTAGTTTGTTAGAATTCATTAGGGTTAAAAGCTTTACAGGTAGTACATTAGGCTTTAGTAGTTATTTTTAAGAGATTTTAAGTAGATAACTTTAAATGATAGTACATAAAGCTTAGTGAGTTGTAATTAAGAGTTTTTTATGCCATCTTTATAATATAGTATATATATATATATATATGCATTAAAATGAAAAATACAAATAAATTCTTGAAACCGGGTTGAACCGGTTGAACCGTGACCCGGTTACCACACCGGTTCAATCAAAAAACCGGTTTTTACAACATTGGTCTGGATCACGCTTTAGAATCCGTTGGATTTGGATTTCAAATCCAGGCCCAAAGCCAAAGATTTCCAAATCCATCATACGAGGGATTTTAAAATGGTCAACGAATTTGAAATCCGGTCAATGAAATCCTTTCCTGCAAACCAAATGCAGGATTGGAATGGATTTGAAATCCAAATCCATTCCAATCCCGCAAACCAAACACGCCCTAAGTTCTTCCATTCCAAAAACAAAGTATGAACTCTCAAACAACTTCATAAGCAAACAAACTTACTTGTGTATCTTCAATAGAAGGGGTTGATTTCTTGAAGTTAGACATTGAAGGGGTTGATCAATTGCAAAAATTGGAATTTCTTGAAGATTTAGGGTTGGTATTTCATCACTATGGTAAGGAACCATTTCATATTTTGGAATGGATTTGAATTTTGATATAGGAATAAGAATGGATTTGTTTGGAATTTGTGAAAAAATGGCGTCTTTTCGACTTTCTGTACCGGTTCGGTATTTTCGGTATTTATAGGGGACCCGGTACCGATATTACCGAATACCGATTATAGGAAAAACATGGAACCGATTACCGTACAGAAATACACGGGATGGTCAGGGATCGGTACGGTACCGGTTCGGTATCGAGATTTGGGACTCTTTGCTCACCCCTATTATTATTAGTTTACTTTTATTTATTATTTAATTACTTTTATAGTTGATTTACGATTAGAATTAGATTTGAATTTAGTTTCATAGTTATCTTTTATTTGAGTTTAGACTATAAATAGAATTTATTGTTTTCTTCTATTTCAATTAAGTTGATTGATCAATAAAATTATATTTAGTGTTCCATCTCTAGTTTATAATAGTTTTCTCTTATTTTCCGGTTCTACGATGATAGACTCGTTATTCTTTTGGATTTAGACACTTGTTGATGTGTTCCGTGTTTTCTTACTACGTCAGAGAGATATCATTTTTAATGTATTATTTTTCCCATCAATAGGAATTCTTAAATATTTATGAAAGATATATAATATTTATTACATGTATAAATTATTTTAATAATATAATTAATGTTTAAATGTAAATTGTTTTAAGATTTTGAGTTTTAATTTTTTTTAAGATTTATTAAAAATCCTCTTAATTTGCATAGAAAAACCAAAGATAATTGCATGAAATGATTGGATTGAAAACATGTTGCGAAGAAGAATCCAATGCACTTTTGAGACAAGATCATTACAAGTTTTGACAAAAGAAAAGGTTTCTAAACCTTTTTGGTGGTAATAATTTGAAGGACTAAAGTTTGGTTTTACTCCCTAACATTTGTTCATTTTAATGGTTCTTGTCCTTCAATTTCATTTAATCGGTTTTCGCCCCTCGCGTTTGTCATTTTTAAACAACTTTTGTCCTTAGTTAACTCTTCCCCTTAAATTTATTTAAATAAGAGGCATTTAGATCAATTTATCATTTTCTTGAATTTTTCAATTAATTTTTTTTAAAAATAATAATTATATTATATATGTATGTATGTATGTATATAAACAAGCACACTACACACTCATCCCCTTTTCCTCCATCGATTTCTCCCATCTCCCTAATTGATGTTTGGCGAGATCAAACACCATCACTTCATAGGTGGATTAAAAGATTCCTAAATCCTAAAGTTGTTGAAGCTTTAGTCACAAACATATTCACAGACATTTCAATGGATTTTGATTACGTCCAAGAAGTGTAGACCAAGGGGGAAGGAGGGAGAGACAAAGAGAACACTCGGGTCTCGGACTACACCCCTTAGGGGTGCTCACGGGTTGGGTTGGCCGGGTTGAAGGCATTTGAACAACCCAACCCAATGTTTGCGGTTTGAAAAATCTCAACCCAACCCAACCCAATCAAAAGTGCAACCCAACCCAAGCCAACCCAAACCGTGCGGGTTGGGTTGGGTTGGTCGGATTGAAATTTAATACATCATTTCACAATCTAACTAAGTGATTCCGCTTAAAACAACTAAAAACAAAACGGATATATAAAAATAAGGTTAATAATAGAAGAGAATAGTCGAAGCAGAGTATCCTTGCCTCTTGATTCTATCGATTTTGAAGATTTTTTAAGACTTGAAGGTTTGATTCGTACGATTTTAATCGACGTGGTCTCGTGGATAAATCTAAACTACGACTAAGATAAGAAGACTTGAAAATTAATAGAAAGAAAAGACAATAAAAGTCTAAAACCATTATAAAAAAAATAAAAGCGTAAGTTTTGGTCGGGTTGGCGGGTTGGTCGGGTTACTTTGGGCTCAACCCGTTTCCAACCCGATAGATGCGGTTTGGATAAAATTTGTATCGATTATGTATCGGGTTACCTCGGTTTGAGTTTTTTTGCGTTTTTTCGGGTTGGGTTGACCGAGTTAGTCGGGTTGGTCGGAAATTTGAGCACCCCTAACACCCCTGTCAGTCTCTCCATCCCATCTTCATCTCCATATTCACAAGACTTAGGTTTTTTATTTGATTTAGGGTTTGATTTAAGTTTAAGGGTTTATGGTATTGATTTTAAAGGTTGTATCAGATTTTTTTTTAGTGTAAAGAATTTTGTATCTCATATTGTTTGTGTGATTATAATATGTTGTTGAGATTATTGAGCACGGGTTTGTTTTTGATTTAGGATTTTGAATTGTAACACCCTAAAATTTAGAGTAAAATTAAAATTTGAAAATTCGTCAATATGTCGTTTGTAATTGGAGTAAACCACCCAAAAGGGTAAATGTGTGAGAGCGTTTACCAAACTTGTGCATGAATATGAAAATCAACAACAAACTAATACAAATAAATTCTATCTTGATTACATTGGTTGTCAACCTATATTCTCAAAATAAAGATGTCATTTAAACGCCAAGACTCCAAATATCTAGCATCTCAAAAATGCCTCAAGCGCACATACTCATCACCCAAACCTTCGGCAACCCACCGCTAAGGGAATCTGTTATACACGTCATTTGAGAAAAAGTGTTAGGCTTAAAGCCTAGTGAGAACATACAATTTATATAATGATTTGGGAATTAATTTAATTGCAACAATAAGTAATCATTTCCAACGAGTTGAGTTTACCATTGAAATAATAACCACATAGTGACCTTACAGTCCAAAATACATCTTACGAAGACGGGGGAGACCCGATTTTACAAGGATTGTGGCGGAACACAAAAGTAGGTCACATTCCAAGTTATTGAGCTCACCATACTAGGATCAAGGCCACGAGCTCACCGGCTCGTACTCAGATGTTGGGGAGGGCACCTAATGATCCTAATCATGCTCATTCACTAGGATTTACATTTACGACCCACGGCTAGTATCCAGTCCCACACAAACGTACCAAGTTGCCACCCTAAGGTCCAATGTCTCAACTAGTTACAAACGGGATTTAACCCATAAATTAAGCCGACTATATACCTATGGATCCACTAGTAATAGTCTGACGCTTGTCACAGTTCCACTTGTGACTATAACTATAATCACACATATAGTTCATATAAATGTTTCCATAAAATAGCTTACTTGTTTTCATAAAAGTCGGTCCATCATTTGTTATAAACTTGACAATAACCATCAATAAAACTATTCACCCTTCATAAGTTCCATTTTCATCAAAATAGTTCTTTCATCCAAAAGCTTCTCATAATCAAGTGAAAATCATGACTATGGCTAAAATGCCTTTAGTTAGATGTTTACCCATAAATATGTAAAGACAACCACATTTTATAGTTCAAGACATAGAATATTACATCATGTTTCAAAATGGTGAGAAAAGCTAAAAATCTCCAAAAAGCAAAGTTAGGTCAAAATCATTTATACAAGAACAAAAGAACAAGGAGATGATTAGGAGTCTAAAATCATGGTTTTGACATGTATAAGGTTTTTAAAGACTTAAGATGTACTCACATTGTAGAGTTTCCTTAGAAACTCCAAACTCTATAATAGAGAGGATGATTAATTTGCACTTGAGGAGGTTGGAATGCTTACACTTAGGGTTTATGTAACACCCTTAAATCTGGAAATAACAACTTATTAAAAAATTTCTAAATACATCAATAAAGGAATCATCTACAACCACAAATTAAGATTTAACCTCAATACAAACATTCATTCTATACAAAAGCCTATGATAAGGACAGGTGCTACTAAAACCCCATAATAGTTACTATCTCCAACGTTGCGGAAGACTTCACCAACTACTTACATTTGCACAAAGCTAAGGCTCGACTCTTCATAGGATTGCTAGGACCAACTCCCAACCTTGAAACCCGATGCACATGCCGACAAATAAAAAGGTTAGGCTTAACGCCTAGTGAGCTCAAGAGTTTTCAACATATATAAAATAATCGTTTAAAAGAAAGGATGCGGTTAAAATCGTAGTCCTTCAATATGATACGTCTTACATGTGAAAACAACTCATTTTCCAATAACATGCATTTTAAACAAAGAACACAAATTTTGGACGTTTTCCAAACCCAACCACTACAAAGATGATAATACCAATGTAAGCCGCCCATTTATAAATTAGTTTTAACCCAAAACTCACTCAAAGCGTAAATATAACTTGAACTCTCCATTTATTAAGATACGGTTAAACCTTAAATCCCAAGACACCCAAAACACGGGTGGGGCATAATACTCATCCCACAAAATCAAGGGTAAAACCCAATAATACAAAACGTCACCGAAAACTTGGATAATAAAACTCAATACCCAAAAACAACACCTTTCGGTGACGGGGGATTCCCGATTCCATAAAATGTGACGGTCCACAAAGTAAGCCCATTTTATGTTGTTATGACTAGTCATATAAACGAAAGTACACACAAGAGATGTCAGGCTCAGTAGCTTTAAACGTACACCCACGGAAACTCGAGTTCAACCCCGTCGGGTTCCTATGTCGAGCCCCTCATCTAATATCGTAGTACTTGAGCACGAAGGACTTATACCCACATCCGGTACCTTAACGTGCAGCACGAAGGTCTTACACCCACATCCGGTGCCTAACGTGCCTCGACTTGGAAAACTAATCGTCCCAACGCCGGACAATAATAAACCAAATATGGGATCATGACTCCCAATGCATCAACTGTGCCAAATAATACACATAAGGCACAACAAGGCTCGAAGTCGAGCTACCAAAACTGGACTATTGTCCAAAAACCCCATCAAAATAACAATGCCAAGCCGCAAACTTAGCAACCCATTGACTCGTTAATAAATGAAATAAAAACACGATTAAACGCACTCACCCAACGGATATGCAACATCATGACCAAAAGTAAGATTAGTTCAAAACTTAACATTAATTGAGACAACCCATTTTCCAAATGAACTTATATCCTTATAATTTTTCCAAGTGTCTCATAACACAAAATATGCATTTTCCCACTTTAACTGCTGGTAAGAATGAAAATCATAAAATGAGACTATAAACATTCTTTCAAGTACCTCGCATAAATGTGCAATTAATACTTTACAAAACATTCCATTTCATGAATGATGCATAAGACCCGACAACCATTTAAAAGTGTATTTCTTTGACCAAGAATTTATTTATGCAATGAGACCTCAAAACACATTCGTTTGTGACACATTTATCAAAATGCCCAAAATCCCAAATATGGGTATTATACAAAGTTTGTAAAGATTAAATACGTCAAATAATCAAAGATTAGCAATTAACCCAACATTTGATAATTTCATGTAGAACACATAAACACTTTAGAATAGACATTTTGGCATGTACAACGTTTTTACAAATCAACTTGAACTCAACTTGCTAGATTTAGGCTAAATCTAGATTTTACCCAACGAGCTCTTTTGAAGACCAGTTGAATCCTCAAGCCGAAAACTTCCAAAACCTAGATCCAAAGTTCCAACCCATAAATAACCATTTTCAACCATAAGGAAATGTTCCCCAAACATAAAAATACCAAGATCCCAAACAAGATCAAAACCCTAATTTCTTCAAAACCACCAAATTCGAGATTTGAGATATCGAACCTTAAGAAACCATCAATGGAGCATTTATAACCTTAATACAAGAAAACTTACCCTTGAAGACAAAGAGGCTTCCGAGAACACCCAATCCAACACTTCAACCCGAGCTCCCAACCGATGAACTTGATGAGGAAGATGAAGATGGAGGTTTTGTGGTTCAAGGTTCCAACTAGTTAGATGATGAAGAATCATATGGTTCAAGGGAGAAAAACCATCAAAATGGGTTAGGGTTCGGTTTTAGTGTTTGGGAGAGAAAAGAGAAGAAGATGGAAGTGAGAAATGAGGAGAAAGGGTGAGAATTCGGACATTTTAGGAGACAGGGGCCGCGGGCGACCTTGCCACGCGATAGTGACATTGTCACTATCGCGAGGGCACTCTCGCGGGGAATGTACCGCGGGTGGTACACCCCCGGCGATTGTGCCACGCGATAGTGACACATGTCACTATCGCGAGTCACAATCGCGCCACACGTACCGAGCTCCGAAAAAGGTCGAAACTCAAGATTCTCGCATGGGTCAACTCAAGGTTCGAAAGCACAACATTTACCACTCAAAAGATAGACGGAAGGCGGAGAGATAACCAACGAAGGATGGAACTTGCTTTACGAAAAACCGGGTGTTACAGTTTATATACCTAGGAGGAGCATTAATTGCACATGAGATTGGTAGTTAGAAGGAATAAATAAGGAGGGAAGATTGATGAGGAAAACCTTACCAAAAGATAGAGGGAATTTCGGCCTCCACAAAACCATAAATCAGATGAAACCTAAAAAAGCCTTGCCCGCTCTACCCACCCTACGGTACATCTCTCGCGAGATTGCCCAAGCGACAGTGACCCTGGCATTGTCGCCCCAGGGTGGTTGAGTCCGAAAGTTCCTTTTATCGACTCTGAAGGCTACCGACACCCGCACCATCTAATCCACAATCAGAGATCTCGACCCCAAGCAATTAAATGATTCATTTAATGCTCACTGATTGGAGTTTATTAAGTGTTCTAATTTTTATTTTGGCTCTTATGTGGGACAAGGTTTCTCCTCTAATTTTTACCTTTTAGGAGTCACAACCACACAAATACAAACATAATTCATAAGTGGGTTATTCTTACAGAAAACTCGGGCGTTACATGAATACCCTTTGTTTATGTTTGAATTTATGACGATGGTTGTTGATGGTTAATGGTGGTGGGTGATGGTCAATGGTGATAGGTGGTGAATGATGGTGGGTGGTGATTTTGGGTTTTATTTTGTTTAATGTTGTTTTTATAATATATAATGTATATATAATATATTGTTATGTATTTAAAATAAAGAAGAAAATGGAAATAACCAAAATCCCCCCTATTTGAAATGAATTTTAACAAGAATAGTTAACAATGGTTGGATGGAGGGACGAAATTCATAGGAAGTTAACAAACGTGAGAGACAAATACCGATTAAATGATATTGAGAAGTGAGAATTGTTAAAATGAACAAACCGTAAAGACAAAAATGTAACTTTCAGATTGTGAGGGACTAAAAGTGAATAAATGAAGTTGAGCCTGTTGAGGGACTAGGCTTATAAAACACGATTGTAAAGAAACCAAAATCCTCACCAACTCCCTCCAACCCTTTCAAATTCAATACCAAGATACAAAAAAGAAGTTGGAACAAGACGATTCTTTGGCTTGCCACACCACAAAAGCAACAAACCCAACAATGTTTTCCTTTTTTTTCTTTTCATTTGTAGAACAAGATTTAAAAAATGGCATTTATATAACAATTATATGTAAAAATTACACTCCTAAAATTTTGCGTCATTTCATTATTCACTAATTTATCTTGGAACAGAAGAAGTATATATTTAGGGATGAAAACGGGGCAGATATTAGGCAGGTAATGCATCCCACGTCCTTGACCCTGACCACCTTTTAAACCCCCTGTCTTTGACCTCGCCCCGATTAACCCCCCACGGGTTCGGGGGAAGGAATTCCCGACAGGTTTAGAGAACCCGTTGGGTACCCGTTTTAGTAAAAAAAGTTAATGTATTTTAAAATTATAATTATATTAAAATTATAACTATATCATTTAATAATAAATGTATACATATACACATATTTATTTATGAGTGAATTACACTAGTGGTCCCTGTGGTTTTCTTAAATTTTGGATTTGGTCCCTAAAACAAACTATCTATACTAGTGATCCCTAACTTTTCATTTTCATAACATTCATGGTCCTCCACTTAACAACCTTAGTTAACAACCGTTATAAATGATTAATTAGTCTTTCAACAAACTATAAGAACCAAAAATGCAATCTACTCATACATTTGATGTGACTCACGGTTTTTTTAATTTTTTTATTAAAAAATATTTTATATATTTAAGCATAAATCTAATTTCTTAAAATAAAAAACATATATTAAAATAAAAATTTATATTTACTTAAAAACTATTAAATCTACAAAAACATTTAGCATTTAAAAACTAATCAAGATAAACATATCTTTTAGGAATTGAATATGCAAGAAAAATATTGAAACTTAACTTCGGTTAATGTGATATTATCAATATCTAAGTCAAACTACAAATAATTAAAATAACAAAAAAATAAATATTATTAATTAAGATAAACATTGATTAAGAAAAACTATCACTACAACCAAATTAATAAAAAATATCAAACAATTAAGAAAAACTATCACTACAACCAAATTAAGTTTATGATGCCAAAAAAATTTAAACGTCCTAAACACTCATCTTTTCACCCATCTTTTTATAAGATGTTTGTTTTTATACAAAACTTTTTTAAATAATGTCATATAAAATTACTAATGCGACGTTTTGTATTATAAGTGTCCTAAAAAATTGTTAGGACACCCAAAAACGTTTTATAAACTTCTTGCTACGCTTTATTTTTTGTCCTATAAAATAAGTTTTATAATGTAACCTATTAGGGTGCTTAATTTTGTTGGCATCACATAAACCTAATTTTGTAGTGATAAATTTTCTTAATTGTTTGAATAATCAGTGTTTTTTAATCTTAATTTATAGTTTTTATTTTGTTGTTATTTTAATTATTTGTTGTTTGACTATATATTAATAATCTCACGTTAACGGAACTTAATTTTTAATATTTCGCTCGCATATTTTAATTCACAACTTAAAATATATATGAATTATCTTGATTTCATTTGTTTTTCTAAAGTTGAGATTTTTTAACGCTAAATGTTTTTGTGGATTTAATAGTTATTAAATGAACATAATTTTTTTTAAATTTAATATATGCCTTTTATTTTAAGAAATTAGATTTATGATTAAATATATAAAAATATTTAAATAATTTTTTTTTAAAAAAGCGTGAGTCACGTCAAATGTATGAGTAGATTACATTTTTGGTCCATATTGATTGTTCAAATACTAATTAATCCTTCATAACGGTTGCTAATTAAGGTTGTTAAGTGAAGGGGCCATGAATGTTATGAAAATGAAAAGTTATGGACCACTAATGTAGATAATTTGTTTTAGGAACCAAATCTAATATTTGAGCAAACCATAGGGACCACCAGTGTAATTCACCCTTTATTTATTTATACACACTATATACATATATATTAAATAAATCAAAAAGTTTATCGGGGTCGGGTTAGGGACGACGGGTAATGTTGTCCCCGACCCCACCCCGACTCCGCTTTTGAGTATAAAAATAAAATCTTGTCCCGCCTTGTTAGGGACGGGTACCCACGGGTAAAATTTTCATCTGTATATTAGTTATCGAACAACACTTTCCATATGATAAACAAATAAAAACTTTCGATTAGAAGAGCAAATAAAAACTAGACAATTTTTCGTTTCAACAAATTGTATGACTCCATAAACCAATTTGGAAAATAAAAAATAAAATAACATCGAATCGGGATGATCTAAAACCTATATGCCTAGTCAAATCTAAACACAAATTAGTAGAGAAATGAAAACACACATACGGGGAACAACGCTTCGCACCTGCTCCTGAAAATGGTGATGCGTTCGGTTGAAGCTTGGCCGAGGTTGCACACAAAACAACACAACAATGCCATGCACGGGTAACTCGATGCCGAGACCAGTGTTAAAAAAAGCAGCACACTTGCCATGAATTCGGCAAGAAAAATAGGGATGAAAAGGAAGGAAAATGTGGATAGTGAACACACCGACAAACGTGAAAATTTGAAGAAATGAAATGAGGATAAAAGCTAGCATTGGTGGCCTCTAAGACACTTGAGAACACCAGCATTGGAGGTAATGCTACCAACCATGTTGGATGATTTTGCCCCCAAACTGGAGGCTCTGGCATAGCTTGCCGAGGCTCCAGCTCCAGATGGGGTGAAATAAGCCCCATTCAGTAGAAGGTCACCTTCTGATCTCCAGTTCCACCCATGCCATTTTCTCGCGTCCGTATCAACCCTCTTCGTAACCTATACATCGATTGCAATATTTAACATCAAAACTCAAAAACCTACTTCCCAAATCCCAATTCCCTATTCGTAACGGTAATAATATGTGAAACCCCATTAGATTATTCTCCAAAAAAAAAAAGTTAAAAAGCACAACATATACAGAAGATAAATGGTCCACGTTTAGTCAACATGGGTGTTTGAAAAAAAAAGTTGGGGACATTGAATTAATAAAGGACACTGGACACCAACCATGTTTTAAAGTTAAATCAGGTTATAGAGTACAGTATGTACCTCTTTTGCAAAAGGATTGACAGGGGCAAGGTATCTGTTGCCTTGGCTATTGATGGTGGGGCTTGCACTTCCACCAATTGCATACATCTCCCAGTGAGTGTAGTCATTGTTCACCACATGGAAATACCCATGTCTGCATCTGCACATTTTTTCACCAAAATTCAATTTTAAGATCAAACCAAACGAACCCAATATAACCCACACAGATATAGTGAATTAAATTCGTTCATTGTTACCTTGGCATTCTCTGGATCAGACCTTTACCAAAGTGGTTATAGGCAATGGTCACTTGCATCAGCTTGTCTCTCACATAAGAGTCACTATGGCCCAACAACATTACCTGTTTTACCATCAATTATTACAAGTTTTTCGGGGCTATTTAGCATACCGACTTTCTAAAATTCGACTTTAAGAATCTAACCCTCTAGCGTAATTCCAAGTAGGTTGTTATAAACTGACAGACTGGTTATTAGAGACAGATCAAATAAAGTTATTAATTAATAAAGAAATTAAAAAGGTCATGCTCCTAATTAAAAACTCGTTAAGGTAATTTAACGAAAGGACACGGATTGTTTCCTCTTATCTTTTTTTAGCTTATGATGTCAAGATCTACGCACCTCGTTGTGGTGAGCGAAGTGGTTATTGGAAATGGTGATGGCGGTTGAGCCCATGACAGCGTCCACGAGTCCGTCAGCACAGTGAGACAAAGAATTGTGATCGATCCATATATGGCTCGACCCAAAAATGGAGATGGCATCACCGTCCGCCATTGTTCTCCAACCATAATGGGAAGGAGAGCTTCTGACCAAGGCGTTACCGGTGGGTTTACAGTCGTGAATATGTAAACCATGAATGATGACGTTAGTAATAAACTGGAGAGTTAAGCAAGCACCATTAGCAATGTGGACATTGACTCCACGGGCATCGATGGTCTTGAAGCTGTTCATGATAAGTTCTTGCTTCAACTGGATCACCATGTCTCGTTTGAACACAATCCATAACGGAGCATTTTGTATGACAGCATGACGTAGGGTGCCAGGTCGTGGGTTAACGGGGTCGTCATCCCTGGAATCAGTGACAACATAGAAACGACCTTCACGGCCTCCGATGGCATTCCGGCCAAAACCAATGCCACAGTCAGCAAGGCGCTTGCGGTTGCGGTGCCAGTTTGGGTCACACCGCCAGCAGTCATCAATAGGATTACCGGTTCCACATGAGAAATATCCCAGTTTCCTCCTCTCCGTATGGTTTCTCATCGTCCTACACAATGTCAATGTCACATATTATACGTGAGAATACGTGGAACCCATAAATTACTCTTCAAAAGAGAACTTGAGAGAGAGGATGTTTCGTTATGAGAAGAAATAGTAGAAGTCGTCTAGCCAATATGAGAATCCAATACTATATCTAAAGGTTTTGGTTAAGATCTTTTAACATCAATAGACATTGTTATTATCATAAGAAATCAGTCTTGTTTCATTGAGTTTGAAAGTGGTACAAATGGCTAGTAGTTAGCTCAGCAGTCCAAAAATCAAGATACAAGGATATTAGTACAAAGGCATATGTGGTTTTGTCCTTTTCAGATGGACCAAATGATGGTAGTATAACAGTAAAAGGAGCCAACAAGAAGGTCGAAAATTGCTTTCTTTCTCTTTAGCAGCACATGGGGCGATGGTGTGTCACATGGCAAAGATAAGCTTGTTCAGTACCAAGATTATTGGAGATTTGGATGACTTAAAGAAACCAGTATCACATGGACGTATGCATATAGCTTAAGAATCGAATATTTGGGAACATAGCGACTTTAGCTCTCATGGTAATATTTAAAAATTAAATCAATTTCTAATACACCAAAAAGTTAGAAAGCACTAAATTGAAGTTGCGTAATAACTAGGCTATATAGAAGGGAATGCAATAAGGGTAATATCGCCGTTTAATTGGGGCTCCGGTCAAAACTGGTTGTAGAGATGTCAAAATCAATCCGAAAACCCATGTGGGATACCTAGACTGATTTCATTTAGGGGTGTTGTAGATATCAGGGGGCACATGGGGCTTGATTCTTTATTTATAGTAAATTTGATAATGGGGTAAAATGATGGTTAATGAAAATTGAAAACTACATACCCAATAAAGGAAATTCCTTATAAACCATTTATTTTCTTCATTGAATTACAAAAACAAGGACCGGATAAAGCCCAAACCCGGTTCCGGACTGTACCAGATCCGAACTGTTCCCGCTGCATTGATGGACTGTTGACAATTTTTTTACACGAAAATCGATGTATTTGTTGTGATTCTATAGTCAATTACGAACACATTTATCTCATTATCCTTGAATTTCTACTGGTGTCTATAGAGATCCTTACATTTCAACGAGGGAGACGACCTCTTCAGGATCTTGAACTGCATTTTCATTCAAAGCTTCCATCTCCTTTGCTCTGTGACGACAGAGAACTCAAATTAAATTTGCGAAAACAACAAACAAATTAGACTTCTACTTGATCTTCATCATCCATGAAACATAAGACGAATACACAAGAAAACACACACACATCAAAGAATAAAGCACCTAGACACCGCCATTGAAGTGATTTTACAAACCTCTTGAGCTAGGGGCATCACATAATTACGCACAGCGTGTGGAGGGAAGAAGAGTGGATGAGACACAAAAAAGTACACTCTGTCTGTAACCAGTCAACACAGGAATTGATGTGTGCGTGTTTTTAAGTGTGTGAGAGAGAAATACAACGGTGTTGTTTTTTTACAGTTATAACTGTCAAAAAGTGGAAAAATAAAAAAGAAAAATAAACTGAAAACGGTTCCTCAAATCTGTTAAGGGGAAATGCAATGCAGGAATCAATGAACAAGAAGAATCCAGAGATGAACAACGGCAATAAACCGTCCAGATCTTTAAATCCGGTATCTCAGTGGTTGAGAATTTGTTTCGTTTGAGGTTTTCTGGATGAACAAGCATATTACAGTGGATCTGAGGGTTCATTACTCTTTGTAGAAGATGAATGGTTCAGACACAACTAAAAATTCGCCGACGTAAAAGAAATGCAGGCGCATGAACACAGAGACGGAGTCGATTCAGTGTTGTTTGTTTTTAACTTTTTACCTTGCCGCCATTGATGAATTGTAGGAGCTCTGGCTCTGCAACTGCTCTGTATCCACAGGCCTGTACCATTAAAGACAAATACAAGCTTATTTAGTAAGCTAAAGAAGAACTTCAAGCCTAACGACCACATTCAACAAAAGCAACACAGTGTCATCTCAATCTAAAATGCTGAATGAGCTCTGGAATATCGATTTTCTCAAGAGATGCGTTCATTTTGGCTTATTTGATCAGAATTCAGAAATGTAGATGATAAGTTGAGAAATATACAGAAAATTCACAATTCCGTACTGGCGTACTGCAACATTTCCAAAAACAGAAGAAACACTAACTATTCATAAAGCGAAAGCGATACCTAGGGTTTGAGGCGTCATTTTTGTGCAATTCGCCGGCGGCGACGACCGCAGCAAGCAACAGCATCAGAAACACAGAGAAACATATAGCGAAACACTTCTTAGGTACCTTCATTGTCATTACAGACACTCCACCTCCTCCTTTCGGCGTTGAAGATGAAATTACTCACGCACTGTGTGTGTTTGTGCGTGTTTCCGATCTAGAATCGGAGCAAAAAGGGGCAATAAGAGGCGGAGGAAGTGGGGAGTCAGAGCAGCAGCCTGAACGTAACGGCCTTATTTATAGACTGAAAGCTGAAGATGTTAAAAGTTAACGACCGTTAAATGTTGACAGGTGCCACGTGTCTCTTCACCCTAAATGTAAATATATATTCTTTCTATATATTATTTTGAAGGGTAATTAAATAAAATAGCGACATTTCACCGCTGGTTCTACCTATTAGCTACTTCTTTTCGAGTTTTATCAAAATGGTCTTAGATCTGTAATATATAGGTTCGTAATTACGGACCTAAATTAAAAGCACCAAAAAGTTACGAATCTGATCGATATTTCTTAAAAAATTTGACACAGATCCGCAATTACAGACTTGGCCAAGTCCGCAATATACAAAAAAAAAATCGATCAGATTCGTATTTTTTGGTATTTTTAGTTTTTGCAGACCTATGGTTATTTTGGTAAAACTCGAAAAGAAGTGGCTAAAAGGTAAAACACATCGTATTTTAATTAATTTTCCTAAATATTTAATCATATCAATTGTATTATTATTTTTATTTAATTTTTAACAAATTAATATAAATCATCAATAATTAAAGTGGTGAGTGTCTTGCACTAAAACTTTATCCTAGTTTTGTATTGGTTCTTTGTGGACCAATTTTTAATATAGCATCGTCTTTTATCAGAGTTTTCAACATCAATATAATTTCTTGTAAATAATTGTCAGTTGAATTCTCATTATCATTCCATTTATTCATCTGTTTTCAAGTTTTGTTTCAATTTATATATCGAGTAGGTCATTTCTAAAGATGGTCAAGTGACATATCGAGCATTAGGACTTTATCAGCTTGCAAGGACTCCAATCTCATGTTTAGTACATTTACATTTGTTTTTTGGAGAGGGTATCCCAGACCACATTGGGTCCAGACTAATTCCTGGCAATATGAGCCGAAGCCCGACTGCTAAAGCATGCAGCCCGGGGTCGAAGCCCCCGTACCTCCAGGATTACATTTACATTTGTTGTTGGCTTGTATTTGACAATGACAATGGTTGCATAATAGCAACAGTAATATGCAAGTACAATATCCGAAATACAATGCAAAACAGTGTGGAGTCGTGGTCTCCCCGGTTTTTAGAGGACAAGCAATCATAAATGCATATTTTCTTTGGTTCCCACATTTATTAAAAAAATGTAGTGTCACTATTTGTCCCTTGGGTTACGATGTCCTTGGTACGGTGTGAAAGCAATCCAAGAATAACCAGAGGTCTTGTTTGGTATTTTTAATATATGTCTAGTATAATCATTTACCGGTAAGTTCTCAAGCTTGTTCAGCTAATTTGTTCATGTGTGTCTGTATTGTTTGTAATTTTAGTTTCAGAAGTTGTTACTTGGGTCACTTCTCAATCATGACAACTATTTTTCTTAGTTGTGAACTTGTAATGTAATTTTTCCGGTTCTTCTTGTCTTTTTTTTTTCACCTTAATTTTAATATAATTATTTCACACTTTAAAAAAATAATCCTACACAAACATTCATCAACATTTACTTAAAAATCTTGTGTAACATAATCATATCATACTAGAAGCGTACTCGCGCAATGCAACGAGATACATCACGATTTTAATGTTTCATTTTATTTTTTGTTTTTTTGTCGATTTACAGTACGATTTTGGTTATTTTTTTTAATATTTTGTTAAAATTCAATGATTATCTTAATTATATTTTAATAACATCTAGAAAAAATAACCAATTACATATTTAATAATATAATCAAAACAAATTTATAATAAGATAATATATTAATTAAATAGTGATACATGGAAAGGTCTGCATAAAAGGAAAACCCTGCACATACCAAATTGGTGGATGTTATAAGTCTGCAGTAGTAATATGTATCTTATGCTTTGATACTTGTAAATTAAGATATTTTTAAAATCTTGTATAAAATGATGGTACCTTGTGCATAATAATTTGTATTTAAAAGTTTTTTATCCGTGTTTTATAATATAGTATAGTTGATCAATATGACCCACGATATATACATTATTGTTTTCTACATTTTTATTTGTATACCGCCTTCAACTTAAAAAAAAATTAACAATTTTTTTTTACCAAAAACAACCAAAAATAGGTATACGCTCACTTATACCCCAACAGGGTGTCCCTATGATTACCTGGGATCAAAAAATCACGAATAATGTCACTTCAGTCAAAAACCGATCAGAACCAGTAATTATTTTCGTAAATTATCAATTTAGACCAGGATTCACATAAATCAACTACAAATACGAACCCAAATTAATGAATTATGCTTTTGGGGTTGTAAATTGATAAAAAAAAAAAAGGTACAAGTTTCCATAGCTTTTGCTTTTTGATTTACCATTCTTGAGTTTGCATGATTTTGTTTCATTGATTATAAGCAACTTTTCTCATGATACCTTTAAATTGAAGCAACAATGGGTTGGTTGGAGAGAGGATGTTGCACCTTATGCATAGCTTGTTGTACTTTATGCTTGATGTGTTGTGCATTGTACTCAATTGCATCTTTTTGCATAATGAAAAGCGAAAGGCATGGATCTTGTAGGGTTGGGTTCGGTAACAAACAAATTTTGGCGGGTCACATTTGTTTTTTTTTCTTTTCACCTTAGTAAAAGAATAAAATTAAAAAAAAAAAACTATAAATTAAAAAAAATTAAAAATTAAAAAGATGCAGTCAAGTCGAACAATATGGTCAAACCCAGAAACATATAAAAAGACGTCAAAAAAAGAAAATCAAAACGTTTTATTTTTTTGTAATAATTCTATCTAATATTTTGACCAAAATAATCACCCCGTAAAAAAAAGAAACTTTTTTGTTTTAATTTGGATAAAGAATTAAAGACGGTGATTTTTTCTATTCACGTATAAGGGGTTGTTTGGTTGGTTTTCCATTAATTTTGTATGGATAAAGTTGTCTGTGTGGATTAATCTGTCTGTATAGATTTAGAAGGTTTTAATTTGAGAGATTTTTTTCATAAATGGAATGAACGTGTTTTTTAATGAGAGAGACTAGTTTGGAAAAAAAAAAAACATGGCTTTCTGCATAAAGCTCCCTCTTGAAATCTTACTGAATAAGCCACTTTCTGTATCATTAAGCCATTACCAAACAGTCATATATAGCTGACTGAATAAGCTGTGAGTCTCATTAAGCTCATTAAGCTGCAAACAAACAAGGCATATGAAAGATATATGTCCACCTTATTATCTCATGATTCCAAATCTCGTAATAGAAGTTCGAAAATCTTAAAAGAAATGAGTCTTCTTTGTAGAAAATTTTATTTAGAATTATATGGATATAATTAACGAGTATTAATTGGTTTAATTAAAAAAAAAAGGATTTCGTGGAAGGATTTAGATTTTTTGTATGATTAATTAGTTTGTAAGATTTAGAATTGAATTAACTTCTACTCATTATAAATAATTTATAGAGAACAAATTATAAATATTGAATTACCATTAATTATTGCAAAACAAATGTTTTTAATATATTTTAACACATTGTTACATATAAATTCTACGAAATCCCATGAAATACTAACCACTATCGTAGGATTTTCAAAATCCTATATTTGTAGGATTTCAGTGAAGTCTCAGGATTTCAAATCCAGGAAATTCTCTAAACCATTACCATTCATGGGATTGGAATGAATTTTAAACTTTCAATCATTCCAAATCCAATCCAATCCAATCCTTCAAATCAAACGGACCTTAGGAATTAAGTTTATTTTTATAAATTATTTATAAAGGATGAAATTAAATTTATTTCAAATACTACAAACCAAAAATTTCTAATCCAAATCCTTCAAAACCATTTTATCAAAGCAAACACCCCCATAGTGTAATTCTTGATCCTAATTAAATGCAAAAAAAGACACTCAATTTGATACATGTTACCTTAAATAAAACTTTCAGTTGTTAAATGCAAATTTGGTTTTTATCGTTTACATAAATTAATTAGTAAGGTTTTTGAAAATAATTTTTAACAATGAACCTCCTTGTAGATTTTATCTTTTTATAAATTACTTCCATAAAATCGTTTAGCTTAAATAAAATATAATTTTGATAAAATTTTGTTTTAAGTAGGACTAAATATCCGATAATATATTAGATAATCTATATTATATTATAAAAATGACATAAAAAACTCTTAAAAACAAGTCTTAAAGCTTAATGTACCGCTATTTAATGTTAATTACTTAAAAAACAACCATAAAAGTTGTATGTACTACATTTAATGTTATTCATTAATTTTCAATCATTATCTCTAACCATTTTAACTCCCCTAAAATCATTTACCACTTTAACTCCCTAAAATAACTCTCAACATATTTTAGATATAAAAAGTCTAAAATATAATTAAAAAATCTTACAGAATATTTTATAAAAAAATATATTATTAAACCAAAATAAATTACATTATATTATTAAGTCTAAATTAAACAAATTTATATAAAAAAATCATTATCACTCTCTCACAACCATCCAAAATCGTAATGTAAATCGACAAAAACATAAAATAAAATGAAACATTAAAATCGTGATATATCTAGTTGCATTGCGCGAGTACACTTCTAGTAAGATATAAAAGTATAAGTTTACGTATTTTACTAAAACAAATTAATATAAAAAAATATTATAGTTAAATCAGATATAAAAATATAATTTAACTAATTTACTTAAATTAGTTAATGTACACTAAAAATGGTTATAGTTAAATTACAATTAATAAATGCATGTCAAATATATATATATATATATATATATATATAGGGGTGGGTTCAAACGAGAACATAGTGTATTTAAAAGAATAAATGGACGATTCTCAGCCAATCATTTTTTAAATTAATTCAAAAAATAATAGTTTCTAAAATTAAGAGTAAAAGGGCAATAAAGTCATATTATGTGATGAATATATTAGGATAGCATTAACTTCCAAAAAACAGGGATTATAATATTTAATTCAAATAAAAAAAATCTCTTTCTAATTTATCTCAACACGTCTCAATCTCTCCCTATTTTTTCTGAAAATAAATTCAAAATTCGTTTATCATGGTAAGCACAAGTGATTCGCTGATATAATGAATTCAAATTTGGTTTATCATGTTAATCACAAGTGATCGGCTGCTATAAAATTCAAAATTCGTTTATCATGGTAATCATAAGTGATTCCCTGCTATAATGAATTCAAAATTGGTTTATCATGTTAATCACAAGTGATCTGCTGGTATAATGAATTCAAAATTCGTTTATCATGGTGTAATCACAAGTGATCCCTGATATAATGTTTATCATGGTGTAATCACAAGTGATCCCTGGTATAATGAATTCTAAATTGGTTTATCAAGGTAATCACAAGTAATCTACTGGTATTATCATTGTAAATTTAATGCATCTGAAAGAAGACAAACTAAAATAAGTAATTACCATCAATGTACAATACAACATCACAGGTGATCTTGTTAGTAATAACCATATGAAATCTGGAAGACATGAAATGTCAATTCTTCATTCAACTTAAATATATGATTATAGAATGAACAAAACACAACTAAAACCATTTGAACCATAGTTGATTCTGGATTGAAAAAAAACACACTTAAACATTTTTTAGATCTTAGATCTGATTTTCTGACCGGATCTGTTACATGCAGATCAGAACAACGGTGATGCGTTTAGAGTGGAGAAGAGATCGTTCCTCAAGGGGATCGATGTGAACATGATACCGCCTACGGCAGCCGAGGCGGAGGAGGAGACCGGCGGCAAACGCCGGAACAATGGTGTTGCCGGTGATAATGCTTCTTCTATTGACGATGGCGGTGGAGGTGGCTGCCGGAGGTCGCATTTACAAGAATATTTCACTGGAGAAGAAGGATTCATGATTGATTTTTATTCAATAACCCGCTGCCGTCTTCGATTTTCCGGCGACTTTGCGAACTTCGTCGTATTCGATCCCCTTCAGGAACGATCTACGGAAAACTCCGGTCAACGGCGAATATCCGACAGTACAAACCTAATTACGCCGGATCTATCGAACACTTCCTCCCTCACGTCGGCGTGATTGTTTTGTGATTAAATGGAGATAGAGAGAGAGAGAGAGCGATAGATAGAGATAGAGATAGAGCTACTAATTAGGAAGTAAGTTATATTTAGTAGTTGAAATTATCCTAAAATAATCAGGAGTAAAAAATGACCAAAATACCCTTTTATAAATTTCTTTATTTAAAAAATTAACTATTTTTTTTAATAATTATGATTGGTCCAGAATTGTCCCTTTATTTCTTTAAATCGTTACCATTCTCGTATGAACCTATCTATCTATCTATCTATCTATCTATCTATCTATCTATCTATCTATCTATATATATATATATAGAGAGAGAGAGAGAGGGGGGGGGGGGCCCTCATTCATTTGCTATCCGTAACATTGGTGTTAACCGTGCTAACCAATCTCAACCGTAGATTAATGAGATCAATGGTCCACAATTAATTGATTTTTTATTAAAATAAAATATTAAAAACGGTTGAAAAAAATACAATGCATGTATGTACAGGGATATTTCGGTCAAAATATAATTACTTTTAATTTGGAAATATACACCTACCAAATTAAGTTAATATATTTAATATCAGGATAACTACCAAATTAAAAAACTCCTTTAAATATGAAAATATATTAAATGAGGCGATACATTTAATATCAGGATAACTATCAAATTAAAAAAACTGATTTAAATATGGAAATATGTTTGTTGAAATATTACATGCATATGTGCACTGTAATTGAAAATGTATAAGTGCACATTTGGGGAAATTCATGCATGCATATGTGCACTGTAATTGAAAATGCATATGTGCACATTTGGGGAAATTCATACATGCATCATAATCATACATGTATATGTGCACAACTATCGGATATGTATATGGACATATTTCCCAAATGCATATATGCATAGTTCTGTCTATTACTAAATTAATAAGATGCAAATCAAAATAAAATTTTAAATTAATATATTTAATATCAGGATAACTATCAAATTAAAAAGCTCCTTTAAATATGGAAACATATTACATGGGGCGATATATTTAATATCAGGATAACTATCAAATTAAAAACTGTTTTAAATATGGAAACAGATTAAATGGGGCGATTTTTAGCAAATTCTCATATTATCCTTTCAGATTTAATAGCATTAATGGCATAACTGTTGGTCCCGGAGGTGCTTAACAAGTTTGTAGAAGGGGGGGTTGAATACAAACACAGAAATTAAAGTTTAATAAATTGTTTATTGATAAATCAAAATACAATTTACAAGTTTGTTGCGGAATAAGATTAAGACAGACTCAATCTAAACAAACTTAAGAAACACTAAGATAATTGCACAAGAAATTCAGAGAGTGGGAGATTAAGAGATATAGAAAACAATGGTTTCTATATGGAGTTCAAGGATTGAGCACACCTTCAGATGAAGGGGTGAACTTCCTATTTATACCCTATGCATTAAATGCATGGCAGGATACTTTACACGTGGCGTTCACTGATTGGCTTTGGGAGTCTGACTTTTGGGAGACATGCTTTCGGCCGGGTCATGAACAGTGTAGTTGACAGAGTTGTTGTACGAATGGTTGCAGAGACTTGTCCGTTCTGACACATTGTACTAGGTTGTGCAAGGATAGACAAAAGGAAACTTGAGGCATAAGCTTTGTGATCGATTGATCGCTGAGTATCTCTAAGTTCAGAGATAAAGAGGTTCAGCTATCGTTGAAGCTTTTTCTCATGTTCCTTCGCGTATAAGTAGAGTTGTCTTTGCTTCACTAATATCCGCATCAGGCCACTAGTAGACTTCTCTTTGTTCAGCAGCATTGTCTTCGATTCAGCTATGAACATATGTTAACGCGAGACTTGTCTTCAGGGATTACGTTGGCTGTTTACTTTAGGAACTATCAGTGATAACTGAACGGACTCAGTCTGATCACTGATAGTGAAACACTAATACATATTAAAACGTAATTTTCACTAAGTATAGAAGAGAGTCGTTATCAAATCACTGAGAGAGTTTGGAACAACAATCTCCCCCTATTTGATAATGACAAAGTAACTGAAGAAAATTACTTTATAATTCAAAATGATGGAATAATCAGGACTCGTAACATACATGTCCCAATTACTATTTTGAGGGATCTTTTACAGCACTGATGGAGTTAGGTACTTCACTGAAATTTTCATTAAACCAAGAAAAGAATTACAGGGAATGAAAATTACAAGTACAAGTGAATAACTAACTACTGTAAGTACAACTAATAGATTACAGAAAAGAAAACTAATCTATCAGCTATCTAAAGAAGACTTAGGAGGATTGATCATATACTCAGGTATTTCTTCTCCTTTCTGTCTTCGTTCCAAAGATTCTTGGCTGATAATTTCTTTAATTTTCTCAGCAGCAGGGAAGAAGTCACACCATAAGCATAAGAGATCCTTGAGATGATTCAGAGGACAGATAGGAATCTCAGAGACTCTTTGAAATCTGAGTTCCTCATCATCATCTCTGAAAAATATTCCATAAGGATTGACAATTACTTGACCAGCTTGGAAAGGACCACCAAGAGGCAGAGATAAATCCAGAACTGAAAGATCGGGAGAAGGACCAAACAGTGCATCTCTTGAAATTTTGATAGAAGTTTCATTCCTGATGATGGCGACGTCTTCAGAGGAGGAGGACCCAATTCTTCTCTTGAGTTTCTTGGGATTGGGAGGGATAGGAGATGGCAGATTCAGTACAGAAGTGACTCTGTTGATGAGAGCTTTAAGAAGTCCTTCAACGTAGCCTCTGTATGTAGATTTCGATTTCTTCAGCGCATCCCAGAATTCTATCCACTCTGTAAACCCGAAGCCTTCAAGTTTGGAAACGTACATAGCTTTCTGAGTTCCATCCTCTCTGGTAATCTCCATGGTCACTGAGAGCTGATCCTTCTTCTTGCGACCAGAGATAGTCACGACTGTTATTGGAAGAAGATAAGAGCGATAATCCATCTTCTGTTTACACCATTCGATAGACTTATCGTTGATCTCTTGTTCTTTGGAGCGTTCCTCTTCAATTTCTTTCAGCAGTGCAACTTGAACTTCCACATGCTTTCTTTTCAGCTTTTTGTCCTTAACTTGAGAAGATTGAATCTTTAAAGCGAGTTGGGCATCTCGTCTGCATTCAGCGAACAGTTTCTCAGCTTTGGCATATTCTTCTCGTTCAACATCAGTGAGGAAGTCGAGCTCTGAGAAGGATGTTTGAAGAGGAATTTTCAGCCGTTGACTTTCTAGTTGAGCGATCATTTCAACTCTTTTCTTCATCACTTTCTCTGACCATTGAGATGGTTGAGAAGGCCTTCCTGGATGGACCAGGGAATCTTCTTCTTCTTCTTCATCAATCTCAGCGATAGAGATTGGGATTATGTCTTCAGCGATAGTAGCTGGAATTATTTGTTCAGAACCCTTAAGCAGGGGAGAGAACTATCTGGTCATAAAATGAAAAAATTAGATTATTTTTAGGAAAGAAGAGAGATAAAGGCTAGAAAGAAACAGGGGTAGGATTTTTATAGAAAGATAAGGGAACAAGAGTAAGGCATACCTGAGAAGGATTCTCCTCAGGTAGTGAGATCATCTTCAGAGTTCCCTCAGCAGATACACCTTTGCTTTGGGAAGGGGTTCCTGAAGATGTTTCTTGTCTCCCCCCTGCTTGGATAACTTCTTTCGAAGCTATTGCTGATGATGTGGCGGCTGAAGAACACCAGAGAGATGGATCTTCATCGTCATCATCATCATCATCTTGATGAGAATCATCCTCTTGATCTTCAAGA
This sequence comes from Arctium lappa, assembly GCA_023525745.1. NCBI lineage: Eukaryota > Viridiplantae > Streptophyta > Magnoliopsida > Asterales > Asteraceae > Arctium > Arctium lappa. Next base: position 16,943,478 of record CM042056.1, on the reverse strand, counting down.
TCAAGGTCTTCATCATCGTCTTCATCCTCTTCTTCATCATCGATTATTTCAGCGATGGTGGGAAGGGATTTATCAGCAGCTATCTCCCCCTCAACCTGAGAGGGAGTTTCCTTCAGTGGTTCAGCAATGACTTCAACCTCCGTGTTTTCTTCAGCATTCTTCTCCCCCTCTTTGTCATTATCACCGAGAGAGAGATCTTTGATAGGAGATGAAGTTGTTGCGGTAGCCAACTTCTGGACTTCAGCCTCCAGACCTGTGAGTCGTCCTTCAAGTGCAGGGATGTCGGACGTAGCTAGATGAATGAATTCCATAGCTATGGTCAGGGCTGAGCGATCATCTTCTGTAAATGATGGAGCAGGAACTGGAGCTGGTTCATTCAGCTTGTCAAGGACTTGCTGAAGAGTAGCAGTGCAGGAGTCTATCTTTGCAGACAGGTCATCATACTGTTGCTTGGATTCTTCCCTGACTTTGTCAATCGCTTCCTGAAGAGTAGCGATCTGAGAAAGGTCAGCTTTGGAGGCGCAGGTGGCAGTCAGCGTCTTCAGCGCATCACCAGCTGTTTGAAGAGCGCTGGTGGTGTTGTTGAGAGAAGCAGAAAGAGAATCCACCTTTGTACTCAAACTGTTGACATTGGTGTCAACGGTCGCCAGACTAGGACCTGAAATATAAGTTAGTTGTTGAGAAACAGGCTTATATGGAGAGGTGAGAGTAGTGTATGGGGTTATAGGATTACCTGAATTATCAAACATTTTGTAGAATTGCATGGATTCCTCAAACGAATGATGTTCAGGTCCTATGGGTCCAAACTGAGGAGTAGGGATAGAAGGAGGGTTAGAGACCAAAGAAATAGGAGGACTAGAGATGGGGATAGAAGATGTAGGGATAGGGGTAGTTACCTCAGGTTGTGTTACTGTTGTTGTGACAACGACCGAGATCGCTGGCACGGTTGAAATGGTTGGAGCTGAGGATGTGGAGGAGAGACCCACGAAAGCATCTAAGGAAGTTTGTAGAGAAACATCCTTAGGTATAGAGCTAGAAGTAGCTTTCTCCTTGGTCATCTTGGCCTTCTTCGAAGGACCAAGGGAGCCAGTTGATGGTCGTTTTGAAGGGGTAGCGGCAGGGATAGCAGAAGAAGGAACCTCCTGCGTGGCCGCTGAAGACGAAGAATGTAGGAGAGAGAGACGAGAGCGAAGTTGAGAGATACTTACCTCATTGGGGAGCGTCTTGACCTCCAGTGATCTCTGACCCACTTTCGGAAAAGATGCATCCGAGTTGGTGGGGTAAGTGGTAGGGTAGAGAAACTTCAGGTACACGCAGATGAAGCGTACGTAGGGAACTTTGGGATCCCTCTCGATCTTCTCTATCTTTGACTTCAGGTCGTCAAAGATAGTTGTTGCGTAGTCGAAGTTACGTCCAGTGATCACTGAGTAAGCCATCTGGACCTGAATCTTGCTGGCTTGGTCCAGTGACCCACTCTTCCCACTCATACACTGAATGATGTGTGAGAAGAAGTAGTTGAGCTGGGAAGGCATCAGTGCCTTCTTCACGAGAGTCAGCTTCTTGTTTGGAATAGTAGTCCTTGGTTTGGGTTCCCAAGCGTATTCCATGGCATCCAAGAATTGGATGAGTTCAGTGTCAGTTGGCAATGAGTCATATCCATTCCTGGGCTTGTCAGGGAATCGAAGAGCTTTCCTCAGGCCTAGGGCAGTCATCATCCCTGAGCCTAGTTGAGTGCTGAAGGAGATAGCAGGAACCTGTTCACCCTTCTTGTTGGTGAGAGAGGTTTCTTCAGCGGTAAACTAGAATTGCTGGAGTAGAGCTTTCGAAGGTGTGGGATCCACCGTGATAACATAGGCAATGCAGGATTGCCTTAGAAATTGTGCAGCTTCCACCAGATGTGGGTACTTGACACCATCAAAGTCAAGGCGAGCAAGATGGTTGTTCTTTGGAAGTTCAGAATTAGTGATGGCGAACTTGACATTCTTAGAGGCGACAAGTGCAGATTGAGACATTCTGTGGATCTTTGAAGAGGATGATGCAAAGGCTTGAGAATGCTAGAATGCTTGAGAGAGAATTCTTGCTTAGAAAGTATTTCCAGAAAGCGTAAATTGTTAGAATGGAAAAGCATTCCTTTTATATGTGAGAGAGAGAAGAGAGAATGTGAGAGAAGCGGGAAAACAAATGCACATCATGACATGGACACGTCCCACGAAGTTGATTGGATAGAAGAGCAATGGACGAACGTGTCAGAAAAAGGCATGTCGTGGATTGTCGGTTCAAATGACGTCATAGTTTAAGAAAGAGACTGTTCATTTGTCCGTTTTGAATTTATCACTGAAGAAAAATCAGCAATAGAATTTTCTTTTTGAAAGTATCCCTGATGAAAAGATAGGGATAGATTTTCTTTTAAATGGATCACTGAATATTAGTGATAAATTTAATTTCAAAAAGCTTTTAATCATTTGAAGAAAGATTCAGTGATTAAGATTTGTTGTATCTCAACTGAATGAAGATTCAGTTGTAGGGATTGAGAAAATATACCTGAGAGTCAGAATTTTTATCAGAGAGAATGATGAAAGGGGAACTTTTGATACTGACGCAATACATGAACGCTGAAGAATTATTCTTCAAGGTTCAGCATTCCAAGCTCACTAATGAGAAAGTTGAACCTTGTCTCATCAAGAGGTTTGGTGAATATATCAGCAAGCTGAAATTCAGTAGGGATAAAGTGAAGTTCAATATCGCCATTCATCACATGATCTCTGATAAAGTGATATCTGATCTCTATGTGTTTTGTCTTTGAATGTAGCACTGGATTATTTGCTATAGCGATAGCACTAGTGCTGTCGCAATAGATAGGAATCTTTGACAACTGAAGGTCATAATCTAATAGTTGACTTCTCATCCATAAGATTTGAGAACAACAACTTCCAGCGGCTACGTATTCAGCTTCAGCTGTGGAAGTGGACACAGAATTTTGCTTCTTGCTTGTCCAACTTACCAGCTTTCCTCCCAAGAGTTGACATCCACCAGTAGTACTCTTTCTGTCAAGTTTACATCCTGCAAAATCACTATCAGAATAACCATTTAGATCGAACCCTGAGTCTTTGGGATACCAAAGACCGAGGTTAGGAGTTCCTTTCAGATATCTGAAAATTCGCTTTACAGCGATCAGATGGGATTCCTTGGGTTCAGATTGATAGCGTGCACATAAACAAGTAGAGTACATGATGTCAGGTCGGCTTGCTGTGAGATACAACAGAGAGCCTATCATTCCTCTATAGGCAGTGACATTAACAGGTTTTCCAGAAGGATCTTTGTTAAGTGTCAGGGGTGGTGCCATAGGAGTTTTCATCGCTGAAGTTTGAGTAAGATCAAACTTCTTCAGCATATCTTTAACATACTTACCTTGGTTGATAAAAGTACCTTTGTCAGATTGTTTAATCTGAAGACCAAGAAAACATGTCAGCTCACCCATCATACTCATTTTATATTCTTTCTTCATTCTTTCAGCGAAGCGAGTACACAGAGATGGGTTAGTAGAACCAAATATTATGTCGTCGACATATATTTGTACAAGAATTATATGACCTTTTATTTTTCTGAAAAATAACGTATTATCAATCTTGCCACGTTCAAAATTTTCAGAGATAAGAAAAGATGAGAGAGTGTCATACCAAGCACGAGGGGCTTGTTTTAGACCATAGAGAGCCTTATCCAATTTATAAACATAATTTGGATGCTTAGGGTCATAGAACCCTGGTGGTTGTTCTACATAGACTTCTTCATTCAGCTTTCCATTTAGGAACGCTGATTTTACGTCCATTTGATACACAATGAAATCTTTATAGACTGCATAAGCTAAGAATAGTCGAATTGCTTCGAGCCTGGCCACAGGGGCAAAGGTTTCATCATAGTCTATGCCTTCCTCTTGTCTGTATCCCTGAGCAACAAGTCGAGCCTTGTTGCGGGTTACAGTTCCATGTTCATCTAACTTGTTTCTAAACACCCATTTGGTGCCTATTACAGTTTTATCAGATGGTCTAGGAACGAGATTCCAAACTTTGTTACGAGTAAACTCAGTCAGCTCTTCTTGCATAGCGCTGACCCAGTTTGGATCTCTGAGGGCATCATCAGTCTTCTTTGGTTCTATTAAAGAGAGAAAGTTTACAAAGAGACAGATATTACCTAAGCTTCGTCGTGTCTGAATACCTGCATCTGGATCACCAAGAATTTGATCTATTGGGTGATCTTTGGTCCATCGCTGAGCAGGAGCATTATTGCTTAACTCAGAGGTTGGATCAACAATTGGAATGTTTACTGATGAGGATGATTGAGGTTCATCAGCGATTAACTGTTGAGTAGATTCACTAGAGAGGTTTTCAGACGAAGGCAGATTTGATGGTAGGAGTGTGTTTAGAGGTTCAGCTGAAACCCATGAGGTGGATTCAGCGGTAGGATGTATAATGTTTGGATCATCATCAGCGGCTGGAGGATCTGAATGCTGATGGTTTGGAAAAGAAGGTTCAGTTTCTCTATAGTGAGAAAGCATCCAAGCATTTAACTCTTCATTGTCAGTGATTGGTTTGGAGTTCGCTGAGCGAGTTTCATCAAAAGTGACGTGAATTGTTTCTTCTACGGTTTGTCTTCTCTTGTTGAAGACTCTGTAGGCTTTGGAGATGGAGGAATATCCTAGAAATATTCCATCATCAGCTTTTGGGTCGAACTTTCCAAGTTGATCTCTGTTGTTTAATATAAAGCACTGACAACCAAAGATATGAAGAAAGCTGATAGAAGGCTTCCTTCCAACAAAAAGTTCATAAGTTGTCTTCCCAAATCGCTTTATTATCAGCGATCTGTTTTGAGTAAAGCATGCAGTGTTTACAGCTTCAGCCCAAAATTGAGTAGGGAGATGAGAATCGCTGAGCATTGATCTAGAAGCTTCTATGATCGTTCTGTTTCTTCTTTCAGCGACTCCGTTTTGCTGAGGTGTTCTTACTGAAGAGAAGTTGTGAGAGATTCCCTTGTTCTCAAAGAAATTGTTCAGGGAACTGTTTTTGAATTCAGTTCCATGATCACTTCTTATTGAACGAACAGTAAGATTGTTCAACACTTCCATCTTTTTCACAAAAGATATTAGTTCTTCTGGAGTATCACTTTTACAGCGAAGAAAGATAACCCAGGTGTAGCGAGAATATTCATCTACAATGACAAGTGTATATTTCTTTTCAGCTATTGATTGGATGTTGACAGGGCCAAACAGATCCATATGTAAGAGCTGAAGAGGACTTGTCACTGAGGAAACTTGTTTCGACTTGAAACTTGCTTTTGTTTGTTTTCCTTTTTCACATGCTGAGCAGAGAGATTCTTTGGCATATGAGTGCTGAGGAAGACCAGAAACCAGTTCCTTAGATGAGAGAGAATTCAGGGTTTTGAAGTTTAGATGAGAGAGCCTTTTATGCCATAGCCAGTTGACATCAGAAGAGGCCTTAGAGAGAAAACATAAGTTATCAGTGATAGTAGAGTCCATATCTATTACATAGACATTTTCTCTTCGATAACCACTGAGAGCAAGTTTTCCTTTCTCATTTACCACTGAACATGCTTTCTTAGTAAAGCGTACTTCATAGTCTTTATCACATAGCTGACTGATGCTTAGAAGATTGTGCTTCAGTCCATCTACATAAGCGACTCTTCTAAAGGTAGTTGTCTCATTGTTGAGAACACCAAACCCTTGGGTATATCCTTTTCCATTTCCACCAAAAGTCACAGAGGGACCTTTTTCTTCCTTGTATTCAGTGAGCAGGTTTCTTTGTCCAGTCATATGACGAGAACATCCACTATCAAGATACCAGATGCCCTTTGATCCCTGCACACATAAGGAAGATTAAACGTTGTTTGGTACCCACTTTTCAATGGGTCCTTCAAAGTTAGTGGATAAGAAAGGGTTAGCTATCTTCTTAGCAGATGAAGATTCAGCTTCAGTGGTAATCTTCACTTTGGTTAATTTCTTAACCTTAGTGGTATTTTTCACCTTGGTTGATTTTTCAGCCTTGGTGACCTTCTTAGCTTTAGAGGCATTTTTCTTCACTTTAGCTATTTTATCAGCTTCAGTGGCAGTTGGACATTTACTTGCAATATGATCAGTAAAACCACAGTGATAACATTTTCTGTATCTGAAAATGGTTTTAGGATCAGAAGTAGAAGGTTTTGCAAGTTTAAGATGAGCAGGGCCAGGTCCAAGAAGACTTTTTTCTTGAGATCTAGGAGGAATTTTCATTTCTTCAGATCTCGACGGTTTAAGGTCAATCTTCAGTTTTGGAGGATAGAGATCAAATATTTCTATCACAGAGCTAGAGGATTGCTTAGCTGAAGGTTTAGAAGGAACTTTCAGCTTTGCTTTCCTGGTTGCCTTCTGAGGAAGGAGAATGGACTTTCCTTTATCCGTGGACTTAGTGTCTTTGGATTTTTCCTCAGGGATGGGATTTGAAGAAGAACATATATAGAATTGATTATTTGAAGTGTCAAGGGAGGTGACAAAAGTTCCAAACTTAAGCGAGGAACTCTCTTCCTTAGGATCGTCCTGAGGTGTCCAAAAACCAAGACCAGTTCTGTCACTTTCAGGGGTTTGAGCTTTTATTATCTCAGAGATCTTTGTTGATGATTTGTACCATTTTTCAACATGATCCTTTTATGCTTTTAGAGCAGCAATGGCTTGTTCACGTTCAATGCTGATGATTTCATTTATAATGACTTGATCTTTCAACTTTTCTTCTAAAAGATTTAGTTCACTGATCTTTTCATGACATCTCTCTAGCTCTTGAGTTAAATGAACATTTTTATTCTCAGCTTGAGTTTTGTCATTTAGGGCATTATAAAGGTCAATCGTCAGCACATCAGCAGCGCGACTTCTCTCAGCTTCAGGCAGAGAGGGATTTGTAGAGATAGATACCTGAGATGATATGTAGCTCATAGAAGGTTCAGATGGTTCTTCCACTTCTTCTTTAATCTCTGCCATGAGGCAAAGATTAGCGACTTCTTCATCATCAGAAGATGATTCTTCTGATTCAGCCCAGTCGTGTTCTTCAGCGATGAGACCTTTACCTTTTTGCTGATAGCTTTTCAGCTTTTGATATTTGTTCTTCAGCTTATGGTATTTGTCATCACTGGATCTTCTTGAGGTAGAAGGTTTGAAGACCTTTTTCGACCTGCACTCACTAGCAAAATGTCCAATTTTTTCGCAGTTATAGCAAGTGGCAGTAGCCTTATCAACCGGAGTTGATTTTGGCTTTTTAGTAAGAGAGAGAGGTTTACTTCTTCGGAAGTTACTCTTTCTTGCAAATCTCTTAAAAGAGCTTGTCAAGAGTGCTAAGGACTCATCAAACTCTAAAAGATCAGGGTCTGATAGATCCTCAGATTCAGAATCTAACTCAGTGATGGTGAGAGTAGATCGCTGAGATGGAATTATTTCTGAAGAGACTAAAGCAACAGGAGTACTTTTGGAGTCTTTAGAATCTTTTACAAGATTCTTCTTCAGAAGATTTGATTGCTCATAGTTGAGCAATATTCCATACAGAGTGCTTAAAGAGAGAGTATGTAAGTCTTTTGTCAGCTTAAGACATATTGAATAACTGTCCCAACTTTCAGGAAGACTTTCTAAGAATTTTGTTAGAACCTCAGAATTAGAATAGGTCCTTCCAACAATTCTTAAGTCAATGATTAAGCAGTTAAATCGTTGATGAATGTCAGAAAGAGATTCATTCTTACCAGCGATAAAACTTTCATACTGTCTTACCAAGTTAATCTTTCGAGTCTCTTGGATTTCAGTGGTGCCTTCGTATTGAACACATATGGTTTCCCACATTTCTTTAGAAGTTTTCAGATGCATGATGGAATGGAAAACTTCATCAGGCAGAGCCATTGAGATAATGGTCTTTGCTCTTGCATCTATGCCTACCTTCTTTTTATCTTCATCACTCCACTGTCTTATTTCCTTAACGACATATCGTTCAGGGACAGCTTCAGTGGTGGCAGTAGCAGGAACCGCAACTATAATTCTAACAGGTTCATAGGGTCCGTTTTCTATATATTCAGGTATAGTAGGATCCGCACCTTCAAGAAATAGCATCATTCGATTTTTCCATAGAGAAAAGTTATCTCTGCTAAATCGAGGAGGTTTAAAAAGTGAACCATTATCATAGTAGTTTGTGTTTGTGTTAAGTGCCTTTTTAGAATAGCAAGGAAGAGTATACAGCAAGATCTTGTTTATTAGTTTAAACAAACTGCTCTGATACCACTTGTTGGTCCCGGAGGTGCTTAACAAGTTTGTAGAAGGGGGGGGGGGGTTGAATACAAACACAGAAATTAAAGTTTAATAAATTGTTTATTGATAAATCAAAATACAATTTACAAGTTTGTTGCGGAATAAGATTAAGACAGACTCAATCTAAACAAACTTAAGAAACACTAAAATAATTGCACAAGAAATTCAGAGAGTGGGAGATTAAGAGATATAGAAAACAATGGTTTCTATATGGAGTTCAAGGATTGAGCACACCTTCAGATGAAGGGGTGAACTTCCTATTTATACCCTATGCATTAAATGCATGACAGGATACTTTACACGTGGCGTTCACTGATTGGCTTTGAGAGTCTGATTTTTGGGAGACATGCTTTCGGTCGGGTCATAAACAGTGTAGTTGACAGAGTTGTTGTACGAATGGTTGCAGAGACTTGTCCGTTCTGACACATTGTACTAGGTTGTGCAAGGATAGACAAAAGGAAACTTGAGGCATAAGCTTTGTGATCGATTGATCGCTGAGTATCTCTAAGTTCAGAGATAAAGAGGTTCAACTATCGCTGAAGCTTTTTCTCATGTTCCTTCGCGTATAAGTAGAATTGTCTTTGCTTCACTGATATCCGCATCAGGTCACTAGTAGACTTCTCTTTGTTCAGCAGCATTGTCTTCGATTCAGCTATGAACATATGTTGACGCGAGACTTGTCTTCAGGGATTACGTTGGCTGTTTACTTTAGGAACTATCAGTGATAACTGAACGGACTCAGTCTGATCACTGATAGTGAAACACTAATACATATTAAAACGTAATTTTCACTAAGTATAGAAGAGGGTCGTTATCAAATCACTGAGAGAGTTTGGATCAACAATAACAAAACCTCTAGGAAACTTATGATTGGTCGAAATTTGGTTAGCACCAATGTCACAATTAGCAAATGAAGGAGACCCTATATATATATATATAGGGGAGCGATCTTTTGAAAACCACATTTGTGATGCAAACTTTGCACACCATTTTCAACCAATGAGATAATTTCTTTTGATTTTTAGTTTATTTAAATTATAAGGGCAAATATGTCTTTTTTTATTTAATCTGCATATATGGTAGTTTTATTGAGTGGTTATTTTTGGATAACTTTAAATGTGAATCTGTTAATTATGGTATTTATTTAATTTTTTTTACCGATTTCATTATTTTTTATTTTCTTTTTTAATTATAGTTTTACTATAGTTTCAATAAAGTTTCATTATATTTTATCATGGTTTCAATACAGTTTCATTACGATTCACCATGTTTGCAATAAGGTTTCATCTAGATGATGAAATACGTTTTAGAGCTTTCATTAGAGGTGCAACTTTTTCATTATGTTTCAATATGGTTTAAATAAGGTTTCACTATGTTTCCCAATTGTTTCAATAAAGTTTCACTATGGTTTCTCTATTGTTTCACTATGTCAATGATGAACTAAGGTTTTATTATGTTAAACACTTTTTTCAATAATATATTGATAGTTTTATAATATATTAAAAATAATTTATAATAAAATAATTTGGTTTGCTTTTATAAAAAAGGAATAATCCGATTTCCTTATTTGAATTTGGGATTATAATGTACCATTATGCCCTTTCGTCCTATTTTTATTAATTTATTATATTAAATTAATTAATTTGTTAACATAAATAACTCAAATTAATCTCAACCTTTGATTGATGATATCAATGACATTTACAAGGGTTTCACAATTTGCATCATAAGAGGGGTTTGCAAATGAAACCACCTATATATATATATATATATATATATATATATATATATATATATATATATATAGGGTGCGTTTTCTTTTGCAAACCAAACAATTTGTACAAACTATGCAAACCACTATTTTAGGAAACAATAGATATATTTATGGATAATAATTATGATTCATTAATAATGATTGTGATATATATGAAAAATGTTAAGTTTATTCATTATAATCATGATTTTAAATTATGAAATATAATAAAATAATATATTAATTAGGCTTGATGAACGGCTAAGATTGGTTCACAAAGTTTACACAATCTGACTGATTTGCAAAAGATACGTATCATATATATATATATATATAACAGGTTGAAGATTTTTAGTATTATTATGATGAATAGGGTTATAACTTAATACTGTTCAAATTTTCACTACTTATTATAATAAAACTAATAATCTTTAATCGGTTAATACTACATTATACATATTTGACATATATGTATTAAAGGGACGTTTCATTTACAAATAATCCAATTATAACAAACTATACAAACCAATATTAGCCATTCATCTATTATAATTGATATTTGATTTTATTTTGTTTTCTAATCTAAAGTCATGATAATAATGAATGAACTTTATCATCTTTCAAATATATCTTAATCATGAATAATGAATCATGATATTTGTCCATAAATATCTCTATTGTTTTATAATATAATGATTTATATAGTTTGTTAGAATTAGATGGTTTATAAATGAAACGAACCTTATGTATTAATTTTCAATACTTATCTTATACTTAAAAAATGATATAGAATCCCGTGAATAGGGGTGAGCAGCGGAAGCGAGTACTCGCCTTTGGAACCGGAACCACTTTGGAACTGTCGGTTCCGGAATCGGAACCGATGTGATTGGTTCTGGTTCCGGTTCCTAAAATGTGGAACCGATCGGGACCGGTTCCGGTTTCGGTTCTCATTTTTTTCGGAACCGTTACCCGCTGGGTATCCGCCGGGACCGGTTCCGGGACCGGGTACCCAGGATCGGAACGATGGGTACCCGTTATTTTTTTAATACAATATATTTTATTTATTTATAAAAAATTAATAAACTACGTTTTAGGGAGACACCGTTTGTAGTATTAATTAGCAACTAATTTTAATGACGTGAAGTATTTTGGAAGCACCGTTTGTAGTATTTATTAGTTTTTATCGTATTAGTTTTACATTTGCGGTATTTATTTTCTTTACGTTTGGACTTTGTAATATATTAGTATTTACCTTTTTATAATATGAATGATAAAAAAAATTAAAAATTAGGCAGCAAGCAGGGACGGATTTACTGTGGTGGCGACGGTGGCACGTGCCACCATATTATTTCTCCGAAGAAGGGTAAAATTTTTAGGTTTGTGAAAGGTGCAACCGTATCGTTTACGAGTGTGCTACCGTAACGTTTCTGAAACTTCTGAAGGTGCACCGTGACTCAGAATTCTGAAACTGAGAAGCCCAAAAAAAATTTGAATTTAACAACCCAAAAGAGGAGGCAGCCACCAAAAAGAAAGGTAATTTATATAATCCCGCGGAAAATTTCGCAAAAACCAAGTTGCGCGAGCACAAGATTTCGGAGCTGCATTCGTGTCCGCAGGTCATGCCCATGCACAAGTTCGCCGATTTTAGCCTACGAAAGTCTCAATCGACACCCCCCTGCACGCAGGTAGGTGTTGGAGTAAAACCAATCAAAGAGTTTGTAAGCCCTTCCACCCATTCATGGTTATAAACCACAAATTGTTTACTCCTCTTTCCTATGTGGGACACAATCACATACCCAATTGGTTTCCACCACATTCACACATATTCCGTTTTAGACATATAATATATCGTTTCGAAGCTCTTATATAGGAGAACACAAACCCACAAATAGTTAGATATATACAATACATATACATGTATTTAAATGTGTCCAAAGTTAGTTAAAAAAACCATATTTTTACTACAATTTTCCAACATATAATTCTTTGTTTGAAATTGAAATTGAAGAACAACAAAAATCGAAAGAAGAGTGTTGAAATCTAATTGAAAGTCTGTTGTTACTCTGTGTTTGCTAGCCTATCGCAATCGCATTTTCCTCTGTGTTGAAATCCAATCGCTTGTTGCTACTGAGTTTTTTTTCTACTGTGTTTGCTACTGAGTTTTGCTCTGTGTTTGCTGCTACTGAGTTTTTGACTTTTTGTCTCTGTTTTTTTTTATTTTTTCAACTGTGGTACAAATTTAGGAGTTGTTTATATATTTTTTGTAATTATTTTTAGGTATATAATTATATATTGACCGTTTTCATAAGATGAAGACGACTCGGGTACAAATATAGGAGTTATTTATCGATCATATAAAAACAATATTTTTTGTAAATGTATTTTGGGTCTATATTTTATTATATTAAATTAGGTGGTGCCACCGTATGAAAATTTTTCTGGATCCATCCCTGGCAGCAAGTACCAGGTATCGGAACGGGAACCGATGGTTCCGGACCAGTTCCCAAATATAAAGAACCGGTGTAACCGGTTTCAGTTTCGATTCCGAAATCGATTCCAAGAATTTTAGACGGATACCCGCATTTGCTCACCCCTACTACCCGTGAATACATACACACATTATACATATGAGGAAAAGGCAGTTGCGTACTCGCATTTGGTGCAATTGTGCAATTACCCCTTAATCACCGGCGACTAATCTAATCACCTATCCAGTCACCACTCATCATAATATACAATGTCCTCCTATACCAATTGCGGAGCGATTGGTGGATAGATATGATCCCCGCCGTTGATTGATCAGAATTTGGATATTATATTCATTCACCAATTTTACCCAATCCTATGTGGGTTGTACTATTACAACTAATCATTACACGCAGTCGTTTCGGATGGATAATAATGAAATTTAAAAGTCCTAAATTTTGGTCGAATGAGAGTATGGATCTTTCAAATTTCTCTAAAATGGAGAATTAAAAATCAAAATCTACATAAAAATTTACATCTATTTTCAATAGATTCTCCATTTAGAGATGAAATCATTATTTATAATATTAAAATATTGTATAAATCTAATAAAATATTATTTATCTCTCATATCCATCTCATTTGAAGAAATCTTATTGGTAGAATATAATAAAAAATAATTTATCTCTCATTGTAATTATTTTTGGAGATTCTGGAGAGTTCTCCATATTTGGAGAAAATTACACTATTTCTCCTACTTTTTCCATTTTGGAGAAAGATTTGGAGAATTTGTTGTAACATAAAAATGCCTAAAATGTTGTAGATGCTCTAAAAACAAGTTTGTATTTGTGTTTGACAAATTGGAATGATTTTTTTTTTTTTTGAAAGGGTATCCTGGGCCTATGACCCAGACTAATCCCTGGCAATTAGGGCCTTTGGCCCAACTGCTAAAGCGTGCAACCCTGAGTTTATTCTCAATGGCCACAAGTGCTGCTAGTGGGGATCGAACCCGGGTTGAGCGTTATGAACTCCCCAAGCCTTTACCACCACACCACAACCCTTGTGGTTAAATTGGAATGAAATTTGACAACACGTTTTGCTGGTGGAAATTGGATGAAATTTAATTCTTTGACTTAAGTCAAGGAATGATAAATTCCTTAATTTATGGATTTTAATAGAATTCATAGAATTTCATTATTTTCATTATATGAACCGAACATGGGATTTAGAATTTGATTAAAAAAATTATTCATTCAAAATTCTTTCAATTAATTTATAATCCATGAACCAAACATCTCCTAAGGATCCTGTCTAGAGGTTACCGGTTCAAGTCATACAAGGTCATTGGAGATTTTTTTGACTATTCTTCAAGGCTCCTGAAAATAGTCGAGGTATATGCAAATTGGTCCGGATATCAATGGTTAACAAAAAAAAATTATTGTACATTCACCCCCAATGGATTCGTTCGTTTTGCAAGATGCTTCAACTCGAAACGTTCCATTCAACATATATATAATATGAAACCCAATCATAAATCATGAATGTAAGACCTTCAAGTGAAATATTTATATCAATTTTTTTACCCCTAGTATTTAAAATAAAAATGTATTAAAGTGAGTATGCTCCTTCTACTTGTAGATTTTTATTGTAAAATAACTCTTGAAAATTATCAAAAACAGTGTTACACAAAGTTATTTTATTCTGACCTTTGTAGTTATTTTTAACCGTAGTTGTCCAAATCAACTGATACGTATCTTAACTAATCTCAAATGCCCTAAAAAAAAGACAAGAAAAACCTTTTGCAATCCCTTTATGGATTTTGCAATCTCTTTCAATTATCGACCCTATTTAGAGGGTTTCATGTGGTTTAAGAGTGTATCTGTAAACATGCTATTTTCATTATGTTTAGGCAATTTTAAGCACCATAAGCATTTTTAACATAATGTTTTAACTGTTTAACATATATCTTTGTCAATCCTGTGATATATCATAGTATCGTGTTGGTTTAAAGTTAGCTTTTTGATACACAAAGGGTTGATCTATTCAACCATTCTTGTTGGATATCATATTCAAGTTCATGTTTAGTTTCAAAATTCAATATTCAAATGCAATAGACAATTTTCATGAAATACGAAATTATTTAATTCTTAATTTTATACATTAAGATTTTTAAATATTGTAATTAAATACATAAATTATAAGTCGATCATACTTGTACGATTTTTCTTGACATAATTATATAACAAGTCAAAACAATTAATTTTGTTGTAAAGATTAAGTTGACTTATCGTCATTTTTTTGAATCATACAAATAATTAATGCATTTCATATGTATACAAAAGCTATGTTATTAAAATAATAATCTAGTTTTATTAAATAAGCATATCAATGACTTTGTAAAAATTGCAATTTGACAAAATTTTAGAATATCATATTTGTGCGGTTTTAATTAGGGGTGAGCAAGGAGTCCCAAATCCCGATATCGAACCGGTACCGTCCTGGTACTGTACCGATCCCGGACCGTCCCATATATTTTGGTACGGTAATCGGTTCCATGTTTTTCCTATAATCGGTTCGGTACTGATAGGGTACTAGTACCGAAATATCGTTAGTGTTATCGGTACCGGTACCGTACCGGTCTAATCGGTACGGTATTCGGTATTGAGTTTTCCACATTTTCGGTATGGTACCGGTTCGATACGGTACTAGTCCCATGCTCACCCCTAGTTTTAATACCATCGGATTTCTTTTGTCAAAACTTATTCAATAACGGGTGGGTCTTGGAGTTAAGCTCATTTGTAGAGCTATTTAATCGATAGTAGACATTTCTAGAAACCTCAAAGCGAGTTCGCCACCAATTGTAACAACACCATACGAAATTAGTTGAATGAAAAAAATATCATTTTCTCGTCATATATAATTTAAATTTAGCCAATTTCCACATAATTTCCTTTGGCACATTTAAAAAATGATTGGTGAAAAATGCAGTCACATATCACATAGAAAATTGATAAACTCGAAACATGATCGGACTTAAGTTTAAGACAGCGTTTTGTATGATTTTCTTTAATGAGTGATATTATGATACCAAATATGTAATGGTCTTGTAAGTTTTATATGTTCATGACACGTGTTATACAATGATATTGCTGAAAAATACGTAAATCTATAGAATCGCATATAAAGAATACGTACTCAATATGATTATTAGATAATTAGAAACCCGAATAATATCATATGTTTATGATATTGACGATTAATTAATATTCTAGTAAAATAACTACAATTAAATATGTGTTAAAAATGTAGTTATGATAATTACAAGGTTTCATGTGTAAATGTATTTACATATAGTATTATTAAGATAAAACCCAACCCATGTTTGAGACTTAAGATAAAGTAAACCCGGTCCATGTTTGGGAATTAAGGTTTATCATAAGTCTATGCCAACCGATAAATAAGATGACAGGGCTTAAATCTAAAGGTTAATTCAATCATGATATAATTTTAGATTACCAGATAAATACAAGGGAAACTTTATTATTTTATATTAAACACATATTAGATTAGAAATCTAAAGGGTTTGGAGCTAGCACTCTATTGGAGCCAAAACGTGTTCATGTGTTTTTTTTTAACGACAAATAACACACACACGCGTTCCCGGGGTATCTGGGCTCCCACTTAAGGGTGTCACCCGACTAATCCCCGTCGACCACGACCCGACCCAATTAAGGGTACCACTAAGTGACAAACCCATGATCTGGATATCGCCACATGCTCACCACGGGGTTCGAACCCGGGTAGTCAGGGATACCATCCACTGACCCCCCCCCCCCCAAGGATGTGTGGATCTCGTTATAGGAAACCTCCGTTAGTTTCTAAGTGATTCATTCAAATCATGCCCACAAACTCTAAGGATGCGTTTGGTTTGCAGACTGGGTGAAATAGGACGGGACAATAATTCACTGTCTCATGTTTGGCGTGACATGGGACAAGACAAAAGTTCACTGTCCCATGTTTGGCGCGACATGGGACAGGGACAAAGACTGGACAGGGTGGGACAAGATGGGACAAAAAGGGGTATTTTCTTGTTCCACCAAAATAGGTGGAACAACATGGGACAGAAATGAGACAGAAACTAAAAATCACTGATGTACCGCCATTTGATATATAATTCTAATATGGTATTAGTCTTAAGGGTCACTACTACCCATCGTCGCTACTACCACATCGGCGGCCACTAGTAGCCACCGCTAACCACCGTCGGCCACCTCTACCTATTTCTCCACCATAACAACCTCCTCCACCACCTCCACAACCATCGGTCATCGCCACCACCACTACCATCATCGACCACCTCCACTAACATCGATCACCACCACTTATTGTCGCCACCACCATCGACGGCCACCGGTAGCTACCATCAACCATCGTCGACCACTTCTACCTTTTCCTTTACTACTACAACAACTTCCTCCACCACCTCCACAACCACCACCCATCGCCACCTCCACCAATCACAACCACCCATTGTCGCCGCCGTCACCGACGCTCACCGCCAACCACCGTCGCTGGCTGCCACCACTGTCGCTCGCCGTCAACCATCGTTGGTAACCTCCGTCTCTTCCTCCACTACAAAAACCTCAATTACCACTGTGCACCGCCACCACCACTACATCTATTACTATCTTTCACATTCTTCACAACTATCGTCTTTCACCGGCCACCCATCGTTTTTTATCTTTACTCATTGCTGCAACTATACATACGTCAATTCATTAAGATCTTTCAAATTGAATCAACTATTATATTTTTTATATGAATCCGATTTTTTCGAACTACCATAAATTATTTCAGATTCTTCATTCAAATTTCCTACTATTGTTTTTGTATGTATTTATATGTATGAAAATTGTGTAAAAAAATTAATAATGTTTTTTAATTAAATTATTTAAGAATATTCTTTATTTGTGTTATTTATAACTATTTTATGACATAAAATTATCAAACAACTTTTAGGGAAACATATTCAGTCCTGTCCTATCCAGTCCTAGTTGTACCAAACACAAGACAACCATTTATCTTGTCCAATCCAGTCCTGTCCAGTCCAGTCCTAGCCTCTTGTCCTGTCCAGTTCTGTCCTGTCCAGTCCCGTCCAATCTTGTCTGCGTACCAAACGCTACCTAAAGGTAATTTCCTAAACACGTTATGGTTCGTATATTCAGTTTTAATTGTTTCATTAGATCCGTTAAAGGTTTTTGTTATAAAAAGTTTTCTAAAGAAAATTAACATTTTAGATGAAGTTTTAATTTCACGTTACGTCTTGATCTAATTATTTTTTAAACGAAACCCTACAGATCTAACTAATACAAAATAAACTTTCAAATAATATTATAAAAATAAAACAAAATTTTTTAAGGAAATTTACCCAAATAGCGTTTTACACCCTAAAATTGGTCTCCTACGATTCCTTTTCCACTTTTATCAAAATATGATTACCCTCCACAATTTTAAGGTTGCTACGTCTGCAATTTTTAGGCCCAAGTTCACAAGTTTTTTGTATTAGGGAAATTGACCATATTTGTTTTTTTTGGTCTATTAGTTAGGTCTATAATAGATTTTACAGATTATCAACATTTCGATCAAAATAAGAAAGAAATACTAGAAGATCAATTTGTTGATCTAAAATAACTAGTTAGGTCAATATCCCCATCTGTTTTCTTCCTTAATCTTCCCCGATTTAGGGGGTGTTTGGGATTGTTTATTTAAAACAACTTATGCTTATTTTGAAAAGTGTTTATCAACTTATGTGGTGGCAAACCGGATTTTTTAAAAAAAATGTTTGGATTAGCTTATTGTGGTACCAAAACGTAAAAAGCTAATAAGTTGTTATTTAAAGGTGTTTGGGAATTGGGATTGCTTATACATATAAAATAACCAAAAATGTCATAAACACTTTTCAAATAAGTTGATAAGTTAAAACCAAATAACTTATCAAAAACTCATTTTCAGCGATTTGGCACCGTTATAAGCTCTTTCAATTTTTCTCCATCCAAACACTAGATAGTGATTATCTTCGATGTCACACCGTAATAAGCTAAAAAACACTTCAAATAAGAAATCCCAAACACCTCCTTACCAAGGCTTTGTTTGGCAAACTAGCTTATAAGCTAGCTTGTAGCTGATAAGCTAGCTTTTCAAAACGTTACTTTGAGTAGCGTTTCAATAAGCTAGCTTATATGATCATCCAAACATGTACATTAGCTGAAGCTAGCTTTTTTTTGCTAAACATAGCCCAAACATGTAAAAACATCACCGACCCTTCTTTTTTGGGCTTTTTGTAAGGGTCCAAAATAAGAGTAACCAAGAAAACAGAATTCATATCGTGCAAACAACGATATGCCACCATAACCATCGTATATCCTCCATTAGATTCCATTTTTCAAAAACTTCATATGCAACAAATTTCATACCCAATAATAATTTGAACTACACAAACAAACCTTCACTCATGGAGATGGAGTCCAATATTCCTAAATGCCTAATAATCATCATGGTAATGCTCACAACTGCTTCAAGTCAAATACCCACCACCTTAGATGGCCCATTTGACCCATTGACCCGAAAATTCGACCCGTCTCTTCGTTTAGGCAGTGATGATTTACCCATGAATCATCCCAGATTACAGAAAAATGTCACTTCAGATTTCCCCGAACAAATCGCTTTGGCACTTTCCTCTGCAAATTCCATGTGGGTTTCATGGATTACTGGTATGGTTTTTCATTAATTTTCAGCATTTTTTTTTATTTATGTGATTGTTTTTTAGATTGATTTTGTTTTTTTGTTTAAAAGGGGATGCACAGATTGGGAAGAATGTGACGTCACTTGATCCATTAACTGTTGGTAGTGAGGTGTGGTATGGGGATCAAAGTGGGAATTATTCGAAGAAACGAATTGGGGTTTCGGTGATTTATAGTCAGTTGTATCCGTTTGAGGGACTTTTGAATTATACTTCTGGAATCATTCATCATGTGAAGATTGATGGTGAGAATTCATTGCCATTATTATGTTTTCCCAGTCTTTAATTTTTGAATGTAATGATTGATTTGTTGTTATGATTGTTGATTGTTACTTGATTGATCGAATTTTGATTAGATTTTTCCGTAGATAATCGATGATTTAGGATAAAAAATAGTCCAATCTCAG
The DNA here is from genome assembly GCA_023525745.1 of Arctium lappa. Taxonomy (NCBI): domain Eukaryota; kingdom Viridiplantae; phylum Streptophyta; class Magnoliopsida; order Asterales; family Asteraceae; genus Arctium; species Arctium lappa. The sequence continues at coordinate 16,923,730 of CM042056.1, read as the reverse complement.
GGGCAATTTACTAAACGCTTACCTCGTAAGAGCTTATCGGGACATTTACCTTACCAGATGAATATGACAAGGGCCGAAAATCTTACTCGGTAAGCGTGTGTGAAGACTCTTAGCCGGTAAGTGCTTACGGGGTAAATTGTTGCATATGATAGAGTTCTGATGGAGTACAATCTTACCTGGTAAAGTAAGTTAGAGTGTTGACTTTGCTGGTAAGCGCTTACCGGGTAAGCGTTTGGGTAAACAGTAAGTGCTTACCGGTAAAATTCAACAAACTCGATTGCCTTATCAAGTAAAACTCTAGTCTATCAAAACAGCGTCGAATGCAATAACTTACCCGGTAAACGCTAACCGGGTAAGAGTTTTTGCTCTCACTTACGGGGTTAGACTTCCAGTCCTTGACATCGCTCTTACCGGGTAAGATTCTTGTTACTTTTCATGTTCATATACAAGGTAAGTGACTCGGTAAGCACCTACCGGGTAAGCATTTGGCAAACGACCCCTAAGTAAACATGAGGGAATGCTAGAAAAGAATACAAGAAACGAAGGTTGTAATGAGAAATTTATGGGTTTCTTGCATTTGATTTCGATTGTAATCCAATGTTGAGAGAAACGAAGATGTTTGATCCATTTCGTTTCTATTAGGATGCGTTGAGTTTGCTGACTGGACTGGACTGGACTAATGAGAGTAAGATAGGTGGGAGATTTTTTTGGAAGGTTATTAAAGTTTTAATTTGACATGTGTAGTTTAGTAATTTATCTATCTTATCCCATCTCCTTTTTGTCCCGCCTATCCTATCCTGTTGTCGCGTCAAATGTGGGATTACAAGTTTTTGTTTTGGCCCGTTCTGCGTACCAAAACACACCCTTAGGTTACCGAAAATTTACTTGTGTTACTCTAGCTCAATTTAGATGACTGAAAATGGAGGAAAATGATGCAAGCAAATGAAATCTAAGATTTGAATTTATGTAATGTAGGTCTTGAACCTGGTTTGACATATTACTACAAATGTGGAGACAGTTCTATTCGAGCGATGAGTGAAGAGCATGTTTTCGAAACCTTACCGTTGCCCAGCCCAAACACATACCCTCGTAGAATTGCGGTTGTTGGGGACCTTGGCCTCACGGCAAATACGACAACCACTATCGATCATCTCATAAAAAACGATCCCTCTCTTGTTCTAATGGTGGGAGACCTAAGTTATGCCAATCAGTATGTTACAACGGGTGGCAAAGGTGCATCTTGCTTCTCTTGTGCGTTCCCGGATGCCCCCATTCGTGAAACGTATCAACCCCGTTGGGATGCATGGGGAAGGTAAACTCGTGGGCTATGTTTTGACAACCAGAAGATGGCTTATTTACTGAAAAATCCCTATTTGGTTCGTCATAAACTAGCATATAAACTCGCTTTTTGAGACGCTCACTACTTCAAGTAGCGGTTCAATAAACTCTAGGGGCTTTTTTCCATTTATGCCATTTATATATTTCCATTAATTTGTTAACATGGTCTTTTAGGTCATTTTACATTGTCATCTAACTTATAAGATCATTTTGCCCGACATGACCAGTTTATCGGTTGTCTTATCAGCTAGCTTATTAACCAACAACTAGCTTTTCAACTAACAACTAGCTTCGACCAACAGTTAGCTTATTAGTTAGTTTGCCAAACATAACCTTTACCGTAAAAAAGGAAGTCTTGCACTGAAAGAATATTACAAACATTCAACGATATGATTCAATGAAGTTGCAAGAATGTGATATTTTTGACACAAATTTTGTATCGGAAATTCAGGTTCATGGAGCCCTTGATCTCTAGAGTACCTATGATGGTCGTCGAAGGTAACCATGAGATCGAGCCACAAGCTGACGGAGTCACTTTTCAATCGTATCTAAAAAGGTTTGCAGTCCCTTCGAACGAGTCTGGCTCTAATAGCAATTTCTACTACTCGTTTGATGCGGGAGGCGTGCATTTCATCATGTTAGGAGCATATATTGACTACAATAGGACCGGTAATTATGTTCCCCGTTTCTATTTGTATGTCATTGCCTACACTTAACCGGCTTTTCAAAACTTGATCATATCCGTCTTTCTTTTCTCATCACACTTTTCAAAAGCTGGGTCCAAACATCCACTCTACTGTTTGAGGTAGTGGTTAGGTCTGCATACATTTTACCCTCCCCGTGCCCCACCTGCACGTGGGATATACTGGGTTTGTTTGGTTTTAATTGATAGAATTATTTGATCTTTTCGCAGGTGCACAATATTCTTGGCTTCAAAAGGACCTAAGCCTATTAGACCGAAGCGTGACCCCTTGGTTAGTAGCTGCGTGGCATTCCCCTTGGTATAACAGCTACTCATCACATTATCAGGAATTCGAGTGTATGAGGCTAGAAATGGAAGAACTTCTATATCAAAATCGTGTTGACATTGTCTTCTCTGGTCATGTAAGTTTAATAAATAAAAACCCGTCTCTATTTTTCGATAATCTTGCATTTGATTCGCAAAGTTAGGACATCTTCTACACAAGTATGATAAGTTAAACCATAGATGAACCATAATTGTGAGAATCCCACTTTTATCATATATGTTTTTCTCTCTTTCACACACTTTTCACAAGCGGGGGTTTTCACAGAAATAGCCGCTCTACTCTTTGGGTAGAGGTCAGGTTTGCGTACATCGTACCCTGAGGACCCCACCTCAGGGTGGCATATACTGGGCTCGTTCGGTTTGGTTTTGTGAGTCTTCTTATCATAGTGATTGCAATCTTTTTGTATTTTAGGTGCACGCCTATGAGCGGATGAATAGAGTATATAATTACAGTTTGGAACCTTGTGGGCCCGTGTATATAACCATAGGAGATGGCGGCAACATTGAGAAGGTTGACGTCGATCACGCAGATGAACCCGGAAAGTGTCCTTCACCGGGTGATAATGTACCTGAATTTGGAGGGGTTTGTCATACGAATTTTACATCGGGTCCTGCAAAGGGACAGTTTTGTTGGGATAAACAACCCGAATGGAGTGCTTATAGAGAAAGCAGCTTTGGACATGGCATTCTCGAGGTAAGAAAATGGAAGTCGATAAAACCCCATGCTTTTACATTGACCATTGGATTTATATCTACACAAACTGTTGAGAATGCCCGAGGGTGGTGTAGCACAGTTGGTTCTGGGGTGGTATACTTACACAAACAGACGAGGGTTTAAGTCTGTCAGCCGTAGTGTGGGAGTTACAGTTCCTTTGGGAATTGGGTCCTTTTGGGCACCGGGCCCCGCCTATAGGTGGGACATACTGGGTTCGTTTGGTTTGATTTAATGTTTCAAAAGGGTTGTGGCGTAGTGGTTAAGGCCTTGGGAGATGTGGTGGAATATCCCATCTGCCCAGGGTTTGAATCCAGACGTACACAACAATTGTGGCAACTGAGTTTAACAGGGTTGATTTCTTACGGTCATAATTTGTCGGGATTAGTCTAGGCATAGCCTAGGATACCCTTCCAAAAAACATTTTATATTCTAAAAAACGAGTTATAAACAACATTTCTTGATTCCACCTTTAATCTATAGTTCTTTGTTGGGTATTTGTTTCTTGTTTCATATGTTATGCTTAATTCCCGAAAGAGCCTACCGAAACCTTAAAAAACACATCTTATAGGCTACAATTGAATAACGCACGACGTTTTGCAGGTCGTGAATTCCACATACGCACTATGGACATGGCATAGAAACCAGGATATCTACAAAGAAAACAGCACGGGCGATCAAATCTACATTGTTCGCCAACCTGAATTATGTTTGGTTTCTCCACAGGTAATCCTCAACCTTACCAATGGGCCATTGGAGGTCAAGAGAACAATATTAGTTTTGCCGTATATAAATATTATATACTTCAACCATGTTCTTGGTCGTAAAACTCTAACTACGCTTGAATGATTTTGTAGCAGCATAGTCAAACGAGGCCATCGGCTGCAACGGGATTCGGAGTTCTCGAGTCGCATGTTTCATCCTCTTGTTTCTTGATTTATCTCATTACCTTTACTTGGCTTCATCTTCTTCTGTAACCATTGTTCCAAAATTTCCTGTTGTAAAAGGTGTCATTAGTACCCATTGTGCTTTGCCATATTTTATTGGATGTAGAATTGTAAATGGAACCAACTCTCTTGCCATTCTTATTTTGGAAAATCAAAATTTCAAATTCTGTTTCTAAAAGTGGTATAGACAACCAAAAAATTCAATTGTGGGGAACAAGCTTTCAGAACTTCCTATATAACACACCAAATTTATGTTTTCAAAATAGGAACAAAAGCAAAATTGGTTCCCACAAAACAAGTTCTGAAAAGTGGTTTACAAAATAAAGATTTTGAGAGTTAGTTTATAAAATGGAGATTTTGAAAGTTTTTAATATATAAATAAAATAAATATTGGTTTGAGTTAAATGTATGTGATGGTTATAAACATACCCCCTCCTATAGGGAGTATGTGAGTGAGGTAGGATGGAGTATGTGAGTGGTATAGGTAGGGATATGTGAGTGAGGAGGGGGTAGGAATAACAATGTCCATTATTAAATCAGTCAAACCAAAGATTCGATACGATGACTCGAGTATGCTTTTAATTTTTTTTAATAAGAAAAAAGACAAAAAAAGACAAAAAAAAGGACTAAAATGACTTTTATGTTTAACTAAGTTAACGAATTTATTTTAATGGTGTTAATCAGATGAACCATAATCAAAACAAATTGAATATCACATTGATCAAAACTATAATAAACATAATACAAAGACCCTAATTAAAAAAAAAACATAATAACATAGGAACAAATCCATAATTCACTCGGTATAGTATGATTGTTGCCGTATTTTTTTTTTTGAACGGCAAGTTAACACACACACGTTCCTGGGGTATCCGGGCTCCCACTTAAGGGTGCCACCCGACTAATCCCCGTCAATCACGACCCAACCCAATTAAGGGTACCACTATGTGGCAGACCCATAATCATGGATGTCACAGGATACTCACCATGGGGTTCGAACCTGTGTAGTCAGGGATACCATCCACTGACCCCTCAGGATGTTACCTTACCACTGGGCTACAACATGAAGGAAAACATGGATCTTGAAATAAGTATTAGAAGGATATTTTGGGACGCAAAATGTAAAATTTAATTGGGAATTCAAAACTCAATTTTTTTGGGGGGAGGTAAATCAATTATGAAATAAAGGTTTTTGTTAGTAGTTCTTTGAAAACAAAAAACTAACTATTTTATAATATGATATAATATAAATATACACTATAAAATTTTGATTTTAAAAGAATGATTTATTAAAATGAAGTATTTCCTAAATACACTTGGATTTACCATTTTTATATTTACATACATCTAGGGTGTAAACGAAACGAACGAATACGAGGAGATATTTCTTTATATTCGTTTGTTTAATTTAACCGAATAAACGAATGATAAACAAACAAAACCTTTTGTATTCATGTTCGTTTGTTTAAAAAAAATATGTGTGGTCATGTTTGTTCGTTAAGATGTTAAGCGAACAGTCGAACATAAATAAACATAAACGAACTAACACATATGAACAAAAACACCACCTTTACTTACAGAGTTACAGTGGTGGAGCCACGTTGGAGCCGGAAAGGGCATTGGCACCTCCTGGCATTACAATTTTTCTTAAACATATATCTAAGCAAAATCATATTTATATTTTGTTCTTGTCTCAAGATGTTAATTCATGGGGTTTTCCGTCTATTTTAAGTTTAAGGAAAAGGAGGGTTCATTCACTACAAGTAATGCACGTCTATAATTCATTTATAACAACTCAATCTCAAAAAAAATATATATATATATATAGTGTTTGATTCATTTGAGAAATGTCAAATCCATGAGAAATAGAAAAGTGATCTGGGCCCTTGGATTAAGTATTATGATTTTTTAGCGGAAGGGTAAAATTGTAATTAGGGTCAATCATGTCGATTACAATCAAAATCAAAATAAACGTATATTTTCCTAAATTAGCGTCAATCGTATCATTAAGAGGTTTCCAATTCAGTTATCGTTTGCAGATTAATGATTCTCGTTTTCTTCTTCTATCGAAAAATTTAGGTTTTTAGATCATATTCTTCTTAATAAGATGTCGAATCCAGAAACTGTTGTTGATAATGAAGTCGATCAAGAAAACGGTCAGTTATCGAATGATGAAGATATGATTGATGAAGATGAATGTATCGTTTTTAACTTTATTATTAATTTTTTCTTTTAGTTTTTTGTAATTTGATTAAGATGAATTTTGAAGTAATTCTTTTACGACATTTGTGTTTTACTTTCACTGTTATTGTTCAACACAAAATTTGAAGAATTTTAGTTGTTTACAGCTATTTTCTTGATAATTTACATTAATTTGTGGTTTAGTATGTTAGAAACAATGTAGATTCATATATGAATCTGAGTTATTATTTTAAAGCAATTCAAGTTCATATATGAACGTTTGATGAATTTGAATTGGATTGAAATTTTCGTATATGATTTATTATTATGTTCGTATATGAAGTATGTTAATTATTATAAAACGTTCATATATGAATTATTTATTCAAACAATTTTAATTCATATATGAACTTTTGATTCATTTGTATTGCTTTAAAGTGTTCATATATTCATATATGAACTATGCAATATTCAACAGATTCATATATGAATATGTTGAATGTATATGAACATTAATATACATTCAACATATTCATATATGAACTATACGATATTCAACAGATTCATAAAGAACTTTTGCATTATTTAACATTCATATATGAACTATAAGATATTCAACAGATTCATATATGAATTATACAATATTAAACAGATTCATATATGAACATTCATATACCTTCATATATGAATATGTTGAATGTATATGAACATTCAACATATTCATATATGAACTATGCAATATTTAACAGGTTCATATATGAACATCCATATACATTCAACAGATTCAAAATATATTCATTATTGAAAATTCATATATGAACTATAAAATATTCAACAGATTCATATATGAATGTGTTTATGTGAAAACTCTATTTTGAATAAATAATCGAAGAAACATTCAAAAGATTCATATGTGAGTTATTGAACTTTCAACATTCATATATGAATGTTTTTTATTTATTTATGTTATAATAAGTTCATACATGAATAATTTGTTTTTTAGTTGATGCTTTACTTTTATCTAAAAGAATGAAATAAATTTATGTGTTAACATATCAATATGTATATGTAATAGGTTCACATTCATTTTCATCTGTTTTTCACCATCTAGTTCAAAGTATTGGGTACCAAATGTGCATATGGATTTAAAGCCAAGAATTGGTACATTTTTTCAGTCTTGTCAGCAAGCTATTTCAATGTATGAAAAGTATGCTGAGAAAGGTGGATTTGATGTTAGACTTTCAACACCTCTTTCATGCACATTGAGTCCGTGTATTATTTGTTGCTGTCTCAATAGTTTACACAATTTAAGCCTTATGAAACACAATCATTGTGCTAAATTCTTTCATACACAAGCACGAGCACACATAAAATTTGTTTTTCTGTCAGAACATTCATAGATAAACCTTGTGTTTTTCAATGATTGAATGGAAGTCCTGGGGAGTCATCATCAAACCAGCTCCTTAAATTGTACATTCGTTGTACACAGTAACTTTGTGTTACTGACAGGCATTCCTAACTGTTTCATTTGTTGAATCAGGGTTACCACGTTCATTATATCTGAATTTGAAAAGATTCGGGTATATACAGTTCATGATTCAGTTACTCAGATCAAAGCGCGACGACTGTCAAATTATCATTGAAAGGGGAGATTGTTATTCGAATAAAAAGGGGGTGATCAAAGCCTGTGTTGAAATTGAAGATGTTTTGATGATCATGATGCTCACAATCATCAAAAAGGGATAGACATTTACAAAGATTCAATTTCAAAGCCATGAAGAGTTGTCAAAGTGAAAAGACTTGTGAAGAAATTCTGAGAGTTCAAAAGACAATTCAAAATGCTTCCGCTAATTTAAAGTCAAAAGATTCTGAAGAAAGTTTGTTCAAAGATAAATCAAGATGATTTGTTAAAGTTTGTTTTCTGAAGACAGTCCAGAGATCAAAGTGATGAAGATACAATTTTGCTCAGAGTCGAAAGAAATTTCAGAGATAGAGTTTTTCTCAAAGCTGTTTCATTGGTTCGAAGACAGTTGTTTCAAAGTTGAATTTTCAAAAGTTTCAAGTATTCTGTTTCGCGTTCAAGGCATGTTGACTTTAAAAGCTTCAAAGTGCAAAAGATTTTTCAAGATTCTTCAAAGACTGAAAGAGTAAAGACTGTGAAAGCTTTAAAGTTCAAAGTTAAAGAGACAAAAGCTGAAGAATCAAGAGTTGAAGATCAGTATCAAATTTTTATTAAATCTTGAATACAAAGGGGGAGATTGTTAAGTCTAAATATTGTATCCAAGATTTAATAGAAAAGTCAAAGATGTAAAAGTCAACATTGTCTTTGTAATTGATAGTCAAAGTATGTTTAGTTTCCTTAGTGGTTAAGTTCTTGTAATAGATAGTTGGTATAAATAGGTTTGCTTTGTTATCTTGTAAGTAAGTTTGGTAAGGGATTGTAAGGAGCACGTATTGTAATATTCAGACTTGTGGTTAATGTTCAAGATCTACTTTCTCTCTCTAGTTCTTGATCATATTCTTGAGTAATTGCTTGATATGTTTGGGATTTTATGATTAACACATATATGTGTACCAAACGCTACATTAGAGCATCTCCAACAGATTCTCCAAAAGTTTTCCAAAATGGAGAATTGAGATAGCGTTTGATATGCAGACATGATTGAACAGGACAAAACAGGAGGACATGACATGACAAGTGTCTGTCCGATGTTTTGTACGACTAGGACTGGATATGACAGGACTAGACGGGTTGTCTCTAAAAGTTTTTTGACAGTTTTATATATCATATAATAGTTATAAATGACACAAATAAAATATATTTTTAAATAATTTAATTTATAAATATTTTAGTTTCTAACATAATTTTCATATACATAATTAATAGTACGAAATATGAATAAATAGTCTGAAATAACTGATGGTAGTTTGAAAAAAAAAACTCGATTCATACAAAGGAAATACTATATTTGATTCAATTTGGAAGATCTTTGTGAATTAACGAAGACTTGGTTGTAGCGACATGTAGAGGTAAAGGAGATGGGTGGATGGTGAACGACATTGACTATGGAGGACGTGAAGATGGTGGATAGTGATTGTAGAAGAGGTAGTTGTGGCCAATGTAGCGGAGGTATAGGTGGTGGTGATTGGTGGAGGTGGTCGACGATGGTAGTGATGGTGGTAATGGACAATGGTAATGGAGGTTCTAGTAGTGGAGGAAGAGGTGAGGTGGCCGATTTGTGACATCTAGTAGTGGTGGCAACGACGGGTGGTGGTGATCAGTGGGGGTGGCCGATGATGGTTGGCGGTGGCTGGCGGTGGCCGCTGATGGTGGCAACTGTGATGGGTGGTGATGACCATTAAAACAAATACCATATTAGGGTTATTTATCAAATGAGGGTAAATTAGTGATTTTTTAGTTTCCGTCCCACTCTTGTCCCATGTTGCACCTATTTTGGTGGAACAAAAAAAAAATTCCATCCAGTCCCACTAAGTCCCAGTCCTTGTGCTTGTCTCATGCCGTGCCATATATGTGACAGTGGGTTTTGTCATGTCTCATGTCCTATGTCACGCCAAACATGGGGAAATGAGTTTTGTCCCGTCCTGTCCCATATACCAAACGAAGCCTAAAGTCTCAAATATTCATAAAAATTTGCATCCAACTCCAACATATTTTCCATTTTGGAGATTTACTTCATTTTTTATATTATTAAACTACTCCATATATTTAATAGAATATTTTTTCTTTACCTAAACATTTAATTTTAAGGTTCCTTATTAGTGATATATAATATAAAAAAAATTATTTCTCATGATAATCACTTTTGGAGAATTCTTCAAATTTGGAGAAATTAGATCATCTCCAATAGGTTATCTAATTTTTTTTAAAAATAAAAAACTAAAAGTTAAAATCTCTAAAAACACTTATATTCTACTCCAACAGATTCTCTATTTTAGAGATTTTAACACAAAGTATATTATTATGATATTCACTAACTTATCATCTCAATATACTTAAAAAAACTTTATATAAGACGAAAAAAATTCAATGTCATTGATGAGATTTAATAAAATAATCATTTATCTCTTCTATCATTAATTTTTAGAAATTTTTTAAAGTTTTTTCTGTTATAAAAAACAAGATAGCAAAACTGTTGAAGAAACTTGAAGAACAAAAACTCATTTTTATTTTCTATTTTATAAAAGTTGTTGAAGAGACTTTTTCTCTTATTTTTTTCTATTTTGAAAAACAAAAAAATTGTGAAATGCTATTACATCCCTACCTAGAATTAGATCTACATCTACATCTTATTAATTTTAATACTACGTAATTTACTTAAATATACAATTTTATTTAATAAAATCCAACCAGAATTTGTTAACAAAATTAATTAAAATAACATAATATTTGTCTTTATGGTACCATCTGAATCCATCACTCACATGTTAAGTACACCATCTCTTTCCACTTGTTGCCGTCCCACACTTCTCTTCTCATCTCATCTCTCCACACACTCGATTCCGATCACCGGCCATCGGAAAAAATGGAGTACAAAAACCTAGGCCGATCAGGACTGAAAGTATCACAGCTATCCTACGGGGCATGGGTCAGTTTCGGCAACCAATTAGACGTCAAAGAAGCCAAAATCCTCCTCCAATGTTGCCGTGACAACGGCGTCAATTTCTTCGACAACGCCGAGGTCTACGCCAATGGCCGCGCCGAAGAAATCATGGGACAAGCCATCCGAGAGCTCGGCTGGAAACGATCTGATATCGTGCTGTCTACGAAACTATTTTGGGGAGGACCTGGACCTAACGATAAGGGTTTATCCAGGAAGCATGTTGTTGAAGGAACTAAAGCTTCGTTGAAACGTTTGGATACTGATTACGTTGATGTGATTTATTGTCACCGGCCGGATCTGTGTACGCCGATTGAGGAAACAGTTAGGGCTATGAATTATGTGATTGATAATGGTTGGGCGTTTTATTGGGGAACGAGTGAGTGGTCGGCACAGCAGATTACGGAGGCTTGGGGGATTGCGAATCGGTTGGATCTCGTCGGTCCGATTGTTGAGCAGCCGGAGTATAATATGTTTGCGAGGCATAAGGTATGTTATCGGATCCTGATTGATTTTCAGTTTTTGAGTTCTGTGATTGATGTTAAAGAGCTAAACCCTAGATCATGAAATCGAATCGATTAAGGGCTTTTGATTTTGATATATGTTTAGTTGCGGTTCGTAATCGTTCGTTTTAACGAATATAAGATGGTTAGTTTGCGTCAAAACTATAGTTTACATGGTCAGGAAACTAATTTACTCACTTTAAAGTTTTCTCTAAATCAGAGAAAACAGGAAAAAGATATATAAAATTCTCTAAATTTAGAAGGGTAGACGCCGGCAGGCCTCCCGTCTAACCGTATCGATCCCACAGTCATCGTAGAGATAAATCAAACCGGAACCGAACCGGTTGGTACCAAACTTTTTTGGAACTAAAAAATAGGACCGAAAACCGAACCGTATGTACCAGTTCGGTTTCAATTTCGGGACGGGAAAATTGATACTAGGACCGAAAATATGAAAATGTATATCAAAACCAATCGCTACCTTCATAATGTTTCAAATGTGTATCAATATCAATCCCATACAACCAAAAATTCAACAATCAAAAGTTCAAAACCAATCAAAAGTTCAACAATCTTCGGTGTTTTTTTAAGTATTTCCTTTTCCATTTTGTTTGTTTAGGAGATAGATATTCTTGATTAGGAAAAGATAAGGTTAGTTTATTTAGGAGATGGTATGCGTACTTAAGGAATTTAAAAAATCATTGTCTCTTAATATTTCCGTTTGGTTTCGGGATTTTTCGGGAAAATCCCGGTACCGAATCCTGATTTTGTCGAATACTTGGAATCAAAAACTGAACCGATTACATGGTACCGGTTCGGTTCGGAAAAATGGTTCTTGAGACTCATTCCTATTGAATCCGGGAGGCAACCCCAGCTGGCCCATGGAGAACCCCCCGGGGAGGGGTTTCATGGCTGATTCAGTTACTGGGTCTAGCGGAGGGTTTATGCCTGTCTCCGGCAAGATCCCAACTTGAACAACGAAGTCAGGCCACTCCTTTGCCAATTGAGTTAGGGCAAAATCTCTAAATTTATAGAAATATTATTTTAATCATTCCAAATTTAATTTAGTGTATTATTATTTTATATAAAATTTTGAAAAATTGTTGAGAAATTAAATAATTTAATAATATAATTACGGATGAACTCATATAATGGAAAAAGAAAAACACTTATTGGAGTCTAATGCATTCTTTTTTTCCAAATTTAAAGAAGTATTAGTTTAATTATTCCAAATTTAATGTATTATTATTTTATATAAATTTTTTAAAAAAATTGTTGAGAAATTAGATGAATTAAATAATTTAATAATATAATAACCGATGAACTCCCCAAAAATCGGAAAAATTCTTATTGTGGAGCCTAATGTATTTCTTTTTTTCCAAATTGAAAGAAATATTATTTTAATTATTCCAAGTTGATTACATTATTGTTTTATATAAAATTTATTAGAAAAATTGTTAGAGATATTAAATGTATTGAATAAACTAATAATATATTTACTGTTCCAAAAATGGAAAAACCATTTTATTGGAGCCCAATGTGGTTTTTTTTTCCCAAAGATGTTAACCTTTATACTTTTATTTATAAAAGAATTATAAAGAATCAGTTGAAAATGCTTTTATTTAGTAACTGAATTTTGTTTTACAAACACAATAACTTGTGTTTTGATCATCAAAGGTCCACCCCCTATATGCTCAACTTTTGAGTATGTTTGGTTTGACTTGAAGCATGAAAACCGAATTGAAGTTAACCAATTCGATTTGGTTCGGTTTTGGGTTCTTTGTGGTTTACTTTGGTTCTAAAAAGTTGAAACCGAAGAGGGATTGTTTGATTTGCGGTTCTAAAACAAAACCAACCAAACCGAACGACTTACACTTGTAGCTATGACCTTAAAATGTTTAAGAATTTGTTTTGAAAATAATAAAAATAACAACCCAATTGAAACACTTAAGAATAAGAATATAAAAAATAGATTCATTTACAAATATATATACTTCTTTAGTCCCAAAATAAATGTCCACAAAGAAATAGACACATAGTTTTAGGAAAGTGTAATTATTACACTTTTTAATTAACCAAAATACAATTTTATCAATAATTATAAAGAGAGAAATTTCATCCATCATATAATTAAGAGTAAAATGGGAAATTGGACATTTATTTTTGAAAGTGGACACTTATTTTGGGACAAACTAAAATAGTAACGTAGACACTTATTTTGGGACGGAGAGAGTATTGTTGCTTTTGTAGAAATAAGCTTTTCAAAATTAAAATTAATAAAATCTTATTTTACTCCAAAGGGTAAAGCGACAGTGAACGATAAGACCACAAATTGGGAAGTCTTGTTTTTTTTTTAATAATTGTGGGTGTCCTGGCCGGCTTGCGCATATCTTCGACTAATCCCATGGCTATGAAGATAACAACTAGGAAAATCCTCAGCAGCGTTGAGGAGACTCAAACTGACGACCTAAAAGTATTTGTTTTGAATTTAAGGAAATATGGTTGATTGTGTTATGCAGGTTGAGAATGAGTATCTTCCTTTGTATAGCAACTACGGCATCGGGCTGACTACTTGGAGTCCGCTTGCGTCCGGAGTTCTGACCGGAAAGTACAACTCCGGGGTTCCACCTGATAGTCGATTTGCTTTGGAGAACTACAAGGTTTCAACCTCTGTACTTAACTAACTTCTTCAAAATCCGTATATTTACGAGCCCATAATACGACACACCTTTTAAAACACTGTTTTTTACTCCACATTGTGCATATTGAGACCATCTCCAATAGAATCTCTAAAACGGAGAATCAAAAATCAAAATTTAAAAAAAATCACATTCAACTCCAACAAGGAGATTACAACATTGATTATATTATTAATAAAATATTATTTCTTTATCCTAAACATTTAATTTCAAAGTTCCTTACTGGTGGGAATATAATAAAAGAATATTTCTCTCTAATGGTAATATTTTTTGGGAGTTCTCCAAATTTGAAGAATTTCACGCTCTCTCTCTTACTTTATCCATTTTGGAGTATTTGTTGGAGAAAAAAACTTGCTCAAAATCCCACAAAATCTCCATTTTGGAGCATCTGTAGGAGATGCTCTAACACGGTTATTGGTGTCGTCTATGTGGCAAGTGTTGATTGGAAGTGTGAATGCAGAATCTGGCTAGCAGATCATTGGTGGATGATGTGCTGAAGAAAGTTAAGAACCTGAAACCAATTGCAGATGAACTAGACATCCCCTTATCTCAGCTTGCAATTGCTTGGTGTGCAGCAAACCCCAATGTTTCATCAGTTATTACTGGTGCTACAAAGGAGCATCAGGTCACATTCATCACTTTTTCTTTCTCCTTTTCAAGAATATAACAAAATAAATGTCCATATTTCTATTTTAGTTTTCCCTAAAACTAAGTGTATACTTTCAAATTCTACCCTTAATTATGAGATGAAGAAATTCATTACTCCCTCTCTTATTAAGGGTACAATTGTCATTTATTTACTCAAACACCAATAACCTGGATACCACTGAGTCGATGACCCTTTGGTGATTCATCGGTTTTTGCATCAAGATCTTTCCCGATCGTATAACTAATCATCTTTTGGGTTGCCAGATTCAAGAGAACATGAAGGCCATCAAAGCCATTCCAAAGCTTACACCTGATGTGATGGAGAAGATTGAGGCTGTTGTTCAAAGCAAACCGAAGCGGCCAGATTCATTTAGGTGAACGAAGAACACACACACAGAGCTTTCATACACATTTTAGTTTCCTGTTCGAGATTGTTACAATAAGAGTTGCATTAAACCTTGTATTATGTAGTCGACCCCATGTTGTTGAGGGGTTTATTTCCAATGGGGATGTGGTTTATCGAGTGTGTCACCATTGAACACCAGTTCGTAGCTCTATTATGATTAATACATTTGTGAAATTGAACCAAACTAGAGTGTTGATTTATCTTTATACTTTTGTTGCCTAACATAATCTAGATTCTAGGGGACAAGTTCAAATGAGAACCGTAAATATTTTGAACATGCCAGCTATTTATGAATTATTCAATGATGAATGTTATGATTGACGCTCTTGATGAATACCATGAAACTGCATGAATTTCAATATTCATGAATATTTTAGGTTTATTCACTATGAATAATTCTTGAAATACTCTGATTCTCAAAATATTTACGGTTTTCGTTAGAAGTTAGAACCTGCCCAATTGAGTTTTGAAAATCTGAAATTCAATTTTAACCAAAACCAGACTATAACAGTTGCAGTTCTCTGCCATTCCATTTATGCAATGCCTTGAATGATATATATACAGTTATACACACACATATATACATAAATATATATAACACAAAATTAGTTACATGAAATTAACACATTTGAGCTACAAAATTTCGAGTGCTATAAAACACTAGCAATGGTGCAGAGACTAAAGTGACACCCCTTTGTTGTTGCTGCTGCTGCTGTTGTTTCTATCTACACAATTTTTTTCATTTACATCTCATCTTTTAGGCTGATTCTGTTTCTTTGACATAACCTGGAACTTATTTGTTATCTCGGTGAACGAAGGCCTGGCTGCTGGATCATACGACCAGCACTCTTCCATCAACGCCTTCAATCTGCGATCACAACGTTCTGGGATCGGAGGCCGCAGTGTATTGCTCATAATCCCACCTTCATAAACATCAAAAATCCATTAGGAACATGGTTATCGCTCATTCTTGCAAGTTATAACGACTTTTTTGGCATTTTCTCAACTCCGGTTGTTAGCTTGCAATCAAATTTTGTAAGAACTATCAAAAAGCTTTAGGGGTCGCTTACCAAGTAAGCGCTTACTGGCAAGAGTCACCACCCTCACTTACCTTATCAGTTAACACTCTCAGGTCTCATCCATCAAAACGAATTGTTGGTAAGTGTCTATTACCCATTAAGTGCTAATCGGGTAAGAGTTAGCGGGTAAGATTCTTTGTCCTTCCCATGCTCACCCGGTAAACGTTTGGTAAACGGCTCATTTATTGTTTGAAGTTGGAACCTCAAAGAAACCAGAATTCCCATCAACAAATTTTATGCTATGCAATTGTTTATAGGAGAGCAACAAAAACAATTGATAACTTCAGCACCACCATTAAAGTGTTTGTCTGACTGTTAACTTTAAGCGTGCAAGCTAGCCCCACGGCTTAAAAGAAATTGACAAGGAAACCAGTTCCTTGGTCTTTTTTATGAAGAACACAAAAGGAAAGACAAAATGAAGGTATAACAAGTCCTGATGTTGGTAAATCCAGATGGTTAACTGAGATATGTTTCAGAAATGTGAGAGCTTACCTATGATGGCACCACAATGCATGTCTGCATAGGGCTCCTCCCCAGTCAAAATTTCCCACATAGCTATACCAAAAGAGAATACATCAACCTGGTACATCCAACAATCAGGATAGAAAGAACAAAAGTGGGTATAAAACAGAAACAACAATAATGCATATATAACCGTTTCGGTCATTGGAAACTCTCAAGAACTAGAATTTAGGCCTTACTTTCTCAGAAACCCGAGTACTACTACCGCTCAGGAGCTCTG
The DNA here is from genome assembly GCA_023525745.1 of Arctium lappa. Taxonomy (NCBI): domain Eukaryota; kingdom Viridiplantae; phylum Streptophyta; class Magnoliopsida; order Asterales; family Asteraceae; genus Arctium; species Arctium lappa. The sequence continues at coordinate 16,906,829 of CM042056.1, read as the reverse complement.
GAGCCATCCAAGGAAGTGTTCCCCGTACGCCACCCGAAACAAATGTGTTGCGTTTAATTCTCGATAAACCAAAGTCACCAACCTGAAATCCAGATCCCAGTGACTCCCTATTAGAAACCAAAGAGCAAATATGTGTAATAATAACATGTCTTTATCCTTTTATCCTAACTTTGCATGCATATATCCAAAGTTAGCTGATAGAGTTTGGTTCTGATTACCTTGCATACGGGTCGTTGAGGATCTCCCAAGTTGACAAGCAAGTTTTCACATTTTAAATCAAAGTGAACGATGTTTTTCAAATGCAGGTACTCCATGCCAATTGCAGCGTCTTGCATAATTATGAGCCTCTTTCGCCGATCAAGTGATCTGCAAGATATTTCCTTATATCCATCTTCTTTTGAGTGAGTCATGATGAGGGTAGAGGATAATAAGTTGATCAACTAAACTAACCTATCTTTTCTCAATAGAACATGCCTAAGTGAACCATTTGCCATGTATTCAGTAACAGTGGATAATGTTCCCCCAGGTCCATCTGGTACCACACCATACAATGCCACCACATTTGGATGGTGAAGTTTTGACAGGATCTGAGCTTCTCTCCAAAAGTCTTTAGTCTGTCAAACAATATAATTATTTATATATTTAAACTTTTATTTCTTTCACAACAAAGGTAGATTCTCAAACTCATGAGTTTTTCTATTTTTATGGCAAAAGATAGGCCAATATGTATAAATACAACGAAGTTTGCTTTTGATCCTATTTAGTTAGTGTAGAAAACATTAAATTCTTCCTATTTCGTACCCATTTTGACCGTTAACCGGAAAATTTTGTAACTTCTATGATGTGGATGTCTGGTAATACTGTAATTCTTGATTGTGTAGAAAAATGTCACATCAAAATCAAACAATGCCACGTAGGCTGAAAACCCGTTTATTAGGTAAAACGAGTATGAAATAAGAAGAATTGAACGTTAGTTACACTGGTTGAGAAAAAAAAATGTTACACTAAGGGGTTGTTTGTTTTTAAAAAAAACCTCTTAATGGCTCTTAAGTCTGAATCGTTCAGACATTTTTAAACACCACCTCTTATTAATCATAACTAAAATAAGACTTCAGACTTTAGACCTCTTAAAAAACAAACGACACCTAAGTCTAAATAGGAACCAAGACAAACTTATATTTTGATGCATTTCCCCCCCAAAAAAATGGTGAATTTTGATGAAGCTGCAGGGAAGGAAGAGATGAAATTGTTCTTTTAGTTGCACCAGTGACTTACCAATCGCTCTTGCTCTGATTTTTTCCCCGAGAAACAGCTCTTTTTAATCCTCTTGATAGCAACATCCGTTCCCCTCCATTTGCCATGATAAACGGTTCCAAATGTACCAGATCCTAATTCACGTAGTTCTTCAAGATCAGAGTTCCGTATGATCTACATATTTGAAACGGATTGTTGGTTAGAATAAGCTAAAAGCTTCAGCTCTTCTAATGGAAAAAATTTCAAGGGAGGTAAGCTAGAATCGATTGTAATAATTTGCAGAATTAAGATGATAACCTTTCACATTGAATATTATAATAGCATCATTTACACTTCTGAAATTGAAGATGACCGAGTTTCTAGTCAAGGGGTCAAGCAAAAGCAATAAAGTGTGCTATTTTATATGTTAAAAAGTGCCTCAAATTTTTGGTCTGCTCGCGGCCACTCCCCTATTTGCTCGCGGGCGAGCCAAACATGTGTTTTGGAGGTAGAAGGGTTGCTCGCGACACTCCCCTATTTGCTCGCGAGCGCGAGCACTGTTCATTTTTCTCAAAAGTTGATTTTTTCATCATATTTTCTTTTTCCCTATTTTAAGGGATTGTGTCCCCTTTGAAATCTCTTTTCTTGGGCCACTAAATTCTTCCATTTTAAACTTTCCCCAAAACTGGGTTATACAAGATCACACTCAAATTATCTCACTTGAGCGTTTTCCAAAAATGGGTTGAGCTTCAAGCATAAAAACCCAACTGAGAATATGTTTAGATATCACCCAATTAATCATTTCTATCTCCAAATACACACACTCACTATAGTTGTGATTTTTCTCCTTCAAGAGCATTGTAATCTTCATCTTTCACTAGTGGATTTCTCTCGGTGGTCTCCTCCACCCGTGGTTTTCTCCTGATTTGGGTTTCCACGTAAATCTTGGTGTTGTCTTCTAATAACTCTATCTCTTTACTTTGTGTTGGATGCATATTTAGAATCATCATATTTCTATGTTTTTGGAATCTTGTCTTGTACACTAAGAACACCCTTAGTGTTCAAGCTAGAGATTCATTGGGATCACTAATTTATCCCTTGTTTGACTTTGGTTAAACTCTCTAATTTGGGATTAAGTTAGCATTATCTCCTTTTCGTTTTACAACAATTGGTATCAGAGCACCTTTGGTTATTTTTTTGGTGTAGAAGACTTTATTTGGGTTCTCATTATTGTGGTGATTATGGCATCTATGAGAGATGATATTCCTTTGTTAGATAGAAACACTAGATTTTCTTTGTGGCAAGTGAAGATGAAAGATATTCCCATTCAAATGGATTTGCATCAAACCTTGAATGGTTTTGAGCAAATGCCTTCTACTTGTACTCTACCCAAAAAACAATTGAAAGATTTAAAGGCATCTTCTCAAATTCGTTTACATTTATCTAATGATGTTTTGAAAGAAAAAACAACCGCGCCTCTTTGGGCTAAGTTGGAGCAATTGTTGTTGACAAAGAGCCTTCCTAACAAGTTGCACTTGAAGCAACGTTTGTTCACTCACAAGCTTAATGAAGGCGGTTCCGTAACCGAGCATGTCTCTAAGTTCAAGGAAATTAATTGTGACTTAGAGAACATGGATGTTAAGTATGATGAGGAGGATTTGGGCTTGTTCTTATTATGCTCTTTGCCTAACTCTTATGCCAATTTCAGGGAGACTATTCTCTATAGCCGTGATCTTCTTGCATTAGATGATGTTCTCAATTCTTTGAGTTCCAAGGAAAAGATGAAAGAGATAATGGTGGTTGGAGATTCTAAGGCCGAAGGTCTTAGTGTTCGTGGGAGATCTTTTGACAGAAGTTTTAAGAGCTCGACGCGTCATCGGTCAAAATCAAAAGCCAAAGATAAAGGCAAGTTTTGCAACTATTGCAAGAAGAAGGGTCATGTGATCGATGATTGTTTCAAGCTTCAAAACAAGAACAAAGCTAATGTCAAAGGAAAGCCAAATGATTCCGGTGAAGCCGAAGTGGTCGAAGAGCTTGCGGGTGACCTCATGGTGATCTTGGATGAGGACAATATGTCTTCATCCGATTGGATTCTTGATTCCCGTTGCACTTATCATATGTGCCCTAACTGTGATTGGTTCTCCTCATACGAGCCTTGTACGGGTTCAGTTCGAGTTGGTAATGGAGCCTTATGCAAGGTTGTGGGACAAGGCAACATTCGGATTAAAATGTTCGATGGCGTCATTCGTACTTTGGGAAATGTCAAGCATGTTCCTAATTTGAAGAGGAACTTGATATCTCTTAGCTCTCTTGATCAAAAGGGCTATCGTTTTTCCGGTGAAGGTGGAGTTCTCAAAGTTACAAGAGGTTCTCTTGTGTTCATGAGAGGCAAACGAAAGGATGCCGATCTTTATGTTTTGGAGGGCACTACCATTCTTGGCTATTCCGAGGTAGCATCATCATCATCATCCCTTTCCGACAAGTCGAGGTTGTGACACATGAGGTTGGGCCATATAAGCGAAAACGGTATGGCGGAGTTGAGCAAAAGAAACTTGTTATGCAGTCAAAGTATCGATAAACTTCCCTTTTGTGAACATTGTGTTTTCGGGAAGCAAAAGAAAGTTTCATTTCCAAGTGCCACTCATTCAACCAAAGGTATTCTCGACTATGTGCATTTGGATCTTTGGGAACCGGCAAAGGTACAATAACACGGTGGTGCTTTGTACATGTTGACTATTATTGACGATTTTTCGCGCAAAGTTTGGGCGTTTTTCTTGAAGAATAAGAGCGATGTGTTTGCTTCTTTCCGTGATTGAAAAGTTATGATTGAAAAGCAAACCGACAAGCAAGTCAAGTACCTCCGTACCGATAATGGGTTGGAGTTTTGCTCGGAGGAATTTAATGCCTATTGTCGAGCTCATGGCATTACTAGACACCATACGGTGGTTCATACTCCTCAACAAAACGTTGTGGCCGAACGCATGAACCGTACAATTATGGAGAAGGTTTGTTGCATGTTGTCTAATTCTGGAATGATAAAGACCTTTTGGGCCGAAGCCGCTTCATATGCTTGCTACATCATTAATCGATCTCCATCTTTTGCCATTGACAAGAAGACACCTATTGAGGTGTGGTCCGGCAAACCCGCGGATTATTCTCTATTGAAGATATTTGGTTGTCCCGCTTATGCCAAAGTTGATAATGGAAGGCTTGACCCACGTGCCGTGAAGTGCATGTTTCTTGGGTTCCAAGTCGGAGTCAAAGGTTTTCGTTTATGGTATCCGGAGACCCGGAAGACCATGATTAGTAGAGATGTAACATTTGATGAAGAATCAATGCTCGGCAAGCCATCCGATCCTATTTCTCAAGAGAAGGGTATTTCGAAAGAAAAACAAACTAGGCGATCTCGAGTGGAGGTGGAGATTCCAATTCGCACCAATGGTGCATCTACTCCATCTCATCCACATGTTCCCGATCAACCGTCAATCTCAATTTCTTATGGTGACAATGAAGGTGATTCCCAATCTAATGCACCATCATTGGAACCACCGAAATGCATTGCCAGAGACCGAAGTCGAAGAGTTATTGTACCTCCTAGAAGGTATGAGGAAGCGGATTTTATGGCGTATGCTTTTAGTGCCGCCTAAGAGATCGATTCGGTTGAGGAACCTTCTACTTATGATGAGGCTATTGTTTCTCCGGATTCGGAGAAATGGATTGTGGCTATGAATGACGAGATGGAGTCTCTACAAAAGAATGGTACTTGGGAGCTCGTTCCTCTTCCCGTCGGAAAGAAGCACGTTCGTTGTAAATGGGTATATAAGAAGAAGGATGGGATACCGGATGTTGAAGACTCTCGTTTCAAGGCAAGACTTGTGGCCAAGGGATTTAGTCAAATCCCGGGTATAGATTTCACGGACGTTTTCTCTCCCGTTGTCAAGCATACTTCTATTCGTGCCTTGTTAGGAATTGTCGCGTTGGAAGATTTGGAGCTTGAGCAACTAGACGTCAAAACAGCGTTTTTACATGGAGAGTTGGAATAAGACATCTTTATGGACCAACCCGAAGGGTTTGTCACCATTGGAAAGGAAGACATGGTGTGCCACTTGAAGAAGTCACTATATGGCCTAAAGCAATCACCGAGGCAATGGTATAAGAAATTTGATTCTTTTATGATCTCACATGGTTTTTCTCGTTGTTTGTATGACAGTTGCGTCTACATAAGGAGAGGTGAAGATCAATTAATTGTGTACCTTCTTTTATATGTCGATGATATGCTTATTGTGACCAAGAGCAAAGAAGAAATCCAAGTCGTTAAGGATCAATTGAATGAAGAGTTTGAAATGAAGGATTTGGGGCATGCACGGAAGATTCTCGGAATGGAGATCATTAGAGATCGAAAGGCGGGCACTTTGATTCTAAGTCAAAGAGGCTACATTGAGAAGGTGTTGAAGAGATTCAACATAATTGGTGCCAAGGCGGTCTCTACTCCGTTAGCTCCACATTTCAAACTATCTTCAAGATTATGTCCCGTTTCAAGTTCTAAGAAGGCGTATATGTCACGTGTTCCTTATTCAAGTGTTGTTGGATCATTGATGTATGCAATGATATGTACACGCCCCGATTTGGCCTATGTCGTAAGCATGGTAAGTTGTTTTATGGCCAACCCGGGAAAGGAGCATTGGAAGGCGATGCAACGGATCTTTAGGTACCTATTCGGTACTAGAGATACTTGTTTGCATTATGGAATATCTAGAGATGGTGTCGTTGGGTACGTTAGACTCGGACTATGGGAAAGACTTGGATGGACGTCGTTCTCTTACGGGCCATGTGTTTACTATTGGCTCGTGTGCACTTAGTTGGAAGGTCATTTTGCAACCTACGGTTGCTTTATCTACTACCGAAGCAGAGTATATGGCTATAACGGAAGCGTTTAAAGAAGCGATGTGGCTCAAAGGCTTATTTGGTGAGCTTAGCAATGATTTGGTTGTGGACTCGGTCTATTGCGATAATCAAAGTGCTATTTTCTTAGCAAAAGACCAAATGTTCCATGAGCGCACAAAGCACATTGGTGTGCATTATCATTTTGTGCGTGAAGTCATTGCTAAAGGCGACTTCAAGGTGAATAAAATTTGCACTCATGACAATCCGGCGGATATGATGACGAAGGTTCTTCCTATGGCTAAGTTCAATTTATTTTCGAGCTTAGTCGGTGCTCGTGGTTTGAAGTAGCCCGTGAGGGGCTATGGTGGAAGAGACTAGTTTTCTGATGATCATTTTCGGAGAAGTCAATACGTTTGCTAGTGATGATGGCTTATGCTTTGTGGAGCTTTGTTCTTGGATGATTTTTTATTGGGTTATGTTCTTCGGAAGTGAAATTTGAGTCAAGGTGGAGATTGTTAAAAGGTGCCTCAAATTTTTGGTCTGCTCGCGGCCAATCCCCTATTTGCTCGCGGGCGCGAACACTGTTCACTTTTCTCAAAAGTTGCTTTTTTCATCAGATTTTCTTTTTCCCTATTTTAAGGGATTGTGTCCTCTTTGAAATCTCTTTTCTTGGGCCACAAAATTCTGATTAATGTTGCTTGCAAGACTCAACTTTTCCATTTTAAACTTTCCCCAAAACTGGGTTATACAAGATCACACTCAAATTATCTCACTTGAGCATTTTCCAAAAATGGGTTGAGCTTCAAGCATAAAAACCCAGCTGAGAATATGTTTAGATATCACCCATTTTATCATTTCTATCTCCAAATACACACACTCACTATAGTTGTGATTCTTCTCCTTTAAGAGCATTGTAATCTTCATCTTTCACTAGTGGATTTCTCTCGGTGGTCTCCTCCACCCGTGGTTTTCTCCCGATTTGGGTTTCCACGTAAATCTTGGTGTTGTCTTCTAACTCTACCTCTTTACTTTGTGTTGGATGCTGTAACACCCCGATTTTTCGAAAGATATCGATCCAAGTTAATACAGAAACCGAGATATTAAGGAAAAATAAGATTTTTGATTTTGGACTTGAATCCTTGATTTTATAGTCTAGATGGATGAAGGATTCAATTACGAGTCCAACGGTTCTTTCCGGAGCAAAATCGGAGCTATAACGAAGAAATTACGGCCAAAACAGTATCGAGAGGAAAATCAGGGGGAAGCGGGCAACTTATGCCGCGACCTAAGTCGCGAGACAAGTCGCGAAATCCACTGGATCGAGCTTAAATCGCGATTTTCAGCCCCAAACTTCATTCCTTCATATCTCCTTCATCCTAGCTCCGATTTGGGTGATTCAAAGTGCTACGGTTTCGTTTTTGAGAGCTTTTCAAGGATCTAGCAAGAGATTGGAAGTCTATTGAAGTATACTAGAGCATTTTGTGGTGGTAAGCTTCTCATCTCTCCCTATTCATCTTCTTCCCCAAAATATTCTAGGCTTTCATCCACCCTTTGTTCTCCCTTTCATAGATTGGAGGTTTGTAACCATTTTGGTGAACTAGAGGTGTTTTGGTTGGTGGATTCAAGTTCGGGCTAAGGTAACCTTCTATTCTCTTCATTTATAGAAGTTAGGATTTCAGTATCAGTTGAGATATTCATGTAGAAGGTTGGGAAATGATTCTTTGTGGTTGATTATGTATATTCATGGTTGGAACCTTGTGGGTCTAGGTTTTGGAAGATTTGGTTTGAAGAACCAAGTTTCTTCAAGGAAAGCTCTAAGTGGGTAAATACTAGATTTAGCTTAAATCTAGCAAGGTGAGTTTTCTTTACCAAAATCTTTAAATGGGATACATATCTTAAGTGTTTACTTGTACTACTTGTTATGTATGCACACATCTGATCACCTGATAAGTTTGACCTAAATGCTATTTTCATGAGTAATTGGGGGTTTTGACTGTTGAGGTATATATGTGGAGTCATTGTATTGTTAACATCATTATTATTGGTTATGATGGTTAATATCATAGATTATGTGAAGATTGTTGATTAAACCTACATGCTTGGGTGTTTTGGGCCTAGCATGGGGTTGAAGTCATGCAAATCCTTATATATGTTTCTTGTTGATGCGAGATATGTATAAGGATAGTTAATATGTGTATATATTTTGTTGATGCTAGATATGTACAGAAATGGAAAAAAAAAATATATATATATATATATATATATGTTGGAGGAACCGTGAGTATGTGCCAGGAGGATGTAGCCTTAGGTGCCACCGGGACGGTATGTGCCTAATGCCCCTGCCATCGGGACGGTGTGTCGGGCCTTTAGGTGTTGTCGGAAGAACAACACCCAAGGTGCATTGACTTGAGGTAAAACTCATTGGTGTGATGGATCTCCCCCATTGATTCCAGTATGACCATGTGGACCGAGTCGTTAATTATGCTATTTCATGTTTATCGAATGTCATGCCATGCTTTTGTACAACTCACTAGGCCCGTTTGGCCTAACACTTGTTTGGTTTGATATGTATCTCAGGTTTTAGTGGCACCGGTTCTATGTCGGCTTGGTACTTGGGTGAGAGATTTGGGAATATTGCTTTTGGTAGGAGAATCCCTTGGGTTTATAAATGACACCCTTATTTGTAATCTCTTTTCTGGTTATAGAAATTGGTTTAGTTGGTTGTTATTTATTGACCGTTTATTTACGATTGTATTTAAACAGGTTTGTGTATTTTCCCCATTTTTGGGAGGCTCTTGCTTTGGCAATTTTAAATACTGCATGTCCGTTTTTCGGATTTTTGTTATCCCTATTTTTAGGGTGTTACAGATGCATATTTAGAATCATCATATTTGTATGTTTTTGGAATCTTGTCTTGTACACTAAGAACACCCTTGAGTGTTCAAGCTAGAGAATCATTGGGATCACTAACTTATCCCTTGTTTGACTTTGGTTAAACTCTCTAATTTGGGATTAAGTTAGCATTATCTCCTTTCCGTTTTACAACATTATATATCTTTGGGGTCTCTATAAGCATTCAAGTCATCATGCCATGTTATGATATCCAGGTTGATCAGCAATGAAGAGTAATGCTTGATCCGGATGTGGAGGTTGATTTCAGCAGGCTAAGCATAATGATGTCTTCTAAATCTTAAGTTCTTAACCACACCAATATACTGCGGTGCACCCTATTGGATAATATATATATATATATACACTCTTTACTTGTTAAGTTATATGGCTATTTAATGTCAAATTGAAATGAAAGGATTGTCTATGTGCGTCTAAAGTAGCACCTTGCCTGATATTGCATTTGCCAGGCTCTCGTTGCCTCTCACAGTTTTCACAAGTCATGGGTTTTCATGGAAACAATTGCTTTACTCGTTGGGAAATAGGACAGGTCGTACATCTAACCTCCGAACCCCACCTCTGGGTGGGATAGACTGCGCTCGTTTGGTTTGGTTAGTGTATGGAAGAGGTTTATTATCTCTTGCTTCATATTCAAGAAGGAAAAAGCTAAGCAGCATATTGCGCAACGAATGCTTTCGTATGTTGTCAATGTGAGAGAAACTTGATGGGTGAACAACAGAGGCAAAAGCATCAATGTTACCATTTTTAGTAGCATGCTTAATCATGTTGAACATGTGAAGAGGCCTAGTGTTCGAATCATGGGGGGACAGGAGGACTTTTCCGGTGCATACCTAAGGGGCTAGGGTATGTAGGGTCCACAAAAGTGGACCACAGGGCCTTGGGTCCCTGCCATTAAACCTTAATCATGTTTGTTAGAATAGGTGCCTTCAAATGTAATAAGATGATAGGTCATTCTCAAAAAGTTTTGGTGGAATGATGTTGTGAACATTATGGCCTTGGGCGATAAAAAGGAAGATTGTATTTATCAAACTAAAATCAATCATAACTGAAAGCAGAGTCCAGATGATTTAGAGAGGGAAACCAAAAGGATTTTTACCAAATGGTACCAACCCACCAAGCAACAAAATGTGGGGACTTGGTGTTTGGAGATCAGAAGAAAAAGGAACGGTCCCTACTCCTTGGAGTATGGGCAAGGCATGTGTACATCCTACCCCCAAACCCTACCTCTACATGAGATTCACTGGGTTAGTTTAGTTTGGTTTTTTAATAAAAAGGGATGGGAAAACATGTTTTACATACTTTTGTGTGCTAGTAGAATACAGCATATCTTTCAAGGTTGCCTGGACACATTCATCGATATGTCATGATGAAAATGTTGTTCAGGGTCCAAAATTTTGAAGGAAAACAACAATCTTTCAAGCTCCATATGCATGTCCAGAATTAATAATAGGGATGAATAAAAACAATACAAAAATGTATATGTTAATTGGAACCTTAATATCTAGTGATGCATAAGCTAGTACCAAGAATGGAAAGATGTCACACAAGAATTGCAACGTTTCCATCTATACAGATATTTTCAAATTAACTCGCACATTGCCTCCCTAGTAACCATTTAACCAGTGGTAGGTGACGTTGGTCCACAAGATATGCCTTTTTTTAATGTGCAAGGTCTTTTATTCTTTTAGATATTAGGCCTATAGAGGGAGGATCAAACGAAAACAATAACTATTTAAAAGAACACGAGAACTAACAAAATCATTAGTGATTTTACATTAACATGCAAAAAAGCCACGCGGACCTGAAGCCGCGGCCAAAGTCCTTTTTTCATGTGTTAATGTAAAATTACTAATGATTTTGTTAGTTCTCTTGTTCTTTTAAATAGGTATTGTTCTCGTTTGAACCCAACTCTAGGCCTATATTATGGTCAAAAATAAAATTCATTGGTGTGCTTGTAGATCAAATGCTGTGCCTCTTGTGTATGGAGAGAGCATAAATTACAGTACCTGCAGACCATACATCCCTGCTTCCATTTGAGCGACTGTTGCACCACTGATGTGTTCACCCTTCACACCCTTGTCATCTTCAACATCCTAAAAGGGTAATTAATCAAATCTACCAAAGAAATTACTAACTAGATTTTCTATAATTCATTTATAACAGTTACCTTGCTGTCAGATTGAGCAACACCCTCGTTTTCTTTGTCGCTAGGGGTTAAAATTCCATCATTGGGTTCATCTTCAGTATATGGTATAACTGCTTCTGATGAGGGGATATGTGGAGGCAGATGACCAGTTATATTGTCAACAACAAGAGGGAATTCCGACATATCAGCATCAGTCTTATCATCTGAGATTTGTGATGGGCTCCTGTCACCAACATTTTCTACAGAGCTCTGAACACGAGAAACATCACCGCTAATGGCAGTAGAAATGGCTGGACTTATAATCACCAAATCATTGATAAGAGGACCATTCTCATTCAAATTTGAGCTCAAAATGCAGTCACTCTCATTAGATGTAGTTACAAGGACATGGTTTTCGGCATACATGTCTGCTCTGCCCATTTCTTGAGACGAATCATAGTGCAATCCAGAAGATAAGTTGAAGATCGCGTTACTACTTGGTGTCCTAACGATATAATGATGCTCACCTGAAGTGGTAGCTGGCGATACAGTGGTATACTGATTTCGATCTGGATCCCTACCCGAAATCAAGTTTGAATTGTTCTTTGCTATCCACGTTATGTTATCTTGACCCCATTCTGTGTACTGCTTATTAAAGTCAGAAGTTACAATTATTGGAAGATTGTCATTTCCAGATGTTCGAGTGTTCTCCTTTATCGCATCTTGTTGATGCACAAAGAAAGGTGGATTTTCTAGTTTGGTAGGCATTGATGGAACCACATCTTGTTGTAGAGGGTAATTATCTGCGTCTTCAGAGAGCCATAGCAAGAAAGATAAGACCTTTGAGGATTTGTTTAGGGGCCATTTACCAACACAATTTGGTTAAGCGCTAACCGGGTAAGAGGTTCGGTTTGAATAAAAGCCGACTAAAAATGGTTGTTTACGAAGTGTTATATAGTAAGTGCTTACCAATAAAAACGATTTGGGTAAGCACTCTCTGACTCGGTCAGTCAGAAGTGTAGGTAAACAACATCATCTCTTATAGGGTAAAAAGCTCTTACCCAGTAAGAGGCGATCAGAACCGAGTAAACAGCCCCTAAATGAGAAATTGAGGTCATAAAACGTACCAGATTTATCTTGGGAGAACACAAACTTTTTCGACTGGATTGCAGATTCATCATGCACAGGCCTCTGAACGTCCATATCACCTTGACCATGGGGATGTAGGAAGGGAGACACATTGCCTTCTGGTACACCGTTGAGAGGATGATTGGCATGATAGCCGGTGACATCAAGCTGATAGAGGTTCTCGTATGCTGGTGGGTCCACACGATCTCTATACACTATCTGTTGTGGATTCAGTGGATCTTTAAGCTGAACCGGCATGTGAGGTGCAGGAGCCTGCATATATGACGGCATCATATTAACAGGAGTCTGAATCACCTGAGTCGGATTTGTGAGCTTCATCAAATTCAACGAGCTGCCTCCAGTATCCATTGGTTGAACGGAATTAGGTGGGTATCTTTGGGAACTTGGACAAGATTCCACTGTTCTTCCCAGAAGATTCTCCTTACTGGAGTTTTTTCGAAGACATGGTTCATTCATGCCATTTACCGCAACCACATACTGATAGCTCTTATCAGTCTGCTGAACGGACCTCGAATCATCAGAACACGGACTCTCAGGATCATTTAAAGATATAAGAAATATCCGTAGTCTTTGAGAACCTTTTTCCAGTTCGTGATATTCCTCTATCATATGTTGAAGATCCTCACCAGAACATACGGATATTAGAGCATCAAGATCCTCACCAGGAAGCTGATACTTGATTGTGTGAGGCTGGTTGCAAATGGCAGTAGTTTTCTTCATGAGTTCTTGATAATTAAGAGTTTTCCTAATAGATATGATCCGTGTCTCCCCTCCTACGTATCTAAGCTTCCCGTCACTCGGCCTTGGCAATATTTTCCCCCCAAAGCTACATAGAAATTTCATTTTCCCAGAAAAAGAACCATCTGGGATTCCTGAAACATGGCCGTACTGTTGGTATGCACGAGGAGAACCTGATCTGTGTTGTGGTGAAGTAGAATAAAAACCCGTTTGGTGATTATACGTTTCATCTGTATATGTCAACGGTTGTTGATGCTGCTGATATTCCCTCGGAATATAATCCTTATAGTGGCATTTACTTGTATCGGAATACGCGTGTTTCCCTGCTTCAACGGGAAGTCCATTCCCAGACCAAAAGCCTGAAGAACCGGTACCATTTTCAGGATCTCCTTTGCTAATCCCGCAACCAGCATGATCATCATAAACAAGTTGCTGGTTTGGATTGAAATGAAACCCTACTCTTCTCTGTTGGTGTTGATCCGTAACATTTTCTGTGGAACTTCGTGTCGATGTACCATGGTTTTGAGGATATTCTAGCGGGCAATCTTCAAGAACCTCTAATAGATTTCTAGGGGACCGACGCTCTTTATAAACCTTTTGAGGACCATCTTCACTAGTCTGTATGATTCTTCCAGGTGCACCACGGTCATGGTCATATCTACGAGGAAATTCTTCACCGGTGTTTGCTTTTCTTCTAGGTGTGCGCTCTCGTATAAACTCCGGAGAAAACTCTTCACCTGTTTGAATAGATAGGTTGCGTATACGAGAGTCTATATCACTTTCGTTTCTTGTTAGACCATTATCTAATTGTGCTCCTGCAGTATCCGAAACTTCACTTGTCATTTTCTCAACTGAAAATTGTCGAATTGATGATATACAGATTACTTAGCAGTGCAATAGCATTATTATCTCTTCGCAAAGATGCATGCTTTAACGGCTTAATATTCTGAAACAAGAAATCCACAACAATTGGAAAAATCTCAATTCAAACGGGCCTCGAATAAAAATTCCTCATCAGCCATGTATTACCGTTGCAACTTACACCATAACTTATCATAGATAAAAAAAAAATTATCCGTTCAAGCTTCCGGGCTTCAATTTTTTTTTATCAAATTATGCAAATAGAATGAATGCAGTTCTATTATTTGGCTCCAATAAGTTGCAATCCGAAACATCCTGCAATCAAAAAATCACATTTTGTCATTCAGGCATTTCGTCAAACACCTTGTCAACCATATTCTTCTTGCATCAGCAATTAAAAGATACAAAATTAATCACATTCTATGGAAACCAACAATATTTTTAAGGTTTCTGGGGATAATTGTGGCATGAAATTGAGGCTCCAATTGAAAATTTGTAAGCATAAATTTGAGATGAATCAATGAAAATCAGTGGGTACCTGCCATTTTCCCCCATGGATTCAATTAGATGGGGATGTGGTGATTCTTTAGGTCTGGAGGTTTCATAATTGGATCAAAACCAAAACCCGATTTGGAATTTGGACTTTGTTGATTCATGAGGTGAAAAAAGATAGGGAGAGAGAGATTTGAGGGAGTTTGATTGTTTCATAATTGTCGTAATTACGCGCCATCAACCGAATGAAAAGGGGGGAAGGTGGGTGGGGTACCTAACCCTAACTAACTTATGAATTATGATCATATACATATATATATATATATATATATATATATATATATGGAAGGATATTTTGCAACCCTTAAAAAGGTTGCAACCCTTGCAACCCACATCTTAACCGTTGGATCAATGATCGACGGTTATTTTATTTTTATTTTTCTTTTTTTTTAATTAAAAATAATGGGCCCCATATCTATTGTAACCGCCGATCATGAATCTGACGGTTAAGATGTGGGTTGCAAGGTTTGCAACCTTTTTAAGGGTTGCAAATTAAACAACCCCTATATATATATATATATATATATATACCTTGGATAACCAAAATTCTATTTTAAACCAAAAATAAAAAAAGGGTGATTCTAATTACACCTTAGTCTAGGTACCATTTACACTCTACTCTATGAAGGTTGTGAGGAGAAAAGGGATAATGAGTACACAGTTTTTCGATCCAGTTATATCATATGCACCCTAGACTTGCATATAGCAACACCCATTAAAAAATAGTCTAGTTTTTTATTAAAAAGAAAATCTAAAATTTGTATTTGAATATAGCCCACTAAGAGCATCTATTATGTGTTTTTTAAGAGATTTTTGGAGGTTTTCAAAAATAAAAAGAAGGTTTTTAATATCGTGGGAGGTTTTTTTAGAGATTCGTAGACTACATAATTACACGACTCGCTTTTTTAGAGATTTTTCATGTTTAATTAGTTTAAGTTTATAGAATTTTATAAAAAATTTATTTATTAATAGAGTTAAAGTAATTATATTCAATAAATAATATTAAATAAATACATAATTATAATAATTAATTTTTTATATATTTAACTTAATGAAAAATAGAACATATTTTTTTTTAAAATTACAGATTCTTTGGAAACCTGATTTTTATAGATTCATCTTTTTTAATTTTTATTAAACAAGCTTTTATTCGACTTCTACATATTTTTTGATGATCCAATTTTTATACAATTTATCAAATTTTAGGGATTTTTTATAATAATTTATATATAATATATATTGTATTTATATATTTAAATTGAAAATTTATGTAAAATAAGTACATAATTATAATAATCATATTTCCTCGATAAAAATAAATATGTATTTGTATAAATTCTAATATACTAATTTTCATAAATAAGAATATAAATGATATAAAGTTAAAATAATCACCCTAAGAAATTTGAAATAGCTATAAAAAGCTTCAGAGATGTTTTTGTCATAGTGGAGATACGTTAAAGTTTCTAAGTTGTTGAGTTGATAATGATGTACGATGAAAACCCCGTGAAAAGGCTTAGTGAAAAACTTTTACATTGTGGATGCTCTAAGAGCATTCCAATAGATTTATCAAAATTTCTCTTAAATTGAGAATCCAACATTCTCAGTATTTTTGAAACCGAAGCCTTGTTTTCCTTTTATAAACATGGCAGGTCATTTGTCATTTAAGCCTTTTTTTTCTCATTTATGTGGAACATATTTTCAGCCAAAAATTCTCAACAAATCATATATTGTATTAGTGATTTGCACTTAATGAGAAATCTCCAAATTAGAAATAAAAGGAAGAAAATATAACATACATGTTACAAATACTCTTATGTCCCGTTTGGTTTGCGGGAATGGAATGGAATTGGAAGGATTTGGATTCTAAATTCATTCCAATCCTGCGTTTGGATTGTGGGAATGGAAAGTTTTGACTGGATTTAAAATCATTTGACTATTTTAAAATCCAATGTATGATGGATTTTGAAATCCTTTGGGTTGGGCCGGGATTTCAAATCCAATCCGGATGGATTTTAATCGATTAAACCTCGCTTCCTTCTAAATCCATCCTAATCCTACAAACCAAATGTGTCCTTAGGGGGTGTATGGTTCGTGGATTTTGAAGGAATTTGAATGGATAATTCATTTGACCAAATTCCAAATCCTATGTTTGGTTCACATAATTGAAATGATGGAATTCTTTAAATTCCATTGAATTATACAAATTAAGGAATTCATCATTCTTTGACTTAAGTTAAAAGAATTGAATTTCATCAAATTCCTATCAACCAAACGCGTAGTCAAATTTCATTCCAATTCCTTCAAAATCAAATTCCTTCGATGAATTCAAATTCCATTCTGCGAACCAAACACCATTTAGAGTCTATAACAAATGTAGATCGAACAATCAACCATCTCCAACATGTATTTTTAGCTCTGCTTTAGGATGATTGAGATATATCATATGTTTTATAAGAAAAACAAAAGTTCTCTTCACTTTCGGCACCAAAAGGCAATGTTCTTTTATTTAGTTCTTACTTAGTGTAACATACTTTCAAACCAAATATTTTAAAGAGTCTATGGTCTTAAAGTTTTAGGGGTTGTTTGTTTTTTGAAAAAAAACTCTTAATGACTCTTAAGTCTGAATCGTTCAGACCTTTTTACACACCACCTCTTATTAATCATAACTAAATTAAGACTTCAGACTTTAGACCTCTTAAAAAACAAACGACACCTTAGTCCCCAATATTGATGTGACGGTTATAAAACTTGACATGTTTTTTAAAGTACATTCCATAATAAAGACATTTTTTAGATTATGGACCCTTAAAATAAACTTGTTTTAAGTTTTAACTATGAAACTTTAAATGCATGTTCTAAAAGTATGTTCTTTCAAATAGGAATTGGACGAAAGTACGTTTGTTTTTTCTATAAAATTTGTCCTACTTTGAAGACTCAAAGTTTTGAGATCCATGAATCTAAAAAGTTCACTCGGTGAAGTGTTTTATAATCGATAATGGTGTTATAACATCTGAAACTCTTTTATGTTATTACCCTTCTTTTGTTTAAAAAATATACAGTGGTTTTTATAAAAATGTTTTACTATCATCAGTATTTCATTTATTAGTTTATGAATGAATATTGATGGTTGTAATAATTATTTAAATTTTATTTGTTATTAAAAAAGTTACAAATAATTTTATTTGCTTTTTATGTTAGGTTGTTTAAAAATAAACATTTTATCAGTCTCAAAATAAATGTCTATAATGAAAATGACACAATTCTAAGAATGTGTACATCTTTTAATTAAAAAAAGACAATTTTATCCTTAATAATAGAGAGAAAAAATTTCTTCATCTTATAATTAAGGGTAGAATGGGATAGTAAACATTAATTTTTTAAAAGTAAATACTTAATTTGAGACAAACTAAAATAGAAATATACACACCTCTTTTAGAAATTTTAGAAGAGATGATGTACAATAATTTCTATTTTTAGGTATATACAAAAACCCTTATTGTTTATTTAAGGGTGAGCAAGGAGTCCCAAATCTCGATACCGAACCGGTACCGTACCGATCCCGGACCGTCCCATGTATTTCGGTACGGTAATTGGTTCCATGTTTTTCCTATAATCGGTAATCGGTTCGGTATTGATTGGATACTAGTACCGAAATATCGTTATTATTATCGATACCGAACCGGTACCATACCGATCTAATCGGTACGGTATTCAGTATCGAGTTTTCCACATTTTCGGTACGATACCGGTTCGGTACGGTAAATGTTCCCATGCTCACCCCTATGTTTATTATCATAGAAATCTACTATATTTTCTTTAAAAACTTTATGCAAAATTAAATGTATTTAAAGTAGTGTTCGTAATAAAAACAATAAATTACCTTTTTAAAAACATTGTTTGAAGAATAATCAAATTTTTAAAAATTATCATAACAAATATTTATGGACTCTAAAATTCAGTTATATATTAAAATCTTGTGATATAAATTTTGTCATACCAGAAAAAAAAAATTGTTTAGAAAAGTAAATCTCACAAGTAATGTTTTTTGAATTAAAACTTTAGAACATTTTTTTTCTTAAAATTGACATTATTTTTAGATTAAATATGACAATTTTAATAACAACAAACGTTTTAATATATGCTTGATTATATAACAAATTTGCTTTAAATATCAAGTTATAGAGCATTGTTTATTAAAAGTAAATCAATCTTTAATACTAATACTTATATATGTTAAAATAACAATATTAACAAATACCGAACTATTTTATATTTAATAATATTAATAGACAATTAGGTTTTTATTGTTATTTATATCATAAGATTACTTTCTCACTTTTGGTTGGGATTAAACACTAACTTCTGTACTCGATAGTTTGATGTATTTCTATAAGATTGCCAAAAAGAGAACATAGCAAAATCTTATATTTACATAAACAAGAAACCGAGGAGCGTTAATCATCTGGGCTCCGAGATTTCGTCCAAAACGAGCATTCAAATCAAGGAATCACAAAAACCTTGCAGATTCATTCACAAACATGGTTATGAATTGGTCCGATCGAGCTTGACAAAGAGCCACCCATGATCATCAATGGTAGTCTTTCATTGGTATCTTCTGCAAAATCTTATTTGTGGGCCTTCGTAGTGCACTGGGAAGGCCGAGCTCAATCGAACATCGTGAGCTCATGCTGAACATACGGTTCAAAGGCTTCATTCTATGACCAATCTTTTCACTAACAGCTACTATATTATATAAACTGATTTCCTACCATAATTCGTAAGTACCAAGTTGAATTTACCTTGGGATCCCGAAATGTGTTTGGTTACGTATTTGGCTCCGATTTTTTGTGCAAAATGCCGGTGAATTAAGTGACCGACGATTTGCATACAGGACAAGATGTTTTCCTTCTCAGCCATTCATCGATGCACTGGGACAAAAACAAAAAAAAAAGAAAGATAAGTATAGCTACAAAACAGGGATGCTTCTACGTCTTGCCATAATGGCACATAAAACAAACGAGTTTGCTATATGTATAATTGTCTATATCCCACTACTTGACCTCTACCTCAAAGAGTAAATCATTTGTTTTGTGAACACCCCCACCTAGCAAAAAAGTGTATGTGAAAAGGTTTTGACCTCAAGAGTTTCAGAAAGTTGGCCAAAAGACCGAGAATTTTATGATCTTTAATTTGACACCATATCGATACACAACTAGTAAATGTAAGCGCAACCGAATATCCATAATTATCTTGAAGACCCTGAATCATATTATCCGCATATCACACCCTAACATTGCAAATATACATGCTTAGTTTTTGTATTTGTAGAACAATAGCAAAGTAAGAGTTTCGTACCGCTTTATGAAATCTATGAAGACAAGGAAGATGTCGAATGGTTTCACCAACTGTAGGAGTTTCAAGACAAATTGAACATTCTTGAAGATTTTCAGCCTGCACGGTTCGGCCACAAATGGTAGTCGTTAGAGTCCCACGTCGATTAGACTTTGTACCATTTCTCCTAAATATATATTGGAACCTCCTTTCTCTCCTCAAGGGCTCTTTGGAGAGTAATCTAATGAGGTTCCACATATTGTAACATGGTATCAAAGTCAACGTCTATCGCTCTCTAAGGACGCCACACTCTTGGGACAATCTGTACTCGTCTAGCCCCCTCACCCATCTATCCCCCTCTCGACACTCTTTGACAATATGTGCTCGTCTAGCCACCCTTGGAGGGGGCATATTGGAATCACATCGAGTAGACTTGGACCATTTCTCCTCAATTTATGTTGAAACCTCCTTTCTCTCCTCAAGGGCTCTTTCGGAGAGTAAATATAATGGGGTTTCACATATTCTAACAGTGGTAATGACTAATGATTGACAGTCGGGTAAGGATCGCACATCCCACAATTGCATACAAGTAATACTTGTAAATTACCTGAACCGTTGACTCGGGCAGGTTATTAATCTGTGCACGGGTTGCGCCTCCATGTCGGTGATTATCCTCATCAAGAGCCAACAACATTTCATAATCGTCCCTGATCACAAAGTGGTAAAATATAAAGACTACAAGATTGCTAAGCTTGGCAAACTAGTTCTTGGCTAATAAGCTAGTTGTTAGCCGGTAGAACTAAATGACAATGTAAAACAACCAAAAAGGGATTGAAAAGATAATTGGAGAAAAAAAGGTCATAATTGGAAGAAAAAAAAACTTGGAGCTTATTGAAACGCACTTTTTTAAGAGCTAACTTATGGCTAACCAAGTGGGGCTTTTTCAATAATTTTTCAATAAGCTCAAAAAATGACGAGGTCTATCTTATATGGAATGATGCATGCTAGAAGCAAATGGAAAAAGGCAAGTATTCCAACAAAATAAAGATAATAACATATAATTTGATAAGAATGAACTACTCAAAGAATAGTATAAAAAGTTTCTTACTCGTTGAATTCACGCCCCACTTGTAACAGATCATTAGGCATTCGCATATCACCGACGGCCTCTAATGTTTCGAGTATTTGCATTCGCTGTAATGAAAAAAATAGGGAATTAGTCCTTAAAAGGACCCAAACTGATCATATATGCGCGCACAGACACAAAATGACTTAGAAACTTTTATCAACAAAACGCCATCTAAGAAAAAACAAAAATCACTTTTGTAGCACACTGAGGGGCAATAGAGTTTGCCGCATGCCTGCATACATAACTCTTTTAATTGAATAGCTCGCCAACCATAACACAGCACCCAGCACCCATATCACTCTCCTTTCCTGTCATTTACTACATCTCCAAACTCATATACGATTACACAATAACTTATCCTTTCAATTAGAATTAATCCAAAAGTATCATTAAACTTCTTTTTAATTCAATTACCACCCAATCAAAAATTGCAGCTCGAGAAATAAGAAATAAAAAACCACATTGTTCTTTTCCATACCATGTCCACATCCATGTTTGGAGGAAATATTGAGCTTCTTCGGTTGGATGAAGATGATGTTGTTCGAGAACGTAACAAACGCCTTACTGGATCCATTCTTGTGGAGGTACGAACTTGACGTTGAAGACGTCTTCGAATTGTAGGGCGCCGAGTGTATTCATGCACGTTCATCGTCGACGGGCCTCGCTGCATAACCATAGAAAACATGTTTCAGAAATAAGCATGGACTAATTGGGAACACAAAACTCGGGAAAAGAGGCATTGTAATAACTTAGTAGTTGGTTTTAGTTTATACCAAATATCAACATAAGAGTCTCATAATAATAACAGTAGCTACTCTAGAACAGATACTTATGATCGTAGAAATTACTATCTAGCTCCAGAAATAATTGGGAAAATTGTCCAAAATAACCATTCTTGACCCCCCCCCCCCCCAAAAAAAAATACCCCAAATAAAGAAATTCACTTTATAGCCGTTTTTCTACATAATTGACCGAAATAGCCTAGATTTGGTAAGTAGCACTTTATAACATGCGATATTCACTTTTTTTAATATAATAATTCATAAAGTAGCAAGTTTGCAAGTTACTAAAGTGTTACTTGCTAAAGTTGTTATAGTGCATTTTACCCAACTTACTAAAGTGCTAAAGGTTACTTTATGAATATTAAATCCATAAATAGTAGATTTCGCAAGTTGCTAGAGTGCTACTTGTGAATCTTGGCTATTTTTGTCAATTGGGTAGAAAAGCGGCGGTAAAATGAATTGGGGGTCCGGAATGGCTATTCTGTACAAATTCCCAAATAGTTGCTAGTTGGCAAGATGACATACACGCCGATTTGCATGACGACCTCCAGCATGCCGTGAACTGTTATCCTGCTGCATTGGCATTGCAAATGCACGACGAGAATCCATCTGTGGTTGCAGCATACATAATGTAGTGAATTAATAAGATGAATGCATATAAAATAGGTCATTTTTTGATCATAAACAGTCTCTTGATATAATAAATGGAAAAAAAAGAACCTCGCGAATTTCAACTGCAGGTGTTGGCTCGTTGTATAACTGTTCTTGCAGTTCTCTAGCCAACATCTCATCTGCCTCAACTTGTAGGGCTCTGACACTCGAATCCTCATCATTACCATTGTGTGTATTGGGCTCCGAGACTGAATTCGAAGTGCCGACACCACGAAGACTCTTGTTCCTTTTTGGTGTTGAAGTCGAAGGTTCCCCGGCAGAGGCATCGACAGATGACATTGAGCGTTTGCCAAAATTTCTTGGGGCAGTAACCTCCCTCTGTCCATTAATACCCAACTTCTGAGGGGGCGTTGTTTGAGGTGGATCACGCATGCATGGAGAAGAGACTACCTCCGGCTCATCTAGATTTATGACGTTTCTTCCATTTCTATGATCCCTTTGCATCGTCCCGTTCTTTTGATGTTCAATTTCTCTTTGTTTCCTATGGTTGTGAGTGGTTCTCCATCTTTCTGATTCAGCAGAGCATCTAGAGGCATCTACACTGAAACCACTGCTACTATCAACCGGTGCTTTGAGAATAGATCTCCTGCAAGTTTATCACACAACCAATACAGTTGAGTATCACTAGACGTGCATCTTCTGTTGAAGCTCCAATCACTAATTCAACCGATACCACATCTTCAAAAGAAGCTTATAACTTCATTCAAGATACCACATCTTCAAAAGAAGCTTATAACTTCATTCAAGACACCACACCTTCAAAAGAAGCTTATAACTTCATTCAAGACACACACACTACAACTATATATCGGGTTTATAGGACGCCAACAATGTCTAATTGTCCTAATAGATCGCTTTATAGGTCTAAAGTTTATAGGACTAAATAATAACCTGTCCTATCTAAAAGTGTTGTAAAAAGTTAATAGGACGCTTTTGGGCATCTTAATAAGTTTTTTAGGACATTTTTAAAATAAAGCATCGTACTAGCTATTGATAAGTGTCCTATAACCTCATCTGTTTATAGGACACCTGTTTTACACGACACTTTTTCAAATAGTGTCCTATAAATTAGCTAATATGACACTTTATTTTTAAAAAATGTCTTAAAAAGCTTGTTAAACGCCCAAAAGCGTCCTATAAACTCATTGCAACACTCTTATATAGAACGCCTTATCGCTTGGTCCTATAAGGCAGTCTATTGGGACACTTACACATTTTTGTCGTCCTATAAACCCAGTTTTGTTGTAGTGACATATCTGACAGTTCAGACTTCAGACTATAGAAAGCTCTTAAACATTCAATCTTAATCATGAGGCAAACTGAATCCAAAAATTCTAACATATAATTTAGATAATACCAACACCAAAAGAGACTCAATTGGACAAAATATTGCACCATAGTACCTATGCGACAAATGGCCGCTTCCTGCAGCAGGCTCTTCAAATGAAGGATGACAAGATACTCTTTTTCCCTTGCATCTGTGTGAATCTTTAGCGTCAGCTATCAGATCCTTAATATCAACCATACTTGATCGACCACCAGATGCCAGTGTACCAGATCCACTTCGTGCTTTTACCACACTACCAGTTTCATGCTTCTCAGCTACGTGCTTAGATTTTGCTATGTTATGGGGAGATATACATCCATTTCGCACCAACATTTTCTGCCGAGGGACTTTAGATGATGTGCAAGGTTGCATACTTGCAGATGCATTACTTTCAGCTTTATGATGAGCTGCAGGAAGAACACCGACACCCTTTCCACAGTCGGAGCTTGGACCAGTTTCAAGAGTATTATTTAGTTTACATGATTTACTCGATCTATCCGAAGAACTTATTGCAGAAAAACCATTGAGCGGTAACACACCTTTTCTAGAGGCATTTACTCTGCTAACTCCACAATCTCCATCCCCGTTTTTCTCAGCCAGACCAGCAAAATTACCGCCTTTTCTGAACATAGAGTTTTGGGCATCAGAATTACATAAAGCTTTTCCTTTGTCATGCCTGGTAGCATCTATAGTAGACCTAGCGTTCTTAAAAGAGCACGAACCCCCTGATCGAGAAACCAGAGGGTTGCTGCAACTATCAGGATGAATAAACAATCTCCGATTTCTGTTAACTGCAACTGATTTTCCTTTTTCCCTTGGCTCATTTCTCATCCTTCCGTTAATATAATCATTACCCGCCATACAATTATTCATGGAAGCATCACTTTGCCTTTCAATATGGTTGCAGTCGCCATTATTTGCTGCTGCTACTGATCTATCAGGCGTGTCCGGAACCTCCAAAACCTGATTGACATCCATAAAATCCTGGGTCTGCAGCACAAAAAGCGTAGGCATGAATATCTAACGAGTCCCATATTACTAATATATTTTTTTTTAACAGCCCCATATTACTAATATTAACAAGAACACTTGATGATTTATCCCAATTTTTTAAATCATAAACAATACACATCAAACTTTAACAACAATCATCGAGCCAATTTAAGGATAGAAATTAAAAGTCATGCAGATCAACCCAATTGATACACAGGCACCCACCCAAAGGCAATTTTCGATTTACATACCAAACGAAAATAATAGCAAGCTTCAAAAGATTTACCTTGTTAAGCGCATCACAATCACCTTCCAATTCAATAAATAAACTAAGAGGAACGCCAAGAATAAAATATCACATTCAAAAAGAAAGAACACTGTTAAATCAAAATTGAGGTAAATAAAGTAGCCGTTAATGACCAAAGTTTCCACCTTGGAAAAGAGTAACCTCAAGAGAGATTCGAACATTGCAATCTAGAACGTCTCTTCAGGAACACTGGATGCAACTAATTCACAGCTAATGAGAGGAAAAATCAGACGTGTAAGCTGTTCCTATGAACTTCAACACTATAAAATTTTTAATTCAACAAATTGGAAACCATTTTGATACGATTTAAGTTTCAAACAGAATATTAGACGGAATATGGCAAATTTTTCGAATCATCTCGAAAATTTGGAAATCATATTAAGCACAATAGATACAAATCAAATCGCTATGAGGTTATGCTCCAAGAATTTTGTATAGCATCTGCAAATTTATCCCATAAAACAAACACAAACATGAAATTCATATCACAAGGTGTGAAATTCATGCTACTAGTTTGAAATTCATGATTGATTCTCAATTTCTAGGAAAATTTAAAGAAATTTAAAGAAATCGGAGTGAAGTATTATACCTTTGGTTGTTCTGATTGGAGTTACGATCTCGATTTCAAAGTCATTTGGTAGAAAGGATTTAGGAACATAGGGTTCTTGGCTTATGGAAGACGATGATACAGACGCTACAAGTTTCCGTACACAATTTCTGGAGTTCTTGGATGCCAGAGAGTGCGAATGGGTTGGGCCTCGCACAACCGCTACAGCCCATCTGAATTGTAATTGTTCTCATCTTTGCATATATTTCTATTTTAGTTTATTTTAAAAACTAGATATGTATTTGTGTGCTATGGGACATGAAACATATTGAATTTAAAACTGATAATTCCAAATAATAATCTTGTTTTATGTTTATCTTTATTTTTTATTACACGATGCTAATTTTATGGTTTTATGTGTTTTTAGATCGCATATCGAATGTATAAATTCAAGGTTAATATGGTCAATTGGTAAAAGATATTGAAAAAGATTCGCTTCATAGTGGGGTCTTCAAACCTGTAACATTTGAACTTATCTTGAAGGTATTGTTTAGGCGATTATAATGGCATAATTAAAAAAAATTGTTTAATGTATTTTAGCTTAGAGTGAATTACACCGGTGGTCTCTATGGTTTGCTCAAATTTTGGATTTAGTCTTAAAACAAACTATCTACACTGGTGGTCCCTAAGTTTTCATTTTCATAACACCCATGGTCCTTCCACTTAACAACGTTACTTAGCGACCGTTAGAAAGAACCAATTGATCATTGAACAAACTATAGGGACCAAAAGTGTTATGTTCTAATGTAACAACTCAAAACCATCATTAGCTAAAACGTAACATTACAACCAAAATGGTCCCAAATAAACTAATTACATTAACTTCAACCCATAATTTTGCAGCGGTTATACAAATCCACAACTAAGATTTACTAAACACCTATCGACGACTACAAGCCTTCGCCAAGCCTCTTCTATTATGGCACCTCTTCTCTTTCCCCGTGGACGAACTCCCACTATACACTTGCCTGAAAAAAGTTTTCAGTTTTATAAAAGTGAGGGTTAGACCAAAGGTCTAGTGAGTTCCCTCAACTTTTAGCATCACACCACAAAATATTATTCAAAATGTAAGCATTTACAAATGATTTACACCTTTAAAACCACCATGCACACACACACACAACACATGTAGATGGCACACTCTTAAATCACTCACACCTATGACAACGTGTTCGGGATCACACATGCCCTCAAAACGAATCACATGAAACGAATTCATGCATTCCAAATGGGTCACACCTCTCATATGAAAGCCATCACATGTCCCACGCCAAATGCATGCACACTTTAATATCTACACCATCAAACATATTTTAAAGCAATGTAAAACATGTATTTTGATAAGCATCATACGTATTTAGAGCTCATACGTCAAATAAAGTAAGTTAAGAAAAACTCACCTGTTGTCCACACTTTAGCTCACACTTTTATGCTACAGATATCCAAACTGAACACCTAAATCACGCGACAAACGAGGGTATTAAACTACTTAATTATCCCCCAAAGATACTCCTTACAACCTTTGAGACAACCCCTAATCGGTGCCTCGATCCTAACCCTGAACGATAAACTGGCGTGGCCTCCGCGCGACCAAACCCGCGCTAATACCCCAAGCTCGTACCAAAACCCGCACTGTTTCATCCCTGCACGCATTTTCAGCCAAAAAAACTCACTATTTCTCAATCCCAACCCATTCCAAGTCGGTTTTAAGCCTCTACATTGAGGTAATCGATGTTCTAAACCTTTCCCAATAATATAACTTCATTTAACCCATAGAAATTCATTTATTTAATGACTATCTTTTCACAAAACCCACCAAATGGAGATTTCTTGAAAATGAACACCATGAATGGTGGTTTTGATCCAAAAACCCCAAGAACACATTCAAATCTCGATTATGAACCCTCAAACCAAAGGTTTTCAATCCAAAACTCATAGATAATTAATCTCCACACATCTCCAACACCAAAACCTTATAATAAGCATAAAAGATAGAAGGAGGAGGTGATTACCTGATGAAGAAGATGAGAAATCTTCTCTCAACTGCTTCATTTCTCTGATTTCTTCAAGAACTCCACTCAATGCTCCATTACCTTCCAAGCGCCTTTTCTCAACCTTCAATCGTGAAGTAAGGAAATGGAATAAGATTTAAGGGGTTTTATCCCAAGTTCTATTCTTCACATCATTTGTAACCTGGTTATTACAACATTTCCCCCTCAAATGAATTTCGTCACCATAATTCCATCGTCGAATAAATTTGGGTACTTGGACCTCATGTCCGCCACGACCTCCCATGTTGCCTCTTGTCCACACGAATGTCATCCAACGGTACAGTCATAATTGCTTCGGTTAGGCACTTCCTGAAATTTGATACGTGAAACGTAGGGTGGATACCCCAAACCTCCTCGAGTAAATCCAATTTTTATGTTACCTCCCTTACACGCTCTGCAATGGCATTTTTATGTTAGTTTCCCTTTCCTCCCAAAACGCACTACTTCATTCTATGGGGATGTCTTCCGCATCAAGTTATCCCCTAAATTGAGATTCAAGAGACTCATGTTTTTCAATCAACTCAACTTAGCTCCACTCAGTTGCCCAATCCATCTGATCAAAATCATAATCGTATGATATCCCTCGGAATTGTCCCTTAATTAACCACAACATATACATATGAAATAAGCTTGTCTCACGACTTTGTCTTCCTCAAATCTAAATGAACCACAAAAATCATGATCATCTAATTCACTCGAACAAGATTTCGTTCCTTGGCGGCTCATCGCGATTTACAATAAATAAGTTTAAATAGTCCAAAAAAAAGGTAAGTCGTACTCCCTTACAGACCAATATAATCAATGTGCACCCACTTGAGTTGTGTTGAATACTTCATTCCTAAGTAAATCATCAACCTCATAGGAAATCACTTATCCAAACTAGCAATCTTCCACTTTCATAACTCCCACACAAGGTGGTCCAGCATCGTGCCAGGTACACACCTTTCGGGAACTACCTCCTACACCCTTGTATAAGCTCAACAAAATAACCACACCAGAGTAACTTCTCCAATTCCAGTCTCCTGACAGCGACCTCAACAAACGGTCGTTGACTTTAACATCAACAGTCGACATGGTGATGCTTCAACGATGTCTCCGATAAGCACGAATTCCCAATGGAACCTACTTCTTCCAACGCATCACAACTAACTTTGTGCCTCATAAGAAATCACTTATCCAAACTAGCAATCTTCCACTTTCATAACTCCCACACAAGGTGGTCCATAATCGTGCCAGGTACACACCTTTCGGGAACTACCTCTTACACCCTTGTATAAACTCATCAAAATAACCACACCAGAGTAACTTTTCCAATTCCAGTCTCCTGACAGCGACCTCAACAAACGGTCGTTGACTTTAACATCAACAGTCGACAAGGTGATGCTTCAACGATGTCTTCGATAAGCACAGATTCCCACTGGAACCTACTTCTTCCAACGCATCACAACTAACTTTGTGCCTCACCGTCTTCACATGTTGAAGGCACAAGACTTACATGCTACGTAGTCTAATTACAAGACCACCTCAAATCTCCTGCTCGATGTCGATAATCTTTCATCAAAGTACCACAACACTACTTATCAACATTCTTCTATAAGAAGTATCTTGACGACTTCAAATTTCACCCCGGACTTAACCACCCACCGACAACCACATCCCAAGATACCGAACAAGATCATAAGCTACCAAAATACGAACATTACTAAAGTCAATGACTAATATTTTCCGTTATTCACCGCTCTTCCCTAACGGGAACACCAAGGTCATGAATCGACCATCAACGACTCGAACGACACATTTTCACTCTCAAAACCTTTCTTCATCCTTAATTGCAATATTCCCCACGACCTAGCTAGTTCATAGCCTTCATGCATGACGACACAATAATTTAAATCATTTTGAACATTTAAAAAATTCAATAAGTACCACCCATGAAACAAGCTTGAGTATACACAACACAACACCGCCATAATTAAATAGCCATGCACAATGATCTCGAGGATCGTTCACACGTAACCCCTCGATAAAACACAACCTTGTCCAACCAAATCGATGTCGGCACAAATAAAAATATATTCAATGAAACTTTCCTCATGCGATTTATAAAATACCGGGCGAAGTCCTTTCCACTAAGCGAGTCAGTCGACTCTCACACTCATTGGTACGACAACAACGTATCCATACCATTTTCAATTATAAAACTATGCGATAAAACTTTGTCATGATTTCCACAACGAATGTTAACTCAGTCACGAAAGAGGTGAAATAATTCACCAATCATCAAGTTCAAAATTTTATCATGTGACATAAATAAGTTTTCCTTTATCCTTCAAACACACATTTGCTCACGCCAACTCATTTTCAAAACAAGAAACTCACTAGACATACATATATCTTAAACATGAAAGACTCATGTAATTCGTTTAAAACACAATGCATGAAACTCATTTTACGTTTGAAGGTTATTCGCTTTAGCAAGGTCAAGTGTTTGCACTCACAACAATTTATCATTGACGCCCTACATCCGACCAAACAGTCAGGCTTCGCACATTTGCAACAACCTGTGGTACAAGTGCTTCCCAACATATTTGTATGTCCATATTACACAGTTACCACCTTGTCCATTAATTTGCAAATTATGTGGTTTCAACTTTGGCTCAAATAGGCCAATCAACCACCTCCCCTCTTTCATCTTATCCTTACTCCCAATTATCGAACAACAATGTAATCTTTTCTTAACCATCCTTCCCACCCTTCAGCTGACTAACGAGTCAAAAGGCTCATTTATCTTAATCGATCTCGAGTTGAAGCTCTCAAGATCTCAATGCAATCTTCTCTCCCTTATCCCAATTGGTAGACACATCAAACTCCAAGAATAGAGACTCACTAGAAACTAGGAGCCCACCTTCAACCACTTATTCTTCCCTTTTGAACCCAAAAAGTTCTACCTCAAGTTGGATCATCAACATACTGAACAATACTCATTCTAGAAGGTGTTAACATTTACACCATGGACGATCTCACAAAACACACCAAAACCATTACTATCAATGCAAGGTTAGAATTCACCACACACTACCACCTTCATCGATCGTCTCAACAATAGTAATCGAGCATACTCATGCCCCTGTAAATTCATAATGGCATTGGCCAAATGCAATTTTTGAATTTAACTTACATGAGAGTCCTCACTACCATCTTCATGATTCACGACGATCAAGGTCTTCCTTAATTGCTTCCTATATCTCAGTTGTGTCCCCCTACTCCTCGGTTTAAGTCTAGGCCCATCCGGACACCTAAATCCCTTAAACTATGGCTCTGATAGCATTTGTAACAACTCAAAACCATCATTAGGTAAAACGTAACATTACAACCAAAATAGTCCCAAATAAACTTATTACATTAACCTCAACCCATAATTTCGCATCGGTTATACACATCCATAACTAAGTTTTACTAAAACCTACCGGCGACTACAAGCCTTCGCCAAGCCTCTTCTACTACGACACCTCTTCTCTTTCCCTGTGGACGAACTCCCACTATACACTTGCCTGAAAAAGGTTTTCAGTATAAAAGCGAGGGTTAGACCAAAGGTCTAGTGAGTTCCCTCAACTTTTAGCATCACACCACAAAATATCATTCAAAACGTGCTATAAGCATTTACAAATGATTCACACTTTTAAAACCACCATGCACACACACAACACATGTAGATGGCACACACTTAAATCACTCACACGTGTGACAACATGCTCGGGATCACACCTGCCCTTAAAACAAACCACATGAAACAAATTCATGCATTCAAAATGGGTAACACCTCCCATATGAAAGCCATCACATGCCCCACTCCAAATGCAAACACACTTTAATATCCACGCCATCAAAAATATTCTAAAGCAATGTAAAACATGCATTTTGATAAGCATCATATGTATTTAGAGCTCATATGTCAAATAAAGTAAGTTAAGAAAAACTCACCTGTCGTTTACGCTTTAGCTCACACTTTATGCTACGGATGTCCAAACCGAACACATAAATCACGCGACAAACGAGGGTATTAAACTACTTAATTATCCCCAAAAACACCTCTTACAACCTCTGAGACAACCCCTAATCGGTGCCTCGATCCTAGCCCCAAATGATAAACGAAATCACCCGACAGAGCCTGGCGCGGCCTCCCGCACGACCAAACCCGCGCCAGTAACCCACACCATTACCCCAACCATGTGGCAAAACCTGCGCGGAGCACTGTTTCAGCCCTGCACATATTTTCAGCCAAAAAAACTCACGATTTCTCAATCCCAACCCATGCCAAGTCGATTTTAAGCCTCTACATTGTGGTAATCGATGTTCTAAACCTTTCTCAATAATATCCCAACAATATAACTTCATTTAACCCATAGAAATTCATCTATTTATTGACTCTCTTTTCACAAAACCCACCAAATGGATATTTCTTGAAGATGAACACCATGAATGGTGGTTTTGATCCCAAAACCCCAAGAACACACTCAATCTTGAATATGAACCCTCAAACCAAAGGTTTTCAATCCAAAACCCATAGATAATTAATCTCCACACATCCCCAACATCAAAACTTTCTAATGAGCATAAAAGATAGAAAGCTGAGGTGATTACCTCATGAAGAAGATGAGAAATCTGTTGGAAATTTTAGTAAAAATTGTGATTTTTTACTAAATTTGGACACAAATAAATACATGTATATGTATTGTATATATCTAACTCTTCGTGGGTTTATGTTCTCCTATATGAGAGCTTCGAAACAATATATTATGTGTCCAAAACGGAATATGTGTGAATGAGATATCGATGCTCAAAGTTGGGTGTTTGGGATGAAAATTGGCAAAACCAAGTGGGTGTGGGAACTTGTCCCACATAGGAAATTTTTAGTGGTTTATAACTAAAAATATGGGAGGGACTTTCAAGTCCTTTGTTTGGTTTTACTCCATCACCTACCCGCGCGCAGGGGGGTGCCGATTGCGGCTTTCGTAGGCTAAATTCGGCGAACTTGTGCGTGGGCGCGACCTGCGGACACGAATGCAGCTTCGAAATCTTATGCTCGCGCAGGTTGGTTTTTGCTAAAATTTTTGTTTTGAACCAGTGTATTTCGCGAGTAAGGTCGCGGGTTTACCCGCGCCATAAGTCGTGAAATGCTCTGTTTAGGGACGATAAAACAGTGAGTTACGCAGGTTAAGCCGCGGGTCTTACTCGCGTAGTAAGTCGCGAAATTCACTGTTTGTAGACGAGACAATGAGTTACGCAGGTTGTGCTGCGACTTCACCCGCGTGATAAGTCGCGACATTCACTGGTTTTGTAACTCCTTGATATACATTAATTGGAAATGATTAATAGGATTAATTCCCATTAATCCTTCAGTTTTCAATCTTCAGTATAAATACAAGGGTCCATATTCAGTCCAAACAACAACAACCTTGAACACACAAAGAATTCTCTCGTGCATACGGTATTTCTCCAGCGACTTTTTTAGGCAAGTTTAATATCCGACAGTACTTCTGCTCTAGCTGTTGTACCCTGGGAACAGACGGCAAATCTGTTTAAGAGAATCGTGTTCAACACGAGCCTCAGCATCGATTGTTTCGATATACGGTTTATTCGTTTTACGTTTTTCTGTCGATTCCCTTTATATATTGATTTGTTCTAATCATTCGTTGATTATATTCAATTATTTCGATATTTATAATTATATATATTTTTGAAATATATATCTGTGTACTAACAATCTTAAACAGATTTTGTGTTCTATCGAGTTTCTCTCGATATTTTCTTTATCTGTTTTTCGTAAACAGAGTTTGGTTCGATATTCTTGTTATCTGTTTTTCCGTAAACAGATTTATAGTTTTAGTATAAAATTCTGTTTTGTGTAAACAGATTATCTTAGTCATACTAAGTGTTCATATTGGTTAATTTTTTCAGAATGGTGAACACAACCGGAACTACATCTCCTACAATACCAATATCGGGAATTGCTACCTTGCCTGTACAATCGATAGTGACTACTACCACGCCTGCACCAAATATGATGGCCAATCATGCTGAGAAACCGGAGAAATTTTTCGGTTTGAACTTCAAGAGGTGGCAACAGAAAATGTTTTTCTATTTGACCACCTTGAACCTCGCAAGGTTCCTAACTGAAACCGCTCCTCAACTTAGTGGAGGAGAGGCCGATGTTCAATCTGTGAGCGCGGTCGAAGCGTGGAAGCATTCGAAATTTCTATGCCGAAACTATGTGTTAAATGGCCTAGCCGATGCTCTTTACAACGTGTATTGTAAAGTAACCACGGCGAAAGAACTATGGGAATCCTTGGATCGCAAGTATAAAACAGAAGATGCGGGAACTAAGAAGCATGTGGTTGCTCGCCTTTTGGATTTCAAAATGGTTGACTCCAAAACTGTAATGAGTCAAGTCCAAGATCTTCAAGTTATTTTGCATGACATACTTGCCGAAGGAATGGTTGTAAGTGAAGCCTTCCAAGTTGCTGCTATGATTGAAAAGCTTCCTCCCGGTTGGGTAGATTTCAAAAACTACCTTAAACACAAGCGAAAGGAGATGTCTGTGGAGGATTTGGTGGTACGTCTTCGCATTGAAGAAGACAACCGAATTGCTTTGAAGGGTGGTTATGCCGGCTCTTCAAAGGCAAATGTGGTGGAAGTTGGCCAACTTTCTAAGGCCAAGGCAAAGAAGATTGACAAAGGCAAGGGGAAGCTAAAAATCTTGCTCCTCGGAAAGAAACTTTCAAAAAGAAGTTCAATTGTTATAATTGTGGTCAACCGGGTCACAAGGCGGCCGATTGCAAGTTGCCCAAGAAGGAAAATCCACGCCAAGCTCATATGATGAACGAAGACTTGGTGGCTATGATCACGGAGTTTTCGGCCATGGGACTTGCTACCATGGTTTCGGAGGCTAATGTGATAGGTTCAAACTCTATGGATTGGTGGGTTGATACGGGAGCTACCCGTCATGTAAGTCATGACAAAAGCAACTTCATATCTTTTAAAGATGTGAATGATGGGCAAAAGCTCTACATGGGAAATGCCGCTACTACCGATGTTAAGGGCATTGGAGATGTGCTTCTAAAAATGACTTCCGGGAAAAAGCTCAAGATTAGAGACGTTTTGTATGCGCCGGAGCTTCGGAAGAATATTGTGTCGGGTTGGTTGCTTAATAAGTTTGGATTTAAACTTGTATTTGAGTCGGACAAGTTTGTTTTGTCCAAGAATGGTATGTATGTGGGAATGGGATATGCCTTGGATGGCATGTTTAAGTTGAATGTAACTGTTATCAATGGAATGAATAAAACTGGTACTAGTTCTGTTTATTTGCTTGAGTTTTCAAATGTTTGGCATGGCCGTTTAGGACATGTAAACTTTAATTCCATTCAACGATTAATTAAATTAAACTACATACCGAAATTTGATATTGACTCAAATCATAAGTGCCCCACATGTGTTGAATCCAAACTTACTAGAACGTCTTTCAAATCGATTGATAGGATAACCGAACCCCTTGATTTAATTCACACCGACGTGTGTGATTTAAAATCAATTCCTACTAGAGGTGGGAATAAATACTTCATCACGTTTATCGATGATAGTACGAAATATTTCTACGTGTATTTACTTAAGAGTAAAGATGAAGCAATAGACAAGTTTGTCTTGTATAAAAATGAAGTTGAGAATCAACTTAACAAGAAAATAAAGGTGGTTAGAAGTGATAGGGGAGGTGAATATGTTTCACCGTTTGCTGAATTTTGTTCTAGTAATGGAATTCGATATGAATTCACAGCACCCTATTCACCTCAGCAAAATGGTATGGCTGAAAGAAAGAATCGCACCTTGAAAGAAATGGTGAATGCTATGTTGATCAGTTATGGACTAAGTCAGAACATGTGGGGGGGAAGCTATTTTGTCGGCTAATTATCTTTTAAATAAGATACCCCGCAAGAAAAAAGATGAGACTCCGTATGAACTTTGGATGGGTAGAAAACCATTTTACAAGTACTTACGAGTGTGGGGGTGCCTAGCTAAAGTGGTTGTACCTCCTCCTAAGGTACAAAAGTTAGGACCTAAAACAGTGGATTGTGTATTCATTGGATATGCACAAAACAGTAGTGCTTATCGGTTTATTGTGTATGAATCTAAAAATCCCGAGATACACAAGAATACAATTATGGAGTCAAGAAATGCTTCATTCTTTGAAGACGTGTTTCCTTGTTTGAACAAGGAAGATCAAGCGTCATCTTCTAAAGGTAAAGAAATTGTTCAAGAGGATGAACAAATTCTATCTGATAAAGAAGATATAGAACCTAGAAGAAGTAAACGAGCTCGGGTTGAAAATCATTTGGTCCCGATTTTCTCACCTACGTGGTGGAAAGTGAACCTAATACCTATCGTGAGGCGGTCACGTCTTCGGAGGGACCTCAATGGAAAGAAGCCATCAATAGTGAGATAGAATCTATCTTACAAAATCATACATGGGAATTAGTGGACCTACCACCGGGTTGTAAGCCACTAGGTTACCGTTGGATCTTTAAAAGAAAGATGAAAGCTGATGGCAGTATTGACAAATACAAGGCGAGATTAGTGATCAAAGGATATAGACAAAAGGAAGGTCTAGATTACTTTGATACTTATTCTCCGGTGACAAGAATAACATCCATTAGATTGATGTTAGCGATTGCAACCATTAGAAATCTGCAAATTCACCAAATGGATGTAAAAACTGCTTTTCTAAATAGAGATTTAGAAGAAGAAATCTATATGGAGCAGCCCGAGGGATTTGTCGCCCCGGGACAAGAGAACAAGGTTTGTAAACTTATTAAATCCTTGTATGGCCTAAAGCA
The DNA here is from genome assembly GCA_023525745.1 of Arctium lappa. Classification (NCBI taxonomy): domain Eukaryota; kingdom Viridiplantae; phylum Streptophyta; class Magnoliopsida; order Asterales; family Asteraceae; genus Arctium; species Arctium lappa. Next base: position 16,870,290 of record CM042056.1, on the reverse strand, counting down.
AGCTCCAAAGCAATGGCATCAAAAGTTTGATCAAGCCATGTTAGAAAGCGATTTTAAGATAAATGAGTGTGATAAATGTGTTTACATGAAAGACACCACTCATGGATATGTCATCTTGTGTTTATATGTTGATGATATGCTTATCATTGGTAGCAATGAAAAAATGATAAAGTCCACAAAAGATATGTTAAAATCAAAATTTGACATGAAAGATTTGGGTTTAGCGGATGTGATTCTTGGGATAAAAATCACAAGAACCCAAAATGGTATGGTATTAAATCAAACACATTATGTGGACAAGATTCTTGAGAAATTCAATGAAGGAGATACTAGTATAGCTAGAACTCTGATTGATACTAGTCAACACCTATCTAAAAATAGAGGGGAAGGTGTTGAACAAGTAGAATACTCAAGAATAATTGACAGTTTGATGTATCTTATGAGTTGTACTAGACCTGACTTAGCATATGCAGTGAGTAGGCTAAGTAGGTATACTAGTAATCCCAGTTTAGAACACTGGAAGAGTATTACTATATTGTTAAGATATCTAAGATACACACGTGACTATGGACTGCATTATGGAAGATATCCAATGGTGATCGAAGGATATAGCGATGCAAATTGGATATCTTATATAAAAGATTCCAGATCGACAAGTGGATATGTGTTTACACTTGGAGGTGTGGCTATATCTTGGAAATCGTCTAAACAAACAGTTATAGCCCGATCCACGATGGAATCTGAATTCATTGCCTTAGATAAATGTGGTGAAGAGGCAGAATGGCTACGTCAGTTCATGGAAGATATTCCTAAATGGCCTAAGCCGGTAACGGCCATATGTATACATTGTGATAGCCAATCGGCGATTGGTAGAGCTCAAAGTACAATGTATAATGGGAAATCTAGACATATTAGACGTAGACATAATACGATTCGACAATTACTCTCTACTGGAGTTATCTCTATTGACTATGTGAAGTCAAAAGATAACATTGCGGATCCGCTTACGAAAGGCTTAAGTAGAGATTTGGTGTACAAGTCATCAAGAGGAATGGGATTAAAGCCCTTGAATGAGTAATTAATGCAAAGGAAACCTTACCCAGAAGACTGGAGATCCCAAGATCTGGGTTCAAAAGGACAACCTAGTTGTATGAATAGAGGAGGTCACTGTGAGGGAGTTAATAGACTTCAAATTCCAATTCTGGAATCAATGATAAAGAGGCTAAGCCTATGGCTTTTAATGATTATTGAAAATCACCTAAGTGAGAGAGAAGTGGGGTCGCTTCGAAGGGAATTGTGGGGGTTCAATTCCTATCAGCTCTCGCTGAACTAGGCTAGTGTTCATGACCATAACGAACACGACTATGAGGATATGACCTTGTTAGGAAGAGTTTTGTGTGAAATGTATTATCGCCTACATAAAGGGCAGTTCAGTTCAAGGACATCGAGTCTACTGACAGCTAGGAGGCTAAGTGTGTTTCACAAGGGAAGGTTCAAAGGATAACATCTACCTATCCTATGCAAGATTCGACCATTGGAAATTTCGTAGGAAAATTTTCGTATGCAAAGATCGATCTCCATTCATGTGGGGGATTGTTGGAAAATTTTAGTAAAAATTATGATTTTTTACTAAATTTGGACACAAATAAATACATGTATATGTATTGTATATATCTAACTCTTCGTGGGTTTATGTTCTCCTATATGAGAGCTTCGAAACAATATATTATGTGTCCAAAACGGAATATGTGTGAATGAGATATCGATGCTCAAAGTTGAGTGTTTGGGATGAAAATTGGCAAAACCAAGTGGGTGTGGGAACTTGTCCCACATAGGAAATTTTTAGTGGTTTATAACTAAAAATATGGGAGGGACTTTCAAGTCCTTTGTTTGGTTTTACTCCATCACCTACCCGCGCGCAGGGGGGTGCCGATTGCGGCTTTCGTAGGCTAAATTCGGCGAACTTGTGCGTGGGCGCGACCTGCGGACACGAATGCAGCTTCGAAATCTTATGCTCGCGCAGGTTGGTTTTTGCTAAAATTTTTGTTTTGAACCAGTGTATTTCGCGAGTAAGGTCGCGGGTTTACCCGCGCCATAAGTCGCGAAATGCTCTGTTTAGGGACGATAAAACAGTGAGTTATGTGGGTTAAGCCGCGGGTCTTACTCGCGTAGTAAGTCGCGAAATTCACTGTTTGTAGACGAGACAGTGAGTTACGCGGGTTGTGCTGCGACTTCACTGGTTTTGTAACTCTTTGATATACATTAACTGGAAATGATTAATAGGATTAATTCCCATTAATCCTTCAGTTTTCAATCTTCAATATAAATACAAGGGTCCATATTCAGTCCAAACAACAACAACCTTGAACACACAAAGAATTCTCTCGTGCATACGGTATTTCTCCGGCGACTTTTTCAGGCAAGTTTAATATCCGGCAGTACTTCTGCTCTAGCTGTTGTACTCTGGGAACAAACGACAAATCCGTTTAAGGGAATCGTGTTCAACACGAGCCTCAACATCGATTGTTTCGATATACGGTTTATTCGTTTTACGTTTTTCTGTCGATTCCCTTTATATATTGATTTGTTCTAATCATTCGTTGATTATATTCAATTATTTCGATATTTATAATTATATATATTTTTGAAATATATATCTGTGTACTAACAAAATCTTCTCCCAACTGCTTCCTTTCTTTGATTCCTTTAATAACTTCACTCAATGCTTCATTGCCTCCCAAGCCCTTTTTCTCAACCTTCAATTGTGAAGTAAGGATATGGAATAAGATTTAAGGGTTTTTACCCTTTTATTCCTATTTACACAATGATCCCTGATTACTTACAATTTACACCACACTCTCCCAAGTTCTATTCTTCACATCATTTGGAACCTGATTATTACATCTAAAATTTAATTTGATTAACGATTTTTTTTTTTACTTTTTATTAAAAATTGTTTTATATATCAATAATAAATCATTTTTTTTAAAATAAACTACATATTAAATAAAAATCTTTCTATTCATTTAAAAACTACTAGATTCACACAAAAAATAGCGTTAAAATTTTTAAGTTTAAAAAAACAAAGGAAATCAAGATAAATAAAATATATTTTGAGTTGAGAATTGAAAAACTATCACTACAACAAAATTAGATTTATATGACGCTAAAAAAAATAAGCGTCCTGAAAAAACATCTTTTTATAGGATTTTTTTAATAGTGTCATAACTCATATATATATATATATACAATTGTTCATGTGACACTTTGTATTATAAATGTTTTAAAAACTTGTTAGAACATTTAAAAACGTCTTACAAACTTATTGCAACGCTTTTAGATATGACGCTTTATTTTTTTATTCTATAAGTTAAGTCTTATAAAGTGACGCTTAATTTTTTTGGGCGTCATATAAATCTAATTTTATCGTAGCAATTGTTTGAATAATCAATGTTTTTTTAGGGGGTGTTTGGGATTGCTTATTTGAGGTGCTTATTAACTTATTGCATTTTCAAACAACAAATAACTTGTTTTGAGTGTTTGGATTGGAAACTGTTTATGACTTCTCCACTCCGCTAATAAGCAGTTTTTGATAAATCATTCTTAACTGACTTATTTAACCAAATTACATATTTGCCTCTTCTTCCTATAAGTTAATAAGCACTTTACAAATAACCATAAGTTAATAAGCACTTTTGCAAATAAGCATAAGTTATTTTAAATAAGCAATCCCAAACACCCCCTTAATCTTAGTTTATAATTTTTATTTTGTTGTTATTTCGTGATAGTCCCTGAATTCAAGTTCTTATTACATACAATCAAAACAAACAAGAAATGTAATCTACCTGTTTCAATTTCAATTTCACAAATCAAGATTAAAATTTGTTTTTGACTTTCTCTCTCTAGTCACAACTCTTTCTCTCTCTAGAACTCTCTCTATCAGCGTACAATTGAATCTCAGAAAACTAGTTACTTACAACTAACAAAACAACTAACCATATATCTATTAACCAAAAACAAAAATACAAGCGCTTACAAGACAATACACATACACTTTGACTTTTGACTTATTTACAACTTTGACTTTGACATTGCTTGAGAGTTGACTTTCAGCTTTGACATGCTTGACTTTGACCTTCTGTCTTCTATGAACTTGTATCCAACATATTCCTGCTCTAACAATCTCTCCCTTTGGATTCAAGATCATCTCAAAAAGATTTTGCAGAATAATCTTCTCTCTTTAAGCTCAATAAAAATAATCTCCTCCTTTGATCAACTTTAACAATCTTCAGTATTCTCTCCAAAATATTTCTTTAACCAAAATATCAATCTCCCCAAAGATGGTAGATATGTTCTTCACCAATCTTCCCAAGGTTATCTCAAACCTCTTTCAGTCTTCAGAAAAAAAAATTATCTTTAGAATTTACTCAGACATCTTCAGCAATTAATCTTCAAAGAAAAATTCTGTAATTTCAGCACATCTTCAGAAAACTTTGAACTTTTCTCTTTCAGTCTTTCAATCTTTGTCAAACTTCAAGCAAATAACTCTTGAACACAAATATTTCTTGATCATCTCACACATTTCTTGAACCTCTCTCCCCCTTTTTGATGATTAGAGCATAGTGATCATCAAAACTATCAACAAGAAATGTCTTTAAAATAATCTGAACTGACTAATGATCTTTTGAACATAAGAGCCTTTGATTCTCTGTCGATCCAAAATAAGGTATTTATCTAGATCTTTTCAAATCCAGACAAATTAGAGTGTAACACCTGAATCAACAAATGAATCAGTTAATATGTTTGTCAGTAACACAAAGTTACTGTGTGTAACGAATACACATTGGAAAGGAGGTTTTTGATGTTCACTCCCCCAGGGCTTCCATTCAATCATCGAAACACCACAAAGATATTTCTATGAACGTTATGACAAGAAAACAAATTTCTTGTGTGATCATGCAAGTGTTAGAAAGAATTAAGCACAAGATGATTGCTTATTATAAGACTCAAAAATTGTGTAAATCACTGAGACAACAGTAATTAAACACATACTCAATTGTGCATGATCGAAGTGCGAAGGTGGGGCAGACTTCCTTCTTTTTCAATATCCAGATTTTCCAAATGAAAATCAAATAGCATATGTGCTGCGTGTAACACTCCAAATTTTAGGCCTCGTTGTTAAATATTAATTATAAGCTTGTGTTTAAAGGCTCAAATTCTATTTGGTTAGTTGTACTTTTGGTTGGATCAAGTTTATCGCGTCGTTCCGACTTCGGACAGAAGGTGGGGGGAGTTCGGCGACTGTGCCCCGCGATTGTGCCATTGGCACTCTCGCGAAGGCAAAGTCGCGCGGGGTGTACCACTTACGGTACATCTGCCGCGATTGTGCCAATGGCACTCTCGCGAAGGCAAGGTCGCGCAGAAAGGGGGTTCAGACGGGAAATTTCATTTAATGCCATTTTTGGGTGTTTTGAGTGTCATTTTGGGATTTTCAGTCTAGAGGTCGTTTTCACACACTCAAGGTGCGATTTTCACACACTTTCACCTCTTCTCTCCTCAATTAATTCTTGGTTGTTGAATCTTTAAGTGTTGGTGGTTTCTAGGGTTCTAAGTCTACATAAGCATTTATTCACAAATGATTCAAGGATTAAAGTCTCCATCCACCCATTTCCCCCCAAATCTCTAGGGTTTCCATATTTTAGGGGTTTACACTACAATCCTATTGGTGAGTCTCCTAAACCCTAACTAATCATACTTGTTTTATTATGTGCTAAATGTTTATTTCAAGATGTTCAAGTAACCCAAAACTAGGGTTTCATGTATTTGCCATGTTTGGGAAAATTATGATTGGAAGGGTTCTTAGTTAAAGAGTGTAATGTTATATATATGATATGATATATCAATAATTGCTATAGGGTTGGTGTATGTTGGGCATAGAAAATGTGTAGAATTATTCTTATCAGCAGTTGGACTAATGTCTACTAAATGGAGTCTCTACAATGTTACTCTATTGATCAAATGAATATTAATTAATACGACGTTTTAGTATGCTTATATATGGTATGTGTACATTCCATGAAAGGTGTTATTCTTATGCATATGTGCATGAGTCAAAATTACGGACGTTGCATTTAATTCCTTGTGCACGAGGAATTGGGCGAGTATTATACAAATTGAAGTATTTAACCGTTGGGTCATTAGCGAGGAGGCAATAGGTGACGCAAGTCTCCGGGTTGTAACTCGTCTACTTTGGATAGGCACCCGTGTTCATAAGTCCTTGGAGCGTAACTCGACGGAGTAAGCGTTAGAGGCATAAACGGTCTGAGGATTGTGATGTCCGACGTGGCATGGGAACTAGGTCTGGGATACATGGTGAAATCCAATTTAACATCGTGGGTGACTCCACCCATGTGTTCTCGTCACCCAAGGTGGAACGAGCATGTCCCGTTAAATGAAGTTTATCTCTGGTGATTTTTACAGGTTGAGTTTGATTGTCACTAAACAAGAAAATGGTACAGTCTTGATCTAAAAGGAGTATCGGTAACATTTACTTGTTTTAATTATAATTGCTGAATAAATGTGTACCTCGTAGATATTCTTCCTGAACCTTATCTAACACTTGTACGTGTGTCCTTTGACTCACAGGTTCTGTTAGCGGTGCGTCTAGGGCACCTTGATCCGTCAAAAGCACTCTTAGGAGCTTCATGGCTCGGGCATCATTTTGGGGTTGTGAGAGAAGAGCGACTTTCGGAGACATAGCAACACCCGTGTTTAATCTAGTTAATGGTTATGTTCTAGATTAATTAGGTTGTTGTGTAATATGTTTCATTTTTATCGCTACACTTGTTTGTACAAACTAACCCACGTCTTAGGGTTTTAGTTGTTCGTAATTGCATATTTAAATCCTTACTTTTAGCCGTCATATTGTCGAAATTTTAAGTTTTATTTTACCCCAAATTTTAGGGTGTTACAAGTTGGTATCAGAGCCCTAGTTTAAGTGAACTAGGCATATAAACTCAATGCCTAGACTTAAGCTGAGACTATTAAGTATGATTGGTGAGCATTGGGTAGAAGTTTTAAGATGGGTCATCCTTAGATCCAACAGAAATTACGTTGTTGAAAATTGTAAAAGTGGTAATGAGGATTTTTATGTAGTGTATGTTCATAATTCCAAATAGCTACTGTTATTATGAATATATGATTACGTGAATGTGCTTGAATTACTATGATTATGACAATCAATAAACCGTATGAGTATGTTTCTTGTGTGTTTCTTGTGTTGCTTATCTCCTCTTTTCCTCTAATTTGTGTGGCAGATCCGATATGGTAAATACTCGGAGTCGACCATTAAACGAAGGAGGAATACATGAGGATAGTTCGTCTAACCCGAACCCCGTGGTACGTGTGGCAACTGTGGTTCCACCCGGCATTCCGCCGATATTTACCGGACCAGTGGAAACAATACCTAGAGTGGAGTTGGCATCCACAAATCCGGTCATTCAGGATACAAACCCGTAAGTCGATATGATGGTCAGTGTTATGCAGATGGTAACATCTGCCATGGAAAAGCAACAAGAAGCATTCCTGGAAATGTTAGAAGATAGAGATGCCAGTCTTCGAAGATCGGAAGTGGTGGCTGAGAACGCGGCAGCTAGCTCGGGTGGCACCGGGGGCGAGAATCGTACCGAAGGGATGGTGGTCTTAGAGGCGAGACAAGTAGGGAAGGGTTGTTCATATAAATCCTTCATGGGTTGCAAGCCGCCAGAGTTCGCCGGAGCCGACGATCCCATGGCGTGCATGAGATGGTTGAGAGAAATGGAGCAAGCCTTCCGAGCTTGTGCCTGTGATGAGAGTCATAAGGTGAATTTTGGTTCTCAAATGCTTCGGGGTGCGGCCCTAATCTGGTGGGATGTCCACACCGCAACCATAGGGGAAACTGATAGGTCGGGTTTACACCCTTCCCACACGAACCGCAAGTGTACGGTGTCGACTCAAGTAATATGTACGTAAGTACGAGTATCGAACCTTGGGAACTTGGTATTAATTACCACAAATCTATATTAATTATTAACTAGACTTGACATGAACAGGGTTGTTGACAATTTGTTTCTAAAAGGGATTTTCTTTTAAAAGAATAATAAAGAAAGAGCAATGAACAACGAGATAACAATTATGGAAAAAGAAGCTGAGGGTTGGTTTCATAAAGGACTTGTACTAAAAACCTGGTTTGAATTGAATAAGATGTAGAAATAGTTCAATGAAAATTAATAAAGTGACTGTTACTCTTTTTCAAGCAATAACAATACTAGCAACCAACAATGACAATTCTTTTCTCAAACTCAAATATCAAGTTGGGTTACTCATAAGAACAAGAGTTAAGATCTATGGAGAAAATGTATATTTCTATCTTATTTGCTCCATAGACATACAACAAACACATCTAATTACTTTACTCTCCTCTCGAACAATTAAGCAATCAAGAAATATCCACATAGCTGATCAGACTATACAGATTCTATTCAAAATTAGTCATATGCTTCATTGAAATTAAAATAAAAGTCATCGTCTACAACTCAAACCAAAAGTTTAAAGAACATCACCCATTAATCCACCAACCCCCAACATGAGAAGATTAGCTCATGTTGGGGTCTAAGAAAATGATAAAGAAAATAGAAAAATACTCAGATCTAAACATTGTTCTTTAAGAAAGACAAAAATCTTCAAAAGTTAATACTCCCTGAGATCTTTAATCTTGCAGCAAGGTTGGAACAAGATCCAGGATCCGTTTCCACTGAGTTTTCCCACCTTTTTGTCACGTTCGTGCCTCCGTTTTCTCTTCCAAAATCGCCTCCTTGCGCAGCCGCCAGTTCTCCCTTTTTCGATAATACCTAAGTCTGACAGAAACAGGTGATAAGACGTGGCCAGGTGCTTACGCGACTTATGCCGCGGGTTAGAGTCGCGGATAAGTCGCCCGTGTCTTCATAACTCGCGTAGTAATGGGTAAGTCGCGGCTCTAACTCGCGAAACCCACTGTTTTCCACCAGTAACTTAGTTGAGTTGTCATAATTGACCCTTTTAGGTTCCTTTCTTTTTTCTTTACTTCTCTTCTATTAAAATCGTCCTTTTCCTGTAAATAACTCAAGATTCCATTAAAAATACCACTATCTCACTCGAAGTCATGCAATTTCGACCCAATTTAGTGTATAAATAATGTCAAGAATTGACATTATCAGAAACCATTTTGGCAAAGATGTCGTGAGCTACTTTCAAGGAAAAAGGTTATGGAGGAGTATTGCAATGAGTAGGAAATGGACTTGATCGAAGATGAGTTTCGAGCGTTATCAAAGGGGGAATTGACGGTGAAAGAATATACCCGTCTCTTCATGGAAAAACTAAACCTCGTGGGGCACGTAGCCCCAACCGAAAAGGAAAAGATGAAGGCCTACTTGAAGGGCTTACCCGCGGACATGGGTAACAAAGTCCACAACTATAAAGCTACAAATCTCCGAGAGATCATCGAGGAGGCCAAGATAATGGAAAGGGTCTGCGCAAGAGACAAGGAAAAAAAGTCTAAGGTCGCGGAAAAGAGGAAGGTAGAGAGTTCACCCACCCCGTTCATGAAAGCGAAATACCAACCCAATCTTAAAAGCATTGATAATCGTCGGGAGGCGAATTGGTGTTCCAAGTGTAAGCGCAAGCACTTTGGTTCTTGCAACTCACACTCCAACTCTATCACGTGTTACAAGTGTGGCAAGCCGGGTCACACTAGTCAAAGTTGCACCTTCCAAGGGTCAGTATGCTTCGAGTGTCGGGAACCGGGTCACGTGAAGAGGGATTGCCCCAAGCTAAGGGGTGGAGCGAAGGGAGGAAACCCACCTATTCAACCGAAGAAGGAAACCATCCCTAAGGCTCAATGGAGGGTCTTTCAGATGTCGAGAGAAGAAGCGAAGGAGACCACCGACGTGGTGTCGGGTACGTTCTTACTTAACTTCCTTGCTGCTAGGGTGTTATTCGATCCCGGTGCAAATTTCTCTTTTGTATCGCTTGATTTTTGCAAAGACCTTAATGTGCCCACTAGTACTCTTAGTGATGCCTTAGTAGTGGAAATAGCAAATGGGGAACAAGTGATATTACGTGAAGTGATAGATCGGTGCCATATAGACATTAGTGGGGAGCTCTTCGAAGTGGACCTACTTCCCATGACAATTGGGAGCTTCGATGTGGTAATTGGGATGGACTGGTTGTCACGACACAAGGCATAAATCTTATGCTCAAAGAAGCTGATCCGATTACCGACCGCGAGCGGGGGGTTTGTCTTTGTCTACGGGTAGAAGCGTAAGGGTGAGGTGGCTCTTATTTCTTCCATCAAGGCAAGAAGGTGCCTTGCGAAGAATTGCCCTTCGTTCCTTGCCTACGTGTTGGATGCCAAGGCGGAGAAGTTAAAGATTGAAGATGTTCGGGTCGTTAGTGAGTATCCATATGTTTTTCCTGATGATTTACCGGGTTTGCCGCCCGACCGCCAAGTGGAATTCATAATCGATTTAGTTACGGGAGCAACACCGATCGCCCGTGCTCCTTATCGACTCGCCTCGACTGAGATGCAAGAAATGATGTCCCAACTTCAAGAGTTGTTGGAAAAGGGATTCGTCAGGCCAAGTTCCTCGCCTTGGGGAGCTCCGGTACTTTTCGTTAAGAAGAAGGATGGGTCAATGCGGATGTGCATCGACTATCGGGAGTTGAATAAGGTAACTGTGAAGAACAAATATCTGTTACCCCGAATTGATGATCTCTTCGACCAACTACAAGGAGCCGGATGTTTCTCCAAGATCGACCTTAGATCGGGCTATCATCAAGTGAAGGTTAGAGGAGAAGACATTTCCAAGACCGCCTTTAGAACCCGTTATGGTCACTACGAGTTCTTGGTTATGCCTTTTGGGCTAACTAACGCGCCAGCGTTATTAATGGATTTGATGAACCGAGTTTGCTGACCTCTCTTGGATAAGTCGGTCATTGTGTTCATCGATGATATCTTGGTGTACTTGATATGCATTGAGAAATCAATGCATTTTCACTCTTTTTCTCTCTTTTAGGATAGTTATTTTATTTTCAAAATCCCTAATTTGAGTCTTTTTCAATATTATTTTCCATTTTTTGGTTATGAGGCTTAATGTGGTATTGAAACTTATCTTTATGTCAAATAGTTTCTTATTTTATCTTTAATGTTTAAATATTGTAGCAGTGACTTACAGCATTCCCGCAACAATGGAGGGCAACAAGCTTTTTGGGCCGCTTAATGGATTCAACCACCATCTTTATTGGGCCTGGGCTTTTGAAGAAAACATGGATGGCTTTTTGAAGAAAAAATCACCTGATTTATTTATCTAAGGGAAAAAGACAATGTTACTTGCTTTATTGTACTTTCATTTGTCTTTTGTGTAATCTTGGGCTCCAAGTTTGTCTTTACCCATTGGATATTACCCAATTTCTTTTGTATAAATAGATGGGTGTAGGTGCTTGTTTAGCACATATTCTAAGTCTAATTTTTAGTTGTAGTAGTAGAAGCTAGCTAATCTTTTGAATCTCCAAGTATCTAGATTGCAAACTTTTAGGCATCAAGATCCAATCGGTTCCACAACCGATTGTTACATTTTCAGTCATTTTAATACAAGTCTCGCATTTACTTTACTTCTCGCTTTCTCGTATTTATTTATTTTACGCTTATCGCATTTACATTCCGTTAATTTATTATCGTTATTTACTTTACGCAATTTATTTTATGTCTTTAATTTCCGCTCTTTACATTTCTCGCAATTTAATTTCCGTCATGAGTAGCTAATTTCATTAGCTTGAGTGTGAGGCAAATGGTGAGTTTTTAAATCAAAAGAAAGTGGGCGTCGTTTCTCAATAACGATGTTCCACCGCTTCATTCTAAGTTTTATAAATCCAAACGCACTTCTTGACGAATTGATCGCTTTAAAAGTGGTGTAAAGTGTAGTGGACTCAGAGATGGGCCACATTAATACACGTCAATTCGAATGACATATGAAGTATACTTGGAAAAGTTGCTTACCAAGAAATTTGGCAACTATGTTTTTTTTTTCTAATCGATATATTCTCGACGAGTTGATCACGAGTCAAAGTGTTAAAGTGTAGTGGACTCAGAGATGAGCCACTTGGAACACGTCAACTTGGATGATATGGGAATCAACTCGAGAGAGTGATTTTTAACAATCTATTTTGTTTATCCATATACTTTGAGAGCACCGTTCGACACTATCACTGTTTATGATACTGCACAGAGATGTGCCTGGTAGAAGCTAAATACAAGTGTTACGGCAGAATCCGAGAGGATCGATCTCAAAGTAGGTGGTGGAACTAGTTGTTGAGAGACACGATGTTGTAGCATCCCTACAACATTGGTCCACAAAAACTTGCGTTTGATACTCACCACAAGTCTTACACCCTTGCTATCTTTATTCTCTGTTATCTTACTTTAACTGTTCACCAAGCCAAACAAAGTCTTCAAATTCACCATTTGAAATCGTTTCTTTCATTACACTTTTATTGCACTTTTACAATAATCTCTGTGGGACGATATTCGGTATTTTACCACTTTATTACTTGAAAGACGATATTGGGTCTCATTGTATACTTGCCTTAAGATTCAATTATCACATGTCTTAGTGGTGTGCAAACATCTGCATCAGTACTCGAAGGACGAAGAAGAACACGAGCGTCATCTCAGGGAAGTGTTGGAGGTGTTGAAGGGAGAGAGACTCTACGCAAAATTTTCCATGTGTGAATTTTGGCTAAGAGAGGTCCAGTTCTTGGGTCACGTGGTGTCGAGTGAAGGGGTAAAGGTGGATCCGTCGAAGATTGAGGCCATGATGAACTGGGAACCGCCAAAGAGTCCCACGGAAATTCGGAGCTTCTTGGGTCTAGCCGATTACTATAGAAGATTCATCCAAGATTTCTCCAAGATTGCCTCGCCTTTGACATCATTAACAAGGAAGAACGTGAAGTTTCTTTGGACCGATAAGCAAGAGCAAGCTTTTCGGACTCTCCAAAGGAAGTTATGTGAAGCGCCAATCCTATCCCTACTCGAGGGGACGGAAGACTTTGTGGTCTATAGCGACGCGTCTAAAATGGGTTTGGGATGCGTCTTGATGCAAAGAGGCAAGGTCATAGCTTATGCATCAAGGCAATTGAAGGAACATGAAAAGAATTACCCAACTCACGACCTTGAGTTAGCGGCGGTGGTGTTCGCTTTAAAGTTGTGGCGACACTACCTATATGGAACGAAGTGTACCCTCTTTACTGACCATAAAATCCTGAAGTATGTCTTCGATCAGAAAGAATTGAATATGCGGCAAAGGAGATGGCTTGAGCTACTCAAAGATTATGACTGTGAACTTCACTACCACCCCGGAAAAGCAAATGTAGTCGCGGACGCCTTGAGTCGGAAGGGGTACAGTGGTGGTGTTCAAGCCACCTTCTCAAGGGTGGATGTGGTCTCAAGTTTAATCGACAAAATCAAAGTGTCGCAGTCGAAAGCGCTTCTCGAAGCAAACCTCAAAAGTGAAATCATGGTGAAGCAACATCTCCATTTGACTGAAGACGGAAGGGGTTTGAAATTGTACCAAGGTCGAATCTGGGTGCCGAAGATTGGAGGATGTCGGGATCTGTTATTGGAGGACGCGCACAAGTCCAAGTACTCAATTCATCCGGGGAGTACTAAGATGTACCACGACTTAAAGCTCAATTATTGGTGGCCGGTGATGAAACTAGATGTGGCCAATTACGTGGAGCAATGCATAACTTGTCTTTAAGTTAAGGCGGAGCACCAACGACCTTACGGTAGCCTTCAATCCTTAGAGATACCGAAGTGTAAGTGGGAACACATCACCATGGACTTCGTAACCAAGCTACCGAAGACTTTGAGAAACCACGACACCATTTGTGTAATAGTGGATCGCTTGACCAAAAGCGCGCACTTCTTGGCCATGCGAGAGACGTTACCGATGGACAAGTTGGCCAAGTTATACATAGATGAGGTAGTATTGAGGCATGGAGTGCCACTTTCTATTGTATCCGACCGGGATAGCCGCTTCACGTCCCACTTCTGGGATAGCCTACAAAAGGAGTTGGGCACAAGAGTTAAGTTGAGTACCGCCTATCACCCGCAGACAGACGGACAGAGCGAGAGAACCATTCAGACTCTCGAGGACATGTTGAGGTCGTGCATCATTGACTTTGGGGGAAGTTGGGATGCACACCTTCCACTAGTGGAATTTGCTTACAACAGTTACCACTCAAGTATTGGTATGGCCCCATTCGAGGCATTGTATGGGAGAAAGTGTAGGACACCCGTGTGTTGGTTAGAAGCGGGTGAGAAACAGTTTGTCGGACCGGAGATCGTTCAAGAGACGACCGACAAAGTGAAAGTCATCAGAGAGCGTTTGAAAGCGGCACAAGACCGGCAAAAGAGTTATGCGGATAAGAAGAGAAGACCAATCGAATTCCAAGTGGGAGAGCGGGTGATGCTGAAAGTATCACCTTGGAAAGGATTGATAAGGTTCGGGAAGCGCGGGAAGCTCAGTCCCCGTTTCCTTGGAACTTTCACTATCTTGGAGCGTATTGGGCTTCAAGCCTACAAATTGGATCTTCCACCGGAGATGGGTGTGATCCATCCCACATTTCACGTTTGTTACTTGCGAAAGTTTCTAGCATAAGAGGAGAGTGTCATTCCTCTATCGGAAATTAGAGTGGTTAACGATCGATGCATAGAGGAACCCGAATCCATCCTCGAGAGAAAGACGAAGAGGCTACGACACAAGGAAGTGATCATGGTGAAGGTGTAATGGAAGCACCATCGCGGGACCAACGTGACTTGGGAATCAGAAGAGGACATGAAGAGGCGATACCCTCATTTGTTGGGCTAGTTGGGATTTCGGGGACGAAATCCATTCTAAGGGGTGGAGGATTGTAACACCCCGAATTTTAGGCCTCGTTGTTAAATATTAATTATAAGCTTGTGTTTAAAGGCTCAAATTCTATTTGGTTAGTTGTACTTTTGGTTGGATCAAGTTTATCGCGTCGTTCCGACTTCGGACAGAAGGTGGGGAGAGTTCGACGACTGTGCCCCGCGATTAGATTAGGGTAAAGGACAACTTTGGAATTGTTATAATATCAGATTCCATTCCATTGAAATACTTGGGTTTTAGGATGAAATGTTAAAATCCTCTATGTATGGAATTTATTGGAATTGGAAGATTCCATTCCATTGAAAAGCTTGAACCAAACAAGGTAATGGAATCTAACTCAACATTCCAATTCCACCAGATTCCATCACATTCTACGAACCAAACGCCTCCTCAGAGTTTAGTTCCCAATACAACTTATTGATGCTATCACTTGGTTCTCCAAGGCGACGATTTACATATTAATCTCCCAAGATGACGATTGAGCTCCAATGTCATGGTTCATGATTCAAATCCATATATTTATAAGGTTAGGCTCCAGATTTCATTCTTGATTCATCGCTCATCTGCTCATTCTATTCGAGGTTACTACTTTTCCTCTCATTCGTTCGTTAATCGTCCTTCCCCTTCCGGTTCTTATTTTATGTTCATCTTCATTCTCCATAAAAATGGATTAGGGTTCATTGTGTTAATCAAAATGGTAGGCATTCCATCACTTATCCATTTTTAAACAACCAGATAAGTTAGTGCTTGATGTTTTTTTTGTTTATCGTTGTGTATTAATCAAAATGGTAGCAATCCATCTATTTAATCGCTTTTAATGTCCGTCTCTCTGATTTATGGTTTTCTTAAATGATTTTTTACACATTGGGTTTTATGTCGCTATATGGGTTTGACCTCTCCTTTCAAGGATCCCTTTTCATCGCTATAGCATCAAGAAATCAACCTTATATGAAGTACATATGTGTTTTTTTTTTGAAAGACATATACTAGGACTAGGATAAACTTTTTGACTCTAAAGTGCAAGCATTGTATTTTCAAGTTATGAACCTATTGACTACATTTACTTTATGTTGCATTTTTTTTTTGAAGTATCACTGAAGCAATATTGTTGTATCTTGAAGAGGTTATTGACAGGTTTTCTGTCTCTTTCTTTTTCTAGTGCAAGAGATGTTATCCCGAGCGTGGGCGGTAGCCTCATTGATCTTTTTGTTGTTGCATTTGTTTCCTTTGACGGTGGTTGCATTTGTATGTTGATTTCCTTTGATTTTTCTACTGCATCTTCTTAATTTGATGGTGATGTTTGAGGGCTTGAAGAATACGTAGTTTTTTTAGGTACCTATTGCAAAGTTCTTTAGGTGAAATCAAGCATAAGTTGAATTATATGTAGGAGATTTTTTATGAAAATGAGTTTTTCTCACACCAGTTTTGGGAAGAACTTTCGAAAATAACCCGTTTTGAATTTATGTTTGACGCTTGGGTTTTAACATGAATGAAGACATGAGTAAAACAAGTTAAAATGCTATTGTGATTGATTGAGCATCCTAGAAGTATAATTGATTTTGCTTAAAAGAAATCTTAATGTACTTAAAATCAACAAAATAAGAGGTGGTTGTGGTTATAAATGAAATATATAAAACTAGATGCTTCCTCCACTTGAATTGAAGGTGCTACAATATACCTCATTTTTGCTTTATTTCTTGTGGTTTCATATTATATTTTTTGTATCAAAGAAGTTACAAGCATCTACATGAAGAAGAAATGTGATTCAAAGTATCCATTGGAGGATGTTTATGGTGAAGTGAAGCCTTTGGTTTGGTTTTCAAATATGCTAATGGACCTACCTAATATGCTTCTATAAAGATTGTTAAATGACATGGCTGAGAGTGAACTTAAAACCAAGTATCAGAACATCATTTTAATTACAGGAACCAAAAGAAAATAAGTAAATAACAAAAGAATTCTCAATTTCTTTTTACTCTTTTCTTTTTTGCAACAAGTTATAAAGTCCGTCATTACTTTGTGGATAATAAACAAGCGCAACTTTAGAAAGGAAGTATGCTACAAATTAGTTGGGTGGTTGTCCTTACGGGTGTTCAAAAAAAAACCGTTGGATTGTTCAAACCGGTTGAACCAAGTCAAACCGGACCGTTTTTGGTGGTTTGAGCGGTCTGACGGTCCGGTCCGGTCTTAAAAATAGCCAAACTGCTCGGTTTGGTCTGGTATGTGGTTTGAACATTTCTTTAAGCGGTCTAGACCAAACCAACCGCCAACAATACATATGTAAGAATTGTATTTATTTTTCATGTTGTAAACTTTACCTTTATGGCCGAGTTAAAAATATTTCGTCAAAGACATTATGTTTTTTGGCATTTATAAACCGGCAAATTTTCGAAATCCGTCAAAAATCAAATTCAAATTTCCAAATCGTCATTCGCTTTGCTCAATGTTTGTCCAAAATTCCAACTATTGTTGGTGTATTTGTTTAATCTTCTATCATTTGTTCATTGTCTTTTTTTTTTTAATTTTAGAGATAGACATATTTTTATAATTTGGTATACAATTTTTCTAATAGTGCTATATTGATAGAAATTTTATTTTAGATATAGATGTCATGTTATTTTAATTTAAAGTCAATAATAGGCCCAAACCGCCTAAACCGGTCAGACTAGACCGCCTTTTTATGGTCCGGTTTGACCGTTTGGTCACTTGTTGCCAAACCGCTCGGTTTGGAAATTTTATAAACCGCCATAACGGTCTGGTTTGTGGTTTGAGGGGTTAAACCGTCCAAACCGAACCACGAACACCCCTAGTTGTCCTTCACTCCACTTTGTACAATTCATTTGCCAAATGCCATT
This sequence comes from Arctium lappa, assembly GCA_023525745.1. Taxonomy (NCBI): domain Eukaryota; kingdom Viridiplantae; phylum Streptophyta; class Magnoliopsida; order Asterales; family Asteraceae; genus Arctium; species Arctium lappa. The sequence continues at coordinate 16,852,451 of CM042056.1, read as the reverse complement.
GACTTCATTTAAAAGTATACAAACTAACAACTTGTTCTCATTCTCATGTATATATATCTATACTATATTATAAAACATTTAGACCTAAACTCTTAATTACAACCTTTTATAATCCCGAACTATTATTTGGATTTCGTTAGTTGGCTTTATCTTGTGTAGCTTAACGATTATGTTTTGTGTAGTTTTTTTAAAAAAGAGAACTGAGATTGTCGACAAAGCGAAGCAATGATCAAGTTCTTATTAAACAACAATTTAACAATCAAGATGAAAATCCCACAACTGTTCATGGTGAAAATAATGTGATGGTTTATGATTCTAATGAAGATGCAGATGCTATTATTCTTCGAGTCGAAGAAGTGGAAGTGTGAGTTCCTATTTCTGATCAAAAAGTTGGACTGCTCTCTAATCAAAAACCACTTGCTCCATCAGTTCCACCACCATCGTATCATTCTCCTCGAGCACATATTGAATTGAGTTCTATGTTTTCTAGGAGGTAGATGACTACTGACACGTAACTAGAGAAAATATTTTTTTTTGAAAGGGTATCCTGGGCCTATGGCCCAGACTAATCCCTGGCAAAGCAACCGACTGCGAAAGCATGCAGCCCTGAGATTAAACCCAGTGGCCACAAGTCGAATGCAGGGAATCGAACCCGGGTTGAGCGCTATGAACTCCCCAGGTGATTACCACTACACCACAAGCCTTGTAGAGAAAAGATTTTTGTTGATAGTTTAAAAAGTTATCTGCTATGTAGTTTTTTTAAATTATAGTCAACACAATTTAGATCTTTGAGTAAAGGTTAAGTTTGCATTTTCATTCTTGTAATGAAACACGAGTGCATAAATTGATTTTAGGTTTTACGGTGCACTCGGAAAAAATTAACTTTGTTGCTTTAATGTTAGCTTTTGTATCTTCCAAACAAGAATGTTGAATGAGGTTTGGCAATGTAACTTTAAACTAAGGAAGCGTTTTCCAAATATTAAACCGATAAACGCTTATTGGCAAGAGACATCACCATCACCTACCTTATCGTATAACATCATCGGTCATCAAAATGAGATGTTGGTAAGCATCTTAAAAGGTAAGAGTTTTTTTCCTCGCTTACCGGGTAAAACTCTCGGTCCTTGTTATGCCTCTTACCGGGTAAGATTATTGATCTTGTCAAGCTCAATCGGTAAGATAAATGATATTAGTAAGCGTTTACTAAACGACCCACAAATTATAAAAAAGTTGCTTGGGCTTTTCTCTCAGTTACTTGCAGTCGACAACTTATTTTCTTTTTCTTTTCACCTTTTTACATCATGACGGGTATTTGAAAATCTTTGTTGTAATTTCACATATTAAGTTTTTGGCTTCACAACCGAAATTCATCCCGCCGCATTGAAAAGAACAGAAATGAAACAAGTAAACTGTGAACCCCAAAATGGTTTTCAATGCTTATTCAACACAAATAAAGCTCCTTAAATAGAGTTTACAAGATAAAACAGAAAGCATAAAAATAGCTCACGTTGAACAAATGTGAACCGGAAAAAACGGCTAGTTCCTAAAGACCAGGACTTATTTGACTTATTCAAACACTAAGCAACAGCTGAAAAGACCTCTTCATACCCTCCCTTAAACTTACTGCAATGTGCAGTTAGTTTAAATCGTTGATGTCAACCATTCCCATCTTTTTTCTTAGCTTCTAAAAAGCTTCCAACTTCAAGGCTTTAGTCATCAAGTCTGCAATCTGCTCCTGGGTTTCACAGTATACTAAGCTGATTTTCTTGTCTTTTGCTAGCTCTCTGAGAAAGTGGAAACGTACCCTGATATGCTTGCTCCTCCCATGTAGCACTGGATTTTTGGATAGTTCAATTGTAGAAGTATTATCGCACATGATAGTAGTACCACCCTCTTGACCATGATCCAACTTTTTTAACACTCGTCTCATCCACACATCTTGACAGGCACTTGCAGCAGCCGCTACAAACTCTGCTTCAGTAGTAGAAAGGGTGACAATTGGTTGCTTCTTGGACATCCATGCGACAACTCCGAAACTCAACATGAAAACATATCCAGAAGTACTCCTGGAATCATCTTCATCTCCTGCATAATCTGAGTCTGTGAAGTCTATTAACTCATCATCCCCTCCGTGCTTATAGAGGATTCCATAACCCACAGTTCCTCTTAAGTACCTCAATATTCGTTTTGCAACTTGTAAATGCAGCTCGGTAGGCTTTGACATATATCTGCTAATCAAACTTACGCTGTACATGATGTCCGGTCTAGTGGCGGTGAGGTACATTAAGCTTCCGACAATTTGTTTGAAGTGAGTATCATCCACTTCAATTCCACCAACATCTTTGCCGATTTTAGAACCTGGAACGATAGGACTTTTCACGGGTTTGCTCTCTAACATTGCAAATTTCTTTAGTACATCAGTAGTATACTTTCTTTGACAAATAAATATTTCTCCAGGCTTTTGCAACACTTCTTCCCCGAGAAAGAATATCATTTTCCCCAAGTCTGTCATGTCAAAGGCTTGCATCATGGAGCTCTTAAACGCCATCATCATTCCCTTGTCATTGCCTGTATAAATTAAATCGTCAACATAAATACTAACAATCAATATTTTACCTCTCACGCCCCTCTTAATGAACAAGGTTTGTTCATTTGGGCATCTTTGAAAATCTTCCTGTATGAAATGTGCTTCTATGCGGCTGAACCAAGCCCTCAGTGCTTGTCTTAGCCCGTACAATGCTTTATTCAACCTGTAGACCTTGTGTTATTTCCCTTTCTTCACATACCCTATTGGTTGCTCAATGTATACATCTTCATCTAATTCTCCATGGAGAAACGCAGATTTAACGTCCATCTGAAAGATGGACCATCCTTTGAATGATGCAAGTGCCACTATCATCCTTACTGTATCCATGCGAGCAACAGGGGCAAAAACTTTTGTGAAATCGATTCCCTGCTGTTGAGAGTACCCCTTTGCGACCAACCGTGCCTTGTATTTGTCAACCTCACCAAGTTCGTTCAGCTTTGTTTTGTAGATCCACTTCACACCGATTGTTCTTGCATTAATAGGCAGATCTATGAGCTCCCAAGTCTGATTTTTTTCGATCGAGCTTATTTCACTATCCATCGCCTTCCTCCATTTTTCATGTTGTACGGCCTCCTCGAATGAAGTTGGATCATCATTGAAAACTTCTTGTATCATGTAAGCTTCTGCTTCCTCGTCACTCATTCCTTCTCCACTAATAAAGTCTCTCATCCATGTTGGCTGCCTCCTTTGTCTCCCTTGTGTTCCAGGAACTTGTGAGCTGCTCTCACCATTCCCAACTTCACCATCACCCTCGTTACTGGTTTGGGAGCTGCCCCCACTGTTTTCTACAGACTCCATATCACTATCCTCATTGTGTTCATCACTGTTTTCTACAAACTCCATATCACTATCTTCCCATATTAAATATTTCTTTATTTGTTCTTCATAATATAACCCCCAGTCCCAAGAATGTTGTTCATCAAATACAACATCCTTACTTACCACTATTTTCTTTGTCTTGGGATTAAATAATCTATATCCCTTAGACTCATTACTAACTCCCAAAAATACACATGGAAAGCTTTTGTCATCTAACTTACCTCGTTTAGCATCTGGAACATGAACATGAGCCACACATCCCCATATTTTGAAGTGGGCAACAGAAGATTTTAGTCCCGACCATGCTTCTTGTGGAGTCTTGTTCATTACAGCAAGGGTGGGGCATCGATTTAGAAGATAGACAACCCACATGACAGCTTCCGTCCAGAATGGCTTTGGCATCTTCATTGCACCCATCATACAACGCACCATGTTCATCACAGTTCTGTTCTTTCTCTCCGCAACCCCGTTTTGGTTAGGGGTGTATGCAGTGGTAAGTTGACGCTTGATGGCATGTTTCTCACAAAAAGTCTTGAAGTCTAGGGATGTGAATTCGCCTCCTCGATCTGTCCTCAAGCATTTGATCGACTCTCCTGTCTCCTTTTCCACCATCTGCTTGAACTTCTTGAAACACTCTAAAGCTTCGGACTTTGTGACTAACAAGTATGCCCAACTCTTTCGGCTAAAGTCATCAATGAGACAGAAAATGTACCTTTTTCCACTATTGGATGCAGGATCGATGGGACCACAAATATCCGCATGGATGAGTTCCAACAACTTCTTTGCTCTCCATTCACTACATTTTGGAACAACGGTGCGGTGTTGCTTACCTCTAAGACAATCCATGCAGGTAACTTTAGGGACTTTAAGTTGTGGCATACCTCTCACCATCCTTTTGGTCGTTAGAGTTCTCAACCCCTTGTAGCTCAGATGTCCATATCTTTGATGCCAAAGAGACGCGGGATCTGAAACACTAGTGTGGAGACATGTTTCAACCTGTTGAATTGGGTTAGTAATCTTTTCATTCAACAAAACAAACATCCGGGTTGTGCTCATTTTAGCACAAGCAATCAAACCTTTTTCTGGATGATATATGTTGCACACTTTATTCTTCATGTGTACAGAAATTCCCTTCTCTTGCAGCTGACCAACACTCAACAGGTTGTTACTGAGTTCAGGAACATAGTATACATCATTCACGATAAAACTCCAACCATTAAACACCAATCTTACATTGCCTTTTCCAACAACATTCAATCTACTGTCATTCCCACATTTGACCGAATGCTTAAACTCAGTTACCAGATTAGTGAACATACCTTTATCACCGCACATGTGGTTCGAGCAGCCGGAATCAACAAACCAGGCATCCTTCTTCCTTGACTCATGATCTTCTATATATGCCATCAGCAAAACGTCATCCTCTTGATCAAGTTCCGCATAATTTGCCTCGTTGCTCCATGTCGGGCATTCATATTGAAAATGCCCACGACCGTGGCATTTATAGCACTCCACATCTGCCTTGTTGAAGGATGCTCTTCCCCTTCCTCGACCTCTTCCTCTTGGAGAAAATCGGCCCCTGCCTCTGGTTCCAAACTTTTCCTCCACCTTCAAAACATGACCCTCTCCTTCTTCATACGACCTACGAAATTTTTGCTCATGGACCATCAACGAACTTTGGAGTTCATCGACAGACATCTTGGTTGTGTCTTTCGATTTTTCAATTGAAACAACCACATACGTGAATTTCTCTGTTAGGGTCCGCAAGATTTTCTGCACAATCTTGGAATCTGGCATCTCCTCTCCGTTGCTCCTCATTTTATTCGATACAGCCATCACCCTGGCGAAATACTCCGAGATGGTTTCATTGCTTTTCATCACGAGTATTTCAAACTCTCTCCTGAGCATATTCAGAAGAGACCTTTTCACACTCTCACTACCGCCAAATTTGCGCTTCATTGAATCCCACACAATCTTTGTCGTTCGACGATCTAAAATCTGCTCGAACACATTGCGATCAATTGCTTGGAACAGGTAATGCTTTACCTGTTAATCAAGTGTTCTCTTCTCATCGATCTGCCTTTTTTCTGAGCCACACTCAACTCTATGCCTGGTGGTGGTTCTTGAAATCCTTCAGCGATCAAACTCCAAAGTCCCTTGGCTCTCAACAAGTTCTCCATAAGCTCACTCCAGTGGTCATAGTGACCATCAAAGGTTGGAATTTTGGTGAGGGATTTGTCGTCACTCATGTTGCCTTGCAGGTGAATCACTCACAAGAAGTTTCTGTTTTAGGTTTCTCTACCAAGGACCCTGTACGGCTCTGATACCAATTGAAAAGAACAGAAATGAAACAAGTAAAATGTGAACCCCAAAATGGTTTTCAATGTTTATTCAACACAAATAAAGCTCCTTAAATAAAGTTTACAAGATAAAACATAAAGCATAAAAATAGCTCACGTTGAACAAATGTGAACTGGAAAAACGGCTAGTTTCTAAAGACCAGGACTTACTTGACTTATTCAAACACTAAGCAACAGCTGAAAAGACCTCTTCACGCATTGCGCGGGTACACAACTAGTTAATTATAATATAGAGGTTGCCATACATTTGACACTTGGCTCCTGAGGCGAACTATCCTTTGACTTCTATACGATTCACTTTCTTATACACCTTCTATACGATTCACCTTCATATACACAAATGATTTTCTTTACTTGTAGGTTCAATATCTTGAGGAAAAAGAATGATTCACGTACAACAGAGAAGTTTGATGGAGGATTTTTGTTGGGTTGTACATCTCTGCTCATGTTCCTTTAGATACTTGAACATCGACTTTATGACACTTTAGCAAAATCTTTATTGAATTTGTGCAATTGTATCTGGAGTTATAAGGTGGAAAGAAATTGGTGCTGGTACTGATATGCTTCTCCTTCTTGTTTTTGGACAACTTTTTCTTGTCTAAAACAAATTTCTTTAGTCATGATTAGTTGGTCTTTTGGGAAATTTTGATATCCAATTTGGCTCAGTTGGGTAATAGTTCTAAATGTAAGAGTTGGATTCCTTTTTGGATTGTGCAATTGGTTTCCTTTGGTGTATTTGAAATTCCTAATTGAATTCATAGAAAACATATATTACCATTTATTACTTTGGTTTTTACATTTGAGTATTGGTTTTTATGGGATTGATTTCTACAAAATAATTCCATTGCAGATTACATGAGGTTCAAGAAAAGAGATTCCTGTGATCTATTCTTATTTATGGTATCATGCCAGGTTAATGGAAAGTGCATGCTGTTAGGGTGGAAATGGAAGTCTTTGGTGCATATATAGGGTTTTTGAAGCTTCTGTATCGATGCCTTCAACCCTCAGCCTTCTCGATTCAAGATAGTAGTTCTCTTCCTTTATTCTTCGCTGGTTTGATTCAGGGATTTGTTTTTATGGATTTCGCTTCTCATGAGGTTGGGTTTATACTAGGTTTTAGCTTAATTCCATGATCCATCCACCCTAACCCCTTTCCAGTTTCTGGTTTTGACTTTTGATATTAGTCATAATTTGATTATTTTACCCAAGTCTAATTCACTTTCAGAGTAAGATGATGAAACGAAGTTTGAAAATATATTCCATCAACGTTGTAAACTACTTTTTGACATCAGTTACAGATCTTCCAACAAAAGTGATATATGCTTGAACATTGATAGGTGTGACCACATATTATGGTTGGGGAGAGGCATAAAACAAGTTAGCTACGATCAAGCATATATTAGGATGTTTGATCATCAGCCAGTTAGTTCGGTGTTTGCGACAGAGGTTGAAGTTTCTGACCCACGAAACCTGCACAGAGCTCTCAACTTGACCCGTGTTGCGGTGCATTTTGTGATGATTTTAGATGAAGGGCTGGAACTAGCATAAATCTGAGTTTCTAGATTTTAAATCTTCTTGATTTTTTTTTTTTTTTGTAGAATTAGGTTTTCTTAACCTTTCTTGGTACCTGGTATAGAAGTATAGAACTAAGGGGGAAACTAGTTGTGTATTTGCTTAAATTAGTGTCTTTGTTTTTTATTTTATCTGTAATGCTATTTTAACATCCTACTTATGAATAGTATACCCAAATGCTTATCCGATAAATGTAAACACTAGAACTTATTTTATCGGGTAAGATTATGCTACATAAAAACGGTATTGTATGCAATGATTTACCCGGTAAGTGATTACCCAGGTAAGAGTCATCCTCACTTACCGGGTAAGACCCTCCATCCTTATCATTGCTCTTACCTTTGGCTTTTTGCCATGTTCATCCAATGAGAAAAATTACCTGGTAAGCACTTACCGAGTAAGTGTTTAATAAACGACCTCTTAATAGGTAAGATTCTAGGTTCTTTTGTCTTACGGTAAGATTCTCAGTACTTGTCATTGACATCCAGAATGTAAGGGATCTTGGTAAGCGCTTGCCTTGTAAGCAATTGGTAGACGACACCTGAGTTTTACCCCGATAACCCATGTATCGCGAGGCAATTGCCTTTTGATAACTATCATACTTTGTTTATTGCATAATTAAAAAATGTCATGGAAAGAGAAAAGATTGTGAATCTAACTTGTTCAAACATTTGAAAAAATAGTTCAACTAATATTCTACTACTTGTTTGAAAGAAAATTACACCCACCGCATTGCGCGGGTATAAAACTAATATATATATAATATATATATATATATATATATATATATATATATATATATAAATATATATTTACAACTCAAATTATAAATTAAATACAAAGTCTGATTTTTAGTTTTCAATTATCTAATTTACAAAGTCCATGGTTGTTTGTTTACCTCTTAATGGTTCCATTAAGAGACAATTTCTGAATCGTTAAGAACTAAATCTTGTTTGACAAAAAAAAGGATTGCCTCTTAATGGTTCCAAAATCCTCTGAATGATTTTGTATCATAACCCTCCCTTAACCATTAAGTGCCCTGATTTTATTATAAATAACCATATTTTATTTTACACTATATCATAAAAACATCTTAACCATTCATACCACTTAATCATTCTGCACTAAATCAAGCCCAAATCAATCTTTTAAGGCTTTAACTTCTAAGGGCCCAAAATTTTCAAACCTTCTAAATTCTAATTGTAATCGTACACCACTACGCCGACCTGATTGCTTGAATTAGGTTTTGGGACTCTAAAGTGAATGATCAAAGAAATCAAGAAAGACCGCTAAGATTTCCGACTGTTGTCGCTGCTACCGACTGCTACTTGCTGCCGATTGCTGGTGGTTGAACGACATGTATGCATTTGGTATGCAGACTGGATGGGACGAGACAGGAAAAAAAATGACGAGGCATGAGACAAAAATTGGATGGGACAATATGGGACAAAAATCTAATTCCATGGTACAAAACTTAAAAATTTTGTTCCACCAAAATAGTTAGAAAACTCATATATTACAATTTTACCCTTTTTCATTAAACATCTGATACTAAACCCTACCCTTTTTCTTCATCGCCTCCATTCTTCTTCATAGTCGATTCTCCCAAAATCTCACCAGCGTCGGTTCTGCAGATTACAGGTACGATTCATCTCATCGATTTCTATTACATCGATTTATCCATGTTCGATTTCTGTTGCTCCAATTTCTCTATGATCAACCATGTTCGATTTCTCTGAGATCGACCATGGCTACTGATTTCTCTATGATCGACCATGTTCGATTTATGTTGCTCCGATTTCTCTATGGTCGATTTCTCCATGGTCGATTTCTCTACTGGTTTGGTGTTCTGTTGAACTTACTGGTCGAATCTGCCAATTATGAAGTGGAGTAATTGGAAGATTTTATACCTGATCAACTATGGTATAACTCATTGATGATATTCCCCAGCATTATAACTTGTAGAACTTATTGGTTTGGTGTTCTCTTGAAAAAAAACTTGTTTCCAGAGATGTTACCGGCACACAACTATATGAATTTGAGACATCTATAGTTTTAGGAAATCATATGAGCCAGTAGGAGCTTTATCACTGCTAAAGTTTGGACTATCGTGGATTTTCTGTCATATTTTGGGTCTTGACAGTTTGCTTATTTGAAAGTGGGGAAGCAAAAGATATATTGTTTATATGGTATTGATTTATTACCATGATTATCGATTTCGGTTGCTATTGATTTCGCTTGCTATTATTTTGAATCCTTGCTATGTTTTCTATGTTTTCTGATTTTGTATTACATAAAACAGCATTTAAGGGCAATCTGGTCATTTTAACAGTTTTGTCCTGTCCAGCTTGCCAAACGCAAAACAGACAATTAGTCCCGTCCTGTTTTAGTCGTACCAAACGTAGGACATACAATTAGCCCCATCCCGTCCTGTCCTGTCCGTCCCATGCAGTCTGCGTACCAAACGCTACCGTACAGATCCATGATTCACACTACTTGTTAAGCTTCTACTATTGCAATGTATAGGGTAGACTTCACTGATATATATTAATCTGGTGGAGTTTGTATGGTCCAATTTATTTATAACCATGGTTGCTAAAAACGGTTGAGGCGTACGCCTCGAGGCGCGCCTTGAGGCGAGGCGGTCAAAAAACGTTCTTGAGGACGTGCCTCTGCTAGGTCGGTTGGGTTGTACGCCTCAAACTATGAGGCGGGGCTGAGGCGGTACCAAGACTTTAGGGTTAAAATATATGCAAAATCAAAGAAAATATACTTACCGATTGATTACCCATTAAAGTGAAACCTCTGCTCCTTGCTTTGTCCTTGTGCATGACCATTGAAGAAGAAAACTTCCTGTTGTGTGTTCATTTTTATAGAGTACGTACTAGGGATGGACTTGGGAGGTGCAAAGGGCTCTTCGATTTACATAGCAGGAGTGACTTTTCTTCTTCTCTTGACATTTGTGCCACTTTTATTGTTTCTAGCATCAGTCCCTTGGTTGATGAGTCGTAGTGGAGCCATGTGGCAAAGAATCTTTCCAACGGGCTTCCTATATCTGCTAAAGGGAAGGGGAAGGAGTAGGGCATTTTCTTGAATCATACCCATCGAAGACCCCACAACCCTTGTTCTCGGGATCGCTTCCCGAGGACTTACGCCCCGAACTATACACGCTCGCAAAGCGACACGTCAGTAGTGAGGCACTACAATCAATCTTCTATTACTTCTTATTTTCCCTATCAGACCGTTGACACTACTTCGTTCGCACACTCCTAATAGCTTCACTTCGCTCCGCTTCGTTCGCTCCGCTTCGTTCGCTCCTACCGGTCTTTACTTTTAATGTTTCCCTTTATATGGGGCTTTTAATGTTTATCTAATTTGTTTTTATTAAAAAATAAAATCTTAAACAATTAATTACCGTATTTAAAGTCTTTATTTGCAACATTGTGATTCTAAATACTACTATCAGCTAAGTATTACATATATAATATTATTTTATTTTATTACCCGCCTCAGGCCGCCTCGAGGCTTATGCCTCGCCTCGCGGAGGGAAAACACCTCGCCTCACGTTTCCGTACTTTAAAACCTTGTTTATAACTATATAAGTATGCTCCTAATCCAAAATTTGCTGCCGACTGCTAGTTTTTGTATGGAATTCCCAAAAAACAAATTTTGTATGGTCCAATTTATTTGTAAGTATGGTTCTAATCCAAAATTTGCTTTGCCCCAAAATTTGTATGGAATTCCCAAAATTTGTTTGATTCACATTTTCATTCTGTACATTTTTATAATTGCTGCCGACTGCTATTTCTTTTTGATTTTTATGAATTTGCGTCTACTGCATCAAACTTTTTTATTTTCATTTTTAGAGACTGTCTACTGCATCAATCTGATTTTCATCAAGTCTACTGTTTGAAGTCTACTTTTTGAATCTAAATACATGTTTTATCAATATTTATCGTATTTCAATCGGCAAATTTATGTAGATTACTAACCCAACAACCCAACCCAACCCAACCTGCCCTAACCCGCAAGGGTTGGGTTGGGTTATACTTTTGAATGGGTTGGGTTGGGTTGAGATTTTCCAAACCGCCATAATTAGGTTGGGTTGTAAAAATGTCAAAAACCACCCAATCTGCGTACACACCTATGTAACAATACCCTTGTAAAAACATAAAACCCTAGCCGTCTCATTTAAGGTATTTCTCGTTTTGCTTTTCTGGAGTCTCCTTCACGATCGATCTTGCTTGCTGCTGTGTGATTTTGCCTTCATTTTCATCCGGAATATCTTCTTCAGCATCTCAACTTTTGTTTCGTGGTTTTGCTTTCGATTTCAATTGCTGCACTCTCTCCTTCAGCATCTCGATTTTTACTGGTATGAAAATCGACCGCGTGGGTGATGATTTTTATTACTGGTAGGGGTTTGGTTTGGGAGGGTTCTGTTTTTTTGTTACTGATTTAGGTTACGATTTTCGTTACTGATTTGGGTTACAAAAACCACATTCTTACCTTGTGCATATTTCACCTTTCACCAATACAGAATTCAGAAACCCTAGCACTCTTCCAATGGAACCAGAATCACAACAGCAAGAGACCAGCAAAAAGGCGGCAAAAAAGGAAGCTGCCAAGGCAGAAAAACTACGTCGTCGCCAGGAAGCTGCAGCGGCTTCCGCCGCTGCGTCAGGTGTCGCCGGTGTCTCCATCGACGGCCCTGATCCTCTTGCTCCCAATTACGGGGACGTACCTATTGAAGAACTTCAATCGAAATTGGTTTCTGGTCGTGTGTGGACCAAGGTCAGCTCTCTGACAGATGAACTCAAAGACCATAAGGTGTTAGTTCGAGGGCGGGCCCAGGCGATACGTGCTGTTGGAAAGAAAATGGTCTTCTTGACGGTGAGAGAGATGGGTTACACGGTACAGTGTGTGTTGACGGTGGCTCCCGACCTTGTTAGCGCCCAAATGGTTAAGTACGCCACAGCTATCTGCAAAGAATCCTTCGTTGATGTCGAAGGAATCGTAACGGTTCCACCTGATGCCATTAAAGGTGCCTCTCAGCAGGTGAATTACTTATTTAACTTGTGAGCCAACATCAACTTCCAGTCTGTAAGCTTTCCGTTCAGGGGTGTTTAGGATTGCTTATTTAAAACAACTTATGTTTTTTTTTTTTAAAAAGTGCTTATCAACTTATGTGGTGACAAAAAGGAGTTTTATAAAAAGTGTTTGGATTAGCTTATTGTGGTACCAAAACTAAATAAGCTAACTAGATTGCGAAATCTGCATTGTTGATCTGAATGGTTGGGAACATTGAATTCAACATTTGTAGGTTGAAGTACAAGTTAGGAAGATTCATTGCGTAAACAGGGCCGCCCCTGTGCTTCCTATAAACGTGGAGGATGCTGCCAGAAGTGAGGTTGAAATCGAGAAGGCTTTGGAGGTATATTATAAGGAATTGAAACTTAATCTGCAAAATTCTAACTTTTGGTAGATTTTCTATTTAATACCTGTTGGCAACTCTACGTTGTTTGAGATCATATAGATGCACTGCTGATTGCTGAAGCAACCCCTACCAACTGTCTTCTCTTTTTATTGAATTTTAAAATGGTTATTACAATTATGCAGGCTGGAGAACAACTTGTTCGTGTTAATCAGGATACCCGTTTGAACTACAGGATTTTGGACTTGCGAACACCTGCAAATCAAGGGATTTATCGTCTTGAATGCCAAGTGTCAAATGTACGACATCCTGATTACTTATACATGTGTGTGGCATGTTTAAGTTTTACTTCCTTGTGTGTCTTAGCGGTGTGTTTGGTATGCAATACAGGGATGGGACAGGATCTGTCCCACCTGGTCACGTTTTGTGCAACATTAAGACCGGGACAGGGCAGGATCAAGTGGACAAAAATGCATTTTTTTGTCCCTCCAAAATAGGTGGAACAAAATTCGGGGAGATGAGAGAAGATTGATAAATTAGTATTTAGTAAACTATACATGCCAAACTAAAACCCTAAAAATTTGCTCTCGCCCATCCAATCCTGTCTTCCAGTGCTATATGCATACTAAACGCACCCCTAGTAGATCCCCTCCCCAAGGCAAAATAGACATTGTTTACTTCATGGTGTGCTCCAATTTGAAGTTGGCTGAAATATTACTCTGCTAACTACTAACAGCATTTAGGCAGTTTATAGCTTATTAAAACAATGTAAGCACTATGGTGGTGTGAACTAAACAAAACTTGATTTGATTTTCTGCAGTTGTTTAGGCAGTTTCTGTTGAATGAAGATTTTATCGAGATCCAGACTCCAAAGTTAACTGCAGGCACTAGTGAAGGTGGTGCAGCTGTTTTTAAACTGGAATACAAAAAACAACCTGCATGCCTTGCACAGTCGCCCCAGCTTCACAAGCAGATGGCAATTTGTGGTGATTTCGGACGCGTTTTTGTGGTTGGTCCTGTCTTTAGAGCTGAAGACTCGTATACCCACAGGCATTTGTGTGAATTCACAGGTCTTGATGTGGAAATGGAGATTAAGGAGCATTATTCTGAGGTATGGACAACTTACATCGAGTATGTGCAAATTCAAGATTTTGAAAATTCTGATGAGTGGATTTTTATAGGTGATGGATATCGTGGACCGTCTTTTTGTTGAAATGTTTGACAAGTTGAATCAAAGATGTCAGAAAGAGTTGGAGGCTATTGGGAAGCAGTATCCCTTCAAGCCTTTGAAAGTAATTTAAACACCTCTTCTTCCATTTGTGTAATAACAGATTTGGAGTAATCGTTTCCATCACAGATCTTAATGATTCAATGTTGATGTCATTAAATGTGCAGTACTTGAGGAATACCTTGCGTCTGACATTTGAAGAAGGGATTCAAATGCTAAAGGTTAGTACGAATATAACACTAACACCCTCAACTAAACCGGCAAGTGATATTTACCCAAAAATTATTCGTATCTGCAAACTAAAATGTTTATTCTTGCATTTTGAAACATGATCCAATAGGAAGCTGGTGTTGAAGTAGATCCACTTGGTGATCTTAACACAGAATCGGAAAGAACATTGGGAAAACTTGTATTGGAGAAGTATGTATTAGTTTTTGTTTTTATTTTTATTTTTATTTTTATTTTTATTTTTATTTTGTTCCCTATTTAATATCGGAAGATACATCTCTTAGAGTCTTACTCATATCATGGTGTCGTGTTACTATATATTGCTTGTAGGTATGGAACTGAATTCTATATACTACACCGCTATCCTTTGGCCGTTCGACCTTTCTATACAATGCCTTGTCCAGACAATGAGGCCTATAGCAACTCATTCGATGTTTTCATTAGAGGTGAGCCACCCTGCCAATAGCTTCTAGAAATTCATGTAAAACTTTGGGACATGGTTTTGTATTCTTGGTGCCTTACTGTGTTCCAATGTGAGATATGAAACAGGGCTCCTAATTTTTTTTGGGCCCTATTATGCATGTTTTAGCTAGCTTTTAACCTTTAGCCCAATTGCTCATGTTTTAGCCAAATTATAATGTTTTAGCCAATTTGGCGATTCCCAAATCTGGCTTCCGAAAAATGATTCTATTCAAGTGAATTTCATGTTATTTTAAGACAGTTTTGTTGTTTTAATTCTCAAGACATAATATAATATTTTTGGGTTTTTTGTATATTTTGTTTTATTTATTATCCGTCCAGTCAATCTACAGTCTTAGGGGCTGTTTGGTTGGTTTTCCTGTCTGTGTGGATTAATGTGTCTGTATATATTTGGAAGGTTTTTGCTTGAGAGGGATTTTTCATAGATGAGGGTGTTTTTTTTATTGGGAGGACAAGTTTGGAAAAAAAAACTTGCCTTTCTGCATAAAGCTCCCCCTAGAATCTTAGTTTTTTTTTTAAAACCTCTTAATGACTTTTAAGTCTGAATCGTTTAGACCTTTTTACACACCACCTCTTATTAATCATAACTAAAATAAGATTTCAGACTTTAGACCTCTTAAAAAACAAACGGCACCTTACTGAATAAGTCACTTTCTATATTATTAAGCCACTACCAAACAGTCATATATATAGCTGACCCAATAAGCTGTGAGTCTCATTAAGCTCATTAAGCTGCTAACAAACAGGCCCTTAGTCTTGGTACAAGTGTAATTGGGCCTCCAAAAAGATTGGAACCGGCTCTGTTGTATTCTGTACAACACTGTAAGGGTTGTAGGAATGAACATGTATATTTAAATCTGAAGTTCTATTTGTTGCATTCATTTCAGGAGAGGAGATAATTTCAGGAGCCCAGCGTGTGCACGTACCTGAACTTTTGGAGTCACGTGCAACAGCGTGTGGGATTGATGTCAAAACAATCGCGTCATATATTGATTCCTTCAGGTACATTTTTTTTGCAATCACTATATCTGCTTGAACCCTGGTGTGTTTGGTATGTGGGACATGATGGAGCAAAAACTTTTTTGTTGTCTCATGTTTGGCAAGATATTAAACTAGAATAGGACGGGACTGGGTGCTTTTTATCCTTCAGAATATAGGTGCAACAAAAAATAAGGAAGGCTAGACAAAATTGGTAAATTACTAAACTACTTATGAAAAGTTAAAGACCCTAAAACCTTCAACCATTCTTTCACCCGTCTATCTCGGTCTCGCCAGTTTAGTCCAATCATGTCTAGGCCCGTCCGCCTACCAAACGCTCCCGGATACTATTCATCATTAGCAACATCTTTAATGGTCGAGACAAGTTCTTTTTGGTTTCATATATGAATATATTTACTTCTATTTACGTAAAATCAATAAATCTTAAAAATGACCCGTCGTCTTCTATTGTTAAACAAGTTCTTTTAGGGTTCAAACAAATTCAAAAAAAACATGAAATATTGAGCATGATCTGATTGATTGCATCGTCAAAAGTAATCTTGAACTGCTTTAAATGCCGTTTTTGAGGACCGTACACCGATTATTGTACTTTTTTTGTGTGAAAGGTATGGTGCACCTCCACATGGTGGGTTTGGAGTCGGATTGGAACGTGTTGTGATGCTCTTTTGTGGCCTTGACAACATTCGCAAAACATCACTTTTCCCTCGTGACCCACGAAGGCTAGAACCATGATACTTGTTCTATAGCAATATGGGTTCTCGAACTTTCTGTTATTTTAGCGAACACAATTTTAATTTTTCGACAGCATTCATACATTTAAAAGATGCTGAGGGATAAGGTAACCTGTTTTGGGTTGTTTCTCATGCGTTGAAACTGTTTCTAATGGTGGAACCTGTTGCTATTTAGTTGTAAATGTCCATTATGAAGTATCACATATCTTGGGAGTTAAGTATTACTTTAGAAGGGAAATTTGAGTTTCTACGTTTAAAGAACCTATGTATAAAAGATGTTTCTAAATTAAAAAAAAACATTTTTTTTCTTTCTCAAATAATTACCAAATAGTCCTCTCTGATGCCCTTGTTGAGATTATTTTAATCCCTGATTTTTGAGTAGGGGTGTTAAAGAGTCAAGTCGAGTGGAGTTGTAGGCTATTCAAGCTTGGCTCGAAAAAATAGTACTCTGCTCAAGCTTGAATAACTTTTTCACTGTAGGGCTCAGCTAACTTCGAACTTGAGATAGAATGGCTCTCTTATTGGCTCGACTTCAATACTTTTTAAACTTTGATTATATGATTTAAGAACATATAAATATGTTTGACTCGAAAAAGTGTATGCTCAACTCGACTTGACTTGAAAATTTTAATCAAGTTTTCGGACGATTTGAGTCGAACATTGGTGTTATGGAGCTTGACTCGTGAAGTTAAACGAGTTTTAGTGTGCGTTCCCGATCGATTCGGGCTTGAATAGCTCGTTAAGAGCTCGACTCGTTAATATCTATAATTTTGAGGATGAACTAATAAAAGGAATGAACACAAAAATTAGGCATGGAAATGGGGCGGGGACCTCAATCCCCATCCCCGTCCCCGATCCTCATCTCTATCTCCGTCCCCATCCCCATCCCCACCAGGGAATATGATCCCATTCCCAACGGGGAACGGGGATCCCCAACGGGGAAACGGGGATTTTTTTTCCGTTTATATAAACTATTTTAAATCAAATATGTGAGACACAAGTCACACAACATGTCTTTAAATTTCACAAATTTTCAAAAACCTAAAATCAAAAGGAATTTAATTTTATACAAAAAATCACATCATAGGATACTTAATTAGCTAAAATCAATATAAATCCAGTTTAATTAAAAAACCCTTAACGTCACACGTCCAAAACATATCAAGTAATATCCAAAACACATCGACTAATTGTATATTGACTTGACATCCAAAAGATTACATACTAACATCCACAAAATGACAATTTTAGATTCTAAACCTAGTTAGAAAATACAAAATTATGAATTACCGATTTAGTTGAAATAAATAATATATTTAATTTATTAGTTAATATATAACGGGTACGGGGAAGGGCGGGGCGGGGAGTACGATACCCGTCCCCATCCCCATCCCCATCTCCAGTTTGAGACAAACGGGGATCCCCATCCCCGGCTTAGCGGGGAATCCCCGTCCCCGATCGGGGCGGGTGAACTGGGTTTCCCAACGGGACGGGGGCCATTTCCATGCCTAACAAAAATGTCGAAATGATTTAAGGCGTCGATGATTGATGTTTAAATTTGATAAAGATGGTATAGGAAATAGTCTAAGTAATCCAATCAAATATTAAGTGAAGATTTGTGGTCCTCTTGTTTAATTATCTATATGTATACAAACTCTTAATTACAATATTTTAAGCACAAAATACAACTAATTAAAATCAATTACTTAATTTACAATTTCATAATACATTGGTACAACTTATCTAAGCACAATATCTCACATCATCATCTATTTGTGGAATGGATACTCATTTATTAATATAAATATTTGTTTTTTATATTTAATGCACGATTTGATCAATATTATCTACTATTATCAATATTTATTTTTTATATTTATTGGACGATTTGATCAATATTACTATAATCAATATTTATTTTTTATTTTATGATTTGCTCTTAATATATCTATATATTAGTTATAATCTCATAACTAATATATCTATACTATATTATAAAAATATGTATTGATCTAATAAATATATTTAAAAATAAACAAAACAAGTAGTTTATCTCATAGTGTTTATCTTGTATTTAATATGTTTATTTGTAGTTAGTTATACAAATAAAAACATGAGACTTTAATAAGTTATAATTATGTTTCATTAACTTGTAATTTTGAATTTTAACTAATATATCTATACTATATTATAAAACATTTAAACTGAACTCTTAAAAACTAATTTTTATGCATTAGGTACCACTTATTAATACATATTACTTAAAATCCAAAAGTACAAATTGATTAAACATAAGTACAACTTATAAAAGCTCAATGTTTGAATTCGTGTAACTAACTGCAGATAAACACCTATTTTTATTTTCTAAAATATCTAAAATTTTTAACTATTGATATAACTAACCGATAAATATAAGAAAATTCGAGATAAATCACCTTATTTTTATTTTTTATTGAAGTGTGTTATCTTTTTAATTTTAAATATAAAATATCTTAAATGTAACACCCTAGAAACTGCGGAAATAAAATTTTGAAGAAACAATTCGGCAATAGACTAACTTGCGGAATAAGGTGTGACAATTTCATTACACAATCAACCAAACGGGTATAGAGTAGCCAATATTGAGGTAGATAACTGAAGTATAAAACGACATCCTATTAATCTACAAAATATCTAGATTAGGGACGAGTGTCGCTATACTTTCAAAATGAATCTTCAAAAGAATCTCTCACGACCCCAAGGTCGCTCCCTCAGCCCCGACGAACCCCACTGCTAAGATAACCTGCCAACATGACAACCAAGAGCAAGCGTTAGGCTAACGCCTAGTGAGAACAAGCCAAATAAAAGAGAGTACTAAACCCAATTGGTGCCACGCGGTAGTATAGCCATGAGCTAAGTCAAGAAATCCAATAAACCATTAGTGATTAAACATGGTATAAGTAATACCCAAAAATCACATAACGAGCTCAACCCCTCTAGATCTGTTGCTCAAAACATTCAAGTCAACCCCTCTGGATCTATCCTTGAGAGTTCCCAAAACAGGGGGAACTTAAGCACATAATGGGACTACACCTTACTGCACCATGAGACGCTGCCCGACCGTATAGGCCCACACCTTACTTATCATGGCAACCCGATGCCTATCCTGTGCTAAAACGTGAACCAAATGCCCAAACAGGGGACATAGGAACACAGTGCCTATGGATCCATTGCACTAAGACTCAAAGCCAAAGCATGTCATTTCAGAGCATACTCATATTAAATCAGCTATGCAGACAATTAATATGAACAATGGTTCAATTCTATAATTCGTGATTCTTGAAAATGTGAGATCTTTAGAAGGTATTTCCCAACAGAATCAGTTACTTTGAAACAAGGTTTTCCACATTTAAATAATACATTTATCACATAGCATTCGTAATACAGACCGATTTAGCTTAAGGACTCACCTCAGATTTCTTCCTGATTATAGCCTGCTTCTGACGATTGCTACCTATGACAACACCGATAATCGGTAAGCCAAAAGACAACTTAATGACTTAAAACTCCAGAATATGAATACAACACACTGCCAAAACACTGATCCGGTCAAGTACCAAATCCGATCGAACCCAACCCTGGTCGAACAACAGCATCGGTCGAACCGATGTTCGATCGAACAACAGCATCGGTCGAACCGATGTTCGGTCTTAGGTCACTCCGGTCGAACGACCAATATGTCGAACGACCAACCGGTCGAAGGACCCTAGGTCGAAGGACCATCGGTCAAATGACCATCGTCTTGTTCAACAAGAACACCAAGAACAGGTCGAATGCAGAACCCAGATTAAAATGAGAAATACTCAGATCTCACAATGGAACGGTTTAAAACCTTCACAATGAGATTCTACACGGCTAAAAGCATTCAGATCAAAGCATTAAGCTAGATTCGTACCTCGATTTGTCCGAAACTATCGACCCCTTTACTAAGCTTCTTCTCCTGCTCCTTCTTTCTCTCTGACTTCTCAAAACCAAATGATATTTTGTGATATTTCCAAAATATCTAAAATCTGATTTATATTTATATAACCCAAGTTACATTTTACCCCCTTGAACTTTGGGTAATAGTCAACTTTTCACCCAACCCCAAAATAGCGGGTGTTACAATCCTCCCCAACTTGGAGAAGATTTCGTCCTCGAAATCTCGGCTATGGGAAGAGGTGAGGGTACTTCCGCTTCAAGTCCTCCTCCGCATCCCAAGTCACATTGGCACCTCGATGGTGCTTCCACTGAACCTTGACCATTGTGACTTCCCGGTGACGAAGCTTCTTCGTCTTCCTTTCCAAAATCGCCTCAGGTTCTTCAATGCAACGATTTCCCTCATCCACTCTGATCTCGGAGAGTGAAATTACACTCTCCTCCTTTGCTAGACACTTCCGTAGATAGCACACGTGAAACGTGTTATGAATGCCCCTCATCTCCGGAGGAAGTTCCAGCTGATAAGCTTGAAGTCCTACCCGCTTAGTCACAGTGAACGGTCCAAGGAAACGGGGGCTCAACTTCCCACGCTTCCCAAATCTAATAATTCCCTTCCAAGGGGACACCTTTAGCATAACTCGATCTCCCACTTGGAATTCCATTGGCCGTCTTTTCTTATCGGCGTAACTTTTCTGTCGATCTTGGGCCGCCTTCAAACGTTCGCGGATGCCCTTGACCTTGTACGCCGTTTCTTGCACAACTTCTGGTCCGGCGAACTGCTTTTCCCCCGCCTCGAGCCAACATACGGGGGTTCGACACTTGCGACCGTATAATGCTTCAAACGGTGCCATCCCTATACTTGAGTGGTAGCTATTATTGTACGCGAACTCTACCAAAGGCAGGTGCGTATCCCAACTACCCCCAAAGTCGATTACGCACGATCTTAACATATCTTCTAGCGTCTGGATTGTCCTCTCGCTTTGTCCGTCGGTTTGAGGATGGTAGGTTGTGCTCAACTTCACACGTGTACCCAATTTCTTTTGTAAGCCATCCCAAAAGTGCGACGTGAACCGACTATCCCGATCAGAGACTATAGATAGCGGCACGCCGTGCCGGGAAATTACTTCATCGATGTACAACTTCGCCAATTTATCCATTGGTAACGTCTCCCGCATGGCCAAGAAGTGAGCGCTTTTGGTCAAGCGGTCAACTATAACCCAAATGGCGTCGTGACCTTTCAAGGTCTTTGGTAGCTTTGTCACGAAATCCATCGTGATGTGTTCCCATTTCCATTCCGGAATTTCCAAGGATTGCAAACTTCCGTAGGGTCTTTGGTGCTCAGCCTTCACTTGCAAACAAGTCACACACTGTTCCACGTAGCGCGCCACATCGAGCTTCATGACTGGCCGCCAATAAAGCAATTTCAAATCTCTATACATTTTCGTGCTTCCCGGGTGAATGGAGTATTTTGACTTGTGGGCATCTTCGAGAAGAAGTTCTCTATTACCCCCAATCTTGGGCACCCAGACTCGCCCATTGAAAAGCTTCACCCCTCGACTATCTTCAGTCAACAAAAGATGTTGTTTCGCCATGACTTCTCCTTTGAGGTTTTCCTCTAGCAGGGCTTCGGCTTGCGATTCCTTGATTCTATCAATAAGCGTTGAAGTTACTTCAATCCGTGCAAAGGTAGCACGAGAATTTCCTCCGCAGACTTTCCGACTCAAGGCGTCGGCAACCACGTTTGCCTTACCCGGATGGTAGAGCAATTCGCAGTCATAATCCTTCAACAACTCCAACCATCTTCGCTGCCTCATGTTTAGCTCTTTCTGATTAAAGATATGCTTCAGACTCTTGTGATCAGTATAAAGAGTGCACTTCGTACCGTAAAGGTAGTGCCGCCACAACTTCAGTGCAAACACCACAGCTGCCAATTCCAAGTCATGAGTAGGGTAGTTGACTTCATGCACTTTAAGTTGCCTTGATGCGTAAGCGATCACCTTCCCTCTTTGCATCAGGACACAACCCAAACCCATCTTCGACGCATCGCTGTACACCACAAAATCTTCCGTCCCGTCTGGTAAGGATAGGATAGGAGCTTCACAAAGCTTCTTCTGTAAGGTGCGGAACGCCTCTTCTTGCCTCTCAGTCCACACAAATTTCACGTTCTTCCGGGTCAAGATTGTCAATGACGAGGCTATCTTTGAGAAATCTTGAATGAATCTCCGATAGTATCCTGCCAAACCTAGGAAACTTCGGATTTCAGACGGATTCTTGGGAGGTTCCCAATTCGTCATTGCCTCAATCTTTGCGGGATCCACCTTGACTCCTTCCTTTGAAACTATATGTCCCAAAAATTGAACTTCTGGAAGCCAAAAGTCGCACTTTGAAAACTTTGCGTAGAGTCTTTCTCGTCTTAACACCTCCAATACTTCACAGAGATGTTGCTCGTGCTCTTCTTCGTTCTTAGAGTAAACTAGGATGTCGTCGATGAACACGATTACTGATCTGTCGAGGAACGGTCGACACACTCGATTCATCAAGTCCATAAATATCGCCGGTGCGTTGGTTAGGCCGAATGGCATCACCAGAAACTCGTAGTGCCCATAGCGAGTTCTAAATGCCGTCTTTGGGATGTCGCTCTTTGCTACCTTTACTTGGTGATACCCCGACCGAAGGTCAATCTTTGAGAAACAACCCGCTCCTTGAAGTTGATCGAACAGGTCGTCGATTCTTGGAAGTGGATACTTGTTCTTCACCGTCACTTTGTTCAGTTCCCTGTAGTCGATACACATTCTCATTGCACCGTCCTTTTTCTTGACAAATAGAACCGGAGCTCCCCACGGTGACGAGCTCGGTCGGATGAAACCTTTCTCGAGAAGGTCTTGAAGTTGAACCACCATTTCTTGCATTTCGGTAGAAGCCAAACGATAAGGAGCTCGAGCAATCGGAGCCGCTCCTGGAATGAGGTCAATACGAAAGTCCACAACACGATCGGGCGGCAACCCGGGCAAGTCTTCCGGGAACACATCGGGAAACTCGCGCACCACCCTAACATCTTCCAATTTCCGTTGGTCGAGTTTGGTATCGATGGCATACGCTAAGAAAGATACGTATCCTTTCGCCAAACACTTCCTAGCTTTGATTACTGAAATAATCGCCACATCGCTTTTCCTTCCTTCGCCGTAGATTATAGTCGCTTCTCCGTTTGCCACAGGTAAACGGATCATTTTCTTGGAACATACAATTTCGGCCTGGTTCTTAGATAACCAGTCCATACCTACCACCACGTCGAATCCGCCAATTTGCATTGGTAATAGGTTAATGGGAAATTTCTTCCCCTTAAGCTCTAAGATGCAATCCTTAAGGATATTATGAATTAGAACTTGATCTCCATTTGCTATTTCTACCACAACAACAATCTCTAGCATACTTTTAGACATAGCAAGCCTTTGACAGAACAAATCAGATATGAACGAGTAGCTAGCACCAGAATCAAATAGCACACGCGTAGGTACGGAATTTAGAAGAAACGTACCCGACACTACATCGGTCGATGCTTTAGCTTCCTCTGACGACATCTGGAAAGCCCTTCCAGTCGACCGCGGCGGTTCCATCTTCTTCCCGCTAAATCCCCCAGTCTTGAGCTTCGGGCATTCCGCCCTTACATGCCCCGGTTCCCTACACTCAAAACATACCTGTCCCTTGAGAGGGCAATCTCGGAACGTGTGACCCGTCTTCCCACATTTGTAGCACGTCCCGGGAACAAAGTTGCAAGGACCGAAATGCTTACTTCGGCACTTGGAGCACCACTTGGCATCGCGTCTAGGATCAGCTCCTCGCTGAGCGCTGTTGTTGGCATAAAAGGGTTTCTTTGAGGGCATTGAACTTCCCTCCCACTTCCTCTTCTCGACTTGGCGACCACCCTGATCCCTGCCGAGACTGTAAGCATCCTCCATTAGTTGAGCTTCTTCCATTGCCTCCCGAAGGGTGGAGGTCTTCGTCACACGAACCATCGACATCATGTCCGACGGAAGACCCTTGATGTAAGCCTTGATATTATCTTTCTCTGTCGGGACCAGATGTCCCACAAAGCCTAGCTTGTCCATGAAGAGACGGCTGTATTCCCTCACAGACATACCTCCCTTCTTCAAATTCTGAAATTCATCCTTGATTCGGTCCAACGACCGCTCATTACAGTACTCCTCTAGCAGTTTCTCCTTGAAGGTAGACCAAGACAATTGGTCTAAAACAGTCGGCTCCAGCGAAGCAGAGTACACATCCCACCAGGTAAGAGCTATTCCCCGCAACATTCGGGAACCAAATATCACCCTCTGTTCCTCCCCACATTCGCTTGAGCGAAAAGCTTGCTCCATCTCTCGGACCCAGGCCATACAATCTAAGGGATTGTCCGAACCTTTAAATTCTGGTGGTCGGCAACCCAGAAAAGCCTTGAACGTGCAAGTCCGTGTCGTTCGATTGACGCCTAGGGTTGCAGTTACCACAGGGGAAATTACAGGTCCGGTACCCCCGGATCCAGCAACAATCACATTCTCGCCAACCGTTTCGGGCCTACGGTTGTTAGTGTCTCGGTCCTCGAGGAGTTTCAAGAACACTTCCTGTTGTTGCGCCATGGCCCTATTCATGGCCAACATCATACGATCCATCATTCTCGTTTCGGCCGTCACTTCTTCTATAATAGGCTCATTAGCCTCCAAATTTCGTCGAGGAATATGCTCGGGTCCTCCACCCAGCACATTACTCACACGTACAGTTTCCCCCACTACGGTCGCCAGCGGATGGTCGGCCGTAGGTATGTCGGCCTCCTGGCCTTCCGGATGACTCCTGGTATTAACCATGGTTCTGCTGAACGCAATCATGCAAAAGAACGGGATAAGGATTACGGAAAACACAGAGAACGTACTTCTACACTTATCAATCGTTATAACAACAGTAATTTAAGTATGCTCACGTAAGACATTTTCATAATAACGTTAGCTAAGTGAAATTATGAACGTATAATACGCAAGAGTGCTTATTACCATCGTTACAACTTTCAACTTGTGCAATTTTTCGTTGACCCTAAGACCATCCTATCTTACAAGATCTACCCCATCTCA
This sequence comes from Arctium lappa, assembly GCA_023525745.1. NCBI lineage: Eukaryota > Viridiplantae > Streptophyta > Magnoliopsida > Asterales > Asteraceae > Arctium > Arctium lappa. Next base: position 16,826,942 of record CM042056.1, on the reverse strand, counting down.
CGAGTCGTAACTTAATAGTCTCAGCTTAAGTCTAGGCATCTTACAGTCATACCTAGTTCACTTAAACCAAGGCTCTGATACCAACTTGTAACACCCTAGAAACTGCGGAAATAAAATTTTGAAGAAACAATTCGGCAATAGACTAACTTGCGGAATAAGGTGTGACAATTTCATTACACAATCAACCCAACGGGTATAGAGTAGCCAATATTGAGGTAGATAACTGAAGTATAAAACGACATCCTATTAATCTACAAAATATCTAGATTAGGGACGGGTGTCGCTATACTTCCAAAATGAATCTTCAAAAGAATCTCTCACGACCCCAAGGTCGCTCCCTCAGCCCCGACGAGCCCCACTGCTAAGATAACCTGCCAACATGACAACCAAGAGCAAGCGTTAGGCTAACGCCTAGTGAGAACAAGCCAAATAAAAGAGAGTACTAAACCCAATTGGTGCCACACGGTAGTATAGCCATGAGCTAAGTCAAGAAATCCAATAAACCATTAGTGATTAAACATGGTATAAGTAATACCCAAAAATCACATAACGAGCTCAACCCCTCTAGATCTGTTGCTCTAAACATTCAAGTCAACCCCTCTGGATCTATCCTTGAGAGTTCCCAAAACAGGGGGAACTCAAGCACATAATGGGACTACACCTTACTGCACCATGAGACGCTGCCCGACCGTATAGGCCCACACCTTACTTATCATGGCAACCCGATGCCTATCCCGTGCTAAAACGTGAACCAAATGCCCAAAACAGGGGACATAGGAACACAGTGCCTATGGATCCATTGCACTAAGACTCAAAGCCAAAGCATGTCATTTCAGAGCATACTCATATTAAATCAGCTATGCAGGCAATTAATATGAACAACGGTTCAATTCTATAATTCGTGATTCTTGAAAATGTGAGATCTTTAGAAGGTATTTCCCAACAGAATAAGTTACTTTGAAACCAGGTTTTCCACATTTAAATAATACATTTATCACATAGCATTCGTAATACAGACCGATTTAGCTTAAGGACTCACCTCAGATTTCTTCCTGATTATAGCCTGCTTCTGACGATTGCTACCTATGACAACACCGATAATCGGTAAGCCAAAAGACAACTTAATGACTTAAAACTCCAGAATATGAATACAACACACTGCCAAAACACTGATCCGGTCGAGTACCAAATTCGATCAAACCCAACCCTGGTCGAACAACAGCATCGGTCGAACCGATGTTCGGTCGAACAACAACATCGGTCGAACCGATGTTCGGTCTTAGGTCACTCCGGTCGAACGACCAATCGGTCGAACGACCAACCGGTCGAAGGACCCTAGGTCGAAGGACCATCGTCTTGTTCAACAAGAACACCAAGAACAGGTCGAATGCAGAACCCAGATTAAAATGAGAAATACTCAGATCTCACAATGGAACGGTTTAAAACCTTCACAATGAGATTCTACACTGCTAAAAGCATTCAGATCAAAGCATTAAGCTAGATTCGTACCTCGATTTGTCCGAAACTATCGACCCCTTTACTAAGCTTCTTCTCCTGCTCCTTCTTTCTCTCTGACTTCTCAAAACCAAATGATATTTTGTGATATTTCCAAAATATCTAAAATCTGATTTATATTTATATAACCCAAGTTATATTTTACCCCCTTGAACTTTGGGTAATAGTCAACTTTTCACCCAACCCCAAAATAGCGGGTGTTACATTAAATATAGTTATCATTTAAATTAAACATTTTTTGACCCGTAACAAAATTTATTATTATTATTTTGTTATAAAAAACCATAATTAAACTAAACTAAAATATATTTTTGTTTTAAATCTAGGTTTCTCAAAATCGTAAAAAAAAATAAAAAAACACTAACAAAAAGTATGAATAATGATCGAGGGTTCGAGTTCTAGATTTCAGAACCCCGCTGCATTGCGAGGGTACATTTCTAGTTAAATATAAACAAGATATTTTTATGTTATATCTGGTTTATTGGATTGGAGTTTGTGTTTTTTCGGGTAAGTGTTCGGTAGACGACCCCTTAGTCAACCCTGAATCATTAATAACTCGGTCACTCAGGTATCTTCCGTAATATCTAACTTCAATCGTGTTCTCATTGAACATCTATCGAGTACATATTAAATGGAATGAGAGACGATGCCAATGTAGAGGCGATAACATTTTCATCAAACTTGATTGAAGCTCGATATTGTTGAGGAAACACTAGGGACTAAGGGTTATTTACTAAACACTTACCGAGTAAGCACTTACCAATATCCTTTACCTTATTGATTGAGCATGGCGAGGACCAAGAAGCTTACCCGGTAAGTACTTACCATGTTTAAAATGCTTACCAATAATCCATTTTCATGGCCAATGATGTTACACTATAAGGTAAATGAAGGTAAATTTCTTGCCGGTAAGCGTTTACCCGATAAGAATTTGGTAAACGGCCCGTAAGTTACTATTGTTGGAAAGCATAGTCAATGTTGTTTGACAAGGACATACAGATTCGACCATTAGTAGTTGACAGAGCTGTTCATGGGCGGTACAGCCCGTTATACCCGTCTTGCCCAACCGTTAAAAAATCAGGCTTGGACATCCATTCCAAAAAAAAATGGGCGGGCTCGGGCGAGGAATTTTTTTTTTCAAATAAGCCCGCTTGACCCGTTATATTATTCTAGTTAATTAAATTTTATTTGTAGTTAATAGTTTATTCTTGTTTTATTAAAAAAAAATAGAAGCGCCTTTGGGTTGGCTTCCTTTGCTTAGAAACAACTGTGTTTCAAGTATATATTATATGTGATATGTCATATCGTACATTTCAAATCACGATCTTGAAATATATGGTGGTTAAATGTTTTATTGTTGAAAAACTTAGCATTTGAAAGTTGGAAGGAAATGTCCATACTAAATATTTTATGAAACTGTTTTTTTCTTACGTTGTGTACATTTGTATCTTTTACACCTTAAATTATATTGGAAAGAAAGTTGTGTAATTTGAATGATTGCATAGCGTATGATTTTATATAATTTCGCTTTTCAAATGTAAAAAACAAATTAGGCCTGTTAGGCCGTGGGCAAGCCTAGGACATTTCTAGGACAGGTACATACAAGTTCTCAAGCTCGTAAAATTGAGCTTGGGTTTGCCATATTAGGCTCACTGGACAAAAAATATATGTTAGGCCTGACTAGCCCAAGCCCGCAAATGATCACCTCTAGTAGTTGAGTAACCTTCTCACTCACTCGTACCCAAAGTAGAATGTATGTGAAAGATTAACTTACTGAGAGCATCTCCAACAGATGCTCTAAAATGGAGATTTTAGAGATTTCTATTCCATCAGATTCTTCAGAGCCTTCTCCAAAATGGAGAAAGTATGAGAGAAAATAAGAGAGGATTTGGAGAACTCTCCAAAAATGATTGCATAGGGAAAAGGAATGAATTTTTATTCTTCATACAAATGAAAGTCTTTGAAATTAAATAATAGATTATAGTACAAGTCATTAAAACATGGTTACAAATTATTAAACATTTTATAAAAAAAAAAATAGAAACAAAACTTCTCAAGAAAAAAGCCTTTATTTTATTGAAGCGGACATTTGTAGCTTTATGATGAACGCTAATGAAAATTTATTTACAAAGTTACTACGACCATCTCACAGCCATAGTCTGCAACATCCTCATTTTTAATATCATTCTCATTTTTGAATAAAAAAGACACATGTAATATTTTTTACCTTTCCAATAGAAAATTAAATAAATATTTTTTTTATTTGAAATTGTTTGATTAAGTTACTTTGATTGGATTTTAATTTGTTTGATGCATCTCTATGAAATATTCATTTGTTTGAATTTTTTATAAAACATAGACATTAGACATTTAGAAATTAGAAGTAGATTTTTTTGGCAATGAAACTTACTTGTTTGATTGAATTTGTTCAAATTTGTTTCACTCACTTGTAGATGAAGATGAAAACCCAATCTACTATTCATGGGTTTTTTAATAGAAAACATATTAGTTCTTCTCAATCTCAAGATCCCAAAGAAACAACAAATGTAGATAATACCCCTACATCTAGTGTTCCAATTGTTGAAGAAGTCATACCAGAAGAAGTCTTGTCGTCTTTTTAGGAGTAGTAGTTAATAAAGATTTAGGGGTTGTTTGTTTGTTTTTTAAAAACCTTTTAATGACTCTTAAGTCTTAATCGTTCAGACCATTTTACACACCACCTCTTATTTATCATAACTAAAATAAGACTTCAGACTTTAGACCTCTTAAAAAACAAACGGCACCTTAGTCTTGAGGGTTTACTTATTTTTAGCTTTTTATTTGTTTCCGTTTTATCTTTTGCCTATTTATATAAAAAACATTATATTGTTAAGCCTAAATTAAACAAATTTATATATAAAAACTCATTATCACTCAATTAAAAAACAATTAATGAAGCAATATGTACTACTTTTAAATGATTTTAACCCTAATTAATAAATTTCATCCTTATCTCTAATCCCCAAATCCTAAAATTATGAAATTTGAATTCTGATAAACATAATCAAAATTCAAAACAGGATAAACATCTCAATTTAAATATAAAAAATTTAAAATATATAAGATAATTAATGAATTTTAACAAACTACTTAAATTTTTTATATAAAAAACATTATATTGTTAAGCCTAAATTAAACAAATTTATATATAAAAAAACCATTATCACTCAATAAAAATCATCCAAAATCGTACTGTAAATCAATAAAAAACAAAAAATAAAAATAAACATTAAAATCGTGATGTATCTCGCTGCATTGCACGAGTACGCTTCTAGTTTGAATAAAGCAAGAAGCTAAATTTGCAGAATATTTTCGTTAGCTTATTCTACACCAATTACCAAAAATACCTTGTAAAAAAAGCTCAAATGTAGATAATACCCTACATATATTAGGTCCGGCCCCTGCAGTTTTAGAGCTTGTGTTCCGCCCATATTAATTCATATTGTCTATCTGGTATATATGATTTAATTACTCATTTTGTATCAATAAAATACATAGGGTAACTTATTTTCTATTTCACATTGTTTGTGTGTGGATCAAGATACAATAATGGAGGTTCCCAATATTAAAATCTTTTTTCTGGTTTTTCTTTTCTCCTCCTGATTCTAACAAAACTGCCTCATTAAATTGGCAATCATAGGCATGTTGTAAAAATATTAAATGTTAAAGGCTTTGAGGTATCTTATGATAAAAGTTGGTTCATACCTAACACATATTCCAAACCTTCTTTGACCGATTCATTTTCTCACCGAACCCAACCCTACAAATATATATATATATATATATATAGAGAGAGAGAGAGAGAGGGGTGTTCAAATGCAACCATTTTTAATGGTGCAACCCACCTATCTACCACTCATTTTGTTTTCATCTTTTTAATTAAAAAATGTGAAAATAAAATGAGTGGTAGATAGGTGGGTTGCACCATTAAAAAGGTTGCACAATAACTCACTTATTTATATATATATATATATATATATATATATATATATAGTGAATGCAACAAGTTTTATTGTTGTTTATGCTCCAATCAGTGAAAGAATCTTTGCATTTTGAAAACTATCAAAACCAACGGTATTTAAAAGTTAGTATTCTAACCTTGAGGGTTGGGTTCCGGTGATAAGTTGAGTTAACGGTGAGAAGTGTGAGAAGTGGTTATCAACTGTTGGATGAGAAATAGACACATATTAGGATGAGATACACCGAGATAAGATGCACCAGATCAATTCTCTTCTAAGTCACAATTCATGGGAGAGCTTGAAATTAAAAGAGATCAACGGTTCGATCCACTTCTCACTTTTCTCACCATTAACTCAATTTCTCACACACGATCATTCGCCCTAACCTTGAAGAGGCTTAATGAAGTTAAATGGTACACATACCAGTCATCAAGGTTTTATCATGTTTTATGATATCATAGTCAAATCTCATGTTTTATGATATCATCATCAATTGGTTAATTTCTTAAGCAGAGAAAAAATAGAATTCATGAAGATAGAAGGCACTCAAAATCAAGAAACTAACACCATAAATAAGAGAGAGTCATAACAAGTATTTGCTAACTAAAAAGATTCTAAAAGTACATTCACCCATAGCTATACATAGTTGGAGTAATATGCATTACCTTTCAGCATAACAAAATCATAAATGTTTTTCACATGAAAGCTTTATGTAATTAAGAGAAGTGAACCTTAGAGCATCTCCAATGGTAAAAATAATGACTTGATGAAAAGCTTGACAACCACTTGATGAAGAGAGTATCCATTGGAGCAATGACTTGAAGAATGACTTGATCTTCAAAAGCTTGGTGAATGCCAAGTGTTTGAGCAAAAGCTTGAAGAATAGGCAAGAGTGCAAAAATGAATTAAAAAAATGCAAAAAAAAGTTTTTAGAAGACTTGACCATTGGAGTAACCATTTGAAGATGACTTTTTGGTATGGTGGCAAATAGATCAAGTCTTTAAAAGACTTGACCATTGCGGATGCCCTAACAGTTGCGGTGGTCGGACCACATCATATTACAAAGAACGACAATCACGTTTTAGGCCAACAGTAGGAGGCAGGGTTGATCTGAGGCGGCAATGGTCGAATTGTCGATCTTCTGGGAAGTGATGGAAACGGAAAATTGTCGATTTTCCTAAATGACCCGAGGTAAAACAAAGGCGGGTTAAAACAGGTTTTTTTTTTTTTACTGATTTGGGGATTTATAATTTGTTTTAAAGCTTTGGGGACAGTTTGGTAAATTAATTGATATAAAATCATTAAAAATTAATATAAAATAAAATAAGAATAGAAGAAGTTCATTTTGTAAAACCCACGACTATAGAAGGTCATACAACTAGTGGTGCTCATGGGTTGGGTTGATCGGGTTGAAGGCATTTGAGCAACCCAACCCAATGGTTGCGGTTTGAAAAATATCAACCCAACTCAACCCAAACCAAAGTGCAACTCAACCCAACCCAAACCGTACGGGTTGATCGGGTTAGTCGGGTTGATACTTTGGTATATCAAAATATTCTACTAACTTGTTTTCTCTATACTACTCTTAATTTATTTTTCATCATCAACCATTTGATACAACTTATCCACATTTCTTAAATCTTAAGTATATCATATTCAATTAATTTTCTCAATTTGCATATATATATATATATATATATATATATATATATATATATATATATATATATATAGAATGCTTGTAAGTATCTTTTACCCATTAAGCGCTTACTGCATAAAAAATCTGCTCTCTCACTTACTGAATAAGATTTCCAATTCTTGTCATACTCAATAAAATAAGTAATCTTCATGTTGCACGACCTCTTGACATTACATCATTGAATCCCCAATCCTTTGTTTGTTGTGCAGTGACAGTACCAATATCCATTAATCGTTGTTTCCAGATAAGGGTGAGCAAAGGCGTCTACCTGGCGAAAATTCATGAAACCGGTCCCGGAACCAGAACCGGTTACAATGGTTCTTTATATTTGGGAACCGGTCCCGGAACCGGCCGGGTGTCTAATTTTTTAAAAAATTTTTATCATTTCATACTATAAAAAGGTAATTATTAGTCTATTATAAAGTCCTAACGTAAAAAATAAATACTACAAACAATGAAAACTAATCCAATAAAAACTAAAAAATAATAATTACATAAATAATGGAGAAGTCGAGTGAAGAAACGGGCCGTAAATGTAAGTTGTAACGCTAAAAGGTAAATGAATAATTTCAATTTTAGTTTATTAAATACTAGGCATATAGCCGTGCGATGCAGCGGAATGTAAGTAAGGGTGTGTTTGGTTTGCAGACTGGGTGGGACGGGACGAGACAAAAATTCACTATCCCACGTTTGGCGTGACATGGGACAGGACAAAAATTCACTGTCCCACGTTTGGCACGACATGGGACAAGGACAAAGACTAAACAGAGTGGGACAAGATGGGACAAAACATGGTATTTTCTTGTTCCACCAAAATAGGTGGAACAACATGGGACAAAAGTGAGACAAAAACTAAAAATCACTGATCTACCTCCATTTGATATATAATTCTAATATGGTATGTAACACCCTCGAAAAATGAACAGAGCAACTAATTTAAAACTTCCAAATTAAACAACAAAAAGGATATAATCTATTTTACAATCATCACTTGAGACACCTCAAAAGAATATTGGATTTAACTTTAACAACTAAAATGTCAAGTCTCGCAGAAAGACAAATTAAAGTCGGGTGTTACTAAAACCCCAAAGAAACAGTTGCTCTTATCAACGACTAACGCGGAAGACTTTATCAAGCTACTCACCCTTGCACAAACTCTAAGCACTCAACGCTTCACCAAAAAACTAGAACCTCTTCCCCTCATCCGGAACCTGATGCACATGCCGACAAATAAAAAGGTTAGGCTAACGCCTAGTGAGTTCAAGTGTTTACAACATGAAATAAATATATTTGTAAAAGGGAAATAAAGTAGTTTAAATCACATACTCTCTGACAGATTTACTTTAAATAACAAACGACACCATTTTTCAAAAGTACATCTTTAGAGCAAATAACCCAACATGAACCTTCTCTCGTAAAGACCACTTTAATCTCAAACTCAACCAAAACGTGAATAATAAGCAAAGCTCTTAATTTATAAAAATATGAAATAAAACTTTACTTCTCGAAATCCTTCAAACATGGATGTCATAAAACGCAACCCATAAATCTTGAGTAAATAATTCCCCATAAGTAAAACGTCACCGAAAACATGGATAATAAGATGACACAATTAAATACCCAAAAAGCACCTTCCGGTGACAGGGGATACCCGATTCCATTGTACGTGGCGGAACACAAAGTTAAACCACATAACTATGTTGTCGAACTACACCTTAGATCGTGACCGTATTGTCTGCTCTGCCGAGCTACACCTCCAGTCATGACTATATTTCAAGTCTCCACCATACCGTATCCCTTATTGCCTGCTCTGCCGAGCTACACCTCAAGGATACGCGATCTTAGTGTCTGTTCGGTCTCTAGGGAGTTTCATCATCAGGGTGCCCACTTGACCCTTAGTGCCTACTCCCTATCAGTCAAGATAGGAGCCTCAGCTCCTTACTTGATAACACTCGATGTCTAACCCTCGTGCACAAGAATTAGACATCTAAACACCAGACCCAAGGGTCTTGAAGTACAACCCATAACGGTTCCTCTTCGCAAAACAACCGGGATAACACCAATGCCAACGTGACATATATCCCAAGGTGAGAATCTCAAGAGTCTTCACCGATACATACCACTGACTCACGTGCCTATGGATCCAATACAACACTGTCTAGAATGCATGACTCCAACAGAATGACTCACGCACCCAAAACATGTATTCTCCAAAATAAAATGCAATAAACGCAATTCACGCCACAAAGTTCCACTTAGGTTATAAAACCGGACCAAAGTCCCAAAATCCTGACAAAGCCGAAACCCAACATAAAGACCCAACAATTTACGTAAATCTCCAATGGGTGCCAATATGAACATCAAAATACGTTTGACCAACATTTATGAAAATACTCCGACTCAAGAGTAAATAACCCAAAACTTATCATTGGTTGAAACAAACGTTTTCCAAAAGAACTTATTCTCTTCGCGATACCCAAAATGACTCATAGTACCATTACATGCATTTTCCCATGATTTATAAAATCGTATGCACCAAAAGGAAAATTATATAAAATGACCTCCATTTATATATTGTAACATCAAGGAAACATATCAACATAATTTATTTATCAACATTTCCAAAAATCCCAAAGATATGGGTTATATAAGTTTATAAAGCTAAACATTTCCAAATAGCCAAACTTATCAGCAGTTAACAATTTAATGTAAAACACAAACACTTTAAAATAAACATTTTGGCATGTACACCGTTTTCACAAATCAACTTGAACTCACCTTGTAAGATTTAGGCTAAATCTAGATTTTACCCCGCTATAAGCTTCCTTGAAGAAATCCGAGTCCACAAGCAAAATTCTTCAAAAACCTAGATCCATAGATTTCCAATCATAAATAAACATATTCAACCTTCTAGAATCTTTCCCCAAACATTTAAACATAAAAACCCCAACTTGTACCCAAACCCTTATTCTATATATGAAAAAAAACGAGACATTACCTTACCATAGGTTGAATCTATCAACTATACATCTCTTGGTCACCCATGGAAGCCACCACCACAACCTTTGAGAAAATGGAGAGGGTCATAAGGAGGGTTTGATAAAACCCTAGAAAGTTGAAGGTGAAGATGATAAAGTGGATACATTGAGCTTAAGCTTCCATAACCTTGCTAGATGGTGAAATAACACTTGAAATCCCGAGATATTGAGTATCAAAAGCTCAAAATCAACAATGGTGGTCAAGAGGTTCGACTTAGAGAGAAAAGAGAGGGTAGGGTTGAAGGAGGTTGAAACAAATGGAATGAGATAGACAAAATTTGAGCTTTAAAGGCCCCTGCCCCCGACCGCGACAATGACCGGCGACTATGCCCTTGGCATAGTCGCGTGGAATTGTCGCCCGCGTCCAGGCACTCGCGCTACCATCCCCGCGATTGTGCCACGCGATAGTGACATATGTCACTATCGTCGGGCACTATCGCCCAAGTGGTTCAGAGTTCCGAATTCCTTCCTTTTTTTCATTCGAAAGCTCCCGATACTCCAAGGGACTTTAAATAATGATTTCCCACCAAACATCCCACCATTTACAAGATAAAGGAACATCCGGGTGGCCACTACTTACCGAAATTACGGGTGTTACAATTCTCCCAACCTTAGAATGATTTCGTCCTCGAAATCTTGGCTCCCAAGAAACGTTTCCCGTAGGATAGGTTGTCCTTAATCCACTTATCAGTATCACTATCATAACCCTTATGCTGATACTCACGCCAGTCGCCCCCTCCCGGGCACATAACACTTATGTCCGAGTGAACACTTAACTCGCTAAAGTAGTCTTTACCCACAAGACTGCGGTCATCTCCCAACCTTGAGTGACGCTTACCACCTCGAGAGTAGTTTGTAACCCCAACTTCACACCGGTCAACCCACTTTAACTGAACATGCTTCTGAACCCAAACCAAAGTTCGACATCAACCCTCAAGGAAGTCCCAAAATTCTTGATGACCAAATCTTGGTATTGACAACGTCGTCCTTTCGAGGCGTACCAATACGATCTTTAGGTAGCTGGTTAATGCTGATCTGGCTACCATCCACCCCGATCTATTCTCAACCTCAGAACATTCCCTTAATAAAATCTTTACCTCCACAGGAAACACTTATACCTATCGATACCCACTCGTCAACATCTAATCTTCTTTTAAATTCCACCTCTGAGGGATCAACATTCTCATGACTTGACGGGGATACTTTCGAACATTCCCATATTCAATGACTTTCAGAAGACAAGTTGACGCCTAAAGCCAAAATGGTGATATCGAAAACGTGGACATTTCGCCCAATATTTTATCTTAGAAGTATCGTCGCGTTAAAGTTGACACCTAACAGGGTACTAAGATTCCAAATCCTACATTCTCAACAAACGGACCACCATAATTACGTAAATCACGGAACCTACTAAGACAATACAACATCAACATACACCATGATGTCCATTCGACAGTAATTCATTAAATCGAACCCAACCAGATGCCGATAATCACTCAAGGCATCTTCTCGCAGGTCTACAGAAGCATAAAGGTCACTCCTAAGATAACGGGGAAGGCCTGAATCTATTTCTTCAACTAATCAAACGTGAACCGATTCAAAATTTGAAACCCAAATTCAAGATAGACCGCAAGAAGGATCATCCAACGCTTCAACTCTCAAGGACTTCTCTAGTCCTTTAATTACAACTCCTTCCACGACAGGGCTTTAAATTTATAAGCCTAATGAGTTCAAGGTTTTCAAATAATATGTCAATTTAAACTTTTATAAAACTTTCAAATACATAAGTTTTATAACAATTAACCGTACGATGAAAATACACTATCATTCATCGATAGGTTTCAAAACTGGTTGCCCACACTACGCATATAAACCATTTACAAACTCATTTGATCAATACTTACGCAAATAAAACGGTAACAAAAGGTGTGTAACAAAATTTACACTATTAGCATGAAAATAATTTCCTGCATCCCAACATGTGTGATAAATATTTGCACAATCCCAAAAAGGGAACTTCACAATTTTTACTTTAAAGTTTTCCTCTTTAACCCAAAAATGTTGCGGCATAAAATCCTCAACAAGTATCATATGCAGCAGTTTATTTCTCCAAAACTCGGTAAAACGATAGGGACATTACTAAACATCAAATCAGATTTAAACTTTGAGTTGCACAAATACATGTGCAATAAAAGTTTGCACAACTCTCAAAGGAAAATTTCACAACTTCAACTCTAAAATCCTATCCTTTTAAAAAAACGCAAACGTCGGAGGATAAAAATCCCTAACAAGGCCCATATACGACCGTTTATTTTTCCCTAATTTAATAACACTATAGGGACGTAAATAAAATTTTAAATCGAGTTCAAAAGTTAGGCCGCTCAGATAAGACGCACGTGTCCAAAGCGATAACTATAACGACATGTAAATTGATACTCATTTAATGCATTACGGAAAATTTATAATAGCAAAATCAACAACTGAACATGTATGGATTAAAAGTTTAATACGAGATAACATAAATCTTTCACATACTTACTCACGCGAGTGTAAAATCAAATTCAACCCAGAAAGTGTACACACATACTTGTGTAAAACTCACGATGCAATCATGCGACAATAAGATTTTCAAAACGCCTCTGACGGTTGCAAAAATACCGGTGCAGACTCGTATGAGACAAAGTATTAAACAAACTCATAAGTTGATGTACACATTAATGCAAGTCACACATTCCCAAAATTTCTTTTTATTACGCGACTCAGACTGTCATAAAGTAAGACACCTTGAAACAAACTGAATTTTCACAAAATTCATTAACGCTAAACCAGGCGGTGTCAAAATTTTCATTTCCCAACATAAAAGTATAAGACGACAATAAGTCTAAAATGTCAAAATTCTAAAACCACAACGTAAGGTAAGGTGACCATTTTCAACAAAACTTTGATGAGACACGACGCCCAATAAACGTGTAAATTATTTACACACAATGAATATAAAACCCACGCATTTCAAAGTACACTCACGCACTCCAACACGCCGCAAAACTATACTCATAAAATTAAACACGACTCACACAAACCAAATCCTCCAGAAAATTCCGACTCAGGAACATGAGGACAACTCTTCCTTTAAAACCTTAACATACGTGGAGGAGATCCAATGTCACGATTAAAAAATCTACAGTTACTTGTCCAATACCCAAAATGACATTAAAATATGGATCTTATAGTATCCAAAAATAGAGTCAGACACAAAACGGGGATGAAGAGATTTCCAATTAATAAAATATTTGTAACTACGAACAACGAAACAATTTCGTGCATGTTTAAACTCACGGTTTAAAAACTTGATGAATGTTAAATACTTTACCAAGACTTCGTAATACAACTCACTTTATGTTTTGAAAACATGAGAAACAAATAATGCAAACTCATTTTAGAAATAAATGTTGTGCATGGATTTGGCCGACACTCAATACCCCGAAGTCACGTTTCTCAACTTTCAGTCATACCAATATCATTCGGATGTTCAACATCTTAAGGCGATCATCGACGATTTCATCAATTCTCCTTATAATTTCTTCTCGAAATAGAGTCAATTAACAAGCCTATGGTTCTAATCCGACCATTAGTTCCGACTTAAGGTGGTCGACTTAGTGCGTTCAACGCGCTTAACTATCACTCCAAAGTGACATTGCTATAAACATCAATCATTCATTAGATTACTCGCTTAGAAACTTTCTCACTACCCCAACGGTACTCATACTAAGGTAGTTTAAGTATACACATGTAGCATGTAGGTTCACCATAACACTAGGTAGGTGCCATTGTAAACGTACCGTACATGATCATCCTTGTGACCCTCGACAAGTTACCCGTTTCTAACGACTCGATCAACCCCAAAATATCGTATCTTAAGATACCTAATGTGCAAATCCACTTACAATTACTTATAAGAACGCTAGTTTGAGTCTAGGCATCCAAAAATCAATACCTAATTCTCTCAAACTTAAGCTCTGATACCAACTTGTAACACCCTCGAAAAATGAACAGAGCAACTAATTTAAAACTTCCAAATTAAACAACAAAAAGGATATAATCTATTTTACAATCATCACTTGAGACACCTCAAAAGAATATTGGATTTAACTTTAACAACTAAAATGTCAAATCTCGCAGAAAGACAAATCAAAGTCGGGTATTACTAAAACCCCAAAGAAACAGTTGCTCTTATCAACGACTAACGCGGAAGACTTTATCAAGCTACTCACCCTTGCACAAACTCTAAGCACTCAACGCTTCACCAAAAAGCTAGAACCACTTCCCCCCATCCGGAACCTGATGCACATGCCGACAAATAAAAAGGTTAGGCTAACGCCTAGTGAGTTCAAGCGTTTACAACATGAAATAAATATATTTGTAAAAGGGAAATAAAGTAGTTTAAATCACATACTCTCTGACAGATTTACTTTAAATAACAAACGACGCCATTTTTCAAAAGTACATCTTTAGAGCAAAGAACCCAACATGAACCTTCTCTCGTAAAGACCACTTTAATCCCAAACTCAACAAAAACGTGAATAATAAGCAAAGCTCTTAATTTATAAAAATATGAAATAAAACTTTACTTCTCGAAATCCTTCAAACGTGGATGTCATAAAACGCAACCCATAAATCTTGAGTAAACAATTCCCCATAAGTAAAACGTCACCGAAAACATAGATAATAAGATGACACAATTAAATACCCAAAAAGCACCTTCCGATGATGGGGGATACCCGATTCCATTGTACGTGGCGGAACACAAAGTTAAACCACATAACTATGTTGTCGAACTACACCTCAGATCGTGACCGTATTGTCTGCTCTGCCGAGCTACACCTCCAGTCATGACTATATTTCAAGTCTCCACCACACCGTATCCCTTATTGCCTGCTCTGCCGAGCTACACCTCAAGGATACGTGATCTTAGTGTCTGTTCGGTCTCTAGGGAGTTTCATCCTCAGGGTGCCCACTTGACCCTTAGTGCCTACTCCCTATCAGTCAAGATAGGAGCCTCATCTCCTTACTTGATAACACTCGATGTCTAACCCTCGTGCACAATAATTAGACATCTAAACACCAGACCCAAGGGTCTCGAAATACAACCCATAACGGTTCCTCTTCGCAAAACAATTGGGATAACACCAATGCCAACGTGACATATATCCCAAAGTGAGAATCTCAAGAGTCCTCACCGATATATACCACTGACTCACGTGCCTATGGATCCAATACAACACTGTCTAGAATACATGACTCCAACTGAATGACTCACACATCCAAAACATGTATTCTCCAAAATAAAATGCAATAAATGCAACTCACACCACAAAGTTCCACTTAGGTTATAAAACCGGACCAAAGTCCCAAAATCCTGACAAAGCCGAAACCCAACATAAAGACCCAACAATTTACGTAAATCTCCAATGGGGGCCAATATGAACATCAAAATACGTTTGACCAACATTTATGAAAATACTCCGACTCAAGAGTAAATAACCCAAAACTTCTCATTGGTTGAAACAAACGTTTTCCAAAAGAACTTATTCTCTTCGCGATACCCAAAATGACTCATAGTACCATTACATGCATTTTCCCACAGTTTATAAAATCGTATGCACCAAAAGGAAAATTATATAAAATGACCTCCATTTATATATTGTAACATCAAGGAAACATATCAACATAATTTATTTATCAACATTTCCAAAAATCCCAAAGATATGGGTTATATAAGTTTATAAAGCTAAACATTTTCAAATAGCCAAACTTATCAGCAGTTAACAATTTAATGTAAAACACAAACACTTTAAAATAAACATCTTGGCATGTACACCGTTTTCACAAAATCAACTTGAACTCACCTTGCAAGATTTAGGCTAAATCTAGATTTTACCCCGCTATAAGCTTCCTTGAAGAAATCCGAGTCCACAAGCAAAATTCTTCAAAAACCTAGATCCATAGATTTCCAATCATAAATAAAAATATTCAACCTTCTAGAATCTTTCCCTAAACATTTAAACATAAAAACCCCAACTTGTACCCAAACCCTTATTCCATATATGAAGAAAACGAGACATTACCTTACCATAGGTTGAATCTATCAACTATACATCTCTTGGTCACCCACGGAAGCCACCACCACAACCTTTGAGAGAATGGAGAGGGTCATAAGGAGGGTTTGATAAAACCCTAGAAAGTTGAAGGTGAAGATGATAAAGTGGATATATTGAGCTTAAGCTTCCATAACCTTGCTAGATGGTGAAATAACACTTGAAATCCCGAGATATTGAGTATCAAAAGCTCAAAATCAACAATGGTGGTCAAGAGGTTCGGTTTAGAGAGAAAAGAGAGGGTAGGGTTGAAGGAGGTTGAAACAAATGGAATGAGATAGACAAAATTTGAGCTTTAAAGGCCCCTGCCCCCGACCGCGACAATGACCGGCGACTATGCCCTTAGCATAGTCGCGTGGCATTGTCGCCCGCGTCCAGGCACTTGCAGTACCATCCCCGCGATTGTGCCACGCGATAGTGACATATGTCACTATCGCCGGGCACTGTCGCCCAAGTGGTTCAGAGTTCCGAATTCCTTCCTTTTTCGCATTCGAAAGCTCCCGATACTCCAAGGGACTTTAAATAATGATTTCCCACCAAACATCCTACCATTTACAAGATATAGGAACATTCGGGTGGCCACTACTTACCGAAATTACGGGTGTTACATGGTATTAGTCAAGGTTCTAATACTATTAATATTAAGAGTCACCACTACCCATTGCCGCCACTACCACCATCGGCGGCTACCAGTAGCCACCGCCAACCATCGTCGGTCACCTCTACCTATTTCTCCAGCATAACAACCTCCTCCACCACCTCCACAACCATCGGCCATCGCCACCACCACTACCATCGTCGACCACCTCCATTAACACCGATCACCACTACCTATGGTCGCCACCACCATCAACGACCACCGATAGCCACCACCTACCATCATCGACCACTTTCACCTCTTCCTCCACTACTATAACAACTTCCTTCTCCACCTCTACAACCACCGCCTATCGCCACCTCCACCGATCACCACCACACATTGCCGTCACCACCACCTACGCTCATCGCCAACCACCGTCGGTGACCTCCGCCTCTTCCTCCACTACAATAATCTCTATTACCGCTGTCCACCGTGACCATCACTACCATCGTCGACCACCTATACCTCCACCACAACAACCATAACAACCTCCTGCACCACCACTATATACTATCTTTCACGTTCTTCACAACCACCGTCCTTTATCGGCCACCCATCGCCTTTATCTTTACCTGTCGCTGCAACCATGCATCCGCCAATTCACTAAGATTTATCTTTATCTTTATATGAATCGGATTTTTCGAACTACCATCAATTATTTTAGATTATTCATTCAAATTTCCTACCATTATTTTTGTATGTATTTATATGTATGAAAATCGTGTAAAAAAATTAAAATGTTTTTTAATTAAATTATTTAAAGATATATTTTATTTGTGTTATTTATAATTATTATATGATATATAAAATCATCAAACAATTTTTAGGGAAATTTGTCCAGTCTCGTCCTATCCAGTCCTAGTCGTACCAAACACAAGACAAACATTTGTCTTGTTCTGTCCAGTCCAGTCCTAGCCTCTTGTCCAATCCTGTCCTGTTCTGTCATGTCAAGTCCCGTCCAATCATGTTTGCGTACCGAACGCTACCTAAAGAACGAACAATTCATGCTACTTTCTTATAGAATGTCATCAACAATCAACCATGACCTAAGAATCACAATTTATAAAACCCTAAACCCATAAAGATATTCAGTAATTAGTTTATATTACAATTATTGACGGAAAAAATTATAATGATATAATTTATAATAAGAATGAAACGTATTTTACGATTATATATTTTTAATGTGCTAACGGTGAAAAAAAATAAAACGTGTGGATATAAAACAATTTAATTCGTAGATATTCATGATATTTAGTAGTACGGTTAAATTAAAAAATATTCAATATTATGCTCATTTTGAAGGTATTGACGAGACGATTATAATGGTATAATTTTTAGAAAAAGGAACGTATTTTTTCATTGCATTTTTGTTCATATACGATTATTTGTGTTAATATGATAATGGTGTAAAATGAAAAAGTAAGGGATATAAAGTAAATTAAATAAATAATTGTAAGGTAGTAAATGTAACATTGTAAGAGTGGTAAATGTTATTGTACAACTGTTCGGTTCCGGTTCTGGGTACCCGGTTCCGGAACCGGTCCCGACGGGTACCCAACGGTTAACGGTTCCAAAAAAATGAGAACCGGAACTAGTTCCAATTGGTTCCGTATTTTAGGAACCAGAACTAAAAAAAATGAGAATCGGAACCAGTACTGACCGGTTCCGTATTTTAGGAACCAAAACCAATCACATTAGTTATGGTTCCAAAACCGACAATTCCAGAACAGTTCATGTTCCAAAAACGGATACCTGATTCCGATGCTAACCCCTATTTCCAGATATGGATGCCAAAATGACCCCCAAATAAAAACTTAACCAATAACCAAGTAGAGGAAAGTTCAAATGAAAACTCATTTTTCATTGTGCACGTGAGGACAAATCTCAACCACTCGATCTCTTTTGATCCAACAACTCATATTAAATAGAGTTTTTTATTTTAAAATGCTTAGGGGTAACCATATTTGACTTTTTATTTTCTTTTTTAATTAAATTTTTTTACCCAATTAAAGTTTAAAATAAATTATCTTAAAAATTACTAATATTTTAATCAAACAAATTACATCAAAAAAACGAGAATTTCGTCCTCTTCGATATGACATCCATCTCGATATAGTTTTTTTTGTCGTTTTAACCGTTTTTACGTGAAATGTTATATATGTGTTATATTCATTATGAATATTTATATACGTTCAAATTTGTACAACGTCTCGACACCGTAAGTATGTAACTCGACATCACCTTCTTCAACATTTTCTTCAACGTCGTAAGACATCACGTTTCTTCAGCACCGTAACCCAACACCCATCAAGACAAATCGAGAACCTATCGAGTAATTTTGTTGTGAATCGAGGAACAAAAGAGAGCGCGTCACGTTCCACATCTTCATAAGTCATTCAGTTATTCATCATGAATAATGTATCATTCAGGATGAATAATACAACATTCAGGGTGAATA
Organism: Arctium lappa; assembly: GCA_023525745.1. NCBI lineage: Eukaryota > Viridiplantae > Streptophyta > Magnoliopsida > Asterales > Asteraceae > Arctium > Arctium lappa. Next base: position 16,807,436 of record CM042056.1, on the reverse strand, counting down.
GTTCACGATTCATGAATTCGTGTATTATTCGTCATGAATACTATATTATTCATCATGAATAATGAATGAACATTCACATTTGTTATTTATACTGAATGTGAGACATCTGGAGATGCGCATACATATTCATAATGAATTAAACCAAATTTCGGACGTGAATTGGGAAACAAAAGAGGGTGCGTCATGTGTCTACACCTTCAAGGGTCATTCATATATTATTAATCATGAATAATGTATCATTCATGATGAATAATAGAACATTCATGGTGGATAATACACGATTCATGAATCATGGATTCGTGTATTATTTATCCTGAATATTGTATTATTCATCATGAATAGTGAATGAACGTTCACTTTTGTTATTCATACTGAATGTGGACACCCGAGGACGTGCATGCATATTCATAATGAATATAACACATATATAGAATTTCACGTAAAAAACGGTTAAAACGAAAAAATCCTGAATATTGTATTATTCATCATGCATACGGTATTATTTATCATGAATAGTGAATGAACGTTCACCTTTGTTATTCATACTGAATGTGAACACCCGAAGACGTGCATGCATATTCATAATGAATATAACACGTATATAGAATTTCATTTAAAAAACAGTTAAAACGAAAAAAAATTATATCGAGATGGATATCATATCGAAGAACACGAAATTATTGGTTTTTTATGTAATTTGTTTGATTCAAATATTACTAATTTTTAAGATAAATTATTTTAAAGTTTAAGGGGGTAATTTTTTTTAATTAAAAATAAAAATAAAAAGTTAAATAAGGTAGAAGTTGATTCAAAATTACAATTTTGTTCTTAATCACTTCCCAATTAACCTTATTATGTATTAACCATTGATTAGTTTTCTAAGTTTTGATCAATGGTTAAGATTTGTACTTCATATGTAAAATGAAAGATGAGTTTTTATTTGAACCACCGTAATGTATGTATCATACATTACATGTCTCTTTCAAATATCTTCTTCCCTGTGCTTATCTTTTTCAACAGAATGCAAAAAATGGAACCTTTGCCCAAAATCAATCTTTTTTCACCATCTTTTATTTCTGCAACTTTTTCATATGCTTTGATCTTTCTCTTTCTAAAATTCCCAATAAAGTCTCCTAAATAAATCTATATATTCTTTTATGCTTTCTTTGAGGGGTATTTAATTAAAATACCCTTTTTTGAAAAATCAGTACCCAAAATGCCCCAAATCTTGTAATTTTTGCCAAAATACCCCCTAGGTCCGCGTTTTGTCCGCGTTTTTTTCAAAAAACGCGGACTGATACTGTTTGGGTCCGCATGTGGGTCAAAACGCGGGTCAGATCCGCGTTTCCACTGTTGAACGCGGACATATGGGTTTAAACGCGGACGCTACGCGGACGCTGACATATCTTGAATTGAATTGGGGGTATTTAATATATATATATTTACATTTTATACCCCTATAATTATTTAGTTAGTTTACTTTATACCTTTTACTTTTCTATTTTTCATTTTTCATTTTCATTATATTAACACATAAAATCGTATATCAACTAAAATACGTTAAAATAATACGTTTTAATTTTAACAAGTTACACCATTATAATCGTCTCTTCGAAACCTTCGAAATGAGCCCAATATTGAATATTTTTGGATTTAATTATTTAATTATATATTCATTTTATACTTTTATAAAATTAATATAATAATATAAAAGTATAAAATACGATTACGTGGACAAATTATTCATAATTTATAACGATATAACGATATTTTAGTAAAAATAACGATATTTTACTAATAACGATATTTTAGTAAAAATAACGATATTCTACCATTGGATTAAAAATATCGGTATTCTAATAAAAATATCGCCATTCTACCATTTTTGTAAAAATAACGATATTATACCATTGGACTCAAAATAACGATATTATACCATTGGACTCAAAATAACGATATTTTAGTAAAAATAACGATATTCTTCCATTGGACTAGAAATAACGATATTTTAGTAAAAATAACGATATCCTACCATTGGACTAAAAATAACGATATTTTAGTAAAAATAACGATATCCTACCATTGGACTAAAAATAACGATATTTTAGTAAAAATAACGATATCCTACCATTGGACTAGAAATAACGATATTTTAGTAAAAATAACGATATTTTAGTAAAAATAACGATATCCTACCATTGGACTAGAAATAACGATATTTTAGTAAAAATAACGATATCCTACCATTGGACTAGAAATAACGATATTTTAGTAAAAATAACGATATCCTACCCATTGGACTAGAAATAACGATATTTTAGTAAAAATAACGATATCCTACCATTGGACTAGAAATAACGATATTTTAGTAAAAATAACGATATCCTACCCATTGGACTAGAAATAACGATATTTTAGTAAAAATAACGATATCCTACCATTGGACTAGAAATAACGATATTTTAGTAAAAATAACGATATCCTACCCATTGGACTAGAAATAACGATATTTTAGTAAAAATAACGATATCCTACCATTGGACTAGAAATAACGATATTTTAGTAAAAATAACGATATCCTACCATTGGACTAGAAATAACGATATTTTAGTAAAAATAACGATATCCTACCATTGGACTAGAAATAACGATATTTTAGTAAAAATAACGATATCCTACCATTGGACTAGAAATAACAATATTTTAGTAAAAATAACGATATCCTACCCATTGGACTAAAAATATCGTTATTAGTAAAATGGTAAAAAGAAGAATAACATAAATTATGAATAATTTGTCCAAAAATATGTAGTATATATGATATATAATACGTTTTATGTTTTATGGTAAAAAAAAATATATGCATACGTTTCATACGTTTTATGTTAGTACATATGATATATAATTAAATAATTAAATCCAAAAATATTCAATATTGGGCTCATTTCGAAGGTTTCGAAGAGACGATTATAATGGTGTAACTTGTTAAAATTAAAACGTATTATTTTAACGTATTTTAGTTGATATACGATTTTATGTGTTAATATAATGAAAATGAAAAATGAAAAATAGAAAAGTAAAAGGTATAAAGTAAACTAACTAAATAATTATAGGGGTATAAAATGTAAATATATATATTAAATACCCCCAATTCAATTCAAGATATGTCAGCGTCCGCGTAGCGTCCGCGTTTAAACCCATATGTCCGCGTTCAACAGTGGAAACGCGGATCTGACCCGCGTTTTGACCCACACGCGGACCCAAACAGTATCAGTCCGCGTTTTTTGAAAAAACGCGGACAAAACGCGGACCTAGGGGGTATTTTGGCAAAAATTACAAGATTTGGGGCATTTTGGGTACTGATTTTTCAAAAAAGGGTATTTTAATTAAATACCCTTCTTTGAGTTTTATTATTCCTTTTCTAACACAAACAGTTTCCCCTCTTTGCTTGATTGATGGGGTTTTGGGTTTATATTCTCTGATTCACTTGTCTCTTTCTTAATTGCCTTTTCAAAATCCCCAAAACCCTAGAAAAAATTTCTTATTTCTTGGCGAATATTTGAAAAAAATTCATCTAAATTGGATCAAAAAGTGGTTCTTGTTTCTAATTTTTGGTAGCCGAGTTCAATCAAACACGATAGAAGAACAATAAGAAGGTTTGATTTTGATTTCTTCAATCGTGTTCGATTCATATTCATTCTATTTGTACAATTTGACGTCAATCGAATTTGTTTTTGCTCAATTTAGCCGATTGTGTAGTTATTTCGCGTATTATGATACTTTCGATGAACTTCAATTGACCTAAAACAGTTGATTTTATATCTGATTGATTCTACTTTCTGGATTCTATTTAGGTTTAATCCGTGTCACCAATTCGATTTCAATCGAAAGAGGGTTTTCAATTTGATTCCAATTGATATCAATTTGGATGATTGAATAGAAATCGATCAATAGAAAAAACTTGCAGATTTTGCCCTAATTTCTCCGATGGCAGCCATTGATGTTGCTCCATATTCCCATAGTCCTGCTCACAAAGCCGTATTAACGAAAGATTACACCAATCTTAGAAAAATCATTTCGGGTCTCCCCCGGCTCCGTGACCTGTCCGAAATTCGGACCGAATCCGACTCCGTTGCGGAGGAAGCCAAGGCCGACGCGATCTCCGCTGTGATCGACCGCCGTGACGTGCCGAACCGCGACACGCCACTCCATTTGGCGGTCAAATTCGGCGACATCGCCGCCACCGAGATCCTCATGCTCGCCGGAGCCGATTGGAGCTTGCAAAACGAAGACGGTTGGAGTGCGCTCCAAGAAGCGATATGTAATCGCGATGAACTCATCGCGAAGGCGATAATTCGACACTATCAGCCCACGGCGTGGGCTAAATGGTGTCGAAGGTTGCCTCGGTTGCTGGCAACCATGAGGCGAATGCGCGATTTCTACATGGAAATGAGCTTTCAGTTCGAAAGCTCGGTGATCCCGTTCATTTCGCGGATCGCCCCCTCGGATACGTACAAGATATGGAAACGGGGGGCAAATTTGAGGGCGGATATGACTTTAGCGGGTTTCGATGGTTTTAGGATTCAACGAGCCGATCAAACGGTTTTATTCCTTGGTGACGGTTCGGAGGACGGGAAGGTTCCGCCGGGATCGCTTTGTATGATATCGCATAAAGATAAGGAAGTGATGAGCGCGTTGGATGGCGCGGGTGGGTTAGCAACGGACGAAGAGGTTCAGCAGGAGGTTCGAGCCATGTCTCAGACCAATATATTTAGGCCCGGGATTGACGTGACACAAGCGGTTCTTTTGCCGCAGATGACGTGGCGACGGCACGAGAAAACGGAGTTTGTCGGGGTTTGGAGGTCGAAAGTTTACGATATGCACAATGTGGTCGTAAGTATAAAGTCCCGACGGGTGCCGGGGGCTCGATCGGATGATGAGTTATTTGCGTCTTGTAACGAAAATGAAACGGATAGTGAAGAACTTAGCGACATTTTGACGGATGAAGAGCGTAAGCAACTCGAGGCCGCATTAAACCATGGTTCTCCGGATCTAAACAACGAGAACAAAAATGGGATTATCGATCATCGGCATAGTTATGATCAACGAGATATCCCGATTGCGGACGGTTTTAATTACGAAAACGGTGATAATAAACATGAAAAAGAAAAGAAAGGATGGTTTGATGGATGGCGAAAACGCGATACGAAGAACGACGAGCCACGAAAGGGATCCCGAATCCCGTCCACGAGTCAAAGTCAATACGTACCCAGAAGGCATTCGATCGAGATCGTTGCCAAGGGGGACGAGAAAAGAAACGTAAGATCCTCGAAGCCCTCTTCATCCACGAGTTCCGTTAAGCGAAAAGATGGAAGCCGTGAAAGCGAGTATAAGAAAGGGTTGAGGCCGATTCTATGGCTTTCGCCCGACTTTCCGTTGCATACCGACGAGTTCTTGCCGTTGCTCGATATCCTCGCGAACAAAGTCAAGGCGATACGAAGGTTAAGAGAATTGCTTACCACAAAACTTCCGATGGGAACGTTTCCTGTTAAGGTATGCTTTAGCTTTCGATATTTCGTAATTTTATTAAGGTTCAGTTAATATTTCTACAAGTATACCATCTCGAAATCAACTTGTTCTACGCCCTGGTGGCAGTTCAGTTAATGTTGTTATAGCATGTAGAGATGCAAAAGGCCCGGCCTTCCGAGACGGTTATCCGGTAAGCAAAGACAAACCCGGGATTTTTCGGGCCCGTACCGGGATTTGGGGGTTGAACGAGTGCCCGATCGGCGGTCAGACTTTTCAGCAGGGACGGATCCAGAAACTTTTTCGTGGCACCATTTTTTTTCATACGGTTTTATCGATGTGTCTTCATTTTTTTTACCAACGTTCAATATCGTCTGATGTGTTTTTAGCCTAATTCCGCCGTTTCGAGGGATTTTTAAAGTTTTTGCTTGATTTCGAGGGATTTTTAAGTTTTTTATCGATTTCGAGAGACTTCTTCGGTATTTTTGGTTGATTTTCAAGAGATTTTCTTCGGTATTTTGGTTGATTTCAAGAGTTTTTTTTGGGGATTACGAGGTACGGTTGCACTTCTAAAATAATACGGTTACACATTCTAAAACGATACGGTTGCACTTTTCATAAACCTAAATTTTTCTACCTTACGGCGGAGAAACAATACGGTGGCACGTGCCACCGTATGCACCTAAGTAAATCCGTCCCTTTCAGGCAGGGTTTATGGGCTTAACTGGGCTCTCGGGGACTTACCAGGCCTTTTCAGGCCGGACTTTAACAAGGCCTTGAAATTTTCTGCGATCGGGCTTTAAGACCGGGCCTGGGCTCGGGCTTACTAGGCCCGGGTTTGTCAATCAAAATCAATGCCACCAACTATTAATAGAGGACCAGGTAATTTCGATTGAAAAGCCGATTATTGGCTTCTCCACCGGTCTTGCGAAGATCACATACGTTTTTTGTGCTTGAACGACTTGTCGAGTTTCAGGTAGTTTTTTTCCTCGTGTTGATCCATTTTTGCTAAGAACGATTGTACGGTTTCAGGTTGCCATTCCGGTGATCCCGACAATAAGGGTATTGGTCACGTTTACAAAATTCGAAGAACTACAGCCGTTGGATGAATTCTCGACTCCGCTTTCAAGTCCTACGGATGCAGACCGGAATATCCCGGCAACGACAAGCTCGTCATTTTGGTTCCAATGGATCAAAGCTCCATATCAACAAGCGAGCTCCTCGACGAGCGCTTTAGAACACGTTGAAGACCCCTTCGTGATTCCTGCTGGCTACACATGGATCACGGCCGAAGCAAAGAAGAAGAAAATGCAGGAGAAGAGTAAATCGAAGAAATGAAAACGAGTAACGAGTAACGGGTTTAGGAACACGATAATTCGGTGATATCGTTTCGATTGAACTTTACTAATTTACAGTAGTTTATGAACAAATTTGGAGGCATTGCGTTCTGAAAGTATTGTGGGGGGTATAAAGATTCATACTTTGTGATTCTTAGAATTGTTCTTGGTGGATTCTTGCACCGTCATTGGCTCAATAGTATCCGGATTATCAGTAGAATCTAGTCTTTCTAGAGGTCTAACGGTTAAAACTTCAAAGATAAGAAGTGTATGAATATATTTGTCGTATATAAATATTATATACTTAAACAAACACATATGAGATTTGAGGTTTGTATGGGAGGGTCACCCTAGCTCGAGTTTCTTGAACATTGGCTCATGTTAGCTCGATGGTGCGTTGCTTTTAACCACTATGGTCGACTGGGCTCGAGTGTCTTGAACATTGGCTCGTACGAAATGTGATTATGAAACATATATACATTACGCGTATTAAAGACCTTTGTATCTCTAAAAAAAAATTAATTTATATTTTAAAAAAGTTAAGCAACTTGAAAAAAATCTTCGTGGTCTTGGTTGAGTCAAAAGCTATGTCATCTCAAAGTTTGTTACGTAAGAGCATCTCCAACAGCATTGTCAAACTCTAAGAGCATCTCCAACAGCATTGTTAAAATAGAAAATTTTGGATTTTTCTTTGTTATTCCTCTCCAACAGCTTTGCTATATGGTTTGCTAAAATAGAGAAAGATCAAAAAATATCTAAATATAGAGAATTCTCTATAATCTTTAAATTGGAGAGAGAAAATATTATTTTATTCAATCCAACCAATAAGATTCAATTTTTAACATTTTATTTTAAGTTTTTTTTTAAAGTGCATTGGGATGATAAATTATGGAATATTATAATAATATAAATAATGATTGATTCTCTAAAATAGAAAAGTTGTTGGAGTTAGATAAAAATGTTTTTAAAGATTTTGACTTTTCATTCTCTATTTTAGAAAAAATTTAGCAATGCTGTTGGAGATGCTCTAACGTGTTACAAAAATGCCATATGCACCTCCAAAATTTTCCATTACTTAAATCTCGAAAAAATAAACAACTTAAAAAAATTTAAAAAATTAAGAACTATCTCGATTCGTGTTATGAGTCAAATGTTATAGTCTCCTGAAGTTTGCTATGTAAAATGTTACGAAAATGTCATAAGGATCTCTAAATTTTGTCAGCGCTTAGATCTCGAAAGAATTAGTAACTTTAAAAAGAAAAAAAAGCATCTTAATCCGTGTTATGAGTCAAAAGTTGTGGTTTTCTGAAGTTGGAGTTCTAGTCGTAATCAGTTTTGTAATCATATCCGTATTATACTTCGGGATGCCATAAATTTTGACTTGTAACTTGGATCGAGGTAGGGGTGTTAAAAAAACCAGAAACTGAGAAACAAAGTTGAACCGTTTGATCCGAAATCGAAAAAACCGAAAACTGGAAAAAACAAAAACCGAAAAAACCGGAAACCGGAAACCGGAAAAAACCCGATAACCGAAAAAACCGATAACCGAAAAACTGGGTAATCACGAGTCGGTTTCGGTTTTAAATTATAGGTATATGCAGGTAACCGATCTGAACCGATATACATAGTACAATTAATAATATTATATTTAATATTAACTATTTAATTTTTAAATAGTCATCAACTAAATACTAGATATTTTTAAACAATAAAACTTGTTTCAATTTTTTTTTCTTGAATTATTTTTAGAGTAATTTTGGTCCTTGTGGTTTACCAAAAAATACGAAAGTGGTCCATGAACTTCAACAAGTGCATATTTCATCCCTGAGGTTTCGATTTTGCTATGAAAATGGTCCCTCTGGCGTTAGCTCCGTTAAATTATCCGATAAGTCATTACGTCTTTATACACAAATTTTTTTTTGTCTTTTTTTTTGTCCTATTCTTATCTCTCTCTCTCTCTCTTTCTTGTACATAATCACATACACACACACACACACACACACACACACACACACATATATATATATATAGGGTGCGTTTTTTTTTGCACCCCAAGCAATTTGTACAAACTATGCAAACCAATCTTAGCCGTTCATCAAGTCTAATTAATATATGATTTTATTATGTTTCCTAATTTAAAATCATGATTATAATGAATAAACTTAACATTTTCTAATTTAAAATCATTATTATAATGAATAAACTTAACATTTTCCATATATATCACAATCATTATTAATGAATCATAATCATTATCAATAAATATATCTATTGTTTCCTAATATAGTGGTTTGCATAGTTTGTACAAATTGTTTGGGTTGCAAAAGAAACGCACCCTATATATATACACACAGATGTACATAATCACGCACACACACACACATATAATCACGAGATCGACGCAAGAAAAGGGGAGATGGCGGGTGACGCCGACGAAGAAAAGGGGAGAGGTTGGGGGTCGCCGGTCACCAACTCCGGCGACCTCACCTATATATATATATATATATATATATATATATATAGAGAGAGAGAGAGAGAGAGAGAGTCAGGTTCAAACGAGAACAATAACTATTTAAAAGAATACGAGAACTAACAAAATCATTAGTGATTTTACATTAACACACGAAAAATGGACTTTGGCCACAGTTTCATGTCCGCGTGACTTTTTTGCGCATTAAGGTAAAATCACTAATGATTTTGTTAGTTCTCGTGTTCTTTTAAATAGTTATTGTTCTCGTTTGATCCTCCTTCTATATATATATATATATATATATATATATATATATTTAAAAAAAACTTCCATTTCCACCTCCTTTCAACCTCTATCTTATTCCCCAACCTCTATTTTTTTCCCCAAAATTAATAACTCCGGTGAACCTCAATGCTCCGGTCACCATCTCCGGCGATCTCAATGCACACACACACACACACACACACACACACATATATATATATATATATATATATATTGTAAGTTATTATATGCCCACGACACGTGTCACACAGATATACTGCTGAGGAATATGTAAACCTATAGGTCCTCGCACACAAAGAATGTGTTTGTTTCCATTTTTAGAAACCTGGATTAAATCAAGTTAATTAAGAAAATAATTATTCTTAAAAGATAATTATGAAAATATGTGTTAAACTGTAATTATGATAATTACAGGATGAAAAAATAATTATGGTAATTACGGGGAATTATCTTTAATTATATAATTATATTTTAAAGTTTAAAAGGATAATTATATATATATATATATTTGAATTAGAATATTACAGATAATTACTAAACCTTATTTAATCATTAATTGAATTATAGTCTAACTATAATTCTTCTAGTATAAATAAAGGGTTAGGCTAAACCATTTGATATACAGTTGAATTAGAATAGCCTTTCAGAGAAATACAGAAAAGAAACTCTATTCTTTTCTGTAAAACACGTATAGATCTAGGGTTATTGGGCTAGCACCCGGTGGAATTTCGTGTGTTCGTGTGTGGATACCGTTAGAGGAAATCTTGTTTGGTTTCTAAGTGCTCAGCTCGTTCAACCACAACAAATCTGAAAGGTGTATCTCTAAACACCCTATGGTGTGGTTTTAAGTTTTGATTAAATACATCATTGGATCCGTTTGGGTTTGATTTACAGAAAAGTTTTCTATTTAATTTTGTAACCAATTTTTTTTTAATTTCCGTTGCGTTTATCGGTTACAAGTTTATCTAAAACCCTACAGTGGTATCAGAGCCACTTTGATGTCATTTAATAAAAAAGGGAACAAGTTTATTATAATGACAAATTAAAACTTTAAAATTTGACTAATTAGACCCATTTTATTTTTAATTGGTCTACACTCTACAAAAGCCTAATAAGTTTTAAAGTGGTCACGTGACCTCTTCCTTTTGTCTATTCGATGAAAAGGGTTGTAAACCCTATTCACCTTCTTCTTCGCATACTATGAGACACAACCGCATGAGGCATTTGTCTTTTGGTTTTGGTCAACCGCCTGAGGCATTTATCCAATCGCCTCAAAAGTCAAAGGGTTTTAGAAACCCTAATCGATGACCTCTCTCTACATGTCGCCGTCGGTCATCATCGGCTGTGGTCTCGATTACACGCCGATGTAGTCTCGTTGACACCGATGTGGTCTCGTTGCACGCCGCCGGGTAAGTAGAACCGTCGATGGTTGTCGCCATCTTCCACTCACCCCACCACCGTTCCCTGTAATCGGTGGTGTTGGTTCATTGTTGTGGGTTACTGCTACTCATGACTTCATATTCTTTGCAGATAATTTCCCACGTTTTTTTATTATTATTTGGTGAAAGTCGTAAGTATCGGTGCTTGTCAACATGGCTGAGGCTATGCCGTCGTTCAAAACGACCAATGCATGGATCGTTTTTTTTCTCGCTCGGTTCTTCATCGTCGGCGTTATGTTGGGCTTCTTTTCCCCAATCATCGCGCTAAACGACCGTCGTCGTTGTCCACCCCATCACTTGATGGTGGTGGCTGTTTGCTGGTCCTGCTTGTGGTGTCAATGCCACACAGCTCCGACGAGTTTTAGTGTGTGGGTTGTAGTTAGGCAGACCCAAGAGACCCAAGTTTTGGAAGCCATGTTTGGGTTTTTGTTGAGTGGTTGTACAACTCGCTGTTGTTGTTGTTTGTAACACCCGCATTTTTATCTTCGGGTAAAAAGTTATTTATTTCCCAAAGTTCGGGGGGTTAAATGTAACTTGGATTTATTTAAATATCAAATATTTAGATATTTTGCAAAATATCTCATATTTGATTTTGGATCCAGTGGGTTGCTTTTGAGAAGAAAAGCTTGTGAAGAAAGCTTGAAGTGGGTTTGTTTTCTTTTCCTCTTTAAGGTTTGTAGTCTTGTTTAATCTTTGGTTTCGTTATGTTTTAGCCGTATAGATTCGTATTAGGAAGCTTTCCATCCGTTTAGAATCTTGTTTTTTTTTTCCGTTTTTGAAGTTTGGCCGGAATCTGGGCCGGTGCTCCGGCGAGATTCTGGTTGAACATTTCGACCGGAAAAAGAGAAGACTGGAGGGTGCTTTGCGTTCCCAGTGGGAAACGCAAAGTGGACTTTGCGTTCCCAGTGGGAAACGCAAAGTGGACTTTGCGTTCCCAGTAGGAAACGCAAAGCGTGGTTTGCGTACCCTTCTGTTCGCGCTCAAGTCTTCTTTACGCCGTCGGTTAGCTTCTGTTGTCGGTGCTTTAGTCAGGTAGAGAGAGTGCTATCTGTGCTTCGACTTACCGATTCTTTCGGTGTTGTCATAGGTAGCATTCTTTAAGAAGAGGGAAACAGAGGTGAGTTCCTACTATCATTTTAAACTTTATACATATCAAAAGTTACCTTTTGGATCTTATCTTGTTAAAGTAAAATGATGTTTTACTTGCACGTTATGCGATTATGCGAAAAGAATATTTAAGAGCTCCTTTTAATAATTTTCATTCTACCAAAAGTTGAACTGGAAATAACATTTTGTTTATAAAATGTATTTATACCATATGTTTATTTATGGTTGGTCACATATGTTGTTGTGACGAGTCTGTACCATTACTAGTGGATCCCTAGGTTTCGAGTCGACTGTATTGTTGGGATGTCATATTCCCCAAATTTTGTAGCTATGGATCATATGTTCCTCGGGGGCAACTTGGTATGGTTATGTGAGGCCGGATACTAGCCATGGTTCATAGTGATCCTAGCGAAGGAGTATACATTGGTTTTGCTTGGGGCTTGATCTCACGTTGAAACACAGATTTTTGTGTTCGTATCATCGAATTCCAATTGTTTAGCTCGTAACTCGGATTTTGGCCTACTTTATGTTACGCCACAATCCTTGGTAAAATGTTTTATTGTCGGTCCTTTTATGACATGTTTATAACGGAAAAGCCCGGTTGTGGCAAAGGCTTAAATTGTAAATTTAACCTCTTTGGAAATATTATCTTATGATACAAATGTTTATATCATTTGAGCTTTATAAACTGTATGTTCTCACCAGTCTTTAAGTCTGACACTTTTTCTCAAATGGTATGTGTAACAGGTTTCCATTAGCGGTGGGTTACCGGGGTTTTTGGAGAGGCGCGTTTTGAGTCTCGAGGCTTTTGGAGATGTCTAGTATTTGCATTTGGGCATTTGTTAAGTCCCATCCTTTTGATGAACAATGGTATGTCAACTGATGAAATCTTGATATAGGGATCTAGATTAGTTTGTTGATGAACCCTTTATCTGTACAGGTTTTGTAAAGTCTTAAGGACTGATCCCATTTATGGGAAGTTAATTGCAATACTTCCGTCTTATTGCCAGGATTCCAAGTTTTATTTTACTCTGATTTTTGAGGTGTTACAAGGTGTCCCAAAACCGTGACCCATTCTATTCTTGGTGTCGGTTTGTGTCAGTGCCACCACTCCAAACTGAACCACTTGGTTTATTCTGTTGGTGTCAAACCACCAAGATGGTGGTTCGAGTTTTGGGCCAAAGACCCAAATTTCGTTGTTTTAGTCTAAAAGGGATTGTTTTGGGGTTTTTCCCTAAACGGTTTGGGCTCGGGTTCAAAAGAGTTAATAACTCGACTTTTGAGGATGGGGTCGTTTTTAAAACTTAACTTTGCCATATAATAACTTGAACCAAACCTCTTGACCTTTTTAATTATGTTAATTAAATTTCGGCCGGTTTCTGTTTTATTTTATGTTTAAAATATTGCGTAATATATGGATTGCCCCGAAAAGACCCGTGGTTGTTTTATTGTATGTGGGAAAATTAAAATGTATTAATTGCATGGGATGTAGTTTTTAATTTAATTCTCTAGATAGGAACAACTGTAAATAGATAAAATTTGTTGTATTTTTCTATTTTACACGAAGACGGAGTTTCAAGAAATCAAGACGGAGACCGTGGAGTTCACCAAGATGGCGAGGCCAGTGGGGGTTTGAAGACGTCCTAATAATTGACCGTGGTTGTTGTGTTGGCTCACAACACCACATTAGGGGCAAATCCTTATATTATTATTGTGATGTTTGTTTATTCTGTGTTTGATTTTATTTATTGCTTTATTATTGTTATGATAATTGCAAACGCTTAAAATAAAAATCAAACACATCGTAAACTTTAATCGGTAATTAAAATATGATATTTTAAATCTGATATGTTTATCAACAACAAACCGATTTTGAATAAAACTTTTACAACAAGATTTTAGAGATAAATTCAAATGTTTTAAAAGAATTAGAATGTTTTCTAAAAATTAAACCTTTCACAAATGTAAATTATGCGCCATCCATTTAAGATACTTGTTAAACTTACAAGAGTTCGGTATGGTCAGTGCTTAGCCAATCATATCAGATGATTGTAGCGTAAAACAAGGCGCAAGGATAACTAGATTTAAGTGGACATTTGCTTAGCCATTCACTTAAATAGTCGTATTTTGGACGACTGATCCCAATAAACCCTAAGGGTGTGTTTGGTACAGAGAATTGGAGGCAGAGAAAAGGAATTTAACCATATTTCCCTTGTTTGGTAACTCAGAGAATTGAGAAACTGAGAAATAAGACAATTCCCTTTCCCTATTTTTATTTCTCCACAATCAGAAGGGAATTGGTGAGAATTGAAATCAGAGAAATAAGACAATTCCCTTCCTTCACCTCGTCGCTCTCTCTCTCTCACTCTCGGCGCTCTCCTCTCCGGCGATCTCCTCTTCGGCGATCTCTCTGGTCTCGGCTTCCCTCACCTATCGCTCTCTCTCTCTCTCTCTCTCACTATCGGCGCTCTCCTATCTGGCGATCTCTCGGTCTCGGCTTCCCTCACCTATCGCTCTCTCTCTCACTCTCGGCGTTCTCCTCTCCGGCGATCTCTCGGTCTCGGCTTCCCTCACCTATCGCTCTCTCTCTCTCTCACTCTCGGCGCTCTCCTCTCGGCGCTCTCCATCTCCGGCGCTCTCCTCTCGGCGCTCTCCATCTCCGGCGCTCTCCCTCACCTCGTCGCTCTCCTTCTCCGACGATCTCTCGGCTTAGGTAGCTTCCTTACCTTCATAAATTTCAAAACTTTTTTCCTAACCTAGATCTGTATTTCTCTGTTTTTCCCATTTTTCTTTGCTTCCAAGATCTGTATTTATCATTGACTGCTGCCGTTTGCTTGTTGGCTATCGCATTTCTGGTTATGCGAAGAAAAACTGAAGCAAAACATTCTGCTGGATGGTCACAGTTACCCGTTGATATGCCTGAAATCGATCTTAAATCTATCCATCAGAAATCAACCAGGATTAACGTTTAACTTCAACAAGCGGAAAAGATTGGAACTCGAAGAACAGCTACCGAAATGTGTTTTGTTTGTTTGAAACTGATTTAGGTTTTTTTAGGTTTGATCTAGATTTTTGATTTGGTATTTGATAGTTTTGTATTACAACTTTTTTGGATTAATTAGCAAATACTTGTTGTTAATTTTCTTGATATTTTTTATTGTTCTTAGCAACGATGGTTACGATCATGTTCATCAGATGAGGTTTATTCAGATTTATTTCGGAGAAGATGGCCGGTGATATCGGTGAATTCTCTGTTACATTTCTCTGTGCTCCCAAACAAGAGAAATGATTTCCTGTTACATTTCTCTGTTGAATTCTCTGTGCTACCAAACAGGAGAGTCAATTCCTATTCTCCAGACCAATTCTCTTTCTCTGCAATTCCATTCTCTGCAATCATTTCTCTGCAATTCCATTCTCTGTACCAAACGCACCCTAAGTTAAGACTTTAGGTGGGATTATGATATCTTAGTATGGTTAGTTTACTTGAAAATATCATAGACAATGCTTAGCCATCTATGAGTACTTTCAAGGCGTTGTAGTGGGATTAAACATGCTTTTTAACATATGATATATTAATAGAAATCCCATGATATCTAAGAGTTATGTTGAACATAACTGGATGATTCCTACCTAAATAACCTAGTTCCGTAAACAATTGCTTGGCCATTTACGGAAATAAGTGATATATGGATCTTAGCTCAAATTAATTTTTGAAAGGTAATATTAATTAATTTGAGATTTTAAAAGAATTACTAAAAATTGAACTTATTTTGTAGATGGCCGCTAACGCCTCCAACCAAACTGTATGCACAAACGGCTTATCCCAATTTACATTACGATCAATCCTTGATAAGGATAAATTAAACGGTACGAACTTCGTGGACTGTTTCGTTTCTTGAGGGTTATCCTTAAGCATGAAAAGAAGTTGTACGTTCTTGAAACCCCCCTCCAAACCCTCCTGCTAAAAATGCTTCAGCTGAGGTCAGGGATGCTTATGATAAGCATCTCAATGACTCACTAGATGTTATCTGTCTGATCTCGAGCTACTGAGGGAACATGAAGACATGAATGCTTGGGATTTGATATCCTCTCTGAAATCCATGTTTCAATTACAAGCAAGGCAAGAGAAGTTCGATACAGTCAGGGCATTGCATGCTTGCATGATGACTGAGGGTTCATCAGTCAGTACCCACGTTTTGAGAATGAAAGGGTGTATTGACCGATTAACCCATCTTGGCTACCCACTGGGTTAAGAATTGGTAACCGACATGGTTCTCAATTCTTTATCCAAATCATATGACCAGTTCGTCTTGAACTACAATATGAATGGTTTGGAGAAAACTCTCACAGAGCTTCATGGCATTCTTAAAACTGTTGAGAGAAATATGAAATCCAAGTTAGATTTATCCAAACCAAAACAGGTGTTGATGATCAAACCTAAAGGTGGGATAAACAAGAAGAAAATGGTGGTTACCAAGGGTAAAAGAAAAGTTGGAAGCTCCAACAAGGAAAAGGGCAAGGGAAAATTTCCTGAGGAAGCAGTTTGCTTCAACTGCAACCAGAAGGGACACTGGAAGAGAAACCGCCCTACCCTATTGGCAGAAATGAAGAAGTAGAAGGCAAATGGATTCGGACCTTCAGGTATGTTTACCATTGATTTATTAACTTCTGACTCTGATTCCTGGGTATTGGATACTGGGTGTGGTACTTACATTTGTACTACTTTTCAGGGACTAAGAAGTGAAGAGAAAATGAAACCAGGCCAGATTGTAACACCCCAAATTTCGAAAGGGTTCTTTGAGAGAAATCGAGGAAGAAGAAGAAAGGAAGAAAAAGGGGGCATGTATTCTGGTCTACAGGGCGCACGAGTCGTGCTCATTTCTTCACAAAAATGGCACGGGTCGTGTTGGGCCACAGAAGAGTTGGCACGGGTCATGCAATTTCCTTCACAAAAGTGGCATGGGTCGTGCCCTTTGACAGCAGAAGCATCAGCACGGGTTAAATGAGTTTTTTCCCCAAAATTCATAACTTCTCATTTCTATCTCCCATTTCTTCTCTCCTAAAACCCCCTAAGACCCATTAACCTACCAAGTGCAAGGAATGGAAGCTAGATAACAAGGATCTTCATATTCACCTCCATCTTCAACCTCAAGCTCCATTTTAGGGGTTTCTAGGTTTTCATCAAAACCTAAGTGGTAAGTGTATCCCTTCCATTTCTAAACCATAAAATAAGTTATAAATGCTCAATTGATGGTTTCCTAGTGTTGGATTTCTCTAAATTTCGGTTTGGATAATTTTGGGAGTTTTGGGTCAAAATTAAGGCTTTGCCCAAAATAGAGATTTTGATGTTAAGTGTTTGGGGAACAATTATTTATGGTTGGACCCTTGTGGATCTAGGTTTTGGAAGGTTTGGCTTGAAGATTCGAGTTTCTTCAAGGATGCTCTAAGTGGGTAAAATCTAGATTTGACCTAAATCTAACAAGGTGAGTTCAAGTGATTTGTGAAAACGGTGTACATGTTAAAATGCATATTTTAAAGTGTTTACATGTTTTATATGGAATTGTTAACTGCTAATCATCTGATAAGTTTTGGTTATTTGGAAGTATTAAACTTTATAAATTTATAAAACACCCACATTTGGGATTTTGTGCATTTTGATAAATAAATCATATATTTTGGGTATCTAAATGCTTTATTTCATGGAGTATATTTTTGAGTATAAATGCATTTTATTGGGTGTCATGGGATGATTTGAAAGGATAAAAGGTATAACCCACTTGGAAATGTTTTGTCCCAATCTAAATCGTGTTGGAGTTATTTGTGTGAGTTGAAGCATGGGTTGCATTATTTCGGGTCATCTACGTTTGATTTCATTTTATGATTTTCAACGTTGGATTTTCGGATTTGTTGAGCTTATGGCTCGACTTGGATTTTATTGGGTTTTGGGGACACTTGTCCGGTTTTGTTAACTCAATGTAGAGCGCTTTGGTTATGATTTGCATTTATTGCATCTTATTTGGGAATTACATGTTTTGAATGCGTTGGTTCATTCGTTTTGAGTCATGTAATGTTTCAGCCCCGTCTACTATGGATCCATTAGCACTTTTGTTATTTTGGGCGATGTTGGGACGACTAGCCTCCTGCATCGCGGCACGTTAGGCATCGGTTTGGGTTGTAAGTCCTTCGTGTGACACGTTAGGCATCGGTTTGGGTTGTAGGTCCTTCGTGCGGCACGTTTGGCATCGGTTTGGGTTGTAAGTCCTTCGTGCAGTATCTATGGGTGTATGCTGAAAGATGATGAGCTCGATACTTTTGTTATTTGTCCAATGGTGGAACGCTAGTTAACCCCCATTGCGGTGCGGTTAGGCTTCTTCGGTATGGTGTAAGTCCTCCGTGCAAGTATCTATGGGTGTATTCTGAAAGATGTTGAGCCTGATACTTAATACCAGTTTAACGTAATGTGTGACTTACTCTGTGCACGTCACATTATGCGGAATCGGGTTTCCCCCGTCACCGAAATGTGTTGTCTTTGGGCTGAGTCTTTTATATATTTGTTTTCGGTGACATTTTGCATACATGAATTTATTCCATGCTTTATGGGTTGAGTATTAATCATCGCCCGTGTTTTGGGGTGTTTTGGAATATGAAGCGCTATTTACATTATTATAAATTGAGAGTCGATTTATATTCACACCTTGAGCAAGTTTTGGGTTAAATCTAAGTTTACGAAAGAACGATTTATATTGGGATCTCAGTCTTTGAAAACAGTTGGTTTGGTTAATGATTAACTCGGTGTCTCTTCGTTTAAAATGCATAATTATTGATAAACGAGTCGTTTTCGTAAGTGAAGCACATCATTTTGAGAGATTATGATTTTAATTGCACCATTTCTTTTTAAACAATTAATTTACATATGTTGAAAACTTTGAGCTCACTAGGCGTTAAGCCTAACATTTTTATTTTTCGGCATGTGCATCAGGTTCTGTTTTGGGTAAGTGCTAGCGACGCTTGGAAGAGACGAGTGTTTGTTGTAAGCTCGAGAAGTGTTTTGCTTGGTGAATGTAACACCCTGAAATCTGGAAATAGCAACTTATTTAAAATTTTCTAAATACATCAATAAAGGAATTATCTACAACCACAAATTAAGATTTAATCTCAATAAAACATTCATTCTATACAAAAGCCTATGATAAGGACGGGTGCTACTAAACCCCATAATAGTCACTATCTCCAAAATTGCGGAAAACTTCACCAACTACTTACTTTTGCACAAGGCTAAGGCTCAACTTTTCGTGGCTACTAGAACCAAAACCCAACTGGAACCTGATGCACATGCCGACAAATAAAAATGTTAGGCTTAACGCCTAGTGAGCTCAAGAGTTTTCAACATAAATAAAGATGTCTGTGAAAATAGATAATGCAGTTTAATTCATAATCTTTCAAAAGGTATGCTTTGAATATGCAAACAACTCGTTTTCCATTAATATGCATTTTAGACGGAGAACACCAATTTGGACATTTTTCAAATCAAACTACTACACAATGATGATACCAATGTAAACCGCCCCTTCATAAATTAGCTTTAACCCAAAACTCACTCAAAGCGCAAATATAAATTGAACTCTCCATTTAAGAAGGTACGGTTAAACCTTATATTTCAAAACACCCAAAACTCGGGTGGGGCATAATACTTAACCCATAAATCAAGGGTAAAACCCAAATATACAAAACGTCACTGAAAACTTGGATAATAAAACTCAATACCCAAAACAACACCTTTCGGTGACGAGGGATTCCCGATTCCATAAAATGTGACGGTCCACAAAGTAAGCCCATTTTATGTTGTTATGACTAGTCATATAAACAAAAGTACACACAAGAGATGTCAGGCTCAGTAGCTTTAAACGTACACCCACGGAAACTCGAGTTCAACCCCGTCGGGTTCCTACGTTGAGCCCCTCATCTAATATCGTAATACTTGAGCACGAAGGACTTATACCCACATCCGGTACCTTAACGTGCAACACGAAGGACTTACACCCACATCCGGTGCCTAACGTGCCTCGACGTGGAAAACTAATCGTCCCAACGCCGGGCAATAATAAACCAAATACGGGGTCATGACTCCCAAATGCATCAAATAAACCACATAATATGCATAAGGCCCAACAAGGCTCGAAATCGAGCTACCAAAACTGGACTATTGTCCAAAACCCCCATCAAAATAACAATGCCAAGCCGCAGACTTAGCAACCCTTTGAATCATTAATAAATGAAATAAAAACACGCTAAACGCACTCACCCAACGGATATGCAAACATCACGACCAAAAATGAGATTAGTTCAAAACTCAACATTAGTTGGGGCAATCCATTTTCCAAATGAACTCATAACACAAAATATGCATTTTCCAAATTTAACTGCTGATAAGAATGAAAATCATAAAAATGAAACTATAAACATTCTTTCAAGTTACCTCACATAAATGTGCAAGTGATACTTTATAAAACACTCCATTTCACGACGATGCATAAGACTCAACAAACATTTAAAAGTGTATTTCTTTGACCAAATATCCATTTATGTAAAAAGACTTCAAAACACATTCGTTTGTGACACATATCTCAAACGCCCAAAAATCTCTAATGTGGGTGTTATACAAGGTTTGTAAAGTTAGATAATTCGAATAATCAAAGATTAGCAAATAACCCAACATTTGATAGTTTCATGAAAAACACATAAAACACTTTAAAATAGACATTTTGGCATGTACAACGTTTTCACAAATCAACTTGAACTCACCTTGCTAGATTTAGGCTAAATCTAGATTTCACCCAACGAGCTCTTTTGAAGGCCGCTTGAATACTCAAGCCGAAATCTTCTAAAACCTAGATCCAAACATTTCATCCCATAAATACCCATAATCAATCATAAGGAAACGTTCTCCAAACATAAAAATACCAAGATCTCAAACAAGATCAAAACCCTAATTTCTCCGAAACCATCAAATCCGAGATTTGAGATATTGAACCTTAAGAAACCACCAATGGAGCATTTATAACCTTATTACAAGAAAACTTACCCTTGAAGACAAAGAGACTTCCGAGAACACCCAATCCAACACTTTAACCCGAGCTCCCAACCGAATGAACTTGATGAGGAAGATGAAGATGGAGGTTTTGTGGTTCAAGGTTCCAACTAGTTAGATGATGAAGAATCATGTGGTTCAAGGGGGAAAACCATCAAAATGGGTTAGGGTTCGGTTTTAGGGTTTGGGAGAGAAAAGGGAAGAAGATAGAAATGAGAAAATGATAAGAAATGGTGAAAATCGCAACATTTAACCCACTGGTACCCGTAGGCTATTGTGTCAGGCGATAGTGGCATGGCACAATCGCCAGGAATGTACCGTGGGTGATCAAGCTTTGGCGATTGTGCCAGGCTATTGTGCCCTCTGGCACAATCGCTGGCATAGTCGCCCGGGTGCCCCCGAACTCCAAAAATCCGACTTTTTCAACGCCAATACTTCCGATACTCCGAGGGACTTTAAACAATGCACTCCCCAACAAAACCCCACAGCTTACAAGTCACAGAAATGTCCGGGTGACATTTACTTACCGAAATTTACGGGTGTTACAGTGAAGTCTTCCACGTTGGTTTAGGGAAGAGCAACTTACATTTGGGTTAAGTGACACCCGACTTCGATTCAGTCCCTATATATAAGACTGTAGTTTTATAATTGTTATGGTTAATTATAGAATTTTAAATTTGAGGTATATGGAGATTGATGTTTAAGTGGGAGTTTTATCTTTTAATTGATATTATATCGATATTTTCTTAGTTGCTCTAACCAAGTTTGAGGGTGTTACACAGATGGAGCTTCGAATGGGGAATGGAGCTAAGGTAGCTGCTATTGCTCAGGGGACTTACGACATGAAGCTGCCAAATAGCCTTATTTTAGCACTTAGCAAGTGTTTATATGTACCTAGCATTACTAGGAATATCGTTTCTTTTTCTCGGTTACAACAAACAGGATTTATGTTTACTTTCAGTAATAATTCAATTTCAGCTTATCTTAACAATGTTTTGTATTTTGTGGCCAAACCACACAATGGTATTTATGAAATTGATATGCAAAATAGTTGTAATTATGAATCAATGTATAATGTAAACAATAAACGAATTAAGCGAGGCTTAAACCAGACCTATTTGTGGCATTGTCGTCTTGGACACATAAACAAGAAACGCATAGCAAAACTCCAGGCGGATGGAATGTTGGAATCGTGTGATGATTCATATAATGTGTGTGAATCTTGCTTAATAGGCGAGATTACAAAGGCGCCTTTTAAAGGCAAACCCGAAAGGGCAACAGAACTATTAGAGATTATACATACTGATGTGTGTGGGCCCTTTAGTTCAACCACAAGAAATGGTCATCGCTACTTCATTACTTTTACTGATGACTTCAGTAGATACGGGTATCTTTACCTAATGAAAAACAAATCTGATAGCTTTGAGTTTTTTAAAGAGTTTCAGAATGAAGTAGAGAACCAACTTGGCAAAAAGATAAAGACACTTCAATCGGACCGAGGTCAGGAATATCTAAGCCAAGAGTTTATTGACCATCAAAGAGATAACGGGATAGTATCCCAATTAACTCCTCCCGGAACACCGCAACATAATGGTGTGTCCGAAAGCAGGAATAGAACCTTGTTGGACATGGTTCGCTCTAAGATGAGTCGTACCAATCTGCCTAAAAGTTTCTGGGGTTATGCCCTAGAAACAGTTGTAACACCCTAAGAATAGGGATAACAAAAATCCGTAAAACGGACATGAGGTATACTAAAATTGCCATAGCAAGAGCCTCCCAAAAACGGGGAATATATAAATATAAATAACCTGTTTAATCACAACTGTAATTTAACGGACAAAGAACAACAACCGACTAATCTAATTTCTACATCTAGAAAAGAGATTACAAAAAGGGTTGTCATCTATAAACCCAAACGGTCTATATACAAATGTATAATACGTCCATGTGCAATTCCCCAAGCTCTCACCCCAAAGCAACTAAACCTGCTTAGGACCACCGCCGCTAGAACCTGAGATACACATCGACACCAAACAAGTGTTAGGCCAAAAATCCTAGTGATTTGGACAATAATAAGCATGCATGAACAGTCACAATTTCTTATCAGCAGTTAACCAGTGTCCAAATATATGTGGAGTCATTAGGGAAGACCCAAAGCACCAATCAATTCCACTCCAAAGAGTCAATGCACCTTGATGCCCTTAACAAGGAACACCCCAAAGTCCCGGCACACCCGGAGATCAGACCGTAAAGGAAACTTTCCGAGTGGCGGAGGTCTAGGCACATACCATTCCGGTGGTCCCCCAAGACTACATCCTCCTAGTGAACTTGCCTTGATTCGTCCAACATAATGCATATAGGAGGTCCTTAGGTATATTTCAACCCAACATATTTTCATACCGACTACGGGTACAATGTTACCATCCTATCCTCATTAAGTCCAACAAAAGTCCCAAATGACAATTATATTCATCATGCACATAACTATGTCACCAAAATGGTGTTCCAACTAGAATCATCATAATACCCATATATGCATACATTTAACATATCAAAGTACCCACATTATATATCTAAGAGACAAATCCCAAATAATGATACATATAACAATAATCATGGCAATTCACCCATATATATACATCTTCCAACTATTTTCATGAAGAAATCCCCAAACATTTGAACATATATAGATAAAGTAACAAATAGAAGATTATGATGTGTATCTAGTTTTAACAAAGGTTTAGTAAAATCACAATCTAGGTTTTGAACCCAAAACCTAGAAAATATGGAAACCCTAGAAGTTGGAGAAGATGAGACTTGAAGGTGAGAAATGAGAATCTTGAAGAACACTTCAGTGGGGACACTTGGATGAAGCTTGATGACCACTTAATGCTCCCAACAACCCAAAACCCTAGAAATGAATGAGGTAGGTGATGAAACCCTAAAAATCGCCTCCAAGAAGAGCTCTCCCGTTTTTGTCAAGTGTTAATGTGAGAAATAAGACTGCCAAAGTGTTTTTAAATCAACCAGACCACGCGGGCGATAATGCCTGGCGCTTGTCACAATCGCGGGGGTTCCCACCCCCATGGTACAAGCCCGACGATAGTGCCAAGGCACAATCGCGTGGCACAATCGCTGGCGTCCAACAACCCACGGTACGTCTCTGGCGATAGTGCCTCCGACGATAGTGCCAATGGCACAATCGCCAAGCACAATCGCTGGCATCCCAAAACAGTCCGAAACTTAACCAAATTCGATGGCGAGGGCGAGCTTTGAACGATTAACAAAGGTAATTCAATACATGGCATTTTAACATAATTCAAGATCATAAAATGTACACAAAGTCACACATTCACACATAAGCAAAATCAATGTATTAAGGGAGACATAACACTTACCTTAAGAATTTACGAGTGTTACAACAGCTGCCCAAATACTAAATAATGCGCCAACCAAAAAGACCGATAAAACCCCTTTCGAACTATGGACTGGGAAGATCCCAAAACTGTCATATATGAGAATATGGGGTTGTGAAGCTTATGTTAAGCGAGAAGCTTCTGGGAAGCTTGGTTCAAGGTCTGAAAAATGCATCTTTGTAGGATATCCAAAAGAGACAGTTGGATATTATTTCTACAAACCCAGCGAGAACAAAGTTTTTGTTGTACACCGCGGTGAGTTCTTAGAAAATGATTTTCTATCGAGAACCACAACGGGGGATATAGTAGATCTTGAAGAAATTCAAGAACCACAAGATGAAACAATGGTTGATACTGACAATCAACATGATGTTGAGCCTCAACAAGTTGTTGAAGGTAATGACGAGATACAAAAAATCCGAAGATCGAGTAGGAGTCGTCAAGAGCCTGAGAGATATGGTTATCTCATTGACAGTGATGATACGGTTTATGATGAACCCGTAACCTACCAGGAAGCCGTATCAGGTTTAGAATATGATAAATGGCAAGATGCCATGAAGGCTGAAATACAATTCATATCAGATAACTAAGTTTGGAACTTGGTAGATGAACCTACCGGCTGCAAAGTCATAGGGTGCAAGTGGGTATTCAAAAAGAAAACTGACATGGATGGGATTGTACATATGTAGCTAAAGGTTTTACTCAGACTCATGGAGTAGATTATGATGAAACTTTTTCTTCGGTAGCCATGATTAAATCCATCAGGATACTTCTTGCCATAGATGCATTTCATGACTATGAAATATGGCAAATGGATGTTAAAACCGCGTTCCTTAACGAAACTTTAAGCGAGGACGTGTACATGGTACAACCAGAAGGTTTTAAACATCCAAATTTTCCTGAAAAGGTATGTAAATTGCAAAAGTCCATTTATGGATTGAAGCAAGCATCTCGTAGTTGGAATCTTCGTTTTGATGAAAAGATTAAAGAATTTGGTTTCTTAAAGAACGAAGATGAACCTTGTGTATACAAGAAAGTCAGTGGGAGCATAGTAGTATTCCTGATCCTATATGTCGATGATATATTGATCATCGGAAATGACATCCCTACCCTTAAAGGTGTAAAAGTCTGGTTAGGGAAGTGTTTCGCGATGAAGGATCTAGGAGAAGCAACTTATATACTTGGTATAAATATCTATCATGATAGATCGAAATGTTTAATTGGATTAGGCCAAAGTACATATATTGACAAGATCTTAAGACGCTTCAAGATGGAGGGTTCAAAGAGAGGAAACTTGCCAATGGTACATGGTGTACATCTGAGCAAAACTCAGAGTCCTATATCTAAAGAGGACATGAACCACATGAAGGGTGTTCCCTATGCTTCGGCCATCGGTTCAATTATGTATGCCATGTTATGTACTAGATCATATGTCTCGTATGCCCTAAGCATGACGAGCAGGTATCAGTCAAACCCAGGTGATGCTCACTGGGTAGCAGTAAAGAATATTCTAAAGTATCTGAGAAGAACTAAAGAAATGTTCTTACTGTACGGCGGTCAAGAAAGAGATCTGTGTATTCAAGGATACACAAATGCTAGTTTCCAAACCGACCGAGATGACTATAAATCACAGTCGGGATACGTGTTTGAGTTAAACGGGGGTGCTGTGAGCTGGAAGAGCTACAAACAAAGCACAATAGCGGATTCAACTATAGAATCGGAGTACATTGAAGCGTCGGATGCCGCAAAGGAAGCTGTTTGGATGAAGAAATTCATCACAGATATGGGAGTAGTCCCTAGCATATGTGACCCTGTCGAGATCTATTGCGACAATGAGGGTGCCATTGCTCAGGCAAAGGAACCAAGGTCACATCAGCACTCCAAGCATTTCATGAGAATATATCACCTAATTCGAGAGATTATTGAAAGAGGTGACATAAAGATATGTAAAGTTCGATCAGAAGACAATCCAGCAGATCCTCTTACCAAGCCTTTGAGTCAAAGCAAGCATGATGATCACATTATCTCCATAGGGTTGAGGTTTTGTAATAATTTAGTCTGATTTGTAAAATTTTAGTAATCTTTTACTTTGTGAACATTAAAACAGTTATGTTTTACAGTTTATGGCATATTGGATATGAGTATTTAATTAAACATCTTTGTGTTCGTTTTAGCATGTTTAAGTATCCTTAAATAAATATGATTATCATATTATTTAGAATTGTCCTTGATCACTTATTACTAGGGGACTAGTAATAAATCATCATTGTGAAGTCTGGTCATAGTCCAAGTTGGAAGTGCGAGTCACATGCGTTTTTCGGAGCACAAGGCGTTGAACAAGACCCACGGTCAAGATCACCTCATAGATCGGCGTCATAAGGTGAGTCTTGAAGTAGTACAACACTATTTATCCTCAGACATGAGATGTGCATTGGGATCTAATGCACAATGAGTGTTATACTTTGATATAGTCTAACGTTACCCTTGATCGGGTAATCATAAGGCTTATGTTAGGTATAACATGAATTGTGTAGTTATTCGCTTACATGCAATATGGGATTTGCTCCTCTCAAGATGAGAGAGATATTTCTGGGGCCCTCGATTACATAATTTTATTTACATTGCATGAACAAGTGGATTAGTTGGACTAATGACACTTGTATGATCAAATATGTTGGGATCGAGAAACACAATCTTTGAATTATAAATGATGAGATAGATCTATGCTTTAAGTTCAAAACAAAATATCGTGAAGCAAAAGGATAATGAATGATTCTACTATATGATTGATCAGATCAATCAAATTGTTCGAAGGTAAAAGCACATTTACATAGCCTTGGGGGCGGTGACGTGTTGCTAGACGCTTACCATCGTCTGTGTTACTGTGTATCGTGTGCAAGTGGGAGAATGTAAGTTATTATATGCCCACGACACATGTCACACAGAGATACTGCTGAGGAATATGTAAACCTATAGGGTCACACACAAAGAATGCATTTGTTTCCATTTTTAGAAACCCGGATTAAATCAAGTTGATTAAGAAAATAATTATTCTTAAAAGATAATTATGAAAATATGTGTTAAACTGTAATTATGATAGTTACAGGGTGAAAACGTAATTATGTTAATTACGGGGAATTATCTATAATTATATAATTATATTTTAAAGTTTAAAAGGATAATTATATATATATATATATATATATTTGAATTTGAATATTTTAGATAATTACTAAACCTTATTTAATCCTTAATTGAATTATAGTCTAACTATAATTCCTCTAGTATAAATAAGGGGTTAGGCTAAACCATTTGATATACAATTGAATTAGAATAGTCTTTCAGAGAAATACAAAAAAGAAACACTTTTCTTTTCTGTAAAACACATATAGATCTAGGGTTATTGGGCTAGCACCCGGTGGAATTTCGCGTGTTCGTGTGTGGATACCGTTAGAGGAAATCTTGTTTGGTTTCTAAGTGCTCAGCTCGTTCAACCACAACAAATCTGAAAGGTACATCTCTAAACACCCTATGGTGTGGTTTTAAGTTTTGATTAAATACATCATTGGATACGTTTGGGTTTGATTTACTGAAAAGTTTTCTATTTAATTTTGTAACCAAATTTTTTTAACTTCCGCTGTGTTTATCGGTTACAAATTTATCTAAAACCCTACACACACACACACACACATGTGAGTGTATGCATATATATGTATATACACGCAGGTAATTTCAATGATTCCACCTGTAAAAATTAAATTGATTAGAAATTAACCCACCATTTTTTTTTGAAAAAATTAAAACACACACACACACACACACATATATATATATGTCTGTGTATATGATTATATATATATGTTTGTATGGTTATATATATATATATATATATATATATATGTCTGTGTGTATGACTATATATATATATATATGTGTGTGTGTGTGTGTGTGTATGATTATATATATGTGTGTGTGTGTATGATTAATTTTGAGGAAGAAGATAGAGTTTGGGGAAGAAGATGAGAGGTTGATGCATTAATGAGTTGTACTCTAAAAACAATTTAATAAAAAATGAAAAAAACCCTTAAAAGACGAATTTACCCCTGAACTTAACGGACGATTTAACGGAACTAACGCTAGAGGGACCACTTTCATAGCAAAATCGAAACCTCAGGGATGAAATATGCACTGATTGAAGTTCAGGGACCACTTTCGTATTTTTTGGTAAACCATAGGGACCAAAATTGTAGTTTACTCTTATTTTTATGTATTTGTTATGTAATTAGTTTAAATTTTCTATTTTGATATTTTTTTTATTGCAAATAATTTTTTTTATAAATTCGGGTAACCGTGAACCGAACCGTGGGTAACCGACTAACTTCGGTTCAGTTCGGTTCATCTTGCGGTTCGGTTTCGGTTCGGGTAACTAAGTATCCGCTTTATGTGGTTCGGTTCACATTTTTCTTACTAACTGAGCTGAACCGATCCGTGAACACTTCTAGATCGAGGTAAGTTTATTTCAGTTGTTTGTTTTTTCAATATCTAAATGCTCGCAAAAAATTTGTAGACCGTAATCAGTTTCGTAGTAACTTTGGAAGATCATAACTTTTGACTCGTAACTCGGATTAATATAATTTATTTGAGCTAATTATTTATTTGAGATATAAATGCTAGAAAATTTATAGATTCAGATGAAAACAAGAAAATTTAATGTAATCTATTCGTAACAAATTTTGGTAAGCCACAAAATTTGACTCTAAGGGGTTGCTTACTGGACGTTTTACTCAGTAAGTGCTTACTGAGTCATTCACCTTACCGGATGAACATGATAAGACCCGGAAATCTTACTCGGTAAAAGCGATGATAAGGATGGAGAGTCTTACCTGATAAGCGCTTATCGGGTAAATTATGCATACGATACCGTTTTAATGGACTACAACCTTATCCGGTAAAATAAGTTAAAGTGTTGAATCTTACCGGTAAATGTTTATCGGATAAGTGTTTGTATAAACGACCCCTAAGTTGAATTGATATGTTTTTGCATATTGCTTATTTTCAAGAATAATGTCGGATCTGTTTTTTAAGGGAGGAAAGAAAATATGAAATTTATAGAGAAGATGAATGGGGAATGAGAGGAAAATAAAATATTGAATTACAAAGGAGTATTATTTTTGGATATAAAGTGAAAGATATATAAATTTATTTTTTGATGGCAAAAAAATTGTGTGAAAAGTTGACGTTAACGTGAGAAGTGTGAGAATTGGATTTGAACCGTTGATCATTTTTAATCTCATACCCTTCTATGAATTGCGCCTTAGAAGGTAATTGATCTGGTGCATCTTATCTCGGTACATGTCATCCTAATGCATGTCTATTTCTCATCCAATGGTTGATAACCACTTCTCACAATTCTCACGTTAACCTCAACTTCTTACTGAAACTCAACCCTTTTTCGATAACCATTGGTGTATGAGTTAGATTGTGTCCACCTTCACTAAACTCATAAGGTTTTAAAGTTAATAGTCATACAAACTTACATTAACCTTGAAAAGACAGGTAAATTACATATTTGGTCCCTAACGTTTGGCGTTTGTTACAGAATTGGTCCCTAAACTTCAAAAATGGCAAATAAACCCTCCACGTATGCATTTTGTGTTGGATTTGGTCTCTAAAGGCAACGGTCGTCTATTTCCTGCCGTTAACGCCCCCCACGTGAGATGCACACGAGGGTAAATTTGTCTTTTTAACATTTTTATTTATTTTACCATTTTTTTTAAACACCAAGGACCAAAATTGTAACCTTAAACCCAGGCTCCGGCAAAACCCAGTCTCCAGCGAGATCTGAGAGAGAGAGAAAGAGATTGAGAGAAGAGAAGGGATAGAGATCTGAGAGAGAGAGAGATATAAGAGATGGAAAGAGATCGAGACTTCATTTTCCGGTCGGCCACTTCGTCTTCTATAACACCCTAAAAATAGGGATAACAAAAGTCCAAAAAACGGACATGTTGTATTTAAAATTGTCATAGCAAGAGCCTCCCAACAATAGGGAAAATACACAAACCTGTTTAAATACAGTCGTAATTAAACAGACAATAAATAACAACCAACTAATCTAATTTCCATAACTAGAAAATAGATTGCAAATAAGGGTGTCATTAATAAACCCAAAGGTTCTCCTACCAAAAGTAAGTCCAAATGCAATATTCCCAAATCTCTCACCCAAGCACTATGCCAGCTTAGAACTGATGCCGCTAAAACCTGAGATACACATCGACACCAAACACATGTTAGGCCAAAAAGCCTAGTGAGTTGAACAAGAAATAGCATGGTAGAACATACATGACTCTTATCAGCAAATAACCAATTTTCCACATGTATGGAATCAACGGGGGAGACCCATAGCACCAATCAATTCCACTCCAAAGAGTCGATGTACCTTGATGCCCTTAACAAGGAACACCCCAAAGGCCCGACACACTCGAAGATCAGACCATAAAGGAAACTTTCCGAGTGGCGAAGGTCTAGGCACATACCATTCCGGTGGCGCCCCAAGACTACATCCTCCTAGTGAACTTGCCTTGGTTCGTCCAACATAATGCATATAGGAGGTCCTTAGGTATATTTCAACCAAATATAATTCAATACCAACCGTGCGTACAATATCACCCTCCTAATATCATGAGTCCAATATAAGATTTAAATATCCACATAGCCACGTTGTAGATACAATATCACCAAGAGTATTTACCAAATGGAAATCATCAAGATATACCAAACATATATTCCTTATTCATGTCAAAGACCCATTATGGCACACATATTGGAAATCCCCAAATAATTACACAACATAGAGTAAATCATGGGATGATACATCATATACATATATCTCACATAATCTCATGGAAATACCATCAAATACATAAACCCGTAAAGATGACCATTTTGAGAAAATATGTGATAATAACAACAAATAAGCAAATACGATGTGTATCCAGTTTTGACAAAAGTTTAGTAAACTCACCTTGCTAGATTTTTTTACCCACTTAGAGTTTTCCTTGAAGAAACTTGGTTCTTCAAACCAAATCTTCCAAAACCTAGATCCAAAAGATTCCAACCATAATATACATATTCCACCATAAATAATTGTTCCCCAAACACTTAATAATCAAAATCTCTATTTTGGGCAAAACCCTAATTTTGACCCAAAACTCCCAAAATTATCCAAACCAAAATTTAGAGAAATCAAACACTAGAAAACCATCAATTGAGAATTTATAACTTATTTCATGGTTTAGAAATGGAAGTGATACACTTACCACTTAGGTTTTGATGAAAACCTAGAAAACCCAAAAATTCTTGAAGATGGAGGTGATGATGATGAACTCTTGACCTTTGCTTCCAATCCACCACCAAACACTCTTGAATCTTCCCAAAACTAACAATCTATCCTTGAAAAGCTCTCAAATACGAAACCATAGCAAGTTGAATCGCCAAAAACGGAGTTGAAATGAGAGAGTTATGAAGAAATGAAGAATGAGGCTGAAAATCACGATTTATGCACTCTCATACTGCAGGCTATTGTGCCAGGCTATAGTGACAATGTCACAATCGCCGGGCACAATCGCTGAGATTGTACCGAGAGTGTTTGGACTCTGGCGATTGTGACAGGCTATAGTGAAAATGTCACAATCGCCGGGCACTATAGCCGAGCACGTACCGAACACTGTTTTGGCCATAACTTCTTCGTTTTAGCTCCGATTTCGCTCCGGAAAGAACCGTTGGACTCGTAATTGAATACTTCATCTATCAAGACTATAAAATCAGGGATTCAAGCCCAAAATCAAATATCTTATTTTTTTTAATATATCGGTTCCTGTATTAACTTGAATTGATACCTCTCGAAAATCGGGGTGTTACAATCCTCCCAACCTTAAAAGAGATTTCGTCCTCGAAATCTGGAACCACCAAGCACCCAACATCATACTTGGAAAGATCGATTGATTTCCTATCCAAAAGGAATGCCTTTATGAAACTTCACCTCATATACGTGCCCGATTACATTCCGGTTTAGGTTGTCGCTACGTTTCTCATAATGTGCCGTTACAAACTAAATCTCAACGTTCAATATATTTCACCGACGTCAGGATGAACGTTGAGTCCCTGATTAATCATTTTCTTAATCATTAAATCTCGGTTGCCTCCCAACCTTAGATTGCTCGTATTACCTCAAGAGTAACTTACGACCTTATTCAATCATTTCCACCAACAACACCCCAAAGCAAACTTTTTTCCCTTAGATACCTCTAATTAAGACACATCAAGGTCTCCTCGATAATTGATTTGTACTTAAAGTCCACCTTGACATTCTTACCAAATGTATCAAATAGACATTACCACCAAACTCTCACCATGCACATCAAGCATTGAATTCCAAATCAGCGAAAGCCCTGACAATTACCAAAATACCAATGATTGATTCTTAATTATCAACATCTAATTTCCTTAAGTTTACCGCTCGTCCTGCAGACGCACCAGATCTAACGGAAATACACTGAATCACACCAACAGTTATTGTCCTCAAAATAGAGTGTCAACACCTATCCTCGGAATGACCATTATGCAAACATGGGTATACTACCAAATACATCATTCCCGATTAGCAATGTCGATTCAAAGTTGACACATATTCTTGGAAGTAGTCACCCAAATCCAACATCCTTACCAGTCAACCATTACATCATCATTATTCACGAATATCCAACAATATAGTACACCACCGTCACATAGCATACCGTCGTACAAAATTCCCACAATTCCAAAACCAACCATACCCAAACAACCGAACACGATTTTAATCTGTAGGTTTTAACGAAGCATAAAGATCGTTACTTAACTAACTGGGAGAAAGCACATGTCTATAGCCTCAAACTCCGATGACTCTTTTAATCCTTAATCTCGACTTCTAACACGAGGGAGCTTACACCTATAACCCAATGAATTCAAGGTTTTTCACACTATCATGCCAATTTAAAATTTATAAAACTCTCAAATACATAAGTTTTATAACAATTAAACATGCGGTAAAAATACACTATCGTGCATTCGATAGGTTTCAAATTTTATCACCAATGCCACGCATATAAAACCATTTTCAAAACTCATTTGATCAGTACTTATGTTAATAAAACGGTAACGAAAGATGCGTAACAAAATTTTCAAACGGACTACCAGGGTCCTAGTATGCATCAATTTATGCTATGCATATGAAAAAAATAACTTTCCGTCCTATAACATGTGTAATAAAATTTTGTACAACTCCCAAAAGAGGATTTCACAACTTCAACTTTAAAATCTTTTACTTTAACACAAAACGTCGGAAGATAAAATTTCCAACAAAACCTATATACGTCCGATCATTTCCCAAATGTAGCAACACAATAGGAACGTAAATAAATTTTAATTTTTTTATTCGCGTTTCAAATTTGGGCCGCACCGATAAAACGTACTTACCCAAAGCTGTATCTACAACGTCATGCAAACCGGAAATTCCTTTCATGCATTGCGGAAAACTCCTATCAGTAAAATCAATAATTGAAATATGTTCTGAGCAAAAGTTCTATCCGAAATAACATAAATCTTTCATACGATTACTCACACCAACAGTATAATTTATGTAATGAATGAGAAATAGTTTTTACGTACTAAAACAGTGTATAACAAGATGTTCGTACAAAACTACAGAAGGGAAATTCACAAAATCGAACCCCAAAATTTCTGCAATTAACCATGAAATGTCATGAAATAAAACTTCCCATCGTGACTCGCATACCTCGGTTTATTCCCCAAATTTTAGTAAAGACATATGTATGCGATTTGAGTAATTGTAAGAGTAATTTAATTTAATTCCAAACTGTATAAATAAAATATTTGTAAAACCCAAGACAACATGCTCATGATATCGAACTCTTAAAGTTTTCTCTCTTTTAGTCACATTGTGGCATGAAATAAGATTTCAATATAAAACGTTCTTTCATAAACTTAGATTTTACCCAAAACTTATTCAAAATGAGAATAGAGAGAGAACTCCCAATCTTTATAAAACGCGGTTAAAAGGTTATATCTCGAAATACCCAACACGGTGGAACATGATACACAACTCATAAAACATAGATAAAATCTATATAAATAAAAAAATTGCCGTGAACACGGACATTCAGCCCAAACTCACACGACCGTAAAAGTGGACAAACACAAATACCAAAACATGGAAATGACGCATTCCATTCAAACCTTAATCCGACTCGAAACTGTCCACTTAATGCAATCACTATACTTACCGTCAATCCAAGTAACGAATACTAAAATCATTAACTTTTCTAATAGTTACCCAATCAGAAACTTTCTTACCACCCCCAACGGTCGACATACCAAGGCAGTTCACGCAAGCACGAGAATGAATAAGGAGGAGATTAACATAATTGAACACGAAGGAAACGTACTACTACGTCTACCAAATATCATAGCATTAGTAAACCAAGCACAAGAGAACGTACTACTACATTACCAATTGTCACAGTAACGACACTTCAAGCACCATCACGTATAAATATCCTCATAATAACATTAGCTAGGTGAGATTATGAACATATAATACATAAAGGTTCTCGTTACCATCGCCACAACACTTGATAACCATAGTTTCCGTCGACTCTAAGACTAACCCATCTTAGAAATTCTACCCATCTCACAAATCATTCCCTAACGTACTCAGTCTAAGTCTAGACATCTTACATTCATGCCTAGTTCACTTAAACTAGAGCTCTGATACCAACTTGTAACACCCTAAAAATAGGGATAACAAAAGTCCGAAAAACGGACATGCGGTATTTAAAATTGTCATAGCAAGAGCCTCCCAACAATGGGAAAAATACACAAACCTGTTTAAATACAGTCATAATTAAACGGACAATAGATAACAACCAACTAATCTAATTTCCATAACTAGAAAAGAGATTACAAATAAGGGTGTCATTTATAAACCCAAAGGTTCTCCTACCAAAAGTAAGTCCAAATGCAATATTCCCAAATCTCTCACCCAAGCACTATGCCAGCTTAGAACCGATGCCGCTAAAACCTGAGATACACATCGACACCAAACACATGTTAGGCCAAAAAGCCTAGTGAGTTGAACAAGAAATAGCATGGTAGAACATACATGACTCTTATCAGCAAATAACCAATTTTCCACATGTATGGAGTCAACGGGGGAGACCCATAGCACCAATCAATTCCACTCCAAATAGTCGATGTACCTTGATGCCCTTAACAAGGAACACCCCAAAGGCTCGACACACCCGAAGATCAGACCATAAAGGAAACTTTTCGAGTGGTAGAGGTCTAGGCACATACCATTCCGGTGGCGCCCCAAGACTACATCCTCCTAGTGAACTTGCCTTGGTTCGTCCAACATAATGCATATAGGAGGTCCTTAGGTATATTTCAACCAAATATAATTCAATACCAACCGTGCGTACAATATCACCCTCCTAATATCATGAGTCCAATATAAGACTTAAATATCCACATAGCCACGTTGTAGATACAATATCACCAAGAGTATATACCAAATGGTAATCATCAAGATATACCAAACATATATTCCTTATTCATGTCAAATACCCATTATGGTACACATAATGGAAATCCCCAAATAATTACACATTATAGAGTAAATCATGGGATGATACATCATATACATATATCTCACATAATCTCATGGAAATACCATCAAATACATAAACCCGTAAAGATGACCATTTTGAGCAAATATATGATAATAACAACAAATATGCAAATATGATGCGTATCCAGTTTTGACAAAAGTTTAGTAAACTCACTTTGCTAGATTTAGACTAAATCTAGATTTTTTTACCCACTTAGAGCTTTCCTTGAAGAAACTTGGTTCTTCAAACCAAATCTTCCAAAACCTAGATCCACAAGGTTCCAACCATAATTATACATATTCCACCATAAATAATTGTTCCCCAAACACTTTGTTAGGTCTGAATGTGCTAAGGATGGATACTACTGCTACTTGAAATGTATTACTACTGTTTGTAACATTACTACTGCAAGATGAAAGATTACTACTACTAGTAGAATTACTACTGCTTAAAGAGTTAGTGCTGCTACTTGAATAGTTAGTACTGCTTAGAGAGTTAGTACTGCTAGTAGTTAGTACTGCTGAAGAATTACTACTGCAAGCATAGTTAGTACTGCTGAGGATGTTAATGCTGCTAATAAGGATGAAGTTAATGCTACTTATGAAGATAATGACTTGGAACGAAAGATTAGGAGCTGGAGATAAAGACGAAGATAATTATGGAATGGATTATGAAAATCAATTTTGTTTTGATAATTATCTTGTAATCAGGTCTGTATATATAGTATAGAAGTCTTTGTTAGAAAGATAATAGTTTTTGATACAGTTTTTTATATACGTTTGTTTTTAGAGAGAATTAACCTCAAGGTTCTTAGAAGTCCTTTCAATAGAGAAGTATTGAACGTCTGTTGAGCCTGTTCAACAGATTGAGGTTTTTGTTTGTAATCATTAAGTTAAATCAATATAACTTGTGATTTTCATTCTGATACTGTTCCATTGATTTATTGTTAAAGTGTTTTTTCGCGACTTCTTTAACATTAGTTTTTGAGTGTGTGTTAAATTCTTGTTTGAATTTCGATCCTGACAAGTGGTATCAGAGCAAGTGTAACTCGGAAAGCAAGAATCATCATGGACGGATCAAGCGACAACGTTCTTGTTTCAAAGGTCCCCATGCTTAAACCCAATGAGTTTGACATGTGGAAAATTAGAATCAGGCAGTACATTCTTCTCACAGACTTCTCAATGTGGGACATCATTAAGAATGGTCCCTCAGATGGAGGAAAGATGGACGCAGAAGGCAAGAGACCTCCACCAAAGACTGATGGAGAAAGAAAGATGAGGCAGACAAAGATGAAAGCCTTGAGCACTCTGCTCTTGGCAATTCCTAATGAGTACCAACATCAATTCTGCAACTGTTCTGATGCTCAAATACTGTGGAATGCTTTGGAGAAGAGATTTTCAGGTACTAAAAGCACTAAGAGGAATCAGAAGGCAATTCTCAAACAACAATATGAGAATTTTATGTCTACAAAGAATGAGTCCATGACTCAAACCTTTGATAGATTCAATAAGTTGATTGGAGAGTTGGCCACTGTTGGTGTCAAGATGGACCAGGATGATGTCAACAGAAAATTTCTAAGATCTATTGGTGAAGAATGGGTGATGTACATTGTATCCTTCAGACAGAATGATAATCTGGAGGATAAGGAGCTTGATGATCTCTATAATGATCTAAGAGTATTTGAAGCAGAGGTTGAATCTAAGAAAAGGCCATTTGGATACACTCATAATGTTGCCCTCCTATCATCTGATTCTACTGCTAATACAGAATCAGTTAGTGCTACTTATGGCTCAAAACAAGATGGGTCCAATGATTCTGTTTTGGAGGCATTCCTTGCTAGTCATGCTAAATCTGCTCTTATCAATGATGAACTAGAGTAGATCAATGTTGATGATCTTGAAGAGATGGATATCAAGTGGCAGATGGCAATGCTCACCATGAGAGTCAAAAGATTCATCAAAAGAACAGGTAGAAACAATTTTGCCATGAAAAGAGAAGATGGTGTTGGATTTGATAAATCCAAGGTGGAATGCTACAAATGCCATAATCTGGGACATTTTTCCAGAGAGTGCAGAGGAGGAACTGGCCAACAGCATGGAAGCAATAATCATCAACCAAAGTCCACCAACTATAACAGGAATTCATCTCAAGCTATTGTCTCACAAAAAGGAATGGGCTTTGATTTGAGTGATCAAGCAGAGGAGGCCATTCAGAACCAAGCATTGATGGCAGAGGTTTCAGAGTCATCAAGCACTGCACTTCCCACAGAGGTAAAATCTAACCTTTGCTCTAAAACCCGTCTTGAAACTGTTAAAAAGTACAGGGATCACAATCAGAGCATGTGTGATGACCTTAAAAGGTTAGGGAAAGATAGAAGAGAGTATGTTTTGATAGTTGAGAAGTTTGAAGAACAAATAAAGGCATATCAAGCCAATGAACTTCAACATTCTTATGATCTCAACTATTGGAAGTGGGAGAAGAATGAGTTAGAGAGTAAGCTAGAGAAGTCTAGAGAGGAGTGTAAAAAAGTTAAGAGTGAGTTTGAGAAGGCCAAACTAGACATTGAAAAATATCCAATGCTTCTAGAGCAATGGACTCTTTACTTAAATCTCAAATTCATGACAAACTGAGAAGAGGAATAGGCTACAACACCACCCCTCCACCATACAACAATAACTACATTCCACCCACCTCAGACCTCTTAGAAAGACAGGATAAGGATGACTTACCTATAGGAGCCA
Organism: Arctium lappa; assembly: GCA_023525745.1. Lineage (NCBI taxonomy): Eukaryota > Viridiplantae > Streptophyta > Magnoliopsida > Asterales > Asteraceae > Arctium > Arctium lappa. The sequence goes on along the minus strand of CM042056.1, from coordinate 16,768,304 downwards.
CAGAAGAAGATCCTTTAGACAAAGTAGTGGTTGAAGCAGATTCTGAAGAAGAAGACTCTAAGAGTAAGAATGAGGAAGACCATAAAGATATTCCCTTAGAAAACCACATTCTTACAAATGAGAAGGGAGGAAAACCATTTATCAAAAGTGATAAAGTGGAGATGTCCAAGACAGAGAAAGAGCCTATTAAGAGTGAGAAAGTTGAGACCTCAGAAAAGGAAAGGAAAAGGTACAGAGAATTCACTACATGCAAACCTCTGTTATAAATCCCTGTACTTGTCAACAGAACAAGCCCCATAAACATGATAAAATAGGGGGAAATCAGAGAAACAGAAATAATCAGTGGGCTCAAAAACAGGGAATTGATCTAAGCAAAATCAATAGACCAAAGCCCTGTTTTATCTGTGGCAAATTGAATCATCTTGCCAAATACTGTTATTTCAATCCTATTAACCAAAGAGTTACTTTTCAAAGACAAACACAAAATTCTTTTGGTTATAGGAAACAATCAAGAAATCACATGGCTGATAATATGAGAACAGTAACAATGAAAACTGGGACTGCAAAATCTCATATTCAGAATAAGTTTGTTAAATCAAAAGAAAACACTCCAAGCAAGTCAAGGAGTAACTCACAGAACAAGAAAGCAAACAACTTTGTCAAGGTTTGGGTTCCAAAAGTCAAGAAACCTGTTAGTACTGCTACCTCAAATAGTACTGCTAACAAAAATAATGTTGCTAATAGCAATACTACTGCTAACCAAGTTAGTACTGCTAACCAAGTTAGTACTGCTAATCAAGTTAGTACTGCTAACCATGCTAACAAGGATAGTGTTGCTACTAGTATTAATGATGCCAAGCCTATAATTCTGACAAAGTATTCCAGCCATGCGATTCCTAACTCTGATCATCTCATCCAGACTAAAATTACTGATTATAAATATGTTGATGAGAAATGTCAACCCAAGACCACTTTGGCTTTGGTTCCCTTCAAAAACTAACTGTTTTATCATATGTGCAGGGCAACCAACAGCTCAAGAAGAAGAGCATATGGCATGTAGATAGTGGTTGCTCTAGGCACATGACAGGTAACATGGCCTGCCTTCAAAACTTCAAAAAGTTTGATGGAGGATATGTTGCATTTGGTGACAATCCAGAAGGAGGTAAGATCAGTGGAAAATGTATGGTATCAAGAGGTAAGATGTCCTGTGAAGATGTATACTATGTTGAGCAACTGAGATACAACCTGTTGAGTGTATCACAAGTCTGTGACAAGAAACATAGTATATTATTTACTGAGTCTGAATGTATTATCCTTGCTCCAGGATTCAAGGTAGTTGATGAAAATATGATACTACTTAGAACTCCTAGAAAGGATAATGTTTATTGTTTGGATTTAGATAATGTATCATCTGATTCATCATTAAACTGTTTATTTTCAAAAGTTTCCTTAGATGAATCATCTCTTTGGCACAGAAGGATGTGTCACATGAATTTTAAAACAATGAACATTCTTGTGAAAAACAACCTTGTAAGAGGTTTACCTCAAAAAGTTTTCTCATGTGATGATCATTGTGTTGCATGTCTTAAAGGCAAGCAGCACAAAACTTCTCATAAGTCCAAAGAAATAAATACAATCTCTTCTCCTCTTCAATTATTGCATATGGATCTCTTTGGTCTTACAAATGTGATGAGTATTGGTAAGAAATCCTACTGCTTAGTCATTGTTGATGACTTCTCTAGATTTACTTGGGTATATTTTTTGAGGACTAAGGATGAGACAAGTGGACTGATCAAATCCTTTGTTCTTAGGATTGAAAACCAAACTAATCTCAGGGTTAAAGTCATCAGATTTGATAATGGAACTGAATTTAAAAACAATGACTTAAACAACTTTTGTGAGGCTAAAAGTATTGAGAAACAATACATTGCTCCTAGAACTCCTCAACAAAATGGTGTAGCTGAGAGGAGAAATAGGACACTAATTGAGGCTGCTGGATCTCTGTTGGCAGATTCAAAGTTACCAATTACTTTCTAGGCAAAGCAGTTAATACTACTTGTTATGTCCAAAACAGGGTTCTAGTAGTCAAATCTAAAGGAAAGACACCTTATGAACTTTTTAACAAGAAGAAACCTTTTATTGGCTTTTTCAAACCTTTTGGGTGTCCTTGCACTATTCTCAACACCAAATCCCACTTAGGCAAGTTTGAAAGCAAAGCTGAAGATGGATTTATTGTTGGATACTTATCTCATAGTAAGGCTTATAGAGTATTTAACAGTTCTTCAAGGATTATAGAGGAAAGTGACAATGTCAAATGCAATGAGAACACACCAAATCAAATTGGTACAGGTCCTGATTGGTTGTTTGACATTGATTCACTAACTAATGCATTGGGTTTTAGTAATGTGCAAAATGCAGGAACAAGCTCAGAAAAGGTACAAGCACAGAGTTTAGAGTTTGTGTTGTTTTCAATACCTACAGCAGATCCTGTTGAATTTTGCCAGCAAGAAAAGAAAGATGATTCAGAATCAGAAGATTCTGATCAAGATGAAAATGCTAAAGCAGATGAAGAGGACAAAGGTGATGAAGAGAATAAGAGTGATAAAGAGGATGCTCATAATTCAGGAAATGCAGGTCCTGAGATGCCCATACTGTAAGAAGAGGACATTGATGATGAAAGTTCTTCAGTGTATGGTGGAAGCACTCCAGAAAAGAATGAAACTAACCTTGAAGCAAATCTTAATGAGGAGGCTGTCATTGCTACAAGAACTCAGAAGAATCATCCTCCTCAATTGGTGATTGGTGACATTTGTTAGCGCATAAATCTGTTGGATACAAGATCAAGTATTCTGAAGGTCAAAGTTGAGAAAGTCAAAGCTGAAGAAAGTCAAATCTCATTAAAAGTCAAAGTCTATTTGTAATAAGTCAAACTTAGTTGTATTTGTATTTGTTGTTTCCTTAGTATTAGGTGTTAGTATAAATACATTTTTTTCTTGTATTTTCGGTAGCATCAAAGAGTTAGAATTGAGATTTGAGAGAGAATACGTAGAGAGAGAGTTCTAGAGAGAGAAAGTGTAAATTGAGAATTAAAGAGTAATCAAACAGGTTTAAAGAAGATGACTTCCAAAGATGCACTTTCAATCGGCACTGATGTCAAACCTCCAGTTCTATTCAAAGGAGAGTATGAGCAATGGAAGGATCGATTTCTGGATTTTATAGACCGACATACAAATGGAGAAAATATTCGGGAATCAATCAAAGACGGTCCTATGAAACCAATCATGGTTAATGTACCTGATGATGATGATGATTCTTCTGATAGTGGACATGGTGATGTGGAAAAGGAAGAAAAGACAAAACAAGTGAAGGTTGATTTCTCTCAGTATTCTGAAGAACAGAAGAGTCGATATAAAGCTGACAAGCAAGCGAGATCTCTTCTACTCCAAAGCATTCCCAATGACATCTACATCAAGATTGATAGCTACAAGCATGATGCTAAACAGATGTGGAATCAATTGGAAAAGATGATGATGGGATCAAAGATCGGGAATCAGATAAAGGTGGCTAACTGCATCAATAATTATGAGGAATTCAAGGCTAAAGAGAATGAGAGTCTAGAAGACACATATGAAAGATTCACTTTGCTTCTGAATGAGCTGACAAAGAACAAAGTCAAAAGAAGCAGTTGGAAAATAATGTCAAATTCCTGAGCATCCTACGACCAGAGTGGAAGAAACATACTCGTAGGATGAAGCAGATGAAAGACTTAAGTGAAATACCTCTTCACGAAGTTTACGAGACCTTACGTCAGAATGAGGAAGAGGTAGAGGAGAAAAGAGCTGAAAAGAAGAAGGCTGAGAAGGTTCCTGATCCGATTGCTTTGGTTATTGGTGAGAAGAAGAAAGAAAAGAAAGAGAAGATAGAAAAGAAGAAGAAGAAGAAGAAAGTGAGTTCAAGTTCTGAGTCTGATTCTGAAGAAGATAATGATGATGGAGAGAATCTAAAACAAGCTATGATGTTGCTGACCCGTGCATTTCAAAAGAAATTTTATAAGAAGCCGGGATCAAATTCTCAACGCTATTCTTCATCCAGTTCAAAGAACCACGAGCATCGACAGAAAGTGGAAGGAAAGAGGTATGAAGAGGATAGATATGTGGAGAAGAAACCGGATGAGAAGCAGAAGTTCGTGAATGACTACACTGTTACTGCAAAGCCAGCAACTGACTCAATCAAATGCTACAACTGTGGCAAGAATGGTCATTTTGCAAAAGACTGTAGAAAGCCAAAAGTTCGGAATTCTCAATACTATCAGAACAAACTTCTCTTGGCCAAACAACAAGAAGCAGGAATCGCTCTAATGGCCGAGGATGAATTTTGGCTTGATCATTCCGAAGATGAAAGTGAAGAGAAAGAAGAAACAACTCATATCTGTCTCATGGGCAAAGAAGTAAAGGATGTCGAGTCAAATGATGAGGCAGTTGATGAGGTATTAAATTTAACTGAAAAATATTTTATTACCAAAATGGAAACCATAATGGTTGAGCTTCAAAATTTACAAAATAATCTGGAAAAGGAAAAAGAAAGAGTTGCTAAAAAGAACAAGAAGATCTTTGAGCTTAATACGTCTGTTATTTCAAACAAAGATATGATTGATTCTTTACGCAAGTCTGATTTTGATTCTAAATCTTAAGTAGATTGTTTTGAAAAGAAGATTTCTTTGAGTTTGAAGGTAAAGTGTCTAAATATGAGTTTGAGAAGAATGAATCTGCACTAACTGTTTATAAATTGCAGGTTGAAAACAAGAATTTGAATAAGAAGGTAAATGGTCTGGAAGCAAAACTTTATGCGAGAGGTCAAACAGATCAAACCATTTTTTTTAAATGCACCTAACGAAGAGGCTGATGTTAAAGAGAAATGGGGACTTGGTTTTGAAAACCCCCATTATCTTAAGAAAGCCATCAGAAAACAGTCGGCACTTTATAACTATGATTTTCTTGCTTGTGCTGGTAAACATACTCATTTAAAACCCAAATTTGTTACCAAATTGTCAGACGAAGTTGAGGCCATAGAAACTGAAAATAGAAAGAATAAAAAGAAAATGCAACTACCGTTTAACTATGTAAAGTTAAATGATAGTTATCTTTCAGAAACACCAAAAGTTCTTTCAAACGATTATTTTGTTAGTTATTCCGCTTCTGAAATGAAGGAAAACCCTGCAATTGCAAAGGTTTATGTTCCTACATCTATTCTTGAAAGCAAAATAGTCGAGCTTGAAAATGTTTTATCTGGTGAAAAACTTTTGGTTGATATAGAACAAAATGTATTTTCTACAGTTTTAAAGAACACTGTTTTTCAAGTTAAATCAACAAAGTGTTCTACAGTTTCAAAGGCACCTCAAACTTTCTCTGATAATTCTGATGACTTATTTGAGTCTGCAAATGATTTTTTTAATTCTGATGATGGGTGCATGGAAGAATCTGATATGTTTGATGTCCATTCTAAACTTCCTGATCATTCTACTTGTCTTAAAAATGAAAGAGTGTTACCAAGTGATGTTCATATTGGTGAAACATCAACTAAGGTTGGTGATTCAATTTCTGTAACTGCTGATTACTATGCTCACGGTAAGAAACATAAGAAACAGCGATTACAGAAACAGAAATACACTGGTACACAAAAGAAAACTCAATCCCGGAAATCTACTTTTCCTAATAAATCTATATCTTATGTTTCAGATTTAAGGAAGAAAAAGATAAAAGCTCAATCCGAATGGAGACCAAAACAGAAGGATGCTGAGATAGCTGAATCAGTTACTGATAATTCTTGTACTAAATCTGTTAGTAGTGATTCTGATATAGTTGGTCAATGTGCTTCTAATAAACAAAACCTTGTAACTTCTTACAAGCGTTACTCAATAAAGCAATTGATTCAATTATCTCCTATTACTACTAAATCTAGTCCTAATTATCGGAAAAATGATTTTGCTTATTCTCATAATTCCTCTGATTGGTATGGATCTTATCATGTTAATTCTTCGAGATCAAATGTTTTTCAAAGCTTTCAAAAGAATAGAGGATCCATTTTCAAGTGGATACCAAAATCTTGTACTAAACTGATAGGGCCCGTTTTTAAATGGGTACCTAAATCTATTGTCTCCTGATTTCTCTTGCAGACCCGGCATATGTGGTACTTGGACAGTGAATGTTCCAAGCATATGACTGGGCAAAAAGCTTTATTGTCTAACTATACAGAGAAATTCAGTGGAAATGTCAGATTTGGAAACGATCAGCTTTCACCTATCTTAGGATATGGTGACATCATTCAAGATAACATAACGATAAGTAAGGTGAGTTATGTTGAAGACTTGGGGCACAACTTATTCAGCATTGGTCAATTCTGCGATAAAGGGTTAGAGGTCAACTTCAAGTCTAAGAGTTGCTCAGTTCGTACTAAAGACGACACAAAACTCTTAGGTGGACATCGAAAGACAAACCTCTATACCATCAATCTTTCCAAAGTACAGATTGACAATCAAGTATGCTTGATGACAAAAGCTTCAACGTAACAAAGTTGGCTCTGGCACAGACGTTTATCTCATTTGAACTTTCGTTACATCAACAAGCTGGTTCGTGGGAAATTGGTCAAAGGACTTCCTGAGCTGAAATATGAACGAGAACACTTATGTGCAGCATGTGAAAAGGGTAAGATGTAGAGAGTCGCTCACAAACCGAAGCCTGAACCAAACACTAGTTCTCCGTTAGAACTGTTACATATGGATTTGTGTGGTCCAATGAGAACTCAGAGTTTGGGAGGAAAGAAATACGTGTTGGTTATTGTGGACGATTACTCAAGATACACGTGGGTCAAATTTCTTCGATCAAAAGATGAGACGCCCGAAGTTCTCATTACTTTCTTAAAGACAACCCAGGTGAAAATGCAGCGACCAGTCAAGTTTCTTCGTACTGATAATGGCACAGAATTCAAGAACAAGATTGTTGATGAATATCTCGAATCAGTTGGGATTTCACATCAGTATTCTGCTGCTAGAACGCCTGAACAAAATGGAGTAGTCGAAAGGCGAAATCGGACGCTAGTCGAGGCCGCTCGGACTATGCTTAGCCAATCGGACTTACCTCTATTCTTGTGGGCAGAAGCTGTGTCGACTGCATGTCATACTCAAAATCAATCCATGATACACCGTCGTTTTCAGAAGACTCCATATGAGCTGATCAACAACAGAACACCGACTATCAAATATTTTCACGTATTTGGGTGTAAATGTTTTGTTCTTAATGACAGAGAGAGTCTGAATAAATTCAGTGCTAAGGCGGACGAAGGCATCTTTATCGATTATTCTTCAACATCTGCATCATATCGTGTTTATCTAAAGAAGTCAAAATCAGTTGTTGAGAGCGTTAATGTCACATTTAATGAAAATATGGCTTCTGATCAAATCAGTTCAGAACCCGTTATCACAGGAGTATTAGCTTCTGGGCAGATCAGTCCAGAACCTGTTTCTACAGAGAAAAATTCGGATAACGCTTCTACATCTACTTCTCACTTAACTGATTTAGATTTGTTATTTTTATTCTTTTATGATGAGTTTCTTGGAACTAATGTATCTAAATCTGTTGTGACTGACAGGTCTGAAGACACAAGTTGCATTCATCCAGTCACTTCAGATGTCATAACTGAAAAAGCATCCCCCGTTCAGTCTGAAACTCACCTTCCTATTGTTACTCCTACAGTTGAAGATGCACAAGCAAATGATGAGCCAGAAGTAACTGTTTCAGTTGGTTGTGATACTTCTGCACCTGAGTCTTCAACTGCAAAACCCCCTCATGTTATTCAAACAGAAGATTCTAAAAGTGGATTTCTAGATGATGATCAAATTCAATCAATATCTACTCCACTTCCTCATGAGCATCGCTGGACTAAAGAGCATCCATTACATCAAGTAATTGGAGATCTCAACAAGCTTGTACAAACGAGGTCAGCGACTCTTAATCAATGCATGCATGACTCATTTCTCAGTAAGATTGAGCCAACACGAGTATCTGAGGCTCTTGATGATTCGGACTGGGTATCTGCAATGCAAGAAGAGATCAATCGGTTTGAAGCCCTAAAGGTTTGGAGATTAGTTCCTAAGCCAGAAGGAAAGACCGTGATAGGAACTAAATGGGTATTCAAGAACAAAAAGGATGAAGATGGTGTCGTCATAAGAAACAACGCTAGACTTGTTGCCAAAGGTTATCGGCAAGAGGAAGGCATTGATTACGATGAGACGTATGCTCCGGTAGCACGTATAGAGGCAATCAGAATGTTTCTAGCCTACGCCGCTCATAAGAAATTCACAGTCTATCAGATGGATGTGAAAACAGCCTTTCTGAATGGCATTCTTAAAGAGGAAGTGTTCGTGTCTCAACCAGAAGGGTTCGTCAATCCAGATAAGCCAGATCATGTCTACATCTTGGACAAAGCCCTTTATGGATTAAAACAAGCCCCTCGAGCATGGTATGGCATCTTATCCAAATTCTTGGTCAAGTCTGGTTTCTCCAAAGGTAAGATTGATACTACTTTATTCATCAAGAAAGAAAAAGCTGATATTATTCTTATTCAGATTTATGTTGATGATATAATATTTGGTTCTACAAATTCAAAATTTTGCAAAAACTTCTCTAACCTCATGGTGTCACGTTTTCAAATGAGTATGATGGGAGAGATGATTTTCTTTCTCGGATTACAAGTTAAGCAGTTTTCTACGGGGATTTTCATTAACCAATCTAAGTACATTTTGGACATTCTTCGGAAGTACAAAATGGAAAATTGTAAACCTATTGGAACCCCGATGGCACCAGGTACTAAGATTAACACTGATCCTTCGGGTAAAAGTGTTGATGTTAGGACTTATAGAGGTATGATAGATTCGTTAATGTATCTTACATCAAGTAGACCCGATATTATGTTCTCAACATGTCTATGCTCTAGATATCAAGCTGCTCCCAAAGAATCCCATTTGGCTGCTGTCAAACGGATTTTTAGATATCTGAAGGGGACTGCAGACCTTGGTCTGTGGTATCCTAAGGATACAGGGTTTCGACTGATTGCATATTCAGATGCAGATCATGCAGGTTGCATGTTGGACAGAAAGAGTACTTCTGGTCACGTTCAATTTCTTGGAGACAAGCTCGTTAGTTGGGCTTCAAAGAAACAATTATGCGTTTCCACATCGACTGCTGAAGCAGAGTACGTAGCTGCTGCCAGTTGTTGCTCTCAAGTCTTGTGGATGCGAACACAGCTACGAGATTATGGATTCAAATTTGATAAAAATCCAATCTACTGTGACTCGAAGAGTGCGATTGCAATATCTGCTAATCCTGTCCAGCATACGAAAACCAAACATATTGATGTCAGGTATCATTTTATAAAAGATAATGTAGAAAAAGGAACAGTTGAACTTTATTTTGTAAAAACAGATTATCAACTTGCAGATTTATTTACCAAACCCTTAGATGAAAAGAGATTTAATTTTCTTGTCTCTAAGCTTGGTATGTTAAATCTTAAGACGTAATCGGTTGTTACCTACTAAAGTTACAAATTGTTATTTTTCATCATTTTCTTTATCTTTATTTCTGAAAGATATCTGCACTTTAATTGTTTGCTCATGATCTCAGGGGGAGTTAGAGAAGATTTTAGATGATCTACATTCATTTGAGGGGGAGCAAAAATAATTTCTGCATTATACATTTTAACTAACAAAATTTTTGTGATGCATGATTTTAGGGGGAGCCTATAAGTCAAAAGGAGTAAGACTATGATTTCTGATTACTTCAAATCAGAACTCGTACATTAATCGTTTTATTGCTTTATGTCATTTTCTTTTAGAATAAATTTTGTGAATAAATTTTTTACTAGACTTTGAGACTTGCAGGATGAGAGAAGCTGACAAGATCATATCTAAATGACTACAGCTTGACTTTCTGAGAATTAAGATTGCGCGAAAAGGTAAATTTCTTATCTTAATCTCAAATATATCTGAAAGAAGGACAACTTTCAGGTATAGAAAACATGTTCTTAAATGTTCAAACCACTTCTGATTTTTAAACAGATTTTATAATTTGGAAGTGTGATTTTAAATGTTTTCATTTTTTATTTTGTGCTTATATGTTTACAAACCGTGTGTTTCCAAAGATAAATACTTGCGTATTGTCTTTTCTATATACTTTCAAGTATTCATACACACCGGTTTGAATCGTTGTTCAACATGTTCTTACCATGTCTCAAAATTGAAACAATTTTTTCTTCGATGGTAAGACACTCCGCTTGTATTCAATGAATTTTGAGTGATATTTCATTTCAAAACGGTCATTTCAAGAATGTCTATATTTTGTTTCGTATAGACAAATATCAATTATTCTTTACCATAAGCTTTAATTGCTTTATCATTCATTTCTGATCATTTTTAATACAATGTCAGATTTTCAAACAAGTCTTTTGCATTCATTTTCATTCATTCAGTATACTTGTTTGAAAATATTTCAATGTCTAAAAATGCTCAAATTTTCATGATTATATTTTATGAGCATATATTCGTCTGACATTTGTATATGAGCTTTAACTGTTATAGTTAAATCATCTGAGCAACATTATGCTTTTATAGGAAATATGGGTTCTTTGTGCTAGGAATTATCTGAACTTCTATGGAATCACGTTAACCAGTGATTTCTACCCAAGAAGTTAATCTATAGAGATTGAGTGTGAGGAGTCAAAAAGAAATGAGTGTGGGTTGTGCGATGAGGTAAAATGGAAAAGAGAGTTTGGTTAGTAGTGCGCTTAATGATTAAAAGAAAGAGGGTGTGAGATCAGAGTAAAAGAATATCAAACTCTGCACCAACTATTTTCTGAGTCGGGCAGCCACATTACTAATGTTTCACAATTCTTTCGTGAACATTATTGAAACAGGCAAATAGCCCATGCCAACTCTTGCTTAAACCCCACCAACCACTCATTTTCTTCTCAAAAAAAAATGTTTCATATTTTTCTGGGGATGCAGCATATAATCTATCTGGTTTTCATTTGGAAAATCTGGATATTGAAAAAGAAGGAAGTCTGCCCCACCTTCGCATTTCAATCATGCACTTAGAGTCTGTGTTTATCTACTGTTGTCTCAGTGGTTTACACAATGTTGAGCCTTATTAAAAAGCAATCATTTGTGATTTAATTCTTTCTACACTTGCACGAGCACACAAAGAATTCGTTTCTTTGTCATAACATTCATAGAAATTGCCTTTGTGGTATTTCGATGATTGGATGGAAGCCCTGGGGGAATGAACATCACAAAAACTCCTTTATATTTTGTATTCGTTACACACAGTGACTTTGTGTTACTGACAGGCATTTTAACTGATTCATCTGTTGATTCAGGAGTTACCTATTCTTATTTTGTCTGGATTTGCAAAGATCTAGATGAATACTTGGTTATGGTTACTGAATCAGAGGCTCAGTATGACAGATCAGAATGGTCAAAGACATTTCTTGGACGAAAAGTTTTGATGATATAGATGCTCAAATCATCAAAAAGGGGGAGATGATATGAAGAAATGTTAAAGTTTTGAAGTTTGGAAGAGATGATATCAAGATCTGATAAAGTTTTGTGAAGTTGATTTTCTGAAATGTTCAAGTCAGAAAGTTCAAAGGGAAGATTTGAAGACAATCAAAGAATTTCTGAAGTTTTGAGGAAATTTTCTTTGAAGATTATTTGTTAAAGCAAGGTGAGCTGAATCTGAAGATAATTTTCTTTCCAAAGTCTGAAAGTATTATGTGAAAGATTTGGGGAGATTGTTCATCGTTGAAGATATTTTTTGGAAGGAAGACAGTCAAAAGAAAAAGGGGAGAATATTTTGACAGAGCTTAAAGTGAAGACTGATTTGCTAAATCTTTCAACAATGATCTTGAATCCAAAGGGGGAGATTGTTAGCGCATAAATCTGTTGGATACAAGATCAAGTATTCTGAAGGTCAAAGTTGAGAAAGTCAAAGCTGCTAAAGTCCAATCTCATTAAAAGTCAAAGTCACTTAATAAAAGTCAATGTATTTTGTATTTGTTTTGTTGTGTTTTAGTTTCCTTTGTATTAGCTTTAGGTATAAATACTTTTCTTCTTGTATTTTCTGTAAGGACGCATAACAGAGTTAACAGATTTGAAGAATACGTTTTAGAGAGAGAGAGAGAGAGAAAGTTCTAGAGAGAGAAAGTGTAAACTTTGAGAATTGAAAGAAATCAAACAGGTAATCATTGTGTTAAATATTGTTTGTTTGATTAAACTTGTTTAGAAACTAGAATCTGGAACACACAATATTAATTCCCTAATGATCACAAGGCAACAAAGCAAGTTAGGAGGATTGAAAGACATACAGACATGCTTGTTATCTTGTTTTCTATCCCAGATTGAACCCAAGAAGGCCTATGATGCAATGAAAGACCCACGCTGGATAGAAGCCATGCAAGAGGAGTTGCTGCAGTTTGTGTTGCAAGATGTATGGGATCTGGTGGATCTTCCAAAAGGACACAGAGCAATTGGCACAAGATGGATCTTCAGGAATAAGAAAGATGAGAGAGGAATAGTAATAAAGAATAAGGTCAGACTTGTGGCACAAGGGTACACACAAGAAGAAGGTATAGACTATGAAGAAGTATTTGCTCCAGTAGCCAGAATTGAGGCAATTAGGCTGTTTCTAGCCTATGCTTCTTTCATGAAGTTCAGAGTTTATCAGATGGATGTCAAGAGTGCTTTCCTATATGGAACAATTGATGAAGAAGTATATGTTTGTCAACCTCCAGGGTTTGAAAATCCTAACTATCCTGACAGAGTATACAAATTAAAGAAGGCACTCTATGGACTACATCAGGCACCAAGAGCATGGTATGACACTCTGTCTACCTATCTCTTGGAAAATGGTTTTGAAAGGGGAATAATAGACAAGACTCTGTTCATCAAAAGGAAGAAGAAGGACATCCTACTTGTGCAGATCTATGTGGATGACATCATCTTTGGATCCACAAAAGATTATATGTGCAAGGAGTTTGAGGAGCTAATGCACAAAAGATTCAAGATGAGCTCTATGGGTGAACTTACATTCTTCCTTGGGATACAGATTACACAGAAGACAGATGGTATCTTCATCAGCCAATCCAAGTATGTGCAGGATATACTCATCAAATTTGGATTTTCATATTCAAAGCCTGCAAGCACACCCATGGAAACACACAAACAGATCACTGCAGATCTTGAGGGGGAGGATGTAGATGTTCATCACTATAGATCTATGATTGGCTCCCTCATGTATCTAACAGCTTCAAGACCAGATATTATGTTTGTTGTTTGTGTGTGTGCCAGATTTCAAGTCAGACCTAAGCAATCACATTTTCAAGCAGTCAAGAGGATCTTCAGATATCTCAAAGGACAACCTAGGTTGGGTCTTTGGTATCCTCATGACTCACCATTTGATCTACTTGCTTATTCTGATAGTGATTTGGGTGGTGCAAACTTGGATAGAAAGTCTACCTCAGGAGGATGTCAGTTTTTGGGTGCAAGACTAGTGTCATGGCAGTGTAAAAAGCAAACCACAGTGTCCACCTCTACAACTGAAGCAGAGTACATAGTTGTTGCAAGTTGTTGCTCACAAGTGTTATGGATTCAAAATCAGATGTTGGACTATGGTGTTACCTTTATGCACACTCCAATCTTCATTGACAACAACAGTGCCATAAGCATTGTTAATAATCCAGTGAAGCACTCAAAAACCAAGCATATAGAAATAAGGTACCATTTCATTAGAGACTGCAATGAAAAGAAGCTAATTCAGGTTGTGAAAGTACACACAAGTAACCAATTTGCTGATCTATTCACCAAAGCTTTTGATGTGGGTAGATTCACATTCTTGGTCACAAGTGTGGGCATGATAAACACTGAATAAGCATCTTTTGATTTTCTTTATGTACCATTTCTATATAGATTCCTTCTACTTTCTCATATTATATTGTGCATGGTGCTGCTAACCTTGTGTGTTTAAGTGTTTCAGATTGCTTCAATTGGATACTTGGTACTTATAGTTCAATTAATACTACTCTGTATATTACTCATGATGTCAGTTCCAATATGGTTAAGTATGGTTACTACTGCTAGGTGGTTTATACTGTCAGTGCAAAGTTACTACTGCTTGCCTTATTTCTACTACTAATCAGTGTTACTACGGCTGGTATGTGTTAATACTGCCAGTATGTGTTACTACTGCTAATATGAGTTAATGTTGCGAGCTTGTTAATACTGCTAGGGTACTTAGTACTACTTCTAACTGAAACCCTCCACATATAAATACCCTTTGTGACCGCAAAAATACAAACGGCTCTTTGAACTTCCATTGCTTCTCTTTCTCTCTCTCTCTCGATTTCTTGCTTACCAGTGTAAACCCTAGTTGCGATTCGAACCCTAGAATCAATCAGAACGATGGCAAGACTAGAATTATTTGATGAACACAATGAGGTTGCTATGCTGCAAAAACCCAAACAGGCTGAGGGTTTTCATCCGATTTTGGATTTCCTCAAATCGTTGCACATTGCCTATGCCCTCACTGTCAATCCCACAATCTATGTGGAACATCTACGACAGTTCTGGGCAAATGCCTCAATCCAGACTATGGAAGGAAGGCAGGTCATCCAATCAAGGGTTTGTGATAAACCCATTACCATATCAGAGGACAACATACGCATTCATCTTCAATTAGATGATACCTCAGGTATTACCTCTCTTCCTAAGGAAGATCTCTTCCAAGTTCTTAGTCGTATGGGGTATAAAGGTCCCACTGATGTATATAAGTTTTACAAGAACATATTTTCACCTCAGTGGCGGTTCTTTGTTCATACCCTACAACACTACATTTCACGAAAAACAACTGGATGGAGTGAGTTCAACAGTACCTTAGCTTATGCTCTAGTCTGCTTAGCTACCTCTAGAAAGTTTAATTTTTCTCAAATGATCTTCAATGATTTAATGTCAAATCTAGATACCAAATCCAAAAGCTTTTATATGTATCCAAGATTTGTGCAAGAAGTACTAATTAATGAATTGACGGATTTACCCTCTTCTAATGAGGTGTATGTACCAAAACCTCCCAAATGGAAGGTGTTATCAAACATGAAAAGGCCTTCCAAGGACTTTTCTGGCTAAGACACTCCATTGTTCTCTACAATGATGGGTGTGTCTCTTTCCCATGGTGAGGCATCAGGGTCACAGCCCACATCTGACCACCCAACTGATGACCTACCCACACCATTCAGTTCCATTAATCCTCATATCCCTATTGTCAAGCCAATATCCCCAATCACCAAAACATATATAAGGAAAAAGGTACAGAAGGTTCCTTCCCTTCTTGTATCTTCACCCCCAAAGCCTACAAGCCTTCTGATGGAGCATTCTCAATCAGAGAATATCCAAAGGGAAACCATAGGGGTGTCTCCCAACCCCAAGAAGGTGCTCTATAAGGAGAAGGATGATCATGTGGGTAGAAAGGCTCACACTACTGTTTCTGCACAAGGTGTAGGACAGGACATTGTGAACATCTCTAAGACCTTCCCCACGGCAACTTTAGATGATGATAACTGCGTTATCTGATGGGTTTTCACCTTCCGAATCATAAGTTTACGGCTCGTCTTGAAACAATAATTGGTATTTCGGACTAATATTTTGAGCAAGTGTTGTGCAGACATACAAGATATCAAGTGGAAGAAAAAAAGGCTTATTTATACTCCATTTGAACGTCCCGGTTGAAGACGGTATCGAACCAAGTGGACGAGTGAAGAAAAAACGAAAATCATAACCTCAGCTATTGTGCCAGGCGATTGTGACAGGTGTCACTATCGCTGGCATAATCGCCCAAGATGTACCGCGGGCATGTTAAGCCTGGCGATTGTGACATTGTCACAATCGCGGGCACTATCGCGGTCGTGGTCTGCTGGTATAAAAAGTTGCAGAAAGTTAATGTTTAGGGTTATCTCGGGATTGTTGGAGGCTAGACCCTAGGGGAGCTGTTCTAAACCGTTTTCAGAGCAGAATAGAAGACTTTTACTAATTGGGAAGGTGGAAACAACTTTTGGAGCTCAAAATTGGTAGTGTGTATCAATCATTGAGGGAGTTTTATCATTATACTTGTATTTTGTTGAGAAACAATGTATTTGGGTGCTGTCATCTTCTTCTCTATGGTTTTATTTATTATTAGTAACATGAACTAAACCTTTTGAGGTTGGGGGAAGGATGGATTTTGGTTTTATACCGTTAGATATATGATTATTGCATTTTATTGAGTTAATACACTTGTTGGTTGAAGTTTGTCTATCTTGTTCTTATTGCTTTTGAGATTGGCCATCTTATTCATCTTTTGGTTGTATTTCCTCTTGAGAAATTGGTTTTATAACTTGATAAAAGTTAGATAAACCTAGGGTGAGATATTGGATAGAGATATACCAAGTAAACCCTAGTTTGTGTTTGTGATTCTTATGCTTAATGAGTTGAATGTTTATGTGTATTGGTTGAGAGACTTCAATATATATTGCATGATACATTCTTGCTATTGCTCGAGAGAGAGTAGTGAGTATATTTGGAATTGCTAAATTTAACCTTGTGTATTGAGTCATTTGAATGTGTGTTATTTATTTGTTGGTGTAATTCAAATGAAATCCGACCCCTAGCCTTTCCCTTGTCATATAAGTATTCTCCTTGTGGTGCTTGAATCAGTTGTTGAATTGTATTATGTGCTTGCTTCCATTGTCTCTTGATAAGTAGTTAATTAATCATTCTCAAACCAATTTTATCAGCAGTTCAGTTTGTAGTTGTGGTAGCCTTTGTGGTACTTAAACTCGTAGTTCCTTGGATCGATACTCGTACTTAGTACGTATTACTTGATTGACACCGTACACTTGCGGTAGATTTGGAGGGTTGCATAAACCGTCTATCAAGTTTTTGTCGCCGTTGCCGGGGAACTATTGTAGTGTTAATATCACTACCGGTTATAGCGCTGCTAGATTGGACATTATTCTTTAATTCCATTATTTTTACTTACTATTCTTTGGGTTTGTTTTCAGGCACTCACTCTAGTGCATGCCAAGGAGACGTAACCGAGGAAGAGCGATATTGCCTTTGGATCCGGAAATCGAACGCACAATTCGATTAAGGAGAAGAGAGCAAGAACAAGAACACGTGATGGCGAACAATCAAGCTTTAAGAGATTTCTCGTGTCCCACTTATGATGGCTCACAACAGGGCATTCAAGCTCCTAATGTGGAGGCTAACAACTTCGAAATCAAGCCGGCCATCATAAGCATGATCAAGCAAGAACAGTTTGGGGGGCTACCTCATGAAGACCCGGTTGGTCATCTTGAAAGATACAGTGAGATCCTCAACACTTTCAAGATGAACGGAGTCCCATCGGAGGCCATTCGTCTTAGGCTCTTCACATTTTCCTTGTGTGATCGGGCCAAGTCGTGGCAAAGAAGTATCCCCGCCGGACAGATCACCACATGGGACCAACTTGTGAAGGCATTTCTATCAAAGTTTTTCCCTCCCGTTCGTACTGCAAGATTGCGAGCAGAAATTACGCAGTTTAAGCAATTGGACCAAGAATCACTCTATGATGCTTGGGAAAGATACAGGGAATTGCTCAGAAAGTGCCCCCACCATGGTCTTCAACCATGGCTGATCATTGAAATGTTCTACAATGCCCTCCACCCGAACTTTAAAGCCACTGTTGATTCTGCAGCGGGGGGATCTCTCATGTCAAAGTCTTATGATGACGCTTATGCTTTGATATGTGAAATGGCCGACAACAACTATCAATGGCATTCCGAAAGGAGTGGCCAACTAAGAAGGCCAACTGGATCTAGCTCACAAGATTCATCAGAGATCTCTTCTTTGATAGCCCAAATCTCTAGGCTAACAAACCAACTAAGGAACATGGCGGTGAAGGCGGTTGGCAATGTAACCTGTCAGTTATGTGGAGATTCTCACTCTACCGAAGAGTGCCACATTGTGACTTCATTGGATGCAAACGATGTTGAGCAAGTGAACTACATGCAAAATCAACCCAACCGACAACCCAACAACCCTTTCTCAAATACATATAATCCGGGTTGGAGGAATCACCCTAACTTCTCTTGGTCAAATCAACAAAACCAAGGGGATCAATCTAGGGGTGATATGGGTCAGTCACAACAACATCAACAACAACAAGCTCAAGCCCAACATCAATTTTTTTCTTCATCCCAGAATTTCAAACCCCCCGGTTTCAATCATCAAGGAAACCAAAACATGAGAAACGACGGGGAGGGATCTTCAAGCGAAAAGAAATCAGGGTTGGAGGAGATGATGATGCAATATTTATCAAAGATGGATACGGTGATCGGTGAACAAGGTGCAACTATCAAAGCAGTCATCCAAGGTAATGAGCAAAATGCGGCCACAATTAAAGCGGTGGTGCAAAGCAATGAACAAAATACCATTGCCATTCGGAATCTCGAAAGGCAATTTGGTCAATTCGCGGATGCACACTCTTCAAGGAACCAAGGCAAATTGCCTAGTCAAACCGAGCCAAATCCATGAGAACATTGCAAGGCCGTTACTCTTAGAAGTGGGAAGCCGTTGATTAAGGATCCAACTAGAGATGACATGGACTCCGAGGAGAAAGAAGCGCCAATCACTCAAGAGCCGGAACTTATTGAAGTTGAGGTTGAAGATGTTGTTGAAACACCCAAGAAGGCACAAGAGGCACCATCGTCATCCAAACCGATTGTGAAGGCATACAAACCGTCAATACCATTTCCCAACCGACTTAAGGAATATAAGGACCAACAACAATTCGCTAAATTCTTGGAGGTCTTTAAAAAGTTACAAATCAATATTCCTTTCGCGGATGCATTAGCTCAAATGCCCTCTTATGCAAAGTTCTTGAAGGACATTTTGTCTAACAAGAGAAAGATTGAAGAGCATGCCACCGTCGCACTCACGGAAGAATGTAGTGCCATCATCCAAAACAAGCTTCCACCCAAGCTTAAGGATCCAGGGAGTTTTACTATTCCTATTCATATTGGTGATTTTGAGTTTGGTAAAGCTTTATGTGATTTAGGTGCAAGTATTAATCTTATGCCTTTATCTATTTTCAGGAAGCTTGGTCTTGGTGAAATCAAGTCGACAAGGGTCACATTGCAATTGGCGGACCGTTCCATCAAACACCCACATGGTATCATTGAAGACGTCCTAACTAAAGTCGGGAAATTCTACTTCCCCGTTGACTTTGTTGTTTTGGACATGGAAGAGGACGTCGATGTACCTCTAATTCTTGGAAGGCCCTTCTTAGCAACCGGAGGCGCATTGATTGACGTCCAAGGTGGAAAATTGACCTTACGGGTGGGAGATGAAGAGGCCGTTTTCAATGTATTCAATTGTACCTGAAGCAAAAATGATGTGAACGCTTGTTTTAGCATGGACGTTGTTGACCGAGTGGTACAAGAGGCATTTGACAGAAAAGCGACTGATGATGAAATGGGAAATGTGTTAATGAATAGCTGTTACGAAGGAGAAAGCAATGAAGACGAAGGTGTGGAATGCGTGATGCAATTGGAGGCCACACCTTTCCGAAAATTCTCAAGGCACCAACAGTTTGAAGAGTTGGGACCTAAAAATGCCAAACCCCAACCGTCGGCGGAAGTGCCTCCGCAACTAGAGCTCAAGCCATTACCGTCTCATTTAGAGTACACTTACTTAGGGGCAAATTCTACATTGCCCGTGATAATTTCATCACAACTAAGTAAGTTGGAAAAAGAAAAGTTGCTTCGAGTTTTGAGGGAGCACCAATCTGCCATCGGGTGGACAATTGCCGATTTGAAGGGGTTGAGCCCTTCCTTTTGCATACACCGGATAAAGATGGAGGATGGATATATACCATCCGTTGAGCACCAACGAAGATTGAACCCTAATATGAAAGAGGTGGTGAGGAAGGAGGTGATGAAACTTCTTGATGCGGGGATTATATACTCAATTTCTGATAGTCCTTGGACTAGCCCCGTTCAAGTAGTCCCAAAGAAAGGTGGGGTAACTGTGGTAAAGAATGAGAAGAATGAATTGATTCCAACAAGAACGGTTACCGGTTGGAGAGTTTGCATTGACTATCGCAAACTTAACAACGCCACAAGAAAAGATCACTTCCCCTTGCCATTTATTGACCAAATGTTGGAGAGATTATCCGGGCACGCTTATTATTGCTTTCTTGACGGGTATTCGGGTTATAACCAAATCCCGATTGCCCCCAAAGATCAAGAAAAGACGACGTTTACATGCCCATACGGTACTTTTGCCTATCGTCGTATGCCCTTCGGATTATGCAACGCACCCGCCACATTTCAACGTTGCATGATGGCTATCTTCTCCGACATGATAGAAAAGACGATGGAGATATTCATGGATGACTTCTCTATTTTTGGGGACTCGTACGACGCTTGTCTAGCAAATCTCAAGATGGTCCTCAAGAGATGTCAAGACACCGACTTAGTCTTGAATTGGGAGAAATGTCACTTCATGGTGACGGAAGGAATTGTATTGGGCCACAAGGTGTCCGCCATGGGTATCGAAGTCGATAAGGCAAAGATTGAAGGGATTGATAAACTTCCATATCCGACTTCTGTAAAAGGGATTCGTAGCTTCTTGGGTCATGCGGGGTTCTATCGTCGTTTCATCAAAGATTTTTCTAAGATTGCCAAGCCCCTCTCCGAGTTACTCTTCAAGGATGCAAAGTTTGAGTTCACGGAAAGCTGTGAAGTAGCCTACGATAGGCTCAAGAAAGAACTCACATCCGCACCAATTCTCACCGCACTAGATTGGACCTTACCCTTCGAAGTCATGTGTGATGCTAGTGACTTAGCCGTGGGGGCTGTTTTGGGCCAACGGAAAGATAAGAAACTCCATGCAATATACTATGCTAGCAAAACCTTGGACGCGGCACAAGTCAATTATGCCACCACTGAAAAGGAATTGCTAGCCGTAGTGTTTGCATGTGAAAATTTTAGATCATATCTTGTTGGGTCTAAAATCATTATTTACACTGATCATTCCGCTTTAAAATATCTTATGTCAAAGAAAGATGCAAAACCAAGATTAATCCGTTGGATTTTACTTTTGCAGGAATTTGACATTGAGATAGTGGACAAGAAGGGGACGGAGAATCTTGTCGCGGGTCATTTGTCAAGATTGGAGGGATTGGAGAGAGAAGATGTGGTTCCCATAAACGAATACTTTCCAGATGAGCATCTGTATTCCATTGGGGTATCCGACCCATGGTATGCGGACGTGGTAAACTTTTTGGCGAGCGATGTAACTCCTCACGGCTTAAGCTCACATCAGAGGCGCAAGTTCTTTGCTGATGTGAAGCGCTATTTTTGGGAGGAGCCATATCTATACAAACATTGTGGGGATGGTATGATTAGACGTTGTGTGCCAGGCGAAGAACAACTTAATGTGCTAAAGCATTGTCACTCTCTCGAGTGTGGCGGTCACTTCAGCACCGATCGCACCGCGTCTAAAGTCTTACAATCCGGATTCTACTGGCCCTCTTTGTTCAAAGATGCCCGGAACTTCATTGCCTCTTGTGATAGATGTCAACGAGTCGGGAATATCTCCAAAAGAAACGAAATGCCCATGAAAATCATCATGGAAGTGGAGATATTTGACGTTTAGGGCATAGACTTCATGGGTCCATTCTCGCCGTCCTATAAAAACGAATATATTCTAGTGGCGGTGGATTATGTATCTAAGTGGGTCGAAGCAATTGCGTCCCCAAGAAACGACTCCAAGGTTGTTATCAACTTTCTGCGTAAGCACATCTTTTCACGGTTTGGCGTTCCGCGTGCATTGGTGAGTGACGGTGGAAGTCACTTTTGCAACCGATATTTGAATACCGTACTTAAAAAGTACTCTGTCACTCACCGGGTCACCACACCATATCATCCCCAAGCCAATGGGTTGGCCGAAGTATCTAACCGAGAGCTTAAACAAATTTTGGAAAAGACGGTTAGTGCTTCTAGAAAGGATTGGTCGGCAAGGCTTGATGACGCACTGTGGGCGTACCGTACAGCATTCAAAACGCCCATAGGTATGTCGCCATACCGATTAGTCTTTGGCAAATCATGTCACTTACCGGTGGAACTGGAGCACCGCGCATATTGGGCAATCAAGACCCTTAATTTTGAGTTAGATGCAGCGGGGAAGAAGCGAACTTTGCAACTTAATGAGCTCGACGAAATTCGTCTAGATGCGTACGAAAGTGCACGCATCTACAAGGACCGGAAAAAACGTTTTCATGATAAATTCATCATGAACCAAACGTTCCATGAAGGTCAAAAAGTGCTTTTGTTCAACTCTCGTCTTCAGTTATTTCCCGGTAAGCTGAAATCACGATGGTCCGGTCCGTTCGTTGTGGTTAAAGTCCATTCATATGGGGCCATCGAGCTAAAGGGTGATGATGGGGAGATTTTCAAAGTAAATGGCCAAAGGTTAAAGCCATATCTGGAAGGCGAACCAATGCAAAGCAAGGACTCCGTATTGCTCTCTACACCAACTTGAAGATCGTCAAGGTCGTGCCACGACCCTAAATAAGGCGCTGGGTGGGAGGCAACCCACCAAGGTTAGTTGTATTTTTTGTCCATAATAGCGTTTTTGAGTTTGGCAATGTGTTTTCTCATGAAAACCAGCCAAAATACCCCATTTTTGGTCACAAGCCATTGTGACAGCAAGTTGGCACACACCTCACAATTTTTTGTTCTCTGTACCATTTCGGCGATAATGCCATGGCACAATCGCCTATGTCACTATCGCCAAGAAAATCGACCCTCGGTACCATTTAGGCGATTGTGCCTGCGATAGTGCCCTGACACAATCGCCCGTGTCACAATCGCCGCAGAACACACCCTCTCGGTACACTTTAGGCGATTATGCCCCACGATAGTGCCCAAGGCATAATCGCCTGGCACTATCGCCGTCGCGAAAATCAGGTTTTAAAACCCTTGGCCGAAATCAGAAACACACGCACACACATAGAGCAGTTCAGGGGCGATTTTTTTTTACTTATCTCTCGGGCGATTTTGGGTGATTTCACTCCCTACCTCTCCATTCTCGAATCCTCTTCCAATTTTTGGTTGATTCCTTGTTATACTTCACCTCCCAAGTAAGATTTCTTCTCTATTTCACTTTATTTCTCCCTACATTGTGAGATTTCTAGGTTTGTGGTCAATGAT
The DNA here is from genome assembly GCA_023525745.1 of Arctium lappa. Lineage (NCBI taxonomy): Eukaryota > Viridiplantae > Streptophyta > Magnoliopsida > Asterales > Asteraceae > Arctium > Arctium lappa. Next base: position 16,744,976 of record CM042056.1, on the reverse strand, counting down.
TTTTCTTGTTCAAGTTCTCGAGAAATTGTGTTTCAAATTAGGTTTGGAGTTGTTATTTCACTTGGAAATGCTTAGTTTCACTCCACATTGTTCTTCCATTGCATCATTTTACCATGTCAGGATCGAATTCTCAACAAAAATTAATTCTCAGAAACAATATCAAAGAAGTTTGCGGAATAACACTTTGATATCCAATGAAACAGTAAACCAAAACAGTAAATATGAAGAACAAACTGTAAACTTGTATTGAATAATTGAAATCACAAGATTACACACTCAACCTCAATCTTGAAGAACAGACTCTTTCAAGACGAATTCTACTTCTCTAGAATTAGGATCTATGCCTTGAGGTTGATTTTTTTTCTCTAGAACTTCTAATGAATAATAATTGATTCTTAACTATTCTATCAAAACTATACATATATTGAACAAAAAGATAATTACAATAAATAAAATATCTTCAGTATATCTTCCATCATTATCTTCAAGCCTTCCATGAATATCTTGATTCTTTCCAGCTGTCATCCTTTCCATCCGGATCTTTAAGTCATAAGCAGTACTAACTATGCTCAGCAGCATTAACTTCTAAGCAGCACTAACCACTAGCAGTACTAACTAGCTAAGCAGTACTAACTTTGTTCAAGCAGCACTAACTTTGACTAGCAGTATTAATTCTACTAGCAGTAGTAATACTCAGTAGTATTAACCTTGAAGTCTTCTAGCAGTAGTAACTCTGAACCAGCAGCATTAACCATACTTAAGCTTTTCTTCAGTTCCCAACAATCTCCCCCTAACTTGACTTTTAGAAAAAAAAAAAGTCAAGTTCTTCAGAATTGATCTTCAAGATGCTTTCAACACTTCAGATTCAGTTTCCCAAATTTGGATCTAAGCCCAAACTTTGATTGACAGTTCTTCTCACCATAATCTTGGCCATCTCTGAATCCTTTGTGCATACTAGTGTAGCTTTCAGCATCCCTTCTAACTTCTCTTTGCTATGCTCATAAATTCTGTCTACTAGGTAGTATTCATGATAACAATTGTCAATAGTAATCATGTATACCCCACAGTTTTCAAAAAGTATCCACTTATCAATCTTCTTGAATATAAACTCATGCTGATGATCTTTAATCCTATAAGCCACTCTTTCTGGATCAAACATCATGCACAAGTATTCCATTGCTATCTTGAGAAGATTCTCTTCAGTACCTTTCAACACAGGCTCATAGAGTTTTATCCCCACTTTGTATAATTCTTCTATGTCAGCTCTTGAACAACTTCTGACAACTCTCCCCCATGTTGAATATGCTTCAAATGAACCATCAGCTCTTTTTATTCTGAAGAAGTCCTTTCCATTATCTCTTAGAATGTCCCAGAAGGTAATCTCAGGAGCTTTCATAGAGATTGGAACAGCCTTCAAAGGTTCTACTATTGTCATGTAGAGATCCATACTCACAGTAGTTGGCTTACTTGATTGTTCTGGAATTTGTACTGATTCTACTATAGGTACCTCTGAATGCTCTGCTGCAGATTCTGCTGTTTCTTCCACTCTAGGCCTTTTAGACAGCCTTTTGGAAGCAATTGTCTTCACCCTTTTTCCAGCTTTTGCTTCTACACCAACACTCTCAGGTTCTTCCTTCTTCTCTTCTACTTTATCTTTTGAGGGTGTGGTCTCCTCAGGGAATGGTTTTTGAATATTCAGGTCATGCCTTTCCTTCATTCTTCTCTCAGCCTCTTCCCTTTGTGCTGAATCCCCTTGAAGCTTGGCCATTTCCTTTTGATACAACTCTTCAACCTGAGTGTATGCCATGTTGGTAAACATCTCCCCCTTAACACCAATTGCACCCTTCAAGAAATTTATCATTTTTCTTCTTTCCTGATTGGCCAAAAATGTTTTGGAGGGTTGTCTTTTCTGTTTCTGTTTTTGAGTTGGCATCTTTTTAACTGGAAGTTTCTTGGCCTGAGCTGCTGTCTGAGCTGCTTCTTTTAAGCTCTTTTGGTATTCTGCATTTAACTTCTTGGCCCTAATCTTTGCAAGTTCTCTATCTTTTTCTGTTTGCAACTGTTCCTCCTTCTCCATTTGGTCTTGAAGCTGCTTTGCTATTACCTCATCCATTTCAATCTGAGACTTCTTCTTTGCAGGCATTTCAGCTTCAACCATCTTCTCCTTTCCTTTTCCCTTTGACTCCTTTGCCTTTTCTTTTTCCTTCTGTTGAATTTCTCCTTCATTGATGACTACTCCCTTGGCCTTTTGAGTAGCCTTAGGAGTATCATTCTTGGCTTTTACCAAGGTTTCAGCTATTTCCAATTCTTCAACAGATAGCCCTGTTACTGCTGCTACCTGTTTTGTTACTGCTGCTGCTTGAACATTATCTGTTTCCACTGCTTGTGCTTCTGTTTCTGCAGCTTTCTCCCCCTTAACATCAAATCCCATCTCTGAAATACTCTCCTTTTCTGCTTCAGCCTCTGAATTCTCCCCCTTGTTGAAAGCATCATTAGCAGTTTTCCTCTTCTTCAAAACAAATTGCCTTCTCCTCTTCTTTTGCACCAATCTTGTGATCATTTTCTTCAATTTGGTAATCTGTACTTGTTGAGACAGAATCACCATTTTCATCTCTTCTATGTCTTTGCCTTGTTTGATGACATCCATATTGATGTTGCCCATTGTTTCCATCAATTCATTGTAGTCATATCTGTCCTCACCTTCTTCAGGAGTGTTACCCAGTTTTGAAGGATCATGGGATCTTTTAGTAGTGGAAGCCTTCTGCCTAGCAGAAGCATTATCCACCCCCTTGGTTTCTTGGCACCAGGGACCTTTGAATGATTTCTCATTCAAAGTTGCCATGGGGGAGGTCTTATTTATGTTACCACTGTCCTTCTCTGTGCTAGCAGAAGTAGTGACAGCCTCAGTACCCATATGCTCAACCTCCTCCTCAGAGAGCACCTCCTTGGGGTTGGGAGACACCCCTTTGGTTTCCCTATTGATATTCCCTAAAGGAGAATTCTCCCTTAGAGGGCTTAAAGGCTTGGGGGTTGATGGTACAAGAAGGGAAGGAGCCTTCTTTACCTGTTTCCTCTTGTATGTTTGGGTGATTGGTGAGGTTGGTTTTTCAAGAAGGGACTGGGGAATAGATTTAGAGTGGGAAGGTTGGGATTGGCTAGCAGTAGGATGGTCTAATGGGGGCCTTGACCCTGCTGCCATACCTTCATCAGTGTGGGACACCACCATCATTGTAGGGAACAATGGGGTGTCAACTCCTTCCGAGTCCCCAGCAGATCTTCTCATATTTGAGAAAACCTTGCCTTTAGGGGGTTTTGGTACATATATCCCATCAGAATGAGGAATATCCGTCAATTCGTGGGTGATAACTGCTTGAACAAACCTGGGGTACATATAAAAACTCTTTTTGTTTCCCAAGTTTGAGACAAGATCATTGAAAATCAGTTTAGAAAAATTGTACTTTCTGGCAGTGGCCAAACAGACCAAAGCATAAGCAATGGGACTGCTGAACTCACTCCATCCAGTAGTCTTTTTAGAAATGCAGTCCATCAAGGTATGAACAAGAAAACGCCATTGGGGTGAGAATTTAGCTTTTGAGAACTTAAAAATACCCAATGGGCCTCCATACCCCATTCTTGTAAGAGAAGAGAACAGTTCATCATTTGGGATAGAAGTTATACCAGAGGCATCGTCTAGACGTAGACTGATGCGAATGACTTCTTCAGTAACTGTCAAGGGTTTGTCACACACCCTTGTCTTGATCATTTGCACACCATTCTCAGTGATAATGGTGGCATTTGCCATTGAGCTTTGAGAAAATCTTTCCTGAAAGCTTTGAACTTGAGAGAGAAAGGGTTTAGAGCGCAAGTGAACAGTATGCAAAGAGTCGTTATGAACTTTTAGGCGGGCAAAGGGTATTTATAGTATTCGGGACATAAGCAGTATTAACCTAGAGCAGTATTAACGGACAAGCAGTATTAACTGCGAGCAGTATTAACCACTAGCAGTATTAACTAACTGGCAGTATTAACTGTGAGCAGTATTAACCACTAGCAGTATTAACGGACAAGCAGTATTAACTGCAAGCAGTATTAACCACTAGCAGTATTAACCACTAGCAGTATTAACTGCAAGCAGTATTAACCACTAGCAGTATTAACCACTAGCAGTATTAACTAACTAGCAGTATTAACTGTGAGCAGTATTAACCACTAGCAGTATTAACTAACTAGCAGTATTAACTGTGAGCAGTATTAACTAACTAGCAGTATTAACTGTGAGCAGTATTAACTATACTTACTCCTTTAATCTTGCGAAAATCTGAGTACTGCTATACATATCCTGAAAAATAAGATTAGTAACACCAAGAATAAACACTATACAGGTATAGAACCACTTTTTGAGAAGATGCTTATTCAGAGTTGATCATTCCCACACTTGTTACCAAGAAAGTGAATCTACCCACATCAAAAGCTTTGGTGAATAGATCAGCAAACTGGTTGTCAGTGTGAACTTTTACAACTTGAATAAGTTTCTTTTCATTACAGTCTCTTATAAAGTGATACCTGATCTCAATGTGCTTTGTCTTTGAGTGCTTGACAGGATTGTTCACAATGCTAATAGCACTGCTATTATCAATAAAAATTGGAGTGTGTAGAAAGGTTACCCCATAATCCAGCATTTGATTCTGAATCCATAAGACTTGAGAGCAGCAACTTGCAAATGCTATGTACTCTGCCTCTGTGGTAGATGTGGATACTGTGGTTTGTTTCTTGCACTGCCATGAAACTAGTCTTGCACCCAAAAACTGACATCCTCCAGAAGTAGATTTTTTGTCCAAGTTTGCCCCACCTAGATCACTGTCTGAGTATGCTAGTAGGTCAAAGGGTGAGTCATGAGGATACCAAAGTCCCAATCTGGGTTGCCCTTTGAGATATCTGAATATCCTCTTAACAGCTTGATAGTGAGATTGCTTTGGCCTAACTTGGAATCTTGCACATACACAGACTGGAAACATTATATCTGGCCTATAGGCTGTAAGATACATAAGAGAGCCAATCATGGATCTATAATGATGCAAATCCATGTCCTCCCCCTCAAGATCTGCTGTTATCTGCTTGTGTGTCTCCATAGGTGTGCTAGCAGGTTTTGAATCTGAGAAACCAAACTTGGTTAGAATGTCCTGCACATACTTGGATTGACAGATGAAGATACCATCTGACTTCTGTTGAACTTGGAGTCCAAGGAAGAAAGTAAGTTCCCCCATGGAACTCATTTTGAACCTTTGATGCATTAGTTCCTCAAACTCCTTGCACATGTTGTCTCTTGTGGATCCAAAGATAATATCATCAACATAGATTTGGACCAGCAAGATATTCGTCTTCTTTCTCTTGATAAATAGAGTCTTATCAATGACTCCTCTTTCAAAGCCATTTTCCAAGAGATAGGATGACAGAGTGTCATACCATGCTCTTGGAGCTTGATGCAGTCCATAAAGAGATTTCTTCAATTTGTATACCCTGTCTGGATAGCTTGGGTTCTCAAACCCTGGTGGTTGACAGACACATACCTCTTCTTCAATTGAGCCATAGAGAAATGCACTTTTTACATCCATTTGATAGACTTTGAATTTCATGTAAGAAGCATAAGCTAGGAATAATCTGATTGCTTCTATCCTAGCCACAGGTGCAAAAACTTCTTCGTAATCTATACCCTCTTCTTGAGTATACCCTTGAGCCACCAGCCTTGCTTTGTTCCTTATGATAATTCCTCTTTCATCTCTCTTATTCCTAAAAATCCACTTAGTGCCAATTGCTCTGTGACCTTTAGGAAGGTCTACTAGATCACATACATCTTGTAGCTTGAACTGCAACAGTTCTTCTTGCATTGCTTCTATCCAACTGGATTCTTTCATAGCATCATGTGCCTTTTTAGGCTCAAGCTGAGATAGAAAACAAGAAAGCAATGTATGCTGTTGATCTTGCATTTCTTGAAGCCTGCTTTGATGTCTAGTCATCATAGGAGAAGATATATCTCCTATTACTAGCTGTGGAGGATGATTCGTTTGAACTCTGGTGTTATGACTAGGTTCTTCATTAAGTCCTCCCTGTAGATTAGTGTCATTCAACTCAACTGAAGTGTTTTCAGCAGCTACTTCTGATTCTTTACTTTCTTGAGTCTCCTCATCTCTAGTTTCTTCTTCACTCTGACTTGGTCCAGTAGATGGTTCCTTTTCACAGTCTTCAACAGAATTCACTGTGGGTAAGGGAAATATCACAGATTTAGATATACTTTCTTGAACTTGTGTAGTCCCTGATCCTCCACATCCTGAACCTGCATAATCATCACTACTGAAACCAAATGAGTTAGTTAGTGAATCAATGTCAAATAGCCACTGAGGACCAGACCCAATAGGATTTGGTGTGTTCTCATTGCATTTGACATTGTCACTTTCTTCAATTATTCTAGAAGATGAGTTAAAAACTCTGTAGGCCTTACTCTGAGATGAATACCCAACAAGAAATCCATCATCTGCCTTGCTATCAAACTTACCTAAGTGAGTTTTGGTATTGAGAATTGTACAAGGACACCCAAAAGGTTTGAAAAATCCAATAAAGGGTTTTATTTTATTTAAAAGCTCATATGGTGTCTTGTTCTTTGGCTTAACTACTAGAACTCTGTTTTGGACATAACAAGCAGTATTAACTGCTTCAGCCCAGAAGATAATTGGCAGTTTTGAATCAGCCAACAGAGATCTAGCAGCCTCTATTAGTGTTCTATTTCTCCTCTCAGCAACTCCATTCTATTGAGGAGTCCTAGGGGCACTATATTGTCTCTCAATACCTTTTTCTTCACAAAAGGTGTTTAGATCAAGATTTTTAAATTCAGTTCCATTGTCTGATCTAATGATTTTTACTTTTTGATTAGTTTGGTTTCAATTCTTAGGATAAAGGATTTGATCAGTCCACTTGTCTCATCCTTAGTCCTTAGAAAATATACCCAAGTAAATCTTGAGTAATCATCAACAATAACCAAGCAGTAAGATTTCTTGCCAATACTCATAACATTTGTAGGACCAAACAGATCCATATGCAATAACTGGAGACAAGAAGAAATTGTATTTATCTCTTTGGTCTTATGAGAAGTTTTATGTTGTTTTCCTTTAAGGCAAGCAACACAATGATCATCACATGAAAAGACTTTAGATGGTAAACCTCTTACAAGGTTGTTTTTAACAAGTTTGTTCATAGTCTTAAAATTCATGTGACACGTCCTTCTGTGCCAAAGAGAGGATTCATCTACAGAAGCTTTTGAAACAAAACAATTTAGAGATGAATCACTATCAACATTGTCCATATCTAGACAATAAACATTGTCCTTTCTTGGAGTTCTAAGTAGTATCATGCTTTCATCAACTACCTTGAACCCTGGAGCAAGGATCATACACTCAGTATTAGTGAATAATATGCTATGTTGTTTGTCACAAACCTGTGATACACTTAACAGGTTGTACTTCCATTGATCAACATAGTAGACATCCTCAAATGTCATCTTACCTTTGGTGACATTACCTTTGCCACTTATTTTACCCCCAGTAAGATTATCTCCAAATGCAACATGTCCTCCATTGATATGCTTGAAATCCTGAAGGCATGACATGTTGCCTGTCATGTGCCTAGAGCAACCACTATCAACATGCCATATGCTCTTCCTCTTGAGTTGTTGGTTGCCCTGCACATAAGATAAAACAGTTAGTATGAATTAGGAACCCAAGCCAAGGTGGTCTTGGGTACCCCTTTCTCATCAAAGTACTTGCATTCTTTCTTGACAAGATTTTTAAAATCAGAACACTTAGTATTTGAATACTTTGTCAAGATTATTGGCTTAGCAGCACTAATACTAGAAGCAGCACTATCTTTAGAAGTACTAACAGAGTTAGCAGTACTAACAGGTTTGGCAGTATTAACCTTGTTGGCAACACTAACAGAGTTAGCAGTATTAACATTTACAGAAGTACTAACAATGTCAGTAGTACTAACATTGCTAGCAGCAGTATTGCTTCTAACAGTACTATCACTGTTAGCAGCACTATTTGTAGTAGCAGCACTAACAGTTTTAGTACATTTTGGAATCCACATCTTGACATTATCTTCCACACTCTGTTTCTTCATGTGGCTTTTAGATTTAACAACTTTCTTAGCCACATGGTTCTTTTCTTTCTACCTGTAACCAAATGATTTTTGAGTAGGTCTTTGAAAATTCATCATTTGGTTCATAGGATTAAAGTAACAGTATTTGGCAATGTGGTTCAGCTTTCCACAGATAAAACAGGGTTTTGGTCTATTAATTTTTTTCAGATCAACCCCTTGTTTTTGTGCCCATTGATTGTTCCAGTTTCTCTGATTTCCCCTTGGTTTATCATGTTTTTGGGGCTCAGATTTATTGCATGCACACTGCTTGCAAGGGATAGGGTTCACAACAGTGGTCTGCTTATAGTGAACCTTCTTGTTCTTTTCCTCAATCTTTTCTATCTCTTTGGACTTGATCCAGTGCTTTCCACATCCCTCATTGGTGATTATGTGGTTTTCTATAGGAGTCTCACCACTCACAGTATTGTCCTTATCCTTGACAACTTCTTTCTCAGTTTTATCCTTAACAACCACTTCATCTAAGGGATCTATCTCAGTGGCTCCCTTAGGTAGATCCTTCCTATCCTTTGTTTCTAACAAATCTGAACTAGGAGGGATGTAGTTGTTGTTATAGGATGGTGGTGTGGTATTGTACCCTATTCCTCTTCTCAGTTTATCATGAATCTGAGTTTGTAACAAAGAATCCATTGCTTTGGAAGCATTAGAAAACTTTTCTACATCAAGTTTGACTTTAGCTAGCTCTCCTCTTAGCTTTTCACTCTCTTCTTTAGATCTGGTCAGTTGAAGCTCTAAGTCATTCTTCTCCCACTTCCAGTAATTTGTGTCATAAGAGTGTTGAAGCTCATTAGCTTGAAAACCCTTAATCTGCTCTTCAAATCTCTCAACAATCCTCACATAATCTTTTATGTCTTTTTCCAATCTCTTAAGGTCATCACTCATGTTCTGGTTGTGATCCCTATACCTTTTAACAGTGTTAATGCAATTTTGAGAACAAAGATTGGAAGTTACCTCTGTTGGGAGATCAGACACCTCTACCATTAGAGCTTGATTCTGGATGGCCTCTTCAGCTTGATCACTCCAATCAAATCCCATACCTTGTTGAGAGACAAGGGCTTGTGCAGAGTTTCTGTTATTATTGAAGCTTCCAGATTGAGCTTGTTGGTGGTTGTTATTCTGAGACATTCCACTTCTGCATTCTCTAGCAAAGTGTCCCTTTTGATGGCATTTGTAGCATTCCACCTTAGACTTGTCAAATCCTGCTCCATCTTCTCTTCTTTGGGAGAAGTTGTTCCTCCCAGTTCTTTTGATGAACTTTTTAACTCTCATGGAGAGCATGGTCATCTGCCATTTAATGTCCATCTCTTCAAGATCATCTGTATGGAGTTGTTCCAAGTCATCATTAATGAGAGAAGAGTTTCCATGACTTGCCAGAAAGGCCTCAAACACAGTTTCAGTGCCTTTCTCTTGGTTTGTTCCATTGGCAGCACTAACCGATTCAGGGTTGGAAGTAGAATCAGTTGATGCTGAAAGGAGTGCGGCATTGTGAACATACCCAGAAGGCCTCTTTTTATCCTCTACCTCAGATTCAAAAACTCTTAGATCATTATAGAGATCATCAAGTTCCTTTTCTTCCAGTTGATCATTCTGTCTGAAAGACACAGTATACATGGTCCATTCATCACTTAAGGACCTTAGAAACTTTCTGTTCAGATCATCTTGATCAATTTGTACTCCCACTGTAGCTAGTTCACCAATAAGTTTGTTGAACCTGTCAAAAGTTTGAGTCATGGATTCATTCTTGGTTGACATAAAGTTCTCATATTGTTGCTTCAGAATGGCTTTCTGATTTCTCTTGGTACTTTTGGTACCAGAGAATCTCTTCTCCAGAGCATCTCTGCATCAGTGCAGTTACAGAACTGATGTTGATATTCATTGGGAATAGCCAAGAGCAAGGTGCTCAAGGCTTTCATCTTTGTCTGTCTGATCTTTCTTTCTGCATCAGTTTTTGGTGGAGTTCTCTTTCCATCTGCACCAATCTTTCCTTCTTCAGAAGGACCATTCTCTATGATGTCCCACATAGAATAGTCAGTGAGGAGTATGTACTGCTTGATTCTGATCTTCCACATATCGAATTCATTGGGTCTAAGCATTGGAACCTTTGAGACCAAAGTACTGCTTGATTCTGCAAGATTTTCCATGATGAATAGATGTTTCTGAGAGATCAGGCTCTGATACCACTTGTCAGGATCGAATTCTCAACAAGAATTAATTCTCAGAAACAATATCAAAGAAGTTTGCGGAATAACACTTTGATATTCAATGAAACAGTAAACCAAAACAGTAAATATGAAGAACAAACTGTAAACTTGTATTGAATAATTGAAATCACAAGATTACACACTCAACCTCAATCTTGAAGAACAGACTCTTTCAAGACGAATTCTACTTCTCTAGAATTAGGATCTATGCCTTGAGGTTGATTTTTTTTTCTCTAGAACTTCTAATGAATAACAATTGATTCTTAACTATTCTATCAAAACTATACATATATTGAACAAAAAGATAATTACAATAAATAAAATATCTTCAGTATATCTTCCATCATTATCTTCAAGCCTTCCATGAATATCTTGATTCTTTCCAGCTGTCATCCTTTCCATCCGGATCTTTAAGTCATAAGCAGTATTAACTATGCTCAGCAGCATTAACTTCTAAGCAGCACTAACCACTAGCAGTACTAACTAGCTAAGCAGTACTAACTTTGTTCAAGCAGCACTAACTTTGACTAGCAGTATTAATTCTACTAGTAGTAGTAATACTCAGCAGTATTAACCTTGAAGTCTTCTAGCAGTAGTAACTCTGAACCAGCAGCATTAACCATACTTAAGCTTTTCTTCAGTTCCCAACATACCATGTATTGAAACTAGGGTTCTACATTTTGCATGTTATGCTTTAAGGACTTGTACATTTGTGGGTTTTTGTGGCTTTGCTAGTATAATGGATCTTGTTGAAGTCCTAAATATTAGTTCACCTAAACCTAGCTATTGTTTGCATTATGTGCCCTAATTAACCGAATTTGAAGCTACAATTACGATGTTGAACTCATACACTTGTGCTAAAATTGCTCAATTTTTATATGTATGCTTATAGTGACCTCATGTACCCTCTTGTTCAAATTAAGGGTTGCCATGTTCCTAACTTGTGTTACTCATTTTGGCATGTTCAATGTGGGTAGTAGCCTTGATTAGTTGATGATTAGACCTTTTAATCGCATCACCCTTTGTTTTGGGTCTGATCATGCAACTCGTGTTGGATAATTGTTTTGCACTCAATGTTGAGATTTTTGGCTTGGTCCAATGTTAATTAGAGGTAATCTAAGTTATGATAATCATTGTGGGATGTCGTATGAACTTATGAAAACTTTGTTTTTGCGTCCCTTTGGTTGATTTTTGCACATTTATCCAAGCCTTAATGTCGTTCATAGGCTTGAATGGTGTGCAAGGGTAGACCATTAGGACACTTCATGCACTTTCATTTCGCTTGATCATCATAGCTTCGTGCATTTCTTGCAACATGTTACCGTGTCTCTTATTTTACTCATTTTTTTTGAACAATTGTTAGTGGCTTAGCTCTCCAATTTTCCCTGCAGATTATCACCATGGTACGCAGCGCCCATCTTTCGCGAGACCGATACCAAATTTTTGATACGCTTGATGAAGTTGATCAGAGGGCCTTGGCGAATGCTCCCAATGTTCACTACCCCGATAGGCTCGCCGCATGCGCGAATCGTGGCTTCGTTGTGGAGCGAGGGATCGATTTGACCGGATTGGATTCCACCACCATACCAGGTGCCATCGGCCATCGCCACTGGGCTCGTTTCACCAGCACCCCCAGGAAGTATCACGTGGAGCTGGTGCGAGAGTTCTATGCAGCGATGGTCCCCGAGGTTTTTCACGATAGTAGGCTGGTTTGGGTGAGGGGGAGGAGAGTGGTGTTATCATCAACCGCCATCAATGAATTTCTCCTCACCCCGACCGACCCCAACGCAGCCTACCATGAGGGATTCTCCATCAATGACGGGTTCTACCCCGAGCTTGGAGAGATGGTTGTCGGTCTTCGCCGCAACGGATCCAATGTGTGGCAGCCAGGGACTGTTGAGCTACACCATGGCGAGCTCACTCCAGACATGGCATTCTGGACAGTGTTCTTGAAGCACAACCTCATACCCTCCACTCACCGAACCAACGTCACGATAGAGACCGCCATACTGCTGTACGCCATCCAGACGGGTGTACATTTTGATGTCGGGCACTTTATCCTCAGTAGCATCCTGAAGTGTGGTACCGACTACCGATCCCTCCTTGTTTTTCCTTGTCTCATCACGTATTTCTGTAGGAGGGCGGGGATTGGAGCAGCTTCCATGGAGGAGGCACTCACGGCACCACCATCCGATATATGCAAAAAGGCATATAACTCTTTTTGCTCTCGCCACGAGTTGCCTAACCTACCCACGGAAGGACGCTACCGGCGCAGAGGACGCCTTCAAGCCGCAGCCCGGCAGCAAGAGGCACCAGTTCAGGGTGTCGTCCCACCACCTCCGGCTGGTGGACGTCGGGGTGTCGACCCATCCTTGGAGCGGCTTACTCAGGTCGTCGAGAGGTTAGATGAGAGAGAAGCAAGAAATAGCGAGGAGATTAGGATGATCAACCAGCACCTTGGTCTAGTTTTGGGTCCTACACGCTTTGGAGTCACGTATCAGAGACGGTCGCGATATTCCGACGCCGGCCCTTCATCCTCGCGGCCGCAAGAAGACGACAGCGATTGATCGGTTTGTTTTCTCTTTCATTTTGTTTGTATACCTATCAGCTCATGTATGTAGTTTTTCTTACACTTCGTTGGTGATGGTTAAACTTTGCAAACCGACTTTGTAACTAATGGGGCACATTGGGGACAATGTGTCTCAAAGGTTTGGAGTTGTCGTTTATCTTTTTGTGGGTCGAATAGTATGAACTTGTATTTTGATCGCTAGAAATGTTTGGGTTGTATTTAATGCTTGATTAATCGGAATGGATACATGTGTTGGTAGTTATTGGTTAAGTAAATTGGAAAAACTTGTCTTGACATGCATACTTTTGTTGAGTCATGTTTTTAGAGAGATAGTGTAGTTGTGTACACTAATTATGGACATTAGTGGAAATCACCTTTGTGAGATTAAAGCTCCATGCCTTCATTTCCGAGTGTTGCTTCAACTTTGTTCACCATCTTATACACGTTTCAATTCTTTCAATTTGATAGTTTGATCTCATTTGTTTTTGCATTGAGTAGTAAAGATTAGTCTTTAAAATGTAACATGTGTATTATTTGTGAATCATGTGGACTTTGAGAGACGATATCGGGCTTTGTGTGAAATTTCGTTTGGTTTATCGTTTCCAGCTCCTCTTTCTCTACCCTTTTGTTGATATGTGATCCCGTAACCATTTTGTAGCCGTTAATTATGCCTAAATACTTTGACTTAGCCAAATACACTAACCTACCCCGTAGTCTAAGTGCATCATGGTTTGAGAAAGATGGTCAATAGCGTCAGAACAATTTTGGGGGTGAGTCGATAAAAGCCGTGAAAGATTTATTTAAAGTTCAAAAAAAAAAATCCTGAATAAAGTTGGCGTATAGCAGCGATTGATGAAAGTTTGCATTAGATGTGTGGTTGCAAAGGAAGGCAAGAATGGGAGCCACTATTAGTTTTGATGCACTTAGGACTAATTATGCCATGACCGTTCCTTCTACTCCTTTTCCCCAACCGCGTTGCAATTATTTTAGCCCTGATTAAGCTCTTGGGAAATGTGATTTGTGAATAATACATGTGTAAATTGTATCTTACTGCTCAACTCCGTTCATGAGATCTTATTTGACTTTTACGTGTTTCTCTACTATCACACGCGGATGAACTTGCTATTTTGTTGTACATTAACTCTCCCGCATGTGTTTGTGATGAGTGTGAACCTAGGATTCAAGTGTAAAGAGAGCATCCCGTGAGGTTAGGATCGAAGCGAAATCCTCCACTAGTTGTGTACATGATGAAATTGATCTTAACAAACATGTGCTTGATAATAGTTTCATGTCAATATTAGTTTTATACAGACTTAATTAACCAAGAAGCTAGAAAACTTATGTTGGTTCTTATTAACTTCGCATTAGTCTTCCCTCATTCAGTTGTTAAAATGATTGTTCATATTGTCCCCTTTCGAAAACCCATCACCTCAGTAAGCTTGCCTGTATGTTATTGTTATATTCCTTTACGCCAATTTTTGCTTGAGGACAAGCAAAAGCTAGGTTTGGAGTTGTTGATAACTGCGTTATCTGACGGGTTTTCACCTTCCGAATCATAAGTTTATGGCTCGTCTTGAAACAATAATTGGTATTTCGGACTAATATTTTGAGCAAGTGTTGTGCAGACATACAAGATATCAAGTGGAAGAAAAAAAGGCTTATTTATACTCCATTTGAACGTCCCGGTTGAAGACGGTATCGAACCAAGTGGACGAGTGAAGAAAAAACGAAAATCATAACCTCAGCTATTGTGCCAGGCGATTGTGACATGTGTCACTATCGCTGGCACAATCGCCCAAGATGTACCGCGGGCATGTTAAGCCTGGCGATTGTGCCAGGCGATTGTGACATTGTCACAATCGCGGGCACTATCGCGGTCGTGGTCTGCTGGTATAAAAAGTTGCAGAAAGTTAATGTTTAGGGTTATCTCGGGATTGTTGGAGGCTAGACCCTAGGGGAGCTGTTCTAAACCGTTTTCAGAGCAGAATAGAAGACTTTTACTGATTGGGAAGGTGGAAACAACTTTTGGAGCTCAAAATTGGTAGTGTGTATCAATCATTGAGGGAGTTTTATCATTATACTTGTATTTTGTTGAGAAACAATGTATTTGGGTGCTGTCATCTTCTTCTCTATGGTTTTATTTGTTATTAGTAACATGAACTAAACCTTTTGAGGTTGGGGGAAGGATGGATTTTGGTTTTATACCGTTAGATATATGATTATTGCATTTTATTGAGTTAATACACTTGTTGGTTGAAGTTTGTCTATCTTGTTCTTATTGCTTTTGAGATTGGCCATCTTATTCATCTTTTGGTTGTATTTCCTCTTGAGAAATTGGTTTTATAACTTGATAAAAGTTAGATAAACCTAGGGTGAGATATTGGATAGAGATATACCAAGTAAACCCTAGTTTGTGTTTGTGATTCTTATGCTTAATGAGTTGAATGTTTATGTGTATTGGTTGAGAGACTTCAATATATATTGCATGATACATTCTTGCTATTGCTCGAGAGAGAGTAGTGAGTATATTTGGAATTGCTAAATTTAACCTTGTGTATTGAGTCATTTGAATGTGTGTTATTTATTTGTTGGTGTAATCCAAATGAAATCTGACCCCTAGCCTTTCCCTTGTCATATAAGTATTCTCCTTGTGGTGCTTGAATCAGTTGTTGAATTGTATTTTGTGCTTGCTTCCATTGTCTCTTGATAAGTAGTTAATTAATCATTCTCAAACCAATTTTATCAGCAGTTCAGTTAGTAGTTGTGGTAGCCTTTGTGGTACTTAAACTCGTAGTTCCTTGGATCGATACTCGTACTTAGTACGTATTACTTGATTGACATCGTACACTTGCGGTAGATTTGGAGGGTTGCATAAACCGTCTATCAGATGGGCAATCATCCAAAGGTCCCAGGTGCCAAGAAACCACGAGGGTAGAAGGTGCTTCTGCTAGGCAGAAGGCCTCTATTAAAAGATCCAAGGATCCTTCAAGGGTGGTCAACACACCCAAAGGAGGTGAGGACAGATAGAACTATGAGGAATTGATGGAAACTATTGCCAATGTCAACCTGGATGTACTTAAATAGGGTGCAGAAATAAAGGACATGCAAAAGGTGATTATCTCCCAACAGGGGCAGATTGCTAAACTCAAAAAGATGGTTCTTAAGTTGGTGCACAAAAAGAAAAGAACACAGTTTGTATTGAAGAAAAGGAGCATTCCTCATGATGCTTCCAAAAAGGGGGAGAGTCAAGCTGAAGTTGAAAAACAAAGCCCTGTTAGGATGAAAGTTCAGTTTGAGGGGGAGACTAGTGTTGAAAAAGAAAGGGAGATTGGTGCTAAAAGTGTGAAAGAAGCAGTAACTGAGCCAACAGCAGTAACTACAAAAGAAGTAGAAACTACATCAGCAGCAGTAACTACACCAGAAGTAGTAACAACAGCAGTAGAAACAGAGAAAGTTGCAGCTGAAACAGGTATGTTTGCAGAGGAAATAGCAATTGCAGAGACTCTAGTGAAGGCAAAGAATGACACTCCCAAGGCCACTCAAAAGGCTAAGGGAGTGGTCATTAAAGAATGAGGATCAGAACAGAAAAAGAAGAAGATCAGTGAGGAAGAGATCAAAAAGAAAGGGAAAGAGAAAGTGGTTGAGTCTGAGAAACCAATGAAGAAGCTGAAACAGATTGATTTGGATGAAGAGTTAGTAAAGAAACTGCAAGAAGAGATGGAAAAAGAAGAAGAAATCCAATCTGCAAAAGACAGAGAGATTGCTTTAGAATTGTCTACAAAGCTTAATGAAGAATTTCAAAAGAGTTTGAAGACTGCTGTTGCTGCTAAGAAAATTACAAAGAAGGCATCAAGGCAAAGGCTGACATTAAAGACAAGACAAAGACAACCTTCAAAGACATTCCTGGCCAATCAAGAAAAAAGAAAGATGATCAATTTCTTGAAAGGGTCTATTGGAGTCAAAGAAGGGATGTTTACCAACATGTCTTATGGCAGAATAGAAGAACTGTATAAGAAGGAAATGGTCAAGCTATAAGGGGATTTCATTCAAAGGGTTGAGGTTGAAAGAAAGTTGAAAGAAAGACATGATCTCAACATACAACAGCCTTTCCCTGATAGTGAAGAAAGCACTCCTATCAAAGACAAGGAAGAAGTAAAGAAAGAAGAGACCTTAGCTCAGAAAATTGGAGCTATAAAAAGAAAGAAATCTATTGCTACCAAGAAACAGGCAAAGAGGCCAATAATTGAAGAAGTTGAAAAGGAGAATGAAAGTGAAAGAGCAGAAGCAGAACCTACTGTTGCACCTTCAGCAGAGCCAGAGCAGAATCAAGAGCAGTCCAATCAACAATCTAATGAGCAGTTCCATTTGTACATGACTTTGACAGATGAAGAACCAGTGCAAGCTGACCCTATCTCTATGAAAGCACCAGAAATTATCTTTTGGGATATTCTAAAGGACAACAGAAAAGAATATTTCATATTCAAAAGAATGGGTGATCAGTTTGAGGTTTATGCAACTTGGGGCAAAGTGATCAGAAGTTGTTCCAGAGCTGACTTGGAGGAAATGTACAAAGTTGGAATAAAACTGTATGAGTCTGTGTTGCAAGGGACTGAAATGAGCTTAATCAAGATTGCCATGGAGTACTTATGCATGATGTTTGAGCCTGAAAGAGTGCAGTACAGGATCAAAGATTTACATCATGAGTATGGATTTAAAAAGATTGATCATTGGATGTTATTTGAAAATTGTGGAGTTTACATGATCACAATTGACAAAAGCTATCATGAGTACTTCTTGGTGGATAAGGTGTATGACCACAGCAAGGAAAAGCTGCAAGGGATGCTGAATGCAAAGTTGGTCTGCCCTACAGGTTCTGAAATGGCAAGGGTTGTGGTCAGAAGAACCATTAATCAAAGTTTGGGACTGGATCCAAATCTTGGGAATTAAAGTTGCAGTTTTGAAAGCATCATGAAGACCTTATTCTGAAGAACTTAACTTCTCATTCTGAAAAGTTAAGTTAGGGGGAGATTGCTGGGTCTGAATGTGCTAAGGATGGATACTACTGCTACTTGAAATGTATTACTACTGTTTGTAACATTACTACTGCAAGATGAAAGATTACTACTACTAGTAGAACTACTATTGCTTGAAGAGTTAGTGCTGCTACTTGAATAGTTAGTACTGCTTAGAGAGTTAGTACTGCTAGTAGTTAGTACTGCTGAAGAATTACTACTGCAAGCATAGTTAGTACTGCTGAGGATGTTAATGCTGCTAGATAAGGATGAAGTTAATGCTACTTATGAAGATAATGACTTGGAACGAAAGATTAGGAGCTGGAGATAAATACGAAGATAATTATGGAATGGATTATGAAGATCAATTTTGTTTTGATAATTATCTTGTAATCAGGTCTGTATATATAGTATAGAAGTCTTTGTTAGAAAGATAATAGTTTTTGATACATTTTTTGATATACGTTTGTTTTTAGAGAGAATTAACCTCAAGGTTCTTAGAAGTCCTTTCAATAGAGAAGTATTGAATGTCTGTTGAGCTTGTTCAATAGATTGAGGTTTTTGTTTGTAATCATTAAGTTAAATCAATATAACTTGTGATTTTCATTCTGATACTGTTCCATTGATTTATTGTTAAAGTGTTTTTCTGCGACTTCTTTAACATTAGTTTCTGAGTGTGTGTTAAATTCTTGTTTGAATTTTGATCCTGACACACTTAATCATCAAAATCTCTATCTTGGGTAAAACCCTAATTTTGACCCAAAACTCCCAAAATTATCCAAACCGAAATTTAGAGAAATCAAACACTAGGAAACCATCAATGGAGAATTTATAACTTGTTTCATGGTTTAGAAATGGAAGGGATACACTTACCACTTAGGTTTTGATGAAAACCTAGAAAACCCAAAAATTCTTGAAGATGGAGGTGATGATGATGAACTCTTGACCTTTGCTTCCAATCCACCACAAAATACTCTTGAATCTTCCCAAAACTAACAATCTATCCTTGAAAAGCTCTCAAATACGAAACCATATCAAGTTGAATCGCCAAAAACAGAGTTGAAATGAGAGAGTTATGAAGAAATGAAGAATGAGGCTGCAAATCGCGATTTATGCACTCTGATACTCCAGGCTATTGTGCCAGGCTATAGTGACAGTGTCACAATCTCCGGGCACAATCGCTGAGATTGTACCGAGAGTGTTTGGACTCTGGCGTTTGTGACAGGCTATAGTGACAATGTCACAATCGCCGGGCATTATAGTCGAGCACGTACCGAACACTGTTTTGGCCATAACTTCTTCGTTTTAGCTCCGGTTTTGCTCCGGAAAGAACCGTTGGAATCGTAATTGAATCCTTCATCTATCAAGACGATAAAATCAGGGATTCAAGCCCAAAATAAAATATCTTATTTTTCCTTAATATATCGGTTCATGTATTAACTTGAATTGATACTTCTTGAAAATCGGGGTGTTACATCTTCTCCGATCGGCCACTTCGTCTTCTCACTGTGTTCTGCAAATCGTCGGAGATACGCTTCTGGCGACTTCATGGGTGTCTTTTTTGGTGTATTCTTGGAAAGAGAATGTAATATCTGAATCCGAAATTTTTATTAATTTTGGAAGTTGGGTGAAAAGTTAAGCGAGACCCAAAGTTCAGGGGGGTTTATTGAAACATTGGTTATATATAACCTAAGTCTCAGATATTTGTTTCATTGTCATACTGAATTGGTTTTGGAGACCGACTTAGAAAGAAAGAGAGCTCAGAGCAAGAAGCAGAGAGAAAGAGAAAGAGATCTTGAGGAATCGATCTGTTTTGGTCAAATAGAGGTATGATTCTAGCCTAATACTTCTATCTGCATGTATTAGTCGGTAAATAGTCTTGTGATTCAAGCTTTTAACCGTGTATTTGATCAGTTCCATGATTTAAAGTTTTCTGGGTTCGAATTGTTAGTCGCCGACTCTGTATGATTTATGACCGGGAAGATGATGTGGACCGGTAAAGGTATCGGTCGACCGATAAATTTAGTCGACCGATAGGTTGTAAAGACCGGTAGGTTGTAAGGCCGGTAAGGGTATTTGACCGATATAAGTTCGACCGGGACCAAGGTCGACCGGTAGTTTGTATTCGACTGGTAGTTTGTATTCGACCGGTAGTTTGTTGTGGACCGGTATTGCTCGACCGGTGTAGTGATCGACCGGTATGTTGTTAATCTGTCCTAAGAGGTTTTGATCAGGATGGTTTCGACCGGGATAGTAGCAGTATGTTGTATTTGATGTGTTTATAGAAGGAAAGGGTGTTAGTCACCAATTAGCTTACCTTTGTTTTTAATACCATCGTAGGTGGTGTTAATCAGTAGAAGTCAGAGTTAATCAAGAAGAATCAGAGGTGAGTCTTTCAAACTAAATCTTTTATGATTTTAGCAGTTATTTGATAAATGTGGGTTTTTTATAAACTGCGCATTTATAGTATTGAAAGTTATGCAGAATTATTGCAAAAGATTGATTTAATCAGTTTGGCATGTTTATGCTCAGTTTATATAAACTTGTTTTATATACAGTCAGGGCTAGGTGTATGCATACATTTGAGTCAGAAGTCTGACCTAAGTCGGGAAGTGTGACCCGCCTGCTAGTATCGGGGAGTGTGGCCCGTTTATGCCATTAGGGTGTGTCCCTAAAATAAGGCAGTGCGAGACAGACATACCGTCTTTGACGGAAATGTTGGTCAGTATCTTAAGGTACGCTTGCGAAGCGTAAAAAGTGGTCAGTGATGGCCAGTAGATTGAGTTATGCCTGCAAAGCATAAAGTATTTTAAAGTTTGATTAAAAGAGCAGGTTATGTTTTGAGATATAAAGTTTTGTTTAAATGTTTTAATTAATATTTGAACTGTTGCAGTAGACTCACTAGACCATTGGTCTAACCCTCGCTCTTTCAAAATTATAACCTTGTTTCAGGTCATCGAAAAGTAGCAGGTACAGCCGTACAGATAAGGGTAAGGAGAAGATGTGAGCTATTTCCAGGAGATAAAAGACGTCCCGCAATAGTTTACTTTTTGAACTCAGTTGTGTAATAAGAGATAACTGTACACCTTGTACTCTGAAATGTAAGCCTGGGGCGGTATTTAGTAAGAAATGTTATTTTTGAATATATAAATGTTCAGGTTGTTACAGAGAAGTACGATTAAGAATTGTTTGATTTAATTTGTATTGATGACAAAATTTGTGTTCTAAAGATGAATCCATATTTTTTGTTCAAGATTCTTTTAATACATAGGGGTTCAATGTAATCGATTCGTTTATTGGATATGGGTTTGATTTAAGCTTCATGTTCTAGGTGTTCATCATGTAGAAATGAACATTCAACAAAAATAATTAGAGTAAACATGGGTTTGATTTAGGATTTTGGTGTTTGAATATGGGTTTGATTTAGGATTTTGCATTATTAACACGAGTTTGATTTGACTTTTTTGAAGCTTGATGATGTTGGTGTTCTTGAGGTAGGGGATGAATATTCAAGTAAACTAATTAAAAAAATGGAAAAATAAATAAAATAGGTAAAATGACCATAATACCCTTGTGCTTAACGGAGAAATAGACGACCGTTAGCTCGAGGGACCAAATCCAACACAAAATGCATACGTGGAGGGTTTATTTGTCATTTTTGAAGTTTAGGGACCAATTCCGTAACAAACGCCAAACATTAGGGACCAAATCTTTACATAATTTACCCTGAAAAGACTTAAACGATTATTATGAAAAAGCAAACCAAAAAAATTACCTTATTAAAGTTAATAGTCATACAAACTTAGAGTAACCTTGAAAAGACTTGGGGGTTGTTTGTTTTTTTTAAAAAACCTCTTAATGGCTCTTAACTCTGAATCGTTCAGACCTTTTTACACACCACCTCTTATTAATCATAACTAAAATAAGATTTTAGACTTTAGACCTCTTAAAAAACAAATGGCACCTTAGGGTTGTTTGTATTTAAAAAAAACACCTTAATAGCTCTTAAATGTGAATCGTTGAGACATTTTTACATTTAGACTGTTTTTTTTTCCAGTTTTCAGAACCTCTTAGCTATTAAATACGTCTGAAATAAGAAGTGGTGACCTAACTTCTTAAACCTCTTATCACCACCTCAGTTCATATGTTTTTCTTTCTTTCAAGACGCCTCCAAACGTTATAGAAACATATATTCTTGTTGATTTAGATTTCAGACTTCAGCGCCACCTCTGATTGATTAGAAGTATAACAAGACTTTAAAATTTAAACCTCTTAAAAAATAAACGACACCTTAATCTCAATGATTATGGAAAAGCAAACCAAAAAAATTTACCATATTAAAATTTAATATAGCCAATTTTTAAACTACATATCAAAATATCTATTTTAAAAGTATTATTTTTAAAAATAAAAATACACTTTTTTATTTATGTAGTTAACTTTTTTTAATTGTAATTATTTAATATTGAAAAAATAATGAAAGATTAGAGTAAATTAGGGATTTGGTCTTTTAAGGTTTTTTTTCATTGATCTTCATTTATTAAAAAACCCTCCATCTCGATGTTGGAGGTGCTTCAGTTCACGAGATTGATGCCGACGAAGAAAAGGGGAGAGGGTGGGAGAACGAGGCTGAAATGATGGAGATGGCAACTTGGTCGCCGTCGGAGATGGCTCCTGGTCCCCACCGAAGATGGTTCCTGGTCGCCCTGTAAATTCGCCAGACGGTGTGTGCGTATGTATATATGCATACATATAAGACTTGTAAAATGGAAAGATTTGTACAAGTTATACGTTTCGTCACCACTTTGTGGAAAAGCTTTAGATATGAATATGTTAGTCGTTAGATACTTGTGACTCGATTGCTGAAATAGTATCTCTCCCCCAAAAAGCATGTTTTTTTACCGACGCACAAAGAAAATATCTTGTTGCGAATGAACAAGATATCGAGGAATTGTCTATACGTAAAATCATAATTATTGATACGGGCCTTTTCCACATAAAAGGGGAATCTTTTGTTACAATAGAAGTAGACGTGATGTGGATTATTCAATAATCGAAATTGATTTGCTTTATAAAAAGAATATATATATATATATATATATATATATATATATATTATAAAGATGGTATAAAAAACTCTTAATTACAACTAACTAAGCTTTATGTACTATCATTTAAAGCTATCTACTTAAAATCTTTTTAAAATAAATACTAAAGCCTAATGTACTACCTGTAAAGCTTTTAACCCTAATTAATATATTTCATCCTTATCCCCAAAATCCTTATCTCTAATCTCCAAACCCTAAAGTTATGAAATTTGAATTCTGATAAACATAATCAAAACAGGATAAACATCTCAATTTAAATATAAAAAATTTAAAATATATAAGATAATTAATAAATTTTAACAAACTACTTAATTTTTTTTTATATAAAAAACATTATATTGTTAAGCCTAAATTAAACAAATTTATATATAAAAATCATTATCACTCAATAAAAACCATCCAAAATCGTACTGTAAATCAATAAAAAACAAAAAATAAAAATAAACATTAAAATCGTGATGTATTAAGCATTATGTACTATTATTTAATGTTAATCTACTTAAAATCTCTTAAAAAACAATTAATGAAGCAATATGTACTACTTTTAAATGTTTTTAACCCTAATTAATAAATTTCATCATTATCCCCCAAAATCCTTATCTCTAATCCCCAAATCCTAAAATTATGAAATTTGAATTCTGATAAACATAATCAAAACAGGATAAACATCTCAATTTAAATATAAAAAATTTAAAATATATAAGATAATTAATGAATTTTAACAAACTACTTAATTTTTTTTATATAAAAAATATTATATTGTTAAGCCTAAATTACACAAATTTATATATAAAAAAACCATTATCACTCAATAAAAACCATCCAAAATCGTACTATAAATCAATAAAAAACAAAAAATAAAAATAAACATTAAAATCGTGATGTATCTCGCTGCATTGCGCGAGTACGCTTCTAGTATATATATAGTGGAAGGATATTTTGCAACCCTGAAAAAGATTGCAACTCTTGCAACCCACATCTTAACCGTTGGATTCATGATCGACGGTTATTTTATTTTTATTTTTCTGTTTTTTTTAATTAAAAATATTGGGCCTCATATCTATTGTAACCGCCGATCATGAATCCGACGATTAAGATGTGGGTTGCAAGGGTTACAACATTTTTAAGGGTTGCAAATGAAACAACCCCTATATATATATATATATATATATATTAAAAAGAAGTTAGCGTAAATTACAATTTGGTCCCTCTGATTTAAATTAAAGTAATTTACAATTTAGTCCCTCTAGGTTAAACAAAAGTGTACAACTTGTCCTTGTAAAGGTAAAAAGACGAAAATATCCCTAATTAAACAAAAAAAAATTAACGGAGTTAGTGGACAGGGACGATTTTCAAAGCAAAATGTAAAACAGTAAGGACGATAATTGTAGTTATTGAAGTCTAGAGGCCATTTTCGGAGAAAGGTGTAAACCACAGGGACCAAAATTGTAGTTTACTCTTTACTCTTTATTATTATTACGTATTTAAATTATAGAGTAAACTACTATTTTCGTCCCTGTGGTTTACCATTTCCTTTGAAAATTGTCCCTAAACTTAAATAACTACATTGAGCGTCCTTGAGGTTTGCATTTTGCTTTGAAAATCGTCCCTTGTCACTAACTCCGTTAGATTAGTCCGTTAAGTAAAGGGCATTTTGGTCCACCCATGTTTTTTTTTCTCCTTTTGCAATTCTTCTTTGTTTTTTTCTTATTCTTGTAAAGACCATAAAACATGAGGGACCTATATGTAATTAAATAATATACAACATATATTATTTAATATATATATAGGGACGATACAATCGGTTTCACATCCATCGTCGGTAATAACTCCCATCGCCGACCACTCTTCTCGTTCCCATCGTCGGCCACCTCTCCCCTTCCTATCATTGACCACCCCTCCCCTAAACTTCAACAACACCCATAGACATGCGACGATTGACCACTGCACCACCCACGTCGCCGGCGACCCTCACCACCCCCGTGAACCACCTCCATCGACCCTCCACTCTGGTGTCTTCTCCGACAACACCCTCTATCACCCAACCAACATCGAGATCGGTCACTACATTGTCGGCCATATCTCCTGCCACCCCTACTCCTATGTCTGGATTCAAGACCAAAATCGAACAAACCTTCAAGTATGTTTTTTTAGCAACTGTCACTGTGTTTTGTGTGTTTCTGCAAATGTTATAGAAAGGAAAGGAAAGGGAGGGGATGATGCAGGTGTTGGTGGTCTGGTGGAGGTGGTTCACAAGGGAGGAAGGGTGGTGTTGGTTATGTATATACATATACATATATATACATAGCCTTAGGTTCATTTGAGAAATGGTAAACATGTGACAAATAAAGAAGTAATCCTAGTCATTCATACGGTCAAGATCGAATTTGACTGGTCAAATATTTCGGTTTTGACTGGTCAAAAGTTGTGACTTTGATTGGTCAAAAGTTGAGGTTATTCCAAAAATAGGACACTTTCATAATTTTTACAAAATACACGGGTTGTGTTCATATATGAACATGTATAATTCACATATGAACTATATGTTCATACGTGAATCAGTGTAATTCAAATCTGAACTCTTTTAATTGATTCATATATGAACATTTGTGATTCGTATATGAACTAATTAACTGATTCACATATGAACGTATATAGGTTCATATATGAACTCATCCCCCTTATTTTATGAAACTACCCCTCTACCTTCTATATAGCATGCAAGGAATTATCCGGTGTTTCGCGGTCAAAGCCGCAAATGTTGACCAGATGAATGACTAAAATTATTTCTCTATTTCTCATACATTTATCATTTCTCAAATGAACCTCTTCCTATATACATAATTTATATATATAAATATATATATATATATATATATATATATATATATATATATATGCGTGTGTGTATAATACATACATATATATATATATATATATATTCATATATGTCTGAATGATTATATATATATATATGGTCCCCTTCATTTGCTAACCGTGACATTGGTGTTAACCGTGCTAACCAATCTCAACCGTTAACTACGATGATCAACGACACATATTTAATTGAATTTTCATTTAATTAATTATTATAGATAGGGATTGATTAAAAATAATGCACAAGTGCACAGGGTTAATTTGGTAAAATAACAACCCAATGTTATTTACGGTAACACGTTTTTAAATCATATAATCCCTAACATTTAGGGATTTCTTCCTTAGAATATTTAGGTAACCATCAAAACTCAATCCTTCAAAAAATCAACAACAAGATTACCATTGTGGCGTCGAATCCGGAGAAAGCAAAGGGAAATCGTAAACTACATCCACATTCATCAGAAAAAAACGGATTAACCATCTAAATCGTGGGTATCATAATGCGTTCAAGTTTTTCACTGATGCATTTATGCACATTAAGTGTGAAATCCATATGCACACAATATCTTTTTTTAGTATGAAGTCAATATACACACATTGCATCTGTTTTTGTAAGGCATTAAATTTTGTTTGTCGAAATAGAAAATACATGTGCACAATTTATATATGCATATGTGCACATTTTGGAATATACATACATAACTTGTAATAACATATGCATATGTGCATATTTGTCATATATGGAAATGGATATAGACATGCATATGTGCACCCTACCAGAAAATGCATATGAGCAGATAATCCGGTATTCAACGATTGAACTGACTCATTATGACGGGTGCACGGGCGAGCGTCTTGACTTTCAAAAATAGATTCCAAAAATCTATCGTTATCAACAACGGAGGTGATTCCATTGTCGCTCATTATGATTTTCACTAGAAACGAAAAATTTTCTTCAACAGAGATTTCAAACCAAAAAAAAATACTTTATGATAAACAATGTTGTATCCGTTAGAAAGCTTAGAAAGATATAAACTTGTTTAAAAAAATTTAAAAGATAACTTCCAAAATTAGTTTAAAGTAAATCGAAATTTGATTTTTTATTAATATATTTAAACTCAAGATAAATACCATAATAACAAACACCTTAAAATATGGAAACATATTAAATGGGTCGAAATTTTGAAAATTCTCATATTACCCTTTAATATTTAAAAGCATTTATCTCATTACCTAAACTCTATGAAGCTTCTGATTGGTCTAAATTCGGTTAGCACCAATGTCACGGTTAGCAAATGAATGGGCCTATATATATATATAGGGTCCCATTCATTTGCTAACCGACCTATTGGTGTTAACCGTGCTAACCAATCTAGACCGTTGATTATTTAGATCAGTGGTTAACAATTAATGTCAAATTCAATTTTATTATAATAAATAAAAACGAAATTGAAATAATGTGCATAACCGCATAGGGGTAAACTTGTAAAATTGCATATGCATTTATTAAACATATCTAACTCGCTCACCAAAAACTCAGGCGTAAAATTAGGGCTTTATTGAAGATTGAGATTTCATTAATTGAGAAAGAGATTTCAAACACGAGAATAGGCATTGCTTATCGTAATCGATCTTCGGCGAAGAACATGGAAACGTAGTCGGGAAGAGGAAGGAAACTTAGGATACAACAATCGATTGATTCAAAACACCGTAAAAAAAGGAAACAAATTTTCAATCGTCTTTGAAATAGGCGCCAAATGGATGAAATCGAAGGCGGGAATCGCCGATTAAGAGGTAAAACACTAAATTTGCACGGTTTATAAATTAGGTTTACACTCATATATGCATTGTTCTTTCTCACGATTACAGTAAGAAAACCTAGTGAGAGGATATTCAAGAAGGGGGGACTTTCAAAATTCAAAAACACCATGGACACACCAGTTGAAGTTGACCTTCAAGAAACAAACGCACTGAACGATTTGGTGCAAAAGATTTCAAGCAATACAGGGCTTCAAATAGATGGGTCGATTCAAGAAGCAGAATACGAAAGTAATGTCCCAGAAACAGAAGATGAAGGTACTATTAATATTGTGGATATGTTTTTTCTGCTCTATGTTGAAATGACTATGATAAAGTATACATTTTATTGTGATATTTGTTTGGATCACTGTGTTCTGCCTATGTGCATAATAGCATTGGCAATAATTTGAGATATTTGTGCAATGTATGCACTTATAATGTACTGTGATTTTTTACTATGAATGTACTTTTTTTTTGTTGAATAGTTTTGTATATATGCAGTGGAAATATGTTGAGGATCGAACATTTCTATATTAACATGATAAAATTGAAACTTGTAAGAGCATTAATGCATTTTTATGTGTTTGTGCATATGAATGTCTATGGAGTAATTGTTATCGAACAATAAATGAAGGGTTTGCAAGTATTTTTTGAATTTGAAGAAAGCAAAACAATGAACACTTACATCCCTATTAAAAATTACACTTCTTTGCATAATATATATTGTTAATGGTGGATTTATAATGAATCTGTGCATATGAGCATATTTGAATTTAAACTTTTTAGTGCATGTATGCATTGTTATGGACTTGTACATATATACATTGTTAATGATTTGATGAACGAATCTGATCATATGAGCATGTTTAAATTGAACTTGTAAGGGCATTAATGCATTGTTATGTATTATGTGCATATATGAATTGGTAATGATAATATGATGTCATATAACAATATGTACATGTTTAAAATTAAACTTTTAATGTATGTATGCATTGATATGGATTTGAGCATATATGAATTACATATGTTTTTGTGCATATATGCATTGTTAAATAAAAATGTGGATGCAATCCGTGCATATAAGCATATTTAAATACATTGTTTTTTGGCATGTAGAAATTGTTATGGGTTGGTGCATATAAGCATTTTTGTTGATTTGTGCATCTAGGCATTTTTAGTGCAATATGTGCATATAAGCATGTTTAAATTAGTTTTGTAATTGCATGGAGAAATTCTTATAGGTTGGTGCAAATAAGCATTATTATTTATTTGTGCATATAAGCATTGTTATTAATTTGTGCATATAAGCATTTTTATTGATTTATGCAAATAGGCATTATTATTGATTTTGATGATTGAATATAACAAACTTGATTTTGAAATTCATATATGGCATTTAAAATCTTTTTAACTATAATGATAGTGTCATTCTTTAAGTGTTTATTATTTCTACGTATGATTAAAACATCGCATATAGGTACACCATTGAAGAGAAGAAAGAAAATACAAACATCCAAACAAGCTACTGTTTGTAAAACTGGAAAAGGTACTTTCTGGGAAAACTAATTTGTCATCTGATGATTGGTATTATGACATGTATAGCATACTTAAAACAATGCAAACATGTATGAATAATTTGCATAAATTATTGAGAAAAACTTGCAGGAAAAGAATCGATGGTTGACAATATAAAGCGAGTTACAAGATCAAATGCGCAAAACAAATCAAACCAAGGAAGACAGTGCGAAACAGGTTTATATCCAGACAGTGATTTCGAGGAACAACCTGTATTGAATATAAGGGAAAAAAATAAGAATGAAGTGCAGGGTCAAGAAAAAAGCAAAACAAACATAGAATGCACGAAGGTTAAAAAGCCAAAAGATCCGCGAGGAGTGCCTGGAATACGTACAAGGACATCACCAAAGGCGTTGTACGAGACAATTAAAAGCTTCAATGAAAAACAAAAAAGGGCAGTAAGGGGAATAGGGATGGAATCATTGCTAGGTATGACAATAGATGGAATACCCTTGAAGTTAGGCTACTACGTGGTGGAAGCATTGAACACAACACAGATGAATTTGAAAGTTCATACAAGGGTGATACCAATTACAGTGGAATCAATACATCATATTCTAGGACTTCCAACAGGGGGGATAGACTTGGCGAATGGAGATTCAACGGATGCGGAAGATAACCTTGCTTTGTTCTGGAAGAGACAATTTATAAAATCTCTGATTACACCACAAGACGTCATTAACGAGATAAACAGAACAAAAGAAGGTGACATTAAGTTTATGCTGAATTTCCTGGTTCTTGTGGTGAACACACTAGGAGAATGTAGTCGTACAGGTCAGTGCAAGACTGACTTCCTGACAAAGATAACTGGGGTTCATATGATACCTGATGTTGATTGGTCAAAATACATATATGACTGTATACCTAATAGTAAGAAAAATTGGAAGAGAGAGAGTTCCCGGGCTTTTTATGCTGGTCCATTGACATTTCTTACTGTAAGTATATCTGAACAATTTCTTACATCAATATATACAAATCAATATATCTTTATCACAAATTAATAACTAAATGCAAACGTGTTAGCTCCTGTATGTTGAATCAACATGGGTTCCGGGAATTGAAGTACATCAAGCAGAATTACCGACGAAGCGATGGACCATGGACAGGTTAAGGCATAGACAAGATCTAGAGTTACGCGGAGGAGGATTTGGTCATTTAGACTTGAAGCTTATTGGAGGTGGATCTGAACAAAGTGAAAGTGCAACCCGTCGACATGCTGAAATCAATCAAAAGGTTGCAAGATTAGAACGGAAGAAGGTAAAGGAATGCATACATTAAAATATGAATTAACTATTAATTATTAATCGATCATATGGATTTCACCAACATCATCTTATTGTTCAACATCCAGACTGTCATGAGAAGAATTGATGACATTATATTCAACATTCAAGGGTCGCGATGGGAAGCAGACATCGAGCTCACTGCAGCTATAGAAGAATTCGATGGTAAATAATATTCACATATTATTTAAACTCATTATCTGCGTATAAATATTTTTGGACATATGCATTGAACTTATCACTGAACATGCAGATATCTTTGCACATATGAACTTTACATATTAACGACTTTTTTAAAATATGGACGCTATAAAGTTAAGCATAATAGTATGTGAATGGTGAATATAAAGAAATTATAGACTGTTTCTAACTGTTTTCCTTTTCATAAAATTTGAACTGTGTAAGTGAAAATATTGTAGTACTGGCATATGGATAATTTGTGAACTGTTTATAAAATGTGTACAGGAGACACAGACTTTGAAAGATTCAAGCTAGACTTGGCAAGCATTTTTAAGAATAGCAAGTGGGAGGTGTCCAATAATGAAAGTCGGGACACCGACCCACCAGTTTCAATTGGAAAAACACATGAAGGGTTTGATACAATGGGGTCACCTGCACCATCAAAAAATATAAATGAGGAGCAAGCGATAGTGTGCTATCCGTTTTCGTTACAAACACCTATAACGGAACAGGATCATAACTCCCCGTTATCGCCTTACTGGGAAAATCCTAGAGTGCATGCAGAGGTGGATATGTTATCAGCTGAAAAGACTGGTACTGGATTGGTGAAAACGAATGCGATAATAGATGCATCAGACAACGGTTACATGAAATCTATTGAGAATAAGGTAGATAAGGGAAAGCAAATACAGATGGTCAGGACAATAAATCAAGAGCCGGTTATGTTGCCAATCATATCACCGCCAAGTTTAGCCTTAGACATAAGCAGACAACAGTCTCACCCGCGCCCATTGGAAGATAGTAATCGGAAAGGTACGGTCAATATCGATTGGGTAATTGCATATATGCACATATTATGGTTATGCATACACCACACACAAAACAAAATCGTAATAATCTGCATATTTACATACTATTAGAATTGTTTCTATGCACATGGTTACTAACAGCCGAGTATAACAAATGTAGACAAGGGCAAACAGACAGAGGTTGGAAGATCAGAGAATAAACCGCTTCTAACATTCCCAGTATTATCAACACCATCTTTCGACTTGGGCATAAGCACAGAAAATAGTCCAGATCAAGCATTAAAAGAAGGTGAAGTCAAAGGTATCATCTTATTCATATTTACACTAATTGATTATATGCATATCAAAACTGTATGAGACTGTATGCACACATGCAAAATGATAAAAGTTTTCCATTTTTTTGGGATATTTGTTTGGCTTAAATGTTTTCCATATTTTTGGATAAAAATATTAATTGTACACGTGAATATATGCATTGATAATTATTTGAGGATGGATTTTTAGAATGCAATGATCATGTTTAACTTGAGTTTTGTATGTGCATGTATGAATCTTTGTTGAATTGTGAAAATAGGAATTATTTAGGGTTTGAGGAAAAAATCTGTGTGTATAAGCATATATGCATTGTCACGGTTTTGATGATGGAATTTGTGCATATAAGCATATTTAAAATACATTTTGTAAATGCGCATATGCACACTTGCAATGTTTCAACATATGATAAAATGACTATTGCATGTATGCAAAA
This sequence comes from Arctium lappa, assembly GCA_023525745.1. Lineage (NCBI taxonomy): Eukaryota > Viridiplantae > Streptophyta > Magnoliopsida > Asterales > Asteraceae > Arctium > Arctium lappa. The sequence goes on along the minus strand of CM042056.1, from coordinate 16,712,606 downwards.
CATGATATGTAGCAGGTGGGGACGCAGTAGATGAGACTTCAAGACCTGGAAAAAGAGCAAAGAGATTGGGACCCATGTTTCGATCACCTTATGTGGCACGAGCGGTTAATTTTGAGGTAACAAAGGATGAAACAAACCTGAGATCTTGGGTGTTAAAGGGAATTGGTGGGTTTATGTAAGTATCTTAACAATTACTATTATAAAATGTTGTTTATAGAATATATAAACTACAGTTTGGCTTAACATGTTTTACATTAATTGCAGGGAGATAATGTACATAGATAACATGGGTATGAGGATAGAAAGAAGGGATATGCAGTACCTAGCTGGGGAGACAGCCATTCCAAGACGAATCATTGACGTCTGGGCAACGGTTTTGAATTACGACGAAAGGCGTCGAAGCAATAACTCCCCGCGCAGATTTTTTTTCAGCACAGCAATAACGGTAACCAATATGTACCCTATTATCATACTATCGATTCATTTAGCATTAGTAATACTACATTAAAGTAAACTGTCAAAACAAAGGTGTGCAAATTCGAACAACACTTAAGATACATATAAATGGATAATTATTCACTGCATGTATGGACATGGGTATCTGATATTTTAAGTATATATGTTTAACAAAATATTGAATTCATATTAATGATACATTGTTAATTTAGATGGATCCGGTGCTCAATGACCTACAACTACCTGCGGTGACAAGGTACGAAGCATTCTGACGATATATCAATGATCTGGGAAAATATCATCCGGATTTAATAACGATGAAGGACATTGATCTGGTATGTTAAAAAACTTTTAGGTATTGGTTCATGTTTTCCAAATTGTTATAGTTTTATTTGTTAACAACCCAGTAATTAATAACAATCTTCGTAGGTCTTCTTCCCGATGTTAGATGGTTTACACTATTATCTTCTTGTTTTCAACCTGAAAACCCCATACGCTACAATCATAGACAGCGAAGATCGTGATGGTGATTACGAAGATTTGTATGAAATGGAGTCAGATGCAATGGTATGTATAATTTGTGGATATATTATTAGAAAACATAATTACATACATATAAAATAACAACTTTTATAAATTGAATTCCTTTCAGCAATCAATGATCCTTCATCATCTGCAAATCCACAACCACAAAAACTGGCATGCATTTCGAGAGGTTGGATCGGTTGTTATGCAGATGAAATGGAGGGAAAAGAATAACCAAGATGACAAGGGAATACTATTGATGCGTTCTATGGAAATGTATTATGGAGAAACCGGAACAAAGTGGGATACCGGATTATATAGGGAAAGCACCAAACAGAAGGGTCAGCTGAAGGCACTTCGTTCAAAATATGTAATGAAGATACTATCGAGCGAGATGAACATCAGAAACAACGCAATCGGAATTGAAGTTGGAAGATATATGTCGATGGAGGCCAACATGAAGCTACAAAGGAAACGTCGTTGACATATTGATTGACTGTTGACCCACTTTAATTGATCATCATCTATGGTTTTTTGAGACTTTTATGGTTATTTTTTTATTTTGGTAACATTAGTTAGTATATTTCATTAAACATGTCTACTGGTTACATTTAGTGCATATAAGCACAATTTTGATATTAATATTAATGGACATGATTTACTATGTTATCTTATATATTTTCATATGCATATATGCATTATGTAATTCGAATGTTCAAAGAAACTTTATGCATATTAATTAGCCAACTAACAAATCTGAGTACATTAAATTCTAAAACTCCAGGGATCTTGAATATTAATAATGCATTAATGCCTATATGCAAATTAACATTTTAACCCATCATCAACATTGGAATACCAAATAAATTTAACATACAAACTTAAATTACTACAACTGTAACTTCACAATGTACTTATACATAGGAATGAGCTGATAGATTAAGTTTCATATACTACCGAATAAGGTCGATAAAAAGGTAGTGCATACACATTGTATTTGAAAACTAAAAACGATGCTAAGACACTGATTGCATTCTAAAGAAACATAGAACATAGAACATAAAACATATAACATATAACATATAACAATAGATACTTATCATAACAAAACATCATAACAGTACATATACGTGCCTAATGTCTATCGGCATCTACTCCTTGCATGTACATTTAACCTTGTACAACCAAAACTCATTCTCAATGGAGTTCTTATCCCATTCGGCATGGGCAAGCTTCCGCCGAACTTGCCACAACTCTTCCCGAAGATCGGATATTTCTTCATCCCTTTGATTAAGTTGAAGTTCCTTAAAATCACGCGAGTCAACAACCTGTCCGATTTTATTGAAAGGAAGAAATTATAACAAAAAAATATAACATTAAAGGAACAACAAAAACATGAGAACCAACAGTATTAGAACTCTAACAATGTACCTCCTGTAACTGAATACGGAGCCTACGAATATCGTCAATAAGCTTCTCATACTCTTGAACGATGTGAGATAACGCAGTACCATTACCATGAACATTGGGTTGGTTGTTGTTACTAGCCATCTTTTGACTTAATATTGTTGGATGAACTTGGAGAGAAAACAGATTAAAAAGTTGTCAAAGATTTATGCATGTAAGTTGTTAAACCGTGTATATCTATACTTAATGATTTAATGCACACACCAAACCTCAACAAACACTATTAATGACTTCCCAACAAACAAGATATAATTAATACTTGAATATTTAAACTAATAAAATAACAACATATATATACCATTATTGAAAGGAATAATACTGATTTCCATTTAATAACCAGGTAGAATGTCAGTTGCAAAAATCACCTGAATACTTCTTTTCATCATAAACCAAATGATTATCCGTACAAAAAAAATAATAACATTTTAAATAAACTAAAAATAATAAAACCAATTATAAATTACATAGTCATAATTACGAGAAAAAAAACCGTTCTTGCAAACATTTAATATGCACAAGTGCATATGAACATGTTGATCATATGCACAAACGCATATTACTTTAATCTAACAAAAAATTGTAATTGAATTCACATTCGATGATCCACGGGGCAGTTACGAGAATCATGTCCTGTGCTTTGGCCACATTTCTTACACTTACGCTTTGGCTTTTTACTCTGGGATTGTATCCTCTCGGAAATACCAACCAAACGTTTACCGATACCACATCCCTTGTTCCGGAGACCAGTAGGAGCAAATATATCAACCTCGTCAGGAACAGGAACACCTAAGTACTCATTGATTGCATCGATTTTCTGCTTGCCTGGATCTTCAGGTTCCAACTGACTATCTATCTCTTCTTTGAACTCATCAAGAATTTTCGAAAGTCTAGATAACCACGGTTTCTCATTACGAACCCGACTAATAATTCCATCCATCTTAGAATAGGCGCCATTTATTAACTCCTCCTTCTCAGGGTCGACCTCACCATATCTTACTTTGGCAGTTTGAAGTTGAACGGGTACCAAGCCTGGCAACCATCTTCTGACAATATATTGTTCTGGAATAGAATTGACATGTTCATTCATCAACACCTTCAACGCATGTCGACATAGAAACCCATTACGAACAAAGAATTTGCATTCGCAGTCAACGGTGTTATTAGAAGAACTACGAACAACCTACAACAGAACAGAAAACAAAAGGATTATTCACATAAGAACAAACCGTATAGAAAATTATAAAAATGATTTAAGATTACCTTATAAAAAATCTTCCCCGTCTCCATCTTACTATTATGGCTAATAATAAAGGACTTGGTGTCACCAACACTTTCAACAGCTTCGACCCCGCAAGCCAACATAGCCTTCTTTAGCTCTTTCTGAAATTCAAAAAAAATGTTCCTCGTGTACAACTTGGCGGCATACCTTTCTATAGGAAATGCACTAACAAGTTGTGGGTAGGTATTCCTGGTTAAATGCTCATTCTCAGACTGCTTCTCACGTTGCGCCTCGATTGCACAGTCATATTTACTAAGAAACCGGACAAGATCAGAGTGAAATGCTACATAAATATTAAAAAAAAGCATTTGCACTCTCGGATCTTGAAGTGGTCTTCATAAGACCTGACATTGGAGTATCGATGTAAAAGGCAGGAATCCATGAATTACGAATTTCAAACATCTCGGTGAACCATGGGTCATCCACAAGGTTGAATTTCACAATCATCATATGCCACAACCTCTCGAAATCATCAGGAATGATATTCACTTTCCATACGATTTTGTTTATAAATCGATTGAACTCTGGATCATGATTTAGTGCAGCACTAACCTAAAAAAAACATTAACATATACTCAACATACTTATATGCATCTGTGCATATAAAAAAATTAAAGAAACGTTAACATATTCCAAACAGGCTCATATGCATTTGTGCATATACAATAACATGCTAATGTAATTGTTACAAAAAAGAACATATAAAAAAATTAATAAAAATACCTTCGAAGGTACTTTCTTCATTATATGCCACATACAAAGGCGATGTCTAGACTCGGTGAACACGAACGGAACAGCTTGTTTCATCGCCGAACATTGGTCAGTAATTACAACCAATGGTTGCTTCTCATAGCATCTTAAAAAGGCCCTTAACACCCATTTGAAATTCTCAACAGTTTCTCCCGCTATCAACGCGGATCCGACAACAACTGAACATTGGTGGTTATCAACAGCCAAAAACGGAACAAATGCCAATGCATGCCTAAAAAAACAAAAAAAATAAATGAAATAAATGATATTAGAAAACAATGATTTTTAGACAACAACACTTACTCGTTCGTCCTATACGTAGCATCAAACGATATTACATCTCCGAAATGTCGATAATTAATCTGGGCCACTTCGTCCGCCCAAAATATCGCATGCAACTCACGTTCATTACACTTGTACTCGAAAAAAAAATCTTTTTTACTCTCCTTCCTATTGATCAATTTATTTATAAACATCTTAGCATCCTTGTTTCCCACAAACACATCAACGTCTCGCTTAAAGTTCTGGTAATCGACAACAGTGCAACGAACGTTCTCGGCTCCACCCTTCAAAGCCGTTTGAATACGATGCGCTCTTGTTGCTCCAACCTTATAATTAGCGCTATACAACACATTCCTACAATCAGTGTACTGCATCATTCTGTTTTTACGAGAAAAGCGTCGGTCGTTATCATTAAACAACACATGATTATGAGTTTCGGAAAAATCATAAACCTCGTATAGAGATTTGTCCTTTGTCAAATGTAACTTCACATACGCGTTGCAACCAGAACGTTTGACATTCGAGTTACGAACCCGACGGTCACCGGAACGGAACTCAAGAGAATCAAAATTCTTCTTCTTCGGAAACCCTTCCTTACTACAAACTATCCAACGGGTCTGTATCGACCCGTACTTGTTTTCCTTCTTCGCCTTCAAACGAACATCAAAGCCCGCCTTATCGGCATACTTTCTGTACATAGCCTCGGCGTCAATAACAGACGCAAATTGGTCACCCACCTTCGGTTTACATTCATCAGGTACCGTGGGTATCCATAACTTATTGCCATCCTCATCCTCACCGACCTCAACATCATTCCCATATACTACACATATGAAACACACAAAACAAATACCAATTTTATGTACATATAAAAATACATAGTCGTTTATCTATGTATATATGCATTAAAATGTCCTTTACCTATAGATAATCCATGTTTTCCTACATGCAAGAGTGAATTTAGCATAATTTGAAATATTGTATGCATGCATATATTCACTTGCTAATGTATTTAAACATGCTCATATGCTCATATCCCATCCTCAAATCATTAACATTGCATATACGCCTATACGCCCATATTCATTCATCAAATAATTATATATGCATGTATGCAGAACTAAATAAATATGCATACAGACACATACAAAATGAATTTAAACATGCTAATATGCTCAAAATTCCATCATCAAATCATTAACAATGCATATGTGAACCTCAATAATTACCTTTTGCATCCAAAATTCATAAAACCATGTAATTCATAAAAATATCGCAAAAAAATTGGAAACTAATCATTTTGCATGTCTGCATATGTACATACGGTTATACTATGCATATAATCAATTAGTGAAAATTTTAAATAAGATGATACCTACATGGTCGCCTTATTGTAGTACATATAAAAAAACATGGTCGTTTGTCATGTGCATATATGCAAATTATCTATTATGATTGTCCTCGATATATTGCAATCTGGACATATTTGAACATATATAATTTATCAATTTTTCAACAATAAACGTTTGTGTTAAAAAATCTGTGAATCATCGCAATTTGGGAAAAATATAGGTAAAATATATCAACATGCTCATCTTCAAAATAAATTACAGTTCCTTTTACCGATATTATTTTCCAGATGCATTGAACCAGTAGATGGAATGTTATCGAAATTGGTCTCGACAGATATTTCATCAAGTCCTGTCGAATTACAGAACCCTTGGGATATTCCGGAATTCAACGGCGGCACAGGAACATCATAACGTGTGCACGCATCAACGTCTTGACTTTCGAAAATAGATTCCAACAAACTCTCGTTATCAACAACATTCGTGACTCGATTATCATCGCTCATTGTGCTATTATCAATAAAAATATGAAATTTGATCAACGAAAAAAAACTTGTTCAATTAATCGAACAATTTGTCAAAAAAATTATGGTATAAAACGATAATAAAATAAACGGGTTTATCACATAAAGAATCCCTTAAAATAAGTAACTGAATATCTTCAGATTTAAACAAAAAATAAAGCAAAAATCGAATTTGAAAATATAATATTTAATTTGATTATCCTTACCATAACAAACCTGGGCAAATTATGGTAAATAAGTGGATAATGGCGTTTGATTTGAATATGATTGGATTGGTCAACTCTTAGTAAATTCCATTATTGCCCTTATAATCAAACAACATTATCAATATTGACGGAGCATTCTGATTGGTCTAAAATGGATTAGCACGGTTAGCACCAATAGGTTGGTTAGCAAATGAATGGCCCTCTATATATATGTGTGTGTGTGTGTAATTATGTACAAGAAAGAGAGAGAAAATAAAAAAAATTACAGCTTTAGCCCTTCCTCTCTGATTTAGTAAAGAAAAAAAAAAGAAAAAGGTAAAAGGATCAAAATGCCCATCACTCGTGGTGCACATGGTCCCTCTAACGGCATTTTTTTAAACGGCGTTAGCCGCAGGGACTACTTTCAACGTAATTTTCATACCTGAGAGATGATTAATGTAGTTATTAAAGTTTAGGGACGATTTTCAAAGATACCGATAAACCTAAGGGGCCAAAATTGTAGTTTACTCTAAATTATATCTCAAACAAAGGGTTGTATTTCTGAAAGGGTAAAAACGGCTCACAGATAGCGAAAGGTGACGAATAAAAAAGGCTGCTCCCTCATGCCCATTCAACTAACATAACTGAACCTAGACTCAATCGCGACCAAATTCATTAATCCCTACCTTTTTATCTTCTCCATCTCTCTCCACATTTTCATTGAAAACCTCTAATTCCCAACTATTCAACCTCTAGAGTGAGAATCAAGCATAAATCCGCCATTAATGAAGCCTCTATCAAACGTTTTTTAGAGAGAAAAAAGAAGAAAACTCGCAGAAATTATGAAAGGAGGAAAAGGAGAGAAGAATGAAGAAGCTGTTGAATATCATGTGCTCCATAAACTTCCTTCTGGTGATAGTCCGTATGTCAGAGCCAAGCATCTCCAGGTTCGTCCAGATCTGGTTTCGTATTTTCTTAATTTTCGAGTTTTTTTGTCAATTATCGTAGTAACTGCTTTCGCTATGTGCGTACAAATTTCATATGAATGTGTTTTGTCCTGTTTCGAAGCTTTGATTTAATTTCTGGTTATTTTGGTTTATTATATGTGATCTTCAGTATAAGACAACTGTGATTAATTATTGCACCAATGAATTCGAGTAGAAATCGATTCATTACTATTTTGAGGTCAAACAATAATCGATTTGATCAGTTTTTGATTATTTTATGATAAATTATTTCCAACTTCTATATTTTTGGGAAATTAAGGTATGTTTCTTCAATTGATTGAGATCGATATGATTGCTTTGCGGAGAAGCGTTCTTGTATTTGTTCAAGTCGTGTGTAGGGTCCGGATCTCATGGTTTTCCTTTACTGGAGGTCAACTGTTGAACAATTGAATTTGGCTATTTTAGGAGATTTTGGACTAATCGGAGAAATATAAAATGCAAAAAAAGTACATGATCAACGTTTTTTTTCCAACATTTCTTTTTTATTTTTCTGTTTTTCAAACCAGGTTTGATATCAACAATGAATCAAATAATTCGTATAGAAAAATTAGAAATAATTTTTCGAAAATAAAAGTGTAAGATGTGTAAAACTTTATCAGATTATTATGAAAATTATGAAGCAGAAATATGTGGAATATATGACACAACAAATTGATACCTAACACATAACAAATTTACACTCCACTGACACAGCCTAGGTCCGTCCTTGGTGCCTTCTAATACATATAAAAAAGAACTCAATTATATAACTCTCTAATGCATATGTAAAAAGAAAAGGCATTATGTCTAATCGATAAGACAGTGAAAAATTGAAGGAACTCAATAAAAAATTAACTACAATGTATGGTCGTCTCTAATTAGATATCAAATACTAAACTTAAACTCAAATCAAACATTAAATTTGGTGTAATCAATAGTAACACATTAAGTTTGTGTAAACTATTCATTTACATTAATTGAAAAAGATAAAAATAAATATATCTAGAATCATTTATTTGGGTGTAAGATTTAGTGTTATTCATTAGAGAATATTTATTATTTGAACTAAAATTTACATCGGTTTTTATGAATTTAGTGTAAGATTTGATATTACCCGGAGATAACTTCCTTTCTTTTTAAGCTGGATTACTATTAGTTAGGAAAGGTTGTTGCATCACATCACATAGCAGTTGGCACTTGGCACACATAAATCATGAGAGGAAAAATATCGAAAGTGAATAGAAGGGGGTCGGTACGCCTTCTTGAATATCGATTGTTGGTACCAAATGCCTTGGAATTGTTAGGCTGCTGGTTATAATTTATTTATTTTGTATCTACTTGTAAGTTAATAAATATTCCATTTTCTAGGGGTGTTCACGGTTCGGTTTGGTTAGTAAGGAAGATGTGAATTGAACCACATGAGGCGGATACCTGGTTACTCGAACCAAAACCGAACCGTAGGTTGAACCGAACCAAACCGAAATAAGGCGGTTACCCGTGGTTCGATTCACGGTTACTCGAAGTTATAAAAAATATCAATTATAATATAAAAATGGTACAAAAATATAATATTTAAAACAATTACACAATAAATAAATAAATAAACATAATCGACAAATTTAAATAAGTTTAAATGTATAAAACCATTCATTATTCGGTTAATGGCGTCGATTCCTTTACGACTTCATACCGCCAAATTTGATCATCCACCGTAATGATTGACAGCAAAACGTAAAAGACTTTTACTCGTTGAACTTTAGGTTAATAAATAAATAAATATAAATTAAATATTATAAATACATCATATTCGGTTCGGTTCGGATACCCGTGGTACCTAAAATTCAAAACCGTAACCGACCCGTGAACACTCGGGTTTTTCGGTTTTTGATTTTTGGATTTTCGTTTATCGTTATCGTTTTTTTTTAGTTTCGGATCAATCGGTTCGACTCGGTTTTCCCCTCTTTTTTTTTAACACCCCTACCATTGCCATATCAAGAAATGTACTTATCCTTTTAATATATTTTTTATTAGAGAAATGACCTGGGACCTCAATTCCTTTGCTTTGGTTTATTTTTTAAAATTAATATTTTTGTAAGTATTTAATTAATTACGATTACACAAAGAGAGTTTATTGTCAACTAGTATTCTAATTTATTTATGTCTTACTTTGTTGGTAAAATGTTATGGGTATAATTCAAACATTATTTTTATACTTGGTCAAGCATTTGGTTATGGGGTTATATGTTTTTGGAATTCAAACTATATATGCTAGGTAATGGGTACTGTATGCCAATCAAACGTAATTTTAATTGGGTAAATAGTTACCCTTGATTAGTTTTCCGGTGGGTTTATGAAATCTAATTAATGAGTATTAATTGTACTGTATTTTCATCAGCTGGTGGAAAAGGATCCAGATGGAGCGATAGTTCTGTTCTGGAAGGCTATTAATGCCGGTGATAGAGTTGATAGTGCCCTAAAAGACATGGCAGTCGTTATGAAACAACAGGATAGAGCCGAAGAAGCAATCGAAGTTATTAGATCCTTCAGGGAACGTTGCTCCAAACAAGCCCAAGAATCACTGGACAATGTCCTAATCGACTTATACAAGGTAATTAAACAACACTAATTTACATGCATGTATGTTGACATATATATTTATATATATATATATATCTTGGTCATGCAAATGCTTTTCATTTTTTCGATCTTGATATCAACTTTGTTAGATTACCAACACCAATATTTACAGCTTGTATGATTATCGTTAGAGAAAAGTTTGTTTAGTTAGTTATCAAAGTTGTCCCTAAAATTAAAGAATTTGTCGCTTTTATGAGTCACTATTTGACCTTAAAAGTCATATTGGATCTTGTTTTGGTCGAAATTAGTCTTCAACATTGTCCTACATAGCAAGGGCCTTTTACCAAATGCTTAAGGAGAGAGATCTCTGATTGAGAATAAGAATTCATTTAGAGTGGGGATAATAATATCTCAAGGACAGTGTTAATACACATCCTAATGTATTTCCCTTCTAGTTTATCTTCTGCAAAATTTCTTACAGTTTTTTGTGGGAGAGAGTGCATATTGTTTTCTATATTAGTTACTAAACGATCCAGCTTCATGGGTTTGTAGAAATGTGGTAAATTAGAGGAGCAAATCGAATTGCTGAAGCAGAAGCTTCGGATGATATATGAAGGAGAAGCATTCAACGGAAAACCAACCAAGACGGCACGCTCCCACGGAAGGAAATTCCAAGTTACAGTCAAGCAAGAGACATCAAGGATACTGGTAACTACATTCTCAATGTTTGTAATACTGCTGCTTACTTTTTCCAGCTTTTCCAAATTTAAGCTTACCAGCTTTTCTCTTTCTTACACTTTTCATAAGCCCGAGAGTCTTCACAGAAACAACCGCTCTAATCTTAGCGGTATAGGTCAAATCTACATACATCTTTTTTAGAATCCCACATTGGCTAGAGTTGAATCATTTCTCCTCAATATTGTCTCTTCAATGGCTATTTTGGATTGTAATCTAATGGGGTTCTACATATTCTCGTATCGTATCAGAGCCAAGACCTACCACTCTAAAGAAAAACTCGACAGTCTAGTGCAATCTATACTCGTCTAGCCCCTCACCCGTCTCGACGCTCTGGCACAATATGTGCCCATCTAGCCTCCATTCCATTGGAGGGCATGTTAGAATCTAACATAAGTAGACTTGGACCTTTTCTCTTCAATATAATTTTGGAACCTCCTTTTTTCTAAATGACTCTTTTGAAGAGCGATCTAATTGGGTTCCACATATTCTCATACATCTTACCCTCCCCAACCCCATGCTGGTCTTGTTTGGTTTTGGTATAAATGAGGGTGGAAGTGATATGAATTTCCTAATTTACCCATGCAGGGTAATTTAGGGTGGGCATACTTGCAGCTAAAGAAGTTTGCAGTGGCAGAAGCTGTATATCGTAAAGCTCAAGAGATCGACCCAGATGCTAACAAGGCCTGCAATTTGTGCCTTTGCCTAGTGAAACAAGGTCGATATGCAGAGGCCAACGCGGTTCTTGGAGAGGTATTGGAAGGTAAACTTTCGGGGTCCAACGACCCCAAGTTACTTAGCAGGACAAAAGAGCTGGTTGAGGAGCTAGAGCCATGGCAGTTGGCTCAGGTGCACCCGAGTCCTAGCCAGGGGTTAGTAACTTTGGAGGATGCTTTCATTGAGGGGCTTGATCAGTTAATAAACCAATGGGCTCCATCCAGATCAAGAAGACTCCCTGTATTTGAAGAGATATCAACATATAGAGATCAACTAGCCTGTTGATCAGTTTTGAATTAGGTGTGCTTGTGAGCCAATAATTCATAGTTGTTGAGACACACACCAATAATGGACCAACTATTATCCTGTGTACCATATAGATTAGAGAGAGTTGTGTGTATATCAAGTGTAAAGTGCCAAAGGAAGAGGGCCATTATTGTATGTAAACTACCATTCCCTTTGAAAGATTGTACCCATCATTACCAAAAACATACCTAACGAAAAATTTTCAGGGTTAAGATGGTTTGTCTCGAAACCATAATTCAAGGTCTCTTCCAAAATTTTGTGCAAAAGGGTTTGTAACCGGCACCTTGAGCTTGCCAACATCGTCCCGTCCAAGGACATCATGTAAGTAGGGACTGAAACGGCTGCTGCCCTGAATAATCCTTGACAGGTTCGGGGAACACCATTAGGTACCCATTTAGTAAAAAATAATTTATTTTAAAATAAAAATTATAATGAATCATCACTGCATTAATTACCAATATTGAAAATCGAATATATTTGTCATTTAATAATAAATGTACACACACATAGGGTCTGGTTTAGGGGAAAATCTTAAGAAAGCGGAAAACAAGTCATCTGGACGGTATGCACTTGTGCATACAAGTAATTTGTAACATGCACAAATGCATAATGCATACGTGCATAAAAACCAAAAAACAACTTAATTTACTTACCGTTCAGATAATACCAAGGTGTTCCTTAGTTTTCCATTTTTTTTGAGGTTTTCTTATATATGATTATTTATACACATTATATACATATATTAAATAAAAATAAAAAAATATAATCATGGTCGAATTAGAGGTGGGTAATGTCATCCCGACCCCGCTTCGATTATGAAAACAAATCCCCATCCTACCATGTTACCCATCAAATGCGGGAATCCCCACCCTGTAAGGATCGGATACCCATAAGTACCCACTCCTATGGATAAAATTTTCATCTACATGTAAGAGCAAATTAAGTACATAGTGCCCACGTGCAAGCTTAAGAGATCGATGCCTATAAGGAGGAGCTAAATTACCAAAAGAATTGCAACTCCTAGCAAATATCCCAGCATATATGTATCTCAATACAAACCAATCAAATTTGATGAAATCACAAATCTTTTTCATTTTGGAAACTTATTTTTATTAGTTCAATTTTAGTTTAAGATTCTTATAATCTAGGTGAAAAAAAAAGCAGGTGATGCAATACAAAATCCTTTTTCTTCATATTATGGTCATATATGTCAATTTCCCAAAATATTCTAAAATCAACTTTAGTTACCAAAAATTAGTCGTTAGAATGTTGTAAAGTTGACAAAACAACCCAGATACTTTCTCCATAAAGTAAGATACCATAATTCAATTTCTTTGTGCTATAACCCATTGTGTGGGTCATGATAAGTTTTGCCCCGTTCATAGTGGTGGATAGAGATGAAATAGTAACCAGTGTTCCCGATCCTCCGGTAAAAATCTATAACCGGTAAAACACAAGGGTTATGGCGTACTGGTTAAGACCCTAGGGGATGTGGTGGAATATCCCATCTGACCAGGTTCGAATCCAGACGTACACAACAATTGTGACCATTGAGGTTTAATCAAGACTGATGTCTTACAGTCATAATTTGGCAAGGGATTAGTCTAGGCATAGCCTAGGACACCCTTCCAAAAAAAAAATCTATAACCGTTAAGGCCTCATAACCACTCCCTTAACCGGCCTAGTTTTAAAAAAAAAATCTGTTTTTTTAATAATCTTCACTATAAGAAATAAAAATAATAACAAAAAACTTATATTTCCTTTTAAAATTTTTGCATATCCCAAATTCCTCAAAATATTGAGCCACTAAAATAAACTTCAAAATCCGTTATTATTAAAGTTATATAAAACTCAACATTGTTTTCTACTTAATTTACAAACTCATAATTTTGTTTACATTTAAATAAATACGCTTTGTATATTTTTACAGTTTTATAAATTTATTTACATTTAAAACTCCGTTTTTTTTTACCAAACTTTTAAATAAATAATTTATAATTCTATAATTTTGTTTACCCGATCGGTCCTTTTCACCGGTCCTTGATGGGCTTTTTTACCGGACCTTTAACCTTCAATATGGCTAAGCTTTATTCAAACACTTTTTTCTATAGTAAACAACTTTCAAAGAGTCTTAGATCCCAAAGTAGACAGAACATTGACCATCTTATACTAACCAAGTTTATTTATGATTCAATTTGATTAGTCTAACAATGTATGTAAATAGAGAACATGTACATTAAGCATCCAAAATGCAAAATCTCCCCAAGTTCTTAAGACCAGTAGGAGCCAAAAAAAAAAAGCATTGTAGAAGGAAGGAAGGAAGGATATGGTGACCTTCATCCAAAGCACCTAATGTTATTGCAGATCGACATAACAACGAGCAGAATCAAAACAAGAATGAGACCCGCGACTATCAGTTTAATCTTCATATTCTGAACCCACATCTTCCTTTTCATCTTGGTTCCTTGTTTCTTGAAATCATTTGCCTAAACATAAGAAACCAAATTCTTGAAAGAAATGGAAATTTTTAGAATCATGAATCAAAGTAACCAAAAGTCACGGAATGGTATCCGTTGTTGCAAAAATTGGCAGGTGACGACGAAGACATTCCAATCCAAACGAGCCCAGTATATCCCACCCGACCCACCCCAAGATGGGGTTATTTAGCTAAATGAACTTCTGACCCAAAAAGAAAAGATCAAATTCATGATCTTCTTACAGGTTTTAGGCATTTTTCTGTTAAGCAGAACCATCCTCAAAACTTGTCAGGGGATCATGAATTTAACTTTTTCTAGCAGAAGGTCATCTAGCTAAATAACCCGGTCTTGGGAGGGTAAGAGCGGGTCGTTTGGTTACGTGATGTTCTGACAAGTCTTTCATAGGTTTAAAAGTGTTGCTGCTTAAGAGAAGAATGTCACTTCCATTCACAGCCTAGAAACCTTTCAGAAGGCCATAGATTTTAAAAAGCACATGTCAAGAGACCATTTAGCTTCATAACCCGATATACGTAGATCTGACCTTTACCCCAAAAAGTAGAGTAGTTGTTTCTGTGAAGACATCCATGTTAGACAAATCCGAAAGGGGTTGGCCTGGTGATAATTTACTCAAACTTGGTGCCTCATGAGGCATCAGGCTCGGGTTCTATTTCAGTAGGTGTTGTCAAATCTTTAGGGGCCAAACACCCATTCTTGATGGACCCTGTGGACTAGTTTGACCAAATGCCAAAAACCACAGTTATTAACTAAAAAGAACATTCATGTCACACAAACCTGATTGCGAAGGTTGTCAGTTTTATCAACCAGCAGTTCAATCTTCTCCCCACGATCAAGGACCTGCATACATCGAACTTTTTTTTACTAATTATCCTGATCATCATAAACAAGCATGAAGCATGCATCAAACCAAAAAATTTAGAATGTAAGAGGTTCTAATAAAGTATTTATTGTAGATGATTAAGCTAAAAATGAACAATCACAACATATAAAGAACATAGAGGTTTACGTGGTTAAATCAATAGACTACACCCACCTCAAATGAGCAGCACAGATGAGAATCTACTATACAAAATAAACCTAGAGCAGATGTAGTCAGATGTAATCCTACTTAAACTTTAACTTTAATAGTTAAAGAGTCCAGATACAAGATATCTTAAAACCAAACCAAACCAAAGGAGCCCAGTGTATCCCACCCAAAGGTGGGGTGTTGGGGGTGAGATGTATGCATACCTGACCTCTACCTTGATGACATTTAACTAAAAAGATACCTTCTCGATGTTTTCCATCATAACTCCTTTGACTTCAGAAACCTGAGCTTTCACCTTAGCAATCTTGTCAATCTCCTCAGGATGAGTAACACAGTATACCATCTGCTCCTTCAATTTTGGTCTAAAATCCACCAAGTGTCAGTAACAGTCATGAAGAAAACATAAAAGTATAACCCCCCCCCCCACACACACACACACACACCATCTTAATGCCATGTTTGACAACCTAAGCTAGCTTGTTTTTTGAGCTTATTGAAAAAGTCCATTTGAATAGCCATAAGCTAGCTTTTTCAAATGCTATTTCAAGTAGCGTTCCACTAATCTCCATAGGCCCTTTCCCACTTTTTCCAGTTATGCCCCTTAAATTTTTCCAATTAATTTTTCAGCATGCCCTTTTAGGTTATATTACATTGTCATCTAACTTATAAGCTAGTTCTTACCAAACATGATCGGGTTTATCAACTAACAACTGGCTTATGACCCAACAGCTAGCTTATAAGCTAGTTTGCCAAACATAGACTAAATTGTAAATTGTTAGGTACCCAAATGATTTGCTCAGGCTCTTGGCAGCAGCAGATGCAGCTTTGCCTCCTGCATATTTCTTGTTAAAATCATCCTTGATACGTTCCAAGAAGGCCATGGGAAGTTGCCTGCCAGCAGATTCAACCGCAACAACACAAAATGCTGCAGCAGCCAACAGAAGTAAATACTTCCTCCTTCCCAAAAAATGCAACATTTTCCAATTTGAGTTGTCCCAAAATATTGCAACATTTCATTTTTAGGTAAACTTTTAATAACTTTACAGATAACTTATAGCCACTGTCAAGTCAATCAGCAAGCTCAACATAATTTCTCATTATAGAGAAAACATGGACGTTGATGCACATTATACCAAAACCAAACCAAACCAAACAAAGCCGGTATATATCACCCGAATGTGGGGTCAGGGAGGGTGAGATGTATGCAAATCTGGGTCCACCCCAAACGGTTGTTTCCTTTAAGACCCCCGGCTTGTGCATAAGATGTAGAAAGATGCAGAATAAGAGCACACAAGAAAGAAGAACTTGAAAACAAGCAAGACAATGCTCACATTTGAAAAACGAGTTAGAATAAGCAGCCAAAAATCAAACAGACAAACCGAAAACATAAGCAATATAGAACTGTCTACACACCCCTAATCTAACCTAGGGGGGTCTAATTACCGGCTCACTAACCCTATACTCTACCTCTCCATCCCGTTACCTTTAATGCACATTTTCTCTCTTCATAATGACATTGTCTCTTTTTAGAAAGAAAAAAGATGAGTTTATTAGTCATACATTTTCATTAAACTGTATACTAAGTCAAACATTGCATGTTCTTTTGGGACGGAGGGAGTAGTAGACATTAGATGTTCATGCATGACAAAGCTAGTATAATAGCAATCCAAATACATGAACAAGTAAATATAGGTTTCATTGTTACCCCTCAAAATAATTGGTGGGTTCTTCTATAGCATATCACAAGAAGTATTACCTCTGACCACCCATTATGTATCAAAACTGTGGTTAGTCTTCCCCAAAGTTTATTATTTACAATGCCAATAACTTTTGGCATCCACTGGAAAGTAGGAGAGGTATCAAGATCAAAATTTGATAAAAAGACGAAAATCATGCACAGTGAACTATATTAGGAAAAGAGGGAGATAGGAAATAAATTATCGGACCGACATTAAGTTGAGACCTTTACAGAAGAGAAGGCTTGGGAAAGAAGACACACCAGATGTACCATCTTTTGTACAACAAATCTTTAGTAACCATCCAAGTTAGCAGTAAAACCTTCAGACAAAAATCAACATACTGATGTACAATAAATCCTTATTGCATTCTAAATTTAGAAGTGTTTCTATATACAGTTTCTTCGAATTTCTCCTGGTATTAATTTGATGCGATCTGACCCACATCCAGTATTTATGTTATGTTCTTTTAAAGGTGGCTAGCATACATTTCGGCATCTTTACAAAGTCAAATTCGTTGGTATCTCGACTGACAATGTACACAGTCACAAAGAGAGATGAAATATTATAAGGCATCCTTTGTAAATTGCTGAATTAACCCCTGTTTCTGTACCCTCTGAAATTTGTTAATGTTTGTGGAGATAGTATAAACAATGTATCGTTTGGTTCATTTCAAATAATGGAAATGCGAATAAGTTTCATTCCCCCTCCCCCAATTTATTGAGGAAATGTTTCATCATCCCATTGAATGATTGAATCAAACCAAACATCATTAATGATTTCCATTTCCATTCCCCCACCAACTATTACCCCTAAACCTCCAACATTCTCAATCCATGGTTCTGAATTCATCTATATGTTGTTTAATCTCTCAAACAGCAATATCATTTGGTATGTGATCCATCAAGGAACACATGATGATATCATCCAAAAGCTAATTAAGATGTAAATCCTTAATTGAAAATTGGAATTCAACCCTTACAATATGCAAGCAGGTCTACCGAATTTTAATGAATTAATATATGGTATCCCCTAACTAGCATGCTTCATTAGCCAATTGACAATGGATCATTGTTTCTTAACAACACATTTGCACCTCCAACAGGTCATAAGATCCAATCTTCTAAATCAAATCCAAACATCGATTGAAAAGAAACCCTAGATCACGTTGTAATCTACAAAAAAAAAACACAAATGCAACGAAATCAAGAGAAAATAACTTACTATATCCATTATCAATGAGGTAATTGAAGGTATGGCCATCGCAATTATACGTAAACCGATTGTTGTTGGGAGGAAGTTTTTCAAGACATTGGGCTGCGACGGTTGTGAAATTCCCCTTGAACTCGGTGTACTCCGCGAGGATCACATTGCCTCTAGCCACAAAACTGTAGATGAGGGATTTTTGTCCCATTTTCCGTTCACAAAAACCCTAAACTTAACCAAATAATCAAAAATTGGGAAAACCGATCGTAAAAACATCAAATTGATGAAATCAATGATAAAATTGGCCGATCATGCCCTCATACTATTCAAATTCCGGCAGTTTGTGTGGATTTGAAATCATATGGATTTTAATATGACTTCAAAAAATGAGGGTCGAAGAAAATACATCTTTATGAACAGAAATTTCGTTAGGGGAGAATAAACAAAAAAAGGGGGAAATTTTGTGACCAATTTGTGTTTGTTTGAACGGTGATGGTGAGTGTGTGTGTTTTTTGGTGTGTTTGTGTGTGAGAGAGAAACAAACAAAACTGTTCATTTTTACGCGGTTTTTTTTTTGAATTTATGACGTATGCATGATATCACATTTTTTTATTCATTTAAAATTGTTAGTTATATATAATCACAACCAACTTTTATTTTAACTTTTAGTTCAATTAGAGCATCGCCTCCGATGCAAGTTCTTATAAGAACCTCATTTTTGTATTTTTTTGTGTCACCTAATTTTTACCTCATCAAATTAAAAATTCACATAAAAGTCTACAATAGTAGTTCTTATAAGAATCTATTTTTGTGAGTCACATACATATATATATATATATATAAGTTAAATATATATAATATTAATAAGTATTATAAAGTCAATGAAAAAATAAAGATAATGTCACATCTCACACATTTCATGGTAAGAACCTAGAGGGATTTAGAGCATCTCCAACAGCTTCTCCAAAATGGAGATTTTTGGGGGTTTTTTGCTCCAACAGCTTTCCCAAAACCTTCTCCAAAATGGAGAAAAGATGAGAGAGAAGATGAAAATCTTCAAATTTGGAGATATCTCCAAAAATGATTACACATGAGAGATAAATTATTTTTTATTCATTCTACCAATGAGATTGGTTTAAAATAAATGTTTAGGAGAGAGAAATGATATTTTATGATTTGTATTGAATATTTTAATATTATAATTAATTGTGTAATCTCCAAAATGGAGAATCTGTTGGAGATGAATGTGATTTTTTTTGGAGATTTTCACTTTTTACTTCTCCATTTTGGAGAAGTTGTTGGAGATGCTCTTAGGTGTTTAGAGCATCTCCAACAGCATCCCCAAAATTTCTCCAAAATGGATAATTAAAAGTCAAAATCTACATAAAAAATTACATCTATCTCCAACAGATTCTCCATTTTGGAGATGACATCATTACTTATAATATTAAAATATTGTATAAATCTAATAAAATATTATTTATCTCTCATACCCATCTCATTTGAAGAAATTTTATTGGTAGAATATAATAAAAAACAATTTCTCTCTCATTGTAATCATTTTTTGAGAGTTCTCCATATTTGTAGAAAATTACACTCTCTCTCCAACTTTCTCCATTTTGGAGAAAGATTTGAAGAATCTGTTGGAGCACAAAAATGCCTAAAATCTCCATTTTCTCCATTTTGGAGAAGCTGTTGGAGATGCCCTTATAAGAACTTTCCACAATGCTAGTTCTTACTAGTCACTACATTTTTTACTTATAAGAACTTTGCATTGGAGATGTGTTAGGTCTGATTTTATAGTAATCATTGTATTTATAGGACTTGGTCAATACTGTGTTTAGAGCTTATCAATATTGTATCTGACCAAGGGTATTTAAGTCCCTTTGGTTTTGTTCCTTCGTAACTTTTACACGCACATTATTGAGATTTACTACTTTGCGCTCCATTGTTACTCTCTCTCTCTACTTTCTCTCTCTAAGGATTTAGAGATCTTGGTTCATCAATTGGTATCAGAGCTTGCTAGATTTTGAGAGAATTGAGAGATTGTTTTACTGAATTTGAATTAGTGATCGAAATCGAAAATTTGATCGATTTTCTTGAATTTTTCAAGAAAATCTCGTTTTCTTGATTTCTCATCAAATTCGAAGGTGTTTGTGACTGAATTGCATTGATTTTTGCTTCATTTGATTCGTTTTTGATAAGTGGTAGTATTTGATTCATATTTTGTTGTAAGAAAAACAGATTTAGTTCATCGATTTTGAGAAAATCGAATTTTCTGGAAAAAAAACACCATTCACGTTTTGTTCATTATCAAATTTTATGATGTTAATTTTGATCGAAATTGTTTGTTAAAAGTTGTTTTAAATATGTTTTCGAAACTCAGAGTGTGATTTTCTTGATTTAAATTAAGTGTTAGAATCGATTTTACGCAAAATTAGAGGTTTTCTGAAGTTTGCGTTTCATTCATCCAAGTTTGCGTTTCTATCAAGTAACTTTGCGTATCATTCATGTACTTTGCTCTTCATTCATATTTTTGATTTGCGTGTGCTTCTAATCTTGTTTTTGAATTTTTTTTCAGGTTCTCGGTTAATTAGACCCGCAAAGCTCATTGTGTGTCTCAAGTAACACACGCAAGGTTCACTTTGTGTTTCTAGTTAGACCCGCAAAGCTTCACTTTGCGTTTCTAGTGTGACCCGCAAAGCTTCACTTTGCGTTTCTCTCTGCACCCGCAAATCCTAGTTTGCGTTTCTGTCTTCACCCGCAAAGCTCCACTTTGCGGGTCTCCCTGTTAAAAAAAAAAAAAACTGGAAAATTTTTTTGGTCATCTTTGGAAATAATTTTTTTTACACTGCGAAATAACAAGTATTGTTCAAATTTCATTTTTCACGAAATATTTTTTTTAAAGATTTCAATTTGATCTGATTTTTTATTTTTTGATATATAGTTTGGGACGGTCATTCACTTCAAGTTGATTATTTTCTCAAGATGTCTTTGCAAGCACAAATCTACAAAAATGACCTCATGATGTCTTTGGGGTCTGATACTCGTCCACCAGTACTGATCAATGAGAACGAATTCGAACAGTGGCAGGATCGGTTCATCAACTTTATTGAAAGACAATCAAATGGGGAAAACATGATGAAATCTCTGTATGAGGGTCCTATGGTGAAGAAAATGAAAGTAATCCCAACTACTGCTACTACTCCAGCTACAGCAGTTGAAACACCTTTAAGTGAATATGACCCTAAAGAGTTATCGAGATATCAAGCAGATAGTCTGGCTAAGTCAAATCTAATCCTTGCTCTTCCCAACTCCATTTATAACATAATCGATTGTTTCAAACATAATCCAATGCTGATGTGGACACAACTTGAGAAGATTATGCCTGGTACTGCTATGTCTACTCAGTTACGACAGACCAGATTCATGAACAACTTTGAGAAGTTCCAAGCTAAGGATGGAGAAAGTTTGAAGAGTGTGTTTGATCGATTTTGGGTTGTCATCAATGATCTTTTCAAGATTAAAGTTACCAAGACTGAATTGGAGGCTAACTTGAAGTTTCTGAACGCGTTACAACCTGAGTGGAACAAGTCTTGCCACAGAATGAGAAACGATGTTAGAATCTCAACAATGCCAATTCAGGAGTTATATGAAATCTTGATGACAGATGAATCTATGGTAATGGAGAAGAAGGCAAAGATGGATAAGAAGAATAAGCCTCAGTCAGTAGATCCCATTGCTCTTATTGCTAGCCAACTGGTTGAGCAAACTTTGACTGAATCAGCCTATGATGGGTCTACAGATGATGATGGTGAAGCTCTAGAGAAGGCCATGACTCTTCTGACTCAGCTTTATCAGAAACGGTTCAAGAACAGATCTGGGTCAAACAATCTGCAGTTTACTTCTGGTTCTAAGACTGGTTCTTCTTCAAATACATACACTCCAAAGTATGAACAGGCTAAGACAGTTGATCAGAAGAAAGATGACAAAAAGGTGATAAACTGCTTTAACTGTGGAAAGCATGGACATATGGTCAAGGATTGCAGAGTCAAGGTGGTAAAGAATGTTGATTTTTACCGAAATAAGTTGGCTCTAGCTGAAAAGAAGAAGAGTGGAACGAGGCTGATAATGAGGAAGAGTACTGGTTGGACCATTCGGACAACGAGGCTGATAATGAGGAGGTTGCGGCCATGTGCTTTGTTGGTGACGATGAAAGTGATGATGAGGAAGATGATACCTCATCTGATGGTTCTGAGGTAATATCTAATTTTAACTATAATTTATTCTTATCACAAATGAATGTTTTTACTAATGCTTTGCATGATTTGCGCTCAAAGTTTATATCTGAAAAGTTTATAAATCAAGAAAAGTCTGATTTTATTGAGAAACTGCAAATTTCTTTAAATGATGAAAAGTCAATTTTAATTGATACAAAAGAGAAATTTCAAAAGCAGTTAATTGATCTAGAAAATTCAAATCAGACTTATCGTGATTCTTTGACTGATCTGAATTCTTCAAATAAAATTCTTTCTGAGAAAATAATTGTTTTAGAAAGGAAATTATATAAAAGGGAACAATCTGAGCAAACCATTTACATGAACAAGTCAAGGAGTGAAGAAGCTATTAAGGATAGATGGGGACTTGGTTTTGACAACCCTCAATTTTTAAACAAAGTAATTGATGAAGTTCCCACTCTTTATAAATATGAATATCTAAATCTTGCACACTATGGTCTACAATTTAAATTCTTTTGGCCTAGTGAAAAGCAAATTTTAGATGTTGAAAATGAGAAAAGGATTTATAAAAAGAAAAATGAAATTTCTTTTGTTTATACTTCTGAAAATGCAAAATATTTTCCGGAAAAATCTAGAAGAAGAAAAAGAGTTTTAAATGACATCTTCTACCAAATCTTTAATATCTGATGATTTTATTAATCCTTATGCACCTAATACTTCTAAGGAAAATAGTTCTCCAATCTCTTATGATTTGAAGAAATATATTCCTCCGATAGTATTAGAAGGAAAAATCATAGATCTTGAAGATCAGATAGAAGATCAAAATATTTTGAAGAAAATTGAATCTGACATTATTCTTTCTTTTATGACTTCAAGTTTAGAAGAAAATATATTTTCTCAAAAATCAGATTCTATTTCTAACATCTCTTATGATTTCAAGGAAAATAAAAAAGAAGTTTCAAATTTTAAAATCCTTTCTCAAAACTCTTCAGATTCTGAGGCTAGTTCTTCAATTTCAAAAGCACAGACTGTTTTCTTTGATAAAGTTTCTTCTTCTGATTTAATTATTGATAATTATTTATTGCTAAATGATCAATTTTATAAGAAGAAGCGTAAAAGAAGAAGATCAAAGAAGTCAAAGAAACATGACAATGTTCTAACTGAAAATTATAATGTCTCTGATTCTTATTCTTCAGATCGGATTGTGAGGGAGTCATCAAGACAAATCTGGAGAAAGAAGCGGATATCTGAGGAATATATTGTTGATGAGGATAAATGTGTAGACAAACTTTATAACAGTGATTCATTTGCTTCATGTAATAAAATTTCAAAATACTCTACAAAACAAATGTTTCAAATTTCAAAATATGTCTCATGTCCTTCCTCAGATTCGAGTTCTGATGATTATGCTTTCTCTTCTGATTGTGATTATTTTTTCTGATCATATTCATCGTGTTTTATCTGTTAAATCTACTTCTCATTTCCCCATCAGAACTGCACTAACAAACACGGGCCCAAATTTAAGTGGGTTCCCAAATCTTTATCTGATTCAAAGTTACAGGCAACACTTGTTAAGGGGGAGTAATAGGATTTTGGCTTCTAAGTATTTCAGCTTAGAACCTGTGCTTCAATGACATCGACTTCTAAACACAACAGTTTAGAACTCGTTCTTCATAGTTAAGTTTCTGACTAATGAGATACTGTGAGTACATCAATTTTATTTCCGATGCATATATCTCTGATTATGATGTGTTCCAGTTTTTCTCAATGTTTCAAGAATCTGAGCTTGTTTATCTAACTCATGAATTTGTATTACCCAAAATTTTCTTTTAATATGAGACACAAAGTTATTTTCTTCTATGTAAAAGATGAAATAGTTGAATTTTATTTTGTTTCAACTAAATATTAATTAAAAGTTTAAATATTTACAAATTTTATTCTATAAAGTAAAGTTTTACATTTTTTCTTTCCTTTGAATAAAATATGTGTCTAGGATAAATTTTCAAGTTCTTTTGTTTATATTAAAGTTTTTATATGGTCAAATTTAAAGTCTTACAAAAGTCGAAAAGTCAGCAACATGTTTGAAACTTTTATTTCTGCTTTAAAGATATGTGAGTCGGAATTTTTATAGTTTACTTTGCTTAGACTACCTAAAAGATCAAAATTTTAGATTGGAATGAAAATATGGGCTAAGCATTTAGACGTGATCTGAGTGATTGAGATGAATATTAAATTCTTAAAATACAGAAATATCTAAGTTTAAAAGTTTGTACCTGTGACCTTTCTGGTTTGGGAAAGTAAGTTCCGTGGGATGCTCGTCATCTGGTCCCCTAAGGTCATTTGGTCTGGGAGCGATCGAACCCAAATTCTGCAATAGAACCAGATCGAAAGTCATGTTCTACTGGTATGAATGGGTTTAGGATATGTCGATGTAACCTTTCTGATCTGGGAAAGTAAGTTCCAAAGGGTGTCGTCCTACAGTCCTGGGTGTCGTCCTACAGTCCCCACAAGGGGGCAAAATAGTATACTCCATACTCCATACGGTGCGATTTCAAAGCTACAAATAATGAGGCAGAATATGAAGCACTAATTGCAGGAATCAAAATTGCTCACGACTTGGGGGCAACGCATTTGCACGTCCGGAGCGACTCGTCCTTAGTTGTTAACCAAGTTAATGGAGAATTTGCAGCAAAAGATGCAATGATGATTGCTTATTATAAAATAGTGAAGGAGAAAGCAAAGAAGTTTGGTCGCTTTGTAATCGAGCAAATACCAAGAGATCAGAATACCCAAGCTGATGCACTAGCCAATTTGGGGTCAACATTTAATCAAACGATGTTTGACAATGTCCCAATAGTTCACCTTACAATACCATCCATCAAAGACGATGGTAATATTTTGGTCGCACCAATCGAAGGAAAAACTCTTGGTCGGACGACATTAGAAATTATCTGGACAACGATCAACTGCCTGATGACAGAATGGAAGCAAGAAAGTCAAGCTAACCGGGTATCACGACAAGGCTATTATTGGCCGTCATTAAGGCAAGATACTATCAGGTATGTACAGTCGTACGACGCATGTCAAAAACACGCAGGTATATCTCATAAGCCTTCTGAAACTTTGCACTCGACTTTGATTCCATGGCCCTTTATGAAGTGGGGAATGGATATTGTTGGGAAATTACTACCTGTCCCCGGGCAAAAGGTATTTCTTTTAATTTTAATAGATTATTTCTCTAAATGGGTCGAAGCAGCGGCTTTCTCCCAGGTTAGAATTTCATCTGAAATAATGTGCGATAACGAGACATAATTCATCAGTGATCGAACGTGAAGATTTTGTGAAGAAAGGAACATCAAATTGGTAACATCGACGCCTCGAATATCCATAGTCGAATGGTTTAGCCGAGTCGAGCAATAAAACTATCATTAATTCACTCAAGAAAATACTCAAAGTTGCCAAAGGGAAATGGATGGAAGAATTGCCTTCCGTTCTATGGGCTAATCGTACGACACCTCGTACGTCCACAGGACAAACTCTCTTTTCCTTATGTGAAGTTGTGTTACCTATTGAGGCACGACTACCGACTTTAAGACATACGTCCGTTGAGCATAACTTGGTCGACCTAAGTTATGACCTCGACACTTTAGAAGAGCTTAGAGAAGCTGCGCACATTTGCATGGCGGCACAGAAACAAGTGGTCGAGCGACATTTCAACAAAAATGTCCAGATCAAAGTTTTTCAAAAAGGTGATTACGTTCTACGTCGAGTATTTCAAAATACTCAAGAGGTCAATGCAGGTAAGCTTTCCATTAAATGGGAAGGTCCTTATCAAATCTCTAACATCATGGGTAAAGGGAGCTTATAAAATCCAAACCCTCGATGGTCGAGATATCCCACGAAGTTGGAATGCAGTTCATTTAAAGAGGTATTTCTCTTAAATTTCATATTTATTTCCTTCGATTATTTCTTAAGAAAGATTACTGACTTAAGCATCGGAGGATCGTTGGTCAAACCAACGACCACTTCATTAATGTTGTTTTTCGCAGGGACGCACGACTTATTTAAAACTCATATGATCACACGTATATGATCGATCGTAATTAATGACAAAGGTTAATTTCTGCATTTGATGTTCAATACTTAGAATCAAAAATCATTATTACAAACTACCTTTGGTTGATCTAGGACTTCAGTGGATTACTTTATAAATGGTGATGTGATTGGATGTCTGATGGTCATTGGTCAAACCAACGACCACCCCACTAATGTTGTTTTTCGCAGGGACGAACGACTTAGTTAAAACCTTTATGTCGAGTAATACTCACACGATCGCAAGTATACGGTCAGTCGTAACCATTGATAGAAGTCAATCTTTTGCATTTGACGTTCGATATTTAGATTGCCTTTGGTTGATCATAAACCTCAATCAAAGTCATTACAATGGATGATGGTATGGCTAAACATATGATATGCTATGACTATTTATCTTCTTCGATTACTCGACATACAATAAAGTGTAAACTTAAAGCAAAACAATAAGCGTAAGTGGGCAAAATGAATTCTTTCATTAGTCGTTCAAAAGGTAATTATAAAAAGGAACGACCATAGACGGCCGACCCCTAATAAAAGATTCAAAAGACAAAACTATTTCGAAGATCGAGAACAGCGACACCATCGACAGTGTCAAGGCCAAGATTCAGAACAAGGAAGGAGGAACGTCAGAAAGAACTCTCGCTGATTATAACATCCAGAAAGAGTCGACTCTTCATTTGGCCTGGAGGCTAAGAAGGAGTAACGTCAGAACGTTCATGCACGACCGCCGTCCCTGCTACCGCCACTTCTCCTACCGCCACTTCTCATCCGCCGTCGCTCCCCTCCAGATCGTCATCCTCGTCGAGGTCCCTTTTAGTCCCCACAGTGTCAAGATAGGTCTTGAGCTCCTCGGCGGTCGACACCATGGGATTCTTCCCACTCAGATGGCGTCTCATCAAAGCAGCTCGGGCTGTGAGACGAGAGAAAGCTTCAATCTGCCTATTATCTTCCTCCAAATCCCTGACATCACCTTCCAGCTCCTCGACTTTCTTCTTGAGGGACGTAACTTCATCAGCAGAGGCAGTAGTGGCCTTTATCTTCTCCACCTCCAGCTTGGACGTTAAGGCCTCAAGTTCAAGGACATGGTCCCTGAACTTGATCGTCTCACTTTGAGCCTCGACAAGTTTGGTCTTGAGACTCTCGATCTTCTTCTTCTCAGCTTCGACCGCCTCTAAGGCGACCTTCTCCCTCTCAAGAGCCTCGTCAGCCCTTTTCTTGACGTCGGGGAATGATGCCCTAAGACCTTCTGTCTGAGCGTAAAAGCTCAGACAGGCTTGAAAAGCCTGCACGACAACAAATAAAAGGTTAAAAAATCATAACAAATAAGTAACAAAGGAAACAAAAAGTAATACAGGCTTACCATGAAGGAAAGACCAGCGGCATGTGCTCCCGTATCTTCGACCCGAGAATCCTTATAGCGATCGTAAAAGGTTGGGAGGAGGAACTTCACCAAGTGTGGAAAAATAACGTCTCTTTCGAGAACGTCATTTACCATGAAATCAGCTGGGAGAGTGTCTTTGAAAGTCATTTCTCCCACCTTTTCTTTATTCTTTCCCTCACCTTTAGAGGAGGAAGAAGACTTCTCAACGCCCGATACCCCCGACAAAGGAGTATCCTTCGTCGCCTTGGTCGAGCCTTCGAGCTCGACCTCAACAATGGTGTCCTTCGCTAATGTCGCCCCTGAAAGGGACGACAGAGTGGTATCGCCCGTCTTCTTTGGCGAATACCGAGGCTGCTTGCCTCGGACACGTCTTGGATCTACCCCCGTGGAGGGGGCAGATCTTTTCCTCGCTTTCTCCCTCCCTTGACGAGCGAGCTCCAGTTGCTCGGCTCGCTTAGCGGCGACCGACTTTACAGCTGCGTCTTCTGAAAAAAGAGGGCAAGTTAAAAAGATAGCAAGTTAAAAATGTATGGTCAAGCGACTTACTAGTCATGTTTTCTTCTCTCTCTTCTTCCCTCTCCTTCTCTGCCTCTTTAGGAGAACCCTCGACAGACGTCACCTCAGTTACAAAAACAACCTCGTCTCCTTCGTCGTTCGATCGAGGGGAAAACGAGCGATCAGTAATACTTCTATCTAAGATTCTCTGAATTTTATTGAGAGAATCTTTCCTTGGCTTCACTCTGCTGAAGTTGATCACTGTCAAACAAAGAAAGACGTCAGAATAAACGCACGACAAAAACGCAAAAAGACGTCAAAACAAACGCACGACAAACGCACGACAAAGCAAGAAAACCTACTCGACTCATTCCATCCGGACGATAGCCATTGGCTATCCTCGTCGCTCACAGATGATACTTGGATGAAAACGTACTGGCGTTTCCAACCACGGTCGTTCACCGCAGTATTGTGCACCAATACGGTATCCCCTTTCGTTCGAGGGAATAAACTATATCTGTGATAGTTATCCGCTCGAACGCTATAAGCAGTTAAGAGGTCGTTCAAGTTAAACGGAGCCCCCCAGTCGGCTGTAAGACGATCGACCACCTGGATAATCCGCCAGAATTGAGGCATCAATTGTCCAGGCGTTAAATCAAACGCATCCAAAAACTCCCTGACTAAAGGACTAAATGGCCAAGAAAAACCTATCTTAAAAGGATACACATATAAAACACTGTATCCCATCGGAACTTCATCCGGCTTTAAATCCTCGGACGTCACCAGATTGACCCCATCAGGAATCTTAGCTAATTTTTTGAAGTAATCTAAATGTTCATCTTCCTTAAACATGCTCACAGGTTCACTCGACATTTGGAAATCAGGAATATTCACCGTCGCTCGCCAATAACTAAGAAAATCCCAAGCTTTCCTAGGCTTTTTCGCTATGGATTTCTTATGCATAAATCGACACAGAGGGAAAAAACGAGAAATCGTACCTTAAATAATGTTCTAAAACCTCGAATTTAGAATGAAAATGATTCTCGTCACTCGGAAATCTCGTCGTAGATACGTATTCTTTAGTAGGACAAAACGTAAAAAAGGAATGGATTGTGGACAATCCTTATTTATACTGAAAATCGACAGGAAATCGAATCGCCAGAAAATCGACGGTCAATGATATTGACACGTGTTGTTCGTATTTGGCAGCCACTTGAGTATACTCAACGAGGGCATGCCACCTGTCCTTTATTAGCTGTAAAATTGCTAACTTTGCAGGAGATGACATCATTATCTGGTCGAAGATGAACCGATTCGGTTCTATGCAAAATTTCCGATTTCTCTTTTGTGACACGTGTCTTAATTTAAAATTCAAAAAGTTGCCGCTTGAACTTTAAATTTGGGGGCAAACTGTTTGGGTAAAAATTTCAATAGTACATTGTCGTACGATTAACGCTGGACAACAGGTAAGGAATTCCAACAGTCAGAACTTACTGTGTCGCACGACCAAATAGATAATAGATGCTCTTTCTTTAGACGACCAAACATCCATTCGACGAAATACCATCGTACGACTTGATTTCAGTTACTAATTGGCAACATACATTATACCATGTTTTAATGCAGGATTCAAGGATATTTATGACTAAAGATCATAACGGAAACCTTCATCAATAGCAACGGACATAACGGACGCTATCATCAATGTCAAAACGGTCATCTCATTAATGTGTAAGATACACATTAAAGACATCCTAACGGAAAAATGCACTATAAATACGAAGAGGAAATCTCACTCGGGGATATCTGATTCTCAGACCTTAGAAGCTCACAAATGATATTCTCAAGCTTGTTCAATCTCTCTTGAAGTTCATAAAGCCTTCCGCTGTTTGTCGTACAACGCACGACTGAAGTCTGAATACATCCGACGCACGACCGACTTTATTTTATTGTATTATTTTACATTACATTTCATTTGTAACACTTGTTAACAAGGACGACGTCCCTGATTAACGTCCATAGTGCACGACGACTCACACTCGTCCGCGGGTTTTACCTATTTTAGGGGTTTTCCGCGTCACCAATTCTCTCGTCTTATTTACTTTATTTTTATTATAGTCGTACGATTATTGTTGTTACTTTCTTTGGTTGGATCAAGCTCCACATTTACCTTAAATTTTCCTTGTGAGATTTTTGGCATAAACAAATACGATAATTAGAAAACTTATTTGCTTATTTTTTTTTTCTCTAATCTATACTATATTATAAAGCAGACATAAAATACTTTTAAAAACAAGTATTAAAGCTTAATGTATGACTATTTAATACTAATTACTTAAAAAACAATCATTAAAGTTGTATGTAGTACATTTAATGTTATTTATTAATTTTCAATCATTATCTCTAACCATTTTAACTCCATTAAAATCATTTCTTACTTTAACTCTTCTAAAATAACTCACAGCATAATTAAATATAGAATAAAAATCAAATTTTAAATATAAAAAAATATAAAATATAATTAAAAAAATATAACAGAATGTTTTATAAAAAAATTGTATTATTAATTCAAAATAAATTACATTATATTATTAAGTCTAAATTAAACAAATTTATATAAAAAAAGTCATTATCGCTCTCTCACAACCATCCAAAATCGTAATGTAAATCGACAAAAAAACAGAAAATAAAATGAAACATTAAAATCGTGATGTATCTAGCGACATTGCGCGAGTACACTTCTAGTTTAAAATAATATTGATATATTTTTTGAAATCCTATTAATCACATTATTTTATAAAATTGTTGGATGACATGTAAATGTTTTTTTTTAAAAATATGTTGCAAATACAATATTTTGCAAAATAGGTTTTGAGACGAGATGACTTTGTCTAAATACAAAACAGGTAATGGGATCGATCCTGGACTCCCTGTTAGTCTCAACCGCTAATTGACCAAAAAAAATGTTATCTTATATTAATGTCTCTGGAGGTGGGTTTCGTGTGGACCCGATTGAAGTTGTCGATAATCAATTTTTTATCAAAATATGTTGTAAATATAAGAAGAAAGAAAAAAGCCAAAGAGATATTTGATTAAGGTTTAAAACGTGACAAAAATTTAAGATAAGGGGCTAAATGTAATATATTAATTTTTGGGGGGATGATGTGTAATTTCAGAAATTCCACTTGTAGACCTTTCCCGCGTCTTCCTAGATTTCCCGCCAAAACAACATCCTTCATCGCGCTGTCTTTGACACACAATCGCAGATTCGTCGTCGACGAGCTCGGAACGGAAATGGAAATGGACATTCCGGCGGCAGAAGAACTCGAATGGCTTGAAGCTGAGTCGCATCTATACGACGATTATCTCGAAGAAGATCTCGAACCACCACCTGAAGAAGAAGCATCCTACATCGAACAAGTATACGAAGATCTCCAAGCCGAACCCCTCATCGAACCCGCTTTACCGGTCCTGGAGGATCATAGAATTGGTTCTGAAAGCCAGAAACACAAGAAACGATTCCGTCCATCAAGCCCTAATTTGCTCGATCCTATCAATGTTGATGATTCAGTGGAAGATAAGCGGTGCAAAGTCGATGTTTCAATTGCAATCGAAGATGATGATGATGACTGGCTTCGTTACTCTCCGCCGCTTCAGGAAGAAGCCGCGGTTATTGTTGAGGAGGAGAAGGAGAGGTTTATCTCGCGGTATGCAACTGATATCGAAGGAGATTTCATGCCTGTGACAGCGCCGGATGGCGATAGGGTTTATGCTAAGCTGATTAAGGAGGAGAAAGACGATAAGCTGAAAAGGCTGGATGTGAAAGCGCCCTCTAAAGGTAGAGTACTGTTGACTTAGCTAATTTATTTTGGTAAAATTCGTTGATTTATGTTATCAGTTTATGCTGCTGGTGGAAGCTGATTTATGTTATCAGTTAATCCAGTTGAATCCGAGTAATTGGGTAATATAAGAGTTGAATTTGTTGATTATCTCTAATGGCAGTATAATTATGTCACCTACATGAGTCTTATAGTGAACACGTAACCTTGAATAACATGAAAGGGAGTGACCTTTACTTCTAACTCTGTTTCTATTGTGGTACAAGGGGAGACTGTATGCATAATATTTGCAAAGTAAAGATAATGAAATAAGAATTTTAAGCTACCACGAAAGATTCAACTATAGGCAGTTCATTATTATTGATGTAAATTTATTGTTATTAACTTTTAGTGATGGTTTGTCAATTGGAGAAGTTTTACGAGGCCTCTTGCTTTTTGATGACTGGAATATGTGTACCCGTAAGACAGTGAACCTTGTTATGGCATTATGCCATGTTATTCATGCAGTATACAATCTAATTGTCATTGTATGTTGCGTGTTCTTTGTATAGTGTAGCTTTTAAAGGGTTATGCTGTGTAGTTAATCAATAATCACGATGGATTAATCATGCAGGTCTTGTGCCGGAACCTATAAACGTACTAATGCAAAGGGTGGAACAAGATGCTCTGCAAAAGGTATGTTTACTCTATTTTCTCATCACCTGGTCATCAAGACCTCGCTGTCCAATCTCCCATCTGATAGAGAGAGATGGCAGTGACTATTAACTAAGTATGGGTTTGTGACTTGAAACTGGCTAAAATTATGACCAAGCTAAAGCATGCTATGCCGAAGAATGATTTATGAACGTAACCGGTGGTCTAAACTATGTATTCATTGTGTGAAGAGTGACAGACGAATAGGACATGGGATTTTATTCTCTTTTGGGTGTCAAAAAGGTCGAATAAGTGGATTAAGGAACCCCATATAAAGTCTATTCATGTTAGCTATCTAATTTTCTATTGTATGTTAAGATTAATTAAACCCCATATAATATGCTTATGATAATTACCTTGTGTTTTAACATGGTATCAATCTATCAGACTACTAGGCTCTTGATACAACCACTATCGTGCAAACCTCGACTCTGTCCGTCCTATGCTTCTAGGACACTTGGGAATCACTAATATGCAGTCTGTTGATGCTTTATTACATAAAATGTTTACCGAAACACATCATTCAACTATTTCTCAAGTATCATCGTCTCTAGCAGCTTTTGGGTGAGGTTGTGGCTTATTGAGAGGTGGAGGACGAATAGGACGAGGGTATGTTTGAGATACTAACAAAGGAGCGCATTATCCAAGCATCACTAACGAATGTGGACGAGGTGATCGTAACGGGTAGAATGTCATTATTGTCAATTTGTCATAAGCTTGGACATTGGAAATGGAACTGTTAGGAGTTACGTTGAGGTCCTTCTAGTTTAACTAAGGCACACACCACCTCTACCTTTGATGTCCAACTTAGTGAAGCATTCAATGTATTAATAATCCAACAATAAGTATTCTTACATCTCTTATTCTTTTGAGGGTTGGGCCTTTGATCTTCTAAATCAAAAGTTACATTCTAAACCTTTTCAGGATTGCTTTCTAGATGCTATGTTGGTTTCTACTTTCTACTTATCTAATGATGTCATTATTAAATGAGATGGTAATTTTAGTATTTTTCAGTTTTGGAGGTTATGACAGGTTCTTTTGGTATTCTTTAGTGTCTAGAAATACATAATTTTTTAAAGGAAAGTTTGGCATGTTATGTAGGAATCAAAGTATTAATGACTAGGTTAAAATTTTCAATAACTTTTCAGTTGTATTACATGACCCTTATTACTGTGGTGTGAAGGCTTTGCAAGCTAGCGTCTCTAGTCAGAGTGATGCAAATCTTCTCGGAACGCCAGTGGTGAATGAACGACTCTGGGTGGATAAATATTCTCCAAATTCATTCATGGAGCTTCTCAGTGATGAGCACACCAATAGAGAGGTACATGTGCCAGATAAGGTGTGCTATGAACCTATTATTAGCTTAAACAACTCTCATCTTCTTTGCTATTTTCAGGTCCTTTTGTGGTTGAAACAATGGGATTCTTCTGTTTTTGGGTCTGAACTCAAGAGTACAACAGACGACGTTTTGTCTGCTTTAAAAAGACATTCCTCTGTTTCTCAACAAAAAAAAGTTCATTTCAGGAATTCTTTTGGGAGGAACAAAGAATTTACATCTAACAGTCAAACTTTAAGAGAACATAGTCATCTCGATAAAGAAAACTATGATACTCATGGCATTCAGGAACTTCCTAACAAGAAGAGCAATGGTTCTGGCCCACCAGAACAGAAGGTAAACTTCAGAACTTGTTTGACACTGTTTCTAGAATTCCATCAAATCATCCAACCATTGTGCGACATTCTCTTGCATTGGATTATTTTCCTTCCTCAGTATGAGTCTTAATATCTTTCGTGAAAGTTAAATTTATCCAAGCTTAAGTAGTTCCATAATATTTTTTTGCATGGTTCAGTTGAATTTATCCAAGGTTCAGTTGAATAATTTTCTTTTCATTTCATTATGAAGGTGAAATTTGCTTTCACAATACACATTATTAATACCAATTTTTTATATTTCTGTACATGAACTGTCTGATTGTTGCAGATCCTTCTACTCTGTGGTGCACCAGGGCTTGGGAAAACAACACTTGCACATGTGGCAGCCCGGCACTGTGGATACCGTGTGGTGGAGGTTGTCAATGGCTTTTTTTTTGGCATATGCTTATACAGAGTTTCACTTTCATATCTATCTGATTTCATTTATTTTAAGCTGAACAATCTGCTATGAGCATAGGAGAGCATGTTTGATTAGAACCCAAAATCGTTGGAGTTTTCGAAATTTGAGTCATAAATCAACCAAAGTCTGGTGTTGAATACGTGTAAGTCACTGGAATGTGTTATTCGGTCCAATAATTTTTTTAAGTTCAGATTAAGTACAGTAATAATACTCACTGGATCTAGGTTAAGGTGTTGAATGGGGTACTGCTCCATTTGTGCTATCAAGAAACTTTTTAATATTGGAATAATCATTAAATCTGGTCTAAACGGGCTTTATCTTTTTTGGGTCATTGGAACTCATCAAGGTCTGAATTTCAGTCGAGTACAATAGTATCTTGGATCATATTTAGGTTGATCCATGTTGCTGATATTCGTGCCAGTCAAGTTGCAGTTAACCACATCTTTGCTATATTTTATTCAGCCTCATTCAGATTCTATGTGATCATCTTGACAGTTGGGTTGGTTAATATCACAAACCAAGTGTGAGAACTATTTTGGTGTTTTCTTTTCGCTGTCATTTTAATTTGCATTTCCTAGGACAGGAAGGTATGTTATATTCAATATGTATAATTACCACATCTACTGCCTACAGATTAATGCCAGTGATGACCGGTCATCCTCGACAATTGAAACCAAAATTCTTGATGTTGTTCAGATGAACTCTGTCATGGCTGATTCAAGGCCGAAGTGTTTGGTAAGTTGCGTCTAGTATACACAGTACTAGTATGGTTTCCCGTTCTGGTAGAAGGTAACTGGTTGGAATAATTTTTTGTAGGTAATTGATGAAATTGATGGAGCTCTTGGTGATGGGAAAGGAGCAGTGGATGTAATTTTAAAGATGGTAAATTAGGCTTTTTTTGACCTATGTTACGTACTTATATCAACTATAGACAACACTGACATAGGAAGTGAAATCTTTCTCATACAATGCTTTATCGATATCACCGTCTTCAGGAATAGTTTTAGCTTTGCAACTAAAATTATAATGCATCAATGCAATTGTGTGCCCTAAATACAACGGATGATGTTCGCTGTAATTTATATTCCCCAAATTTGATGGTTTTGGAGTAGTTACTGTAACGCCCCAAAAATGGGACAAACAAAAATTTCCGGAAAATGGGAATGTGGTAATCATATAAATGCCAAAGCATGAGCTCATTCAAAAAGGAACAATAAATGTCTGTTAATTACAAGTTTGTAATAAGAAGCAATGATAGATGACAACTTCCTAATCTAAAATCTAGCTAGAAATAAGATTATAAACAATTGTCAACTATTTCCAAAATGATCGTCTTCTATAATGGCATCCCAAAAATGCTCCCAAGCTCATCTCTAAAAGCCGACTAAACTTCCTTGGCGCTCGCGCCGCTAGAACCTGAGATACACATCAAAACAATCAAGTGTTAGGCCAAACGGGCCTAGTGAGTTGTACAAAAGCATGGCATAGCATTTATGAACATGACATGAACAATTATAACATTTTAGTCACTAAAGCCATAAGTGAATCAATGGGGGAGACCCATTACACCAATGAGTTTTACCTCAAGTCAATGTACCTTGATGTTTACTCGCGTGAACAACATCCCGAAGGCCCGACACACTTGAAGACTACCTCCCAGACATTACTCCAAATTGCGGAGGTCTAGGTGCATACCATCATGGTGGCACCTAAGACTACATCCTCCTAGCACTTTCTCATGGTTCATCCTACGTACGTACGTTATCCATCTCTATACATAATTCCATATCAACAAGATACATGTATAAGACCTTATCAAATCCCAAACATATTTTAGGTACAAAACTCTAAAATGTGCAAGTCCCAATATGGTATCCAAGGCTCACCAAAACAACATATAACCAAGTTGTAATAGCATTCGTATCAACATTATCAATATCCACATGAAATGCCATAACTATTTTCCCAACAATCTTACAAGTAGTAGTTAGGTCAAACTTATCAGGTGATCAGATGTTTACATAAATATGAAATACTAAGTAAACAGACAAGATATGTATCTCATTTGAAAATGGTAGTAAAAACTCACTATCTAGGGTTTTACACAAAACCCTAGAAAACTTGGATGAGATGGTGAGAAGATGACACTTGAATGCTAGCTTGTTTCAACTAAATGCTTCTACCCACTTCCCAAAAGCTCAATAAATGAAGAGATTACTCCTAGGCTTGCAATAAATGAAGCTAGGGTTCTAAGTCTCCCAAAATCGCCTAAAAAGAGCTCTCCACCGAAGTTGTATCTGATTGTGTGAGAATGAGGAGTAAAATCGGCTTAGAGACATTTTTATATGTCCAGACCCCGCCGGCGACATTGCCCATGGCACTGTCGCGGGGGCATAGTCGCGCGTCCCTCAACACTTACGGTACAACTTCAGCGATTGTGACAGGGCGATTGTGCCCCTGTCACTCTCGCATGGCATTCTCGCCGGGGTGTACCGAGACCACCCCCGGCCCGCGACATTGCCACGCGACTATGACCATTGTCATAGTCGCGGGTCACTATCGCCCCAACTCCCAAACTTCTGAATTTCGATGTTTTCGATAAATTTAAACACATAAGGAAATTAAGGTAACGACACATACAATAACATACCAATGATCTCTAATTCCAGGCAAGAATCCCAACATTTAAAAATAACGAGAACACATTAGAATTTATAAACACTTACCTTAATTTTCCGGGTGTTACAGTTACATCTCATATGTCCCAGTACGAAGCAGAAAATTAAACCCTTGGATTGTTACACAGGTTGTAGTGGTTAAACATCTTATGTGTTAGTTGGATATGCACCTAGCAATTGCATGTCAGTTTGTTAAATGTTTTGTATGCAGGTACATAGATTCTATGTATTTATCTACACACCAAGCTACCTGCTGCATAAATTTGAAAGATCCTACAATTTTGTACATAAACTATGTAAAGCAAGGGACCCCTCAAAGAAGCTGTATGATGCCTTCGGAAAATATACGCAAAACATCGTGTAGGGACTTGTAAAGAAAGATGTCCCTTAGAGACGGATGACGGTGCCGTTTAGGAGGAGGTGCCAACCGAAGAGGACTTGGGATGAGAGCTGAGACTGGACATGGCGGCCTTAGACATTTCCGAGGACATGACATCTGATTGGAATTCTTGGAGACGCACCACTAGGGTAGCAGATTATGTGTAGGGACTTGTAAGCGCTTGTAGGGGGGAAGGATAGGGAGCAGGCAGCTAGGTTACTAGACCCCTTGGATAGATAAAAGAGGCTCTTTGGCGGCAGTCGTGAGTGTATCATAGGTGTGGGTTAACCAGGAGCGGGAAAGAGGTAAGATGCGTACATTCTCCCTCCCCCAGACCCTACTTCCGAGTGATATCTACTGTCTATGTTTGGTTTGGCAGGCTTGATCTTTCCCAGAATGTTCTTAAAGTAGTAACAACTGTCTACGTGAATATTGAATTGTTATTCATAAATCCTGTCATGACCAACTAGTTTGGGATAAAAGACTTGTTGTTATAAGTATATTGCTAATTGATGGTTGGATAGAAAATTTGTTCTGTTTTTTACAAGTAATTTGGTCTGGTTAGATGACTGCAACTGATGTAGGTTTGATTTTTGGTTGTAATTTTTCACCATTACTGATGCAGGTCTCTGCTGATAAGAGGTCTGGCACTGGGACAGAAAATATTGTTCAAGCAGAATCATCAGGAAAGACATCCTCAAAGAAGAAAAGGAAGGATACGCCACTTCTAAGACCTGTAAGACCGATTGACTCTGTTTATTTGATGATCTGGTCTTACTTGTTTATTTGATACTCATGGTTCGTCTTCAAATGCAGGTGATTTGCATTTGTAATGACCTATATGCACCTGCGTTGAGACCATTGCGTCAAGTGGCAAAGTAACTATTTTGTCAGTTTGTTAATTTTTATATTTGCTATTGTTATGCATAAGTCGACACCAATATAATCTTTCAGGCTAAATTATTGAACATGATAATTGAGATGCCATCTTCAACACTTACTGCTGTCAAATTTAGATGAGTGGTGTGGCAAATAACTCTTAGTCATGATATTTTTGATGATTTAATGCAATTGTTATGATCATTAGGAAAGCTTCAATTGCTAGGCTGTGTGTTTGCACTATTTTTATTTTTGGTTTCTGGTCTTGTTGACTTAGCAAGTGTGGTTACATAAGAAATATCCACCTTGCAACGTCTTACCCTGATAATATGAGCATGATGCAAAGTTTAAGCAATTTTGAACTGACAACAAATTTCTACATTTGCAGGGTTCATGTATTTGTTCAGCCAACAGTAAATCGTATCGTGAGCAGGTAATGATTTATATAGCCCCAGTACTCAAACATCAACGACTATTTAAGCTATTGGGCAGGCTAACCTCTAATATGTTCTGGCCACTGTAGGTGTATCTTATGGTCTTAATTACTGTGTAACATGTCATTGATATAGGTTGTTATTAGGTTCAATTGTTCAAAACGTACGTACATCCCATACCTGAACAGTTTATTGTTAAATATGAAAGGTCACTTAAGAATAGGCTGGTAGTGCCAGGTATATAATGTCAGCCAAAGCATATAGTTGACTGATATGCTAAGTTGTGAGCATTGATTATCGGTCGCATCTTCATAACCTTCATCAGACAGTTATTCTAGGTGGTACCATGGACCATGGTTAAGATATACTGCTAGTGAGAACTGTGAAGAGCTCTGGTCTTGGTCAAAATCTAATATTATTTTTAGATTTCTAATTCCTCTTTTCTTTTACTTATGCATCTAACTTCAGGTTTATTTCTGAATAATTAGGCTTAAATATATATGCAACAAGGAAGGAATGAGGACAAGTTCTGTTGCACTTACTGCACTGGCTGAATATACCGGTAAGTGATTTGCTCTCTGGTTATGACTTTTACCTTACCTATAATGTCAAAAGAAAGGTTAACGAAAATCTTGGAGACTTGGACGTTGCTGTAGATAAAGTTGTTCCGTCAAAGGTAGTTAGCTTGAATTGATGGGCTTAACCTTATCATTCCATTTTCTTTTACCTGAAAATATGCAATACTGATTTTCATGTGTGCTACAGAAGAGTCTGTAAGCATAAAAGTTCAGGAGATTCATATTGGTTGTAAACCATTATTATCAGTTTGAAGGAGCTTTATCTTAAAATATTTAAACAATCTGCACAATTTGTAGATTAGTTGATGAACAAACCCTGGGAAGGTCGTTTTTTTTTTATAATTTGGAATGAGGTGATAATGGAACCATAAGGGAAGGATGGTATACAATCATGAGGTTAATGTAATAGCAGGACAAGGGGAGCAAACGAGCGTTGTAGAATTCTTATCAGACAACTCAAAATCAGTATATCACACTTACTTCTGTCTGACTGATTAAGATTTAAAAATACAAAATCCATTTACAATTGAGTTTTAGAAATCCATCTCTCAATTTACCTTTACTTGCAATCAGTTAATTTATTTGTCTGACCTTAATATACTCGGTATATGCGAGGGATGCACATAATATCTAATTCACATGATAAATCAGGCATTAATGTCAATAGAATTAAGGCCATAATTCCATGGACACATAAGGTGTTTATGATGGTTAACAAAGTATGCCAAGTATGCATGATACCTTAATGTACAACAACAAGCAATAAGGCACCACTTTCCTGGTTTTCTCTTTAGAATTAAGGAAAAACAAATCCGGTAACCAGATTTATCAAGAGAACGACAAAGTGTTACTCTTTGGCCTTAAACACATACATGAGAAAATAAAATCTGCCTTCTGAACACATTTCAGCTGCTGTGGAGTGTAGTTTTCTTTTCTCTATATTTTCTAGCTTTTGGTGCTTAGAGAAAGTTAAGAGAAGCCTGGTAATGGCAAAAAGTTTGCTGGACTATTCAAAAGCAACTATGATTATAAATTTACAATCTAACCCAATCCTCGGCTTGATGAATTAGGACCTAGGGAGTGGAAACTTCGGTATTTAGTAGGAAGGGCAAAAATTAAGAAAGTTGAAACAGGAAACAATGTTTAATTTTTACTAATAGTAAATTGCTACTGTAGTATATGAGAGTATATAAAGTGCACAGCACTCCATCTAGATTTGTATATCTAATATCATCTCTTCTTTTGTTCTTAGAATGTGACATACGCTCATGCTTGAATACACTTCAGTTCCTCAACAAAAAGAAGGAAGTCCTCAATGTGGTATGTTAACTTGAGCTTGTTCTTCTGTATTGTTATGCATAAAGTGACAGAAATTTTTATGAATTCAGAATTAAAATTGTGAATGGAGGATGATAGTTACCCTTCATTATGTTGGATAGAGCCTAACATCGTATCTGTTCCTTTGTTTGGGTGTTTATCACATTATGCTCTATCACGTCTGTAAAGTTTTGTCAAATTGTCTCTGCTAGCCAGTTGAGCTATGCATTATGTTGGATAGATCCTAATGTTGTATCTGTCCCTTTGTTTGGTGTTTATCACATTATGCTCTATAACGTCTGTAAAGTTTTGTCGAGTTGTCTCTGCTAGCCAGTTGAGCTATGCAGCCTATAAATAGAATGCTTAGAAAAGACATCATTGTAGTCGCATGAATTATTATTTCTGTCTCTCCCAGTTCTATTTCTCACTTTTGCTTCTCTTCTGTCCTAAATACTAGAAATTTCATATTAGGATTGGAAAATTTAAACTCTTAATGATTAACACAATGTAGCCTAATTGGAGGTATACTGACCAATAAGAGGTACTTTTTATTATTTTATATTGCAATATGCTGACCAGCTGTTAACAATTTGTTTTATCAACAGCCCAATTGCATGAATGTAGTTGAATGGCTGAGCTCATATTTTGTTTATACATCTTAGATTTTTCTCTCTGCATATATTTCTATTTTTCATTTTGTATTGGATGCATAGTTTGACAAGTCTACTAGTTTGAGACAAAGACTTGCCTAATTAGAAATGAGACGCCACTTTTCAAACCTGAATTTGCATAAGTTACTAAATTGTGTCCATTTAGTTGGATG
This sequence comes from Arctium lappa, assembly GCA_023525745.1. Taxonomy (NCBI): domain Eukaryota; kingdom Viridiplantae; phylum Streptophyta; class Magnoliopsida; order Asterales; family Asteraceae; genus Arctium; species Arctium lappa. The sequence goes on along the minus strand of CM042056.1, from coordinate 16,670,062 downwards.
ATATTCTATAATATTTTCATTTTGCAGGAATCAATCCATTTTAATAGGAGTAATGGAGTATATCCTTTTTTTCATTTTTGCTATTCAAGTAAAACAACTATTTTTTTTGCCTTGTAGTTGGACATCAGTTCTCAAGTGATTGGTAGGAAGGATGCATCAAGAAGTGTTTTTGACATATGGAAGGAGGTGTGATTCATTCCTTATTAGCATATCTGTTGATTATTGGGATCCTTACTCAGGGTGGTTGTACTTGTCTCTTTCTTATTTAAAGATTTTTCAAAAGAGAAGACTGAAGGGGGTAAGGAAGTCTATCGACGGCTGCAGAAGCATGTTTAATCAGTTTGAATCTCTGCACTCTTTGATCTCTAACTGGTATGTTGAAATATTTCAAAATGTTGACATCCCCTTGTTGTTTGAAGTGCTGCACCATTAGTCTTGGTGACTGATGACTTTTCAGTGGCAACTATGATTTAATATTAGATGGGATCCACGAGAACATGTTGCAACTAAATTATCATGATCCAGTGATGAGAAAAACTGTAAGTATTACTCCAAGGGCACCCGTATTATGAGTGACTCTAGATGATCAATTATAATATCGACATGTGCCTAAAATAATTTCCACATGCAGCTCAAGTGCTTGCACAGTCTTGAGACTTCTGATATTCTTCATCAATATGTTATGCGTACACAAAAAATGTCCCTTCAAGGTAGTTAAGCTTCTTCTGTCTGCAAGCATTTATACATTCTAGAGTTGACGTAGAAGCTAAAACAAACATGTTATTTTTTTCAGTTTATCAGCCTGCCATTGCAATTGCTATACATGGTCTGGTATCTCAAGTTGAAAAGCCTAATATTCAGTGGCCAAAATCTTTTCATAGGTATGTCAACTAATCTATAGCTTTGTGTTCTAAAAAAGATTGGCTTCATTTTCTGTTCTTTTACTTGAAATACAGATACCGAACGACCCTCATTGACAAAGTGGAGTTATTGCACTTGTGGCACAACAAAATATCACCATGTATCTCGAGACACATATCTACTAAATCATTTGTGGAAGACTTGGTTACTCCATTATTGCATATCTTTTCACCACAAACTTTGAGGCCGGTAATTTCTTTGTATTCAACACTTCCTTTCTATTGCTGAGTTAGTAGATATAATTTGAACCCATGAATGGAAATAATGCATGTAGCGTTTACCCATCTAGTTGTTATTTTATACATGTGTTAAGAGACCCTTGAGGTGTCCATAGTTGCGAAGGATTCCCTAACTTTAGAGATCAATAAAGACTTTAAAGTAACCAGATAATAGCAAACCTTAATGTATCTATTAGCAACTGATTGCTGATTTCTTCTCTCTAACTGCTGTCAGAAAGGTAGTTAAGCTTTGCTACCTTGTACATGTATATTATTTAATTACCCCTTGGTCCTTGACAAAAATTATGGCTACCCATGTGCTGTTTTTTCAGGTAGCTTTGCATTTATTATCAGAAAAAGAGAAGAATGAAATGTCTGAACTGGTGAAGACCATGGTGTCCTATTCCATAACATACAGCAACAAAAAAATTGATCCCTTACCTGGTAAACTGAACAATGAGGTCGCTATGAATGCTTCAGTTCTCTCATTTGATCCCCCGATTGGCGACTTTGTAAACTTTGAGGTTAGCATTGTTCAATTTACATGATAAGATTTGAATTATGATTTTTAAGATGTCTAATATACGACAATCTGCTGCAGGGATACAGTTCTAATTATTTCGTTCTTGCCTTAGCTGTGAAGCAGCTTCTATGTCATGAGGTAAGCAGAAAGTTCATTCAAGCCTTCTTTGTGAAATGCATTTTTTATTTCTGGAAAGAAAGGAGTAACATAAACCATATTCCGAAGATGTTTGGTCACTTCACTGTATAAAAAAGCCACGACTTGCCTTTATCTGTTCATACTGCATTGCTCTCGTCAAAACTATTTAGGTCATAAACATTGGTTCCCATAACCACAAGGGTTGTGGCGTACTGGTTAAGGCCCAGGGGATGTGGTGGAATATTCCATCTGCCCAGGGTTCGAACCCTGGGCGTACACAACAATTGTGGTTTGTGGCCCCTGAGGTTTAATCAGGGCGGATGTCTTACAGTCATAATTTGCCAAGGGATTAGTCTAGGCATAGCCTAGGACACCCTTCCCAAAAAAACTAAAAATAAAAAAAATAAACATTGGTTCCCGTTGAAGGGCATATTTATCTCCAACAGACTGCCATTCTTAATGCTATTTACATGTTTCTTAATCGAAGTCCTTCAGCTGCCTTTCGTAAACTGCCATGAAAAAAGCTCTCTGCACAAACCCATTTTCTTGTTCGAGCATATGAACTCATGGTTTCTTCGATGTTATCTTGTGCATTTTGTGTGGTACTTTTCTTCCTATAACCCCAAACATTGATTCCAACAATTCAAGTTGGCGCCAACTTATGATCATGTTACAACCCTCTGATTGTAGATCGAAAAGCAAAAAATACTACAAAACAGCATCAACAAATCAGCGCACAGAAATGATATGAGTGATAGGAAAAGGGAACATCCCGCAGGGAAGGAAATTGTCAAAGAGAAATGTAGTAAACCTGATCGTGCACTAGAAAATGCCAAGAGTACCAGCAATTTAAAGAACCCATCTGGTCCCAAGCAGTGTCAAATACGTACTCCTAATACAACGGTCTCTGTTTTGGCATCTGGTGGAAGTGCCGCATCCTGTGAGATACCGAAATCCACCGAAACTACAAAGAAACGACCAAGCGGCTCCTTCAACTTCTTTGAAAGGTAATCTCTTTTTTCTTTGCCTTCAATAAACTTCTGAGGTTTTTGTTGACAAGGACCTGCAACATGCAGCCTACAACACACATTCACACACCATGACCTCAAATAAGTATAGTTTTGTATTTGACATTCAGAAAATATTTTACTCCAGTTTTTATGCATAGTCAACATATTTTCAAAAAATATTGTCGGAAGTAGCAACTTAATGCGAATTCACTCACCAATTCAACCCTGCCCCGACCCCGGACCCCAATCAATCAGATATTCATTTGAGAATGCATTTACCAAACTAAACCAAACAGACTGGTATATCCCACCCGAAGGTATGTAGGGTTCCCGCCCGCGCGCGCGCAAACCTTACCTTGGTACCACGAGATCCAAAGGTTGTTTCCATGAAGACCCCCAGCTTGCAAAGAGAGAAAACAAACATAACTAGAAAGCACAATGATAGGCCACAAATATGCAACAGAGCTATAAAAGAATAGAAAGAGCGAAAGTTGAGGCTGGATATCCATTTTGTTTATGTCAGTAAGGTATTCCTGTGGCCCGCTTACTGTAAATGCTGTTTTAGGACTCTCAACAAGGAATAATATGCTAGATAATCCAATCTTATTTATGGTTTATTTCTTGTTGATAGTACTTGGGGCGGCTAATCGGCAGTCTACTCTGTATATAATTATTTGGCAAGCCTTGATGCCAGTTAACGTGAACATGTCGCCTTAACCTTCATAAGCTCTATCCCTATTACGAAAAGACATATGCAAGTGATGATCTTTTTGGGGGGACTTGAACGGTTGAACCATCTGCAATGGGGATGCCAAATCTTGCACCAATTACTAAATTTGACACTAAAGCACTCCAATGGGACACCAAATTTGGTGTAATGAATAGTAACACACCAAGTTTGGTATATAACTATTCATTTACACCAAATTTTACACCAACTGGAGAAAGTATAAAGGAATATACCTAAAATCTTACATTTGGTGTTATCCATTGGAGAAGATTTATTGTTTACACTTTACACCATTTTTTATGGATTTGGTGTTTTTAATTGGAGATGCCCGTATGCATCCGTTGTTGTAGCCATAGAGGTCCCTTTCAAGGACACATCATGCAATATTGCATTTGTTTGTTCCGAAATACCTGTTTCAGTAGTTTGCAGTTCTTGAATTTTACATTTACAGTACAGTAACCTGCTTGCTTCTAATTTCCAACTTATATTGGTAATGAATATAAATCTTATAATGTGGTTCATGGTTATTTTAAACCAGGTTTAGAAAAGTGAGTGTCAATGGTTCTCAATTAGACGAAACTGTGAAAAAAGTTCCAGCAACATCAGAGAGGGATTTGCGTCCGGTGTTATTCAAGTTTAATGAGGTAACTATCTAATATTAGTTCTCATCACTTCCACAAGCCAATTGATATTAGTAGCCAATAGCAGCAGCTATAATTGATGATATCTTTTTGTTGGTGTGAATGCAGGGATTTACGAATGCAGTTAAAAGGCCAGTTCGCATGCACGAATTCTTCTTGTGACATCCACATCAAGCTTTTGCTTCTATTTCAGCCCTTCTCTTTTCAACAATACAAGTACAGTTTATTTAGAAATCCATTTGTGTCGTTGTTGTGCTGCTGCCTGTGTGGTTCTTTTTAATTGTAAGGTTCTTTTAATTCTTAAACGACGTCGTGTATCCAACTTTTGATGTTTAAAAGACAATATTTGGATTTAGAAAGAAAAATCTAATATGAACATGAGATGACTACTTTTCTAAATGAAAATCAAAAGTCAAAATCTCCCAAATTTAGCTTTTATAGTTTAGATATTACAATGTTAACTATATTATTGAAATATTCAATACAATTAATAAGATATTATTTCTTTCTCAACATAAAAAATCATTTTTTTCCCAAAACAATCAATCTTGAAGAGTTTTTCAAATTTTGAGAATTTCGCTTCTCCATCCTGTTTTCTCCATTTTGAACAATCAGATGTAGCAAGAACTAGTGAAAATCTCCATTTCGGATCCAGAACTTAGAATTACATTTAACATGATTAGTAGCATTATATAATTGGTTTTAAAACGACCCCAAAAAGTAAATGAAACCGTGAACAGAAGTTTTGCAATGATGGTATGGTACCACCCAACTTATTTGGTTGGGTAGATGGTGTTACAAAATGGCTCCAACCCAAAGGCTCTCATCATGCATGCCACTTTCATAGAAGGTAGAGTTATCCCTAGCCATCTGGTATTATGGTATAATATGCTTCAATGCGAAACACTCCCATCTCCAAAATTACAGCATTTGGAACCTTTCTGCCATTTTTAACAAGTCAAATAACTTCATTCTCACTCACTCAACCCCATCTGTAGCAACGGGACGAATATCGATACCCTCAACAATCAGCCCGGATTTCCAGTGAAGTTCTTGCGTCTCCGTAAACCCCATTTCCACTTCACCCTCCATCGTCTCGTTGTAAAACTTACTCAATTCGATCTCCATCCACCCATCTGCTCTCCTTCGTGGGACCCCAGCTACACCTTCCCTATGTCTATGCACGGAATTCTGCACATTCTCACCTGTTTTCGGTGGCGTTAAGTAAACAACACTCACGTCTTCTTTTTGTTCTTCTCTTCCACCAACATGTCTAACCCATGTCTTTGCTGGGAAGTCGAGTCCGTGTGAAACTGCTCCGATGTTGTATACGAGATATGCTGCATAACTAGTATTTGATGATAGCATACTAGTTGTGAACTTGTCTTTAATTTCAAGCCAACATACGGCTAAAAGCTCCGCTACCTTTGAAAATCTGCAATCATTCAGAAAACCCAAGTAAAGATTTGTGTCGTATTTTCATTTCATCACTGATCAAGAAAGATAAACCTCCCTGGAGGTCAAGGTGTGTGTGAGTTTTGTCGTATATACATATTATATACTTAAAAAAAAGAATGATGAACATTTGGCAGACACAACCCTTGTACACATTCAAACCTCAGAGGTACAGAAGATGAAACTAACAAACAAACACACAACTGGGATAGAAAGGAAAGGAGAGACCTTGATTCAGGCAAAGATCTCCATCTCCAGAAAATTAAAGTATCCTGCCACGCAATTGAAAGCGCCTTCGCTCCTAGCATAAAACATTTTTTTCCGTTGTGTTTATTAAGAGAGAAGCTCTGTACCCAATGTTTTTGAAATTGGGTTAGAAACAGAGTTATACAAAGGTGGATCGGAAAAAAAAAATCCCAAGTGGGGGCACAAAATAATTAGCATAATAACAAAACACATATTAATTACAAAAGGTACAATTTCATTAGAAATGACATACAAGTGGTTTTTTGCAACACCCAAGTGGTTTTTATCTCTTTTCTGCTGCCGTTACCAAAAATTTTAAAAGAGAGCCAAAGGGATTCGAACTTTCAAGTTGCAACCTATAATGGCATGTGCAATGACACTATCAGTAGGTTGCAACCACTTTTTGTTAACTTAGGGGAGCAAACATCAATTTAAAGTGGAAGCACCTTTAAGACCCCTAATTTTTTTTCCATTGCGTCCAGATAATAGAGCAGGGGCACAGGCATAAGCACCCCGTCGGGCCACAATGTTCCAAGCTAAGGAGATGACAATAACTAACAAAGTCTGACAGCTTCATAAAAACAAGACGATTCCTTAGATGTAAGGACTAATAAATTGGCATTGCATTCTTTGTTACCAAGTAAAATACTAAATAGAGTTGGCCGTGTCGGTTAATATCATCATCATACCCGTCCCTTTAGGATCCAATTCAAGATTTTCCTTGAGAGGTATCGGGAAGGAATTGGAATTTTATCGCCATTCATGCTTAGAGTAGGGTATTTGTGACACATTTCTTACTCATAGGTCTGTGGTTCTGACCCAGCTTTTGGAAAGTAATACACTTCTTCATTCCTTCCCCATCTCTGCACAATGAAATTATCAAAGTTCAGAACAGGGTCTTCACCTTCTGCTTCTCGTAGAAATTTAGAAGAAGACTGGATCTAGCCGGAGCTCTTCGTCACTTTGTGCTTAGTTACTAGGACCTTGTTCCTGGGATGGGACTCTTGCCATACGCATTCCTTTGTTAACTTCTGTCATAGCCTGGTCTTAGAGACCATCCACTCTATTACTTGGACATTGATCGAGTATCAAGTACTAGCCACCTATTTATAAGTCCATCACATGTCAGAGGGTTTAACCAAAAAAATCTGAAGGCAATTCATTTGGTAATGATGGGCTACAAATCACTTCCACCATGCTATTAGTTGATATAGAAGTTATTGAGCTAGATTGTTGCTTTGGGCCATTTGAATGCCACAAATGGTATTGGAATGTTGTTCCCTTAAGGTATAGTGAACAAGACTCATGCTGTAATGCATCTTGTGATGATTCTGGTATCTTTTTAGGATTTTATTAACTTAAAACACACAGCTAATGCCACATAGTTGATTTGAAAGTTATTAAGCAAATAAGAATTATAATTGGGCATTAAGTACTCCTCTAGTTGTATTAGGACTGCTGTGCATCTCTTAGGGGGCGTTTGGTTAAACACATAATGGAATTTGGTGGAATTGGAATCCATCAAAGGAATTTGACTTCGAAGGAATTGGAATGGAATTTGACCATGCGTTATGTTAACAGGAATTGGAATGGAATCTCGCAATAGAATAGAAATATGCATCCGTCGGGGTGGGGGTGACGGTTGTGACGACGACAATAGTGGTGTGATGGTGTTGGGGGTGGGTAGGTCGGGTGGGTTGGGTGGCGACTATGACTGGCAAAAAATAGTGGCATGGTGGTGATGATAGACGTGGGGATGGTGGGGTGGCGGTGGTGCAATGATAATGTTAATTGATGGTGGTGGCAAGGGTGTGTTGCCGGTGGGAGTCGTGAGGGTGGGGCGGGGCAGTGGAGGGGCGGGGGTGGTTAAATTGGATGCAAAGGTTATCTTTGTCTTTCTAAAGCGAAATTATAAATTATGTTATATTTGTCACGGAATTCAAATCTTCACATATGCTAAGGAATGGAATTCAGTGGAATCTGATGAAATCCAATCAATTTATTTCACGAACCAAACATCATTAAGTAATTTAGTCAAAGAAACAGATAGCACAAAACAAAGTGGACTAAAAGAGTAAATTCGTCGAACAGTTGGTGCGCAAGACTTAAAAAAGACACCGAAACTTACTATGTTACCATCGTCAAGAAGCACCGGAGAATCACATAAACGGAAGTATAATTCTTTCTTGGATGAACAGATCACCGGAGAAACCGATCGAGAAATGATGTCCTGGTAATCGGACGGCAAAAACCGCTCCCAAACGGCGTCAGAATTTGCTAAACACTTGAGCCCCCTACAAATTGCAGACGCAGTACACGCATCACGAGGTGAAGTATGCGAAAGGATGTACGACACACAACCTCCTGAAAGAAGCACAAACTTAGTCGAATTTTTTCCGGCAATCTCCGATGTATCTGAACCGCCGCCTCCTCCTCCTTCAATCTTCATGTCAAAAAGACTACTTTCTCTCTCACACACACGCACACTAAAAACCAGAAACAAACATAGAGTAGGGGTGTAATCAATGGGGGAGAGATCTGGGGTTTTTATTGGGTCACGGCCAGAGGTTTTGCTGTGAATTGGTGGCGGCCACCGTCATGGAAAATGGGGAATTTTGGAGGTAATTGCAGCAGCTGAAAAAGGGGATGAAAACCGCATAAATTATGTGTATATTACGGGTGTTAGAGATTGCTTATTTAAAGTGTTTTTTTTAGCTTATTGTAGTTTGATATCGAAGATAAGTACTTTCTAGTGTTTTGGATGGAGAGAAAATGAAAGTGCTTATAGTGGTGTCAAACAGCAGATAAACACTTTTTCATAAGTCATTTTATTTTAACTTATTAGCTTATTTGAAAAGTGCTTATGACTTTTTAGGTTACTTTATATGTATAAGCAATCCCAAACACCTTTAAACAACAACTTATTAGCTTATTACGTTTTGGTACCATAATAAGCTAATTCAAACACCTTTTTAAAAACTCCGGTTTGACACCGCATAAGTTGATAAACACTTATCAATATAAACATAAGTTGTTTTAAATTAGCAAATCCCAAACACCATGCAAACGACTTATATTTAAATGGATTATTGAGTTGTTTCGTTCTTTTATTGTTTGGTTTTTTTAGTGTTTGAATGTAAGAAAAAAAAATTGCTTATACCGTTTTATCATAACTGATAAGTAGTTTTTAATAAGTCATTCATTTCTAGCTTATTAATTTATTTGAAATAATTTATGAGTTTTTTGGATTGTTTTACATGTATAAACAATCCTAATTTTCAAACATCCCTTAAAAAACAACTTATTAGCTTATTACGATTTAGTACCACTATAAGTTAATCCAAACATTTTTTATAAAATTTCTGTTTAAAACTACATCTATACATATAATAAATAAGTAACTAGAATGTCACGTGTCGTCTTCTGGTGAGCCGACTTCAGTATTTTTCCACCAAAACTTATATCTGGATGCAGTTTACATTATAAATTCAATTAGCACACTCACATTCACTCCTCCTTAAATCTCTCATTAATTCAATTTTTTTAATTTATACCTTATATTTACTACCCTTATAATTAGATATGTAGTTAATTTTAATCTCTTACTTTTTTATTTTTCATTTTAAACTATTATCATATAAATATAAATAATGTATATGAACTAAAATGCATTAAAAACATTTCTATTTTTTACAAACTATACCATTGTAATCGCTTCGTCAATACCTTCAATGAGACCAATATTGAATATTTTTTGATTTAATTATATTATTAAATATCATAAATATATATGAATTAATGTGTCGTGATTAGTATGAAATTTGTTGAAATTAGTATGGGATTTGACACAAATAATCACTAAATTGTCGTAATTTTATTTTTGTAATTTCATATCAATTTTTACTTCAAAGTCGAATTCCTTCGACGAATTACAATTCTATCAAATTTCATTCTGTCAACGAAACACCCTTAGAATTATCATGAGAGATTTAATTACGTGGAAAAAAAATATCATTTATCAACTGACTTGTGGATTATGAGTTCGAACATTTTTCAAAAATATAAATATGCAAATATTTTAGCATAGATACATATATGTAATTATTTATACTTTCTTAATCATGATTATATTATTTTTTCTAATTTTGGTTGAACTACATAATATCAGTTATCAACAGATAGTTAGGTAATGATATTTTCAAAGTCAAATTGTTATGCTTTCCGTCAATTCACTTTAAATTAATCTTTCATAATAGTTGATTCGGTTATAATTATATAAAAAAATTTGATTGATATTATTATAAAGTATAAGTATACGATTGATATAGATATTTAAGGTGTCGTTTACCCAAACGTTTACCTGATATACCTGATGATTTTCTCATTACCGATTCAACGGATCCTATATATTCATTAATTAAATTTGTTTATCCTTCTATTCTGGTAAATGTCAAGAATTCATCATATTTTCAGGAAAGAGCAATACTTGCACTCAAACATGAAGTCGTTTAAGAATAAATGATCGTTTGCTATCATTGTTTCCAGGAGACGAAAATGAGTACTTAAGTTCAGATAGTTTGTGTGAATCAGAGCATCTTCACGAACAGTCTGATGAAACTTTGTACTCACCTGATGTCTTAAATGGTCTTAAATTATCGGGTTTGCCAAACCATAAGATAGTACTAAAAGTCAATGTTCCAGTTATGTTACTAAGGAATATTGATCAGAAATCTGGGCTACGTAATGGAACTAGCCTACGGGTGTTATATTTGGGAAATCGGGTTATAGAAGCAGAAAACATATCTAGAAGCAATATTGGAAGCCGAATATTTATTCTAAGAATGTCTTTGACACCTACAGACAAAAGGATTCCGTTCAAGTTTCAAATAAAACAATTTACAATTACTGTATGTTATGCCATGACATAAATAAAAGTCAGGGACAATCATTATCGAAGGTTGATTTGTTTCTGAGACAACCAGTTTCACACATGGTCGGTTGTATGTTGTTTTATCTAGAGTAAAAAGTAGGCAATGTTTAAAAATATGAATTATTGGTGATGAAGATATAATTAGCAATAGAACAAATAATGTTGTATATAAAAAAGTATTTGGTAATTTATGATACGTGATTCTTATTTTATTAATATTTTAACCATGTATTTTTTCATAATTTCATTTACATTATATTATAATTTTTTTTATAAATTCTTAATATTTATTCATATTTTTTATTAATTTTTTATAAAACATCATTTGTGAAAACTGAAAAGTGTCTAAAACAAGGACATTTTGTATCTAGTTACAAAAAAAAACCTGAAGGGAAAAAACTTGGAAAAGTAGCATCATACTTTCGATAATCATTCATATCCGTAAGATAAGTTTTTGGCATGATTTAATTTTTTTAAATTGACCAGTGTAATACACGGGTTTAAATCTAGTAAGTTAATAAACACTTTTACACAAAAACATAAGTTGTTTTAAATAAGCAATCTCAAACACCCCCTAAAATTACGTTTTGATTTCCATATTCATCCTATTTCATTGATTGAAGCATTGGTTTTCAATTATTTGAATGAAATAAGAGAGTTTTAATAAATGTAGACATGGGCAAATGTATTTGTTATAATTTATGTGTTTGTGGTCCAATACTTATTGGGTTAATCCAAGATTTTACTCTCGTTTGGGTTGTTTGTTAAATTAATAATGATTTGGTACAAAATGATTAAGTGATCAAAATTCTTAAGAGACTTTGTATGATTTAATGCAAAACAAAAAAAAGATTGTTTGGTGAGTTTTTTGAATGAACAACGTGAATGGCAGAAAATTACTATTTTAACCTTCTAATATGATTTAGTATTGAAATATGACTATTTGGTAAAAGTTCTCAACTAAAATTATATTTTACACCCCTCTCTCTCTCTCTCTCTCTCTCTCTCTCTCTCTCTCACTCACTCACTCACTCACACACACACACACACACACATATATATATATATATATTTGAAGTCGGGTTCAAACAAGAACAATACATATTTAAAAGAATACGTGAACTAACATAATCACATATGATTTTACAGTAACGCACGAAAAAAATCACGCTGGCGAGTTTGGCTGCGGCTTCAGGTTCGCATGGCTTTTTCGTGCGTTAATGTAAAATCATATATGATTTTGTTGGTTCTCGTGTTCTTTTAAATTGGTATTGTTCTCGTTTGGTCCTCCATCTATTTATGTGTGCGTATATATTACAAAATATGTAAATTACCATATATCACATTCAAAAATATGAATTAAAAAACATATGTTACTTCTTTAATACACCATATCATTGATCAAAAACATAATATGCTTCAACGACCACAATTATGCGCAAACTCTTCACAAAATTTCAACCAAACTTTGTTAACATTGCAATTGACACTCACTTACTAGCATCTTAAGCCATATATTTCATTTTAGCATCAATGATCAACTTCAACCGCAATAGACCAACCGATAAACAAAAACCATCTACTTGATTTTCAAAGCAGAATGTGCATATGGAATGATATCATCACAATTCAATATAATAGTGTTGTTGCTACAATCCCAAACAAAGTAACATAACTCAATAAAGCATAATTCCACAAGATCTTGGAAATAATACCCAAAATATACTAAAATCAGTACAAATAAGGACTAATAAGAATCAAATGAACTATTAAAATAACTATTAGGGGGCGTTTGGTTCGCTCCGTCAGAATCTGATGGAATTGGAATGGTCAATTCCATTGACCAAATTCCATCCTGTTGTTTGGGTTACCAACGGAATGGAATTGAATTCCATTAATTCCTTTAATCATGGATTTGGTCATTCCTTCTTAAAATGGATGGAATTGAATTCCATTCCATCAGATTTTCTCAAAATGACTCAAATACCCTCCTTACCTTTTCTAAAAACCCTAGCCGCTTCTAAAAACCCTCTCTCTCTCTCTCCTATCTCTCTCTCTTCTCTCTCTCCTCTCCCTCTCTCTCCTCTCTCTATCTCTCTCCTCTCCTCTCCCTCATCTTTATCTCTCTCCTCTCTCTACCCGCTCCCTCTCTCACAATCTCTCTCTCCTCTCCCCCCCTCTCTCTCGGCATTTAAAAAAATAAAAATAAAAATAAAAGAAAGGGTATTTTTGTCATTTTTCAGAATTCCATTCCAATTTCTTTACAAACCAAATAGACATATTCCAATTCATTTGACTGATTACATTTCATTCCTGCCAACCAAACACTTGGTCAAACCTGATAACATTCTATTCCAATTCCTTAGACAGATTCCATTCCTTCAGAAATCATTCTGTGAACCAAACGCCCCCTTATTTTTAGGGGAAAATTGCAAGTTGTGGTGGAACTCAAAATATGCACACACATGATTACAAAAGAAAAGGTTATATATTTTTGAAGATGAGAGTCTAAGGTGCTGTTTGTTTTTTAAGAGGTATGAAGTCTAAAGTCTTATTTTATTTCTGATTAATAAGAGGTGGTGTTGAAGTCTGAAATCTGAATCAACAAGACTGTATGTTTTTGTAACGTCTGGAGGCGTCTTGAGAGAAAGAAGAGCATATGAACTGAGGTGACGATGAGAGGTTTTAAGAAGTTAGGTCACCACTTCTTATTTTAAACATATTTAAGAATTAAGAGGTTCAAAAAAGTAGAAGAAAACAAATAGTCTAAATGTAAAAATGTTTGAACGATTCAAACTTAAGAGTCATCAGGAGGTTTAAAAAAAAACAACAACCCCTAAATGGAGGTTTGTCTTTGATGACAAAAGAAAATATTCAACCAAATTAAGTAGCAAATGCAACTTTGTAGAAGCAACAAAGCCACAAACTTGATGCATATCAAATCAAGAGAAGAACAAAAATAATGATGCATTTATTTAATGTTTGAAGCAAGAAAACATTGGTTGTCATTGTCAAACAACCATTTCAAACTTATCTATACTATATAATGAAAAGTCTATTACGGTTATTGTACAAACTTTTATACAATTACATTTAACACCCTTAATCTTTTATACAATAACATTTACTACCCTTATAATGTTACATTTATCACCCTTACAATTGCTTATTTAATTTATTTTGTATCCCTTACTTTTTCATTTTACACATATTAACACAAATAATTATATATTAACAAAAATGCAATGAAAAAATACGTTCATTTTTCTACAAATTATATCATTATAAGCGTCTCCTCAATATCTTCAAAACGAGCCAAATATTGAATATTTTTTAATTTAACCGTACTATTAAATATCATGAATATCTACGAAATAATTTGTTTTTCTGTCCATATGTTTTATTTTTTTTCCACCGTTAGCACGTTAAAAATACATAATCGTAAAATACGTTTCATTCTTATTATAAATAATATCATTATAATTTTTTTCGTCAATAATTGTAATATAAACTAATTATTGAATATCTTTATGGCTTTAGGTTTCATAAGTTGTGATTTTTAGGTCATGGTTGATTATTGATGAAATGTATATAAGGAAATAGCATTAATTGTTCGTTCTTTACTTACATTCCGCTACATCGTGTGGGTATATGCCTAGTGTAATAGAATAGTAAACTAACAATAGGCACCATTTGTTGATTGTTTTTAGAATTTAAGAAGTCAATCCCAAAATCTCTCATTGAAAACTTTTATCCAATATTTGGTGTTCATCATAATACAATGAAACAACAACTTGTTTTCATTTTCATCTATTAATAATGATTTTTAGTCGTATTTTTGATAAAAATAAAAATATATGACTAATAAATTTTTTATTTAATAAATAATTTAAAGAAACATACATGTAATATGATATAATATATCAATTTTGTTTTTGTAATAATAAATGATTCCGAATCTTTAGATTTTTTTTGTAATTTATCTATATTCACTCATAATTTTTTTAAAAGAACAATTTATCATAACAAAAATCCATGGGCTTGAACTTTGAAGGCTGAATCAGATCGATTCGATTACGTATTTAAAATATTGATCATTGATCCAAAAAAATTATCTGATTCGAGTCCGAAGGCATTGACCGGGCCCATTGTTGGAAAAATTAGTAAAATTTGTGTTTTTTTTACTAACTTTGGACACATTTAAATACATATATATGAAGTGTATATATTTAACTCTTAGTAGGCTTGTGTTCTTCTATATGAGGGTTTCGAAACGACATATCGTGTGTCCAAAACGGAAAATGTGTGAATGAGATATCAATGCTCAAAGTTTTGAGTAGTTTGGATGAAATTAGTAAAAACCAAGTGGGTGTGGGAATGTGTCCCACATAGGAAGAAGGAGTAAACATTCAATGGTTTATAACCATGAATGTGGGAGGGGCTTACAAGCTCATTTGATTGGTTTTTCTCCAACTCCTATCCGTGCGTAAGGGGGGTGCCGATTGAGATTTCCGTAAGCGAACTTGTGCGTGAGCGCGTTCTGCGGTCACGAATGCAACTCCGAAATTTTGTGCTCGCACAACTTGATTTTTGCGAACTTGTAAAGGCTGCTTTGTCGTTTTTTACCATTTCCTTTGTCTTTTTTCAAAAAAAAATCAGAGGTACTTCCAAAATCGTAGTTGTAATACCCTCAATTTTTTTTATCATGAGAAATGTTACATAATTTAAACTAAATTATCCAAAAGAACGACTAAATTAAAATTTTAAAACCGTTCACATCGGAAATTTTCAAAATACATAAACATGTAACTTAAGAGGTAGCCCGTCTCATACCTAGATTTAGGGGTGCTCAAGAATCCAACAAACCCGGACAACTCGATCAACCCAACCCAACGCGAAATAACTCAACCCGAAGCAACTCGATATCTAATCGAGTTGTAAAATCTTCAAACCGTACGTATTGGGTTACTTTTATTTGAACCCGATGAACCTGATATCCTTTTATTTCTTTGATTTAATATGATTATTGAGTCTATATTAATATGTACATTAGACAATTACACCATCACGTACTAATGGCAAAACAGGTCCTCGGATTTTTAAAAAGATGGCATTCGGACCCCTTGAGCTTCCTAACTTTAACATTTTACCCCTGCTTTCACTATTTTGGACAACTTTACACTTTATTCCCTCCTAACATAATACTTTACATATTATGTCCAAAAAAACCATTTTATTTTATTTTCCTTTTATTCAAATTATTTATTTAACCAAGGTTTGGGATGTTACAGCAGTTTACTCAAAAATTATTTATTTTTTGGGCCGTTTACTAAATATTTATCGGGTAATATTCTCTGCCATTAAAATGAATGTTGGTATACATCTTTTACTCGGTAAATGTTTATCGGGTAAGAGTCTTCTATCTGACTTACTGAGTAAGATTCTCGTTCCTTGCAATGTCTTTTACTATATAAGATTCTCAGTCTTTGTCATGCTGAACGTGTAAGGGAAGTGATACCCGATAAACGTTTGTCAAAATGATCCATTAGTGTTAAAAGTTCATATGACATTGACATAATACATACTACCTCCGTTACAATATAACCGTCCATGTTACCATTTTAGTTTATTCAAAAACAATTGTCTACTTTCAAAAGTAAATTTCGAATTTCACATACTACCTTTAATTATGAGGTAGAGAAAGTTTATCTTTCTATTATCAATGATAAAAATGTCATTTGATTACTTAAAAAATGTAATCATTGCCCATGCTTAAAACTATTTGTCATTTTCATTATAGATATCCATTTTTGGAACAAATGAAATATAAAACCTGTTTGTTTGTTTGTTTTTTTTTTTTTTTTTTTAAATATAGAGAAACTAGTCTTTCAAGATAGAATCTTTTAAATTAGACATTTATAATGTATATTTTAAAAGTATTCTACTAAAATGTATACAAAATACTAATATATATTAGTAGGATTAGATTCATTTGAGAAATGCTAAAAATATGATAAATAAAGAAATGATCTTAGCTCTTTATCTGGTCAACATTTGCGGCTTTGAGTATTTGACCGTGAAGCACTGGATAATTCTTTGTGTGGTCTGTATAAGATAGAGGGGTAGTTTCGTAAAATATGTGGGACGAGTTCATATATGAACATATAATTCACATATGAATTATATGTTCATATATGAACTCTTTTAACTTATTAATATATGAACCTTTGTGATTCATATATGTGAAAGGTTCATATATGAAGATATAGTTCATATATGAACTCGTTTCGTGTATTTGTAAAAATTATGAAACTGTCATTCCATTTTTAGAATAGCCGCAACTTTTGACCGGTTAAAGCCATAATTATTAACCAGTCAAAACGCAATATTTGACCGGTCAAAACCGATCTTGACCGAATGAAAGGCTAGAATCATTTTTCTATTTCTCATATATTTAACATTTTTCAAAAGTACCTCTCATGTTGTAATTTGGTAATTATGTGGAGAAAGGGTAGATTGGGAAATGCAATTATAAGCAGGGAGGAATCGAAATCTACAACAACCGACGACGACGACGAGTGCCAGAGCTCCAAATCTTCTCGTCCCCTGGTTCACCGATTCGTTGCATTTCTGAGGTAATTATGGCTTCCTATTTTTTGTTGGAAAACCTAATCGATCCAGTATCTTCTCCGATCATGTGGTTTGTTCGCTAAATTTGTAAATTTCGATGTTGATCGCCTTTTATTTGAACCGGATGGACAGCATGGTATGCGACGTTACCGAATTGTTTACTTGATTTTGTGTTTCAATTGTTTACTTGGTTTTTGTGTTTCAATTGTTTACTACAGAGATCGTACGAAGTACCTTTGATTTTGTGAATATTCACTTGGATCAGATGATGAATAGAAGCTTAGATCTATTGAATTTCTTACTAGATAAAATTCTTGGTTGGATGATGATGATGACGTTCCATATTGGAATCAATTTCTCTTGCAATTCGGAGAAAATAGCACAATTAAGACGTTTGATGCTTTGATGTGAAACCTAGTACATTTACATGCCCAATTATGTTTTTATTTTTTATTTTTTATTTATTAACCTAACACATGTGTATGTCCTTTTGTTGCTTGATATGAAGTTCAATTTGATTTGCATTTTCCTTTTCTCGAAATGATTTAACATTTATATCAATTTGGAAGCTCAAATTAGCTTGTTATTAGACCTTAAAAGACAAAGTTCACCTCTCTTGGGAACGGGTCTTTTCTGGACATTATTATAATTGGATTGGCTGGCATCATAGTGACTGCTGCTTCTTTTTGTTGGTTATGGAACTGAGAAGACGATTCAAACATCTGCCCTTTAACGGTAACTGGCAATGTGTTGTAACACAACTGAGATATAAATTTGTGAATCTAGATCTACAATGTAACTCAGTTTACACGGTGACCGTAGAATAATGGTAATTGATAGGTCTGTGTTACCTGGTTGATTGGCCATGAGCCGCTGAAACCATAATCAGAAGACCATGTAGGTTGATGGAGGAAAAATTGATTTGTTGTTTAATTTTGGCCTCCTATCTTTTCTCTGATTTTGATGTTCTTTGTTGAATATATTCGTTTCCCATGGAATGTTGATACATATATTGCCTTCGGTTTTCCAGATGCTGATATGCAGAGTTTGAATTAGGAAAAGACATCCCCCTTTCTCCTTTAATAAGGTGGAGAACAGCTAAGCACGAAAAAAAGAAGAAGATGTTTTCGCTGTTTTATGGACTTTGGAAATATCTGGTCAGTAAGACAGAGTTTCATATACTAATTCTTGGAATCGACAAGGCTGGAAAAACAGTAATGTTTTCACTATTCTTTATCTATTTTTTTGTTGATTCACTAGTTAAGTTTCAGCTCTGCTTATTACTTTCGATACAAATCCATATTTATTGATTCCCACTAGCCTGCAGTAATAATGTTAACCTTAGATATTGATTTCTAATAAGGAAGCAATTCTTTATACACAATTTCATTCAATTAGCTCCTCAATTCCCACCAGTCTGTAGTAACAATGTAAATCTAAGATATTGAATACAAATAAGGAAGCAGCTTGTTTATCCATCTATGTGATTTCTGTTCAGTTAACTTCTCTATGGAGTGGATCCCTAGCAGATGCACAACTTTCTTACACCTTCTAGTCAGTGTGAAGAGAGCCGTAGAGGGACATAGATGTACACTAAGAGGAGCCCTTGAAATAAACCTTGTACGGCATCCATTAATGTGTTTTTGAGCATGTTTTGCTTATGTACTGGTAATGCATATAAATAAATATTAAAAGGAATTGCTGTGTATGTTTCTTTTTTTCACTTCATGTCTACATATATGTATACTTTTTAGAAAGGTATCTTTAACGATAAAATCAGTATCCCTATTTATACATGAGCAATAGTTCTTTAGCCCTGACATCAGTGGAAGGTTTACTGCCTTCTCTAATCTCTATCATCTCTGATGATAAACCCATTCTCATTTTTACATAACCTTGAAACATGCTAATTATTTCTCTAACTTTATGTGTAGACCTTATTGGAGAAATTGAAGGCACAATATTCAAGCTTAGAAGGCCTACCTCCTGACAGAATTGTTCCTACCGTTGGGCTCAATATTGGTCGTATAGAAACTTCGAATACAAAGCTTGTCTTTTGGGACCTTGGAGGTCAGGTATTTAGAATGGATTCTTACTGATAATGGATGTACCATTGGGTGCTTATTATCTTTTACCTTCGACATGTTTCCAGCTTTTCTTACCTTGCATAGTTGCATCATAATATCAAGCACAGAGTACCCCACTTTTTATCAAGTAAAGTTACAACCGCACCAGGATTCCTGGACCCCTAATTGTTGAAATGTTACTCGACTGGTATTACTTGATAAAGCTCAAATTATTTATTCTACATATTAACATCTATCCAAGTGTCAGGGTTTGATATCCGATTAACTGCTAGAATAGGGGATCACCATGTCTTCCAAGTGTCTTTTAATCCTTACTTTCAACTGCAACCCATACTCTCAGGCTCAGCTGTGATGATAGTTTCATAAGCTTCTTTTATCAAAAGTTCAACTTGAGAAACTACAAAAACGCATGAGGCCCTTGGAAACAAGTACATGCGTGCGAGACATGAATTCCAAAAATTTACTCTTATTTTCAACTACTTCCCATACTTGTAAGCTCAGCTTTGACAATAGTTCACAGGCTTCCTTTACTTAAAAAGTTCAATTTGAGAAACCGCAATAAAGCTGATGACTTTTCAGACCTTAGTAAAAGTGCATGTCTGTGGGGCATGAATTGCAAATATATGATGCAAGATACCTAGTCTTAGGGGCCGTTTACCAAACGCTAACCGGATAAACGCTTACCTGCTCACTTACCTTACCGGGTAAGCATGGGAAGGATCGAGAATCTTACCCGGTAAGAGGCATGTCAAGGATCGACAATCTTACTCGCTGAGGGTGGTGACTCTTAACCGGTTACCGCTTATCAGGTTAGATTATTGTCTACCATACCATTTTGATGGTCGAGAATCTACCCGATAAGGTAAGTGAGAATGGTCACTTCTAACGGTACACGCTTACCCCGGTAAGCTTATGGTAAATGGCCCCTTAGGGGCTGTTTGGTTCAGGGAATTGAAAGGAATTTGAAGGAATTGGAATGGCCAATTGCATTGACCAAATTCCAAGCCCATGTTTGGTTCACGGAATGAAAGCGATGGAATCCTTCCAATTCCATTGAATTCCACAATTTAAGGAATTCATCATTCCTTGGCTTAAGGGAAGAAATTAAATTCCTACCAATCAAACGCATAGTCAAATTCCATCAAATTTCATTCCAATTCCTTCAAAGTCAATTTCCTTCGATGGATTCCAATTCCATCAAATTCCATTATGTGAACCAAACGCCCCCTTAGTGTTATTTTCTTTCCATGAATTTTCTGTTGTCATTGATGAATGATGCCTGAGCTTTTATACTGTCAGCCTGGTCTTCGTTCAATATGGGAGAAATATTATGAAGAGGCACATGCTGTTGTTTTTGTAGTGGATGCTTCTTCTCCATCACGTTTTGAAGATTCTAAATCTGCCCTCGGTAACTAATCTTCTTTTATATTAGCCGTTGACCTTTTGTCGTAAATTATGATGACCAGAAAATATTATGTTGTATGCTGCCTCTAACTTCAAATTTGTTGCTGCCAGAAAAGGTGCTTAGGCATGAGGATCTGCAAGGCGCCCCTCTTATAATACTAGCCAATAAGCAGGTAATCTCCCCCCCACCCCACCCCACCCCACACAAAGTATACCTTTACTATTTTGATTCTTATTTTTGAAACTTCTAAGAGAGATGTTGGTTCTTTGGTAATATTGGATGAGAGGATTCTATCTCTTTGAGGTTATAAATTGATCACAGGTGATATTCAATTTCACAAAGAGTGCTTTTGGTACGCAGGACACAGTATAGGATAGGACATATTATAAACTTGTCCCACTTTTGGTACGACAATTAGACTGGGACCGGACTGGACTGGACTGAGTGGGACAAAAATGCATTTTTTCTGTCCCACCAAAATAGGTGGAACAAACTTGGTAATTTACTAAACTACCCATATCAAATTGAAACTCTAAAAACTTTTCACAATTCTTTAACCCGCCTACCATACTCTTGCCCTTCCAGTCCTGTCCGCGTACCAAACGCACCCAAAGCGGAACCATGGTGTACTATTTCAGTTTAGCTTTCTCCTTTCTGTCATTTTGTTGCAATTAAATTATTTTGAGATCTGCCTTTACGGTGAAATTGTAAATTAAAATCTAGGTTCACTCTCGTTTTTTGGAGCTATAAAACTCATTGTTGTCTTGTTGATGTGGTACTAGTTGCCTGCTCTTCTATATTAGTTTTCTCATGAGTTACGGATATGCATTGCAGGATCTTGCTGATGCTGTATCATCAGAAGAACTTGCTCGGTATCTGGATCTAAAAAAATTAGATGAACGAGCTTACACATTCGAAGGTGTTTCAGGGTATGATGGGTAAGTTAACAGTGTGGTAGCTTGTAGATATAATGGCAATAAATTTTCTTCTTACTACTGCCATATCTGGAATTTCTGGAAGGGAAAAATGCATCAAAATAAAATAGAGTTTGCGTTAATTCGTATGTAGTGTAACAAAAAAAAACCCCGACACTTTCAAAATTTTCTATTTAATGTTACGACATATCAGAATTTTCTTTTTTACCATTTTGACCGGTAACCTGCTAATCTTGTAACATTTGATGACATGTATGTCAAGTTTACCATCCACTTCATAATAACCTTTTCGTAAATGGGTATCTACGTCATCTAATGTTACAAGATCACCGGTCAAAATGGGTACAAAACAGGAAATTTTGTTACATCGATTGTGAAAAAAGAAAAACTATTGGTTACACTAAATAGGAACTAAACCAAGTTTTGTTACATTTTTGATGTATTTTGCCAAGAAATTAGCATAAATATATTGGATGGTGATTGCAGGACCGGATTAAAGGAAACTGTGAACTGGCTAGTAGATGTGATGGAGAGAAGTAAGCGGACAGAAATGTTGAGAGTTCGTGCAGGTGTTACAAACAGCAGTGGTGCTTAGAAGTGATTATACTCCCAAACACGAGTCGACAATTGACTTGTGAATGCCAGATGAGTTGCTTTTAGCTTCATGATAATTATTTATTTTGTGTAGAAAGGATGAATAACTATGTTTACTAGCTACTATATAAAGAGTGGTAGAATAGAGATATTTTGGAAAGATAAAAAGACCTACATGTTACTAGGTTTAATATCAAAGCTAGACTCTTGTTTTGAGACAAAATGAAATAGGGTGATTTTTATATCGAATCTCATGGATGTTTGCAATTTTTTTGGGTTTTCGTGGGTATTTGGGTCAGTTTACGTGCACATATTTGAAACCACAAGTTGATCATAATATATTTCCAGTTTTCTTTTGTTGTTTATGGTATGTATAGATGGGCATCAAAGAGACTAAATGAGCCTTGTGGGCTGTTTGGCAGTTGCTGAATGGTTTGGTGCAGAATGATTAAATTGTCAGAATGATTAAGAAGCTCTTATGATATAGAACAAAATGAAATATGGTTGTTTGTTAATTGTTCATAATGAAATTAGGGCACTGAATGGTTAAGGGAGGCTGTTCGGCATTTCTGTGTTTACACCTTTTTAAAATGCAAGAAAAGAGATCTCGACGCAAGTATACATCTTAATCTACTGCCATCTTGTAACAAGTAATAATGGTACAAAGTACTGAATATCGATCCCACAGGGAAGCGTGAAAAAGTTATCCTCGAAAGTCGGGTTTGTAAAAGCGAGTCTCAGATGGCGAATTCGAAAACAATATTTTTGATTGGGGGGGGGGGGGGGGTTGATTAACACTACTGAACGGTTAATTAAAAAGCAGCACACGGTACAATGTTTTGTTGAGGCAAGATTAATAATTGGATAAAATGATGAGATCACATTCCTTTGTTATCTTAAAGTCGATATTTTATGTAACTTAAAATAAGCCGGCATACAATAAAACAGTTGTCAATTGATTAATTGCAGTCTACCATAAAATATAACTTTAATTTAAAAAACTTCGGACAATCATGCGATACGATACACCGTTTTAACTTTTGATCAGTCTCGGTCCCAACTTAACTTCGTACAGATTATAAATATAACAGAAACGGAAATATAAATTTTAACTAAAGGTGGTGATTGGCGTTTTCAAACAATCAACGATATCAATCGTAGGAATGTTGTGCCCTTAACCTTTCTAAAAGAGATGATCGGCGTTTTCAAACAATCAACGATAAAAATCGTATGATTGTTGTGCCCGGAACTTCTCTTTGGACAATGAAATAAAATTGTGTAAAATAAAAGACTGAAAGTAGATAACGTAAATTAAATTGCAGAAATTAAATAACAGAAAGTAAAAGTCGGAAGTTTAAAGTACATAAATTAAAATTGCAGAAATTAAAATACAGAAATTAAAATGCGTTAAAGTAAATAACGGTAAAGTAAAATGAGAATTATAAAGCTAAGACGAAATTAAAAATGACAACAGAAAATCTTGTTTCAAATGTGGAATTCAAACGTGATTTGATTGAAGATTTCATGGTACTTTTGATGATGTATGACGTGAAAGAACTAACCAACGTACGATTGATCTTTATAAAATTGGAAACATAAAACAGATTTAATAACCACAACAAACCGTGAACCAACAAAAATTGGGAATCCGAAATTATTTTTCGGACTTCCGGTTTGTAATAGAACTAAAACCGTAATGAGACCAAAATAAAGATCACGCGTTTAACTATCCGTAAGAATTTGATCGAACTTTCAAGAATGAAACGAAGCACTTACTAATGAATACTTAAAATACGATGAGAACTTTATATTACTTTCCGACCACAAAAGAGGAAGTTTGAACAGTGAGCTAGAGCTATTACGATCTAACCATAAGCTCTTAGCTCACTAATTTCAAACCTCCCAATACAAATAAGTTCCTAATTATACTAATTCTCCAATACCCAAAAATGAGTTATGGAAATGATGGATGTAGGGATCCTTTTTACACCAACCAAGCCATGCATATATATAGCCATAGTAAAGCCTTGGGGCCCAAGTTTGACAATGGGGGCCCAAGGTACTAGAAAGACATTAGCCCAACTAAAATTTGATCATCTAACAAAAATGCCATCTTCGGCCCAAGTAGTTGTAACAAAAGCCCGGTCCAGAATTCGATCCATCATCTCTTCTTGCATCTACGGCCCAAAAAGGAGAAGTCATATTTTCGTTTTCGCGTCATCTCGTAAAGTTGACTCCTTATGGCCTATGCCTCGTTCCTAAAATAAGAACATATATAAAATTAAGATTTTTGTGACGTTTTCTTCTTAAAATAAACATAAAAACGACAAAAACGTAAAACATTTATTTAACTAAAAATACTAAAACTAGATAATAAAAAAGACTCAATTGGGAGAATAAAAATTGCTCAAAATTATAAAAAGTGAGTTAAAAATAGGGTAAATAAAATTACCCTATCACAACCCCAAACTTGAACCGTTGTTCGTCCCGAACAACTTTATTTAAAAGAAAATTTAATTTTGAGCAAAGATTTATTAAAAAGAGACTCATTCCCATACAAACCATCATCATCACAGTCACGGCTTATCTCAATCAGTTCAGAAAAAATGATAGCCCTTCATACACCTGTTTCTCTCAACATGATAAAAAAATATCAACCACAAACTAGGCAAAACAACTTTGTGATGAATTAGGATCAACAATGCAACAAATGGTGTATGTATTTGGTTGTTTTGGCTTCTTTTTTTTATTATTTTTTTTTTGAATGACACAATTTTACTACCATTTTTTTATATTTCTTTTGGGGAAACAAAGCGAGCACACAAGTGATTTGGTGTCTATGACACTTTCTTTGGTATGCTTATGAGAACATGTTTGAAGCTTTGCTTCTTTTCTTTTGTGAGTATAGTTCTCATAAATGCATTTCTTTTGCTTTTATGGCGTGTGCCTTTTTGGTGGTGTTTTGTGAACAATAAAAGACATGGTTAAGAATGAAATTGGGTGACCATGTCTTCCCTTCCCCAAAACTTAGAATGGTTCGGTGTCCTCATCGAACAAGAATATGCCAAATGCCAACAACAGGTTGTATATGCAATGAGTCCCAACAAAAAAAGGGTTGAACCAAAAAGTTGCAAAGCCATGTGTGAGTGGATATGTGAAAATCAATGTGTGAAAACCAAGAGTATTCGGGCTATTACTAATGTGAACCAACTTCAACTAGCCATAAACCATGGACATGACGATGTATGAAACAACAAGACTCTTGCAAAAACGACCTAAAAATCCCAGACTCAAACATAAAAGCTAGACTAGAACAGTAAGTAAAGAGGGTTGTAGAATACGGAACCTGCCCTACTCATGGTGAGTAGGTGATGAACCGGCCGTGCGCCATAAAATGTCCATTGGGAAAGGTTCCCACAAATCTGCCGCTCCGGGATTCTTTGACCTCCACCACGCCCTCAGAGAATCGTCCCTTGCCTTTTCAAAGGCCAACAATCGCATCAGTTTGTCGTTCATCCCCATCTGTTCCTCCCTACTTTTCTTTGATCGACGCAAAAGTGTGTCCAACTTATCCTCGATGGACGTCGTGCTCCCAGAAATGTACCCGCGGGGCTGTTTAGTGCGAGGTATCGATGCTCTAAGCGGTGTTGGGTGAACCTAAGGTGCAGGGGTCGTATCAGTGATTGTCAGGGTCAAGGTCGGCAGCGGCTGTGTAGTGGGCACCGAAGCAGTGTATAACACCCTAAAAATCAGAGTAAAATAAAACTTCTCAAATAAGGCAATATGACATCTGTATTGCTATAAACTTCTCAAAAGGTGTATCAGTCCTTAAGACTTTACAAAAACCTGTACGGATTTAGAATTCATCAACAGACTAATCTAAACATAACTATCTAGATTACATCAGTTGACAATCCAAAATTCATCAAAAGAATGGGACTTAACAATGCCCAACTATCAACACTTTAGTCATCTCAAAATGCCCCGAGACCCAACTCGTCTCTCAAAACCCAGTGCATACCACCGCTAAGGGAAACCTGTTATACATATCATTTGAGAAAAAGTGTCAGACTTAAAGCCTGGTGAGAACATACAGTTTATAAAGCTCAAAAGATATAAACATTTGCATCATAAGATAATATTTCCAAAAAGGTTAAATTTTACAATTGAAACATTTGCCACAACCGGGCTTTTTCGTTATAAACATGTCATCAAAGGACCGATGATAAAACCTTTTACCAAGGATTGTGGCGTAACACAAAGTAGGCCAAAATCCGAGTTATGAGCTAAACAATTGGAATCCAAGGATACGAACACATAGGTCCGTGCTACAACGTGAGATCGAGCCCCCAAGCAAAACCAATGTATACTTCATCACTAGGATCACTATGAACCATGGCTAGTATCCGACCTCACATAACCGTACCAAGTTGCCCCCGAGGATCATATGCATCCATAGCTACAAAATGGGGAATATGACATCCCAACAATACAGTCGACTCAAAACCTAGGGATCCGCTAGTAATGGTACAGACTCGTCACAACAACAGATGTGACCAACCATAAATAAACATATGGTATAAACACATTTTATAAACAAAATGTCATTTCCAGTCCAACTTCTGGTAAGAATGAAAATCATAAAAAAAAAATGAGTTCTTAAACATTCTTTTCACATATCCACATAATGTGCAAGTAAAACGTCATTTTACTTCAATAAGGCGGAAACAGTCATTTTAGTCAAAACTGATCGGGAACCCGGAAAATCGCCAAAAACTTCATTTATATCAAAATGTAGAGAACATGAAATCATACCGTAGAAATACTTCGGATTTCGCAAATAAGAGTTTTGACATGTATAAAGTTTGTAAAATGGTAGTAGGAACTCACTAGTAGGTTTTTAGAATAAAACCCGGAAAACCAAATAACGATCACGACGTAGAGGTGAAGCTTAAAACGCCGACCCCTTGCTAGAAACACCGCAAACTAGCAACCAAACGAGACTCGAAGATCGAAAGAAGAAAAGAGAGAAAAGGAAGAGAGAGACTGAGATTTTGAGATATTTTAAGAAATATCTCACAAATGAGATATTTAAGGCAAACCCCAAAAAGCATCCCTCAAAGAAGGAAATGCGCACGGCTCGTGCGCAAGCCCACTGCCTCGCCGCTGGATCATACGCACGACCCGTGCGTTTTCTCTGAAGGATAAGCCTCCTTTTTTCTCTATACATCTTCGCAAAACGGCCAAACGAAATTCGGGGTGTTACACAGTGGGTCTCCATTGATGGTTGTCGTAAGTTTGAAACACCAACGGGGGTGGGTTGACAATTGGTTGACCGAAAGTGTTTAGGAGCGAGACCGAGGGGGTGCACTCATGGTGAGGAAAGGGTCTCGGTACAGGGGCTGTGTAGTGGATGTTTGGAAATTGAAAACCCGATTGGGGTTCGGTCGATGGGGGTTCGGTGGGAATCTCGGTGGGGGTGGTGTTAGATGAAATAGAGAGGTTGACTGAGGGATTTCGTACCTTGGAAATAGGTCGTAAGTGGTCGTCGTCGCCACTGGAGGTGATGTAGTTGATTGCTCATGGTGGTGTGTCATCGCTGTGAAATCGATTGAGGTTGATGGAGTGTTTGTACCTACTGCAGAACGCGAAGCTAGGGTTTTGGTGGGGTGGGGGGATGAGGTTGCGATGGTGTTGATCGAGTGATCGCCGACGAGTGAATGGGTGGTGGGTCACGATTATTAGCGGCGAGTAGGTTGGGATTAATGGTTTCGTAGGGTATGGGGTCGTGATTTTCAATGGGGAAAAAGGGATGAGGGTGCGATTCTAGGGTTTCAGAAGGTGTGGTGGTCGTCGGTGGTAGGGGGAGGTTTGGTGGTAGCGGCGACGCAGAAGAGGTGTTCGCTGGTGGCCTGTTCGATGGTCAAGGGTTCGCGGATGTGGAGGCGGCGTAGCGATGGTGGTGTTGCTCGAGGGTTTCAGCGGTGTACAGGGCGGGGTTTAGGGATTCGATAGGGGTGGTGCGATTTGGGGCTTTCGATGGCGTTATAGCTCTGACGTAGGTGTGGGTTGGCGGTAGCAGCGATGTAGAGGGGTTGGTGGCAGCGGTGGTGTAGTGATGGTCTAGGTAGGCGGCGACTTTAGCGAGGGTTAGGAGAGGGGTAGTCGACGATGGTTCTGTGGCGAGGTGAGCAGCGGTGGTGGGTACGGTGGTGTGTGGTTAGGTATCGCTGCCGCCGGTGGTTGTGGGTCGAGTAGTGTGAGAGGAAATTGAAGGGGAAGATGAAGAGGTGGGGGTGTGGTTTTCTGGAAACAGAGAGGGGGAGGAAACCGAAATAGGTGATTTTTGTTGATCCATGGGTTGAATTTTCTTGTAGCAAATTAGAATCACAGAACTGTTGCTTCATGGTGATTGTCGAAAAAAATAATTTTATAACCAAAAATGAAATGATGAAGAAAAGATGGGTTGAGGTTTGTCAGTGTACTGATGGTACTGTTGCCGGCGATGAGAAGAAGAAGAAAGGAGAAGAGGAAGAAAATGGAAGAAGAAGGATGAGAGGAATGAGAGGAGAAGAGGGATAAGAGTTTGTTTAAGAGAATGATGTCACATCTTCTGATTTTAAGTACCTGATTAAATCATCCTTGGAACCTTAATTCAATCTAAATTAGATTTATTTGTACCTAAATTAGATATAATCTGATTTTTTTTTAATTTTTTTTTCGAAATATTTTTTTTTCCAAATAAAAACAATACTAAAACTAACTCTAATATATTTATAGATATAAATATATGCTATATATTTATAGAATAATTCTAACTTATTTTTAATATATTTATATATATATATATATATACGTTTTTATTTTGTTATTTTGTTATTTTTATTTTTTTATTTTTTTTTCTTTTACGTTTTTCTAAGAGTTTGGACAAAACTCAAGAAACTACGTCTTTTCTATTCCTGAAAATGGACAACCTCCACAGGTTGTTGTGTTATCTTTGAAGGTTCAAGAAAATGTTTTACCCTCTGCCCGTTTACCTTAAAGGTGGTGCCCCTTTCCTGATCAACTAGCTCAACTACTCCGTAGGGATACACTTTAGCAATCTGAAACGGACCTGTCCATCTAGAGCTTAATTTCCCTGTAAATAACCTGAGTCTAGAATTGAACAGTAGGACATGTTGTCCTTCGCTGAGCTCTTTTGGAATAATTTTCCTATCGTGCCATCTTTTTGTATTTTCTTTATATAGCTTAGCATTTTCATAGGAAAAATTCCTATGTTCTTCCAATTCACACAATTGGAAAGCTCTTCTATTTCCAGCTTCATCTAAACTCATGTTAAGTTCCTTTATTGCCCAATAGGCACTATGCTCTAACTCAACAGGTAGGTGCCAGGCTTTTCCAAAAACTAACTTATAGGGAGACATGCCAATAGGGGTTTTGTAAGCGGTCCGGTAGGCCCACAAGGCATCATCCAATTTGAAGGCCCAATCTTTTCTGTGTGGTTTGACTACCTTAGTTAAGATTCCTTTGATCTCCCTATTGGACAGTTCAGCCAATCCATTAGTCTGAGGGTGATAAGCAGTGGCCACCCTATGTTGTATGTTGTACTTTTCTAGGACTTCCTCTAACACATTGTTTATGAAGTGAGTGCCTTCATCACTGATTAAGGCACGTGGTGTACCAAATCTGGTGAAAATTTGCTTTTGCAAAAATTTGACAACTGTTTTAGCATCGTTAGAATGGCAAGCCATAGCTTCCACCCATTTAGACGCGTAGTCCACAACCACCAGAATGTATGCACAGTTGCTAGAGAGTGGAAATGGTCCCATAAAGTCAATGCCCCAAACGTCAAATAATTCTACTTCTAGAATTCCATTCAGGGGCATTTCATTCCTCTGAGAAATATTTCCACTCCGCTGACATTCATTGCAGCTTTTTGCAAAATTGTGGGCATCATTGTTTAGAGTAGGCCAGTACAGTCCTGATTGTAAAATTTTTGCGGCTGTCCTATCTCTTCCAAAGTGCCCACCACATGGTCCTGTGTGGCAGTGATGTAAAACAGAAACCACTTCTTCTTTTGGAATACACCTCCTTATTACCTGGTCTGCACAGATTTTAAAAAGAAATGGATCATCCCATAAAAACTTTTTGGAATAAAAAATGAGTTTCTTTCTTTGATGCTTATTGAATTCCTTGGGAATAATCTCACAAGCCAGATAATTTACAATATCTGCAAACCAAGGAGTTGCATTGTGTTGTATGGCCAAAATCTTTTCATCAGGAAAGGACTCACAAATATCACCATTGTGTTTATCCTGCTCCTGTTTTTCTAATCTGGACAAATGGTCAGCCACTTGATTATTTACACCCTTTCTATCAATGATTTCCAAATCAAATTCTTGTAACAACAATACCCACCTTATTAGTCTAGGTTTTGCATCCTTTTTAGAAATGAGATACTTGATGGCAACATGATCAGTATGCACAATCACTTTGGCACCCATCAAGTATGATCTGAATTTTTCAAAAGCAAATACCACAGCTAATAATTCTTTTTCAGTGGTGGTGTAGTTGATTTGGGCTTCATTGAGAGTTTTACTAGCATAGTAAATATAGTGAAATATTTTATTCTTCCTCTGCCCTAGAACCGCTCCTACTGCCCAGTCACTTGCATCACTCATTATTTCAAAAGGCAAGGACCAGTCATGTGCCACTATTACAGTTGTTGTGACCAATGCATCTTTTAGAATTTTAAAAGCCTTCTTACAATCTTCATCAAAATTAAATGCATGGTCGTGCTGTAGTAGTGAGCACAGAGGTTTGGATATTTTTGAAAAATCTTTTATGAACCTCCGGTAAAAACCTGCATGTCCGAGAAAACTTCTGATACCTTTTACAGTAGTTGGTTCAGGCAACTTTGCAATTACTTCCAACTTTGCCTTATCAACCTCAATGCCTCTACTGGAAATGAGATGCCCTAACACAATGCCCTCTTTAACCATAAAGTGACATTTTTCCCAGTTTAAAACCAAATCTGTTTCTTCACATCTTTTAAGACTTTTTTCAAGGTTTTGTAAACACAGGTCATATGATGTCCCATAAACAGAAAAATCATCCATGAAAATTTCCATGGATTGTTCAAGCATGTCAGAAAAAATGGACATCATACATCTTTGGAAAGTGGCAGGGGCATTACAAAGTCCAAAAGGCATTCTTCTAAATGCAAAGGTCCCACAAGGACAAGTAAAAGTTGTTTTCTCCTGATCCTCTGGTGCAATGGCAATCTGATTGTAACCAGAATAATCGTCTAAGAAACAATAAAATTCTTTCCCCGCTAGTCTGTCCAACATTTGGTCAATGAAGGGTAATGGAAAATGGTTTTTTTGGGTGGCTTGGTTAAGCTTCCGGTAGTCCATACATATCCTCCAACCTGATACAATCCTAGTGGGTATTAATTCATTTTTCTCATTGGTTACCACAGTAACTCCTCCCTTCTTGGGTACACACTGCACTGGACTGACACATGTACTACTAGCAATAGGATAGATTATGCCAGCATCAAGCCATTTCAAGATTTCCTTTTTCACAACCTCTTTCATCATAGGATTGAGTCTTCTTTGAGGCTCAACTGAGGTGAAATATTTGTTTTCTAAAATGATCTTATGCTGACAAATGGTAGGGCTTATACCCTTTAAATCAGCAATGGTCCATCCTATGGCCTTGGTGTGTAGTTTCAACATGGCAATTACTTGTTCCTCTTGATCAGATTCTAAAGATGCTGAGATAATGACTGGCAGCTTCCCTGGATCTCCTAAAAAGGCATATTTCAAATGTGAGGGAAGTTGTTTCAGTTCCAAGTCTGGAGCACATTCTATGGAAGGAACAAGAGTTTTCCTATCCTCACTTCCTAAGACTTCAACAACAGAGGTAACCTGTATGTCTTCTAACTCCTTAAACTCTGCTATATATTCCTCACTATCAGACTCATCAATTCCCAAGACCTCCCCAAAACTTTGGTCTTGACACCAAGATTCAATCAAACTTACTGTAGAACATTTCTCCTTCTCTTCAGGATATCTAAGGGAATCCAAAACATTGAAAGTCACTTGTTGGTCATGAACTCTCATGGTGAGTTCACCTTTTGTACATCAATCAGAGTTCTGCCTGTTGCTAGGAATGGTCTTCCTAAGATAATGGGGATGTCTTTGTCAGCTTCAAAATCCAAAATGATAAAGTCTGTTGGGAAAATAAATTTATCAACTTGGACAAGGACATCCTCAATCTTTCCCTTTGGCCAAGCTATGGACTTGTCTGCTAACAAAAGTGAAACAGTAGTAGGTCTAGCTTCGCCTATACCTAAAGTGTTGAAAACAGACAATGGCATAAGGTTTATGCTGGCACCTAAGTCACATAGGGCTTTTCCTACTTCTTTTCCTCCTATGGAACAAGGGATTGTGAAAGTCCTAGGATCTTTCAGCTTCAGAGGGATTTTGCTAGACAACATAGCACTGCACTCCTCAGTCAGAGCTACAGTCTCATACTCATTCAACTTTTTCTTTTTGCTTAAAATGTCCTTTAAAAACTTTGCATAATTTGGCATTTGTTCAATGGCTTCCACCAAAGGTATGTTGATATGCAACTGTTTAAAAACATCTAAAAACTTTTTGAATTACAATTCATCCCTTTGATTCCTCAATCTTTGAGGATAAGGAATATAGAGAGGAACCGGAGTAGGAGATGTAGGTGTCGTTTGTTTTTTAAGAGGTCTAAAGTCTGAAGTCTTATTTTAGTTATAATTTATAAGAGATGGTGTGTAAAAATGTCTAAACGATTCAGACTTAAGAGCCATTAAGAGTTTTTTTTTAAAAACAAACAACCCCGTAGTCTTTTGAGGAGTAGGTGCTGGGACAGCTGGTGAGATCTTGTCTACCTTAGTGGATGGTGTAACTTTAACTTATTCTACAGGTCTGTTTTCACAAGGACTTTTGGGATTGTCACCAGATTGTGACACATCCAAAACAGTTTGCTCATCTACTTTTTGAATTTCCTTGGGTTCATTTGGGAACAATGTTGGATAGTCTGATCTATTTGGAATGGGGGGAGTTTCACTGGGCCCTACAGTGTTTTCGGACCTAGTGCTCACACTGGTTTGAGTAGAATCTGAAACTGGGTTTTTCTTTTCGGTAGCGTTTGGTACGCAGACATGATTGGACGGGACTGGACATGACAGAACTGGACAGGACTGGATAGGACAGAACAAGAGGCTAGGACAGGACTGGACAGGACAAGACAAATGTCTGTCTTGTGTTTGGTATGGCTAGGACTGGATAGGACAGGACTGGACAAATTTCCCTAAAAGTTTTTTGATGATTTTTTATATCATATAATAGTTATAAATAACACAAATAAAGTATATCTTTAAATAATTTAATTAAAAAAAACATTTTTATTTTTTAAATGATTTTCATACATATAAATACATAGAAAAACAATGGTAGGAAATTTGAATGAAAAATCTGAAATAATTGATGGTAGTTCGAAAAAATCTGATTTATATAAAGAAAATATAATATTTGATTCAATTTGGAAGATCTTAATGAATTGGCGGATGCATAGTTGCAGCGACAGGTAAAGATAAATGCGATGGGTGGCCCGTGAAGGATGGTAGTTGTGAAGAACGTGAAAGATAGTGGATGGTGGTGGTGCAAGTGGTTGTTATGGTTGATGTGGTGGAGGTATAGGTGGCCGACGATGGTAGTGGTGATGGCGGTGGACAGGGGTAATAGAGGTTATTGTAGTGGAGGAAGAGGCGGAGGTCACCGACGGTAGTTGGCGGTAAGCGTCGATGGTGGCGGCGGCAATGGGTGGCGGTGATCGGTGGAGGTGGCGATAGGCGGTGGTTGTGGATGTGGTGGAGGAAGTTGTAGTAGTGGAGGAAGAGGTGGAAGTGGTCGACGATGGTTGGTGGTGGCTACCGATGGCCGTTGATGGTGGTGGCGGCCAAAGGTGGTGGTGATCGGTGTTAGTGGAGGTGGTCGACGATGGTAGTGGTGGTGGAGATTGCCCTTGGTTGTGGAGGTGTGGATGAGGTTGTTATGGTGGAGAAATAGGTAGAGGTGGCCGATGGTGGTTGGTGGTGGCTACTGCGGCCGCCGATGGTGGTAATGGCGGCGATGGGTAGTGGTGACCCTTAAGACTAATACCATATTAGGATTATACATCAAATAGCGGTAAATCAATGATTTTTAGTTTCTGTCTCACTTTTGTCCCATGTTGTTCCACCTATTTTGGTGGAACAAGAAAATACCATTTTTTGTCCCATCTTGTCCCACCTTGTCCAGTCTTTGTCCCTGTCCCATGTCGCGCCAAACGTGGGACAGTGAACTTTTGTCCTGTCCCATGTCACGCCAAACGTGGGACAGTGAGTTTTTGTCCTGTCCCGTCCCATCCAGTCTGCAAACCAAACGCACCCTTCAGGCCCTGCTTTGTCTGTCTTTAGATTATTTTCTGGTAAATCCTGCCTACTTCTCAAGGTCACAACTTTCACCTGTTCTTTTCCAATTCTCTGAGGTATTTCTGTGTCACTAGGGAGAGAACCTGAAGGACGTTTCCTAATTTCCAAAGCCATTTGACCCACCTGGGTCTCCAGATTTTTAATTGAGGTCTGTGTTTGGGTCATGAATGCTTTCATCATTGCTTCCAAGGAAGTAGACGATTCGACATGCTGGTTTGACTTTTGTTGATAACCAGGTTGATTATTTTGAAAATTTCCATGCTGGTTATTTTGAGATCTGTGATGAGGCTGTTGGTGAAAATTGGGTTGTCCTTGCAACTTTGGTGGTGGTGGATTTTGGGCAGGACTATGCCAAGAAAAATTTGGATGGTTTCTCCACTCAGGATTGTACGTTTGAGAAAAAGGTCCACCCTTGTTGTTACTGCTGACATAATTGACTCTCTCGGGATTTCCGGGACAATGTTCAAAGTGATGACCCTCTCCACAATAGGTACACTGTAAAGATTGCACAGTAGGGGTAGGAGCCACAATATTAACTTGCACAGCATTAAGATTTTTGATTAAAGATGCCATGTCGGCCAACTGTGAAGATAATAATGCATAAGCATCTGTGTCTTGTACCCCTGTTGCCTTTCTAGGTAAAGCACGTGGATCCGTCCATTGACCATTGTTGTTTGAAATTCTTTCAAGGATTTCATATCCTTCATTGTAGATACAAGCTGTGAAAGCTCCGTGTGCAGTAGCATCGAGCATTTGTTTAGCAATAATATTTAAACCACTGTAAAATGTCTCTAGCTGAATGCAGTACGGAATGCCATGATGAGGGCATTTTCTCAATAGCTCCTTGTACCTATCCCATGCATCAGGAACTGCTTCATCGTCCAGTTGTCTAAAAGTGCATATTTCATTTCTGGACTTAGCATTCCTCGTGGGTGGAAAATATTTTTTCAAAAACTTTTCTACCATTTGGGTCCATGTAATTATAGAATCTGGTTTCAACGAGTTGTACCAATACCTTACTCTATCTCTTAAAGAGTATGGAAAAAGTTTTAATTTTAGAGCATCGTCTTGTACACCTGGCAGTTTGAAAGAACCTGTAATTTCCATGAAAGACCGGAGGTGAGAATGAGGATCTTCAGCGGGCAAACCAGCGTACTGGTCGTTAGTCTGCAACATCTGATACATTATCGGTTTTAATTCAAAATGGTGGGTTTGCAAAGTTGGTTTAAGAATTCCTGTATGTAACTGGGTTAAAACAGGAACAACGTAAGACATAATGCCACCATTTTTGGAATTTGCTAGCCGAAAAATGTGTTATTCCTCATCATCATTATTTATATTCTCTTCATTTGGTTCTTCACGATCATCGAAATCTTCGCGGTCATTGGGAATTTCCCTATCACGATTTCTTCGGTTATTATTATTTTCTCGATCATTATTATGCCCATTTAGATTCACATCGGGCATCGTTTCCTCATCTGTCATATATTCACGTTCAGACATTTCGAAAGAATTTAAGACTAAATTAGCCTTTTGGATTCTTCTTCGTTGTCTAAATGTTCGTTCAATATCGGGATCAAGTTGGAAAAAATCACCGTGTGACAATCTTGGCATGCACTTTTTCGAATTTTTTTTTCAAATAGATGGTAGAAAAACTTGCTTTTATAAACCTTACTTAAAAAGAAAAACTTCTAGCTTGCTTCCCCGACAACGGCGCCAAAAACTTGTTCGGCATTTATGTGTTTACACCTTTTTAAAATGCAAGAAAATAGATCTCGACGCAAGTATATATCTTAATCTACTGTCGTCTTGTAACAAGTAATAATGGTACAAAGTACCGAATATCGATCCCACAGGGAAGCGTGGAAAAGTTATCCTCGAAAGTCGGGTTTGTAAAAGCGAGTCTCAGATGGCGAATTCGAAAACAATATTTTTGATTGGGGGGGTTGATTAACACTACTGAACGGTTAATTAAAAAGCAGCACACGATACAATGTTTTGTTGAGGCAAGATTAATAATTGGATAAAATGATGAGATCACATTCCTTTGTTATCTTAAAGTCGATATTTTATGTAACTTAAAATAAGTCGGCATACAATAAAACAGTTGTCAATTGATTAATTGCAGTCCACCATAAAATATAACTTTAATTTAAATAACTTCGGACAATCATGCGATACGATACACCGTTTTAACTTTTGATCAGTCTAGGTCCCAACTTAACTTCATACAGATTATAAATATAACAGAAACGGAAATGTAAATTTTAACTAAAGGTGGTGATTGGCGTTTTCAAACAATCAACGATATCAATCGTAGGAATGTTGTGCCCTTAACCTTTCTAAAAGAGATGGTCGGCGCTTTCAAACAATCAACGATAGAAATCGTAGGATTGTTGTGCCCGGAACTTCTCTTTGGACAATGAAATAAAATTGTGTAAAATAAAAGACTGAAAGTAGATAACGTAAATTAAATTGCAGAAATTAAATGATAGAAAGTAAAAGACGGAAGTTTAAAGTACATAAATTAAAATTGCAGAAATTAAATTGCGGAAATTAAAATGCGTTAAAGTAAATAACGGTAAAGTAAAATGAGAATTATAAAGCTAAGACGGAATTAAAAATGACAACGGAAAATCTTGTTTCAAATGTGGAATTCAAACGTGATTTGATTGAAGATTTCATGGTACTTTTGATGATGTATGACGTGAAAGAACTAACCAACGTACGATTGATCTTTATAAAATTGGAAACATAAAACAAATTTAATAACCACAACAAACCGTGAATCAACAAAAATTGGGAATCCGAAATTATTTTTCGGACTTCCGGTTTGTAATAGAACTAAAACCGTAATGAGACCAAAATAAAGATCACGCGTTTAACTATCCGTAAGAATTTGATCGAACTTTCAAGAATGAAACGAAACACTTACTAATGAATACTTAAAATACGATGAGAACTTTATATTACTTTCCGACCACAAAAGAGGAAGTTTGAACAGTGAGCTAGAGCTATTACGATCTAACCATAAGCTCTTAGCTCACTAATTTCAAACCTCCCAATACAAAGAAGTTCTTAATTATACTAATTCTCCAATACCCAAAGATGAGTTATGGAAATGATGGATGTAGGGATCCTTTTTACACCAACCAAGCATGCATATATATATATATATAGCCATAGTAAAGCCTTGGGGCCCAAGTTTGACAATGGGGGCCCAAGGTGTAACACCCTAGAAACTGCGGAAATAAAATTTTGAAGAAACAATTCGGCAATAGACTAAGTTGCGGAATAAGGTGTGACAATTTTCATTACACAATCAACCCAACGGGTATAGAGTAGTCAATAATGAGGTAGATAACTGAAGTATAAAACGACATCCTATTAATCTACAAAATATCTAGATTAGGGACGGGTATCGCTACACTTCCAAAATAAATCTTCAAAAGAATCCCTCACGACCCAAGGTCGCTCCCTCAGTCCCGACGGGCCCCACTGCTAAGATAACCTGCCAACATGACAACCAAGAGCAAGCGTTAGGCTAACGCCTAGTGAGAACAAGCTAAAATAAAAGAGAGTACTAAACCCAATTGGTGCCACGCGGTAGTATAGCCATGAGCTAAGTCAAGAAATCCAATAAACCATTAGTGATTAAACATGGTATAAGTAATACCCAAAAATCACATAACGAGCTCAACCCCTCTAGATCTGTTGCTCAAAACATTCAAGTCAACCCCTCTAGATCTATCCTTGAGAGTTCCCAAAACAGGGGGAACCCAAGCACATAATGGGATTTCACCTTACTGCACCATGAGACGCTGCCCGACCGTATAGGCCCACACCTTACTTATCATGGCAACCCGATGCCTATCCCGTGCTAAAACGTGAACCAAATGCCCAAAACAGGGGACATAGGAACACAGTGCCTATGGATCCATTGCACTAAGACTCAAAGCCAAAGCATGTCATTTCAGAGCATACTCATATTAAATCAGATATACAGGCAATTCATATGAACAACGGTTCAATTCTATAAATTGTGATTCTTGAAAATGTGAAATCTTTAGAAGGTATTTCCCAACAAAATCGGTTACTCTGAAACCAGGTTTTCCACATTTAAATAATACATTTATCACATAGCATTCGTAATACAGACCGATTTAGCTTAAGGACTCACCTCAGATTTCTTCCTGATTATAGCCTGCTTCAGACGATTGCTACCTATGACAACACCGATAATCGGTAAGCCAAAATAAAGACAACTTAATGACTTAAAACTCAGGAATTAGAACACAACACACTGCCAAAGCACTGATCCGGTCGAGTACCCCATACCGGTCGAACAGCCAACCCCGGTCGAAGGTCACACCGGTCGAACCCGAGGTCCGGTCGAACCCTGACCTCGGTCGAACACATCATCGGTCGAACGAGACCTCGGTCGAACACGACCTTCGGTCGAACATATGTCCGGTCAAAGGACACATCGGTCGAACGACCAATCGGTCGAACGGCCAACCGGTCGAAGGACCATCGGTCAAATGACCATCGTCTTGTTTCATCAAGAACACCATAAACAGATCGATGCAGAACCCAGATCCAAAATGAGAAATACTCAGATCTCACAATGGAACGGTTTAAAACCTTCACAACAAGATTATACGCGGCTAAAAGCATTCAGATCAAAGCATTAGGCTAGATTCGTACCTTGATTTGGAGAAAACCCGAAGAACCACTTCACTGCTTCTTTTCTCTTTCTCTCTCTGATTTCTCAAAAACTGATATTTGTGATATTTTTAAAATATCAAAAATCTGATTTCTATTTATATAACCCAAGTTACATTTTACCCCCTTGAACTTTGGGTAATAGTTAACTTTTCACCCAACCCCAAAATAGCGG
Source organism: Arctium lappa (assembly GCA_023525745.1). Classification (NCBI taxonomy): domain Eukaryota; kingdom Viridiplantae; phylum Streptophyta; class Magnoliopsida; order Asterales; family Asteraceae; genus Arctium; species Arctium lappa. Next base: position 16,630,185 of record CM042056.1, on the reverse strand, counting down.
GTGTTACAATCCTCCCCAACTTGGAGAAGATTTCGTCCTCGAAATCTCGGCTATGGGAAGAGGTGAGGATACCTCCGCCTCAAGTCCTCTTCCGCTTCCCAAGTCACATTGGCACCTCGATGGTGCTTCCACTGAACCTTGATCATTGTGACTTCCCTGTGACGAAGCTTCTTCGTCTTCCTTTCTAAAATCGCCTCAGGTTCTTCAACGCAACGATTTCCCTCATCCACTCGGATCTCGGAGAGTGGAATGACACTCTCCTCCTTTGCTAGACACTTTCATAGATAGCACACGTGGAACGTGTTATGAATTCCCTTCATCTCCGTAGGAAGTTCCAGCTGATAAGCTTGAAGTCCTACCCGCTTAGTCACAGAGAACGGTCCAAGGAAACGGGGGCTCAACTTCCCACGCTTCCCAAATCTAATAATTCCCTTCCAAGGGGACACCTTCAACATAACTCGATCTCCCACTTGGAATTCCATTGGCCGTCTTTTCTTATTGGCGTAACTTTTCTGTCGATCTTGGGCCGCCTTCAGACGTTCGCGGATGCCCTTGACCTTGTCCGCCGTTTCTTGCACAACTTCCGGTCCGGCGAACTGCTTTTCCCCCCGCCTCGAGCCAACATACGGGAGTTCGACACTTGCGACCGTATAACGCTTCAAAGGGTGCCATCCCTATACTTGAGTGGTAGCTATTATTGTATGCAAATTCTACCAAAGGCAGGTGCGTATCCCAACTACCCCCAAAGTCGATCACGCATGATCTTAACATATCTTCTAGCGTCTGGATTGTCCTCTCGCTTTGTCCGTCGGTTTGAGGATGGTAGGCTGTGCTCAACTTCACACGTGTACCCAATTCCTTTTGTAGGCCTTCCCAAAAATGCGACGTGAACCGACTATCCCGATCAGAGACTATAGATAGAGGCACGCCGTGCCGGGAAATTACTTCGTCGATGTATAACTTCGCCAATTTATCCATTGGCAAGGTTTCCCGCATGGCCAAGAAGTGAGCGCTTTTGGTCAAGCGGTCAACTATAACCCAAATGGCGTCGTGACCTTTCAAGGTCTTTGGTAACTTTGTCACGAAATCCATCGTGATGTGTTCCCATTTCCATTCCGGAATTTCCAAGGATTGCAAACTTCCGTAGGGTCTTTGGTGCTCAGCCTTCACTTGCAAACAAGTCACACACTGTTCCACATAGCGCGCCACATCGAGCTTCATGATTGGCCACCAATAAATCAATTTCAAATCTCTATACATTTTCGTGCTTCCCGGGTGAATGGAGTATTTTGACTTGTGGGCATCTTCGAGAAGAAGTTCTCTATTACCCCCAATCTTGGGCACCCAGACTCACCCATTGAAAAGCTTCACCCCTCGACTATCTTCAGTCAACAAAAGATGTTGTTTCGCCATGACTTCTCCTTTGAGATTTTCCTCTAGCAGGGCTTCGGCTTGCGATTCCTTGATTCTATCAATAAGCGTTGAAGTTACTTCAATCCGTGCAAAGGTAGCACGAGAATTTCCTCCGCAAACTTTTCGACTCAAGGCGTCGGCAACCACGTTTGCCTTACCCGGATGGTAGAGCAACTCGCAGTCATAATCCTTCAACAACTCCAACCATCTTCGATGCCTCATGTTTAGCTCTTTCTGATTAAAGATATGCTTCAGACTCTTGTGATCCGTATAAAGAGTGCACTTCGTACCGTAAAGGTAGTGCCGCCACAATTTCAGTGCAAACACCACAGCTGCCAATTCCAAGTCATGAGTAGGGTAGTTGACTTCATGCACTTTAAGTTGCCTTGATGCGTAAGCGATCACTTTCCCTCTTTGCATCAGGACACAACCCAAACCCATCTTCGACGCATCGCTGTACACCACAAAATCTTCCGTCCCGTCTGGTAAGGATAGGATAGGAGCCTCACAAAGCTTCTTCTGTAATGTGCGAAACGCCTCTTCTTGCTTCTCGGTCCACACAAATTTCACGTTCTTCCGGGTCAAGATTGTCAACGACGAGGCTATCTTCGAGAAGTCTTGGATGAATCTCCGGTAGTATCCTGCCAAACCTAGGAAACTTCGGATTTCGGACGGATTCTTGGGAGGTTCCCAATTCGTCATTGCCTCGATCTTTGCGGGATCCACCTTGACTCCTTCCTTTGAAACTATATGCCCCAAAAATTGAACTTCTGGAAGCCAAAAGTCGCACTTTGAAAACTTTGCGTAGAGTCTTTCTCGCCTTAACACCTCCAACACTTCACGGAGATGCTGCTCATGCTCTTCTTCATTCTTGGAGTAAACTAAGATGTCGTCGATGAATACAATTATCGACTTGTCGAGGAACGGTCGACACACTCGGTTCATCAAGTCCATAAATATTGCCGGTGCGTTGGTTAGGCCGAATGGCATCACCAGAAACTCGTAGTTCCCATAGCGAGTTCTAAATGCCGTCTTCGGAATGTCGCTCTTTGCTACCTTCACTTGGTGATACCCCGATCGAAGATCAATCTTTGAGAAGCAACCCGCTCCTTGAAGCTGATCGAACAGGTCATCGATTCTTGGAAGTGGATACCTGTTCTTCACCGTCACTTTGTTCAGTTCCCTGTAGTCGATACACATTCTCAATGCACCGTCCTTTTTCTTGACAAATAGAACCGGAGCTCCCCACGGGGACGAGCTCGGTCTGATGAAACCTTTCTCGAGAAGGTCTCGAAGTTGAACCACCATCTCTTGCATTTCGGTAGGAGCCAAACGATAAGGAGCTCGAGCAATCGGAGCCGCTCCAGGAATGAGGTCAATACGAAAGTCCACAACACGATCGGGTGGCAACCCGGGCAAGTCCTCCGGAAACACATCGGGAAACTCGCGCACCACCCTAACACCTTCCAATTTCCGTTGGTCGAGTTTGGTATCGATGGCATACGCTAAGAAAGATACGTATCCTTTCGCCAAACACTTCCTAGCTTTGATTACTGAAATAATCGCCACATCGCTTTTCCTTCCTTCGCCGTAGATTATAGTCGCTTCTCCGTTTGCCACAGGTAAACGGATCATTTTCTTGGAACATACAATTTCGGCCTGGTTCTTAGATAACCAGTCCATACCTACCACCACGTCGAATCCGCCAATTTGCATTGGTAATAGGTTAATGGGAAATTTCTTCCCCTTAAGCTCTAAGATGCAACCCTTAAGGATATTATGAATTAGAACTTGACCTCCATTTGCTATTTCTACCACAACAGCAACCTCTAGCATACTTTTAGACATAGCAAGCCTTTGACAGAACAAATCAGATATGAACGAGTAGCTTGCACCAGAATCAAATAGCACGCGCGTAGGTACGGAATTTAGAAGAAACGTACCCGACACTACATCGGTCGATGCTTTCGCTTCCTCGGACGACATCTGGAAAGCCCTTCCAGTCGACCGCGGAGTTTCCAACTTCTTCCCGCCAGATCCTCCGGTCTTCAGCTTCGGGCATTCCGCCCTTACGTGCCCCGGTTCCCTACACTCAAAACATACCTGTCCCTTGAGAGGGCAATCTCGGAACGTGTGACCCGTCTTCCCACATTTGTAGCACGTCCCGGGAACGAAGTTGCAAGGACCGAAATGCTTGCTTCGGCACTTGGAACACCACTTAGCATCACGTCTATGGTCAGCTCCTCGCTGAGTGTTGTTGTTGGCATAAAAGGGTTTCTTTGAGGGCATTGAACTTCCCTCCCACTTTCTCTTCTCGACTTGGCGACCACCCTGATCCCTGCCGAGACTGTAAGCATCCTCCATGAGTTGAGCTTCTTCCATTGCCTCCCGAAGGGTGGAGGTCTTTGTCACACGAACCATCGACATCATGTCCGATGGGAGACCCTTGATGTAAGCCTTGATTTTATCCTTCTCTGTCGGGACCAGATGTCCCACAAAACCCAGCTTGTCCATGAAGAGACGGCTGTACTCCCTCACAGACATACCTCCCTTCTTCAAGTTCTGGAATTCATCCTTGATTCGGTCCAACGACCTCTCGTTACAGTACTCCTCTAGCAGTTTCTCCTTGAAGGTAGACCAGGACAATTGGTCCAGAACGGTCGGTTCCAGCGAAGCAGAGTACACATCCCACCATGTAAGAGCTATTCCCCGCAGCATTCGGGAACCAAATATCACCCTCTGTTCTTCCCCACATTCGCTTGAGCGAAAAGCTTGCTCCATCTCTCGAACCCAGGCCATACAATCTAAGGGATTGTCCGAGCCTTTAAATTCTGGTGGTCGGCAACCCAGAAAAGCCTTGAACGTGCAAGTCCGTGTCGTTCGATTGACGTCTAGGGTTGCAGTCACCACAGGGGAAATTACGGGTCCGGTACCCCCGGATCCAGCAACAATCACATTCTCGCCAACCGTTTCGGGCCTACGGTTGTTAGTGTCTCGGTCCTCGAGGAGTTTCAAGAACACTTCCTGTTGTTGCGCCATGGCCCTATTCATGGCCAACATCATACGATCCATCATTCTCGACTCGGCCGTCACTTCTTCTATAACAGGCTCATTAGCCTCCAAATTCCGTCGAGGAATATGCTCGGGTCCTCCACCCAGCACATTACTCACGCGTACAGTTTCCCCCACTACGGTCGCCAGCGGATGGTCGGTCGTAGGTATGTCGGCCTCCTGGCCTTCCGGATGACTCCTGGTATTAACCATGATTCTGCTGAACGCAATCATGCAAAAGAACGGGATAAGGATTACGGAAAACACAGAGAACGTACTTCTACACTTATCAATCGTTATAACAACAGTAATCTAAGTATGCTCACGTAAGACATTTTCATAATAACGTTAGCTAAGTGAAATTATGAACGTATAATACGCAAGAGTGCTTATTACCATCGTTACAACTTTCAACTTGTGCAATTTTCCGTTGACCCTAAGACCATCCTATCTTACAAGATCTACCCCATCTCACGAGTCGTAACTTAATAGTCTCAGCTTAAGTCTAGGCATCTTACAGTCATACCTAGTTCACTTAAACCAAGGCTCTGATACCAACTTGTAACATCCCGCCTGCCTCGACAACAATATTGTCCGCTTTGCCCCTGGATTTAACCAACGTGTAGCGCACGGATTTGTTTCTGGTGACCTGGTGAGAAAATTCCCAGGGGGTCACCCATCCTGGGACTACTCCCACCCAAGCACGCTTAACCTCAGAGTTCCCAGAACCTGACGTGCTTGTGGCCCCAAAACGCGTTGTTGTTAGGAAGGCCAAGATATTACTTATAACACCCAGCATCACTCCTGTCCACGGCCGATATGGGATATGCCTAAGGTGTTACAAACACCCCCCCCCCTTGGGACTCATCGTCCTCGATGAGGTTTTTCCCCATATCCCGAACGGCACAGGAGTGGCTCTGATACCAACTTGTAACACCCTAGAAACTGCGGAAATAAAATTTTGAAGAAACAATTCGGCAATAGACTAAGTTGCGGAATAAGGTGTGACAGTTTTCATTACACAATCAACCCAACGGGTATAGAGTAGTCAATAATGAGGTAGATAACTGAAGTATAAAACGACATCCTATTAATCTACAAAATATCTAGATTAGGGACGGGTATCGCTACACTTCCAAAATAAATCTTCAAAAGAATCCCTCACGACCCAAGGTCGCTCCCTCAGTCCCGACGGGCCCCACTGCTAAGATAACCTGCCAACATGACAACCAAGAGCAAGCGTTAGGCTAACGCCTAGTGAGAACAAGCTAAAATAAAAGAGAGTACTAAACCCAATTGGTGCCACGCGGTAGTATAGCCATGAGCTAAGTCAAGAAATCCAATAAACCATTAGTGATTAAACATGGTATAAGTAATACCCAAAAATCACATAACGAGCTCAACCCCTCTAGATCTGTTGCTCAAAACATTCAAGTCAACCCCTCTAGATCTATCCTTGAGAGTTCCCAAAACAGGGGGAACCCAAGCACATAATGGGATTTCACCTTACTGCACCATGAGACGCTGCCCGACCGTATAGGCCCACACCTTACTTATCATGGCAACCCGATGCCTATCCCGTGCTAAAACGTGAACCAAATGCCCAAAACAGGGGACATAGGAACACAGTGCCTATGGATCCATTGCACTAAGACTCAAAGCCAAAGCATGTCATTTCAGAGCATACTCATATTAAATCAGATATACAGGCAATTCATATGAACAACGGTTCAATTCTATAAATTGTGATTCTTGAAAATGTGAAATCTTTAGAAGGTATTTCCCAACAAAATCGGTTACTCTGAAACCAGGTTTTCCACATTTAAATAATACATTTATCACATAGCATTCGTAATACAGACCGATTTAGCTTAAGGACTCACCTCAGATTTCTTCCTGATTATAGCCTGCTTCAGACGATTGCTACCTATGACAACACCGATAATCGGTAAGCCAAAATAAAGACAACTTAATGACTTAAAACTCAGGAATTAGAACACAACACACTGCCAAAGCACTGATCCGGTCGAGTACCCCATACCGGTCGAACAGCCAACCCCGGTCGAAGGTCACACCGGTCGAACCCGAGGTCCGGTCGAACCCTGACCTCGGTCGAACACATCATCGGTCGAACGAGACCTCGGTCGAACACGACCTTCGGTCGAACATATGTCCGATCAAAGGACACATCGGTCGAACGACCAATCGGTCGAACGGCCAACCGGTCGAAGGACCATCGGTCAAATGACCATCGTCTTGTTTCATCAAGAACACCATAAACAGATCGATGCAGAACCCAGATCCAAAATGAGAAATACTCAGATCTCACAATGGAACGGTTTAAAACCTTCACAACAAGATTATACGCGGCTAAAAGCATTCAGATCAAAGCATTAGGCTAGATTCGTACCTTGATTTGGAGAAAACCCGAAGAACCACTTCACTGCTTCTTTTCTCTTTCTCTCTCTGATTTCTCAAAAACTGATATTTGTGATATTTTTAAAATATCAAAAATCTGATTTCTATTTATATAACCCAAGTTACATTTTACCCCCTTGAACTTTGGGTAATAGTCAACTTTTCACCCAACCCCAAAATAGCGGGTGTTACACAAGGTACTAGGAAGACATTAGCCCAACTAAAATTTGATCATCTAACAAAAATGCCATCTTCGGCTCAAGTAGTTGTAACAAAAACCCGGTCCATAATTCGATCCAAAAAGGAGAAGTCGTATTTTTGTTTTCGCGTCATCTCGTAAAGTTGACTCCTCATGGCCTATGCCTCGTTCCTAAAATAATAACATATATAAAATTAAGATTTTTGTGACGTTTTCTTCTTAAAATAAACATAAAAACGACAAAAACGTAAAACATTTATTTAACTAAAAATACTAAAACTAGATAATAAAAAAGACTCAATTGGGAGAATAAAAATTGCTCAAAATTATAAAAAGTGAGTTAAAAATAGGGTAAATAAAATTACCCTATCAGAGGCCCAAGACAAAATTATTCAGAGGGTTTTTGAACCATTAAGAGGTAGACTTTTTTTGCCAAACAAGATTCACCTCCTAGCGATTCAGAGATTGTCTCTTAATGAAATTATTAAGAGGTAAACAAACAGACCCTTAGCCTTTGGTTTGGGTGTGCAGGCCCTTAAAGCGTGTGTTTGGTGTGTAGATTAGGACATAACATGACAATACAAAAACTTGTTAGATTGGGGTAGGATAGGATATGATTTGACGAAGATGGTTTTTTTATATCCCACCAATACAGGTGGAACAAAAATCAGGTAGATTAGATAAGACCGGTGAAGTACTAAACTACCATTGTCAAATTAAAGCACTAACGTTAATTTACACGTCAACTATAACTCTTTTTTTTGGGTGGGTGTCCCATACTAATCCTGATAAATTACTACCGTAAGACATCAATCTTGATAAACTCAGTGGCCGCAACTTTGTGGACACCTGGAATCAAACATAACTTTCCAACTTTTGAAAGCTCGTTATCGTTTTGTGAACTGTTTATACAAGTTCTATCGATTCCAATACCGAACAATATATCTAAATTAGATTAAAAGGAAAATCAAATATTTTGGTACATGAAGGAAGAATCACGGATCCATGGTAGTTGAAGCATTTGAAGATACCCGTGAACGTACTTTAACAACCATTTCCATTGCTTCTTTACAAACAACTTTTTAAGAATCATATAGGGAGACAGATGGATAAATTTTTTGGAGTGGTGTCATAAAATAAATACCATAATATAATGATATATTTTGGAGTTTTTATTTCATAAATTTTCATATAAACCCTTGAGGTTTTGATGTTTATGATTTCACCCAAAAAAAACTTATGATTGTACATGTAAGGACCAAAAAGATTACACTTAGCCCCATATTTTTTTGTGGTTTTACAGACAATCAAACCTTTAAGGATAGGTTCGTCTCCGAGGAAATTTAAAGGTTCTAATAATTTATAAGAAAAATACACTTTGCATATATCAATTTGTTATGCAAAAAATATCAGATACTACGAACTACAGTTACTACAAAATATGTATGGGTTGATTCGATCGCTTACCGCTATGGCTGCAAACAAGTCGAGATGAGCTAAAGCTCAACCAAATATTAATAGCGTATGTTGGCAACTTTTCTTGATGCATGGTCAAGCTTGAATAACTCGAAAGTATTCATCAAAACTTTGTCGATGAAACTAGCTTGAATAGCTTTTTTTTTATAATTAGAATTGTGTTCAATAAATATATATCAAAATTGATCATAAAAATATAAATGTTTACATATACACATAGCTTAAAAAGTATGAGTTGAACTTTTTAAAACTTGAATTCAACTCGTTAAATTTGTATTTGAGTTCAAAACCGAAGTGATGAAGTTCGACTAGATTGAAAAAGGATCAAATTCGAGTTCAAATTGCTAAATAGAAGCTCCATTCATTTGTTTTGAAATTTCCTCATCTTGTTACTAGTAAGTCCAGGCCCGTTCCTGATATTTTATAGGCCCTGGGCGGGATGTAAAATTGGGTCCTCGATAACTACAAAATTATTTTCAATATATTGTTTATATCATTAAACATAACATTGAATTTAAGAAATACTAATATTTCATATAAAATCGTTTTCCCGATATTCCTACCGAAAGATTAATCAATAATTATTTCTAAATTAATCTTATCTACCATATCATTTTTATATAACATCGTTAATCAGTTCCACCATCAAAGACATCTTATCACATACCTTTAATATATAGATTGAAATCATTTGACGTCACTATTTTGATCATTCAGAGTAACACTTTAATGTTTTTCATTATCATTTTAAACTTTTAGGGTTGAAACAAACTTTTTAAAAATCATCAATCTTAGAATCAAGATTCCATGTTGGTTATAATTTGAAATCTTATTCTTGTTTTAGAGATATGAGAATACTTAAGATTCATGCATCCAATATTAGATAATAAGGAATCAATAATGTATAAAAAAAGAAGTGTCTTTGAAATCCTAAATATAAATATATGTTGGGTCGTCTCATATAGTTTGTAGTTGTTTTCAAAAGGTAGAAGTTTTCTTAGTTAATAACAAGAAATATGCTATATTCTAACACAATAATAAAATTGATGCAAATGGAATAAAGAAAAGAGTATGTTGAAGATGAGTAATGGGGTATATATCAAGGATAGTTCTGTAATAGGGATGGGAACAGTGATGAATGTGATGTTATCATCGACTATGATTATCTAACAGTTTTATAGACAAAAATAGTTTTCAAATATTAGTACTAAATAAAAAGAAAACTTAGAGAAACAATAAGCAATACTATAAAATAAAAAGAAAACTTACAAATTTTCTTGTCCAATTTTATTAATTAATACATGTTTGGACCTTTAATATAATGTTAAATTCTTTTTGGATACTATTATATACTATTTTTTTGTCTTTTTTATTTACAATTTTTTTAACTATTAATACATAGTATATACTAAAAAAAATTGGGCCCTTATTTCCTTTGGGCCCTGGACGTACGCCCTGCCCGCCCTCCCTCCCCCAGGGACGCCCTGCTACTAACGATTATCTCATGAAACACGAGACAAATTACCATCGGGCTTATTATTTTATTTCTTATAGATAAAAACATACAAGTTTTACGATAATTTTGATTATTGTTCTAAATATGCTAAGGTAATTAAGGTAAAAAATTGCAGCATGTGATTTAATACATAATTTAATAAATATGATTGATTATTAATCATATAGTTAAAATACTTCTTAACAGAGACATTAAACATATTATCAAACAGTCTGTTATTCTCGATTTATTTTTTTAAAGGAATAACTTTGACATATAATGTTGTTAATAAGTTTTTATTATCAATTAGGTACGGGAATGAAGACCCATCCTCAATCCCTAATCCGCTGGGAAATATAATCACATCTTTATCTCGTTGAGAATTGGAGAACTTTTTCGTTTATGTAAGATATTTTAACTTAAATGTGTTAAACACCACATTCTATTCAAAATTCTCCATATTTAAAACTTACATAATTTTCAAAATTTTGTTTTTATGGAATATCAAATATTTTTATGTTAACAAAATCACAAGATCATGTGATATAATGTTTGATTAAACCCTTTCAACTCTCCATGTCTTTTATTTAATAAAGTAAAACAAGTTAGAAAAAATGTATATATGAAAAAGATCGACATACTTTTCTAAATCTAAAATATACTAAATCTGATTCCATATAAATAATATATTTAATAATAAATATATAAAAGATTGGGAAATTAATTAAAATGGGCGTATTTCAAATCCGTATTACCCAAATGCCCCAAATCTCGTTCAAATCGCCGAAATACCCCTTTTGTCCGGGAATAGTGGCCGGGAATCCCGGGTTGGGTTGTGTGGCCTAAAACAACCCTAAAGCAACCCTAATTTTCTCAAATCCTAAAACAACCCCGGGAATCCCGGCCCTAACCCCGGGATCGAGTCACATTTCGGTCGAACACGTCCAAACCCGGGATTCCCGGCCACTTATCCCGTACATAATGGGCATTTAGGCAAATTCGACGAGATTTGGGGTATTTGGGTAATACGGTGGTCAAATACGCATATTTTAATTCATTTCCCTAAAAGATTTAATATACGGAGACAGGTCAGGGATCATGTTACCCGGCCCCGTCTTCAACCCCGGTTTTTAAATTCTAAAGATCCCCATCCTCATCCATGACATAAGAATCACAACTTATGAAACCCTAAACCCATAAAGATATTCAATAATTAGTTTATATTACAATTATTGACGAAAAAAATTTATAATGATATAATTTATAATAAGAATGAAACGTATTTTTAATATATTTTACGATTATGTATTTTTAATGTGCTAATGCTAACGGTGGAAAAATAAAAATAAAACGTATGAATAGAAAACTGTAACACCCGTGATTTCGGTAAAATTTCACCTCTCTGGTTAACTCGTACTTAAAAATCTTACTTGGGTTGTGTTTGTGTATTTGGGGTTTTGGATCGAGAGCACTTCGGGTCGAAAAATAGGATTTCAGACTCCGGTTTGGGTGATGCGACCATGTCCGGCGACTGTGACAATGTCACTGTCGCCAAGGGCACAGTTGCGGGATTCAGTCAACTCTCGGTACAGGTGGTGCGAGAGTGCCTGACGATTGTGACACTGTCACTCTTGCCGTGGCACAATCGCTGAGGAAGGAGGATCCGCGGTACCATGGCCGCGATAGTGACTCGCGATAGTGCCACGGGCACTATCGCATGGCAAGGTCGTCGTCGGGGTCCAGAGTGAGATAAATTCAATTTTTGCCCTATTCTTATTCATTTCTCAACCTAAACTCTTAAGAACACTCTCTCTTTTCTCCCTCTCTTCACTAAATCGTTCAAGGAGCAACTAATGCTCCATTTCCACTCTACTTCAAGAATTCCAACCTCAAGTTAAAGAGTTGGAAACTAGAATCAAGGGTTCATTATCTTCATTAATTCCTCCAAGGTTGTGGCTAAGGTTTTCTAGGTTTTTACCAAAACCTAAGTGGTAAGTTTATCCTCCTAGGTTCTAATATTGGTTATAAGTTATAAATGTTTCATTGATGATTTCCTAGTATTTGGTTTCTCTAATTTCGGTTTGGAAGATTTTGGAGGATTTAGGTCAAAAATTAGGGTTTTGGCCAAAATGGAGATTTTGATGTAAAATGATTGGGAACTATTCTAAAGGGTTGAATAAGTATATTTATGGTTGAAATTTGTGGATCTAGGTTTTGGAAGGATTTTGCTCATGGATTCAGATTTCTTCAAGAAAGCTCAAGTTGGGGTAAAATCTAGATTTAGCGTAAATCTAACAAGGTGAGTTCAAGTTGATTTGTGAAAACGGTGTACATGCCAAAATGTCTATTTTAAAGTGTTTATATGCTTTACATGAAATTATCAAATGTTGAGTTGTTTGACGGATCTTGATTATTTTGAAGTTTTGGTTTTATAAATTTTGTAAAACACCCACGTTTGGGATTTTGAGCATTTTGACAACAAAAATTATACACATTGGCATTTTGATGACTGATGTCATGAAGTAAGTTGGAGTATAAATGCATTTTATTGTATGTTTTAGATAAGTATTTGATTTTATGTCGTGTGACGTTTTGAAATGATAAATGATATAATACACTTGGAAAATAGTTGTCCCAATCTAAACTACGTTGGAGTTAATTTATATATTTTGGAGTATGGGTTTACATAATTCGGGTTGTTTACGTTTGATTTCATTTTATGATTTTCAACGTTGGGTCTTTGGATTTGTTGAGTTTATGGCTCGGTTTGGTTTTGTTGGGTCTTGTAGACACTTGTCCGATTTTAATAGCTTAATGTAGAGCGTTTGGTCATGATTTGCATTTACTGCATCTTATTTGAGAATTACATGTTTTGAATGCGTTAGTTCATTCGTTTTGAGTCATGTAATGTTTTAGTTAGTGCAATGGATCCATAGGCACGGTGTTCTTTATGTCCCGTTTTGGACAAGCTCACCACTTTGGCACGGAATAGGCATCGGGTCACCATGGTAAGTAAGGTGTGAACCTATACGGTCGAGCAGCGTCCCATGGGCAGTAAGGTGTAATTCCCTTGTGCATAAGTTCCCGTTTTAGAACTGGGTTCCCCTGTTTTGGAACTCTCAAGAATAGACCTAGAGGGGTTGACTTTATGTTTTCGAGCAATAGACTTAGAGGAGTTGAGCTCGGTATATGTTATGGGTATAACCTATATGTTTTGGTTTCCTACATAGTTATGTGACCTACTTTTGTGTTCCGTCACATACAATGTAATCGGGTATCCCCCGTCACCGCAAGGTGTTGTTTTGGTTATGGAGTTTGATAATCCAAGATCTAAGAATCTTTAGAGAGAGAAAGTAGAGAGAGAGCAAGTATGCGCAAAGTAGGAATTGAATAGATGTGTGCCTGAGTTTCTTACACAGAACAAAGACCAAAGGGACTTAAATACCCTTGGTCAGATACAACACAGATAGACTCTAAACACGGTATATGACCAAGCCCTATAAATACAATAATTACTATAAAATCAGACCTAACAATCTCCCCCTTAGTAATCATTGGCGCTTTGGTCTTCAAAAATTCATCTTCTAAATCAGCATAGACCAACGAAGCGTCTTTGCGAAGCATTCTGACTTTTTAAAAAAAAATTCTTCACATCATCTTTTAAGCATGTTATCTTTACTGTTTTGACAAGACTGGACCGGTTTGAAATGAACTTGAAAGAACAGTCGGTTCATCAGCTTGTGCTCTAGACGATTCACCTCTTTTAAAAGATCTTGAAGAAGTTGTGGTGATCGAAGCTTGAACAGCAAAAGACAATTAAAGATGAAGAAATTTTGAATCTTTGAGTGAATCTTGATCAGCAGATTAACATTTGAACTCTTTGTCTCTTAATCATCTCCTTAACATCTCTTAATTCTCCCCCTCATGACCTTGATGATCTGGATCAACTTGGTCATGCAAAGTTGGAAACGAGACAGCTTAAGATCTGCAAAATCAAAGAAACAGAGAAAATAGAGAAGGTTTGCGCATCACGTTGGTTGCGCAAAGTGATGTTTACGCGTCACGCTGGATGCGCAAAGTGAGGTTTGTGCGTCACGCTGGATGCGCAAAGTGAGGTTTACGCGACCAACTGATTGCGCAAATCTGACTTGGAGTCCGAAAAAATTTACCTGATTAGCTCTTTGACTCCCCCTACACAAATGCACTAAATTTGACAATTCAAGTTAACATTCATATAAAGAATCAGATACTCCCCCTCAAAAACAGATATAAACTGTGAAAAATATTCTCTTTGTTCACTCCCCCTTGAATAATGCACAAACCCATTAAAATATATTTAAGAGAACACAATGATCAAATAACAATGTAGAAAGAAAAATATACTGAATATAAATTTTGAAACAACCAAACATATAAAATTTTAAACACTAAACAAATCAAATTCTACTCAGTAAAATATCACAGATTTATCAAACATTTGAAATCAAATATATGTTGTTGGATACAGAAACAAGTTTCATTGCATATCAAGTTAAAACATGTTCAGTTTCAAAAACTTCCATCAATCTATTCAGTGTGCTCACATGCGAATCTTCGATTAGCTTTAAGAAAATGCAATTCTAAAAATATAATAGAGAACTTTGCATGTACTCACACTAATCCATCAAAAATTAAGATTTTCACAAATTTATAGGTTTATCGCAACTCAAACATATCACCAAGTATCACGAGATGTGTGCTCATTGGCATCTTTTAGCAATGTGCTAATTGGCATCTTAACATGAGTGTGCTCTTTGGCATCTTTTAAGCTCGTGCACTTTGACATCTTTTTAATCAAGAAGTTTATTAAGTAAAGAACATGTCGTAAACGTAACTTTCTATTTGACCCTATTGCAGAATTTGGGTCAGCCGCTCCCAGACCAGTTGGCCTTAGGGGACTAGGTGTCAAGCACCCCTTGGAACTTATTCTCCCAGATCAGAAAGGCTACATCGACATATCCTAAACCCATTCATATCAGTAGAACATGACTTTCGATCTGGTTCTATTGAAGGATTTGGGTTCGATCACTCCCAGACCAAATGACCTTAGGGGACCAGATGACAAGCATCCCGAAGAACTTACTTTCCCAAACCAGAAAGGCCACAGGTACAAACTTTTAAACTTAGAGATTTCTGAATTTTAAGAATTTAATATTCATCTCAATCACTCAGTTTTACATAAAAGTACTTAGCCCATATTTTCATTACAATCAAAATTTTGACTTTTTAGAATTTTTCAAGCATTGTAAACTATAAATATTCCGAATCACACAACTTTAAAGCAGTAATAAAAGTTTCAAACATGTTGCTGACTTTTCGACTTTTGAAGACTTGAAATTTGATCATATAAAAACTTTAATATAAACAAAAGAACTTGAAAATTTATCCTAGACACATATTTTATTCAAAAGAAAAAAAAATGTAAAACTTTACATTATAGAATAAAATTTGTAAAGATTTAAACTTTTAAACTCAATATGCCAATGTTAAAAATTTTCATTAAAGACAAAATGTAAAGAATTCGGCAAATTGATATTTAGTTGGAACAAAATAAAATTCAGTTATTTCATCTTTCACATTATAAAAATAATTTGTGTCTCAAATTAAAAAATTGGGTTATACAAAATTAAGAAATAGTTGAACAAGCTCAGATTTTTGAAAAATAATGAGAAAAACTGGAACACATCATAATCAGAGATAAAATGCAGCGGAAATAAAATTGATGTACTCACAATATCTCATTTAGTCAGAAGCTTAAATCATTGAAGAACGAGTTCTAAACTGATTTGTTTAGAAGT
This sequence comes from Arctium lappa, assembly GCA_023525745.1. Lineage (NCBI taxonomy): Eukaryota > Viridiplantae > Streptophyta > Magnoliopsida > Asterales > Asteraceae > Arctium > Arctium lappa. Next base: position 16,614,296 of record CM042056.1, on the reverse strand, counting down.
CGTAGTCTATGAAGTACGGGTCCAGAGTTGAAGTACTCAGAAGCCAATTTTCCTTACTCCCCCTTAACATGTGATGCCTGCAACTTTAAATCAGATAAAGATTTAGGTACCCACTTAAATTTGGGCCCATGTTTGTTAGTTACAGTACTTATGGGGAAATAATTGAAAGTATTGAAATTAGAAGCACGAGAAAGATAATCAGAATAATATGCACAATCATCAGAAGATAAAGCATAATCATCTGAACTAGAATCAGAAGACGAATATGAGACATTTTTGGAAATCTGAATCATTTGCTTAATAGAGTATTTATAAATCTTATTACAAGAAGCAAATGAATCACTTTTATAATATTTGTCTACATATAAATTCTCATCAATCATAGAATCAGTAGATGTCCGCTTCATTCTCCATATCTGCTTCTTTGACTTAGCGCTTAAAGTCCTATCTGTAATAATTGAATCGGAAGAATTAGAACAGTCAGAAATAACTTTATCTTGTTTCTTCGACTTCTTTGACCGTCTTCTTTTACGCTTAGGTTTATAATATTGATCATTGAGCGTAAAAGAATCATCAAGAATTTTAGACTTAATATTTAAATTAGAAGAAATAAATTTATCTAAGCAACCAATCTGATCAACTAATAAATCTGAATGAGCCTCGGAGTCTGAATTATTTTGAGAAAAGATTTTAAAATTAGAAATTTCCTTTTTGTTTTCCTTAGAATCAGAAGAAAGGCTGGAAATAATTTTTCTTCAAGACTAGATGTCATTAAAAGAAAGAATAATATCAGATTCAATTTTCTTCAAAATATTTTGATCTTCTATCTTATCTCCAAGATCAATGATTTTGTCTTCTAAAACTAATGGAGGAGTATATTTCTTCGAATCATAGATGATTGGAGAAATATTTTCCTTATCAGAATCATGGGCATAAGAAGGAACAAAATCATCAAATACTGAAGATTTGACGGGAGATATATCATTTAAAACTCTTCTTCCTCTCCTTGATTTTTCAGGAAAATATTTGGCATTTTCATACGTATAAACAAAAGGAATTTCATTTTTCTTGTTATTTATCTTTTTCTCATTTTCAACTTCTAAAATTTGCTTTTCACTAGTCCAAAAGAATTTAAACTGAGGAGCGTAGTGTGCAAGAGTTAGATAGTCGTATTTATATAAAGTAGGAACTTCGTTTATCACTTTGTTTAAACAATGAGGATTGTCAAAACCAAGTCCCCACCTTTGTTTTAAAGCTTCTTCACTCCTTGGCTTGTTCATAAAAATTGTTTGTTCAGATTGGTTTCTTCGATAAAGCTTTTCTTCTAACTTATTTATTTTATCTGAAAATTCATCTTTTAATTTGGTCATAGACGTCAAAGATTCAAGATAAGTTTTATTTGAATTTTCCAAATCATCCAATTTATTTTGAAAGATCTTTAGTATTTTCTAAAATAGATTTTTCATCTTTCAAAGAAATTTTCAGTTTGTCAATCAAATCTGATTTTTCAGAATTTAAATTCTTTTCAAATAATAACTTTAAACGTAAATCAGATAAAGCAGTTATCATTATATTCATCTGAGAGGTAATGAAATTATAATCAAATTCAGAATATACCTCGTCTTCATCTGTTTCAGAATCGTCTGACTGATCAACTCCAACCAAGCACATTTGAGCGATCTCGACGTTTGAAGCTTCATCGTCGGAATGATCCAGCCAAAATTCTTCTTCGGCTAGCAAAGCAGTTCCGTTCTCTCTCTTTTCAGCTAGCTCCATTTTCTCTCTATAATAAGCTGAGTCTCGACACTCCTTTGAGTAGTGGCCCGTCTTTCCACATTTATAACAGGCAGTAGATTTTGGCTCGGGCACTTTGACTGTTGAACCAGTAGTGAAGCGAGCAGAGTTGGAACCCGTTCTTGGTTGAAACTTTTTCTGGTAATGCTGAGAGAGAAGGATCATAGATTTCTGCAATGCCTCCCCATCGTCATCAGTTGACCCGTTGTAAGCGTTATCAGACAACGCTTGTTCAGTTAATTGCTTTGTGAGGAGAGCAACCGGGTCCACTGATTTCTTCTTTTTCTCAAGTTTTGCCTTTTTCTCTATCACCAAACTCTCATCAGTTAGCAAGATCTCGAACATCTCTTAGATCTGCATTGTAGAGATTCTGACATCATTCCTCAATCTGTGGCATGATTTATTCCATTCAGGTTGCAATGTGTTGAGGAATTTCAGATTTAATTCAAGCTCAGTCTTTTCAACATTTATCTTCCTAAGATCATTGATCACGGCACATAAACGATCAAACACAGTCTTTAGTGGCTCCCCGTCCTTGGCTTTGAATTCCTCAAATTATTCATGTAGCGCATATTCCTGAGTTGAGTAGCTACTGAAGAACCAAGCATAATTTTCTCAAGCTATTGCCACATCAGATTAGGATGAGTTTTGAAACAATCAATCCTGTTGTATACAGAGTTTGGCAAGGCCAGCATTATATTTGCTTTAATATCCCGATCAGCTTGATAAGCAGATGACTCTTCATGTGTATACTCTTTAGTAGGCTTGTATAATCCAGAAGCCAATTTGGGTCTGTCGAACGGTCCTTCAGATAAAATGGTCATCATGTCATTTCCATTCTTTTGTTGTTTAATGAAATTCAGGAACCGATCTTGCCACTGAGTAAATTCATTTTCATTTGTAAGCACTAGTGGACGACTGTCTGTACCCAAAGTCATCATCATATCACTTTTGTAGAAGTGAGCTTGATAAGAAAACTTGTCAGAGTCTATTTCAGAAGATCAGAAAAAAAAATGCTAAGAGTCAAGCTTGCGCAAAGATGAGTTTTGCGTAACAGGAAGAATACGCAAACGAGACTTTGCGTATATAGGCAGATGCGCAAACAAGGTTTTGCGTATGCTGAAGGATACGCAAACAGACGATTCTCGGATGTAGAAGGAAACGCAAAGTTGAGCTTTGCGTATGAAAATGAATGTGCAAACTAGACTTTGAGCTTGGCGTATGAAACTGATGCGCAAAGTAGCTTTGCGTATGTTGAATGATACGCAAACTATACTTTTCGGAAACCACAGGATATGCAAAACGAACTTTGCGTATATAACTCGATGCGAAAACCTGAAACAAATGAACAAAATTAGTAGAACAAGCAAATCCAACTATGAACTTGCGCAAAGCTATATGAAACATGCGCAAACTTTAGATCTTACGCAAACCGAAGAAAAAACACAAAAGCTTCTAAAAACTCGATTTCAACACTGATTTTGATGAAAATGTTCTTATACAAATAAGATCGAAAACACCTTTTCAACTCAATTCAATCGAAAAAATCGATTAAAATCCACAAAAAACCAGGTTTCGTAAATGTAACAGTACGCAATAACAAGTTTTTAGAAAAACTTTAAAACACAAAATCGAAGATCAAAACTTTGTTTTCTTGCAAAACAATCTGAAACAAATGTGATCGATTATCAAAAACGAAACTAATGAAATCAAAATCAACACAATTCGATCACAAACACATCCAAATTTGATGAGAAATCAAGAAAACGAGATTTTCTTGAAAAATTCAAGAAAATCGATCAAATTTTCGATTTCAATCACAAATTCAGATTCAAAATTACAAACTCTCAATCCTCTCAAGATTAAAATGGCTCTGATACCAATTGATAATCCAAGATCTAATAATCTTTAGAGAGAGAAAGTAGAGAGAGAGCAAGTATGCGCAAAGTAGGAATTGAATAGATGTGTGCGTGAGTTTCTTACACAGAACAAAGACCAAAGGGACTTAAATACCCTTGGTCAGATACAACACAGATAGACTCTAAACACAGTATATGACCAAGCCTTATAAATACAATGATTACTATAAAATCAGACCTAACAGAGTTTTATAATCCATGTTTTCGGTGACGTTTTAGGTATGAATTGTTATCTATGTTTTTGGGTTTTGCATATTGAAATTTATCCTTGTTTTGGAATATTTTGGATGATACAGTTTATCCACGTTTTCAGTATTTGTTTATTAAAGTGTCAGTTATGTATTACGCGAGTTTTGGGTTTTAGGTTTATATTTGAAGAAACGTTTGTCTTATGATTTTAATCACGAAGAGGGTGAATGTTGAAAAAGAGATTGTTTTTAGATTTAATGTATTTCGTCTTGGTCGTTTCAGATGGAACGTGTCATCATTTTGGAAATCACGATTTAAATAACATTCTTTAAGTTTATTGCTTTATACGTTTATGATGAAAACTCTTGAGTTCACTAGGCGTTAAGCCTAATCTTTTATTTGTCGGCATGTGCATCAGGTTCTAGTTAGGGTTTGGTTCTAGCGGTGCTATGAAGAGATGAGCACTAGATTTACACGAGGGTGAGTAGTTTGGTGAAGTCTTCCACAGTTGGGGATAGTGATTGTTATTGGGTTTTAGTAACATCCGTACTTATTATAGATTGTGTATAGAGACTGAATTGTGTTTATTGAAGTCAAACCTTAAATTGTTGTTGTAGTTGATTCAGTTGTCGATTTATTTAGAAAATTTTAAATTAGTTGTTATTTGCAGATTTGAGGGTGTTACAAAAACAAATTAATTCGTATATATTAATGATATTTGATAGTACGGTTAAATTAAAAAATATCCAATATTGGGCTCGTTTTGAAGGTATTGTAATGGTATAATTTGTAAAAAAAGAAACGTATTTTTTCATTGTATTTTTGTTCATATACGATTATTTGTGTTAATATGATTATGGTGTAAAATGAAAAAACAAGGGATATAAAGTAAATTAAATAAGTAAGTGTAAGAATGGTAAATGTAATATTGTACAAGAAACCACTTTATACAAATAACCGTTTTAGAATCTTTATCTATACTATATAATGAAAAGTCTAATACGGTTATTGTACAAACTATTGTACAATTACATTTATCACCCTTAATCTTTTATATAATAACATTTACTACCCTTATAATGTTACATTTATCACCCTTACAATTACTTATTTAATTTATTTTGTATCCCTTACTTTTTCATTTTACATTTTACACCGTTATCATATTAACACAAATAATCGTATATGAACAAAAATGCAATGAAAAAATACGTTCATTTTTTTACAAATTATACCATTATAATCGTCTCATCAATACCTTCAAAACGAGCCCAATATTGAATATTTTTTAATTTAACCATACTATTAAATATCAGAATATATACGAATTATCTATACTACTAAAACGGTTATTGTACAAACTTTTGTACAATTACATTTACCACCCTTACATTGTTACATTTATCACCCTTATAATTACTTATTTAATTTACTTTATATCCCTTATTTTTTTCATTTTACACATATTAACACAAATAATTATATATTAACAAAAATGCAATGAAAAAATACGTTCATTTTTCTACAAATTATATCATTATAAGCGTCTCCTCAATATCTTCAAAACGAGCCAAATATTGAATATTTTTTAATTTAACCGTACTATTAAATATCATGAATATCTACGAAATAATTTGTTTTTCTGTCCATACGTTTTATTTTTTTTTCCCACCGTTAGCACGTTAAAAATACATAATCGTAAAATACGTTTCATTCTTATTATAAATAATATCATTATAATTTTTTTCGTCAATAATTGTAATATAAACTAATTATTGAATATCTTTATGGCTTTAGGTTTCATAAGTTGTGATTTTTAAGTCATGGTTGATTATTGATGAAATGTATATAAGGAAATAGCATTAATTGTTTGTTCTTTACTTACATTCCGCTGCATTGTGTGGGTATATGCCTAGTAATACAATAGAGATTCTACGTAGCGTAGAACGTATATTCTTGGGGAAAAGAAAAAGGACGTTAGTTAACGTCCAATCGCCGTTAACATTTTGGGGATCCGAACAACCTTGGGAAAGGCATACTAAAATCCGTTTCAAGAGCCATACAAAAAAAGCCCTTTCCAGATCCGCATCACACGTGTCACTAGTGGGTCCCACTTGTAACTGCCACGCGCTTCACCCTCCAGTTCCTCATACATTAGATTAAATTACGTTTTTAGTCCCCGTGGTTTGTAAAAATTGCGAATTTGTCGGTTTCGAAATTTCAGTTTTCATCCCTATAATTTATAATTCATTTCAATTTTCGTTCCTGAGACTAATGAATTATAAACTATAGAAATGAAAAAATTAATAAAATTTAAATCATAAGAATCAAAAAGATGATGAATTATAAAAATAGCAATTTCTACAAACCACAGGGACTAAAAACGTAATTTACTCTATACATTACTACAATTACAACATCCCATGCTCTAACTTCCCCGACTCTCTCTCCTAACAAAATTCCTCAACTCCCTCGAACTGCCAATCTCTTCTTTTTTTCTTCCGAATTTTCAGAAAAATCGATCGAAAATTCAACTCCTGAATCGACGACTGACGAATACTTTGTAATCGAGTTGTGTTAGTTTTTCGGTTTTGATCGAGAAAATGGCTGGGAATGAGTGGATCAATGGCTATTTGGAGGCAATTTTGGATAGTAAAGCATCGAATATAGATGATCATCATGTGAATTTGCGAGAAGGAGGAGAACATTTTAATCCGACGAAGTATTTTGTTGAAGAAGTTGTAACGGGAGTCGACGAGACTGATTTACACCGGACATGGATCAAAGTGGTGGCTACTCGAAACACCAGAGAACGAACCTCGAGACTCGAGAATATGTGCTGGAGAATCTGGCATCTGACTCGCAAGAAAAAGCAGGTAGATGTTCGTGCTTGTATGTATATATATATATACATTTTATGTATGCATTCGTCTAAAATTTGCAAAAACAGGGTGCTCTGTTTCTGTATGTCGTGTGTATATTGAGATTTGAGAGCGCAGATCTGGAAATGTTGTCGATGCCTGAATTAAGTTGAATACTATGGATTGTTCTCCTTCTCATAAATTGATTTGTTTTCTTGTGCTTGTCTGAATTGATCAGTTGAAAATGAATTTACTTTGTGATTTGATGGAAAAGATTAGTTAAATAACTTCTGTTGGCATTTGGTTTCTTGTTATAAGCAAACAGTTATTCTTGCTTAAGTGTAAATAATAAGAATTATACACAAAGAAGTATCGGTATTGGACAAGAATTGTTAAGTACGAACGGTTATTATGCATTTGCACATTCACAATTTGTCCAGAATTGGGAGTTCTTGCAAACCATAGTGTTTTTTTTTTTTTTTTTTGGCGAGAACTATGGTTAGTTTGCAGTGAAAGTTAAGCACGATTACTAGAGCTACAAGTAAACCAAAGCAAAGAAACCCAGTAAATTCCACTCGAATAACTTGAACTATGAGTGATGGGTCTAATTTGGGCAGAATTAGGCGTGGAGTGCATATGATTGGAGTTCACAGGGCAAATATAAGCGATTGTTATCCCTTAGGTTGTATTTTTGTTTGAACAAATGCTCAATACATTAGATTGTGCAAATTTTAGTTCATCTCATCGGTTAGAACTTGAACTTTAGTGAAGATGATTGTACTTTAAGATGTTAGAAGCTCCAGTCTTCAAGTTATTCTTGGGGGGGCTTGGTTTGTTTCAGCGAAAGGAAATGGGAATGAGTTTCATTCCCCAATTTGTAGGGAAATGCTTCATTACCAGATACGCATTTCATTGCATCAAACCAGTCATCATTAGTGATTTCCATTTCTATTCCCCGCCCCTCATTACCCCCAACCAAGCATCCCTTAAGAACATTTAGGTGTTTCTAAATGCTCGGTACATTAGACTTTGCAAATTTTCTCGGTTAGACACTTGAACTTTAGTGAAGATGATTGCACCTTTATATGTTTCTAAATGCTCGGTACATTAGACTTTGCAAATTTTCTCGGTTAGACACTTGAAGTTTAGTGAAGATGATTGCACCTTTAGATGTTAGAATCTCTAGTCTTCTAGGTACTCTAAGAATCTTTAGGTGTTTCATAGCAAATTATATCAAATATCAAGTTGGTTTTTAAGATTATTGTTGCTAATAATGAGTTTCTGTTTGTTAATAACTCATACAAGATGAAATCATCACAAAGTTCTCGACATTTTACAGATTAACACAATGAGAACTAGGATGGTTGTGTTTAGCTTGATTTAGTTTTATAGGCAAACCATGTCATATATTCAATTTTCGAGCTTTCTATTGTTCACTGTACTAGATGAGCTGATCATTGGTTATAATCTTCTCTACAAGTAGGAATCACATTCTATAAGGCATTAAATGTTCTTGTACTCTATTTATTTAAAACTTTGGAGTTTTTTCTATCTCGATCTCTTACAGTTGATGTGCTTTTAGGAAATATTATGCATCATTCTTCATTATGCTTTCAAAATGCTTATGATTAAATCGTTAGCTGTAGAAGAATGAGTTAAGTAGCCCATGTGAATGGTTCCTGATTTATGTGCTTGTCGTAGTTGGACTGGGAAGATATTCAACGGCTGACAAAGAGAAGGTTGGAGCGAGAACAAGGACGCAGGGATGTGGGAGAAGACATATCCGAAGACTTGTCTGAAGGAGAGAAAGGAGATATCCTTGGTGATTCACTAGCACCAGAAAGCCCGAGGAAAACTCCCCAACACAATGTCTCCAACTTGGAAGTTTGGTCGGATGATAAGAAGGAGAAGAAGCTTTACATTATTCTTATCAGGCATGGATTCTCTTTACTCAAAAGGCATATTAGAATTTGAATTTGTACACATGGATATAACCTGTATTCTTGAACAGTTTGCACGGTTTGGTTCGTGGAGATAATATGGAGCTTGGCCGTGATTCTGATACAGGTGGTCAGGTAGATATTGTTGGAGTCTCACGTCAGCTAGACTAAGACTAAGACTCTTTCCCCTCAATATTTGTTGGAACCTCCCTTCTCTCCTCAAAGACTCTTTTGGAGAATAATCCAATGGGATTCCACATATTCACACAGATATGACAAGTTGACAACGGTGTTGTTAATGTAACAGTGCATTTATTGGTCAATTTCCTAATGGCATCCTATCCTTTGTTCATAATTTTCAGATCAAGTATGTTGTAGAGCTTGCTGCAGCACTTGCTAGGATGCCAGGAGTGTACAGAGTGGATCTTTTCACGCGTCAAATATCTTCTCCTGAAGTAGATTGGAGCTACGGAGAGCCCACCGAGATGCTCACCGCTGGTTCCGACGATCCCGACGCTACTGACATAGGAGAGAGCAGTGGCGCATATATTATACGGATACCATTTGGCCCTCGTGACAAATACCTTCGGAAGGAGTTACTTTGGCCTCATATCCAAGAATTCGTAGATGGAGCACTAGCGCACGTTCTTAACATGTCTAAAGTTTTAGGTGAACAAATTGGCGGAGGGCAGCCGATTTGGCCATTCGTGATTCATGGCCATTATGCCGATGCTGGGGATAGTGCAGCTCTCCTTTCAGGTGCTCTTAATGTTCCCATGGTTTTAACGGGCCACTCCCTTGGTAGAAACAAACTCGAACAGCTTCTTAAGCAAGGTAGGCAGTCAAAAGAAGATATTAATTCGACTTACAAGATTATGAGGAGGATAGAAGCCGAAGAGCTTTCATTAGATGCAGCTGAACTTGTTATTACTAGCACTAAACAAGAAATTGATGAACAGTGGGGATTATATGATGGGTTCGATGTCAAACTTGAGAAAGTTTTACGTGCTCGTGCTAGACAGGGTGTTGATTGCCATGGCCGCTTTATGCCAAGGATGGCGGTACGATCTTCTTCTGAACAAAGATGAATCTGATCCGCAGACCATTTCTTTTGCATTGAAGTAAAATTTTAGGGTGCGCTTGCCGTTTGGTACACAAACATGGCAAACGGCGCACAACAGGACGGGACTAGGGGGCGTGTGAAAGAGTTGTGTAAGGTCTGAGGGTTTTAATTTAATATGAGTATTTACCAATCTTGTCCATCTCCCTACTTTTTGTGTCATCTAATTTGGTGGGACAAAAAAAAAATGCTTTTTTGTCTCCCCCAAGTCCTGTCCTCTCCAATCTAACGTCTCACCAAACGTTGGATAACAAGTTTTTGTTCTGACCTGTATACCAAATGAATCCTTAGTACCTGAAATTATCAACTTTTCAGGTTATTCCTCCTGGCATGGACTTCAGCCATGTCATCAAAGAAGCCGATGAGGCTGATGGGGATCTGTCATCGCTAACTAATTCAGACGGGGCTTCTCCAAAGGCTATGCTAGCAATATGGTCGGAAGTGAGTATATTTCGTTATTACACGTAAAAAAAATCAGATAGCTTTGTTGGATTTGGTTCTCAATGAAACTGCTTCTGCAGGTGATGCGTTTTTTGACAAATCCACACAAGCCAATGATTTTGGCCTTGTCGAGACCAGATCCGAAGAAAAACATTACTACTCTCTTGAAAGCTTTCGGAGAATGTCATCCTTTACGAGAGCTTGCTAATCTTGTAAGCCTACTGGCCAAGTTTTATGCATATCTGTATTTTTGTAGACTGAAATAAATTATTTTTAAGTATATGATGTTGGATTAACGATTTAATCACCCCTTAACGATTTAATCACGCACGTCTTCGATCACTTGATCACAGCCCCTTGTTTTTTTTTTCATCATCACAGTCTTCAAACACAGCTTCAGCGTCATCGGCATCCTTGTTGTCTTCTTTGAAAGAAATGATTAAAGTGTCTCCATTATCGTACTCTATCCTTCCCGAAATCCTGCGTTCTTCATCAAGGTCCATTTGCTTTGCTCCGGTTCCGCTGCACTCTTGTAAAGTTTCTTCCGTCGGCAAATCCCTTGCCCTTGCCTCTATTCCCTTTGTATCTTTGCCATGTGCAAATTCTGATACAAAGCTTTCACGGGAATAGTTCTTGGCAACTCCGTAATAGGCTTCTACGAGGCTTAGGTGAGTAGCATAACACTCACTCAATTCGTCTGCGCATTCACTCGGAAATCCTAAAGCATTAGCAACTTGAACCCACTTGTTTCGTATAGTTACGCGACCATGTCCTCCTAATCCTTTGAATAGGTCTAATAAACAAACGTCGGTATTGTTTATTTTCACGGGATTCGGCCTCTCTTCGCATTTCATAAAAACGGTGTAGAACCACTTCACCAACTTTCCAAAGTGGTCTATGACCAAATCTTTACATCCCTCGTGTATTTCTTGTTCATTTACCATTTCGAGAAATCCAATAAGACTCTCGAAATCATTTTGCGATGGCGCTTTCGTTTCTCCTTCATCTACAATGTTGTCTTTAAAGTATAAGGACTCATAATATCTCATTATGGACCTTATCGCCTTTTCTTTATCACGATCCAACGTGTCTTCAATTTCTGATTTGTTTTCATACTCACATCCTTTCTTGATGTCTTCTTCTTCTTCCATATCCTTGCCTTCATTTTGATCGAATATGTCTCTTATGTGACACTTAATACCATCGAAAGTTACCTTGAAACCTTGGTATTCCAATTGGCTTTGACTGAGAATGTTCAAGTCGATATTCGGAACATAGAGTGCTCCGGGCATCATGAATTTGTGTTGATCGGTTTGAACTACCACCTCTCCGGAACCTTGAATATCGTAACCATTTTGATTAATGGTACTTGTACCTGTCGGTTCTCGCTTGAATTTATAGAAAAGTTCCAAGTTTGGTGTCATGTGACTTGTGTGTTCCTCCGAGATGTACCAAATCTCGTCCCACACCTTTCCATCCGAGCCTGCAACATCGCGAATTGAGGCAGGGACTGAGATTGTGGTTCGATTACCCTTCATCTTTTCGGTAGTCTCACGCTTTCCTCTCCTTATTTCTTTCCTTCGATTTTTGTTTGGACAATTCCAATAGAAATGCCCACGTATATGACAAAGATAGCATCTTGAACGCCTTATTTTTCTCAAATCCCTGAGTGAATTCGTCTCTGGTTTGTGTATGAAAATCTGATCATTCAAAGTCAGATTATTCAAACCCATAAGGACCTCTTTCTTACGCTGATTCCAGAAATCCTTCTTGTAGCGGCGATCGCGTTTGACATATCGTCTTCTAGGGTTCTGTTTTAAGCAGCCATCGTCCCTTAGAATCAAACTGTCGCTCTGATACCAATTATTAGGCTTGTATATAAATATGTAAAGTAGAAGGGGCTGTGTTGTAAATAATTAATAAATGACAGTTAAAATAAAACTGTCATCTACAGCCCTAGGAAACGACATGCCTCTTTGTTGGCAACGTTTCATTATGTATAAAACCCTATCTCAAGTTAATCGACATATCAGTTTGCATGTATCCATTCATTCGTTGTTTCCTCTTCTTCTATATCACACACACACAAACACTGATTATTATCGAGAATGGTCGCTATCAATAGAGAATTACGACGTTCACCAAGGCTGTCAAATATGACAGATATCAAGCCTAATATATGATATTTATATACGGCTAATACTCACACACACTCTTCACCTTTGGTGAGGTTTGAACCCTGAACCTTTTGGGAGGCTGCGCTCTGCCGGTAATTCGGTAACGCGGGGTCAATGACCCTTTGGTAGACTGAAATAACTTGCTTGAATGCAGACACTTATAATGGGAAATAGAGATGATATAGATGAGATGTCGGCTGGGAATGCAAATGTGCTCACAACCGTACTAAAACTGGTGGACAGATATGATCTTTACGGGCAAGTGGCATTCCCTAAACATCATACGCAAAATGATGTACCAGAAATCTACCGCCTTGCGGCCAAAACAAAGGTGTGTTTCGTCTTATGAACTGGGGTGGTATTCACCAGTGGTTTGTGATTTGTAACTGCATAGTTGTTGCAACAGGGTGTTTTTATAAATCCAGCTTTGGTCGAACCTTTTGGGCTTACATTGATCGAGGTCAGTTCTTAAAATATGATCCTGTTAACTGAAAGTACTCCCTCTAAATAATAGCCAAATGCGCACATTTTTTGAAATGTGGAATCATTATACTTTTTAATTAATTAGATGACAATTTTACTCATAACAGTAAGGGGATAGAACATCTCATAATTAAGGATAGAACTGGAAAGTAGATGTTTGCTTTTGGAAACTAAGGGGCCGTTTACTAAATACTTACCCAGGTAAGTGCTTACCGGTATTAATTACCTTACAGTCTTTACCTATTAAACATGGAAACTACCTATAATCTTACCCGGTAATAGCTATAACAAGGACCTAGAGTCTTACCCGATAAGTGAGAAAAGTGACTCTTACCCGGTAAGTGTTTACCGGGCTTAAGACGCTTACCAACTATCAATTTTGATGGTCGGAATGGTATACGAGAAGGTAAGTGAGGATGATGTCCTTGCCGGTAAGCATTTTGGTAAACGGCCCCTAATACTTATTTTGGGACAAACTAAAATAGAAATGTGGACACTTATTTTGGAATGGAGGAAGTGGCAGTTATTCATTCGAACTGTAAACTTTGAATCTTTGTGTTCAAATTGATATAGGCAGCAGCTCATGGGCTTCCTATGGTAGCAACTAAAAACGGGGGACCAGTGGACATTCACAGGGTGAGTAACGTCTTTGCTTTTTCACTTTGATGTACCCTTTGATCCCATCCCCGCCCTTTTTTGTGAGGATGTTATAATCAGTAACTCCATGCTAAGTTTTTTTTTTTTTTTTAAAGGGTATCCTGGGCCTATGGCCAGACTAATCCCGGGCAATTAGGGTCTTTGACCCAGATGCTAAAGCGTGCAACCCTGAGTTTATCCTCAGTGGCCACAAGTGCTGCTAGTGGGGCTCGAACCCGGGTTGAGCGGGAAATTTTTGGAGGAAAACTGTTACAGCCATCATAGCAAGGCAAAAATTTGCCAAACTCGACCATCGTAGTTGGCTTTTCCCATTGAACCATTGATGTCCTGTTCTCCGTGCCTTTGGTACACGGGCGGCAGGACAGAACGGAACATTGATTGAAGAAAAACTTATTGTCCCACGTTTGGTGCCACATTAGACCGGGACATGACAGGAGTGAGTAGGACAATCATGCATTTTTTTTGTCCCATCAAAATAGAACGAGACAAAATTAATAAATTACGAAAATACCCATGTCACAATTCTTCCCCCCGTCTAGATCACACTCTAGCTTGTCCAGTTTAGTCCTGTTCACTCCACTCATGTCTAATCCAGTCGAATCACATTTGTGTACCAAAGGCACCCTAAGAAAAAGAAAACTTGACATTTTTCTATGTTCGAGAGGAAAAAGATAGTGTTTTTCCTCCTTATCTAACGAGTGTGCGAATATGTGTAATATCAGGCACTGAACAACGGGCTTCTTGTAGACCCTCATGATCAGCAAGCGATAGCTAGTGCTCTGCTTAAGCTAGTATCGGAGAAGAACTTATGGTCCGAGTGCCAGAAAAACGGTTGGAAAAACATACACCTTTTCTCTTGGCCTGAACACTGTCGCACATATCTAACAAGGGTGATCGCTTGTCGAATGAGACATCCTATGTGGAAAACCGACATGCCTGCAGATGAAATGTCAACCGAAGGGTCTTTAAACGACTCACTTAGAGATTTCCAAGATGCATCATTACGCCTTTCTATTGATGGAGATAAATCTTCTTCAATTAACGACTCGTTAGATGGAGGGGCCGATGTTCAAGACCAAGTGAGACGGGTAATGAGCAAGATTAAGAAACCCGAACCCGTGGAGAAGGCCGATAATAGCAATAACAACGGGCCTAGCAAATATCCGATGTTAAGGAAGAGGCAGAAGTTGATTGTTATTGCACTTGATTGCTATGATAATGATGGAGCTCCTGATAAGGGAATGATTGGAATGCTGCAAGAGACATTCAAGGCGGTTAAATTAGACTCACAAATGGCAAGAACGACCGGTTTTGCCATGTCGACAGCAATGTCGTTATCGGAGTTGCTGGATTTCCTCAAAAATGAGCAGATCAAGGTGAATGAGTTTGATGCATTGGTTTGCAGCAGCGGGAGTGAAGTTTATTATCCGGGCACTTATGAGGAAGGCGGTAAACTAACTCCGGATCCTGATTACACTGCACATGTTGAATATAGATGGGGTTCAGATGGTTTAAAGAAAACCATTTGGAAGTTGATGAATACTGATGGCGGAGAAGGACCATCTGGCAAACATTCGAAAGTGATCGAAGAAGATGCAAAATCGAGCAATTCTCACTGCCTGTCCTACGTGATAAAAGATGTCAAAAAGGTCTGAATCGTAGCTTAATCCAGGGCTTAATGAAAAACCAACCAAACAGCCCCATACTCCTCTATTACATACTAATTTCGATTTTCATTTCCATTTACTTTTCAGGCAAAAAAAGTGGATGATTTGAGACAGAAACTTAGAATGCGTGGTCTACGGTGTCATCCGATGTACTGCAGAAACTCAACAAGATTGCAGTTAGTTCCTCTTTTCGCTTCTCGATCACAGGCTCTCAGGTATGAACACTCTTGAAAGTACTTGGATATGGCTATAGCCTACTCTTATCCTTTGATTTCTTTAGACCTTATGCATTTGGTACGTGGGACAGGACAAACAAAAAATTGTTGCCGCACGTTTGGTGCGGCAATTTAAACTGGGACAGGACATGACTGACGGCGACAAAATGCATTTTTGTTTCAACAAAACAGGTGGAACAAAAATCAAATAGAAACAAGATTGGTAAATTACTAAACCACCCATGTCAAACTAAAACCCGTAAGACCTTGCACAATTCTTTCGCCCGCCTACCTCACTCCTGCCCATCCCAGTTAGTCCCGTCCAATCCTAGCCGACGAGACGAGACTAGACTGGACGGATGAGAGTGAGGTAGGTGGAGGAAAGAATTGTACAAAGTTTTAGGGTTATAATTTAGCACAGGTAGTTTAGTAATTTAGCAATCTTGTTCTTCTCCCTGGATTTTGTTTCAACCAAAAAATGCATATTTTTCCCCAATCAGGTGATGTCATGTTCTATCTAATGTCGCACCAAACGTGATTGTAACAAGTTTTTATCCTGCCCCGCATGCCAAGCGCACCAAGGAGTCAATCCTGAGTTTAATCTTTGTTACCATGTTAAAGTTTTCAACTTTTTTACTTACCATCCAAGAAACAGACAATCAAATCAGCAAATCTAGTCAAATTACTGGAACTTAACTTCATTGTCTCTCATAAACTCATTCATAGGTATTTTTTTGTCCGGTGGAGATTGAACGTAGCTAATATGTACGTAATCCTTGGGGAAACCGGTGATACAGATTATGAAGAACTTATTTCAGGCACCCACAAGACAATTATCATTAAAGGATCCATAAAAAAGGGATCCGAGGAATTACTTAGAACATCCGGAAGCTACTTGAAAGACGATATCGTTCCTGGAGAGAGCCCACTGATTGCCTATGTTAATACACCACCAAAAGCAGAGGAGATTGCTAATGCCTTAAAGGAGGTTTCTATAACTGGTTCATAAATCCTCTACCTATTCCCTGCTTATGTTTTCAGCTTTCATTTTTAACCCCCGCGGTGGTCAGCGGTGGTCAACGGTTATCGAAAGCGTCATCTCACGATGTGGGTGAATGATGTGATGAAATGTAGGTAGATGATCAACTCCCATGGTTGTGAGTTTTGCTTATGTTGTTAAGTATTGCATACTGGAACATTTTACCATTCAGCTATATATATATATATAATATGTATATATATATGTGTATGTGATATACAAGAACAGATTGTTGCATTCAAGTTCGGCAGTATGAAAAAGATGTTGGTAAATTTGCAGCACAATGCTTGAGTTTTGTATATATTGGGTGAACCAAAGTGAATGTATATAATGGCATACACGTGAAAATTTCTAAGGTACCAACGAGTTTTTTATGCTTATTACACTTTGATTTTGGGTATTTGACATCTACATCTGTTTGGGTAACATCCTTGGTCCCCACCTCGAGTGAAATATACTCGGTGTTCTAAAAGGCTCATCATTACAGCCGTCGTCGCGCCGTGGCTCAAGGATCGTATCTGACTCCACATTAAGTCCGTGGCATGTCATAGCTAATGCATGGTTTCTGTAACAAGGCATTTGACTTTGTAGCTTTGTATAGTGTTACTTTTTAGTTTTAAGTATATAGCCCAAGTTATATTGATTAATATTATTGACTCGTTAAATAATGGTAGAAAACATGTGTGTGTATATATAAATTATATATATGATATACGGATTTGTCGTTGTAAGTCATACCTTGAAAAACGTCGTGGTCTCGCCGTGACTAGAGATGGAAATTTTACCGGATGGATACCTGACCTTAATGGGGCGGGGAGGGTTTATTTTCATATCCGATTAAAAATTTTATCTTGTTAGATAAATGTGTATGTATTATATTTGGTTTTCAATATTGGTCATTAATTTAGTGACAGTTCATTTTATTTTTTAATTCATTGTTTTTTTAATTGTTTTTTATTAAACGGATACCCAACGATTTTCCAAACCCACTGGGGATTCTTCCCCCTGAACTTGTCGGGAATTAGTCGGGGTGGAGTCAAGAACGAATGATGCATTACCCGTCTAACACCCATTCTGTTTCCATCACTAACTTCACTGTCACGCACGACTTCACGTCATTTAAAACTTTGAATATAGCAAACTAACTTGATTTAGCTTGTTTGTTTTGGTAACATATGGTTGTGGAGTGGGAAGTAAATATGGCAACATAAAAATAATGGAAAATGGCATCAAAGCATGGGATGTTAAAATTTTTGGTTGTTAGAGCATTTCCACAACTGATATAATTTATATAAATAAAAAAATTAAAAGTCAAAATCTAAGTTACACTTAATTTTAATAGTGTTTTTCATTTCAAAAACATGCTCTTTGAGAAGAGAATAAAGAAAATATATATCAAGTATTTGGAAAAACTATTATAAGAGAATTTGTTAGAACTTACTTAACATCATTTATATTTTCTCCATTATAGCAATCTGTTGAAGATACTTTATCTATTTTGCATTTAGAATATTTTGATTGTTTTGCTTTAAACAATTATCATAATTACAATATTATTAAAGAACAACATTTAATTCACTACAATTTGATTCATACTGAATACCATGACGTCACCACCAACAATAACAAGGAAGAACGGTTACAATATTTTTAGGAGGGAAATTAATTAAAATGACCGTATTTGACCATCGTATTACCGAAATGCCCTTAATCTCGACGATTTAGCCGAAATACCCCATATGTCCGGGATAGAGGGCCGGGATGGGTCTCGATCCCGGGGTTAAGGTTGTTCGGTTCCAAATGAGGGGATCCCGGGGTTATGTCCGGGATGCATAGTGCAATCCCGGGGTTATGGCCGGGATGCACAGTGCAATCCCGGGGTTATGTACCATCAAGAAATCTTGAATGTTTTTAGGGTTTTGTGGGTCTGCTTTAAATTAAATAAATTAGTTTCTGATCTCTTTATTTAGGTATCTGCAACTGCTTTGCAAATCATGTGTTCGTTTGTGAGTGGTTGGTTTAACTTCCTTCACATGATAACCACATTCAAACACATACACAGGTAAATCTGATTTCAAATGCTTCAAACACACACATTCTCTCTCTCTCTCTCTATATATATATATATATATAATTATATATATATCTTCTATATCTGTGTGGGTGTGTCTGGATCTAATTAGGGAGAAGAAACAAATTAAAAGCAAAAAGATAGTACATAACCCCGGCCCCCAACCCCGGGTTTCCCGGACACAAATTAAAAGCAAAAAGATAGTACATAACCCCGGCCCCCAATCCCGGGTTTCCCGGACATAACCCCGGGATTCCCGGACATAACCCCAGGATCGAGTCCTTTCCCGGCCGAAACACAACAACCCCGGGATCGATGCTCATCCCGGCCACGTTTCCCGGACTTAAAGGGTATTTCGGCAAAGTCGACGAGATTTCGGGCATTTCGATAATACGATGTTCAAATACGGTTATTTTAATTAATTTCCCTTTTTAGGAGCCTATTCAAATAAAAAAAAAAGAAGCTAAATATCATAAGAAAAAGGTTATACGTGAATCACTAAAAAATCCATATTAATAACCTGTAACGTCAATTCATACATGCATTTTCAAATAGATATTTTCCCTTTTTTTCCAATGATTCACATATAAACCTTCATTTAACCTTCCCTTGGATCTCTTCTTACCTTCTAACGATATTTAGGGGCGTTTGGTTCGTAGGATTCCGATGGAATCTGAAGGAATTGATTTTGACCAAATTTCATTTAGGCGTTTGGTTACCTATGGAATGGAATTGAATTTCACACATTCCACCATTCATGGATTTGGTCATTCCATCACAATTGAGAAGGAATTCAATTCCATTCCATCTCATTTTCTCAAAAAGACAAAACTACCATCATCTTCCCTACTTGATTTACCCAAACCTATATGAACCTATGCCGACTACCGTCAATTTGAACCACCGCCAACCATCACCGATCTGAACGACCACCGACCACTGTCGACCACCACCGTTCTGAACCGCCGCCGACCACTACCGTTTCGAACGGCCACCGATCTGAAATGTTGACCAACACCAATCTGAACCGCCGTTTTGAACCGCCGCCACCCTCACCAATCTGAACCGCCCGACCACCACCGTTCTGAACCACCGCTGACCACCACTAATCTGAACCGCCGCCAACCACCACCGTTCTGAACCGCCACTGATCTGAACCATCGTTCTGAAACGCTGCCGACCACCACCTATCTGAACCACCGCCAACCACCACCGATTTGAACCACAATAGTTGGATTTCGATTTTAAAAGTTTCAAAAAAGATATTTTGGTCATTTACTAAATATTTCACTCCAATTTCAAAGCTACATTATGTGAACCAAACATAATTCCTTTAACAAATTTCATTCCAATGTCTGTCAACCAAACAAGTGATCAAACCTGATAACATTCCATTCCAATTCCTTCAACATATTCCATTCCATCCAAAAACATTTTACGAACCAAACACCCCTTAATCTTCTTATTTGAACCCACGGTGTTATTATTGTGGTTTTTGTATGTTCGCATTTAGAAGAGAATTTAATAAAATATGTCAGTTAATACATATTAAACTTTATATAATTTATCAAAAAGCTATAATTAAGTGAGGGGGTCTTTTGTAAATATGAACAAACAACAAGTGTATTGCTGGATGTTATACCACAAAAACTCTGCTCTCCCACCTGCCTGGCTACAACATCATCAATCTGAACTTTGGGAGGAGACTTGCAAATGTGTCCACATATGGAATTTGTACTTCATTCAGGGATTGGTCAGCAGCAAAGCCAAAAAATCTATGGACAAAATTTCCAAATTGATTGTAATTATATGTCAAGTGGGGGTTCTTTAACTACAAAAATCAGAAAGGGATCGATGGATCATTGGCCCAACGGTACCCGAGTTAGCAGTAGAGCCCAGCCTTACCAGAGGTCGAGGGTTCAAACCTCACCAACTGTGAGGAGTGTGTGTGAGTATTTGCGGTATATAATTATTATATACTTCAAACGTAAAATAAAAAAAAAACTCAAAAAGGGGATGACCGCACCTGTTAGGCACTTCCCGGCTCCGTCACTGGAGAACATCACTTTCGACAGAGAGTTATGAGAATTCTCTTCCATTCTTGCTTTCTCCTCCAATGGACAAAAGTGATTTTATACACATAACTTGCATAAACCGAGATAGCAAGACGAGAATGAAGGGTAAATGTAAGCATGTACCTCCAATGGCTTTCAATGGACAGGTTAATGCCGTGTTGGCTCACATTTAACCATTTCGACCAACTTTGTTCATGGAAAGGTTGATGTGTATTTTCACACTTTGCTCAACTTGAGATGTTTGCATCAATGCTACCTCTATGAGGCCTACATACTAACAAGGATATATAACATTATCGACGTCTATATTTCATGGAACGTGGTTCAAAAGTTATCGTGTGAGGGGGTGTTTTGAAAGTGACCATATGACTTCGAATAATCAGAATCAGATAATCAACTGTAATAAAATGTGATGCATGAGATAGTATTTGATATGCTTCTGCTACTTGGTGTCAAGTATTTTGCAAATCCTGATTGTTTGAGGAGGTAACAAAATAAAATAAGGGTAAATAAGTAATCTTACTCTGCCTTTTGATAATCAAGTTTCTTGCAATTAGCATCAAACTGATTATTCGACCTTTAAATTAATCATATAATCAAAAGCATAAGCAGGTTATCCAAACGTTAGAAACTGATCATTGCAACTTGAAGTCGTAAAATCACATAATCACACCCCCCAGGCGCGGAAAACAATCTCCTATCTGAAATACCATGTGTATACTACTAATAAAGCCCAAGAGTCATGATACACTAAAAGATGAACACTAACCAAGTTGATGCTCCAAACAAGTACTCCTAACAAAATTATGGCTGTGGAAAAGCCATTGATTCCTCAATATAACATAAGAAGAAAAACAAAAATGGAGGTAAAATGCTATTGTATACTCATGAGACAGGTTTCTCTTGCCCTTTTTTTGGGGATACTCTCAATAACATCCCCTAGTTTCCCGAAGAAAAGTACGAAAAATAAGGAAATGGAAGTTTCAAAGTAATTGAATAAATGAATATGAAAATTGAAACTCACATTTCTTCATAGAACAAGATGTAGGCCTCACACCGAAGAACTTCCTCCAAAGAAGTCTCACGGATGTAAGCATCACTGGCATGGTACCATAAGCAGTCCTTATTGTCTCCTGCCCCCGAATCACCCTTTGCACCTCCTTTCACATAAGCCACATAGTGGCCTCCCCTCATAGTCCCTAAATGCTCCACCACTCCTACCAATTGGTATTTGTATGTCTCTCTATCTCTGCAGCAGCTGCATGAGCCAAATCATCTCATCACTATTGTCCCAAAATAGTTGTAATAGTTAGCTATACATATAGTCCAGTAATAATGACAAAATAAAAAGAATCTTGGGGATTATGATCATTATCATCAATATGTTGTAGTGATTGCAATGGGAAACTAGGCAAGTTTAACTTGAAACTAGCAAAAAAACAATGCAATTAATTTGGGACATCCTGAAATGAAATACTGTTAGTAGGCATTTGCACATGACTATTCAAAGTATGACTCTTGAAATCACTCAAACTTGAGTTGGGACTACTCTTGGATTACATCCATCCATAAACTTAAGAACAAAAAGGCAATAATATAACTCGTCTTTATAGCAGTACCCTTAACTCTCTGGGCAAGTTATATCGCCTCTTGTAGTCATGATATTGAAACCTTGGCAACATGTATGTATCAATGATCGTACTGATGTAAGTGGATGTTTTTCAGTAGATGTATGTTTCTTCATTTTTACACAAACAAAGGTTCATAGATGCAAAGAATGGACATTGTTCATAGTGGTCAAACATTAACAAGACCTGCGGTCTATAGAAGATCCAGTGTGTCCAAAGAACTAAACTTGGTGAACACTTTGCCATGTATAAGATAGCCATATGGAGATCATTCAAGTAAAAGAGAAAACCATACCTGGGGTCCATGTAGGGTTTAAGATCAATTGTATCTCTAAAGTTGACATGGCCATTTAATTTACTTAATCGGCCACGAGCATCTTGGCAGAATCTTTTCAGATGAATGGTCAAAACTGGTGGGGCCCTACTGATCAAAATCCTCTTAGACGCATCCCTTGCCACCTTGACACCCTTAGAATCCACCTCTTCATCCTCGCTGCTATCTAATTCATGTTGCCTTGCTAGAAGCTTGGATTCCCTTTGCTGAACATTCGCATTCTTACAATTATCAGTGGGCTTGTTGACGCTGCAAGATTCAGTATCCTGATCGGAGCAATGCTCTTTGCTTAAGGCTGTAACTGGATGTTGTGGTGGTTCCACGTTTGCAGAATTCACTACAGTTTTACCTTCTTCAAGCTCACAAGCTACTTGACTGTTCTCACTCTTTCCATTATGCAACACTGAGTTTTCATCAGATTCACCAAGGTCAGCACTTCCAGTACTTCGATCATCAAGGTTTCTGACCCCGTTGGAAAGCAAGTGCTCAGTACCTGAATCAGATGAAGCACTTGAAATTTTATTTTCACCTCCATTTGGAACAGGTTTTTGCAGTTTGTTCTTTAGTCTCATCCTTTGCTCCAACAAAGATTTTGAACATTGCTCGCACTGCCAGGCATGTTCGGTTTTGGTGAGAAGCTCAGGAGTAGTGAAATAAGCCAAACATTTCTCCACAGAAACTGGAGAATCAGTATGATCAACCTCATCAGGATCAGATTCACTGTTACTTGTGGCCATAAAACCACTTCCTTCAACTCCATTTGACAAGGGATTCACAGTGGGCCCAGCAGCAAACTCAGGTTCATCAAACAGACCTCCAAAGCCATCAAAGTCTGAGGGTTCTTGTTTGGTGGTGACAGAAGACAATGTGACCTCATTGCCACCATTAGTTGAGGTAACTTCATTGTAAGGAAGCAACAAAACTTCCGATTCTCGAACTTTTAACAGGGGCTCATCTTCCGAAGAGATACCGTTCCTGCTTCCAGAATCTTGAATTACTGATGGTTCTAGATTATGTGATGCCATATCATGAACGTTAGAAGTACTTGGTTCAAGGTAATCCAACCATGATAGTTCATCTGGTAAAGGTGTCGTTTCCTCTGAATCAATGGAGTCAACCTGCTCACTAGCTTCCATGGTACTGTGCAGCAACTCATCCTGAACCAGCTCCTTCTTGCCAGTGTGCTCGGTGACTGAAACATCACCGAGATGTGTAGCTGTATCACAATCATTCGATACCATAGTTGGCTCGCTATAATCCAACAAGGTCGAATCATTTGATGAATTCACTGCAGCCTTATCATGACTGTTTGACAAAGTGGCTTGTTCAACATAATCCGGTTGAACCAAATTGTCGAAAGAAATTACTGATTCATTGATTGTACTGTCCTTGATCTGTTTGCTTCCATTCCCTTGCAATACTATGAGCTTCTGTAGAGAATCATTTCTATCACCAGTGCCGTCAAGAACAGCAGATTCTGGCCGTGTCAAATCACCTGAGGGAGCAACATTTGTTTCAGCACATGCTTCATCAGACTTTACAGGTCCAGAGGGCTCGTCACTGAGAGAAATATTTGGAGCACTATGAACTACTGAAGCATCTGAAGCTTTTTTAGTTTTGGACAGTCGCTTCCCCTGCCTCTTTGGAGGAAGTTTTGATTTCTTGGATCGAGAAACTGATGGGGCCTTTTTGGATGGAGATCTCTTTGTCGGTAATGGTAGTGATAGATCTAAATATGGCTCATATACAACTGAAGCATGCCCACATTCCAAGCAGCTGACGGTGCTAGAAATTTGTCCTCCAAAGATGGTATCTACAAAAGTAGGAGCATGTTCTGGAGCAGTGTTGCCGTCTACAGAACGTTTTCTTACACCACACTCCTCAGTACACAATCCATCGAGCAAGCAACGAAGCAATTCATGACTATCATGCTGCTGATATCCCCTAAACTGGGGGGCTTTGGCACAAACACAGCCAAAAAACGACCGCGGGTTGATGACATTCCTGATACCAGTTGATGGACTAGTTTCAACAAAAAGCTTCTTCAAAGAGACTGTAAGAGGCCCAACAGGTCCCTCCAGTCTCAAGAAGTAATCCCGCAACTTATCCATTGCCAGAAGATTTTGCAACACTGAGTTGAAGAAACAAGTATTCCCTAAATTTACCAAACCCCTTGCCATATAGCCACCTCTAGTTTCTGAGCAACTTGGAAGGGTACTTACTGATTTTATCCCACTTGTAACACTGCCACTTCCGAACCATATATCCTCCACATCTACACGGGTTTCTGATGATGATCGAGTTTTTAATACTTTAACAAATTCGGATAAAGTATCTTGTTGTTCTCCATTCTGGTCTGAACTTTGAACCGGAATAAGTGTATTACAAAGGAAACACCATCTGAGATTATGATTTGCAACTTGGAAAACCAAGGGGTGGCGGTTCTGTTTTGCATGCCGAGCTGCATGACTCTGAGGCGTTGTAGGGAACCCAACACCGCCACATGAGAAATGCCCACATTCCAAACACACCCATATGGACAAGGACTCGGATTTTGAACCACTGCCATTATTCTTTCCATGCTTGCCTTTTCCCTTTTTTGTCCTTCTATCAGCCACACCTTCCCTGCAATCATCACATTTAAGAGACTCAAGAGATGCCATTTTCAAGGAAAACTTTTCCAAATTAATTCCCTTATCCAGATGAGGACATGCTTTTGTCTCCTTTGTAACTGAAACTCCATCAACCACTGTAGCACTGGCTGGAACAATCTCTTGTGAAACTGTTTTGGGAGAAGAAACTCGAGACTGCTTCTCCTTTTGAGCATTGCGGGCTGCCTTCTTAACTTTTTTCCCCATCTAAACCTGAAAGCAATCAAGTAAAATAAAAAGGTCAACAATTATTAAAAACTAAACAAAGAACTATAAGGATCATATCACAAAGATAGCAAGACCAATATCCAATAAGAATAGAAGTAATACAAAAACATTTCAATAAGAGAAATGCATCAATACCAAAGCAACACCCTTTTTCACAAATCAAAACCAATTTCTGGTTTGTAGCATGAAGAAAATATCAATGATCTTGCAGGAACTATACTTTGGTTTGTATTATGAATCAGAAGATGATGTATTGGTTCTACATTTTTGGCTACTCCACAACCAATTTGTTGTGTTCCTTTTTTTTGGCTGGGTTTAGTATCCACATTTCCTATTTCTGTAACATTTAAGAAAAGAAATAAGCAACTAGTTTCTTCTATCCCTTTGAAAGTTGCAAGTACACTCAAAGGTATCAATGTTTTGGTATGTGTATATAATCGCCGTCCGCCCTACTTATTTAACTTATATGAATTATCTTTATCCTGTATGTTGAAATCTAGGAAGTAGAGGATGTTTCAACTCCTTGATGAATCCCCTACAGCAGCAGGGTGAGCACCCCACGCAGCATGGAGCATATCTGCAAATTATTGCGAGTAATTCATATGGATGTCAGAATCAGGGTGTGCAAGAGACAATTGGTTGTTCTTTTACCAAAAACAAACTTACATCTTATGACCACGAAAAAGAAAAACGAAATGGCATGAGTTAGCTTTCTGATAGTTTGGACTAAGAAGGATACACCAATTAAAAGCAAAATTATGATAAGAACTGGCTTTTAGTGCCACTGAACATATGAAGATAATTCTCGACTTCTCTACCTTTCAGTCGCACGCCTCCACTCATACTGTTACTTTAGCCTATGGGCCACCATCTTGTGTCTGTGGGACTAACACTATCAATTGTACCCCTTTGCTGCATTTGTCCTCTGTCTTACATGTACCTAGTTTATCCTTTAATTTGCTCTGTGACAGTCAACAAACTCAAAATCTTAACCAATTGTGTCTCATTTTTTTACCGTCATTGTCTATTTCAGGATCTTATGATGAAGTAGACTATTGGTAAAGAGCATGAGTTTGAATGGCTCTACATTCTTGACAGACAACTAACACAATTTACTCTTTTGTTCCGGTGCCACTTCTCCGTCTGAGGCTCATTGTCAGTTGGGTCATCCATCTCTCCGTTACTCAAGAAGTTGTGTTCACAATATAACAAGGTGTCGACGTTAAATTGTGAATTATGCCGGTTTGCAAATCATCATCGTCTTAGTTCTCGTCCTAGAGCCCATAAATTGTTAGTGTTCCCTTTATGTTAGTTCATTCTAATGTTTGGGCCTTCGGGGGCCTTGACATATTTTGTCTAAAAATGAATTTCAGTATTTTACTACCTTTGTGGATTACTATTCTCGTATAACTTGGTTATAATTAATGAAAACTCTGAGTTGGTTTCTTTGTTTTGTGCCTCTTGTGCTTCAAATTCAATGTTTCCTTCCGTACACAGTGATATCACCAAAGAATATACATATGCTTTTATTTCAATATTATATGGCTCAAAATGACATATTTCATGAAACATCTTGTGTTGTACTCCATCCTAAAAATGGTGAAGCAGAACATAAACACGTACATCTTCTTGAAACTACAAAGGCCCCCTTATATTAAATGCATGTTCCAAAAACTTTCAAGTCCAATGTCGTTTCTACTGCATGTTTTATGATTAATCGTATGCCAGAGATCCCTTACAAAATTCTTTTCTCCAATCAGTCATTGTTCCCTGTTGACCTCATATCTTTTCTTTGCTAGCACTTGTTTCATCCGGGATATTCGTCCATATATAACTAAATTGTATCAGTAAGTCTTTGAAGCGTGTCATTCTTAGTCATTCTCGTATTCAGAAAGCTAGCAGATTTTATTGTCCTAGTCCTAACATATACCTTGTCTCAATTGATGTTCCCTTCATGAAAGACGAAAGACATACCTTACCTTCCGTCCTAGCCTATTCCTGCTCCTCAAGTGGTATATGATGTTTATTGGCCTATTTTACATATCCTTCGAACCTGTCTCAGTCGCTCAGAGGCCAGAGCAACCTGCTTCTTCCAAGACTCCTATTACTCAAGTCTACTGCAGGCATCCACCTCCTGATTCTTGTCCTGCATTTGTTCCTTTGTCGTCAGATCCATTCCCGAGCGATGATGCTTCTCTTGCATTGACTAAAGGTAGGTGTTCATGTACTTAATATTTCTTCTTTGTTTCCTTCGAGCAAACTAAGCACATTGAAATTACTTATCATCTTGTTCGTGAAAAAATTAACAAGGTTTAATTTCTACAAGATATCTTAGGACCGGAGAACAGTTAGGGGACAACTTCATAAAAAGCTTTATATGGAATTCGGGAAAGTTATCTTTGTAACAAGTTGTGCATGATTAACATCTATGCTCCAACTTGAGGGGGTGTTAGCTAAAACCTAAAAGTAGATAATTAGGGTTTATCTTTCTAGTTACCCTTTATATATTTTCCTAAATTGGTTTCCTAGTAGTAGTAGAAGTGGTGATATATATATATATATATATATATAGACGGAGGTTCAGGAGAAAACCTTAAAAAAACGGAAAACTGAAGAATACTTTGGTAGCCTTTCATCTGGACGGTATGCACTTGATGATGTTGTTTTTATGGTTTTTATGCACAAGTGCATTATGCACTTGTGCATATGCACGTGTGCATGTTACAAATTACTTGTATACACAAGTGCATACCGTCCATATGAAAGCCTACCAGGGTGTTCTTCAGTTTTCCACTTTTTTTGAGGTTTTCCCTGAACCTGACCCTATATATATCAGATTACCTTTTTGTACAACTATCTTATCAAGCTTTGTGTTTGTTTACTTGCAACATTGTGCTTGTGGTTTGGTCAAAGTCAAACCAAGGTATTCATTTTGATCTTCTTGCTATTACCGGTCAGGACAGCATGATCGACTGTTAAATTAATCGTATTTTTTGCTCATTAATCACAAATCAGTAAGTCTGTGAAATTAGTTGATTATTAGAAGCAGAATAAGAATAAAAGTCTCTTAGAACAGTACATACGCATTGCATAACATAACCTAAAAAAACTCAATTTAGCCTATCACCCAATAATTTTACTAGCTATTTCATTAAATGCTCAAAGGATTATTTTCTGAAAGAAAGGACAAAGTTGGTACTTGGTAGAGTGGTTATCCTTCTGGACTAAGCTGATCTTCTCATTTTTACGGTTTCCACTAAGCTACAAACATATGGAAAAGATTATTAGTAGTAGATTATAAGTGATCCCCACTCCACAAAATTAAGCAGAAGAAAACAACTTGTATGTCACCATAGCTGAGCAACCAATATCGACAATGAACCATGAGAGTTCCACTTGTAGTGCCACGATGCATTACATAAACCGTACATCAGTATCAAATTAGTACATCCTTCATAATCAAAATTCCTAATTCCAGTTTAATATAAACACCACCACAAAGCACGATACAATCCTGGTTAAGGTTTCAAATCTATTAATCTGCTTTTAGATGTAAGTTTCCGATTTCATACTTTCATCAACAAACCGAATGAAATCGAAATAATCAATAAATATTCAGTAAATTTCAAATCATAAACTGTGAAGTAACCAAAAACAGGTTAGAACAATTGGAGATTGAAGTGATTAAAAAGAAAATAAACAGCGTAAAGAACTTACTTGGCAGCCGCCAGAGAAGAAGGTCTGATTCACCGGATCAACGGCGGGAAACGCCGGCGAGCAGACGCCACAGCGGTGCGTCTCAGACCACGGTCTTGACTGTGAAGTTTGGTTCAAGTACTGTGGGCGAGGGTTTTGTCAGTGATCCTTTTCCCCAATTGTATGAAGTTCCAAAATTCACAAAATGGCCACAAAGCTTTTGAACATTTTCATTTGCGTTAAATTCTTTTGAGTAAATTACATATTTAGTCTATGATGTTATATATGAAAATTATTGATTGGTCCCTAACCCTAATAAATTAAGGAGACCCAAATTAGCCCTAGGTCCGCAATCCACAACCCATACGCTAGAAGACAAAAAAAAAATCTGGTTAGCAGCGGGTTCGCAATTGCGGATGTGGACCTAGGTCAGCAATTGCCATGTGGGGGATCTGTCGTGTAGCAGTAGAGTTTCACAGAAGCGGACACGTGACACATAGGTCCACGATTGCGGAGGTGGACCTAGGTCCGCAATTACAGGGGTGGACCTATGGCTAAATGTGCAAATGTGAGGGAGACTTAGCTAGAAGTTGAAAACGTGAGGGAAATTATGTTATTTGAATCAATTTCCCTTTTTATTTTTGTTATGGATCATGATTCTTAGTTCTAACTATGTTAATAAAACTTTTGATTTTGATAATTTTTTTATCATGCTTATTACTTTATTAATAAATTACTAAAAGCATACTCGCGCAATACAGCGAGATACATCACGATTTTAATGTTTCATTTTATTTTTTTGTCGATTTACAGTACGATTTTGGATGGTTTTGATAAAGTGATAATGTTTTTTTATAAATTTGTTTAATTTAAGCTTAATAATATAATGTTTTTTATATAAAAAATTTAAGTATTTTGTTAGAATTCAATGATTATCTTATATATTTTAATAACATATAGAAAAAATAACCAATTATATATTTAATAATATAATTAAAACAAAATTATAGTAATATAATATATTAATTAATAGTGATACATGGAAAGCTCTGCATAAAAGGAAGACCCTGCACATACCAAATTGGTGGGTGTTAGAAGTTTGTAGTAGTAATATGTATCTTGTGTTTTGATACTTGTAAATTAAGAGATTTTTAATTTCTTGCATAAAATGATGGTACTTTGTGCCTAATAATTTGTATTTACTAGTTTTTTATCCGTGCTTTATAATATAGTATAGATATAGATTTATTTATTAAAAATATTTAGTACGTGGATATATTTAAAATGAAATATAAATTATATATTAATAAATTAATAACGATATTTTGATTATTACATACTATGTTATTTATGATATTATAAGTCAATTTCACTTGAAAATATGTTGAAATAGATGGATAATATTTAAAATTTTGTTGTTTGAAAATAAGTAAAATAGTTACAAAAGATTTCTATATAACTATCTTATATATTTATGAGTAAAAATATAATTTATATTATGAAGGATAAAGTAGACAATTACAACATTTAGTTATTTATCAGTTCTAAAAACAAACAGTTTTACTTATTCTACTTTTAGAATTCAACAACACCTATTATCAATCAGAAGTGTAATGAGATTTTAGATTTCAACAAGTTTTAAAATACAAACAACAACTTAATCTAGTTGGATAAAGACCATACTTTATTTAGACCAGATGAAGCTCGGATTTGATATATATATAGAGAGAGACTTGGGATCACGTGAGACCAACATGTTTTCGTGAAACCCATGAGACCAAGAATTTACACTTGAACATTCACAGCAAACGTTGTGAAGGTAAAAACCTTCACAGCAAAACACTGTGAAGGTTCGGATTTTTTTTACCTTCACAGTGTTTTGCTATGAAGTTTCAAGTGTAAATTTTTTGTCTCACTGGTCTCACGAAAACAGGTTGGTCTCACGTGAACCTAACCCAAGATATATTTTGTTAACAAAAAAATTAAACGTATCAAACATGTTCAAACTTATATTTGGAGCACATAACCATACTTAAATTAAATTTAACTAATGCATATAACCTTATTTATGGAACTTAAATAACATTTTGTTAGTGAATTTTTGAATTTGTCATTTGGTTATATATAATCCTATAGACATGTTTAACCAGCTAAAAATGTTAACAATTTAACCTCAACATAAAACACAAGCATGCACAAAGTCTATTTGAAAAGTTCGCTAATGTCCAATTAATATCCAACGAAATTGAATGGTGGTGACCAAAGGCATACAATGGAGCACTGGTTCTGATAATTGATTGTTAGAGGCCGATAGTATATACCAAAAACATATAAAATCACTATGATAACGGGTGACCATGAACCTTGTATTGAGACAAACTCGTAAAGATTAAAAAATTCTCACTAACGCACACATGGCGAGGGCATGATTTGGGCAGTAAACATCGTTGCACAAACTAGAATGGTCCCAACCAAATGTTGTGGATACAGGTAGCAAAGTAGGTAAGCAAGTACATCGTGTAACAAATCAAAACGCGTAAGACTGTGTTTGGCAAACAATTTGTTAACTGATAAGTTAGTTGTTGGTTAATAAGCTAGCTACTGACTTATAAATTAGTCTCGTTTGATAAAAAATATATGATCTGGATGATATAGTAAAACCTAAAATGAAATGTTAAAAACCCAATTAGAAAAACATTAAGGGTATAATTGGAAAATGTGAAAAAAAAATATCGAGGTTATCCATACTATATTATAATCCAATTGAGCTTTTTTCCTTAAATACTCGTATGTTTTGAAGAATAATGTTGGGTCATCTGAAGATTTGAAGATGACCTCCTGATCTTCCATCTTATATCATCCTACTTAGAATATGTTTGAGGTTCTTTTAGCAGCTTGGTTTCTATACAAATGTTCGGTGAAGTCGAAGATCAGCCGAAGAAGACAAAGAAGGAGTACATCTCTCAAAGCGGATTGAAGATAGTTTCCTCAGCCTAAAGCCAAGCATGCCCAAGTGATCAACACCATCGGCCAGGATGGTGTCAATCACATATCTTCAGGAGTATGAAGGTGTTCTCACATCTTCAGGAGCCGAAGATCTCTCAAGTCTTCGGCAGCCGATGATCTCTCTTTAGAAGCTGAAGATGTTCTCACATCTTCAGGAGCCGAAGATGCCTGAAGATTTCTTTCAAACACATTATACTTTTCTGACAAAGTATATATGTGATATCTTGCATTGACGTGGACCTCATCCCAATATCAGAAAAAGTAAGTTTGTCTCTTACACTCTTTTAAGGAAAGGTCCACACCATCCCTGCAGGTCAACACTTCAAGACAAAGTCACTCCAAGACAAAAGGTACATCATGTACCATGCAGAAGACCTGTGTCCATCCCTTGCTCAACAGGTGTCTCATACATTAAATGCATGAGGCACTATAAATATGATGGATGTTTCAACATGCAAGATAAACCAACTCTACTACCTTCAAGTTCTCTAAGTGCCTGGCAATTTTCTCTCTACGAAGTTCAATTGTTTTCTTTTACAATTGTTCTTTATTCTCTTTGTGTAAGATTGTTTGAATATATTTCATCTATTCTCTTCCGCAACAATCAAAAGTTTTCTATGTGTAATTCTTGATTTCAAATCAATAAGATTTGAATTAAGTGAAAAATTGTGTGTATTGTATTCAACCCCCCCCCCTTCTACAATAATTTGCTTGTTTATTTACTGCTATTTGGGACCAACAAGTGGTATCAGAGCGGTTTAGTTTAACTCAATAAACTAGATCAGCAATGGCAGCCTCTTCTTCTTCTTCTTCTTCTTCTTCTTTAAACAATGCTTCTTCTCAAAACACCACTGATGTTTCATACGACAATGGCTCTATAGCCAAACCACCAAAGTTTAACCCCAATAACTTCTTCTTGTGGAAAAGTCGTATGATACTCTTCTTAGAAAGAGTTGACAGCATATATCATACTATTTTGCATGAAGGTCCTTTTATTCCTAAAGTTTGGGACCGATATAATGCAGACAAGGGAAAAGCTGATGAGGACTCTTCTGAGGAAGAAAGAACTCCAGCTACTGGGAGATACATTGTAAAGGACCCCAGTAAATACAATGATGAAGATAGACGTCTCATAGCTCTTGATACTAAAGTCAGAGCCATCATTGCCCTCTCTCTGCCTGATGAGGTCTACCATTCTCTTGTTAACTTTTCTACCGCTAAAGAAATGTGGTCTACTTTGTGTGTTCTTTATGAAGGTACGTCTGAGGTGAAAAAGAGCAAAAAGATTGCTCTTGTAAGAAAGTATGAACTCTTCTCTTATGAGAAGGGTGAGTCTCTCTCAGACTACTACAATCGCTTTAACAGTCTTCTTAATGATCTTAAACTTGTGGGTCGCATTTATGACAATGAGGAAGTCTTGTGCAAGTTCATGGATTATCTTCCTGAGTTTTGGGAAAATATCTATACTTGCATCAAGTCTACCAAGGATCTTGACTCTATGCCACTCACTGCTTTTATGGCACCCTCTTCAACTATGAGCAGACTAAACTGCTTAGGAAGTCAATCACAAAAGACATCAAAGGCTCTTCTCTAGCTCTTGTCGGTGAATCTTCCAAAAGTACTGTGTGTGTCCCTAGGATCACCTATCCCTCAGATTCTGATAATAATAGTCAAGAGGATCCCAATGATCCTTCAGAAGCCTATCTTAGTGAGGCTGATGACGAAGGTGAGGAAATTTCCAGTAACTCTCGCTTCTCTTCGAGAAAATCCAAGTTTTCAAGAAAATCCACTTCTACTTTTTCTAAAATCACTCCCTCTGACAAATCAAATGAGGAATGTTACAGGTGTGGGAGGAAGGGACACTTTGCTTCTGAGTGTAGAAGCAGGTGTTATGATAAATCCAGACTATCCTCCTCTAACCATACATCCTCTAAGTCTGTCAGAACCAAATTTGATTCCTACCAACCTTCTTTCCAAAAGACAAGTATGTCTGTCTCCTCAAAGTCTGACCGGGCTGAGAAATACAAGGCAAAATATAAGAGAGAGAAGGAGATAAATGAAACCTTGCTCAAAAAGGGAAAAGGTCAAATGACTGAAACCCATGATTGGGCAGATGAACCCACTTCTGAAAGTGACAAAGAAATGGTCAACCTTTGTTTCATGGCTAAAATAGATGATGTTGATGAACGGTGAAGCTCAATCCTTCTCTATGGCCATTGTGTCTGCTG
This sequence comes from Arctium lappa, assembly GCA_023525745.1. Classification (NCBI taxonomy): domain Eukaryota; kingdom Viridiplantae; phylum Streptophyta; class Magnoliopsida; order Asterales; family Asteraceae; genus Arctium; species Arctium lappa. The sequence goes on along the minus strand of CM042056.1, from coordinate 16,579,877 downwards.
AGTGCTCTACCTCATCTACCCCAGGTACATCCCTTTTCTCTTTATCTCTCTCTCTCATCTCTCTCTTTCGGCCTCTTAAACCTACCAAAGAACATACCTCCCTTCCCTTTCTTCGGCCCTCACCTCACCTTCGGCCCTTACCCTCTCTCACTTTCTTCAGCCTCTCTCTCACTCTTCAAAAGCATACCAAGTCCACCATCTTCGGAGAAACTGCATCTACTCATGTGAAGTTTGATGATCTTAAGTCATCATCTCTTCATGAGATGATGATTGGTGGATATCATCATGTGTTGGTGAAGATTCTCATAATCCTTCATCTAACTCAAATCCATATGTTCCTTTCTTCTCAAGGCACATCTCATCATAATGGTGAACTACCTATCTTCTCATCAAATCACCTCTCCTTCCTCCATCATCCATATTTGATATCTCATTCTCGTCTCAACCTCAAACTTCACCACAAATCATCTCACTTTCTCAACCATACATTCCTTCTTTACCTATTCATGTCGATCTTCCATCTATCTCTCTCAAAGATGTTCCATCCAACTCTCACCTACAACATTCCTCTCTTCCTCATCTACCGAACTTAAAAAAAAAATTGTTTAAAAAAAATAATAAATAAATAAATCTTACTTTTGTGAGTTAAAAAAAAAAAAAATAAATAAAACAAATTTTTTTCAAAAACGGCGGTTGCCGAATGTATTTCTTAAAAAAAACTTATTTTTTTAAAAAAAGTCGGCTACCGATGAATATTAAAAAAAATTTATTTTTTAAAAGGATTCGGCTGCCGATGGGTTTTCCAAAAAAAAAATTATAATAATAATAAATAAACATTTTTTTGCCATTTTAGTTAAGTTAGTAAATTAAAAAAAAAATCAATTTTTATTAATTTTTTGTTTCTGCATCGATGGTATTGGCTTTGTCTCTCTCTCTCTCTCTCTCGGCCCTCTCTCTCTCTAACCTCCCACACTTGCTTTCTTTCCATTCCTTTTTCTTTTAACACATCTATCCTACCTTCTCTATTGTTTTTTTTATCAAACCCACTTCCTTTCTCTCATTTTACTCTCCTTTTTCTCACTACACACCCCAACCGAAACCCACCTTCGACTCTTCTTTTCTTTTCCAAATATTTCCCATATTCCTTTTCAACCCCTCTACACCACCGAAAATCCCAACCCCCCTCACACCAACATTTTTTTTCGGTCAATCTCACCCCCACCACCGAATCCTCCACTAAAGACCACACTCCAACCGAAATTTTTTTTGGTTGTGTTCGGCTCCCCCCACCCCCATTCCCTTTATTAAGCCGAACCCCACACACCTTTTTTTTAATCACCCACCATTCCCTTCTTCGGCTCTCTCTCTTACCCCTCTTCTCTTTCGGTTCCTATCTCTCTCCTCCCTCTTTCTCCTTCGGCTCTCTCTTTTTTAAAGATTTCTTTTAAGGTGTTGATTTTGTTTTAGTTTAAAAAAAAAATCAATTCAAAATTTTTTTGGTTTTTTTTTCACACCTCTAGTCTCTCTTTCCTTCCCTCCCTAGCCGAAACAACCCAAACACCCTCTCCTTTCCTCTCCTCTATCTTCGGCCTCACTCTCTCCTCTCCTTCGGCTCCTCCCACCACCACCGAACTCCCTCTCTCTCCCACCCTTCGGCTACCGAACCCCCCACCTCCTCTCCCTTCGGTAGCCGATTACACCCTTACCCCCTCTCCCCTCGCCGATCTCTCTCTCTTTCCCTTACCCCTTCGGTAGCCGAAGTCACCACCACCCTTATACCCTCTCCTTTCCTTGTCTTTGGTAACCAACCCTCACACCCCTCCCCCTCTATCCCTCTCCTTCGGTAGAAACCTTCCACCAAAACTCACCCCACATCAAAATCACCCTTATATCTTCCTCTCTTTCTCTCTCGCACTCCTCAATCGAACACCACACCACCACCCTGCTGAAGACACACCCTCCCCTCACCGTTTTTTTCCCTTCTCTTTCTTTTCTTTTAATTTCTTGTTAAAAGAGAGAGAGAGAGAGAGAGAGAGAGAGAGAGAGAAAAGAGTCCAAAAAAAAAATGGGCCACTGAATTTATGAGTTCTTCGTGTCTTGTAGTTTTTCTGTGTGTCGGTATTTTTTTCTATGTGTTGATGTCATCATCAAATAGGGGGAGAAAAATTGTTGGCTCTCTAGTTGATTTGGTGATGACTCTCCTATCAACACTTAGAAACTCAAGAAGACCTCTCTCAACAAGGGCCTCTATCCACCAATCGAGCTCTCAGCCAAGGTATGTTTTCCTTCATAAATTCTCCCGATCTACAATGGGTTGATGCTCTCTACACTCCGGGGTCCAAGGCTCTCTCATCTGTAGTAGCCCCATCTGTCCCATCCCAAGTGAATCCGGCTAGCGAAAAAAAAATCCTCAAAAGCTTCTGGCACCTCCGCACTAGCTAAGATGACCATACGACCGAAAGAACCTTCGGTTGTTGCCCCGGTCACACATCTCTCTTCAAAGCGGAGGCACTCACCTTCTTCCCCTCCCTCTCCTCTCAAGAGGTTGAGGAAGGTTTCAAGGGCCAAGCCACAAACTCCACCCACCGATTCTCCACAATCGGCAGGTGTTGAAATTTTCCCATCCGGGCCCGGGGATTCTGCTAAACCCAAAACCACCTCCTTTGTATCCTCACAAAATGATACAATTGTAAAACTGAGGACCCCTATTATTCCCTCATCAACCTTTTCCTTGGTTGATAAGGATGACTTGGACTCCTTCCCTATCCAAGGTGCCTCTTCTCCACCTCACAACCTATCACCCAGGATTCTCAATCCTGATGCTTCTGCACGATCCAAGGATGAATCTGTCCTTCCAAGAGCAGGTTCGGAGGATCCCGAAAATCTTCTGACTTCTTAGTTAAGAGGGAGTATGAGTTGAGGGGGAACATCTTACCACTCAAGCTTAAACTCTGCTGAAACTAATTTTGCAATGGACTATGTGATCAAAGCCACCTGACATTAATTGAGGGGGAGTATGAATTGAGGGGGAGCAACCAACCACTCAAGTTCAAACAATCCCGGCTACTGTCTTCTGTATCTTTGTATATATTTTTTCTTTCTCATTCTTTATTCATTGTATTCGTATGTATACCTATACTTTTCATTCTCTTGTAAATGTCAGTATACCAAAAAAAAATGGTCTATGTGAAAAGAACCCAAAAAGAGTAAAGATGGGTCAAAATGAATTTATTCAGTACACTCTTTGTTCTATTCTTTAGTATGGATGTCATCCTCAAATAGGGGGAGATTGTTGGGTCATCTGAAGATTTGAAGATGACCTCCTGATCTTCCATCTTATATCATCCTACTTAGAATATGTTTGAGGTTCTTTTAGCAGCTTGGTTTCTATACAAATGTTCGGTGAAGTCGAAGATCAGCCGAAGAAGACAAAGAAGGAGTACATCTCTCAAAGCGGATTGAAGATAGTTTCCTCAGCCTAAAGCCAAGCATGCCCAAGTGATCAACACCATCGGCCAGGATGGTGTCAATCACATATCTTCAGGAGTATGAAGGTGTTCTCACATCTTCAGGAGCCGAAGATCTCTCAAGTCTTCGGCAGCCGATGATCTCTCCTTAGAAGCTGAAGATGTTCTCACATCTTCAGGAGCCGAAGATGCCTGAAGATTTCTTTCAAACACATTATACTTTTCTGACAAAGTATATATGTGATATCTTGCATTGACGTGGACCTCATCCCAATATCAGAAAAAGTAAGTTTGTCTCTTACACTCTTTTAAGGAAAGGTCCACACCATCCCTGCAGGTCAACACTTCAAGACAAAGTCACTCCAAGACAAAAGGTACATCATGTACCATGCAGAAGACCTGTGTCCATCCCTTGCTCAACAGGTGTCTCATACATTAAATGCATGAGGCACTATAAATATGATGGATGTTTCAACATGCAAGATAAACCAGCTCTACTACCTTCAAGTTCTCTAAGTGCCTGGCAATTTTCTCTCTACGAAGTTCAATTGTTTTCTTTTACAATTGTTCTTTATTCTCTTTGTGTAAGATTGTTTGAATATATTTCATCTATTCTCTTCCGCAACAATCAAAAGTTTTCTATGTGTAATTCTTGATTTCAAATCAATAAGATTTGAATTAAGTGAAAAATTGTGTGTATTGTATTCAACCCCCCCCCTTCTACAATAATTTGCTTGTTTATTTACTGCTATTTGGGACCAACAAGTGGTATCAGAGCGGTTTAGTTTAACTCAATAAACTAGATCAGCAATGGCAGCCTCTTCTTCTTCTTCTTCTTCTTCTTCTTTAAACAATGCTTCTTCTCAAAACACCACTGCTGTTTCATACGACAATGGCTCTATAGCCAAACCACCAAAGTTTAACCCCAATAACTTCTTCTTGTGGAAAAGTCGTATGATACTCTTCTTAGAAAGAGTTGACAGCATATATCATACTATTTTGCATGAAGGTCCTTTTATTCCTAAAGTTTGGGACCGATATAATGCAGACAAGGGAAAAGCTGACGAGGACTCTTCTGAGGAAGAAAGAACTCCAGCTACTGGGAGATACATTGTAAAGGACCCCAGTAAATACAATGATGAAGACAGACGTCTCATAGCTCTTGATACTAAAGTCAGAGCCATCATTGCCCTCTCTCTGCCTGATGAGGTCTACCATTCTCTTGTTAACTTTTCTCACATCTTCAGGAGCCGAAGATGCCTGAAGATTTCTTTCAAACACAATATACTTTTCTGACAAAGTATATATGTGATATCTTGCATTGACGTGGACCTCATCCCAATATCAGAAAAAGTAAGTTTGTCTCTTACACTCTTTTAAGGAAAGGTCCACACCATCCCTGCAGGTCAACACTTCAAGACAAAGTCACTCCAAGACAAAAGGTACATCATGTACCATGCAGAAGACCTGTGTCCATCCCTTGCTCAACAGGTGTCTCATACATTAAATGCATGAGGCACTATAAATATGATGGATGTTTCAACATGCAAGATAAACCAGCTCTACTACCTTCAAGTTCTCTAAGTGCCTGGAAATTTTCTCTCTACGAAGTTCAATTGTTTTCTTTTACAATTGTTCTTTATTCTCTTTGTGTAAGATTGTTTGAATATATTTCATCTATTCTCTTCCGCAACAATCAAAAGTTTTCTATGTGTAATTCTTGATTTCAAATCAATAAGAATTAAATTAAGTGAAAAATTGTGTGTATTGTATTCAACCCCCCCCTTCTACAATAATTTGCTTGTTTATTTACTGCTATTTGGGACCAACAAATAATACTATTAAAACATTAAATATAAATCAATAATGCATACATAATCTTTTAATTTTTATAGTATTCTTATTTTTCCTCTTTCCTAAACAATAAGAATGAAAGTTTGAATAACTTTTGGAAAACCATATTAGGGACTGTTTGTTTACCTCTTAATGGTTCCATTAAGAGACAACCTCTAAATCGCTAAAAGATAAATCTTGTTTGGAAAAAGAAGTGTTGCCTCTTAATGGTTCCAAAATCCTCTTAATGATTTTGTATCCTGACCCTCCCTTAATCATTAAGAGTCATGATTTCATTATGAATAATTAGCAAACAAACATATTTCAAATTTTCAATTTACACTATATCATAAAAACCTCTTAATTATTCATACCCCTTAATCATTCTGCACTAAATCATTCATCAACTGCCAAACAACCACTTAGTGTTCCCAGATGAAAGGGATCAAGTTTTGAAAACGGATACGAAATCTAAATCACCTTAAATATAATTAGTTATTAAATAAACAAATTATATCAGATAAATGAGTATTTTATTTTTTGTAAATTGATACCCATATCAATATAAGTTTTTTTTAACCAAGTTTTCAAAGTTTTGATCACGAGTATATTGACATTCAAGTATATTTGTACTTGTATATTTACTATATTATAAACATTTACAACATGTAGTTAATCTCTTAAAATTCAAGTTTACAATTTATCATGGGATACTTACAATGTTTTAAATTTTCACATTTGAACTTCATTAACTGATAACCAATTGATATACCATTTCAAGCAGAGATAAACGTTGAATCCTACTCATACGACAAGATAATAAATAAAATTGATACCCAATTGAACACTCTTTCATTTTCTCTAAATCACATGAAACCATATAATAAAAGCGAAAGGGGCACCCAAAGTTTTTAATTACACTGCAAAATAATAACATATATACATATATGTTGAGCATAGAAAATAAGTAAATAACAATGTTAACCTAAACATAAACAATTAACAATTTGAACTTACACGCAAGTTGATGAAAAAGCCCTAAACACAAGTAAAATTGAGCTCCAAAGTTTTTGTGGTTCTATTTAAAATCTCAATTTTTTTTGAAAAAACAAATACAACAACATGAAAGATAATTTTTGCAAGAAGTATGAAGAAAAAAAAATGAACCAAACACTAAGAGAAAACAACTAAAAACAACACGAAAGAGGAAGACATCTAATGACTCCGAAACGAACAACATATGAAAATACCCCCAATTGCAACACCAATTCGTCCAAGAGTAACTGAAATCTTTTGCAGATTAAAAGCCTAATGATATGATAAGAGCTGGATATCGAAAGCCAAATTAAATTCCGGGGGTGGTCTATCAAAAAACATCACTTTGCTACGAAAACTCCAAATCACATACACGACTGTCCATAAAAATGCTTGTCAAAATCCTTTTTTCAAGAAAATGATACTGAAGGTTGATATTCTATGGGAAAAACATTAGAAATAGAGTTCACGTTGAAGAAAGCCAGACCCCGCTATCTCAACAGCATTGCCCATACGTCTCACACTTACTAAGAAACGACCCTATTTAAAATCACATTTAACCAATGTTTTAAAAACCGGGTCGACCCGGCCGGTCGAACCGGTTGATCCGGAAACCGGTGAAGAGATTGGGTCAATTGCGACCGGGTTGATGCCATTTTATGACCCGGATTGAACCGGTCGGTTCTATAAAAAAACCGGTTGAACCGGTAACAAAAGTTAAAAACCAATAGTCCAATAGACAATACGTATTAACGTTAAAAACCAACACTCCAATGTTTCAAGATCCATGATTTGGTTTGATCGTTATGTTTCATTTTGATGTATTTGGATTGATGAAAAACTTATGCTTATGTGTGTTTATTTAATGTTTTTGGATTGATGTAAAACTTGTTGTTATGTGTTTTTTTAATGTTTTAACTTGTGGACATCAAATTTTTTGTTTTATATATGTATGTATGCCGAAAAATGAAAATTACATATAAATTCTTGAAACCGTGTTGACCCGATGGTTGAATCAGTTGAACCGTGACCCGATCACCACACCGGGTCACCACATCGAGTCAACCAAAAAACCAGTTTTTAAAACATTTGTATTTAACATACTAAAAATATGTCCCTAACTCTTTTAATGGCCAATTGCTTTTTAGTGGATATTAAACAATTAAAACGTTTTTAGTTTCTTTTGTATTCCAACGGAAAACGTTTTCAGTTAAATATTCTAATTTTACCGATCAAAATTTGTCAAGACACAAAATAACAAAAAGTTGATGCTTTAAATTAGAATGGTATTAAATTATAACAAAATGTGACAAATAAATTGTCCCATCACCAAGATTTCGTTTTGCTAATCTCAACCGCAGATCATTTCCATCCAACGGCCTTGATCCTCTACGCGCATCTGCCGACTCTCTCCTCCCATATGCGGCTTCAACCACGCGCTCGAACCAGCGGTTTCAAAGATTCCTTTAAATCCGCGTGACGAATCTTTTTTTCAATTAACTCAAAACTTCATCCTCTGTTTCCGTTGTACCCAAAAGATTTCTCTGCGAATCGTTTTTCTCTCTCTTTACGTACGATTTAGGGCGAACTGGCAGAGAATTGAAGCTGACTAGTGGTATCAGGTAATGTACGCTACATAGATCACCATTTCTTATTTTTGGTACATGCAATTTTGTTTTGATGATTGTTCGTTTCTGAAACTGTGTTGTTAAAGTGTGATTGTTGCTAGAATGGATGAAATTAGGGCTTTTTGTTCTAATTTGTTGTTATTTTATTTTTTTTGGGCTTATGCGTAGTGATTCTTAGGCTCGTAATGAAAGAAGTTTAAAGTTCTCTGATTGATACTGTCTAAATCCACGTGTGAACTCATGTTTAGTTTGTTGTGATTTTGTGTTTTATACGAAAGCTAAGTGTTACGATTTCAAAAATGGTGTTGAGGAGACTTGTATTTTTGAAATGCTATTCAGTGGTTAGGATATGGTTTACATGATGACTTGTATCTTGCTTCTATAAAGTGATTTAGGGACAGTTTACCAAACGCCAACTCTTACCGGCAAAAGTCACCACTCTCGTTTACTCATGGAGTAACATTCCGTATCCCAGTACTAAGGCATATATTGTGCAACCTAAGGCATATAAGGTCGGAATATAGTATTTGGAAAGTGTTATTCATACACGATCCCAGAACTATCCAAGTGATTATTACCACAAAAAACCCAGATTCTCTAAAAGCATACATTGAAAATGTAAAAAGTAAGGGGCCGTTTACTAAACGCTTACTGAGTAAGCACTTACCTATATAATTTACCTTATTGATTGAGCATGGAAAGAACCAAGAATCTTACCCGGAAAGAGATAAGGCAAAGACTAAGGGCCTGTTTGTTAGCAGCTTAATGAGCTTAATGAGACTCATAGCTTATTCAGTCAGCTATATACGACTGTTTGGTAGTGGCTTAATGATATAGAAAGTGGCTTATTCAGTAAGATTTTAAGGGGGAGCTTTAAAGCCAAGTTTTTTTCAAACCAGTCCCTACCATTAAAAAACATGTTCCTTCCATCTATGAAAAAACTCTCTCAAATAAAAACCTTCTAAATCTATACAGACAGATTAATCTACACAGACAACTTTATCCATACAGAACTTAATGGAAAACCAACCAAACAGCCCCTAATAGTCTTATCCGGTAAGTTTGGGAAACGACTCTTTCCCGGTAAGTGCTTACCAGGTTTAAAATGCTTACCAACAATCTATTTTCATGGCCAAGGATGTTACACGATAAGGTAAATGAAGGTGATTCTCTTGTCAGTAAGCGCTTACCGGGTAAGAATTTGGTAAATGGCCCCTGTCTTGATGTCGATGTGGGTGAGGAGGAAATTAGTAGGTAGGGGTCCATTTCGGTGGTTAGGATATGGTTTACATGAAGGTGATTGCAGGTCTGATCCTCAAGTAGTATCTAGTGTGATAATCTTTAGAGGCATTTATCACCTTACTACTTTATTTAATTTGACAGAACACTTTTTAACTTCAAAATTGGTAGCATTTGTTAAATCTTTCTTGAACAACCCATGACTGTTTTAAATTACGCATTGCAGATAGATAAACTGTTTTGTTTAAATAGACAAATAAATATTTGGTTTAAATCTAAGTTGAAGTCCTACCCGTGGTTTGTTTTTAACACAAGTGTCATGCATAAGCTTTCATTCATGGATGTCGCACGTTTCATCAATGCATTACTGAAGTATTCACATTTACGTTCACAATTTGCAGGCAGCGGCAGTGGTGACTCTCAAAATCTCGAGATTGTTTGCTTCTTGACTAAAACTCTTTGGTTGATACACTCAGCATCTAATTTGAAGAATGGCATTTGCAACATCGAGTTTTTGGGGCCCAGTTACTTCCACCACGGAGTGGTGTGAACAGAATTACGTGTACTCTTCTTATATTGCTGAGTTCTATAACACGATTTCAAATATCCCGAGCATTCTTTTTGCGCTAATTGGGCTTGTGATTGCCTTGAGCCAGCGGTTTGAGAAAAGATTTAGCATACTCCATATCTCGAATATGATACTTGCTATTGGGAGCATGCTGTTCCATGCCACATTGCAACGATTGTAAGTGTTTGTAATCCATTTAGCTAAGCCGCATTACATTGAAGTTGATGGTTTGAAATGAAATTTCATCTTATTTGTTAGCAGCTTAACGAATTTAATGAGATTCATAGCTTATTCGGTCAGCTATATATGACTGTTTGGTAGTGGCTTAATGATATAGAAAGTGGCTTATTTGATAAGTTTTTAGGGGGAGCTTTATGCATAAAGCCAAGTTTTTTTCCAAACTTGCCCCTCTCAACTGAAAAACATGCTCCTTCTATCTATGAAAAAACCATCCCATACAAAACCCCTCCCAATCTATACAGACATGTTAATCCACACAATCAGCTTTATCCATTCATGACTCAGGGGCTGTTTGCTTTTTTTAATATTTAGCCCTGTATGGGTTAAGTTGTCTGTCTGATCTGTTTGTTTGAGGGACGAGAGACCAGTGGGTTTGAGGGAGGCAAAGAGATAGGGTTGGATTATTTCTGGGAATTTTTGGTATTAATTTGTTCGGGGTGGCTTAATGGGGACAAATGAGGGCTCCTGGCTTCTTCCATATAGCCATTTTAGCTTAATGGCTTAACTATTAAGCCGTAAAGAAACACTCATGAATGGCTGAACGAATAAGCCGTCCAAACCATTAAGCAGCCCCTTAATGGAAAACCAACCAAACAGCCGAATATGTGCATTTTCTTGAAAAGATAATTGAATTATGCTTTTTTCGCTGCGGTGATCTAATATTTCTGATGGAAATTGTTGTTACTTGCATTCAGGCAGCAACAAGGTGATGAAACACCAATGGTGTGGGAAATGCTCTTGTACATCTACATCCTCTACTCACCAGATTGGCATTACAAAAGTACCATGCCCACCTTTTTGTTCCTCTATGGTGCACTTTTTGCCGTCTTCCATTCACAGCTCCGTTTCGATATCGGTTTTAAAGTCCATTACGTGTTACTCTGTCTTCTGTGCATCCCGAGGATGTACAAGTACTACATTCACACACAAGATAAACCCGCCAAGTGGCTAGCCAAACTATACACGATCACATTGTTGGTAGGGCTTTCGTGTTGGCTTTGTGATCGTCTCTTCTGTAACAACGTTTCCGTTTGGCACTTCAATCCACAGGGCCATGCTTTGTGGCATGTGTTCATGGCATTCAACTCGTATTTTGCAAATGAATTTTTAATGTTCTGTCGGGCTCAGCAACGAGGATGGAACCCTAGAGTTACGCATTTTGTGGGGTTCTTGCCATACGTCAAAATCGAAAAACCGAAGTCCCAGTGAAAGGAGAAGCAGTATTATATATCCCCTCTTTTATCTTGGTTTGTGTGGTCTCTTTTGTACCATATATACACAATTACACATGTTTTGTGTTATGTTAGGTTAGATATTGGGCTTTTTAAAGGGTTGTTACTCAATTTTGATATAGATATCTGATTTTGTTTGATTATATATCAGTAGGTTGTAGGTTTCTGTATTTTGGAATGGTTTAATGCAAAATTGGGTAAAAAGAGATCCAATTCTTTATGGTATGAATGGTTATATGGAGTTATTTGGTGTTTATTCAGCCTTTTTAATTGTATTCTACATGAATGTAATATTATAAATCTTTTATAAGTGATCCCTGCTGTGAAATCAACGATTAATCTATAATTTCTAATTATTATTTATGATTAATATTCATTTATTTAACATTATTATAATTATTTATAATTTAATAATTCAATATACAAACCTTTAAATAGTTTGGACATTAATTAGTATTTGTTTTTCATGCTAATTTTAATAAACAATTATCTATTTATTACTAATAAAATAAAATAATAAAGTGAAATAAATTAAAAAACTTACTTGTGTGTTAAAAATGTCACCTTTCAAATATTTCTAAAAGAATTTAGTACATATGCCACATCATTGGAATTTGGAAAGGGATTTAGAAATCTCCGTTGAAGATGCTTGAATGCTCGTGATTGTAGATTCTTACCAACACCTTTCATAAACTTAAATACAAAGTACTCCAAATTAACTCGTATGTTTTTTTTTTATAAAAATATACAAACCATAAAAATGTCAAAAATCATAAAAACCAATTTTTATTTCATCCATCTAGAACAAATATATCGATATAAAACATTGACCATAACTAATAAACTCTAATTATCTTTCATAAATATTCAAATCATAACAAATGAGCCTTCATCATTAAATTTGTTTTATTAAAAAAAACTATAGAAAAATTTGCTTTCAATAACTCAGATTCTTGTTTCAAAAAGATAGAACTTGAAAAAAATGAACTTAAAAAAAAAAAAAAAAAAAAGAAAAGACGCAAACTCTACATCAAGAGAAGGAAAAGGAATCAGAAAACCAACTCTAGTTGGCATACATAGATTAGGTTATTAAAGGATTAAATCACAGTTGTTGATTGTGTAAAAGAAGTCAGGTTTTAATACGGCATCAGGTAATACCAAATCTTACACAAAAACGTAAGATTACAAGTATATATATTTTTTATCTTCTCTAATTGGTGTAAACTTTGATATAAATGAATAGCTGCTACACCAAACTGGTGTCCCCATTGGAATGATTTAGCGTCAAATTTGGTATTTGATGTAAGATTTAGTGCCCCTATTGGAAATGGTCATATGCCGAACGGTCGTAACGACTTATCCAACAGCCATAAGTTTGCATTTGTTTATGCTTATCTAAACCAAAAACCTGTGATACACACTGCAAAATATTACATATAGAAATACTAGAAACAAAGTCAAGTCATTGTTTACAACTATACCCTCAAACCAATGAGGAACCACTACCTGCTCAATCCCAACTTTTAGACAAAACAAATCCAGGCAAACTGATGGATGATGATGTACAAGCTGATGGTTGACTAAAATTATGGGTTTTCAGATAAATTGCTTCAGAAATTCTGTTGCCACTAACCTTCCTCTTGTGTTCATTGACAATTTCAGTTCACTTATCTCTTTATCAATATCCTGCAAATCCACCATTATACATACAATAACTTCCCATTTCATATAAATCAGGACCATTCGAAAGTAGAGAAATATTTCATCATCATGAATTGCGATTAAAACAAGCATCTTGTGGTTGTTAGGTAGATGCTGAACAATTTTTGGTGCAAAATAATTAAGTCGTCAGAATGATTAACAAATTCTGTATGATTTAGTGCAAAATATAAAAATGATTGTTTTCTAAATGAAACGTCTGAATGACGTAAAATTACCATTTTAATTTAATGCTGAATGAGCTACCACCTGAAGCTATGTCCTACCTCAATTAAGAGGACAAGTTCCACAATCCACATCCGTTACAAAATAATTCCTACTTTGACACATATGATTCAAAGGCACTGCCAATTTTAGTATTAGCTAAACCCCGTGTGTTTGGTATGTGGATGGGACTGGACAGGATTGCGCGGGAGAGAGTGAGGTAAGCGGGTGAAGAATTGTGGAGGTATAAGGTTTTAATTTAATGTGGTTAGTTTAGTAATTTACCAAACTTGTCTCATCTCCCTGATTTTTGTTCTATTTTATTTTCGTGGGACAGACAACATGCACAGCTTGTGTCCTGTCTCAGTTTAACGTCGCGCCAAACGTGGGACATCAAGTTTTTGTACTGTCCTGCGTATTTTTTAATCTGTACACTTTTTAGTTAATGCTTCCTATTTGAACCTATGCTACACATGTCAAGAATCTTGTAAGTTCATCGTGTGTTCTAAACGTAACTTGAATCATAGAAACAACATTCATAAAAATTGCAATGGAAATCCATGTGCACTAAAGAAATATGGAGCATCAAGTCGAAGGCAGTAATTAGTTGGAGCATGAAGTCAAAGGCAGTAACTACTTGGAGCATGAAGTCAAAGGCAGTAATTAAAGTTCATTGAAATCTTACTTCCATGAATTGCACAATGAAGTCAATAAGCTTGTACTTCTGCATCTCTTCACAGTGGTAATTAGTGATGAGAAAACTAATATCATAACCCTGAAAAAGGATAAAAAGAGAAATACGGTTATAAAACATTGAAGCTTTGGCATATATTCCCCATAGAAAATAACAATCTAATATAAAAGGGTTTCATTTTGAAAAAAAAAATGACATTACCATGAACACAAAATTGGACCTTCTTTTAAAGTGCATAGTTAAAGTGCAACCATATATAAATGTGGACTGTGATAGCTTTTAGGGTGTAGATGAGATGAGATGGCTCATTAAAAGCTTGAGCCAAGCCGACTCGCTTGAAAATCAACACAAGATCAAGCCTAGTGCGGCTTGGACTAGTGCCACACGTTGAACCTAAATGAGCCAAGCTTCGACGAGTTGAGTCTGACACGTCTACATGAGCCACTTGGTGTTATTTATATTTACAACCTACTAGTCTCAGCCACTTTTGAAATTTTAATTGTAATTATTTGAAAGTGGGCCTACATGCTACTTTTCTTATGGATTGATTTTTGTTTGTATATAAGCCTAAGCCAGACAAACCAAGCCAAAGCTCAAGCTTATATGAGCCTGCTCAAGCTCATAGGAACCAAGCCTATACAAGCCACAACTTGTGCTTTTGGCTTATTGAGCCTAGCCATGAATTTTTTGAGGTTGGCAAGCACTAGCCCAACCTGAGCCTAACAAATTTTCACAAGCCGAGCTTTCAGCCGAGCAAGCTCGTGCTTGGCTCAGGCCAAATACACCCCTAGAAGATTTCAGTTGAATATTGTTCTTGTTTTTACAATTGGTTAAATATGCAATCATATGAAAACCCAGTACCGAATATCAATTTTTATCTTTCAAGCAAAGTTACTTTATAATCCCATAATTACAGTATCGTGATTTGGGATGCAACACAATTTTCAATTGGCTCATTAAAGTTTAAAAAGAAAATCAAAATCAGCTCATTACATAAAAGGCATTACACACCTGTACTGGCTTTCTCCGCAATACTTGAAAAGCTTCTGCCCTCATCGACAAAAATCTAAGGAACTTCTTGGTCAGGATGTTTTCAAGCTCGTCTGCCTGCTTTACCTATGTACGAACCAAAAGGGGAGAGTTGAAACGTTACTGAATTGATACAAACAAGATGTTGCTCAACTAAGAAATATGGAAGCAAATATTAACCTGCTGAAAAGAGAGCGTTACAAAAATGTAGCAAGGTTCATGAGGATCTTTGTTTTTTAGTTTCAATTGAGCATAAAAGAATCCCAAAATCAAGAATCAAGAATAAATTATACCCTTCTAAGTTAATCTTCACTAATTGTTACCAACATGGTATATTTTAGCAACTAAAATATGTTAGTTCTGGAGTCTAATTTAGACTATACACTGGAAAACAACTTTGTGGAACCAACTGCATGATACATATTACAATCAAGGCAACTAGGATGTCAATATTCTAGTCTAGTCCATTTTCTGTGTATATTTTTTCCCTATAAATGGTGTCAACCTACTTCCTTGTATGCATTATAGAATTCACAAGATAAAATAAGAATCTTAGCAACGACTGCAAATGCAAGCAAATTGTTGAACCATGTAAGTGTTGTGTCTCCAATTTCTCGTTTTTCACAACTTTTGTTGTGTGTATATGATTATCAATCCCAACAATATTATACTCCATTTGTCATGTAAATACTGCCACAATTTCCATCTTGGGATGTCCTATGAAAATTGCAACATTTTCATTTCTTGGGATGTTCCCAACTTCCAGTTGACCTCTTTGCGCATTGTCATCATTACATAAAAACTGATTAAATTGATTAGAGTTTACAAGATTTCCTTGTATTGTCATTACTTAAGCTACTTTAGACTTTTGTCAAATAGACACGTGCTCGGTCAATTGTTGCCTTTGGTTCATGCGACAAAGGAATTATTTATAAACTTTGTTCAGAAAGTTCGAATCTTTTTCCCAGAAGATCTGTAGGTAAAACATCAGATGCTTTGTGTTCTCATTTACTGCAATTACCTTAAGACTTATGCGCAGCGAATTAATAGAAGTTTCAATCAAGCATTTTTCAGCCTCATTTCGACAAATCAAAACCTGAAATGGAAGTACCAGCATTAACACATGATGATGATAAAACAAGAAGATAAATAATCAACGGGAAAAACAACCACTAGTATTTATACCATGACAATCAAAACAAAGGGAAAAGAGGAAAACATCATAAGAAGGATGCAGCCATGATCTCTAACCATAATTTTAAATTGCAACATTTAATATTTCTCCAACTTCTAAAAATTAGAATTACACAATTGTATAAATGTAAATACAAAAAAGAGACCATTGTCTTTGGCACTTTTTGTCCAAAGTTGATCATTCTTGCAAAGTGTAGTGTGTGTGTGTGTGTGTGTTTTCATTTTTGCAAAAAAGATGGCTCATATGCAATGAAAGCCAAACAAAATGTTTTGAGAAGAAAAGTACAACAAAAAATGTACTAGAGTGTCAATTTTATCAACAAGCGTTATTTCTAAGAGAAAGGCAACTCCACCCCTTTGTCTATCTCATTAATGCTTTACATGAGTCGGTATCACAGACTAATTTCCGCCTACATAAGAAAAAAAACATAGCTAAGTAGTTCATATGAAATACCAAGATTCTGTTCTTACAGGGTTGAGCAGAAGTTCCGGGCTGGTCCTGAAAATGGAAGAGAAAAAACATCAAAACTTTTTGACACGAAAGTTTTTCTTCATTTTGTTTTCTAGTTACATTGGGGGTCTGGGGATATGAAAATGAACATTATAAAATGAGCTTCAAAAGATGGCTAATTCAAGTATCAGCTACATACTTCATCTCAACTTCGGGTTTGTTATGCCTTTCAACTTCTTGACAAGGAAAGTTCTGCAAAAAGGATATGACAACATTAGAGAAAATGTATGCATTCAGACCTGAAATTAGTAGTTACACAGTCCTGCTTAAACCTGATGTTGACATATGTTGCAAGGATACAGGTGCATGACACGTATTTACCAAGATTTGTTGACTCTAAAATCTGAGGATATAGGTGTGTGCACATGTGTGTGTATGTATATACAACTTTAAAAATCTCATAATTCGTATATAATATTTATATACGGAAAATTGAACTCACACACACTTCTAACCTTTGGTGAGACTTGAACCCCTAACCTCCAAGAAGGAGGGTTTACCAGGTACCGCTGGGCCAATGGCCCTTAGGTCACATGCTTAAGTTTGTATCTTATCCACGCATATTTTATTTGGTGCATCTATACTAATCTAAACTTTTAACCAAAGGAATTCATTGCATGACCTAGCCTCCTCTCACACACAACTGAATTTTAGTCTTAATTTCTAATTTTATAATTGATGAACTTCAATCTCTTCATTTTTCTACCAAAAACTTTTGCATATCCATTATCCGGTATCGCTGACTTTGTGGTCTACAATTCAGAGATACAAGCAATGCTCGCCATTCAGCACCCTTAAGCACCTAAACACCCGATACAGAGATTGGGTAAGGTTCAAGAATCCATGTCTCCAAGACTTTGGCTTGACAATCCAACGATGCACAAACCCTGCTAATGAGTCTTATACTTCTCTTTTCATTCTTTTTCGGCTTCTCTAGCCCTAAACTAGATGCATGTTAGCCTTCTTAATCCAACTACTACATGTAGCATAACATTGCTTACCTGCAAACACATGGCAGCTTCTAAAGTGTTCCGTATGCAAGTCAAATACAACCTCAATGAGCTTGCCTGTAAAACATGACGAGTTAATTACTACAAACACGCGAAGAATTATGCCAACTATGGCAGTAAATCACCTAAAACAACATCAAAAACAAATATTAGAACTTTATTATGCATAAGAAGATAAATGATAAACACAAAGAGTTCCATGTTAGCTAATAAACATACACCATAAATACTGCCTACAAACACTGGTCTTAAACCCCACAAATCGAGGTGCACCTCTTGTTACACCCCGTGATACACTTGCAAATATACACTGATCAAGTTTGTACATATCTGTTCAATTTAAACATCCTGAACAAGTTGAAACCAATGCACTATGATTAAGTTCATCGTAAGGTAATCACATCTGAATCTGACACAAAATGACTAAAAAAAATATGCATTCAGTTAAATCTAACACAAGATGTATGTGTATGCTCTTTAGCTCTTACATACACATACATCTTCTAAGAATTGATTAGCATCTTTCTAAAATTCCTCCACTGACATGAAATCAAAGTAAACGCATCAGATTGAAACTAAACGCGTATCTTCAGATTCAGTTAATTCAGATGAATGTAAGGGGAATTGAGAAGTTGAGTGATACAGATTCAATCAATCTAGGGTTTTAAGCGTGTGTGTGTGAGGATCGAAAAAACCGGATTCGAGCATCTAACACTTGCTTACCATAGATGGAGTGTATACGAAAACGTGTAGAAGATGTTGGATCGATTTGAAAGTGCAGCGACGAATTCTCCTTTTGATCTCACATCCGAGAACAACAAAAATTAAAAGAAAAAAATGAAGAGAAAGAAATCCGACCTGCCGGATTCGAACCAGCGACCTAAGGATAAGCTGATGGCTTGTTGCCTACTACAGTCCTCCGCTCTACCAACTGAGCTAAGGTCGGTTTGTGGTTTATGCCATGAACTTAACCTATTATACTTACGCACTCAATTTTTTTTTTGTCAACTTGACACTTTCGTTTCTCACTTTCTCATATTTAAATATTATATTATATGACAAATTAATTTGAGTAAAAATTTGATTATCAGTATACATAACTCGTCTTTAACAACATTAAGGGTTGTTTTGCAGTTGTTGAATAGTTTGGTGCAGAATGATTAAGAGACTCTTACGATATAGTGCAAAATCAAATATGGTTGTTTGATAATTGTTAAGAATGAAATTAGGGCGCTAAACGGTTAAGGGAGACCCAAGATACAAAATAATTGAGAGGGTTTTGACTTTTGAAACCATTAAGAGGTTGACTTTTTTTTGCCAAACAAGATTCACCTCTTAGCAATTTAGATATTGTCTCTTAATAGAACTATTAAGAGGTAAACAAATTGTCCTTTTACCAACTAAGCTATACGTCGAAGGTTGTATCACTAATTAATTGTAATGTTTTTTTTTTAATAAACGAAACCTAATTATGCAATTAACTTACGGAAAAAAAATGGTTTCAAATGAGAATTAGCTTAAAATGTTTATTAATGTGTGTTTGTGTGTATTTAATAAGGGTAAGGTGTCGTTTGTTTTTTAAGAGGTCTGAAGTTTTATTTTACTTCTGATTAATAAGAGGTGGTGTTGAAGACTGAAATCTGAATCAATAAGATTGTTTGTTTTTTGTAACGTCTGGAGGCGTCTTAAGAGAAAGGAGAACATATGAAATGAGACGACGATAAGAGATTTTAAGAAGTTAGGTCACCACTTCTTATTTCAGATGTATTTAAGAGGCATTAAGAGGTTCTGAAAACTGAAAAAAACAACCACTCTGAATGTCAAACGATCTGAACGATCCAGATTTAAGAGTCATTAAAAGGTATTTTTAAAAAAACAAACAACCCCTAAGTTTTTAAAATGTAATGAAATTTGCCAAAGTTTTTTCATTCAATATAATATATAATTTGTTTTCTTTATTAATATAATAAAGATTCAGATCATTTTACTTGGGGGTTGTTTGTTTTTTTAAAAAAAACTCTTAATGACTCTTAAGTCTGAATCGTTCAGACCTTTTTACACATAACCTCTTATTAATCATAACTAAAATAAGACTTCAGACTTTAGATCTCTTAAAAAACAAACGACACCTTAATGTAGTAAAATTTCAGAACTTCTGATTTAATGTAACAAAGTTCAATATTTTCAATTTATACCCTAGTAGCGTAACATTTGATAACATGTATCTCAAATTTATTGTCCACTTTGTCGCACTCCTTTTGTAAGTCTCTTGTAAACGAGTATCCACGTCATCAAATGATACAAGCTAAACAAAAACGTTGTGAAATAGGTATAAAATAGAAATATTTGAAACTTTATTATATTGATTAAATTTTTTTTGTTACACCAAATAGAAACCAAACCGAACTTTGTTGTAGTTTAATGAATGTTTTCATTTAATCAAACAAACCTATTATATCATACCGGGAGGTAGGCAACTAGGCATGGGATAAAATTTACACAAACATTTCATCTGCCTTAAGAAGCTTTAGAAAAGACCTCTCATTTTTGGAAAGTAAAGCTAGAGGCCACTATTTTGGAAGAAAAAAATTAGAGTAAATTATAAAGAGCATCTCCATGATCATATAAAAATTATGGATTGAATCCCTCAAACGAAATAATTTTATGTCCTGTTTGGTTTGCGGGAATGGAATGGATTTGGAAGGATTTGGATTTTAAATCCATTCCAATCTTGCGTTTGGATTGTGGAAATGGAAAGTTTTGACTGGATTTAAAATCCTTTGACTATTTTAAAATCCAATGTTTGATGGATTTGGAAATCCTTTGAGTTGGGTCAGGATTTCAAATCCAATCCGGATGGATTTTAAGTCGTTTCCTTCTAAATCCAATAAAAATATACAATTTTAGGAAAATCGATAAAAAAAAGTAATTTACTAATAAAAATAAATTCTTTATAAAAAAGAACCTCAATCCAAATCCAAATCTTACAAACCAAACAAGATTTGTAAAGGAATGGATTTGAAATCCATTCCAAATCCTACAAACCAAACACATGAAGGGATTTCAAATCCCCCCAAATCCAAATCCCTCTTTGAAATCCAATCCATTTTATTCCAATCCCGCAAACCAAACGCGCACTTAGGGAATAGCCCTGTGGTCTCATTTTTTTTCATGGATATGCCTCCTTGACCAAACTCCATTAACCACCTATGTACCCCTTACACGAGGAGCATTTTCACCTTTTATTTAATAGTAGTGTTTGATATCGTGCGTTGCACATGATCAAAATAAATGTTAACAAAAATATAAAAATCATTTTCAATGACTATATGTATAATGTTGGGTACTCTGTGAAGGTAAACCTTCACATGTTTTTCCTATGAAGGTTCGAAGTTTTTTGTAACTTCACAATGTTTTGCTATGAAGTTTTAGTGTTATTTTGTGGTTTTAACGGTCTCACGAAAACATCATGGTCTCGCATTATCCCAAGTCTATATAATTTTGTACATAAGAGATGTCTTAAAGAGATAATGTAGCATATTATAATACGTAGAATCTCTTATTATTTTTCTGAAATTTTTTATTTTGTAAAATGTTGAACATGTTAAAAGACTTCTCTATGTTCATATGTAACTTATATTTTCCGTAAAAGTGAGGGGATTTTTAGTAACTTGACACGTCTATTGCAATTTATGTTATTAACCATTTCTAAACATATAATACGTGCAAGTCCATGTACAATACTTTATTTTGGTTTTGAGTCTATTCAACTAATAGAGTTATGAAATATGTTGGATGTGTGATGAACATTATTAACAACACATATAGTTTAAATATTTTTATATAACATTTATTGATGCCGTTTAAAATAAATTGATACAAAAAATAACATAAAAATAAAAAATAAATCAAAATGCTCCAACATAGTGAAAGATTTATAATAAACAAAACTTTAACACCACAATAGCTAAAAAGAAAATTATAAATATATAAATTTATAATAAATAGAAACAATAAAAAAAAAATATATATATATATATATATATATATCAGTTATTACTTAATAAAACTATATTATCAAATATTTATATTATTATTATTATTCAAAATATGTAGTTTAAATAACCTTCATATTTAAAAACCAAATATTATACTATTTTTAAAAATTATAATCGTCCTTAAAAAGTACAATAATACATGATTAAGTGTAATATAAAAAGTGTTTATATTTATCATAATTATTATCTTCTTATAAAAAAAAGATATAGAAGTAATTAAAATCTAATTCAAATGAAAAAACCATCAAGGGTCCAACTCCTTTTTCATTTAGTCCTAGAGTTATTGTCTTCCAATATTTTTTCTTTTTAAATATTAATTTTTTGAATTAAAATTTTTTTTTTGCAATCTAGGTCAAAATTTGGATTGAGGTAAGTGTCACTTAATACCATTACATAGCATTGTCAAACACCGTCAGTTTTTTACTTTTCTTATGTGGAGGAGATTCACCAGTTTCGTTTTCTAAACTGGTAATCTCTGGTAACATTGTTGACAATAGTATAAATCTCAATAAATTGTAGTAAAGTTTCATGGTTGAAACTCTTAAATTGTATGAAACAAAAAAGTAAATTCGTAAATGAAAAGTAGTCTAGTTTTAAACATGATTCAATCATTGAAGGTCAAGAAAATAAGTTTAGATAATATTAGTAGATTTACATTCTCATAAAACTTCAAATGTAACACTAGAAATCTATTAGTATATACAACAAACAATAAACGAATATAAAAATATAGATTTGCAACCCAATTGTGAGTAACAATGTAATATTTGAATAAACAATATACAAATATTCTTTTAGCATTGTATGTTACGGTCCTGAGAAAATTTTTTTAATAAGAATAAAGGTAATAATACATCATGAAATTTTAAAATAGACAAAATCAAGAATAGATTGAAATTGAAGTAGTAGTTGAATGAAAGACTTACATGTAGTAACGTATATGTGTACCATGGTGATGAGACTTTGATGCTCTTTCGGATATTTGGCGATCTTTAGAACTTGTTTCTGTTGGTTCTATATGTTCAAGAATGATTATAAAAATAATATTGCCGGTAATATATGATCCTATAGGGTCACACCAAAACAAGTAGACACCTAATTAATATTTATAAGAATTCGATTATTGATAAATATTAATAATTCTTAAAATTATTATTGAATATGATTCATAATATTAGACACAAATAAAAGATTCTAGTTTATTAGTGATATGATGGGCTCATATGTAACTAGAATTACAAGAAGGACTTATAGTAATAAAATTTAAATTGTTAAAATTATGATTTTAACAAATTTAAACTAGGAGGGCTAAAGGAAAAATATGCATGGCTATATTTTAAAGTGGAAGGGCTTGAATGAAAATATGCATGGAAGAGAGCATGCTCATTGGTTCTTTTGTGTGGTGGTTGGTTGTTTTTATTCAAGACTTTCACCTTGCATTTTTGAAGGAATATAGAACAAGTTTTCAAAACACTCTAAAAAAAACCTTTTCCTCCTCCCTTTCTCTTATGTTCGGCCGAAACCACCATAGTGGTGGTTTTGGTGTTTCTTGGTTAATCGAATCCCTTGTAAATTTGATTCAAGAAAACATCTTTGCATCATCAAGAAGAAATGAACTAGCATTCGAAGTGTTGGAGCTTGTTGGTGGATACCGATAGAGGAACTCTACGTTGGGTTCTACCATCATCATCAACGATCAACCTCCCATGAGGATCCAAAGTCTTCAAAGGTTGTATCTCCAAACTTTCTTTTGTTTTAAGTTATATCTTTTCATTGCATGTAACAAGATCCTTTGTGGGAATGAAATGGTTTTATGTTTTTGTTCAACTTTTGCTTCCATTGCATGAAATATTTTTTTAGTCTTTCATGAGTTTTTGAAACATTTTGAACATTAAATTCCCATCAAGTGGTATCAGAGCCGATGTTATATGCATGATTTGATTTTTTGTTAAAACTTGGTTTTTGGAAGCCATGGATAAAAGTTTCATTTTAAATGAAATGGTTCATGCATGGCTTTTTGGCATCTTTTGCTATTTTTTTATTATTCTATATTGTATGCATATGTGCATAAACAAGCCATGGACCAATGTGTTGAAATTCGATATGGTTGTAATTTCTTTTTTTTCTTGTTGGCATGTAATAGTAAATAGGTTTTATTATTTCAAATTTTTTCTCTTGTAAGTATTAGCTTTTGTAGCTAGTTTCCTTTTGTAAAAATGTCACAAAAGAGGCCAACATGAAGTTCAAGATGAAAGTTCTTCTTATGGGTCATGCAAGTCCATTTTAGGCTAGATGGACTTTTTCAACACATGAATGAGGATTTGAAGACTTGCATGCATGGAGATGTTGGAGTAAGTGGGAGCTTCAAGCCTTTTTTTTTGTCCCTTAGGAAAGGACTACACATTTCTTGTTAGGGCTCACAAGAAATGTCAATAGAATTGCCTTGATTTTATGCACATCTTCTTGCATGTTGTGGTTGTGGTGTTGTTTTATTTTATTGTTTTAAAATATAGGATATCTATATTCGCATTTAAAATAACACATAAATTGGTTCTAAGTCACTTTAAAATGACATAAAATTAAAGTGACAAATTTTAAAAATATGTTTTAAGAGTGAAATGAACCAAACCTTAAAATGGAAATTTTAAGTAAAACAAAATTTAACTTAAAACGTTTGGAAATCAAATTTTGACGTTTTTCATAAAACGTTAAAATGGTTTTGTAATTTTTTTTCTAAAAATTACCAAACGTCAATTTTTTTTAAAAAAAAATTAGTGAAACGAGTTAAAATGTAGATTTTAAGACTCATCCAAACTCATAGTCTAAATAATAAAATGTTTATTATAGGACTATAAATATTTTTTATTTTTATTTTTTTGTGATCTAACATAAATCTTAATATATGATATTAATATTTTGACCACAAATTTTAGTTAATAAAATGGGGATTTTATTTTAACTAAAAGGAACCATATGATGATAAATAAGTTTTTCAAAATTAATATAGTACCACGTATTAAACGCATGCAATAACTCTTAACACTAAAATGTTTTTCAATGCTAGAATTGTAAAACATAATAAATCCCTCTTAGAAGGCAAGTCAATGCCGTCATTTTGAGAGACACTCAATTCATCACTATGGCACCCTTGTGGGATAAAGATCACCTAACCACTTGGATTATCTTGTGATGAATGAGGTGATTCTTGTGTCATTGTGGGATAAAGGTCTCCTAACCGCATTGATATAAGTTTCACACGTTGTCTCAAGTAGGATGACTTGATCGGGAATCTTTTGTGATAAAGGTCACCTAAACAAATGAGCACTTGATGGGAATTTAATGTTCAAAAAAGGTTTCAAAACTCATGAAAGACTAAAAATATCTTTCGTGCAACGGAAGCAAAAGTTGAACAAAAACATAAAACCATTTTATTCCCACAAAGGATCTTGTTACATGCAATGAAAAGATATAACTTAAAACAAAAGAAAGTTTGGAGATACAACCTTTGAAGACTTTGGATTCTCATGGGAGGTTGATCGTTGATGATGATGGTAGAACCCAACGTAGAGTTCCTCTATCGGTATCCACCAACAAGCTCCAACACTTCGAATGCTAGTTCCTTTCTTCTTGATGATGCAAAGATGTTTTCTTGTATCAAATTTACAAAGGATTCGATTAACCAAGAAACACCAAAACCACCACTATGGTGGTTTCGGCCGAACACAAGAGAGAGGGAGGAGGAAAGGAGTTTTTTTTTGAAAAACTTGTTCTATATTCCTTAAAAAAAATGCAAGGTGAAAGTCTTGAATAAAAACAACTAACCACCACACAAAAGAACCAATGAACATGCTCCCTTCCATGCATATTTTCATTAAATCCCTTCCACTTTAAAATATAGCCATGCATATTTTCCCTTTAGCCCTCCTAGTTTAAATTAGTTAAAATCATAATTTTAACAATTTAAACTTTATTACTATAAGTCCCTCTTGTAATTCTAGTTACATATGAGCCCATCATATCATTAATAAACTAGAATCTTTTATTTGCGTCTAATATTATGAATCATATTCAATAATAATTTTCAAGAATTATTAATATTTATCAAGAATCGAATTCTTATAAATATTAATTAAGTGTCTACTTGTTTTGGTGTGACCCTATAGGATCATATATTATCGGCAATATTATTTTATAATCATTCTTGAGCATATAGAACCAACAATCTCCCACTTGCTCAAGATTGCATTATAGAATAATATAGACAGTGGTGGACGTCTAGCAACATCTCACTGCCCCCAGCAACATATGACTGTATATACCAATCATCAACATCCAATTCCCACAAGCTCAAAGCTTCAATTGATAGATAAGGTGTGGTATCAGTTATCCCTTTGTTCGGACATCATGTTGAACATGAGACATGGATCGCTATCATTCTCATATGTCGTTCAACTTTTGGTAAGGCGCCTTAGATGTCTCACTCTTAAACCATTTAGAGGAACAAATCCCATTTTGACTACATACGCCTCTTATGCAATTCATACTATACCCAATGATGGCCTTTATAGGTGCCTACTATTTCAAGATCAACGATTAACCATATCAAAGCACAATACTCCCTACACTCAAGTCCCTAATATGCATCTCAGGTCAAAGGATACAAAGATAATACCTTTATTCAAGTGTCACTCATGACAACGATCCATGAAGTGATCTTGAAGCGGGTCATGTCCAGTACTTGTTCCCTAGCAAATACCTATGAACTTGGTTGCAACACTTTGCCACTTTTACCCTTAAAAGTCAACCAATCCAATTCATATTAGTCTTACTTCATAGTTGTTCCCACAACTATGACCGACTATGGACATTTAGAATAACTAATTTATTCATGGATTAAACATGCTAATATAGAACACAACGAGTATGAATAAGATCATATCCTATATATCTATTTATAATACTATACTTGTTGCTTAACTTGTTCCAATATCTAAATACTAAATCCAAATCAAATCCCATCACTTAGAATAACGAAGTCCTTTGGCTTAAGCATGACCCTTCAAGCTTAGCATGTAAAAGAGTTTCGTGAATGGGTATACTAAGGCTTGATCTATGTGAACTTTGTGAACACGAATGCCTCATTTCAAACTTTATTCCGAATATAGTTTTGGAGTAGATGCTTGATATTCTGATGTGACATAGCGTACTTTAGCTCTCGTAATGGCACGCTTATTTTCGCAAAAGATTTATAGGTGATCTGAAATGGAAGGTATCATCCTAGCTTTTAATGAACTCTTTCATCCAAGACATCTTTACCTTTTGTGTAACACCCCGATTTTTGAAAGGTATCATTTGAAGTTTATACAAAAACCGATATATTAAGGAAAAATAAGATATTTGATTTTGGGATTTAATCCTTGGTTTTATAGTCTTGATGGATAAAGGATTCAATTACGAGACCAACGGTTCTTTCCGGAGCGAAAACGGAGCTATAACGAAGAAGTTATGACCAAAACAGTTTCGGTACGCGCTAGGCTATAGTGCCTGGCGATTGTGACAGTGTCACAATCGCCTGTCAAGGTCGCCGGAGCCCGAAAACTCTCGGTACAATCTCAGCGATTGTGCCCGGCGATTGTGACATGGTCACTATAGCCTGGCACAATCGCCTGGGTGTTTCAAGGTGTTAAAATCGCGATTTTCAGCCCCAAACTTCATTTCTTCATATCTTTCTCACCGTAGCTCCGATTTGTGTGATTCAAGTTGCTACGGTTTCGTTTTTGAGAGATTTTCAAGGTTATGGAAAGATATTTGAAGTCTATTGAAGTATACTAGAGTATTTGGTGGTCGTAAGCTTCTCATCTCTCCCTATTCATCTTCTTCCCCAAAGTTTTCTAGGGTTTCATCCACCCTTTGTTCTCCCTTTTATAGATTGAAGGTTTGTAACCATTTTGGTGAACTAGAAGTGTTTTGGTTGGTGAATTCAAGCTTGGGTTAAGGTAATCTTCTATCCCCTTCGGTTATGGAAGTTAGGGTTTCGGTATTAGTTGAGGTATCCATGTATTTGGTTTGGGAAATGATTCTTTGTGGTTGATTATGATTATTTATGGTTGGAACCTTGTGAATTTAGGTTTTTGGAAGATTTGGTTGGAAGAACCAAGTTTCTTCAAGGAAAGTTCTAAGTGGGTAAAATCTAGATTTAGTCTAAATCTAGCAAGGTGAGTTTACTAAACCTTTGTTAAAACTAGATACACATCATAATCTTCTATTCGTTATCTTATCTCTATGTGTTCAAGTATTTGGGTTTTCTTGGTGAAAATAGTTGGAAATATGTATATTGGTGATGTGCCATGATTATTGTTATATGTATCATTATTTGGGATTTGTCTCATAGATACATAATGTGGGTACCTTGATATGTTAAAATGTATGCTTATATGGGCATGGTGATAATTCTAGTTGGAACACTATTTTGGTGATATGTTTATATGCATAATGAGCATGATTTACATTGAGTCTTTTGTTGGACATTATGAGGATAAGGTGGTAATATTATACCCGTAGTTGGTATTGAAATATGCGGATTGAAATATATCTAAAGGACCCCTTATAAAGGTTATGTGGACAAACCAAGTCAGTACACTAGGAGGATATAGTCTTGGGCGCCACTGTGATGGTATGTGCCTAGACCTCCGCCACTCGGGGAATTTTCTGAGCGATAGTCTCCGGGTGGGCCGGGCCTTTGGGTTGTTCCTTGTTAAGGGCATCAAGGTATATCGACTCTTGGGTGGGACTTGATTGGTGCTTTGGGTCTCCCCCAATGACTCCACATATGTTGAACACTGGTTAACTGCTGATAAGAATTGTATTTGTTCATGCATGCTTATTATTGTTCAACTCACTAGGCTTTTTGGCCTAACACTTGTTTGGTGTTGATGTGTATCTCAGGTTTTAGCGGCACCGGTTCTAAGCGGGCATTTTGCTTGGGTGAGAGATTTGAGAATATTGCAATTGGACTTACTTTCGGTAGGAGAACCTTTGGGTTATAAATGACACCCTTGATTGTAATCTCTTTTCTGGTTATAGAAATTAGATTAGTTGGTTGTTATTTATTATCCGTTTAATTACGATTGTATTTAAACAGGTTTGTGTATTTTCCCCATTTTTGGGAGGCTCTTGCTTTGGCAATTTTAAATACCGCATGTCCGTTTTCGGATTTTTGTTATCCCTATTTTTAGGGTGTTACAAGTTGGTATCAGAGCTCTAGTTTAAGTGAACTAGGCATGAATGTAAGATGTCTAGACTTAGACTGAGTACGTTAGGAAATAATTTGTGAGATGGGTAGAATTTCTAAGATGGGTTAGGCTTAGAGTCAACGGAAACTATGGTTATCAAGCGTTGTGGCGATGGTAACGAGAACCTTTATGTATTATATGTTCATAATCTCACCTAGCTAATGTTATTATGAGGATATTTATACATGATGGTACTTGAAATGCCCTTACTATGACAATTGGTAAGGTAGTAATACGTTCTCTTATGCTTGGTTTATCTAACGCTATAATATTTGGTAGACGTAGTAGTACGTTTCCTTCGTGTTCAATTCTGTTAATCTCCTTCTTATTCATCATCGTGCTTGTATGAACTGCCTTGGTATGTCGACTGTTGGGGTGGTAAGAAAGTTTCCGAATGGGTAACTATTAGAAAAGGTTAATGTTTTATTATTCGTTACTTGGAGTGACGGTGAGTATGGTGATTGCCTTAAGTGGACAGTTTCGAATCGGATTATTTGTTGGATTAGAACCATAGACTTTTTGAATCGATGTATCCAATGAGAAATGGTAAGGTGAACCTATGAAGTCCGTGGTTTTGCCTTAAGATGTTGAGCATCTGAATGACGATAGTATAACTAGGGAAAATCGAGGAGCGTGAGTTCAAGTTGATTTGTGAAAACGGTGTACATGCCAAAATATCCATTTTAAGGTGTTTATGTGTTTTACATGAAATTATCAAATGTTGGGTTAGTTGGTAATCTTTGATCATTTGAAGTATTTACCTTTATAAACTTTGTGTAACACCACATTTGGGATTTTTGGACGTTTTGATAAAGAGTCACAAATCAATGTGTTTTAACGTTTTATTACATAAAACGATCTTTGGTCAAAGAAATATACTTTTGAATGGTTGTCAGTTTTCATGCATCATTCATGAAATGGAATGTTTTATGAAGCATTACATGCATATTTATGTGATATATTTGAAAGTATGTATATAGTCCCATTTTATGATTTCTATTCTTACCGGCAGTTACACTTGGAAATGCATATTTGAAAATAAATGAGTCTTTAGGACTTCGGTCTGGTTTAATAGCTCAATTGTGAAATACCAAGTATGATGGTGGTTAATGCGCATCATTTGAGAAGTACATGTTTTGAGTGTGTTGGTCATTCAATTGGAGCCATGTACTGTTTAGACTGTAATGCAGTGGATTCATATATATATATATGAGTCGGTCTTTGTTATTTAAACAGAAAATGGGCTATTATTTATAAGTTACTTATTTTAAAGTGTTTGTGTTTTACATTAAATTGTTAACTGCTGATAAGTTTTGGGTTATTTGGATATATTTAACTTTATAAACTTATGTAACACACATCTTCGTGATTCTTGGGCATTTTGATAAATAAATCATTTTGATATATTTCTTTTACGATGTAATATATAAATGGAAGTCATTTTATATAATTGTCCATTTGGTGCATACGATTTTATAAACCGGTGGAAATGTATATCATTGAACTATGAGTCATTTTGGCAACATGAAGAGAAAGAGTTCATTTGGAAAACATTTTGTTTCAACCAATGAGAAGTTTTTGTTATTTTGAAATGTTTAGTTTTATGAACATGTTGAGACACCCATTTTGGGGATCTTTGGACATTTTAGTAAATAAATGACGTTGAAATGTTTCTTTGATGATTTTACATATATAATTGGAGTTCAATTGACGTAAGGGTCATTTTGTGTATTTAATTTTATGAACTTTTTCAGAAATGCATATTATTGTGTTATGAGGAATTTTGAAAACATAAGAGTATGAGTTCATTTGGGAAAATGGTTTGTCTCAACCAACGATGAGATTTTATTTATTTATACTTTTGGGTCGTTGGTTCGGTTTTGACTAAATGGAGTCTTGAGGACATTTGTCCGGTTTAAAAACAGTAGTGGAAATTTTATTGGCGTCCAGTGGTATTGTTTCCCTTTGAGTTTAGTGGGAACAGTTCAGTTGCACATATCATGTATGCATATTTTATTGGAAATTTTCGTCATGGTATTTTAGCCAATGTTTTAGAACGATGAGAACATGTTTATATTTGGCTTTGAACTCGAAAATGACATAAATTATTTCATGTTTTAACCGGGTGCATACGCATATCAATCTTCTAGCTTTGTGAAACAAACGGTCACATGCAAGTTTTGTTGTGAAATCTTATTTCATGTCGCATTGTGACTAAAAGAGAGAAAATTTTAAGAGTTCGATATTATGAGCATGTGGTCTTGGATTTTGCAAACATTTTATTTCTACAGTTTGGAATTAAACTAAATGCTCTTACAATTGCTCAAATCGCATGCATATGTCTTTACTAAATCTTGGAGAATAAACCGATGTATTCGAGTCACTATGAGAAGTTTTATTTCATGGTTAATTGCAGAAATTTTAAGGTTCGATTTTGTGAATTTTCCTTCGGTAGTTTTGTATGAAAAATTTATGGTATTTCGGATAGAACTTTTGCCCAGAACATATTTCAGTTATTGATTTTACTGATAGGAGTTTTTCCGCAATGCATGAAATGAATTTTCGGTTCGCATGTCGTAGTAATTACAATTTTGGGCAAGTAAGTTTTATCGGTGCGGCCTAAATTTGAAACGCGAAAATATATATATATATATATATATATATACATGTATATTTATTTATTTATTTACGTTCTTATTGTGTTGTTACATTTGGGAAATGATCGGACGTATATAGGTCTTGTTGGAAATTTTATCTTCCGACTTTTTGTGTTAAATTAAAAGATTTTAAAGTTGAAGTTGTGAAATCCTCTTTTGTGAGTTGTACAAACTTTTATTGCTCATGTTATAGGACGGAAAGTTATTTTCATATGCATGGCATAAATTGATGCATACTAAGACCCTGGTAGTTCGTTTGAAAATTTTGTTACGCATCTTTCGTTATCGTTGTATTAGTGTAAGTAATGATCAAATGAGTTTTGAAAATGGTTTATATGTGTGGCATTGGTGATCAATTTTGAAACCTATCGAATGCACGATAGTATATTTTCACTGCATGTTTAATTGTTATAAAACTTATGTATTTGAGAGTTTTATAAATTTCAAATTGGCATGGTAGTGTGAGAAACCTTGAATTCATTGGGCTATAGGTGTAAGCCCCCTCGTGTTAGAAGTCGATATTAAGGACTAAAAGAGTCTTCGGAGTTTGAGGTGTTAGAAACGTGTTTCTCCCAGTTAGTTAAGTAACGACCTTTATGCTTCGTTAAACCTATGGATTAATATTGTGTTCGGTTGTTTGGGTATGGTTGGTGTTGGAATTGTGGGAATTTGGTACGACGGTGTGCTATGTGTCGGTGGTGTACTATTTTGTTGATTATTCGTGAATAATGATGGTTATGGTTGACTGGTAAGGATGTTGGATTTGGGTGACTACTTCCAAGAGTATGTGTCAACTTTGAATTGACATTGCTAATCGGGAATGAAATATTTGGTAGTATACCCACGTTTACGTGATGGTCATTCCGAGGATAGGTGTCGACACTCTATGTTGAGGACAATAACTGTTGGTATGATTCAAAGTATTTCCGTTAGATCTGGTGCGTCTGCAGAACGAGCGGTAAACTTAAGGAAATTAGACATTGATAATTAAGAAATCAATCATTGGTATTTTGATAATTGTCAGGACTTTCGCTGATTTAGAAATCGATGCTTGCGTTCATGGTGGGAGTTTAGTGGTAATGTTTATTGGAGACATTTGGTGAGAATGTTGAGGTAGACTTTAAGTACAAATCTATTATTGAAGAGACCTTGATGCGTTGTATTTAGAGGTACCTAAGGGAAAAGATTACTTTGGGGTATTCTTGTTGGAAATGACTGAATAACGTCATAAGTTACTCTTAAGGTAATATGAGCAACATAAGGTTGGGAGGCGACCGAGATTTAATGTTAAGAATGTGATTAAGCTAGAACTTAACGTTTATCCTGCTTTGGGAGAGTTATATGGAAAGTTGAGGTTGAGTTGGCGATGGTTCGTTATAAGGAACGTAGCGATAACCTCAACGGGGATGTAATCGAGTCCGTATATGAGGTAAGGTTTAGTGAAGGTATTCCTTTTGGACAGGGAATCATTTGACCTCGCCAAGGGAGATATTGGGTGATTGGTTGGTGCTAGATTTCGAAGACGAAATCTCTTTTAAGGTTGGGAGGATTGTAACACCCCGATTTTTGAAAGGTTTCATTTGAAGTTTATACAAAAACCGATATATTAAGGAAAAATAAGATATTTGATTTTGGGATTGAATCCTTGGTTTTATAGTCTTGATGGATAAAGGATTCAATTACGAGACCAACGGTTCTTTCCGGAGCGAAAACGGAGCTATAACGAAGAAGTTATGGCCAAAACAGTTTCGGTACGCGCTAGGCTATAGTGCCCGGCGATTGTGACAGTGTCACAATCGCCTGTCAAGGTCGCCGGAGCCCGAAAACTCTCGGTACAATCTCAGCGATTGTGCCCGGCGATTGTGACATGGTCACTATAGCCTGGCACAATCGCCTGGGTGTTTCAGGGTGTTAAAATCGCGATTTTCAGCCCCAAACTTCATTTCTTCATATCTTTCTCACCGTAGCTCCGATTTGGGTGATTCAAGTTGCTACGGTTTCGTTTTTGAGAGCTTTTCAAGGTTATGGCAAGATATTTGAAGTCTATTGAAGTATACTAGAGTATTTGGTGGTGGTAAGCTTCTTATCTCTCCCTATTCATCTTCTTCCCCAAAGTTTTCTAGGGTTTCATCCACCCTTTGTTCTCCCTTTTATAGATTGAAGGTTTGTAACCATTTTGGTGAACTAGAAGTGTTTTGGTTGGTGAATTCAAGCTTGGGTTAAGGTAATCTTCTATCCCCTTCGGTTATGGAAGTTAGGGTTTCGGTATTAGTTGAGGTATCCATGTATTTGGTTTGGGAAATGATTCTTTGTGGTTGATTATGATTATTTATGGTTGGAACCTTGTGAATTTAGGTTTTTGGAAGATTTGGTTGGAAGAACCAAGTTTCTTCAAGGAAAGTTCTAAGTGGGTAAAATCTAGATTTAGTCTAAATCTAGCAAGGTGAGTTTACTAAACCTTTGTTAAAACTAGATACACATCATAATCTTCTATTCGTTATCTTATCTCTATGTGTTCAAGTATTTGGGTTTTCTTGGTGAAAATAGTTGGAAATATGTATATTGGTGATGTGCCATGATTATTGTTATATGTGTCATTATTTGGGATGTGTCTCATAGATACATAATGTGGGTACCTTGATATGTTAAAATGTATGCTTATATGGGTATGGTGATAATTCTAGTTGGAACACTATTTTGGTGATATGTTTATATGCATAATGAGCATGATTTACATTGAGTCTTTTGTTGGACATTATGAGGATAAGGTGGTAATATTATACCCGTAGTTGGTATTGAAATATGCGGATTGAAATATATCTAAAGGACCCCTTATAAAGGTTATGTGGACAAACCAAGTCAGTACACTAGGAGGATATAGTCTTGGGCGCCACTGTGATGGTATGTGCCTAGACCTCCGCCACTCGGGGAATTTTCTGAGCGATAGTCTTCGGGTGGGCCGGGTCTTTGGGGTGTTCCTTGTTAAGGGCATCAAGGTATATCGAATCTTGGGTGAGACTTGATTGGTGCTTTGGGTCTCCCCCAATGACTCCACATATGTTGAACACTGGTTAACTGCTGATAAGAATTGTATCTGTTCATGCATGCTTATTATTGTTCAACTCACTAGGCTTTTTGGCCTAACACTTGTTTGGTGTCGATGTGTATCTCAGGTTTTAGCGGCACCGGTTCTAAGCGGGCATTTTGCTTGGGTGAGAGATTTGAGAATATTGCAATTGGACCTACTTTCGGTAGGAGAACCTTTGGGTTATAAATGACACCCTTGATTGTAATCTCTTTTCTGGTTATAGAAATTAGATTAGTTGGTTGTTATTTATTATCCGTTTAATTACGATTGTATTTAAACAGGTTTGTGTATTTTCCCCATTTTTGGGAGGCTCTTGCTTTGGCAATTTTAAATACCGCATGTTCGTTTTTCGGATTTTTGTTATCCCTATTTTTAGGGTGTTACAAGTTGGTATTAGAGCTCTAGTTTAAGTGAACTAGGCATGAATGTAAGATGTCTAGACTTAGACTGAGTACGTTAGGAAATGATTTGTGAGATGGGTAGAATTTCTAAGATGGGTTAGGCTTAGAGTCGCCGGAAACTATGGTTATCAAGCGTTGTGGCGATGGTAACGAGAACCTTTATGTATTATATGTTCATAATCTCACCTAGCTAATGTTATTATGAGGATATTTATACGTGATGGTACTTGAAATGCCGTTACTATGACAATTGGTAAGGTAGTAATACGTTCTCTTATGCTTGGTTTATCTAACGCTATAATATTTGGAATAGTAATTTCTCTCATCATAGAGTTAACCATGTCTGACAAGGTTTGGTTCATCCTTTCATACGTATTGAGATGAAAAGGTGATTTAGATGAACCGAGATTGTGAGACTATCCCATAATTTCTAAGATGATGCAAGAATTTCTGTTTCAGATACTATCCCTCTATATCATAAAAGACTTTGGGTATCACATTGTGATGTTTTCTTTAATCTTCACTTTGAAGAGACTTGAATCATATCAAATGCTTCATGTTTACAACTTCAACGTTTGAATCGTTAATCAGTGAATATATTGTATCATCTATCACCAAAACTAGACAATGAATTAAGAAGACATATACATCCAAATGTATCAATCTCAACTTTTCTCTTTCGTTACAATAACTAGAGAGAAGAGCTATATTCAACTTATCAATGCCTTGCCATAGATTTGATTCAAATCTCATTTGAGTCCTTGGTGTTAATGTTATATTGAACTATGTTTTAGAGGGCTATTGAGATTCACTTTATTATTCGATTAAGAGAATTGGTTCTCGAAATATAATAATTCATTTTGAATATGAAAATGATCGTTTAAAAAACGCTTAAGTGAATTTCATCCAATCAATAAACATGCAACTGAAATAATAATTTAGTCAAACTAAATTCAAACATTGTTCAAAACAACCATTGTTTTAACATTACAAGCCATATGGTTTCAAAATTAAATCTTCTATAAGCTTGGTATGCAGTCTTGTTTCCTTTCTTATTATTGATCACCATCTTGCTTGTCTTTCAATCGCTTACCTTTCTTGAATATCTATAACAAATTACAAGATAGAGTTTTACACTTAGTATCAAATAAAAGTGTATAATAGAAAAGGTAAAAGTTCTATCTATCTTATAGATATCTGAAGGACTTTCCTTGTTAGAAAACTTTATTTCACAGGGGATAATCTCCTCCAACACTTGAAGTCACTGCCTCAGGAAGATTTCTTTCATATGTTTCTAGTAACATACATAAGTCCGAGACCGAAACTTCCCGAAAATCCATTTTAAAACCATCGAACCTTTTGTTCAAGGACCCGAGAATCGCATTCTTGGCTAGCATATTCGGATAAGGACAACCAAGTCTATCTAAATAGTCTAGATGCATCCTCATGGTTTGAAGATGGGAGCCCACACTTTGGTCTTCCCTCATTTTGGTCTGATGAAGTGTCCGACGTGTTTCATGGACTTCTGTTATCACAAAAATTTTATGATATGTCTGTAGTCTCTCCACAAGGTCATATGCCATATATTGAAATATCTCCACATCTTATCGTAAGACTGGATCCATAGTTTCAAGCATAAGACATGAAACATCGTATGATTCACTATAAAGCTTCCACCAAGCATTGTGGGCCTCTATGGAGGTGAGAGGAGGTTCTTTTGGAAGAGGTACGAAAAGTATTTATGATTTCTTTTCACGTGAGAGAATAAGTCTCAGCCTTTGAATCCACAAAGGGAAGTTTGGGACAGTTAACCTATCTTCCATGAGAGAGGCTATTAGGGTTGAGCTAATTGCGGTGTTTTGGTTCATCTACAAAAATTAACAAGGCTCATTTAGAATTTTCAATATTTAATATTTGACTCAATTAATACCCTCTTACGTTTCTTAAACATTAATTAGTCAAATCTATAATCCAAGTTGCGAAACGAACAAACGGTTAGGTGACCTTTATCCCGTCTATTCAATCCAACAAGGTAGGTAACGCTTACCAATTACATCTAGATGTAACTTCTAGCGGTATGGGATTCTTAACAACTTTTGTCAACTTGGCATGTTTGATCCCATCTATGCCTCGGGCCTATTTTGTTTAGGTGACCTTTATCACAAAAGATTCCCGATCAAGTCATCCTACTTGAGACAACGTATAAGGTGTGGTATCAGTTATCCCATTGTTCGAACATCATATTGAACATGAGACATGGATCACTATCATTCTCATATAATCATTCGAACATCATAGTGTCGAGTCTCATGCTGGCTTCCAGGATCCCCGAACTTCAAGAAGTTTTTGAGCATCACACGACATATGATATGATCATTCAATTGAAGGAAATGTTCCAACAGCAAGCCCAGACAGAATGATTCGAAACCGTTTGAATGTTGCACGCATGTAAAATGGAGGAGGGAGGAAGTGTGAGTAATCATGTCCTCAAGATGAAAGGTCATTTGGATCATTTGGAACGTCTTGGCTCTAAATATCCAACGGATTTGGCAACAAATATAATCTTGAACTATTTACCCAAATCTTATGACCACTTCATCATGAACTACAACATGAATGGTTGGGCGAAACCTATCTCAGAATTGCATCAGATGCTCAAAACTGCTGAGAAGAACCTCCCTAAGAAAACCCCTCATGTGCTCATGATTCGGGAGGGTGGAACCAAGAAGCCCAAAACCACTAACTCCAAGGCTAAGACAAAGGTCGTCAAGGGCAAGGGCAAAAGGGTTGCCCAAACACCACAACCAAATAAGAAGGAAAAAGTGGCCAAAGAAGATACATGTTTTGAATGTGGTGCAATTGGTCACTGGAAAAGGAACTGTCCTACCTATCTGGCAGAGTTGAAGAAAAAGAAGGTCGAGGCAGGGCCTTCAGGTATCTATGTGATAGAGATAAATCTATTTACTTTTTCACCTAACACTTGGGTATTTGATACTGGGTGTGGAACTCACATATGTAATATGTTACAGGGGTTCAGAAAAAGTAAGCAACTAAAGACAGGCAAAATCATACTCCACGTGGGAAATGGAGCAACAGTTGCAACTCAAGCTTTAGGAGATTACGATTTACATTCACCAAATGGCCTGTACTTAACATTAAATAATGTGTGTTTTGTACCTAGTTTGACCAGGGGTATTATTTCAGTTGCTCGTTTAAAACAATCTGGTTTTACTTATCGTTTTAATGACGATTTTATTCATGCTTACAAGAATGATATATTCTATTTCGAAGCTAGACCTATTAATGGAATATATGGAGTAAATCTGGATAGTTCAATAAACAATAGTTCTATATACCAAGCTAACACCAAAATACTCAAGAAAGGTTTGAATGATTCTTATATATGGCATTGTCGTCTTGGCCATATAAACAAGAAACGCATATCCCAACTTCAAAAGAGTGGTATTTTGAAGGCAAATGAGGATGATTCATTTGATATATGTGAACCCTATTTATGTGGGAAGATGACTAAAGCTCTTTTCTCTGGTTCTAGTGAAAGAGCGAAAGATCTGTTAGGAATCATACATACTGATGTATGTGGTCCTTTCAGAACCATGTCTAGAGATGGTGCTAGATTCTTCATCACCTTCACTGACGACTTCAGTCGTTATGGATATGTTTATTTGATGAAACATAAACATGAAGCATTTGAAATGTTCAAATTATTTCAAAGTGAAGTTGAAAATCAACTCAACAAAACCATTAAATTCCCATCAAGTGGTATCAGATATCCCTTTGTTTGGACATCATATTGAACATGAGACATGGATCTAAAAATATTTTGACCACAAATTTTAGTTGATAAAATGGGGATTTTATTTTAACTAAAAGGAACCATATGATGATAAATAAGTTTTTCAAAATTAATATAGTACCACGTATTATACGCATGTAATAACTCTTAACACTAAAATGTTTTTCAATACTAGAATTGTAAAACATATAAATCCCTCTTAGAAGGCAAGTCAATGTCGTCCTTTTGAGAGACACTCAATTCATCACTATGGCACCCTTGTAGGATAAAGATCACCTAACCGCTTGGATTGTCTTGTGATGAATGAGGTGATTCTTGTGTCCTTGTGGGATAAAGGTCACCTAACCACATTGATATAAGTTTCACACGTTGTCTCAAGTAGGATGACTTGATCAGGAATCTTTTGTGATAAAGGTCACCTAAACAAAATAGGCCTGAGGCATAGATGGGATCAAACATGCCAAGTTGACAAAAGTTGTTAAGAATACCATACCACTAGAAGTTACATCTAGATGTAATTGGTAAGCGTTACCTACCTTGTTGGATTGAATAAACGGGATAAAGGTCACCTAACTGTTTGTTCGTTTCGCAACTTGGATTATAGATTTGACTAATTAATGTTTAAGAAACGTAAGAGGGTATTAATTGAGTCAAATATTAAATATTGAAAATTTTAAATGAACCTTGTTAATTTTTGTAGATAAACCAAAACACCACAATTAACTCAGCCCTAAGAGCCTCTCTCTTGGAAGATAGGTTAGATGTCCCAAACTTCCCTTTGTGGATTCAAAGGCTGAGACTTATTCTCTCACGTGAAAAGAAATCATACGTACTTTTCGTACCTCTTCCACAAGAACCTCCTCTCACCTCCATAGAGGCCCACAATGCTTGGTGGAAGCTTTATAATGATTCATACGATGTTTCATGTCTTATGCTTGAAACTATGGATCCAGTCTTACGAGAAGATGTGGAGATATTTCAAGATATGGCATATGACTTTGTGGAGCGACTACGGACATATCATAAATTTTTTATGATAACAGAAGTCCATGAAACACGTCGGACACTTCATCAGACCAAAATGAGGGAAGACCAAAGTGTGGGCTCCCATCTTCAAACCATGAGGATACATCTAGACTATTTAGATAGACTTGGATGTCCTTATCCGGATATGCTAGCCAAGAATGCGATTCTCGGGTCCTTGAACAAAAGGTTCGATGGTTTTAAAAGGGATTTTTGGGAAGTTCCGGTCTCGGACTTATATATGTTACTAGAAACATATGAAATAAATCTTCCCGAGACAGTGACTTCAAGTGTTTGAGGAAATTATCCTCTGTGAAATAAAGTTTTCTAACAAGGAAAGTCCTTCAGATATCTATAAGATAGATAGAACTTTTACCTTTTCTATTATACACTTGTATTTGATACTAAGTGTAAAACTCTATCTTGTAATTTGTTACAGATATTCAAGAAAGGTAAGCGATTGAAAGACAAGCAAGATGGTGATCAATAATAAGAAAGGAAGCAAGACTGCATACCAAGCTTATAGGAGATTTAATTTTGAAACCATATGGCTTGTAATGTTAAAACAATGGTTGTTTTGAACAATGTTTAATTTTAGTTTGACTAATTTATTATTTCAGTTGCATGTTTATTGATTGGATGAAATTCACTTAAGCGTTTTTGAAACGATCATTTTCATATTCAAAATGAATTATTCTATTTCGAGAACCATTTCTCTTAATCGAATAATAAAGTGAATCTCAATAGCCCTCTAAAACATAGTTCAATATAACATTAACACCAAGGACTCAAATGATATTTGAATCAAATCTACGGCAAGGCATTGATAAGTTGAATATAGCTCTTCTCTCTAGTTATTGTAACGAAAGAGAAAAGTTGAGATTGATACATTTGGATGTATATGTCTTCTTAATTCATTGTCTAGTTTTGGTGATAGATGATACAATATATTCACTGATTAACGATTCAAACGTTGAAGTTGTAAACATGAAGCATTTGATATGATTCAAGTCTCTTCAAAGTGAAGATTAAAGAAAACATCACAATGTGATACCCAAAGTCTTTTATGATATAGAGGGATAGTATCTGAAACAGAAATTCTTGCATCATCTTAGAAATTATGGGATAGTCTCACAATCTCGGTTCATCTAAATCACCTTTTCATCTCGATACGTATGAAAGGATGAACCAAACCTTGTCAGACATGGTTCACTCTATGATGAGAGAAATTACTATTCCTATATGAATTAAGAACTCTGCCTTTAAATACTGTAAGTTGTATTTTACCAACCAAGACGTAGATAAGACACCTTATAAGATTTTGTATGAAAAGTTTCATCCATAATCTTAATTAAAGGTGTAGGATTATGAAGCTCATGTAAGATAATAAGCTTCAACCAAACTCGACCTAATATCTACTAAATGCATATATTGTAGAATATACTAAAATGTTTAGTATACAGATTCTACAATCCCATAAATAATAAAAATTGTTTATTATTTGAACTCCGAGTTCTTGGAAACAAGTTTTCAAATGGGCAAGGCAAATGGTAGGTTTAAGGAATTGAAGAAATTCAATAACCTCATAACCTAATGCACTTATTGGTTGACACTAGTTATCAAACAAAGGTTGTTGAAACTGAACAATTTGATTGATCAGAAACTTAGTAAATCACAAAGTATTCACAATCCAGTAGAATCATTCAGAAGCCAAGAAATGTCGTTTTCACACGACTAATGAAGGATGATGTATGATGGGATTCTAGTAAACCCATCAACTACTAAAATACAGTGTCAGATTCTGAATCTGATGAGTGGCTTAGAGTCATGAACACCAAGATGCAATCCATTCATGGATAACTATAAGCATCTTAAAGTTGGAATCTTTATTTTGATGAGAAAATCAAAAGGTTTTAATTTCATCAAATAAAAGAAGACTCATGCATTTACTAAAAGGCTAGTCGGAGCGCAGTAAAATTCCTAGTATTATATGTAAGAGACATACTAACAACCGGAAGAAAACACAAGGCAAGGCATCGTGTCTTGACCGGGGCAACATATCTAAATGAAAGACTTAATAACATGATTATGTTTTTGAAATAGAGATATGAGAAGATAGATCAAAGCGGATTACAGTCATAAATCAAAGTACGTATATAGACATGATCCTGAAAAGGTTCAAGATGCAAGGCTCTAACAGTAGGTTCTTGCAAGTATGGTGTGACATCATTTTAAGCAAGCATTAGATGATGTTACCAACAATTTTCAGGGGAAGTTTTTTTTATGATCATAAAGAACATTCTAAGGTACTTATGTAGAACCACAGAAGTGTTCCTTAATTATGGGCTGGAAGAAGATCATAGTAAAAGGTTACATGTGGTGATAGCTTCCATAGATCTTAAGAAAGGTTCTCGACCATAAAAGCGGTATGTCTTTATTATTAATGAAGGGGAAGATCGTTGGAAAGGGTTCCAAGCGGAAGTATGGTTCATAATACAAAATAAGAATACATTGCTGCTTTAGAAGCTGCAAAAGGAAAATATGTCTTGGATGAAAGAGTTCATTGAAAAGCTAGGATGATACCTTCCATTCCGGATCACCTAGAAATCTTTTGCGAAAATAAGCGTGCCATTACGAGAGCTAAAGTATGCTATGTCACATCAGAATATCAAGCATCTACTCCAAAACTATATTCGGAATAAAGTTTGAAAGGAGTCATTCGTGTTCACAAAGTTCACATAGATCAAGCCTTAGTATACCCATTCACGAAACTCTTTTACATGCTAAGCTTGAAGGGTCATGCTTAAGCCAAAGGACTTCGTTATTCTAAGTGATGGGATTTGATTTGGATTTAGTATTTGGATATTGGAACAAGTTAAGCAACAAGTATAGTATTATAAATAGATATATAGGATATGATCTTATTCATCCTCGTTGTGTTCTATATTAGCATGTTTAATCCATGAATAAATTAGTTATTCTAAATGTCCATAGTCAGTCATAGTTGTGGGAACAACTATGAAGTAAGACTAATATGAATTGGATTGGTTGACTTTTAAGGGTAAAAGTGGCAAAGTGTTGCAACCAAGTTCATAGGTATTTGCTAGGGAACAAGTACTGGACATGACCTGCTTCAAGATCACTTCATGGATCGTTGTCATGAGTGACACTTGAATAAAGGTAATATCTTTGTATCCTTTGACCTGAGATGCATATTAGGGAATATAGTGTAGGGAGTACTGTGCTTTGATATGGTTAACCGTTGATCTTGAAATAGTAGGCAGCTATAAAGGCCATCATTGGGTATAGTATGAACTGCATAAGAGGCGTATGTAGTCAAAATGGGATTTGTTCCTCTGAATGGTTTAAGAGTGAGACATCTAAGGCGCCTTACCAAAAGTTGAACGACATATGAGAATGATAGCGATCCATGTCTCATGTTCAACATGATGTCCGAATAAAGGGATAACTGATACCACACCTTATACATCAAAACCGACCGAACCGAACCGACCAACATCTAATTACCCATCCGATTACCTGTAATACCCAGTTTCGAAATTTGGTTAATTTTGGAAGTTGGGGGAAAAAGTGTAAAGTTAGTCAAAGTTCAAGGGGGTTTAATGAAAAGTTGGTTTTACCAAATATATATCAGATTTTTGAGATTTGAGATCTCATACTGATCATATGAGTCTTTGAAAAGAGTGAAAGAAAGAAGAGAGAAAGAGAGAACGCAGAGAGAAAGAGAGAACGCAGAGAGAAAGAAGAGAAAGAGATCGAGAAGGATTCGACTGTTTTGTCAAATAGAGGTATGTTTTTAGCTTCATACTTCTATCTGCATGTTATAGTCGGTAAATGGACGTGTTAATCAAGCTTTTAACCGTGTATTTGATTGATTTAATCGATCAAAAGAGTTCTGGGTTTAGAACTGTGTAAACCGACTTTGTTCTTGAT
The DNA here is from genome assembly GCA_023525745.1 of Arctium lappa. Taxonomy (NCBI): domain Eukaryota; kingdom Viridiplantae; phylum Streptophyta; class Magnoliopsida; order Asterales; family Asteraceae; genus Arctium; species Arctium lappa. The sequence continues at coordinate 16,535,987 of CM042056.1, read as the reverse complement.
TAGATCGGAAGATGATGCATCGGTCATATGCATTAGACCGATATAGTGTAAGACCGGATGTATGTTAAGACCGATTGGTCTGTTCGACCGGTGGTGTGTTCGACCGGTGGTGTGTTCGACCGGTGGTGTGTTCGACCGGTGGTCTGTTAGACCGGTGGTGTGTTCGACCGGTAGTGTTGTTCGACCGGTAAGTTGTAAAGGACCGATAGTGTATTCGACCGATATGTTGTAAAGGACCGGAAGGGTGTTCGACCGGAAGTGTTGTTTGACCAGAATAGTGGTTTGACCGATAGTTTTATATTTGGTCAAAAGGTTTTTAATCAGTTTGGTTTTGATCGGGTTAAAAACAGTAGATTTCAATTGATGAGTCTTTTGAAAGAAAGAGAGTTAGTTGCAAGTTAGCTTACCTTTGTTTTAATATCATCGTAGGTGGTGTTAATTGATAGAAGTCAGAGTTTAATTCAGAGGAATTAAAGGTGAGTATTTTAACTAAATCTTTTATGATTTGAGCAGTTATTTTATAAATGTGAGTTTTGATATACTGCGCATTTATAATATGAAAGTTAGTAGAATTATTTCAAATGATTTGATTTAATTAGTTGGGCATGTTTATGCTCAGGGTATATAAACTTGTTTTATATACTGGCAGGACCAAATGTATGCGTACATTTGAGTCAGAAGTTTGACCTAAGTCGGGAAGTGTGACCCGCCTACTCGTACCGGGGAGTGTGACCCGTTTATGCCATTAGGGTGTGTCCCTAAAATAAGGCAGTGCGAGACAGACATACCGTCTTTGACGGGAATGTTGGTCAGTAGTTAAAGTACGCTTGCGAGCGTAGAAAGAAGTTAGTAATGGCCATTAGATTTATTTATGTCTGCAAAACATAAATGTTTTAAAGTGATTTTAAAGAGTAGGCATGTATTGAGATATATGCAGTTATGTTTAAATGTTTTAATTAATATTTGAATTGTGTAGTAGTGATTGGAGGGGACTCACTAGACCTTTTGGTCTAACCCTCGCTGTTTCGAAACTTTAATCTTGTTTCAGGTTATCGAAAGGTAGCAGATAAAGGTAAAGAGAAGGTGTGAGCTTTAAACAGGAGATAGAAGACTTCCTGCCATAGCTATTCTTTTGAGAAACTCAGTTGTGTAATAGTTGATAGTAAAGATATTGTAAGCTTGGGACAGTATTTAGTAATAAATGTTATTTTATTATGTAAATAAATGTTCAGGTTGTTACAATTGGTATCAGAGCACTAGTTTAAGGGATCTAGGTGACCGGATGGGCCTAGACTTAAACTGAGATAGTAGAAGCACAACTGAGTAGTAAGAAGACCATAAGAATATGACATTAAGGTAGTAAGGACTAGCATGTAAGGTAAATTTGGAATTCCATTTGGCCAGTGTAATTATGAATTTACAAGTACATGCTTTTGCTTAAACTGCCGTAATGTGTAGTGTGTGAGATTGAATATCTTATGTTTATTCTTAGCAGAAGTATGTCTGAGCGTGTGACCAGGAGTAGATCTGTAGTGAATCCAGAAATGGATCGAGAGAATGAAGTCATTGCCGGAGAGCAATTAGCTAATGTCAACCCGACTGCTATCCAAGGAAAGAGTCGAGGTCAACCTAAAGGTAAAACAGTTCAGAAAACAGCTACTCAGATAGGAGTTTCTAATGTGGGAACTCGAGGTGGGAAGACGAGTCGTGGTATTCGTCAGAATGAAAGTGTAGAGATAAGATATGAGCAAGAAGAGTCTCATCAAGAAAGTTCGGCTTCTGTGAGGGGTCAAAAGCAGACGGGTAACCGTGGTAGAGGTAGAACGCAAGGTTTTGTTACGCAAGAAACTTTTGCTACAGAAATGGGAAAGTTGCAAGAAACTTTGAACGCTTTGCTTGCTCAGCGTAATAATGAAGTTTCAGTAAGTAAAGAAAAGAGTGAAGATAAGGTAGCAACTGAAGTGGCAGAATCTCCAGTAACTGCTATGGGTAGTCATCCTCAGTCAGGACCCATGGTGTCAGTTAAAGCTGTAACAGGAAGAGGATGTAGTTTCAAGGAGTTTGCTGCTTGCAAGCCTCCTTCGTATAAAGGGGAATGTGATCCCGTAGTAGCATTAAGATGGATAAAGAGTATGGAGTTAGCTTTTGACACGAGTAAATGTGCGGAAGATGATAAAGTAGTATACGCTTTGTCAATGCTGAAGGATGAAGCAGTAATGTGGTGGGATGTAGAATCTGGAGGTCAAGGTTCTGCAATAGATAAAGAGATGGTTTGGTATGATTTTGTGAAAGTATTTAAAGCACAGTTCTGCCCTTTGGCAGCAGTTAAAAAGCTGGAAGAAGAATTTCTGGGCTTAGAACAGAAAGGAATGTCGGTCAGAGAGTATACGACCAAGTTTATTGAAAAGTCTAGATTTGCAGGAATCTATGTTCCGAATGAAGAAAGACGAGTAGAGCGTTTCATCTTTGGATTAAGAAGTGATATTCGGGAATTTGTCTCGAATAAAGAACCGTTGACTTTTCAGATGGCTGTTAATGCAGCGGAGATGAGAGAGAAGGAAAAGAACAGGCAAACCACTGAGCGAAGTGGAGATAAAAGAAAGTGGGAAGGAACAGTTCGTGATTTCAAGCCAGTTAAGTCTATTAAGTTTGATCATCGTCCTGTTAGTAAGTTTGAGAATAAGCCCTGCAGTAAGTGTAATCGAATGCATAAGGGAGAATGCAAGATAAATCAAGAGGGTTGTTATAAGTGTGGGAAGGTTGGGCATTTGGCTCGGGACTGTCAGAATTTGAGGTCTTGTTACCAGTGTGGATCTCCTGATCATATTAGGCCCAATTGTCCACAGTTGAAAAAGGGATCAGTTGGAGGAAGTGTAGAAAAGGGAAGTGAGAAAAAGGGAGAGCCAGCTAAAGCCAGAGCTAGAGTTTTCAACATGTCAGCAGAAGAAGCGGCGGAGATACCTGATGTAGTTACAGGTACTTTCTTTATAGATTCAAATTATGCAAAAGTGTTGTTTGATTTAGGAGCAAATTGTTCTTTTGTGTCTCCTAATTTTGTGCATAAATTGAATGTGAAACCTAAGAAACTTAAGCGTGAATTGAAAGTAGAAGTGGCTGATAATAGTCAAATTTTGGTAGAAGAAGTGTATGATGGGAGTAGTATTGTCATTGATGGACAAGCATTTCCACTTCGATTGTACCCAATGGGTATGGGAGAATTTGATGTTATTGTGGGAATGGACTGGTTGGCGTCTAATGATGCTTATATAGTATGCAATAAGAAATTGATTCGTATAGCGCAACCAGGAAAGGAAGAGATAGTAGTATTTGGAGATCGAAAGAATATAAATTCATGTTTGATTTCTATGATTAAGGCTAAGAAATGTTTGATAAAAGGGTGTGTGGGATTCTTAGCTTATGTGATAGATGCTAAGAAGGAAAAGAAGGGATTGGAGTCAGTTCCGGTAGTCAGTGAGTTTCCAGAAGTATTTCCGGAAGATTTAACCACTTTGCCTCCTGATCGGCAAGTGGAGTTTCGGATTGATTTAGTTCCCGGAGCAGCGCCGATTGCAAAAGCACCGTACAGATTGGCACCAGCAGAGATGAAAGAAATGATGACTCAGTTACAGGAGTTGTTAGACAAGGGGTTTATTCGCCCTAGTACATCACCTTGGGGAGCGCCAGTATTGTTTGTTAAGAAGAAATACGGGTCTATGAGAATGTGCATAGATTACCGTGAACTCAATAAGTTGACTGTTAAGAATAAGTATCCGCTTCCCAGGATTGACGATCTTTTTGATCAACTGCAAGGAGCGAGTTACTTTTCGAAGATAGATTTGCGCTCTGGTTATCACCAGTTGAAGGTGAGAGAGGAGGATGTGTCTAAGACTGCGTTTCGTACGAGGTACGAACATTATGAGTTTTTAGTTATGCCATTTGGTTTGACTAATGCGCCAGCAGCTTTCATGGATCTTATGAATAGAGTGTGTAGTCCATTTTTAGATAAATATGTCATTGTTTTTATAGATGATATATTGATCTATTCACGTTCTAAAGAAGATCATGAAACTCATTTAAGGACAATTTTAGAATTGCTGAAGCGTGAAAAGTTGTATGCCAAGTTTTCAAAGTGTGAATTTTGGCTGAAAGAAGTTCAGTTTTTAGGGCACGTAGTGTCGAAAGATGGGATTCAGGTTGATCCAACTAAGATTGAAGCCATAAAAGGGTGGGAAGCACCGAAATCGCCATCTGAAGTAAGAAGTTTTCTGGGTTTGGCTGGTTATTATAGAAAATTCATTCAGGACTTTTCTATAATAGCTACGCCATTAACAGCTTTAACCAGAAAGAATGTTAAGTTTATTTGGGCAGAAGCTCAGAAAGAAGCGTTCGGTAAGTTGAAAGAAAGTTTAAGTAGTGCTCCTGTTTTGTCTCTACCCAATGGGTCAGAAGGATTTGTTATTTATAGCGATGCTTCAAAGTTGGGTTTGGGATGTGTGTTAATGCAAGAAGGCAATGTGATTGCCTATGCATCTCGTCAGTTAAAAGAGCATGAAAAGAATTATCCGACTCATGATTTAGAGTTGGCAGCTGTAGTATTTGCTTTGAAAATCTGGAGACATTACTTGTATGGGATCAAGTGTCAGATTTACACAGATCACAAGAGTCTTCAATATCTGTTTAATCAAAAAGAGCTTAATATGAGGCAGCGTAGATGGATGGAGTTATTAAGTGATTATGACTGTGAAATTTTGTACCATCCAGGCAAAGCCAACGTGGTAGCAGATGCTCTAAGTCGTAAGGAGCATGGAGAAATAGCAGAGGTTGTAGCATTTAGAGTTGATGTTGTTTCCAATTTCTTGGAAGAAGTTATAAAGTTTCAGGAAGAAGCAGTGTCAGCAGAAAAATTGAAAAGTGAAAGGATAGTTGGGATTGTTAACTCGTTAGTAGTTGACAATCGAGGAGTAAAATGTTTTAATAAGCGGGTATGGATCCCAAAAGTAGGAGATCTGAGGCAGAAAGTGTTGGATGAAGCTCATAGATCTCGGTATTCAATTCATCCTGGAACTAATAAGATGTATAGAGATTTGAAGCAGAGTTACTGGTGGCCAGGGTTAAAGAAAGATATTGCTCATTTTGTTGAACGATGTCTTACATGTTTAAAGGTTAAAGCTGAGCATCAGAGACCCTATGGGGAGCTTCAGCCGTTAGAAATTCCAGTGTGGAAGTGGGACGAGATTACGATGGATCTTGTTACTGGGTTACCGCGATCACCTAAGGGGCATGATGCTATTTGGGTGATAGTGGATAGACTCACAAAGTCAGCTCATTTCCTACCGATCAAGGAGACGTACTCACTAGAAACGTTGGCTCGATTGTATATCGACGAAATAGTGACCAGGCATGGAGTACCGTCATCCATAGTATCAGACAGGGATGCTCGATTTACATCAGCGTTCTGGAGAAGTTTGCAAAGGGAATTAGGCTCTCAACTGAAATTGAGTACGGCCTATCATCCGCAAACAGATGGTCAGAGTGAGAGAACTATACAGACGTTGGAAGATATGCTTCGTGCATGTGTTATAGATTTTAAAGGTTCGTGGGAGATTCATTTGCCGTTGATTGAATTTTCCTACAACAATAGTTATCATGCTAGCATACAAGCAGCTCCTTTTGAAGCTTTGTATGGTCGTAAGTGTAGAACACCTCTATGTTGGAATGAGGTGGGAGAACGTCAGTTAGCAGGACCAGAGATTGTGCAAGTGACAACTGATAAGGTTGATCAGATTCGGGCAAGATTGAAGATTGCTCGAAATCGTCAGAAAGTGTATGCTGACAGACGAAGGAAACCGATAGTGTTTCAGATAGGAGATAAAGTAATGTTGAAAGTTTCACCTTGGAAAGGGGTGATCAGATTTGGAAAGAAAGGAAACTTAAGACCAAGGTTTGTTGGACCATTTATCATCACTGATCGTGTTGGTGAAGTGGCCTACGAACTTGATTTACCAGTAAGTTTGAGTGGGATTCATCCTACGTTTCATGTGTCAAACCTGAAGAAGTGTTTGGCAGAAGCAGATATAGTTGTTCCTTTAGAAGATATTCAGATAGATGAGAAACTAAGTTATATTGAGGAGCCTGTAGCAATTACAGACCTCAAGATAAAGAAGTTGAGGAACAAAGAGATTCGCTTAGTGAAAGTTCAGTGGAAATTTCACCAAGGGCAAGAGTCTACGTGGGAAGTAGAGGCAGATATGAAAGCTCAGTATCCCCAGTTGTTTAGCGATAGAATTCCGGGGACGGAATTCTCTTAATGGGGGAAGATTGTAATACCCAGTTTCGAAATTTGGTTAATTTTGGAAGTTGGGGAAAAAAGTGTAAAGTTAGTCAAAGTTCAAGGGGGTTTAATGAAAAGTTGGTTTTTATCAAATATATATCAGATTTTTGAGATTTGAGATCTCATACTGATCATATGAGTCTTTGAAAAGAGTGAAAGAAAGAAGAGAGAAAGAAGAGAAAGAGATCGAGAAGGATTCGATTGTTTTGTCAAATAGAGGTATGTTTTTAGCTTCATACTTCTATCTGCATGTTATAGTCGGTAAATGGACGTGTTAATCAAGCTTTTAACCGTGTATTTGATTGATTTAATCGATCAAAAGAGTTCTGGGTTTAGAACTGTGTAAACCGACTTTGTTCTTGATTAGACCGGAAGTGATGCATCAGTCATATGCATTAGACCGATATAGTGTAAGACCGGATGTATGTTAAGACCGATTGGTCTGTTCGACCGGTGGTCTGTTAGACCGGTGGTGTGTTCGACCGGTAGTGTTGTTCGACCGGTAAGTTGTAAAGGACCGATAGTGTATTCGACCGGTATGTTGTAAAGGACCGGAAGGGTGTTCGACCGGAAGTGTTGTTTGACCAGAATAGTGGTTTGACCGATAGTTTTATATTTGGTCAAAAGGTTTTTAATCAGTTTGGTTTTGATCGGGTTAAAAACAGTAGATTTCAATTGATGAGTCTTTTGAAAGAAAGAGAGTTAGTTGCAAGTTAGCTTACCTTTGTTTTAATATCATCGTAGGTGGTGTTAATTGATAGAAGTCAGAGTTTAATTCAGAGGAATTAAAGGTGAGTATTTTAACTAAATCTTTTATGATTTGAGCAGTTATTTTATAAATGTGAGTTTTGATATACTGCGCATTTATAATATGAAAGTTAGTAGAATTATTTCAAATGATTTGATTTAATTAGTTGGGCATGTTTATGCTCAGGGTATATAAACTTGTTTTATATACTGGCAGGACCAAATGTATGCGTACATTTGAGTCAGAAGTTTGACCTAAGTCGGGAAGTGTGACCCGCCTACTCGTACCGGGGAGTGTGACCCGTTTATGCCATTAGGGTGTGTCCCTAAAATAAGGCAGTGCGAGACAGACATACCGTCTTTGACGGGAATGTTGGTCAGTAGTTAAAGTACGCTTGCGAGCGTAGAAAGAAGTTAGTAATGGCCATTAGATTTATTTATGTCTGCGAAACATAAATGTTTTAAAGTGATTTTAAAGAGTAGGCATGTATTGAGATATATGCAGTTATGTTTAAATGTTTTAATTAATATTTGAACTGTGTAGTAGTGATTGGAGGGGACTCACTAGACCTTTTGGTCTAACCCTCGCTGTTTCGAAACTTTAATCTTGTTTCAGGTTATCGAAAGGTAGCAGATAAAGGTAAAGAGAAGGTGTGAGCTTTAAGCAGGAGATAGAAGACTTCCTGCCATAGCTATTCTTTTGAGAAACTCAGTTGTGTAATAGTTGATAGTAAAGATATTGTAAGCTTGGGACAGTATTTAGTAATAAATGTTATTTTATTATGTAAATAAATGTTCAGGTTGTTACATTACCATCCAATTTTCCATCCAACTATCATCCACTTATTTTTTTTGCAATTTGCTTAAATCTAAATTGTTTTTGTGTTGGTTTTTGAATTCTTAGTCTCACTTATGTTGGTTTTAACACAAACTAAAAGTAATTAATTAGAAAATTGCATTAAATTAACACGTTGGATTGATCCGATCTGATCATCCATTGGATGTCGGATGGATCCAATCCGATCCAATGGATATCCAATAAGAATATCCAATGGATATCTAATCTGATCCAATGGATATCCAATAAGAAATATCCAATGGACGGAACCGAACTGATCCAATCATCCATTGGATTGGAAAAATCCAACATCCAATGGATGATTAGATCTGTTCGGTTGGGAAAATCCAACATCCAATGGATGATTGGATCGGTTCGGTTCCCCTCATATCCATTGGATGTCAACCGATGAACACCCCTATGCTCATTGGTTATTTTGTGTGGTGGTTGGTTGTTTTTATTCAAGACTTTCACCTTGCATTTTTGAAGGAATATAGAACAAGTTTTCAAAACACTCTAAAAAAACCATTTCCTCCTCCCTATCTCTTGTGTTCGGCCGAAACTACCATAGTGGTGGTTTTGGTGTTTCTTGGTTAATCGAATCCCTTGTAAATTTGATTCAAGAAAACATCTTTGCATCATCAAGAAGAAAGGAACTAGCATTGGAAGTGCTGGAGCTTGTTGGTGGATACCGATAGAGGAACTCTACGTTGGGTTCTACCATCATCATCAACGATCAACCTCCCATGAGGATCCAAAGTCTTCAAAGGTTGTATCTCCAAACTTTCTTTTGTTTTAAGTTATATCTTTTCATTGCATGTAACAAGATCCTTTGTGGGAACAAAATGGTTTTATGTTTTTGTTCAACTTTTGCTTCCGTTGCACGAAAGATATTTTTTAGTCTTTCATGAGTTTTGAAACCTTTTTTGAACATTAAATTCCCATCAGTTTCTACTTGTGTCACTTGCTACAAAAAAACACAACATAAACATCATATGAAATCAACACAATGGCAAACAAAAGTCTATACGCTAGATCGATCTTTTAGTAAGAGAAAATGTGTTAGAAAGAAATAATGGGAGGTAGATTGTTGTATGACAAAGAAGTGAAAAAACTAATAAATATCCAACAAAAAAAACATGTGTGTTTAAATAAGGGGAAATGGATGATTACTTAAAATAAATAAAAGAAAATGAATGGTTAATAACATAAAAAAGTGAAAATAAATTATTAATTAACATAAATTACAATAAAAAAATGATTAATATAAGAAGATGGATGGTTTAGATATTAAAAGCTAATCAAAGTGGTGCCAAAATTACCAAAGTAGCCTCTTTGAAATATAAAATGCATATTTCATAGAAAGGCATTCAAGTCTTTAATATATTTAATATTTTAAAAATTCAAAAAAACCACAAAATATCTATCTAAGAATCTACTTCAAGAGAGTGTCACATCACCTCTTGTTAGTTTTCTTTTAATATATATATATATATATATATATATATATATATATATATATATATATATATATATACACTAGTTGTGTACCCGCGCAATGCGGCGGGATGTAAAAATTTAACAGTGAAATAAGAATACTAACATTTTCGCCGTAAATATGAGACATTGTAAGTGGGAACAAACATTAAAACAAAGTTTTGTTTGTATTTGATAAAACTACGATAAAGCAAAGAAAAATAGCTTCCTCGTTTGCACGACCTTGTTTTCTATGACAATGTAAGTGCTTCAAATTATCAACACTTGGATAAAATAGAAACGACTCCAGTTCCCCACAAACAACCTATAATAAAATAGTCAGTATCAAATAAACTATATATAAATTGTATCTATCAGATATTTTCAAATTCGCTAACCTCTACATACAATTGAAAATAACTTTTTATGAAAGATGAGAATAATGAAGACATTGTCACCAATAAGATACCTACTTGTTATGAAGAAAAGATGATCAAATCCATATCCAATGCCTAATTGTTGAGAGAAACCGTAGAAGGGAGAAATAAATGTCATTTTATAAACTTACCTGATCAATCCTACAATGGGTTCAAGGACTGCATATAAGTAAACCTTTGAGTGCTCCTTATCAATGTGATTTAGAACCCAAAGATTGCAAAATCCTTATCCAAAACCTGCAGCATAACCATCAGCTTAAGTACTACAACATGATAGACCATGTACAAAAGCAACAGGTGGTTCAGTACAAATAGCACATGCTCTGGGAGCTAGCCAAACCAGTGGAGACTTTTTGAATGATATATAGTTTCAACAAAAGCTTCTAACATTGTTAACCTTCAAGAACATAAAGCAGAAACCTACAAAATAACTAAAATATAATCACCATACATGAAATGAAGGTGAATGCTCAATGTTGTGAAAGTCAAAAGAACAAACCATTAGATTAACCATCAGCAAATGGAGTTGATCCATCCAACAATTATAACAAAATACGTCGATAAACTAAAATTTGAGCATGATTAATGTGAACTCGTAGCTATTGTCATTCAAATTCTCAAACTTTAGAGGCCAAAACATTGATTTAAAAAAATATAACACACGACCGACATTTATGAAATTTATGGTGTCAGAACATCAATTAGAATCTTACTCAATTATAGGAAATTTAGTACCAAAATAGAACTATCGAAACAAACTCTTTGCTCCACGTTGGACGTAAACCATCACCGGAGACACGAACAAGAAGATTGATTTAAAGCAATCTATGCCCAGTCTTTTTTCTAAACAAAAGACATGCTATCAAATCAAATTGAGAGTGAAAACTTATACCATGAGAGTGTGAACATTTATGGTAGATTATATGAATTGCTTTAAGTTTCCTTTTGATGCTTTCCTGAAAAATTATTGTTCAGATGCGAGTGAAAGAGCTATCGAGTGGTACTTGATGCTTGGTTAGACATCTGCAGATGGCTCTGGTTTCTTTGAATGCAAATCAAGAGGCAAGTACTTCTTGTTCTTATAGACTTCCCTGGGAGCATACTTCTGAGTATGTGAAATCAAATTCTGCACCTGCAATTGAAATCAAATTCCGCAAAACAAGTTCATTCGCAATTCTACTACTCAAAGGGGAATCGTTTTAAGGAAATACCAATTTTATAGATAAGGATTTCAATGGATCCAAGTAATTTCACATGGTAAATATTGAACATATGTAGTCCATATCAATACATACGAAATCAATGAAAACTTGAGGTAATTGGCAGGATAGAAAGCAAACGGAAAAAACTTCCTCCGTCTCGACTGGTCCTATATTAGAATATGATTTAGATGAATATGATTTCCAAACTTCTCCAAGAGTGAGCTTAGATAATTAAGACAACATGCATTTCGATGATGAATGAGAGTCGTCGCTGCTTATTTTCAGCATTTACAGGTAACTAAACATCACAGTTTGGTTGGCTTATTTAATTTTACAACAAAAAAGATGAACTATCATCAAATATGCAAATTCTCATGGTCATTAGCTATCATCAAATCTGCAAATTCTCATGGTCATTAGTCATTAGTCACTCAGTAAGATATCTTTTCAAAACAAACTTGCTCTTCGAAACCAAAATCTAAATAAATGAAAAACAAACCTGTTTTTCGAACCGAGAGAGAGTAATAGAAACCTCAACGTTATAATAGATGGTCTTCATATTCAGCAACAAACATGTTGTCCGAAACCAGAATCGAAATAAATGAAAAACAAACTTGCCCTGTTCTTCAAAACAAACCTGTTTTTGGAAACCAAAATCGAAATTAAAAATGAAACCAGAATCGAAATAAATGAAAAACAAACATGTTATTCGATTGGAACGAGAGTGAGTAATTGAATCCTCCGAAATCAAAATCAAAGCAAATGAAAAAACAAACGTGTTCTTTACGGTCTTGAATAAGCAACAAATCTGTTTTTTTAGGCTCACATCACCGCAATTAGATTGGCAAAACGCAGATACAAATTTGAGACTATTTGTAAACCTAAGTTGTAAAATAATGTATTAAAGTTTCAATCCGACCAACCTGATCAACTCAACTCAAGCCGCACAGTTTGAGTTGGGTTGCACTTTTGATTGTGTTGAGATTTTTCAAACTGCAAACATTAGGTTGTGTTGTTCAAGTTTCTTCAACCCGACCAACCCAACTCATGAGCACCCCTAATTTCAAGTTGATTAAAGTTTTAAGCTTCTCTTTCTTCACCAACCCAACCAGGTAATCTAGGTTCTTGTCTTTCTTCACCAACCCAATAGTAAAAATAAATATTTTCAAGAGCTTCAAACTCTATAGCCTTATCAAGTCTGTATCATTTTGCCAAAAACTTGATAAAAACAGTTAAGGTTCAGTACAAGTGAACAAAGAAATATCGACAAAAGTTTCATATTTCTTTTTACAATAGTAGTTCTTCAAGTACTTTAATCAATACATGATGGTTTAACATGTGTGCAACAACATGCAAAAAGGCAGACTAAGCATGTTGTATCTGATTTACATGTTGGCTGGTGAGAATGCACTACCTCCACCAAAAGAAGATGGCTTTTATTAGATGTTGAATATGAATATAACATAAACTTCATTATTTGGATCCTCACTGAGTTCATAAGAATCGAGTAGAATAGTTGTATATTTCTGGAGGTCCATATGGAAATGGCAGGCATTCAACACCAGGTTGGTATAATTTTTTTTTATAATTAGCTATATTACATATGGAAATAGTTATATCGCTTCCATCAATATTTTGGCAATAATATGGCACTCCATAAAAAGAGTTAAAAGAAAATGATTTCAGTGAGCGTTGAATCTGAATTCAGACATTAGTGGAATTTGAATTTCATACTAAACAACAAAGAATGAACCAAATGAATGAATGGAAAATGGTCAAAGGAATTGTTCATTCCAATTACTTCAGATTCCGTCAGAAATTCAACAAAACAAACACGACCTAAGGATCTCGACTTCAAGTAATTAACATGAGTAACATAAACTCAAAATGTCGAAGAACATTTCCAATAATGTCACTGAAACTTGATGAGCTTGGAAAGTCAAGGCCAGTGGCCAGATATACTGAACAAATAAACTAACAACCAAAAATCGTCCTAAAAGAAAGTGATCGTTAAATCCACCATAACAATGTTATGATCGGATGAGATTTGGCAAGCCCGCAACCGAAATAGGTATAGACAACAATGTAAACTACTTTGATATGAAATTTGATATTTTCTTTGTTGAATCGAAGGCAAGGAAGCATTTTGAAAGCACAAAATAAGTTTATACTTGCCTTTGACAATGCTTTTCCAGAAGTTGCAGCCCAAAGTTTTACCTGTACAATGTAAACACTACATAATCAATCAATCAACTGATTCAACTCCAAATTGCAAACAGACCCTCAATGTACAATTAACAAGTTTGTCTCAAATCGCTTGATTCAGGAGCATATCTCATAACATATCATGTTGTCTGTCACATATCAGGGTCAAGTTTACTTTTCAGAGGTCATTCCTACACAGACCATAAGAGTCAAATGTGTTTCACATGGTAAAGAATTCTTGAAATTTGATTAATTAAGATGTCATCACTCATCAACATAATCATAAGTTTAGAAGCTTAAATATAATGTTCCTACACAATAATTAATTAAACTAACCGAGGTATTGAAACTCAACTCATTCATAGAGGATGACTTGTGAATTCAAGTAGTAACATTTGAGATACTGATGAACTCAAAACCAAAATGGAGGTGATAGCCACTTCTAATTGTTCAAATAGTTAAATTATTACATTTACTGTAAGCCACTGACAGAAATTAATACGGAAAAGACTGAATCTAGATTCTCATAACAAGAACTGAAATTAAGTTCTCCAGAGGCATGAATCTAGATAAAGAACGAAAAACCGAGAAGAGAAACAAGACAAGCAAATGTAAACCAGTTGAGATTTTGGGAGATTTAAGAAAGAATCTTTTGACTTACTCTTTCAACTTCATCTGCATTGATTAGAACGAACTCATTCCTGTTGTGTGAACCTGCAACAAGTCGTCCTTTCGTATACATTAAATCGCCAAAGCACAAACAAACTCAATCACTAAATGAGAGAGATAGTCGAATGAAAACCACAATTCCTGGAAGAAACCCATCAAGGAAGTAAACTATCTTTCTATCTCTATTTCCTTTACCCTTTCTCCATTCTTCTGTGTACTCACTCTCTTAATCCACACCCAGTCACAAGAATCACCAAACCCACATTAAAAAGAGCAATAGAATTCAGAAGTGGTAAAGTTTACATGTAACAATTGCAATCTAAAAACAATATGTTCACAAAAAAACATGGGCCACTCAACCGTAAAAGAAAAATAGAAAAATTAAGAGGAAAACTTGAAAATGGAGATCTAGATGGCAACCAAATAACCTTTCAGTGTATAAACTAAAACCAAGAAGCAACGATTATCTCTGATCAAAGGAAAAGAAGAAGTTGAAATGAAAAGAGAAGGGAAGGGAACGTACTTGATTGGAAGAAATACATGGGTCTTCTTTTACTAAAATTAAAACATGCCTTCATGTTTTGAGAAGAACAGAGCAAAATCGCCTTTGTCTGAACAGAATGGAATCATCAGGCACATTGCACGTTAATGTACAGGTTCATGTTTTGAGAAGAACCAAAATGGAAGTAAAAACTTGTTCAAGTATATAGAAGAACAATCGTTGATGCTCTTGGGTACCTGCACCAAAAAATCCCCAACCAGTGTAAAAAACCTAGGATAAATAATTTATGCAAGATTAAAAACTATAAATGCGAAGAACAGGTCCAGATTGGAATTCATGAGAAGAAGAAATCTAAATGCAAAGAACCCTTAAATTAAAATGGAAAACTTGCAAGGATCTATATGGAGATTTCACGAAACCAAAAGAAAAGGTTGGATAAGAGGAATGGAGAAACAGGTGGATGAAGGAAATTTTCAGATTAATGGAGGGAGAAAGCAACACCGGCAAGAGAGAGAGAGAGATGGGAGCAAGATATCAAACCTGTGATGGAGTCAGATACCAAAACAAACGATGGTTATTTGGTATAATTTAAATTTTGAATATTTGAATCTTGAACCAAGAGATAAAAGAACAGGGATGGAGGTCAGAAAAGCATGGGCTGAATATTGTTTTATGAGCTGGAGATTGCGTTTGGAGATGTTTGCATCAAAGACTTGTAAATTATGCTTCAAAAGTTGTTTTTAAGAGATTTTTAATTTAATGCATAAATTGGTAGTACCTTGTGCTTTAGAAGTTGTCTTTAAGACTTTGATGTAAATGCATATTATATATACTAGAAGCGTACTCGTGCAATGCAGCGAGATATTTTTATTTTTTGTTTTTTATTAATTTATAGTACGATTTTGGATGGTTTTTATTGAGTGATAATGATTTTTTTATATATACATTTGTTTAATTTAGGCTTACCAATATAATATTTTTTATATATAAAAAATTAAGTAGTTTGTTAAAATTCATTAATTATCTTATATATTTTAATTTTTTTATATTTAAATTGAGATGTTTATCCTGTTTTGATTATGTTTATCAGAATTCAAATTTTATAATTTTAAGATTTGGGAATTAAAGATAACGATTTTGAGGGATAAGGATGAAATTTATTAATTAGGCTTAAAAAAATTTAAAAGTAGTACATATTGCTTCATTAATTGTTTTTTAAGAGATTTTAAGTAGATTAGCATTAAATAATAGTACATAATGCTTAAAACATCACAATTTTAATGTTTATTTTTATTTTTTGTTTTTTATTGATTTGCAGTACGATTTTGGATGATTTTTATTGAGTGATAATGATTTTTTATATATAAATTTGTTTAATTTAGGCTTAACAATATAATGTTTTTTATATAAAAAAAATTAAGCAGTTTGTTAAAATTCATTAATTATCTTATATATTTTAAATTTTTTATATTTAAATTGAGATGTTTATCCTGTTTTGATTATGTTTATCAGAATTCAAATTTCATAATTTTAGGGTTTGGGGATTAGAGATAAGGATTTTGGGGGATAAGGATGAAATATATTAATTAGGGTTAAAAGCTTTACAGGTAGTACATTAGGCTTTAGTAGTTATTTTTAAGAGATTTTAAGTAGATGGCTTTAAATGATAGTACATAAAGCTTAGTGAGTTGTAATTAAGAGTTTTTTATGTCATCTTTATAATATAGTATAGATATATAGATAGATATAGATATAGATAGATAAAGAATCATTTTGTAACAATCTGCCAAATTATTTATTGTAGACTTTCCCTTGATTAGTAGATGGAAAGATGAAAAAAGTGTAATGAATATCTCTAGGAAGTTATGTAGTCTGAAAGTTAAATCTAATAAAATTGGAAGTGAATTTACCAAATAAATCTTCTTATAATGAAATATATAATTTTCATTTAGGGGTATAATAGTCATTAGATTATTTAATATTTAAAAAACTCAAAACAATGAGAAAATTTCTTTAGACAAATCCTCTTCTTACTATGTGACACATCATCCTTTGTAGGTTTTGCTTTTATATATATAAAGATTTTATGATGTATAAGTTTGAGTGATATTTGTACAACTCGTTAAAGCATTAAATAAAGTAATAATAAACAAAAAAAAAACTCAATCCCATCTACGACTCCCCTCCCATGTTACAGCTCCCTACCCCATCTTTGGACACTCCTTCGTATCCAAACTCCCCATTCTTTGACCACAACTCTCCTTCAAACTCAACCTGGCCAAACCACCCTCTACCATACACACGTTACCACCAACGAAACAAAACCAAAGCAAAACATAAGGAACAAAGATTTGGGGCTGTAAAAAGTGAGTAAAACATTCTTATACATACAACTAAAAATTATACACGCAAACATATTAGATTTAGGAATGAAGCTGCCCAAAATCAAAGTGAGTAAACAAGATTTTACGCTAAGGTTTTGTATTTAATAAACCAAAAGCATAAATGACTCAATCTTGATTCTCTATCCATAACCATCGAAGAACTGGACCCACCATTGTAGAATTCTTCTACAATAGAAGCGTCGAAGAAAGAATAATCCTCTTGTCTTTCTTGTCGGAGCCTCCATTGGTTTTCTGAGAAAAGGAAAATGGGTTGTTGACTAAGGGAGTATAATTGGTGGGCTTATTATTTGGGTAGTGAAGCAAGAGAAGGTTGTAGGTGGGGGAGTGGCCGAGAATGGGAGGGATCGACGAAGGTGGTGAGATTTAATTAGTGTTGTTAGTTATACGTCTATCGTACAACACTACAAACCCATATGTCGACTCGCTACCCCCCTCTCCCCCACTTTCCACTATATACCCTTCTAACCCCTGCCTAATCTCACAAAAAATCAACTGCCTAATCTCAAGCCTCCACTTTAATATTGCCTTACAACTCCTCATTGGTGTTGTATCATGTATGTATGTGATCTAAAATGTCAACATGTTCAAACCACCATATATTGCCCTACCACTCCTAGTTCTACTCCAAAAAGCTCGTTCAATATACTATCCAACATAGTTTGCCCTCAAGTCCATCTCAACATCATCATTCTTGCAAGTAAATGCATTTAAGGCAAATGTAAGGACATATTTGGTGAGGTTTTTTTAGATGATATGTAATGAGAACGATGATGAATAAAGATAGTTGACGAGATATTAAGATTTAATAAAATGGAACTCGTTACCATTCTCGGCCTTCACATTCTAACACCATTTTAACCAAGTGTTTGGGTATTATCCTTATGTTTCGCTAACTCATGATTCGGTTTTCTGTATACTAACGAGCTTTGTATATTATGCATTTGTGACTTACAGAATTCCCAAATCGTTGAAGCTTTGAATTTCTTTTTTGTTAACCGTGAGCGTCCAGACCATCTTGTGCGTATCTTGACTAATCTCAAGGGCCAAGTTCGGAAATCAGTGAGGAAAATTCCCTGTGACTTTGCAGAACTCAAACCAGTGTTTGAGGAGAATTCCAAATACCCAAATCTTATTGTCAATTGAGTTGAACCCAAAATCAATGAGCTTTGAGGAGGTTTTGGGATTGCTTATTTGAAGTGTTTTTTAACTTATTACGGTGTGGCACCGGAGATAAACACTTTCTAGTGTTTGAATGAAGAAAAATTAAAAGGGCTTATAGCGGTGCCAAACCGCTGAAAATGAGTTTTTTATAAGTCATTTGGTTCTAACTTATCAACTTATTTGAAAAGTGTTTATGATTTTTTTGGTTATTTTATATGTATAAGCAATCCCAAACACTCTTAAATAATAACTTATTAGCTTATTACATTTTGATACCACAATAAGCAAATCCAACCCGGTTCGATTCCCTGCATTCGCAACTTTGTGGCTACTGGGTATAACCTTAGGGCTGCATGCTTTAGCAGTCGGTTTCATTGCCAAGGAGGCCCCATGACACCCTTTTCCAAAAAAAAAAAAAAGAATTTTTTAGAAAACTCCGATTTAACACTCTTAAATAATAACTTATTAATTTATTACATTTTGATACTACAATAAGTTAATCCAATTTTTTTTTAGAAAACTCCGATTTAACACAGGTAAGTTTTTTAGATAAGTTGTTTTAGATAATCAATCCCAAACACCACCTGAATTTAAATATCAGATAAACTTGTGGAAACACTACACGTGGAAAAAAAACCTTTCGATCGAAAATCCAAATCACTTGCTCAAAATTGTAATTTGAATAAGTTGGATGTTATCCCGTTTTAACATCCCAATTTAGAACTGGAATCCTTTTGATTCTCGCCTGGTCATTGTGAATCTTACCTCGATCAACTAATCTTTAGTCCACTTCGCACTCATTGATCATCACCATCATCGTTATCATCACCACCCGCAATTGGATCCGCCACAAATCATTCTCTACTCACTCATATTCCATTAGTTCGATCTGGTTATCTCGTGAAATGAGGAGGTAATGTAAATGTAACGAATCAAACACTCACTGATCTCCCTTTTACTATACATGATTTAGGGGTTTCTGATGATGGTGGAATTTTTTATTTTACTCAGGCCTGGAGAAGGAATGATGTTCAAGAGATCGCATAATAATAATCGACACCAGCTGAAGCAAGTTAAGGGACTGTTTAGCAGATTCACGATTGTGGCTATTATACTTGTAATTATGATCATCTACTTCTTCGTCTTCGCGAGCAAGGCCAATTACGTTTCACCAGAATCCCTATCTGAGGTCACTTCTTAACAATTTCCTTTTCATTAAGCACTTTTCTCTTTTGTAACCTTTGTATGCTTTTCTTCTGTTCTGGCGTCAGTGTTGAAGTGTTGTTGTTGAATCCCTTCATTGTGTTCATGAATTCCTAACCCTTTTGGAGTTATTAGTGGTGGGTTATAGGGGTTTTAGTGGTTGTTTTTGTTGGTGATTTTAGTGTCATCAATCATTTTGGTGTATCTGTGATTCACTTGGGATCGACATAATGGGAGTTAGGAGGTGCGGAGTGCATACTCACAAATATTGTCCGCATCACCTTTGATCACCAATAAGGCAGGGTCAAGGGGCTGCGCCTCTTGCACGGTCCTAGCAGGGACGTTCCAATCTTTTTTGGTGGCCCTACTACATCCAAATCTTTGATTACATTGCATAAACGAGATAACCGAGATATATGTTAAGCACAAAAATGGCTAAACCTAAACGATTAACGACCTAGACCTAGACCTAGACCTAAACCATTAATAATTTGAACGAGATTTTTAGGTATATAACCTTAAACGAGATTTTAATTAAATCCATGACCTTCTCATGAATATAAACCCATTTTTTCTTGAATAGGCGAGGAGGTCATGCATTTAATTAAAAACTCATTTAAGGTCATTTTCTTAAATCACCCTAATTTGAACCTAAACCCAAACAATTAATAATTTGAACCTAAACAATTAATAATTTGGGGCCTTGTTCAAAATCTCCTGGGTCCTAGGAATTCTAAGTTTTTGGACCTTCCGAATAAAATTCAGAAGGTTTATAACTTCGTCTTTTGTAGACTAAATATGGACTCAGAAGTCTCTAAGTTTGCATCAGAAGCTTCTGATTGTGAAGGGTTGCGACTCGGAAGTTGTTGAGCCTTCTGAGCTACTGATCCGTTTCAATCTTATCCATAAGCGGTTGTAACTGATGTGCATGTTAACCTCCTAATTGCTTGTAAACGTCGATCTCTTATAAATATATAAAACGGTTAATCTAGTGTATTTAAATACTTGAGTTTTGTGCCTTGTGACTACAGTGAATTCTTAGATTATCCCGATACTGATTTCGTGAAACCTAAGGCATAAAAGGGTTGTAATATAATATTTGGAAAGTGCAATATATACACGATCCAAGAACTATCCAAGTGATTGGACCCACAAAGTCACAGATTTTCAACAGTTTTGGTCATCTTGCTGCTTCATGATTTATATGTAGTAAAAACAAGTTGAAATGGATGATAGATAGGTTCCATTTGGATGTCACAAACGATTACTGTTGTTTATGCTTTACATCTTCCAGCATAAGAAGGGTTATAGTGCTTTTGATGCATGACTGAGATTATCATGCTTTCAGATTGTGTTCATTTGGGTGTTAAAAGTTTCTTGTAGCTAGTTTCATCAACCATTTAGATTGTAGTTATTCAGTTGGTGTGCATAGAACTTTGAAGTTTGACTTTATTTTGACTATTTGAACAGCTTGGTGTGCAGAAACTTTGGGAAACTGCTGATTCTGGCGGTTGGAGACCTTCATCCACTCCTAGATCTTATTGGCCTCGTACGTGCTTTTGGGGTTCTTAATGTTCTTGACTACAGTTGTTGTAACTTGATACCCTAAATGATCTCTCAATTTCTAATCCTGAATGCTTTTAGCTCCTCCAAATGAGAGCAATGGGTTTCTGCGTGTTCGTTGTAATGGTGGTTTAAATCAGCAGCGGACTGCGGTATGTTTATTATTCTTGCTTTTCTGATGAGAAATATGCTTATTTAAGAAAGATGCTCCAAAATTAGTCTCTGCATTTCCATCTTATTTTGTCCCAAAATAAGTGTCCACTTTCAAAAGTAAGTGCCTACTTTCTAATTCTACCTTTGATTATGAGTCGGAGAAATTCATTACGCCCTCTATTATTAAGGGTAAACTTGTCATTTAGTTGATTAAAAAGTGTAATACTTACACATTTATATAACTGTGTGCCTTCGTGGGCGTTTATTTGGGACGGAGGGAGAACTTGCTACCATTGTGGAGGGTGATGTAGGGTAAGCACAATTGAAAGTAAAGTGTCTTGGTTTCGTATAATCACTTATCTATTTAAGTTGGGAAGATAGGGTTTAGGGTTTCAAATATCATCCAAGAAGGAGGATCAAGATCCGGCGATTAGTGTCTCCTGGATTCCCTTGTGCAAGATTGTTCATTTCTAAAATTATGGTGGTGAGGTTTGAAAGTTATATTAAAAATGGCATGCATAGTGAAATGGTATAAAACACTTCAAAAGATTAATTTACCTTCATGTCGGCCTCAACTGTGAATCATTAAACCAACTAATAAACACGTTCAAATATATGTTTTCTCTGCCTGCAACTCCATCCTACTTATACATATTTGAGCAAAAAGGTTGATTACCAACAACCCCGACCGGCCCCACATGGAACCCGCCCCCTAGGAACCATATGTGAGGAGACATTTCAGAGTTGACTCAACGATTGAGGCTAGTGGAGGGCTTCAAGCCTGCCTCCTGCAGGATTCGAACTTGAACCTGTTGTATTTGACCCAAGTCGCTCCCCCCGTGTGCCACCTTAGTTATACATATAGGAGCACTACTTGGATCCAACCGGACGACCTTGTCAAAATTCGGATAGTCTTGATGGATAGGTTGACATTTTCTAGCGTCATTTTTATTTCAAAAGTAAACGAGTGTTTTGTTAATCCTAGTGATTGTGGATGCAATCAAATTGCTTAACCACGTACATACCTTGTGTTTGGTTTTTTGTTTCCTGAAACTATTATCATGCATTAGATGTATACCTGTGCAATGCAGCGGGATGTAAAATTTTATACCGAAGATGAAAGTTTAATGCAATTCCTTAATAGAAAAGAAAATCTGAAATTTATGACAATGCTCTACTTTTTTGGACCTAAGTGCATTATTATGAAGTTATTGAGGTAAAAATTACATCAATTTATGTAGATCTGTAACGCGGTTCTTGCTGCCCGAATTATGAATGCCACCCTCGTGCTGCCCGAGCTGGATACAAATTCCTACTGGCACGACGACAGGTATCTCGTTAGTTACCCCCCCCCCCCCCCCAAAAAAAAAAAAAAAAAAAAAAAAAAAAAAAAATAGATGCAAATGTTTGACTGATCGCATAGTTTATTGGAAATGTGCAATGTCTGACTATCAGTCAAATGTTTAAAATACCCTTCAATAATGGCAAAATAGAGGAATCTTTTGGACCAAAAGCAATGCTATCAACATTTTGTAATCCTTATTAATGGCCATATAAGTATTTTTGGATTGAAGCTTTGCTAAAAAGGAAATTGTTGCATTTATTTTGGGGCGGAGATTACTACTTGTGCTAATAACGTAGACATTTTAATCACATATTCTTGCAAATGCACAGCGGTTTTCAAGGTATTTATGATGTTGATCATTTTATATCGGCATTGCGGTATGACGTACGTATTGTCGAAAGCATTCCTGAAACTCGGAAAAATGGAAAGATAAAGAAGATAAAATCTTTTCAGGTATGTTCTGTAACATAGACATTCTTGAAATTAACTTGATTACCATTTCCGCCATTTTGTTGGTCCCCATCTTCATTGCTTCTCACATCAAGTAAATGAAAATCATTATCACGTCTTTATTTCTTCTTGAACCGGACAAATGAGGCTCATAATGAAAATGTTAAATGGTTGAAACAAATAGGTTCAAGCACATGTTGGATGTGAAACCTTGTTTGGACTATACAGTACACTTAAGCAGAACTTAGGGGCCGTTTATCAAATGCTTTTTGGGTCACTTACCTTACTGGGTGGTAAGAGGCAAGACAATCGAGTGTCTTATCCGGTAAACGCTTACCATGCTTACCAACAATCCATTTTGATGGTCGGGAAAGTTACCCCATAAGGTAAGTGAGAATGGTGGCTGTTGCTGCTAAGCGCTTACCCGGTAAGCGTTTGGTAAATGGCCCCTTAACTTAATGCACACAAATCTCATTGGAAAACAATTAGTTTGACAGTTAAGGAAGTTTTCTATCTTATCCTTTTTTTTTGAATAAAAAAGGACAAAATGCGAAGAATTTGCCTTGGTTCCTATATAGTGTAATGATTTTTTTTTCTCAAACATTGTAACAAAGTTTCAAAAGTTTCTATTTGACATCCACTTTGACCGGTAACCTGGCTGATCTTGTAACATTTGATGACGTGAATATCAAGTTGTTGATCAATGTATTTTTGATCGGTAACCTGCTTATCCACCATCGTACTTTTTCAATCAATATAACTTGAAAACTTAGCATCCATTTTGTATCAAATGTTAGAAGTTCACAGCCGAAATGGGTACGGGATTGTAAAAGTAGAAACTTCATTACATTGATTTTTAGGAAAAATAATTTCTTTGTTACACTAAATACGAACTAAACAAAAACTTTGTTGCATTTTGATATATTTTGCCCAATAATAGAACGATAAAATCTTAGCTACGACTATGGATGTAGGCAAACCGTTGAACCATATAAGTACCATGTCTTCAAATTTCTGTTTCTTGCAGTTTACCTAGTGTGTGTGATTGATGATTCTAGCATCATATTCATGATTCACACATGGGCACACACGTTTTTCGCTTTCAACGGTACTTTAACCTGAACTTCTTTCTTTTCTCGTAGCTTCGGCCGCCTAGAGATGCTCCTATCAGTTGGTATTCAACCGTTGCTTTGGAGAAAATGAAGGAGCATGGTGCTATCTATCTCACACCCTTTTCTCATCGATTAGCAGAAGAGATTGATAATCCCGAATACCAACGATTAAGATGCCGAGTCAACTATCATGCCCTCCGATTTAAGCAACATATCATGCAATTAAGCCAGTCGATAGTTGCTAAACTTCGTTCACAAGGTCACTTCATGTCAATACATCTTCGTTTCGAAAAGGATATGCTGTCATTTGCTGGGCAAGTTTACCATTCTGTGATGTTCTTTTTTTTTTCTTTTCGTTTTTCGGATATGTTCTATAAATGGAAGTTGTTTGTGTGCTAAATGGTTTGGTTTTTATTGCAGGTGCTTCGATATATTTTCTCCTCAAGAACAAAGGATATTGAGGAAATACCGAAAGGAAAACTTTGCTGACAAAAAACTTGTTTATAGGGAAAGAAGGGCTATCGGAAAATGTCCGCTTACTCCAGAAGAGGTACCTCTGATTTCCTTTTATTTTTCTTTCCAATATAGGTGGTCGATGCATGGATACCGAGATTAAACAAATTTGAAAAATTGCGGATGCATGGTATGTTCGTATAAACCAATAGAAGAAACTTCATAATTTATACATCACGTATAAAGCAGACTTTTGTCGGATGTTTTTGCTGAAAAAAAGTCGTCGTACTTTTAGGGGTAGAAGCGAGGTCTGAGTACAGTCACTATACTTTTTAGGGTAGGAGACAGGTCTACGTACAGTTCTATACTTTTTAGGGTAGAAGACTGGTATAATGCATTTTTTTGCATTAATGATGATTTGTTTGCAACAAAAAACCAAGTGCGATGACTGGAAAAATTCATCGTTGTGACTATTTATTTTAGAATATGAAGCCTTTCTCTAGCCTTAATTCCAAATTTTCCATCTCTTAATTTTCTCAAGAAATACCTAAACCACCCTCTCGTATACATATATCCCCTATATCATGGTCGACAATTCGTGATACAGTCAAAACCGCACCCCAATTACCCAATATAAGGATTTGGCAATGAGATAGAAACGAGTCGGATATACAGGGTTCGTTTGGTTTTGGCAAAGAGATGAAACACACATGTTTCCTAGATTGAACAAAGCATAGGTAAAGATGCAAACCGAACTAGGAATCCCTCAGTCCCAAAATAAATGTCTACAGTGAAAAAGACACACGGATTCAGATATATGTAATTATTACACTTTGTAATTAACTAAAGAGTGAATTGTGGTCCCTGTGGTTTTGTGATTTCTTTGATTATGGTTCTCATTCTATGTTTATTGTGGATATAGTCCTTGTGGTATGCACTATATAATGAAGTTTGGATCTCCAAAATGGAGATCCAAATGCTCTATGCATTTTATGAAAATGATTAATGTACTTCCTACTCAAGTCACTTAGATGTCATCAAGAAAATAAACAAAACCGTTGCCAGTAACTACTACATAAATATTGATATAAAACAATTGTCATTTTGATGGGTTGTCTTTTTGGGATGTAATGTTGGCTTCAAACAATTGTTATTTTGATAGGTTGTCTTTTTTAGGATGTAGTGTTGGGTTCAAACAATTGTTATTTTTAAATGCAAGTAATTTTTTTTTTGCACTTTAACAAATTAGTTTTTCTTGTACTTTGACAATGAAGATTGGATGAAAAAAAATTAAGAGAGATGATAAATGTGTTTTAAAGATGATGAGTGATGCATAGGGACCAAATCCACAATTTAGTATTGTTTGTTTTAAAGGTGTATAGAATAAATTGAAAGGGAAAAGTAAAATGACTATTATACCCATAGTGTGCCAGGCACATGATGCCTTTAACTCTTCAAAGTTAACGGTGTTAGTGTTTAGGGACTCTAGCCACAATATATTGCATACCACATGAACTATATCCACAATAAACATAGAATGAGGATCATGATCAAAGAAATCACAAAACCCTATGGACCAAATCCACAATTCACTCTTAACTAAATGACAATTTTGTTCTTGTGATAATAGAGGGAGTAATGAATTTCTCCAACTACTCCCTCCATCCCAAAATAAGTGTCCACAATTGAAATGGAATATAGTTTTAAACATGTATAATTATTACTCTTTTTCGTTAGTCAAATGACAACTTTAGCCTTATTTAATTTCTCTCTCTTTACAACTCTTAAATATTTGTGCATTAATTAAGGGTATATTTGAGAATTTAGTTATCTATTTTTGGAACCGAGCAAGACACTTAATTTTGGGACAAACATAAATAGAAACATGGACACTTATTTTGGGAAGGAGGGAGTAATAATTAAGGCTAGAATTGGAAAGTAGACACTTATATTTGAAGTAATTATTAGACTTTTTAATTAACTAAATAACAATTATATCCTTACTAATAGAGTGAGTAATGAATTTCTCCATCTCATAATCAAGACTAGAATTGGAAAGTAGAAAGTGGACACATATTTTTGGACAAACTAAAATAGAAATGTGATACTTATTTTGGGACGGAGGGCGTAACAAGTATTCATGCACTTGTAGTTAAATTTCTGCATTTTGCATCTTCTTTTGCAGGTTGGTCTCGTCTTACACTCAATGGGATTCGACAATTCCACTCGAATATACCTCGCAGCCGGTGAATTATTTGGTGGCGAGCGGTTCATGAAGCCGTTTCGAGCCATGTTCCCACTGCTCGAGAACCACAACACCGTAGACTCATCTAGTGAGTTGACCGATAACACACAGGGCTTACTGGGCTCAGCCGTTGATTACATGGTTTGTCTTCTATCAGACATTTTCATGCCAACATATGATGGTCCAAGCAACTTTGCCAATAACCTTCTTGGCCACCGGCTCTACTACGGTTTCCGGACCACGATCCGACCCGACCGCAAAGGTCTGGCTCCGATCTTCATTCAACGTGAAGAGGGACACCCTGCTGGTTTCGAAGCGGCCGTTAGGAGTGTGATGATGAAAACGAACTTTGGTGGGCCACGTAAGCGGGTCCCGCCGGAGTCTTTTTATACGAATTCTTGGCCCGAGTGTTTCTGTCGGGCTTCGGCGGTGTCGGATTCTGGTGATAGATGCCCACCTGATAATATGATGGAAGTGCTAGAGGATCAATTGGAGAGGGAAATGACCAATGTGACCTCCAATGGTGATGCATAGAGTAGTTGACCAAGACATAGCTGAAATGATCATTCTAATCTTTACTGCAAGCAAAAAGGTGATGGCAAGCTATTATGGAGAGGGTTCTAGCTAACATCTATTAAAGCATCTAAGGTATGTTTCTTTTAAATCTTGTATTGTAGTGTGTGTATATGTATATATATAGGGAGGATCAAATATAGGGAGGATCAAACGAGAATCAAAATAAGAGAACAAGAAAACAGCCAAATCACATGTGAATCATTTACATACGATTATGGAACATGGTCAACGCAAGGGTGAGCAGGCGACGAGGCCTGCGACCTCACGTCACGGCCAAGGTCGCATGAATCACATGTGATTTTACACATGTTTTTAGTGTAAAATCACATGGGATTCGACTGTTTTCTTATCATTTTATTTGGTTACCGTTCTCGTAGGATCCCTTCCCTCTCTCTATATATAAATGGTGGCGAGATGGATGAGTTGGTTAACTGGTTTATATGCGTAAATTCTTAAGACATCAAGTTAGGTCGGGTCCATCTTTTTGCCCTTTTGTTTTGAATTTCATATAGGGGAAAATGTATCAACATATAACGAGTTTGCCTTAGTTCCTATGAAGTGTAACAGACCGCCTTTTTTTATCATTCAATGTAATAAAGTTTTGAAATTTCATATTTTTTTACTAGTTTTGACCGGTTACCGGCTGATCTTGTAATATTTGATGACGTGGATGTCAAGTTTGTCGTCCCACTTCTCATTCATAAACATTTTGTAAACAAGTATCTACGTCATTGAATGTTACAAGATCAAGCATATGTTACCGGTCAAAATGGGTACAAAATATGAAAATTTAAAACTTTGTTACATCGATCAATGAAAAAAGTAATTTATATAAACACTGCATTTTCACATATTGTTCCACATGAAAACTGGTTTGTAAATTTATACAATTTATTGGTTTGTAAACGATTATGCATATAATATAGTATGTATGTATGTATGTATGTATGTATAGATTGTGAAAAAGAAAAACATTGTTTTTATATGGCATCAGGTTCCAGCAGGAAAATATGATTACAAAAAGAATTAATGGAAGCAGAGGAGCAACATTAGATTCCAACAGGAAAACATAGTTTTTGTTGTTGTTTTATACGTATTATAAGGATCACTTCAATGTGGTAACAATGTCAACAAGATTATATGATACAATTTACTTAGTGGTTTGATACTCTTTTGTCCAAAAAACTGAATAATGGACTGACAAAACTGAAAGAACCAAACCACCAGAAGTGGTTAAGTTCGCTTCAGTTTGGTTCTGGATTCAAGTTTTTTTTTAATATTTAAATCGTTGCTAATTTTTAACTTGAAACAAACGAATGTATGCAGCGTCTGCTGTTCGGTGTGGAACTGAACATTTTCCAAACTGAAACAAACCTGTTTTTGTTTTCATTATTTTTTATTATAAAGAACTCGTAACAACGTAGAAAGGAAAAATAAGACAAAAAAGAACTGAGAATTAGAAAGTCGATAACACATTGAAAACAATTCATGCCATTGTGCATTCGCATTGATTTTAGGATAAGAGTATTTCCAACAGATCCTCCAAAATAGAGAATCAAAAATCAAAATCTCGAAAAGGAAAAAATTATGTTAATCTCGACAGCTTTTCTATGTCAGAGATTATTGTACTGATTCTTGAAATGAGTCTCCATGTTTCTTACGTTTTGACCTCAATGGTAACGAAACAACCTACATCGGGAAAAAAAAAAGATCATAAATCGGAATCATAAGAAGAAAGAGATGCTAATTTCTGAATTTTGGATTAACCATTTAGACCATAAACCACAGGCTAAAAATACAACACTACATAGATGTGTTGTTTTAGCAGGCTTAATTGAATTGTTAATCTATAATTAAGGAGTCGTTTACTAAATACTTGCTCGGCAAGTGCTTATCCGGTTACCTTATCGGATGAACATGATAAGGATTAATAATCTTACCCAATAAGTGAGTAATAGACTCTTACCTGGTAAACGCTTATTGGATAAATTATTGTATACAATGTCTTTATAATAGACTAAAATCTTATCAAGTAAAATAAGTGAAAGTGTTGACTTACCGTATAAGTGTCGGGTAAACGGCTCCTATGGCATGCGATCAAGATATAACCAGGATGGTACAAACTATTCATTATCTAACCATTAGAGTTAGAGCATCTCCATGTAAGGTTTTTATAAGCAAAAAAATATAGTGATACTATCATTGTGGAGAGTTCTTATAAAAACATTATTGGTTCTTACCTTTAAGTTGGTGTGAAGTGACATATTTGCTAGTTTTTTTATATTTTATTGACTTTATAAATATTAGTATTATACATATATAATTATTAATATTATACATGGGACTCGCATAAAAGATTTTATAAGAATTACCATTGTAGATTTTAATGTGAGTTCTTGTTTTGATGAGTTGGAGATGAGGTGGTAAGAAAAAGTATAAAAAAGAGATTTTATAATTTGAACAATCAATAAAATATATCAACATGCAAAACCAAAACCCAAGAGGTTTTATACAGTGAAGACCACAAGTAGGAAGGAACTATCAAAAAACAAACACAATTTGCCTGTCCTCATACAAATACATTCACAATTCCTCTTGTCCAACTTAAATAAATATATCGATCTAGTAGAAAAGTACGTAAATGCCCCTGCCGACTCACTGATTTACATGACAACGTGAAATTATGGAAAAACGATCTACTTTGGACGATACAAAAGACGAAAACATAAAAAGTTTTAAGGAGTTGAATGCGAACGTAGCTTGTTGGCCACATACAGCAAATGACTGATATTTGTCGATGGATAGCTTTGTAGTAACTTAAGATTAGCTGTGAAATCACCTGCAAGCAAACGTCTCCTAACGAGAATCAGCATCGCACAGCATATCCGAAGCAGAGTCTCCTGCAATTTCAACATATTTTTCAAATTCCACAAATTATTCTATAATCAAAGCTCAAATATAAATAGTTAGCGTACTCGTTTGAACCTTCCTCTTCCTCTATATAGAGGTGGGTTCATACGAGAACATCTATTTAAGAAAACAAGAAAACAGCCGAGTACATACAAAATCATATATGATTCACGCGACTTTGCACACGACTTTAGGTCGCGGCTAAAATCGCCCGTGTCCGTTTTTCCGGGTTAATGTAAAATCAAATATGATTTTGTACATGATTTGTTGTTATCTTGTTTTCTTAAATAGTTAGCATTCTCGTTTGAACCTTCCTCTTCCCCCCCCCCTCTCTCTCTCTCTCTCTCTCTATATATATATATATATATATATATATATATATATATATATATGTGATTGACAAAGCTGTCCTACACCTGTATTTAGGTCCCAGAGGAAAACTTTAAATAAGAACCATAAATATTTTGAGCACCTCAAGAAATCAACTATTCATGTATTATTTATGATGAATACCCCTGAATAATCATATAATTTGTTTATCATGAATATCATGTATTTTCATTGTGGATAATTTTCATCATGAATATACATATATTTATATATACCGGCAGATTCCATTAGGAACCTAAAATTGATTAGGACCCCGGGGGACCGCCCACAACGCAACATGTGGCATATTCGTCAGAAATATGGATGTGTTATTCATCATAAATGTGATAACACGTCCATATTCATATGAATGTGTTATTCATCATAAATATTCATCCTGAAGAGGGACACATGGCATTCTGTGAGTGTTTCCTAGGTTCTCAACCGAACTTTCCTCTCTCTCTCCCTCTCTCTCTATATATATATGTGTGCATTTATAATGAAAAAACATGAATAATTGGTTCCCAAGTTTTCAAATTAATTACAGTTCTCATATGAACCTGCTCCTAAGGTCCCAAATATTGGTAAGATTCAATATGATCAAACAGTTCCAGTCACTGACATTCTTGCCGACTTATTCTCTCGTCTCTTAATTGATAGCTTTTGAGAATGGAGAACATTAACACACCCCTAGTTACCTCATACAACTTGACAAAACAAAAATTACGTAACAAGGAACACATCGACTCACCTGAGGACCTTCGTGGTCGCTTAAGAGTGTGTCCCAAATATGAAGAATGTCTGCAAAATTGAATTCTTGCGTCAAGAGGAGTGTGATCCATCTAAAAGCGTAAAACTGCGGATTCACCTGTCATCATAAGTACATACAATCAGGCATGGATATAGATTGGTCACCATATCCTAACTACCATTTGCTTAAGTGTCAACAAGATACAAATCTTAAGATGGTCCCCGGAGTATTAAATAACGGATATGCGTAAGATTTTCTCACTTTTGTTGTGAGCTCGAGATGTCGCCATAGCTCTTCATCATGTTCTTTTAATAGTTGTGACATCTTCGAAATCGTTGAACGGATGCCAACAACACTGTTATCAAGTTGCTTACAGAAATTATCTCGAAAACCACTTAACAACTCAACAAAACAAAAGAATGTGTCTGCTTCAGCATTCATCTGCACAAGTAGACATAAAAATGTCAAAGTCAAAAGCTAGGAACCATGATATGGGATGACCGTATGGAAGTCGATATGAGAATAATACAAGACAATAGATACCAACTAAACAACAAAATGAGTAAAAGATGCATGCAATCAGCAGAAGCCAGAATAAAAGTCACTGTGGATGGCATGAAAAACTAGAGTTATGTAAAAAGATAAGAGCCAAAGGGAAAGAAGAGATGTGATTGTGGGCTTGTAGTTTTTAAGCACTCATCATCCATGCTTGAAAGGCATCGTTAATTATGTGATGATCCTTAAATAAGTAGTTAAAATAGAGATCCATGATTGTAAGTGTCTAATTTCCATAGACATAGTTACATGTTAGTTCAGCAATCTCAAAGACAAGCTTACTATTGTTTGCATAAATAAGCCTTAAAGTTGAAAACAGAAAAGCTACAGGATCACCCAACCCTGGTTCGTTTGCTCTTGATGCGTGAGATCTCACATCGGTTGGGGAAGGGAACAAAGGTTGCCTTATAACGCGTTTTAAAACCATGAGTCTAGGTGTGGATAAAGCGGACAATATCTGGTACGGTTGGTTGGGGATGTTACATGATGTCTTAATACATGTTCTTTTTAATGGTATTCTTTTTGTTTCCTTTTTCCATTTCTAATCTTACATGGACTGAACTTCAATTTATAGAGGTCAAACTACTTAAACTACTGTGTCTTTGCTAATAGCATTCAGTCTCGTACAGAAATAAGTTTCCTTCAAAGTTTGTCAAAAGAAAAAAAAAGCACCTCGACATATTGGAACACACCTTTTGGTTGCTTAATTAGTCAAATGCCATCAAAAGAGAGTATTTTCTCCTTCCAGTTCATACATATTTCTCCTTAATAAATATGGTAAGAAAATAATGTTGCATATAAGCATAAGAAATTTGAATTTGACAATCGCAAACTACATATTCACTTACCACAAAGTCCTCGTTGGGGTCATTCTTGAACACATAGAACAAGGGAGCCAAAATTTCATTCATCCCTTGCACATATCTTATACCCGGGTTCAGCTTTGCGTATACAATCAGTATATTTTTTAAAGCATCCTGAAAGTATGAGACTATTTAACTCAGGAATGCGTCATTTCACATGTTCATAAGATCAATGAGGGAAAGTATAAACATCAGGCGGATCAAGAGTATAAAAACTTTGGTCAGTTACCTGGTTAGCTTTTGCAGAAGCAGAGTCACCAGAGAAAAAATGCATGTCTGGATGAGTGCGCTTCACATCACGATCTATCTGTTCAATGATCTCAGTGTCCTACAATTAACCGCAGTATAAATATTAGGCGGATCATAAAGCATGCTTGTGGATGACAAAATTGGATTTAAAGAAACTAGGCGAACCAAATTCCAATAGGGGGCAGTGTTAAGATTGAGGCAAGCTAATCATGTTTAACCCACATTAAACAAATATGTCTAATAGCCTAAGGTTCTCACAAGAAGATAGGTATTCAAGCATGGATCTCCATATTCTTTCTACTTTGGGTTACTAGTAAAAAAATTCCTCTTCAACACAAAAAAGAGCATATATTAAGCAAAATTATAATTTCATGTGATATCATCTGAGTAAAAGGGTTTAATGCTAAGCTTGGAAGCTCAAAACATTCTCATCACAATTTTATAATATCATTCTTGAATCAAAACTGTAGCTCCCATTACCGCTAACAAGAGGAAGAGAAAATGGCAACCCAATCAACCCCAAGTTGAATGCAACTTGTGCATTTACAAACAGTAAGATTTTAGGATTGATGACCTAATATACGGTAACTTCTTTCTTGATCACATCCGAAAGAAAAGAGATGATCAATTCATGTCTAATTAGAACTTACAACTCCTTTAAATGAGATTGAGGATGCCACAAAAGGGCATGTGTATAGCACCCAAGTACAAAAAAGTAGACTGGCACAATGATCTCCAAATCAACTAAAAACTATGGTAGGAAGTTTTTAGTAGTTCGCCATCAAACTTGTAAGGGGACTCATATCATACTCGCAAAAGATGTGTGAGAAATTGTCACACATTCCCCCACTTCAATTCATGATGCCTCGTTTTGCTTACACAGGAACCCAAACAGTCCTAGAATCGTTATCCACACGAATACACAAGTCTAATACACTACAACTTCAGGGACCATTGGTTTACTACCATTTCTAACACCCAAGCGGCCACGCCCAAAGCAGCAAAATAGCACCAAACCTCCAAATCAACTAAAACCATGGTTTAGTAGTCTACTACGAAAAACTTACAAAGGGACTCATCTTGATCACAACCAATGTGAGACATGTCAAAATAAGTTGAACATTATAATGTGGATATGCTAGAGCATGTTGAACATATACCACACAATTTTTCACAATCAGATGTCCTCTGTCTACCAACCTATCCTTTTCTTAAACTCATCACTCCCATCGTAGAGATTTCAATTTGCACCTTAATATTCACTTCTAGAATAAAAACAAGATCATAAGCTGAATGTTCAAAATTTTGGAGAATACAAATGTTTACTAGACAAAACTATTGGCATAAATGTTTATTGTTGACTGAAGTCATACAATATACACTGACTGAAGAAGTTCTCCATACATATTACATCATAGCAGACAGAAGATTCATATATCATCAGTATGCAAAAGCATTTACGTCCTCTTTATCATTCTCATACCATCAAAGAATGATCCTTATAACAGAACAGCATAAATCAAGTTCTTTTAATTTTAGGTAGCTGCAATCATTAGTATACAAGATCTGCAGAGGACTTACACTAAAATTAAAAACAAAAATCATTCCATCAAGCATATATTGCTGAAGATTATACCTGAAAGAATTGATTCCAGATGCTTGTTTTCCCTAGACTCAGAGGATGCTCCCCCTCAGGAATCTCTGACCTTGAGAGTAAACCCTTGTCATCCCTTGTCTGTTCACCATTTTGAGAAGATGTAGACTCTTCCAATTTCCTCGTGACTTCTGACTGACTAGCCACAGAGACATTCAGAATCCCATATTTGGAAAATACAACTTTGAAAAGCAAATACAACTTTTATGACTAGACCCTTTATTTGGTTTGGTATTTATTTGTTGATCTCTTCAAATTGAAGCATGCATTAAGGATATGCAAAAGACTTTTTTTTAGAAGGGTGTCCTAGGCTATGCCTAGACTAATCCCTTGGCAAATTATGACGGTAAGACATCAGCCCTGATTAACCTCAGTGGCCACAATTGTTGTGTACGCCAGGATTCGAACCCTGGGCAGATGGGATATTCCACCACATCCCCCAGGGTCTTAACCATTACGGTACAACCCTTGTGGTATATGTAAAAGACTTTACTTCTATGTTGTGAACATAGAAAAGAAAAAACATAATGTGAGAATGCAAGAGAGAGATTTTTTGAATGGGATACCATTCCATAACTAATGGTAAGTTACTCAACCACCCAAATGAGTTCATTATTTTAGTCATTAGGTTAGAACATGATGACAGAACAAATCCAACCCCCAACCCCAAACAAGATATAGAGGTTCTCTAAATTCAACTCGAGGCCAATGAGGTTCTGACACTGAGTGTCCTAGGGGGGATATGGAACAATTTTAGAACCATCATTATGTTTAAAATTGTTTGTATTTGCATCTTCTTTATAATTTTCTCATAATGCATGTAAGGACTAAGGATGAAGCCGTATGAAATGAAACTCAAGATTGTTGCAAATGAGTGAAGTCACAACTTCAACATGTGAAGAAGTCACTAATACATGACATAGCAAGCAGATAACTGCCCAGCGATTGCTCAAATTTCAGCTTTTCTTCACATAATACATCAAGCAATCATTAGGTGTTACCTCTATGGCCTAGAAGTTCTACAAGCAGTGCTATTTAACTAAAACTTACTGGATTCTTCAAAAGATCCTCTTTAAAAAGCTTGTACTGAGACCTCTTCTTAGCCAATTCTGATGACCAAAGCCCTTTATCAACAGGAAGATATGCTAACAACAGCTGAAAAGATGAACAGGTTAAAAATTAATCCTCCCATTGCATAGGAAGTGTAAAGAAACTGATTTGTGATGCCTTAACATCAACAGTAAAAAGTCATGTTATCCCCAATACATTGGTGATTGAGACGTAAGAAGCTATACGGAATGGCCTCACAAATCATTATCATGGGATCCAACATCTCCTTTTACAATACCATCTTTAACAGATCTCTCCACTAAAATGACAATTAGACATCATTTCATAGGCATAGCAAAAACATATATCATCTCAAACCTTCCACACAGTAGAACGAATACCAGCACCATCCGGAATACCCTGTGAAGCAAGTCTTTGCAGCTCTCCCATATTTATAATCTTCCTTGAAAGCTACATTACACAGAAGTAAGCAGATAAATTGAATTAACACCTCAAGCAACAAATGGATCAGTTATCACTACTGATTTCTCTTGTTTCTTCTCAATTTCAATACTATGACATTCAAATTACCATATCCAAACGATTAATATCTGTTACATCTTAAATTTCAACAAGAACAAAACAAAATTCAACCCTAAATAATCGTATTTGCCTCAAATAAACATATAAAAGTTACGTTTTCCAGAAGTTAAAGCAGAAAACTACTCTGATTTTGTTCGTAAACAATTTCTAACCTCTTGTAATAGCTGTGCCTGGCGAGAAACATCTTCAACAGGAGAACTACCGTCATTATCACTACTACCGCTACTAGTCAACGGATCCCTAACTTCCGTCCTCGGAGCCGGACCGGGTTTAGAAGGCGATTCAGGTCTCATTGAGCTAGGAGACGGCAACGATTCACGCCGTTCATTCGCAGAAGAATCAGAAGAAGTAACCGAGGAAGGTTTGGAAGGGTAAGTACCGATGCGATCGTCGTGCGACGGAGATTGAGGCGGCGACGATTGATATTCAGATTGAGATTTAGGCGGTGGAGGAGGTGTGGTGGTTGAAGAAGACCACATGGAATTGTTGAGCCAATCAGGAATTCGTTTATTCACCATCTTCTTCTTCTTCGAGATCTTGTTCGTGCTCTTTTGCTAGAGTTTTCGATACACACAGTTAAAGGTGTTTTCGTGTGTGTGTTTATGGCTTCTTCTTGTTCTTCCGATTTTGTGACAGATGTGAGTCCGTCCTTTGTGTCATCGTCTTCCTCGTGGAAGCAGGTCACGTGCCAAACTCCTGATCGGAACCATGATTGTTGCACTTTGGTTTCGTCAGTCACGTGACACTGTTTCTTTTGATGGTTAAGCTCAAATTAGATAAATGTTTTTCAAAGGGAAATTGATTCACAATGGTTCTAACTATTTCTTTCCTAGTTTTACACTTATGTCAATAGGTCTGAAAGGGTGCGTGTGGTATGCAGACTGGGTGAGACAGGACTAGACAAAAAAAATAGTCTCATGTTTGGTATGTCATGGGACAAAAATCACATGGTACAACATGGGACAAAAATCAAATTTCATGGAACAAAAATTAAGTTTTTTAGTTCCACCAAAATAGGTGGAACAACATGGGACTAAATGTAAAATTATAATATTACTCTCTTTCAAACATATGATTTTAAACCTAAACTAAACGTGGGACATACAGTTAGTCCCGTCCCGTCCCATCCAGTCTTCGTACCAAACGCTACAATATTCAGATCCTCACTTGGGTAAAAAATGTAATTTTTTTTTGCAAATTTTCTATTAAAAAAATTACCTTCATTCGTAGTTGTGGATGAGGGGTCCGTAATTGTGGATCTGGGTTTGTAATTTTTTTTGTTTTTTAAGTAAAAAATGATTAGATTCGTTCTTTTTCTTTGTCGTTTAGTCAGGTCTGCAATTACGGATCTGAATATTGCTAAAATAGCGATATATGTGTAAAACCAGAAGATAAATGGCTAGAAAACCAAATTTTTTTGTCTACTTTGACTATTTAAGTCAACTTCCCTTTTTAAAATCATTTTCTTTTACACCATTTATGGGTTAGGGTAGGAATTTCAAAAGATATAAAAAACTGAAGGAGGATGGGTAGATTGGTCATTCGACCACTGTATCAACGTTGTTCGTTAACATGTGTTAAGGTTTTCATGGTTACTATGTTTGCTATGCGTTAATGTGTGTTAAGAGTGCAAGTTAAAATGTATTAAGGTTTTTATATCAATATATGTTTAGTTTATGAGTATGTTTACCTTGTCACGATTGTTTAGAGTTGTTAGGGTGTGTTAATAACTTAATGTATACTAGTGGCAACCCCGTGCGTTGCAACGGTAGCAATAATTTTTTTAAAGAATTACTTGACCGAGTTAAGATAGAACATAATTTCTTGCTTAATAATTAATGAGATACAATTTAAAATGAATAATGTATTTACATAAGTGGTTTATTTTCACGTATTGATAACCTTTTATTGTTACGAAGAGTTTGACACGTATTGACATTAACTTTTTTGTTATGTTATTTATAATGAAACATGTCATACACCCATATCATTATTGTTGTTACGAAAGTTTTGAGGAATCACCGTCTGGCTCAAATTTGAGTTTGATAGTTTTGAAGTTTGAACTTAAAAAATGTTGCTTATTATTTTAATGACTCAAACTTGTAATGCACTAATATGATATCCAACTTGATTCGTTCCAAAAGTTAGTTTAATGCTCTTGAGTTTATATATAAGATGACATATAATAAAAACACTCTAACAAACATGTTGACATTAAACTTAAGGCCTAAAGTAGATGTATAGATTTTTTGAAAAATTATTGTTGACCAATATATTTAGTCAAACTTATTTTTAAATTTTTCAAGCCAACTTCTACTCATATATAACCATCTATTTTTAAATTTTATCATCTTCATAGTAATGTGGGATAATTTAACCAAACCATAATTTAATGTTTAATAATACTCAAACTTGGTTAGGCCACATCATCAGTTATGGCGATAATTATTTCAGGAAATATATGTATCGAGATAAGATATATAAAACAAAATTTCTCAGTTAACAGTTCATTTGTATATATATATATATATATATATATATATATATATATATATATATGTATATATATATAATTTTTTTTTGGAAAATGAGAGTTGGCAGCCAATATCAACCCTCTCTTCCAAATCCTACTTTCTTGCTAATTTATTATGGGATTCCAATCGTGAGCTAAAACATATTTATCCAACTAAAATTTTGATTATCAAAATCAACCTTTGTTTCTTACAGTCGTCTTCATTCTCCAATCTTGCACCTCGCATCAAGGTGGGATAATTGAACTACAACACAATGCAATATTTTAAAATACTGAAATCTCACAATGTCATCTCATTATTTATGGTTGTTCTTTTTATATAAATAAAGTCACATAAAGATTAATATTTTATAAAATTTGATTTTTAGCAAAAGAGGTCGACTAAAATGAGACAACCACATAGGTTGCCACAAACTTTTAAACTTGTAAGTTATCTTATCCGCCTTTTCTTTTGTTTACCTCATCTTCCAAATTTATTATCTTTACGTTGATGTGGATTAACCAAATAAGACAGCTCATGCACCTTTTATATACTAACCTCTTCTTTCAAATCTAACTTTTTTTACCGATGTGGGATAAATAAATAAGACATTTCATCCAGCTTTTATATACTAACATCTTCTTCCAAATATATTGTCTTTATGTCGATGTAGGACAATCAAATAAGATATCTCATTCAACTTTTACATACTCATCCATTCTTCCAAATTTATTTTCTTTCTATCAATGTGCGATAACCAAATAACATCACAATTCAAGATTTGAGAATACTTAAATCTTCTTGTGACTTGTGAGATAATAAAAAGACATCAAGGTTCAACATTGATAATATTGTATAAATTGATGAAATATGATGATTTGTATACATTTGTCTATCGATTTATTTGCTTATATAAATGAATATTTTTAACAAAAATAGGGGTCGGCCAAAAAGAATATTTAGCCAAGTAATCCTTTAATTTATCAAAATCTAAATCTCTGTGTTTCTACAGGTATATCTTCATTCTCTAATCTTATATTCACTCATCAATGTGAGATGTGTTAAACACCACCAGAATATAGTAATATTTGAGAATACTCGTATCTCATATCAAATCCAAATGTCCTCGTTTCTTATAGGTACCTACATGACTCAAATCTCACAATGTCATATCATTCTCTATGGTTCTTTTTTTTTATATATAAATATAAATATATATATTGATGATTCTTATTTGAGGCGTGTCATTTCTCTTGGGTATTTGTACTTATATATATATTAGATTTCTTAATCCACATCATGACATGTCATTTTGTCTTGTTTTTCATTTTATGTATACAAAGACAAAAAGATACAAAAATAAACAAATTAAATGAAATAAGTGTATCTTATTAGTTGTAATACAATATATATCAACACCAACAAATTTGTAACTAAAAATCAACTCTTTAATCCAAAATGGATTAAAACAAATCATAAATCATGTAAAAAAAAGTTGGCATCCTTTTCCTTTTATAATCATCTTCATGTTCCAACATTTCATCTTTCTATCAATGTAGGATAGCCAAAGTTAACCACAATCCAATATTTTAGAATTCTCAATCCACATTGTACCGTGTCATTTATCTTGGTTTTTGCTTTTATATATATAAAGATAAAAATAGTTGTAATACAATATATAATATATATTCAACAT
Source organism: Arctium lappa (assembly GCA_023525745.1). Classification (NCBI taxonomy): domain Eukaryota; kingdom Viridiplantae; phylum Streptophyta; class Magnoliopsida; order Asterales; family Asteraceae; genus Arctium; species Arctium lappa. The sequence goes on along the minus strand of CM042056.1, from coordinate 16,495,701 downwards.
CAACAAACTTGTAATTAAAAATAAACTCTTTAATCCAAAATGAATTAAAACAAATAATAGGTCATGTCAAAAAAGTTGGCATTCTTCTCTTGTTATAATCAACTTCATGTTTCAACATTTCATTATTCTATCAATGTGAGATGACCAAAGTTAACCACAATCAAATATTTTAAAATTCTCAATCCACACTGTGGCATGTCATTTCTCTTGGTTTTTGCTTATATATATATAAAGATGTATAAAAATAAAGATAGTTGTAATACAATATATAATATATCTTCAACATCAACAAATTTGTAACTAAAAATAAACTCTTTAATCCAAAATAGATTAAAACAAATCATAGGTCATGTCAAAAAAGTTGACATTCTTCTCTTTTTATAATCAACTTCATGTTCCAACATTTCATTATTCTATCAATATGAGATGACCAAAGTTAACCACAATCCAATATTTTAGAATTCTCAATCCACATTGTGCCATGTCATTTCTCTTGGTTTTTGTTTTTATATATATAAAAATGTATAAAGATAAAGATAATTGTAATACAATATATAATAATATTCAACATCAACAAATTTGTAACTAAAAATAAATTTTTTAATCCAAAATGGATTAAAACAAATCATAGGTCATGTCAAAAAAGTTGGCATTCTTCTCTTTTTATAATCAACTTTATGTTCCAATATTTTATTATTCTATCAATGTGGGATGACCAAAGTTAACCACAATCCAATATTTTAGAATTCTCAATCCACATTATGCTATGTCATTTCTTATGGTTTTTGTTTTTATATATATAAATATGTATAAAGATAAAAACTAGTATGTGACACCGTGCGTTGCACGGTGACGAAATTTATTTTGTTAGGAAATACGTAATTAAGTTGAGATGAAACGTAATTTCATAATATATTGTAAAATAAAAAACGATGATTGTATTGTGTGTTTTTTATGCAAATTATTTTCATTGATATTTTTCCTGTAACTAAAGAAATTCATGCTTTTTTATATTTTTTGATGCAAAATAATTATTCGATATTAAGTTCAATTTGTATAAACATTGTTAGCTGCAGACGTATGCTTAATATTAAGCATTATGGTGGTGTATGTATGCAAAATTAATATTTTCAATTTAACATTATGGTGGGTTTATGCAAAACATATAGTCATCCGAATAATCAGATGTGCAACCACTATAAAAGAAGTGATATAAGTAAGTTTATAATACAATTAAACAATGCGAAATAAAATAAGGGTCTTTTATTAATTGTTGAAATAAAATGTAATATCATCTAATCTTAAGGAATTCTACAATGCAAGGCATATAAGTAATAACACGCGTTATATTAGAGACATACCGGTTGTTATAAGTAATACCTAATCATGGTTAGCGAAAAACCAAAGAACTTCAATTAAAATTTAAATTGGATTTACTACAGACATGACCATTATTATTGTCTTAGTTTTCGCGAGAAAAACTTAGGTTTGTAAGATGATGATTACGATTTATAAGGATCAAGAAGGATGATGTACATGTACCATTAGTTCATCCTCAACACACACCTGAAATTTAAAAACAATATAGCGAGTAGACCAACAATATCACAATAAGTAAACAACCACATACCAAATTTGCATACTTCAAATTTTCATAACTTGATAGATAAAAAAAAGTTATAAAATCACAATATGAACATACATAAAATTATCATGCGGCCAATATTACGATAACAACATGCTTAAGCAATCAAAATCATAATACAACCATACATAATATTATAATACAATTTAAATCACAAAACAAACTTACATAAAATCCTTCCATTAGATCATAACCACACACTCCCACAACCCAAATTTTAAACCTTCAAATAAGTAAAAACGCAAACCAAACTATAATCATAAAACCCAATCTAAACCCAAGAGCCTGCAAACCAAAAAACGTGCAACATAAGTAAAAATTTCACATATTGGACTTGAAAACTTCAAATCTTCACCTAATACATAATACTTATAATGCAAACAAAATCACGATACAAACATATAACTATAATATGATCAAAATCACGAAACCAACATATAACTATGATATGATCAAAATCACGAAACCAACATATATAAAATTCTTACCTAATATTGTAACCAAGAAATCATATATTGAGCTTCAAATCTTCATGACCTACCTAATACATAAAGACTATAATGCAATCTAAATAACGATACGAACATATATAAAATTGTGGGAGAAGTAAAAAAAAAATGAAGAAATAAAGAATATAATAAGTAAAATAGAAGAAAAACCAAAGAGAAATAAATAAATTGAGTTGTAGACATTTAGAGATATATAAGATAGGAGATATAATTTGAGAGGGTGTGGGAGATGAAGATGAATAGGTAGGGTGAAGATGAATAGGTTAGAGAGTTACATGATGTTAGAAAAATTACAAAAAAATCCCTTCATATAATATAACATAAAATTTTCATATAGGGACCCAAAAGTCTTTAACAACATAATCATTTTTTAAAATAATTCTTTTTAATTTTTTAAAAGCAATCGTGCACTCTCAATTTGCCACATCATTACATGTGGTTCTTTCTTTGATATACACACACACACACATATATATATATATATATATATATATATATATATATATAAATGATTAAGATATATATAAAGATAAATTTGGATATATAGATTAAGATTATAAAGAAAAAAATATAAGTATGATAGAAGTTTTCTCATTAACCAAATATTGGTTCTTACTTTATATTTTAATATTTATATTGATATATTGATTGAGAAATTTTGATATATATATTGATTGGTTTTGATGATTTATTTTTTCAATTGTAAATGATTAAGATATATATAAAGATAAATTTGGATATATAGATTAAGATTATAAAGAAAAAAACATAAGTATGACAGAAGTTTTCTCATTGAACCAAATATTGGTTCTTACTTTATATTTTAATATTTATATTGATATATTGATTGAGAAATTTTGATATATATTGATTAATGATTTTGATGATTTATTTTTTCAATTGTCATGTAATTAAAATTTTACATGTATTGATGTAAATAAACATATATGTAGTTTTATATATTTGTAACTTTAAATTTTATTTATAAAAAATGAAAAATGAAGTTAAAAAAAAGTAGGAAAATGAAAGGGTTAGAAATTAATGTGTTAATTATATTTTAAAAATAAATCAAAATAAGGAGAAAAAAAGATAAATAGGATGAAAAGCTTCTCCTTGAACCAACTATTGATTGTTACTTTAATATATACTAGTGTTTGAACCATGCCTTGCGCAATAACAAAAATATTTTATTAAAAAGTACATAACTAAGTTAAATGAAACATTATTCATCAATTGACCACTAATATAATGTATTGCAATGTAGCCCAAAGACTTTGCCCTGCCCCCACTTTCAGTTTTTTTTTTTTTTTATTGAAAGAATAAGCACAATTTATTTATTATATAATTTTGATTTTATTTAATTCAAGTTTATATTCTCTCTTCCATAATGTGTATTCAAGTGATTGGTGGACATGAATGAGACATGATAATTTGGGACAAAAGATTTTTATCCCAGATATCCGACCTTGTTCAACTACTCCTTACTTCTTATTTCTCGACCCTCACTCCCCATGCGATATAGAGACGGAGTTCAGGTCCTTGTCTACTACTCGTAATTTTGGCCTTCTCTTCTATGTTTGCTAGTGTTTTAACCTCCAATGGCTTCTTCACAACATACAACTCTATCCTCCAAGACTTCATTGATGCTCCACAATCCTTTCATATTTTGTAATAATAATAGTATGATGAAAAAAAAAACATCTGCTTACAATGTTTACCACCAACTTAATCTTAAAATCTAACAGAAATGAAACTTTCTTATACAACCAATCAACGCCATCGGTTTTCGTCAAGTAATATGTTGGCCCATCGCATAACATATGTAATAAACTCTTTACCCTCCTTCACTTAGAAACCTTAATAAAAAGCTAAAACAATCTTATTTACAACTATATATATATATATATATATATATATATATATATATATATATATATATATATATTATCATCGTACCTTACAACTAACAACTTATCACAAAAAGATATTATAATATAAGTCGGGAAATAGAGATTTTTCATTCGCAAGATGATATGCATGATAATAGGAAACCTTCGAGTGAGGAAACCCATATATACATATATACTTTGCTTACCTGTGTCTTTGCCACTCCAACGTATTGAAACGCACAATGATCTCCAATGAATCTCAGCAAGTTAAATAAGTCAATCACCTAATCAAATGAACTCTGTGTCGTCATCTGTGTCGTCAACTGTCCATTGGCATCCTGAATGATCTTAAAGTTGAGTTCACAACTTTGTATAAGGCGACTTAATAAGCATTCTCTTCCTCCAAATATGCACTAAAATGCTTGAAATTTAGGGCCCGTTTACTAAACGTTTACCCGGTAAGCACATTCCGGGTCATTTACCCTATCAGATAGCATCGCAAGTGTTGAGAATATTACCCAATAAGATATAAGGACAAAGAGTCTTATAAGGTCATATAAGGACAAAGAGTCTTACCCAGTAAGGGAGTGTCACAAACCCTTTATTAGTACATGCTTACCGAGTAAATTGTTGCATATATTTTTAATGGACTACAATCTTACCCAGTAAAGTAAGGGGTCGTTTACCTGGTAATTACCGGGTCATTTACCTTATCGGATAGCATGGAAAGGGCTGCGAATCTTACCCAGTAAGAGCGATGAGAGTCTTACCCAGTAAGTGAGGGTGAGAACTCTTACTGGGTTAATTGTGGCATATGATACCGTTTTGATGGACCACAATCTTATCCGGTGAAGTAAGTTAGTATTAACTCCTATCGGTAAGGCAAGCGTTTGGGTAAATGGCTCATAAAGATTACTATTTCAGTATAATTACCATTAACTGTCAGGGGTATGACAGTCACAGATTCCAAAGAAATAAGACACTGAAATGTTTCGAAATTGGTTGTAGTGAGAATTATGAATGCAGGTCAAGTGAGAGTTAGTAGATTTAAAGCACAAAATCATCTAAGATGGTATAAAAGGGACATGTCTTTGCTTCTGCGAATTCAACAAAAAGAAGAGTTTCCATAAAATGTTTGCAAGCTATATACTCTTAAAATGAAAACACTCACAACCCCCTCGCCCCTAAAAATAGTAATTATAACAAATCATCAAACATCAAAACTCATACTTATTCATCATCACCTTAATCAAACTAATTGTAATAGACTACCTAGGTATCATCTAAGCTACAACCAATCTAACCACAGTTTATAAACAAAATTAGTAAGAGTAACAAACAAAAAACAGAGTACACTTGGATTTAATTGGAAACTTTTAAGCATCTCAATATAATGAATTGATAACATAATTAACATATTTTATCAAAAAGAAATTAACCAAGTGAATAGTACTCTACCTTTGGAGGGATTAATCAAGTTAGAGGAGAGAAAATTATATACTTGAATGATGTCATGTGAATGACCATTGCAAATAGACAATTGATGGTTATGTTATCCTTTTATGTTCATAACAGGCATAACATTGATAGACTTGTGAAGGAAATTTGAGTTAGTAACAAATATATTCAGCAAACTGGGTTAACATGCATATGCACCATTAGAAATATTTTCCTCTCATACAAAACCTTGGTGAGACTGACATAAGGATAATCAAACCCTATTTTCAAGAACATCAAAACTCTAAACTTCCAACGTTTTAATTTAAATACAACTATTTTTGCATTAGATATAAAATATAGCAGTGCCATCACCGCCGCATTAACCTCCATTGCAAATGTCTTCTGTAAAACAGAAAAAGAAATAGGTTCATGAGAAAAATATCAATAAAACTTCAAATAATACTTGGAAGATATCACAGGAACAAACTTCAAATAATACTTAGAAACCTTAATATGGTAATATGAAGGGAAAAGTACGCAAACAATATGTTGATTTCTGATGTAAAATAAATAAAAACCCAGGAAAACATATCTAAAAAAACATAAGCCAATATCTTCTGTCACCGTTGAAGTTACCAAATCAGAAAACACAACAGCCTCTCCTAGATGATGGTTGCCCTAACAATTTAACATGGAGGTGGAAGAATAAGGATGTATGATGGAGATGGAGAGAAACAATATGAAGACGTACATATTGAAAGATCAAGGGATGGCGAGGAAGAAGCATACCAGGGGCATATATATATGAAGAATCTGGAGGTTAGCCTTGATGCAGAATGTTTCATAATGGGATTTCACCAGGTCTCGATTCCAATTCGATTTGGGAGTCATACCAACAGTTTGGAGGTTATCCAGAAGATGAGAAGATAGAGCAATGGTCGGAGGTAATAAAAATCTTGATTTTCCCATTGTAACCGTCGTGAACACCCCTAAATATATCCGGTGAAAAATTTAAAAATCTCAAAAAAATGAGAGAGCAGGAATTTGAAATACTGCACCGTGAGAAGGTCACGTAAGCAAGTCCTTGATTTTCCTTTTATATAGATATAGATAATTGTAATATAATATATAATAATATTCAACATCAACAAATTTGTAACTAAAAATAAACTTTTTAATCCAAAATGGATTAAAACAAATCATAGGTCATGTAAAAAAAATTGACATTCTTCTCTTTTTATAATCAACTTCATGTTCCAATATTTTATTATTCTATCAATGTGGGATGACCAAAGTTAACCACAATCCAATATTTTAGAATTCTCAATCCACATTATGCCATGTCATTTCTCTTGGTTTTTGTTTTTTTATATATATAAAGATTTATGTTGAATATTTTCATGTTAAAATGGTCGGTTAAAGATATGTTAAGATTTACTATGAGGTTAAACTGCCCTAATCTATATGTCAGCCTATAACGATGTCATCGAAGTTCCAGAGTATTACGGAAATGCCACTGCATCCAAGGGCGGATCTAAAAAAGGTTTATTGGCGGAGACCCAAGGCCCCGTGGTCCACTTTTGTGAACCCTACAAGCCCTACCTCATAAACTTGCACCGGAAAAGATATCATGTCTCCCCCCGGATTCGAACCCTGGTAAGGGAACCCCAGGTAGGAGCGTTTACTTTTTACGTTGTAATTAACTATTAATATACCATTATTTTGTAAGCTTTGTATATAACAAAAGGAAGCAATTATATCTCACTTGAAACCAATATTTGGAGGTGAAATATACACAAACTTATCATTGTCACACCATTCCAAAAGATAAACGACTGGTTTTCATGAAAACCAGTAACCACTAACTTATGCAAAAAAGCTTCAAAAAATGGAAGAATAACCCCCAGACTTCACAACCGATAGGGAGCAAAAGACCGATCCATAAATACGGTTTCTAAAAGAATGCATCATAATCTTCTTCTTAGTTACCCCCCCCCCCCCCCCTTTTTTTTCTCTCTTGATTGGGTCCATATGGTAGGATTGGGTTCAAACGAGTAGAGTGACAAATAAGAAAACAACCTAATCACATGTGATTCGTGGGACCTTACATTGACCAAATTCCGTATCATATGATTTCAGTGGAAAATCACATGTGATTTGACCGTTCTCATGTTTTCTTATTTTGATTATGTTCTCATTTGAACCAACCAACAACGTTATAGCATGTGTATAAAAGTGAGCTGTTAGCTATTTCAGCGAGATAACATTACGACACGATACAAAATCTCGATCTTTTCATCAATCCAAAGATTAATAGTTATTCCAAAGAACTTAAAACTTTACTCATAACAACAAGAAGAAGAATGAAAGAGTGCTGATAGAAAGATGGTTTTACATACGAATGTGAAGTCGAAGGGACGAAAGTAACCAGTTTGTATTCGATTGGGGGATCAAAGAACCCCAAAGAAAGGATTATTAATGGCACTGTTCAGCTCACTTCCAGCTGAATTTAATACAGCTCGGTCGATTTTATCCCTAGCCAGAAACAAGAATTCATCCCCTTCAACCTTTTCAAATCCACATAGCTCAAGAAACTTTATGCCACCTTCCAATTTCCCAACTCTATCCTGTTAACAGCAAAACTCACATTTCTTCATCATTACACTCTAGGGTATGAATGTATTCGTTTAGGCCAGTCATTATATGGTGATAGGGAAATGAGACAGTGAATGTGGGTCCCAATTATGAAAAAGAAAATCAGGAAGGAGACCATAAAATGGAAAATGGATGTAAACCGTATAAACTAAGGGGGGTGTTTATTTAGAGGTATTATGCAGTAATAAATGAGAATGATAATAAAAGAAACGGTTTGGTTTTATATAATATAATTGGTCCATTCTCCCGAAAAGCCCATATTTTCATTCCAGGTTAAACCGGGGATGAAAATTCATTCCCGTTTTCGTTTTCGTTCTCATTTTCATTCCTCAGCCTGAACCAAGCAAACCCTAATACTACATCCTTCCCAAAATTTTGAAATGTTTGACTCAATACATGATTTAATAAACATCTTACCATTTATCAGATGACCAGAAATGCCAAAGTGAAGTAAAACTATGAGACCACAACTGAAGTTACAATATAGTGATGCTAACGGTATTACGGTAAGAAAATAAATCAGAACTGAGAAGTTACCCAAAAAAACGTAACTCTTTTCTGTTTTGGTTTGAGGGAAAACTCAATTGCTAAACTAAGCCGTGCAAAAAGTATTTTGGTAGAAATTATATTGTCATGTCTTTGTAATTAGTCATATAAACTTAAATTTGCCCATACATGTGGCTTTTCTATACATAATCTTTTGGGAAATCGTTATATACAAATGCACACAGGTTATAAAAATGGCAAAACATGATTTTACGAAGGAGTCATGCCAAATTGTTGCTAGAAATTTTAATCTAAAGATTAGGGTGTTATAGGTTGGTACAAGGTCTAGAATCTGAGATGTGATAGATTCAAATTTGCAAGATCTCACCTGAAAGGCAGCGTTACTGAGTCTGATCTTGCGGAATTTCTCCTCCTCAGGCTTAGTTGCAGCATTCTTGACATAGGTCAGAAGAGTGTTAAATGCTGTCTTCACTTTTGCCTCATCATCCTAAGTCCATAGCAAACAGTTAGATTCATCAGAGTAGCCTCAATGGCTGCCATTCTAACAAAATATGCTATGTTTCCCTACTTTCATTTTTGCAGATTAAACTCGGTTTGCATCTGTCTAACAGATGCCTGAGTCAATGTCATACGAGAATTAGCATCCTCTGATCAATAAAAACTATGACAATCTGCAGATAATGTTAGAGCAAAATGCATTAAAGTTTGGTTTAGTTCCTACTTAGTGCAACGAATACTTTTTTTTCTCAATCGATGTGACAGTTTCAAAATTTTCTATTTTGTACCTATTTTTACCAATAACCCGTTTACCTTGTTGCTCTGCTTGAGAGATCGTAAACACTCTCTCATTTGCTCTGATTTTGTAGCAGGCCTGATAGGCAATGAGCTCTGTATCAAAGGCCAAGAAGACTATTAAATTAACACAGATTCTGATTTGCAAACATTCCTACAGAACAAGCTACTCAAACTATGGGATCCTTGTAGGACTGACCTATGAGAAATGTGAAAATTCATAACAAAAAAACTTTCAAGTTGGGATTGAAAAAGAAATACCTTCTTTAAATGCAAATCCATAATAATCAATTTTCTAAATGGGATTGGAGAAGGCAATACCTTCTTTTCCTCCACTACAGGTGCAGGAGGTTTTGGGGCAGTGGGATCTTCTGCAGGCAATCCAAGCTTCCTCCTCCTTTCAGCCTGTACAACATATATAAAATTATCTTCACACAAGAAGCATACTAGAATACTTGACCTGCAGCATGGTTGCCCTTTAACTAAGTAAAATTCACACTATGCATTGGCATCCTACAGGCTAAATAAACATTAGCTACAAGAACTATTATTGTTATTATTATTGATGTTGAGCAATTGAAATCTGCACCAAAACCAGCATCGTTAGTTTTGGAAATTTGATATTTCAGCAAAGATGGTCCTATTAAACTAGATTATTTTAGAGCCTACCTATTACTATTTCACAACCAATATTTTGACAGTAATTACTACCAAGATGCCGGTATTGTCTACTAACTGCACGACATTTTAAAAATCCTTTGACCCACTTAACTACAATCTATTATGAAGAAAATGTTTTCACCTCTTGAGAACTCTTAAGTCGGTATATCTTTTACACTAGCCATCCATGTAGTAGGCCCCTTTCTGGACCAGCTCACTATGTAAAATAATCTCTAAACACCAACTACAGGCCTACATCTGAAAATTCGAGTTAAAAATCCTAATTTAATCCTATTCCAGGCAATGAACCTATAGGATAAGAAGATGACTATTTTACAACTTCCACCTGATCTCAGACTAGCATTTTTGTTAATGTGAATCATGCAAGAAGTCTTGGAATATTTCGTCAATGGAACTATGCTAGTACACATAACAGAAGAGGCCTACTCTAGTATTCCCTGATTATCAAGCATAGAAATTTTGTATGAACTATAAACTTAACCGTTGCCAACTGTGAAATGTGAATGTGATCCTCAATGGTAACATCATATTAAATAGAACACAACTTGTGCTATTATAATATTTGGCATATAGTACTGACGAGTGACTAGTGAGCAAGCACTTTCAGGACCTTATCTTCTTCCAACTTCTGTCTGATTTTTTCTCTAGCTCTTCTCTCCTCCTCTTTTTCTGCTTTCCGCAAGGCTATAATACTGTAACAATATGACAAAAAGTTTCCTGTTAGAAAGATAAACAAAATCACTTATTGGGAAAGGAGAATGAATGATGTTACCGTTTTCTTTCATTATCTTCCTCTATACGCTTTGCTTCAAGTAGCTCCTTACCAATTCGAATTCGCTCCTAAATAAGTTAAATTTATGTTAAAAATATTGTGAAAATGGCGTATATTTGTGTGTACATACAGCTGGAAAAAAATTATGTGATACACAAAAGTTATTGTCGGTTGTGTACTTTATTAGGACAACAAAGTCTAGTTATAGACCTAAGAGAGAATACACATTATCATTTAACAAACAAAAAATAAGACTTAATGAGATATGAATTTCATTGGAATATATCCAAATCGACCATGACAATCTCTACACGATCATATTGGCACACATGTACTTGAATGTTAATTCTTAGTTAAATATCACGCCATTCAGTTGAATTTTTCCTTGCTCCCGGAAAATGCATAAAATGAAGATGCTTCTTAGCATGTTATAAACAGCTCATATGTCATATGATAAAGAAAAACTAAATTGAACCAGATTTGAGGCAATATTACATCATACTTTGTTGAAAGAGAAGGCTACGTTACATTTGGATGATATGAAAATAACTTCCACAAACTGAAGATCATTTTAATACAAAAAGTATAATTTAACACTAGAGAACAATTAGCTATTTATCCATTTTATAAACTATAGATAATATTTGGGGCTTATTTATCCAAAAAGAATGATTACCTTCTCTCTCTCTCTTTCCATTCTCCTTTCTTCCTCTTCTTTCTTTTTGCGAGCTCGCTCCCTTAAATATAACAAGGACCAAGTTATGAGATAATTAGAGAAGTAAACAAGTAGAGGTGGATCACTGCAAAGAGGAGTGCTCCAACCAAAATCCAAACCATTAAAGGTTCTCAATATTCAATAAACTGAGTGTCCTATTCCTGTCTACAAGCTAATACTGATAAAGCACCTCAAAGATTGTGCTCATATTCTTGGTCTACTAGCTTTTAACACTGTATCAACTGATAAAGCAAGCAGATCAAAAAGAAATTATACTTCAGCTCTTGTGCTTTTGCTTTCTTTTCCTCAGGAGTAAGAGAAGGCTTAGGAGGCTCTGATTTACTCTTCGCAGACACCTAGCAGAGAGCAAAATTAAACTTGGTAAGAAAAGTGATCTTATTTTGCACATAAGCGAACAAAAATATGATTTTGGAAGATTGCTTTTACAAATTAAGAATTACAAAGATTCATATGATTTTATAATCTACCACATGACTGCATTCCTACCAAGATAGTTGACATAGATTACGATCATTACGCAAGACGGACATACTATCTATTTATCACATAACATCATCAATCGTCCCGTTCCATAAAATCACCAAAAATACTATCTGCTTTTAAAGTCCCAGTTGATACTCTAAAGACATGAGCAATAATGAGTATGCATGTAAAAGAATATTGATAAATTAATTTATTGGAATAAGCATGTTACTAGAAAAACTTCTTAGACACACGTGAGGTACAAGAAAAAAAGTACCATAGGCATCTGATCTATGTCAGCATCATCCTCATGTTCGACAATCCAATTTGCAGCAGCCTCAAGATTCGAGTTCCCTGGAAACAAATATGTTAGATGTAAGCATAATATAATGTAAAAGTTAAACAAAGCACTAATCTGATGATACTAAGTTGAGTGAATTGTAATAATATAAGTAAATAACACAATATCTTTTCATCTGGAGTATAGTCATCAGGAGGAATACATTTTGATAGAACCAATAACCACTTCAGCGCCATCGCACAAAAGACTATAACCGAAATCCTTTTTATCTGGCATTTCAGCCAATTGCGATAAAGGTCATGTCCATTTTGATCATTGTAACCATGATCAAATGGAGCTCAGATGTAACTCTTTTTTGTTCTTTTCTGTGCTAAGACAGTTTGTCATATTAAAATATTAATAATTGCACTTGATAATGCATTGCTATAGTGCAAGATCCCTTGCTGGTTGCAGCTTATGCCCTCACAATACAAAACCTAGAAAAGAAAAAAGAACTGCCTAGAGGAACTGCCTTGGTTCTGGTAACTTGTTGAACCTATAATCTCTTTCAAGAAATTTATTAATGCCTTTATGAAGCATAAGCCAAGATTATCCATTGTATTATTGACTTTGTATAAGACAGGTAGCTGAAAATACTGAGAGGATGTCGATGCACATATCATGCTGAGTGAAGCAACCAACATTTTCTAATTTGCTGAGAAAAATGCATGTAGCTGAAATTATCACACAGCTTAGTGAGTAGCAATAATCCTGCACACCAAGCTTGCTATCTTAGCTCGCACCAAGATCCGGTTGAGAAAGAATGAAAGATGCTGATCAACAAATATGAATGTGAAAACTGAATGAACCAAACAACTACACAAAGAGATCTTGTCTTCATTAGCTACAAAAAGAGAAAAGCAAAACCTATAACAATAGAAAATCTAGACTCCAAAGTTGGGAGTTGGTTAATGAATCCCGTCGAGGAACAATTATGAAGTAACAATAGTGCCTATCCAGTGGATGACAGCATTCATTCGTAAAACGGAAAACGATCTATATAATAATGATATCCCCAAGGACCCCAACTAAGAGGAAGCAGATTAAGAGTATGCCCAGATTCAAAGAGGCGTCTAGACGTTCAGGACTATCCTCATTACTTAAAGCTCGACACGAAAAGAGAGTGGAGTGTCATGGATGCTAAAGACCTGCCACTGCTGTGTTCTTTTTCATTTTTCACCTACTTCGGGCTGAGGCACTAATACTATTGGTGAGAGTGGGGATGTGCTAAAACTTCAAGAGCTACCATATGTATTCTAAGAGTTTCCTTTTCTTTTTCTTCATGAGGTTGAACTTGTATGCCATCACTGTACCTAACAAACAGTGGGATTCCCAACTTGATGAAAAAAAAGGACAAATTATAACATGATAAAAATAGTAAGTTGAGGCACAATCAGCAAAAAGCAAAAATTACAGTTCGATAACACATAGCAACTTAATTTGGTTTTCACAGTTTAGGAACATGAATAGATAAAAGCTGGAAAGAAACTTCAAATCATAGGCTTTTGCGCACTCACCAGAGAAATGAAGTGCCCGGGTTGCCCTTTCCTTTGAAAACCCCATTGACTCAAGCTCCTCTAGTAGTTTTAAGTCAACATCAGGAACAACCATTTCTAACAAAGAAACATGTGACAAAAAACTAGATATCAGACGGACACTCATCAATACTGAAACCCAGAAAGACAAAGGCCTCATATAAAGAACATAATTACTTCGATCCAAATTAAAACATATGCATATTTAGCAACCATAGAACTACCACCCTCAGGAACAAGATCTAAACAATTTTGAAATCAACTACTTCTTATTTCCAAAAAAGCTTAAGCAGAATCGATGTTTTTAATCAACCATAGAACTACCACCCTCAAGAACAAAATCATTAGAATTGATGTTTTAGTAAAGCGACAAGTATCACTCGGCACAATCAAGAACCAAACATGCAAGCAGCAAGTATTTAATACCCTCCGGTTCGCCGGTAGTACTAGCATCCGCCATTTCCACATCATCGCTACTCTGCTTCTTGGGAACCTCCAACGCAATTGGCTTCACCGTCTCCGAAGTCTTGTCCGAAAATTCAGTATGTCCAGTCCTCTTTGTGTGCAGATCACTCTCCTAATACAAAGAAACAAGTAATATGTAAAATTGAATACGACATCTTCACCGATCGATGATACGTAATCAATTATCTCACGAGATTTAAAACAACACAATTGCATAAAAATACGTACGGTTTTGGAGCGGCATGGTTTGCCACAGGTAGAGCAAACTAGGTTAAGAACGGCTTCGGTGGATTCAGAGAAATCGGTATGACTGGTGAGCTCTGCGTGTTCTTGTGCTTCTTCAACAGATTTCAGTAGAGTTCCGCAGTCTCCGCACTTGAGTGATACTCCTGCCATTGTTACACCGGCGATGATGGCGGTGGCCGGTTCGATTTTACGGCGATCTAGGGAAGCGTCTAGGATATACGGTGATTAGGAATATAATTGGTGTGCGATTCTTTTACCCGTCGCCAGGCTAAGTATACTAATTCGGGGACTGTGTATTTGTATATTGAAGCCAAAATTGACCCGACCCGACCAGAAACTGTTCCCTTTGTTTCTTCCCCAAGCCATCGCTCCCGAATTTAATAATTTTATTTTATACCAAAATTAATACAACTAGAAGTGTACTCACGCAATGCAGCTAGATACATCACGATTTTAATGTTTCATTTTATTTTTTGTTTTTTGACGATTTACATTACGATTTTGGATGATTGTAAGAGAGTGATAATGATTTTTTTATATAAATTTGTTTAATTTAGACTTAATAATATAATGTAATTTATTTTGGTTTAATAATATAATTTTTTTATAAAATATTATGTAAGATTTTTTAATTATATTTTAGATTTTTTATATCTAAAATATGTTGAGAGTTATTTTAGAGGAGTTAAAGTGAGAAATTATTTTAGGGGAGTTAAAATGGTTAGAGATAATGATTGAAAATTAATGAATAAGCGTTAAATGTAGTACATACAGCTTTTATGGTTGTTTTTTAAGTAATTAGCATTAAATAGCGGTACATTAAACTTTAAGACTTGTTTTTAAGAGTTTTTTATGCCGTCTTTATAATACTAGAAGCGTACTCGCACAATGCAGCGAGATACATCACGATTTTAATGTTTATTTTTATTTTTTGTTTTTTTATTGATTTATAGTACGATTTTGGATGGTTTTTAGTGAGTGATAATGGTTTTTTTTATATATAAATTTGTTTAATTTAGGCTTAACAATATAATGTTTTTTATATAAAAAAAATTAAGTAATTTGTTAAAATTCATTAATTATCTTATATATTTTAAAATTTTTATATTTAAATTGAGATGTTTATCTTGTTTTGATTATGTTTATCAGAATTCAAATTTCATAATTTTAGGGTTTGGGGATTAGAGATAAAGATTTTGGGGGATAAGAATGAAATTTATTAATTAGGGTTTAAATCATTTAAAAGTAGTACATATTGCTTCATTAATTGTTTTTTAAGAGATTTTAAGTAGATTAACATTAAATAATAGTATATAATGCTTAATACATCACGATTTTAATTTTTTTTTATTGATTTACAGTACGATTTTGGATGGTTTTTATTGAATGATAATGATTTTTTATATATAAATTTGTTTAATTTAGGCTTAACAATATAATGTTTTTTATATAAAAAAAATTAAGTAGTTTGTTAAAATTCATTAATTATCTTATATATTTTAAATTTTTTATATTTAAATTGAGATGTTTATCATGTTTTGATTGTGTTTATCATAATTCAAATTTCATAATTTTAGGGTTTGGGGATTAGAGATAAGGATGAAATATATTAATTAGGGTTAAAAGCTTTACAGGTAGTACATTAAGCTTTAGTAGTTATTTTTAAGAGATTTTAAGTAGATAGCTTTAAATGATAGTACATAAAGCTTAGTGAGTTGTAATTAAGAGTTTTTTATGACATATTTATAATATAGTATAGATAGTATAAATATAGATATAGATAGAGATAGAGATAGAGATATAGATTCGATGACAATGAAAGTTATAGTGAGAAAGGTAAGAAAATATTTTCACCCTTGGATTCATATCAAGAGGAGATGCATGTACCAGATCAATCTCTCTATCAAGCGCAATTCATAATGGGTTTGAAATTAAAAATGATTAATGGTTCAGTTCTCTTCTTACCTTCTCACCTTAATTCTTCTTCTTACACGATCCTTTGTCATAATCTTAATAGGCTTGTTTCTAGTAACTTCTCTAATAAAATAGAGAATCAAAAAAGTCAAAATCTCTTAAAAGAATTACATTCATCCAAACAGATTCTCTATTTTATAGATTTCAACATTAATTATATTATTAAAATAATCTTTACTTTTATCATTACGATACACTTTTTAAATTTGTTGATATAAAATAATAATCTAATTGGTGGAAATGAATAACAAAATTATTTATTTTTCTTCTATTTTAGAGAACAATATATTGATGTAGAGAATCTATTAGAGCAAAATAAAGAACAAAACCTCCATTTTCTCTATTTTAGAGAATCTCTTGGAGATGCTCTGAGCGGTTCAGTTTTAGGATAGCCGAGACAACGACGTGTTCTCTGCCCTTGCGTGCAAGTTTTTGTAGTAACCGGTCAAATTTATATATTAATTTTTGATGTAAATTTGGTTTTAGAACAAGTAAAACAGAATTTTAATATTTGTTGGTCTTCCATTAGGATTAAGTTTAATCGAGTCTGATTTGAAAACCAAACTGTTTTTTATTTTTAATGTGAATTCGGTTTAAGCCATATGTTACGTCCATCACATATCATGTTTAGAAGTGTCGTAAAAACCGAAACTAAATCAAACCAAAAGACTTGCACCAACTCTTTTAGTTAACCATACCAGAAAATTTTGATATGTCACTTTGGTATGGATTATTTAGAAACGATTGTTAACCGAAAAACCAAAACATATTTTCTACCCCCTCTCAATATGTAAGGCTATGTTTGGCAAAAAAAACTAGCTTATAAGCTAACTTTTTTCTGGTACATGTTTGGATGACCATAAGCTAACTTATAAACTGACTTATTGAAAAGTTGCTCATAGTAGTGTTTTAAAAAGCTAGTTTATCAACTACCAGCTAGCTTATAAGCTAGTTTGCCAAACAATGCCTAAATCTATTTCCAACTCTCTTGTTTTCGTGAAGGCACACAATTGAACTTTTCTGAAGTACATAATATTTATATATACCTTACAGACCAATAGAAGGTTGGATTACCATTAGGCCAATCCCTTAGGTGACACCATTGAACTTGTAATCACTAAAAGGTATCATTAACTAAAACAATAGTTAACCAAACCACCAACGCACCAAGTAACCAAACCGGAAAACCTCACTCACCGTTTTTTTTCCGTTTAGATTCCAACTCAAGAAAATGCCAATGCCAAAGCCGAACTGGTTTATTCAGTTATCTTACCGAATACAATTAACCTACCATAAACACCCCTATATGTTCATGTCTATTTTGTCTCGAACCGATCTCGACTTGAAACTACTCTTTCAAGTCATGTGTTTGACAACAACTACAGACAACCAATTTTTTGCATCTGGTGAACAAAACCAAAGATTCTACAAGCCACAACTGATGTCAATTAGAAAGAATCTGCACTTGCATTCTATATGAAAATGAATATTGTATGATCCCTAAACCAAACGAACCCAGTAAATCTCAGGCAGAGACCTCTAATACATATAATGTCCTGTTTGGAGTTGTCACTGACTCATTTTTGGGAGTTGATAAGAACCACATGGGCATTCAAAACAAAATTAAAAGAATCAAAATCGTCGTTCAACCCTATGAGAATCAGGTTATGATTCTTGCAACTCTCTCACCGGCATCATCGTCATCAAAAAGGACAAGCTTAAGCAGGTAATTGGAGCCTTACATTGTTCTTCCAGCTGCATTCATCAAAAACCAAAAAAAGAGTAAGGCCATGTTTTGCAATCATAAGTTGACCTTATTGAAAAAGCCCTGTTCGGTTAGCCATAAGCTAGCTATTTGAAACACCATTTCAATAAGCTCCAGGGGTTTTTCCACTTTTTCCAAGTATGCCCTTTATATATATTTTTTAAAGTAACTTCTCAACGTCTTTTTTAGGTCATTCACAGTATCATCTAGCTTATCAGTCAGTTTTTACCAAATATGACTAGTTTATCAGCTAACAGTTAGATGTGCACAAAACTCAAAACTAGCTTATTAGCCAACAGCTGATTTATTAGCCAACGGATTTATCAGCTAACAACTAGCTTATATTGCGCATCCATTCAATGTGCACAAAGCTAGCTTATTAGCCAAATGCTAATTTATTAGCTAGTTTGCCAAAGATGGCCAAAATGGCCTACCATCAGTGAATCATCAATAGTAATCACTCAACATTGTGTATGAAATAGTTGTAACATGTGTTTTATGACATGCAGATATGGTGTTTGCCGCAGAACTTTGTGTAGTGAATGTTTATTGTCTTCTTGAAAAATACATATAAAATTTACCTTTCGAAGTAGTAATAGAAGAAATCAGCATAAAGCAACGTCTGGACTACACCTGCTATCCAAGCTGCAACACCAGAAGAAGCATTCAGAGAGTCCTTGTGGCTCATGAATTCAAAAATGAACAAAAACACTAGTTTTTTACATGCATGCCTGAATAATTTCTGGGTGTCTGTGTGTGAGTGTGAGTGTGAGTGAGAGAGAAATAAAGAAGAGAGAGAAAGAAAGAGAGAGAGAAAGAGAAGGACATATACTGATCCAGTGGACAAAATGCGGTTCAGTGAAGTAACGGTAGATCCAGTTTAAAATGTATAAAGCCCGGTACGCTCTGCAGGAAGCCAATAAAATTTAGTTTCTATTTAACATCGAAATCTTATGGGTGCGTTTGGTACACAGAAGGAACTGGAAAGGACCGGAAGGGACAGACGAGAACGAGGTAGGCAGGTGAAAGAATTGTACAAGGTTTTAGGGTTTTAATTTGATATGGATGGTTTAGTAATTTACCAATCTTGTCCCATCTCACTGGTTTTTGTTCCACCTATTTTGGTGAGACAAAAAAATGCATTTTTTTGTCATTAAGTCATGTCCTGTCCCAATCTAAATGTCGCACCAAGTGTGGCACAACAGGTTTTTGTTCCGTCCTATCTGGCCCCGAGTACCAAATGCACCCACATGTTTAAAATGTGTTGCACTTGCATCTGAACCTGCAATTTGGATTTACATATTCACATTTCTAAATATCTAAGCAGCAAAGTATGTTGGTTTCTAAAATTCTTGCTGATTTTTACCATTGGCAGATATAAGAGGTATTGTTGAGCAACAAAGAGGAAAAAAAGGGAGAAAGTACTGCATTAGTTTATTACCCAAGGAGAAAAACATATTGGCCAGTCAAGTTATCAATATTTCTTGTTCTTTGCAGCAAGACCAGCTGAGGAAGTATCGCGACTGCTTCTAAATACAAGGAGAATGTCCACATTACCTGCTCAAAACAAAGCAACAAATGATCAAAGCTAAAACGTTATTGATTTGGCATAACATGAGGGGTTGTTTGGTTCATGGATTTTGAAGGAATTGGAATAGATAATTCCTTTGACCAAATTCCAAATCCTATGTTTGGTTCACATAATGAAAATGATGGAATCCTTTGAATTCCATAATTTAAGGAATTCATCCTTACTTGGCTTAAGTGAAGGAATTGAATTCCTACCAATCAAACGTGTGGTCAAATTCCATTCCAATTCCTTCAAAATTAAATTCCTTCAATATATTCCAATTCCATCAAATTCCATTAAGCAAACCAAACGCCCCCTGAGGGTCTCGAGTCAGAATCCCACACTTTATGGGTTCTCTAGTCGATGGTCAGGCAACAAAAGTTACTGCGCTCCCACATTTACTTTGTTCATATGGAGGCCCTTTGTCACACTTCCCATAAGTTGTGGGTCTTCACGCAAACAGTCACTCTACTCCTTTGGGTAGAGGCCAGATTTGCATACATCTTACCCACCTCAGATGGGATATACTGGATTCTTTTGGTTTGGTTTATGTGGTGGCCTTTTGTTTGATGACTTAGCCAGGTGGACGGAATATGAACTTCACTGAAATATTTAATATTTGAAATAGCAAGATGTTTATACCTCTTTGAAAGTGAGCTTTTCGTTGATAAGTAAGGCCAGAAGCAAACAAGGCAGCATGAGAAAATAATGGCGGAAGGTGTCTTGATCTTTATCGTAGGATCTACGAACGACCCTGTGGTGCCTTATGTACCATACAATAGAGAAAGAGCTCCCCAGGAAGATTACCTTCATGATAGTGTTATAAACTGAGATAAAATCAGTAAATATATCCAAGTAGCGAGTAGCGAAGACCATTGCATAGAGCTCCTGAGTTTTCAATGATATCCCTGCATGTAACATGAAAAGTAAAATATCAAAGACAATTGCATGAACTTACGGTCTCCACAATTTAAGTAGTTTATCAACACAATAGTTTCCAGGATGTTACCCAAATGATTTCTATTGAGTAAGTATTGACAAGTCAGAAGCCATACAGAAGATGGGGAGTTGGGGACAACTAACGTACAAAACGCTCACATTATATATCATTTGATCTTAAACTAACCATTGTTGCCTATCAGCAGTAGCCTCATTTATGAAGTTTTTTTTCTGGATATCTATGAGTGTCCAGGCCAGCTTGTGTGCACCTAGACTAATCTCATGGAGTCTTGAAGTTAACAGTTAGGCCAACATCCAACGAACCTGAGGGGACTCGAACCAGCGACCATTGGGAAGGAAACCCATGTTCTTATCGGTTGACCTACCCCTGAGGGTTAAATTCATTTGATGGAGTTCTTGGTTAGCATTTTTCATTTCAGAAATCTAGCAGTGCAATAACTTAATTTATTTACATTGCTGCTTAGAGTTAAAGCAAATGTGCATTTTCTTTCTCGTCATTGTTTTCCTATTTTTAACCAGGTCAAGAATTACTCAAAAAGCTTCCACCTTCATATCAATATGCATAATAGCAAATCTCGAGTCAGTTGTGATGCCCCATCTATACACTTTCTATTACTGGCCTTGTTATGAAAATTTCTAGATACGCTAACATATGCATGAGAAAAAGGGAGGTGCTATGACGACAAATTAGAGTGCGCAATGGAGCCAATAATCAAGGGCAAGGTGGCATTCCCACAAGGGACAGGCACCAAATTACCAAGGTCTCATTTCTTTATACCAATTTTTCCCCATGCTATAAATGGAAACCATAGAAGGAAAATGTTGAGACAATCAAAATGAATTCAACTTAAACAATTGAAAGGAAGAAAGAAATTCACCTCAGGCAAACAACTAAACACTGTACCCTTCATTCTTCAAGGACAAAAAGGCTACACTTTATGAGGAAGAAACAAAATGTGAGGTCTAAAGTCTCTAAACAGTAATTTGACAAGTAAATTGAACAATGTAACAAGTCCCATACAGTTTTTGCATCGAGCAAGTATTGGATTTGACAAACAACCAAGCACCTACCGCTTTTGATTGCTCGATTAACTTTAAACATCTCATTCTGTCTTCCAAAGTGCAAGAACAAATGGATAATATAATCCAATTACAATGTGAATGAATTCAGATGGACTCACAAAGCGTAGAATGGATAATGGACGTAACTGATGTAAGCAAATAGCAGAAGTTATTAGAGAAAGCTAAACCTCATCCCTTTCATCAAATTATGCTACCCAAAATAGGCTACTACCAACCAAAACATCGCACAAATTCACTTGAATTCGTCATAAAACCACGATTTTCCATCATTGAGTAATATAAATAATCACATCAACAAAATAATTACACAATGAACTCTCAGCGTTCGAATAAACCACAATTCGAAAAGAACAACGGAAAAAAATGAATCAAAAACCTAATTTCACCAGCTGATTAATAACTACTAATTGAACAAATAACTACGAATCATAGGGCAAAAGGAAGGGTACCAGCGCATGATTTGATGGTGTGGATCTTGAGAAGCAATACAAGGACACTCGCCAAATGCGTCATGTCCCCTGCCAATCTAAATATATTCATTCTTTTTTCGTGTTTTTGGGAGGATCAAAAGACACTGATGAAATGAAATGAATTGGTGAAAAACTCGAACAGATCTGCTTGGAAACAACAACAATTTCAAACAGATCTCTCCAATTGATCCAAACTAGATCCTTATCCCCTTCGATTCTCTGTTGGTGTTCCTGCGTGTAGCTTGGGGGAATGGAGATGCGATATGAATCGGGTCGGGTTTTTTGATCGAGAAATAGGAGAGTGGTTGATGAGTGATCTTTCCTTCATAAAAAGTACGCATGGAAGTTTGGCCAACTGAAACAGGGTTTTATATATAATATTTCTTTATTAGTTAGTAATATATATAAAAATTGAAATCGTATAATTAATAGAATGATGACGTGGACAGTCAAATTTCGAGCATAATGAAAGGAAAAGCCAATAACTCTAATGTATAATTAAGTTTTTGAATTTTTTTCAACAAAAGAAATTATTAAAGTTATCGCAGTTTACTAAACGCTTATCATGCGATTATTTATTTTATCGGATAAGCATGACAAAAAATAAGATTACCCGATAAGGGCGATAATAAAGATCGAAAGTCTTGCCTGATAAGTGAAAGTGATAACTATTACCTGGTAAGTGTTTGTTGGATAAAAATGTTACACTATTTTAATGGACTAGAATTTTACCTAGTAAATTAAGTCAAAGTTTTGATTATTACTAGATATTGGTAAACATTTACCGGGTAAACTTTGGGTAAAAGACCCCTTAGTGAAACGAACAAATAGTCATTTGATTTACTAAAGCTCAAAAACCCAACAAACTTTTACATTTTAAAAACATTGTATTCATCAGAGCCCAACCATATGCAAATATATACAAGTAAAAATGTGTATGTAGCTTTTAGGGTTGTTCGGTAATGGCATGTTGGGTGATAACTCTTATTTTAAACGTTATTTACACGTCATTTGTGTGGGTTTTTCTTTCATTTTAGTTGTGTTTCCTTTTTATTTGTTTGTCTTTCTTTCTTTTATTATTTTATTTTTATTTGGAGTTGTTGAGAATATTTTTATGGTTAAACGCATCATTTTTTTGGTTAAAAACGTCACTGTTCGTTTGTGGGCACAATCTGCCCACTATGGGCACCCGAGGAACCATTGGGTAAATCTATTATTTAGTTTTTGCTAGCTGGAATTTGCTCGATGTGGCTGGAAATTAAGTTAATGGTGTTCACACAATTTTTGGGGCAATCATCACCCTATGATGCTCAAGAATTTCCACTATAAATACAACACTTTGGAGAAGCACTGAAGACATCAAGGAGCTCCACAATGTAGAGATTCATAGTTTTCATACATTTTAGTTGTCATTTATTATTTTTTGTTGTAGTTTAATTTATAGTATTTTATTTTCTTGCATTTAATTTCCGCATTTACTTTTCGTCTAAGTTTTTGGGTTTTTTCTCTATTTATTTAATGCAAGTAGTTAACAAATATTTCTTTCTTTACATTATGTTTTTTATTTTTATTATAAGCTAAGCACCCTTTTGGGTGTGTGTGTGAGCCGATTTGAGACTAGTAGGCAACATTTGGGTGTGACGTCGTTACTAGCTCTTAAGCTTGGTCACTTGAGTCGGGACTTAAACTCAACGCGGATAAGCTGATCATTTTGATGTGTTAATATTAGATCTTGACCCCGAGAGGGGTGGGTTCGATGTGTTATGGTGAACCTAAGCATGCATAAATTGTTTTGTTGCACGTAATTGCAAATTGTTATAAAAAATCTCTTTATTCACGTCTCTTGTTTAACGCTATTTGCGGATATTGTAATATCCATGTTTTAATGTCATTTGAGTATTGGGCAAGTAGCTATGAGATTTTAACCTAGACATTAGATCTCCTCCACATATGTCAATGGTTTTAAAGGAAAAGTTATTCCCACGCGTTGAGTCGGAATTTCTTGAGAATTTTGGTTTGTGTGAGTTTTGTTGAAATTTCATGGAGTATTGTTTTATACGATGTCTTTCCATGTGCGAGTTTTAATTTTGCTTCTTTTAAGCTTACGAGTTAGTTGGCGTCGTGTCCCATGTGAATTTTGTTAAAGGTGTCATTTTACCTTTCATTGCATTAAAAGAGGAAACTCTTACAGGCTTAGTGTTTCAGCCATATTGTCGTCTTACATTCTTGTTGAGAAATGAAAATTTATCACTGCATAATTTTAGCATTATTGAGTTTTACGAAGAATTCAGTTGGGTTTAGGGTGCCTCGTCTTACGTCACTTTGCATTGCGTAAAATAATTTTGAGAACATGTGCATATGCATCATTGTGTGCGTTAATTTACGAGTTGTGTTCAATACTTTGTTTCATGCGAGTCTTGCATCGACACTTTTGCAACCGTAAGAGGCACCTTGAAAAATCGAAATGTCGCATGATTACATCTTGAGTTTCACACAAGTATAGGTGCATACTTTTGGGTTGGGAAGTCAGAACCTTAAAATTAATTTGTGAATGTCTCTTTTGGGAATTGTACAAACTTTTATTGCACATGTTATAGTGCGGAAGGTTATCTTTCATATGCATAGTATAAATTGATGCATTACTAGGACCATGGTAGTCCGTTTGAAAATTTTGTGCGCATCCTGGTTACCGTTTTATTAACGTAATTACTGATCAAAAGAGTTTTAGAAATGGTTTTATATGCGTTGTGTTGGTAACCAGTTTCAAAACCTATCGGATGGGCGATAGTGTGTTGTCACTGTACGGTTAATCGTTATAAAACTTGTGTATTTGAAAGTTTTATAAAAGTTTAAATTGACTTATTATTTGAAAAACCTTGAACTCTTTAGGCCTATAGGTTTAACCCCTGTCGTGGAAAGGAGTTGCAATTAAGGGGCTAAGGAAGTCCTTAGGAGTTGAAGCGTCGATTGATCTGGCTTGCGGTCAGTCTTGGATTTTTGGACTTGGGTTTTCGAATCTGCGCGCATTTGTATTAATGAAATTAGTAGACTTAAGTCTTCCTAAGTATTTAAGGGGCGATTTTATGCTCCGGTGATCATGCGAGTTAAAGTGTTAGGTAACTATTGGTAATCAGATTGGGTTTCGTTTTGGTGGTTTGCTAGTTGGTGTCACATCATGGGTTGTGTTGTCAGTATACCCTCTTAGCGGGTTCCGCGATTAAAGAAAATTTTGGTGATCTGTCTGCTAGAGTTGTAGGATTTGAAATTTTAACTCTCTGATTTGGTGTCAACCTTAGTGCTACTATCTGTCTGGAATGGGATTTTGGACGGAATGTCCATGTTTTCGAGGTCACCGTTTAGCCCTAGGTGTCGACTTGTTTCTTGGAGTCGGTGTAGCTGGGAATGTTTGGACGTATCCCGGTCGAACCATGAGAAATATTGACCTTTCAGTGATGGAATTTGGAAGGAGTTTGGGTGTTGAGGATTAAGTATCGATGTGTTTAAGCATTTCCGTGGTGGTAAAACTTGTATTAAAGGATTGTTGTGGGGATTGGTGTTGGAATGGAGTTGAGTGTTGACCGAATCTGGGCTAATCAGTATTTGAAGAACGTTTTGGTGCACCTTAGAAGAATATCTTTATCGATATTAACGATAGATCAGTTGAAATATGAGGAACTTGGAAGTTTGGTTGCGATCTTTGACGTTGTGTTCGGAACCGTAGATCCGAAGGAAAGTTTGGTCAGCAAGAATTTGGGGTCACTAACTACCTGGAGGTAGTAATTGCCAACCAAGGTTGGGAGACGACCGTAACGTTGTGGGTAAAACTTACTTGGGTGAGTTAAGTATTCGCTCGGTCATGAGTGTAATGTGCCCATGAGGGGCAGTTGGCGTGTGTATCAGTACAAATGGCATGTTAGAGGTGTTGGAATAAGGGTTAAGGGAAATCCTTCTATGAACAAGGCTTCATGGGAACCTAGATTTCGAGGACGAAATCATTCCAAGGTTGGGAGGATTATAACACCCGGTTTTTCGTAAAGCAAGTTCCATCCTTCGTTGGTTATCTCTCCGCCTTCCGTCTATCTTTTGAGTGGTAAATGTTGTGCTTTCGAACCTTGAGTCGACCCATGCGATAATCTTGAATTTCGACCTTTTTCGGGGCTCGGTACGTGTGGCGCGATTGTGACTCGCGATAGTGACATGTGTCACTATCGCGTGACACAATCGTCGGGGGTGTACCACCCGCGGTACATTCCCCGCGAGAGTGCCCTCGCGATAGTGACAATGTCACTATCGCGTGGCAAGGTCGCCCGCGGCCCCTGTCTCCTAAAATGTCCGAATTCTCACCCTTTCTCCTCATTTCTCACTTTCATCTTCTTCTCTTTTCTCTCCCAAACGTTAAAACCGAACCCTAACCCATTTTGATGGTTTTTCTCCCTTGAACCACATGATTCTTCATCATCTAACTAGTTGGAACCTTGAACCACAAAACCTCCATCTTCATCTTCCTCATCAAGTTCATCGGTTGGGAGCTCGGGTTGAATTGTTGGATTGGGTGTTCTCGGAAGCCTCTTTGTCTTCAAGGGTAAGTTTTCTTGTATTAAGGTTATAAATGCTCCATTGGTGGTTTCTTAAGGTTCGATATCTCAAATCTCGGATTTGGTGGTTTTGAAGAAACTAGGGTTTTGATCTTGTTTGGGATCTTGGTATTTTTATGTTTGGGGAATGTTTCCTTATGGTTGAAAATGGTTATTTATGGGTTGGAACTTTGGATCTAGGTTTTGGAAGTTTTCGGCTTGAGGATTTAACTGGTCTTCAAAAGAGCTCGTTGGGTGAAACCTAGATTTAGCCTAAATCTAGCAAGGTGAGTTCAAGTTGATTTGCGAAAACGGTGTACATGCCAAAATGTGTATTTTAAAGTGTTTTACATGAAATGGTTAACTGCTGATAAGTTTTGAATATCTAGAAGTAAAATGTGTTTTACTTAGTTATTTGTCAAAGTGTGAGTAATTTGATAAGTTTTCATATTTGGTAAACTTGGATTGTGTTAACCTCTTAAAATGTTTCTATTGGGTTTTGAACGTTTCCAACAACTAAATAACATGAATTACGTATTCTTGGTGATTTTGTACGAGTAAAGTCTAATTCATGTTAGATGCATTATTTGGTCTATTTGCATTCATAAACACTTTGGAAATCTTGAGTTCCATCTCGTATGGAGTTTTGTGAAAATCTAGTATTTGAAGTACGTGTCTTCATAAACGGTATTTAAAGACATTTCACTATTGTGGAGACCGATAATTATTGGTTAAACGAATTTTGAGCTCTTTAGCTCGGTATTGGCTTAAACGAGTCGTGTGGACATTTATCCGGATTTTTAACCGTCGTGGGTTTTGGATATGAGGACACTTAATTTGTGTCATTGGTGAGTTACATGTTTTGGGAGCTTTGGTCTTTCAATTGGAGTTATGTAACGTTAGACAGTGTGTAATGGATCCATAGGCACGTGAGTCAGTCTGTTTTGGGATGGTCAATTGGGTATTGCGGGGTTGAACTTCGGTACCCATGTTTTATGACCGGAAACTTTACAAGTGATCGCTATGAGGGTTGAGTCGGCTAGTGCTACCGGAGTAGTAGGCGCTAGGACCTCCGCCGCTTGAAGTAATGCCTGGGAGGTAGTCTTTAAGTGTGTCGGGCCTTCGGGATGGAGTTCTTCGGAATGATCCATCAAGGTCAACTGACTTGGGGTGACACTTGTAAAGAAGTCGTAGGGACACCGGGCTGGGATGTCGGGAAATGTCATGCGATTAACGTTGTTGGGTGGTATACTTTTGTGTTCCCTCCACCCTCAACGGATACGGGTTTCCCCCGTTGTTGGCTATCAGTATGTTAAACATAAGAACGTCTTATTTTGTTGTCATTGGTTCCTTACGGTCGCGTGAGTATTGGACCAAGTGTCCATGTTTTCAGACGTACGATATATGTGGTTTTGATAGCAATTTATGGGTCGAGCACTCTGTCCCGCCCATGTTTTGGGTACTTTGGGTTATAAATGGTTATTCATGTTCTTACCAAATAAGTGTCAAACTATGATCCCGTTTAGGTGAGTTATGCGTTGCACCATTTTATAAGAAACGTGTGTTTTGGGAGCATTGTCTTTAAAAGTGTATATTATGGGAAAATATGTCGTTTCCATTTTGAAGTATAATATTTCGAAGGATCTTGATTTAAACTGATTTCCTTTCTTTAAAGATATATTCTTTCATGTTAAAACTCTCGAGCTCACTAGGCGTTAAGCCTAACCTTTTTATTTGTCGGCATGTGCATCAGGTTTCAAGGTTGGGAGTTGGTCCTAGCAATCCTATGAAGAGTCGAGCCTTAGCTTTGTGCAAATGTAAGTAGTTGGTGAAGTCTTCCGCAATGTTGGAGATAGTAACTATTATGGGGTTTTAGTAGCACCCGTCCTTGTCATAGACTTTTGTATAGAATGAATGGTTGTATTGATGTTAAGTCATAATTTGTGGTTGAAGATGATTTATTTATTGATGTATTTAGTAAATTTTTAATAAGTTGCTATTTCCAGATTTAAGTTGCTATTTTCCAGATTTAAGTTGTATTTAGGTCCACACCTTACTTACCATGGTGACCCAGTGCTTATTCCGTACCAAAGTGGTGAACTTGTCCAAAACGGGACATTAAGAACACCGTGTCTATGAATCCATCGCACTAGCTAAAAACATTACATGACTCAAAACGAATGAACTAACGCATTCAAAACATGTAACTCTCAAATAAGATGCACTAAATGCAAATCATAACCAAATGCTCTACATTGAGCTATTGAAATCGGACAAGTGTCCCCAAGACCCAACAAAATCCAAACCGAGCCATAGGCTTAACAAATCCAAAGACCCATCGTTGAAAATCATAAAAATGAAATCAAACATAAACAACCCGCATTTATGTAAACACATACTCCAAAATATAAATTAACTCCAACGTTGTAACACCCTCAAATTTGAAAAGAACAACTAATTTAAAATTTTCAAATATACATCAAATAGGGATAAAATCTATTCTACTAATCGTTACTTGAGTCACCTCATTTGGAATTCTAGATTGAACTTCAACAGATAATAGGTCAAGTCTTGTATAAAGACAAATCAAAGTCAGGTGTTACTAAAATCCAATGACACTTTCTATCTCTAAAAGTGCGGAAGGCTTCACCAAGCTACTCTCTCTCGTGCAGGATTAGCACTAATCTCACCACGAAGTCGCTGGCAACAATCCTCAACCAAACCTGATGCACATGCCGACAAATAAAAATGTTAGGCTAACGTCTAGTGAGTTTAAGAGTTTTCATCATGAAAAAAATATATTTGTTAAAGGGAAAGAATGCAGTTTAAATCATAATCTTTCAAAAGGATTTATTTTAAATATTAAACGACACATTTTCCAATAGCACACACCTTTAAAAACAAGTAACCCAACATAAACATTCTTTTGTAAAACACTTAAGCCCCAAACTCACCCAATACATGGATAGAAAAATGAACTCCCAATTTATAAAAGTGCGGGTAAAAACTTTATTTCCCGAAAGGGGCATAATACTCAACCCATAAGTCTTGAATAACAACCATATACGCAAAAATGTCACAAAAAACATGGATAATAAAATGACACGATTTAACACCCAAAATAACACCTTCCGATAACGGGGGAGACCCGATTCCGTTGTACGGGGTGGAACACAAAGTTAAGCTACATAGCCACGTTATCGAACTACAACTCGGATCGTAACTGTATTGCCTACTCTGCCGAGCTACACCTCCAGTCGGAATGTATTCCAAGTCCTAAAACCACCGTATCCTCTATTGCCTGCTCCGTCGAGCTACACCTCAAATATACGTGATCCTATTGCCTGTTCATTCTCTAGTGGAGTTTCATCATCAAGGTGCTCATTCGACCCCTAGTGCCTACTCCCTGTCATTCAAGAGAGGAGTCTCGGCTCCTTACTTGATAACTCATGATGTCTAACCATCGTGCACAAGAATTAGAACATCAAACACCAAACCCAAGGTCTCAGAGTACAACCCATAAAGGTTCATGTTAGTCCCAAAGAAGTAAACAAGTATTGTATAAGGGGGGGGGTTGAATACAATAACACAAAATTACTTAATTTTAATTCTTTTATTGATATTGAATATCAAGAATTACACAAAGAGAAAATAAAGATTGTTGTGGAATAAGAATAGTTAAGAACTAATCTAAACAATCTAACACTTAGAAGATATTAAGAACACAAAGACTTAAACCTTAAGGAAATAAAAGACAACTATCAACCTGCTTGAAATCTTGTGAATGTCAAAGCTTGAGCTGAAAGCGTAAGTAGCAAGGTGTTACTTCCATCCTTTATATACTATCCAATGTAATGAGTGCAAAGGACAAGTAGGAGTAAAGGCTTTGGTGGTTGAAAGGATGACAATAAATTATAAGATATTTGATGTGACTTGTCACAATACAAAAGGTAACTTTTGTACTATGAAAGTACAATATCTAAATAAGATATTCTTGGGAAAATCTTTTTGAGATCTATTAGAAAATAAACATCTAATCAAATTAAGACTAAATGTAAATCTTCTAAAGGAAGAGAGAAGCTTCCATTTCCATTGTCAGAAGATCATTGGGAAAGAGGAAGTATGTCAAATCATGAGGATTTAACATAAATGCTCGTACTAGATAAAGAAGCAATCTGTACGAGGAAAGTTACCGAAGAAGGAATTCGGTAACTTAGGTATGTGCCGAAAGAGGAACTCGGCACAAAAGGAATGAATGTCGAACAGGTGAAGGTTCGGCAGAAGAAAGTTCTGCCGAACATGAGAGGATTCGGCACAGGGGTAAGTTGCCGAATTGGAAGCGGCAGGGATATGATCTGCCGATTTGGAATCGGCAGATTATGCTTAGTTCACTCTTGAAGTCCATCTCAATCCGCATTGTAGACTTCCTTCATGTTGGATTCGGTTTATCTTCGACTCACCGATCTGTTAAACTAACTAAGCTATTACAAAGAACCATAAAACAAAATGCAAGGTTCAATCATCAATAAAGACTAAGGAGAGGTTATCTTTAAATCTTAGATGACCCAACAATCTCCCCCTATTTGATGATAACATCTCATACAACATAGAATTTAATGAGTAATGCATTTTGACCCTTATTCATATTCTTTTGGGTTCTTTTTCACATAGACCATTCTTTTTGTTTATATTTGGATTTTCTAGAGTATCCGACATTTACAAGTATAGAAGAATGAACTAAATATTTGTACAAAATTTACGATAAGACATAAAAGCTCAATGTATTAATCTTTTTAAGAAGATTACAATACAGAGGAAAACACAATAAACATAAAACTACACCGAGTTTATTCAAAAGAAAAATGCGGTTCAGCATACCTCTTCTTTAGTTCGTCGGTAGTAGCCACATAGAAATCCTTAGCCGACATTGGAATTATTTGAATAATCCCGTGGAGAAAGGTTGTGTCGGCAATAGGGATTTGGCTTGATCTGAAGAAGGAGATCTGCCCAAGCGCATCGTTGAAGAAAATACCATGAGTAGGCTCAGAAATCACAGTGGTTGAAGGAAGAGGAGCCGGAGTCGGTAAGGATAGATCCAGATTTGAGGTTTTCGGAACCTTTCCTTCTTTAGCCATTAAAGCAAACACATCTTCCTTTTTGAATTTTGGCTTGGATTTGGGAGGAGGACGATCAAACCTAAGACTTTCGATGAGTTTCTCTTCAGTCGGAGAGTGAACAATGTTATAAGTCTTTTGGTACGTCCTGAACTTCGTTTGGAGATCTGTAAGAAATTTATCAACCTCAGGCTTGAGAGCATTTCGGCTTTTATTCAAACAGATACCAATTTCCATCCATTCGGCAACTCCGAATCGAACAAGAGAATCCAGTCTGTCCATAGAACTTGAAGCATCCTCCCTTATAATCCTTAGCCTAATGACATTGCAGCTAGAAGACGGTTTGATAATTTTGACATCTGTGATTTTTGCAGAGGATCGGCGTCTAGAGAGAGCTTTGTGGTACCAATCGATACACAAAGACTTTATTTCTTCATTTTTCTTCGCCGATTCCTCCAGAGCACTCACCTGAGCTTTGATTGTGTCGGTAGGATTTTCTTCGGCAGCAAGTCTAAAAGCCAGGTTGGTATCTCTGTCACGAGCAATCTGGGCAAGCTTTGCAGCTTTCAGTTCCTCTTCGGATAAGCCCAAAACAGAAGAGGTAGCCTTTAGGGGAGGAAGGTGAAGACCAGTACCATCTGCAGCTTTCTTTATTAAAGCATCTTTTCGACGCTTTTCTTCCGCAACTACTTCATTTGGTGACATAACAGCTTTGCCCTTATCCTTTTTGGGCTTTTTCTCCCCCTCAGGCTCTTCGACCACCAAGGGGTGATCGGTGCCCTTCTCTTCGGTAGCAGAAGGTTCGGCAGCAGCAGCGGCAGTGGGTTCGGTAGCAGCAGAGACTTCGGCAGAAGTAGAGGGTTTTCCCTGACTCGTACTGACTATATGAACCCGAGGGAGTTGCTCCCCCTGAATTTGTTGCTCCCCCTCAGTTGATTTCTCCCCCGCAGAACGAGCCGGGGAAGAAACACCAGCTCTAGCCGACACACGGCCAAGACGGCGATCAACACGCTCCAACACTGTGCGATCATCAGGAGTGAAAGCGGACTCGGTGATGTCGATGTCCAGAGATTGAGCATAGTATTGAGCAACATCGGCAGGCACAGAATCAAGACGCCGATTTATATTCTGAAGAGCAGTGAGAATCTGAGAGTTGACAGATTCTTGTGCCAGGGCCTGCTTCCGAAGATTGAGAAGATCCTGATCCCGTGCATCAGAGGCTGCCTTTAGGGCGGCCACTGACAAAGTCAAGGAGGTATTTTGATCATTGAGCCTGACCACCTCCTTGAGAATAGATTCCATAGCGGCAGAGAGAGGGGCACGAAGACCATCAATTTGGTTATGCACGACATCCAAACACCAAAAGATGTCGCGATTTAGATCGAGAACTTCAGAATTTTGCTCTTTGACGAGCTGCAGAAGTTCGGCAAGAGAAATGTTGTTGATATCCAAAGAATGAAGGAGCTCCGGTTCACACAAGGACTTGCGGAGCTGTTCAAACTGAGCACCTAGCATCCGTACTTGTCGATTGGAGTCAACAATTTCGGCAATAAACTCGGCAGGCACGGTGATCGGTACTTGTGCAGAAGCCCCACCCTTTTCGGTAGAGGAGGGTTTTGGTGATCGGGATTGCTGTGGTGAAGGTTTTGGGGAGGGAGACTTCTTCGGTGAGGGTTTTGGAGAAGGGGATTTCATCGGTGAGGAAGGAGGAGAGAAGAGTCGTCGGTACATATCCTGGGATGAAACCCCAGTTTGTGCAATATCATCGGGATTGACCCCGGGTGATAGGTTGTGCGGTGAGGAAGCAGAATGTCGGTCCAGAGAGAAGACCAACTCATCTTCAACCTCCACATAAAAAGGAGGAGAAGGAATTATTGGGGAGTCCTTTTGTACATCCAAATCTTGTTGAGAAGGTTTGGAGGAGGTGGGAGAGGGTTTAACAGATCCCCGTGGCCCTGGAGGGGAAAGTTCAACATCTACCGATTGTTGAGAATCGGTAGATGGAGAGTGAGGCTCGGCCGAAGGCTTCCTAAGTTTCTTAGAACGAGACTTAGGAGGGGATTTGGAGCTCCGTCGCTTAATAGAAATAGAAGGGGTTATGACTGGGGTAGCCACCGAAGGATTCGTCGGTGGCATAGTCATGAGAGCAAGTGCGACGTTTCCGGTGGCCTTTTTCTTTTTAATAGGCAACGTCTTAGCTCGAGAAGGTTTTGGGGGAGAGGGGACCACCGATTTGGATGGCTTGGGAGAAGATGAAGACCTTGCGGATTCACCTTCGGCAAGCGTTCCCCAAATCGGATTGGGAGAAGAGATAAAAGAAAGCATACCTGAGGTGAGCGGAGAGTCGGTAGGCTTGATAGACTTAAAGATCGTTTGCTTGCTGATTTGAGAAATGGGCAAGTCAAACTTGATCGTCGGTTCAGGCAAAGCAGCATCAACACGCAGTTGGGCAGAAAGCTTGTGGTTGATGATCAGAGAAATGAACCGTGGGAGAGCCACATTGTGAGTTCTTGGAGGTGTGATGGCAGTCACCAAGGAATCGAAAAATACCTGAGCAAAATCGATCCTCCTCATAAAGATGAGGGCATGGGCCAGACGAGTGATGGCAGCTGGGGATTGATCCCACCCCGAAGTCTTGTGAGAAAGACAGTAGAGGAGGTGAGAAAAGAAGTAGTTCCAAAGTGCACCCATATTCTTGCGAAGAAGAGTGTCGGAACCCTTGGATTTGCCCTCGTGGACATAGTTGAGAGCTGCAAGGACCTCATCGTGTTCTTGATGAGTAGGGAATGGAGCATACACATTGAACTCTGGAATATTGAGAACCGCACGAATGTCATGCACCCCAAAGGAAAGATCGGGATGCTCTTCAGAAGAGAGAATGGAGGCAGAAACCTGATGAGTATCAGAGTCGTACTTGCAGGTAAGCCAGAAGTTACCAAGAAGCATTTTGCTCATCTTGGTCGATTCAGTGAGAGCATGGCGCAATGGCGATCTTTGAAGAAAAATAGAAACTTGGTTGAACTCAGGATGATCAACATCCGCAGAAAGACGAGCCACCTGGTTGCATGGAGGGAACACAAGGGAGTCCCTAGTGAGAGGAGTAGAAACCTTTGAAGCTTTCGAGGTTTTGGAGGATGCCATTGATGAAGAAGAGAGGTGCAGGTTTAGTATGTCTTGGTGAAGAAGAAGAGAAAACAGATAAAGAATAAAAAGGAAAAGAGAAGAAGTATTTATAGGTTTGAAAAAGAAGAGGGAAATGTGAGAATTCAAAAGCTAAAAAAAATAATGGTAATGATGGTACGACGCAAACGTGCGTTATTGAGAAGTGTAAGGGCCGAAAAACGGCTAAGTGGTAGGTCGTGGACGTCCCATCAACTGACGCACGAACCCTGTAGTGCCACGTAGCATAAGCCCATAGAGTAAAGAGAAGGTGCCGAATATATTCGGTATGAGAGAAGTGGATAAGGATGACACATCATACACTATACCGAAAAGAGAGATGCCGAAATATGAGAGATATTTCGGTAAGAAGTATTCGGTATATAGAGATACCGAATAGAGAATATACGATCATTCGGTAAGCGCAATGGTACCGAAATTGTAGAGAAATTTCGGCAAGAGAGATAGTTCGGTATGAGAGATAGTTCGGTATGAGAGATAGTTCGGTAAGTGGTATACCGAACGAAGGCATACCGAAACAAGAGATATACCGAAAATGTGAAGATACGTCGGTGACAACATGAGCTAATATTTGTTGCCGAAAGGAAATCTTCGGTAGAGGAGGTACCGCCAATTATTGGGCAATTTTTTTTTTTTACGATAAATTTAACATACCTAAGGATCCCACAAGGAAGTTGAAACGTGGCTCATCCAGTGGTTTTGTAAAGAGGTCTGCAAGTTGAAGATCTGTAGGAATGAAATGAAGTTCAATATCACCTTTAGAGATATGATCTCTTATAAAGTGATACCGAATATCAATGTGTTTAGATCTGGAATGCATCACTGGATTGTTGGCAATGGCTTTGGCACTAGAATTGTCACATAGAATCGGTATATGAGAATAAACTTTGGCATAATCTTGTAGTTGATTCTTCATCCACAAGATTTGGGCACAGCAACTTCCAGCTGCAACATATTCGGCTTCGGCAGTGGAGGTGGATACCGAATTTTGCTTCTTACTGGACCAACTGACTAAGTTTCCACCTAGTAATTGACAGCTGCCAGTTGTACTTTTTCTGTCAACCTTAGACCCTGCAAAGTCAGAATATGAATAGCCAATTAGATCAAAACCTGAGTCCTTGGGATACCAAAGACCCAGATTCATGGTACCTTTTAGGTACCGAAAAATACGTTTCACAGCCGCCAAGTGAGATTCCTTGGGATTGGCTTGATAACGTGCACACAGACACGTAGCATACATGATGTCAGGTCTACTAGCAGCAAGATAAATAAGAGACCCTATCATTCCTCTATAATTCGTGATATCTACCGACTTGCCGGTGGAATCTGCATGAATTTTTAGAGGTGGTGCCATTGGAGTTTTCATGGGAGAACAATTTTCAAAATCAAACTTTTTCAAAAGATCACGAATATATTTATTCTGACAAATGAAAATACCTTCAGAGGATTGTTTAATTTGAAGACCAAGGAAGAAAGTAAGTTCACCCATCATACTCATCTCATATTTACTTTTCATGAGAGAGGCAAACTCTTGACAAAGAATTTCATCAGTGGCACCGAAAATGATATCATCCACATAGATTTGAACAAGAATGATATTACCGTTTGTTTTCTTGAGAAAAAGAGTATTATCAATTTTACCTCTGGTATATCGGTTGGATAGAAGAAAATCAGACAAGGTGTCATACCAAGCACGAGGAGCTTGTTTCAGACCATAGAGAGCTTTGTCAAGTCTGAACACATGGTACGGATGAGCTGAATCTTCAAAGCCAGGTGGTTGTTTCACATAGACTTCTTCAGCAAGTTCTCCATTGAGAAATGCACTCTTAACATCCATTTGAAAGACCCGAAAGTTTTTGTGAGCAACATGAGCAAGAAAGATTCTTATTGCCTCAAGTCTAGCAACAGGAGCAAAGGTTTCATCATAATCAATACCTTCCTCCTGCCTATATCCTTGAGCGACAAGCCTGACTTTATTCCGGATTACAGTACCGACTTCGTCCATTTTGTTTCGGAAAACCCACTTAGTACCTATAATGGTTTTACCGAAAGGTCTTGGCACAAGTCTCCAGACTTTGTTTCTCTCAAATTGAGACAACTCTTCTTGCATGGCAGTGACCCAACAAGAATCTGCTAGAGCTTCTTCAATTTTCTTGGGTTCGATAACGGATAGAAAATTCACATACAGACAGATGTTTCCAATACCTCTTCTAGTTTGGACACCTGCTAGCTGATCTCCTATAATTTGATTTATCGGATGATCTTTGGTCCATTTTAAAGCTGGGGGAAGAGGTGCAGGAACTGTGTTTGGAAAGTATGAAGGTGAAGGATCGGTAGGTATAGGATGAATATGATGAAGAGGAGAAGTATGTAAGGTGGTTTCGGTAGGAGCTATGGATTCGGTAGTAGCTGTGAGTTCGGTAGGAGCTGTGGGTTCGGCAGTTGGTAAAGATTCTGTCGAATCATGATGGAGAGAAGTAGAGGGTACTGAAAATGGGACATATGGAGGTCCTGAAGATAGAATATTTGGAGACTCTTCTCCAACACAGGAAATAATCCATTCATGAAGTTCAGTGTCATCACAAGATAGAGAGGATGTCTTGTGATCATCAAACTTCACATGTATTGACTCATCAATACATTTTCTTCTTAGATTATATACTCTGTAGGCTTTAGAGGAGAGAGAATAACCCACAAATATACCTTCATCAGCTTTGGGATCAAATTTCCCAAGCTGCTCTCGATCATTCAAGATAAAGCAAAGGCAGCCGAAAACATGAAGAAAACCAATGTGTGGTTTTCGGCCATAGAAGACTTCATAGGAAGTCTTGTTGTGCCTTTTCACAATGATAGATCGATTTTGAGTGAAACATGCTGTATTGACAGCTTCAGCCCAAAAATAGGTTGGAAGATTTGATTCACTTAGCATGGATCTTGCAGCTTCACATAGCGTACGATTATTTCTTTCCACAACACCATTTTGTTGTGGAGATCTTACTGCTGCAAAGTTTTGAGAAATACCTTTGTCACAAAGAAAAGCATCTAAAGTAGCATTTCTGAATTCGGTTCCATTGTCACTTCTGATAGATCTGACTAATTGACCGTTGAGAACTTCAGATTTCTTGATAAAATTGATGATTTCTTCAGGTGTATCACTTTTGTACCTGAGAAAGAATACCCAAGTGTAACGTGTGTATTCATCAATAATTACAAGAATGTACCTTTTTCCACCTAGGCTAGGTGTGCTGACAGGCCCACAAAGATCCATATGCAGCATCTGTAGAGGAGTAGAAATAGAGAAACACTGTTTTGATTTGAAAGAAGATTTTGTCAGTTTGTCTTTCTCACAAGCTGCACAAAGCTTCTCTTTTGAGAAAGAAATTTTCGGCAAGCCAACAACAAGCTCTTTGTTGGAGAGAGCATTTAACGTCTTGAAGTTGAGATGAGAAAGACGTTTATGCCAGAGCCAGTTTTTCTTTTCAGAGTCTTCAGAAATGAAGCAAATGCTTTCCTTTTCAGTTGATTTTTCATTCATACTGATGACGTACACATTATCCTTTCTAAAACCAGATAGGACTGTGTGAAACTGTTTATCAGTGATGAGACAATCAATTTCTCTGAAAATTACATAGAAACCTAAATCACATAGCTGACTAATGCTTAAAAGATTATGCATCAGTCCCTCCACATAGGCAACTTTGTTAAAAGTAATGGAACCGTTAGAAAGATTTCCATAACCTTTAGTGGAACCGCGAGAGTTATCACCAAAAGTTACAGTTGGTCCCTTTTCTTTCACAAAGTTTAGAAGAAGAGATTTGTTCCCAGTCATATGTCGTGAGCATCCGCTATCAAGATACCATGTTTGATGATGCTCATAGACCTGCAGATAAGAACAAATTAGTCTTTTGGAACCCGTTTTGAGGTGAGTCCTTTAGGGTTAGAAGAGGAAGAAGAGGGATTGGTAGGACGATATCTTTCGATACGGTCCTTTGGACAATCTTTGGCCAAGTGAAATGTATCACCGCAGTTGTAACACTTTCGGTAAATAAATTTCTTCGTTGGATCAAGAGAAGCAACTTTTACCTTTCCTTGAGGTTTAGATTTAGGAGGTTTGGAAAGGTGAGAGGGAATGGGATAGCTGTACGGAACGTGAGGGTTATGGGGAGCCGGTCCAAGGATTCCTTTGTAAATGGAAGATGAAGAAATGTTTGAAATTCCTTTGGACTTCTTTATTTTTAGGGCTCTAGGGATGAAGTCCGTTGTGTTCATGGGAGATTTACCTTTTGAAGAAGGTGTAATCTTTCTTTTGTTAGGAGTATTAACGACAACGAATTTTCCTTTAGAGAGGAAAGGGGCCTTTTTCGAAGAATGGGAAGAAGAAGAAGAGTCGTTGTTTAGATTTAATGACATAAGAAGATCATTTACAGGTTTGACCAACTCATTTGAGTCTTGATTTTCTGTTAGAATAGGTTTGGAAGATTTAGCAGACACAAAGTAGCCAAGTTTTCTTGAATCGCGAAGATCCATTGAATATACAGAATTAGAGTCTTCTGACATAGAATCATTCCAGTCAGTAGAATAAGAAGGTAGTTTAGAAGACAGAGGAATATCATGAGTAGGAGAGGATATGTTTTCAGAAGGGAGGCACACAACATTTTCTTTCCAGTACCCTAGACCATAAGTTTCACCAACAACTTGATCTTGAAAAATTTTCTCAAGATTTTTGGAAAAGGTGTTCCATTTATTTAGGGTTTCTTGTTCCTTCTGAAGCTTCCTTAGAAGCTTGTTCTTTTCCTTGGCAAGCACATAGTTTATAGTCTTTAAGTCATCTAACTCAGCTTTTAGTTTGTCAAACTGTTTTAGCTGGGATAGAGAATCATGAAGTTGAGAGGAGAGAGACTTGACTTGAGCATTTGCTCTTTTCTTTGCATCCTTTTCATTGTGAAAGAGTACAGTTAAAGAGTCAAACGCCTCAATCTTTTCTTCATTAGTGAGAGAGAGGAAGGGATGTACCTGAGAAGAAGAAGAAGAGCACTCAGCAGTGAAGTCCATCCTAGAGCAGGAGTCTTTGGGTTCTTCATCGAGTTTGGCCATAAGACATTTACTCGACACTTCTTTCTCACTATCGGAAGTGGGTTCGTCTATCCAGTCTAGAGTTTCTGCCATCAAGCCTTTGCCTTTTCGTTGAGAGTTGAAATTTCTTTCTTTCTCTCTTTTGTACTTAGCTTTGTATTTGTCGGCTTTGTCTGAAAGCTCTTTGAAGGAAGAAGATGG
Source organism: Arctium lappa (assembly GCA_023525745.1). Taxonomy (NCBI): domain Eukaryota; kingdom Viridiplantae; phylum Streptophyta; class Magnoliopsida; order Asterales; family Asteraceae; genus Arctium; species Arctium lappa. The sequence goes on along the minus strand of CM042056.1, from coordinate 16,455,063 downwards.
AGAAGGTTTTCTAGGATGCAATCTACCTGTAGAATTAGATCGAAGATGTCTTCTTTTAGAAGAGTTAGAGGAATTAGATTTGGAAATCCTAGAAGGATTGCTTCTGCATTCAGATGCAAAATGGCCTTTCTTACTACATGCATAGCAATCCTCCTTGGATTTGTTCAAGGAATTTCTAGAAGAAGAAAAACTTCTGTTTCTTTGAAATTTATTAGAAGAATTCTTTCGAAATTTAGAGAAATTTGCAAGCATACCCATTTCCTCTGTCAATAGATTGACAGAGGGATTTTCTCCTTTATCATCAGCTTCACTTAGATAAGCTTCCGAGGAGTGATTCAGATTTTCATGACTTTCTCTATCTGAATCATCAGAAGGGTAGGTAATACGAGGAATACACACAGATTTCTTGGAGCCATCACTGATAAGAGCCATAGAGGGGACTCTTATTTCTTTATAGATGGTTTTCCTTTGAAGTTGGGTTTGTTCGTGATTAAGAAACATACCATAGAGAGAAGTGAGAGGAAGGCTTTCCAAGTCCCTGGAAGTCTTAATGCAAGTGGAAAGGGTATTCCAGAAATCTGGAAGACCATCCATGAATTTGCATATGATTTCCTCATTGTCATAAAGTTTTCCAACAAGTTTTAACTCATTTAAAAGACTGTTAAAACGGTTGTAATAGGAGGGAAGAGATTCTCCTTTTTCATGAGAGAAAAATTCGTATCTACGTACGAGAGAGATCTTTTTAGATTTCTTTACTTCACTTGTACCTTCGTACAAAACACATAGAGTTGACCACATGTCTTTTGCCGTTTTAAGACTGACAAGAGATTGGTAAACTTCATCAGGAAGGGATTGAGCAATGATGGTTCGCACTTTGGAATCAAGTCCAACAATGCGCCTATCCTCATCATTGTATTCTTTGGTCGTTTTTAAGACATATCGACCAGTTGCAGAAGTTCTTTCCTCCTCTGATGAGTCATCGGAAACTTGAAAGAGATTGTCCTTTTTCTTTTCTTTATCCTTAGGATTTTTGACAAATCTATCCCAGACTTTTGGGATAAGAGGACCGTCACTAAGGATGGTAAGATACCGACTGTCAGCTCCTTTAAGGAAGAGCATCATCCTACTTTTCCATAAGGAGAAGTTGTTCGAGTTGAACTTAGGAGGTTTAACAGTAGATCCATTGTCAGAGTAAAAGGAATTTTGAGAAGAAGACTCAGGTTTTGTAGAAGGAGAAGTCATTACGGATTTGGTTTATTAGATTAAACCAACTGCTCTGATACCACTTGTTAGTCCCAAAGAATTAAACAAGTATTGTAGAAAGGGGGGGGGGGTTGAATACAATAACACAAAATTACTTAATTTTAATTCTTTTATTGATATTGAATATCAAGAATTACACAAAGAGAAAATAAAGATTGTTGCGGAATAAGAATAGTTAAGAACTAATCTAAACAATCTAACACTTAGAAGATATTAAGAACACAAAGACTTAAGCCTTAAGGAAATAAAAGACAACTATCAACCTGCTTGAAATCTTGTGAATGTCAAAGCTTGAGCTGAAAGCGTAAGTAGCAAGGTGTTACTTCCATCCTTTATATACTATCCAATGTAATGAGTGCAAAGGACAAGTAGGAGTAAAGGCTTTGGTGGTTGAAAGGATGACAATAAATTATAAGATATTTGATGTGACTTGTCACAATACAAAAGGTAACTTTTGTACTATGAAAGTACAATATCTAAATAAGATATTCTTGGGAAAATCTTTTTTAGATCTATTAGAAAATAAACATCTAATCAAATTAAGACTAAATGTAAATCTTCTAAAGGAAGAGAGAAGCTTCCATTTCCATTGTCAGAAGATCATTAGGAAAGAGGAAGTATGTCAAATCATGAGGATTTAACATAAATGCTCGTACTAGATAAAAAAGCAATCTGTACGAGGAAAGTTACCGAAGAAGGAATTCGGTAACTTAGGTATGTGCCGAAAGAGGAACTCGGCACAAAAGGAATGAATGCCGAACAGGTGAAGGTTCGGCAGAAGAAAGTTCTGCCGAACATGAGAGGATTCGACACAGGGGTAAGTTGCCGAATTGGAAGCGGCAGGGATATGATCTGCCGATTTGGAATCGGCAGATTATGCTTAGTTCACTCTTGAAGTCCATCTCAATCCGCATTGTAGACTTCCTTCATGTTGGATTCGGTTTATCTTCGACTCACCGATCTGTTAAACTAACTAAGCTATTACAAAGAACCATAAAACAAAATACAAGGTTCAATCATCAATAAAGACTAAGGAGAGGTTATCTTTAAATCTTAGATGACCCAACAGTTCATCTCTGCAAAACAACCTGGATACAACAATGTCAACACGACATAAACCCCAAGGTGAGAAAATCAAGACTTCTCACTATCATATAACCGACATACATGCCTATGGATCCAATGCATTATAGTCTAAAATACATGACTCCAAATGAATGACACACGCACACAAAAGTAAGTATTCCCCAAAGTGAAATGCAATAAATGCAACTCACACCCAAAACCCCACTTTAAGTTATTAAAGCCGGCCAAATGTCCTCAAGAACCGACACCGACGAAAACCTAGCTTTGAGCTTAAAATCAAACGACCATATGTTGAAATCCACATAATGTAATAAAACACAATCGACCGACATTTATGCAAACACATGTTTCAAAATACATGAATAACTCCAACACAATTTAGATTAGGACATATCATTTTTCCCAATGAGTCTCTACCGTTTATTCTTTCAAAAACGTCCCATAACACAAAATCAATAATTTTTCTAAAACACACTCTAAATGTACATTTATACTCAAAACACCTACTTCCACAAAATAACTCATTAAAAACATAAATACTTGAGATTTATTTGTCAAAATGTCTAAAATCCCCAATGTGGGTGTTTTACAAAATTTATAAAGTTAAACTCTTCAAACAATTCAGACTCATTAGATAATATAACAGTTGATAATTTCATGTAAACATAAACATTTAAAAATTGACATTTTGGCATGTACACTGTTTTCACAAATCAACTTGAACTCACCTTGCTAGATTTAGGTTAAATCTAGATTTTTCCCCAACTTGAGCTCATTTGAAAAAATTGAATCCTCAAGCCAAAACTTTCAAAAACCTAGATTCACAAGTTTCAACCATAAATATACTTAATCAACCATTTAGAATCGATCCACAAACATTTTACATCAAAATCTCCATTTTGGCTAAAACCCTAATTTTTGACCTAAATCCTCTAAAATCATCAAACCCGAAATTTGAGGAACCAATCAATAGGAAATCATCAATGGAGTATTTATATATTATAATAATGTTTAGAAATGGAGAGGATAAACTTACCACTTAGGTTTTGGTGAAAACCTAGAAAACCCTAAAATGGAACTTGAGGTTGAAGATGAAGATGGTGAACACTTGGTCATAACTTCCAATCTAACACTCTATGATGGTTTGCCTCCATAATACCCAAGGATTTGAGCCAAAGATGACCCAAAATCGCCACATACATTTTAGGTTTGTTCTAGAGAGAGTTTGGGAAGAAGAGGAAAGTGAATAATGAAGAAAATGGATGAAATCCGATTTTTATCAGCAGGTCCTCCCCCTGGTGCTACAATGACATGCGACTATGACACGGTCATTGTCGCGTGTCATAGTCGCACACTTTTGTGCCACATTGACACGCGACTATGACACGGTCATTGTTGCGTGTCATAGTCGCACCAAGTGTACCGTGGGCGTTCCAACTTGTGCAACTATGACATTGTCATAGTCGTCGGGCATTGTAGCCGGGCCCTTTCCAAGCCCCAAAACCCGACTTTTTCAACGCCAACACACCCGATACTCTTAGGAATTTAAATAATGCTTTCCCAACATAAATCCCACTATTTTCAAGTTGTTAAAACGTTTAGGTGACCTTTACAAGTTTATATTATTTATTCTTTCAAAAACGTCCCATAACACAAAATCAAACACTCATCTAAAATACCCAATAAAATGCATTTATACACCAACTCTACTTCATGAAATAAATCATCAAAATACCAATGTGTATGATTTAGCTGTCAAAATGTTCAAAATCCCAAACGTGGGTGTTTTACAAAGTTTATAAAACCCACCACTTCAATAATCAAGATTTGTCAAATAAATCAACAGTTAATAATTTTATGTAAAACATATGAACACTTTAAAATAGACATTTTGACACGTACACTGTTTTCACAAATCAATTTGAACTCACCTGAGAAGATTTAGGCTAAAACTAGATTTTACCCCAACTTGAGCTTCCTTGGAGAATCTTGAATCCACAAGCACATCCTTCCAAAACCTAGATCCACAAGTTTCCATCCGTAAATAATCATATTCGACTATTAGAATCGTTTCCCAAACATTTTACATACATATTTCAACTTATCTCGAAACCCTAATTTTCCTTAAATGAAGAAAAGAGGAGATTACCTTAACCATAATTTCAATCCACCAACCAAAATACTTCTAGGTTACCAAGATTAGCCATACACTCCCAACTCTAAAATAGTGAAGAAGGGTTGGATGAAACCCTAGGAATTTGATGAAGAAGAAAGGTTAAGACTTGGATCCTCTTGTACCACCATGCTTGATGCTCTTTTAACCTTCTTGATACTCAAAACATGCTCCCAACAAACACTAGATTCGATATAGGTGAGGAGGAGGGTTTTGGAAGAGAAAATCGCCTTAGAGGCTTCAAGGTTCGGTCCAAAAATGAAGTGGGAAGAAAGTGGGGTGGCTTGGGTGAAAATGTAACACCCTAAAAATAGGGATAACAAAAATCCGAAAATCAGACATGCAATATTTAAAATTGCCAAAGCAAGAGCCTCCCAACAATGGGAAAATACACAAACCTGTTTAAATATAGTCGTAAATAAACGGACAATAAATAACCACCAACTAATCCAGTTTCCATAACTAGAAAAGAGATTACAAATAAGGGTGTCATTTATAAACCCAAAGGTTCTACTACCAAAAGTAAGTCCAATTGCGATATTCCCAAATCTCTCACCCAAGCAATATGCCCGCTTAGAACCGGTGCCGCTAAAACCTGAGATACACATCGACACCAAACAAGTGTTAGGCCAAAAAGCTTAGTGAGTTTAACAATAAATAGCATGGTAGAACATATACAATTCTTATCAGCGGTTAACCAATTTTCAACATGTATGGAGTCAACGGGGGAGACCCATAGCACCAATCAATTCCACTCCAAAGAGTCGATGCACCTTGATGCCCTTAACAAGAAACACCCCAAAGGCCCGGCCCACCCGGAGATCAGACTGTACAGGAAACTTTCCGAGTGGCGGAGGTCTACTGGGCACATACCATCACAGTGGCGCCCCGAGACTACATCCTCCTAGTGAACTTGCCTTGGTTCGTCCAACATAATGCATATAGGAGGTCCTTAGGTATCTTTCAACCAAGTATATTTCACCTTCCTAATAGCTTGAGTCTAACATAAGACTTAAATATCCACATAACCACGTTGTAGATACAATAACACCAAGAGTGTATTTCGAATGGAAATCATCATGTTATACCAAACATATATTCCATAATCATGTCAAATACCCATTGTGGGCACACATAATGTAAATCCCCAATTAATTACACAACATAGAGTAAATCATGGGATGATACTTCATATACATATATGTCACATAATCTCATGGAAATACCATCAAATACTTAAACCCGTAAAGATGACCATTTTGAGCAAATATGTGATAATAACAACAAATAAGCAAATATGATGTGTATCCAGTTTTAACAAAAGTTTAGTAAACTCACCTTGCTAGATTTAGACTAAATCTAGATTTTACCCACTTAGAACTTTCCTTGAAAAACTTGATTCTTCAAACCAAATCTTCCAAAACCTAGATCCACAAGGTTCCAACCATAAATATACATATTTTATCATAAACAATCATTTCCCAAACCATATACATGGATACCTCAACTAATACCGAAACCCTAACTTCCATAACCGAAGAGAATAGAAGATTACCTTAACCCAAGATTGAATTCACCAACCAAAACACTTCTAGTTCACCAAAATGATCACAAACCTTCAATCTATGAAAGGGAGAACAAGGAGTGGATGAAACCCTAGAATATTTTGGGGAAGAAGATGAATAGGGAGAGATGAGAAGCTTACCATCACAAAATGCTCTAGTATACTTCAATAGACTTACAATCTCTTGCTAGATCCTTGAAAATCTCTCAAAAACGAAACCGTAGCAACTTGAATCACCCAAATCGGAGCTACGATGAGAAAGTTATGAGGAAATGAAGTTTTGGGTGAAATAAGGCGAAAATCAGGTTTTAACCCGAGTCTCTGACCCCCGCGCAAGGCCCGTGCGTTTTTGTGAAGGGCCCGCGCACGGCCCGTGCGCCCCCTCCAGCCGGCCCATGATTTCCCCGAAAACCGTTTTGGTCATAACTTCTTCGTTATAGCTCCGTTTTTGCTCCGGAAAGAACCGTTGGACTCGTAATTGAATCTTTTATCCATCAAGACTATAAAATCAAGGATTCAAACCCAAAATCAAATATCTTATTTTTTCTTAATATATCGGTTTTTGTATAAACTTGAAATGATACCTTTCGAAAATCGGGGTGTTACAGAAAAGAATCACATTTAAAATCATCAGGACCCCGTGGGCGACAATGCTTGGCGATAGTGCCAAGGGCATAGTCGCGGGGTGCTCCTCGCTCTCGGTACCGAGCCGGAGATTGTGACAAGCGATTATACCCAATGTCACTTTCGCTTGGCAAGGTCGCACCGAGCCCAATCTCCCCTGCGCGATAGTGACTCGCGACTATGACACATGTCATAGTCGTCGGCAAGGTCACCCAAGGCCTGACCGATGTCGTTTTCTCCGTTTCAATGATTCGAGGATTCAAACGAGGGGGTTCAAGGTCTTAAGGTAAGATTCTAAAATTAGACTCTTCCGATTCACAAGTACATGCGGGTAGAAAATGTTCGCTTGAATTTTCAGGTGCTACAACTAAGGTTCACACGTCAGTCGAGATTTATATCACAAAGAGATTTGGGTATAAATCTTCATACTTGTAGAACTTGATTTTTATCAACTTAGTTAAATCGGCAAGATTAAGAGTCGGTAACAATGGACACTTTATGAGTATTTTGTAGGACCGGTCTATAAATCCACTTTCGAGAGATCGGGTTTTTTTATAGACACTCTGTGCTACAAAGTGACTAACCATTTTGTTACTACGTAAATCTCAAGGAAAACTTACACTCATACCCATTTTTATTTACTTTTTTAGTTTTTGTTGTTAAAAACACAAAACTCGCTTAATTTTTTTTTCTTCTTCTCGCATTGAAATCGGTGTATTCTCAACTTAGGACTCAAAACTTTGAAGTTCAATCGCTATGGATACAATCTCGGTATATTTACCACTTTATTACTTGTAGCGACCATAGTGTCGGTGTATACTTGTGCCAACACTGTGGACTATACGGTTTTCCGCTACCATTGGGCTTATTTAGTAAATTATACATATGATTGTTTGGTTGTGCCTTATTAATGCAGCAGATGGTTTATTTGGTCAGCCCTATGAAGAGAGTCGTATCCATTAAGCTAACATTTTCCCCTCAATACACATGGAAAAAAAAATACGCTCCAAGTTTTCACCCTTACATTGTGTTCTCGAATTTTAGAAGGAAGAAAAGGAAAAGAAATAAAAATTCTTATTTGTGTTCTTGAAAGTGAATGGAAATAAAGGAAATAGAAGCAAATAAAATAAATTTTCATGTTCTTGAGTATGAAATATATCCTTTCTTTATTTCATAGTGAATCTATTTGATAGATAGGGTTGGGTTCCGGTGAGAAGTAGTTAGGGGTAAGCAAAACCCAACTTTACTCGAAAAACCGACCCGAAAAACCCCGAACAACCCGACCCTAACCACCCGATCGTACTTGATATCCGAAGTCCGAAATTTAGGTCAGATATATAGGTTTGGGTAGGGCCTTAATATTCTTCACCTTATCCGACCCGAAATCTGAATTCATGAAAAACAAATATAAATGTTACTTTCTTTTTAATTACTGTTCCTAAAAACTAAAAAAAACACACTAGCACATTGGATTACTGAATTTTTTTTTCTTGCACAACAGGTCAACAATCGCACAATCCTAATTCTCCTTTTGATTTGTTGCACACTAATATTAACTAATATACTATATAGGATTAATTTTTTTGGAAAATGGAATTAGAATCAAGTAATGACCCAAGAGAAATAGGAGGCCCAACAAATGAATCTGAATGGGCTTTTATTATTCTACAAAAATCTGCGCGACAAAGTGGAACGATGGAACGGTTGGAAAACGTGTAAAAAATGGATTTACCCCGATCCGACCCAATTTCCCCCGAAACCCGATTAGGTCCGACAACCAAAACCTGAATTACTCGCCTACAATATTCGGTGCCTTGATTCCCTACCCGAAACTCTATTGGGTTTTCCATTTTCCTCCCCAGTCCGATCCGTACTCACCCCTAGAAGTAGTTATCAACCGTTGGATGAGAAATATACGCACATTAGGATGAGATGCACCGATATGCACCAGGTCAATTCCCTTCTAAGCCGCAATTCATGGGAGGGCTTGAGATTAAAAGAGATCAACGACTCAAATTCACTTCTCACACTTGTCACCATTAACTCAACTTCTCACACGATCATTCGCCTTGATAGATATATGTGTCATTTTATAAATATTTTAAATTTTTATAAATTATTTTCCATCATTTTCTTCCTTTTCCTTCCACATTTGGGAGGAAAGTTTTGGGAGGAAAATCAACAATATTTTTTTTCCCTTTATTTTCTTAAAAAACTCGATAACACAACATTTTTTTTCTTTCCCTCCTACTTTCCTTCTATTTCCCTTCATTTTCATCGTAAAAAGACACTTGAGAACACAACACTACCTCACACTTCCTCCTCTCTTCTCATCCTCCACCAATCTGCTCGCTTTCTCCATTAAATCAACCCTAATGAAACTAATAGATCTAATCCTCCTCCATGAAGTTCAATTGTTTGGTCCTCCTTCATGAAGTCCATCGATATGTTTGATGAATACAAAATACCTCATGTTGTTTCTTCTTGACCCGATGGATACATAATACCTAATGTTGTTTCTTCGATCTATTCGTTGCTGTTTCTTCAATCTATTCGTTGTTGTTTCATCGATCTATTCATCCTCCACAAAGTCACTTGTTCTTGTTCCTTCGATGTTGTTCCTGAAACCTGATTTTCTTAAATAGAAATATTGGATTTTAGTTTATCAGATTGGTATTGATACTTTAGTAATTTCGTTCATAGAAGTGGGATTTACTACTTTCATTCATGTTGCTTTAGTAATTTCGTTTATGGATTTGAGATTGGGATTTCATTCATGGGTTGGAGTTAGGATTTATTGAGATTCAAACAAGGTGAAGGAATGAAATTTTCTTTTCAAACATATTGGAACATATAAATATGTTGCATTCTTCTTCTTTTGAAATAGAAATGAGGATTTTGGATCTAATAAGTACATGAAATTGGTCATATTGGATCATTGAAGGCTTAATCACTTTGATTTAAGAAATTGGTTAGATTAAAAGAACATTGTATTTAAAACAAATAATTATTGATTTGATTATATTAGGGAAAAAATATCATTTAGAATCAATTATTCATCCTTTTTATCAAGTTATTATTTTAATACATGTTTACATAAACTAAGGAGAAAATTGTTTGGTTGGTTTTCCATTTAAGCTCGATATGAATAAAACTGTCTAAGTAGGTTAATATGTCTATATAAAATGAGAAAGTTTTCCCCCCCTCATAGATGGAAGGAGCATGTTTTTTAATTCGGAGGGACAAAATTGGAAAAAAAAACTTGACTCTCTACATAAAGCTAGGGGTGTGCAAAACCCAAATAATCCGAAATCCGAACCTGAACCGAAAATAAAGTGTTTTTGCAAAACCCGAATACCCCGAAATCCGAAAATCCGAAATTCCGAAACTCGACTTTTGTGAGGATATTTGTATTACACCCTAAAATTTAGGTATACAAAAACTTAAAAAATTTGCAATATAAGGTTTATAATTTGAGGAGAAATAAAACCTGTGACGTTTTAAGCAATTGAAGTTTCACAAATGACATCACCCCAATGAAAAAGGGGGAAGAGTATAAGTGTTTACAAACCCAAACAAAAGAAATGGGTAGAGGACCAACAACCTACTTAATCTATTACATTTCTAGTTTAGATTATAATTGGGTGTCGTCATCTAAATCACCAAAATAACGATCTTTGGTATGTCCACTCTATATCTTGTCAAATATTATGTCCCCAAAAATGTCATCCCGACTCTCCACTCATGGATTGCCCAACCCTTCTTTAGCCGATCCTGATATGAACACCAAAGCAAACAAGTGTTAGGCTAGAAGCCTAGTGAGAACATTCACAATATATAAATGTAATTGCAAGGAAACTAAGGCGTGCATGAACATTTAATCAAATATTAGATTTACAGAGATAAAGAATTCCTCCAACATTGAACCTCATGCGACACGGGGGAGACCCATTCCACCATAAGTTGTGACGGAACACAAAAGTAAGCCATAACCCATGTGGAGCACCTAGTCGGAATGGTTATTTACCGACGTCAACTCCATGAATCTATAGCCGTTAGAACATCAACTCTATCCATGAATCTCTAGTTCAATGTAATATGGTTTCAAGCTCATTCCGAGCCTTATTCCAAAGAGTCACCAAGTTCAACCCTATCCGTGGATCTATACCTTGGGATCTCACCATTCCAAACTAAACGTGATTCACCAACATAATGATTACCAAATTTACCATAAGTCCCAAATATACGAATTTCATAAGCATCATGTTGCTACAAGGTAATACAAGTAGATCTATCCCACATTTCTTATCAAGACATCTAAAATGTTTTTCGACATTTTAACACATTTCCATATTAACTCACATATCCAATAATCATTAACACATATAGATCAAACTCACCCATCTTATTTTCAAGTTGTGAACTCAATCATACAATTCCCACATTAAATTTCCACATGCTTCATGGTACACAAATAGCTTATAAAACATCATTTCATACTCTTTAAGTTATCCCAATCGTTATTATTCTAAGTATATCAAAACCCTAGTTTTGACCTAAATGTTTCCAAATGCTTTATTTTAGCAAATATGGAGCAAATAGTTAGAATAGTATAGATAATGGTTTACATAAAGTAAATGAGCATAAATGGGAAGAATGAACTCACAAAATGGGTTTTGATAAAAACCCCAAACCCTAGTTTTGACTTTCTTGAAGGAGATGATGAATGATGAACCCTAGCTTCAAAAACTTGGTTTAATCACCAAGAATATTGCAATAAATGATGGTGATTTACCTTGAGAAACCCTAGAAACCGAAATGAATGAAGAGAGAGTATTTAGAGAGAGTTTTGAAAGAGTTGGGTGAGAATAATCAATGAAAAGTGTCAAAGTCGTCCCATTTAAACTCTCAGGGCCCGACGGCGATTGTGACTCGCGACTATGCCAAGTCGCCCACTCCAAAGGGCTTGCGGTACGCTTGCCGCGATTATGCCCCCCGTGACAGTGACCCAGGCACAATCGTCGGGCACTGTCGCCCCGCGTGTACCGTGGGTCATGCTAAGGCGGCGATATTGACACCGCGAGAATGCCAAGGGCATTCTCGTCGGGCATTCTCGCCCAAAGGCCTGGTCCCTCATATTTCTTCTGTTCTCGACCCGTTTCGACTCTAACGAATCAAGTCCAACATTAAAAGTACTTTGTGCACAGATAAGAGAGCAGAAGATGGAACTCTGGCGATTGAACTAGCCTTAACTGAAATTAAATAGATAAATCAACCAAATGGGTCGAAATAGAATACTTACAAAATTTGGGGTGTTACAATTTGGGTTCGGGTTGGGTTTGATCTTTAGCCACCTGATCCGTCCGAAAACCCGAAATAATATACATATATATATTTTATATATTATATAAATATATTATTTTTTAATTATTATTTGAAAATCGTAAATTGTAGTCGGTTGAAATGTTTTCTAATTTATAAACTTACAATCAATTTCATCGATCTCTCAACCGATTGAATTCATCCACAAAATCGATATAACTTATATGTATTTTTTGCTTTACAATACCCGAACCCGACCGATATAAACCTGACCAACCCGAACCCAAAGCAATCCGAAACCTAAAATTCGGGTCTTGATTTCCATATCCGAAATCTGATCGGGTTTTGGTTTTGCCTACCCGAACCCACCCGATGCACACCCCTACATAAAGCCCCTCTAACAGTTTACTGAATAAGTCATTTTCTATATCATTAAGCCACTACCAAACTGTCATGTATGATCGATCGAATAACATGTGAGTCTCATTAAACTCATTTAAGTTGTTAACAAACATGCCTTTAGACTATTTATTCACCACAACAACTGAACAATAATTTAACTCAGTCCATACAGACAGATTAATTCACACATTACTTAATGAAAACCAAACAAACAGCACCTAAGAAACATTTGGTTAAAATTAAAAACCGAGAATATGAGATTTAATACATTTAGGTGGCGTTTGGTTCGTGGAATGGAATTCGATGGAATTGGTATTCATCAAGGAATTTGACACTTGAATGAATTGGAATTGAAATTTGATGTAATTTGACCACGCATTTTGGTCGCGTTTGGTTGGATGGAATTGGAATTGGAATCTGTTGGAAAGAAATTTAATTCCATAGGATACCCCGTGGAATTGTGAAATCCGTGTTTGAAGGAATTTGATGGAATCCGCAGGATTCCTTAGTTTTAATTATGTGAACCAAACAAGACTTTGGAATTTGGTCAATGGATTTGGACATTCCAATTTCATTGAATTCCATCCAATTCTGCGAACCAAACACCCCCTTAGTATTTTTACTTAAAATAATTATATAATATATTAATTTTGTTAAAACAGAATAATTACAATAGATTTGACGATTAATTTGGGGTGCAATATCATGTTAAAAACTTAAAATACAATAGAATAAAAAATCAATTGCAATGCATTCTGTATTATTTTAATAATTTATTTTCATATACTTAAAAACAAACCGACCTTAGCTCAGTTGGTAGAGCGGAGGACTGTAGTAGGCTTCAAGCTATCAGGTTATCCTTAGGTCGCTGGTTCGAATCCGGCAGGTCGGATTTCTTTTTCACTTTTTTTTTTTTTGGAATTTGGGAGAATTGATTCAACTCACGTCAATCTGCTACACGTTTCATATTCACTCCATTCATCCATGGTAAGTGTTTGATGATCGATTTCAGTTTTTATCGAATCCCCCTTCCACACGCTTGAAACCCTAGATTATTTGAAATCGTACCTTTCGACTTTTCAATTCATCATTGAATCTGCGTTTCGTTTCAATCTGATCTGATGTTTTGACTTTGATTTCATGTTAGTAGATGAATTTTGGAAATAAATTCTTAGGAGATGTATGTGTGTGTGTGTAAGAATGTTTCGTTTTCGTCAATTGAATGCATATTTCTTTTGGTCATTTTGTGTTTGATTCAGATAACTAATAAACATTCATTGGTTTTAATTAAGGGGGTGTTTGGGATTGCTTTTCGCTTATTTAAAGTGTTTTTTAGCTTATTGGGGTTTGACACCGCAGATAAATACTTTCTAGTGTTTGGATGAAAAAAAATGAAAGTGTTTATAGCGGTGTCAAACAGCAGATAAGCACTTTTTCATAAGTCACTTTGTTTTAACTTATTAGTTTATTTCAAAAGTGCTTATCACTTTTTAGGTTACCTTATATGTATAAGCAATCCCAAACACCTTTAAACAACAACTTATTAGCTTATTACGTTTTGGTACCACAATAATCTAATCCAAACACCTTTTTAAAAACTCCGGTTTGACACCGCATAAGTTGATAAACGCTTATTAATATAAGCATAAGTTTTTTTAAATAAGCAATCCCAAACACCCCCAAGTTATGTATGTATAAAACTGTCTGTATTAATTAATCTGTATATATATAGATTGAGAATGCTCTTGTTTGGTAGGGGTTTTCCATAGATGGAACCGAAGTAATTTTTTCATACGGTGACACAATATTTTTTCATTAGGTTTTTATCAACGGATCTTCGTCTTTTTTACCAACATTCAATGTCGTCCGATATGGTTTTAGCCTAATTCCGCCGTTTTAAGGAGTTTTTAAAGTTTTTTTTTATCGATTTCGAGATACTTTTTCGGTCTTTTTGGTTGATTTCAAGAGATTTTTCATTTTTTTTGTTGAGTTAATGGTGAAAAGTGGTTATCAACCGTTGGATGAGAAATGAACGTATATTAGATTGACATGCACCAAGATAAGATGTACCGAGATGTACTAGATCAATTCTTTTCTAAGCCACCAACCCACAATTCATGGGAGGGTTTGAGATTAAAAGAGATCAACGGTCCATATCCACTTCTCACCATTAACTCAAGTACTCAACTTCTCACACGATTCTTATATATATATATAGGGGTTGGATATTTTGCAACCCTAGTAAAAAGTTGCAACCCTTGCAACCCACATCTTAACCGTCGGATTCATGATCGAAGGTTACAATAGATATGGGACCCAATATTTTTAATTAAAAAAACAGAAAAATAAAAATAAAATAACCGTCGATCATGAATCCAACGGTTAAGATGTTGCAAAATATCCTTCCACTATATATATATATATATATATATATATATATATATATATATATATATATATATAGGGGTTGTTTAATTTGCAACCCTTAAAAAGGTTGCAAACCTTGCAACCCTCATCTTAACCGTCGGATTCATGATCGAAGGTTACAATAGATATGGGACCCAATATTTTTAATTAAAAAAAACGAAAAATAAAAATAAAATAACCGTCGATCATGAATCCGACGATTAAGATGTGGGTTGCAAGGGTTGCAAAATATTCTTCCACTATATATATATATAGGTTATGAGGAAAAGAATGAAAAAACTGAAGAACACCTTAATAACTATTCATCTATATAGCATGCGGTTCTTATCTTTTTTCTTAACTCTAGTTTTGAGGCCATCTACAATAACTTTTATATATTGTTGCGATTGCATGATCTTTCGTAACTCATTTTGTTGTTTAGTGTGTATCTATTTAATTTTCTTATATCTTCATTCATGGTCCCTAGCTTTTGGCTTGACTTATCACTTATGATTACTACATATAACTTGTGCAGGTGAATGCTCGATTTCTTTTCTTTTGTTGGCATTCATTCAACAATTTCGAAGGAAAATCTTATAAATCTCGGTTATTTAATGCGTCTTATTAAGATTAGTTTCTTCTTGAGATTTAAGCAAACATTAATTAGTCTTATTAAGATTAGTTTCTTCTTGAGATTTAAGCAAACATTAATTAGTCGATAAATTATTTTGGTCGATATTATTGATATCAAACGAGCAGATTATGAAATACATAACAAGTAAATGATAAATGAAAGTTAATGCGTAAAATGCAAGGAGTTGTTTATGCAAAAAAACCCAAAGATAGGTCAAAAGCGTAGGTGACGTTGGGCCACTCCTCCAATTATAGTGAACTTTCTCTTTTTTCACATCCAATTATAGTGAACTTTCTAAATTATTAAATTTCTTCATTTTGAAAAATAATAGAGAGAATTATTGAAACAAAATTTAAAAAAATCCATATTTTTTCTATTTCGAAGTATCTCTTGTTGGAGATGATTTGAGGTCAAATTTCCCGGTTTAAATATCAACGATAAGAGTAAATTACCTTTTTCGTCCATGTAGTTTGTTAAAAATTGTAGATTTTATCTCTATGGTTTGTAATTTATTTCTATTTTCGTCGTTTAGACTAACTTTTTATATATGAAAACTACAATTAAGTTCAAATCATAATGACAAAAAGATCAATAAGTTGTAAACTATGGGAATGAAAATCATAATTTTAAAATTACAGGCACAAAAATTAAAATTTTCAACAAATTACATGGACAAAAGACGCAACGTGGATCTGTGTTTTAATAAGTTTGATCAGATTTTCAAACGCAAACCGACCTTAGCTCAGTTGGTAGAGCGGAGGACTGTAGTTGGCATTAAGCTATCAGCTTATCCTTAGGTCGCTGGTTCGAATCCGGCAGGTCGGAATTTTTTCTTTTCCATTTTTTTTTAATTCGTTTAGGCGATTAGGTCCAATTGGATTTGGAATTGTGGTTTGAAGTATTTTCTAGATTTGAAATCGTATAATCATCATCTTCCACACGTTTCAACATTGACTCCATCTCTGGTAAGTGTTTTTAGATTTTCGATTCTGTTTTTTCCAATATTTGAAACCCTAGATTTATTGAATATGTATGTATCTTCTCAACATTTCTTTCAATCCATCTGAATAAATCGAATCTGAAAATAGTGATTCGTTTGAATCTGATGCGTTTTTACTTTAATTTCATGTTAATTGAGGAATTTTATTTAGAAAGAAGTATAGAAATTCTTAGGAGATCTATGTGTGATGGTATCATATGTAAGAATTTTACTTTTGCGTCAACTGAATGTATATTTGT
Organism: Arctium lappa; assembly: GCA_023525745.1. Taxonomy (NCBI): domain Eukaryota; kingdom Viridiplantae; phylum Streptophyta; class Magnoliopsida; order Asterales; family Asteraceae; genus Arctium; species Arctium lappa. The sequence goes on along the minus strand of CM042056.1, from coordinate 16,438,350 downwards.
TTTGGTAATTTTGTGTTAAGATTCTGTTTGTTTAGCTCTTAATAGTTCTACCAAGAGCGTCATCTGAACCGCTAAGAAGGTAATCTTGTTTGACAAAAAAAAAAAAATTGTCTCTCTTGATGGTTATAAAACTCTTTGAATGATTTTGTATCATGGGTCTCTCCCTTATCCATTCAACACCCTAATTTCATTATGACCAGTTACCAAATAACCATATTTCATTTTTTTTATAAACGTGGGTTTTCGGGCCCGCTTACGCGCACCGACTAATCCCCGGGCGACCACGAATGGTCTGGAGTCATCGCAGGTAAACCTCCATGGCCACAAGGGTTTTGGCAGCGCCTACCATATTTCATTTTGCACTATATCATAGGAGCCTCTTAATCATTCTGACCACTTAATCATTGTGTACCAAATCATTCATCAACCGCCAAAGAGCCACTTTATGACATGTTAGGGACCGTTTATCAAACGTTTACCCAGGGGCGGAAGGCTATGGAGGCAATTGGGGGCCAGGGCCCTGTGGTTTTTCTCGGATGAAGTACTCATGTCTTGGCTTGCAAGTGTTATTTTTTGTTTTTGATATGGGCCCTCCACTCAGCCTCCAGGGCAGTCCATAGTATTGACCAAGTCCATTAATCATTCAATGATTTTAATCCAAACCCCCAAAACTCAATCGGTGTAAACCCTCAAAACTCAAATTGGAAACTCAAAATAATATAAAATTAATGCCGCTGGTATTAAAATTAAATTCACTTTAACTAGAGTAAACTACAAAAAATAGTCCATATGGTTACTAGAACTATGGTTTTAGTTTTTAGAGTTTCGAAATTATATCCAATAGTGTAATAACAATGTTTTTGCATGATCTTATCCATGTCCCTAATTGATTAGCTAGGTTTAATTTTACTTGAAATTGTTTGAAATTCTTTAGGTTGTTCGGTTGTCTGAATTGTTGATAGAATATAGTCCACCAAAGTTTTTAGGATGAGTCCAATAAGGTTTTAGAAGGTGCAACCATATTATATTAGAATTGCAACCGTATCCCGTAATCAACCAAAAAACCAAAAATAACTTTTGAAATCAACCAAAAAAACTGGAAAAAAAATATCTTGAAATCCACAAAAAATACCAAAAAGGTCACTCCACATCGATAAAAAAAACTTAAAAATATCTAGAAATCAAGCAAAAAAACTTTAAAAATCCCTTGAAACGGCGGAATTAGGTTTAAAACACAACGGTCAATATTAAACGTTTGGTAAAAAAATGAAGATACGTTAATAAAAACCGTACTTGAAAATATGGTGTCACCCTATGAAAAATTTCCTGGGTCCGTCCCTGTCGGTAAGGACTACAAATTATATAGTATATTAGGTCCGGCCCCTGCGGTTGAAAAGGTTGTGTTCCGCCCCTGCGCTTACCTTACTTTTATTTCACCGGATGAGCATTCCCTACCCAGGGGTAAAAGGCATAGCAAGAATCGAAAATCTTACCTAGTCAAAGACTCTTGGTAAGTGTTTACCGGGTAAAGGCCTTATTGTTAGCAGCTTAATGAGTTTAACGAGACTCACAACCTATTCGGTCAACTATACATGGTTGTTTGGTAGTGATTTAATGATACAGAAAGTGGCGTATTTAGTAAAGCTTATAGGGGACACTTAGCCAAGTTTTTTCTAAACCTCCCCATCTCAATCAAAAAAACACGTTCTTTTCATCTATGAAAATCCTCCCAAACAAAAATTTTTCTAATCCACACAGACAATTTTATCCATACAATACTTAATGGAAAACCAACCAAACAGCCCCTACAAGACCCTTACTAACAATCCATTTTGATGGTTAATAATGTTATCAGATAAGGTAAGGTCTTACTGGGTAATTATTTGGTAAACGGCTCCTTAATCTTCGTTCATTGGTGTTTAACTTTTTCGGGATGTACAATTTGAACTAAATTCTACTCTCTTGATCAATGTGTATATGCAAGTGTAACACCTCGAATTATGGGGTTGTAAAAAAAGGTAGGTGCCACTCTCAGATGTGCCCCATTGTATTGGTCCCACGGTCATCATGGGAGGTAAATCACTGCTTTCATTAGTAGAGAAGCGATGTCCAGACTTAAACCTGGGACCTTACTCATGTGGATATCACATCCACTACTTAATACAAACGATGAAAAGTGTGTCAATGTGACCTATTCCTATTTTGGAGAATTTGTATTCAAGTGGATTTTAATTTGATATGTGTACTTTAGTAATTTATTAATCTCGTCCCACCTTTCTAATTTTTGTTAACCTATTAGTGGGATAGACCCAGTTTAATGCCACGACAAACATGGAGGAACAAGTTTTTGTGCCATGTACCAAAGACATTCTCTAGATTTGGGGGAAAATCAGTATACAAGTAACATGATTTTATTATATTATGATTTATGTTTATCGAAACTTGGAAATTTTTATTTTCAAATATATAATATTTATATACGGTAAGTGAACTGACACACTCTCCTCATCTTTAGTGAGGTTTGAACCCTTTGACCTACTGGAAGACTCGACTCTACCAGTAATCCGGATACTGCTTAAGCTAAGGCCCTTTGGTGAAACCTGCAACTTTTACTTTTTGTGCTCTTTTCAGATATGTTGTTATGCATAGTCGAGTTTTAATACTTGTTTCTGTCATCGTTGGCATTATTTTTCGTGTTTTTTTAGTAATTAAATCGTCATGTTTTACAGGCGAGCTCATTGAGGTCGTATTTGACTTGCATATGAAACAACTCTATAGAGGTTGCCCATGTGTTTGTTTGTTGGTAACTTTTTTTTTGTTAACCATGGGTGTCCGGACCAACTTGCGTGCACCTGGGTAATCCAGGGGGTTCTGCCGGAAAATCCTCGGTGGCTTTGCAGGACTCGAACCAATGACCTCTGAGGAGGATTGCCAATTGAGCTAATCTCACAAGGTTATGTTATGCTACATGTGATGTAGTAGTTGGATTAAAAAGGCTAACATGCATCTAGATGCATTTTTACATGCTAAAAGTTGGACAAGAAACTTGGACCATTTATTGGTGGAAGTGTGTGTTCGATACCTTGAATAGGAGACAAAACATTACAAAAAGTTGTTGTCCCAACATTAGAATGAGGTGGAACAAAGATCAGGAATATGAGACAAGATTGGTAAATTACCATACTACTTATGTCAAATTAAAACCCTAAAACCTTCCACAATTATTTTGGCCCGCCTACGTTACTCTCGCCTTTCTAGTCCCTTTTAGTTTAGTCCTATCTAGTACCATCTGTGTACCAAAAACGCATAAAAAAGGTTCATCTAGAGAAGCCAAAAAAGAATGAAAAGAGAAGCATAATGTTCATTTTCATATCCCAAATGCATTGACTAGAGAACAAAGTGAAAAAAAAGTTTCTTATCAAAAGTTTTTGATCATTTATCTTCCATTTTCACGACTAAGGTGCAGTTTTACTAAACGCTTATCGGGTCATTTATTTTAACGGATGAACATGGCAAGGGCGGATAATCTTATCTAGTAAGAGCGATAATAAAGATGGAGAGTCTTACCAGATAAGTGAGGGTGACGACTCTTACCCAGTAAGCGCTTACCAGGTAATTTGTTGCATACGATACCGTTTTGATGGACTACAAATCTTACCCTATAAAGTAAGGGGAGTTAACGAAACCCTTACCCGGGTAAACACATACCAAGTCACATTACGTTACGAATGAATATGGCAATAACCAATAATCTTACCCGATAAGAGCTAATGCAAGGATCGAGAGTATTACCTGGTAAGTGAGGGGGAAGGGGGAGGACCCTTACCAGTTACCACCGTAAGCACTTACTTGGAAAATTGTTGCATGCAATACCGTTTTGGTGGACTAAAATCTTACCCTACAAGTAAATAACAATATTGAATTTCACCGGTAAACGCTTACCCGGACAAGAGTTTGGTAAACGGCCTCTAAGTTAGAGTATTGACTCTTACCGAATAAACGACCCTTACGAATAGATTCTTGGTACTAAACTATGGTTCTCTCCCTACGTAGAACTTTTTCATATGAAGTTTTTTATCCAAAAAAGTGGGGCCGCAAACAAAAAAACGAGTTTTTTGAAGCTTGTAACTGTATAAACAAAAGGACGTTGCTAAATTATACCAAAAATGACCTTTTATATTTGATGTCCATATTATATTTTTTTATCCATTTTTTAAGTGGGTTGTTTTTTCTTCAATATATATGAAGCTCAATATAAAGCTTTCACATGTGAATCTTCATATGAAGGAAAAAAAAAACTTATTATAAAAACGAAATAAAAAGTATAATAATATGGATTTCAAATTAAAGAATAAAATAAAATACTTGTTTTTGAATTTGCTCCCGCTTCTTCGTCGGGAGTCTTCGTCAGGATTGCTCCTCCAGCAGCTGCATCAATCGATATTTTAGTTTCATGTTTCAAACCGGTATATAATGTCTGGACCAAGAGCCATTTTGGGAGGGCATTGTGTGGACACTGGCGTTGGGGGCCTTCACGGAATGCTCCAAGCTCTGTCTAGGGACACTTGAATGATCAACCTAACAGTATATGGGTTACCGGTATAGCCAACTTCCTAGAACGTCAAAGGTTCAAACCTCATCAAATGTGACGTGGGTGTGTAAGTCATTTGTCATATATAAATATTTATATGTATGTGTTGATCAGGGTCGTTCTTTAGCATGTTAAATGTGTGATTTTGAATAGGGGCCCAAAATTTTGGGGCCCAATTTCACTTTATTTAGGGTCTATAATCAACGAATTAAAATTATAGTCTATCTTAGTGTCTCACTAATTTCTATCATAAGACAAGAATAATACGGTGCATCATCGCCTCAGTAATTGTATATATGTATCTTTGTTATGTCACTTTGTATTGTAATCAAAAGATTTTAGGTGTAACAGGGCCTCCAAAAAGATTGGAACGTCCCTAATGTTGACTTACGTTTGAGGCATGTCTCCCATTGTACCCTACTTTGGGGGGTTGTTTTCTAAGTGCTTATAGCTTTTTACCCAGTAAGAAATAATGTTTGTTTACCAACAAATGTTGTTGACTGAGATGTTGACCCGGTAATAGTAGAGAAGCTTCTTACATGGTTAAAGCATCTTACCCAATCAACGTTTGCCCAACTTCTTTTAGTAAACAACCCCTTGGTCTCCTTTCTGGGTTTTTTGTTTGATCTGTAACTTCAATTTCCCGAAGTGACTCTTCAACAAGAAGGTAAAATCTAAGAGTGTCAATAGCACTACAAACTTGATGTAAGTTAAATTATCGCAAATATACAAATTGTTGCATACGGGTCAATCATACTTTTCAGGCTATTAGAACGGTTTTCAATGAGCAAAACTCAAAGTTTAAACGAGATTCCTTATCGTTCTTATGATCCTATGTGAATTCATTCAATCTTCCAAGATATTACAAAATAGCTGACAATATTAAAATGGCTTGGACGACTTAGATTGGTCATGCAGTACTCAAAATATTTTATGGTTCTCATTTGAAAACACACAATATATATATATATATAGGGGGAGTTTCTTTTGCAACCCTACTAATTTGTACAATATTTGTAAACTCTCTCTAACCAATCAGAATTCACCATTTAATTAAATTTGTAATTAATTAATTATAAGCATGGAGGGTATTAATGTAAATCTGTATTTCTTAAATGAATAAACATTATTTTATTAATAATTTAATTAAGAAAATGCAGATCTTTAGGGATTGCAACCGATTTATTGATTTCATAAGATTATGTCAATCACCTTCATCGATTAACATTGATTTGCAGAAAATTTCCATTGAGCAACAAAGTTTTACGATCGATGATTGTTACCCGATGAGTGAGACATACGTTTGTGAATTAGATGTTGCAACACAATTGTTTCAGATGCATGAAGGTATCGACGGCGATGTAAACGACGTTGGTGCGTCACGGCATATGTTACAGATGAATGAAAGTGTCGCGCGGAGATGAAAACGGTGTTGATGAATATTGTATCGAAGTGCATCGTGAATATATCCTTCGTAATCGTAATATGTTTATACTTCGTAATCATAATGTGTTTATATTGTATCGAGGTGCATCGTGAATATATCCTTTGTTTGTATTTAACGTATTAGAATCCGTTATCCGGCGACGAAGAAGATGCTGTTAATCCCAATATTCATGAATAGACGCATCACGAATGTGATTATCGAATACAATTGTGAATTCATGAACACTTAATCATGAACAGTTAATCATGAACTCGAACTCTACTACCGACCGTAATTCATGAACTCAAAACTTATTCAGGATTACATAATCATGAACACCAAATGAAACAAAGGAAAAAAAACAGGGACACAAAATAAACTCAAAATCTACACTACTTCCTAATTTCATGAAAATTTAATCATGAGATTACTTAGTGATGAACACCAAAGGAAAAACATGGACCAAAAATCATGGACACAAAATCAACAAAATAAACTTCAAATGAACACTTAACGATTACAACTGTAAATTCATGAACACTTAATCATGAAGAGTTGATCATGAACTCAAACTCTACACTACCGACTATAATTCATGAACTCAAAACATATTTAGGATTACTTAATCATAAACACCAAATGAAACACAAGCAACAAAAAACCCTTTAGTAAAGTGTTTAAACAGATGAATGTATAAAGGATTGAAATCGCAGGAAAAAAAACCTTGATTCGGATGCATATGCATTGCTATTTTTCTGGAAATCAAAGATTCGCTAAATGGACTATAATATCGAACGGATCTCTTTATTCTTTGCTAATTTGGTTAATCACAACTCTCCTCTTGTTCGTCGAAATTATTCTCGGAAGATATGAATCTCATCATATCAGTTTCAATTTTGAGAAGATGATACATTGTTTTCTTTTCCAAAATTACCCTCCACGCCTAAAAATTAAAAGAAATTCATGGCTTCCTAATTTACCATTCAATTAATCAAGGCCGTTGATGAATAAAATGGATGGTATTGATTAGGTTGTATAGGTTGTACAAAATACTAGGATTGTAAAAGAAACCAATATATATATATATATATATATATATATATATTAAGAAATGTTAATCGGTTGATGGCTATTCAAGATATATGGCCACAACATTTTTTTTTTTGGCAACAAATCAATGTTTATAAGATCAATCTATAGAATCAAGCTCATTGAATTTGCAACGAAGGCCAAACTCGTCTACAAGTTCAAAACACATTAACAAGTACGATAGAAAAACAATACCCAAAATATAATTGCATAATGTGCCACAAAATTGTCCTAAACGTAAAATATTATGCTACAAAAACATCGATAAGTGGAACGCCAAAAACAATACGTGTAGAAAACAAAGTCTTGAATCATAGAACTTTATCAATGCTTTAACGTTTGACATGGTGGCCAATGTGGGTACCATGCCAATCGGATTAAGCCCACCACCACTCCCATAGAACGGCATGGTGGTGGATGGCGGTGGAGGTGTGACATCTGAAATTGGAGTAGTGAATGTTGTTGTTGCTCCTCCTCGAGGCGTAGGTGTACCTCCGGCAGCGCTAACAATACACAAATACCATGGACATGATGTTTGCAAGTTTTTTCTACTATTTATCGGATTATATAAGTCTACTTATTTTGTTTCCAAACATAATTAACTTATCTGAACATTTAAAATGCAACAATGACATCTAAAACACTGTAACTTTCCAATAAATCAATTCCATTACGTTTTTTGTGTCTTAAATAAATATAACATTTTTTTTAATGTTTTTGATTGTCACCTTTAACTCGAATCAAATGCTATACTTTTATATAAAAAAATATGGCCAAATAAAAATATATATTTTAGTAAACAACAAGATATAGAAAGAAAACACTCCCCGAAATTCAAAAACGGTTTGACCGGTACAGGATGGCATGGGGCCCATTTAAAGAAATGTGAGCCCAATCACAATCATTCTTCCAACTATGCCCACCGCAATCGTTTTTTTAAATGGAAAAGTAAAAGAAATAACAATCAAAATAATCATTATACGACATATATAAATGAAGTTACAAGATTCTTTTATTTTATTGTGATAAGATACACTAGAAGCGTACTCGCACAATGCAGCAAGATACATTACAATTTTAATATTTTATTTTATTTTTTTATCGATTTACAGTACGATTTTGGATGGTTTTGAGAAAGTGATAATGTTTTCTTATAAATTTGTTTAATTTAGACTTAATAATATAATATTTTTTATATAAAAAAGTTAAGTATTTTGTTAGAACTCAATTATTATCTTTTATATTTTAATGACATCTAGAACAAATAACCAATTACATATTTAATAATATAATTAAGACAAATTTATAGTAATATAATATATTAATTAATAATGATACATGAAAAGGTTTGCATAAAAGAAAAGTCCTGCACATACTAAATTGGTGGGTGTTAGAAGCCTACAGTAGTAATATGTATTTTGTGCTTTGATACTTGTAAATTAAGAGATTTTTAAAATTTTGTATAAAATGATGATACCTTGCGACTAATAATTTGTATTTAAGAGTTTTTTATCCGTACTTTATAATATAGTATAGATACATTTATATATCATTTTAAATGGCGTGTATAGGAACTAAATCAAATTATAATCATAAAAAAGTTATAAATTCGCAAGAACTGATTTTAAAAAAACTATATAATTTTTTCATTTGAGTGATGGAATTTAAAATGTTGTTTCATATATATTGGTTTCATAATATGAAAATTTGACATGTATTTGTTTCACCATTTGAAACTTTTTTTGTATACTTTTCATTTTACTAAGTGAAAAAAAAGTTTCACATGTAATTTTTTTCACATGGTGAACACAAACATATGTAAAATAATACTTTATATTTTGATGGGAAAAAATCATGTAAACAAATATTTTTACATCACGGTTTGTAACATTTTTATAGTTATCATTTGATTATCGTTCTGAGTATATATATATATATATAAAAATTAATGCATGTTTTAGGAAAATTTCATACTTATCTCTCTCTCTCTCTTCTCCTCTTTTTGCAACATATACATGCACAATTAAATATAACTATACTATATTATAAAGATGGCATAAAAAACACTTAATTACAACTCATTAAGCTTTATGTACTATCATTTAAAGTTATCTACTTAAAATCTCTTAAAAATAACTATTAAAGCCTAATGTACTACATGTAAAGCTTTTAACCCTAATTAATATATTTCATCCTTATCCCCCAAAATCCTTATTTCTAATCCACAAACCCTAAAATTATGAAATTTGAATTCTGATAAACATAATTAAAACAGAATAAACATCTCAATTTAAATATAAAAAATTTAAAATATATAAGATAATTAATGAATTTTAATAAACTACTTAATTTTTTTATATAAAAAACATTATATTGTTAAGCCTAAATTAAACAAATTTATATATAAAAAACCATTATCACTCAATAAAAACCATCCAAAATCGTACTGTAAATCAATAAAAAAATAAAAAATAAAAATAAACATTAAAATCGTGATGTATTAAACATTATGTACTATTATTTAATTCTAATCTACTTAAAATCTCTTAAAAAACAATTAATGAAGTAATATGTACTGCTTTTAACACTAATTAATAAATTTCATCCTTATCCCCCAAAACCCTTATCTTTAATCCACAAATCCTAAAATTATGAAATTTGAATTCTGATAAACATAATCAAAACAGGATAAACATCTCAATTTAAATATAAAAAATATAAGATAATTAATGAATTTTAACAAACTACTTAATTTTTTTATATAAAAAACATTATATTATTAAGTCTAAATTAAACAAATTTATATATAAAAAAAACATTATCACTCAATAAAAATCATTTAAAATCGTACTGTAAATTAATAAAAAACAAAAAATAAAAATAAACATTAAAATCGTGATGTATCTCGTTGCATTGCGCGAGTACGATTCTAGTACATAAATAAATACAATATAAACCCTTATATAAATTTTATATTTTAAAAATTAAAAAGCAATTCTATATGAGCAAAAGTATTTATAATCATCGTATAACATTGGATATATTAAAATGAAAAAACTAAAGTATCCCAAATCGAAAGGCTTTACGACTCTTACTTATAGCTTTAATGACGACAAATAGATACAAAAAAAATTACGATGATTAAAAAACTGATACATTATGAATAAAAAAGGTAAATTAATTTATTTTCATGTTTCTTACCTTTATTTTATGTTATAAAATTCACCTATCATCACCTTTAGAATTATTAGTATTGTTACCGTTCTATTATACGAAAATGACATAATAGTTAATAGCGAACGATAATTTCTTTTTTAATTGTGTATAATTTATAAATAGAGTAAATTACGTTTTAAGTCCCTGTGGTTTGTTGAACTTTTCTATTTTCATCCTTATGGTTTTAAAATTACAATTTCAATTCTTATGATTTTTTATTCATTAACTTTTACGTCCTTATGATATAAATATTATTGCTTTTTTCATCCCTATGGTTTACAATCCATTTCTATTTTAGTCCATATTTAAAAATAGAATTGAATTGCAAACCATAATGACGAAAACCGAAATTTTAAAACCATAGGGACGAAATACGCAATTTTCAACAACGAAATCCAGAAACTTCTATTGTACGAAAATGAAAAACGAGATTTACCTTGGAGAAGCTGGATAAACGCAGGATCCATAACCTTCACAACATGAAAACCACAAAAATCAATCAATTTCAAAGCAACATTGTTCGATTTTGAAACAAGAGATAATTATAGAAAACGAATAGTTGAGAAACTGATAAAAAATGCACTAACTCGGATCGGTTTTGGCGATGGTTGCAGTGCCGGCGAATTCACAGGAGCCAGGAGCCATGGATCTACGCATGTAGTAACTGTTGAAGGCATAAGAAGCGTGTGCTTGTATTGTGTTTGGAAGAAAACACAGGCCTGATTGCTGTATCGGTGCGCAATCGGCTCCGGCACCACAAGCGTAGTCTAGTGCCGCTTGCAATTCCTCCCGTGAGGCTTCGCTTCTCACTACGCACCACGTCGCCGCCGTGATCCGGCCGTAGAGGACCACCAGTACCACCGCTGCTGCCGCCTGGTACAGAATTTCCATTTGAACAAAGTGATTATGAGGTAAAGCGAGACAACACACAGTCACACACTTGTGTGTGCTGGTAAAGGTATAGAGGTGGTGGGACGGGGGAATGGAAGGGACTTTCTTTCGTGAGAGAATCTCTATTTGTTTCAAAATGAATACATATATAAATATTTTTGTTTTAAAAACGTTGCTAAAGTTGTATTTATAATTTAAAAGAGAAAGATTTTGTGGTAAGTCGAGGTTAATGTGAGAAGTGGATCTGAAATATTGATCATTTTAAATTAAATGTCTTCCCATGAATTGCGGTTTATAAGAGAATTGATCCGATGAATCTTCGTATATCTCATCCTAATGTGCATTCATTGGCTCATCGTCCATCCAACGGTTAATAACTATTTATCACGCTTTTCACGTCAACCTCAACTTCACATAGAAACCCCAATTTAAAATGGTTATCAAGGACTGTTTATAAAACGGTTTACTCGGTAATTGTTTACCGGCTCAGTTTACTTCATCTAGACCTGACAAACGTGTCGTATTGTGTCGGGTTCAAAGTTAAACGGGTTAAGAGTGTCTAACTCTAACCCGACCCGTTTAATAAACGGGTCAGAAAATCTCAACCCTAACCCGACCCACCTAACCCGTTTAACATTTATAAAACTAAAAAGTAAAAATCGAAAATTCACAAAAAAATACAAATCTAAAATTCAAATAAAAACATTAGAAAATCCAAATTTAGGGGGTGTTTGGGATTGCTTATTTAAAACAACTTATTTTTTTTTTAAAAGTGTTTATCAACTTATGTGGTGTTAAACCGGAGTTTTTAAAAAAGTGTTTGGATTAGCTTATTGTGGTATTAAAACGTAATAAACTAATAAGTTGTTATTTAAAGGTGTTTGAGATTGCTTATACATATAAAATAATAAAATAAGTGATAAGTAATAAGCACTTTTCAAATAAATTGATAAGTTAAAACCAAATGACTTATCAAAAAGTGTTTTTCAGCGGTTTGACACCGCTATAAACCATTTTAATTTTTTCTCATCCAAACACTCAAAAGTGGTTATCTCCGGTGTCAAATCGCAATAAGCTAAAAAGCACCTCAAATAAGCAATACCAAACATCCCCTAATAGTTATAACTTATAAGTTATAACCAAATCTAAAACACTAAAAATTTGTAGCATTAAAAAGAAAACTTATTATATATATGTATATATATATATATATAATAAGTTATAGGGTGCGTTTCTTTTGCAACCCAAACAATTTGTATAAACTATGCAAACCAATCTTAGTCGTTCATCAAGTCTAATGAATATATGATTTTATTATGTTTCCTAATTTAAAATCATGATTATAATGAATAAACTTAACATTTCATAATTTAAAATCATGATTATAATGAATAAACTTAACATTTTCCATATATATCACAATCATTATTAATGAATTATAATCATTATTGTTGGGAGTGAAAGTTTTAATGTGTTGAAAGTTGTTTAACGCATTTATAAGGGGGTAAATTGTATTATGTTGATAGTTATTTGTAATTGGGCCTCAAGCCCATTAGGCCTATACCCCTTGTATATATTGTTTACTTCAGTTGAGAATTAGAAAAAAGAGTTTGAGATTAGTTTAGTTGGATTCATTATTCTAGTCGATAGGTTTACATTTGCTTATCATAATTTATCTCTGTAAACCTAAACCTTATTGAGTATTAATTATATGATTAGAAGTTGTGGCTCATTCATTGTTCTTCATTGATTAATTATTGTTCGTGATTGCACTGTATCTGGGATCTACAATTGGTATCAGAGCAAAATCGAATTATTTTTATTCGATACGATCAAAAAGGTTTGTCTAAAACTCTTTAATCGCTTATCTGTTTTAATCGTGTTTATGTGGTTATCTGATTTTCTGAGTAAAAATATGCTATAGATTTTTTCTGGTTTGATAATCAAAGTTTCTTGATTTCTGCAAAATCGATCGACTATTTGATTACTTATTCTGGACTGTGATTTTTTCTGGAAAATCAATTGATCGATTTTTTTTTGGATTGAAATCTTTCTGGAAAAACAGTGAGGTTGGTCGATTTTTTTTGCTATATTCGATTTTCTGTGTTTTGGGTTTATATCGAGTTCATGGAGTTCTGGGCTCATATCGAAGGTTGTGGTCATATCGATTTTCTTCAGCATCTGTTTATATGAATATCAGAGTTAAGTCTTTATCTGGCGTTTTTCTTTGAGATCGATTTTCTTTGGGTTCTGCTTTAAGTCTAATTAATAGATTTCCTGATTTTCTGGGTTAAGTGTTTGAGTTCGGTCGATTTTCTGGGCTATTATTGCATATCGATTTTCTGAAACTTAAAGTTCTTGCTTTAGGGTTTGATTCGTTGATTAATCTGATTAAAGTTATCTGGTTATCGCGTTTTTATCGAAGACCATCGACCAGACCTTGCCTTGCCCGGCCCATACTCTCGGACTCCATCGATCGGGTTGTTGTTTGACCGGGTTGAAGTGTCCGGGGTGTTGTCTCCCGGATTCTTTCGCCCGGGGTGTTGTGAAATCTCAAAATCCTGCCATCTATAATTTGCTATTAAAATTTTGATTGGGTGATAAATAAGTAGTGGGTCGGTGGAATGAGGCGGCTGTAATTGTTCTTCATCGCATACATATATTTATATAAATACATCGCATATATATATATATATATATATATATATATATATATACATCGCATACATATAGGGTCAGGTTTACGTAAGACCAAACTGTTTCCGTGAGACCGTGTGAGACCGCACCTTAAAACATGAAACTTCACACCGAAACACTGTGAAGGTAAAAAAACATTCGAACCTTCATAATGTAATCACACTATGAAGGTAAAAAAACCTAAACCAAGTTAAAAAAAATCAAACCTTCACAGCTAAAAGACTGTGAAGGTATATCCGAACCTTCACAGTGAAGACGCTGTGAAGGTAAAAAAAAACGAACATTCACAGCGAAAAACACCGTGAACGTAACATTTACGGTGTTTTCCCTATGAAAAGTTCGATTTTTTTTACATTCACAGTTTTTTGGTGTGAATTTTCATACTTTAAAGTTTGGTCTCACCGGTCTCACGAAAACTGTTTGGTCTCATGCGAACTTAAGTCCATACATTCATACACACACACACACACACACACACATATATATATATATAGGGACGTATCTTTTGCAAACCAGTCAGCTTGTGCAAACTTTGTGAACCAATCTTAGTCGTTCATCAAGTCTAATTAATATATGATTTTATTATGTTTCCTAATTTAAAATCATGATTATAATGAATAAACTTAACATTTCCTAATTTAAAATCATGATTATAATGAATAAACTTAACATTTCCTAATTTAAAATCATGATTATAATGAATAAACTTAACATTTTCCATATATATCCCAATAATTATTAATGAATTATAATCATTATCCATAAATATATCTATTGTTTCCTAAAATAGTGGTTTGCATAGTTTGTACAAATTGTTTGGTTTGCAAAAGAAACGCACCATATATATATATATACATATATATATACATATATACATATATATATATATATATACATATATACATATATATATACATATAGGGTCAGGTTCACATGAGACCAAGTTGTTTCCGTGAGACCGCGTGAGACCAAACCTTAAAACATGAAACTTCACACCGAAACACTGTGAAGGTAAAAAACATTCGAACCTTCATAATGTAATCACACTATGAAGGTAAAAAAACCTAAACCAAGTTAAAAAAAATCAAACCTTCACAGATAAAAGACTGTGAAGGTATATCCGAACCTTCACAGTGAAGACCCTGTGAAGGTAAAAAAAACGAACATTCACAGCGAAAAACACCGTGAACGTAACATTTACGGTGTTTTCCCTATGAAAAGTTCGATTTTTTTTTACCTTCACAGTTTTTTGGTGTGAAGTTTCATACTTTAAAGCTTGGTCTCACCGGTCTCACGGAAACTGATTGGTCTCACGCGAACTTAAGTCTATATATATATTTACATTGCATACATATATATAATATATTTATATCATACATCCATCGACCGACCGGCGCCCTTCTTGACCGGTCCTTGCGACCGGTGCCTCGCGCCCAGTCCCTCACCGACCGGTGCCTCCCCGACCGACCGGTGTCGAAAAGCTTTCTCAATTTTTAAGAGGTTTCGATCGGTTTGTCGAAAAGCTTTCCGGTTGGTTCGGTGTGACCGTGGACAATTTTTCAAATTTCAAACTGGTAAGGGTTGTTTACAAAGCTTAAACGATCGATTTTGATCGTAAAATTTTCACCCATATCAAGTTTTTAAATTCTCGTTCGGTTTTCGAAAAAAAACTTCGGTTGCTTCGTTCAAAAGTTTGAGAGATTGTTTCGGGATTTAAACAGTTGAGAGAGCTTAAGGGAACATAAACAATCATGTTTGGTTGAAAAGTTTTATTCCATACTGAGTTTTTTAAGTTGTCGATCGTTTTTCGAAAAGTTTTCGGTTGGTTCATTTGTGATCGTGGGTTGACCCCTTTGAATTTTAATATGTTAAAGACTGATCAGGGAGCTTTAACGATCGTTTTGCATTAATTATTTCTAACCGTTTTCAAGTTTTTGCAGGTGTGTCACGTTGGAGAAGATGATGAATAGTAACTAACGGATTCCGTTAGTTTACCGTTAAATGCTTAACATTTTCTTCCCTTTTCCGTTAAGTTTCCGTTAGTCTAGTTAGTGTCAGTTAGTTTGTTAATTTAGTTAAGTTTTATTTCAATTTTAGTCCATTTTCGTTAGTGTCCAGTTAAGTCCGTTAGAAGTTTTAAATTTTACACTTTTAGTCCCTCTAGTTAGTAGTTTTAATATTTGTCATTTGTAGTCCTTGTTTTTTAAGTTTAATTTTTTTTATCACTTTTAGTCCTTGCTAGTTTTTAAGTTATAGTTTGTGTCACTTTTAGTCCTTGCAGTTTTAAGTTTCTGTTTCTGTCGCTTTCAGCCCCCGTACTTCAAGGTTTCAGTCGTTTGTCATTTGTGACCCTAAACTTTCAAGTTTCACATGTTGTCACTTTTGGTCCTTGCACTTTAGAGTTTCATCTCTTGTCAAGTTCAGTCCCTGGATTTTAAGCTTTCCAAGTAACAATGAGTTATCAACAAATTTCTCGGTTACAGGACGACAATGACTGGCTCAAGCACAGGTTAAAAGAACTTGAAAAGATGTTAGAATCTAATTCATATTACCCTTCGTTTTTTTACCCAAATAGACTCTCTTAACCAAGAGATTTCAGATCTTGAAAGAGCAGATGATATAAAGAAAAAGGATCTACATGAAGCTTCAAAGAAAATATCTGAACTTGAACGAAAAGTTGCAGATTTTGAAGCCAAAGAAGAGAAGTATCTGATGCTTGAAGAAAGAGGAAACATGTTGGAGAATGAAAATCTCGATCTGACGAAAAGACTTGCTGCTTTTGAAAAAGAAAAAAGTTGATTCTTCAAATGAAAGAAAGAATTTTGAAAGAAAGATTCTTGATCTTTCAAAGAAAAATTTTGATGAAAGAAAGGTTTTTGAGCTTCAAAATGCGAAACTTTCAAAGCAGATTTCTGATTTTGAAAACGTTTTGATAATTGAGCGATATTCTTTTGAGAAAGAGCAAAAAGTTTTTTAGAGTGAAAAGAAAATGCTTGAAAAGAAGAATGTTGCAGTTTTTAAAGAGATATTTGATAAACGCAACAATATAGAAAAGGATTTTGAAAGTGTGTTGGTCCCAAATAGTAGTAAGTAAATAAGAAAAGTATTGTAGAAGGGGGGGGGTTGAATACAATACACACAGTTTTTCACTTAATTTAATTCCTATTGATTTGAAATCAAGAATTACACATAGAAAACTTTGATTGTTGCGGAAGAGAACATATGAGATATGTTCAAACAATCTTACACATAGAGAATGAAGAACAATTGTAAAACACTTAGAAAACAATAAGATCTTCGTAGAGAGAAAGTTGCCAGGCACTTAGAGAACTTGAAGGTAGTAGAGTTGGTTCTACTGGGTTATCTTGCATGTTGAAGCATCCATCATATTTATAGTGCCTCATGCATTAAATGCATGTGACACCTGTTGAGCAAAGGATGGACACAGGTCTTCAGCAAGGTACATGATGTACCTTTTGTCTTGAGGTGTTTTGGCTTGAAGTGTTGACCTGCAGAGAGGATGGTAGAGACCTTTCCTTAAAATGGTGTAGTAGACAAAACTTACTTTATCTGATCTGCAGATGAGGTCCACGTCAATGCAAGATATCACAATATACTTTGTCAGACAAGTACAATGTGTCTGAAAGAATTCCTCAAGCATCAGTTGCCGAAGACTTGAGAGATCTTTTGCTCCTGAAGATGTGAGAACATTTTCAGCTTCTAAGGAGAGATCATCGGCTACCGAAGACTTGAGAAATCTTCGGCTGCTCCTTGATGATGTGAGAACACCTTCACACTCCTGAAGATATGTGATTGACACCATCCTGGCTGATGGTGTTGATCACTTGGGCATGCTTGGCTTTAGGCTGAGGAGACTATCTTCAATCCGCTTTGAGAGATGTACTCCTTCTTTGTCTTCTTCGGTTGATCTTCGACTTCACCGAACATTTGTATAGAAACCAAGCTGCTAAAAGAACCTCAAACATGTTCTAATTAGGATGATATAAGTATGGAAGATCGGAAGGTCATCTTCAAATCTTCAGATGACCCAACAAAGTGAAAGAAAGATTTTCGAAACTGAGATTCATAAGTTTTCAAAGAAATTATCTGAATTAACAACAGAGATTTTGAAAGAACAGAAGGTAAAATCCGATTTACAAAAACAAATTGACTTGATTCTAGAAGAAAGAAATGTTTTATCCGCAAAAGTCAAGAAACTTGAAGAAATAAATCTTAAAGCCGATTTATCTGAACAAGCCAGTCCCGATACTGTTGTTCAGTCTCCTTATTCTTCAAGTTCACCTTCTACATCTAATTCTTCGAAGAAGTTTGTCAAATCAAATGATTTTTCAAAAGATTGGATTCGTCCTTCAAATCTTTTCTATAATTCCCTTGTTGATGATTCAAATAATCAAGTGTTTCGAAAAGTCAAGATGGTTTGGAGAAAGAAACCAACTACAGAAAGGAGTGATGGAAACAAGTATCATGATTCTCCTGTAGTTGATACAAAGTCATTTATTTCCAAGACTGGTTCACCTACTTATGTCTATTCTATAGGAAAGTTGACCAGTCTGTGCCGACAAACGATCTGTTACACTTATTGTGGAAAGAGTGACTTTGTACATCCAAGATACGTTAATAGTTAGTATGGTACTTATAGCATCCCCAATCCTAAGTTTAATCGTTTCAAAGCCAACGCAACTAACTATCAAGGATCCATCACAACATGGATACCAAAACCAAAATTTTCTTAATTCGTTTTGCAGGAATGTCATGTGATTTAATTCAGCTTATTCACGTCACATGACTACATTCAAGGGTTATGCCACTTTTGAGGGGGAGTACCATGTTGCTTATTTTTCATATCGACTTCTGAACACTTCAGTTCAGGACTCGTTCTTAAATGCTTTTGACTTCTGATTCTCTCAAATCAGAAATTTTACTTCAATGTTCTATCTTGGTGAGTTAAAGGAGTGTTAGGGCTCATAAAGTTTCTATGGTCAATCCAGAACCGGAAGGACCTACCCAAGAAACACATCCAATTCATAGATATCAGTTAGGGGTCTAGATTGATAGATGAGTTCGGAGTGATTTAAAAAAAAAGGTGAGGATGTGACAGGACTTAAAAGAATTATTGGTACTTACCAAACCAAGTCAGTTATCCGGTTTACCACACAATCTATTCATTCTCATTCTCTGGAGATGGATATTGAAACAGACATAGACCCAGTGTCGATAACTCGTGTCACCCCACCCAGCTACTCAAGTATCTCTCAAAAGATACTTGTTTCATATTTGCACGGAGATTTAGCACATAATCTATCTATTCCTCAATCGGACGTCTTAGATATTGAAAAAGGAAGACACCAGCTCCGGTCTCCGAACTTCATATTCATCTCACTGTGTCTATTGATTTCTAACATGTGTCCTAGGTTGAATCAATCTTTGAGCCTAATCGATTTAAGTTATACTTCTTTCACACACGCACAAATTTTTGTGATTCCCCTTGCATATCTTTGTGATATTGCCGGAACAGTTTGAGAAGTAATTTTTAATATTTTACTTCGGTGATAACTGGAAGTCCTATCAGAGATACATCGATGCCAACTCTGAAAATAGGCCACACAATTATTTTAATTGTTGTGATAACAGTTACTATTGTGTTTTTGTGTTAGTTGTTACCTTTGGTTATTGAATCGCTTTATCTAATATTTTGCTACTCATCCGGTTAGTCTTTGAAGTTACATGATGCTCAGGATTCTCCTAATCATCATGAGGGGGAGAACGACACACAATTCAAAGACACAGATTATCGTGTTGAGGGGGAGTTAGCAAAATCTGAGGGGGAGTAACAAAATTTCTTAAATCTGAGGTTTAAAAGCCTTTAGATTTCAAGATTGCATTTCTTTTATCCCTACCATGTGGTGTCTGCGACAAGTCAGTTCCTCCTACGAGCTGATTGAAACAAGTTCTTAAGCTGAAAGTCAATTCAACTCGTAATTCAGAGACAAATTCTTTGTTTTAAACTGAAGTTGCATTATGGATTGTCACGTAACTCGCACATTATATTTCTTGTGTGCTGATCTGATGTGTTGAGTTTCTACAGTTGAAAACTGTTTGATAGTGCGTTCAGTTGAGGTTATTGGACATTGAATCTGGTTAAAAAGTTGAAACTATGAAGACCAATAGCTTTATTCAAGGGGGAGCTTGGAATGATATGAAGACTTGCAACACCAAAGTTCTTCAAAGATTTAAGAGGGAAAGAAGATAAAGGCATGAAGTTTTCAAGATGATAAATGCCTTATTCAACTTTAGGGGGAGATTGTTAGGACTGAAAGTCGTAGTGTGTTGAAAGTTGTTTAACACATTTATAAGGGGGTAAATTGTATTATGTTGATAGTTATTTGTAATTGGGCCTCAAGCCCATTAGACCTATACGCCTTATATATATTGTTTACTTTAGTTGAGAATTAGAAAAAAGAGTTTGAGATTAGTTTAGTTGGATTCATTATTCTAGCCGATAGGTTTACATTTGCTTATCAGAAATTCTCTCTGTAAACCTAAACCTTATTGAGTATTAATCATATGACTAGAAGTTGTGGCTCATTCATTGTTCTTCATTGATTAATTATTGTTCGTGATTGCACTGTATCTGGGATATACAATTATCCATAAATATATCTATTGTTTTCTAATATAGTGGTTTACATAGTTTGTACAAATTGCTTGGGTTGCAAAAGAAACGCACCATATATATATATATATATATATATATATATATATATATATATATATATATATATGTATGTATAAACGGGTTATCCGGGTGATTTTCGAGTTAAAGTTTTTGACCCTGACCTTACCCGTTTAATTTTCGTGTCGTGTTGTGTTAACCCGTTTACTTACACGGGTTGAAATGTATTACCTAAACCAGTTTATTTCGTGTCGAGTTCGTGTCGGGTTAACGTGTCGTGTCAATTTTTGTCAGGTCTAACTTTATCGGATGAACATGACAAACATTGAGAATCTTATCAGGAAAGAGTGATCATGACAAGGACCGAGATTCTTACCCGGTAAGTGAGAGTGACGACTCTTATCAGGTAAGTGCTTATCGGATAAAAATGTTGCATACGATATCGTTTTAATGGAATAAAATCTTACCCGTAAGTTAAGTAAAAGTGTTAGGATATTACTGGATGTATCAAATGTCGAGCGAGTGCACTTTTAAAATGTATCAAAACCCTGCAAGTCGTCTAATGTGTTTTTAACCGATTCCACCGATTCGAAGGATTTTTAAGTTTTTTGGTTGATTTTGAGACTTGTTTAATGTTTTTAGCTGATTTCAATGGATTTTTTTTTGGCTTTTTTAGTTGATTTTAAGGTGTGTTTTTTTCCCAGTTTTTGGTTGATTTTAAGGTTTTTTTTGTTGACGTCTCTTATATTTTCTAATATCCCGTAACACCATTCAAAGTTTAGCGGATGCACCATTCATACCTAAAAAAGAATCCTACTTACGAAAATAAGTTGAGCCGGTGCATGTGAGCCCACTCAGATATACATATGTCCACCCCCTGAATGTAGGGAGCTTTTTGCCTGAAACTTACTCAAATTAGTGCAGGGAGTCACTTTTAACATTGTTGCTCCAATAATGCTCCCCACATTATTACCTATATATTATTTTAAAAATTAATTGTGTATTTTAACGGGTGTTATTACATTTTCTAATTATTAATAAAACAAATAATAAGAAAATAATGTAATTATAATGTATGGAACTCCTCACATGAAGAAAGTGAGATTATTACATTTTACTCCTTCATTTGTCAATGTTAGCCTTTCAAAACTAAACATTGGTTAATTTCATATATGAAGCCCATTAGAGATTCTTTACGGGGTTGTTTATTAAATGCTTATACGATAAGTATTTACCGGTTCATTTTTTATTCGGTAAGAGCGATAACAAAGAGCAAAAATCTTACTCGGTAAGTGAGAGTGTTGACTCTTACCTCTTACCAGGTAAGCTCTTACCAGATAAAAATGTTGCATACGATGTTTTAATGGACTAAATTTTTACCAGGTAAGTTAAGTGGAAGTATTAAGTATTAACTACCATCGATAGGTGTTTACTAGGTAAGCATTAGATACAAAGCTTCTAAGTTCTAGACGTAAACAAATTGAAGAAAAAAGAAAGAAAAAGAAAGGGGAATGCATAAATAATGAAATGAGAATTTCATAGCTGAAAATTAGTTTTTTTTTTTTGGTAAGAACAAAATACATAAACAAGTTAGAGTATCTTGTATAATATATGTTTATAATTTTATTTTAGTTTGTTGTAAAATAAGTATCCACTTTAGAAAAAGGGCCTATTTTTCCATTCTATTCTTGATTGTGTAATAAAGAAAATTTATCTCTCTATTATTAAGGGTAAAAATGTCATTTAATCGATTAAAAAAATGTAATAATTACATATTGCTAAATTTGTCTTTTAAAATATTCTTAGAGTAAACAAAAAGCTTTAAAACACATAATTGAGCTCCAGTTTTTAATAAAAAAATATATTATATAAATTAATTAGTAAAAATTTATATGTAGTGTGGTGGAATTTGGGTGATCAAAACAGCTAATCTGACATCATAATGTCGTACAAATAAACACAAATCACAAACGGTGCAACGAAAAGTTCTAAACAGTACGGTTTGATGCGGTGTAGGTTCGAGCTATAATAAACCAACACAAGGAAGGAAAAAAGAAAGTTCGAGCTATAATAAACAAGTATGGTTATGCTCTTACTTCATTGTTTGTTGCTAATATGGCTCTTGGATCACTTGAGGGTTGAACATTTGTTTCTAACACGAGGAATGAACATACACATGAACGATAACAATTCCTACTTCAATTTTATGAAATAGTTTATAGGGGAATTAGATGGGGAACACAAGTCACATGTTTTAATTCAGTTTGTAGTTCATGCTATAATGTATGGCTTATTATCGGGTGCAACATGATTATGTGTGTGAAACATGACGATTTTAATTTGACATGTTATGAATGATAGTTTGATAATGAAATCAATTATTATAAAATAAATGAATTCCAAAACCAATATATATGTCTAGAAAATTGTCATGGCAGTAAAATGCATATAATTGGGAAGAAAATGAATACATAAATCAACTTTGGGTAATTACAAGTTACAACAACATAGCTTCATGAAATATTATGTGGTATGGTGGACATATTTTTAGTAGATACAAAATTGTCTATCTCACCATTTTTTTTATGGATTTAAGGGCGTTTATCGGTTAAAATCTAATAGATTTAGGGGAAATTGATCCAACCAATTCAATGGATGATTGAATCTGTTTGGTTTCTTTAATTGTAGATTATTAGTGGTTATTTATTGAATATGGTTGGATCTATCCAATGTTATGATCAAGTTATCAAATGAAGTTGTCAAAAGAGGCTGAGTCAGCAGTGAGTGACTGGGAGTTTCATGGCGGTGGAGGAAGAGGGAAATTGTAGAACTAGATTTAGAAATTGGGGTTTTGAACTTTTGATTTTGAGTTTTAAGGTTTTGTTATTTGCCATGTTTAGTTTTTATTTTTAAGAATAATAAATTTTATAATATTAAAAAATATTGTAAAATACTATTAAATAATTGGATGATAGTTAGATCACACATGTTCAGTTTTTTTGGATTATGGAGTACCTTCCAAGAATGTTGATTTTTTTGGATATGATTTGACCCAATTACAATTGGATATCCAATTTTGGTGGGTTCTAGTTTGATGAGTTAGTTCTAATTATATTGGACGACTTCATAAATAGGAAGTTTATATTAAGAGTTCTATATGGGGATCTAACATATAATCTATATGATGTGTCTTGAGGTATAAAATAAGTTGAGGATATGTTGTGTTTAATTCCTTGATTGGTTCATTTTCATCTGTGGTGGATTTTGATCGTCCCTCATTTCATTGGTGTGAGTACTAGTATGGCCACCATACTAGGTTTTAGGTTATGGAGTCATATGTCTAATTGGCTAGTTAAGCATGGGCTAATAATGGTTGTGCAGATGTTTTAGTTAGGGGTGATGGGATAGTTGTGTTTGATGTTGCAAATAGATTGTGATACCAATATGATAGGAGAAAATTAAGGAGGTTTTGGTAGTCAATTCTACAAGAATAAGGAAGGAGAAAAAGTGTTGATTTTGGAATATTGTAATAGAATAAGCATAATTTTGGAACAACTTTTAATATATGGTTTAGTTCGTTTTTAAAACGAGTCTATTGAACGAAGCAAAAAAAAGTGCTTGTTTTTTGAAAGTGTTACGTCGTTAATGCTATTGATCTAGTTTTTAGTTTCTTTTTCTATTGTATCATATAAATGATTATACGACACATTCAAAATTAAATAATGTCAGATAACAAATACAAGAACATTGTATTATAGTCATAAATATCAATCAAAATTTGTAACTAAAGCTACACAAAAAAGCCCAAATGCTAAGTCCAACCTGATCCTGACCTGAAAAAGCCCGGGTTTACTAATCCTGAAGGCTGACCCATACCGGGCCTTAAACCTCGATCATGCCAAAAATTTGGGGTTGTTGAAAAGTGCGACCTAAAAAAAACTTAATGAAGCTTGAAGCCGCCCGATCTTACCCGTTTTCAACCCCAAAGTTGGATTAGCCCGACCCATGCCTAAAAAAGCCCGAGAATTTTTGCTCATTGTAAACAAACTTGAAAGGCTTTGGCACAGGCCCGAAAAAGCCCAAGCTTTATGCATCCCTATTTGTAACGTCTTCATATGATAGAAATAATTATGGGCCTCACATTTATACCAAACTTATTTCAAGTGGAAACCAAATCTTAAGAAATACAACGGTTTGGACACGTTAAAATGGCTTAGCTAAATTCAAGGACTGAATCTGTTAAATTCAAAAACCAGGGGGGCAAATTATAAATTTACTCAAAAACATACGCATACAAAAATAGACCTAAACACCCTTTTTCTTATTCAACCCGCTTCGGCCAATTTCCACTTCAATACGACACACAAATCAATACCGGATTTCCTGATCGACGATATGACTCATATCCTTTCAAGGGGTTTTGACTGTGATTGTTCGTTTTGTTGTGTTTCTATATCGATTTCCTATTCGATCTGATGCAATCTAATGAGAATTTTTACGTTTTTTTTGTTTTGTGATTTCGATTTCAATCTGCAATTGATTTCGTGTGTATACGCATGTGAATCTTGTGTGCTGTGATTTCCTTAATGGTGGATCGAACGTGGTAACCAGAGGGAGAAGGATCGTGAACGAGCCAATGCTCGTAATGGAGGTAAGGGGAAGACTAAAGACGATGGATTGACTCCTGAACAACGCCGTGAAAGGTTTGAAATTTTGACCTAGTTTTTTAATCGAGTTTGATGTTTTATTGCTAATTCTTGTTAAGTACTGTAGTGATGTAGTTATTCACTGATTTGTTGGTTAAAGTTTATAGTTCTATTTAGATTTAGCGCTTGATGCTATAAAGCTGGGATCTATCTCTCTTGATTGAGTCAACAATTGATTCCTGCTGGTAAATTGTGTAGAATCAATCGGTCGTTTCTCATGAGTAATCAGTAATATTATCTAAAAACACCAAAAAAATATAAAACAATTAAGCAGTCTTCTTGAAAAAGAATTACGCTTTCTTTTAATATCCGATCTTGACATAATTGAAGGCTATTTTATATTTTAATTTTGGTTGAACCATAGAAAACCCTGGAATTAGCTTAACTCTTCCTCTTCAAGGACAAATATCCAGGATTAATGAAGATGTTCAATACCCCCCCCCCCCCCCCCCCCCCTTTCCCCATTTTGTTGACTTTTCCATCCAAAATCTGTGATTATGACGAATTTATATTTTGATTTAGATTATAGAAATTATTGTTGTGTAAACTTACAAGGAAGTTGATGGTCAATTAAGTTAGTGTGATGCTAAACCAGAGAGGATTTAAGATTGGTATAGAAGATCTTCAGAAATTACTGGACTTAAGAAAGTAAAGTATGCAATATAACACATTTTTGTATGAAGTCATGAAAATGAATGGCAAACGTCTATTTTATGCAGTTCATTTTATTATTATTATTTTCTTTTGATAACCGTGGTATCCGACTGTCCTGGCAAGCTTGAGCCCCACCTCGACTAATCCTATGTGGCTCTGAAGTTAACAACCATTCAAACCACAGTGGCCCGTGTTACCAATGGAGCTATTCCAAAGGGTTGTTCATTAATTTGGTTAAAACAAGTTCGTTTCTTTTTCCAAAAGATGTAATTAGAAGGAACTTAACAATTTATGGTTTTCACCCCAACTCATTTTGTTATGACAAGTTGGCAATCATGGTTAGAAACCCACATTAATTATGATTATGTAAGTCAAAGTAAATCCGATTAGCACAACAAATGGATTTGAGATGGGGAAGTGGAATGGGGTGTTTATTGCTGAAAAATGAGTTCAAGCTCTTGTTGGGAACAGGTTCAAGCTTTTTACAGATTCTTTTTGTTCAAAGAGGGAAAAGCAAGAAATTGGACCATTTTTCATCTGGTTTTTTGTAAATTCAAAGAAGCTAAGATCCTTGAAGGTGAAAAATGTCTTTTTAACTTCAAAGTGCTGTATTTCCTTTTGTTTGAAAGGATTACTAGTAGTTTCTTTTTTGCAATTATGTATTTGTTTCAGTAAGGAGAGGATGATGCCTTCTAGCTAGTTCAGTGGATAAGATGGCCACACTTCGACTCACTCAAGAATGGGATGGCAGTAGTCCGCCTGCAAGCTTGTGCTGATCACTAGTCTTCCAAATGCTAAAGTTTAGGTTAAGGACATAAGGTTATAGCAGTCTTGAAGTGGACATAGTATATTATCACCCATCTATTAATTTACAGAAATAGCTTACAGTTTTTTATCTTAAGATCTATTGCTTCTGTAGAATGTACCATGAAAATTGCAAAGTGTTTGGCCAGATACATAGGTCTATTTAAGTATTTGACATTTAAGTATTTGACTGTTTGTCAAATGTCTCAAACGAGGTGGGATTAATGCCCGCGCGTTGCTGCGGATGGAAAGAAATATTAAGACCATAAATTTGAGCATGACCAATTATGAGAACAAAACATTTTGTGTCTGTTAGCAGCATGACTATAATGTACAAAATGCCCTATGAGGATGATGTGTGTGTATGATAGGAAGCGAAAATAAATTGGCAAATGGTACATTACATCATTAAACCTAAAAAAATTTACATTGTTATTAAACCTAAATTAAATTATAATAAAAATATGAATTAAACAAATTTTACATCATTATTAAACATAAAATAAATTATGATAAATTACTTTATTAATAAATAAAAAATTGGTGCATGAATCACCTACGACTATGTGCTTGGATTGATGGGGAAGGCGGAAGGTTTTGGGTTGGAGAAGACACATTCATTGAGATGCGATGCATGTTAAGGGATCTTTATTTTATGCTTATATAATAAAAATAATTTTTATAATATAGCTTTTATTTATTTAAATTAGAAAATGAAAAAGTTATAAATGATCGAAATGTCATTTATTTAACGGTCAGGAGCTAACAACTTTTAGTTTCGAGGACCAAAACGTTACGCAAATGCAAAATCGAAAGTCTATTTTGGAATCAACAAGTTATGGGGACTAAATCCAAGAGGAAAATAAAACTATAGGGACCAAATCTGTAACTCTACAAACATAGGACTAAATCTAACAGGGAGATAAAACCTCAAGGACCAAATCTGTAATTTACTAAAAACCTCAAGGACCAAATCTGTAAGTTACTGTTCATGAACAGTACTGGTAAATGTTAGTATTTATAATGCCCTCAAATAGTAACAAAGGAAAAAAAAGGAGCTTTGTGGACTAAAAACAATAACAATGATAAGTTGTAATAATGACTATGTATGTAACAACAAGTGATTCAATCTTAAAAGCTTGCCACAAGAAAAAGAAAATTTGCATTTTTTGTGGAACATCCAACAACATCAACATTATAATTTTGATGTGATGAACACAATTTGTGATAATAGATTGCAGGATACTAATTTACATATTTGGATTTTATCTCTTTCAGAATAATGAGAACATAGTTTTTGAGTATGAAAATAGGAGTAGGTTGTTATGCTAATGCCCATGTTAATTCTTTTTAATATACAGGGATGCAAAAGCACTCCAAGAAAAGACTGCTAAGAAGGCGGCACAGGCTGCAGGGAGCGGTGAGGCAGGAGGTAAAAACACCAAGAAATAACAGAGTAACTTTTTGACTGAATTCTTTTTCTGAGTGATTGTATCATGGATGAATTCCAGTATTCTATACCCTTTGGCTGTGGGTTTATGTTACTTTGCCTTTCTATGTTGACACTATGAAAAGATTTATGCTTTTGTTCACATTGTGCTTTGGTTCCTATTTGAATCATAATTCAGAAGTAAACCTTTTTTTCTCACATATATCTTGTTTTATTGTTATTTTATATCATATACTCCCCCTGTCCCATAAAAATGTAGATAATTCTATATTAGTTTGTCTCAAAATAAGTGGGTACTTTTAAAAGTAAGTACCCTTAATTATAAGATGGACAAATTCATTATATTACACCCTCTATTATTAAAGGTAAAATTGTCTTTTTAGTTGATTAAAAAGCATAATAATTAGACATTTTTATAACTGTGTTTTTTTTATTGTGGACGTGATTGTTAACTGGCTGGGCTTGGAATAATATTTTGAAGGGCTCCTTTAAGAAAGCTGCAAATAGAATATTGCTTTCCATGCTTTTATATGCTTTTCTGTTACTTCACTGAGATGTTTGTCTAATGTGGTATCTCTGCAACCTTAATGATGGTATATGCAACTACCTTGCCTTTATCTTTGCTTATTAACAGAAACAAGTGTTGCTCACTCTTTTTTGTTTAACCAACCAGCCTTTATTCTCTATATGCATGTAAGCATACATCATCATTCAACATCTCCTCCTTTTGCTTTTTCTGGGGTGGCGGTTGGAATTTTGATCTTGTGCGAAAATTATGGGAAATGTCTAATAGAGCCATTTCGGACCCCCCTCCCCTCCCTAAAAACAATTATCTTTATAGCCGCTTTCCTACTTAATTGATCGAAATAGCCAAGATTTCACAAGTAATACTTTAACAACTTGCGAAATCCACTTTTTATGAATTTAATATTCATAAAGTAACACTTTCGGAGGTCGATTAAGTGCTACTTGTGAAATGCTAACGTGCTTTAGCAAGTTGTGTAAGTAAGTAGCACTTCCATGTGGGTATTTAGCAAGTAACATTTTAGCAACTTGTAAAGTGTTACTCTATGAATATTAAGGGGGCGTTTGGTTGGGGGTATTGGAGAGGAAGGAATGAAAATGATATTCATTGTAAGTGTTTGGTTCAAATAAGGAATAGGAATAAAATGATTGATGTTGTTTGGTTACAAGTAATGTAATTAATCATTGTATTATAGGAGGGTAAAAACCATTCCCCTTAAATTTGGGTCCAGAACCTACATCATTATCGCCTCCCACCATCTCCTTATCGTCTCCCTCCATCTCTCCATATACCCTAAAACCTTTTGGTCAAGATGTCTTGCTCTGGTCAACAATGGTGGACTTACGTGGACTTACTTCAAGAGATAAAGTATCCTTCGCCTTTCCCTCTCTTTATTGTCGAAAACCATGCTTCAATCGATCGAGTTTCCTCTGTCTCCCCTTCTCTACAAAAGTCGTCGGCAAAGTTGATATGCTTCAACAATCGTCAGCAAACTCGATCTGCTTCAACAATCGTTGTGAACAATCGATTTGCTTCAACAATCGTCGGCAAGCCCTAACCCTAATTTCGATTTGATAGATTCATCCCTATTCGATTTTTACAATCAAACGATGGGACTATGGCGTTGATGCATTTTGGACAATAAACAAGAAGAAAAAAAAATGAGAGGATGATCACTGATTTTCTTTATGATTTGTATATCAGACTCGTTTCATTTGGATAACTCTTTTTCTTGCTCGATCTTTTTCCACCAAGGTTTTTTTTTTCTTTTTCTGTTCGATCTCTTCAACAAGGTTTTGATCGATTTCTCACCAAGGTTTCTTTCCATTTTTCACAAAGGCCTTTTTGTCCGATTTTGTCACCAAGGTTATGCATAAATGGGTCACTGTGAAAAGTGTGTAAAATGGTCACCGGAGAAGGAAGAGAGCCCATTAACACAACCATTATTTTTTTTCATGTCCAAACACCAACAATATAAAGGGATGTGCTTCAATGGAATACAATATAATCAAAGTATTGATTCTTATTCCATACTATATTCATTTCCATTTTCATTCCCATTCCTCAAAACGAACCAAACACCCCCTAAATTTATAAAAAGTAGATTTCACAAGTTGCTAAAGTGCTACTTGCTAAATCTTGGGCATTTCAGTCAACTGAGTAGCAAAATGGCTATAAAGTGAATTGGTGGATTCAGAATGGCTATTTTGGACAATTTCCCGAAAATTAAACATAAAAAAAAGCCATCAGACTTTGTTGACTGTTTATCCTTTTCAAGTTTACCTGTTATACATTATGCAAATATAGAATGTAACTCTCTCTAGGCATTGTTATTGTTTGAAAACTGCAGTTTCCCCATGGGTTTTTGATATTATGATCTTATCATGTGTTTCTTATTTGTTAGATGTAGTTGCCAATTATCTTGTAGATGCATGTGTATTTGTGTATGCTGAATTTAGGACAAATAAATCGAATTGGGGACTTCCAAGACATTACCTTTTTGTGTGTGGGCTGGAAATAGGACTATTAAGGTGTGTTTGGTATGCAATACATGATGGGGTAATAACAATACGAAAAATTGTTATCCCACATTTGGCAGGAACATTAGACTGGGACAATCCAGGATCTGAGTGAGACAAAAAAATGCATTTTTTTCTGCCGTACCAAAATAGGTGAAACAAATGTTAGGGAGATGGGACAAGATTGGTAACTTACTAAACTATACATGTCAACCCTAAAATCTTATAAAATTCTTTCATCCAGACATCCACCTACCCCACTCTTGCTCGTCTAATCATGGTCAGTCCGGTGTACGTACCAAACACAACATATTTGCATTTGTGTAGTACATTTCAAGGTTTTAAGAGGCGGAATCGGGCCTCGAGGCTTTTTCTCCCAATGAAGTGAGGTGTAAGCCCCGAGGCGCAAATATATATACACCAAATATGCATATATACTACACACATTTATATATAATACTAAATTACTAAGGGTGCTCGTTTAGTGGTTTTTGATAGAGTAAAGAGTGAAACTGTGAGATCCTAAGAGGGTGTGGAAAAATTGGTTGCTTGGAGGAAGAGGAAGAGTGAGATCACACTTTTTGATTGACAACCGAAAATACAATTATGGATTCTTACCACAAATTATTACATATATCTAGAAACCAATCCTGAGAGGGTGAAGTCTTTGTTGTTTGTCTATTCTTTCATCTCTAATATTACATGGGGTAATATCTAACATTGGGATTCAAACTCTGAGCTATATGCCATTTGTATACAAAACAAACGAAACGATTCGATGTGTGATATGGGGAGGGTAAGATTTATTGATATACAACAAAATAAATAGGGTGGAATTGCAAATGAAATCGAATGATTAATTAGGAAATCAAATGGTTACAGTTAGGTTTTTGGCTTTCGAGAGGCCAGAATCTCTCCAGAGACTCATGTCCAAAGGGTTATAAAACAGAATGACCCAAATGAAATCCGTCTCCACTTATTTATACTAGAGATGCCGGAGTTATCAATACCATGCATTACTTACTTGTACATCTAATGCATTAGCTCCTTGTACTTTCTTTACCCAGCGTACTACCCGCAGGTATAACATTCACATAGCCTTTCCTCTATCCCAAAGGGTTAAAGAGGTCATTTCCTTGAAAATCTCCGGCTTGTAAAAGAGTTTTTGCGAAGATTAGAAGTAACGAAAGGAAGAAAATGAGTTTTGAAGTGTTGAAAAAAACTTGAAGTAAACTTGGGAAACGAAGTACACACGCTGAATAACATGAAATATGCGTAAACAAATAAAACAAGTATGTCTTAAGGAGGGGTAGCACGGTGGCAATTAGGTTACCCGAGTCTTAAGTCAAATAAAATGATGTCTTAGGAGCCGTTTACTAAATGCTTACCGGTTCATATACCTTACTAGATGAATATGGCAAGGGCCAAGAATCCACTGGCGGATCCAGAAACTTAGGTGTAAGATCCCACATTGGTTGGGGGAGAGGAACAAAAGTTGCCTTATAAGGGATTGGATACCTCCTCTACCAGACGCGTTTTAAAACCGTGAGTCCAGGTGTATGGACAAAGCGGACAATATCTGGTACGGTTGGCCTGTGATGTTACAGATGGTTTCAGAGCCGGGAGCCGGACTAGTGTGCCAGCGAGGACACTGGTCTCCCAAGGGGGGTGGATTGTAAGATCCCACATTGGTTGGGGGAGAGGAACAAAAGTTGCCTTATAAGGGATTGGATACCTCCTCTACCAGACGCGTTTTAAAACCGTGAGTCCAGGTGTATGGACAAAGCGGACAATATCTGGTACGGTTGGCCTGTGATGTTACAGATGGTTTCAGAGCCGGGAGCCGGACTAGTGTGCCAGCGAGGACACTGGTCTCCCAAGGGGGGTGGATTGTAAGATCCCACATTGGTTGGGGGAGGGGAACAAAAGTTGCCTTATAAGGGACTGGATACCTCCTCTACCAGACGCGTTTTAAAACCGTGAGTCCAGGTGTGTGGACAAAGCGGACAATATCTGGTACGGTTGGCCTAGGATGTTACATTAGGGCACATTTGGTTTGCCGGAATGGATTGGAATTGGAG
Source organism: Arctium lappa (assembly GCA_023525745.1). NCBI lineage: Eukaryota > Viridiplantae > Streptophyta > Magnoliopsida > Asterales > Asteraceae > Arctium > Arctium lappa. The sequence goes on along the minus strand of CM042056.1, from coordinate 16,405,507 downwards.
GGATTTGGATTTCAAATCCATTCCAACCCCGTGATTCCAACCCCGTGTTTGGTCTGCAAGATTGTTCGGATTTGAAATCCTAGGATTTCTTTGAAATCCCTCCGACATAGAATTTTGAAATCCCAAGGGGATGACTAGGATTTCAAGGGATTTCGTAGAATTTTTATATAATAATGTTTAAAAATATGTTCAAAACACTTGTTTTCTAATAATCAGTTAAATAAAAGGTAATTTAATTATTTTTATATTTTTTTTTATAAATAATGGAATTCAAATCTATTGCAATCCTACAAACCAAACACACAAAAGGATCCTCTCAAATCCAAATCCCTCCAAATTCAAATCCCTATATGAAATCCAATCCATTCCATTCCTACAAACCAAACGGACCCTTAAGTGATTGGGGAACCTTGGGTATAAAAAAGTCAGAAACCGAATAACTCACCCAACCAAAACGGTTTCGGGTTATTCGGTTTGCGGGTTAAACGGTTTGGTTAACCAAATAAGGTGAACTTCGATTCTGATTTTTTTTTACCATATCAGTTAACCGAATAGCAAATTATACTATTATTTAATTTAGATAATTTCATCCTAGATGAATTGGTTTGAGCATTTATAAAATTAACATTAGGTGAATTGATTTATTTTTAAATTAAGAGAACAAGAAATTGAGATATATTTAACAAAACCATCAACCAATGTTATTGTTATAACATGATTGCAAGAATTAGCGGTAACAATACACGGGCTATGACTATCAAGCGAGGGAGTGGGGGGTTTTGTCAAAATGAATTGAATCACCATGGTGAACCATCGTAAATGAGGGGGAACTAAAGACATATAAGAGTAAAAAAAAATTACCTAGATTATTTTGAAATTTTGGCATTTGAGTGGGGCCTTTCCCCCACACTATTCAAGTGAGTCCGCCACTGTGAGAATCTTACCCAGTAAGAGCTTACCAGATGAATTTGGCAAGAGCCGAAAATCTTACTGGTAAGAGCTTACTGGATGAATTTGGCAAGGGTCGTGAATCTTACCCGATAAGAACGATAATAAAGATGGAGAGTCTTATCTGGTAAGAGAGGGTGACAACTTGTTAGGTCTGATTTTATAGTAATCATTGTATTTATAGGGCTTGGTCAATACTGTGTTTAGTGCTTATCAGTATTGTATCTGACCAAGGGTATTTAAGTCCCTTTGGTCTTGTTGGTTGTAAGAAACACACGCACATTCAATACAATTCCTACTTTGCGCCTCTAGTTTCTCTCTCTCTACTTTCTCTCTCTAAGGATTTAGAGATTCTTGGATTTACAATTGGTATCAGAGCAAGCTAGATCTTGAGAGAATTGAGAGATTGCTTTCTTCTAATCTGAATTGGTGATCGAAATCGAAAATTTGATCGATTTTCTTGAATTTTTCAAGAAAATCTCGTTTTCTTGATTTCTCACAAAATTTGGATCTGTTTGTGGTTGAATTTGTGCGAAATTGATTTGTTTAGACTCGTTTTTAGTAATCGATCACGTTTAATTCATATTGTTTTTCATAAAAATCAAGTTTAGATCATCGATTTTGAGAAAAATGGGTTTACTGGAAAAACGTTGTTTTCGTTCCGTTTTTGTCGAATTCTGAGATTTAGTGTTGTTTAATCGAAATTGGTTATTAATTGTTGTTAGAATTGTGTTTTCGAAGTTCAGTATATGCATTTCTTGGTTAAATTTCTTGGTTTGGTCTGTTTTTGCAAAATTTTACGAGTTTATGAACTTTGCGTTTCATTCTTGAAGTTTGCGTTTCATTCATAGACTTTGCGTGTCACTCATTTTTTTTTGCGTTTCATTCATTGTATTTTTCAGGTTTTCGGTTCACGTTGGACCCGCAAAGCTCATTGTGCGTCTCAAGTGACACACGCAAAGTCAGGTTCTCGGATCTTACTACACGCGCAAAGTTCACTTTGCGTTTCTAGTTAGACCCGCAAAGCTTCACTTTGCGTTTCTAATTAGACCCGCAAAGTTCACTTTGCGTTTCTAGTGTGACCCGCAAAGCTCCACTTTGCGTTCCTCTCTTGACCCGCAAAGCTTCAGTTTGCGTTTCTGGAAAAAAAAATTTGTCATCTTTGGAAATATTTTTTTCTACATCGCGAAATAACAAGTAGTGTTCAAATTTCAATTTTCACGAAATATTTTTTTTAAGATTTCAATTTGATCTGATTTTTGTTTTTCTGATATATAGTTTGGGACTATCATTCACTTCAAGTTGATTATTTTCTCAAGATGTCTTTGCAAGCCCAGATCTACAAGAATGACCTCATGATGTCTTTAGGGTCTGATACTCGTCCACCAATACTGATCAATGAGAACGAATTCGAACAGTGGCAGGATCGGTTCATCAACTTTATTGAAAGGCAACAAATGGGGAAAACATGATGAAATCTCTGTATGAGGGTCCTATGGTGAAGAAAATGAAAGTGATCCCAGCTACTGCTACTACTCCAACTACAGCAGTTGAAACTCCTTTGAGTGAATATGACGAAAAAGAGTTATCAAGATATAAAGCAGACAGTCTGGCTAAGTCAAATCTGATCCTTGCTCTTCCCAACTCCATTTATAACAGAATCGATTGCTTCAAACATAATCCAATGCTGATGTGGACACAACTTGAGAAGATTATGTTTGGTACTGCTATGTCTACTCAGTTACGACAAACCAGATTCATGAACAACTTTGAGAAGTTCCAAGTTAAGGATGGAGAAAGTTTGAAGAGTGTGTTTGATCGATTTTGGGCTGTCATCAATGATCTTTTCAAGATTAAAGTTACCAAGATTGAATTGGAGGCTAACTTGAAGTTTCTGAACGCGTTACAACCTGAGTGGAACAAGTCTTGCCACAGAATGAGAAACGATGTTAGAATCTCAACAATGCCAATTCAGGAGTTATATGAAATCTTGATGACAGATGAATCTATGGTAATGGAGAAGAAGGCAAAGATGGATAAGAAGAATAAGCCTCAGTCAGTAGATCCCATTGCTCTTATTGCTAGCCAACTGGTTGAGCGAACTTTGACTGAATCAGCCTATGATGGGTCTACAGATGATGATGGTGAAGCTCTAGAGAAGGCCATGACTCTTTTGACTCAGCTTTATCAGAAACGGTTCAAGAACAGATCTGGGTCAAACAATCTGCAGTTTACTTCTGGTTCTAAGACTGGTTCTTCTTCAAAGACATACACTCCAAAGTATGAACAGGCTAAGATAGTTGATCAGAAGAAAGATGACAAAAAGGTGATAAACTGCTTTAACTGTGGAAAGCCTGGACATATGGTCAAGGATTGCAGAGTCAAAGTGGTAAAGAATGCTGATTTTTACCGAAAGAAGTTGGCTCTAGCTGAAAAGAAGGAGAGTGGAACTGTACTGCTAGCTGAAGAAGAGTACTGGTTGGACCATTCGGATGACGAGGCTGATAATGAAGAGGTTGCGACGATGTGCTTTGTTGGTGATGATGAAATTGATGATGAGGAAGATGATACCTCATCTGATGGTTCTGAGGTAATATCTGATTTTAACTGTAATTTCTTCTTATCTCAAATGAATGTTTTTATCTCTGCCTTGCATGATCTGCGTTCAAAGTTGGTTTCTGAAAAGTTTAAAAATCAAGAAAAGTCTTATTTTATTGAGAAACTGCAAATTTCTTTAAAAGATGAAAAGTCAATTTTAATTGATACAAAAGAGAAATTTCAAAAGCAGTTAGTTGATCTTGAAAAATCAAATCAGACTTATCGTGATTCATTGACTGATCTGACTTCTTCAAATAAAATTCTTTCTGAGAAAATAATTGTTTTAGAAAGAAAATTATATAAAAGAGACCAATCTGAGCAAACCATTTACATGAACAAGCCAAGGAGTGAAAAAGCTATTAAGGATAGATTGGGACTTGGTTTTGACAATCCTCAATTTTTAAACAAAGTAATTGATGAAGTTTCCACTCTTTATAAATATGAATATCTAAATCTTGCACATTATGGTCCTCAATTCAAATTCTTTTGGACTAGTGAAAAGCAAATTTTAGATATTGAAAATGAGAAAAGGATATATAAAAAGAAAAATGAAATTCCTTTTGTTTATACTTCTGAAAATGCAAAATATTTTCCGAAAAAATCGAGAAGAGGAAAAAGAGTTTTAAATGACATATCTTCTACCAAATCTTCAATATCTGATGATTTTATTAATCCTTATGCACCTAATACTTCTAAGGAAAATAGTTCTCCAATCTTTTATGATTCGAAGAAATATATTCCTCCGATAGTATTAGAAGGAAAAATCATAGATCTTGAAGATCAGATAGAAGTTCAAAATATTTTGAAGAAAATTGAATCTGACATTATTCTTTCTTTTATGACTTCAAGTCTAGAAGAAAATATATTTTCTCAAAAATCAGATTCTATTTCTAACATCTCTTCTAATTTCAAGGAAAATAAAAAGGAAGTTTCAAATTTTAAAATCCTTTCTCAAAACTCTTCAGATTCCGAGGCTAGTTCTTCAATTTCAAAAGCACAGACTGTTTTCTTTGATAAAGTTTCTTCTTCTGATTCAATTATTGATAATTCTTTAATGCTAAATGATCAATTTTATAAAAAGAAGCGTAAAAGAAGAAGATCAAAGAAGTCAAAGAAACATGACACTGTTTTAACTGAAAATTATAATGTTTCTGATTCTTATTCTTCAGATCGGACTGTGAGGGAGTCTCCAAGGCAGATCTGGAGAAAGAAGCGATTATCTGAAGAATCTTTTGTTGATGGGGATAAATGTGTAGACAAACTTTATTACAGTGATTCATTTGCTTCATGTAATAAAATTTCAAAATACTCTAGAAAGCAAATGTTTCGAATTTCAAAATATGTCTCATGTTCTTCCTCATATTCGAATTCTGATGATTATGCTTTCTCTTCTGATGAGTGTGATTATTTTTCTGATCATATTCCTCGTGCTTTATCTGATAAATCTGCTCATTATTTTCCCGTAAGAAATGCAACTAACAAACAAGGGCCCAAATTCAAGTGGGTACCCAAATCTTTATCTGATTCAAAGTTGCAGGCATCACATGTTAAGGGGGAGTAAGAGAATTTTGGCTTCTAAGTATTTCAGCTTAGAACCCGTGCTTCAATGACATTGACTTCTAAACACATACAGTTTAGAACTCGTTCTTCATAGTTAAGCTTCTGACTAATGAGATACTGTGAGTACATCAATTTTATTTCCGCTGCATATATCTCTGATTATGGTGTGTTCCAGTTTTTCTCAATGTTTCAAGAATCTGAGTTTGTTTATCTATCTCATGAATTTGTTTTACCCAAAATTTTTCTTTTAATATGAGACACAAATTATTTTTATAATATGAAAGACGAAATAGTTGAATTTTATTTTGTTCCAACTAAATATTAATTAAAAGTTTAAATCTTTACAAATTTTATTCTATAAAGTAAAGTTTTACATTTTTTTCTTTCCTTTGAATAAAATATGTGTCTAGGATAAATTTTCAAGTTCTTTTGCTTATATTAAAGTTTTTATATGGTCAAATTTCAAGTCTTACAAAAGTCGAAAAGTCAGCAACATGTTTGAAACTTTTATTTCTGCTTTAAAGATATGCGAGTCGGAATTTTTATAGTTTACTTTGCTTATACTACCTAAACGATCAAAATTTTAGATTGGAATGAAAATATGGGCTAAGCATTTAGACGTTGATCTGAGTGATTGAGATGAATATTAAATTCCTAAAATACAGAAATCTCTAAGTTTAAAAGTTTGTACCTGTGACCTTTCTGGTTTGGGAAAGTAAGTTTCTCGGGATGCTTGTCATCTGGTCCCCTAAGGTCATTTGGTCTGGGAGTGATCGAACAGAAATCCTTCTAAAGAATCAGATCGAAAGTCATGTTCTACTGGTATGAATGGGTTTAGGATATGTCGATGTAGCCTTTCTGATCTGGGAGAGTAAGTTCCAAGGGGTGCTTGACACCTGGTCCCCTAAGGCCAACTGGTTTGGGAGTGGCTGACCCAAATCCTGCAATAGGGTCAGATAGAAAGTTACGTTTACGGCATGTTCTTTACTTAATAAACTTTTTGATCAAAAGATGCCAAAGAGCACACTCATGTTAAGATGCCAATGAGCACAATGCTAAAAGATGCCAATGAGCACACATCTCATGATACTTGGTGATATGTTTGAGTTGCGATAAATCTGTAAATTTATGAATATCTTAATTCTTGATGGCTTTGTGTTAGTACATGCAAAGTTCTCTATAATATTTTTAGAATTACATTTTCTTGAAGCTAATCGAAGATTCGCATGTGAGCACACTGAATAGATTGCTGGAAGTTTTGAAACTGAACATGTTTTAACTTGATATGCAATTAAACTCGTTCTTTTATCTTACAACATATGTTTGATTTCAAATAATTGATAAATTTGTGATATTTTACTCTGTAAAATTTAATTTGTTTAGTGTTTAAAATTTTATATGTTTAGTTGTTTCAAAATTTACATTCAGTATATTTTTCTTTCTACATTAATTTCTGATCATTGTGTTCTCATAAATATATTTTAATGGGTTTATGCATTATTCAAGGGGGAGTGAATAAAGAGATGTATTTCAAAGATTATATCTGTTTTTTAGGGGGAGTGTCTGATTTTCTTTACATGAATGTTATCTCGAATTGTCTTATCTAATGTATTTGTGTAGGGGGAGTCAAAGAGCTTTCAAAGGTAAATTTTTTCTAAGGCAGCTTTGCGCTTCACACATGGCCCGCAAAGCTTGTTTTGCACATCAAGCATGACACGCAAACCTTGCTTTGCGTATCAAGCATGACACGCAAACCTTGCTTTGCGTCTCTCATGTGGAACGCAAACCTTAGTTTGCGCTTCCTGCATGGAACGCAAACCACCCCTGTTTTCTCTGTTTCTTTGATTTTGCAGATCTTTCGCTGGCTCGTCTCCAACATTGGCATGACCTAGTTGAACCAGTTCATCAAGGTCATGAGGGGGAGAAATCAGAGAAGTCAAGGAGATTTTAAAGAGACAAAGAGCTCAAATGTTTATCTGCTGATCAAGATTCACTCAAATATTCTATTCTCTCAGCTACATCAAATCTTTTGTTGTTCCTGCTCCGAACACCACAGTTCATTCAAGATCATTCAAAAGAGGTGTATCGTCTTGAGCTTAAGCAGCAAAGAAAATTTTCAATCTGCAAGATGCTGAGAAGAAATTTTTTCTTAAAAGTCAGAAAGCTTCTGAAAGTCGCTTTGTTGGTCCGTGCTATTATTGAAGATAATTTTTGAAGACCAAAGCGCCAATGATTACTAAGGGGGAGATTGTTAGGTCTGATTTTATAGTAATCATTGTATTTATAGGGCTTGGTCAATACTGTGTTTAGTGCTTATCAGTATTGTATCTGACCAAGGGTATTTAAGTCCCTTTGGTCTTGTTGGTTGTAAGAAACACACGCACATTCAATACAATTCCTACTTTGCGCCTCTAGTTTCTCTCTCTCTACTTTCTCTCTCTAAGGATTTAGAGATTCTTGGATTTACACAACTCTTACCTGGTAAACGCTTACCGTATAAATTGTTGCATACGATATTGTTTTAATGGACAACAATCTTACCCGATAAAATAAGTTAGGGGCCATTACTAAACACTTATCTGTTAAACACTTACCGGGTCACTTATCGGGTAAGCGTTGAGCAAGGTTCTAAATAGCATGAGGTGTGGCGTGGCGGCGAGGTCAAGCCTCAAGCCTTAGGAGCCACGATGAAGCCATGGCGTTTTCAAGGCGTGACTAATGGCGTCAAATTTCTAATTCATATATAATATTATATATAAAAACGTATGTTTTGTAGTGATACTCAATGAGTCCATAGTAATAAGCAAGTTAAATTAGGTTATATATTAAAAACTTGTAAATAAGACATTAAAAACATAAAGAAAAATCAAATATCTCATTACGATAACTGCGCATTAGGTCATGGCATGCCATGGGCTTAACGTGGCGTGACACACAAACCTTGGTGCCATGACGGCTGTGCACGAGTGTTTATCGGGTAAGCGTCAAGACAAATGGCTCCTTAGTTTTCCCTATTTATTCATGTTTATTGTTTGCATCTCTTGTGTGGCTTGTCTATTGTACGCTAGGCTTAGATTTTTATTATACAACATCTCCAATAAATTCTTCAAAGTTTCTTCAAATGATGAACAAAAAAATTACATTACTCTAACAGTTTCTCTATTTACGAGATTATAACATTAATATATTATTAGAATATTTAATAAAATATTACCTTTTCCTCTAAACATTTAATTTTAAAGACTTATACCGGTGAAAATAATTAAAAAAAACTTCTCTCTCATAACTCATAAGTAATCATTTTTAAAGAAATCATTTGGATTTGGAGAATACGTTGGAAATCATTTGCTTATTTAATTTACTCTGAATTGCGAACAGTTTTACGTGCATCTTGCTTCTCTTGTTTGTTCTAATATTTCTCTTATAAGATGGGGGTCTTTTGGGACACAGTTTCTCTACCCTTAGCATAAAGAAAACATCCACATACATCATACCCACAAACCATCTATGTCTAGAATTTACTGATTTTGTTTGGTTAAAAACTTAAAATAAATGCATACATATAGAGAGGGAGTTTAAAATACAAACCATGAAATTCTTAGAAACCATATAGACCATGATCAACACTTGTATTAGGAAACAAATGAGATATCTGTAGAAAATGGTAGAGTTCATTCATTATGATCATTGTTTTAAATTAGAAAACAATCAAAATATTTATGAAACTATATATTCATTAGACTAGATGGACGATTAAAGTTGTTTTATATGATTTGTAAGAATTCAAATTATGTATTTGAAACTTCCTATGCACATATATTATATTTTTACTAGAAGCGTACTCGTGCAATGCAGCGAGATACATCACGATTTTAATGTTTCATTTTATTTTTTTGTCGATTTACAGTACGATTTTGGATGATTTTGAGAAAGTGATAAATTTTTTTTATAAATTTGTTTAATTTAGGCTTAATATATAATGTTTTTTATAAAAAAAATTAAGTATTTTGTTAGAATTCAATGGTTATTTTATATATTTTAATGAAATCTAGAAAAAATAACCAATTACATATTTAATAATATAATTAAAACAAATTTATAGTAATATAATATATTAATTAATAGTGATATATGGAAATGTCTGCATAAAAGGAAGGTATTGCACATACCAAATTGGGGGGTGTTAGAATCCTACAGTAATAATATGTATCTTGTGCTTTGATACATGTAAATTAAGATATTTTTAAAATCTTGCATAAAATGATGGTACCTTGTGCCTAATAATTTGTATTTAAGAGTTTTTTATTCGTGCTTTATAATATAATATGAATAATTAATATTATTATTCTAGTTATCAAAATACTAGGTATCCAGAATTTTCATTACCATCAATCTATTTGATTAAAAATTCAAGTCTCATAAACAACACAAGAATAAGAATAAATCCATAGAATATGGAAGGATCATGGACCATAGATAGATTCCCAAAATAAAGATAGATTGTGTTTGTTATACAAATATGATGCATGGGTCATGCTCACCAAAGTATGGCATGAAAAAACCTCACTAGTTCTTTTGTTTACTTTAACTGAAATGATTCATTTTGGGAATATTATTCTATTTTAACCAAGGTTTTAAATGACGTGAGGTGAGACATGACGACGAGATCAAGTCTCAAGCCTTACGAGTTATGACGAGGCTATAATGCTTTTCAAAGTGTGTGCTAAGGCGACATATGTATGCATATGTATACTTGTGTGTGTTAGTGTTCTGAATAATACCATAGAGTTATCTAAATTTATATAAAGTTATAAAACTAAAAAGAAAAAGAACCATTTATATCAAATATGTCGAACTTATAAGCAAATAGTATCAATAGTCCAAAATCGGGATTAAAATTTTTGAGTCTCTACTGACTACTTTCTTTAATCTTCAAAGAATTCATGTTCAACTTTTAGTATTTTTATAAGTTTTGATGTTTCCTTTTAGTATTTTTATAAGTTTTAGGTGTCGTACATAATTATCATTTATCTCACAATTTTTTTATATGTTTAAAAAAAAGTAATAAAAAAACATGTCTTACAAATTAACGCGTTATAACGAGACCATAACCAGTTATTTAGAATCATGATTTTAATATATTAATCTTTTATGAACATCAGTTTTTTTTTATTACATACGTTGTATATAACTAAATGATGCCCAAAAAAAAAAAAATAAGAACCAAACATGATGTTTAACGAAGGTGCAGTTAGAATGTCGACAATCATAACTTTGTTCTTAAAACCTTTTTTTTAACTATAGATGTCCAGCCTAATTTATGTGTACCTCGATTAATCCCAGAAGTTCTAGAAAATAATCATGAAAATCTCCAATAACTTTGCAAGACTTGAACCGATAACCTCAATCTGAGGTGTATTATAACGTATTGTATTTAATGTAAATGACATTTTTAAGGTTTATTTTTTTATACAATTCCATCACCAGCTTGGTGCTCAAAAAATCGATCAACGCGATCAACCCGGCCAACCCAAACTAGAAAAAATCAACCCGAGGTATCTCGTCATATAATTGATACAAAATTAGGAAAACCCGAATCTATTAGGTTGAAATTGGTTAGGCCCAAAGTAACCCGATCAATCCGATAACCCGATGACAGTTTTAGCGGTTTCTTTAAAATTATTTGTATTTCACTTTAATATGTATAGGGTACCAAAAACGACTCAGCAACAACAAGCGATGAAACTCATTAGAGGACATTAAGTTATATGTAATACCTAAATATTTTATGAACTCGTATATTTTCTTGAATGATTGATCGTATTTTAAAATATGGTTTCATTTATTTTTATGTTCTCAATGTTAGATTTTACTTTGTTTAAGACCAACCCGAACGGGTTGGATTGGGTTGTACTTTTATTTGGGTATGGTTGGATTGAAAATTTCCAAACGGCCAACATCGAGTTGGGTTATTCAAATATTTTCAACCCGATCAACTCAACACATGAGCACCCTTAATCAGTGAGTTGGTATAGCCGTATAGTGGTTAAACCCGGGGATTTTCTTGTGGTTTTGAAGTTTGAGTCCCATTATATTTCATCAGTTTTCTCAAGATATTTTTTGTTGCAGGAAAAAGTTAGGGGGTGTTTGGTTAGAGATATTAAACAGTAATCGATAGGAATAATGATTTAAAAAAATTGTTTGGTTTTATGTAATATAATGGTTCATTCCCCCAAAAACCCAAATTTTTCATTCGAGGTTAAATTGATGGAAATGAAAATTCATTCACATTTTCATTCTCTATCATTATCATTTCCATTTTCATTTTTATTTTCAAACAATCAGATTTGGTAGATGCTATGCTATGCTATGCCATGCCATGGACCATGGTTTTTTTTTATTTTTATTTTTATAATTAGTTTGTTTTGATCACCAATCTAATTATCAATCTTATCAATAATTTGATCATCAATTACATTATTTTTCATGTAATTTTTAATCTTGATATAAACTTGTCAGTAATGATTGAGATGTTAACATTTTCTTAATCAAATTGTTTTTTACTTCTTTTATATCTTTTCAGTTTTATTGATTTATAGTAAAAATATAAAGTCTGATTAAAGATCCTATCTATTTAATGGCAATGAAATAATGATCAAAATATTAGCATCAAATATAACTAATTAAGAAAAAAAAACTTTAATTTGCAATCAATAACTTTTTTCTTCCTGAAAAACTAAATTATCGACAAACAAAAAAATTGGAAGAATAATAATGATACAACTTGCTCTAGATTCATAAATAATATGCTTTTAGAAAAACTTAGCCTCTAAATAGATACACACGTTCATATGTGGTTTTCTTTTTAAAATTCATCATCGTTCTTTTAAATTATCTATGAAACACTATGGTTAGCAGAAGGGAACGATTTTCAACAAATTAATGAAAAAACCAAAAGGACAATAATGGAAAAAAAAAAAAACACTAAAAATTGCAATTTTCTTGGCTTAAAGCTAATGGCATCATTATTTTGTAATCAAGACTTCACATGTAGTTAACACCAAAAGTGAGGTTCTTATTCTCATATGTTTTGGCTTTGGTCCACACCAAGGAATATAAAAATGTGCTTGACAAGGAACAAACACCTAAAAAGTAACAACCCTAATCATTAAGGTTTTTCGATTTCATAGTGATCAATGAAAGTTTGTCGTTTTTCTGTGTTTCATAAAACCCGCTATAAGTTAAAAGCATTTTATTAGTGGTTAAGATCGCTTCAAGTCACTAAAACTTTCCAAGATGACCAATTGCCCTATGACGGTCAAACTTTGAGACCATAAGTCAAAGATTGACTAAATGATCGACGATATTGACCATTTGTATGATATAATAGAAAATGCAAGAAAACCCCATTTCATCAAGTATCTAAATTGATGTTATTATTGAATTTATATAAAATAAAACGAAACTTTACCCATTTTACAAATCAAACACATGCAAGTGATGGTCAAACTTCAAGACCACAAGTCAAAGTTTGACTAAATGGTAAACAATCTTGATCATATATGAGATATAATATAAATTTTGGGAATATCCAAGGGGTTGTTTGTTTTTTGAAAAAAAACTTCTTAATAACTCTTAAGTCTGAATCGTTCAGACCTTTTTACACACCACCTCTTATTAACCATAACTAAAATAAGACTTCAGACTTTAGACCTTTTAAAAAACAAACGACACCTAAGTAAGTAGATTTATCTAAAACACTCACTTTATATTACAAATAACTGAATTCTAACTTTGTTGGTTATTTAAAGGTTCATATTAAAAAAAATCAAACCAGAAAACAGGTAAACCATGGGCTCATGTCCATGTTTACCATGGACAAACAACCACCATGTGCCACCTCCATAACACTTTGTATATAAATAATAAAATGATCCAAAAGCAAACCATACAATTACATGAATTTAGACACTTTGGAATCTCCCACATGTGATGTTCATCTCACTTGGCAAGAAAAATGGACAAAGAATATTCAACAATTTGAGATAGCTTACAAATGAATTGGAAAAATACTTTTTTTAACCATGGGTATCCGGGTTATTTTATGCGTACTGATTAATCATCCAGACGATCATGAACCATCTGGAGTTATTACAGGTGAACCTTCATAGCCATAAGGGATTTGACAACTTATGGAGTCGAATATGCAGAAGATGAGATTTCTACTACATCCCCCTGGATCTTAACGAGTGTACAACATATCCGAGTGGTTAATTGCGAAAAACTTGTTTGATAAAATTAATGAAAAAAATATTGAATAAAATTAATTTGATCCGATTTAAAATTGAGTTTAGAAAATTAACTGTAAGATTAAAAAGAATGCCATCATCCAGTTAATTCTCATTCTTGTATGCATGTACATATTTTGTACCTGTAAGGTAATTTCAATTTTATATGTATACTAGAAGCGTACTCGCGCAATGCAGCGATATACATCAAGATTTTAATGTTTCATTTTATTTTTTGTTTTTTTGTCGATTTACAGTACGATTTTGGATGGTTTTGAGAAAGTGATAATGTTTTTTTTTTTTATAAATTTGTTTAATTTAGGCTTAATAATATAATGCTTTTTATATAAAAAAAAATAAGTATTTTGTTATAATTCAATGATTATCTTATATATTTTAATGACATCTAGAAAAAATAACCAATTACATATTTAATGATATAATTAAAACAAATTTATAGTAATATAATATATTTATTAATAGTGATACATGGAAATGTCTGCATAAATGGAATGTTCTGCACATACTAAATTGGTGGGTATTAGAAGTATGCAGTAGTGATATGTATCTTGTGCCTTGATACTTGTAAATTAAGATATTTTTAAAATCTTGCATAAAATGATGGTATCTTATGCCTAACAATTTGTATTTAAGACTTTTTCATCCGTACTTTATAATATAGTATAGATATTGGTCAATTGTGGTTATATTTTATTTTTGACAAGTCTAGTGAATAAAAAAGCTGAAAATGAGTAAAATGGTTAAAAGAACATAAAAAAAAAATCATGTTACAATCTCTTAAATCTCTTTATTGAAGAAAATTAGATTATTGTATAATAAATATATTAATTATTTATAAAATTAAAAAAACAGACAAAAAGAATTAATAGATCAACCGACTAAACTTACTTTAATCCTTTTTAAAAATTTGCTTCACCTTTATCACCAATAGTCGCTAATGTTTGCAAAAGTGACCCTTATTGCATCTTGACAAACATGATGGTTCGTTTGTCGTGTGTAACCGAAAACTTACGAAAAATTATGATGTTTTCAAATGTTTTTTTTTTTTTTTGTTATATGTTGCAATACATATGTAAATGACACCTTATGAATGAATCACTGTCGTGCGGCCTCCATGTCGTTACAACATCCTGGTTGGCCACTAATGTATGACTTGCTATGATTCGATAATAGTTATGCCCTAAAGACATCAATAATACTCCATTCGTCCCAAAATAAATGTCAACAATGAAAATTGCACACAGTTTCAAGCACTGTTCTAAAAAAAACTCGTCGCACAGCCGTCATGGCGTGTCATGGCACCAAGGCTTGTGTGTCACGCCACGTTAAGCCCATGGCACGCCATGGCCTAATACGCAGTTATCATAATGAGATATTTGATTTTTCTTTACGTTTTTAATGTCTTATTTGCAAGTTTTTAATATATAACCTAATTTAACTTGCTTATTACTATTGACTCATTGAATAACACTACAAAACATATGTTTTTATATATGAATTAGAAATTTGACGCCATAAGTCACGCCTTGAAAACGCCATGGCTCCTAAGGCTTGAGGCTTGGCCTCGCCGCCACGCCTCACGCCATTTAGAACCTTGGTTTCAGGAAATATGCAATTATTACACTTTTTACATAACCAAATGATACTTTTACCCTTGATGATAGAGAGAGAAACTTTATCCACCTCATAATTAAGGGTAAAATGAGAAATTGGAAATTTACTTTTGAAAGTGGACATTTATTTTGGGACAAACTACAATAGTAATGTGGACACTTAATATGGGACTGAGAGAGTAACAATTAACGAGAAATCACCTAAAAAGAAAGTAGAGGGCTACCGAGGTCGTTGAAGAACGGGTTCTTTGGCTAAATGACCTTATAACAAGATCATTTTTAAATCAATCACCTTTTGACAAACATAAGAGTGTCACTTATACACAAAAATACTTAAAAAAATATCTGTTACAATGTCATAAACTTAAAAAACATGTCTTGGGGTCGTATAGCTAGAGTCATATAATTTAGACCATCTCCAACCGATAAGCTAAATAATTAACATGTCACAATATAGCTACAAATCATCTCCAACGATGAGCTAAAGTGTTAAAGAACTAAAGATGTACTAAATTGTTTCTTAATTGGTCAAAAATAGCTCATGTTGAAGCACACTACACTAGCACACTTTGAAAGACCAGGATGAACCACATCTTAACTCGAATAAAATGTAATTTTGATACATGTTTTGTTTTTGTTGGTTAAAAAACTAAAAAAATTAAACGTTTTATACCCAATAATATATCTATATCTATACTATATTATAAAGATGACATAAAAAACTCTTAAAAACAAATCTTAAAACTCAATGTACCGCTATTTAATGCTAATTACTTAAAAAGCAACCATAAAAGCTGTATGTACTACATTTAATGTTATTCAATAATTTTCAATAATTATCTATAACGATTTTAACTCCCCTAAAATCATTTCCCACTTTAACTCCCCTAGAATAACTCTCAGCATATTTTAGATATAAAAAATTTAAAATATAATTAAAAAATCTTACAGAATATTTTATAAAAAAATTGTATTATTAAACCAAAATAAATTACATTATATTATTATGTCTAAATTAAACAAATTTATATAAAAAAATCATTATCACTCTCTCACAACCATCCAAAATCGTAATGTAAATCGACAAAAAACAGAAAATAAAATGAAACATTAAAATCGTGATGTATCTAGCTGCATTGCGCGAGTACACTTCTAGTTAAATAATAAGATATAAATGTATAAATTTAACTAATTTACTTAAACTAATTAATTTGACTAATTTACTTAAAATGATTAATATACACTAAAAATGGTTATATAATTAAATGATAAATCAATAAATATATGTCAAATATATAAAAATATTATAATTTAATACGAACAGATTCAATATAATTAATGTTATTTTGCTAAATAGTAAAAATTTAACATTATTGTTACCTCTCGTAACTCGTCTATATTATCACTTGAAAACACAGGGTAGTAACGTAGTGGTTGAACCCCATAGGGATGTGGTAGAATATTTCATGTGTCCTGGGTTCGAATCTAAATGTCCACGACAAATATGTCCATTCTTTATTAAGACTTATGTTTTATAGTTATCGAAATTAGTCTAGACATAGGGGTTGTGTTGACAGTTGTTGAATGGTTTGGTGCAGAATGATTAAGTGACTCTTATGATATAGTGCGAAATGAAATATGATTGTTTGCTAATTGTTTAGAATGAAATCAGGGCTCTGAATGGTTAAGGCAAGATCAAGATACAAATTCATTCAGAGGGTTTTAGAACCTTTAAGATGGAGACATTTTTTTGTCAAACAAGATTTACCTCTTAACGATTCAGAGGTTGTCTCTTAATGGAATCATAAGAAGTAAACAAACAAACCCTACCCTTCATAAAATATATTAAAAAAAAAGCTTGAAGAACTTATGAAGAGACGAGAATATACAGTCATCTGCGTTAACGCAGAAAGCTAGAAGAGAGCTCGTTGAAGATAGATGAGGTGGCACAATTCTATTGGTCGATAAAAGAATTCCAATGAATGGTGAGCACGATGCATGCGTGGAACTGTGTTGTGAGGGGTTTCGTATTTATCAGTTTTCTAATTCATCAACTAGATCTACTTTAATGGCGATTTGACTTTTAAAATCATCAAAACAACTTAATTAATGAGCGAAAGATCGTGTGAGAAGTTGAATTAACTTAAAACGTGTGATAAGTGGATCTGAACTGTTGATTATCAAATGTCCTTTGATGAATTGTGACTTAAAATAGAATTGGTCCGGTGCATCTCGGTTTATCTCATCCTAATGTGTATCTATTTATCATCCAACGGTTGATAATCATATGTCACGCTTCTCACATTAATCTCAACTTCTCACCGGAACCAAATTCTATTTACAGAAACCCAACTATATATATATATATATATAGAGAGAGAGAGAGAGAGAGAGAGAGGAGTTCCAAACGAGCACAATAACTAAATAAAAGAATACGAAAACGAACAAATCACGTACAAAATCACATATGATTTTACACTAACGGTCAACGAATGTGGACGACATGGCCCGCGATCTTAAGTTGCGATCAAAGTCGCATGAATCACATATGATTTTAGTTAAAATCACATATGATTTAACCGATTTCTTATTTACTAATTTAGTTACTATTCTCGTTTTGAACTTTACTCTCTCTATATATACACCATCATCTCTTTCATATCAATCTATACTTAGCTTCATTTCTTTAATGGAGGATCATCGGTTTCTTAAAATGGAAACCAACCACCACAAAGAATCATCATTGCCTTCATGTTATCATGTTTCCGGGGATTCAAGCATCTGGGACACCGTTAATGGTGGTGGCGCCGGTGGTGGAAGTGGTGCTTCTTCTCTACCTCTAAATTTTCATGAAAACTTCCCACAAGATTCAAGATTTGTGAATGAAACCGAAACCGAATCGGTAACCGGTCTGCAGCCAGGGACCGATCGGGTTATCCCCGATCAAGAGCTAACGAGCCATGGTTCTAACGGTTTCGATCACCGCTGGCTCAGCAATCCCAAGACTCGGCCAACGAAGCACACAAGGACGTCGGTTTCGGGAGGCAAGAAGCAGTTTAGAGGGGTAAGGCAACGGCATTGGGGAAAATGGGTAGCGGAAATCCGATTGCCGAGAAACCGGATGCGGGTTTGGCTCGGGACGTTTAAAACAGCCGAAGAAGCGGCTTTTGCTTACGATACAGCTGCGTATATGTTAAGAGGCGATTTCGCGCATTTAAACTTCCCGAATCTAAAGAACCAATTAAAGGCCAATTCGATCAACGGTAACACTGCAGCTTTGCTGCAAGCTAAGTTACAACGAATGCCATCAGTCGCACCGCCGTTGCCGGAGGTGGATTTGCCGGGAAAAAACGGTCCTTTTGAAGACGGACCCGAGATCACCATCGATAAAAGCAAGAAATCGTTAGAATCGATATCATCGGAAGGGGTTCAGCTCAGTAAGATGCCATCTTTAGATATGGACATGATTTGGGATGCTCTTGTTTCCGATTCGTTATTAGGAGAATAACCTTCTGACAGTATTTTATTTTAAATGCATGACTTTCTAACATATTTTGAGTCATTCTTGTACAGGGTCGTTCTTTGGCATGTTAAATGTGTGACTATGAACAGGGCCTCAAAAATTTTGGAGCCCAATTTTACGTTGATTAGTGCCTTTAATCAACAAATCTAAAACGATAGCCCACCTTAGTGCACATCTAATTTCTATCAGAAGACAAATATAATAAGCCGCATCGTCGCCTTTATAATTTGTACATGTGTATCTTTGTTATCTCATTTTGCATTGTAATAAAAAGTTTTAGGTATAACAGAAAAGATTTGAAAGTCTGTGTTCTTGTGTTAGGCAGAGACATTCATAAATCTATTTGTATTTTCTCACTCTTTTTAGTTTTTTTTTCTTTTTTTTGTTTCGATGACATCTTCATAATGTGTACGCTAACGAGGATCGAAAGATTAGGACAAAACGAAGTTATGTTCGAATATTTTTCGGGTGTCATATGATCTTTAACCGGGTACCGATCGTTGTGACTACAGTCCTACTACAAGAAAAACATATGAAAATTTCGAAAGCAATTTGTGTTCAAGAAATCTACGCTATTATGCGAAATCTTAACTATTTTCGGGAAAAATTTAGTTTGTAACGGATGTAACTAGGCTAAGGATCGTTACCATTTTCAGTCGTTTGTCCTTCGGGAGGCCGTAACTCGACCTCATTAGTAGGCATTGCTTCGATTTGAGCTCCATCGTCGATCACCTTCGGGATGTTTTCTTGCAAAACATCGGGTTCTTGCTCGATATTCATGTTTACAGCTGCCGATTCTTTTGGGTCGAGAGGCTCGGGTTCGTATTGAACTCGAGTTTCACTCGTCAATTGTTCAAGTTCTTCAACAAGTAAAGTCCTGTGGTGTTCAACCATTCCATTGAACTCAACCGGCATCTTCTCGAGCATAGATGCAAACTGGTGTTGGTTCTCGTTTTCGTCTTTGGAATCCGGCATCGTTGGTTTGTCATGATGAGTTTTTTCGTCATGCATCGATTCATTCTCGTGAACAGATACCGATTCTGCCTGATTTGATTCTTTCGGATCCATTTCAATGTCCCTCGGGAATTCTTCACTTCCGATCACCGTCTTCATAAGTCCACCGGATACCGTCTCCATGCTCACAATCTCGGCTCCAACCAGCGGTAATCCGAAATTCGAGTCTGTATCTGCAGTTTTTGCTTCATCTTCGAAGCTGCATTTGTCGCCAGAACTGAGCTCGTTTTCGGGAGTTTGAGGAGAGACTCCACCATCGGTTTCGAGGGTCTCGTTGAACTCCATCATGCTAGCGTCTCGTTTGAACAGATGTTGTACCAACGGCACGGCATTGCTCACGAGCCGTCCTGTTCTTAAATTCTCCCTGTAATGCTCCATCTCGATCCTGTATCGTTCTTTGTCTTTCATGGCTTTCTCTTGGTAGACCTGAAGCCAAAACGAACCACGAAATCCGTCACAGGCAACAAAGACGAAAAAAACAAGCCCGAAACATACTTCTTGTTACGCTATGTTTCGCAAAGCTGGCTGTTAGCTGATAAACTAGTTGTGTTTGGTAAAAACTAACCCATAAACTAGATGAGAATGAAAATTTACCAAAAGGACATTTAAAAAACAGAGTAAATTACGTTTTTCGTCCCTGTGGTTTGTTGAAAATGGCTATCTTTGTCCTTGTGCTTTTGAAATTGCATTTTCCATCCCTATTGTTTACAATTTATTATTGTTTTCGTTTGTATGATTTACAGTTTATTGTTGTTTTCATCCCTGTGGTTTACAATTTTTTACTATTTTCGTCCCTCATACTTAAAGATTGAAATTACCCTCAAGGACAAAAATAGCAATGAATTGCAAACCATAGGGACGAAAACCGCAATTTTGAAACCACAGGGGCAGAAGTCACAATTATTAACAAAAATAGGGACGAACATGTAATTTACTCTAAAAAATAAATTGAAAAAAATATAAAGGGCATAATCTGTATAAAAAATGTGGAAAAAGCCCCTAAAACTTGTGAAAAGTAGTGTTTCAAAAAGCTAATTTATGACTAACCAATGGGGCTTTTTCAATAAGCTCAACATTTAGACAGCATATGCAGCTTATGGTTGCCAAACGGAATAAGATTTTTGGCTTGACCTTAGATATCCGATCTATATCTTGTTGAGTATCGTATCTTAACGAGTTTATTTTGGTGCTTACCGCCTTCTTAGAATCCGTTAAGTTATTCCAAAGTTCACCGATCATCCTACTGATGTCTCTATCCTTTCCGGGATGAAGTGGTTTGAGCCTGGCATGCTGCTCAGCGAAAAAGAAATTATAGCCGCTTCGGTTGGGCTTAGGATGAGCGGGATCCCTCTTCTTGATTTCGGATTTCTTCCTACGCCTGCGCCTAACCATCGTTGACGGTCGAGTTGCATTTCCGCTTGTAGTTTGGCATCGAGCTACTGCACCATGATGATCTGGTATTTGGTACGACGGGCGTCCATTGCACTGATAAAGAATGCCTTGTAGCGGTTCTCCGCCTATCATGACGGTACAAAGATACCCGCTTTCGAATTTGCCATCAATTACGCCCGTCACCGGGAAGCCTATTGACGGTTCTAGAGAAGCCGAAAATGCACAAACAACGTTAACGTGAGAATATGTGGGACCCGTTAGATTACTCTCCAAAAGAATCATTCAGTAAAGAAACACGCCCCCTCCAAGAGAGGCTAGACGACAGATGGTCCCAAGGCATCAAAAGGGGCGCTACATGGGCACAGATTGTCCCAGAGTGTCGAGTAGGATAGACCTTGGGTCTAATACATGTGAGTAGTGACGGATTCAGGAATTTTGGTGGTGGGGCGGAATTTAATTAACATAATATAAAAAATATAATAACATTTAAATAAAAATGTTAAGAGTCCCACATCAGCTAGATTTGGACCTATTCATTCTCTATATATGTTGGAACCTCCCTTCTCTCCTCAAGGGATCATTTAGAGAGTAAATCGGGGGTTTCACATATTCTCAAAAAAATAGAAATGTAAAAACAAGATATTTATATATAAAAAAAATAAGGCATTTATCTATGAGCAGAGAAGTGAGGTTCCAACATATATTCAGGAGAAATTGTCAAGGCTAGCTGATGTGGAACTCTTTGCTAGAAGCCACAACGACTGCTAAATCTTGTTTTTGCAAGAATTCCCACCAAAAAAGGAAAAGAGAGACTACAAATCCCGATCATATATCCCTTCAAAATGACTATTTTACCCCTACGTGCGATTACACTCTGTGTAACACAAAGTAAGCAACTTTAAGCAATCTGTTTTCAAGAAATTCCACAAGAGAAGGAAAAAGAGAGACTTCAACTGCGACGATTTCTCCTTTGCAAAATGACAAATTTACCCCTACAACGTGTAAATGTACAATTACACTCGCACTAGGATAACAATACCCACAAGGGTTGTTTAGTAGAATAACCTTTGGACATATGTTTAAGGCATTTAGAAAGAGACATTCTTCTGTTTGGCAAATGCGTTCTTAAATCTGTCATAAAGTCATTTAGAACGGTAAAAGGATGTAGCTAGGAAATAAAAGAACCGACCTGTAGGCAACGAGTCCTCTATAGTAGTCGTCCTCTGTCTCTTTATCGGTGTAACTTGAGTTTCTGCAGATGGAGACCTCTGTTGCTTCATTTGATTCATTTGAAATTCAGGTAACGGCAACACAGCTTTACTCATTCCAGAAGTCGAAGTTAACGTAGACTTTGTACTCTGCCAAGTATCTAAAGAAAAACTTAATCAACGTCATTCAAAAAAGCCCACAACAAGAAATTGTTTTACCAAAGGGTCGTTGGCCCAGTGGCATCTGGGTTACTAATAGAGCTCAGTGTGGCCAGAAGGTCAAGGGTTCAAACCTCACAAAAGGAGAGGAGTGCGTGGAGTAATTTCCTTATAAATATAATATATTTCAAAAGTGGGAAGTTCAAATGAGAAGGGAAAATATCGTGAGAAGGTAAAGAAGGAAAGGGTTAAGGCAAGGTTCATATGTGAATCATTGCAAAAATCATTTATTTTAAAGATGCACATGTGAACCCATATGAATAATTTGTAACATTGGTTCACATATGTATCTTCAAATAAATTTTTTTCATAATTTTATCAGTGATTCACATGTGAACGTTCCATTACCCTTCCCTTCTTACATCCTCACAATATTTAGCAATTCTTATTTGAACCGACCCCTACTTCAAAAAAAAAAACAAGAAATTGCTGATCGATTCGGGGATCTGCACATACCAGTAGAAACAGGAGTCCACGCTTTCGCCTTAAAGTAATAAACTTGTTCGAAGTGATGAATGAGTGACATATAATACTTTCGTAGGATAAAAGAAGCGTTTGTAGCTGAAGGCGGAAAACTGAAAGAATTCGTCACTTCTTTCCATTTCTTCTCTTCAAGAACCTGCAAATTTGTTTCGACCATACATGGGAAAAGGTAAGTTCAACGGTGACCTTGATTCATACCCAATGATCAATGGATAAAAAGTTGAAGGTCATGCTATTTAGCTAAATGACCTTCTTACAATTGCTTTTTAAATCTATGACCTTCTGACAAGTGTTTTTTAAATCCATGACCTTCTAACAGGTTTCTAGGCATTTCTTGGGTATGGAACTGACATTCTTTTGTTAAACAGTGGCATTCCCAAACCTGTCAGAATGTCATTTAACCAAAGGATCCATCGCGTGTCCTAGCCTCTTAGGGCCAGGTGGATGGTGTCGGGAGTTGAAGTCCAGACCTCTCACTCATTCTGCAAGGATGTCCACCTCCTTATCCACTACGCTAAAAGCCATGGGGAGCACATATTCGTACATGTTACTTGAGTTGGTCCAACATTGATATTTCACCATTCGTAACTAGTTTCCCTACTTTTTAGGTTTCTATTCGATTTTGCATAACATTTCATTCCCTTACACCATTGTCATTGATTCATCGTGCTTCATTTTATGGGTGGTATCTTTGTTTCCCATGAACATCAAACAAATGGGACCCGCTTTCACATCTTCTCATACCATTTAAACGGAAATACGCGATGAAAATGTTACACTTACACTATACAATTCAAATGTGTTCACAACAAGCTTGCTTACTTAAATGAAACGGAGAAAGATCAACACTACCTTCTTAATTCCACCACGCGAAGTGACTTCAACAAATAGGTGATGCAAGTCTAGGTCCTTGCCCCCAACGATGGGAATCCTACAATGAGCAATGTACGAGAATTGAAGTACATCTTTGAAATGAGAAGCCATAACCAAACAAAAGAAACCGAATAAATCTCACACAAAGGCAAGGTCATGGGGGGTAAGATGTACGCAAACCTTTCCTTTACTCCTTTGAGTAAAGAGATCATTTCTGTGAAGACCCCCCAACTAGTAAAACAAAATTTTAAAGAAACAAGAGAACAGGTGAGAGTGTATGCAATCAAACAACAGGTACATTGAATAGAAAAGGCAACGAAAATGGGTAAGAGCATCTCCAACGGATTCTCCAAAATGGAGAAACATAGGAGATTTTTTTTTTCTCCAACAGATTCTCCAAAATGAAGAACGTATGAGAGAGAACATAAAATTCTCCAAATTTGGAGAGCTACGTAAAAATGATTGTTTAGGAATGAGAAATAATATTTTATTATTTAATAGCCTTTGAACTTAAATGATTACGAGAGAGATTATATTTTATTGAATGTATTTAATATTTTAATAATATAATTAATGTTGTAAGCTCTAAAACGGAGAATTTGTTGGAGCTAAATATAATATTTATTATAAATTTTGATTTTTGACTTTCCATTTTGGAGATTCTGTTGGAGATGCTTTAACCATGCCACATAATGAAAGTACAAATCACAGAAACCGAAAGCGAGAAAGGATTTGTGATTTACTATTGATAAAAATAGTTGAATATGTTTGTTTAGTGTTAACTTCAGGACCACCCATGGGATTGGTCAAGGTGCGTGCAAGGTGGTCGGGAGCATGTATGATATATTTGTATATCATGTGTTGAGATGCCATGAATCAAGTCCAAATGGGAATCCCTATCTCATTCTCGAGTCAAAAGATTTACACCTGAGCCGAAATCTATTAATGGGTTATGTAGAAGAATAACCTTCTGACAGATCTAATAACGTCTCTACCTAACAGAAGAATGTTTCTTCCTAACACAAGAATGCCTTAAAATCTACACCTGAGCCGAAATCTATTAATGGGTTATTTAGAAGAATAAACTTTTGACAGATCTAAGAACGTCTCTACCTAACAGAAGAATGTTTCTTCCTAACACAAGAATGCCTTAAAATCTGTCAGAAGATCATGCATTTAGAGAAAAGAATCTGTAACAACTATTTTCCTAAATAACCCTTTTTATACATACAATCATGGAGTAAAGAAACCCAATTTGACAATACATAAACTTTGCTTTTTAGCATCAATTTCCATTTATTGGGCTTGAGAGAAAAATCTTACATGAATTTAGTCCCCATGGCAGCATGGAAGTTCCCAAGAGTATCCATGAAGAGCTTAGGATTAGCTATAACATCTTCATATCTAGCGATTGGAGGCGGATACAGATAATACTGCATCGCCTTTTCTTCGACCAGGATCACACTTCTGTTTTCCGTAGATGAACACGTAGCCATTGCCCTCTCCGACCACCACTTGCCGCCACGGAACAACCCTTTTCAGCCTGCTATCTTGTGACTAAAAACACACCAAAAAACAAGAAACCAAATCAAACAACATGCTCAACGTACTTCAATCATGGTCAGCAATATTTGAGCAAAAAAGTTGATTACCGACAACCCCAACCGACCCTACACGAAACCCGCCCCCTAGCTACCAGGAGGCATTTCACTAACCCCACATGTAACCTGCCCCCTAGTTACGAGGCATTTCAGAGCTGACTCAGTGGCCGAGGCTGGCGGAGGGGTTCAAGCCGAATCCTACAGGATTCGGATTCGAACTTGAAGTATTTGATCAAGGCCGCTCCGCCCCTTTGCCAACCGAGGACATCTCAGCAATATTGATCAAAACATAAAAGCATTTATAGGTGAAATTAACTATAGAAATGAAGGGAAAAAGGGTCCCTAAATCATACTCACTTTGTTCCACAATTAAAGGTCCACTTTGTATGCAAAATGGGATCTCAATTGCTGACCCTAATCTTGAAACAGATGTAACACAAAATAGACCATGAATTTGAAAGAAATCAGCAATACCAACATAAAAAATATATATATTTAAAAAGTTTTAATCACCATAAATGATCTTGGAAAGAACAAAAATGAGCACCAGCACATTATAGGTATAGTTTCTGTATCTATCATCAAAGGGAAACATCCATAGCCCAAATTAGGCCTGTTGTAGCAGCAGCACAACATAATAGCCATCATAGTCATAGACATGGATTTCTTTATTAGAATATCAAGAATTTAACAGAATCAGTACATCAAAACTTTTTAGCAATAAACTAGAAATTCAAAAACTCCTTTAGTTTCTGTAGATGGGTTTGCAGGCTTAACCAAGCTACAAGATCTTTTTCTGTCATTCCAAGATATTACATCTAAAACTTGGGTTTACAGAAATTATATATACTAACATAATATATATATATATATATATATATATATATATTGTCTGGTTAATAGGATATTTATATTTCTAATGCATGACTTGGTTTGATTCTGACATAAAAAAGATGCAAATAGCATTGCCCTAATAAAAAAAAAGAAATTGAAAACTGAGAAACGTTCTAATAACATTCATTTTACGTGGTATGTACATATTCTTAAAAGTAATTGAAAATTGGTTTATGTATATGTACATATCAGACAAATTACTTTTTTACATATATTCATATCGGACAAATAAATAGTTATTAGGATTGCTGCTCAGTTTCTTTTTTTTTTTGGTTTCCCTAAACCCAACCCTCTAAATGTACATATAATGCAAAATAAATAACAGAAGTACAACCACCTTTTATACTCATTTATATTTTCATAATTTGGTGTAGAAAACAAGCTTGATTCAAAAAAGATAATTTGGTGTAAAAAACTCAATTGCTCATCAATGGAAGTCCAGATCTCTGCTTCTAATATGATATACATAAATTAAATATGATATATATATATATATATATATATATTCATCATCTTTTCATGATACCCTTTTGAGAAAGATCTGTGGGGCTAAGTAAAAGTACCCATTAAATTAAAATAAACAAAAACCCAACTCTCAAAAAGATTAGAGATGTCGCCTTTCCCCAAGAACAGTAATGGGGTTAATTTCTTTTGTCTTGAAACTTTGTCTTTTCTGATTTTAATTAATGATAAAAATACAAAAGAAACAGTTAATAGAACATAGTATATGAATAATAAATGAGGAAAAAAATTATACACTTACCAACCAACCAGTGACACGGCAGAATTTGCAGGCAATTTTTTAATATTAGTCTTTGGAAATGAATATGAAATGAAAGAAAGCTTTTTAATGGAATAAGGGTTTGGTTTTTAACTTTATGAAATAAGGGTTTGGTTTTATAATTTCGATTTTTAACCTTGTTGATGATGAGAATGTTGATTACTGTGGGTGGAAATTACTATTTTGCCCTTCGTATCACAATCAAATCTCTAGTTGTCATGTGTATAATGAAGGAAAGATTTGGGGTGGTTTTGGTAAAACTTTCTTTCTTTTCATATGGTAAAAAATTTTTCTTATTCTACCGGCATTAAAGGATCAACATCTAATGCAAAAATAATGTTAATCCATTCAACACTAAAAATATTGTGTGGATCTCCATAATTAGTTATTAATTAACCGGTCTGAATATTTTTTATGTTTGTATAATCGGTGTGTATATCTTTTATATGTTGTCTTGTTTTTTTTTTATATTGGGTTTTACTTTTTCAAAGATAATGAGGATTAACCGTATAATTTTGACCGTGTTACTGATGTTGGTTCCAAGCACGTCCTACTTACCGGTGACCTGATGCCTACATATTTTATGGATGTTATTTTTTTGTTATATTACGTATTATTTTTGTCAAGACGTGTTTCATTCGTAATATTTTCCATTTTTATATAATAGGTAGACTACATAAATTACAAACACTTGTATGGACAATATATAGTCACAAATATGGTTTGTTATTGACCATATATTATCTATTTATTGAGAGTATCATGATAAGAAGAATGATTTAATTATTTTTCTGTTTTTTTTTCAAAGCAGATAAATAAAGGGTTACTAAATTGGTATGTTTAATCTTATAACGGTAGATATGGTGTTAATACTTGTATGGTTATAGACTTGCAATGTTGATCGATGATTGAATGCGAAGTTTAGCAAGGGTAGACCTATGAATGCCGCAAGGGGTCCCGTGCACCCGTTCAACGGATTTTTGCAAGTAGATTTTTTTTTGAAAGGGTATGAAAGATGTGCACGCTAAACTTTGAGGGGTACTCCGGAATATTAGTAAATACAAAAAATATCAACCAAAAAAACCGGAAAAAATGCCTCAAAATCAACCAAAAAAAACCTAAAAGACACCTTGTAACACTCTAAATTTTGTTTAAAGGGAAATCTGCAGGAAAACAGTACCCCGTGCGGGTAGCCGCGCAGGTTAGGTCGCGCGAAGCACTGTCCGCGTGGGAGTCCGAGGTCGGCGTGAGTGACCACGCGGGTCGACCCGCGCCACAACCCGTGCGAAAGGCCTGACGACTTTAAATGGGTTTTCAGCCCCATTCTCCTTATTCTCTCAAAACCCTTTTTCTCTCAAACACTCTCTTCATTTACTACTTCCCAAAACCGAACCATAACTCTTCCAACCACCAATCTACCACATTTATTGCTAGAATCAAGCATCTTCAACCAAAGATTTCAACCAAGGATGCCAAGCTTCAAGATCATCTTCCTCCTCCATCCTTTTCTAGGGTTTTGCTATAAAACCTAGATTGTGAGTTTTCTTTACTAAAATCTTTAATGGGATACATATCATGAATGCTTACTTGTATTATTTCATATGTATGTACAAATCTGACCACCTGATAAGTTTGACTTAACTACTACTTATATGATTATTAGGGGTTTTTGGCTATTGATTCACATGTGGAATAGTTGAGCTGAATAATATTGTCATTATTGGGTATGATGGTGTAATATCATGGAATGTGTGAAGTTTATTGTTGAACCTACATGTTTGGGTGTTTTGGGCCTAACATGGGATTGAAATCATGCGTAGTCTTATATATGTATCTTGTTGATGCAGGATATGTATATGGATGGATAATATATATATATATATATATATATATATATATATATATATATATATATATATATATATGTTGGATGAACCGTGAGTATGTGCTAGGAGGATGTAGCCTTAGGTGCCACCAGGACGGTATGCACCTAAGGCCTCCGCCACCGAGATGGTGTGTCGGGCCTTTGGGATGTTGTTCATGCGAACGAACATCAAGGTACAATGACTTGAGGTAAAAATCATTGGTGTGATGGATCTTCCCCATTGATTCCAGTATGGCCATGTGGACTGAGTCGTTATTAATGCTTTAACATGTCTCTTGAATATCATGACATGCTTGTGTACAACTCACTAGGCCCGTTTGGCCTAACACTTGTTTGTTTTGATGTGTATCTCATTATCTAGCGACATGATCGCCAAGAAGGTATAGTTGACTTATATGTGAGCTCGGGGACATTTTTGGGACGCCAAGTATAGAAAGCTTACTTTTGGATTGGAAGACAACTTAAGTTAATCTTGTTCCTAGATAGGATTTAGATTAAATGGTTGTTTTACCTCACTTTGTTATTTATTACAAATTCGTAATCTTAACAGTCGTTTACTGTCTCCTCTTTTGGGGAGGAGCTCATGTTATGGCATCTTTTGTTACCTTGCTTCTCTTTTATAGAAATTTTTGTTTATCCCAAATTTTTGGGTGTTACACACCTCGAAATCAATCAAAAAACTTAAAAAGTATCTCAAAACGGTGGAATTCGCCTAAAACACATTGAGCGACTTTACAAACTTTTGATTCATTTTAAAGGTGCGACCGCTTTCGCAAAAAAAAATTGTTATGTAACTAAGGCGAGGGTGGGAATTGTTGATTTATTCTGTATAAATAAGGGGATAGTTTAATTAAAAAAACTGTAACTTTTTTCCTTTCTAATGTTATTCATGAATGCCTTATAAATTATTAATGGTGTTTATACTGACATATAATAAAAATTATATTTACTTATACTTTTATCTGGTTTTTATGAGAGTCAATGTGTACCTGAATCGAAAGCCAAAGTAACTTGGTTGTTTTGGTTGTGATAGTTATCCTAATAACGCTTAGATTGTGGAATACTGGAACTTTACTTAAAATTTTGTCAAATCAATCTTATCTATATCTATACTATATTATAAAGATAGCATAAAAAACTCTTAAAAACAAGTCTTAAAGCTTAATGTAACGTTATTTAATGTTAATTACTTAAAAAACAACCATAAAAGTTGTATGTACTACATTTAATGTTATTCATTAATTTTCAATCATTATCTCTAACTATTTTAACTCCCCTAAAATCATTTCTCACTTTAACTCTCCTAAAATAACTCTCAACATATTTTAGATATAAAAAATCTAAAATATAATTAAAAAATCTTACAGAATATTTTATAAAAAAATTATATTATTAAACCAAAACAAATTACATTATATTATTAAATCTAAATTAAACAAATTTATATAAAAAAATCATTATCACTCTCTAATCGACAAAAAAACAGAAAATAAAATGAAACATTAAAATCGTGATGTATCTAGCTGCATTGCACGAGTACACTTCTTGTTTTTTAGAAAAATGTCATGGTTTATATGAAGGAAAAATAAATTCACCATTAAAATTTTAATTATTTTAAGAATCACTAATTATTTGTGTTAGCTACTTTATTTAAAGAGTAAATTACACCGTTGGTCCCTGTGGTTAGCTCATAATTTGGATATTGTCCCTATTTTGAAATAAGTAAATCATGGGTCATGTGATATACATTTCGTTCAAGTTGGGTCTCTCTTTCAAAAACAAGTACACTGGATGTCCTTGTGACACTAACATCGTTAAATCCATTTCGTCAACTCAGGGGCAGTTTTTGTCAATTTTACCCTTTTCTCTTTATTTTTCTATTAACATTTTAAAAAGAATTTTACATCCACTAAACATTTGTCACGTGTCCCTCTTCCAACTCTCCCTCTCTCACCCAACTCATCTTCCTCACCCATACCGTCTTCAACCTACAAACCCTCTCTTATTTGATATAAACCAAACCTCTTCTTCTCCGGTGCACATCTTCCTTTCCCGATATAGAACAGGCTAGTGAGGGAGTGACCTGCACCACTTCGTTGTCAAAAGTACTCACCAACCCTCCACCATTGTTTTTTTCTCCCTCTTCCTCTCTTCACCACCTTAAACCACCGTCGTGCACCCTATCCTCTAACAAATTACCCCATCGACCTCATTTGTTTATTTGTTTTCTATAGCTTTCTGCCATCGAAATCCCCTATGTAGACGAGCTCCCACCTTTTCCAACCCATTTCCTCCCCTTTTTAACCTGCACCCCAAAGAGGTGGGTTTTGGGTCATCAGTTTTGATCAGAATAGGGGCTGGTTAGAAACCATAGCAGGTTGAGGTTTTCATTCATGAACCAATCTTTGAATTTTTTGGCATCGGTACACTAATTTGGTGTGGTGGTATATGGCAGTGTATGGTGGTTCGTGATGGTATATGTCGGTGTATAATGGAGATGGAGGGTTGAGAGAGAGAGATAGTTTAGTGTTTATTTGTTTTGTGTTGATTAATATTTAAGAAAAAATATCAAATTATTTTAAAAGATGGTAAAAAGAGAGAAAAATGACGAATGGCCGATTTACTCTTATAGTTAACGAACAAGTTGGATGGCCATTTGCATCAGAGACCAAATCCATAAGAATCTGCATACCGTTTCTTATGTAATAAATGAAGTTAAGGGACCAAATCCGTAATATTTTGACATACATTAGAGACAAAATATGTAATTTAATCTAAAGTAAATTATATCTTCATCCATATGGTTTCGAAATTGTGGTTTTCGTCTCTATGGTTTGCAATTCATTTCTGTTTTCGTCCCTGATGTCAGAACACTACTTTTAAGCATGAAAGACTAAAATAGAAATGAAATAAATTGTAAACCATATGAACAAAAAAAAAACAATGAAATTTAAATCATAAGGACAAAAATGTAATGATTATATTCCATAGGAATGAAAATCATAATTTCAAAACCATAAGGACCAAAATAGAAAATTTCAACATACCACATGGACTAAAAATTTAATTTACTCTATATTATATTTTAGAGTAACTTACGGATTTGGTCCCTGTGGTTTGTCGATTTTTACGGATTTCGTCCCTATACTTCATTTATAAAGGATTTGGTGCCAATTGTATGCAATTTTTGTTGGATTTGGTCTTTCGGTTTAACAACCGTCTAACAGGTCCGTTAAAGTCGAGGACATTTCTGTCTTTTAACCATTTCAACATTATATTTTAATAACTTTTTTTTGTCTTTTTTGTGTTTTATCCTTTTCTACATGTAAGTTATATTTAAATTGTAATATTAAATTATATATATATATATATATATATATATATATATATATATATATATATATAGGGTTGGGTTCCGGTGAGAAGTTGAGGTTAACGTGAGAAGCGTGAGAAGTGGTTATCAACCGTTGGATGAGAAATTAATGCACATTAGGATGAGATGCACTAGATCAATTCCTTTTTAAGCCGTAATTCATGGGAGGACATTTGATTAAAAGTGATCAACGGTTCAGATCCACTTCTCACGTTAACCTCAACCTCTCACACGATCCTTCGCCTATATATATTTAACACCCGGTTTTTTCGTAAGTAAGTTTCCGCCCTTCGTTGGCAATCTCTCTGCCTTTTGCCTATCTTTTTTAGTGGAAAATGTTGTTCTTTCGAACCTTGAGTCGACCCATGCGAGAATAGCGAGTTTTCGGCCAGTTTAGGCTTTGGTACAGTTGGCGCGATAGTGACTCGCGATAATGACAATTGTCACTATCGCGTGGCACAATCGCCGGAGTACCACAAGACTCGCGGTACAATCCGCACGATAGTGACTCGCGATAGTGACATTGTCACTATCGCGTGGCAAGGTCGCACGCGATATCTGGTCTTCTAAATGTCCGAAAATTACACCATTCTCCTCATTTCTCACTTCTATCTTTTCCCTTTTTCTCTCCCAAACCTCAAAGACGAACCCTAACCCATTTTGAGGGTTTTCCCCCTTTAACCACATGATTCTTCATCATCTAGCTAGTGAGATCTTGAACCACAAAACCTCTATCTTCATCTTCCTCATCAAGTTCAACGTGTGGGAACTCGGATTGAAGAGTTGGAATGGGTGTCCTCATAAAGTCTCATCACCTAGAATGGTAAGCTTTCTTGAAATAAGTTATAAATGCTCCATTGATGGTTTCTTAGTGTTTGATTTCTCAAATCTCGGATTTGATGGTTTTGGGTAAACTAGGGTTTAGATCTCGTTGGGGATTTTAGTAAATAATGTTTGGGGAATGTTTCTAAACGGTTTGGTATGTGTGGATCTAGGTTTTGGAAGTCCTCGGCCTGAGGATTCAAGTGGTCTTCAAAAGAGCTCGTTGGGTGAAATCTAGATTTAGCCTAAATCTAGCAAGGTGAGTTCAAGTTGATTTGTGAAAACGGTGTACATGCCAAAATGTTTATTTTAAAGTGTTTTTTGTGTTTTACATGAAATTGTTAACTGTTGATAAGTTTTGTGTTTTTTGAAGTAAAAATATATTTTACTTGGTTGTATGTCAAAGAGTGAGTATTTTGATAAGTATTCATATTTATTAAATTTGGGTTGTGTTAACCTCTTAAAATGCGTATATTGGGTTTTGAACATTTCAACAACTAAATAGTATGATTTACGTATTCTTGGTGATTTTGTACAAGTAAGGTCTATTTTATGATTTATGCATCTTTGATGATTTTATACAAATGAAGCCTATTCCATGTTATATGCATGTTGGTGTATTTGCATTCATAAACCTTTTGGAAACCTTTGATCCCATTAAGTGTTGAGTTTTGGGGTTAAGCTCGTCTTTGAGGTATGTGTCTTCGTAAACGTTGTTTAAAGACATTTCATTATTTGGGGGACCAGTAATTGTTGGTCGAATGGATTTTGAGCATTTCAGCTCGGTGTTGGCTTAAAAGAGTATTGAGGACATTTGTCCGGTTTTAATGGCTCGATGTAGAGTCCAATTTATGATTTACATCTTAATGCATTTTATTGCATATTTATGATCATTACAGGCTCGAGTGCTTTTGTCATTCATGTGTAGTCGTGTATTTTTAGACTGTGTTGCATTGGATCCATAGGCACGTAAGTCAGTCTTATTTGATGGTCAAATGGGTGGTACGGGGTTGGACTCCGGGACTCATGTTTTATAACAAAAACTTGACAAGTAGGCACTAGGAGGATGTAGTCTTGGGCGTCACTGTGTGGGTGTGTGCCTAGACCTCCGCCGTCGGGGAATTTCCTCAGTTGTAGTCCCCGGGTGTGCCGAGCCTTTCGGGTGTCCTTTTTGGCATCAAGGTACCTCATCTCTTTGGGTGAAACTTGTCAAGGATTCGCAGGGACACTTGAACTTTCATGTCGTTAAGTGTCATGCGATGAACGTTGTAGGAGTGGCATACTTTGTGTTCTTCCGCTCTCAACGGATACGGGTATCCCCCGTTGTCGACCCGCTGTATTTTGGATATTTAATTGTTCATGCTTTAATATTTGGATTTCATTCCATTTTATGGCCGCTTGAGTATTAAGTTTCATTTACATGTTTTAATGGCGTATCATATTTATATGGATTGTTTTCCGTTATTTAAGGGCCGAGTATTATGTCTCACCCGTGTTTTTGGGTGATTTGGGATATGAAATATTATTTACCTTTTTACAAATTTGGGTATCGAACTATGGCCCCGTTTGGGCGAGTTCTAGGTTGCATCGCTTTATAAGAATTATGTGTTTGAGAGCATCGTCTTTAAAAGTGCATATTATGGGAAAACGTGTCATTTCCATTTTGAAGTATAATATTTCGAAGGATCTTGTTTAAAACTGAATTCCTTTCTTTTAAAGATATATTCATTCATGTTAAAACTCTTGAGCTCACTAGGCGTTAAGCATAACCTTTTTATTTGTCGGCATGTGCATCAGGTTCCTTTCGGGGGTTCAGTTCTAGCAGTGCTTTGAAGAGTTGAGCCTTAGCCTTATAAGAGTGAGTAGTCGGTGAAGTCTTCCGCAGGTTGGAGTTAGTAATTGTTATTGGGTTTAGTAACATCCGTCCTTTTCATAAAGTGTATGTATAGGATGAATGTGAGCGTTGAAGTTAATTCTCAATTTATGTTGTAGTTCGAAGTATTTATTGATGTATTTAGAAAAAAATTATAAGTTGTTATCTTCAGATTTAAGGGTGTTACAATAAATAAATATATATATATATATATATATGTATATATACACATACATACAATTATAGGGACACCCCCATCAACACCTCCTCCCGCCATCGTACTCTCTCCGACGTCCTCCATCACCTCAGACCAGCATCCTCCCCTACCCATGTCACCTCTTCCTCTTCTCCTTGTCCCTCCTTCAAACCCATCCCCTTGTGTGTTTTTACATATTTGGTGACGAGGTTCAACTCATTACACACCATCCCCCCTCTCCTTTTCCCATCAAAACAGTCGTGGTGGTGTGTGGGTTACAATGGTGGGTAGGGGTGTTCGTAGTCCGGTTTGGGCGGTTTAACCCCCCAAACCCCCAAACCAAACCACAAATAGCGGTTTAAGAAAATTTCAAACCGAGCGGTTTGGTAGCAACTGACCAAACTGGTCAAACCGAACCACAAAAATGCGGTATGATCTGACCGGTTTAGGCGGTTTGTGCCTCTTATGGACTTTAAACTAAAAAAACATAAATTATATATCCAAAATAAATTTTCTACTAATATAACATTATTAAAAAGTAGTATATTGAATTATAAAATAACATTTATATATTAAATTAAAAAAACATTGAGGAAGTTAAAAAAAAGTTAAACAAGTCCACCAACAATAGTTGAATTTTGGACAAATATTGAGAAAGTCGAAGGACAATTTGGATTTAGAATTGAACTTTTAACAGATCTTAGAACTATGTCATTTTAGATAACACAATCAATTGATTAAATGAAAACCAAAGACATAATTCTTTGACGAACTTTTTTAATTGAGCCTACAATATGAAACTAAATATGATTAAAACATGCGTATTTTTGGCGGGCGGTTCGGTCCATACCGCTCAAAAAAAAGGGCTAAACCGTAGACCAGACCGGACCGAGCGGCTTGACAATTTTTCAGACCGGACCAGACCGCCAGACCGCTCAAACCGCCAAAAACGGTTCGACTTGACTTGGTTTGAGCAGCCCAACGGTTTTTTTGAACACCCCTAATGGTGGGGTGCGTTGATGAAGGGTGGTTTCACGGTGGTGGTGGTGGTGGGTTCACGATGGTTGTGGGTTCATGGAGGACTTTTGTGATACATACATATATATATATATATATATATATATGTCTGACTTGTGATACATATATACATGTGTATATCAGTGTATAGTGTGTGTATATATATATATAAGTATATAAACTAATTGTATATAATGGCTAAAAGACCCTTATATGTTCTTTTTTATTTATTAATGTAAAATAAAAAATATATAAAAAAAAAAAGAGAATGATATTAAAGGACAATTGACACTTCATGATTGGTACATTAAAAACATAAAAAGACAAAAAGATTTAACATGTTTAAAAAACAAAAGGTAATATTAAAAATGGTGAAGGACAACAATGCCCTTGAGATTAACCAATGATATTGACGGTCGTTTGGTGTAGGGACCAATTCCAACAGAAATTGCATACCACTTACATCAAATCCATAATAAATGAAGCCTAAGGACGAAATCTGTAAAAATTGACAAACCATAGGGACCAAATCTGTAATTTACTCTATATTTTACTATTAGTTTGACCAACAAATATAATATTAAGAAATTAAAAAATTTAATTCCATACCGGTCAAACAAATGTTAAAGTAAATTATATCTTTTTGAGTAAATTATATTTTTAGTCCTTAGGGTACTTACTCACAACTCTTATTTCTCGACTTCATTTATTACACTAGTGTGATTACTATTGTTGCCATTTTATTCATATTTAGGTGTTGTTCGATTCATTTACTGTTAAGACTTGTATGAATATAGCTGTTTGTATGAATATAGTTGTCTGTGTGTTAACAGATAAGTTGTTGTTCGGTTGTTGTGCTGAATAAACAGTTTGAATATAAAAAATGATCACTTTACCCTTTCGTTTTATATTAAACATTTGTTGACGAAATTTTACAAAACAACAAAATTTATAGCAAAATGTAGATTAAACAATAACAAACAAGTAGTAAAACAATTATTTTACAACAAATTTCTATAGATCAATCTTATTACATAGTACAATAATAAAATCAAATAAAACCCCAAATAAAAAAACCCAAATTTATTAACCACAAATAAAAAACCTAAAATACATTAACCCTCAAAGAAAAAACCAATGATACAAAAGACAAAGTTGTTGGATAAAAAGAAAAAGAAAAAAAGTGGAGACTGCCATTGATAAGGAGGAGTTGCAGTGTGAATAAAAAACAAAAAAAATACAGATAACTTCAATGGTATTTGGAGACTGCCATTGATGATAGCATGAAGAAGGAGGAGTTGCAGGAAGAAGAAGAAGAACAAAAAAAACACAGTAGTGGTCGAAGGAAGAAGAAGAACAAAAAAAAAACCCAGGTCTCGATCTCCTTCATTGCCTCCGTCTTCATCGGTGGTGGTGGCTCCGATGTCTGTGGGTATTGAGGGTTTTCCAGAGAGGGTTGAGGGAACGAGGGGTATGGTGTGTCTTTTGGATGGCTGAATGTAGAGGACAAATAAATTATAACTGACCGATTCAACCATGGGCTGACTGAATAAGCCAATACCGAACACTTGGATATGGTTGTGCGAATCAACCATATCCACTATACAGCTCATTAATCCATAAACGAACAACCCCTTAGTCCCATAAACTAAGGGGTCGCTTACCCGAGTAAGCGCCTACTAGAGTAAGTGCCTACCAAGCTTACCAAATTATCACCTTAATCGATGAACATGGCAATGACCAACAACCAAATCAATGGTCAAGAGTCTTACCCGGTAAGTGAGGGCGACGACTCTTACCGGGTTAGCGCTTACCGGGTAAATTTTTGCATTTGATACCATCTTAATGGACTAAAATCTTACCAGATAAGGTAAGTGGTAGCGTTGAATTTACCCGATATGTGCTTACCAGGTAAGTGTTTTGGTAAACAACCCCTAACGTTGCTAAAAAGACTCGTTTAAATTGAGAGCATTTTGGTTTTTTACCTTTTATGTCATTAATGCCCAACCCCACCCACTCTGAAACCTACAACCCATCTGCAACATGAAACCCTCCAAACCAAATCTCACAACCAGTGAACTTCAACCCAAATGAAGACTTCGTTTGTCGCATGAAATCCACATGTCTAGGATCTGGTTTTTCCGCTTGGTTCTGCATTTTGTGATTGTTGAGCAGAATCCACGAATCTGGGTGGGGGAGAAGGTAAGCTCGAGGGGGGATATAGAAAAGGGAAGGAGGGGTTTGTGATTGTAAGCATGAGACGTGAGTGTGAGAACGAAACCTACATATATATGGTAGGGAGTCGTTTGAAATCCAATAGATTTAGGTGGATCCAATCCGATCCAATCATCCATCAGATGTTGGATTTTGTCATCCGATCCAGTCCAATTAACATTGGACATTCAATCCGATCCAATCAAATGGATGATTGGATCATATTGATTATATTCATTAGATATTACTATTAGTTATCCATATGGATCGACTTAGATTCATCCAATGTTTGAATCTAATTTTCGACCAATTAATCCACTATTTCAACCAGTTATGCATATATTTTCTTAAGTTATTAAAAAACACTGCATATAAATGTCAACTAAACAACAATATCATAAAATGTTAATAGTTATATATAGTTATTAATTTGATGGTAGTTGGACGATAATTGGATCTGCTCGATTTTATTGGATGTTCCAAGAACCGACAGTTCCAATTTGTATGTTGAAATTTTTGGATTTGATCCAATCAAGTTACAGAAGGTTGTTTTCTTCATTTGACTTTGATAATTCCATTTTGTTTGCACTTGTTGACCAAATTATAAAATCAATCACACATGGCTTGTAGACTCTCCTCGTTTTTGAACTTTTTAGAGAATTCTTTGGTGATCAAAGCAAAGATCGTGCAAATGCACTAAGATCATCATCAGAGTCAGATTTATCTTTCTAGCATGTTCTCTGGAAGCATTTTTCTTCATTTTATTTTCCTTCTCCTCTGATACAAGTGTCACGGGTCATCTCATCACTTTTCACTTGTTTTATATCTTTGCTTCCTGAGCTACTAGTGTACCATAGATATCATGAAGATTGAATCCTTCAATATCCTGATTGGCTTGCAGAGACATGGAATATAACTTTCATTATTTGTATAGGATTTTCAGAAATAGAAGGTCGTTTTCTTCATTTGACTTGATAATTCCATTTCATTTGTACTTGTTTAACCAAAGTATAAAATCGATTATGGTCAATCAGTTTAAATTGGATCAAATGACTTTTAGCACACCCTTTAACCACACAATAAATGAAGTTAAGGGATGAATGTTCTTAGCCAGTGGCAACCACATGCACTGTTCTAAAAAACTCGTCACACAGCCGCCATGGCGTGCCGTGACACAAGACTTGTGTCTCTCGCCAAGTTAAGCCCGTGGCACGCCATGGCCTAATGTGCAGTTTCCGTAATGCGTCATTTCATTTTTCCTTACGTTTTAATGTCGTATTTGCTAGTTTTTAATATGTAACCTAGGGGGTGTTTGGAATTGTTTATTTAAAACAACTTATACTTATTTGTAAAAGTGTTTATTAACTTATGCTTATTTGTAAAAGTGCTTATTAACATATAAAAAAAGGGGCAAATATATAATTTGGTTAAATAAGTTAATAAAGAGTTTCAAATAAGTCAAAATGGTTTAGGGGTGTTTGGGATTGCTTATTTAAAACAACTTATGCTTATTTTAAAAAGTGCTTATCAACTTATGTGGTGTCAAACCGGAGTTTTTAAAAAAGTTTTTAACCACTTGGGTTGTGGCATACTGGTAAAGCCTTTGGGGGATGTAGTGGAAGATCTCATCTACCCAGGGTTCAAATCCAGACGCTGCCAAAATCCTTGTGGCCATGGAGGTTCATCTGCGATGACTCCAGGCCATTCGTGGTCGTCCGGGGATTAGTCGGTGCGCATAAGCTGGCTCGGAAACCCACGGTTACAAAAAAAAGTGTTTGGATTAACTTATTGTGGTACCAAAACGTAATAAGCTAATAAGTTGTTATTTAAAGGTGTTTGGGATTGCTTAGAGCATCTCCAACAGTTATGCGAAAATAAAAAAAATGAAATTTTAACATTTTTGTTGCTCTAACAGCTATGCTATCCTCTATGCTAAAATTGTAATACCCGTAATTTCCCTAAAGATCGGTTTATGACCAACTAAGGAAATCAGTCAACGATCGACCGAGCGAAGAGGTCGGTGATCGGTTTAGCACAAGAAGTGGGAAGGGGCTCCAGTGACACGCGCGGCTTAGCCTGCGGCCTCAAAGCCGCGGCTAAACCCGCGTAACCCACTGTGGTGCGCATCTTTGTAGCACGCGCGACTTGGCCCGCGACTTCAAGGTCGCGGCCAAAGCCGCGATAGTCATCTGGTCGATTTTAAACCCAAAATTCTAGGGTTTCTCTCATTAGCCACCATCTTTATTTCTCTCTTCTCCACTTGGCGATTTTGAGAGTTTTAATCTCAGCTTGGGAAGCATCCATGGTGGATTCTTCATAAAGGAGTATGCAAGTTCGATGTTTGGGGAGTTCGGGTTGAAGTGTTGGATTGGGTGTTCTCGGAAGTCTCTTGGTCTTCAAGGGTAAGTTTTCTTGTAATAAGTTATAAAATGCTCCATTGATGGTTTCTTAGTGTTTGGTTTCCCAAATCTCGGATTTGGTAAGTTTTGGAGAAAACTAGGGGTTTGATCTCGTTTGGGGTTTTGGTATATTGTTTGGGAGAAATGCTTCTATATGGTTGAGTATGAGTATTTATGGTTTGAAATGTTTGGATCTAGGTTTTGGAAGTTTCCAGCTTGAGGATTTGAGCGGTCTTCAAAAGAGCTCGGTGAGTGAAACCTAGATTTAGCCTAAATCTAGCAAGGTGAGTTCAAGTTGATTTGTGAAAACGGTG
This sequence comes from Arctium lappa, assembly GCA_023525745.1. NCBI lineage: Eukaryota > Viridiplantae > Streptophyta > Magnoliopsida > Asterales > Asteraceae > Arctium > Arctium lappa. The sequence goes on along the minus strand of CM042056.1, from coordinate 16,364,398 downwards.
TACATGCCAAAATGGTTATTTTAAAGTGTTTTATACGAAATGGTTAACTGCTGATAAGTTTGGAATATTTTGAAGTAAATTATGTTTTACTTGGTTATTTGTCAAAGGGTGAGTAATTTGATAAGTTTTCATATTTGGCGAACTTGGGTTGTGTTAACCTCATAAAATGCTCATATTTGGGTTTTGAATGTTCTAACGAGTAAATAGCATGGTTTTCACATTCATGGTGATTTTGTACAAATGAAGTCTATTTCATGTTATACGTATTTCGGGTACATTTGCATTCATAAACCTTTTGGAAAACCTTTGGTCCCATTATGTGTTGAGTTTTGGGTTAATCATGTCTTTGAGGTATGTGTCTTCATAAACGTTGTTTAAAGACATTTCATTATTTGGGAAACCGTTAATGGTTGGTCAAATGGATTTTGGGCGTTTTAGCTCGGTGTTGACGTAAAAAGGGTATTGAGGACATTTGTCCGGGTTTTTATAACTCGATTTAGAGTTCAAATTGGGATTTACGTCTTAATGCATTTTATTGCATATTTATAAGAGGAGTGTTATTTGCACCAAAAAAGTGCAAATAGTGACTCATTTTTTTCCGATCCAATCATTAATACCCATTATTATTATTATTATATATATATATATATATATATATATATATATATATATATATATATATATGCGTGTGTGTGTGTGTTTTGATTTTATAAATTTATAAAATTTATAACTTTTAATTTTATTTTATTCTATAAATTTGTAACTTTGGATTTTATTTTATTTTATAAATTTGTAACTTTTGATTTCTTTACCTTCACAGCGCCTTCACTGTGAAGGTTCGGATATATCTTCACAATCTTTTATCTGTGAAGGTTTGATTTTTTTTAACTTGGTTTAGCTTTTTTTACCTTTATAGTGTTTTTTTTACCTTCGTGGCACTGTAAATTTTTGTGGGGAAGAAGACGTAGGGAGTAGGTAGATGATAATGATTTTAAATATATATTTACATTTTATACCCCTATAATTATTTAGTTAGTTTACTTTATACCTTTTACTTTTCTATTTTTCATTTTTCATTTTCATCATATTAACACATAAAATCGTATATTAACTAAAATACGTTTAAAAAATACGTTTTAATTTTAACAAGTTACACTATCATAATCGTCTCTTCGAAACCTTCGAAATGAGCCTAATATTGAATATTTTTGGATTTAATTATTTAATTATATATCATATGTACTACATAAACCATATGAAACGTATGAATATGTTATTTTTCTTTTTACCATAAAACATAAAACGTATCATATATCATATATACTACATATTTTCGACAAATTATTCATAATTTATGTTATTCTTATTTCTACCATTTTACTAATAACGATATTTTTCATGTTAAAATCATTTTAAAAAATGCAAAATGACAAAAGAACCCTCCCTTTAATTGATTTTTTTTAACAAAATTAATGTGAGGGACAAAAAACGAAAGGAATTACAAACCACATTGACGAAAAAAGCAAATTTTAAAGACTAGGGACGATAATAGTTCTAAACCAACAAATCATAAGAGTAAAATTGCATTCCATCGTAGTTTACTTTCTCATTTCTCTCTTTAATTTTCTTTTAAACTTCTCTCTACAAATTCTCTTGATCCGTCGAAGAAATCAAAGAAACAATCATATATTCGAAATCTACTTTTCGAGCCCTTCTTAGAGGTATAAATTTATTCTTAAGTTATTTAAGTTGGTAAGTTAGGTAGTTGAAGTTGGTTGGTAGATTATAAGTTTATATTGCAAAGTTATGATCAAATATGTGTTTAGGAATGTTTGTTTTTGTCAAAATTACAAACGGGTAAAGTTTAGATGTTTAACTGCACACCGAGTGATCGGTTTAATATCTAAGATAATATAATTTTGTGATTAAGCTTAGGATAATAAACTTTGAGTTTTAGGTTATGCGATATATATGATTCACAATTGCAAAAATATATATCGAGAAATTTACAATTACTATACATTGTGCATGTCACTATTATATAGGATAATAAGCTTTGAGTTTTAGGTTATGCGTACTTGCCGCTTAGGTCCACTCCTCCACTGTGGTATGAATATGTTGTTTTTACAATCGAGTACGTTAATGGTAACCATTATGTCAAATTAGATATGGAAGAAGGATATCCGTTTCCGCAAATTGTATCACTTTTTTTCCATCACAGTTATCGGTGTGCTGCTGGATGGGCTACCCCGTATTCAGAGCGAATAAAGAAGTACATGAAGCTTTTACGTGTTAATTGTACTACGGATAATGTTATTTTAGAATAATCGAATGTAATATAGATTATTTTATGTTCTATTTATATGTTAAATCGCAATATTTATGTTTTATTTTTATAATTATATAATTAAAAAAATTAGTAATATTTATATTTATAAATATTTATTTATTTTCAAATCAAAACAAAAATATATAAACAAAAATATATAATAAAAAAGAAAAAAGACAACTAAAAGACAAAAAAACAAAAAAAAACAAAAAAAATATAATGATGGATGCAATCATTTTGGTGCATTTAGCAATTTCAAAAGTGCAATTAGCCTCCCCCATTTATAATTACAGACTCGAGTGCGTTGTCATTCCTGGGTAGTAGTGTAATCTTAGACTGTGTTGCATTGGATCCATAGGCACATGAGTCAGTCTTATTTGATGGTCATTTGAGTGGTACGGGGTTAGACTCCGGGACACATGTTTTATGACCTTGTCCGTTCAAGGAGCACACTAGGAGGACTGAGTCCGGGTGGTGCTATCGTGGCGTGGAGTAGCCATTGGATGGGCGTTTTGGACCTCCGCCAGGTGGGGCAATGCCTTGGTTGTATCCCCCTTGGGCCGGGCCTTGGAGCGGTATTCTCGTTGTTATATCGCTAAGGTCAGTTGACTCTTTGGGTGTAGCTTGAAGGGAGTCGTAGGGACACTTGGGCTTGTGTGTCGTGAAGTGTCATACGATTAACGTTGTATGAGTGGCATACTTTTGTGTTCCCCCACTCTCAACGGATACGGGAAGCCCCTGTCGTCGGCCCGTCGTATTTTGGATATTTAATTGTCCATGTTTTAATATTGAGATTTCATTATACTCTATGGTCGCGTGAGTAATAAATTGGGTTACATGTTTTCAATGACGTACCATAGTATTTAAGAATTGTTTTCCTTTATTTATGGGTCGAGTATTATGTCCCACCCGTGTGTTTGGGTGTTTTGGGATATGAGGTTTTATTTACAATTTCATAATTGGAATATCGAACTATGGTCCCATTTTGGGTGAGTTCCGGATTGCATCATTTTACATGAAGGGTGTGTTTGGGAGCATTATCTTTAAAAGTGCATGTTGTGGGAAAAATGTGTCGTTTCCATTTTAAAGTATATTAATTCGAAAGATCTCGCTTTAAACTGATTTCCTGTCTTTTAAAGATATATTCATTCATGTTAAAACTCTTGAGCTCACTAGGCGTTAAGCCTAACCTTTTTATTTGTCGGCATGTGCATCAGGTTCTAGTTGGGGGTTCGGTTCTAGCAAGTGCTATGAGGATTGAGCCTTAGCTTTATACAAGGGTAAGTAGCTGGTGAAGTCTTCCACATATTAGAGATAGTGATTGTTATTGGGTTTAGTAACACCCGTCCCTTTTCCTAGAATGTATGTATAGGATGAATGTGAGCATTGGGGTTAATTCTCAATTTATGTTTGTGGTTGAAGTATTTATTGATGTATTAGAAAATTTTAAATAAGCTGTTATTTCCGGATTTGAGGGTGTTACAAAAATAGAGAAAAGAGGAGAGAGAATATAAAAATCTCTAAATTTAGAGAAATATCTAAATAGATAGTTTTCTCCCAAAACTAATCATTACCTCCAATAAGTAAACTTTTCCTCTCCCAACTTTCTATATATTAAATAAATTAAATATTTTAATAAGGTAATTAATACTATAGTTGCTAAAATAGAATAGCTGTTGAAGTTGGATGCAAATTTTTTTTAGAGATTTTGATTTCATTTAAGAAAACAAGTAAGGAACAACAGTTGACTGAAGAAAACAAGTATGGAACAACAATCGACTTAAGAAATAAGTATGGAACAACAATCGAGTATGGAGAAGAAACAAGTATCGAACAATCAGTAAAATCATTACCTTTGGAGAAATCGACCAAAGGAAATTATTGTCTAGGGTTGAAATCGAACCAGTAGTGAATTAAAATAGTGTAATCGAACCAGCAATGAACTCGAAACAGTAAAATCGAACGAGCGGTGAAGGTGAAATCAAAATCGAACAAGTAGTGAAGGTGAAATCGAGCAACTAGGTTTTTATTGCGTGATTATTGAGTAGGAGGGTAGACATGTCTTTATTTTTAAATGGTAGAAATGTCAAAGATGTGTCTTAATGGGACATAATATCTTTCCCCTACTTAGTGAATAAGCCGAAAATGTCTGCATGAATTAACCAGTTTTGTCATTAAGCCCCAAGTAAACACTCCAAACGTGTGTGCGAATAAACCAATTTTATAATTAAGCTCATTAACCCCCCAAGTAACCACCCCCAGGAATGATCGTATGACTGATTCAATACAAGCAGCAAGCATGATGAATAAACAATGGCTCCAGAATTCCATTCAATCTGCCTCTTCCAAATTTCCCTAATTTTTACGAGATTCAGTGGTAAGAACGGTATCATCAAAACCCTAGGTGATGCTGTTATTAGCACTTATAGGCGTCCTCAGAACAATGAATCGACATGCCTTGCCGAAACCCTGTTGATGAGCTTAATCACAATCAGCCAATCAGCCATCAGGTTTGTTTTTCTTTGCCCAATTCATTTCTATTGCACATATACACACACTTACAGGTTGATTGAGTTAGGATTCTTAGATTAGGGTTACGGAATTCTGCATTAGAAACGCAAAATGTGCAAAACAGCAAGACGACATACATACATATTTCAATGCCCTACGCAAGGGCGAAGCCAGGATTTTTGACGAGGGTGGTCCTTTTGTTTTAACCATATTTTCTCACAAGATTATCAAACACTTTTAGAATGTGTAAAGTCTCTAGATGTGGTAGATCCTAACTTTGATATAATCTGAGTATATGTGAAACCTCTTTATATCTATTTATAAAATTGTTCTTAAATAGGAGATATATTTAGAGAGAGAGATATATAGAGAGAGAGAGAGAGGAGTTGGTCAAGTTAAAAGAAGTACGATAAGGGCTAAATCACATGTGATACATGTCTAGAAGGCACGACCAAGGTCGTGTGAAAACTCACACATGCAAGGCTCGATGTGTGTGTATCACATGTGATTTTACTCTAAAATCACTTGTTATTTGTTTTTTCTCGTAAGTTGACCGTCTTCTTGTTTAAACTCGTTATATATATATATATATACCGATCTAAGCCATAATTTGGTTTTGATCCTATGGTTTTAATTAAAAGTTATTTCACTTTCAACTTATTTCAAACTTGCATTGCCTTTAATGACAATGGATTAAAATTAATCAATGGTTTAGATTGGTTCTCACGGTTCTCAATCTTTTTTTGGTTCTCACATGATTTAACCCCTATATATATATCTATATCTATCTATATATATATATATATGGTGGATATATAAAAACAAAATAGCTGTTGAAACTTCGTCTATTCCTCGATAAAGAGAAATATGACCACGAGTGGTTCGAATACAATAGATGAAAATAAGCAACTTCATGTTAAACTTAGTAAAATGATTTTCTAATTCCAAAAATATAAATACATGTATATTGTAACTTATTATAAACTAAAATATCAAATTTATATATAACAACTATAGATAGAAAAAGAGAGTGACTAAGTAATAAATGAAGTGGGTATCAATTATATAGTTTATCACTCATCATTCCCAAGAACAGTAGTGGCTTTTTCTTCACTATATAAGAAGACTTTTAAAAGGGTGAGGGTGATCTTGTGATGACCCTAGGCCAACATTGGCTCCGCCCTTGGCCCTACGTACGTGTATATTTGTAACATACAGAGAAAGCTATAGTAAATTGGAGACGAAAAATCAAACAACAGAGTACGTGATTCAGAAACTTGTTTGCATCCACTGTAGTTGTTAGAATTCGTATATGTAGTTTGTGAATTTGGTAGCACATAAGTGGAAGAAGGGCACATTCGTTATAAGCAAATATTCACAACAAAGAAAACGGCTCACATAATCTAGTAAGTCCAGGAATGAGCTATCATATGCCTTATTTGTTAATTGTTAGCAAGGTTAATTTCCTTTTACTCAATGAAGAAAGCTAGAACTATAATATTAGGACATATATTGTTAATAATCTTATAAAAGAATATTTTAATGTCTCATAGCTTCTTCCTTCTACTATGGATTAACCTATGCCCATTCCATTCCTTCCTCCAACAGATGCGGCCAAGTCAGGTAAATTGTTCCTACCTCTCTTTACTGTCATTTAGGGTGCGTTTGGTACATGGAATGGTACAAGACGCAAAAAAAACTTGTTGTCCACGATTGGTGCGAGTGTGCGACAATTAGACTAGGACCGGACATGACTGAGAGGGAAAAAACTACATCTTTCTGTCCAACCAAAACAGGGTAGATGCCACCATCTCGGGCACCCGAGCCGCATCAGTCCCATGGTCATCATGGGGGAGGTAAATCAGCGCATGCATGCCATTGGCAGAGGAGTGGTACCCAAGCTTGAACCTAGGACCTCAAACATATGGATTTAACCCACACCTCTACCACTGAGACATATTAGACAATGGGAACAAATTTGAGGAAGATAAGACAGTTGGTAAATTACTAAACTAGTCATATCAAATTAAAACCCTCAAACCTTCCACAATTCTTTTATCCACCTACTTCACTCTTCCGCATGCACCCTTATGGCCGTTGTATAATGAATTATGACCTTATGAGGTTTACGGTCCAAATCAGTCTCATATAGAACAATAGACATATATGGTAGCCCACGATTGTAGAATATATGATGGTCGGTTGGTGTATATATGTTGTGTAGGTAGGAACCAACAGAACTTGAAGAGTTAAGAGGAAGATTTCATTGCCTGCTGTTACATAATAGGTTTGTTATTAGCAAGAACACAATATGCAGCAGTTCTTTCTTTGAGATTTGAGAGAGACCTCAGGAAGTGTGACTAATCATCACTATGTAAAATTTGAAACCAAAACCGACTATTCATAGCATTTGGTACAACTTTTCTGAAAAATCAGAACGTTTCAACTATAAAGACATCTAACGGCCATGTATTTAGACTTACGCTCATCACTGGTGAACCTCCATGGCCACAAGGGCTATGGAAGCGCTTGGATCCGAACCCGGGGAAGATGAGATTTCCACTACATCCCCGTGAGTCTTAACCAGTGCGCCACAATACCCATTTGTGGATTCATCATGTGGATAAACCGATAAAGTGAGTCTTATGTTTCAACTTTACTTTGATTTTTTGTTCCTTGTAGTTTAAATAATTTGTGGGTAATTGTTGATCCTAAGACGATCTTTTTATGCATAGGTTCACATCGATTTACAATAGCATATAAAAAGTGTCATATTTATCCAAAACCATACAATAGTATCCGTAAAAGAATTTCGTACATAGCATGTTTCTCGACAAACTCACAAGGTCGAGAAAGAACATGTAAGAATCAAAGAAAAACAAGAGAAAATCGTAAACAATAACATAATGGGGCCGGATATAGTAGTTACTAACTTAGAACACCATAGCATAGGCGACAACCAGTAGTGAAAATACTATAGGAATGATTGCGATTCTTGTTGAGGTTGCATCTGATGAACCGTTATCCGTTGATGGCATGGTGTTCGTTTGAGTGCCTGTACTCGAAGGGTTTCTTGAAGATGAAGGTGTTGTTCCTGAAGGCGAGTTCGTTGGAGAAGATGTTGTCGAATTTCAAAACATAGAACGACGAATCAACGATAAGTAGATAAAGTTTACATCTTTTTAGTCTGAAATTTAACTTTCAAGGTTAACCAAAGGGTCACTGGCCCTGTGGTACTCGGTAGCGACCCCGCCTTGGGAATTTTTCTACACCAGTCTCTGCTGGTGAGGGTACGATGTACATAGTAAGGTGTAGAGATGTTCTAGTGAATACCCTTGGCTTGTAAGAATGTTTTGAAAAAAAAAACGATTTTGCAACAAAAAATCCAAGCGTAAGAAGTCTTGTGTAATATAATATACGAGATTTATAAGTTTATAGCTTATTAGTTATTTCGTGGGTCATGTTTACCGACTGAAAAGCCTAAATTTTGCATGAACCCCGTCGAACATTTGGGCAAAAGATGCTGGTTACCATGTCGAGCATTTGTTTAATAATAAGTGTAACATCTTTTTACCAAGTTTCGTTATAAAACTACTTTAATTACATTTTGTAATCGTCACAAGACATCAATGCTATGACTAACATTATATCTTTCTAAACTTCCTTCTACGACACTTTGTGAAAGAACGAGTACCGATGATTTTTGTAGGTGCCTAGATTTTGCAAATGTTCGTTAAGAAGGTATTTTGAAATGATATAACATTACTTATATTTATGTCGAACTCAACTCGAATTTTCAAAAGATTTAGATTATTTGTGCAAAGAGCTTCTTTGAGATTTGAGAGAGACCTTAGGAAGTATGACTAATCATCACTATGTAAAATTGAAACCAAAACCGACTATTCATAGCATTCGGTATGACTTTTCTCAATAATCTGAATGTTTCAACTATGAAGACATCTAACGGTTACTTTTAGTGTTAAATTGCCAGAAAGTTCATAGGAACAAGATTTTGAAAGAAGTTCCAAAATTAAAATTGCAACAGAATAATCACCATACCAGTATAGATACTAGCGGTTTGACCCTTTTGTCACTGTTGGAGTAATTCATCGTACCCCATTTGTGGATTCACCATGTGGATACTGTGAGTCTTAAGTGACAACCATACTTTTTTTTTTGGTTTCTTGTAGGTTAATAGTTTATGGGTAATCGTTGATCTTAAGAGATGATCCTTTTATGCATAGGTTCACATCGAATTTACAATAGCACATAAAGAGTATCATATAATAATATTTATCCAAAACCATACAATAGTATCCGTAAAAGAATTTCGTATATAGCATGTTTCTCGACAGATTCACAAGTTTGAGAAAGAACATGTAAGAATCAAAGTAAAAAACAAGAGAAAAAAATCGTAAACAATAACATAATGTTGCCGGATATAGTAGTTAATAACTTAGAACACCATAGCATAGGCGACAACCAGTAGTGAAAATACTATAGGAATGGTTGCGAATCTTGTTGAGGTTGCATCTGATGAACCGTTATCTGTTGATGGCACGGTGTTCGTTTGAGTGCCTGTACCCGAAGGGTTTTCTGAAGATGATGGTGTTGTTCCTGAAGGAGAGTTCGTTGGAGAAGACGCTGTTGAATTTCAAAACATAGAACAACGAATCAACATATGTAGATAAAATTTACATCTTTTTAGTCTGAAATTTAACTTTCAAGGTTAACCAAGGGTCATTGGCCCCACGGTACCTGGGTTACCGGTAGTGCCCAGCCTCCAAGAAGGTCGAGGGTTCAAAACTTACCAAAGGTGAGTAGTGTGTGTGAGTATTTGCCGTATATAAATATTATATACTTCAAAAGAATTGAATTTGACCTCAAATGGAAGCCGACATATATTAACAAATAGAAGTTAAAAAGTTCATATATGTAACACCCTATAGCCCAAAGAACCAGGCTGACCCATCACCTCCGAATCAACTTAAAACCATGGTGAAAGTTATTGGTACAACCTTGAATGTATAAGGAACTCACAAATATACTTTTCTGTCCATGTGGGACGGTTGTTACAATATAATCTGAAAATAACTTGAAAGATAAGCTGCTAAGAAATATTTATTTCGTTACCGTTGCATCGACTGGTTGGTGGAGTCTGGACATTGCAGGCCTTAGGCAACTCAAGAGCCTGAGTCTGGTTGATGTTAATACCCACAGACGAGCCACCACCATTAAGGACTTGACACAGGCACTGTGGCTGTGACCGGACCACGCTGGCTAGTTGGGAGCAACATCCTGAGGATGGTGTTGATGAGTTACCAGAAATGTAGTTGAGGCACGGTGACATGCTAATTAGCACACTTGTGCACCCCGAAGATTGAGCCATTGCGGTTCCATAGAGGGTGGCCATTGTGATCGCTAGGATCATCATAGTTTGATGTTGTGCCATTTGGTTTTTTCTGGGATTTTGGTGTGTTTTGTGTAATGTAGTTTGGGTGGAAAAAAAATAGGAGATTGAAGTTCTGGTTTGGTTTGGTTAAGAGTATGGAGATCTTCTGTATCTATATATAGGAGTTGGCATGGCTGAGTTAACCCTGGAGGTGTTGTATATAGGTTACCTACTTTTCCTACTTTATAACATTGGCCACCAAAGAGATGCAAATGGGGTGGTTTAGTGTCCAATTGTAGGAAGTAAACTAAATTAAATCAAACGATCCCAGTCAATCCCATATGGAATAGGGTTTGGGAGCAGGGGTGGATTTAAGAAGGCCAGAGGGGGTGAACGCGCACCCACCCTATTGTGTCGACGCAGTGGAAAAATGTCTGGTTTTAAAGATTGTATCCACTTTGATGTGTGTTCCCCTCAGTTAACACTTAACAAAAAAAAAGTTGTAGCCTAATGGTAGTGTCATACTGTCATTGCATTTGGAATTATAGGTAGCAAAACCGAATTCTTTTGACTTTCTTTTAATTTTTTTGATGACAACAGAAAAAGGGAAAAAGAAAGAAAAAAACCACTTGGTGTTACACTTACACTTACACTTACACTTACAAAAAACCTTGTATGTCATTGTTAATTAAACCGTAATTATATAATTAATTATTTTCTTTGTTCTATATTATGCAAATTATTTAGTGACCCTGCTTGGGAGTTTTTCTACACCAGCAGAGATTCTGCTGGTGCGGGTACGATGTACATAGTAAGGTGTAGAGATGTTCTTGTGAAGACCCTTGGCTTGTAAAAACGTTTTGAAGAAAAACGATTTTGCGACTGAAAATCCAATCATAAGAAGTCTTGTTTAATATAATACGGGATTTATAAGTTTATAGCTTATTAGTGATTTCGTGGGTCATGTTTACCGACTGAAAAGCCTAAATTTTGCATGAACCCCGTAGAACATTTGGCAAAAGTTGCCGGTTACCATGTTGAGCGTTTGTTTCATAATAAGCGTAACATCTTTTTACCAAGTTTCGTTATAAAATAACTTTTATTTCATTTTGTAATCGTCACAAGACATCAATGCTATGATATGAGTAACGTTATATCCTTCTAAACTTCCTTCTATCCAACACTTTGTGAAAGAACGAGTACCGATGATTTTTGTAGGTGCCTAGATTTTGCAAATGTTCGTTAAGAAGGTTTTTTGAAATGATATAACATTACTTATATTTATGTTGAACTCAACTCGAATTTTCAAAAGATTTAGATTATTTGTATAAAAAGCAGTTCTTTCTTTGAGATTTGAGAGAGACCTCAGGAAGTATGACTAATCATCACTATGTAAAATTGAAACCAAAACCGACTATTCATAGCATTTGGTATGACTTTTCTCAATAATCTGTGTAACATCCCAGGCCAACCATACCAGATATTGTCCGCTTTGTTCACACACCCGGACTCACGGTTTTAAAACGCGTCTGGTAGAGGAAGTATCCAGTCCCTTATAAGGCAACTCTCCAACCAATGTGGGATCTTACAATCTGAATGTTTCAACTATGAAGACATCTAACGGTTACTTTTAGTGTTAAATTGCCAGAAAGTTCATAGGAACAAGATTTTGAAAGAAGTTCCAAAATTAAAATTGCAACAGAATAATCACCATACCAGTATAGTTACTAGCGGTTTGACCCGTTGTCACTGTAGGAGTAGTTCATCGTACCCCATTTGTGGATTCACCATGTGGATACTGTGAGTCTTATGTTACCACCATACTTCTATTTTTTTTTGTTTCTTGTAGGTTAATAGTTTATGGGTAATCGTTGATCCTAAGATGATCCTTTTATGCATAGGCTCTCATCGACTTTACAATAGGATATAAAAAGTATCATGTAATCATATTTATCCAAAACCATACAATAGTATCCGTAAAAGAATTTCGTACATATCATGTTTCTCGACAAACTCACAAGTTTGAGAAAGAACATGTAAGAATCAAAGGAAAACAAGAGAAAATCGTAGACAATAACATAATGTTGTCGGGTATAGTAGTTAATAACTTAGAACACCATAGCATAGGCGACAACCAGTAGTGAAAATACTATAGGAATGGTTGTGAATCTTGTTGAGGTTGCATCTGATGAACCGTTATCTGTTGATGGCACGGTGTTCGTTTCAGTGCCTGTACCCGAAGGATTTCCTGAAGACGAAGGTGTTGTTCCTGAAGGAGAGTTCGTTGGAGAAGATGCTGTCGAATTTCAAAACATAGAACAACGAATCAATGATAAGTAGATGAAATTTACATCTTTTTAGTCTGAAATTTAACTTTCAGGGTTAACCAAAGGGTCATTGGCCCCGTGGTACCTAGATTACCGGTAGTGTCCAGCCTCCAAGGAGGTCGAGGGTTCAAACCTCACCAAAAGTGAGTATTTGCCGTATATAATAAATATTTATACTTCAAAAGAGTTGAATTTGACCTCGAATAGAAGTTAAATATATTAACAAATAAAAGTTAAAAAGTTCAGATATGTAACACCCTATAGCCCAAAGCAACAGACCGACCCATCAACCTCCGAATTAACTTAAAACCATGGTGGAAATTATTGGTAGCCCACAACCTTGAACTTATAAGGAGCTCACAAATATACTTTTTAGTCCATGTGGACAGGTTGTTACAATATAATTTAAAAATAACTTGAAAGATAAGCTGCTAAGAAATATTTATTTCGTTACCGTTGCACCGACTGGTTGGTGGAGTCTGGACATTGCAGGCCTTAGGCAACTCAAGAGCCTGAGTCTGGTTGATGTTAACACCCATAGACGAGCCACCACCATTAAGGACTTGACACAGGCACTCTGGCTGTGACCGGACCACGCTCGCTAGTTGGCTGCAACATCCTGAGGATGGTGTTGATGTGTTACCAGAAATGTAGTTGAGGCACGGTGACATGCTAATTAGCACACTCGTGCACCCCGAAGATTGAGCCATTGCGGTTCCATAGAGGGCGGCCATTGTGATCGCTAGGATCATCATAGTTCGATGTTGTGCCATTTGGGTTTTTTTCTGGGATTTTGGTGTGTTTTGTGTAATATAGTTTGAGTGGCAGAAAAGATAGGAGATTCAAGTTCTGGTTTTGTTGAGTGTGTGGAGATGTTCTCTGTCTATATATAGGAGTTTGGCATGGCTGAATCAACCATAGAGGTGTTGTGTATTGGTTACCTACTTTTCCTACTTTATAACATTGGCCACCAAAGAGATGCACATGGGGTGGTTTAGTGTTCAATTGTAGGAAGTAAACTAAATTAAATTAAACGATTCCAGTAAATCCCAGATGAAGGGCCTGTTTATTAGCAGCTTAATGAGCTTAATGTGACTCCCATCTTATTCAATCAGCTATACATGATTGTTTGGTAGTGGCTTAATGATAAAGAAAGTGGCTTATTCAGTAAGTTTTTAGGGGAGAGTTTTATGCAGAAAGTCAAGTTTTCTCCAAACCTGTCATTCCCGATTAAAAAACACACCTTTTTCCATCTACGAAAAACCCCTCCCAAACAAAAACATTTCTAATATATACAGACAGATTAATCCAAACAGACAACTTTATCCACTCAGGACTTAATGGAAAACCAACTAACAACCCCGAAGTAGGGTCTAGGAGCAGGGGATGGATTTAAGAAGGCTGGAGGGGGTGAACGTGCACCAACTCTATTGTGTCGACGCAGTGGGAAAATGTTTGGTGGTTTTAAAGGTGAGTCCGCTTATAGTTGACAAAAAAAAAGTTGTAGTCTAATGGTAGTGTCATATTGTCATTACATGCGGAATTACATGTAGCAAAATCAAATTCTTTCGACTTTGTTTTTTTTATGACAACAGAAAAAAGGAAAAAGAAAGAAAAATAACCCACTTGGTGTTGCAAAAAACCGCGTATGTCATTTTTTATTAAACCGTAATTTTATAATTAATTAATTATTTATTCTATATTATGCTAATTATTTAGCGACCCTGCTTGGGAATTTTTCTACACTAGTCTGTGAGGATACGGTGTACATAGTAAGGTGTAGAGATGTTCTCGTGAAGACCCTTGGCTTGTAAAAATGTTTTGAAAAAACAATTTTGCGACCACAAATCCAATTGTAAGAAGTTATGTGTAATATAATATGAGATTTATAAGTTTATAGCTTATTAGTTATTTCGTGGGTCATGCTTACCGACTGAAAAGCCTAAATTTTGCATGAACCCCGTCGAACATTTGGGCAAAAGATGTCGGTTACCATGGCGAGCATTTGTTTCATAATAAGCGTAACATCTTTTACGAAGTTTCGTTATAAAATCTTTTATTTCATTTTGTAATCGTCACAAGACATCAATGATATGAGATGAGTAACGTTATATCTTTCTAAACTTCCTTCTATCCGATACTTTGTGAAAGAACTGAGTACCGATGATTTTTGTAGGTGCCTAGATTTTGCAAATAACATTACATGTATTTATGTCGAACTCAACTTGAACGTTAAAAAGATTTAAATTATTTGAGTAAAAAGTTTATTACTGGCAACCCTAATCGGTCCCCAAACGAAACTCGTTTTCAAAGACACCAATATGAGGGGGTATTTTTTAGCTCACTCAACGACTAGGCTAGTAAGGGCCTAGATCAGACGTATTTAAGAGTTAATATGTTCTAAAAATTGGAAAAAAAAAACACAAACAGTCTAAATGTAAAGAGTTCTGAACGATTCAGACTTAAGAGCCATAATTATTTTCTTTTTTTGAAAAACAAACAACCCCCAAGTCATCTAGCCCGTTAAGTCCATTATCAAGCTCTAATTAAATACCACATTGGTATTATTATTCGTGTTTTTTTTAAGTATATAATATCTCTATATTTCACAACCTACATATGGTTTTTATTTATGTTGAGTTTTGAACTCTTGACTTCTCCAAGAATACAGGGATTTTACCGTTAATCCGGATACCAATAATTCTTTAATATTTAAAAGAAATAATGCTTTTTAATTATTAGGTGGGGCCAAAAGGGATTTTATTAGTTAAAACTTAGGTGACCTACTCGAGCATAGAATTGGTTTCTGGTGACTAACAACCAAACTATGGTCAAATGGGTCCGTCTTGTGTCGGGATTCGCTTGGACCGGTTATAGCCTAAGGTCTTGCCTAAGGGTCCAAGACCGGTTACAAGGTTTATGGAAATTCAAGGCCCAACCCAGGACCAACAACTAATTATCTAGAAGACGGTAGGCGTGTCAAAAATAACCGAAACCGAATAACCCATCAGAACCAAACGAAATTTGTGTTAATTGGTTTCGGGTTATTCGGTTTTCGGGTTAAACGGTTAGGTTAACCGAATAAGGATTCTTATTCGGTTCGGTTTTCGGTTAATTTTTTCTTAATTCGGTTAAACCGAATAACTCGAATAACACATTCTACTAATATTTTATATATTTTATGTTTATAAAAATTAAGCCAAATACATGTTATAGTATTATTATTTTACATATTTTATTGCTATATAACGTTTTTAACTTTTTATTGATATTAGATAATATTTTGTGTTGTATTATGTTTTTTTATTTGATTTACAACGTCGCATGAAAAACTAATTTTATTTGATAGATATTGGTTTTTAATAGATGGTGTGTTTTACATAATATAAGTCAATTGTTGAGTATGAATGTATGATACAATTACATATTAGAAGCAATGGACACTTA
Source organism: Arctium lappa (assembly GCA_023525745.1). Taxonomy (NCBI): domain Eukaryota; kingdom Viridiplantae; phylum Streptophyta; class Magnoliopsida; order Asterales; family Asteraceae; genus Arctium; species Arctium lappa. The sequence goes on along the minus strand of CM042056.1, from coordinate 16,348,392 downwards.
ATTTGGGAAAATTATTTGAGCAAGTGTCAAATGAACAAATATAAATCCTTATTTGGTTTAACCAGTTATCGAACCGAATAACCCAAAACCGATTAAACCGAACCTTATTTGGTTTGGTTTGGTTATTGGTTAATTTTAAAAAACTTAAAAACCGATTAACCCAAACCGAATAAACCGACCGAATAACACCCATAGAAGACTGGGTTTCCCCCAAAAAAAATAAGTCTATAAATGATAATACAATTTTTCAAAATTTTCAAGTTTTTGTTCAAATATTTGAAGTTTTTTTTTTTGTTTTTTCAAGATTTTAAGTAATTGTATTATTTAAAATGTATTTGGAAAACGGTAATTTAAAAAACATATATAACATTTTTTTTGTGTAAATAAGATTTTTTAAAATAATTTTTTTATTTTGAAAAACCGGGCCACGCCTGCGACCGCGACTAGTTGCCGGTCCGAGGATCAATCCTATGATTTTTGGTTGGTAACGGGACTGGAACCGACCGACCCGATTTTGAAGGGATCTATTTGGGACTGGCTCAGTCAAAGATCTATTTTCGGCCATCACTAAATTGCGAGCTAGATCACTTATTTACAAAAAAAAAAGAACCAAAGTTGGGGGCTTGTTTCAAATATGGTCCAATATTGGGTCCAAATTATAACCATCGGTCAAGTTTGATTAGAACTAGTTAGGTTTATTGATCATGTATTGGACCCATTGGTTTTGTATTGGGTCTAAGTGGGACTAGGCTTATATCTATATGTAATTTTGGAGAGTCGACACGGTTTGACCCGAGGGAAAGTCAATTATATCGATTTCGGAAATAATGCATTTTTTTCAAATTGAATTGACCTTGACCTTTTGAGCAAAACACAAGACTACGTCTTACGCCCAACGTGTTTTTGGCTGAATTCCACCGTTACGGAAACTTTTTTGTTTTTTTGGTTGATTTCATTAAATTTCCCAAATTTTTAGTATTGATTGTCCCTTGTTTTTTCTAGGTTTTCAATTTCGTTTCCTTTACATCTAGAGTATTAAATAGGATGTTTTGCAAATCAAAGTTAATTATGCACCTATTTAACTTCCTTATGCATCTAGTATTTTGTGTAACAATAATCAAATTAATAACTAAAAGCAAATTAGAAAATACAAAAAGGAGATAAATATGTGGAACAGGTTGGAATCGAACCCCAAACTTCCTTTACAAGGAGCTTTATTTCGGCTAACACAAGCCATCCCACTAACTGCATATTTTTGGACACCTTAAAATTAAGCGGATGCACTTTCAAGATGCCTATATTTTTTTCCTTTAAGGTAATTAAGTAAGCGAATGCATGGCACTTGAGTAGGTCCACCCCTATTTTTTTAGTTCAACAACAAATATTATATATCATATAATCATATTCTCACATCCTTACAAGTGTTTGGATGAGGCTATTAAAAGTGATTATATGACATTGATTATGAAAATAAGTTGTAACCATCAAATCAGTTATGATCTTTTTTTTTTAAATTTAAGATGGTTTGTAAATTAAGGGGTCATTTACCAAAATCTTACCAGATAAATGTTTACCTGTTGTCACTTACTATACCGAATGAGCATGACAATGACCGATAATTTTACCTGGCAGGAAGCATAAACATGACCAAAAATCTTGCCCGGTAAGTACTTACCGGACAAAAGATGTTTACCAACAATTCATATTGATAGCCGATACCGTTGCATAAAGTAAGTGAAAGTGATAACTATTACCGGTAAGCACTTACCCAATGAACATTTGATAGACGACCCCTAAATAACCATCAATTGCTAAATAGGTTGGGAGATTTTCATCTTAATGACTATTATATGATTAATGATAGTTTAGCTATGTAACTAATATTTTTTTTATTTAGGCATCTAAATTAGAGATGTACAAAGAGGCTCAATCTTGAAGCCTAGGTTTGAGTTATGTTTGGCAAACTAGTTGATAAGCTAGCTTTTTAAAACGCTATTCTTAGTAGCTTTTCAATAAGCTAGTTTATGGTCGTCCAAACATGTACTAAAAAAAAGCTAGCTTATAAGCTAGTTTTTTTTTTTGCCAAACAATGCCTTGGCCTGAAAAAGCTTGAAAAACCTGATTATGAAAGTTCTATGGTCACTTTTTTCTAACTAGAAGCGTACTCACGCAATGCAGCGTGATACGTTACGATTTTAATGTTTATTTTTATTTTTATTTTTTTGTTTTTTATTGATTTACAGTACAATTTTGGATGGTTTTTATTGACTGATAATGGGTTTTTTATATATAAATTTGTTTAATTTAGGCTTAACAATATAATTTTTTTTATATAAAAAAAATAAGTAGTTTGTTAAAATTCATTAATTATCTTATACATTTTAAATTTTTTATATTTAAATTGAGATGTTTATCTTGTTTTGATTATGTTTATCAGAATTCAAATTTCATAATTTTAGGATTTGGGGATTAGAGATAAGGATTTTGGGGGATAAGAATGAAATTTATTAATTAGGGTTAAAAACATTTAAAAGTAGTACATATTGCTTCATTAATTGTTTTTATGATATTTTAAGTAGATTAGCATTAAATAATAGTACATAATGCTTAATACATCACGATTTTAATGTTTATTTTTATTTTTTTATTGATTTACAGTACGATTTTGAATTGTTTTTATTGAGTGATAATGGTTTTTTATATATAAATTTGTTTAATTTAAGTTTAACAATATAATGTTTTTTATATAAAAAAAATTAAGTAGTTTGTTAAAATTAATTAATTATCTTATATATTTTAAATTTTTTATATTTAAATTGAGATGTTTATTTTGTTTTGATTATGTTTATCAGAATTCAAATTTCTTAATTTTAGGGTTTGGGGATTAGAGATAAGGATTTTGGGGGATAAGGATGAAATATATTAATTAGGGTTAAAAGCTTTACAGGTAGTACATTAGGCTTTAGTAGTTATTTTTAAGAGATTTTAAGTAGATAGCTTTAAATGATAGTAAATAAAGCTTAGTGAGTTGTAATTAAGAGTTTTTTATGTCATTTTTATAATATAGTATAGATATGCAAAGTTCGGTAATTTTAATGTTTAATTTATATTTTTTGTGTTTAAGTTGCAAAAATATAATTATAATACATGTTTTATAATCATATACATGTGAATTTCAAGACAACTTTTTTGACATCCGATGATAGATATATTGACAAGATTTAATTTTGATGGAAACATTACCAAACTTTATAGTCTAAATCAAATTGAGGTGTCAAAAGTCTTCTCATCAAATACATCAATTCTTTATGGAGTTAGATTTTATTTTATAAATATATGACAATATGATAGTTATCTTAGTATTAAATATCATTATATAATACATATAATTTATCGACGCCCCAGAAAATCATAATGAACGTGCAAAATAAGTACGCCTTTTAGAACAAGTCGAGTTCTTGATCACTCACCATTTTACAAGTGTAACGTCCAAGTTCAAGACAAAAAAACCTGTCCCAATAACAAATAAATCAACTTAAAACTATAATGAAAGATGTGGAATGAGTTGTTATAACAAGGTTATAAACTCTCGACAAATTGAAGACATGTGATTTTTTTTTCTTTAATTAGCTTAATGGGTTTTTCATTCATCTGTTGTTGTTTTTTTATTCAGTTTTATAATTATTATATTAGATAAGTTTGATTTGGATAAACGTATCTTATTTCAGATAATTGTTAATAAGAAAAAAAGGGCCCTTAATGATGAAAATTACGATAATTTAGCATCCATAAAAAGTCATAATTTTTACGATAAATAAGTTTCAATCATTATTTTTTCTGTAAGAATTTTTTTTAAATACATTGTATGGTATCAAATTCATAACCAAACTTAAAATTTGAGTTTGAAACTCTTTTAGTCGAAAGTTAATTATTTATATATAAATCACATGAATCATATGATTCATTGATTCGAGTTAAACTACTAAAACGACATGATATGTAGTACCTAGTTCTAGATTGATACACGAGATGATTGTGAAAAGTTGAAACGAAAGAAAGTAGACAAGAGCATTCTACATCAATGATTTAATTCAAGAATTTAGAAATTTAAGGAATTTGACAAAAATAGCTGTTTTGACGAACTAAATTTACCTACTACCCAAATCTCTCTCATTTCACTATTTTATCAACACCTCGGCAAATGCTCTGGCCATTTAAAAAGAAACAAACTGCAAATATACATTCACACATAAAAACGATAAAAATGCAAGGTATCATTTTTGTAGAGAGTACTTGTGGAGAGTATACTTGTGTATCATGTCAATTTAATCAATATATTATTTAATTATTTAATGAGACTTCATGTTAATATCCCTATGTCACCTAAATCAACTATAATTAAGATATAATAAATTATCAAATAATGACAAAGGATCCTGGAGTTTCTAGTTGATTTATTATAAAAATAAAAAGGAAAATCGGAACTACAACTCTTTTTTGACGTTATTTTGATAATTTATTATATCTTAATCTAGAATTAATTAATTGTCTCGATGATTATTTTATTTTATGTTCTTTTTCAAAGAGCAAGATGTGAAATCATAAAACAATAACGAGGGTAGTTTTGGAAATAAAAAGAATTATCTCGATCTAGATTAAATCCAAAATGCTAATTCTAGTTGTTTCATATTTAATGTAAGATGAAATTTCACATTTAAATGTTTAAGCAAGTCAAATATCTATCCATTTAAATTAAATGATATGTCAAAAGAATATAACTCATAATTAACAACCCTTTATGTTATATGATATTATAGATGGATAAGAAGACTAAATAGATGATTAGATTAAAAAAGACGGAAACAAATATAATTGGTACACCAAATTAGTTCTATTTTTGAAGTGAATGATCTATTGAGGACCAGGCACGTCAAAAATTGATTTGTGACCACATAAAAGCGATAAAATACTATTTTTAGTAAAGAAGGAAAAAGAATATTGAATTCAGTTTAGATCAAACCAGATAATATGCATCTTTGTTTGATATCTCTATCTGATATTATATATACGATGTTTATGCTTATTTAACGTAGGAGAAATCAATATCATCAATTTGTTTATTTTAAGTATTTTTCTAAGAAACTTCATTGAAAAATTGTATGTCAAGGTTCACGCGTTTTCAAGTGACAGGATGACTTTCGTCTTATTTCCTCCGAGTTTATCCATAGATTTAAATTATTTCTTTTATGAAAATATTTTTAAATATATTAATATTTATTTGATTCATTTTAGAGTAAACTCCAACTTTGGTCCCTGAGGTTTATTGATTTCTTTGAAAGAGGTCTCTATGGTTTCATAATTCAAGTTTACATCCCCAGGGTATGGATTTTGCTCTAAAAAAGGTCCCTGGACACTAACACCGTTAAAAACTCCGTTAGAGGCAGGGGTATTTTTGTCCAACCATATTTTTGACCCTTTTTTGTAATTTTCTTTTTTCTTCTTATCTTTGTAAAAAAACCAAAATTTTAGAGGGATCAAGTATGTAAATTTTACTCTCCTTTCCGGTCATCTTCTCCGACCATTCGCCGATCATCTTCTCCGGCCAAATCATCGGTCGTCTTCTCCGGCAAAAAAAAATCAGACACAAACTCTAATCCAAACCTTAATCCAAACACCAACATCAATTAAACCAAGACCAAATCCAAACCTAAACATCAACATGAGAAATTAAAAGTAAATCATAAACAAAACCCAAAATCATAAAAGTAAATCCATCTATACAACCTGTAACCACCCTCCTTTCACTTCCTCTTCTTTCTTCTCTGTCACCATCCCACTCTTGAACCCACTTATCTCCCTCACCTCTTCATCGCTAAATATTGTGGAACCATCCACCACATTCTCGTCCACACCAGTCGCCATCTCTCCCTCTGTTATCTCACCAACAAAATATATTTTGAGCGTTTATTTAGTGTGTGTGTGCGTTTATACGAGAGAGAGACAGGGAGAGAGATATGTGTTGGTTTTGGGGTTGGTGATGGGAGTTGTATTGAATGACATGAAATTAAGGGGTGTCGGACGACGGTGTTGGTCACCGCCGGTGAAGCAAGGGAGATGGTCCCAACGAGTTACACACGGTCATACATACATATATATATATATATATATATATATTTATTAGTTAATTACATATAAGTCCTAAGGTTAGTTTGTATTTACAAAAAAAGAAAATAAAAAATAAAATAGAATTACAAAAAGGGGAAGAAAACATGATTGAACCAAATTACCCCTGGCACTAACGGACCATTTTGACGTCGTTAGGTGTAGGGACCATTTCTAGAGCAAAATTCAAACCCTGAGGATGTAAACTTGAATTATGAAACCATAGGAATCTCTTTCAAAGAAATCAATAAACCTCAGGGACCAAAGTTGGAGTTTACTCTTCATTTTAAAATATTTATAGTTATTAAGGTACATATCTAAGAGAATGTTTTTCTATTTAGATTTTGTGACAAATTGAGGGCTTATTTTGAGAACCTATCAAATTATGATAATTGTAAAAACTAGTGTATCATGTTCTATTTCAAATGATTTATTTTTTTATCTGAGATTAACATTTAAAATATTGATTAACACATATTTGTTTCATAATGTGATTGATTCACATACACTTGTTTCACAATGTGAACATTTTTAACCTGTTTGTGAAACAAAAGATACGTGTAAAAATGTTTCATATTGTGAACCGAATACATATGAAGCAAACACACTGTGAAACAAATTTATGTTCATCAATACATTAAATGGTAGTCTTAGATGGAAAATGTAATAATGTAGAAAAATATCTTAAGGTAAAAATTCGCATGGATTTCACAAATTTTGGAGTTCTAAAATGATTAAGCCCCTTGTAACAATTACCTACAGATATATAAGAAAATGAAATTTGTTGGCGATGCTGATAGAAAATATTGTATTTATCTGGGAACTCAAGGCATATGAAAGGCGAGAAAATAGTATTAAAAAGAAAAAGTGAATGTGTAAGAAAACGAAAGCTATGAATTCTGCAAGAAAGCAGAAGACAAACCAAAGCACGACAAAGAAAAAGCTAGAACACTTCGAAGGAACTTGAAACCAGACTGAAGCGGACACAACGAAAACCAAATATGACCAACTGAACAACAACAAAACCAACCAAAGTTAAAAACCAGTCGCATAAAAAAAAGTGTGAAATTAGGGGTTGTTTGGCAGTTGCTGAATGATTTAGGTGTCGTTTGTTTTTTAAGAGGTCTAAAGTCTGAAGTCTTATTTTAGTTATGATTAATAAGAGGTTGTGTGTAAAAATGTCTGAATGATTCAGACTTAAGAGCCATTAAGAGGTTTTTTAAATAAAACAAACAACCCCTTAGTGCAGAATGATTAAGTGGTCTGAATGATTAAGTGGTCTGAATGATTAAGAGATTTTTATGATATAGGGGTTGTTTGTTTTTTTTTAAAAACCTCTTAATGGCTCTTTAGTTTGAATCGTTCAGACATTTTTACACACCACCTCTTATTAATCATAATTAAAATTAGACTTCAGACTTTAGACCTCTTAAAAAACAAACAACACCATAGTGTAAAATGAAATATGGTTGTTTATAATGAAATCAGAGCACTTAATGGTTAAGGGAGAGTCAGGATACAAAATCATTCAGAGGATTTTGGAACCATTAAGAGACAATTCCTTTTTTTGCCAAACAAGATTTTACCTCTTAACGATTCAGAGATTGCCTCTTAATGGAACCATTAAGAGGTAAACAAACAACCCTTACAGACGGTCATTAAAACCTTGCCCGTTGCATCAATCCGTCCAAAAGAAGTTTAAACCATTGGCTCAAATCGAAATTCACTGAAAAGATAAAACACTTGATTTACATTCATAAAATTCGTGTTTGTAATTATTAAAAAGTATCTAAGATTTTTGACTGATACTATAAAAATTATATTTTTTTTCTTAATTAGTGTAACGTGCTTTCAAAATTTTATTTCGCACGCATTTACCCGATGAACCTTCCATTCTTACATGATATTGGACATTATAAATCGGTAATATTTGATGATGTTTAAACTACATGGAATTTTAAGTGAAATTACATCTTTTATTTTATTTTTCCTCCATCTCTTACCGCCTTCCTCATCCTTGCCATCAGAAACAATGAGACAAAATTCCTCACACATCAAGCGATGAGGATCAATAGCCAGTTGAAAGAAGTCGAGCACTTGCAAGATCTGCTATGGGAAGAATCCAGATTAGACCAGTTGAGAGGATTGTTTATAGTATATGGGGTTTTATTCGAAGTTAATTGTTTCTATGATTGTTTCTTAGTCTGATAGCCAATTTATTCATATTGAAATAAGTAAACTACAAAAAAAATTCAATTGGTGGAAACAAAAACGACTAAAAAAGGGAAATATATACCAAAAAATGAAACAAGCCGCTCATAAATGCCGGCCGCTTGCTCCTTTGTTTGCAAAACCACACTGTCCTTTTTCATGATTCATCAAAAGAAGATAACAAACACCGTTGATGATATTTCTAATGTCTTATATTAGTTTTAAGGCGTCAATTTTATGCTTGATAAATATATATTTCATCATGTTAAAGCCCAATAACCAATTATATAAATTTTATTTAGATCGTATGCTTGATCAAACATTATATTTACTCGTTAAAATAAAAAATTAAATTAAAATGTAACGTATTTTTATTAAATTTCTTTTTTTGAAAATACGAATTTGAATAAACAAATTTAAGAATACTATAAGCGTACTCGCGCAATGCAGCGGGATAGATCACGATTTTAATGTTTCATTTTGTTTTTTGTTTTTTTTGTCGATTTACAGTACGATTTTGGATTGTTTTAAAAAAGTGATAATGTTTTTTTTTATAAATTTGTTTAATTTAGCCTTAATAATATAACGTTTTTTATATAAAAAAATTTAAGTATTTTGTTAGAATTCAATGATTATCTTATATATTTTAATGACATGTAGAAAAAAATAACCAATTACATGTTTAATAATATGATTAAAACAAATTTATAGTAATATAATATATTAATTAATAGTGATATATGGAAAGATCTGCATAAAAGGAAGACCCTGCACATACCAAATTGGTGGGTGTTAGAAGTCTGCAGTAGTAATATGTATCTTGTGCTTTGATACTTGTAAATTAAGAGATTTTTAAAATTTTGCATAAAATGATAGTACCTTGTGTCTAATAATTTGTATTTAAGAATTTTTTATCCGTGCTTTATAATTTAGTATAGATATAGATATATAGTTTAGAAAAGTATACATAATGCTACTACAAGGATTAATATTCGAGAAATCTAAAATTTGTGAGATCCCTAAAATCTATCATAAGTTATAAATATAAGATAATTATTATCATTAAATCAATAAGATAATTTATGAGATAATTATTGTTATTTATTAAATATAAATTAATGTATTTTTTAGGAAATTTTATGCAGTATATCTTATTAATTAATAAGGTAATTTATGAGATAAGCCCTAAACCCTAACATACACCTAATCACACGTGTATATAAAGTGAACACAAATGTAAATAAAATTAATTCTTTTAATAGAGTGTTTACAAGGTTCACATGGTGTTCACAAGTGGTATATTTAAATTTAGTTTTATTGATTTAGTTAATGTTCATAAGCTATACCAGATCCGTAGATTTAAAGTGCGTTTATAAACTATAATAATATTTCAAAGAGAGTGTTCACAATGTGTTTATATATTCAACCGCTAGGTCTTTGGCCTAGTGACCACCTCTCTTCCGTAAACGCTTCCACCTGGGGTTCCCGTACTAGGGTTTGAATCCGGGGGAAGACATGATGTCTTTTTCGGTGCATGCTTATTGAGGTAGGACATGTAGGGTCCACAAAAGTGGGCCACGGGATCTTGGGTCCCCGCCAATAAACCTTATGTGTTTATATTCAATTATATGTGTATGCATGGAGAAAAGAGTTGGAAAATATAAGAGAAAAAGATAGAGATAAAAAAAAAGAGGAGAGAGAGAGAGAAAAATAGGGTTTAAAATATAAATATCGTTTCTCGTACGATTTTAAAAAATAAGATAAGTCCAACAACACATTTGGTGGCAAAGGATAAAAAATACAAGTCATTTTTAGTCCGTGTGGGTTGTTAAAAGTTTTTATTTTAGTCCTTATGATTTTGAGATTATGATTTTCATCCTTATAATTTATAATTATACATTTTTAGTCCTTAAGATTTATATTTTATTGTTTTTTTCATCCCTATGGTTTATAATTCATTTCTATTTTGGTCCTTCATGCTTAAAAGTAGTGTTTTGGCCTTAGGGACGAAATTTGAAATGAATTGCAAACCATAGGGATGAAAACCGAGACATCAAAACCAAAGGGATGAAATCCACAATTTTTAACAAACCATAAGGACTAAAAACGTAATTTACTCAAAATACAAAGTAGAAGTCCCAATGCAAAAGGAAGAGGAAATAGAGAAGTCAACAAGTCTTTACACATTTCTTTTTATTCAATATTAATGTGCTCATTGACCAAAGGAGAAAAAAGTCATTTTCTAAAAATCGAATCTTCTTATCAACATTTCGAACATTTTTTTTCGTAACAAAAATCTTTCATACTAAATATATAAATATAATTAATGACTAGAAGCGTACTCGTGTTTACAGCGAGATACATCACGATCTTAACGTTTCATTTTATTTTTTTTATCGATTTACAGTACGATTTTAGATGGTTTTGAGAAAGTAATAATGTTTTTTTTATAAATTTGTTTAATTTAGGCTTAATAATATAATGTTTTTTATATAAAAAAATTAAGTATTTTGTTAGAATTCAATAATTATCTTATATATTTTAATGACATATAGAAAAAATAACCAATTACATATTTAATAATATAATTAAAACAAAATTATAGTAATATAATATATTAACTAACAGTGTACCCGTGCAATGCATCGGGGTGAACAATTGTAAATGAAAATAAAAAATTAATGTAATAACTTATCAGAAAAAAAGAAAAAAGATATATATGGAGTAAATCGTATATTTATAATTTATGTAGCATTAATAGTGATAAACGTATAACTTGAGTTTTTTCAATCATGAAGCATTAAGAAATTATATTAAAGTAATCGTTAAATGTATATTTGAATTTTAAAAACATGTATTAATCAGCGATATCTAACGAATGATAATATTTTTTCAAAATACTGAAATATAGAATAGGTAAAAACAACAAATATAATGTTGGATGGTATTATTTTGTATCTAAACGTATACATAGGTTCATTATTAGTTAGTTTTATAGAATTCAAAAAGTTTTAAAAACTTGTATACATGATGAAAATACATGTACCATCATAATTAAAGAAATATGTTAATTTGAGCAAGTAAAATAATTTTTTCTTCTTTTGGAGAAACCCCAAATGGAAGGGAAAAAACTTAAATATGGAAGGTAGTGAAAAAATAAAGTTTGAATTTTTTTCAAATGAGTTGTACCTTATGCATACTAAGTTGTGATTAAGAGATTTTTGAAATGTATGTATAAAATGGTAGTACCTTATGTTTTATAAGTAGTAATTAAGAGTTTTTTTATTCCGTCTTTATAATATAGTATAGATATAGATTAATAGTGATACATGGAAAAGTCTGCATAAAAGGAATATTTTGCACATAACAAATTGGTGGGTGTTAGAAGTTTACAGTAGTAATATGTATCTTGTGCTTTGATACTTGTAAATTAAGAGATTTTTAAAATTTTGCATAAAATGATGGTATCTTGTGCTTAATAATTTGTATTTAAGAGTTTTTTATCCGTGCTTTATAATATAGTATAAATAAGGTTAGATTCATGTGAGATCAATTTATTTTTGTGAGACCATAAAATAACACTGAAACTTCATAGCAAAACATTGTGAATGTATAAAAAACATAGAACTTTCACAACAAAAACACTATGAAAGTTTATCTTTACAGTGTTTTGCTATGAAGGTTTAATAATGTTATTTATGTGGTCTCTCGAAAACAGTCTGGTGATCTGGTCACACATGATCCCAAGTTTATTGTGGTAACCTCTATTTATAGGTCGGAATACTTCAACCGTCCATAAAAAAACCAACAACATACATAAATTTGAAGATACTCAGAGTCCGTTTATCATGCTTCCCGAGTGAGCATGTTAATGACCGATAATCTTACTCAGTAAGAATCATAGAAGTACCAAAAAACTTACCCGATAAACAAGAGAGAAAATTGTTATCTTATAAAAGATTATCGACAATATATTTTGATGGTTGAGAATTATATCAAATTGTAATGTAATTTAAACCAATTCTTGCTTTAAACAATGTATCCCTTTTAAGTAAAAAATAACAAAAAATTTTAAATTTTGTTTACTTTTTTCCCGAAGTATGCGTTGTAATTGGTTTGACTGTTAAATTGTTACAGTTCAATAATTAAAATATAATAATCACTATTTTTTTTGTACGGCAATTTGGGCTATGCCCACACACAAACGCACCTGCGGTATCCGGGCATCCAATTAGGCAATACCGACTAATCCGCGGTGACCCGACCCAGCCCAAATGGACTGACTATTGCTTGAGGAAGATTATATGTTATTTTGTATAAAATTATCAATATGTATCTATTATCGGATCAACATGTATAAGTGTGAAGTTCTGGCGGTCTTTAATGCAATGTCCTAGACGATTGATTTGGGACTTACTCGGATCATTTTTGAGACAGGTGCAAAAATTGTTGCGGATGCAGCCAATTCGTCAAAAGAGCACATTTCAGAGTTCGGGGATATTATGTGTCGTATTCGTATTACGCTTTTTAATCAGGAGTCCTTTTCATTTAAGGCCGTTAATAGACAAGCAAATGGGGTAGCTCATGCTTTTGCCGATCTATCTCATCTTAACATTTGTCTTATTTCTTACCTTAACTCATAGGGGATGTTTGACAGTTGCTGAATGGTTTGGTGCAAAATAATTAAGTGGTCAGAATGATTAAGAGGCTCATACAATATAATGCAAAATGAAATATGGTTGTTTGGTAATTGTTCGGAATGAAATCAGGGCACTGAATGGTTAAGAAAGACCCAAAATACAAAATCATTCGGAAGGTTTTGAAACCATTAAGAGGCATATTTTTTTTTTGTCAAACAAAATTCATCTCTTAATAATTGAAAGACCACCTCTTAATAGAACTATTAAGAGGTAAATAAACATGACTCTTTTTGTATGAACATTTTGCTCATTAATTCTATTTTGGGTTAATTTAAAAAAAAGGGTTGTTATATGTTGTAGTAGCATTTATTCATACTCATTCCACGTGGCTTTGCTTCCAGATTTTACAATCCCACCAGCCACCCCCTATCCGACAATCCAAAAATACCTTTTAACGTATATAAAAAAATTAATATTTGAAATGACGACTTTGACCCAATTTTTATTTTTAACCGAGTGAAATAAAAATTTAACTAAAACAAATCAATAAAGGGGTGTGTATCGGATGGGTCGGACGGGTTTGAGTGGGAAAACCAAAAATCAGATCGGATTTCGGATATGGAAATCAAGATCTGAATTTTAGGTTTCGGATTTCTTTGGGTTTCGGGTAAATCGGGTTGATGTCGGTCGGTTCGGATATTATAATGATGCAAAATATATATATAAATTCAATCGATTGAGAGATTTATGAAATCAATAGTAAATTTATAAATTAGAAAACATTTCGACCGACTAGAAATTTACGAATTTTAAAAGATAATTAGACAAATAAATATATTTATATAATATATGTATGTATATTATTTCGGGTTTTCGAGCGGGTCGGGACGGATAAGATTAGAAAATAGTTAGAAATGATTCAGAATCCCTGAGTCAGAAAACATATCAGAAGAGGTTTAGAGCTCTGAAGGTCTAGCGGCTCTGATCATAAAGACCAAAGGCCTTGATCCTTGTCACTTACGAAATTTGAACGAATACTTAAGAGCTCGAGTAGAAGACCAAGAAGCTATAAGTCCACATGCATCTGAACTATACTTGGGAAATTACCAAGTTTCTAAAACAATTTCAAGAAAGTTTTCAACCTTATGAAATTTGACCAAAACATCCTGAAACTCTTTAGAAAACTCTTCAGAAATTTGATCAGATCATCCAAAAACTTAAAATTCATAAGTAAACATCTTAAACTCTGTAGTGGTTTCCAACTGCCAGGGGAAATGACCCTTGGACCCCGCTAGGGGGGTTACCCCTAGGATCCCAATGGAGGCACAACCCACTTGACCTCTGCCTTTCGGCGATCCAAGGTGATAGAGGAGGCAACATTAGTGAGTGTACACTCCAGACCTCCTAACTCATATTGTTTGTCTGCACCTTATCAATCTCAAGTAAATCACAATTCCACCAAAATTAATTAATAACATTAAAGGTTCATTACAACCCAACCAGATATGATCCTTGTTAGAAAGAATATCAGATATAAACCATGAAAATTTTACAAACCATATAAACAATAATCAACTTTTATACTAGAAAATAATCGAGATATTCCATAAATGATCATGATTCATTCATTTTGTTGTAATCATTGTTTTAGATTATAAAATAATCGAGATATTTATAAACTAGATTTTTATTAGGCTGATTAACAGTTAATTTGAAACCCCCACTATTATTTTACGTAGTCAATAACAATTTGATTGTGACTAATTAATAAACACAAAAAATATGTATGTTTTAAAACATATAATTAAATTTGGTTCTAGAAGAGGGAGATCAGGTAGGAAAATAACGATGGATACACTTAGCCGTAAAATCAAGACCATAATAAATGTACAACTCTTAATGCACAAGGTACAAGCAGTTACGCTTGTGGTCCAATGAAAACGTTTCAAACATAAAAACCCAATCAAACGTTGAACAACAGCACGTCCACATTCACACACTCTTTATTTATGCCTTTCTATCCCTTCATCACCCTTACAAATCCTCATGCCATCTAAACCACCCTCCATTCTCCTCCGCCACCACCGCAGCCACCACCACCACCACCATGCACATCAGTTGTCTATGTTTCGTTTTACCATCGGAAGGTGATGGTAACCCACCAGTTGACCATGATCACCACCATAAACAACCGGATACCGGACACAAACACCGGTCATGTGGTGTTCAGATTCATGATCTCCTCCGGCGAGCTCTTCACCGGTTGAACGATACGAGACCGGATTTCGATCTTTGCGGTGGCTGTCGGAGACAGCAGTCTAGTGTCTTTCACGATACCGAAGGAGTCCAGTTTCCGAACGAGAAGGCTTTTGCTGGCCACAGCCCCAAGATCTTTGGCTACTCCGAGCTTTACATCGGCACCAAAGGGTTTAGCAAGGATGAGATCCTCGGGAGCGGGGGGTTCGGGAGAGTGTACAGAGCGGTGTTGCCGAGTGACGGGACCGTGGTGGCTGTGAAATGTTTGGTGGAGACCGGTGAGAGGTTTGAGAAGACTTTTGCGGCGGAGCTGGCGGCCGTGGCCCATCTCCGCCACCGGAACCTGGTCCCATTACGTGGATGGTGTGTCAATGATGATCAGCTCCTTCTGGTTTATGACTATATGCCGAACCGCAGCCTTGATCGGGTGCTTTTCGGGCGGGCAGCGGGATTACTTGCCTGGGAACGAAGAGTGAAGATCGTGAAGGGTCTGGCCGCAGCTTTGTTTTATCTCCATGAACAATTGGAGGCTCAGATCATACACCGTGACGTGAAAACGAGCAATGTGATGCTCGATTCTCGGTTCAATGCGAGGCTCGGTGATTTCGGGCTGGCTAGGTGGCTAGAACACGAACTTAAGTACCAAATCAGGATGCCATCATCGAAGCGCCCCAAGTTCAGGGTGACGGATACGTCACGAATTGGCGGCACGATTGGGTATTTGTCGCCGGAGAGTTTCCAGAAAAGAGGTGTTGCCACTGCAAAATCCGATGTTTTCAGCTTCGGCATCGTGTTGCTGGAGATTGCTTCAGGGAGAAAGGCGGTCGATCTTGCGTTTCCGGACGATCGGATCATTCTCCTCGATTGGATCAGAGGATTGGCCGATGATCAGCTGCTTTTACAAGCAGCTGATCATCGGTTGAGAGACGGATCTTACAAACTTCATGATATGGAGCATTTGATCCGTCTCGGGTTGCTATGCACGCTCCATGATCCACAATCACGACCCAATATGAGATGGATCGTGGACGCACTTTCCGGTAACAACTGTGAGAAGCTTCCTGATCTTCCGTCGTTCAAGTCCCACCCTCGGTACATCTCTGTATCTCCGCCAATTAGTAGTAGTAACATTAGCAACACCGCAACTACACCATCATCAATCACCACCGCTAGCGTTGCTACCATATCCGTGAGCTCAACCGCCTTCATCAGAGCCAAGGGAGAAAGCATGGATGCAACCACAGAGCTCGGATCCAGTGATGATGGCATGATTTCGACCTCGCATTTGAGCCGCCGCCAATCAAAAATATTCCCGATGGTCCAACCACCACGCGAGATAAGCTACAAAGAGATCATTTCCGCCACAGACAATTTCTCGGATTCTAACCGGCTAGCAGAGCTCGATTTCGGAACGGCCTACTATGGCGTTCTCGATAACGAAGACATAATTGTTAAGCGGCTCAGCATGAAGACGTGCCCGGCACTGCGGGCGAGGTTCTCGAAGGAGCTCTCGAACATGGGACGACTCTGCCACCGGAACCTCGTGCAACTCCACGGCTGGTGCACCGAACAAGGTGAGATGCTCGTGGTCTACAACTACTCGGCTAACCGTGTCTTGGGTCAGCTCCTCTACCATCACAACCATCGAACACCACAGCCGCTCCTGCAATGGAACCACCGATACAACATTGTGAAATCACTTGCGGGTGCGATTCAGTATCTTCATAATGAATGGGAGGAGCAGGTGATTCACAGAAACATCACCTCTTCCGCCATCGGGATTGAGCCCGACATGAACCCGAGGCTCGGTTCATTTGCTCTAGCGGAATTTCTAACGAGAAATGAACATGACCATCATGTGGAAATCGACAAAAAAAGTTCAGTACACGGGATTTTTGGGTATATGGCGCCAGAATACATGGGATCAGGGGAAGCCACCCCGATGGCGGATGTTTACAGCTTCGGAGTGGTGGTGCTTGAGGTGGTGAGTGGACAGATGGCGGTGGATTTCCGAAAGCCCGATGTCTTATTGGTGAAAAGGTTACATGAATTCGAGACTCAGAAAAGGGACTACAAACAACTGGTGGATCCTACACTAGATGGAGAGTATGATAAAAAAGAATTGGCCAGGCTGGTGAAGTTAGGCATCGCGTGCACACGGTCGAACCCAGATTGTAGACCAACCATGAGTCAGGTTGTTAGCATACTCGATGGTCGTGACAAATGCCTCACGGAAATAGGGAAAAAGAAGGAGAATACCGAAGAATGGAAAGAAAGAAACGCTTTATCGCTGTCATTAGTTAGGAGGGTTCAAGCTTTAGGAATACAATGAATTCAAACCCACCTTATTTTGCAGATATGTATAGAACTTTTGAACTTAAACAACCATTTCATGGAGTTAAATGTTGCATATATAAACATATTAAAATCAATCTTATATCGTTACCATTGCAGTTCTTAGATTGCTGTCATGTGAGCTTCGTCATTGGAGTCGATCCCAACCCAGTTGATCATAGAGAATAGGAATTCCCTGAAACCGACTTTGCCGTCCTTGTTCCAGTCCATTTCTTCTGCATTTATGCACAGACTGATTTTGTAAAAAAGGCATTATTTGGACAAATAATTGACGTTCTTTTGTTTACTCAACAGTGCGTTTGGTACACAGACAGAACCGGTCAAGGGAGAGTGAGGTAGGCAAAAGACTTATGGAAGGTTTTAGGGTTTTAATTTGAGTAAAAGGTTGATTATGACAACCCTGACGGAACCCATCCTTTAGGAACCACATGTGAGGAGGCATTTCAGAGCTAACTCAGCGGCTGAGGCTGGCTGAGGGTTTCAAGCCTGCCTCCAGCAGGATTCGAACTTGAACCTGTTGTGTATTTGAGCAAAGTCGGTTCTCCTCTTTGCCAACTGAGTTACACGCCCGAGGGCAGGGTTTTAATTTGACATGGTAGTATAGTAATTTACCAATTTTGTCTTATCTCCCTATATTTGTTTCGCCTATTTTTGTGGGAAAGGAAAAATGCATTTTTGTCCCATTCACTCAGGTCTTGTCCGGTCTCTGTCTAATGTCACGCTAAACGTGGAACAACAACTTTTTGTACTGTCATGTCCCGAATACCAAACACACCGTTAAAGTTAGGGAGGGGATTACTGAATCGAGTCCTGGTGATGTGGGTCGGAGATTTCTCCATAGGGAAGGCATCGTCCATAGCCTTGATCATGTCCTTCTTGTTCAGCTTTCCATCGCCATTTTTATCAAGAAATAAGAAAGCTTCAATTATGGTATCAAATGTTGCTTTAAGCTCTTGAGATCCCATTGTTGTTGCCTAAAACAAAGGATTTCTTTATCAGATTTTGCTCAAGAATCTGAAAATAGATCAAAGAAGAACATTGTGGTTACCTTATGGTAAGAGGAGGAAGTACCATCTAGGAGATAAATAAGGCACAGAACAACGATAAACTCCTTAAATTTCATGCCTTTTCTCCCACCCAGATCACACGACTCAAAAAGGTCATCGATTTCCTGATCTGTGCATTCGAATTGCAATTTTTGTAAGCATTTTGCTAGCTCCTCGCGGTCGATAGTTCCATTCGAATCAACATCTGCATAAGAAAGAAGAAACAGATGAAGGGGGAGAAAAATAAAACCATTGTTCTATTTGTTTACACCGTTTTAATTTGTAGGCGACATATGTTTTAGAACCGATAATCACGCAAACAATAATAACCATAGGAAGCAAAAAACAAACTCAAACATGGTGTTTAAGTGGTTCAGCAATTTGCCTACATCAAAGAGCTTTCCTAGTGTATTATTACATTTTATATATTCTATAGTAGTAAGACAATCCTTAATAGTCATAATTATGGTTAAGAGTTCCACGTTGCTTAGACTTGGACCAATTCTTTTCGATATATGTTGGAATCTTCATTTTCTCCTAAGAGCATCTCCAACACTTCCATCGTAATTTCTCCAAAATGGTGAAACAAAAGTCAAAATCTCAATAAAAAAACAAACTTTTCTTATTTCAAGTAATTCTTGATATAATTATTTGAGATCTTTCACATATCTAGGAAGTGCACAGCCAGCTGCCCTTTCATAATGTTGGTAGTTGACGGGACTCTAGCGACCATCCATCGACCCAGATAATCAAAGTATTTTCTCCTTTATTGGCGCACGATAGATAGGCTATTAGATTGAGTAGAAAGCCTACCAGCATAAAGGTACCAAAACTCCACATTCTCTCCATTTTAGATGCCAATATTAATTATATTATTAAAATATTTGAGAAAAAAAACCTAAAAACTTGAAAATCTCCTTTTTCTCCGATTTGGAGGAGCTGTTGGAGATGTTGGAGTGGCTTTTTTGATGGCAATCTGATGGGTTTTCACATGTGAATTCATATAGATGTTAGAGTTTGGAGATTAATACGATGGTTTTCACACATCTCCAACTGCAAAGCTCGAAGACTGATTTATAGCACAACCAGATTTCAAATCCAACATCATGTTTATTTAATGGAACCCAATCCATCATCACATCTAATTTTCTTCAAATACCGATATAAATGGAATAAACAATAACAAATAAACAAGCAAAAGAGGGTGAATGTTGTTAAACTGACCGTACTGTTGAAAAACACCTCTAATTTCTTCCAATCCTCTTCTGAGCTGCGGAAACCTCAGAATTATGCTATTGATGGATCTGATACTGCTATTTCCTGGTGTACTGCTTTGTTTGACCTCCATCATTTTCCTCTCAAGCTTACTGTCCAACCTCTCATACCTGTTCGTCGAATTGCAACAACGCAGCATTCCTCCGAATTTGTTGGATAACGACTTGAGAGAAGGACACGGACGAGAGGTACCTAAACATGTAATTATGGTGATTTATTGCACTCCTCTATTATGAAGCAGATTAGGGCACAAATTTGAACGAATAATAGCTGAATTCAATGATTGTTAAGCATTCCAATTTCAATACCAACATGACCTCAAGCGATAACATTCAGATCGCATGATTCTCAAACAATCATAATCAAATTAGAGAAACCAGCTCTGTAACACTATATAATCGATCACAATCAAAAACATCAACATCAACTACGAATTCCTACAGAAGCAAAAAGAAATTCAGAAGATAGACCTACCCATTGAAGATTCGATTGTTTGAATGGCTGATTTTGTGATTAGGGCACAGAGAGACATAGTTATATAGAAAGGAGAGTATCAGTGAGAAAGAAGAAAAGGAGAGCATTGTGGAAAGGAATCGGGTTCTTGTAAAGTGAAATTGACACAGTTTCCCTCCTTTTTCACTTTCTCTCTCTTAAAAGGCTGAAGACGCCATGAACATAACATTTTGGAGCTCAACTAAAAGTGTGATGATTTTGGAAAGTCTGTTAAAATTTACATTATTGGTCCCTAAAGTTATTAAATGCTGTCACTACAGTTTGTTTATTACATTTCCAGTCACATTTCAATTGTCTTTACGAATTCAGTCCTTGACATCTTCGTAAGGTCATAATTTTTCACTTGATTTTTGAGTTACATACTTTTTTCGAAATGTGTAGACAGATTATATTTGGTGATTTATCAAGCAAGCATTAAAAGAGTTATCATGTTTTTTTACTACAGTTTTTTTTTTGTTAAACATGTGTGTCCGGACCGGCTTATGCGCACCTCGACTAATCCCAGGGGTCCTAGAGAACAGCCAGGAAAATTTTCAATGGTCTTACAAGACTCGAACCGGTGATCTCTTAGAAAAATCCCCAAAAACCCAAGTCTCATTGCTCGAAATTCGAATCGAGATGATTTTCTTTAGTTAATTTATATCATGACAAATTATAATTAATTTGTAAATAAACATCAATGGTTGGAATCAGGTCCACAACACATGTAGGCCTGGTTACAACCGTACCCGAGCTAAAGTCCAATTAGGAACCAAAGACCGATTAAACCTCGGATCCAAGACCAAAGTCTACACATGGAAAAACTTCGATCGTTCTCGAGAGATCGGTTTGCGCATCTCTAATCGGTTCCACCAACAGTTGCCAGACTAATATAAACACAGATCATATCCGGAATACAGATCGATTCAAAATAATCCCTAGTTCACATAATCCATCTTTTTCCCCCTAACATCCGCCGGAAATTCAAGAAAATGTCTACACAAAAACAACAAAACTAGTTTTACCCCCCTAACATCCGCCGGAAATTCAAGAAAATGTCTACAGAAAATCAAGAAAGCTAGTTTATCCGATGTTAGCCGACATCCACTCTGCCTGTGTAAACATGGCCCTTTGTCTCTTCTTCAGCGCAGCAGCCTGAGAACTCAGTGGCACAGGACTGGCGGTGGTGGACGTCAAGCAGCTGTCGAGTGAGTGGTCCATGAGTCTTGCAGCCAAATTAGGAGGGTGCTTGTTTTCGATAGGGGGGTCAAGTTGGGTGAGTGAAGGGGTCGGGATGACAGATGGCGGGCAGTCATTGGCGACCTTGATTGCGAGCTCCGACAACTCTTCCCTAGCCGCCTCTAGTCCAGCAGTCGTGATTGCCTGATCGTTTAGAGCTTTACAAGCTTTTTCCAAGATCGATTGAAGATACTTTCCTTGTGCTTCGATCCGAAGCTGGAGACGATGCTGAACCTGAAATGGATGGGCCGAGGGTTAATACGATGCACACAAAAACTCGTCTTCAAATCCTAATGAAAACCAAATCAATACGCCCAAGGGGTAGAGAGGTGGTTTTCGTGAAGACGATATTTGAATCCCGATGCAATTATGCAACTTTGTAATAAAGATCGCAGAAAAAGGTAAGATTTTAGCGACTAACCTCTAGTTGATCGTGCAATCTTCGTTGGACTTCCATCTGCACTCGTAAAGCTTCTGTAACCTCAAAGCCACTGTTCCGAATTGAACGGGAAAAGCTATTAATAACTGTTAAAGGCTAGTAGAAAATTAAGAAATCAAGAAACGAAATTTACTCGTTTAAATCTTGTGCCATCATTCTTGTAGAAGATGATGTGGATGAACTCATGTCCTGACTCTCAGCAATGCAAGATGCTGTAGATCAAACCATACATACAATTATGAGAAGCTCGTCTCTAAGGATATAAATTAATTGTTTTATCGAGTCGTTATATGAATTTTCTATCATGGGTTTCTCTTCCAACATCAAAAATTGTAGTCGGTGTATATATTTTTCTTTCTTTTGATACCCAGACCAGCTTGCGCGCACCTCGACTAATCCCATAGGGCCCTGAAGATTACAGCCAGAAAAATCCTAACCCATGGAACGGAGCCCCTTATTGGTATCCCCGTCCCTGAAACAGATACCCAAAATCGTCCGCGTAACCGATCCGATCCCCGTCGGGGATCCCGTCGGTCCCCACAGTTTCCCTGATCCCTGTTGGGGAACCCGTTAAGGGTATAAATCCCATTCTCTGTTGCTTTCCACATTCACCGTTGGTCATCCCCGAACCCGAAATAAAATCAACCCAAAAATTGGAGATTAATTTGAAGGTGAAACCGTGGAGGTAGGAGTACTGTAGTAAAAAACGAGAATTACAAGTTTTCCGTTGCTTAAAAAACGAGACTTAATACAAGAAGACGGTAATAATAGGGATGGTTTCTTAGTGATATACACATAGGGCTAGGCCGGGACGGGCTGATGATGACCGTCCCCGAAT
The DNA here is from genome assembly GCA_023525745.1 of Arctium lappa. Lineage (NCBI taxonomy): Eukaryota > Viridiplantae > Streptophyta > Magnoliopsida > Asterales > Asteraceae > Arctium > Arctium lappa. Next base: position 16,325,439 of record CM042056.1, on the reverse strand, counting down.
TCGTCCCCGATCCCCACCCCCTCCACGAACCCGACCCGAAAACTTCGATTTTCGGTTTTCACCATCGGTTTCGTTTTTTTTTTTTTTGCCATCCCTACCTTAGCCAGGCCTTTATTTGCCAATTGAGTTGGCCCTCATGGTTAATAGTAGGCGCCTAGGCCAGTTTGTACGCATCTCGACTAATCCCATGGGTTCCTGAAGATATCAGTCAGAAAAATCCCCAATAACCTTGAGGAAACTTGAACTGGCGACCTATGGACAGGAGAGCCACAAGGCCTAGACTTTATTTGCCTGGCCCTCAAGGTTAATAGTCGGTGTCTCTATGAATAACTATATTGGCTATGATGAGAAGTTCATAAAGTCGGTACCGTCTTTAGAGTTCTCCATGAATTCTTTGCATGATTGCTTCCCCATGCGGTATTTCTGAAAATACATACATGACATGAGTCACAACGAGACATATTCCATGAAAAACGACCAACAAGAAAGAAAACTCGAGCAACATGCCTATTTTATGGGTCTCATGCCTGCTAAGAAACGAAAAAGTGCTTGTAGATCCCTTTTACTCGATATAATAAAAGCCAATGGCACCAGCAGCCACAAATTAGAGAGCGGAGAAAGGAGGAAAATGGTAAAAATCGTGTTCCCAGACTCCATGTCTTATCTTTGTCCATCAATCATGTGAAGACACGTCAATACTTTATTTAAGAGAGAGAGAATAAAAAGGAAATAAATAAAGTAATGATGTGTCTTCACATGATTGGTGGGACAGAAACGAGACATGGAGTTTAGGGACAGGTAATTTTTATTCTAATGAAAGATGCAACTAAGACATCGAAGACAACAATGGGACCCACAAAATAGACGAGAAAGTGTGACGTCTAAGCTTGTGGGTTGTATAGTTATTTAGACGTCTTGATGGTCACAAACAATAGAAGTTACATATTCGGTTCTCACGAGTCGGAATAAAATAACGGACCTGAAGATGTGACTTCAGATGGTAGAGAGTGAGGCCTTTTACCCCCATTGTTCTCATGATCATTTTTGGTGTTGCTTCTGCAATCAATATACATCAAGATAGACAAAGCACATTAACAAACCATCCCAAAAAGACTGCCTAGCCAGGGTTGTAAATTCTTGAATCAATCAAGGATCGTTATACGGATCTCATTAATCATGAACTATGAATCAAATCAAGTATTAGCTTCAATTTTTTCCGGAATAATTTTTATATGTATGAATATAAAAAACAAAAAATAAGCATTCTAGTTGTAAACCAAACCAAACGAGCCCAGTATATCCCACCTGAAGGAGAGGTTTGGGAGTGGGATGTATGCAGACCTGTACTTTACCCCCAAAGAGTAGAGCAGTTGTTTATGTGAAGACCCCGGGCTTGCGAATAGTATGTGAGAAATATACGGATCATAATCATGGGAATTATACACAAAAATAAGGTAAGAAATCGAGAGTAAATCATATTGAATCATATAATACAAGTGATTTCACGAACACGATGGTGATTCAAACTAGATTTTGATTTATTAATGGGATTCACATAATTCGAGTTGTGAATCATTTAACTTTTACTTGAAGCATTCACCTTCCTGTCACAAGGAGCACAAAATTATCTTTGATAAATGATTAATTGTCGAAGCCAAAGTAACCCAACCCCCAACCACGACCGAAAAACAAAATAACCAACTTGTCCATTTGTTTCTAAAGGTAGAAGAAGAGAATGTCGTTGTGATCAATAATATCACACACACACACACACTAATAGTGGCACAAAAGGAAAAACCAAAAATACAGTAGTTACATAGTTCTACAATTTGCCTATATCCCACTATCATTGCTACTGCTAGAATTCTTTTACTTTTGGTAACTGTGGTTGTCCAGGCCAGCTTGCACGCACCTCGACTAATCCCCAGTCGCCCTGAGGAGATTCGAACCGGCGACCTATGGGGAGAAGCCCCAAGGCCTTCCCAGTTGAGTTGGGCCTCAAGGTTTACTGCTAAGATTCTTTTTACATAGTTTGTGAATTTGGTGTTATATCCGTAAAAGAAAGATTACCCCCAATTGTAGGAAGAAAACCATACAACAAATAGATAAGATTTTCCAATTTACGATCCAAATCAAGCTTTATATCCAATAAATATGAGATTTAACATCATACGAACTATGAAAACTAAGGCGGAGATCAAGATACTAAGCATCAGCACATGTTGAAGGCATATATAAACCCATCTTTGTCGTTAAACCATCTCGCAGTTCAAAGTTCTTTTATGATCTTATTAGCAAATGCATATCTAATCGTCAAGATTCAAGAATCCAGCCTACATGGTTTTAGCACAATAAATGACTAAAAGATTCAATTTTAAGAGGAATATTCTCTATCATGCAATGACAAACCGCGTGAAGAATAGCATTCATACATGCACATAATATCAATTGCTGAAAACGAAGAAAGAAGTTGTTGGTATTTTACGTTGTTCAGCAAATTGACTACAATCAAAATGTGTTGCTAAGATTTCATTATGTGATTCTTGAGTTCTACTAGAAATACAATCAATTAAGCAAAAAAAACAGCCATTTTTCAAGAACAAAAGAAGGAAACGATGATAAAGATAGAATAATGATCATCCTATTGTCACGTAAAAAAACCAAACCAAACAAACCCAGTATATCCCACTCGGAAGTAGGGTCTAGCGGCGGATAATTTGTACACAGGCCCTACCTCTGTCTCAATATGTCCCACTCAGAAGTAAGGTCTAGCGGCGGATAATTTGTACACAGGCCCTACCTCTGTCTCAATATGTCCCACTCAGAAGTAGGGTCTGACAGATAAGATGTACACAGGCCCTACCTCTTACTCATTATGTCCCACTCAGAAGTAAGGTCTGGCAGATAAGATGTACACAGACCCTCCCTCTGTCTCAATATGTCCCACTCAGAAGCAGGGTCTGGCAGATAAGATGTATACAGACCCTAACTCTCTCTCAATATATCCCACTCAAAAGTAGTGTCTGGTCAATAAGATGTACACAGACCCTACCTCTGTCTCAATATATCCCACCTCCCTGAAGTAGGGTCTGATAAGATTTACACAGACCCTACCTCTGTCTCAATATATCCCACTCAGAAGTAAGATATGATAGCTAAGATGTACAGAGACCCTACTTCTGTCTCAATATATCCCACCCTGAAGTAGGGTCTGGCCAATACACAACCCTACTTTGTTTCTAAGAAGAACCCCCCCCCCCCCCCCCCCTAATTTCCATCCTATTGTTAGCTGCCATAACCACCAAATAAACCAATTCTCATGAACAAATTTCAACTCAAATTAGTCTCCATATCCAAAGCCTTAATTTCTCAAGCATACTCCAAACTAAGGAGATAAAATCTTTCTGGTCAACTTAAAATTGAGCAATAGTCAACCTTATGTTATTTTAGTCTACACTATGAGTTTTTAGATCAAACCCACTATTTTCCTGATGAAAAATTGATATAAATCTGTTTCCAATTAGCCACCAACTTTTTACCATCATTCTATTTCTGAAAAAAGTAAAATGTAGTTCATCACTCATTTCTCCTCAAAACTTCATAGAATCAAAAACACCCCTTTCGATCCCAAAATTAATTATCGGAAAATCCATTAAAACCCTAGTAAATGCACAAATGTCCCCAAATAACCAAAAACCACTTCACAGATCCAACAATCAACCAAACCAAAAATCAATCATAAAACTCAATCAAAAAATCAATCAATCAATCAAAAACAAAATCAAAGATAAAATCGCAAAAAGCAATGTGAATGAGAATACGAGATAGATGAAGGAATTAGAGAGTAAACTAACTATCGGGTCCACCAAGCTGAGTAACGGCATCGACAAATCTCTCATGGAGCTCAGCCGTCCACCGGAGGCGAGGTTTGGGATCTGTGGTTAAGACGAGACATGGATCTCCGACCAAATTGGTGGTAGGTAAGTGGTGGCGGGGGTAGTCACCAATACCAGTGGTTCCTTCCAAAGGAATGGAGTGAATTCCGGAGTACATTTATGAATGAAATCGAAAGGTGTTAGAAGAAGAAATTGAAGATTGAGATTGGTGGGAGGTAAATGCATGCATTTAGAGAAAGAAGAAGAAGAGGAGAAAGGTTGTAGACAGCGATGGATGTCTTCTTTTGTTGTCTTCGTCTGCTTTTATTCCGGCTTGTTGCTGTTGCTTGCATCCCCCACCATAATACGACATCATTTTTTTTTTCTATTTGAGCATTTTTTTTAAAACTGTAAACAGTATTGCATATATGCATGAAACCATGTAATCTTGTGGTTAATAATTATAAGATTAAAACTTCATTTTAAAATTAAAGATAATGTAACCGTAGTAATAAAAATAAAAATATTCAACAAGGTCGATTCCTAAATACATATTATATAAATATTACAATTATTTTATATATATATAGAAGGTTCAAAGAAAATCTCAAATAAATGAAAAACTGAGGAACACACTGGTAGTTTTTTGATTTGGTAAGTATGCACTTGTACATACAAGTAATTAATTTTTTTTTTGGTTTTTATGCATGTATGCATATTACAAGTTACTTGTATGCACAAGTGTATACCGTCCAGGTGAATGGCTACTAGGGTGTTCCTCAGTTTTTCGTTTTTTTGAGATTTTCTCCTGAACTTGACCCTGTGCGTGTAATATTTAAAATAAAAAATATATACATATATATAATGTGCAGTGCGGTACGGTTTGAACTGCGGTTTTAATAACTCAAAACCGCAAACCGCACCGCATAAGTTCTAAACCGCGCTTTACGGTACGATGTTTAGACGGTTTAGATGAAGACCCCTACTTTGAACAATAGGTTGTATTCCATCCCATGAGTATGTACGAATTGAATTTTATTTTAGTTTAGTGTTTCGTTGAAGGAAAATTTGTATTCGAAAATACTAGGATTTCATCAAAATCCCACAACAGATGGATTTAGAAATCCAACTGATTTATCCCTTGGAGATGACCATCATTTTAAATCTCATGAATTTCAATTGTTTGTTTCCATCATGTCTCTCATCAAATCTATCCTAATTTCTCCATCTCCTCCAAACAAACAAATATTTACAAAAAAATAAATATCATTCTAAATCTCACAAATCAAACAAAATTTATATAAAAAAATAGAATTTAATTTTATTCCAAATCCTTTAACTACTAAATCCCTTCGATTCCAAATCCTTCAAATTTCAAACAAAACAGAACAGAACCTTATCATTTGAATTTAAATACACAATCATCACTTCAATACACAAATCCTCAAACCCCACTGAATTGGAACACTGGTCCCCCAACATCTGAATGTTGGCATCAGAACTTCTGATTTGCCAACTATAGTTTTACAATAATTTTGCCATCAGAACATTGGTCCCCTTTTTTAATTACCAGATGTGGGTGACCTTCAAGTTTGACAAGTCTTTCCAATTTTTATCCAAAATTATTTATTTGTATATTATCAATCCTATATAATTTCATTAAAAACTTCTACATTATTTTAGATTTTTCTTTTGATAAACAAAGAGCAAAAAGATGAAATACACTTTATTATTGATTTTTCTTTTTTAAAGTCACATTTTCATAATTTTTTTAGCATGATTTATATCCATCCGGCACCCTTTCATGTGCCAAATCTTTTTCTTTAAATTATTTATATACAGTAAAACTCACATTTGATAAAGCTTAAACCTTTTGACGACAACGAAGATACCATTGGGCTAATGACCCTGAAGCGTCATCATAAACTTCCACAAAACATGACAACCAAACATGCAAGTTCACACTATATGAGACAGATTATGGTGAATCATGAATGGATGCACAATACAGAAGCTTTTCATGAAGCTCAACACCATTACAAGTATGGAAAAATATGCTCCAATCAGCTGAAAAATTGTGGTTATTTATATCGGTCCAATGCTGTCTCGATCACCCGACGTATCAGGTTCTGGATCGTGCCAGTCAGAACCTATGGAAACATTGGTTCGGATTTCTGGATTGTGAGGTTCATGATCTTCAGGGAAATCAGTAGGTAGAATGATTATAGGCTTAGGTTGTATGACATCAAACTTATGATCTGGTTTATGCTGCTGATTAAATCTTCCAGGAAGATTAGAGGAACTGTTGTAGCAGTCTCCGCATAGGTCGAACCCAATTTCCTCAAAGCAATCTTTGCATCTGTACCGGTCTCCGATCAGCGGATACATCTGTTTCAAAGTTGCTTTCAAATGATCAGAATTCAATCTTGTACATGCAAAGTTCAATGAGATGATACTCGTTTTTCTACGAGGGGGGGACATTTCATATATACCAGCGCATTGTACCATATAATAAAACTGAGGATTCCTTCCTTTCATAGAAACGCTCAATCTGGATATTCGATTAGTCGTATGTTGGGATTTTATCATAGGGTGCATTTGGTAGCTAGGCATACTGAAAGAATTATGCAAGTTTTTTAATTTGACATGGATAGTTTAGTAATTTACCAATATTGAATTTTTGTTCCACCAATTTTGGTGGAATAAAAATGCATTTTTGTCCTACTCGGGGGCCGTTTACCAAACACGCCTGCCGGGTAAAGCGCTTACCAACAAGAGTAACCACCTTCACTTGCCAGCAAGAGTTACCACCTTCACTTACCTTATCGGTTAACATTCTAGGCCATCAAAATGGATTGTTGGTAAACGTTTCTTACCCGGTAAGTGCTTATCGGGTAAGAGCCTTCTCCCTCACTTACCGGGGAAGATTATCGATCCTTCTTATGCCTCTTACCGAGTAAAATTCTCAGTTCTTGCCATGATCACCGCTAAGACGAGTGACATCCGGTAAGCGCTTTTGGTAAACGGCCCCTCAGTCATGTCATGACCCAGTCCAAATGTCGCACCAAACATGGAGCTAACAAGTTTTTGTTCTATCCAGTCTTGTCCTGTCCCACATACCAATCGCACCCTTGTAAGCAATTTCCCACATTTATGGTATTTTTTTTAATTTGTGGAATATTTCATAATCTGACTAACAGTTCTCATACGTGATTTCCTAATAAAAAAACCCTAACTCCCACCCCCAGCCACAAATTACCTAATGAAAATATGAAGTTGAGCGAGCACTATGGTGCTGATATTGAGCACCATAACCAACCAAGAGCAGGGTCCATGGGCACTGTGAACCTTTGGGTTTGTACATGTTCTTTTCTTGATGATAAGGCTAGTGCCTTTAGTTCACATGTTTACAGTTATTCGAATGGATATAAGTTTAGTAAAATGAGAAAAGATTACCCCGCAGCAGTCGCAACCAACTCCAAAGTGAACCTTGCTGTCTGGGCTGCACAAGTAGTCATTCATAGGTACAGATTTACATTGAGAACCTTGTGGAACTTGTGTTGAGACTGGTATACGGAAAAAAAATCAGGTTTCAGATCATCTAAATAAGCAACAGAATACAGTGATCTACAATAGGGTATCCACCGGTTAAAATCAAATGGATTTAGGCGGAACTGATCCATTGGATGTTGGATTTTGCCAACCGATCCAATCTAATTAACTTTAGACAGCCAATCCAATTCAACGGATGAATGGATCAGATTAGTTCCATTCATTGGATGTTACTATTGGTTATCCATTGGATCAATCCAATATTTTGATCCAATTTTCCAACCAATTAATCCACCATTTCAATTAAATATGTTTAATAATTGGATGGTAGTTGGAAGATAATTGATTTGGATTGGTTCGGTTTTATTGGATTCTGGACTACCATCCAAGAACCGACAGATCCAATTTGAATGTTAAATTTTGGCATGAAAACATAGTTTTTCAGTTTTCACTATTTTTCTCAGTGAAACCATTTCATCGTGTTTTTTTTAGCAGAAAAACTCCAGGCACTATATTAAAAACAGAAAAAAGAAGGCAGAACGCCAAAACAAAGAACACCATTTCATCGTGTTTAGTTGCTGAGCTATAGTCTTATTAGTCCTGACCAGCTCTTTTCAATAGTCAATTGACATGTATGTATACTTGTGAATTGTGAGCAAGAATACATTTTTCAATGAATTAAAGAACACATAAACTTGCTGATATTACCTGAGCCTTGTAGCATTGGCATAAACAAATCATGAAAATGTGGACGTACCTGTTGACGAGCTTCCTTGCTCACAAGTTCTAAGATTGTCAACAGCCACTCTTCTTGCAGTATATTCTTCTGAAACATGCTGCTCCAAGAAACCCTCAAGAACCAGACAGACTTTTGGAAACCCGTTTGGATGCATGCTTCGACACACTGGGCATCTACATGGCTCATTGCATGAGTTGATAATACACGCTTCACAAAATACTGTTAAAGAAGAACGCAACAAAATGTTATTGATTCTATCCTATCCTGGAGCAAGTGTTCTACTCCCTCCGTCCCAAAATAAATGTCCATACACAGTTTAGAAATCTGTGATTATTACATTTTCAATTAACCACATGATAATTCTACCCTTAATAATAGAGGGAATAATGAATCTCAACAATCTCTCCATTTTATAATTAAGGGTTGAATTGGAAAGTAAACACTTGTATTTGAAAGTGGACACTTATTTCGGGACAAACTAACATATAAATGTGGACACATTTTTCGGGACAGGAATATACCGTTACTGTAGATTTTGATGCTTACCATGACCACAGTTAAGTACCACAGGTCGACAGAGAAGTTCTTTACATATTGCACAAAGTAAATCAGTGACGGGCACCTGCTTGGCTGGCTGGCTGTCAACATATTTATTTCCATTTAAACAGTTTCCTTCTACAGTCACATTTTTTGTGATTTTATCACTCGGACTAGTAGGGCTTCCTGTAGTACAATTGTTATCAGACAGAGCAGGGTCCAGTGATCTAACTGAACAATCTTCGCCTTGATCCATAGCATGACATGGTAATGGCGTTTGTTCATTACAATGTGATACAGCTAGATGGTTTTCAAACTCTGGTGAGAAGGTTCCATTGATCTTTTCTTCCTCTGCCACAAGAAAGTGACCAGATTAGGAACACGTGAAAAATATATGTGGTATCTATACTATATAATAATACATTTGATAAAAACTCTTTAACAATTTTATTAAGCATTAAGTACTGCTTATTAATGCATAATCTCTTAGAATTCAAGTTTATAACTTATTAGAGTATATGCACAACTTCTTAACGCTCCACGTTTGAACTCTATAAAACCGATTGATAAACACGTTCAAATATAGTATAAGCGTTGAATCCTGCTAATACGGCAGAATACTCCATAAATTTTGGGTTTTCTTTTTAAATGAGAAACTACATTAATTTTCCATTTTCTGTGTACAATATATTTTACATATCGCTGCATTGCACCGGTATACGGCTAGTAATATACTGAAATGCAAGTCCTTCCACTACTAAATTCATTGGGGAAAGTTAGTTGATGAGGAAGGAAAATGAATTATGAATATTCTACAATTATCAGTGTTACAGAGAATTTCCCAAACTTGACACCAAGAAGGGCAGGATCCCCTTGGATTTTTTTTAAGAATGCAAGGCGGAGATAAAACAAAAGTGTCAAAATGTATACTGCATCAGATGTCTAAGGCTTAACATCCTTCCCACCATGGTAATGATTTGCTCACTTAACCAAGACCAGTATACAGTATCTCACATGCTAAGAACCAGAGAACAAGAACCTTGGGTAGACGCAGTGAACTGCAAACAAGATGGAAAGGACAGGGGACATGTATGATTATTGGACCACCAAAACTTTTTTTTGACCTTCACACTTTGCAGCATTAATTTTTACTAAAATTTGGTTTCTCTTTACCACAACATCTAGCCCTTATTGATCCTTGTCATAGCAATTTAGACATTTATTAAAAGTAAAAAAGTTGGAACAGGTTACATGTCTGCCAAATGGAAAACATCGCATTCAAGGAAACCCTCATAAAAAAAAACTGCATGCGGAGGTCTCAGAATAATGGAAATCTCAAGTATTATCAGTTCAATGAATTTTCATGTTCATCATACAAAGCGCTAAAATGTCTTTACAAAGTCAGCACTAAACATGTTGCCAAAGTCCAACAGAAGGGGGGAAACATGCTTAAGCTCATGGTTTATCATTCAGGTTTTTAAGCACACTGAGACACAGATATGGCCTACATGTAAAACAGTTATTGAAGGTTTACTTGGTATAAGGGGATGGTTGAAATGGGAACCTCTCTCTTGGTCTTTTGCTTCGGCATGAAATCTTTTTGCATCTAAAGGTTTAAATAGGCCTTTCGGGTAGCAAGCTTCATCCTTCTTATCGCAACTGCCATCAAAATAATAGGACCTCCTGTTTTTTACTATCATATCCTTTGGGCCCAATCACATATTAATCATTTCTTTGAGCCTGAAGAGGTTTCTCTTTCAAACTGCATCATTTCTACATTTTTTTATGTTTGTAACAAAAAGAACCATATCATCGCCAGTGTAATATTAAGAACCTCGGGGAGTTGGACTACTGAAATTACTGGCTAGAAAGACAACAGTTTGGATATAGAATGCAATCCGTCTATATATTTGTATAGCAAGACACCCCATGTATTAATTGGGGAAGCTAGATACCTATCAATAGTGACCTGAATTAATCCAATACATAAGTTAACCAGGCCGTAAAAGCAAAGGCATGACTTTTGAATAGCATACCTGTCACCTGACTTTCCCTTCTTTTATAAGCTTCAGGATATAACTTCAACAGCACAAAGTGAAGCAGCCAACATATACTAGGAAAATGATAATACGCATGTCGACAAACAGGGCAGCGAGATTCCTGCCAAGTGTCCATAGCTTCAAAGACGCACCAAAAACATGAAATATGGCCGCATGCTGCAAAACACGGACAAAAGAAGCTAAAACATCGGCATACAAGTAACATTCAACCTTTGGCTTTTGCAATCCCTTCTTACCCAATACAACTGGCTTGTAGATGAGATCCCTGCAAAATAAAAGGATCATGCACACACATGGATTCAAAGTGAAGCAAGAGAATAATAAAATATAATCCAATCATCTACTCATCTCCGAACTTCCTCACCACCTCCTAAGGATCTGTGTCAGATCCAGGAATTAGTACGAGGGGGAGCACCAAAAAAAAATAATTACTCATTTTATGAAAATGACAAATACAATGATACTATACTGATGAAATACTAATATTTATATATTCAACGGTGAATTCTTTTTGTACGACTTGTGTTTACAACTATCAAAATTATTTTTATCAGACAAAAATTACAAATCACCGGTTGTTTTCCTCTTTATTAATTAGATACTTATCCATGATTGTTAAAGGTTAAACTAGTTGATATAGAACAAACTAAAATCGACATTTAACTAATATATAACAAATATGGATTAACAATATATAAATGGGCAGCCCTAAAATGGAATTAGTTAAAATTATGGACCAAAGTCACTAAACAGGTTAAGAACATAATAGAACCAACGCTTTAATCTTTCAATTTACATCATAAAGAATAGATGGCTAGAATTCCTTTTATGATTTTTGCTCTAAAACCAGAACCTTTACAATTTAAATCTATCAAGATTCAAGAACAATGTCAATCTAGTAGTAAGGAGATATGCTTTTAGTATACTACATAACCTAAGATTTATAGTCCATACCAGGAAAGCCTAAACTAATAAATTATTGGGCCTGTTAGGTTATGATTAAATTTAGATGAAGTAAACATTTAAATATATGAAATTGGTTTAAATCACAATATTAACTATTAGAAAACTGAGGGTCATTTTCAAAAGTTGACCAAAAGTTAAAGGGCTTAATTATATATTTGATCACTTTACCTTCTTTTGCACACTCCTCTTCTTCTCTACATCTCACAAACTCTCTTTCTGGAATGGTGGGTGGAGTACTGCGTATCAATTTATATAAATTACTATATCAACATTTTCTCAAAAAATTTGCTCCAACGTGGCTCGGCCATTGCTAAGGATTGTTAATGTATATGTGTAGAGGGCCCAGGTCCATGTCCATATAAGGCACAGACCCATATAGTCTTTGTATAAATAGTTTGTATTTTATAGTCTAGGTTAAGCTCTCTCATTATTTACTTTACACTCTGTACGTTTTCTCTCAATCAATATATTGAGGTTAACCTAGACTATAAAATACAAACTATTTATATAAAGACTATATGGGCATGGGCCTTATATGGACATGGACCTGGGCCCTCTACACATATACATTAACAAGGATCACATAGCTAAATCTAAATATACTAGTGTTGGGCCCGTGCATTGCACGGGAGGATAAATTTTTTGTTGGAATATTGAACCGAGTTAAAACAAAACGTAATTTATTTGTTAACAGTTAATGAAATACAATGTGAAAAACGAATGTATTTTCATAAGTGGTTAACTTGCATATATTCTTAATCGTTTGTTGTTATGAGTTTGTGCAATAATATTAATAATAGTTTTGTATTATATTATTTAAAACTCAAACGACATGTCTCACAACATATCACTATTATTGAAATAATTATAAATATGAACATACGTTTTTATAGATTTTGCAATTTTTCTGAAACCTCCTCGACAACACTTGACAATCACTTTGAACGTATAAATCTGTAGATTAATTAACAACATTCAACCCACATCAAATATGACAAAGAAAATAAATGATTTCTATCTTTTGTAACCGACAACTCAACTGGTATAGTTCAAATCCACTCAGTACCACTTGAAAATTTATCTGACTATTGACTTCAAGACCTCATAGTATTAGTCGATAAAAATAAAGATATGTATATATATCTTATTCCCCTACTTCGAAAAATATGATTGTGGGTTTTGAAAAATATAAACAAATCCTCAGTAAATAAAATAAAATATAAAAAAATAGTTTTTCAAAGAAACAAAAATATAGTGGAATATCTTTTGTTCAGTTGCAGGTTACGCCATTGACACCCGACCGTTCGTCTTCTTCTTGTACTCGGATGATACATAGAGAAGTTATATATATTTATAGTGAATGTAGATAATATTTTAAAATCTTTTATTTTCATTTTCGATTTTACATTTAAATGTAAATATATTAAAAATATGGGAGAATATTTTTATATCTAAATCGTTTCTATTTTATTTTTTTTACACTTGGTTAATTTGGAAAGTATTGCGGAATATTTTTATTTTAAAGAATACGATAATTTATTAGTGTATCTCGTTATTTTTTATTTTTAATTCATATCTACCTTCTTTTTTCTTCTTTTAATGCTCGTGAAAAAAAAATACGTGTAGATTTTATATTAGCAAAAAAATACGTGTAGATTTTATATTATGCTAATATAAAATACGTGTAGATTTTATAAAATAAAATAGATTTTATATTAGCAAAAAAAATACGGAAGAAAAAAGAGTTTATATTACATCTCATTATGTAAAAAGATTTTATAAAATAAAATATGGAAAAAGATTTTATAAAATAAAATATGGAAAAATCATTATGAGATGTAATATAAAAAAATACGGAAGAAAAAAGATTTTATATTACATCTAATTAATATAGATTTAAATGTAAAATCTACATTTAAAATAGATTATGCTAATATAAAATCTATTTTATAAACAAAAAAAACAAATATTTATATTAATAAATGAGTATCCATTGCACAAATAGATGATTATGTGAGATACTGTGCTTGGAAAGGTTGTACCAAAGCATTAAGAAATTGTAAATTAAGTAGTTGGCTTTAATTAGTTGTACCTTGTGCTTAAAATGTTGTAACTAAGAGTTTTTTATGTCGTTTTTATAATATAGATATAGATATAGATATAGATAAGGGAAATGCTTCTGATAAAAATATAATCTACTCAATTTCAACCTTTCCAATCTCCTTTGATGCCATGCTAACTAAATGGTGGTGGAATGGCCATGTTCCTTGAGATCAATCCTACTTACAAATATTGGATGCCTAAGATTCGGTAAGTAGTTTCCTATCCAATGCAATCCTGAAGACACACATTCAATCTTAAAACAAGAATAGTAACAAAATCATGAAGACACACATCCTATCTTCAACTTTTGAAGGCCAACCCAACTATTTCCCAACATCTGCATACTGTATGATTCAATTCACTTACAGAAAACTACATAAGAACGACAACATGATAAATCTTTTTAAAAGAGGCAATATTGACTTTGAATCTGGTAAGTACCAGTTTCAATTTCCAGAAGGAATGGAGTTCATCTTAATGAATTAACCTCGGGTTCACTAACTGAAAGCCCTCACATCAACATCCTACATCTAGTTCCATCAAATCCGGAACTCCAACCATCCATTCGAGTCAGAATAACCTAAATGACCAAAATCCGCAAATAGTAGTCCGCGCACTGATAACTCGCGTAGATCCACAGGGACACAAAGCTTACACAATCACATGCAGTGAATTAAAAAATCCATATCTTAAAGCATAATAAAAAAAGTATTTCGATCGAGTAACAATCAAAATAGAAAACCATTAAACGAATCTAATCAATGTTGACATCCGAATACAGACTTACAAGCACACGCAACATTTGAACTCGTCTGAAAATTCCTCAAGTTCATCATCATCGCCACCGCCGGCGGTGGCAGGAGCATTCACCGGAGTATTCATTGCAGTGCCGGCGGTAGGAAGGAACTAGAAACCGTTTTTTAGGCTATCACCCTTCGATAGGAGTTGTTTATGTGATTAACAAATTTTAGTTAGAGTAAATTACATGTTTAGTCCTTGTGGTTAGGTGGTTTTAACACTCTATGTACTTCTTTTTTTGCAAGTTCAATGGATCGGGTCCCTGTGGTTGCATTTTTACAACGACTTGGTTCTCTGTCAGTAACTCCGTTAAGTGCCTCGCTTGACTATGATATCAGGAGCGTTTATTCTTTTTATGTTTAACTCTATTTTTTAAAATAAAAATAAATAATTCATACATCTTCAAGAACACAAACCCATAACACATACATCATCAAGAACGCATAAAGTTCAAGAATATCAAATCATCAACTATCAAGAATATAATCTAGGCATTTGTTCAATTCATTGAAGAAGTTGTGACACAAAAATATCAAAATGCTAAACTTAGAAACCTAAATCTAAATAAATGGAAAAACCATATTCAAAGTTCTGCTTTTGGTTCGTGGTGCATCACATTGGTATGGAAAGGACAGAGAGGTTAGGGTTAGGGTTTTGGTTCAAGATGAAGCATCGTAGTGAAGAAATCAAATTAAATCATCTATGTACATCATGTTTTTGTTTCTGAGGATTCGTCGTCGAAAACCCAACACTATGCATCATGTTTTCGTCCATGTGCATTACCATTTGATAGTTGTTATGACCTAGGTTTCATATTTGTACATCACATTTTTGTTTTCAAATCTAAAGGAGATGGATGTGGGGTTGAAGGGGGAGGCCAACAGGTGGGGAAGAGACAACGGAGATGGTGTCTGAGGGCGGGGAGAAGTCGGTTGGAGAAGAAGAGGTCGCCGAAGATGGTGTGTGCCTAAGGAGGGAGGCCGATGGCAGTAGAGGAGGCCGATGGATATGGATGTGTGGGGTGGCCAATGGTGGGTGGTAAGGGATGGTGTGATGGTGACGTCTTCATCTTCATTTGCTCCAGGAAACATCTCGTCTTCAACCTAAAATTTTATTGTAGCTTTTTTAGAATAATTTATTATTATATACAAAATATAATATATCTATTTATAATTTTAGTAAAAATAAAATAAAGAGTGAACTACACTAGTGGTCCCTGTGGTTTGCTCAAATTTTGGATTTGATCCCTAAAATAAATTATCTACATTAAGTGTTATGAAATTGAAAAGTTAGAGACATCAATGTAGATAGTTTGTTTTAGGGACCAAATCCAAAATTTGAGCAAACCATAGGGACCACCAATGTTATTCACTCTAAAATAAAAACTTAAAAAGACCAAAATACCCTGACATCACACTCAAATAAAATACTTAACAGTCAAGCATAACAGAAGTTAGTGACAGAGACCCAAGGCGTTGTAAAAATGCAACCACAAGTACTTGATTTCTTGAATTTTTTAAAAAGGGACATAGAGTGTTAAAACCACCTAACCACAGGGACTAAACATGTAATTTACTCTTTTAATTATTTAAAAAATTAATATAACATATTAAATAAATAAAAACTTAAATTAGTGATCGTGGATGTTGGAACCAACTTACACTATTACAAGCATGATGCATCACAGATTAATCTCATGGGGTTATACAGTTAACAAATAGATTTTTAAATGGTCATGAAAAATCATTAACCGGTGTCTTACGAAACAAAACTAGTTTTTCGTGAAGAAAATGAAATAATATAATGAAGATAAAAATGATTGATTATGTTTGTTATGGTATAACATAGCAAGCTCATTATTGCATAACTGAGTAATGAACCATTACCTGCCCATCTTTGCCCTCCCACCTCATCCCATGATCGACAACCATTGTCCTTCCATCGCCCCCGTCTATGCTCATTGTCGCCCATCTTAGGGGCGGATCTACATGAATTGTAATGATATCACATAGGGGCAGACCTACTAAGGGTCACGTGTACACACTCACTTAATTATCGCAAAGGGGAAAAAATAGACGATTTGAAGGTGCACCTGCTTAATTTTGATTTTTGAGGGTGCCATGAAATATTTTAAAACCAAAATTCCAACATGAATATAGACTTGGTGGGATAGTTTAGGTCTGGCGAATTAAAGCCCTCCATATAGGAGGTCTTGGTTTACCTGCAGCAAATATGTAATTTTTTTTGGTTCAAAACTGAAAATCCAATAACTTCTATTCTTACTCTAATTTCTTTCAATCCTAACTCACTTTCATAAGCCCCTAAATTAAATATAATAACACATTGAATATTCTATTAATTTCATCTTTATTTCCAAATTTGTTTCCACTTATGTTGATTAATTGCATCTTCTTGTAAATTATCCCATTCTTAATCATTAACTTTCCCAAAAATATAAGATCTTCTCTTGATTTGTTTGCATTTTGTAAGTTTTTCTGTTATTAATTTGATTATTGTCTTGGGTTGAATTTATCTCATGAAAGTATGTTTTGCATTGGGGATTTCATCTTTGAAAATGCGTATTATTGGAAACAAGTCTTGTCATATTTTAAAGTAAACCATTTGAGAGATTATGATTTTAAATGGTGAATGATCCTTTTTAAGATACATTAACTCATGTTATAAACTTTTGAACTCACTAGACGTTAGCCTAACTTTTTTATTTGTCGGCATATACAACAGGTTTCGGTTGAGATTAGTGCTAGTGACACTGTGAAGAGAGAAGTGCTAGTTGTGTGCTCGAAGAGTGAATAGCTTGTTGAATTCTTCCGCAATTGTTTTGAGAAGAGCAACTTGTGTTGGGTTAAGTAGCATCCGACTTCGGTTTAGTCCTTGTATAAGACTGGAGTATTATAATTGTTGAAGTTAATTATAGAATTTTATGTTTGAGGTATATCAAGTTTTGATTCATAGGAAGAAGATTTATCTTTTACTCGATATAATATTGAAATTTTAAATTAGTTGCTCTTACCAGATTTTATGTAATACCCCGTAATTTTTAAGAAGTTAATAAGCAAATATTTTGGTTCAAGTTTGGAATTTTTTTTTTTTTGAAACTAGAGGGGCTAGATATGTAATGGGCTAAAAGAAAAGAAAAAAAATATAGGATTTGGATATCTCCTAGGGTTTGTATAGATAATTAGGATTAAAAAAAAAGATATGGGTTCCAATCTTATGGATATTTGCCGATAGAAGCATAAGAAGTTGGAAAAAAAATTATATATCGAGAGCTAGGGTTGAAATTGTTAGTGAATGCCCAAAAGCTAATCATACGATGATTGTAATTTTAAGTTTTGTTTCATGAAATTAATAAATAAATAAAAGGCATTGCCCAATTTATTATGTTTATGTTATATTCTGTGTTTTAATTATTCATAATAAATAACCTTAGAATAATGTATTCTAAATGTCACTAGTTAAATATTATTTTGGGTTTTAAGGTTGAAGTAATATGATAATGACTAGCATATGTAGGGATTCATATAAAGATATTAAATCTGCATATGGGTATAAAATGGAGATTTTGTGTATCGGACGTGACTCGCTATGAGAACACTTTATTGGATGTCATGTGAGTGTCATAAGTGTTTCTCATGTGGTCAATATACATGCAATTCTTTGACTTGAGAAATATGGAGTTTGTTATGTGTGAGTAATATATTTTGACATTTGTTCTAATCATTTCGTAACTGGTGACAGAATTATTGTTGGGTATGTTATAAATCACATGGTAGAACTAGCATGTATCGAGATAGGATTTGTCCCTCCTTTATGACGGGAGTGTGTCTCTGGGCCCCTTGATAAATATATACTAAGGAAATGCATGCATGCTCAGATAAATGATATGAGATATCAATTTCTGTTTTTTTATTTGTATATTCGGGAATCAAGAAACTAGAGATTGGACATAACGAGAATGACACATTCAATGTCTCGTGTTCAATCTAGACATCAAGGACAAAGGAACTAAATGTGTAAACTAAAATTGACTACAAACCGATAATTTGTTGTATCACCAATTCTCGTCATTTGGGTGACGATGATGTATTGCTAGATACCACTCATTGTTTATAAATATAAATACGAGATTTATAATTATTACCTACATGTCGAGAACCCATTGGGTCACACGCTTTAAACATATTTGAATAAGGAGTTTAAATAATTAAAACGTTTAATTATTATATCTGATTTGTATTGATTTAATCTGATTAAATAAAATCAGATATTATTTATGTAGGACATAAATAAAGTTGACTAGGGAAGGTCTTGAAAAGATGAGTTATGGTGCATGGATACTTCTACACTCAAGTAAGGTGTAGGGATGGTGGTGCTTTCATGCCATGCCTCTCATGTCCATATATAATGTATGACATTGTATGCAAGATTGTTTTTGTTCTTGTAATTCTCTCTAAAATCACCTACAACTATATGTTCTCTTTCCTTTCTAAGTTTTGAAACCGTGACTAGCATCACGAGAAGGCAAATGATACGGATTGTTCGTGTGGATACCGTGGAGGCATCAAGCTTGCTTTGTTGTTGTGATTCAAAGTCTAGTTAACTGTGAGGTATAATTTCGAAACACCTGATTTATTCCGGTTCGTATGGGTCCTTGGAGGGTTACGGTCTTATTTTCCGCTGTGCTTGAGATCCCGTAACCCAATAGAAATCTTTGGATTCCAAGCAACAATCTTCACGTTTGAGGGTGGGTTCGTGTTTGAAGTTTTGATAGTGAAATATTTCCGTTCGTTGAAAGACATTTAAAAGATCTACCATTGGTTAAGGTACGGATTCTTTATCTTCTCTCCATTGTGTTTATTTGATCCGTTTTTATATGTGTATGGATTCTTCATTCCCCCAATTTTGTGTTCATTCGATCCGTTGTTTATATGTTAATTTCGTTTACGTTTATTTGATTCGTTACATATATGTATGATATCCTTACTTTTCGCTTCGACTCTTTTCGTTCGATTTGGTTAATGTGTTTTGGTTAATGTGTTCTTTCTTCCATCATGTCGGTTTATTCCCTCTCCAATTAGTTGATCGTTTAGTTCCCTATTGGTTTTGCATGCGATAAATGAATATGTTAAAAACGTCAAACTGAAATTATAAATCTGCTGAATTTCCTTTTAGAAATTTCGTGTTATTTGTAAAAATCATAACAAATCGTTCATTTATCGGATTAAGGCATACGATATGTTTTTGAAAAGCTGGAGATGTCGTCTACGATTTACTGTCATATGAGCAAACTGTAAATTTTAAGCTAAGGTGTCTAAAATCTGGGTTTTTCAAAATTGGTCTCGTTTTAGGCCAGAACAGCGCGACTGTTTTCAAAAATTCGTGTAAAATCCATTTTAAATCCGATTCAGTCCATTCTTGATACGTTGGAATCCTAAGATGTTTATTTACAACTTATGTTTAGATATTGTTTCCTAAGGCTTAATGTAATTATGAAAAAATGTTAGAATTGTAAACGTGTAAAGTGCTGAAATTAGTACGACACGATTTCGAAAAGTTGTGAGTATGAAATTCCTAGTCTATGTTCGGATTTGATTTGCCGTACGTTTTTTGTTTCAACTCTTTTGTAAAGGTTCGTACATGAAGTTACGTCAACGGTTTACTAAACTCGTCCGATTTAATTTTCTTTTCGATTTGTAAATCTTTTAGTTTTATAGTGTTCGAAAAATAAAGTTTTTAAGTGGAGAAGTCAATATTTTTGTATGCTCAAATGCTTCTTTTTATTCATTTTGTAATTAGTATGATTTGATATTCATTTAGTTTGATCACATGTGTTGTGACATACTTTTGAAGTTTATACGTTAAGGTGTACCGAGCTACTAACCACCTATGAGGGTACCATAGGCACGTGATTGTGGCACCGATGGAGTGACACCACCCGTGGAGGTGTGATCAGTTCACGACGTCTCCTTTTGATTTTGTGTGCTCTAATGAAAGTTGGCGTGGTGTGATGGGTGATTTATTTAGGAGGCGTATGGGTCGGCCCTAGTTTGTAGGGTGGATGACGGTGTAGTGCCCAACACCGCGTCTCACATTATTTAGTACAGTTGGATGAGAATATTCAACGTGCGTGCCTGTGTGGCTTATGTCTGACACTTGTCGTATCTGTCTATGTGTGACGAGAAACGTAAGTGTATGCGATCATTTGTTCGAATTCGGTATACAAGCTCAGTTTATGATTTTGATTTGAGTTTCTTTGATTTGTTTGGTACTAGTGACCAACTTTTGTTCTAATGTGACGATTTTGATTTTGATTGTGATATAATGAATTTGGATATAATTTTGTTATGGTCTTTGATTAAGTAATTAAATTGAGTTATTTGGTTTAACTTCTTTTGATTTCTTTTTCTTTTGTAACACCCGAAATTTTTGGTAAGTAAATATCACCCGGACATTTCTGCGACTTGTAAACAGTGGGGTTTTGTTGGGAAATGTATTGTTTAAAGTCCCTTGGAGTATCGGGAGTCTTGACAGTGAAAAAGTCGAGTTTCGGCACTCTGGAAAGGTCCCGCGACAATGCCCGACGACTATGACGAGTCATAGTCGCATGGGGTGTATCGTGAGCTGGTACATGCCAGCGACTATGACCAGCGACATTGCCCAGAGCAATGTCGCATGGTCAATGTCGCACAAAGGGTGCAGGGTGCTGTTAAGTGCGGGATTTCGGCCTATTTTCTCATTTCTCTTCTCTAAAACTTCTCCACTCTCTCCCAAACCGTTTATTCTTCTTTCTCCTCAAACCCTAACTCATTTTGGGTTAATTTCGTGAGTTCTTAAAATGTTCCATCATCAAGTGGTAGATTGGGAGCTTTGGCAAAGTGTCCACCATTGTCATCTTCAACCTCAAGCTCCATGGTAGAGTTTTTTAGGTTTTCATCAAAACCTAAGTGGTAAGTGTATCTTTTCCATTTCTAAACCCTAATATAAGATATAAATGCTCCATTGATGATTTCCTAAGCATTATGTTTCTCCATTTTTGGTTTGGAAGATTTTGGAAGAGTTATGTCAAAATTAGGGTTTTGGGTATAAGTTGAGGTTTTGATGTAAAATTGTTGGGGAATGTTTCTATATGGTTGGATATGTTTATTTATGGTTGAAATTTATGGATCTAGGTTTTTGGAGGTTTTGGCTTGAAGATTCAAGTTTCTTCAAGAAAGCTCAAAATGGGTAAAATCTAGATTTAACCCAAATCTAGCAAGATGGGTTCAAGTTGCTTTGTGAAAACTATGTACATGCCAAAATGAGTTGTAACACCCTCAAATTTGGAAAAAGCGACTAATTAAAAACTTTCAAAAATACCTTCAAGGATAATAAAATCTCTCACTAATAGTCTATAATTGAAGTACATTTCTAAATTGAACCATCAACGAATAAATAAAGTCCTACATAAAGGCTGACTAAAGTCGAGTGTTACTATAACCCAATGCCAATCGCTATCTCCAATATAAGTGCGGAAGACTTCAACGAGCTAACCACTTCCTCGAGTAACCAACTAGCACTCATCTCATCTCAGTGTCGCTAGATGAATCCTGGAATGGAACCTGATGCACATGCCGACAAAATAAAAGGGTTAGGCTAACGCCTAGTGAGTTCAAGAGTTTTATATCATGATTATAGAGGAAAAACGTAAGGGAAAGTATTGCAACATTTAATCATGATCCTTTGAAAAGATTTACTAAAGAAAATAAGAAAGTAGATCATTTACTAATAATAAGCATTTTATAAATGGATGCCTCAACGCCAAAACATTCTTTCATGAAGTAATGAAATCCAACACTTGATCAAAACGAGAATAATGGTAATGCTCGAAAAATGGAATTTGAATAAGCTTTAAAAATCAACCGACCAAAATATGCATAAACTCCAGTTTATATGATTATAGCATAAGAGAGAGAGATAACTCGACTCAAAACGTGGATATAAATTGACTCCCGATTTATGACAATGTAAATAATACTTCATATCCCAAAACACCCCAAAACACGGGTAGGGATTAATACTCAACCCATAAAACATGGAATGAACATATGTATGCAAAATGTCACCGAAAACAAATACATAAAGACAACCCAAAGACAACACATTTCGGTGACGGGGGAAACCCGATTCCGCATAATGCGACGTGCACAAAGTAAGCCACACATTACGTTAAACTGGTATTAAATATCGGGCTCAAAATCTTTCAGAATACACCCATAAATAATAACACGGAGGACTTACACCATACCGAAGAAGCCAAACCGCGCCTCAATGGGGATTAACTAGCGTTCCACCATTGGACAAATAATAAAGTATTGAGCTCAACATCTTTCAGCATACACCCATAGATACTGCACGAAGGACTTACAATCCCAATCTGCCTAGCGTGCCGCACGAAGGACTTACAATCCCAATCCTATGCCAACGTGCTACGATGTGAGGGGCTAGTCGTCCCAACATCGCCCAAAATAACAAAAGAGCTAATGGATCCATAGCAGACGGGCTGAAACATTACATGACTCAAAACGAATGAACTAAAGCATTCAAAACATGTAATTCCCAAATAAGATGCAATAATTGCAAAACATAACCAAACGCTCTACAATTAGCTAATAAAACGGACAAGTGTCCTCATAACCCAACAAAATCCAAACGAGCCATAAGCTCAACAAACCCAAAGACCCAACGTTGAAAATCATAAAGTTGAAATCAAACGTAAACGACCCAAGATAATGCAACCCATGCTCCAACACACCCAAATGACTTCAACATGATTTAGATCGGGACAAAACATTTTCCAAAGTGGGTTTATACCTTTTATTCTTTCAAATCATCCCATGACACCCAATATAATGCTTTTATACTCAGAAACATGCTCCATGCAATAAATCATTGAAATATCCAAAATATATGATTTATTTATCAAAATGCTCAAATCCTAAATGTGGGTGTTTTATAAGTTTATAAAGTTGAATACTTCCAAATAACCAAAACTTATCAGATGATTAGCAGTTAACAATTCCATATAAAACATGTAAACACTTTAAAATAGGTATTTTGGCATGTACACCGTTTTCACAAATCAACTTGAACTCACCTTGCTAGATTTAGGCTAAATCTAGATTTTACCCCTCCCCTCGAGCTCCTTTGAAGGGCACTTGAATCCTCAAGCCGAAAGCTTCCAAAACCTAGATCCATACATTCTAAACCATAAATACCCATATTTAACCATTTAGAAACATTCCCCAAACTTTATTTACTAAAATCCCCAACAAGGTCAAAACCCTAGTTTCTCCAAAACCATCAGTTTCGAGGTTCGAGCAACCAAATACTAGGAAAACATCAATGGAGAATTTATAACATTAAATCAAGGAAGCTTACCATTTTAGATGACGAGACTCTCCGAGGACACCCATTCCACTCTTCAACCCGAGCTCCCACACGATGAACTTGAGGAGGAAGATGAAGATGGAGGTCTTATGGTTCAAGATCCCACTAGCTAGATGATGAAGAATCATATGGTTCAAGGGGGAAAACCTTCAAAATGGGCCAGGGTTCGTCTTTGAGGTTTGGGAGAGAAATGGGGAGAATATAGAAGTGAGAAATGAGGAGAGTGGTGAAAAATTCGGACATTTAGAGGACCAGACGTCGCGCGCGACCTTGACACGCGATAGTGACATTGTCATTATCGCGAGGGCACTCTCGCGGGGATTGTAACGCGGGTGGTACTCTCCCGACGATTGTGATGTCACTATCGCGAGTCACAATCGCGCCACTCATACCGAACCCAGAAAAAGGTCAAAACTCGAGGTTCTCGCATGGGTCGACTTAAGGTTCGAAAGAACAACATAATTCACCCTAAAAGATAGACGGAAGGTGAAGAGATGGCTGGAGATGAACGGAAAACTTACTAAGCGAAAATCCAGGTGTTACATAAGTATTTTGAAGTAAAAATATGTTTTACTTGGTAATTGTCAAAGTGTGAATATTTTGATAAGTGTTCATATTTGGTAAACTTGGGTTGTTTTAATCTCATAAAATGCACATATTGGGTTTTGAATATTTCAACAATTAAATAACATGATTTACATATTCTTGGTGATTTTGTACAAGTAAAGTCTATTATATGATTTATGCATCTTCGACGATTTTTGTACATGTGAAGTCTAATTTATGACGTATAACATTTTGAAGCATTTGAGTTCATAAACCATTTGGAAAATGATATGTCCCAATTCAGGTCGAGTTTTGAGTTAATCACCTCTTTGAGGTATGCGTCTGCATAAACGTTATTTAAATATGTTTTATTATTTGGGAATCGTTATTTGTTGGTAAACGGTATTTAGAGCATTTTAGCTCGGTTTTCACATAAAAGAGTCTCAAGGACATTTGTCCAGTTTTAGTGGCTCAATGTAGAGTCTCATCTACGATTTACATCTTAATGCATCTTTTGCATAATAATGATATTTACATGCGGGTGCGTTGGTCATTCATGTGTAGTCATGTAATATTAGACTGTGATGCATTGGATCCATAGGCACGTAAGTCAGTCTGTTTTGGATGGTCAATTGGGTATTTCGGGGTTAGACTCCGATACCCATGTTTTACGACCGAAACTTTACAAGTAGGCACTAGGAGGGTTGAGTCTGGAGGTGATATCGGGGAGGTAGACCTTAGGACCTCCGCCGCTTGAAGTAATGCCTGAGAGGTAGTCTTTAAGTGTGTCGGGCCTTCGGGGTGGAGTTCTTTGTAACGGTCACCAAGGTCAACTGTCTCTTTAGGTGAAACTTGTCAAGAAGTCGTAGGGACACTTGGGCGTTTTATGTCATGAGGTGTCATGCGATTAACGTTGTAAGGGTGACATACTTTTGTGTTCCTCCACCCTCAACGGATACGGGTCTCCCCCGTTGTCGGCCAACAGTATTTTGGATATTTTGATTGTCCATGCTTTAATGTTTGGATTTCATTCCATTTTATAGTCGCGTGAGTATTAAGTTTCAGTTCCATGTTTTCGATGACGTATCATATCTATATGGGTTGTTTTCCGTCATTTAAGGTTCGAGTATTATGCCTCACCCGTGTTTTGGGATATGAAGTGTTATTCACGTTTTCATAAATTAGGTGTCAAATTATAATCCCATTTTGGGTGAGTTATAGGTTGTATCGTTTTATAAAGAATGTTTGTTTTGGAGCGTTGTCTTTAAAGATGCATATTATGGGAAAACGAGTCGTTTTCATTTCTAAAGTAAACCATTTCGAAAGATCTAGATTTGAACTGAATTCCTTTCTTTAAAGATATATTCATTCACGTTAAAACTCTTGAGCTCACTAGGCGTTAAGCCTAACCTTTTTATTTGTCGGCATGTGCATCGAGTTCCAGTTGGGGGTTTGGATTCTAGCAGCTCTATGAAGAGTTGAGCATTAGCTTTATACAAGCGTAAGTAGTTGGTGAAGTCTTTCGCGGCTTGGAGGTAGTAACTATTATTGGGTTTTAGTAACACTCGTCCTTATTGTAGATCGTATGTGTAGAATGATACGTGTGTATTGAGGTTAAATCTTAAATTGAGATTGTAGATGAAGGAATTATCGATGTATTTAGAAAATTTTAAATTGGTTGCTATTACCAGATTCGAGGGTGTTACATCTTTGTTCTGGGTTATTTCGATATGTTGTTGAGGTTAAATGTGGAATAAATTTTACTCAATCTAACTTTCATGAACACTCAAAACTTCTAGTATCATGTCCATAGTTTTAAAAATCCCAATCGGGACTCGAGGCGTTTTTCCCTTGCGAGGCGAGGCGTAAGCCTCGAGGCGGTCCGAGGCGGAAGCCTTGAGGCGTGTATATATATGTGTGTGTATGTATAATACAGACTATATATGTGGAAAACATAATTCCATACCAAATAAAATTCATAAAACTAATAATAAGCAAAATATAATTCCATAGAGTAGGAAGCTTGACTTCGGTGGTGTTGTCTTGCAAAGGAAAGTGAAGTGGAGTAGGAAGCTCTTTCTTTCTTCTAGAGAAGAAGAAAGGACACCACAAAGTGGGTTTTTGTACTTTTAAATTACTAAAAGTACATTTACTTTTGCTTTTGACTTTCTACCTTTTTAAATAAACTACAAGTTATTATTTTTTATAAAAAGTCACGAGTCTCTCACCAAAAATAGAAAGCATCTGAAGCTTGCGCCTCACCAGTGCCTCAAGCCTCAACGCCTCGAGGCACCGCCTCACCGATTGAGGCGTAAGCCTCGTCCAGAGACCATGAGGCTTAAGCCTCATGAGCGGTTTTGGACTGCCTCGCCTTGAGGCGCGCCTCTAGGCGTAAGCCTCAAACGATTTTGAAAACCATGATCATGTCCAAAAAAATCATATTTTTATTATATTAAGTATTGGGTTCGATTATTCTTTTGTTATCTGTTGTATATGTACACTGAGCGTTTGGCTCAGCCGCATTTCTTTCTTCGCGACAAGTATTTGAAGGGAATCTAAAGAGTTTAAGGGATTCAGATCTTTATCCTATATAAGAGGTTTGTTGATAAGAAGTTTTAGGCTTTATTATTGGTTTGATGCAAGTGTTGGAAGAAAGAAAATGTATCGTTCGAGACAATTGTTATTTTTTAGGGTGCTTATTTTAATTAAGGTTTAATAGTGCTCGGTATGTTTTTGTTAGCAGCTTATTTTAAGTTCAAGCAAAACCTCCTTTTCCATCTCAGGAAGAGGGTGTTACATTTTAGGGTGTTACAATGAATAAGTCACGTTTGACAAAAACTAGCTGATAAACATGTAAAGTGACCAAAAATGACATTTTGAAAAAACAATTAATTACAATATTTCATAATATAATTAAAACAATTTTATAATATATATATATATATATATATATATATATATATATATATATATAGGGGCTTAATCAAATGATAACTATATATTTTGTGATAATTGTGAGATCCAACGTAAGCCACTCATTTAATATAATTAATATTGTATTTAAAATAAAAGAAAAAGATAATTTGGTAAATTGACAATTTGGATTTTTTAATAAATCAATTCCTTATTTTACTCCTTCCAATTATACTATACGGTTACCAAATATAATTAGTTTTAATATATCCTTATTTATAATTTTGAAATACCTTATAGTTGGAAAATCTTGTGGTATCACAGTATGATTCATTGTTGGTTTGTGTCTTACAGTAAGAAAATATTTTGGTATCACAGTGTGATTCATTGTTGGTTGCGTCTTACGGTTACAAAATATTTTGGTATCACAATGTGACTCATTGTTTGTTTGTGCCTTACGGTTAGAAAATCTTTTGGTATCACAGTGTGATTCATTGTTGGTTACGCCTTATGGTTACAAAATCTTTTGGTATCACAGTGTGATTCGTTGTTTGTTTGTGCCTTACAGTTAGAAAATCTTTTGGTATCACAGTGTGATTCATTGATGATTTATGTCTTATGGTTAAAAATTATTAGGTATCTCAATGGTGTATCACGTTGTATTTTGCCGGAATTAGGTTCAGAGGAGAGGAGAGAGAGGAGTGAGAATAAATCAAAATTACCAAATTTATAAATTTCCTAAATTATTCTTTGATTTGTGATTGAGAATGGATCTCACAGTTACCACAAATAAATGGGCCTCATATCTATTGTAACCGCCGATCATGAATCCGACGGTTAAGATGTGGATTGCAAATTAAACAACCCATATATATATATATATATATATATATATATATATATATATATATATATATATATATATATATATAGGGGTGAGTTCAATTGGAAACCATATTACATTGAAAACTTTGGAAACCATCTAGATACCATATATAGCATCAATAATACCATATTAATTAATATCATAATAATAATAATTACCATAAATAGTACGAAATTAGGTAAAAGACTAAAATGCCCTTATCAATTAAAAAAATTAAAAAAGAGAAATTCATTGATTGGTCAAATATTGGTTTCCAAAGTTTCCAGTGTAATGTTGGTTTGCAATTGATCCCTCTCTCTCTCTCTCTCTCTCTCTCTCTCTCTCTCTATATATATATATATATATATATATATATATATATAGGGGTGAGTTATTATGCAACATTTTACATGATGCAACCCACCTATCTACCACTCATTTTATTTTCACTTTTTTTAATTAAAAAAGTGAAAACAAAATGAGTGGTAGATAGGTGGGTTGCATGAGTTTGCACCATTAAAAAAGGTTGCATTTGAACACCCCTCTATATAGGGTGTGGTTCAAATGCAACCCATTTACATCGTGCAACCCCATCATGAATCTGACGGTTAAGATGTGGGTTGCAAGGTTTGCAACATTTTTAAGGGTTGCAAATTAAACAACCCCTATATATATATATATATATATATATAGGGGTGAGTTATTATGCAACTTTTTACATGGTGCAACCTACCTATCTACCACTCATTTTATTTTTACTTTTTTTAATTAAAAAGGTGAAAACAAAATAAGTGGTAGATAGGTGGGTTGCATGAGTTTGCACCATTAAAAAGGGTTGCATTTGAACATATATATATATATAAATATATATATATATAGAGAGAGAGAGAGAGAGGGGGGGGGGGTAGGTTATTATGCAACCCCTCTATATGGTGCAACTAATGCAATCCCTTTATCCACCACACATTTTACTTTTACTTTTTTTTAATTACATAAAATATATGGTGGATAGAGGGGTTGAATAGGGTTGCACGATATAAATGAGTTGCATTTGAACCACACCCTATATATATATATATATATATATATATATATATAATCGAGAACATAGCCAATCTAGGTCTTGTGTTGGCTTGATTCTTCGGTTTTCTTGGGTTGGACAAATTTTTGTCCACCTCTATTTTATACACAATATATTTTCAGTGAAAATTCTTGAAATATCAATTTTCCTTTGAAAGATATTTGTTACAAATATCACATATATATATATATATATATATGACGATAATCAAATGAAAACCAAAAAAAGGTTGAGAACCGTAAAAATCGATCTAAACTAGGGGTGTACAGATAATCATCAACCCGCGAAACCCGACCAACCCAACCCGCTCTCAACCCAATTAAACCCAACCCGCGAAACCGCCAAAACCGAAACCGCTAATTAGAAGGGTTGAAATTGGGTTAGAAAAACTCAACCCAACCCAAACCGCCAACCCGCTGCTAATTTTTTATATAAAATTATATATATATATATATATATATATATATATATAAATATATATAGGGGTTGGATATTTTGCAACCCTAGTAAAAGGTTGCAACCCTTGCAACCCACATCTTAACCGTCGGATTCATGATCGGCGGTTACAATAGATATGGAGCCCAACATTTTTAATTAAAAAAAACAAAAAAATAAAAATAAAATAACCGTCGATCATGAATCCAACGGTTAAGATGTGGGTTGCAAGGGTTGCAACCTTTTTCAAGGTTGCAAAATATCCTTCCACTATATATATAAATAAAAAAATATATATATAATATATATTTATACATATGTATAAATATATACATATATATATTTATATATATATATAAATATATATATATACACATATATATATATATATATAAATAAAAATATTTACAGCCATGTTAAATTTAGTCTAATACTCATTTATCTAATTCCTATCTCCTAAGCCCATATTAATAACTCAATCTGTGAATTTTTAACTTTCTGTCCCTGTTTTCAAAAATTCGTATAAAATCAACCGTAAGTCCAAATATGCTCAAATTTGGCAGTTATAAAGATCTTCCTGTCCTTTACAACTTTGTAGTTTGCACCGAGACCTGAATCTAAGTCGAAGTTGCTCAAAAACACAGTTTAAGCCACTGGTCTGCAACTATTCAACCATTTTTACAATTCTGTGAATTTCTAACTTTCTGTCCCTGTTTTCAAAAATTCGTATAAAATCAACCGTAAGTCTAAATAAGCTCAAATTTTGCAGTTAGAAAGATCTTCCTGTCCTTTACAACTTTGTAGTTTGCACCGAGACTTGAATCTAAGTCGAAGTTGCTCAAAAACACAGTTTTTAGCTGCTGGTCTGCAGCTACCGTTTGATAAGTATATATATTTTTTTATTTTCATTCTTTATAGATGGTTTGATTTTCATTTTAGAGTATACTCTTTGAATGTTTGAATCTAAATATATGCTTAATCAATATTTATAGGAGTAATGGAAAATACTCCTAAATCTCCAAAAATCGAAGACATTGATGAACAAAATACGTCTAAAAAAAGGGGTGGTAGAACTTCAAACGTTTGGGGTCGGAGAGGTCCAAGTCGGTCGTAGTTGATTGAGGATATTTGATTTCTATCATCTAGACTTTTGAAGTTTAACTTTAAGACTTGTGGATTTTAATATATATTTGGATGATTGTAATAACTAGTAACTTTGTTGAGAATACTTTTAGTAGTATTTATCGTATTCCATTCTATAATTTTATTTAGACTACGAAACTGCTCAACCCGCCATAACCCGCAAGGGTTGGGTTGGGTTGGATTATACTTTTGAATGGGTTGGGTTGGGTTGAGATTTTCCAAACCGCCATAATTGGGTTGGGTTGTAAAAATGTCCCAAACCGTCCAACCCAACCCGCGTACACCCCTAATCTAAACCATTAATTAATTTTAATTCATGGTCATTAAAGGCAATGCAATTTTGAAATGAACTAGAATTGAAACAACTTTTAATTAAAACCACATGATCAAAACCAAATTACGGCTCAGATCGGTTCTCACGGTTCTCAATCTTTTTTTGGTTCTCACGTGATTTAACCCCTATATATATATATATACATACATATATATTGGAAGGATATTTTGCAACTCTTGCAACCCACATCTTAACCGTTGAATTCATGATCGTTGTTTATTTTATTTTTATTTTTCTGTTTTTTTAATTAAAAATATTGAGTTTCATATCTATTGTAACTGCCGATCATGAATCCGACGGTTAAGATGTGGGTTGCAAGGTTTGCAACATTTTTAAGGGTTGCAAATAAAACAACCCCTATATATATATATATTGTATATATATATATATTGTATATATATATATATATATATATATATATTGGAAGGATATTTTGCAACCCTTGCAACCCACATCTTAACCGTTGGATTCATGATCGACGGTTATTTTATTTTTAATTTTCTATTTTTTTAATTAAAAATATTGGGCCCCATATCCATTGTAACCGCCGATCATGAATCCGACGGTTAAGATGTGGGTTGCAAGGTTTGCAACATTTTTAAGGGTTGCAAATTAAACAACCCCTATATATATATATATATTATCATATATAGGGAGAGGTTCATTTGAGAAATACTAAATATATGAAAAATAGAGAAGTAATCCTAGCATTTCATTCGGTCAAGATCGGCTTTAACCGGTCAAATATTGCGTCTTTGACTGGTCAACAATTACGGTTTTGACTGGTCAAAAGTTGCGGCTATTCCAAAAATAGAAGAACGGTTTCGTAATTTTTACAAATACACGAGACAAATTCATATATGAATGTGTATGAATCACATATGAACTATATTTTCATATGTGAACCAGTGTAATTCACATATGAACTCTTTTAACTAATTCATATATGAACCAATTAACTGATTCACATAGGAACTAACTAACTGTAGGTTCATATGTAAATCAGTTTAATTAATTAACATATTCATATATGAACATTTGTGATTCACATGTAAACTAATTAACTGATTCATATATGAACGTATAGTTCATATATGAATCAATCAGTTAAAAGAGTTCATATGTGAATTATGAACTAATTAACTATAGGTTCATATGTAAATCAGTTGAATTAATTAACAGATTCATATATGAACCTTTGTGATTTACATGTGAACTAATTAACTGATTCATATATGAATCACAAAGGTTCATATATGAATCAGTTAAAAGAGTTCATATGTGAATTACATTGGTTCATATATGAACATATAATTTGTATCTAAATCATACATGTTCATATATAAACTTGTCCCGCGTATTTTACAAAACTACTCATCTATCTTCTACGGACCACACAAGGAATTATCTGGTGCTTCATGATCAAAGCCGCAAATGTTGGCCAGATAAAGGGCTAAGATCAAATATTTACTTCTCATATTTTTAACATTTCTCAAATATTTATTTATCATATATATATATACATGTATGTTATATAATACACAATTTTATTGGTAGGAAATGTAGTAAGAGATGGTTCGTATTTAGATTTGATAACACATTCTCAAGAACCGATTATATATGTAAAAGTACCGGCAATAATCGAGTAACATAGACATTCATGTAAGAACGACTCATAACTCAAACGTTTTGAATTATTCATTTCCAATTATTACTATAAGTTGTAAATTTTATAATAAAAAAATTATAACTCATTTTTGTTTGAAAATTATTTAATAAATAATTCAATATTTGAAAGGCATATTTCTACTATATTATTTGATTAGTTATAAGTCAAATATCAGTATCCAATGTAAAATAAAATTACTTATACACCTTTATTTATCTATTACCTTTATTAAGAATCATAGTTAGAAGACATATTGATCTGTTATCAATTCATAAATCTTACCATGTTATGTCAAGGAGATATGTGATTGTCTTTAAGTGTTTTCTTTGAGGTTTATTGATTTTTTTTGGTTATTGTGTCTTTCTGAGATATTTTGCATTCATCTGGATCTCTAATTTTTTTTAGCATGTAATCTCTAAAAAAATAAACAATTTAGAAATTTATTATCTCAATCCGAGTTATGAGTGAAAATTTATGACTCAATAGTAGTTACACCATGAGAATACCACAAAACGCTCAACTTTACGATCGGTTTACGATGGATCTATGCTTTTTGCCTACATATAGTTTTCGACAAAGTAAGCAAGAAAAAAATATTATCTCAATTCCCGTTACCAGTGAGCGGAAAGTTAGAACTTAGAACTGACTATAGAACATGATAGTTATACGAGAGTTCATGATGGAATATGACAGCGTGAGTATCATGTAACCGTCTTGATGCCTTTTCACTCGTAATTTGAATCGAAACGAAATTTTTGAAATTTACATTTTGGAAATTTTAAAAATCCACCATAAAGTTATCTTATTTTTATTGTGTCTAACATCGTATTTTTTTAATATAAAAGCAATTGCCAGCCTCTGTAATGTCCCCATTGCACGGCTCCATGGTCATCAAGAGGGAGGAAAATTGCATTCTCCATGGTGTGTCGGGTAGGTGATGCCCGTGATCGAAACTGAGACCTCTGGTCATTTGATTAATTATCTGTCGTTTTACCACTATAGTATATTAGCAGGGACACATATTGCAAGTATTTGAATGCATTTTAAACTATCTTTTGACTTATATGACTCATTTTTTTTATTACTTTTATCAACATACATGTCGAAGATAAAATACAACAAATGTCAACCTAATTCAGATAAATCTATCAAACTTCACATCTCTAACTAAAAAACAATATTACCAATATTTTTTCTTATATTTGTAAACAAATACGCTTTTTTGGATAAGAACTTGTTAGAGCATCTCCAACCTTGGTAAAAAAACACCAAATATAGTGGACTCATTAAAAAAAAACTTAACTCCAATCAGATCACACTGTAAAAAAAAAACACAAAATATATAGTTTGGGGATGATTTTATAGAGAAAATGGACCTAAGGATTTTGCCGTTTAAAAACCCACACGGTGTTATCGCCATTCAAGTTCCACAATCGACAAAAAATTGAGGTTTTAGCGACCGGTTGGAGACGATCACCAACAAATCTAACCGGTTAGAGACAATCATCGACAAATTTGATGATTTGCCGGTCCATTGGAGATGCTCTTACGGATGGACCGGTCGACTTTCAGACGATAGGACCGGGACTGATCGGGGTCGCCGACCAGATAAAAATAAATAAATGAAAAAACCTAAGACCATCCACATCAATGAGAGCCCGCCCAAACTCCTTTCAAAAGTGTCACATCAGCTTTGTAATAACATCTCATACATTAATGAAAACTCAAACACCTTTCAAAATTGGTTTCCACTACCAATCACCAACTATTTTATAATTTATATTTACATATTTTAATAATTTATAATAACACAAAAAAAATACTAAATATGATTTATTTATAATATAAATAATTATTTAATTATAATATAGTAAATTATAATATAAATAAAAAACATTTCATAAAAAATATCATTTATTTAAAATAAATTATGGATAGAAATCTTAATAAAAATATTAAAAATTAATGTTCAAATAAATTAATAAATGAATTAACTTAATAAAAATATCTATACTATATTATAAAAACGGTATAAAATACTCTTAATTACAACATTTTAAGCACAAGGTACAACTAATTAAAGCCAATTACTTAATTTACAATTTCTTAATGCTTTGTTACAACCTTTCCAAGCACAGTATCTCACATAATCATCTATTTGTGGAATGGATACTCATTTATTAATATAAATATTTGTTTTTTTGGTGGAAGATTTTATAAAATAGATTTTATATTAGTATAATCTATTTTAAATGTAGATTTTACATTTAAATCTATATTAATGAGATATAATATAAAATCTTTTTTCTTCCGTATTTTTTTATATTACATCTCATAATGATTTTTCCATATATGCAAGCTAACCACTTATGAAAATACATTCGTTTTTCACATTGTATTTCATTAACTGTTAACAGAGAAATTACGTTTCATTTTAACTCGGTTCAATATTCCAACAAAAAATTTATCCTCCCGTGCAATGCACGGGCTCAACACTAGTTAATAGTTAATGTATAAACATATTAATAAATGAATTAAATTAAATGAAAATGTCAATGTCAATGTTTTTATTTAACATTGCATATTTGCATATGGTGTTGCTAATTTAGATATCTTGCAATTTACATCATAAACATATGTCGAAGGCTTTTGCAAGATTAGACCTGGTAAACGTGTCGTGTCGTGTCGGGTTCAAAGTTAAACGGGTTGAAAATGTCCAACCCTAACCCGACCCGTTTAATAAACGGGTCAGAAAATCCCAACCCTAACCCGACCCGTCTAACCCGTCACGACCCGCCTAACCCGTTTAACATTTATAAAATTAAAACTAAAAATCGAAAATTCACAAAAAAATACAAATACAAAATTCAAATGAAAGCATTATAAATCCAAAATTTATAGTTCAAAATTATAATCAAATCTAAAACACTAAAAATCCAAAGTATTAAAAGGAACTTATATATATACACATATATATATATATATATATATATATATATATATAAACGGGTTATTCGGGTCATTTTCGAGTTGAAAATTTTTGACCCTGACCTTACCCGTTTAATTTTCGTGTCAACCCGTTTACTTAAACGGGTTGAAATGTATTACCCAAACCCGTTTATTTCGTGTCGAGTTCGTGTCAGGTTAGCGTGTCGTATCAGTTTTTGCCAGGTCTATGCAAGATTGATGTGGATTCTCTGAATAAGCAAAAACTATTTAATCTCGAAACAATTAGGAGTCTGATAATTTTCTACATCAGTACCATCTAGGTCTCGATTCATGAGACAGATTCTGGGTGTTGGACGATTACCCATAATTGAATTCGTACTTGACACCAGTAATCAATATCATAGGATCACAGAAATCGGCGTAGTTCCAGATACGGATCATTCAATTATACACGGACGAATATGAAGATGATGAATTGCAGGTGCATTATTGGCTGGAAAACGGAGTTTTGATGCTTCATTAATGGAAGGAAAAAAAGAAGCCAACTAACAGGGACCTCATTAATGGCTAGCCTACCTCAATTGGAAACCAATTATCCAATTATCCCCCTTACCGAAGCCTAAAGGTACGCATTTTATGTGGTTCAAGAAATTTTAAGGTTTTCATAATGTAGAAATTCGAATTGAAAGTGCAGGGAGCAATCTCAATTACTGCTGTTTTGTAAACAAATAATGCATATAGTAATGTTCATTCGTTTGGGGTGCAAAAGAGATTTGGGGGTAGTTGGCTAAGATTTAATTTCATCCGCCATTGATAAACTAGCATTGATTATAGATGACAGTTGTGTGGGAAGTTGCTTTTGACCCCCACCATGTGCTCGACGAAATGCTTCAACCAAAAATAATGTGGTTTGAGTTGCTCTTTTGGTTACTTTTTGTGTGTATATATAGATTTGTTGTTTGCATGCATGGTCACATCGGTTGTTGATCATTTTGTTGTGTGAGTAAAATGGGTGTCCATGGTGTAGGTCGTTGGGTTATGGTGGTTGTGGTTTTTGTTGGTTTTATTGGTGATTGTGGTGTGGTTTTGGGTGATTTGGATAAGGGGGTAAAAGATGAAAAGAACTTGTTTGGGAAACCTAAGCTTGGGTTTGGAGGAGGTTTAGGTCATGGCATTTATAAGAAGCGGTTTAGACATGTTAAAGGTGGTGGTGGAGGTCTAGGAGGTGGTGTTGGAGGTGGGATAGGTCGCCATGGCGGTCTTGGAGGTGGTGGTGGTGGCGGGCTACATCATCATGGAGGGTTAGGAGGTGGTGTTGGTGGCGGGCTAGGTCACCATGGAGGTTTAGGAGGTGGAGTTGGAGGTGGTGGGGGGTTAGGTCACCATGGAGGTTATAAAGGTGGTGGGAGGCTAGGTCACCGTGGAGGTCTAGGAGGTGGTGCCGGAGGTGGACTTGGTGGTGGAGATGGAGGGTATGGAGGTATTGGTGGTGGCGGTGGACTTGGTGGAGGGGCAGGTGGTGGCGGTGGGCTTGGTGGAGGCGCCGGTGGTGGTCTAGGTGGTGGCGGCGGGTTTGGTGGAGGTGCTGGTGGTGGTCTAGGTGGTGGCGGTGGGCTTGGTGGAGGCGCCGGTGGTGGTCTAGGTGGTGGCGGTGGGCTTGGTAGAGGCGCTGGTGGTGGTCTAGGTGGTGGCGGTGGGCTTGGTGGAGGCACAGGTGGTGGTTTAGGTGGTGGCGGCGGGCTTGGTGGAGGAGCAGGTGGTGGTGGTGGACTTGGTGGTGGTTTTGGGGGTGGTCCTGGTGGTGGCGGTGGCGGTTTTGGAGGCGGTGGTGGTACTGGTGGAGGTTTTGGAGCAGGTGGAGGCTTTGGCGGTGGTGGTGGCCTTGGCGGCGGTGGTGGCCTTGGCGGCGGTGGTGGTGGCCTCGGCGGCGGCGGCGGCGGTGGTGGGTTTGGTGGTGGATGCAAGTGTGAAGGTGGAGTTGGGTTTGGAGCAGGAGGTGGCCATTAGAAGCTTTCATTCCCCATTGGATCAACATGTTTTATTCTTGCATCAAAACCTTTGGATACATTCTTTTGGCCAGAAGAAAGTTGTATTTGTCTTATGTGTTCCAAAATGATGTTGTTTTTTAAATTTGCATATATTTGTATGCATGTTATGTATCACTTTTTTAAATCAGTTTTTCCTGTTGTTAGTGTATGTCGGTCTTTATTTATTTATTTTACATGTTCTATCCCATGTCTTTAGCGTATCCCGGCTTCCTTTTGTGGTGTTGCGTGTTTGCAAGCCTGGTATTTTAACGGAAAATGTGTCTCTACCTTTTGCTTTTGGATAGAGGCTTGAGGCAAAATTGTTATCCCAGTTTAATCTAGTTGGTAAGCAATTATCACATAACACATATAGATCAAGAGATAATAAAGATTTATAATAACGTACCAATCCCTTGAATAAACAATGAAACTCTTTAGTGTTCTTGATATCCTTTGAATACAGAGAAAATACGGCTAACTATTTAGAAAATTATCAGAGTTCTAACCTAAAACTAAACTAAACATAACTTTAAATATCTAAGCCTTATGGGCTTCAGGCTTTTTAATGGGCTTGGGCCCAATAACTAACAACTATTGAATTATTACATTTTAAATCCTTTAACTATAACTATCAGATAAATACAGTTTAGACCCTCTAATTTAACTTTGACATAATTGCAGTTTAAACCCTAAACTTTAACTTTAATCTTGAATACAATTATTTGATCCAACAAAAATCTGTATACATCTTATTCTTACCTCTTAAACCCTAGTTAGCTTGTGGGGGGCTATATTTCGTTCATTTGGTTTTTGAATTTGTCAAATAATCAACACCATGAAAAATAGTTATTAGTAAAAATACATTTAAACACCACTTCATACGTTATGTTTTTTTTACAGTTGATTATCTTATTCTAATGATCAAATATTATACCATCACTCTTAACACTCGCATCCAAACCTCCCCTTAATATCGTCAATAAACTATCATTATCATATATTATACGAGTAACCAATGTTAGGAGTAATCAATCACTTGAATAATAATTGTATATATATGGACAAAATTATAATGAAAATCGAAATTCTTATATATATATATATATATATATATATATATATATATGTAATTCACAAAATACAACAACAATCAATCATAAAACACAAAATCAAATCCTTACTTGAATAGAAGATTCGTGTAGGTATAGAAATCGATTGAGGCCTGCACGTAAAGCAGTGTCCTAAGACAGAAATTCGCCCGTATAGCGTCCGTCTAGAGGATACAACAATCGTATTCAAGTATGGTACTTGAATCTATCGAATCATGTGTGTTTGATGAAGAACGGAAGAGGAGAAACCCAGAAAATTTAGAGAGAAAGATGAAATTTTCGTCGGAAAAAATGGAGGGAAAATGTGCAGGTTTTATAAGTTGTTTGACCAACCGAAATTAACTGTCAGGAAGCCACGCGACTTGTGCCGCGGGTGAACCTGCACCAGACACCCCAAGGCCCATCTTTATATATATATATTAATGTCAAGAAAAGCCTTTCAATCACACCACAATCCAAGCCAAGCATTTAAGTGATTCATTTAATTCTCAATGGTTTAGATTTATTAAGTGATGTAAAGTTTGGCTTGGCTCCTATGTGGGACAAGTTCCTCCTATTCTTAACTAAGTTCCAACAACCAAACCATGCACAAACAAGTACACCGGCAAAATCACATGAAGCAAGCCGAAAGAACGTCGTAAGTGCCACCCCAAGCCGAAAAACAAAATGAAATAGGAACCGACCAAAAAGGCTAGATCACAACAACATTTGGAGAAGCAACCCACGAGATGCAAGATTTATCGAAAGACTTCCACCTTAGAGATATCCAATCGAAGGACCGAGATTGAATTTCGCCAAGAAGGTTATTGCTCACAAAATCACCTTTGAAGACCCGACAGTTTCGTTTCCTCCAAAGAAAGTAAGTTGCGATCGAAATAACAGCTTGCAAAATACAATTTGAAGAACTTGCAATATGGCTACCACCATCGAAGAAAATCAGCTCCGATAACGAAGACGGGATGAAATCCTCCAAGTTCCACCATTTGAAGATGTTTTCCCATAACTCTTTAGCAAATTTGCAATCAAGAAGACAGTGATCCACCGATTCGATGAAATCATTACACATCAGACATATAATAGAGTTGAGATCAATTCCTTTGATTTGAAGTTGTTGAAGTACTGGGAACCGGTTCAACAGAGTTCTTCATATGAAAACATTGATTTCCGGCACAATCTTGTTCCAAAATGTTGAAAATCGCGAAGTTGAAGCCGGGAGAGTGTTGATGTTGACCATATTTCTGAGACATTTAACTTTGACTTATTTATTCAAGTTTTTTTTTTTTATATATTTTTCGTGATAATCCAAAGACTGTCAGTTTCACTTACTTGCTCATGTGATAAATTATTTAAGGTATAAAGAAAGAAAACAATTTCAAATATGATTTTCAAAAACTGTTTATTTTTTTTTGTCATTATTTTACAAATCCTCCTATTTTTTATGTTGTTTCTCAAATCATATTTATAAAAGTTATAAGATTTGGTAACTACTAAATGGTTAATTTGAGGCTAGTGAAAGATTAAAAACAACATTTTTACAAAGGGAACGGTAATTTTATATTATGAACTGTTACTCATTAATTTATGTGAAATTGTTACCTATCTATATCTATACTATATTATAAAGACGGAATAAAAAACTCTTAATTACTACTTATAAAACATAAGGTACTACCATTTTATGCATACATTTCAAAAATATCTTAATTCACAACTTAGTATGCATAAGATACAACTCATTTGAAAAAAAAAATTCAAACTTTACTTTTTCACTATCTTCCATATTCAAGTTTTTTCTCTTCCATTTGGGGTTTCTCCAAAAGAAGAAAAATTATTTACTTGCTCAAATTAACATATTTCTTTAATTATGATAGTACATGTATTTTATTCATGTATACAGGTTTTTAAAGCTTTTTGAATTCTATAAAACTAACTAATAATGAACCTATATATACGTTTAGATACAAAATAATATTATATTTGTTATTTTTACCTATTCTATATTTCAGTATTTTGAAAAAATATTATCATTCGTTAGATATCGCTGATTAATACATGTTTTTAAAATTCAAATATACATTTAACGATTACTTTAATATAATTTCTTAATGCTTCATTATTGAAAAAACTCAAGTTATGCGCTTATTACTACTAATGCTACATAAATTATAAATATATGATTTACTCCATATATTTTTTTTTCTTTTTTTTTTCTGATAAGCTATTACATTAATTTTTTATTTTCATTTATAATTGTTCACCCCGATGCATTGCACGGATACACTGCTAGTAGTTTAATAACATTTGAAATTTTTAAAAGTGGTCAAATGGTTTGACTCCCATTAGTAAGGGTGCACAACAATTTGGTGAATGTGGTTAACCCAACCTGAAGTAATTCAACCCAAAACGACTTGATACTTAATCGAGTTGTATGATCCTCAAACAGTACACATTGGGTTGGAATTGGGTTGCCCAACCCAACCCGATAAACCTGATACCATAGAATTAATATAATTGTTAAGTCATTAAATAATATATATACATTAGACATTGGATTAACTCGTAACTTATTTGAATAAGATCTCAATTCCACCGACGATTCAAGTGGGAGAGAAGGGATGTCATAATTGTGGTACGGACTACCTACGCACCTGGACAAAAAGATCCTATGAAGCTTCATTGTTCTCTCAAGAACAAGAAGTTCGACCCCCTTCTAATTTTTCATTTTTTTCCTTATTTGTCAATTTCTAGAAATCTTATTTCTCGATCTTTTAGGTCTCGGCTTCACCTTGACGGTTAGGCCACGATGTATCTGCAGATGATTTGACCAACCCTGCTACGACATTTGCACAACTATTTTCATAATTATATCACAATTTCCAATGTAATATTATTTCTTATTTACTTGAACCTTCAACTTTCTTCTTTTAGTTTGTTAACCTTATTTTCATATTTTTATTTTGATTTAACTTCGTTTAACACAATCGCT
Organism: Arctium lappa; assembly: GCA_023525745.1. Lineage (NCBI taxonomy): Eukaryota > Viridiplantae > Streptophyta > Magnoliopsida > Asterales > Asteraceae > Arctium > Arctium lappa. Next base: position 16,283,305 of record CM042056.1, on the reverse strand, counting down.
TAACAACAACGTTTCAATCCGACCAACCCAACTTGGACGGTTTGAGTTGGGTTAAGATATTTTAAACCACAAACATTGTGTGGGTTTGTTTAAATGCTTTTAACCGGACCAAACCAACCCGTCTGCAGCCCTACCCATCAGTGAAAATGCTTGACCGACGATTACATATTTATCAATTTAAAGATCAGATCGATTCTATAGAGCAAATGTAAATCCAAAATGAAAGTTCTTCCGAAAAAATATACATATTTCGATATAAAAAATTAATATAAAATAACGATGGTTTTATTCCATTTTAATTTAACATTCATATTATTGTACTTTGTCATTAATATTTTTATTATTTGAGATTTTTAAATATGTAACCTTAATTGAAATTTTAAATAAATTCACGATCTTTTTCATCAACACAAACCCAATGAATTTAATTTAAAAAAAAAAAAACTTTTTGCTGTTTCTATTTTAACCACCTTTCTATTTCTTTATGTGCTGTTGAAAAACTTCGATCCCGTTATCTTTCTCGATGGATTCTCGAAATCATGGTTTTTTGGCGTTGATCTTGCTAATTATCTCATCGATTCTCTGCTTACAATCTAGGGTTCGAAACATTATGGTTACAGTTCTAAATAAATTGAATTTTGATATGGTTTTTGGAATCTTAACTGTTTGATTTGAATGTAGGGCGATGGAACTGGTTCAGTTTTCTTCCTAGATAGCTCAACTCAGCGGTATTTTCAACCTCGCTCATCTGAGGTAAATTTATTGGAGATTTGTACTTTTGTAGTTCTAATTTGATCTATGGCTTTGTGGTTATAATTATTCGTATTACATGATTTGACAATGGTGATACCGAATCAATGTTGTTCTCCAGGGATGTCTTGAAGATGTGCAGTTAATTATGTTTGAGGGGAACTTCAAAATTTTATGATTGTGAATTGATGTTTCCTTTACCTTATTTTCCTATAATCTGGATCAGATTGTTGTTCTATGAGTCCATGTGGACTTGGATAAAGTTATGGTGTTATCACTCATCATGAATTGTTTACAGACACTGTTTGGGGATTGGGAGTCATTGTGGCAGGTATAGATTGTCGCTAAGTATGTCATAATGGATTATCGGATGGGTAGGTAAAAATCGAAGGAAATAGAAACAATGGATTTAAGTGATGGTATAAGAGGAAAGAAATGAAAAGAAATTACGCTATATGTTGTTCTGGAAGTTTATTGACAAGCTTGTAGTGTTGTAATTGGAATAACTAACAAAACTATTGGCTTTAAGTATAAGAAAAAAATGTTAGGACCAACTGTTCATCATTCAAAATGGAACTTGCAGCCACTTCAAAATCGTGACCTTCGAACTTAAGCTTAGACTAAATAATATGTGAAGATCTGCATGAATCATATCATTTTTTCAGTGAAATGATCAAATGATAGGATTATATTTATGGGTGAACGATCAGTCTGGCTCCTCTATGGGATTTTTAGCTATACTGGTCTCAAATGCGTTTGGTAAGCGGACGTGACTAGACTGTGTGGGGTACAGTGAGGTAGGCGGGTGAAAATTGTGAAAGGTTTTAGAGTTTTAAGTTGACACAGGTAGCTTAGTAATTTACCAACTTGGACAATCTCCCTAATTTTTGTTCCACCTATTTTGGTGGGACAAAAAAAAAATACATTTCTGTCCCACTCAGTCCCGTCCTGTCCCAGTCAAATATGTCATGCCAAACGTGTTGGGACAACAAGTTTTTGTTCTGTCATGTCTCATCATGTCCCTCATACCAAACGCACCTAAAAGGAATTTAGAATTCCTACATGCATGTTGTAATACAAATCAAACTTCTATACCAGGTTCCCTTTTGGCATGTTCAAAGAGTAATGGTGCCAACTGTCGTGAGTATTTTAACCATTGTTATCTTTATTTGCCATTCTTTTCATTGTTGCACATGTGTTCTCAAGTTGAGTATATATAAAGAACACCACATATTTCATGTTAGAAAAACTTTGTCTGAAGGGGAACCCAAGAGTATGTGATGATCTTACTGCAATCTTGTTTATTTGTGCAGTCTCAATCACTGTTACTTCCGGAAATTGGTGTTGCTATTTCAGTGTTGCTAGGTTTTTCACCTCCTCTTACACTTTCCCCGACAAGCTTAAAAAAGGAAATAATCGTTATCAATGAACTTTTCTGGTTTCTTGTTTCTGCTGCTTGAGTTTTCCTGTAAAACGTGATAGTTCCTTATTGATACTGCAGTTGGATGAGGTGCTTCTGCCTAACCCCTTTGATAGGCCTCATGCTGTTTTCGTGCTAGAGATCAATGGGGTTGAAGGTACTTAGATTGTTACACATACCACATCACCTCTTACATCTGTCTGTCTAATTATTTCTAAGTTATTATGATGCACGCAGATAAGGGACCTGGGCTTGGCATAGATAGTGATGTTTTCGTCAGTTCCCTTAAGAGTAGAGTTGCCCTTGGTCAAAACTACGCGGACATTCAACTTTCAGGTTTAACATTTTTGTCTTTCCGTGTAGCAGAGAAAGTTCTAATTAGATATATTTTTTAGATGCATACTTGCAGATGAAGAGAAGGTGTCTCTGGTCTCTTTAAATGAACCCCTGCCTTCGGATATGGAATTCACAGACAATATATTGGATGATTTTGTTAGTCGTAACTTGTTTCAGTTGCATATGTTGTACTTGTGTTTTATATCTACTTGTGTGGCCTTTTATTGTGCATTGACATGGACTGTTGTTCGCCAATTTAGGCCTCTTGGTTAGGTGGATCATACGTTCGCAACCTAGTGAAGTCGTTGAGCGGAGAGTTGACTGTTCCCTTAGCAAACAACGTCCAACTAAAGCTCCATATGTCAAAGGTTGTTCTTGAATATTGCTTTATGTTTCTTGTTTTATCTATTCTCTATCTTTCCTCCTTTTTCCTAAGTTTAAATAACCAATTTATTTACTCTTGCAGATTGCAGACAGAGAATTTATAACGAGCCTCATCTCTCTCATCCAAAATGTCGAGAGGGCAGTGCAAATGCATCGAGATTTCTCGGGAAGTACGCATAGTCCAGCAGAATTGGTGATGGGAAGGTTTGATGGTGTCAAGGTGATAAATTCATTTCTTTTTAAAATCCCACAACGGCTAGACTTGGACCATTTATCCTCCATATATTTTGGAACCTCCTTTCTCTCCTCAAGGGCTCTTTTGAAGAGTAATCTAATGGGGTTCTATATATTCTCACTTGGTATCAGAGCCTCTAGGGACTCAACACTCTTTTACCGCTTATCCTTCATATATGTTTTTGGAACCTCCCTTCTCTCCTCAAGGGATCTTTCAGAGGGTTATCTAATAGGGTTCTACATATTCTCACACTAACTACATTAAGTCGGACCTAGCAGCATATGGTTTTGGAAGTTCTATAGGAAGTCTTTGTCCTAACCAGTGGTTTAACATTTACAAGTTGTGCTTTGATCACCGACTCCATTGAACCAGTTTTGTCTTTCTTCTTAATTAGTATAGAAGTATTCTTAACCCTATAGGTATATGTAAGAATCATCATGAAGTGCCCCTTCAAGTGGGTGAAAGCCTGATACTTGATGGCTCCAAAAAACATGAAACATGAAACTAGTATTTAGTGCTAAGGCCATCTGTAGCTCTGTACTCCTCTCATATATTGCTGTGGGACTGATCATTTTCTTATGTGTTTGGTATGCAAGACAGGACAAGACAGAATAAAAATGCATTTTTTCCCATCAAAATAGGTGGAACAAATATTAGGAAGATGAGACAAGATTGGTAAATTGCTAAACTACGCGTGTTAAATCAAAATCCTAAAACCTTACACGATGCTTTCACCTGCCTACCTCAATCTCGCCTGTCCAGTGTTTTCCCATCCCGCGAATCCCATATGTGTGTCAAATGCGCTCGCATTGAAAACGGAGCTGGCATTTTCAACTCACTATAGCAACCCCCTTGCCCAACCTGCAAGGCTGCAACTCAACTTGTTTGTTATTGATTTTGTAATTTGGGGTTAAAACGGGTTGGAGAACATATAGACATGCTGCTGAAATATGTATTGAATGTATGATTACGGTTTCAACTCCCAACACCCCCCCCCCCTCCTTGGGTCAAAGCCTCCCAGCACAGCTTCCACCGGTCCCACAGCCATCATGGGGGAGGAAATTGCGGTGCCCTAGAGGAAGGTGGGTGATGCCCAGATTTGAACTCATTACTGCTAGAACAATTTAGTGGGGATCGGGTTGTATGCCTTACTCCTGTTGGTTTTGTCATTGTTGTATTATGGCAATTTTCTTTTTCTTCATCTTACATTTCAAAATTGTTACTTTGACATGCTATAGGCTTTGAAAGAGCAGTATGGAACGAATGACCTTGTTCAGCAAGGTATCGAGCTGTTGGTGACTTCACTATCCAAGATATACGATATGTTGCAAACAGTATACAAAGGTAAGCTTTATTCTGAATCAACGACTGATTATATGATAGTTTTGCCCTACCAAGGCTTGACAAAACGAACCCAGTATATCCCACACAAAAACATTTCAACATATTCATTCCCTCTTCTTTCGCTGCATAATCCTCTAACAATGTACTCTACGATCTTCTTAATTTTTTACGGCCAGCAAATGTAGCTTTTATCCATTGAAACTTGTTCTCAAAGAAGTAAACTGGATAGATACATTATAGTTTACTTCTATTATACTTTACTAGAAGTGTACCCGTGCAATGCATAACGTTACACGGTTATAAGATCGTGGAATATTGTTATATCCTTCTGTCATACTTCTTTTTTGATGTATATAATATTTATATACTGCAATTAAACTCACACACACTCCTCACCTTTGGTTTGGCTAGGTTTGAACCCTTGGGCTCTAAGATGATTTGGTGACAAGATATCCCTATGCTTTATTTTCCTTGCATTATTATAGAGACATATTGTATATCATTTTTTGTCGATCCGTATATTCCATATTGGTTGTTGGTTTGCTTGTCACCATACACACTTGTTTGACATGGTCCGTGTGATTCGAGTTTAGGACAAGCAGTAATTTATTTCCCAACACTTCATTCTCTTATTGAAGTTCTCGGCATCACCAATTCCGGGGTCTAATTTACAGCTCCGTTTCGCTGTGCAGGTCAAATTGTTGGAGTGGTCCTTTTCAATGGATCGCCTGCCAAAGAGTCGGGGACAATGTTGACCGTGACGTTCACTTCACAACCAGCTCGTTATTGGCTGGAGGAGAGAAATGAGTCACCTCACGATCGTATGATTGCACAAGTGGTTTTGGTTCAACGAACCCTTGCATGGATCACAAGAAGCATCCTTATAATGGCTACTCTTTTAGGGGTAAGTTCTTTACGAAAAGTGTGGATCTACTCTTTTTGGGGTAGAAGTCAGGTCTGCATGCATTTTACCATCTTTAGACCCAACCTTCAGGTGGGATATACTCAATTTCCTCGATTTGGTTTGTTTTCTTGAACTTAACAATTTGTGTTAGATAATTTGATCAAATTTGAACAACAATGACATAATTGGTATGAACCCTTAAGAGAATAAATATGTGAAAACTAAAAAAAAAAGTTATTTTATATATAAAACACATCGCCCGTCATACCCTGGGAATAGGTTTCGCCCGAAGCATCGGAGTTACTTTTTTTTTTAATAATTTATAAGATAGTAAAAATAATGCCATCTTTGCTTTCTATGCAGATTTACTTCCTCGTGAACATGATATTGACAAGGGATACCCTTCTCTATTCACATGTGAAGTTTGACTAGAAAACCGTATGTACCACATCACCTAATTTGTTCCTCTTTTTATTTGTATTGTTTCTTGGTAAAGTGATGTACAAATTTGACATATATCTTTTACGATTTTTTGCTTCGTGTTTCTGTATTTGTTCGCATCAAGAAGTCGAGCGTACCCGGGATTATGGGGCGATTGATTTGCCTGAAAGGCTGTTTACCAAACGCATCAGGCAAGAATCAAGAATCTAAGAGGCATAGCAAAGCCTAACAATCTTACTCAGTAAGTGAGGGAGAAGACTCTTACCGGGTAAGGTTTGTCATGTAAAAGATGTTTACCAACAATCAGTGGCAGAACACAGGCTTTAGAAGCTGAGGGGCCAAGTCTAATCTTTCATACAAATGTATAACGTAAGCAAGTTTAATATGTTTAATATTAAAAAAAAAGGTTTTATATGTTTCAATATAATAGATATATATTTTAGAAATCATAAAAAAATACACTAATCAAAGTTAAAACATATTAAAAGTCTAAAGAAAGACAAAAAAACATGTTAATTTTGTACCTTTTTTTAACAAACGGGAACTCGACGATTTTTGCAACTTTAAAATCCTTCACAATTTCCTCCAAATTAATATTTTCGCAACTTCCCTTTCGGTAAACAAAACCAACGAGTCATTCAAGAACTCATCTTCCATTTTGTTCTGTAGCTTTGTTTTCACAATACTCATTGCTGAAAATTACCTCGATGTTGTTACGTTGGTAGAGGTTCACCGTTTCAACAAAATAAACAAAAATTTTGATTGGAAAAGGGGAGACGAAGGTGGCTAAATAATTGATAGGTTTTTTATTAGGGAAATATTTAACATCTTTAGGTTATTTTGTTGGTTGGGCTTTTAAACAATAATTAGTGGATTTATTAATATAGTGGAGGTACCCATTTACTACAAATATAATAAACAACCTTATTATACTTGGGTTGACATGAAAGATTACATATACAAGCACAAAAGCCATTTGAGCCGTCCGCCACTGTCAACAATCCACTTTGATGACCGATAATGTTATTCGAAAAGTTGAGTTAAGATAGTGATTTTTGCCGATAAATATTTGGTAAATGGCCTCTAAGCCTTTATACCAGGCTTCTCGTACCATTATGCTTGCAAAAATACTAAATAAAATTAGCAGTTTTGACTTTGTGTAGACATGTTCATTCTAGCAAAAAGAATTTTATATATTTTTGCAAATCGATTTATTGATATATATACCATTAACGTCTTGATAGATAGCTATGAATTTGCTATGAATCATGAAAATCTCAATCTAGTAACCAAGATTTTAATGGGAAATTTGAGTTTTTATGCTTAATGAGTACCCTTGTATCAAAATATGACTTTTTTCCCCGAAATATCCCTTTCGTCATTCCTTATATCTCTTAGGTAGCGTTTGGTATGCAGACTGGATGGGACGAGACTGGACAGGACTGGATGGGACTAATTGTCTGTCATGTGTTTGGTACAACTAAAACAAAACTGAACAACATTGTTAAAATGACCAAATTACCCCTAAAAATGTTTAATACTCCCTCCGTCCCAAAATAAGTGTCCGCAATTGACTTGTCACACAGTTTTAGACATGTATAATTATTACCCCTTTTTGGTATCAAATGACATCTTTACCCTTATTTAATGTTTCTTTTTCTTCACAACTCTTATGTATTTGTGCATTAATTAAGGGTAAATGTGAAAATTTAGTTATCTACTTTTTGAAAGTGGACACTTGTTTTGGGACAAACATAAATAGAAATGTAGACATTTATTTTGGGACGGAGGGAGTATCTTTTTACCATAAAATCAAGTAAATATGTAAATTATTTTATTTATAAATAAGTTTATTAATAAAATCAAATGCCGCCGCATATTAGTGATTAGGTTTTCATCTCCTTAATCCTTCACCAACCACCGTCCAATGAAGAAATCGATTGAATGAAGAAACAAGTTTTGTCCAGGTTTGTGTACCTACCAACAAGTTTAAGGTTGTGGTTCGGTCGAATGAAGAACTCGATTTGCAGGTCTGTGCAGGTCCGATTTTTGCAAGTTTGTGTACCAACACTCGATTTGAATGAAGAAATCGATTTGCAAAGAGCCCGATTAGGAAAAGAAATCGAGACACGGTAGACTAGGGTTCGATTTGCAGGTCTGTGCAGGTCCGATTTGTGCCAACACTCGATTTGAATGAAGAAATCGATTTGCAAAGAAACCGATTAGGAAAAAGAAATCAAAACACAACAGACTAGGTTCGATTTCAAAGGAAATCAAAAATCAATTTGGGTTGTGAAGAGGTCAGATTGTGAAGAAATCATATTGTTCGACACAGAGAAGATGGGAGGCGATTTAGAAGAAGCTGGAAGCATTTTCTGGTTTAGATGTTAATAGGATAGAAGGGCAATTTGGTAATCTTCTGATTTGTCCAACCTCATTGTTGTCCATGACATGTCAAACATAAAACTAAGAGTAAATTACAAATTTTGTCCCTGTGGTTTGGTGAAATTTTGGATCGGGTCCCTCAAATGAAATAATTACAGAAATGGTCACTGTGGTTTCGTTTTTGTTATGGATCAGGTCCCTCATTAACAGTCGTTTAAAATTTCTGTTAAGTTAGAGGTAGTTTCTTGTTTTTGTTACTTTATGAAAATTTTAATTACTTGAAGGACCTGTTTTGTTAAATTCTAAAACTCAATAAACTTCATCTCTCTCTTAACCTCTTACCAGGTTACACTAAATAAAAACAAACCCAAAAACCATATATAAAATCAAACAAAAAAACATTCAAACCTAGAAAAAAAAACTTTTTTTTCTTGAAAGAAAAACGTAAATTTCTTTACAAGCTATTTTCTGTGACTGTGATGTGACTGTATCTTTACAATCTATTTTCCAATTTTTATATGAATTCTTTTCCACTTTGGGAAACTGCATCCAAATTGCTCCTTCCTTCCTTTTACTTTTTACTTTTTAAAAGAAAATTTGAGATTTAATAAATATCACTTTCTAGGAATTTTTAGATTATGATCTAGTTTTGGGTTGCTTTCCAACCAAGGTAAATCTCTCTCAAGATTGTCGTCCTTTTTTTGTTTGTTAAGGGAAATTAATCAAACATGAACAAACCCCTTTTGACTTCCACAATTTCTCTCTCAAAATTGTCATCCAATTTCCACAACAAGTCCTGGAACAATTTCATACCCCCAAAAGCTTTTGTGTGTGTTTTTAAGCGTGTGAAAGATATTAATATTGTTTTCGAGTGTGAGAAATTCTGGAACAATTACTTGAAAGGAAGGGAGTAAACAATAATGTAATTTTTTTCTTTCAAGAATAAAAGAAAAGATTTTTTCTAGGTTTGAATATTTGTTTTTGTTTGATTTTATATATGGTTTTTGGGTTTGTTTTTGCTCTTGGTTACTTGGGAAGAGGTCGGAGAGAGATGAAGTTTCTTAAATTTTATAATTTGGTAAAACAGGTCCTTCAAGCATTTAAAACTTTCATAAAGTAGCAAAAACATGAAAATACCTCTAAGTTAACAGGGATTTTAAACGGCTATTAACATGAGGGACCTAATCCATAACAAAAACGAAACCACGGTGACTATCTCTGTAATTATTTCATTGGAGGGACCCAATCCAAAATTTTACCAAACCACAGGGACGAAATTTGTAATTTACTCTAAAACTAAAAAAATTGTCTCGTCCCATCTCATTCTGCGTACCAAACGCACCCTTACAACCGTTTGGTTTGAATGGAATGTTATTTTAGGAATTTGGAATCAATGGTTTGTAGGATTATTGAAATTAAATTAAATTTCGTTTTTTATAGATAATTTATAAAAATAAATTATAAATAATTAAATTGCCTTTTATTAATTGATTATTACAACACAAATGTTTTAACAAATTTTAGAAGATGAGCGATCAAATGGAAACCACTTTAATTTTGAAAACCGTGGAAACCCTCGATTTCATTGGTTAAGTTAATGAAATTGTTTAATTTGATTAAATTGTTTCATATAATTCTTTTATTGATGAAATTGTTGCATATATTTGTGTTTTTTATGTAAAAATGAAAAAGTTTATCAGACTGGAAAAATAATGAAACAATTTCATCAAAATGAGAAAAATAGATGAAACTACATAAAAAACACAAATATATGAAACAATTTATTAACAAAAGAATTATATTAAATTACTTGATCATATTAAACAACTTTATGAACCAATTTTATTAATTTTGTTGTGAAAATAACGAAACCCAACTAGCAATAAGATAGATAATTGGACCTCACTATAAACATAAATACCCCAAGAACAATGAACGTATGTTCTTATATCGAGATAACAACGGAAATATGATCAACGAATGTGAGATAATTAATTACGAAGTATATGCAACAATATCCAACCATAAAATGCAAGATAAAGCAAGGTAAAAGAGACACCGATATTTTTACGTGGAAAACCCGGAAAGGGAAAAACCACGAGCGGAGGACGCCGAGAACTAATTCACTATCACTTTATGATGATACAATTGAGAGAAAGAAAACTGATTAATGTATCAGTTATTGAGAGAGAAAGAGCAAGATAGAAGGTTATCTTCAAGGTGTGTTTTCTTCTCTTGTTATCATGCCTATTTATAGAACAAAATGAAGAGCAAATGGGCTGGTTTCACAGCTGTTTTACAGCTGGAAACATCAAAGAAAAAACAGTTGGAGCTGCTGGAAATGAGCTGTCAAAAAAATGGTTGGAGGCAAACATTTCTCACAAATCTCCACCTTTGACTTCAAACCAAAAAACCCATAAAAGAGTAAAGCTCCACCTCGTCTTCAAACCAAGTAGAATACACCAAGAGCACAATCTCCACCAAACTTCATCTCAAGCAAAAAACATCACCCATAAACAAAGCAATACCAAAGTAATCAAAGTTCTCGAAAAAGCAGTATCCTCCGCCAATTCGCCCCTAAGGGCATCAACCCCGTCTTTCAACACCAACCAAGTCCAAACACAAACTGAACTTGGCTACCGGAAGCGGCTTCGTTAGCATATCCGCTGCGTTATAGTCAGTGCTAATCTTCACAACTTTAACATCACCTTTCGCTACAACCTCTCGGATATAGTGATGACGAATATCGATATGTTTCGTCCTCTCGTGAAACATTCGATCCTTGGTCAAAAGAACCGCGCCTTGATTGTCGCAGAAAACCTCTTCGACTTTCAAATCATCACTTAATTCACCAAAGAATCCTTTGAGTCAGACAGCTTCTTTCACGGCTTCGCTAACTGCCATGTATTCCGCTTCCGTTGTGGACAAAGCGACGGTAGGTTGCAAATGTGCCTTCCAACTAATGACACAACCATCAAGAGTAAACACGTATCCAGTGACGGATCTTCTCTTATCAAGATCCTTGGCATGATCGGAATCTACGTAGCCAAGTACCCCTGAAGAATTCTTCCCAAAATGCAAACACAGATCTGTCGTGCCCCTCAAGTAATGAAAAATCCATTGGACCGCTCTCCAATGCTCTTTACCCGGGTTGGCCATATATCTGCTCACCATAGAAACTGCATAGGCAAGGTCAGGACGGGTACAAATCATGGCGTACATCAAAGATCCCACCGCACTAGAATACGGCACTCTCGCCATATAGGCGACATCTGCTTGAGTTGAAGGACTTAAAGCGGATGATAACTTGAAATGAGGCGCAAATGGAGTGTTGACAGACTTTGCTTCAGACATACTAAAGCGGCGAAGAACTTTCTGAACATAACCTCGTTGACTGAGGTACAACTTTCTCGCCTTTCTGTCACGTATAATCTCCATTCCAAGAATCTTCTTTGCGGCTCCCAAATCCTTCATATCAAATTCTGAATTTAACTGGTCTTTAACTTTCTGAACTTCTCCCATATCTTTAGCTGCTAAGAGCATGTCATCCACGTACAAGAGCAAATATAACATCGACCCATCGTCACACGTCTTAAAGTAAACGCAGCTGTCGTACGACGAATTTGACAAGCCGTGTGTGGTCACAAAAGCGTCGAATCTCTTGTACCATTGCCTGGGAGACTGTTTGAGGCCATATAGAGACTTTATCAATTTGCACACGTGACCTTCTTTACCCGGAACTTCAAAACCTTCCGGTTGGTGCATAAAGATCTCTTCCTCAAGTTCACCATTCAGAAAAGCGGTCGTTACGTCCAATTGCTCAAGCTCCAAATCATAGGACGCGACCATCCCTAGCAATGCACGAATGGAAGTATGTTTCACCACCGGTGAAAAAATGTCGTTATAGTCAATGCCAGGAATTTGACTATAACCCTTCGCGACTAACCGAGCTTTATACCTTGGTTTTTCATTTGGAGTAGCCCCTTCCTTCAATTTATAGACCCACTTGCATCGAACGGCCTTCTTTGTCTTGGGAGCGGAAACAAGTCCCAAGTTCCGTTCTTTTGCAAAGATTCCATCTCCGCTTGCATTGCCAACATCCACTCATCCGCATCATCTTGTTTCATAGCCTCACTATAAGAAGTAGGCTCAACAGTATATTCATTTCCTCCGCTACGTTCAAAGCATATGCTACAAAATCGGCTTCTTCGCGATACCGTGTCGGAGGCACGATTTGTCTTCTTCCCCTATCACGAGCAATGCTCGGTTCGGGCTCTTGTGGCAAAGGTTGTGATAAAGAATCATCTACCACTTGATCACCAGTAGTGGGAGAAGAAGAAGAAACAGCATGTGAATCATTTGTAGCAATCGGACTCGAAGCTTGAGCCAAAGGTAGCTCCACCTCTGCAGGTGATTTCTCTTTCGGAGATTCGGAAATGGTATCGGATGTAGGAGGCGGCGAATCAGTCAACATCGAAGATTCGTCGAAAGTTACGTCTCGACTTATAAGGATCTTCTTTGTTTCCGGGCACCATAGCCTAAAGCCTTTAACTCCGTCTTTATATCCAAGGAAATTGCATTTCATAGCTCTCGGTTCTAACTTCCCGTTATCAACTCGTGCATACGTCGGGCAACCAAAAATCTTCAAATTTGTGTAATCGGCCGGTGATCCGTTCCATACTTCCATAGGAGTCTTCTTCTCAAAAGGGACTGAAGGAGATCGATTGATGATATAACAAGCGGTAGAAGCCGCTTCCGCCCAAAATGACTTGGGCATCTTCGAGTTAGAAAGCATGCAACGAACTTTCTCAAGAATAGTGCGATTCATCCTTTCGGCTACACCATTCTGTTGAGGAGTGTGGGCAACGGTACGATGCCTTGTAATGCCATTCTTACGACAATAAGCATTAAACTCCTCCGAGCAAAATTCCAAGCCATTATCCGTTCGGAGGTATTTCACCTCTTTACCGGATTGCTTCTCGATCATCGTCCTCCAATCTTTGAAAACTTCAAAAACATCACTCTTGCGTCTTAAGAAGAAAGCCCACACACGACGAGAGAAATCGTCGATAATAGTAAGCATATACGAAGCTCCACCATAAGAAGTAACTCGGGCCGGACCCCAAAGGTCAGAATGAATGTAATCAAGTGGCCCTTTAGTCGTATGAATGCCACCTGAGAATCTGACCCTCTTTGTCTTGCCGTACACACAATTCTCACAAAACTGTAAATCGGTAACTTTGTGGCCGTTCAACAAATCACGTTGACTTAGCTCAGTCATGCCTCCAAGGCTCATGCAACCGAGACGTAAATGCCACAATTTTGAAAGATCACCATCGGACATTTTCTTCGAAGCAACTGCAACGTCACCTGTAATAGTTTGACCTTGCAAAACATAAAGGTTAGCGGTACCTCTTTGAGCTTTCATTGCAACTAACGCTCCTCGTTTGACCTTTATTGCCCCGTCTTTGCCAGAGAACTCGTAGCCCTTTTCATCGAGGGCACTGAGAGAGATGAGGTTTCTTCGGAGTTCGGGAACATGTTTCACATTCCCAAGTGTTCGGATGACGCCATCATGCATGCGGATTCTAACTGTGCCTTGAACGACAATGGGGCAAGTAGCATTGTTCCCCATCATCACAACACCTTCGGAAACTTGCTCATATGTATGAAACCAACTACGGTTGGGACACATATGAAAAGTGCAACCCGAGTCTAGAATCCATTCTTCCGTGGCCTTTGGATTACCATCCAAGACCGTCATGACTTCACCTTCACTAGCTCCACCTTCATCGTGCTCAACAATGTCGGCTTCCCCGGAGGAACCCGTCTTGTTCTTGGCTTGAAGCTTGAAACATTCGTCAATGATGTGACCCTTCCGTTTACAAAAGTTACAGAACTTCTTCTTTCCACGAGATTTTGATCTTGATTTGCTTGAAGAACTTGAGCATTTTTCAAAAAATCTTCCCCTTGCATTTAATCCTTCGGCCCTTGGTTCATGACCGGGGATTATCTCCTTCATCTTCTCCTTCGAGCTCAACGCTGTATAAACCTCATCAAGTGATAGTGAATCCCGACTATAAATAATCGTATCCATAAACGTACCAAAAGATTGTGGCAAAGAGCATAATAAGATTAGACCCAAATCCTCATCGTCATATTTTACCTCAAGGTTTTTCAAATCACCAACTACCTCTTTGAATTTCGATAGATGTGCCGAAATTGAACCACCTTCAGATAAACGAAGGGCATATAATTTAAGCTTCATATGAAGCTTATTGGGTAAGCTCTTTTCCATAAACATTCGATCTAATTTAGACCAAATTTGATACGATGTTTCCTCCTCCCCAACATCTTGTAAAACATCGTTAGAAAGGTGCAATCTAATTAAAGATTGGGCCTTCAAGTCATTTATTTCAATATCCTCATCCGTCCAAGAGACGGGCATGAAAGCCCGACCCAAAATACATTTATGTAAACTTTGTTGGATGAGGACATCTCTCATCTTTATCTTCCATAAGGGATATCGGGTATCCCGTTCCAACAAGGGAAGGTCGAATTTCATTGTTGACATAAATAACTTAGCAAATCAATAATCTCACGAAACTTCTATTGAAAAAAAAAATCTCGATATAAATAACTTGGGCTCTGATACCAATTGTTGTGAAAATAACGAAACCCAACTAGCAATAAGATAGATAATTGGACCTCACTATAAACATAAATACCCCAAGAACAATGAACGTATGTTCTTATATCGAGATAACAACGGAAATATGATCAACGAATGTGAGATAATTAATTACGAAGTATATGCAACAATATCCAACCATAAAATGCAAGATAAAGCAAGGTAAAAGAGACACCGATATTTTTACGTGGAAAACCCGGAAAGGGAAAAACCACGGGCGGAGGACGCCGAGAACTAATTCACTATCACTTTATGATGATACAATTGAGAGAAAGAAAACTGATTAATGTATCAGTTATTGAGAGAGAAAGAGCAAGATAGAAGGTTATCTTCAAGGTGTGTTTTCTTCTCTTGTTATCATGCCTATTTATAGAACAAAATGAAGAGCAAATGGGCTGGTTTCACAGCTGTAAAACAGCTGGAAACATCAAAGAAAAAACAGTTGGAGCTGCTGGAAATGAGCTGTCAAAAAAATGGTTGGAGGCAAACATTTCTCACAAATTTAACCAATGAAATTGACAGTTTCCAATCTAATATGGTTTCCAATTGAAACCACCTCTATTTTAGAATATTATTACAAATAAATCCTATGAAATCTCATGAAATACCAACCATAAACACGAGATTTTCGTTCCTCGAATTTTAATTGACAAAACATGGGATTGAAATCAATTCAATTCCAAATCCCACAAATGAAATGGCCTAGTTTTTTCCTTTCCATCTCTCCTCTAAATCTAAATGGGGACTTGAATCACATGATTTTGTTTAGCCAAAATAGTCGGTGTCTGACTGTCAGTACATTCTCCTGTTTACATACAATCAAATTCGAACCATGCTTATACTATATATAAAAATTAAAAGACTAAATCAGAACTCAGAAGACAAAATGAATAAAATATTAATTACCAATCACCTACCATATAATGGCTAACCCAATATACATGTAAAGACATACAAACCCATCTACGGTTCCTTGGAACTCGGAATCTAACACGCATAGGTCCATTGTTGTAATGAACCGGTCGGAGCTACTGAAATTCCCCAATCCATTGCAGTTACAACAAACCCTGTAAATCCCACAAGAAACAACATTTGTAGGGTACGTTTGCAGATCTTACATCTACCTTGAAGAGATCATAGCAGTTGTAAGGAACCCAGTAAATCCCACATGAAGTAAGAACTAGGGTCTAGGTAGGGTAAAACGTATGCAAAACCTCAAACAGATCATCACAGTTATAACTTGTAACAAACCAAGTAAATCCCACATGAAGTAAGAACTGTAGGGTCTTCTACGAATGGTTAGATGTATACAGACCTTACATCTACCTCAAAGAGACCATAACAATTATAACAATTCGAGCTTAATGCAATAAAGTTTGTTCATTGTCTCCCATGTTTTTGTCAAAGCTTTTCGACCCGAGAAATCACACACGGAAGATAAAAAGAAACAACAATCCACATTATTTCATATGCTTAACAATCAATGGTCGCGAGTCCTGAACCAAAAAATAACATATACCCATGTGTTTTTTTTTCTATCGATGCGAGTTGTGAGGAACAACTAACCAACACGGTTTTTAACTTCTTGTTGTATTTTAAAGGTTGGTCTTTGGTTTACCAGCCGCAGCAATACGCCTTGTGACTGATCGCATGGTCACAAATTCCTCGGCCGATGAAGGGTGTATCCCCACCTATAAAAGACATCGAAACTTTCATTAGAATGGGAGAAATGGGATCATGACATTCGTGTTTCGTTAAAGGGTAACTCGCTCAACGGTTCCCGGCCCAACCTCCACATAGGTCAAGGATTCAAGTCTCACCAAGGATGAGGAGTGTGTGTGTATGTGAGTTTTGCCGTGTATAAAATATTATGTACTTCCAAAAAAAAGTCGTCTAAACTCACCGTGCTATCAAATTGTGCTTTGGTTGCTCCACACTTGAGTGCAATAGCAATGCCCTATGAAATATGAACATCTTTAGTACTGAACACAAAACTATCAAACAAAACAAACATGGTATATCCCACTCAAGTACCGAATACAAAAAAGATTAATGAAATACATAATCTAGGTCAGATGTTGAAGGACGACAAGATTAGAACGCTGCAACGTAAGGAACTGTGGTTGCTTTCGACAGTAAAAGCAGTGATCAGACACGGGTCTTTTTACATCACGTCATAGAAACTAGAGGATGTCGCATGATCTGGCTCGTTAAAAGGTTGGAGAGCCGGAACCAAGCCTTTGTATTTGACTATGAGATGCGCTAGAGCCGAGCATATAAACAAACATACGAGCCCCTCATGTTTTTTAACCCTCTTGTGAATTTATAATTTTTCAAGGCCAAAATGCAACGGAGTTTGCCTTTGGTGTCTAGTTAGTGTAATGAATAAAAAAAATATTAATAGTATAACAAAAGTTCAAATTCTTTCTATTTTGTACCCATTTTGACCGGTAACTGCTAAATTTTGTAACTATTGATGACATTAATGACAAGTTGTCATTTTGTCAAGTCATATTGTAATTCTTAATCACCTGAAGAAAATGTCACCACATCAAAATGGGTATGAAATAGGAAGAATTGAACGTTTGTTACGAATTGAGAACAAAAAATCCATCGTTACACCGAATAAGAACTAAACCAAACTTCATTACGTTTTGATGCAATTTTACCTAAGCCTTTTAGTTGATGTTTTAAGGAGCGTATATTTTTAGTCAATAAAAATTAAACCAAGACTCTAGCTTATGATGAGCCGGTCTCAAACTTCAGTTTTCTCAACTCAGCAAGCCACAAACCAAGCCCGACCATACCATTTTCCCCGGATCAACTCAAATAAATCCTAGTATCATCTGCAATTCATCTAGAAGCATGAAGAGTGATTAAAGTTACCTGCATAATTTCTGCTGCATCTGGCCCACACATCGACGCACCGATAACTTTATCGGTCTCCGCGCTGACGATAAGCTTCATGAGTGTCTTCTCTTGCCGTCTGTGGATGTAGAGATGCAGATAGAGTTGAATACAAGTATCAGACAAGGTAGAAAAGCACAAAACTAAAAGCTCCATTCAATTGCAATATTCCAATTTTCATCTTGCAGGTTGCATTCAACTTGAAGATGGGACCACGAAGATAAAGAAATGGAGGACGACATCGAAATTGCGCATATTTACGTACCCAGAGATGGAGTTCTTCATAGGATTAAATGTTGATGTGAACACCAAAATGTCTCCTTGGGCTTGCTCTATGGCCTCTTCTTCACTTACTCCAACAACAGAGAGAGGTGGTATGCTGAAATGACAGAATACAAATTTGTTATACGAATGTAAAGGTGATCAGATGTTAAGGAACTTGGATTACTTCTAGTTTTTCCGTTCTAATACTCTCCCCAGTGACCATGTTCCACCCAAGGCTCCGTGGCTTCGCAAGGATTTGGGAGGAACGTCTTTGTATGTAGTCTTCCCCTTCCATTTTCCCCGCGAGAGTTTCCATGACTCGAACCATGAACCACCATTGTGGTATTAAACCAAACAAACCCGGTACGTCCCACTCGGAGGTGGGGTCGCGGGGGGGGGGGGGGGGGGTACACACAAAAAGAAAGGGTCAAGTTTGCTCAAAATTTTTGAGGATAAAGAACATAAGAACTTGAAAATACGTAAGACGGTGCTAAAAAATGGAAATGAGTCAGAAGTAAGCAACAACAGACAAGAGCAGGTACAATAAAACATAACCAAGGTAGGAATAACTGCACACCCAATCTTGGACTCAGAAGATAACTACTAGCTCCCTAATCCTACCCCCATTGTGGTATTCTATAAGCAAAGCAAAGCAAAGACTAGAACAAAAAGGCCAGACTACTAACCACTCAGAGAAAGTAAATCGCTAAATATTAGGTCTGGCCAAAAAAAGAACGAGATGTTCAGGAAGAAGATGATCTGTTACCAGAAAACGGCACAAGGTATATTGCTGTAGTCAGGCTTGCTAGGTTCATTACCAAAGACTGTTTTCTGTATGCACCAGAGAAATTATGTTAGAAAAATGGAACAACTCCGGTCGCAATATAAAATGCAACAATTTCCTTTTCGAAATGTCCCAGAATAAATGCAACATTTCCCTTTTTGGCTCCTTCAATCCGTAATCACCTCTTTTCCCATTGGTGATCATTACAACATATTGATAGCATTGATTCAGGTTCAGAAGATTTCTCTATTGAGTGTATTTTAGATGTTGGACTAATAGTCGGACACTTCCGTTAAACTATGCACCCATCAAAAAATTGCATTTATTTTTGGATAGATGGATAACATAAAAGAAGAACAATCAATCAGTTCAGAATAAAACTCAAGAGCAGAACTCATAGAAGGTCGAAATCACATACAGCAAACAAAGTCCCTTCCATCAAGGCGACAGGAGTAAGATTCATCCGGTTGGTGACATCACCTATGGCCCAAATGCTAGGCACATTGGTGCGTGAAAACTCATCAACCTGCATTGCGTAAACCAAAAGGAAGGGAGATGTCAAAATACAGAACCAACTATATCAGTGTCTCGAAACTTCTTTGTTTACACACACACACAATAAGAGCTAAGTGTGAAAGTAATCTTGCAAATCCATAGTGCTTGAGGTCTTAAATATGTTCTGGCTAACATGGATAAATTGCAAGTCATGAATTCTATTGTCTGTGTACTTTATTAAGCATCAGTCAACATATGTTGCTTCAGTAATGTTTCACTAGTGGAGTATATGATTATAACTTAGCACTAACTTTGTATTACTCCAATAGACTTCAGAGCATAAAGACGTATTCAAGAAGGAAAGAGAAGAGCGCATAATGATAAATAAATAAAAAAAGATGAAGCACAAGTTTCTGGATAAGCCCACAAGTTTCTATGTTTTCCTTATTTGTTTTTCTTTAGAATTCGTTTTATTCTAGGAGTCTTTTACTTATTAGTTTAAATACCTTCATTGTTCACCTTTTTGGTATATATATCGATTCATTATAACTCAATTCTCTGCAATTGAATAGGGAGAGACTGCAGCCTCTTGAAAGCTGCGAGGTATTGAACCATTAATATTCGACTCTTGGCAAAAAAATTCTGACTCCTATCATACTCCCTCCATCCTAAAACAAATTCAAAAATTCCTTTCAAGGATTTCCCAACATAAATTCAACATTTCCTTTTTTGGCAAAATTTTAATCCAAAATACCTCTTTGCCCATTAGTTTCATCACAAAGTATTGATAACATTGATGTTGGTCCATAAGACGCATCTGCTTTGTCATTATTGAGGGGTATTTCAGATATTGCTAATAGCCAATCACTTCATTAAATTATGTGCCTAGAAAATGTTGCATTTTGTTTGGGACGGAGAGAGTGTTATATATTGTATCAGCAAAGGGGTGAAACTCAGACTTGTGACCTCACACAGGAAAGGGAGATATCTCTAAAATGAGTCTACCACCTTGGCCTCAAACTTCACACCACTAAAAGGCCTCAAACGCCACATTGGCCATCAGAATCAAATGTTTATCTTATCCTTACATTTCGACCACCAACAAAGCAAAACTTAGGGAAATAAAGTTACAGGGTTTATTAAGAAAAACCTTCACTGCTCCTGCACTGTCAACTTCAACACCTACTGCTTGCAAATTTAACCGTTTTGTATTAGGAAGCCGCCCTGCAACCAAAGAAGACAGAATGTAAAATTTGGCAACAAATGAGTAAGTAACGTCTTACAGACAGATGATATTTATTCACCATCTCAGTATTTTGGAGAATTTTTTGAGCATATGAGCAAGAATGTAGAATGATCATACAGCAAGGTTTTGTACATTATAGTAAGAAAATGAAGATTTGTTTACTTCAAGAGCAAAATGTGGATGCCTACTAAAATTCCCTGTTAGCACCATAAAGCAAAAAAAAAGTATGCCTTCTATATATCTATGGAGGAGCACCTTCCAGAGGTTTAAGGAACAATACACTAATTTTAAATCGTATTGGATATACTATATACTGAGTTACGCTTCTCTACCCTTACAGCAGGGCCTGCCTCACAGAGGTTCAAGAAAAAAGATGTAACCTTTAACTCTCAGCTTTTTAGTTACAGAGGCATGTTTATGATGCTACACATACGCATTGGTTTTGACACGGACACGAAAGTAGCTGTAAGCATGTATGGCATGGAAGTACTTAGGAATCGAATTGTTACATCATTCAGGATCATGATAGAATGATTGATAAGGATTTTAACCACATGAATTTATGGGGTGAAAAAAATGGTGATAAGCATCAATTGTCTTAAAAGCCGCCCTTGATGCGAAAGCTAAGTTCAATAGGACAGTGGTGAAACCAGCCGAGTTATGGGTTAAAATGTTGGGTTACCCAAAGAAAGCATGTACACCAGCTGAGTATTAACAAAACATGAACAGTGAAGTGGATGGGTAGCCACACAACAAGGGATAGAATTAGAAACGATGATATATGATATGAGGTTTGGGTGACACTGCTTGATGAGAGGCCAAAGCAACAGCTAGATAGACACATTTACCAAAAGTAGATGGCTTGCAGAGATGGAGGTCAGCCAAGCTTTAATATGGGGAATAGTGAAAAGGATTTCAGCAAGTTAACTATATTGGAATAAAATGTTTGTTGTTGTAGAATACAAAGATGCCATTATTTTGCTTCCCTTGCTATTTTGAGATTTTATAGGACACTAAGAAACATCACACTCAAAAAATGGGTAAGTAATAAAACTACAGTTTTATCAAATGGCTGAGAATGTCATAAAAGTCGACCAGAATAAAACTGCTACATGTTAGCAGCATCATGTAAATTTTTTGTGGAACTATATTAAAAAAATCGGGATCTAATCAATGTAATTATCTTCAGGAGAGCTAATAAAATACTCCAACCATATCTGCAATGGTCGTATAAGAGGCATTAATTACCAGCGGCGAAAAGTACAACATCTGCCATTAATTCTTCACCATGATCTGTAGTAACTTTTATGCCATCCTCCGTTTTGACCAGCTGAAACATATGCATCCGATTTAAATCACTGGAAGATTCGTAAAAGATAATGTGGTATAATCAATAATCAGTTGAACTAAAAGAACCTCAGTCAAGTTTGTCTGTGGGTGCAAAATTATGCCTCTTCCTTCCAGATTTCTTGCAACCAAAGCTCTCATTTCATCATCAAAGCCCCTGCAATGATAATTTCATCAAGAAGGCAGTTTTGGAAAAGTTAACTGAAAAATGTCAATTTGGCTACAACAGGGCTGGTTGTAACTAAAATGAAGTCGAATATTCATACAGGACAAAATTGTCTGGGAACGAAAGTATAAACAAAACTTTTTTTAGAAGTTTCTATGACCTTAATGGAAGTTCCTTTCTGAAGCATAGATTAACTGTAGAGCCCATCCCACGCCATATTGAAGCAAACTCAACAGCAATATACCTGATCGGATATAACTATATAAGAATTAGTTGTCATGTGAGAATGCTAAACTAAAAACATATAGGAATTATAGGATGAAGAAGGCAACGCACCCTGCTCCAAGTATAACAACGCGCTTTGGTAACTCTTCCAAACTCAAAGCCTCGTCTGAGGTTATAGCCAACTCCTAAATTGGCAGGCACAAACGAAAAAGAGCATGATTTAATATTGTATACAGAGGATGGGGTGTGAAGACAAGAACTTGAATGGAATTGTTTGGATGTTTAAGGATTGGATTATTTAACAGAGGTTGTTAAGTGTCTAAATAACCAGTTGTTAACTGAACAAGCAGTTGCTTGATTTCCCATCAAGAAGTGAAATTTTCCAAATCTTTTACCTTCCCAGGAATAGGTGGACGTGCCGCCCTGCTACCAGTTGCTATCAGTATGTGCTTTGCTGTATAGGACAGTTTAGTGCCGTCCAATTGTATCACTTCCACTTCATTAGGGCCCACGATTCTCCCCTCCCCTTCAAACAGTTTGACACCCGCATTTGAAAGTAAGCGCTTGTATATCCCATTTAGCCTCACTATTTCCTCAGTCTGCAATAACAAATATATGTGATGAACAACTACTACCCTGCCGGTTCTCCTACATATTATATGAAATCTAGAAATTATTATTTACCCAACCGTCCTTCACATGTGTGAATATATATGACACACACTCTTTAAACTCATATGGGCATATCTTCCTACCATTTGTGAATATGCACATGGGTCCTTGACCGAGAATTTACACTTGACACTACGATTTAATGAGTGGATCCTACTAAAAGTAAGTCAATCACTAGTTGAATATGCATGTGTGATAAGATAGAAATAACAAAATATGAACTGCTCACAAGTTGGCTTATAATGTCGATGTATACAATGTTTTTTAATACAAAATTCAATACTCTTTCAAGAAGAAACTAAAATATAATATGATTTGGAAGCGGCCAAACAAGGAAAACAGTAAGCAGTCCTAGCAGGGTAATTTTTGTTTTTCCATCTCTCACAATATTACATCCAGTTGCATCATTTATAAAAAGTAAATAATAAATAACGAATATATCACGTATTAGTATAGCTAGGAAGTACAAAGCAGGTATAAATACTAATTCCACAAGAACTCTTGCAACCCAAATAACTCTTAGGTATAAAAAATTCAACACCAACGGTAGGCAACCATACAAGTAAACTGAAGTTGGAAGTTGGAAGTTGGAAGTTGGAACAAAGAACAAAGAACAAAGAACAAAGCAAAACAACGTTACATGTTTAGAGAGAAGTCCTTGTACATAAACTGGTCTCTCCACTATCAAGTGATCTGTTTTGGGACAAAGCAGCATTGCTTTCATCCTACGTGAACATAAGTAATTAGCCGCAGCACAATTACTGAAGAACAAAGTGTATGTGTAGTTGATTTTCTACCAACATTTTAAGAATACCTACATATATAGGATGCACTTATTGCCTTTAAAACCAAAAGGCTCATTTACTTTGGGATAGAAGGAATGCCAAATAATGGTGGTATGTAATTAAAGATTAAAAGCTTGGTAAAATATCATTAATGCTGATGTTATAGATACTTTCAACCTAACATTGATGAGGAATTATTTTCAAATTAAAGCAACTTGATCAAATGTGTAAGATTGAATGTGAACAGAGATAAAAGGGAAAAAAACACAATTGAAATTACAGGGTAAAAATATTTAGAAATTCAAATACAATCAAGTACTTTTAGTTCACTAATCTTATACGTATACCTAGTCGAACATGTTCCAAAAGCATAACAATCTTGGTATCTACATATTATTGCTCCCTCATTATTATTCCTTTCTTATAGATAAGGGACTCACATAGTCACATGATAGATATAAGAAGAGAGAAGAGAGAAATCATTTAAACAAAATCTACAGACATGTTCAACTAAATTCAACATCATACGACTTTTTCCAATACTATGAGTTATTAACAAGGTTTTATAGTAGTAGTGTAGTAGTACATCTTCCATTGTTACAAGTACATAAAACAAAATTATTATTAGTACATGTTCCAACACAAAGGGAAGGGTAAAAAAATCCAGGTTCGATATATCTAATTCTCCATTTTGGACCCTTGTGATAAAACAAAAGATAATCATTCAACCATCTTTTAAAGAATTCAACATATAGGATTCGTCTTCACCGAGTATTGAAGGGTTTGTAGATGAATGCTTTATTCAGTGAGTACATAGTCAGAAGAGAAGATGTCGAAGAACAGGATTAATACCAAATGTTGTTAGTGGCTAACATAAGATGACAGCAGAAGAGCCAAATTTACTATAGGTATTATGTGACCCAATTAAATTAACGGAAATGAAAAAGTAGGCATTAAAATAGTGAAATAAAGATGATTTACAACTAAAGCTGTTCCTATTGGTAAGAGACAGAAATCGCCAATTTTATGAGAGGTCTTATTAAACCCAATTAATTTAAGGCAAGGAAAAATAGAAATTAAAATGGTGAAGTAAAAAAAATGAATTATAACTAAAGCTGATCCTATTAGTTAGAAACATATCTAAGCTAAAAACAAAATACCCAAAGTTTAAAACAGACCTTCTTGTGCAGTAGCTTTTTCCAATCAAAATCAATCTTCTCGTTCACTTGCCATCCATATTCCCTTGCATCCTGCACATGTTGAAACAGAGATGAGTAAAAAATATTTGTATTTCTCTTCTAACAGAAGTGCTAATAAAAAGAAGAGATAAATAATTCCAATAGAATTGCATTTAGATACAAATATTATCCAGAGAAATTTAACCATCTCTGCCTAAAAGGCAAATAGAATGCAATTCAAGGGAAAAGAAATTCTAGACAAGTAAAAGTTCACAGTTTGTCATATGTGCCTAAAACTCCTATCTAAGATCCACCCACTCATGCAAATCACCCTCAAATGCTTCTCCCATTGTCAGCCTTGGCCTACCTCAACCTCTCCTAACAATTCCCTCTTGGTGTAAACCTCATTTTCCAACTAAATCATGAAAACATCTAGGCTAGAGATGACCAAGCCACCTGGAATGATGGTGCCTAAACATCTAATCTTTGGTTGCCACCCAAACCTTCTCCAATATATTCTTGTTTCTATTCATATTTTGGTGACCATACATGCACACCTCCACATTTCTGCTACAATCATCATGTGTACATGTTTTTTTGGTGACCCAGCATTTTGCCTCATTTGGTGACCATAAAGGCACCTGAAATGATGTTTCCTACTACCCATTTATGTCCATCTGCAATCTTATCTAAGTCGATAACATATTTTGGAAAAGCAAGGCTCCATCGAAAAAAGAGCCCAACACAATATCAGAATGGATTAATAACAAAAGAAAAGGTATGATATATACCAAGTGACAGAAAAAGGGATGTATAAAGCACATCAAGAAAATTTTCATTTTTCCATTGCACTATGAACTTCGTCTCAACTTCTCACTGTCTACCAGTGTTACCGAATTAATAACAGTGCCAAGAGAACCTTAAACAAAGGATCCAGTATTTTAAAAACCATCCTTTTTAGTAGTTTCTAGGAGAAGCTCAATCTCACCTGAATTTCAGGCCCAAAGCTTGCTCCATATACCAGAATCTTTTTAGGAACGCATCCACGAATCACACATCTGCACCACATGTAAACATTATAACATGCACCATTACAGAAGTCAGAAGGTGTATGATTCTCAATCAGAGAGGCATGGATGTTCAGTCGCATAACACAACTGCTGCTCAAGCATTACCTCAAAATGATATCCATAAGTCAAATATGTTTAAAAAATAGATATGTCACTCTAGGTACCACTTGAAACAAAGAGTTGACAACTTACGTTCCTCCAACACCTCCTACGACTTCTGAGCTGATTGGATGAAATGGCAGCTCGCAAATCCCAACCTTGCAATAAGAGTTGTGAAAGAGAGATTAATAATTGAATTTGCTAACTACATTTATTAGCATGAATAAATTACTTGAATATAAATCTTGTATCTGAAACAACATTAAGAAAATTTAATGCAAACATTAGTATTGAGCAATAAAGGTAAGTGTTTGACTACTAACCAAATGTCTAAAATGCCCTTACAGAATGACCAAATATAGATAAAAATGGCCCCATGGGATAGCACAATTGGTTCTGGGAAGGTATACTTGCAGAAACAGGTGAGGGTTCGAGTCTGATAACCCGCAGTATGGGAGTTACAATTCCTCCGGGATTGGAGTCCTTGTGGGCTGGGCTGTTAAGTCAGCCACCTAGGGGGCTGTTGTGTACCTGAATTGCCTCTCACATGATGCTCTTAGGGCGGGGTGTGGGCCGGTGCAGGGGTTTGGGCCAGTGCAGGGGTTGCCGGTTACAAACCCAATAGGAAAAGAAATGTCAATATTATTGAGGGAGCAGGGTGTTCCCTTTATCAGAAAATTTTCGAACTGGCATTACCTATTCATCCATTATGATCTTTATTTATAACTTATTGATGGTATTGATCCTAATTTGTCAATATTCAAGAGTGTTTTAGACATTCGAGTGTTAGACTAGTACTCAAAACAATATCAAACTACGCCAAATGTTGTAAATTTCATGGATGAGAGGAGTAATTTAAATGATTTCCTTTATTAAAATTCACTGCCAGATTAGACATGATAGGGCAGGCCGGAAAACTCTGATGAGGTAAATGAAGCATCGCATGACTGGTCGTTCTCTGTTGTAAAATCACATTTATTGCAAACACTAGTTTGTGTGTGTATGTTGGGGGTTATTTCTCATCAAAATGGGTGATTGAAGCGTCGAGTACAGCTTCAACATAAATATAAACCACCACAATGAAATTTAAAAATCACAATGGAACCCACAACTAAAGCAAGCACCCAATTGCAATTAGCTCAAATGAAAGTCCCTTAAGGGCAAGAAACTGACAGAACCATATGTTAGTATAAACAAAAAATACATAGAAACCACACACTTTAACATCAGTGATTCAATACTGGATTCGACCAAACCCTTACGTTCTTTAACATGAAGAGATAAGAATACACAGATAACAACCATACAACATTAAAGCAATAAATGCTACCTTAGCTCCATACTGAGCTGAAAATCTGGATGCCCTAACACCGCCACTACCAGCACCAATTACAAACAAATCAAAATCGTACTGTGTCTCTTCAGTAGTACCATCCACATCCCCATCGATCAGCATCTTCCTCGACATGATTACAATACTAAAAATCCACATAAAATTGCACAAGGATCAACAACCGATCAATAACATGTAATTTATCCATTTCCTACTCATCCGATACTCCACCAGAATGTAAAAAATTCAACGAAATTCAAAAAATCAGATCCAGAACATACCACGTCTAACGATAACCTATAATTCATCACGTAATTTTAGCTTTTTTGTACAAAAACGATCCCGGATTAAACAAATACTGAATTTGAGACTTCTTAACGATTTACAAACATCGATTTTGAGGTAAATCATATGAGCAAGAATACTAAAACATACATAAGATATATGAAGTACGTATTTTACAAATTTTACCTCTGTAGAGTTGAAAGAACGTGCTAAACTTGATCTCCAGTAGGGCTTAACTTGTTCTGGAAGAAATTGTAATCAATCTGGTTCAGAATCTAGGGGTTTGAATAGCAATCTGCCACGCAGTCGAGTAGTAGTGATTGCTGATGAATTAATGAGATTGAAAATTGATGTGTTCTACAGGTATTTAAACTACAGGGTTGAAAGTTCGCATTTCGCTTGGTTCTTCTATGGTTGTACCTTGTGCAGTTGAAGGTTGTACCTTTCGAACCAAAAGTTGGAACCAATATAAGTAAAAATAACCATTTTCTATAAAAGGAAAATTATTTCCTTTGTAAACCATTTTTTTATTTATTATAAATATTTATTTTCAAAAGTAAATAGTAATTAAATTTCAAATCTAAGTTTAACTAAAAATAATCATATTTGTCTAAAATATATATATATATATATATATATATATATATATATATATATATTACTATTTTAATTTTACTTAGAGGTTGTTTAGCATGTGCAGAATGATTAAGTGGTCAGAATGATTAAAAGACTCTTATGATATAGTGCGAAATGAAATATGGTTGTTTGCTAATTGTTCAGAATGAAATCAAGACTCTGAATGGTTAAGGCAGGATCAAGATACAAAATCATTCAGAGGGTTTTTGAACCATCAAGAGACATACTTTTTTTTGTCAAACAAGATTTACCTCTTAACGATTCAGATGTTGCCTCTTAATGAAATCATTAAGAGGAAAACAAACAACCACTTAAAATAAATGTTTGCATTCAAAACTATACGTCTACTTTCTCATTATATATTAATTATGTGGTGGATAAAATTTATCTATATAATAAAGGTAAAATCATCTTTTTATTAATTAAAAAGTTTAATAGTTATGTATTTTTAAAATTGTATATTTTTAATATTTATATTAAGATGAAGAAACATATATAAATTAAGTTTTAAACGTAGGTTTTCTATAAAAAAAAAATACATTTTGATATGATAAAATTTGTTTAGAGTTTTAATGAGTTAAATAAGTAAAATTTTGAAACTTAACTAAAACTAAAATGGGCCAAATGAGCAGTGTATTCAAATCTTTAGGTCTAAAATTATTTTATTTTAAACAAATTATATTATTATTTTAATAATAAAATTTTTATAATAACATTTAATACATATACATTAATTTGTTAAATTAGAAACAAAAATTCATATTTTCAATTTGATGTGTAATCATTTAAAAATACAAATCATTTAAAAATACAATAATTTGTATAAATTTATAAACCGCTTTTTATATCTCCAAACACAATCCATTTTAGAATTAAAGGCATTGGATGTTTAAGAAAGGGAAAAATTATTGGCACCCTAAAAACCTTATATATATTCTACTCCACCCAAGGTTCTAAAAAACGCACAGCTGCGGCGCCACCTTGCCGCCACGTTTTTACCCTTGGCGTCGATGTATGGCGTTAAGCTTTATAAGGCACGCCATGGCGCGCCATGGCGCGTTATGGCGTTACGTTACGTTATGGAGTTATGGCGTTAAGCTTCCTAAGGCATGCCATGGCGCGTCATGGCGCGTTATGGAGTTAGGGGGGGAATTGTATTTTTCTAAAACTTGTAAATTTACATGGTAAAAAAGTCAAAATTATATATTTTAAACCCTATAATTTCACTTCCCCTTCTCCCTTTCTCTCTCTGTTTTTCAATTCTTATTCACGATCACGTGGGGGAGTTATGATTTTTTAGGGAGTTATGATTTCTTGATATCATTTTTGTAAACTTTGTATATTTGATATCAAATCAATTCATGGTTCTTCTTTTGTTTTTTTATATGATATAAAACTCCCATTATATATATATATATATATATATATATATATATATATATATATTTGCCGCCTTGGCGCCGCCATGAAAAACGTCATGGCCTCGCCGTAACTCGTAAGGCTTGACCTCGCCGCCACGCCGCGCCGCGCGCCATTTAGAACCCCCACCCCACCTACCCCCATACTCACCCTACCACTCATAATTAACTTCATGTGTTTGACTTTTTTATTTTATTTTAAAGTTTAAATAACTTTTTATGTTTCCAATGTAATTTACATCTAAGGTTGGGTGTAAATAATAGGACCCAGAAAGAAAAAAGAATATGGATATTCTCATAAGGGCCTATGGCTTTGTGCCTACTTTTTGGAATTTCATTGTCTTTAATTTTTTTGTCGACCATTTTTTGGGACCCATCATTTCGTGTCAATGTTACAATTTTATAAAAATATTTTTATGAATAAATATGATATTAAGGCATTATTTGGCAAACTAGCTTATATACTAGCTAGTAACTGATAAGCTAACTTTTTAAAACGTTACTATGAGTAGTTTTTTCAATAAAATAATTTATGGTCATCCAAACATGTATCAGGAAAAAAAAACTAGCTTATAAGCTAACTTTTTTTGCCAAACATAGCCCAAACATATTTGACCTAATAAAAATACTCATTTTAGCTACCGATCTTGTTAGTAGTATTAGAGCATCTTCAAAAACTATGTTAGAATAGAAATTTTGGAGATCTAATAAAAAAACTCCAATAACTATGTTAAAATAGAGAAAATGAGACAGAAGTGAAAATATCCAAATTTGAAAAAATCTCTATAAGATAGAGAAATAATATTTTAATTTTTTTTCCACCAATAAGAGGTATTAAAATAACAAAAATAAATGTTTAGAAGTGATAAAAATATTTTATTAAATGTATTAAATATTTTAGTTATATAGTTAATGTCAGAATTGCTAAAATAGAGTAGTAGTTAAAGTTATATGTAATTTTTTAGAGATTTTGACTTTTAGACCTTATTTTAAAAATATTATAGTATAGTTGCATTCTCCAAAATGGAGAAGTAAAAAGGTGAAATCTCCAAACAAAAAAAAATTATAACAAGTTCTTTATTTTGGAAATTACACAATTAATTAGAGCATCTCCAACGGATTATCTATGATGGAGATTTTGGGGATTTTTACTCTAACAGATTCCCTAAAACCTTCTGCAAAATGACATAAGTATAAGAGAGTAGATGAAAATCTTCAAATATGAATATTTATCCAAAAATGATTACATGTGACATAGAAATTATTTTTTTATTCATTATACCAGTGAAATTATTTGAAGTTAAATGTTTAGGAGAGAGAGATGATATTTTAATAAAATAATTAATTGTGTAATTCCAAATAAAGAATATGTTGGAAATGAAGGTAATTCTTTTTGAAGAAGTTGAATTTTTACTTATCCATTTTCGAAAATCTTATGAAGATGTTCTTGTATTATTAAAATATTCAATACAATTCATAAAATGTTATTTTTCTCTCCTAAACATTAATTTCAAGCAATTTCATTGGTAGAATGAATAAAAAATCATTTCCCTCTTATAAGTAACCATTTTTGGATAAATCTCTAAATTTGGAGATTTTCATCCTCTCTCATAGTTTCTCCATTTTGGAGAAGACTTTGGGGAATCGATTAGGATGTTGTTATATACACATCTATTTATATTAAAATTAGGTCAAATCATAACTTAAAAATGTAAAAAGTTATTCTTGATGTTGATGTATGTAAGGAGGAAATTAGTAGGTAGGTATTCACTAAGCAATACATAGGTATGCATTGTTCTGCAAATTGTGAGCATCAATATTATACACTATTCTAAAAAACTCGTCGCACAGCCGCCATGGCGCGCCATGCCACCAAGGCTTGTGTGTCACGCCACGTTAAGCCCATGGCACACCATGGCCTAATGCACAATTATCATAATGAGATATTTGATTTTTCTTTACGTTTTTTAATGTCTTATTTGCAAGTTTTTAATATATAATCTAATTTAACTTGCTTATTATTATTGACTCATTTAATAACACTACAAAACATATGTTTTTATATATAATATTATATATGAATTAGAAATTTGACGCCATAAGTCACGCCTTGAAAACGCCATGGTTTCGCCGTGGCTCCTAAGGCTTGAGGCTTGGCCTCGCCGCCACGCCACGCCTCACGCCATTTAGAACATTGATATTATATAGTCTTATTTAGAGTTGCACAAAAAAGTTCAAATTCGAAGCCCGGTCCAATTCATTCTAAAAAAAAGTTGGCCCTAGTGAGCCTAAAGCC
Source organism: Arctium lappa (assembly GCA_023525745.1). Lineage (NCBI taxonomy): Eukaryota > Viridiplantae > Streptophyta > Magnoliopsida > Asterales > Asteraceae > Arctium > Arctium lappa. The sequence continues at coordinate 16,251,209 of CM042056.1, read as the reverse complement.
CAGTCCAGGTCCTGAGGTCCAACCTTAAAGCCCGTTTAGGTCGAAAAAGCCCAACCTAAAAAAGTATGGTCGAGCATGAAAAGGCTCGACCTAAAGAAAGGTCGATCGAGAATTTTTTTTCAATCCCAAAACTCGACCAGACCCAGATCTAAAAAGGTCAGGGTCTTTTTGTCTGACTAAAAATTGTCTTGGAAGACCCGAGCCAGGCCTGATTGTCTTGTTCAATTTGATTAACGAGTATCATTGTAAGGAAACCTGATTACATGGCATTTTGACATCGTCTTCAATTATGTAACACCCCGAATTTTAGAGTTTGGTATTTGATATTATCATGTTATGAATTATCATGTTTTGGGATTTAAGTGTATTGGGGGTCTCGATCAGTTTTGGTCCTCGCGAGTTAAAAATCAGAACTGGTAAATTTTGGGTCAGTTGGGGCCTTCTCGACGATAGTGCCCGCGATAGTGACATGGTCACAATCGCGAGGGCACAATCGCCCAACTTGTACCGCGGGGTGGGGAGTCCTCGCGACTATGCCCGCAATAGTGACATGGGTCACAATCGTCGGGGCACAATCGCCCCATCTGTACCGCGGGGTGGGGAACCCTCGCGACATTGCCCGCGATAGTGACGGATGTCACAATCGCCGTCGGGCAGCAGGGGTATAAATACCTCATTTACGGGATTTCTTCATTTAGGGTTGATTTTGGGAGCTGATAGAGGGTTTCTCTCCAGCGATCTTGGTAAGGTTTCTACCCCAACTTCAACCATATCAATTAATGATCTTATGGTGGTTTTATTGGTGGAATAAATGCTTCCTCAGGTGTGATTTTGGAAGGATTTTAGCTTGTAACCACTTCTCAAGTCTCCAACTTCCCACCTATCACTTTAGGGTTTGATTTCTTGTAAGAGATCACCAAGGTGAGTGTTTCTTGACTCTTCCATTCTCATACATGTCTGATAATGTGTTGGTAATTACGTGTATTTTAGTTATTCACTTACTTGTTCATGTGGAGTCAACCTCAAACCCTATTTTGGGGGTAAAATGCAAATGGAGAATATTAAATATGCTATTTGGCCAAGCTATGTAATAATGGCCAAGTAAGAGTAATGAGTTGTATGTTTGGTCGTTAAATGGGAATTGATATTGATTTTAAGTCTCGACTTGAGTTGCCATATAAGTATAGACTAAAGACTCGGTTTGGGTTGAGGTCATGAATAGACTAAAGACTCGGTTTGAGTTGAGGGTAAGTATAGACTAAAGACTCGGTTTGAGTTGAGGTCAAGTATAGACTAAAGACTCGGTTTGAGTTGAGGTCAAATATAGACTAAAGACTCGGTTTGAGTTGAGGTCAAGTATAGACTAAAGACTCGGTTTGATTTGAGGTCAAGTATAGACTAAAGACTCGGTTTGGGTTGAGGTCATGAATAGACTAAAGACTCGGTTTGAGTTGAGGGCAAGTATAGACTAAAGACTCGGTTTGGGTTGAGGTCATGAACAGACTAAAGACTCGGTTTGAGTTGAGGTCAAGTGTAGACTAAAGACTCGGTTAGAGTTGAGGTCATGAATAGACTAAAGACTCGGTTAGAGTTGAGGTCATGGATAGACTAAAGACTCGGTTTGAGTTGAGGTCAGTAATAGACTAAAGATCCGGTTTGGGTTGAGGTCATAAGTAGGCTAAAGATCCGATTTGGATTGAGTGCCAAATAGCTAAAGATCTTGTTTGGGTTGATGCTAGTCAAGATTAAATGACTTGGGAAAACATTATAAATTGTGTTGATGATATTGTTTGTGGCATATTGATTAATGTCAAGTGGAGCACATTGGTAGAGCGCCGTGAAAATTATAATGATCTCGTATTGTGATCTCTTTTTATGATTTAATTTCATTTATGTGTTCTCACTAGGCCTTGGCCTAACGCTTGTTTCTTTGGTTGTCATATATGACAGGAAACTCTAGTGGCGGGCATCTACAGGAATGAGTGGTCGATCGAGCGATCGAGAGCGGTCATTTTCAAAGATCTAGAGACCGGCATTTTTGGTGTATAGTCACTATTTTATGGAGGATAGTGACACCCGATTGTAATCTGATAGGGAAATCTAGATTATTTAGGTTGTCGTAACTTTATGCCTCACTTAGTGAACTTGTATTCCTTATATTTTATTCCCCTCTTTGGGTTGATACTTTGGGATGCCTTGACAGATTTTGTACTACATGTTTCACCAATTTACAGTCGTCATATTGCCAAAAATTTAAGTTTTTAAATCGCACCAAATATTTTTTAATTTAATCGTACTATTAAATATCATGAATATCTACAAATTAATTTGTTTTCTATCCATACGTTTTATTTATTTTTCTACCATTAGCACATTAAAAATACATAATCGTAAAATACGTTTCATTCTTATTATAAATTATATCATTATAATTTTTTTCGTCAATAATTGTAATAAAAAGTAACTATTAAATATCTTTATAGGTTTAGGGTTTTATAAATTGTGATTCTTAGGTTATGATTGATTGTTGATGACATATCTATAAGAAAGTAGCATTAATAGTTCGTTTTTTACTTACATTCCGCTGCATTGTGCGGGTATATGCCTAGCTATATAATGAAAATTCTAAAACGGTTATACGATTATTGTACAATCTTTTGTACAATAACATTTATCACCCTTAATCTTTTGTACAATAACATTTACTACCCCTACAATGTTACATTTACCACCCTTACAATTACTTATTTAATTTACTGTATATCCCTTACTTTTTCATTTTCATTTTACACCGTTATCATATTAACACAAATAATCGTATATGAACAAAAATGAAATGAAAAAATACGTTCTTTTTTTTATAAATTATACCATTATAATCGTCTCGTCAATACCTTCAAAACGAGCCCAATATTGAATATTTTTTAATTTAACCGTATTATTAAATATAAGAATTTATACTATATAATGAAAAAACTAAAACGGTTATTGTACAAACTTTTGTACAATTACATTTACCACCCTTACAATGTTACATTTATCACCCTTATAATTACTTATTTAATTTACTTTATATCCCTTATTTTTTTCATTTTTTATTTTACACCATTATCATATTAACACAAATAATTATATATTAACAAAAATGCAATGAAAAAATACGTTCATTTTTCTACAAATTATATCATTATAAGCGTCTCCTCAATATCTTCAAAACGAGCCCAATATTGAATATTTTTTAATTTAACCGTACTATTAAATATCATGAATATCTATGAAATAATTTGTTTTTCTGTCCATACGTTTTATTTTATTTTTCCACCGTTAGCACGTTAAAAATACATAATCGTAAAATACGTTTCATTCTTATTATAAATAATATCATTATAATTTTTTTCGTCAATAATTGTAATATAAACTAATTATTGAATATCTTTATGGGTTTAGGTTTCATAAGTTGTGATTCTTAGGTCATGGTTGATTATTGATGAAATGTATATAAAGAAATAGCATTAATTGTTCGTTCTTTACTTACATTCCGCTGCATCGCGCGGGTATATGCCTAGTCTATACTATATAATGAAAAGTCTAATACGGTTATTGTACAAACTATTGTACAATTACATTTATCTCCCTTAATCTTTTATACAATAACATTTACTACCCTTATAATGTTACATTTATCACCCTTACAATTACTTATTTAATTTATTTTGTATCTCTTACTTTTTCATTTTACATTTTACACCGTTATCATATTAACATAAATAATCGTATATGAACAAAAATGCAATGAAAAAATACGTTCATTTTTTTACAAATTATACCATTATAATCGTCTCGTCAATACCTTCAAAACGAGCCAATATTGAATATTTTTTAATTTAATCATACTATTAAATATCAGAATATATACGAATTATCTATACTACTAAAACGGTTATTGTACAAACGGTTATTGTACAAACTTTTGTACAATTACATTTACCACCCTTATAATTACTTATTTAATTTACTTTATATCTCTTATTTTTTTCATTTTACACATATTAACACAAATAATTATATATTAACAAAAATGCAATGAAAAAATACGTTCATTTTTCTACAAATTATATCATTATAAGCGTCTCCTCAATATCTTCAAAACGAGCCAAATATTGAATATTTTTTAATTTAACCGTACTATTAAATATCTACGAAATAATTTGTTTTTCTGTCCATACGTTTTATTTTTTTTTTCCACCGTTAGCACGTTAAAAATACGTAATCGTAAAATATGTTTCATTCTTATTATAAATAATATCATTATAATTTTTTTCGTCAATAATTGTAATATAAACTAATTATTGAATATCTTTATGGCTTTAGGTTTCATAAGTTGTGATTTTTAGGTCATGGTTGATTATTGATGAAATGTATATAAGGAAATAGCATTAATTGTTCGTGCTTTACTTACATTCCGCTGCATCGCGCGGGTATATGCCTAGTATATATATATATATATATATATATATATATATATATATATTATAAGTTTTCTTTTTAATGTTTTAAATTTAGTTAAAACTTATAAATTTGAATTCTAAAATTTGGATTTCTAATGTTTTCATTTGAATTTTGGATTTGTATTTTTTTTTAATTTTCGATCTTTAATTTCTAGCTTTATAAATGTTAAACGGGTCGTGTCGGGTTAGACAGGTCGGATTAGGGTTGGGATTTTTTGACCCGTTTAATAGGGTTAGACACTCTCAACAAGTCTAACTTTGAACCTGACACGACACGACACGTTTGTCAGGTCTAATCCCAACCGATCTTTGCCAACCCTATCAAGGATATCAAATTCAGATATAAAACCAAACCAAAATCAAATCAAACAGATCCAGTAAATTCCATATTAGGGTCTAGGTAGGATGCATACAAATATTTCTTTGCCCCAAAGGGTAAATAGGTTGTTTTCGGAAAGACCCCGACTTGGAAAACGAAAACAAATAAGGAAGACAAGCTACAGGTAACCGGGTGTGCAAATTAAAAACAGACTTCAGACATCACAAGCATAATCCATGGTCGAAAATAGATAAAAACCCGAAAGACAAAAAAATCCGCATCTCAAAAGTTTGCGGTAACTTTAAGATTGTATACATTAAACAGAGATATAATCACAGTTGATGTTTGGTCACTTGATGGAAACAAGCATCATGAATCGAACCTTCAGGTACTTGGTCGTCTTCAGATGCTTGTTTCTATCGTAAACCATCATTTACGGACGTCTGTAGGATGGTCCTTCCCCAGATTTGGCCTGCTTAATGGCTGACTGAACCTCATTCCAAGCATCGGCTGATATTTCTTGAAGAGAGTCGGAGCTGTCATCGCTTTCATCCTGCACGCCCAACGGCTCAACTTGATTCCCGGCTGGCTCAACATGATAGTTAAGTGTGGGACGCCTAAACAATATATCGTCAACAATTAGCAACGGTTACAACAAAGGGCGCGTGGAATAGGTCGTGGTAGTTAGAGGTGTAGACGAGACAAGATGAGCCAACGCATCAAGAAATTAGCAAACCCAAACCCATGATGAGCTTTTTGGCTTGTATGGCTTGAGCTCAACGCCTGGCAAGAACATACAAACCAAACCAAACCAAACGAACCCAGTAAATCTCATGCAGAGGTAGGGTAGGATGTATGTAGACCTTTCTCTACCCTGAGGGATAGAAAGAGATTGTTTCCGTAAAGACCCCTGACTTAAAAGAAACAAGCGAGGAAGCTACAAGTGAGAATGTGTGCAAACAAACAACAAGTACAGTAATACCATATTCGAGGGAAATAGGTTAAGCAAACAAGGAAACACAAAGCGCAGTAATGACAACTACTGATATATGAAGAAAAAGTTAAAACTAGTGTACAGCAAACTGGTAGCGCGGTACTGGCAAGCGCATATGAGTTTGCTTAAATGATCGCCAGCTCGTATGACTACATAATTTAATTAATAGCAACACAAGTTGTAAACAGTAACCTGTTTTCTTTATTCACAATGTTTGCACGTAAATTCTTTTCAGCTTCAGCACCTGCAAATGATGAAGACCACTGACTTGTGAAAAGTGTGAGAAAGAAAGAAAATTTGTGCAAAAAGTACGAAGAAATTTGAAATAAAAGGAAAAGAAAATTTTGATGATGTTTTCATGTATCAAACGTAAAAAACATACGTGAGGCAGTGACAGCATTTCGATAAGCCACAGGATCTTCATAAGAACTGGTAGGGGGGAACCTATAACAAGAAATAATTATGCAAACCAGCAAAAAGTTAGCAATAACCACAATATATGCCACCTGAGTGGTGATTTGATTTTATCATATAAATTCATTATTACCGGCTACCCTTGATGGTCATTCCGCCTATCTTTGCAACTTCTTGGAAGATTTCTTCTACAAGATTGAGAAGTGGATTCAAAAGACAAGAAATTAAGAAATTAATCACTTAGGTTCGATTTCGGGAGCTGCCAAAGCCCTTGTGGCCATGGAGGATCACTTGCGATGACTCCAGGCCATTCGTGGTAGCCCGTGGGATTATTCGGTGCACGTAAGCTGGCCCGGAAATCCACGGTTACCCAGAAAAAAAAAATGCAAATTACAAATTAACAAGATCATGGTGCTTTGTTGTTAAATACTCTAGAAGTACCATATAAAATGAAAGGAAAGAGCATGAGGAAGTATTTATCATTTTTCTCCGCTCCTGATTCTTTATTTTGTGGGTCTCATCTTTGTTTCTATTCACATCAAGTACATGGGACCCAAAATCACATCCATCTAATTAAGACCCATAAAATGAAAATGTTCAATGGCAAAAACAAACAGAACCTAAACATCATGGTTTTAATATGTAGATTTTTATAGATGTCCTTAAGAGGAAAAACTCTGGCCTGAAAGAGAAAGAATGAGTACAAAGAAATTTGCCACATTGCATTCTTTAGAATTTTTTAACCCAGGTTTCACTACACAGTTTTCATGTTTATCAATATTTTATTTGATCATTTAACTAAAAAATAAAATAACATTTAATATAATAATAATAATAATAATAATAATAATAATAATAATAGTAATAATAATAATAATAATAAATTAATGAAACCAGTCCGATCTTTTGTTAACTAGACTAAAACTCCCAAAATTAAAAATACCAAAATTAGGAATAAGACTTGATGTTATTAGGATTGCCAAAAAGAATATTATATTCATAAAGCAGAAACATGGAATAAGAAAACGTCTGAAACAACTAACTGTGATCCTAAAATGCATTTCAATTTGTCTAAACTGAATAGATGATACATACGCATGCTATATTTATTTGTGTGTGGAGTTGAATAAGAACTATGACATTTTTACCTCCCTCAATATCCTTCCCAGAGAAGTATTTATTCCGAAGGTACATAGCATAGTCGGCTTGCAGTTGCTCAAGGTTTGACATGGCGTCCTTCGAAGTTCTAGACAAAAACCAAACAAGATCATCAGGTAGCTTCTCATAAGGTTTTGCAAAAAAACATTGAAGATCGAAAACAATTCAACAATGGCTTTTTCGACTGTTTATAATGTAAGTGTTTGCTACACAGCAAAAGATCAGCTACATCTTAGTACCAGTTGATCAGGACAAACATACTATTCGAAGTGTATTTCAGTGTTAAGTGGTCAATCATCAAATCAGTAACGGCTAACATAAAATACAGAAGTTGAGGAAGAAAAGGATGTGTTCTGCTTCTAGCAAAGAGAGAGTCGAAGGGAAGAAAATAAAAGCAGTTCTTTCGTATATTATGTGTCTGCAATATATCTCATAAAGATTGTCAATTCAGTTTTCAAAGAATTTCTCCTTCTCCTAACAAAGTGGCCACAACTATTTCATAATGCCCCAAAAGAAGTGCCTACTATGAATTACCCATTAAAACATACTAAATCCTAAAGAAAAGCATAGGGAAAATATTTAAATTTCTGTGCTATAACTCTTGGGTTATGAGTCTGAACTATAGAACCAGCTTCTTTTAACCGCAGAGCCACAGAGGGTAATGCTGCATTGAATATATGTTCTCTAAAATACACAAAGGGGAGAGGCATTCCGCCCTAAGGCCACCCTTTCACATTATACCAATCTTCAAGTAATTGTTAGAATAGGCAAGCAAACCCGTATTGTGGTAATATATCTGTAGATTCTGAGATATGGAACTTGTATGATGATATCTGCAGACATTTTACTGAAATTTTCTGCAGTTCATATTACGATGGACTGGATTCATACAAACTCATGACACTGAGACAAGTAAGATATCATACTTTGTTTCACATACTGTTTTGGGAAGTCGCTAGCTTTCAGCCTTAGATCTTTCTTCTTAATGCTACTATGTAGATTATATTTTTAGATCTGCAGGAATTTAATGAATTCAATCTTCAGTTACCTGCCTTATTTGATAATTCCGTTACGGTTTCTTAACTTTCCTACTGTATTTTCCTGGTGATGTTGATTTTTGAATCTTAATCGAATTTTTGACCAACAACACAGATATATAACGATTAATGTGTATACCATTCCCAGAGGGCAGGCAAAACCTATAATTAAAAACGCAAACTTTTGATCCTTTCTATCATGAAGAGGGTTAGCCAAATTGAATTCAAATGTGTCTTTAGAAATGATAATGATAAACCGATCAAGAAAGAATCAAGTTAAAAAGCAAAACTGACAAAAACAAAGAGCAAGAACTAATGCAAAACTGTGGCTTCTGTGCATCTGTGTGTGTGAGAGAGAGAGAGAGGGAGGGAGGAGAAAGATCATACCCCTTCTTGGAGCCTTCCAATCGCCAGATATGGCAAGAGGAGTTGCGGCTGCAGCGACTGTGCAAAAGAATGGTGAAAATGAGGGATTGTTAGGGTTTCATGATTTTATACCCGTTTTGTAGATTAAAAATAGGGGGAAAAGTAGATCCTAAGGCTGATATCGCACTATTTAGAAAAAGAAAAGTATCAACCATTGAATCTTGAATCGGGCATGGTATTATGACGGTGAAATAGTAAAAGGCCAGCTATTACCACATATCAAAAACATTGATATTGCATTTGTGTCCTTAACGTCACCAATTAGATCATCTTTAAAAGTAACATATAAATGACAACAAACATAAAATTTCAAGAAACATTACCATTACCCTATCTCCAAGTCCAAGAATTTATTTCCTTGCAGATATCGTTCTACATTTCAAAATTATAGATTGAATAACAATAAAAGAAAGGTACAACAATTATATAACAAAGAAACCCCCTACCAAGGTATTGTCTTCTTGACTTCTTGTCCAAAATGGATTAAGAAAATGTCTGCATATGGAGCACAAGAGTTTCCAGACTCGAGGAATGTTGCAATATACATTAATTTATTCTTTTGAGCAGACCAATCTAGATTGATGTTCCCAATATCCTATGCATATAATTTTTTATGTATTTACGCATCACTGTATATGATCTAGGTAAAGAACATGGTACGAGCCCAAAACCAACCTAAACATTGTGCTTTCCAGGCATACAAAAGACAAACCGAAGCTATAACATTGAAACATGGGTCTGTCGACTTGCACATATAATGTGGATGTAGTCCCTTTTTACCCAAACTAATATTATATATATATATATATATATATATATATATATATATTTGTGTTAGAAACTTAGGGGTTGTTTACTAAACACTTAGCGGATAAGCGCTTACTGATATCATTTACCTTACTAATTGAACATGGCAAAGACAAAGAATCTTACTCGGTAAGAGGCATGGCAAGGATCGACAGTCTTACGCGGTAAGTGAGGGAAACGACTCTTACCAGGTAAGCGCTTACCGGGTTTAAGACTTTTACCAACAATCCATTTTGATGGCCAATAATGTTACACAATAAGGTAAGTGAGGGTGATATCTCTTGTTGGTAAGCGTTTGGTAAACGGCCCCTTAGATTGAATTTCCTGTCCACAATCACATTAAAAGAGTATGTTTTGGTAAGCGGACAGGACAGGACAGACTGGACGAGCAATAGTCAAGTAGGTGGGTGAAAGAATTGTGGAAGGTTATACAGCTTTAATTCGACATGACTACATGAATAGTTTAGTAATTTACCAAGCTTGTCCCACCTTTTTGTTTTTGTTCCACCTATTATGGTGGGACAGAAAAAATGCACTGTTGTCCAACTCAGTCCTGTTTAGTTCCAATCTAGTTGTCGCACACTCGCACCAAACATGGGACAACAAGCCTTTGTTTTGTCCTGTACCGTTCTGCATGCCCAACGCATCCTAAAGGGCCAACAAGATCCCAAATTATTCAAAAGCAACACAAACATGGATCAGCATTAGTCCCCCATCCCATAATAGTCCGCATCTGACTTTGATTTGATGTATACATTCTAACTTACAAAATCAACAAACAGGTTCTAGAACAAAACTGAACTACATCAGACCATAAAAAGCAACTATGTTGGACACAGTTCAAACTAGCAGGAAAAAAGGCACACTAAAAATATATATGTCAACTTCACTAAAAGTAGTAGGTTTGAATTTCTAAAATCAAAGGTGTGTAAAATCATAAAGGAGTATTGTTTTTATTTTCTTCTCACTTGTAACTTTCTTCTCTTTAGAGCTTCTCACTTTATACAGAAATGGTATGCTGATATTTAACAGGGAGGCCTCAATTTGCATGTACGACTTGTCATTCGGTTTTTCATGCTTTTTTTTGGAAATAGAACAATACATCTAGCAAATTTTATTGCTAAATAGCAACTCCTTACCATCATAACTACTACTTTAGCACTCTTATGTCAATCACGCCTCAGCTGGGGAACTCTGGGAGTTTTGGATGTGCATCTAAAGTGAAGTTGCAATAATCAGTTTTGAGTGTTTGACAGAAACTGATTACGATTCTGATTTTCTAATTATGTATGTTCGAAATAATTAGATTTGTATAACATTATAAGCATGTAAGAGCATCTCCAACAGCTATGCTAAAATAGAGAAAAGTGAGAATTTAGCATTTTTTTTGCTCCAATAGTTATGCTATATCATATGCTAAAATGGAGAAAAGAAGTGAGAGAAGGTAAAAAATCTCCGAATTTAGAGAAATCTCTAAAACTCTATATTTAAGAGAGAGAAATAATATTCACCAATAGGATTCATTGAAGTTGTGTGTTTAGGAGAGATAAATAATATTTTATTAAGTGTATTGAATATTTTAATAATATAGTTGGTGATAGAATTGCTAAAATAGAGTAGTTGTTGGAGTTGGATGTAATTTTTTATAGAGATTTTGACCTTTCATACTCTGTTTTAGAAAAATTATAGCATATATGTTGGAGATGCACTAAGGAGTTGGTAGATGTAAAATTAGCTAGCTATCAGCTTTAAAAACAATTATATAATTCTGATTCTTTAAGTCGCAATAAGCACATCCAACCCCCCCCCCCACACACACACACACACAACAAAAAAAAGAGAGAGAGAGAGAGTGAGAGATAAGTTTCATGATGAATCTACAACACTTGGACTAAATTGAATTTGTTAGTAAGATGCATGCATCTACTATTTTCCATAACTCAGGAGCAGACTACATGCTATTGTAAATACGCTCTACAAGAAATAATTTAATTTACAATGCAACAAGCTAGAGCACTTGAGAAAATCATCACGCGACAAGTAATGTGACTTTCAGTACCAGGTTTATTTAATCTGGGAACCTTACCTTTATATGATTAATTGATTGTAAACACTATTTATGGAAGTACTATCTGTCTATGTGACACTGCTCACTAAGCATTACATCAGTGACTGAATCTATAAGAGTTGTCCACTACACAAGCTAGCATATCTCCAATTAATCCCTACCAATTAAGGAGGCTTACCATCCTGTTATATCTTGTCTTTCTTCTTTTGTCCTTAACTTGTGAACCAAATATATATTCTCTGTTTTGTTGCTCTAATTTTTAACGACATGCCTCGTTAAGCTTTTCTTGATGACTCTCTGGTTGGCAATATAACAAAGTAAACAGATTCATGCATTAACACGTATCTTTATACCAAAGATAGGTGGCTCGGACAGGTAGAGATCAGTCAAGATTGACACGGGGTGGAGTAGTGTAGCAACATGTGCATGAGTAAAGTATGCGAAAGGATTTGGCCTTAAATAGGTGCATATGGATGAAAGCCACTCATATCTCAGGATCCTAGGGGAGTTCACCTCTTTATGTTCATTTTTGGGTCTCACCATTTTTGACATATTCATTCAATTTCATTTTTAGCATGCCCAACTGGTTTTGGATGAAAGACTTGCTTTTGTTCTACTTTGAATCTTCCCCATTTCTTCTCTAACTTTTTGTTAGTCAGCCTACATACAGTTGTACAACCATTAACAGTGACATAAACTTATCAGAGTAAATAAACCAAACATTGACCAAATGAAATGAACACCGGTATATCCCACTCGGAAGTAGGGTCCCGGTGAGGTAGATGCATACACACGTTACCTCAACCACTAGGATCGAGAGGTGGTTTCCATGAAGACCACAAAACAAAGGTGTGCGCAAGCAGGCAATATTATTGGTAATATAAGAGGTAATTGGAAAATATAACAGGTAGAATAATGCTTCAATGGTGTGTGCACGACTCAAAGGTGTGTTAGCAGACAGTGTAATTAGGTAAGACGTGTAATACAAGTAGATATAAACCAAATAGTCCAGATTAAATAATTAAGCCACTAAACAAGTCCAAACCTTCACCCCTTTTCCTAAAAGATCAATACATTTTTTTATTTTGACTAACCAAAAGAAAATTTGTTATCTGATTCCAAACATTCTGATCATGAAGTAATAGCTAAATTAAACTTCATAACAAATGCTACATACTGAAACTTGTTTGTCATAACTTAGTAACAAAACTTACAAGAATTTTCTATTTGAAAGTAAGTTCTAACTTCTCTCTTTTGTTTAAAAGGCATAAGTTAGGCTACTGCTGTCCAAATAACCAAACAACATGGTAGCTTCTTTTGTAAATCAACTTCCATATCACCAAAACATATACTAAACATCATCATATAAAAGATAACCCAAAAAACCAACCAACACAAATCAATTTAACAAATCCAAAAACGCCATCAAAAACCTAAACTGTACAGTTGATTTTCAAACAAGAGAAAGGGCAATTGTGCTAAATCAAAGATGGAAACCTTTCACAACGTTTAAACACAAAAGTAAAATCATAATGAGCGAATTTAGTTACCTATCATCGATTGATGCTCGATGATCGCCAAAATCATCATGTTTAGACTATATCTTTGCCGTTTGATGATGATTTCACATCATTTAGTGTTTCGAATTTTGATATTTTCCCCTTCGAATGACAGAGGTACATGTTTTTGATAATAGTTTCCTCATGGAATTTTTGAGACTGGAGTGATTCTTAATAGAAGAAACGGCAGACGAAAGCTGGATATACTCTAAAGTCTAAACAATGAAGCCTTTCATCTTTAGTTTTTGTCCTTCCAAAATAGCAAATTTTATTTAGATCAAGGAAAATTGCATCAAAATAGAACCAATTTTCACCTTATTCTTGTTTTAAGAAACAAACTTTTAAAATTATTATTTTATGGTCTGAACTAAAGTTTACATTTATTTAAAGACTTTGTTAACCTGTTGAATAGGTAACAGGTAACCAAAGTATGATGTGGCAAATCTTAAATAAAAAAAATTACATGAATAGTGAGGGGTTGTTTGGTTGGTTTTCCATTAAGTTCTGTATGGATAAAGTTGTCTGTATATATTTAGAAGATTTTTATTTGAGAGAGTTTTTTCATAGATGGAAAGAACGTGTTTTTTAATGAGAGGGACTGGTTTGGAAAAAACTTGGCTTTCTGCATAAAGTTCCCCCTTGAAATCTTACTGAACAAGTCACTTTCTATATCATTAAGTCACTACCAAACAGTCATATATAGTTGATCGAATAAGTTGTGAGTCTCGTTAAGCTGCAAACAAACAGGCCCTGAGGGTGACATGTCATCATTAATAAAAAAACTAAAAGATTAACACAAATTAAAAAAAAAATTGTAGAACCCAATTCTCGTCCGGTGGTTATCGCCATTGTCGGTTGTGCCTCTCTGTTTCTCGTCGGCGGCGCTCACTTCCTCCTCACAATCGTACAGTTGCTCTACCACACAACCATTATATGTTGTTGCCTCCTTGTCTCTCGTCGTCGATGCTTTATTCCTCCTTACCTTCGTACATTTGCTCCACCGCACCGCCACTCTCTGTTGCTGCCTCTTTGTCTCTCGTCCTCCGACACTCTCTTCCTCCTCAGTATCGTCGTATAGTTGCTCTGTCGCATCGTCGCTCGTTGCACCATGTCGCTTGAGTTCATCCAAACCCACAAGTATCACGAACTCTTTGGTGTTGCTGGAAGCATCAGTAACTATTCTTGGCAATAGATCTGGGACAAATATGAGGAAACATCGATGGCTACAACGGAAAGAAAAACAATAAAAGGGGGGCAAGAAGGATACAAATAGATGCACAAAACTTCATTCCTAGAAAAAGACCTTTAATGATATGTTGTTTGGGTGATGAATGAAGATCTTAATCATAAACTTTTATCATTCATCACACAACTTCATTGAAATAGTTCTGGAAAAGTTCTTAATCATAAATATATTTAATGATATATTGTTTGGGTGTTGTTGAAAATTCACAGAGCCTAACCAATCTTTTTAGGATTTTATTTGTTTAAAATCAATTTAGGTTTTTGTTTCTATGATTTACATTTAGGGTTTCAATCTAGATATTTGATTTAGGATTTTGATAATTTTTTTATATCACCTTTGTATTACAAAACTTTGAATTAGTTAGGCACAAGTTTTTTGCTTATGTTGAAGTGTTCTTGGTTGTTGACGACGATGTTAATTATCGTTCTTCGTTTTGCTTTTGGTTTTGATTTAGATTTTGTTTTGTTATTTTATCTACTATTATTTTATCTTAATACTTAATATTTGATGTGGAATTTTAGCTGTAATAAAAGAAATATACGTCATCATTTTAGATTTATTATTTAAATTGTAAATATGACATGGCATATTAGTTGGATTTGATACCTGAGTCACATCATCATTAACAGATCATTAGATAAACTAGACTCTTAAATATATGTAAAGTTTGATTTAAACCCTAAAATGATGATTTTAAAAGTTTGTTCCCTAAAATAGGAATCATATGAAAGTTGGTTCTATTTTGATGCAATTTTTCCTAGAGTAAATTACAAACTTGGTCCATATGGTTTATGGTTTATGTTTTTTAACACTCTCGGTCCCTATTTTAAAATATCTATAGATTACATTCTTATAATTTGTATTTTATAACATATTGGGTCCCTAACTTCTAACTCCCATTAAAAAGTTCATTATCTCAAGGGTATTTAGGCTTTTTTTATTGTTTATTTACTTTTTTATTAAAAATAAAACAAATGTATTAACATATTATATTATTCTATACCGATACAACCTCACCCCTCTTTGATTCATTCTCATATCCCCCCTCCCTTTGTAAACCCTAAAAACCCAAGCTTCTTCATCGCCTGCAACGAACATGAACATGCTATCGTCATTGTTGTTCTTCCTCTTCTCACCAACTATCTACTCCACTATCCTTCCTTTTCTCCAACCCAGGACCCACCGACGCATCTTCCCTCTTCCTCTCAATGGCGGACCCAAATTTTTTTAAGCGGGTGCCCCATTTAAAGCGGACCAAATACCCACGAAATTGCAGGTTTGATCGGTGGCAAAAGTCAACGCGGTTTGATCCGAGGCTGAGGTGATCATTTGTGGGCTTGGGCTGAGCCCGGTCCGGGCTTAACTTTATATTTTTGTCCAACGGGCCTAATATAGCAACCCAAGCCCGTTTTTGCAGGCTTATGGACTTGCCCGGACTCGCCTTTATAAACGGGTCGGGCTTGCCCACGGGATAGCGGGCTTACTTTTTTACATATAAGTTCTGTAAAATCATTTAAATTGTGTAAGTTCTTTCAAGCATAAAATAAGACGTAAAAAATTAAATGTAGATAGTGTATGAAGAAAAAATAATTTCACAATATATGAAGCAAGGACATTTTCTCTCTAACGAGTTATCAACTTTCAAAGTTCGAGCTTTTTCAATAACAAATATTTATCCACCTATTATTTTCAAAATCGAAATTCGAGACGTACTATATAACACAACACATATTATATATGTTTGGGTGATGGTTGGTACAAAGCCAATTCTAAATGTTTTGAATAAAACGATTATATTATTAATTATATAAAAACATTAATCAACCATATATAACGGGTCGGACGGGCTTGTCTGAGTTATTTTTTTCATTGCCCAAGCCCGCTCATTAATTTTAGCGGTCCATTCCGAGCCTACCCATTTTTTCGATAATGATTGTCCAAGCCCGGTTTTCTAACGGGCCGGGTCTAGAGGGTCGTATCGCTCGTGGACAACTCTAATCCGAGGGAAAGCCAATTATGTCAATTTAGAGGATAATATATTTTTTTAATGTGAAATAATTTTGACTTTTTACTACGTCTTATGTAACGCCCGTAATTTTAGGTAAGTAAAGGTCACCCGGACGTTTTTGCAACTTGTAAATGGTGGAATTTATGTTGGGAAAGCATTATTTTAAGTCCTTAAGAGTTTCGGGAGTGTTGGCATGGAAAAAGTCGAGTTTCGGTGCTTGGTACGAGTCCGACTACAATGCCCGACGACTATGACAGTGTCATAGTCGCAAGCAAGATTTAGCTCACAGTACACATTGAGCGACTTGCCATGGCAATGTAGCTTGGTGGTACCAGACAACATAAAAGTCGGATTTCAGCCATTCATCTTCATTTCTTCATATCTCTCTTATTTCTACTCCGTTTTTTGTGATTCAAGTTGCTATGGTTTCATATTAAGGGTATATTGTTAGTTTTGGGAATATATAAGAGTATTTTGTGGTGGATTGGAAGCAAATATCAATAGATCATCATCATCACCTCCATTTTCAAAAAAATTGGGTTTTTCTAGGTTTCCACCAAAACCTATGTGATAAGTTCATCCCTTCCATTTCCTAACTTCTTTTTGAGTTATAAATACTCTATTGATTACAACCTGGTGTTTTATTTTTCCAATTTCGGTTTGGAATATTTTGAAAAAAGTTAGGCCAAATAAGGGTTTTTGGCCAAAATGAAGATTTTGATATAAGATGTTTGAGGAGTGATTTTAAACACTTGGATGTGTGTATTTATGGTTGGAAACTTGTGGATCTAGGTTTTTTTGGAAGTTTTGGCTTGAGGATCCAAGTTTCTTCAAAGAAGCTCAAGTTGGAGAAAAATTTAGATTTAGCCTAAATCTAGCAAAGTGAGTTCAAGTTGATTTGTGAAAACGGTGTACATGCCAAAATGTCCATTTTTAAATGTTTACATGTGTTTTACATGAAATTATCAACTGTTGTGTTATTTGGTGAGTTTGGATTATTTGAAGTGTTTAACTTTATAAACTTTGTAAAACACCTACATTTGGGATTTTAGGCATTTTGATGAATAAGTCATAAAGTAATGGTATTTTAATGATTTATGTTATGGAATGGGATCTTTTGAGTATAAATGCATTTTTAACGTGTGTTTTGGAGAAATATTTGTCCTTGGGTTATGAGACGTTTTTGAAAGAACAAATGATATAAACTCATTTGAAAAATGACCTGTCACGGTCTAAATTTGTGTTGGAGTTTATTCATATATTTTGGAGTGTGTGTTTACATAAACCTGGGTCAATTGTGTTTATTGAATTTTATGACTTTTTACTAATGGCCAATTGATTTGTGGAGCTTTGGCTCAGTTGTGACTCAAAGTAGTGTTGGGGGGTATTTGCCCTGTTTTATTGGCTCAATGAGGAGCTTTTGTTTTATGTTGCATTTAATTGCGTTTTGATGGAAATTACATGTTTTGAGTGTGTTGTCATTCATTTGAGTCATGTAAGGTTTTAGACTATAATGCATTTGATCCATAGACATAAAAGTCGGCTTTATCGTGTAACTGTGAGTAAGATCCCCAAGCTGTGATTTGGAAATAGGCATTGGTGATACGATGTAATTTCTAAATGAACAAGCGTGTCAATGATGGTGAGATCCAAAGGTAAAGGCCTGAATAGGGTTGAACTTGGTGATTCTTTAGGCTAAAAACTTGGATAGAGTTGAACCCGCATTTGTACCGAACTAAAGACTTGGATAGAGTTGATGTTCAAACGGCCAAAGACCTGGATAAGGTTGATGTCTACCATGACTAAAGACCTGGATAGGGTTGATGTTAATGGTTGTCCATCCTTGAAACATACTTATAACATAGATACGTGACATACTTTTGTGTTCCCGCCACATTCAATGGAATCAGGTCTCCCTTGTCACCGAAATGTGTTGTTTTGGGTATTGAGTTTTAGTATCCATGTTTTCGGTGACATTATATATATATATATATATATATATATATATATATATATGGATTTTATTCATAATTTATGGGTTGAGTATTATGCCCCGCCCATGTTTCGGGTGTTTCGAGATATAAAGTTTTATCCGCGTTTCATAAATTGGGAACTCGATTTCTATTCTCATTTTGAGTGAGTTTTATGTTGGATTTACTTTACGAAATAATGTTTTATATTGGGATATTCGTCTTTAAAATTGTGTGGATTGGAAAACGTTTATATTGGTGTTTTCTTCGCCTAAAATGCATATTATTGAAAAATGGATCGTTTTCATATCAAAGTAGATCGTTTTGAAAGATTATGATTTAAATTGAATTCTTGCTCTTTTACGATATATTTAATCATGTTGAAAGCTCTTGAACTTACTAGGCGTTAGCCTAACCTTTTTATTTGTCGGCATGTGCATCAGGTCTCGGTTGGGGAAGAGTACTAGCGACCCTGTAAAGAGATGGGTACTAGTTATATGCACGAGATATAGTAGCTTGGGTGAAGTCTTCCGCATTTTGGAGATAGCGACTGTTATATGGTTTTTAGTAACACCCGTCCCTATTATAGTCCTTATATAAGGTTTGATTTGTGTTTTTTTGAAGTTAAATCTTAAATGTAGGTGAATCAGTTATCGATGTATTTAGAAAATTTAAATTAGTTGTTATTTCCATATTTGAGGGAGTTACATCTTATGCCCGACGTGTTTTTAGCTAAATTATGTTGTTACGGGGAACTTATTTGGTTTTTGGTTTAATTTATAATAGTATTTGATTTTTGTTGTCCTCTGGGTTTTTTTTCTAGGTTTTTCAACTTTGTTTTATTATGCATCAAGAACTCCTACTATTAAATAAGATATTTTGTAAATCAATTAAACTATGCATCTTATCTCTTTTTGGTATTCGTCTAATATTTTAATAATAATCAAATTGATAACTAAAAAAATATTGCAAAAATACAAACAAATCAAGAAGAAAACTCATATTTTCGGCGAAATTTAATTATAAAAAACATGATAATTTACAAAAGGATGTAGTTAATAAACAAAAAGTGGAAACGAAATTTAAAAAAATAATAGAGTATTTAACATGATCTATGGTTGAAGAAAGGTAGGAGTGGAAATATAATTGACTCTCTTGTTTTAATTAAAAAAAATTGCATGTTTGTTGTTAAATGAGGATTGAACCCAGAATCTTTTACCAAGAGGGACACTTTGTTCCATACACCCAAAACCATCCCGCACAACTTTTGTTTTGGTTGGATAATTGCTTTTAAAATATTTGACGGACACTCTCAAAATCAAGCGGGTGCACTTTCATAATGCGTAATTTTTTTCCCTTGTGGTAATCAAGTGAACGGGTGCATGGAACCCGCTCGGTCCTTAGTAGGTCCGCCCCTGTTTCCTCCTCTCTCTTTCACTATTTCTTTCTTCCTCGTCACACCACAATACCCAATTCACAAGGAACAACTCTCCCACCATAGAGAACCAACGATTTGAATATGGTTTTTATTTTGGTCACCAATTAGAATGTGTTCATCCTCCCTATGTTCATTATCCCTAAAATTAAAACCTAAATCAATTATCTAAATAAAAACCCAAACTAAGGTAGAGATTGTCCATACGTTTATTGATTTAAAAAAGGTGTTCATAATTTCATTGATTTGGATTTGCTTTTTCTGGTCGGTGGAGAAGGATTAGGGGTTCATCGGTGAAGGGCGGTGGTTGCGGGAGATTTAGGGCATGTATCTCTGTGTGGGATGACGATGGTGGGGTTGAGGAATAATGGCCAGAAAATGGATGGATGGGGCAAGTGTAACACCCCAAAAATTTGGACAAACAAAAATTTCCGGGGATGGAAATGTGGTATATAAATGATGCCAAAGCACGAGTCTTCCCAAAAAGGGAACAATATACGCCTGTTACAATTACAAGTTTGCAATAACAAAACAATAAGAGATAACAACCTCTTAATCTAATTCATATCAAAAAAAGAGATTACAATTAGTTGTCATCTAACTCCTAAAATAATCGTCTTCTATAATTGGCGTCCCAAAAAGTGCTCCCAAACTCACGTCTAAGGCTCACTAAACCTCCTTGGCGGTCGTTGTAACACCCCAAAAATGGGACTAACAAAAATTTCCGGAAAATAGAAATGTGGTATGCATAAATGCCAAAGCACGAGCTCATACAAAAGGAACAATAAATGTCTGTTAATTACAAGTTTGTAATAAGACACAATAATAGATGACAACTCCCTAATCTAAGTTTCGCTAGACATAAGATTACAAAAAGGTTGTCAACTATGCCCAAAATAATTGTCTTCGATATTGGCATCCCAAAATGCTCCCAAGCTCACCACTAAAGTCGATTAAGCTTCCTTGGCGCTCGCGCCGCTAGAACATGAGATACATACCAACAATCAAGTGTTAGACCAAACGGGTCTAGTGAGTTGCATAAAAACATAGCATATCAACATAAAGCATATTATGAACAATTAGGACACTTCAATCACCAAAGTCCTTACGGGGTCAATCATGGGGGAGACCCATCACACCAATGAGTTTTACCTCGAGTCAATGTACCTTGATGTTCACTCGCTTGAGCAACATCCCGAAGGCCCAACTCACTTGAAGACTACCTCCCAGACATTACTCCAAATGGCGGAGGTCTAGGTGCATACCATTATAGTGGCACCTAAGTCTACATCCTCCTAGCACTTATTCATGGTTCGTTCTGTGTACTTACAATGTCCGTTTCTATACATAGTTTCATACCCATAAGATACATGTATAAGACTACAATAATCCCAAGCATACTTAGGTACAAAACTCTAAGATATGCAAATACTCAATATCATCCATGACTCATCAAGACAAATATGTAAACATGCTCAAACATCAAGAATAATAACCTCATCCATGTCCATAACCATATTCAAGGCTAAGATACCCATAATACCAAAATTAGCAGTTAGGTCAAACTTATCAGGTGATCAGATCTTCTCATAACAATAATACATTAGGTATGAAAGCATATAAAATATGTATCTCATTTGAAAATAATGTAAGAAACTCACTATCTAGGGCTTCACACAAAACCCTAGAAAACTTAGATGAGAAGATGAGAGGGTGAGAACTTGAAGGTGCTTTAAATGCTTCACTTGATGACTTTTGAAGCTTCCCTAATCCACCAATAAATGTTCCCAACTACCACTAGGTTTTTAGTAAGTGTAGGAGGGTTTTGGGATGAAGAAAATCTCCCTAAATGAGCTCTTGACCGGAACCAAAACGTGTGAGATGAGGAAGTGGAGTCTAAATGGTCAAAACTGAGTTTTTATACTCTCAGACCTTGACGGCGACATTGCCCGACGATTGTGCCATGGGCATAGTCGCGAGGGCATAGTCGTGCGCGTATGGAAACCCGCGGTACATGTTCAGCAATTGTGACAGGGCAACATTGCCCTTGTCACTCTCGCAGGTCATAGTCGTCGGGGGTGTACCGAGACCACCCCCGACCCGCGATAGTGCCTCGCGACTATGACCATTGTCATAGTTGCTGGTCACAGTCGCCCAACACTCCAAAATCCCATTTTCGTCGCTTTCGATAACGTTCGACATGTACGGAAACCAAGGAAAACTAACAGGTAATAATGACATAATAATATTCTTAAACCCAAGTAAGAATCCCAACAATTATGAGTGATGCAAACACTAAGAAAATTATAAATACTTACCTTAAATTTCCGGATGTTACAATCCTCCCCACCTAATGAGGATTTCGTCCCCGAAATCTTAAACGCAAGAATAAATGAGGATATCTCTTCCTCATGTCCTCCTCCGATTCCCACGTCACATTAGCACCTCGATGGTGCTTCTATTGAACCTTCAACATAGTCACTTCTTTATGCCTCAATTGTTTCGTCTTTGACTCTAGGATAGCTTCTGGTTCTTCTACACATCGATTCCCGTTGTCCACTCGTATCTCCGTCAACGGAATAACACTTTCCTCTTCTGCCAAACACTTGCGAAGGTAACAAACATGAAAGGTAGGATGGATTTCGTCCATTTCTGGCGGTAAGTCCAACCGATAAGCTTGGAGTCCGATCTTCTCTAAAATCGTGAAGGGTCCAAGGAAACGGGGACTAAGCTTCTCGCGCTTCCCGAAACGGATGATTCCCTTCCATGGCGACACTTTCAACATAACCCGGTCTCCCACTTGGAAGTCCACCGGTCTTCGCTTTTTGTCCGCATAGCTCTTTTGTCGGTCTTGGGCCGCTTTCAATCTCTCTCGGATGCCTTTCACTTTATCCAACGTTGCTTGCACAATTTCCGAACCCGCAAATTGCTTTTACCCCGCCTCGAGCCAACATACCAGTGTCCTACATTTCCGTCCGTAGAGCGCCTCGAATGGATCCATCCCGATACTCGAGTGGTAGCTATTATTGTAGGCGAATTCCACTAATGGCAAGTGCGAATCCCAAGTCCCTCCAAAGTCTATGACGCACGATCGAAGCATGTCCTCGAGAGTTTGAATCGTGCTCTCACTTTGTCCGTCGGTTTGGGGGTGATACGCCGTACTCAACTTAACCTTTGTGCCCAACTCCCTTTGCAACCCATCCTAAAACTTGGAAGTAAACCGACTATCCCTATCCGAGACTATGGATAACGGAACACCATGACGAGACACCACTTCATCAATGTATAGCTTAGCAAGTTTGTCCATCGGTAACGTTTCCCTCATTGCCAAGAAATGAGCACTCTTGGTAAGCCTGTCCACCACCACCCAAATGGTATCATGTCCTTTTAAAGTCTTCGGCAACTTCGTGACGAAATCCATCGTGATGTGTTCCCACTTCCACTCCGGAATGGTTAGCGGTTGCAAACTCCCGTAAGGTCTTTGATGCTCCGCTTTAACTTGAAGGCATGTGACGCACCTTTCCACATAATTCACCACGTCGAGCTTCATTATCGGCCACCAATAATGAAGTTTCAAATCTCTATACATCTTGGTGCAACTAGGATGTATGGAGTACTTTGACTTGTGTGCCTCCGTCAAGAGCAACTCGCGGTTTCCCCCGATTTTCGGCACCCAAATCCTCCCTTGGAATAACTTGAGACCGCGGCTATCCTCTGATAATAAATCCTTTTGCTTCACCATGACCTCGTCCTTGAGATTCTCCTTGCAATGTGCTTCGGATTGAGTTCTCTTGATGTCCTCCATAAGACTTGATATTACCTCAATCTTAGCAAACGTTACTTTACTTTCCCCTCCGCAGCTCTTTCGGCTTAAGGCGTCCGCTACCACATTAGCTTTACCGGGGTGGTAAAGCAATTCACAATCATAATCCTTCAAGAGCTCCAGCCATCTCCTTTGCCGCATGTTGAGCTCCTTTTGGTCAAAGATGTACTTTAAACTCTTATGATCGGTGAACAACGTACACTTCGTCCCATAAAAGGTAATGTCGCCATAACTTTAAGGCAAAAACCACCGCCGCTAGCTCTAAGTCATGTGTGGGGTAATTCTTCTCGTGATCCTTGAGTTGCCGCGATGCATACGCGATCACTTTCCCTCTTTGCATTAATACACATCCGAGTCCAAGCTTGGAGGCGTCGCTATAAACCACGAAATCTTCGGATCCTTCAGGCAAGGATAGGATTGGTGCTTCGCATAATCTCTTTTGGAGGGTTCGGAAGGCTTCCTCTTGCGTCTCGGTCCATAAGAACTTTACATTCTTCCTTGTCAGAGACGTGAGTGGAGACGCAATCTTTGAAAAGTCTTGGATGAAACGTCGGTAGTAACCAACTAAACCCAAGAAGCTCCTTATCTCCATTGGGCTTGTCGGTGGATCCCAATTCATCATTGCCTCGATTTTGGTCGGGTCCACCTTTACTCCATCCTTTGACACCACGTGGCCCAAGAATTGCACTTCTTGCAGCCAAAATTCGCACTTCGAGAGTTTGGAGAATAATTTCTCTCGTCGAAGGATCTCTAAAACTTCCCGCAAATGTTTCCGATGCTCCTCCTCATCCCGCGAGTAGATCAAGATGTCGTCGATAAAGACTATGACCGACTTATCTAGAAAGGGTCGACATACTCTGTTCATCAGGTCCATGAACACGACCGGAGCATTAGTCAGCCCGAATGACATAACTAAAAACTCATAGTGACCGTACCTCATCCGGAACGCCGTCTTCGGTATGTCGCTCTCTTTCACCCGCACTTGATGATAGCCGGATCGCAAATCTATTTTGGAGAAACATCCCGCTCCTTGGAGTTGATCGAAGAGGTTGTCGATCCGGGGAAGTGGATATTTATTCTTAACGGTAACCTTGTTGAGTTCGCGGTAGTCTATACACATTCACATAGACCCATCCTTCTTCTTTACGAATAACACCGGCGCTCCCCAAGGCGACGAGCTCAGTCGTATAAATCCTTTCTCAATTAGTTCTTGGAGTTGCGTCATCATCTCTTGCATTTCTGTCGGGCTAAACGGTAAGGAGCACGAGCAATCGGAGCGGCTCCCGGAGTAAGGTCAATGTGGAACTCCACTTGTCGTTCCGGTGGAAGTCCAGGTAGGGCGTCCGAAAAGACATCCGGGTAGTCGCACACCACTTCCACTTCTCCCAATTTCTTTTTCTCTAGCTTCGCGTCGATCACATAGGCTAAGTATGACTCACGTCCTTTGGATAGGCTCTTGCGTGCCTTGAGTGATGATATAATCATATGGGTTCCTCGGTTCTTCTCCCCGTAAACCAACATTTCACCGCCCTTAGACAAGGGTACCCGAATTAACTTCTTGGAACAAAAGATACTGGCGTCGTGCTTAGCTAACCAATCCATTCCCACTATTACATCAAATCCTCCAATATTGTCCGGTAACAAATCTATAACAAAGGGCTCTCCATCTAACTCTAAGGTACATCCTACATAACAACTCCTAACAACCATATGCTCCCCATTGGCTACCTCTACCACTAGAGCATCATTCAACATACTACAAGGAGTAGCGAGGTTCTTGCAAAAAGAGGTAGACACAAAAGATCGGTTCGCACCGGAATCGAATAAAACACGGGTAGGTAGAGAGTTCACTAGAAGCGTACCCGATACTACGTCCATTGCCTCCTTCGCTTCACTATCCGTCATCTGAAAGGCCCGGCTTGGCGCCTTTGGTTGAACTTCTTTCCTCGGCAAGGCCCCGCCTGGCGCCCCTTGGTTACCCCTTGCTAACTTAGGGCAATCGCGCTTGATGTGCCCCGGTTCTTGACACTCGTAACAAACTCCCCGCAAGGGGCAATCCCGACTCATGTGGTCCTTTCGCCCACACTTGAAACATTCCATAGCTCCAGAAAACGGCCTCGGGTTACAAGGCCCGAAGTGCTTACTCTTACATTTGGGGCACCACCTTGCCTCCCGTCGTGGATTGGAGTTCCTTCCCCCGTTAAAGGGTTTGGAAGATCGTACGGGCCCGGTTGGCCCCTCCCATTTACGTTTTTCGCCTGGCACTTTCTTCTCATCTCTCTCTTGTAGAAGATCATCTTCCACCAACTGAGATTCCTCAATCACTTCCTGCAGGGTAGCCTTTTGGGCGTTCCTCACGCCCGTCTTGATATCCGCCGGTAGTCCCTTCACAAACGCCTTTATTTTGGACCCTTCGTCCGTTGCCAAATGCTCGACCAAACTGAGCTTGTCCAAGAATTGTTTTGCGTAATCGGCGACTGACAGATTACCCTTCTTCAGACTTCGAAACTCCTCCTCTATCTTGTCAATCGCTTTCTCATTACAGTACTTCTCCATGATTTTCTTCTTGAATGTTGGACAAGTGAGCTTGGCCAAAACCTCCGGTGTGAGCGCTCTTCAGGTGACGTTCCACCAACTCAGAGCATCCCCTCTAAGTAGTTGAGAGGCAAACTTGACTCTCTGAGAGTCCGCGCACTCGCTTGACTCGAAAGCCATCTCCACATCCTAAATCCACTTCATGCAGGCTAATGGGTCGGTCGTTCCAGTGAATTCCGGAGCTCGACTGCATAGGAAGGTCTTGAAAGAACAACCCCCTTCTTTCCCCTTGTCAGCCCTGGTCGCATGTTCCTCTGTCCCAACTGCATTATCAGCACCACCTGATCCCAACACGGCGTTGTCCTCCACCGCCTCATGTCTCCGATTACTTGCATCTCGATCCTCCAGAACTTTAAGGAGTTTCTCATCCCGCTTGTCCATTGCAGAGTTCATCATCTGCATTATACTAGCCAATAGGACCGACTGAGGATCCGCCTCTTGAATTACCAGTTCTTCAGCTTCCATGTTCCCTTGAGGAGTAGCGTCTACAATTCCCTCTAGCATTGGGGGTATCGGCGGGATGACTCGGTCCGCCGTTGGATTCGCTTGACGATTTGCTTCTGGGGCGGTTACACTTGCCTCGTTCGCATCCTCGGTCATCCCTACCCGACTCCTCGTGTTTACCATAACGGACTGTCACACATGACAAGAGTAATACCGGTTAATTCTTTAAAAGATACCCAGTTCAATGCGTACTACTACAAGGATCAATCATCATAATAATAAATTCAAACATGCTCATTTAATCATAGATTCAGAACAACACTGGCCAAGTGAGAATGTTAACATATTTTACACAAGAATCCTTGTTATCGTCGTCATAATTCTCAATCAATGCAATTTGCGAATTCCTAATACTCTCCCCACCTAGTAATGCTCTACCCAAGTGGACAGTGATTTTAAAAGCATCGCCAGTATAAGTCTAGGTATGCTAAGGTCAACACCTAGTTCATTTAAACTAGAGCTCTGATACCAACTTGTAACACCAAAAAAATGGGACAAACAAAAATTTCCGGAAAATAGAAATGTGGTATGCATAAATGCTAAAGCACGAGCTCATACAAAAGGAACAATAAATGTCTGTTAATTACAAGTTTGTAATAAGACACAATAATAGATGACAACTCCCTAATCTAAGTCTCGCTAGACATAAGATTACAAAAAGGTTGTCAACTATGCCCAAAATAATTGTCTTCAATATTGGCATCCCAAAATGGTCTCAAGCTCACCACTAAAGTCGATTAAGCTTCCTTGGCGCTCGCGCCGCTAGAACATGAGATACATACCAACAATCAAGTGTTAGACCAAACGAGTCTAGTGAGTTACATACAAACATAACATATCAACATAAAGCATAGTATGAACAATTAGGACACTTCAATCACCAAAGTCCTTACGGGGTCAATCATGGGGGAGACCCATCACACCAATGAGTTTTACCTCGAGTCAATGTACCTTGATGTTCACTCGCTTGAGCAACATCCCGAAGGCCCGACTCACTTGAAGACTACCTCCCAGACATTACTCCAAATGACGGAGGTCTAGGTGCATACCATTATAGTGGCACCTAAGACTACATCCTCCTAGCACTTACTCATGGTTCGTTCTGTGTACTTACAATGTCCGTCTCTATACATAGTTTCATACCCATAAGATACATGTATAAGACTACAATAATCCCAAGCATACTTAGGTACAAAACTCTAAGATATGCAAATACTCAATATTATCCATGACTCATCAAGACAAATATGTAAACATGCTCAAACATCAAGAGTGATAACCTCATCCATGTCCATAACCATATTCAAGGCTAAAATACCCATAATACCAAAGTTAGCAGTTAGGTCAAATTTATCAGGTGATCAGATCTTCTCATAACAATAATACATTAGGTATGAAAGCATATAAAATATGTATCTCATTTGAAAATAATGTAAGAAACTCACTATCTAGGGTTTCACACAAAACCCTAGAAAACTTAGATGAGAAGATGAGAGGGTGAGAACTTGAAGGTGCTTTAAATGATTCACTTGATGACTCTTGAAGCTTCCCTAATCCACCAATAAATGTTCCCAACTACCACTAGGTTTTTAGTAAGTGTGGTAGGGTTTTGGGATAAAGAAAATCGCCCTAAATGAGCTCTTGACCGGAACCAAAACGTGTGAGATGAGGAAGTGGAGTCTAAATGGTCAAAACTGAGTTTTTATACTCTTATACCTCGACGAAGACATTGCCCGACGATTGTGCCATGGGCATAGTCGCGCGCGTATGGAAGCCCGCGGTATATGTTCGACGATTGTGACAGGGCGACATTGCCCTTGTCACTCTCGCAGGTCATAGTCGTCGGGGGTGTACCGAGACCACCCCCCCCCCCCCCCGCCCGCGATAGTGCCTCGCGACTATGACCATTGTCATAGTCGCTGGTCACAGTCGCCCAACACTCCAAAATCCCATTTTCGTCGCTTTCGATAACGTTCGACATGTATGGAAACCAAGGAAAACTAACAGGTAATAATGACATAATAATATTCTTAAACCCAAGCAAGAATCCCAACAATTATGAGTGATGCAAACACTAAGAAAATTATAAATACTTACCTTAAATTTCCGGGTGTTACAGTCGCGCTGCTAGAACCTGAGATACATACCAAACCAATCAAGTGTTAGGCCAAAAGAGCCTAGTGAGTTTTAACAATAAAATTACATGATCATTTAAAGGTCCATAGTCATAAGGGTTTATAGATAAATCAATGGGGGAGGCCCAAAACACCAACGAGTTTCACCTTAATAGTCGATGTACCTTGATGTTCACTCTTACGAGCAACATCCCGAAGGCCCAACACAATTGAAGACTACCTCCAAGGCATTACTCCAAAGGGCGGAGGTCTAGGCACATACCATATAGGTGGCGCCCAATACTACATCCTCCTATGCCTACTCATGATTCATCCAATATTCCATTCCACATTATATACAGTTTACTCCAAGCAAAGCACATATAAAAGTCTCAATAAGTTCCAAGCCTCATTTTAGGTCGAAACCCCAAATCATGTAAAAACCCCATATGACATTCATTAACCATGTATATCTCATGAATATAACCCAGTATATACCAACCAAGTAATCTCAATCTCGTCATAATCCCATAAAAGGTGTTGGAACCAATAACTCGATATCTCCCAATATAGCAATTTATATCTACCATGTCAAATAATTAATATGGTGAAAGAATATGAAATGATGATGGAAAGCACATAAAGATATGTATCTCATTAAAAAAAATAGTTAGAATACTCACAATATAGGTTTTTATAAAAAACCTAAAAAACTTGTGAAAAAACCTAGATGAGATTGGAGGAGACTTGAGGCTTTGGAGACTTGAATACTTGTTAGGCTTCCACAATAAGTGCTCCCAACTAACCCTTGAATCTTCAATAAATGTTTGCATCCAACCCACCTTTGAAATAAACGAAAGAAGTGAACTAGGTGAAGAAAATCGCACATCTCCCTCTCTCTCAAAAGTCGACCCTAAATCTGATTTTTAGGAGAGAATGAGGATAAACGGGGTGGAAACCCGTTTTCAGACCTGCAGGTGGTTCCCGCGGCTTTGGTCGCGACTTCGGGGTCGCGCCGTAGGCCGCGCGTGTGCCTTTAGCCCTGAACTGCAGCGAGTTCAGCGGATTTGGCCACGACTTCGAACCCGTGCAGGAACCCGTACAAGTCCTTGTCCCCTCCCCAAAACTAAGATCTATATTCTAAAGTACAAGTTCTCAGTCTCACGCGATGAGATCTACGCAAATTTACTTAGAAGGAGTTTCAAGGATACCAACATGGCTCGATAATGTAAGAATATAAATAGGTAAGTTCCAAACAAAACTACCAGTGTTACAGCAGGCGACAGTAGTGCTGGTGTTGGCAAAGTCGAGAGGGGATGGAGAAGGTCGGAAGTCGAGGGAGGTCGTTGAGGCACGGTGGTGAGGCGATGCGTGTGTGTGTGTATATATATATATATATATATATATTAAATACATAATGAAGATATAATATAATATAAAACATTAAAAAGTCAAATCAAAAAAACAAATAAAAAATCTTATTATAAAAATGAAGAAACTACTAACTATACTAAAATACCGCTCTAAACTAACTGAATTAACATAATATCCTGAATAGAGTTATATTTAGGGACCCAATTTGTTATAAAATGCAAAACACAATGATGTAATCCATGAATGGCGTGAGGCGTGACATGACAGCGAGGCCAAGCATCAAACCTTATAAGCAATGGCGAGACCACAACGTTTTTCAAGGCGTGACTTATGGTGCTAAAACTCTACATCATATATAATATTATATATAAAAACATATGTTTTGTACTATAAATTAATTAATCAATGATAATAAACAAGTTAAATCAGGTTATATATTAAAAACTAGCAAATATGTAACACCCTAAAAATAGGGATAACAAAAATCCGAAAAACGGACATAAGGTATACAAAAATTGTCATAGCAAGAGTCTCCCAAAAATGGGGAATATATAAATAACCTTTTAATCACAATTGTAATTTAAACGGACAAATAAATTAACAACCAACTAATCTAATTTCTACAACTAGAAAAAAGATTACAAAAGGGTTGTCATCTATAAACCCAACGATTCATTTCCAAAAGTAATAAGCGTCCAAGTGCAAAATCCCCAAGCTCTCACCCCAAAGCATCTAAACCTGTTTAGGACCGGCGCCGCTATAACCTGAGATACACATCGACACCAAACAAGTGTTAGGCCAAAAAGCCTAGTGAGTTTGAACAATAATAAGCATGCATGAACAGTACAATTTTTATCAGCAGTTAACCAGAGTTCAACATATGTGGAGTCAATAGGGGAGACCCATATCACCAATCAAGTTCCACCCAATAGTCGATATACCTTGATGCTCTTCAACAAGGAACACCCGAAAGGCCCGGCACACCCGATGACTACAACTAAGGAAATTCCCCGAATGACGGAGGTCTAGGCACATACCATCATAGTGGCGCCCAATACTACATCCTCCTAGTGTCTACTGACTTGGTTCGTCCACATAACGCATATAGAAGGTCCTTTAGGTGTATTTCAACCCAACATATTTCAATACCAACTACGGGTACAATATTTCCATCCTAATCACAAGAAGTCTAACAAGAGAGCCAAATGACAATCATGCTCATCATACATGTGAATATATCACCAACATGTTATTCCAACTAGAATCATCTTAACACCAAGACATGTATACATTTATCATATAAAAGTACACCATTATATATTCAAGAGAAAAGCCCCAAATACTTGTACATATAAAGTAAATCATGACATTTCACCAATAACCACATTTCCAACTATCTTCATAAAGAACTCCCAAATACTTGCACATATAGAGATGGAAAATGATGAATAGAAGATTATGATGTGTATCTAGTTTTAATAAAGGTTAGTAAACTCACAATCTAGGTTTTGAACCAAAACCTAGAAAAGATGAAAACCCTAGAAGTTGGAGGATGAACTTGGAGATGAGAAGGTGTACTTTGATAAACTCTAGAATCTTCCTTGAGAAGAGTTCAATGCTTGAATCCAAAACCCAACCACCAAAAGATAGTATTTATGAGAGTTAGGGTTTGGTAAGTGGAGAATAGGGACTGAAATGGGAGCTCCAAAATCACAACCAAAAGAGAGGGTTTGAGAGAAATGAGGTTAAAATCTGATAAGGGTTCATTTAAGGCACTGCACTCCGACGGCGATAGTGCCCGACGATAGTTCCATTGGCACTATCGCGAGCGCCATGATACTACGGTACAAACCGCGCGATAGTGCCCTCCGCGATAGTGCCATGGCACAATCGCGACCAACCTCGAACTCTCGGTACATCCCTCGCGAGAGTGACACCGCGAGAGTGACCATGTCACAATCGCGAGTCACTGTCGCACCAAGCCCCCGACATCCCGAAACTTGACCAAATTCGATAACGAGCGCGAGGTTTGAACAATTTAAAGATGGTAATCAATTTATATGACATTTCAATATATTAACTATCATAAAATGCATACAAAATCTCATATACTCACATAGGCACAATTAATGCATTGAAGGGAAACAAATACTTACCTTGAGAATTTCCGAGTGTTACAAAATAAGACATTAAAAACGTAAAGAAAACTCAAATATCGTGTAACAAAAACCCCGCAATAGAAGATGACGTGCCACAAGCTTAACGTGACGTGAAACATAAGCCTTGAATAATGACATGTCATACGGCTGTTGCGACGAGTGTTTAAGAATAGTGATCGGTAATTAAGATTATGTTTTCATATGAAGGTAGAATGAATATACGAGGGATGTTGGTGATTCCGACATCAACAAGTCATTTGACAAAAGTTATAGTCTCAATGAATGCCTGATAATTGAGAAATTTCAATTATGATTCAAATGGAATGCAATCATATTTTTTTTGTAAAAGAAAATTATGACAACATTCATAAAGCGTGGTTTAAGCAAGCAAACAAATAATTTATGCCTCATTTTTTCCTCTTTTACATTTTTTGAAATCATCCGCACACTTATGCAATATGCTTTATACACTTATATAATAAAAAAAAGTTATAAAAGAAAAT
This sequence comes from Arctium lappa, assembly GCA_023525745.1. NCBI lineage: Eukaryota > Viridiplantae > Streptophyta > Magnoliopsida > Asterales > Asteraceae > Arctium > Arctium lappa. The sequence goes on along the minus strand of CM042056.1, from coordinate 16,218,188 downwards.
GAGAAATGACAAAAACACCCTCACATAAGGATCACCTAACGAATGGACTTAATATTCATTAGGGCTAGGGACAAAATCAAAGTTTTGGTAAAAGCGTAGGGATGGCTTTTGTAATTTATTATTTTGAACAAAAACAAGATAACAATCAACTATGAGCATCAACATTTAAAAACGAAGCAGAGTTCGGAGGCGAATTTCCTCCCCCCTCCCGCCGACATGAGAAAAATCATGCCACACACTATATTATTGCAGTCGTATTCGCAAATCGCTTAACAAAACACATATAAGTGTTTTTGAGGCGTCACAACATATCCTTACATTATTCAATAACCATCCCAAGAGAATAAGACATATTCGTCTTGCTTCGGATGGCTTGAACAATCACCAAACATGTTGTCTTGATGATCACCTTATCCTAACGATTAGTAACAATCTAGCTTTACTGTTCCTCTCTAACTATTCCTTCGCAACCCAATTACTCTACTTCATGGTTACGAGCCACACAACAAAATGAGAATCTATCATGGTTGGCAAAGAGTGTTGCATCTATGCTAATCTCAACAATACAACAGTTGTGTCTGCTCCAATGATCCACACCATACTCTTACGTCATGAAGCTTCTCTGTGGGTTACTTTCCGAGTCTTGAGCAAGATTCGATGAATTGGAACATATCTTGACAAGCCAACAATAAGAAAAATTCAACCAATTAGTCAAAGATTTTTATAAAACATAAGGTTTTGAAAAATATGTAAAGTTGAGGATTAAAAAGGGTAATAGAAAGAAAGTACAAGGGTGCAATTTGAAAATTACGATATTACGAATCAAGCAAACACGGCCTTATGCCTTTTTACCCGAAAAAATATCAACCCCGTACGCGTCATCTTCAAACCACTATCCCTAAAGAGTATTCCGCCGTCGACCGCCACAAACCACCGTATGTCTCTTCCTATCTATCACCATCTCCGTGCACGCGTGTGTGTGTGCCATTGACGTATAACTTGAATTTTGTCTTTGATTTCACTAAATTGTTTATATGCTTACACATTTTTTGCGTTGTGTGTTAGGGTTAGGGTTAGGGTTTTGAAAAATTGATTTTCAGATATTGACAGTAATTTAACTTGAAACCAGCACATATTAGAACTTATTGGTTATTATTGATTTGACTCGTTGATACCATATCAGGATTTGAATAGCAAGATCCGAGGGTTCGTGGTAAATTTTGGGGGTTTATATGGCTGATCGTAACTTGGCGGTGGTGAAGCCAATATGGATGAAGCAAGCAGAAGAGGCAAAAATAAAGAGCGAAGCTGAGAAAGACGCGGCGGCTAAGGCGGCCTTCGAGGCTACCTTCAAGGACGTTGAGAAGAATCGTGAGCCTGCTGCTTTGTCGGATAGTGACGGCGACGAAGAAGAAGACTTGACTAACAAGCCTATCGGGCCAGTTGACCCCTCCAAGTGCACGGCTGCTGGGACTGGGGTTGCAGGAGGAACGGCATGCGCGCCGTCGTCGTTTGTTGTGGTTACAAAGGATTCAGATGGTCGTAAAGTACCCAATGGTGGAGCCCAGGTTAAGGTGAAGGTTTCACCTGGGGTGGGTGTTGGAGGGTCCGAGCAGGAAGGGATTGTGAAGGATATGGGTGATGGGACCTATACAGTTACTTATGTGGTTCCGAAGAGAGGGAACTACATGCTGGATGTTGAGTGTGACGGGAAGCCTATCATGGGGAGCCCTTTTCCGGTTTTCTTTAGCGCAGGTATGACAACATTTGACATGTTTATAGATGTATGTCTGAATTTTCGTTCCTATATTGTTCTTGAATAGTTGGCTACTTGTATTATTCAAATTAAACTGGAAAAGAGCTGTGTTTGCTACACAGTCACCTTATCTTTGCAATAGACACCATTCATCAACATGTGAATGTATATCTATATCTATATCTATACTATATTATAAAGCATTTGAGAAAAAACTCTTAAAAATAAGTTTTATGCATCAAGTATTGTTTATTGATGCATATTACTAACTGATAAACATATTATTTTAAATATAAATATTTCTAAAACATAATTAGGATAATTATTGAATTCTAACAGAATACTTAATTATTTATTTTATAAATAATAATTACATTATTAAACCTAAAATAAATTACATCATTATTAAATCTAAATCGACAAAACTGTAATATAAAATTGACAAAGACAAAAAATAAAAGAAAACACTAAATCGAGATGTATCGCGCTGCATTGCACGAGTACACTTCTAGTAACACCATATGTGAATTTTAAATATTGTTTGCTTCGAAATATGGTGTTGTTAAGAGGACAAAGGGGGAGAGGGATTTGAACTCATGACATCCAAGATATTGGATAGGGGTGAATAACTTCAATCTTAATGCGAGATGGAGATTGTAGATGTTAACTAACTGTGATTTTGGCACATGTTATTCTCAGGCACAACTACTGGAGGGCTTCTGGGTTTTGCCCCACAAGTGAATTTCCCCAATTTGGTTAATCAGACCATGCCGAACATGCCAAATTACTCCGGTTCTGTTTCAGGTGCATTTCCTGGACTGCTTGGAATGATTCCTGGTATTGTGCCTAGCGCATCAGGTGGGGTAGTCTTGCCTGGGATTGGAGCATCCCTGGGGGAGGTTTGCAGAGAATATCTGAATGGACGTTGTCTCAAAACTGATTGCAAGTTCAGTCATCCACCACACAATCTGCTGATGACTGCTCTGGCTTCCACGAGTACAATGGGGACTCTTAGTCAAGCACCGATGGCGCCATCTGCAGCTGCAATGGCAGCTGCACAGGCCATTGTTGCTGCTCAAGCGCTCCAGGCACATGCTTCCAGTGCACAAGCTCATTCTTCTAGAGACACATCTGGTATCTAGTTCCTTGGCCTTATTTTGTTGAATTCGATCATTACATTTACCTTCTTGGACAAAACAACTAATAATTGAGTTGAGGTGGTAAAACGAACCAGAGCTTTGCCTAACTTGTGATGTTTTTGGTAGCTTAGCTATATGTTTATTTTACTCCCACGACAAAAATAAACATAAATCTTGTTGAGATGCTCCATGGAAAACAGTTGAACTTCATGACAATTACATTACAATAATTCCCTGATATCATATGTTCTTATTATAATTGTAGTACTTCGTAGACTTAATTGTACCATAAAAAGTACACCGTATTTTTTTTATTGATTGAAGAAGCAGAATTTGATGGTGCAGTTGGTAAGTCTCTATGAACAAATAAATGATGCATTACAGTAGATCTTCTAAAAATAGCATGGCATTCATTTTTTTTACACCCTTTGTCTTGTGAGTATTGCAACAAGTGTCCATATTAGTTGCAATGTCTTATTTGGGAAAAAAATGATAGTCATTGCTTTTGAGTTAGGAGTGCAAAATGGTCCTGAACTATTTGTCGAGCTTTAGATCTCATTGTTCGAGTAATTCTTTTCATTGTTGGTGGCAGTTGTGTCTATAGTTCAGCTATTATGTTTCTGACCTTATCAGCTGTTAATGGTTACCGTCAAAGGCATTTTTGTCTTTTAAATCACAACCTTTGTCACCAATATCTTATTAAATTTTAAAAAGGACCCCTGCAGTCCTGCTTACTTTCTTTTGTCGCTTTCCTTCCATTGATTAATCTAAGTAAAATTTTCCAATAATGACCATTTCTAAACAATCCTATTAACTGAACTAAGAGGGAGAGGGGAAGTGTGGACAGAAGAGGGAGAGGTTTGGAGCTGATCGGGAAAGGATAGTCACGATAGGGATCATCGATGCAGAGTTTGTACTATAGGGGCATAATTCTGCAGATTGATGTGTTTACACTACACATTGTCCATTGTCATCATTACAAGTTATTGGTGAGATTGATGTTGGTTTACATGATTCCTCCTATATTCTTGTTATTGGAGGAAATTTTAGGAACATAATTATATTGTATCCTATAGAATAATGTTTGTGTTAGAGGCATAGTTTAATGGGTCACCATGGTGTCATGGTGGTGTCCAAGTGGCATGGTGACCTCTCTCTTTGGAGCACTAAACTGGTCTTCACTTGTTGACTACTTTTCATGACTTTGTATAGTTCTAGGCTGTACAACAGTAAGCCAGAAGCTTGTTATCTATTACTTAATTTTATCTGGTTATCTTTTTTATTTTTTTATACCATTGTGTGTTCACTAAACAGTATGTCGTTTCATGCTTTTGTTTATTTATCTAATGTTATTTATAACAGAAGCAAACACCACGCATCAGTTTATTGATTCATTTTATTTATTACTCTTGTGTTTTCACTGTTTAAGATGTATTTACTAATTTATAATTTCGATTTAATTATTGTTACTTCAATTTTGAAATTTGAGTTCCTTTTTTATTTTATTTTTGACCTAATCAAGGCAGGACAAGAGTAAGCAATGTACACTAATTTCTACATGATCTGCAAGTCTTCAATGCAATATTGTTTTAAATTTTGAGATTGAATTTTCATGAACTAGATTGTTTTCTTCACCCGATTTGCTGACTTACATCGAGTTTAATTTTTCTGAAGTAAGCAATGTACAATATATCAATGTAATGATATACACGTTTATAGAAACACACATTGTGAACAACTTGTCAACATGTGTACAACATGGTGGGTGCCATGGCATTTTTGGCAGTTGGATACCGTCATTATTCGCCTTGGAACCGTGCGAACTATGGTTAAAAGCATTATATATTCCAGACTTTGCAGTTTATCTCTGTAGTTGCTTAATTTTTGTTGTTGCTCTGTTTTCAGGACCAGCAGATAAGGCAGCAAAGGCGGATTCCTTGAAGAAAACTCTACAAGTTAGTAACCTCAGCCCACTGCTTACTGCGGATCAGCTGAAACAGTTTTTTAGTTTTTGTGGCACGGTTGTTGACTGTAGTATCACAGATTCTAAGCATTTTGCTTACATAGAATATTCAAAACCTGAAGAAGCAACTGCTGCACTTGCATTAAATAACATGGATGTTTTAGGCCGCCCATTGAATGTTGAAATGGCAAAGTCATTGCCTCAGAAGCCTGCCAATATGAATGCGCTTGGTTCATCTTCTTTGCCAATGGTGATGCAGCAGGCTGTTGCAATGCAACAGATGCAATTTCAGCAGGCTCTTCTAATGCAGCAAACCATGAATGCACAACAGGCAGCTAATCGAGCAGCAACCATGAAGACTGCAACAGAATTAGCAGCAGCTAGAGCTGCAGAAATAAGTATGAAGTTAAAAGCTGAAGGGATAATTGGAAATGACGAAGAACCAATTAAAAGTCCCAGGTATCCCCATTATGTTGTTATTAGTTCTTTAATCTTATATGTCTCATCATTTACTCACCAAAAAATACTGTGACTTGGACTTGGTGGTGATATTTTATCAAAATTGATACCGATATCTGGATGGAATGTTATTCTTCCAAGTAATCTTGAAAGTGTTGTAGGCTTAGTTTTAGGATAATAGTCACGTGTCTGTATTTGCAGCCATACATGTTTGACATATCATGTACACAAGCTCATCATCCTCTTGATGTGTGACATTGATTATTAGGGTTCAATAAACTGATCACGAACATGAAGTCATATAACTAGTAAGTGCAAAATGGAGGTCCAGGCTCAAAATCACACTAGATGTATCTCCTCTGGCCTCAGAAAGACGAGGAGCCTTGGTGCACTCAGTCTCTGATATGTGTACTTAAGGTGACACTATTAGGGCTTTCTATGTTTGTTTGGTGTGTTTTTACTGTCTCAGTTGGTTACAGATGCGAGGTAACTATTTAATATAAATAAATTATTTGCTGAGGCTATTCTTTGAACTTTATATAAATCAAATGACATCCTCAAACTTGGTTCCTTCTTCTCATTCTAGTTTAAAGTTTAGGAGTTGCTTTTCGTTACAAGTATGGTAAAAGAAATTGATATAAAGACTTGTGGTTTAACCCATGAAAAAGGAAACTGAAATAAAGGCTTGCTTTTCGCATATTTGTTTTGTGGGTCCCACTTCATTTATCCTCACATTATGGAAACTGAATCTGCAAATTGGTAGGCGAAATGACATGAACTAAAAGAATTGACCTAGAACCTTTTAATCCTTTAAATTGTACACTGTAGCTTTCATATCAATTTTTACAGAAGGTAAAGCCGGCAATTAATTTACTATGATCATGATTTATGCTTCATGATTTCCCTTATATTTTTCTTTAATAGCTGATGAACCTGAGTGTTTGTAGGTCACCTTCTCCAGTCCCTGCAAGGTCGAGATCTAAATCAAAGTCTCCTGTCGTTTATCAACGAAGGCGGAGGTCTCGCTCTTATTCACCTCAGCATCGTCGTGTGAGAGATTATAGATCCAGATCACCTGTAAGATCTCGCCATTACTTCAGTTACGAGTATGAAAGGCGGCCCTTTAGGGACATTAGGGGTGGTAGTGACAGAAGTAGAAGACGAGAATATGGCAGATCAAATGATCGTCATTCTTGGAGAAATAGGAGCAGGAGTGTGAGTCCACGTGCTAGAAAGTCTTATCGTGATGGTTCAGAATCTCCTAAACGTCGTCGTGAAAGTCCAACCCATAGACCAAAAAAATCCTCCCAGGCCACTTCTAGATCTCCAGTTAGTCATCGTGGAAATAGGTCATCACCAAAAAGTGATGATCAGACTAAAGAAAAACACAGAAGGCGTTCCAGGTCAGGATCTTTAGATGTCAAGCATCGGTCTAACGATAAGATAGATGACAGTAGGGAGGAAAGATCAAAACGTCGTGAAAGGAGGCGATCAAGGTCTAGATCTTTGGTCAGGTCATCACCAAAAAGTGATGATCAGACTAAAGAAAAACAGAGAAGGCATTCCAGGTCAGGATCTTTGGATGTTAAGCATCGGTCTAACGATAAGGTTGATGATGGTAGGGAGGAAAGATCAAAACGTCGTGAACGGAGGCGATCAAGGTCTAGATCTTTAGAAGGTAAACATCGTTCTGGTGAAAAATTGAGTGACACAAAGCAAAGAGATCGTAGGTGCTCCAGGTCACTCTCAGCAGAAGATAAGCATCACAGTCGCAGTAGTTTGAATACAAGAGTTTTAGATGAAGGTAAATCAAAGCACAAAAGGCGCTCCAGGACTAGGAGTCCAGAAGATAACCACCGCTCGAGCGATAAAATCGATAGAAGCAGGAAGGAGAAGTCAAAGTATCATGGTAGAAGGCAGTCTAGGTCAGCATCTCCGGAAGGTAGGCGCCACAAAGGGAGCAGAAAATCGCCAGGACGTTCAGATGAACATAAAGCAAAACACAGAAGGCGGTCAAGGTCAAAATCGGCAGAACATAATCGATTGAACCATGATGATCACGAGCAAGGACCTGATTGGTCTGGTGATATTAATGCAGAGCGTAATTCTAACTCAAACATTTTAAAGGATATTAAGGATGATGGTGCATCATTTTCTTCACCACGAGCTGGCGATATAACTTCCCCAGATGACTTGAAAGGTGTAAGTGACCAATTCAAGTCTGAAACTTATAGAGGTGTTGAAAGGGATCAGAAGACAGCCGAGGCTACTGTGAAGAAACCACATGATGCTGAAGAAGTATGATATGAGCCATGTAATTGTTGGCATTATTGTAAAGCAGTAGCACTTGATAATGCTTGACAAGTATGTTGCCTGGATTAGTTTCACGGAGTTGGGATTTGGGGAAAGAGAGATTGGTTCTTGGAATGTGTCTGGCGCATGGAGGATTCCCTGGATTTTTCTTGGGCTCTCAGAAGTCGGAATGTTATCTTGATCATTGGGCTCTGTAGAATAAACACTTTTGTTTTCTTTTGCAGGTTCAACAGGAATATGCTGGCTTCACTCTTTCTGCTGATTTTAATTGGTTAAAATGTTTGAAGAACTTTTCTGCACCCCTAACTGGAGTCTGCGGTGCAATGTTTTTAGCGACTTAATCAGCTTAATGTATGTCCTATTACTACCTCCATTATTAGGTAGTGATATCTTAACTGACTGAAGTGTTCTTTTAAGGAATATTACTAGTATGTTCTGTTATGTGCTGTTTCTATTATTCATTTACAGGGTTCCAGTGGTAGGTATGTTAGATAACATGTCTTTCATATGGTGCAAGATGGGGCCTTGCAACTATGATAATTGTGTTATGTGCTTTAAACAAGTTATGTATGTTTCTTTTAGAAGTTTGCTTTTGAGTCAACACTCTTTTTCCTGTTTTTTTTGCAATTAGCATGGAAAAGTGTAAAATTTGTGGGGCTTCATATTTACCGCTGAAAATAGGTTTACCTTTCATTGCATGGTGGCCACGTTATAATTTAAACACATGCAGGTTGCTGGCTGGTTTCTTATGGCGCTTTTTCAGATCCATTTGGCAGGGTTTTTCTTGTCTGGTTGTATATATAAGGTATGGAGCTGCACATTAGTTCAATGGCAGGCTCTTTCGTTGTTGAGCTTGCCAACCAGTTCTTGATATCTTTTGGAGTTCGGAGTGGTTTGAAGTGAAACATATATTTGCAAAATATTAGATTGCAATAATAAGATTGTATGCACCTTACCCTGTGTCTTTTTTTCCCTTTTTTGCCTTTCCCCCTTTTTCTTGCCTTTCCCCTTTCTTCCTTCTCTTCTCTTCTTTTCTTAAAATTGTTTGATTAGGTCAGCTTTTTTAAGACCGACCGCAACCAGATGTCGCTGAGCTGACTAGTATCGTTGATGCATGAAGTACAGAGCGGATTGGCTAACTGTGTGTTCTTTTATCCTGGTGAACTGGGATATGTTAATTAGCAGGTAATAGTTCTTTGAGCATTGTAGTTGTCTATAAGAAATGACATGCCAAAGGGTCAATGGCCTAGTGGCACTCTGTTACAGGTAGATCCCGACCTTCTTGGAGGTCAAGGGTTCAAGCCTCACCAAAGGGGAAGAGTGTGTGTGAGTTTTGCAGCATATAAATATTATATACTTCAAAAATGGGAAAAAAAAAAGAAATGGCATTGCTATATGATGTTAATGTAATATTCTGGGACATGCTTAAATGGTCAAGAAATGTGGATTTGCTACAGCAAATGTTTCAACATTTGGAGCTTAGTGAATGCTTTACTAAACGATGTTCACTTATAGCCATATTATTTGTTTCACCAATTACTTTCGGGAGGTCATTGGGTTGACTATTTTTAAATCTCTAAGGACTTAAGTTTGACAATGCTTAACTAGATAACATTTACTTGCTACCATATGGTATTATTTGTTTTCCCATAACACTGCACTGACTCTGGTTTTGTTGTCCGAGTCTCCATCACTGCTTCTCAATTGTTCCAATATAGTAGTCCTTGAAACACAACATTAACTTTCTTATATTGGTATGACACGTTTTTTCCCCTTTCTTTTTGTCTTTTTTTCTTCTTTGTCATGTGAGTAGCAAGATGGAATGGAATGCTGGGTTGCAAGGGTTCAATGTTGTTTTCTTAATCTATACACAGACCAAGAACAGATTGTAGTACCCAGCTGTCTATTTTTCAAAAGAAAGAAACGTAATTGAACAATCATAAGACAACGACCACCCTATAATTGTTTTCATAGTGTTGATGTTAGCATTATCCCTCTTTATTAAATTTTTAGTGAACGAGTCCCCCATTTCTTTTCATTTTCATGTTAAATTGGGAACAAGGAATTCCATATAACCAGATGTAAATTTAGTGGCTATTATCTTGAATGTTTGAAGTGTTGCTGAGGGGAGTCTTGGAGGTGAAACTGTGTAGTTTGATCCTTATTCTATAGAATCATGGTTTGGCTTGTTGAATTAGATTCAAGTTTAATGCTTGATTATGTTGTGCCATACGTTTCGAGTCAGTACCTGGTTAAGTTTGCTTGTATTTGTGCATCCTGGAGTTGATAGCACAAACAGTAGAGGTCAGGTGTGCGTACATGTTACCCTCCCCACACCCCACCTCCGAGTGGGATTTATGGGGCTTGTTTGGTTTGATTTGGAGTTGATGGAAGAAGGTTATCGTTGACATAGGAGCTGGTGATTGTTATATTAATCTGTTGTGGATAAAAGTAAAGTACTGTACTACAATAAAGTGGCTGTCTGCAGGTTCTGCTGGGTTATTAATAGTGTTTAGCATGTGGGGTTGATAGAATTTAAGATAATTGATTTGAACCCCATTGTGGGTCCAAGTGTTGGAATCAAATGATGAAGAGGGCCTAGATGTTGATTTTTAAAAGTGATGGTGCCAGAAAGGAAGATTTGTAGAAAGTTAAAAAGAGGGGATAATGGACCTTTTTCAGGTCAAACCGTGTGAGGTGGAACGATGGATAAAGCCTTTGATCGTTGGCCAATGCGGAAGGGAAATATTTGAGCCTAAATCTTACGGGGATGAATCATAGGGAATATGTGGAGGTGTCTTGGCCATGTTGATAGGAAAACGAAAGGTGTGGCACAAGATGAACTTGTCGTCAATATATAGGTGTGGAGTTGCAATCACATGTGTCGTAGGATCAGACCCAATATATTCCAGTTGAAAGTAGGGTTTGGAGGGGTGAGATGTATCCAAACCTGACAATGTAGATCGGTGGTGTTAGTTGCATGCGTGTGTGGTAAGAGAATAGAACTGAGTATATGATTTGAAAAGTGAACGATGGGGGCAACACAACAATATTTTCTTATAGTTGTAACATTTTGGAAGGATGACAGAAACGAGATTGATGTATAGTTGCCAACTTCTATGCTTTCATTTGCTTTATTTTCTTTCAAAGAGCATCTCCAACCGCCATGTTATTTTAGAAATTTTAGAGATCTTGTGAAAAGTTTGCTTACTGAACTCTCCTCTAAAATACAGAATAAAGGTATAGATAATGGAGAAATCTCCAAATTTTAGAGAGTATATCATAGCTCTTGGAGATGCTCTAAATGAATACGTGTACCTTTTTTAGTATTCAGAATGTTGCTTTATGGGTAAATGTTTGTTATTTTGGGGATATGTAAAAAAATCATTTGAGTGCAAGTTGAATGGCATTACCCTACCAAAAAGAGTACATTTTTTTTTTTGTGGTCGATACTGAATAAAAGTAGGGTTTGGGTAAAAATGAGACCGAGTTGGGCTGATATTTGACCTTTTTTCCCCTTTTACTTGCACTTTGCAAGTAATTAATTAGTTTATTAGAAGTGTTCTTTTCAAAACAGAGGGGTCGTTTACTAAACATGTATCGGGTAAGCGCTTAGTAGGTCATTTATCTCATCGGATGAGCAAAAGACAAACACCAATAAGCATACGTTGTAAGAGGTATGAGAACAATCGAGGTTCTTACCCATTGAGGGAGAACTTTTATCTGGTAAGAGGCATAAACATTTACTTTTGATGGTCGGGCATGTTACTTGACAATGTAAATAATGATGGTGATTTTTGCCGAGAAGTGCTTACCTTTCAATTGTTATGCCTGATTGCATCTTATGAAGAAATGTTGCTTTTTTATCTTATTATGATTTGTGAGTGATTCCAACTCTGGATTGCATCCGATGAAGAAATGTTGTTTTTTTATCTTATGATTTGTGAGTAATTCTAGCTCCCAAGGTCAAATAAACCCAAGTTGATCATTTTTTAATTTAAGCTTGTTTCTTTGTATTGATTTTTGAAGATAAAATGCAAGTTTCTAAAAATTGTGGTTCTACTTTGATATTATTTATTCTCGTGTGTTTATTGGAGGCAATAGAGCTCTATTGGTTAGTTTGTGAAATGCATATATTTTGATTTTGATATTTTTTAAAATATAAATGACTTGTTTTTGTGGAAAATTTAAGAGAGAAACGTGAATGTCAAAATTGGTTGGTGCGATAGTTAATTAAATTTGTCCTCCAATATTAATTTCCACCATGTGCTTGTAAATACATCTTTTTATCTATCTATAAAAACACATACACACACATATATATATATATATATAGGCAAGTTCAAACGAGAAGTTAGTCAATTTGCAAGAAGGCGAGAAGGAATATGAGCCACATAATTTAGTAATTAAAAAATAGCATAAATAATTTTTTTTTTTTAAAAAAAATTAGGATAATTACAATTTGAATTGGATAAATCCTTAAATATCACATAATATCTTTTAAATTTATTTATTTTTTAATTTTAATAAATTAATAACTTTTTTAATCAAATTTATATTATTATTTTATAGATAAAATCATAATTTTCATCAAAAATCACATGTGATATCCATAACTAATTCATTATTTATTTCACCATTTGTTTCTCTATTTTTTTGGATTAACGTTTTGAATCACATGTGATTAACTTAACATGTGATCAATTATTATGTATCACATATGATCCCACAAGATGAATTTTTGTAAATATCACATATGATAATATATGTCTGAATATAAGTGACACATAATCACATGTGATAATATTTACATCACAAAAAGATCTATAAATATATATAATCATATATGATTAACTAAAATATATACACTTATTAAATGTGATAATATTTACATCACAAAAAGATCTATAAATATAAGTATCAATAATTACATATGATTAACTAAAATATATACACTTATCAAATGTGATAATATGATATGTGATATGAATAAATATTCATATAATGATATTACATTTGATATTTGGTTAAAATTGTGATTTTTTTATTAAAAATATATTTGGAAAAAAAATTAGTAAAATAATAATTGAAATTAAAAAATAAATGAATCTAAAAGATATAATGAGAATTTTAAGGATTTATTTGATTTAAAATGATAATTATTCTAATTTTTAAAATTATTTTTAAAATTATTTTTATTTATGGTATTTTTAATTAATAAATTATGTGACTCACATTCCTTCTCGCAAATTAGTTTGTTTCTCGCATTATCCTTCCTCTCTCTCTCTCTCTCTCTCTCTATATATATATATATATATATATATATATGTGAAAGATCGTATGAGAAGTTCAGTTAATGGTGAGAAGTTTGAGAACTGGATCTGAACCATTGATCTCTTTTAATCTCAAACCCTCCTATGAGTTGTGGCTTAAAAGAGAATTGATCTGGTGCATTTCGGTGTATCTTATCTAGGTGCATCTCGTCCTAATGTACGTCTATTTCTCATCCAACGGTCGATAACCGCTTCTCACTATTAACTCAACTTCTCACTGGAACCTAACCCTATAGGGTTGGGTTTTGGTGAGAAGTTGTGGTTAATGTGAGAAGTGTGTGAAGTGGTTATCAACCGTTCGATGAAAATGGATGCATATTAGGATGAGATGCACTAAGATAATATGAGTCGAGGCACACCAGATAAATTCCCTCTTGAGTCGCAGTTCATGAGAGGGCATTTGATTAAAAGTGATAACAATTCAGATTCATTTCTCAGGCCTCTCACGTTAACTTTATGTATATAAATAGGTGGTTTAATTTGCAAACCAAGCTGTACAAATTTAATTTAACTAGTTATCCTTTTTTTTCCGTTCATTTTTTCTTAATTATGAGAGTTGATTAGTCATTTTTATCATGGAGGGCGTTCATTATTGACATCATCATCATCTTCATTATATTATTTTTAGAGAACAAATTTTATCAAAATTAGAAATACATGAGAATTTCATTTTTACGTAGAAACACAAATATATGAAACAATTTCATCAAAAAAAGAATTATATGAGAATTTTCATTATATTAAACACTTCCATGAAAAATATTATTAAATTAAACAATGAAATCAAAGGTTTGTACAAATGACTTGGTTTGCATATTATCCCTTCTCTCTATATATAGCCATAACTTCAAATGAGAAGCCTCAAATATATGAGAAAGGGAGAAACAATCTTAGCCACTAGTTTTAAATTTTATATCTCCAAGTGTTTTTTACTAATTAAAATAACTATGGAAAAATCAAATATCTTTTTTATCTTCTGTTTTTTTATTATACTCTTTGGATATTGATAATTATTGACTAGAAATGTATCCTCGCAATGCAACGGGTTTCTGAAATCTATAACTCGAATTCTCGATCATTATTCATATTTTTTGTTAGTATTTTTTTATTTTATTTTACGATTTTGAGAAACCTAGATTTAAAATAAAAATATATTTTAGTTTAGTTTAATTATGTTTTTTTATAAAAAATAATAATAATAAATTTTGTTACGGATCAAAAAATGTTTAATTTAAATGATAACTATATTTAAGATATTTTATATTTAAAATTAAAAAGATAACATACTTCAATAAAAAATAAAAATAAGGTGCTTTATCTCGAATTTTCTTATATTTATCGGTTAGTTATATCAATAGTTAAAAAGTTTAGATATTTTAGAAAATAAAAATAAGTGCTTATCTGCAGTTAGTTACACGAATTCAAACATTGAGCTTTTATAAGTTGTACTTATGTTTAATCAATTTGTACTTTCGGATTTTAAGTAATATGCATTAATAAGTGGTACCTAATGCATAAAAATTAGTTTTTAAGAGTTTAACTTAAATGTTTTATAATATAATATAGATATATTAGTTAAAATTCAAAATTACAAGTTAATGAAACATAATTATAACTTATTAAAGTCCATGTTTTTATTTGTATAACTAACTGAAAATAAATATATTAAATACATGATAAACACTATGAGATAAACTACCTGTTTTATTTTTTTTAAAATATATTTATTAGATCAATGCATGTTTTTATAATATAGTATAGATATATTAGTTATGAGATTATAACTAATATATATATATATATATATATATATATATATATATATATATATATATAGGACGATAATCAAATAAGAACCAAAAATAGGTTGAGAACCGTGAAAACCAATCTAAACCATTGATTAATTTTAATCCATGGTTATTGAAGGCAATGACAATTTTGAAATAAATTGGAAGTGAAACCACTTTTAATTAAAACCATAAGATCATAACCAAATTACGGCTTAGATCGGTTTTCATGGTTCTCAATCTTTTTTTGGTTCTCACATGATTTAACCCCTATATATATATATATATATATATATATATATGGGTTGTTTTATTTGGAACCCTTAAAAAAGTTCCAAACCTTGCAAACAACATCTTAACCGTAGATATGGGGCCCAATATTTTTAATTTAAAAAAACAAAAAAATAAAACTAAAATAACCGTCGATCATGAATTCAACGGTTAAGATGTGGGTTACAAGGGTTGCAACCTTTTTCAGGGTTGCAAAATATCCTTCCAATATATATATATATATATAAATATATATTAAGAGCAAATCATAAAATAAAAAATAAATATTGATAATAGTAATATTGATCAAATCGTGCAATAAATATAAAAAATAAATATTGATAATAGTAGATAATATTGATCAAATCGTCCATTAAATATAAAAACCAAATATTTATATTAATAAATTATTATCCATCCCAAAAATAGATGATGATGTGAGATATTGTGCTTGGATAAGTTGTACTATGAAATTGTAAATTAAGTAATTGGTTTTAATTAATTGTATTTTGTGCTTAAAATATTATAATTAAGAGTTTTTTTTATGTCTCTTTTATAATATAGTATAAATATAGATTTAATCAAATTTTCACCTATAAATCATTGCTGATTTCACAATCTATAAATCAAATTAAATCTTATTTACTTAAATCTAATATATGAAGAACATCAATATTTTTCATTGGTTCATATTTGAAATGTAAATCATAATTGATTCAAAATTAGATCTCATTTACCTAAATTTTATATGTGAACACGAACATTGGTATTTTTCATTGGTTCATATGTGAACATGTGAATCATAACATAGATTCACATGCGAATCTTAATCATAACTTGTATGTGAATCAAATTAAAATCTATAATTGAGATTCTAAATCAGTTTAAGATTCATATGTGAACATGTGAATCCTAACATAGGTTCATATGTGAATCTTAATCATAACTTGTATGTGAATCAATTAAAACTTTATAATTGAGATTAGGAATTAGTTTAAGATTCATATGTGGATCTTAAAAAAAATTTATACATCATCATGGATGTTAAACCAATGAAATTCTCGTTTTTTGACATAATTTATTACTTAAAATATTGATTATAGTTTGGATAATCTAATTTAAAAGAAAATGAGTAATCTAATTATTATTTAAAAAAGAAAGTGGGTAAGTTTTTTTCAAAAAAGAGTGGATTAGTGATTTAATTATGCAAAAATTTCAACATACCCTTTCATTTTTCTTAGGCTTTTGGATTAGTAACAATTTTTCCTATATTTACATATGTCCCCTCGTAATCTTCGCTATTGAAAATCACATCAATGATTGAGATCACTTATCACCTTCTCAAATTTTTGAGTCTTCTCCTTTGAACATTTCCCTATATATATACATGTATAGTATATATTATATATATATATATATGTATATATGTGTGTGTATGTGTGTATATATATATATATATACGAGTTTTTGTAATATCATTTTTGTAAGAAGTGTGGGAAATGGAACATTCACATAATATATGTGAATGTACACTTATTCGTGTGAAGGTGATTCCCTTCATAGAACCTGGTGAAAGTACACATTCAGATCCGGTCACCTTGAATATCTTCACAAATAACGTAACATTCAAACAATATAGGAGTATTTTCACTACTTCTCATGTTTCTTACCAAAAATCTTATTTCGTAAAGTGTGTGTATATAAAGATTGTGTAGGTTTGTTCCTAACATTTTATAAGCCTCGCCTAAAAATGGGCCCTCAACAGAAAAATCTTTAATAAATGGTGTTTATTATATAAAAGATTGAATACTAAGAAATACTAATGAGTTATGTAAAACAATTTTATGGAGTATTTCTAGATACAAAATCAATCAATAATATTTTCTAAATCAATATTATGTAACATTTTTTTTAATATATAGCATCGTCAATATGTTCTACCATCAAAGACATCTATGATACACTCATAAAAAAATTGAGCCGCTCTTTTTTTTTTTTTGGATCTCCGGGGAGGTGATCGTGCCGCCCTCTCCTACGAAAGGCTGTGGATGTGTGTGTATGAAGGGCTACTGTCATAGCAACAAGATAATTCAACACAAAATTATTGGAGAACACTCTTGTTAATATCGAAGATCTCGTGTTGGAGGAAGAACGAAGTATATTCACAACTCCAAACACCATTAATGAGGAGCTTGAAAAAAATCCGAAAGATAAAGAAGACCGAAACCCAAAAGTAGTCGAACAAAATATAAAGAATTGAAGAATTAAAAACGATTGCGTGTCTGGTTCAAGAAAAATTTAACACGAAGATCAACAATTTCGATCAAGACTCGAATGGATTTTAATTTTTTCTAAACAAAGTTTGAATGATTTTAATATTTCAGATACCATCTCGTTCCGTACTAGCTAGATTAGATAGATATACACAAAGCTTCCAATCCGGTTTAAGTCGTAACAAGAAATTATTCTTAAAATAATAACTCCATTAATTATATTATTTCAAGTTAATTATTAATATTACACCTTTGAATTATTAAAAAACATACAATAATGTGGTTTGAAGTTTGTATATTTTTAATTGGAATGCAAACTTTATTATTAGAAATATAAATAATATCATGGGTGTTAACAAGTTAAATCGAATCGATTATTTCACTCGTTCTTGAAAAAAAATAATGATATCATTCTTAACCTCAAATATATATATATATATATATATATATATATATATATATATATGTGGATTCAATTGAGAACACCCCATTTTAAACAAACATGAGAACATCTTTATCACACGTGATAATACACGTGAGGGGACTGGTAGTATACGGATGACTTCGCTTGCGACTTAGGTCGTGCCAAAGGTCGTCTCACGTCTGCATCTCTGATTAAGTATCACATCAGAAACACCTTTGCCACATGTGATAATACACATGAGGGGTCTTAGTGGTGTGTGGGCGACTTGGCTCACAACCTAGGTCGTGCCAAAAGACAAAAGTCGTCCACGTCTCTGATTTAGTATCACATGTGTATCATATGTGATGAAATACAATATCATTTATGATTGGCTACAGTAAAAAAAATGTTTTCACGTTTTCGTAAAATAAAAGTGTTTTCACTTGAACCCTTCTATACACACACACGCACACACACACACACACACACACACACACATATATATATATATATATCAGGTTCAAACGAGAAACTAAACATTTTGCGAGAAGGCGAGAAGTGTTTAATCATATATGATATACAAGCTTAATCACATATGATTAAACACATGTTATATTGGCAATACATAGACGTTTAATCATATATGATTAAGCACACCCACAGACCGTGATATCATATCTGATTAAACACTTCTCGTCTTCTCGTAAAATGTTTAACTTCTCGCATGATCCTTCCCCCCCCCCCTCTCTCTCTCTCTCTCTCTCTCTCTCTCTATATATATATATATATATATATATAACTAGTACTCTAGTTTGAATATTTTTTCAGTATTCGAACATGATACCCATCTAACAATTTAGAGCTTTACCTCATGCTATAAAATTCTAACTTTATAAACCCATTTATTGATTCGAACTCAAGATTTATAAACTCGTTTATTGGTTCGAACTCGATAACTTTTATATTTTTATTGTATGATATTTGAACACATAATATATGAATATGTTTGAAAAAGTGTATACTCAAACGATTGGACTCCGAGTCTCTGAAAATCTTAATTGAACTTTTGAACAAATCAAGTTGAATATTGATGTTATAAAGCTTAACTCATTGAATTAAACAATCTTTATTTTGTAGGGTATTGAGACTTGATAGGCAGGGACAGACCCAACTAGGTGGCTACGGTGGCACGTGCCACCGTATTTGCCCCTTCGTCGTAAGCTAAAAAAAATTAGGTTTATAAAAAATATATGTATATTATATGATATCATCCTGTGAAAATGTCCCTGTTAATAGGTGATTTGTACAAGATGTGTTGAATGCCCATGTTCCTTGTACCATATTTTAATTACAGAAGGTGGAGTATTTATTTGTTGATGTTATAACAGATAAACAGGAGAAGTTACAGAAATATTAATACTTGTATTTATATATCATCCAACTTATAGGTTTGGTCTTTTTTGTGCCAAATGCATCAATATTAAATAATTATGGTACCATACATAGATAAATATCTAACACATAAATATTTAAATAGACCACTCATCAACTATAACTTTTGAATTTATGTCAGTTACTTTAAAAACGACAAAAATACATGTAATTCAAAATATAAAAAGTTTGATGTTAAGAACTAAGAACATCTCCAATGCAAGGTTCTTATAAGCAAAAAGTGTAGTGACTAGTAAGAACTAACATTGTAGAAAGTTCTTATAAGAACCCAAATTCTTCTAGGTTTTTAAATAAGAACCTTAGTTCTTACCATGAAATGTGTAAGATTTGACATTATTTTTATTTTTTTCTTGACTTTATAATAATTATTAATATTATATATATATATATATATATGGGACCCATAAAAATAGGTTCTTATAAGAACTACCATTGTGGATTTTTATGTGGATTTTTAATTTGATGAGGTAGAAATGAGGTGACACCAAAGAGTACAAAAAATAGGTTTCTATAAGAACTTGCATTGGGGATGCTCTAAGAGCATCTCCAACAACTTTTGCTAAAATAGAAAAAATTGGATTTTTGTTCTCTAAACCTCTCCAACAGCTTTGCTATTTTGTTTGCTAAAATAGAAAAAACTTGAAAATTTTCAAAGTTTAGAGAAATCTCTAAAACTTGATGGTTGGAGAAAGAAATGATTATTTTATTCAATAAGATTCAATTTTTATTATTTTATATTAATTTTTTTTTAAAAAGTGTATTGGGATGATAAATTAGAGAATATTATAATAATATAAGTTGTTTTAAAATTTCTAAAATAGCAAATCTGTTGGAGTTGAATGTAATACTTTTTAGAGATTTTTTCTTTTGATTCTCTATTATAGCAAACAAGATAACAATACTGTTGGAGATGCTCTAAGCATTAAAAACCTAGGGGAGGGGGAGGGTCCACCTATTTTGGTGGGACAAAACAATGCATTTTTGTCTCACAGGGATACTGTTGTAGTCTAATGTTACGCCAAATGTTAGACAATAGATTTTTATATTGTTATGTTTTGTATTGTCATGTGTACCAAACGCACCCTAAAAAGTGTAAACTTTGAGAAAATAAAAAACTGGGTAGGGGGAGGGTGGTGGCTACCGACTATTGACCGGTTGCTGTCATTTTGGGTTATGTATAATTTTGTGTTGTATAAGTTATATGGCACAAGTTTCGATTACATAAGTAAGATATTTCAGACTAAATATTATAATTATTTAAATTTTGCTAAAATGCTCCTCAATTTCTTATGACTTGTATTGAAAAATTACTAACTTTAAAAAGCAAAACACAGTGTAACTTTGGTATAAATGACATTGTATTGAAAATCTTTATAGAAATTTGACACACGACTCCTTATATGCTACTATCTCATATGTGTGTATATACTTATTTAATCGGTATGCTTTTTATGTATACTGATCTATTTTTGAACTTTTTTTAATGTGGCAAAAAATAGTATTAATTAAAAAATCTTTGAGTTTAAATTAATGCAACTAAACTTTTGCATTTAATGTTTGAAAGCAATAGACGTAAACCAATTTGAACATGTCTAATCCTATACCATGTGTTTATATAATAAACGATTCAAAATTTTCAATTATAATCAAATGACAACGCAATATACCTGTTTGTATTAATACAACTAATCATATAATGACAAAACACGTAAATATTCCCGCATTTTTATATCTTTTAAGGAAATAAATAAATCATATATTTATATCTTTACAAAAAAACTAGTTACACCAATTTTATATATATGTATAATGAGAGGTTTAAATAAGAAGACTAAATATCGTGACAGTGTACAAAAAAGAATGCTTATATATGAATAATAAACTTTTTTAGTTTGAAGATATATATGTGAATCCATACTAATAATCTTTAACGTCGGTTTACATGTATATTTTAAAATAGATTTTTTCAATAATATTCACATATAAAACTTTTTTTTTAAATTAATCAAAAACAGTTATATACTTTAATCTGTAATGTCAATTCAGATGAGATTGTTCTAATTTATGACTTCTTTTTTGAGTGTAGATTTAAAAAAAATCATTTTTTTCTTGACAAAATATAATAAAATAAAGAGTAAACTACAATTTTCGTTCTTATGGTTTATTATTTATAACCATTTTGGTCTCTGACTTTAAAAGTTGTTTTTTTGGTCATTGTGGTTTGCAATTTATTTTCCTTTTCATCCATAAAACTAATATTATCAAGGATTAAAAGCGAAATGAGTTGTAAACCACAATGACAAAAAAACAATTTTTAAAGATCAAGGACGAAAATAGTTATAAATTACAAACCACGACGACAAAAATAGTAGTTTACTCTAAAATAAACTTGTACAAAATAAGGTGGGACCTTACCAACTGATTTTTATGACTAACATAAATTCTGCTTTAAATCTACCCAACTACAACAACTATGACTAATTTCAAACTTTCTTCTATTTCACGTGAGTATGAATCATTTTTTTTTAACGACAAGTTAATACACGCGCATGTTTCCGGGGTATCCGGACTCCCACTTAAGGGTGTCACCCGATTAATCTCCGTCGATCATGACCCAACCCAATTAAGAGTATCACTATGTGGCCCATGATCATGGATGTCACAGGATGCTCACCATGGGGTTCGAACCTGGGTAGTCAGGGATACCATCCACTGACCCTTTCAGGATGTTACCTTACCACTGAGCTACAACATGAAGGACAAAACACTGTAACATTTTTTATGAACGATTTCTAATTTAAAATTACTTATTTGTTCAATACGAAAAAATTAAGAAAAATTAACTGAAATAATCAAAATTTTTATTTATATTTATTTTTAACCATTTTTTAATTGAATTCTCATTTTAATCAGAGTTCATGTAAATGTTTTACGCATTTGCATAAACTTGATTTTCAGATTAAAAGATAAAGAAAAAAAAATTACACACATTTGCTTAAGAATCCTTACGCAAATGGGTTACGAATTTGCATAAAGGATTTTTTTTTTCCTTTTTTTTTTTCAATTTAGAATTAGGCTTTAGCCAAATCGTAAGACATTTACTAAACTCTGGCTAAAATTGTAATTCAATTCAAAAAGTGGTTAAAAAATGAATTTTGTTGGGGAGATTGATTATTTCGGTCAATTTCCCATAAATTCATGTCCATTAAAGATTATATAGTTATATACTAAAGTTTTTAAACAGTTTTATTATTTATAAAAATCAAAAAGGAAACTACGCAAAAATGACCGGTCTAAACGGATTGTATTTAGTTTGTTAATACGAAGCTAACGAACCCTTTTTAAAGTTTGTGGTATCAGTATTTTGAATATCAATATACTTTCATTCTGTTATTTCCTGATTAATGAACCGTAAAATGTCATTATTAAAACTATTGTATTTCTTAAAATCGATTATTTTAGATGAAAACCTGTAATATAACCAAAGAAGTTGCTTGACTTATAATAATTTTATTTATAAATTGTATTGTTCTGATAATGTTTTTGAAGTTCAACGATCAAATTAAAAAAAAAAGTGAAAGTATGTAATTATTCTTTTTGCAGTTTTCGGTTTATTAAATTTTAAGTTTTGATTTTATCCATTCATATATATATATATATATATATATAGTGGAAGGATATTTTGCAACCCTGAAAAAGGTTGCAACCCTTGCAACCCACATCTTAACCGTCGGATTCATGATCGGCGGTTATTTTATTTTTATTTTTCTGTTTTTTTTAATTAAAAATATTGGGTCCCATATCTATTGTAACCGCCGATCATGAATCCGACGGTTAAGATGTGGGTTGCAAGGTTTGCAACCTTTTTAAGGGTTGCAAATGAAACAACCCCTATATATATATATATATATTTATATCATAAAAATACATAATGAACGTTGGATAAAATTGATTAATCAACCCCTTTCACATTTGTATGCTATATAAACACTCTACCTCCTCATCAGTTAAGGCATCTAAGTCTCCAAATTTCTCTTTAGGAAGACAATATGGTTTCATCAGATGAGCCAAACCCCATTTACGACATCAAAATCTCCACAGTCGCACCAGGGTTTATATCTGGTCACGATGCGGCTCAGGAGCTATCAACCATGGACCTAGCCATGAAGCTTCATTACCTTCGGTTCGTATTCTACTTCCCAACCCCAGCTTTTGATGGCTTTACAATCTTGAACATCAAGGAAAGCATGTTCAATTGGTTAAACCATGCATATATCCCATGTGGGCGGTTTAGGAGGGCCGATTCAGGTCGACCCTACATCAAATGCAATGATAGCGGTGTGCGACTCATCGAGGCTAAGTGTCATTTGAGCCTCGATGAATGGTTGGAATCGAAAGATGATTCCAGACACATGGTTCTTGTCCCCAACCATGTTATTGGTCCTGAGTTGGCCTTCTCTCCATTGGTTATGATACAGGTTCGTTTGTCAATTTTTATTTTTTGTTTTTCTTTTGTATATCATGCTTTAAATTGTTGTACCTAATCCATCTATTGATATTACCAACAATCATAATGAATTAATGACAGTGTAATTCAATAAAAGAATTTAAATTTCAATCAAATGGCTAAAATACCATAGAATAATAATAATAAAAAAAAAGAAGGTATAATTAACTTTTCTGGAACAAGGCGATTATGAAATAAGTTTTGCATTAGATTATTAATCCTTTTGAAAAAAAAGAGAGTTAACAAAAATTTAAATACCATATTAACTCACCTCACATGATTCTAATCATGTATCATTAGGTTCTAAAATTATAACTACTATTAGAGATGATAATTTGGATTTATTTTATTTTAGATTATATTTTAATTTCTCTAACGAATATACATGTAAAATTTAAATTTTAGCTTAAATTAGTTCAAAGTCGACCGAAATATATTAAAATGATTATGTCATAATACAATAGTTTTTGTAATCATGTATACCACATCAGTTATTTATAAAAAAAATATCTCAAAATTAAATTAAAAAACATTGACAAATCAATCTAACTTGTTTTGATCCATACAAACCAATAGAGATATTACTCCCTCCGTCTTAAAATAAGTTTTTTTATTTTTATTTCAGTTTGTCTAAAAATATGTGTTCATTTTTAATTATTAGACAGAGAAATTCATTACTTCATCTATTATTCGGAGTAAGATTGTTATTTAGTTAATAATTACATATTCTTAAACCGTGTATATTTTTCATTGTCATCATTTATTTAGGGACGGAGGAAATATTTGTTTTTTTAAATTTCTAATTGTGGAAAATGTTTTATTTTCCAGTTAACCAAGTTTAAATGTGGTGGCACATCTGTCGGCATGAGTTGGTCCCATGTTCTTGGAGATATTTTTTCGGCGGTGGGCTTCATCAGACTATGGGCTCAAGCCATTGTGGGCCATTACCCGGCCCAACCGCTTACCATGGCCCAACTACAAGCCCATGATAGCAATTTCAAAAGCCCAAACCCGAGCCCAGATCTACTTTCCATAAAACGGGTTGCCCCAGTTGGGGACCTTTGGTCTACTTCAAATACCTCCAAATTGGAAACATTTTCCATATGTATCTCGGCGTCCGAGTTGACTCGATTGCAGGCAAAGATATGTCGAAAGAAAGTTGATCGACAAATTTCGCCGTTCGAGTGTATCTGCGTTGTGATATGGCAGTGTGTGGCGAAAGTTAGACACGGGTCGGGACCTGAGGCCGTGACGGTATGCAGAAGTGACATGAAGAATCGAGCTGAAGGAATCATCACGAATAAAAGTCAAAGCATCAGTTTGGTCAAAACAGACGTATCTGTAGCGAAATGTGACCCGATGGAACTAGGGTTGTTGATCATGAATCAAGCAGTGGACGAGCGGATGAAAATTGAAGCAATGGAGAGAGATGGCGAGCTTCCAGATTTTCTCATTTACGGAGCGAATTTGACCTTCGTGGATCTGAGTGATGCCTCGTTTTATGAGATGGAGGTGAGAGGACAGAAGCCCGTTTACGTAAATTGTGTGATTGATAATATCGGCGATGAAGGCGTCGTTTTGGTACTTCCAACACCAAAAGACTGCTCTGATGGAAGGATAGCAAGTGTAACATTGCCAGAAAATCAGGTGGTCGAGTTTAAGTCCGTGTTGAAAGAAGATTGGTGCATTGCATAAACGCATGCACGTTTGAATGCATGTGATCGAATTTGCTATTTAATGATTTAATTAATAATGCATGTGTGATTGACTATCCAATAAATTATTTTGATGCATGAAACAAGTGTACCAATTAATATATATATATAGAGAGAGAGAGTCGGATTCAAATGAGAACAGTAACTATTTAAAAGAATACGAGAACTAATAAAATCATTAGTGATTTTACATTAACACACGAAAAAAGGACTTTGGCCGCGGCTTCAGGTCCACGTGGCTTTTTTGCAAGTTAATGTAAAATCACTAATGATTTTGTTAGTTCTCGTGTTTTTTCAAATAGTTATTGTTCTCGTTTGATCCTCTCTCTCTCTCTCTCTCTCTATATATATATATATATATATATAGATGTTCATTCATTTGCTAATCACGACATTGGTGTTAACCGTGCTAACCAATCTCAACCGTATATTGATGAGATCAATGGTATACAATTAATTGATTTTTTATTAAATTAAAATATTAAAAATGGTTGCAAAAAATACAATGTATATATGCACAGGGGTATTTCGGTCAAAATACAATTCCCTTTAATTTAGGGAACATACGCCTATCAAATTAAAAACCCAATAATACATGACCTTCCCAATATATAATGTCACCGGCACACTCCTTTTTTCGACGCCTTCCATCATCTCCGGCCGCCTACCACCATCTCCGGCCGCCTACCACAACTCCTCTTCCTCCCCATTCTTTGACCACTACCACCAAACACCTAAAACTTCGTTGACCTCTTCCCTCCATCGACCAACTTGCCGGCCACCCTGCATCATCTTCTTCGACTTCTCTCCCTCCCTTAATCACCACATCTCCATCATCTCCGGCAACGATGGTGTTTTTTTGTATCGACCTTAATTATATGTATGTTTCTTTAAAACACTGTCATGATGAAAAACCCACGATGATGAAAAACCCAGAAATTTTTAGGGAAGAAGATTAGTGTTGATGATCCACAGATTGAAAAGGATGATTTTTTTTTTTCTGTGGGTTAAACCCTTCAACTAAGTCTTCAATTACTTTTAATCTTTTATACTCCAATACTCACTCATTTCTCCTAGGTCATACCACAAATCTAACACCACCATATATCTCTCTCTCTCTTTCTCTTTCTCTCTCTCTAGGTGTTTGTGTGTGCATACTGTGTTGAAACAGACAAGCTATGTTTGATTTATTTTTTTTATTAATGTTTCTCAGTTCTCAATTTGTCTCTCACTACAAACCAACACTCTATTCAAGATCAAACTGATTCCTTTTTAGTTGATTTGGAATATCTTTTAATTGTGTGTTTTGGGTTTCTTGATGCATATGTGCATATTGAGTATACATGTGTGCACATTGGTATCTAATATGCATATGTTTGTTGAAATATTATATACATATGTGCATATTGAGTATATGCATATCTGCATACTGATATTTAATATGCATATGTGCACATTGAGTATTGTGAATATGTACATGTTGTATATGTGCATATAGCTGATCTATTCAACATTTTAGATATGCATATATGCACACTCGAAATATGAAAATATATTAAATATTAAATATTAAAATAATATATTTAATATTTAGATAACTACCATATTAAAATATTTAGATAGCTACCATATTAATAACTTCTTGAAGTATGGAAATACATTAAATATGAAAATAAATTAAATATTAAATATTATATTTAATATTTAGATAACTACCATATTAATAACTCATTAAAATATGAAAATATATTAAATAAGTGTGAATTATGAAATGCCCATATTACTCTTTGAGGACATAAACTGTAGAATGATTCTGATTGGTTGAAAATTGGTTAGCACGGTTAGCACCAATGTAATGGTTAGCAAATGAAGGGGACCCTATATATATATATATATATATATATATATATATATATATATATATAGAGAGAGAGAGAGAGAGAGAGAGAGAGAGAGAGGAGGGATCAATTGGAAACCAACATTACACTGGAAACTTTGAAAACCAATATTTGACCAAATTAAGGGTATTTTAGTCTTTTACCTAATTTCGTATTATTTATGGTAATTATTATTATTATGATATTAATTAATATGGTATTATTGATGCTATATATGGTATCTAGATGGTTTCCAAAGTTTTCAATGTAATATGGTTTCCAATTGAACTCACCCCTATATATATATATATATAGAGAGAGAGAGAGAGAGAGAGTGAGAGAGAGAGAGAGGCACCTTCAAATACAAATTTTTTAATGGTGTAAACCATGCAACCCCACTTATCTACCACATATTTTGTTTTTACCTTTTTAATAAAAAAATGGGAAAATAAAATATGTGGTAGATAAGTGGGTTGCATGGGTTTGCACCATTAAAAAATTTGCATTTGAACATCCCTCTATATATATATATATATACGGGTAGTTTAATTTGCAACACATGAAAATCTTATAA
This sequence comes from Arctium lappa, assembly GCA_023525745.1. Lineage (NCBI taxonomy): Eukaryota > Viridiplantae > Streptophyta > Magnoliopsida > Asterales > Asteraceae > Arctium > Arctium lappa. Next base: position 16,190,367 of record CM042056.1, on the reverse strand, counting down.
CCCATGCAACCCACTTCTTAACCGTTGGATTAATGATCGACGGTTACAATACATGTGGGTCCAATATTTTCAATTAAAAAAATCAAAAAAATAAAAACAAAATAACCGTTTTTCTTAAATCCAACGGTTAAGATGTGAGTTGCAAGGGTTGCAACCTTTTTAAGGGATGCAAAATATCCTTTCAATATATATATATATATATATATATATATATATATATATATATAGTGTTTGGTTCATTTGAGAAATGGTAAATATATGAAAAATAGAGAAGTAATCCTAGTCATTCATATGGTCAAGATCGGATTTGACTAGTCAAATATTGCGGCTTTGACCGGTCAAAAGTTGTGGCTTTGACTAGTCAAACGTTGCGGCTATCCCAAAAATAGAAGGACAATTTCGTAAATTTTATAAAACACACGGGCTGTGTTCATATATGAACATATATAATTCACATATGAACTATATGTTCATATATGAACCAGTGCAATTCACAACTGAACTCTTTTAACTGATTCATATATAAACCTTTATGGTTCATATATGAATCAGTTGAACTAACTAACAGATTCATATATGAATCTGTATGAATCACAAATATTCATATATGAACCTTTGTGAATCACAAAGATTCATATATGAACCTTTGTGAATCACAAAGATTCATATATGAATCAGTTGAACTAATTAACAGATTCATATATGAATCTTTGTGATTCATACAGATTCATATATGAACTCATCCCGTGTATTTTACGAAATTACCCCTCTACCTTTTATAGACCACACAAGAAATTATCCGGTGCTTCGCGGTCAAAGCCGCAAATGTTGACCAGATGAATGGCTAATATTACTTCTCTATTTCTCATATATTTACCATTTCTCAAATGAACCTCTTCCTATATATATATATCTCATTTAGAAGCTTGAAGTACTTTCAAGTGCCTTCAAATCATATCATTTATGGAAATGAAAATGACTTAGCAATTCATAGAAAAGGAATCATATGTCTTTAATGTTCAACAACATTCATTGTTTTTTTATTTAACCAGTATCATGAGTTTAATAGATTTTTCGTTTAGTTATTAAATAATATATGGGCTTTACTTGATTTTCAAACGGTAACGGAAAATAAATGAAGATAAGGTATGTAATGAATCATAATAGAAAGATTGGGTGTTTTAAATGATGATGCATTCAAAAAGTAAAAATAAGAGATAATTCAATCACATATTTTTTGCCGATTGAAATAAGAAGAAACAAGTAAACACCCATCATATGTATGTCTTCAAACACACACAAAAAAAAATACTTTCTTAAAAACACTACTTTTTTTAAAAAAAATCTCTTAATGGCTCTTAAATCTGAATCGTTCAGACTTTTTTACACACCACCTCTTATTAATCATAACTAAAATAAAACTTCAAACTTTAAATCTCTTAAAAAACAAACGACACCTAACTTTTATGCACAAGCCACACACATTTTTTGTTTAAGACACGTTAAAGTAATTGGTGCTAGATTATGACAACGAAAAACCATATTTAAATTACTTTTGAATCAAATCAGAACATTAAAAATGTAAAAAAAAAAATATCATGTTGATAACTTGTAAAAAGAGTACAAATATAAAATAAAAAGTTAGTGCTGATAACATGTAAAAAGAGTAAAAATGTAAAAGTGAGAATTTCATGTTGACAACAGGTAAAAAGGTTAAAAATGTGAAAAGGAGAATTTCATGTTGATAACATGTAAAAAGGGTAAAAATGTAAAAAGAGAATTTCGTTTTTTTGGGGGGGAAAGGAGATAAATTCATGTTGATAACAAGTAAAAAGGGGAAAAAAAGGAAAAAAGAAAAGAAAATAATACTTCACGGGCTAGCTTACGTGCACCGACGAATCCCCGGACGACCACGAATGGTCTGGAGTCATCGCAGGTGAACCTCCATGGCCACAAGAACTTTGACAGCGCTTGGATTTGAACTCTGGGTAGATGAGATTTTCCACTACATCCCCAAAGGTTTTACCGATGTGCAACAACACAAGTGGTTAAGAAAACTTCATGTTGATAACATGTAAAAAGGGTGTATCTAGAGTCTAGACTCATCCAAACCATGGATAATAAAAAGACAATCCAATGAAAAAAATGAAGGATGATGATAGATAAAGCAATTAATGTCAGAAATGGGATTTGACCAACCAACCAACCACTCTTTTTTCTTTAAAATCCCCATCTTACCCCTCCAACCTATCTTACATTTGATGTAAATAGTTCTATATTACAAAATCAAAAACTGTGGTGGAATTGTAACACCACAAAACAGGTTTTTTCTTGTACACTCTCAAGTTAGCAAAGAGCATCTCAGCATTGAGCAAATATCAATAAACATTGCAGAAAGCCACCAATGCATCTATCTTCCTCAACTCCAATCCAATCATCCAATCTAACCCAACCCAACCCATCCCATCATGGAAATGTTCCATTTTCAGATACCATTTTCGACTTTTCTCCGAATCTGATCAACCCCGATTCATGATGATCATATCATATATAACGAAACGCGTTCAAGAAGCATTGGATGGACTTATATCAAGACACTAGATGAACGGAAAATAGAAAGAAAAGCCGCCGGGAAATCATCTCAACCCCACATCATAAATGGTTCAATTAGTACGGAATAACATACGGCAAAGCACAAACATCAACAGATTCTATGTGCTTAGCTTCAGACCATACCTGGACCTGATGCTCCTCCACTGTTGTTTTCTTGGAACATGGGTACTCATCTTTCCTGCTAAAAAGCCATTCTTGATCATCAAAACCACACCATTGGTCCAATTTGGGAACTGATAGTATCTGGTTCAAGTATTTCGTATCAGGGTGAGGTGGTTTCATTGGTGGTTCATGTTTCTTTTTGGGAAGAGGCAATGGTGGCGGTGGTGCCGCCTTGTTAATAACAGCAGGTGGTGGCTTAGGTCGTGACAGGGGTTGTTTAGCGGTTGTAGATGGCGGTGGTGTTGATAAAAGGGGCGGTGATCGGGCTGCAATATGATTTGGAATTGAGGGTGGTGGCTTGGGTGTGGGCGGTTGGGGTGTAATGTGATTAGGGACTGCAGGTTGTGGCTTAGGTGTAGGAATAGGGGGTGGCGGTTGGGCTGCAACATGGTTTGTAATTACAGGTGGTGACTTGATTGGGGAGGGTTTGGCCGGAATGTGATTAAATGCAGAAAATGGGGGCGTTTTAGTAGGGACCAACACTGGTTGGGGATCTATCATGCCGTTAATTCTCTGACCCTTACTACCCACCTTAAAGCTATTCATTGACGCCCCCTGAGACGCCCCTTGAGATGCCCCTTGCCTATCTAACAAACTTGAGCCTGGATTTTGGACAGAATCTAGCTTCCTTCCGTTTTCCGGGGAGATATTAGAGCTGAATCGGCCCATCTTGTTTGGCCGGGGTTCAACCTCTGTAACGTAATCCAATAATCAGCATAAACTAAAATTCAATATTCGAATATGATGGATAAACATGGGGTGGGGATGGACTGTTAACCGCTACAAACCAAAGATAATTCAGTTCATCTAGTACTCCCTCCGTCCCAAAATAAATGTCCACAAAGAAAAAGGTACACGGTTTATTACACTTTATAAGTAACTAAATGACAATTTTACCCTCAATAATAGAGGGGGTAATTTCTTCATCTCGTGATTAAGGGTAGACATGGAAAGTGGTCACTTGCATATTGGGACAAACTAGAATATAAATGTGGGCACTTATTTTGGGATGGAGGGAGTATTCTAGCTACTGCTTTCTATTTGAAGACTTGAACATCTTAGATCTTCATAAATTTACAATAAATAGCTACATAACACGTATAATGACAATAAAACTGCAATCATCGTGCACAAAGGTTCTTCAGAATAACAAGGCAATGCTTTAAGTTAATAAATTAGTGGTAATATTACATTAACACAAGGTTAACAAGTCCATAAACCATCATATTTCGGATTTTCTGTAGAAAGTTATCGGTTTTGAACATATGATGAAATAGATATAACAAATACATGTCAAAGTTACAATTATGACCTAGATAAGATCTTTCATAAAGTTCAAAACTTGGTGCAACATGCAAGCTTCATAGGAGATATCCAACATCAAAACATAAATTATATTGTAGGGTATGAGGGTAGAGGGCATGTCTGTGTACATCCCACCAAACCCTACTTTTGAGTGGGATATCTTTAGTCTGGTTTGATTTTATTGAACGAAAAAGTAGATCTTGATACAAAGAAAAAGTACGAAATAGAGAAAGAAAACTCACCATGAGAAACACCATTTGTCTCCATATCTTTCCTTTTCTTTAAGTTTCCTTCACTACCGATGCCATGAAAACTATTTTCCGGAGGGCGTGCGGAAAAATTATTAGGATTGGCAACAGATTCGCTCTTTCTGATATATTTGTTCTTCTCCCTCTCGGCTCTTTTCTGCTCGCTCTTTTCCTTTGCTTTCTCCTCCTTTTTCTCCTTTTCCGTATCTTTGTCCTTCCCTTGCCGTTGTTTGTCCCTATCTTTGTTCTTCCGTTTATCTCCTCGTTTATCATCGCTTTCTTTTTCCGGCATTTTCTCTTTCTGCTCAATCCTTTTCTCAATCTTGTTGTCCAAAGGTGGTAATGTCTTACCATTGATCTTATTCTGGACCGTTGGATTTCTGCCAAAGCCCGCCTCATCCATGATTGATTGCCGCCCATCCATCTTTTGAATCTCGATTTTGTTAACATTGTTTTTTCTACCTTCAACAACAAACTGGTGGCTACCCGTTCCCTTTTCCTCATCTCTAATCCTTCTATCCAACTCTTGGACGAATTTAATATTCTCAGAAGTATCTGTGGCCTTAATCCTGTTTCTGACCAACTCCCCATTTTGGCCACAAAATTGGATCGATGATTTCTTGTCATCTGATGAACTATTTTTCTCTTTACTGGATTCTTCTTTCTTTTGGAGATGCTCGTGATATTCCCCATTTTGAAACTGCAGAGATTGTTTCTTGTCGCTTGAAGAACTGCTTCTCGTGCTATCATTTGGATGAACCTTTTCTCCATTATAACCGTCAAATTGGCCGTGAACTCTCTTCTCATCTGGGTTGCTGCTTTTACCCTTCTTGTCCTTCTTATCCCGGTGTTTATCTTTCTTGTCTTTCTTCTCTTTATGCTTTCCTTCACTTCTGTCCTTGTCCCGTTTCTCTTTACCGTCTCTTTTATCTTTATCTTTCTTATCCTTTTTATGCTTCTTCTCTTTGCGCTTTTCCTGAAACGACAAATGAGTAGTTGAGTACTATCCGGAAAAGGGATTTTCCAAAAAAAGACCAAAATCAATCATCGGAAACATCACATCTTAAATGAACAACGGGATTGAGTAATTTTTCTACTGTTTACATACGTATATCGAAACCGTCAGGAAGCAGTATAGACCAATATGGGGTTAATATCCCAAATTCAAATGCAAGATCTAACAAGCAGCCACAAAGACAAAATAATCGATGTACAGAATGTTCAAGTTTCTAACAAATTTGATCTGCAAACGCCCAAAAAATTGGGGAAAAAACTCAAGAAGCTAAAGCTGTTGAGCGTATATACACTTGTATTAGTTCGGTTGTATGAGATAAGCAGCAAACTAACAAACACAACGAGCATCAATATAGGCAACAACAGGCTTTTTGATACCACAAAGAATGTATACTCTCAATCTCAATGATCCCTTAATGTTCTTTTTTCTCACATACACTTTCTCGAAAGTTGGGGGTCTTAATGCAAACAGTTGTTTCTACTCTTTGGAATAGAGGTCAGGTCTGCTACATCTCACCCCCCCCACCCACCCACCTCTGAGTGGGATATATTGCGTTTGTATGATTTGGTTTAAGTGAAGAGCTATGTTAGAACATTGACATCTTACCCCGGCAAAGTTTCATAAAGACAAAAACTTGCAAACCTTTTTCGGTCACACTTTTAAATGGGGCTTTCTCGGAAACATCCACTCTACCCCAGAGGGTAGAAATAAGGCCTGTGTACATCTCACCCCTCCTAGACCCTGCTTTCAACTTTCAAGTGGGATATACAGGGTTTGTTTGGTTTGGTTTAATTTAAAGTCATATTTTCTTGACACACCAACTAACAACAAAAAAAGCAACAACACACAAAGTAATTGCAAATTCCCAAACATATTCAGCACCATAGAATGGAAACATTGTCCGTTCAATAATCAATTAAGCATAAAATCCAAAGACCAAAAGGATATTGATCACTTTAAGTATGTCATTCATATTTGGTCTATGTCATTCAAAGTTGGTCCCAATATAGAAAACTTCATCGTATTGTGTACAATGATAGAACTTTTAGGCATTCAAAACTAAGTAACCGACAAAAACGGTGACTTCATAATCTTAAACAGCATTAAATTAACCATAATTAATACACCTATTTGAAAAGGTAACAACAATTAACCTAATGTCGAGACATGTTATATTTCCCACATGCATATCAGCTTCTTGTGATTTTCTCTATTGTTCACCTTAGCACTAAACGATATTTCACAATCCCACATTCCTTTCAACAATTTTCTACCTTTAAATTATGAATTTCACCGCTAAGCGTATATTAATCAGTAATTAAAGAATTGTTGCCATGCATATTGATTTCACTCGTATTTAACAAAATTACTATTGCAACTGTTTTCATTACAAGTTCTTTTCTTGGTTTCTTAAAAAGCATGAAACCAAAATACAAAAAAGAGAAGGCCTTATGGAGGAAAAATATGGGGATAACCATCTTGGGATATCTGTTTATCATGGATCACAGCATATATCTAACTGATAAGTGATAACTCAAAAAAAGATAAGCTAGTAGAACGATCAAAATTTATGAAAACAATTAGCGGCTTAACTTTTCCATGATCAAACAAGACAATGATTTATCATGCTAAAAAGGAAAAATCAATGATATATATAATATATATATATATATATTAGACTATTACTCTTCTAACATAGGTTGGTTGAACCTTACAGTCTGCAACATGCATCTTCATAACAGATGGAACCAAGGTGTCCTGTTTGGCAAACAATCAGGGTCTAACACACTTTTTGTGAAAAATCCAGGTTCGATCCCAGCTTGGAGAATACTTGTGAAAAGGCCATGCCCATCCTCCGGAAGGGGGAACTTTGCCCCGTTCATGTGGAGGGGTTTGGACTAGGGAGACCCAAGGATGCATGGCTTCAACACACACAAGGTTGAAACAAAAAACAAAAACAAATTTAAAAAAATGAGCACTTCCAATAGTAAGTTCAACGGATTCCATCTTAAGATGTCCCAAATTAATGCAATCTTACCCTTTTTTTGAAATTTGAAATTAAGAACACCAAATGACTTGCACACTTGTATCATTACATCAGTCATCATTAATATGACTACATGTGGGTTTCACTCCCACTGCATTCTCTACTCTTATTCGGAGCTTCATGTTTTTTAAGAAGAATCAGCATTGCTCCCTATATTCCTAATTACCCAATCTCCATTTGTTGATATCCTGCCATATGATGTAAGTAAATTTTGGGAAATCAACTGTACTTGAATCTGTGTGTCAATATGCATAAGTCAAAACTTGGAAGGAGGCATCATGCACGAAGAGGAGCTTGTAAAACCGAGTCACAATGATCAAATAAATCATTTTTTTTTGGTTTTTTAAGAGATTTAGTCATTACGTCAAGTGACTACCTTCGCTAAAAGCCAAAATTCACTTTCCTCTAAATACCATATGGAATCATAAATTATAATACAACGTAAGTTTGGACAATTAATGTCTTCTAGACATGCACTCCAAAAGTTCCAAATTATGACATCGTCATCAATAACTACAGAAGTGGTGACAAGCAATAAATCCTAAAGTTCAATAGTGCAACAAAGTCAAACTTTTTCATCTTCAATTACACAAAAGTCAATATTCGTCTTCTATCAACCACAATCTCAAAGTCTCATGTACGTAAGTAAAAGTTTGTTTTGTCTGGTGTAGTAAACTTATTCACTTTCCATATGGTAACACCAGGGTAACATAAATGGAACCCCGGCTAGTGCTACTTACATTTAGGTCATAGCTTCAATAAGGCCAATATGTGCAACTAGAAAATACCGGTTTCTCCAACATGATTAGGTCATATCATCCACAATCATTACATCAAGATATTTATAACCAATATGATTGCCTATAGCTTAATTGACATCTAACCACTAACCAATTTACAAATGGCAAAAGGGCATCAACACAAACATATATTGCATCGTGATAAGAGTCCCAAGAAAATTGAATTCTAGCAACTTTTGTGAATGATATTTTGATTTAGGCTATTTTGTCCTACTATGAAACAAACAATCAAAACCACCCAACATTTTCATTGATATATCACTAGAAATAAAGTAACATAATAATCTAAAAAGGTATCATATATCTATAATAAGCTTGCAGACGGTGAACAAATCATAGGCATGCTGAATGAATATGAGCATTTTCAAAGAAATTACAAGATAATATCGGCAGGCTTACCTTCTTTAGCAAGTCAGGTTCGTCTATTGTGGGTTTCTTTTCATATCCCGGTGGTGGAAATGGAAAGCACCGAGACATTGCACAAATTCCACAAACAATCAGTACCAGAAATATCGGCAAACAAAAGCTTTTCAATTACTTTCAAGAACAGCCGTTGTTGTCCCAACGTAGAAAGGAACCAGCAACTATTTTCCTCCCCATTAACCATGTCCTTGCACTCATTTCCAGATTCAATGTCCTTCCATGAAACCCACAGTTTCAAACTGCAAAAACCACCCACAACCAAACTTAAGTTACCTTCAACAGTGAACTGCAATCCAAATCAATAGCTCTCTACCACACCTAAAAAATCCAAACACTTTAAAGTTGTAAAGCCAAACATGAAAGGCACAAAAAATACAGAATGTGTTTGCAGAATTTTGCCTAAACTATGCTGATCCAAATCAAAGCACCCTTGTGCTTTGCAACCTCTGTAGACAACAAAGCATCATCACTCCCACTTTCCCTATGGTAAATCAATCTGCAAAAGTCTCAAGAAAACCCCCATGAAATTCAACCAGAAACAAAAATCCATCTCTGATCACTGCCTATGCAAATACTCATGCCAAAAGAAGATCAGCGATTTCTCATCATCATGATGGCTACCGATGTAGAAATGCACTTGAATGGAGGACGTTCGAAACAAAACGAGTTAGACTCCCCAATCACAAATCTCGATCGAAACCCTAATTCTCTAAAACAAAACTCAAATGCAATCTCTCCAGTAATCGATCCGACAAAAAAAAAAAAAAAAAAAAAAAAAAAAACCCGGAATTACACAATACCCTAAATCTCAATTCACTAAGAATCCAAATAAAGCTCCCATAGCAAAGATTCAAATTTTCAATCGAATAAAGTGAAAATCACAACCTAAAAAAATCCCCCATGACTATCCCTTTCTAAAGGCGCTTTTTAGCTCGAATCAAACAAAAAATCGTGATTTTTCAGACATCAAGAGAGAGAGAGAAACGAAGTGATGATCAAATTAATATCAGAATTGAAATCTTCCGAATACATATGATTAAATTTTACCTTGTCCGCTACAAAGTGGACATTGATATATTGAATGAAGTAGAGATAATCGGATACAAAACCACTTTCTCTCTCTCTCTCTCTAAAATCTCAATCCCTTATGTCAATCTGTGTGTGTGTGAAGTGTGTGAGTTTATGTATGTGTGTTTTTGTAATGGGATTTCTTGAAATAACCTTTCGGGAGTATGATTTTTGTTCGCAATTCACACGCGAAAGAGGGAAATAGGAGGGCCGAAACCCACATATATAGAGAAAAGGTTTTTTAGAGAGAGAAAGTTAGAAGAAGAAGAAGAAGAAGAAGAAGAGAAATGGATGCTTTTTCTCTCACGCTCACAATCAGCCGTTTATGAGACTTCCCCAAATCTTTCTTTATACCCACAACAACTACATTACATTACACCACAAACAAATTCGTCTCTAATTTTTCTATCAATTTGTAAACCCTAATTTTTTTTCATCATAATGTCTCCATTTCAATTCATTTTACATATTTGGTAATAAAATTATCACAATCCTTTGGTACATATAATATATATATAGGGATAGAATTTGGTGAGAACTTGAAGTTAACTTGAGAAGCGTGAGAAATTGTTATCAACCGTTGGACGAGAAATATATGTATAGTATAATGAGATGCACCAAGATAAGATGCACCAGATCAATTCCTTTCTAAGGCGTAATTCATAGGAGGACATGAGATTAAAAGTGATCAACGGTTCAGATCCACTTCTCACGCTTCTCATGTTAACATCGACTTCTCACACGATCATTCTCATATATATATATATATATACACACACACACACACGAAGAATCGTGTGAAAAGAAGAGAAGAGTTAAAGTGAGAAGGTAAGAAGAGGTTTGGACCTTTGATCATTTTTATCTCAAGCTCACTCATGAATTGCATTTTATACGGGGATTGATTCGGTGTATCTCATCCTACTATGCATCCAAATGTGGAGATCTATTCTTACTATTTTCACCATAACTTTCATTCTCACCGGAATTCAACACTATATATATAGTGTAATTTTTTTTAACAAATATAATGATCAGTTTGCGTTGCTACAAAGTTACAAACTGTTACGACTAATAACGCTTGCTTGGTTATTTTATTTTTTTTATGTGCATTTGTCATAACTTATTCAAAATAGCCATAGTCTAGCACAGTTATGTGTTGTTCGGTTTGTTTTCTGTTAAGACCTGTATGAATATAGTTGTTTGTATGTTAACAGTTAAGTTGTTGTTAGGTTGTTGTGCTAAATAACTAGACTGAATGTCAGAAATGACCATTTTACCCTTTTGTAATCAATCAGAAAGTGTAATCAATTTGAAACCCAAAACCAGAAAGTGTAATCAAATTGAAACCCAAAATCAGAAAGTGTAGTCAATTTCAAACCAAAACCATTCGATAAACCAAAAGCAATCGATAAACATCAGAAACCAATCGAGAGACTGAGGGTCGATAAAAATCAGAAACCAAAATCGGAGGGTTTGAACCAGAAGAAAACCCAGAAGATGAAGAATAGATGAGGGAGGGGTCACGAACAGATGAAGGAGCGGTCTCCATGTTTCTTCATTTATGCAACGATAGAGACACAGTACAGATAGAGAACAAATTTGAGAGACTGAGAGGGTCGATTTGTATCATAATCTTACCAATTTGTATCATAATCTTACCAATTTGAGAGGGTCGATTTGTGAGGACAGGAGGAGGATCAAGGAGGAGGATGCTTGTTTTTCTCCAAGGGCAGTGAGGGAAAAGGGGTGGCTGAATGTAAACAAGTGCCTTTCTCTAGCTGAGCGAATCAGCCATGTTTCAGTCGCATCCGAACACTCAGATATGGCTGTGCGAATCAGCCATAACTTCCACACAACCCATTAAGCCACAAACGAACAACCCCTTAGTGGTATGTGTCCCACGATAGCTGAATCGAAATCTCGAAACGGGTCATCCAACCAAAATAATATATGTGTATGTTGAATTACGGATTATGATGAAAGATGGTTGTTATAGACGATTTGACATGTATCATTAGGTCTATTATATAATGTTCATTGGAACGGGCCTTATTTTATATTTGTGTTAATAAATATCAATTAAAGTTTATGTAACTTCTATTTTAGAAACATGCATTTAGTTATAGGAAATGGAGTCTTATTGTCGATAAACCAACAAGTCATCTGCTACCACTTGAAGCCTGAACCAACTGGTCCATTATGTAACTGGACAAACGTAGGTGAAGCCACATCACATGGTATCAACTCAAGCTCTGTCAAAATAATTCGTCTATTGACAACCAAATGACCATCATCCGTATTGATTTATTTCACAAGCTCCTTATGGAACTTTATATTTATTTCAATTATGTCCCCAACCTTTACAAATTACAAATTAATGACCTGAAAATTGTATTCTTTTAACAAACTAGTTCCTAAGTACATTCCAATCCTTTAATTTGAGACCCAAGTGTATCATTAAGGCGTCGTTTGTTTTTTATGAGGTATGAAGTCTGAAATCTTATTTTACTTCTGATTAATAAGAGGTGATGCTGAAGTCTGAAATTTGAATCAATAGAACTTTATGTTTTTGTAACGTCTAGAGACGTCTTGGGAGAAATAATAGCATATGAACTGAGGTGGCAATAAAAAGTTTAAGAAGTAGGTCACCACTTTTTATTTCAACGTATTTAAGAGTTAAAAAGTTCTAAAAAATGGGAAAAAAACAGTCTAAATGTAAAATGGTCTAAACGAGTCATTAAGATGTTTTTTTAAAAATAACCCCTAAGTCATAAATAAGTTACATTTAACCCCTTTAAGTTTTGTAGAGTTTACATAAATAACCCTTGAAGTTTTGGTTTGTTACGTTTTAGGGATTTTACCCATTAAGTTTCTTGCCATATGAATGATCAAAGTAATATAAAATGACTATGGCAATATTTCACATCATCACATGCAATTATTATAGCATAATTTCCAAATATAAAATATCTTTAAAAAACTCTTTAATTACATAAAATAAATATTGCATTTATTTTATAAAAACTTTAACATTTGATAAGACGTAATAAAATATTTTATGATGCGTTTAATTACAAAAAATAATTTTAAAAAATGTAATTAAATAAAATCAACATCCACGTTGAATTTTAGATTTAGAAGGTTATAAATATGTTATTAAAGCATCTCCAATATATGTTATAATTTTTTTAAAATAAAATATTAAAAACCAAAATCTTATATACAACTTTAAAACTTAATTTATTTTAATAATTCTAGGATTAATTTATTGTTAAAATAGTTTGTGAATCTATTATTGCAATATATTTTAAAAAACTTTGAAGAATTATAACACATTCAATTTTATTGGTGGAAAAAATTAAAATAATATATCTTTCTTCTCAATATTAAGAACATCTCCAACTGATTCTTCAAAATGAAATCAAAAGACAAAAAAGATATGTTTATCTACGACAATTTCTCAATTTTAAAGATTACAATATGAATGATATTATTAAATAATTAATATAATCCATAAAATATTTTTTTTCTCCCTTCTAAACAATTGATTTTAGAGCATCTCCAACAACTTATCCAAAATGGAGATTTTAGGCATTTTTGTGCTCCAACAGATTCTACAAATCTTTCTCCAAAATGGAGAAAGTAGGAGAGAGAATGTAATTTTCTCCAAATATGGATAACTCTTCAAAATCTCCAAAAATGATTACCATGAGAGAGAAATTGTTTTTTTTATTATATTATACCAATAAGATTTCTTCAAATGAGATGTGTATGAGAGATAAATAATATTTTATTAGATTTATATAATATTTTAATATTATAAGTAATGATTTCATCTCCAAAATGGATGTAAACTTTTATATAGATTTTGACTTTTAATTCTCCATTTTGAAGAAATTTTGAAAATGTTGTTAGAGATGCTCTTAAAGATTCTATTTGATAGGATTCATGAAAAATCATCTCTTTTTTAAATAATCATTTTTTAATAGTTCTCCAAATTTGGAGAATTTAATCATTCATTTCCTATTTTCTTCATTTCATCATTTATTTCGTAACAAAAGTAGAGGTAGGTTATTATAGAACTCATTTACATGATGCAACTCATTTAACCTTTTTATTCATCACTTATTTTATTTTTAACTTTTTTTTTTCTTAATTATAAAAGTGAAAATAAAATAAGTGGTGGATAGAAGATTACATTAATTGCATCATGTAAAAAAGTTGCATAATAATCTACAAAAATATTAGGATTTAATTGGTTTCATTTATAAAATACATTTGACGAGTGATTAAATATTTATTAAAATATAAATCAATATTTTTTGATATTATTTTATTAATTAGCGTTTTAAGTGTTATTTTTGTAAAGGAAAATTAATTAAAATGGTAATTTTTTATTAATGGTTTTACTACCTATTTGCCATTTTCTTCATGTTTTACAAAAATAGCTATAGGTCCACAAAATCCTAGATCCATAATTGCAAAGTTAGCTTTTAACGGGTATAAAATGTAAAATTTGAAAGTTTAGTGGTCAGGTCTGTAATTGCGGAGCTAGTTTTTTGCATAAAGGGGTAAAAAAACGTAATTATTTTTTTGTCTTTTAGTAAGGTCGACAATTAATTTTTGCGGACTTGTGACTATTTAATTAAAAGCGGAAGATAAATGGCTAAAAACTAAAACTATTTGTATTTTAATTAATTTATCTCTGTAAAATTTACTATAATCTAAGAAAATGAAAAGAAAATTAAATTTGTAATACACGCGCCAAGTAGTGCGTGGGATAAGTAAGCAAAAAAATTTAACATAAAAAAGGAAGTTTAACACTAGGAAGTCATTTGCTCAAGTGCATGTGGGTGGATGGCTAGACTAGTACATCTGCTCCACGTGGCATCTCCCCCGACAATTTTCCATCATATCTGTCCGTACACGTGTCACTTGTACAGCCCATCTCTTCAAAAATATTATTCTCTCTTGGCTATCTCAACAAAAAGAACATTGTCTACAAATTGAAATATTGCCAATTTTTAACAAAATATACCACAAATTTAATTATTTGTTTGTTAACGATCATTATAGTAAACCATAAGAGTTGTGGCGTAGTGGTTAAAACCCTCGGGAACATGGTGATGTATTCTATCTATACAGGGTTCGAATCTAGACATACACAATAATTATGACCAATGAGCTTTAATAAGGGCTGATATCTTACAGTCATAATTTGTCAAGTAGTTTAGGCATAGCCTAGGACACCTTTCCAAAAAAAAACGATCATTATAATATACTAGAGTTTTAAACACTGTAAAACATGACCGAGATCAAGCCTCATGATTTAGTCATGACATTTTTATATTACATACAGTGGTGGACCCAATATTTTAGTCAAATGATTATACCTTTAAGGTGTATTAAAAGACCCGCAAAGTCGATCAATGTGTTTTTAGAGGAATTTTAAGTTTTTTGTTGATTTTGAGAGCTTTTACCGTTTTATGGCTTTTTGGTTTCGAGGGACTCTTTTTGTTGATTTTGAGGGAATTTTTTTTGTTTTTTGTTTGATGTTCTTTGTATTTTCTAATATCTTAGAGCATCCCTCAAAATTTAGTTGATACACGTTTTATATACCAAAAAGAATTATACTTGCAATCAAAAAATAATTATACTTGCCAAAAACAAAAAAAAATTATATATTAAAGAATAAACTCTAATTTTGGTCCCTTAGGGTTAATAAAATCTTTGAAAGTAGGACCTAAACTTTAATAACTCTAAAAATCGTTCTCATAGTTCTTATTTTGGTCTAAAAGTGATCCATAGTCACTAACTCAGTTAAATATTGTCCGTTAAAATAGGGGTATTTTTGTCTTTTCATTTATTTTCCTAATTCTCTTTCAAAAAATTAAATATTATATATTATATATATACATGTATAAAATCTCATAGGGATGAAACCATCCCAACATCACCGGCCAAACCCCCTGGAACTATTAGGTCTCTGCTAACCATTTTCAAATACTTATTCATATTGTCTACATATTGCTCCATAAAGAAAAAAAACTATTGAAATCCTTCCATTTCTATAACTTATAGTCACTTCCAACAACGCCATCCCTAATCGGTCCCTACGTGATCTAGAGGGAGAGGATAAAAGGGAAGGGGATGAAGGTGGCCAGAAAAGGGGAGGGTGTCTTGGGTCGCCGGAAAGTCGAGGTGAAGAAGAACGGTAGAAGAGTTTGGCCGACGATGGGTTTGCTGGTGACGTTGGGATGCTTTGATTCTTGAGATTTTACACATACATACATATATATATATATATATATATAGGGTCAGATTCACGTGAGACCAAGCTGTTTTCGTGAGACCGCGTGAGACCAAACCTTAAAACATGAAACTTCACACCGAAACACTTTGAAGGTAAAAAACATTTGAACCTTCATAATGTAATCACACTATGAAGGTAAAAAACCTAAACCAAGTTTAAAAAAATAAACCTTCACAGCTAAAAGACTGTGAAGGTATATCCGAACCTTCACAGTGAAGACGCTGTGAAGGTAAAAAAAAACGAACATTCACAGCGAAAAACACCGTGAATGTAACATTTACGGTGTTTTCCCTATGAAAAGTTCGATTTTTTTTACATTCACAGTTTTTTGGTGTGAAGTTTCATACTTTAAAGCTTGGTCTCACCGGTCTCACGGAAACTGTTTGGTCTCACGCGAACTTAAGTCTCTCTCTCTCTCTCTCTCTCTCTCTCTATATATATATATATATATATATATATATATATATAGGGAGAAGTTCATTTGAGAATGCTAAATATGTGAGAAAATAGATAAGTAATCGTAGCCTTTCATTCAGTCGGTTTTGACTAGTCAAATATTGCATCTTTGACTGATCAACAATTACGTCTTGGACTGGTCAAAGGTTGCGTCTATTTCAAAATTGAAGAACAATTTCGTAATTTTTACAAATACACGGGACGAGTTCATATATGAACATGTATGATTCAACTATATGTGAACCAGTGTGATTCACATATGAACTCTTTTAACTGATTCATATATGAATCTTTGTGATTCATATATGAACCAATTAACTAATTCACATATGAACTAATTAATAGATTCATATATGAATCAGTTAAAAGAGTTCATATGTGAATTAAACTGGTTCATATATGAATATAACATATAATTCATATGTGAATCATACATGTTTATACATGATTATATGAGCTCGTCTTGCGTATTTTACAAAACTACTCTATCTTCCACAGAACACACAAGGAATTATCCGGTTCTTCAAGATCAAAGCAGCAAATGTTGACCACATAAAAGGCTAGCATCGTTTCTTTATTTATCATATTTTTAGCATTTCTCAAATAAACCTAATCATATATATATATATATATATATATATATATATATATACACACTATATTAAGGAATTATCCGGTTCTTCAAAATCAAAGCCGCAAATGTTGACCACATAAAAGGCTAGCATCATTTCTTTATTTCTCATATTTTTAGCATTTCTCAAATAAACCTAATCATATATATATATATACACACTATATTATAAAACACAGATAAAAAACTCTTAAATACAAATTATTAGGTACAAGGTACCATCATTTTATTCAATATTTTAAAAATATCTTAATTTACATGTATCAAAGCACAAGATACATATTACTACTAGATGTTTCTAACACCCACCAATTTGGTATGTGCAGGATCTTCCTTTTATGCAGATTTTTTCATGTATCACTATTAATTAATATATTATATTAATATAAAATTGTTTTAATTATATTATTAAATATGTAATTGGTTATTTTTTCTAGATGTCATTAAAATATATAAGATAATCAATAAGCCTAAATTAAACAAATTTATAAAAAAAAACATTATCACTTTTTTAAAACCATCCAAAATCGTACTGTAAATCGACAAAAAAATAAAAGAATAAACTATGATTTTAGTCCTTATGGTTTGATGTTTATAACGATTTTCGTCCCTGGTCTTTCAAAACTGTTTTTTTAGTCCTTGTGGTTTCTATTTGATTCTATTTTCATCCCTCCCTCCAATTTTATTGATATTAAATGTTAATTCATTTAAAAATTAAATAAACAAATTACATATTTGGTCCATATGGTATATAAAATTTTACATTTTTATCTTAATTTACATTTTTTACTTTTTCTTTATTTATTGTATTTCATCAAGACATTTATTTTTCTATTAATTATATTGTATATTTTCATAATTATTATTACTTTAATTATAAAAATAATCAAATAATTTCATTAAAAATACTAATAAATACATTAATTTTTTTTCAAAGCTTTAGGTTTAGATCTCTTAAAATTAATATTTTTTTTTGTTGACTTATTAAAGTTTTTTATTTATTTTAAACTACCATTGAAAAAAGTTTAATAAATTTCGAGAAAAAAAATCTTACTTTATAACAACCGATTGTTTATTGGTAAATTCACTTTACTCCCATTATTTCATATTTTCATTAAAATTTTATTTTTATTAATTAATTAAATTTGTTAATATTTAAAAGAGTTAAATACAAATATTAACGACTAAGGTCCCTCAAATAAATATTTAACGATCAACGTCCCTCAACTTTCCATTTCATAACAGGTAGAGTCCCTATTAGTAACACCGCTAATTAACGTGTATTTAAGAGGGGTAAATCCGTCCATTCATCTGTTCTAAATTAGTAACATATTTGGTCCCTTTTAAAATTAGGGATTAAAAAACTTTTTCATAGTTTATAACATATTTGGTCCCTCTTTGAATTTAAATAAGAAATTAAAAGCAAAATTGATCCCTATTGTTTACAAAAATTAACAAATAGCATTCCTTAAAAAATAATTTTCATTAATCTCCTAACCTATCTTTAACATTTTTTTGAACAGAAGAATGAAGATGATAAAACATAAAGAGAATTGTGAATGCCCAATTTGTGAATATCCAAATGGTGATGGAAGGGACAAACCAATAATTGTGAATGTCCAAATTAGCTTGTCAATCACCATTTAGGGGTTGTTTGTTTTTTTTTTAAAAACTTTTTAAAAGCTCTTAATTCTGAATCGTTTAGACATTTTTACACACCACCTTTTATTAATCATAACTAAAATAAGATTTCAGACTTTAGATCTCTTAAAAAACAAACGGCACCTTAGACATTCACAATTCTCTTTATGTTTTACGGTGTGACATTTTTTTATTTAGTTTGTCTTTATTAATCCTTTACGTTTAAGTTAATCAAGTAGTGGTTGTGATTTGTAGGTTCAAGACTTGTCTTCATGCTTCTGTTCAAAAAAATATTAGTGCTATGTTTGGTAATTAATGAAATTAACTTTTTAAGGGACATTACTTGTTATTTTTTTTATAAACCATAGGGATAAATTTTACATTTAACTTCTTATTTAAATTCAAGAGGGACCAAATATGTTATAAACTATGAATGGGTTTTTTAATCCCTGATTTTATGAGGGACCAAATATGTACTAAACCTAGAATAGATGAATGGACGGATTTACCCCATCTTAAATACGCATTAATTAACGGTGTTACTAACAGGTACTCTACCTGTTATGAAATGTAAAGTTGAGGGACGTTGATCGTTAAATATTTCTTTAAGGGACCTTAGCCGTTAATATTTGTGAACTACACACACACACACATGTATATATATATAGAGAGAATTGGGTTCAAACGAGAACGACATATATTTAAAAGAACATGAGAACGACAAATCACATACAAAATCATAAGTGATTTTACATAATGCTTGTGTTTGACGTCGCGTTAATTTTGAGGCACGTCATGACCCATTGCATAATTTTTATAACAACATATTGAAATATTCTTATCATTTTATTTTCTTATTTTTTATTTTTAATATATAACCTAATTTAAAATGGTGTGTGTGTGTTTATGTGTGTATGTCTTATTTAAATATTAAACAAATTTGATTAATTAATAAAAAATAAAGATTAAATGAGAATTTAGAATAGTGGAGTAAATTGCATATAACAAAACACAATCGGTTGTTATAAAATAATACTATTTTTTTCTCGAATTTTATTAAACTTATTTTAATGATAATTTAAAATAAGAAATAACTTTAATAAATAAATAGATAAAAATATTAATTTTAGGAGATTTAAACCTAAAACTTTGAAAAAAAATCATGTATTTATCAATATTTTTTAATGAAATTATTTGCTTATTTTTTATAACTAGAAGCATACTCGCGCAATGCAGCGATATACATCACGATTTTAATGTTTTTTTTTGCTTTTTTTCTTCTCGATTTACAGTACGATTTTGGATGATTTTGAGAGAGTGATAATGTTTTTATAAATTTGTTTAATTTAGGCTTAATAATATAATGTTTTTTATATAAAAAAAATTAAGTATTTTGTTAGGATTCAATGGTTATTTTATATATTTTAATGACATCTAGAAAAAAAACCAATTACATATTTAATAATATAATTAAAACAAACTTATAGTAATATAATATATCTATACTATATTATAAACAGACATAAAAACTCTTAAAAACAAGTCTTAAAGTTTAATGTATCGTTATTTAATGATAATTACTTAAAATCTCTTAAAAACAACCATTAAAACTGTATGTACTACATTTAATATTATTTATTAACTTTCAATCATTATCTCTAACCATTTTAATTCCCCTAAAATCATTTCACACTTTAACTTTCCTAAAATCACTCTCAGCATAATTAAATATAGAATAAAAATCAAATTTTAAATATAAAAAATCTAAAATATAATTAAAAAAATCTAACAAAATATTTTATAAAAAAAAAATATATTATCAAACCAAAATAAATTACATTATATTTTGTAGCTAAGTTTGTAATTGAGTTCAATTATTATGTTTTACTGTCTTATATATCCTTATTCGATTATTATTGATGTATTTTTAAATTTATAATTTATTGTAATAAGTTATGGTTTTATATTTTTAGAAGCAATTTGATTTTTTGGTCGTCGTTTTTGTACTTTTATGCATTGAGTACTGTTTATTGATATACATTACCTAAAATTCAAGAATATAAGTCATGATGCATGAATACAAATTTCTAAAGATATATGTTTGAATTAATAACTAACTCATAATCATTAAATTCTAACAAAATACTTATTTTTTATAAAAAAAATTATATTATTAAGTCTAAATTAAACAAATTTATATAAAAAATCATTATCACTCTCTCACAACCATTCAAAATCGTAATGTAAATCGACAAAAAACAGAAAATAAAATGAAACATTAAGGGATTGTTTGGTAGTTGCTGAATGGTTAAGTGGTCAGAATGCTTAAGAGACTCTGTATCGTTAAGAGATGAATCTTGTTTGGCAAAGAAAAGTTATGCCTCTTAATGATTCCAAAACCCTCTGAATGATTTTGTATCCTGACCCTTCCTTAACCATTAAGAGCCCTGATTTCATTCTTAACAATTAAAAAACAATCGTATTTCATTTTGCACTATATCATAAGAGTCTCTTAATCATTCTGACAACTTAATCATTCTGCATTAAATCATTCAACAACTTCCAAACAGCCCCATAGTGTAAAATGAAATATAGTTGTTTGATAACTGTTCTGAATGGACAGTCTGAATGACAACAAATTACCATTTTAAATCTGATTTGGTTATGAATAAAATATAGTTGTTTGACAGATATCTGAATAAAACAATCAATCATCTTAAAGAAAAAAAATCCATTTAGCATAAATAAACAAAATCATTTATATGTAGGTAGGAGAAATAGGTAAACCAACACCTTTAAAATCAGTAAATAAACACAATCATTCAATAAGCAAAATCCATAAAGGGAAAAAATCCATTTAACATAAATAAACAAATCATTCAATAGCAGCAACATAAAGAGGGAAGAAATCGATAAACCACATACACAAAATCAGTAAACCACAGGGAAGAAAGAAGGTTGTAGCAATAACCTATACACAAAATTAGTAAACCAAAGAGAAGAAAGAAGGCAGTAGCAATAACATATACAAAAAATCAGTAAACCACAGGGAAGAAATCAGGGTGAGATGGAGAGGGAAATCAGGGATGTGTTTATTTGCCACTGATTATAACAACAGGGAAGAAATTAGGGTTGTTTTTGCCACCGACCATAGAAGGAGATACCTGTGATGGAGAGAGGTTGTCGATGGGGTGGCCTACGATGGAGAGAGGGTTGTCAGTGGGGTGGCCTGCAATGGAGAGAGGGCTCCGACGGGATGGCCTGTGATGGAGAGAGGTCGCCGACGGGATGGTATCGACGTGGGAGAAGAGAAACGTGGGAGGAGTGGAAGTCGTATGCGGAGTGAAGGGAATGGCAAATGTGGAATAATGTGAGCTCTGAACCATTTTGCAGTACCCCATATACAAAATCGCTCAGAATTATATATCATGGTTAAGAGGTATCTTTTTTTTTTTGCCAAACAGTCCTAGCCTCTTACCGATTCAGAGGTGACCTCTTAATGACACCATTAAGAGCTAAACAAACAACCCCTAAAATCGTGATATATCTAGCTGCATTGCGCGAGTACGCTTCTAGTTAATTAATAGTGATACATGAAAATGTTTGCATAAAATGAAGACTCTGCACATACCAAATTGGTGGGTGTTAGAAGTCTGCAGTAGTAATATGTATCTTGTGCTTTGATATTTGTAAATTAAGAGCTTTTTAAAATATTGCATAAAATGATGGTACATTGTGCATAATAATTTGTATTTAAGAGTTTTTTATTCGTACTTTATAATATAGTATAGATTAAAGTTATAATAATTATGAAAATATACAATATAATTAATAGAAAAATAAATGTCTTGATGAAATACAATAAATAAAAAAAAGTAAAAAAAAATATATAATAGGATAAAAATGTAAAAGTTTATATACCAGAAGGACCAAATATGTAATTTGTTTATTTAATTTTTAAATGAATTACCATTTAATATTAATAAAATTGGAGGGAGGGATGAAAATAGAAGCAAATAAAAACCACAAGGACTAAAAAAACAGTTTTGAAAGACCAGAACAAAAACCGTTATAAGCATCAAACCACAGGGACTAAAATCATAGTTTACTCAAAATAAAATGAAACATTAAAATCATGATTATCTTGCTACATTGCCCGAGTACGCTTCTAGTATATATATGTAAATACAATATTATTATATATTTACTTTTTTAAAAGAGAATTAGGGAAGAAAAATGAAAAAAAGACAAAAATACCACTTTTTTAACGGACAATATTTAACGAAGTTAGTGACCAGGGACTACTTTCAGAGTAAAATGACAACCATGAGGATGGTTTATAGAATTATCAAAGTTGGGGTTCCATTTTCAAAGATTTCACTAAACCTCAGGGGCCCAAAGTTAAAGTTTACTCTATATTAAATGATAATAAAATATACAAATCCTTAAACTTACTTTTATAATGTAAAATATTGTAGACTTACAATATAAGATGTGATACATTTATGTGCCTTGGAAATTGCATGTCTTTTTCTTCATAGGTCATCCCTAGAACTCAGGTTGTGTTATTTGTCCTCCTAATAATGTAATAGAAACAAAAGCACATATATACTTTTTATTGTTTTAACCAAACAAAATATATATGATTGGTACTCAATGGTTTTATTTGCTTGTTGAATTTTATCAAGTATATAGTACATATTGGTGGTTTCATCAAGACAGTCAAAAGGTCGGAAACATGGAAATAGATCTCAATCGTTAGATGGATCTGATCAAATTAATGTGATTAAAATGAAGGTTACAATATTATTATTAAAAGAAAATTTACTCCCCCTTATAAATTTTTGATAAAAAAAAATAGGCAAAATATAATCAAAGGGGACAAATAAATTATGCCAAAAAAGTGGCATTTTATTCTCATTGACACACATATTGACATATTATTTTGTTTGATTTTATTCTCTTCACATTTTCAGCATTTAGACACTATATATATGTGTGTGTTTTTTGTGTGTGTAGGAATATATAGGAAGTTCCATTAGGAACCCAAAATTAATTAGGAACCCGGGAACCGTTCACAATGCGCAATGTGGCCCTCTTTATGATGAATATTCATAATGAATAACGCCTCCATATTCATCATGAATCACATTTATAATAATAACACATCTATATTCCTGATGAATATTTCACGTGTCATGCTGTGAGCAGTCCCCCGGTTCCCAATCAGTTTTAGGTTCGTTAGTTTCTATCTGAACCTGCCCATATATATAGACACACACGCACATAGACGCAAGAATACAAACAAATACCCACAAATGTACATACAACTTGGATTTAGGGTTTTTGTTATCCCCAATATCCTTATTGAATCTCAAATTGGGTTTGAGAATTCGATTTTGCACTTGTATGATATTGGTGTTTAAACACTTCTTGTTTGTTCCATGTAAGACAAGTGAAATGGGATCACATAACACCCACTGTCGATTTAAAGTCCAAATATACATCCCACAATCCAAGGGTATCGTTAAGGCGTGTTGAATAACCATATAATTGTATTGTTATATCATCAAGGAAGTCTATTTTTGAAGATAGTTCATGTAAACCAATTGGATATGGAATAAGGATAATTCACTTGTATAAGCACATGCACAAAACATAATTCATAGAGCTATTATTTGAATCGAACTTGTCAATTCCCTACCGTCTTTCAAAACTTTGTTACTTGTTTCCATCCAAAGCTTGTTGAGCATCTCCAACATAATCTCAAAAAATGGAAAAGAAAAAAAGGTGACTTTGGAGATTTTAACCTGCTTTTTGTTACAAAAATATATTCCAAAATGGAGAAAGTATGAGAGAGAAGATAAAAATATCTTAATTTGAAGAACCCTCTAAAAATAATTACTCAAATGAGAGAAATGGTTTTTTAATTGTTTCCACCAATTGCGTTTATTGTATTATATCATTGAGTAAGTTACAAATTTCGTCCCTGTGGTTATCGAAAATTTTGGATTAGGTTTTCCAAACGAAATAATTTCATATATGGTCACCTGGTTTCATTTTTGTTATGGATTGGGTCCCTTGACCTAACTCCACTAACCATTACTCCGTTAAGTAAGGGATAATATTGTCCTTTACTTTTTTTTCTTTAAAACATATAAAAATATATATTCTAGACCCACCGATTCACCCTTTCCCTTCTTTCACGGTGGACACCCTACTTTTATTTTAATATTAAAGAACATAATATATATATATATATATATATATATATATATATATATATATATATATATATAGTTTCAATTGGAAACTTTGGAAACCGTCAATTTTATTGGTTAAATTAATGAAATTGGTTCATAAAATTGTTTAATATGATCAAGTTGTTTCATATAATTTTTTTATTAATGAAATTGTTTCATATATTTGTGTTTTTTTGTAGTTTCATCTATTTTTCTCATTCTGATGAAATTGTTTCATGTATTTTCGTAGTATGATGAAACTTTTTCAGTTTTACATAAAAAACACAAATATATGCAACAATTTCATCAATAAAAGAATTATAAAACAATTTCATCAAATTAAACAATTTCATGAAACAATTTCATTAACTTAACCAATGAATTAACCACAAGGGTTGTGGTGTGGTGGTAAAGGCTTGGGGAGTTCATAGCGCTCAACCCGGGTTCGAGCCCCACTAACAGCACTTGTGGCCACTGAGGATAAACTCAGGGTTGCACGCTTTAGCAGCTGGACCAAATACCCTAATTGTCAGGGATGCCCAGGATACCCTTTCCAAGAAAAAAACTTAACCAATGAAATCGAGGATTTCCACGATTTTCAAAATTAGAGTGGTTTCCATTTGATCGCTTTTCTCTCTCTCTCTCTCTATATATATATATATGTGTGTGTGTGTGTGTGTGTGTGTGTGTGTGTGTATTAAAATGACTAAAACACCCTTAATTTAACGGAGTTAAAGGTTAATTGCATTAAGGTAAATGACCCAATCCATAATAAAAATAAAATGACTATACATGTAATTATTTTATTTGGATGACCCAATCCAAGATTTTCATATAACCACATGGACGAGATATGTAATTTACTCTATATCATTTTATATATATAAAAAAAGGCTATTAAGTTTATTGAATAACTTAAATGGTATAATTAATATTGAAATAGTTAGGATTTGAATGATTTCTTCAAAAAAAAGTAACTTTTGTTTCTCAAAATTTTAAAGAATATTAGATTTTTGTTGAAAACTTATTCACCAAATGCATATGTTTGTATCAATAAGACATTCATGAAAATATGGTAAAATATCTAATTCAGATATTTTCAATAATACTAAAAAATAAAGAAAAAACCAAACAATAATTAATTATTGGACAAATAGAGTATCAATTTGAATTTACAAATATGGTAAATTTTGCTGATTTATTTCTATCTTTTATATACTACTAGTGTTGGGCTCGTGCATTACACGGGAGAATAATTTTTTTGTTGGAATATTGAATCGAGTTAAAATGAAACGTACTTTATCTGTTAACAGTTAATGAAATACAATGTGAAAAACGGATGTATTTTCATAAGTGATTAATTTGCATATATTCTTAATCGTCTGTTGTTATTAGTTTGTGCAATAATATTGGTAATAGTTTCGTATTATATTATTTAAAACTCAAACGATATGTGTCACAACATATTTATCTGACTATTGACTTCAAGACCTCATAGTATTAATCGATAAAAATAAAGATATGTATATATATCTTATTCCCCTAATTCGAAAAATATGATTGTGGGTTTTGAAAAATATAAACAAATCCTCAGTAAATAAAATAAAATATAAAAAAGTAGTTTTTCAAAGAAACAAAAATATAGTGGAATACCTTTTGTTCAGTTGCAGGTTCCGTCATTGACACCCGACCGTTCGTCTTCTTCTTGTACTCGGATGATACATAGAGAAGCTATATATATTTATAGTGAATGTAGAGAATATTTTAAAATCTTTTATTTTCATTTTCGATTTTACATTTAAATGTAAATATATTAAAAATATGGAAGAATATTTTTATATCTACATCGTTTCTATTTTATTTTCTTTACACTTGGTTAATTTGGAAAGTATTGCGGAATATTTTTATTTTAAAAAATACGATAATTTATTAGTGTATCTCGTTATTTTTTTAATTTTAATTCATATCAATCTTCTTTTTTCTTATTTTAATGCTCGTGAAAAAAAATACGTGTAAAATTTATATTATAAAAAAAATACGTGTAGATTTTATATTATGCTGATATAAAATACGTGTATATTTTATAAAATATAATAGATTTTATATTAGCAAAAAAAATACGGAAAAAAAAGAGTTTATAAAATAAAATATGGAAAAAGATTTTATAAAATAAAATATGGAAAAATCATTATGAGATGTAATATAAAAAAATACGGAAGAAAAAAGATTTTATATTACATCTCATTAGTACAGATTTAAATGTAAAATCTACATTTAAAATAGATTATGCTAATATAAAATCTATTTTATAAAACCCTCCACCAAAAAAATAAATAGTTATATTAATAAATGAGTATTCATTCCACAAATAGATGATTATGTGAGATACTGTGTTTGGAAAAGTTGTACCAAAGCATTAAGAAATTGTAAATTAAGTAATTGGCTTTAATTAGTTGTAATGTGTGCTTAAAATGTTGCAATTAAGAGTTTTTTATACCGTTTTTATAATATAGTGTAGATAATTGTTTCAAATTTTATAATTTGTGATATAGGGTTGGTTCCGATGATAATGAAAAAATATAGTGAGAAGGGTAAGAAAAGATCTCCACACTTGGATGCACATTAAAATGAGGTGCACTGAGATGCAATGCACGAGTTTTAAAAGGCTTGTCATGGTCGCCAACATGGTGTGCTGTAACTTAAAACTCATGTCTGACACCATGTTAAGCTTGTGGTATGCCATGGCGCTATGTGCATTTTTAGTAACCAGATTTTAAATTTTTATTACCTTTTTAGTTTTAGTATATACTAGAAGTGTGCGCAATGCAACACGACATATCTCGATTTAATGTTTTGTTTTGTTCTTTGTTTTTGTCGATTTTATAATACAGTTTTGTTAGAAGATGAATATGGTTGAAGGAGACGATGAATATGCTGAAGGTTTGAAACCTCGATATATTGATTGAGAGAAAACGTACAATGCGATAAGTAAATAATGAGTAATCTAACCTAGACTACAAAATACAACATATATATACGTAGACTAAATGGGTTTGGGCTCTATACTGACATGGGCCTGGGCCCTCTATATACATTAACATCCCCCCTCAAACTCAATCGGGAGAAGAATGAGCCAGATGGAGTTTGGAAACTAGATCACGAAACCGTCCTGGTAAATGAGCTTTAGTGAAAATATCAGCCGGTTGATCAAGAGTCGAAATAGGAAGAAGTTGAATAGTCTTGTGAGTCACATGTTGACGAACAAAGTGACAATCAATTTCAATATGCTTCGTTCGCTCGTGGAAGACATCATTGTGAGCAATCTGAATGGCACTGTTGTTGTCACACCACAATGAAGTTGGAGACTGTTGAGGAGCCCCCATGTCAGAGAGTAGCCAGCGTAACCACACAAGTTCTTGAGCCGTGTCAGCTAGTGCTCGATACTCAGCTTCAGTACTGGACCGAGCTGTGAAAGATTGTTTCTTGCTTCGCCAGGATATAAGAGAGTCGCCAAGAAAGAAACAGTAGCCGGTAGTGGAGCGACGATCAGTCATGTCACTGTCCCAATCAGCATCAAAAAAACCTCGCAAAATCAACGATGAGGTGGATGGAAAATGAAGATCATGAAACATGGTCCCTTTTAAATATCGAAGAATGCGCAGAACATCAGCGTAGTGATCAGAACAGGGTGCAGACATGAACTGACTGACAGTATGAACAACATAGGCAATATCAGGGCGAGTCACTGTCAGATAGACAAGTGACCCCACTAACTGGCGATATAAAGTAGGATCACGCAGAGGAGGTCCAACATTTGGAGCCAAATGAAGGTTGTGCTCAAGAGGAGTGGATGATGTTTTGTTGTCAGTAATCCCAGCTTTTGACAAAAGATCTGAGGTGTATTTGGATTGACACAGATAAATTCCCGATGGATCGGAGAGCACCTCAAGACCAAGAAAATAGTGTAAAGAACCAAGATCCTTCATCTCAAAACAGGAGCTGAGAAATGACTTCAGATTGGCTATGCCTGTAGAGTCACTGCCAGTAATAATCATATCATCCACATACAGGAGAAGTAAGATTGTGCCAGCCTCAGTGATCCGAGTAAACAGTCCTGAATCATAGTTGTTGGGTGAGAAGCCCAGAGAGGTGACTGTGGAACTGAATTTTTTAAACCAAGCTCGCGGAGCTTGCTTGAGGCCATAAAGAGCCTTCCGAAGACGGCAAACATGACCTTGTGGAAGTCGAACGCCTGGAGGAGGTGTCATGTATACCTCCTCAAAAAAGTCACCATTCAAAAAGGCATTCTTAACATCCATCTGAAAGAGAGGCCATTGTTTGGTAGCTGCGATGGCAAGAAGACTGCGAACAGAAGTAACTCGAGCAACATGTGCAAAAGTCTCCTCATAATCAATACCGTACTCTTGATTGAAGCCCTTGGCCACAAGATGAGCTTTGTACCGATCAATAGAGCCATCAGATTTGGTTTTGATTTTAAACACCCATTTGGATCCAATGGGTGACTTACCTGGTGGAAGAGGGACAGATTCCCATGTCTGAGCTTTGTCAAGTGCCTGAAGTTCCTCATCCATATCTTTCTGCCAATCAGGGTTAGAGGAGGCTTCCTTGTAGGAAGTAGGTTCGTGATTTGACAGAAGAGTAGCATAAACATGATAATCACGAAGATGAGAAGGAACTTGTCTTACCCGTTCTGATCGTCTAACATTCTGAGATTGAGAGGTTCCGGGAGCCAAAGACTCAGCAAGCACCTCAAATGTTGGTTGTGCGGATGGAGCAGATGATTGATGTTGATCAGGAAAACTAGGAGAGGCAGGCTGTGTGAGGGCAGGAGACTCTGAAGGAGAGGTAGACTCATAAAGAGTTGGAACAACAGGTGGATATGATATGATGTCAGATTGGATTGAGTCCAATGAGACGGAAGCATCAGTGAAAAACGGAGTGGTGAGGTTAGGAGGCTCACGAAACTTGGATATAAAAGAGAAAGGAACATGTTCCTAGAAGGTAACATGACGTGATATACGAAGACGCTGGGAGATAGGATCCCAACAGCGATAACCCTTGTGCTCAATACCATATCCAAGGAAGCAGCACAGTCTGGAGCGAGGTTCAAGTTTGGTATGTTCATGAGATTGTAGTTGAACAAAACAAGCACTACCCCAAACTTTTAGAAGTTCATAGGCAGGAGTGACCTCATAAAGAGCCTCATAAGGAGACTTATTATTGAGGATGGGAGTAGGGTGATGATTGATAGTATAAACTGCAGTGAAAGCAACTTCACCCCAAAAACGTTCTGGACATTTAGCGGAGATGAGAAGAGTGCGAACCGTATCAAGAATATAACGGTGTTTGCGTTCAGCACGACCATTTTGAGGAGATGTGCCGGGACAGAAGTAATGAGAGAGAGTCCCCTGAGATTGAAGAAAGGAGAGAAGCGATGACTCTTTGTATTCCATAGCATTGTCAGCTCTAAGAATCTTTATAGATTTTGAGAACTGGGTGTGAATCATCCGGGCAAACATAATATAGATTTGGGGTAATTCCGAACGATGTTTCATGAGATATATCCATGTGAAATGTGTATGATCATCAATAAAAATAACAAAATATCGAGCACCCCCCATGGATGGATGTGGTGTTGGTCCCCATACATCAGAATGAATAAGATCGAAAGAAGAAGTAGAATTAAACTCATTCATTTCAAAAGGTAAAGCATGATGTTTGCCAAGTTTGCAAGATAAACAAGAAATATTGTCAGTTGATACACAATTTCCTAACACCCCTAAATGAGCTAATGATTTTATTCTGGCTAGAGATAAGTGACCCAGCCGGGCATACCACAACTCAAAGGAAGAGGTGCTGGAAACTGAGGCAACAAGACTTGAAGAAGGTAATGGAAGACGCAGGTAGACCACTTCAATCATCCGTCCAACTTTACGGCCGAGTCTAAGGATCTGCTTGGTCTTTGAATCCTGTACAACACAACCAGAAGAATGAAATAAAATGATCAAATTAGATTCAAGAAGCTGCGCAATCGAAACTAAGCTCAGAGATAGCTTCGGAACATTTAGAACATCCGGTAATTGTATATGAGGAGTGGAAGCATTTCCACTAAAGGATACCGGTAGACCAGTGTTGTCAGCAGTTCTTACTGACGTAAATTGTTGAGGTGGTTTCTTAGAAACGAAACCATCAGGGCAATGTGTCATATGATTGCAACACCTAGAGTCAAAAGGCCATACGTTACCTGATGCAGCTGAGTGTGGAGAATTCTTACCCATAGCACCAGACATGATCTGCTCCATGAGTTCCTGATTGCGACGCATCAGTTCCATTAGGTCAGGTGAGGAGGCTGTAGAAACCCCAGTATCAGCAATGGTAGGCCCAGCAACAGCGTGAGTCCGGTTCTGAGAACCAGTGTGCTTTGAGTTCTTCGAGCAATCAGACTCATAGTGACGCGGATGAGTGATGCCACACCTACGACACTTACGAATAGGACGATCAAGAAGAAGATGAGCAGGAGAATGGCAAAATGCACACTCGGATGTGTTCGTCTTTCCCCCAGATTTGGAATGATTGTTGTTGATTCATTTGCCTTTGGACTTGGGATGAGACGTGTATAGAACGCTATCAGTAGTGGGCATCGGTGATCGCATGTGAAGACGGGTTTCTTCACTTATCAATTCTGATATAACTTCTTCAATAGTAGGTAATGGCTGCCTATGAAGAAGAGAAACACGAACATTCTCAAATTTGTCAGTAAGACCCATCAGAATAGTAATCAAATGTAGCTGGTTGAAGTAGGCAGTGAATTGTTGAGCTGTGTCATCAAAAATTTGTGGTGCTCCAAGACTTATATGATCTCTGAGAGACTACATTTCAGATATATAAGAGTTTATGGATTGATCAGGAAGCTGACGTTTGCTCTGAAAAGTGGTCCACAGTTGATACTGATGAGATAGACCAGATGACGTGTACCGTTTGGCGAGAAAATCCCAGAGACTTTTGGCGGTAAGGTAACCAAGAAACTGTTGGTTGATCTCAGGAGTAGTGGAGGCATTAATGAAGCCCAGAATACGAGCATTATTGATGTCCCACTCATTCATGCGTTTTGTAAAGTCAACAACATTCTCAGTTGGTTCCTGAACTGGAACTTTGGATGCACCAGTTCATAGGTGTAAAGGCCATGGGATTTTAGCAGAATTGTCATATGATGATGACAAATAATGTAGTTGTTACCATTGAAAACAACTGAGATGGGATTTGAGTTACTGAAATTGGTAGCCATGAATTGAGAAATAAATACTGAGAAACAGTATTAATGACCGGTATTAACGACCGATAGAGTATTCGACCGGTAGGGTGATGTTCGACCGGTAGGATGATGTTTGACCGGTATTAACGACCGGTAGGGTTCGACCGAAAGGTGTTCGACCGGTGGATGTTCGACCGATAGAGTTCGACCGACAGGCGTTCGACCGGCTAGGGTTTCAGAAAACAAACCAGCGGCGACTTCAAAACAGATCGATCTGATCTTGAAGAAACAAATCGATTCAAGCAAAGAAATCGATTCAAAGGCGATGACTCACAAAGAACCAACGGCGGCGGCGACAAGAGACGGCAAGAGGCAGAAGCGGCGACAAGAGTCGATTATGGTTCGGATGAACAGTGATGACGATGAACAATAAAAACAAATCGAAGAATAAACCTACAACTCTGATACCATGTTAGAAGATGAATATGGTTGAAGGAGACGATGAATATGCTGAAGGTTTGAAACCTCGATATATTGATTGAGAAAAAACGTACAATGCGATAAGTAAATAATGAGTAATCTAACCTAGACTACAAAATACAACATATATATATACGTAGACTAAATGGGCTTGGGCCCTATACTGACATGTGCCTAGGCCCTCTATATACATTAACAAAAATACTTCTTTGTTTTTGTCGATTTTATAATACAGTTTTATGTGAGTTTTGTTTATTATGTTAAGAGTTATTGAATACCATTAATGCATACAGAAACACCCTTTGTAAACCAAAGGCATTTTTTGTCATTACAAAAATAGAAGGATTAATTTTGCAAATACGTTAATGATTTAATAATCGATAAGATTTTATACATTCATCGTCGATGGGTAACATCATTTAAAGAAAAAAAACAGCATAAAAAATGGTGCAAATAGTCATTCTTCTTCAATGTATAACACCATTTTAGAATATTCTAGATATATTCATTTTTATCTACAACTATATAAATGTTCAATAATATCATTTTATTTACTAACTTTACAAATTATACCCTTATATTTGTTATTTTTACTATAACGTAAATTATATCGTGGTATTATTACTCTTCTTCTTCTTATTTTTATAAAAAAAAGACTAGAAATTTAAAAAACAAACATTTCATTAAATAATGAAAGTTACATTAAGTATCTAAACAATGTTGCATATGCAATTGAACTTCGGTTAACTTGGAGGATATGGAAATGGTTTACCAAATTATTAGACCATCCATAAGAGGCTTTTAAATGCAATTGCAAAAGCAATTGTAAGTCAAAATTTGATGCCACCTATGATTTCACTTGCAAAATATGCAAGTCTCTTTGCAAGCCATGTCATCATCTTCCTTCTCACTTTTTTTTTTTTTTTCTTTTTCTTAATTTTTTAGATAAACTACATTTTTTATATAAAATAATATTTTTTTATATTTTAATTATCATTAAATTAAAATAAAGAATTATATATCATGTTATTAACTAAAAAAAATATAAATGTATATAATAATTTATAAAATAATTAATAAATGTTGTAGTGGGGACCACTTTTGAAAGTGTAGGTGGATTGCATGTGTGTAGAAGATAATTACAAAAGCTGATGTGCCTCAATTGAAAGTGTAAATGAATTGCTAAGATTTGGATGATCTTAGATTACTAGAATATGTATCTTGGTTTTGTATCTACTTATTTTGGTGGTTATTATGCATGTTAACTTGTTTGTTGGTTTATTAGTTAATTTTAAGTTCATGTACTAAAATATAATTATGTTTAACTACATGTTTTTCTTAAATATTATTGTGTTTAAATAATATAAATCTAATTAACAATTTAATACACGTGGCACATAAATGTTTTATAGCTTTCGAAATAAAAATAAATAAACATCAAAATTGAGGGACCATTTGTGTATATATTGAAACCTAACATAGAAAATGGTGTAAAGGAGAGAGTTACACCCAACCCAATTTCAAATTAAGCCATTGTTTGGAGAAAAAAAAAAGTTATTTTTTTTACATGTTTGAAATACCATAAATTAACTTATAAGCTAACTTATTGAAAAACTACTGATAATAGCGTTTTTAAAAACTAGCTTATCAGCTAGTTTGTCAAACATAGTTTAAGGGGGCGTTTGGTTCGCAGAATGTTTTTGGATGGAATGAAATCTGTAATTTGACTTTGAAGGAATTGGAATGAAATGTTGTCAGGTTTGACCACCTATTTGGTTGCAGAATTGGAATGAAATCTGTTAAAGGAATTGGAATCTGTCTGTTTGGTTCACAAATTCTAGCTTCAGAATTGGAATGGAATTTTGGTAAATGACCGAAATACCCCTTTTCATTATTTTTAATTTTTTTAAACAAAAATTGCTTTAATAAAATAGTCATTAAATACTTTATTTTTAAACTAAAAATACTTTAATAAAATAATTATTAAGTACTTTAATGAGTAAAAAATTTGATATACACAACCCAAACATAACAATAAACCAAATGACGTTACTAGATCGGTATTAAAATTGTTCCAAAATACTTATATACCACAAAATACATGTCCCAAAATACTTACATGACACTAACTACATGTTCCAAAATACTTACATGCCACCAAATACATGTCCAACATACTTACATGCCACCAAAATACAAAAGCATATTCACCAATACATGTCCAAAAATCATTGATAACCAAGCAATCATTCTCGCAACATAAACCTCACAAACTCTTCTCGAGCTTCTCCTTCATAGTTCCAAAAACTTAACACAGCTTCAGGATCACGTGTTATTTTCCTCAGTGTCGTAAACCTTTCGAAACACTATCAATCAAATAAGTATATCAAGTTTAACAAATTAAAAACACCAACATTTACACAGACCACATGTGTTATATTAATACAACCCTTTATTCCCATCATAAATATAATATTATCTTTTAAAACTCTGCATTTCCAACAGAAAGGGTAGACCTAAGCCCCCCACTCCCACCCCAATGAACACCTGGAAAGGTAGATAGATAGAAATGAAAATGGTCTAGCAATTGGATCTACTTGGTGCACACACAAAGGTCTAATAAAAGATTGAAAAACTTCATTTCAGCTTGGCTCTAAATGATGAAAGTCATGAAACAAGGACATGCAGAAAGAAAACAAGATAATGTTACTCTAACTTAAGTGTGATAAAGAACACAAAAACAAAGCTGAGAATGGAGTCCATGTATTGAACTACACAACAAAGGTTTGGATTTTAGTCGTTGGCTGATGATAATGCTCAAATCATATGATTGCAACAAGCCCAACATGTACAGAGTAAAGTATTCATCTGCTAACAGTTTATGGAATTTAATGTCTTCTTTTGACGGAGATATAACAACTAATTACAGTCAGGTAGGTACTGGTAACGATAACTTATTTTCTTCATCCTTTTGTTTTGCATCATCACCATGGTGTTTGAAATTGTTGTAATTTCTCGTATAATTAAAAAAATTACTAACATGACATTGTTTTGGCAAAAGAACAACAAAGATGATTGCATTCGAGAACATTTATCATACCAAATCGATTTTCATACCAAATCGTAACAATGTCAAAATCGATTTTCAGAAACACTATCATACCAAATCGATTTTCAGGAATCGGTTTTCAGAAACAAATGAATCGCTTTTATGAAGTAAATGACTAACCAAATCGATTTCTCAAAATCGATTTTCAATCAGTTAACACATTATCTTTCAGAAATGGAGAAATCGAGAGAAGAAATGGAGAAATCGAGAGAGATACCTGTTGAGAAATCGAGCGAGATGCCTGTTGATGTTGGTCGAGCGTTTATGGAGAAGACGAGAGAGACACTTCTATGTCTGATAGAAAATGTAGGGTTTATTTGGTGTGAAGGGTATTTTTGGAATTAATAAAGTGTCAAATTCCATTCCAATGAAATGCTCCCCTTTTAGGATGAAATGTCAAATTCAGCCATATATAGAATTTAATGGAATTGAAGATTCCATTCCATTTAAATACTTGAACCAAACAAAAGAATGAAATCTGGTCAATGGAATTCAACATTCCAATTTCACCAGATTCCATCAAATTCTGTGAACCAAACGCCCCCTAAGTGTTTTACTGTTCATTATACCAAAGATGGTGCAAGAAGTAAGAACCCTATTAGAGCAAAATGGTGTTGGTAAAACAAAATGATGGAAGAAATGAGAACCCAATTGGAGATGGTTTAACAATGAGAATTAAAATTTAGAATTTCCAAAAAAATTACCTTCGACTCTGATAGTTTCTTCATCATAGAGATTACAACATTGATTGTATTTTTAAATTTATACATTTACTAAAATAGTATTTTTTTTTTCTCTCATTAAACATATATTTTCTCTTATGGTAATCACTTTTTTTGGAATTTTGAGGAAATTAGACAAACGTCTTCTACATCCTTTCATTTTTGAGAAAATGTTTTGAAAAATCTGTTTGTGTAAAAAACTTAGCCAAAATTTTATTTTAGGATATATCTTCAAAATTAATTTTAAATAAATGGAAAATTAAAACATAAAAAACCATCAATTAATGATAAATTTAGATAACTGGATCAAAATAAAACGTAAGTTGTTTTAATTCTTACCTTAAATAATCTATTTTCAAAAATTTAACTTTGGTATCTGCAACAAAATATCTCCAACAAGAAATTTTAATAAAAAAAAGTTTACAAAATTATAACAAATTTTTTTTTCTTTACAAAGTTAAAACATCTTCTCTTGATTACATCAACATATAATACACTTCCAAAATGGAGTTTTTCAACGCAAGTTTTCAAAATAAGAATGATACAAAATTATATATTCTAATGCAATCTGCTCATAAATTTATGTAAAAAAATGCAACTTAGGGCATGTTTACCAAACGCTCACCTAGATAACCGCTTACCGGTAAAATTCAACACTATCATTAATTATCGTGTAAGATTTTAGTCCACCAAAACGGTATTATATGCAACAATTTTCCCAATCAGAACTAACCGTGGTAAGAGTCTTCGTCATCACTTACCGGATAAGACTTTTGGTCTTTACTTTAACTCTTATCGGGTGACATAATTGTAATAAAGTGCAACAAATAAATTTTTTCCCCAATCAATGTAATAAAGTTTCAAATTTTTTTTTTTATTATTTCATACCCATTTTGACCGATAACATATTGATATTTGATGACATTTTAATCAATATTTTCTTTTTATCAGTAACATGTAGATTCACCATTGTAAAAAAATTTCAAGCAATACAACTTAATACCTTAACATAATCGTCATTACAACATCAGTCAAATAAAAAAAAATATACATATCGAAAACAACTTTTTACCTGATTCTCAAAACTGATTATTGTAACTTCAAATCACACTAGTCAATTTTAAGAGCACATCCGAACACCCCCTGGATACATAAACACATCAAAAATTGATTATTACAATTTTAAATTTCACATCCAAACACATCATTGTGTAAAGGTAATGTTGAAATAAAAACAACAAAAAGATTGGAAACATGAAATAACAATATGGATGTCAAATCAAAAAGGAAAAAATGCTCGTTTTTATGGTATAATTTATTTCACTCCAATTTTAATTATTTTTTTATTAAAAATAGGGGGAGAGGGGGTCTTTATAGTTTTAAACACCTTTTTAAGCACACCGGTTGGATCAAATTCATCCAACGGTTGAGATTTGTTTCCATGGTTCCTGCCTTTTTACTGTTTTCATTTTAATCACCCTCTCTAAACATACATACATGCATGTAATATATATACACACATGCACTTTAATATCACAATTTATAAAATACTTTTAGGAATTGCTAAAATAGGTAGAGATTTTGGTTTTTAATACTTCATTTTAGAAAAATTATAACATAGTTGCATGGAGATGCTCTCAAAATATACTTTAATACCAATTGAACTAATCATAATTGTAACTACTAATTAAATCAGTAAAATTTGTTATAAATAACACAAAAAAAAAAAAAAAAAAAAAATTAACAGCAGGAGACTCTATACGCAAAAGTTAGGAGGACTTACAGCAACAATCTCCCACCAAGTGCTTGCAGCAATGAACCGTAAAAAGCTTGATATTGATCAGCAAAATCAAGAGGCTGCCATGGCTTCCACCACCTCATTTGTATGAATATTGGCATCGGGTATACGGTTGAGAACCTGAGAGAACCCCGCGTTCGGTAAATTATCCGTTTTTCACATTTCTTGTGATAAGAAATGAAGATATGATTACAGGTCTCGTATTTAGGGCTGTAAACGAACCAAACGTTCAGTGAATTGTTCGTGAATTATTCGGTGGGAAGTTCGTTTATGTTCGTTTATTTAATAAATAAATAAACATGAACACATTTTTTTGTTCGTTTAGTTAAATGAACGAACATGAACAATGGTCTTGTTCGTTCATTTATGTTTGTTCATTTATGTTCGTTTATATTTGTTTATATATATAAATATATTTATATATATCATGACATTAATGTGTCAAAACATTAATTAAAATAATTTTTTAAAAATTCTTTTTTATACCTCCTAAATTTATCCGTTTTTTATCTTGTTATGTTATTTTTTACGAACGAAATGATGAGTAACGGTGGTTGTTTTTTATTCATTTGTGTTTGTTTATGTTCATTTGTGTTCGTTCGTTTACGTTCATATACGTCCGTTCGTTTATGTTCATTTATGTTCGTTCGTTTCCGTTCGTTTAGCTTTTAATGAACGAACATAAACGAACACGAACAAACATATTTTCTTAACGAACGAACATGAACACTAAAAATTTCGTTCGTTTACCGTTCGTGTTCGTTCGTTTGTTCGGTTAAGTTAAACGAACGAACACGAACAAACCTCCGTTCGTGTTCGTTCGGTTCGTTTACAGCCCTACTCGTATTCATAATGAATACGTGACTTGTAGAACGAAAAATGTGTTGAATGTGAAGCTTAATTTGGACTGTAAATTGAAGTATGACTTCAGGTTCCAGTTTTTTGTTTGAAGAAGGTTATTCACCTGCGGTTGGGGGTGGGGGTGGGGGTGGGGTTCAACTTTTTGTATGGTTTTCTTCATATTTTTGTGAATTTTAAGCAAGAGTTGGCTGTCATTTGCTTACCTCAAACAAGTGCCAAGAAACAAATGCATCTGTGGCTGCATATTTCAGCTGTTCCTTTGACAAAGGATTAGCCTCCCAATTTCCTAATCGAATTTTGGACGGCTTTGCAACCTGCAAAGAAATATGGCAGGTAAATATGTTTATGAGGGGAGATCAAATAGAAACCGCCCAAATGTTACAAACAGGGATGGACCCAGAAAATTTTTAATACGGTGGCACCATATAATATAGACAAAAAATAATTACAAAAAACACTGTTTTTATCGACGTGTCTTCATCTTTTTACCAATGTTCAATATCACTTGATGTGTTTATAGCCTAATTCCACAGCTTCAAGGGATTTTTAAAGTTTTTTTTTGCTTGATTTTGAGGAATTTTTACGGGTTTTTTTATCGATTTCGAGCCATTTTTTCAGTTTTTTGGTTGATTTCAAGAGGGTTTTTTTGGGCTTTTTGGTTGATTACGAGGTACGGTTGCACCTTCTTGAACTTTTGAATATCATACGGTGGCACCTTCTAAAGCGATACAGTTGCACTTTTCATAAGCGTAAAAATTTTAACCTTTTGGCGGAGAAATAATACGGTGGCCCGTGCCACCGTATGCCCTTCTTTGGGTCCGTCCGTCCATGGTTACAAACCGGGAGAACCAATTTGTATCATTATATGTGTGAACATGCAATGCTCATACAGTGTTGTTTCATAGATGAAACGTGAAGGATTGTTTTGCGTCTGAAAGAACACAAAATTACGGTTATATATGAAACACACATTCATACTCACACACAAGAACAGAACATGTGAAACAATATGAATCATAGGTTAAAATCAAACTCATTGGATGGTTTTGGTTGATTTTTACAGGTTTGGTTTTCACATTTGTAGTTTCATCTATGAAACACATGAAACTGGTTTTCACCGTTTTGTAAATTGTAACATTTAGTGGGTTTCTGTTTGATCTTGAGTCATACGCTTAAACCCTAATCTTAAAGAAGGAATGCATGCAGTTTACTCTTGCTTAAAAAAAGTAAGATTTGCTATCAATCTATTATTCACATGGGTTACAACCAAGCATTTACACAAACCTAAGACAGAAAGAAAATAGGGGAAAGGTAAACACAAAAACGAGTCAAAAGAATTTTTGAACCATTCTGCTTGTTTTGTTTTTTTTGTGTGTGCAAATAAAGATCATTCATGGAAAATGGTGTGAAAATAAAAAATAAAAAAATGCCTTGCAAGAATGAATCATTTTCGGACAAAAGGAACAAGTGCAATGGTTTTTTTACATTCATATTTCCGTAACTTCTCTAAAATGTTCATTTCTTACAAATTACAATCTTTTTAGGCACCTTTGTAACATTTAAGGTTACTTTGTAATTAATAGCCAGATACGATGTTTCAGAAGTGTGTCACTCCATAAGCAACTTCTGTACAAAGACGAACCACTCTCTCTTCTGTTTCAGAAGGATCTGACACGTTATGGTTCAATTTCCAAGTTCAAGTACAGAATCCTCCTAGAATTGCTTCGATCCATGTTACAGCTCTTATTTTCTTAAGTTCATATGACTTGTCAAATTAACATGGCACTTCTCTTCATAGTTCATCAATATTTAGACATACTTATATGTGAACATCAGCTATTTGAAATGGTAAAATGAATTAGAGAAAGTGACAATAACCTGTTGGCATGTAAGTGTCTCCGTTAATGATGCCAGACCCCAGCTCTTGGGCTCGCCACCAAGCTTTTGATTGGCTAAACTTGAAAGATCTGCTAAAGCTTCTACAGACACATTATGGTCATTAAAGACCTTACGAGCATCGCCAGCAATGCCAACTCCAACCTGTTCATTTGGTAAGGGGTACATAAACATCTGATGAGATGCAATGATCGCATAATAGTTAGAACAGAAATAAGAACTGAAGTTTACAAGATTCACTGACCTTTACAGATCTAGGATCCCGTAGAAGGGACTTCAAATTTTCAGGGAATCCAGAATGAATAATATGCATTACATGGCAACGGGCAGCATCTGCACATATCTGCATTACTGCCGCCTTCCCTTGTTTGACACCTGCGTGGTTGAGAGCTCTCTGTAAAAGGGATAACTTTCGACAACAAAAACGTATCAACTACTGTACTTGCTAGTAATTAGATTCAAAGCTACCAGCTGCCACTTTGTATTCCAAACAGAAAAGGCAAGGAACACAAGCAGAAAGAATATAGAAAGGCACTGTCAAATAACTGTCTACCAGAATAAAAAGGGCACCTAACTCCTCTGCTCTGGAGGGTTCGGGATGAAGTCACTGTGAGATTGTTGCCTGGTACGATCTCCAAAAATGGTCAATAAAGATAGAACCAGGACCACTCTAGTTCTCGTATCCTGAGATTGTATGTTAATTCATAACAAATTATCAAGCTTTATCTATGTGTCCACTGTCCTTTTCTGATATACAAAAATAGCATCTCCTTACGTAATTCTGTTATACTCTAGATTATTAGTGGTACAAGTAGTTAATGCCTATGATGTACAAGTAGGTAATGCAGAGCTCTAGTTTAAAATAAGTGTGAGGGGCCAGGTGAAGGGTATTCTGTTTTGGTGTCAAATTGGACGTGAGTCCTCCGGAGAGCTTCTGGCCTCTCGAAAGCCAGAAAAAACTCCTTGTAATCATTCAACTGTGAGAAACAGAACCTAAGTGCACCTCTGATTTTACTTTTTTTTTACCGGGTGTACATCAAATTCATGTTTACAAGTAGGCTACAAACATAAGGTTAAGCTACATACTCCTACATATGGTCCTGCTTTCTACGTATCCAAGGGCGGTCAATGGTAGCTTTAAAAAGAAACACAAGCATAATACTCTTTATTTGACAACATACAACATAATGTGCCTATGTAACTATGTTGGACTGGTAAACACAACCCTTTTCTAGTCCACACAGAGCTAGAAGACATGCATGGTCGGAATTAATTGTAGCTTGTTGAAGTTAGCTGCACATAGATATACACTTCATCCGAGAGTACAAAGGCAAACACTTCATCCCCACTAAGTCTGCTACCTAAAAGTTGCTAATGAGCCTCCCTTGGGTCAGCGACAGTGTGTATT
Source organism: Arctium lappa (assembly GCA_023525745.1). NCBI lineage: Eukaryota > Viridiplantae > Streptophyta > Magnoliopsida > Asterales > Asteraceae > Arctium > Arctium lappa. Next base: position 16,147,856 of record CM042056.1, on the reverse strand, counting down.
TTAAGAAACCCATACTCAGAATGAATGGTCAATTCAATGCCCCTGGTTCAAAAAATTAGAAACATTTGACCTTTTCAAATGAAAGGGTTGTTTTTGAACTTTAGCCTTGATACTGGTTCCAAATGTTCTGTAAAAAAATGTCAACTACATTGAACTTCACAACAAACACTGTAATTTGAAAAATAGTGATAAATTAGCAAACAGAATTCTAACAATTATGCTTCAAAAGCACGACTAATGAATTGGAAAGTTCAAAATGTATCTCTATTTGTTACTGGAGTATGTCTTTACAATTCATCCATATTTCATGGCAAGCTCTTTTAACTGCTAAGTTAGCTGTCTCACAGAACGAATTAAAATACATGTAGGACTAGAATAGACAACTCTATTGGTGAATATTATTTCTTTAAGAGATATATGCATTAATGTAAGCCCGCTCCTTAACATTCTCTAGGGATGGCAGTCTCAAGAAGAAAAGGAAATTCTGCGCACAAATGGACATGGAATCAAGAACACATGACAAAATGCTATAAAAAATATATCCTGTTCAGCTAGCAACCTTTCTTGAATGATGGTTTCCACTCGATGTCAAGTCCGAAAACAGCACGACCCCCATCTCTATTCTTAGTTTCAACAAACGTTAACAGCTCATTTGCAGCTTTCTCCACCTCTGAAAATGTTCTGCTGTACACAATATGACCTTTAAAAGTCATTGCAGGGTATCTCATCTTTAACTTATCTGAAACAGGAATCACAAAGAAAATGCTTTAAAATCGCTTTTGTACTTTTGTATCTTCGTAACTACTAGTTTAAGAGTGTGAGTTGTATTCTAGATGGATATAATTAGCTAACCATTAGATATTTCTTATCATAAATTCTGTCTCGGAACCAATGCAAACGAGTGAAACATTATACAGCATTACAAAATGTTAAAGAGAAGAATCACTTTGTGTGACATACAAAATAAATATATGATGCAACCATTTAACCATATAAACTGTTACTCTAGCCTTGTTCATTTTTCAAACTAAAGCAACAAGAAGAGAATGTAATGCATGATCCTACAATTGATCCTTCAGTTACATGGTGGTTGTGATTTTGAAAGTATATAGTTCCAAGGACTCTAATTGCAACTCCCTTGATCAAGTCAAGGTCCACATGAAGGCCTTGCTGTGGACAAAGAAATAAAGGGAGAAACTCGTTTTGAATTTCCAAATCCATTTACATGAAACTACATCATTTAGCATGAAATCATGCCGTCTTGTTGCTTTGTAGTAGAAACCCTGGCAAGGTTTTGTGATCTTACATATCCAGTTATTCACATCAAGTAAGTTTCATATTACCCCCTTGTCCAAAATTATTGTACAGCCTTCGTTATAGTCCATTCCGAAAAAGGAGATTGCATTTGAATACAAATACATGACTATAAAGTCTTATATGCTGGGAATGATGATCACACACACAAACACAATAGTAGTTGCAGGCAAAGAAAATCAAATACAATAGTTACATGGTTCTACAATTTGCAATTCCATGGTCAGATTTCATTACCCAATTCGTCAATTTTCTGGTACATTCATAGTTTGATACATGAAGTCCTTAACCAGTTTACAGGTTCCATATCCAACATTATGATGTCCTTAAACTTCCCTAACTGTATAATAGTTTGTATCCTTCATTACAGTACAGTACCACCCACTGCTAAACGCTTAGGTAACATTAAGGGCACATTTTGAGACAAATAGTTCCCCTTAAAACTTGTCATTTTAAAGTTGTATCTCTAATTTTGGGACAAGAATAATCTGCATTGGGTTACTTTTTCTCTTGAAAGAAATGATACATAAAAAATACATAAAATTTCAGAGTAAATTGTAGGAACTCGTTATTTTAATCCTATTTTTATCATTACTCATTTCATCATTTCTATCCTCAACTACAATGCCAGAAGCTTGAATTTCTCCATTTACATTTTCCCCAATTCCTTTTAGTAATGGAAGAAACAAAAACACACTTGTCCATAGGTACCACATAACTGATCGAAATATAATTTAAAAAATAAGGCAAACAAATTACCACGATAAGAAGAGCCACACGGGTTAGAAAATCGGTTTCTACGGCAAGGCAATAAAGAAAACGAACTTGATGCACCACCAGTCGGATTACATTCACTTGATGATTTGTCAGCTAACAATGTAGATTGTTCTCTAAAATCAAACAACGAATCCGGCAACCTCCGGCGAGTTCTCGGACGATCTCCGTCGCAATCGACACCAGATTTCCGAGACGAAGAAGAAGAAGAAGCGGCAGATTCAAATACAGCTTCAATTGATTGAAGTTCTTCGTCGGTAAACGGCAGATCCCAATCTGAGTACGCGTCAACAGTAGAAGATTGTTGAGTTAGGTCAGATTTTGGGGTTTCCATGAAGCGATCGCAACGAGAGTTCCGATACCGGCGTGATATATGTGTACGGGCTTAAGTTTTTGAGTGCCGGGGTGGCCCCCACCGCGAGGCGGGGATGTGTTGTATTTCCTAGTTCGACAAAATTCCGAAATCCGTAAAAATCAAACCGACGCTTGATTCGCAGAATGTTTTTGAATGAAATGGAATCTGTAAAATAAATTTGACTTTGAAGAAATTGAAATGAAATGTTGTCAGGTTTGACTACCTGTTTGGTTGACATAATTGGAATAAAACCTGTTAAATGAATTAGAATTTTTCTGTTTGGTTCACAGATTGTTGCTTTAGAATTTGAATAAAATTTTGGTAAATGACCAAAATACCCTTTTTGATTATTTTAATTTTTTCAACAAAAATTACTTTAATGAAATAGTTATTAAGTAGTTTATTTTTTAACTAGAATTGCTTTCATTATTTTAGCACACGAATGATGATGTGAGAGAGAAAGAGGAGAGAGATAGAGAGAGAGGAAAGAGAGAGGAGAGAGAGAGAATAGAGAGAGGAGAGAGAGAGAGAGAGATGGGAGAGAGAGGATAGGAGAGAGATGGAGAGAGAGAAAGGAGATAGAGAGAGGGAGAGAGAGAGAATTGGTGTCTACTGATAATCAATATCAATAGAGTTTAGTTTGGGGTAAAGGGTAATTTTGGAATTATGAAAATAACAAATTACATTCCATTTAAATACTTGGTTTTGATGATGAAATGTTAAAATCCTTTAGGTATTTAATTTAATGGAATTGGAAGATTTTATTCCATTGAAAACTTTGAACCAAACAAGGGAATGAAATCTAGTCAAAGGAATTCAACATTCCAATTCCATCAGATTCTGCGAACCAAACGCCCGCTTAAATTTCAAAGGGCAAATTGCATAAAAAAATAACATATTTTTGTATGATTTCTATTTTGGGTAACGTAGTTTTAAAACCTTCATTTTAGTACCTAGGATGTGATATACCAAACATTTAAGTACCTATTTGTTTAAAGTGGGGCAATTTTATCTTTTTATTATTTCTTTAATTTTCTTTAAAATTGAACTCTTATTCTACAATTGCTCAAAGCATTGGTACAAATATTGAATCATCAATAAATCAAAACCCTAACTTTTTTACTTCCTCACAATAGCCGGACCATCGCCACCCAACCATCATCATCCACCATCACCCACCACCACACCATCTTCATCCTAATCAAAACCCAACCATGCTCAACAAATTGTAGCAAGTGCTTGTTCACATAATGTTTGACATAAATAGTGAATTATGCCAGCACAAAATACCTCTAAATAAGATCATATCATTACACCGCTAGAATGACCTGCCATACATGACAATCAAAGAACAAGTGTTAGGCTAAAACCTAGTGAGTACAATAAGCGGAAGTAAATTTAAACGATAAACCCGTTTGAAGTCATGTAGACGATCTAGCCGTGAGCTAAACCAAAACAAATCCAATAAACCATTAGCGTTCAATAAAGATTGACAACAAGTCAAATCACATAGCGAGCTCAACTACTCCAAGTCTATTGTCCGAAAACATCAAGTCAACCACTCCAGGTCTATTCTTGAGAGTTCCAAAATAGGGGAACTCAAGCACACTAGAATTACACCTTACTGTCCATGGGACGCTGCCCGAACGTATAGGCCCACACCCTACTTACCATGGAGCCGGATGCCTATTACGTGCTAATGTGGTGAACCGGACATCCCCAAGCGGAACATCGGGACACAGTGCCTATGGATCCATTAAACTACGAACAAAACCAAAACATACCGACACATTCCTTACAAATAATACATGTAAAGCTTTGAGAACCCAAATCGAAATTATATACATGATTTTCATTGTGAAGCCTTGACCCCACCATTGTGGAGTAATCAATAATGCAATCCCATCAACAATGATACGTTAAACATCATTACAAAAACCCATATTATCAATAACTAACTTATTACTTAAATCTAACCAAAACCTTAGTTTTCACTTTGGGTTCTACCAAAATTCCATGGAACAAATATTAGTTTTCATGAGAGTTAGTTAAGCATAGAAAACCATTAATCTTGTTTAAAACACAATCCTTAACATCCTTGTTTACTATAACCCTAATATCTCCAAAACCCATGGTTAGGTCAAAACACAACAAAACCCAAATGTGATTTGAAGACAAATATGAGAGAGGTAGCACATAAACCTTAGTATTTATGTAAGAATAATGTGTAGATAAACTCACCTTAGAAGATCACAAGGAACCCTAGATTACAATACTTGGGTGTAGAATGTGGAAGAGGACTTGATGATTCAACCACAAGATTCTTAATCACCTTCACCAACCTAAACAAACCCAATAAATGCAAATGATGATCTCCTCTTAGAGTAATAAATCTATATTAAAAAAATTACAGACCTTGTTCATAGGTTTGTTATTTTTATGGTTTTCGTCCTTTCATTTTATTTATTACAAAATTGTTCATACATGATGTATTTTGTAATATATTATGTCCCTCCAACAGATACTTTATATGTTCTTACGATTAAAGCCCCATCATGTACCCATAACACAAGGGTGCTCTGGTCATTTTATAAATCTCAAATTATGGGGCGCGCTCATTTTAGTTTTTCGCCAACCTGCAATAACCATTTTTGCAAATCTCACAACTTGTTTCCTTCCTCAACACAATGGAGGCCTCTATGTTTTCCCACACCACAATACCCATTTCCAACTGCAAAATCTTTGACCATCTTCCCCATCACAAAACCCATTTTTTGTCCCCAGTTTACACCACAAATATATGCCCTATGTGTGGCTCTTTCTGCAGATCTATCACGAAAATCTCCAAGCAATAAAAATGAAAGATGGATAAGTCGTGGACACAAGATCGACTCATTAATTTTCTAATTTTCTTAATGTTGTCAACGTCATACAATCCAAATACCTAGGGGGAGTGCAAGTTTAATGGTAGGTCAAAATACAGTGATGCGAACATAATGGGAGAAAATACATAGAATATGAACATTCTTTATATCCTAACTCTAATTTCACGAAAAGGATCAACGACTACTGTAACATCCCAATCGAAGTGTACAGACATTGTCAGATTTATCCACACCTGGACTCACAATTTTAAAATGTGCCTGATGGAAGAAGTATCAAGTCCCTTATAAGGAAACTTCCCTTCATCTCTACCGACGTGGAATCTTACAACTACATTATCCGAATCCCAACCCTAATTTCATGATCACAATAGAGGATCATTAGAAGAATCAAGTTTCAAATCCAGTCGGAGGTCTTCGAGCCTTGTTACGAACTAAAGTTCTAAAGCAAAGCTTTCCAGTTTCGGGGAGAATTCGCAAAACTCCATTTCCATCAAGAATTGACACTTAATTAAAAAAATGAAATCTAGACTGTGACCATTGTGCCCTCGTATGAGGCATACATTAGGGGTTTTAACGACAAAAATAATATATAGTGTATGCATAAGACTGAAATTCATAAAAAATGTATTGTTTTGAAATTAACAAATATGTAACATACGAAATAAATTTGAACCAAAATATGATAACTAAGAGCATCTGCAATGGGAGGTTTATGAACCTCATGTCAGATTATATGGACCGCTTCATAAAAAAAGTTACCATTGGGAATGTGATGATTTGGCAAACCGCTCCATCTGCATGGAGCGGTCCATGCCATTACTTGTGAAGAGGAGCCCATTAATAAATTTAATTAAATATTTTTAATATGTAATCTTAAAAAAGAATTTAATTAAATAAATAAATTTACTTATTATACAACTTGTAATTATTTTTAATATATAATCGATTTTGAGTTTTTAATTTTTGTAACTTTTAATTTTTGTTATTTTTATTATTATAAATTTTAATTATAATTTATTTTTAATTAATGTCTTTTAACTATAATAAGTAAATTTTAATTTATTTTTAATTAATGTCTTTTAACTATAATAAGTAAATTTTAATCATTATAATTTTATTATTATAGTTTTTTACTATATAAACTATGGACCGGTTCATGATTAAGAATGAAAGGTTTATGTAATGTGTAGGAAAGAGAAAACTGATGTGGTAAAGAGAGAAAATTGATGTGACAAAATTATGAACTTTTGATAAGTCCATTGTTATAGATGCTCTAATAACAAATTACCTAAAATAACCATTTATATATTTTACAAACTCAATATGGTTGGTGCCTAACTTGGTCATCTTACATTGACTTATTAGGAGATCGATTTTTATGAGCCAATCATGTCGTCATCGTGTCATTTTCTAAGTTAGCAAAATCTTTTTTTGGGTTGGTGGATGTGGTTGTTGAGAAGGGTAAAATGGTCTTTTATTCTCACCAACCCCCATTGGGTTGATGTTTGAATGGCAACTTCCCCATCAAAACTTCCATCCAACGTTTGTACGCTTCTATGAGTTGATTTTAGAGCAAAATCTATTAATGTAAGATCTTAATAAATATCTATTTTATCTTTTAATTTATGTCTTTAAATTACAAAAAAATAATGAAAATCTTTAATTTTGATTTCAAATTCACATGGTATTTTTAATTTTTTGCTTTGGAAAATAAGCCTCATTTATACTTTTGTCTTAAATAAAATAAAATATTGTATTTAACTTATATTTCTAAAAATATTCAATTAGTTAATCACATGTATACATTATCTATAAACAATAAAATAAAGGTATTATGTTTTTCTAAATAAATTAAATAATATACTTGAATATTGATTACATATTTATTGTTCTCTTCATCTTAAAACTACAATATTTTTTTCCTTGCCAAAACAAAGTATTTTTGAAATAAAGTAAGCTTGTAAATTTAATTATTTGACTTACAAGTTTATTAATTTAGGGGTTGTTTGTTTACCTTTTAATGATTCCATTAAGAGGCAACCTCTGAATCGTTAAGAGGTAAATCTTGTTTGGCAAAAAAAATGTTTGCCTTTTAATAGTTCCAAAACCCTCTGAATGATTTAGTGTCTTGACCCTGTCTTAACCATTCAGAGTATTGATTTCATCCTGAACAATTAACAAACAACCATATTTCATTTCAGATTATATCATAAGAGCCTCTTAATCATTCTGACCACTTAGGCTATGTTTGGCAAAAAAAAAAACTAGCTTATAAGCTAGTGTACATGTTTGGATGATCATAAGCTAGTTTATAAGCTAACTTATTGAAACGCTACTCAAAGTAGCGTTTTGAAAAGCTAGCTTATAAGCTAGTTTGCCAAACAAAGCCTTAATCATTCTGCACCTAATCATTCAGCAACTGCCAAACAACCCCTTAGTTTTATTAAAAAAATTATCTATTCAATTATTATACATGCTTTAAAACATTTTTGTTTTTAAGGAAGGAAATAATAGAAAAAAGGTACTTAACTAATGATTAAAAATGTAAAATACCCTTTTCAATACTAAATCATGATTTTGGTTCATATGGTTTGTTAATGATTTTGTCCCTATGGTTTTAAATTTTACAATTTTCATCCATATAGTTTACAATTTATTGCTATTTTTATTTTAGATTAATTCATTTTTTTAAGTATAAGGGACTAAACAATAAAAAGTTGTAGATTATAAGAACCGCAACAAAAATAAATTGTAAATCATAAGACAAAAAAAGTAATGAATTACAAACGAAAACCATAATTTCTGAACCAAAGGGAAGAACGTAACTCACGGTAAAAGTTATAAATATTTTGTAATGATTATTTATAAAAAGATAAATAAATTAAAGAGTGAATTACATAAATGGTCCCTCGTGAATGCTTGGATTTCACTAATCGTACCTTCAGTTCTGAAAGTACATTGGTGGTCCCTAAAAGCGAGATATGGTGCTCAAATTCGTCCCTGACGCTAACGCCGTTAGATGAACTCCGTTAAGTCTACCATGTGCCCCTCACGTGAGGGGCATTTTTGTCTTTTTAGTTGTTTCTTCTTCATCCTCACCGGCACCACCTGCTACCTGCACCGCCTCCCAAACCACCACCAAACCCATATCCAGATAAAAGGACCATTCATATAAACCAAACCCATTTAACAGCAAAAGTATACAAATTTTAAATTTAATAACAACCCAACATAAATCAAACATTAAATCAAACTCTAAATCAAAAATCCTAAATCCAAATCCAATCCCAAGAACACCAAGACCATTTAACAAGTAATAACATTTCACAGGTCTTAAATCCAATTTTGTTTCAAAACCCAAATCCAAACCTGTCAACGTCATGAACAGTGAAAGCCCTAAAAACATCAGTGAGCAAAAACCAAAATCCAATCCGAAATCCAGATCGAAAGGAGAGGAATGTGAGCAAAAATCGAAATCCAAACTGAAACAAGTTCAGATCTCCGTTGAGAGATATGGAATTAATTTTTTTTAATTCAATATGAATTAAAACCCCTTCATCTCCATTTCCATTTTTTTTCAAAACCTGCAACAACAAAAAAAGCTTCATTTTCATCATCAATGGCGTTCCCACCGGACACCACCAAAACCACGAAGCTCGAACGTTACAACACCTACATCCGCAAAGTCAACACCACCAAAATTCTAGCAGCTTCCTTGAAACTCCTCTTTCGTCTCACTCTTTTAGTAGCTCTCGTTCTCATCTTCTTCTTCACTCTCAATTACCCCCCCCCCCCCGCTTTCTGAAAACAACACCACCGCCGCCGTCGCCGGATCAACATCTTCCACGCGCCGCGTCCTCGCCACCTCACACCTCCTATCCTCAGCCTTCTACGGCAGCGGTACGGCGTGGGAGAAGGAAGTACACCGGTCGTCAACTCCTCGTCATGTTAATGGATTCTCCGTGCTTGTTACCGGCGCCGGAGGATTCGTCGGAGCTCACTGTTCGCTTGCGTTGAAGAAACGCGGTGACGCTGTATTAGGTCTCGATAATTTCAATTCGTATTACGATCCGTCGTTGAAACGAGCTCGACAAAACCTATTGAAACAACACAAGATCTTCATCGTCGACGGGTTACATGTTTGGGGAAGTTACATATGTTTTGTTTATATATATATATATATATATATATATATATATATATATATATATTACTGATTTATATTTTATTTGTTAAAAGAAAAATAAGAAAAGGAGGTAAAAAGACCGACCCTCACGTGAGGGGTACATGATGGGGTTAACGGAGCCTAGACTGACGGCGTTAGCGTCAGGGACGAGTTTGGTCACCATATTTCGCTTTTAGGGACCACCAATGTACTTTTAGAACTGGAGGGACGATTAGTGAAATCCAGACATTCACGAGGAACCATTTATGTAATTCACTCTAAATTAAAAGTAACCTATGATTTTTTTGAAGTTAATCCAAAAATAAAATTGTTCCCAATTTTTTTAGTAAATAAGTAATATATTATATATAGGGTGGTAACAAAAACAGCTCATTTTACATGGCAAAAAAAGTAAAAATAAAAACCAAAAAAGTATGGTACAGAACATAGATCTAAAAGCAGATCTCAATTAAAAAAATAATATCGACTTGAGAATGGGAGATCATATTCGAGTGTTTGTTTCGTGCTATCATTTTGAGATTATTTTAAAGAATTTTTTATTTATCATTTTTAGTGAATCACATCTATTATTTTAATAAATCTTTTTTTTTTTTAGATTTTAATTATTCTATGATAGATACATTAAATTTAAAGTAAATTATAGATTCCGTTCATTTGGTATGCGGGTTTTTATGGGAACGCCCTTGCTTATTTTTCTTTTTCTTTCTGATTTAATATATTAATTAATAAACCACTTGGATTATGGCGCACTAGTAAATCCTTTGAAGGATATAGTAGAATATCTCATCTACCCAGAGTTTAAATTCAGACGCTACCAAAGCCCTTGTGGCCATGGAGGTTCACCTGCGATGACTCCAGGTCATTTGTGGTCGCCCAGGGATTAGTCGACATGCATAAGTTGGTCCGGAAACCCACGGTTACCAAAAAAAATAAATAGTAAATATATTAAATTAATTAAAAAATTAATTTATTCATTAATATGATAATATAAAAAAGACTTGTAAAGCACAAATTTATATCGCTAACAATTAAAATATGTATTTTTTGAACAAAAAATAAGTAATGTCACATGTTTTTATAAATAAAATAATATATCATTTGTTTAAAAAATATGTTATTATAAAAAAATTAAATTACATACAATTTAAATTAAAAATAAGGAACAAGTTTTGAAAGGGTTTCATTTTAATTGTTGGGAGGAAAATGAGAAAACCATTCATTTTTTTAAATGGAGTTTTATATTTATATCCCGTAATCTGAATGATGTTCCATTTACATATCATTTAAGTCATGCAAGCAAAAAATATGGAGTTATCATGTTTAAAAGATAATAAGTTAACACTGCAAGAATAGGTAGATTTTTAAATTATAATATTTTAATAAAAAAAAATTAAAAGTACATTGTTGTAATAAGAAAAAAATAAAAGTACAATGTTATTCATTTATGGTTGTCCGGAAGATTAGTTGGTGCGCGTAAGCTGACTCGTAACCACAGTTACTAAAAAGAGTACAATATTATAATAAAAAACTAGAAGTGTACTCACGCAATGCAGCTAGATACATCACGATTTTAATGTTTCATTTTATTTTCTGTTTTTTGTCGATTTACATTACGATTTTGGATGGTTGTGAGAGAGTGATAATGATTTTTTTATATAAATTTGTTTAATTTAGACTTCATAATATAATGTAATTTATTTTAGTTTAATAATATAATTTTTTTTATAAAATATTTTGTAAGATTTTTTAATTATATTTTATATTTTTTACATCTAAAATATTCTAAGAGTTATTTTAGGGGAGTTAAAGTTGGAAATGATTTTAGGGGAGTTAAAATGGTTAAAGATAATGATTGAAAATTAATGAATAACATTAAATGTAGTACATACAGCTTTTATGGTTGTTTTTTAAGTAGTTGACATTAAATAACGGTATATTAAGCTTTAAGACTTGTTTTTAAGAGTTTGTTATATCATCTTTATAATATAGTATAGATAAATGAAAATGCATTAATATTTCATGTATTTAATATTTTTTTAAATAAATAAACTATTGAACTTTTTTTTATTTAAATGATTAAGTTCATCAACAATTGAATAACTAAATCATCAACCTTTTAGAAGTTGATTACATACATTTATCTAAAAAAAAATCTGCAACCAATTAACATGATTTTAAAGTAAAAAAAGTTGAATTAATTTTACTGTTCTTAAATTCTACGAGATTTAAAATAAAATAAAAAAATCATTGGGGGTATTTACTGGTCCTTCATGTTGTAGTCCAGTGGTAAGATAACATCCTGGGAGGTCAGTGGATGGTATCCCTAACTACCCAGGTTCGAATCCCGTGGTGAGCATCCTGTGACATCCATGATCATGAGTCTGCCACATAGTGGTACCCTTAATTGGGCTGAGTCGTGGTCGACGGGGATTAGTCGGGTGACACCCTTAAGTGGGAGCCCGGATACCCCGAGAACGTGTGCATGTGTTAACTTGTCGTTCAAAAAAAAAAATTAAAAGGTTGTCGGTGGTTTAATTTTGAGAATTATTTTGGAAAATATCTCTCTCTTTTCCCCCCCGGATGCGGTACGAGACGCGGCTACCATGTTACATTTTTGCTCTTAAATGCCTTTAAAATAAATCAAATAAATATTTAATCAATATTATAGATAAACTTTAGTTTACTTCAAAAAATTCTTTCGCATTTTACTTGATTTTACAAAACTTATTATTTTTATTTTAGAAAAAAGTCAGAATCAAAATTATGTTTACAACACATAAAATATGTCGTTTACTAAACATTTACCTAGCAAGTATTTATTGGCTCATTATATTTTATCGGATGTAAATGACAAAGATTGAGAATCTTACCCGTAAGAGTGATGATATGCCAAAGAGTCTTACCCGGTAAGTAAAAGTGACGACTCTATTGAGTAAGCACTTACCGAATAAAAATGTCACATACGATGTCATTTTAATGCAATAAAGAATTTTGCAATTACTTCGTTGCTTATATGATCTAATAGAAAAAGGAGATTGTGTTGGGGCATCTATTTTTTTATCAAATATTTCTTGTATGATCTTTGTTGTAAACAGGCTACAAAGATGCAGTTGTTGACTATTGGATCCACAACAAAACACTGACAAAAGATATAGTAACACAACTATTTCCAACATTGAATCAACCTAATTTGAAATATCTAACTCATGTAGTCCCCCTTACTCAAACCCCATTGTTGTCAAGTGACTTATTTGCAGTTTCAAAAACCTTGTGCTTATATAAAACTTTATTTTAGAAAGGATAATAACACAACCTTCCTTCCGAAATTGATGTTACAATTTGAATTTCAAATCTGAATTCAACATCTTTTTTTTTCTTCTTGAAGTACCAAAACCATTTATCATGGTATTGTTGTTCCTTTGAATGTGTTGTAAATTTGGTTCAAAAAACAATTTGTTTCATCTTGAAAGTCATCTAGACTTTTGAAATGGAGGTATCAATGATATAAAATTTAGCATGTGATATGATTTTTCTGTATACTTCTATCTGGTAGTATTTCTTTGTGCCATCCTTTCTTTGATCCGATAATTGAACTACTTTGTGATAGGACTTCAAACCCATACTCTTGTGAATTTACGACAACTCATTCAGGAGATATATTGTATGTTCTTGTCTAATTGTTATTATTTATCAGCAAAGCAAGAAAGGACGATAACATGTTTATTAGTTGTTCTGTAATCTGTCGTGGTTATGTTTGAAACTATTGGTTAGTTTTTATATTTACAACCAATTGGTTCCATTCAGAGAGATGGAAAGCTTTTATTTTGTGGTTCTTTACTTGCTTAATCCTTTGTTGAGCATAGGGGTTTTTTGTAACACCCTAAATCTGGAAATATCAACTAATTTAAAATTTTCTAATTACATCGATGACTGAATCATCTACAACGACAAATTAAGGTTTAACTTCAATAAACACATTTCAATCCTTATATGCGATATCTAAAAGGTACGGATGTTACTAAAACCCTATAACAGTCACTATCTCCAATTGCGGAAGACTTCACCAAACTACTCACCCTCGTGTAAATCTAGTGCTCATCTCTTCATGGCACCGCTAGAACCAAACCCCAACTGGACCTGATGCACATGCCGACAAATAAAAATGTTAGGCTTAACGCCTAGTGAGCTCAAGAGTTTTCATCATAAACGTATAAAGCAATAAACTTAAAGAATGTTATTTAAATCATGATTTCCAAAAATGATGACACAATCCATCTGAAACGACCAAGACGAAATACATTAAATCTGAAGACAATCTCTTTTTCAACATCCCTCTCTTTGTGATTAAAATCATGAGACAACCGTTTCTTAAAATATAAATCCAAAACCCAAAACTCGCGTAATACATATCTGACACTTTAATAAACAAATACTGAAAACGTAGATAAACTCAATTATCCAAAATATCCAAAACATGGATAAAGTTCATTATGCAAAACCCAAAACATGGATAACAATTCATACTCAAAACATCACCGAAAACATGGATTATAAAACTCCATAACCAAAACAACACCTTGCAGTGACGGGGAAGACCCGATTACATAGAGTGTGATGGAATACAAAAGTAGATCACATTATTATGTAAGAAATCAAAGCATGTGGGTTATACATATAAAAAACTCACCGAGCTCAACTCCTCTGAGTCTATCCCTCGAAAACATCAAGTCAACCCCTCTAGGTCTATTTTTGAGAGTTCTAAAACGGGGAACTCTAGCAAAAAGGAATTACACCTTACTGCCCATGGGACGCTGCCCGACCGTATAGTTCCACACCTTACTTACCATGGTGACCCGATGCCTATTTCGTGCCAAAGTGGGGGACTTGTCCAAAACGGGACAAAATAACATTGTGCCTATGGATCCATTGCACTAACTAAAACATTACATGACTTCAAACGAATGAAGTAACGCATTCAAAACATGTAATTCTCAAATATGATGCAGTAAATGCAAATCATAACCAAACGCTCTACATTGAGCTATTAAAATCGGACAAGTGTCCCCAAGACCCAACGAAATCCAAATCGAGCCATAAGCTCGACAAATCCACAGACCCAACGTTGTAAATCGTAAGATGAAATCAAACGTAAACAACCCGCACTTATGTAAACCCATACACCAAAACATATAATTAACTCAAACGTAGCTTAGATTGGGACAAATCATTTTCCAAGTGAGTTTATATCATTTATTTCTTCAAAACGTCTCATAACACAAGATCAAAATCTTAACCAAGACACACCATAAAATGCATTTATACTCAAACTCTACTTCATAAGATAAATCATTAAAATACCAATGTGTATGATTTATTTGTCAAAATGCTCAAAATCCCAAACGTGGGTGTTTTACATAGTTTATAAAATCAAACACTTCAAATAATCAAGATTCGCCAAATAACTCAACAGTTAATAATTTCATGTAAAACATATAAACACGTTAAAATAGACATTTTGGCATGTACACCGTTTTCACAAATCAACTTGAACTCACCTTGCTAGATTTAGGCTAAATCTAGATTTTACCCCAACTTGAGCTTTCTTGAAGAAATCTGAATCCATGAGCAAAATCCGTCCAAAACCTAAATCCACAAATTTCAACCATAAATATACTTATTCAACCCTTTAGAATAGTTCCCCAATCATTTTACATCAAAATCTCCATTTTGACAAAAACCCTAATTTTTGACCTAAATCCTCCAAAATCTTCCAAACCGAAATTAGAGAAACCAAACACTAGGAAATCACCAATGAAGAATTTATATCACCTAATAAGGTTTAAAAATAGAGAGGATAAACTTACCACTTAGGTTTTGGTAAAAACCTAGAAAACCCCAAATTTCTTGAAGGTGGAGGTGATGATGATGAGCTCTTGACATTTGCTTCCAATCAACCACCTAATACTCTTGAATCTTCCCAAAACTAACAATATAACCTTGAAAATCTATCAAATACGAATCCATAGCAAAAAGGATCGTCTCAAACGGAGTTATGGTGAATGAGATATGAGGAAATGAAGAAAAACCCCAAAAATCGGATTTTTAACCTCCAGACACGCTCCACGATAGTGCCTGGCTAAAGTGACACATGTCACTTTCACTAGGCACTCTCGTGCCAGACGTACCGAGAGTTTTATACTCTCAGTGATAGTGCCAAGCTAAAGTGACACATGTCACTTTCGCTAGGCACTTTAGCTGGACTTGTATCGACCGCTATTTTGGCCATAACTTCTTCGTTTTAGCTCCGTTTTTGTTCCGGAAAGAACCGTTGTTCTCGTAATTGAATTCCTCATCTAGAAAGACTATAAAATCCAGAATTTAATCCCAAAATCCCATTTCCTTTATTTCTCTCAAAAGATTGATTCCTATATACTAACTTGAAATAGTACTTACCCAAAAATTACGGGTGTTACACCATTGACATAATTACATGGCACATTTGTTGGGACGAACAACCACTTGGTAATCTTCGTTGCTATTGTAACATATGTCACAACTATATGGCACTATAGTCGAGACAACCATACTCTTAGTGCCATTGGTGCTATTGTGACAAATGTCACAACCACATGGCATTATAGCCGAGACGACCATACTCTTAGTACCATTGGTGTTATTGTGATAAATGTCACAACCACATGGCATGTAACACCCTCAAACCTGAAGATAGCAACTTGATAAAATTTTTCTAAATACATCAATAAATGAAGCGTCTACAACCACATATTTAAATTCAACTACAATACATAAATACCACCTTATATATACAGACTATGAAGGACGGGTGCTACTAATACCTATGCATAGTCACTATCTCCATAATGTGGAAAACTTCACCGAATTCTTACTTTCGGATCTAGCTAAGGCTTTACTCTTCATAGGATTGCTAGAACCAAACCCCAACCTGGAAACCTGATGCACATGCCGACAAATAAAAAGGTTAGGCTTAACGCCTAGTGAGCTCAAGAGTTTTCAACATGATTACAAAGACCATTAAATGGAAATAATGTAACTTAAATTATGATCCTTTAAAAACGAACTTCTTTAAGCATGAGGACGGCCTGTTTTCCAATATTAAGCAAAATATAAATGGACGTCTCGACGCCAAACATTAACTCATGAAATAATGCAACCCGACACTTACTCAAAACGCGAATAGTTGTAAATGCTCCCATGATGACGTTTGAATAAAACTTTATAACTCAAGCGACCAAAATAAGATTACCTTCAAGTTCCCAAAATTATATTTTAAGGAGAAAAACCCAATGTCTCAACTAGTTATAAATGGGAAGTGACTATCCCATAAAAACCGGTTCAGAAATTAACTCGCGGATGCAGGTCCAGGTCTTGGACTCTGTGAGCCCTCACCGTCTTATCCTCGAAATCCCGCGAGACTAATCCCGAGACCAACATAAAACAGGCTTAGAGATTAACTCATGGATGCAAGTCCGGGTCTTGGACTCCACGAGCCCTCACCGTCTTATCCTCGAAATCCCCCGAGACTAATCCCGACCAACATAAAATAGGCTCAGAGGTTAACTCGTGGATGCAGGTCCGGGTCTTGGAATCCTCGAGCCCTCACCGTCTTATCCTCGAAATCCCCCGAGACTAATCCCGACCAACATACAGGCTCAGAGATTAACTCGTGGATGCAGGTCCGGGTCTTGGACTCCACGAGCCCTCATCGTCTTATCCTTGAAATCCCCCGAGACTAATCCCGACCAACATAAAACAGGCTCAGAGATTAACTCGTGGATGCAGGTCCGAGTCTTGGACTCCACGAGCCCTCACCGTCTTATCCTCGAAATCCCCTGAGACTAATCCCAACCAACATACAAATAATAACCCATTTTCTTTTTAAATAACACGACCGACTCATATGCCTGTGGATCCACTACATTACAGTCTAAAACGCTACATGACTCCAACTGAATGACCAACGCACTCAAAACATGTAACTCTCAAATGACACGTAATAAACGCCATCATACCAAGATTTCCATTTCGGGCTATTAAACCGGACAATTGTCCTCACGACTCATTTTAATCAAAACCGAGCCAAAAGGCTCAACACTTTACTTAAATAACCAAAGAAAGTCAGTGTAAACTTTAAAACACGTTTGACCAGCGGATATGCAAACGCCATGACTAAAATGTGATTTACCCAAACATCCTCATTAGATGAAACCAAGCATTTTCCCAAACTTAACTGCTGGTAAGAATGAAAATCAGAAAATGAGACCATAAACATTCTTTCAAGTACTTCACATAAATGTGCAAGTGATACTTTATAAAACATTTTCTTTCATGAATGACGCATAAAACCCGACAAACATTTAAAAGCGTATTTCTTTGACCAAAGATCTATTTATGCAGTAGGACATCAAAACACATTCATTTGTGACACATTTATCAAAATGTCTAAACCTCCCAATCGTGGGTATTATACAAGTTTGTAAAGTTAAATACTTCAATTAATCAAAGATTAGCAACTAACCCAACATTTAATAATTTCATGTAAAACACATAAACACTTTAAAATAGACATTTTGGCATGTACAACGTTTTCACAAATCAACTTGAACTTACCTTGCTAGATTTTAGGCTAAATCTAGATTTTACCCAACGAACTCTTTTGAAGACCACTTGAATCCTCAAGCCGAGAACTTCCAAAACCTAGATCCATGCAATCCAAACCATTTAGAAACATTCCCCAAACATTATACACCGAAATCCCTAAACGAGATTAAAACCCTAATTTCTCCAAAACCATCAAATCCGAGATTTGAGATACCAAACACTAAGAAACCATCAATGGAGCATTTATAACATTATTTCAAGAAGGCTTACCACTAGAGATGACGAGACCTTCCGAGGACACCCAATCCAACTCTTCAACCCGAGGTTCCACACTTTGAACTTGATGGGGAAGATGAAGATGGAAGTTTTGTGGTTCAAGATTCCAACTAGTTAGATGGTAAAGGATCATGTGGTTCAAGGGTGAAAACCTTCAAAATACATAAGGGTTCGATTTTGGGGTTTGGGGGAGAAAAGGGGAAAGGATTTAGGGTTTGGGTTTTGAGAGAAATGAGGAAAATGGCTGAAAATCGGACTTTTAGCTCAACCAGGTTAGGGTCGCGGCATAAGTCGCCCGTTTCTCACATCCAGTGAGTTATGCGACTTGTACCGCGAGCCCGCGACCACAAGTCGCGCCACAACTCGCGGCAGCCCAAAAAGCTCCGTTTCCTCGCGTATTCTCGTCTGGTTCGATCCTTGATGATTCCATAGCAAATCTCGATTGATTCCTCGGCACCTTTTCGTTCTACTAGCCCAACGACTCCCACATTATTACTTAGAGGTAATATCCAATTTACGGGTGTTACATGGCACTATGGCCGAGACAACCATATGTGTTTCTTCCTTAACCGATTCACCCAATTCAACACTCTTTTCCAATTAGGATAAAAATTCAGGGTGTTACATTTTTAGTCATGTGTGCAACTCTTCATGCTTGTAGTATCATCCTCATGGTTCCATGTCCCTGAAAAACCAGAAGTAAAAAGTGCAAAGGCATTTAGCAATTTGGACAAAGCCATAAAGAGATATAAAAAATATTTAAGGCAAGGCCATTTAGCATGCTCAATGTGAATCTGTCTCAGTTTCTTTAAAAGACATAATCATTATTCGACAACATTAAGATAATTGTTGTGCATTACACAAAGGCCCAACATCAACACAAGACTTGGGTTTAATGAAAATAAAGAGCTGAAATCCAAAGCTTAAAATCATATTAGCCAATTCACTTAAATTAATTATATGTTCTAATTGCATCACTTGAAAGAATTGATCAACTAGGTTAACTTCATTAATTGAACCTTTCAATTTGAGCAGACTTATAGATGCTACAAATAACGGAACTCAAAATCAGTATGCTGATAGGGAAGAATTTCTAAAAATAAACATATGAAGATAGATCTTCATAAGCCAAAAATTAGAACACATTACAATAAGCCACACCCAAATACCACCAATTATGATAAGTCGTACCCAAATGCATCTCTCTAAGTTTTTCTTCAACATATTGTCTCATTTGACAAGTGGTTGTTCTACAAACTCCAAAGGGATTTATCTTATAATGTTTTATCGATGATATATATGTAATCATTCACACATTTTATAACAACATAACTCAACACATTCCCACAAATGTCAAAACCCTAGGGGGCGTTTTGTTCGCAGGATTCCGATGGAATCTGAGGGAATTGGAATGATAAATTTCGTTGACCAAATTCCTTTCAAGCGTTTGGTTCCCCATGAAATGGAATTGAATTCCACACATTCCACCATTCATGGATTTGGTCATTCAATCACATTTGAGAAGGAATTCAATTCCATTCCATCTCATTTTCTCAAAAAGACAAAACTATCCCCATTTACCTAGATCCATATGAACCATCGTCGACCACCACCGATCGGAACCACCACCGATCGGAACCACCACCAACCACCGTTCTGAACCACCGCCGACCACCATAGATCGGAACCACCACCGACCACCGTTCTGAACCACCGTCAACCACCACCGATCGGAACCACCATCGACCACCACTGACTAGAACCACCGCCGACCACCATTCTAAACCACCGTCGACCACCACCGATGGGAACCACCGTCGACCACCGTTCTGAACCACCGCCGACCACCATCAATCGGAACCACTGTCGGCCACCGTTCTACACCACCGATCGGAACCACCGTTTTGAACCACTGCCGACCACCACCGATCGGAACCACCGCCGACCACCGTTTTGAACCACTGCCGACCACCACTGATCGGAACCACCGCCGACCACCGTTTTGAACCATCGCCGACCACCACCAATCGGAACCACCACTGTCGACCACCATTTTGAACCACCGCCGACCACCACCGATTGGAACCACCACTAACCCCTGATCGAAACTGTAACACCCCGATTTCGAGAGACACCATTTCAAGTTAATACCGAAACTGATATATTAGGGAAAAATAAGATAAAGGATTTTGGACTTGAATCCTAGATTTTATAGTTTAAATGGATGAAGGATTCAATTATGAGTCCAACGGTTCTTTCCGGAGCAAAATCGGAGCTATAACGAAGAAGTTACGGCCAAAACATTGAATAACGAAGAAACCGGACAAACAGTGCACGGGGCGAGTTGTGGCACGACTTAGGACGCTCCGTAACCCGACCAGAGCCCTGTTCAAGCAAAAAACCCATTCGAGCAACTTGTGGCGCGACCTAGGCCGTCCGGTAACCCGTGTGGAGCCCTGTTCGAGCTTAAAACCCGATTTTGCAACCCTATAACTTCATTTATTCATATCTTCTTCATTCCAACTCCGATTTTGGTGATTCAAGTTGTCATGGTTTCGTTTTTGAGAGATCTTAAAGGATTTAGAAAGATATTGAAAGTCTATTGGAGTATACAAGAGTATTTGTGGTGGTAATCTCCTCATCCCTCCATCTTCATCTTCTTGATCAAGTTTTCTAGGGTTTCATCCACCCTTGTTCTTCCTTTCATAGATTGGAGGTTTGTAACCATTTTGGTGAACTAGAGGTGTTTTGGTTGGTGGATTCAAGTTTGGGTTAAGGTAATCTTCTATTCTCTTCAGTTATGGAAGTTAGGGTTTCGGTATCAGTTGAGTTATTCATGTATAAAGTTTGGGGAACGATTCTTTGTGGTTGATTATGATTATTTATGGTTGAAATTTATGGATCTAGGTTTTTGGAGGTTTTGGCTTGA
The DNA here is from genome assembly GCA_023525745.1 of Arctium lappa. NCBI lineage: Eukaryota > Viridiplantae > Streptophyta > Magnoliopsida > Asterales > Asteraceae > Arctium > Arctium lappa. The sequence goes on along the minus strand of CM042056.1, from coordinate 16,126,497 downwards.
GGATTCAAGTTTCTTCAAGGGAGCTTAAAGTGGGGTAAAACCTAGATTTAGCCTAAATCTAGCAAGGTGAGTTCAAGATGCTTTGTGAAAACTATGTACATGCCAAAATGTGTATTTTGAAGTAAAAATATATTTTACTTGGTAATTGTCATAGTGTGAGTATTTTAATAAGTTTTCATATTTGGTAAACTTGGGTTGTTTAGTTCCATTAAATGCTCATATTTGGGTTTTGAACGTTTCAACAATGTATATAGCATGTTTTACATATTCTTAGCGATTTGGTACACATAAAACCCATTTTATGAATTATGCATCTTCGATGATTTTTGTACAAATGAAGTCTAATTTATGACGTACGACATTTTGGGATATTCGAGTTTATAAACTATTTGGTTAATCCTTGGTCCCAATACGTGATGAGTTTTGGGTTAATCACATCTTTGGGGTATGTGTCTGCATAAACGTCGTTTAAAGGCGTTTCATTATTTGGGGGACCGTTATTTGTTGGTCAAATGGATTTCGAGCATTTTAGCTCAGTGTTGACTTAAAAGGGTCTCGAGGACATTTGTCCGGTTTTAATGGCTCGATTTAGAGTCCAAATTATGATTTACAACTTAATGCATTTTATTGCATAATTATGATAATTACAGGCTCAAGTGCTTTAGTCATTCATGTGTAGTCATGTAATCTTAGACTGTGTTGCATTGGATCCATAGGCACGTAAGTCAGTTTTATTTGATGGTCAATTGGGTGGTACGGGGTTGGAATCCGGGACTCATGTTTTATGACCTTGTCCTTTCAAGTGTACACTAGGAGGGCTGAGTCTGGGTTGTGCTATCATGACGATGGGTAGTCCGCTGATGGGCGTTTTTGGTGCCTTTGCCTTGTTGGGATAATGCCATAGTTGTATCCCCCTTGTGCCGAGCCTTTGGCATATTCTCGTAATATTTGCTAAGATCAACTGTCTCTTTTGGTGTAGCTTGAAGGGAGTCGTAGGGGCAGTTGGGCTTACGTGTCGTGAAGTGTCATACGATTAACGTTGTTTGAGTGACATACTTTTGTGTTCCTCCACTCTCAACGGATACGGGTATCCCCCGTTGTCGGCCCGTAGTATTTTGGTTATTTAATTGTCCATGCTTTAATATTTGGATTTCATTCTATTTTATGGTCGCGTGAGTATTAATTTGAGTTACATGTTTTCGATGACGTACCATATATTTATGGATTGTTTTCCGTTATTTAAGGGTCGAGTATTATGCCCCACCCGTGTTTGGGTGTTTTGGGATATAAAGGGTTATCCACGTCTTCACAAATTGGGTGTCGAAATTATAATCCCGTTTTGGGTGAGTTATGGGTTGCATCGTTTTATAAAGAATGTTTGTTTTGGAGCGTTGTCTTTAAAGATGCATATTTGGGGAAAAACGAGTCGTTTCCATTTATAAAGTAAACCATTTTGAAAGATCTTGATTCGAACTGAATTCCTTTATTTTAAATGTTAAATATATATTCATTCATGCTAAAACTCTTGAGTTTACTAGGCGTAAAGCCTAACCTTTTTATTTGTCGGCATGTGCATCAGGTTCCAGTCGTGGGTTTGGATTCTAGCAGCTCTATGAAGAGTTGAGTCTTAGCTTTACACAAGAGTAAGTAGTTGGTGAAATCTTCCGCAAGTTGGAGATAGTAACTATTATTGGGTTTTAGTAGCATCCGTCCTCATCATAGATTGTATGTATAGAATGAATGTGTATATTGAGGTTAAATCTTAAATTGTGTTTGTAGATGAAGCAGTTATCGATGTATTTAGAAAATTTTAATTAAGTTGTTATTTCCAGAATTGAGGGTGTTACAGGAACCACCGCCGACCACTGATCAGAACCACCGCCGACCACCGTTATGAACCACCGTCGACCACCACCGATCTGAACCACAAGTCGACCACCGCCGATATGAACCACCGCCAGCCACCACCGATCTGAATATCCACCGCGGTATACATGTCATTGTAGCCACTGTTTTCGAACAACATCATTTCATTGTACGACCTAAAATTTGAAAATTGGTTTAAATTTATTGTATGTTGACCAATCACATGCATGTTTTTGTGTTGCTAAGTTTTGACAATCGAACTCGGCATGCGAGTCTTGTTGGGAATTTTATTCCATACTTTTATATAGTCGAATGAGAAATTTTGGGAACTCGATTACGTAACTTGTCTCTTGGGAGTTTTGTTCAATCGCCTCGCTATAAACTGTTTTGGTACGTGAAAGTATTTCCCCATTTATGGTATAATTTGATGCATGTTAGGACCATGGTAGTCCATTTAAAAATTTTGTTGCACATATTTTATTATTATCCATATTAACGTAAGCACTGATCAAATGAGTTTTAGAAATGGTTTTATATGCGTAGTGTTGGTGATCAATTTTGAAACCTATCAAACGAACGACATTGTATTATTTTACCGCACATTTATTTGCTATAAAACTTATGTATTTGAAAGTTTTATAAGATTTCAAATTGGCATACTGGTTGAAAACCTTGAACTCATTAGGCCTAAAGATTTAAACCCCTGACGTGAAAGGAATTATAATTAGGGACTAGACGAGTCCTTGGGATTTGGAGCGTCAGATGATCTAACTTGCGAACAATCTTGAATTTCGGGTTTCGGTTTTCGAATCTGTGCGCGCATAAATAATGAAAATAGTGGATTTAAGTCTTCCCAGATAATTAAGGAGTGATTTTATACTTCGGTAATCATGTGGGATAAGGTCTTATGTGATTACCTGTGCTTAAAGTGGGTTCGATTTGGTGGGTTGCTTGTCGGTGTGACATCATGGTGTATGTTGATGGTGTACTGTCTTAGTGGGTTTCGCGATCAAAAGGAATTCTTGTGGTCCATTTGTTAGGAATATAAGATTTGGGATTTTAGCATTCCGTTAGGTGTCAACCTTAGTGCGACAATCCGTTTGGAATAGAATTTTGGGCGGGGTGTCCACGTTTTCGAGGTCACCGTTTAGTCCTAGGCGTCGACTTGTTTTCTTGAAGTCAATGGATCTTAGGATGTTTGGAAGTATCCCGGTTGAATTATGGGAAATATTGACCTTTTGATGATGAATTTTAAAAGAAGGTTAGATGTTGTGGATTAAGTATCGATGGGTATGAGTTTCCAGTTGTGATAGAGGTCTTACTAAGGGAATGTTCGAGGTTGCACGTAGATCGGAATTAAGAGATAGCCGGATCTGCACTAACCAGTTTCAGGGAGAGCGTAGTGACACAGCTCGGAAGGACGGCCTTGTCAATATCAAGGACCGAGTATTGAGGATGTAGATGTTCCTTCGGAGGTTGATGTCGGACTTGGGTTTGAATTCCGAAGTATGCTGAGCTGGGGTGTTGTTCGATGCGAATTTGAGGTCACAAACTACTCTAGAGGTAGTAAGTGTCACTCAAGGTTGGGAGACAGCCGTAGTCTTGTGGGTAAAAAATGCTTTAGTGAGTTGAGCGCTCACTCGGTTGTAAGGGTGATGTGTCCAATGGGACACTTGTGAAGACCATCATAATGTTATAGGGAATGTTTTGGCAAGCGGAGTGGGGGCAATCTTTTCTGCGGGTAACGCTTCATGAGAAATGTAGATTTCGAGGACGAAATCATTCTAAGGTTGGGAGGATTGTAACACCCGTAATTAAGTAAATGTCACCCGGACATTTCTGTGACTTGTAAACAGTGGGGTTTTGTTGGGAAATGTATTGTTTAAAGTCCCTTGGGGTATCGGGAGTATTGGCAGCGAAAAGGTCGAGTTTCGGGGCTCCGGAAAGGTCCTGCGACAATGTCCGGCGACTATGACGAGTCACAGTCGCACTGTCATAGTCGCAGGGGGTGTACCGCGAGCTGGTACATACCAGCGACTATGACCAAGCGACATTGCCCTGGGCAATGTCGCACCAGGGCACAGAGGTGCTGTTAAGTGCGGGATTTCAGCCTATTTTCTCATTTCTCACTTCTATCTTCTTCCCTTTTCTCTCCCAAACCCTAAAACCGAACCCTAACCCATTTTGGAGGCTTTTCTTCTTCATACCACATGATTCTTAATCATCTAGCTAGTTGGGATGATAACCCACAAAACCTTCATCTTCATCTTCCTCATCAAGTTCAACGGTTGGGAGCTCGGGTTGAAGTGTTGGATTGCGTGTTCTCGGAAGTCTCTTTGTCTTCAAGGGTAAGTTTTCTTGTAATAAGGTTATAAATGCTCCATTGGTGGTTTCTTAAGGTTCGATATCTCAAATCTCGTATTTGATGGTTTTGGAGAAATTAGGGTTTTGATCTTGTTTGGGATCTTGGTATTTTTATGTTTAGGGAATGCTTCTATATGGTTGAATGTGGTTATTTATGGTTGGAAATGTATGTATATAGATGTTTGGAGACTTTTGGCTTGGAGGATTCAAGTTTCTTCAAAGGAGCTCAGGTTGGGTTAAATCTAGATTTAGCCTAAATCTAGCGAGGTGAGTTCAAGTTGATTTGTGAAAACGTTGTACATACCAAAATGTCTATTTTAAATTGTTTATGTGTTCTACATGAAATTATCAAATGTTGGGTTATTTGCTAATCTTTGATTATTTGAAGCATTTAACTTTACAAACTTTGTATAATACCCACTTTTGGGATTTTTGGGCATTTTGATAAATGTGTTACAAACAAATGTGTTTTGAGGACTTATTGCATAAATAGATCTTTAGTCAAAGAAATACACTTTTAAATGTTTGTCGAGTCTTATGCACCATTCATGAAATGGAATGTTTTATAAAGTATTACTTGCACTTTTATGTAAGGTATTTGAAAGAATGTTTATAGTCTCATTTCATGATTTTCATTCTTATCAGCAGTTAAATTTGGAAAATGCATATTATGTGTTATGAGGCATTTGGAAAATATGAGAGTATAAGTTCATGTGGAAAATGGGTACCTCAACTAATGTTGAGTTTTGAACTAATCTTAATTTTAGTCGTTGTGTTTGCATATCCGTTGGTCGAGTGCGTTTTATTGCAATTTTATTTCATTTACCAACGAGTCAATGGGTTCTAAGCCAACAATTTAGTATTTTTGTTTCGATTGGGTTTTAGGACAATTGTCCAGTTTTGGTAGCTTGACTTAGAGCCTTGGTTGCAATTTGGATGATGATTTCAACATAATGACCTTTCGCGGTTACCTTTCGCGGTCGAACCTTTCGCGGTTGAAGTTGACTTTCCGTGGGTGTAAGTTTGAAGCCACTGAGTCTGACATCCCTTGCGTGTACTTTTGTTTATATGACTAGTCATAACAACATAAAATGAGCTTACTTTGTGGACCGTCACATTTTATGGAATCGGTTATCCCTCGTCACCGAAAGGTGTTGTTTTTGGGTATTGCGTTTTATTATCCCAATTTTCGATGACGTTTTGTATATTTGGGTTTTACCCTTGATTTATGGATTGAGTATTATTCCCCACCCGTGTTTTGGGTGTTTTGGGATATAAGGTTTAACCGTATCTTCATAAATGGTGAGTTCAATTTATATTTACGCTTTGAGTGAGTTTTGGGTTAAAGCTAATTTATGAATGGGCGGCTTACATTGGTATTATCATCTTTGTAGTAGTTTGGTTTGGAAAATGTCCAAATTGGTGTTCTTTGTCTAAAATGCATATTATTGGAAAATGAGTCGTTTTCACATGTAAGGCGTATCATATTGAAGGACTATAACTTTAACCGAATCCTTTCTTTTTAAACGATTATTTTATATATGTTGAAAAACTCTTGAGCTCACCAGGCGTTAAGCCTAACATTTTTATTTGTCGGTATGTGCATCAGGTTTCAAGGTTGGGAGTTGGTTCTAGCAGTCCTATGAAGAGTAGAGCCTTAGCTATATCCGAAAGTGAGTATTCGGCAAAGTCTTCCGCTTTATGGAGATAGTGACTATGCATGGGGATTAGTAGCACCCGTACTTATCATAGACTTTTGTATAGAATGAATGTTTGTTTTGAGGTTAAATCTTAAATTGTGGTTGCAGATGATCATTTTATTGGTGTATTTAGAAAATTTTAAATTAGTTGTTATTTCCAGAATTCAGGGTGTTACATCTGTCAACCCAACAGGTGGTCAAACCTGATGACATTCCATTCCAATTCCTTCAAAGTCAAATTCTTTTGACAGATTCCATTCCATCCAAAAACATTTTGCGAACCAAACGCCCCCTAGGTTTTGACCTAATAGTTCAAAAGATACAAAAATGGAGAATAATGTTAGTATTTAAGGTAATATAAAGTAAAAAGGTTTTCATGGCATCATAGAGTATGTAATATGAAGGAAAAACTCACAAAGATGGGTTTTGATGAAAACCCCAAAACCCTAATTTCCTTTCTTGAAGAGAAGATGACAATGTAGATGGTAGCTAGGAGATCCAAGTTATATTCTTTGGTTGGTGAGCTTTAATTCTTGAAGTAAAGAAGGGAGGAGGTGCCTTGAACAACCCTATAACCGGATTTAATGAAAAGGGAGGATATTGAGAGAGTATTGAAGGAGGTAGATGGAAGGAATAAATGAAAAGGGCTGAAAAACGAGTTAATAAACTCTTTGGCCTCGCGGGCGATTGTGCCAAGCGAGAGTGACACGGTCACAATCGCGAGGCACTATCGTGCCAAGCGTACCGAGAGTCGGTTTGGCTCGGCGATTGTGCCAAACGATAGTGACCATGGTCACAATCGCGAGGCACTCTCGCTGCACCTGTACAGAGAGTCCACCACTCCCCGCGATTATGGCCTAGCGACAGTGACATTGTCACAGTCGCAGGCACTATCGCCCCGAGCGTACGTAGGCCAAAATCCCATTTTTCTCCCACGAATTCACACTCGAAACAAATTAGGATTAAAGGTAAGAGTTTCCATATTAGAATTGAGATTATGCTAATAAAAACCCATGGTTCAAGATAAGAATCCTTACCTGAAATCTGGATGTTACACAAACGACCTTTGCACCGGAACAGTTTGACTCCTACAGATCGGCACATGTATACAATTAACTCAACAGATGAATCTATTTTAGCTCACTCAATTTTTCCAAATCAGAACCTGATTGCAAGGACAAGAGGTGAACCCCGATTGGGATGGCCACACACCACTAGGCCCGAGTGTTCCCAACCCAACAGACCTGGGTCTCGGCCCAACACACATCCGCTTCTCCCTTAGCATCCCGCGTGAAGGAGGCCCGACTCAAGAGAGCACCCACGTGGAACTAGCACCCGACTCGAGATGCAGCTCGGGTGGACTCGACCCCGACTCGTGGGCGGCTCGGGTGGAACCAACACTCGGCGCGAGATGGGACCCCCGGTTGAAGATGGAACCCGGGTGGCTCGACCTTCGACTGGAGATGAAACCCGGGTGGATCGACCCCCGGCTGGAGATGAAACCCGGTCCTGGGCGATTTGGGGTTTTTCTTGAACGAGACCCAAACAGATACGAAAATCCAACAATCTAAACAACCCAAAAATTTAGAACTACAGGGAAGAATACATTCTAACTCAGGATTAATATTCAAAAACTCTTCATTAGATAACTTATTTACCCAAAACATTTCTCAATACCAATTTTCCATTGAAGAATAAATCAATCTCAGATTAAATATATGAATAATAATCCCAAACCCCAAACTATGATGAAAGACTTAACACTACAATAAGATATTTCTATGGATTAGTAGGAATCTTACCTCATATGATTAGCTTCCAAAATCCTTCTTCTTCTTGCCGAAATCGGCCCACTCTATTCTTCTTAACCAGCCGCCAACAAATGGTAAGAAGAGAGGGATTTAGGGTTTTATTCCCTTTACATACATAACCCACATTTGCACTTTAAACCCCCAAGTTCTAGGTTTTCTCACTTGACCCCCACTCTTCACAAATGGAACTATTTTTTTAATAAATTTTGGTTCTTACAATATTGGTAAGCATTTACCCTATAAACTTTTAGTAAACGTCCCCTTAATATCGTTATTGTGTCGTTTTTTTATTGTTCTTACCAATTAAATGTTGGAAGTTTGTTGGGGAATTTAATATATTAATACTTTAATATCATAATCAATATTGGAATGTGCAAAATAGAGACATTATACAAAGTCATGCGTTTTTGGAGATTCTGACTTCTATTTCTTCATTTTGGAGAAATTACAAATAAACAATGGATATACTCTAAACTTTTTGTAATTGAGTATCATGTCGTTAAATATTACAGGATTAAAATATATATATATATATATATATATATATTATAAAATATTGAAAAATTGGTATATCAATTAAGAAAAAAATAGTTATGTTAAGGCATTATTTGGCAAACATAAACTAGTTTATAAGCTAAATTATTTTTTGAATACACGTTTGGATGGAGAAAAACTAGCCTATTGAAACGCTAGTTGAAGTAGCATTTTAGGAGTTTTTTCTAGTTATAACCTTGATTAATATTAATTGTTATATAATTAAATATTAAATGATAGTAATTGAAAATTATTAATCAATTTTAATTATACATTAATAGTAATTATTAATTACTTAGAAGGGCAAATTGCATGAAAAGGTAATGTATTTTGCCTTAATTCCTATTTTGGATAACATACTTTTAAAACATCCGTTTTGGTACCTATGATGTAAAGTTTCAAATATTTAAGTACATGAGTAACCGGTTTAAGCATACCATGTTGATGTGGCGAGTGTTGTAGCATCAAACTCAATATTATTTACTTATGTGGTTACTAACATGGATTTTTAATCTAAAATCATTTTTAAATTTATTAATTTTATAAAAGTATATATTATAATTATTTGTAAATTATATATTTATAAAATTGAAATGTCAAGGTTAAGGATAAATTTAAAACTAATATTAGATTAAAATTCTATGTCGTTATCCACGTCAGCAAATAATATTGAGTTGGATGTCACATCACTCGCCATATCAGCATGATAACTGGTTAATGCTTAAATCAATTACGCAGTAACTTAAATGTTTGAAAGTTCACATCTTAGGTACCAAAACGGATGTTTTGAAAGTACGTTACCCAAAACAGGAATTAATGCAAAGTACGTTACATTTTCATGCAATTTGCCCTACTTAGAATATTCTCAATCATATCAATTATTTATATATTATTTTTCTTTAGTGACCAAAAACCAAATATAATAATTTTAAAAATATTTATGTAACCTACATAAAAATTACAGATATACTTATTTTGTTTCATAGATAATCAAACTGTGCTAGATGATTTTAATAAAATATTTAATTTAGTTATTAATTATATTTTTTAAAAACAATCAATTAATGTAGATTTTTTTTTTAAATTATGTATAACAAATCCAAAATTAATAATGTATATATATATAATAATTAATTTGAAATTATTTTAATTAACGTACTATACTATTTTTTTTACTATCTTATTTGTATTAATTAACATACTATATTACTAAGGATTTTTTAGTTATATTATAAAATATTGTAATTGACTAAATGTTTCAATATGTCATTTTTGGTCATTTTACATTTATCATCTAGTTTATTAATTAATTTTTGTCAAACATGATTTGTTTATCAGCTAACAACTAGTTTATCAAAATAGTTACCAAACATAGTTTAAGACAATAATTGACAAATATAAACTAACTTATTTTTTAAATTTATTAAAAAAGTCTCATTTAATTAACCTTAAACTAGAGAATAAATAACATTTTTAATTAGCTCATAAATTACCCTAGGAGAGCCACCAACTCTAACTATCGTTCATGTACGATCCATGTTTTCCTATTTTTTCTTATTCTAATCAAGCCCTTAGCAAATTACCCTTTATATTATCCATTCATTTTTTATGATCTATTATTATATTTTTATAATTATTATTATAATAATTATAATTATTATTAAAACTATATTATTACATTAGAATTCTGCTTTAAGAAACAATTATAACATTTAATAAATTGTTGTAATAAAATTATCATTATTATAATACTATAAATCATGAAAACTTATTAAAAAAATATTAATAAACATATTTTTATATATTTATTGAAAATCTTATTATCTCTAAATATTTTAAAGAATACAAAAAATATTTATTAAATCTAAATAATTAAAAATTTTCATTTGTTACTACCTATTTAATATGATAAAATAACTATATGGAATATTAAAATCAAATAATTTATTAACATGTTAAATTTAGGGGTTGTTTACCCACAAGTGTTGGTAAGCGCTGTCTAGAACAAGAGGTCTGATTAAAATAAATGTCTCTGTCTGAAATAAGTGTTGTCTGGAAAACAATTGTTTACCAAGTAATTTGGATTTGGTGCTGACCGGCAAAAAATGACCATTATAACCCTCTATATGATAAAGTATTAAAAATAATGCAACTATTTACCAAATGTTATATATGAATAATTGTTGAATGACAAAAAATGAATACAAATTTCATAATTCACACATGTTCAGAGAGAAAAATAAATTGAAATTGAAAATAATAATTTGCGCACAAATATTGATTTGAAACATTGGACAATAATTGATTTGCAATCTAATCATGCAAATTAGTCATATACTCGTTGTATTGAGAACTCCATTGCATTTCACCGACTTCTACTTCATTGCCTCTTTCCTGTTGTTCTTCAGTAGCGGTAAATATGGTGTTTTCATCGTATTCCATAAATATGATTAAACATTTATTCTCTTGTTAATGGACGTCAACGTCGAAATCTGCTAATCAATAAACAAAATATAAACACATAATATGGATAACTACAAACAGAAACAAGGAAGAAGCCAAGAAATTTTTCAGAACCAACCCATCCATCCATCCATCCATCCATACTTCTGTTGGTTGATCCCCACTTCATAATGAGTTTTTCATGTAATGCATGGTCTTAGGTAATCTGCTTGTTTGTGAATTATAGTCCTTTGAATCACATGTTAAATTGCACCTGTTAACGGATTAAGTGAAGAAATTAAGCTTCATAAAGAGTTATGGCTAGGACATTTTCACGGTATTCTGTTTGTATACAACTGCATATTGGTTACTGTAGTTGGTCAAAACTTGATATTTACCTTTTTAATGAGGTTCAGGGGGTTGCAATTTTAATCTTTGGACTTTGAGTTAACGGTGACAACCGTGAGAAGTGGATCAGAACCGTTGATCTCTTATAATCTCAAGTCCTCCCATGAATTGCGGCTTAGAAGAGAGTTGATATGGTGCATCTCATCTTAATGTGCGTCCATTTCTTATCTAACGGTTGATAACCACTTCTCACGTTTTTCACTGTTAATTCAACTTTTCACCGGAACCCAACCCGTTCTTATATATCTAGCAAGAAGATTCAGGTTTTTGTAATCTATATAACCTTTAATGCTGTTCTTTTGTGTAAAGAGTTGTTATTAATAAGCCTATGAGCCACGTAAAAGAAGATTTCATTATAGAGCATCAAATTGAAGATTAACAGTTGGCATCCAAACCAAAAATCCCAATGGTGCCTTGGTGTTAGCTGTTGGTGCTCATACCTGATTTAGAGGTTGTTTGGTACAAGGTCTGAGAATGAAAGCCATGGAACAAAAAGAACAATAAAAAATAAACTTTCATTTTGGAACGAAGACATCTCAAATGCAAAATGGATATGGATTTCACTGTTTATATAACCCTAAAATTTCTATCCCATAGATTGCTCGACTTTAATTCCAAACACCTTTCACAAAGATTCGATCAATAGAGTAAAATATGTGTTTCGACATGTGTATCATTGAACTGGATAAACAAAATCGTACCTGAAATTGACAAAATCCGAGCGACAACACCAAAAGATGAAATCATCTGAAGGTGAAATCGATCACTGAAGGTGAAGGCGATGACCATGTGCTGCGGGGAAGGCGATAGAAATAGGGAAGGATGAGGATAAAATCGAAAAATATGAAGGGGAGGATACTCTGACTATGATCAGCGTGGGATTTGTTGCTGACCGAAGATTTGCTGGAAAGAGGAACGGTCAGAGATGTTTACTCAAAAGGTGGATAAGTAAACAACCTACCTCTTAATGGGGTAAGAGCTTCTTGTTGGGTAAGAGCTAATAAGAGGAAGGTAAACAACCCCTTAGTCATTATATATTTGTTAATTAACTTTTATCGACCATAAATAAAATAACATAAAATCAAATTTTGTTCTAAAATACATCTTGCCTCGTTAAAAGCTCCTCCAACAACATTGCTAAAATAGAAAAAAATGGTTTTTTCTTTGCTATTCCTCTCCAACAACTTTGCTAAAATAGAGATAAAAATATTATTTTATTCCCTAAAATATTAAATAAAATATTACTTCATTCCCTAAAATCTCTAGATTGGAGAGATAAAATATTATTTTATTCAATCCAATCAATAAGATTCAATTTTTAACATTTTATTTTAAGTTTTTTTAAAAAGTATATTGGAATGATAAATTATGAAATATTATAATAATATATTTATGATTGATTCTTTAAAATAGAAAAGATGTTGGAGTTAGAAGAAAATGTTTTTAGAGATTTTGACTTTTCATTTTCTATTTTAAATAAAAAAAATTTAACAATAGAGATGCTCTAAGAGCATCTCCAACAGCTTCTCCAAAATGGAGAAGTAAAAAGTGAAAATCTCCAAAAAAAATCACTTTCATCTCCAACAGATTCTCCATTTTGGAGATTACACAATTAATTATAATATTAAAATATTTAATACAACTCATAAAATATTATTTATCTCTTCTAAACATTTGTTTTAAACCAATCTCATTGGTATAATGAATAAAAAATAATTTCTCTCTCATGTGTAATCATTTTTAGAGATATCTTCAAATTTGAAGATTTTTATTTTCTCTCTCATGTTTTCTTCATTTTAAAGAAGGTTTTGGAGAAGCAGTTGAAAAAAACCCCCAAAATCTAAAAAAAAAACTGTTGGAGATGCTCTAAGAAATCATTTGCAAATTTCATTTAGACGTGAAGGAAATGACTGCATAGATAAGGTCTCATTTTCATCTACGTGGGACCCAAGCTCACGACCGTTAATTTAAAAAACTCCACACAGATTAAATCTAGACCGTCCATACCTCCCCCTTAAACCCTATTTATAACCCTCCATCTCCACACATTACTTCTTGCCTTACCCACCCCTCTCTGAGAGCCTCTAAGATCCGATCTACAAACCTTCTACTCCGCCATGGCTCTCACCGTCGAGAAAACCTCCTCCGGCCGTGAATACAAAGTCAAGGACATGTCCTTGGCCGATTTCGGTCGCCTCGAACTCGAATTAGCCGAGGTTGAAATGCCCGGCCTCATGTCTTGCCGGACGGAATTCGGTCCTTCTCAGCCATTCAAGGGAGCCAGAATCACCGGTTCCCTACACATGACCATCCAGACCGCCGTCCTTATCGAAACCCTAACCGCCTTGGGCGCCGAGGTCAGATGGTGCTCTTGCAACATTTTCTCGACTCAAGACCACGCCGCCGCTGCTATTGCGCGTGATTCGGCCGCCGTGTTCGCCTGGAAGGGAGAGACCTTACAGGAGTACTGGTGGTGTACGGAGCGTGCTCTAGATTGGGGCCCCGGTGGTGGTCCTGATTTGATTGTTGATGATGGTGGTGATGCGACGCTTTTGATTCATGAAGGAGTTAAGGCTGAGGAGGAGTTTGAGAAGACCGGGAAAGTTCCCGATCCGACCTCGACTGATAACCCTGAATTCCAGATCGTGTTGTCGATCATTAAGGAAGGGCTACAGGTCGACCCTAAGAAGTATCACAAGATGAAGGACAGGTTGGTTGGTGTGTCTGAGGAGACCACCACTGGCGTGAAGAGGCTTTACCAGATGCAGGCCAATGGTACTCTGCTTTTCCCTGCCATTAATGTCAATGACTCCGTCACCAAGAGCAAGGTATGTTTATTGTGGATCATCGATAGATCTCGTATAATATGTTCTAATGCTTGTTGATTATTATATTTTTGACGTAGATCTGATTACTCACCTCGATAATTAGTGGATTTGAACTTCGGTGTTCTAAAACTGATGCTATTTTTGTTTTTCGTTAAGCTGATTTAGCATTTTTCAGTACTAGTAGGGCTTCATGTTTAGATCTGTTAAACTGCTCAGATTTTGATTCCGATCTGATAATTACTGGATTTGAACTTCGAAGTTCTACAAGTGATGCTATTTTTGTTTTTCCTTAAGCTGATTTTGCATTTTTCACTATTAGTAGGGCTTCATGTTAGATCTGTTAAACTGCTCAGATTTTGATTCCGATCGATAAATACTGGATTTGAACTTCGGTGTTCTACAACTGATGCTATTTTTGTTTTTCGTGAAGCTGATTTTGCTTTTTTCACTATTTGTTGGGCTTCATGTTTAATTCTGTTAAACTGCTCAGATTTTGATTCCGATCTGATGATGTTTGTGATCTTAATCGGTTGATTAACTTAAAATTACTCATTTCATTCCGTGGATCGTCCTTTGCCAATCTCTATTGATACATACTCGAAGTGGTTAGATCTTGTTTTAGCCATTTCACGGACCTGAAATTCTAGATTTCTCGATGGTAATCGGAACTGAAATTGACAGTAATTTGTAAATATGTTGGCAGTTTGACAACTTGTACGGATGCCGCCACTCACTCCCCGATGGTTTGATGAGAGCCACCGATGTCATGATTGCAGGAAAGGTCGCGGTGGTCTGTGGTTACGGAGACGTCGGAAAGGGTTGTGCTGCCGCAATGAAGCAAGCCGGTGCCCGTGTCATCGTCACAGAAATCGACCCCATCTGTGCCCTTCAGGCCACCATGGAAGGTCTCCAAGTCCGAACCCTAGACGACGTCGTCTCAGAAGCCGACATCTTCGTCACCACCACCGGTAACAAAGACATCATCATGGTTTCCGACATGAGGAAGATGAAGAACAACGCCATCGTCTGCAACATCGGCCATTTCGACAACGAAATCGACATGCTCGGACTCGAAACCTACCCCGGCGTGAAGCGAATCACCATCAAACCCCAAACCGACAGGTGGGTGTTCCCCGAGACCAACACCGGCATCATCATCTTGGCCGAGGGTCGGCTCATGAACTTGGGTTGCGCCACCGGCCACCCGAGCTTCGTGATGTCGTGCTCGTTCACCAATCAAGTGATTGCCCAGCTTGAGCTATGGAAGGAGAAGAGCAGTGGGAAGTACAAGAAGGAAGTGTATGTGTTGCCCAAACATCTTGATGAGAAGGTGGCTGCACTTCATCTTGAGAAGCTTGGAGCCAAGCTGACCAAGCTGACCAAGGATCAAGCCGACTACATCAGTGTTCCAGTTGAGGGTCCATACAAGCCAGCTCATTACAGGTACTAAGCTGTTGTGATTTTGGGGGCAATTTGAAGAGGGGTTATGGGGTATGCTTTTTGTTTACAAGATACACTTTGATTTATGTGTTAGATTTGGGTTGTTGATTTTAATGGGTTGTGTTTGGTGGGAAAGGAAGTGGTTTGGTGTTTCTTTGTTGAAAGACCATTGAATAAGGGTTGAGTGTGAAGGGGTTGTGTAATACCATTGTAGTAGGTTTTTTTGGGGTTATTATTATAGAGGTTTTTGCTTGCTGTCTTTTGTCTCTTTAATTCATGAGGAAATCAAAGAAAAAGAGGACATTTTCTACTCTTTGGATGTTTTTACACAAATACAAGGGGCTGGTTCCCAATAGAAGGTAAGCGATATTGCAACAACCAAGGTTTTTACCCGTAAGGGAGAACCTTTACGGGGGAAAAAACGCATACGAACAATTCATTTTGATGATTTATAATATTATCCGACAAGGTAAGTGCTAATTATTATCCAATTAGATCTATTTGAGCCATGGTATATGAACCCTATCTTATATCAGAACTCAAAAGATGGTTGGTTATTGAAGTGCTAAACAAAACAAATTACATGGAGAATATAATTTGATATTAACATGTATGATAGGGGAACTTATAAGAGTTAAATGGATATCCATTATTGATTATGATTTGACCTAAAAAAAGTTTTATTTAGGGGGTGTTTACCTGTAAATAATCAACACTTTCTTTTAATTTGTTGTCTTATCGGATAAAATTTTAGTCCATTAAAACTGCATCATATGTAACATTTTTATATGATAAGTACTTATTGGATAAGAATCGTCACTCTCACTTATCGGGTAATACTCTTGGTCTTTGTCCCGCTCTTAACAGTATGATTCTCAATCCTTACCAGGTTCATCCAATAAGGTAAAGTGAGTCGGTAAACACTTACCAGATAAACATTTTCCAATATTCAATTTATGTAAGGGGTTGTTCGGTAACAACTTAAACTTAATGAGCTGTATAGCAAATATGGCTTATTCGTACAACCATACCTAACTATTCAGTAGGAGCTTATCCGCTCAGCCAATGGCTGATTCGCTCAGCTACAAAACCCATGTCCTATACACTCGGCCATTAAATTCCATTAATTTCCTAACTACCATTCTTCCCAACCTCCTGGAAAGGGGTGTGCATTGGTCGGGTCGGGTTGGCCCCCAAAAGTCATAACCCAATCGGGTTTTGGGTGGGGCTTGTGGAACCCGAAACTCGTCCAAACAAAAGTTCGGGTTGCGGGTATCAGGTATTGTGTTTCAGATCAGGGCAAATTGTGTTGGGCTTGTTTTCTAGCCCATATTCCAGCCCATTTTAACAAGTTTCAACTTTCAATTCAATGGCTCAATGCTAAATTAAACCAAACCAAATTTTAAAACAATTAATGTAACTAAAAGCTACGAAAGTAAAGTCCAAACTAAGAAATCAAGATTCAACATTCAAGTATTCAAAACGGTTACGAACAAATGTCCAAAACGGCAAAATCCAAATTAAGTATTAACATAATAACATTAACAAAATAACAATCTAAGATTCTAGCAACCCAAGAAATAAACCCTTAACCTCCATTGAAATGCCCATTGTCAAATACCCACGAACAACCCCGTATTCACAAATTTTTTCACTAATTTGTTGGTTCAGATGTTGATTCCACTGAAAATGGTGGTTGTTGTACGGTGGCTTATTGTGACCGCCGATGTTAGGGTAGATTTGTTCATGCATCTTTTGTTGTAATAAAATCTGGTTAGATTTAGAAACGTTTAAAGTTGATATTTTTATATAATCTGAGGATAAAATGGTCGTTTTTGACATTCAAACTGTTTATTTAGCACAACAATCAAACAACAACCAAACAACAACTTATCTTTTATCATATAGACAATTTTATTCATACAAGTACTAATAGAAAACAAACCACTTTATTCATGCATGTATTAATAGAAAACGAACCAAAGAACCCTAACTTTGATTTTCCAAGAAGAAAAATCCATTCATAATTCTCATGCTTGTTTATATCAAATTATGCATAGATGACAAGTCAAACTTTTGTATTTGCTTTTGGGGTAAATGACATAAAAATAACAGTTTTTTTAATTTTACTTTTATTTTAGGTAACATATTTTTTCAAATTTTTTATTTTGATATTTAAGATGTGACATTTATTTATTTATTTTTATCTTTTAAATTTTAACGAAGCAACCAAATTCCTTGTAAGTATTTCTTTTAATAACAGTATTTTTTAAATCAAACAGAAAATTCACATTATTTATTTTTTTTTAAATTGTAAAATAAATTAACTAAGATTTTGTAACTATTTTAAATGACTGTAATTTTTTTTATTTTTAAGTATACACATTTTTAAATCATACAAATATTTAAAGCATTAAAAAAACAAAATCCTAAACTAAACACTCCCGACCGCCCCTTCACTGTCACCCCTCGTGCCTTCGATTGTGTGCCACGAAGACTTCGTAAAGACTTCGAATGTATGATCAACCAAGATTTCGTAAAGACTTCGAATGTATGATCAACCACACCACATCTTCTTACCACAACGTTTTACTTTCTTTGTTTTCTCTTCTCGGACCTAATTTATACTCTCCTAATTCTATTTTTGCACCTTGCACTTTCTCGTAAAGTCGTGTTTATCTGTTTTGTTTCCTTGCAAGCTTGTCTTTTTCTCGGTAAAAATGTTGCCTTTAATTTTTTTTGTCACCTCTCTTTCTACGCACCCCCCCCCTACATCATAGAACCTTCTTACCCTTTCCCTCCGACCACCGTACCACCGTACCACTTGGTGCATCTTATCTCGGCACATCTCATCCTAATGTGCATTCATTTCTCATCCAACGGTTGATAACCACTTCTTACGTTAACCTCAACTTCTCACCGGAACCCAACTTTACACATCATTTGAATTTATCGGTTACCTGAAGTGGAGATAACTCATATATTTAAAATGTTTGATATATTCCATCCTAATATGAAGGATCGTGTGAGAAGAAGAGTTAAGGCGAGAAGGTATAAGAAGGGATCTACAACTTTGATCACTTTTAATCTCAAACTCACCCATAAGTGACACTTGATACGGGGATTGATTTGGTGCATTCAAGGGTGGAGATCCCTTACCTTCTTAGTTTTCACCATAATTTTTATTCTCACGGGAACCCAACCCTCCATCCTAAATACTAAAATATTTTTTTTAAGGAGGCTTTATGTAAAACATCCAAAAGTACGTTACATCCTCCAAGGAATGTCTTTTGCAATAACGAGTAAGAGCATCTCCAAAATAGAGAAAATAAAGATTTTGAGCAACTTTTTGCTCCAAGAGTTTCTCCAAAACTTTCAACAAAATGGAGAAAATAGGAGAGAGAGTGTAATTTTCTCCAAATTTGAAGATATCCCAGAAAATAACTACCAAAATAGAGAATTGATTTTTTTATTATATCCCACTAATGAAAACTTTGAAATAAAATGTTTATGTGAGAGTAATAATATTTTATTAAATATATAGAATATTTTAATAATATAATCAATGATTTGTCTCAAAAATGGGGAATATCTTTAGATGGATGTAATTTTATTTTTTGAAAATTTTGACTATTGTTTCTCATTTTGAAGAAATTATGGAGAATCTTTTGGAGATCTCTGATTACAGACCGAAAATGGGAGATGTAGGGGTTGTTTGTTTTTTTTAAAAACCTCTTAATGACTCTTAAGTCTGAATCGTTCAGACCTTTTTACACACCACCTCTTATTAATCATAACTAAAATAAGACTTCAGACTTTAAACCTCTTAAAAAACAAACAGTTTTTTATTTACATGTTGACTCCATAATGTTTGGACAACAAGTCAAATAGGATGAATCAAAAAATCAATCACGGAAAAACATGTGAGCAACAAGAAGCAAGAAGAGTGGCCATATTCATTCATATTATGTCATGTAACTTGATTGTAATCCATAATTTTTGCATTCTAGGAGACTAGCTTTGAGGATTAATGGTGAACATCTAGCAGATTCTCCAAATTTTCTTTAAAATGAAGAATGAAACTTCAAAATCTCTAAAACAGAAATACATTCAACTCCATTATGTAGCAAAATAAAAAACAAAAGACTTATTTTTTCTATTTACTACTTCTTTCATTTTGGACAAAGATTTTGAAGATTCTGTTGAAACAAAACATATTCCCAAAGTCCTCAAAATCTTCATTTTGAAGAAATAAGTAGTCTTATATAATATTTAAATATTTATTATGCAAAGAATCATCATAAGTATCTATAGACAACTCTAGAACTCCTTGAATTCCGGCTTATGGCAAATATATTATATATAAAGAAAATGTGTTTACTTAGGGTCCGTTTACAAAACGCTTACCCGGTAAGCGCTTATCGAGACATTTATCTTAGCGAATGAACATGACAAGAACATAAAATCTTACCCGGTAAGAGAGAGGATAAGGATGAAGAGTCTTACCCGATAAGTGAGAGTGACAAATCTTACTTGAGTAAGTATTTACTGGGTAAATTGTTGTATATGATACCATCGTGATTATTACAATCTTACCTGGTAAAATAAATTTGTGTGTCGAGTTTTTTTGGTAAGCGCTTATCGGGTAATCATTTGGGTAAACGGCTCCTTAGGCTTATTCATGTGTGAATTTCTTGTTCTACTTTTACTTCCCAAATACCCATTTTGCCCTCAATATTATTTCTTTCTTTGAAAATATTTCCAAACTCTCCACCCTTTTCCAACATCTTCTGATTTAGCTATCAAGATTCTCTTTCTTTTTCCAAATATTTTCATGCTTTTAACCCTTCTCTAAATGCTTTAGATTTATCCCATCTTTTTTTGCAAATATTTTCATGGTCTTCTACATCTTTCAACCCTTTTCGGACCTCTTATTCGCGGTCCTTTGCCATCTAGATCTACTTTTTTTCTTCGGAAATATTTTCATGGTGATTTTGCTATCAAGATTCATCCGTTCTTTGAAGATAATTTCGTGATATCCCAAAAGTTATACCCTAATTGGCATCATCAATCAATGCAAACACCTAAAGAGTAAAGACCAATGTAACTTGCATTTCATCATAAAACAAGAATCCAAGATACACGAAATAACCCGTATAGTTCAAATCTCAACCACTTGGGTTGTGGTGCATTGGTTAAGTGTAATGGAAAATCTCATCTATCCTAGGTTCTAATCCAACCTGCCAAAGCCCTTCTTGTGGCCATGAGATTCACCTCCGATAACTCCAGGCCATTCGTAGTTACCAGGGGATTAGGGGATTAGCCGATACACGCAAGCTGGCCCGGAAACCCACGGTTACTCAAAAAAAAAAAAAAAGAAAAAAAAAAAGAGAGTTCAAATCTCACCAAATGTTAGAATCCAAGATACATTCATACATTATGTTACACCATGATCACATATTGCTAGGGTTTTAAGACCCTTTAATTAGAAACAACACAATCTTTTAAAAAACCCCAATTGACATCATGAATCATGTCTCATACCACACAACAAACCATGGTTGAAACTTGTTTAAAATAACCTAAAGATCTTGATATCAAGTGACATCCCCCACCCATCATGGTTTTAGTGATCATAAACAACATCTAAAACACACATTAAACCACCTAAATCAAAAACCAAATTAACTTGCATTTGATTATAAGAAAAAGACCACATGAATACCCTCTTAAGTTAAAAAGTAAACCAACATAAAAATCAAGATAACATGGATAACCCCATTAAAACAAAAAGAAAGATTAAACCTTTACCAATTGTATCTTTCAAGATTAGGTGTTAATAGCATCTCTAGCACATCTTGTGATGATTTCACAGCCTCTGTTATAAGGGTTAGCAACCCCTTTGCCCTTACAGTTGTAGTATGAAGCTCCAGGTGTACCACAGGGTACAAGATCCCTTTTTAAGGTATCATAACTTATGTACCTCTTCCCCATTAACAACACCCTCCTATTGATCTCAGAATCCATCAAATCATCTTCTGAACACTCAACAATCTTCCCACCACAAACCCTTTTCACCATTGGGTTAAATTCATCATTTTTAAGCAAATTAGGGTTAAAGATTGAAACCCCAGATGATATTTGGAAGTGGGTATGTAAGAAGATGAAGAAAAATGGTAGCAAAAGGGATTTCATTTGGGGGGTTTGTGAGAGTGGTGTGTGTGTGTGTTTATGAGGGTTTTTTCAATTGGGGTCTTTTGGAGTGGAAATCTGAAGAGGGTTGGAAGGGAATTAATGAGTGTGAAGGTCATAGTCCCTCACCTACCAGGGAGAAAAAACCACCCAAGATCTGGGACCCATACACACTAAAAAAAGAAATAGAGTAAACTACATTTTTAGTCCATGTTTAAAAATTGCTATTTTAGTCCTTATGTTTTTGAAATTATAGTTTTTGTTCTTATAGCATATAGTGCATTGTTTTATTTTTGTTAACCGTGGTGTTCGGGTCAGCTTGCATGCACCTCAACTAATCTCAAAGGCCTTAGAGAATACCACAAAAATCTTTAATGACCTTGCAGGACTCGAACCGGTGAACTCTGAAGAGAATCCTTAAAGCCCCAAGTCTTATTGTCAGTTATAATGCATTGTTGTGTCCGTTCATGTGGTTTATAACTCATTGTTTCATCCTGTTGTTTACAATTCTTTATTGTTTTAATCATTAAAAGATAATGTTAAATCAACTGACGAAGTTAACTTTAGGACCGAAAACGACAATGAATTTCAAACCATATAGACAAAAAGTGTCATCTAAAAAAGAATAGGGATGGAAATTACAATTTATAATAAACCACAAGGACGAAACATAGTTTACTAAAAAATATAGAGTAAATTCTGGATTTGTTCCCTCTAAATGTGAGGGGCACATGGGGTATCTAATGGAACAAAAGTGAACATCGTTAGCAAGAGACTTATTTGACAACAATTTTTTTTTTGAATGTCAAGTTAACACGTGTACACCTTTCCGGGGTATCCGGACCTCCACTTAAGGGTGCCACCCGACTAATCCTTGTCGATCACGATCCAACCCAATTAAGGGTACCACTATGTGACAGACCCATGATCATGGATGTCACAGGATGCTCACCACGGGGTTTGAACCTGGGTAGTCCGGGATACCATCCACTGACCCCCCAGGATGTTACCTTACCATTGGGCTACAACATGAAGGACTATTTGACAACAAAATGCATATCATAAAACTCCTATTCGTATTTGTGTAACCTTGTGATGAGCATAATCATAATAACTTATATCAGGAACGGAGCCAAAAAATTTATCTAAAGGGTGTCTAAAATAAATATAAGAAAAATCACAATTTCAAGGACGAGAAAACACTTTTAAGTATATATGTCTTTTAATTAAATAATTGTCCTAAAAATAGTTGTAAAAAATAAGGAAACTAAACAACATAGCTATGTTATACAAGTAAATACAAGATGTGTGTAGATTAACCATATAAATAAGAAAATCACTTTGAAAATACATAAAATTTATCGTAAAAAAACTATGTATTCAATAAAGTAAAATGTTTATTTTAGTGTCTAAAATAAATATAAGAAAAATCACAATTTCAAGGACGAGAAAACACTTTTAAGTATATATGTCTTTTAATTAAATAATTGTCCTAAAAATAGTTGTAAAAAATAAGGAAACTAAACAACATAGCTATGTTATACAAGTAAATACAAGATGTGTGTAGATTAACCATATAAATAAGAAAATCACTTTGAAAATACATAAAATTTATCGTAAAAAAACTATGTATTCAATAAAGTAAAATGTTTATTTTAGAACCTTTAGAGAACTTGACATTAAGGAAGAAAAATAATAATTTGATATGAATAATAAAGTTTCAAGTAGGTAATTAAGGTTTAGGACTATATCAAATTTTGTTTTTGAAGCTTGAGGGGAAAACCAATACCACTTCTGGCTCCAAAATGCTACATCCACAAATCCACAATCATCAAACATGTAATTTACTCTAAAATTTTGATGCCCGTGGATGCCCGATACCGCCGGGGAGGTGTGCGTGTGTTTGTGGTAGTCGTTCGTTGGTTCGATGCCGCTATGACTTCCAAAAAAAAAAAAAAAAAATCAAACATGTAATTTACTCTAAAATTTTGTTTTGACATTCTATATACATTTAAAAAAAACAGTTTAATATTAAAAATAATATATAGTGGGTCCCACTTTAGTTTTGGAAGGTTAAAAAGGCACGAACAAATATAATATTCAACTATGCCATGATAAAGTGGTTCATTCTCTACATTCTCCACCATGGTGAGGTCAGGGCTGTTTGTTTACCTCTTAATAATTTTATTAAAAGACAATATCTAAATCGTTAAAAGGTGGATCTTATTTGACAAATAAAAAACATGTCTCTTAATGGTTTCAAAATCTTCTGAATGATTTTGTATCATGACCCTCTCTTAATCATTCAGAGCCCTAATTTCATATTGAACAATTAAAAAACAACCGTATTTCATTTTACACTATATCATAAGAGTCTCTTAATCATTTTGACCACTTAATCATTTTACACCAAACTATTCAACAACCGCAAAACAACCCCTTATTTTCTATCAACCACTTAATCAATGTCAACTCCTAGTAAACCCTTTTAAATTTCACAACATAAGGATTCATTCTTGATATTTTCTAGATTGGTTACCTTATGCTATTATATTTAGTATATTTGTAATTAATCCTAGGTATAAGTTTGAAAATTAGTATTGACTCAACCATGTTTATAAATTAGTTTTAGCACGTGTCCAACTCGGGTTTGTTAATTAGTCCTAGACTGTTCTTTTCTTAGACTTGCTTTTAAACTAATATGATGCTTGAAAATGGTACCGTTTTATAGAATCGGTTTGGTTTGTAATTGGGCCTTGGAAGACCGGACCAAGCTTAATTGATTTTGGTCTTGAGTCCAATTGCACATCTCAAATTTGAGAATCATTGGACAATTTTATATTTATTTTAGAAAATTAGTTTTATTGTATCAACTCTTTACCTAGTTATTTATGTTCTTAAAAAAAGTTCATTTCATAATTAAATTGTCTTTTCAAGAACACATCTAATAAAAATTACATAAGAACCAAAACACCTTTGTGTCTTGTCAATTTTTCTACAAAATTTTTAGGGATATATTTAACTCACTATGGTATTGCAGATACAAAATATTACTATATTTAACCTATGAAATAGAATTCTTTTACCATTTATTTGTTTATATAGTTTCAGAAATTTATTAACTTTTGAGGGGTGATCAAGTCCTCAATCAACCAAGGATTTTTAACCGTTGAGTTGAGTGTAATTAATATTCAAGTTCAAACATTTTTAATAAATTTTTACTTAAAATTATCTGAAATTAAATAACTGAATGTGAAATATATGCATAACAAACAACTATTAATTCTAGTAATTACTTAGAAATTAAGTAACAATGTTTATGTATCTAATGCTCCACGAAGCTGTTTAGTTAGTTTTCCATTAAGTCCGGTATGGATAAAATTGTCTGTATGAATTAATTTGTTTTTTCATAGATGGAAGGATTGTGAGAGGGAAATGTTTAGAATTTTTTTTTTTTTGACTTTTTGCATAAATCTCCCCCTAGAAACCTGTTAAAGCTTATTGTATATATTGAAAAAGTTTTTGCTTGGAATAGTTTTTTCATAGATGGAAGAAATGTGTTTTTAATTGGGATGTCCATGTATGAAAAAACTTGACTTTTTATATAAAACTCCCATAAAAGATTAATGAATAAGTCATATATAACTCAACGAATAAATTGCATTAAACTAATTACACTACTAACAAGCATGTCCTAAATATTTGATACTATATTAAAAGAAAATCAATTTATTTAAATGATTCAAAGGAAAACGAAAATTCAAAGAGTAATGATAAAAATGTTAGAGAGGATGGGAGTGGGGAAGTGATGGAATCCATCACTTATTTTGATAATGGTGGTACTCATATTTGATCAATTTTTTTTTTAAAACAAGATTAATTATTTATTCGTTTGATCATTTAAAAATCGTTTTTTTTAAATAATGATTGAAAATAACTTAATTGGATTATTTGCTATGTATATATTGTTTAATTTTAATGATCTTTTAGAAATTATTTATATATATATATATATATATATATATATATATATATATATAATCAAGCCTATGATTATAAGATTTGAATTTATTTGTTACTTACATTTAAATTAAAATGATTTTGATATAAATTTAACATAATAAGTTAACAATAACATAAAAGTCCAATCCAGGGGATGTGATGAAATATCCCATCTATCATGACTTTGATTACATGCATCCATAACAATTATGGCTATTAAGTTTATCAAGACTAATATTTTACAGTAATTATCAAGACTATTATGAACATAATCTCAGACAACCTTCCAAAACAAATCAAAAACAACCCCAAAACCTTCCAAAACAAATTAAATCCAACCCAAAAGGCAAAACCTACTCTTCATCACATTAAGTGCACTTTTTTGGCCAACCAAGAATTAATGATTGGGTTGGATATGATTTCTTTCAAGTGAAGCATAGTCTTGGTAAAGGAAAGTATTTTATTTACAAGTAAATTGTATTTCAATAAAAATAATATTTTTATTTGATTTTTATTTTGTGGATATTATTTTCAATAAAATTTATTTTTGAATAATGCATTACTATTTTGATGTATGTATTAAAAAAATAGATTATATTTTTGTGAATAAAAGAATATACTTGTAACTTTATAAACACAAAATCATTCTTGAAAAAAACAAATTTTATTATCTTAAATGTCTTATCGTTCTGAAAATAAATTTGTCAAAAACAATATATTTTAATTTACAACAATTTGTTTCGTTCAAAGTAACAGCTAAGAAACTATTTGGTTCAGGCAAATTAGGGGTGACAATTTTGTACCAAACTAAACCAGCCAACATGTGTATCAACCGTACCAACTAAATTGGTATCAATTAAATCGGTATCAATTTAAATTGGTTGGTTGTACCGTACCAAGTGTTTGAACTTTGTTGGTACACGGTATTGAATGTTGTGTACCACGTTAGTACCGTGGTACCGACTTTTATAATAATTTAATTAATTATTATTTTTATTAATCAATGTTATTATTAATTTTGAGTTTAAAATTTAAAAATCCTTAATTTTTTTTAGTTTTCATCTTATCGCCTAAAGGCCCAAAAAAGTGAAAAACCTAATTAGAAACTCAATTGATCATGTATTGAATATTAAACAATGCTACATTCAACTTTTTTGTTTGATCATTTGCGCATTTTGAATTAGTTTTTTTTTCTTATTTCGTATATGTAACATGAAGTTGGTACAAAACCGGTACCAACCGAAAAAAGTCGGTACAAATTAAGTTGGTACCAATTACAATTGGTTGGTACATGGTATAAGATTTTGCAAACCAATTATAATTGGTTGGTACACGGTATTGGCAAAAAAAGGTCGATACCGTACCGATTTCACCCCAAGGCAAATGAATGAAAATGAGAAAAAACTCACAAAATTATATAATATTGAACAATATCTTTTATATTTAATCACATTAAGAAATGCTCAATACGATAATATGACTAATATCTCTAACCAAATAACCCCTTATTTATTTTTCCAATGATATGTTATCAAAATAATGATATTTTTTTTAAATTACAAGAAATAACGAGTTATGTTACTCAAAATAAAATAATCTATAACTCTAGTTTGACAATAAGTTTAGGTATTGACTTTTGAGGGCAAGAATGGGATCCAAGATTCTCCCCTCACGTTTTCATAAGTTTCAAATTCTCACTATTTTTTTTTCAAACACAAAAGAATCAGGGACGGACGCAACAACTTTTTCATACGGTGGCACCATATTTTTCATACGATTTTTATCGACATGTCTTAATTTTTTTTACCGGCGATCAATATCGTCCAATGTATTTTTAGTCTAATTCCACCGTTTCGAGGGATTCTAAAGTTTTTTGCTTGATTTCGAGACATTTTTAAGTTTTTTTTATCGATTTTGAGAAACTTTTTCGGTATTTTTGGTTGATTTTAAGATATTTTTCGGTTTTTTTGGTTAATTTCAAGAGATTTTTACGGTTTTTTTGGTTGATTTCAAGAGTTGGGCTAGAAAAGAAGTGAAGAAATGGGCTTTCAATTTAGGATTTGGTGCACCTTTGAAGTTTCGAAAATAAATACGGTAGCACACTCGAAAACGATACGGTTGCACCCTTCACGAACGTAAAAATTTTACCTTTCGTCGGAGAAATGATACGGTGGCACGTGCCACCGTAGCCACCACTCTAAGTCCGTCCCTGAAAAGAATCCACAACTTTGTTTAACAACAAAAATATTGTTTTTTTTAAACTAAGTTATATACTTTTTGTAATAATTATTAACAAATATATAGATAATTTATTCAAAAAATTTAGAACGTTACAAAATTTTATCCGCTCAAAATGAAAACTATTAAGAATATATTTGGAAAACATAAACTAACTTATTTTTTGAGTTTATTACAAAAAACCCGTTTAAATAGGAAGAAAGTAGCTTATAAGTTAGTTTTTTTAAACACTACTTGGAGTAGTGTTTTCAATAAGCTCCATGAGTTTTTTTGACATTTTTCTTTCAATTATAACTCTGATTAATATTATTATTTATCTATTATGATTAATTATTAATAAATACTAATTATTAAAGGAAAAAACAAAAGTAAAAGGACTGCAGTACCCCTTAGTTAACATAATTTTTTAAACGAAGTTAGTGGCAGCGACCTATGTTGTTACAAAATTTGGAATAAAGGGATCCAGGTCATGTGAAAATGTAAACTACATGAACATTTTCTATAATTATCTGAATTTAGGGTTACACAATATGATTTCGGATAAACCATTAAGGACATTTACTTTTTTCTTAAATATAGTTAAAATTACAAATCTTAATATGAGGGGATTGCACATGTTAGTTTTTCCCTAATTATATCACTGATTTTTACTACGAAATTCTTAACTCTAAGCATAACACCAAGGGCGTGTTTGGTTTGTGGGAATGAATTGGAATTGATTGGATTTCAAGTAAGGATTTGGATTTGGGGGGGATTTGAAATCTTTGTCCATTGCAAAGGAATTCCAAATCCATCAAGTTAAGGAATTTAAAGAGGTCAAAGGATTTCAAATCCGGTCAACAAATTCCATTCCTGCAAACCAAACACATGATTGGAATGGATTTGAGATCCAAATTCCTCCAAATCCATTCCAATCCCGCAAACCAAACGTAACCTAAGGGTTGTTTACTTAAATGCTTACCCGGTAAGTGCTTACTAGTAAGAGTCTATACTATTAAGTCAATCGAAACGGTATTGTATGCAATAATTTATCCGATAAGCGCTAACCGGGTAAAAGTCGTCACCATCACTTACCGGGTAAGACTCTCGATCATTGTCATTGCTCTTACCGGGTAAGATTTTAGGTCATTGCCATGTACATCCGATAAGGTAATTGACCCGATAAGCATTTACAGGGTACGAGTTTCGTAAACGTCCCCTAACTTCTCAAAATAGTCGTAGCATAAAATATATTGACGATTTTATTATAGGTTGAAGGAAAAAACAACAACAATATATTGTTTATCTAACGATTTTTTTTATCATAGCAAATAGAATAACTAAATTGAAAACGTTCAATGTTATGTACTTTGGTTGCATATATTCTTACATGATACAAAATGTCTATTAGTAAAAAAAGTCATTAAAAAACAGTAGTTTTGATCCTAATCCGGTGGTAGATGTGCTACAAATGTAATTAAAATGTTTGCAATGTCAAATTAAGTATAAAAAATACATTTACTTTAACATTTGTACTAGGTGTACCCATGGGATACATTTAATTTGATCCATTGTGGCACATGATCTGATCATCCCCAATTTGCATCAATCGGAAAATTGTCGAGCAAATGAGTACTCATGACATGCCGAGTTTAAAATTCAATTCACTACAGTCTACAACTCAGTAAGTTCACTTAAATATAACTCATGCAATGTAACATTTTAAAATATATATAAGAAATGTTATTATGGACAATGAAGAGTAAGTACGTTGCGTTTAATTAAATTCGAATAAAGAAGATTAATCAAAAATGTTAGTTGGACCTAAGTGAAATGAAATGTTAAAGACAATGGTCAAATGTTGAAATTAGAAAGTGCAAAGATGTAACACCCGGTTTTTCGTGAGCAAATTTCCGTCTTCCGTTGGTAATCTCTCCGCTTTTCGCCTATCTTTTTGAGTGGAAAATGTTGTGCTTTCGAACCTTGAGTCGACCCATGCGAGAATCTCGAGTTTTGACCTTTTTCTGGCTTCGGTACGAGTGGCGCGATTGTGACTCGCGATAGTGACATGTGTCACTATCGCGTGGCACAATCGCCGGGGGTATACCACCCGCGGTACATTCTCCGCGATAGTGCCCTCGCGATAGTGACAATGTCACTATCGCGTGGCAAGGTCGCGCGCGGCGTCTAGTCCTCTAAATGTCCAAATTTTCACCATTCTCTTCATTTCTCACTTCTATCTTCTCCCCTTTTCCTCTCCCAAACCTCAAAGATGAACCCTAACCCATTTTGAGGGTTTTCCCCCTTGAACCACATGATTCTTCATCATCTAACTAGTGGGATCTTGAACCACAAAGCCTCTATCTTCATCTTCCTCATCAAGTCCAACGTGTGGGAACTCGGGTTGAAGAGTTGGATTGGGTGTCCTCGGAAAGTATCATCATCTAAAATGGTAAGCTTCCTTGATTTAATGTTATAGATGCTCCATTGATGGTTTCTTAGTGTTCGATTTCTCAAATATCGGATTTGATAGTTTTGGAGAAACTAGTGTTTTGATCTCGTTGGGGATTTTAGTAAATAATGTTTGGGGAATGTTTCTAAATGGTTTGGTATGTATGGATCTAGGTTTTGGAAGTCCTCGGCTTGAGGATTCAAGTGGCTTTCAAAAGAGCTCGTTGGGTGAAATCTAGATTTAGCCTAAATCTAGCAAGGTGAGTTCAAGTTGATTTGTGAAAACGGTGTACATGCCAAAATGTTTATTTTAAAGTGTTGTGTGTTTTACATGAAATGGTTAAGCTTTGATACCAACTTGTAACACTCTCAAATATGGAAATAGCAACTAATTTAAAATTTCCTAAATACATCAATAAATGATTCATCTACAATCACAATTTAATATTTAACCTCAATACCCACATTCATTCTATACATACAGTCTATAATAAGGACGGGTGCAACTAAAACCTAATAAAAGTCACTATCTCCAAACTGCGGAAGACTTCACCAAACGCTTACACTTGTGAACACTAAGGCACATCTCTTCAATACTGCTAGAACCATACCCCCAACTGGAACCTGATGCACATGCCGACAAATAAAAAGGTTAGGCTTAACGCCTAGTGAGCTCAAGAGTTTTCATTAGAGATATATAAAGCAATAACTTTAAGAATGTTATTTAAAATCATGATTTCTAAAATGCAATACATTTGATTTGAAAGCAACCAAAAATGAATTACATTAAATCTTAAAACAATCTCCTTTTCATCATTCACCCCTTTCGTGATTAAAATCATAAAACAAACGCCTCATTAAATAAAGTCAAAACCAAAAGCGTACGTAAAACATAACTGACATTAAAATGATCAAACATTGAAAACGTAGATAACTCCAACTTCCAAAACATCCCAATAACTCGAATGAGTTTCAATATCCAAAACCTTAAAACATAGATAAATACTCATACTCAAACGTCTCCGAAAACATGGATTATAAAACTCCATAATCAAAACAACACCTATCGGTGACGGGGAAGACCCTTTTACATTGTACGTGACGGAACACAAAAGTAGGTCACATAATTATGTAGGAAATCAAAACATGGGGGTTACACATATAAAAACCCACCGAGCTCAACTACTCCAAGTCTATTGCCCGGAAACATCAAGTCAACCACTCCAGGTCTATCCTTGAGAGTTCCAAAACAGGGGAACTCAGGCACCCAATGGAATTACACCTTACTGTCTATGGGACGCTGCCCGACCGTATAGGCCCACACCCTACTTACCATGGAGCCCGATGCCTATTCCGTGCCAATGTGGTGAGCCGAATGTCCAAAACGGGGACATAGGAACACCGTGCCTATGGATCCATTGCACTAACTAAACCATTACATGACTCAAAACGAATGAACTAATGCATTCAAAACATGTAATTCTCAACTAAGATGCAGTAGATGCAAATCATAACCAAACACTCACATTGAGCTATTAAAAGCGGACAAGTGTCCTCAAAACCCAACAAAATCCAAACCGGGCCATAAGCTCAATAAATCCGAAAACCCAACGTTGAAATTCATAAAATGAAATCAAACATAATCAACCCGTACTAATGTAATCCCATGCTCCAAAACATATAATTAATTCCAACGTAGTTTAGATTGGGACAAATCGTTTTCCAAGTGAGTTTATAACATTTACAGGGCCGACCCTGGGCCTAGGCCAATGGGGCGACGACCCAGGGCATCAAAATCATAGGGGCATCATATTTTCAGCCCAGTCCATTATATATAGGTATCTGTGGGCCTTAAATTTTTTACCATTACAAGCCCAATGCCCCATTCGCCTCAAACAAGCCTGCAACGGTCAATTAGATCGACTCTCTCTCTCTCTCTCAATCCACGCTAATTCTAATCTCACACATAGACCCTCGTTAATTCTAATCACTCTCTCTCTCTCTCTCTCTCTCTCAATCCACGCTCTGTCGACTGTCGCTCAAAGAAACAGATCGACTCGCTCTCTCTCTCTCTCAATCCATCTTTGAAATCTTGGATTCTTGCCTTCTTGGTCACTCACGAGCCTCTCTCTCTCTCAATCCATCTTTCAGCCTTTCACTCTCGATTCTCGATTTCTTGATTCTCGATTGCAACAGTGAATAGCCACAAGCCACAGATTTAACGTTTGATAGGTATCTTATTTACTAAATGTTGTTTACATTCTGATTCTGTTTAGTGTTTACTATTTCTATTTGTGATTTGTCTGATTGTCTCTAATCTCTATTTAGGGTTAAATCAGTTTAATGTCTCTAATCTCTATTTAGGGTCAAATCTGGGGTCGACTACTTGATCAGTGGATTGTTGCGGTGTTGCCTTAAATCGAGCACTGGAAGTGGAACTCTGGAATCTGGGGTCGTCCCTAAATCGATTAACTTGCTGCTGCCCCCAAATCGATTAACTTGTTGCTGCCCTAAAACGATTAACTTGTTGGCTTGTTGATCTCTTGGTAACTTGCTGCCCCAAAATCGACCACCACAGGTTTTTCTTTCCAACTTCTAACTAGTAACTTCTAAGTTTACTTTGTTGAATACTTGAAGTTTACACATTTGCTTCTTAGGAAGGGCCTTCTGCCATTCCCAAAAAGGAGGTGATTTTAATTTTCAAAGCTAGAATCCACAACAATATTACTTAAAAGTTCGATGCAAAGCTTTAAATTTTTCTCAAACATAAATTAAATCCACGACAATTTGTACTTAAAAAAGAGATTGGTGCAATTACCCTGGAGAATGATATTCTTTAAAATCCACAACATTTGAATGGAAACTCTAAATCGAAGAAACCACAAGTCACTCATACATTGCCCAAGAACATCTAGCATGGGTACTTTGATACTTTCTAGGTGTGATCAACAAGCATTTATCATAAAGGTAAATAAGACATTGGAAAAAACTATTCTTGTGACTATTCTTGTGAATGGTATTAGTATACTCTCTTATCAATGGATTTATGTTGACTATAGACCAACAAGAAACTATAGGAAAGGGGTTAGTTAAACTTTCTTAAGAGTTAAAGCTCATGTCTATGTGTCAATTCCTTCATTTTCAAGTCGTTCAATTCATTTTTTACTATACCTCTAAGTTCACATTTGAGTAATGACATACACTCATCAATCACTATTTCTGTTACACTTATCTCTCATACCATGGTCCAATGGTTGAGCGAGAACTAGAAGCTTGTCTTTACTTTCCCATTCATCATAGGATCATGACCATGTTATGGACTAAAAAAGGGGTTACTTAGTCAAGTAAAAATAAGAATAAAGTAGGCACTGGTGTTTTAGTAAACATTAGTCAAGGACTCAAGGGTGAGGTTCCTAAAAGAGTCTTTCTTCTTATTGCTGCAAGGCATAATATCATAGCCACATTGTCTACCTTTCAATGACTAGATCCAAGTCAAGGTTTGAGAGACAAAGTTTCAAAAACAAGTTTATTCAGGTTCAAGCATTTGATATGATTTTTGCAGATGTCTTTTGCTTAGTTATTTTTCCTTCATTACCAAGTTAATGAAGTAGAAATATCGCCGTAGGGATGAGTCGCCTAGGTCCAAACCCCTACAAATAGTTTATATTGTTTTTTTATATGCATATATTGGGGGCATTTTTTTGGATTTTTGCCATGGGCAACCAAAACCTCAGGACCGGCCCTGAACATTTATCCTTTCAAAACGTCCCATAACACAAAACCATGCATTTCTCCAAAACAAAAAATGAAATGCATCTATACTCAAAATTTGCTTCCATAAAATAAATCATTAAGATACCAAAATATATGATTTATTTATCAAAATGCCCAAAATCCCAAATGTGGGTATTTTAATTTACAAGTTTATAAAGTTAGACACTTCAAATAATCAAAGTTCATCAAATAATTCAACAGTTAATAATTTCATGTGGAACATATAAACACTTTAAAATAAACATTTTGGCAT
Source organism: Arctium lappa (assembly GCA_023525745.1). Taxonomy (NCBI): domain Eukaryota; kingdom Viridiplantae; phylum Streptophyta; class Magnoliopsida; order Asterales; family Asteraceae; genus Arctium; species Arctium lappa. Next base: position 16,092,215 of record CM042056.1, on the reverse strand, counting down.
GTACACCGTTTTCACAAATCAACTTGAACTCACCTTACTAGATTTAGGCTAAATCTAGGCTTTGCCCCAACTTGAGCTCCTTTGAAGAACACTTGAATCCACAAGCAAAACCTTCCAAAACCTATATTCACAAGTTTCCAACCATGACTATACTCATTCAACCATTAGAAATCAATCCCCAAACATTTTACATCCAAATCCCAATTTTGACCTAATTTCACCAAGACTATCAAATCCGAAATTTGAGAAACCAATCACTAGGAAATCATCAAGAGAACATTTATATCTTATATTAGGTTTAGAAATGGAAGGATACACTTACCACTTAGGTTTTGATGAAAACCTAGAAAACCTTAGCCACAACCTTGGAGGAATTAATGGAGATGATGAACCCTTGATTCTAGTTTCCAAATATTTAACTTGAGGTTGGAATTCTTGAAGTAGAGTGGAAATGGAGCATTAGTTGCTCCTTGAATGATTTAGTGAAGAGAGGGAGAAAAGAGAGAGTGTTCTTGAGAGTTAATGTTTAGAAATGAATAAGATAGGGCAAAAAAAATCGAATTTATCTCACTCTGGACCCCAACGATGACCTTGCCATGCGATAGTGTCCGTGGTACTATCGCGGGTCACTATCGCGTCCATGGTACCGCGGGTCCTCCTTCTCAGCGATTGTGCCACGGCGAGAGTGACAGTGTCACAATCGTCGGGCACTCTCGCACCATCTGTACCGAGAGTTTTCTGATCCCCGCGACTGTGCCCTTGGCGACAGTGACACCGTCACAGTCGTCGAGCATGGTCGCATCACCCAAACCGGAGTCCGAAATCATATTTTTCGATCTGAAGTGCTCTCGATCCAAAACCCCAAAAACACAAGCACAACCCAAGTAAGATCTTTAAGTACAGTTTAACCAGAGAGGTGAAATTTTACCGAAATCACGGGTGTTACAGCTAGGAGGCCAATCCCTCCCCTTATTCTGACCATTTGGGTCAATTTCCCCTGGGTCGAAAATTGGAGCCCCATTTACTATTGGGTTATTTAAATTAAGTTGGGCCGCTAATTGTTAATTTTATTGGGCTGTTTTTTAATTATGGAGTGGGCAACCCAACTCCATTAATATGTTTTCTTAGGGGCTGTTTGTCAGTTGCTGAATGGTTTAGTGCATAATGATTAAGTGGTCAGAATAATTAAGAGACTCTTATGATACAGTACAAAATGAAATACATCTGTTTTTTGATTGTTCAAAATGAAATTAGGACTTTTAATGGTTAAGGAAAGGGCCATGATACAAAAGCATTTAGAGGGTTTCGAAACCATTAAGAGGCGTACTTTTTTTTTTGTCAAACGAGATTTAGCTCTTAGCGATTCAGATGTTGTCTCTTAATGGAACCATTAAGAGGTAAACAAACAACCCCTTAGAAGGGTATTTCGTGTTCAGGTATACAGATTAATTTCGGTAAAGATGACTATAATGCATCAATCTTGATAAATTCAGGGATCATAGTTGTTGTGGACGTCTGAAATTAAACTCAGGAAAAATGACATATTCCACCATATTCTTCTGGACTTCAACCACTACGCCACAATCCTTGTGACTTATTTCTATGTTTTTTTTATTGTTTTGTTAATCACATGACTTAATTAACTTAATCCTATTTTAATTTTATTAACTATTAATTACTTCAATATTTATTATATAATTACTAAAATAATATATTACTATTAATTATTTGATTTAGATTGTTTGTTATATATATGTGCTATTAAATTTCATAAATTGATTAACGGAAGTTTAGAATACAAGGTGGATGGTTTCCAACTAAATATAGTTTCTGGAAAATTACTAAAATACTCAAGGAGTATTAAATTTATGAACTTGCTTTTGAGTTATATTATTTTCACATAAAGGATTTTACTAAAATACCCCTTAATTGTTTGTTTTTTTAATTACAATTCTTAATATTATATAGTTGATTACTTGAGTTTTGTTAGAATTTAAAATATATGAATATCATTTAGCTCGAAATTATAAAACATTTGGGTTTCCATTGGACTATGATGGGCTTTTGATGAAATTAACTATCTTGCGAGATATAAATATACATATGAAGGAAAAAGATTATGTGAGAAGTTGAGATTAACGTGAGAAGTGGATCTGAACCTTTGATTACTTTTAACCAAATTGCGGCTTAGAAGGGAATTGATCTGGCGCATCTCATCCTATGTGCACCCATTTCTCATCCAACGGAACCACTTCTCATGTTAACCTCAACTTCTCACCAGAACTCAACCTAACATATGGATATATGTATATAGGGTTGGGTTCCAGTGAGATGTTGAGTTAACGGTGAGAAATATGAGAAGTGGTTATCGACCGTTGGATGAGATGTACCGAGATAAGATGCACCAGATCAATTCCCATCTAACCCGCAATTCATGGGAGGGCTTGAGATTAAAAGAGATCAACGGTTCAGATCCACTTCTCACGTTTCTCACCATTAACTCAACTTCTCATGCGATCTTTCGCCTATATATATAAATATGTACATGTGGAAACAAATCGAATGGAAGGTCGAATGAATCATACACTTAAGTAAGTATTTGGTTGGGTTAGCTTTGATTGGTTTATTAAAGGCTCACTTACCCATAGAATAACCATTAAAGCCTTTGATTGATTTTATGATTTGAAGTCATTGATGACCAAAATAACTTGATTATGGAGGTTCACATGCTATGATTCCAAGTCATTTATGGTCGTTCAGGATATTAGTCGATGAGCATAAATTGACCGGTAACCCATGGTTATAAAAAAATGTAAAAAAAAAAAAACAATGACATACATGAACATGACTATGTATTGTAAACATGTTGCAACAAGTTGTTAAGACTTTGATGGCAGGGTGTTCCCAATATGTTGAGACTTGATGGCACGGTGTGTCATGTGTGCCATTTATGTTGTCCCACTGATGTGTATGGCAGGGTGTTGTCGATTATGTCGACTTACCGATAAGAAAGGTAGGGGCTGCCAATGCTGTTTGACATCGATGTTGATAATGGCAGGGGGTGCTGGTATAAGTCAGTGTTGTTTATAACATGTTATGATCGATATATGTTAAATAATTGCTTTCTTGATATATCATTGATAACTCTCAAATCTTGAGAGTTAATTCCTCTCTTTTCGTATTCTTTTTACCACATTTTCACCCAATTTGTCCCTCATCTCCTTCATTTGATCTTAATTGTTCAAACATGGTGATGAAGTCTCAAGAATGCAAAAATTTTGGTTTTACTAACTTTTGTGCAGAACGTGACCACCTTATCGCCACTTTGTCACCACGTTGGGACGTTGGCTGAAATTTCATGGATGAGATTTAGCCATTTCTGGAAAGATTGCCTTTTGAAGAAATGAAAAGAACTTTATGCTCTTTCACAATAATAATCAAGGAAGAGGACAAAAAGTGTAGGTCAAATGAAGGTCCAATACTCCATCTTAAAGCTACTTTTATGGAGTTGTTACATCAACACTTTTCTCTTCCTTGGGCTATAAATGAAGGCTTGGAGGCACCATTTCAACATCATCACATCCAGGAGCATTCAATACCTTCTGGATCTTAGCATTTAGTTTTCATTCTCTCTTTAAAGCTTATAGTTTAGTTGCATTTAATTCTTGTAAGTTTAATTTTCTTGTAACAGCTGTCGCCAAAGTGGTCACTTTGTCACCACGTTGGCAACAACTTTTAAGTTTCATTTATGCAATTTAAGTTTATGTTCTCTCCTTCTTCCTTCATGTCTTCTACTTTTATTATGAGCTAAGCACCCTTTTGGGTGTGGGTATGAGCCAAGGCTAAGACTAGTAGGCAACACTTGGGTGTTGCCATATTTACTAACTCTTAGACTTGGTCGCTCGAGTCGGGACTTCAACTCAACGCGGACAAGCCGATCACTTGTTAGTGTTAATATTAGATCTTAGACCTCGAGAGGGGCGGATCCGAAATACGGCTTGAGTGATACAAAGAAGATTTGAGAAAGTCTTTTATAACCACGTAGAGATACGGGTTTTTGCATGACTTTAACTAAGATTCAAAATGTCGGTCGATATGGGTGTCACAAAGAGATTTGGACTTCTATATCCATATTGGTGGAACTGAAATCCTTAGAGGTTTACTTAGTTAAGTCGGCAAGTCTTGAGTTGGCGAAGTGGTGACTTTGTGGGTGCAACATGGCCACGTTCCGAGGAAACTCACTTTTGAGAGAAAGGGTTTTTTAAGGCTATTGTGTGTCATTTTGTTTCTGACCATAACGTTACTACATCAGTCTTAGTTAATGCTTGTACCCACATCCTACCTTTTATCTTATTAATTCCGTTTAATCGTTGTTTAGTTTGCTTAAAACTCACAAATATTGATATTGTTCTCAAAACTCAAACAAGCTATAAGTTCATGAAAAGTTCTCTGATTCTTAGTTGACTAGTCCATGTGGAAACGATCTTGGTACTCTACCACTTTATTACTTATAGCGATCATAGTGTCCGGTGTGCACTTGCACCGCCACTGTGGCAACATAGTGGCCACTTTGTGGACCTATACGATTTTCCGCTATCAATCATCATGCATCCATATTTATGTAATGCTTTGAAATATGGAATTGACTTATGATATTTTGGAGCCTATCTAATCATGATTTGCAAATGAGAGCGTTAGAAAACCATGAATGCACTAGGCATAAGTTGGTCGTATTGATATGTTAACAATATTGATCTGATTTATCATATTTTGGAGCCTACTGATTCGTGGGTTGCAAAATGAGCATGTTAAAAAACCATGAACTCACTAAACATGAGCTTATTGTATTGATATGCATCTTTCAGAAAGCGCTTTAGCATGTATCACAAAAGGGAAATAAGAAGGTTTCTGAAGACATTCAAGATTTTTGTTTCTATACAATGTATCATATTATCTTATTTAGTAGTTATAACTTTGGATATTGGGGGTGTGACATGCAACTCAATGAGTTAACTCAGAGATCCATAGCCCATGAAGCAAAATCCAATTTTTACTTAAATAATAGAAGATTAAGTTACGAATCAATAAATACAATATTAAGTTGGCTTTGTATGAAAGGCGTGTAGAGATAACACGAGTCGTGATATACTATAATTGGTGAAGGAGAACCTAAAAAGATTTATCATAATTTACTTTTAGTTGAGGATATGAAAATTTGCAATTTTATAAAATAAAATTTATAACTTCTTTTAATTACAAAAATTAAAAGGACAGAAGCGTCTGTACCCGCTATCCCGTCCTTTAGCTCTATCACTACTTACGTATTCGACAATCTCGTATGATAATACGTTGTGAAGTCATAACGCCTTCATTAAACTATCAGCAAACCATTTTTCTGTGAGAACAAATAGTAAAGCTCGAATGTGTAAAATGTTAAAATTGGTTTGACGTATAATTATTTGTTGATCACTTAGAAACACAATTATTTTATAGCAAGACATGTACCATGTGAATTCAATCAATAAGCTTGTCTCAATAATCCTCCGTCATTCTTTCGATGTCAATTACAATGTAAAAAATGTGTTTGGTTCATAGAATTGAAATGACCAATTCCTTTGACCAAATTCCAAGTCTCATGTTTGGTTCACAAGATGAAAGTGATGGAATCCTTTAAATTCCATTGAATTCCACAACTTAAGGAATTCATCGTTCATTGACTTAAATGAAAGAATGAATTCCTATCAATGAAACGCGTGGTCAAATTTCATTCCAATTCTTTTAAAGTCAAATTTATTTGATGGATTCCAATTCCATCGAATTCCATTATACGAACCAAACGTAGTTGAGAATTATTTGATGATAACGACATATGGTTTGTATGAGATGGACAAATATGCAACACTCATTAAATATATGATCAATCAAATCCACTATTGTTTTGGCGCATTTCACCTCACTCACTACTCACTAGTCATGGTCTCAGTGACACTCACCGTCTCACTCACGGCTTTTAAAAGTAATATTTTGTACAAGTCATTTTGTCAAGTTATGGGTAATTAATAAATTCATACGAGAACATCCTTGATAATCTATGTTTGTTTTGTTTTATTTCCCAAAGGGGGGGGGGGGTTGTTGAACCTCCTAATGATCGAATAGGGGGACGTTTGGTTCGCATAATATAATTTGATGGAATTGAAATCCATTGTAGAAATTTGATTTTGAATGAATTGGAATGAAATTTGATAGAATTTGATCACACCTTTAGTTGGTAGGAATTGGATGAAATTCAATCCTTTCACATTAGCTAGGGAATGATGAATTCCTTGATTTGTGGAAGCCAATGGAATTCAAAGGATTCCATCATGATCAATATGTGAACCAAACAAAGGAATTATCCATTCCAATTCCTTTAAAATCCATGAACCAAACACTTTGCAATTGTCAAAATGTAACGGTAGACAAACAAAATCTTATTACATGTTACAATCATTCATTATGGCGTGGGATGAAATACAAACAATAAGATTTAAAACAATAACTTGTTCTCATAAGATTGTATCCTTGTTGATTACCTTTCTTCATAAATGTGTTGTGAAAATGTACGTTGTTTTTGTTTAGAACATCTTCAACATATTCTATAAAATAGAGAAAATGGAATTTTTGTTCTTTATGTTGCTCCAACATATTCTCTATATTGTTTTCTCTAAAATAGAGAAAATTAGAGAAATCTCATGGTTTAAAGATTTTTCTCTAAAACTTGATGTATGGAATGAGAAATTTATTTTTTATTTACTCTCACTAATGAGATTGAATTATTATTATTTTTGGTGAATTTTATCCATACCCCCTCATATAGAGGGTATGTGAGTGAGGTAGGGGTTATGGGGGGTTTTGTGAGTGAGAAGGGATAGGAATAACAACATCCTTATTTTTTAATGTAAATTAAAATATATATATATATATATATATATATATATATTTTTGGGATAATACCTTGTAAATTATTCTAATAACGAGGTGGAATTAATGTCCGTGCGTTGCTGCGGATGGAAAGAAATATTAAAACCATAAATTTGAGTATCACCAATTATGAGAACAAAACATTTTGTGTCTGTTAGCAGCATGACTATAATTTACAAAATGTCCTATGAGGATGATGTGTGTGTATGATAGGAAGCGAAAATAAATTGGCAAATGGTACATTACATCATTAAACTTAAAAAAAGTTACATTGTTATTAAACATAAATTAAATTATAATAAAAATATGAATTAAACAAATTTTACATCATTATTAAACATAAAATAAATTATGATAAATTACTTTATTAATAAATAAAAAATTGTTGCGTGAATCACCTACGACTATGTGCTTGGATTGATGGGGAAGGCGAAAGGTTTTGGGTTGGAGAAGACACAGTCATTGAGATGCGATGCATGTTAAGGGATCTTTATTTTATGCTTATATAATAAAAATAATTTTTATAATATAACTTTTATTTATTTAAATTAGAAAATGAAAAAGTTATAAATGATCGAAATGTCATTTACTTAACGGTCAGGAGGTAACAACTTTTAATTTCAAGGATCAAAACGTTACGCAAATGCAAAATCGAAAGTCTATTTTGGAATCAACAAATTATGAGGACTAAATCCAAGAGGAAAATAAAACTATAGGGACCAAATCTGTAACTCTACAAACATAGAAAAAAAAAGATCAAAGCTCAAGGACCAAACCTGTAATTTACTAAAAACCTGAGGGACCAAATATGTAATTTAATGTTTACTATAGGGACCAAATCTGTAACTCTACAAACATAGGAAAAAAAAGATAAAAGCTAAAGGACCAAATCTGTAATTTACTAAAAACCTGAGGGACCAAATATGTAATTTACTGTTCATCTACAGTAACTCGTTCCTAGTAAATGTTAGTATGATAATGAGGGACGGATGTAGTTTAGTAAAGAGGGGGAATGACCCCATTAGAATACAACAGAACAACTTTTTTAAAATTCCTTTTTTATACCTTCTAAGTTTATCTATTTTTTTTATTTTGTTATGTTCTTTTTTACGAACGAAATGATGAGTAACGGTGGTTGTTTTTTATTCATTTGTGTTCGTTTATGTTCGTTCGTATATGTTCATTTATGTTCGTTCGTTTACGTTCGTTTAGCTCTTTATGAACGAACATAAACGAACACGAACAAATATATTTTTTTAACGAACGAACATGAACACAAAAAATTTCGTTCGTTTACCGTTCATGTTCGTTCGTTTGTTCGGTTAAGTTAAATGAACGAACACGGACACGCCTCCATCCGTGTTCGTTCGGTTCGTTTACAACCCTAATCTACCCGAGTTTCCTCCAAGTATTTTCGCGTTTGGGACCCTTCCAACCAAAAAAACCAAAAAAAGTGCCTCAAAATCAACAAGAAAGAACAAAACTCGCGAAATCAATCAAAAATACCTAAAAAGTCCTTCGAAATCGACAAAAAAAAAAAACTAAAAATCCTCTAAAATCAATCGAAAAAACTTTAAAAATCCCTAAAACGGTGGAATTATGCTAAAAACACATCGGACAACTTTACGGGTATGTATTCTACCTTAAAGGTGTCCCCACTAGCAAAAAAATCTTGGATCCGCCACTGCTAATATAATGTAATGGATTTTGAAAATCTTTCTGTATGGATAAATGTGTGTGTTTGGATAAATTTGTCTGTCTGGATAAATTGATGTTGTTGTTTGCTTTTTTATCTGAATTAACAGTCTGAATAACATAAATGACCAATTTACCCTTGAATATGAATTTTAAGTTGTTTTATAAATTACTGTTTATTTTTTAAGCCATATATTCATAAATTCATTGATATAATCCAAAAATCAAACAAAAATTCATTAAGTACTTAAACTTCCAAGTTCAAACACAATGTAGCCAAGTTCTTTCCAATCTCAACGCATTTTCACTGCTCCACCCGAAATTCCCTCTTTCCCTACCTTTAATCTAGCTTGGTAGTTTAATTCTTTTTAAAGATTTTGATTTCAGTTCTATATTTTACAGAAATTATAGATAATCTGTTCGACACACTCTAGCATTTTTTACAAGTCTTACTTAGGGGCTATTTACCAAAATTTCCATTAAATTTTGTATGGATAAATGTGTCTGTTTGGATAAATTTGTCTGTCTGGATAAATTGATGTTGTTGTTTGCTTTTTTATCTGAATTAACAGTCTGAATAACATAAATGACCAATTTACCCTTGAATATGAATTTTAAGTTGTTTTATAAATTACTGTTTATTTTTTAAGCCATATATTCATAAATTCATTGATATAATCCAAAAATCAAACAAAAATTCATTAAGTACTTAAACTTCCAAGTTCAAACACAATGTAGCCAAGTTCAAACAAAAAGTAGCAAGTATGAAACAAGTATGAAATTGACATTGTAGAAATCATGGTTACAAAAATCTACATTGCAGAAATGTCGAGCAACTATGGAGAAGAAACAAGTATGGAACAAAAATCAACTGAAAAAACAAGTAAGGAACAACAATCGACTGAAGAAAACAAGTATGGAACAACAATCGACCTAAGGAATAAGTATGGAACAACAATCGACTAAAGAAACAAGTATGAAACAACAATCGAGTATAGAGAAGAAACAAGTATCGAACAATCAGTAAAATCATTACCTTTGGAGAAATCGACCAAAGGAAATTATTGTCTAGGGTTGAAATCGAACCAACAGTGAATTGAAATAGTGTAATCGAACCATCAATGAACTCGAAGCAGTAAAATCGAACGAGCGGTGAAGGTGAAATCGAAATCGAACAAGTAGTGAAAGTGAGCACCTAGGTTTTTTATTGCGTGATTATTGAGTAGGAAAGTAGGCATGTCTTTATTTTTAAAGGATATAAATGTCAAATATGTGTCTTAATGGGGACAACACATCTCTTCCCTACTTAGTGATTAAGCTGGAAATGTCTGCACGAATAAGCCGGTTTTGTCATTAAGCCCCAAATAAACACTCCAAACGTCTGCACGAATAAGCCGGTTTTATCATTAAGCTCATTAAGCCCCAAATAAACACCCCCTTATTGTCCTTGACATATTAAAAGGATCATCCTGATTCCACCCCAAATTATCATTTATTAAACACTATTTCAATAAGAATATGATATGAAAATAATATTCAAAATTCTAACAATATGATCAAAGTCTTTGAAATGGCCAGCTTTGCACACGATCGTTGTTAGGTGCATTTACTTCTTCCTGTATGTGTTCAAACAATCCAAAAATTCACGCAACCTTCAATTCAATCTCGTTTCAAAATTGAATCGGAATTCAGTAATCGAATCGATTCAAACACTCGTTTTTCCGTAATCAATCGTCTCTGAAAAACAGTGATTCAATGAGTTCCATCAGCTGGTAAAACCACAAGCAACGAGGTCGTCGATAATGGCCGCGATCCACATGGATATGTTGTACGGCCGGTACATGGCGGCGTCCTGATTCAACCGGCGGCGGAGGCTTCGTCGGAAATGGAACTGAACGGAGGCAGATCGGACAATATTTGTGGCGGGAAAGCCAACGGAGGATACAGGGACGGTGGAAGTAGTGGTGGCAGCTTAGTCGTGTGATCTTGTCTCCGTCGGAGAAGGCTTTTATGCAGAAGGCGCAAGTGGCGGTGGTCGGCGGTGGTCGGATGTGAGAATTTCCGGTGGTGAGCTGCTTCCATTCCCAATCCTCCATATGATGACAATGGAATTTTTGTAGTTGACTATATATATAAAGAGGGAAATTTCAATTTCAATGCTTATATCATCGAATGTATTTGAAAAATATGCTTTAAACATGTAGTTTCTATAAATATGATTTGGGGTTGTTTACAAAATTGTTGTTGGATAACCGTTTATTGGGCGTTATTTATCTTACTGAGGGAGCGTGACAATGACTGGAAATTTAAACGGGTGAGAGGTATAGCATATACCGATAATCTTATCTGGCAAGTGATGGAGAATATTCTTATCCGATAAGTGTTTATCGATTAAAAGATGTTTATCAACTGTCCATTTTAATAGTCGAAAATGACAAAATGTAACCTAATAAGGTAAATAAAGGCGGTGACTCTTATCAATGTACTTATCCGGTAAGCGTTTGGTAAACGGTCCTATAATCTTTTACCTTTTTTTTTTCTTTTCACATTACTCTATTTTTCTGGAAAAATATAGAAAAATCCAACTAATTTTCTCATTTGAAATTTGGATGATCAGTCATTGAACTTTTTTTTTGAATGAATAAATTACTGAATTTTCTCATTTTAAATGAGTATTCTTTGAATAAATAAACTATAGAACTTCTAAAACTTGGTTACCTACATCTATTTAACCCAAAAAACTTATGAATGTTTTAAACTAAAAAGAAACATAAATAAGTTTTATCATCCTCAAACTATATGTCATTCAAACCCCTCGCACCCAATGACATCACTCCCCCTCGTCACCCATCATTATCTATCTCCATACCGCCGATCACCGCCATTGTCCCATGTCATTGATCTCCCTCTTTTTGATAATTTTTTTTGTCTTTCAATTCTCCTTCTTTTTCCAACAATTTAATGGAGTATGTACAGACATATCAATAGAGAGGGAGAATAGAAAGAAAAAAAAAACATAAGAAAATGGGACCGAAGGCAAGGTCCAACGGCAACGATGTGGGTGGAGAACGGATGCCGATGGGGGCGGCGAGAGGGAGCGATACGATTAGGTGCGTGGATTTGAATAGCTTAGGGTCTAGAAACGGTAAAACTTATTTAGTTGTTTTACTTTAAAACCTTCTTAGTCTAGTAACGTAGATTTTTAAAGTTAAATTGATGTAAGTAATCAATTCTAAAAGTTTAATAATTTATTTATTAAAAACACAATTTAAAATTTTAATTATTTAAAATGGAAAAGTTTGTTGAATTTTTATGATTTTTTTTATTTATTCACTTTTTTTTCAATTTCTTTTCTATGGTTCCCTCTATTTATATTTCTTTTATTTTCCATTTTTTATTTCATCTTTTTTTTAATCAAAACAATAGAGCTCATATTTTTTTATATAAAAATGATAAACATAGCCGTTTATTAGCATGTTAAATTTTGATTTTTGAACACGACTTCCAAAATTTTGGGGCCTAATTTTTACTTGCATTTGGGTCGCAGATTTATACGACTATTTAATTTCAAAATTTGCCGATTAAAAACAAAAACAACTCTTTGATATTATTCTCAATTTGTCATTTTAAACATTTTTGTTGTTTTAATTTATAAGAATTATAATATGATACAAAATTTTATATTTTATTTTATTTATTATTAAATTCAGTCAATCTATAGTTTTGGTACAAAAGTAACATAATCTCCAAAATGATTGAAACGACTTTGATGATAAGTAATAAATATCTATATTATATACTGACATTTCTAATAAACTTTGATTGTCATGGACTCATGGTGTGTTTTTCAGGATTTCTTTTCGGTTTTCTTGTTTGGATCTATTGGTTTTTGGAGAGATGAGACAAAGAAAAAATATATATATGATAAACAGAGAATATAAGGTGACGTTTGTTTTTTAAGAGGTATGGAATCTGAAGTCTTATTTCACTTCTGATTAATAAGATGTGGTGTTGAAGTCTGAAATCTGAATCAATAAAATTGTTTGTTTTTGTAACGTTTAAAGTTTGAAATCTTAATCTGGATCAATAAGATTGTTTTGTTTGTGATAACAATTAATCACAAAAATGTCACCACTTCTAATTTTAGATGTATTTAAGAGTTAAGAGAGTTTGAAATTTAAAAAAAAAACGGTCTAAATGTAAATAAGTCTGAATGATTCAGATTTAAGAGATATTAAGACGCTTTTTGAAAAAAAACAAACAACCCCTAAATGAAGAAAACAAATAAATTACAAAATAAGAGGTATTTTGGACAGAAAATAAACAACGTTGAAGCATATAAATTAAAATTTTCCTATATATATACACACGGACCATACACTGTGTATATTATATTATCTATACTATATAATGAAAAGTCTAATACTACAAATTATTGTACAATTACATTTACCACCCTTAATCTTTTATACAATAACATTTACTATTCTTATAATGTTACATTTATCACCCTTACAATTACTTATTTAATTTATTTTGTATCCCTTACTTTTTCATTTTACATTTTACACCGTTATCATATTAACACAAATAATCGTATATGAACAAAAATGCAATGAAAAAATACGTTCATTTTTTTACAAATTATACCATTATAATCGTCTCGTCAATACCTTCAAAACGAGCCCAATATTGAATATTTTTTAATTTAACCATACTATTAAATATCAGAATATATACAAATTATCTATACTACTAAAACGGTTATTGTACAAACGGTTATTGTACAAACTTTTGTATAATTACATTTACCACCCTTACATTGTTACATTTATCACCCTTATAATTACTTATTTAATTTACTTTATATCCCTTATTTTTTTCATTTTACACATATTAACACAAATAATTACATATTAACAAAATGCAATGAAAAAATACGTTCATTTTTCTACAAATTATATCATTATAAGCGTCTCCTCAATATCTTCAAAACGAGTCAAATATTGAATATTTTTTAATTTAACCGTACTATTAAATATCATGAATATCTACGAAATAATTTGTTTTTCTGTCCATACGTTTTATTTTTTTTCCACCGTTAGCACGTTAAAAATACATAATCGTAAAATACGTTTCATTCTTATTATAAATAATATCATTATAATTTTTTTCGTCAATAATTGTAATATAAACTAATTATTGAATATCTTTATGGCTTTAGGTTTCATAAGTTGTGATTTTTAGGTCATGGTTGATTATTGATGAAATGTATATAAGGAAATAGCATTAATTGTTCGTTCTTTACTTACATTCCGCTGCATCGCGCGGGTATATGCCTAGTATGATATATAATTATATATATAAAGCTTCATCACCAAGAATTCCGAAGTCATATGGGCGACAAGACCTCTGGACTAGTCAACGTGTTGGGATAGGATTGGCTGATTCATTAATATTTCACTAAACTGTAATTTTGGTCCTTATAGTTTATACAAAACTATAAAAGTAGTCCTTGTATTTTAATAAATATAAAAGTAGTCATTGCAATTTGCATGTTGTTTTGTAAAGGGTCGTTTGGTCTAACTATGTTGGTTGAAATACAGTTAATTGAGCCACGTTTTTGTCTTCTTATTCTTTTTACTCATTTTTTAAGCAAATTATGAATTTGGTTCACGTGGTATGTTAAACATTATAGATTCTGTTAAGTACGAGGGTGAATTTATTTTTTTACCTTTTTTTATCTATTATACACCTTTTTTAATCAATTGTATATTTTTTTTTCTTGTATATTCATCTTCCCCAAACATACTATCAAGAACATCATCATGAAGACCAATAATATTTGATAACAAATCATACAAACTTAATAAAGAAAACGTACATAACTCAAACCTTAAATCCAAATCCAACCCGAAAAACACCAAGAACATTTAACAAATCCCAAATCCAAACCTGTTTCAAATCCCAAATCCAAAAGTGCTTCAAATCCCAAATCTAAAATCTATATCAAACTTTAAATAAAAAACCCTAAAAACATCATTGAACACAGTTCAAGAACCAAATTCTAGATCTAGATCAAAGGAATAAAACCAAGGTCCAAAATGACGTGAGGCGTGACGTAGCGACGAAGTCAAGCCTTAAGTCTTACATGCTACGGCCATGACGCGACGTTTGTCAATGCATGACATAAAGCGACAAATATGTATGTTATATATAAAAATATACATATACATGTATGCTTTCTATATATTATTCAATCCGATACTGATATTAAAAAAATTACAGTCATATTAAAAAATTAAAAATCAAATAGATTATTATTATAAAAATATTATTTGATTAAATATTCAAAATAGAACTTAAAAGGGTTATTTTATAATTTCGTTTTAATTAAATTCGTGAAACTGTGAATGATGTGATTAAATTAATATATAAAAGTGTAAAATCTAAAGTTAAAAGTGTAAAAACACAAGAACTAAAAAAATAAACAAAAAAAAATATATTTTTTAAAAAGTCACGTCTTAAAAAAAACACACGTCGCGGCACACTATGGCGTGAGTCACGCCTTACAGAAACGCTATAGACCTTTTCCTAATGGTGGAGACGTGTCTTACGTCATATCGCGCCATGGCGCTTTTTTGAACACAGAAAAAACTGTGTGTGTGTGTGTGTGTGTGTGTGTGTGTGAGAGAGAGAGAGAGAGAGAGAGAAGTGCAACATAGCAAGGAAAAGCAAATTAGAAATGAGCAAACGTCCGTCTTCAACAGTGATGGTTATCGGAGATGAGGGAAGTGTAGGGAAGACGATGCAGGGTTTGATCAGAGGTGGTTTACTGACGATGATTCAACAACAAAGTGCAGGGAAGATCGAAGGTGTTCAGTGGGTTTACTAACGATGGAGTTGGAGCAGTGGAGTGTTGACGAGAGGGTGTACCCAGATCGACGATGGGTTGACCCAAACTGACGATGGTTTTACCCAGATCTGTAGGCGCCGGAGCCCGGAGGTGGTGACTGTCGGCAGTGAGAGAGAAGAGGGAAAGGGAGGCCGACAATGGGTTTACCCATACACGATATATGTATATTATAGAGTAACTTTCAGTTTAATCCTTGAGGTAATCATAAATTAAAGAAAACAAATTAAATAATCATAAGTTGAAAAAAGATAGTAAATTGATCATTTTACCCTCATACTTAACGGAGACAATGGACGGCCGTTTGCCTCAGGGACCAAATCCATATAAAACCTTTTGCCTCAATGTAACACCCCGATTTTTGAAATGTATCATTTCAAGTTAATAACGAAACCGATATATTAGGGGAAAATAAGATAAAGAATTTTGGACTTGAATCATATAATTTATAGTCTAGATAGATGAAGGATTCAATTACGAGTCCAACGGTTCTTTCCGGAGCAAAATCGGAGCTAAAACGAAGAAGTTATGACCAAAACGGTGCTCGGGTGAGAATTTCGGATGGCAGTGCTCCGCGCGGCTCGCGCGGAGCCGCTGTGTGCACAAAAACGAGAAAATTCGGCCCCAAACCCCATTTTTCACCCAAACCTCAAATCATTCCCCCATTTCTCTCCCAAACAGACCCAAACCCCAAAATCAAACCCTAACTCATTTTTGGGTGTCCTTCTCCTAAAATCAAGTGATCCTTCTTCATCTAGCAAGCTTGGAGGTTAGAACCATAATCTCTCATGTTCATCTTCTTCATCAAGATACCTAGGGTTTCATCCACCCTTGTTCTCCCTTTTGTAGATTTGGAGTTTGTGGTGTATTTTGGTAACCTAGAAGTGTGTTGGTGGAGGATTCAAGCTATTATTTAAGGTAAACTTCTAATTCTTCATCTTTGGAAATTAGGGTTTTGGGTATAGATGAGATCTTTATGTAAAGTGTTGGGGAACGATTCTATTCGGTTGAATATCTATGTTTATGGTTGAAATCTTGTGAATCTAGGTTTTTGGAGGTTTTGGCTTTGAGGATTCAAGTTTCCTCAAGGGAGCTCTACGTGGGTAAAATCTAGATTTAGCCTAAATATAACAAGGTGAGTTCAAGTTGATTTGTGAAAATGGTGTACATGCCAAAATGTTTATTTTAAAGTGTTTTGTGTTTTACATGAAATTGTTAACTGCTGATCACCTGATAAGTTTTGGTTCTTTTGAAAAATTTAGTTTTATAAACATGGTGAAACACCCATTTTGGGATTTTTGGGAATTTTGATAAATAAATCATGTTGAAAGGTTTCATTGATGATTTTACATATATATTTGGGGTCCATTTGATGTAAGTGTCATTTGGTGTATTTGGTCTTATAAACCTTTCCGGAAAATGCATATTTTTGTGTTATGAGGCATTTTGGAAATATAAGGGTATGAGTTCATTTGGAAAATGGTTTGCCTCAATCAATGATGAGATTTGAGTTAATCATACTTTTGGTCTTTGTGTTTGCATGATAGTTGGTCAAACGTGTTTCAAGGTTTATAATGGCTTTCATTTGGGGGTTTACGTTAATTGTTGGGTCCTTGGCTCGGTTTTGACTAAATTGAATATTGAGGACATATGTCCGGATTAATAACCGTTGTGGGGTTTTGAGTATGATGGCGCATTTTTGTGGCATTTGAGAGTTACATGTTTTGGGAGCTTTGGTCTTTCAATTGGAGTCATGTAATGTTAGACAGTGTTGTAATGGATCCATAGGCACGTAAGTCTGTCTGTTTTGGGAAAGCGAGTAAGGTTGGTTATGACCGTTGACCGCTTAGGTTTGCTAGCGAGTAGGCAATAGGTGGCACGAGCCTCCGAGTTGAAACTCGTCTAGATTGGATAGACACCCATGTCCGTAAGTCCTTGGGGTGGAACTCGACGGAGTATGGCTAGAGGCAGTAAACGGTCTGAGGTTGTGATGTCTGGTATGGCATGAGAACTAAGTCCGGGATACGTGGTGAAATCCAATAACATCAAGGGCGGCCCCATTCACTTGTTCTCGCCACCCAAGATGGAAACGTTTAGATGACACGCGAGGAAGTTGTATGGGCGGCCTACTTGCGTGTTCCTCTATTCTCAATGTATACGGGTCTCTCCGTCGTAGATTCGTGGTATTTTAAATGTTGATGTCATATTTTTACCAACTTTGGTTTTGTGTGGTCGACAATAAATGATGGCCTTAATATTGAGTTTTCCCCACGTATATTAAGGTTTGAATGGAATGCGTCATTTATACGTTTCAATATTTGGTTTCTTTCCATTTTATGGCCGTGTGAGTTTTGGGCCTAATGTCCGTGTTCACGAAGATATTTATTTATATAAAATTTCATCTATGGTTTATGAGTTGTGTATCATGTTCCACCCGTGTTGGGTATTTCGAAATATAACATTTTTACCCGCGTTTTATAAAATTGGGAGCTCTCTCTCTATTATCATTTTGAGCAAGTTTTGGATTAAATCCAAGTTTACGAAAGAACGTTTTATATTGGGATCTTAGTCTTTAAAACAGTTTGGTTTGGTTAACGATTAACTCAGTGTCTCTTTCGTTTAAAATGCATAATTATTGGTAAACGAGTCGTCTTCATAAGTGAAGCATATCATTTTGAAAGATTATGATTTCAATTGCATTCTTTCTTTTTAAACGATTAATTTATATATGTTGAAAACTCCTGAGCTCACTAGACGTTAAGTCTAACCCTTTTTATTTGTCGGCATGTGCATCAGGTATAAGCATTTTGTGAAGAGATGTGCTCTAGTCTTTCACAAGTATAAGCATTTTGTGAAGTCTTCCACAGTTTGGAGATAATTACTTTGATTGGGTTTTAGTAGCACCCGACTATGTTTTAGACTGTATGTAGAGAATAAATTGTGTGTGTTGAGGTTAAATCATTGAATCGTGATTGTTTATGAATCTCTTATTGATGTATTTAGAAAATTTTAAATTAGTTGCTATTTTCAGATTTGATGGTGTTACACTTAAGGTCCAAATCCATTAAACACTGCATATTCGGAGGTTTCTTATATAATAAATGAAGATAAAGGACAAAATCCGCAAAAATTCACATACCTTAGGGACCAAATCCATGATTTACTCTAAATTTAATTCTTCATTTTAATTTATTACGTGATAACCCTCCATGTTTGTATTTGTTTTGAATTTGGTGTCTCACTCTAACGGTCATTCATTATCTCTGTTAACTACGAGTGTATTTCCGTCCTTTTGTTGGTTTCTTTTATTTTGATGTTTTTTTTTCTTTTGTATTTTATTTGGTTGAATACATGATTTTTGAATATAGTCAAATGGAGAATATCAAGTACATATTCGTTTAAAATTAAATCATGAATAAAAAATATACCATAAATCAAATCCATAAATAAAAAAGAAACTCTAAATCAAATACAAAATAATATAACAAACCTTAAACCAAAAACCTAAAATTGATAAATATACAAAATCAACATGGGGTTTCGATGTGAGTTTACAAGGGTGAAAACTAAAACCAAATTTCAGCTTATGTTCATAACACATCCCTCCCTTCAACGAATACTGATTTGTATCGGTTCTGTCGTGATATAGAGAGATGAAAGCATAACAAAAGCAATATCGATGACGAGAGATGAGGAAGTTTTTAGGCACCGATTTCACCCTGTAATTCCAATACCCATTTGGTTTTTCATATATGGATCTCATACAACGGTTTAGATTTTGATTTAGAGAAAATGGGAACCCATCCATGGGTACCTGGTTTTGAATCTCGGAGTTGGTCGTGCGATAACGACTTCAGTGGCGAGGGAGATCCAGATCCATGTCGATCCATCACCGACAAGAAGTGTAGTCATTGTAGCGGTGGAGTAGAAAACAATTTCAACAACGATGAGGGGAGAGTATAAATACGGTGCAGGGAGATTGGGACGGTGATGGGATCTCAAGAAAGGAATGCGAAAAGGTTTTAGTGTTTAAGGTTTTGATTTAGGCTATGTTTGGCAAAAAAAAGCTAAGCTAGCTTGTAGCTGATAAGCTAGCTTTTCAAAACGCAACTTTGAGTAGCGTTTCAATAAGCTAGCTTATCAGCTAGCTTATGGTCATCCAAACATGTACACTAGCTGATAAGCTAGCAGCTAGCTTAAAGTTTTTTCATTGAGGTTTTAGGTTTGATTTAAAGTTTTCGATTTAGGTTTTCGATTTCGATTTAAGGTTTAGAGTTTATATTGGTAAATAAGCTAAAAACACTAAGACAAAATAATATAATATAAAACAAAATCATTAAAATGGATCAAATGATAAAAGACTAACCCTCATGGTTATCAGAGAGGATAGACGACTATTAGTGTGAGTGATCAAATTCAAAACAAAATGCATAACTAGAGATTTATCTTGTAATAAATAAAGAAAAAATGATCAGATCAATAACGGCATAGATACCACATGAACCAAATCCGTAATTTACCATTTTCATTTTTTTGTTAAATAAATATATTAAATGTGGTGCCAAAAGTGTAACTTCTGAAATAGAAAGGGGTAAAATATAAATGGTCAGAAGTTTCTATCTTCTTCCCCTTCCAAGTCTATTTCGTCTATTATTCTTCATTCACACACACAACCAATGTTTTAAAAACTGGTTTTTTGGTTGATCTGGTGTGGTGACCGGGTCACGGTTCAACCGGGTGGTTG
The DNA here is from genome assembly GCA_023525745.1 of Arctium lappa. Classification (NCBI taxonomy): domain Eukaryota; kingdom Viridiplantae; phylum Streptophyta; class Magnoliopsida; order Asterales; family Asteraceae; genus Arctium; species Arctium lappa. The sequence goes on along the minus strand of CM042056.1, from coordinate 16,071,903 downwards.
ACTCGGTTTCAAAATTTTTACGTATTTTTCATTTTCTTGCATATATATATATATATATATATATATATATATATATATATATATATATATATATATATTCTTCATTCACACACACAACCAATGTTTTAAAAACCGGTTTTTTGGTTGATCTGGTGTGGTGACCGGGTCACGGTTCAACCGGGTGGTTGACTCGGTTTCAAAATTTTTACGTATTTTTCATTTTCTTGCATATATATATATATATATATGTAGGGGTAGGTTCAAACGAGAAGTTAAACATTTTGCGAGAAGGCGAGAAATGTTTAATCATATATGATACACAAGCTTAATCATATATGATTAAACACATGTTCTATTGGCAATACATAAATGTTTAATCATACATGATTAAACATACTTACAAGCCGTGTAATCATATATGATTAAACACTTCTCGTTTTCTCGCAAAATGTTTAACTTCTCGCATGATCCTCTCTCTATATATGTATATATATATACAACCAAGAATTTGATGTCACAAGTTAAAACATTAAAAATACACATAACAAAAAATTTACATCAATCCAAAAACATTAAAAAAAACACATAACAACAAGTTTTATATCAATCTAAAAACATAAAAAACACAAATATAAAAAAATTATTTTTTTAACCGGGTCAACCCGGGTTTTTGTCGGTTCAATCATACCGGTTCAACCGGTTTTCTAAAAAACCCGACGGTTCGATCCGGTTCATAAATCCCCAAAAACCCAGTGATAGTTGACCCGGTCTCTCGACCGGTTCCTGGTTGAACCGGCCAGGTCGACCCGAGTTTTAAAACATTGCACACAACCATACAAGTGGCCTCATTGATTGGACCCACCAATACCTGTGTTTCCAATAGATGATGCAACATTAATGACGTAATAATAATAATTTTGTTATTATTGTAATTATTATTGGCACAAATTATAAATTTCATCCATGTGGTTATATGAAATTTATGGATTAGATCTTCCAAACATAATAATTACAAGTAAAGTCATTATAGTTTCATTTTTATTACCGATGAGATCTTTTGTAGTAAATCTTTGTACTTTAACACCCTATGGTTATATGAAAGATACGCCACCCTCTAACCCAACTACTTCTTAGAACCTCTGGCGAAAACACACAATTTCGACTTCCATCTCAAGCTCTCGCTCCAACCTCCATTTCCGGTAAACTCCACACACCCATCGAATCCTCTCTATCTCCCACCACATCCACTGAACCCTCTCTTCTCCAACGTTCTCTTTCCTCCCTCATGCCCGACCACCACATCATGCACCTAAAAGTTTTTTTTCTCCTACAATCCTACTTCACCGCTCTCTTTCCTCCCCCACATGTGACCACTTACCGCCTTTAAGCTCTGTTGGATGCCTCTAAAGGCAACAATACCACAACGAAGGTCATCTTCCCTTTGGTGAACTTGAGGTTACATCCCTCGGCCGACTAAAACCTTTTTCGGAAAAAGATTCGCCTTCATTACTACATTCAGTGCCTGTAGCACATAATGAGGGATTTGGAAAGCATTTCGATTCAAGAAATCTTGCAGTTTTGAAAACCTTAACTCGTTTCCATTGGGTATTAATTTTTTTCATAGATCGACAAGAAAAAACCTTGAAAAAACATCAATAAAAATCCTTAACTCGTTTCCATAGGTATTAAAATTTTCACAGATCGACTAGAAGAAACCTTAAAAAACCCTTAACTCGTTTCCATTAGGTATTCGATGAGTTACAAGAAACTTTCAAAAACCATAGAACCAACCACCACAATTACAAAAAACAGTTATGGAGCCTTCCCTTGTTTACTCACTTTGATTTTTCAAATTTATGTGTGTATAATTTCAAACAACAAATACCAAAATCAATTTTCAATTTAAAAACGTTAATTATTCCATCTTATTTATTGATGGATCTCAAATTGGACTCTCAACGCATTTGAACGCACTCGTGCTTTTAATCGTCATCAATGGCCCTTGGTGAGAGTAAGAAGATAATACTATAAGATTTTGGTGGATTTCTTGAGTAATGAAGCAAGGACAAAGGTATTCAATATGTAACAAAAATGAAACCTTGATGATTATATATATATATATATATATATATATATATATATATATATATATATATACCTGTAGTTACTTCGTTTGGAAGATTCAATTCAAATTTTTACCAAATGGACAAAATTTGTAATTACTCTTACTATTATTAATATTATTATATAAATAAGAATAATAGAATAACACATTTAGAAATGTGTTAATTTGAAATGTTAGTATATATATGCAATTACAATAGATACTTCAAAACATTCCACAAATGAATAATCAAATATTAAAATTTCTATAAAAAATACATTAAACTTCAACAACTTCTTTATTTTTGATATTACAACATTAATTATATTATCTTTAAAAAAACATTAATTATATTATTAAAATTTATCACATATTTAATAAAATATAATTTTTTCCCTAAACATTTAATTTCAAAATTTCTTATGGTAAATATTTTCTCTCATGGTAATCATTTCCGAGAGTTCTACAGATTTTTTTTAAATTTTCACTCTCTTTCTCTCTCTTATACTTCTTCATTTTTGGAGAAAAACTTTAGAGAATTAGAGCAAAAAACTTGTCCATAATCTTCATTTAAAAGAATCTGTTGAAGATGCTCTTATACAGTTATATGACTAATTAAACAACTAGCAGAAGAAAAACCGAATCAAACTAATTATAAATCATCCAAAACAAAATATGAACGTTGATGACTTAACATGTTTTGTTGATATCTAAAATCGTTCTTAACTTCTTATACATACTCTTAATTTTTCTGTCTCATTGTCAATGGTTGTTGTGGGTATTAAAAAACCAACCACTGAAGTAAAGACTAAAGAGAAACTCCATGTGGTATGTAAATACACACACAACTGAAAATGCAAATAGTCAACTACGTACACCTAACAAATGAAAAACACCATACGTTTGTAGGGACAGGTTCAAACGAGATGTTAAATATGTTGTGAGAAGGCGAGAAATGTGATATCATATATGATACACAAGCTTAATCATATATGATTAAACACATGTTACATTGGCAATACATAGACGTTTAATCATATATGATTAAACACACCCACATGCCGTGTAATCATATATGATATCACACTTTTTAACATCTCGCAAAAATGTTCACGATCCTTCCTCTACATTTGTAAGTTGGATCCTGATGTTTTACAAGAAGGTACTATAGTAACTATGATTAAAATTTTAAACGAATTTTTTTCATTATAAAAAGATAAAATTCAATACAAAAAAGTATTCGAAACATATATTCAACCGTTTTATATGTGAACACATAGCATATTGTATTAGTATAAACATATTTCATAAGTCAACATATATCATATGTTTCTTCATATACATCACTAACAAACACATATACAATGATATGTATATATGGACCTGTTAGAATATGAATGTTGCTCCTATTAATAAGGAGTATAAATAAAAACTCTATAGTAACCGACACATAGTATAATTATATGACTTGAAGTGGAAACTCTATTCTGTTATGTTATTTGAGGATTATATAATATAGTAAAACATGTAACACAAAACATATGAATCTTAATTACATGTCCTATTTTGTTATAAATGATCTCTAAAACCCATATTTTCAAAAGGGATAATCCCTAAATAGCCAAAAATACATAAAGAATGAAAAGAAAATGACTACGTTCTTTCATATATGTAGACAATGAGCACCCAAATCGTCATTGGTGAAATGACATTTGTCACTCTATCATTGGTTGTTGATTTCAGAAAAATGTCAACAACGAAATGACACATGTCACTTTGTTGTTGGTGGTTTCAGAAAATCGCCAAGAACCACACGATTTGACAATTTGCATGGCCTTTTTCATATAATTTTTAAGAAAATAGGTCTCACCTATGACATTAATTGGAAAATTGTAAATGGCAAATTTCTTTGATGATTTAACTGATCATTTTGTGAAAATATGAAAAAATGTAGTCATTTTCTCACTTTCTTTGTGTATTATGGTCATTTTGGAAAATACCCCTTTTCGAAAAGAATTTATTTTAATCAAATTCAAATTTTAAAAGACATTGATTGGTCTAGTATCATATCTATAGATCCAAATAAAAGATTGTGTAAAGACTAATGTCATAACCTAGTTGTTAAGACATTTCTATGTGCAAACTTAGGAGCCGTTTACTCATACACTTATCCGTTAAGTGCTTACCATTTAAATTCAACGCTATCACTTACCTTATCGGGTAAGATTTTGTTCCCTTAAAACGGTACCGTGTGTTAAAATATACCCGGTTAACGCTAACCGGGTAAGAGTCATCACGTTCACTTACCGGGTAAGACTCTTGGTTCACTAAACATTCGGTTCGTTTGCAGCCCTAGGCCCAACCCATAAAAAGAAAAGAAGCAGGTCACGTCTCGTTCGATTCATCCACCGACGGGAGAGTTTTCAGGAAACCTCCGGCGCGCCTCTTCCGGCGGGTATAGCCGCGCCCACACTCGCGCGAAACACTGTTTGCTCGATACTCTAGTGTTCCGAGCGACTTTTCGTGCAACTACAACTCCGCCACCACCCGCACAGACCATTTTTAAGGACCAATTCGTGATTTTCGTTTTTTGAGCGGTTTCTTCCAATTTCTTGGTATAAATCAAAGGGAAAACCGCCATTTTGAGGGGAACACATTCAGAAGTTTATTTTTAAGAGAAAAGGAAATACAAGAGGTGATTTTGGAGAGATTTCATCATTCCAAGTTCATCAATTTCGTAAATTAAGTTTACATTCTTCCCAATTTCTTAGTTTTTGTTTCAAATTAGCCATGTGTGGCAAATTTCTTTTAGAATTCGACTTTGGGTTGTTAACTTTTGCAATTTCTAATTCATATGGTTGTTTGAGATGATGTAATCCAACTTTATTTTGATTATTCATCCAATTTCTAAGATTATTGATTTATAAAATTAGTTTTCATGCTTATTGATCAATTGTGTGAAAATTGATTGTGGTTAAATTGTTTCCTAAATCCGTAATTGTTTAGTTAACAATTGTTAGTGACAAACAACAAATTGGGTTTTGTTAAAGATTTCCATTTTTGTTGTGTAATTGGGTGAAACGGTATAAATATATTAACCGAACTTATGCGTTAATATATCCGGATTCGGGTTCCATAAACTTTCATGCTAGTATAAATTAAGCTTTCAAGAGCTTGTTTGAGGCTAATTATATACTAAGATTTGGTAGGAGAGCTTATTCCTTTCAAATGCTAATTATGATGGAATTGGTTGTTAGATTTTTTAACAATTATAACCGGGTTAATCGAAGTAGTTACGATAATCGTATACATTGTCTATGATACAACTTTGGAATGAAATTGCATTAGTGCTTGCTACCCAAAGTTGAGTTCATTTCCGTTTATATTGTTTTTAAGCTCATTTTTAAATTTCGTATTTTAATTTCTTGCACAAACAAACCCCCATTTTCGTAGTTACTTTTAAGCAATGTTCTAAAAAACTCGCCGCATAGCCGCCATGGCGCGCCATGGCACCAAGGCTTGTGTGTCACGCCACGTTAAGCCCATGGCACGCCATGGCCTAATGCGCAGTTATTGTAATGAGATATATGATTTTTATTTACGTTTTTAATGTCTTATTTGTAAGTTTTTTTTAATATATAACCTAATTTAACTTGCTTATTACTATTGACTCACTGAGTAACACTATAAAACATACATTTTTATTTATAACTAGAAGCGTACTCGCGCAATACAGCGAGATACATCACGATTTTAATATTTATTTTTATTTTTTGTTTTTTATTGATTTACAGTACGGTTTTGGATGGTTTTTATTGAGTGATAATGATTTTTTTATATATAAATTTGTTTAATTTAGGCTTAACAATATAATGTTTTTTATATAAAAAAATTAAATAGTTTGTTAAAATTCATTAATTATCTTATATATTTTAAATTTTTTATATTTAAATTGAGATGTTTATCCTGTTTTGATTATGTTTATCAGAATTCAAATTTAATAATTTTAGAATTTGGGGATTAGAGATAAAGATTTTGGGGGATAAGGATGAAATTTATTAATTAGGGTTAAAAGCTTTACAGGAGTACATTAGGCTTTAGTAGTTATTTTTAAGAGATTTTAAGTAGATAGCTTTAAATGATAGTACATAAAGCTTAGTGAGTTGTAATTAAGAGTTTTTTATGTCATCTTTATAATATAGTATAGATATTACATATGAATTAGAAATTTGAAGCCATAAGTCATGCCTTGAAAACGCCATGGCTTCGCCGTGGCTCCTAAGGCTTGAGGCTTGGTCTCGCTGCCACGCCACGCCATGTCTCACGCCATTTAGAACCTTGCTTTTAAGTAAGCAAATTTTGTACTTGTTGATTTGGTATAAAATATGTTAGAATTGAGTCTCTATGGATTCGATCAAACTTACCACTTTTGCAATTTTGGTTGTAAAATCGTGTGCTAATTTGGAATTATTATTTGGTGGACTCGACATTCGTCAACTTTGATTTAATTAATTTACTTTTTATGTTAATGAATTTATTAATAAATAATATGTAATACACGATTAAATTTAAAATAAAATCTAAATTTTATATTAATAAATTAACAACGATATTTTGTCTATTAAATACTATGTGTTAAAGGAAAAACAAAATAGAACAACAATATACTGAAAGAATTAATCTGTAATTCTCATTAATCAAATGCCCTTTAAATAGGGATGAGTTACAAGTAGATAACAATAAGATATTTCAGTTCTAATCTAACTCTGATATACTTATCTCTATATCTATCTCTATCGTCATATCCTTTAGACGATGGCACACTTATCCTATAACACTCCCCCTTGTGCCGAGTTAAATGAGTGGTGGTGCACAGTTGTTGCCTCGTTAAAACCTTACGCCAAAATAAAACCCAGTGGGAAAAAATAAAATATGACGAAGGAAAGAGTACAACGCACCAGTTTCCTTTGCAATACGTAGACTTATCCTTCAGTCTAGTTTTCTCTTAGATTCGTACGTTAATCATGAGAGTTAGGAAAGCATGATGGTATATAAACAGTTGCATCACTAAAACCTTACACCAAGGAACAAAACCCAATGGGAAAAATAAAACCTTGGTTGAAGGAAAGAGCACAACATACCAATATCAAATATAACAGACTCCCTCTTTTGTCTACTACTCCCCCTGATTCGTGCATTAATCAAGAGAGTTTGGAAAACATTTTCATTTACTTTCTACACGTTTCCCAATATATGGTTTTAGGTAATGACTTGGTAAAATATGTCACATTCTTTTGACACCTTACTTGATTCACTTGAATCTAAAGGAGAGTCTTTTATTGCTGATTGTATAGAAACTTAAGCAGAATATGTTTTGTGTTATTACCCCTGATGTATCTTATGTTCATTTCTTCGATACATGATGCATTATTTCCATATATGCAAGTAGGATACTGGTTGAACCCAAAATTACTAACTCCTCTAATATATGTAATGATAATCCTTAATCATATACATTATTTTATTATCTCATGGAGAGTAATATTCTTGGATTAGTTCAAGGAGGTAATTACAAAGGATTGCTTAGTTTACTTCCAAGCAATCGACGTGTTCCTTGTGGTAATTCTTTATTCAGTTTGGGAACATCATTTGTATGGGTCAGACAGATACCTAATATCAATAAACACATATCAAGACATTATTTGGTGTTTTTCTATAAGAGCTAGCTAGTACTTTTGCTGCTTACATTCTAAGTAGGTATTGAAGTTCCATTATCAATCCCATTTTTCTTTCTATAGGGAAAGTATAAACCATGTCAATGGTTTCAAAAGATTAATTTAATATCATTCCAATGATTTTGCGTTGGCGCTGAGCTAAATCTAGCTAACAAGTTCACTGAGAAATACAATATATGGTCAAGTGTATTATGTTAAGTACGATAATGCGCATATTGTACTTAAATAGGGAATTCCAACTCCCAACATCTTTCGTCATCATCCTTTAGACGAAATGGATCTTTCCTTATATCCGACACTTCGACCGATCATGGGAGTGCTAACCGGATGCGTTTTGTCCATATTAAATTGTCTGATTATTTTCTGGACATATGCGATTGGTGAATTAATATTTCACAAACTCGGTGTCCTAGCTCAAATATCTAGACAAAACCAAGTTTTCCCAAGATCTTTCCTCTCAAAATCAGATTTCAAGTAGCTTGTGATTCCTCTCATTTCATCAAGAGTGTCTATTATGTTCATAACATTGACATATAGAGCTACTTTGAAAATCTGGAACTTGTTTTCCATAATAAATAAGCAAGAGAACAGTTCATCGTTCTTATATATCCTTTCCCAATCAAGTATTCCATTAGGCAGGTATACCACATCCGCTTATATTGTTTTAATCTATAAAGTGGGCGTTTCAATTTATTGCAAACGCATTTCGTGGTTTAGAGTTGCTTGATTTTGGTAATGGAATATCATCAAGCACTTTTATATATCTCTAAATCTAGATCCCCGTAGAAATATGTGGTAACCACATTCATGAGTTGCATTTCCAGTCCTTCGGAAACTACTAGGCTAGTAAATTATACGGATGTCATAACATCCATCATGAGAGAGTAAGTCTCCTCGTGGTCAATCCAGGGCGTTGTGAGAAACCTTGCGCCAAAGGAGAGTCTCATACATTATGACTTAATTATTCTCATTACGCTTTAGGACAAATGATTTATCTATGTCTTACAGGCTTTACACTTGGTGGGTTAGCACTACCAAACCAAATACCTGTTCATTTGTCAAATAATATGATTCTCCTGGATTGCTTATTTAGGCCAGTTTGCTCTTTGTTGATATTTTCCAACTGAGCATGGTTCAATGTCAATGTGCTCTATCACCTCATAAACAATAATATATGTGAAATATATTATCAATAACTATATATGATTTGTCCATCGACTCATATGTGCTCTCATAGTTCATTTGAGATTAATATTCATCTCTAGAATCAATATTAACTTCGGAGCGTCCTCCAGTGATGATTCATAGACATAGTTTAATCAGAGACAATCTCGTGAGAGGTTGATGACAAATAGTTGTGCCTTACTCTTCTCTTCCTTTAGATGAGTATCTATCGAACCAAGTAGCCTCCCCCATTTCCGTTTGGGAGCTACGACCTCAACCACACCTCCACTATGTGTGATTGCAACACACTTTCCAATGGCGTTGTGCCCCTGTTGGGGACTTTTTAACCTTGTAAGTATATTTGCAGCTCGTATATGTGATCTTGTCACTTTTGGAATATTAAACGTATCAGGTATCGAGTCTGATTCGTTTGACTTCAACATTACGTTGTGAAGTTTTGGGGATCGAAATGAGACAGAGTGGGAATATTCAATAACACTTCCTGTCATTCCCATGGAAAATCCTTTTTCCTATCTCCCCCTAACGACGGGAAGACTGTCTCATGAAAGTGACAACCCGCAAATCTAGCGGTAAAGAGATCACTAGTCAAATATTATAATTAGCGGATAATTGTTGGGGATTCATATCCAACATATACCAAATCGTCTTTAAGGACCCATTTTGATGCGCTGTGGGGGCGCAATTGGCACATATAATCAAACATGCGTAAATGTAAAGTATCAGGCTTATATCCAGTTACCAACTGGTACGCATGAGCAAGTAGTGGGTCTAAAAACGAAAAAAACTGCATATAATAATTGCATAACCCCAGGTAGATGTGGGTAAATTGGTGCGCATTACTAATACCCTAGATGTCATCATATCCTTTTGATAACAACTTCTATGAGACCATTTTATATATACACATGGGGTATAGGAAACTTTACATTGATCCTAATACATATGCAATTAACATCAAATCCTTATGATGTAAATTCTCCAGCATTCAAAGTCATGTAGACTTGATGAAATAATAAGGGTGGTGAGACCTTAAACGTATAGCTAGTGCTAGGAGTGCAGTATTTCATGTGAACAATAATACGACATGTGTTCATCGTGTCGAAACCAGAACCATAAAGTACTTTAATGGCCCGCATTCTGGATGTTTATGTCCATAAATATCATCTTGTATTCGTTGTAACAATGAAATATTTTTGTATTATGTCCTTAGCTTTAGGATGGTCTTAATCCTGTCTTGGCTAAGGAGTAGGTTATATACAAAAGTTTTAGGTATTCGAGAGGGCATATAGCAATGTTGTTTCTTATGCTACAGAAGTCAACAGTTGCAATTTTCCTCATTCTGCCTTTCACTCGAAAGAGAATGTATCTATGTGTATTTTGCAATATACGGATCACTATGTCATAACCACGGTGTCCCACATGGTCATGCCAAAACATATATGTGTTATTGCCCCCAAAAGTTCTTTATTGGTGACAAAATATGTTCCGATGACCCAATAATCTACTAGTTTGACACATTAGTTTCCATGATATATGTTTACTTTCATATATTCATTAGAACTTATGTATATATGCTCATTTCCATTTCCATTTGATACGAATATCTTTACAAGGTTGCTATTAATTTTGTACCAACAAGAGAGTGACAGTCCATCGTCTAAGTAATTTGGTTGGATGTATTATAAAATGTAACAACCCAACCAGAAGTAACTAACTAGCAACTTAAATCTTAATAATACAATTAAAATTCATGCCAAAACGGCCCCAAACTTACAATAAAAGTTTATGGATTTCAAAGCCAACCTACACAACTGAGATAATAACAAAGGATATCTAAGATGTCAGTCTCCCAACTCTTTCCGCTACATCTTCTCCTTGCCCTTATCCGATTTCAAAAATTTCACGCTTGCCTGAAAAGATTTTTAGTTTTGAAAGAGCGAGGGTTAGACTATAGGTCTAGTGAGTTCCCTCTAACAGTTAAGCAACAACATAAACTTTCCAGAGTTAGAAACAACATTTAATAATGGCATTTACATAAAACACGTTACGGACCACACGACCGCCCAAGACGATGTGTCTAACTCGCGCTGCCTTAATGTTGGGACACACCCCCAACGACATAAGCGGGCCGCACTCCCTGACACAAGTAGGCGGGCCACACTCCCCGACTTAGGTCACGTAACCCACAATTAATGTATGCATACATATAATCAGCAACAAATTATAACACACTTGAACAGTTAATAAGATCATGCCATCATAATAAATCAAAGTTTAAAAATAATAAACTTCACATGCCTTCATCATCAAAAGGTTTAGTTTAGAAAAACTCACCTGCCGTCCTCAGTTAAAATCTTTTCGTCTACTTGTATAATCCGAACCGAAACCTATAAAACGAGGCATTGCCCGGTGAATTTTCGATCTTTTCTATTATAACAGAACTGACACTAATCCCCAAAAGTCTCAACGGTCTCCCATTAAATAAGAAACCCGACTCGCTAAAATTCCACTCAAGACAACAAAATAAAACCTCCTATTATCCCCAAAAAGAACATGGGCCAGTCCACCACCTAAGCCCACACTACACTAATCTAGATCAAAATAATTAAAACTTGATTTAAACTACAAAACTAAACTAACTAATCTAAATCTGTAGCAAATAGAAACTGGGATTCGGCTCACCTGACAAATCTCACGGACCGGGGCCAAACAGGGCCGACCGGTGCTTCAAGCCCGGTGCCACCGACCGGGGCGTCTACCTCCCCCCCCCCCTTTGACCGGAGCCAACATTCGACCGGGGTGTCGACCTCCCCCCCCCCCCCTTTGACCGGAACCAACATTCGACCGGGGTCTAAGACGACCGATGTCCGTACTCAACCGACCGGACTATCGAACATAAACCCCAGAAACTCAGATAATTTACACAGCTCACAATAAATCCCCAAAAGTTAGCAGATTACTTCAACTAACCCAACCCATGGATTTAGATTATAACAAGAACCTTTGATGAGGAAAATAAAGGTTATTGGAAATATTACCTCAAGAAATCACTAAGAACTCATGATCTCAATCGATGCTTTCTTCCCACCTAATCACCCACAAACGTCTCCTTCTCTAAAATTTTCTTTAGCCGCCCCAAAATCTAAAAATGAGAGATTTTAGGGTTAAAACCCTTTTTAATCAATGATACTCCCTTACCCTTTCATCTTTGAATAATAACCAAATAAACCCTCAACTTTTCGATATTAAAACTTTATACCCGGTTATTACATAAAACAAGTATTAGTCTATCTTTTTTTCAAGGGTGTGATAGGTCAAAAAAATCAATTCTCCTCGATACATTCCTACACGGAACGGAGAATATTGAATTTTTTTTTTGTATTTGTTTTGATGTATTTCTTTACATCTATAATGGTTACATATTCGATTTTACTTTAGCAAAGAAATTAATTTTTGGTACTTGAAATTAATTTCAAAGAAACATATGCATAATCAATATTAAATATTAAAACAAATATGTTATATTTCATTTTCAACGTGTTCCCTTTTTTTATAGAAGCACTTTTTAGTGCATATCTTATTTGATTGTCCATTATCACCTGGGTAGTAGTTGTATCCTACTCCAGGTGTTGAAAAATCATTTCTGACTCTTACCAATACCCTGACCCTTTCTAGGGTCTCGTCCACATGGTGCAGAAATGTCATATGTGTGAAATGGTTTTTAACTCACAATCATTTGGAGTTGTTTCCACCTCTAACACTTTCATTATTGATATCGGGAATTTTCTTTATCCCGATATATGTGGTATTATTCGAAAGAACCTTGTTGTGTCTCTCAACCACTTGCAGTAGGTTGATGAGTTTGTCTAAATGTTACATTCCAACTTATATTGGTTCATTAATATTTACTTATATATGAAATGTGGAAATGATATTAGGAATCATGTCATCTTCTGTGAGCTCCTTGCCACAGAGATTGAGACGCGTTTTGGATATAACATTTCTTTGTTGAAATCAGTTACCTTTTTGTAATCGAGTAAGTGGGTTTCATTCCACTGTACGATTATTTTGGGAAGTACATATTCATAAGTACTCCCGATTATCCCTTTTGGAACATCCCACATTTCTTTGGGGGTTTCTAGTAAAGGTATCCTATGAAACTTAGGATTCATATGTCGTCTCAAAATATGAGGGTATTTGTTTGTACCTTTTCAAGAGGTTGATTTTAGAGTCAATGGAGAGTTGATGGACTTTATGTATTTTCTTGTACCTTTTCAAAAGGAGGTTTATGTACTCATTTATGATACTCATATTCTTTTGAGTTTATGACGTTGATTTTGGGATGAGTTGTTTCAACCATTTACATATATAAATAATAATATATGATTTTCTTTTTGATAAGGAAATGGATTTTGGTTATGAAATTTCATTATCATAACAATATTGGATTTTTGTATGCGTATATTTTATTGATAATACTTAATCAATATTTTAATTTGTGAAAAAGAAATCACTCAATCTATTGGATTTCCAGGTAGTAGGGGAATCACATGGATTTCTTAAATCCCTACAAATCTTAGAGTTGTTTACACCCGTTTGACAAAATCCAGTCGATATTTTGTGATTCATTTCATTTAAATATAACATTATTAATTATAGAGATTTGGCATGAGACCAAAATGACTATGAGTTTGGCATATGAAGCCAATTTTAATATTTTAATACCTTAATAGTATTTTTAAAGCTTTTGGTAAAGACCAAAATGTATGGGGTTAAAAGTGCAACTTCCAAAATTTAATTATATAGTCTAAAATTACGAGTAGGAACTCACAATCAAGATAAATGTTTGAATTTAACATTTTCATGCTATTTTTGGACCTTTTGGCAAAATAACAAAAGTTATGGGGGTTGGAAGTGTAACTATCAAAGAGTAATTATAAGATTATTAATTATTTATAATTATGATATAAATCTAAATATTATATTTAAGGATAACAATCAAACATTAAATCCATACTTATCTCTTCCAAAAAGAAAAGAAAAATCTATAACCAAATTAATAATAATAAATCCGGATAATAAAATAAAATGGTAAAATAGTTAAATAAATTAATCGTCAATTTAGGTAATAAATGATTATCATTAGTTATCGAATAATTTTTTTTTCGTTTGCTTTTATTTTAAAATCGTTTGCATTTATCGTAACATAATAAAAACAATTAAAAAAAACAAGCACATGATAAACAATCACAACAATTGATAATATATGGTTAGTAATAAGATATATAGCAAAATTATATATACAATAATATCCATGTTAGTAATAAGATATTCACAAAACATAATTTTAGCAATCAAAATCAAAGATTAATTAAAAGAATAAGCTACCTATAATAATGATATGTTTAAAACATTAACTAAACATATATAAAAAAAATGAACAAGAAAAAAACAAAGAAAGAAAAAAGTTTATAAACGATGGGATAATATAATGTAAATAATTATCCATTTAAAATATTATATGAACAAACAAAGCACAAGTAAATATAATATGTTTAGCATAATTAAAACCTTTTTAAAAGGATGGATAATGAAGTCGATTTTTTTTTTGTTAAAAAAAATATGGATCCTCATCTTATCCTAATCGGTATTGAACTACGTTTTTTTTAGAAAAACTTTTGATTTTTAGGTCTATTACAACAGTAGTTCCAAAAACGGGTGTTAGGCATTATGAAATAAATTAAAAGAATGGTGCTTTTTGGTAGTTAATATGTGGGATTTTTTTTTGAACAAACGATAAGTTTACAATAAATGGTTGAACTTCATATTGAATTGGAAAAAAATCTAGAAGCAAAGGTACAGTGACATCTATTATAAAATAAGATTATATAATTATTTGATGTTGCAATGATTTTTAAAAAAAACTATAGAGCATAAGATAACTAGAGAAGATACAAATATAGCACATAACTTTCACACAATAAGCATAAAATATGTAAGGCTTCATATATGTATATAGAGGTGAGGGTATGAAGATGCGTACTCATATTGAAGCAGTGTGATGCAAGTCTTGGCAACGTTGGCGAACAGAATAATCGTCGGATAACAACAGTAGTGGTTAATTTTCGAGCTTTACGTGCTGATAACGTGTTAAAGGAAAAACAAAATAGAACAACAATATACTGAGAGAATGAATCTGTAATTCTCATTAATCAAATGCCCTTTAAATAGGGATGAGTTACAAGTAGATAACAATAAGATATTTCAGTTCTAATCTAACTCTGATATACTTATCTCTATATCTATCTCTATCGTCATATCCTTTAGACGATGACACACTTATCCTACAACACTATGCTATTTATCGTATTATAAATTAAGTTTTTTTAAATTTACATAATAATTGTGAATAAATAGGTGAAATGGTTGGAAATGTATTGAAATAGATGTGTAATGTTTGAAAATAAGAGTAATACTTCCAAAAGATTTATTGGTAATTATATTATGCATTTATGAGTAAAAAAATAACTTATATTATGAGGGGTAAATATACAATTTCAAATGTTTTTTCGGTTTAAAAAATAATAAGTCATAATGATTTTGATTTTAGATTTCAACATGATCTCTTATTAATAAAAAAAATGAAATTAAACTTCAGACTTCAATACTTCTTAGAAAACAAATAATATATTAGACAATCATCTTCCAAATTTCCAAAATCTCCGTGCAAACTCCATTAAATTAGAAATAAATATGTATTAACTCCAAAATCTAAATGACGTGGATGCTAAGTTTATTGTCCCATTCTTCGTCCTTTTGAATATCCATGTAATTAGGTGTTACAGTTTACATAATCAAAAGATTGCTTGTCAGAATATGTGTCAAATAGAAAATTTTAAAACTTTTTTATATTGATTGTAAAAAAAAATATTAGTCATTAAATTAAATATTGTTGTATTTTAGTGATTTTGGAGTTTAAAAGATTGAAATCTGATAAAGTTGGCGACATCTCTACTCAATTTTATACATTGAACAATAGTAATTGAATATTTTTTTATCATAAAATCATATATTATAGAACTCTAAAGAAAATTATAGCGAATTTGAAAATTTAATCTTCTTTTCAACTAATATATTTAAGAGTAGACTACAAATTTGGTACACCTGGTTTGTCGAAAATAACATTTTTCATCCCTGTACTTTCTAAATTATAAGATGGCCATCATGGTTAGTAAAAACGTTCGAGTCTGGTCTTTTCCTCTGACGGTCATTAAAATAATTTTGTTAAATAAGAGCCATTTTCGTCATTTTATTGATTTTTTCTCTTTTATCCAATCAAAAACCACAGAAATTAAAATCATAAAATCAATTTTGATCGAGTAAAAGACAATAAAAGAATGAAACGCCTCTCATTTAACAGAACTTTAACGGCCTTTAGAGGAATGGACCGAATCCGGGCGTTATTGCAAACCACGATGGCCATATAGTAATTTCGAAACTGTAGGTACAGAAAATGTTATTTTCGATAAACCATAGGGACCAAATTCATAGTTTACTCTATATTTAATAAGGATGTTTACGAACAAATTAAGTATATCTCAATCGAAAAATAACAAAACCAAAACAACAAGAACACATAACAAACATATTAAATTATTTAAATATATGCCACTCGAAAGGGTAAGATGTAAGCAAATATTTTCTTCTACTCATGGGTTGGGTTCCGATGAGAGGTTGAGGTTAACATGAGAAGCGTCAGAAGTGGTTATCAACCGTTGGATGAGAAATGGATGAACATTAGGATGAGATGCACCGAGATAAGATGCAACGCAATGCACCGTATCAATTTCCTTCTAAGTCGCAATTCATGGGAGAACATTCAATTAAAAGTGATCAACAGTTCATATCCACTTCTCACGTTAACCCTAACTTCTTACACCATCCTTCTCCTCTACTCATTGGGGACAAAAACACTCTTTTCCATGAATCCCATTGGCTTGCAACAAAAAGAATCCAAAACTATCAAAATCAAACGCACCCAATATATCTTATTCGAAAATAGTAAAAAAGATGTTTATGTGAAAACCTCATCTTGCAAAAAACCTATCCAAAACAATCGCATTACAATCCCCGGGCCTCCACTAGCCTCAGCCGTTCAATGAGCCAAAAAAATGTCCCCTAACATTGGTGTCCTTAGAGAGCTAAGAGTCGTGTTCCATGTAGGGCCGCTTGAGGTTACCGGTAATCAACTTTTTGCGCAAAAGTTGTATTTTACTGAAAATCGTATCTAATAATAATATAAATATGATAATAACCCGTCTGTTTTACCCGAATCAACGGACAATCATTTCGTTCATCACAATATCTTATTCAAACTACAGATTAAAATTAGATGGACGTAATTACATAAAACGAACCTGGAGATTCAGCCTCAAAGAGTCAGATTCTGCAAGTTTCTTGAATTCCCAAATGATCCATGGCCCGATCTTCGGTCTTCTTGTTCGTACGATGGTGTCGACTTTAGATTCGAGCTTGCATCCTCGACATCGGAAGAACCCGGTCTTTCGGTTAAGAACTGCTCCCAGAAAACATCGTTAACCCGAGCCTGGGTGGTTGCAGGCTTAGTTGGTTCGTTTTCACCCACGAGCGTGGATCGGTTTTTTTCTGAAACTGTGGCGTTGGCTGTCCACTCTGACGGTTTTCCGATATCGACGAATGATTGCGGGATCGTATCGGTTTCTTGACACGGGTTGATTTGCGATACGCAAGATGCCAATGTGAGATTCAACTGGCAGGATAAATGGCCATCGGTTTCTTCGTTAGCATCCAAGATAGGTGGCTGCAAGCAACGGACACTCGGGTTGTCGCAGGGTCCGGTCTTGGGCATGAAAGAAGATTCCATGTTGAAACCGAATGATGTGCAGGTGTCGGAAAGCTCTTGAGTTTCTGGGGCAAACGGGAGCCCGCCAGGTGGGGTCCGTGTGCAGCCTTCGAATAATCGGATTTGTGGACTTCCACCATCTTCATTGGAGCTTTGAGTGCTGTTTGAAATAAAGTTAATGTCTGAAACGGCTGGTGATAGCTCGAGCCGAAGCTTGTTTGAGAAATCATGGTGGAAAACATTCCCGAAATCCGGTCTAGAAGGGCTCTGAGGGCTGTGGTTGTCTACGAGACCATCCTCCGGAAAAACCCGAGAGCGTGGCAATCTCCGCTTCTTGTTTTCGGCTGAAAAATCCATGGATTCCAGTTTCTGAGCAAGGTGTTCAACAAATTCAGGATTTTGAGTCGCTTTCTTCATAAACGCCAGCAGGGTATCTTGCCGCTGCTCCATGGTGGTGACACGCTGAGTAAGGTCTTCCAGTTGAAGTTTTGTGGCAGGTTGTTGCTGTTTGAACCTCGAGACGCTTTTTTCAAGCGAAACTTTCTCACGCGTAAGCTTGTCAATTTCTTCCTCAAAAGCTGCTCTTTCAGGATCAACTGTTGAAGATTGAGGATTACTGTGGCTGTGAATGGGTTTTCTACGATGAATGTTCTTCAGAAGGTGCTTTTGATCTTTCACAAATTCTTCATTAGCGAATTCCCATCTTTCAGGATCGATCTTTCTGAAACCCTGTCAAACAGAACCCTTCAACTTCATCAATTATACTGGAGATTAATTGCACATTCAATTTCTAACACAAACCATAGCCCTAGTAATGATTTCGTTATACAAAAGCTCTTTTTCAAGAACCTGTGCAGAAATGCAACCAAGAGATACATTCAAAACAATTTAATCAAGCATCATCACTAGGGATGCACATGAAACATTCACTATATTAGATTTAGGGCATCTTTCAAGTTTCTACAAGTGACTTCCGTTATATATTCGATTAAGGGTTGCAAAGACACCCATCACTCCTTCCTTAAAGTCCCTTTGTAAAGATTATAGCAAACTTCAATCACGAACCATGTAATCAACCTTGCTGATTTGCTCCCCCAAGAAAAAGACCCATAGAACACAAATAACATGAAATATCTAAAGCATAAATTGATATCAAGTTTAAGGGGCCGTATACCAACACAAATTGGGTAAGCGCTAACCGGGCAAGAGTCACTCCCATAGCTTCCGAGGTCAGCATCATGAACCGGAAAGAGGGGTTTGGTAACCAGCAGCATCTCTGACCGGGTAAGCACCTCTTACTCAGTATCAGGCGAGTAAGAGGCGGTAAACAAGTAGTAAACCACTCCTAAGAGTATATGAGACACACCCTTTGGAGAAACAACAAATTCAAATCCTTTCCGGATCATGGAGAACTACCTACTCATGATCCAAGAAAACTAATCCACAACAATCCATCTTTAACAATAGAAATTCCACCACTCTAGAAGCAGATTTTAACATTTGCATTATGATGAAAACCAGATAAACCATTTCAACTTTGAAGCATGAACTTGAGATCATTTGTTTCCTTACTCATCATTGATAACTAAAGATGCAAAGAGACTCATCTTCTTCTCTTTCTCCATTATTATTACCCTAATTTAGCCTACATATCATAATGACAAGTATCAGCAAACTAACTTTTAGGGGATAATCCACCATCGTTTAATTTCGCTTTGATTTCTTCAATCATAACCCTAAAATTTTCTCGAGAATTTAAAGATCTCTAGAACTAAATTTGTCTGATCAGAGAAACACCTTTCCTCCTGATCAAAACTCATACTTGATCAATCAAATAATTTGTAGAAACAAATGATTTATACATGAACAAGTCAATGGAGATAAAATTAGGTCAAACTCGATCTAAACAGTTCAATTAAAACTGAGAAAATGTAAATAAAATGATAACAGCAATCCCTTACATAAGTATTCAGTTGTCTAATGAAGCTGGAAAAGTTGTTGTGCTTGAAATAGGTTGGTAACAGCAAACGAGCGAATTCAGGAGGGTTCCACACGACGAAACTGTTCCTGTTTGCGCTCCACGACACGATTTCGTCGGTCAAAGAATCGTCAACCATATCGTATGTTTTGAGAAGAAAAGGCGCCGGACCTCCTCCACCTCCACCGCCGGATGCCGCCTGATTTCCGTCCATTTTGGAGATTTACGGTGGTGCCGTTTGAAGACTGAAAACCCCCAAATTGGAGTCGCTTAACAGAGAAGACGATGACAGTTGACTGGACTCTTCACCTGCTACAGATAGTCGTATTCCAACAGCAGAACGACGTCGTGTAGACAATGGCACCCTTTTTTGTATTATGTACATTTTGATCCCTGAGTTTTCTTTAGATTTACACTAACGTCCTTCCAAACTAGAGATCGCACAAAGAAGTCCAAGCATAAGCCATGCCTAGGGATGGTAAGGGGCGGGGATGGGGCCCGTCCCCGATCCTAATTTCTATCCCCATCCCCGTCTCCGCTGGAGAATATGAACACATCCCCATCCCCGTCCCCACCGGGGAACGGGGATCCCCAACGAGTAATCGGGGATTTTCCCCCTTATTTGATATATTTTAAATGAAATGTATTGAATACTATATATACTCGATCGATAATGGTCGATGTCTAAATCTCACATATTTCCAAAATATGTTTCTACGTACTACCAAATATTGATGTGAACAACGTCATACGTAATTATTTGATCAAACACTTTCGACTCTCCATTATTTTTATCTAAAAAAGTAACACAAGTAAAAAAAATGTAACAAAAAATATCAAAATACCATTCTAAATATGAAAGTTATATCTAAATCTTTATAAATAATATATTTAGAAATAGACATCAAAATATATTTAGTAATAAATATACATAATATTTAGTGATAATTATATAATATATTTAATATGCGGGGACGGGGAGGACCTAGGGGGTATAAACGAGTCGAGTTTTTAACGAACTACTCGAGTTGGAGCTCGTTTATCTCGAGTTCGAGCTTAATTATTTTCGAGTTTGAGTTGATCTCGAACACAAAATAGAAGTTGTTCAACTTATCGAGCCGAGCTTTATAACACCAATGATCGACCCGGCCAATTCGAAAACTCGATTCAATTTTTCGAGTTGAGTCGAGCCGAGCCGAGTCATTCGAGCATACCCTTTTTCGAGCCAAACATGCTTATATATTTATTAATCATATAATAAAAATATAAAAATTATCGAGCTCAAGCCGATAAAAAGTTAATTGATCGCGAGTTCGAACCCATAAACGAGCATCGAGCTCGATAACTCAAAAAATATTTGAGCTTGAGCTCGAGCTCAAGCCTTACATTGAAAAGTTAATCGATTTTTTGAGCCCAACTCGATTAACCTACTACTCGACTTGACTCGGCTCACTTACACCCCCTAGCCATGCCTAAAAAAGCTCAGGCCTATTGAACCCGAAGCACGGTCCAAGCCAGACTCAAAGCCCGATCATGCCGAAATTTTGGGGGCAGGTAGAAAAGTTCAAAATTGCCTGAGCTAAAAAAGACCCATTCAAACCCTTTTTCAACCCCAAAACTAGGCCCGTGCTTAAAAAATTCCCGACCTTTTTCTTTTGCTCACTGGAAACGGGCTTGGAGGACCTGGATCCAAGCTCACTGAAAACGGGCTTGAGGTTGTTTACATGAAAGAGAATTAATGTCACTTATGTTGATATTTGTGTTGAGGGGAACGAAGATTCATAAATGTGGTTGAAAAGAGAGAAAATTCGTCTTTAAAGTCCAACAAATCGCATTTCGATTTGAAATGTAATAAGAAAAATGACGATATAAGTTTGTAGCCAATTTATTTTGTGAAAGTTGATAAATTCTTTGCAAATGTTAAGACACAATTTCTTCAAAAAGAAGAAGGAAGGAGAGTTTACACCATAAGAGGATGTGGGTATGTGTCAAACCCAAGTTTCATTAACGTCGTGACGACATATCATAACTTAAAACATATAAACCATTCACCACATCACAACGGAAAACTTAAAACATAGTAATAATTTAAACAACATATTCCGGGCCATCATAACCTAAAACCTACATCGTTACATCAGATCTTTACCCTTACTACTCTCGGCCTTGCTTGGGTCCCAAGACACATGCTATTAGTTAGTTTAACTCAGTGAGTTCATGGTTTTCAGACGAATAATGTCACTTTGTAACTTTAGTCAACATACCAATATCAAGTATAAGCTTGCTTGAGCATGTATATCTTTAAAACATGAATTTGGTAACAATTAGGCAGATCGTATATAATAAACACGCAACGTGCAACTTGAACATGAATATCTGAGATCTCATACGTGAACCGGCATGGTGGGTATCTTATGTTGCTAACCGCAGGCACGTATCTTGACTTAACTTAAACCATTTCAGTCTTAGGGGTTGTTTGGCAGTTGTTGAATGGCTTGTTGCAGAATGATTAAGAGGCTCTTATGATATAGTGCAAAATGAAATATTGTTGTTAGACAATTGTTCAGAATGAAATTAGGGTGCTGAATGGTTAAGGGAGGCCGAAGATACAAAATCATTCAGAGAGTTTTAGAACCGTTAAGAGGCAGACTTTTTTTTTTGCCAAAAAAAAATTCGCCTCCTAGCGATTCAGAGGTTGCCTCATAATGAAACTATTAAGAGGTAAACAAACATAGAAATGCACCTTACGACAAATGTACCGATTATCATGCTTCATTTTACACTTCTAGAAAATTGATTTTGTTCATTTAGATCGTCAACGTACTCGACCACCGTTGATTTACCAAAAATCCGAGCACGAACATCTCCCGTCTTTGAAATGATGAAACCTGCTAGCATCACGAACTATGATTTCCCGTCCAACAATGCTACAGATGAACTTCAAAACCGTATGACAATCTCCACAAACACGGAGGTTCTTCACGACACAAACGACCGATCCCGGGACGCTCTTAAGCAGCCCATAAGCCACCGCGAGCCTCTCGCTATGCCAAAAAAGCTGTTTTTCCTTCTCTTGTTTCCCCATATCATGCAACACAAAACTAGTATCAGGAACATATCCTCTTTTCCTCATTTCTTCATCTAAATCTTTAAGCAAAACCGACATCCGGTCTTTCATCGAATGAGACGGTTCGCCGGCATAAAACACCTGGCTTTCCTTCCCTAAATGAACACAACTATAAGCAGGTTCCTTCTTGACATCCATGGCTGCCATCAAGTTCCTAACTTTTGCTACATTTTCCCACATAGAAGCACCAGCATAAGCATTCGACAAGAGTACAAACGTCGACGGATCTTTCGGGCCTAACCCCATCAAACGATCAGCGATTCGGATTCCCGTTTGGGCTTTTCCATGCCGCTTACAAGCACTTAAAACGGAAGCCCAAACAGCCTCATCAAGATCAAAAGGCATGGTGTTAAGGAGGTTTTCGGCCTCATCAAGATGCCCAGATCGACTAAAAAGATCCAATAAACAAGTATAGTGCTGTAGCGTAGGGTTTAACCCGTAATTCTCGACCATAGATTTGAAAAGCTCACGGCCCTTATTAACTAAACCGACGTGGCTACAAGCATAAATTAGGCCGACGAATGTTACCTCATTTGGGTTGAGTCCGTTGGAGATCATATCATCATATAGCGACAATGCTTCTTTAGCTCTTCCGTGTTGAGCCAACCCCACGATTATCGAAGTCCAGGAGACCACATCTTTTCTAACGATACTGTTAAAAACAGTCTTGGCAGCGATTATATCGCTACATTTTGCGTACATATCAACGAGTGAGTTACTAACATATAAACTGGATTCGAAACCAAGTCCGAGAACCAAACAATGAACTTGTTTACCGAGTTCTAATGCTGCATGATTAGCAGAAGCTCCGATCACGCTCGAAAGAATAAAGGGATCGATGATCTTGATCCCTTCTTTTCTCATTACAATGAAGAGATGAAAGGCACTAACCCAATGCCCACTTTGTATCAATCCAGAGATCAAAGCAGTCCATGAGAACAGATTTGCTTCCTTCATCCCTCTAAGAAGCTCAATAGCTTCTGATTTTCTTCCACTTCGGGCATACCCGGAAATCATCGCAGTCAAAGAAATTGAATTTTTCGAAGAAATGGTATCGAAAACAGCTCGTGCAACATCCACCAATCCACATTTCGCATACATGTCAACTAAAGATGACTTGACGACATCGTCGGATGAGTACGGCGACAACAGGAATTGGGCATGAACTTGATGACCGATCTGTAAAGCGTTCAAGGCAGCACAAGAATTAAGCAAGCTAGCGAAAATGAAGTGATCAGGTTGCAAGCAGTCGCGAGAAAATGAAGCGGCGAAGACGGCAAGGGCACAGCTAGAGAGGTTGGATTGGTTGTACGCGGTGAGAATAGAGGCCCATGAAACTTGGTCTCGGTGAGGCATTTGGTCGAACAGTTGGAGGGCGTCTTTGATGAGACCACATTTGGCGTACATGGAAATGAGTGTATTGGGAAGGGCTCCATATTGGTCGAGGCCAATCTTGTGGATGTAGGCATGGAGGGTCTTGCCGTGAGATGGGCGGCGGCGGGTGGCGGAGGACCGGAGGGACTGAAGTAACTGGTGATGCATTCATGACGGATTTAGGGATCTAAAGAATGCAAAGTCATGGCTTTGGTTCACATGTGAACGTTGGGTGGTAGAAATAGAATTCACTTGTACGGTCTTCGATTTCTTAAAACAAGGAGGGGTTGTTTGGTAATTTTAAGGTAATTTTAGAAAATTTATTTAATATTTTTTTTTATTTTTTTTTAAACAATGACATTATATTATATTTGAAAAATAAAATAAAATGGATTTCGGAAGAAATGAGGAGACTGTTACTATGTTTGTATATTTATATAGTTGATTTTTATTGATATTATTTGTAATTTAAATGAGTATTTTCCATAGTTTATTATTTATTCATTCTTATATGTTATTCTAACTAGGTTCGACCCGTGTATTACATGGGGTAGTTTAAAAAAATTAAATCATGCTAGAAAACTTATTTTGTAGATATGAATGATCATCGAAAGTACAATGTTACTTTTTCAAGTTTTTTTCTTTCAGAATTGTTTTTTTGCAGTTGGTTACAAAATGTCCTCGTTTTAGTCAATTTTCACAAAGAATGTTTTGCAAAAAATTAATAAAAAATATGAATAAATATTTATAAAACAAATTTATAATAGAACGTAAATGAAATTATGGAAAAGTATATAGTTAAAATTGATATGAAATTGCAAAAAGAAAATCACGACAACTTAGTGATTATTTGTATCAAATCTCATACCAATTTTAACAAATCTCATACTAATCACGACACATTAATTCATATATATTTATGATATTTAATAATATAATTAAATCCAAAAGTATTCAATATTAGACTCATTTCGGAGATATTGACAAAACGATTACAATGGTATAATTTGGAAAAATAAAAAAATGTTTTTTAATGCATTTTAGTTCATATACATTATTTATGTTTATATGATAAAAGTGTAAAATGAAAAATAAAAAAGTAAGAGATTAAAAATAAACTACATACCTAATTATAAGGGTGGTAAATGTAAGGTATAAATTAAAAAAATTGAATTAAGAAAAGATTTAAGGAGGAATGAATGTGGATGTGCTAAATGAACTTATAATGTAAAATGCGTCCAGATACATGTTTACGCGGGAAAATGAAAAAATTGGCTCACCAGAAGGCGACATTTGTCCTTCTAGTTACTTATTTATGTAAAATAACAACATGGATAAGAGTTTCTTAACATAAATTATCATTTGTTTCCTTACCTATCATTCTAAATATATACGATTGTAAACGACCCAAGCTAAGTGATAGGTTATCCAAATTTGGTTCGAAAAATTATCAAGTTCAAACAACTTTTTTAAAGTAGGACTCGAGTTCGAATAAAATTTTCAAAGTAGGGCTTGAGTTCGAGCTTGAATATTTTTTGAGTTATTGAGCTAGAGCATGTTACTCGTTTATGGGTTCGAACTCGTAATCGATAATCTCGTTTATTGGCTCGAACTTGATGATATTTATCATATGATTTATGAATATATGAGAATGTTTGGCTCAAAAAAGTGTATGTTCAAATAGCTCAGCTTGACTCGAAAATTTTAATCGAGTTCTTGAACAACTCAAGTAGAGCATTGGTGTTATGAAGCTCGGCTCTTTAAGTTAAACGAGTTTTATTTTATGTTTCGATCGACTCGAGCTCGATAATTTATAAGCTTGAGTTCAAGATCAAATAACTCGCTAAAAACTCGAATCTTTTACGCTGTGTTCTCGAAACTCATTTAACAAAGGAAAGAAAAGGAAAGAGAGGGAAAGGGGAGGAAAGTAAAAAAATCTCGTATTCTCGAAACTTTTTTAAGAGAGAAAAGAAAGGAAACGGAAGGAAAGAATTGATAACTTTCCTTCCAAACCTTTCCTCCCAAATGTGGGAGGAAAGGAAAGGGAAGGGAGGGAAAGAAATTAAAACAATTTAAAAAAATTACTGAAATTATTAAAATTACAAAACTACCCAATCTTTCATTATAAAGAATACATTTTTATAAGGGTATATTTGTAAAATTGACATCTTTCCTTTCCTTTCTCTCCTGTTCAAGAACATGAAAAACTATTTTCTTTCCTTTTCTTTCCTTCTTTTCCCTTCCATCTCGATAACACAAATGAAAAAAACTATTTTCCTTCGCTTTCTTTTCCATCAATTTCTTTTCTTTTCTTTTCTTTTCTCTCCAGATTAGAGAACACATCGTTAAATCCCTAAATACGATAACGAATAATTGTCCAAATCATAATTCTATCCGTTGTCAAAGTCAAACTCATACTTATTGCAAAATAATTAAATAATTTTTATATTTATTTTGATAATCTTGTTACACCAACTCACTACTTTTTTATTAAATTAATAAGAATTTTAAGCAGATCCAATATCCTGAGGGACGGATCTATTTAAGAGCATATGGTGGCATAACGCACAAGCCACCACTTCATGACTCTGTTATATTGAAAAAAAATTACGTTCATGTAAAGTGCCAGTGAATTATATTACTTGAAACTACAATAGTAATACAAATATTTCTTTGTAGAACTGGTTTGGGTTGCCTTTTCCCCCTTCTAGGCACTCTTTTAGCTTTTAATTTTGGGTTTATCACTATTTTAGTATTTTGAATAAAAAGTTATAAAAAGACTCAAACACAGACCTTGCTTCTACAAGACAAGGAACCAACTAACAAACCAATAATAATTTTCATAACTAAAACACAACAATCATATTTATAATAAAAGATGGTTGCTATATAAGTTTCGAAATAGAACAATTCCTTCTATTTGTATATCCTCGATTGATTGATGCGGCCTCAGATGCTATGTTTCAATTCTCGCTCTCAAGCAATGGGAGGAGCTCGGGGCTTTGACAGCTTGACTGCTGAAGAATGAGCCAGCGACTCATAGGCAGTGGCTTGGTTAAGGGCAAAGACACTTACATTTACAACAAAAATGTCGAACCATGTCAACAAAACGACATGGAGAATGAGATTTCGGTACTTGTAACAACGCAAAATACATATTAGCCATAGAAAGTGCACACTTTGGATTTTACTGACATGTTAAGATCACTTGTATAGATCATCTATCTGCTCTTTATATAGTTCCACAACTCTATTCCTTCGGATCTTCATGGTTGCGGTCATCAAACCACTATCAATCTGAAATTCCGGAAGGGGTGGTTATCAAGATAGTGTTAAAAGATGTTCGTTGTACAGTCTGAGCTTTACAGCGACCGATAAAGTTACTCGGGGGCCGTCTACCAAATGCTAACTAAGCTTTTACCGAGTCACCGCCCTCTCTTAACTTGTCGGGTAACATTCTCAGCCATAAAAATGGATCGTTTGTAAGTATTTCTTACCCGATAAGCGTTAACTGGGTGAGAGTCTTCTCGCTCAATTACGGGGTAAGAACATCAATAGTTGTCATGTTTAAGTTCTTGTCATGCTCATCCAGTAAGGTAAGTGACCCAGTAAGCGTTTGGTAAACGCCCCTCAGTCCCATCTCCATGATTTTTGTCCTACTCAGTCCCGTCCCGTTCCATCTTAATGTCATACCAAATATGGGATAACAAGTTTTTGTTCTGTCCTATATTGTCATGTGTACCAGACGCACCCTAAAGAAAATTTCTTTGCAACAATGCAAGACAAATGTGATCTGCAAAGACTTCCCTTCCCGACACTCCACAGAACTGAAGAGCTGTGATGTGTTGGGTTGTCTATCGAAGGAGAAAGGGGGTTTGAACCCATGATGTTGAGGGAGGACTACCTAGGGGCGAGTCGGATACCATTCATGCTAACCAAACCACTTTATGATTATTGTAGCTTAGATGTGCCAAATAGTCATTTGTAACTGGAGGGTCATGGATTCGAGTTACAAAAACAATTTCTATGCAAAAATGGAAGAAAAATGCCTTGATGTATCGGGTTGCTGTGCACAATGGGAAATAGGGGTTCGAACCCACAAACACCAAGGGACTACAGCTAGGGATGAATTGGGTAACATTCAAGGTAATTAAGCACTTGATGGCTAGTGTCATTTAGATGTGCCAATGTTTGAAATCGAAAACAGAGTATAATGCATGCATATTACCGTAAAAGGCTCTTCAATGACAAGAATGGGTCCGATCTGAAATGAGCAATCAGAAGTCCTGCATGAAGAGATGAATCTAGTTATATACTCGCAACAAGAGCAACCACTATTATTTAGCCCATGGTCGTTTAGAGGGTTTATTAGCTAAATGACCTCCTGACAAGTCCTTTTTAAATCTATGACCTTCTGACAGGTTTTTATGCATTCTTATGTATGGAATTGATATTCTTCTCTTAAGCAGTGGCACTCTCAAACTTGTCGGAAGGTCATGGAGAATGGAGATGTGATTGGAGGCCTCAAGTTGCAGTAGCTATAGCAATTTAATTATCTTCAGATGAAGTTATCGTTACCATTTCCGAAGCTCTTTAGATAACAAGCCAGCCATTTGCTCCTTGCTAAGTTCAGCAACACCAGAATCTGAACTTCTGGATGCCAATAGAATTTCTTCTTTGTTTGGAACAATGATAGCTCCAAGACGACGTTGATCCTGATTGTCATTTGTGGCATGACAAATGAAATTAATTATTAGTCATAGTGTTGATGTTGATGAACCCATGTGCCATGTTTAGAGGAGATGAAAGTGTGAGAATATATGAACCCCATTAAATAACTCTCCAAAAGAGCCTTTGAGAAGAGAAGAAAGGTTACAACATGTATTTAGGAGAAATGGTCCAAATCTAACCAATGAGGGACTCTATCAGAAAGGATCTGAAAAAGGATGGAGGTGAAGGTTTTAAATTTGAAGTGTTACCTGCCCAATGACAACTATTTGTTGTATCAAACTACTTCTCATGGCAGCTTCTTCTAGCTGTTCTGGTTCAACGTTTTCTCCTAGTACCCATTAAAATCGTCGATCAAGTAAGAAATATAAAGCAAATCAAGAGCTTGCAAAACAAGAGATAGAACCAAAGGGTGATTGGTCAAGCGTTGTGCGGGTTACCGGTAGAGTCCAGCCTCCCAGGAGGTCAAAGGTTCAAACCTCCTCAAAGGTGAGGAGTGTGCGGGAGTATTTGCTGTATATTTAGATTATATACTTAAAAGAAAACAAGAAATAGAACAAAGAAAGTAAAGAATATATTGACCAGATCATGATAAAACCTCCGGTAACTCTGAAAGTTACCTGTTGAAAGGACAATAGTATCCTTAGCACGTCCTTCAAGAACAATAATGCCTCCAGAATGACGACTTCGTCCTATAGAATGGGAAGGAGAAATCCAGCCAATATCCCCGGTGTTTAACCAACCATCCTCATCTACGGCTTGCTTTGTCGCAGTGGGATTCTATATCAAACAGGCAGATAAACTATCACCATGAGTAATATGAACAATCCTAAAAGACAACCATCATTAGTCAAGATAAATTTTAATACATTCCAAATTTCTTGAAGTAAAAAAGAACCATAGATGATGAACTGTTTGTTCTTAACCATCTCAAGCGATCAACCAACAATTCGAAGTGCTTTTTTGTGTTTTCCTGATAAATTAGCATTTTAGGTGAGGTACCTTGTAATAACCCTGCATGATCAGTGGTCCCCTGGCTTTGACAATTCCTTTTGAACCAGGAAGAAGCTCTTCGCCTGTTTCATCATGTACAACTTTTATTTCTGTATGACGAATTGGATGCCCAACTGAGCCAAGAACCTTCAAATGTCACATCTATATTGTTGTCATATAGTCCCAGTCTATAGAAGTAAATATAATTGAAAAAATTCCACATCTGGATTCATATATTACATTGCAATCTGGTCTTCGAGCAGCAAGAACAGGAGATGACTCTGTTAATCCATATCCAACTTGGATTTTCGTGCCAATTGCCTGTTAAAGACATGAACATGAGCACACAATCTATGCTTTAACCTGGTAATATATCAAAAATACAGAAGCTCCAAACCTCAAAGAATTTGTCAACATGCAAAGGCAAGCTACCACCTCCACTTATGCCAGCCTGTAGAACGTAACAGACAATCTTGATTAGAAATTTATTTGATGCTTTTTCAATCACTGTTTAAAATCTAGACATCCCACTTAGCAAGTAAGAGTGTTGATGAGAAAAGTACACCAATGAATTGTATAGAGCTCTCTCTATAATATTAAGTACTGATCGTTATACAAAGTTCTCAGATGTTAAATATAAAGAAAAAA
The DNA here is from genome assembly GCA_023525745.1 of Arctium lappa. Classification (NCBI taxonomy): domain Eukaryota; kingdom Viridiplantae; phylum Streptophyta; class Magnoliopsida; order Asterales; family Asteraceae; genus Arctium; species Arctium lappa. The sequence goes on along the minus strand of CM042056.1, from coordinate 16,041,150 downwards.
AAATTCACTCAAACACTAAAACTAGAAGCTTGCATTTGCACAGCAGGGTTATGAAAATCCACGAGAAGCGACCACTAGATGCAACAGAAGGACCATGAGAAGAGTAGTATATCAAACCTTTGAAAGCCCAATAGACGAGTGAATTTTACTGTAAACAACCTTCTTTGCCAATAAATGCAACGGAAACAAAATTGCAGCAATAACCCGTGCAAATAGCCAGTCCAACATTGCAGCAATGTAAGAAGGTTGCTTCCGATCTCTTGACAAATATTTACCCTACTAGGCAATATGAAGACTAGTTAGAATATAATATTATCAAATAACTGAAGGTAAATACTCAGCAAACACTGGATATGGCAATTGGCATATAGCCAACCACTAGTTAAACGAACTTCTGAATTTTATTGATTAAAGTCCATGGCATCAGAAGTTCAGAAACAAACTTTTACATCAGCAATCCTACTACATGAACATTAACACATTTACTTTAATAGGCTTCAAATTGATCATCATTTCTCATACCAAAAACAAATGTCAAAAGTTAATAAGAAGCTGGATGTTGAACCTCGTGTATGTTTTTGAATTCCATGTATACCATACTGATCCTTAGAAATGAAACTGCAACCAGCTTACGGATAGTGGAACTGGTGGATATCTGTTTCTGGATCCCACTGCAGAGCAGAAAATGCATATCAATCATTTGAACAAGAAAGACATAATAGAAACTAGCAGTAAAGTCAAATCAACTAGGCACAGAGAATAATGAGATATTATCTGGAAATTACTCAAACCAATATCAGATGCATTAAAAAAGCTACAAACAATTTCCAGATCCATCAACTGCCTGTTTATGAGGGACGGGATTTTAAGTTGAGAATAATGAAGGAGAAATTGTAAAGTTCAAATTTTTTCCTTTCAATCTGCCAAATCATAGCATCTCAAGCTGCTACAATCTCCTTTCTAGTTTTGTTTCTCCTATTCACTGATAGATTGCAGAAAGAAATTACTATCTACATAGAGAAAAAAATGGAACTACCCATACCTCATTCAACTTCTTAAAGCAATTCTACATAAAATTCTTTCTCCAATAAAATCCATTTACCAAACGCAGTTAACTGAATATATTACATTACTTTTATTGAATCATTATGAAGTTATAGAGAAAAGGCACCTGTATAGAGTTTGAAATACTAGAGGGACAGAAATCATGTACTGTGGCTGATAGTGCCGCAAATCATCCTACAAAGAAACAACTGCATATCAGAAGGTAGCTGAACAGAGTGGGTATATAATCAGCAATGAAAAAAGATTTACTAAGGAAATATTCCTTTACGTTTTCAGGAGCACAGAAAATAGCACGGTAATATATTATCCATCATCTGTATCTAATGAATTCCAACTGGATTCAGAACATACCTTCAAGTTTTTCACTGTTGTGTATACTTGCTCGATTCCCAGAGAAAGTATAAAATACTCACAAGCACGCTCGTATGCATGCCAAGGTGGAAGCATGCTTAGAAATCTATCCCCAGGCCCAGCAGGGACAATGTCAAATAAATTATGAACCTAGAAAAGTGTGGAAGAAAAATATCTAAAGATCAACATGAAAACAGATAATTTGAGGAAGCAATAGATATCCAGCACTACAGTAATAATATATGCAGATAAAACTCATTATTGTGACAGAACTTATCACAAAATTCTACCTTCCATAGATATATAAATAAACTAGGGTGACAGAGAAAGGGGGGCAGAGGAGGTGTATTAACAGAGATCCCAACCCAGGTCAGGCAAAATAATCAACTCATTAACATTTATGATTGAAAGATGAATCATCTTGTTGCCAATTGATTTTGAGATGCAAGCCCAATGGGCATACCAATAAAAAATGAAAGGAGCAAAAGGCACACATTTGTACCTGGTGCAAAAGATTACTATGTGTAAGCATTACTCCTTTTGGGTTGCCAGTGGTCCCACTTGTGTATATAAGAGCAGCAACCTCATCAGACTTGATGGGCTCATAAACATATTTTTCACCTAAAAACCACAAAGTCAGTCAAGATGCACACCAGCTTTTATAAAACCAACAATGTACATGGAAGTGAATTACATATGCATAAATAATCAAATATATATGTTCTCTCTCGCACACACGTTTCCTTATTTTGTCAATTTTGTACGTTCTGAGAAGAAAGTTTCAGATAAGAAGAACGAGAGCAGGGCAAATAAATCTCTGGATTAAAGTACCCTTGCCTTCTCAACACCACAAAGCTCCAAGGCTATGTTAACCTCCAACTACTGAATATGAGTCCATCAGGAGGATTTTACATGTACATAATGAAAATCTCTAAGTAGCATCAGCTTGTGACCAAGTCAAGTATATCTTAGTACTGTATCTTCCCAAGACATTTGGCCGTTTCATTTTCTGTGCTCTAAAAAGGTATAACAGGCACTATCCTTGTACTTTTATAGATTAGAGGTATATTCATCCAGATCTTGGTAAATTCCATTGAACAATACCCTGTTGCCCTCATCCGTTCCTAACCTGTTGGATGCTTGAGCTTGAATGTGCTTTAAAGAATGTGTCAAAAGCAACCGACTCTAGAGCTTCAGAACGCGAATGTAAACAGTTACACCCTAGCCAAGGAGAATTAAATGCTATTAGCTATTGTAAATTGACTTACGGGCTTCATGTGAATCAACCAAAACCGCACGATGTTCATGACCCATATCTATGATCTCTTTGTAGCTATAAGCAGGAATTCCCTCCATCATATTGCTAACTAAGGATGATTTTTCCCCCCAAAGTAGGATGACAAATCTAACAGATGCCTTAGAATTAAAGGCCTCTGCAATCCGGTGATATAATTCAGGGTTGTCCACAGCAAGTGCAACACTGTTATGGAAAGAATGCAAAACGATTACACAACGTTATTCTCTGAAGTGTAAAAGAAAGCAGGCAGGCATCGTAGCTAATTATTTACAAGTGGAAGAAAGACTTGTGGAACCTTTAATACAATAAAATTACTGCATAGAAATAGAAATGCTTTATGTAACACATTCATTAAAAAATTGTAATCCTTGGCATTCTGAAAATCATTACCGTTTAACTGTTCGAGGGACAAACTTAAAACACCCAAATTCAATATTAACATGATCTTTGCAAGCTAACAACCATTCATTTCCTTTCTCTTAAAATCAAACAAATTCAAATCAGTTACGAAGTTGAAAGTAGTTCATTTGATTCTCAAAAAGTCAAATGGGACTCTTCCTTCGGAACGGAGATGACTATACAGTTGCTGAAACAACAGAATGAACATCTGAAATGGAATGCCTCTGCTAACCTTTCAGAATGATTATAAATGTGCAACAGCTCTTCCACAGATGACCTGGATCCCCTCACAACATTTATTGCTCCTGTGGCCATAATTCCTGCAGCCAAACTTGTTAGTGTTTCTATATATTTGATTTTTTAAATCGACCTGTCAGCATAACATACAACCATACACGAGTTTGTAATTTTCAAGTTTTTCAATGTAAGGAATAAGAAGAAATGACCATGCATTGAGTGTGGATTGATTATACTCTGAAGCAACAAAATAAAGTCAAACAAGACTTCAGGCATTAAGTTTACACAAGGATGTACACAATCTACCTTGATCAGCAACAAGCCACCTGCAGGAATTATCGGCAAAAAGTGCTAGCTTTTCGCATGGCTTGATCCCAATAACTCTTAAACCTTCACAAAAATCCAAAATTTCCTGCTCTACCTGCAAATCTCAAAATCACAAACCAAGGTTCAAATATAAATGTTCTGTAGGTAAAATGAAAAAGGGAAAATTGTTGTTTCGTTAAGATAATAAGTGAGAAAACAATTAAGCAAATCAACTTGGTCAGCAGTAAAAATTGGAGAAAAGAATATTAGAGATGGAAAAGGGAAGGGTAAAAGAGAAGAAGACCTGCTTGTAAGTCATATTTGTAGGAGGGTCATGATGTGGATCCACCAAGGCGACCCGATCACCAAACTTTTCTGCCGAGGACCTCCAAATGTCAGGAATTGTCTTGAATTCTTCAGTCAATACGTTGTTTTCTGACAGCAATGGGCCCTCAAGGACAGGTGAATATTTTCGAACTTGCTTGTCTTCCATCTACAAGTGAGCATTATGTTGAAAAAGTCATTATCTTTTATCAATGTATAAGATTATTATATCATGGTTTTACAACTTCAATAAGAAACAGTCATGAAACTAAAAAGAAATGAAACGTGCAAAAAAGAGGGAAAACTCCTGCATTTATGAGCACACCAAGAAATAGGATTTACACCTACTCTTTCTTTAACATTATAATGAATTCAATCAAAACACATTGATCATTTAGTCGGAACATAAAATAGACCATCATAATCATCTCATAGCATTTTAAATGATGATGCATCATCAGCATTAGACACTTAGATTGAACATGACTATTTGACCACAAAACATGAACTGCTTTTGGACCTCTCACACCAGTTGGCTAATTGCCGGATTCACAGGACTGTCTAAACGGGATCAGCATTCAATCACCAACATCAATTGCGATCTGATTGTTACATGAAGAAATGGGAATAAAATGCCCATTAGCTAAAAAACTGACAAATTTGCATCACAACAGCTTTGGCGCTAGGTCATTCTACTTAGTTGATGTTAACAGGGCTGCATTACATATGCATTAAGCCCTTCTTATCATCTTCTGAATAGCTCAACATGTTATTACATCAGCGCTTTGCATTGCCATCGTATTTGCTTCAAGGTTCTCAATGCAGATCTCAGCATGATAGCAAACATATGTGTGCCTCCTTTGCACTGTAGTTATTTGGTAGTATAACATCTTCCAAAAAGTAGACCACAAATCAGTTTTGATTTTTTCTACCAGCAGTCAGCAAATTTGCATGCAGATATCTGATTAAGCTCCTTCTTTTTGCATAGAAAAGAAATGGCCATTGCCTTTCTGATGGCACAAGTACAAGTCTGGTATGCATAACCAACAACGCCATCCATGCTCAAGAAAGGGCACCAGAAAGGCCTATTAATTCTATGTCCATGGGTATAGTTTGAAAAGCATGCCAGAGAAGAGCATCCTCGAGATTATCCCTTTCATCCTAATTTCATTTACTTAAATAAGGGGACACTTTGATCAGCTGAAGAGACTTTTAAGCTGATCAAAGCTACGAAGAAGCTTAATCAAATTGAATAACAGGACTGCAGGCATAGAAAACTTGTAAATCAAACCCTAAACAATGAACATCAGTAAGCTAATTACTGCAAGGATTTCCAAGACATTGGATGTCTGTACCAGATGATGATAATTGTACCTGTAACACAAAAGTCGTGACTTTGAATCCCGAAAGGACATAATTGACATTCTTAGCGAATTCAAAGAGAAAACTGATGCTTTATACTCTTTCCATATTCAAAATTCATAAGAATATTTTTACAAGTTCAATACCACTACTAAATCCAACCTTGAGACCTGAGTTCGCTGGTTTGGGTTTTAACATCACTAATAGATGTATTTGTTAGGAAGTTACATATAGTTATATAAATTTTGCTTCCATGACATAAAGAATTCATGTGTGTTCTGACGTTTAAAATCAACAGAGTAATTAGCAAGTTAGCATGTCAAGTTATTGTACATTTGTACTTGTACTTCTTCCACATTAACTTGTTGCCAAAATGCAAAACGAAAAAGCGAAAGTAACTCCTATTGTCAGGGAAAAAAAAGAGACCAACATTCTAATTGCCTCATGGAGTGTTTTTTCGCTAATTCAAAACTACTTTCAATGTTTGTTGGATGACCTAAATCATTTAACGGTTTCTTACTGTCATTTTGGCGGGTAATTTGTTGTTTAGACGAAAAGATGCAAGAAAAATTGTTTTGACCTCAATTATGCTTTTCCCAATAGAGAAAGTAGAGATGGACCACATGATTTTGCAAGTAATAGCACGGTCCGATTCAATCCATGCATCAAAACGGTCAACACGCAAATTAACTAACTAAAAAGTAAAAGCATTTGATTCCGATTCTCCTTTGATTCATAACAAACATTTCTCCCTAACAACATACATTCCATGAAAGATCAATACAGAAAAAAGAGTAATTAATTCGGATACCTTAGATTCAGAATAAACTCGAATCCGATGATCCAGACCGACACGATCTCGTCTACCGTTTTTGCTACGAAAAAACACATTTCCGGCGTTGACGTTGACGTTGACGCACCGGAACTGATGGCGAAACGGATGCCGCCACTGTGACACGACGTTGTTCGTTGAAGTAATTGCAATCGACATTGAAGGAGCTTGAAACAAAGGATTCAACAAGTCTGTGTTCATCAGTATCATGTTGTGTGTGTGATTGGATCAAAGTTTGAGTAGGTAAAAAAAAACTTTGAATTATCCGGAAATGGAGAAACCGGAGAGAGAAAGAGACATATGGGAAGCTTCGTAATAACTAACCGGCAATGTTTATGCTCCTTTATTTTTTATCCCTTTTTTTGGTTAGTTTTTATTTAGCAAAATTACGATGATTCAGTTAGTATGCTACCGATCACGTGAGAAGTTGAGTTAATAGTGAAAAGCGTGAAAAGTTGATCTGAATTGTTGGTCTCTTTTAATCTCAAGCTCTCTCATAAATTGTCGTTTAGAAGGGAACTGATCTTGTGCATCTTGATGCATTTCAGCATCCATTTCTCCTTCAACTGTCAATAACCACTTATCACCGGAACTCAACCTTTAGTTAGTAAACTATAAATTTGGTCCCTGTAATTTGTCAAAAATAACGTATTTTGTCCTTACAGTTTTTAATTTAGAGGATGGTCATTATGGTTTACAAAAACGTCTGGATGGTTCCTCCTTTTAACGGTTGTCAAAAAATTCCGCATTTTTCTCTTTTTATCAATGTTTTTGCTTTTTACCAATCAAAAACCACAAGGCCAAAATCACAAAATAGTTTTTGACTCGGTAAAAAATACAAAAAAAAGTTGATAAAATGAAGACAATGCTCCTCATTTAATGGAATTTTTAAAGATCTGAACGTTCTTGTAAATGATGATGACTATATTGTAATTTTGAAACTGCAAGGGAAAATGTTATTTTTGACAAACCAAAGGGTTCAAATTTTCAGTTTACTCTAGTTATAATATAAATTAATTTTTAAATTAGAAAAAGGTAAATGAAGGTGTTGGTTTTCACGAATTTTGTTACGACGAGATTCAATTGTGGATGACGAGTTATAGTTCTCATCCCTTTGTTATGTTGAGTTTTTATGTTCTCCTCCCTCGACTTCATTTATTGCAAATATGTCCCTCATTGATGCATTTAGTCACGACAAGATTCAGTTGTGGATGACAGTCGGTCAGGTGCTAACATTGCAATCGAAATGACAACAAATAAAACGATTCAATCAATTGCATCATACATTATAATTGGAAGAAGGGTTAAATGTGCGTAAGAATTATGAGATTTACTGCATGATAAATCACACACATCCCCTAAAAAAATCAGTCAATGTAACGAGCATATATTACTAACAATGGTCAAAGGAAGTTGCGTACGCATTTCATTAGCATAATCAACAAATAGATGGCTTATACAACCCATTGACGGCCCATAACCAAAAAAAACTTGAACACGACAAAAGAAAATCTTCACCATTAAATCAACAACAATCTCAGAAAGTGAAATGAATGATTTATGATGCAATGTAAATGACTTCAAAACAATAGAAACACTAAAACAACCTAAATACGTGTTTTGTTGCAGCATACTACGATAACTGATCATACGTAATGTACATAAGCAACATGCATTGTTCCAAGTAAAATGTCCATTGTTTTCATTGAGGAGTTTTATCAAACATGTCAAAGGAACCCTGGGGTGCAAAGGTTCTTTTGGCTTGAAGAACATGGCTTTCTCATTTGGTAATGTGAAATTCTAAATTTCTATCTCAATTAGTGATTTATTTACATGAATCCTCAGTTCATTTGGTCACTGATCGGAAATCAATGTGAGCTTTGGATTGGTTGCCAATGTAGTTTGATTAGCTCACCAATTAATCAAGTACCACCCTGTTTTTCTGTTTCCATATTTTCATAAATTGAAAGATATATTGATTTAGTGAATATCATGTTTAATATGGAATTTCCAATAATCAACAGACGATCAGTCATGATTGGAACATTTTGGTAGGTTCACAGGATAGACATTTACAAAGGATAATATCAAAACCTTGATTTGTTTAGAAAATATCTTTGTTGATTGTATCCAATATGTTGTGATCATTCATAAATCTATTATTTTGTCAATTAAAATTTTCATTCAACACAGTTTATCAAACAAATAGTCATTTCTTCATTCAGCACTTGCTCTAGATAGAATGTTAAAAGGACAACTTTCAATTGTTTCTATTGTCCATTAAGCATATAAAAGAAACAACATTTGTGCATACAAGATTTACTCCAAACAAATATCATTTATCTAGACACCACTTGATGAAGAAAAAAACAAATAGGGCCTAAAGATGTTAACAAATTTAAAAGCAACATAGATGATAATGGTGACATGATATAACATACAATATTTAGAGTCATGAGTTCTAAATTGATATTAAAAAAAGTACCAATTTTCATTAGTAAAAGTGTTCAATCGGATTTCATTTTTTATACTATCAAATACCAATGTGAAATGATAAAATATACACGTTTAACTATACAAAAAAAAACTACAATTGGTCACAACTAATGTCTTGCAATATAATCAAATAATTCTGAACAAGTAATATGAATTTAAGCAGTTTACCCCTTAACTGATGCATTTTGAGTGTGCATCACCCGTCAACAATTGATTTCAAATGACTAAAAAAGAGAGAGAATTTTTAACCCAAATTCAATCTCAATACCAAGATTTTCAACTTTGTTACACAGATAAGAAGGTAAATAAAATACAAAATAAATATAAAGAATGAGGTCAATGTTATGATATTATGCCTTAAATTTAAACTACTTGCCATTTTCAAATACCCACTTTACCCTGTCCATTCCATGCCCCAAACCCTACTTTGACTTTCGAGTGGGATATACTAGGTCGGGTTGGTTTGGTTTTAACGGCCTTTTGGTTCTAAAGTTTATCAACTACAGGAAGATCATCAAATTTGTAATAAAATAAGATATACCGACACAAATCATATATCTGTCAACTCAACAAAAGTCCAAGTTAATATCACCCCAAAAGATACAAAGACATTGATCGTATTAAAACTGAATCTTGGGTTTCTTCAATATGGATAGTGGTCCATCTTCAATGGTTAAAAGTAAATGTTCTTGTATGGTTTAAGGAAGCATCGTTGATGAAAATGGAGAAACAAAACGGTCGGTCCTTTCTCTTGAAAATTAAACACACATCCAATTAAATGAGATGAACGGAATTAAATTTTAATCATATAGGAAGTGAGGAAATGAGATCAGATGTCTCTTAGAAAGAGATCCGCTTATTTGAATCAAAGGCATTACCACAAACTATAGTTTTTTGAAGAAAAGAAAAAACGCACACATTATCAATGATTGATGTTGGCCAAATTTTCATAAGAGCATCTATCCATGCTCATGCTTAATATTCATCTTGCAAAACTCATTGAATCAATGAATATAAGTATCTAGCTCATACCCAATCAATTGTAATTAGAACAAACATCCAAACCCTTGATAAATAAATGAAATTAACAATGCCACACCCATAATACAAACATATCATCAATTTCATTAACTTGTTTAGTTTTAGCCCAATAACATCTGGCGACTCATTTCCAACTCAAGCACGATGTCAAAAGAACCAATGAATCCATATAGAATATATGACCTTTTATAAACACACAAAAGGATTTACTTGTTACTAATATAGAATTCAGACAAGACTCTTAACCAAATCTAAACTTAAATTTCTGAAATCAAAATACAGTATACAGATTGAGAAGCACACAAAGAAAATATAGCTCAGAGATATTAACCCAATGGAATGTCGATGGATATATCCTCTAGCAAAAGGACAATTGAAACAAGATGCTTCATAACTATGCACTTATTACAATCTCACTCTACAAACAAATAAATTAAATTACTACGATGAAATTGACAAAGGAATCAAATCCAACAGAATAGAATTACCTGAGCGATGATAAAGTGAAGGTATTTGTAACACCCTCAAATCTGAAAATAACAACTTATTTAAAATTTCTAAATACATCAACCAATACCTTGAACTACAAACATAATTTGAGAATCAACCTCAATATTCCCCTTTCATCTTATACAAACATTCAATGAACAGAACAGGTGTTACTAAATCCAATAACAAATACTATCTTCAATCCTGCGGAGGACTTAATACTCATGCTTAGTCTCTATCTCCAACTCGCGGAAGACTTAATACCCAAGCATAGCCACTATCTCCAAACTGGGACCTGATGCACATGCCGACAAATAAAAAGGGTTAGGCTTAACGCCTAGTGAGCTCAAGAGTTTTAGCATGAATGAATAAGTCTTTAAAAACAAGGAAACCGGTTTTAAGCGAGATCCTTCGAAATAATGTACTTTAACATGGGAACGACACATTTTCCCAAAATATGCACCTTTAAAGACAATACTCCCAAACACACGTTTCTTATAAAATGATGCAATCCGGAACTCACCCAAGATGGGATCATAGTTCGACATTCCAATTCACGGAAATGTAAATAATACCTTATAACCCAAAACACCCAAAACACGGCGGAACATAATACTCGACCCTTAAGTAAAGGAAAACGATTCTTAAATAATATGGTACATCATTGAAACATGTAACCCAATTTAATACTCACGCGACCATAAAGTAGAATGAAATCCCAATATTAAAACATGGACAATTAAATATCCAAAATACGACGGGCCGACGATGGGGGATTCCCGTATCCGTTGAGAGCGGAGGAACACAAAAGTATGTCACTCATACAACGTTAATCTCCAATCTTTGTTTTATTCTTTAGTATGGATGGCATCCTCAAATAGGGGGAGATTGTTGGATCATCTGAAGATTTGAAGATGACCTCCTGATCTTCCATCTTATATCATCCTACTTAGAATATGTTTGAGGTTCTTTTAGCAGCTTAGTCTCTATACAAATGTTCGGTGAAGTCGAAGATCAACCGAAGAAAACAAAGAAGGAGTACATCTCTCAAAGCGGATTGAAGATAGTCTCCTCAGCCTAAAGCCAAGCATGCCCAAGTGATCAACACCATCGGCCAGGATGGTGTCAATCTCATATCTTCAGGAGTATGAAGTTGTTCTCACATCTTCAGGAGTCGAAGATCTCTCAAGTCTTCGGCAGTCGATGATCTCTCCTTAGAAGCTAAAGATGTTCTCACATCTTCAAGAGCCGAAGATGCCTGAAGATTTCTTTCAAACACATTATACTTTTCTGACAAAGTATATTTGTGATATCTTGCATTGACGTGGACCTCATCCCAAGATCAGAAAAAGTAAGTTTGTCTCTTACACTCTTTTAAGGAAAGGTCCACACCATCCCTGCAGGTCAACACTTCAAGACAAAGTCACCTCAAGACAAAAGGTACATCCTGTACCTTGCTAAAGACCTGTGTCCATCCTTTGCTCAACAGGTGTCCCATGCATTTAATGCATGAGGCACTATAAATATGAAGGATGGCTCAACTTGCAAGACAACCAACTGAACCAGCTCTACTACCTTTAAGTTCTCTAAGTGTCTGGCAACTTTCTCTCTACGAAGATCTTATTGTTTTCTAAGTGTTTTACAATTGTTCTTCATTCTCTATGTGTAAGATTGTTTGAACATATCTCATATGTTCTCTTCCGCAACAATCAAAGTTTTCTATGTGTAATTCTTGATTTCAAATCAATAAGAATTAAATTAAGTGAAAAACTGTGTGTATTGTATTCAACCCCCCTTCTACAATACTTTTCTTATTTACTTACTGCTATTTGGGACCAACAAATACCAATGTTACAACCCATGAATTAGAGTCGTGAGTGCAACCAATCTTCATTTCGACAATATTTCCTTATAGCTTCGACTTTCTGCAACAAATGCTCCAACTTCTCATTTACAGTTTACAAATTTTCACAAAAACTTACTGTAAAGGTTCCCTTGATATCACTTAGAAGCAACTTACTTTTTACATATTGTTTATTAGTTGAGTTAATGGTGTTCTAATACCGATGTCACAACCCATAAAATAGAATATCATAAAGCCATGATCCATCATGTATATGTGTATGTATAGATGTATATGAGTTTAACATCCATATATACCATGGATTAGGAGTTAAGTGCAACCAATCTTTATTTGGTAGTCTTTGACTGTTTGTAACAAATTCTCCAACTTCTCCTTTCTAGTTCACAAACCTTCACAACAAACTTAATGTGAAGGTTCACGTGTTGTCACTATTATATACTATCTAAGTTAATGGCATTTTATTACCATGGTCATAAAATAGATTATCGTAGTAAAAAATATTATCCATCATGAATATGTGTGTATGTATATATATATATAACATTTACATCAACCTTATTGTGTTGTGAAGGTTTAGTTCACAATAAAGTGTCAAAAGCAAAGGCTGCAATAGGTAATAGCATGTATCCCTCTATCCCACATAAGGTGTCTTGAATTATGCTTTGGTATGTATTGCATTAAATGTCACTTGACGTTCACAACAATGATAGCAATTGCTATTATTATTGAACCACCTGTAGATAGATCACACAAGTCTCAAGTAATAAACCACTAAAATTAGGATGGGACGATATCATATGTTTCGTACGTACGTTCACATAAATTGATTCTACCTTCACTTGAAACAAATGAACCTTCACAACAACCTTGTCGTGAAGGTTATTTTATCAAGAAACCTTAACTCTTCATTGTAGTTTACTCTTAAGTTTATTTGTACTTTGATGTACTAGTACGTAATAAAACATGTTTTTTCCTATGTTTGATCGTATGTACATTCATATAAAGTGATTCTACACTTCTACTTTCACTTGAAACAAATGAACCTTCACAACAACCTTGTTGTGAAGGTTTACTTTTATCAAGTAACCTGGACTCTTCATTGTAGTTTGTTCTTAAGTTTCTCTGTACTTTAATGTATTAGTACGTAATAAAACATGCTTTTTCCCGTGTTTGGTATGTACGTTCATATCAATTGGTTCTACACTTCTACTTTTAATTCAAACAAATAGACCTTCACAACATATCAAGTAACCTTAACTTTTTATTGTAGTTTGCTCTTAGGTTTCTATGTTCTTTTATGTATTGCTACATAATAAAACTTGTTTTTATTTATCAAAATCTTAAAAGGTAAGGCTTTATGTAACTTCAATTCGGATAATAGATCTTTTCTTGATTTTCAATACAACCATGTATGATTGGTGATATAAACTATGTATTTAACTTTAGTTTTAGAGCATAGCTTCTTCCACCATCATCTATCTGAGGTTGACCATTCAAAGAATGATGAAATTATAGAGCTTCAGAATAAGGGAGAAAGCCTGAGAACGAAGAAGTTGGTTGATTATGAGATACATATTTGTGATAAGACATGAAAACGTATTTGGAACTAAGCTCAAAGAAAGGAATCGAGATTTGTAAAAGGAAACCCCCAAAAGAATGCACACAAGAGGCAAATACATGAATTGAGAATAAAGGATGCGCAGAAATTCTCTAATCTGACCTTAACATGTTCAAGGATAAAGTAGCGGAAGAGGTCACTGAATAAGACAAGTATACTATGGCTAATGAAGAAACGAAATCACATTTGAATAAGAGTAGTCAAGAACTGAATGAAAGTTTTTGTTGATGAAGATATTTAACATCAACTTTTTGTTTCATATTCTCAAATTATCATAGTTTAACCTTTGATATGTGTACATAATCTTCATATTATATTTTGATGATCAAAGTTTGTTTCGATAGTGAGGAATCTAACCGTCATTACATCATTTAGTTTCAAGCATCATTTGAGATGCTATTCTCATCATCACATTACAAATAATCATAACTGAAAAAGAAATAAATAAATAATCATAATTGAAAACGAGATAGAAAAAAATCAAAGAAAACAAAGTACTTCAAAGGATTACTTATAGTTAATGGCTTCAGTGGTGTATGCGACGAAAAAATCGAAATTCATAGGTGCAATTGATGGGAGCACTAGTAGCACCAGTGATTGAAACAATGCCTCACACAACAAGAAGAAAATAACTAGCGTTTGGTTGTTTGTTTGTATTCAAAGAAACAAAAAAAAAAGTGTTTTGGTCAAAAATACCCTTCCACGTTTAAAAAGGGAGATCAACGTCATTCATCAGATAATCCACATTAAAATGGCATCAATGGACAAAAATTGGTCTCATGGGTCTCACGAAAAGGAGGTGGTCTCACCGGAACTCAACACATACTATTAAACATCATTTGTTACCTTAATAAGCCCCTATATGATGTGAATATAAAATACATGCTTATTTTATATGCATAAAAGAGAATTTTTTTAACATTTTGTGGAAAGGGCATGTTTTTTCGTATATATTTTTGGTATTTAATGGACTATATAAAGTTGAAAGACTGGGGAGAAAATAATAAATGTTGGACAGTTAAGGTAAGAGTTTGTTGATTGTTGGAGTATTTGAACTAAAAAAGATAGAGAACTAATCAGTTTGGATATGGTCGTCATTAACGAAATGGTTCACCTGTTTTATAATATGGATCAATGTGTGTCCACAAGTTTAAAAGTACAATATTATATATAGGATTAGGAGATTTATACCGGCTTAGTTTATTTTTCATCTTATTTTCAGGGAACCCTAATAGCTACTATAATCTGGAAGAATTTGACGTCGAAGTTCAAGTATTTGTTGAAGGAGGGTTTGGTGTATACCGTGCAAAATGTTAAGGTGGTTGTGAATTCTGGAGATTATAGGGTTGTTAATTCAAAACTTAAAATTTTGTCTCTTTTAGCAATAGTCAAGAAACATTGGACAATGCACCTCTGTATTAATTTACATAGTTTACGAATAGAACCGTATACACGTGTGTTGGAGGGGGTGGACTATTGTATTTTTTATGAGAGCATCTCGAACAGCTATGCTAAAATAGAAAAAAGTGAGATTTTAACAATTTTTTGCTCCAACAGCTATGCTATATCATATGCTAAAATAGAGAAAAGAGTAGAGAGAAGGTAAAAATCTCCAAATTTGGAGAAATCTCTAAAACCCCATATTGAAGAGAGAGAAATATTATTTAATTATTTTCTATCAATAGGATACATTGATATCGTATGTTTAGAAGAGAGAAATAATATTTTATTAATATAATTGATGATATAATTACTAAAATAGAGTAGCTGTTGGAGTTGGTTGTAATTTTTTTACTCTATTTTAGAAAAATTCGGTGGTTTTGATTTATTTATTTATTAACTAAACCCTAAACCCTAGTATGTTAAAAATGGTCTATTTTTTGAAATTTAACCATAGAACCGGCCACTGTCATCCACGTTTCTTCAACACATCGACTGAAAACTCTGTGGACTCTCTCCTCGACGATCGACTACTGCTCAACCTGGCTCCTTATCGATTTTGCTGGTATGAACGTCTCATTCTCGACTTTTCTTACGATTGTGCTTACGATTTTGCTTAAGAGTTTGCTTACGATTATGCATACGATTGTGCTTACGATTTTGCTTACGTATTTGCTCAACGTGTCTCCTTGTTGATTTTGATGGTATGAACGTCTCCTTCTCGAATTTTCTTACGATTCTGCTTCCGATTTTGCTTAAGATTTTACTGTTGGATTTGAGTTCACGATCTTACTGCAAATCGTTTGCTTCACTATTTGTTGGTTTGCTTCACCATATTGGAAGACATATCATCTAAAACATACCTACCACTGGAACCATGTAAATGAATAATTGAAACATGATAACTTACTAATGATATTCCTTACTGATATGTACTTGATGTAAGAAATTAGTAATCTAAAACAGAATTAAAATTAAAGATACTTACAGTGTTATAAGATAAAGGTACTTGGAAACAAACCAGAGTATTGAGTCGAGGCCCGTGTTGGACACGGTTTCCTTAAAACCGATTCGCCCCCAACTGGTGCGTCGATTTCCCAGGATACAACGACTCTAAACAAAATCGAATTCTGTCGGACTTCACCTTTATGCCTGAACTTGAGAATCTGATTACTAGTGAAAGTACTAATTGTATTGTCTATATCTTTTCTCTTTTACGATATGTCCTTTATATATGCAATCTATTTGTAACCAACGGAAGATTAAAGGTCGTCACCATAATGGAACATAATTCTACCGGTTATAACCGAAGCACATGAAAGGTCAAAAGACTCTCATTAGTTTCCATTTAATTTAAAATTAATATTTTAATTAATTTTCCAACAATCCCCCACATGAATGGAAATTATTATGAACATCTCATAAATCAAGATACTCAAGTTCAATATCTGAATCTTGCAAAGGATAGGTAGGTAATAGCCTTTGAACCTTCCCTTATGAAGTATATCTAGTCTACTAGCGGATCAGTAGACGCGATGTCCTTGAACTGTTCTGCCGTTTATGTAAACATCAACACACTTCACACAAGATTCTTCCTAACATAGTAAAGTCCTCATTGGTGTGTTCGTTATGGTCATGAACACTTGTCTGGTTCTGCGAGATTTGTTAGGAATTAAGCCCTCATAATTCCCCTAGAAGCGACCCCACTTCTTCTCACATAGGTGATCTCACTATGATCATTAAAAGTCATATGCTTAGCCTGATATCATTCACTGTTTATCAAAGGAATGGACATGGGTTACCCCCACAGTGATCCAACTTAGTTCGTACAATTAGGTTGTCCCATTGAACCTAGATCTTGGGATCTCCAGTCAGCTAGGTTGGGTTTCCTTCGCACAAACTTTCTCATGGGCTATAATCACATTCCCTTTAGACTACTTACTCACCAACTCTCCATTTCACAGTTTGGTTAGAGGATCCACAATGTTATCTTTTGACTTAACTTAGTCAACAAAGATAACCCTAGTTGAGAGTATTAGTCAAACGGTGTTACATTTTTAATGAATATGTCTATAAATCATATTACACCACCTTATTATTATGGGTTATGTCTAGCGATTCTGATTCTTTTCCATAATTTCTCATAGCTATGAGATCAAACTCCATACCTAACCATATGTTTAAGGATTTCCAGATTATATTGTCCCTCCAAGTGTGATCACAAACCAACCGGTTGCTTGGAGTCTTTATAATCTGTAACCCGATATGAATCGTTATCCCATCATCATTTTACAAGATATACAAAAGGACACAAGTTTGTCTTTACATATCTTATGACTCGAATGATTCGAGTATATACTCAATCTGTTTAGCATAAGTTGAATCTGAAAAACTTCTTTATCTCTTAAACACCCTCATTGAGTAACGTCTTTCGTTTCCATCATTGATAGAGATGAAGGCTATACCATAGTCACCACTTAATGAGTTTTACATTTTATCTTGAACTAGTCAATATGATCAAGTACACATACATGTATCGGTGGATTCACAATAACATTGGGCAGATGTAATTGTCAATGCACCATACATGAAGGTTCTTGTCACCACCAGTTAACACTTGTGCTTACATCAACTCCTCATAGGTGACAACCTTAGGTATCCTATTTCAAGGATTCTAGTTGTTATATTTCATTTCTTGTCCTAAAGCCATCTTCAATGATAAGTATATCATCAACATAGACTTATGAAAAGATTGATTTAAATCAACAGTTTATCATGTCTGTCAAACTTTGATGCCCTTGCATTAGACCTAATACAAGATTGCATCATTTGCTTTTATGTAAATGTCCTTTCATCCAAATTCATTGGATTTACACAAAACATTCTTTGAGCATGGAATTGATAACATTACTATGGATGCATGTTGCATAAACCATGGAACATAGTCAACTGATTCTCATTTCTTGAAAGATACCCCCACATTTCGAGGTATTAAATCTTTCCATGTATTGATTTCCTTTCTCGTATCTATGCTTCTATAAGTTACAAGCCAGTAGCAGTGCCTATTTCTCACTTCTTAGCATCACAACATTTGAGTTGTCTTATTCTATTAATTGAGATATGTATGTAGTGTTGCTTAGTGACTCAACATATTCACTACCATGATCAATTTATTATATAGTAAACTAGTGATCTACATCTCGCTTCTCTATAAGATTATCTTTTGGTCCGACTCATACGACTCACATAGTCATGATATGTTATAATTGTTCTTATAGAACTATTCATAACACTTCCCCACAATTTTGGGTACCATTAACAGAGCTCAAAAACTCAGTCTTAATAATTTATTTCCTTTTATATGTAGGAATCACTTGTGTAAAAATCACTTTAGTTCTTAACACCACACGTGACAATTATCCTCATTATACCAAAATCACATCAATCGATGTTTAGGCTAAGGAGTTACAAGATAAACTCATCAACCAATTTACAATGCGAAGTAAAACACTACCAATTTGAGCATAGGTTTCCATCCTTCCATGTACCCATGAGCGAGTATCCAACTCTTATTTTACCTTATGTGGGATTCAATTCCCAACATCACGTTTTAATACGTATTATGAGATATCGTGTTTTCCTCGATGTATATATATATATACATATATATATATATAGAGAGAGAGAGAGAGAGGCCCATTCATTTGCTAACCACGATATTTGTGCTAACCGTGCTAACCAATCTCAACCGTAGATTGAGGAGATCAATGGTCCATAATTAATTGATTTTTAATTAAAATAAAATATTCAAAACGGTTTATAAGAATACATTGTATATATGCACAAGGGTATTATAGTAAAAATACAATCCCATTATTTTAGGGAAACACACGCCCTATCATATTAAAATCCCATTTAATTAGGGATTTCATTCTACACACGCCCTACCATATTAAAATCCCATTTAATTAGGGATTTCATTCTAGAATGAAGAGCAACAAAGAAGCTAGAGTTATTTTCCTCACCGGAGAAATCCACCAATTTCAGGATTCCGTCAAACTCACAGTCGTTGAATATCAACAGTTGTTTTTTGCCTCTCTCGGCCGATGAAGATCTGGAATCGTATATATTATGTTTCCGATGAGGAGGGTGAATTCGATGATCACACCGGCGGATATGGCGGTTTTTTGGATGTCGGCAAATAGCGCACCGAAGAGGATTTCGGGGAAGATATATCCGGTGCAGGGTGGTGGTGGTGATGGGACGGAGCAGGCGAGGTTGGTGGTGGAGGTGGCGGAGTTTAGTTAGCGGTTTTCCGATTACGGAAGCCATTTATGGATACCATAAAGGAGGAGCCGGTTCGTTTCAAGTAATGCGAATGAATGAATGTTTTGTTTGCTTCAAAGCGCAGATTAGTAATTTTGTATATATATGATTGATTGCACTAGGTTGAACAAATTAAAGATAATTTTTTTTTAAATGAAGTTGTGTTTTTGGTTTTGTTGTTCTATATTTTCGTTTCATATTGATTATTTTGGGATGAAATTATATGAGATTATTTTTATTATGCTCCCTTTTCTTTTTTTGAGAAATCAATCAATATTAAAAAAAATATTGTTGTTTTCGATTTGGAGAAAACGATTTCAGGAAATCTGTTGTTTTCGATTTCAAGAAATTGTTCTACTCACCTCATCCATGGCGGCATCCAGTGTGAAGATGATGATGGAAGGCATCCACGGATGAGATCCAAGAAAACAAAAAATCGATTCAGATTATCAAACCCTGCTAATCAATAAAATACGAACACCTTTGTGCTTATTCATGGAATTCATGTCATTAATTTGCAATGAACTAATGATCTCTTTGATAGTGCATATGTGCACACTTGCATATAGTGCATATATGCATATGTTTGTTGAAATATTATATGCATATGTGTACATTGGTATCTAATATGCACATGTGCATATTGAGTATATGCATATGTGCATATTGAGCATATGCATATCTACACACTAATATCTAATATGCATATGTGCACATTGAGTATTGTGAATATGTACATGTTGTATATGTGCATATGTGCATATCAACTGATCTATTCTGCATTGGTTGATATACACATTGACATCTAGACATGCATATATGCACACTCGAAATATGGAAATACATTAAATATTAAATATTATATTTAGTATTTAAATAACTACCATATTAATAACTTATTTGAAATATGGAAATGCATTAAATATTAAATATTATATTTAATATTTAGATAACTACCATATTAATAAATATTAAATATTATATTTTATATTAACTCCTTGAAATATGGAAATACATTAAATATTAAATATTATATTTAATATTTAGATAACTACCATATTAATAACTTTTTGAAATATGGAAATACATTAAATATGCATGAATTATGAAATGACCATATTACCCTTTGATGACATAAACTCTAGGATGATTCTGATTGGTTGAAAATTGGTTAGCACCAATGCCATGGTTAGCAATGAAGGGGATCCTATATATATATATATATATATATATATATATATATATATATATATATATATATATATATTTTTTTTTTTTCCTTGTTCATGACAACCAAGGTTTTATACTTACATGATTATTTAAAGCAACAATTTTAAAATAACATAGTTATCATTTGTAATCAAAATTTCCAAAAAAAAACAAAATTACTTTCCACCAAGGTACATCAAAGATAAACTAAACATAGTTGCTAGCACCAGAGCTCTCACTTTCTGATATCTCAATCACATCATTAAGCTGTAATCGGTATATCTGGCCTACCTTCTTAGCGTGGCCCAAGGTACCACCTTGCCCAAATATCACAGCTCGAGAATGGAATCCCATCATATATCCTTCTCTAGTGAGCATTCCAACGGATACAAGTTTCTTTGATGCTTCAGGAACATGTAGGACCTCTTTCAAAGTCAAGGTCTTCCCGGTTGTGAATCTTAGTATCAATGTTCCCATGTCGATAGCTCTTAATCGTTGTCGATTGATCAGAACCACATTACTTGCGATACTTTGATATTCAACAAAGTCAATCGGGAGTTGGTTACATGACTATCAGTTCCAGAATCCAAGAACCATCCTCGAGAAGCGGATATTCTTGTTTCTCAGGTTAAGGAACCAATCGTCCCATGGACTTGGTCCCGAGATCTTCTTCCACGATCTCTTCGTGTAGAACTATTCTCAGTTCTCGCCATTTTAAATTTTGAAATTGATAACATTACCAATTAGAACTAACGAGGTTTCAACTTAAACCCATCCTCAATTTCACAAAACCACACACACAATATATATATATATATATATATATATATATATATATATATACGTCAACTCGTCAAAAGGTGAATATATGAAGATTGTTAAAATACACGTGGAATCAAAATTGATAGGTTCTCCAAATTTACAACTCCAACATATTATATCTAATTCAACTTTACTCGAATTTTAACACAAACATTCACCATAACGGAAATTTAAAGAAATATTGCACCTATTGGTATCATCTTTTGGGGTATCTTGTTTAACAAATTAGTAATATGTTAATACTCCTTAAAAAACCTTCAAAAACAATATTGAGCATTCTTCATCTCTCACAAGGATACTATATCAATCCATATCTTATGATTATAGATATTTATGCTTTGTTAATGGTGGTAAAAATCACCTTAACTTCATTATAATTTCTTTAAACATATGGCTACCATGAAGGCATGTATCATACACAAGTTGCTCCTTATTGAACTCTTTTATCAACTAAGACATAACACCATTACTCAAATAATCATTGGTTAAGGTGACATTATACAACTCGATAAAGTCACTCACATACTACCATTTGTCATTGTTTTAAGTTAGTTCATAAAACTTGGTTTATAAAAACCTTACGCAAATCCCAACAAGACCAAGAATTGGCCGTAGCTCAAAACAAAATCCATGCATTTACACTTGCAATTTATAGAATTCACCACATTTTCAAATACAAAAAGTTCTACACATTTGAATTTTAAAAATTATATACCTTTGACAAATGGATAAGTCCAAGTTAAAAACTCATCAACTCATCACAAAAATTTAATCATATTAACCCACTTGGAAACTTTTGCTCAAAATAAGACCTATAAAACATTTAGCTCTGCATTGGAATCAAAATGATTATTTAAATCTAAGAACCAACCTTGAGGCTGAAATTGCCAAACTCCATACTTAAGCCCAAATAACAATTTCGAAATTCCTTTTTTTTTTACTTGTTTTCCTTTTATATAAATAAAACGGAACCTTCATGGAAGCTCAATTGACATCTCCGGAAGAACCTGATACTTTTGTCATATTTTTGAATATCATACCAACATAAAGTATTATATGGAACAATATGAAGTTCCAGATCAAATTAATAAATATGACAAGAACAGAAAGAGAAAACTTGAGGTATGAGCTCATGCAAAATGAGTCATCAAGCAGTGCCACTTGGTGAAGGTTAACATTTTCCATCTCTAGGTTTTGTAATATCAAAAAGGTCCAAGCATTTCTCAGTGCAAATTATCATTTAGGAAATGATGATAGCTTTCATCAACTTCGCTAATGGGCCATAACAATTTTATAATTTACTCTAGCTCAGAGCATGGTACGCCTCCATGAATATGTGGAAGCCAAATTCCCATTGTCTTAAAATGTAAATATATTACACAACCAAAATATATACATTTTTTTTTCTTGTTCCTGATTTCTTTGAGGACAAAAACAATTCCCCTCCTTTTTTTTCCATAGAGGAAAACACAACAAAATTTGAAGGGGTTATAGTGTTTTGTTTGAATACCAAAAGAAATATATATTTTTTCTTTCAAAACAACAAAACCCACTGAGTCAAAAGTAAAAGTTAGATTTTTTTTTTCTTTTTAGCAATACCACAAGAAGGAAAACTCCTCCATTTTCCCTTTTTGTTGTTCGAAACACCTCACAACAAAAGCAAAATCTTATTGTTTCAAATGTTTAAACACTACAAACAACACCAAAAATGAGACCAAAAAGAATCTCATTTCATTTTTTTTTTAATTTAATAGTTGACAAACAACTCACATATGCTTTAGTTATGAATTTATTCACTAAAGTTTGGCCTTATAATGTTCAAGTTTTTACCCACATACGTGATTTTTTTTTTAACTAGCCACAAAACAAACAACCACAATTGTTCCCTTTTCCCTTCGATCGAGGTGATTAAAACAAACCAAAATAAAATTAATTTTTCTTTTTCTTTTCCTTCCGGTTTATGACCCAAGACACCAAATAGAAAGGAACTAAACTTTTCCCCCTTCTTTCTTGAATAGATGGAGTACAACAAAACAAAACAACATTTTTTTTCCTTTTTTTTTTTGAAGACTTTGATTGAGCATAGCAAACAGAAAAAAAAAATAGTTTTTTTTTTAATTTAGTCGGTTTTAAGATTGTAAGAAATTAGTAATCTAAAACAGAATTAAAATTAAAGATACTTACAGTGTTATAAGATAAAGGTACTTGGAAACAAACCAGAGTATTGAGTCGAGGCCCGTGTTGGACACGGTTTCCTTAAAACTGATTCGCCCCCAACTGGTGCGTCGATTTCCCAGAATACAACGACTCTAAACAGAATCGAATTCTGTCGGACTTCACCTTTATGCCTGAACTTGAGAATCTGATTACTAGTGAAAGTACTAATTGTATTGTCTATATCTTTTCTCTTTTACGATATGTCCTTTATATATGCAATCTATTTGTAACCAACGAAAGATTAAAGGTCGTCACCATAATGGAACATAATTCTACCGGTTATAACCGAAGCACATGAAAGGTCAAAAGACTCTCATTAATTTCCATTTAATTTAAAATTAATATTTTAATTAATTTTCCAACACTTGATAGAATTTGTGGATGTCTTTTTGTTAATACTTTGAACAACCTGCATGCTTTACGATTCTGCTTACTGCTTTCAATATTGCTTCCGATTTTTCTTAAGATTCTTCTGGTTACTGCTTTGTGATTTTGCTTACGATTTTGCTGTTGGATTTGGGTTCACAATCTTACTGCCGGACGATTTCGGGTTGACGAATTTTGGGTCCATGATATGAACTCATATGAGAACATTATTGGAAAGTTATATGCATGGTTTTAAAAAAACGCCTCCTCAGGGCGGTTCGGTGGAAAATCGAATTAAAAAGCACGCCTCTGCCTTGGCAGATTGACAAGTACGTATCAATTAGCTTTTCTATTATTTTATCCCCTATTTAATATATAGAGGGAGGTTCAGGGGAAAACCTCAAAAAAAAAAATTTGAGGAACACTATAGTAACCGTTCATCTAGACGGTATGCACATGTGTATACAATACATTAAGTTGTTTTTTGGTTTTTATGCACGTGTGCATGTTACAAATTACTTGTATACACATGTGCATACCATTCACATGAAAGATGAACGACTACCGGTGTGTTCCGCAGTTGTAACACCCCGAGTTTCGAGAGGTATCAATTCAAGTTAATACAGAAACCGATATATAAAAGAAAA
Source organism: Arctium lappa (assembly GCA_023525745.1). NCBI lineage: Eukaryota > Viridiplantae > Streptophyta > Magnoliopsida > Asterales > Asteraceae > Arctium > Arctium lappa. Next base: position 16,016,442 of record CM042056.1, on the reverse strand, counting down.
ATAAGATATTTTATTTTGGAATTGAATCCTAGATTTTATAGCCTGGATGGATAAAGGATTCAATTACGAGTCCAACGGTTCTTTCCGGAGCAAAAACGGAGCTATAACGAAGAAGTTACGGCCAAAACAGTATCGAGAAGAAAATCAGCGGAAGCGGGCGACTTATGCCGCGACCTAAGTCGCGGCACAAGTCGCGAAATCCACTGTTCCAGCTTAAATCGCGATTTTTCAGCCCCAAACTTCATTTCTTCATATCTTTTGATCCCGAGCTCCGATTTGGGTGATTCAAGTTGCTACGGTTTCGTTTTTGAGAGCTCTTCAAGAATCTAGCAAGAGATTGGAGGTCTATTGGAGTATACAAGAGTATTTTGTGGTGGTAAGCTCCTCACCTCTCCCATTTCATCTTCTTCATCAAGTTTTCTAGGGTTTCACCCACCCTTTGTGCTTCCTTTCATAGATTGGAGATTTGTGATGATTTTGGTGAACTATAAGTGTTTTGGTTGGTGGATTCAAGCTTGGGTTAAGGTAATCTTCTATTCTCTTCGGTTATGGGAGTTAGGGTTTCGGTTTTAGTTGAGGTATTCATGCACATGGTTTGGGAAACGATTCTCTGTGGTTGATTATGTTTATGTATGGATTTAGGTTTTGGAAGTTTTGTCTTGAGAATCCAAGTGTTCTTCAAAGGAGCTCTAGTTGGGGGGAAAATCTATATCTAGCCTAAATCTAGCAAGGTGAGTTTAAGTTGATTTGTGAAAACGGTGTACATGCCAAAATGTCTATTTTAAAGTGTTTTATGTGTTTTACATGAAATTATCAAATGTTGGGTTATTTGTTGATCTTGATTATTTGAAGTATATTTAACTTTACAACTTTGTATAACACCCACATTTGGGATTCTTGGGCATTTTGATAAATGTGTTACAAACGAATGTGTTTTGAGGTCTTATTGCATAAGTAGATCTTTGTTCAAAGAAAATACACTTTTAAATGTTTATTGGTTCCATGCATCATCATGAAATGGAGTGTTTTATAAAGTATTACTTGCACTTTTATGTGAGGTATTTGAAAGAGCGTTTATAGTCTCATTTTATGATTTTCATTCTTATCAGCAGTTAAATTTGGAAAATGCATACTTTGTGTTATGAGTTCATTTGGAAAATGGGTTGCCTCAACTAATGTTGAGTTTTGAACTAATCTTACTTTTAGTCGCGGTGTTTACATATCCGTTGGTCGAGTGCGTTTTATTGTAATTTATTTCATTTACCAATTGGTCAATGGGTTGCTAAGCCTGCGGCTTGGTGTTTTAATTGATTTGGGGTCTTTGGACAATTGTCCAGTTTTGATAGCTCGACTTCGAGCCTTGTTGGGCCTTATGCGTATTATTTGTCTTATTGGATGCATTTGGGAGTCATGACCCCGTATTTGGTTTATTATTGTTCCGGCGTTGGGACGATTAGTTTTCCACGTCGAGGCATGTTAGGTTCCGGGTGAGGTTTAAGTCCTACATGCTGCACGTTAGGTTCCGGGTGAGGTTTAAGTCCTACGTGCTACGCGCCAGGTTCCGGGTGAGGTATAAGTCCTGCGTGCTCAAGTATTACGATATTGGATGAGGGGCTCGACATAGGAACCCGACGGGGTTGAACTCGAGTTTCCGTGGGTGTACGTTTAAAGCTACTGAGCCTGACATCCCTTGCGTGTACTTTGTTTATATGACTAGTCATAACAACATAAAATGGGCTTACTTTGTGGACCGTCACATTTTATGGAATCGGGAATCCCCCGTCACCGAAAGGTGTTGTTTTTGGGTATTGAGTTTTATTATCCAAGTTTTCGGTGACGTTTTGTATATTTGGGTTTTACCCTTGATTTATGGGTTGAGTATTATGCCCCACCCGTGTTTTGGGTGTTTTGAGATTTAAGGTTTAACCGTATCTTCTTAAATGGAGAGTTCAATTTATATTTACACTTTGCGTGAGTTTTGGATTAAAGCTAATTTATGAATGGACGGCTTACATTGGTGTCATTATCTTCGAAGTAGTTGGTTTTGGAAAATGTCTAAATTGGTGTTCTTTGTATAAATTGCATATTATTGGAAAATGAGTCTTTTTCTCTTGTAAGACGTATCATATTGAAGGGCTATAACTTTAACTGCATTCTTTCTCTTTTAAACGAATATTTTATATATGTTGAAAAACTCTTGAGCTTACTAGGCGTTAAGCCTAACCTTTTTATTTGTCGGCATGTGCATCAGGTTTCAAGGTTGGGAGTTGGTCCTAGCAATCCTATGAAGAGTCGAGCCTTAGCTTTGTGCAAATGTAAGTAGTTGGTGAAGTCTTCCGCAACGTTGGAGATAGTAACTATTATGGGGTTTTAGTAGCACCCGTCCTTATCATAGACTTTTGTATAGAATGAATGGTTGTATTGAGGTTAAGTCATAGTTTGTGGTTGAAGATGATTTATTTATTGATGTATTTAGTAAATTTTTAATAAGTTGCTATTTCCAGATTTAAGGGTGTTACAGCTTGGTATCAGAGCTTAAGTTTGAGAGAATTAGGTATTGATTGTAGGATGTCTAGACTCAAACTAGCGTTTTTATAAGCGATTGTAAGTGAAGTTGCACATTAGGAACCTTAAGATAAGATATGCTGGAGTTGATCGAGTCACTTGAAACGGGAAACTTGTCGAGGGTTGCAAGGATGAGCATGTGCGGTACGTTCATAATGGCACCTGGCCAGTGTTATGGTGAACCTACATATTACATGTGTATACTTGAACTACCTTGGTACGATTACCGTTGGGGTAGTGAGAAGATTTCTAAGTGAGTAATCTAAGGAAACGTTGATGTCTATAGCAATGTCACGTTTAAGTGATAGTTATGTGCGTTGAATGCATTAAGTTGATCGTCTTGAGTAAGAATAATTGGTTGGAGTAGAACCTTGAGCTTACGGAATTGACGTCATACGAGGAGAGATTGTAAGGTGAACCGATGAAATATCCGAGTGTTGCTTTAAGAGGTGGAGTATACAGATGACAATGGTAGAAAATTGAGATTTTTGTCCTAAGATGCTCGATACACTTGGATGACAATAGTATGTCGGGTTTGTTTTGGGAAGTGTAGTCCTATGATGCCAAGTGCCGACCAAACTCATGCACTATATTTATTTCCGAAATAAATTTGCATAAATTGTTTCTTATGTTCGTAAAACAAAATGTGGTTTATATTATAAAGTTTTGATAGAGCATTAGACTCGCACCAGATTTGAAACTGTGAGCTTAAGCATTCATGAAAATGTTTTGTTGCACGTAATTGCAAATTGTTATCAAAAATCTCTTTATTCGCGTCTCATGTTTAACGCTATTTACGGATATTGTAATATCCATGGTTTAATGTCATTTGAGTATTGGGCAAGTAACTATGAGATTTTAACCTAGGCATTGGATCTCCTCCACATCTGTCAATGGTTTTAAAGGAAAAGTTATTCCCACGCGTTGAGTCGGAATTTCTTGTGAATTTTAGTTTGTGTGAGTTTTGTTGAAATTTCATGGAGTATTGTTTTACACGATGTCTTTTTATGCGTGAGTTTTAATTTTGTTTTTCTTTTAGCTTGCGAGTGATTTAGCGTCGTGTCCCATGTAAATTTTGTAAAGCGCTATTTCACTTTTCATTTCAGTAAAAGGAGGAAACTCCTAAAAGTTTAATATTTTAAAAGTATTTTCGTTTTACACTTTTGTCGAGTAATGAAAGTTTGACGCCAATTGGTTTTCACGTTAGTAAGTCTTACGAAAATTCAGTTGGGTCCTTGGTGTCTCATCGTACGTCATTTGGCGTTACGTAAATAAGGTTGGAGCATGTGTTCATACATTCTGCATGCGTCTAAATGTAGCCTTACTAATCGGTGTCATCCCACATGTTGTTTTGGGAAAATTCCCTTGTCATGCAATTTATCTTTGGGGTTTATACAAATGTAAATCGTTACATACGATTTGCATGTGGGTTTAATTATAACATTGGTATGAGTAAATATATAAAAGATTTACATCTTTTCAAACAAGACTTTTGTGTTGTTCATATTTCAATCAATTACTTTTACCGTTAGAAAATTTCTGCAATGCAATTATTGAGTTAGTAATGTTTATGTCGTTGCAGTTAATTTTTAGTCAAAGGTGTTTATCTGTATGATCTGAAGCTTTGAACTCGATTTGAAACTTGTTTGCATTCCATCACTTCTACCTGGCTTTGGGAAAATAAACTGTTGCATGTAGGGTTGTTGATACTTTTGTGCTACAACGCCTTTTGGTTAAAGAGTAGGAATTTTAAAGTTAAGATTTTGGAATTCTCTTTTGTAGCGGTACAAACTTTTATTGCACACGTCGAGGCGCAGAGATTTATTTTCATGATTGATAATGTAAATTTTGCTACACCCGTTCGTTACCGTTTTATTTACGTAAGTATTAATCAAATGAGTGGGAAATGGTTTTATATGCGTGGTGTTGGTAACCAGTTTTGAAACCTATCAAGTGAACGGTAGTGTATTTTACCGTGCGTTTAATGGTTATATAAAGCTTAGCATGTGAAAGTTTTATAAAAGTTGAATTGGCATAGTAATTGAAAAACCTTGAACTCATTAGAGCTATAGATTTGAACCCCTGTCGTGTGAGGAATGGTAATTAGGGACTAAGGGAGTCCTTGGGTTTTGAATTGTCGGATGATCTGACTGGTGGTCAGTCTTGGATTTTGGGTTTCGTTTTTTAATCCGTGCGCAGTGGTTTTAATGGAAGTAGTGGAATTAAGTCCCCCAGTGATTTAAGAGTTGATTTTGTTACTTCGGTAATCGTGCGGTATAAGGTTTTATGTGACTATCTGCGCTTCTTTTGGGATTCGTTGTGATGGATTGCTAGTCGGTGTCACATCATGGGCTGTGTTGTCGGCATACCGTTTTGGTGGGTTCCGCGATTAAAAGGAAATTTTTGGTGATCTGTTTGTTAGAAATGCGCGATTTGGAATTTTAGCATTTTGTTTGGTGTCAGCCTTAGTGCGACAATCCGTCTGAAATGAAATCGTGGGTGGGATGTCCACATTTTCGAGGTCATCGTTTAGTCTTAAGTGTCGACTTATTTTCTTGAAGTCAATGGATATTAGAATGTTTGGAAGTATTACGGTTGGATTATGGGAAATACTGACCTTTCGGTGATGGAAATTAAAAGACGGTTAAGTGTTGATGTTTAAGTAACGATGGGTATAAGCATTCCCGTGGTGATAAATACTTTGTTAAAGGAATGTTGTGTGGTTGGGGTTGGAACGGAGTTGAGTGATAGCCGAATTTGGGTTAACCAGTTACCTAAAGGACACATTGGTGCGCCTTGGAAGGACATCTCCATCAATATTAGGAGTGGATCTGTAGGAATCTGAGGATTCATGGGATTTGGGATAATAGACTATTTGTAGAGCATAATGGTATGTTTCTGGTGGAAACACAATGCTTGGATCTATAGAAGTGTGGGAGCACTTGCAAACATTGTGTCCGGGTCAACTTTGAGGAACGGATTTAAAGGTTGCGATGGTTCAGACCAAACTAGTCGTTAGGAAATTTCGTCAAAGGACAATAACTCTTTAGTGATGATGATTTTGGGGACATTTGGTGGGAATGTCGAGGTGGACTTTAAGTACAAATGAATTTTGAGGAGACTTTGATGCGTCGTAATCAGAAGTATCTAAGGGAATAGTTCGGATTGGGGTATTTTTGATGGAAATGACTAGATAAGGTCGTAAGTTGCTTTCGGGGTATTATGAGGAAATCTAAGGTTGGGAGGCAACCGAGAGTAAACGATTTAGAAAATGTTTAATCAAGGACTCAACTTTCATCCTGGCGTCAGTGAAATATTTTGAACGTTGAGATTTAGTTGTAACGGCACGTTATGAGAAACTCAGCGAAAACCTCAACCGGAATGTAATCGGGTCTGTATATGAGGTGAAGTTTTATGAAGGCATCCATTTGGGATAGGGAATCAAGCGATCTTTCAAATGTGAATGTTCGGTGCTTGGTGATTCCAGATTTCGAGGAGGAAATCTCTTTTAAGGTTGGGAGGATTGTAACACCCCGAGTTTCGAGAGGTATCAATTCAAGTTAATACAGAAACCGATATATAAAGGAAAAATAAGATATTTTATTTTGGAATTGAATCCTAGATTTTATAGCCTGGATGGATAAAGGATTCAATTACGAGTCCAACGGTTCTTTCCGGAGCAAAAACGGAGCTATAACGAAGAAGTTACGGCCAAAACAGTATCGAGAAGAAAATCAGCGGAAGCGGGCGACTTATGCCGCGACCTAAGTCGCGGCACAAGTCGCGAAATCCACTGTTCCAGCTTAAATCGCGATTTTTCAGCCCCAAACTTCATTTCTTCATATCTTTTGATCCCGAGCTCCGATTTGGGTGATTCAAGTTGCTACGGTTTCGTTTTTGAGAGCTCTTCAAGAATCTAGCAAGAGATTGGAGGTCTATTGGAGTATACAAGAGTATTTTGTGGTGGTAAGCTCCTCACCTCTCCCATTTCATCTTCTTCATCAAGTTTTCTAGGGTTTCACCCACCCTTTGTGCTTCCTTTCATAGATTGGAGATTTGTGATGATTTTGGTGAACTATAAGTGTTTTGGTTGGTGGATTCAAGCTTGGGTTAAGATAATCTTCTATTCTCTTCGGTTATGGGAGTTAGGGTTTCGGTTTTAGTTGAGGTATTCATGCACATGGTTTGGGAAACGATTCTCTGTGGTTGATTATGTTTATGTATGGATTTAGGTTTTGGAAGTTTTGTCTTGAGAATCCAAGTGTTCTTCAAAGGAGCTCTAGTTGGGGGGAAAATCTATATCTAGCCTAAATCTAGCAAGGTGAGTTTAAGTTGATTTGTGAAAACGGTGTACATGCCAAAATGTCTATTTTAAAGTGTTTTATGTGTTTTACATGAAATTATCAAATGTTGGGTTATTTGTTGATCTTGATTATTTGAAGTATATTTAACTTTACAACTTTGTATAACACCCACATTTGGGATTCTTGGGCATTTTGATAAATGTGTTACAAACGAATGTGTTTTGAGGTCTTATTGCATAAGTAGATCTTTGTTCAAAGAAAATACACTTTTAAATGTTTATTGGTTCCATGCATCATCATGAAATGGAGTGTTTTATAAAGTATTACTTGCACTTTTATGTGAGGTATTTGAAAGAGCGTTTATAGTCTCATTTTATGATTTTCATTCTTATCAGCAGTTAAATTTGGAAAATGCATACTTTGTGTTATGAGTTCATTTGGAAAATGGGTTGCCTCAACTAATGTTGAGTTTTGAACTAATCTTACTTTTAGTCGCGGTGTTTACATATCCGTTGGTCGAGTGCGTTTTATTGTAATTTATTTCATTTACCAATTGGTCAATGGGTTGCTAAGCCTGCGGCTTGGTGTTTTAATTGATTTGGGGTCTTTGGACAATTGTCCAGTTTTGATAGCTCGACTTCGAGCCTTGTTGGGCCTTATGCGTATTATTTGTCTTATTGGATGCATTTGGGAGTCATGACCCCGTATTTGGTTTATTATTGTTCCGGCGTTGGGACGATTAGTTTTCCACGTCGAGGCATGTTAGGTTCCGGGTGAGGTTTAAGTCCTACATGCTGCACGTTAGGTTCCGGGTGAGGTTTAAGTCCTACGTGCTACGCGCCAGGTTCCGGGTGAGGTATAAGTCCTGCGTGCTCAAGTATTACGATATTGGATGAGGGGCTCGACATAGGAACCCGACGGGGTTGAACTCGAGTTTCCGTGGGTGTACGTTTAAAGCTACTGAGCCTGACATCCCTTGCGTGTACTTTGTTTATATGACTAGTCATAACAACATAAAATGGGCTTACTTTGTGGACCGTCACATTTTATGGAATCGGGAATCCCCCGTCACCGAAAGGTGTTGTTTTTGGGTATTGAGTTTTATTATCCAAGTTTTCGGTGACGTTTTGTATATTTGGGTTTTACCCTTGATTTATGGGTTGAGTATTATGCCCCACCCGTGTTTTGGGTGTTTTGAGATTTAAGGTTTAACCATATCTTCTTAAATGGAGAGTTCAATTTATATTTACACTTTGCGTGAGTTTTGGATTAAAGCTAATTTATGAATGGACGGCTTACATTGGTGTCATTATCTTCGAAGTAGTTGGTTTTGGAAAATGTCTAAATTGGTGTTCTTTGTATAAATTGCATATTATTGGAAAATGAGTCTTTTTCTCTTGTAAGACGTATCATATTGAAGGGCTATAACTTTAACTGCATTCTTTCTCTTTTAAACGAATATTTTATATATGTTGAAAAACTCTTGAGCTCACTAGGCGTTAAGCCTAACCTTTTTATTTGTCGGCATATGCATCAGGTTTCAAGGTTGGGAGTTGGTTCTAGCAATCCTATGAAGAGTCGAGCCTTAGCTTTGTGCAAATGTAAGTAGTTGGTGAAGTCTTCCGCAACGTTGGAGATAGTAACTATTATGGGGTTTTAGTAGCACCCGTCCTTATCATAGACTTTTGTATAGAATGAATGGTTGTATTGAGGTTAAGTCATAATTTGTGGTTGAAGATGATTTATTTATTGATGTATTTAGTAAATTTTTAATAAGTTACTATTTCCAGATTTAAGGGTGTTACAGCAGTTTTTCATTTTTTTTGCAGTTTTCCCTTGAACCTGACCCTTATATATATATACACACTTATTCATATCATGGTGTTGTGTTGCTATATATTGTATTGATTGCAGGTATGGAACTGAATTCTATATACTACACCGCTATCCTTTGGCCGTTCGACCTTTCTATACAATGCCTAGTGCAGACAACGAGGATTATAGCGACTCATTTGATGTTTTCCTCAGAGGTGAGTCATCGTGCTTTGGGGTCTGATTGGTCGGTCTATAGTCTTCCAAAAAGATTGGAACGAAATGAACATGTATATTTAAATCTCAAGTTGTACATGTCACAGGAGAGGAGATAAGTTCCGGAGGCCAGCGTGAGCACGTAGCTGAACTTGTGGAGTCACGTGCAACAGCGCGTGGGATTGATGTCAAAACAATGTCTTCATATATTGATTCCTTCAGGTACATTCTCTTCAATCACTGTATGTTTGGTACATGGGACATGACGGAATAAAAACTTGAGAATTCAAACATATATGATTGCAATGTCAAAAAGAAGTGCATCTTGAATGATACCGTTTGTTTGTTGTTTTGTCTGTGGAAGGTATGGTACGCCACCGCATGGTGGGTTTGGAGTCGGATTGGAACGTGTTGTGATGCTCTTTTGTGGCTTTGACGACATTCGCAAAACATCGCTTTTCCCTCGTGACCCAGGAAGGCTAGAACCATGATAATACTTGTTTTATAGCTCCAATTTTTTTCCGGTTATTTTAGCCGATACAATTATATTTCTTGCTTCAAATGATGCTTAGTTAGGGATAAGGTAACCTTTTTTTGGTTTTCATGCTGTGTTTCTAATGGTGGAACATGTTATATTTGGTTTGTGATTCCATTATGAATATCATTTTACAAGGGGAATTTGAGTTTCTATGTCTAAACACTTGGATACAACTCAGTCAGCCTCAGTAACTTTGATGGGTCAAAGTCACAAAATAAATCACGTGGATTCAAAGTCGTTATAAAAATAAGTAATTATGAACTTATCTCACTAAATAGTCCCTGGACTTTTGAGTTTGTTTATCCAGTGTTTGGATTAGCTTATGACGGTACTAAAATGTAATAAGCTAATAAGTTGTTTTCTAGAGGGTGTTTGGGTTTACTTATATATACTGGTGGAGCCAGCTACTGCCCATGGTTAGCTCATGCTAACACTGGAATTTTAAATTTTTTTAATACAAACCAAAATAACCAAAGTCCACTAACTATTGGAGTCTTGGAGGCCCATTTTAATAAGAAAAAAAAATTAGGTTAACCCATTTCCCAATTGTTGTCTTTCTCCCTTGCTTACAAAATGAAGATGAGCAAACCAAAACTTCTTTATACACTCTTGTATCACATGGTGATCTTGCAAAAAAAATAAATGGTCGAAACAAGAAGAGATAATGTGTTTTTGCCGGTTTACTTGCTTATCAAATTAGCATTAACATTACCTGTTGCAACTATAACAGTTTAGATGACATTTTATGCCATAAATATTGTGAAGAACATGTTACTCAATAAAATGGGAGATCAATGGATGCACAATGACTTGATTGCCTACATTGAAAAAGATGTGTTTGCCGGTGTTGATAATGAAGTTATCATTGACATATTTTAGAAAATGAAAAATCGTTTAAAGACATTATTAAATTTGTAAAGGTCCATGTTTTTTTTGTTTGAACATTTTTTAGGATCACCCTCTAGTTGATTTTCTTGGCTCCGTCCCTGCTTATATATATATATATATATATATATATATATATATGTAAAATGACTTATAAAACTTATTATCACATGTGCCACGGTATAAACATTTTAACAAACACTAAAACCTACTTAGGGGGTGTTTGGGATTGCTTATTTTTTTGTAAAAGTGCTTATTTGGAAAAGTGCTTATCAGCTTATGTGGTGTCAAATCGGAGTTTTTTAAAAAGTGTTTGGATTAGCTTATAGCGGTACCACACCGCAATAAGCTGATAAGCACTTTTTAAGTGTTTGGCAATTTTAACTTATTTATGTAAAAATGACCAAAAAGGACATGCTTCAATTTTATTGATTTTTTTGTACTTTTACATGTAACAATTGACTTTTCATTATTTATAATAATATTTTTGATAAAAATTTATTCAATAACATTAGTAATTTATTTAAAAAAATCTAAATAACAAAAATTTATAACAATAACATTAATAATTTATAATAAAAATCAAGCAGATTTTTAGAACAAAAAAAATATTAGATTGTCATTCATAATATTTTTATAACCAAAATATCAGTAACACAAATCAATTGTCATTCATAATAGCTCTTCATCTTGAGCGATTCATTAGTTCTCCGGCAATCATATCTCTTACTGCACTCATATATAGATCGTCAAGCTTACGACGTGAACTTTCGTTTTCATGCATTTCATTGTTGCTACCAGATCCTTCATCATTACCATTCGTACCTCCCGTATGAGGATTGTACGATTCTTGTTGCGCCATGTCAAACGCTTCGTTGAAACTACCGTTCAATCTAATATAATTGTGAATTGCCATCGACGCTATTACTATATTTACTTGTGTCTCGTAGGAGTAATTGACATGCATATCCTTTAGTATTGCCCATCTAGCTTTCCATACTCCAAAAGTTCGTTCAATAACATTTCTAAGAGACGAGTGATGATAGTTAAATGTCTCTTTTGGTCCTTTGGGAGCACGTATTGCAGCAGTTTGTCCACGACGAAAATCAGGTATGTGATAGCGAATATCTGTGCCTTTGTATGGACCCAAATAACCTTAGTAGTTGGATATCCGGCATCAACAACATAATATTTATCTGTCAAAAAAATAAAACAAATAATGTTATTCATTTGTAATGGTGTGGAAATGTAACAGTTGCTATTACTAAAAAAAAACACTCGAGTAAAAAATTAACATGCAACATAGGATCCCTAAAAATCAAGAAATTTGACCACAAATAAAGAGACAGAAAGCAGTATCACATTGAACAAATCGAATACACACATCAATCAACAGAAAGAAGTACCACAGTGAACAAATCTAAAATACCAACAAAAAAACCATAGAACAAATCTAGCAGAAAAATCAATCAATTCAGTGCCAAATCGAACAATCATTTCACAAATTGAACAAATAACGAGCAAACAGGCCACCAATCGAAGAAATCGATAGGAAAAAAATCGAACATAAAAAATAGAACAGAACCTGTCGATCTGTTTGTTCACGAACGAAGAGAAACAACGAGCAATCAGTGCCAAATCGAAAAATCGGTTCACAAATTGAAAAACAAACAGCAAACAGGCCCAATCCAAGAAATCGATAGGAAAAAATCGAATGTAAAAAATTGAACAGGTGTCAATCTGTTTTTGTTCACGATCGAAGGTGGAACGAAGAAATCGAAGCGTCAAAAATCATACCTGAACGAAGGTGGAACGAGAAATCTGCAATGGCGCTGTCGATCTGCTTCCTGCGATGGCAATCTGGAAACGAACGATGGAGGAGATGGGAGGAGCGATGGGACCGATGGAAGAGGCGCAGATGGGATAGATCGATTTTTGGGGAAGTAGGTTAAAACAGGGGCAAAATGGTAATTTGACTTTTACATCTGATAAGTCAATAAGCCATAAGTCACAACAAAATGACTTATGAAAAATGGCTTTTCAGCGGTTTGGCACCGCTATAAGCTGTTTTTTTCCGTTCCATCCATACACTCAAAATAGCTTATCTGCGGTGCCAAATCGCACTAAGCTCAAATAAGCAATCCCAAACACCCCCTTATTACCAAAACGGAATAGGCAATTTAAATAAATCCCGAACACTTCGGACTTGTGAATAGTGATACCACTCGACTTGTTTTGGATCGATTGGTAGGTGAATGCGATGGAAATTTGAAGGTAACATATTCCCTCAGATTTGATTTTACTGATCTATTCGTTGATCATAGCATTTTTATTTGTCTGAGTTTAATGTTACTTTAACATTTTTCATCCAGCTATTGTTCTATTTGTATATATATTATTTATTCTATTCTACGTATGAACTTTGAAATTTGGATTTAATTCGGTTTTGAGGCGGTATTATGATTGAATTGCCGATTTAGTTGAGAATTAGGGTTTAAGTTCAATTATTCGATTCCGATTCATTTCGCTTCCAATTTGTTATCGATTATCAATATTACTTAGCAGCAATTAGCAATGTTGATATTTTGATTCGCTATTAAACTATTTCTACATGTATAAATCTTCTGTTCTACGTCTGAAATTTAAATTTAAATCGGTTTCGAGGTGGTATTATGGTTAAATCGTGTATTTAGTTGAGAATCATGGATTATGTTCGATTTGTTTGCTTCATTTCACTCCCAATTTCTGGATTCATGTTCGTATTGTTCTTATATATAACTTCAACCATCATGCCTGTTCTAAAAGGTGTTTAATAGGGTCCTATATGAAGGTTGTTTTCTGAATGGAAGGGGGCCTAGCCAACTCTAGGGGCTGTTTGGTGAATTGGAAGGAATTTCCATCGACCAAATTCCAAGCCCACGGTGGTTCACAGAATGAAAGTGATGGAATCCTTCCAATTCCATTGAATTCCACAATTTAAGGAATTCTTCATTCCTTGGTTTAAGTGAAAGAATTGAATTCCTACCAACCAAGAACCAAGAGTGTGGTCAAATTCCTTCAAAGTCAAATTCGTTCGATGGATTCCAAATTTCCAATTCCATCAAATTCCATTATGTGAACCAAACACCCCTAAGTGACCAGCGAACCTATCTACTAGGCAACTCTAAATAAATCCCATTTGGGGTGACCTATGCTAGGTCCATAAGATAGCACAACTTTTGGCATTCTCAGGAATTGTAATAAGCAGCGTCGTCCCAATATGTTTGGAGACCCTTTTACACCCGTACTAGAACTATAGATCTTGTACTAAACAAAATAAAATATCTAATTAAGATCAAAGAGTCGGATTTGTTTTGATAGGCAAATTCTGAAATTAAATAGTCGCTTTTGATTTTGAAAGAAATTAGATTGGTCTTCATTGAGGTGGGTTCAAAGGTTAGCGCAAGTAAAATTGGGTCCCAAAATTTTGGGGGCCCTGTTCAAAATCAAGATTTTAACATGCTAATAGACGGCCTATATAATAAGTTATGCCACGTAAACATGAAAGATGAAATGAATTTTTGAGTTTTGGTTTTGCCCCCAAAATAGTATTACTTAAGCAACCTTTGCCATTCTGTTAACTTTTATATGAAACCAACAAACCAGTAAATCCCACCTAAGGTAGGGTCTAGATTCTAGAGGGTGAGATTTATGTATACCTGACATCTACCCAAAAGCAGAGCAACCGTTTACGTGAAGACCTTGGTTTGTGCAAGAGTGTGAACAACCAAATAGAAGGAATGAAGGATGAAATGAGTTTTTGAGTTTTGGTTTTGCCCCCAAAAAAGTATTTCTTAAGCAACCTTTGCCATTCTGTTAACCTTTATAAGAAACCAATAAATCAGTAAATCCCACCTAAAGTAGGGTCTAGACTCTAGAGCGTGAAATTTATGTAGACCTGACATCTACCCAAAAGGAAGCAACTGTTTACGTGAAGACCTTGATTTGTAGAATTTGTGCGAGAGTGTGAACAACCAGATAGAGGGAATAAAGACTAATATATGGTGAAACAGAAAACCAACAACATTTCCATAAATTACTTCCAATGATCATAAAATATGTTTAACAAACTATTAAAGTTAAAAGAAGTGTTAAATTAAATCTCAAACATAATAATACCCCATTCTTTTCTATGAATTATTTCAGACACCTAATGAGGTCTTACTTAATCTCATATGCCTGTAGTAGATAATAATCAATCAGATGGTGTTCCCTTCCCATTCCCAGTCATGTTCACCTGATAAACAGGGCTCCCATCAGGATTTAGCAATCCCCAGTGTCTTTCTGTAGCTGGTCCATATTTCTGGTTCTCATCGTACATCGAAAATATGAAAGTCGGAATGATCATCCCCGGTCTCGCCGGAGTTCCAATAGCCGGAACAGCACTCATTTTTCTGATCAGATTGTTGTTATACTCAGCTGCATTTTCTCTACTTGCACCATCCTCATCTGAATCACCTTCATGTGGCCAACCTGTTTCTCCAATAGCCAACAACACATCGTCGTATCCGAGTTTAGCCATCGCGTAGACCACCGAGTCGAGCATCTGGTCGAGGAGGTCCGTGTAAACCATCCCGGTCGCGGGATCGGTGTAGGTCTCGTTTCCGCTTCTAAGTAAAGCGAAATCGAGGCTTATGCCGGTTTGGTTGTCGGCCTTACTTTCGGACCATGCTAAGTAAGGGTAAACATCTAGGAAGAAAAATGATCGGGTCCCGTTAACGTATTTCAATAACGGGACCATGAATTCTCGTATCTCGGGCTTAAAGCTTCCGTTCGAGGGTGGAAATGTTGTTTCCATCATGTCCATGGCGAGCGGAGTGCCGACCTTGATGTTGCGAATGCCTTGAGCTTTTATCGTGTTCTTGATCCGTCGTATGGCGGGTACAAGATCACGCGCTATTTGCAGATCTTGAGCGGTGGCGGTCGAGCTTAGGACTTCGTTTCCGACGAGCACGAACCGAATTCTGGTGTTCGGGTAGTGAGCTAGGACGTGTTCGTATACCCATTGGTCTGCTAGGTGTTGATTTGAAGCAATGCCGGAGATTTCATCATTCGCGACGGTGATCGCCACATCGATGTTTTTGCCCGATAGGAGGTGGAGTATTTCGTGGTCAGCGTCGTAGAGTTTGACTCGACCCGCGTTCATGGTTTGGAGGAGCTCGATCGATCGAGCTGGAGATGGAAGGTTGTTTCCTAGCCGTCCATAGTTTATACCGATCCTGCTTGAAGGACCCGCCCCTGAAATCGAACAATAAACGTAAGAAAAGTTCGGTTATGGCGAAAACCATTCGAATACTCTCTCCATCCCAAAATAAACATCCACAAAGAAAAAGATAATTGTTACATTTTCAGTTAACTAAATGACAAATTTACCCTTAATAATATAGGGAGTAATAATTTCCCCCCTATCATAATTAAGGGTAGAATTGGAAGATAAACTATTATTTTGACAATTTTACCCTTAATGATAGAGGAAGTAATTAATAATGTATTTATCCATTTCATAATCAAGGGTAGAATTGGAAAGCAGACGTTTGCTTTTGAAAATGTAGACTTATTTTATGATAAACCAAAATAGAAATGTATGACAGATGGAGTAACATATTAAGATTACTATAGAAAATAAAGAGATTTATGGGAAGAAGGGTACTTGAGATTGCAATGAGACAGAAGAAAGAGAGGAAAACAAGAGGCATTTTGGTGGCTTTGTGGCTCTCCATATGCAAATATGATGACTTAGGAGTGTGTTGTGATGGAGATTGATATATGAAGATGGGGGTGTAAGATGATATATATATACATACATATATGAGGATAGTGTTAAAAGAAAAGAGTGGCTGTTCAACTTCCTAAAGTTCTAGGGTTGCCAATGATCTTTGTGAGAGTTTGATATAGAAATCATTATATAATTTAGAATTGCTTAGTTTATTATGACCATGTAGGAAGAAAAAGAAAGAGAGACTGCAAATGAAAGGTGAACAAGGTAAAGGTTATGAGTAGAGAGACCTTTGAATAATTTATGTTCTTGGGCCAAGTTTGTTTGATGATTTTATTTTTTATTTTGGGGGTTTATTATATAATCTAAATAAAAGTAAAATAAAAAACATAAATAGGAATTCATTTAGGGTCTTTTACCAAATGCTTATTGGGTAAACATTTACCGGTAAGAGTCATTGCCCTACCTTACTTTACAGGGTAAGATTATTGGTCATCAAAATGGCATAGTAAGATCTGGTAAGATAAGCGCTAATCAGGCAATGAGGGGGGGACGTAGCGTATAAAAGGAGGGGGGAAAGGACCTCAATCAAAAAACCAATTTTTTTTGTTTAATTTCTACCATAGTTTCCCCCACTGATTCCTCATATGGAACCCTATTAACCAACAAAAGTATCTCAACATCAGTTAAAAAACCGAAAAAAAACCCTCTCGAATTCAACTAAAAAACCGGAAAAGTTCTTTGAAATCGCCAAAAAGACTTAGAAATCCCTTGAAATCAACCAATAAAACTTTAAAAATCCCTTGAAACAGTGGAATTAAGCTAAAAATATAGAGGACAACTTTGTGGGTCTTTAATCTATCTTAAAGGTGTCCCCACCAGAAAAAAAATTCTGGATCCGTCACTGCAGGCAATAGTCACCACTCTCACTTATCGGGTAAGATAGTCGGTCCTTGCCTTACCTCTTACCATGTAAGATTCGCGGTCCTTGTCATAGTTACGAGGTAAGGTAAATTATCGGTAAGCACTTGGTATACAACCTCTTACTTAGCGGCCTCAGGATTGAAGATGACCATTTAGTTGCTCGAAGTATCCTTAAGGCTATATTTGGCAAATTGACTAATAAGTTAGTTGTTAGTTAAAAATACATAAACACCGTTCTCAACTATTGTTCAAACTTGCAGATTTTGTCCATGACCTATTTTTTTTTTATCATCGATCGCCATGGCCTATTTTTTTTTATCATCGATCGCCTAAAATGACAGTTCTTCCCTTAGAATGGTTAGAAGATATGAAAGAGCTGGGAGGGAATGAATAATGGTCCTTTATTCATTGAATTATGTAAAAATAGTTGTTAATTGCTAATGCTATTGATTTTCATGGAGCACCTTTATATACAATGGGTATTATATTAACATATAAGAAGTATAGTAATTTTGTGAATGACCTGAAACACCAAATATGGTATTAAAAAAAAATTAGTTGTCTGTCAATTAACATAGCAATTACAAAAAACACAGTGACCAAATTTGCACCTAAAATCCTGCTGAAAAACAATGCCTACATATGGGCTTATATAATCTTTTATCATAGTCTTTCAGGCTCCTCATAAAAATGGGCTTTCTTGAACATGCCTACATATGGGCTTATATAATCTTTTTTCTCAGCCAAATGGGCATGGCCCTGCCCGGGACCGGCGGAGGACTGGGAGTCTGGGACCGGGACCGGCCCGGGACAGTTTGGGCCCGTCGGTTCTTAACCGGTTACAATTTTCATCCAAAAACAAGGTATGGCCTGGCCCAAGACCGGTTATGGGACTGGCCCGATTTTTTATTTAATTTTTATTTTTAAAATGTATTTTTAAGTATATTTTTAAATAAAAACGTATTTGTTAGTGTATTTGATTGACTCAATTATAACAAAACGTATTTCTTTTAAATGTATTTTAAAACAAAAATTTTTAGTGTATTTGATTGACTCAATTATAATAAAAACTTATTTGTTAGAAATTTAATTGACCCAATTATAAGAAAATGTATTTGTTATACAATATTTGATTGACCCAATTATAAAAAAAAACATATTTGTTAGTGTATTTGGTTGACCAAATCATTCAAGAAATATTTTTTATAAGTTAAAAATCAATTTAAAAAAAAAAAGTGGGACCGGTTTCGGCCCGGCTCGCGATCGGTTCTTATAACCGGGCCTTATTAAGCTTAACCGGGCCTTTGTATTTGGAGTGGGACCAGGATCGAGACCGGTTACGAAATCACTATATGGGACCGAGATTGATTTGGGCCCGATCCGGCCTGGCTCGAGACTAGTTTTTGGCCATCTCTAGGTGGAATCTTTTCTTTTTATTTCATCTTTTGATTAGATGGATCTCTCATATTTGCTTCAGATTGGGCCTTGATTCGTTCATATTTCTGGCCTTTGTGGGTTTTTATGTTTAACAGAGGTTCAATCTTTGTGGTCTATTCTTTAGGGTTGTTTACTATTTGTTTACGGTATCATACTGGGTAAAAAAATGTTTATCTTGTAAGAGATATCATTGTTTATCAAACCTTTTTTACCGGTTCATGATGCTGACGAAGATGTTGACGTAGTAAGTTAAGGGAGAGACTCTTCCTCAATTATGATTAGTGTTGGCCCAAATTGCACTCTTATCCGATTAGTGTTTACCCAGTTTGTATTGGTAAATGACTCCTAAGTTATATTAGGATTTAAATGATGTGAGTCGTGACCAGTGAGATCAAACATCAATTCTTAGAAATCACGACGAAGCCAGGTGATTTTCAAGGTTTGGCTTGAGACCTTGAGACGACAAGTGTATGTATACATAATTTGGTGTTTTAAAAGGCTCACTCTGGCCGTCGTCATGGCATGTCGTGGCAAGGCTTGTCTCGACTGCCACGTTACACTTATGGCACACTATGGTTCAATGCATAATTTTTGTAAGATGTTATTTGATCTTTATTTTTTACTTTTTTTAGTATTTAACTTTCTAGTTTTTAGTATATAACATACTTCTTAACGGTCATATATAGTAATAGTAAAAAGATATGTGTATGTATATAATATGTGACATACAAATTTGTTGTCATAAGTTGCATCTTTGAAAAACGTTGTGGTTTCGTCGTGACTCCTAAGGCTTGAGGTTTGACTTCATCTTCATGTCATGCCTCACATCATTTACAACGTGTACACACGCATGTGCGTGTGTGCGCACACACACACACACACATATATATATATATATATATATATATATAATGCTAAATAAATGGAAAACCAAAAAACCATAAAAAACAGATAATTTTTGTAATCAATATGAATGTCAAATTAACGAGAAAATATGATCGATTTTTTGGTGTAATTTGTTTCGTTCAAATTTTGATCATATTTCGTATTTTTTTTTCGATTTAAAGAATAGGGGATGGAAGATGTTTTAATTTAAAAAAAATGTAATTGTCTCTTTAATCATATCCATTGAATCAATTAATCTATAAATTATTTTTTAGTTTTTCATTTATTAAGGTATTAAAAAACCAAAAAACTACTTTGGTGGTGGTGCCATGTCACAGCCTTCAAAAGGCCAAAAAGTCGGAAGACTGTTAACAAAAACAGAATAATCATCTACGGTTATTTTAAAAAAAGGTAGGTGATGGAATCAATTGACCATAAATGAACTTTGAAACTTAATCATATAAGTTTTTTCTTAGTGATCATAATTTCGATGTGTTGTTTAACATAATTTGAATGATCAAAATTCATCAACTGAATTAAATATCAATACTCTTATGAAAAAAAGAAAACTTTATTTCTATTAACCCACTGATATAATAATCGAATGGCTTTAGTTTATAGTTAAATCATGATTGATTTCCCAAATTGATAAATGTATCCATAAAGCCATAGCCTTCAGGTAGCTATTTATCGTGCTCTCACAGCGAGGACACTGAATTTTCCAGCGTGGACACAAGTATATATCAACATTGGGATCGCTACAAGTAATATTATGGTACAAGTACCGAATATCGTACCCACATGGACTGGACTACTGAGAAACACAGACTTTCATGAACTTTCTTGCACAAGTTTCGAGTTGGGAGAAATATTTGTTTGGTTGGTGAATTAATTCTAAAAAATGCGAAATGAACTTTTTTATAATTAAAGAATGGGTATGGGTGTAAACATTCCTTGAGACAAACGTAGTAACATAATGGTCGGGCACTTTGTAGTACGGATTTACGGAACATCTATAAAAAGCCCGATATCTCGAAAGTGGATTTTTAAAGACCGGTCCTACAAAATGCTCATAAAATGTCCATCGTTACCAACTCTTAATCTTGCCGATTTAACTAAGTTGATAAAAATCAAGTTCTGCCGGTACGGAGAGTTATACCCAAATCTCTTTGTGATATAAATCTTCTCCGACGTTTGAACCTTAGTAAATCATACAAAACCCGTATCTCTACGTGGTTATCAAAGTCTCTCTCAAATCTTTGTGTACCACTTAAGCCGTATTTCGAATCCGCCCCTCTCGAGGTCAAGATTTAATATTAACACATCAAAGTGATCGGCTTATCTGCATTGAGTTTAAGTCCCGACTCAAGTGACCAAGCTTAAGAGTTAGTAAAAATGGTCACACTCAAGTGTCGCCTACTAGTCTCAAGTTAGCTCACACCCACACTCAAGAGGTGCTTAGCTCATGCTAAAAATAAAAGACATAATAATACAAGAGAAATAAAAGTTAACTACTTGCATAAATGTAAATAAAGTAAGAGCAAAGTAAGAAAATAAACTACGGAATTTAAAATGCTATAAT
Organism: Arctium lappa; assembly: GCA_023525745.1. Classification (NCBI taxonomy): domain Eukaryota; kingdom Viridiplantae; phylum Streptophyta; class Magnoliopsida; order Asterales; family Asteraceae; genus Arctium; species Arctium lappa. Next base: position 15,995,539 of record CM042056.1, on the reverse strand, counting down.
TAAAGAGCAAGAAATTAAAGTACTTAAAATTAAACTTGCAATAAATGAAAATACTAGGAAGTTAATACATAAAAGTAAAGTACAATAAATTAAAGGCAAGAATTTAAACTAATTTAATCTTCAAGGCTAAGCTTTCTCTTTTTGGAGAGAAAAACTTAGGAAGATGAAAGAGTGATGAAGAATTTTATGTTGACTTTTGTTGATGGATGATGGAGAATGAAACACCAATGGGGCGTTTGGTTCGCAGATTCTGATGGAATCTGATGGAATTGGAATGTCCAATTCCTTTGACCAAATTCAATTCCCTTGTTTGGTTCATTCTTTTCTATGGAAGGAATGTGTGAATTTCACCAAATTCCACAAATGAAGGATTTGAACATTCCATCCTAAAACCCAAGGATTTCAATTGAATGGAATCTTATATTTTCATAATTCCAAATTTACCCTTTACTCCAAACTAAACCCTACTAATATTGATTATCACCAAACACCAACTATCTCTCTCCTCTCTCTGCTCTCGCTCTCTCTCCTCTCTCTCTCTCTCTTCCCTCTCTATCTCTCTCCTCTCTTTATCTCTCCTCTCTCTCTCTTTATCTCTCCTCTCTCTCCTCTCTCTTTCTCTTTCATCTCTTCCCTCTCTCTTTATCTCTCCTCTCTCTCCTCTCCCTCTCTCCTCTCTCTCTTCCATCTCTCTCCCTTTCTCTCTCCTCTCTCTCCTCTCTCTTCCATCTCTCTCCTATCTCTCCCTCTATCCTCTATCTCTCCTCTCTCCTCTCTCTCCTCTCTCTCTCCCTCTCTCCTCCACTCTCTCCTCTCTCTCTTCCCTATCTCTCATCTCTCTCCCTCTATCCTCTATCTCTCCTCTCTCTCCTCCACTCTCTCCTCCACTCTCTCCCTCTCTCCTCCACTCTCTCCCTCTCTCTCTCTCCCTCTCTCTCCTCACTCTCTCGGCATCATTCATGTGCTAAAATAATAAAAACAATTTTTGTTAAAAATTAAACTATTTAATGACTATTTTATTAAAGTAATTTTTGTTTAAAAATTTAAAATAATCAAAAAGGGTATTTTGGTCATTTACCAAAATTCCATTCCAATTCCGAAGCTACAATCTGTGAACCAAACAGAAAATTTTCAATTCATTTAACAGATTTCATTCCAATTCTGTCAACCAAACAGGTGGTCAAACCTGACAACATTTCATTCCAATTCCATCAAAGTCAAATTCCTTTGACAGATTCCATTCCATCCAAAAACATTCTGCGAACCAAACGCCCCCCAAGGCTCTTCTTATAGCAAAAGAGATGGACAATGCCCCTTGGGTAATTCCTTTGTCCAATGGATATTTCTAATATTTTCACATCCTCCAATGATGACCTCATGACTCCAATCATTGCTGAAGATGCCAAAAAGGCCCACTAAATCCGGATAAATCCTTTGCTCCATGGATATTCGGGTGTCCACCGCGGGCATTCACTGTCCTCCTCGACGGTTTTTTATATTTATGCACAAAAATTACTTTTGATGTCATTATCATAATTTGCTTTAATTATTGACCAAATGGAGATAGAAAGAAACAAAAATGAGTATAAATGAGAAATAAACAACGGAAAAGAGCGATAAATAACACTCAGGAATGAGGGTTATCACCTTCCCTATTGCATGTCGTTTTGTAGTTTATTGGGCCAATCATGTAAAATTTAATACTTGTATTATATGTTTACAATGATTGAATTATATTTGTTATGGAAGATAGGATTAGGCTTGCATGTGCACACATACATATTAGATGGAAGAAGGAATTAATAAAATAAGAAGTTTTAAATTTTGGTTTGATTCATGATTTTATAAAATAAAAATGAAAATTTATTTTGATGTAATTTGTTTTTATTTAAATATATCACATATACATTTATCAGATAATCATTTAATTACAAAAATAACAGGAAAAAAAGTTTAATATTTTATGTGGTTTCACCCAATATACAATTACTTAAAACATGTATTTAGTATATCTAAAACTAATTTATAAAAGTATATGTTGCAAATTCAAATTCATTAACACTTGGGCCTTTAGTAATTCTTTTTAGAGGTCATCAATTCAAGTCTTGTAAAATCGTTAGGGATTTTCTTTACTGTTTTTCAATGCTCCTGGGATTTCAACGGATAAAAAAATCAAATCCATTATGTTATTATGGTATAATAGTTATAATAATAAGTTTAAATCCAAGTGAATTACGTGCTATATTTTAGGGAGTCACATGGCCTATTTGGTTGGTGAACAACCAAATTATATTTCAACCAAATTATGTTTCTAGAATTCAAACTTGATATATTATTTATTACAAACAAATAAATTAGAATATAATGTACTTTGATCTTTTTTTTTTTTTTAAACTATTTTTAAGAGTTTTATTTTGAAATAGAATAACCTTTTTTTTTAAATCTATAATTTGATAATTATCTACTTTAATAATAACAATATCAAACTTAACATAAATAAAATTTCTTGTTATATGTATTTGAAGATATACTTTTCAAAATATAAATTGAATAACAAATATATATATATATATATATATATATATTATTTTAATATATCTTACTCATATATAAATAGAGTCTTCATCATTAGTAAATCTCTTAACTTATACAAATCGTAACCATCCATATTTGGTTCCATAAATATCATGATTGTTTCTTAATATAAATCGTTGATTACTTGAATTTGATCATCTTCCATAAATATTGTATATTATACTTCATCCGTTTCAAAATAAATGTCCACAATTGAAATAACATATAGTTTTAAGCATGCATAATTATTACACCTTGTTAATCAAATGACATGTTTACCCTTGTTAAATTCTCTCTCTCTCTCTCTCCACAACTCTTAAATATGTATGCATTAATTAAGGATAAATTTGAGAATTTGGTTATTTTATTTTGAAAGTGAACACTTATTTTGGGACAAATATAAATAGAAATATGAATAAAGAAATAATAAATAAAATATCATCATTTCTATAAATAGTTTAATGGATTGGTTTGTACAATTTATATGAATCATTTTTGCAAAGAATTGGAACCGGATATAAACACTATAATATAATCCAACCTTATTTTAAGAAAACCAAATAATATTGTGTAAATACATTTATGAAGACCATATTATATAAATCAATTTTTTTTTTGTGGTTATTAAAAGATTAAATCCAGGCAGGCTTGCGGCGGGGAAGGATGCCTAAAACTAAGCTAAACCAACCTATCTGGTGAAGTCGTAATTGGATGGTCCACATAACTAACAGAGTGGAGTTGTTATCCATCTGATCCAACCCCATGTGCCTCATCCTTCATTAAATTAAATAATAATAATAAATCCAAACACTTCTTTTTAAAATTGACAACTGAGATGTCATGTTTTTATTCCTTTCAAAACTCACTATAATTGCATTCTAACACAAGCTTCCATACCTGGCATTTCTTTCTTATCATTGCCAGCTCAAAATCAACACCATTTTGGAGTTACTTCAATTCAATTCAATTCAATTCACTTGCATTCTACAACTCCTCCTCACGTATTCTTTCAATAAAAGTTACTTTCTATATCATTAAGTCATTATCAAACAGTCATGTATAAATAATCAAATAAGTTATGAGTCTCATTAAGCTCATAAAAAAAATTAGACCCTAAGACTCGAACACGTCCCCTTAAACGGAGGGGAGATGATGCCCCTAGAACTAAGACTAAGGGGTTGTTTGACAGTTGCTGAATGGTTTGATGCAGGATGATTAAGTGGTTAGAATGATTAACAAACTCTTATGATATAGTGCAAAATGAAGTATACTTGTTTGGTAATTGTTCGAAATGAAATTAGGATGCTGAATGATTAAGAGAAGCCCAAGATACAAAATCAGTCGGATAGTTTTAGAACCATTAAGAGGCAAACTTTTTTTTTGTCAAACAAGATTCACCTTTTAGCGACTCAGATGTTACCTCTTAATAAAAGTATTAAAAGGTAAACAAACAACCCCTAAGAAGAGTTTCAAATACCTAAATTTGATAGAAACATGCTCTGATACCATGTTAGGATATGAAAACTCTTTTGAATCTATTTCTAAAAGAAACCTTGTAGGAAGTAGGGAATTCCTATATATATATATATACAAAGTTGCTGATCTTCATTCTTCCCACAGTATGCTATAGTAAAAAAAGATAGCCATGTTCCACAACATGCAAATTGGAAATGTATAATCCAAAATGAAAAAAAATTCAATATATATATAGGAATATAAGAATAGTCTTGAATGTACATAGCATAAAAACAAGAAAATGGGAGGTGAATGACCAGAAAGAAGAAGAATGTACATTTCAACAACAACAACAAATGAAGAAAATTCAAGAAATTACATGGTGGTACTAGAGCATTCTCCTATTGTTAATATTACAAATTTGCCCCTGCCCTTCCCAACATCTCAACTACTCTTGCAATCAATAACTTTTTAAAGAATCCCAGCCAAATGATCATAACAACAAACAAAGAAAATAAATTTTACTTGGAGGAAATAGTAGTAGTACCCTGTTGGATTTAGTCTACAGTTGTAGTATAACTCAAAGAATGAATAAATCAAAGAACCAAAAAGAATTTGGACCTGTATGTGTTTCATCTTCCTTTGCTTCTTTCTTCTATGATCCCTTTTCATCAAACTTCTGATTAAAAGTTTTGCTATCGGCCATTTGTGGAGTCGAATGTGTCTGCAAGTCCCGAGGGCTTAGAGGGAATACTCGATTGAGTTTGTGTGAAGGAAGTATCGAACATGCTAGAGGTGCCCTCGTCTGCTTGCCATCTTTGAAGGATTTGTGGAAGGCTCATATGGAGGTCGATGCCATTACCATCTTCTTCTTCGTGTGTCGAAGGTTTCCATTGCTCTACAAGAGGGCCCAACACGTTAACCGCATGACCCATGTCAGGTCTCTGATATGGCTCGCGTGCGGTGCAGTGACCGGCTAGCTCGGCCACTTTGCAAATGCTCTCTAAGGTTTCTTCGTCATCGGTGTCAAGGGTTTGGTCTATGGCTTTTACTATGTTTTCTTTGGAGATAAGGACCCTACGGAACCACGTCACCAGATGACTTCTATCGTCTGGCATGGTCTCGTCTAGGGCTTTTCTGCCTGTGATCAACTCCATTAGTACCACCCCGAAAGCATAAACGTCCACCTTCGTAGTCACTCTCCCGGTAGCTGTTTAAATCAAGAAAAATTCCCAATTTTCAAAATAGTTTCATACAATATATGATAATATCCAATGATATGTAAACCAAACCAAACCAAACCAAACCAAACCTCTACCCTCATTTGCAGTCCTACAAGCAACCAACTACCCTTGTCCAATGAATTTTATCATATATAGTGCGTTTAGTATCCAGACAGGACAGAACAGTTGTTTAACTTTTGAACTTTTGGTAAGACAGAACTGGACATGACAGATAAAATGACCAATTTACCCCTATTAAGTTGTTTATATCTTTTATATATTTTGATTAATTTACCCCTATTAAATTATATTTTGAGGTTATATTAGTAAAATATGACGCCATTCCACTTGTTCCTGGCTGTTCCACATAAAGTCATGCCAAACGTGGAACAATAATTCTGTCCTGTCGAGTGTACCAAACACACCCGTATGGACCAAAATGCTTACATTGAAGTCATGAAAACAATAATATACAGTCGAAAAGTAAGAACAGAAAAAAGAGTGTGCAGATTATAATACTCACCAGCATATTCGGGTGCAAGATAACCAAAAGTTCCCGCCAATCGTGTTTCAACCGAGTACTTCCCATCAGGTGCGCTTTTTACCAAACCAAAATCCGCTACTTTGGCTCGCATATCGTCACCAAGAAGGATGTTTGATGGCTTCAAGTCTCTATGAATGAAGCTTTGTTGTGCCAAACTATGCAAATACTCGACCCCTCTCCCAACATCCAAAGCGATCGAAACCCTTTGTTTCCAACTAAGAGGATCGCTTTTATATTCCCTCCATTCGAACAAATGTTGGCTTAAAGTTCCTTGCGGCATGTACTCATAAACCAAAAGCCGCTCGTTGCCATTGATACAGTAGCCAAGAAGAGCTACAAGATGCCTGTGCCTAACTTTGGTTAGAACCGCAATCTCGGCTTGGAATTCTTTCAACCCTTTCGTCCCCATTACACCAGATTCCATACGTTTTACTGCTATCTTGGTGCCATCGTGTAGTTCCCCTTTGTAAACGATCCCAAATCCACCTCTTCCCAATACATTTTCGTCACTGAAATTGTTGGTCACCTGTCGTAGAACTTGAATCGAAATTACAACATTACCACCTTCGAAGACGGACATTTCTGTATGATCGCCACTGCTTTGACTCTGTAATTCACTGAAAACTCGGAGAGCATCGGAACTACCTCCGATCACACTAGCTTTAACCAATTCTTTACCGTTTTCGGGATCTTCAACCCTCTTCGGCTTCTGGGCATAACACTTGTAAGACACAAACAATACAATCACAACGAAAACAACAACACCAATGACAATCCCGACAACCATACCCGGCGAAATAGACACCCTCTTGGCGGCACCACCACCAGGCGTGCCGCCACTTGCATTGCCACCATTCGGTCCAGAGCCAGACGGTCCGCTAGACACATCTTTACCTAACAAAACATTACCATCATGCAGAAACTTCAATCTTTGAGGGGCATCCGGTATCGGACCCGAAAGATTGTTGTTCGATACATCAAGAAGTTGAAGATTCGGCAACGACATCAAAACCCCAGGTATCGAACCCACGAGATTGTTATCGTTCAACGATAAACTCCTCAACGAAGTCAAATTCGCAAACCCCGGTGAAATGGTCCCCGAAAACCTCTGCTTCCCAAAGCTCACAGTCGTCACATTCTTCCCAGAAGAATCACAACTAACAAAAGTCCATCTTTGACAAGCATCATTACCTTGCCAAGATTGCGCCAATTGCATCGGATAACCGATAGCTCCGGCGACCTCGAGAAGTGACGTCACTTGAGGATCACAAGGTCCAGGTGTAGGTAAACAGAAACTATTTGTATCAATTCCTAATTCCGTTTTGACACCATCGGAAAACACAGGCAATGGACCCTGTAATTTGTTGTTTTGTAGAGTAATATTCACTAATTTAGGAAGATTCATCAACGATTGAGGAACTAAACCAGTTAATTGATTGTCCCTAAGTTGTAAATCGAATAAAAGAGTGCAATTCGAAAGATCCGGAATAGCTCCGGTGAAGGAATTAGCTTGTAACCATACTTGACTAAGTTGTGTCATTGAAGAAATCACATCAATCGTACCAGAAAGCCCTTGCAACTGATTGTTGAGCCAGAGGTTTTGAATTTCCGATCGAGTAAAACTCCGAGGTAGGTTTCCGGTGAGGTTGTTGTACGACAGCCGGAGATTCTGCAAATTGGGGAAACTTTCGAAGAAGTCCGGAATCGAACTCATTATGTTCGCGTTGCTCGCCTGAAAACTCTGCAAATTACTGCTCTGAGTGAGATCGTTTGGGAGGATCCATGGAGACAGATCTGAGTTTTCGGAGATGCTAAAGGTCTGTAAACTGGTGAGACCGGAGAAGAAATCGGGCGGGATGGAGGTGAAATTGTTGCTGTCGAGGGAGAGTTGTTCGAGGAGAGTGAGGTTAGCGAGGGTGGGTAGGTCGCCGGAGAGGGAGTTACGTGGGACGTTTAGGGTCTTGAGTTGGGAGAGGTTGTTGATTTCCGATGGTAGGGTTCCGGTGAGGGATTTCGAAGGGATGTTTATGGAGGTCACACGTTTGGAGTTATCACAAGTGATTCCGTCCCATTTACAGAAATCGGTGTCAGTTTTCCAGGAGGGTGGGGGTGGGGTGAGGGCGGTGGCGAGTTTTGCCATGGCGGCGGCGTCATCGGCGGCGGAAATTGAAACGAGGAGGAAGAAGGTGAGACAGAGGAGGCGGAGGTGACGGGGGTCGTGATATGACATTGTTGGAGGATCCTGGGGTTGTGGCGGTGGTAGACGGTGGAGATTTGTTTAATGGCGGTGGTAGACGGTGGAGAGAGACGGTGGGGAGTTTTGTTTGGTGGTGGTCGGAGCGGCGTTGTGCTATGGAGGTATTCCGCGTTGTGTTTTTCGCTTTACAGTTCATTGCGCTTCTGTTTGGTATTGATTTCGATCTTATTTGGGCAAAATGATACAAAGGAGTCCCTTGACTTTAAAGATGTTATGGTTTCAGTCCTTCTTAAGTCTTAACTTATGAGAAAACTTTTTAAGTGTGGTTACAGATTTTCAGAATAATAACGTTCATGTCATGCTCTATGTTTCAAAGATTTGACACAAGCATGAATATATGAACTTTTTCATACGGTAACATCATATTTTTTAATACAGTTTTTATTGACGTGTCTTCATTTTTTTACGAGCGTTCATTATTGTTTGATTTATTTTTAGCCTAATTTTGCCGTTTCGAGGGATTTTTAAAGTTTTTTGCTTGATTTCGTGGGGGTTTTATGTTTTTTTATCGATTTTGAGAGACTTTTTCGGTATTTTTGGTTGATTTCAAGAGATTTTTTCGGTTTTTTAGGTTTATTTAAAGAGTTTATTGGTTTTTTGGTTGATTACGATGTACGGTGCACTTCTAAAATAATACGGTTGCACATTCTAAAACAATACGGTTGCACCTTTCACAAACCTAATTTTTTTTACCTTACGACAGAGAAACAACACGGTGGCACATGCCACCATGGGCACCACTATTGGTCCGTCCCTTATTTGATGGCTACTTGAGTCGTAATAAAAACCTAACAAATTCATAAACCAACTATAACTAATACTGAAAAGAGTATTGTAACACCCGTATTTCTCTAAGGAGCGGTCACTGATCGGCCAAGGAAACAGTTAGCAGTCGGTCGAGAGGAACGGTCTAAACACGAGGTGCGAGAAGACCTGACAAGCGACGCGTGCGACTTGGCCCGCAGCCTCAAGCCGCGGCTAGGCCCGCGTAACTCGATGTAGTCTGCAACCCAGGAGCACACGTGGTTTGGCCCGCGACTTGTTACCCCACCTCCATTTCTCTCATCTCCTTGGTATGATTATTGGGAACCTTAATACCAGATTTGGAACATCCATGGTGGATTATTCCTAAAGAAACATAAAGGATTGGTATTTGGAAGCTCGGGCTTGAAATGTTGGATGGTTCCTTGGATATTTTGGGTGGGAAGTCTCAACATCTTAAAGTGGTAAGTTTCCTTGAATAATCCAAGCCTTAGTATAAGGATCTTTGTAGATCTAAAGGTTTTACTGATGTTGGTTCATTTCTAGGGTCGATGAAAACGGATTCTTTAGAAACCCTAGCTCTTTGTTAAATATGACTTGGAAATGGTGGAATCTACACTATTGGAGGCTAATGGTTGAGTTTGGAACCTAGGTTTAACTTAATCTAGCAAGGTGGGTTCAAGTTGATTTGTGCAAACGTTGTACATGCCAAAATGTCTATTTTAAAGTGTTTATGTGTTTACATGAAAATTATCATTTGTTGAGTTATTTGGTGGATTAAATTATTTGAGGTGTTTGACTTTTTAAACCTTGTAAAACCCCCATATTTGGGAGTTTCGGGCATTTTGATAAATGGGTAATAAATGGACATTTGTTTTAATAATTTATCGTATAAATGGATATTACTTGGTAAAAACGCATTTTTAGTGTTTGTGGAAAATATGCATAGCTCATGTTATGAGACATTTTAAAAAGGGTCAGTGGTATAACCTTGTTGTGGGAAAATGATCTTTTAAGTTGTGTTGGAGTTGGTCGTGTACTTTGGAGCTCGTGTCGCATAAATGTTGGCCGAGTGAGTTTTATTGCATTTTGATGCTTTGATGATGAGTCCTTTGGTTGTTTGAGCTTGGTTCAGTATTTGTTTACGATGGGGTTTTTGGGGACACTTGTCCGGTCTAAATAGCTCAACGTAGAGCTTTGATCATTATGTAAGATTGTTGATGATTTCATATTTTTAGTGTGTGTCATTCAATTGGAGACATGTTATGTTCCAGCCCTGTCTGTTATGGATCCATGAGCAATTTTATCATTTTGTCCGATGATGGAACGACTAGTTTTCCACATCGCGGCACGTTAGGCATTGTAACACCTGTAAATTCATGCTTGTGAAAATCAATCCTTTGAGAAATCCTTGATTCTGATCATAGAATTTCATCCCTTACGCCTTACCTTTTAAGCCTTATCGCATCGTGGGTGCTCCGGATGAAAATGGAAGAAATCGGGGCTCGGGACACTCTAGGCGATAGTGCCCTGGGCACAATCGCCAACAGAGTGGTGCCCGCGGTACAGTTTGGGCGAGAGTGCCCTGGCGAGAGTGCCTTGGGCACAATCGCCTGCGGCCTCTGGTTGTTTTAAAATCGATTTTGAGCAGCCCACCTCATTATTCTCAACCCCTTTCACCCTTTTTCTCTCTAGAAACCGAACCCCAAACCCTAAAATCAGTTTTATGCATCAAGGGCACCAAATCTTTTATGTTCCAAGTGTTCCTCCTTCCACCCATCAAAGATTGAAAGTTATGGTCAAAAAGCTTCAGCTTCACCTTCAACCTCAAGTTCATTTCGGGTTTTCTAGGTTTTCGTCAAAACCTAAGTGGTAAGTATATTATTTCCATTTCCAAACCTTGTAATAAGTTATGAATGCTCCATTGATGTTTCCCTAGTATTTGGCTTATCAAATCTCGGACTTGATAGTTTTGGGAGAAACTAGGGTTTGGATCTCGTTGGGGATTTTGGTGTATTATGTTTGGGGAATGTTTCTATATGGTTGGATGTGGTTATTTACGGTTGAAGTTGTATAGATCTAGGTTTTTTGGAGGATTTCGGCTTGAGGATTCAAGTGGTCTTCAAGAGAGCTCGTTGGGTGAAATCTAGATTTAGCCTAAATCTAGCAAGGTGAGTTCAAGTTGATTTGTGAAAACGGTGTACATGTCAAAATGTGTATTTTAAAGTGTTTTACATGAAATGGTTAACTGCTGATAAGTTTTGAGTATTTAGAAGTAAAATATGTATTACTTAGTTATTCGTCAAAGTGTAAGTATTTTGATAAGTTTTCATACTTGGTAAACTTGGGTTGTGTTAACCTCTTAAAATGCTTCTATTGGGTTTTGAACGTTTCCCACGACTAAATAACATGAATTACGTATTCTTGGTGATTTTGTACAAGTAAGGTCTATTTATGAGTTATACGTCTTTGACGATTTTGTACAAATGAAGTCTAATTCACGTTACATGCATTTGGTGTATTTGCATTCATAAACACTTTGGAAATCTTGAGTCCCATATCGTATGGAGTTTTGGGTAAATCTAGTCTTTGAGGTATGTGTCTTCATAAACGTTATTTAAAGACATTTCACTATTTTGGAGACCGGTAATTATTGGTCAAACGGATTTTGAGCTCTTTAGCTCGGTATTGGCTTAAACGAGTCGTGTGGACATTTGTCAGGATTTTTAAACCGGTGTGGGTTTTGGATATGAGGACACTTAATTTGTGTCATTGGTGAGTTACATGTTTTGGGAGCTTTGGTCTTTCAATTGGAGTCATGTAACGTTAGACAATGTGTAATGGATCCATAGGCACGTGAGTCAGTCTGTTTTGGGATGGTCAATTGGGTATTGCGGGGTTGAACTTCGGTACCCATGTTTTATGACCGAAAACTTTACAAGTGATCAGGGTTGAGTCGGCTAGTGCTACCGGAGTAGTAGGCGCTAGGACCTCCGCCGCTTGAAGTAATGCCTGGGAGGTAGTCTTTAAGTGTGTCGGGCCTTTGGGATGGAGTTCTTCGGAATGATCCATCAATGTCAACTGACTTGGGGTGACACTTGTAAAGAAGTCGTAGGGATACCGGGCTGGGATGTCAGGAGGTGTCATGCGATTAACGTTGTTTGGGTGGTATACTTTTGTGTTCCCTCCACCCTCAACGGATACGGGTTTCCCCCGTTATTGGCTATCAGTATGTTAAATATAAGAACGTCTTATTTTATTGTCATTGGTTCCTTACGGTCGCGTGAGTATTGGACCAAGTGTCCATGCTTTCGGACGTACGGTATATGGGGTTTTGATAGCGATTTATGGGTCGAGCACTCTGTCCCGCCCGCGTTTTGAGTACTTTGGATTATAAATGGTTATTCATGTTTTTACCAAATAAGTGTCGAACTGTGATCCCGTTTGGGTGAGTTATGTGTTGCACCATTTCATAAGAAACGTGTGTTTTGGGAGCATTATCTTTAAAAGTGTATATTATGGGAAAATGTGTCATTTCCATTTTGAAGTATAATATTTCGAAGGATCTTGATTTAAATTGATTTCCTTTCTTTTAAAGATATATTCGTTCATGTTAACACTCTTGAGCTCACTAGGCGTTAAGCCTAACCTTTTTATTTGTCGACATGTGCATCAGGTTCCTAGCGGAGGGTTCAGTTTTAGCGGTGCTATATGAAGAGTTGAGCCTTAGCCTTACAAAAGTAAGTAATTGGTGGAGTCTTCCGTGAGTTGGAGTTAGTGACACATTTTTGGTTTTAGTAGCACTCGTCCTTGTTGTTTACTGTATGTATAGATAGAAGGTGTGTATTGTAGCTAAATCCGAATTTGTGGTTGTAGATGATTCATTTATTGATGTATTTAGAAATTTTTAAATAAGTTGTTATTTCAGATTTGAGGGTGTTACAGGCATCGGATGAGGTGTAAGTCCTTCGTGCAAGTATATATGGGTGTATGCTGAAAGATGTTGAGCTCGATACTTTAATTATTTTGTCCGATGGTGGAACGCATAGTTTTCCTCATTGCGGCGCGGTTAGGCATCTTCAGTATGGTGTAAGTCTTCCGTGCAAGTATCTATGGGTATATGCTGAAAGATGTTGAGCTCGATACTTAATACCAATATAACATAATGTGTGGCTTACTTTGTGTCCGTCACATTATATGGAATCGGGTATCCCCTGTCACCGAAAGGTGTTGTTTTCGGGATGGGTCTTTTATATTTATGTTTTCGGTGATGTCTTTTATAGGTGGATTATTGTCCATAATTTTGTGTGTGAAGAATTGAGTCCCATTTGTGTTTTGGGTGTTTTGTAATATGAAATATTATTCGTGGTTTCATAAATTGGAAGTCGATTCTACTCTTTTTTTAGTGAGTTTGCATCATTTTTATAAAGAGTATTTTGTATTGAGGTGTTCATCTTGAAAATGCATATTGTTGGGAAACGAGTCGTTTCCATACTTAAAGTGATTCATTTTGAAAAACTATGATTTAAGTTGTATTCTTCCCTTTTAAAAATGTATTTATCCATATGGTTAAACTCTTGAGCTCACTAGGCGCTAGTCTAACCTTTTTATTTGTCGACATGTGCAACAGGTTCTGATTTGGAATAGTTCTAGTAGCACAGTGAAGAGAGAAGTACTAGTTGTGTACCCGAGGAGTGAAAATCTTGATGAAGTCTTCCGCATTAGGTTGAAGAGAGCAATTATATTTAGGGTTGAGTAACACCCGACTTCATTGTAGTCCTTATATAGAGTTTATAATTGTTGAGGTTATTTATCGAATCATATTTTGAGGCGTATTGAGTTTGGATATTGTAGGAATATGTGTTGTCTTTATTGGATGTTGTATCGAAATTTTATTAGTTGATCTTACCAAATTTGAGGGTGTTACAAGTATTAGGAGAAGGATAAAGAGTAAGTAATCGGTTGCTTGCAGGTTAGTATGCCTTATAGGACCTGACTTTATTGTTTGTTTGTTCTTACTCGTATTACCTACATGTTTAAGTTACTATGTACATTCGTTTCTACTAGTATTACATGTCTTACTTGATTATATTGTCTACTTGTACACCGCTGAATTGTGCGTGCACCATTATCATTCTTCTACTTGTTATAGTACCAATCTTTTTTTTAGGAAAGGGTGTCCTGGGCCTTTGGCACAGACTAATCCATTGACAATGAAACCGAATGCAAAAGCATGCAGCCCTGGGGTTATACCCTGTAACACCCCGAAATTCGTTTAGCCAAATGAGAAGAAGAAAAGAAGAAGAAGGGGCATAATTTCGGATTCTGTGGAGCGCACGGGTCGTGCGCCCTTCCTTCACAATTCACGCACAGGTCGTGCGCATGGCAGAAGAGCCCAGCTCGGGCTAAATGCATTTTTTTCTCCAAAACTTTATTACTTCTCATTTCTATCTCCAAGTATTCTCTCCCAAACCCTCCCTCTTCATCTACTTCTTCTAAGGTTCCTTCAACCACCAAATCTTCACCATTTATTACTAGAGTTAAGAGTATCATCCAAGGTTTCGGTTTGGAAGCTTCACCACCATCTCCATATTCATCTTCCCCAAGTGTCAAAAGCTTGATTTTTGGGTTTTCATCTCCTACCTTATATTTTCCAGATTTTGGGTGATAAGAGCAATAAATCATCATTGAAGGTTTATCCAAGTGATTTCATTGAAGCATCCTTCAAGATCTTCATCTTCTCCAAGTCTCATCTTCTTGGATCTAGGGTTCCATATTTTATAGGTTTTTGGTTCAAAACCTAGATTGTGAGTTTACTAAACTTTTGTCAAAACTGGATACACATCATATTTGCTTAATTGTTGTTATTATCACATATTTGCTCAAATTGTTCATCTTTACGAGTTAAAGTAATTGATGGTATTTTCATGAGATTATGTGAGATAAATGTATTAGAAGTATCATCCCATGATTTACTCTCTTTTGTGTAATTATTTGGGATTTACATTATGTGTGCCCACAATGGGTATTTGACATGAATAAGGAATACATATTTGGTATAATATAATGATTTCCATTTGGAATACTCTCTTGGCGATATTGTATCTACAATGTGGCTATGTGGATATTTAAGTCTTATGTTGGACTCATGCTATTAGGAGGGTGATATTGTACCAATGGTTGGTATTGAATTATACTTGGTTGAAATATACCTAAGGACCTCTTATATGCATTATGTTGGACAAACCAAGTCAAGGACACTAGGAGGATGTAGTCTTGGGCGCCACCGTGATGGTATGTGCCTAGACCTCTGCCACTCGGGGGAGGTGTAGTCTTCGGGTGTACTGGGCCTTTGGGGTGTTCCTTGTTAAGGGCATCAAGGTATATCGACTCTTGGGGTGGAATTGATTGGT
Source organism: Arctium lappa (assembly GCA_023525745.1). Taxonomy (NCBI): domain Eukaryota; kingdom Viridiplantae; phylum Streptophyta; class Magnoliopsida; order Asterales; family Asteraceae; genus Arctium; species Arctium lappa. The sequence continues at coordinate 15,980,311 of CM042056.1, read as the reverse complement.
GCTATGGGTCTCCCCCGTTGACTCCATACATGTTGAAAATTGGTTAACTACTGATAAGAGTCATATATGTTCTACCATGCTAATTCTTGTTCAACTCACTAAGCTTTTTGGCCTAACACTTGTTTGGTGTCGATGTGTATCTCAGGTTCTAGCGGCGCTGGTTCTAAGATGGCATAGTGCTTGGGTGAGAGCTTGGGGATTATTGCGTTCAAACTTATTATTTATAGAAGACTGAATTGGGTTTATAATTGATAATTCGTTTGTGATATAGTTTCTAGTTGTCGAAACTAAAATGGTTGTTTGCTATTTATTATCCGTTTGAATTACGAATGTATTTAAACAAGTTTGTGTATTTTCCCCATTTTGGGAGGCTCTTGCTATGACAATTTTAAATACCGCATGTCCGATTTTCGGATTTTTGTTATCCCTATTTTTAGGGTGTTACATACCCAGTGGCCATAAAGTTGCGAATGCAGGAAATCGAACCTGGGTTGAGCGCTATGAACTCCCCAGGTGATTACCGTTACACCACAAGCCTTGTGGTTTATAATACCAATCTTATTGCCTATTTGCATACATATTTGTTTTATGCACAAGTCAAGGTCTCACTCTCACATAAACAACCTCTTGATCTTAGTGGTTGATGTAGGGTTTGTGTACATCTTACCACCTCTTAGATCCTATGTTTGAGTGAGATATATTGAGTTTGTTTCAGTTTGATTTTGGTGGGAACTACAACTAATAAAAGCATAAGTCTTTAAAACATCTTATCTAAATTACAGAAGGTGGTTTGGTTGTCGATTATTCCAAAAACCTTTAGGGTTAGATTTGTGGGTTCAAAAACATGTTACAATATCAGTGGATTTTAATCTAAATGAGTAGCAACTCAATCCATGTGAATAGTTGGACATGTTGTTTGGTTTCGAGAATCAATCAATATATATATATATAAAGGAGGGCCTAGGTGAGAGAGTGAAGGAGATGCATTCTTTTATATTTATCTTTTTTCTCATGATTTTGATTTATTTTTAAATTATCCAACACATTAAATGCTAAAACTTTTCATTTACTTTTTTAATTTAAATTAGAATTCATCAACCATTATATATACCTATTATTATTTTAAATTTTATTTACCTATCATTTTAATTATTTAATGAATCCAACAAATGTTTTATTTAAATTTATAAACTTATTATTATTTTTATTTAATTAATAAGGTTTATTAAATTTATGAATTTATTAATTGTTTGTACTAATTTTCTTTGTAAGTTAACAATCAATATAATTGAAAACTTTTATTGAAGCTTTGTAATTTTTTTTAGTTATGCTAACATCAATATATATATATATAAAGGAGGGCCTAGGAGAGAGAGTGAAGGAGATGCATTTTTTCATATTTATCTTTTTTCTCATGATTTTGATTTATTTTTAAATTATTTCAACACATTAAATGTTAAAACTTTTCATTTACTTTTTTAATTTAAATTAGAATTCATCAACCATTATATATACCTATTATTATTTTAAATTTTATTTACCTATCATTTTAATTATTCAATGAATCCAACAAATGTTTTATTTAAATTTATAAACTTATTATTATTTTTATTTAATTAATAAGGTTTATTAAATTTATGAATTTATTAATTGTTTGTACTAATTTTCTTTGTAAGTTAACAATCATCAATATATATATATATATATATATATATATATATATATATAAAGGAGGGCCTAGGAGAGAGAGTGAAGGAGATGCATTCTTTCATATTTATCTTTTTTCTCATGATTTTGATTTATTTTTAAATTATTCCAACACATTAAATGCTAAAACTTTTCATTTACTTTTTTAATTTAAATTAGAATTCATCAACCATTATATATACCTATTATTATTTTAAATTTTATTTACCTATCATTTTAATTATTCAATGAATCCAACAAATGTTTTATTTAAATTTATAAACTTATTATTATTTTTATTTAATTAATAAGGTTTATTAAATTTATTAATTGTTTGTATTAATTTTCTTTGTAAGTTAACAATTAATATAATTGAAAACTTTTATTTAAGCTTTGTAATTTTTTTTAGTTATGTTAACAATCAATATATATATTTAAAGGAGGGCCTAGGAGAGAGAGTGAAGGAGATGCATTTTTTCATATTTATCTTTTTTCTCATGATTTTGATTTATTTTTAAATTATTTCAACACATTAAATGCTAAAACTTTTCATTTACTTTTTTAATTTAAATTAGAATTCATCAACCATTATATATACCTATTATTATTTTAAATTTTATTTACCTATCATTTTAATTATTCAATGAATCCAACAAATGTTTTATTTAAATTTATAAACTTATTATTATTTTTATTTAATTAATAAGGTTTATTAAATTTATGAATTTATTAATTTTTTGTACTAATTTTCTTTGTAAGTTAACAATTAATATAATTGAAAACTTTTATTTAAGCTTTGTAATTTTTTTAGTTATGTTAACAATGCTTATAAATCTGAACATTTATTAAATTAGTTAACTTTTATTTAATTTTTTTAATCTTTGCAAACTAACAATTTTAATTATTCAATGAATCCAACAAATGTTTTATTTAAATTTATAAACTTATTATTATTTTTATTTAATTAATAAGATTTATTAAATTTATGAATTTATTAATTTTTTGTACTAATTTTCTTTGTAAGTTAACAATGCTTATAATTGAAAACTTTTATTTAAGTTTTGTAATTTTTTTAGTTATGCTAACAATGCTAAAATTTACATTAATCTTATTTTCTTTACTAACCTAACAATGTTTATAAATCAAAACTTATTTTTAATAGTTAACAATGTTTATAAATCAAAAATACTTTTTTATTTACTTTTTATTTATAAATCAAAACTTCCCTTAATCTTATTTTCTTACTAACCTAACAATTTTTATAAATCAAAAACTTATATTAAGTGAATAAGTTAACAATGTATATCAATGAAAAGTATTTTCGAATATTTTTTTAAATTTCATAAATTGGATTTTTTTGGTTCAATGACTTGTGAAATCGACCAACATTTATTTCTACTGCTACATTATTTATAAGTTCAAAATATAATATATTCATAGATTACATTATTCGTCGTACTTACGTTCATATAATAATTGTTCGATTCGCCGCGCAAGGCGCGGTGTTGTTACCTAGTTTGTGATAGCTCTAATAAGTATTATTTGGTGATCATGTGTAACTTCAAAACCAGAATCATGCACCAAACTATCATTCTGAAGAGGACAAACTGAATGACATTAGAAACCATACCATGTTGTGTAACCAACAAGACATTAAAGTCATTGCACGGAAGATCATGCTTTTGACATTCATATCAAGATACTACACTTGCCAATCGCTATAAATACAAAGCATCCAATGAGGTTTGATGGACTAAATAAAATATATGATACACATACTAGCATTTATTCTCACCATATTTCATGTAAGCCTATTCGATCTTGAGAAATGTATTCTGGTGATGGTTCTAAACATTTGCAACTTTTGAAGTGGCATCATGACTAATTCCATAGTTTATAAACATTTCATCCGTCATTAACCTGTAAACACCAACCAACTCAATTTGGTATAATCAGTTATGACACTTGTTGTTTCTAACACCATTATCCTCGATTGTTACCTAGCATGGAAAATTAGATAGAGTGTAGACTACAACTCAATTAGATGTTATATTTTAATAACTCATAAATCTTCTTATCTCCTTTGTCAATAATTATTCCTGCTTCAAAGCCTAGGTGCGGAAAAATGCAAGGGATAAGCGACAACACCCAAAAAGCAACTACACACAAAGATAAAATATTTATGGTAGAGTGGTTAGGAAATATCAACATCATAAGAGTTATTATCAACATAACTTGAATAACCAATAAAGTTAAAAAGTGTCATGAAAGCAATAATATGGGCACACAACTATGTGTTGCAATAAGATTTGGGTCTTTGTAGATTCTTCTTAGAGGTTACCGATTGGAGTCCTACAAGGCCACGAGATATTTTCTTAGTTGTTCTCCAGGGCCTCTGCGATCAAGGTCGTTCTTTAACGTGTGATTTTGAATAAGGCCCCAAAATATCATTATTGATCACAAATAAGCATGAATATCAAATATCATTATTGTATTACTTTTCGAAAATTTCCCTCGAATGAGATCATACCCATCCTTTCTAACCTAACTCATATGTATTTTTATCTAGGCACAGTCATTTTAAAAATCATTTGTTGTAGTTTGAAAAGGCTTTTCTTTTATCACGTATGACTTGTTAAATTAAAATATTTTCAACCATTAATTAGAGCATTCCTAATGTGGTTTTTTAGGAGGTTTTTTAAAAAGTGAAAAAACATCATTACGAGGTTTTTCAGAAGAGTTTTTGCGTAAGGTTTTTGGAAATTTTTATATTTAATTAACTTTAATTTTGTGAAATTTTATAAAAATTTGGTATTTAATCAATATTGTTTCTTAATATAATTAAAGTAATTATATTTAAATGTAACTAATTGATAGTTATTTAAATTAATTATATTTTTTGATATTTTTAAAAAATGTACACATTTTATACAATTTTTACGAATTTTTTGAAAACCCAATTTTGATAAATTCACTTTCTTTATTTTTATGGTATATATGTATACTGAATTCCTGATTACCTGGATTTTATACAAATTTTTATAAATTTTATGGATTTTTTGAGAATAACTTTTGGTATATTTTTTACTATAAACAAATAGCAACTTAGCTACTAGGTTTTTACTGTAAATATAATGTTATAAATTTTAATATTTTGATTTTTATAAAGAAAAATGTAAATGATATAAAGTCAAACTATCCCACTAATAAAAAAAAACCTTGATATAATGTTACAAGGTTTGTGGTGTAGCGGTAATCACCTGGGGAGTTCATAGCGCTCAACCCGGGTTCGATTCCTTGCATTCGCAACTTTGTGGCCACTGGATATAGCCTCAGGGTTGCATGTTTTAACAGTTGGTTTCATTGTCAAGGAATTAGTCTGGACCAAAGACCCATGACACCCTTTTCAAAAAAAAACCTTGAAATGAAATATTTAGGAGAGATAAATTATATTTCATCAAATATATGAAATATTTTAATCTATACTATATTATAAATCACGGATAAAAAACTCTTATATACAAATTATTAGGCACAATGTACCATCATTTTATACAAGATTTTAAAAATCTCTTAATTTACAAGTATCAAAGCACAAGATACATATTACTCCATTACCGCAGTCTTCTAACATAACCAATTTGGTATGTGCATAACTTTCCTTTTATGCAGACCTTTTCATATATCACTATTAATTAATATATTATATTACTATAAATTTGTTTTAATTATATTATTAAATATGTAATTGGTTATTTTTTCTAGATGTCATTAAAATATATAAAATAATCATTGAATTTATACAAAAAACGTTATATTATTAAGCCTAAATTAAACAAATTTATAAAAAAATTATTATCATTTTCTTAAAATCATCCAAAATTGTACTGTAAATTGACAAAAAAAACAAAAAATAAAATGAAACATTAAAATCGTGATGTATCTCGCTGCATTGTACGAGTACGCTTCTAGTAATATAATTAATAATTTAATCTTTAAAATAGTGTTGGAGTTGAATACAATTCTTTTTAAAGATTTTGATTTTAATTTCCTATTTAAAAAAAAAAACTTTAAAAAAATTCTATTAAAGATAGCTTTAACTTTTCATATATATCTTTCTTTAATTGAAAGGCAAATTCATTATCACGTAGGATTAATCGGTCCATTTTTAATACAAACAGTGAGTTTGTTGTTATATTGTTCTATTAGTTAATGTTTATTAGTAATAAAATAGTTAATAGATTAATTGTTAATTATTTATTATTAATAAAGAACGATATTTTATTTCCTAAACTACAAGTTACTAATTTAAATAAAATAATTGCTATAATTAATTTATGCTGGTTATTTTATTATTTTAGTATTAATTTATCTATTAAATACTATTTATATGAAAAATATTTGATTATAAAATTTGGTTAAACTATGTCTCAATGATTATAAGTTATAATATTATTTTAATAATTTAATAAATATTAAATTGAGAAATACAGTGAAATACAGTATATTTGGTATTTGTTAGAATTGTAAATTATTAAAATATGTATTATAAATTTATAAGTTAATTGTTGATATAGATATGTAGGGGTGAGTTCAAATGAAAACTCATCTTTTATTTTGCACATAAGAACAAATTTTAACTATTGATCAAAACTTAAAAACTAATCAATGATTGATACATAATAAGGTTAATTGAAAATTGATTAAGGATAAAATTAGAAATTTGAATCAGTGTCTACCTTGTTTGACTTTTTATTTTATTTTTTAACTAAATTTTTTATCTCCTTAAACTTTAAAATAAATTATCTTAAAAATTACTAGTATTTTAATCAAACAAATTACACCAAAAAAACGAGAATTTCATGTTATTCGGTATGACATCCATCACGATATAGTTTTTTTTCTTCGTTTTAACCGTTTTTTACGTGAAATTCTATATATATGTTATATTCATTATGAATATGCATGCACGTCCTCGGGTGTCCACATTCAGTATGAATAATAAATGTAAACGTTCATTCACTATTCATGATGAATAATATAGTATTCAGGATAGATAATATACGAATTCATGATTCATGTATTATTTATCATGAACAGTGTATTATTCATCATGAATGATGTATTATTAATCATGAATGATACATTATTCATGATGAATAACATATGAATGACACGTGAAGGTATAGACATATGACGCACTCTTTTTTTTCCCAATTCACAAACGAAATTTGGTTTAATTCATTATGAATATGTATGTGCATCCCTAGATGTCCCACATTCAGTATAATAACAAATGTGAGCGTTAATTCATTATTCATGATGAATAATACAATATTTAGGATGAATTTCACAACATTCATGATGAATAATACACGAGTTCATGAATCGTGAATTATTCACCCTGAATGTTGTATTATTCATCCTGAATGATACATTATTCATGATGAATAATACATGAATGACCCGTGAAGATGTGGACACGTGACGCACTCTCTTTTGTTCCACAATTCACAATAGAATTACTCGATATGTTCTCGATTCGTCTTAGTGGATGTTGGGGTTACGGTGCTGAAGAAACGTGATACCTTACGACGTTGAAGAAAGTGTGTGAAGAAGGTGATGTCGAGTTACATATTTACGGTGTCGAGGTTTTGTACATACTTGAATGTACATAAATATTCAATGAATATAACACATATATAACATTTCACGTAAAAAAACGGTTTAAAAAAACTATATCGAGATGGATGTCATATCGAAGAGCACAAAATTCTCATTTTTTATGTAATTTGTTTTATTAGAATATTAGTAATTTTTAAGATATTTTATTTTAAACTTTAATTGGGTAAAAGTTTTTAATTAAAAAAGAAAATAAAAAGTCAAATATAGTAGACGTGAGTTTAAATTATCTTCTATTTTTACCCTAAGCATCTTAAAATTAAAAACTCAATTTAATATGAGTTGTTGGATCAATAGAGATGGAGTGACTGAGATTTGTCCTCACGTGCACAATGAAAATTGAGTTTTCATTCAAACTTTTCTCTATATATGTAAATCAAATATTGTATTGATGTGAGGATAATTGCAAAAGATTATATGGCACTTTTAAAAAATTCAGAACAACTCTAACAATTATGTTATATTATAAATTTTAAAGATCTTAGAAAAGTTTGTTCCAACATCTATACCAAATTCTACTCTAAAATTGAAAGGAAAAAAAAGAGGACGAAGAATTTTAAAAGAAGAAAGAAAAATATAAGTATGTGTTGGAGATGTTCTAATGTAGTGATGGTCAAAAATCGGGCTCGGGCCGAGCCGGGCTGGGCCAAAATGGGCTTCGGGCCTCTACAGTGAAAGCAAAAACCGGGCCCAAACGGGCTTCGGGCCGGGCCGGGTTTCACCCGAAAAAGCGTGGCCCGGTTAGGCTTGGGATAAACCGGTTTAACCAAAACCGGGCCGGGCCGGGCCGGGCTCAAACCGGGCGTGATCGGGCCGATGATTTTTTCGTATTTTTTTAAAAATAATTTATTTATATATTGGATCACTAAAATACACTTTAAAAATACGTTTTATTTATAATAAATCACTAAAATACACTTTAAAAATACATTTTATATATAATTTTAAGTTACAAACTTACAATACAAGTATTTATAGGGGTTTGGGGGGTAAAAAATACAAAAAAAGGTCAAAAAAACGTATATAAACGGTAACATAACGTCTTTTTTTTAAAGTGCGAATCGGGCCGGGCCGGGCCAAAAACCGGGCCGTCAAAAACGCCAAAAAACCAAACCGGTCTATGATTTCGGGCTTCAAACCGGTTTGGCATCGGGCCGGGTCGGGCTCGGTTAACCGATCGGGCCGGGCCAAGATGACCATCACTATTCTAATGACCCGTTTTTAAATGGATAGCATAATTGTTCTGTAACATATTAAATGCAATGTTTTAAAACCCGAGTTGAACCGGGAACCAGTGAAGAGACCGGGTGAATTACGACCGGTTTTTTGGGAAATTACGACCCGGATTGAACCGCCGGTTTTTTGATAGAACCGGTTGAACCGGTCTAATTGAACCGGTAAAAACCCGGGTTGACCCGGTTAAAAAAATCAATTTCTTATATTTGTGTTTTTTATGTTTTTGGATTGATGTAAAACTTATTGTTATGTGTTTTTTTAATGTTTTTGGATTGATATAAAACTTTTTGTTATGTGTATTTTTAATATTTTAAATTGTGGACATCAAATTCTTGGTTTTATATATACATATATATATATATATATATATATATGCAAGAAAATAAAAAATACATAAGATTTCTTGAAACCGGCCCGGTTGGACCGGTTGAACCGTGACCCGGTCACCACACCGGGTCAACCAAAAAACCGGTTTTTAAAACATTGATTAAGGTGTCGTTTGTTTTTTAAGAGGTCTAAAGTCTGAAATCTTAATTTAGTTATAATTAATAAGAGGTGATGTGTAAAAATGTCTGAACGATTCATACATAAGAGTCATGAAGAGATTTTTAAAAAACAAACAAACAACCTAAATGTGAGATTTTAAGTATTTGGGGCCCAAGTTTATATATGTTTGATGTTTTTATGTAAAACATTGTTTAAATTTAAATTGTTAATTGTTTAGATTGTTAGGTTTGTTAACTGTTCAAATTTATATTTGGTTTAGATTGTTATTTAATCCTTTCTCTATATTTAACATATATTTGTTATTAAAAGTTTTTGGTTGTAATATTATTTTCCAAAAAATTGAAGCATACTTAAACTTGATAGAAAAACGGATATATTTAATAAAAATAAAACATATTGTATTTTAAAAAATATATCTTGATATCTATATGAGATGTTTTTAAAATGCTTAATAAATTTCTAATTTTTTTACATAAATATAATATAGGGTCAGATTCAAGGAAAAATCTCAAAAAAACGAAAAACTGAGGAATACCCTGATAGTCGTTCATCTAGACGGTATGCACTTGTGCATACAAGTAATTTGTAACATGCACACGTGTATATGCACAAGTGCATATAATGCGCAGATGCATAAAACCAAAAAACGTCTTAATTACTTGTACGCACAAGTGCATACTGTTCAAATGAATTGTTACCACGGTGTTCCTCAATTTTTATTTTTTTTGAGGTTTTCTCTTGAACTTCCCTCTTATAATATATATATATATATATATATATTAAATTATAATATATTTTTCTAATTATATTAATACATAGTATTTTTATTGGAAAATATATATTTATTGAAATAAGAAATTTTAAAAATAGATTTCAAAATGATAAAGAAATCTACATTTTTATGTTTTTTTTATTAATGTTTTTATGTTTTAGGTTAGAAACGATAACACGTGGTGGGTTCTGGATGACGCGTGGATCTCTGGCCTCGTGATACCAAGTGGGCCACCAAATATTATCCATAGGAAATTAGGAATTATGGATGATACAACTACTTAGGTTATGTTATGTTTGATAAACTAGTTGAAAAGTTAGCTGATAATTGATAAACTAGTTTTTTAAAACATTATTATGAGTAATTTTTTAATAAGCTAACTTATAAGCTAATTTATGGTCATCCAAACATGTATAAAAAAACTAGCTTGTAAGTTAATTTTTTTTTGCCAAACAATGCCTTAACCAGGCCCGTTCCTGACATTTTATAGACCCTGGACGAGATGTAGAAAAAGAGTCCTCGATAATTATGAAAAAGAAAATCTTAGATATATTGTTTTTATCGTAAGAAGTAAAATTCAATTCAAAAAATATTAATAATTCATATAAAATCATTTTTTTCGAGTATGCTTAGGTGCAAAATCAATCAATAATTACTTATGAATTAACATTTTCTGCCATATCAATTTTACATAGCATCGTTAATTTGTTTCACCGTCAAAAACATCCTTATGATGCACATTTAATATATAAAATGACATAATTTTGGGTCAAAATTGTTACTATTCGGAGTAATAATTTATGTAAACCAATATCAATCAGTTGAGTTTCCATCTCATCTTAGGTTATATGTTGTTCATCACTGTTTTATAGTTAAAAACGTCCACCTTTGTTCCTTCCAATGGTTTTGTTCTAGATCTAAATCGGGGCAGGTTTTAAGCTGTGATTGTTGGTATAGTAATCCGAGAGATGTGTGGGTGTGTATCTTGTAATTTTTGTTTCTCCTGGTGTCTTAGTCCCTCGCTAGGCTCATTCTTTGTTTAATAATGTGATCCTTTTCTCGTTGTTAAATTTTTTTTAAGTTAAAACCGTCTCATATCTCATATGGTTGGTAATTTATTTCAAAAGGTAAGGTCGTGCTATCTTAGTTAATAACAAAAATCTGTTATATTCTAATACAAATATAAAATTAATGAGGATGAGATACTTAAAAGAGTCAGTAGGAGATGAATGATGGTCGATGGATAACATATCAAAATATTTTCTAGGTAAGTAGTTTTAGACTCTGATACTAGATAGAAAAAAAAAACTTAGAGAAACAATAGGCAATATTATAAAATGAACAACCAATTAACTTTTTACATATTTTTGTCTTCAATGTAATTAATTAATATATGTTTGGGCCCTTAATATAATACAAATTCCTTGGATTTCATTAGACTTTGGATTTCTAATACAACAAGTGAGAGATGAATGATGGAGAATATATTAAGGGGGTGTTTGGTTGGAGGTATTGAGGGGTCAGAAATGAGAATGATAATAAAATATGCTGTTTGGTTTGACATAATATAATGGGTCAATTACCCCAAACCCATTAATTTTCATTCCTGACTAAATTGGGGAGAATGAAAATCATATTCCCGCTCAGTCATCTTTTCCCATACGTCCTTCATCTCTCGATGTTGAATGCGATATATTTTTTTATTTTCATGTTGGACGGCACATATTTATATTAAAAATATTATATAAAACAATATTTTATTGATTATATTGGTTTAACCAAACAACATCAATGCAATGTTCATTCCTATTCCCATTCTACTTCATTCCCATTTTCATTTTCATTCTCATTCCTTAAAATGAACCAAACGCCCCCTAAATATTTTAGGCAAATATTTTTAGACGGTGGTATAAAATAAAAGACTTAAATAAATAATAAAAATTACTATAAATTGTGCAACCAATTCACTTTTAAAATATTTTATTTTCCAATGTAATTAATTAATATATGTTTGGGCCATAATATAATAAGAAATTATTTGGGTCCTATTAGATGCTAAAAGAACTTGTCTCTTTTATTTACTATTTTTTACTAGGGAAAAGTCTAAAAAACCCAATGGACTTTAGTGTTTGGAGTAATTAAGTTCTTGGACAATTTTTTGGAACAAATAAGTCATTGGACATTTCAAAACCTGTTAACTAAATCTTTGGACTTTTGATAATCTGTTGAATACATCCTTATTACTTAAAAATTGAACTTGCAACCTATATAGCAGGTAAAACTACAAATTAAAACAAAGTCACCTACTTTATCTTTCTATAAATTAAAAATGAGAAAATTAACTAAAATAGTTAATCTCATCAACCACATTTATTTTTCTTTTACCATTTTTCAAAGTTTTTTTCTTCCTAAAATTGCAAAAGTTTGCATATAATGTTTTTTTTTCCTACGTAAGGATTGTTTTTTTCCAAAAAAATAAAAATAACAAACATCCTCACGTAGAAAATTTTATGTATAAAGATTCACTTTCTGTTTATAGTTTAGAAAAAAGTTACACTTTGCATTCTTATAAAGTTATAATTAGTTATTTAATTCATTTTATATCAATTACGTTTTCATTAAACATTTTTATTTTATTAACATACACAATCGGATATTATCTAAAATATATAAAAAAAAATATGTTTTTTTTACAAATTACACCATTATACTCGTTTCGTCAATACGTTCAAAATGAACTCAACATTGTTTTTGAACTTTATCTTGTATTATTAAATATCATAAATACGTACGAATTATTTTTAAAATTTACCCTTTATAATTACAAATTAATCTTATATTATTAAATAAATAACTTAAAGAATAGAAAGTGTAAATATTAAATATAATTAGTACGTATTTATGATATTTAATAATATAAGATTAAATCCAAAAAAATCAATATTAGGCTCATTTTAAACGTATTGACGAGACAATTATAATGGTGTAATTTGCAAAAAAAACGTACTTTTTTGATATATTTTAGTTAACTAGAAATATACCCTCGCAATGCAGCGGGTTTCTGAAATCTAGAACTCGAACCCTCGATCATTATTCATACTTTTTGTTAGTCTATTTTGATTTTATTTTACGATTTTGAGAAACCTAGATTTAAAACAAAAATATATTTTAGTTTAGTTTAATTATGGTTTTTTATAAAAAATAATAATAAAGTATTTTGTTACGGGTCAAAAAATGTTTAATTTAAATGATAACTATATTTAAGATATTTTATATTTAAAATTAAAAATTAAAAAGATAACATAATTCAATAAAAAATAAAATAAAGTGTTTTATCTCGAATTTTCTTATATTTATCGGTCAGTTATATAAATAGTTAAAATTTTTAGATATTTTAGAAAATAAAAATAAGTGCTTATCTACAGTTAGTTACACGAATTCAAACACGGAGCTTTTATAAGCTGTACTTATGTTTAATCAATTTATACTTTTGGATTTTAAGTAATATGCATTAATAAGTGGTACCTAATGCATAAAAATTAGTTTTGAAGAGTTTAGCTTAAATGTTTTATAATATAGTATAGATATATTAGTTAAAATTCAAAATTACAAGTTAATGAAACATAATTATAACTTATTAAAGTCACATGTTTTTATTTGTATAACTAACTGCAAATAAACATATTAAATACATGATAAACACTATGAGATAAACTACTTGTTTTATTTTTTTTATTAAAATATATTATCAATGATTTTAAATATAATAACATAACAAAATAATTTATCATTATATTTATAAACAGATCATAACTAAAATTAAAATAAATTACATTTTTATAATAAAATATAATATTCTGTGCTTAAAATGTTGTAATTAAGAGTTTTTTATGTCTCTTTTATAATATAGTATAGATAAATATAATAACATAACAAAAAAATGTATCATTATCTTTATAAACAAATTATAACTAAAAGTAAAATAAATTACATCTTTATAATAAAATATAAGTTGTACCAAAGCATTATGAAATTGTATCAAATAATTGGCTTTAATTAGTTGTACTTTGTGCTTAAAATGTTGTAATTAAGAGTTTTTTATGTCCTTTTTATAATATAGTATAGATATACGATTATGTGTGTTAATATAATAAAAAGTTAAAATGAAAATTAAAAGGTAGAAGATATAAAGTAAAATAAATTATAAATTATAAAGATTTTTTTTTTGCCAAAAACAATTTTTAAGGCAAAAAAATACTCCTATACTTTGACTATTTTAAGAAAATATTTTGAAAGTGCTTAAAAAATTAATTTTGTTGATGAGATTGACTATTTTAATTAATTTTCTTATTTTTCTTATTCGTAGGGTGATAAAGTAGGTGATTTTTTTTTGTTTTTTCTTTTAATTTGTAGTTTTACCTATTATGTAGGTTACAAGTTACATTTTTAAGTAATAAAAATGTATTTAACAGGTTTCCAAAAGTCCAATGATTTATTTAGTGTGCTTTGAAATGTCTAAGGACTTATTTGTTGCAAAAAATTGTCCAAGGACTTAATTACTCTAAACACTAAAGTCCATTGGGTTTTTTTGGATTTTCCCCTCTTTACTACTATTATATAATATATAATAAAAAATTGGACCCCTATTTCTCATTTCTCATGGCCCGACCCGCCCTCCCCATGCACGGCCCTGGCCTTAACATACATTCAAAATTTTTACGGTAAATTGTATTTTAATAATACGATATATATTTTTCAAAATACCAATATATTTGGATATTTATATATTTTTATGAAGCGTAACAACTATAACTAGTTTAGCTATCAAATGTCAATTATACCATCAAACTGTTGTTATACGACAATTGAAATACACAAATTATCATCGATAAAAATTAGAGTAAACCACAAATTTGGTTTATGTGGTTTGTTAAAAATAACATTCTTTTGTTTTTGTAGTTTTCAAATTGAAAGATGGTTATCGTGGTTTGTAAAAATATCCGGATGTGTTCCCTCCCTCTAACGATCGTTAAAAATTTCCATTAAATGCTGGTGATTTTTGTTCTTTTATCGATTTTTAATTTTTACCTGATAAAAAACCATAGGGACCAAAATCATAAAATTGATTTTGATTGGGTAAAAAAAAAAAAAAAAAGATAAAAGAACGAAAACATCTCCTATTTACGAGAATTTGTTAATGGCCATTAAAGAGGGAAACAAAATTTGAACATTTCTACAAACCATGATAACCATCTTATAATTTTGAAACAGTGGCCTGCATGTAGAAGTGTGTAGAAAGTCAACCGATTCAATTAGAACCGACCATCCATAATTGGACATCCAATTGTATTCGGATCGGATCAAATTGAAATTTCAACATCCAGTTTGGATCGGCCAGTTATTGGATGGTAGTCCATAACCGACCAAAACCGACCGAACCGAATCGACCAACATCCAATTACCATCCGATTATCCATCCAACTATCATCCAATTAATTTGTTTGCAATTTGCTTAAATCTGAATTTGTTTTGTGTTGGTTTTTGAAATTTACTCTCACTTGTGTTGGTTTTAACACATATTAAAAGTGATTAATCAATTTATTCCATTGTTATAAAATTGGATTAAATTAACACATTAAATGGATCGGATCCGATTTGATCATCCAATGGTTGTCAGATGAATCCAATCCGATACAATAAATATCCAATAACAATATCCGATGGATATCTAATCCGATTCATTTGGATTGGAAAAATCCAACATCCAATGGATGATTGGATTGATTCAGTTCCCATCACATTCATTGAATATCAACCGATGAACAACCCTATCTGCAAGAACATACAATATTATTTTTAATAAACTATAAAAGGACCAAATTTGTAGTTTAATTTTAAAATTAAGATATTGGTACAATTTTTTCCTTTTTTGGAGGGGGGTTGACTGGGCCCTTCCCTATAAGGCCCTACCACCTGGGCCTGTTATTATTTCACATAAAATCCATAATGTCTAAAATGAGGATTAATGAATGTTATATGTGCATTTATTAAATTAAATATGATTGCCATAATTATTTGATGAAAATGATAATCTAATCTATTCAATAAAACAATTCAGAAGATTGGACGACTTTTAAACCGTTCATAGATTTGTTCATTATGAGTTGTGTGGTTCATGAAATTAGAAGGAATTGGAATGACCAATTTTATTGACTAAATTCCAAGTTTATGATTGGTTTACGGAATGAAGATTTCATTGAATTCCACAATTTAAAAAAATTCACCATTCATTGGGTTAAGTGAAAGAATTGAATTCCTACCAATCAAACGTATGGTCAAATTTCATGCAAATTCTTTCAAAGTCAAATTCTTTCGATAGATTCTAATTCTATCAAATTCCATTATGTGAACCAAACACCCCCCCAAGTCTCATAAAACATATTTCAAAAGCAAATAACCACAAATATCATATGCACAAAAATATTGTTAGAAATGTAAAGAGATAAGGAAGAGGTACTTGAAAACTGGTTTTCGTGGTTCACCCAATCTTGGCTACGTGCCTACGTCCACCTCCGAGACCTTCTCGAGTCACTTCATTATTGTTGTAATTTAAGATAGAACAAAAACCATACAAATCGATCTTACAACGAAGATATAAAATACTCAACTTTTTATAAAAGGGAGAATCAGTCAAAGATATTATAGGGAGATAAAACTCAAACTTTATAATATGTATTTAATCAATGATTTGTGTAGGAAGATAACACTCAAATCTCACGCAATATTTAAACACATTTAAAGATGAAGAACAACCTTAATCCAACGATTAAGAATTAGGAAGTGTTTAACTCACACCACTTACAATATGATGAACTCACAAGAAAAACAAGTAGAGAGTATAATAATCTCTTAAAAGATGAAGTTTGATATAAAAATAAAGAACATAATGAACATTCAAGATGTTCTTGAAAGATTTTTCGTGTTTTTTTAAGCTAAAGTTATTGTATCAAAACGTGGCTTAATATCCCTTAAAAGAGATGAGATTTTTGTAAAAAGAATACTCGTGGATCTCCGCGGATGCCACTTGCGGACGTTCGCGAAAGCCTTATGCGGACATCCACGGACCACTTTTTTGACCACTCTGAAATCCAGTCGTTGAGAAGTACTTTTTGTCAGAAAAGACAACCAAGATCCGCATAAGACTTTTGCGGAAATCCGCGGCATCGTTCATAGCTTTATATTTTTCTGATGTCAAAAGAGAAGCGACATTTAATCTATTGAATTTTTTTTTTCACAAATTCGAATTCAAAAAATTCAAATAAAAGTTTTTACAGAACTTTATAAAAATTAACATTTTTATAAAATTTGTCTCGATTTTATAAAAACACATTATATAAAATATCTCTCGATAGAACACCATATTTATTTTATAAAAAAAGTTTTATAACATTCTTTTTAGAGGTATTTTTAAAACCTCAATTTAAAAAACAATTAATCCAAGTCGAGATACGTTATATACTACTCGATATCATGTAGAACTCGAATGAAAACTTCACATTGGCTCGGATTTAATCTTCAAACATTTGTCAACGCCTGTTCTAATGCAATCTTCGAATTTTCTGTTTTGGCATGGCTCTCGAAGCAATGTGGCTTTTGACTTTTATGGATTACTTGAACGTACACGGTTCTTTATTTGATTCTCAGTATATCGTAAATATACACATCAAGTAGAATCATTAATCCATTAAATACTTTGTTTCTTTGAAATCATCAAAACAAATATATAAAAACATATAGAGATGTGGTACGCATGCACCAACAGTTTATTTTTATAAACTCTTTAAATATAAATTCATATACGATAAAACTTATCGTTTGTTTGTTAGTAGTTTAATGGAACTCGCAGCTTAATTAGTCATATATATGGCGCTTTGGTAGTAGTTTAATGATATAGAAAGAGGCTTATTCAGTAAGAATCCCGCCGGGAGGGGGGGGGTATGCAGAAAGTCAAGTTTTTTTTTCAAACCTTCTACTCCCAATTAAAAACATATTCCATCCATCTAAGAAAAAACCCTCCCAAACCAAAACATTCTCAATCTATACAAACAGATTGATTAATCTAAACAGACAACTTTATCCATACAAAACTTAATGAAAAACCAAGCAAACAGTCATTGGTTGTATATCTTAACGTTTTACTAAGACTTAAATCTTAACCTAAAAAATTATATATTTAATTGAGTAAATTTCAATTTTGCTTCCTATGGTTTTTTTAGTCCCTATAAAATTTTTATTGCAAGAAAATCATCGTGGTATGTAAAAATGCTTGGTTTGGATCCCTACTGGCTATTTGTTTTTTTAAAAATACATCTTAATGACTCTTAAGTCTGAATCGTTTAGACTTTTTGGCATTTCACTGTTTTTTTTTTCCAATTTTCAGAACCTCTTAATGTCTCTTAAATACATCATAAATAAGAAGTAGTGACATAACTTCTTATAATCTCTTATCCCACCTCATTTCATATGTTATTCTTTTCTCTCAAGACGCCTCCAGACGTTACAAAAACAAACAGTCTTATTGATTCACATTTAAGACTTTAGCACCACCTCTTATTAATCATTAGTGAAATAAGACTTCAGAGTTCAAACCTTTTAAAAAAACAAACGTCACCGAAAACTATAAAAAAAATCCTTTAAATCAAGAGTATCGTGGTTATTTTACTTTTTAATTTAATTTTCTACTAAAATACAATTTACTCAAAAAAAATTAACATGGAACTAAAAATGTCATTTACTCAAAGAAACCATAGTGGATGGATTTTAGGACTAACTTACTTTATGTTATGGGCTTAGATTTGGACCAAACATTGAAGCTTGGGCTTCTTGGTCCATTAATACGTGTTTTCACAACCTTTTCCTATTATAAATATATATATATATATATATATATATATATATATATATATATATATATACTAATTATAGATTGATATTATCTTAAGAAGTTGAGACTTAAAAAATCTAAAAAAATATATGAAATTCTAATTTATTTACATTTTTAAGTGAAAAAATTATTAATTAATGGCCATTAAGTTAGAGTAAAGGATGAAGTGTACTTGTTAGCATACATTTAACTATGTGATTACGTGTGAGTATTAATTATATGTAAAGATAATAGAATGATTATAGTCTTATACATGTATATAGTATTACCGTTATGGTTACATCTTTTATATATAGAAAGATGATCTATTAATATTTTGAAGATCGAATAGTGCATCTTGATGAACAACTGCTACAAACATCTTTAAATGATTTCACACTATGTTATGTGAATAAAAGAATTGTACATTCTTCTTGTTGGATCTTTAGATTTGTTGGTACATTTGTTACCACCATATTATGCATGTGTTGCACCATCGAGTTTTGATAATTTAACATAATGCCTATAATACTAAGGGGGCGTTTGGTTCACAGGAATCCGACGGAATTCGAAGGAATTGGAATGATCTGCTCGTGTGGGTACCTGTAGAGGTGTTCTAACTTGAACACTTGGTTCTACATTAACTCTTCATCGATTTAAGAGGTAAAAATCAAATCTTGATGTTTTTAGTTTTTCTTTTTGTTGATCTATTTTTACTCAATTGGATCATGACTTTTGGAAATCCCTATAACATATGTTTTGTTTTTCCTATAATTTTATGTTGTTTGTTTAAAATCAGTTTTAAACATACCCGGGATTTGCATTAGTGGTATCAGAGCCACTCTTGAGTAAATAGATTTGGTTGCCTTTAGGAAGCGATTCAGTAATTAAACCTTCATGAACAAGAAATCGACATTCGTAATATTTATACACTACCATAAGCCAATCATTTGTCTTAAATGCTAGCAACAAGTGTGTATTTAGAAATAAGAAAGATGAAGTTGAAATTGTGGTCAGAAACAAACCTAGAGTGGTAGCTAAATATATTGTGAAAAAAATAATATATTGATTATGACATTTGCTCCAGTTACTAGGATTGAAGCAATTAGGATTTTTCTAGCTTATACAACACATTTTACAACGATCAAATGAGATTCTTTAGGTTCAGATTGATAGCGTGCACAAAGACAAGTAACATACATGATATCAGGTCGGCTAGCTATGAGATACAACAAGGAGATGATCATTACTTAAATCATACAATAATATCTTATTTTATTGTAATATTGCTATATATATATATTGTTTTACTTTTTATAGAAAAAAGAGAAAAGAATAAACAAAAAGACTAAAATGACTCTTGATTTAACGGAGTTAACTGAGGCATTAGTCAGAAGGACCATGATGAAAACAAATTTAATATCACAAGAACGAAATCCACAATAATTATACCATAGGGGACCCGAGTAAAAAAAAATAACAAAACAGAAGGACCAAATCCACAATTCACTCTTTTTATAATTATTTATAATTTCTTTTCATAAATTATTTATAAAAATGTAATTCATGTCAATTCCAATTCCTACAAAGCAAACACAATAAATATTCCAAATCCAAATCACTCCAATTTCAAATAATTTCATAAAATCCAAATCGATCAAGACCATTCAATCAAACTAAACACTCCCTTAGGGGGCGTTTGGTTCGCAGAATGTTTTTAGATGAAATGGAATTTGTCAAAGGAATTTGACTTTGATGGAATTGGAATGAAATGTTGTCTGGTTTGACCACCTGTTTGGTTGACAGAATTGGTATGGAATCTGTTAAATGAATTGGAATTTTTCTGTTTGGTTCACAGATTGTAGCTTCGGAATTGGAATAGAATTTTGGTAAATGACCAAAATACCCTTTTTGATTATTTTAATTTTTTAAACAAAAATTACTTTAATAAAATAGTCATTAAATAGTTTAATTTTTAACAAAAATTGTTTTTATTATTTTAGCACATGAATGATGCCGAGAGAGTGAGGAGAGAGAGGGAGAGAGAGAGAGGAGAGAGAGGAGAGGAGAGAGGAGAGAGTGGAGGAGAGATAGAGGATAGAGGGAGAGAGAGGAGAGATAGAGGATAGAGTGGAGGAGAGATAGAGAGAGGGAAGAGAAAGAGAGAGTAGAGAGAGAGGAGAGAGAGAGAGGGAAGAGAAAGAGAGAGGAGAGAGAGAGGAGAGATAAAGAGAGAGGGAAGAGAGAGAGAGAGAGAGAGAGAGAGAGAGAGAGAGAGAGAGGAGAGAGTGGAGGTCAGAGAGAGGAGAAAGAGAGATAGAGAGATGAGAGATAAAGAGAGGAGAGAGAGAGGAGAGAGAGGGAAGAGAGAGTGGAGGAGAGAGGGAGAGAGAGAGGAGAGAGAGAGGAAAGAATGGAGGAGAGAGAGAGGGAGAGGGAGAGAGAGGAGAGAGGGAGAGATAGATAAAGAGAGGAGAGAAATAGAGAGGAGAGAGAGGGAAGAGAGAGAGATAGCGAGAGGAGAGAAATAGAGAGGAGAGAGAGGGAAGAGAGAGAGATAGCGAGAGGAGAGAGAGGGAGATAGAGATGAGAGAGATAGTTGATGTTTGTTGATAATCAATATTAGTAGGGTTTAGTTTGGAGTAAAGGGTAAATTTGAAATTATCAAAATATAAGATTCCATTCCATTGAAATCCTTGGGTTTTAGGATGGAATGTTCAAATCCTTCATTTGTGAAATTTGGTGGAATTCACACATTCATTCCATAGAAAAGAATGAACCAAACAAGGGAATTGAATTTGGTCAAAGGAATTGGACATTCCAATTCCATCAGAATCTGCGAACCAAACGCCCCCTTAGAGTAATTCAAATTCTTTGTCCTAGTCTCCTTAAATATTTTGTGTCATTGTCCTAACTTTTTAATTTCATGCATTTCGTGTTTGAATATTTATGTTTCAAAATTGTATTTTGCTTAACATTTTTGAAATGTAAAAACCGTCAATAGTAAAAAAAAATTGTTGTGTTCACCTATTCACCCCCGTATAGGTTGTTTAACAACACTTGTATATATCATACTCCTATTTTGGATCTTTTGTACCAAATCCAAACAAACTTCAGCGAAGGATATTGTATATCTATACTATATTATAAAGACGGAATAAAAAACTCTTAATTACTACTTATAAAACATAAGGTACTACCATTTTATGCATACATTTCAAAAATCTCTTAATCACAACTTAGTATGCATAAGGTACAACTCATTTGAAAAAAAGTTCAAACTTTACTTTTTCACTACCTTTCTTATTCAAGTTTTTTTCCTTCCATTTGGGGTTTTTCCAAAAGAATAAAAGTTATTTACTTGCTCAAATTAACATATTTCTTTAATTATGATAGTACATGTATTTTCTTCATGAATACAAGTTTTTAAAACCTTTTGAATTCTATAAAACTAACTAATAATTAAAATTTAATGCATTATATTTGTTATTTTTACCTATTCTATATTTCAGTATTTTGAAAAAATATTATCATTCGTTATATATCGTTGATTAATACATGTTTTTAAAATTCAAATATACATTTAACGATTACTTTAATATAATTTCTTAATGCATTATATTTGTTTCAGTATTTTGAAAAAAATAGTATCATTCGTTATATATCGTTGATTAATACATGTTTTTAAAATTCAAATATACATTTAACGATTACTTTAATATAATTTCTTAATGCTTCATGATTGAAAAAAACTCAAGTTATGCGTTTATCACTACTAATGCTACATAAATTATAAAGATATGATTTACTCCATATATATATATATATATTTTTTCCTGACAAACTATTACATTAATTTTTTATTTCCATTTACAATTGCTCACCCCAATACATTGCACGGGTACATTACTAGTTGACCAAAAGTGGGTCATAGACACCGGGTCTATTGAATGCTTTATAAAAAGACTTAGCATTATCATGAATCGAGTGGTAGAGGGTCGCATCCTCATCTTGATTATGGACTATATATATGACTCATTCAAAGTATCTTCAACTGACTCTCCAAAATATATAAAACAAAGATTTTCGATAAGTTTTTTAAAAACTTTCTTTAAAATGGAGAAAGTATGATAGAAATGTGAAATTCTTTAAATTTGAAAAATATCCCAAAAATGATTTCAGTAAGAGAGAATTTTTTTTATACTTCCACCAATAAGATTTTTGAAATTAAATGTTTAAGAGAAAAAAATAAACTTTTATTAAATATACGGAATATTTTAATAAATATTTTAGAGTAAACTATGATTTTCGTCCTTGTGGTTTGTAACACCCTAAAAATTTAGAGGAATTTAAAATTTGAAAATTCGGCAATATGTTGGCTATAAACTGAGCGAAACCTGGATTAACCATCACCTGTCAAATTGATCCCAAGTATCATCCCGAAAACGGGGAATGTAACATAATGTTTACAACTTAAGGAATGAAGAATTAATGTACGGCAACCTAATAATCTAAACAATTATATTAGATTACGGTCGGGTGTCGCTACTATTCCAAAAATGAGTATCTATCCACACATTTACACCGGTCTCTACAACTCCCAAAAAGGACCGCTCTCAACCACGCGGTTGACCTCTCATTCCCGACCGATCCCGCCACTAGGACGCCTTGTCATATATGACAACCACAGAAGCAAGTGTTAGGCTAGAGCCTAGTGAGAATGTATAACCTTAAATAAATAATGAAATAGAATTACAACACAAGAACATTTCATTTATCATAGTTCTCAACCAATTTGCTCCACCTGTCATCAAACATGAAATTCCATAAAAGTCTCATCAATATATATATATATAATTCCTATCCAAGCCCACAAGCTTGATAGCATCAATCCAAACCAGATCTTTAGCAAATTTAGGCACTCAACCCAAATCGGGTATTTCGCCTTTTAAAGACATCAACTCAAACCAAGTCTTTAGTCTATTCGGGACCTCAACCCAAACCGGGTCTTTAGTCTATTGATGACGTCAACCCAAACCGGGTCTTTAGTCTATTTGTGGCCTCAACCCAAACCGGGTCTTTAGTCTATTTGTGGCCTCAACCCAAACCGGGTCTTTAGTCTACTTATGCCATCATCTCAACCAGAGACTATAGTCTATAAACCAACATCAAACTCCCAACATAACCAACATATGACTTACTAGATTCATACCACTCATACCACATATTTTAGTCAAGTATTTTCTCTAATACTCTTCATTTAAACCTCACCCACAAAAGGGATTTTTAGGTTAACTTCACATAATCGAATCAGTAGATAAAAATGGTGCATATAAATATTAGCACATTAATAGGTATGTATAAAGGTAGAAGAGTCAAGAAACACACTCACCTTGATGATTTCTTACAAAAATCAAAACCCTAGGAGAGGAAATGGAGAGGTGAGATCTTGGGAGTTGCTACTAGCTAAGATCTTGACCAAAATCACCTAGAGATGCATTTAAGACTCCATTAATAAACATTGAAGATTATTAAATGAAGTGGGTGGAAAGTAGGGCAAGATCTCTTACCAAAAATGCCTGAGAAAACTCCCAAATCAGCTTCCAAAATCAGTCCCAAATGGTGAAATCCCGTAAATGGGGTTATTATACCCTAACTGCTCGTCGGCGACTATCACCGGGAGACAATGCCCTGGTCATAGTCGCTGCCTCGCTGGGCATTGTCGCCGCCCAGCTCCCCCTTTCTGCCGGATTTCCAGAAACCCACTCACCACCAGCGACATTGACCCGCAACTATGCCCTAGTGGCATAGTCGTCGGGCATAGTCGCCCAAGGTTTCCATGCCTCCATTTCGACCCGAAACGACCCGATTCTCAAACAAGGAACGTATGATCAAGTCCAATTAATCAAACCAAATAACATGACAAAATAGCAAGGTCAAACGTCACTCCCAAGAATTTTGAAATAAGAAAATTTACCCAAAACTACGGGTGTTACAATCCTCCCTAACTTGGGAATGATTTCGTCCCCGAAATCCTAATTATAAGAACAAATGAGGATATCGGCGCTCCATGTCCTCTTCCGCTTCCCAAGTCACATTCACACCGTGATGGTGTTTCCATTGAACCTTCACCATGACGACTTCTTTATTCCGGAGCTTCTTGGTCTCTCTCTCTAGAATGGCGTCAGGCTCCTCAACATAACGATTGTCTTCCACCCGAATTTCGGATAACAGTATGACGCTCTCTTCTTCCGCCAAGCACTTCCGTAAGTAACACACATGGAATGTGGGGTGGATTTCGTCCATCTCCAACGGTAAGTCTAGCTTATAAGCTTGAAGTCCAATGCGCTCGAGAATAGTAAACGGCCCGAGGAAACGGGGACTTAGTTTCCCACGCTTTCCAAACCGGATCAAGCCTTTCCAAGGAGATACTTTTAACATTACTTGATCTCCCACTTGGAACTCCACCGGTCTCCTCTTCTTGTCGGCATAACTTTTCTGACGGTCTTGTGCCGCCTTCAAACGTTCTCGGATTGCTTTGACCTTGTCGGCCGTTTCTTGTACGATCTCCGGTCCGGCAAATTGTTTCTCACCGCCTCTAACCAACATACGGGGGTTCTGCACTTCATCCCGTACAAAGCCTCAAATGGTGTAAGTGAGTGTCCCAATTACCGCCAAAATCAATCACACACGACCTAAGCATATATTCCAAAGTCTGAATTGTCCTTTCACTTTGTTCGTCGGTCTGTGGGTGGTACGCTGTACTCAGGTTCACTCGAGTACCCAACTCTTGATGTAAGGCTCCCCAAAATCTGGATGTAAACCGATTATCGCGATCGGAAACTATAGACAAAGGTATACCATGTCTAGAGACCACTTCGTCTATATACAGTTTTGCCAACTTATCCATTGGCAAAGTCTTTCGCATTGCTAGAAAATGCGCACTATTCGTCAATCGATCAACAATCACCCAAATTGTGTCATTTCCCCTCAAGGTCTTCGGTAGCTTGGTCACGAAGTCCATAGTAATCTTGTCCCACTTCCACTCGGGTATTTCTAACGATTGAAGGCTCCCATAAGGTGGTTGGTGCTCAACCTTCACTTGCGAACAAGTTACACACCGCTCCACATAATGTGCCACGTCCAACTTCATAACCGACCACCAATAATGTAGTTTTAATCTTTATACATTTTTGTGCTTCCCAGGTGGATGGAGTATTTGGATTTATGTGCGTCCTCCAAAAGTAGCTCCCAGTTTCCTCCAATCTTCGGCACCCAAACGCGCCCGTTAAAACATTTGATCCCCTGGCTATCCTCGGTCAAAAGTAATCGTTGCTTGGTCATCACCTCATCTTTGAGATTTTCTTCCATCAAAGCCTCGTTTTGTGACGCTTTGATCTTCTCCAAGAGACTGGACACTAACTCAATCCTTGAAAGTTTGGCTCGGAGCTTCCCACTATATTCCTTCAGACTCAAGGCATCAACCACCACATTTGCCTTACCCGGGTGGTAGAGTAGTTCGCAGTCGTAGTCCTTGAGAAGTTCCAACCATGTCATTTGCCTCATGTGGAGTTCCTTCTGATCAAAGACATACTTCAAGCTCTTGTGATCCGTGTACAAGGTACAGTTTGTGCCGTAGAGATAATGTTGCCATAACTTTAATGCGAACACTACCGCCACCAACTCCAAGTCGTGAGTGGGGTAGTTCTTCTCGTGCATCTTCAATTGTCTGGATGCGTAAGTGTAACACCCTCAAATCTGAAAATAACAACTTAATTAAAATTTCTAAATACATCAACTAATACCTTGAACTACAAACATAAATTGAGAATCAACCTCAATATTCCCATTCACTTTATACATACATTCTATGAACAGGACGGGTGTTACTAAACCCAATAACAAATACTATCTTCAATCCTGCGGAGGACTTAATGCTCATGCTTAGTCTCTATCTCCAACTCGCGGAAGACTTAATACCCATGCATAACCACTATCTCCAAACTGATACCTGATGCACTTGCCGACAAATAAAAAGGGTTAGGCTTAACGCCTAGTGAGCTCAAGAGTTTTAGCATGAATGAATAAATCTTTAAAAAAGCAAGGAAACCAGTTTAAAGCGAGATCCTTCGAAATAATATACTTTAACATGGAAACGACACATTTTCCCAAAATATGCACCTTTAAAGACAATGCTCCCAAACACACGTTTCATATAAAATGATGCAATCCGGAACTCACCCAAGATGGGATCATAGTTCGACATTCCTACTTATGGAAATGTAAATAATACCTTATAACCCAAAACACCCAAAATACGGGCGGAACATAATACTCGACCCTTAAGTAAAGGAAAACGATTCTTAAATAATATGGTATGTCATTGAAAACATGTAACCCAATTTAATACTCACGCGACCATAAAGTAGAATGAAATCCCAATATTAAAACATGGACAATTAAATATCCAAAATACGACGGGCCGACGACGGGGGCTTCCCGTATCCGTTGAGAGCGGAGGAACACAAAAGTATGCCACTCAGACAACGTTAATCGTATGACACTTCACAACACATAAGCCCAAGTGTCTCTATGACTCCCTTCAAGTGATATTTGAATTATCTTCATGCATCATTTTCAACAAAAAGATGGAAACCGTACTCTCTGGCTATCACAAGGAAAATGTCGATGTCATAGACATAGGACATAGCTCACCCTTCAGAACAAACATTTGCTTTGTCTCTGAAAACTCTGCTAAAAGATGCTGGCTCTGGCACAAGCGTCTTTCTCATCTAAACTTCAAGACTTTGAATGTCCTTTCAAACCAGGAGCTTGTCACGGGCATGCCAAAGTTGTCCTTTGTGAAAGAAAAGCTGTGTGCTGCATGTGAGAAATGGAAACTCGCAAAATCTTCCTTCAAGTCCAAGCAATGCTTCTCCATCACTCAGCCTCTTCAGATGCTCCACATGGATCTGTGTGAACCAGTCAGTACTCCAAGCCTTGGTGGTAGAAGGTACATTCTGGTTATTATTGATGAATTCACTCGTTACACTTGGGTATTTTTTCTCAGGTATAAAAGTGACACTACTGAAGAAATCATAAAGTTCATCAAAAAATCTGAAGTATTGAATGGGCAGCTGGTAAGATCTGTAAGAAGTGACAACGGGAACAGAATTCAAGAACAGTATGTTGGATGACTTTTTCAATGAAAAAGGCATCTCTCAGAACTTCTCTGCCGTTCGAACTCCACAACAGAACGGTGTAGTGGAGAGAAAGAACAGAACGCTATGTGAAGCTGCCCGATCCATGTTGAGTGAATCTCACCTCCCTACCTACTTTTGGGCCGAAGCAATCAACACTGCATGCTTCACCCAAAATAGGTCTATGATTGTAAAAAGACATAATAAGACTCCTTATGAAGTCTTTTATGGTAGAAAACCCAACATTGGTTTTCTTCATGTCTTTGGGTGTGTCTGCTACATTCTCAATGATAGAGAAAATTTGGGAAAATTTGATCCCAAAGCTGACGAAGGAATCTTCGTGGGATATTCTCTCACTTCCAAAGCTTTCAGAGTCTACAACCTCCGAAGGAAGTGCATTGATGAATCCATCCATGTCAAGTTTGATGACCTCAAGATATCATCACACTCTTGTGATGATGAAGAATTGAGCAGATGGATATCCTCCTGTGTTGGTGATAGTCCCTTCCAACATCATCAAACATTCCCTACACAGTTCCCACTTCTCTCTACCAAAACAAAAAACCTTCTACATCTCACAACCCTTCCTCTCATCAAGAGGATGATCCTCAGCTTACCCAACCTCAACATACACTCCAAATCATCCCAGTCTCTCCATCTGACATTCATTCCTCACCTATACAAGCCGATCTTCCATCCATCTCTCCCCAAAATTTCCCTTCCAACTCTCCTCTACAAATCTCTTACCCTCCTCCTTTACCTCCAACCCTAAAGTGGACAAAAGATCACCCCATTGATCAAATCATTGGTGATCAACAAGCTGGTGTACAGACTCGAAGAGGTGTTGGTAACATTTGTCTCTATGTGAACTTCCTTTCTCTCATTGAACCAAAGAAAGTTGACGAAGCTCTAGCTGATCCATGTTGGATCACTGCCATGCAAGAAGAACTTTCTCAGTTCGAAAGGAATAAAGTCTGGAGATTGGTTCCTCGTCCTTCCAGAAAAACCATCATAGGAACCAAGTGGGTCTTTCGGAACAAAATGGATGAAGAAGGCACGGTGATCAGAAACAAGGCCCGACTGGTTGCACAAGGCTATAGGCAAGAGGAAGGAATTGACTATGATGAAACATTTGCTCCAGTTGCAAGACTTGAAGCCATCAGAATCTTCCTTGCTCATGCTGCCTACAAGAATTTCAGAGTCTTCCAGATGGATGTCAAGAGTGCCTTTCTGAATGGGGAGCTAGCTGAAGAAGTCTATGTGAAACAGCCCCCTGGATTTGAAGATCCAGTCCATACTGACTATGTGTACAGATTGGACAAAGCTCTCTATGGTCTAAAGCAGGCCCCCCGTGCTTGGTATGCCACTCTTGCTGACTTTCTCCTGAAGAACAAGTATACAAGAGGTAAAATTGACAACACTTTGTTCATCAAGCAAACCTCAGGTAATCTTATCCTTGTTCAAATTTATGTGGATGATATCATTTTTGGTGCCACTGATGAGTCACTGTGTGACGAGTTTGCCTCTCTCATGAAAAGCCAATATGAGATGTGTATGATGGGGGAGCTTACCTTTTTCTTAGGACTTCAAGTTAAACAATTTTCAGAAGGAATCTTTATAAATCAAAGTAAATATATTCGTGACCTTCTGAAGAAGTTTAATTTTGAAAACTCCTCCCCCATGAAAACTCCCATGGCACCACCTTTGAAACTCCATACTGATCCGGATGGTGTATCTGTGGATATCACCAGCTACCGAGGCATGATCAGCTCTCTTCTTTATCTTACTGCGAGTAGACCAGATATTATGTTTGCTACTTGTCTGTGTGCGCGTTACCAAGCTAATCCGAAAGAATCTCACTTGGCTGCGGTTAAACGCATTTTTCGGTATCTGAAAGGTACCATGAAACTGGGTCTTTGGTATCCCAAAGACTCAGGTTTTGATCTAATAGGGTATTCAGATTTTGATTTTGCAGGCTCTAAGATTGATAGGAAGAGCACCACTGGCAGCTGTCAACTCCTTAGTGGCAAGCTTGTTAGTTGGTCTAGCAAGAAGCAGAACTCAGTCTCCACCTCTACTGCTGAGGCTGAGTATATAGCTGCTGGGAGTTGTTGTGCTCAAATCCTCTGGATGAAGAACCAACTTAGAGACTACAATCAGCTGTACTCTCACATCCCGATTCTGTGTGACAACTCTAGTGCGATAGCCATCGCAAACAATCCGGTGCTACACTCTCGTTCCAAGCACATCGATATCCGATATCACTTCATTCGGGATCACATCTCTAAGGGTGAAATCGAGTTACATTTCATCCCTACCGACCTCCAACTGGCGGATCTCTTCACCAAACCTCTTGACGAAGCTCGGTTCAAGTTCCTCATCGGAGAACTCGGTATGTTAAATGCTGATCTTTAATTTAAAAAAAAATGAGAGAAAGAAAAGAAATCAAAAAAAAAAGAGAGAAAAGAAATAAAAATAAATGAGAGAAAGAAAATAAATCAAAAAAAAATTTGTATTTTTTATTTTTATTTTTTTCGGTAACTCTCTCTCTCTACCCAACTCTCTCTCTTCCTCTCTCTCTCTCTCATTCGGTCGCTCTCTCTCTCTTAACCCTCCCTCCCTTTCGGTATCTCTCTCTCTAGCCCTCTCTTTCCACCGAAAATCCCTCCTCCCTCCCCACTCCCTCTTTCGGCCCCCCACCCCACCGACCCCCTTTCCCCTCTTCATCCCACCGACCTCTTTCCCTCATCTCTCCTTCGGCTCCCTCTCTCTCTACACCCACCGAAACCAAACATCCCCTTATACCCACCGAACCCACCGAAACCTCCCCCCCTTCGGCCTCCCCTCACCCGCCAAACACCAATCCCCCCTTCGGTTTCTCTCTCCCTCTCTACCCTTCGATAACCGAACCAACCCCATCCCTCTTCTATGGCCGCCGACCACACTTCCCCTAGCCGAACCCCTAGCTTGCCGAAACCCCCCCCCCTAGCCGAAATCTCCCTTCTTCTTCCCCTTGGCCGAAGATACCCCAAACACCCTCCTTAATTTTTTTTCTCTAACCGAACTCTCCCTCCTCCTTACCCCTTAGCCGAAGCTAACCCAAACACCTCCACCGAACCAACCGGCCCCCCTTATAACTCCCGAACATCCCCCCTCCCCCTTACCTTCGGCCGCCCTCACACTCTCCCCACCGAAGCCTCCACCTTCCCTCCTTCCTCCCTCTCGGTTTCCTAGCCACCGAAGACCAAACCCCCATCACCCATCCCCACTTCGGCCTCCAATCAAACCCAAGGACGAAGACCCCACTCCCCCAACACCTCCTTATACCTCCCCACCGAAACCCCCCTTATTACTCCTATCCACCAACCAAAAAACCCCACCCTCTAGCCGAAACCCCCCTCCCCCCCCCCTCACCCCAATTATTTTTTTTCGGCTACCACCCTCCCCCCCAACCATTCGGCCGATCCCCCCCCCCCAACCCATCATTCGGCCGACCCCCACCCCACCCTCTTTTCCTTTTTGTATTTTCCTTTTTCTCTTTTCTTTCCCTATTCCCAAGATTCCCCTACCTATCCCCTCCTTTCCTTTTTCCACATCCTACCCAATCTTCCCTTTTCCTTACATAATCTTTTTCCAACTCTTTCCTTCCACCTTTCCCATCCTACTCTACTACCTTTCCTTACATTTCTTCCATATTTTTTCTTTTCCCCATCTTTTCCTCTTTTATCCCATCAAATCCCTTCCTTTCTTCCTCCCCCTATTATCTCTCCCATTATTACCTCTATTTTTTTTAAAATTCAAATTTCCTCATTCCATCTATAAATACTAACCCATTTTCATCTTTTTTTTACCATCCCTCCTACTTCTCTTCTCTCTTCTCTTCTTTCTTTTCATGGCTTCCTCCACCTCTCCTTCTTCCAAGGCTCCCAAGAAGAATATGCCCCCTCCTCCTCCCACTTCTCTTACGGATCTCATCTTCAATCCATGCAACCATGTTGCACGATTGGAGTGTGATCCCAGTCATAAGGAATTTAATCATATTTCTTCCTTTCTTCAAAAATCACCTCTTCGGTTTGCGTTGACCAAAAACCCGCCAAAAATGAGCAAAATGCTCATTGGGAATTTTTGGCTCACATGTGTTTACGATGCAACAACCAACAAAGTCTCCGCTTCCATTCTTTTAGAACCGACGTCCCCGGACATCACTTTCGGTGTCGAAGATGTTAGGCGGGCCCTTGCTATTCCCTCCTACGATTGTTATGACGCATTTCCTCTTGGCACCGAACATGATAAGGTGGTTGCGGCCTTGAACTATATTCATGGCGAACATGATCGGGGTCGTGGCACACTTCTCCGCAGGCATATGGGAGGTATCTGGAACTTCTTTTTCTCTCATATTATTTTCTGCCTGAGTAAGAAGACTGGTGGACATGATCAATGTCCATCCTACCTTACTCAACTAGCCCATGCTATCATGTTCCAGCGTAAAATAGATTACGCTCAGTATTTTTTTCACGAGTTGATCTCTCTCATTACACCGCCTAAGCGACCGCATGTTGCTTACCCGCGGTTCATTTGGCTTATAATCAACAACTTACTTGTTGATGCAATTGAGGCGGACCATCGGGTCATCTATGACTATCATGCCCCGCTTGTGACAAGACCTCTTCTCAAACGGGGTCCCTTGGCGACTGATAATCCTCTCCTTCCAGGTATGGTCTCCTTCATCAACTCTCCCGATCTACAGTGGGGAGATGCCAAGGACACTCCGGTGTCCAAAGGTCCTTCCTCTGTAGTGGACCCCTCTTCCCTCTCCCTAGTGACGCCTGCTAGCACTCACTCCTCACAGGCTACAGGCACCGCCGCACTTGCCCAAATGACCATACCACCGAAAGGACCTTCGGTGGTTACCCAGGTCACCCCCCACACCTCAAAGCGGCGACACTCTACCTCTTCCCCTCCCTCTTCTCCCAAAAGAAAGAGGAAGGTTTCTAGGGCCAACCCACATACTCCACCCACCGATTCTTCAAAATCGGCCGGTGTTGAAATTGTCCCATCCAGGCCCGGGGAATCTGCTACACCTACTGCCACCTCCTCTGTATCCTCTCCAAAGGATGCATGTGAGACTTTCGGGGACCCTCACCTTCCCTCTTCCCCCTCCTCCTTAGGGGATGAGGATGACTTGGTCTTCTCCCCGGACCAAGGCTCTGACTTCTCACTACACGGCCTATCACCCGACCATTTCATGGTCGACACTTTTGCACGACCCGGTGAGACTCTGGTCTTACCCAAGGCCAGTGTTGAGGGTATTTCCCAGTATTTAGCTTACTTGCAACAGGGTCACGACAAGGTGACAACTCAAGCAGGCCCCTCTACCTCCGCCTACCGCTCTCCTCCACATTCTCCAGAGAGCTCTTCTTCTCCTATGGCTACCTCCGCTAACGGTAGCTCCTCCGATGACGTATTTTCTTCACCACAGTCACCTGCCACCGATGCTCTCCTCCAATACAATGCATCCTACGAAGAACCATCTCGGATTCTTCCTTTTCCTCATCATCCACCGACGCCTTCACGGTGTCAGGCCTCAGCTTCAGCGCGAGACACTCCTCCTGTTCCTGTCATTCCCCCAGTAATCCTAGCAGATATTCAGGAAGCCAACAAACAACATCGTCTCATTGGTGCTAAATTTCGTGAACATCAGAACGTTCTGGGCTCCCTCGTGAAGGTCACTTGCGACAAGTTGTTATCTCTTGAGACCTCCCATCATCATCTCACTGCCTCAGTCGCTGCTCTTCAAGCAGCCTCTGACGCTCGTGATGCGGAGGTTCGACATCTTCAGGCAGCTTCGCAGGCTCACAGTGCCATTTCCGCTCAGATTCTTCAGTCTCTACTGTCTCTTCATCAGAGGTTGGATTCTTTCTTGGCTGCTCCCCCGACTGCCGCTGAGGGGGAGAAACAGCTGGTCTCTTCAGACATCGGCCGTCAGGGTCCCACTTCTGTTGTTTCTACTGATGCTCCAACTGAGGGGGAGTTGCTTCCAAGACAAGGGATAGACAAAAGAAAGAAAAAGCTATCTGCTGATGAAGAGGCCTTGCTTTCCCAACAACAAAAGGCTTCTGCTCTAAAAGCCTTTGTTTGTGAAGCTGATCGGCTAAAACTTCAACCTCCTTCTAAAGTTGACATCCAGCAGGTAGCTGAGCTTGATTCTGATGACATTCTATGGTACCGAAAATCTTTGATGGAACGAAAGTTGAAATCTAAAATTGTTGAAGTAAAGTTTGGCACCTCCAAACGATCAGAGATAGATATCAGAATTGTCATCCGCAGAGAAGACGACTCTCAGCAGGCTACCAGATTCTGTGACTTGGACGACTACGAACTTTCTGAATGGTATGAAATCTCTGAACTTTTATCCAAGTCCCTTAGTCGACACAAGCCTTCGGTCAAAAGGTCTCTGAACACTCTTCTGGAGAGAATGAAGAACATTGGCAAGAAGTACAAGCATTCTCATGATGAAGAAGTTCAAGTTGAGATTCTAAAGCAGATGTGTCTCTCCTCCCCTCCACAAATCTCTCATTCTGACAAACAACACATCTTCAAGGATCTCGCTGCCAAAGGATTGACTCCCAATTCTCAAAATCTGAATCTGAAGATACTAGGTGGTCCGTCCTTGGGTCCAGACACTGTGACAGGGCGTCCATACAAAGGAGTCTATTTCCTGGATGAGACGGAAACTAAGAGATTCTTCAGACATGAAGAAATATCTATCGCTCACACCGAGTTTCTGTTAGCCATTCTCTCTCTTATCCCCGTTAATTCTCAAGCTGCATTTCTTCGACATGACATTATGGGTGAACTTCATAAAAGACAGAAGAAGGAATGAAGCAATGCTCTATCTTACCTATGTACTTGTAATCTTTGCTTTGTTAAGTCATATTTAATACAAGTGCACTTCTTTTATTTAGTTTGTACATATATACTTCATTCTTTTATTCTTCTGTAAATGTCGGATATACTTATAAATCCTTAAAAAAAATCTATGTGAAAAGAACCCAAAAAGAGTAAATATGGGTCAAAATGAATTTATTCAGTACACTCTTTGTTTTATTCTTTAGTAAGGATGTCATCCTCAAATAGGGGGAGATTGTTGGGTCATCTGAAGATTTGAAGATGACCTCCCGATCTTCCATTTTATATCATCATACTTAGAATATTTTGAGGTTCTTTTAGCAGCTTGGTTTCTATAAAAATGTTCGGTGAAGTCGAAGATCAACCGAAGAAGACAAAGAAGGAGAATATCTTTCAAAGCGGATTGAAGATAGACTCCTCAGCCTAAAGCCAAGTATGCCCACTTGATCAACACCATTGGCCAGGATGGTGTCGATCTCAGTCTTCAGGAGCCGAAGACCTCTTCGGCCGAAGACGTCTTCAGCCGAAGACATCTTCGGAAGCCGAAGATTTCTCAATCTTCAGGAGCCGAAGACTTCCCGAAGACCTCTCAGTCTTAAGAGCCGAAGACCTCTCAGTCTTCAGGAGCCCGAAGATCTCTTCGCCAACCAAAGACTTCTTAATCTTCAAGGCCTGAAGATTTCTCCAACACATTATATCTTTCTGACAAAGTATATTTGTGATATCTTGCATTGACGTGGACCTCATCCGAAGATCAGAAAAAGTATGTTTTGTATTTTACACTCTTTTAAGGAAATGTCTCCACCACCCTCTGCAGCTCAACACTTCAAGCCAAAACACCTCAAGACAAAAGGTACATCCTGTACCTTGCTGAAGACCTGTGTCCATCCCTTGCTCAACAGGTGTCCCATGCATTTAATGCATGAGGCACTATAAATATGGAGGATGGTTCAACTTGCAAGATCACCAACTCTCAAGCATTCAAGCTCTCTAAGTGCACTGGCATTCTCTCTCTAAGAAGTTCTTATTGTTTTCTAAGTGTTTTACAATTGTTCTTCATTTCTCTTTGTGTAAGATTGTTTGAATAGATTTCATCTATTCTCTTCCGCAACAATCAAAAGTTTTCTATGTGTAATTCTTGATTTCAAATCAATAAGAATTAAATTAAGTGAAAAACTGTGTGTATTGTATTCAACCCCCCTTCTACAATACTTTGCTTATTTACTTACTGCTATTTGGGACCAACAGCCCCAAACACGTGAAATAAATGTTTGTACAGCTCCGAAAGAGGACTTCACAACTTTTAACTTTTCCTTCTTTAACCGAAAACGTTGCGGCATAAAATTTTCAACAAGTCTCCTATATATCAGTTTATTCCCTCAAACTTTGTAAGATAATGGGAAAACAAATAAATTTTCAAATCGAGTTTAAAGTCTTGAGCCGCCTCGATAAAACACATTTGACCAAGATGGTAACTACAACGATATGCATCCCGAAAATTTATTTCATGCATTGCAGAAAATTTATAACAGTAAGGTCCACAATTGAAGCACGTTTAGATTAAAAGTTTAATATGAGATAACATAAATATATCACATTTTTACTCACGCGAGTGAAAATCAGATCCAACCCAAAAGTATGCACATATACCCATGTGAAACTCAAGATGCAATCATGAGACACTAAAATTTTCAAGGTGCCTCTTATTGTTCCAAGATGTAGGTGTAAGACTTGCATGAGACAAAGTATTAAACAAAACTCGTAAGTTAACACACACAATGATGTATATGCACATGTTCTCAAAATTATTTACGCAACACAAAATGACGTAAGACGAGACACCCTAAACCCAACTGAATTTTCGTAAGATTTACTAACGTGAAAACCAATTGGCGTCAAACTTTCATTACTTGACAAAAGTGTAAAACGACAATACTTTTAAAATATTAAACTTTTAGAAGTTTCCTCCTTTTACTGAAATGAAAAGTGAAATAGCGTTTTACAAAATTTACATGGGACACGACGCTAAATAACTCGCAAGCTTAAAAGAAGCAAAATTTAAACTCACGCATAAAAAGACATCGTATAAAACAACACTCCATGAAATTTCAACAAAACTCACACAAACTAAAATTCTCAAGAAATTCCGACTCAACGCGTGGGAATAACTTTTCCTTTAAAACCATTGACATATGTGGAGGAGATCCAATGCCTAGGTTAAAATCTCATAGCTACTTGCCCAATACTCAAATGACATTAAAATATGGATATTACAATATCCGCAAATAACGTTAAACAGGAGACGTAAATAAAGAGATTTTTGATAACAATTTGCAATTATGTGCAACAAAACATTTTCATGAATGCTTAAGCTCACAGTTTAAAATCTGGTGAATGCTACATGCTTTACCAAAACCTTATAATGCAAAACACAAACACTTTATGTTTTACGAACATAAGAACAGTTTATGCAAATTTATTTCAGAAATAAATTTAGTGCATGAATTTGATCAACACTTGGCATCATAGGACTATACTTCCCAATGACCCGACACACTATTGTCATCTGGAAGCATCAAACATCTTAAGGCCACACTCTCAATATTTTGATAAGCTTACGAATTTTCCTTGAAATAGAATCAGTCTAACAAACTCGCGAATTTAATCCAACCAAGATTTCCGACCCAAGAGGATCAACTTAGTGACCTCCTCGCACTTAGCTATCACTCCCAGGTGACCTTGATATAAACATCAATCCTTCCTTAAATTACTTGCTTAGAAATTTTCTCACTACCCCAACGGTCATCATACCAAGGTAGTTCAAGTATACACATGTTGCATGTAGGTTCACCATAACACTGGTCAGGTGTCATTATGAACGCACCGTACATGATCATCCTTGCGACCCTCGACAAGTTTCCCGTTCCTAGCGACTCGATCAACTCCAAGATATCTTATCTTAAGGCGCCTAATGTGCAACTTCACTTTCAATCACCTACCAGTACGCTAGTTTGAGTCTAGGCATCCAAAAATCAATACATAAATCTCTCAAACTTAAGCTCTGATACCCACTTGTAACACCCTCAAATCTGAAAATAACAACTTAATTAAAATTTCTAAATACATCAACTAATACCTTGAACTACAAACATAAATTGAGAATCAACCTCAATATTCCCATTCACTTTATACATACATTCTATGAACAAGACGGGTGTTACTAAACCCAATAACAAATACTATCTTCAATCCTGCGGAGGACTTAATGCTCATGCTTAGTCTCTATCTCCAACTCGTGGAAGACTTAATACCCATGCATAGCCACTATCTCCAAACTGAGACCTGATGCACATGCCGACAAATAAAAAGGGTTAGGCTTAACGCCTAGTGAGCTCAAGAGTTTTAGCATGAATGAATAAATCTTTAAAAGCAAGGAAACCAGTTTAAAGCGAGATCCTTCGAAATAATATACTTTAACATGGAAATGACACATTTTCCCAAAATATGCACCTTTAAAGACAATGCTCCCAAACACACATTTCATATAAAATGATGCAATCCGGAACTCACCCAAGATGGGATCATAGTTCGACATTCCTATTCATGGAAATGTAAATAATACCTTATAACCCAAAACACCCAAAACACGGGCGGAACATAATACTCGACCCTTAAGTAAAGGAAAATGATTCTTAAATAATATGGTATGTCATTGAAAACATGTAACCCAATTTAATACTCACGCGACCATAAAGTAGAATGAAATCCCAATATTAAAACATGGACAATTAAATATCCAAAATACGACGGGCCGACGACGGGGGCTTCCCGTATCCGTTGAGAGTAGAGGAACACAAAAGTATGCCACTCATACAACGTTAATCGTATGACACTTCACAACACACAAGCCCAAGTGTCCCTACGACTCCCTTCAAGCTACACTAAAGAGTCAACTGACCTTAGCGATATAACAACGAGAATACCGCTCCAAGGCCCGGACCAAGGGGGATACAACCAAGGCATTGCCCCACCTGGCGGAGGTCCAAAACGCCCATCCAATGGCTACTCCACGCCATGATAGCACCACCCGGACTCAGTCCTTCTAGTGTACTCCTTGAACGGACAAGGTCATAAAACATGTGTCCCGGAGTCCAACCCCGTACCACCCAAATGACCATCAAATAAGACTGACTCATGTGCTTATGGATCCAATGCAACACAGTCTAAGATTACACGACTATACTTGAATGACAACAGCACTCGAGCCTGTAATTATAAATATGCGATAAAAATGCATTTAGATGTAAGCCATGAAATGGGACTCTACATCGAGCTATTAAATCCGGACAATTGTCCACAAGACTCTTTTAAGCCAACACCGAGCTAAAATGCTCAAAATCCATTTGATCAAATAATTATCGGTTCCCCGAGTAATTAAATGTCTGGAAACAACGTTTACGAAGACACATACCTCAAAGACGAGATTAACCCAAAACTCAACACATAATGGGACCAAAGGTTTTCCAAAGGGTTTATGAATGCAAATGTACCCAAAATACGTATAACATGAAATAGACTTCGTTTGTACAAAATCACCATGAATGTGAAAACCATGCTATTTACTCGTTAGAACATTAAAAACCCAAATATGAGCATTTTATGAGGTTAACACAACCCAAGTTCACCAAATATGAAAACTTATCAAAATACTCACCCTTTGACAAATAACCAAGTAAAACATAATTTACTTCAAAATATTCCAAACTTATCAGCAGTTAACCATTTCGTATAAAACACTTTAAAATAACCATTTTGCATGTACACCGTTTTCACAAATCAACTTGAACTCACTTTGCTATATTTAGGCTAAATCTAGATTTTCCCCCCAACTAGAGCTCATTTGAAGAACACTTGGATTCTCAAGACAAAACTTCCAAAACCTAAATCCATACATATTCAATCGCAAATAAACATAATCAACCACAAAGAATCGTTTCCCAAACCATAAACATCAATACCTCAACTAATACCAAAACCCTAACTTCCATAACCGAAGAGAATAGAAGATTACCTTAACCCAAGCTTGAATCCACCAACCAAAACACTTCTAGTTCACCAAAATAACCACAAATCTCCAATCTATGAAAGGAAGCACAAAGGGTGGATGAAACCCTAGAAAACTTGGTGAAAAAGATGAAATGGGAGAGATGAGGATCTTACCACCACAAAATACTCTTGTATACTCCAATAGACCTCCAATCTCTTGCTAGACCCTTGAAGAGCTCTCAAAAACGAAACCGTAGCACTTTGAATCACCCAAATCAGAGTTAGGATGAAGGAGATATGAAGGAATGAAGTTTGGGTGCTGAAAATCGGTTTTAAGCTCATCTAGGGGGTTTCGCGACTTGTCTCGCGACCTTGGGTCGCGGCATAAGTCGCCCGCTTCCCCTGGTTTTCTCCTCGATACTGTTTTGGCCATAACTTCTTCGTTATAGCTCCGTTTTTGCTTCGGAAAGAACCGTTGGACTCGTAATTGAGTCCTTCATCTATCTAGACTATAAAATCTATGATTCAAGTCCAAGATTAAATATCTTATTTTTCCTTGATATAACGGTTTCTGTATCAACCTGAAATGATACCTTTCGAAAGTCGGGGTGTTACAGTAAGTGATCACCTTTCATCTTTGCATGAGCACACAACCAAGTCCAATTTTGGACGCATCGCTATAGACCACAAAATCCTCCGATCCCTCCGGCAAGGATAAGATCAGAGCCTCACATAACTTTCTTTACAATGTCCTAAATTCTCTCTCCTGTTCTTCGGTCCACACAAACTTTACATTCTTCTTGGTCAACATC
This sequence comes from Arctium lappa, assembly GCA_023525745.1. Taxonomy (NCBI): domain Eukaryota; kingdom Viridiplantae; phylum Streptophyta; class Magnoliopsida; order Asterales; family Asteraceae; genus Arctium; species Arctium lappa. The sequence continues at coordinate 15,939,538 of CM042056.1, read as the reverse complement.
GTCAACGAAGAAGCAATCTTGGAGAAGTCTTGTATAAACCTTCGGTAATAGCCTGCTAGTCCCAAAAAGCTTCTGATCTCGGAGGGACTCTTAGGAGGTTCCCAATTTATCATGGCCTCTATTTTCGCGGGGTCTACCTTCACACCGTCCTTCGAGACCACGTGCTTCAAAAACTGTACTTCTTTCAACCAAAAATCACACTTGGAGAATTTTGCGTAAAGCTTCTCCCTCCTCAAGACCTCTAACACGTCGCGAAGATGTTTCATATGCTCAACTTCATCCTTAGAGTAAACCAATATGTCATCAATAAACACGATGACCGAACTATCAAGAAACGATCGACACATGCGGTTCATCAAGTCCATGAACACCGCCGAGGCGTTTGTCAAACAAAATGGCATCACCTAGAACTCGTAATGCCCATAGCGTGTCCTAAACGCGGTCTTCGGGATGTCATCCTCCTTGACTTTTACTTGATGGTAGCCCGAACGAAGGTCGATCTTAGAAAAGTATCCCGCTCCTTGAAGTTGGTCGAATAAGTCGTCGATTCTGGGAAGTGGATACTTATTTTTCACTGTCACTTTATTCAACTCCCTATAATCTATGCACATACGCATCGTGCCATCCTTCTTCTTCACGAACAAGACCGGTGCTCCCCACGGTGACGAGCTCAGCCTCACGAATCCCTTCTCTAGAAGGTCATGAAGTTTACCCATCATTTCCTTCATTTCAGATGGAGACAACCGGTACGGGGCTCTAGCTATCAGGGCCGCTCCCGGTGTTAGATCGATCTTAAACTCCACTTGGAGATCGGGTGGTAGACCAGGTAAATCGTCCGGGAATACGTCGGGGAATTCTCTTACTACTTCCACGTCTTCAAGTTTTTCCTTGTCAAGCTTGACATCTATAACATATGCCAAAAATGATGGACATCCTTTCGATAAGCACTTCCGTGCCTTTACCATGCTAATGATTGCCACCTCGCCCTTCTGCCTTTCACCGTACACGGTTACCGACTCACCATTCGAGGTCGGAATTCGAATCATCTTCTTTGCACAAAGAATTTTGGCATGGTTATCCGCTAACCAGTCCATCCCAATAACGACATCAAATCCCCCGATGACCATCGGCATTAGATCGACCGGAAACTCCTTTCCTTCAACCTCCAACTTACAACCCTTAAGAACATCCCAAACCATGACTTGGTCGCCGTCCGCTAATTCTACCACTAGAGCATCTTCTAAACTACTAGTGGGTACATATAACTTTTGACATAACGAAATCGATATGAACGAAAAACTTGCGCTGAAATCAAACAATATACGCGTAGGTACGAAGTTTAGAAGAAACGTACCCGACACTACATCAGTTGAAGCTTTCGCCTCTTCGGTGGTCATTTAAAACGATCTTCCCGTTGCTCTAGGAGGATCTGTCTTCTTCGTTCCACTTCCCCCGTCTTCAACTTCGGGCACTCACTTCGGATATGACCCGGTTCCTTGCATTCAAAGCACGTGATCCCTCTGACCGGGCAATCCTGACGATCATGACCCGACTTTCCACACTTGAAGCAATTTGACCCGTTCGAGGTGCATGGGCCAAAATGCTTGCTCCGACACTTAGAACACCATCTAGCTTCGCGTCTAACTTCGTTCCCACGGTAATTGTTGTTGAAAGGTTTTGTCTTCCTTGAAGGTGCGGAATTTCCTTCCCACTTCCTTTTCTCAACCGGTCCACTCCTCTCTATTTTGCTCGAGCTATAGGAGTCTTCCACCAACTGAACCTCTTCGATTGCTTCACGAAGGGTAGAGGCTTTAGACACTCGAACTAGATTCTTCATCTCACTTGACAACCCTTTGGTGTAGGCCTTGATATTTTCCTTCTCGGTCGAAACCAAATGCCCCACCAAGCCGAGTTTATCCATGAACTGATGGTTATACTCTTTCAAAGATGAGCTCCCCTTTCTCAAACTCCTGAATTCTTCCTCTATGTGGTCCAAGGCCCGCTCGTTGCAAAATTCCTCCATCAATTTCTACTTGAAGGTTGACCAACTCAATTTGGCCAAGACCGTAGCTTCCACGGAGGAGGAGTAAACGTTCCACCACGTTAGGGCCACCCCTCTCAACATTTGTGAACCAAACATTGTCTTTTGGTTTTCTCTTCACTCACTTGATCTGAACGCTTGATCCATCTCCCGGATCCAATTCATGCACACAATTGGATCGTCTGTACCCTTGAACTCTGGCGATCGACACCCAAGAAACGCCTTGAAAGTGCAAGCCTTAGACACTTGCCTCGCTTCTGGAGTTGGGGTCTCATTAGTGGGGATTACGGGTCCCGTGACACCAGATCCTGCCACTACAACGTTTTCTGCTACCGCTTCATGTCTGCGGTGAGTAGCATCTCGGTCTTCCAATAATTTCAGGAACACTTATTGTTGCCGAGCCATTGCTGCGTTCATAGCTTGCATCATCCGTTCCATCATCCTTGTCTCCGGAGTCACTTCTTCCATAATCGGATGGGTCGCAGCTAAGTTACGCTGTGGTATGTGTTCCGGTCCTCCACCCAATACGTCTACAAACGGTGGGGCAAGTCGACATTGGTCACTCTAGGTTGATCAGCTGTGGATGCTGCGGTATCCTGACCTTCAGGCCGATTACGAGTATTTACCATAGTCTGCCACATGCACGTGAGAATATGGGTGATAGAGGATTATACGGATTATAAACAAGGAAACGTACCACCACATTTATTAATCATCATAACAATGGAAAACAAGCATAATCACGTAAAACATCTTCATAATAGCGTTAGCTAGGCGAAATTATGAACATGCGCTACATAAGAATTTTCATCACCATTACTACAATTCTCAATTTGTGTAGTTTCCGTCGACTCTAAGACCATCCTATCTTAGAAGTTCTACCCAATCTCACTCAGCCATAACTTAATATCACAACTTAAGTCTAGGTATCGTACATTCATACCTAGTTCACTTAAACTAATGATCTGATACCAACCTGTAACACCCTAAAAATTTAGAGGAATTTAAAATTTGAAAATTCGGCAATATGTTGGCTATAAACTAAGTGAAACCTGTATTAACCATCACCTGTCAAATTGATCCCAAGTATCATCCCGAAAACGGGGAATGTAACATAATGTTTACAACTCAAGGAATGAAGAATAAATGTACGACAACCTAATAATCTAAACAATTCTATTAGATTACGGTCGGGTGTCGCTACTCTTCCAAAAATGGGTATCTATCCACACATTTACACCGGTCTCTACATCTCCCAAAAAGGACCGCTCTCAACCACGCGGTTGACCTCTCATTCCCGACCGATCCCGCCACTAGGATGCCCTGTCATATATGACAACCACAGAAGCAAGTGTTAGGCTAGAACCTAGTGAGAATGTATAACCTTAAATAAATAATGAAATAGAATTACAACACAAGAACATTTCATTTATCATAGTTCTCAACCAATTTGCTCCACCTGTCATCAAACATGAAATTCCATAAAAGTCTCATCAATATATATATATATATATATAATTCCTATCCAAGCCCACAAGCTTGATAGCATCAATCCAAACAAGATCTTTAGCAAATTTAGGCACTCAACCCAAACCGGGTATTTCGCCTTTTAGAGACATCAACTCAAACCAAGTCTTTAGTCTATTCGGGACCTCAACCCAAACCGGATCTTTAGTCTATTGATGACGTCAACCCAAACCGGGTCTTTAGTCTATTGATGGCGTCAACCCAAACTGGGTCTTTAGTCTATTTGTGACCTCAACCCAAACCGGGTCTTTAGTCTATTTGTGGCCTTAACCCAAACCGGGTCTTTAGTCTATTTCTGGCCTCAACCCAAACTGGGTCTTTAGTCTATTTGTGGCCTCAACCCAAACCGGGTCTTTAGTCTATTTGTGACCTTAACCCAAACCGGGTCTTTAGTCTACTTATGCCATCATCTCAACTAGAGACTATAAACCAACATCAAATTCCCAACATAACCAACATATGACTTACTAGATTCATACCACTCATACCACATATTTTTAGTCAAGTATTTTCTCTAATACTTTTCATTTAAACCTCACCCACAAAAGGGATTTTTAGGTTAACTTCACATAATCGAATCGGTAGATAAAAATGGTGCATATAAATATTAGCACATTAATAGGTATGTATAAAGGTAGAAGAGTCAAGAAACACACTCACCTTGATGATTTCTTACAAAAATCAAAACCCTAGGAGAGGAAATGGAGAGGTGAGATCTTGGGAGTTGCTACTAGCTAGGATCTTGACCAAAATCACCTAGAGATGCATTTAAGACTCCATTAATGAACATTGAAGATTATTAAATGAAGTGGGTGGATAGTAGGGCAAGATCTCTTACCAAAAACGCAGGAGAAAACTCCCAAATCAACTTCCAAAATCAGTCCCAAATGGTGAAATCCCGTAAATGGGGTTTTTATACCCTAACTGCTCGCCGGCGACTATCATCGGGTGACAATGCCCTGGTCATAGTCGCTGGGCATTGTCGCCGCCCAACTCCTCCTTTCTGCCGGATTTCCAGAAACCCACTCACCACCAGCGACATTGACCCGCGACTATGCCCTGGTGGCATAGTCGCCCAAGGTTTCCATGCCTCCATTTCGACCCGAAACGACCCGATTCTCAAACAAGGAACGTATAATCAAGTCCAATTAATTAAACCAAGTAACATGACAAAATAGCAAGGTCAAACGTCACTCCCAAGAATTTTGAAATAAGAAAATTTACCCGAAACTACGGGTGTTACATGGTTTGTTGTTTATTGCTATTTTCATCCCTGGTCTTTAAAAATTGTTTTCTTCGTCCTTATGGTTTTCTATTCATTTTGTTTTTCGTCCCTAATGCTAATTGTGTTAACAAAAATATTAAATTAAGAGTAATTTAGTATTTTGGTAATTCTTTTTATCATTTTCTTATTCTTTTACTAAAGATTGATACAATAAAACATTTAAAAAAAACTAAAAGTAAACCAACCAAGTGAATACCCCTCCCCCCTCCCTCCCCTCATCGACGCTGCACTTCCCCCTCCCCCTAGTTGATTGTGTGAAAATCATAGGATCAAGGAAACCCAAAAAACACATAACCCATTTGAACTTGAAACACAAACCAATCCTTGAGGTTGAATCAAAATCACAAACTTGCTCATTGTTCATCCTCAAAAGGCAAAACGCATTTGAAGTAGAATCAAACCCTTCGATCTCAGTCCCATCGATACTAGTTTACTCAATATTTTAATCTCTTAAATGTTGAACTTCTTAGAGTAAAATATATATATATATATATATATATATATATATATATATATATATATATTAATATATATATTAATATATATATTAAATTTTGAATTTCAACTCCACGTTCTAAGTAAATTTTGGAAATTATATTGGAGATGCTCTCGCTTATACTGGCAGAGCAAAAAACATCAATAAATGAAAAGGCGAATTCTATAATTTTTAGTTTTTGGCCAATTCTCTGTTTTTTTTCCTTCCTGTAATCTATGATTTTATGGGAAGAAAAAGAATAAATTACGTGTTTCGTCTCTGTGATTATGTGTTTTAATGGTCATTGTCTTTGTTTTGCAAACCCAATGAATCATGTCCTTGTAATTGCGTTTTTAACGAGTTACATTCTCGTGATTACATTTTTTTAAAGAATTGGGCCGTTGTGGTTGCAACTTTTTTAATGATTTCTATTTCTTATATAAACTAATAAGCTAAGGACCTGTTTGTTAGCAACTTAATGAGCTTAATAGGACTTACAACTTATTTGGTCAGCTATACATGACTGTTTGGTAGTGGTTTAATGATATAGAAAGTGACTTATTTAGTAAGATTCTATGGGGGAGTTTTATGCAGAAAGCAAAGTTTTTTCCAAACTTGGCTCTCCCAATTAAAAAAACACACTCCTTTCATCTGAAAAAACTCTCCCAAACAAAAATTTTCTCAATTTATATAGACAGATTAATCCACACAACAAACTTTATCCATACAAGACTTAATGGAAAACCAACCAAACAGCCCTAAGTCATATAGTTACATTAAGGACCAAATCATTATAAAAATACGATCATATAACATTAAAAACTTAATACTTCCACGATGAGATAAACATGTAATTTAGTCTTTGAAAAATGATAACACCTGTTTTAAGGAAAAACAAAAATGCAGCTGCTAACACTGACACTACCACTGGCCCACCCTCAGATTCGACCTTTTCATATGTTTGTCTCATTGGTACTTCCTCCTTCTTACGTATGTATTCTGCTAAACAATGCCATCGATGCATGCACACCTATTATATATATATATATATATATATATATATATATATATAGGGTGCGTTTCTTTTGCAAACCAAACAATTTGTACAAACTATGCAAACCAATCTTAGCCGTTCATCAAGTCTAATGAATATATGATTTTATTATGTTTCCTAATTTAAAATCATGATTATAATGAATAAACTTAACATTTCCTAATTTAAAATCATGATTATAATGAATAAACATAACATTTTCCATATATATCACAATCATAATTAATGAATCATAATCATTATCCATAAATATATCTATTGTTTTCTAATATAATGGTTTGCATAGTTTGTACAAATTGTTTGGTTTGCAAAAGAAACGCACCATATATATATATATATATATATATATATATATTGGGTGGGTTCAAACGAGAACATAGTGTGTTTAAAAAAATAAAGGTTCAATTCTCAGCCAATCATTTTTTAAATTAATTCCAAAAATAATAGTTTCTAAAATTAAGAGTAAAAGGGCAATAAAGTCATATTACGTTATGGATAATTTATGACAGTATTAACTTAAAAAAAAGGGATTATAATATTTAATTCAAATAAAAAAATAAATCTCTTCCTAATTTATCTCAACACGTCTCAATCTCTCCCCATTTTTTCTGAAAATAAATTCAAAATTCGTTTATCATGGTAAGCACAAGTGATTCGCTGCTATAATGAATTCAAATTTGGTTTATCATGTTAATCACAAGTGATCTGCTGCTATAAAATTCAAAATTCGTTTATCATGGTAATCATAAGTGATTCGCTGCTATAATGAATTCAAAATTGGTTTATCATGTTAATCACAAGTGATTTGCTGGTATAATGAATTCAAAATTCGTTTATCATGGTGTAATCACAAGTGATCCCTGGTATAATGTTTATCATGGTGTAATCACAAGTGATCCCTGGTATAATGAATTCTAAATTGGTTTATCAAGGTAATCACAAGTAATCTACTGGTATTATCATTGTAAATTTAATGCATCTGAAAGAAGACAAACTAAAATAAGTAATTACCATCAATGTACAATACAACATCACATGTGATCTTGTTAGTAATAACCATATGAAATCTGGAAGACATGAAATGTCAATTCTTCATTCAACTTAAATATATGATTATAGAATGAACAAAACACAACTAAAACCATTTGAACCATAGATGATTCTGGATTGAAAAAAAATACACTTAAACATTTTTTAGATCTTAGATCTGATTTTCTGACCGGATCTGTTACATGCAGATCGGAACAACGGTGATGCGTTTAGAGTGGAGAAGAGATCGTTCCTGAAGGGGATCGATGTGAACATGATACCGCCTACGGCAGCAGAGGCGGAGGAGGAGACCGACGGCAAACGCCGGAACAATGGTGTTGCCGGTGATAATGCTTCTTCTGTTGACGATGGCGATGGAGGTGGCTGCCGGAGGTCGCATTTACAAGAATATTTCACTGGAGAAGAAGAATTCATGACTGATTTTTCTTCAATAACCCGCTGCCGTCTTCGATTTTCCGGCGACTTTGCGAACTTCGCCGTATTCGATCCTCTTCAGGAACGATCTACGGAAAACTCCGGCCAACGGCGAATATCCGACAGTACAAACCTAATTACGCCGGATCTATCAAACACTTCCTCCCTCACGTCGGCGTGATTGTTTTGTGATTAAATGGAGATAGAGATAGAGAGAGAGAGAGAGAGAGAGAGAGAGAGAGAGAGAGAGAGAGAGATTGAGCTATTAATTAGGAAGTAAGTTATATTTTGTAGTTGAAATTATCCTAAAATAATCAGGAGTAAAAAAAGACCAAAATACCCTTTTATAAATTTCTTTATTTAAAAAATTAACTATTTTTTTAATAATTATGATTGGTCCAGAATTGTCCCTTTATTCCTTTAAATCGTTATCATTCTCGTATGAACCTATCTCTCTCTCTATATGTTCAATACATTTTGTAAAACATAGAAATTATTCTATTTATAACAATTTAGTTCGTTGAAAAATTCAAAATTAAAAAAAAATAGAGTGAATTGTAGATTTGGTCCCTTGTTTTAATAATTCTTTTGATTAGAGTCCGTATAATATGTTTATTATCGATTTATTTTTATGGAATTTAGTTTGTTTTGGTCATGATCCTTCGCCTTGTTAATTCTATTAAATCAAGAATCCTTTTAATTTTTTTGAGAGTGAATTGTGGACTTGGTCCTTGATACTTTATTTGACTATGGTTCCTATACTATGTTTATTGTGAATTTGATTATTGTGGTATTCAATTTATCTTGGTCATGGTCCCTCTGACTAACGTCTCCGTTAACTCCATCAAATCAATGATCATTTTAGTCATTTTACCTAATTTGTTTTTTTATGATAAGAAAAATAAAAAATATATTTTTAACACACACATACACACATGTATATAATGATATCAAAATAAATAAAACTGGATGTTATTGTATGACTTGATTCTTTAAATTTAAAAAAATTAATTATATTAAATCTAATTTAATTTTATTAATTTATTGTAATAGTGGAAAAGGTTATGGTTTTATTGTTTTAATGTAACTAAAATTTTAATTTAAATCATAAAATTATATTATATTTTATTTAGAGCGAATAAAATAAGATATGTTTTTATGATTTGATTTATTAAATTTAAACTTTAATTATGTTAAAGACGATATAATTTTTTTACCATCATCACAACAAACAAGCTTATTATCGATATTTTAACACCAAAATAATTGAAAACTATTTAGAAATGAACTCAAATTTTATCATCTTAAAATTAGAGGTTCTAATTTTCATATTGTTTTTCAGTCAAAAACTCAAAATCAACTGTTTAAATTTAAAAACAATAAAATATTTAAATTACGAATATTTTAACCCACAGCCATAAGACAAAACATAGAACATCATATGTCAGGTAAAACCAACATGAAAACATGCTAGAATTTAGAAAATAGCGAAGAACAGCTACAACAACCATCAATAAAAAGATACGACATAGTCTTGATCATTATTTGGTACTTTCTCCGTCCCAAAATAAATGTTCATAATAAAAAAGGCACACGATTTTATAAATGTGTAATTATTACTTTATTACACTTGTTAATTTTATTGTGGGTTAAAATATTCGTAATTTAAATATTTTATTTTATTAAAATCTAAACATTTGATTTTGAATTTTTTGACTGAAAAAGAATATGAAAATTGGAAACTCTAATTTTAAGATGATAAAATTAGAGTTCATTTCTAAATGGTTTTCAATTATTTTGGTGTCAAAATATCGATAATAAGTTTGTTTGTTGCGATTATAGTAAAATAACAATAAAATTATATCGCCTTTAACAGAATTAAAGTTTTAACTTAATAAATCATATCTTATGTTATTCGCTCTAAATAAAATAAGATATAATTTTATGATCTAGTTTGTTTAAATTAAAATTTTAATTACATTAAAACAATAAAACCATATCTTTTTCCACCATTACAATAAAATAATAAAATTATATCATATTTAATATAATTAATTTTTAAAAAAAATTTAAAAAATCAAGTCATACAATAACATCCTACTTTATTTATTTTGATATCGTTATATATATATATATATATATATATATACATATATATATATATATATATGTGTGTGTGTGTTAAAAATATATTTTTTATTTTTTTCTTATAATAAAAAGACACAAATTAGGCAAAATGACTAAAATGGTCCTTGATTTAATGAAGTTAACGGAACATTAGTCAGAGGGACCATGACCAAGATAAATTGAATACCACAAGAACCAAATCCACAATAAACATACTATATGGATCATAGTCAAAGAAATTATCAAAACACGAGGATCAAATCCACAATTCACTCTTTTTTTTATTATTCTTTATCTTTTTCCTATTAAAAAGCAAAAACAATATATTGAAAACTCATATTTCTTTGTGTACGTGAGGACAAATCTCAGTCACTTCATCTCTTTTGATCCAACAACTCATATTAAATAGATTTTTTAATTTTAAGATGCTTAGAAGTAAAAATGGAAGATAATTTAAAGTCATGCCTACCATATTTGACTTTTTATTTTCTTTTTTAATTAAATTTTTTTACCCACTTAAAGTTTAAAATAAATTATCTTAAAAATTAATAATATTTTAATCAAACAAATTACATCAAAAAAACGAGAATTTCGTGCTCTTCGATATGATATCCATCTCGATATAGTTTTTTTTGTCGTTTTAACCGTTTTTTACGTACGTGAAATGTTATATATGTGTTATATTCAATGTCAATATTTATGTACGTTCAAGTTTGTACAACACCTCGACATCGTAAGTATGTAACTCGACATCACCTTCTTCAACACTTTCTTGAACGTCGTAAGGCATCACGTTTCTTCAGCACCGTAATCCAACACCCATCAAGACAAATTGATAACCTATCAGGTAATTTTATTGTGAACCGGAGAACAAAAGAGAGTGTGTCACATCTCCACATCTTCACAGATCATTCATGTATTATTCATCATGAATAATGTATCATTCAGGATGAATAATACAAAATTCAAGGTGAATAATTCACGATTCATAAATTCGTGTATTATTCATCATGAACGTTGTGTAATTCATCCTGAATACTATATTATTCATTCTGAATAATGAATGAACGTTCACATTTTTTATTCATACTGAATGTAGGACATCCGGGGTTGCGCATACACATTCATAATGAATTAAACAAAATTTCGGTCGTGAATTGGGAAACAAAAGAGAGTACGTCATGTGTCTACACCTTCACGGGTCATTCATATATTATCTATACTATATAATGAAAATTCTAAAACGGTTATACGGTTATTGTACAATCTTTTGTACAATAACATTTACCACCCTTAATCTTTTGTACAATAATATTTACTACTCTTATAATGTTACATTTACCACCCTTACAATTACTTATTTAATTTATTTTATATCCCTTATTTTTTCATTTTTCATTTTACACCGTTATCATATTAACACAAATAATCGAATATGAATAAAAATGCAATAAAAAAATACGTTCCTTTTTTTTACAAATTATACCATTATAATCGTCTCGTCAATACCTTCAAAACGAGCCCAATATTGAATATTTTTTTAATTTAACCATATTATTAAATATCATAATATATACGAATTATCTATACTACTAAAACGGTTATTGTACAATCTTTTGTACAATAACATTTACCACCCTTACAATTACTTATTTAATTTACTTTATATCTCTTACTTTTTCATTTTTCATTTTACACCATTATCATATTAAGACAAATAATCGTATATGAACAAAAATGTGATGAAAAATACGTTCATTTTTCTACAAATTATACCATTATAATCGGCTCGTCTGACTTTCAAAACGAGCCCAATATTGAATATTTTTTAATTTAACCGTACTATTAAATATCATGAATATCTACGAATTAATTTGTTTTTTATCCATACGTTTTATTTATTTTTCCACCAATAGCACATTAAAAATACATAATCGTAAAATACGTTTCATTCTTATTATAAATTATATCATTATAATTTTTTTCGTCAATAATTGTAATATAAACTAATTATTGAATATCTTTATAGGTTTAGAGTTTTATAAATTGTGATTCTTAGGTTATGATTGATTGTTGATGACATATCTATAAGAAAGTAGCATTAATTGTTCGTTCTTTACTTACATTCCGCTGTATTGCACAGGTATATGTCTAACTATATAATGAAAATTCTAAAACGGTTATACGGTTATTGTACAATCTTTTGTACAATAACATTTACCACCCTTAATCTTTTGTACAATAACATTTACTACCCCTACAATGTTACATTTACCACCCTTACAATTACTTATTTAATTTACTTTATATCCCTTACTTTTTCATTTTTCATTTTACACCGTTATCATATTAACACAAATAATCGTATATGAACAAAAATGCAATGAAAAATACGTTTCTTTTTTTACAAATTATACCATTATAATCGTCTCGTCAATACCTTCAAAATGAGTCAAATATTGAATATTTTTTAATTTAACCGTACTATTAAATATCAGAATCTATACTATATAATGAAAAAACTAAAACAGTTATTGTACAAACTTTTGTACAATTACATTTATCACCCTTACAATGTTACATTCATCACTCTTAAAATTACTTATTTAATTTACTTTATATCCCTTATTTTTTTCATTTTTCATTTTACACTATTATCATATTAACACAAATAATCATATATTAACAAAAATGCAATGAAAAAATACGTTCATTTTCCTACAAATTATATCATTATAAGCGTCTCCTCAATATCTTCAAAACGAGCCCAATATTGAATATTTTTTAATTTAACCGTACTATTAAATATCATGAATATCTACGAAATAATTTGTTTTTTTATCCATACGTTTTATTTTTTTTTCCACCGTTACCACGTTAAAAATACATAATCGTAAAATACGTTTCATTCTAATTATAAATAATATCATTATAATTTTTTTCGTCAATAATTGTAATATAAACTAATTATTGAATATCTTTATGGGTTTAGGTTTCATAAGTTGTGATTCTTAGGTAATGGTTGATTATTGGAAAAAAAAGGTTTACTGGCGCGGACCTATGGCCACGTGACCCACTTTTGTGGGCCCTACATATCCTAGCCTCTTAGATATGCACCGGAAAAGGCCCCCTGTCCCCTCCGAGACTCGAACTCTTGCGTTTCAAGCACTCGTTGGAGCGTTTACGGAGTAAGACTGGCCACCAGGCCAAAGGCCTGATGGCTAATAGTTGATTATTGATGAAATGTATATAAAGAAATAGCATTAATTGTTCGTTCTTTACTTACATTCCGCTGCATCGCGCGGGTATATGCCTAGTTTATTATGAATAATGTATCATTCAGGATGAATAATACAATATTCAGGGTGAATAATACACGATTCATGATAAATAATACATGAATCATAGATTCGTGTATTATTCATCCTGAATTTTGTATTATTCAAAATGAATAGTGAATGAACGTTCACGTTTGTTATTCATACTGAATGTGGAAATCCGATGACGTGCATGCATATTCATAATGAATATAACACATATATATAATTTCAAGTAAAAAAACGGTTAAAACGAAAAAAAAAAACTATATCGAGATGAATGTCATATCGAAGAGCATGAAATTCTCGTTTTTTTTTATATAATTTGTTTGATTAAAATATTAGTAATTTTTAAGATAATTTATTTTAAAGTGTAAGGGGGTAAATTTTTTTAATTAAAAATAAAATAAAAAGTCAAACAAGGTAGACGCTGATTCAAATTTCTAATTTTGTTCTTAATCACTCTTCGATTAACCTTATTATGTATTAACCATTGATTAGTTTTCTAAGTTTTGATCAATGGTTAATATTTGTTCTCCTGTGCACACTGAAAGGTGAATTTTCATTTGAACCCACCCCTATATATATATATATATATATATATATATATATATATATATGTATAGGGGTTGTTTAATTTGCAACCCTTGCAACCCACATCTTAACCGTCGGATTCATGATCGGCGGTTACAATAAATACGGGGCCCATTATTTTTAATTAAAAAAAACAGAAAAATAAAAATAAAATAAATATGAGGCCCATTATTTTTAATTAAAAAAAACAGAAAAATAAAAATAAAATAACCGCCGATCATGAATCCGACGGTTAAGATGTGGGTTGCAAGGGTTGCAACCTTTTTAAGGGTTGCAAAATATCCTTCACTATATATATATATATATATATATATATATATAGGGTGGGAAACCCTAAATAAATTGAAAACCGAAAAACCACGAAAAAATGGATGAAAAAGTATATCAATATGGATGTCAAATTAACAAGAAAAATATGATTGCTTTTTTGGTGTAATTTATTTCGTTCGAATTTTGTTTATTTTTTCTCTTTTTTCGATTAAAAAAATAGGGGGCTAGAGTTTTTTAATTCAAAAAATATTGTTGTAACCGTCCATTTAATCACATCCATCAGATCATCTAATCTAACGGTTGATAAGATGTTTTTTAGTTTTTCATTTATTTGAGGTTTTTCTTAAATAAATTTTTAGGTTTTTCATTTACTAGAGATTTTTCATTTTTAGTTTTTCATTTATTTGAGGTTTTTCTATATATATATATATATATATATATATATATATATATATATATATATATATATAACGATATCTTAATAAATAAAATAAGATATTATTGTATGATGATTTGTTTCAATTTTAAATAAAATTTAGTTATATTGAATGTGATTTACTTTTATTACTTATTGTAATGATGGAAAAATATATGGTTTTATTGTTTTAATGTAATTTATATTTTAATTTAAGCAAATCAAATAATAAAATCATATCTTATTTTAATTATATCGAATAAAATAAGATATAATTTTTATTATTTGATTTGTTTAAATTAAAAAAATTTATATATATATATATATATATATATATATATATATTTATGTATATAAAAATATTGTTTTTACCTTTTTATAGGAAAAAACAAAAGAATAAGCAAAAAGATTAAAATGACTTTTGATTTAACAGAATTAACAGAGACATTAGTCAGAGGTACCATGACCAAAACAAATTGAATATCACAATAACCAAATCCACAATAAACATATTATAGTGAGCCTAGTAAAGAAAAATCAAAACACAGAGACTAAATTCACAGTTCATTATTTTTTTTAATCCTAAACATCTTATCATGTCATTAACCTTTTACTGGATTAACATTGTACACGTTGAGAATCTTACTCGTTAAGGGATAATACAAGACAATAAGCAAGAGTCATTCCCGGTAAATAAGGGTGACCACTCTTACAATAAGCGCTTATCGGCCGGTAAGATAATAATATATGATGTTAAATTTTGGTCCTTGACGTTTAGTGATTTCTTTGAAAGAGGTCCCTATGGTTTCATAATTCAAGTTTACGTCCCCAGGGTATGGATTTTGCTTTGAAATAGGTCCCTGGACACTAACTCCGTTAGAGCCAGGGGCATTTTCGTCCAACCATATTTGTGTCCCCTTTTTGCACTTTTTCTTTGTTTTTGTAAAAGCCATCAAATTTTAGGGTCAAATTTCTAAATTACAAAAACTTTTTATTCTTCCTTCTTCTTCCCCAATTATCATCTAAAAAGGAAAAGGAAAAAAAAACCCAAACATCATAAATCATCTTCATCATATACGTGAACCTTTATGGGAGAAGAATAAGAACCAAGCCATATGTGATCCACAATTCACAGTGACAATAGAATAGGTAATTAAAGAACAAATATGTTAATAACTCAAATTATATATATATACGAACACAGGGACGAGCCCTCCGGCCAAACTCCGAGTAATAAAACCCACAACTGACTCATTGCGGACTGATTTTTGCATCAAACCCAAAAAAGATATAAAATTCGTTTTGTTTAAGCATCAATCAGATTATAACCTGGCCACTATATTCAAGAATTTAACATAAAGCACATGAAGGTCGAACTTTATATACCTTATTGGTTCGTGAATCGACGGGAACAAGGGGAGGGGGTTCTCGTTCTGGAAATCGACAGGAACAGGGGGGGTTCTCGTTCTGGAAATCGACAGGAACAGGGGGGTTCTCGTTCTGGAAATCGACAGGAACAAGGGGAGGGGTTCTTGTTCTGGTTCTGGAAATCGTCATGAACAGGGGGAAGGGATATTGGTTTTCAAAATTGACAAGAACAAGAGGAGGGGGTTGCCAGGTTTGTTTAATTTAGTAGGAGGGGGGTTTTTCCAGTGAAGCCCGGTAGTCATCGCCGGAGGTGACGATGTCCCTGTGAACCGGTGATTTGGTCCCTGTATTATATATATATATATATATATATATATTAGAGCTAATACTATTTGATCCCTAATACAAAAACAAGAAAAAACAAAGAAAAAGTGCAAAAAGGGGACACAAATATGGTTGGACGAAAATGCCCCTAGCTCTAAAGGAGTTTTTAACGGTGTTAGTGTCCAGGGACCTCTTTCAGAGCAAAATCCATACCCTAGGGACGTAAACTTGAATTATGAAACCATAGGAACCTCTTTCAAAGAAATCACTAAACGTCAGGGACTAAAATTGGAGTTTACTCCCAATAATATTATTCAGTAAAGGTAATGAGAGCGGCAACTTCTACCGGTAAACATTTTGATAAAGACTCTTTAAGAGTCTTTTGTTAGCAACTTAATAAGCTTAATGAAAATCATAACTTATTTTGCTAACTATATATGATTATTCAGTTACTAACTTAATATAAAAAATGACTTATTCAGTAACCTTTTAGTATTAATTTTACATAGAAAATCAAGTTTTTTTTTTCCCAAACATCTTCATCCCAATTGAAAATACAAACTCGTTCCATCCAGAAAAATCTTGTCAAACTACACAAACAGATTAATTAATCCACAATGACAGATTAAATCAAATAAACAGTTTTATTGGTACTTAAAATTTTCTATCATAAAGAAATCATACACATAAAATGACGATAATATCAACACTTTAAGCTTTCCATTAACCGTTTCAAATTTGAATGCGATGGTCCGCCGTCCACCACCGCTTCCATCGCTGTCGTTTTCAATCTCTCACACTTCTTCTTTATCTCTTCACCGCCCATCCCCACCTCCAAACACCTCCTTATCTCTTCCCGCCCCACCACACCTCCACCGTCCGCCACCGCCTTCACCCCATTCCCCCACACCTCCTCCACCATCTTCACATTCATCATCTGATCGGAAAACTGCGGACACCCCACCACCGCCACCCCACCCACCATACTCTCCAACACCGAATTCCACCCACAATGCGACACGAAACAGCCAATCGCAAAGTGATTCAACACCTCCACCTGCGAACACCACCTCACTATCAACCCACCACCTTCCGCCACCGCCGCCGCCGCCCTGTAACTCGTCGCCACCTCATCGTCTTCCCCGTGGTCGCGAATAACCCATAAAAACGGATGTCCAGCTTCGATCAATCCTTCAAGTATCTCCTCCTTTTGTTTTTTCCCTAATTCAACCAGGCTTCCGAACGATACGTAAACCACCGATTTCGCAGGCTTCGAATCCAGCCACCGGAGATAATTTTCTCGATCGGAATCGTGAAAAATATCACAGATGAACGGCTCCTCCGTCGCGCCGGGAACCAACGGTCCGACGGAGAAGATATTTATACGATCAGGTATCGATTTAATCGATTCTTCTTCTAAGCCGTCAAAAGTGTTGATTAGCATGCATGGATTCGGGTGTTTTTCTAGGGTTTCTATGTGTTGCCGGAAAACATGGAACACCGGCTCCGTTGGTCGGAGAAAATTAGGGATTTCGCCGGATCTCAATAAGGGCAATCCTGGTATTTCCAATTCACCGGTAGTGTCAATATTGGAATTTATCACGCCGCCGTCAGTTTTTAAGAACTGGTAAACCAAAGAAAAGATGGCTGCTGATTGGATGAAGAAAAAGGCTGACGGCACGTGAAGTTCACGTGCCACGTTAGCCACCCATGGTAGGCACATGCCGTAGATTATGAAATCTACTTTTTGGGCTTGTTTGGCTTTTGTTAACAAGAGGTTTTTGAGGTTGATTGAGCCGATGAGTTCGATTTGTTGAAAGTAGTCTGGTAGTTTGACGGCGCCGGCGTCGCCGTCATGGCCGTCGGAGAAGGAGTCGTAGGATAAGCCGGGGATGGAAGGGCGGGTTTTGAGTTTGTTGAGGCCGTTGACGGTGGTTGCGAAGGTGACTCGAGCGCCGGCGCGTGTGAGTTTGGTGGCTAGCCGGAGAGCCGGGTTGATGTGGCTTTGAAATGAAAAAGATACGACCAGGAAATGATGGTGGTCCATTGTTATGGTTAGATTTATTGTCTAATGATATGTATGTGTGTATATATAGAATAGGTTGTTTTTTTTTTTTTTTTTTTAACGAGAATGATATCTATTTAAGAGCTTCTCTGATAACTATGTTAAAATAGAGAAAAATAAGATTTTAGCAACTTTTTTTATCTAACATCTATGTTATATTATATGTTAAAATAGAGAAAAGAATAAAGAGAAGATTAAAATCTCTAAATTAGAAAATTATCTAAAACTTCATATTCAAAAAAAAAAATATTTAATTCTTTATCACTAATATGATTCATTAAATTTGTGTGTTTAAGAGAAATAAATAATATTTAATTAGATGTATTAAATATTTTAATAATATAATTGATGATAATTGTTAAAATAGAGTAGCTGTTGGAATTTGATGTAATTTTTTATAGATATTTTGACTTTTCATACTCTATTTTAGAAAAATTATAACATATCTGTTGGAGATTCTCTAAAAGAATAATTTTGAGACGATTATTTTATTAAATAATCTTAAATAGAAGTTTCTTAAAAATCATCTAAAAGTGAATATGTGTCATTTATTTTATACGTATTATATATAGAAACTCATTTATTTCTATATAGATTATGTAATAAATTTAATTAAGATATTTATTTATGATAGATTATGTAATAAATTTAATTAAGATATTTATTTATGATTTTTTTTATATTTTTCGTGATTTAAGCATGATTAATTTTTGGGAATTTAATTAAAATGCCCTAAGTTGAAAAATCAGTACCCAATATGCCCTAAATCTTGTTATTTTTGCCAAAATACCCCCTAGGTCCGCGTTTTGTCCGCGTTCACTATTACACGCGGACTTGGGCCGCGTTTTGGCCGCGTTCGAGAGTTACACGCGGACTTGGTACGCGTTTGGTCCGTGTTTCACCCTATAAACGAGTATTTGGTCCGCGTTTGGCTTCCATTAACCGAGAAACGGCATTCACTGTGAAACGCGTATCTGGGCCGCGTTTTTTACTGTGGAACACGTACTTGGAGGCCGGCCCATAGCATTGTTTAGGGTTTAGTAACAGATCAACGGTGTGGATTGTTTCATTTGTTAGTGTTTTATATGATGACTCCTATGAATAAGTGAGGTCCCTCACCCATAACCCCACCACCATCACTCTCGGATCTCTGCTCGGTTGGTTAGCATTTATAAAAGTCGGATATGGGTCGACCACTTTCTTCGGTAAGTTTTCTTTAACCGCGTTTTAATTTTATATTTATTTTAGTGATTATGTGTTAATTTTAGATTGTTGCGTTTATGTTGATAATATGTTAGAGGTTGCGTTAATTTTAGTTTTACATATTACGTTGATTTTAGAGATTGCGTTAATTTTAGGATTGCGTTAATTTTATAAAAATATTGTAGAGATTGCATTTTTTTTTGTATAAAAAAACTGTAGAGATTGGGTTTGTTTTAGGATTGCGCTCATTTTATAAAATAATTTTAGAGATTGCGTTTTATTATTTTTTTGTATAAAAAAGTGTAGAGATTGGGTTTGTTTTAGGGATTGCGTTAATTTTATAAAATAATTGTAGAGATTGCGTTAATCTTAGAGATTGCGTTTTTTTTTGTTTTGTATAAAAAAAGTGTAGAGATTGCGTTAATCTTAGAGATTGCGTTAATTTTAGAGATTGCGTTTTTTTTTTGTTTTGTATAAAAAAGTGTAGAGATTGGGCTTGTTTTAGGGATTGCGCTCATTTTATAAAATAATTGTAGAGATTGCGTTAATCTTAGAGATTGCGTTTTTTTTTGTATAAAAAAACTGTAGAGATTGGGCTTGTTTTAGGGATTGCGCTCATTTTATAAAATAATTGTAGAGATTGCGTTAATTTTAGAGATTGCATTTTTTTTTGTTTTGTATAAAAAAGTGTAGAGATTGGGCTTGTTTTAGGGATTGCGCTAATTTCATAAAATAATTGTAGAGATTGCGTTTTTTTTTTGTTTTGTATAAAAAAGTGTAGAGATTAGGCTTGTTTTAGGGATTGCGCTCATTTTATAAAATAATTGTAGAGATTGCGTTAATTTTAGAGATTGCGTTTTTTTATAAAAATATTGTAGATACTGCGTTTTTTTAGGGGTTGCGTTCATTGTATAAAATTATTGTAGAGATTGCGTTAATTTTAGTTGCCTAAATCCGAAATAATAAAAACCACAACATATCGATTTGGATTTTGTCAAACGGGTGTAAATAGCCCTAAGGTTTTTAGGGATTTAAGAAATCCACGTGATTCCCCTACTACCTGGAAATCCAATAGATTCAGTGGTTTATTTTTTATAAAAATAACCAATATACGAAATCAACAAAATGTACATCGTTAGTTATAAGTTAGGTGTGTTGACAACATCCTTGCATTACTATGTAGGACGATTTTGATAACGTCGATCTTTCGTTCAAATGCCGCATCGCCATGGTAAAGGAAATTAGAGATGCTTTTGAAGCGTGTCCACCTGAACGGGCACAACGTTTACACGAAATGTTTAGCCGCACATCTTTCGGGCCATGACTCGATCTTACCAATATTGGACAGGACCCCCTTCTAGTACACACCAAATGATTTAGTGCTATCAAAATAATCGTTTAACGCACCAAATGATTTAGTGTTAGGGTATATGTTTCTTCGTCCTCGTCATTATCGGTATCTGATCTGTCCAGATCAGATATACCAGTTGTGAAAACATGTGTTTCGTCATCAGCAACTCCAACAAACCGTCTTTTTGGGTCTTCTTCTTCTTCTTCTTCTTCTTCTAGTTGCGTCTCCGGAACAACTTCGGGATAAGATTCGTTAGGACGATATGCATGATCAGAATAAAGTGTGGTGTCGTAGGATGCCTGAAATTGAGAGCCAGGCTCCAGTTGACTACCACCGACATGGATTTCGTCATCATCTTCGTCATCACCTTCGTCATCATCTTCGTCATCACCCATCAATGGTGTGACATACACAAAAAGTTGTGGAGGTATTTCTGAATCGGCTGCAAGTAGCATAAAACCAAGGATTTCGTCATCGTTGGTTATCTCCATCAGTGAGCCATCTGCACGTCTGAACACCAACTTGCAAGCAGCAGAATCTCCGATTCCACACTTTCCCACGACGTAATCGATAAACGTCTTATACGAAACCATTATTGGAATATATACACCACGCTTTGTGTAGCCAATATAATCCCACCCATTGTTGTTTTTCACCCATTGACCATCGACACATAATAAGACTCTAGTTTTTTGAACATATGAACTCATTTTTTCGGTAGTATGAAAAATGAAGCAATTCAAGTGGATGTGATAAACGATTTTGCATCTAATCTTACTAATCTTTATAGGAAAAATTGAATGGAGAAAATGAATGTGAACCACATATTCAATGACAATGGTACACTTATTGTATGAGAATCAGACTAAAATGTGGAAAAAACAGTAAAATCATTCAAAAAATACGTCACAAACAGTTGACCACACATGAAATCATAGGCCTGAAACCCTAATTTTCCAAACCCTAATACGCTTTACACTATTAAACGCGGACCTAACCCTCGTTTTTTTAACAAAAAACGCTGCCCCAACCCGCATGTAACAGTGAAAAACGCGGCCCAAACACTCGTCCCCGTGCATTGAAGCCAAACGCGTACCAAGTCCGCGTGTAACTCTCGAACGCGGCCAAAACGCGGCCCAGGTCCGCGTGTAATAGTGAACGCGGACAAAACACGGACTAGGTCCGCGTGTAACAATGAAAAACGCGGACCTAGGGGGTATTTTGGCAAAAATAACAAGATTTGGGGCATATTGGGTACTGATTTTTCAACTTAGGGCATTTTAATTAAATTCCCTTAATTTTTTAATTTTTTTATTTACTTATTATTTTTTACAACATTAAAATAAGTGTGATTTAGTTTTTCTTTTTAAATATTTATTTTTGTTCAATTAGTATATTTAAGAGTTCTTTTTATAATTTTCATCAAAAATCACATGTGATATCTACAATTAATTTGATATTTTTTTTCCTAAAAAAATCTCACTAATTCCCATTTATGTATCATATGTGATATTGATCATAGTAAAAAAAATGTAAGTTATTTACAACATTACAATTGATATTTGTAATTATGAATTACGTTTTGAAGTACATGTGATCTTATACATTTTAAATGTGTTTCGCTATACATAACATATAATTCTGTTTTCATTGTATATTTTTTCAACGTTTAATTTGAATCATTGTTTTTCAAATTTTAAATCACATATGGTTAGGAACATATTTTGAAAATCAATTTATTGTGAACAATCACATATGATTTTGATGAAAAATTATGAATTACGTTTTGAATACATCACATATGATTCTATTTTTCATTATTTTTCTTTCTCAATGTCTAATTTGAATTATTATTTTTCAAATTTTAAATTACATATGATTAGGAAAACATTTTGAAAGAAAAATAATTCATTTTGAATTACATGCGATTTTGATGAAAATTGTAATTTGTTTAGATATTGTTTTAAATAAAAAATCAATTATTTAAATTAAAAATTAAATTCACTTATTTAAAATAAATTAAATATAAAATTAAATCATATTAAATACACAAATATGATAAAGTAGGATCTTAAATAAATTCTAAAATAACTTATATATAAGTAAATTATTTTTATACCCTTATTTTTTTATTTTTAGAATTAATTATTTCAGATATTATTTAATAAAATAATTGACCTAAAATTATTCTCTTATTTTTTTTAAATAAATATAATTCTCGTATGAATCTCTCTTTTAATATATAGTATTAATTAATATAATTTCTTAATTTGAAGACAAATATATGTTATTTTGAATTTATATTTCTTTATTGTTCTTTTGGAAAACTACTAATTACTTTTTTTTCAAAGGTAATTTATAATTACTTTTACACCAAGTATCATATATATATATAGAGAGAGAGAGAGGGGGAGGGAGGATCATGCGAGAAGTTAAACATTTTGCGAGAAGACGAGAAGTGTTTAATCATATATGATTACACGACTTGTAAGTGTGTTTAATCATGTATGATTAAACGTCTATGTATTGTCAATATAACATGTGTTTAATCATATATGATTAAGCTTGTGTATCATATATGATTAAACACTTCTCGCCTTCTCGCAAAATGTTTAGCTTCTCGTTTGAACCTGTCCCTATATATATATATATATGGTTTCTGGAAGTAACAATAGTTATCGTGAGAAAAATAAGAAAATATCTCTATTTTTAGATCAATTGTAATGAAGATCAATTGAAAATTCTTTTTAAGCTAATTCGTGGTTATTTTAAAACTTAATTTGAACCATTAGATCAACATTAGTTAAAAGTGATCAAGGGTTCAAATTTCTCCTTATATATTTACCTTAAATCCTATTCTCACACAATACATGGTATGTGTATACATTAATGAGATCTATTTAAAAGAATAACAAAATAATTATGGGTGAATTATTTCATTAAATAATAACTTAAATAAAACTTTCTTAAAATCACCCAAAAAAGATATATGTATCATTTGTTGTATATATATTTATATATAGAAGCTCATTTATTTCTATATAGATTATGTAATAAATTTAATTAAGATATTTATTCATGATTTTTTAATAATTTTTGTGATTTAAGCATGATTAATTTTTTATTTATTTACTTAATTATTTGTTCAAACATTAAAATAAGTGTGATCTAGTTTTTCATTTTAAATATTTATTTTTAATGAATTAGTTTATTTAAGATTTTTTACAATTTTCGTCAAAAATCACATGTGATTTAATGGACATTTTTTTCCTAAAAAAGACTCGCTAATTTTCGTGAATGTATCATAAAAAATTTATTATCAGGGGTGGAGTTTGAAAGTTGTGGTTTAATGAAATACAAACACCGTAAATTTACTCTTTTTAATTTTAGTTTATTTCAAACATAAAATTATAGATAAGTGGCGGAAAGTAGGAGTCAATACCTTACTCCTAAACTATCTGAGGGTGACAAATTTACACACACTGAAAGAGAAGAAGAAGGTTTCGTTTTCAGATCTGAGAGATAAAGATATCTCTTAGATTTTGATACCAAATTTACTTTGAACCTTTTCACTGAGAAGTTATTTTTAAGATGGGTAATTTGCAAGTTTACACAATGACGTCATTTTATAACATTCATTGCATTAAATGCTCTTCTTCAACTTTAACATGTGTCTCCGTCGGATTTGTTGATTCATGCATGTTTGTACTTTTCACTTTAGCCTTTTGTGTTGATGTAGACAAATGTTAACTCTTCCCATCCTTTTGTCTGCAGAGGGAACAGTAAAGTATGACAAGTATTTAAATAATACTTTGGAACATACTTAATATTGACACACTTTTGCATGTTCCCATACTTTGGTGAACCAAACTTGTTGGCCAAGTTTTGTAACACCCTAAAAATAGGGGCTAAATTATTACGTGGAGAAGTGTGTGACTTGTTCACAAGTTAAGGTCGAGCATCAACGTGACAACGTTTGTATGGGAGCTTACAATCTTTGGAGATACCCGAGTGGAAATGAGACAAGATCACCATGGACTTCGTGACCAAATTACCAAGGATATTAAGAGGTAACGACACTATTTGGGTGATTGTGGATCGTTTGACTAAGAGTGCTCAGTTCCTTGCGATGAGGGAAACCTTGCCAATGGATAAATTGGTGAAACTCTACATTGATGAAGTGGTCTCTAGGCATGGGATACCCCTATCGATAGATTTCGATCGTGATAGCCGATTCACATCAAGGTTTGGGGAGATTTGCATCAAGAGTTAGGTATGCGGGTGAATCTGAGTACGACATACCATCCACAGATAGACGGACAAAGCGAAAGGACAATTCAGACTTTGGAGGACATGCTTAGATTGTGTGTGATCGATTTTGGTGGTAATTGGGATACTCACTTACCTTTGGTATAATTTGCATACAATAATAACTACCACCCTAGCCTTGGTGCGACACCATTTGAGGCCTTTTACGGGAGGAAATGTAGAACTCCCGTATGTTGGCTAGAGGCGGGCGAAAAGCAATTTGTCGGGCCGAAATCGTACAAGAAATGGCCGACAAAGTCAAAAGCATCCGGGAATATTTGAAGGCGGCACAGGATCGACATAAAAGCTATACCGAGAAGAAGAGGCGACCGGTTGAATTTCAAGTGGGGGACCGAGTAATGTTAAAGGTGTCCCCGTGGAAAGTCTTGATACGGTTTGGAAAGCGTGGGAAGTTGAGCCCCTATTTTCTTGGGTCGTTTACCGTTCTCGAGCGTATTGGGTTGCAAGCCTATAAGTTGGATTTGCCGCCAGAGATGGACGAAATCCATCCTACGTTCCATGTATGCTATCTACGGAAGTGTATAGCAGAAGAGGAAAGTGTCATACCGTTGTCAGAAATTCGAGTTGATGATAATCACTGCATTGAAGAGCCTGAAGCTCTTCTAGAGAGAAAGACCAAAAGGCTCCGTCATAAAGAAGTTGCGGTTGTAAAAGTGCAATGGAAGCATCATCGTGGTGCCAATGTGACATGGGAAGCGGAAGAGGACATGAAGCGTCGATATCCCCACTTATTCGAGTAGTCGGGATTTCGGGGACGAAATCCATTTCAAGGTGGGGAGGATTGTAACACACCAAATTTTGGGGTTTTATTCGTGGTTAGACCTAGAATCCATGTATTATTTGATGTTGAGCAAGATAGTTGAAATGAAAGAGGAAAATTTCCCACCAGTACTCTACGCGGCCCTCCGCGCTAGCATCCACGCGGGACTCTTCCCGTCTTGACTCCAGTGGTCCGCGTTGCTCTTAGCGCGGGTGGAACCGCACGAGCACTCGCGCGCGAGTGAAGATCGCTGATAAAAAGAGCAAATCGGCCCCAAACCCTCATTTACCCTAATATTCTCAATCAAAGCTCTTTGGGTGCGATTTTTCTCTCAAGAAACCTGGTAAGTCTCCTCTCATTCACTCTATTACCATTAATGTCTTCCATCCACTCCAAACCTTTAATCTTTCATGTCATTTAGGTCCCTTTGAGCATTTATTGTGCTAGTCCATGCCTTCTCAAGGATCTCATCCCTTATCACTAGTTTTTGGGTACTAGGGTTTAAGCTACAACCCTACAAGGTGAGTTCATTCTTGTCTATCCTAAAATCTTACTTGTGAAGATAGTTGGATTTTGATGGGTTGAGGTTGGAAACTTGTGTAAACATATGATATGAGTTTTAGGTGGATAGAGGGCTTCGTGTTGTTAATAACGATGCTTCATGGATAACATATTAGGTGAAGCTTGTGGTAAGTGAAAAGTGAAATAGTGGGTCCTTGTGTCTCTAAGGTATATTGTTATGGGGTGATGCCCCAACCTTCTAGTAATACTAAAGACTCGGAAAGAGTTGATGCCTAATATGACTAAAGACTCGGTTTGAGTTGAGGTCTAGCGTGACTAAAGACTCTGTTTGAGTTGAGGTCCAATACGACTAAAGACTCGGTTTGCGTTGAGGTTCAAAACGACTAAAGACTCAGATAGAGTTGATGTTCAAGGTGACTAAAGACTCGATTTGAGTCGACGTCCGAAACGACTAAATACCCAGTTGGGTTAACGTCTCAAGTGAATAAAGACCCGGATTGGGTTGAGGCCAAACATGCCTATTGGCATGGATAGTTTTGATGAACATATCGACAGAGGTTGAATGTGTTTTATATGCGACGAATGACCGAGTCGTGTTTGGGAGCCACGTATATTACGCCTACGTGTTATTAACTAACTTATCAACTGTATGTTCTCACTAGGCTTTAGCCTAACACTTCTCTTGAATGACATATATGTCAGGTCGTGCTAGCGGTGGGACTCCTCGGGATTGAGCGGAAAGGCACGTGACCATGTATAACTTTTGTTGAAATTATAGAGGGAGGGACTTTTGAGACTTCAACTGGAATTTCTTTTGTAGGAGATAGTGACACCCGTATATAATCTAGACTTGCGATGTTTAGATTAGTAGGTTGTCAGACTCATCCTTAATTTGATTATTGTAAACGTCATACTATTCCCTTTGTTGGGTGATTCTTGCTATAACAGGTCTTAGTGTTACACCACAATTCAGGTTTTAATTCGCCCTATTTTTAGGGTGTTAAAAGTTGTTATCAGAGCAGTAGTTTAAGTGAACTAGGTATGAAAGTAAGATGCCTAGACTTAAGCTTAGATCGGATAAGTTATGAATTGTGAGATTGGGTAGAACTCTTAAGATAGGATGGTCTTAGAACCGACGAAATTACATAAGTTGAGAATTGTGACGGTGGTAGTAAGGATTCTCAAGGGATTTAGTGAAACTCTCATATCATGCATATCTTGCAAGACTTTAAATAAGGATGAATTTTACACCTTCAAGTTTGATTCTTAGCTTAATCTAAAATCAATATAATGTCTTGATTACATTCTTTGCTTAATCACTTCTAAAGGTTGCAATCAAAACAAAACGACGTCTATTATGTAAAATACATCCAATATATCTACTATAAATTAGTATCTCTGTGATTTAGCTAATGAACAAGATGATAGAAACCGTAGGTAATAACCCAAAAGGAAAGATAAAATCAGTTACCTTGAGGGAATGCATGTGCCACAACAAAAGAGAGGAAGAATTGTAACATCCGGAATTTCAGGTAAGTATAAGGCTTTGTTAATCTTATGATTTTGTGTTTAACAAAGTAGAACTTATATGCTTAATTTCTATTTGTGCGTAAATGTTGTTTTTGATTTTGTTTGGAAGTTTTTGAGCAGCCTTGGGAAAACAGTGAGTTATGCGACTTACGTCGTGGGGTGCAAGCCGCGACACAAGTCGCGTAACCCACCGGAGTGCATCTCTCAGAGGAAGTAGGCGACTTACGCCGCGGGTTGCAAGTTGCGGCACAAGTCGCGAGGCGACCTGCAGGTCCCCCAAACCCCTTTTCTCTCGGTTTCAAATCACAAAAAAACACACACAAACGTTTTGGAAGGCGATTTTTAGGGTTTTAAGTTACTTTCTTCCTCTTGCTACCTTAGAGCATTGATTTCAAAGTGTTTAGGTGGTTACACTTCATTTATTGAGCCTCAACCTACCTTGGAGAGCATTTATTGGAGTAGATTCAAAAGTTTCAAGTTCTATCACTTCCATTCATCTTCTAGGGTTTTCATCTTTTCTAGGTTTTAATCAAAAACCTAGATTGTGAGTTTACTAATCCTTTGCTAAAACTAGATACACATCATAATCTACTACTTGCTATTATCTTGCATCCTACTTGAAATATTTATATTATATGCTCAAGTATTTGGGGTTTTCTTTATGAAACCATGTTTATTTGTATCATGCTTTGATTTATTGGGATGTGTATATGTGTATCTTGTTATGGAGATGATATCTTATTTGGGACTCCATTTGATGGGTCAAGACTACATGATTAAATTGTGGTCATATTGGTCTTGTTATGGACTTCACACTAAATGGTTTGTATTATTGTACCCATGGTTGGTATGGAAAATATTCTTGGTCATATTGTGACTTGAGGCATACTAATAAATTATGTTGGACGAACCAAATTAGTAGACACTAGGAGGATGTAGTCTTGGGTGCCACCGTGTGGGTATGTGCCTAGACCTCCGTCATTCGGGGTAATGCCATGGTAGTAGTCCTCGGATGTGCCGGGCCTTTCGGATGTCACTCGTAGTAGTTGGCATCAAGGTATATCGGCTCTTTGGGTGGAACTTGATTGGTGCTATGGGTATCCCCCGTTGACTCCACATTTGTTGAAACTTGGTTAACTGCTGATAAGAATTGTAAATGCTATTATATGTTTTTTTTGTTCAACTCGCTAGGCTTTGTGGCCTAACACTTGTTTGGTGTCGATGTGTATCTCAGGTTCTTGTGGCGCCGTTTCTAAGCAGGCGTAGTTGCTTGAGTGAGAGCTTGGGGAAAGTGCACTTGGACATATGTTTTGGAGAAGACATTTGGGTTTATAGATGACACCCTTTTTGTAATTTCTTTTCTAGTTGTAGAAATTAGATTAGTTGTTTGTTATTTATTGTCCGTTCAATTACAATTGTGATTAAACAGGTTTATATATTTTCCCCATTTTTGGGAGGCTCTTGCTAAGGCAATTTATATACCACTTCTCCCCTTTGGGAAAGTTTTTGTTATCCCTGTTTTTTAGGGGGTTACAAGTTGGTATCAGAGCTTTAGTTTAAGTGAACTAGGTATTGTTTTAGCGTATCTAGACTTAAGCTTTAGACATTATTGATTCACTGTCCATTTGGGGTAGAAATACTAGGTGGGGAGAGCGTTAGGATTTACGGAATTACACTAATTGAGAATTATGATGACGGTGGCAAGAATTCTTGTGTATGATTCGTTCATAATTTCACTTAGCTACTGCTATTATGAAGGTATTGTTACGTGAGCATACTTGATTTACTGTTATTATGGTAATTGATGAAGGTAGTAGTACGTACCATGAGTTCAACTCACTTAGCCTTTTCTCAATATCTTTCTCACATGTGTGTGGCAGATATTAACGGTAAACACTCAGAGCAGATTACCGAGCACACCAGAGAGGCGCGTGGAGGTAGAATCTACTACTGACCAACCTCATGTGGTTGATACCTCCGTGGTACCTCCCATACCCAATATCTTGGGAGGAGGACCCGAACAGATCCCACGCACGAACATTACGGCTAGCAATGCTATCATGGAGGAAGTTACTATGGAGACCAGAATTAGAGATAACATGATGTTGGCCATGAACTCGGCCATGGATCAACAGCAAGAGTGCTTTATGAAGCTTCTGGAAGATCGAGATGCCAGTCACCGACAACCTGTGACAATGGCAGAGAATGTCGTAACGGGGTCGGGTGGTGGACCGGCCGTTGTGGTGACTGAAGATCAAACAGAGAATGGAAGCAAAGAAAAGGTCAAAGGTTGCACTTACAAAGCTTTTCTAGGGTGCAACCCGAAGGAGTTCTCGGGCTCAGCAAATCCGGTCGTTTGTATGTATTGGTTGAAGGAAGTCGAGATGGCTTTCGAATCTAGCGAATGCGATGTCTCGCAGCGGGTGAAGTTCGCTTCTCAACTGTTGAGGGGTGAGGCCTTAATCTGGTGGAATCTCACACGGTCTGCCCTCACTCCCGAATTTTTGGCCAAGTTAACTTGGCCGGTTTTCAAAGAAAAGATCATGGACAAGTACTGTAGAGAGCGGTCGTTGGATAAGCTGGAGGAAGAGTTCAAGAATCTGAAGAAAGGGGCTTTGTCCATTACCGACTACTCCAAGCTTTTTCCGGAGAAGTTGAACTTGGTGGGACATCTCGTTCCTGATGAGAGATCTAAGATCAAAGCTTATCAGCATGGGTTGCCGGCCAGGATGAGGACGGCAGTGAGAAATGCTAGAGGATTGACCCTTCAGGATGTGATCGAGGAGTCTTTACTGATAGAAGACGATTTGGACGCAGAGAAAGATGAGAGAGTTGCAGTGGGAGAAAAGAGAAGGTAGGAAGGGTCGTCTGGGCCCGTTCGTCAATCTAAGCCATATATGGGTGGAAAAGATGGCGATAATCATCGTAAGTCACGATGGTGCCACAAGTGCAAAGTCAAGCACTCTGGCCCATGCGACCCAAAATCTCACTCGGTTCCTGTCGAGTGTGCCAAGTACGGCAAGAAGGGTCATGTGATTCGGGATTGCCCTATCCGAGGGCCGGTATTTTATGAGTTTCGGGAACCGGGTCACATAAAGAAGGATTGTCTGAAGCTTGTGGGTGGTCACCGTGGAGGTTCTTTGGGGTCGACGGCAAGAGTCGAGCAACCGTCGAGGGCACCAAGCCGAGCCTTTCGGATGACTACCGAGGAGGCAAAGGAGACGACCGATGTAGTTTCGGGTACGTTCCTAGTAAACTCTTTGTCCGCTCGTGTATTATTTGATTCGGGTGCTATGTGTTCTTTTGTATCGGATTTATTCTGTAAGCAATTGGTCATCCCTATTAGTATCCTTCCCGATGCACTAGTAGTAGAGGTAGCTAATGGAGACCAAGTGATCATCCTAGATTGTTATTGGGATTGCACTCTAGAGATTGATGGGAACCCTTTTGGAGTGGACTTACTACCTATGGAAATAGGTGGGTTCGACGTAGTAATAGGCATGGATTGGTTGACGAGGCATAAGGCCGACATCTTTTGCTCCAAAAAGATGATCCAAGTGCCTTTGCCGGGAAGCAGTGTAGTCACCATCTACGGGAAGAAAGGGAAGAGAAGTAACTATATCATCTCCTCACTTAAGGCTCGCAAGTTTCTAGCGAAAGGCTACCATTCGTATCTGGATTACGTGGTGGGCGCAAAGAAGGAGAAAAAGTCGGTGGAAGACGTGAAGATTGTGCAAGACTACTCGGACGTGTTTCCAGAAGATTTACCCGGGATACCGCCGGAACGTCAAGTGGAGTTCCAAATTAACCTCACTCCGGGAGCGGCTCCAATAACTCGTGCACCCTATCGTTTGGCCCCGAAAGAAATACGTAAGATGATGACGCAACTTCAACAGCTGCTTGAGAAGGGATTCATTCGACCGAGCTCGTCACCTTGGGGAGCTCCGGTTTTGTTCGTAAAGAAGAAGGATGGGTCCATGCAGATGTGCATCGACTATCGAGAATTGAATAAGGTCACGGTGAAGAACAAGTATCCTTTACCACGCATTGACGATCTCTTCAATCAACTACAAGGCGCGGGATGCTTCTCGAAGATCGATCTTCGATCCGGTTACCATCAAGTCAGAGTAAAGAAGGAAGATATACCGAAGACGGCTTTTCGGACGAGATACGGTCAATACGCGTTTTTGGTGATGCCCTTTGGCTTGACCAATGCTCCGACCATATTCATGGACTTAATGAACCGCGTGTGTCGCCCATTCTTGGACAAGTTCGTGATTGTCTTTATCGACGACATCCTGATCTACTCAAAGGACGAGGTTGAGCATGAGAAATACTTGCGCGAAGTGCTAGAAGTTCTCCGAAAAGAGAAGTTGTATGCGAAGTTCTCAAAGTGAAAGTTTTGGCTCAAAGAAGTTCAATTCTTGGGCCACTTGGTGTCTGAAGACGGGGTGAAGGTGGACCCAGCGAAGATAGAGGCGATGATGAGCTGGGAACCACCAACGAGTCCGACGGAAATCCGAAGTTTCTTGGGATTAGCGGGTTACTACAAACGTTTCATCCAAGACTTCTCTAAGATAGCTTCGCCACTCACCTCCCTCACAAGAAAGAATCAATTTTCTTTGGACTGACGTGTAGGAGCAAGCCTTTCAAACGCTCAAGAAGAGACTATGTGAAGCTCCTATTCTATCCTTACCCAAGGGATCGGATGACTTCGTAGTATATAGTGACGCTTCCAAGATGGGTCTCGGGTGTGTGCTAATGCAACGGGGAAAGGTGATAGCTTATGCGTTGAGGTAACTAAAGGACCACGAGAAGAACTACCCGACTCATGACTTGGAATTAGCGGCAGTGGTCTTTGCATTGAAGTTATGGCGGCACTATTTGTACGAAGCAAAATGTACTCTTTTTACCGATCACAATAGTCTCAAGTACATTTTCGATAAAAAGGAACTCAATATGCGACAAAGGAGGTGGCTTGAGTTGCTAAAGGATTATGATTGCGAGTTACTCTATCATCCCAGTAAAGCCAACGTGGTGGCGGATGCGTTGAGTCGGAGGAGTTATGAAGGCGGTGTTAAGTTATCCCTCACAAGAATCGATGTGGTATCGAGTCTCTTGGAAAACATCAAGACAAGTCAATTGGAAGCACTCAAAGAAGAAAATCTCAAATCCGAAGTCATGGTGAAGCAAAGTGGACTTTTGACGGAAGATAGTCGGGGACTTAAACTCTTCCAAGGGCGAATTTGGGTGCCAAAGTTTGGTGAAAATCGGGATTTACTCCTTAATGAAGCGCATAAGTCGAAATATTCTATACATCCCGGTAGCACAAAAATGTATAGAGACCTAAAGTTGAACTATTGGTGGCCGGTGATGAAACTGGATGTGGCCCAATATGTGGAGAGGTGTGTCACGTGTTTTCAAGTCAAGGCGGAACACCAAAGACCGTACGGGAATTTACAACCGTTGTCCATTCCCGAGTGGAAGTGGGACAATATCATCATGGATTTCGTAACAAAGCTACCGAAGACCTTGCGAGGTCATGATACTATTTGGGTGATCGTGGATCGTCTAACCAAGAGTGCGCATTTCCTTGCTATGCGAGAGACCTTGCCAATGGAGAAATTGGCTAAGCTCTATATCAATGAGGTGGTGTCGAGGCACGGAGTTCCGCAATCTATCGTATCGGATCGGGACAGTCGGTTCACCTCAAATTTTTGGGCTAGCTTGCAGAAAGAATTGGGCACTAGATTAAATCTGAGCACGGCATACCATCCTCAAACAGATGGTCAGAGCGAGAGAACAATTCAGACACACGAGGACATGTTGAGATCGTGTGTCATAGATTTCGGCGGGAGTTGGGACTCGCACCTACCTCTAGTGGAGTTTGCTTATAATAACAGTTACCATTCTAGTATTGGAATGGCACCGTTCGAGGCGTTATACGGACGGAAGTGTCGAACCCCAGTTTGTTGGCTTGAAGCGGGTGAGAAGCAACTCGTCGGACCGGAAATCGTTCAAGAGACGGCAGACAAAGTGATTCGAGAACGATTGAAGGCGACCCAAGACCGACAGAAAAGTTATGTAGATAAGAAAAGAAGATCGGTCGATTTCCAAGTGGGTGATCGTGTCATGTTGAAAGTATCTCTATGGAAGGGGATTATCCGGTTCGGGAAGCGCGGGAAGCTTAGTCCCCGTTTCCTTGGACTTTTTGCTATCTTAGAAAAGATTGGACTTCAAGCGTACCGGTTGGATTTGCCACCGGGGATGGATGGAATACATCCTACATTTCACGTGTGTTACTTTTGGAAATGCTTAGCCGAGGAGGAAAGTGTGATACCCTTAACGGAAATTCGAATAGATAATGGAAACCGTTGTGTGGAAGAACCAGAAGCGATTTTAGAATCGAAAGTGAAGAAGTTGCGGCATAAGGACGTAGTCATGGTCAAGGTCCAATGGAAGCACCATCATGGTGCTAATGTCACTTGGGAGTCCGAAGAGGACTTGAAGAAGCGTTACCCTCATTTGTTCGTATAAATGTGATTTCGGGCACGAAATCCTAATTAGGTGGGGAGGATTGTAACATCCGGAATTTTAGGTAAGTATAAGACTTTGTTAATCTTATGATTTTGTGTTTAACAAAGTAAAACTTATATGCTTAATTTCTATTTGTGCGTAAATGTTGTTTTTGATTTTGTTTGGAAGTTTTTAAGCAGCCTTGGGAAAACAGTGAGTTACGCGACTTACGTCGCGGGGTGCAAGCCGTGGCACAAGCCGCGTAACCTACTGGAGTGCATCTCTCAGAGGAAGCGGGCGACTTACGCCACGAGTTGCAAGGTGCGGCACAAGTCGTGGGGCGAGCTGCAGGTCCCCAAAACCCCCTTTCTCTCGGTTTCAAATCACAAAAAACACACACAAACGTTTTGGAAGGCTATTTTTAGGGTTTTAAGCTACTTGCTTCCTCTTGCTACCTTAGAGCATTGATTTCAAAGTGTTTGGGTGGTTACACTTCATTTATTGAGCCTCAACCTACCTTGGAGAGCATTTATTGGAGTAGATTCAAGAGTTTCAAGTTCTATCACTTCCATCCATCTTCTAGGGTTTTCATCTTTTCTAGGTTTTAATCAAAAACCTAGATTGTGAGTTTACTAATCCTTTGCTAAAACTAGATACACATCATAATCTACTACTTGCTATCATCTTGCATCCTACTTGAAATATTTATATTATATGCTCAAGTATTTGGGGTTTTCTTTATGAAACCATGTTTATTTGTATCATGATTCGAGTTATTGGGATGCATATATGTGTATCTTGTTATGGAGATGATATCTTATTTGGGACTCCATTTGATGGGTCAAGACTACATGATTAAATTGTGGTCATATTGGTCTTGTTATGGACTTCACACTAAATGGCATGTATTATTGTACCCATGGTTGGTATGGAAAATATTCTTGGTCATATTGTGCCTTGAAGCCTACTAATAAATTATGTTGGACGAACCAAGTCAGTAGACACTAGGAGGATGTAGTCTTGGGTGCCACCGTGTGGGCATGTGCCTAGACCTCCGCCAGTCGGGGTAATGCCATGGTAGTAGTCCTCGGATGTGCCGGGCCTTTCGGATGTCACTCGTAGTAGTTGGCATCAAGGTATATCGGCTCTTTGGGTGGAACTTGATTGGTGCTATGGGTATCCCCCGTTGACTCCACATTTGTTGAAACTTGGTTAACTGCTGATAAGAATTGTAAATGTTATTATATGTTTTTTTTGTTCAACTCACTAGGCTTTGTGGCCTAACACTTGTTTGGTGTCGATGTGTATCTCAGGTTCTTGTGGCGCCGTTTCTAAGCAGGCGTAGTTGCTTGAGTGAGAGCTTGGGGAAAGTGCACTTGGACATATGTTTTGGAGAAGACATTTGGGTTTATAGATGACACCCTTTTTGTAATTTCTTTTCTAGTTGTAGAAATTAGATTAGTTGTTTGTTATTTATTGTTCGTTCAATTACAACTGTGATTAAACAGGTTTATATATTTTCCCCATTTTTGAGAGGCTTTTGCTAAGACAATTTATATACCACTTCTCCCCTATGGGAAAGTTTTTATTATCCCCGTTTTTTTAGGGGTTGCAAGAATGAACTCTTTAAACTTTCACCGATTGATTCACTATTTTTTTAGATTGGTAGTTGGCAAAGGCCCCTTCCATTATGTTTCAATAACCCTTTTAACCCAGACTTGTATGTTTATGAAACACAAGATTTACAAAAAAACTTATCGGGTAAACGCCTACCAGGTGTCACAAGCATGACAAGAACCGAGAATCATACCCAGTAAAAGGCATAGCAAAAGTAGAGAATATTGCCAGATATGTTAGGGAGAAGACTTATGCTATAAACGTTCACCGGGTAGAACAACTTATCAATAACCCATTTTGATGAATAAAAATATTACCCGATA
Source organism: Arctium lappa (assembly GCA_023525745.1). Lineage (NCBI taxonomy): Eukaryota > Viridiplantae > Streptophyta > Magnoliopsida > Asterales > Asteraceae > Arctium > Arctium lappa. The sequence continues at coordinate 15,903,061 of CM042056.1, read as the reverse complement.
AGTGATGGTGAGGACTAATGCCACACTTACCTAAATCTTTAATTTCATGGGGGTGTTTGGGATTGCGTATTTAAAACAACTTATGCTTATTTTAATAAGTGCATATCAACTTATGTGGTGTTAAACCGGAGTTTTTAAAAAGTGTTTTGATTAGCTTATTGTGGTACCAAAACGTAATAAGCTAATAAGTTGTTATTTAAAGGTGTTTGGGATTGCTTATACATATAAAATAACCAAAAAAGTGATAAACACTTTTCAAATAAGTTGATAAGTTAAAACCAAATGGCTTATCAAAAAGTGTTTTTCAGCGGTTTGACACCACTATAAGCCATTTTAATTTTCCCTCTTCTAAACACTCAAAAATGCTTATCTCCATTATTAAATCACAATAAGATAAAAAGCACCTCTTATAATCAATCCCAGATTCCCAAACACCCAGTGATGTTCATAAAACTTTGTTGAATTAATTTTGATTGTAAAAAGAAAATACTATCCGATTTATATTTTCACAAAAGAGAGAAAATAGTCATAGAATGATGTTTGATCTTCAAATGGGTATGGGGGTACTTCTTCCCTCCATCTCCATTAACGATAAAACCTTCATCTGCAAAACCCTAGCTTTTCCCAAACCCTTTTCAAGAACCCTAACAACTACAAAATCTCAATTCTCACGTTCGACAAAAACTCCTCCTCCTTCTATACACTTGTCCCGTGGCAAAACGAACTCTGACAAACAAGATACAGTCCAATTTGATGATCTTCGACGAAACTGGAACCTCAAAAGGATTTTGTTTGAGAAACTCAAAGATAAAGACTCGGACCCTGTTCGGATTCTTGAAGAGGATGGAGATTGGAGCCAAGAACTCTTCTGGGCTGTTGTTGGATTCCTCAATCAGACCTCCAGATCGAACCAGGTTCTCCAGGTGAAAAAAGTTTCGCATGATTTGAATGTTATTCATTTGTATTTCAAAGTTTTCTGTTGGATGAAAATTTTGAAATGTGGAATCGATTCAAGAAGATTCAGCTTCTATTTTAGTTTTTTGTTCATGTTTTGAAATGATGCACACCAGGTGTTTGATAAATGGAAGAGCAAGGATAATTCACGAGTTAGCGAATTCAATTATCGAAGAATCGTAAGATTTTTGGTTGAGGAAGGATTAGTTGAAGATGCAGTGTTGTCCTTAAAAGAGATGAAGAATGTTCAGAATCTGCAGGTTTCATCCGAGATTTATGATTCAATCATCCATGGATTTATCGAAAAAGGGAGAATTGAAGATGCATTGTTTTATCTTAAAGAGATGGAAGATCTCGAAGTGAAGCCACTTACATCGACCTATAATGGGCTGATCAAAGCCTATGCGATGAACGGTTTGTATGATGATATGGCAAAATGTGTTAAACGAATGGAATCGAATGGGTGTTTCCCTGATCGGTCTACTTATAATTTGCTGATCAGAGAGTTTTCGGTTGCTGGATTGATCAAGATGATGGAAAGAACGTATCGTATTGTGATATCTAAAAAGATGGATGTTGAAGTTTCAACAATGGTGGCGATGCTCGAGGTGTATAGTAACTTTGGGATTTTGGAGAAGATGGAGAAGGTTTATAAGAGGGTTTTGAGGTTAAGACCGAAAGTTTACTTGCAAGATGATTTGATTCGGAAAGTGGCTGCTGTTTATATGGAAAACTGTATGTTTTCTAGGTTAGATGATATGGGTATTGATCTTTATTCCAAAACGGGCAACACCCACATCATGTGGTGTCTACGAATGCTTGCTCATGCTCGTCTTTTGAGCCGAACTGGGATGGAATCTGTGGGCCGAGAGATGGATTACAAGAAAGTTCGATGGAGTGTGTCGGTTGCAAACATTATGTTGTTTGGATATGCAAAGATGAAAGATTTCGGACGTTTGAAAGTTGTGCTTGCGGAAATGGGAGCTCGAGGCGTGAAACCCGACATTGTTACGTGCGGGATCTTGTGGGATGCACAAGGGTTCGGGTTTGATGGGGTTGGGGAGTTGGGCTCTTGGAGAAAGATGGGATTTTTTGGGGATGTTGTGGAGTTTAAAACTGACCCTTTGGTTCTTGTTGCTTTTGGGAAGGGGGATTTCTTAAGAACTGTTGAAGAACTTGACCACAAAAGGAACAAAGTTTGGACTTATGAGCATCTTATCGAGTTGGTAGAGCAGCATTGACGTAAAAGACGATGACGGTACGATTTCGTGAAACGATTGAACAGGGGTCTTATTAGCAAATCGGTGTTTTGTTTGGATCGTGTCAGTGTATGATTGTATGTACAAATGTAATTCATATACTATGAAGACCTTGCAAACCCTGTGTTAATGTCATCAGGATTTTGATTCTACGTGCATGTTGGAGGCCTACATCGACTGGACTCCATTTCTCGTCAATATATTTTTAAACCTTACTTCTCTCTTCAAGGTTTTCTTTTCGTAGAGTAATCTGATGGGATTCCACGTATTCTCCCATGGCATCAGAAACCAAGATCTACCCTTCTAGAGGTTCAATAGGCAATTTGTGCCAATCTAGCCTCCATTGGTGGAGCGGGTTGAAATCTCGCATCCGCTGAACTTGGCCCCTTTGCAAACCTCAATTCTCTCCTAGCCAAATTTATCCTTTTTAGGGTTCGACATTCTAGGGTAATATGTGTCCGTCTAGTCTCTGTTGGAGAAGCTTGTTCGAATCCTACATCTAACACATTAGGACCATTTTTCCTTTATATACGTTTAACCTCGTCAAAACTCCTTGGTAAGTAATTCGATGAGATTCCACATATTCTCACAGTACAAACTGACAAAATAACAAACCCCTAAAACCCATCGATCAAGAACTCTTGATACGCACCCGTAGAACAAATAACTTGAAATAAATATCAAAACCAATAGTATTATCCGACGTACAAAAATAGAGAATTCAAAGTGTATATCCACCACATATCGACAATCGAACACGAAAAACCCAAATCCAAACTTTTGCTGCTCTTTTGGTTTTCGCTCCGATATATAACCTTATAGTTGAATACACAATGATGAGCTCATAAGTAACTTACAAAACCGGCAAAATAAAAATGTCGCATACTCCTCTCGCTAACTTGCAGCCTCAAATAACCATTCTCTCAACACTCGTATAGCGAACACCCTAAACAGAATCATTGATCTGCCCTCTCTCATGCATATGAATAATTATCGGCAATAGAACAAGCAATCAGAGAGGAAAGAGAAGAAGGTTGATCACCCATGAGTTTCGAAACTGTGTCAAGTGCTTAATATTTGATCTGGGGTCAAGAAGATTGTACTGCCAGCCTCTGTAGATGCTCGAAGAACACTTGGAGGTTCACGTCATCCGTGAAGATAACGTCCATTCCAGCAGCCACTTCGTTATTGTAGGTTGCTGACGGGTTCAACTTGGCCAACAAGAATCTAGCCTGCTTGCCATAAAACAACGTATTAGTCAAACATAAGATGGTCGTGTGTTTATGGAAGCATACAGATATGGACCATATGGTACTTGTTCATGCCCTTCTGTGTTTGGTACAGAGACAAGACTTGACAGGTGAGTGAGGTAGACAGGTGAGTGAGGTAGACAGGTGAAAGAATTTTGGAAGGTTTTAAGGTTTTAGTTTGATGTGGGTAGTTTAGTAATTTACCAAATCTTGTCTCGTATCCCTGGATTTTTGTTCCACCTATTTTGGCGGGACAGAAAAAAACGCATTTTTGTCTCGCTCAAGTCTTGTCGTGTCCCCGTCTGATGTAGTGCCAAACATGAGACGACAAGTTTTTGTACCGTACGTTTTTTAATATAAAGATGGACGCCCAAGTGACTACACATAATACATGCAGAAAGTTTTCTCCATGTATATGAAGAAAAAAGAAACTATGAATGTTTCGTAACATGGGTGTCGCAGCTCAACCATAATGGAGTTCAGCGAGTTGCTAAAAAACATCCTCATAAACGAGAGCAATATAACCCTGAAGGGTAGCTCAACCGATAAGACATTGGGTTTGCTCCCCAGTTCCACTCCCCAGAGGGTTTGTCTGGTTGTTAACTAAAGGGTCCCATGGGGATCAGTCGAGGTGATGCAAGCTGGTCCAAACACCCACAGCAACCGAAAAAACTAGAGCAATATATCATGTCATTTGGTCTAATGAACTCTAGTCATGAACCATAACTGGTATAGAGAAGATGTTAATCATCATATAAGGTACATTTTGATGAAAATAAGATATTGATGCAATATTGACCTGAGAACCATGTTGATCGCACACCACCAATCTTGGGACAGGAAAACGGTCACGTATGATCAGTTCAGCATCATCATGTGGAGCTTGCAGTAACTGTGCAAATGCCTATAAAGAGAAATAAGAAGTCACCGTATTACGATACATGCATATATACAGATATATACGTATATGTAAAAACCGTATATGGCGTATCTCACAGGATGAATAATATGGACTTCCAAAAATTTTACAAAAAATGAAGAATGAAATCAAGTAAAACATACTTGATGTTCTGGCTGATTCTGGTAACCCATGTTCCTCCACTGAGCTATCGTCATGCCATGGAAAATAACAACACTAAAGTACGAATCTAGTAAAAGGATTCGATCAGCTGAAATGGATGCCACATCAAGCAATGCTGGTGAAGGAAGGGAGTTAAATGAATATGATATTAACGAAGGTTGAATCATGACGGTAGCATTTGTTATACTCTCTCGGTTTAGCATCATGCGAAAATAAGCAGTTTCATCAGGACTATTATTGAACACCTGCCGCAAAAAAAGCAAACATAAAATGAGAAAGGGAAAACAGTTATCAAGATTATAGGCTTACAAGAAGGGTAAGGTAGTAATATTGCACGTGGAGATAGATCCGAGTTTTACCTGCACGAATTGTGATCTCCGAAGATTGAACATAAACTGGGGGAACAATGAGAAACTTGGGTTTAAAGAAAATGAGGATGGATCATCTTTTCGGTAGTCACCAAATTTTGAACAGAGACGAATGAGGTTTCTATCTAACCACCTCGTTGCATCGAATGTTTCCTGAAATTATCAATAACCCATCAACAGCGGACTAAAAAACAATCACAAAAAGAAATAAAAGAAAGGGAAACACTACACAATCAAGCAAGGAAATTGTTGCATTCCTACCTCCATCTCCATTTTATAAGAAGTTAATCTAGCCATTACTACAGCAGCAGCCTCTTGATCAAAACCTTGCATCAATTCCTGTGAAAAACATCTTTCAGTTGGTATGATTTCAATCTTAAACCAGATGACTGGAGTTATCGAAATGGATATTCTATAATGCTCCATCCGTCCCAAAATGAATGTCCACAATGAAAAAAGCACATTGTTTTATAAATGTGTAATTGTTACACTTACTAATTAACTAAATTACAAATTTACCCTTAATAAAAGAGGCAGTGATGAATTTCTCAATCTCAAAATTAAGGTTAGAACTGGAAAGTAGGCACTCACTTGCGAAAGTGCACGCTTATTTTGGGATAAACTAAAATATGGACATTTACTTTCGACACTTCACAAAAGGCAAGGGTAAGAAACTTCATAAAAAATTAATTTGAAGAAAGCATTTAGAAGATGGACACCTCAAAAAGTACATAAATTATATACTTTAATGATAGTTTTCAAGTTAGAATAAAAATATAAAATGCACTACATATTTATAGAAGTTCTCCAAATTGTTATGCTCTATTAATATTTAATAACATATTATGTCGTGATTACTATGTAATATATTTATATGTACTTTGATCATCACAGATCAACAGTGCTTTGACCAGGGTTACCCCTTGATCCAACCACGCAATATTTTTCCAGGTCAATGAACTGTCCAGGTTTTTTAATTATTGTTTCCTATTATGGTTGTAAACAAAAAACGGATGTAATCTTGTCTGCATCCGCTTTATCAGATGTACATGCGGATATTATCCATGTTTTAGTGTACAAGATTCCAAATCAGATTCAGTAGTATCCACATTTACGTGTTGCATGATATTTGATGAGAATTAGAATTGTAATGAATAAACATTAGTTATACAAAATACATTGCATAGTGACCAATGTATATAAATTTTGTTTAGTTCTCGTGCTTACTAAAATATTTTGTTCAATAAGAAGGATTATATCATCAGTACTAATATACTATATGAAAATAAATTCAGCCGTTCGATATTTCTGCAGAATTACTCTAAAAGGAGTAACAAATGATGAATGAGGGTTTACTATTTTACCTCTGAAACAACGGCACTCTCGACCCATCTTCTAGTAATGGTAGTAACTCGTATTTTGAATTGCCCATCAACGCTCTGGTAACTGCATCAAAATTCATGAGCCGTAAATTTCAATTACACAAGCATTGTGCTCTCTTTCTATACCTAAAGATTAAAGCAACAGTATGTGAAAGATGTAGCATACAATTATGCATCCCACAAAAAATATCCAACCAATTTGGTTAGAGGGTTGGTTTCCGGTGAGAATGAAAGTTATGGTGAGAAGGGTAAGAAAGGATCTCCACCCTTGAGATTCACGGATATGAGATGCACCAGATCAATTCCCGTGAGAAGCGCATTTCATGGATGGGGGTGAGATTAAAAGTGATCAAGGGTCCAGATCTCTTCTTACCTTCTCACCTTAACTCTTCTTCTCACATGATCCTTCATCTTTGGTTAGAAAAACAAGCATATGATCTCAAGGAGACAAGATATAACACCACAGTGTATTGCATAGTGCAGAAGAGACTGAAATGTACTTTCTCTTAGAACACTGTAATCTATTATTACTATGTAAAGATCCATTAATTTGTCCAATGCAGGAACTGAACATCCGTCTATTCCCTTGATCCATACTTAATAGAGTGATTGACTTTTTTAACTATTGTATTTAGCTTCTAATTGCAAACTAACCATCTTGTGGAAATGCCAAAAAAATAACACTTAACATACTTTTAGTAGAGATGAATCGAGTCAAGTGTGCCAGACGACCATTTTCGTTTAACTTTATTTTAACTTCTCGAGAAGAAAAAGACAAACCAAATTTCTAATGTACCTTGTAACGGTCTGTATATACAATTGTGGATTCGAATTGCCAGAAGGGTCTTTGTCACTTGATGATATATCAAAGAAAACAGTCAAGCAAGTATCTTTGTCCAGTCCACACAACTTCCAAGCTGTGGTATTCCCTTGTCCAATCGTTGTGCTCGCAACAGCAGGTCCTTTCTGCAACAGAGGTATCAGTAAAAATGATTTCAGGGAGCGGACTAATCATCAAAAAAACTAAAAAAAAAAGGTTTTAATCAATGATCAATTTCTACTTCCAACTAAGATTTAGTAAATGACCTTGTCCAAGGATGTGCAAGGTCCAATGATCCCCTGAATCTTAATATCCTTTGAACAGTTTATTTCAAGCGTGCCACTGAAAGTAATAAATTAGCGATGAGTTTCAAAAAGATACAAAAATCATAATTGGCATCTGGGATAAATAAGCATGACAAATGTATGCATGCTTTAACAAGATGATGGCATGATAAAGAATAGTAGTAATGATCTAACATAAGATGTTTCTAATAGATTGTACGCAAGATAAGATGTTTCTACAATACCAATCCAACTACACGGCTACATGACTTTATGTTTTTCCCATTCAATACTATATGGGAAAGTGTCAAACATCATCTTTCTAACCAGTATCTCCGCACGCTCTCAGACCACACAAAGCAACCGCCCTTTTGTTTATGATGATGCATCACAATAGACAGACAGCCTTATAGAGTGCGCATCCTTATTAAGTCCTAGTAAACGTAACACTGAGAATATTTCCTTTCACTAGAAAAGAGACAGGAAACCCCACCCCCTCTACAAATGTGAACAGCCAAAAGCAGAGCCTTGGCTCAAGAAACTAAGTTAAGGGCCGGTTTTAGTTCAATAGAATGCAAATCAAAGAGATGAACAACTCCAATACGTACTAAGCATATATTATGGCAGTTGATATATATCCCAAGGCCTTAGTACCTAAGTTCATTCTAGCACTTTTCTTTTTAATGGTTCAAAATACTATAATTACAATATAATGAATCTTATTCTTCTAGCTGCAGGATTCAGAGAAAAACATATGCATCTAAGAGAGAATAGAGAATCCAAATGCCCACAGAAAAAGAACCTGAAATGCAGAGACAGGATCCCTTTGTATCTTCTTCATATGCATTTATAAATTTCAGAAACTAAATAAATGGTCTAGTAATATGATTGTGAATTTTCGAGGGACTCTAACAGAAGAAAGAACGGTTGCACCAAGTGTCTAGAGTTGATATAGCTTTTGCAAGTCATATACAACACCACCAAAGAAGGTGCCAACCAGCATCAATTAAGCAATAGAAAAAATACAACCCTAGTCATCAAGCATGGCAATACTCACTTATGGGCAAGGCCAAGAGACTCTTCCCCCTTCTCAAAAACACGCTTGAATGAGTCCTTGAAAACTGAATGACCAAAACTTTCAGCTAGAACAACAAGACCACCAGTTCTTTCAATGACGACCTTCATCTCTGCAACCCCAACCTAATATAAAAAAACTCCGTTAGTTTACTCAGGTAGGAGTGCCCCATGTGAAGAAAAGGGTTCACTTACGGATCGGTGATAAGAAAAAACAATGATAGAAGTGATACATTCTTTAACAAAGAGATTAATTGACCTACTAAATCTATGAACAGTTGCAGATATAATGGCAAATCGCTGACATTGGAGAAATAGAACCACCATTATATGTCTAAGCTACAAACAGCTAAAAAGGCTAGGTGCAGAAAGAATAGCAGAACCTAGATAATGAAAGTTCTACCTGGTCAAGTGCAGAAGCAAAAAGGTCCAAAACATGACCCTGGCTGACCATCTGCTTTGCAAGCTCCTCGTAAAACTGAACTGCCTTTCTAAAATATGGTGCTGCATCCTTGTCCAGATCTTTATGTGAACGAACCGGATCCGAGAGATCTTTAGATATAATCTGAAAAGCAAAAAGTGATTAAGCTTAGATTGTCTGGGAAGTGGAAACAGAAAAGAGTGATAGGATCTGATTTTCATAACCATCGAACACCAAAACTGAACTCAAATACATATGCTTAGAGTTACCGAGTTCATTAATTTTATCAACCAATTTTCACAAGACCAGATAAAAGAACCAAAATTTACAGGCATGTCATTCAATCAAGTGTTTGAAAGAGACAGATCAGGCACAGCCTACAAAGCCAGTTTTTTGATGGGATACATTTGCTATTACTTTACGGTTTAATTGCAACTGTATCCACTTCCAGAGAGTACAGAACTACAAATATCACTTAGTGCATCCCACTTTGCAGTACAAAGTTCAATTGTTCCTAATCCCCTACTAATCTGTAACCCATAAATTAGCCGATTCAAGGCATGTTAGGTAATTAGACTGGATTTGCAAGCCTCCTGGCATGAGGTAACATTTATCACTCATTCCTTGAGTAAAAGAAGTATAGGCCACGGGTGGTGCAAGGATGGGGGAATGAACATGAACAAAATGGTGCTAATATGAAGAACAGAACCATCAAGAAAATCAGGATGGAAAAACCCGCTATGTGAAAATTTCCCAACTTCAAGAGCCTAAACCACTAACGGTGACAGTTAAGCAGCCACATATATCATATCACAAAAATGGTAATCAGCCAGTCAAACTTAATTATAAGTAACATAACTAACAAATAAACTTCCAAGGTTGAAGCAAATAGTACTTTTCACTGTCGCTTTCCAACCGAGAGTGCTATTGTAATGTTAAATCTAAGAGCAAAGTGCACCAAAATGTAACCAACTTTACCGTGATTCCTATTTTGGGCAACCATAAAAAAATTCTCAATCAAGGTAACAATGTTATAAAATATCCTATTTTCGGGACCAAATTTACCAGTTGAACCAGTAATCGTTTGCTAACATGACAATATAACAAGTTTTAAAAATTTACAACTCATCAATCTTGCTGAGTGGCGGTGACATGGATTTTTCTACACATTTTTTCCCATTTTTTCCACCATCCTCAACTATGACCACCGTCCACACAACTCCGGGCAGTCACAGTCACAGACCACATTTGAACTAAGATAGACGATGACACATCCAAACTAAGAACAAGAACCAGATCAATAATGAAAAGGGAAGGGGGGACGAGGGAGAGGAGGAAGAGCAATGGGGGGACAGGGAGGAGGACGTTTTTGTTTACAGGTACTAAAAAAGGTGGAGATTCAAACATCCGAATTAAATGGCGTGGATTTCTGAAGGAAAAATATTATTCCAAGTCAGCATTTACTGAAGCCATGTAGGATTTTTAAGTTCCAACAGGTATTTTGGTCCTAACATATAGAAACATTGCTACCTTGATTGAGATTTTTGTTACCATTACCCAAGATAGGAATCCAGAAAAAGTTGGTTACACATTGGTGCACTTTCCCCTAAATCTAACCCCAATTATCAGCACAATGTTGTAACCATACAGATGCTAGAAATTATCTTTCAGTTCATTGTTATCCCATAAAGACGAATTGAAGTGTTGTAGTTTACTCAAAATAAAAGGTGGCAGGTGTTGTATGTGAATTTCGTAATGATCATGAATAAATATTGTGAATTTGTATAAATTAATATAAAAATGCAACACTATAATATTCTAACGGATAAAATAGACAATTCAAACATTTAAACAGTCTTATTGATTCAGATTTCAGACTTCAGCACGACCTCTTATCAGTCAGAGGTGAAATGAGATTTGGCAGTTACTGAATGGTTTAGTGGCCAGAATAATTAAGAGACTTATGATATAGTGCAAAATGAAATATGGTTGTTTGGTAATTACAAAATGAAACTAGGGTGTTGAATAGTTAAGCAAGGCCAAATATACAAAATCATTCATAGGGTTTTGGAACCATTAAGAAGCAAACTTTTTTTTTTTGCCAAACAAGATTCACCTCTTAGCGATTTGTTGCCTCTTAATGTAACTATTAAGAGGTAAACAAACAACCCCTAAATCTAGTTACTTGATTGCAGGAGACATTCGAAAGAGCTTACCGAACCAGGGCCTTCTGTGCACGGACCCCCAACTAACGCCACCATTCGAGCACCAGTACCAGGCAAGCAAGCCCCAAGCAAACCTGCTGCAACACTCAGTGCCACTCCAGTGCACCGTAAAGATCGATTACCAGGCGCAACCGGCCACTGATCCGTGCCTAGTTCCTCCAAAAGCTGAATCATCACTTCAATAAGCATCAAATCGCAATCGAATTGTTTGAATCTAAATCAATATCATAACAAAACTCACCGAATGGATAATATATGCACCCTCAGAAGCAGGCAATAAGAACCTCGATACACCAGAGTTAGGAAACCCCGCACCTTGTACCACCCCTTTCTGAAACCCCTGCCCCGGAACACCACCAACTCTCCGGCCACCGGCAAATCCTCCACCTAACCCCAATTGATCCAAAACCTGATCTTTCGTCAACTCTTTCGATCCACGAAACACATAAACCTTAGACATATCAGCATACCCTAATTCATGAACCTGAACCTGCGTCCCGAACGAAACAAACCCTACCAAAGCATTCTCCGGTAAGAATTCAAGCGCCTGTTGTAACGCCGATTTGGCAAACCCTAATTCCTCCTCGATCATGCACGTATCGAGCACGAACACGTACACAGGAGGAGGAAGCGTGTGGTGCACGTCATGATTGGGGATCGTGTACTCGATTGTGGTGTATTGAGGATAGAGTTCAGCAGGGACGTTAGTTTCGGAAATACCGGAGAAGTGGTGAGGGAAGTGGTTGCGTTGAAAGCAGAGTGGGCAGATCCAGATGAGGGCGGAGAAATCGACGCGGCAGAAAGGGTTGAGCACGGCGGAGCAGGTCTTGCATCGGAGTGGCGCGTAGGGATTGGTTGGGATGAGCGGGTGAGGGCGGATCGGAGAGATCGAGGCGGCGATTGGGATCACGCACTTGCTGGCTTCGACTTTTGTGCGTGGCCAGGCGTTCCAGGTCATACGAACTCCGTCGATTCCTTCTGGATCGGTGTTCGCCATCTCCGTTGACATGTTAGGCTGCAAAATTGGGGGGGGGGGGGGGGGGGGGGGGGGGTTGTGGGGGTTTTGGGTGGAATTTTGATATTGCGACCCCTTTGGGGAAGATGGTGAAAGGGGTCACTGAAAATGGTGAGAAATCTGAGAATTTGGAGTCAAATGGAGAGAGGAGAGGCGACTGACTGATGTTTTGTGAGCTTATTATGAAGTATGGAGTAGTGTACAAATGGTTGATGGAGTCTGAATCAATGATCGATCATGTCCCACGAATGAAAAATCCTGATTTCTTTTTTATTTTTTTTCTTTTGATTTGATCACAAAAAAAATGAATGGTAAGCAATTCACATTCCAGCAATTCATTTTTACTTTTAATTATGTCACATCAGTTTTTGCATTTATCCTCTACATACATGCAATTCACCTAAACTTTTAAAAGTAGTCCCCACTATAACATTTATTAATTATTATATAAATTTATATTGTTTTAGTTAATAACATGATATATAATTATTTATTTTAATTTAATGATAATTAAAATATAAGTTTTAATTTTAAATAAACGAGTAATATATAATATAATAATATAATACAATTATTTTTTAAAACAATAATAATAATTTAATTAAAAAATAAATTAAAATAATTAATTAATATAAGGTATATACTTAAAATCTATTTAAATTAGAAAAAAAAAATGAATTACATTGGCCACGTGGCCTTGCAAGTTGAATTGCAAAATTTGCAAGTGACATGTACATGTGGCAATAAAATTTGATTTGCAAGTCCATTAGCAATTGATATGCAAGCCCTATATGGGTGGTCGAAGGGGCTGTTTGTTTAGGTTTCATTAAGAGGTTTCATTTTGTGCCTCTTGATCATTCTGCACCACTTACCAAACAGTCCCTTAGGGTTGTTTGGCAGTTGTTGAATGTTTTAGTGCAGAATGATTAAGTGGTCTGAATGATTAAGAGGTTTTTATGATATAGTGTAAAATGAAATATGATTGTTTGCTAATTGTTCATAATGAAAGCAGTGCTCTTAATGGTTAAGGGAGGGTCGGGATACAAAATCATTAAGAGAATTTTGGAACCATTAAGAGGCAACATTTTTTTTGCCATACAAGATTTACCTCTTAGCGATTCAGATGTTGCCTCTTAATGGAACCATTAAGAGGTAAACAAACAACCCCTAAAATAATAATTGGTTTTGTAAAGTTTTATATAAAGAAAATTAAAAATTTGTTTCGAAATTTTAAGAAATATATAATAAATTATCGTAATAAATTGGGTTTTGTGAAGTTCATAAAAAGAAAAATATTTGATATGGGACGTTTGCTTTGCAGAATGTGGTGGAATCTGATAGAATTGGAATGTTGAATTCATTTGATCAAATTTCATTCCCTTGTTTGGTTCAAGATTTTCAATGGATGGAATCTTTGAATTCCAATAAATTCTATAGATATAGGATTTGAACATTCCATCATAAAACCCAAGGATTTTATTGGAATGAAATATCATATTTTGATAATTTCAAAGTTACCTTTTACCCCAAACTAAACCTTACTGATATTAATTATCAGCAGACACCAACTTTCTCTCCTATTCCTCTCTCTCTCTCTCTCTCTCTCTCTTTCCTCTCTCCTCTTTCTCTCTCTCCTCTCTCTTTCCTCTCTCTCTCTTCTCTCTCTCCCCTTCTCTCTCTCCCCTTCTCTATCCTCTCTCTCCCCCCTCTTTCTCTCCTATCCTCTCTCTATATATATACATCATTCGTGTGCTAAAATAATCAAAGCAATTTTAATTAAAAATTAAATTATTTAAGGACTATTTCATTAAAGTAATTTTTATTTAAAAAAATCAAAAAAATGTATTTTGGTCATTTACTAAAATTCCATTTCAATTCCGAAGCTACAATCTGTGAACCAAACAGAAAATTTTCAATTAATTTAACAGATTTCATTTCAATTCTGTCAACCAAACAGATAGTCAAACCTGACAACATTCCATTCCAATTTCTTCAAAGTCAAATTTTTTTGACAAATTTCATTTCATCCAAAAACATTATGCGAACCAAACGTCCCCTTATGGTATTTTTAAACAGGTTCTTTAAAATTGAGGTTTTATTGATTTTGACTAGCTTTTTTGTCCAACATATTCTCTAAAATAAGAGAAAGATGGGTTAAAATTTTCAAATTTAGATAATCGGATGAAAGATTACTTAGGAGAGATAAATGATTTTTTATTATTCTTGTCAATGTGAATATCTGAAGTTATATGTTTCAGAGGGATAAATAATATTTATTTATTATATTTAATATTTTAATAATATGATTAATGTTGTACTAATATCAAAAATGGAAAAAATTTTAGAGTTGAGTGTTTTTTTTTAGATTTTTAGTTTGGATTTTCTATTTTTTAGAAATTTTAGATACTCTATTGGAGAGGCTCTTATAGCATCTGCAACACATTCTCCAAAATGGTGAAGGTAAGGATTTTAAGCAATTATATGTTTCAACAAATTATCCAAATTAAGAAAGTACGAGAGCGAACGAAATTCTCCAAATTTTGGGATCTCTAAAAATGGTTACCATGGTAGAAATCTTATTTTTATTATACTATTCCAATAAAAATATTCTTGAAATTAAATGTTCCGGATAGATAAATAATATTTCATCAAATTTGTTAAATATTTTAATAACATGATTAATGGTGTAATCTTTAAAATGGTGAAGTTGTTGGAGCGGAATGCATTTTTTTAGAGATTTTGAACGTCGATTCTCCGTTTTGGAAAAAAAAGTGGACAATTTGTTAGAGATGCTCTTATAGTTTCATGTTGAATAGTTATCAATTCATTTTCTAAAACATGTGATATCAAGGAATCGACAATGATATTATCATGCAAATTTCTGAACAAAATGTTTGATTATATCATGTTGAATGCACTTACGCATATATCACATATTCATAATATATAAACATACTAATTACAATGATCATAATATTCACCAGTAATATTTGAACACACCCTATACATATGTATTATTATGGTACACATATTGGTTTTATGTATCCTTGTTGCCACTATGAGCGTTCAGATACGTGGCATCATACATGTCGCTAATCAGTTTCATGCATAAGTTATAAAAATATTAAACATGTACGACATAAAAAACTTTAAAACATATAAATAAACCAAAATAAATGGCATGCTCATTTAATTTCTTAAATACTAAAAGTTATACATAGGCTTGTATCCCGAATTGGAAAACCCACATGATACTCACATCAAACAAGTGTAGGTTGGTTTGATCATGTTTTCACAATGCATGTACAAAGTAATGGTATGATTATCGAGTACTTGTGTTGTTTACTCGACACATATCAGTTGACCAAATATTGTATACTAATTTGACCATAATCAAACTAAACAAAAGTCTAACAGATGTTGATGATTATTGTGACCAATTGACCATATATGCGACCTTCGAGCTCATGTCACCTGACTCACGTGACTTTCATAGTGGTTCAAACCTTGCATACATTACTCGTATTCGTGACATTGGTTACAACATCTCCTTGGTTGCACCAACCTCGTGTTCAACATTCATGATTTGTTATATGGTGAACAATATAATCTTGGCCAAAGTAACTCGTTTCTAGGCCAAATTACTTTCTTTTTGCATTACGAATATACCACATGCATTACCACCTTTGCCATACTCAAACTTCAATTAAACTAGCATACCAAACCTATTCATGCATTTATGCCATAATCATTCAACAACCACTTAAATGTGTAGTTCTCACAATTCACAGCCTTATGACCTCATTTTTCGTTTTAATTTCGCACAAACAACATTAAGGGTGCGCTTGGTACATAGACATGTCAGGACAGAACACGAAACCTAAACGACATTTCATAAATATGGTCATTATGCAAACGAGTCCACTCCCCAGCTATAAATAAACCATACATACCATTATTTTTCCTCATTATAAAATCAACACATCAAGGCTTTATAAGAAGTGAGGAGAATAAACCAAAAAAGACACTACATCCTCATTACAAAAAGTAACAACACCAACACCATAAATCGAAATGCATCAGGACGATGTTCTACTTGTGATAACCATGTAGTTCACTTTCTTATGCTTTATGAAAAATAAAACTACACTTTGTTTCCCTACTTTTTTTTCACATAAACCCTAAACTATTTGTCACTATATTTGTAACACCCGGAAATCCGCAAGGTAAGTACTTTGTCTCCCTTAATGCATTAATTTCGCTTATGTGAGAATGTGTGTGCCTTTATGTGCATTTTATGATCTTTATTATGTTGAAATGTCATATAATTGAATTACCAGTCTTAATCGTTCAAGCTCTCGCGTTAGTTATTGAATCAGGTCAAGATTCGGGACGTTTGGGGTGTGGTGCGACAATGACAGGCGACTATGACATGATCACTGTCGTCGTGTCAAGGTCGTGGGGAGTGTACCGTGGGTTGGTTGAGACTCGCGACTATGACACGCGATTGTGACATTGTCACTATCGCGGTGTCATTCTCGCGGGAGGTGTACCGAGGCTATGGGGTGGCTCGCGACTATGACACGCGACAATGCCCATGGCATTGTCGCCGGGCACTGTCGCCGACGGTATTTCTGGGTTAAATAAGATTTTTGACCTAAACTGATTCATTTTATCACACTTCACTTAGAGAAAACGGGAGAACTCTCATTTTGGGCGATTTTTGGGTATTCCAAGCATACACACATTTATTGCTAGGGTTTGGGGTTGTTGGGGTGGTTCTTGGGTCATCAAGTCTCTTCCAAGTATATTTATTGAAGATCCTCATCAAAGTCATTCCTCTCCTACATCAAGTCTCGTCTTCAACATCTAGGGTTTTCATCTTTTCTAGGTTTTGGTACAAAACCTAGATTGTGAGTTTACTAAACCTTTGTTAAAACTAGATACACATCATAATCTCCTATTTGTCACTTTATCTCTATATTTTCAAATGTTTGGGGATTTCTTCATGAAAATAGTTGGAAGATGTATGAATATGGGTGATTTGCCATGATTATTATTATATGTATCATTATTTAGGATTTGTCTCATAGCTACATAATGTGGGTACATTGATATGTTAAATGTATGCGTAAATGGATATTATGATGATTCTAGTTGGAACACCATTTTGGTGATATATTTATATGCATGATGAGCATGATTTACATTGGGTCTTTTGTTAGACATCATGAGGATAAGGTGGTAATATTATACCCGTAGTTGGTATTGAATTATGCAGATTGAAATATATCTAAAGGACCCCTTATAAATGTTATGTGGACGAACCAAGTCAGTACACTGTTGGAAAATTTTAGTAAAAATTGTGATTTTTTACTAACTTTGGACACAAATAAATACATGTATATGTATTGTATATATCTAACTCTTCGTGGGTTTATGTTATCCTATATGAGAGCTTCAAAACGATATATTATGTGTCCAAAACGGAATATGTGTGAATGAGATATCGATGCTCAAAGTTGAGTGTTTGGGATAAAAATTGGCAAAACCAAATGGGTGTGGGAACTTGTCCCACATAGGAAGGAGGAACCAAAATTGTGTGGTTTATAACAAAAAATGTGAGAGGGACTTTCAAGTCCTTTGTTTGGTTTTACTCCATCACCTACCTGCGCGCAGGGGGGGGTGCCGATTGCGGCCTTCGTAGGCTAAATTCGGCGAACTTGTGCGTGGGCGCGACCTGCGGACACGAATGCAGCTCCGAAATATTGTGTATTTCGCGAGTTAGGTCGCGGGTTTACCCGCGCCATAAGTCGCAAAATGATCTGTTTATGGACGATAACCAGTGAGTTACGCGGTTTCAGTCCATTCTTTGGTATAAATAGAGGACTCCGGTTTCAGTCCAAAATACAACTACACACAATAATCTTGAACACAAAGATTTCTGAATTCTCTCGAGCATACGTTGTTTCTCCGGCGATTTTTCCAAGCAAGTGGTGATATCCGGCAGTACACACTGCTTACGCTGTTGTACCCTGGGAACAGACGACAAATCTGTTTAAGGGAATCGTGTCCAACACGAGCCTCTGCATCATTTGAATATTCGGTTTATTCATTTATGTTTTTCTGTCGATTCCCTTTATATTTGAGTTTTACTAATCATTTGTTGATTATATTTACTTATTCGATATTTGTATTTATATGTATTATTGAAATACATATTGTGAACTAACATACACTAGGAGGATATAGTCTTGGGCGCCACCGTGATGGTATGTGCCTAGACCTCCGCCACTCGGGGAATTTTCTGAGCGATAGTCTTCGGGTGGGCCGGGCCTTTGGGGTGCTCCTTGTTAAGGACATCAAGGTATATCGACTCTTGGGTGGGACTTGATTGGTGCTATGGGTCTCCCCTATTGACTACATTAGTTGAACTCTGGTTAACTGCTGATAAGAATTGTAACTGATCATGCATGCTTATTATTGTTCAGCTCACTAGGCTTTTTGGCCTAACACTTGTTTGGTGTCGATGTGTATCTCAGGTTCTAGCGGCGCTGTTCCTAAGTAGGTTTAGATGCTTTGGGTGAGAGCTAGGGGATTTTGCACTTTGACGCTACTTCTTTTGGGATTGAAATGTTGGGCTTATAGATGACAACCCTTTTGTAATTTCTTTTCTAGATGTAGAAATTAGATTAGTCGGTTGTTATTTTATTGTCCGTTAAAATTACAAATTGTGATTAAACAGGTTATTTATATATTCCCCATTTTTGGGAGACTCTTGTTATGACAATTTTAGTATACCTCATGTCCGTTTTTTTCGGATTTTTGTGGTGCTTATTCCATGTGGCCACAATTTGAACATATTGCCACCTCAATGTGGTATATATGGACACATTATATTTAAATGTGTTCCTCAACCTTTAATGTAGGCCTTGAACATTAATAATTGATTGACATGGATTTCATATTAAGTGAAATTGCATAAGTGCTCAATTGTTTTTTACTTGTTCCTATTTCAAGTGTTACATGTGCCTGTCAAGAAATCGTACCAATAAAAACTTATTTAAAACCAACAATTTGACCATTCATGCTTAGATAGAGTTTTAACATTCACCAACAAATGGATTCTTGTTTTATCGTTTGGTGTAACAACACACAAGTTGGTATCAAAGGCAACAACGACATAATCACCATGGGAATTTATGACCATATTATTTGGTAGCTATCAGATCAATCAACATAAAACTCCAAATACGGTTCATCAAATTTATCACGTATTTTAGTATCACGAGTCGGTAATAGTAGTATAGGAATTTTACATGGTATGGTTTAGGTAGATGACTTTGAACTCTTTTTGCTCATACATATTTGTCGTTAAACTCATCGTTTTTATATCTTGAAAAATTAATGTAACAAACATTTAATTTTTTTTATACTATGTACTTACTTTACAATTACTATTATGTAGACATGAAATTGTTAATTTATACTGTAATTTTTTGTTACATGCAAAAGCGGATGCAACATTCAAAAGTTGAGGGGATGGGTCCCCATTCTGTCATAGTTCCCTCAATACCTTTTCGTTTGTGCCCCCACCAACCAAAACCAAAGAAAGTACCTCAAAGTCAACCAAACAACCCTTTCCAAATCAACCAAAAAAAGGTTCCTTGAAGTAAACCAAAAAACTTAAAAATCTCTTGAAATCAACTTAAAAAATCTATTGAAACCATTGAATTAGGCTAAAAACATATCAAACGACTTTAAATGTCTTTAATCCATCTTAAAGGTTACCTCACTAGAAAAAAGAATTCGGGAACCACCACTGATTACATGAAAACTTTCACATGAAAATCAACAGATTCATTAAATAAAAACAAACATTTAAATTTAAAAAAATGGTAAATCACAAAGAAAGATTTAAAAACAAATTGGATGGTTATATTGAGAGGGTGTTTGTAATTACTTATTTAAACTCCTTATTAACTTTTAACTTTTCCTCACTACTAATAAGCTATTTATAGTGTTTATATTAAGAAAAAAAAATACTTATAGTCTTTTCACACCGTTAATAAAGAGTTTTTCATAAGTTAAACCATTCTGACTTATCAATTTATTTGAAACAACTTATATTTTGTTTTGGTTATTTTACATGGATAAACAATCTCAAACACCCTTAAATAACAACTTATTAGATTATTACATTTTAATACCATAATAAGGTAATTCAAACAATTTTTATAGAACTCATTTTTTTCTCACCACATAAGTTAAGTTGATAAAAACATTTTTTAAGGAAAAAAAAACGTAAATTGTTTTAAATAACAATCCCAAACCCCAACCACAAGGGCTGTGGTGTGGCGGTAAAAGCTTGGGGAGTTCATAGCGCTCAACCCGAGTTCGAACCCCACTAGCAACACTTATGGCCACTGAGGATAAACTTAGGACTGCACACTTTAGCAACTAGGCCAAAAACCCTAATTATCAAGGATTAGTCTTGACCATACACCCACCATACCCTTTCCGAAAAACAATCCCAAACCCCCTAAATAAAAATGAAAACAATTTTTTTACACATTTTATAATACATTCTACAGCGGAGCTTCGCCGGCGGTGAAGAGTTCTTCATAATCAGTTGAATCACCCAAACCCCATTTTCGATTCCTTCGAAATTTACATGGGATTTTTTTCAATTCGAGGAATTTCAACAGCAACACACCCACGAAGATTGGATCGTAAAGGAGAAGAAAGCGTTAAAAAGAGACACAGTTTGATCACCAACAACATCCCCGTTTACTCGCTCTCATCTTCTCTTCAAATCCATGGAACTCTCACTCTCTTTTTTCTCTCTCTTCAACCCCATTCGTATATATATCCCATGGCAGAACCACGACTGTTTTATATCATTTGGTTCAATTACAGCCTCTCAGATCATATCCGAACACCGATCAGATAATAACCTCACGTTTCACTCATCAATCCCTTTTGTTTTTTTGTCTGAATCTGGATATACGTTATATATTTATATATAATTGTTATCGGATAAATGGAGGATGATTTTGAGGTTCCGACTGCCGGAAAATTCAACGACAGCGACGAAGAAGACGGAATCGGAGAGGAGATGGAGGGTGCACCGGCCGTTAAAGTTGGAGAGGAGAACGAGATCGGAAAAGATGGTTTGAAGAAGAAGATTGTTAAGGAAGGTGATGGTTGGGAAACCCCCATTAATGGCGATGAAGTTGAAGGTATTGTTATATTATATTATATACATTTTTTCAAAATTCAATCATTTATCATTTGCGACAAAGTTGAGTTAACGTTAGAAGTGAATCTGAAGCGGTGATCAGTTTTAATCTTATGGCATTGTATGAATTGTGTTTAGAAGGGAATTGATGTGGTGCATGTGATCCTAATATGCATCCTAAGTTCCTAACGGTTGATAAGCAATTCTCACGTTACTCAACTTCTCACCGGAACCCAATCCTGTCATTTGCATGATTTTGTGTTGATTATGGTCACCCTGATGAATTTTGATTTGGGGATTCTGTTATTAAACTAGAATTCGAAACAATTGTGTAGAATTTGAAGATTGATCTGATTCAATTTCAAATCATAATGTAGTGTTTTCTATTGGTGTTTAGTCGAATAATGTTGATTTTGCAGTTCACTATGTGGGAAGTTTACTTGATGGAACTCGGTTTGATTCAAGCTTCGATCGTGAGATGCCATTTAAGTTCAAGCTCGGGTTAGGTAAGAGTAAATTCTGAACAAATTTTGAACATGTGCATAACATGCATATGTACATAAAAACCAAAAAAAACTTCAGTTATTTTGTATGCACATGTGCATACTGTCCAGATGAAAGGTTATCGGGTATTCCTCAGTTTTCATTTTTATGGGTTTTCGCCTGAACCTTCCTCCACCAAAAGTTTCTGCAAATTAATGTTGAATTTCTTTTGAGCTTTGGTTTTAAGAACCAAGATATGAAATCTAGAAAACATGGGTTGATAATCTTGATGAGTTTCTAAATTGGGAATTTTACTATTACAGGACATGTGATCCAAGGATGGGATGATGGTATCAAGACTATGAAAAAAGGCGAAAAAGCCCTTTTCACGATCCCTCCTGGTCTTGCATACGGAGAATCTGGATCACCTCCGACCATCCCCCCAAATGCAACACTTCAGTTTGAGATCGAGTTGATCTCGTGGACCAAAGTGAAGGATATATGCAAAGACGGAGGTATATTCAAGACGATACTGACTGAAGGAGAGAGCTGGCAGAATCCTAAAGATCCAGATGAAGTGATGGGTACGCTCTCAGTAGTCGATCACTTGTTCTTTTGTTGTTGATTTTTTGATGAATGTTTCGCTAGGATTTCGTGTGACATGGGCTTCTGTTATGCAGTTAAGTTCGAGGCTCGCCTTGAGGATGGAGGCTTAGTTTCGAAAATTGATGAAGTTGAGTTCACTGTGAAGGATGGTAAGTAGTTTTTCGTTTTAGAATTCGCTTTCCTTTTCTTCAATGTTCTCAAAAACGCTAATCTAAGGAAGACGGGCGCTTCTTCCTAAAGAGGATGTCCTATTAGCATTTTTATAAGACACTTGTTCAAATAATGTCATATAAAAATACTGTTATGCTTGCTTTATTTCAAAAGTGTCATATATAGGACTTAGGACGCCCAAAAATGTCCTATCAACTTATCGTAACACCTTTACATATGACGCATAATTGTTTGGTCCTATAAACTGAAGTCCTATAAAATAGTCTATTAGAACATTTAGGGCATGTTTGTTAGCTTGAGCTTAATGAGACTCACAACTTATTTAGAGAACACGTTCCCACCATCTATGAAAAAACTCTTCCAAACAAAAATCTTCCCAATCTATAGCGGCAGAGTAATCCATACAGGAGCCTCTTAGACATATTTGGTGTCTTATAAAGCCGATTTTGTATATGTGCAGGATGTTTCTGTCCTGCTTTATCAAGAGCTGTGAAAACAATGAAGAAGGGTGAAAAGGCCCTCCTTACTGTGAAGCCACAATGTGAGATATTTGAATCTTGATCAACACAAAAGTTTCAGTAAATTTTCGTATGCACCAAGATTGAATCTTGATGCCATATTTCGACATCTTTTCTGTCATAGATGCATTCGGGGAGAAAGGCCGGGAACCAGCTGGTGGCGACGAATGTGCTGTGCCGCCAAACACCAACCTCCAAATAACGCTCGAGTTGGTTTCGTGGAAGACCGTTTCCGAAGTTACAACTGACAGGAGGGTTCTAAAGAAAATCTTGAAGGAAGGAGAAGGCTACGACCATCCAAACGATGGTTCAGTCGTTCAAGGTTTTTTTCTTCTCCTCCTCCTTCTTCCTCTTTGGTGTTGCGTGGATAAACTTGATTAATATCTCGCTTTTTGTTGATTCGTTATAGTGAAACTGGTTGGGAAACTCGAAGATGGAACCGTGTTTGTGAACAGAGGACACAATGAGGCGCCATTCGAGTTCAAAATAGATGAAGGTGAGCGCCACTTTCGTTTTTAAACTAACAAAAATGGTGATTACCCAAATATGATATGAATGGTGAATGCTATCCAATTTACGCTAAATGTGAACATATTAACCAAATCTAACATGCAAAAACGACTAACTAAACACTAAAAATATGTGCAATAAAACGACCTAACAGAAACACGTGAGCTAACTACGAATTTGGGATTATGGCAGAACAAGTTATTGATGGACTTGATAGAGGAGTAAAGACCATGAAGAAGGGTGAAGTTGCAATGCTAACTATTCATCCAGAATATGCATTTGGTTCGACCGAATCACATCAGGAATCAACTACCGTTCCTGCAAATTCCACCGTGTATTACAACGTCGAGTTGATTTCATTTGAAAAGGTAGCGAAGCTATTGCTATTTCCGGCATCTTTATGCAAAAGTTTTGATCTTTTTATCATTCTTGAATAATTTGTGTCGATAAACAGATGAATTAACGTAAACTATTGATGATTGCAGGAAAAAGACTCGTGGGAACTAAGTACACCAGAAAAGATCGAAACTTCCGGGAGAAAGAAAGAAGAAGGGAATACCCTTTTCAAGAGAAAAAAATACGAGCGGGCTTCCAAAAGATACGAGAAGGTAATTCATTCGAACCGATTCTTTGTAAACGTAGAATTATTGAATCTTTGTAACAAAGATATCAATCATACAAACAGATTCTTTTTCGAAAATTTGCATATCACGCACGCTCTTTTCTTGGGTCGTTTGGTAAATGACTTTAAAGGAGTTTTCATTTAGGCACATAACCTGGACCTGGTTCAAAACAGACTGCCCCCGGTTTAAAACAGACTCTTGCCGTTTCAGAACAGTCTGCCCCCGGTTTAAAACAGTCTACTCCCGTAAAAACTTAGAAATTCAGTATATGCTTAGATTCTTAAGTTCAGTTTCTGAGAAGGTGTCGTATAGTTAATATCTCGTCTTTTTCTACGACACAGGCTCTTAGTTTCATCGAATACGATTCCGCTTTCAGTGATGACGAGAAACAGCAGGCGAAGGTGCTAAAAATCAGCTGCAATCTGAACAATGCTGCCTGCAAACTAAAACTGAGAGACTACAAACAAGCAGTAAAGCTATGCACAAAGGTCTTAGATGCCGACAGCAAGAACGTTAAAGCGCTTTACAGGAGAGCCCAAGCATATATCGAGCTCGTTGATTTGGATCTTGCTGAGCTCGATATCAAGAAAGCACTCGAGATTGATCCTGAT
Source organism: Arctium lappa (assembly GCA_023525745.1). Lineage (NCBI taxonomy): Eukaryota > Viridiplantae > Streptophyta > Magnoliopsida > Asterales > Asteraceae > Arctium > Arctium lappa. Next base: position 15,878,165 of record CM042056.1, on the reverse strand, counting down.
AATAGGTACCTGTTTGATCTTTCACTTTTTGACTTTGAAATAAGTCGAAAACCATCGTAAGAATTTGCTTTTCGATACCTCGATATTGATCAGGGATGTGAAGTTGGAGTACAAACTGTTGAAAGAAAAGGTGAAGGAGTATAACAAGAAAGACGCCGAGTTTTATGGAAATATTTTCGCGAAAATGAACAAACTGGAGCACCTTAATTCTGCAGTAAGTCGCGATCGTTCTTTCCTTTTCTGGAAGGTTTACGAACTGATATATATATATATATATATATATATATATATCGATTTGTATGTAACGATGGGTTATTAACTGTATTTTTTGGGTTAAGCTGCAGAATGCAGAAAAAAAGCAAGATGCAGTGCCCATGACGATCGATAGCAAGGCATGATGCTAGGATCCGGACTCGTTTTCTTGACGGAAATGCGATCTAGTTAGGACTCGTTTTCTTGACGGAAATGCGATCTAGTTATGAACACGATTATGCTTCGTTAGCTTGTTTTGTTATAGAGAAATTTGTGGTTTTGATTCGTAATAAGAACTCAACCAATTTTCCGATGTTTCAATAAGTTATCTCGTGATCCTTTGCTACTAAAGATGTGAAATAATGAACTTGTAAGACGAACTTTGTACCTCTAGCTAGAGAATAAGAGATGCATGAAAGGCCCGAGGCCGAATAAGCACGAAGTATGGCCCGGGCCTAGGAAGCCTGAATTCCAGACCTAAAAGCCCGATTGGGCCAAGTTTTCTCCCAAAGCCCGAAAAAGTCGGGCTTGAAATACTCCGAGAAATCCGATTAGGCCTATTTTAACACCCAAAGCTCGGACTAGAAAAATTCAAACATTTTTGCTTATTGAAAACGGGCTTTTACAACTGGTCCATTTCAGGGTTATGTGACATTTATATAAGATCACTTCTAGAAAATATTCTAGCGTTTTTTAGTGATTTACAACATAAATAGATAGGGTGTTTAAAACGAAAAGCATATAATTTCAAGATTAATGAATATTTTTTAAAAGGTCATTATTCTTAGGGCATTGTTTGGTTTGCTACATGTTTGGATGACCATAAACTAGCTTATAAGCTAACTTATTGAAAAACTAACTTATCAGCTTACCAAACATAGCCTTAATGGAAATACATTTTAGAACTTGTTTGTTAACAATTTAATGAGTTTAATGGGAATCACAACTTATTCAGTTAGCTATATATGACTGTTTGGTAGTGGCTTCATAATATAAAAATGACTTATTCAGTAAGGTGTTGTTCGGTTCGTTTTCTATTAAGACCTGTATGGATATAATTGTCTGTATGGATATAGCTGTCTGTGTGTTAAACAACTAAGGGGTTGTTTGATTTTTTTATCCATTAAGTTATGAATCTATTAAGTTGCCTTTAAATATCAATTTGTCTGAATAAATGAAGATAAGTTGTTGTTTGATTTTTGTTCTGAATGAATGATATGAAAAACAAAAATTATCATTTTAATCTTATGTCTATAAGTGTTGAACGAAAATAAATTGTTTGATAAATATTTAAAATGACAAAAATTTATAATAATGTGAATTATTTAAAATACATAAATAATATGAATTGAACGAGTTCATAACACAATACTTAATAACTTAAAATATATTTAAAACAATAATGTATCGTTGTTTAATAACAATTTTCTTTATTTATGCATGTTGGTAAACTACTTATTTTTTAATGAGTTGCGTGATTAAAAATTGTGGACAAGGGTAATTTTGGAAAAATTCTAACTTAATGCATTAAGATAGGATGAGCTAACTTAACATGTTAAGTCAATTTATTAATATTAAGTTAAAATCAAACACCTTAATATAACTTAACCAATTAAGCTAACCACCCATTAAGCTCATTAAGTTGAAAACAAACAACCCCTAAGTTGTTGTTCGGTTGTTGTGCTGAATAAACAATCTGAATATCATAAATGACCATTTTACCCTTTTATTTTACATTAATTATTTGTTGATGAAATTTTACAAAACAACAACAATTTCAATGAAATTAAACCAATCTAATTACATCAAGCAAATCAAACAAAACCAGATTATGAACAACAAACAAATTTATATAGATCAAACTTTTTTTTACAAGTTTTGTAAAAGAAAAAAAAATCAATAACCAACCCAAAACCCATCTATCTGTGGATCAAACTTTTTTACAAGATTTGCAAGACTCAAAAAAATAAGTAGATCAAACCAAAACCTAAAAACTAAAACCTAAAACCCAAAACCAACCCAACATCGATCTGTACTTTGCCAAAACCCAAAACCAAACCAGGTGAAGGAGGAGACGTCGCCAAAAACCCAAAACCTGAGATATGTAACCAAAACCCAAAACCAGGTGAAGGAGGAGATGTCGCCAAAAACCCAAAACCTGAGATATGTAACCCAAAACCCATCAATCTTTGTACTTCGCCAAAACCCAAAACCATCTCTGTACTTCGCCGGAGGAGACGTCGGAGGAGAGCTGCAACTTCATGTTCCAGGTGAAGGAGGGAGGATTGAAGGAGGGTGAGAGAGATCGATATGGAAACGATGGAGTCTACCTGCTTCCTTCACGTTCCAGGTTTATTCTCTTCATCAATGGTTGAGTGTTCAATGAGGGTAGATAGGGAAAGTAAAATTTAAGAAATGGATGAGTAGATATGAGTTCAGTTTTCTAGCTGATTAGCTGTTACCGAACACCGAGATATGACTGACCGAATAAGCCATATCCCTTATTCAGCCCATTAAGCCGCTACCGAACAGGCAAGTTTCTAAGGGGAGTTTTATGAAGGAAGCCAAGTTTTTCCAAACATGTCCCTCACAATTGAAAAACACGCTCTTTCCATATATGAAAAAACTCGTCCAAACAAAAACTTTCTCAATCTATGTAGACGGATAATCCACACAAACAGTTTAATATATACAGTATTTAATGGAAACCATCCAAACAACCCCTTAATGCAATCTAGTTAAACGACCCATGGACTTTATCTTAAAAATGTTGGACATTTCAATTACCAAATGACTCAACTTTATTACAAATATATGGAATTTGGTCCTAAATGGACAAAAATATAAAAAAGGACTCAATTTTAACTATAGACACAAAAAAAACTCAAGTCAGAAGTTCGTCTTGCATGCAGCTTGAACAACCTAGACCGAGGCTTGGCCTTAAAACCCGATAAAGCTATAAAAAAAAAATCAAGTTTCTGTTAAAACCTATTCTAAAAAGTTGGAAATGAACTCGGCCATCAGCCCTGAAAAAGCCCGAACCTTTTGCATTTCTACCTATAACCGAAATAAATACTAGAGTTTAAGAACATCTTCAACAACTACTTGAAAATGACTTCGAAAAACATAGTCTTCAAAAAAAATACATTTAACTTGGATAGTTTTATTAATCGGATATTTTAGCATTAATTATATTATTTAATTCATAAAATGTCCAAACAAACTCTAAAATAATAAAATTTATTCTTTCCTCCAATAAATCCTCCTTCTCTCCCCTCCAAAACAAACATGTACTATTTTTGAACTCGTTATACATATTTCTAAATCTATCTAATTATTTTAAATTGAAAAGCAAACAGTAGCAGAATCAGTTCTAATGACTCGACGATGATAAAATTTGTGTTACTTCATAAAATAAATAAAAATTAAAATAAATTGTTATTTGTTAAAGGAAAAACGAAACAGAATAACAACATAATAGAGAGACAATAAAATATGTAATTCTCATTAATCATAAGTCCTTTAAATAGGGTGAAGTTTACAAAAAAAATAAAACATTCATTATGGTAACTTCTAATACTAGGAAAATATTACATCAATCATTTTCTTTTGATGATGGTACATAATCCTACAACACTCCCCCTTGTGCCGAGTCTAATGAGTGATGGTGCACAATTGTTGTCTCGTTAAAACCTTACGTCAAAATAAAAACCCGGTGGGATAAAAAATAGGACCAAGGAAAGAGTACAACACACCAGTTTCTTTGCAATATATAGACTTTTCCTTCAGTCTAGTTTTATCTTAGATTCATACATTAATCATGAGAGTTAGGAAAGCATAATGGTATATAAACAGTTGCCTCACTAAAACCTTACACCAAGGAACAAAACCCAATGGGAAAAATAAAATCTTGGTTGAAGGAAATAGCACAACATACCAATTTCACAAATATAGTAGACTTCCCCTTTTGTCTATTACTCCCCCTGATTCGTGCATTAATCAAGGGAGTTTGGAAAACATTTATATTTGCTTTCTACATGTTTCCCAATATATGGTTTTAGGTAATGATTTGGTAAAATGTGTCATGTTCTCTTGACATCTTACTTGATTCAATTGAATCTCGATGAGAGTTTTCTTATTGCTGGTTATATAAGGCTTAAGCAGAATATTTGATGAATCTTATGTTCATTTCTTCGATACATGATGCATGATTTCCATATATGCAAGTAGGATACTGATTGAACCTAGAATTACTAACTCCTCTAATATATGCAATGATAGTCCTTAATCATATACATTATTTAATTATCATGGGGAGTAATATTATTGGATTAGTTCAAGGGGTAGTTACAAATGATTGCTTAATTCACTTCCAAACAATCGGCGTGTTCCTTGTGGTAATTCTTTATCCAGTTTGGGAACAATCTTTGTATGAGTCAGACAGATACCTAATATCAGCAAAGACATACCAAGACATTGTTTAGTGTTTTTCTATAAGAGCTAGTACTTTTGCTACTTACATTATAAGTAGGTATTGAAGTTTCATTATCAATCCCATTTTTCTTTCTATAGGGAAAGTATAAGTCTATGTCAATGGTTTCAAAAGATTAATTTGATATCATTCCAATGACGTTGCGTTGGCGCTGAGTTAAATCTAGCTAACAAATTCACTGAAAAATACAATATACGGTCAAGTGTATTGTGCTAAGTACAATAATGCACATATTATACTTAGATAGGGAATTCCAACTCCCAACATATTTCGTCATCATCCTTTTGACGAAATGGATCTTTCCTTATATCCGACACTTCGACCGATCATGGGAGTGCTAACCGGATGCGCTTTGTCCATATTAAATTACCTGATTATTTTCTGGACATATGCGATCGATGAATTAATATTTCACAAACTCGGTGTCCTAGCTCAAATATCTAGACAAAACCAAGTTTTCCCAAGATCTTTCCTCTCAAAATCAGATTTCAAGTAGCTTGTGGTTCCTCTTATTTCATCAAGAGTGCCTATTATGTTCATAACATTGACATATAGAGCTACTTTGAAAATTTGGAATTTGTTTTCCGTAATAAATACGCAAGGGAACAGTTCGTCGTTCTTATATATCCTTTCCCAATCATGGATTCCATTAATTCTTATATATCCTTTATAGATTAGATTGCTTTAATCTATAAAGTGGGTGTTTCAATTTTATTGCAAACGCATTTCGTGGTTTAGAGTTACTTGATTTTGGTAATGTAATATCATCAAGCACTTTTATATATCTCTAAATCTAGATCCCCGTAGAGATATGTGGTAGCCACATTTATGAGCTGCATTTCCAGTCCTTCAGAAACTACTAGGCTAACAAACTATTCGGATGTCATAACATCCATCATGAGAGAGTAAGTCTCCTCATGGTCAATCCAGGGCGTTGTGAGAAACCTTGCGCCAAAGGAGAGCCTTACATATTAGGACTTCATTATTCTCGTTATGCTTTCTGACAAAGACTTAGTTATGTCCTACGGGCTTTATACTTGGTAGGTTAGCACTACCTTACCAAATACCCGATCCTTTGTCAAAGAATATAATTCTTTCTGGATTGTTTCTTTACATTTAGGCCATTATGCTCTTTGTTGATATTATTCAACTGAGTCTGGTTCGATGTCGTCGTGCTCGATCATCTTATGAGCCATCGTATATGCGAATAAATCATCAATGATTATATATGATCTGTCCATCGACTTATATGTACTCTCATAGTTCATTTGAGATTAATATTCATCTCTATAATCAATATTAACTTCAGAGCGTCCTCCAGTGACGATTCATGGACATAATTATAATTAGAGACAATTTCATGAGAGTTTTGTGTATTGATGATAAATGGATGTGCCTAACTATTCTCTTCCTTTAGAATAGTATCCATCGATCCAAGTAGCTTCCACCACTTCTATTTGGTAGCTACGACCTTAACCACACCTCCACTATGTGTGATTGCAATGCACTTTCCAATGGCGTTGTTCCCTTGTTTGGGGACTTTAACCTTGCCAGTATATTTGCAGCTCGTATATGTGATATTGTCACTTCTAGAATAACATTAAACGTATCAGGTATCGAGTCTGATTCGTTTGACTTCAACTTTACATTATGAAGTTTAGGGATCAACATGAGACAGAGTGGGGAATACTCAATGACACTTCTTGTCGTTCCTATGGAAAATCATTTCTCCTATCTCCCCCTAACGACGGGAAGACCGTCTCATTAAAGTGACAACCCGCAAATCTGTCGGTAAAGAGATCACTAGTCAAGGATTATAATTAGCGGATAAAAGTTGGGAATTTATATCCAACATATATCGAATCGTCTTTAAGGACCCATTTTGATGCGTTGTGGGGGCGCAATTGGCACATATACTACACAACCAAACATGCGTAAATGTAAAATATCAGACTTATATCCAGTTACCAACTGGTACGCATGAGGTTGGTTAGCTAATAGTGGGTCTAAAAACGAAAAAAAAAACTGCATATAATAATTACATAACCCCAGGTAGATGTGGGTAAATTGGTGCGCATTACTAATACCGTAGATGTCATCATATTCTTTTGATTACAACTTCTATGAGACCATTTTATAAATACACATGGGGTATAAGAAACTCTACATTGATCCTCATACATATGCAATTAATATCAAATCCTTATGATGTAAATTCTCCAGCATTCAAAGTCATGTAGACTTGATGAAATAATCAGGGTGGTGAGCCCTTAAACGTATAGCTAGTGATAGGAGTGCAGTATTTCATGTGGACAATCATACGACATGTGTTCATCGTGTCGAAACCAGAACCATAAAGTTTTAATGGCCCGCATTCTGGATGTTTATGTCCATAAATATCATCTTGTATTCGTTGTAACAATGGAATATTTTTGTATTATGTCCTTAGCTTTAGGATGATCTCATTCATGTCTTAGCTAAGGATTAAGGTATATACAAAAGTTTTAGGTATTTGAGAGGGCATATTATGATGGCAATGTTGTTTCTTATGCTACAGAAGTTAACAATTGCAATTTGCCTCGTTTTGCCTATCACTCGAAAGAGAATGTGTCGAAATGTATTTTGCAATACACGGATCACTATGTCATAACCATGGTGTCCCACATGGTCATGTCGAAACATATATGTGTCATTTCCTTAAAGTTTTTTTTTTTGACAAAAATGTTTCGATGACCCAATAATCTACTAGTTTGACACATTAGTTCCATGATATATGTTTCCTTTCATATTTATTGGAATTTATGTATATATGTTGATTTCCATTTTATACGAATATCTTTACAAGGTTTATATTAATCTTGTACCAATAAAAAAATGACAGTTCATCGTCTAAGTATTTCGTTGGAGGAAAATTATTAATTCAATGAATAATAATATATTTCTTGTATGAGATGTCATAAAAACAATCAAGTTCTCCTCGATACATTCCTACACGGAACGAAGGACATTGAGAGTTTTATTTTGTTTTTGATGTAATCCTTTACATCTATAATGGTTACATGTGCGATTTTACTTAAGCAAAAGAAACTAATTAAAATACTATAAAGTAAATTTCAAAAAAAAAATGCTTTATCATTCTTATGATATAGATCATTTTTAATTTGTTTTCTTTTCGACAATAGCACTATTTAGTGCATTTCTTATTTGACTGTCCATTATCACTTGGGGCAGTAGTTGTATTTATACTCGAGATGTTGAAAAATCATTTCTGACTCTTACCAAGACCCTAACTCGTTCTAGGGTTTCATCCACATAGTGCATAAATGTCACATGTGTGAAATTGTTTTTAACTCTATGTTCTTTGGAGTTGTTTCCACCTTTAATGCTTTCATGATTGATCTCGAGAATTTTCTTTGTCTCGACATATGTGGTGTTGTTATTTGAAAGAACATTGTTATGTCTCTCAACCACTTGCAGTAGGTTGATGAGTTTGTCTAAAGATTACATTCCAACTTATATTAGTTCATTAATATTTTTTTTATAGGTGAAAATAATGTTAGGAATCATGTCATATTCTGTGAGTTCATTGCCACAGAGATTGAGACGCGTCTTGGATATAACATTTCTTTGTTGAAATCAGTTACCTTTTTGTAATCGAGTAAGTGGGTTTCATTCCACTATACGATTAGTTCGGGAAGTACATATTCATGAGTACTCCCGATTATCCCTTTCGGGACATCCCACATTTCTTTGGGGGTTTCTAGTAAAGGTATTCCTATGAAACTTAGGATTTATATGTCGTCTCAAAACATGAGGGTATTTGCTTGTACCTTTTCAAGAGGTTGGTTTTAGGGTCAATAGGGAGTTGATGGACTTTAGGTATTTTTCTTGTATCTTTTCAAAATGAGGTTTTATATACTCATTTATGATACTCACATTCTTTTGAGCTTACGGCGTTGACTTTGGGATGAGTTGTTTCAACCAATTACATATATAAAAGATAATATATGATTTTCTTTTTGATAAGAAAATGGATTATGGTTATGAAATTTCATTATCATAACAATATTGGATTTTTGTATGCTTATATTTTATTTTGATAATACTTCATCAAGATTCAATTTGCGAAAAAGAAATCACTCAATCTATTGAATTTCCAGGTAGTAGGGGAATCACATAGATTTCTTAAATTCCTAGAAGCCTTAGGGCTATTTACACCCGTTTGACAAAATCCAATCGATATTTTGCGATTTATGTAATTTGAAGGTAACATTATTAATTTATAGAGATTTTGGCAAGAGGCCAAAGTATGTTGGCGTGTGAAGCCAAGTTCAATGTTTATTTAAAAAGATTACTCTTAAACAAATAACTATTGTTTTGATATAAAGTCAACTTCAAACCTTAACATTTTAATAATATATTTGGAGTTTTTGGTAAAAACCAAAATATATGAGGTGGGAGGTGTAACTTTCGAAAATTTATTCTATAATTTAAAATTATGAGTAGGAACTCACAATCAAGATAAATGTCTGATTTTAACATTTTCATGCTATTTTTGGATCGTTTGGCAAAATAACAAAAATTATGTGTGTGGGGGGGGTGTGTGAAAGTGTAACTTCCAAAAATTATTTACAAGATGAAGGATTATAAAAACAATTATAATTAACATAAACATTTGAATATTATGCGGGATAATAAATTCAAATACTAAAAAAAACATTAATTATCTAAATAGACACAATAGGATAAACTAATTAAGTAGACATGAACAAATGAATAAATAACAATAACAAGTCCAAAACCACATAGGATATATTAGTCCGATTATAATTAAATGACATTGAACCAAAATAAAAAAGAATTGACACCAACCAAAAATAAGATATTTAGCAACCTAATATAATAATATGATTAAAAAATAATAATAATAACTTTCGATTAATGATAATCATACATATAATGTCACATATCATTATGTTTAGTCCTTGTGATTTGGTGAAAACTACACATTAGTTATTCATGAAATCATATTATGTTAGAATACACAATTGATTAATCAAACAAGATCACATATTAGAAAAATCTACCGATATTTGCTAAAAAAAGGTTACAATAACAAATATATATATATAAATATATATATATATATATATTTTAGTATAACAAAAATAAAGCCATATATATATATATATGCTAAACACATATTTAACAGTTTATTAATAGGAAACGATCTTGTCATATCATGTGTATATATTTTCCTTATATTTAGATTATATTGATAATTTATAATTTTCTATTTCAAAGTAAAGATAATATTCTTTTTATTGGGAATCTTATATATACATATAAGGTTGAAGATATCTAATATAAAGGATTACGATTTGATTTATAAATCAAAACCTATAATGTAATTGAGAATTATTATTGTAACTGATATAACATACATAATAAAAGAAAAATATCAATCTTTCTTAAACAAGTTACATGCATAGATAACATAATAATTTCAAATAACATAAACATTGCTAATAATAAAAACAATACTATATAGAAAGCTCCTATGCAGTATGTGAAAGAAATTTATTGAAAATGTATAGAGCGCAAAACAATGGTTATGGTGACACATGACATACATATGTATAGTGACGTATAACTTAATATACATTACATATAATTTTTTTTTCAAACAATATACATTACATATTATGTTAACTAACAATATATTATTCAAAGGTTTAACATACATATATTAATGAATAAATTAGCAAAAATGATGTCAATACTAAAGTAACATAAATGTTGCAAGAACAATAATTGATGGTCGTTTAACGATGATTATATGTTATAAAATTATCATTAAACAATTTTATTGTATTAAATAACTAGTAATGAACCATCAATTGAAAGTTTAACATGAAAACGTACCTCAAATCGATATTGATACTGTGAACACCTTAGCTTTACTTCTCTTTTGAACTTTAGCAAAGCAACGTGCTGATAACGTGTTAAAGGAAAAACGAAACAAAATAACAACATAATAGAGAGACAATGAAATCTGTAATTCTCATTAATCATAAGTCCTTTAAATAGGGAGAAATTTACAAAGAAAATGAAATATTCATTATGGTAACTTCTAATACTAGGAAATACATCAATCATTTCCTTTTGATGATGACACATAATCCTACAACACTATTAGTTATTAATAAAAATAATAATATTACCTAAACAAGATTGATTTAAAAATTATTACGGAATATATTTCAAAATAATGTGTTTCCTTTTGCTAGCAGGCTGTGATATTCTTATTTTAGGTAAACCATCCATTACAATACAAGTTTTTTAAGTGTCATGCCACATTTAAAAATTATCTTTTACTACAAAGATTTCTAACCAATTTCTTAAGTAATTTCATTATAAAAGATTATAATGTAGTCGAATAATAACAAAACTACAGTTAAATGTATTATTTGCTATAACTTATTACCAAATGATTTATTAATTAAATAATTATTATAAAGTAAAATAAATAAATAAATGTTTATAATCATGCATTTTATTTTCTTTAATGTTTTATATATAGTTAATATCTTTACTTGTATTTTATTTATTAATAAAAAAAGGAAAATTAATTAAAGTAGCCATTTTAGAAAATCGGGTTTATCTCCTAGCCATTCTTTCCCTTATTTTATCAAAAGAGTCATTAGGTTCGTGAAATGAGTTCGTATATATGAACATCTCCTTTGAAGTAAAAAACTTGATCCATGTTCGTAATATGTGTTCGTATATCACGAACATAACTTAAAAACTCATAAAAAAACATAAGTTCGTAAAATGGTTCGTGAAAAATGCAAGGAATTAAAAAAAAATACATTTTAATTTTTTTCACGAACACAATCACGAAGTGGGGCCAAAATTGTAAAATTTTAATTTATTTTGCTATGATGAGGAGCCAAAATTGTAATTATTTAATTATTTCAAGTTACAATTATAGCCCCTCATCTTTGAAACATATATCAAATATATTTATGTTTTTTTCCCATGTTCGTGGAAATTGTTGTGATATACGAACATATGCTTTGAAAAATGAAATAATTACAATTTTGGCCCCTTATCATAGCAAAATAAATTAAAATTTTACAGTTTTGGCCCCACTTCGTGATTGTGTTCGTGAAAAAAATTAAAATGTAATTTTTTTTAATTCCTTGCATTTTCCACGAACCATTTTACGAACTTATGTTTTTTTATGAGTTTTTAAGTTATGTTCGTGATATACGAACACATATTACGAACATGGATCAAGTTTTTTACTTCAAAGGAGGTGTTCGTATATACGAACTCATTTCACGAACCTAATGGCTATTTTGATAAAATAAGGGAAAGAATGGCTAGGAGGTAAACTCGATTTTCTGAAATGGTTACTTTAATTAAAACTATATTAAAGATACAAAGTTTAATGAATGTTAACATTTATTAAATATTAAAATTGAAATATAAATTAAAAAATTACATTAATCGTCATTTTCTTCTTCTCTTAATATTTGCCAAATCTCGTCAACCAAATATGATAGTAAACAATGAAGTTGACCCACATACTTGTACGTAATTTTGGAGATAATTTTCATACATATGAAGCATACTAAGAGATATTTCAGACATAGGTATATAAATAGTAACATCGTTGTCTATAATATTAATTAATAATTAATAATCAAATCATTTGTGTTTTTTATAAACAAAATTTCATTTAATAAACTATTCATAGATTGTTTCATGAAATATCTCACAAAATATCAAAAAAAATAATGAAGTGACATAAAACAATTTTTTATACTATTTGCTATCATGTCAACAAAAAATACTATATAACATAACAACTAGTAAAAACCAATCTTCTTTTAAAAATCATACTCAAAAGTACCATGATTTCTTATTACAAATCCTCCCCTTAGTTAGGATAAAGTGGTTAGAGATAATAATTGAAAATTAATAAATAACATTAAGGGTGCGTTTGGTATGCACAACAGAGTAGAACATGACAGAACAGAACAGACTTGTCCCATGTTTGGCGTGACCATATGTGGGACACGCTAGAACTAAGTGGAACAAACATGTGACACACTTGTCCCATTCCAACCCCCTGGAACTAAGTAGAACAACAATATTTTGACTAATATACCATTTGTTAAAAAAAAACATAAAACATGTCTTCTCATCATCCACGCCTTCCAAGCTAGGGGTGTGCAAAACCCGAATAATCCGAAATCCGAATCCGCATCCAAACCGAAAATAAGGTGTTTTTGCAAAACCCGAATACCCCGAAATCCGATAATCCGAAACCCGACATTTGGGAGGATATCTGGGTTCAGATTGGGTTTGATCGTTGGTCACCCAACCCGTCTGAAAACCCGAAATAACATAAATCTATATTTTAAATACTATATATATGTGTATATATATATATATATATATATATCTAATTATTTTTTGAAAATCGTAAATTATAGTCTTGTTGAAATATTTTCTAAATTTTAAACTTGCTATCGATTTCATCAATCTTTCAATCGATTGTATTCATCCTAAAAAAACGAATGAATTTATTTACAACTTTTGCATTATATAATACTCGAACCCGACCGACATCAATTCGAAACCCGAAACAACCTATAATCCGAAACTTAAAATTTGGGTTTTGATATCCATATCCAAAATCCAATCATGATAAATTAGTTTTATGTTTTTGATAATCCATTGCACTGTGTATTAGTGATGTAATTAGTTTTATGTGATGTAATCTATGACTTTTTATCAGGGGTAAATTCGTCATTTAACCAGTCTAGTCTTGTTCTATCCAGTTCTGTCATGTCTTGCCAAACGCTGGACAACTGTCCTGTTCTGTTCCGTCCTGTCTTGTTTCATCTTGTTTTGTCCTGTCCCGTCTGCTTACCAAACGCACCCTAAAGGTAGTACATAAAGCTTTGATGGTTGTTTTTAAAATATTTTAAGTAATTAACATTAAATAACAATACATTAAGCTTTAACAATTGTTTTTAAAAGTTTTTTTTATAAATGCTTTATAATATAGTATAGATAAAAACACAAGTTTCTCATACATAATTTTCAAAAATACCCATTCAAGATACGTCAATATTTTAACATATGATCACAACAAATACAATGTTTTCTAACGTGATATTCAGATATATAGTAAGGTTATGTTTGACAAACTAGTTGATAAGTTAGCTGATTAATGATAAACTAGTTGATAGTTGATATGCTCGTTGGTAATTGATAAACTAAATGGTAGCTGATAAGTTAGCTGCTGAAAAAGTCACGTTTAGCAAAAGCTAGCTTATAAGCATGTAAAGTTATCAAAAATGACATCTTAAAAAATAATCAATTACAATATTTAATAATATAATTAAACAAATTTATAGTAACATAATATATTAATTAATACAAATAAGGTAGTAAATAATATAATATGTTAATTAAACGAATTTGAAATTTATTATTATATACATTATAAATTTTGAGTTTTAAACCAAATTGAAAAAAAATCTATATTAACTTATGATTTTAAGTAACCTTACATATAATATGAAAAAAATAATAATAATTGATAACTAAAATATATTGATCAATATTAAAAAAATTGATATAACTACCAATAATTCGAAATAATTAAAAATTAATATCAATGTATAATTAAAATTTATGTTATAATTTTTGAATAATATTAATTAATATTTATTTATATTTAATAGTTAATATATAATAACGAATATTAGTGAGGGCATAATTGGAATAATCACAAAAAACTTCTCATAAACTACTCCAAATAATTTATCAAAAAGTTAGTTTATAAGCTAGCTTATAAGTCAGTTTATGTCCATCCAAATATGTACCCAGAAAATAAGTTAGCTTAATTTTGTCAAACGATACCTTAAATAAATTTTTTAATAAAATCGTGATTTTCTGACAATTCTTATTTTAATAGATCACAAAATGACAAAATTATGAATTTTATTAAAATTTATTATCATTTCGTCTCAAAATAAATGTCCACAAAAAAATGACAAATAATTTTATGAATATGTAATTATTGTGCTTTTTAAATAACTAAATTATACTTTAACCTTGATAATAAAGTGAAAATTTTTCCATCTCATAATTAAGGGTAAAATAGAAAAATAAAAATTTACCTTTAAATTTAAATACTTATTTTAATGGGGTGGCCCAAGTACAACCAATGTTTTAAAACCTGGTTTGACCCGACCGGTTAAACCGGGAACTAGTGAAGAGATCGGGTCAATTTCGACCGGTTTTTTGGGAAATTACGGCCCGGGTCGAACCACCTTTTTTTGATAGAACCGGTCTTATTGAACCGATAAAAACCCGGGTTGACCGGGTTAAAAAATCAATTTTTTATATGACATTAATATTTTTTTCTATTTGATATTGTAGAAAGTGACCATGTTGTTGATGACCATGAAGTTGAGAGTGAATTTAAATTACTAAGCGATCGTAAGCTTGATGCATTTAATACTCCAATGTCTCAAGATATTTGATTTGGTTTTAACGTTATGTTTCGTTTTGATGTATTTGGATTGATGAAAAACTTATGCTTATATGTGTGTTTTTTGATTGATGTAAAACTTGTTGTTATATGTTTTTTTTATTGTTTTTGGATTGATGTAAAAGTTGATGTTATGTGTATTTTTAATGTTTTAACTTATGAACATCAAATTTTTGGTTTTATATATATATATATATGTATGCAGAAAAATGAAAAATACATAGAATTTCTTAAAACCGGGTCAACCACCCGGTTGAACCGTGACCCAATCATCACATCGAGTCAACCAAAGAAATCGCTTTTTAAAACATTGAGTACAACGCTATATATTTACTTCCTTCTCACATGCGTCGACATCTAGAACAACCATTTCAATTTCCAATATATAAATCGACATGATTTTAACATTAAAAAAAGGATTCCATTTGAAAAGAAAAATGTGGATATTAATTTGAAAATTACAATTTTATTTGTTTATTATTGTTTGAATTAAGGTCAAAATCGTTGACCAAAAGGTAAATCCATGGATGGACTGTACACCCTTTGAAGAAATGTACGTGTCACGTTATGAGTGAATTAGCTTCTATGTATGATCAAATCAGGGCTTTAATCGCGGTGGCTGTGAAAGAAGGAAACCCCAATTCATCAAATCCACGAACAAAAGGGGGAATAATTTCTCTCTCTTGTTCTTCCCTTCGACCCGAAAAAATCCCCGCAAATCGAGCGACAGATTTCGTGATCTTTTAGATTTTTTTCTTATTCACTCTATAATTATATGAAACGTTATTTTCATCATCGTTGGGTTCCATGAATTTTTGTTGAAACAGACGGAATTCAATAGAGGACAACGATTTTTGTTCTAGGGATTTATCTAGTAGGTGTTTATCGGTCGATCAGTTATGTTGTCGTTACAGAGCGATCCAAGGCAAGTTCAGCAGCTACATCAACAGCAGAGTGCTAGGGTTTCTTATAATAATGGTGATCATCAGCGGGAATCTTCGTATGTTTTGTCAACGGAAAACGCTCCGACATCGTCGAACGGGAGTCTTAAACTATCGCAAGGACTGGAGTCTCGTGAAGGTTTGAATTTTTATTTTTGTTACTGTTTTACAGGATGATACATACATAGGGTTTGATTGTTGTGTGTCAGTTTGTTTTCTTTACAGTTTTTGTTGTTTCTGTATGGGATTTTAAAGTTTTTTAGGGTTTTGGAACTTGTGAACCATAGTCAGACCCTCTAATTTCGTGTCTTCTTGAATAGATAGAGGGAATCAAAATTTCGTAACGGATATGTTCAAAATTTCGTGTCTTGTTGAATATATTGTAAATTGAGACTCCACTTTTAGGAAGTGTGAAAGCTTTGAAAGAAGAAAGGCAAAATAACTTGTAGGAGAGGTGATTAAACAATGGAAAAAGATAGGGTATAACATTGCAAATCCCATGTCGAGCAACAGAGTTCGAGAGGACCCTCTTTGAGAAGTTAGAGCATCTCCAACATATTCACTATAAGTTTTCTAAATAGAGAACCAAAAGTGAAAATCTCTGAATAAAATCATATTTCACTCAACAAATTCTCTATTTTAGAGATTTTAGCACTAATTATATCATTAAAATATTATATAGTTTTTATAATAATAGGTTTAGCACTAATTATATAGTTTTAGCACTAATTGCATTTTTGAAAAAAAACTTTATCTAAAATAATAATAGTTTAATCTTATTGGTGAAAGTGAATTAAAAAATAATTGCTCTTACCTCCCATCAAGTTTTAGAGATTCCTCTAAACATGGAAAATTTTCTTGGTTTTTCTATCTTAGAGAACACTTTAGCACATCAGTTGGAGCAGCATTGAGAACAAATTCCCCATTTTCTCTATTTTAGAGAATCTGTTGGAGATGCTCTTATGAACTAAGCTTAGAATTGCATTCGATCATGGTTGCCAACGAGCTAGCTGTTTTCACTGAGCATGTTGGACCTCTGTGAGAGAGAGGGAGAGAGAGATACAGAAAGGAATTCCAAGTGCTGTGTTGGAAATTTTAGAACTGTGAAAGGCAATTACTGTAATACATCTTACTGTTCGATTTGTACTTTGTTGGCATGAATTAGTCTTTCTTTTAGTGGTTTTGGCAAAGCATCTAATGTATTACAGCTACCGAAGACATGCTCATGGCCGTTGCTCATCAGAGTTACAAGACTGGTGATTTTAGACAGGCTTTGGATCATAGCAAGGCTGTTTACGACAGAAACCCAATGCGATCAGATAATCTACTTCTCCTGGGTGCTATATATTACCAGGTTAGTTCATTGCATGCTGCATAGTTTATTACTTCTGCATTCAGACATTGGCTAACCCTTATAAGACGTGTTCACTGTCTTTTCAGTTGCATGACTTTGATATGTGCATTGCTAAGAATGAAGAAGCTCTATGCATTGATCGAAATTTTGCCGAGTGCTATGGAAATATGGCAAATGCATGGAAGGTGATACACAATATTAGATTTTATGCTGCAGACCTTCTTTATGTTGTTTATGCGGGTGAACCTAAACAATTTCTTTTGACCTTACAGGAGAAGGGAAATATTGATGTTGCTATCCGTTACTATTTAGTTGCCATTGAGGTATGTAACATCCTAGTTATATTTGAATTTTTAAATATTTACTGGGGAACTGATGACTACCAATATTTCCTATTCACTTAATACATTATCGGCACATGCCAAATGCACCTGGAAGGAATCTCTAATAAAGTACCAACGGAGAAGAGAAAACATGGAAAAATAGGTTTTTATTCTCATTATAATACATCAATACGTGCCAATACTTTATGTCCTTGTACATAAAATGATTTGATATATAGATTTTATTTGTCTTCATGGATTCATGCTTCTCCGCATCCTCCATTTTCTTTGATGCTTTTAGTGTGGAGAAAAATTTCCGTGGATGGAGTGGTGACAGTTGGAAGCACATTGAATTTTTTGAGAAGTCAATTTTGATAGTATATGGTATTCTACAGCTGTTCTTTTCAAAATTTTTTATATTTGTGGGGCCCTTTTAATTGTAGAATAAAATTAACATAAATCCAGCTGTCAATGTAACTTTTCAAAGAGGGAAGCTGATGAATGCTGCGTAAATGACTATTGGAAAACATAAACCATTGAACAACATCTCGTCAGTTCACATGATATGATGATATGACTATTGGAAAACACAAACCATTGAACATCATCTCGTATGTTGCTTGTGATAGTAGCTAATCAATGACCAAACAGCAGAGGGGGTGTTCGGATTTGCATTTTGTAACTGATTATTTCAATAATCAGTTTTTAATGTTCAGATAAGCTGATTTTGCTTCTAATTATCTGAGTTGTTGGGGGCTAAATAATCAGTTTTGTACCTGTTGCAAGCTTGCAGCAAAGCTCTCTCCTTTTCATGAGAATGTCGTTTTTGGTCATTTTATTCATTAATTTCTTAAATAATCAAATTTGTCAAAACACTCAAATGACTGATTATCTTATTAGTTCAAATAATAGAATCACATACAAAGACTTTCCCATATGCCCCTTTCCATTTTGATTGCTTATCTGATTCTTATTATTCTATATCATATAATCACTTTCAAAATGCACATCTAACAACTCCAAAGACAAACATTAAGAAAGACTAATGATTTACCAGAATTGAGATTTGATTGAGACTCATAAACATGTTAAGAAAATTATCCTTTGACAGCCATATTATAGTCTCATCAAACCATACAGGGATTTTTTAAATGACGTTCTCTACTATTATGATTTATGAGAAGAGTTCAAAGATGGAGGACAAAATGAATGCTAATTTTTTGATGGCACCAGTAGAATTAGGTAGCAAATAATAGATGCTCGTTTGCTCGATCCATCTTCTCTTTTGCACGGGTGGTGGTGGGAATTAGAATGGTTTTGTTGCTCCTGAAGGTGAACTTGCTTCTTGTTGAAGGTTTGATGTCATGGAGATGGAGCCATATAATGACTTACTTTCTGGTGTTGTCTGCCTTTATCCACTCATCTCTTCCGTTTTGTTAAATCCACTCATCTCAATTGTGATTGATGCAGCTTCGTCCAAATTTTGCCGATGCGTGGTCGAACTTGGGAAATGCATACATGCGGAAAGGAAGGCTTTCTGAAGCTGCTCAATGCTGTCGCCAGGCTCTTTCATTGAATCCCCATTTGGTAGATTTTTTAACCTCCTGTTTTCTGTTTATTTATAAGCAATCAACTTTAGGTTATTTGAGGTTTCTTCTATTTCTCTGTGTCTGTAGGTTGATGCTCACAGTAACCTTGGGAACTTGATGAAAGCTCAAGGATTGGTGCAAGAAGTAAGAAATATTGATGTGCATGTTCTACATCTCATTATCCATTTGTTTGCATGGGATATTATGTCATAACTATGGAGGAATTAAAATGCTCAGACCACCTTGCTACATGCTATACTTTTTTTGAAATATATAATATTTATATACGGCAAATACTCAAACACTCCCAACCTTTGGTGAGGCTTTAACCCTTGACCTCATGGGAGGTTGGGATCTGCCGGTAACCCAGTATCATTGGGCTAATGACCCTTTCGTTACATGTTATACTTCATGCCATCTATTTGGATCAACTATCATCATTTATTGATCCAACATGTTAATATTGTACTATTTCTGTTCATATCATAGTAATGTGTAATTATCATCGTTTAGTGGTTTCTCATAGTCCCTTTTGTACTTTTTTGTTTTCCTTTTGACTCCTAGGTCTATTGCTCATAGCGGCTAAAGAACTCCTGGTCATTTTGTTCATGCCGCAAACCTTGTCTCTTAAGATGTTTAAGTTATAGGTTGTTGTGTCTGTCTATTCACTGCATTCATACATATGTAAGCATGAAGACCATCTGGATCTTCTTATCAACATTATGGTGAGTTCTTTTGCTGCTCCTTGCAATATATCGAGAAATATTTTTTCAACAGGCATACAATTGCTACTTGGAGGCGCTCCGTATACAGCCAAATTTTGCCATTGCCTGGTCCAACCTTGCTGGCCTTTTCATGGAGTCGGGCGATCTTAGTAGGGCACTCCAATATTACAAGGTAAGAAGATTTGGATCCCTCTTCAGATAGAAGTTCAAATCTGATAATAAAATCAACTGATAGCTGGGTTCACAAAGAATGCTAAGATATGTAAAAGAATTCTGCACCTTTTTAGTTAGTAAATTGTTTATCTAACGATTTTGTTTGTTGTCAATAGCATGCATATGTATGTGAACGCACCTGCACATCATATATAGGGTTGTAAATGAGCCGAGTAGGAGGTGATTTATGCTCGGCTTGAAAAAAATTAATATTTGGCTCGGGCTCGAATAACTTTAACAAATCTGAGTTATGCGTTTTACCTAAAATTCAATTTATTGGTTCGAGTTCTATAATTTTTATATTTTGATTGTATGATTTACAAACATATGAACATGTTTGGCTTGAAAAAGTGTATGCTCGAATGACTCGGTTCGGCTTGAATCATAAAATTTAATTGAGCTTTTGAACAATCCGAGTCAAACATTGTGGTTATGAAGCTCGACTCATTAAGTTAAACAAGCTTTATTTTGTGTTTGAGATCTACTCGAGCTCGAGAATTATTAAGCTCGAGCTTGAGCAAGAGTAGCTCGTTAATAGATTGAATCCTTAACACCCCTAATCATGTATATGGCTATATGCTTGTATTGGATTACTTGAATCTATTCTTAATGTTGTTGGTGGGCCTTTCAGGAGGCTGTCAAGCTCAAACCAACATTTTCTGATGCCTATTTGAACTTGGGGAACGTATACAAGGTGAAACTTTTGTTTTTATCATGGTAAGATATCAGGACCTGCCAGATCAAAATTTTGGCTAAATTAAGTTTTATTTTGCACTTCATAGGCTTTGGGAATGGCTACAGAAGCTATTGTCTGTTATCAACGAGCTCTTCAATCTAAACCAGATTATGCTATGGCTTTTGGTGAGCAGTGTTTTTCTATTTTGTGCCTTCCTTCTACATGCACCAAATAAATATTCAGTACCTAAGGTTTACATAGGAAATCATTTCAATTGACAAGAAAGTTTGACCACTACCATCAAATGGTATATCCTGTAAAGTCATACAGTGACCCACCAAGTCTGTTGAGGGTGTTCAATGAGCAGATTTAAGATTTCTTTTATTCTACATTAATTGTATAACATCTTTCCTCAAATCAGTATGGTCACAATTCACAAATCGTTTTTATTTTCACATCAAATCAGGGAATCTAGCTAGCATATTTTATGAGCAAGGTAGCCTGGAGATGGCGATTAACCACTATAAACAGGCAATTGCTTGTGATGCTGGGTTTTTGGAGGCATATAACAACCTGGTGAGTTGTTTTCTGTCCCAATGTTAGTATCTATTTACCCTTTGTTAGACTTCTTTTTCATCTGGTTGTAAATCTCTGTCTTTTTGTTAACTAGGGAAATGCACTCAAGGATGCTGGCAAAGTTGAGGAAGCCATTCATTGTTATCGTGTAGGTTATGGTTGACATTCACTTCTACCTTCATACTTCTTTCTTTTGCTGACTCAATTCTATTTTCTTTTATCTAGCAATGCCTTGCTCTCCAACCTAGCCATCCCCAGGCACTCACTAACCTTGGAAATATATACATGGAATGGTATTTTTGTTGGTTCACATTGATAGTAAGATTTGGTTATTTAGGTAGAAATATGCAAGTTGGTCCTTAAGGAGATGTTTTTGATCTTCAGGAACATGATGGCTGCTGCTGTTCAATGTTACAAGGCAACTTTATCTGTAACCACAGGATTGTCTGCTCCTTTCAACAACCTTGCAATAATATACAAGCAACAGGTACCTCTCTATCAACATTAAATCACATTCTTGCTTTTGTAGTTTTGTGCCTCTATTTGCTAAAACTAGGTCGAATTCTCATGTGTAAAGTAGCATATGTTAAATTATTCTCTGTTATTGTGTTCCAACATAACGTGTTCTGAAAGCTGATATGAAATATGAATTGAATAACAGGGTAATTATGCTGATGCGATATCTTGCTACAATGAAGTTCTTCGGATTGATCCTCTTGCGGCTGATGGTCTTGTTAATCGCGGAAACACTTACAAAGAGATTGGGAGAGTGAATGAAGCAGTTCAAGATTATTCACGCGCTATTATTATTCGCCCAAACATGGCGGAAGCTCATGCAAATCTGGCTTCGGCTTACAAGGACAGGTATTTAGAACTTGTTTGGTTTCTTGACACATGTTAGCTCGGTCATGTTCATGTATCAATACGTTTGAACTCCCGCATGGAAATTGTAGTGGGAATGTAGAAGCAGCTATTAAAAGCTACAGACAAGCGTTGGCTATACGCCCTGATTTTCCTGAAGCCACTTGTAATCTGCTACACACCTTGCAGGTATATCTCGGAATGTAATTTATTACTTTGTCAGCTGTGTTGTGATAGTTTGTAGTCTCGAATTTGTCTTAAGTCAATGCATCTAGGGACATGTCCCCTTTTGCTATTGCTAGAACATCACCAGCATGGGAAGTTTATAGATAACATTCCTGTATTGTGGATGACAAAATTGGTATAAAAACTAGCAAGTTGCCATCTTCATTCATTGGGTCAGAGTATAATCTTCTTGTGCCGCTTTTCATTGAAGCGTTAATACTGAATTCTTTGAATTTTATAGATGTTTTTAGACCTAGTAATTTGGCATGCGATATGATGTATGAACTCAATAGTTCTAATAATCGCTCCACTGCAAATGGTTTCTCTTTTCTGCTATTATTGATGTAGCTTCTACTTAAGTCTGTTTCGAATGCTAGTACTTCTCTGAAAGTATGCAATGTGTAATTCCTTTTCCGTTTATTAACTTGTTCTATGACCATCTCCCTAGTGTGTGTGCGACTGGGAAGATAGGACAAGGATGTTTGTTGAAGTAGACAGTGTACTTCGAAGGCAGATTAAGGTTTTGTATAGAATCTACTTGAATTTATTTCTTTTCATCAATTTCACCATTCTTAGCCTGTTGGTATATTTACAGTATATGTCTAATGCACTAATGATTTCATTTTAGACATCGGTCATTCCAAGTGTGCAGCCATTCCATGCAATTGCCTATCCTCTTGATCCTACTCTTGCCCTTGAAATCAGGTACATACGTATTTTACGTGGGCTTAGAATCCTGGATTAATTTATATAACTTTGCTGATTGGAAATTTTTGTTTTGTTTTTTGTAGCCGAAAGTATGCTGCACACTGTTCTGTCATTGCAAGTCGTTTTTCTCTTCCTGCTTTCAATCATCCCTTGCCATTACCGATAAAGAGTACAGGGGGTAACAAGCGGCTAAAAATTGGGTACATATTAAAGCTTTAAAATTTCTCTTTCAGGCATGTGATTCTTGAAACCTTTTTCTTACCGGAATATTGCTTTTGCTGTAGATATGTCAGCAGCGATTTTGGAAACCACCCGCTGTCCCATCTGATGGGATCAATATTTGGCATGCATAACAGGGAAAATATCGAGGTTTTAGTTCTGATCTTCAATTTTGTTCTAAATTTCTTTAAAATTTTGGTTTCGAAAAAGTTACAAGCTATAATTTTTAGGTGTTCTGCTATGCTTTGAGTCCAAATGATGGTAGTGAATGGCGGATCCGTATTCAATCAGAAGCAGAGCACTTTAAAGATGTGTCAGCAATGACATCAGATATGATTGCAAGGCTGATAAATGAGGATCAGATACAAATACTTGTCAACCTCAATGGTTATACCAAGGTTTGATTAAACTAAACCATCATGTACTTTCTTTTGGCATACAAACAACTTACAGTTTTTGGTCACAATTTGATTGTTATGGCCTTCCGGTGATGTTATTTGGTAGCATCTAATGGAGGGCTAGGGTCACAGTTTTTCTTCCTTTGCTCTCAAAAGAGAGAACATGGAAAATTATGTTTGTACCCCATTGTTACTCCAATTTGTGAGTTTATCCAAAATGCACTTTTGTCGGTTTGTGACATGCTTGAGTAATCCTTGTCTTTTGATACGCGATTTCAGGGGGCTAGGAATGAAATCTTTGCCATGCAACCTGCTCCTATCCAGGTCTCTTATATGGGATTTCCTGGGACAACTGGGGCAAACTACATACAATATCTGGTCACTGATGAGGTTAGGGAGTTTCTTTTCCCTTTTGCCACACTTGGAAACAACGCTCTACTCTTTGTGATAGAGGTTCCCCAGGCCCCACCTCCGGGTGGGATATTCTGGGTTTGTTCGGTTTGGTTTTATACATCTTTAGCGAATACTAAAATGTCATGGTTGGCTCCAATGACAGTTTGTCTCCCCACTTAAGCTCTCTCATATTTACTCCGAGAAACTTGTGCATCTTCCGCATTGTTACTTCGTGAATGACTATAAGCAGGTAACTTTGTGTATCTTCACATAGCTTGGTGATTACTATGAGACACTTGTCTAACTATTAATCTTGTTATTCTTGGGTTCAGAAAAATCTTGATGTACTCGACCCAAACTGTCAACCAAAGCGGTCTGCATACGGGTTGCCAGAGGACAAGTTCATATTTGCTTGTTTCAATCAGCTTTATAAGATGGACCCTGAAATTTTTATGCATTGGTAACTTATGTGTACTTGTGCTTGAGCTCAAGAGACCAATTTGTTTGTAGACGATACATAACTTTAGTCCTGTTTCAGGTGCAATATTCTGAAACGGGTTCCCAATAGTGCACTTTGGCTTCTGCGGTTCCCAGCTGCTGGCGAAATGAGACTTCGTGCTTGTAAGTAATGATCTATTTCTATGTTGTTTGGATGCCCTTTTGGCTCGTACAATTGAAATGGTTAATCACCTGCATGATGTTTGTCTATGTAGATGCTGCTGCGCAGGGTGTGAAGCCAGACCGGATTATTTTCACTGATGTTGCTATGAAGAATGAACACATTAGACGCAGTTCTCTGGCTGATCTTTGCCTTGATACGTATGCTACTTCGACCTTCTGTTTGACAGATATATAGTTACTCCCTCTGTCCCAAAATGAGCAAAATAAGCGTCTGCATTTTTATTTTATATGTCTATTTTAAGTGCCTGCTTTCCGATCATACCCATACCCTTAATCAAATGGAGAAATTCATTACTCCCGATAAAATTATATTTTAGTTGATTAAAAAGTGAATTAGTTACATTTTTTGTAACCCGTCTTTTTCATCTTGGACATTTATTTGTGGCAGGCCGCTGTGCAATGCACATACGACAGGAACAGATGTTCTCTGGGCTGGTCTACCCATGGTGACCCTTCCCCTTGAGAAAATGGCTACTAGAGTTGCTGGTTCCCTGTGTCTAGCCACCGGAGTTGGTGAGGAGATGATCGTCAACAGGTCAGTATTTCATCAACTCATAATATGATGACATGTTACTACTTCATCCACACTTGAGAATGCATGTGGTTCGTGGGATAGAACGAGATAAGACAGTACCAAAACTTACCGTCCAACGTGACTTTAGATTGGACATGACAGGACTTGCATGGCAGAAAATTACATTTTTTTCTGTCCCATCAAAACAGGCCGAACAAAAATCAGATAGAAACGATAATATTGGTAAATTACAAGCTACTCATAAGTCCAAAGATCTTCCGGAATTCTGTCACCTTACTCTCTCCTGTCCTGATTCCATGCCATTGAATTTAAGGGGAAATTGTCCAAGATAGCCATTTTTAACGCCCAATTCACTTTATATTTTCATATTTGACCAAGATAGCAAGATAGCAATTTTGTATGTTGCTAAAGTGCTAATTGCGAAGTGTGTTGATGTGAGAAATGCTACTTACACAACTTATTAAAAGTGTTAATTACCCAATTGTTGATATGCTAAACTACTACTTGCTAAAGTGTGCTACTCATGTCAGTATTCTTTAACAACTTTTAAAAGGTACTTTATAAATATTAGATTCATAAAAAGTAGATTTCACTAGTTAGATAAAGTGTTACTTTAGCTAAATGGAGGTTATTTTGGTCAATTGTGTAGAAAAACGGTTATAAACCCCAATTCCAGAGTAGCTATTTTGGAGAATTTCCTGAATTTAAGTTGAGAAATCTAAGTTTGTTTCTTGTGGTTTGTAGCATGAAAGAGTACGAAGAAAGGGCGGTATCTCTAGCTCTAAACCCCGGAAAGCTTCAAGATCTGACAAAAAGACTCAAGTCCGCCCGACTCACTTGCCCTTTATTCGATACATCCCGATGGGTGAGTTCAATTATTTATAGCACCCACCAATCCAAAACATCTACAAGACATGTTGGATGATGAATTTTGTTTGTTTCAGGTGAGAAATCTAGAACGATCATACATGAAGATGTGGAATCTGCACTGCAACGGTCAACAACCCCACCACTTTAAAGTCAAGGAAAACGATTCCGAATATCCCTATGATCACTAAATCTTTTATAAAACTCATGCCCTATGATTCTGTATTCTGGAATATGGATGTTGTTTGCATAGATTCAACTCTCAAATCAACAATTGAAATCAAAATTGAACTCATCCAGTTTATTTGAAACCTAATCCTTACCCACGAGAAATGGGTAGCATTTGATCTCACAAACAACTATATTACAACGAAGGTGGAGATGTCACCAAACCAGTTGAGAAATCGTCGTCGCTGGCGACGGAGCGAATTTCACCAACTGTTTGGATCGAAGCCAGGGTTTAACCACCACAACCGCCTCGAACACCTTCGGTTCACCGCTCGTTTTCAAATACGCTTTGATCTTCAAATAGTATTTCATCCCTGACACTACCTGCTTCTCCGCGTCCACCACTTGATAAAACGTCAGATCTTCGCCGTTTTTCACCGTCCCGGTCCGCCGTAGACGGTTGTACTCCTCCACCGAGTAGCGGCCGAGGTCTTGAACCTCCTTGTTGGTCTTGACGTCGGCTATCTTAGTCCTCCCTCCCAGGATTCCGTTGGCTGCAAAAGTTGAAATGAAAAATACAAGTGAAAATGTGATGATGGAAAGATTTGTAATTGCCATTGTGATGTGGAAATTGATATGTGAATTGGATGGTTAATATAGTGAAAGAAAATGGCGGACACGTAGATGGAAATGCAGGTGTGGCAACACCAACGGTGTGCCGCGTTTCCAAAGAGGTTTTTGTCCATTATCACATCCTTTTATTTATCATGTTTTCATATTTATCTTCCCAAGATCCAAGATTCTTATTGATTGAAGTTTTTGTCCTATGTTTCATCATGTATGGGACAAAAACTTGATAAATATGCTGAAACATTTGATCAAATTTACCAAACATTTATATCGGATAGTGCTTAGTGAGTTTCAGTAAGGTAAGCATGATAATTTTACTGGGTAAGAGGTATTGTAAGAATCGAGAATCTTACTTCATAAGAGACATATGACAAGGATGAGAGTATTTTACTTAATAAGTGAGGGAGAAGACTCTTAGAGCAACTCCAATCATACATTGAAATAGCGTTTTTGCCGGTCTTTAGGCTCTAACTGCCCGGCAAAGTTAACGACGAGAAAGAAACAGTAAATACATCGGTTCAAATAACATAGATGCCATTTGTTTGGAGATGAGGCAATATTTGGTGTCCATGGCACCATCAATTAGCAATTTTTGTTTGGTGTTAAGGTTGGAGTTGTTCTTAGGTGCTGTTTGGTTGATTTTCTATCAACTCCTGTATGAATAGAGTTGTCTGTGTAAACAATTTGTTTGTATAGATTGGAAAGGTTTTTGTTTGGGAGAGTTTCTCATAGATGGAAAGCGTGTTTTTTTTAAATGGGAGGGGTAGGTTTGGAAAAAACTTGGTTTTCTGCATAAAGACCCCCCCTTTTATTAGCTTACTGAATAAATCATTTTTTATATCACGTATAACTACCAAACAGTCATGTACAACTAATCGAATAAGTTGTGAGTGCCATTAAATTTAAGCTGCTAACAAATAATGGTTAGAACTTACTGGGCAACAGAAGCTTACCTACAATTCAGGGACGAACCCATAATTTTTTTTTTCATACGGTGACATTATATAATATAGATAAAAAATAATTACAATAAGCACGGTTTTTATCGACGTATTACCAACATTCAATATCGCCCGACGTGTTTTTGGCCTAATTCCACCGTTTCAAGTGATTTTTATAGTTTTTCGCTTTTTTCAAGAGGTTTTTAAATTTTTTTATCGATTTCGAGGGACTTTTTTGGTTTTTTGGGTTGATTTCAAGAGTTTTTTTTTGGGTTTTTGGTTGATTACAAGGTACGGTTGCACCTTCTTGAACTTTTGAATATCATATGGTGACACCTTTTAAAACAATTCGGTTGCACCTTTCATAATCGTAAAAATTTTAACCTTTCGACGGAGAAATAATACGGTGGCACGTGCCACCGTATTCCCTACACTAAGTCCGTCCCTGCTACAATTCATTTTGATTTGGGGCCAGGCCGGTCCGGTCCCTCGAATCCCTCCAAAACCTTAATTGGTTATGAACCGCGGTCCCAAAACTGGTCATGGGCCGCGTCGGTCCCTTGCCGGTCCGCCCCTGCCCTTCTTTATGCACATTAGGGTTTCAAAGATGAAACATTTTATGCAACCAAGAACATGGGTGGACCTACTAAGGATTGAGCGGGGTCCCATGCACTCGCTCAATTGATTACCATAAAGGGAAAAAATGTAGACGGCTTGAAGATGCACGTGCATCCACTTGGTTTTGAAGTTGCCCTGAAATATTTTAAAACTAAAATTGTAACACAAAGAAGACAGTTGGCATGATGTCTTTTGAGCGCTGACTTAGAGCTCCTCATGGAGGAAGTTCAGGGTTCTATTTTAAATTCTTTTATTGCTTTTTATCTCTTTCAATCCTAAATCATTTTATAGTTATCCTTCAATAACATTTAATACTGGGTGAGCAAAGGCGGTTACCCATCTAAAATTCCTGGAGCCGGAACCGGCGGTTCCTGGAATGAAGGAACCGGAATCGGTTACAACGGTTTTGTTATATTTGGGAACCGGTCCTGGAACCGCCGGTTCCGGTATCAGATACCGCTGTCTAATTTTTAATTTTTTTTTATCATTCATATTATAAAAAAATAAATATTAATATATTACAAAGTCTCAACGTAAAGAAATAAATACCACAAACGTGAAAACTAATATGATAAAAACTAATAAATACTACAAACGATGCTTACAAAACAAATAAATATTACAAACGGTGTTTCCAAAAAAAAATAAATACTACAAACGTGTAACACCCCAAATTTCAATAAACTATGATTCTATGGAAAATTCGACATGACCTTTTCTTACAGCTTCAAATGTTTGATTCGTACAAGTAAAATCCAATAATTTCCACAAATACAAAGAGGCTTAAACTCTCGAAGGGAAAGTTCGCTAATTTAGCATATTAACATTTAACAGGAATGATGAACAGTAACTTACAGATTTGGTCCTTGAGGTTTTTAGTAAATTACAGATTTGGTCCTTGAGGTTTTATCTCCCTGTTAGATTTAGTCCTATGTTTGTAGAGTTACAGATTTGGTCCCTATAGTTTTATTTTTCTCTTGGATTTAGTCCCCATAATTTGTTGATTCCAAAATAGACTTTCGATTTTGCATTTGCGTAACGTTTTGGTCCTCGAAACTAAAAGTTGTTAGCTCCTGACCGTTAAGTAAATGACATTTCGATCATTTATAACTTTTTCATTTTCTAATTTAAATAAATAAAAGTTATATTATAAAAATTATTTTTATTATATAAGCATAAAATAAAGATCTCTTAACATGCACCGCATCTCAATGACTGTGTCTTCTCCAACCCAAAACCTTCCGCCTTCCCCATCAATCATGCACATAGTCGTAGGTGATTCACGCACCAATTTTTTATTTATTAATGAAGTAATTTATCATAATTTATTTTATGTTTAATAATGATGTAAAATTTGTTTAATTCATATTTTTATTATAATTTAATTTAGGTTTAATAACAATGTAATTTTTTTTAGGTTTAATGATGTAATGTACCATTTGCCAATTTATTTTCGTTTCCTATCATACACACACATCATCCTCACAGGGCATTTTGTAAATTATAGTCATGCTGCTAACAGACACAAATTGTTTTGTTCTCATAATTGGTCATGCTCAAATTTATGGTCTTAATATTTCTTTCCATCCGCAGCAACGCGCTGACATTAATCCCACCTCGTTTAGCACAATGATCAAAACTAAAACATAAATAACAACCTAATAATCTAATCTCAAGTAAATTAAATTACGGTCGGGTGTTAATATGTCTCCAGAATTCAAAACTTCCTGTGGTCCAAAAAATCTCTACCCTTGATGCTTCTAGTAGCACCACCAAGCAATCTAGACGGTATTAAAGCCGCCACTAGAGAGACCTGAAAAACATAGAACCAAGAACAAATGTTAGGCTTAATGCCTAGTGAGATCACATACAAATAACTTATAAGTTGGGTAAAGTAATAAATTAAGTGTTAACCATGCACCACAACTTGTTGTCCCAACCTGGACATTATACACAAGAACAACTCCCGATGACGAGGGATACCCGTTTCCATCAAAGTGGCGGGAACATGAAAGTATTGCCACATAATGAAGTTATAGGGACACATCAGGTTCACGATTTTAGTGCAACACCCCTTTCATGGCGTCACCTCAAACCCACATTTACCTTTAGTGTCTACTTCAAAGAGTTTCACCTTAAGGACTCTTGAACCTTAGTGCTCACCCAATCCTCTAGCCAAGTCCCACCTCAAGAATCCCAATGAACCTTTAGTGTCCACTTACTAGCAACTCAAAGGGGGCCAATATAACATAATTGACTCAAATTTCACCTAATCCTCATGCATAAGGATTAGGGACCAAAAATCACCACATGTGCATATTTATGAGAACATTATCTACATAATACCTACATCATGTGCATAACTCATTACATACACAAACCCCTCATCTATGTCAACATATACCATGATCCAAATAAATAAACTATACCCAAGATATGTTCATAAATGGAATTTTAGATATTCATAGCATTCAATCCATATACGATTTAATATAATTAATAAATAACGATCATCAATATTAACACTCTAAAATTACACTTAAGTCTAGATTAAGCAAAATTAGGCCAAATAGGATATTAAAAAGCAAAATTCCACATAGATGTAAGATAACAATTTTGGCATAATAGAGCTAAGTAAGAATAAAGATAGGTTTTCTTTTTATTGAAAACCTAGAAAACCAACAATAGTTTCTAAATGCAAGATGAAGGCTTGGGACTCTATCTCATAGTTGAAATCTTTGGTTGCTCAAAAGTATAAAATGTCCCTTTTGATTTCTCCTTGAATGACCATTATCCGATTGATGACGAGATATAGTAGGATCTTGGGGTTAATAAGAAAAAGAGAAATGGTGGAAGAAAAGAGAGAGGCCGAGAGCGAGCAGTAAGTTTTCATTTTAAGTTTGTATTCTTCGTTCTTATCGATACTTTAGTCTATGAAAACACGGTGCTTGAGTCGTTTGGTGCACTTATATGTGAATCATAGACTAAAGTATCGATAAGGACGAAGAAATACAAACTTAAAATGAAAACGTTGTTGTCATTTTGATTTCGAGATGTTTCGCGAGCGGATACATACCTTTGTCATTTGTTCCTTCGATTTCACGATTTTTTGCACGGGTATATGCCTAGTATATATATAATAAAATTATTTAAAAAGTGAGAAGTGTTCAATCTTGAAACAAAGATTACAAGCTAACAAAAAAAACAAATTTGTTCTTTCGTTATGCTCGACTTTCTTAGTCTAGAATCATGCACCTCCTATTATGCTATTTGCATCAATTGTACCATGGAAATATGGAATGAAATATAATAAAATCACTTGGTTTTTGGTCTTCAATCTAATTCCATCGAAAATTTAGCAACATCCGGTGACAAGATTTTAGCAAGAAAATCATATTTAAGGTCGGTGAATTCCCAAGTTCCAAAAATGGAGAGAATCGTAACGATTTTGAAAGAAACATAGCAAGAGAGGTTAAAAGAACCAAATTAAGAGAAAGTTGTAGCTAATATTTTTCTTACAAAATTTGTCTTGAGAAAATCCAAACAATTGTAATTGTTATATTTGGAGAAAAATACATATAAATATTGTATTTCATGAGTCAACTAGTAAATCGTTAAACTGTATGCATTCCATTAAGTTCGGTGTTGGATAGCATGGGAATAGAATTGGACTCCACTCTTTGCCCAAGATGTGGAAGTGAAGTAGAAACGGTTGACCACGCTTTAATAAGTTGTGAAGAAGTAAAGAAAATGTGGCAACTAATGGGTAGATGGTGGAGTATCAATTTAGACTTGATAAATTCCCTAAACGATTTGTTCGAAACAGTAAGGCAATCCGGTGAAAATTCAAGAAGTTCACGGAGATGGATAGCGGTTGTATGGTGTCTTCTCTATCTTGCGTGGTAAATCGAAATAAATTGGTATTCAATAAAGTTTGAGGCTCGATTCTAGATCATTTCTTCGAATTTCAAGCTAAAACGTTCAAGTGGATTACTAGGAGAGATCGGGAGTTGGCCATCGATTGGTCTACTTGGCTATCGAATCCAGGCCTGTCGTAGCTGAATTCTGATCGATTCCGAGTGGTCCTACTTTGGACTACAGTTCGACAAGTGTTTCCTCTACTTCGGTCGAGCTGAAAGTTGTAAGTAATTCGTGTTCGGAGTTGTCCGGGGTTTGATTCCAGTTGAATCGGCGAGATGTTTCGACTCTTCTTGCTGCTGCGGCAGTTTGCAGCTCGCAAACTTCGTCCATGTTTTAGGGGTTGTTTTTAAAAAAAACAACCTCTTAATGACTCTTAAGTCTGAATCGTTCATATCTTTTTACACACCACCTCTTATTAATCATAACTAAAATAAGACTTCAAACTTTAGACCTCTTAAAAAACAAACGGCACCTTAGGGGCTGTTTGGTTGGTTTTCCATTAAGTTCTGTATGAATAAAGTTGTCTGTGTAGATTAATCTATCTGTATAGATTTAGAAGATTTTTATTTGAAAGAGTTTTTTTATAGATGGAAGGAACGTGATTTTAATGAGGGACTGGTTTGGAAAAAAACTTGGCTTTCTGCATTAAGCTCCCCCTTGAAATCTTACTGAATAACCCAATTTCTATATCATTAAGCCACTACCAAACAGTCATATATAGCTGACTGAATAAGCTGTGAGTCTCATTAAACTCATTAATCTGCTAACAAACAGGCCCTTAGTCTCTTTTTGCTGCTGCAGCTGCCTCATGTTTTTGTTATGTTCAAGTTTGTTTTCGCTTTTGAGGTTGTATTGCTTTTGTTTCGCTGTTGTTGGTCTTGGTTTTGTTCAAGAACTTGTGTCTCTCTTGTAAAACTTGTTTTATTTGGTTGGTAATACATGAGTTGTTGCTGCTGTTCAAAAAAAAAAAAAAAAAGGGACTAATTCAAACAATCGAATCAAATCTGATAGGGTTTTTAAAGACTTGTAACATCCGAAAATACATATGTATCATTAGGTACAATACATATACCACAATGTACAACTCTTTGCATGGAAAAACATATCTTAAAATATATATATATATATAAAAAACATGAAATCACTTTATATTTATACTAATTGACAATTTCCCCTCCTCCTATGTTATTAAGTTAATCGTCTAAAATGACCGAAAATTTCAAGTCTATATGATTTTGCATATATAGAAAATATAGTCTAAAATAATGATTAATTTAAATTATGTTATTTTTGTATGCATTTATCCAACATCAAACACCAACCAATAGTTTCTCAAAAGTTTTATTTTCTAGTAGAAAAATGCTATTTAAGAAAGAAAAAAAATTAAGAGCAAGTTTATCCATTGTTGACTAGTTGATCAGCCTAGTTTACCTAAAGACTGATCTAACTTATGATCGAATACCTATTTCACAGAATGATAAAAAATAATAATTATTGGTTAGCATTTACTAGAAAAACTTTTGGGAAACAATCATTTTCAGTCAATGGACCGTATTCTTACTTACCAGCTTAACGTATATCTAAAAGAAATAAAATTCAAACTTGGGGTGATAATTACATATTGTTTGAAGTTAAGGGACTAAAGCTGAATTTTCATTCAGAAGAACGTTAAAGGGAGCTTCATCGTTCCCACTTTCCATTTCAAAATCATCATCACTCTTCAAAACCTCTCCAACGGCTACATTTTCTCACTTTTTCTCTCTCTCTCTCTCCCTTCTCTATGCGCACTGGATTAGGGTTTCAAAGATGAAGCATTTTATGCAACCAAAAAGCGCCATTTTGAGAGAGAATTCTAGCGATAATCCAGCACCAAACCCTAGTTCGATGAAGCAGAATAGATCTTCTAAGCGGAAGCAGAAATCTTCCAAAGAAAATGCTCCTCCTCCTTCAGATATGAACGCCTTTCCAGATTCATCACTTTTTCCGTCTGTCATTAGCAAACCGTCTCCGTCTGTTGCCAGTAAATTGAAATCTCTGCTACCACCAAGACCTCCGTCTTCGAATCCTCTCAAGCGCAAGCTTGGTAGTGATTTCCATCATGAAAATGGTGTGTCTGGATCTTCTGATACCGGGGTCAAGGTATATATTTTTTTAAACCCTAATTCAATGTTTGCTTTTGTTGAAAAAGCTACAATTTATAGGCTTTTAACATGAGTATCAGCTGAATTGGGGTTTTCGTTAAGTTAAAATGGGGGATCCGTTAATACGCAGGATGTTGTAATCTTATAATCATTCAAAATGATATATAGTGTTTTAATGGCCAAATTTCCCTTGAAAGATACAATGCTAAGGTCTTATACATGTAGGAAGATAATTAATCTGATGTAGTGTCATGACTTGGATTAGGTTATTGTACGAATGCGGCCCCCAAACAAAAATGAAGAAGGAGAAATGATAGTCCAGAAAACTTCTGGTGATTCGTTGGCAATACTTGGACAGCAATTTACTTTTGATTCTGTAGCGGATGCAACGTCGACTCAGGCATGTGTTTTGTTGTTTGCATTTGCTTTATGTTTAAATGAAATAAATTTAGATTTCGTGTATCGCTGAAATAGTTGCTCAATTTGTTCGTTGCTTCAATTTCCTTTCAGATAGATCTATTCCAGCTTGTCGGAGCTCCTCTTGTTGAGAACTGCCTTGCTGGATTTAACAGTTCTATATTTGCATATGGACAGGTATTATTTGGTCTTTCTTGTATATAAATGTACTTTTATCGGCATTTAGTATTATATGATTTTCATTGCTATTTGTACTAATCAGTATTATGATTTTGATTTGTATAGACCGGGAGTGGAAAAACCTACACGATATGGGGGCCAACCAACGGATTGTTGGAAGGGAATTCATCTAGTAATGAACAAGGCTTGACACCCCGTGTTTTTGAACGCTTATTTTCTCGCATAACTGAGGTCTTTGTACATCTCCTCATAGATTCTCTTGTGATAGTTTGTCCACAGAGAAGTACGTCAACGTAATTCCGTCTCACAAAATCACTCGTGGTTTACTTATTTCTTGTAGGAACAAGATAAGCATGCTGACAAACAACTTATTTATCAATGCCGCTGTTCTTTCCTTGAGGTAACATGACATTTATGATTGACTAGTGAACTTCTGTTGTCGCTGCTAGACTAATCCCAAAACATTTTATCTGCAGATCTATAATGAACAAATTACTGACTTGCTGAATCCATCACAAAGAAATCTTCATCTACGAGAGGATGCTAAAACTGGTGTCTATGTTGAAAATTTGACTGAGGAATTTATTTGCAATATGAAAGATGTGATGCAGCTCCTTAAAAAGGTTTGATATCCCTATACTTGTTTTATGCTGTACCGGTCACAGCATTGGTCCATATCAACTTTCTATTATAATTTTCTGGACCTTTAAGGCAATAGCTTAACATGGTATTGGTATACAGAGGCTATAAAATATTTGAGGTCAAAGTCTTGAACGGGAGATCAGCTTATATGTTTGCTACATGCTTCTGTAACCTGTCAATTCCAAGGGAATATTTTTAGTCATACTTTAGTGATAGATAGTTTATTTGTTGTTGTTTTATAACATTTTAAAACTGAATATTTCTTATTTGTGTTACGCAAATGAATGTGTTGTGAAAATAACGAAACCCAACTAGCAATAAGATAGATAGTTGGACCTCACTATAAACATAAATACCCCAAGAACAATGAACGTATGTTCTTATATCGAGATAACAACGAAAATATGATCAACGAATGTGAGATAATTAATTACGAAGTATATGCAACAATATCCAACCATAAAATGCAAGATAAAGCAAGGTAAGAGAGACACCGATATTTTTACGTGGAAACCCGGAAAGGGAAAAACCACGGGCGGAGGACGCCGAGAACTGATTCACTATCACTTTTATGATGATACAATTGAGAGAGAAAAACTGATTAATATATCAGTTATTGAGAGAGAGAGATATATAGAAGATCTTATGTTGGTGTGTTTTTCTCTTCTACTAAGCTCCCTATTTATAGCACAAATTGAAGTGTAAAGAGGCTGGTGGAGCAGCTGAAAAACAGCTGGAAAACACCAAGAAACTAGCTGAAAACAGCTAGGAAGTGGGCTGGAAATGAGCTGTCAAAAAATATTTGAAGGCAAACATTTGTCACAAATCTCCACCTTTGACTTCAATCCAAAACCCATAAAAACAAAGCTCCACCTCGTCTTCAAACCAAGTAGAATACACCAAGAGCATAATCTCCACCAAACTTCATCTCAAGCCAAAAACATCACCCATAAACAAAGCAATACCAAAGTAATCAAAGTTCTCGAAAAAGCAGTATCCTCCGCCAATTCGCCCCTAAGGGCATCAACCCCGTCTTGCAACACCAACCAAGTCCAAACACAAATTGAACTTGGATATCGGAAGCGGCTTTGTTAGCATATCCGCTGCGTTATAGTCAGTGCTAATCTTCACAACTTTAACATCACCTTTTGCTACAACCTCTCGGATATAGTGATGACGAATATCGATATGTTTCGTCCTATCATGAAACATTCGATCCTTGGTCAAAAGAACCGCGCCTTGATTGTCGCAGAAAACCTCTTCGACTTTCAAATCATCACTTAATTCACCAAAGAATCCTTTGAGCCAGACAACTTCTTTCACGGCTTCGCTAACTGCCATATATTCCGCTTCCGTTGTAGACAATGCGACAGTAGGTTGCAAGTGTGCCTTCCAACTAATGGCACACCCATCAAGAGTAAACACGTATCCAGTGACGGATCTTCTCTTATCAAGATCCTTGGCATGATCGGAATCTACGTAGCCAAGTACCCCTGATGAATTTCTCCCAAAATGCAAACATAGATCTGCCGTGCCCCTCAAGTAACGAAAAATCCATTGGACCGCTCTCTAATGCTCTTTACCCGGGTTGGCCATATATCTGCTCACCATAGAAACTGCATAGGCAAGGTCAGGACGGGTACAAATCATGGCGTACATCAAAGATCCCACCGCACTAGAATACGGCACTCTCGCCATATAGGCGACATCTGCTTGAGTTGAAGGACTTAAAGCGGATGATAACTTGAAATGAGGCGCAAATGGAGTGTTGACAGACTTTGCTTCAAACATGTTGAACCGGCGAAGAACTTTCTGAACATACCCCTTTTGACTAAGGTATAATTTTCTCGCCTTTCTGTCACGAATAATCTCCATACCAAGAATTCTCTTTGCGGCTCCCAAATCCTTCATATCAAGTTCTGAATTTAACTGATCTTTAACTTTCTGAACTTCTCCCATGTTTTTAGCTGCTAATAGCATGTCATCCACGTACAAAAGCAAATATAATATCGACCCATCGTCACACGTCTTAAAGTAAACGCAGATGTCGTACGACGAATTTGACAAGTCGTGTGTGGTCACAAAGGCGTCGAATCTCTTGTACCATTGCCTGGGAGACTGTTTGAGGCCATATAGAGACTTTATCAATTTGCATACGTGACCTTCTTTACCCGGAACTTCAAAACCTTCCGGTTGGTGCATAAAGATCTCTTCCTCGAGTTCACCATTCAGAAATGCGGTCGTGACGTCCAATTGCTCAAGCTCCAAATCATAGGACGCGACCATCCCTAGCAATGCACGAATGGAAGTATGTTTCACCACCGGTGAAAAAATGTCGTTATAGTCAATGCCAGGAATTTGACTATAACCCTTCGCGACTAACCGAGCTTTATACCTTGGCTTTTCATTTGGAGTAGCCCCTTCCTTCAATTTATAGACCCACTTGCATCGAACGGCCTTCTTTGTCTTGGGAGCGGAAACAAGCTCCCAAGTTCCGTTCTTTTGCAAAGATTCCATCTTCGCTTGCATCGCCAACATCCACTCATCCGCATCATCTTGTTTCATAGCCTCACTATAAGAAGTAGGCTCAACAGTATATTCCATTTCCTCCGCTACGTTCAAAGTATATGCTACAAAATCGGCTTCTTCGCGATACCGTGCCGGAGGCACGATTTGTCTTCTTCCCCTATCACGAGCAATGCTCGGTTCGGGCTCTTGTGGCAAAGATTGTGATAAAGAATCATCTACCACTTGATCACCAGTAGTGGGAGAAGAAGAAGAAACAACATGTGAATCATTTGTAGCAATCGGACTCGAAGCTTGAGCCAAAGGTAGCTCCACCTCTGCAGGTGATTTCTCTTTCGGAGATTCGGAAATGGTATCGGATGTAGGAGGCGGCGAATCAGTCAACATCGAAGATTCGTCGAAAGTTACGTCTCGACTTATAAGGAATCTCTTTGTTTCCGGGCACCATAGCCTAAAGTCTTTAACTCCGTCTTTGTATCCAAGGAAATTGCATTTCATAGCTCTCGGTTCTAACTTCCCGTTATCAACTCGTGCATACGCCGGGCAACCAAAAATCTTCAAATTTGTGTAATCGGCCGGTGATCCGTTCCATACTTTCATAGGAGTCTTCTTCTCAAGAGGGACTGAAGGAGATCGATTGATGATATAACAAGCGGTAGAAGCCACTTCCGCCCAAAACGACTTGGGCATCTTCGAGTTAGAAAGCATGCAACGAACTTTCTCAAGAATAGTGCAATTCATCCTTTCGGCTACACCATTCTGTTGAGGAGTGTGGGCAACGGTACGATGCCTTGTAATGCCATTCTTACGACAATAAGCATTAAACTCCTCCGAGCAAAATTCCAAGTCATTATCCGTTCGGAGGTATTTCACCTCTTTACCGGATTGCTTCTCGATCATCGTCCTCCAATCTTTGAAAACTTCAAAAACATCACTCTTGCGTCTTAAGAAGAAAACCCACACACGACGAGAGAAATCGTCGATAATAGTGAGCATATACGAAGCTCCACCATAAGAAGTAACTCGGGCCGGACCCCAAAGGTCAGAATGAATGTAATCAAGTGGCCCTTTAGTCGTATGAATGTCACCTGAGAATCTGACCCTCTTCGTCTTGCCGTACACACAATGCTCACAAAACTGTAAATCGGTAACTTTGTGGCCGTTCAACAAATTACGTTGACTTAGCTCGGTCATGCCTCCAAGGCTCATGCAACCGAGACGTAAATGCCACAATTTTGAAAGATCACCATCGGACATTTTCTTCGAAGCAACTGCAACGTCACCTGTAATAGTTTGACCTTGCAAAACATAAAGGTTAGCGGTACCTCTTTGAGCTTTCATTGCAACTAACGCTCCTCGCTTGACCTTTATTGCTCCTGTGAGAAATGTTTGCCTTCAAATATTTTTTGACAGCTCATTTCCAGCCATTTTCCAGCCCACTTCCTAGCTGTTTTCAACTAGTTTCTTGGTGTTTTCCAGCTGCTCCACCAGCCTCTTTACACTTCAATTTGTGCTATAAATAGGGAGCTTAGTAGAAGAGAAAAGCACACCAACATAAGTAAGATCTTCTATATCTCTCTCTCTCAATAACTGATATATTAATCAGTTTTTTTTCTCTCAATTGTATCATCATAAAAGTGATAGTGAATCAGTTCTCGGCGTCCTCCGCCCGTGGTTTTTCCCTTTCCGGGTTTCCACGTAAAAATATCGGTGTCTCTCTTACCTTGCTTTATCTTGCATTTTATGGTTGGATATTGTTGCATATACTTCGTAATTAATTATCTCACATTCGTTGATCATATTTCCGTTGTTATCTCGATATAAGAACATACGTTCATTGTTCTTGGGGTATTTTCACAACTATCTATCTTATTGCTAGTTGGGTTTCGTTATTTTCACAACAGCTCCGTCTTTGCCAGAGAACTCGTAGCCCTTTTCATCGAGGACACTGAGAGAGATGAGGTTTCTTCGGAGTTCGGGAACATGTTTCACATTCCGAAGTGTTCGGATGACGCCATCATGCATGCGGATTCTAACTGTGCCTTGACCGACAATGGGGCATGTAGAATTGTTCCCCATCATCACCACGCCTTCGGAAACTTGCTCATACGTGTGAAACCAACTCCGGTTGGGACACATATGAAAGATGCAACCCGAATCAAGAATCTATTCTTCCGTGGCCTTCTCGTTGCCGTCGGATACTATCATGACTTCACCTTCATCGTGCTCAACAATATCGGCTTCCCCGGAGGAACCCGTTGTCTTGTTCTTGGCTTTGTTTTTAGCTTGGAGCTTAAAACATTCGTCAATGGTGTGACCCTTCCGCTTACAGAAATTACAAAACTTCTTCGTCTTTACACGAGATTTTGATCTTGATTTGCTTGAAGAACTTGAGCATTTTTCAAAAAGTCTCCCTCTTGCATTTAATCCTTCGGTCCTTGGTT
This sequence comes from Arctium lappa, assembly GCA_023525745.1. Taxonomy (NCBI): domain Eukaryota; kingdom Viridiplantae; phylum Streptophyta; class Magnoliopsida; order Asterales; family Asteraceae; genus Arctium; species Arctium lappa. The sequence goes on along the minus strand of CM042056.1, from coordinate 15,836,930 downwards.
CATGACCGGGATTAATCTCCTTCATCTTCTCCTTCGAGCTCAACGCTGTATAAACCTCATCAAGTGATAGTGAATCCCGACTATAAATAATCGTATCCATAAACGTACCAAAAGATTGTGGCAAAGAGCATAATAAGATTAGACCCAAATCCTCATCGTCATACTTTACCTCAAGGTTTTTCAAATCACCAACTACCTCTTTGAATTTCGATAGATGTGCCGAAATTGAACCACCTTCAGATAAACGAAGGGCATATTAAGCTTCATATGAAGCTTATTGGGTATGCTCTTTTCCATAAACATTCGATCTAATTTAGACCAAATTTGATACGATGTTTCCTCCTCCCCAACATCTTGTAAAACATCGTTAGAAAGGTGCAATCTAATTAAAGATTGGGCCTTCAAGTCATTTATTTCAAAATCCTCATCCGTCCAAGAGACGGGCATGAAAGCCCGACCCAAAATACATTTATGTAAACTTTGTTGGATGAGGACATCTCTCATCTTTATCTTCCATAAGGGATATCGGGTATCCCGTTCCAACAAGGGAAGGTCGAATTTCATTGTTGACATAAATAACTTAGCAAATCAATAATCTCACGAAACTTCTATTGATAAAAAAAAATCTCGATATAAATAAGTTGGGCTTTGATACCAATTGTTGTGAAAATAACGAAACCCAACTAGCAATAAGATAGATAGTTGGACCTCACTATAAACATAAATACCCCAAGAACAATGAACGTATGTTCTTATATCGAGATAACAACGGAAATATGATCAACGAATGTGAGATAATTAATTACGAAGTATATGCAACAATATCCAACCATAAAATGCAAGATAAAGCAAGGTAAGAGAGACACCGATATTTTTACGTGGAAACCCGGAAAGGGAAAAACCACGGGCGGAGGACGCCGAGAACTGATTCACCATCACTTTTATGATGATACAATTGAGAGAAAGAAAAAATGATTAATATATCAGTTATTGAGAGAGAGAGATATATAGAAGATCTTATGTTGGTGTGTTTTTCTCTTCTACTAAGCTCCCTATTTATAGCACAAATTGAAGTGTAAAGAGGCTGGTGGAGCAGCTGGAAAACACCAAGAAACTAGCTGAAAACAGCTAGGAAGTGGGCTGGAAAATGGCTGGAAATGAGCTGTCAAAAAATATTTGAAGGCAAACATTTCTCACAGAATGCATGATCCTCTAAGAGGTTCCTAAAGAATACAGTGGCAAGTACAAACACTTCCTGATCCTTAGGCCATGCAACAAGCCATCTTCATTTATTTCACGAACCAGTTACCACCTCAGTACATTATAGTATAACCAACCACAGTTCTAGTTTTACCAACCATGAGAAAAATCTAAATGCCATTTAATGTTTTTCTAGTTCTGGAAATCATTGTTATGCCGAGCCTTTACGGAAATTTTACCAAAGTTCTTTGTCCATAAATTGGTTGGCTGATATGTACTGAAATCATGGAAGGATTAACAATGTTGTAAATTGTGAAAATTGGTAGGGTAGTTTATTGTGAAAGCCGTGGAAATCATTAGGGAATATCGTATATATGCTGAAAATGACTATCTAAACCAAATCAAGTTGACTGTTAGAAAAGTTTTGGGTTGGGTTGGTTAGTTTTTATTTCTCTATGATGCACTTAAAGAGATGTAGCATATTAGGTTCCTGCTGACATTTCTGATATCGCTATCTGTTATTGTAGCTGCGTTGTTCTTTTAGCTTAAGCAAAAATAGACCATGTTCTTGAGTGTACAGGAGACAGAGTGGAGATCAGGTCCTCAAAACATCAAGTGTTCTGGGGTTGATGTCTATCCTCTTTGTCCTTCTAAACTCTGGTAAATTTCGTCTGTAATCTTGTAACAGGATACACAATCAGTTCCATTATAAATTTTTTATGTTATGAAGGGTTTATTTGGTTGAAGACCTGCTATAATATGATTTGAAGCATCCTGACAAACACAACACGGCCAACTCGTTATCATTTATAACGGTTTCTTTGTGCTATTGCGTAAACTAGTTTGCTGGTTGTATCATGCTGAGTGTTAACCTTGGTTGTTACCAAAAACTGAATGCAAATGTTGTGACTTGCATATGAAATACACACCCTGCATCCCATAAATGTTGAAACAATTTTCATTTTAGGATGTCCAATTACACAGCGTTCACTTTTTGGCAAAATTTCAAGCCAAAGGCACTTATTTGCGCACTTTCTCATCCCAGTATTGATTTTGGTCCACAAGATTGTTGTATTCTGTCAATTTGAAGGATATCTCATACTATGACCAAGATATTGAACATTTGTATTAAACTACTTGTGGAGTACGGCATTGCCATTGTTATGGGATTGAGGAAGTATACTCATGGATAATGTTGTTGATAATTTCTCAACAAATTTGCAGGGTTTGTCAAATAGGAAGACTGGAGCAACAAGTATAAATACCGAGAGTTCCCGCTCGCACAGTGTGTTTACTTGTGTTGTGGAGTCACGATGCAAGGTAATAAGATCGTGGGTAGAGAGGCTACATGTTTGAGTTATTTTGTTTGTCTTGTGGTGCACATAACAAAAATTAACTTTCCAATTCTATAGAGCATGGATGGTCTGAGCTGCTGCAAAACAAGTCGAATGAATCTTGTTGACCTTGCTGGGTCGGAGAGACAAAAGTTAACTGGTGCAGTGGGAGAGCGTTTGAAAGAAGCTGGTAATATTAATCGTTCGCTTTCACAGCTAGGGTATGTCATTTCTTGGTCGCATTTTGTTGATTTCAGTCTCATATTTTTAAAGTATTTAAAACTATGATTTAATTTAATAATCTCTTTTTTCATTGTTATTGGATTGGCAGAAACTTGATTAACATTCTAGCTGAAGTCTCCCAAACAGGAAAGCAAAGGCACATCCCCTATAGAGATTCCAAATTGACATTTTTGTTGCAGGAATCTCTTGGTGGAAATGCAAAACTTGCTATGGTTTGTGCCATTTCTCCAGCACAAAGGTAAATATGACAATTTCTTTTGCCCCAGGTTGTTTTCTTTCCTAACACGAATGGATAATCTATGCATCAGTTGTAGAAGTGAGACATTTAGTACACTGCGATTTGCCCAACGTGCCAAGGCTATCAAGAACAAGGCAGTTGTTAATGAACAAATGCAGAATGATGTGAATACATTGCGCGAAGTGATACGCCAATTGAAGGTACGTTTTAAGACCATTTTTTGTAGTTTGCAATTTTCATTCTTTTTCGGGTACAGCTGCTAACTGGGGATTACACATGTCAGGATGAACTAGTGCGCATGAAGTCAACTGGAAACCAAGATGACCCAAGTGCAGGCTATTCAACAGGGTGGAATGCTCGTAGGAGCCTGAATCTTTTGAAATTTAGCCTCAATCGTCCAATGATCTTGCCTCATGTAGATGATGATGGGGACGAAGAAATGGAAATTGTTGAGGAAGGTGAACAAGCTCTTTTATCTAACAGCGAAGTTAACAAGAAGATGGACATAGGTACTAGCGGAATCTTAACTAGAGATTGTATACCAAATGTATCTGGTATTGCACATATTGACAGAAAAGATTCTGAGGATACTGATGTTAATATGGAAGAAGTTGGAAATCTTGAGGTGACAGTTCACTCTATTGAAGCCAACAAAGATAAAGATTCTTTAGGCAATCCCCATAATGCTCTTAGTGAATTGCTAGAGAAAGAAACAAGATTACCAGTGAGCACAGGTGCAGAATCAGGTAATCATGTTTTGACGGACGCTGTGAAGGATGCATCTGCTCAAAATGGCTCGGGGGACTGTGTTATTCCTAACGTAACCATAGAGCCATCTGAAGTATCCCCAGTTCTCAAGTCTCCGATTCCAAGTGTTTCACCAATAACTAATAATAGCAGCAGCAGGAAAAGTCTGAGGACTTCCTCGATGTTAACTGCTTCTCAGAAGGAACTCACACAAACTACTGTTTCTGAGACTTCTGAAAATCCTTGTACGAAACCCTCAAAAAGCATTAGTTTGAACCCTCTGTCTTCCAACATTCGTAGAAGTTGTTTACCACGTGACCATTTGGCCGCCAGTCTCCATCGTGGTCTTGAAGTAATTGATAGACATTGCAAAAGTTCTGCTTTTGGACGAACCTCGTTCAGGTTTTCTTACAAACCTGTAGACAGTAAGCCAGTATTGGTACAAAAAGACAATGGAGTGCAAACTCTTCTTCAAGGTAACGAGCTAGGAGAGAAGCCCGTGACGTTTTTGTGCAGAAACTGCAATTGTATAAGTTCTCCAGAAGTAAAGGATGGATCTGATGGTCAGAACTTGCAGTTGCTTCCTGTTGATGGGCTGCAATTAGTACCCACTGATGGTTCACAGTTGGCTGATAAATCTAAGCAATTGGTTCCCAAAGTATGTATGATTATAACATAAAATGTTGGTTATGTTCATTTCATTATTGGTTGGTAACATCTTTATCATTCTGCAGGCAGTAGAAAAAGTCTTGACAGGAGCTATAAGGAGAGAGATGGCGTTAGAAGAGCTCTGCACCAGACAAGACTCTGAAATTAATCAACTTAATCGTTTGGTATACTTGTTTCTACTTGTAAATGCAAAACATAAATACAAATTTCACCTTTCTAATCACTTCTATACTACGACAGTTGCACCAATATAAACATGAAAGAGAGTGCAATTTGATTATTGGGCAAATACGGGAAGACAAAATCGCTCGTCTCGAGAGCTTGATGGATGGTATTCTGTCTGCCGAGGAGTTCAGAGATCATGAATTGGCTTCTTTAAAAGATGAGAATAAGGTATGGATGTCATTTTCCCTTCGTTTGTAAACTTTATTTGCGTAATTTTATTAATTCCACTTCTCATGTCGTACAGATTTTGAAGGAAAATTATGAAAACCATCCAGAAGTTCTAAGGAAAGAAATAGAGTTTAAGAGAGTTCAGGATGAATTGGAACGTTATCAGAACTTCTTTGACTTGGGGGAGAGGGATGTATTGTTGGAAGAGATTCAAGATTTGAGGAGCCAACTTCAATCTTATATGGATTATTCGGCTCAAAAAAGAAATCCCGCCTTGCAAATAATCTATCCATCTGACCCAAGTGTGGTTCCATCTTTATGCACAGTACAAGAGTCTGCTGAGCAGAGATTTGAATCGGAGAGAATCTGCTGGAAGGAAGCAGAGAGCAAATGGATTTCACTTGCAGAAGATTTGAGGTGTGAACTAGAAGCTAGCCGCTTGCTTGTTGAAAAGCAAAAGCAGGAACTTGATACGGAAAAGAAATGTTCCAAAGAGCTGAAGGAAGCAATGCAAATGGCCATGGAAGGTCATGCACGAATGCTTGAACAGTACGCCGAGTTAGAGGAGAAACATATTCATCTGCTTACAACGCAAAGGAGAATTCAGGACGGAATCGCGGATGTCAAGAAAGCAGCTGCCAGAGCTGGAGTTAGGAGTGCTGAATCTAAGTTTATTAACGCCCTTGCGGAAGAAATTTCAATCCTAAAGGCGGAAAGGGAAAAGGAGAGATGTCACTACAGGGATGAGAATAAAGGGCTTCAAGCACAACTGAGAGATACTGCTGAAGCTGTACAAGCTGCTGGTGAACTTCTTGTGCGACTTAAAGAAGCAGAGGAAGCTGTTGCTGCTGCCGAGGTAGTTTCCTGTTAATTTTCACGACATCTCGTTTTCTCTTTTCCTTCTTTTAGTGTTCTCTAAAACCTGATTTTGTTTTCATGTCATAATACTTCTTCGGAGGTGTAGCAAAATCAACGATGTTAATGGATATTCTTACTTGTTTGAACTTAAACATGTTTTAGTTACAATGGACTTTTTGGCATCCCGCATTCCATATCTTATGTCTATTTAAAATGTCAAGAAGCTCTAGAAATTGCAAGAGGTCATTATGACCTATGTGTCTGTTTATATGTATATGTAGTAACTTCCAAGAATCAATACTATGGCTTTTAGAACAAATCAAATCAACATACAACGTTCTTCTGTTCTTATGGCTTTTAGAAAGATTGCAGTGTACCTACCCATTTAGTACAAATCAAATCAATACTCATTCATGTATTATTCATAATGAATAACCTTGCACATGTGTTTTGGCTAACTCACATCGATACATTCTAAATGTGCAGGCACGAGCAAGGGAGGCTGAACAAGAAAAGGATAAGGCTTACAAACAGATTGTAAATTTGAAGAGAAAACATGAGAATGGGGTGCTACCCCCATATGATGGAGGGGAGGCAAATGGCACAAGTGACCAGCAATGGAGAGATGAAATTGACACATTCTTCAGTGAAGATGATGGAGAATTGAGTAAATTACCAGAACCCTCTTCATGGTTCTCTGGGTATGACAGATGCAACATATAGGTAAGTTCAATTTTTAACTTAGATGTGTATGTATTATTAGTAATTTCTTGTATATTGTGTAGCTTTCAGGGTTGTGTCTTTTTTTGGCCTTTCCACAAGGGGTTGTTCTCACCAATTGTGAGGACCAATGTATATTGGTTCTCTTGTCCTACCTTGTATTCCTTTTTGAACTTTTTGGATAAATCCAAATCCTTTTCCCACCTCCATGTGTAGAAGTAGAACACTTCGAGGCTGTTTGGTTGTTTTCCACTAAGTTGTGTATGGATAAAGTTGTCTGCGTGGGTTAATCTGTCTGTATAGATTGAGAATGTTTGTTTATAAATGGAAGGAGCGTGTTCTTTAATTGGGAGGGTTTGGTTTGGGGAAAAAACTTTTCTACATAAAGCTCACCCCTGGAAGCTTACTGAATAAGCCATTTTCTGCATCATTAAGTCACTACCAAACCGAATAAGTTGTGAGGCTCATTAAGCTCATTAAGCTGCTAACAAACAAGCCCTTCATCTTGTATAATACAAATGTATAGATGGCCAAGGTTGTAGAGGAGAGATAATTGGCCTTCCCCTTAAATCTCACCATAGCTGTTAAAAGCGTGCCTGAGGTATGCCTAGGCTCTCAAGGTCTTGGCTTTTTTAAAGTGCTTGGCATATTCACGATGCTCACCAAGGCGTTGCGCTTTGTGGGCAGAGTTATTAAATACCTAGTAAAACCATATTATTAAATAAGTTTTCTCATCTTCTCACCTCTGGACTTCTTAAAAGGAGCTATTAAATAGATACGTAAGTCAAACCCTAATATTAAATACCCAGTCCTTAGAACTTTACGCCTCCTTCTCTATAAATACCTGAACCTTAAAACTTCTCTCGCACGGTTCACATGTTAAACCCTTCTTCTATGTGTAAAATTGTGTTTATAATGGGGGGCTTCTTTTCAGATCTGTGAGATCCAATGTAAACTACAATATCATATTAAATTAGGAAATCAATAATTTTGGTAATTTTGAATTAAAAATTAAATAAAAGGTATTATGGGTATTTGTAAATCCCCTCGCCTCTCTCACCTGTCCAACTAAAATCATCCGGCAACGATGGTTCACAAAGGTTTCATATAAATTTGTGTTCACAATGGTTCACAAAAATGCATTATGAAAAATATCATGAAGAGGAACAAAGAAATGTTGTGTGAACAACTTCATAACATTGATATGTGAATACGCTGTGAATCTTCGAGAAAACCTAACAACACTAAAACTAAATCTACCACTTGTGAACATTTTGTGAACCTCGTTGCACACATGTCAACCGAGTGTAATCAAGTAAAGACAGCACGTTGTGAACACCAACCATTATTCTTCAAAAAACTAGACATTTTTCACATCTCACGAGTATAATCAAATTGTTCACCTTGTGAATACCTATTAAATCCAGAAGAAAGAAACATAAACAATGTGATCATAATTAATTTTTTTGATGTTCATTATGTAGATGGGAATCTCGATGCTCATTGGTGATCCTCAATAAATCATGATGCTTCAATAAGGAGATATTATATGTTTGCTAAATTTATGTAACTGATTACAATTAAATCTCTTAATTACCAAATTTATAATAAAATTTAATAAATTAAATGGATGAATTATCATCCAATTAAAAAATTACCAAAACACCCTTCAATCATTAATTAAGTCATAAAACACTTTAAATTAAATGGGTGGCTTAGGATGGATCTTCACATGTTATGGAATTTTTAAATGATTAAGCCCTTTTATATATATAGGGTGTTAACCTTGTAATTGTTATTAACTTTGTGAACCAATCCTCTGGATGATGAGATTTGATGTATGAGATTTAATCTAAATTAATATACATTTAATGTGTTTTAATTAAATGACCGATATATTGAACCAATGTGAAAAAGGGTATTTTTGGGAAAATATTTCCCCGATATTTTGAGACATAAAGTTTGGCTCATTAATTACGCTCAATCAAAATTGAAACCGACGTACGTTGGATGTTCATAAATGTTCATATTATTATTGTTCATGAATGTTTATTGACATACATTATTATTGTTCATAAATGTTCATATGTTTGAATGTTCATATTATTATTGTTTATGAATGTTCATATTATTATTGTTTATGGATGATAATTTTTGTAACTCCTCATTAATGAGGCTAAAAAAAACTACATGAAATACCAACTCTACCCTTAAGCATTTAATTAATGAGTTTAATCAACCAAAAAATTTGAAGTTTTTTTTATTGGTTAACAAAATAACCTATATATCTATATATATATTGCTAAGATATGCCTCGCATTCCGGAGACCCGCGCCTCACGCTTGCGCCTCGCGCCAAGGCCTTGGGACTCCTTTGCATCTAAGACTCTAAGTACGCCTTGAGCCTTTAACAACTTTGTATCTCACAATAAAAAAAATGTCTTGGCCATTTAGGACACGCTTTGGTATGCAAGACTAGATAGGATATGATAGAACAAAAAATTGTTATCCCACGTTTGGCATGATAGTAGACTGGGACAGAGACCTGAGTGAGACAAAAATGCATTTTCTCTGTCCCACCAAAATACGCGAAACAAAAATCATAGAGATGAGACAATATTAGTAAATTACTAAACTACCATTTTCAAATTACACCTTAAAAACCTTCCATAATTCTTTCATATGCCTACCTCACTCTCGCCCGTCCAGTGATTGTGGTCTGTGGGTCTTATTTACTTTGATGCAGAGAAAAACGAAGACGAAAAATGAAGACGAGACCCACAAAATGGACGAAAATGATAGAAACAAATTGAATCTAGATATTTATTATAATCTAAGATGATTTATGCATGCTTTTGGCTTTGGTATGAATAGGGCAAAGCAAAATCTCAAGTTGTAGATGAGATAAGGAGGAAGACAGGGAGTTCACATAGCATCCCTGGCCTACTGGTATAAGGTTAGTCTATTTGATGTGATGAATAAAGACCATAAAACAATTAGGTTGTGGCATTGTCTTCCTTGATAAACATCTCTCTCCTACCCCTACCCTAATGTGTGTGGACCAATTATAAGGGTATGCAATGTATATTAATTATTATTATTATTATTACACTACAGGACCAGAAGATAGAAAGAAGCAAAGTTGGTAACAATCCTAACCATTCATTTCTAATCTTTTTTTTTTCTTTTTATAAGAAGAGTGGGAGTTTTAAGAAAACATCACTGCCAGTACTCAAGATAGGAGGAAATGGGCCATGATGCTGACATCTGACAACAATAACTAGGTTTTTTTTTCATTTTTAGTTTTATTTTCAACACTATTATTAGTTAGGGCGGGATGTTGTTATATGCACATCTATTTGTATCAAAATTAGGTTAAATCATAGATTGGAAATGTAAAAAAGTAAGATGGCGTTTGGTTTGTTTGCTTCATTCTTTGAGTTTTGGTAAAGAATTCGAATGAATTCTACGTACGGTGGGATGTAAATTTCTTGGGTTCTAGTAAGGAATTCCAATTCCTATATCCCATCTTTTAAGAAAAACTATTATACTGTTATATTTACTCCATTTCATTCCATCCCACCATGATGGTTGTTACCTTTGTCGTCACCGTTGTTACCATTGTCGCCTTCACGTTGCCACCAACACTGTCATCACTGCCACCACAGTCATCGCCACCACCACCACTACCGCCTCCACCCCACCACCACTGTTATATACTTATATTCAACGAACCAAACAGACATACAAATTCTTTTGAAAGATTCCATTCCAAATCCTTCCAACCAAACACATGGTCAAACATGATTAAATTTCATTTCAATTCCTTTGACAGAGTCCAATTCACCTAAGTCATGATGTTGATGTATGTTGTAAAGAGGATGTTAGTAGGTAGGTATACATTTAGCAAGTAATAGGTGTGCATTTAACATACCCCTAGTTACGTACAACAAAATGTTGCCACTTGTATTTTGTATGAAATAATTGTACTTTTGTGTTTTATGATATCAACATGTTGTGGTTGTTGCTGATGAATATGGGAGTTGTATACATATAATGTTATATGATTATGATGGGGCATGGTTTATACCTTCCATTTCCAATCTGATGGCTTTTAGAAACACACCATGTGTGTGAAATCTTTCATATTGGATTGTATTTGTAGCTTCAAAGTAACCATTCTATCATTGATGAGTAATGACCAATAAGCTATGTTGAAAAGGTATTCATATATGAATAAGCCTATTGTAGATCATCCAACCAATGATTTTATGTGTTGTGAGGAGTCATGGTCAAAATCACTTTTCTAAAAGCCTCTATCACATGGTGTGTGATGGCCCAAGACTTGTGTATCACGTCACGTTAAACATGTGACACGTCATGGCCTAATGTGCGGTTTATGTAACGCGATATTTGCTTTTCCTTTACAATTTTAATGTCTTATTTGTTAGTTTTTAATATATAACCTAATTTAACTTGTTTATTATTCATTGACTCATTGAGTAATAATACAAAACATATGCTTTTATATATAATATTTTATGTGATATAGAGATTTGCTGCCATAAGTCACACCTTGAAAAAGGTCGTGACATCGCCGTGGCTTCTAAGGCTTAGCTTCGCCGCCATGTCACAACTCACACCATTTAAAACTTTGTTCAAAATACGAGAATAGATTCCAACCTTCCATTTCATTTTATAGTTATAATTAACTTGTTTAATAAGGGCATTTGTGTAATCTACATTTACAACATTTCAAAATAGTGTTATATCGCTAATTTGATGTAGTTTTTTTAGGATTACAATCGATCTACGATTTTCTATTTCATGATTTTTACCAATATTATATATAACAAGATATATGGTAAAACACATAACAATATCATTTGTGATTCGATATAAAGAGTAAAACACATGAATATTTTAACAATATCACATATTCACATGTGATGCATGGTAAAATATAGACATCCATTTCCAAATATCACATGTAACTAAGTGCATTGTAAAACTCTTTCAATAAGTCCATCAATTGTACATATTGTGGTGATGATATAGGGTTAAAGTATGAAGTTAAAACCCTAGTTTTTTCTTCACAAAATCAATATAAAAATTAATGATAACTATTGTAATCTCTCTCATCTTCATGATTGAAACCGAAATTGTTGTTGTACCGGTGGTTTTTTGGAAAGACATGCCTCCAAAGAAAAAAAATATGTCGTGTTGTATTTTGAACTTTGTTACATTTCTTTCTTTTGATGCATATTTTTTCAATAAAAAATTAACATATTTATTTATTTATGTAAACGTATATGATTATAATTTTTATTTTGTTCCAACATAAATTTTGTATTTTTGTATTAACGAAAAAACTGAATTAACTTTTCATTTTTGTTTTACAATAAAATATTATATCACGTTGCATTACATAACTACACTCCTAACCAATGAAGAGTAATGGTCATTTACCACCGTACGTCTAAGTTATATCATGTTGCATTATGTTCCTAAGAGTGTTTAGTGTCTTTTCATAGAATATGTGTAAAATCGTCCTACATAGAATTTACAGATTTAAAATGACAATTTTTACCCTTAATGTATGTGGAAACGGTCTTTAAAGATCTAAGCTCGTTGTATATCCAAACCTCGGAGACGTATGAGTTGTCGTTTTCTACCAATAATATTGATTGGTACCTCGAAAGTACTATATATCAATACGTATTTAGACCTAAGTGTTGGTGCGCACTAACTCACACGACAATATGTACTTGATTCTTTTTGGCATTAACCCATTTGTCGCAGTGTATATATGTATATTAATGTTTAACTACTTATGAATTTGTTTTTTCATATATGTTTAAACATCAATTTCATCACCAAGTTTTTGTTTTTAAACATTGATTTGCGGTTGATCTATCATTATTTTCAGTAACAATTATCACAGTTTATAGTGTTCCATTACCCATTTAAAATTAATGTTAAAAGATAAACCCTAATAATAACGTTATGGGGGGGTTTGCACGTCCATGCCTCATACATTTTTGATTAATCTTTTACACTACAAAGTTTGTATTGTTAATATATACTCGACTTGGGTCCGCTACCGAAGATATTTATACAAACCCTAAAGTGTGAGTGAGTGTGTGTGTTTATGGTAAACGTTCATTGAAAAATCAGTGGACAGTAGAGGTGGGCAAAGTGGGTCTGAAGCCCTGGACCGATTATAAGATGTCTGAGTTCAGTTACTAAAAGTCCAATCGGTTAACCAGTTACGGTTTTACCAGGTTATGATTTTTGAAGTTCGACTAGTTAAGTAACTGGCTACCAAATTTTTTTGTCTTATTCATTAAATGGTCATATGGTTGCTGTTGTTTTTTTGAAGCATTTTGATTTTTTTTGTTCGAGTATAAATAGGTGTTTGAGTTGATTGTGTTTTTCACACAAATAAAAACACTCACAAAATTAAGCAATCATTCATATTCTTGAAGCATGATTTCTCGTGTTTTAGCGATTGACGTATACTGTATTTTATTGGAGTAAACATTGTATTTTTAAAATAAATTATGTAAAGTAAATATTAGAAAAATAAGTTTATTTGAACACAATCTTTTAGATTTTTTAAATAAATGTTGAGTTTATTTAAAACATTAAGAAAACTAAAAGAAATAAAAAATTAAGATCCCGTTATAGGGACAATCACACCGGCTACATTCTTTTTTGAAATCGACCGGTTAAGAACTGGACTAGTTACGATTATGACTAATTGTGCAAAAACCGACAAACACCCGGTTAAAGATCTGGTCAACACGGTTTTTACCCATCTCTAATGTGCATACGACGTGGATGTGCACATCTGTATTTTAATCCTCTAATACCTTTGGTACATTGTAATTGTATTTGTATATAAACGAAAGTGTTAGAAATTTAAAGATATCTGGTTCTGATTCTAGTTCTGGATCTCGTTAAATCCCAATTTTTGGGTTAAGAATATTTTTGGGTGGGTGAAGTGTAGGCTTTTCCAACCGGTACATTGTGAATGATGACAAAAGCTTTTAAGGAAAGTAGTATAATTTAATATTACTAAAATACCATTTTTTCCATTCCTCAAACACAATAATGATTGAAGAAATGTTATTCAAATATCTAAAATACTTTTTTAGTAAATGTTTAACATCAGAATCTTTTAAACCTAAAGCAATAACATCGTTAAAAGATTGCTAAAAAACCAAAAGTGGCAACATACTCGTCCAAATAAAAGCAAACCAAACAAACACAGTAACTCTCATATGATGAAAGCAGATCTTACATATGTTTTAAAGAGTAAAAAGATTGTTTTCGTGAAGATGAAATAAAAACCAGAAAGGATGGTTGTTAAGGGTGAAAGAAAGAGACATAAAGTGAGGAAAGAGAGTGATTTGTACCTATATGGGGTATGATAATTAGTGACAGGCTGGTAAATGGACCCTTCCTAATCATAATTGATGATAAACAAATGAAACCCCACATGGAAACCTCTTCAATCAATCTTCCCTAACAATTCCCTCTGTTTCTTTTTTTTCTTTCTTAATCCATCTTTCATTTTGTTTTCTTTTGACTTTTACCCAAAGTCAAAAAGGGCTACTATGTTGACTTCCCAGTGAAAGTTTCAAAAAAAAAAAGGAGGTTAGTTCTTTCAGTAGGGAAAAGTGAAAACCATTTTAATCTTGGGCAATGCTAATGACACCCCTATAATGTCAAAATCAAGTCAGTTTCATACATTGAAAATTGGAAAATTTAGTTTGCATGTTGACATTTATGAGGAGAAAGTCAAAGGTAGGGGTGCTCTTAGCAATTGATAGGGGTGTCATTAGCCTCCCCTTTAATCTTTTTTTTTTTTTTTTTTTTTAACTGTGGTTGGACTAATCCCTGGGTTCTAGAGAACAGACGGGAAAAACTCCGGTGGCCTGGTGATTTATGAAGAGAAGTTCCAAAGGTCCAAGTTTTATTGCTGATTGAGCTAACCATTTCCTGGATGAAAAATGAAAACTCACCCTCTTGGGTGTGGGTTTTCTTTAAATCCATGACCTTCTGACCGATTTGAGGATGTCACTCAAATACCTGTCTGTCAAAAGGTGATGAATTATAAAGAAGTTATTTAAAGGTCATTTGGCTAAATAACCCTCCAAGGAGAATGAGGGATACAAATGGATAAATCTTGCATGAATCTTGGATCTAGAATGAACTCTAATGACCATGTTTGGCAACCCTTTAATATTTTCCACCAAAATTTCATCTTTAAATTCATGTAATGTCAGTGTCATTCTTCAAGAAATTTGGTCTCAACTACTATTTGGTAGATATTAAATCAAAGGGACCAATAACCCTCCTCTCTAATTACATTCTCTTCTACCCCACTTCAAAACCACCCCCATCAACCAAACTAAATGACCAAAAACAGAACAAAATTTGATTGAATGAATTAGTAGTAAATCTTGGAGGAAACTGGCCAACTGGGCTTAGTTCAAGTGCCGTTGATTTTAACCTTTTTGTGGTTCTCATTCGATTTTTCCCTCATACACACACATATATATGGGCAGGTCCAATTGAAAACCTAAGGGGTCGTTTACTAAATACTTACCCGGGTAAGCGCTTACCAGTATCACTTACCTTACGGTCCTTATCTATTGAGCATGGAAACTACCTAGAATCTTACCCGGTAAGAGCCATAACAAGAACCTAGAGTCTTACCCGGTAAGAGAGAGAAATGACTTAAACCCGGTAAGTGCTTACCGGTTTAAGACGCTTACCAAAAATCAAGTTTAATGGTCGGAATGTTATACGATAAGGTAAGTGAGGGTAATGTCCTTGCCGGTAAGCGCTTACTGGGTTTAAGACATTTACCAACAATCAATTTTAATGGTCGGAATGTTATACGATAAGGTAAGTGAGGGTAATGTCATTGCCGGTAAGCGCTTACCCGGTAAGCATTTTGGTAAACGGCCCCTAAGTTTCATTGTGAACAGATGAGAGTGTGTACGTGTCCCATACATTCACGGGTTATTCATCATGAATGATGTTGTATCAATTCATCATGGATCATAAATGGTGTATTATTCATTATGAATGACTTATCATTCATTATTAATGGTTCACAAATGTTCACGTTCATTCTTCATGATGAATATGGACAACTATGGACACTTGTCGCGCACTCCTTTGTCCCCCCAGTTCACAACGGAAAAAAGGTTTGCAATTGAACTTTCCGATAAGTTAACCATCAGAACTAATAACTCTGTTCTACTCAGATTAATTAACAAGTTTATCACCTTAAAGTTGGAAGCTTTTTTATTCGAACCCAATCGTTTCACAAATACCTTCATTCGAACAAATTTCTTGCAGGAAAAAAAAAAAGAAAGAAAAAGAAATGGGGGGATGAAGTAATGATGGATTCAAATGTTGGTTTTTGGAAGGTTGCAAGAGAATTTGGGAGCCAGGCTTTCATGGAAAGTTTGGCTGTCTATCTTTCAAAGGGTATCTTTCTACATCTTAACACCACTACTTTAAACATTCTACTTATCCAAAAAGATTTTCTTTTTCATAAGTTTCTAAAGCAGATGATTGCCAAATAAAAAGGTCTTTGATTCCTTTGCCAAAGTCAGATCTTCACCATGGCCATCCTGGGATTTTGATTCCATCTTTGCAATAATTTCTTGAAAATTTTACAATTCTAGACAAATACATCAGTTTCTGTATGTGTATGTGTATGTGTGTGTCTATATATATATATATATATATATGACATACACACATGCATATATAATGTTGTATGCATACCATTTTTTGACAGTTTAAAGAGCATAACTTTAAAAAACAAGACTGTTATACATGATCAAATGAATTATGTATGTATTCACATGTGAATGGACATGGGGTCATGGTTAATATTATGGATGCATTAATGAATTGTACTATATGCCGGTTCCGATCGAAGATTGGAGCCAATGAAATACTAATAAGGACACACATCCTTAAAGCATTATTGTAAAACTTCCTTGTTATAAAAGTAGCAACATTGCTAAGAACTAAAAATTACAAGAATAGGGTATAAGTTTGATTGCATAAAGTACAAGTCATTAAAGCAACAATTACTCTAGGTTCATCCATTCTAGTTCTAGGTTTTGGGAAAAAAAAGATTTCACCCCCCTAATTGCTGTCATTTTTCAGGGTGGAAAAAGAAGAGTGGAATGTAATCAAAGGGTTCTATGCTAGAAACAAGTCAATCTTGGATTCCAGAATGGGAGTTTGATTCTTTAATGTCCCCACTAACAGCTGGTTTACAATCAAGAATATGAAAAATAAACATCTAATCTTCCCATAAATCACTCCTTTCTAAAGGTACCATCTTTTCTAATTGTTAGGTCGATCTTGAAAATTAATTTTCTTGCCATTGATTATGACATCTCTAAGAGAAAAATCACCATCAAGAATTCAAAAAAATCTGATTTTTTTTTGTGGGGTGGCCCAGAAAGTTGAGAAATTTGGCAAATTTATTATGGGATTTTGAAAAAAATCTGTAAAGTGTCCGAAATTATTCGCATAATCGATGGTCTAGTACTGTTATGGATCTTCTTTTCTTGATGCTTAAGTTGTGGATCAATCTTTTTTCACAAAGATTAGTTAAAGGTTTACAAAAAGTTGAAAACGGGCGAATTTTCTCATTGGTTTTGATTAATAATAAGTTGGCGTTAGAGCCCGGACCCACACGAAAAGCGATTAGACGTGATGATGTTGGAACAGATACGAAAAGAAGATAACGAAACTTGTTGAGATAAACAAAAATAATGATTAGATATATGAGAATGTTAAAGAAAATATGTGAAGAAATACAATTTTGCAGCCTCTTCCCAATTACAACATCTTACATAGTTTTAGTACCCCCACCCCACCCCACCCCCCAAACTTATAGAAATTAGTTCTAGGATTATACAAACAATTTCTTGTAAAAATAAGATATCAGGTGAAGATATGTCTTCTTCTTCTTCCTTTCTCTATACAGATGCTCTTCTTGCTTCTTAAGGGCCTAAATAATTATGTCAACAAATTCGGTATCATAGCTCAACTTTCATTTGACCTGTGCCCATTGTTCCTGCATCAAATGAAGTGATTTCATAGTCATACATAAGATCAAATTGCTGTTTTGATTGTTACTTGACTTTCTTGATTAAAAAGTCAACTCACCATGAAAGCCCTGTGCTTGATTTTGGCTTAACCCCATTTGTACAACACTCTGAAGATCATTTTCCCAAAACACCGGAGCCTGAAATCATTCGGTTTTAACATGAATTAACAACAAAAAACCTTGCAAGATAACACCTTTTTTCTTCATCAGAAATATTCACTTCTGTGAAACCATCAATCTTGTTTGAATTATGAAGCAATCAATCTTACCATTAAAGGGTTATCTTGGCCATCAGGAATCATGCCGTAAAATTGTTGGGATGATGTATCCAAATGGTTCATGCCATTTGACATCGATGCTCGAGCTTGGAAAAGCTGAAAACCGAAGAAAATTAGTCCCTAATTCAAAGTTAAAATGCCCCTAATCAAGAAAGATTGACATAATTCAAAAGGCTTACATCTTTAGATAGAAGTGCTTCCATGTTCACATCTGTTCTTGGATTAACCGTTGCCAATTTCATCGACAAGAACTAGAAAAGAAACAGAAATCAATATAAGATTTAGATAAATCAAGAAAATTACCATATTTCCATTATATTATAAGAATTTATACTTGAATTAGTTTGTGTGTGTATATATATATATATATATATATATATATACCTCAACTTGTCTCTGCAACGATTGCACGTAGTTTATAATCTCATCGAGCATAACAGCTTTTCCGGTCACCTTTAGAACAAAATTCCATCTCAAATTAATAAAAGAAATTCCATTAAATGATTTTAAAAAAATTGAAAAGGATTCAGTTTATACCTTGTTACAACCAGGGACAAGATCTTGAAGGAACTTCATTCTCTCGCTGATCTTTTCTCTTCTAACCTGAGATTTTGAAAGGAAAAATGTTAATTTGGTTTGATGACAGGAATTAGAAGATGAACATTGGAATGGAATTGAAAGGAAAGGAATGGAATTGGCATACTCTTTCAGCAAGACTGTGGCTATCAGTAGCTTGGCCCCTTCTTGCTCTAACATGAATGTAATCCTTTGGTGGCTCTGCTGGTTTTACATTTTCCTTTGTTTGTTTCTGATTCCCATTCCCATTCCCTTCTGTCTTTTCCTTTTCCTCTTCTTTTTCCTTTTCCTTTTCCATAGCATTACCTTCTTCATCTGACTTGCTTCTTTTTGCATCTGATTCTTCTTTCTCTGCTCCTGCCATACTCTGCAAAAGGAAAAAAAAAAAGATCTTTAATTTCATAAAGAAATCTTGAAAATCTAAAATGGGTTGTTGTAAAAGAAAAGAATTTAATTGGCTAACCTTGTTTTCTTTGGCAGATAGAGTGGTGAATTGGGCTTCTTTACCTTTCCCCTTTGGAATTGCCTTTCTCTTTCTGCCACTGGAATTGGTACTTTGAGCTTTAATTCCGGTTTCTCCACCCGGGATCTGTTCGGAGAGCGATGATTCCTCCATGGAGTTATCCAATTCTTTGTTTTCTGGAGTCAAAGACATGGACAATCTGCTGAATTTCTTATCAGAAGCTGGAATTCCAATTCCATTTCCATTTCCATTTCCATTTCCATTTCCATTTCCATCCTTCTCTTCTTGGATTCCTATGAACTGAGATCCAGCAGTCTTGAAAGACTGATTACTTGACACTCTTGACAGCTTTCCTGATTCCACCATATGGGGGAATTCAGATTCCTTCACCCCAAAATTCTTTCCCCCAAAGCAGGAGAATCTTGCTGCCCTCTCCACAAATCCAGGATCTGCAGGGAATGGAGCCGGTGGTAATTGATGATTCCTTGGAATTGGCAAATTCCCTTGAATCTGATGTTGATGATGATCCATGATTGAGAGGTTGAGCTTTGGTGGTGAATTCAATGGAGTGTTGTAGCATGATGTGTTGGTACTGTTGTTTCCTTGAATGCAAGATTGAGGTGAAATCTCACCAGAATTGCATATGCTTCCTAGCCTACCAATCAGTTCCTTGAGTACCATGTTCTCACTGCCGCCACCGCCCCCCGGAATTGGGATTCCGGGGTGCGAGCTGGCGGGGGATGAGACGATGGAACTCAAGGCGGATTCAAAGGGATCGCTCTGATCCATGGAGGTATCCCAATTTCGATTGAAGAAGCAGTTGGAAAGCTGTTCTGGGATGCAAGTAACTTGAGTTTCCAAATCCATTCCAAAGATTGAATTCCAGGAATGGGGAATTCCATTGCTGAAGAAGGCATCTTTTTCCATTGTTGAAACAAGTGATGTGAGGGATTGGAATTGGGGTTTCTGTGGGATTTGAAGGTGATGAGAATGTTGTTGGTTCTTGGAAGTCACTCAAGATAAAGGGGTTGGGGTTTGTGTTTGTGAGAGAGCAGTTGGGTAATAACAGAAAAGCACAAAGAAAAAGAGGGGAGGAGAAAGTTGGAAAAAGATGGGGAAAGAAAGCGTAGAGGAAGCAATAAAGAAAAGATTAAAAAAAGAAAGATGTCCCTTTTCAATTTTTATCATTTCTTTAGTTGGTTATATATACATATATATATATATATATATATATATATATATATATATATATAGTCAGGTTAAGGGAAAACTATAAAAAAAAATGTAAAACTGAGGAATATTCTGGTAACCATTTATATAGACGGTATGTACATGTCCATACTAGTAATTTATAACATGCACATGTGCATAAAAACCAAAAAACAACTTCAATTACTTGTATGCACATATGCATACCGTCCAAATAAACGGCCATCAGGGTGTTCCTCAATTTTTTATTTTTTTAAGGTTTTCCCTTGAAACTCTCTCTCTCTCTCTCTCTCTCTCTATATATATATATATATAGAGAGAGAGAGAGAGAGACCCATTCATTTGCTAACCACGGCATTGGTGCTAACCGTGCTAACCAATCTCAACCGTAGATTGACGATATCAATGGTCCACAATTATTGGTTTTTTATTAAATTAAAATATTAAAAACGGTTGAAAAAAATAAAATGCATGTATGCACAGGGGTATTTCGGTCAAAATACAATTCCTTTTAATTGGGGGAACATGGACCTACCAAATTAAAACCCCAAATAATTAGGGATTTCATCCCATAAAAAACACCAACTTCCCAATCCACCGCCATCATCACCTTCACTTGAAAACCCACCTCCACCATTCTTCCCACTACCACTCGTCGGCCGTCGCACCTCCGCCGCCGCCACCACCACACGCCGCCGGAAATGCTTCAGCGCCTTTCACACCCACCGTCAACGTCTTTTTCTTTTCAAACAAATCGTTAATAATGAAACCAAGATGCATAATAACAAAAGCCCACCAACGGAAACGGCGATTATGAGAATCTTGATTTTCCGACGTTGGTTCGATTTCTTTGCGGCGGTGGTGGGTGGAGTTGGGTTCGTCGGAGAAAAAGAAGGAGACAGAGAAATAATGCATGGGAGGTTAAACGCATCGCCGCATAAATCAATGTTACCGGAAAACGAAGTGGAACTGAATTGAACCAAGATAGGGGTCGCCGGAATTTGGCCGGAAAGTTGGTTAAAACGATTTTTAGGATTTGAAGAAATCGATTTTCAGGATAGTGCATATGTTTGTTGAAATATTATATGCATATATGCACACTGATATCTAATATGCATATGTGCATATTGAGTATATGCATATGTGCACATTGAGCATATGCATATCTGCACACTGGTATCTAATATGCATATGTGCACATTGAGTATTGTGAATATGTATATGTTGTATATGTGCATATCAGCTGATCTATTCTACATTGGTTGAAATACACACTGACATCTAGACATTCATATATCCACACTCGAAATATGGAAATACATTAAATATTAAATATTATATTTAATATTTAGATAACTACCATATTAATAACTCCATAAAATATGGAAATACATTAAATATTAAATATTATATTTAATATTTAGATAACTACCATATTAATAATTCCTTAAAATATGGAAATACATTAAATAGGTGTGAATTGTGAAATGCCCATATTACCCTTTGAGGATATAAACTCTAAGATGATTTTGATTGGTTGAAAATTGGTTAGCACCAATGTTGTGGTTAGCAAATGAAGGGGACCCTATATATATATATATATATATATATATATATATATATAGAGAGAGAGAGAGAGAGAGAGAGGAAGGTTCAAACGAGAACGCTAACTATTTAAGAAAACAAGAAAAACAACAATCATGTACAAAATCACATGTGATTTTGCACTACCCGAGAAATTCGGGGACGCGGGCGATGTGCAGCGCGACTCACAGGTCGCATGCATGATCGCGTGAATCACATGTGATTTTATACGTGAATCACATGTGATTTTGTACATGATTGTTGTTTTTCTTGTTTTCTTAAATAGTTAGCGTCCTCGTTTGAACCCATCTCTCTCTCTATATATATATACATATATAGGGACAATCATTTGCAAACTTTTTAAATTATGCAAACTTACAAACCCATCTAGACCATCCGAAATTTTGATCAACGGTTGAAGATTTTTCAGATTTAAATTTATTAAAAAAATAGGGGAAGGGTAGTTTGGGAATAGTTTTAACCATTTTTAAATTCAAAATATCTATACTATATTATAAAGATGGCATAAAAACTCATAAAAACAAGTCTTAAAGCTTAATGTACCGCTATTTAATGTTAATTACTTAAAAAACAACTATTAAAGTTGTATGTACTACATCTAATGTTATTTATTAATTTTCAATCATTATCTCTAACCATTTTCACTATCTTAAAATCATTTCCCACTTTAACTCCCCTAAAATAACTCTTACTATATTATAAAGATGACATAAAAAAACTCTTAAAAACAAGTCTTAAAGCTTAATGTACCGCTATTTAATGCTAATTACTTAAAAAACAACCATTAAAGCTGTATGTACTACATCTAATGCTATTTATTAATTTTCAATCATTATCTCTAACCATTTTAACTCTCTTAAAATCATTTCCCACTTTAACTCCCCTAAAATAGCTCTCAACATAATTAATCTATATCTATACTATATTATAAATATGACATAAAAAACTCTTAAAAACAAGTCTTAAAGCTTAATGTACCGCTATTTAATGCTAATTACTTAAAAAAACAACTATTAAAGTTGTATGTACTACATCTAATGTTATTTATTAATTTTCAATCATTATCTCTAACCATTTTAACTCTCTTAAAATCATTTCCCACTTTAACTCCCCTAAAATAACTCTCAGCATAATTAAATATAGAATAAAAATCAAATTTTAAATATAAAAATATAAAATATAATTAAAAAAATCTAACATAATATTTTATAAAAAAATATATTATTAAACCAAAATAAATTACATTATATTATTAAGTATAAATTAAACAAATTTATATAAAAAAAATCATTATCGCTCTCTCACAATCAACCAAAATCGTAATGTAAATCGACAAAAAATAGAAAATAAAATGAAACATAAAATCGTGATGTATCTAGCGGCATTGCGCGAACACACTTCTAGTATTAATTAATTTGAATTAATCTAAATATGGTTACATAATCTCTCTTTAATTTTCTCCATCATTATCTAATCTCTCTCTCTCTCTCAATCAAAAATCCGGCCACCATTTCTCTCTAAAAAATCCGGCAAACCATCTATCTCTCTTTCTCTCTCGAAAATCCGGTCACCATGATGAACAAGAATCCGACAACCATGATGAACAAGAAAGTGAATCCGTCTATCTCTGAAAAATTCCGGCTACCATGATGAACAAGAAAGTGAACCCGAAAGGGATGCCAAACTCCGGCGAAACCTTCTAAACTCCGATGGGTTTTCTGCATTTTCATAAATGAGTTCATATGTTTTTTTTCTCATATGAAACATGAATTTTTTAAAATAATCATATGTTTTTATAATTTCATATATTTTCATAAACCGTCTTCATATTTTTTCATAAATGGTGTTATATATTTTTCTCTCATTTAAATAATCGAATTTTTAAGTCTCATATATTTTCTCCTATATGAATATTCAGTTTTTTTCGAAGTAATCATATATTTTCTAGTTTCATATGTTTTTTTTCTCATATGAATCGTGAAATTTTCGAAGTTTCTTATGTTCTTTCTCATATGAAACTCACCGAAAATGGGGGAGGTCGCCGGAGTGGGAGGAGGTCGCTGCCGGAAGTGGATGGTGATGGTGGATCGAGAGAGAGAGAGAGAGGGAGAGAGAGAGGTAGAGATAGTTAAGGAAGTTGGTTTTTTTTTCCTAAAAATACGAATTTTTTT
Source organism: Arctium lappa (assembly GCA_023525745.1). Lineage (NCBI taxonomy): Eukaryota > Viridiplantae > Streptophyta > Magnoliopsida > Asterales > Asteraceae > Arctium > Arctium lappa. The sequence goes on along the minus strand of CM042056.1, from coordinate 15,813,069 downwards.
AAAAAGACTGAAATACCCTTGGGTTGCATAGTTTCTACTAAAAAAAGTTTCTATTTGAAGGAGTCTCTCTCTCTCTCTCTCTATATATATATATATATATATATATATATAGGGGTGAGTTCAAATGAAAACTCATCTTTCATTGTGCACATGAGGACAAATATCAACCATTGATCAAAACTTAGAAAACTAATCAATGGTTATTACATAATAAGGTTAATTGGGAAGTGATTAAGGACAAAATTGTAATTTTGAATCAACGTCTACCTTCTTTGACTTTTTATTTTTATTTTTAATTAAAAAAATTCCCCCTTAAACTTTAAAATAATTTATCTTAAAAATTACTAATATTTTAATCAAACAAATTACATAAAAAAAACGAGAATTTCGTGCTCTTCGATATGACATCCATCTCGATATAGTTTTTTTTCTCGATTTAACCGTTTTTTACGTGAAATTCTATATACGTGTTATATTAATTATGAATATGCATGCACGTCCCCGAATGTCCATATTCAGTCTGAATAACAAAGGTGAACATTCATTCACTATTCAGGATGAATAATACAACATTCAGGATGAATAATACACTAATTCATGATTCATGTATTATTTATCATAAATCGTATAGAATTTTACGTGAAATTCTATATATGTGTTATATTCATTATGAATATTCATGCACGTCCTCGGGTGTCCACATTCAGTATGAATAACTGTTGATCCAAACTCTCTCAGTGATTTGATAAAGACCCTCTTCTATACTTAGTGAAAATTACGTTTTAATATGTATTAGTGTTTCACCATCAGCGATCAGACTGAGTCTGTTCAGTTATCGCTAATAGTCTCTCTCATAAACATTTCTATGTATTAGTGTTTCACTATCAGTGATCAGACTGAGTCTGTTCAGTTATCACTGATAGTTTCTGAAGTAAACAACCAACGTAATCCCTGAAGACAAGTCTCGCGTCAAAAAATGTTCATAGCTGAATCGAAGACGAAGCTGCTGAACAAAGAGAAGTCTACTAGTGACCTGATGCGGATATCAGTGAAGCAAAGACAAATCTACATATACGCGAAGGAACATGAGGAAAAGCTTCAGCGATAGCTGAATCTCTTTATCTCTGAAAGAAGAGATACTCAGCGATCAAAGATCACAAAGCTTATGTCTCAAGTTTTCTTTTGTCTTAAACTGCACAACCAGTACGATGTGTCAGAATGGACCTTACCTCTGCCATCATTCGTACAACAACTCTGTTCACTACACTGTTCATATTATAGCCGAAAGTTTGTCTCCCAAAGTCAGACACTCAAAGCCAATAGATGAACGACACGTGTAAAGTACCCTGCCATGCATTTAATGCATAGGGTATAAATAGGAAGTTCACCCCTTCATCTGAAGTGTGCTCAATCCTTGAACCCCATATAGAAACCCTTGTTTTCTATATCTCTTAATCCTCCATTCTCTGAATTTCTTGTGCAATCATCTTAGTGTTTCTTAAGTTTGTTTAGATTGAGTCTGTCTTAATCTTATTCCGCAACAAACTTGTAAATTGTATTTGATTTATCAATAAACAATTTATTAAATTTTAATTTCTGTGTTTGTATTCAACCCCCCCCCCCTCTACAAACTTGTTAAGCACCTTCGGGACCAACAAGTGGTATCAGAGCAGTTTGTTTAAACTAATAAACAAGATCTTGCTGAATACTCTTCCTTGCTATTCTAAAATGGCACTAAACACAAACACAAACTACTATGATAATGGTTCACTTTCTAAACCTCCTCGATTTAGCAGAGATAACTTTTCTCTATGGAAAAATCGAATGATGCTATTTCTTGAAGGTGCGGATCCTACTATACCTGAATATATAGAAAATGGACCCTATGAACCTGTTAGAATTATAGCTGCGGTTCCCGCTACTGCCACCACTGAAGCTGTCCCTGAACGATATGTCGTTAAGAAAATAAGACAGTGGAGTGATGAAGATAAAAAGAAGGTAGGCATAGATGCAAGAGCAAAGACCATTATCTCAATGGCTCTGCCTGATGAAGTTTTCCATTCCATCATGCATCTGAAAACTTCTAAAGAAATGTGGGAAACCATATGTGTTCAATATGAGGGCACCACTGAAATTCAAGAGACTCGAAAGATTAACTTGGTAAGACAGTATGAAAGTTTTATCGCTGGTAAGAATGAATCTCTTTCTGACGTTCATCAGCGGTTTAACTGCCTAATCATTGATCTAAGAACTGTTGGTAGAACCTATTCTAATTCTGAGGTCCTAACAAAATTCTTGGAAAGTCTTCCTGAAAGCTGGGACAGTTATTCAGTATGTCTTAAGCTGACAAAAGACTTACATACTCTCTCTCTCTAAGCACTCTGTATGGAATATTGCTCAACTATGAGCAATCTAATCTCTTGAAGAAGAATCTTGTAAAAGATTCTAAAGACTCCAAAAGCACTCCTGTTGCTTTAGTCTCTTCAAAGATAATTCCATCTCAGCGATCTACTCTCACCATCACTGAGTTAAATTCTGAATCTGAAGATTTATCAGACCCTGATCTTTCAGAGTTTGATGAGTCCTTAGCAATCTTGACAAAATCTTTTAAGAGATTTGCAAGAAAGAGCAACTTCCGAAGAAGTAAGCCTCTCTCTCTTTCTGAAAAGCCAAAATCAACTCCGGTTAATAAGGCTACTGCCACTTGCTATAACTGCGAAAAGATTGGACATTTTGCTAGTGAGTGCAGGTCTAAAAAGGCCTTCAAAACTTCTACCTAAAGAAGATCCAGTGATGACAAGTACCTAAAGCTGAAGAATAAATATCAAAAACTGAAAAGCTACAAGCGAAAAGGTAAAGGTCTCATCGCTGAAGAATATGACTGGGCTGAATCAGAAGAATCAAGTTCTGATGAAGAAGAAGTCGCTAATCTTTGCCTCATGGCTGAGATTAAAGAAGAAGTGGAAGAACCATCTGAACCTTCTATGAGTTACATATCATCTCAGGTATCTATCTCTACAAATCCCTCTCTGCCTGAAGCTGAGAGAAGTCGCGTTGTTGATGTGCTGACGATTGACCTTTATAATGCTCTAAACGACAAAACTCAAGCTGAGAATAAAAATGTACATTTAACTCAAGAGCTAGAGAAATGTCATGAAAAAATCAGTGAACTAAATCTTTTAGAAGAAAAGTTGAAAGATCAAGTCATTATAAATGAAATCATCAGCATTGAACGCGAACAAGCCATCGCTGCTCTAAAAGCAGAAAAGGCTCATGTTGAAAAATGGTGCAAATCATCAACAAAGATCTCTGAGATAATAAATGCTCAAACTCCTGAAAGTGATAAAACTGGTCTTGGTTTTTGGACACCTCAGGATGATCCTAAGGAAGAAAGTTCCTCGCTCAAGTTTGGAACGTTTGTCACCTCTTTCTTTGACACTTCTTATAATCAATTCTATCCCTGTTTTTCTTCAAATCCCATCTCTGAGGAAAAATCCAAAGACACTAAGTCTACGGATAAAGGAAAATCCATTCTCATTCCTCAGAAGGCAACCAGGAATGCAAAGCTGAAAGTTCCTTCTAAACCTTCAGCTAAGCAATCCTCTAGCTCTGTGATAGAAATTTTTGATCTCTGTCCTCCAAAGCTAAAGATTGACCTTAGACCAACGAGATCTGAAGAAATAAAAATTCCTCCCATATCTCATGAGAAAAGCCTTCTTGGACCTGGTCCTGCTCATCTTAAACTTGCAAAACCTTCTACTGGTCCTAAAACCGTTTTCAAATACAGAAAATGTTATCACTGTGGTTTTACTGATCATATTGCAAGTAAATGTCCAAATGCCACCAAAGTTGATAAAACAGCTAAAGTGAAGAAATATACCACTAAGGTTAAGAAATTAACCAAAGTGAAGATTACCACTAAAGCTGAATCTTCATCAGCTGTGAAGACTGCTGAACCTTCCTTATCCACTAACTCTGAAGGACCCATTGAAAAGTGGGTACCAAACAACGCTTAATCTTCCTTATGTGTGCAGGGATCAAAGGGCATCTGGTATCTCGATAGTGGATGTTCTCGTCATATGACTGGACAAAGAGACCTGCTCACTGAATACAAGGAAGAGAAAGGTCCCTCTGTGACCTTTGGTGGAAATGGAAAAGGATTTACCCGAGGGTTTGGTGTCCTCAGCAATGGGACAACTACCTTTCGAAGAGTCGCTTATGTAGATGGACTGAAGCACAACCTTCTAAGCATCAGTCAGCTATGTGACAAAGACTACGAAGTTCGCTTTTCTAAGAAAGCATGTTTAGTGGTAGATGAAAAAGGAAAACTTGCTCTCAGTGGTTATCGCAGAGAAAATGTCTATGCAATAGATATGGACTCTACTATCACTGAAAACTTATGTTTTCTCTCTAAGGCCTCTTCTGATGTCAATTGGCTATGGCATAAAAGGCTCTCTCATCTAAATTTCAAAACCCTGAATTCTCTCTCATCTAAGGAACTGGTTTCTGGTCTTCCTCAGCACTCATATGCTAAAGAATCTCTCTGCTCAGCATGTGAAAAAGGAAAACAAACAAAAGCTAGTTTCAAGTCGAAACAAGTTTCCTCAGTGACAAGTCCTCTTCAGCTCTTGCATATGGATCTGTTTGGCCCTGTCAACATCCAATCAATAGCTGGAAAGAAATATACGCTTCTCATTGTAGATGAATATTCTCGCTACACCTGGGTTATCTTTCTTCGCTGTAAGAGTGATACTCCAGAAGAACTAATATCTTTTGTAAAAAAGATGGAAGTGCTGAACAATCTTACTGTTCGTTCAATAAGAAGTGATCATGGAACTGAATTCAAAAATAGTTCCCTGAACAATTTCTTTGAGAACAAGGGAATCTCTCACAACTTCTCTTCAGTAAGAACACCTCAACAAAACGGAGTCGCTGAAAGAAGAAACAAAACGATCATAGAAGCTGCTAGATCAATGCTCAGCGATTCTCACCTCCCTACTCAATTTTGGGCAGAAGCTGTAAACACTGCATGTTTTACTCAAAACAGATCGCTGATAATAAAGCGATTTGGTAAGACAGCTTATGAACTTTTTCTTGGAAGGAAGCCTTCTATCAGTTTTCTTCATATCTTTGGTTGTCAGTGCTTTATCTTAAACAACAGAGATCAACTTGGAAAGTTCGACCCAAAAGCCGATGATGGAATATTTCTAGGATATTCCTCCATCTCCAAAGCCTACAGAGTTTTCAACAAGAGAAGACAAACAGTAGAAGAAACAATTCACGTCACTTTTGATGAAACTCGCTCAGCGAACTCCAAACCAATCGTTGACAATGAAGAGTTAAATGTTTGGATGCTTTCTCACTATAGAGAAACAGAACCTTTCTTCTCAAACCATCAGCATTCTGATCCTCCAACCGCTGATGATGATCCTAACATTATACACCCTACCGCTGAATCCAACTCATGGATTTCAGTTGAACCTCTAAACACACTACTACCATCAAATCCATCTTCGTCTGAAAACATCGATGTATCTGACGTTCAACAATTACTAGCTGATGAACCTCAAACTTCTTCATCAGTGACTGCTCCTATTGCTGATCCAATCGCTGAAATAAGAAATAATACTCATATTCAGCTATGGATCAGAGATCACCCCATAGAACAAATTCTTGGTGATCCCGATGCCGGTATTCAGACACGACGAAATACAGGTAATATCTGTCTCTTTGTGAACTTTATTTCTTTAATAGAGCCAAAGAAAGTTGATGATGCCCTCAGAGATCCAAACTGGGTCAGCGCTATGCAAGAAGAGCTGACTGAGTTCTCTCGAAACAAAGTTTGGAATCTCGTGTCCAGACCATCTGACAAGACTGTTATAGGCACTAAATGGGTGTTTAGAAACAAGTTAGATGAACATGGAACTGTAACCCGCAACAAGGCTCGACTTGTTGCTCAGGGATACAGACAAGAGGAAGGCATAGACTATGATGAAACCTTTGCCCCTGTGGCTAGGCTCGAAGCAATTCGACTATTCTTAGCTTATGCAGTCTATAAAGACTTCATCGTTTATCAAATGGACGTAAAATCAGCGTTCCTAAATGGAAAGCTGAATGAAGAAGTCTATGTAGAACAACCACCAGGGTTTTATGACCCTAAGTATCCAAATTATGTTTATAAATTGGATAAGGCTCTCTATGGTCTAAAACAAGCCCCTCGTGCTTGGTATGACACTCTCTCATCTTTTCTTATCTCTGAAAATTTTGAACGTGGCAAAATTGATAATACGTTATTTTTCAGAAAGATAAAAGGTCATATAATTCTTGTACAAATATATGTTGATGACATAATATTTGGTTCTACTAACCCATCTCTGTGTACTCGCTTCGCTGAAAGAATGAAGAAAGAATATAAAATGAGTATGATGGGTGAGCTGACATATTTTCTTGGTCTTCAGATTAAACAATCTGACGAAGGTACTTTCATACACCAAGGTAAATATGTTAAAGATATGCTGAAGAAGTTTGATCTTACTCAAACTTCAGCGATGAAAACTCCTATGGCACCACCACTGACACTTAACAAAGATCCATCTGGAAATCCTGTTAATGTCACTGCCTATAGAGGAATGATAGGCTCACTGCTGTATCTTACAGCGAGCCGACCTGACATCATGTACTCTACTTGTTTATGTGCACGCTATCAATCTGAACCCAAGGAATCCCATCTGATCGATGTTAAGCGAATTTTCAGATATCTCAAGGGAACACCTAATCTTGGTCTTTGGTATCCCAAAGACTCAGGGTTCGATTTAACTGGGTATTCTGATAGTGACTTTGCAGGATGTAAACTAGACAGAAAGAGCACCACTGGTGGATGTTAGTTCTTAGGTGGAAAGCTGGTTAGTTGGACAAGTAAAAAGCAAAACTCTGTATCCACTTCCACAGTTGAAGCTGAATATGTAGCCGCTGGAAGTTGTTGCGCTCAGATCTTATGGATGAGAAATCAACTATTAGATTATGACCTTCAGCTATCAAAGATTCCAATCTATTGCGATAGTACTAGTTCCATCGCTATAGCAAACAATCCAGTGCTACATTCAAAGAAAAAACACATAGAGATCATATATCATTTTATCAGAGATCATGTGATGAATGGTGATATTGAACTTCACTTTATACCCAATGACTATCAGCTAGCTGATCTATTTACCAAACCTCTTGATGAGACAAGATTCAACTTTCTCATCAGTGAGCTTGGAATGCTGAACCTCGAAGAATAAATCTTCAGCGTTCATGCATTATGTCAGTGACCATAAGTTCCCTATTCTTATTTCATCTATAACAAATTGTCTGACAGGTATGTTCTCTTACTAACAATCACTGAATTTATTCTTCAAATGATTAAAAGCTTTTTGAAAAACAAATTCATCACTGAACTTTTATATTCAGTGATCCTTTCAGTTCTAAAAACTCTCTGAATTTCTATCAGGGATCATTTTAAAAGGAAAACCTATCTCGGACTTTTCTTCAGGGATGTTTTCGAAAAAGGAAAAATGAAACGTCTTTCTCTCTCCTATGACGTCATTTGAGCGGACAATCCATGACATGCCTTTTCTGACACGTTCGTCCGTTGCTCTTCTATCCAGTCAACATCGTGGAACGTGTCCATGTCATGATGAGCATTTGTTTTCCCGCTTCTCTCACACTCTCTCTCCTTTTTCTCTCTCTTCGTATAAAAGGAAAGAATGCCTCATTCTTTTTGGCTTACGCTTTCTAATCTTACAAAGCAAGAAATACTCTCTCTCTCTCAAGAACACTCAAGCAAGTAAACCCAGAAAATTGAATCTGCAACTCTTCTTCTTCAAAATAAACAGGTTTATTTCATGTTTATGTGCATTGTTCGTATGCTTTCTATTCTTTTTAAAATTCTTGTTCTTCATGGATTTTATAAAACGTTTTTTTTAAACTAAAGATCATTCTTTCTGATTTTATGTTTTTAAAAAAAAAACTTTTGGTTTTTAAAGTGTTCTTTCTACCCAGAACACTATTTTTCTATTCCTAAAAATAACTTGATATTTTTCCAGTTTCCCTTCTTCTATGGAAACTGGTAATCATATTATTTTTAATCATAATCATTTCTTCTATCATGTTTCTTTCAATAGCAGAAATGACACAGTCTGAGATTGTCGCTTCCAAGACAGTTAAATTCACCTTCACTGAAGTTGAGATTACGAAAAGTAATCATTTGGCAAGACTCGACTTCAAAGCTGACAAATACCCACATCTGGTGGAAGCTGCTGAATTTCTCAAACAGTCATGTATAGCTTACGCGATCACTGTGGATCCTAAGCCTTCCAAGACTCTACTCCAACAGTTCTGGTTCACTGCTGATGCAACTGAACTCACCAACAAGAAAGGTGAACGAGTCCCTGCTATCTCTTTCAGCACGGACTTGGGGCCAGGGAGCATGACCGCTCTTAGCCTCAGGAAATCTTTAAGATTCCCTGACAAACCAAAGAGTGGGTTCGACGCACTCCCCACTGATGATGAGCTGATATCATTTCTGGACGCAATGGGCTATTGTTGGGAAAACAAACCGAGATCTTCTATTCCCAACAAGAAGCTCACCAAGATCCTCAAAGCTCAGATGCCATCACAACTGAACTTTATCTTCTCGCACATAATTCAGTGCATGAGCGGGAAGAGTGGTTCGCTGGATCAAGCCAGCAAAACACAACTGCAGATGGCCTACTCTGTTATCGCTGGTCAAAACTTTGACTATGCTACAACAATCTTTGAAGACTTGAGGTCGAGATTAGAGAAGCCTGAACGAGATCCCAAGATCTCGTACGTACGTTTCATATGTACGTACATCAAGTTCCTCTATCCCAACACCGATCCCACCAAAGATGATGGCACTTTTGCCAGGGTAGGTCAACGATCACTGGAGGTAAAGCCACTCGCTGACGAGGTAAGTATCTCTCTCCTCCGCTCTCATCTCTCTCTCTCCATTCTTCTTCATCTTCAGCGACCACGCAGACGGTTCCTTCGTCTGCTATCCCTGTCGCTACCACTACTTCTAAACGACCATCCGCTAGTCCGATTGGTGCTTCCAAAAAGGCCAAAAAGACTAAGGAAAGTACACCCTCTAGTACTATACCTGAGGGAGCTTCTCAACTAGCTACCTTAGATGCATTTGTGGGTCTTTCCTCCACAACTCCAGCAGTCACTCAACCTGCCGTGTCAGCGATTTCGATCGCTGTCACATCATCAGTGACCCCACCTACTATCTCATTCGCTGAGATTAACCCCATCCCTACTTCTATCCCCATCACTTTCTCTTCTTCTTTTCCTTTGGTCTATGATACCCCCACCTCCTCATTACCTATAAGACCTGATAATCGAACTTTTGAGGAATCCATGCACTTCTACAAAATGTTTGATACGTCAGGTACACCTATAATCCTAAACACTTCTCTCCCAACCTCTCCAAATAAGCCCATATATGAACTAACATTCTTTTCAGGTCCTACTTTGGCGACTGTTGACATGCATGTCAACAGTCTGGGAGAAAAGGTGGACGCCCTCACCAACACCATCAACGACACCACCAGCGCTGTCAATCAGGCTGGTGAGGAGCTGAAGAGGTTGACCGCGACCTGCTCATCTAAAGCTGAGACCTCCCAACTTTCAGCAGTTGAAGAACAAGTCGTCCAACTCAAATAAACCTCTCAACTCTTTCAGGGGCGATTTGAGTCTCTTACCGCTGAAGTTCGGGGTCTCTCTTCAAAGGTTGACCTCTGCACGTCCCTTCTTCAGCAAATTCTACAAAAGGTGAATGCACCAGCTCCAGCGCTGCCTCCCTCCTTCACTAAAGATGATCGGACCAACCTCAACATCGCTGTGGAATTCATCCATGATGCCACGTGCGACATCCCTGCGGTTGAAGACCGGGTTAAGCGTCTGGAGGCTGACGTACAAGTGCTGAAAGGTTCAACAGCAACTCCGGCAGCTGAGCAACCCCCTACCGCTGATAATGACAAAGTGGGGGAGAAAGTTGAAGAAACTTCTATCGCTGCTCTGGGGAAGCTAAGACTCCAAAGAAACCTCCTTCTCAATCTGAGGAGGAGAAGGTAAAAGAATACTCATCTATTCGTTCTATTCTCTTTGAAGATGTTGAGGAAGAAGACAATGAGGAGGAAGATGATCTAGATCTTGATGATCAAGAAAAGGATCAGCCCTCCGATGACGACGACGACGATGAAGAAGACCAATCTATGTGGTTCTCCAAGCCGAACGTCGCATCAGGGACAACTTCGCAAGAGGTTGTCAAAGCAGGGGTGAGAGGTGATACATCTTCAAGCGCTCCTTCGCAAAGCAAAGACAAGCAACCAATCGCTGAAGAATGCTTGAGGACTGGATCACAATCTGAGGGGGAGCATCCTTCTCAGGTATGTCTTTCAATTGTACCACTCTCCTACTCTTTCCAAACCCCTAGCCTTTCTCTCTCTTTTTCTAAAAATATACACTTATCCCTTCTTTCCTTCATTTTCTATCCAGTCAGTTCTCACCCCTGCTTAAGGGTTCTGAACTACAAATAATTCCAGCTACTATCGCTGAAGAAATAATCCCAATCTCTATCGCTGAGATTGATGAAGAAGAAGAAGAATATTCCCTGGTCCATCCAGGAAGGCCCTCTCAACCATCTCATTGGTCAGAGGAAGTGGTGAAGAAAAGAGTTGAAATGATCGCTCAACTAGAAAGTCAACGGCTGAAAGTCCCTCTTCAAACATCCACAGAGCTCGACTTCCTCACTGAAGCCGAAAGAGAAGAATCTGCCAAAGCTGAGAAGCTGATCGCTGAATGCTTACAAGATGCCTAGCTCGCTTTAAAGATTCAATCTTCTCAAGTCAAGGACAAAAAGCTGAAAAGCAAGCCTGTGGAAGTTCAAGCTGCACTACTGAAAGAAATTGAAGAGGAACGCTCCAAAGAACAAGAGATCAACGATAGGTCTATCGAATGGTGCAAACAGAAGATGGATTATCGTTCTGATCTTCTTCCGATATCATCCGTGACTATCTCTGGTAGCAAGAAGAAGGATCAACTCTCAGTGACCATGGAGATTACCAGAGAGGATGGAACCCAAAAAGCTATGTACGTATCCAAACTTGAGAGCTTCAGATTTACGGAATGGTTAGAGTTCTGGGATGCGCTGAAGAAATCCAAATCTACATACAGAGGCTACGTTGAAGGACTTCTTGAAGCCCTCATAAATAGAGTCACTTCTGTACTGAAGCTGCCATCTCCTCTTCCTCCCAAATCTTTGAAACTCAAGAGAAGAATTGGGTCCTCCTCCTCTGAAGACGTCGCCATCATCAGGAATGAAACTTCTATCAAATTTTCAAGAGATGCTCTGTTCGGTCCTCCTCCTGATCTTTCTGTTCTGGATCTATCTCTGCCTCCTGGCGGACCATATGTTGCAGGACAAGTTCTTGAAGAACCTTTTGGAATATTCTTCAGAGATGATGATGAGGAACTCAGATTTCAAAGAGTCTCTGAGATTCCTATCTGTCCTCTGAATTATCTCAAGGATCTCTTATGCTTATGGTGTGACTTCTCCCCTGCTGCTGAGAAAATCAAAGAAATTATCAGCCAAGAATCTCTGGAACGAAGACAGAAAGGAGAAGAAATACCTGAGTATATGATCAATCCTCCTAAGTCTTCTTTTAATAGCTGATAGATTAGTTTCCTTTTATGTAATCTATTAGTTATACTTACAGTAGTTAGTTATTCACTTGTACTTATGATTTTCATATCTTGTAATTCTATCCCTGAATTAAATGAAAATTGCAGTGATGTACTTAACCCTATCAGTACTGTAAAAGATCCCTCAAAATAGTAATTGGGACATGCATGCTATGAGTCCTTTTTATTCCTATATTTTGAATCATAAAGTAATTTTCTTTAGTTACTTTGTCATTATCAAATAGGGGGAGATTGTTGATCCAAACTCTCTCAGTGATTTGATAAAGACCCTCTTCTATACTTAGTGAAAATTACGTTTTAATATGTATTAGTGTTTCACCATCAGCGATCAGACTGAGTCTGTTCAGTTATCGCTGATAGTCTCTCTCATAAACATTTTTATGTATTAGTGTTTCACTATCAGTGATCAGACTGAGTCTGTTCAGTTATCACTGATAGTTTCTGAAGTAAACAACCAACGTAATCCCTGAAGACAAGTCTCGCGTCAAAATATGTTCATAGCTGAATCGAAGACGAAGCTGCTGAATAAAGAGAAGTCTACTAGTGACCTGATGCGGATATCAGTGAAGCAAAGACAACTCTACATATACGTGAAGGAACATGAGGAAAAGCTTCAGCGATAGCTGAATCTCTTTATCTCTGAAAGAAGAGATACTCAGCGATCAAAGATCACAAAGCTTATGTCTCAAGTTTCCTTTTGTCTTAAACTGCACAACCAGTACGATGTGTTAGAACGGACCTTACCTCTGCCATCATTCGTACAACAACTCTGTTCACTACACTGTTCATATTATGGCCGAAAGCTTGTCTCCCAAAGTTAGACACTCAAAGCCAATAGATGAACGACACGTGTAAAGTACCCTGCCATGCATTTAATGCATAGGGTATAAATAGGAAGTTCACCCCTTCATCTGAAGTGTGCTCAATCCTTGAACCCCATATAGAAACCCTTGTTTTCTATATCTCTTAATCCTCTATTCTCTGAATTCCTTGTGCAATCATCTTAGTGTTTCTTAAGTTTGTTTAGATTGAGTCTGTCTTAATCTTATTCCGCAACAAACTTGTAAATTGTATTTGATTTATCAATAAACAATTTATTAAATTTTAATTTCTGTGTTTGTATTCAACCCCCCCCCCTTCTACAAACTTGTTAAGCACCTTCGGGACCAACAATAACAAATGTGAACGTTCATTCACTATTCATGATGAATAATACAATATTCAGGATGAATAATACAATATTTAGGATGAATAATACAATATTCAGGATGAATAATACACGAATCCATGTTTCATGTATTATTTATCATGAATCGTGTATTATTCATCCTGAATGATACATTATTCACCCTGAATGTTCTATTATTCATCCTGAATGATACATTATTCATGATGAATAATATATGAATGACCCGTGAATGTGTAGACACATGGCGCACTCTCTTTTGTTTCCTAATTCACAACCAAAATTTGGTTTAATTAATTATGAATACGTATGCGCATCCCCGGATGTCCCACATTCAGTATGAATAACAATTGTGAACGTTCATTCATTATTCATGATGAATAATATAGTATTCAAGATGAATTACACAACATTCATGACGAATAATATACGAATTCATGAATCGTGAATTATTCACCCTGATTGTTGTATTATTCATCCTGAATGATACATTATTCATGATGAATAACACATGAATGACCTATGAAGATTTGGAGACGTGACGCGCTCTCTTTTGTTCCTTGATTCACAACGCAATTAGTCGATTGGTTCTCGATTCGTCTTGATGGATGTTGGGTTACGGTGCTGAAGAAAACGTGATGCCTTACGACGTTGAAGAAAGTGTTGAAGAAGGTGATGTCGAGTTACATACTTACGGTGTCGAGGCGTTGTACAAACTTGAACATACATAAATATTCATAATCTATACTATATTATAAAGATGGCATAAAAAACTCTTAATTACAACTCACTAAGCTTTATGTACTATCATTTAAAGCTATCTACTTAAAATCTCTTAAAAATAACTACTAAAGCCTAATGTATTACCTGTAAAGCTTTTAACCCTAATTAATATATTTCATCCTTATCCCCAAAATCCTTATCTCTAATCCCCAAACCCTAAAATTATGAAATTTGAATTCTGATAAACATAATCAAAACAGGATAAACATCTCAATTTAAATATAAAAAATTTAAAATATATAAAATAATTAATGAATTTTAACAAACTACTTAATTTTTTTATATAAAAAACATTATATTGTTAAACCTAAATTAAACAAATTTATATATAAAAAACCATTATCACTCAATTAAAAAACAATTAATGAAGCAATATGTACTACTTTTAAATGTTTTTAACCCTAATTAATAAATTTCATCCTTATCCCCCAAAATCCTTATCTCTAATCCCCAAATCCTAAAATTATGAAATTTGAATTCTGATAAACATAATCAAAACAAGATAAACATCTCAATTTAAATATAAAAAATTTAAAATATATAAGATAATTAATAAATTTTAACAAACTACTTAATTTTTTTTATATAAAAAACATTATATTGTTAAGGCTAAATTAAACAAATTTATATATTAAAAAATCATTATCACTCAATAAAAACCATCCAAAATCGTATTGTAAATCAATAAAAAACAAAAAATAAAAATAAACATTAAAATCGTGATGTATCTCGCTGCATTGCACGAGTACGCTTCTAGTGAATATAACACATATATAGCATTTCACGTAAAAATGGTTAAAACGACAAAAAAAACTATATCGAGATTGATGTCATATCGAAGAGCACGAAATTCTCGTTTTTTTGATGTAATTTGTTTGATTAAAATATTAGTAATTTTTAAGATAATTTATTTTAAACTTTAATTGGGTAAAAAATTTTAATTAAAAAAGAAAATAAAAAGTCTAATTTGGTAGGCGTATGTTTAAAATTTTCTTCCATTTTTACCCCTAAACATTTTATAATTAAAAACTCTATTTAATATGAGTTGTTGGATCAAAAGAGATCGAGTGACTGAGATTTGTCCTCACGTGCACAATGAAAAATGAGTTTTCATTTGAACTTTCCCCTCTCTCTCTCTCTCTATATATATATATATATATGTGTGTGTGTGTGTGTATATATATATATATATATATATATATAGTGGAAGGATATTTTGCAAACCTTAAAAAGGTTGCAACCGTTGCAACCCACATCTTAACCGTTGGATTCATGATCGACGGCTATTTTATTTTTATTTTTCTCTTTTTTTAATTAAAAATATTGGGACACATATCTTTTATAACCGCCGATCATGAATCCGACGGTTAAGATGTGGGTTGCAAAGGTTGCAACCTTTTTAAGGGTTGCAAATTAAACAAACCCTATATATATATATATATATATATATATATATATATATATATATATATATATATATATATTCAACCTTGATCTGTAACACCCTCAAATTTGGTAAGAGCAACTAATAAAATTTTCGATAAAACATCGAATAAAAGACAACATTTCTTCCCACAAATCAAACTCAATATACCTCAAAGATAAGATTCGATAAATAACCTCAATAAATACAAACTCCCATAATACACAAAGACTAAACCACAGTCGGGTGCTACTTAACCCCCAAACGCAAGTTACTCTAAATGCGGAAGACTTTACTAAGATGTCCACTCCTCGAGCACACAACTAGCACTCTTCGCTTCACAGTGTCACTAGAACTATTCCCAACCGGAACCTGTTGCACATGCCGACAAATAAAAAGGGTTAGGCTAACGCCTATGTGAGTTCGAGAGTTTTCAACATGAATAAAGATGCCGTTAAAAGGAGTAATGCAATTTAAATCGTAATATTTCAATTTAATATGACTCAAATATGAAAACGACTCGTTTTCCAATAATATGCATTGTAGGCAAAGAAACACCGATATAAACGTTTTCCAATCCAAACTACTTCAAGGACAAGGATCCCGACATAAAGCGTTCTTTTGTAAATTAATTTCAACCCAAGATCCACTCAAAAGGAGAATAGAAAAGCGGACTCCCAATTTATGAAACGCAGATAAAACTTTATATCCTGAAACACCCAAAATACGGGTGGGACATAATACTCAACCCATAAACCAAGGGTAAAGACCCACATAAACCAAACGTCACCGAAAACATGGATGCTAAAACGCAATACCCAAAACAACACCTATCGATGACGGGGGAGACCCGATTCCATAAAATGTGGCGGTACACAAAGTAAGCCCCATACTTTGTTGTTAAGACTAAGTCATATAAACAAGTATCCGCAATGAATTTCAGGCTCAGTGGCTTTAAACGTACACCCACGGAAGATCAACTTCAACCATAAAAGGCCCTTATGTTGAGTTCCTCATCCAATATCGCATACGAGCACGTAGGGCTTATACCTCATTTGATGCCTAAATGCGCCTCAATGTGGAAACCTACCGTTCCATCATCGGATCAAATGATTCCAAACGCAATGAATGTCAGACTCAGTAGCTTTAAACGTACACCCACGGAAGATCAACTTCAACCATAAATGGTCCTTCCGTTGAGTTCCTCATTCAATATCGTATCCAAAGCTCTAGGTCGAGCTATCAAAACGGGACAAATGTCCCTAAAACCCAAATCATAAATAAATGTTGAGCCACATGCTCAAGCCACCAAAAGGACTCATTGTCAAAAACAATAAAATGCAACAAAACGCACGCGACCAACGTTTATACAAACACGTATTCCGAAGTACATAACCAAACTCCAACACAACTTAAAATAAGACGGATCATTTTCCCAAAACAAGGTTATACCATAGACACGTGCTAAAATGCTCGGAATTTACTCTTTGAAATACTTAAAATGCATCTTTTCCCAAAACAAAGTTTTGAAGTTTTCCAAAAATTTCACAAGGCCGGAAATGACCAAAACTCAAGGACTCATCCTATGATGTTTTCAAACCTCCAATAACACAAGTTATGCATATTTCTGATCAACACAAAAAATGCATTTTAACAATTAATCTTCATGCATGCAATAAGTTAATAGCACACTTCCGTTTATGACTTAATTATCAAAATGCTCAAAAGTCCCAAATGTGGCTGTTTTATGAGTTTATAAAGTGAAACACTTCCAAATAACCAAAACTTATTAAGTGATCAACAGTTAACAATTTCATGTAAAACACAAAACACTTTAAAAATTAACATTTTAGCATGTTCAACATTTTCACAAATCAACTTGAACTTACCTTGCTATGTTAAGTTAAACCTAGGTTCCAAATCTAACCATTAACCTCCAGAAGTGTAGATTCCACCATTTCCAAGCTATCACCAACAAAAGCTAGGGTTTCCAAATAACCCATTTTTTCAAGTCTAGAATAACCAACATCAAGTAAGACTCTTAGATCTACAAAGATCCTTATACTAAAGTTTAGAGTACTCAAGGAAACTTACAACTTTAGATATTGAGACTTTCCACCCAAATCTATCCAAGGAAACCTATCCAACTCTTCAACCCGAGCTTCCAAATATCGAACCTTTATGTGACTTTAGGATAGATCCACCATGGATGCTCCAAAATACTATCCTCAAGCTCCTAAAATAACCCAAGGAGAGAAGTGAGGAAAGGGAGTGAAATGAGAGAAGTGGGAAGGGGAGGTGGAAATTAAAAAACCCTAGAAATGGGTATTAAATCGATCAGACCATTCCCGGAGCCTTGGCCGCGACCTTGAAGTCGCGGGACAAGCCGCGCGTGCTATATAGCTGCACACAAACAGTGGGTTGCGCAAGTTTAGCCTAGGCTTTGAGGTCGTGGGACAAGCCGCGCGTGTCCCTGGTGCACCTTCTCGCCTTTCGTGCTAAACCACTCCCCGATCGTGATCGCTGACTGTTTTCCTTAGCTGATCATAAATTGTTCTTTAGGAAATTACGGGTGTTACATGATCCATATCAACAAATCATTAAATGTCCAAGGGTAGAAATGGTAGTTTACAATGTTTTTTTCTAGATTTTTTGGTCGGGAGTTACAAAATAACAATTAATTAGGAGAAGCTAACAAAATAACAACATTTCATGTACTTTCTTTTTTTCAATTTCTTAGGCATTGCATTCTAAACTAGTGTCGATGGAAGTTACAATTTCCAGATTCAATACACCATGACACGTATGGACGAAGAGGTCAGGGAAAATGGTGCTTTTTTCTTGCTAGTAATTACTTAATTTGTGATTTTATCACAAAGTTTTAGATTTCTCAACGATCTACACAACCTGTCCATAACAACTCATATCAGTTATGACTAGTAAACATTGTTCTCAATGCAGGATTGAGTTGTGTTCTCCATAATGTTGGCAAACCAATATGGAGGAGTGATAACGTATATGAACACCATAGGGAACAAATGACTCCACCATAGGCATATAGATGGGTTATGCTTGAGAGCTAGACATGTGTGAATGTATAAACATTCATGTTCGTATACGTTCACATGCAAGACTGAACACTAATGAATGCATTAATATATATGAACCCATGTAAATATGTGGGGAACGTGATATCAATATCACAACGTAAATGCATAATTGAAGACGACTTGGGAACTCATAAACACCGCAAGTTAAAGATAGTAGTTTTGCTTATGACATATAGCTAATTGGCAATCTTCTGTTAAGCAGTGGCATTCTCCAACATGTCAAAATGTTATGGATTTTCAAAAAACTTGACAGAAGTTCATTATATCAAGCATCTAGTTTTTCAGTCGATATATATATATATAGGGAGATGTTCATTTGAGAAATGCTAAATATATAAGAAATAGAGAAATAATCCTAGCATTTCATTCTGTCAAGATCGGCATTGACCGGTCAAATAAAGCGTCTTTAACTGGTCAACAATTACGATTTTGACTGGTCAAAAGTTGTGGCTATTCCCAAAATAGAAGAACAGTTTCGTAACTTTTACAAATACACGGGACGAGTTCATATATGAACATGTATGATTCATATATGAACTATATGTTTATATGTGAACCAGTGTAATTCACATATGAATCTTTTAACCGATTTATATATGAACCAATTAACTGATTCACATATGAACTGTAGATTCATATGTGAATCAGTTGAACTAATTAATAGATTCATATATGAACCTTTATGATTCACATATGAACTAATAAACTAATTCATATATGAACGTATAGTTCATATATGAATCAGTTAAAAGAGTTCATATGTGAATTACACTAGTTCATATATGAACATATAATTCATATGTGAATCATACATGTTCATATATGAACTCGTCCCACGTATTTTACGAAACTATCCATCTATCTTTTATAGGCCACACAAGGAATTATCCGGTGTTTCACTGTCAAAGCTGCAAATATTGACCAG
Organism: Arctium lappa; assembly: GCA_023525745.1. Taxonomy (NCBI): domain Eukaryota; kingdom Viridiplantae; phylum Streptophyta; class Magnoliopsida; order Asterales; family Asteraceae; genus Arctium; species Arctium lappa. The sequence goes on along the minus strand of CM042056.1, from coordinate 15,793,873 downwards.
ATAAAGGGTTAGGATCATTTCTTTATTTCTCATAGTTTTAGCATTTCTCAAATGAACCTAATCCAATGCCCATATATGTTCATATACGTTCAAGCTATGTCAAATGAACACTAATGAATGATCATAGATGTTCAGTCGTTATATATATATATATATATATATATGTCCATTTTTATTCATATACGTTCACATTCTCACCATGAACACTAATGGAGGAGTGTTAACGTATATATGTTCATATCCGTTCCCTTCCAAATTCTTTCACTTTTTCTCCCATTCCATCAAATTAATTTGTTAACCATCCTATTTATACTAACTTTGTTAACCTACTTCAACCAATAGGAAGCCATTGTTAGTCTTGGTTTAATATATATGTACAATAAACATATGAGGTCAATATTTGAATTTTTTTTATGTAAATTAATTGTAACATTTATTTAATGAGGGAGTTACAATACTATGATCCCTAATTAAGCCACATTTATCTTGGGGAAGATATTAAATGTGAGAAAAGGTTGGGAATTTCCCTAAATACCCTATTATTTATGTTCAATATCATTACTTAATAGAAGGCTCATAAATAAGAATTAATGTTGAGTTGGTTTTAATCTCAGCCCTTCATCTCAAAATTAGTGATTAAGATTTCGGTTCACAAAGTTAGTACCAAAAATACGGTTAACAAATGAACCCGACCCTATATGACGCAACAGGGAAAGTGTGGAACGGATCGACAAGTGTAACACCCATATTCTCGGTACGTCGCTATCGAGTACCTCTACTTAGTATTATTCGCAACCCGATTATAGTTGGTTATTGTTTAATTTAGAATCTGGATCGTGGGCTTTACGGGTCGAAATCTGGAAAATTCGGGTCTCGGTACATATGGGGCGACTGTGCCCGCGATTGTGACAGGAGTCACTCTCGCAGGGCACAATCGTGGAGGACGTACCGAGAGTATAGAGAGGTGGGCGACAGCGCCGGCGATAGTGACAATTGGTCACTGTCGCAGGGCACAATCGCTGGATCTGTACCGAGGAGGGGTGATAACGGGAGATATTGCCAGCGATAGTGACACTTGGTAACTGTCGAAAGGCACAATCGCTGACAGGATCAGACCATTTAATGCCCTAAAACGACTCATTTGCTCATTTATCTCATTTTCTTCTTATGTTGGGCGATTTTCCTCTGAAGCTAAGGTAAGGATCCTTCTCTCTTCATTAAATTCTCTCAAAAGAAGGTATTGATTAGGGTTTTATGGTTGGTTTAGGTTGGTTGAGAATTTATGAACCCAAGTGATTAAGGAATCCAAGTTCAACTTCATCTTCCCTCTAAAGTTAACATTTTCTAGGGTTTGTACACCACCCTTCAAGGTGAGCTTTTCTACTCTTACTTTTTCATGAATGTTAAGGTTTACATAATCTAGTTCTCATCCATAGTATTAATCGTGTATTTTGGTTTGTTGCATTTTAACCTAAATATGAGTTTTGGGGATGTTAGGGTTTTATCACCTAATCAAGATTGTTGAGAAATGTGTTTTAAACCAAGGTTAATGGTCTCCTATGCCTTCTACTTACTTGATGGCCAACCCTTAGTCCATGGGATTTTGGTGAACCCAAAGTGGAAATTAGGGTTTTGGGGAAAGGCAAGTATTGGGTTAATTATTTACAATCATGGCCTTTGAAATGAGTGATAGTGCATTATTATTGATAGTTATATTGATAAAGTCTCATCAATGATGGGAGTCAAGATTCATGTTGGTAACCTCGTATTTATGATTTACTTACCTATATGGTTAATAATGAATGTGCTAGCATGTTTTGGTTTTTGGTATTAGTGCAATGGATCCATAGGCACGGTGTCTCTATGTCCCGTGTTGGATATTAAGATCACCACTTTGGCACGGAATAGGCATCGGGTCACCATGGTAAGTAAGGTGTGGACCTATATGGTCCGGCAACGTCCCATATGCAGTAAGATGTAATTCCCTTGTGCTTGAGTTCCCGTTTTGGAACTCTCAAGAATAGACCTAGAGGGGTTGACTTGATGTTTTCGAGCAATAGACTTAGAGGAGTTGAGCTCACTATGTGATTGGTGTTATTTGTACCATATTTTAATCACTAATGGTTTATTTGATTGATTGATTTATCTCATGACTATATCCACCGTGCGACTTCAAATGGGTTTAGTACTTCTGTTTCTATTGACTTGTTCTCACTAGGCTTTAGCCTAACACTTGTTCTTTGGTTGTCATGTTTGACAGGTCATCTTAGCGGTGGGGCTTGTCGGGACTGAGTGGACGACCTTTGGGTCGTGAGTGGTCTTTTTGGAGGATATACATTTTGGAAGGATAGCGACACACGACTTTATTCTTGTTTACAAATTTAGATTATTAGGTTGTCGTTTTATTCTTCATTATATTTGGGTTGTAAATGTCATACCTTAATCCCCATTTTGGGATGATACTCTTGGGTATGATTTGTCATGTCCAAATTATTCAGGTTAATTGATCCCCTATTTTAGGGTGGACATGTTTCTCCATTTATAGACGTTATATTGCCGAAATTTTGAATTTTTATTTCACTCTAAATTTTATGATGTTACAACAAGCGTCAAATCCAAATAATTAACGAGTCTACAAGCGTAGAATCCGGAAAATAAGAGTAAACTCTTAGACTAGAGATAAAACTCTAAAAGATAACTTTATTGGTCAATAATTTCTGATTAACAAAGAAAACAATAAAACCTATTTATAGCTAAATTAATCAAGCGATAACTATGGAAATTAAATCTATCATAATTCTAAACCAACTATAAAACTATTTAAATAATTAATAAAAGGAAACCAAATAATAATCCTAATAATAATTAAAGCTAAGAATAATTATCCTAAGTTTAAATAATTAAAATAAGGAAATATGTTTTCGAGAGTTGTCCCGAGACTTAAGTCTCGGTGAAACTCTTTGTGAGCTCTATTATTGGCACTGCACATTCCAGTGGCCACCGGTACTTGTACCGGGACTTAGGTCTCGGTGGAACTACCGGTAGGGGTTGTTTGCTCCTTTTTTTATGCCAAATTTCGAGCCTTCTTTGAGCTTGTTTTCTTCTTTTCCAAGGATAGAAAAAACACCTTTATAACTCTCGAATCCTCCCTACATCAGACACCCTCACTTGAAAAGAAATCGACCTCGAGTTCACTTGAAAAACAACTTCATTCGATTCCTTGGGATTCCGATGTAACACAAAATTACTTACATATAATATTTTCTTCTTTAACGCGTGTTGATCCATAACTCGATCTTCAGAACTCAGAAAGCTTGACCAATCTTCAAATCTCAAAAGATATTGTCATGGTTGTTTCCATATAAGCGATACTTTATCCAACTCGAAAGGGTAAGAAGCGGGAAGATTTTTAGTAGGAATTGTTTCAAATTGATTCGAAACCTTACGCGTTGATATAATGGAAACATTATATTCGGGGTCAACCTTCTTGACGTCTTGTGAAAAAGTTTCGTTGGCTCGAGATTATCCTTAACTGGTTCACATTGGGTTTCTTCAGTGGTCGGCCCGAGATCTGGTCTAGACACTTTCGTCTCGGTAAAGATTTCTAGTTGTGGCTCGGTCATGACGGGGATGACTTTCTCTTCGAACTTGCCTGACAAGAATTCGTCTTTTTCAGGTGGTTTTTCCAATGTGGGCGGTTGATTGACTAGCAAAGAAATCAAAGCCATAATACGGTTATAGTTATTGCTTTTCTTGTCGATGCTTTCCTTGAAGTTGTTAACTGGTGCCATGGCGATCTTTCGGTTGTCCCAACGGAATAGCACAATGTTGTCTCGACACTTGTAAGTGACATTATTATCGAATTGCCACGATCGGCCCAATAGAATGTGCCAAGCATCCATATCAAGGACATTACATAATACCTCTTCTCGATAGTGTTTGCCAATTGAGATGGGTACCCGAGAAGTTTGTGTGACTCTAACTTGAAAACCATTCTTGACCCACCCAAGAGAATAAGGAGCTTCACGGGGTTAAGTAGGTAGATTAAAGTAATCGACCAATTTCCGAGACACAAGGTTCTCACAACTTTTGTTATCGATAACTAGGTTACATACCTTTTTGTGCACCGAACAATGCGATTGGAAAATATTTTCGTGTTGGCTTTCTTCCTTTGACGAAAGAAGTATTCGTTGGAGTACGATATTGAGCTTTTCTTGGCGATCTTCTTCCTCCTCCTCTTTGGATTCGGAACTCGAGAGGTCGACCCGGTTACGGTTGCCATTGAATGGCGCCATAACCGGTCCTTCAAATCTGTCTCTTCTCCGACGGTTGTCGTTGACGATGTTGGGTTGAAGCCTGTTAACAACCGCTGTCAGATCAGGGAGTGTCGCGGTAAAGGCCACATTCAACTCGACTAAATCTGCTTTGGTAGCAGGTTGTTGATCTGCCATGTTAGTGAAAAGACAGTCGAATCCCGCTCTGATACCAACTGACGCAGCGGGGTAATTGCATAATGGATCGACAAGCGTCTAATCCTTTATGATAACGAGCCTACAAGCGTAGCACTCCGGAAATTAAGAGAAAACTCTTAAAACTAGAGACAAAACTCTAAAAGATAACTTTATTGATCAATAATTTTTTATTAACAAAGAAAACAACAAACCTATTTATAGCTAAACTAATCAAGCGATAACTATGGAAATTAAATCTATCCTAATTCTAAACCAACTATAAAACTATTTAAATAATTAATAAAAGGAAACCAAATAATAATTAAAGCTAAGAATAATTATCCTAAGTTTAAATAATTAAAATAAGGAAATATGTTTTCGAGAGTTGTCCCGAGACTAAGTCTCGGTGAAACTCTCTGTGAGCTCTATTGTTGTCGCTGCACATTCCAGTGGCCACCGGTACTTGTACCGGGACTTAGGTCTCGGTGGAACTACCGGTAGGGGCTATTTGTTCATTTTTCGATGCCAAATTCCGACCCTTCTTTGAGCTCGTTTTCTTCTTTTCCAAAGATAGAAGAAACACCTTGATAGCTCTCGAATCCTCCCTACATCACTATATATATATATATATATATATATATATACACACACACACACACATAGAGAGAGGGGGTGGGTTCAAACGAGAACATCACTATTTTACGAAAACGCGAGAAACACTCTTTTTTCTTTAGTCAAACACATGTGTTTAAAGAGTGTTTTTAAAATTAAAACCGCAAGCGACTTGGCCCATGACCCAAGGTTGATCGGCTCTCTCACTTGTGTTCTCGTGTTTTCGTAAACTTGTGGTGTTCTTGAATCAAATAAGAAAGATACCAAGATCAAGAATGTAAGAATAAATTATTCGTATGTGAATCATTGATATACCCTTAAAAATTCATTTAAATATATTAGATGCATATGTGAACGCACGTTCCTTTAAGACTTTAACTATATCTTTCTATCAATTATTCGCATATAAAGATGCATGGTTTGCATATAAATCATTTATTTTACGATCTCAACCTTTTTGCCATATATATGCAAGGAGAAGTTTTGCTTAAGAACCATATAAACCAACTATATATAAATTATTTAAAACTAGTGTTGGGCCCGTGCATTGCACAGGAGGATAAATTTTTTGTTTGAATATTGAACCGAGTTAAAATGAAACGTAATTTCTCTGTGAAAAACGAATGTATTTTTATAAGTGGTTAACTTGCATATATTCTTAATTGTTTGTTGTTATGAGTTTGTGCAATAATATTGGTAATAGTTTTGTATTATATTATTTAAAACTCAAAAGACATGTCTCACAACATATCATTATTATTGAAAATAATTATAAATATGAACATACGTTTTTACAGATTTTGCAATTTTTCTGAAACCTCCTCGACAACACTTGACAATCACTTTGAACGTATAAATCTGTAGATTAATTAACAATATTCAACCCACATCAAATATGACAAAGAAAATAAATGATTTCTATCTTTTGTAACCGGCAACTCAACTGGTATTGTTCAAATTCACTCAGTACCACTTGAAAATTTATCTGACTATTGACTTAAAAACCTCATAGTATTATCTTATTCCCCTACTTCGAAAAATATGATTGTGGGTTTTGAAAAATATAAACAAATCCTCAGTAAATAAAATAAAATATAAAAAGTAGTTTTTCAAAGAAACAAAAATATAGTGGAATACCTTTTGTTCAGTTACAGGTTCCACCATTGACACCCGACTGTTCGTTTTCTTCTTGTACTCGGATGATACATAGAGAAGCTATATATATTTATAGTGAATGTATAGAATATGTTAAAATCTTTTATTTTCATTTTCGATTTTACATTTAAATGTAAATATATTAAAAATATGGAATAATATTTTTATATCTACATCGTTTCTATTTTATTTTCTTTACACTTGGTTAATTTGGAAAGTATTGCGGAATATTTTTATTTTAAAGAATACGCTAATTTATTAGTGTATCTCGTTATTTTTTATTTGTAATTCATATCAATCTTTTTTTTTCTTCTTTTAAAGCTCGTGAAAAAAAAATACGTGTAGATTTTATATTAGCAAAAAAATACGTGTAGATTTTATATTATGCTAATATAAAATACGTGTAGATTTTATAAAATAAAATAGATTTTATATTAGCAAAAAAAATACGAAAGAAAAAAGAGTTATATATTACATCTCATTATGTAAAAAGATTTTATAAAATAAAATATGGAAAAATCATTATGAGATTTAATATAAAAAAATACGGAAGAAAAAAGATTTTATATTACATCTCATTAATATAGATTTAAATGTAAAATCTACATTTAAAATAGATTATGCTATAAAAAATCTATTTTATAAAATATTCCACCAAAAAAAATAAATATTTATATTAATAAATGAGTATTCATTCCACAAATAGATGATTATGTGAGATACTGTGTTTGGAAAGGTTGTACCAAAGCATTAAGAAATTGTAAATTAAGTAATTAACTTTAATTAGTTGTAACTTGTGCTTAAAATATTGTAATTAAGAGTTTTTTATGCCGTTTTTATAATATAGTATAGATGAATAATCAAAATGAATGATATTAATAATAAATAATCTATACTATATCATAAATCACGGATAAAACACTCTTAAATACAAATTATCATACACAAGGTACCATCATTTTATGCAAGATTTTAAAAATCTCTTAATTTACAAGTATCAAAACACAAGATACATATTACTACTGCAGGTTTCTAACACCCACCAATTTGGTATGTGCAGGGTCTTCCTTTTATGCAGACATTTACATATATCACTATTAATTAATATATTATATTACTATAAATTTATTTTAATTATATTATTAAATATATAATTGGTTATTTTTTTCTAGATGTCATTAAAATATATAAGATAATCATTGAATTTTAATAAAATACTTAATTTTTTTATATAAAAAACGTTATATTATTAAGCCTAAATTAAACAAATTTATAAAAAAAAAAAAAAAAACATTATCACTTTCTTAAAACCATCGATCTAAAATCGTAAAAAATAAAATAAAACATTAAAATTGTGATGTATCTCACTGCATTATACGAGTACGCTTCTAGTAATAATGAATATTCAGATATATTTATCAATGCATGTCACCAATTAAGCAAATGCAACAATCCTAAATTTATAATATTATTTATTTGTCCTGTTTTGTTTGAAGTAATTAAGGGCATCTTGTATATTTAATACAAGTATTTACAGAATTGATATATTTAAACCACGTCAATGAACATGATTTATACAGAATTGATAGCACATGAATACCCATCTAATTAAATTAACAGATTAAAATCAATGAATATTCAATTAATTAAAAGAAAGACAATATTTACAGATATAAAAGCAAATTAATTGTCAATCATTTTACAGTTAGATCTCTAGTTAATTTAATTTAATATGATTTAAAACTCTAAATACCCTAATTAATCGATAAAAATCCAATGATTATAGTATCTACGTACTTTTTCATTTATTATCTTGTCAATAAATACATCCATACAAATTAAGTAATAATTCAAGGGTGATTTTGTAATTTTCCATAATTGAACGAAAATATAATCATGAAAGACTCTACTCTAGTGTTTCGTTGACACATAATTTTATAAAAAAAATGTTTGATTTTTAATCAAATGTTTTATATCAGTAAATTATTGAGTAGTAACCAAAATGTTGTGCTTAGGATTAAGAATCATGCCTCAGTCCGTATCGTATCGGCTCATATATGATAGATATAGGATGATAAGAAAATGTGGGAATATGAATACGATATTAATAGTGATTATTAAGTCTGATTAACGTTGCAGATGGATAATAGATATAACAAAAACTCCCATATTTGTCTTGTGTCTAGATTATTTTATAAAACTAGGGGTGATATCAATTGGAAACCAAGTTTAATTGGAAACTTTGGAAACCAAATTTAAGTCATTGATCTTTATAATTAATGGTTAAGATTCATTTGAATTATATATGGTAGTAAATTAATTAATTTATTAATAATAAATAAAAATAATAGATGAAAAGGGTAAATATGTCTTTTGATTTTGTGTCTCAAATATGACAAGAAAGGTTTATTTTATTTAGATTACTTAAAACCAAAATAAAATTTCTCACGCAATTTAAATTTTGATTTTTTTTACTATGAAAACGAGAAGCATTTGTCTTTTCATCAAAAAAATTAATTTTCTTTTAAAATGTAAGAATTTTTTTTTAATTTCATTTTATTATAAAATTTCCCACGCAATCTAATATTGTGATGAAACATATTTAATTGGATTACAGATTTCATCAGGTTCATCGTGTTACATTATTATTTCATAATGAAAATAGATTCATCAGGTTCATCGTGTTAGCATTATTGTTTTATAATGAAACATGATGAATTTGTGTCATTTTTGTTAACTTCCCATTTTTGTTTCATTACCTGTGCAGTTGCATATCCGTATATGAAAATAGATTCATCAGCTTCATCGTGTTAGCATTATTGTTTCATAATAAAAATAGATTCATCAGGTTCATCGTGTTAGCATTATTGTCTCATTATTATCATATATAATCTAAATTAAAATTAAATAATTTACCTAAATTAAATATCTCATTTTTAAATTAATCAATGATTATTATTACCATATATAAGCTAAATTAAAATTAAATAATTATTAATATAATAATAATAATAATAACAGTTACCATATATATTATGAAATAATGTAAAAGACAAAAATAACCTTTTCAATTAAAAATAAAAAGAAATTCACTGATTGGTTGATTTCGGTTTCCAAAGTTTCTAATGTAATATTGGTTTTCAATTGATCGCTCCCCTATATATATATATATGTATTTGTATTTTCATATCTTGTTTTCATTTTAGCTGTGCTAAATTTATGATTATATTCACATATGAAGTTTAGAATGCATTTCATAAAATCATAAAAACAAGTACCAAAAGCTCAAGTGAAAACAAACATGGCCAGAGTAAGCAAGGATGTGTCAAAATAGAGGATAAATGATCACATGTCTTATATCTACCCTCTTATTTATAGTTATGCTCGGTATTTAAGTTATCTGTAATGTTGTTCGAGTTTCAACAAAAAAATGAGATTAAACCAGACTTCTAACCATTTTTGTTGCAAATAAATCAATTTCTTATGGAATATTTCAAACTCGAACTCAACTGAGTTGAACTTTATCGAGTTTGAGTAAAGAAACGAGTTTGAATTATATAAAAAAATCGAGTTTAAGGCTATGTTTGGCAAAAAAAAAAAGCTAGTTTATAAGCTAACTTTTTTTCTGATACATGTTTGGATGATCATAAGCTAGCTTATAAGCTAACTTATTGAAAAGCTACTCATGGCAGCGTTTTGAAAAACTAACTTATCAGCTACCAGCTAGCTTATGAGCTAGTTTGCCAAACAATGCCTAAGTTCACAATAACTATACTATATATATGTATATATGTGTGTGTATGAAAACCGTAAAAGAGGTTGGAAATGTGAAATCACAAAGAAAATAATATAACAATATGGATATCAAATTAAAAGAATAAAATGCTCTTCTTTTGTATAACTTATTTTGCTCCAATTTTGGTTAATATTTAATCTATTTTCTATTAAAAATACAGATGAATCGTTTTAGTTTAAACCACCTTTACATGATCGAATCACTTGGATCAAATCCATCTAACAATTGAGATTTGTTATCACGATTTTAACCTTTCTGATGTTTTCATCTAAACCTCCATATATCAAACTATTTGATAAATTTTAGGGGTTGTTTACCAAATGTTTACCCGTAAGTGCTTACTGAGTCACTTTACATTACCGGGAAACATGGCAACAACTGAGAATCTTACCCGGTAAAAGTGATGAAACAAGGACCAAGAGGGTAAGTGAAGGAGACGACTCTTTACCCAGTTAGTGCTTACTAGATAAGTTGTTGCATATGGTGTCGTTTTAATAGGTTAAGATCATATCTTATGCGTTTATCGGGTAAGCGTTTCGATAATGATCCCCTTACTTTATCAAACAAAGTATCGACAAATATTTTTGAACCATTCAAATTTCATATCAGCTTTTAATGTTTCTCGAGAAGAGCTCGAGCCTTCATCATGATAATCCGCAAAGCTATCAAGTCAGTTTAAGATTAACATAAGTCAAGCTCGACTCCACTCCATTACTACTCTAACTAAATACGATATGTCTTAATCATTCATTCAAAACATCAGATCAATCAACATTTATTAATTTAATTTCATCAAACAACTCCATTCAATTATATATATTTTTTCTTCGTAAGTTTATTAAAAAAAAAAAAAAAGATAGTAATTAATTAAAATATAAGTATACATGGTGTATATAACGTGTTACTCAATGATTGAAGCAAACCTAATTATTTTTTTAGGAACTTTTATTTGACCAATTAATTAATTAATCACTCATGAACGTGATTCTTTTTAATTTTTTAATTTTTGTCAATGAAAGGCACGAATATCTAGGCAAATTTTAATTAAAATAATAAATAAAAACAAATTTTAAATAAAATAATTTAATTAACAAATATTGAAAATGATGCACTAAGCAACGAAGTTTCTTCTATTCCAAGCCTGTAAAGTGTGAAGGAATCAAATGTATTTATAAAATAAATAATTTTGGTTTGGGTTTTTGATTGCAATTTTTTAAATAATTACATAAAGATATAAATGTATTATCGGTTATCGATTTATTTAATAAAATATGATATTGGATTCTTAATTTGATAGATATTTATTTAAATAAAATTTTGAATTTTTATTATTATTGTATTTGCAATTTCGTTAAAAGATTAATCATTGTATTTGTTAAACACACTAACGACTAGTGGTTTTTTAAAGTAGGAGTGACAATTTTATACCAAATCAAAACAAATGTGTATTAAACATATCAATTTAATTAGTATAAATGGGGAGTAATTGGTAAGTGGTACCATACCAAGTATGAAAATTTGGTTGGTTTAGAGCATTGGAAGATCCATACCAAGGTAGTACAATCGTACCAACTTATTTAATTTAATTTATTATTTTTTGTATTTTTGATGTATTAAATATTAAAGATTGTAACTTTATTATTATTATTTTGTTAGCATTTGAATGTTTGTAAGTTCTATTTCTTACGATTAAAAAACTATTAAAAGTAAGTTCCGTTTCATTTTGCGAAGTTTGATAGAATTTGGAGGGGTTTAGAATTGAATTTCATTCAATCCCATGTTTGGTTTGAAGGAATGCATGAATTAAAAACCCCAAATCTCAATGAAATCTCACAAACCTGAGATTTTGAAATCGGGTGGTTGGTATTTCACAGGATTCTGTATGATTTTTATGTAATAATGTTTTAAGATATGTTAAAGTATTTGTTTTGTAATAATTAATTAAACAAAAGATAATTTAATTATTTTTCTATTTTTTTTATAAATTATTTATAGAGAATGTAATTCAATTCAATTCTAAATCCTATAAACCAAAGGCACCAAAGATTCCAAATCCTAATCCCTCAAATTTCAAATCCTTTCACGATAACGCCCCCTTAAACATGACATGTGTTACCTGCAAACTCAAAATTTGAACAAAATTACAAGTTTTCATATATGTAACTTGAAGTTGGTACAAAACCAGTATTAGAATGTATCAACTGAAAAAATATGCTACCAATTAAATTGGTACCACGTATGATTGATTGGTACATGATATATGATTTTGCTTATCAATTAGAATTTATTGGTGTATCAAGTTCACCCCTATTTGAATGTATCTATTTTGGATACATCGAATCATGTAAAAGATTCATAACAACGACCTTGAAGGCACAAATAATGAGATAGGTGTTTTGTTATTAATATGGGTCAATTTTAACTATAATAACATTATTTGTCTTTTATACACTCGTTTGTATGAATTGAAAGAATTGTCATTCGTTAATTAATGTTTGGACTGATTGATGAAAAGCAAAATATCGTAAACCAAAGGCAACTTTGACCATAAGAAAAATTAAATGAATATGAATATTGATCATGTATAAAACTGTATTGTTATATATTTCTTCCATCTTATCTAAAAACACGAAAGTATATCATAATTGTAAGATCCCACATTGGTTGGAGAGGGGAACGAAAGTTGCCTTATAAGGAACTTGATATCTTCTCTATCAGACGCGTTTTAAAACCGTGAGTCCAGGTGTGTGGACAAAGCGGACAATATCTGGTACGGTTGGTCCGGGATGTTACAGATGGTATCAGAGCCGGGAACCGGACTGGTGTGCCAGCGGGGACGCTGGGCTCCCAAGGGAGGTGGATTGTAAGATCCCACATTGGTTGGGGAGGGGAACGAAGGTTGCCTTATAAGGGACTTGATATCTTCTCTATCAGACGCGTTTTAAAACCGTGAGTCTAGGTGTGTGAACAAAGCGGACAATATCTGGTACGGTTGGTCCGAAATGTTAGAATAATAAGCATTCAAATATTTTAGGTAGTTTTATAAGATTCATATATTTGTTCCTACTAAGAAATATTTTAAATATTTGTTTAATAGTTAATTTTTTATTTCGTTTATATGTTTAAATAATACTGTATTTATTTTGACAGTTAAATAATTATTTTGGAAAATAAATTAAAAAAATAAATTGTTTTTCATCTTCTTTAAATGTGGGCTTCTTTAAAGTTGGGAACTTGATCCATACGAAAAAAAACATGATTTAATCACAAATAACGAGGATGACATGAAACTGAATATTTGAACAAAAACTCGGTTTTTGTCTAGTTTTGTGTTTTTATTATTCATTTTATTTTAATAAATCTATTACACGTAATTCATAAAATATATGAATTAAAAATGATATGAAAAAATATAATTAAAGATTATATTAATTGATTTTTTATTGTAATTTTTTATATGAGTATTAATATTTGGTTTGATAAACTTAATTTTTTAAATAAGTAAATAAATTAATTTAATTATCCGTTGAAAACGAAGAATTGTGTTGTTGTTTGAACATATTTTGGTCGACTTTGTGTCTGTTAGGTATGATTAATCACAATTTACAAAACTTGTATATATATTGGAATTAAATATAATAAATAAGAATTATTTTACAAACTTATGTAGTAAACATAAAAACAATGTATATACAAGTTTTGTGAGTTGTGATTGATCATACCTAACAATCTGAGACAAAATTCGCTTGGTGTATCGACGTTGTCTAGAGGATACAACAATCAATTCAAGTTTACAACTTGAATCTATCGAATTATCATATGTTTGATGATGAATTTTGTAGAGAGAAAACCCGGAAAAGTTGAGAAATTTCGTATTTGATTATGGAGAAAAAGTGCAACATTTATACTTTGCAGTCTGGTAACCAAATAAACTGTCAGCACTCAGTGCGGCTGGTGACGCAAGTGAACCCGCACGGAGACCCGCGCCAAACATTGGACGTAGGAAATTCTAGTGCTCTGCGCGCTTAATGCCGTGGGTATGGTCGCTCCTCGAACTGCGCCAGGCTTTGTCCACAGTGTGTCGCGCGTGCGCTCGCGCGACTTGGGTCGCGCCGTGATCCGCGTCAACCTCTGTCTTGCCTGCACTTGACCATTCTACAATCAATGTATCTCGACCCCATCGAGACCCAAAGACCAATGCCCAATCTTTGACATTTAATATGTATTATTATTTATTAATGTCAAGGAAATGCCACTAATCACACTACAATCCAAGCCCAAGCAATTAAATTATTCATTTAATGCTCAATAGTTTGGATTTATTAAGTGGTGTAAACTTTGTCTTGGCTCCTATGTGAGACAAGGTTTATCAACTCTACACTAAATTCCAACAGTGTCGATTTGGGTGACCATATAGGTCGAATTGTTCTGTTGGTTAAATTATGTGCCAACTTGGTTAACATATTTTTAGTCGATGGAATGACGAGTGATATTTGTTACTAGTTATTACTTAGTTTTATTATTATTATTAAGATAATTATTTGAATAATGTTGCACCTTTTTTAATTATGCTATAAAATTATGTTTATGTTTAATTGTTTTCAAACATGTTGACATAATATATATATAGGGAGAGGTTCACTTGAAAAATGGTAAATATATGAGAAATAGAGAAGTAATCTTAGTCATTCATCTGGTCAACATTTGCGGCATTGACCACGAAGCACCGGATAATTCCTTGTGTGGTCTATAGAAGGTAGAGGGTAATTTCGTAAAATACACGGGATGAGTTCATATATGAATCTGTATGAATCACAAAGATTCATATATAAATATGTTAATTAGTTCAACAGATTCATATATGAATCTTTGTGATTCATACAGATTCATATATAAATCTGTTAGTTAGTTCAACTGATTCATATATGAATCACAAATGTTCATATATGAATCAGTTAAAAGAGTTCAGTTGTGAATTGCACTGGTTCATATATGAACATATAGTTCATATGTGAATTATACATGTTCATATATGAACACGGCCCGTGTGTTTTGTAAAATTTACGAAATTGTCCTTTTATTTTTGGGATAGCCGCAACTTTTGACCAGTCAAAGCCGCAATATTTGACTAGTCAAATCCGATCTTGACCATATGAATGGCTAGGATTACTTCTCTAATTCTCATATATTTACCATTTCTCAAATGAACCAAACACTATATATATATATATATATATATATATATATATAGAGAGAGAGAGAGAGAGAGATAGGTTCAAGGGAAATCTCAAAAAATAAAAAACTAAGGGACACCCCGATAGATATTCATCTAGACGATATGTACATGTGTATACAAGTTATTAAGTTGCTTTTTTTGGTTTTTATCCATATAAGCATATGTACGTGTACATGTTACAAATTACTTGTATACATATGTATATGTTGTCCATATGAACAGTTATCAGGTGTTCCTCAATTTTTCCATTTTTTGTGGTTTTCTTCTGAACCCGACCCTATATATATATATATATATATATATATATATATATATATATTATATAGGATTAGGTTCACGTGAGACCAAGTTATTTTCGTGAGACCGGTAAGACCAAAAAATAACACTAAAACTTTACAACGATTCATTGTGAAGGTATGAAAAACAACGAACCTTCACAGCAAAAACATTGTGAAAGTTTACCTTTACAATACCTTCACAGACTTTTGCTGTGAAGGTTTAGTGTTATTTTTCTGGTCTCACGGGTCTCACGAAAATAGTCTGGTCTCACATGATCTCAAGTCTATCTATCTATCTATATATATATATATATGTGTGTGTGTGTGTGTGTGTGTGTGGAGAGGTTCATTTGAGAAATGTTAAATATATGAGAAATAGAGAAGTAATTCTAGTCTTTAATTCGGTCAAAATCGGTTTTGACTTGTCAAATATTGCTTCTTTGATTGGTCAACAATTACGGCTTTAACTGGTTAAAAGTTGCGGCTATTCAAAAAATAGAAGGACAGTTTCGTAATTTTTACAAATACACAGGACGAGTTCATATATGAACATGTATGATTCACATATGAACTATATTTTCATATGTGAACCAGTGTAATTCACATATGAACTATTTTAACTGATTCATATATGAACCAATTAACTGATTCACATATAAACTAATTAACGGTAGGTTCATATATGAATCAGTTAAAAGTGTTCATATGTGAATTACACTGGTTCATATATGAACATATAATTCATATGTGAATTATACAAATTCATATATGAACTTGTCCCTCGTATTTTACGAAACTATCCCTCTATTTTCTACAGACCACACAAGGAATTATCTGTTATTTCACGATCAAAGCCGCAAATATTAATAAAGGGTTAGAATCATTTATTTATTTCTCATATTTTTAGCATTTCTCAAATAAACCTAATCATATATATATATGTATATATATGTATATATATGTATATGGGGGGGGGGGTGTCTGGGATTGCTTATTTAAAACAACGTATGTTTTTTTAAGTGTTTATCAACTTATGTGGTGACAAAAAAGAGTTTTATAAAAAGTGTTTGGATTAGCTTATTATGGTACCAAAATGTAATAAGCTAATAAGTTGTTATTTTAGGGGTGTTTGGGATTGCTTATACAAGTAAAATAACCAAAAAAAATCATAAGTTTCTGTTAAGTCTGATTTTATAGTAATCATTGTATTTATAGGCTTGGTCTTAAACTGTGTTTAGGTTGTTTTATCTGTTGTATAAGCCAAGGGTATTTAAGTCCCTTGGGTCTTTGTGTCTTGGAAGAATTCTCACGCTTATTCTATATCAAGAACTACTTTGCGCTTTCATTGTCTTTCTCTCTACTTTCTCTCTCTAAGATTTAGAGGATTCTTGGATTAATAATTGGTATCAGAGCCAATCTAGATCTTGAGAGAACAGAGAGAATTTGTTTTTCGTATCTGAATTTGTGAATTAATCTGAAAATTTGATCGATTTTCTTGAATTTTTCAAGAAAATATCGTTTTTGAATTTTTCATCAATTTCAGACTTGTTTTTAATCGAATTTCTTTGATTTTTGGTTTGTTGGATCCGTTTTTACATATAAAACATATTTGATTCACATCAAATTTCAAGAAAAACAGTTTTTGATCATCAAGTTTTAAGATTTTTCGAGTTCATGAAAATCTGTTTTTACGTACTGTCTAATTTTCGATTTCTTGATTTTTGGTTTTTTGATCGAAATATTTGATTGAAAAGTATTAGAAAGTTGTTTTCGAACTTGTTTGTGTAAGAAAATTTCATCAAATTCAGTTTTGTAATCGAATTTTGGAAGATTTCTGAGTTTTATCATCGTTTTGCGCCAGATCTTAAGTTTGCGCCAGTTCATATATGTTTGCGCCAATTCATACTAGTTTGCGCTAGTTCATACTGTTATTCTAATTGTTGATCTAATCTTTGTGCCAGTGTCTCAGGTTTTCATCCAGATTTATTCTCGCGAAAAGTTGAAGTTTACTTCTTCAGCACATCGCGCAAAGTGCAAGTTCTCTTCATCAGTCTCTTGCGCAAAGTCACATTTGCGTCATCAACATCTCATGCGAAGTTCGCTTTGCGTCATCCTCAGTTCAAGAGAAGTTCATTTACCCCATATATAGCTCGCGCAAAGTTACATTTGCGCCTTCAGCACCTCACACAAATCCTAGTTTGCGTCTTCCACGGCTCACGCAAATCTAGTTTGCGTCTTCCACAAATCACGCAAACTGATCTTTTGCGCGACCCACTGTTCACTGAAGTTTCAATTTGCGCCTTCTGCTTCTCACGCAAACCTCTAGTTTGTGCCAACTCAGTCCAGACTTAGATTTTTCTGAAGATTGTCATCTATGGATTCTGCAAAGTTTGCATTTCAAGCTCAGTTCTACAAGAATGATCTTATGATGCAATTGGGCACAAAAAATTGTCCTCCGGTTCTGATTGACGAAAACGAATTCACTCAATGGCAAGATCGGTTCCTGAACTTCATCGAACGTTAAGTTAATGGAGATAACATGATGAAGTCTCTCACTGAAGGACCTTTCATAAAGCCTAACAAAGAGACTCCCGTAACAACTGAAGAGGCTTCGCGTATGAAAGCTGACCAAGAATTAAAAGCTAATCTGATGCTAGCTTTACCAAACTCTGTCTACAATCGGGTTGATCATTGCAAGGATTATCGAAATCTGTTGTGGGCACAATTGGAAAAGATTATGCTTGGTTTATCAGTCGCAACCCAACTCCGACATACACGTTATATGAACAATTTTGAGGAGTTTAAAGCCAAAGAAACTGAGTCTCTAAAGAGTGTTTTCGACAGATTTTGCACAGTACTGAATGATTTGTGCAAAATAAATGTGAACAAGACAAAGCTCGAGATAAATATGAAATTTATTAACGCTCTTCAGTCAGAATGGAACAAGTCTTGTCACAGATTGAGAAACGATGTTCAGGTTTCTTCAATGCAAATCCAAGAGATGTACGAGATCTTGATGACTGATGAGAGCATAGTGCTTGAGAAGAAAGCAAAAATGGACAAGAAAAACAAGAAGTCACTGGACCCAATTTCTCTTCTTGCAAATCAGCTGGCAGAACAAGCTTTATCAGAAAATGCATATGATGGGTCGACTGATGATAATGGCGAGGCGCTCGAGAAAGCTATGATTCTTCTCTCTCAGCATTATCAGAAAAAAATTCCAACCTCGGTCGAGTTCTAACAATCTTTGCTTCACTTCTGGATCAAAAGGCAAAGTGTCCGAGCCAAAGACAGCTGCTACATGTTATAACTGTGGTAAGCCGGGTCACATAGCTAAGGAGTGTAGAGTGAAGAAGGTTCGGGATTCGGCATACTATAGGAAGAAAATGGAACTTGCCGAGAAAAGAGAGAATGAAACAACTTTGCTTGTAGAAGAGGAGTACTGGCTTGATCACTCCGATGATGAAGCTGACAATGTAGAAACTGCTCAAATGTGCTTAATCGGAGATGATCAAAGTAATGATGATGATTCTGAAACCGATGAAGACGAGGTAATTTCTGAGTTTGATTACACTTTCATTTCTTCACAGATGAATATTATTATAACTGCTTTACATGATTTTCGCTCAAAGTTTTTATCTGAAAATAATTTATTCAGAAAAGTCAGATTTTATTAAAAAGTTGAAAATTTCTTTGAAAGATGAAAAATCTATTTTGGATCATACAAAATACATCTTTCAAAAGAAATTGGATGATTTAGAAAAATCAAATATGACTTATCTTGAATCTTTGACTGAAATGACCAAATTAAAAGATAAATTTTCAGATAAAATAACTGAGTTGGAAGGAAAATTATATCGAAGGGATCAATCTGATCAAACAATATTTATACACAAACCAATGAGTTATAAATCTATAAAGGAAAGATGGGGACTTGGTTTTGAAAATCCTCAATTTTTAGATAAAGCTAAATCAGAAGTTCCCACTTTATATGAATACGATTATCTAATTCTTGCACATTATGCTCCTCAGTTTAAATTTCATTGGACAAGTGAAAAGCAAGTGTTAGATATCGAAAATGAGAAAATGATGAATAATAAGAAAAATGAAATTTCTTTTGTTTACACGAGCAAAAATGACAAATATTTTCCCTAAAAATTAAGGAAGGGCCGAAAAGGTTTAAATGACATATCTCTCATCAAGTCTTCAGTATCAGATGATTATGTTGATACATATGCCACCAACTCTGATAAGGAAAATATCTCTCCAATCTTTTATGATTCTAAGAAATATACTCCTCCATTAGTTTTAGAAGGCAAAATTATTGACCTTGAAGACAAAATGGAAGATCAATATATTCAAAAAGAAATTGAATCTGATATTATTCTTTCTTTAATGACGTCAAGTCTTGAAGAAAATTCTTTTTCTCAAAATCAAGATTCAGTTTCTGGCCATTCTTCTGTTTTTCATGAAAACAAAAAGAAAGTTCCAAAATCTGAAATCTTTTCTCAAAAATTTTCTGACTCCGAGGTAAGTTCAGAATTATTAGTTGATCAGTTGGGTGCCTTAGGTAAAATTGCTTCTTCTGATTCTGATATTAAATCGAAAATTCTTGATGAATCTTTTACGCTCAATGATGATTATTATAAACCAAAGCGTAAAAGAAGAAGGTCAAAGATGTCGAAGAAACAAGATAATGTCATTTCTGAAAATTCTAATTATTCTGATTCTAATTTTTCAGATAGGACTTTGAGCAAGTCTACAAAGCAGATATGGAGAGTAAAGCGGACATCAGATGATTCTACGACTGATGAAGATAGATATATAGACAAACATTATAAAAGTGATTCATTTGTTGTTTGTAAGAAAATTTCAAAATACTCAATAAAGCAAATGATTCAAATTTCAGAAGTTGTCTCATATTCTTCTTCTGATTCTAGTTCAGATGATTATGCTTCATCCTCTACTGATGATTTTGTTCATTCATGTGATTATCTCTATCATGCTTTATATGTTAAATCTAACAAATATTTCTCCATAAGAACTGCAACTAACAAACATGGGCCCAAATTCAAGTGGGTACCAAAATCTCAGATTAATTCTAAGTTGCAGGCATCTCATGTCAAAGGGGAGTAAGAGAAAGTTGGCTTCTGAGTAATTCAGCTCAGAACCCGTACTTCAAAGAACTACGACTTCTAAACATGTCAGTTTAGGACTCGTTCTTCAAAGCTTTTAAGCTTCTGACTAATGAGATACTGTGAGTACATCAACTTTAATTCCGCTGCATTCATCTCTGATTATGATGTTATTCCATATTTTCTCAAAGTTTTTCAAGAATCTGAGCTTGTTCACCTAATCCTGAATGTGTACAACCCAAATTTTTTTAATTTGAGACACAAATTTATTATACATTATGTGGAAGATGATATTATTGAATTTTATTTTGTTCTGACTAAATATCAATTTGCCGAATTCTTTACATTTGTCTTAAATGATTTTTTTTTTCAAACTCGGCATGTTGAATTTAAAAGTTTAAATCTTTACAAATTTTATTCTATAAAGTAAACGTTTTACAGGTTTTCTTTCTTTTTGAATACAATGAGTGTCTAGGATAAATTTTCAAGTTGCCTTGTTAATATTAAAGTTTTATATGTTCAACTTTCAAGTCTTTTAAAAGTTGAAAAGTCAGCAACATGTTTGAAACTTTTGTTACTGCTTTAAAGTTGTGTGATTCGGAATATTTATAGTTTACAATGCTTAGAAATCCTGAAAAGTCAGAATTATGGATCGTAATGAAAATATGGGCTAAGCACTTTTATGTAAAACTGAGTGATTGAGATGTTTTTTTAATATATAAAATACAGAAATCTCTAAGTTTAAAAGTTTGTACCTGTGACCTTTCTGGTTTGGGAAAGTAAGTTCCGTGGGATGCTTGTCATTTGGTCCCCTAAGGTCATTTGGTCTGGGAGTGATCAAACCCAAATCCTTCAATAGAACCAGATCGAAAGTCATGTTCTACTGGTATGAATGGGTTTAGGATGTGTCGATGTAGCATTTCTGATATGGGAGAGTAAGTTCCAAGGGGTGCTTGACACCTAGTCCCTAAGGCCAACTGGTCTGGGAGCGGCTGACCCAAATCCTGCAATAGGGTTAGATAGAAAGTTACGTTTACGGCATGTTCTTTACTTACCAAATTTTTTGATTCAAAAGATGCCAAAGTGCACAAGCTTGCCAAAGAGCACACTCATGTGAAGATGCCAATGTGCACACATCTCATGATACTTGGTGATATGTTTGAGTTGCGATAAACCTGTAAATTTGTGAAAGTCTTAATTTTTGATGGCTTAGTGTGAGTACATGCAAAGTTCTCTATTATTTTTTTAGAATTGCATTTTCTTGAAGCTAATCGAAGATTCGCATGCGAGCACACTGAATAGATTGATGGAAGTTTTTGAAACTTAACATTTCTTAACTTGATATGCAATGAAACTTGTTTCTATATCCAACAACACATACTTGATTTCAATTGTTTGATAAATCTGTGATATTTTATTGAGTAGAATTTAATTTGTTTAGTGATTAAAATTTTATATATTTAGTTGTTTCAAAATACATATTCAGTATATTTTTCTTTCTACATTGATGTTTGATCATTGTGTTCTCATATATCTGTTTTCATGGGTTTGTGCATTATTCAAGGGGGAGTGAATAAGGAGAATATTCTGAAAGATCATATCTGTTTTTTGAGGGGGAGTATCTGACTTTCTTTATGAATGCTAATTTGAATTGTCATATTTAGTGCATTTGTGTAGGGGGGGGGGGTCAAAGAGCTAATCTGGTGAAATTTTTCAGATTCCAAGTCATGTTTGCGCCAACTGTTGGTAGAGCAAAACTTAGATTTGCGCCAACAGCTTCTAGCGCAAAACTAGCTTTGCGCTTCTTTCAGCTAGCGCAAAACTAACTTTGCGCTTCCTTCTGCTAGCGCAAAACAAGCTTTACGCCACCAACATGTCGCGCAAATCTTTCCTATTTATCTGTTTCTTTGATTTTGCAGATCTTAAGTTGTTTCGTCTCCAACATTTGCATGACCAAGTTGATCCAGATTATCAAGGTCATGAGGGGGAGAAGTCAAGGAGAAGTTAAAGAGACAAAGAGCTCAAACGTTTATCTGCTGATCAAGATTCGCTCAAGATTCTATTTTCTCAGCTACTACTAGTTCTTTTGTTGTTCCTGCTCCGACCACCACAGTTCATTCAAGGTCATTTAAAAGAGGTGTGTCGTCTAGAGCACAAGCTGATGAACCGACTGTTCGTTCAAGATTATTTCAAATAGGTCCAGTCTTGTCAAGGCAACAAAGACAATTCAAACTGAAAGATGCTGAGAAGATTGTTTTTAAAAGTCAAGAAGCTTCGCAAAGTCGCTTAGATGGTCTGTGCTGTTTTAGAAGATGATTTTTGAAGACCAAAGCGCCAATGATTACTAAGGGGGAGATTGTTATGTCTGATTTTATAGTAATCATTGTATTTATAGGCTTGGTCTTATAGTGTGCTTATGTTGTTTTATTTGTTGTATAAGCCAAAGGTATTTAAGTCCCTTGGGTCTTTGTGTCTTGGAAGAATTCTCACGCTTATTCTATATCAAGAACTACTTTGCGCTTTAATTATCTCTCTCTCTAAGATTTAGAGGATTCTTGGATTAATAGTTTCAAATAAGTTGATAAGTCAGAATGGTTTAACTTATCAAAAACTCCTTATTAACAGTATGGAAAAACTATAAACATTTTTTTTCCCAACTCAAACACTAAAAATAGCTTATTAGCGGTTAGGAAAAGTTATAAGTTAATTAAGAGTTTAAATAAGCAATCCCAAACACCCTTATAATTAGGGGTGCTCAAATTTCCGACCAACCCGGCCAACCCAACCCGAAAAAATGTAAAAAAACTCAAACCGAGGTAACCCGATACATAATCGATACAAATTTTGCCCAGACCGCATCTATTGGGTTGGAAACGGGTTGAGTCCAAAGTAACCCGACCAAACCTTGTACGCTATTTTTATTTTATGATTTTATGATTTTTGACTTTTAACGACTCTTATTTCTATCAATTTTCAAGTCTTCCTATCTTAATCGTAGTTTATATTTGTCTACGAGACCATGCCGGTTAAAATTGTACAAATCTAACTTTCAAGTTTTAAAAAATCTTCAACATCGATTGAATCAAGATGCAAGAGATACTATTCGTCTACTCTTCTCTTCAAATATTAGCATTATTTTTATATTTTCATTTTGATTTTAGTTCTTTTAAACGGAATCATTTGGTTAGATTCTAAAATGATGTATTAAAGTTTCAACCCGACTAACCCAACCCAACCTGCACGGTTTGGGTTGGGTTGGGTTGAGATTTTTCAAACCGTAAATATTGGATTGGGTTGTTCAAGTGCCTTTAACCCGGTCAACACAACCCGTGAGCACCCGTACTTATAATAACCATGAGGTTATTAAAGGGAGAACTTGGTATTTTAACCAATTTAAATTTCGTGATAATTGATAAAGAGTAAGATAGTCTTTTTGCAAAAATAATTCATCATCATTTAAACTAGGCAGGTACCTAGAAGGAATCATGTCAACCCAGTTTCTGTTCAAAATCAATTCCTTTCTGCAATCATAATCATCTACTATCACCCTACATTCTGATAGACTAAGAAATCCTAAATATCAAAGTACGAACGAGTGTCACGAGAAGGTCAAATAACAAACAGTGATATAAAAAATACGTACGTACTTGAAAACGAACTTTTTTGTTTATCATCATTTGAACTTCCAAACCGTTTTTAAACGTGTTTCTTGTTCTCCTAAGATATTAAACTGAATTTTCTAACTTTCTTTAAACATATTTACTTATCAAACGTACATTGTTAAATGCTCTTCAGTTATATTAATTTATATTTTAAATTATAGACTATACATATGGTTTTCGCCTTCTCATAATAATAATTATAAAAAAGAAACACATTTTTCAATATTAATAAATTATAAGAATATTGATTACAGATTTTCAATATTCTTTAGAAAATAATGATAAAAAAACTTTAAATAAGTATGAGTATATTTATATATCTCTTTTAATAAATAATATTTTAAACGGGAATATTGTGTCGACCATGTAGTACGGTTTTTATCGCATCAAACCTATAATTTTTTAAAAAAAGGTACTCCAAATTTATCGTACGAAACATATTTAAAATTTATTAAATAAGTTAGATTTCGTTTGATGTTACTTATTGTTTCATTAAAAAAAAAATAGATAATATCTAAATTATAATTTTGGTAGTAATGTTTTTATAAAACTGTAAAAAAAAATTAACAAATCAATCCAACATGTTTTGACTTATCTTGTAAATTTACTTAATTCACCCAGTCATCCAATTAGAAATGGAAATGGAAATGCGGGCGAGGATTGCACCATCCCCAACCCCTCTCCCCCCAAAATCCTGGACGGGCTTAGGGGATGGAATCCCCGTGTGATGGTGAGAACCTATTTGATACTCGTTTAATATAAGAACAACAAAAATACCTAAAATTAGTCATGTCGGGTACTGGACACTCCTTAAAGCATCTCCAACCTTAACACAAAAAAAACACACCAAAAACACCAAATATAGTGAGTCCATCAACACAAAAAAAAAACCCAACACCAACCATCCTCTAAAAAAACACCAAATTTGTAAATCCCACATTAAAATAACATTATTTAATATAAATATGTAATAATGTTAATTTAAAGAACAAATTATTATATATTTAATGAATTTTGATATTAAAAATAAAAAAAAATAAAAAAAAAGTGGAATAAAGGTAATTAAAGGTGGGCCATACAATTTGGCGGTCAAGACTTTGGCCGGCATATATGCCGGAGGGATTTCATGGCCGGCAAAAAAAAATTGAATATACCGGCCGGTTGGAGGTGGGAAGTCGCCATTTCTACTCATTTAGCGGGTGATTGGAGATGCTCTTAGGTACCTATCTAATTGAAAAATATATTAATATTTTAGATTGGCTAGATTTTGATAATTAATCTTCCATATATATATGTTCGAGCATTCATTCTCTCTTTAAACAATTGCTTTGGAGATTAACATGTGGGTTCCATATATATTCTCATATGGTATTAGAATCAAAATCTACTACTCTAGGCAGGGGCAGAACCAGGATTTGGGTCTAGAGAGAAAGAAAGGTTCAAATGAGAACGCTAACTATTTAAGAAAACACGAGGACAACAAATAATGTGCAAAATCATATATGATTCGGCAATAACGGCAAAAAAAAAAGTGGATGCGAGCGACTTTGGCCGCGACTTAAGTCAACAACAATCATATATGATTTTGTATGTGATTTGTTGTTTTCATGTTTTCTTAAATTGATAACGTTCTCGTATGAATAAAAAATGTTTTACCAAAAATATATTATGTTGGCTGAAAATATTACCCATAAGGCAACTAAGTAGTGCTCTTGTCGGTAAATATTTACTAAGGGGCCATTTACCAGACACTTACCCGGGTAAGCACTTACCGCTAAAATTCAACACTATCCCTTACTTATCGGGTAAGATTTTAGTCCACTAAAACGGTATCGTAAGCAAAAAAAAATTCGGTAAGCGTTATCCGTGGTAAGAGTCTTCTTCCTCACTTACCGGGTTAGACTCTCGGTCATTTTGCCTTAGCTCTTACCGGGTAAGATTCTTGGTCTTTGCCATATTCATCTCGTAAGGTAATATGACTTGATAAGTGCTCACCCGGGTAAGCGTTTGGTAAACGGCCCCTTAGCGTCCCCTAAGCGTCTGGTAACTGCACAATCCTTAAATCGAAACTACAAATATCCTAAAATCTAAAAAGAGGCTCTGGAAGCATGAGAAGTCAGAGGGAGCCAAATCTAATTTAGATGTCTAAACCATGAGTTTCTACCATTTTATATAAATAGTTATTTTTATATTTATAAAAAAAATTAAAATTTTAGGGGGAGCCACTGCACCTCCTGGTGCCTTGGTGGCTCCGCCCCTGACTCTGGGGACTCAACACTATATTGCAGTCTCTACTCACCTATACCCCTCACCCGTCAAGCCCATTTTCAACATTCTAGGACAATCTGTGTCTATCTAGTATATTTTACAGTGAGCTGTTAGAGTTTTACATCGTCTAGACTGATGTCGTTTCTCATCCATTTATGTTGAAGACGCTTTTGGAGATTAAACTAAAGTTCTATATATTCTTGTATGTGTGTATGTGTGTGCGTGTGTGTGTATATATATATATATATAGGGTCAGGTTTAAGGGAAAATCTAAAAAAAAACGAAAAACTAAAGAACACATTGGTAGTCTTTCATCTAAACGGTATGCACTTGTGCATATAAGTAATTTGTAACATGCACATGTGCATATGCACAAGTGCATAAAAACAAAAAACAACAACATAATTTACATGTATGCACAAGTGCATGTTATCCAGATGAAGGGCTACCAGAATGTTCTTTAGTTTTCCGTTTTTTTGACGTTTTGCCCTTAACCTCCCTCTATATATGTATATATATATATATACTAGTAGTGTACCCACGCAATGCGGCGGGAGTCGTAAATGTAAACGATTTTAAAGCTTTGATGATTTTGTTATAGATTTTAACGATGATATGATTTACACTTAGGAATAGTTGTGCACCCGCGCAATGCGGCGGAAGACATAAATGTAAACAAATTTGAAGTTTCAGTGGTTTTGTTAGAGGAGATTTTAAGGATGATATATGAACACCTAAGGGTCGTTTACCCAAACTATTATTCAGTAAACGCTTACCGGTAAAATTTAACACTATAACTTACTTTATACTTTATAGGGTAAAGTTGTAGTTCATAAAAACGGTATTGTGTGTAAAATTTAACCCGTAAACACTTATCGGGTAAGACTCTCCATCCTTATAATCATTTTACCGGGTAAGGTCTTGGTCCTTGCCATGTTCGAAGGTAAATGATTCGGTAAACGCATGTAGACGGTAGGTACTTCTTTCTTGTCCTGAAATGGTTGGTCTCTAAACTGAGATATCAAAGCCTGTGTAATACACTCTGTGTACCTAGTTTACCATTTCCAACTCAAGAATATATATAGTCCATTCCGTAAACAGGCTGCATGTTGTATCCAACATGTCTGGGTGTTTGGCTTGCTTAGAGAGCCAGAAAATTTTAAGCAAGGGTGTTTATGTCTACTCTGTCTAGAGCATATTAACCATACCTATTACTACATGATGACAAAATAAGTTTGCCACTTCTAAGTGAAACCAATCTCTATCAGTGGCTCCAACAGCTTAATTAGGTGTTTTTGTGTAATGTACCCACGTAATGCGGTGGGATGTAAAGGTTCTTAAAAGATACATTTGATTTTTAAATATAATATTTTTGTAAAATATCTTTGAAATACTTGATGGTCAGATGTTATATTAAGAGGTTTTTGCAATGCAAAAAATAGTCCTATATGCAGTTGTAGTTTAAACATCTCGAAAGATTGAAGACTTCTAATTATAGTAATAGCAAAGAGCAGTTATGGGTTCTTATCAACCACTCAAACAGCCAAGAAAGATGGACCATAAATTATGTATCATTTAACAATAGTGCCAGAAAGGATCAAACACAAGCAAAATGGTTCAAATCATAAATAACATCTTTCAATATGAACTTACAAAGAATGTAAAATATATGGTGTCAATTACCATTATCATTACCATCATCACCTAACAATTCAAATATCTACAACCCATATGCACATTGATAAACATAAATCAGACTTGTGCTAACCATTAATCTAAAAAGCAGCCCTTTTCCTTGTTATTACCATAACACAAAAAACAAAGCCAATTCAATCTCTCTTTCTATGTCTCTCTCTCTTTCTCTTTCTCAACTTTTTGTGGATGTTTTGCTTTGCTTGGCCACCACCAGCAAGCAACTGCAGGGAGGTTAACCGCCGTCATTTGGATAGACTTAAAGATGGCCGATTCCAACATATTTTAGGTGACCAACCGCTTTTTTTTCCAAATCAACATGTCCATCCTTATTGGCAAACCGTTTCAAAAGGAAATATGAAACATATGCTCTTATCCAACATATAAATGAGAAACAAATAAAAGAGAATTTATTAACCGATGATAACATAAATTTTCATAATTGAAAACGCTGATAAAATAATGCGAACAGTGGAGGTTCAGTTATTTAAGATGCTAGCTAGGTAATGACATTTTATAAGAAAGTAACATATGAGTTCTAATATTCTAACAGAAAGATGCATCATCTATAGAGAAAATCGAAAAATAAGGCCCAATAATTTCTGGTTTTTGGTTTACAGTTACATACCAATCAATAAGCATCCATATACAAGTAAGTACATACCTGATCCACAATTTCTGTTAAGAGATGAATTGATTACCCCTTCCTAGATGTAGCTTCTGGACACAGAAACGGCATAGCTCAGTCCTATGAACACACAATCAAATGTCAAGCTAGAAACAACCATTATTCTCAGCAGTTAATAGGTAGTGCTAATGTCTAAAATCAGATTAACTAAGACTGTTTGTTTTTATAAATTGATAAATGTCTTAATGTGATTAATCATCTATTTTACCCCGCAATATATTATAACGAAGAATTTATATAAAAAGAATTCCATTTTTACTCTTAAATATGTAAAATAAATATCAAGAAATCTCTCATTTTCAAATAACAAAAAAATTCAGCATTACCCATCTATTTCAACCTCTTCCCAAAATGGTTATCCATGATCATTGAATGGTTATCCAGATGGTAAGGTTACCATCATATGTGCTGTAAATCATGCAAAATATACATCAATTTATCATATATATACAAATGTGTTGTACTTTGACTTGTTCATCTTCAAGTTTGATTTCAATACACTTTCTGAAGCTAGTTGTTTATTCACATACAACATATGAAAGAAAATAAGATAATACAAATTAAAGCATTACATTTATCCACATGTAAACCCACATGCTTTTGCAATACTAATGTTCCAATTGATCCTATTTTATAGGGTGTAATATTTTGGGTTAATGAAATTGATTCAGCAACACCTTTGGTGATTTCATTGAAGCATAAAATGGTTTGAAACACATTTTATCATAATGGGAGCTGCTAAAAGCTTAATGGTTCTGTTAGTACACAGATATGTATTTAAATAATACATATAAAATAAAATAATCGAAATAACTTAATATAATCAACAAATGATTAGAGAAATTTAAATACAGGGAATCGACTGAAATTAAAATCGAATAAACCGTAACGAGGCTGAGGCTCGTGTTGAACACGATTCCCTTAAACAGATTTGCCGTCTGTTCCCAGGGTACAACAGCGTGAGCAAATGTACTGTCGGATATATCACTTGCCCGAAAATGTCGCCGGAGAGACAATGTATGCACGAGAGAATTCAGAAAGCTTTGTGTGTTCGAGATATTGTTATCTTGGACTGAAAACGGACTCCTCTATTTATACTGAAGATTGGAAAACCGAAGGATTAATGTTAATTAATGCTATTAATCATTTCCAATAATGAGTATTAAGGAGTTACAAAACGGTTTTTGAACCAGAGAAATCCGCGACTTACCACGCGGGTGAAGTCGCAGCACAACCCGCGTAATTCACTGTCTCTCGTCTACAAACAGTGTACATCGCGACTTACTGCACGAGTAAGCCCGCGGCTTAACCCGCGTAACTCACTGTTTTATCGTCCATAAACAGAGCATTTCGCGACTAATGGCGCAGGTAAACCCGCGAGCTAACTCGCGAAATACACTGGTTCAAAATAAAATTTTCGCAAAAACCAACCTGCGCGATTTTAGCTTACGACAGTCGCAATCGGCACCCCCCCTGCGCGCGGGTAGGTGATGGAGTAAAACCAAACAAAGAGCTTGTAAGCTCCTTCCACATCTAAGGTTATAAACCTCATAAATTTTGGTCCTCCTTCCTATGTGGGACAAGTTCCCACGCCCACTTGGTTTTGCCAATTTTCTTCCCAAACACTCAACTTTGAGCATCGATATCTCATTCACACATATTCCTTTTTGGACATATAATATATCGTTTTGAAGCTCTCATATAGGAGAACACAAACCCACGAAGAGTTAGATATATACTATACATATACATGTATTTATTTGTGTCCAAAGTTAGTAAAAAATCACATTTTTTACTAAAATTTTCCAACAATCCCCCACATGAATGGAGATCGATCTTTGCATACGGAAATCTCCCTACGAAATTTCCAATGGTCGAATCTTGCATAGGATAGGTAGGTGTTATCCTTTGAACCTTCCCTTGTGAAACACATTTAGCCTCCTAGCTGTCAGTAGACTCGATGTCCTTGAACTGAACTTCCCTTTATGTAGGCGACAATACATTTCACACAAAATTCTTCCTAACAAGGTCATATCCTCATAGTCGTGTTCGTTATGGTCATGAACACTAGCCTGGTTCAGCGAGAGCTGATAGGAATTGAGCCCCCCACAATTCCCTTCGAAGCGACCCCACTTCTCTCTCACATAGGTGATTTTCAATAATCATTAAAAGCCTTAGGCTTAGCCTCATTATCACTGATTCCAGAATTGGAAGTCTATTAACTCCCCCACAGTGACCTCGTCTATTTATACAACTAGGTTGTCCTTTTGAACCCAAATCTTGGGATCTCCAGTCTTCTGGGTAAGGTTTCCTTTGCATGAATTACTCATTCAAGGGCTTTAGTCCCATTCCTTTCGACGAC
Source organism: Arctium lappa (assembly GCA_023525745.1). Taxonomy (NCBI): domain Eukaryota; kingdom Viridiplantae; phylum Streptophyta; class Magnoliopsida; order Asterales; family Asteraceae; genus Arctium; species Arctium lappa. Next base: position 15,762,538 of record CM042056.1, on the reverse strand, counting down.
TTGTACACCAAATCTCTACTTAGGCCTTTCGTAAGCGGATCCGCAATGTTATCCTTTGACTTCGCATAGTCAATCGTGATAACTCCAGTAGAGAGTAATTGTCGAATCGTATTATGTCTACGTCTAATATGTCTAGATTTCCCATTATACATTGTGCTTTGAGCTCTACCAATCGCCAATTGGCTATCATAGTGTATAAATATGGCCGTTACCGGCTTAGGCCATTTAGGAATATCTTCCACGAACTGACGTAGCCATTCTGCCTCTTCACCACATTTATCCAAGGCAATAAATTCAGATTCCATCGTGGATCTGGCTATAACAGTTTGCTTGGACGATTTCCAAGATATAGCCGCACCTCCAAGTGTAAACACATATCCACTTGTTGATCTGGAATCCTTAATTTCAGATATCCAATTTGCATCACTGTAACCTTCGATTACCATTGGATATTTTCCATAATGCAGTCCATATTCACGTGTGTATCTTAGATATCTTAAGAATCTAGTAATACTCTTCCAGTGTTCTAAACTGGGATTACTAGTATACCTACTTAGCCTGCTCACTGCATATGTTAAGTCAGGTCTAGTACAACTCATAAGATACATCAAACTGCCAATTATTCTTGAGTATTCTACTTGTTCAACACCTTCCCCTATATTCTTAGATAGATGTTGACTAGTATCAATTGGAGTTCTAGTTATACTAGTATCTCCTTTATTGAATTTCTCAAGAATCTTGTCCACATAGTGTGTTTGATTTAACATCATACCATTTTGGGTTCTTGTGATTTTTATCCAAGAATCACATCCGCTAAACCCAAATCTTTCATGTCAAATTTAGATTTCAACATATCCTTTGTGGACTTTATCATTTTGTCATCGCTGCCAATTATAAGCATATCATCAACATATAAACACAAGATGACATATCCATGAGTGGTGTCTTTCATGTAAACACATTTATCACACTCATTTATCTTAAAACCGCTTTCTAACATGGATTGATCAAACTTTTGATGCCATTGCTTTGGAGCTTGCTTTAATCCATACAATGATTTAATAAGTTTACAAACCTTGTTCTCTTGTCCCGGGGCAACAAATCCCTCGGGCTGCTCCATATAGATTTATTCTTCTAAATCTCCGTTTAGAAAAGCAGTTTTTACATCCATTTGGTGAATTTGCAGATTTCTAATGGCTGCAATCGCTAACACCAATCTAATGGATGTTATTCTTGTCACCGGCGAATAAGTATCAAAATAATCTAGACATTCCTTTTGTCTATATCCTTTGATAACTAATCTCGTCTTGTATTTATCAATACTGCCATCAGTTTTCATCCTCCTTTTAAAGATCCAACGGTAACCTAGTGGCTTACAACCCGGTGGTAGGTCCACTAGTTCCCATGTATGGTTTTGTAAGAACCCGCGTAATTCACTGTCTCTCGTCTACAAACAGTGTACATCGCGACTTACTGTGCGAGTAAGCCCGCGGCTTAACCCTTGTAACTCACTGTTTTATCGTCCATAAACAGAGCATTTTGCGACTAATGGTGCGGGTAAACCCACGAGCTAACTCGTGAAATACACTGGTTCAAAACAAAATTTTCGCAAAAATCAACCTGCGTGAGCACAAGATTTCGGAGCGGCATTCGTGTCCGCAGGTCGCGCCCATGCACAAGTTCGCCGATTTTAGCCTACGACAGTCGCAATCGGCACCCCCCTGCGCGCGGGTAGGTGATGGAGTAAAACCAAACAAAGAGCTTGTAAGCTCCTTCCACATCTAAGGTTATAAACCTCATAAATTTTGGTCCTCCTTCCTATGTGGGACATGTTCCCACACCCACTTGGTTTTGCCAATTTTTCTTCCCAAACACTCAACTTTGAGCATCGATATCTCATTCACACATATTCCGTTTTGGACATATAATATATCGTTTTGAAGCTCTCATATAAGAGAACACAAACCCACGAAGAGTTAGATATATACTATACATATACATGTATTTATTTGTGTCCAAAGTTAGTAAAAAATCACATTTTTTACTAAAATTTTCCAACAGGTTCTACAATATTGGAATTCCTAAAATCTTATAAAGCAGATATATCAACAAAAATGGAATCTAATACACACAAAATCCAAAAAATGGAATTGAGTTGCAATAATGTTCAAGAGAAATGAAAATGAAATAATCATCTAGCAAATTAAGCAAGAAAAAACACTTTTTTTCTTGATAGACTGAGGAAACTGTATGCCAACAATATAAGTGACTATACTGTTACTCTGCAAAAGTAATACATTTTAAAAATCACAGGGGAAGGGGAAAGAAATTACCTATAGCAGACTGAGCGTTCGAAGTAGCAGTTTGAGTGATAATAGTAGTAAATTGAGCAATCGAAGTAGCTATTTTACACAAACTGTACTAAGGTAACAGAAATGAATGGTAAGCTACTTTGACAATGATCTGTTGACAAAATATGGATATGCAGAGAAACAAGCTTACAAATCACACAAAATATTGAAGAAAATAGGTAGTAAAATGGGCAAAATCAACCAAATTCAGTACGAACTAAAGCAAAAAAACTCATACCCAGATCGTAAAACAGGAAATAAACCATGATTATGGGGATAATAGATTAGGAAGTTTGAAGATTTGGATTCTATTTGTTCATGAATACAGTAAGGAGTGAACCCAAATTGTGAAGATTTGTATTCTATTTGTTCATGAACCCAAATTGTGAACCCAAATCAAAAAGAAGGGAAGAGAAGCACATAATTTGTAGCCTGATACAAATCAGAAGAAGGAAAGCACATAATTTGTAGAATTTCATCATAACCACAAAAACAAAATCAAAATATGTTTTGAAAGTTTAAACCTTGGGACAGAAATAAAAAATCAAACAGTTGGGTTTTTGTTCTTAAACATCAATGTGTTCCCAAGTTCATAATTGATGTACCATCAAAGACATATGCATACCATCAAGACCTGAATGCAAGATCATAGGCAAAACACACATTCAACAGTCAAATTCATTTTAATGTACCAAAGAGATGTGCATACCATCAACAGTCAAATTCATATTAATGTACCAAATACATTCAACAGTCAAATTCATTTGAAGGTTTGAGCCAAAGAAATACAGAATTTCTTATAAAATCAATGGGACAGAAAGAAAAACAGGTTGGAAATGAACAGGATGATGCAGAAATCGATTTGGAAATCAGTGATTTGATGAAGAAAAACATATTTGGAATGAAAGAGAACGAAAGAAGAAGACAGATGATGAAATACTTAAGGATGGACATATACCTTCTTCCTACAATCTGGATTGCAATAACTGAAGATAAAACAAAGGATAAGCAAAAAAGTTGTGAATAATCCAATCAAAGCTGTAAATGAATAAATCAAAAAATTAAACAACAATGAAATCTGATAGATCTTGGGAGCAGCAAAACAACAATCCCAGCAGCAAAAAATCACGATTTTGGGTCAAAAAACCCAAAATCGGACAAAAACACAATATTTAAAGATAAAATTGAAGCAAGGTAAAGCCATACCACAAAGACGATCTAAACGGTGTTGCCTTCGATTTCAATCGATGGTCGTCCAGATTGTGAAGAGAGGATGAATCGGTGGTCTCACTCTTTCTCCGTCTGATCACATTGTTTATATGTAGATAGGAACGATACGCTCCGTATGGGTGAGACGTGAAGAGGTAGAAGGGGAGGTCAGAAGTAGGTGGAAGAAGCCATACTTTCTGGAAGAAGCAATACTCTCGTTGTATTAATCTGTGAAGAAAGCGTGTGAGGTAAGTGAAACATGTATGGGTCTTGATTTGAGCGTATGATGTTTGGTAAGGGTATGGGCCTGTGAAACAAGTATGGGTATGGTTTTTTTTTTAAATTCTTTTATAAAATACTTGATTTGTATGCATAAATGGGTAGTACTTCGTGTATAATATATTGTAATTAAGAGTTTTTCAAATTTTATGCATAAAATTGTTGTACATCATGCTTAAAGACTTGTCTTTAAGACATTTGGTGTAAACCAATATTAAGGTAGTATAGATATATATATTGTATATATGGGGGGACGTATCTTTTGCAAACCGGTCAGTTTGCGCAACCTATGTGAACCATTTTCAGTCAATCGTTTTGGATAATTCCTTTTTTTTTATTATTACTATATTAGCATTTATTGAGGGCACCGATGTCAATTTACTATTATATGGATTTAAGATTATTTTAATTCTTTAATGTTATTATTTGTTTTAGCTTGATTATAGGAGATGATAATCACGGAAATTTAGTTTCCATTTTAACAACAGTATCATCATCAAAATTAATCATTTTTCTTCTGCAAAATTTCGTTAACCAAGTTTAGGTTTTATTTTTTTTTCCTGCAAATTTTCGTGAACCAAATTTAGTTTCCAGTTTAAAAACCGTATCATCATAAAATTAGTTTTTTTTTCTGCAATTATTCGTGAACTGAGGTTTCAATGGAGGATTCAACACTACCAACCGGAGATATGTTTCCGATGAACGAAATATTCATGAATGATGTGGTCGGATCGTCGAAGACATTTCCAACCGAAGTCGTCGAGGATGAAGATGTTTTTCGTATGGATTCGTCGGAAGCGTTTGTCGGTAATGAAGAAGGGGATGATGATTTAAACCGCGTCGGTGATGAAAGTGGTACGAAAGCAGTATATCTTCTTTCTTGGTTATGAAATAGTTTTGTTTATATTGGATCGAACGTCATTATTTCATGATACAGTTTTCTATTTTTTTCGTTATGAAGCACGTTTTGGATAATTCCTATCATGAATGTCAGTTATACTTTACCGATATGCGATTTTTGTTCATATTGTTATTTGATGAATACGAAAGACTGTATATTTGAATATTTCGTTATTTGTTCATGTATGTTGGAACAAATAGAGAGTATTTTTGAATTTCTGTATATTTGAATATTTTGTTATTTGAATTTTTGTATATTTGATAAAGCACGTCTTGGATATTTCGTTATTTGTTCATGTATGGTGGAACATGAATTTAGTTGGATATGTGAATTTCTTTATAGTTGAGTTCTGCATGGGAGTCTTGTTTCATGATTTTATGTGCTTTTTTTAAATAATATTTGTCTATTTTTTGTGAAATTTGTAGATTTGATTCGTCAATGCATTCACTGTCGTTCATCTTCAAATCTACCATTAACGATTCGACTCCTAAAGAAACTTGAATATTTCATCAATCCAAACACTCTAAGCCAATAAATTATGACTTAAATAGTTAGTAGGCATAATATGCATACCTTTACGTTTTTTTCCTTTATGCAAAGTCTTTGATTCATCAGTTCCAAGTTTCATTATGGTTGACTTTGTGTTAGCTGTTAAGAGATAGTGACATTATCATTAATGAATCTTTTCCCGTCTCATTGTTCGGAAATTTAATAAACATAGTATATAATGCGCAATGTATTTTTTTACACAGCCGCAACATGAGTACAGAAAACAACAAACACATAATCATGTATTAACACATAACATGATGGGATGAAGTTTGCATCCAGAAATCATTGGAGCTCAACTTCATGAAGTATAGCTTATTTTAACAATTGACACGTTAATCAAATTTAGTCAATTTTAACCATGCATCAACAACAGTTCATCCATAACTAGAACAGAACAGTTGACTGATGTCTTTCTGCGTTAAACCCAATAACTTATTTCTATAATGTCCTGTATTGCAATATTTACTTCATGTTTCATTTTTATGCATAACTAATGTTGCATGATTCATTAGTAGTAGTGATCTATATCTTCTGTTCAGGATTCCAGGTTATGATGGTCATCATATACACTTGATTGATGATGCAGATCATTAGGACATAACAATTTATTCCATAGTTGGATATATACTTAGGTTGGACCAACATTCTCACCCAATAATCATGCATTGAAAGCATAATAGTAATATTGATTCATGTATATATCATGGATCATATTAGTTTAAAAAGTCAAGCACGCATAAGTAGAATTCTAAATACTTGATTAACGCACGTTTTTATTCAACCCCAACATTTTGATGGTTATCAAATAGCTTCATAGTTTTTTACCTTCAGTTACAGTGCTTGAATCGACAACACCATTCATCGGGATTGGTCGATTTTCCAATTTGCCTTCTTTACCATTTCGCTCACCTACGGGAAGTGATCAGTAACGTGTTTTAGTTATTCTTGAATATAAGAATCATGAATACAATTTTCTTCTTTTTTAAAATTGATTCTAAGAAGTTATTAATCTAATGTAACACCCTAAAAATCTGGAAATAGCAACTAATTTAAAATCTTCTAAATACAACAAATAAAGTTTCATATACAAATACAATTCTAAGGTTTAACCTCAACACACACAATTCCTTCTCTACATAAAATCTATATCAGGGACGGGTGCTACTAAAACCCAATAATAGTCACTATCTCCAAGTTGCGGAAGACTTCACCAAATACTTACACTTGCACAAAGCTAAGGCTCAACCCTTCAGCTGCTAGAACGAAAACCCTCCATCTGGAACCTGATGCACATGCCGACAAATAAAAAGGTTAGGCTTAACGCCTAGTGGGCTCAAGAGTTTTCAACATGTATAAATATATCTTTAAAGGAAAAGAATTCAGTTCAAAACAAGATCTTTCAAAATGATTTATTTTAGAAATGGAAACGACTCGCTTTCCTAGAATATACCTCTTTAAGGACAATGCTCCAATACAACATTCTTTATAAACCGATGCAACCCAAAACTCACTCAAACGTGAATATGAATCGATTCCAAATTTAAGACAACGTAAATAACGCTCCATATTCCAAAATACCCCAAAACACGGACGGGGATTAATACTTAACCCATAAAACATGGAATAAATTCATGTATGCAAAATGTCACCGAAAGCAAATGTATAAAAGACTCAGCTCAAAGACAACACCTTTCGGTGACGGGGGAAACCCGATTTCGCATAATGTGACGTGCACAGAGTAAGCCACACATTACGTTAAATTGGTATAAGTATCGGGCTCAACATCTTTCAGAATACACCCATAGATACTAGCACGGAGAACTTACACCATACCGAAGATGCCTAGCCGTGCCTCAATGGGGAAAACTAGCGTCCCACCATTGGATCAAAGTAATAAAAGTATCAAGCTCGGCATCTTTCAGCGTACACTCATTGATACTAGCACGAAGGTCTTATAACCCAATTTGATGCCTAATGTGCCTCGATGTGGAAAACTAGTCGTTCCAACACCGGACAAAATAACAGAAGTGCTCATGGATCCATAGCAGACAGGGCTGAAACATTACATGACTCAAAACGAATGAACTAACGCATTCAAAACATGTAATTCCCAAATAAGATGCAATAAATGCAAATCATAACCAAGCGCTCTATAATAAGCTATCAAAACCGGACATGTGTCCCCAAGACCCAACAAAATCCAAGCCGAGCCATAAGCTCTACAAATCCAAAGACCCAACGTTGAAAATCATAAAATGCAATCAATGTAAATGACCCGAAATAATGCAACCCATGCTTCAACACACACAAATAACTCTAACATGATTTAGATTGGGACAAAACATTTTACAAGTGGGTTTATACCTTTTATCCTTTCAAATCATCCTATGACACCCAATAAAATGCATTTGTACTCAAAAATATACTCCATGAAATAAATCATTTAAATACCCAAAATATATGATATATTTATCAAAATGCCCAAAATCCCAAATGTGGGTGTTTTATAAGTTTATAAAGTTGAATACTTCCAAATAACCAAAACTTATCAGATGATTAGCAGTTAACAATTTCATATAAAACATGTAAACACTTTAAAATAGACATTTTGGCATGTACATCGTTTTCACAAATCAACTTGAACTCACCTTGCTAGGTTAAGTTAAACCTAGGTTTCAATCCCCAACCATTGGCCTCCAAAAGCATAGATCCCACCTAAAGCTTTCCAAAGACATCCATTCCAACTCTTCAATTCAAGCTTCCAAAACCTAGATCTATAAATTTCCACCATAAACATATAACCAAAACCATATAGAATCGATCCCCGAACGTGATACATCAAAACCTCCATTTTGGGCAAAACCCTAATGTTGGACCCAAATCTTCCAAAATCTTACAAACCGAAATCAAAGGAATCAAACACTAGGAAACCATCAATGGAGTATTTATATCACCTAACAAGGTTTAGATATGGATAAAGTAAACTTACCACATAGGTTTTGGTGAAAACCTAGAAAACTCCAAATTTCTCAAAGATGGAGGTGATGATGATGATGAACGTTTGATCTTTGCTTCCACTCCACCACCATATACTCTTGGATATTCCCAAAACTAATAATCTATCTTTGAAAATCTCTCAAATACGAAACCATGGCATTTTGAATTGCCCAAAACGGAGTAGAAATTAGCAAGATGTGACCAAATGAAGAAAATCCCGATTTTATGAACTGTGAGATTGGCGCGACCCTGACATGTAACAGTGACATTTGTCACTGTCGCGCGAGATGGCACGACCCTGGCATGCAACAATGACAATTGTCACTGTCGCGCGAAATGTACCGAGAGCTCCTTGCCTCACGCGACCCTGCCATGCTAGAGTGCCATTTGTCACTGTAGTGGGCACTGTCGTGCAGAATGTACCGAGGCCTTTTTCGACGGCTTTCCCGACCGTTCTTCGACCATTCTCCCAAATATTCCTCGACCTTTATCCCGGCCATTCCTCGATCATTCTCTCGAAACATTTGATGCTATTATACCAGTTATACTGCCATTGCCATAATTACATGGCACATTCGTTGGGATGACCAAACACTCGGTGACGCCGGTGCCATAGTGACATATGTCACAACTGCATAGCACTATAACCGGGACTACCACACTTTCAGTACCATTGGTGCTATTGTGACAGATGTCACAACTACATGGCACCATAGCCGAGACGACTATATTCTTAGTACCATTGGTGCTATTGTAACAGATGACACAACTACATGGCACTATATCCATACTCTATATGTGGTTCTTCCTTTACCTATTCACCCAGTTCAACACTTTTCTTCAATTGGGATAGAATTTTACGGTGCTACATCTAAGAACCACATAAATCCACCTAATTAATGATGCAACTTGATGACAAACAACTGATTCATATACACTTATCATTTGTCGTTTAATGAACATGGTATTTCATATTTTTGTTTCGCTTGAATTAAAATCCATGTTTGTATATCTGTCTCATCACGAGATATTTTTTCTCTATTCAAATATATGTAATAATAAACTTAAAAGAACACTGTAAATTAAGTCGATCAATAATGATATCGTTAAAATATATTCTATAATGCATTGTAATATATATATATATATATATATATATATATATATATATATATATAAAGCTCAATGTTCAAAAAATACTATTATGTTCTTGATCACAATAAAGTCAAAAAGTGACAATGAAGACACCCCAACATGCTTCAAGAAAAAGAAAAGGTAAAAGGTAAATTAAACATGATTCATATAAACTTGATTCATGATGCAGATCATTAGGACATAACAATTTATTCCACAATTGGATATATACTTATGTTGGACCAACCTTCTCACCCAATAATCATGCATTGAAAGCATAATAGTAATACTGATTCATGTATATAACATGGCTCATATTAGTTTAAAAGGTCAAGCACACATAAGTAGAATTCTAAATAATTGATTAACGCACGTTTTTATTACATTTTGATGGTTATCAAATAGCTTCATAGTTTTTTACCTTCAGTTTCATTGCTTGAATCGACGACCACATTCATCGGGATTGGTCGATCTTCCAATGTTCCTTCCTTACCATTTCGCTCACATGCGGTAACTGATCAGTAGACTTTTTAATTATTATTTGAATATAAGAATCATGAATCGGAGTGATTTATGTGGTTCTTAGATTAATAACTTCTTAGAATTAAGTCATCATGAGATTACGGCTCTAATAGTACTAAAACAGATGCAATGAGGAAAAAAAAGCTTCGCCTTGTGATGGTTTGAGTTATGATTTTCCAAGTGTTCATAACAGGAAGGTTATGGTTTTCATGCATAGTAAGTAGATGCATCTTTCACAAGCATTCTTGAACTAAGACGTGTTGCTAGCTAAGCCCATATCTCTTGCTTTAATGTTTGTTTATGTAGAAAACCTTTCCAAGCTTAACTAGTTTTATATCATGAATATTAATAAATTAAGGTCTAAAACCCCTTTGGTTTTTAACTTTTGATAACTTATTTAAAACAAGCAATCAAATAAATTCAGTAATCAAACACTTGTTATTAAGTCTAGGCACTTATATTACAGTAATCAAACACTTGTAGTGTTTGATTCGGTCATGAACCGAACCAATCAGCTTGAATCTTCTCAAAACCAAACCTGGACAAATCAATTAATTTGAATTCAACCTTGTTCAGTGTTTTGGCTTACATCTCTAATGCTTCTTCAAAACAAGCAATCAAATAAATTCAATTTGATTATAACATTCTGGTTGAAATAGGGACCCAGAAGTAGAATACTGAATCATTGTTAAAAAGTCATGCCCCAAGAAGTAGAATACTAAATACTTGATAGTTTTTACCTTCAGTTTCAGTGCTTGAATCGACAACCACATTCATCGGGGTTGGTCGATCTTCCAATGTTCCTTCCTTACCATTTCGCTCACTTGCGGTAACTGATCAGTAGAATTTTTTTAGTTATTTTAAGAATATAAGAATCATGAATCAGTTGGATTTATGTGGTTCTTAGATTAATAACTTCTTAGAACTAAATCATCATGAGATTACGACTCTAATAGTACTAAAACCGATGCAATGAGGAAAAAAAGCTTCGCCTTGGGATGGTTTGAGTTATGATATTCCAAGTGTTCGTAACCGATGGTTTGAGTAATTAATGTGTGTATATTTCTTGGTTAACCTATCCCCTAGTTTATGTTGCATCAAGAATATCTTCTAAGTCTAGGCACTTATATTACAGTAATCAAACACTTCTAGTGTTTGATTCGGGCATGAACCATAGCTTATGTGGTTCATGAAGTCTTATATTCAAATGATTCATGAACCAGAATTCATGAACCGAACCAATCAGCTTGAATCTTCTTAATACCAAACCTGGACTAATCAATTCAGTTGAATTCAACCCTGTTCAGTGTTTTGGCTTACATCTCTAATGCTTCTTCAAAACAAGCAATCAAATAAATTCAATTTGATTCTAACATTCTGGTTGAAACAGGGACCCAGAAGTAGAATACTGAATCATTGTTAAAAAGTCATGCCCCAAGAAGTAGAATACTAAATACTTGATTAACGAAATCGGAATCATGAATAAAAAAATGTACTCATGAATGGTGTTACGTAATCTTTGTTTAAATAATCATCAACCCAGAAGTGTAATACTGAATAAAAAAAAGGTATTCATGTTTTCAGGTTACCCCACTTTGAATTTTTACACATGATGAATATACCATACCTTTTAATATGAATATAACATGTTCCCTTTTTTCAGATTTTTAGGGTTTCATACCCCACTTATTAAATGTTGCATACAACAAAAACCCCAAACGAATTAACCAAATAAAACAAATAAATTCATTGCTTTATAAGAAAAGTTCTTCCAAATATTCTGATTAGGGTCAATCGAAAAAGTTTATTAAACCCCAATATATTCATTGTAAAAAAAAGCTCCATATTTTTTTTTACCTTCAGTTTCAGTTGTTGAATCGACGGGCACTTCCATCGGCATTGCTTGATTGTCTATTTCGACTTCTTCGACATCCCCTTTCCCTGACGGAACTGAATTTCCGTCGTCTTCATCAAGAACAACAGGGTTATCAGGGGTGTTTTTGAAACGGGAGAATGTAGTCTTCAACATTATGCGTTCGCTAGGTCTTCGAACTGCAAAGAAATTAACAAGTGCTTGTTATATACTGATTCATTGCCACTGTATTTTAAGAATCGATTGTTGCAATCGTACCTCGATTTGGATGCATCATTGTTTCTGAAAGCTATTGAAGTCTCATATACGATAATCGTAAACGATATCCTCTCTATATTTCTGGTGATCTGTTTTCTTTGAAGAAGCTATTTGATTTGGTCGGATTTAATCACGGAAGGCTTTAATCCCGTAAAATCAGTTCCCGATTTCTATTCCTGAATAACGAGGAATGTTCTACCGAAAATGCCCTTTAGGGCTTAATTAGTTTGGTAAAAAATAATATAAAAATCTAAAATAAATTCATATTTTCACAAAACCCCCTGGTGAATCTCAGTCGTAGATTGGAAAAATGGATGGATCATAATGGTTCACATAGTTTGCGCAAATTGACCGGTTTGCAAAAGATACCAACCCTATATGTGTGTGTGTGTGTGTATATATATATATATATATATATATATATATATATATATATATATGAGAACCAAAAAAAGGATGTGAACCGTGAGAACCAATCTTAGTCGTTTAGTGATTTTAATCTATGGCCATTAAACATAATGACATTTTTGTGATTTCTTTCAAATTGAAAGGGCATTTATGTCCATTTTCCAGATCTCATCTCTTTTCCAGATCCTATTCATTGTCTTCCTCATACCAACACAGATCTCATGTCTTCCAGATCCACACCGGTTTCTATAATCACCGATCAATTTCTAGATCCTATTCATCCTTATCCTCTTCCCCCACCGCTTCTGATATTTTCCTATCCAATTTCACGCACAGAACACCAAAAACACACATATTTCACGCAGTAATCAACAATCAGAGTTCGTCCGTCTTTGATTTTGATAGGTTTTTCCGGTAGAAGTTTCGAATTTGGGGCAGAATTACCTACTTTCACAGTCAACGAAGATTTGAACTGAGGGAAGGCAGAATGTCATCATCGTAATCTTGAGATTCTCGGAGGATATCAAATTTTAACTCGTCAAAGTTGGTCTAGTTGGAGAAAATCACGTGCTTTTCATTCTACAGATCCAGAGATCGATTCACTTTGGATGGACTCAAGAAACTAATTTTCTCTCAATTTAATTTCCCGTTTGAAAGTTTTTTCGGGTTTAGTTAGTTATCGGTGTTAGAAGATTTGTTTTTTTTTCAGAATCCTCATCGTCAATGGAAGCAGATAGGTTGTTTGAGACTGCTTATAATAATGAGATGTTTCATGTAGATTCTTCAACATATGATTTCTAGTTCAACATGGTGCAAGGGAATGGCCTCCTCCGTTGACAGTAACAGCAAGGATGGTGGACCTGCTACTGCCCTGGTTATGATGCAATAGTGGAGGTTTAGGGAAATGCAAAGCCGATAGCAGACCTTATCCAATGGAAAAGAAAAGCAAGTATCCTGATAACATGAAGTAAACAACCTATCTGTCTCAAACATCAGGTTTAACTTATGTTTGGATTTCATTAATTTATGTTTGAATTTCATTAGATGAAATAGCATATTTATGAAAATTGTAATTTATTTCATGTGGTGAAATTAGGTATAGATGAAATTTTTGTTTGATTTCATGTGGTGAATTAAGACATAAATTAACTTATGTTTGGAATTCATTAGATGAAATAGCATATTTATGAAAATTGTAATTTATTTCATGTGGTGAAATTAGGTTAGTATGTGTTTCATATGGTGAATCTGTGGGTTTCATCTGATGAATTAACTTGTATGTTTCAACTGGTGAATTTTGTTACCAAAATGACGATTATGCCATTTTCATGTGGTGAAAAACTTTTAATTAAACCATTGGATCAAAACCAAATTACGGCTTAGATCGGTTCTCACGATTCTCACATGATTTAACCCCTATATATATATATATATATATATATATATATATATATATATATATGGGTTGTTTAATTTGCAACCCTTAAAAATGTTGCAATCCTTGCAACCGACATCTTAACCGTCGGATTTATGATCGGCGGTTACAATAGATATGGGCCCAATATTTTTAATTAAAAAAACAGAAAAATAAAATAACCACCGATCATGAATCCGACGGTTAAGATGTGGGTTGCAAAGGTTGTATATATATATATATATATATATTTTGGAATGATATTTTGCAACCCTGAAAAAGGTTGCAACCCTTGTCACCCACATCTTAACCGTTGGATTCATGATCGACGGTTATTTTATTTTTATTTTTCTGTTTTTTTAATTAAAAATATTGGGTCCATATCTATTGTAATTGCCGATCATGAATCCGACGGTTAAGATGTGGGTTGCAAGGTTTGTAACATTTTTAAGGGTTGCAAATAAAACAACCCCTATATATATATAGGGGTTAAATCATGTGAGAATCGTGAGAACCGATCTAAGCCGTAATTTGGTTTTGATCCAATGGTTTAATTAAAAGTTTTTCACCACATGAAAATGGTGTAATCGTCATTTTGGTAACAAAAGAGAGCGCATCACGTCTCCACATCTTCACAGGTCATTCATGTGTTATGCATGCATATTCATAATGAATATAACACGCATATAAAATTTTACGTAAAAAACGATTAAAACGAAAAAAAAAAACTATATCGAGATGGATGTCATATCGAAGAGCACGAAATTCTCGTTTTTCTGATGTAATTTGTTTGATTAAAATATTAGTAATTTTTAAGATAAATTATTTTAAAGTTTAACGGGGTAATATTTTTTTTAATTAAAAATAAAAAGTCAAAGATGGTAGGCGTTGATTAAAAATTACAATTTTGTCCTTAATCACTTCCCAATTAATCTTATTATATATTAACCATTTATTAGTTTTTTAAGTTTTGATCAATGGTTAAGATTTGTCCTCATGTGCACAATGAAAAATGAGTTTTCATTTGAACTCACCCCTATATATATATATATATATATATATATATTGGAAGGATATTTTGCAACCCTTAAAAATGTTGCAACCCACATCTTTACCGTCGGATTCATGATCGGCGGTTATTTTATTTTTATTTTTCTGTTTTTTTAATTAAAAATATTGGGTCACATATCTATTGTAACTGTCGATCATGAATCCGACGGTTAAGATGTGGGTTGCAAAGGTTGCAACATTTTTAAGGGTTGTAAATTAAACAACCCCTATATATATATATATATATATATATATATATATATATATATATATATATATATATAGGGGTGGTTTCAATTGGAAACCAAATTTCATTGGAAATTTTGGAAACCAAATTTCAACCATTGATCTTTTTAATCAATGGTTAAGATTCATTTGAATTATATATGGTAATAAATTAATTAATTTATTAATAAAAGATAATAATAATATGTCAAAAGGGTAAATGTGTCTTTTTCTTTTGTGTTTCAAATTTGGCAACAAAGATGAAATATGGTAATAAATTAATTAATTTATTAATAAAAGATAATAATTATATATGGTAATAAATTAATGAATTTATTAATAAAAGATAATAACAATATATCAAGACTACCTTTTTATTACATGTTCATCAATATGCAGTATGTAAAAACCCAATTAAGTTTCATTACCATTATTGTTTCATTACCTTTTCATTATGTTTCACTATATCAAATATGTTTCATCAGGTTTCACTATATTAATATTTTGTTTCACTATATCGGGTTTCACTATATTAATATTTTGTTTCATTATCTTTCCATTATGTTTCACTATATCAAATCTGTTTAATCAGATTTCACTATATTAACATTTTATGTTTCATCAGATTTCATTATATTAATATTTTGTTTCACTATATCAAATCCATTATGTTTCATTATATTAATATTTTGTGCTTGGAGGTAATTTCATATGAATACTTGAAAAATTAAATATTTATTTTTTATATTAATATTTTAATCAATCAATAGAATAAAAAATAGACGATCTGTATGATTAAAATTTGTTTTCCTAAATTAAATATCTCATTTTTATATTAATAATGACTAACATTACCATATATAAAATAAATTAAAAATAAATAATTATTAATATAATAATAATAACAATTACCATATATATTATGAAATAATGTAAAAGACTAAAATAACCTTATCAATTAAAAATAAAATTAAAAAAAAGAAATTCAATGATTGGTTGATTTCAGTTTCCAAAGTTTCCAATGTAATACTGGTTTTCAATTGATCCCTCCCTTCCACTATATATATATATATATATATATATAGTGGAAGGATATTTTGCAACCCACATCTTAACTGTTGGATTTATGATCGACGATTATTTTATTTTTATTTTTCTGTTTTTTTAATTAAAAATATTGGGCCACATATCTATTGTAATCGCCGATCATGAATCCGATGGTTAAAATATGGGTTGCAAAGTTTACAACATTTTTAAGGGTTACAAATGAAACAACCTCTATATATATATATATATATTAGCCGCAAATACCCGTTCCTATGATCCCAACCCGTTGGTGATGTAGTGGGAAACGAGGGGCTCTAGACAACTTTCCCCAACTCACGCCTTACGAATTTATTTTGTTATTAATTAATTAAATATTATTATTTATTTATTATTAAATGCGTAAGTGCTCACGTAATGTAGGTTCTACAAGGTACAAGAAGCCTCTTTAATGAAATGGTGGATTTTTATTTTTTATTTTTTATTTTAATAATTATAATTTTTTTTTGCTGATATCTTTAATCCAATTAATTTGTATAGGTACAAATAATAGGCCTGTTTGATCCAAACACTCCTGGAGAAACAAGCCCGTAATAGCGACGAGAGTAGCATAATGCATTTGCATTTTTTGTTTGAATTGTCAATTTGAAGTTTTGTTCATATTTGATTACAAGTTTTACATGTGTTTCTTTGAGTCAGTATTGGGTGAAGTATGCAGAAAGTCATCTGATCCAATTAAAATTGATATGTTCGGTTAATAATTGATTTATCCAATTAGAACATACTAAACATAAATGGATATTAAATTGTAACTAATTCAGATTAATCTGAAACTTCAACATCTAAATTGGATTATTTGGTTTTCAATCTAGTTACCATTAAATAACCATCCAATTAATAAATTATAACTAATAATATTTTACAATATTGTGTTAAATATTATAAATTTCAAAGTTTTTTGTATTGTTTTTAAAGGAAAATAGAAAAATAAACGATAAATCAAAATATTGAATGGATCAAATCCAAACTAATTGATTGCCAATAATAATATGAAATCTTGAAATTGATCTCATCTAGTTATCCATTTAATTCATTTGGATTGGATCGAATGCCAAAATCCAACATCTAATGAATAAGTAGTTCCATCTAAATCTATTGATTTTTCAACTAATCTCAATGGCACGTTTGTGAACAACATTGATGCAAATGTTTTCTTCTTACATAGAACGCAGAAACTTCATGCTTTCTAATATACATATATAATCTAAAGTTGTTCATAGACAAAACGGTCATTTAAACCGAGCCAACATGTTTGATAGAAAACGGGTTTGAACAATCATTCTTAAAAGATGGCTTTAATTGACTGAGTTCGTTAAGGTTGCGTTTGGTACATGGGAAAGGACAGAACATGACGAGACAAAACTCATTGTTCCATGTTTGGCGTGACATGGGACAAATTCACTGTCTCATATTTGGCACGACATGAGACAGGGACAAGGACTGGACATGGTAGGACAAGATGAGTCAAAAAATGGTTTTTTCTTGTTCCACCAAAATAGGTGGAACAGCATGAGACAAAAGTGAGACAGAAACTAAAAATTACTGATATACTGTCATTTGATATACAATCATAATATGGTATTAGTCTTAAGGTTCACCAGTACCCATCGTCGCCAACACCACCATCGGCGACCACCAGTAGCCACCGCCAACCATCGTCGACCACCTCTACCTATTCTTCCACTATAGCAACCTCCTCCACTACCTCCACAACCATCGGCCATCGCCACCACCACTACCATCGTCGACCACTTCAACTAACACTGATCACCACCACGACACCACCCATGGCTGCCACCACCATCGACGACCACCGCCAACCATCGTCAACCACTTCCACCTCTTCCTCCACCACCTCCACAACCACCCCCGTCGCCACCTCCACCGATCACCACCACCCATTGTCGCCGCCACCACCGACACTCACCGCCAACAACCGTCGGCCACCTTCGCCTCTTCCTCCACTACAACAACCTCTTTTACCACTGTCCACGTCCACCACCACTACCATCGTCGACCACTTATACCTCCGCCACATCAACCACAACTACCTCCTGCACCACCACTAGCTTTCACGTCCTTCACCAGCCACCTATCACCTTTATCTTTACCTGTCGCTGCAACTATGCCCCACCAATTCATAAATATCTTCCAAAATTGAATAAAATATTATATTTTCTTTGTATGAATCGGAATTTTCGAACTACCATAAGTTATTTCATATTCATCATTCAAATTTCATACCATTGTTTTTGTATGTATTTATATGTATGAAAATTGTGTAAAAAATAAACATATTTTTTAATTAAATTATTTAAAGATATATAATTTATTTGTGTCATTTATAACTATTATATGACATATAAAATTATCAAGCAACTTTTAAATAAACTTGTCCATTTCAGTCCTATGCAGTCCTAGTCGTACCAAACACAAGACATACATTTGTCTTGTCCAGTCCAGTCATGTCCTATCCAGTCCTCTCCTCTTGTCCTATCATGTCCTATCTAGTTCTTACTTGTCCAGTCATGTCCAATCATGTCTGCGTGCCAAACGTTACCTAATATTAATGAACAATACAAAAATAATTCTGAATAGACTTACCTTACTCTCACACACACACACACACACACACACACACACACATATATATATATATATATATATATATATATATATAGAGAGAGAGAGAGAGAGAGAGAGGTGAGTTAATACGAGAACACTATATACTTAAGAAAACACGAAAACAACCAAATATATACAAAATCATATATGACTCATGCGACTTTGCCCGCGACTCAAAGTCGCCCGCGTCCATTTAAGTCGCTAGCAAAAGTCGTCCGCGTCCATTTTTTTGGCCGTTAATAGCGAATCATATATGATTTTCTACATGATTTATTGTTTTCTTAAATAGTTAGCGTTATCGTTTGAACCATCCTCTCTCTCTCTCTCTCTCTCTCTCTCTATATATATATATATATATTCATAAACATATAATTAATTAAGTTTTAATAATTAATAGAGTGAATTGTGGATTTGGTCCCCGTGCTTTGTTACTTTCTTTGACTACGGTCCCTATAGTATGTTTATTGTGGATTTAATCCATGTGATATTCAATTTATCTTGGTCATGGTCTATCTGACTAACGCATCCGTTAACTCCATTAAATCAATGATCATTTTAGTTATTTTGCCTAATTTGTGTCTTTTTATGATAAAAAAAATAAAAAATATATTTTTAACACACACACACACACACATATATATATATATATATATATATATCAAAATAAATAAAATATTATGTTATTGTATGACTTGATTCTTTAAATTTTTAAAAAATTAATTATATTAAATATGATTTAATTTTATTATTTTATGTGATGGTGGAAAAAATTATGGTTTTATTGTAATTAAATTTTAATTTAAACAAATTAGATCATAAAATTATATCTTATTTTATTTAGAGCGAATAAAATAAGACATGTTTTTATGATTTAATTTATTAAATTAAAACTTTAATTATGTTAAAGGCGATACAAATTTATTGTTTTTTACTATCATTTCAACAAACAAGCTTATTATCGATATTTTGACACCAAAATCATTGAAAACCATTGAGAAATGAACTCTAATTTTATCATCTTAAAATTAGAGGTTCCAATTTTCAAATTGTTTTTCAATAAAAAACTCAAAACAAACCGTTTAAATTTTAATGAAATAAAATATTTAAGTTACGAATATTTTAACTCACAGCCACAAGGCAAAACATAGAGCATCATATGTCAGGTAACACCAACATGAAAACATGTTAGCATTTAGAAAATAGCGAAGATCAGCTACAACATCCATCAATAGAAAGATATGACATGGTCTTATCATTATTCGGTATACCTTCCGTCCCAAAATAAATATTTATAATAAAAAAGGCACACGGTTTTAGAAATGTGTAATTATTAGTTTATTACACTTGTTAATTTTATTGTAGGTTAAAATATTCGTAACTTAAATATTTTATTTCGTTAAATTCTAAACAGTTAATTTTTAATTTTTGACTGAAAAATAAAAAATTAAGGAGAAATCGAGAGATGAATAGCTTGGGCCTCGGCTCCCCTGGTTTTGAAGAGTATAAAATAAACCATCGTGGAAAGGATAAATTGTTTGATTTTGAAAAGCACAGAATAAGTCATTTTGTGAACTTTTTTTTATAAATAAATAAATTATTAAACTTTTAAAAATTGGTTATCTGCGTCTTTTTAGTTAAGAAAAATTACTTGAAACCCGACTAAGAAGATTTAAAAAAACATAAATCAGTTTTACCGCTTCCAAACACTACATTATTTAAATCCCTCGCCACCCCTTGTCGTCCGCTCTCTATGACCTCCCATCACCGTTATTGCCCTGCCTTTGTCTTTGATCTCTCTCTTTTTGATTGTTTTTTATTATTATCTTTTTTTATATGTCTGAACGTGCTCCATTAAAAAGTTACCATACAATTGAAAATAAATAAAATAAGTCACAAAAAGAAATACAAAATTATATATCTAAAATACATAAAAAAAATAAAAGAAATATAAAATTTGCAAGATAATAGAGTATTGAAATGTAGAGAAAGATTGGTATGAGAAAAATATGTCAATATTGGACTTTATTTTAAGAGAATTGAAAATTATGAATTTTGGTATATTTTTTTTATTAAAGTCTTTTTTTTTAATTAGATAAGTTTTATCAAAAAAATAGAAATTACACTAATCAAGTTGCAACATGTGGCAAAAAGTAAAATGAAAAATTGACCGAACCAAGTTTACTTCATAATCTAGTTCGGTGAGATTGGGTTGCTTCTTTTTCTTTTTCCTTTTATTCTTCTTGTTTTATCTTTTTCTCAATCTCAACCAATCTAGTTGTCCAAGATCACGGTTAAAGGTAGTCTTAGGAAAAAGAAAGTACTTAATAAAGCAAAATTTCATATTCTTTATTTAAAAAATATATAAAATAATATATCATTTTTACAAATACTATTTTTTATTTGTTGTTGTGGATCGTTTTGTAATTTTACTTAGGCTATGTTTGGCAAACTAGCTTATAAGCTAACTTTTCAAAACGCTACTATGAGTAGCTTTTCAATAAGCTAGACTAGCTTATGCCAAACAATGCCTTAATAGTCCAAGGGGTATTTCCGTTCCTTCCCACGTTTTAGAGGAAAGTGTTTGGTGGAAATTTGTCATTTATTTTCGATAATTCATTTTCTTTATCTCCTAGATCCTCCCTTTTCCCTCATTTTCCTTTCCTTTTCTTCATTTGAGAACGCGGCTAGAGTTTGGTGCACGATCGAGTATGTACAAATCTGAAAAGGATTTAATTAGACAAGATTGAACCGAAAAAAATAAGATGAACAGGTTAAACAATCACGGAAGATTAAAAAAAAAAAAAAAACTTAAAGAAAAAAATATACCGTGTGTCAAATCAATATTGCTGCAAAATAGAGACGGCAAAAGTTTTACCATCTACATCATAAAATCCAATAACAAAAAATAATTTAATTTTGAAAAAATAATCATGAAAAAAATGATCATTCAGTAATCAAGAACAACAAGAGTATCTGCTGCTTTTATCTTGTTTGGATCCAGCATCACCATTGTTTGCAAGTGTTACCCTGTTTACAGATAACTCGGCTTTATACGAATCCGAATTCAAAACTTTCCGACTAACGTTGTTGTAGATCTCCTTGATGACCATCTCGAAAGCCATTTTGACATTTGTTGAATCGAGTGCCGATGTTTCCATGAAGAACAATCCATTTTCCTCTGCAAGCTTCTTGCCATCTTCCACAGATACAGCCCTGATGTTGTCCAAATCACATTTGTTTCCAACCAACATTCTTGCCACCGTTGTCTCCGAATGAGCTGCATACCCAATCATCAGTAAACAAACGTTAAGATAATACAGAAAAACAAGATGATCATTTCTCCATAATATATGTTCTATCCTCCCTAATGGGTTCCACGTATTTTAGAGCTAAGATCTACCACTTTGGAAATTCGACAAATTTGGAAGGGGTGTGTTGGTGTCTAACATCAGTTAGACCACTGGCGGACCTAGAAATTTTTTCAAGTGGTGGCACCAATTTGAATACAAAAAATTAAACCATTGATATATTTTTACAATATATTTTTTGGTCTGTTGGTTACTTCCTTGCTTTTTGTATGCAAGTTCCTGTGTTCAAATCTTTTATCCCAAAAAATTTCAAAATAAAAACTAAAAACTAAGAAAATGATACAAATGGGATTAGAAAGTCGAAACCATGCCTAGAAAGGGAGAAAAAGATCATGCAAACCAGCTATACCAAGAGAAACTTTGTATTATTATTGTAGTTTCAAGAAATATATGGTTGTACCTAACAAAATAATATAATGCCAACTTTCATGACCCTAATTTTTTTTACGCTACAACGAAGCAACGAAGTGGTGGCCCTCTGCCACCCTATGCACCATAGTCCGTCCACCCCTGGGTTAGACTAAACCATTTCTTCTCAATTCTTCTGAATGGCTATTTTGGATTGTAATCTAATGGGTTTTACATATTCTAACATGGTACCACTCTAAGGACTCCACACTACAATTTTGTACCCGTCTACTCCCCTCTAGACACTCTGAAATTATGTGTGTGATTCTCTAGCCTCATTTGGAGGTGTCATTGTTTACACTTAGACCATTTCTCCTAAATTCACTCTTTTGGATAGTAGTCTAACGAGTTTTACATATTCTAACAACAATAATACAGGAAAACTAGTTTATTCCGGCTCAAATCTTGTTCAGAAATGTTTAGTTTGAAATTCGATAGAAAGTAGTTCAGGATTTGAACCGGAACGTGCTCCCAAAACGGATCCAATCAGAGGTTTTCTTCATGGAATTAGATCACATCAGAACACAGATTCATAATCAATGGAGTTCAAATCCAATTAATCACAGTTACATTTGTATGCATCTGGATCTACCTAATACCAATTCATACGAAGTGATCTAAAATTCTAAATCATGTAATTAACGAATTAAAGTAAAGCAAATTGAGATCAGATCGTATAATTGAACTCACTATTAAGCTCCTCGAGCCACCGCGAAACACTATCGAACGTGGTACCACGTGAGATATCGTAAACAATTAGGGCACCAACGGCGCCGCGGTAGTAAGCGGAGGTGACCGCACGGAACCGTTCCTGACCTGCAGTATCCCAAATCTGAGCCTTAACCTCCTTGCCATCGATCTCCATGCTCTGCGTCTGAAACTCAACTCCGATGGTGGCCTTGGAGTGCATATTGAACTCGTTACGAGCGTATCGAGATAGCAGGTTTGATTTTCCGACCGCCGAGTCTCCGATGATGACTACTTTGAACAAATACTCCTCTCCTTCATCGTCGGATGAATCCATTGTTTAATTGGATGGTGAATTTTTGAGGAATTTGAAGCAAGATCTGGAGTTTAAGGAATGATTAGGTATTGAATGTAGGTTGTGATTTGGGAAGGAGGACAGCGAGAAGCGGTTGAAGAACAGGCTGGCAGAGTTGCAGAGACAGAGGTGCTTTATTAGTGGATCCCACCTTTGGCCGCCAAATTACTTCGAAATAAAACACCTCCGCCGTTACTTTTTTTTATTTTTATTTGAGTAAATTACGTTTTTAGTCCCTATGGTTTGTTGAAAAGTTCTATTTTCATCCTTACGATTTTGAAATTATGATTTTCATCCCTATAGTTTATATTTCATTACCTTTTCATCCTTATGATATAAATTTTAGAGTAAACTCTAATTTTGGTCCCCATGGTTTATTGAAATATTTGAAAGTGGGACTTAAGCTTTGATAACTCTATAAATCGTCCTCATGGTTCTCATTTTGCTCTGAAAGTGGTCCTCCGTCATTAACTCCGTTAATTTTCTCCGTTAGTGACAGGGGCATTTTTGTCCATTTAAGTTTTCTTTTTCTTTTTAAGTAGGTCAGGCCAAAAAAAAAACTTTCGATCAATGCATCAAAAAACCTATATAAAAAACACTTTGACCAAATCCTTCGATCAAAACTTTCCACCGGCTATAGATGCAACTTTTTTGTAAATTGTTGGTTTTTATATCTATACTAATCCTAAATGGTCATTAGATGCAACTTTTTTGTAAGTTGTTATTTATTTTTTTGTGAACTATCTAGCTTTTTTGCCTCGTAATGGTAGTTCCAGCATTTGAATTGTTCTATCTTTCATTTTTACTATGTGTTCCAAAAAATATGCCCCAATTTGAAGAGACGACTATTCGAGAAAATATTGTTGTCTTAAGGGTCGTTTACCAAACGTTTATCCGGGTAAGTATTTACCAGTAAAATTCAACACTATCACTTACTTATCGGATAAGGTTTTAGTCCACAAAAATGGCATCGTATTCCGCTAAGCGCTAATCGTGGTAAGAGTCTTCGCCGTCACTTACCGGGTAAGATTATTAGTCTTTGCCATATTCATCCAGTAAGATAATGTGACTTAGTAAGAGCTTATCCGAGTTAGCTTTTTGTAACACCCCGATTTTTTGAAAGGTATCATTCCAAGTTAATTCAGAAACCGAGATATAAAGGAAAAATAAGATTTTTGACTTTGGACTTGAATCCTTGATTTTATAGTCTAGATAGATGAAGGATTCAATTACGAGTCCAACGGTTCTTTCCGGAGCAAAAACGGAGCTATAACGAGGAAGTTATGAACAAAACGAGATTTGATCATTTGTGAAGGGGCTGAGTGTGCCACTGGGTGTGGCGCACAACCCGTGCGCCCACCCTTCACAAATAGCGCACGGGTCGTGCGCATGGTGCAGAGCCCTTATACGGGCATTAATTGACTTTAACCCCAAATATCCTCATTTCTCGTCTTTCTCATTTCTCTCATTCTCTCCCAACCCTTCCTCTCA
The DNA here is from genome assembly GCA_023525745.1 of Arctium lappa. NCBI lineage: Eukaryota > Viridiplantae > Streptophyta > Magnoliopsida > Asterales > Asteraceae > Arctium > Arctium lappa. The sequence goes on along the minus strand of CM042056.1, from coordinate 15,737,327 downwards.
ACCTACCTCATTTAAACTCCTACCAAACACCAAATCATCACCATTTGTTGCTAGAGTGAGGATCTTCACCCAAGGTTTCGGTTTAGAAGCTTCATCGCCAACCTCATCTTCATCTTCTCCAAGTATTCTTCACCATTGTTGGCCAAATTTGGAGGTTTTCCAATAAACCTACTTGTAAGTCATTCTAACCATTTCTAAACCATGGAATAAGTTATAAAAGCTTCATTGATGGTTTTCTAGTACTTGATTTCTCTAGATTTCGGTTTAGATCTTTGTTGGAAGTTTTGGGTCAAAATTAGGGTTTTGCCCAAAATAGAGATCTCGTTAATTAAGTGTTTGGGAATCAATTATTTATGGTAGATAATGTATATTTATGGTTGGAACCTTGTGGATCTAGGTTTTGGAAGATTTGGTTTGAAGAACCAAGTTTCTTCAAGGAAAGTTCTAAGTGGGTAAAATCTAGATTTAGTCTAAATCTAGCAAGGTGAGTTTACTAAACTCTTGTTAAAACTGGATACACATCATATTTGCTTAATTGTTGTTATGATCACATATTGCTCAAAATGGTCACCTTTACGGGCTTATGTATTTGATGGTAGTTCCATGAGATTATGTGAGATATGTGTAAATGAAGTATCAGACCATGATTTACTCTATGTGGTGTAATTATTTGGGAAATTTACATATGTGTGCCCACAATGGGTATTTGACATGATTATGGAATATATGTTTGGTATAACATGATGATTTCCATTTGGAATACACACTTGGTGTTATTGTATCTACTGCGTGGTTATGTGGATATTTAAGCCTTATGTGGGACTCATGCTATTAGGAGGGTGTTATCGTATCCGTGGTTGGTACCGGAATATATTTGGTTGAAATATACCTAAGGACCTCCTATATGCTTTATGTTGGACGAACCAAGTCAAGGACACAAGGAGGATGTAGTCGGAGGCACCACCGTGATGGTATGTGCTTAGACCTCCGCCACTCGGATAAGGTGGAATTTTTGGGTGTGTCGGGCCTTTGGGATGCGCCTCTCGGATAAGGTGGAACTTTCGGAGGGCATCAAGGTACATCGACTCTGGGGTGGAATTGATTGGTGCTATGGGTCTCCCCCGTTGACTCCATACATGTGGAAAATTGGTTAACTGCAGATAAGAATTGTATATGTTCTACCATGCTATTTATTGTTCAACTCACTAGGCTTTTTGGTCTAACACTTGCTTGGTGTCGATATGTATCTCAGGTTTTAGCGGCATCGGTCCTAAGCTGGCGTAGTGCTTGGGTGAGAGATTTGAGAATATTGCAATTGGACTTACTTTCGGTAGGAGAACCTTTGGGTTTATAAATGACACCCTTATTTGTAATCTCTTTTCTGGTTATAGAAATTAGATTAGTTGGTTGTTATTTATTATCCGTTTAATTACGATTGTATTTAAACAGGTTTGTGTATTTTTCCCCATTTTTGGGAGACTCTTGCTTTGGCAATTTTAAATACCGCATGTCCGTTTTTCGGATTTTTGTTATCCCTATTTTTAGGGTGTTACACTTTTGGTAAACGACTCCTTAATATATAACATAAGCTCAACAAATAGGAAAATTGGTGAATGAATGTTAAAAACTGACCTCAGAGTTTTCTCCCATGGCCAATTGGATAGCTTCGGTGCAAAATGCTTGGATTTCATTTCAATCATTTATATGGCAGGTAGTATTAAATGATCTCGTGTAGTTGTGGCGTAGTTGTTCACTCTTGCCGAGAAGATCTGTAGTTCACTTGGGTTGTGAACTTCAATTGGTGTGGTTAGGTTTCTTAATGTATTGATCGAAAGGTTTTTTTTTGGCCTGGCCTAGTTAAAAAAATAAAGGAACTTAAATGAACAAAAATACCCCTGCCTTTAACAAAAAAATTAACGAAGTTAGTGACGGAGGATCACTTTTAGAACAAGATGAAAACCACAAGGACGATTTCTAGAGTTATCAAAGTTTAGGTCCCACTTTCAAAGATTTCAATAAACCATGGGGACCAAAATTAGAGTTTACTCTAAATTTTATTATTTTTTTCATCTTTATTGTTTACAATTCATTTCTATTTTAGTCCTTCATACTTAAAAGTAGTGTTTGGCCTCAGAGACGAAAATAGAAATGAATTGCAAACCATAGGGGCGAAAACCGAAATTTCACAACCACGGGGATGAAATACGTAAATTTTAACAACCACATGGACGAAAAACATAATTTACTCTTTTTCTTTTAATAGAAAATCGAAATTCTTTTATTTTGAATTATATATATATATATATATATATATATATATATTGAACGACAAGTTAATGCACACACACGTTCCAGCGGTATCGGGCCTCCATTACGGGCAATCCCACTAATCTGCGGCGACCCGACGCAACCTTTGGCTGAACCCAAAACGGCAGGGTAGAGGGTCCCATAGACTGGACCCACCCGAACCGGTCCCGGACCCAGACCCGAAGGACCAGACCCATAGTCTGGATATCTCAGGAAAGTGTCGCTCGTGGGAATCGAACCCGGGTAGTGTGGCTTTCACCTCACATCCTCCCAAGATGTTACCTATCCAAATGAGCAAACCCCCTTTGATATACAGAAAAAATATATGATTCACAAATAAAGGTTTTCTTATAGTTTTTAAATTGGATGAAAAAAAATCAATTCAAATATGTTTTTATGGCTAATAATTATTATGGTTGTCATAGGATGTAACACCCCAGATTTTCGATAAGTAAAGGTCACCCGGACATTTTCGAAACTCGTAGATTGTGGGGGTTTGTTGGGAAAACTTCGTTTAAAGTCCCTTAGGGTATCAAGGACTCTAGCATCGAAAAAGTCGGATTTTCGGAGTTCGGGGGGAATGGGGCGACAGTGCCCGGCGACTGTGCCAAAGGGCACAATCGCGTGGCTTAGTCGCGGGGACTCCACCCCTTGCGGTACAAGTGGGGCGATTGTGCCCCTGCGACAGTGACCATGTCAAGGTCGCGGGGCACTATTGCGAGCGGGTGTCAGGGCATTAAAATGTCCGAATTCTCACCATTTCTTCTCATTTCTATCTTCTCCCCTTTTCTCTCCTAAATCCCAAAACCGAACCCTAACCTATTTTGGGGGGTTTTCCTCCCCAAACCACATGACTACTCACCATCTAACTAGTTGGAATCTTGAGCCACAAAACCTCCATTTTCATCTTCCTCATCAAGTTCATCGGTTGGAAGCTTGGGTTGGAGAGTTGGATTGGGTGTTCTCGAAAAGTCTCGTCATCTCTATGGTAAGATTTCTTGAAATAATGTTATAAATGCTCCATTGGTGGTTTCTTAGTGTTTGGTATCTCGAATCTCGGATTTGATGGTTTTTGGGAAACTAGGGTTTTGATCTTGTTGAGGATTTTAGTAATTAAAGGTTGGGGAAATGTTTCTATATGATTATGTATGGGTATTTATGATTTGGATTTGTATGGATCTAGGTTTTGGAAGTTTTCGGCTTGAGGATTCAAGCGGCCTTCAAAAGAGCTCGTTTGGTGAAATCTAGATTTAGCCTAAATCTAGCGAGGTGAGTTCAAGTTGATTTGTGAAAACGTTGTACATGCCAATAGGTCTATTCTAAAGTGTTTATATGTTTTACATGAAATTATCAAATGTTGGGTTATTGTTAGAGCATAAATATGTTGGATACAAGATCAAGAAGACAAAAGTCAAAGTTCAAGAAGTCAAAGTTGAAGAAAGGCAACTCTCATCAAAGTCAAAGTCAATTTGTAATAAAGTCAAAGTATTGTATTTGTATTTGTTTTTCCTTGTTTTTAGTTGTGGGTATAAATACCTTGTACCTTGTATTTCTGTTTTAGTTGTCTAGAAGAGTGATCTAATTGAGAGAATCTGAGAATACGTATCTAGAGAGAATTTGTAGATAGAGAGAGAGAGAGTTTTAGAGAGAGAAAGTCTGTAATTGAATTCTGAATTGAAATCAAAACAGGTAATTGGATTGAATTGTTTGTTTGATGAATTGTTTGTGATTAGAAACTAGAATCTAGGACACACAGTTATTTACCAATCTTGGATTATTTGAAGTGTTTAGCCTTATAAACTTTGTATAACACCCATATTTGGGGGTTTTGGGCATTTTGATAAATGAGTCACAAATGAATGTGTTTTAAATGTTTTATTTCACAAATAGATTTTTAGTCAAAGAGATACACTTTTAAATGTTTGTCGGGTTTTATGCATCATTCATGAAAGGGAATGTTTTATAAAGTATTACTTGCACATCTATGTGAGGTACTTGAAAGAATGTTTATAGTCTCATTTTATGATTTTCATTCTTATCAGCAGTTAAATTTGGAAAATGCATATTTTTGTGTTATGAGGCATTTGGAAAATATAAGGGTATAAGTTCATTTGGAAAATTGGTTGCCTCAACTAACGTTGAGTTTTGAACTAATCATACTATTGGTCATTGTGTTTGCATATCCGTTGGTCGAGTGCGTTTTATTGTATTTTTATTTTATTTACCAATGGGTCAATGGGTTGCTAAGCCAGCAACTTGGTATTTTTATTTCGATTGGGTTTTAAGACAATTGTCCAGTTTTAATAGCTCGACTTAGAGCCTTGGTTGCGATATTGGATGAGGATTTCAACATAATGACCTTTCGCGGTTGAACCTTTCGCGGTCAAACCTTTCGCGGTTGGAGTTGACTTTCCGTGGGTGTAAGTTTGAAGCCACTGAGTCTGACATCCTTTGCGTGTACTTTTGTTTATATGACTAGTCTTAACAACATAAAATGGGCTTACTTTGTGGACCGTCACATTTTATGGAAACGGGTCTCCCCCGTCACCGAAAGGTGTTGTTTTTGGGTATTGAATTTTATTATCCAAGTTTTCGGTGACGTTTTGTATAATTGGGTTTTACCCTTGGTTTATGGGTTGAGTATTATGCCCACCCGTGTTTTGGGTGTTTTGGGATATAAGGTTTAACCGTATCTCTATAAATGGAGAGTTCAATTTATATTTTCGCCTTGAGTGAGTTTTGGGTTAAAACTAATTTATGAACGGACGACTTACATTGGTATCATCATCTTTGAAGTAGTTTGGTTTGGAAAATGTCCACATTTGTGTTCTTTGTCTAAAATGCATATTATTGGAAAATGAGTCGTTTTCACATGTAAGACGTATCATATTAAAGGACTATAACTTTAACCGCATCCTTTCTTTTTAAACGATTATTTTATATATGTTGAAAAACTCTTGAGCTCACTAGGCGTTAAGCCTAACCTTTTTATTTGTCGGCATGTGCATCATGTATCAAGGTTGGGAGTTGGTTGTAGCTGTCCTATGAAGAGTAGAGTCTTAGCTAAATCCGAAAGTAAGTAGTCGGCAAAGTCTTCCGCTTTATGGAGATAGTGACTATGCATGGGGTTTAGTAGCACCCGTACTTATCATGGGCTTTTGTATAAAATGAATGTTTGTATTTAGGTTAAATCTTAAATTGTGGTTGCAGATGATTCTTTTATTGGTGAATTTAGAAAATTTTAAATTTGTTGCTATTTCCAGAATTCAGGGTGTAACATAGGAGCATCTCCAATTCACGGTTCTTATAAGCAAAAATTACAATGGCTTGTAGGAACTAGCATTGTGGAGAGTTCTTATAAGAACCCAAACTCCTTTAGGTTCTTAAATAAGAACCTTGGTTCTTACCATGAAGTTTGTGTGAAGTGACAATTTCCTCATTTTTATTGGTATTTAAATTAAATATTTGATATTTATCAATGTTCTAAAAAAACTCGTCGCACAGCCGTCATGGCACGCCATGGCACCAAGACTTGTGTGTCACGCCACGTTAAACCCATGACATGTCATGACCTAATGCACAGTTATCGTAATGAGATATTTGATTTTTCTTTACTTTTTTAATATCTTATTTGCAAGTTTTTAAACCTAATTTAACTTGCTTATTACTATTGATTTATTGAGTAACACTACAAAACATACGTTTTTATATATAATATTATATATGAATTAGAAATTTGACGCCATTGTCACGACTTGAAAACGTCATGGCTTCGTCGTAACTCCTAAGGTTTGAAGTTTGACCTCGTCACCACGTCACGCCATTTAGAACTTTGATATTTATTTATAAATATATAATAATTATTGATGTTGACAAATGCATGGAACCCATAAAAATGAGGTTCTTATAAGAACTATCATTGTGAATTTTTATGTAAAATTTTAATTTGATGAGTTGGAAATGACATGACACCTAAAAATACAAAAAAGAGGTTCTTATAAAACCCTCCATTGGAGATGCTCTAAAGACATGGACCTGTCTAATTTGTTTTTTCAAAAGTAAAAATAACGGACTCTAACTTATTTAAATAGATTAATAAAAAAGCTCAATATCAGAAAAATACATGTTAAGTCTTTGACATAGTTTAGATCATTTTGATGATAATATATTTGATACTTTTTATTAAGAAAGTCTATTTTTATAGGCAAATTTTGGTTAGTTTCTTTGGAGTAAGAGCGTGTTTGGAATAGAGTTATCTATTTGAAATAGATATGTCAACATAAGGAACATCAAACGAGAACAATAACTATTTAAAAGAATACGATAACTAATAAAATCATTAGTGATTTTATATTAACGCGTAAAAAAGCCACGCACACCTGAAGCCGCAGCTAAAGTCCTTTTTTTGTGTGTTAATGTAAAATCACTAATGATTTTGTTAGTTGTCGTATTCTTTTAAATATGTATTGTTCTCGTTTGAATCCGACTTTATGTCTACATAATATTATCTATTAAATATTATAATTTAAAGTTTAAGCTTTGAAAGACAAAAAGTTATTATTATAACCAATTATAAGATCAAATCTTGAATAAGAAATTTACCTTTTTATGCATGGATCATTATGTTTAGAAAAATAAATGTATCCGATCTAAATAATTTAGAACAAAACTTAAGAATCTCAATTAAAAAAATGAACCATCAAGACAATTTTCACTTATGTTAAAACCAAAATAAGGTAAAGTAAGAAAATACGGAAACATGTACTTTTTTAAGTCATGTTAAACATAATAGGTTATTTAAAAAGCTTTATTTTATTTCTAATAGTTTTTATTTTTGACACCTTTCAAATAATAACTTTAATTAATATTAATTGTTATTTATTACCATAATTGAAAATTATTAATTAATTTATTTTAATTATACATTCATATTAATTATTTAGATTTATTATTAATCATATCAATTTTTTTAAAATTATTATTTAATATATTTAATAATCAAAAAACAAATATACCAATCCTAAAAATGGTTATGCTACATAAAGATTAAAGTTATATTTATTTTGTTTTATCTATACTATATTATAAAGCATTTATAAAAAACTTTTAAAAAACAATTACTAAAGTTTAATGTATCGCTATTTAATGTTAATTACTTAAAATCTCTTAAAACAATCATTAAAACTTTATGTACTACATTTAATGCTATTTATTAACTTTCAATTCTTATCTCTAACCACTTTAATTCCCCTAAAATCACTCATCACTTCAACTCTCTTAAAATCACTTCCCGCATAACTAAATACAGAGTAAAAATCAAATTTTAAATATAAAAAATCTAAAATATAATTAAGAAAATCTAACAGAATATTTAATATTTATTTTATAAAAAAAAACATGATGTTATTAAACCTAAAATAAATTACATTATATTAAACTATCAAAGAAACTCTTAAAAACAAGATTTTATGCATTAAGTACTGTTTATTGATACACATTACTTAAAATTCAAGATTACAAGTCATGATGAATGAATACAAATTTCTAAAGTTATATGTTTGAATTCATAACTAACTGATAAACATCTCAATTTAAATATAAAGAATTTAAAATATATAAGATAATCGTTGAATTCTAACAAAATACTTAATTTTTTATATAAAAAACATTATATTATTAAGCCTAAATTAAACAAATTTTAAAAAAAATTATTATCACTCTCTCAAAATCATCCAAAATAAATCGTGATGTATCTCGCTGCATTGCACGAGTACGCTTCTAGTAAACAATAAAATGTGATAAATGATTTTATTAAAATATTTAATTTAATTATTAGTTATATTTTTTGAAAAGGTTATTAATTAATCAGGATATATAAGTGATAACCCAAGAATCTCTAAATCTGTAACACCCTAGAAATTGCGGAAATAAAATTTTTTTGAAAAAGAATTAAGCAAAAGACTAACTTGCGGAATAAGGTGTGACAATTACAAAGTACATATTAATCCAATGGGGTACAGAGTAGACATTAAGGTGATATATAAATGAAGCATAAAACGACAACCTATTAATCTACAATTATATCTAGATTAGGAACGGGTGTCGCTATACTTCCAAAATAAATCTTCAAAAGAATCTCTCACGACCCCAAGGTCGCTCCCTCAGCCCCGACGAGCCCCACCGCTAAGATAACCTGCCAACATGACAACCAAGAGCAAGCGTTAGGCTAAAGCCTAGTGAGAACAAGCCAAATAAAAAGAGAGTACTAAACCCAAATGGTGTCACGCGGTAAGTATGGCCATGAGCTAAGTCAATAAATCAAATAAACCATTAGTGATTAAACATGGTATAAGTAATACCCAAAATCACATAACGAGCTCAACCCCTCTAGATCTGTTGCTCAAAACATTCAAGTCAACCCCTCTGGATCTATCCTTGAGAGTTCCCAAAACAGGGGGAACCTAAGCACCAAATGGGATTACACCTTACTGCACCATGAGACACTGCCCGACCGTATAGGCCCACAACCTACTTATCATGGCAACCCGATGCCTATCCCGTGCTAAAACGTGAACCAAATGCCCAAAACAGGGGACATAGGGACACCGTGCCTATGGATCCATTGCACTAAGACTCAAAGCCAAAGCATGTCATTTTAGAGCATACTTATATTAAATTAGATATACAAACAATTCATATGAACAACGGTTCAATTCTATAAATCTTGATTCTTGAAAATATGGGATTTTTAGAGGGTATTTCCCAACGTCAATCAGTCACTTTGAAACCAGGTTTTTTCCACATTTCAAATAATACATTTATCACATAGCATTCGTAATACAAACCGATTTAGCTTAAAGGACTCACCTCAAATTTCTTCCTGATTATAGCCTGCTTCTGACGATTGCTACCTATGACAACACCGATAATCAGTAAGCCAAAATAAAGACAACTTAATGACTTAAAACTCTAGAATACGAACACAACACACTGCCAGAACTCAGTACCGGTCGAAGGACAACACCGGTCGAAGGGACCATCCGGTCGAACGACTCACCCGGTCGAAGGACCACCGGGTCGAAGGACCACCCGGTCGAAGGACCCTTCGGTCGAATCAACCATCCGGTCGAACAATCCTTCGGTCGAATCAACCATCTCCTTGTTCATCAAGAACAGTTCGATGCAGATGATGAACAACTCGATGCAGAACCCAGATCCAAATGAGAAATACACAGATCTTAACATGGAACGGTTCAAAACCTTCACAACGAGATTCTACACGGCTAAAAGCATTCAGATCAAAGCATTAAGCTAGATTCGTACCTCGATTTCCCGAAACGATCGACCCAAAAACAAGCTTCTTCTCCTGCCTTCCTTTCTCTCTGACTTCAAAGATCTCAAGAACTCAAATCTGATATTTTACAAAATATCTAGATTTAACTTTGTATATATATTACCCATGTTACATTTTACCCCCTTGAACTTCGGGTAAAAGTCAACTTTTTACCCAACCCCAAAATAGCGGGTGTTACAATCCTCCCCAACTTGGAGAAGATTTCGTCCTCGAAATCTTGGCTATGGGAAGAGGTGAGGGTACCTCCGCCTCAAGTCCTCTTCCGCTTCCCAAGTCACATTGGCACCTCTATGGTGCTTCCACTGAACCTTGACCATTGTGACTTCCCGGTGACGAAGCTTCTTCGTCTTCCTTTCCAAAATCGCTTCAGGTTCTTCAACGCAACGATTTCCCTCATCTACTCTGATCTCGGAGAGTGTAATGACACTCTACTCCTTTGGTAGACACTTTCGTAGATAGCACACGTGGAACGTGTTATGATTTCCCTTCATCTCCGGAGGAAGTTCCAGCTGATAAGCTTGAAGTCCTACCCGCTCAGTCACAGTGAACGGTCCAAGGAAACGGGGGCTCAACTTCCCACGCTTCCCAAATCTAATAATTCCCTTCCAAGGGGACACCTTCAACATAACCCGATCTCCCACTTGGAATTCCATTGGCCGTCTTTTCTTATCGGCGTAACTTTTCTGTCGATCTTGGGCCGCCTTTATACGCTCGCGGATGCCCTTGACCTTGTCTGCCGTTTCTTGAACAACTTCTGGTCCGGCGAACTGCTTTTCCCCCGCCTCGAGCCAACATACGGGAGTTCGGCACTTGCGACCGTATAACGTTTCAAACGGTGCCATCCCTATGCTTGAGTGATAGCTATTATTGTATGCGAACTCTACCAAAGGCAGGTGCGTATCCCAACTACCCCCAAAGTCGATCACGCATGATCTTAACATATCTTCTAGCATCTGGATTGTTCTCTCGCTTTGTCCGTCGGTTTGAGGATGGTAGGTCGTGCTCAACTTCACACGTGTACCCAATTCCTTTTGTAAGCCATCCCAAAAATGTGACGTGAATCGACTATCCCAATCAGAGACTATAGATAGCGGCACGCCGTGCCGGGAAATTACTTCATCGATGTACAACTTCGCCAATTTATCCATTGGCAAGGTCTCCCGCATGGCCAAGAAGTGAGCGCTTTTGGTCAAGCGGTCAACTATAACCCAAATGGCGTCGTGACCTTTTAAGGTCTTTGGTAGCTTCGTCACGAAATCCATCGTGATGTGTTCCCATTTCCACTCCGGAATTTCCAAGGATTGCAAACTTCCGTAGGGTCTTTGGTGCTCAGCCTTCACTTGCAAACAAGTCACACATTGTTCCACATAGCGCGCCACATCGAGCTTCATGACTGGCCACCAATAATGCAATTTCAAATCTCTATACATTTTCGTGCTTCCTGGGTGAATGGAGTATTTTGACTTGTGGGCATCTTCGAGAAGAAGTTCTCTATTACCCCCAATCTTAGGTACCTAGACTCGCCCATTGAAAAGCTTCATCCCTCGACTATCTTCAGTCAACAAAAGATGTTGTTTCGCCATGACTTCTTCTTTGAGGTTTTCCTCTAGTAAGGCTTCGACTTGCGATTCCTTGATTCTGTCAATAAGCGTTGAAGTTATTTCAATCCGTGCAAAGGTAGCACTAGAACTTCCTCCGCAGACTTTCCGACTCAAGACGTCGGCAACCACGTTTGCCTTACCCGGATGGTAGAGCAACTCGCAGTCATAATCCTTCAACAACTCCAACCATCTTCGCTGCCTCATGTTTAGCTCTTTCTGATCAAAGATATGCTTCAGACTCTTGTGATCAGTATAAAGAGTGCACTTCGTACCGTAAAGGTAGTGCCGCCACAACTTTAGTGCAAACACCACTGCTGCCAATTCCAAGTCATGAGTAGGGTAGTTGACTTCGTGCACTTTAAGTTGCCTTGATGCGTACGTGATCACCTTCCCTCTTTGCATCAGGACACAACCCAAACCCATCTTCGACGCATCGCTGTACACCACAAAATCTTCCGTCCCGTCTGGTAAGGATAGGATAGGAGCTTCACAAAGCTTCTTTTGTAAGGTGCGGAACGCCTCTTCTTGCCTCTCGGTCCACACAAATTTCACGTTCTTCCGGGTCAAGATCGTCAACGACGAGGCTATCTTCGAGAAATCTTGAATGAATCTCCGGTAGTATCCTGCCAAACCTAGGAAACTTCGGATTTCAGACGGATTCTTGGGAGGTTCCCAATTCGTCATTGCCTCAATCTTTGCGGGATCCACTTTTACTCCTTCCTTTGAAACTATATGTCCCAAAAACTGTACCTCTGGGAGCCAAAAGTCGCACTTTGAAAACTTTGCGTAGAGTCTTTCTCGCTTTAAAACATCCAACACTTCACGGAGATGCTGCTCGTGCCTTTCTTCATTCTTGGAGTAAACTAGGATGTCATCGATGAACACGATTACCGATTTGTCGAGGAACGGTCGACACACTCGGTTCATCAAGTCCATAAATATCGCCGGTGCGTTGGTTAGGCCGAATGGCATCACCAAAAACTCGTAGTGCCCATAGCGAGTTCTAAATGCCGTCTTTGGGATGTCGCTCTTTGCTACCTTCACTTGGTGATACCTCGACCGAAGGTCAATCTTTGAGAAACAACCCGCTCCTTGAAGTTGATCGAACAGGTCGTCAATTCTTGGAAGTGGATACCTGTTCTTCACCGTCACTTTGTTCAGTTCTCTGTAGTCGATACACATTCTCATTGCACCGTCCTTTTTCTTGACAAATAGAACCGGAGCTCCCCACAGTGACGAGCTCGGTCGGATGAAACCTTTCTCGAGAAGGTCTTGAAGTTGAACCATCATCTCTTGCATTTCGGTAGGAGCCAAACGATAAGGAGCTCGAGCGATCGGAGCCGCTCCTAGAATGAGATCAATACGAAAGTCCACAACACGATCGGGCGGCAACCCGGGCAAGTCTTCCGGGAACACATCGGGAAACTCGCATACCACCCTAACCTCTTCCAACTTCCGTTGGTCGAGTTTGGTATCGATGGCATAAGCCAAGAAAGATACGCATCCTTTCGCCAAACACTTCCTAGCTTTGATTACTGAAATAATCGCCACATCGCCTTTCCTTCCTTCGCCGTAGATTATAGTTGCTTCTCCGTTTTCCATCGGTAAACGGATCATTTTCTTGGAACACACTATTTCGGCCTGGTTCTTAGATAACCAGTCCATACCCACCACCACGTCGAACCCGCCAATTTGCATAGGCAGTAAATTAATGGGAAATTTCTTTCCCTTAAGCTCTAACATGCAGTCCTTAAGGATACTACGAATTAGAACCTGACCTCCATTTACTATTTCTACCACAACAGCATCATCTAACATACTCATAGACATAGCAAGCCTTTGACAGAACAATTCGGATATGAACGAGTAGCTAGCACCAGAATCAAATAACACACGTGTAGGTACGGAATTTAGAGAGAACGTACCCGACACCACATCGGTCGATGCTTTCGCTTCCTCGGACGACATCTGGAAAGCCCTTCCGGTCGACCGCGGAGGTTCCAACTTCTTCCCGCCAGATCCTCCGGTCTTCAGTTTCGGGCATTCCTCCCTAACGTGCCCCGGTTCCTTACACTCGAAACATAATTGCCCCTTTTGAGGGCAATCTCTGTACATGTGACCCGTCTTCCCGCACTTGTAGCACACTCCGGGAACAAAGTTGCACGGGCCGAAATGTTTGTTTCTACACCTGGAGCACCACTTGGCATCACGTCTAGGATCAGCTCCTCGCTGAGCGTTGTTGTTGGCATAAAAGGGTTTCTTTGAGGGCATCGAACTTCCCTCCCATTTCCGCTTCTCGATTTGGCGAACACTTTGCTCCTTGCCGAGACTGTAAGCATCCTCCATAAGTTGAGCTTCTTCCATTGCCTCCCGAAGGGTGGAGGTCTTTGTCACACGAACCATCGATATCATGTCCGATGGGAGACCCTTGATATAAGCCTTGATTTTATCCTTCTCTGTCGGGACCAGATGTCCCACAAAACCCAGCTTGTCCATGAAGAGACGGTTGTACTCCCTCACAGACAAACCTCCCTTCTTCAAGTTCTGAAATTCATCCTTGATTCGGTCCAACGACCGCTCGTTACAGTATTCCTCTAGCAAATTTTCTTTGAAGGTGGACCAAGACAATTGGTCCAGAACAGTCGGCTCCAGCGAAGCAGAGTACACATCCCACCAGGTAAGGGATATTCCCCGTAACATTCGGGAACCAAAGATAACCCTCTGTTCCTCCCCACATTCGCTTGAGCGAAAAGCTTGCTCCATTTCTCGAACCCAGGCCATACAATCTAGCGGATTGTCTGAACCTTTAAATTCTGGGGGTCGGCAACCCAGAAAAGTCTTGAACGTGCAAGTCCGCGCCATTCGACTGACGCCCAGGGTTGCAGTCACCACAGGGGAAATTACAGGTCCGGTACCCCTGGATCCTGCAACAATCACATTCTCGCCAACCGTTTCGGGCCTACGGTTGTTAGTGTCTCGGTCCTGAAGGAGTTTCAAGAATACCTTCTGTTGTTGCGCCATGGCCCTATTCATGGCCAACATCATGCGATCCATCATTCTCGTCTCGGCCGTCACTTCTTCTATAATAGGCTCATCAACCTCCAAATTTCGTCGAGGAATATGCTCGGGTCCTCCACCCAGCACATTACTCACACGTAACGTTTCCCCCACTACGGTCGCCAGTGGATCGTCGGCCGTAGGTATGTCGGCCTTCTGGCCTTCCAGACGATTCCTGGTATTAACCATGGTTCTGCTGAACGCAATCATGCAAAAGAACGGGATAAGGATAACGGAAAACACAGAGAACGTACTACTACAATTATCAATCATTATAACGACAGTAATTTAAGTATGCTCACGTAAGACATTTTCATAATAACGTTAGCTAAGTGAAATTATGAACGTATAATACGCAAGAGTGCTTATCACCATCGTTACAACTTTCAATTTGTGCAAGTTTCCGTTGACCCTAAGACCATCCTATCTTACAAGATCTACCCCATCTCATGAGTCGTAACTTAATAGTCTCAGTTTAAGTCTAGGCATCTTACAGTCATACCTAGTTCACTTAAACCAAGGCTCTGATACCAACTCGTAACACCCTAGAAATTGTGGAAATAAAATTTTTTTGAAAAAGAATTCAGCAAAAGACTAACTTGCGGAATAAGGTGTGACAATTACAAAGTACATATTAATCCAACGGGGTACAGAGTAGACATTAAGGTGGTATATAAATGAAGCATAAAACGACAACCGATTAATCTACAATTATATCTAGATTAGGAACGGGTGTCGCTATACTTCCAAAATAAATCTTCAAAAGAATCTCTCACGACCCCAAGGTCGCTCCCTCAGCCCCGACGAGCCCCACCGCTAAGATAACCTGCCAACATGACAACCAAGAGCAAGCGTTAGGCTAAAGCCTAGTGAGAACAAGCCAAATAAAAAGAGAGTACTAAACCCAAATGGTGTCATGCGGTAAGTATGGCCATGAGCTAAGTCAAGAAATCAAATAAACCATTAGTGATTAAACATGGTATAAGTAATACCCAAAATCACATAACGAGCTCAACCCCTCTAGATCTGTTGCTCAAAACATTCAAGTCAACCCCTCTGGATCTATCCTTGAGAGTTCCCAAAACAGGGGGAACCCAAGCACCAAATGGGATTACACCTTACTGCACCATGAGACACTGCCCGACCGTATAGGCCCACAACCTACTTATCATGGCAACCCGATGCCTATCCCGTGCTAAAACGTGAACCAAATGCCCAAAACAAGGGACATAGGGACACCGTGCCTATGGATCCATTGCACTAAGACTCAAAGCCAAATCATGTCATTTCAGAGCATACTTATATTAAATCAGATATACAGGCAATTCATATGAACAACGGTTCAATTCTATAAATCTTGATTCTTGAAAATATGGGATTTTTAGAGGGTATTTCCCAACGTCAATCAGTCACTTTGAAACCAGGTTTTGTCCACATTTCAAATAATACATTTATCACATAGCATTCGTAATATAGACCGATTTAGCTTAAATGACTCACCTCAAATTTCTTCCTGATTATAGCCTGCTTCTGACGATTGCTACCTATGACAACACCGATAATCGGTAAGCCAAAATAAAGACAACTTAATGACTTAAAACTCCAGAATACGAACACAACACACTGCCAGAACTCAGTACCGGTCGAAGGACAACACCGGTCGAAGGGACCATCCGGTCGAACGACTCACCCGGTCGAAGGACCACCGGGTCGAAGGACCACCCGGTCGAAGGACCCTTCGGTCGAATCAACCATCCGGTCGAACAATCCTTCGGTCGAATCAACCATCTCCTTGTTTATCAAGAACAGTTCGATGCAGATGATGAACAACTCGATGCAGAACCCAGATCCAAATGAGAAATACACAGATCTTAACATGGAATGGTTCAAAACCTTCACAACGAGATTCTACACGGCTAAAAGCATTCAGATCAAAGCATTAAGCTAGATTCGTACCTCGATTTGCCCGAAACGATCGACCCAAAAACAAGCTTCTTCTCCTGCCTTCCTTTCTCTCTGACTTCAAAGATCTCAAGAACTCAAATCTGATAGTTTACAAAATATCTAGATTTAACTTTGTATATATATTACCCATGTTATATTTTACCCCCTTGAACTTCGGGTAAAAGTCAACTTTTTACCCAACCCCAAAATAGCGGGTGTTACAAAATCCTTAGAGAGAGAAAGTAGAGAGAGACAATAGGAGCGCAAAGTGTAATTCTATTCTAATGTGCGTGTTATTCTTACAACCAACAAAGACCAAAGGGACTTAAATACCCTTGGTCAGATACACTACTGATCAGCTCTAAACACAGTATTGACCAAGTCCTATAAATACAATGATTACTATAAAATCAGACCTAACAATCTCCCCCTT
The DNA here is from genome assembly GCA_023525745.1 of Arctium lappa. Lineage (NCBI taxonomy): Eukaryota > Viridiplantae > Streptophyta > Magnoliopsida > Asterales > Asteraceae > Arctium > Arctium lappa. The sequence continues at coordinate 15,720,631 of CM042056.1, read as the reverse complement.
AGTAATCATTGGCGCTTTGGTCTTCAAAAATTATCTTCAATAACAGCACGGACCAACAAAGCGACTTTCAGAAGCTTTCTGACTTTTAAGAAAAAAATTCTTTTCAGCATCTTGCAGATTGAAAATTTTCTTTGTTGCTTAAGCTCAAGACAATACACCTCTTTTGAATGATCTTGAATGAATTGTGGTGTTCGGAGCAGGAACAACAAAAGAATTTGAAATAGCTGAGTGAATGGAATCTTTGAGCGAATCTTGATCAGCAGATAATCTTTTGAACTCTTTGTCTCTTTAACTTCTCCTTGACTTCTCCCCCTCATGACCTTGATGATCTTGATCAACTTGGTCATGCAAATGTTGGAGACGAGACAGCGAAAGATCTGTAAAATCAAAGAAACAGAGAAAACAGAGGAGGTTTGCGTTCCATGCAGGAAGCGCAAAGCAAGGTTTGCGGTTCACATGTGACGCGCAAAGCAAGGTTTGCGGTTCATGAAGGAAACGCAAAACAAGCTTTGCGTGTCATGCCTGAAGCGCAAAGTAGACTTAGAAAAAATTTACCTTTTTAAGCTCTTTGGCTCCCCCTACACAAATGCATTAGATAAGACAATTCGAGATAACATTCATGTAAAGAAAATCAGACACTCCCCCTCAAAAACAGATATAATCTTTAAAATACAACTCTGTGTTCACTCCTCCTTGAATAATGCATAAACCCATTAAAATATATTTATGAGAACACATTGATCAGAAATTATTGTAGAAAGAAAAATATACTGAATGTAAATTTTGAAACAACTAAACATATAAAATTTTAAATACTAAACAAATTAAATTCTACAGAGTAAAATATTACAAATTTATCAATCATTTGAAATCAAACATATGTTGTAGGATACAAGAACAAGTTTCATTGCATATCAAGTTAAGACATGTTCAGTTTCAAAAACTTCCAGCAATCTATTCAGTGTGCTCACATGTGAATCTTCGATTAGCTTCAAGAAAATGCATTTCTAAAAATATTATAGAGAACTTTGCATGTACTAACACTAAGCCATCAAAAATTAAAATTTTCACAAATTTACAGGTTTATCGCAACTCGAACATTTTACCAAGTATCATGAGATGTGTGCTCATTGGCATCTTTTAGCATTGTGCACATTGGCATCTTAACATGAGTGTGCTCTTTGGCATCTTTTAAGCTCGTGCACTTTGGCATCTTTTTAATCAAAAAGTTTATTAAGTAAAGAACATGCCGTAAACGAAACTTTCTATCTGACCCTATTGCAGGATTTGGGTCAGCCGCTCCCAGACCAGTTGGCCTTAGAGGACTAGGTGTCAAGCACCCCTTGGAACTTACTTTCCCGGATCAGAAAGGCTACATCGACATATCCTAAACCCATTCATACCAGTAGAACATGACTTTCGATCTGGTTCTATTAAAGGATTTCTGTTCGATCACTCCCAGACCAAATGACCTTAGGGGACCAGATGACAAGCATCCCGAGGAACTTACTTTCCCAAACCAGAAAGGTCACAGATACAAACTTTTAAACTTAGAGATTTCTGTATTTTAAGAATTTAATATTCATCTCAATCACTCAGATCAACGTTTAAATGCTTAGCCCATATTTTCATTCCGATCTATAATTCTGATCATTTAGGTAGTCTAAGCAAAGTAAACTATAAAAATTCCGACTCACATATCTTTAAAGCAGTAATAAAACTTTCAATCATGTTGCTGACTTTTCGACTTTTGTAAGACTTGAAATTTGACCATATAAAAACTTTAATATAAACAAAAAAACTTTGAAAATTTATCCTAGACACATATTTTATTCAAAGGAAAGAAAAAAATGTAAAACTTTACTTTATAGAATAAAATTTGTAAAGATTTAAACTTTTAATAGATATTTAGTTGGAACAAAATAAAATTCAACTATTTCATCTTTTACATTGAAGATAATAAAATTGTGTCTCATATTAGAAGAAAATTTTGGGTAATACAAATTCATGAGATAGATAAACAAGCTCAGATTCTTGAATCATTGAGAAAAAAACTGGAATACCATCTTTATCAGAGATAAATGCAGCGGAATTAAAATTGATGTACTCACAGTATCTCATTAAGTCAGAAGCTTAATCATTGAAGAACGAGTTCTAAACTATTGTGTTTAGAAGTCGAGTCTATGAAGTACGGGTACTGATCTGAAGTACTCAGAAGCCAACTTTCCCTTACTCCCCCTTAACATGTGATGCCTGCAACTTTAAATCAGAAAAAGATTTGGGTACCCACTTGTATTTGGGCCCATGTTTGTTAGTTGCAGTTCGTATGGGGAAACAATAATTGACAGAATTGACATTAGAAGCACGAGGAATAGGATCATAAAAATAATCACAACCATCAGAAGATAAAGCATGATCATCTGAACTAGAATCAGAAGACGAATATGAGACATTTTTGGAAATTTGAAACATTTGCTTTATAGAATATTTTGAAACTTTATTACAAACAACAAATGAATCATTATTATAAAATTTGTCTACACATCGATCTCCATCAAACATAGAATCAGTTGATGCCCGCCTAGTTCTCCAGATCTGCTTCTTTGACTGGCTCACAGTCCTATCTGAAATAATAGTATCGGAAGAACTAGAACAGTCAGAAAGAATTGTATCTCATTTCTTCGACTTCTTTGACCGTCTTATTTTACGCTTAGGTTTATAATATTGATCATTTAGCGTAAAAGAATCATCAAGAATTTTAGACTTAATATTTAAATTAGAAGAAATAAATTTATCTAAGCAACCAATCTGATCAACTAATAAATTTGAATTCACCTCGAAGTCTGAATTATTTTGAGAAAGGTTTTTAAAATTTGAAACTTCCTTTTTATTTTCCTTAGAATCAGAAGATATGCTAGAAATAGAATCTGATTTTTGAGAAAATACATTTTCTTCAAGACTAGAAGTCATAAAAGAAAGAATAATGTCAGATTCAATTTTCTTCAAAATATTTTGATCTTCTATCTGATCTTCAAGATCTATGATTTTTCCTTCTAATATTAACGGAGGAGTATATTTCTTCGAATCATAAATGATTGGAGAAATATTTTTCTTATCTGAATCAGGGGCATAAGAAGGAATAAAATCATTAGACACTGAAGATTTAACAGAAGATATATCATTTAAAACTCTTCTTCCTCTACTTGATTTTTTCGGAAAATATTTTGTATTTTCGGACGTATAAACAAAAGGAATTTCATTTTTCTTTTTATATATCCTTTTCTCATTTTCGAGATCTAACACTTCCTTTTCACTAGTCCAATGAATTTTGAACTGAGGAACATAATGAGCAAGTGTCAGATAATCGTATTTATATAAGGTGGGAACTTCGTCTATTACTTTGTTTAAAAATTGAGGATTATCAAAACCAAGTCCCCATCTCTGTTTTAAAGCCTCTTCACTCCTCGGCTTGTTCATATAAATTGTTTGTTCAGATTGGTATCTTCGATAAAGCTTTTCTTCTAACTTAATTATTTTATCTGAAAACTCATCTTTTAATTTGGTCATGTCAGTCAAAGATTCAAGATAAGTTTTGTTTGAATTTTCCAAAGCATCCAATTTCTTTTGAAAGATGTCTTTAGTATTTTCTAAAATAGATTTTTCATCCTTCAAAGAAATTTTCAGCTTTTCAATTAAATTTGACTTTTCAGAATTTAAAACTTTTTCAGATAAAAATTTAGAGCGCAAATCAGATAAAGCATTAATCATGATTTTAAACTGGGAGGTAATAAAGTTGTAGTCAAATTTAGAATATACCTCATCCTCATCAGTATCAGATTCATCTGACTTGTCATCTACGACTAAGCACATCTGAGCGATCTTTACGTTCGAAGCTTCGTCGTCAGAGTGATCCAGCCAAAATTCTTCCTCGGCTAGCAAAGCTGATCCACTTTCTCTTTTCTCAGCCAGTTCCAATTTCCTTCTGTAATAAGCTGAGTCCTTAACCTTCTTAGCTCTACACTCCTTTGAGATGTGACCTGGCTTTCCACAGTTGTAGCAAGCAACAGTCTTTGGCTCGGGTACTTTGGCTTTAAACCCAGAAGTGAAGCGAGAAGAGTTGGAACTCGATCTAGGTTGGAACTTCTTCTGGTAATGTTGAGAGAGAAGAATCATAGCTTTCTGTAAGGCCTTTCCATCGTCATCAGTTGACCCGGTGTAAGCGTTATCAGACAACGCTTGTTCATTCAGTTGCTTAGTGAGAAGAGCAACCGGATCAACTGTTTTTTTGTTCTTTTTATCCAGTTTGGCCTTCTTTTCCAGTACCAAAGATTCATCTGTCATCAAGATTTCATATAACTCCTGAATTGGCATGGTTGAGATTCTGACATCATTTCTCATTCTATGGCATGACTTGTTCCACTCAGGTTGTAAAGCGTTCAGAAACTTCAAATTAGCCTCCAACTCAGTCTTGGTGACTTTAATCTTGTAGAGATCATTGATAACAGCCCAGAATCGATCAAACACACTCTTCAAACTTTCCCATCCTTTGCCTGAAACTTTTCAAAGTTGTTCATGTATCTGGTCTGTCGTAACTGAGTAGACATTGCAGAACCAAGCATAATCTTCTCAAGTTATGTCCACATCAGCATAGGGTTATATTTGAAGCAATCGATTCTGTTATAGATGGAGTTGGGAAGAGCAAGAATCAGATTTGATTTAGCCTGACTGTCTGCTTTATATCTTGATAGCTCTTTTTCGTCATATTCACTTAAAGGTGTTTTAACTGCTGTAGCTGGAGTAGTAGCAGTAGCTGGAATCACTTTCATTTTCCTCACCATAGGACCCTCATACAGAGATTTCATCATGTTATCCCCATTAGGTTGCCTTTCAATAAAGTTGATAAACCGATCCTGCCACTGTTCGAATTCGTTCTCATTGATTAGTACTGGTGGACGAGTATCAGACCCCAAAGACATCATGAGGTCATTCTTGTAGATCTGTGCTTGCAAAGACATCTTGAGAAAATGATCAACTTGAAGTGAAAGACCGTCCCAAACTATATATCAGAAAATCAAAAATCAGATTGAATTGAAAATTTTCGAAAAAAAAAATATCAAAAATTGACAATTTGAAAAACACTTGATAGGACACAAAGATTAAAAAGAAAAAAAAAATTAGAAGACACACTAAAAAAAATTTCCAGACTTTTTTTTTTTTAACTAAGACAGGGTGAAGACAGAAACGCAAAATGAGGTTTGCGGGTGTTGAGGGAAACGCAAAGTGGACTTTGCGGGTCACACTAGAAACGGAAAGTGAACTTTGCGGGTCTAACTAGAAACGCAAAGTGAAGCTTTGCGGGTCTAACTAGAAACGCAAAGTGAACTTTGCGCGTGTAATAAGATCCAAAAACCTGACTTTTTCATGTGACACTTGAAACGCACAATGAACTTTGCGGGTCTAATGTGAACTGAAAACGCAAAGTATGATGAATGAGGCGCAAAGTTGAAGAATGAAACGCAAACTTCAAGAATGAAACGCAAAGTTCATAAACTCGTAAGATTTCACAAAAACAGATCAAATCAAGAAATTTAACCAAGAAAATCATACACTGAACTTCGAAAACACAATTCTAACAACAAATAATATCCAATTTCGATTAAAAACAACACAATCTTAAAATTTGACAATGAACAGAACAAGAACGGTGTTTTGCAGAAAATCCGATTTTCTCAAAATCGATGAACTAAATCCGGTTTTCTTGCAAAATAGTATGAAACAACAACGATCTTCTATCAAAAACGAAACTAAAGACACAAAAATCAAAGCAATTCAATTACAAACACATCCGAATTTGATGAGAAATCAAGAAAACGAGATTTTCTTGATAAATTCAAGAAAATCGATCAAATTTTCGATTTCGATCACTAATTCAGATTCAGTAAAACAATCTCTCAATTCTCTCAAGATCTAGCAAACTCTGATACCAATTGATAACCCAAGAATCTCTAAATCCTTAGAGAGAGAAAGTAGAAAGAGAGACAATAGGAGCGCAAAGTGTAATTCTATTCAAATGTGCGTGTTATTCTTACAACCAACAAAGACCAAAGGGACTTAAATACCCTTGGTCAGATACACTACTGATCAGCTCTAAACACAGTATTGACCAAGTCCTATAAATACAATGATTACTATAAAATCAGACCTAACAATAAGGTTGACCAATTTTATTTTTAATTTTATTATATGTAATGGTTATAAAATAATAAATTAATATATATATTTTTTCTAAAATTTGTTTTTGGTTATACAAATCCAAAATTTATAATATATATATATATATATATATATATATATAATTTAAAATTCTTTTAATTAATATATTGTATTATTTAATTTTTCTTTATTATCATGTTTGTATCAATTAACATATTATACGATTAATGATTTACTTTAGTTATATTATAAAATATTGTAATTGACTAATTTTAGTTTTACGTTTTTCAACTAGCTTATCAACAAGTTTTTGTCAAACATGATTAGTTCATCGGTTAACTTATTAGTTACTAGCTACTTATCAACCATCAGCTAACTTATTTGCTAGTTTGCCAAATATAATCATGAGAAGAAACGGTGCGAAAGCAACATAACCCACAACCTAGGTCAAGGTCGTCCGACTCTCTGATATATAATCACGAATGACTGTAAAATCACATGTCATATAGGTGTTCTCGTGTTTTCTTACACACACATGGGTGACGATGAGGGTATTATGGGAATGGGCTCCTTGCTCTCATAAATTAGCAAGACTTCGGTGTCGTTTGTTTTTTAAGAGGTCTAAAGTCTGAAGTCTTATATTAGTTATGATTAATAAGAGGTGGTGTGTAAAAATGTCTGAACGATTCAGATTTAAGAGTCATTAAGAGTTTTTTTTTTAAACAAACAACCCCTTCCAGTCTCCCACCTCTTATCGAATAAGTGGTTCAGACAATAGTAAACACTAGTAAAAGGCGATTAACTTAGCTTGGTAACAATTCACTTTTTACCAGCCTGTTATCTGATAAGATGATATAAAATGAAAGGGAAATTAATTAAACTAGTCATTTCAGAAAATCGACATTACCTCCTAGCCATTCTTTCCCTCAATTTATTAAAATAGCCCATAAGTTCGTGAAAGGTGTTCGTATATACGAACACATCCTTAAATCTGATAAATTTGACATATGTTCGTAATATACGTTCGTATATACGAACATAATTTAAAAAGTCAAGAAAATCTTATAACTTGGTGAAATTGGTTCCTGGGAAATGAAATCAGTTTAAAAAAATTATATTTGGGGCCCCTGTTCGTGAAATACGAACCAAACTTACCTTTTTGGCCCCTGATCGTAAAATTGGTGAGTGATACGAACATGCAAAATTTACAATTTTGGCCCCTGTTCGTATATATCATGTGATATACGAATATTCAGAATTTACAAGTTTGGCACCTGGTTCGTGATTCTTTATTTACGATCTAAATGGATTGAAATAAAAACCAAGTTACAATTATGGCCCCTAATCTTTGGAACATTAATCAAAAAGTTTACGCTTATGGTCCATCTTCGTGGAATATGTTCGTGTATCAGGAACATATTATTTCAAATAAAAGGAAAGTTATAATTTTAACCCCTCATCTTGAAGCATTAATCAAATTATTTACAATTTTGGCACTACTTCGAGGAATATGTTCGTGGGGCACGAACATATAGTTTCAAATAAAAGACAAGTTACAATTATGGCCCCTCATCTTTAAATACTTAGATTAAGAAAATCACATGATATATACGAACAGGGGCCAAAATTGTAAATTTCGCATGTTCGTATCACTCACCAATTTTACGATCAGGGGCCAAAAAGGTAAGTTTGGTTCGTATTTCACGAACAGGGGCCCCAAATATAATTTTTTTAAACTAATTTCATTTCCCAGGAACCAATTTACCAAGTTATAAGATTTTCTTGACTTTTTAAATTATGTTCGTATATACGAACATATGTCAAATTTATCAGATTTAAGGATGTGTTCGTATATACGAACACCTTTCACGAACTTATGGGTTATTTTAATAAATTGAGGAAGAGAATGACTAGGAGGTAAAGTCGATTTTGTGAAATGACTAGTTTAATTAATTTCCCAAAATGAAAATAAACACCTCTTTCTTAATATCTTTAAGTTATTATTATTATATTATTATTATTTTTTTCATCAAAAACAATATTCGTTTGTTGTTAATAATGATTATTAAGTTACGTGTCAAGTAAAATGTTTGACCATTTTTGGATTTATGGAGTGCATAAATCATAAATGTCTATTAATATGGTAAGTATTTATCGGCAATATTCACCATCCTTATTTACCTTGTTGAGTAACATTTTCAATCATCAAAATTGATTGTTTGTAAGTGTCTTTTGTAGCAACCCAAATTCACAGCAAAATATCATAAGCAAAATCAACAAACATACCGTACGATCCCCAAAAAAAAAAACACTTAAAGATTCAAGGTTTGCGGAAGGTAACCTAATACACAACTGAGAATACAATAATTAAAACTAAAATGGAGGTCTTTTAATCCAACTCCGGCTCACACCTTCTCCTTGCCCTTATCTGCTCGTCCTACTTCGCGCCTGCTTGAAAAAGGTTTTTAGTTTTGAAATAGCGAGGGTTAGACCAACGATCTAGTGAGTCCCCTCTAGCAACAATTACAGCCCAAGCAATCAAATATAAGATTTATAAATAAAATAAACCAATTCAGCTTTCTAAACACATTCACACTTTCAACATACGTTTTGGCTCATACTACCGCCACCCGGAGGTGACAGCGTGTCTGGCTCATACCGCCTTACTTGGGACACACCCCCAATGGCATAAACGGAACCCCCCCGACTTTGAGCATAACGCACTGGCAACGATGTATGCATACATTTCCACTACTTCAATAACAAATAAAACATTACTTGCATTTAAACAAATCTCGCATGCAATGAATATGGCATCATCATCTTTAAAGCTTTTAGATAGAAAACTCACATGCATAAAATATAGAATCATCATCATAAAAGGGTTTTAGTTCAGAAAAACTCACCTATTGTTCTGTGCTTAAATCCTCACTCTTATGATTTTGCCCGGTAATGCTTTCCTAAGGCAAAACGTGGAATCATTCGATTACTCACAATAGGCGAGGAAACTCTTATCCAACACCTCTAGAATTAAAGTCTGGCAATCCTTCTAAACATATCACTCAAAAAGCTGAAGCTCAGTTAACGGTCTGAACTCGGTGAAAACCCCCGAAATTACCCGGTTATGCAATCCCGGTACTACCCAGATCAAGCAAGACCGGGATCTCCCAGTTACCAACCTCCCGGGGTCACCCGGATGTCCATTCCCGGTGTCAACCGGGTACCACATTCTCGGGATCGCCCGGCTGCCACAAACCCGGGGTCACCCGGTGTGGCTTATACGCACAACGCCTAAGCCGTGCGATTTCCGTAGCCCAAAGCCAACCCCGGCCGTCGCCGGGATTAATCGCCCCCCTTTCGACTATACGTCGGTCGGGGTTGGTTTTCTACCAAAATCCCATCGTCTCATTCCTCCCCTTGGCCGATTGCAAGGATTGCAAAGCTAGGGTTAATCCTCCCAATCACCACCGATCAAACAAACCAAAACCCCACAACTTAACAATTTCTTATTTTCATAACTTCATGAAGTTTACAGAAAACATTCCCAAAAGAAAACAGATGTTTAACCAACTCAATCTATCAAGGAGAAAGGTTATGGACTTACCTTGAAGAAGATTGCAAATTTTCCTTCCTTCTTGTTTTTCCTCAGATTCCACCTCAAGCTAAATTATTGGTGGTCGGTGATGAAGCTCGACATGGCTAACTATGTGGAGAGATGTGTCACTTGTTTGCAAGTGAAGGAGGAGCATCAAAAACCCTACGACAACTTGCAACCCTTGTCCATCCCAGAGTGGATGTGGGAGCATATCACGATGGACTTCGTCACCAAACTACCGAAGACTTTAAAGGGTCATGACACGATTTGGGTAGTAGTGGACCGACTCACTAAAAGCGCACACTTCTTAGCGATGCGCGAGACATTGCCAATGGATAAGTTAGCAAAGTTATACATTGATGAAATTGTATCGAGGCACGGTGTACCATTATCTATTGTGTCAGATCGAGATAGCCGGTTCACTTCCAAGTTTTGGGATGGTCTACAGAAAGATTTGGGTACGAAGGTCAAGTTGAGCACGACATATCACCCTCAGACAGATGGGCAAAGCAAGAGGACCATCCAGACTCTCGAAGACATGTCGAGATCGTGCGTTATTGATTTCGGTGGAAATTGGGACTCACACCTACCATTAGTAGAGTTCGCCTACAACAATAGCTACCATTCGAGCATTGGGATGGCTCCCTTCGAAGCTCTCTATGACCAGAAGTGTAGAACCCCGACTTGTTGGCTTGAAGCGGGAGAGAAACAGTTTACCGGACCGGAAATCGTTCAAGAAATCGCGGATAAAGTGAAGGAAATTCGAGAGCGTTTAAAGGCGGCCCAAGACCGACAGAAAAGTTATGCGGACAAGAAGAGAAGACCGATCGAATTCCAAGTAGGCGACCGAGTGATGCTGAAGGTGTCACCATAGAAGGGGACTTTGGGAAAGGCGGGAAACTTAGTCCCCGTTTTCTTAGACCCTTTGTTATCTTAGAGAAGATTAGACTCTAAGTGTACCGGTTGGATTTGGCACCGGAAATGGAGGGAATTCACCCTACGTTTCACGTATGTTATTTTCGCAAGTGTCTAGCCAAGGAGGAAAGCGTCATTCCATTGACAGAGATCTGAGTGGATAACGGGAATTGGTGTGTAGAGGAACCCGAGGCGATATTAGAATCCAAAGCAAATAAACTTCACCACAAAGAAGTAACAATGGTTAAGGTCCAATGGAAGCACCATCGTGGTGCCAATGTAACTTGGGAATCGAAAGAGGACATGAAGCGGCGATACCCCCATTTATTTCCTTAGAATGAGATTTCGGGGACGAAATCCTAAATAAGGTGGGGAGGATTGTAACACCCGAAATTTTGATTAAGTAAGTCTTAAGTCTAATTTTCTTTGTGTCACTCTAATTGGTCTTATCTGATTTGAATTTCATTCACATTCATAAGAATAATTCCATAAGTCACTACAATCTGTTAGCGAGTCTTTTCGGATGAAAATTCGAGTGGCTAGACACTCTCGACGACCTTGCCGACGACAGTGACATGTGTCAAGGTCGCGCGACACTATTGCGAGGGGTCTACGAGTCTCGGTGCACCTCACGCGAGAGTGACCGCGATTGTGCCTTTGGGCACTCTCGCCGGTCACAATCGCTGAGATTGTACCGAGAGAGGGAGGAGGGCGCGATTGTGCCCTGGCGATAATGCTAGTGTCACTCTCGCGGGGCACAATCGCCCGCGTGGTCTGCCCGATTAAAACCCCCTCCAACCTATTTTCACTTCACTTTTCATAAAATCAGATTTTGGGTTTCGATTGGGAGTATCCTTGGAAGAGATTTTCACTTTCTTTCCCACTCTCTCCTCCATTAATACACTAGGGATTGGTGGGTGCATTAAATCTCCATTTCAACTACTTCTAGGGTGCATCTAAGGGCTAACTTTCAAGCTTTGGAATCTCAAGACTTCACCTCTTTCTCATTCCAACATTTTTCTAGGTTTTTGTCTAAAACCTAGATAGTGACTATTTAAACCTTTCCAAACAAGATACATGTATTTAGTTTCATATTTGTGGATGTTTCCATCTCATGGAATTTAGGGTTTTATTATATCTTGCTTATTTGACCTAATATTATTTTGAGTATGAATGGCTTACTTGAATGGTGGAAAATGTACATATGTTGGTAATGTGAACAAGTAAAGAATAATTTCCATGCTGATACGATTTTATGAAATGGTGATTCATGTGTTGGGGGAATATCCTCATTTTGGGTATATTATTTCTATGGCCACGAATACATGTTAAAGTAGGGTATGAATAATATTTTGTTCCTTGCACCTACTTATGGTTGGGTAAATACACTGGGGATATACTGTTTACATTAGTGTTGAATACACATTGTAAGAAATAATGTGCTCATTGGTCATATATGAGTTATGTGGATGAACCAAGTCAGATGGTCACTAGGAGGACATAGTCTTGGGCGCCACCGTGTTGGTATGTGCCTATACCACCGCCATTTGGGACAATGCCTGTGTCGTACCCCCGAATGTGTCGGGCCTTGGGGTGTCATTCTTGGAGTTCGACACTAGGGTATCTCGTCTCTTGGGTGGAATTTGTTTGGTGTTATGGGTCTCCCCCATTAATTCCATTTTTTGAATCCATCTTCGGTAAATAAACATTGGAATGAACCTCATGCATCTATTAATTGTCATACAACCTCACTAGGCTTTTTGGCCTAACACATGTTTGGTGTATATGTGTATCTCAGGTTTTAGTGCCTCCGTATCTAAGAAGGTTTAGGCGGGCCCGTGTGAGCTTGGAGATAGCAAGGGGATACTCATTTTTGTGGAGACCGACATTGGACTATAGACGACACCCTTTTGTAATCTTGTTTCCGTTGAGGAATTAGATTAGTCGGTTGTTGTTTTATTTTCCCTTACAATTACAAACTTTAATTAAACATGTGTTCTTATTTCTCCATTTTTGGGAGGCTCATGCTATGGCATTTTAAATACCACATTTCCAGTTTTCGGAAATTTTTGTCAGCCCCTTTTTGGGGTGTTACACGCCACCTTAATGTCCTTTGAATAATTAGGTGATAACTCAGCCACTTAATTACCTCTTATATTCGTCCAACATCATTCTTTTGATTTCAAGGGTTTTAGCCCAAATGCATCCCAAATTTGCAAAAACGCAAAACATGAATATTGTAGATTTGTGTGTTGGCTTTCCAAAACATCTTGAATCGCTTAAATCGGCGCTTCGGTGTTTGAGATATGATTAAAAATCCACAACCTCACAAATCTGTTAGCATCCTTCTTTAGATTATTTATTTTTGGTTCCGTCCTTCGATCATCGATGCTCCCTTCAACTGACGTAGTTAAGTTGAAATTGTTAGGGATAAAACAGACAATTATACATATTCAGACGCCTGTCAGTTTATAAAAACAAACAGTTTTGTTGATTTAGATTTCAGACTTCAACACCACCTCTTAAAAATTAGAAGTGAAATCAGACTTCAAACTTCAACACCACCTCTTAAAAAACAAACATCAACTTAGTGTTGGGTTGGAGTTGTTTTTTTAATGTTAAATGGTCCCACTATATTTAGTTTTTTTAGTGGTGTTTTTTAGTGATCGGGTTGGAGATGTCCTAATAAATCCCCAAGTCGCTTTGCTCCTTTTCTGTTCCAACGACAGAACTATTCCAGAAGCAAATCAACCACTTCCCACCTTAGTTAAATTATCACCCAATGTCACTCATTTCTCCTCTTCTTCTTCCCAACAAACTTAGGTTTATAACTTATTTTGATTTTCAGTTTTAGGTAGTTTGGAATCAATATCGAAATGAAAGACCAACTATTATGATCTTTTCCGGCCATATCGAGATGGGGAGCACCACCATGAACAATATGAATCTCCACAAGTTTTCAAAGTTATGGAGGAGATCAAGGAAGTGCTAAAAGGTCTCGAAAATCTTCATGATCTACAAATAGAATCAGCGAACAAAGAAAAAACCCTATACGATGTGAAATAAGTCAAAAGCTTATAATCCCCAACTCCAAGAACCAAAAGACAGAAGCAAATAAACCCCCACTTTAAATTCAAGGACGAGAAAGAAACAGAAGCTTATAAACCCCAACTTTTGTTCACCTCTCTGGATTTCTATTTACAGGTCTGTGGAGAAATCCATGCTATTCTGATAACGTCCACGTTTTGACCGAGACCAAGAACAAGGATTCGGGTCTGGATTTTCTTTAATGGGTTCAGGGATTTTGAGTTTCCATGGAGATATATGCATCTTTTCATGGTGGGAAATCAAGAACTGTTGGGAAGTTGAGAAGTGACGTGGTGAAGGGAAGAAGAAGAAAAAAGAATATGGTTTATGTTTTTACTGTTTGTGTTGCACGGGTTGGGATGGGAAGACATGGTTGAGTTGGGGTAGGGGTGGGGGTAGGTGGGTTGCTTTTAATTTTTTAATAGTACATAAATGGAAGAATCTTATTGGATAAGTTTTATTTTTTTAATAATAAATCAGGTAATTATTAATATTATAAGACAAAAATGCCCTTGACATAAGTAACTTGTTTTAACATAGTTATTTCAAAGGATGAAAAACAAAATGAACTGAAAACCACATTGACGTAAAAAGCAATTTTTAAATATTAGGGAAGAAAATAATTATAAACAACAAACCACAGGGACTAAAAACATATTTTACTCTTAAAACTATTCAAAAATTGACGATTCATCCCGTCAAAGATTTAGGATATTTTGAGCAATTTTTATTTTTTTAAACAAATTTCAAAGCCTTCTCCAAATTAAATCGTAGTTTACTCTTAAAACTATTCAAACTCTTACTCGAGTAATAGATTATCGGGTAAATTGTCGTCTACGGTACCATTGTGATGATTACAATCTTACCCCGTAAAGTAAGTTAGTGTGTCGAGTTTTTTCGGTAAGCGATTGCCAGGTAAGCATTTGGGTAACGGCCCCTATGTAAACAACTTCTAGTCGAACAAAATTCATATACCAAAATCAGGGTTTTGAATATCTTATAACGACTATTAAAAACAATGAGTAAATATGAATATTTTAGGCAAGTTAGATCAAAACATGGGTCAAAACTGATTTGGGTCGTTAACCAAACTCTTACCGAGTAAGCATTTACTGACAAAAGTTTGTTACAAACGTGAGAAACACAGAGTTTGGTAGCTCTCAAAGCTTGCTTTATTGAATAGCTAAAAGGGCTAATATATAGCCATACAAAACAAGAAAGCCTAACAATGTGGCTAAAGAAAAGGTCAAAATAAATTCCCTACAAGTCAATGATTATTAACAGGAATAGAGAAAACAACCTAAGACTTAGTCAAGGAGTAAATACTTCCCAACAAATCCTCCTTTAAACTAACCTGCACAAGGACTTGTGCAGTAAGTTTACTCATGACTGCAACAAACTCCAAGTAGGTCTCTTATCTTCAAAAACAACTACAGCTTCAAAGGTTTTGTCATACCGTCTGCTCATTGATCTTTTGTACCACAATACTCCAGACTAATCACATCATCTTTAACCAACTCTCGAAGTAAATGAAAACGAATATGAATATGCTTACTTCTCCCATGCATAATAGGATTTCTTGACAGCTTAATGGTTAAGCTGTTGTCGCAATAAATAATTCACTTACTTTGATTGAGCCCAAGTTTGCCGAGAATTATCATCATCCATACACTTTGTCACGCACAAGATGCGGCTGCAATGAATTCGGCCTCGGTTGTAGATAAACTCACAACGAGCTGTTTTTTGGAACTCCATGCTACTGCTCCAGAACCAAATTTGAAGATATAGCCTGACGTACTCTTTCCATCATGCAAGTCCCTCGCATAGTCGGAGTCAAAGAAGCCAAACAGTTCTTCTTCCCCTCCCTTTTGATGTAGCTCAGTAGGTGACTCTATGAATCGACTTAGTAAGCTCACTACATACATAACATCGGGTCTTGTGGCAGTCAAATACATTAAGCTTCCCACCATTTTCTTGTAGACCGTATAATTTACCTTTACAACACTTTCATCTTTCGTAAGATTGCAACCGGGCACAATCGGATTTTTGACTGGATTGCATCAGTTCATTCCATATCTTTCAAGTACCTCTTGAACATATTTCTTCTGACTTATGAAAATGCCTGAAGTGTTTTGAATCACCTCCACCCCCAGAAAATACTTCATTAAGCCAAGATCAGACATCTCGAATTCTTGTTTCATTGAACTTTTGAAGTCCTTAAACATGTCATCATTGTTACCTGTGAAGATAAGATCGTCAACATAAATGCTAACAATAAGCATACCTCCATTCTTGTTGTCTTTTACGAACAAAGTAGGCTCGCTTGGGCACCTTTCGAACCCTTCTCTGATGAATTAACTTTCTATTTTGCTGAACCATGCACGCGAGGCCTGTTTTAGCCCGTATAATGTGTAACACCCTCAAATCTAGAAATAGCAACTAATTTAAAATTTTCTAAATACATCGATAACTGAATCATCTACAACGACAAATTAAGGTTTAAATTCAATAAACACATATCAATCCTTATACACGATCTATAATAGGTACGAATGTTCCTAAAACTGATAACTCTCATTTTGAGTGTTATTTACACATTGTTTGTGTGTGTTTTTCTTTAATTTTAGTGTGTGTTTTCCCTTTACGTGTTCATGTTTCTCTTTTTTATTTATTTATATTCATTTGGAGGTGTTGAGGATAAAAGTTTGTGTTTTAATGGTTGAAAACATCATTTTTGGGCTAAATGTTGGACTGCAGAAAGTGGTCACTTTGTCGCCACGTTGGTGAACGATGTAAATCCGAGGACAGCTGAAAAATATCATATATTGCATGTATTTTTATGCCCATTTCAGCTGCATAATGGCATTCTTAAAGGCTAAGCTTTAGAAACCAAGGAGATGAAGAGAAGACAAAAGATAAAAGCAAAATCTTGGTGGAAAGATATAAATGCCAAAAATGTCTATCTAAAAGCCTAAATGAGATAAAGCAAAAATATGAGCTTTCATGAAAAAATAGATGAAAAAGGCAAGGACCTTTGGGTCAAAGAAGCCTTGAACTCATTGAAAGGTTTTGTGGTTAAATCCTCCACCACCCTTTTCATCTTCCACTATAAATTGAAGGCATGGATGTCATTTGAAAGGGAGCTCCAACATGTAGCATAATTCAGCTATTGTTCTTTCTTTTTTTTTTTCTCTTAGATAGTTGTAGTTGTAATTTATTTTCTAGTATTTAATTTCCAGCTGTCGCCAAAGTGGCCACGTTGTCACCACGTTGGCAGCAGCTTTTAAGTTTCATTTATGCAATTTAAGTTTATGTTCTCTCCTTCTTCTTTCATGTCTTTTACTGTTATTATGAACTAAACACTCCTTTGGGTGTGGGTGTGTGCAAAATCTAAGACTAGTAGGCAACACTTCGGTGTTGCCATCTTTGCTAACTCTTAGACTTGGTCGCTCGAGTCGGGACTTCAACTCAACGCAGACAAGCCGATCACTTGTTAGTGTTAATATTAGATCTTAGACCTCAAGAGGGGCAGATCCGAAATACGGCTTGAGTGATGCAAAGAAGATTTGAAAAAGTCTTTTATAACCACGTAGAGATACGGGTTTTTGCATGACTTTAACTAAGGTTCAAAATGTCGGTCGATATAGGTGTCACAAAGAGATTTGGGCTTCTATATCCATACTGGTGGAACTGAAATCCTTAGAGGTTTACTTAGTTAAGTCGGCAAGTCTTGAGTTGGCGAAAGTGGTGACTTTGTGGGTGCAACGTGGCCACGTTCCGAGGAAGTTCACTTTCGAGAGAAAGGGATTTTTTTAGATGTTTTTGTGATACTTTGTTTTTGACCACGAGGTTACTACAAATGTCTTAGATAAAGCCTACACCCATACCCTTTTCTTTAAATTATTTGTTAATTGTTAAAAGCATCAATTTCGCTCAAAGATATTTTCTTCTTCTCTAATTGAAACCATTGTATTCTC
This sequence comes from Arctium lappa, assembly GCA_023525745.1. NCBI lineage: Eukaryota > Viridiplantae > Streptophyta > Magnoliopsida > Asterales > Asteraceae > Arctium > Arctium lappa. Next base: position 15,702,844 of record CM042056.1, on the reverse strand, counting down.
GACCTACTACTCGAAACTTTGAAGTCTGATCCCTGTGGATACGATCTTGGTATTTTTACCACTTTATTACTTATAGCGATCATAGTGTCCGGTGTGCACTTGCACCACCACTGTGGCAACATAGTGGCCACTTTGTGGACCTATACGATATTCCGCTATCAAAACCCCAATAACAATTACTATCTCCAACTGCGGAATACTTCACCAAACTACTCACCCTCGTGTAAATCTAGTGCTCATCTGTTCATAGCACCACTAGAACCAAACCCCAAATGGAACCTGATGCACATGCCGACAAATAAAAAGGTTAGACTTAACGCCTAGTGAGCTCAAGTGTTTTCATTAGATATATATAAATCAATAACTTTAAGAACGTTATTTAAATCGTGATTTTCAAAATGAAATACATTAAATCTGGAAGCAATCTCTATTTCAACATTCACCCTCTTCGTGGTTAAAATCACAAAACAAAATGTTTCTTCGAATATAAATCCAAAACCCAAAACCCGCGTAATACATAACTGACACTTTAATAATCATATACTGAAAGTGTGGATAAACTCTCTCATCCAAAATATTCCAAAAGATGGATAAAGTTCAATATGCAAAACCCAAAAACATGTATAACAATCCATACCCAAACATCATCGAAAACATGGATTATAAAACTCCATAATCAAAACAACACCTTTCGGTGACGGGGGAGACCCGATTACATAGTAAGTGACGGAACACAAAAGTAGGTCACATAACTATGTAGGAAACCAAAACATATGGGTTATACCCATAAAACATAATGAGCTCAACTCCTCTAAGTATATTGCTCGAAAACATCAAGTCAACCCCTCTAGGTCTATTCTTGAGAGTTCCAAAACGGGAACTCTAGCACAAGGGAATTACACCATACTGCCCATGGGACGCTACCCGACCATATAGGTCTACACCTTACTTACCATGGTGACCCAATGCCTATTCCGTGCCAAAGTGGTGAACTTGTCCAAAACGAGACATAGGAACACCGTGCCTATGGATCCATTGCACTAACTAAAACATTACATGACTCAAAACGAATGAACTAACGTATTCAAAAAATGTAATTCTCAAATAAGATGCAGTAAATGCATATCATGACCAAACGCTCTATATTGAGCTATCAAAACCCGGACAATTGTCCCCAAGACCTAACGAGGTCCAAACCAAGCCATAGGCTCAACAATCGAAAGACCAATTGTAAGAAAATCATAAAATGAAACAAAATGTAAACAACCCGCATTTATGCAAACCCATGCTCCAAAATTTAGAGATAACTCCAACATAGTTTAAATTGGGACAAAACATTTTCCAAGTGAGTTTATGAGATTTATCCTTTCAAAACGTCCCATAACACAACATCAAACATTTCTCCAAAACACTCGATAAAACACTTTTATACTCAAAAATATACTTCCATGAAATAAACCATTAAGATACCAAAATATATGATTTATCTATCAAAATGCCTAAAATCCCAAATGTGGGTATTTTACAAGTTTACAAGGTTAAGACATTTCAAAAAAATCAAAACTCATCAAATAACTCAATAGTTAATAATTTCATGTAAAACATATAAACATGTAAAGATTGACATTTTGGCATGTACACCGTTTTCACAAATCAACTTGAACTCACATTCCTAGATTTAGGCTAAATCTAGGTTTTACCCCAACTTGAGCTTCCTTTAAGAAACTTGGATCCTCCAAGCCAAAACTTCTAAAAACCTAGATCTATACATTTCCAACCATAAATAATCATAATCAACCACAAAGAATCGCTCCTCAAACTTTATACATGAAGATCTCCACTTATGTCAAAACCCCAATTTCCATAGGTGAAGAAAAGAGAAGGTTACCTTACCCACAACTTGAATCCATTAACAAAGCACTTTTAGGTCACCATAAGGAGCCACAAACTTCCCATCTACAAAATAGATAAAAGGGTTGGGTGAAATCCCAAGAAGCTTAGTGGGGAAGATGAAGATGGAGGGTTATGGTTCTAACCTCCAAACTTGCCAGATGATGAAGGAATCATGTAATTTAAGGAGGAAAACCCTCAAAATAAGTTAGGGCTCGTTCTTGAGGTTGAGGGTCGGTTTGGGAGAGAAAAGGGAAGAGATTTAGGTTTTTTGTGAGAAAATGAAGTATGGAGGTCGATTTCCTCTTTTATCAGCGCACAGTGGATCCGTACGAACGCTGGTACGGATCAACTCGTGCGGAGGGTCGTGCGGACCTGTGGAATCCAGACTCTCGTGTGGATCACGACGCAGTTTAACTCGCGCGGAATACTGCCGCTAATTATTTTTTGGTCTTCTTATCGGCTATAGATTTTGGGGTGTTACAATCCTCCCAACCTTAAAAGAGATTTCATCCTCAAAATCAGACCTGACCAAACACCCAACGTCGCATTAAGCGAGATCAATTGGCTCTCTATTAAAAAAGGAATGCTTTCACGATACCTTGCCTCATATACGAAACCGATTACATCCCGGTTAAGATTGTTGTTGTGTTTCTCATAACAGGCCGCCACACACCCGGTCTCAACGCTCGATATACCTTACAGATGACGGAAAGAACATTGAGTCCTTATCGAAACATTTCTTATCATTAGGATCTGTGTTGCCTCCCAACCTTAGATTGCCTTTATCACCTCAATAGTTGCTTACGATCTTAATTAACTACTTCCACTAAGGACGCCTCAAGGCGAGCCTTACCCTTAAATGTCTAACTGTCCTTCGTGGAATTATGTTACACCCTTTTTCTTGCCTTCAAGAACACAACGACCTTTGCAGAAAGGATCCAGCCCTCGCTTACTCATAGTCCTTTACGTTCCGAGTATCCACATTCAGATTGACTTTACCCGAGTGGTGAAGGAATCCGCGTACAACTGTTGAGCTGATCAACCACTATTGATATAGAAATGACACTGCTAACTCCAACACATCACGGTCTTCTCAATAATTAATTTGTACTTAAAGTCTACCTCGACATTCTCGCCAGATTTCTCCAATAATCAACACCCCCAAGGATTTCGTTCCAGATTCACAATGTCGAATCTAAGTTGACACCTACTCGTGGAAATTAAACTTCAAATCTGTAACACCCTCAAAATTTGGTAAGAGCAACTAATTAAAATTTCGATAATACATCAATTAAAAGGTAAATCTCCAAAATAAAACTTCTATCTAATCTTAAACAAATTCAAACTCTCAAATAATACACGAAGACTAAATCAAGTCAGGTGCTACTTAATCCTCGAACACAAGTAGCTCTTCCCGAAACAAGTGCGGAAGACTTCACTAATGTAATATCCGAATCCGAAATTTTTATTAATTTTGGAAGTTGGGTGAAAAGTGAAGCGAGACCCAAAGTACAGGGGGGTTATTTGAAACTTTGGTTTTATATAACCTAAATATCAGATATTTTATTTTCATATCAGTCTAATATTTTGTAAGCCGACATAGAGAGAAAGAGAGAAGCAGAGCAAGAAGCAGAGAGAAAGAGAAAGAGATCTTGAAGGATCGATCGTTTTTGGTCAAATAGAGGTATGATTCTAGCTTAATACTTCTATCTGCATGTTATAGTCGGTAGATAGTCTTGTTATTCAAGCTTTTAACCGTGTATTTGATCGATTCAATGATCTGAAGTTTTCTGGGTTCGAACTGTTGAGTCGCCAACTTAAGTATGAACTCGACCGGGAAGAAGGTGTTGACCGATAAATTTGTTAACCGGTATAACTCTTCGACCGGTATAGATTTTAATGTAATCGACCGATAAAGTGTAAAGGACCGGTATGTTGTTTGACCGGTAGGTTGTAAGGACCGGTATGTTGTTTGACCGGTAGGTTGTAAAGGACCGGTATGTTGTTTGACCGGTAGGTTGTAAGGACCGGGATATTGGCTCGAACGGTATAGTGGCTCGACCGGTATTTTGTTAATCGATCCTAAGAGGTTTTGATGAGAGTGGTTTCGACCAGGAAAATAGCAGTAGATTGTATTTGATGAGTTTTTAGAAAGAAAAAGTATTAATAGCGAGTTAGCTTACCTTTGTTTTAATACCATCGTAGGTGGTGTTAATCAGTAGAAGTTAGAGTTTAATCCAGAAGAATCAGAGGTGAGTCTTTCAAACTAAATCTTTTATGATTTTAGTAGTTATTTGATAAATGTGGGTTTTATAAACTGCGCATTTATAGTATTGAAAGTTATGCAGAATTATTGCAAAAGATTGATTTAATCAGTTTGGCATGTTTATGCTCAGTTTATATAAACTTGTTTTATATACAGTCAGGACTAGGTGTATGCATACATTTGAGTCAGAAGTCTGACCTAAGTCGGGAAGTGTGACCCGCCTGCTCGTACCGGGGATTGTGGGCCGTTTATGCCATTAGGGTGTGTCCCTAAAATAAGGCAGTGCGAGACAGACATACTGTCTTTGACGGAAATGTTGGTCAGTAGCTTAAGGTACGCTTGCGAAGCGTAAAAAGTGGTCAGTGATGGCCAGTAGATTGAGTTATGCCTGCGAAGCATAAATTGTTTTAAAGTTTGATTAAAAGAACAGGTTATGTTTTGAGATATAAAGCTTTGTTTAAATGTTTTAATTAATATTTGAACTGTTGCAGTAGTGGTTGGAGGGGACTCACTAGACTATTGGTCTAACCCTCGCTCTTTCAAAATTATAATCCTGTTTCAGGTTATCGGAAAGTAGTAGGTACAGATAAGGGTAAAGAGAAGATGTGAGCTATTTCCAGGAGATAGAAGACTTCATGCAATAGTTTACTTTTTGAACTCAGTTGTGTAGTAAGAGATAGTTGTAAACCTTGTACTATGAAAATGTAAGCCTGTGGCAGTATTTAAACAGAAATGTTATTTTATTGTATATATAAATGTTCAGGTTGTTACAATTGGTATCAGAGCATTAGTTTAAGGGATCTAGGTGACCAGATGGGCCTAGACTTAAACTAAGATAGTAGAAGCACAACTGAGTAGTAGGAAGACCGTAGGAAGATAACATTAAGGTAGTAAGGACTAGCATGTAAGGTAAATTTGGAAATCCATCTGGCTAGTGTAATTTTGAATTTACAAGTACATGCTTGTGCTTAAACTGGCGTAATGTGTAGCATGTTAGATTGAATATCTTATGTTTCTTCTTATCAGAAGTATCTCTGAGCGAGTGACAAGGAGTAGGTCTATGCTGAATCATGAAATGGAACCAGATAATGAAGTCATTGCCAAAGAGCGAATGACTGTTGTCAACCCGACTGTTATCCCAAGAAAGAGTCGCGGTGTTCAGAAAGCAACAACCTAGGCAAGGGTTTCCAATGTGGGAGCTCGAGGCGGGAAGACAAGTCATGGTATTCGTCAAGATGAAAGTGTAGAGGTAAGAGTTGAGCAAGAAACTTCTAATCAAGAATGTTCGGCTTCTGTGAGAGGTCGAAAACAGACAGGAAATCGTGGTGGAGGTAGAACGCAAGGTTTTGTTACACAAGAAACCTTCACTGCAGAAAATGGGAAAGTTACAAGAAACGTTGAATGCTTTATTGGCTCAACGTACTAATGAAGTTTCGTCAAGTAAAGAAAAGAGTGAAGATAAATTAGTGACTGAGGTAGCAGAATCACCAGTAACTGGAGTGGGTAGTCACCCTCAGTCAAGTCCCATTGTGTCAGTTAAAGCTATAGCTGGGAAAAGGTGTAGTTTTAAGGAGTTTGCTGCTTACAAGCCTCCTACTCATAAAGGGTAATGTGATCCCGTGATAGCGTTAAGATGGATAAAAGGTATGGAGCTAGCGTTTGATACGAGTAAGTGTGCGGAAGAATATAAAGTAGTCTATGCTTTGTCAATGCTGAAAGATGAAGCGGTAATGTGGTGGGATGTGGAATCTGGAGGTCAAAGTTCGGTTGTAGCTAAAGATATGGCTTGGGGTGAGTTTGTGAAAAGATTTAAAGCACAGTTCTGCCCTTTGTCGGCAGTTAAAAAGTTGGAAGAAGAGTTTCTGGGTTTAGAGCAGAAGGGGATGTCAGTTCGAGATTATGCCACAAAGTTTATTGAAAAGTCTCGATTTGCAGGAATTTATGTACCTAATGAAGAAAGACGAGTAGAACGTTTCGTCTTTGGATTGAGAAGTGATATTCGAGAATTTGTCTCGAATAAGGAACCGTCTACTTTTCAAATGGCAGTAAATGCAGCTAAAATGAGAGAGAAAGAAAAGAATAGGCAAGCTACAGAAAGAAGTGGAGATAAAAGAAAATGGGAAGGAACAGTTCGTGACTCCAAACCGTTTAAGTCTGCAAAGTTTGATCAGCGTTTTGTTAATAAATTTGAAAATAAGCCCTGTAGCAAGTGTAATCGAAGGCATAAAGGAGAATGTAAGATTGATCAAGAGGGTTGTTATAAACGTGGGAAGGTTGGCATTTGGCTCGGGATTGCCAGAATTTGAGGTCTTATTATCAGTGTGGATCTTCTGATCATATCAGGACCAATTGTCCACAGTTGAAAAAGGGATCGGTCGGAGGATATGTAGAAAAGGGAGGTGAGAGAAAGGTGGAGCCAGCTAAAGCGAAGGCTAGAGTTTTCAATATGTCAGCAGAAGAAGCGGCGGAGATACCTGATGTAGTGACAGGTACTTTCTTTATAGATTCGAATTATGCAAAAGTATTGTTTGATTCAGGTGCAAATTGTTCGTTTGTGTCTCCAAATTTTGTGCATAAATTGAATGAGAAACCTAAGAAGCTTAGGCATGAATTGAAAGTAGAAGTGGCTGATAATAGTCAAATCTTAGTGGAGGAAGTGTATGATGGATGTAGTATTGTTATTGATGGACAATCATTTCCACTTCGACTGTACCCAATGGGTATGGGAGAATTTGATGTTATTGTGGGAATGGACTGGTTGGCGTCTAATGATGCTCATATAGTATGCAATAAGAAATTGATTCGTATAGCGCAGCCAGGAAAAGAAGAGATAGTAGTGTTTGGAGATCAGAGGGATAGAAAGTCATGCTTGATTTCTATGATTAAAGCTAAGAGATGTTTAGTAAAAGGGTGTGTGGGGTCTTAGCTTATGTGATAGATGTTAAGAAGGAAAAGAAGGGATTAGAGTCAGTTCCGGTAGTCAGTGAATATCCAGAAGTATTTCTGGAAGACTTAACCACTTTGCCTCCTGATCGGCAAGTGGAATTTCGTATTGATTTAGTACCCGGAGCAGCGCCGATTGCAAGAGCACCGTATAGACTGACACCAACAGAGATGAAAGAAATGATGACTCAGCTGCAGGAGTTGTTAGACAAGGGGTTTATTCGTCCTAGTACCTCGCCATGGGGAGTGCCAGTATTGTTTGTTAAGAAGAAAGACAAGTCTATGAGAATGTGCATAGATTACCGTGAGCTCAATAAGTTGACTGTCAAAAATAAGTATCCGCTTCCCAGAATTGATGATCTTTTTGATCAACTTCAAGGAGCGAGTTACTTTTCGAAAATAGATCTACGATCTGGGTATCACCAGTTGAAGGTAAGGGAGGAGGATGTACCTAAGACTACATATCGTACGAGGTACGGACATTATGAGTTTCTAGTTATGCCATTTGGTTTGACCAATGCGCCAGCAGCTTTCATGGATCTGATGAATAGAGTGTGTAGTCCGTTTTTAGATAAGTATGTCATAGTCTTTATAGATGATATACTGATCTATTCACGTTCCAAAGAAGATCATGAAACTCATTTGAGAGCGATTTTAGAATTGCTTAAGCGAGAGAAATTGTACACCAAGTTTTCAAAATGTGAATTTTGGCTTAAAGAAGTTCAGTTTCTAGGCCACGTGGTGTCGAAAGATGGGATTAAGGTTGATCCAGTTAAGATTGAAGCCATAAAAGGGTGGGAAGCACCGAAAACACCTTCAGAAGTAATAAGCTTTCTAGGATTGGCGGGTTATTATAGAAAGTTCATCCAGGACTTTTCAAGGATAGCTACGCCACTAACAACGTTAACTAGAAAGAATGTCAAGTTTGTATGGGCAGAGGCTCAGAAAGAAGCGTTCGGTATATTGAAAGAGAGTTTAAGTAGTGCTCCTGTTTTATCTCTACCCAACGGAACGGAAGGATTCGTAATTTATAGCGATGTTTCAAAGTTGGGTTTGGGATGTGTTTTAATGCAAGAAGGCAAGGTGATTGCTTATGCATCTCAACAGCTGAAAGAACATGAAAAGAATTACCCAACGCATGATTTAGAGTTGGCAGGTGTAGTCTTTGTTTTGAAAATTTGGAGTCATTACTTGTATGGGATCAAGTGTCAGATTTACACTGATCACAAGAGCCTTCAATATCTTTTCAATCAGAAAGATCTTAATATGAGGCAGCGTAGGTGGATGGAACTGTTAAGTGATTATGACTGTGATATTCTGTACTATCCAGGCAAGGCCAATGTGGTAGCAGATGCTCTAAGTCGTAAGGAGCATGGAGAAATAGCAGAAGTTGTGGCATATCGAGTTGATGTTGTTTCTAGTTTCTTAGAAGAAGTTATAAAGTATCAAGAAGAAGCAACGTCAAAGGAAAATTTGAAAAGTGAAAGAATAGTAGGAATTGTTAACTCGTTAGTAGTTGACAATCGCGGAGTAAAGTGCTTTAATAAGAGAGTATGGATTCCAAAAGCAAGAGATCTGCGGCAGAAAGTGTTGGAAGAAGCGCATAGATCCCGTTATTCAGTACATCCGGGAACCAACAAGATGTATAGAGATCTAAAACAAAGCTATTGGTGGCCAGGTTTAAAGAAAGATATTGCTCATTTCGTGGAGCGATGCCTGACATGTTTGAAAGTTAAAGCTGAGCATCAGAGACCTTATGGAGAGCTTCAGTCATTAGAAATTCCAGTTTGGAAGTGGGACGAGATTACTATGGATCTTGTTACTGGGTTACCGCGATCACCTAAGGGGCATGATGCTATTTGGGTGATAGTGGATCGGCTCACAAAGTCAGCTCACTTCCTACCGATCAAGGAGACGTACTCACTAGAGAAATTGGCTCGATTGTTTATCGACGAGATAGTAACCAGACATGGAGTACCGTCGTCAATTGTGTCAGACATAGATGCTCGTTTTACATCAGCTTTCTGGAGAAGTTTGCAAAGGGAATTAGGCTCTCAACTTAAGCTGAGTACGACCTATCATCCGCAAACTGATGGCCAGAGTGAGAGAACTATTCAGACATTGGAATTGCATGTGTTATCGATTTCAAAGGTTCGTGGGAAATTCATTTGTCGTTGATTGAATTTTACTACAACAATAGTTATCATGCTAGCATACAAGCGGCCCCGTTCGAAGCTTTGTATGGTCGTAAATGTAGAACACCTTTATGTTGGAATGAGGTGGGTGAAAGACAGTTAGCGGGACCAGAAATAGTACAGGTGACAGCTGATAAAGTCGACCAGATTCGAGCAAGATTAAAGAGTGCTCAAGATCGTCAGAAAATGTATGCTGATAAACGAAGGAAACCGATAGAGTTTCAGATAAGAGATAAGGTAATGTTGAAAGTTTCGCCCTGGAAAGGGGTAGTCAGATTTGGAAAGAAAGGAAAGTTGAGACCAAGGTTTGTTGGACCATTCATCATCATGGGTCGTGTTGGTGAAGTAACCTACGAACTTGATCTACCAGAAAGTTTGCGTGGGATTCATTCCACATTTCATGTGTCAAACCTGAAGAAGTGTTTGGCTGAAGCAGATGTAGTCGTTCCTTTAGAAGATATTCAAGTAGATTGTTGGGTCTGAAATATGCCAAGGATGGTTACTACTTCTAGTTCATCATGGTTACTACTTCTGAAGTTAATATTCATCATGGTTACTACTTCTGTGGTTAATGTTGCTAGTTGTAGTTAATGCTGCTAGAAGAAAACAGTTAATACTTCTAGTTAGTACTTCTGTGATTAATACTTCTAGTTAATGTTGCTAGAAGAAAACAGTTAATACTTCTAGTTGTTAATACTTCTAGTTAGTACTTCTGTGATTAATACTTCTAGTTAATGCTGCTAGAAGAAAACAGTTAATACTTCTAGTTGTTAATACTTCTAGTTAGTACTTTTGATATTAATGCTGCTAGTTGATGGTTAATGTTGCTCAACAAGATTAGTACTGCTAGTTCAAAGTTAGTACTGCTTGAAGAGATTAATGCTGCTGAGCATGGTTAGTACTGCTATAGTTAATACTGCTCAAAGTATTAATGCTGCTTATGATTAATACTGCTTATAAGATGGAGATCTGTATGGAAAGGATGACAGCTGGATAAACTAAAGATTATGGAAAGCTTGGAGATAATGATAGAAGATATTCTGAAGATATTTTATTAATTGTAATTAGCTTTTATCTTCAGTATATATATATAGTATTGTTTAGAATAGTTAGATAACTTTTTGAGAATTAATCATTGATTCTAAGTTTTAGAGAAAATCAGCCTCAAGGCATAGTTCCTAATTCTAGAGAAGTAGAATTCGTATTGGTGAGCCTGTTCATCAATATTGAGGTTGTGTGTTTAATCTTGTAACTTCAAGCATTCAATACAAGTTTACAGTTTGTTCTTCATATTTACTGTGTTGATTTACTGTTTCATTGAATATCAAAGTGTTATTCTGCAAACTTCTTTGATATTGTTTCTGAGAATTAATTCTTGTTGAGAATTCGATCCTGAAAAGTGGTATCAGAGCTAGTATTCTCAGAAACCTGCAATCATCATTCTTCCTTGAAATCAGAAATCATCAATGGCTAAAGTTTCAGATTCTTCAAGCACAGAAATCCCCACAGAGGTAATGTCTAATCTTTGCTCTAAAACTTGTATGGAAACTGTTAAAAGGTACAGGGATCACAACCAGACAATGAGTGATGACCTTAAAAGAATAGAGAGAGATATAAAAGACTATGTAAGAATTGTTGAGAGTTTTGAGGAACAGATCAAAGTTTTCCAAGCCAATGAACTTCAACATTCTTATGATACAAATTACTGGAAGTGGGAGAAGAATGACCTAGAACTTCAGCTGAAAAAGTCTAAAGAGGAGAATGAGAAGATAAAGAGTGAGTTTGAGAAAGCCAAGCTGGATATTGAGAAATTTTCCAATGCTTCTAAAGCAATGGACTCTTTGCTCCAAACTCAAATCCATGACAAACTTAGAAGAGGAATAGGCTATAACACCACACCACCACCATACAACAACAATTACATTCCTCCTATATCAAACTTACTAGAGACCAAGGATAGGAAGGAATTGCCTGTTGGAGCCACTAAGGTAGATCCTTTAGACAAAGTGGTGGTTGAAACAGACTCTGAAGAAGAGAACTCTAGTGAAAAGAGTAAGGAGAACACTGGGAGTGGTGAGATTCCTCTAGAAAATCACATTATCACCAATGAGGGATGTGGAAAGACTTGGGTCAAATCTAAGGACATAGAGAAGACTGAGGGAAAGTCTGAGAAGGTCCATTATAAGCAAACCACAGTTGTGAATCCTGTCTCTTGCAAACAGTGTTCTTGCAATAAATCTGAGCCCCAAAAACATGATAAACCAAGGGGAAATCAGAGAAACTGGAATAATCAGTGGGCACAAAAACAAGGGGTTGATTTGAGTAAAATCAATAGACCAAAACCTTGTTTTATCTGTGGTAAATTAAATCATCTTGCCAAACACTGTTATTTCAACCCTATCAACCAAAGAGTCACTTTTCAAAGAAAACCGCAAAACTCTTTTGGTTATAGGAATAAAAGAAGGAATCAATTGGCTGAGAAAAGAGCACCTTTAAAGTCTCATGCTCAGAACAAGTTTGCTAATACAAATAAAAATGCTCCAAATAAGCCAAGGAGTAATTTAAAGACAAAGAAAGCAAACAACTTTGTTCAAGTTTGGGTTCCAATTGTAAAGAAACCTGTTAGTACTGCTATCCCAGATAGTACTGCTAACAGAAATAGTGCTGCTGCAACCAATACTAGTGCTAACAAGGATAGTGCTTCTACTAGTATTAATGTCGCAAAGCCTATAATCTTGACAAAGTATTCCAGCCATGAGATTCCTAAACAACTCATCCAGACCAAACTGACAGATTATATAAATGAGAAAGGACAACCCAAGACCACTTTGGCTTGGGTTCCCTCAAAGACTAACTGATTTATCAAGTGTGCAGGGCAATCAAAAGCTCAAGAGGAAGAGCATTTGGAATGAAGATAATGATTGCTCTTGGCACATAACAAGGAACATGGATTGCCTTCAAATTCTTTAAAAGATTTGATGGAGGACATGTTACTTTTGATCCAACAGAAGGTAAGAAAAGTGAAAGAAAAAAAAAAGGTATAGTTTCAAAAGATAAAGTAACTTTTGAAAATTTTATGGTATATGGTACTACTAACCTTGTGTCTGTAAGTGTTTCAGGTTGCTAATACTGAAAGGTAGTTAGTACTTCTAGTTCAGTGAATACTGTCAGACTGTGTTAATGCTGCTGGTATGTGTTACTACTGCCAGTCTGTGTTAATGCTGCTGATAAGTGTTACTACTGCTAATGTAAGTTTTCTATACCTAAAAATGATCTTCAATGATTTAATGTCAAACCTGGATATCAATCAAAAAGCTTTTATCTGTATCCAAGGTTTGTACAAGAAGTACTTAATAAGGAATTGACGGATTAACCTCATTTTAATGAGATATATGTACCTAAACCCCCTAAAGGCAAGGTTTTCTCAAACATGAGAAGATCTGCTAGGGACTCGGAAGGAGTTGACATACCATTGTTCTCTACAATGATGGTGATGTCCCACAATCAAGAAGGTAAGGCATCAGGGTCAAAGCCCTCATTAGACCAACCCACTGATGACCTATCCACACCTTCCACTACCAAGCATAAATCTTCAGATTCCTTTTGTCAAACCAACATTCCCCATTACTATATTATATAAGGAAAAGATACTGAAGGTTCCTTCCCTTCTTGTATCTTCAACCTCAAAACCTACAAGCCCTCTGATGGAGCATTTTTCATCAGAGAATATCCAAAGGGAAACCATAGGGGTGTCTCCCAACCTCAAGAAGGTGCTCAATAAGGAGATGCAAGAGCATATGGGTTGTAAGGCTCACACTACTGGCATTGCACAAAGTGCATGACAGGACAGTGTGAACATATCTAAGACCTTCCCCATGGCAACTTTAGATGAGTAATTATCTAAAGGTCCCAGGTGCCATGAAACCAAGGGAGTAGAAGGTGCTTCTGCTAGGCAGAAGATCTCTACTAAAAGATCCAAGGATCCTTCAAAGGTGGTAAACACACCTAAAGGAGGTGAGGACAGATTTAACTACAAAGAATTGATGGATACACTTGGTACAATTAGTCTGAAAGTTCACAATCAAATTATGGAGATAAAAGAGATGAAAAGGAGCACAGATCATGATTATTTCAAAAAGGGGGAGACTTAAACAACTGAACTTGAGAAGACATGAGAAGGAGAATCAAGTTGATATGAAATCTTATTTTGAGGGGGAGATAAGTGAAGAATCTGAAATAAAGCATTAACTACAGCAGAAACAGAAAAGAAGATAACAGCAGACACTAAATCAAGAAGAACTAGTAATTGCAGAAAGTTTTGAAAATTATCATAAAGACCCTATGCTGAAGAACTTAACTTCTCAGTTTTGAAAAGTTAAGTTAGGGGGAGATTGTTGGGTCTGAAATATGCCAAGGATGGTTACTACTTCTAGTTCATCATGGTTACTACTTCTGAAGTTAATATTCATCATGGTTACTACTTCTGTGGTTAATGTTGCTAGTTGTAGTTAATGCTGCTAGAAGAAAACAGTTAATACTTCTAGTTAGTACTTCTGTGATTAATACTTCTAGTTAATGCTGCTAGAAGAAAACAGTTAATACTTCTAGTTGTTAATACTTCTAGTTAGTACTTCTGTGATTAATACTTCTAGTTAATGCTGCTAGAAGAAAACAGTTAATACTTCTAGTTGTTAATACTTCTAGTTAGTACTTCTAATATTAATGTTGCTAGATGATGGTTAATGTTGCTCAACAAGATTAGTACTGCTAGTTCAAAGTTAGTACTGCTTGAAGAGATTAATGCTGCTGAGCATGGTTAGTACTGCTATAGTTAATACTGCTCAAAGTATTAATGCTGCTTATGATTAATACTGCTTATAAGATGGAGATCTGTATGGAAAGGATGACAGCTGGATAAACTAAAGATTATGGAAAGCTTGGAGATAATGATAGAAGATATTCTGAAGATATTTTATTAATTGTAATTAGCTTTTATCTTCAGTATATATATATATATAGTATTGTTTAGAATAGTTAGATAACTTTTTGAGAATTAATCATTGATTCTAAGTTTTAGAGAAAATCAACCTCAAGGCATAGTTCCTAATTCTAGAGAAGTAGAATTCGTATTGGTGAGTCTGTTCATCAATATTAAGGTTGTGTGTTTAATCTTGTAACTTCAAGCATTCAATACAAGTTTATAGTTTGTTCTTCATATTTACTGTGTTGATTTATTGTTTCATTGAATATCAAAGTGTTATTCCGCAAACTTCTTTGATATTGTTTCTGAGAATTAATTCTTGTTGAGAATTCGATCCTGACATAGATGAAAAATTAAGTTATATTGAGGAGCCCGTAGCAATTACGGACCTCAAAATAAAGAAGTTGAGGAACAAGGAGATTCGGTTAGTAAAAGTTCAGTGGAAATTTCACCAAGGACAAGAGTCCACGTGGGAAGTAGAGGCAGATATTAAATTTCAGTATCCCCATTTTTTTAGCGATAGAATTCCGGGGACGAAATTCTCTTAAGGGGGAAAGATTATAATATCCGGATCCGAAATTTTTATTAATTTTGGAAGTTGGGTGAAAAGTGAAGCGAGACCCAAAGTCCAAGGGGGTTATTTGAAACTTTGGTTTTATATAACCTAAATATCAGATATTTGATTTTCATATCAGTCTAATATTTTGTAAGCCGACATAGAGAGAAAGAGAGAAGCAGAGCAAGAAGAAGAGAGAAAGAGAAAGAGATCTTGAAGGATCGATCATTTTTGGTCAAATAGAGGTATGATTCTACCTTAATACTTCTATCTGCATGTTATAGTCGGTAAATAGTCTTGTTATTCAAGCTTTTAACCGTGTATTTGATTGATTCAATGATCTGAAGTTTTCTGGGTTCGAACTGTTGAGTCGCCAACTTAAGTATGAACTCGACCGGGAAGAAGGTGTTGATCGGTAAATTTGTTAACCGGTATAACTCTTCGACCGGTATAGATTTTAATGTAATCGACCGATAAAGTGTAAAGGACCGGTATGTTGTTTGACCGGTAGGTTGTAAGGACCGGTATGTTGTTTGACCGGTAGATTGTAAAGGACCGGTATGTTGTTTGACCGGTAGGTTGTAAGGACCGGTATATTGGCTCGAACGGTATAGTGTCTCGACCGGTATTTTGTTAATCGGTCCTAAGAGGTTTTGATGAGAGTGGTTTCGACCAGGAAAATAGCAGTAGATTGTATTTGATGAGTTTTTAGAAAGAAAAAGTATTAATAGCGAGTTAGCTTACCTTTGTTTTAATACCATCGTAGGTGGTGTTAATCAGTAGAAGTCAGAGTTTAATCCAGAAGAATCAGAGATGAGTCTTTCAAACTAAATCTTTTATGATTTTAGTAGTTATTTGATAAATGTGGGTTTTATAAACTGCGCATTTATAGTATTGAAAGTTATGCAGAATTATTGCAAAAGATTGATTTAATCAGTTTGGCATGTTTATGCTCAGTTTATATAAACTTGTTTTATATACAGTCAGGACTAGGTGTATGCATACATTTGAGTCAGAAGTCTGACCTAAGTCGGGAAGTGTGACCCGCCTGCTCGTACCAGGGATTGTGGCCCGTTTATGCCATTAGGGCGTGTCCCTAAAATAAGGCAGTGCGAGACAGACATACCGTCTTTGACGGAAATGTTGGTCAGTAGCTTAAGGTACGCTTGCGAAGCGTAAAAAATGGTCAGTGATGGCCAGTAGATTGAGTTATGCCTGCGAAGCATAAAGTGTTTTAAAGTTTGATTAAAAGAGCAGGTTATGTTTTGAGATATAAAGCTTTGTTTAAATGTTTTAATTAATATTTGAACTGTTGCAGTAGTGGTTGGAGGGGACTCAATAGACCATTGGTCTAACCCTCGATCTTTCAAAATTATAATCCTGTTTCAGGTTATCGGAAAGTAGTAGGTACAGATAAAGGTAAAGAGAAGATGTGAGCTATTTCCAGGAGATAGAAGACTTTCTGCAATAGTTTACTTTTTGAACTCAGTTGTGTAGTAAGAGGTAGTTGTAAACCTTGTACTCTGAAAATGTAAGCCTGGGGCAGTATTTAGACAGAAATGTTATTTTATTGTATATATAAATGTTCAGGTTGTTACAACTAAGATAACCACCTCTCGAGCACACGACTAGCACTCCTCTATACACAGTGTCACTAGAGCTATTCCCAATCGGAACCTGTTGCACATGCCGACAAATAAAAAGGTTAGGCTTACGCCTAGTGAGCTCATGAGTTTTCATCATGATTATAAAAACCATTAAACGGAAATAATGCAACTTAAATCATGATCCTTTAAAATGACTTGCTTTAAATGTGAGGACGACCCGTTTCCAATATTATGCAATTTATAAATGGACGCCTCAACGCCAAACGTTATCTCATGAAGTAATGCAATCCAACACTTACTCAAAACGTGAATAGAAATCAAACTCTCCATTTATGAAAATACGGTTAAAACTTTACATCCCGAAACACCCAAAACACGGGTGGGGCATAATACTCAACCCATAAATCAAGGATAATATCCATTTACACAAAACGCCACCGAAAACTTGGATAATAAAACTCAATACCCAAAAACAACACCTTTCGGTGACAGGGGATACCCGAATTCCATCGAATGTGGCGGGCACACAAAGTTAAGCCACGTATCAATGTTCTCGAGCTTCACATAAGACCATGGTTCCCCGTATACGGCTCCTCTTAGCTACCACCGCAAGACACCATTGATCCTAGTGTCTACTCGACCTCTAATGAGTGTAACAACCAAAGCCACAAGTCCCCGTATCTGGCTCACCATGGGCACCACCGCAAGACTTATCTCCGTATACGGCTCTGCAGAGCACCACCGCAAGCTTACATAATCAACAACATGACTTGGGGACCACTTACTAGAATTCAAACGTGGACACTAAATTCCACGTTGAGTAACCAGACTGGATTACAAACGGGCATCGAGTTCAACCACCCATGATATCTACCTCGAGCCCTCAATAAAGGTTACGCGGTCGTCGAGTTCAACCACCCACGATATCTACCTCGAGTCCTCCCGCTGGCCATAACAATATCCAGTCCCAAAACGGGGATAAAGTCCCCACTAACCAACTGACTCGTATGTCTATGGATCCAATGCATTATAGTCTAAAACGTTACATGACTCAAAAGAATGGACTAACACATTCAAAACATGTAACTCTTAAATAAGATGCAACTAAGTACACCATACGTCCAAGGCTCCTTAACGAGCTACCAAAAATGAACAAATGTTCCAAAGACTCAACCGAGTATAATCAAGCCCCAAAAGGCATAATGAACGTTTGGCTAAAATACGAGAGCCAAGATGGTTACATAAACCAAATTATATATTTTCCCCAAAATCTTGTTCCTCAAAATCACCATTGGCCTTCGGCCCAAAACCCAAAAGATTTTCCATTTCTGAAAAGCTTTCCCAAAGTCGGGAATGACCCAAAACTAAAGGACTCACACCTTCATACTTTTCAAAATATCTCATTTCAAGAATGATGCATAAAACCCGACAAACACTTAAAAGTGCATTTCTGAGCAAATACCTATTTATGCAATAAATCACCAAAACATGATCCTTTGTGACACATTTATCAAAATATCCCAAAAATCCCAAATGTGGTGTTTTACAAGGTTTAATAAGTTAAACACTTCAAATAATCAAAAGTTATCAAATAACTCAATAGTTGATAATTTCATGTAAAACACACAAATGCTTTAAAATAAACATTTTGGCATGTACAACGTTTTCACAAATCAACTTGAACTCACCTCGCTAGATTTAGGCTAAATCTAGATTTTACCCCAATTAGAGCTTCCTTGAAGAAACTTGAATCCATAAGCACGATTCTTCCAAAACCTAGATCCACACATTTCCAATCATAAATAATCATAATCAACCCCTTTAGAAATGTTCCCCAAACATTTACATGAACTTTTCATCTTTTACCAAAAACCCTAATTTCCCATACTTGAAGGAGAAGATTACCTCAACCAATAGCTTGAATCACCAACCAAAACACTTGTAGATCTCCAAAACGAACCATAAGCTTCCAATCTTCAAATGGTGAAAGGTTTAGACGAAACCCCCAAGAACTTGGTGAAGAAGATGAAGATGAAGGTGGTTCATGATCTCAACTAGATAGATGATGAAGATTCATGTGGTTTAAGGAGGAAAACCCTATAAATGGGTTAAGGTTCAATTTTGGGTTTAGGGTCCGGTTTGGGAGAGAAGAGGGGAGAGTGTTAGGGTTTGGTTGAGAGGAAAATGAGGTTTGATAGCTGAAAATCGCGTTTTAGACCTGACAGTGAGTGCCGCGGGTTATGCCGCGACCTTAAGTCGCGGCATAAGTCGCCCGTGTCTTCTCAAGTCGTGAGATTGGCCCTAAGTCGCGGCACAGCTCGCGTAGTCCACTGTTCGTCCGGTTTTCTTCTCGCTCACTGTTTTGGCCATAACTTCTTCGTTATAGCTCCGTTTTTGCTCCGGAAAGAACCGTTGGACTCGTAATTGAATCCCCCCATCCATAAAAACTATGAAATCTAGGATTCAAGCCCAAAATCTTATATTTTATTTTCCCCTTAAGATTACCGATTTCCGAATTAACTTGAAACGATACATTTCGTAATCGGGGTGTTACAAAATCATACCGTTTTATTAGCCAATCATAATACCATCATTATTCACCAATACCCATTAATACATAATTACCAACATCTAATCTTTCTTTAAGTTCCACCACCGTGAGGCTAGCATTTCTCATAATCCAACGGAATACTTCCAAACATTCCAAAGATCACTGACCTCAAAGAACACGTCGGCTTGCACTGAGCCGGTCCCCAAAAGATTTAAAGTTGACACCTAATATGGGAATGAAAACTCCAAACTTACAGCTTTATGAACAAACCATAACATCCTCAATATTCTCGAATACCCATAGAGATAGTACACCACCAACACATAGCATGTTGTCAAACATCAACCCATCAATTCAAAACGAGTCGCACAAGTTTTAACCCAAAATTTTACCGAAATAAAAGACTACTGCTTACATAATTGGGAGCATGCAAAATTCTAATACCTCAGTTCATGCCGAGTACGTAAAAATAGTTTTATGTACTAAAACGGTGGGTAACAATTAAGTGTACAAATCCCAAGAGTAGAGCTTCACAAGTTCGAGTTTCAAAATATTCTTTTGACCATAAAATAACAGGGGATAAAATTTCCCAACAATACCTGCATATATAGACTTATTTTTCAAATTTCGTAGAATGGTAGGTGTATGCAATTTGGTCGAACGTAAAGTAATTTAAATCAATTTCAACTTTTAAACCTTATAATAGAGTGCTCTTAGTCCCCAAAATAGTGGCTACCATGACATGCATACTGATAACCCAATATAGTGCATTGCATAAAACTATAACAGTAAAATCAACAACTGAAACATGTTCAAAGAAAAACTTCAATACGAACCATCAAAGATCTACCACATGCTTACTCATGCAAAAGTGTAAATCAACTCAAATACCTAACAACGTACCACAAAATACTTGCATAAAACCCATAAGAGAAATCATATGACATTGAAACTTCCCAAATAACATATGGGATAATATTTACCAACAAAACCCTCAAGACGTCTCTCACGGTTGCAAAAGGACATGTGCAACCTGCATGAGAAAAATATTAGACAAAGACTCATAAGTTAACGCACACAATAATTCAAGTATACGCGTTCCAAATTTTATCTACGTGACTCAAAATGTCGTAAAATAGAATTTCATAAGACCCAGCAAAATTTTCCATAAAACTCAATGAAACCCAACGATACACAAAATCGAATTAGCATGAAACAAAGTTACGACTAAAATTTCAAAATTCCAAAATTTTCTTTATCGCATTTGTAAAGTAAATCGGCGCTTTATCAATAAAACCCGAATAAGACACAACGCTAAATAAACCCGTAAACTTACACGCGACATAATTAAAACTTACGCATTTCAAAGAACACTCATGCGTAGCAAAACGTCATAAAATAACATTTCATAAAACTCCACAAAACTCACACAGAATGAAATTTCCAATAAAACTCGAATACCAAAACATGGGAATAACTTTTCATCTAAAACCTTAACATACGTGGAGGAGATCCAATGTCAAGGTCATAAATCGCAGCTATTTGCCCGAGACTCTAAACAAGGTTGAATCGTAAATACTACGATATCCGAAAATATCATTCGACAAAACAAGGATACATAAAATCTCCGTCAAGTCTGCGATCATATGCAATAAAACAATTTTATGCATGTTTAAACTCATGGTTTAAAATCTTATGTGTGCTAAACCTTTTTCCAAAATTTCATAATTCTACTCACTTTATGATTTGAGAATATGAGAAACAATTGATGCGAACTTATTTTAGAAACAAATTTCGTGCTTGAAGTTGGTCGGCACTCATCATCCCTAAATCACGTTCCTCATTTTCTCCGCCATACTATTGTTATCCGGATGCTTAAAACATCTTAAAGCAACAATCAAATGTTTCATTCGTTCACCTTACAATTTCTCCTCGAGTAACGTCGATTCCAAAAGTCTACGGTTCTAACACAACCAATCATTCCGACCCGAAACGGTCCACATAATGCAATCACCATGCTTACTGTCACTCCAAGTGACGAATGCTAAAATCACCAACTCCTTCTAACGGTTACCCATTTAGAAACCTTTTCACTACCCCAACGGTCATCATACCAAGGTTGCACAAGCATTCACATGTAATATGTATGTTCACCATAACACTAGCCAGGTGCAATTATGAACGTACTGTACATGATCATCTTTGTTACTGTCGACGTGATTCCCGTTCATAGTGACTCCATCAACCTCAAAATATCATATCTTAAGGTACCTAATGGTGCAACTTCACTTTCAATTACTTAAAATAACGCTAGTTTGAGTCTAGGCATCCAAAATCAATACATAATTCTCTCAAACTTAAGCTCTGATACCAACTTGTAACACCCTCAGGTCTATTCTTGAGAGTTCCAAAACGGGAACTCTAGCACAAGGGAATTACACCTTACTACCCATGAGACGTTACCCAACCATATAGGTCCACAACTTACTTACCATGGTGACCTGATGCCTATTTCGTAACGAAGTGCTGAACTTGTCCAAAACAAGACATAAGAACGTCGTGCCTATGGATCCATTGCACTAACTAAAACATTACATGAGTCAAAACGAATGAACTAACACATTCAAAACATGTAAATCTCAAAGAAGATGCAGTAAATGCATATCATGACCAAACGCTCTATATTGAGCTATCAAAACCCGGACAATTGTCCCAAGACCTAACGAGGTCCAAACCAAGCCATAGGCTTAACAATCGAAAGACCAATTGTAAGAAAATCATAAAATGAAACCAAACGTAAACAACCCGCATTTATGCAAACCCATGCTCCAAAATTTAGAGATAACTCCAACATAGTTTAAATTGGAACAAAACATTTTCCAAGTGAGTTTATAACATTTATCCTTTCAAAACATCCCATAACACAACATCAAACATTTCTCCAAAACACTCGATAAAACACTTTTATACTCAAAAATATACTTCCATGAAATAAACCATTAAGATACCAAAAATATATGATTTATCTATCAAAATACCCAAAATCCCAAACGTGGGTATTTTACAAGTTTACAAGGTTAAGACATTTCAAAAAAATCAAAACTCATCAAATAACTCAATAGTTAATAATTTCATGTAAAACATATAAACATGTAAAGATTGACATTTTGGCATGTACACCGTTTTCACAAATCAACTTGAACTCAACTTGCTAGATTTAGGCTAAATCTAGGTTTTACCCCAACTTGAGCTTCCTTGAAGAAACTTGGATCCTTCAAGCCAAAACTTCCAAAAACCTAGATCCATACATTTCCAACCATAAATAATCATAATCAACCACAAAGAATCATTCCTCAAACTTTATACATGAAGATCTCCACTTATGTCAAAAGCCCAATTTCCATAGGTGAAGAAAAGAGAAGGTTACCTTACCCACAACTTGAATCCATTAACAAAGCACTTTTAGGTCACCATAAGGAGCCACAAACTTCCCATCTTCAAAATAGATAAAAGGGTTGGGTGAAACCCCAAGAAGCTTGGTGGGGAAGATGAAGATGGAGGGTTATGGTTCTAACCTCCAAACTTGCTAGATGATGAAGGAATCATGTAATTTAAGAAGGAAAACCCTCAAAATAGGTTAGGGTTCGTTCTTGAGGTTGGGGTCGGTTTGGGAGAGAAAAGGTGAAGATATTTAGGGTTTTTTGTGAGAAAATGAAGTATGGAGGCCGATTTCCTCTTTTATCCGTGCGGACGCTAGCGCGTATCAACTCGCGAGGACCTCTAGAATCCAGACCCTTGTACAGATCACGGCGCGGTTCAACCCGCGCAGAAACTCGCGCGGAACAATGCCGCTAATTTTTTTGGTCTTCTTCTCGGCCATAGATTTCGGGGTGTTACATAATGCTTTCTTCAAGCGATACACTTTATCTTCAGCTCCTTTTATTTCGTAACCTCGAGGCTGCTCGACATAAACTTCTTCATTAATTTCTCCGTGCAAGAACGCATTTTTTACATCAAGCTGATAAACCTTCCAGTTCCTGCAAGAGCAAGAATTAGTCTGATCGTATCCCACCGAGAAACTGGAGCGAACACCTCGGTATAATCAATTCCAGATTGTTGCGTGTACCCTTTTGCAACCAATCGAGCTTTACATTTGTCGACTTATCCCTTCTCGTTTAGCTTCGTCTTGAAAATCCACTTGACCCCAACTGTTTTAGCTCCTTTTGGTAGTTCTGAGAGTTCCCAAGTTTTGTTCCTTTCGATAGCTTGTATTTCCGAATCCATGGCAACTCTCCATTTGGGATACTTGGATTCTTCTTCAAAGCTGGTTGGATCGACTGCATGCATAAACATGACTAGTTGTTGCATTTCCTCTTCTTCAGACAGACCCTCACCACTTACAAAGTCTTCCAGATAATACGGTTGTCTTCTATTCCTCCCTTGAACTTGGCTTGAGGTACCTGGGTCATTTTCTGGAGTAGTCACCTCTTTATGTACTGTCTCGTTGGATGGAGAGGTGTTTGACTCGTCATGGGTGTTTAACCCATCATTTGCTATCACACTTTCTTCAATGTCAGTGTCTTCTTCTATATCGTCTTCCCATTTGAGAACGTCACACTTGGGTTCATTTTTCTCCCAACTCCACTTTCCTTCCTCTTCAAACACTACATCACGGCTAACAACTATCTTCTTCAGTTCTGGATCAAACATTCTGTAAGCTTTAGACTCTTGGCTCATTCCCAAGAACACGCATTTGAAACTCTTGTTGTCTAGTTTCTTACGCCTCACATCGGGTATGTAAACATGTCCAATGCAACCAAATATTTTGAAATGCTCCACCGAAGGCTTCATTCCACTCTACGCTTCTTCCGGTGTCTTATCTTGTATTGCTGATGTAGGACATGGACCGCCCAATTTACCGCTTCGGGCCAAAACTCCAATGGGATTTCTTTATCATTGAGTATACACCGAACCATGTTCATTAGAGTTCGGTTTCGCCTCTCGGCAACTCCATTTTGTTGAGGCGAGTAGGTTGCAGTGAGTTGCCTACTTATCCTGTTTGAACTACAAAACTCAGTAAATGCAGATGAGGTGAACTCCCTACCTCGGTCAGTTCGAAGGCAACAAATATAATCTCCTATCTCCTTTTTAACCATGTTCTTAAACCTTTTAAATATTAAGAACGCTTCTGACTTAGCATGTAAGAGATATGTCCACATTTTACGACTATAATCATCGATAAACGTAATTACATACCTCTTGTTACTGTTCGATTTTGGAGTAATTGGACCACAAATGTCTGCATGTAGAAGCTGCAAAGGCTTACGAGCTCTCCACGAACTTGCCTTTGGAAAGCAATCACGGTGTTGCTTTCCCACAACACACCCGGTACACAACTTCGAGCTACCTTTCAGAATTGGTAGGCCTATAACCATCTTTCTATACGCCAACGTTCGCAATCCTTTTATGTTAAGATGACCAAACCTTTTGTGCTAAAGGTTTGTTGTTGAGTCACCTGATGATGTGTGGAGGCAACAAGGTTTTGAAGCACCAGTCAGTATGGTAGCATGAAGTACAAACATTCGATTTATGGACATGCTTGTTTGCATAATCAGTCCATTAATTGGGTGGTAGATTTTGCAAGCATCATCTTGAATCAAAACGGATAGTTTTTTTTCTTGAAGCTGACCAAGGCTAAGTAAACTATTTGTTAACTTGGGAACGTAAAATATCTCGGTAATAGTATGAGTCTGACCTTCAATCTGTATTCTAGTGCTTCCTTTTCCCATGACAGCCATCTTTGAGTCGTTTCCAAGCTTTACCGACTGTCTGAACGATCGATCAAGCTCAATGAACCACCGTTTGTCTCCACTCATGTGGTTGCTACAACCCGAATCTAAGAACCACACCGCTTCCCTGTTGGAGTCTTGTATCTCAACGAATGACATAAGCAACATTTCTTGATCAACATCAAACTCGTCTTGAACATAATTAGCATAGTTAGGACATTCATATTGGTAATGTCCCAACTTGTGGCAGTTGTAGCACTCAACAATGGATTTGTTGAATGCTCTTCCTTGACCCCTTCCTCTTCCTCTAAAACTTCTGCGACCTCGACCTCTTGCACCAAATTTGAACTCCTCTTATCCTCCGGATCGCTCACCCGTCGTAACTATTTTCAAGGCTTGTTCCTCCTCTTCTTGCCCTTGCATCATCTGTTCGTGGACAAGTAAACTTCCATGAAGTTCATTAATGCTTAAAGTGCTTAAATCATGCGATTCTTCGATCGAACAAACGACATAGTTGAACTTAGTCGTCATTGATCTCAGAATTTTTCCAACTAATGCTTTTGGTTCCATTTGCTCACCATTAATCTTCATCTTCTTCACTACAGCTAGAGTTCTTGACATATAGTTGTCGACTGGTCGGCAGATTATGTAACCCGAAAATCACAAATGGAATTCCATGCAAGTATACATGCAAAACCACTATCGTTTGAACAAGTAATAAAGTGGTACTAAGTACCAAGTATCGATCCCACAGAGACAATAAAACAAGTCGTGATTCTTAAGTCAGTCTTAAAAGGTGATTTCAGAAAGAGATTTGGAAGGAATGATCTTTGAGTGTTGTTGACAGTAAATTAAAGTGCTTTAAACAGATTAAAAGAAAGCAAGGGTGCAAGATCCGGCTGGAGTTGTAAGCAACTAAATAATAGGACTGATGCTGCAGCAGATGCTGCAGCACTAGGTTCTCAACTTCACTATCGGTTCACAAAACCCTTTTGCAAGGTTCATATTAGAATAGGTTTACCAGCAACGACTAATTAGGCGACCCAACTGGTTCCGCACAGATATTATTATGATCCCCGTATAGTTTACAATCAATGAAGATTGAGAGGGTTTGTTAACAACCCCTATAACACTTCAGTGTTCTGAAGAATATGCTAGCTTGCAAACAAGTCGCTCACCCAAGTGAAACAATGTACGTCACCTCATCAAGAAGCACTTGGTCGAAACTCAGAAACAAGGAGTGAATAGTGAAATTGATAGCTAGTAGCAAAACATTAATCCATACTACATAGGCTTTTATCTCCCAACCATCACTTACACCCAAGTTAGAGACTTACCCCATCATCGCTTGACACATGGTGTGCGACATTATTGGAAGATAAAGAGCAAATGCATGAAAATAAATGACTGAAATTGGACAACGTAAATGTAAAAGACGGAAATGTAAAGCATAAATGTAAAGCCGAATTGTAAATGACAAGAAATGTAAAGGTGTTGTGAACGGTGTTGTGACACTGAACAGTAGCGTACTGAATTTAAAGACTTCATATTAAAAAGCTTAAAGTAACAAGTTGAGATAGCTATGTGAGCTATCCAACCGAGAGAACATGCCTTAAACTACTGGAATGAACTCTCTATTTATACATAGAGAAGCTCCTAACTAAGCATCTTAAGAAAGCATAATAAGAGTATCAAAAGTACATGGTCCCCACCACTAACTAGGAATCAAATGTCAAACTAAAGTACAACTAGCATCTTTTAAGGTAACAAGAATATGTCAAGAGAGCATATATGCTCTGCCATTGTCCTTCCTCCACCAAAAGTCTTCAAGTAATCCTCAAAGAGCTAGTTGCATCAACCAAAAGAATGATGAAGCTTCATCTATGACTAACATCCTCCTGCTGTGACTCCTGTTGCAGCATCATTCATCAGTAAGTTAACATAAAAGCACACAAGTAAGGTCAATTTCCACCACTTAACTCCCAACTCAACAAATAGTAAAATTAAGAATAAAAGACTCAAATATTGTGATTTGGGAAATTAAAATGCTAGAAAATCCTACTAAAAAGTGATGGAAAATGTGATAAGTTATCCACTCATCATCGACCTTTTCACCATCCTTCATGCTCAACATTTCGTACTCTCTTTTCAATGCTTGAAGTTATGTCTATTGGACCTTTGATGATCCTTGATATTGTTGTTTCATTGCATCCCATATTTGTTTAGACGTATCATCTTCTACGATCGTTTCCAGGATTTCACGAGGGATAGCCTGATACAGATAGTTTTTGATCTTCAAATCCTTCAACTTCTGCTCGTTATTTTGCCCCTGGTTTGCTTCTTCAGCCGCCGCAGGAACACCGTTCTCCACAACACTCCAGTACTTCTTAGAACGCAAGAAGTTCTCCATTAGCTTTGCCCAATGTTCATAGTAGCCATCGAACATGGGAATGCTAGGAGTTCCGTACTTCCCGTTACTTCTGTCGGCCATCTCTTTCTCTCGTATGTTCTATATGTTCTCTTACAACCAGGCCTGTTATGGCTCTGATACCAGTGTTACAAGCGTGAGAAACACAGAGTTTGGTAGCTCTCAAAGCTTGCTTTATTGAATAGCTAAAAGGGCTAATATATAGCCATACAAAACAAGAAAGTCTAACAACGTGGCTAAAGAAAAGGTCAAAATAAATTCCCTACAAGTCAGGGATTATTAACAGGAATAGAGAAAACAACCTAAGACTTAGTCAAGGACTAAATACTTCCCAACAAAATTATCATCTCCAGTTACCTTATTGGGTAACATTCTCGGTCCTCAAATTAAATTGTGGTAGTGTCTTTTCTCTGGTAAGCACTTATCAGTTTAGAGTCTTCTCTTTGTAAGATTCTTAGTCATTTGCTATGTCTCTTAAGTCTTACCGGGTAAGATTCTTGGTCTTTGTCATGTTCACCGTAAGATAAGTGATGCCCGATAAACGTTTACCCGATAAAAGTTTAATACACGACCCCTTAGGTATATATTAAAAAACAATTATATAAATTGGACTATTAAAATAATAATTTAGGTTTTAATAAAATAATTTTTAATACTTTAATGATTTAAATACACTTAGGGGGCGTTAGGTTCGCATAATAATTTCTGAAAGAATGGAATTTGTCTAAGGAATTGGAATCTGGAAGGAATTGGAATGAAATGTTATCAGATTTGACCAAGTGTTTGGTTGATAGGAATTGAATGTAATCAGTAAAATTAATTGGAATCTATCTGTTTGGTTTGCAAAGGAATTGGAATGGAATTATGAAAAATGACAAAAATACCCTTTCTTTTATTTTTATTTTTTTAAATGCCGAGAGAGAGAGGAGAGAGAGATTGTGAGAGAGGGAGCGGGTAGAGAGAGGGGAGAGAGAGATAAAGATAGGAGAGAGAGAGAGAGGAGAGAGAGCGAGAGAGAGAAGAGAGAGAGGAGAGAGAGAGAGAGAGAGAGAGAGAGGAGAGAGAGGGTTTTTAGAAGCGGCTAGGGTTTTTTGAAAAGGTAAGGAGGGCATTTGTGTCATTTTGAGAAAATCTGATGGAATGGAATTCAATTCCATCCATTTTAAGAAGGAATGACTAAATCCATGATTAAAGGAATTCATTGAATTCAATTCCATTCCATTGGTAACCAAACAGCATGATGAAATTTGGTCAATGGAATTGACCATTCCAATTCCATTAGATTTCGGCGGAATCCAGCGAACCAAACGCCCCCTTAAACTTTCGACCAATTTAAAAATTTATCCGTTTATGGTACTTGAGATAAAATATGTCTTATATTTATTAACTTTAGATAAATAGATTAAATTTAGAGTAAATTACAAATTTGGTTCCTATGGTTATTCAAAATTTTGGATTAGGTCCCCCAAACAAAGTAATTAAATGTATGGTCACCGTAGTTTTATTTTTGTTTTGGATTGTGTGCCTTTCCCTAACTCCTGCTTTGTTAAGACAAGGGTAATATTGTCTTTTTAGAATTTATTTTATTTAACTTTTATTTTTTGGATTATTCTATTAAAATATATCAATAATAATATAGTTGGTCCAGAGCTTCAAGATGGCCCTTCCCTACCTACTCTTGGATCCGAAGATTTGTTCGTCGTCTTCCTGAATTTAAGTTCTGGTGCGTTCCTTTTTCACTTCCTCTGTTCGTAATCGTATTTTTGGATGTGTGTGTGATTATATTCAAGTAACGATAAATGATAAGATGATCCGTTGGGAGCAAAAGAGTAGCTTGACTAAGAGCCCTGATTATACCGGTACTAGAAATTCATCAACAGACCTGCAATTCATAATAATCCAATCTTCATCCTTCGAAATTCTTTCGGTTCTTCTTCGATCACCGCTAAACCCACCAAAAACCCAACAAACCACCCATGGATTTCAACCTAAACCAACCACCAATTCTCATGACGAACACCTACGGCGGCCGTGGCGGCGGCGGTATCCCGACGGAGACACCGAAACCAACACCGAAGTTGTATTTGTTTTTTGTTACATAATGTTGGTTCAAACGTGGAGGATCCTAAAGCCAAATTAAAAACCAAATTCTAAATAAAAAAATGAACATTGAAGACCTCTGTTCTTCATGCTCTCTATTCATCAACAAGAACATCAAAGTTCTACAAAACCCTAAATTCACAGATAAGATGGAGCATATACAAATCCAAAATCTCCTTCAGATCTTTCATCACCTAACTATTCTCTTCAGTCAACTTCAAATGCTTCTTGCGATTTCTTTAACCATGGAGCGAATGCAGATACCCTGGTTCTTTAATCGAAAGATTTCACAAGAAGAAACGAGGGGTTTGATTTCACCTGATAAAACTATGCATCCAAACTGTTAATGTATATAGAGGCCCAGGCCCATGTTAGGGCCCAAGCCCATTTAGTTTACGTATATATTTGTTGTATTCTGTAGATTAGGTTAATATCTCTCTCATAATTTTTTCCTTTCAAGTATTGTAAGTTTTCTCTCATTCAATACATCGAGGTTTCAAACCTTTGGCATATTCATCGTGTTCTTCATTCATATCCATCTTCTAACATGGTATCAGAGCTGTAAGGTTTGTTCATCGATTCACTGCTCATCTCGTTTTTTTTACTGTTCTTCGCTCTCTCTTGTCGTCTTCAGAATTGTTATTGGTCAATCGATCAATCTGAATCGATCAATCGATCGATCTGTTTGGAAACCCTAGCCGTAACAACCCTTCGGTCGAACTCCTTCGGTCCAATTCAACCCTTCGGTTGAACTTCTTCGGTCCAACTCAACCCTTCGGTCGAACTTCTTCGGTCGAACTCAACCCTTCGGTCGAACTCCTTCGGTCGAACTCAACCCTTCGGTCGAACATTTCTCTGGTCGAGCGTTCCTCCGGTCAAACATTAATCCGGTCGAACATTAATCCGGTCAAACACCTCCTTCGGTCGAACTCACCTTCGGTCTTTAATACTGTTTCTTAGTATCCTTTCATTATTTCATGGCTACCAATTTCAGTCACTCAAATCCTATCTCCGTTGTTTTCAATGGTAACAACTATATTCTTTGGCATCACCATATGACAATTCTGTTAAAGTCTTATGGTCTTTACACCTATGTTACTGGCGCATCCAAAGCTCCAATTCAAGAAACAGCTGAGAATGTTGTTGACTTTGCCAAACGAATGAACGAGTGGGATATTAATAATGCTCGTATCTTGGGATTCATTAATGCCTCCACTACTCCTGAGATCAACCAACAGTTCCTTGGTTATATTACAGCCAAAAGTCTCTGGGATTTTCTCGCCAAGCGGTATACATCATCTGGTTTATCTCATCAGTATCAACTGTGGACCACTTTTCAGAACAAACGTCAACTTCCTGATCAATCCATCAACTCTTATATCTCTGAAATGCAGTCTCTCAGAGATCATATAAGTCTTGGATCACCACAGATTTTCGATGAAACCGCTCAACAGTTCACCGCCTACTTCAACCAGCTGCATCTGATCACCATTTTGATGGGCTTGACTGATAAATTTGAGAATGTTCGTGCTTCCCTTCTTCATAGGCAGCCTTTACCTACTATTGAAGAAGCAATATCTGAATTGCTAAGTGAAGAAACTCGTCTTCACATGCGTTCACCAGTGTCTGCTACTGATAGTGTTCTCTACACGTCTCATCCTAAGCCAAAAGGCAAATAGACCAATAACAATCATTCCAGATCAGTGGGAAAGACGAACACATCCGAATGTGCATTCTGTCATTCTCCGGCTCACCTTCTCCTTGATTGTCCTATCCGTAAGTGTCGTAAGTGTGGCATCACGCATCCGCGCCACTATGAGACTGACTGTCCGAAGAACTCAAAGCATACTAGCTCTCAGAATCGGACTCATGCTGTTGCTGGGCCTACCATTGCTGATACTGAGGCTTCTCCAGCCTCCTCACCTGACCTAATGGAACTGATGCGTCGCAATCAGGAACTTATGGAACAGATCATGTCTGGTGCTATGGGTATGAACTCTCCACACTCAGCTGCATCAGGTAATGTATGGCTTTTTGATTCTGGGTGTTGCAATCATATGACACCTTGCCCTGATGGTTTCGCTTCTAAGAAACCACCTCAGCAGTTTACGTCAGTAAGAACTGCTGATAACACGGGTCTACCGGTATCTTTTAGTGGAAATGTTTCCACTCCTCTTATACAATTATCGGATGTTCTAAATGTTCCAAAGCTATCTCTGAGCTTAGTTTCGATTGCTCAACTTCCTGAATCTAATTTGATCATTTTATTTCATTCTTCTGGTTGTGTTGTACAGGATCCAAAGACCAAACAGATCCTTGGACTCGGCCGTAAAGTTGGACGGATGATTGAAGTGGTCTACCTGCGTCTTCCTTTACCCTCTTCAAGTTTTGTTGCCTCGGTTTCTAGCACTTCTTCCATTGAGCTGTGGCATGCCCGACTGGGTCACTTATCTCTAGCCAAAATAAAGTCATTAGCTCATTTAGGTGTGTTAGGAAATTGTGTATCAACTGACAATCTTTCTTGTTTATCTTGCAATCTTGGCAAACATCATGCTTTACCTTTTGAATTGAATGAATCTAATTCTGCTTCTTCTTTTGATATTATTCATTCTGATGTATGGGGACCAGCACCACATCCATCTATGGGTGGTGCTCGATATTTTGTTATTTTTATTGATGACCACACTCGTTTCACATGGATATATCTTATGAAACATCGTTCGGAATTACCTCAAATCTATATTATGTTTGCTCGGATGATTCACACTCAGTTCTCAAAATCTATAAAGATTCTTCGAGCTGATAATGCTATGGAATACAAAGAGTCATCTCTTCTCTCCTTTCTTCACTCCCAGGGGACTCTCTCTCAGTACTCCTGCCCTGGCACTTCTCCTCAAAATGGTCGTGCTAAACGCAAACACCGTCATATTCTTGATACAGTTCGCACTCTTCTCATCTCTGCGAAATGTCCAGAACGCTTTTGGGGTGAAGCTGCTTTTACTGCCGTTTATACTATCAATCGTCACCCTACTCCCATCCTTCATAATAAGTCTCCTTATGAGGCTCTTTATGAGGTCACTCCTGCCTATGAACTTCTAAAAGTTTGGGGTAGTGCTTGCTTTGTTCAACTGCAATCTCATGAACATAACAAACTTGAACCTCGCTCTAGACTGTGTTGTTTTCTTGGATATGGTATTTTGCACAAGGGTTATCGCTGCTGGGATCCTATCTCCCAACGTCTTCGTATTTCTCGACATGTTACCTTCTGGGAACATGTTTCTTTCTCTTCTATATCCAAGTTTCGTGAGTCTCCTAATCTCACACCTCCGTTTTTCACTGATGCTTCTGTCTCATTGGACTCACTTCAATCTGACATTATATCACCTCCACCTATTGTTCCAACTCCTTCTGAGTCAGCCTCTCCTAGCTTTCCTGATCATCACCAATCATCTGCTCCTTCCGCACAGCCAACATCTGAGGTACCTGCTGAGTCTTTGGCTCCTGAAACTTCTCACTCTCAGAATGTTAGACGATCAGAACGGGTAAGACAAGTTCCTTCTCATCTTCGTGATTATCATGTTTATGCTACTCTACTATCAAATCACGAACCTACTTCCTACAAGGAAGCCTCTTCTAACTCTGATTGGCAGAAAGCTATGGATGAGGAACTTCAGGCTCTTGACAAAGCTCAAACTTGGGATTCTGTCCCTCTTCCACCAGGCAAGAAACCCATTGGCTCCAAATGGGTGTTCAAAATCAAAACCAAATCGGATGGTTCTATTGATCGGTACAAAGCTCGGCTTGTGGCCAAGGGTTTCAATCAAGAATATGGTATTGATTATGAGGAGACTTTTGCACCGGTTGCTCGCGTCACATCTGTTCGCAGTCTTCTTGCCATTGCCGCTACCAAACAATGGCCTCTTTTTCAGATGGATGTTAAGAATGCCTTTTTAAACGATCACTTATCTGAGGAAGTCTACATGACACCTCCTCCAGGTGTTCGTCTTCCACAAGGTCGTGTTTGTCGACTTCGAAAGGCTCTTTATGGCCTCAAGCAAGCTCCGCGAGCTTGGTTTGAGAAATTCAGTTCCACTGTCACCTCTTTGGGCTTCTCACCCAGCAACTATGATTCAGGACTGTTTACTCGGACCACTGAAGCTGGCACAATCTTACTTCTCCTGTATGTGGATGACATGATTATTACTGGTAGTGACTCTACAGGCATAGCCAATCTGAAGTCATCTCTCAGCTCCTGTTTTGAGATGAAGGATCTAGGTTCTTTACACTATTTTCTTGGTCTTGAGGTGCTCTCTGATCCATCGGGTCTTTATCTGTGTCAAGCTAAGTATACCTCAGATCTTTTGTCAAAAGCTGGGATTACTGACAACAAAACAGCATCCACTCCTCTTGAACACAACCTTCATCTGGCTCCAAATGCTGGTCCACCTCTACGTGATCTTACTCTATATCGCCAGTTAGTGGGGTCACTTGTCTATCTGACAGTGACTCGACCTGATATTGCCTATGTTGTTCATACTGTTAGTCAGTTCATGTCTGCACCTTGTTCTGATCACTATGTTGTTGTCCTGCGCATTCTTCGATATTTAAAAGGGACTATGTTTCATGGTCTTCATTTTCCATCCACCTTATCGTTGATTTTGCGAGGTTTTTCTGATGCTGATTGGGACAGTGACATGACTGATCGTCGCTCCACTACAGGCTACTGCTTCTTTCTTGGCGACTCTCTTATATCCTGGCGAAGCAAGAAACAATCTCTCACAACTCGATCCAGCACTGAAGCTGAATATCGAGCACTAGCTGACACAACTCAAGAACTTGTGTGGTTTCGCTGGCTTCTTTCTGACATGGGGGCTCCTCAACAGTCTCCAACTTCATTGTGGTGTGATAACAACAGTGCCATTCAGATTGCCCACAATGATGTCTTCCATGAGCGCACGAAGCACATTGAAATTGATTGTCACTTTGTTCGTCAACATGTGACTCGTAAGACTATTCAGCTGCTTCCTATTTCGACTCTTGATCAACCGTCTGATATTTTTACTAAAGCTCATTTACCAGGACGGTTTCGTGATCTTGTTTCCAAACTCCATTTGGCTCATTCTTCTCCCGATTGAGTTTGAGGGGGGATGTTAATGTATATAGAGGCCCAGGCCCATGTTAGGGCCCAAGCCCATTTAGTTTACGTATATATTTGTTGTATTCTGTAGATTAGGTTAATATCTCTCTCATAATTTTTTCCTTTCAAGTATTGTAAGTTTTCTCTCATTCAATACATCGAGGTTTCAAACCTTCGGCATATTCATCGTGTTCTTCATTCATATCCATCTTCTAACACAAACTTTTGTAGAGGTAGTGGGAGAAGGGGTTCCATCAATATTTGATTTGCATTTTTGCATTTTATAGGACCTGAGCATTTGGAGAACCCAAATTTGAAAAAATTGTTTTTTGTTTGGTTGGATGGTGATGGAAGGTAAGTAGGGGTAAATACATACGGTGGTGCACGTTGTGATGGCCGGAGATAAGGGGGGACAGTCGGTGCTGGAGAGGCGGGAGGGTGTCGGTGAGAAAGGGTTACCGCCGACAGGGAGACATTTCTTTTGAGACGGTAGGTGCTTTAATATTTGTCTGTACATATTATATAGATACTAATGTATATAAATCATATAATTTTTATTTTTTAAAAGAGAAAAAGTAAAATGACTTAAATACCCTTTACTTAAGGGAGGTAATATTAACATTGTTAGGGCTAGGGACCCAATCCGAAACAAAAGTGAAACCACGATGACCATGGTTGTAATTAATTCGTTTGAGAGATCCAATCCAAAATTTACAATTACCACAGGGATGAAATTCATAATTTACT
Organism: Arctium lappa; assembly: GCA_023525745.1. Lineage (NCBI taxonomy): Eukaryota > Viridiplantae > Streptophyta > Magnoliopsida > Asterales > Asteraceae > Arctium > Arctium lappa. The sequence continues at coordinate 15,667,651 of CM042056.1, read as the reverse complement.
CTTAAATTTAAAATATATCTAATCTATACTATATTATAAAAACGGCATAAAAAACCCTTAATTACAACATTTTAAGCACAAGTTACAACTAATTAAAGCTAATTACTTAATTTACAATTTTTTAATGCTTTGGTACAACCTTTTCAAACACAGTATCTCACATAATCATCTATTTGTGGAATGAATACTCATTTATTAATATAACTATTTGTTTTTTTGGTGGAGGATTTTATAAAATAGATTTTATATTAGCATAATCTATTTTAAATGTAGATTTTACATTTAAATCTATATTAATGAGATGTAATATAAAATCTTTTTTCTTCCGTATTTTTTTATATTACATCTCATAATGATTTTTCCATATTTTATTTTTTAAAATATTTTTCCATATTTTATTTTATAAAATCATTTTACATAATGAGATGTAATATAAACTTTTTTTTCTTCCGTATTTTTTTGCTAATATAAAATCTATTTTATTTTATAAAATCTACACGTATTTTATATTAGCATAATATAAAATCTACACGTATTTTTTTTTGATAATATAAAATTTACACGTATTTTTTTTCACGAGCATTAAAAGAAGAAAAAAGAAGGTTGATATGAATTAAAAATAAAAAATAACGAGATACACTAATAAATTATCGTATTCTTTAAAATAAAAATATTTCGCAATACTTTTCAAATTAACCAAGTGTAAATAAAATAAAATAGAAACGATGTAGATATAAAAATATTCTTCCATATTTTTAATATATTTACATTTAAATGTAAAATAGAAAATGAAAATAAAATATTTTAAAATATTCTCTACATTCACTATAAATATATATATAGTTTCTCTATGTATCATCCGAGTACAAGAAGAAGACGAACGGTCGGGTGTCAATGGCGGAACCTGCAACTGAACAAAAGGTATTCCACTATATTTTTGTTTCTTTGAAAAACTAATTTTTTATATTTTATTTTATTTACTGATGATTTGTTTATATTTTTCAAAACCCACAATCATATTTTTCGAAGTAGGGGAATAAGATATATATATATATATATACATATCTTTATTTTTATCGATTAATACTATGAGGTCTTGAAATCAATAGTCAGATAAATATGTTGTGAGACATGTCGTTTGAGTTTTAAATAATATAATACAAAACTATTACCAATATTATTGCACAAACTCATAACAACAAACGATTAAGAATATATGCAAGTTAACCACTTATGAAAATACATTCGTTTTTCACATTGTATTTCATTAACTGTTAACAGAGAAATTACGTTTCGTTTTAACTCGGTTCAATATTCCAACAAAAAATTTATCCTTCCGTGCAATACACGGGCCCAACACTAGTCAATATAAAAAGAGTAAATTATGTTTTTAGTCCTTATGGTTTGTTGAAAATTTCTATTTTTGTCCTTGTGGTTTTAAGATTATGATTTTCATCTCTATTTTTTATAGTTTATCACCTTTTTCATCCTTATGGTTTAATTTTTATTGTTTTTTTCATCTCTATGGTTTACAATTCATTTCTATTTTAGTCGTTCATACTTAAAATTAGTGTTTTGGCCTCAGGGATGAAAATAGAAATGAATTGCAAACCACATGGACTAAAAACATAATTTACTCATATAAAAACTTACAAGCAATGTTTTAAAACCCGGTTTTTTGGTTGACCCGGTGTGGTGACTGGGTCACGTTTCAACCGGTTTAACCACCGGGTCAACCAAATACATTAAGAAAACACACATAACTAATATAAGCATAAGTTTTTCATCAATCAATTTTTTGATAAAACCGATCGGTTCACTCCGAGCCATAAAGTGCTATAAATCCGGTCACAATTAATCTGCCCTCTTCCCCAAGTCCCGATTCAACCGGTTCAACCGACCAGGTCAACCTGATTTTTAAAACATTGCTTACAGGACCCCGCTACACATGCTACTCATTTGCCTTCTTCAATAAAACATTAAGTACCCGTGACACGTGGCTGTAAATGGCTCATTTACATTTTTGTAACAACAAGACGATTAAATCATTAAATTATAAATGAAGTAATAAAAAAAATGTAAAGTCCTTTGGATTAAAAAATGGAAGGAGGATGCCATGGAATTTCTTATACGGAAGACAAAATTTATAAATTATAATAGAGTAAACTATAAATTCGTCCATGTGTTTTGTCAAAAATATTTGTACAATAGTTTAAAATTACAAGATAATGATTGTGGTTTACAAAAATATTCGCTTTTGATCCTTTGTTTTAACGGTCATTAAAAATTACGTTAAATAAGGGGCATTTTTGTTCTTTTATTAAAAAAAATTACCCTTTATCCAATCAAAAACCATAGAGACCAAAATCATAAAAATCGATTTTGATTGTGTAAAAGACAAAAAGATGGATAAAAAAAACGAAATGCCTGTTATTTAACGGAAAATTTTAATGGTTGTTAAAAGAAGGGACCAAATCCAAACAATTTTTAAAACCCCGATGTCTATCTTGTAATTTCGAAACTGAAGGGATGAAACGTGTTAAATATTTTATAATATGATGAGGATATTTTTATTAAGAGTAACCGAAAATTTTGGTTCTTATGCTTTGCATCCAGTTATAAAGAGCGTTCCTAAACTCCATTAAGTACAATAATAGTCGTTGTGGTTTGCATTTTGCTTTGAAAATGACCCCTCTAATTAACTATGTTAAAATTTGTCCATTAATTGAGGGTCATTTTAGGCTTCTTATGTTTTTTCCTTTTTTCTTATTAAATAATTTTAAATGTACATGTGTTTAAATTCATGTGTACAACCCATTAATGCACGACCAACCCACCTCTCTTTCTTCCCCTTGTTGACTTTCCTCCACAATCTCGCCACCGCTTTTGGTCATCTTCTCCAGCAAACTAAACCCAACCAAATTCAAGTATGAAATCTAAGTTTACTCTGAATCAAAATTAAAAACACTAAACCCACTTTTTACCTGATATGTAGAGAAAAAATATCAACATAAAGATCAAATATGGTGCATTTTAATCGCAATTAAGAACACCAAACAAGAAAAGTAGAAATAAAAGGTGAGAGAATGTTGACATGGTTGTTGTTAACAAGAAATCTAATAACATACAATTCAACCCATGCAAATAGCAAGCAATTATGGTGCTAGACTCGTGTACAGACCTTGAAAACAATTCGCATCATGTAAAGGTTTTGTTGACGTGGAAGAGTAATTGGGGATGCTAGTGACAGTGAACGTGAATATGGGGAGAAGATGGAGGGTGGACTCCATGATCTCATCAAAATCGTACCTAGATTTCATGATCTCATCCATATATTTCTGGTTTCTGCCAAACCATTGCTAGGGGACCCAATCTTGTAGATCTTTAAGCTTTGCATATTTTCTACAACGAGTTTAAAGGTCCTTTGCCATCTCAATTGTCCAATTGTAGCCAGTTGTTGGAAGGTTCTTTGCCTCTACCTCATCGATGAACCCAAACCCCTTCTACCCAAACTTGTGTCTGCCCTCATCATCTTTGCCTGTCGATGAACCCAAACCCCTTGTACCCAAACTTGTGTATGCCCTCATCATCTTCGCCTATCGATGAACCCATACCCCTCGAATTGCATTCAATTCCCTATTTACCCCACTAATTTCGTCTTGATTGTATAGTGTGTTTCAATGGAGATGGAAACACACTTCGGTATGTGTTCTTTCTTTTTTCTTTTGAAGGGGAAGATGATCAAGGACGGGGGGTTTATTGTGAAATCAAGGGGGAGGGTGTTTGTTTAATAGGATGATATAAATATTATATAATATAACATATTTGTTAGTTTTTAATAGGAAAACTTGAAAAATGGCTAAAATGACAAAAATGACAAAAATGTCCCTCAACTAACGTCAGTTTGACTACTGGTGTTAAGGCAAGAAACCGCTTTCAAAATAAAATGCAAACCATAATGACTGTTATTGTACTAAGTGCTCCCTCTCCTTACTTCAAACGCGTAATTCATTTTCCGGCTTGTAGCTTGAAGTTTTTTCACAAGACTGCATGTTTTTGGAATTAGGTCTTCCTGGGTTCATGGGGTGCTTTGGTTTGTTTTGTTTGGTTTCGGTCGATTTTGTCTTCTTTCGGGTTGGTTCGGCAGCTTGCAGAATCTTTTATTGATCTTTTGTTCGTTTCTTTAATATTATTTTGTTGGCCTTTCAAAAAAAATTATACCAAGTGAGTTTAAGGGACTCTTTTCGTAGTTGTGTGTAAACAACATGGACCAAAATTGTAATTTAATCTTTATTATTACAAAAAGAGTAAATTACGTTTTTAGTCCCTGTGATTTGTTGAACTTTTCTATTTTCATTCTTATGGTTTTGAAATTATGATTTTCATCCCTATCATTTTTTATTCATTAACTATTCGTCCTTATGATATAAATTTTATTGCTTTTTTCATCTCTATGGTTTACAATTAATTTGTATTTTATTCCTTTATACTTAAAAGTAGTAGTTTGACCTTAGGGACGAAAATAGAAATGAATTACAAACTATAAGGATAAAAACCGAAATTCAAAACCACAGGGACGAAATTCGTAATTTTCAGCAAATCACATGGACGAAAAAGGCAATTTACTCTTACAAAATTTTTGAAACGGGAATTATATGGGAAAGTCAAAAGTCAGAGGGATGGAAGGCAGTTGGTAAACTAAATACACCTGGTCAAAATTGTTGACTGTAGCCGACTCAAATTGTCAACGACTCTTTTACTGACCCGACTTGACCCGATTATCACAACCTCAATTTGTGCTATGTTTTGTCTTTTTGGGGAAATCGATTCTTTTTGTGTCACCAATAATTCAAACCCACTCCCAAATTTGAGGTAATTCTAGCTTCTTCACCTATCTAATCGGTTACTAGTCCACACTCTACACCCGATTACTCAAATTTCGAAATCTCAATTTGGTATTCATCAATTCACGCGTTTGCGTCTTCGATCGAATTAGGTTTCATCTCGAATCGGATTCTATTTGTAGTTAGAAATCGAAAATCAAGAAATTAAGAATTGTTTTGTTGTGGAGGGGGTGATTGGTTGGTAATTTGATGGATTATTCGGAGAAGCCGATTGAGTTGAGAGCTTTTGATTCGTTAGGATTAGGGTTCGATTTCGCTAGCGATTTCAGGTTGAAGTTTGCGAAGGCGTGTCCGGGTGGTGGGCGGTTGGTGGAGCTAGATGAGTCGAGGAAGAGGGACATCGTTCTACCTGGAGGTGGTGCCACCATTTCTGGGGTTTCTGAGGACATTCATTGTGATAAAGGAGATCATGTTCGGTTTAAATCTGATGTTTTGGAGTTCAATCAGGTGATGATTTGTTTGTTTTATTGCTCATTCTTTCTGCTTCTGACTCACAATTAATCAAATTTTCTTTTGTTTCACTTGAATTTAAGATTTTTGTGTTCTGGTTTTTTGGTCACTTTTGCTCTCTATTAGATATCATTTCTATGGCATGCTTCTAAAATAAAAAGAAAGAAATTATAGTTGGCAAGAATATTTGAACATGGACAAAAGTTAATTTAAGTTCTTGTGTAGGTTTATTTTTGTGCCAACTATAGTGTTCTCTCTACAATTTCTTGAATGTAACATCCCGGCAAACCGTACCAGATATTGTCGGCTTTAAAACTGGTAATGTAGATGTGGATAAATAGGACAATATCCGGTACAGTTGACTGCGATGTTACAATTTCAGTAAAATTTTGTTTGCAATAAAATTTCGTATTAATCTGCTTACTTTATTTTTTCATAAATAAATGCAGATAGTTTTCTCCATGCTCTTAAAATGTCTGATTGTGGTTTCTCTGAAAGATGTCTCATATTTCATGCTAACTATATTTTTTTTCTTCATTTTTCCAAAACTTCTTTTTTGTAGATGTCAGAATTGCTTAATCAAAAAGCTTCGGTACAAGGAAAAGTGCCGTCGGGCTACTTCAATGCATTATTTGATCTAAGTGGAGCATGGTTAAATGATGTTGCAGATGCCAAACATCTTGCTTTTGATGCCTACTTTATCTCCCTGTACTATTTGCACCTAACAGCATCCCCGTTGGTACTCCAAGAACAAGTAAAGAAGTCCGTTCCCACCCATTGGAATCCCGCATTATTGGCCAGGTAAAAGAATGTAGAATAATTTTTATTTCTCATGCACTTGAGACAAATAAGTACTAGAAATCTAATTATATCATATGCTCAAAGATTTGGAACCATAACAATGGAAGCACAAGAAGAGAAGGTAGGAAGAAAGGGGAGATTCATCACCTGCTGCTTAATTTGAATGCAATAAAATATGTTTGGAAGAATCCAATGTTGTTCTACCTTTTTTTGTGACTTAATACTGTTGTAGTCCCGAGTCCCACATCAGCTGGACTTGGACCATTTCTCCTCGATATATGTTGGAACCTCCGTTCTCTCATCATTCATCAAGGGCTCTTTTGGAGGGTAATTTAATGGGGTTTCACACATTCTCACAATGTTATCAGAGCCAAGTTTATCACTCTAGGCCGATACCTTGGGATAATATGTGCCCTTCTAGCCCCCTTTGGACACTCTGGGACATCTGTGTCCGTCTAGCTTTCATTGGCGTGTTGGAGTCCTACATTCGCTAGACTTAGGCCATTTCTCCTCAATGGCTCTTTTGGAGAGTAACCTACTGTCTAATGAGGTTTCACATATTCTCACAAATACAATATTTTAATCAACTAGAAAAAATGAAAAGAGAAGATAGGAGAGATATTCAAAATGTTCACAAATAAATGTTCCCTGCCATGATAGAGTTATCTTTGCCATCCTCCAAACTACCTGCCACTTCCATTTAACATGTACTTAAAGCCATGGATCATTTAGATTGAAGTAGACCCACATCAACTTTATTAAAATCAAGTGGATCATTTGGTAAATGAAGAGGAAAAGAGGGAAGAAAATAACTATTAGGATCAAAAGTTCCTTTCTTTTGGATGCTTACTCTATGCGTATGTATGACAGGTTCATCCAGACTTATGGGACACACATTATAGTCGGGATGGGTGTTGGAGGTCAAGATGTTATATGCGTGAAGCAGAAACCAACCTCTACGATTTCACCCACAGACCTCAGAGGATATTTGGAGGATCTTGGAGACTCTCTATTCTTGGATGGAGCCAGTCCTTCTCTACCAGAGAGGAAGACAAAAGATGGCAAACAAAAAGTATTTTTGAATCATTATACATCTTAAATTTACTGTATATTTACTTCTCCAACCATCACACAAGTTTTCAGTCGATAATTCTGGTATGTTTTTCAGGTTCCAGACGTTTTCAACCGAATGTTGCAGCCACACACCATCCAATTCACCAACATTACAGAAACTTCAAGCAAGGATGTAAGTTGGAAAATAGTTTCAACAATTTGAATGGATCAACTACGGATGGTTAATTTAACGGCCTAAACTGGAACAGGGACTCACAATTATCGGGTCTAAGAGAGGCGGGGATGTTTTTTCCGACAGTCACTCCAAGTGGCTCCAGACCGTGGGTGCTCGTCCTGAAGCTATACTTTTCAAGTTTGTACCAATTACTTCTCTCCTTAATGGGGTTCCTGGGAGTGGATATCTTAGCCATGCAATCAACTTATATTTGCGCTGTAAGTGACAAATTGAAGTAATCACCACTTTTTTGTCACCTTTTCTAAAGGAATACTACAACAAAATTGGCTTTATAGGACGCCAAATATGTTTAAATGTCCTAATTGACTGCTTTACAGGACTTAAGTTTATAGGAACAATTAATTGTGCGTCCTATGTAAAGATGCTACAATTAGTATTTTTATATGACATTATATGTAAAATTGTTCTATAATAACAAGTGTCCTATAAAAAGATGTTTTCATAGGACACTTCTCAAAGTGTCTTGTAAAAAAACTAATAGGACACTTTATTTTCAAGTGTCCTAAAAAAACTTGTTAGGATGCAAAGCGTCTTGTCAACTTATTGCAACACTTTTAAAACGATGCATAATTGTTTGGTCCTATAAAATAGTCTATTAGGACATTTAGACATATTTTGCATCATTTAAAACTGATTTTGTTGTAGCGAAAGTTGTCGCATGTTTTTTTCCTTGGATTTCTCTCTGCTACGTTGCTTGTTTGCACACAATCACACATGTAACTTGTTCTTTTGTTTCTTTTTTTACAAGCCAAGGGCCTTGATGGAAATGGCCTCTCTACCCCACAGGGTAGAGGAAAGGATTGCTTATATCCTACCCTCCCAGACCCTAAACTGCATGAAATGTACTAGATTGCCTATATATATACACATATAATTCTTTGTTGGTCTTTTCATTTGAGCAAGTTTTATTAACTATATATGGTGTTTCCTTGGTGAAATGATGTTTGCCCAGACAAGCCTGCACCAGAAGATTTACAACTTTTTTTGGAGTTCCAAGTTCCGAGACAATGGGCACCTCTATTTTGCGAGCTACCTCTTCGGCATCAACAAAGAAAGACTTCTTATCCTCAGATTCAGTTCGCTTTCCTGGGTCCTAAGATGTATGTTAATACAGCTCAGGTAATGTGCATCTAGGCCATTATTATTAATCACATCATGTTCTGCTTCTCTTGGCTTTATTAGGCAAATTAACATCTAACTCTTAACAGTTTAATCACCATAATTCACTATTCATATATGATTTGCAATAATCAAATTTGATTTTAACTGATTATGTCATATTGTCAATTATTTTGATAGATTCTATAGATAACCAGTGAGGGGTTCAGAGATAACTAAAACCATGGTGAGAACTTAAGTTAGAAACTATAAGTTGGCCAAGTGGCATTCATTTGTGAATATAGTTTATCCCATTTCCCGTGTATGCATCATCATAAAACATGGTCATGATTCATCTTGGCTAATTTCTTATTGTAAACTACTTTCATTTGCTTGAGTGTAGAATCAAATGTAAGCAATGTTAAATGGACTAGAAGAATATGATTTGAATTTTATTGATATGGAGTTTACCGAACGGAGTCCCTTTATCTTAGTGGTTGTTTACTACCTGCTTGAGTGAGAGGCGTTTAACCGGTCATAGATGTTTACCTTACTTGGTCAGTGATTAGTGTGATTAGTGTTGATCCAGACCGCACTCTTACCCGGTTAGCACTTACCCAATTTTTGTTTGTAAATGGCCCCTTAGTCTACTCAGAAACAACCTCTCTTGTCTTTTGAAATAGAGGTAAGGTTCGTATACCGGGTCTGTTTGTTTTGTTTAGCTTTGTTCATCTTACATATGTATGCTGTCTCTGATCAGTAATGAACCCTGCTAAGAATGTTCATAATGGGTATTATTCAGGTCTCAAGTGGCAAAAAGCCGATCATCGGCCTGCGCCTGTTTTTAGAAGGGAAGAGAAGCAACCGATTGGCAATGCATCTGCAACATCTCTCGAGCCTTCCTAATATCATGACGTATTCATCTCCATCGTCGATCATAGCCTGCAGATGGCGAGGCTCTGATGAATACGAATCTAGTGCCCAATTTCTAGAACCAATCCGATGGAAACGCTACTCAAACGTGTGTTCATCTGTAGTCAAGCATGATCCAAACTGGTTACGGGAAGAAGGAACAGGGGGAGGAGTCTTTATTGTGACCGGTGCCCAGCTCATAAGCAAAGGGAAATGGCCCAAAACCGTACTACACCTTCGGTTACTCTTCACCCACCTCCCCCACTGCACTATCAGGAAGACCGAGTGGGCTGGTGCACCATCCGTCAGTCGCAAGTCCAGTATCTTTACGAACCTCAGTTCCACCTTTACGTTCACTCATCGGTCAGTTGCTGATGCACCAAAGCAACTTCCGGCAACACTGAACTCCGGTGTGTATCCCGACGGCCCACCGGTGCCGATTCGGTCTACAAAACTGCGGAAGTATGTGGACATTGAAGAGGTGGTTCGTAGCTCTCACGATATGCCAGGCCATTGGCTCGTGACCGCGGCTAAGTTAGTTTTGGAAGGCGGTAAGATCGGTTTACATGTCAAATTTGCTTTGTTAGATTATCCTCAGGAAATGTAGTTTGATTGTAAATATAGAATGGATATCAGGTTCCTATTTTTTTCATGAGGTATTGTACAGAAACAAACTCAAATTCCTGAAATGAATGTACAACAAAACATGCACAAAATACAACCATCAATGCAAAGAGATCGTACCTAGGTTACTGGTAGAGGTTAAGTGTTTAAATCTTACTAAGATAGCGTTTGATACACAGACAGAGTTCGATGGACGAGAGTATTTACTGTATATAAATATTATATGTTGATCGAGATCGAAATGCTAGCAAGTGATGCTTCCATTTATTAAGGTCAATAATATGGTTTAATTACAGAACTTACAAAGTATAGAATACCGGTTGTTAAAGTGGTTGCGGTCGAGTTTGGACGATGAAAATGTCTTTACCGACCAAGCATCCTTCGACATCCTGGGCGGATCCGAACTTACGCTCGAGGAACAAACCGACGGCACCAAGCTTCTGCCCGAACTGTTGTCGGAAAACCGGGTTGACCGTCAACGGCTTCTTGCTGTAATCGACCGTCAAATGGAGCACCTCTCCATCCGCCAGACCACCGACCACCATCTCCTCGCTGAAATTCGCAAATGCCAGGGTCCGAACCACCCCGTCAAATTTCCCAGATGAAAGCCGCCATGGCGTGCCTCTTGTGCCCGACGCTAATGTCTCTCCAAGCCCGGGTGCGATCTCGGCTTCCACCACGTTGTTGTCGTTGTCTGTCGGGCTGACCGTGTGGAGCACAAAGGAAAGGTCCGGCGAAAGCATCTCCTGGACCAAAACTGCCATTGTCGCTGCTTTTTGCGGCACACCGGCAACTCTACGGCTCAAAACCGCTCTTCGGGTGTACAATGAAGCCCATACCCGACTAACAGCATGTCCGAAATTGACTGGATTCGAAAGGGTAACATTAGGAATTGAGTCGTATAGCCCCGCAGCTGACATTCCGGCCAAATCCTCCACGTTAGCACTCGACCGAACAATTAAACGTGCATTACCCTCAAACAATTCCCCTAAACTTTCAAGAATTCGATTTGGAAGCTGCAGGGAGGTGATCAAACTTTGCAACTCGTTACACAGCTTATCGAGCTCTCCACCCTCCATTTTCGCAGTTTCGATCTGTTCCAATAACGACACAAAAGCTTCTTTCGACTTGCTTTCTTCTATTGCAAGTTCCATAGTACCGAAAGGAATCACCGCCCCATTCGGCACACTAAAGGCTGCCGGAACTCCGTGGTCGCTATAAACTGCGTATAACCAAGAAATCCGCTCAGATTTCACAAGCAAAAAATAGTTTCCGATACATAATCGAGGGAAATAACATAATCCGAGGAAAATTCAAATGAAAACCATAAATAATTTGAGAATCTGGAACCGACTATTTCATGTATTTTTCTGATTTTCATGATGAATAACCCTAAATAATCATAAATATTATTCATCACGAATCAAACATGAATAGTTGGTTTCCAGGTTCTCAAAATATTTAGGGTTCTCATTTGAACTTGCCCAACTTCATTTTTGTCATAGAAAGATTGGTATTTTGACCTTTAGCAGAAACCGCAGCTAGAGAAGCTAATCTACCACAAGCCGCAGCCTTTGCACCGGAAGTTTGTACATCTGCATTGGCGAGTGGTATAATGCCGCCCGTAGAAACACCCTAAAGAAAGATCTCATGGTTATTATTAAACGTAATTTATCGTTCAAAAGTTGGATGTCTGCATTTGGGTTATAAGTTATTACACTACCTGGCTTGAGGAGATGGATTTGGGAACAGAATCCGTTAGGGTACCGTTTGGTGAACTTTCTACAGGACCGTCCCTAATACCGTCCTCCAACGAGGAAGGTGAAACATTGACGCCCGATGGGGATGCATCTAACCTGCAAAACAAAAGAAGCTCAGAGATGTGTCGAACCGACATACGGTCCGGGACTGGTTACAAGTTTTATGGAATTACAAGGCCCTACCTGGACCGGTTATGCATAAGACCAATTTTTCCATTTCTTTTTAAGTTTTTATTAATTATAATACAATTTTTTCATAAAATTTTCAAGATTTGGAAGTTCCTTTTACAAGATTTTCAAGATTTTTTTCTAAGTGACTGTATTATTTAAAGTGTATTCCGATGTTAAATTTCAAAAATCGTAATTAAAGACAAATAACATTTTTGTGTAAAAAGATTTATATCTATATATATATATATATATATATATATATATATATATATATATATATATATATCTTTTTAGAAAACCGGGCTGGAACCGAAACCGGATTTGGGACCAATCTGATGGAACCGGGACCGGCTACCAGGCCTAGGATCAGTTCTAGGATTTTTGGTCGGGACCAGCCAACCCAAATTTGAAAGGCCCAAATTGGGCCCGGTCCGCATAGATGTCCCAAACCTTTTGAGTACCGGGCACACATGCCCCAGATGGTAGCCATTGACTCTTATACAATGTAAGAATATTTGAAACCCCATCAAATTACTCCCCAAGAGAGAAGAGAGGTTCCAACATATATTGAAGTAGAAAGATCCACTAATAGGGTGTTCTTTCGTTTGACAATTAGCTTGTGTAAACAATTTGTTCGTCTTTGATCCACTTCTTTTGTTACAACTAATGAATCTTGATAAAACTGTTGTGGAGCAAATCGACTCGTATCAAGTTTACAAAGACTGACCTCACATGTTTCCCCTCGAGCATTTTGATGCTAGCGATTTTATCATCATCTTCACACGTTACAAATGCAACTTTCTCCTGATTTATTTGAAGAAACTATTAGCCAGACCGCAATATTAACAAAATGCGACGTTAAAAAGGAGTAAAAAGATATGAGACTTGCTTGTCGGGCCCTGACACCGAGATGCGATAAATGAGGCAGCTCCTGGAGCAGAATGACTCCGACTATGTTACTCCCTGCAGCCGTTACCTGCAGATTGCATAAACTGTATGATCAAACCCTGCTTCTACTCTGATGTTTCTATGTGTGTGTCTATATATTCGAGTCTTAAAACACAATTTGTGTGACTGTTTTCTACATCTGATACCAAACAGTCAGCGGTAGCCGGGTTACTGGTAGAGCCCAACCTCCCTGGAGGTTAAGGGTTCACATCCCACCATAGGTGAGAAATGAGTGAGAATTTTGTCGTGTGTGTGTATATATATAGAGGGAGTTTCAAATGTGCATTTTATGCATGTGTGTATGCCGGAGAAATTACTTTTATGTACATGTGCATACCAGACAAATGATTGGTTATTAAGGTGTTCCTCAGTTTCCCATTTCTTTGTGGTTTCCCCTTAACCCAAGCTATATATATGTGCATATATAGGGTCAAGGTCAGGGGAAAACCACAAAAAAATAATGAAAAACTGAGAAACACCCTAATAATCATTCATCTGTACGGCATACACATGTGCATACAGGTAATTTGTCTGGTATTCACATGTGCATAACATGCATAGAAACCCATATACATCTTCAATTACTTGTATGCACATGTGCATAACATGCATAGGAACCCATAATCTTCAATTACTTGATATGCACATGTGCATAGCGTACAGAAGAATGGTTATTAGGGTGTTTAGTTTTTCATCTTATGGTTTTCCCTTAAACCCAACCATATATATACACACTAAAAATAACTATACTAACCTCCTCGTCTCCATCGGCTTTGCTGACCATAAGAATAACAGGTCCTTTAACAGATGATGGAAGTACGCCTGGTATTATTCTTTCAACCTGGTAAAACAACACGACGGAGGATTAAAAAACCAAACAAAGCATACTCAATATGTCTCGCTCAGAAGTAGGGTCTTTGAAAGGTAAGATGTAGAGCAGCTGGTTCCATGAAGACTTCCGGCTAAACTCACCTGTATCAAAGTTCCATGAGCTAATCCAGGAACAAGAACATCAAAACCCTGAGACCCGAGTGTGGTCCTAACCGCCTTTAGAAGCATCATGCAAAGTTTAGAAACCTGAAAAATTATGCTACAGACCAAAAAAATCCATTAAAAAGTTTGAAAATAAGCATACCGATTAAATCATGAAATGTGATCGTGTTGAACGTTTATATAGTGTCTCATCAATCATCATACCCGGCACGAATCTCTGCTTCCGTGAACGTTCTCACACTATTTTCAGGAATTCCGAGAGCTTTGCCCAACAACTACAAGATGCATAAAGAACTCTAGTTTAGTTTACATAGTCAAAACTTCGACATCCACATCCCTCATTCCATGAAAATTTCGACGTTTGACTTGCAAATAGTTTAGGTAAGATGTTTAACTATAAGTGAAATATCTAAAATACCCTTCAAGAAAATCAAACGATGGAATCTTGTGGACTCAGACCAATACCAGCAAGTTATTGGTGATGACATTAATAGGCAAATCGGTTCTTTTACCTTGGAATACTCCAAGAAAATGTTACACTTTTATGGATATCCAAAAAACAGTCGCAACAATTTAGCTTAATCCATACAAGTGGAGTGATACCTCTACTTTCGGAGGGAAGATTTGGAGAAGTGCCTCCGAGTATTCATCAATGAGCCTCTTAGATCTATCTAGTGTAGCTTTAATCCTTAGAGCCCAAATCGTCTTCCCGTCTTCACTACCTAAAGAATAGATACGATTGTAGTTACTAAAAGCAAAAGTAAATCATATCGATCATCAAAGGATACTAAAGAGAAGACGTCACCTTCTTTTTCCGAAAGACCTTTCTCTTTCCATGCAAGAAGTTCGTTTTCGATTGCTTTACATTCTTCTGGCTTCCAACCCGATAACCCTAGCTGACGAATGCCGACAACAAGAGCGCCCATCGGGTCACTCCATGAGTTCACGTTTTTTGAATTTGCATTCTCTGCAAGCCATTGAGCCCCACCAGCAGCATCAAGTGCATTGAGATATCTACACGTATTAATCATATTCAAATGCATGAGATAGAGATAAAGATGCTCCTGTTTACTTGGTGCTAGAAGAAATGAAGACGGGAATAATATAAATGTAATAAACACAAAAACCACTTTCAGATTAAAATTATAACCGAAAACCTTGCCAAAAGAAACTCCAATAAGGTCATATCAAGTGTTAAATAGTGTACACATAGACACACACTACAACATACCTGCTCATGAGAACAAATGCATAGTCCTCAAGTCCAATCTCAACAAGGCGCCACTGTAAACAGGAAGACAAGATTTGCAAAGAGTGAGCTTGTCTTCAGAACATATAGCTTTAACCTAAAGATCCTATGTTTTTTTTGGGTAACCGTGGGTGTGTGGCCAACTTGCGTGCACCATGACTATCCCATGGAACCCTGAAGATAACAACCAGGAAAATCCCCAGTGGCCCTAAGGAGACTCTAATACAGGGAGGACCTCCAAGGCCTAGCTGACCTTGAATGTCCTGTGTTCGAATCTCACACTTATGGGGTGCCCAATGAATTACATGGGGTGCACTAATGAATGGGAACCAAAAGCTTTCACGATCATCTTCCCCTGATATATCTGAAATCCTCAAAAGACATAACTTTAACGTATTGTCAAACAAGTACAAAAACTTGTTACCTTTTGGCGCATTGCTATTGCAGCATCAGGAGCATCATTGCGGATACCACTTTCAAGACCTTTCATTACTATTTCTCGAAAGCCATCTAGCGATTGTATAGTATTGACCAATAATTCTATCCCATTGCCTTTCAAAACATCAGGTGTTCCTTGGAAGTTATCCAAAGCCTACAAACAAAATCAATACATTCATTATAAATATACGCTTTCAAAATTATCAAAATACTTTAGGTCATGAATGCAATCCCTTTGCAAACGGAAATTTAAAGGTTGCATACAAATATTTCCATCACAATCCTAACAAAAGTATCAAGTTACTTGTGTTGAGTACGGAAGCACAAACGACATTGGCAGAACATTGAGGAATATTCATTTTAATGGGATATCAGAGATAAATTGAGTAAATGGTGTCGAAAATGAAAGGCTACCTTCTTGCACTCCAAGAACGATGAAAGCCTTGCTTTGCTTCTTTCATCAAAAGATTCTTTAATCGACTCAAGTTGTTCTGTAAGGCTGCAAAAGCGAATACACATTTTTTTACAAGAATCGGATCAAATAATTAAAGTCCATTTCAATTTCACTATTTAGGGTGCATTTGGTACACGGGACAAGATGGGATAGGATAGGACAGTACAAACTTGTTGTCCCTCGTTTGGCACGACATTAGACTAGTACAGAACACGAAAAAATTGCATTTTTTTGAATTTTTCAGCCCCACCAAAATAGGTGGAACAAAAATCAGGGAGATCGGACAATTGGTAAATGACTAAACTACCCATGTCCAATTAAAACCCTAAAGCCTTTCACAATTCTTTCATCCGCCTATCTCATTCTTGCCTATGTACCAAACGAACCCTTAAATATTGCCATTTTATGTTTCCCATCTATAGTGTATGATGAAAATGAAGATGTGTTTGCGGATCCATCGACTTAGAGAAATTAAAATGAGATCCACAATACAGAGAATGGTGAATCACAAATAATTTGCAATAACTAAGAAGCCAAATAGCAAACCTTCCAGCATTGAAGAAATCCTTGAGTTCATGATGGAATATTTTGAACTGCTCAACGAATGCTTCGTTGTATTGTCCAGGGTTCTTGGTGATTCTTTCAAGCATTGCAGCAGTAGCAATTAAATCTTCAGGGCCAGCACAGCGGTGAAGTTTGTTCTGTATTGTATGTTT
Source organism: Arctium lappa (assembly GCA_023525745.1). Classification (NCBI taxonomy): domain Eukaryota; kingdom Viridiplantae; phylum Streptophyta; class Magnoliopsida; order Asterales; family Asteraceae; genus Arctium; species Arctium lappa. The sequence continues at coordinate 15,650,824 of CM042056.1, read as the reverse complement.
GATTTCTTGCTGGAATGTGCACATTCTCCAAAAAGTCAACACCACTAAATGACAAAAATACCCACAAAACGTAAAGTGTGCCATGAAGCTATCACCTTGAGGTCATGTGGGATATCGTTTCTGTGAGCAATGTCTCTAATTCGAGTTAGAGGAACAGACGCGGTGAATTCTGCCTTGAAAGACGGTAAGCATGGATGAATTTTGCGGATTACAAGCATCTCCTGCACATTTTCAGAAAAAAGCAGATGATATAAGATGCTATCCGTTTACACCGTATACGTCCAATCTCTATTTTGTGGGACCCACAGTTCCATCTACCATTTTCAATCAACAACTAGACGCTTGAATTCGGCCAAATGAATCGTATTCCAGTGAGCTTTCGGTTTTCAGGAGGCTGAGTTCTCTCCGACTACCTCTCAAGAAACTGAAAATTATACAATATCTTCCCATTACCTACTTCCCTTATTTATACTAATGAGACGCTACTAACTGCCCAACTGATTCCCCTTTATTCCCCAACTACCCTCCCGCTGTTTACCTCTTTCCTAATATAAGTCTTTACAACTTCGGGTCTAACAAATTCCTTTTGTGGGTCCCATTTATATAGTGTCAGCAGAAATTAAGATTTTATAGTGGGTCCCAATGTGATGAGAAATGAAGATGAGACCCATAGAATGAAGAATAGAAGAAAACGGAACCTAAACAATCAACAGAAAAAGGATGATGATTCATGCCATACAAACGTATTTAACATCAACGAGGGAAGATTCTTGTTTTCCCCCAAAGGATAGTAGTTTTAGTTAAAAAAAAAAAGTCGTAAGAATTATTATATGAATCACCTGTGGTGAAGTATCTTTCCTACTAGATATTCTTTCCAATTCGCGGAATATAAGCCTGGAAATTTCAGCATGCCTATTGGGCCTGTGATGACCACCATCCTCGAAGCAAGGAATTTGCCCGGTATTTATCCACTGCAAAGAAGGATAAGAGTTAAGAAAACAAATAAAGTAATTGGTACAATAAAGTGAATGGTGCACGTTGAGCACAAAACCTTAAGATAGATGGCTGAATAGATGAGAGCGTCCAAACGTTCTGCACCATCCATACTTCCAACCACTAGCTCACGAATAACTTCAAGCTTCACCCATGATATGAATGCAAATACACTTAAAAATTAGTCCTTTTGGCTGTTGAAACAGAAAAAGGAAATCATAAACGTTGCAGCCTCAATCTCAAAAGTTGTAGGCTTCATCAAAGACCTTTCAGCATAATACAAACCAAACCAAATGAGCCCAGTATATCCCACTCGAAAGTAGGATCTAGGAGGGGTAGAATGTAGGCAGACCTTACCTCAACCACTAGGATCAAGATGTTGTTACCGTGAAGACCTCTGGTTTGCGCATGACGCAAAGGTGTGTGCAAGCAGACAATAAGATAGGTAATATAACAGGTAGAATTCGATTCAATTGTGTGTGCATGATTCAATGGTGTGCAAGTAGACAAAGGTAAAACATGTAATACAAGTAGAACTAAAAGATACAAAAGGGTACCTTTCGCCACCAGTTTCTTCCATCCCTGTCACCTTCGACTAACTTTAAAGCCACTCCTTCGAGCCCCGAGGTATCCCATTGTCTTTGTCTTTCTCTATCTCCATGCTCATTTGATCGCATGAATGATGCTTCCTTCCCTTGCCATTTCTCCACAAAAGGACTTGTGGCACCCTCCAAAACTTGAGAACCGTCATCTTCTTGAAGTTCAGATACACTTTCCACTTCTACCTCATATTCTTTGCGATCCATAGGCAACAGATTTACTGGTTCATTAGTCATATTCCAATGGCAAACCATCTCGAAACTCCCAGATTTTGGCAGCTTCAAGACTCGGTTGTCACCACCTTCCCAAACCATGCTCTTGTCCCCTTGCTCAACGACAAACTTAAATTCACAAGTCTCGCCACCTTTACATTCCATGTCACAAACCCAGCCGTTCTCTGTCCAATTCAATTGCTTCTTCTTCTTCCATGATCCAAATTCTTTCATGGACCCCAAAACTCCTACGTGCTCACCAAATTTGACCTGATGATCTAGCCGCAGACTCAGCTGCACCATCCCACGAGCGGTTTTTGACTTCATCTCTGTTTCCCCCTTCTCTTCTTCTCTGGAAAAACACATATTGTTAGGTTAATTATGTAACACAAATGAAAAATATCATGAGAAACAACAGATGCCTTTTTTTTATCACCATAAACACCTTTTCATCAAAATATTTACATTTAAAGGTCTCCCAAACACAGTGATTTCATTTTATTTACTTCCAACACTTCCACAAAAACCATGGAAAAACCATGAAAATAACAATGTTGTTGGTGAAATAGTTTCATCATTTTTTGTCAATATCTAAAATCCCATACCAAAGAGAAACATAAATCAATAAGATCAATTTACTTGTAACACAGATCAAGGAAAAATAACCAGAATACTGAGGAATCTTAGTCAATACCATCAATCTAGTTGTAGGGATAAACAGTAACATTTAGACTTCCCAAATAAGAAATATTTCAATTTTGAACATCTAAAAAGAAAGTATATTTCATGGGTGGGAAGGAACAAGAATGCATAAGTTTTAAAACATATAAAACATAAAGTACTCCCTCTTTCACATGAAGATCATCTTGGTCTTGACATTTTGTCAAACATCTTGTGTACATAATAAAGAAACCCAAATCAATACCATCTAGTCATGATAATAGGCAAGTAAAGAGAGAAAAGTAGACTTTTTCTATGGTTCCAAAACACAAAAATGGCTGGAATTTATCAAAAACAAACAAAATCCTTAAATTTCAAGATATCAGAATTCTCCAGAAAAAGACAATAAACCTGGTTTGGGTGGATACAGCACAAACAACGGGAGAAGATTGTTGTTGTAATCTCAAATGATGGCCACGACCAGGAGTTAATCTTGGCTTCAAAAAACCCACAACCCGAAAGGTTCTTTGCCGATTACGGTGATGGAGGAATCTTAATTCCCTCGCGAATTGGGTTTCTAAAGATGATGAATTCTTGGTGGCGGAGAAACAATTGAGCACACGCAGAGAATCCATTGAAGAGTAATGTGTGCAAAAGAAAGAAAATTGTAGAAAAGTTGTTTGATTTGTGAAGGTTTTAGTAGGATGAGAGTGTTGTGTATGGGAAGATATGAACACGTGTAAGAGAGATTTATCGAATCCCCATGAGAGATCTAAAAGTATTTAAAGATTTTCATGTTAATTGAAGGAGTTTTGACCCTTCATTCCTGGATATATATACATATTTGGGTGTATATATATGGACACCGTATTGATCATGTCGACTGCTTTCACTTTACTCCATAACCATAAACTTGTGATTCATGTGATAATATTAAAAAAAAAACCAACTACCAAATGGTTGAGTGCCATTTACCTTACCGTAGACTAAGGGGTCCGTTTGGTTTGTCGGAATGGATTAGATTTCATGTAAGGATTTAGATTTGGGAGAATTTGGAATCATTTTGTGTATTTGGTTTGTAGGATTTAGAATGGATTTGAATTTCATTATTTATAAAAAATAATCATTAAAAATTATAAAAAATAATTAAATTGTCTAATTATTAATTTATATTGGAAAACAAACGTTTTTAACATATTTTAAAGCATTATTATATGCAAATCCTTCGAAATCCCAACCATCCTCAAAAGATTTCAAAATCCTAAGGGGTCGTTTACCAAATACTTACCCGGGTAAACACTTATCCGTAAAATTCAATACTATCACTTACTTATCGGATAAGATTTTAGTCTACCAAAACAGTATCATATGCAACAATTTCCCCGGTAAGCGCTAACCATGGTAAGAGTCTTCACCATCAGTTACCAGTTAAGACTCTCGGTCCTTACCTTAGCTCTTATCGGGTAAGATTTTTGGTCCTTACCATATTCATCCGGTAAGGTAATATGACTTGGTAAGCGCTTACCCGGGTAAACGTTTAGTAAACGGCTTGCGATATATTGTCTTACTCGGTAAGTGAAGATGATATACTCTTATTTGATTCACGTTTATCAGGTAAATGGTTGGATATAATATCGTTTTGATGGACTATAATCTTACCTAATAAAGTAAGTTAGGGGTTGTTTATCAAATGTTTACCCGGGTAAGCGAAGGCAAACACCGAGAGTCTTACCCAGTAAGTGAGGGGCGACGACTCTTACCATGGTTAGCGTTTACAGGTAAATTGTTGCATATGATACTGTATTAGTGGACTAAGATATTACCTGCTAATTGAGTAATAGTGTTGAATTTTGCCGATAAGCACTTATCAGGGTAAGCGTTTGGTAAACGACCCCTTAGAGTATCGATTTTTACCGATAAACATTTACCGTTAATTTCCAAGAACTAAACCTTTTTCTTTTGGTTTGGACGGATAAACGAGTAAAAATTTTATCTTGTTTGCTATGGTTTCCTTTTTTGTCGTTAGAGCATCTTCACTTTTACTCCATATATTTAAGTTATTGTAGGGAGTGAAATGCATAAAAATGCGTATTATGATTAAAATAATACATTGTTACTTCAATCATGCTCCCTACATTAATAAATATATATATATATATATATATATATATATATTATTTTAGTATTTCTTTTACTTTATGAAAAGAAAAAAAAAAAAAAAGCAAATGACATAATGTACATGTGTATACAATAAAACAGTCTAGTTATTTGTAGGGAATTCCTTGCGTATGAGAGTGAGATAATGAAAATTAATGTATGGAGCCATATATGAAGTCCATTGGAGTGAGATTTTTTCAAATTTGGCTCCCATCGGTATTCTTACACTTTATTTTGGGAAAAGTCTGAGGAAAAAACGCAGCAAATTATATCATATTTTGAGCGATTAAGTTTATGAACATTTTTTTAAACAGATAAATCATTGTATTTATTGAAATCAAACGAAATAGTCATTCACAACCTGGCTAGTTAGGTTGGTTTTTCATTAAATCCTATATTGATAAGTTGTATGTGTGGATTAATATGTTTGTATAAATTGAGAAAGTTTTTATCTGAGAGGTTTTTTCATAGATGGAATGAACGTGTTTTTTAATTGGGATGGACAGGTTTGGAAAAAAACTTTGTTTTCTGCATGAAACTTCTTCTGAGCTGCTCACTGAATAAGCTACTTTCTATATTATTAAACTACTACCAAACAATCATGTATAGATGATCAAATAAGTTTTGGAGTACTATTAAACTCATTAAACTGCTAACAAACTGACACTTTTGAATAAGACCCATTAAGCTCATTAGGTCAAGAATAAAACAACACCTTCTTTGCAATATCTCGTTATATCACAACTTGTACGTAATGCAAGTGAAAGTTGCACATTGTTCTAGATTTGACCAACGGTGGACCCGGGGTTTTTGCCGAGTGGGTACACCTTTAAGGTGGATCAAGGATCAACAAAGTCGTTCGATGTGTTTTTAGGCCGACTCCAATGCTTTGTGGGATTTTTTTTAAGTTTTTATTTGATTTCGAGAGATCTTTTTAGTTGATTCAGAGAAACTACTTTTAGTTTTGGTTGATTTCTAAATATTTTTTCGGTTTTATTGGTTAATGTCCCTTTGTATATTTCGTAATTACCGGAGCACCCTTCAAAATCTAGCATTTACACCTTTCATACAAAATAAAAATTCTACTTGTAAAAATCGGTTGAGCAGATGCACGGGACCTGTTGGGGCCTTCATTGGTCCGTCCCTGGATTTGACCGTAAATCCTCGTTTTTTACAAAAAGACGGTAAAACTAACATGTATGTCATGCATAAAAACTCTCGATTTTGCCCAATTGATACTTGAGCAAGAGCAACGAACTACATGATGAATATAACACAGCTTTGCTTTTAGGAATACAAAAACATCGATTCAAATTCAAGAAAAAGGTAAAGTTTTTAGATCAAAGAAAACTCGTTCTCTCGGATGACGAACAAAACCAAATCGTCGTTGCTCAACGACTGCTGCAGATAATATGGTGAAGGATTCGGAGTGATCATTCCCACTTAGACTTTACCTCATTCTTAACATCATTCTTGATCGATCTTTGAAGTGGTTGTAAGACAAAGAAGTACTGGAGACGAGCAACGAGTTAGAGATCAACAAAATGCTTAGATGCTACTCCCTCCGTCCCAAAATAAATGTCCATGATGAAAAAGCACACAGTTTTAAATGACAACTTTACCCATTCTCCATTCATGGTTAACACTGTTCTCAAATTTGGGGAGAAGAAAAGATGAATGGAAAGGAAAAGAATTTTTATTTGTGTTCTTGGGAGAGAAAGAAAAGGAAGTAAAGGAAAAGAATATTGAACAAGAGAGAAAGTTAATATTGAACAAGAGAGAAAGTTAAGGTAAGATGTCATGTTTACAAATATACTATTTAAAAATATATTCTTTAAAATGAAAGGTGGGGTAGTTTTGTAATTTTAATAATCTTTTTAAGGGTTTTCCTTCCCTTCCCTTCCCTTTCCTTCCCTTTCCTCCCACATTTGGGAGGAAAATTATCATTATTTTCCTTCCGTTTCCTTTCCTTTTTCTCCTTAAAAAAGTTTCGAAAACATGAGCTTATTTTACTTTCCTCCCCTTTGCCTCCATTTACTTTCCTTTCCTTTGTAATAAAGGTTTCGAGAACACAACGTAAGGGTAGAATTAGAAAGTATGCACTTAGAAGCGGACAACTATTTTGAGACAAACTAGAATAGAAATGTAAACACTTGTTTTGCAATGGAAACAGAGACAATATTTGTTTAAACCATCTTCCCATCTCATATTCTTCATTTTCCCTCTAAGAAAATGAGAACTACTACTAGTTGATGGCATAAACAAGTAGCATGCAAGGAACAGACATCAGGTTCAAATACTTACTTGAAAGGCTAGGATCAGAGGAATGAAAAGTTTCCCTCTATCGTCCGGGTTGGGTCCATCGATCAACTTCTGGTCAACCAATATGCCTGTGCTTTCGGTCAAGGCCACTTTCGTGATTGTTTCAACTATGCTGGGAATCCAAGCAGTCCCGTTTGGGAGAATCTGTGAACCCAAAAGAAATCTAAGATGAATGGAGATGCATAATGAATCAACGCTAGTCAAAAGACCCGAGCCAAATAACCAACCTTTTCATCCTTCTCGTTCTTATTACATCTGCTACTGTTCTCAACCAAGCCCACAGGAATAGAGAACTTCTACAAGCAGCAGAAAGCACAGAGTAAATTTAATAAAAATGATTCACTTGATCATCAATATACCAAGCCGAAAACATTGATCAAGTTTTCTTGATGCAAAACAAGCGCAGGACCGGACCGGACCGGATAGGCAAGAGTGAGATAGGCAGGTGAAAGAATTGTGGAAGGTTTTAGGGTTTTAATTTGATATGTTCATTTTTGTTCCACCTATTTTGGTGGGTCAAAAAAATGCATTTTTGTCCCCCTCATTCCCAGTCCTGTCCAGTCTATTGTTGCACCAAATGTGGGACAACAGGTCTTTGTACTTCTATCATGTCCGCGTATTAAACACAACCTAAAGATGTCACATATTCATGTGATAACGGCATACTCGATCAAGAGGAAACATGGTAAAATTCTGCAGTATATACGAAAAAGTACTGAAAGCAACCAAATGAATTGTGAGAAAACAAGCACCCAGATATCTTTTGAGTGTGTGTGTTGTGTGTGTGGGAGAGAGGGAGAGTAATTTTAAAGAGAAGAAGCACCTGGATATCTTTCTTTTTGAACCTGGCACCAAGATGTACAACCTTGAGAAGAGCCTCGGATCTTCTTGCCAAAAACTCATCATAACTAAGACAATCTGGAGGGGATAGCTGAGCATGTGTGAGCACTAAAATTGCTCTATGCCATATTTCTTGACCAAAACTATTGCTTATGGCTTTCACAATCTTCCCATCCAACGAATCAACCCTGTAGGCATCTAGCCGGTCCACATAAAGCAAAACATCTATCGTCTTGTTCAGAAGGAACCTGCTCAGACAGCCATATAAAAACAAAACTTTGGTGAGTCATCGACATAATCAGATTTAAACGTCAATTCTTTGAAGTATCATTGGAGGATTCAGATGCAGTTGTCCACTTTCAGAAGTGCTAAGTTCCTAATAAGCCTCAAGTTATGGGCTACCAATAACTTCTGACATGGTTTTAAAGTTGAATTAGAAATTATTGGGCCAGCCTGCCACTTTCTTCAATATTATTCTTGGATGTTAGGGAATATGTTCAGTTGTAACTATTCAGTCCCAAAGTTTTGAGGGATGAATTTTCGGTTGTATTTGTTGGAGACCTACATCGGCTAGACTTGGACCATTTCTCCTCAATATATGATGGAACCTCCCTCCTCTTCCCAAGGGCTCTTTTGGAGAGTAATCTAATAAGGTTCCACATATTCTCATAGTATTGTCATATAAAAAACCAGGAAAGCAAATATGACCTTTTGATGATGTCAAGGGCTTGGTTGTTGATGTATCCTCCTTCGACAATGCCTGGTGTGTCAATGACGTTCAATGTGAACCCTGACCGCTCCCGTGAAACCATTGTAGGTCTTGGTGCTTCCGACTAAAAAATCATGTCAGTTGATAAACAATTCAGCATGTACAATAAATATGTCCAAATAGACATCTTCTGCAACTTCCTGTACTAGTAGTAGGTACCTGGAAGGCACTGACAGTAACTGCTCTTTCACCAATGATAGAGTTCACAGTCGAAGATTTTCCAACTCCACCTTTCCCCATTACAAGGATCGTCAACCTGTCCTTTTTCTGCAATATTGCAAGAACAGGGATTCAATGAGCGCACAAAAAAATTCATTTATATAATATTGCATTTGCTTGTTTAATAAATAAATTGTGGACATTTTGAACCAACAAATTATCCTGAAATATAGTTGTACACATATGCTCTGGTTAGCTTCATCTTTGGAGCTCTACTATGTCTTTAATGTGAGTGTTATAACAACTAAATATATAAAGGGAATTAGGGATAGAGTTAGACCTTCTCCTTTAGTCTTCCCAACAATTCCAGAAGCTTCTCCTGGGTGGCAAGAGGGAATTGCTGAATCCCACTCCATTCACGGATAAACTGGGATGCCATGGAAACTGCAGCATAAAGAAACTTGATTAAACTCCAATGCATACACAAACATGTAGAAATGGCAGACGAGACCATAGAGGATCTAGATATTAAAGAAAAATTACAAGGGTGGCCTAATGATGATGTGCCTATACATCAGATTTGCTTTTTGGTTTCATTTTTTGCCTACCATGACTAGCTAGGGGAAAAGATTTGCTTGTTGATTCTCATTTGTAGATATAATGACTAGAAGCAAAGACCAGTTAGTCCTAGTTACCCAAGGGGTACAATTTTAGACAAGTTTTCCATTTTCAGAAAACACCCTTGATATAAGGCCAGTTTAATGCAAATAGTGATTATTCCACTCCTATCGATCCTTTCTTTCTTAGGTGTACTGGCAGTTTGCATGTATAATACTTGGTCATATAATGAAGATTCACCAAAAATATTCTGCCATGTTTCTAGATATCTAGCCAGAACATATTGATTGGCTTAAATTACAACGTGTGGCCAGTAACTTCGATCCCACCTTACCAATTGATATAAGGTCAGTTTAATGCAAAAAAGTGTTTGTCCTGTCCATCTTTCATTTTCTTAGCGCTTGTTTACCTACTGCTAATCGCTGCTGATTCGGTCAGAATCAGCTAGTTTACCAACAGACTCTGACCCACAAACAGGCTGACCGAGTTGCTGGCCCAGTAAGGAAGGGGTTGCTTTCTGACTCGATCAATGCTTCAGTCAGCGCTTACCCAGACACTTTGTAGACAACCATTTTCAGTATGCGCTTACCCTACCGAGCCTCTTATCCTGTTACCCAACTCTTACTCGGTTAGGGCCTACCTAGTTGTGTTGATAAATGGCCCCTTAGATGTACAGGCAGTATGCATGTATAACAATTAGTCATATGAAGAAGATTCACCAAAAACATTACTTTCTAGATATCTATCCAGAACATACCGATTGGCCTAATTACAATGTGCAGCCAGTAACTTTGGTCCCACCTTCCCAATTGTTTCCAAAGGATATGAGTTCCTGCAGTCTCATCACAATGGCTGTGGATGGAACTGCTGGAATCTACGGGGAACTATGAAGACATTATCAAACGTGGGTTCCCCAGAAGGAAGGGGGAGGGAACACAAGAGAAGATGCTCTCAACAATGGTACTGGGTTTATAATTGATAATGTAAAGATAAAGTTAGCAACATAAAATAAAAACAAAAGCTCCATTTAGTATTCTATCAAGATGTATGTCAATTCTGGCAGGAAAACAATTGCTTTACAGAGTTTTTGTACTTGAAGATGACTTAAACCATTTCTTATTCTTGGATTCAACAGAAAGTTAGCATCTCATCTCAATTCAACAAATCATTATTGTTATAGCAGGTTTCAAGCCATAACATGTTCAAATTAATCGTTTAACTTTCTCCTGGCATAACGTGGAAACTCAAGCTAACAATCATCCACCTCCTTGTTTCTTGTTCTGTAATCTAACATAAACTAGACTACATAAAATTCCACAGTATATCTAAACAATTGTAACTCAAAAGTTCACTAAACCACAAAAACTAACCAAACTTCAAACAGAACCCAACAAATCATCAAGTCTACGATCAAAACACATTAATCATTTCAACAATTCAAACAAATAACAAAAATCACACTCAACACACGGAATTTTCGCCAAAATTCAGTAAAACCAACAATGATTCAAAATTCGGTTAATATTGCATCCTCATACTCGAATTTACAACCATTATATATTGCGAATTTGAATGATGACAGATAAATAAGCAATGAGAATGTGAGAGGTAGGGAAGGGAAGTCTTGCCGACGACCGGAGAGAGAGACGGAGATGATGATTATGCCTTCGTGAGCCGATAGAGCTCCGATGGATAACCTTTTGAAAATTGAGCTACCAACTAGATAAATGCCTCAGGTCGCATAAACCCTGGGAAAAAGGGTATTTTTGGAATTATACAAAAAATGGAGGGAGTGCAAGGGTAAGAACCGTCTTTTCTGGTATTTTTAAACGGAATTAAATACACATAATATATAGAGTAAATTACGGATTTGGTCCTTATGGTTTGTCATTTGTTACGGATTTGGTCTTTATGTTTGTGATTTGGGTACTTTGTGCAAATGACTGTCTATAAATCTGTTAACCACTAGGGTGAAATAATGACCATTATATCCTTTTATTTTATTCCACTTATTTTAGATCATTTAAGCCGAGCTTTTTCTAAAATTTGGTTTCTTCCCTGAATAAAAACCTTAAAAGTTAAAAATATAGATCGAAACTCAAACCCAAAAATCAAACCTACATCACCAAACTCCTACCGAAGAATATGATGAGTCGTCGGAGAAGAGGATGAGGCTCGAACCCATATCAGAAATCCCCCATCGGATATTACTTTTCCTTCCCGTCGAAGTCCTTCCCTTTCTTCAGTTTTCTACTTCTCTACAACTTTATGTTTACGTTCGATTTTGGGTATTTAGTTTAGTTTTTTATTTATGTTTCAATTTAAAGTTTGATTTAAGCTTTTAATTTAACGATTTGATTTGGTTTTAGTTTAGGGTTTAATTTAGAGGTTGTATCGCGAATTTTTTAGAAGAAATTGTAATAAATTATTGTTGATAAAGATTTTTTTTTAATTTTAGGTTGTCTTGTTTTTTTTTTTTTTTTTTTTTTGTTCTTGAATGAAATTTTATATTAAGGTTTTCGATGTGTTCATGTCTTTTTTTAGTTGGAAGTTGAAGAAGATGATGATGGAAGAAAAGAAATAATTACAAAAATGTTAAAATAGAAAAAAAAACGACAAAATGACAATTTTGCTCTCATGGTTAATGGATATGGATGACGGACGTTTGTACAAAGGACCAAATCTAAAATAAATTGATAGAAGAAGGTTTATCTTATAATAAATGAAGATAAAACGCCAAATTCATGAGAAATCACAAACTACAGGGACCAAATCAATGATTTATTCTAACATATATTACATTTTATTTTAAGCAATATTTTTTTTTCATATATATCTTATGTTTTGTTGATTTTTGACAATGTATATTTTAAAATATTTAGAAAAATAACAAAATATTTTAGAAAAGGGTATTTTCGAACAAGGATACCAAATAATTAGCATAATATAAAATAAAACTTAATTTAATTTAATTATAAAAAGTGTCATACCATTGTCAACTAGTGTTATACCCGTCCGTTGGTCGGGTACGTGACATGAGTTTAATCTAGATTCAGTTTTTTGATATTACAATTTCAAAAGTTGTGTTTCTTTATTGTATTCTAGTTATGTACCCGCTGCAATGTAACAGACAGTTGTATGTAAAAATTTACCTTGTCATACGACTGCTACAGTGTTGCTTATTCTTGATACTACTTTATTCTCACCACCAGAAAATACATATTATGTTTGTGGTTTGCAAAATAAACTAATTATAGAAATTATACTCCTAAAGACGATACACGAAAGGATGAAATTCAATTTGTAATATATTCACCAGCACATATGAACAACAAAATTATACAGTCTTATACATCATTACTTAAATCCCATATATACTTTTACATCAATGGAACTATTGCATTTATATTGAATAGGCAAAGTAAAGGAAAAGCCCTATCAATAATTGTTATGGTATGGTATAAAATTACCTAGAAGTGCAAAAATCCTTGGTATTCGTCCGTAACAAATTTCACATGGAATTAATTTGAGATACAATCTGGACCTTGAAATCATGAAGCGCATCCATAACCGATCCATCAAATTGGGGTGCCACCTGCTCAAAGTCTGATTCCAAGAGAGGGGGGGGGGGGGGGGGGGGGGGGGGGATTCTATTGTTCAACTTCCACAAAGCACACAACATATGGTGGCTCTTAGTTTGGTGTGCAAGAACCTTCCTCTTTTAGTCAATTACAACATGGCGCCATCACCCACCAACAACATGGTCCAAGTTTCTAAAAACCAAATGGTCAAGCTCAGATGCATGGCACGCAGCTCAACATTCCACAAGCATGTATATGTTCTAAGTACTCTATTAACAAAATTAATTCATACGAAATATCAATCTGAAAGTTAACAATTTGACAAGTCAAGCTCTTCAAAGAAGTAGTCATTTCTTTTACTTTAATTTATTTAAATATCTGATCGAATATCCAAAATTTCGAAGACATGGTAGAAGGCTACAAGAATAATTCTCATTAAATGCTTTTCTGAATTATAAGAACAAAAGAATTGCTTTATTTACTTGGATCCAATGTTCACTAAGGATCTTATTTGTTTAAGGTTTAGGAACAAAGTAGGTAAACCTGAAACGTAAAGCCATCGGTACTTGGGGTGTTTAGATGTGGTTAGGTTACATGTAAGCAAAAAACAAACATGGCCAACATGAATGACAGTTGAAAGTTTTGTATCCTATAGAACACCCAATCTAACACACAATGTTGAAAAGAGTAACTACCATGAACATATGATGGCACAATTTCATGGTAAAATATAGTCATTAAAGTGAACTGCACTTTGCACATGGTAAAATGAAATATAGTCATGTTACAATTTCATGGTAAAATATAGTGCTTCCCCTCTCCCAAAATATAAGAGAATTGCCTCCACTGCTGCACTACACTACCCAATGACATGATGCTACAACTTGACATTAGTGCCGCCACCTAAATTATGATCGTTATTTTGGTTTGAAAATATAAATCTATCTAGACTGTGATCAATTTAGAGACACATCTCTCTTTCAAGTCAAAGGGGAGCATTCCAATTTATAGAATAGAATGTGAAAGATGCAGGGCAAGGGTATTCTGAGAAAGAAATTGTTTGTGTTAACTATAAACTTCTATGAGAAAGAAATTACATTCTTAGTTTGATAAACGAATTGTTAATATCCAAATTTTCCTTGAAATACTGCAACATGAAAAACATCTTCAATGTGTTGGGATGGCTTGATTAGTAGTTGGTAGATTAAAAATATACCTTGTGGTGAACAATCTATTCCTCGAAAGCACAACCAAGAGGATGTGTGTCACCCAAAATAGCCCATTGTTGAACTCAAAAAAATAAGTTCAAGTATCTGCAAGAAATGGAGTTCAAGGGTTCAAAAAGTATAAAAGACAAAACCTATGATATATATCTAAACTTGGAAAATATCTAAACTTGCCAAATGAATGTGATTGAATATCAAAGACAAATACATGCATCTCTAAGAGTAAATGCATCTCTATCAAACCACTCATCGGATTAAATAGCTTGGCAAAATCATGCCTATTCCGCAAGAGTCTGGATAAGTTGGTGTGAAGGGAAAAGTATGTCTCCCATTGCAATTTGCAAGGACGGGTAAGAAACAAACGAATGCATTAAAATTTTACAATCTAACTTGATGTTAACCGATAGGCATCACTTATCAGGGTTGATTAGTTTGGTTAAATATTATTATAACATCACTTTTACATTACTTAAGAATATTGAGGATTGAAATTCTACAACTTTGTGTTTAGTACTTGATATTTTTATTTAATAAGCCTTTAGAAGATGTGATGCTAGATAACAATTTGTTGTGCATAAAAATAAAAGAAAATATGCAAAGTGACCTTACAATAGAAATTGTGGAAGGAGTAAAGCCTTATCATCAAATCAACTATTACTATATTCATGAGGAAAAGAAAAATAAAACTTTTTGAATGTTCAAATTCCTTCAAATCAACTATTACTTTACAAAGAGGCAGGGGATGCTTCCAAATGAAAATGATCTTAGAGATGTGTGAAAGTTCAAGAACAGCCTGACCTGAAATTATAGATATGCAACGTATTTCAGCTCGAATGAAAACCATCGAAAGTTCAAAATAATATGCAAGAGAAAGAAAAAAATGTGAACTTCAACCGGAAATCAACCAGTATAAGGAAATAAGGAACAACATTTCAAAATCACAATACAAAACCCTAATCCCAAAATAATCTTGAATGAAATCATGATATGAAACACATAAAATTCAATTACATGCTCAAAATGTAAACAATAGTATTGATCATGATATAAATCGAGAGGCATAGATAGTACCACGTAGGCCGTATCAAAAAATCATGAGCCAGTCAAAGTGTAGAGAAAGTCAGATTGCTTTTCACTTGAAACTCAGTCGATTTCAAGCCCTAATCGTGGATTGAAAGATTTTGATTAGCCAACCCTGTTTGGTTTGCAACGAGGGATTCAAGAATTGAAATGGGTGTGTGTGTGTGTGTGTGAAAACCGAAATACTCAAATCAGATGATGAAATCGAGGGAGAAGACCACCTACCTTGAAGTGGAGAAGACGGATAAGAGGTAACCCAGTTCAAACCTTGAAGATGAACAAAGTTTGGACTCAAATCAGGAACGAAGAAGGACAGACAACAATCGAGGCGAGTTTGATTTTGATTTTTGAGTTTTGATTTTGAAGATGTGCATGAATGAGTCTGAACAATCCATCTATTTATAGGGGGAGTTGAAACTCCATAAACATGGACGACTGGAAGTTGACGACAGAGAGTTCGTAGGAGAGAAACCTAGAGAAATCAGGGAATTGAAACTCCATGTCTCCATGAACGTGGGGGAATGGAGGTTGAAGGCAGTCGTGCTAGGAGATAAACCAGGGGAGAGTGGTCCGACTGAATAGGGCTATAGGGGTGGGGGATTAAACTCGTAAGCTGGATATAGAACACCAACCTTGAAAATAGGAATTTGAAGGGTCCAGATTAAAAATCAGATGATTTTAAACGGTCCAGATTAATCCAAAATCGGTTAGACTCGGCCCCATCCATATATATATATATATATATATATATATATAATTTATTGAAAATATACCTAGAAGGCACGATACTCACCACCTAAATGCATGCTCGGTCAGTCGATCGACTAAACATGTTTAAAATTAACAAAATTAGTATACGTTATCATTTTTGGTAAAAACGTAAATTATTTATAATAAAAATCGAAAGAAAATAAGTTACTACTTTATATAAAATTTCCATTAAACATACTCATAAAGCTAGTTTAACTCGAAAGTCAACAAACTAAACAAGTATAAAGCTCGGCTTGTGAAATCAAACATGTTTATTGATGTTGTGGTCCTCGAGTTTGAAGGAAAAAGAAAGAGGAATAAAGGAAAGTAATATGTTTTTTCGTGTTCATAAATCACGCTCTAGAAATAAAGAAAATAAGAAAAGTACATACAATAAAAGGTGTATAAAATAGGTCGGTTCAAGGGTAGTTTGGTCGTTAAAAACCTTTCAGTTCTTTTCTCTTCTCTTAAACGAACACGACAAGCCTACATCAGGGGCAAAAGTGTCATTTTGTAGTCGATCATCCTAACCAAATCCATCTTATATTGCACAGAAGTAGGAAAGACAATATGCAAAAAAAAACAGCAATCAAGTTTCAAGATTTGCTACAAGAAAATGACAGAAAGGTAACATAAAAACCGCAGCCAATGATACCATAACGATATAGCATAACTTCCTACAAGCAAATGACCAAATCCAGAATCAAACCAAACCAAACCAAACAAAACCCAGTATATCCCACCTGAAGTTGGGATCTGGTAAGGATGAGATATACACTGTAGACCTGACCTCCACAAAGATTAGAACAGTTGTTTCTATGAAGACAAACTATATTTGCAGAAAAGAACATAAGAAACAAGAAGTTGAAAACAATGCATATGGTGCTAAATTTTGAAAAACGAGTTAGAAGTAAGCAACCAAAAATCAAACATACACATTGAAGCAGGTGCATGAAAACATAACCAAGGTAGGATACCGACCCCTGAATCCTGAATCCTGCTGCATATAAGAAGCTTTTCGATTTGTAAAGAATCAGGGCAATAGAAACCACGAAAAAGCCATAGAACACAAGACAAAGCTCCAAGAAATTACCAAACTTTAAGACACTTTAGATACTATCAAACACAATACGGAACTCCACAAAAGGAACAATCTTTAATACAAGACCATGAAACACATGATACTTAAGACAATCCGACAGACTCTTAACATAAGACCTGAGTTTAAAGTTTTAGTTTTGAACAAAACCCCAGATATTCGGAAGGCATTGGCTGTGCTCAGTAGCTTTTGTATGGGATCACCTACGACGCTTTATTCTTACGACCTGGATATTTGCATTGCTTACCTGACAGAGCAAAGCAAGAAGTGTGTCAAGACAAACAGTATGCACAATCTAGAGACTAGAGAGAGGAGAAAGAGTGCGCAAAATGAAAAAGCTAATCAATTATTTTTACATTGTTTCAGTAGAAGCAAACGAGTTGGGGGTCTTCACGGAAACAGTCGGTCTACCCTTTGGGGTGGAGGACAAGTTTGTGTACATCCCACCCTCCCCATATCCTACCTCCAGGTGGGATACTTTGGGTTAGTTTGGTTTTACAGTAGAAGCAAAGGGTGACCTATTTGGGGGGTTATTTAGGTAAATGACCTTCTGAGAGGTTTCTAGACATTCTTGTGTTTGAAAGAGGCATTCTACAAGCAAGCTAAGTTGAACACAATTGTATCCTAAGTGAACTTGATGACCAGAAAATGAACGAAATGAAGAGAAAATTGAAGGACATTAAAATGTAAAACTACGAACTATAACTCAAATGTTACATAGCTTACATTCAGCACCCATGAAGGACAACACAGTTGTATATTAACTAGACCCCAAGATTGATCTACACTTAAAAATCTAAATCATTAATGGAACTTTACAAACATCATGGAAGGGATATCAGTCCATGTGTTCTGATTGATACACAGGACTTCACCTGGCCCTTGGTGGTGGGCTTTTGAGAGGCTTACGACTTATAAATGCACAAAGGTTCTTAGTTCAAATGCAAACAGCAAATTAAGATGTAAATGATTTTTGTGAATTACAAACTACAACCCCTATGACCACAAGATTTCACCGGATAATTTAGTTTTGCAAGGATTGTAAAATAGATAACGAGAATCAAGTGCTTTACCTCTCAAGATGATTTCCCGCGCCTTGAGATCTGGCCCCTAGAAATATGTTGAAGCGTTAGAATCAGAAGAATAGTTTCAATTGCCTATCGGTAAAGCATATGGAGTTATGGACTAATAAGATCTTCTCTTTGATCTAGTTTGATGGTCATAGGTATAACAAAGATTATATGCAATTTCGCGTATTATAACATTCTATTGAACCAGTGAATGATATCGATAGAGCAAAAAATGTGCAATCAAAAACAGGGTAACTTCACTAGGAGGGAGTTAGAGAGGTTTAGTGTGGGACGAGGGAGGTTAGAGAGCTGGCAGATAGGTTACCACAGTTATCTGATAAATAGAGGGTTGAGTGCTTTGCCTAACCTTTTCTTTGTTTATTGCACCTTCTTACTACTTCTCTCTCTGTTTCTTTCTTTCTATTAGTCTTTATTCTTCTACCTTTTAGCTCACACTTTTGCACAAGGCGGAGGTCTTCAGGGAAACAGACGTTCTACCCTGTGGGGTGGAGGACAAGTCTACGTTAAAAAAAAAAAAAAAACTACTTTCGAATGGGATATATTGGGTTTGTTTGGTTTGTTTAAATAGCCAATTAGTATGTGGGGTCAATGCTATGACATATTAGCTCCTACTTAAACCAAACCAAACGAACCCAGTATATCCCACTCGAAAGTAGGATCTGGGAGGGTAGGATGTACGCAGGCCTTACCTCAACCACTAGGGTCAACAGGTTGTTTCCGTGAAGACCCCCGGCTTGTGCACAACGCAAGGGGTGTGTAAACAGGCAATAAGATAGGTAATATATCAGGTAATCGGAAAATAATAACAGGTAGTATAAGTATAACGATTCAATTGTGTGCAAGCAAATAATGTAATAAGGTAAAACATGTAATACAAGTGGAACTAATGTATAAAGCAACTTAAAATATTTGAGCAATGTGAGCAGACACAATAAAAGAATGATAAATATCAGACAGCATAATTAATGCTAAGCCACATTACAAAAGGAAACCAAGAAACAACATAAATAGAACCCACCTTGCCACTCTTTCTGCTGCCCCTTTCCTGCCTCTTTCTCTTCTGTTTCCTGCAAACATGTGGAGATACAAGACTTGGCACATACGTAAGGGACCCTAAAAACTCTGGAGTTTTGACAATCCACTTTTCATGACAAAAGGACCTCTTATTTGGGATGTAGTGCTTTAAATCTTTCAATCGGTGCACATCTTCATACTTACTCTTGCTTTCAGGATCTACAAGCTCCCAAGACTGCTTCACGTTGTAGTTATTCATTACCCATATGTTGTATGGGACCATATCACGACGAAATACACAGAGACAATCATCCAAGGTCCCCAAACGCATTGACGGGTAGCCAGCAAGACCAACCTCATATAACACATGATCAGGTTGTGGGATCTCCTTAAATTCATCCTCAGATAAATCATAACAAAGAATTGCTTTTTTATTATCCTGTTTTGCAACCCAATGAAGTGCCCCATTGCAAAGAATACCAACCCTACTGACAAGAGTATAATGCAGTTCTCCAATAGCTCTCCAGACATTAGATTTTAAAGTAAACATTTTAAAACAGGTAAAATCCCTAAATCTTGTAAACCCTAATACCACTTTGTAGTCATCTGTGGATGGATCATAACCAAACCCCCCAATAAAATATCCGGTTTCAGGGATTTTGGGATTTTTCAGTTTATTCACCTCTCTGGTTTCAGGATTGACAACTAAAATTTCAGAACGAGAAGGAGAAACGCATACCAAACCATTAGAAGAACCGAGTAGATGGCATTGACGAGAATCGTAAGAAATATCATCACGCTCATATAGACGATGCTTATAGCAACAAGGAATAATTGACATAACGATTCTCCCGTTTCCAATTCCGTCATCATTGCGATCACGGTGATGACTATATTTTAGATGGGCTTTCACAAAATTAGGGTCGGAGATCAACGAGAGCCATGACTTAGAAACGCTCCTGCAACGGATCAGATCTTTCACACCCAACCTTATCAGGATTTGCTCAAGGACTTCTTGGGGGAACTGTGACATCGAAACCCTAGGACCGGTGAGGGATTCGGAAAGAGAGAGTGGGGGTGTGCGGAGAATGCACGCTTCTTTTTATACTATATCTATTTATTCGCACGCATATAAAGACAAACTAAGTCCTGGAAATCTTTACTTTTACCGCATAGTGATATTTCCTTTAACGGGGGTACCTTTTACAAACATACTACATATGCATATGGCTTCACTAAAACAGAATCTAAATACCAAAATATGCTTCTTGATTAGTGCCATTTATAAATAGGGATCACCTATGTAATCTGTGAACTCTTTTGACACATAAGCAAAAGCATCATCGCTTCTCATCAAGTAATCATACAGGTTAGCAATGCATTAGTAGTATATTAAGCAATTTCCATATGATTAACTTTCAACGGCTTGAAGTTAACCAAAAACAAACCAAACAAACCCAGAAAATCCCACACGGAGTAGGATCTGGGGAGGATAAAATCTATGGAGACCTTACCTCTATCCTAAGGACTAAGGATGTTGTTTTTGTGAAGACCCTCGGCATGAACTTAACCACGTACTTACAAAACCAGCAGCTATATCACCAAGGTTCTAGACATTGACTGTCCTCACTACCAAACATAGAAACACCTTTGTTAGACCAGAACTCTCCTTCCTCGGCTAGATGCAATGAATCAATGCCTGCAGCTTCTTCATCATCACTGTTCTCTGAACTATAACTGTCAGATTCAAACAAGTCATCCAAGCTGCCTACAAGATCATCAGTCTCATCATGGCTGTCATGATCTTCAGTAATTACTGTACTTCCATAACTAAAATCATTATCAATTCCACACCTTATCTCTCGCCGCATCCATTTCCCTTTCTTAACCAAATCCAATAACAGATCTTTTATGATTGACGATTCATCCTTTTTCAAAAGCGTACCATTGTCATCATAGCCCTCTACCAGAAAAACTGAGTCCCTCTGGCCCTTCAAACTCACATAAAATAGTTCTGGGTGCCTCAAAAGCATAGCTCTCAACTTGTTTGGCAGCCCAAACTCTTTCCTGAAATGTGTCAAGTGATCAACTAATGTCTGCTTCTCAACCATCATACCTAATATCTCCCTTACCACATCACACGCCCTCTTCTCTGACTTGATGGATTCTTTTGGAAACTCTCCAACCTTTGTATGATACGGGCACACGTCTGTTATCTCCCTGAACTTGATCAAAAATTCCTCATGATGTCTCCTCACATTACGCCCCTTACGAAGCCTCAAACGTTTGAACTTTAAGGGCCTATCTACTATCAGGTCAAGAAGTTTGACATCAGGAACAGGCAGAGGGTTGGCCAGAGCAATGTCGCATGACACCAGCTCAAGTGCACGCCCGTAAGAGGTGTCAACAGTCTTAAATTTGTCCGGGTACTTGTTACAAAGGCGGGATCGGAAATTTGCCGGGAGTCCAAGATCTGGGCCAATGTGAACCAACTTTGACAAAAGGAGCCTGTGATGAGAAGAGAGCATAAGAAGTTTCTGAAGTTTGTTGGCTAAGGAGTTGGACATCGCAGTTTTGAGCTTAGATTCTTCACTTGCAAGGGATGCTGCAGCTGGGGTAAGACGCACACAGAGTTGAGGAAGTGTTTTTGCTGCATTGAACGGTGTTGGAGGTAAAGGCATAGTGAAAAGTTCAAAAATGGTTGGGTAACGATGGATCATAGATACAAGTGATCGAGGCTTTGATAGGGATAGGTAGGACCTACATTTACCAAGAATATGAAGCGGCATATAGTGTTTTGGTTTAGAAAGGAGTAAAGTTTTCAGCTTTTGTACAAAACGGACCTTGTTCTGCTTCACCACATGCTTGTCCAACGACGGATCACGAACATGTTTGATGGATGCAACGATGGTAAGAGAGAGGTTTTGTGACTTCCATACCTTGTTATAACATCTCTTATTGGCTTCAGACTTCCATAAAGAAACCGAAGGAAGGAACTCTGATTTGAGACAAGTCAGGGATCTTTTATCACTCGTAAACGAAAAAGCATGAGGTGGAGACAGTTCCATATTAAGGTATGTAAAAAGCTTAGTGGAAGCAACTTCAAATCCTGCAAAAGGTGAAACGGAATTTTATCTTTTGGAAGATGTTGTACCCCTATTTGTAAATAAAACATGCCTTTGGAAATCCTATATTAACCGAAGTAAATGATTACATGAACTTATTGAACAAATATTCATCACAAAACATTAAAAGAAAAGGCGAAGGTGTAGCTTTTATATTGATAATTTGATATGGAATCATACAAGCAACTAAAGCAGAAGGATATGAAGAAGCAATTGAAGATATTAACCATCATCCATCACATAGTTTGACAGATTTCATTTTTTTTTCCCGCTTGATTTCAGTAAATTAAGCCACCCAGAATCCAAATCCTTCACGAGTTTACGTTAGATGTTCTTTTACACCATCTAAACTTAAGCAAACTGCTGCATAAAAAAACATCACTAAGCAAAAGGAAAAAGGTCTAGCCATTTGCATTCATATGGAATCATACAAGCAACAAATATAGCAGAAGAAATTATCATCCATCATATAGTCAAAAAGACTTCCATTTACTCGAGTTATTTAAGTAAATTAAGCTACCCAAATGTTTCACTAATTTATATCAGATGTTTCTCTTACTTCCCAATCAAATAACCCACAGATTCATGATTGTAAGCATACACATAAAAGTTACAAAAGAAGTTGACTCTGTCAGTGCAACATTCACACCCCCCCCCCCCCCCAACACACACACACACACAAAGCAAAAAACCAAAATTTCAGACGAAGAATTACAGATTGGTACGAAGAACCACACGGATTCTTGATTACAGAGATAAACAAATCATACATGGCGATAAAGCACAATCAAAAACGACTGTAATTATGAAGTAAGTGAGTGAAGATTTTCATCAAACACATGGTGGACATTAACCACTTACACCCAGAACATAAAATAGAAAACACAAATGTTTACTTCAAAAAAAACAAGCATCAAAACCGAAAGTTAACCATTTAATCTTCTAAATTAGTTTAAAGAACTTACTCACCAGCGGTGATTGGAGCTCGAAAATCCCTGCCGGAAAGTTCAAGGCTCTCAATTTCTTCCACCCAAAACAATATATCTCCAGCGGTTACCCAAAAAAAACAGATAATTTTAACAACTTTCTGCCTAAAAATTGGAACTTGAAAAAAGAAATGCGTTTGCCGGGAGTCGAACCCGGGTCTATTGCTTGGAAGGCAATTATCCTAACCGTTGGACTACAAACGCATTTTCGAGATGGACTTTCTTTGTAAATATCTGACGCAATTTGTTGCTTTCATCTTCTCCAATAAATATCTAAAATTTTTAAAATATATCACATTTTTTTCATTTCAGAGATTACCATATTAATTATATATTTTTAAAATATTATTTTCCTTTCTAAATATTAAATTTTAAAGATTTTTATTGATAGGAAGATTAAAAGGCCACTTCTCTCTCTTAAACAATCATTTCTGAAGAATTTTTCAAATTTGAAGGATTTTATCTTCTCTATGTTAAAGAACCTCTTAAAACAAAGAACTGGTCAAAATCTCATTTTAAAAAATTTGTAGAGAATGCTCTTATTAAGTAAGCTTAGTGTTAATTTACTACAAGTTTTTTATAGCATGAAATCCTAACTTTGAAGTTTGGAATTACAAGATTTTTTTCATTTAAAAAATTGAAATAATTGTTGATTCTTTAAAGATGACTAGTAATGGATGTCATGATAATGAAGGGGCAGTTTTTCTTTAGGGATTTGGGAACCTTGCATAATTGTATGATGAATCATACATTCATGATGGATATATTACAACACTTATGATAAATAACACATCCATAATTTTGATGAATACGTCAAGTATCGCATTATGCAAGGTTCCCAAATCCCTAAAGGAAAACTGTCCCTTTATTATCATATTCATCATGAATGTGTTATTTATGACGAATATTCATCCTGAATAGGAACATGTGACGTGTGAACAGTTATCGAGTTACTAATTAATTTTGGGTTCCTAACTAAACTTTCATTCAATAAAAATTTAAATTGAGACCTCAAATGTTACCATAACCATTAAATTTGATTCAAATGAGTTTTTCTCCATTCAAGAAACAAGAAATCTTGTACGTAATCTTTTGAGGATATGAAAAGTGGGAAACCAGTATTCTATTCAAATCTATAAAACTTAATCAAGGATCACGATTTATCTGTCTGTCAAAATAATATTTTAAAAAGTACAACTTCCTACCAGTTTACGAGGTTGAACAAGGTAAATATGCTTAATCGATCATGAGGGACAGGTTCAATCAAGTAACTGTTAATAAGAGTGTGTTTGGTATGCGGGATAAGATGACACAGTACAGAACAAAAACTTGTTATCTTCCATTTGGCACGACATTAGACTGGGACCAGATGAACTGAGTGGAACAAAAATACATATCTTTTTGTCGCACCAAAATATGTGGAACGAAATTTTGAAAGATAGACAAGATTGATAAATTACTAAAGTCAAATTAAAACTCTAAAACCTTTCACAATTCTTTCAGCCACCAACCTCACTCACATTTGTTTTGCCTTGTCCAGTCTCATCTACGTACCAAACACACCCTAATTGAACAGTTCTCGGTTCATGAGGGACTGATTTAGGACCGGATAGGCCCAAGTGGCTAAAGAAATAACATACGATTTGAAAATAGGATTTGAAAAGGCTTCATTGAACACCTTCTCTGCATCTAAAATTTGGACCTGTTTTCTTCCATGCCTTTTCCCACTCGAACCCAAATTGATCCATTTGTTTGGTTCAGCAAACATGAGACAATACATGTAAACATTCGTACAAAGGCTTTCTAACTCTAATTTCCAACCCGACAACCGAAAAAGGGTCGAGAAGTAAAAAAGGGTTTCGTGACTCGAACCTCTTATCATAAACACAAAATAACAATACCGGCTACTCAAATGTCTGATCATAAACAGAATAACAATACCGACTACTCAAATGTCCACTAATTCAGCGTAAAACTAACAATACGGTGACGGCACTCCAAAGAGTAGCATCAAACCCGACTTCACGACAAAAACGTGTTGAACCCGCAAAATATATAAACAATGAAATATGTTTCTAGAAACAAAGGCTGAAGAGCATACTAGAAAATTAGGGGAAACACTTGATATTCATCTATTGTCATCGACTTCCAACGACCTACTTAAGTACACGATTGAAATTCTACCTGTGTAGAATTAAACCTGAAAATCTATATTATAATTTAACGCGTAAACTGGGTTATGAACTTATAATCACCTACCTGAAGCAGCTTGCAGCTTTCTACCTGATAATTTACAGTATAAAGCTTGCAGCTTTCTACCTGATATCGTACCCGGTACTAAGAGACATAGCAAGGACCCAAAATCTTACCCGGTAAGCGAGGGAGAAGACTCTTACCCGGTAAGCGCTTATCGGGTAAAAGACGCTTACCAACAATCCATTTTGGTGGCCGAGAATGTACCCGTTAAGGTAAGTGAGAGTGGTGACAATTGCCGGGAAGCGCTTACCCGATAAATGTTTGGTAAACGGTAACTTTGACCGTTAAAATGAGTTGTTTCTATTCAGAAGTACTGACTGTACCTTGGAAAGTTTGTAGAAGAAAGTGTTCTCTAGATCTATATCATCAGTGAAAGTCAGCTGATGAATGCAACGAGTATTCTTAAGCTTCTTCAACAGCCATAATCCAGAATTGAAAAGAGAATTTGAACTGTAGAGATAACCTAAATGTGGCCCCGAAAGAGAGATATACGTATTCAGGTACCTATGGTACGGCTCCATGATGCTCTCTGCAATTTTGAATTATAAAATACATCCGTAGAACCATAAGTAATTCAATAACAAAAGTACAAAAGAAAAGGATGGTGTAATTGCTTCACAAAGCAAAATATTTATGTACCTGCTAGCGCCGTTCTTATAATCACATTTCCAATGGAGTGCCCAACAAAGCTGAGTTTAACATTTTTTAAGCCACCGGACCTTGAGGCTTTATCCATCTTCTTTTTAACAAAAACAATGACTTCTTGGGCCAGTCTTAA
Organism: Arctium lappa; assembly: GCA_023525745.1. Taxonomy (NCBI): domain Eukaryota; kingdom Viridiplantae; phylum Streptophyta; class Magnoliopsida; order Asterales; family Asteraceae; genus Arctium; species Arctium lappa. The sequence goes on along the minus strand of CM042056.1, from coordinate 15,624,508 downwards.
TCCCATATCCCTAAAGTCATCCGACGTCTTGTCTTAATTGACCTCCGACATTAGAAACTCGGTTTTCGGATCTATCAGAAGCCATTGATTCCGCACAAGCCGTAAATCCAGATGATGTCCCTGCTTATGTCATGGCATGATGAACTTGTTAAGAAACTGGGTATCGTGGTTACAATCACTTGGATAAATTCGTGGATCGTGTATCAATTGCACTCTCCAAATACTATATTTTGACCCTTTACGGCCTTAGGTTTCACGATATCAGTATTGGGTCAATCCAAGAATTCACTCTCGTTCTTAAGGCAGAAAAACTAGAGTATCACATCCTAGATAAAGCGTTTTATATATTTAGATGAAAGATCGACAGTTATGAGATAGTTAGGCATTTAGTAGATAACTGCCCAGCAATTACAGCTACCTATGGATAAGTTCGAAACGGATCAGAGGTAAGTTCGGAAGCTCTGAGTCAGAAGACAACTCAGAAGCTCTGAGTCATAACCCTTCACAATCAGAAGCTTCTGATGTAGACTCAGAGGCTTCTCATTCCATACTTAGTTTAGTGAGTTCCTAACCAAAGTTAAGAAGGATTCTAACCTTCTGAGTTTCATTCGGGACCACTGCCAGGGGAGCTGCCCCTTGGACCCCCTGCAAGGGGGCGCAGCCCCGTTCACCCCCACCTTATGGCAATCTAAGGTGATAGAGGCAACGTTTGTGAGTGTGCACTCTGCGCCTCCTAGCTCACATTATATATGCCTTGTAACCTAGTCGATCCCTCGTAAATCACAATTAAACCAAAATGCTTGATGACATTAAAATCACCAACATAATTAGTATTCTACACTAAATTTTGTTATCAGCACCCACCTACTACACCAAAATTGAAATGCCTCAGGCAGCACATAATTTAAGGAGGGGTAAATTCTGTTCTTCGGACTTTTTGGTAGTAATCCCCAGGGGTAAATTTAAGGAGGGCGGAGGTGCCTGTGCTACGGCTCTAACGTGCCAACATAGTGAAAATTTTGTTGAAAGTCTTAAAGGTGCACCTGTTTTAATTTGGCCTTTGCTCCCTTAAGTTAACAAAAAGTACCTCTGTACCTGCAGCCAACTTGTAGTGTGATTGCACTTGGTTGCAAGTTCAAGTTCCTTTGCCTCTCATTTAACTTTTTGGCAAAACAACAAAAAAACGAAGAAACCACTGGTATGTTTATTTTTATTTAAACCATATTTTTTATTATTATTTTTTGTTTTATTTTATATTATTATAATTATTTTGTGCCCCAATTGGAGATTTTTCTGGATCCAGGGCAAAAACAGAAGAATAAAAAGAACACGAAGAAATTTATGGGTAATTGTAAAAAGCAGAACATGCCTGAAAACCATGAACAAACACAGCAATCTTCAAAACACGGCCCTTTTGTTGATTGCCAGAGAATCTTGAGTCAATTTCTGGAAGCAAGCCATTTGTATCTTTTGGGTCCATGTTCCTGAAGTAAGAATTTCCACTGGGTGAATGCAATGGAGCATTTACTACACGTTCTACGATTATGATAGGTATACGTGAGGGATCTCCAAAAATATGAAGGTCTTGGATTGAACGATTGTTTATCTGCATAGGAGTGGAACAAGCTTATGGTTTCCCACATAAAGGAAGTAGGATAATGAAGCTTCTGAGAAAGCTGGCTTACCCTCATCTGTGCAATACTACGACGGTGGAGCTCAGCACGCATTGCTGCAGCCTGGGAAGGCTAAAAAAAGAGAGAAGAAAGAACCATTAGATCTATCATCAAAAGGAGTTTCCAGAATATTTACTCAAGCCTAGAACTAATGTGCAATAAGATATTTGTGCTCTGTGATAAGTAAATTTTGTGGCAAGTTAAATGTGGAAACAGTATTACATCATCAGTTATCTTCCGAAGAACAGGGAGTTTCCCACGAAGACCATGGTACAAGGAGTCATCAATCTCGCTTCCGGTAGATTGGTGAGGCATCTCTACCTTAGAGTACACCATCCATATTGACCATTCAGCTCTACGATCGTTAGCCCAGGAATTACGCAAATGCTCCAAAACCTTTGTTTTGTTAGCCCTGGTGTGCAGTAAAAGGAACAATTATGAAAATGACAGTTCCACACACATTTTATGTACTGCTCACATTTACTGATGATATTTAGAAACCAATAATGCAACATAAGCACATGATATGTAAATGTTGTGAGAATGCTAAAATTTTCCTTGAGTCATATGCACTTGATATCTGCATAAAGAGACAAACGAGTTGCAGAGTAGATTTTGCATCTAAAATTCTCTAAGTGGCTTTATTTCTCTTTTTTTGTGTGAATGGTAACCCAAAGCTTATATAGGATAAAATATCCATCTTATCTTTGTATACAGCAACATAAGCAAAAAATAAGGTTTGTTGATACTACACCAAGGAAGCAGGGAACTTTACTTATTCAACAGTTAACAAAAATACTTAAGATATTTATTTTATTAACTTTATCAGGAGTTGATATGTTGCATTAAATTTTAATGACTGCATGTGATAAACGGGAAGCAGGAAGTTCCGGTTACACCCCTTGCACCTCCAAAGTCTCCCTTTCTATTGGCCAGAAACTTTATGGTTCTTAGTGCTAAGTCCTTCTTCACAGAAAAGGGCCATCAGTAAGGCTCAGATTGAGGTTGGGGGAGGGGGAGTAGAAACAGAATCAAACCTGTGAAAGTTCAGAAATGTGTTCCACAAGTAGTGCATATGATCTCCAAGGGAATGAAAAAGACGGATAAGTTCATCATTCTGTAGGGAATAAAGATAATCACTTGAGAAATCAAGGGTGCCATTTGGGATCTGTTCAAGGACAGAAGATGTGTAAGTGAAACTGAATGATATATGTGCATGTGAAACCACTCAGACGTCCAATCAAAGAACAAGGGAACAACCTTAGAACCATTGGCAGTCTCCATGCCCACTTCCGTAGAAGTAGCCAAGAACTTTGTCTCTGTCATGTTGTAAAAATCGGTTGAGCAGATGCACGGGACCTGTTGGGGCCTTCATTGGTCCGTCCCTGGATTTGACCGTAAATCCTTGTTTTTAACAAAAAGACTGGTAAACTAACATGTATGTCATGCATAAAAACTCTCGATTTTGCCCAATTGATGCTTGAGCAAGAGCAACGAACTACATGATGAATATAACATAGCTTTGCTTTTAGGAATACAAAAACATCGATTCAAATTCAAGAAAAAGGTAAAGTTTTTAGATCAAATAAAACTCGTTCTCTCGGATGACGAACAAAACCAAATTGGGGTCGATCGTCGTTGCTCAACGACTGCTGCAGATAACATGGTGAAGGATTCGGAGTGATCATTCCCACTTAGAATTTACCTCATTCTTAACATCATTCTTGATCGATCTTTGAAGTGGTTGTAAGACAAAGAAGTACTGGAGACGAGCATCGAGTTAGAGATCAACAAAATGCTTAGATGCTACTCCTTCCGTCCCAAAATAAATGTCCATGATGAAAAAGCACACAGTTTTAAATGACAACTTTACCCATTCTCCATTCATGATTAACACCGTGTTCTCAAATTTTGAGAGGAAAGAAAAGAAAATGAACGGAAAGGAAAATAATTTTTTATTTGTGTTCTTGGGAGAAAAGGAAAAGGAAGTAAAGGAAAAGAAAGAAAATAATTTTTCATGTTATTGTACAAGAGAGAGAGTTGAGGAAAATGTCATTTTTACAAATATATTCTTTAAAATGAAAGGTGGCGTAGTTTTGTAATTTTAATAATCTTTTTAAGGGGTTTAATTTCTTTCATTTCCTTCCCTTTCCTCCCACAATTGGGAGGAAAACTATCATTATTTTCCTTCCGTTTCCTTTCCTTTTTCTCCTAAAAAAGTTTTGAAAACACGAGTTTATTTTACTTTCCTCTCCTTTCCCTCCATTTACTTTCCTTTCCTTTGTAATAAAGGTTTTGAGAACACAGCGTATGGGTAGAATTAGAAAGTATGCACTTAGAAGCGGACAACTATTTTGAGACAAACTAGAATAGAAATGTAAACATTGTTTTGCAATGGAAACAGAAACAATATTTGTTTAAACCATCTTCCTATCTCATATTCTTTATTTTCCCTCTAAGAAAATGAGAACTGCTACTAGTTGATGGCATAAACAAGTAGCATGCAAGGAAAAGACATCAAGTTCAAATACTTACTTGAAAGGCTAGGATCAAAGGAATGAAAAGTTTCCCTCTATCGTTCGGGTTGGGTCCATCGATCAACTTCTGGTCAACCATTATGCCTGTGCTTTCGGTCAAGGCCACTTTCGTGATTGTTTCAACTATGCTGGGAATCCAAGCAGTCCCGTTTGGGAGAATCTGTGAACCCAAAAGAAATCTAAGATGAATGGAGATGCATAATGAATCAACGCTAGTGAAAAGACCCGAGCCAAATAACCAACCTTTTCATCCTTCTCGTTCTTATTACATCTGCTACTGTTCTCAACCAAGCCCACAAGAATAGAGAACTTCTACAAGCAGCAGAAAGCACAGAGTAAATTTAATAAAAATGATTCATATGATCATCAATATACCAAGCCGAAAACATTGATCAAGTTTTCTTTATGTAAAACAAGTCCAAGACGGGACTGGACAGGACGGTATAGAATTGGACAAGCGAGAGTGAGATAGAAGGGTGAAAGAATTTTGGAAGGTTTTAGGGTTTAATTTGACATGAGTAGTATAGTAATTTACCAATCTTGTCTCATATGCCCTCATTTTTGTTCCACCTATTTTGGTGGGACAAAAATTAATGCATTTTTATCCCATTCAGTCACAGTCCTATCCCAGTCTATTGTCTCTCCAAACGTGGGAGAACAGGTTTTTGTACTATCCTATCTGCGTACCAAACATGCCCTAAATGTTGATTTTGGGGTTCTAACTTGAGGCATAAAACGACTAGAAAAGGAATCTACTACTTATTGCTTTAAGGCGAGTTCTCTTTATCCTTAAAGCAATTTCGCCCCATCGTACGTGCTTGGGGATTTGACGAATTGCTTCTCAAGATACAATGAAGCGACGTGAAGCACTGAAGCCTAAAAGTGTAATTTTATAGCAAGACACTCTTAGGTCAATTTGGTATATGAGAGATCGATTTCGGTATTTGAAGGTAGGTATATATAGCCAAATGTGACAGCCCCTTGAACTGTCACAATTTCGACAGTTTCCACTAATCATGACGCTTCTGGACCGTCACAACTGTTCCAACAGTCGCCTATGCTTCTGGGACGTCACATCTGTTCCATGAAGCCCCTGATGTGAACCATCATGACTGTTCATGAACAGGAGTCACTATACGTGAACCGCCGCTTCTGTTCGATAATAAACCTACCAAACTGTCACAACTGTCCAAAGCTGTCAATGAAAATAAAATTTGCGGCTCAAAGCGGTGTGTGTGTGCAAAGTGCGCCGTATATCTCCCATGGACGCGCGTGTGTACAGGTGTTTTGCACCCTTCTGGAGCACCCCACCATTTCCGATATAATAAGTTAACATATGGAAAATGGTTCCACTTATATACCCACTTTTGTTCCACTCTTTCACCTACCTACGTGGGAGAAGGTGAAACTTACCAAAATGAGCTTTTCTCTTCTTCCTAAGACTCGACCCAAAACAAATTAAGATTTTAAACTATTTTGAAAATTTTCCCAACACCAAAAGAGGTCACATCTTCGTTTGATAACAGCATACTTAATCAAGAGGAGAAATGGTAAAATTCTGCAGTATATACGAATAGGTAATGAAAGCAACCAAATGAACTGTGAGAAAACAAGCACCTCGATATCTTTCGTGTGTGTGTGTGTGTGTGTCTTGTGCCTGTGTAGGAGAGAGGGAGAGTAATTTTAAAGAGAAGAAGCACCTGTATATCTTTCTTTTTGAACCTAGCACCATGATGTACAACCTTGAGAAGAGCCTCGGATCTTCTTGCCAAAAACTCATCATAACTAAGACAATCTGGAGGGGATAGCTGAGCATGTGTGAGCACTAAAATTGCTCTATGCCATATTTCTTGACCAAAACTATTGCTTATGGCTTTCACAATCTTCCCATCCAACGAATCAACCCTGTAGGCATGTAGCCGGTCCACATAAAGCAAAACATCTATCGTCTTGTTCAGAAGGAACCTGCTCAGACAGCCATATACAAACAAAACTTTGGTGAGTCATCGACATAATCAGATTTAAACGTCAATTCTTTGAAGTATCATTGGAGGATTCAGATGCAGTTGTCCACTTTCAGAAGTGCTAAGTTCCTAATAAGCCTCAAGTTATGGGCTACCAATAACTTCTGACATGGTTTTAAAGTTGAATTAGAAGTTATTATTCTTGGATGCTTAGGAAATATGTTCAGTTGTAACTATTCAGTCCCAAAGTTTTGAGGGATGAATTTTCGGTTGGATTTGTTGGAGACTCACATCAGCTAGACTTGGACCATTTCTCCTCAATATATGATGGAACCTCCCTTCTCTTCCCAAGGGCTCTTTTGGAGAGTAATCTAATAAGGTTCCACATATTCTCATAGTATTGTCATATAAAAAACCAGGAAAGCAAATATGACCTTTTGATGATGTCAAGGGCTTGGCTGTTGATGTATCCTCCTTCGACAATGCCTGGTGTGTCAATGACGTTCAATGTGAACCCTGACCGCTCCCATGAAACCATTGTAGGTCTTGGTGCTTCCGACTAAAAAATCATGTCAGTTAATAAACAATTCAGCATGTACAATAAATATGTCCAAATAGACATCTTCCGCTACTTCCTGTACTAGTAGTAGGTACCTGGAAGGCACTGACAGTAACTTCTCTTTCACCAATGATAGAGTTCACAGTCGAAGATTTTCCAACTCCACCTTTCCCCATTACAAGGATCATCAACCTGTCCTTTTTCTGCAATATTGCAAGAACAGGGATTCAATGAGCGCACAGAAAAATTCATTTATATAATATTGCATTTGCTTGTTTAATAAATAAATTGTGGACATTTTGAACCAACAAATTATCCTGAAATGTAGTTGTACACATATGCTCTGGTTAGCTTCATCTTTAGAGCTCTACTATGTCTTTAATGAGAGTGTTATAACGACTAAATATATAAAGGGAATTAGGGATAGAGTTAGACCTTCTCCTTTAGTCTTCCCAACAATTCCAGAAGCTTGTCCTGGGTGGCAAGAGGGAATTGCTGAATCCCACTCCATTCACGGATAAACTGGGATGCCATGGAAACTGCAGCATAAAGAAACTTGATTAAACTCCAATGCACACACACACACATGTAGAAATGGCAGATGAGACCATAGAGGATCTAGATATTAAAGAAAAATTACAAGGGTGGCCTAATGATGTGCCTATACATCAGATTGTACTAGTTGTTCTGACAAAATTGTGTGAATGTAAATGATATTGAAATACAAAACCAACGGTATTTCATTAATATGAGTATACAACCAACTTCTCTCAATGAGAAAATTAGATTAAATACATGAATTTGAAGAATAACCAGGTTCATCACTGCCTCACATTACACAACAGAGGAAACTAGTGAGTCAGATATTCACAAGTGATGTATACAGAAGGAGTTGGCCTTAATCCAGAGCGCGTGGAAGGACACCATTCATGTCCCAGAAGCCAGGGGATTCACCTATTTATGTTTTCTTGTTGGGTGGCACAATTTTATAATAGGTTTTGGTTTCATTTTTTGCCTACCACGACTAGCTAGGGCAAAAGATTTGCTTGTTGATTTTCATTTGTAGATATAATGTCTAGAAGCAAAGACCAGTTAGCCCTAGTTACCCAAGGGGTACAATTTTAGACAAGTTTTCCATTTTCAGAAAACACCTTTGATATAAGGCCAGTTTAATGCAAATAGTGATTATCCCACTCCTATCGATCCTTTCTTTCTTAGGTGTACTGGCAGTTTGCATGTATAATACTTGGTCATATAATGAAGATTCACCAAAAATATTCTGCCATGTTTCTAGATATCTAGCCAGAACATATTGATTGGCTTAAATTACAACGTGTGGCCAGTAACTTCGATCCCACCTTACCAATTGATATAAGGTCAGTTTAATAAAAAAGTGTTTGTCCCGTCCATCTTTCCTTTTCTTAGCGCTTGTTTACCTACTGCTAATCGCTGCTGATTCGGTCAGCATCAGCTAGTTTACCAACAGACTCTGACCCACAAACAGGCTGACCGAGTTGCTGGCCCAGTAAGGAAGGGGTTGCTTTCTGACTCGATCAATGCTTCAGTCAGCGCTTACCCAGACACTTGGTAAGCAACCATTTTCAGTATGCGCTTACCCTACCAAACCTCTTACCCTGTTACCCAAACCGCACTCTTACTCGGTTAGCGCCTACCCAGTTGTGTTGATAAATGGCCCCTTAGCTGTACAGGCAGTATGCATGTATAACAATTAGTCATATGAAGAAGATTCACCAAAAACATTACTTTCTAGATATCTATCCAGAACATACCGATTGGCCTAATTACAATGTGCAGCCAGTAACTTTGGTCCCACCTTCCCAATTGTTTCCAAAGGATATGAGTTCCTGCAGTCTCATCACAATGGCTGTGGATGGAACTGCTGGAATCTACGGGGAACTATGAAGACATTATCAAACGTGGGTTCCCCAGAAGGAAGGGGGAGGGAACACAAGAGAAGATGCTCTCAACAATGGTACTGGGTTTATAATTGATAATGTAAAGATAAAGTTAGCAACATAAAATAAAAACAAAAGCTCCATTTAGTATTCTATCAAGATGTATGTCAATTCTGGCAGGAAAACAATTGCTTTACAGAGTTTTTGTACTTGAAGATGACTTAAACCATTTCTTATTCTTGGATTCAACAGAAAGTTAGCATCTCATCTCAATTCAACAAATCATTATTGTTATAGCAGGTTTCAAGCCATAACATGTTCAAATTAATCGTTTAACTTTCTCCTGGCATAACGTGGAAACTCAAGCTAACAATCATCCACCTCCTTGTTTCTTGTTCTGTAATCTAACATAAACTAGACTACATAAAATTCCACAGTATATCTAAACAATTGTAACTCAAAAGTTCACTAAACCACAAAAACTAACCAAACTTCAAACAGAACCCAACAAATCATCAAGTCTACGATCAAAACACATTAATCATTTCAACAATTCAAACAAATAACAAAAATCACACTCAACACACGGAATTTTCGCCAAAATTCAGTAAAACCAACAATGATTCAAAATTCGGTTAATATTGCATCCTCATACTCGAATTTACAACCATTATATATTGCGAATTTGAATGATGACAGATAAATAAGCAATGAGAATGTGAGAGGTAGGGAAGGGAAGTCTTGCCGACGACCGGAGAGAGAGACGGAGATTATTGAATTGCTTGATTTACTCTCCTGTTTTACCAATCCCATTTATGGTTGTCCATAATTAGTTCCTATGTTTTTCCTTGTTTGTATCCTAATTAGCTCCTTGATTTTTGTGTTTTTCCTTGTCTATTTTGCCTATTTAAGGCTGCTGCTTGTAATCGTTTTACTCAAGAAAATGATACAGATCAAATTACTCTGAACTTCTTTATGGTATCAAAGCAGTGTTTATCACGCTCGATTCATACTACCCAACCCTAGTCGCCAAAAACCCGAGGTCTCCATGGCCGGCGATGACACAAACAAAAATAATCCGAAAGGCGATGGGAGCGCTCCTGATCATAACTCCCCTTATTATCTTCACCCATCCGATTACCCAAGACAAATGCACGTTAATGATGCATTAACTGACAACAACTATCTTGATTGGGTTCAAGAGATGGAAAATTTCTTGTTTGCTAAGAACAAGATAGGATTCATCGACGAAACCATCGAGAAACCAAAAAAAACCGATGCCAATTACATGGCCTTGATGCGATGTGATGCAATGATCAAAGGGTGGCTCACTACGGCCATGGACAAGGAGATTCGAGGAAGCGTGAAATACGCCAACTCTGCTGCGGAAATCTGGTCGGACCTCCAAGAGAGGTTTGGCAAGGAAAGTGCACCCCGCGCATATGAACTTAAACAATCTATCTCAAGCACAAGACAAGACGGTATGACGGTATCGGCTTATTACACAAAACTTTGCGGGTTGTGGGATGAAATGCAATCTTTTCTTCCCACCCCAAAATGTATGTGTAATGGTTGTACCTGTGGTATCGGGAAATCACTCAAGGAACTTCGTGAAAAGGAACAACTTTACGAGTTTCTAATGGGCTTGGATAGTGAGTTCTCCGTCATCAGGACTCAAATACTTGCCATGAAACCAACCCCGTCACTGGGAAATGCCTATCATTTGGCCGCCGAGGACGAGCAGCAAAGATCTATAACCAGTGGGAAAAGAACTGTCAATGAAGTTGCGGCATTTCAAGCATCCGTAAAACGAACTGTCGGCTCCAACAAAACCGTGCAGAGAGGTGAGAAACCCACGGGTCACTGTAATTTTTGTAATAGAGATGGACACATACGGGATGGTTGCTTCAAACGAATTGGCTATCCGGAGTGGTGGCCGGGCAAGAACAAATGGAAGAAGGAAAGGCCGAAGGCAGCATGTGCGGAAGTCGATAACAATCCCGTCACAAACCTGACGAAAGAGCAATACGAGCAGTTTCTGAAGCACTTTGCTCCGGAGAATGAGGCGACAAAATGTGATGTACCACGATCGGCCAACATGGCAGGTAAACCTAATCGTAATGATAAATGGATTGTCAACTCAGAGTGTACAGAACACATAACACACAGAACCGACATCCTTGAAGGAAGGACCGACTCAATCAATGAGATACCCGTTACCATCCCGAATGGGGAAGTCGTGCCAGTTGAAGGAAGGGGAAATCACAGGCTGCCAAACGGAATAAGAGTTCAAGGAGTTTTGCACGTTCCAAAATTTAATTATAACCTCTTGTCTGTTAGCAAGCTTTCAAAGGATTTAAACTGTGCTATAACCTTTTTCCCCGAATTCTTTGTTATGCAGGGTTTGCGTTCGAGGAGGTTGATTGGATCGGGTAAGTGCAAAGACGGTCTATATCAAATGGGGATGTTTGGAGGTGAAAGAAAGGCAATGACAGTGACAGGCGATGTGTGGCACAAAAGACTTGGGCATGTCGGTGATGAAAAACTATCTAAAATAAGCTTTCTTAGCAATTTTTCTTTCAAAAACAATGGTGATGTTTGTGATTCATGTATTAAGTCTAAAATGACAAGAAAACCCTTTTCTATTAGCACCACAAAAACGAGTACTTGCTTTTAATTATTGCATTGCGATATTTGGGGAAAATATCGAACGCCCACTTTTTCAAAGGCAACTTATTTTTTAACAATAGTTGACGATTATAGTAGGGTTGTTTGGGTTTTCTTCCTCAAGCACAAGTATGAAGCCAGCACATGTTTGATTGATTTTCATAAGTTGATCAAAACCCAATTTGAAAGAAACATTAAAGGAATAAGGTGCGACAACGGTGGGGAATTCACTTCTAATAAAATGTTGAATTTTTATGCCGAACTAGGAATTGTCTTGGAAACCACGTGTCCACACACTCCACAACAAAATGGAGTTGTGGAACGGAAACACAGGCATTTGCTTGAAACGGCTCGAGCGCTCAAAATTGAAGCCAATCTTCCAATAAGATTTTGGGGTGAGTGCATCCTAACCGCAACCTACATCATTAATAGGCTGCCCTCCAAAGTTATAGAAAATAAGACCCCATACGAGTTGTTGTATGGCGAGAAACCAAGTTACGATCACATGAGAGTCCTCGGTTGCATGGCGTATTATCGAAGTACCGAAACCAAGGGTGACAAATTTGAGATAAAAGGAAGGCCGGGAATTTTCATAGGCTATCCTAGCGGTACAAAGGGGTATAAAGTCTATGACAAGATAATCATATCCAGAGACGTAGTCTTTGCGGAAAAAGTGTTTCCTTGAAATAAAGAAAGCAAGCATGAAGAGGACATTTTCAGATGTCCACCAACTAAAGAAGGGTGTCTCGATGATGATGATGATGATGCCGAGATCAGCAGGCCCACTGAAGTAAATGAAGAGCGGGGCAAGGACGAAGATTTGGGCCCAAATGGCTTAACCAACCATCTCGGCAACCTTGAGCAAATGGAGGTAGATGAGATGGTTTTTACCGGCCCACATTCCTTGGAAGGGACCGGACCAAATGATGGGCCAGGAGACTCAGTTCAAAATGAAAATGAAGGCATCGATTCCCAAAATGATGCACCAATCAGAGAGAAACGAAGCAAGACAAGACCTGCACATCTCAACGATTATGAAGTCCGACTTCCCCCGTCTATAGACCATGCACAGCCCAGCTCCGATCAACAATCCTCAACGGTATATCCCATTGCTAACTTTGTTTCCTATGATAAATTCTCCAATTCACACAAGGCTTTTTTAACTGCCATCACTTCCAATGATAAGCCAAAAGATTTTGAACAAGCTGTGCAGAATCAAGAGTGGAGAGATGCCATGCAAAAGGAGATAAAGGCGCCGGAAGAAAGTGGAACCTGGACCATAGAAGACTTACCAGATGGGAAACGACCGATAGATTCAAAGTGGGTCTATAAAATAAAGTATAGACCGAATGGTGAAATAGAAAGATACAAGGCAGGGCTCGTTGCCAATGGCTACACGCAAATGGAAGGTGTTGACTACCACGACAGGTTTGCACCGGTGGCCAAATTGGTCATGGTTAGATGCCTACTCGCTATCGCTGTAAAAAAGGAATGGATTATTCACCAACTAGATGTGAATAATGCATTCTTGCACGGCGACTTGAACGAGGAGATATATATATGCGAATTCCACACGGTTATGACAAAGGGGGAGGAACGAAAGTATGTAGGTTGAGGAAGTCGCTATACGGTTTAAAGCAGGCCTCGAGAAACTGGTACCAAAAGTTTACATCGGCTCTTCTCGATCTCAGATTCAAGCAGTCTTATGCAGATCACTCGCTTTTCATCTACAGAAGAGGAGATGTATTTGTTGTTGCTCTCATATATGTCGACGATGTCATAATAGTGGGGAACGACCAAGACAAAATACAAGAAACAAAAGACCATCTTGATAAAAAAAAATTAGTATCAAGGATCTTGGTCCTCTAAAAGTATTTTCTTGGGATTGAAGTTGCGCGAACAAAGGACGGGTTGGTCCTAAGTCAACGAAAATACACCCTTGACATTTTTGAAGATAGTGGAATGCTAGTGTGTAGACCGTGCTCTTTTCCTATGGAGACGAATCAAAGTTTTGAAAAGGATAATGGAGACACTCGTGTGGATGCAAGAAAATACAGAAGGCTCATTGGGAGGCTACTATATCTTCAAGCTACTAGACCGGATCTCGCTTACTCGGTAAATATCTTGAGTCAATTTGTCTCTGACCCAAGACAAGGACATTGGGATGTTGTTATGAGAATCCTTCGATACCTAAAGGCCACACCGGGACAAGGCATTTTCTTTCCTAAAGATGGGGGAACAAATTTAGTCGCATATTGCGATGCCGATTGGTTAGGGTGTCCCACCACAAGAAGGTCTCGAACTGGATATCTCTTACTCTTGGGGGGGAGCTCCTGTCTCTTGGAAATCCAAGAAACAATTAGTTGTTTCCCGATCTTCAGCCGAAGCAGAATACCGGGCTATGGCAACTACCACTAGTGAAATCCTATGGATGCGATGGCTCCTAAAAAACCTTGAAGCAGAACAAAATGGACCTACAGCTCTGCACTGTGACAACCAAGCAGCCCGACACATCGCAAACAATCCCGTTTTTCATGAACGGACAAAACACGTCGAGATGGATTGTTACTTTGTCAAGGAACGCGTCGAGTCAAAAGAAATTGAACCATTTCATGTTGATACTAAAATGCAGATTGCCGACTTTCTCACCAAGGCACTAGGAACAAAACAACTCGAGTTCTTACTTGTCAAGCTGGGCATGCGAAATCTTCATGCTCCACCTTGAGGAGGAGTATTGAATTGCTTGATTTACTCTCCTGTTTTACCAATCCCATTTATGGTTGTCCATAATTAGTTCCTAGGATATTGTTTTTCCTTGTTTGTATCCTAATTAGCTCCTTGATTTTTGTGTTTTTCCTTGTCTGTTTTGCCTATTTAAGGCTGCTGCTTGTAATCGTTTTACTCAAGAAAATGATACAGATCAAATTACTCTGAACTTCTTTAGAGATGATGATTATGCCTTCGTGAGCCGATAGAGCTCCAATGGATAACCTTTTGAAAATTGAGCTACCAACTAGATAAATAAATGCCTCATGTCGCATAAACCCTGGGAAAAAGGGTATTTTTGGAATTATACAAAAAATGGAGGGAGTGCAAGGGTAAGGACCGTCTTTCTGGTATTTTTAAATGGAATTAAATACATGAAAATATATAGAGTAAATTAGGGGTGAACATCGAAAATGGGTACCCACCTTTGGAATCGGAATCACTTCGAAATTGTCGGTTCCGGAACCGGAACTGATGTGATTGGTTCCGGTTCCGGTTCCTAAAATATGGAACCGATCAGGACCGGTTCCGGTTCTCATTTTTTTGCAACCGTTACCCGTTGGGTGCCCGTCGGGACCAGTTCCGGGATCGGGTACCCGGTCCTGCTTACCCAGAACCGGAACCGACGGGTACTCGTTATTTTTTTTAATAAAATATATTTTATTTATTTATAAAATTTTAATAAACTACTTTTTAGTGAAGTATCGTTTATAGTATTTATTAAGATCAACTAATTTTAATGACGTGAATTGTTTTGGAAGCACCGTTTGTAGTATTTATTTGTTTTGTAAGCACCATTTGTATATTTATTTGTTTTGTAAGCATCGTTTATAGTATTTTTTAGTTTTTAGTTTTTATCTTATTAGTTTTCACGTTTGTGGTATTTATTTCTTTACGTTTGGACTTTGTAATATAATTAATATTTACCTTTTTTATAATATGAATGATAAAAAAATTTAAAAATTAGACAAAGGGTACCCGGTACCCGATACCGAAACCGGAACCAACGGTTCCGGTTCTCAAATATAAAGAACCGGTGTAACCGGTTCCTCGATTTCTTCATTCCAGGAACCGCCGGTTCCGGTTCCAGTTCCAAGAATTTTAGGCGAGTGCTCGTCTTTGCTCACCCCTAGAGTAAATTATGGATTTGGTCCTTATGGTTTGTGATTTGTTACAGATTTGGTCTCTATGTTTGTGATTTGGGTCCTTTGTGCAAATGGTTGTGTTAACTACTAGGGTGAAATAATGGCCATTATATCCTTTTATTTTATTCCAATTATTTTAGATTATTTAAGTCGAGTTTTTTTCTAGAATTTGGATTCTTTCCTGAATAAAAACCTTGAAAGTTAAAAATATAGATCGAAACTCAAACCCAAAAATCAAACCTACATCACCAAACTCCTACCGAAGAATATGATGAGTCGTCGGAGAAGAGGATGAGGCTCGAACCCATATCAGAAATCCCCCATCAGAGATTACTTTTCCTTCCCGTCGAAGTCCTTCCCTTTCTTCAGTTTTCTACTTCTCTACAACTTTATGTTTACGTTCGATTTTGGGTATTTAGTTTAGTTTTTTATTTATGTTTCAATTTAAAGTTTGATTTAAGCTTTTAATTTATCGATTTGATTTGGTTTTAGTTTAGGGTTTAATTTAGAGGTTGTATCACGAATTTTTGAGAAGAAATTGTAATAAATTGTTGTTGATAACGATTTTTTTTTTTAATTTCAGGTTGTCTTTTTTTTTTTTTTGTTCTTGAATGAAATTTTATATTAAGGTTTTCGATGTGTTCATGTCTTTTTTTGGTTGGAGGTTGAAGAAGATGATGATAGAAGAAAAGAAATAATTACAAAAATGTTAAAATAGAAAAACAAATTGACAAAATGACAGTTTTGCTCTCATGGTTAATGGAGATGGATGACGGACGTTTGTACAAAGGACCAAATCTAAAATAAATTGATAGAAGAAGGTTTATCTTATAATAAATAAAGATAAAACGCCAAATTCATGAGAAATCACAAACTACAGGGATCAAATCAATAATTTATTCTAACATATATTACATTTTATTTTAAGCAATATTTTTTTTCATATATATCTTAGGTTTTGTTGATTTTTGACAATGTATATTTTAAAATATTTAGAAAAATAACAAAATATTTTAGAAAAGGGTATTTTCGAACAAGGATACCAAATAATTAGCATAATATAAAATAAAATAAAATTTAATTTAATTATAAAAAGTATTGTCAATTTATTGAAAATATACCTAGAAGGCACAATACTCACTACCTAAATGTATGCTCGGTCAGTCGTGTGGGACATGTCCCACCGATCGACTAAACATGTTTAAAATTAACAAAATTAGTATACGTTATCAATTTTGGTAAAAACATAAATTATTTAAAATAAAAATCAAAAGAAAATAAGTTACTACTTTATATAAAATTTCCATTAAACATACTCATAAGGCTAGTTTGACTCGAAAGTCAACAAACTAAACAAGTATAAAGCTCGGCTTGTGAAATCAAACATGTTTGTTGATGTTGCGGTCCTCGAGTTTGAAGGAAAAAGAAAGAGAAATAAAGGAAAGTAATACGGGGTTTTTTTTTTCGTGTTCATAAATCATGATCCAGAAATAAAGGAAAGAGAAGTACATAAAATAAAAGGTGTATAAAATAGGTCAGTTCAAGGGTAGTTTGGTCGTTAAAAACCTTTCAATTCTTCTCTTCTCTTAAACGAACACGACAAGCCTACATCAGGGGCAAAAGTGTCATTTTGTAGTCGATCATCCTAACCAAATCCATCTTATATTGCACAGAAGTAGGAAAGACAATATGCAAAAAAAAACAGCAATCAAGTTTCAAGATTTGCTACAAGAAAATGACAAAGAAAGGTAACATAAAAACCGCAGCCATGATACCATAACGATATAGCATAACTTCCTACAAGCAAATGACCGAATCCAGAATCAAACCAAACCAAACCAAACAAAACCCAGTATATCCCACCTGAAGTTGGGATCTAGTAAGGATGAGATATACACTGTAGACCTGACCTTCACAAAGATTAGAACAGTTGTTTATATGAAGACAAACTATATTTGCAGAAAAGAACATAAGAAACAAGAAGTTGAAAACAATGCATACGGTGCTAAATTTTGAAAAACGAGTTAGAAGTAAGCAACCAAAAATCAAACATACACAATGAAGCAGGTGCATGAAAACATAACCAAGGTAGGATACCGACCCCTGAATCCTGAATCCTGCTGCATATAAGAAGCTTTTCGATTTGTAAAGAATCAGGGCAATAGAAACCACGAAAAAGCCATAGAACACAAGACAAAGCTCCAAGAAATTACCAAACTTTAAGACACTTTAGATACTATCAAACACAATACGGAACTCCACAAAAGGAACAATCTTTAATACAAGACCATGAAACACATGATACTTAAGACAATCCGACAGACTCTTAACATAAGACCTGAGTTTAAAGTTTTAGTTTTGAACAAAACCCCAGATATTCGGAAGGCATTGGCTGTGCTCAGTAGCTTTTGTATGGGATCACCTACGACGCTTTATTCTTACGACCTGGATATTTGCATTGCTTACCTGACAGAAAGCAAGAAGTGTGTCAAGACAAACAGTATTCACAATCTAGAGACTAGAGAGAGGAGAAAGAGTGCGCAAAATGAAAAAGCTAATCAATTATTTTTACATTGTTTCAGTAGAAGCAAACGAGTTGGGGGTCTTCACGGAAACAGTCGGTCTACCCTTTGGGGTGGAGGACAAGTTTGTGTACATCCCACCCTCCCCATATCCTACCTCCAGGTGGGATACTTTGGGTTAGTTTGGTTTTACAGTAGAAGCAAAGGGTGACCTATTTGGGGGGTTATTTAGGTAAATGGCCTTCTGAGAGGTTTCTAGACATTCTTGTGTTTGAAAGAGGCATTCTACAAGCAAGCTAAGTTGAACACAATTGTGTCCTAAGTGAACTTGATGACCAGAAAATGAACGAAATGAAGAGAAAATTGAAGGACATTAAAATGTAAAACAACGAACTATAACTCAAATGTTACATAGCTTACATTCAGCACCCATGAAGGACAACACAGTTGTTTATTAACTAGACCCCAAGATTGATCTACACTTAAAAATCTAAATCATTAATGGAACTTTACAAACATCATGGAAGGGATATCAGTCCATGTGTTCTGATTAATACACAGGACTTCACCTGGCCCTTGGTGGTGGGCTTTTGAGAGGCTTACGACTTATAAATGCACAAAGGTTCTTAGTTCAAATGCAAACAGCAAATTAAGATGTAAATGATTTTTGTGAATTACAAACTACAACCCCTATGACCACAAGATTTCACCGGATAATTTAGTTTTGCAAGGATTGTAAAATAGATAACGAGAATCAAGTGCTTTACCTCTCAAGATGATTTCCCGCGCCTTGAGATCTGGCCCCTAGAAATATGTTGAAGCGTTAGAATCAGAAGAATAGTTTCAATTGCCTATCGGTAAAGCATATGGAGTTATGGACTAATAAGATCTTCTTTTTGATCTAGTTTGATGGTCATAGGTATAACAAAGATTATATGCAATTTCGCGTATTATAACATTCTATTGAACCAGTGAATGATATCGATAGAGCAAAAAATGTGCAATCAAAAACAGGGTAACTTCACTAGGAGGGAGTTAGAGAGGTTTAGTGTGGGACGAGGGAGGTTAGAGAGCTGGCAGATAGGTTACCACAGTTATCTGATAAATAGAGGGTTGAGTGCTTTGCCTAACCTTTTCTTTGTTTATTGCACCTTCTTACTACTTCTCTCTCTGTTTCTTTCTTTCTATTAGTCTTTATTCTTCTACCTTTTAGCTCACACTTTTGCACAAGGCGGAGGTCTTCAGGGAAACAGACGTTCTACCCTGTGGGGTGGAGGACAAGTCTACGTTAAAAAAAAAAAAAAACTACTTTCGAATGGGATATATTGGGTTTGTTTGGTTTGTTTAAATAGCCAATTAGTATGTGGGGTCAATGCTATGACATATTAGCTCCTACTTAAACCAAACCAAACGAACCCAGTATATCCCACTCGAAAGTAGGATCTGGGAGGGTAGGATGTACGCAGGCCTTACCTCAACCACTAGGGTCAACAGGTTGTTTCCGTGAAGACCCCCGGCTTGTGCACAACGCAAGGGGTGTGTAAACAGGCAATAAGATAGGTAATATATCAGGTAATCGGAAAATAATAACAGGTAGTATAAGTATAACGATTCAATTGTGTGCAAGCAAATAATGTAATAAGGTAAAACATGTAATACAAGTGGAACTAATGTATAAAGCAACTTAAAATATTTGAGCAATGTGAGCAGACACAATAAAAGAATGATAAATATCAGACAGCATAATTAATGCTAAGCCACATTACAAAAGGAAACCAAGAAACAACATAAATAGAACCCACCTTGCCACTCTTTCTGCTGCCCCTTTCCTGCCTCTTTCTCTTCTGTTTCCTGCAAACATGTGGAGATACAAGACTTGGCACATACGTAAGGGACCCTAAAAACTCTGGAGTTTTGACAATCCACTTTTCATGACAAAAGGACCTCTTATTTGGGATGTAGTGCTTTAAATCTTTCAATCGGTGCACATCTTCATACTTACTCTTGCTTTCAGGATCTACAAGCTCCCAAGACTGCTTCACGTTGTAGTTATTCATTACCCATATGTTGTATGGGACCATATCACGACGAAATACACAGAGACAATCATCCAAGGTCCCCAAACGCATTGACGGGTAGCCAGCAAGACCAACCTCATATAACACATGATCAGGTTGTGGGATCTCCTTAAATTCATCCTCAGATAAATCATAACAAAGAATTGCTTTTTTATTATCCTGTTTTGCAACCCAATGAAGTGCCCCATTGCAAAGTATACCAACCCTACTGACAAGAGTATAATGCAGTTCTCCAATAGCTCTCCAGACATTAGATTTTAATGTAAACATTTTAAAACAGGTAAAATCCCTAAATCTTGTAAACCCTAAAACCACCTTGTAGTCATCTGTGGATGGATCATAACCAAACCCCCCAATAAAATATCCGGTTTTAGGGATTTGGGGATTTTTCAGTTTATTCACCTGTCTGGTTTCAGGATTGACAACTAAAATTTCAGAACTAGAGGGAGAAACGCATACCAAACCATTGGAAGAACCGAGTAGATGGCATTGACGAGAATCGTAAAACATATCATCACGCTCATATAGACGATGCTTATAGCAACAAGGAATAATTGACATAACGATTCTCCCGTTTCCAATTTCATCATCATTGCGATCACGGTGATGACTATATTTTAGATGGGCTTTCACAAAATTAGGGTCGGAGATCAATGAGAGCCATGACTTAGAAACGCTCCTGCAACGGATCAGATCTTTCACACCCAACCTTATCAGGATTTGCTCAAGGACTTCTTGGGGGAACTGTGACATCGAAACCCTAGGACCGCTGAGGGATTCGGAAAGAGAGAGTAGGGGTGTGCGGAGAATGCACGCTTCTTTTTATACTATATTTATATATTCGCAAGCATATAAAGACAAACTAAGTCCTGGAAATCTTTACTTTTACCGCATAGTGATATTTCCTTTACCGGGGGTACCTTTTACAAACCTACTACATATGCATATGGCTACAATAAAACAGAATCTAAATACCAAAATATGCTTCTTGATTAGTGTCATTTACAAATAGGGATCGCCTACGTAATCCATGAACTCCTTTGACACATAAGCAAAAGCATCATCGCTTCTCATCAAATAATCATACAGGTTAGCAATACATTAGTATATTAAGCAATTTCCTTATGATTAACTTTCAACGGCTTGAAGTTAACCAAAAACAAACCAAACGAACCCAGAAAATCCCACACGGAGTAGGGTCTGGGGAGGATAAAATGTAAGAAGACCTTACCTCTATCCTACGGACTAAGGATGTTGTTTTTGTGAAGACCCTCGGCATGAACTTAACCACGTACTTACAAAACCAGCAGCTATATCACCAAGGTTCTAGACATTGACTGTCCTCACTACCAAACATAGAAACACCTTTGTTAGACCAGAACTCTCCTTCCTCGGCTAGATGCAATGAATCAATGCCTGCAGATTCTTCATCATCACTGTTCTCTGAACCATAACTGTCAGATTCAAACAAGTCATCCAAGCTGTCTATAAGATCATCAGTCTCATCATGGCTGTCATGATCTTCGATAATTATTGTACCTCCATAACTAAAATCATTATCAATTCCACGCCTTATCTCTCGCCGCATCCATTTCCCTTTCTTAACCAAATCCAATAACAGATCTTTTATGATTGACGATTCATCCTTTTTCAAAAGCGTACCGTTGTCATAATAGCCCTCTACCAGAAAAACCGAGTCCCTCTGGCCCTTCAAACTCACGTAAAATAGTTCTGGGTGCCTCAAAAGCATAGCTCTCAACTTGTTTGGCAGCCCAAACTCTTTCCTGAAATGTGTCAAGTGATCAACTAATGTCCGCTTCTCAACCATCATACCTAATATCTCCCTTACCACATCACAAGCCCTCTTCTCTGCCTTGATGGATTCTTTTGGAAACTCTCCAACCTTTGTATGATACGGGCACACGTCTGTTATCTCCCTGAACTTGATCAAAAATTCCTCATGATGTCTCCTCACATTACGCCCCTTACGAAGCCTCAAACGTTTGAACTTTAAGGGTCTATCTACTATCAGGTCAAGAGGTTTGACATCAGGAACAGGCAGAGGGTTGGCCAGAGCAATGTCGCATGACACCAGCTCAAGTGCACGCCCGTAAGAGGTGTCAACAGTCTTAAATTTGTCCGGGTACTTGTTACAAAGGCGGGATCGGAAATTAGCCGGGAGTCCAAGATCTGGGCCAATGTGAACCAACTTTGACAAAAGGAGCCTGTGGTGAGAAGAGAGCATAAGAAGTTTCTGAAGTTTGTTGGCTAAGGAGTTGGACATAGCAGTTTTGAGCTTAGATTCTTCACTTGCAAGGGATGCTGCAGCTGGGGTAAGACGTACACAGAGTTGGGGAAGTGTTTTTGCTGCATTGAACGGTGTGGGAGGTAAAGGCATAGTGAAAAGTTCAAAAATGGTTGGGTAACGATGGATCATAGATACAAGTGATCGAGGCTTTGATAGGGATAGGTAGGACCTACATTTACCAAGAATATGAAGTGGCATATAGTGTTTTGGTTTAGAAAGGAGTAAAGTTTTCAGCTTTTGTACAAAACGGACCTTGTTCTGCTTCACCACATGCTTGTCCAACGACGGATCACGAACATGTTTGATGGATGCAACGATGGTAAGAGAGAGGTTTTGTGACTTCCATACCTTGTTATAACATCTCTTATTGGCTTCAGACTTCCATAAAGAAACCGAAGGAAGGAACTCTGATTTGAGACAAGTCAGGGATCTTCTATCACTCGTATACGACAAAGCATGAGGTGGAGACAGTTCCATATTAAGATATGTAAAAACCTTAGTGGAAACAACTTCAAATCCTGCAAAAGTTGAAACGGAAGTTTATCTTTTGGAAGATGTTGTATGCCTTTGCAGATCACATCTTAACCTATTAAACAAATATACATCACAAAACGTAAGGAAAAAAAGGCGAAGGTGTAGCTTTTATATTGATAATTTGATATGGAATCATACAAGCAACAGATTAAAGCAGAAGGATATGAAGAAGCACTTGATGATATTAACCATCATCCATCACATAGTTTGACAGATTTTGTTTTTGTTTTTTTTTTTTTCTCCTTGATTTCTGTAAATTAAGCCACCCAGAATCCTTATGATTCACGAGTTTACGTTAATGTTCTTTTACATCATCTAAACTGAAACAAACTGATGCATAAAAAAACATCACTAAGCAAAAGGAAAAAGGTCTAGCTTTTTACATTCATATGGAATCATACAAGCAGCAAATATAGCAGAAGAAATTATCATCCATCATATAGTCAGAAGGCTTCCATTTACTCAAGTTATTTAAGTAAATTAAGCTACCCAAATGCTTCACTAATTTATATCATATGTTTCTCTTACTTCCCATCAAATAACCCACAGATTCATGGTTGTAAGCATACACAAAAGTTACAAAAGAAGTTGACTCGGTCAGTGCAACATTCACATCCTCATCCCCCCCGACACACACACACAGACAGAGCAGAAAACCAAAATTTCAGACAAAGAATTACAGATTGGTACTTAAAACCACACGGACTCTTCATTAAAGAGATAAACAAATCATACATGGCAATAAAGCACAATCAAAAACGACTGTAATATGAGGTAAGTGAGTGAAGATTTTCATCAAACACATGGTGGACTGGACATTAACCACTTACACCCAGAACATAAAATAAAAAACCCAAATAAGAAGCATCAAGACCGAAAGTTAACTGTAATCTTCTATAATAATAGTTTATATACTTCAACAACTTTACTATCGGAGATAAGAGCTCGAAAACACCTGCTGCTGGAAAGTTCAAGACTCTCAATTTCTTCCACCCAAATAATATATATCCGCCACAACCCGATACTCCAGCGGTTACCCAAAAAAATAACAGATAATTTTAGCAAATTTTCTGCCTAAAAAATTGGAACTTTAAAAAAGAAATGCGTTTGCAAGGAGTCGAACCCGGGTCTATTGCTTGGAAGGCAATTATCCTAACCGTTGGAATACAACTTTTGTCACTATATTATTATTCAAATGTCTCTTTCCTAAAATTCTAAAAAAATTTACATTTCAATTCTAACATATTCGGAAATTACAATTAATAAAATATTGTTTTGTTTTCTAAATTATAAATTTTAAAGATTTTCATTGATAGAAAGAGTAAAAAAATCATTTCTCCATCTTAATAAAAATCATTTTTGAAAAAAATTCTAAATTTGAAGGGTTTTATTTTTTTTTTCTCTGTTTTGAAGACTGTCAAAACAAAGAATTAATTGTCACTAGCAGCACTTGTGGCCACTGAGGATAAACTCAGGGTTACACGTTTTAGCAGTTGGGTCAAAGGTCATAATTACCATGGATTAGTCTGGGTCATAGGCCAGGATACCCTTTCCAAAAAAAAAGTAAACTTCTATTAATTTATCACAAGTTTTTCATAGCATGAAATCTTAACTTTGAAGTTTGGGGTTACAAGATTTTTTTCATTTAAAAAATTGAAGTGATTGTTAATTCTTGGATGTCATGATAATGAAGAGACAGGTTTTTTTAGGAACTTAATATTAATTAGGGATTTGGGAATCGTATATAATGCGACATGTGACATATTTATCAAAATTATGGATGTGTTATTTATCATAAATGTTGTAATATATCTATTATATAATGTATAATTCATGATGAATAACAGTTACATATTCATCATCAATGTGTTATTCATGACGAATATTCATTCATCCCGAATAGGAACATGTGAACAGTTATCGAGTTATTAATTAATTTTGGATTCCTAACGAAACTTTCATCCCACAAAAATTTAAATCGAGACCTCAAATGTTATCATAAGCATTAAATTTGATTCAAATGAGTTTTTCTCTATTCAACAACGATAAATCTTGTACGTGATCTTTTGAGGATATGAAAAGTGGGAAACCACTATCCAATTCAAATCTATAAAAACCTAATCAAGTATCACGTTTATCGATCTGTTTGTCAAAACAAAATTTTAGAAGGTACAACTTCTTACCAACTTACGAGGTTAAAATAAGGTAAATATGCTTAACCGATCATGAGAGGCTGGTCCAATCAAGGACCTGTTAATAAGAGTGCATTTGGTATGTGGGATAAGATGACACACTACAGAACAAAAACTTGTTGTCTTACGTTTGGCACGACATTAGACTGGGACCGGATGGACTGAGTGGAACAAAAATACATATCTTTTTGTCGCACCAAAATATGTGGAACAAAATTTTGAAAGATAGACAAGATTGATAAATTACAAAATTCAAATTAAAACTCTAAAATCTTTCACAATTCTTTCAGCCACCAACCTCGTTTGTTTAGCCTTGTCCAATTGAACAGTTCTCGGTTCAAGAGGGACTGATTTAGGACCGGATAGGCCGGCTAAAGAAATAACATAAGATTTGAAAGACAAGGATGTATATAGACATATCTTCTATCCCAAATAGTAGAGCAGCTCTTTTCATACACACGCCGCGTTGGTGCTATATTTTTACGGCATTTCATCGAACACCTTCTCTGCATCTAAAATTTGGACCTGTTTTCTTCCATGCCTTTTCCCACTCAAACCCAAATTATTCCATTTGTTTGGTTCAGCAAACATGAGATGATACATGTAAACATTCGTACAAAGGTTTTCTAACTCTAATTCCCAACCCGACACACCGAAAAAGGATCGAGAAGTAAAAAAAAAAAAAGGGTTTCAGAGGGTAGCATCAAACCCGACTTCACGACAAAAATGTGTTGAACCCGTAAAATATATAAACAATGAAATATGTTTCTAGAAACAAAGGCTGAAGAGCATACTAGAAAATTAGGGGAAACACTTGATATTCATCTATTGTCATCGACTTCCCACGACCTACTTAAGTACATGATTGAAATTCTACCCGTGTAGAATTAAACCTGAAAATCTATATTATAATTTAACGCGTAAACTGGGTTATGAACTTATAATCACCTACCTGAAGCAGCTTGCAGCTTTCTACCTGATAATTTACAGTATAATGCATCTGTATGCACGTTTTCTTGACGATGATGCAGCTGACGTTCAGCAGATTGTAGCATCTTTGAGTTTGAAACCAACTCGTCTTTGACCCTGTATCGTAGAAAAGGAAGTTGGCCTTGGCATCCCCATCAGGGATAGTTTGCGACTCAGGAACCTTTGTTCTCCAGATGGATCAACGAAATAGTTCTGGAAAAGACCACATTATGAACTTTGCAAAAATGTCAGTTTCCAAGAACTCTATGTGAGCAGCTCGTCCAATAATGGTGTTCAAGTTTCGGCCTTGTAGTGTAGTGTCAAAGTTGACATCGCATCGCATAAACGTTCGTTGTGCAGAGGATGGGGAACGTATTTGGTCCAAGCAGTTGTTAAGCATCTCGAGAAAAAGTTTGCCCTTCTTTGAGTAGTCTGCTGATGATGCTTGGCACATCTCGATTCGAGCAGAATGATAAGGAACATAACCATCCTGGAGAAATATTAAAGAGATTTAATTTTGAGTGATTAACTTCGCAAACTTCATATTTCGCTTTACTTCTTAATAGTGCAAACCATCAGCATACATGAATGAGAGCAGTTGTGTAAATGTAAATGCAAAAGGGAGTATGTGCCTCTTTTGGTCAAAAAGCGCATTCGTATGTGGTTTTTTTTTCTGTTTTTTCTTACATTTCGCTCTTTTCTCAAGAAGGATGGTTTCTTTGCAATGAAAAGCCACATATGAATGTAAGGGGCAAGTTCGGATGAGAATCGTAAGTATTTTGAGAACCTAGGAACCAAGTCACCAACTACTCATGAATTATTCATGATGAATATCGTGATATTCGTGATGAATATGAAAATCATGACATTCATGAATCCTGCTGAATAATATATTCATGAATATTTTAGGGTTACTCATCATGAATAACTCATGAAATAGTTGGTTCTCAGGTTCCCACAATATTTAAGAATCTCTTTTGAACTCGTGAGAGAACTGTTTTGGTGCTTGTAGATGGCAAAAGCAAAAGTCAAAACTAATGGGATGCTAATAAAACATAAGAAGACATTGTTGTTGGTTGAATTTTGTCTTTGCCAGCAATAGGTATTATTGCCCAGTGAGAAAAAGAATGAAATCAGAAAGATACTGATCAACTTTCTAAACCACCATGTTGTAAAGTAGTAACTATCGTTCTTGCGATTTAAGCAATATTTAGATATAGTGAAAATGTAAATGCAAAAAAATCATCATGCTTAATAATTTTTCTCCACAATTCCGAAAGTCTAGCGTTCTTTTTCATATTTTCATAAGAACGCCCATTTGTGTGCAACGAAAAGTCAAGTGCAATGGTTTAAAAAGTCGATCATAACCAGCTTTCATGATGGTTGCAAACAAGTGGATAAGCTAATCAGTTGTAGTGTCTCTGAAAATGAAAAACAAATACCTGAGGAGATGATAGCAGGATTATGTTCTTAAAACTTTCCAACGTCTTTTGCTGAAATAAAATAAGAAATCAGAACTTTAACCAAAAGAAGAAAGCAGCAAGTAAAGGAACAGAAACTGGTATCGTCTTTGTAGCCATCACCAGTTTCAAAGCCTAAAAAGAGAATTTTGAGAACTGAAAAGTAGGAGCCGTTTAAGAATCGCTTACCGGGTAAGTGCTTACCAGGTGTCACTTGCCTTGGCAGATGGGCATGGCAAGGACCAAGAATCGTACCCGGTACTAAGAGACATAGCAAGGACCCAAAATCTTACCCGGTAAGCGAGGGAGAAGACTCTTACCCGGTAAGCGAGGGAGAAGACTCTTACCCGGTAAGCGCTTATCGGGTAAAAGACGCTTACCAACAATCCATTTTGGTGGCCGAGAATGTACCCGTTAAGGTAAGTGAGAGTGGTGACAATTGCCGGTAAGCGCTTACCCGATAAATGTTTGGTAAACGGTAACTTTGACCGTTAAAATGAGTTGTTTCTATTCAGAAGTACTGACTGTACCTTGGAAAGTTTGTAGAAGAAAGTGTTCTCTAGATCTATATCATCAGTGAAAGTCAGCTGATGAATGCAACGAGTATTCTTAAGCTTCTTCAACAGCCATAATCCAGAATTGAAAAGAGAATTTGAACTGTAGAGATAACCTAAATGTGGCCCCGAAAGAGAGATATACGTATTCAGGTACCTATGGTACGGCTCCATGATGCTCTCTGCAATTTTGAAATATAAAATACATCCGTAGAACCATAAGTAATCCAATAACAAAAGTACAAAAAAAAAAAGATGTTGTAATTGCTTCACAAAGCAAAATATTTATGTACCTGCTAGCGCCGTTCTTATAATCACATTTCCAATGGAGTGCCCAACAAAGCTGAGTTTAACATTTTTTAAGCCACCGGATCTTGAGGCTTTATCCATCTTCTTTTTAACAAAAACAATGACTTCTTGGGCCAGTCTTAATCCCATATCCCTAAAGTCATCCGACGTCTTGTCTTCATTGACCTCCGACATTAGGAACTCGATTTTCGGATCTATCAGAAGCCATTGATTCCGCACAAGCCGTAAATCCAGATGATGTCCCTGCTTATGTCATGGCATGATGAATTTCTTAAGAAACTGGGTATCGTGGTTACAATCACTTGGATAAATTCTTGGATCGTGTATCAATTGCACTCTCCAAATACTATATTTTGACCCATTACGGCCTTAGGTTTCACGATATCAGTATTGGGTCAATCCAAGAATTCACTCTCGTTCTTAAGGCAGAAAAACTAGAGTATCACACCCTAGATAAAGAGTTTTATATATTTATATGAAAGATCGACAGTCATGAGATAGTTAGGCATTTAGTAGATAACTGCCCAGCAATTACAGCTGCTTATGGATAAGTTCGAAACGAATCAGAGGCAAGTTCGGAAGCTTTGAGTCAGAAGACAACTCAGAAGCTCCGAGTCAGAACCCTTCACAATCAGAAGCTTCTGATGGAGACTCAGAGGCTTCTCATTCCATACTTGGTTTAGTGAGTTCCAAACCAAAGTTAAGAAGGATTCTAACCATCTGAGTTTCATTTGGGACCACTGCCAGGGGAGCTGCCCCTTGGACCCCCCGCAAGGGGGCTCAGCCCCGTTCACCCCTGCCTTATGGCAATCTAAGGTGATAGGGGCAACGTTTGTGAGTGTGCACTCTGCGCTTCCTAGCTCACGTTATATATGCCTTGTAACCTAGTCGATCCCTCGTAAATCACAAGTAAACTAAAATGCTTGATGACATTAAAATCACCAACATAATTAGTATTCTACACTGAATTTTGTTATCAGCACCCACCTACTACACCAAAACTGAAATGCCTCAGGCAGCACATAATGTAGTGACATGAAATATTACAGATTTAACGGACTTTTTAGTAGTAACCCCCAGGGGTAAACTTAAGGAGGGTGGAGGTGCCTGTGCTACGGCTCTAACGTGCCAACATAGTGAAAATTTTGTTGAGAGTCTTAAAGGTGCACCTGTTTTAATTTGGCCTTTGCTCCCTTAAGTTAACAAAAAGTACCTCTGTACCTGCAGCCAACTTGTAGTATGATTGCACTTGGCATACGAGGTTGCAAGTTCAAGTTCCTTTGCCTCTCATTTAACTTTTTGGCAAAACAACAAAAAAACGAAGAAACCACTGGTATGTTTATTTTTATTTAAACCATATTTTTTATTATTATTTTTTGTTTTATTTTATATTATTATAATTATTTTGTGCCCCAATTTGAGATTTTTCTGGATCCACACTAGAGGGCAAAAACAGAAGCATAAAAAGAACGAGAAGAAATTTATGGGTAATTGTAAAAAGCAGAACATGCCTGAAAACCATGAACAAACACAGCAATCTTCAAAACACGGCCCTTTTGTTGATTGCCAGAGAATCTTGAGTCAATTTCTGGAAGCATGCCATTTGTATTTTTTGGGTCCATGTTCCTGAAGTAAGAATTTCCACTGGGTGAATGCAATGGTGCATTTACTACACGTTCTACGATTATGATAGGTATACGTGAGGGATCTCCAAAAATATGAAGGTCTTGGATTGAACGATTGTTTATCTGCATAGGAGTGGAACAAGCTTATGGTTTCCCACATAAAGGAAGTAGGATAATGAAGCCTCTGAGAAAGCTGGCTTACCCTCATCTGTGCAATACTACGACGGTGGAGCTCAGCACGCATTGCTGCAGCCTGGGAAGGCTAAAAAAAGAGAGAAGAAAGAACCATTAGATCTATCATCAAAAGGAGTTTCCAGAATATTTGCTCAAGCCTAGAACTAATGTGCAATAAGATATTTGTGCTCTGTGATAAGTAAATTTTGTGGCAAGTTAAACGTGGAAATAGTATTACATCATCAGTTATCTTCCGAAGAACAGGGAGTTTCCCACGAAGACCATGGTACAAGGAGTCATCAATCTCGCTTCCGGTAGATTGGTGAGGCATCTCTACCTTAGAGTACACCATCCATATTGACCATTCAGCTCTACGATCGTTAGCCCAGGAATTACGCAAATGCTCCAAAACCTTTGTTTTGTTAGCCCTGGTGTGCAGTAAAAGGAACAATTATGAAAATGACAGTTTCACACACATTTTCTGTACTGCTCACTTTTATTGTTGACATTTAGAAACCAATAATGCAACATAAGCACATGATATGTAAATGGTGTGAGAATGCTAATATTTTCCTTGAGTTATATGCACTTGATTTCTGCATAAAGAGACAAACGAGTTGCAGAGTAGCTTTTGCATCTAAAATTCTCTAAGCGGCTTTATTTCTCTTTTTTTGTGTGCATGGTAACCCAAAGCTTATATAGGATAAAATATCCATCTTATCTTTGTATACAGCAACATAAGCAAAAAATAAGGTTTGTTGATGCTACACCAAGGAAGCAGGGAACTTTACTTATTCAACAGTTAACAAAAATACTTAAGATATTTATTGTATTAACTTTATCATGAGTTGATATGTTGCATTAAATTTTAATGACTGCATGTGATAAACGGGAAGCAGGAAGTTCCGGTTACACCCCTTGCACCTCCAAAGTCTCCCTTTCTATCGGCCAGAAACTTTATGGCTCTTATTGCTGATTAGAAAGTCCTTCTTCACAGAAAAGGGCCATCAGTAAGGCTCAGATTGAGGTTGGGGGAGGGGGAGTAGAAACAGAATCAAACCTGTGAAAGTTCAGAAATGTGTTCCACAAGTAGTGCATATGATCTCCAAGGGAATGAAAAAGACGGATAAGTTCATCATTCTGTAGGGAATAAAGATAATCACTTGAGAAATCAAGGGTGCCATTTGGGATCTGTTCAAGGGCAGAAGATGTGTAAGTGAAACTGAATGATATATGTGCATGTGAAACCACTCAGACGTCCAATCAAAGAACAAGGGAACAACCTTAGAACCATTGGCAGTCTCCATGCCCACTTCCGTAGAAGTAGCCAAGAACTTTGTCTCGTCATGTTGGGAAGTGAAACCAGTCAACTCAATTGTTTGATCAATTGCCTTGCTAAGATTTCGTAGCTCTTGAAGTAGACTTGCATGGGAACTTAAAAATGCCTTCACAAGCAAGACCTGTTTCGGTAGGATATGTTGAAACAGATTATGAGCAATTAAAGATGAAGTTAATCTTTGCAAAGAATATAAAATAACAATTATTTGTGTATGCCAATATATGTGACGTGAGAGGAGTAGTATGATTATCAGTACACCCACAAGTAACTCATCACAACAATTCTCGGTACATTAACAAAACTAAATACAGAATCAAAACTGATAAGAAATGCATACTTGAGTTTCCTTGTCGTACTTCTCACTGGTAACTTCTTCATGACTATTAGAATTGCTGACACTAGAAAGGTGATACAGTAAGTTTAACTTCAGAAGAAAAAAATCTGATTGTCCAATAGGCAGCTTTAACAATAAGAAATCTACAAGCTACAAATTTTGCAACCAACCTGGGTTTCTTCAGAGCATGAACACCGCCTTTCAGTAAGCTGATGTGCACACTCGTATCAACTAGCACAGCATGGAAAGCATCAAAGTGAACAGGACAATATGAATGCAGCCCAAGAAGAGCCTTGGGTGGAATTCGGAATTCATGCACTGCAGCAGGGGATGCATCCAAAGAGTCCTGCATATTGGAGCTGCAGATGGAGCATTAAAAACACTATATCCAGTAAAGATCTCATGAAACAAATAGCAAATTATTCTTTCCAAGTAGGAAAAATGCTTGGTTGGTACCGAAATGGAAACATTCCACAAGGTAAATCCATAATGCAATACTGATTACTGACCCGTTCTCCAAAACAGGTGTGTAGAGAAGCTCAAATTTCAGAATTACAGCAGATGTGATCGGACCCTGAAGATTGTAGGTGTTCATCAATTGGCAAGAAAACAAAGTGAGTATGACAGAACTTCTCTGCCCGTATTCATTTGATTAATTTAACCCACATGGAAAGAAATATCGCATCCCCAGGGTAAGGAGGGAGAAGAAAGTGCATGTTAAATATGTACCAAGTACACAGGGAGAGAGGGAGAGAGGGAGAGAGAGAGAGACCTTAAATTTACCAAGAGATAAGTTGAAAGATATCATGACTGATAGAAGAATATCCTGCCTTGCATACCGAATCCGGAAAGGCTGTGATGAAAAACTATGGTCCGTATCATCAATCTTCCAAACCCCCAGCGCATCATCAGAACCAAGATCAGGAGCTGCAGTTTATTCAAATTTTTTGCATGATATTAACTTCAGTTTCACTCCTGATAATAAGATAAAGGCCCTACATGGCTAGATCTTGATATCTTGAAGAAAAAAATCAAGTTACCAACTGTATACAACAAAGTCACCGACAAAAATTATTCCTTTTGATAGTAAAAGTTGTACAATGTGCTCATTGCTCAGCCACACTAATGAAATTCCTCTGCTTGTGATAAAAACACCATAGACCATAGTCCTAAAATATATTGCAGATAATAAACACAGACCGCTCAAATTATCTAAAGTACCATTTCCAACAAGTTTCTAGCAAGTGTCAATGACAAAAAAAAATTGGCTTGGAGAAAGCACCAGCACCAAAAAAGATTATATCATTTGCTAAAGTTGAGAAAGGCTTAGGGACTTGAGTTGTATTGATAGTTAAGTTGTTGATCAGAGGCATCAGTGTGTAGCTCACTAGCTCGCAGGTTACAATACTGCTTTTTTCCTTCTAATATCAGAAGAATAATCTACATAATGCAAACACAAGAGAGATATCCTTTTCGATACCTATTAATTAGCTCTACACAATTGGAGAAATAACTTAACCATATGAAAGAATGGAAAAAGATGCTCACAAGCATCATTGACGAAATGTTTGTAGAAACAACTTAAGATGTAAAGCATCTTGAAGAAGTTATGTATTATCATCTGTGGGCATTCTAACACTTGGTGCAGAACAAAGGCTCAAGACTTTATAACTAAGTTCTCATTGTTGCTTGTTTTGTAGTGTTCCCTCTGGCAAGCCTTATACAATTTTCAGTTAATTAATTATCTTTTGAAATATAACTTTCCTAACATCTACCTTGAAATGGATGGTGTCAACCCAAATGTTTGCATATGAATATCATACCAAGCACCGTATGCTGCAGGAGAGGAGTGATGTAGGCAATCACCTTTTTGGCTGGGGTCATTGGCCATTAAACTACTAAATATCACTACTCCTCTCCGACATGGAGAATACTGAAAGATGCATATGTCGGAATTGCAACAACTCAAGTGAAGCATATTAAAACTTTTACCACACGACCACCAAAGTCCATCACCACCCGAGGATAGATATGTATTTTTGGTTGTCCTTCAGGCATTCACGTACTAACTATTTTCTAATATTCCTATTTCATTTCAGATGATAAAAAGTGATTATGCCAGATAGCATAAGAATCCTCATCTTCTTTTCTGTTATGTCATATTCATGTGCCCTCTGGTGTTGTTGTCATCACCCTTATACCAGTTCGTTTATGACCAACTCCGGATTCTGCTACTCTTAATAGAACTCCATCAGTTCACAGAGAGAAGGCAATCAAAAGAACAAACCCATCTTTGTTCTTAAATCTTATTAATGTACCCAGTTCCAAGTTATATACTCTAGTCATATGATTTGAAGATATTTTATGTATTTCTTACACTGGATTGAGTTAGCATTACAAAAGTTAACCTAATGAGTAATGAAGCTAACTTAAACATAGATCAGACAAGAGATATGTGTTTGTACATAGAGTATAACTAAAGAAAGTTATAAAGCATGAGGCTGGATAATAACTGAATAAGATTTAGCAAGTCAAAGATAAATAGTTAATTACATAGATGTGCACAATGAACTAAACAACAAAGTACCATCGTACTGAACCACTCTTGAAGGGGTACCCAGTGAAGATACGTAGTCACTATCTTCCCATCTCATGGTAATCTTGATCTGATACCACCTGTATACAAGAAAAAAATGCATCTATACTCTCTTTTTTTGAAAGAAAAAAAATACTGCACAGTTCCTACAGATATCCAGATTTTGACTCTGGTGTCGATCAAATAAACTTTCCAACTACAAAATTGATATTTGATTTCTTAACTTTCAAGAAGATCTAATCGAACTTTGTGAAAACTACGGCAATTACATCCATCTAAACTTTGCGTTGAAAGTACTATGTTAGAGATCAAAGTCAAAGTGTGTCTCCTTTTCCAGGATCGAGGTAGTTCCATAGATTGATCAGCTAATACAGTTCTAAATTGAACTTTAACAGAAACATATAAACTGATAACACATTAATCCTTACCCTTGCTGAAAGAGATCTAGGTTATGAAACCTATGAATATAAATCCCAACTTCGTGAACGGCCTCCAACATTGACTTGCGACTTTGAGTACTTGAATGATGTTCCCCTGGTAGCGACAATAGCTTCGCATCGGCCTTCGTTTTAGGTGTTCTCTGTTGATTGAAACCAGCTATGAACCATTTAAGACGACGGAGCATAACTGATGATGATCTCTACGGTATTCGGTGTGATTAGCATCCCTTCGATAAATTTTGCCGCAAGGAGAAAACCCTAAATCAGAGATTTTTTAAATCTGAAACAAAGAAAAAACAGGATGCTACGATAATTTTCAAGTTATTGTAAGAGTGTTGGAGATAAGATCGTGAAGCAGACGACGGCGCCGACGAGAAGCGAGCAGTTCCGGCCGGCGAAGGAGGAAGACCTTGGTCTGCTCACGGGAAGAAATTGATGAAATCTGAGAGTGAGTTGTTTATTTGGAAATTAATTTCGATTTATTTGGAATTAATATAATATGATTTACTTAAATCATTGTAGTTTGAAAAAAACCTGCCATCATAAATGATAGTAAAGGCAAGAATCTTTAAAATTATAGTATTTTTTATCAAATTTAGAATTTAAAATGTAAATATTAAAAACATCAGTTTTTTTTATGTGTGATTTCTATTTTTCGATTTTTTAAGTGTCTCTTAAATTAGGAAAATGTATTTTGGAAAAGAATTTTGTGACAAAATGGTTTTATAATGTTATAACTATTTTAATTTAATAAATTGTTGTTTTATTTATATTTATAAGATTAATTATTTAACTAGAAGCGTACTCGTCCAATGTAACGAGATACATCACGATTTTAATTTTTTTTCTTTTATTTTTATCTTATATATTTTAAATTCTTTATATTTAAATTAAGTATTTATCCTGTTTTTATTATGTTTATCGATTAGTTATGAATACAAACATATAGCTTTATAAATTTGTACTCATGTAACATAACTTGTAATTTTGAATTTTAAGTAATGTGTATCAATAAACAGTATTTAATGCGTAAAAATTTGTTTTTAAGAGTTTCTTCGATAGTTTAATAATAATGTAATTTATTTTAGGTTTAATAAAATAATGTTTTTTTATAAAATAAACATTAAATATTCTGTTTGATTTTCTTAATTATATTTTAGATTTTTTATATTTAAAATTTGATTTTTATCCTGTATTTAATTATGTAGAGAGTTATTTTAGGAAAGTTGAAATGAGGAGTGATTTTAGCGGAGTTAAAGTTGTTAAGAGATAAGGATTAAATAGGAATGGATTTTAAGTTTTCATTATTTATTTAAGTTTTAAGTAATTAATATTAAATAACGATACATTAAGTTTTAACAATTGTTTTTAATAGTTTTTTATATATGCTTTATGATATAGTATATATATAGATTTTAATATTTAATTCTTAAATGTTATAGTAATTAGACTAAACTACAAAATTCAGTCCCTGTGATTTGTTGAAAATAACATTTTTCATCCCTGCAGTTTCAAAGTTACAACATGGTCATCATGGTTTGTAAAAAAAATATGGATTTGGTCCCTCACTCTAACAATTGTTAAAAAGTTCTATTAAATGAGAGACATTTTTGTCGTTTTTCAATTTCTTTGTCTTGTACCTAATCAATAAACACGACATCAAAATCGTAAAATCAATTTTACTTGGGTAAAAAAAAGAAATGCGATAAAAAACGAAAATGTCCATTGTTTAACGGAATTTTGTTATGATCATTAGAGAGAAGGACCAATTATGAATGTTTTAGCAATCATGATGGATATTTTATAATTTCGAAACTGCGGAGGCAATAAAGTGTTATTTTCAAACAAACCACGTGAACCAAATTTGCAGTTTACTCTAATAATTATTTCCAAAATAATCATCATGTTTGATGGGACATTTTGATTCAATGATTTGATTCAGCTTTTTATCAAAAGAATATTTGATTGGAGCATGCTAATGTATTCTCTAAATTTTCAATCACTTTCCTCATGTAGCAAATTAATTTGGTCTTCTAGT
This sequence comes from Arctium lappa, assembly GCA_023525745.1. Lineage (NCBI taxonomy): Eukaryota > Viridiplantae > Streptophyta > Magnoliopsida > Asterales > Asteraceae > Arctium > Arctium lappa. The sequence goes on along the minus strand of CM042056.1, from coordinate 15,587,809 downwards.
CATCCCTCTCCCTTTTTTTTTTAAGAAATCTCATTACTTGCGTAAAATGGGGGGTGCGCAATTGCGTACTATTGTGCAATTGTGCACCCTTTTTTTGCGCAAAAAAGGTAGCATATGCACAAAAGAGTTGCAAATGTATTTTCTATAAAGGTGCACACCCCTTTTTTGCACAGGTAGTGATATTTCTATAAAAAATGAAGAGGGAAGGCTAGGAGGCCAATCCCTCTCCCTTTTGTGGTCATTTGAGCCAATCTCCCTTAAATTTGATATGTTAAAAATTGTCATTTTCAATCCATGTTACATCTTATTCAGATCTTAAATTAATATTTAAAATATCTTTTTAGATTCAAGAGTAATCAAACTATAATTAAATTCATCAATTAATAAAATCTAAAACAAAAAAAGTTTTAGGTGGCGTTTGTTTTTTAAGAGGTGCTGAAGTTTGAAGTATTATTTCACTTCTGATTTTTAAGAGGTGGTGCTGAAGTCTGAAATATGAATCAACAAGACTGTTTGTTTTTGTAAACTGACAAACGTTTGAATATGTATAATTGTCTATTTTATCCCTAAAAAATTCAACTAAAATACGTCAATTGAAGTGAGCATCGATGATCGAAGGACGGAAAAAAAAAGGATGCTAACAGATTTGCGAGGTTGTAGAGTTTTAATCATATTTCAAACACCGAAGCGCCAATTTAAGCAATTCAAGATGTTTCGGAGAGCAAACACACAAATCTACAATATTCATGTTTTGCGTTTTGCAAATTCAGGTGCATTTGGGCTAAAACCGATGTTGAAATTGAAAGAATGATGTTGGACGGAAATAAGAGGTAATTAAGTGGTTGGGTTATCACTTAATTATTCTGAGGACATTAAGGGTTAAGATGCTTTGAAAAGAAAAAAAAACAAACAGTCTGAATTATCTTATGTCTGACCGAATCAGACATAAATGGTAATTAAAAGCTTATTTTGAAAAAACAAACACCACCTTAACCTTTGATTTGTATGACTAATAGATGATATGACAAATCTACTTGAAATTTTGGTATATTAAATTAATACATCGCTTTTTTTGACAAAAAAAATAAACGAAAATATCTATGTTGATATTTCCTTTTTGTTGTTATGTGCAATTTAAAACAATATATAGGAAGAGGCAAGAAAAATAAAAAAGAGTGAGGAATATGAGTCATTTACAACAGGTTCTTTATAAAATATTTAAAATATATATCCAAAAATAAAAGTTTCTAAAACAAATTACATTCATCTTTAAAGAATTATCTATTTTAGATATTTCAACATTAATTATATTAGAAGCGTACTCGTTCAATGCAGCGAGATATATCACGATTATAATGTTTCCTTTTATTTTTTGTTTTTTTTATCGATTTACAGTACGATTTTGGATTGTTTTGAGAGAGTGATAATGATTTTTTTATAAAATTGTTTAATTTAGACTTAAAGTATTTTATTAGAATTCAATGATTATCTTATATATTTTATTTTTTTTATATTAAATTGAAATGTTTACCATGTTTTGATTATGTTTATCAGTTAGTTATGAATTCAAATATATAGCTTTAGAAATTTGTACTCATGCATCATAACTTGTAATCTTGAATTTTAAGTAATGTGTATCAATAAAGAGTATTTAATGCATAAAAGTTTGTTTTTAAGAGTTTCTTCGATAATTTAATAATAGTGTAATTTATTTTAGGTTTAATATTATAATTTTTTATAAAATAAACATTAAATATTCTGTTAGATTTTATATTTTAGATTCTTTATATTTATAATTTGAATTTTACCCTATATTTAGTTATGCGGTGAGTGGTTTTAGAGAAGTTAAAGTGATTAGAGATAAGAATTGAAAGTAATAAATAACATTAAATGCAGTACATAAAACTTTAATGGTTGTTTTTAAGATATTTTTAGTAATTGTCATCAAATAGCGGTATATTAAGTTTTAGCAATTGTTTTTTTTTTAATTTATAAATGTTTTACAATATAATATCTATAGTTCTATACTACATTATAAAACACGGATAAAAAACTCTTAAAAACAATTTCTAAAACATAATGTATCGTTATTTAATGTTAATTACTTAAAATCTCTAAAAAACAATCATTAAAACTTTATATACTACATTTAATGTTATTTATTAACTTTCAATCGTTATCTCTAAGAGCATCCACAATGTGCTCGTTGGGAGGTTTTTCAAAAAACAAAAACCTCCTTTTGAGTTTTTTCACATAGTGGAAAGATTTTTCAATTGAGGTTTTTCGTGAGGTTTTCGTCATAGCTCGTAACTGCACGACCTGTTTTTTCATATTAATCAATTTAAACTTTATAGAATTTTATAAAAGTTTTGTATTTAATCAATTTTATTTATTAATATATTTGGTCTCTTAGTGATCATGAATGAAAATTTTATTATTTCAATTATTGTAATATATAGTATTGTAATATAAAGTTTTGTTTAATTTAGTTTTATTTAAGTGGTTAATTGTTTTACAATAAGAAATTTCTATATAATATATATTGTATTAAAATATTTAAAAAAATTATGTAAAATAAATACATAATTAAATTAATAATATTTTCTTGATTTAAATAAATATGTATTTGTATGAATTTTAATGTATTTATTTTTATAAATAAGAATAAAAATGATATAAAGTTAAAATAGTGGGACCCTGAATAGTTTAAAAAAGTAATGAAAAAACTTGGATGAGGTTTTTCACATAGTGGAGATTTTTAAGTTGTTGATGTGGCAATAATGTGTAAGAAAAATGCTATGAAAAAGTTCGGTGAAAAACACGTACACTGTGGATGCTCTTCGTTGGAAGCTTTTTGGGAGCTTTTTAGGAGGTTTTTCAAAAAGCAAAAACCTCCTTTTGAGGTTTTCACATAGTGGAGAGGTTTTCGTGAGGTTTTTCGTCATAGGTCGTAACTGCACGACCTGCTTTTTCGTATTTAATCAGTTTTAACTTTATAGAATTTTATAACAGTTTCGTATTTAATCAGTTTTATTTATTAATATATTTAAAGTAATCCTATTTAAATATAATTATTAAATAAATACATAATGAAAATAATTATATTTTTATAATTTTAAAATAATATCTCAAATTTGACATATTTATACAATTCTAACATATTTATTAATGACCCAATTTTTATTTTCGGTTATACATACTTTTAAGTTTAACACTTTTTAATTTTTATTTTACATACTTTTTATTCAACTTTTATGTTGGGTCATCTGAAGATTTGAAGATGTCCTCCTAATCTTCCATCTTATATCATCTTACTTAGAATATGTTTGAGGTTCTTTTAGCAGCTTGGTTTTTATACAAATGTTCGGTGAAGTCGAAGATCAGCCGAAGAAGACAAAGAAGGAGAATATATCTCAAAGCAGATTGAAGATAGACTCCTCAGCCCAAAGCCAAGTATGCCTACTTGATCAACACCATTGGCCAGGATGGTGCCGATCTCAGTCTTTAGGAGCCGAAGACCTCTCAGTCTTCAGGAGCCGAAGACCTCTTCGGCCAAAGACTTCTTCGGAAGCCGAAGATTTCTCAATCTTCGGAAGTCGAAGACTTCTCAATCTTCAGGAGCCGAAGACTTCTTAATCTTCAAGGCCTGAAGATTTCTCTCTTCACATTGTACTTTTCTGACAAAGTATATTTGTGATATCTTGCATTGACGTGGACCTCATATGAAGATCAAATAAAGTAAGCTTTGTCTCCTACACCATTTTAAGGAAAGGTCTACACCATCCTGCAGGTCAACACTTCAAGCCAAAACACCTCAAGACAAAAGTACATCTTGTACCTTGCTGAAGACCTGTGTCCATCCTTTGCTCAACAGGTGTCCCATGCATTTAATGCATGAGGCACTATAAATATGAAGGATGATTCAACATGCAAGATACCCAGCAGAACCAACTCTACTACCTTCAAGTTCTCTAAGTGCCTGGCAACTTTCTCTCTACGAAGATCTTATTGTTTTCTAAGTGTTTTACAATTGTTCTTCTTTCTCTATGTGTAATATTGTTTGAACATATCTCATATGTTCTCTTCCGCAACAATCAAAGTTTTCTATGTGTAATTATTGATTTCAAATCAATAAGAATTAAATTAAGTGAAAACTGTGTGTATTGTATTCAACCCCCCCTTCTACAATACTTTTCTTATTTACTTACTGCTATTTGGGACCAACATTTTATATATTTTTTAATAACCTATTTTTTATTAATTTTATTGTACATACTTTTAAAATAACTTTTTTTCCTTTATTTTTACCTAGCTAAATTTTTAAATACATAATTAAAATAGTAATATTTTATTGATATAAATAAATATGTATTTGTATTAATTTTAATGTATTTATTTTTATAAGGGTTAGACTAAATACACCCTACTCTAGTTTTCCAATCACAGCATAGTCTAGGAAAACTCATTAATTATTTTATTGTTTTCCTAATTATTCCATTGTTTTCCGAACCAAACACACAAACATGATTTTTTTTATTTTTTAAATGATAGTTACAATTTTGGTCTCTGAACTCATTTTATTTATTTACTTTATATATTTCGGTTTATATTTTACATTTTACATTTTTATTATATTAACACATATAAGCGTATATTAACTAATATACGTTAAAAAAAATAATTTTTAATTTTAACAAATTACACCATTATAATCGTCTTCTCAATACATTCGAAATGAGTCCAATATTGAATATTTTTTTATTTAGTTAATATACTTATTAAAATAAAAAATTACTTTTTTAACGTATATTAGTTAATATATGCTTATATATGTTAATATAATAAAATATAAAACCAAAAGATATAAACTAATCAATAAAAAGAGTCTAGGACCAAAATTGTAAACATAATTAAAAATAAATAAAAATGAACGGTTGTGAATTTGTTTGGAGAGTAAATTACAGATCTGGTCCCTAACGTTTGGCGTTTGTTACAGAATTGGTTTCTAAAAGAAAAATATATTTTACAAAGTTATAATAAAATGTAATTGTTACAAAAAAGAAAATAAATTCTACAAAGTTATAAAAAATCAAAAGTTACAAATTTATAAAATCAAAAGTTACAAATTTTATAAATTTATAAAATCATAACACACACATATATATGTCACGTCTAGAATTCTATAAGTAACTCAAACCAACTCAAAAAACTTTTGTCAATATAGCGGATCAGTTTTTAAAAATTAATTTTGGACTTTGTACAATTTGTATTTTTCTCTTTATAACAATTAAGTAAAAAAATATTCAATATTGGACTCATTTCAAAGGTATTGAGAAGACGATTATAATGGTGTAACTTGTTAAAATTAAAAAATAATTTTTTAACGTATATTAGTTAATATACGCTTATATGTGTTAATATAATAAAAATAAAAAATGTAAAATATAAAACTAAAAGGTATAAAATAAATCAATAAAATGAATTCAGGGACCAAAATTGTAACTATTATTAAAAAATTTAAAAATTAATGGTTGATGTGAATTATTTAGGAAATCAATGCTATAATTCTAACATTATTGCACCCTAGCCATGTAGACTATGGTGCACAAAGCAACACCCTTTTTATAAATAAGAATAAAGATGATATAAAGTTAAAATAGTGGGACCCTGAATAGTTTAAAAAAGTAATGAAAAACTTTGGGTGAGGTTTTTCACATAATGAAGATATATAAAAGTTTTTAAGTTGTTGAGGTGGTAATAATGTGTAAGAAAAAAGTTATGAAAAAACTTGGTGAAAAACATGTACATTGTGGATGCTCTAACCACTTTTACTCCCCTAAAATCACTCCTCATTTTAATCCCCTAAAATCACTCCCCTGCATAATTAAATAAATGATAAAAATCAAAATTAAAATATAATTAAGAAAATCTAACATAATATTTAATGTTTATTTTAAAAAAACACATTATATTATTAAATCTAAAATAAATTACATTATTATTAAACTTCTATAGTATATTGTAAAACACGTATAATATACTATTAAAAACAATTGTTAAAGTTTAATATACCGTTATTTAATGTTAATTAATTAAAATCTTTTAAAAACAATCATTAAAGCTTTATATACAACATTTAATGTTATTTATTAATTTTTCAATCGTTATCTCTAACCACTTAAACTCCCCTAAAATCACGCCCCATTTTAATCCCCTAAAATCACGCCCCTACATAATTAAATAAAGAATAAAAATCAAATTTTAAATATAAAAAATCTAAAATATAATTAAGAAAATATAACAGAATGTCTAATGTTTATTAAAAAAACATTATATTCTTAAATCTAAAATAAATTACATTATTATTAAACTTCTATACTATATTATAAAACACGTATAAAAAACTATTAAAACAATTTCTAAAGATTAATGTATCGTTATTTAATGTTAACTAGTATTGGGCCCGTGCATTGCACGGGAGGATAATTTTTTTTTGGAATATTGAACCGAGTTAAAATGAAACGTAATTTATCTGTTAACAGTTAATGAAATACAATGTGAAAAACAAATGTATTTTCATAAGTAGTTAACTTGCATATATATTCTTAATCGTTTGTTGTTATGAGTTTGTGCAATAATATTTGTAATAGTTTTGTATTATATTATTTAAAACTCAAACGACATGTCTCACAACATATCACTATTATTGAAATAATTATAAATATGAACATACGTTTTTACAGATTTTGCAATTTTTCTAAAACCTCTTCGACAATACTTGACAATCACTTTGAACGTATAAATCTGTAGATTAATTAACAACATTAAACCACATCAAATATGACAAAGAAAATAAATGATTTATATCTTTTGTAACCGGCAACTCAACTGGTATAGTTCAAATTCACTCAGTACCACTTGAAAATTTATCTGACTATTGACTTCAATACCTCATAGTATTAGTCGATAAAAATAAAGATATGTATATATATCTTATTCCCCTACTTCGAAAAATATGATTGTGGGTTTTGAAAAATATAAACAAATCCTCAGTAAATAAAATAAAATATAAAAAAGTAGTTTTTCAAATAAACAAAAATATAGTGGAATACCTTTTGTTCAGTTGCATGTTCCGCCATTGACACCCGACCGTTCGTCTTCTTCTTGTACTCGGATGATACATAGATAAGCTATATATATTTATAGTGAATGTAGAGAATATTTTAAAATCTTTTATTTTCATTTTCGATTTTACATTTAAATGTAAATATATTAAAAATATGGAAGAATATTTTTATATCTACATCGTTTCTATTTTATTTTCTTTACACTTGGTTAATTTGGAAAGTATTGCGAAATATTTTTATTTTAAAGAATACGATAATTTATTAGTGTATCTCGTTATTTTATATTTTTAATTCATATCAACCTTCTTTTTTCTTCTTTTAATGTTCGTGAAAAAAAACACGTGTAGATTTTATATTATCCTAATATAAAATACGTGTAGATTTTATAAAATAAAATAGATTTTATATTAGCAAAAAAAATACGGAAGAAAAAAATGTTTATATTACATCTCATTATGTAAAAATATTTTATAAAATAAAATATGGAAAAAAATTTATAAAATAAAATATGGAAAAATCATTATGAGATGTAATATAAAAAAATACGGAAGAAAAAAGATTTTATATTACATCTCATTAATATAGATTTAAATGTAAAATCTACATTTAAAATAGATTATGCTAATTTAAAATTTATTTTATAAAATCTTCCACAAAAAAAACAAATAGTTATATTAATAAATAAGTATCTATTCCACAAATAGATGATTATGTGAGATATTGTACATGGAAAGGTTGTACCAAAGCATTCAGAAATTGTAAATTAAGTAATTCGCTTTAATTAGTTGCAACTTGTGCTTAAAATGTTGTAATTAAGAGTTTTTTATACCGTTTTTATAATATAGTATAGATATAGATTATTTAAAATTTCTTAAAAACAATAATTAAAGTTTTATGTATTAAATTTAATATTATTTATTAACTTTCATTTTTTATCTCTAACCACTTTAACTCCCATAAAAAAATTTCCCACTTCAATCCCTTAAAATCACTCCCTGCATAATTAAATATAGAATAAAAATTAAATTTTAAATATAAAAAATATAAAATATAATTAAGAAAATATAACATAATATTTAATGTTTATTTTGAAAAAACATTATATTATTAAATCTGAAATAAATTACATTATTATTAAACTATCGAAAAAACTTTTAAAAACAAATTTTTATGCATTAAGTATTGTTTATTGATACATATTATTTAAATTTCAAGATTACAAGTAATGATGTATGAGTACAAATTTCTAAAGTTATATGTTTGAATTCATAACTAACTGATAAACATAATCAAAACATGATAAACATCTCAATTTAAATATAAATAGTTTAAATTATACAAGATAATCATTGAATTATAACAAAATATTTAATTTTTTTATAAAAAAATCATTATATTATTAAACCTAAAATAAATAAATTTATAAAAAAAATTACCACACTCTCAAAACCATCCAAAATCGTAATATAAATCAACCAAAAATAAAAGAAAATATTAAAATCATGATGTATTTCGCTGCATTGCACTAGAACGATTCTAGTAGATTAATAAAATATATATGTTTTATCATTCTTATACATTTCTTTTAACTTTACATAAAATAATAATAATAATTAAATCTTATTAGTGGTAATGAATAAAATTTTTATTTATCTCATTTCACATCAAGATTTGGAGAATCCTCCAAACTCGAAGTTTTCTAGTATTTTCTTTATTTTATAAAAGAATACAAATAATATGTTGGAACATCAAATTTCTTTATTTTAAAAGAAATCCTTTGAAATGCTCTAATTATGCCACAATTAAAAAAGTTTTGCTCACGCAAAAAATTAAAAATTGAAAATCATATTATTACTAGAAGCGTACTCGCGCAATACAGCGAGATACATCACGATTTTAATGTTTTATTTTATTTTTTTGTCGATTTACAGTACGATTTTGGATGGTTTTAAGAAAGTGATAATTTTTTTTTTATAAATTTGTTTAATTTAGGATTAATAATATTATATATACGTGTAGATTTTATATTATGCTAATATAAAATACGTGTAGATTTTATAAAATAAAATAGATTTTATATTAACAAAAATAAATATGGAAGAAAAAAGAGTTTATAGTACATCTCATTATGTAAAAAGATTTTATAAAATAAAATATAAAAATATTTATATTAATAAATAAGTATCCATTCCAGAAATAGATGATACCAAAAAAACAAATATTTATATTAATAAATGAGTATCCATTCCAGAAATAGATGATTATGTGAGATACTGTGTTTGGAAAGGTTGTACCAAAACATTAAGAAATTGTAAATTAAGTAATTGACTTTAATTAGTTGTATCTTGTACTTAAAATGTTGTAATTAAGAGTTTTTTATGTCGTTTTTATAATATAGTATAGATATAGATTTCATATTACAAATCATAAAGAATAGAACAAACTATATTTCAATAACTAATAAGTTACTCATGTCAATATTTTGAAGTTTATATTATTTATTTCAATATCATTTGATTATAATATTTAATAGACACCATTTCATTAAAGTTTACTTTCCGGTGGTTGTTGTAATATTTTATTTTATGAGAATTTGATAATTTTATTTTTTATCTCACTATTTATACTATATTATAAAAACGACATAAAAACTTTTAATTACAACATTTTTAGCACAAGTTATTACTAATTAAAGCCAATTACTTAATTTACAATTTTTAATGCTTTGGTACAACCTTTCCAAGCACAGTATCTCACATAATCATCTATTTGTGGAATGGATATTCATTTATTAATATAATTATTTGTTTTTTTGGTGGAGAATTTTATAAAATCTTTTTTCATATTTTATTTTATAAAATCTTTTTACATAATGAGATGTAATATAAACTCTTTTTTCTTCCGTATTTTTTTTGCTAATATAAAATCTATTTTATTTTATAAAATCTACACGTATTTTATATTAGCATAATATAAAATCTACACATATTTTTTTTGATAATATAAAATCTACACGTATTTTTTTTCACGAACATTAAAAGAAGAAAAAAGAAGGTTGATATGAATTAAAAATAAAAAATAACGATACACTAATAAATTGTGGTATTCTTTAAAATAAAAATATTCCGCAATAATTTCCAAATTAACCAAGTGTAAAAAAAATAAAATAGAAACGATGTAGATATAAAAATATTCTTCCATATTTTAATATATTTAAATGTAAATGTAAAATCGAAAATGAAAATAAAAGATTTTAAAATATTCTCTACATTCACTATAAATATATATATTTCTCTATGTATCATCCGAGTACAAGAAGAAGACGAACGGTCGGGTATCAATCGCGAAACCTGCAACTGAACAAAAAGTATTTCATTATATTTTTGTTTCTTTGAAAAACTACTTTTTTATATTTTAATTTATTTACTGAGAATCTGTTTATATTTTTCAAAACCCACAATCATATTTTTCGAAGTAGGGGAATAAGATATATATATATACATATCTTTATTTTTATCGACTAATACTGTGAGGTCTTGAAATCAATAGTCAGATAAATTTTCAAGTGATACTGAGTGAATTTGAATTATACCAGTTGAATTGCCGGTTACAAAATATAGAAATCATTTATTTTCTTTGTCATATTTGATGTGGGTTGAATGTTGTTAATTAATCTACAAATTTATACGTTCAAAGTGATTGTCAAGTGTCGTCGAGGAGGTTTCAGAAAAATTGCAAAATCTGTAAAAACGTATGTTCATATTTATAATTATTTCAATAATAGTGATATGTTGTGAGACATATCGTTTGAGTTTTAAATAATATAATACAAAACTATTACCAATATTATTGCACAAACTCATAACAACAAACGATTAAGAATATATGCAAGTTAACCACTTATGAAAATACATTCGTTTTTCACATTGTATTTCATTAACTGTTAACAGATAAATTACGTTTCATTTTAACTCGGTTCAATATTCCAACAAAAAATTTATTCTCTCGTGCAATGTACGAGCCCAACACTAGTATTATAAAGAGGCTTAAACGGTTCTTGAAAGTAGTTATTGATACATGTAGTTACAATTTTGGTCCCTAAACTCTTTTGATAGATTTATTTTATACCATTTAGTTTTACATTTTACATGTTACATTTTCATTATATTAACACATATAAGCATATATTAACTAAAATACGTTAAAAAATAATTTTTAATTTTAACAAGTTACACCATTATAATCGTCTCTTCGATACATTCGAAATGAGTTCAATATTGAATATTTTTTGATTTTATTATTTTATTATATGTTAAAAAATACGTGTTAACATATCACATTAACATACATAATTACGTTGTATTTTGTGGATATCACATGTGATTAATTGTGGATATCACAGATGTCGATTAATTGTGGATATAACAAATTTCGATTATTTTGGGATATCACATGTCGATCAATGAAAACATAATCATTCGATATATATGTATATATATATATATATTATTTGAAATAAAGTAAAGTAATTTATTTGAAATAAAGAAAAATATTATTGAAGACCCTCGTAGACGCAGTTATTCTAACGCGCCAACATTTATCAACTACGAAGATTTTGGTCATAAAGAATCAGCGAGGCATGGCTCCTACTTCCAACGACCCCCCCCCCTCCAACTCCATATCTTGATCAAATCCCGAGTTTATTTCATACATACATCGCACACGTACAATATGTATTAGGCGATGAAATTTGTGGATTTCGAGCCATATCTACTTGTTTCGGTGGTCATGAAGATGCAAGAGACACTATCCGCGTAGAGTTAATGGATGAACTGGGTATTAAAAGGAGATTACCCAATGTCCACACTCATACACCATTGGACACATCATGCACTTCCAGATGCAATGTCGTGGATTATCTCATACAAACGTAGATTAGATGTGAATGAATAATATATAGAGTGTACTCGTACTCGTGAATATGTTGATTTAAATGAATAATCAAAGCTGGAATCTGTTGAAATAAAAAAATACGCAATATATTTATTATGTTTATTATCTTGATGTTAAAACTTACGTTTGATGTAAATCATGTAATGCATTTTCTCTTTTTTTTTAAATCGATTAACCAATGTATAATATATGACATATAATAACATAATTAAATCAAAAAAATATTCAATATTGGGCTCATTTCGAAGGTATCGACGAGACGATTATAATGATGTAACTTGTTAAAATCAAAAATTATTTTTTAATGTATTTTAGTTAATATATGATTATATGTAAAATGTAAAATATAAAATATAAAACTAAAAGGTATAAAGTAAATATATCAAAAAAGTTCAGAGATAAAAACTGTAACTATGAATTAAAAATAAAATAAAGGAATCCATGAGAAATCCGTTATAATTAAATGTTACATTTACCACCCTTATAATTAATTATTTAATTTGCTTTATATCCCTTGTTTTTTCATTTTTCATTTTACACCCTTATCATGTTAACACAAATAATCGTATATGAACAAAAATGCAATGAAAAATACGTTCATTTTTCTACAAATTATACCATAATAATCGTCTCGTCAATACTTTCAAAACGAGCCCAATATTGAATGCTTTTTAATTTAACCGTACTATTAAATATCATGAATATCTACGAATTAATTTGTTTTCTATCCATACGTTTTATTTTTTTCCACCGTTAGCACGTTAAAAATATATAATCGTAAAATACCTTTCATTCTTATTATAAATTATATCATTATAATTTTTTTTCGTCAATAATTGTAATATAAACTAATTATTGAATATCTTTATGGGTTTAGGGTTTAGTGTTTCATAAGTTGTGATTCTTAGGTCATGGTTGATTGTTGATGACATGTCTATAAGAAAGTAGTATTAATTGCTCGTTCTTTACTCACATTCCGCTGCATCGCACGGATATATGCCTAGTATTGTCATAAATGTTTTCACTTGTATAGATTTGAAATGTTTAATAATTGATACATGCCTATCAAAATATAAATACGTGATGCAAAGCATAGGTATATTGCATGTTTAGATTCACTAGCATGGAGTGTCTTTTTAAGATTCCATATGAAATTGTTGGTAACCTTGATAACTAGTGGATCATATGTTATTTTATATGATTTTTTTTTATTTAAGACTAACATTAAAATATTGATTAACATATATTTATGAGTAAGCTCAATTTTGGTCCTTGAGGTTTGTTGATTTCTTTGAAAGAGGGACTTGTAGTTTTATAATTCAAGTTTTGGTCCTTTAGGTATTGGTTTTGCTTTGAAAGTGGTACCTTACCACTAACTCCATTAAAAAAGTCCGTTAGAGTTAGAGGCAAAATCGTCCAACCATGTTTTGTCCTATTTTTGCACTTTTTTTTCCTTATTTTTTGTAAAAAACACCAAATTTTTGGGACCAAGAAAAAGTCTTTTTTCTAATGTTATCAAAACCCAGACCATCTCTGTGTGTAAACAATTTTGTAACATCCGTAATTTTCGGTAAGTAGATGTCACCCAGTTGTTTATGTGACTGGTAAACGGTGGGATTTTGTTAGGAGAGCATTATCTAAAGTCCCTTGGAGTATCGGGAGTATTGACATTGAAAAAGTTGAGTTTCGGGACTCCGGAAAGACCCTGCTACAATGCTCAGCGACTATGACAGTGTCATGGTCGCACTGTCACAATCGCATAGGAGGAAACAGAAGGCTGGACAATGTTGGTGACATTGCCATGCGACAATGCCCTGGGCATTGTTGCTGGTCAATGTCGCACCTGTGTGGCAGACTGCTATTAAGTCGCGAATTTCAGGCCTCTTTCTCATTTTCACTTCTCCAGACTTCCTCATTCTCTCCAAAATCGTTTTCCCTTCCTTCCCCTCAAACCTTAACTCATTTTGGGTCAAATCCTTGAGCTCTTTAAGTGTTTCATCATCAAGTGGTGAAGATTGGAAGCTAGAGTCAAGGGTTCACCATCTTCTCAAAGTGCGAATTTTGGCTCCAAGAGGTGCAATTCTTGGGGCACGTGGTATCAAAGGAAGGGGTAAAGGTGGACCCGACAAAGATCGAGGCAATGTTGAGTTGGGAACCCCCAACAAGTCCGACGAAGATCCGAAGCTTCTTGGGTTTAGCGGGTTACTACCGGCGTTTCATTCAAGATTTCTCAAAGACGGCTACACCGCTCACTTCTCTTACGAGGAAGAACGTCAAGTTTCTTTGGACCGATGCACAAGAGCAAGCGTTTCAGACGCTCAAGAGGAAGTTGTGTGAAGCTCCGATCTTGTCCTTACCCGAAGGATCGGAAGACTTTGTGGTGTATAGCGACGCTTCCAAGATGGGACTTGGGTGCGTGCTAATGCAAAGAGGGAAAGTAATAGCCTACGCGTCGCGACAATTAAAGGATCATGAGAAGAACTATCCGACTCATGATTTGGAGTTGGCAGCGGTGGTTTTCGCGCTAAAATTGTGGCGACACTACTTGTATGGGACCAAGTGTACTCTTTTCACGGATCACAAAAGTCTCAAGTACATCTTCGACCAAAAGGAACTCAACATGCGGCAAAGGAGATGGCTAGAGCTTTTGAAGGATTACGATTGTGATCTACTCTATCACCCCGGTAAGGCCAATGTGGTGGCGGATGCATTGAGCCGGAGGAGTCATAGTGATGGTGTCAAAATGTCCCTTGCAAGGATCGATGTGGTGTCAAGTTTGTTGGAGAATATTAAAGCAAGCCAAGAGGAAGCACTTAAGGAAGAGAACCTCAAGGACGAGGTCATGGTGAGGCAAAGGGAACTCTTATCGGAAGACGGTCATGGACTCAAGCTCTTTCAAGGACGGATTTGGGTGCCGAAGTTGGGAGGAAACCGGAAGTTGTTACTCGAAGAAGCGCATAAGTCGAAATATTCTATACATCCTGGTAGCACCAAGATGTATAGAGATTTAAAGATAATGTATTGGTGGCCGGTGATGAAGCTAGATGTAGCTAGCTATGTAGAGAAATGTGTCACGTGCCTTCAAGTAAAGGCGGAACATCAAAGACCGTATGGAAGTTTACAACCGTTGTCCATTCCCGAGTGGAAATGGGACAATATCACTATGGATTTCGTGACCAAGTTGCCAAAGACCTTGCGTGGCCACGACACCATTTGGGTAATCGTTGACCGGTTGACCAAGAGCGCGCATTTCCTTGCAATGCGGGAGACCTTGCCAATGGAGAAATTGGCCAAGCTTTATATTGATGAGGTGGTATCGAGGCACGGAGTTCCGCAATCTATTGTGTCGGATCGGGACAGTCGATTTACTTCGAACTTTTGGGCTTGTCTGCAAAAGGAGTTGGGTACTCGACTAAACTTGAGCACGGATTACCATCCTCAAACGGATGGCCAAAGCGAGAGGACAATCCAGACATTAGAAGATATGTTAAGGTCGTGTGTGATAGACTTCGGGGGAAGTTGGGATTCACATCTACCGTTAGTGGAGTTCGCGTACAACAACAGTTACCATTCTAGTATCGGAATGACACCGTTCGAGGCTTTGTATGGACGGAAGTGCCGAACCCCGGTTTGTTGGTTAGAAGCGGGCGAAAAGCAATTCGCCGGACCGGAAATAGTTCAAGAGACGGCCGACAAGGTGAAAGAAATCCGGGAAGGCTGAAGGCGGCACAAGATCGACAAAAGAGTTATGCGGACAAGAAGAGAAGACCGGTGGAGTTTCGAGTGGGTGATCGGGTTATGTTGAAGGTGTCTCCGTGGAAGGGGATCATACGTTTCGGGAAGCGTGGGAAGCTTAGTCCTCGTTTCCTTGGACCGTTTGTCATTTTGGAAAAGATTGGCTTGCAGGCTTATCGTTTGGAATTACCGCCGGAAATGGATGGGATACATCCTACATTTCACGTTTGTTATATTCGGAAATGTCTAGCCGAAGAGGAAAGCGTGATCCCTTTGTCGGAAATTCGAGTGGACAATGGGAATCGTTGTGTGGAAGAACCGGAGTCGATTTTAGAATCGAAAGTGAAGAAGTTGAGGCATAAGGACGTGGTCATGGTTAAAGTCCAATGGAAGCACCATCGGGGTGCCAACATTACTTGGGAATCGGAAGATGATATGAAGAAGCGTTATCCTCACTTGTTTGCTTAGGGTAAGATTTCGGGGATGAAATCTCCGTTAGGTGGGGAGGATTGTAACACCCGTAAATTCTTAAGGTAAGTATTTTGTGGTCTTAAATGCATTTAATCCGCTTTTGTGAGAATATGTGTCCTTGTGTACGTCTTATTATCATGTTCAGATCTAAACGACATATAATTAAGTTACCTTCGTTAATCGTTCAAACTTTGTGCTCGTTATAGTTTTTGGTTGAGTTTTGGGCCATTTTTGGGTGACTCGCGATTGTGCCCCGCGATTGTGCCCTGGCACTATCGCGGAGGGCACTATCGCCCAAGTTGTACCGAGAGGGGGGTATGTCTCGCGATAGTGACCATAGTCACTATCGCCGGGCATACTCGCGGAAGGCGTACCGCGGGTGCGTGTGTGTTCGCGATTGTGACTCGCGATAGTGCCCTTTGGCACTATCGCCCGCGGCATCTGAAGGGTTTAAATTTCCTTGGCAGTCTCATTTCTCACATTATCACTTTACAAAAAACGGGAGAGTTCTTCCTAGAGACGATTTTTAGGGTTTCTTCATCTACCACATTTACTTCTAAGCTTTTGGGTGGTTGGGAGCATTAAGTGGTCATCAAGCTACATTCAAGTGTCCTTATTGGAGTGTTATTCAAGATTCTCACTCCTCACTTCCAAGGCTCATCTTCTCCAAACTTCTAGGGTTTCCATATTTTCTAGGTTTTGGGTTCAAAACCTAGATTGTGAGTTTACTAAACCTTTGTTAAAACTAGATACACATTATAATCTTCTATTTGTTACTTTATCTCTATATGCTCAATGTTTGGGGATTCCTTCACGATAATAGTGAAAAAAATGTATATATGTATATGGGTGATATGCCATGGATATTGTTATGTATCATTGTTTAGGACTTGTCTCATGGATATATGATGTGAGCATTTTGATATGTCAAGGGTATGCATAAAAGAGTATTATGATGATTCTATTTGGAGTACCATTTGGATGACATGTTTATATGCATGATGATGTATGATTTACATTGGGTCTTTTGTTAGACATCATGAGGATAAGGTGGTAAAAATTATACCCGTAGTTGGTATTGAATTATATGGGTTGAAGCATACCTAAAGGACCCCTTATAAATGTTATGTGGACGAACCAAGTCAGTACACTAGGAGGATGTAGTCTTGGGCGCCACTGTGATGGTATGTGCCTAGACCTCCGCCATCCGGGGAATTTTCTTAGCGATAGTCTTCGGATGGGCCGGGCCTTTGGGGTGTTCCTTGTTAAGGGCATCAAAGTATATCGACTCTTGGGTGGGACTTGATTGGTGCTTTGGGTCTCCCCTAATGACTCCACATTTGTTGAACACTGGTTAACTACTGATAAGAATGGTATTTGTTCCTGCATGCTTATTATTGTTCGACTCACTAGGCTTTTTGGCCTAACACTTGTTTGGTGTCGATGTGTATCTCAGGTTCTAGCGGCGGCGGTCTTAAGCAAGTTTAGTCGCTTTGGGGTAAGAGCTTGGGGAAGTGCACATGGACGCGTTATACTTTTGGATATAGACTTCTTGGGTTTATAGATGACAACCCTTTTTGTAATCTTTTTTCTAGTTGTAGAAATTAGATTAGTTGGTTGTTGTTTATCGTCCGTTAAATTACAAATTGTGATTAAACAGGTTATTCGTATATATTCCCCACTTTTGGGAGACTCTTGCTATGGCAATTTTTGGTATACCTCACGTCCGTTTTTCGGATTTTTGTTATCCCTATTTTTAGGGTGTTACAGTGTCATGGGACGTTTTAGAAAGAGTAATCGATATTATAAATTTGTTTGGAAAATGATTTATGTTGGAGTTTATTCATGTAGTCGAAACATGTGTTTGCATAATTGTGGTCGTTGCATTTTATTGCATTTTGTGGATTTTAGCATATGGTCGTTCGATTGGTTGAGCTTAAAGTTAGTTTTCGGCTTTGTCGGGTATTAAGGACTTTTGTCCGATTTTAATAACTTAAAGTGAAGTTTTGGGTGTGAGTTGCATTCATTGCACTTTGTTTTGGAGAATACATGTTATGAGTGTGTGTGTCATTCATTGGGAGTTATGTATTTTAGACTGTAATGCATTTGGATCCATAGGCATGTTAGTCAGTCATATTTAAGGATGAGGAGTCTTGGTATTCTCACCTTGGGAAATTATGCCATGTTGGCATTATTGTTGTCCCGATTGTTTTTGGCGAAGAGAAACCTTTATAGGTTGTACTTCGGGACCATGGGTCTTGTATTTGGATGTCTAATTCTTGTGCGCGAGGCTAGACATCGAGAGTTATCAAGTAAGGAGCTAAGGCTCCTATTTTGAATGCTAGGGAGTAGGCACTAGGAGTCGAGTGGGTACCTTGAGGATGAAACTCCGCTAGAGACCGAACAGGCAATAAGATCGTGTATCTTTGAGGTGTAACTCGACGGAGCAGGCAATAAGGGATACGACGTTTGGGACTTGAAATAAAGTTCGACTTGAGGTGTAGCTCGGCGGAGCAGGCAATACAGTCACGACTGGAGGTGTAGCTCGGCAGAGCAGGCAATACAGTCACGATATGAGGTGTAGTTCGACAATGTAACACCCCGATTTTCGAAATGTATCATTTCAAGTTAATACAAAAACCGATATATTAAGGAAAAATAATATATTTGATTTTGGGCTTGAATCCTTGATTTTATAGTCTTGATAGATGAAGGATTCAATTACGAGTCCAACGGCTCTTTCCGGAGCGAAAACGGAGCTATAACGAAAAAGTTATGACCAAAACAGTGT
The DNA here is from genome assembly GCA_023525745.1 of Arctium lappa. Taxonomy (NCBI): domain Eukaryota; kingdom Viridiplantae; phylum Streptophyta; class Magnoliopsida; order Asterales; family Asteraceae; genus Arctium; species Arctium lappa. Next base: position 15,568,732 of record CM042056.1, on the reverse strand, counting down.
TCGGGCATATTTTTCATGGTTTGCAGAGCGCACGGGTCGTGCCAATTCCTTCACAAAAGTGGCACGGGTCGTGCTCAGCATCAGAAGCAACAACACGGGTTAAAACCTGATTTCAGCCTCATTTTCACCCAAAACTTCATTTCTTCATATCTTCTTCATCCCAACTCCGATTTTAGTGATTCAAGTTGCCACGGTTTCGTTTTTGAGAGATCTTCAATGATCTATCAAGGTATTGGAAGTCTATTGGAGTATACAAGAGTATTTTGTGGTGGTAATCTCCTCATCTCTCCCTCTTCATCTTCTTCACCAAAGTTTACTAGGGTTTCATCCACCCTTTGTTCTCCCTTTCGTATATTGGAGGTTTGTAACCATTTTGGTGAACTAGAGGTGTTTGATTGGTGGATTCAAGCTTGGGTTAAGGTAATCTTCTATTCTCTTCATTTATGGAAGTTAGGGTTTCGGTATCAGTTGAGGTATTCATGTATAAGGTTTGGAAACGATTCTTTGTGGTTGATTATGATTATTTATGGTGGAATATGTATATTTATGGTTGGAACCTTGTGGATCTAGGTTTTGGAAGATTTGTCTTGAAGATTCAAGTTTCTTCAAGGAAGCTCTAAGTGGGTAAAATCTAGATTTAGCCTAAATATAGCAAGGTGAGTTCAAGTTGATTTGTGAAAACGGTGTACATGCCAAAATGTCCATTTTAAAGTGTTTATGTGTTTTACATGAAATTATCAAATGTTGGGTTATTTGTTGATCTTGATTAATTGAAGTATTTAACTTTATAAACTTTGTATAACACCCACATTTGAGATTTTTGGGCATTTTGATAAAGGGTCACAAATGAATGTGTTTTGATTTGTTATTGCGTAAATAGATCTTTGGTCAAAGAAATACACTTTTAAATGTTTGTCGGGTTTTATGCATCATTCATGAAATATAATGTTTTATGAAATATTATTGCACATTTATGTGAAGTACTTGAAAGAATATGTATAGTCTCATTTTATGATTTCCATTATTATCAGCAGTTAAACTTGGAAATGCATATTTGAAAATATATGAGTCTTTAGGATTTCGGTTCGGTTTAATAGCCCGTTGTGAAATATCGAGTATGATGGCGGTTAATGCGCATCATTTGAGAATTACATGTTTTTGAGTGCGTTGGTCATTCAATTGGAGTCATATACTGTTTAGACTGTAATGCAGTGGATCCATAGGCATATGAGTCGTTCTTTATTATTTAAAAAGAAAAAGGGCTATTATTTATATGTTGGTGTCAGAATTAGTCTTGGGATTTCGAGGACTTATCGGTGAGGGTTCTTGGAGTCCAATAACCGGACCTGCATCTGCGAGTTAATTTCTGAGTCTGTTTTTATGGGATAGTCACTTCCCATTTGTAGCTAGTTGAGACATTGGGTCCTCGGAGGCCTCTTGGTACGGTTATGTGGGACCGGTTACTATCCATGAGCCGTAAATGTAATCCAGCGAATGAGCATGATTAGGAATCCTCGAGTGCCCTCCCCCACATCTTAGTACGAGTCGGCGAGCTCGTGGCCATGTGATTCCTAGTATGGTGAGCTCAGTAACTTTAAATGTGGACTACTTTTGTGTTCCGCCACTAGCCTTGGAATTCGGGATTCCCCCGTCACCGAGAGGTGTTGTTTTGAGGTATTTAGTTTTATCCTCGTTTTCAGTGACGCTTTGAGTTTGGGTTATCTCTCTTATGCTTTAATTTTGGAGACTTTAGTTTACTCACATTTTGGTCGTTTGTTTCTATAAAGTTTATTCAAATGTCATTATTGGAGCATTACCATTATTCTCGTTTTGAGTAAGTGTTGGATTGCATGATTTCATGAAAGAATATTTTGGCGTTGAGGCGTCCATCCATAAAATGCATATTATTGGCAAATAAGTTGTTCGCTTACTTTAAAGTAAATCATTTCAAGGATCATGATTATAAGTTACAATATTTCCATTTTACGATTTCCTTTATAATCATGATATAAACTCTTGAACTCACTAGGCGTTATCCTAACCTTTTTATTTGTCGGCATGTGCATCAGGTTCCATTTCGGGATTAGTTCTAGCAACACCGTGAAGTGATGAGTTCTAGTTGTGTGCTCGAATAGGTGATTAGCTTGATGAAGTATTCCGCACTTATATTGAAGATAGCGATTGTCATTGGGATATAGTAACACTCAACTTTAGTTAGTCTTTATGTAAGAATTTATTTATTTGTTGGTGGTTCAACCTATATATGTATTTCAATTATAGACTAGTAGTAAGAGATTTTATTATCCTTTGCGGTATTGTTGAAAGTTTGAATTAGTCGCTCTTTTCAAATTTGAGGGTGTTACAGACAACATGGTTATGTGGCTTAACTTTGTGTTCCGCCACGTACAATGGAATCGGGTCTTCCCCGTCACCGGAAGGTGTTAATTGGGTATGTAATTGTATCATTTTATCATCCATGTTTTCGGTGACGTTTTGCTTGTGGGGAATTGTTTACTCAATATTTATGGGTTGTGTATTATGCCCTGCCCACGTTTGGGGTGTTTCGAGAAGTAAAGTTTTATTTCGTATTATTATAAATTGGGAGTTTTGCTTACTATTCATGTTTTGGGCGAGTTTGGGATTAAAGTGGTTTTACGAAAGAAGGTTCATGTGGGTTCCTTGTTTTAAAGGTGTACTTTTGGAAAATGGTGTCGTTTGAATATTTAAAATAAATCTTTTCGAAGGTCTGTGATTTAAACTACTTTCTCTCCCCTTAGCAAATGTATTTATTTAATATTGTAAACTCTTGATCTCACTAGGCGTTAGCCTAACCTTTTATTTGTCGGATGGGAGAAGAGACTCTAGCGTTTTGGTGAAGTGTTGAGTGTTAGGAGTATGTGCAAGGGTGAGTGGCTTGATGAAGTTTTCCACTTTAATCGTTGAGAAGAGTAACTGTTTCTTTTGGGTTTTAGTAACATCCGACCTTGATTAGTCTTTGTTCAAGACTTGACATTTTATTTGTTGAAGTTAAATCTAGTATTCTTTTTTAGGTGACTCAAGGGTTGATTTGTAGAATAGATTTAATCATTTTTGCTGTATAATTTAAAGTTTTAAATTTTTTGCTCTTTCCAAATTTGAGGGTGTTACAAATTTCAACTTGCAACAAGAAAAAATCTTTATATCCAACTTGCAACAAAAAATATGAGATACAAAGAAAAGGTGTTCTTATGTCCCATCTTAATTTTTATATTCCTCACCATTCCATTACCATGAAAAAGAGGACCCATAAATCTCAAATCAAATTTCTATTATTGGTTTTGCACACACTTATGAAGATAAATTAGGGCTAAAATTGGATATTTTGATTTGAAATTGACATTTTTGTACAGTTAATGTTCTTCCCCAATAACGCAATCAAAATCATCAAAAAGAGCATATGAACATTGGTCCATGTGTGTAAACGATTTCAGATCATCGTTGTGTAACGATGGTCCACACATATTGTAACACCCCGAATTTCGTTGTTTTGCGAAGATGTTTGGAGGAAAAGAGGTTACTGTGGCTGTCTACAGGACGCACGGGTCGTGCGCCCTCCTTCAGAGAAAACGCACGGGTCGTGCGTATGATCCAGGGCTGAGGCAATGTGCTTGCGCACGGGTCGTGCGCATTTCCTTCTTTGAGGGCGCACGACTGTCAGGATGTTTTTTGAGGATTTCTTAAATATCTTGATTTGAGAGATATTTCATATATCTCAAAATCTCAGTTCTCTCTCTCTTCCTTTTCTCTCTTTTTCTTCTTTCGATCTTCAAAGTCTCGTTTGGTTGCTAGTTTTCGGTGTTTCTAGCAAGGGGTCTGTGTTTTAAGCTTCACCTCTTCGTCGTGATCGTTATCTGGTTTTTCGGGTTTTATTCTAAAAACCTATTGGTGAGTTCCTACTACCATTTTACAAACTTTATACATGTCAAAACTCTTATTTGCGAAATCCAAAGTATTTTTACGGTATGATTTCATGTTCTCTACATTTTGATATAAATGAAGTTTTTGGTGATTTTCGGGGTTCCCGACCAGTTTTGACTAAAATGACTGGTTTCGCCTTATTAAAGTAAAATGATATTTTACTTGCACATTATGTGGATATGTGAAAAGAATGTTTAAGAACTCATTTTTATGATTTTCATTATTACCAGAAGTTGAACTATAAATGTCATTTTGTTTATAAAATGTGTTTATACCATATGTTTATTTATGGTTGGTCACATATGTTGTTGTGACAAGTCTGTACCATTACTAGCGGATCCCTAGGTTTTGAGTCGACTGTATTGTTGGGATGTCATATTCCCCATTTTGTAACTATGGATGCGTATGATCCTCGGGGGCAACTTGGTACGGTTATGTGAGGCCAGATACTAGCCATGGTTCATATTGATCCTAGTGAAGGAGTATACATTGGTTTTGCTTGGGGCTAGATCTCACGTTGTAGCACGGACTTTTGTGTTCGTATCCTCGGATTCCAATTGTTTAGCTCATAACTCGGATTTTGGCCTACTTAGTGTACGCCACAATCCTTGGTAAAATGTTTTATCATTGGTCATTTGATAATATGTTTATAACGGAAAAGCCCGGTTGTGGCAAAGGTTTCAATTGTAAAATTTAACCTATTTGGAAATATTATCTTTTGATGCAAAGGTTTATATCTTTTAAGCTTTATAAACTGTATGTTCTCACCAGGCTTTAAGTCTGACACTTTTTCTCAAATGATATGTATAACAGGTTTCCCTTAGCGGTGGGATGCATTGGATTTTGAGAGACGAGTTGGGTCTCGGGGCATTTTGAGATGACTAAAGTATTGATAGTTGGGCATTGTTAAGTCCCATTCTTTTGGTGAATTTTGGATTGTCAACTGATGTAATCTAGATAGTTATGTTTAGATTAGTTTGTTGATGAATTCTAAATCCGTACAGGTTTTGTAAAGTCTTAAGGACTGATACACCTTTTCGAGAAGTTTATAGCAATGCAGATGTCATATTGCCTTATTTATGAAAAAGAAAAAGAAAGATGGTTCAATGCGGTTATGTATCGATTACCGCGAGCTAAATAAGGTAACGATACGTAATAAGTATCCCCTGCCCCGTATTGATGACTTATTTGATCAACTCCAAGGGGAAAAATTCTTTTCTAAGATCGACCTCAGATCTGGGTATCATCGGTTACATGTCCGAGAGCAGGATATTCCGAAAACAGCTTTTAGAACCCGATATGGGCATTTTGAATTCGTTGTCATGCCATTTGGGTTAACTAATGCTCCTGCTGTTTTCATGAACTTAATGAACCGAGTCTTTAATGATTATTTAGACGAGTTCATTATAGTCTTCATCGATGATATTTTGATATATTCTAAGTCTGAAGTTGATCATGCTAAGCATCTTCGTATTGCGTTGGGTATTCTTCGAGAGAAGCGGTTATATGCTAAACTCTCTAAATGTCAGTTTTGGTTAGATCAGGTCTCTTTTCTTGGGCACATTATTTCCGTCGACGGCATTAAAGTTGACCCTGCCAAAGTCGAGGTTGTGGCTAATTGGCCGAGACCGACCAATATATCTGAGATTCGGAGTTTTCTGGGTCTGGCAGGATATCACCGACGCTTTGTTGAAAACTTTTCTCGGTTTGCGCTGCCTTTAACTAAACTTCTCCGAAAGGGAGTTAAATTTGAATGGGGGCCTGATCAGCAACAGAGTTTTGAAATTCTGAAACAACGATTGATCACAACTCCAGTCTTATCTCTACCATATGGGACAGGCGGTTTTCAAATTTATAGTGATGCCTCTCGAATTGGCCTCGGATGTGTACTTATGCAAAATGGAAAGGTTATAGCATATGCATCACGACAACTGAAGCCATACGAGGTAAATTATCCTACTCATGACTTGGAACTGGCTGCAGTTATCTTCACACTCAAAATCTGGCGCCATTATTTGTATGGAGAATCTTGTGACATTTTTACTGATCACAAGAGTTTGAAGTACATTTTCTCTCAGAAAGAAATTAATATGCGTCAGAGACGTTGGCTGGAACTTCTGAAAGACTACGATGTCCAGATCCACTATCATCCAGGCAAAGCGAATGTAGTCGCAGATGCGTTAAGTCGTAAAAGTATAGGATTTGTTTCTTGTTATACTGTTCAGCCGCACTTGATTTCTGATTTTGAAAAGTTGAGTATTGATTTTTATCCAAATTCTAATAGTTTGATCTTGGCTAGCCTTTCGATTGAGCCAAATTTGATTTCACTCATTAAGAAGGCCCAACAAAATGACGGTGGTATTTGGTCTCTTGTACAGAAAATTGAAAATGATCGGAATTATGAATTTCGAGTCGATGACCAGGGTACAGTTTGGTTTCGAGATCGTTTGTGTGTACCCGATGATCCCGAATTGAAAGAAGTTGTATTGAATGAAGCTCACAATTATCCCTTCTCAATCCATCCCGGTTCTACCAAAATGTACCGTGATTTGAAACAATTTTTCTGATGGGACGGAATGAAAAGAAATATTAGCGAATATGTTGCAAAATGTTTGATCTGTCAAAATTGAACACCAAAGAGTCAGCGGTCTTTTACAGCCTTTAGAGATACCTGTGTGGAAATGGGAGCATATCTCTATGGATTTTCTCACAGGGCTACCAAAGACTCAAAAACGTCACGATGCAATTTGGGTAGTTGTGGACCGTTTGACTAAGTCTGCACATTTCTTAGCTATTCGGGAAACTTTTTCGGTTAGCCAGTTGTCTGAATTATTTCAGAGAGAGATCATCAGACTTCATGGAACTCCTGTCTCAATTACGTCTTATAGAGATCCGCGTTTCACCTCACGATTCTAGAAGAGTCTTCACCAGGGTACACGACTTAATATGAGTTCAGCTTTTCATCCTTAAACGGATGGACAAACTGAACGGACAATACAAACACTTGAGGATATGCTTCGCGCTTGTGCTCTCAAGTGGTCTCGCTGTTGGGACGATTATCTTTATCTGGTAGAGTTTTCGTACAATAACAATTACCAATCCAGTATTGGTATGGCTCCATACGAAGCTTTTTTATGGTCGTAAATGTCGAACACCTACATGTTGGAACGAAGTAGGCGAACGGGCAATTGAAGGACCCGAATTGGTCCAAATCACAACTGAAAAAGTTGAAGTCGCCCGTCAGAAAATGAAAGAGGCACAAACGCGCCAAAAGAGATATGCGGACCGACATCGTAGGCCATTGGAATTTCAGTCAGGTGACCATGTTTTCCTTAAAGTTTCTCCATTTCGGGGAACACGTCGTTTTGGGGTTAAAGGAAAACTTAGCCCACGTTATATTGGACCTTTTGAAGTTCTAGAACGAGTTGGTGAAGTAGCATATCGTCTTGCGTTACCTCCCCAGCTAGCTCATATTCATAATTGTCGGTCCTTTAACAATACTACTACTATCAAGTTTTATAGAAACAAAAACACAATAACTATTACCAACCTGTATTGAATATATCAAACGATTACAAGGTTGATCGATTAAGTTCTTGATGTGTTCTCTATGTTTTTCTCTCTTTTACACCTTGATGTGTGTTTTTTTGTGTGTTCTATTGTGTTTTGATCTATTGAGAGAGTTGAGAGATACAACAACTAATCTAAAGTGTGTCTTACACACTTCCTACAACTTGCAATAATATATAGAATAATATCTAGATATTAACTAACAAACTATATTATAACTAAATCTAATATATGTAACTAGAAACTAACTAAGTCTAATATCTAATAGAATTAGATATTTAAACTAAGTTAACTAGAACAATAAACAAACAATTACATTGACATTTATTACAAATAGACATAGACTTTAATATCGAGAGTCGACGTTCCGACTTTAGCTTCAGATTGCGATCTTCAGATTGGATGATCTTGAATCCAATGAGACTGTGTCTTAACAATAATGTTTTCCATGTGTCGGCGCTTCGTGGTTATCGATATCATCCGTTGCATGTCATCGATCATCCGCTTGAAAAGATTGAGCCAGATTTATCTTATGTTGAGGAGCCCGAAGCTATTATCGGAAGTGAAGAAAGAAAAATGAGGCATCGATCGATTCCATTCGTTAAAGTCTTATGGAGGAATCATTCTGAAAGTGAAGCGACATGGGAGACAGAGGAATCGATGGAAAAGCAATATCCCCAACTTTTTGAAGGTACATAAGTTCATGACTCTAACTCGATTTCGGGGACGAAATCTTTTTAAGGGTGGGAGAATTATAATATCCTATGTTTAGTACCTAATTTTGTGACCGAAAACGAAATCGTGCTTAAAATAGGAGATCGTGCTTTAATGACTTGTACCTTAGTTGTTAAGAGTTGTACATTAGTCCGAGTCTATATTTATAGATTTCATTTATGGACTAATGTTGGATGAAACAATCTTGGTTAGGACCAACATTGTAAAGGAATTGTCAAGAAATGGTTAAATTGTTATAAGATAAAGATAAAGGGGTTGGATTGTAAATGTTGAAAATATATATATGAAATTAATTGATTTTTTTTAATTCAAAATTCATAATCAGATTTATCACTCTCTCTCTACCCATCAATTTCTCCTCCTTCTCTCTACAAACCCTCATCTCATCCCTAAAACCTCAAATTCCTTCTCAAATCCTTAATATTCTTGAAGATATAGTGTTAGAAATGGAACTAGGGGCTCAAGTTAAGGTATGTTCATGGTTAATTTTGTTGATTACTTCAACTTTGGGCAAAATGGGTTAAACCCTAAGTTTATCTATGAATAATAGGTTGAAAATTGAGGAATTGAGGTGGAAATTCTTCAAGTTTGGTGTTGTTGGAAGTGACAGATTCATTGTGGTAAGTTTAAAAATTCGTATAAAATAAACCATTTGTCCAAATGAGGTGTTCTTTATATATACAGAAAGTTCTGCGTGTGTAATTCAACTTTGTAGTTTACACCAAAGTCTAGTTCGGAATTTAAGTGACTCGAAATCACTGATTTTTCAGAACTGTTCTGCACACACTCGAAAATGCGCACTGTTGGTATTAATTCTGTAGAAAATAGAGCAGAGCTCCAATTGATGTGAATCCAGTTTCTGTGAAATCCTAAGAGGATTATGCACAACTTTCATGTTTACAAGAAAATTTGGTTGAGCCTCTAAGAATGAGAAAAATGCTTGAACTTCAAGTGTACAGAAGCTGTTAGCTACTGTTTGAATGTGTAAATTTGGATTTTTAAAAATGTGGTTTAAGGCCCTAAGAATTGTGTTAAGTGTTTATTAAGTGTCCTAAGGGTATTGTAAGCATGTTTGAAGGTTCGTAGAATCTTTCTAAGATGAAAGGGCTTGTAGGAACTTGAAGTTGATAAGAATTGTTACCGAAAACCATCTAAAAGCATTTTACTAATAAGTGTAGGTAAACCGGCAGGAGAAAACCGTTCATAGCCATCAAGTTTCGTGTGATCGTTTCTAAAACACCTCCAAGGTACGAATATCTAATTCGTTTCAATACGTGGGTTATCAATTGTGATGATTACCCATTCCATAGATCTTGTTCATGAAATACACCTACAAAAGTGGATGTTATCAAGTGGTTATCCGGAATATTTTTATGTTTTATATGATGTTTCATTTAATGAATTTGAGTCCTTGGGAATTTTGACTCGAGACCGGTATGTTTTTAAATTCCTTCCGATTACTTGAATTATAAATATCAATGAGTTTGTTGAACTTGTTATCCAAAGTTTATTCATCAAATTTGGTTATTGAATTTCATTTTGACTAGGCTCATCATTCGGGACACGAATGTTGAGACGCCTCCATGATGGCTAAAATAGTCATGGCGTTCGCGTGAGGGCTATGGCCGAGCCATATAGAGAACGTGGATGCATCCTTAGAACCGAATACCAATTATGTGTTGGTTACCGGATAGAACCGAATACCAATTATGTTGGTTACCGGATAGAGCCGAATACCAGATACCTTTGGTTACCGGGGAATGAGGCGGTGTAGTGCCCAACACTTCCATTCCATTATGACGCCTGTTTGGACTGATCATCCATCGGGTACAATATATCTTAATGATATGGATGTTTATCTTGCTTTGAACTTTAATTATATTGGTTTCAATTCTTGAGATTTACACTTAAATCGCTTCCAACTCTGTATCGTAAGGTTTTCTTTCAGTTGTTTTCTTTCAGTTACCTACTTCTTATTTGGTATTTCTTGTGTTATTATTCGTTCGCTGGGCAATTTTGCTCAGTCGAGGCTTGTTTTGTTTTACCTCGGCAAGTTCAGGATCTAACCCAAAGGCGGGATGAACGGACGAGATGGTTTAGGATGCTTAAAGACTAGTTACTTATTGAAGGCTTTTGTTATGTAAATACTTAATATGTAAATATGTTATTCGTATAATTACTGGAGGATGTATTGCAATCTTTTGGGAGTTCTGTTAGAGCTCTGTACTGTGAATTGTAGACTTTTGATCCGTTTTCGGTTGTGACATTCCCCATCTTAGGACCAGTAGGAAGGGGGTGTTACAATATAGATTTATCATATCCATCTTTTAACCCCAACAATGGTAATGTGCATTTGTGTAACACCCGTAATTTTCGGTAAGTAAAGGTCGCGCGGACGTTTTTGCATTTGGTGAATGGTGGGATTTATGTTGGGAAAGTACTATTTAAAGTCCCTAACAGTGTTGAGGGTCTTGGTGTTGAAAAAGTCGAGTTTCAGGGTTTGATACGAGTACGACTACAATGCCCGACGACTATGACAATGTCATAGTCGCATCTGGAAATGTAGCAGCAACAAACAGAAGCTGAGGGTCATTCAGCGACATTGCCCAAGGCATTGTCGCCTGACAATGTCGCATAAAAGGGGCATGTGGCTGTTAAATTCGGGTTTCAACTCATTTCTCAATTTCTACATTTCCATTTCTTCCCAAACACTCTATAGAACTAGCCTAAAACATATATGGTGATTTTGGGTCATCCTTGGCTCAACTCTTTGGGTATTATGGAGGTAAACCATCACCAAGTGGTAGAATCGGAAGTTATGATCAATAGTTCACCATCTCCATTTTCATCTTAAACCTTAAGCTCCAATTTAGGGTTTTCTAGGTTTTCACCAAAACATAACGGGTAAGTTCATCATCTCCATTCACAAACTTCTTTATAAGTTATAAATGCCCCATTAAATATTTCTGTAACACACTAAAATTAGGGATAACAAAAATCTGAAAAACGAACATGCGATATTTAAAATTGTCAAAACAAGAGCCTCCAAAAAATGGGGAAAATACACAAACCTGTTTAAATACAATCGTAAATAAACGGATAATAAATAACAACCAACTAATCTAATTTCTATAACCAGAAAAGAGATTACAATCAAGGGTGTCATTTATAGACCCAAAGGATTCTCTACCAATAGTAAGTCCAAAAGCGATATTCCCAAATCTCTCACCCAAGCACTACAACAACTTAGGACCGATGCCGCTAAAACCTGAGATACACATCGACACCAAACAAGTGTTAGGCCAAAAAGCCTAGTGAGTTGAACAATAGTAAGCATGCATGAACAATCACATTTCTTATCAGCAGTTAACCATAGTTCAACAAATGTGGAGTAAACAGGGGAGACCCATAGCACCAATCAAGTCCCACCCAAGAGTCGATATACCTTGATGCCCTTAACAAGGAACACCCCAAAGGCCCGGCACACCCGAAGACTATCACTAAGAAAATTCCCCGAATGGCGGAGGTCTAGGCACATACCATCACAGTGGCGCCCAAGACTATATCCTCCTAGTGTACTGACTTGGTTCGTCCACATAATATTTATAAGGGGTCCTTTAGGTATATTTCAACCCACATAATTCAATACCAACTACGGGTATAATATTACCACCTTATCCTCGTGATGTCTAACAAAAGACCCAATGTAAATCATGCTCATCATGCATATAAACATATCACCAAAATGATGTTCCAACTAGAATAATCATAATACCCATATATGCATACATTTAAAATATCAAGGTACCCACATTATGTATCTATGAGACAAATCCCAAATAATGATACATATAACAATAATCATGGCAAATCACCCTTATATATACATCCTCCAACTATTTTCATGAAGAAATCCCCAAACATTTGAACATATAGAGATAAAGTAACAAATAGGAGATTATGATGTGTATTTAGTTTTAACAAAGGTTTAGTAAACTCACCTTGCTAGATTTAAGCTAAATCTAGTATTTACCCACTTAGAGCTTTCTTTGAAGAAACTTGGTTCTTCAAACCAAATTTTCCAAAACCTAGATCCACAAGGTTCCAACCATAAATATACATTTTCTACCATAATTAAATGATCCCCAAACACTTAATCATCAAAATCTCTATTTTGGGCAAAACCCAAATTTTGACCCAAAACTCCCAAAATTATCCAAACCGAAATTAGAGAAATCAAACACTAGGAAACCATCAATGGAACATTTATAACTTATTTCATGGTTTAGAAATGGTTAGAAAGACTTACCAATGGATTTTTTGGAAAACCCCAAAATATGGTCAACAATGGTGATGAGATAGTTGGAGAAGATGAAGATGGTGATGGAGCTTCCAAACCAAACACTTGGATGAAACACCCAACTTCTAGCAACAAATGTTGATGATTTGGTGGTTGAAGAAGATTAGAAGAAGTAGGCGAAAAGGAAGGGTTTGGGAGAGAATTCTTGAAATAAAGAAGATGAGAAATGAGAAATAATTGGGGAAAAAAATGCATAAAAATCGTCCAGCCATCCACGTGGGTTACTCCGTGAGTTCAGCTTCAGCAACCCACATAACAAGGTACCCTAATTTTCATTCTCGTGGGTTGCTCCGTGGGTTCAGCTTCCGCAACCCACGTAACAAGGTACTTCAGTCATTGATCTTGGCCACCATTCTCGTGGGTTGCTCCGTGGGTTCAGATTCAGCAACCCACGTAACAAGGTACGTCAACCACTGATTTTCTTCTTATTTGGCCAAATCTCGTTTCGGTCATAACTTCTTCGTTATAGCTCCGTTTTCGCTCCGGAAAGAACCGTTGGACTCGTAATTGAATTCTTCATCTATCAAGACTATAAAACCAAGGATTCAAGCCCAAAATCAAATATCTTATTTTTCCTTAATATATCGGTTTCTGTATAAACTTGAAATGATACCTTTCGAAAATCGGGGTGTTACAATCTCCTAGTGTTTGGTTTCTCAAATTTCGGGTTTGTTGATTTTGGAGAAATTAAGTCAAATTAGGGTTTTGGCCAAATTTGGGGGTTTGGATGTAAAATATTTGGGAAATGATTATAAGTGTTTGGATGCGTGTATTTATGGTTGGAAACTTGTGGATCTAGGTTTTTGGAAGATTTGGCTTGATGATTCAAGTTTTTTCAAAAGAGCTCAAGTTGGGAAAAATCTAGATTTAGCCTAAATCTAGCAAGATGAGTTCAAGTTGATTTGTGAAAACCGTGTACATGCCAAAAATGTCAATCTTTAAATGTTTATATGTTTCACATGAAATTATTAACCGTTGAGTTATCTGATAAATTTTGATCATCTGAAGTGTTTAACTGTATAAACTTGTAAAACCCTCATCATTGGGAATTTTGATAAATGTACCATAATGAAAATGTTTTGATAGCCTATTTTCGTAAATGGAGACTAATTGGTAAGAATGCATTTTTAGTGGTTATTGGTAATGAGTGTATTTTGTGTTGTGAAATGTTTTGAAAATACCAACGTGTGTGTCGTTGGAATTTTGTCATTCACAACCTTGCGAACATTTCGAAAATCGTAAATCTTCTAGTATCGGGGAAAGATGTATTTCAAGTATTCCGTTGAGTAAATCTTTGATATTTTGACGATTTATCGTATACGCGTGAATCATTTGGAATAATTGTACCTTTAATGTGTGTTATGGGAAACGTGTTGATTTTGTGTTATGGGATGTTTTGAAATAGTCAATGAGATTATAAACTTTTCTAGAAAATGATTGTCCGAATCTAAACTATGTTGGAATTTAATCATGTATTTTGGAGTACGTGTCTGCATAAACGTTGGTCGTTGCATTTTATTGCATTTTGTGGTTTTTAACTTATGGTTATTTGATTTTGGGCTTGAAGCCCGATTTTCGTCTGTGTCGGGTCTTGAGGACATTTTTCCGACTTTAATAACTTAATGCGGTACTTTGATGTGAGTTACATTTATTGCACTCTATATTGGAGATTCCATGTTTTAAGTGCGTGAGTTATTCATTTGGAGTTATGTGTTTGGACTGTAATGCATTGGATCCATAGGCATGTAAGCCAGTCACATTTAAGGGTGAGGAGTATTGATATTCTCACCTTGGGAATTATGTCGTGTGGACATTGTTGTTGTTCCGGTTGTTTTGCGAAGAGGAACATTTTTGGGTTGTACTACGGAACATGTGTTTTGTAATTTGATGTTCTAATTATTGTGCACGAGGTTAGACATTATGAGTTATCAAGTGAGAAGTTGAGACTTCTATCTTGAATGCTAGGGAGTAGGCATTAGAGGTCGAATGGGTACCCTGAGGATGAAACTCCACTAGAGGACGAACATACAATAAGATCGCGTATCCTTGAGGTGTAGCTCGACGAAGCAGACAATGGGGGATACAGTGTTTTTATGACTTGAAATACAGTCCGACTAGAGGTGTAGCTCGGTATAGCAGGCAATACAGGTACGATCTGAGGTGTAGTTCGACAACGTGGCTATGTGGCTTAACTTTGTGTTCCGCCACGTACAACGGAATCGGGTCTCCCCCGTCATTGGAAGGTGTTATTTGAGTATTGAAGTGTATTATTTTATTATCCATGTTTTCGGTGACATTTTGCATATATGGACTTGTTTACTCAAGATTTATGGGTTGAGTATTATGCCTCACCCATGTTTGGAGGTGTTTTCGGAAAAATAAAGTTATTCCGCATTTTTATAAATGGGGAGTTTACTTACTATTCATGTTTTGGGTGAGTTTTAAGTTGAAGTTGCTCTACAAATGAATGTCTATGTTGGGATACTTGTTTTTAAAGGTGTGTGTTATTGAAAAATGAGTCGTCTAATATTTAAAGTAAATCATTTCGAAAGATTATTATTTAAAACACATTCTTTTCCTTTAACAAATTTATTTGTTCATGTTGAAAACTCTTGAACTCACTAGGCGTTAGCCTAACTTCTTTATTTGTCGGCATGTGGATCAGGTTTGGTTGAGGATTGTTGCTAGCGACTTCGTGGTGAGACGAGTGCTAGTTGCTTGCACGAGAGAGTAACTTGGTGAAGAAGCCTTTCTCGTTTTTGGAGGTATCAACTGTTATTGTGTTTTAGTAACACCCGACTTTAATTAGCCTTTATACAAGACTTGGTCTATTATTTGTTGAAGTTTGATCTAGAATTCAAATTGAGGTGACTCAAGTGATGATTAGTATAATACATTTTATTCTTAATTGATGTATATTGGAAAATTTTAAAGTAGTTGCTCTTTCAAATTTGAGGGTGTTACAATTTGTTTGGATTTATAGAGGGTTTCGTGATTTTTTTTTATAAAATATATCTCTACTATATATAAAAGGGCTTAAACGGTTCTTGAAAAAACAGTTATTGAAAGTAGTTATTGAAAAAATAGTTGTTGATATATATAGTTACAGTTTTGGTCCCTTAACTCTTTTGATATATTTACTTTATACCTTTTAGTTTACATTTTACATTTTACATTTTCATTATAGTAACACATATAAGCATATATCAACTAAAATACGTTAAAAAATAATATTTAATTTTAACATGTTGCACCATTATAGTCGTCTCTTCGATACCTTCGAAATGAGTCCAATATTGAATATTTTTTGATTTAATTATTTTATTATATGTTAAAAATATGTTAAAAAATACGTTTTAACATATCACATTAACATATATAATTACGTTGTATTTTGTGGATATCACATGTGATTAATTGTGAATATCACAAATTTCGATTATTTTGGGATATCACATGTCGATCAATGAAAACATAATCATTCGACATATATATATAATATATTATTTGAAATAAAGTAAAGTAATTGATTTGAAATAAATAAAAATATTATCAAAGACCCTGGTAGACGCAGTTATTCTAACACGCCAACATTTATCAACTCCAAAGATTTTGGTCATAAATAATCAGCGAGACATAACTCCTACTTCCAACGACACCCCCCCCCCCAAAACTTCATATATTGATCAAATCCCGAGTTTATTTCATCCATACATCGCACAAGTACAAAATGTATTAGGCGATGAAAATTGTGAATTTCAAGTCATATCTACTTGTTTCGGTGGTCATGAAGATACATGGGACACTATCCGTACAGAGTTAATGGTGAACTAACTGGGTATTAAAAGGAGATTACCCAATGCCTACACTCATACACCATTGGACACGTCATGCACTTCCAGATGCAATGTCGTGGATTATCTCATACAAACGTAGATTAGATGTGAATGAAAAATATATAGAGCGTACTCGTACTCGTGAATATGTTGATTTAAATGAATTATCAAAGTTGGAATCTGTTGGAATAAAAAAATACGCAATATATTTATTATGTTTATTATCTTGATGTTAAAACTTACGTTCGATGTAATGCATTTTCTCTTTTTTTTTTAAATCGATTAACCAAGGTATAATATATGACATATAATAATATAATTAAATCAAAAAATATTCAATATTAGGCTCATTTCGAATGTATCGACGAAACGATTATAATGGTGTAACTTGTTAAAATTAAAAATTAATTTTTTAACGTATTTTAGTTAATATATGTTTATATGTGTTAATATAATGAAAATGTAAAATGTAAAACTAAAAAGTATAAAGTAAATCTATCAAAAAAGTTCAGGGACAAAAACTGTAACTATGAATTAAAAATAAAATAAGATGTGATGTGAGACGGAATTGAAAATCCATTAAAATTAAATGTTACATTTAACACCCTTATAATTAATTATTTAATTTACGTTATATCCCTTGTTTTTTCATTTTTCATTTTACACTCTTATCATGTTAACACAAATAATCGTATATAGAAAAAAATGCAATAAAAAAATACGTTTATTTTTTTACAAATTATACCATTATAATCGTCTCGTCAATACCTTCAAAACGAGCCCAATATTGAATATTTTTTAATTTAACCGTACTATTAAAAAACTATGAATATCTGTGAATTAGTTTGTTTTCTATCCATACGTTTTATTTTTTTTCACCGTTAATGTATTAAAAATACATAATTGTAGATCAACTAAAATATATTAAAAGTATGTTTCATTAGTATTATAAATTTTAATATTATAATTTTTTGGTCAATAATTTTAAGAGTGAATTGTGGATTTGGTCCATGTGTTTTAGTGATTTCTTTAACCATGGTCCTCATTCTATGTTTATTGTGGATTTGGTCTTTGTGGTATTCAATTTATTTTGGTCATGGTTCTTCTGATTAACACTTCCATTAACTTTGTTAAATCAATGACCATTTTAGTCATTTTGCCTATTTTTGTCCTTTTTTGATAAGAAAAATATAAACAATATTTTTATACACACATGTATATATATATATATATATATAACGATATTAAAATAAATAAAATAAGACATTATTGTATGATTTAATTGTTTAATTTTTTTAAAATTAATTATATTAAATACAATATAATTTTATTATTTTATTGTAATTGTGAAAAAAGATATAGTTTTATTGTTTTAATGTAATTAAAATTTCAATTTAAACAAATCATATCATAAAACTATATCTTATTTATTTAGATCGAATAAAATAAAATATGGTTTTATGATTTTATTTATTGAATTAAAATTTTAATTAAGTTAGAGACGATTTAATTATATTGTTCTTTTACTATCATTGCAACAAACAAGCTTATTGTTGATATTTTAACACAAAAAATCATTGAAAACCGTTGAGAAATGAACTATAATTTTATCATCTTAAAATTAGAAGCTCCAGTTTTCATATTGTTTTTCAGTCAAAAACTCAAAATCAATTTTCATATTGTTTTTAGTATGATAAAATTAAAGTTCATTTCTCAACGGGTTTTAATGATTTTTTTGTGTAAAAATATCAACAATAAGCTTGTTTGTTGCAATGATTATAAAAGAACAATATAATTAAATCGTCTTTAACTTAATTAAAATTTTAATTCAATAAATCAAATCATAAAACCATATTTTATTTTATTCGCTCTAAATAAAATAAGATATAGTTTTATGATCTGATTTGTTTAAATTGAAATTTTAATTACATTAAAACAAGAGTGAATTGTGGATTTGGTTCCCGTGCTTTGTTACTTTCTTTGACTACGGTCCCTATAGTATGTTTATTGTGGATTTGGTCCCCGTGGTATTCAATTTATCTTGGTCATGGTCCCTCTGACTAACGCATCCGTTAACTCCATTAAATCAAGGACAATTTTTGTCATTTTGCCTAATTTGTGTCTTCTTATGATAAGAAATATAAAAATTATATTTTTAACACACACACACACATATATATAGATATCAAAATAAATAAAATAGAATGTTATTGTATGACTTGATTCTTTAAATTTTTAAAAAAATTAATTATATTAAATATGATTTAATTTTATTATTTTATTGCAATGGTGGAAAAAGATATGGTTTTATTGTTTTAATGTAATTAAAATTTTAATTTAAATAAACTAGATCATAAAATTATATCTTATTTAATTTAAAACGAATAAAATAAGATATGCTTTTATGATTTGATTTATTAAATTAAAACTTTAATTATGTTAAAGGCGATATAATTTTATTGTTTTTTTACTATCATCACAACAAACAAGCTTATTATCGATATTTTGACACCAAAATAATTGAAAACCTGAGAAATGAACTCTAATTTTATCATCTTAAAATTAGAGGTTCCAATTTTCATATTGTTTTTCAGTCAAAAACTAAAAATCAACTGTTTAGATTTTAACGAAATAAAATATTTAAGTTACGAATACTTTAACCCACAATAAAATTAACAATTGTAATAAACTAATAATTACACATTTCTAAAACCGTGTGTCTTTTTTATTATGAGCATTTATTTTGGGACAGAAGGAGTACTGAATAATGATAAGACCATGTCGTATCTTTCTATTGATGGATGTTGTAGCTGATCTTCGTTATTTTATAAATGCTAACATGTTTTCATGTTGGTGTTACCTGACATATGATGCTCTATGTTTTGCCTTGTGGCTGTGAGTTAGAATATTCGTAACTTAAATATTTTATTTCGTTAAAATCTAAACGGTTTGTTTTGAGTTTTTGATTGAAAAACAATTGGAACCTCTAATTTTAAGATGATAAAATTATAGTTCATTTCTCAATGGTTTTCAATGATTTTGGTGTCAAAATATCGAAAATAAACTTGTTTTTTACAATGATAGTAAAGAACAATAAAATTGTATCGGCTTTAACATAACTAAAGTTTTAATTTAATTAATCAAATCATAAAAACATATCTTATTTTATTCGCTCTAAATAAAATAAGATATAGTTTGTTTAAATTAAAATTTTAATTACATTAAAACAATAAAACCATAACTTTTTCCACCATTACGATAAAATAATAAAATTAAATCATATTTAATATAATTAATTTTTTTAAAAATTTAAAGAATCAAGTCATATAATAACATCCTATTTTATTTATTTTGATATCTATATATATGTGTGTGTGTGTTAAAAATATAATTTTTATTTTTCTTATCATAAAAAGACACAAATTAGGCAAAATGACAAAAATGGTCCTTGATTTAATGGAGTTAACGGATGCGTTAGTCAAAGGGACCATGACCAAGATAAATTGAATACCACGGGGACCAAATCCACAATAAACATACTATAGGGACCGTAGTCAAAGAAAGTAACAAAGCATGGGGACCAAATCCACAATTCACTCTTAAAACAATAAAACTATATATATTTTCCCACAATTACAATAAAATAATAAAATTAAATCGTATTTAATATAATTAATTTTAAAAAAATTAAACAATTAAATCATACAATAATGTCTTATTTTATTTATTTTAATATCGTTATATATATATATATATATATATATATATATATAGGGTGCGTTTCTTTTGCAAACCAAATAATTTGTACAAACTATGCAAACCACTATATTTATAACACCCTAAATTTCGTTACCGGTATATTGATTTATGTGATGCTATACCTACTTGTAACCATAGTTAAAATAGTTGTATTTTTAGACTACTAATGTAAGTCAAAATCTTATGTGGGGGTCAATTATGTACAAATGAAACATGGGTTTAGGACTCGAAATGTTATGAAATATCCATATAAGGACCATTAGTGAATTATGCTATAGATGAAGGATCAATGTTGGACAAAATGGAAATTCTTAACCTACTTTGCCAAGTTTTTAAACCCATATTTTCAGCCATAATTTTCATTTTAATCTCAACCTCTCTCTCTAGAATCAAAATTCTCTCAACATTCAAAGCTAGGGTTTGCTTCAATTCTCATCATGCAACTATGAAGATGTTATTTTTATGAAAGATTATTGAAGAAAAAGTAAAGAATTAAGGTATGCCTATATAAATCCCAAGGTATGTTGAAGTTTTAGAATGTTATACAAAAGTTTGATCAAGAATTTTGGTTTATGATTGAAGGATTAAGAACTTGAGGTATTGATGATTAAATCTTGAAGGAATGCTAGTTGTAGAAGACAAACCAAGGTATGTACATCAAATTGTTGATTAAATAAGTTGGAAATTAAGTTGTAAACATTTGTTTGTGATATGGGAATGGTATCTAGTTGATTCATGATGATTTTGGTAGCAATCTTATGAAAAAGAAAGGTATTTTGAGCTGTCAATAGAAGTTTCAGAATTTGCAGAATGTTTGAAAAATCATATAAAATCGCTCGTTGATCCGATTGAGGTGTGTAATACACCGTTGGAAAGGTATATGTGTCTATTTCAACTTTGTAGTTTAGGACAAAAGCTGATTTTAACTCTATAAGGCTCAAAACAGTGAGTTTCTTGAGCTGGTCCTGTGAAAAACGGGATTTGTGCACTGTTTTTAGAAAATTCATATAAAATCGACAATTGCTTCAAATTGGATGAATCCAAAACGATTATAACCCTAAGAAATAGAGGAACAACTTTTGTTTAGACATTAACACCTGAATGTACCTCTAAGTATGATAAAAAGACTCAAAATCGAGTTGGTTCAAAGCTGTCAGGTGCAGGGGAATTATATATGTTGCATTATTTGTTTGTACTTTGTGTTTTAAGGACTTGTAACATATGTAATCAGATCCAATCATGTTTAATCTTATTCAGGGTCAATCTTAAGATAAGAAAGGGGTCTTAACAATGGGATAGAGGCTATATGCATATGTAAAACTCTAAGGTAACTTGGAGTGACGGGGCTTAAGGTCGGAACATCCGGAACGTGTAGCATCACTCCGATTACCATTTAAGGTACGGATATCCGATTCTTGCGAATCTCTTTAGACATTAGTCTATTATCGAGGTAATATCGTATTCCGTTTACCATCTAGACATCTATTGCTCGATTATGATTATAATTCTTCATATTCAATTCACGTAATCATATTGGGATATTGTGAGTTTGATAACTCCTCTAATTGTCGACATTCATAATGTTTATGATCATGGTTATTATTTGGAGCATTCACCATGGCTTATCTTTGATATATTCATTATTGGCTATTCGAGTTGAATTGAACTATCTTTGGATTTGATTATTTCTTTATAATTGATCCGTTATCGGATTTGAATCGTTTTTGGATTTGAACCGTTCTCGGAATTCTATTTTGATATTTAGTGATTGAACGTCACATGTTTTATGAAATTACTTCTTATACATCGACTTGACATGTTTTCAATGATTTGAATATTTCATGCTTTAAGGCACGACATCGAGGGCAACGATGTCGTGACGCCTCCATGGCGGCTATAAATTGCCATGGCGTCCTTGTGATTAGTACCCCAATGTCAATAAGTGGGTCTGGCCTGGTACCGGCCAACTTGAGGGCGAATGGATCGATCCTAGGAACCGTTTTCGGGAGCCGTTTTCGGGAACCGTTATCGGGAGCCGGTTATCGGAAGGGAATTGAGTGTATTGCCCTATACTCATTTCTTATTGTTCGAGTGGTCCGTACAACCCTCGAACCTAGATGATTTTCTTAATTCTTGACTTTTGGTGTGATGATACGTTTTAGTTACCAGTTGAGATAATTGTGTAAATTGGTGACATGCCACTTTATGTTTCGGTTTTGAGTCATTATTACTCTTTTACTCTTATTATTTTTATTAACTTGTTTATGACTGTGATTTTTATTATATAAATTATCCGCTCACTGAGCATTTGGCTCAGCCGAGGTTTGTTTTGTCCTCGGCAGGTGTAGGATCGCAGATGGGATCATCTCGGGAATGAGAGCTATGGAGTGTAACCATTTTGAAGACGACATTAGATGGAATAACTTTAGATTATGTAAATATTGTACTATAATTATGTTGTCTTAAATTTGGTCTCCCGCTTGATGGAATTTTTTTTGTAGTAACTTTTCTTCTCGTATATGTTAGTCAGTTATGTTATTGTGTTTTCATTTCGTAGCACACCGTCCTCCGGTCACGTGGGACGGGGGTGTTACAATATTAGGAAACAATAAATATATTTATGGATAATGATTATGATTCATTAATAATGATTGTGATATATATGAAAAATGTTAAGTTTATTCATTATAATCATGATTTTAAATTAGGAAATGTTAAGTTTATTCATTATAATCATGATTTTAAATTAGGAAACATAATAAAATCATATATTCATTAGACTTGATGAACGACTAAGATTGGTTTGCATAGTTTGTACAAATTGTTTGGTTTGCAAAAGAAACGCACCCTATATATATGTGTGTGTGTGTGTGTATAAAAATATTGTTTATATTTTTCTTATAAAAAAATAGACAAAATGGCTAAAATGATCATTGATTTAACAAAGTTAATGGAAGTGTTAGTCAGAAGGACCATGACCAAAATAAATTGAATACCACAAGGACCAAATCCACAATAAACATAGAATGAGAATCATGGTCAAAGAAATCACTAAACCACAGGGACCAAATCAACAATTCACTCTAATTTTAATATAAACTAATTATTGAATATTTTTATTGGTAGCATAAATATGTAACATTATATATATACTAGGCATATACCCGCGCGATGCAGCGGAATGTGAGTAAATAACGAACAATTAATGCTAATTTCTTATAGACATGTCATCAACAATAAACCATGACCTAAGAATCACAACTTATGAAACACTAAACCCTAAACCCATAAAGATATTCAATAATTAGTTTATATTACAATTATTGACGAAAAAAATTATAATTATATAATTTATAATAAGAATGAAAGGTATTTTTACGATTATGTATTTTTAATGTGCTAACGGTGGAAAAAAATAAAACGTATGGATAGAAAACAAATTAATTCATAGATATTCATGCTATTTAATAGTACGGTTAAATTAAAAAACATTCAATATTGAGCTCGTTTTGAAGGTATTGACGAGACGATTATTATGATATAATTTGTAGAAAAATTAATGTATTTTTTTTCATTGCATTTTTGTTCATATATGATCATTTGTGTTAATATGATAATGGTGTAAAATGAAAAATGAAAAAACAAGGGATATAAAGTAAATTAAATAAGTAAGTGTAAGGTGGTAAATGTTATTGTACAATAACCGTTTTAGAATTTTTATCTATACTATTATATAGACATATACCCGCACACGATGCGGCGTGAAAAATCGTGCAATCGAAGGAACAATTGGCAAAGGTATGTATCCGCTCACAAAACATCTCGAAATCAAAATGACAACAACGTTTTCATTTTAAGTTTGTATTATTCGTTCTTATCGATACTTTTGTCTATGAATCATAGACTAAATACATTAGTTTTGATTTCGTTCTTCGTTTGGTGCACTTATATGTGATTCATAGACTAAAATATCGATAAGAACGAAGAAATACAAACTTAAAATGAAACGTTGTTGTCATTTTGATTTCGAGATGTTCCGCGAGCGAATACATACCTTTGTCAATTGTTCCTTCGATTTCACGATTCTTCGCGCCACATCGTGTGCGGGTATATGCCTAGTAATAATAATTTTTTTTTTGATGGCAAACAGGTTAAAAAAAAAGAGTTAACTACAAATTTGGTCCATGTGGTTTGTTGAAATTAACATCTTTCGTCTCTATAGTTACGAAATTACAATATGACCATCATGATTTGCAAAAAACATTTGAATTTGGTCCCTCTTTTTAACGGTCATTAAAACTTCCGATAAATGAGATGAATTTTCACCGTTTTATCGATTTTTTTATCTCTCACACAATCAAAATTGATTTTATGATTTTGGTCCATGCGGTTTTTAATGGGTAAAAACCAAAAAAATCAAAAAAATGATGAAGATGCCTACCATTTATTAGAATTTTTTAATGGAAGTAAGAGGAAAAGATAAAACTTGGATTAAAAATGTTTCTTGTAATTTCGAAACTACAGTGATAAAAAATATTGTTCTTGACAAACTACAGGAACCAGATTTGTAATTTACTCAAAGAAAAAAAAAACAAAAAAAAAACTTTGAATCAAATAGCAGACGCCCTAGCCCATCGAAACAGTACCTCCATTTGGCGGGAGAAAAAGAGGGAGAAGATGAGAATTAGGTCAAAATCAAACAGTAATTGGACGATGCTTACCGGACGAGAAAGCTTGATCAGATTAATCGGCAAGCGCCGGAGATTCCTCCCCAATCGTCAATCTATTATGTCATCTCACATTCAGGTTCTTTATTTTTTTCCTATTTTTTTTTTCATATAATCAGACATACAGAAAGTTACAGTAGATTAATTTATGCGATTTTTTAAGATCGGAGTTTGATTGTTTGATTATTAGAGAGATTCGAGTCTCGTGAAAGATGAAAATGGAGCAGAAGAGTCGCTAGAGGAACGTAGTGAAAGTTTAGCTGGGACATCGGGTTCTGATATGGTTACTTGTCCGGTTTGCGGGAATAAGGTTCGAGGGGAAGAGTACACGATTAACTCTCATTTAGGTATGTCTGGAGTCCAGCTTTCTACCGAGTATTTTTTGGATCAGCCTATTCTTTCGTGAATAGTTGTTTTTTATGATCGCATTTAGTTGCTGTTTGAATTTATGTGTCTCACTTCTTGTCAATGGTTTTGCTTGGTGGCGTTTGACACATCGCTTAGTGTACACCATGAGTAGCTAACTCTCTTGCATCAAGATGTCCTGTTTAATTCACTAATAGGCATACCGGAGAGAGCGGAGTCTCATGAATTGTTTACCTGGCATATGCATTCTAGTGTTTGTTTGTTGGTTTTTTGTATTGCTATTAAAAGCTTTTCACTTTCCATGATTCTGGAAAATTATGTCTTAAAGGGGTTAGTTTGTTTTATTTGTTTGCAAGTCCACTTGAAACTTATGGATGCGTTTGGTTTTTAGATGCATGTTTAGCAAGAGGTACCAAGCGGAAATTAAGCCAGCAGACACTTCTTCAGTTCAATTTCTGCTCCAAATCAAAAGTCCAATTTTACTCAACCAATTTGGATGATACAAAGTCTAACCCAACTAGTCTTGATAAGGATATAACCGAGTTAAGTGGGGTAGCTACTGAGGACACCAACAGTATTACATGCGGGTCATCTTCAAGTTCAGACAATATTTCACTAGTAAATACAGATGGTTCTGCAGAAGTTTCAGTGAATAGCGAGAGAATCAGTGTCAGGGGTGGGTCCCCTGTAAATAATGTTGGAAGAGTCGACTCCCCTTCATTGCTCCCTGAGACTGAGGTCTCTGAAGATGACAGTGCCAATTCTGATGATGACATATCGGGAAAGTTGCTTGCAACCTTTATTGTTGGCCGAAGGTTTAGTGAAGAAGGAGAACTACATACAGGAGCAAATATATCTCTTTGTAGAGATCCTGAAAATATCAAGGACCCTAATGCTGTCAAGGTTAATCTATCTGATGTCTAGCTTACATTTAGATACTGACTGTTTTGCAAATGTTAAAGAATCACATGGCCTTTGATCCAGGTTCTTTCTGCAGAATCTGGATGCAGTAAGGTGCTTGGTTATATACCTCGAGAGCTAGCTGAACATTTATCAAAATTAATGGACACCTTTGGCTTGAGCTTTGAGGTATAATAGCATCGATCTAGAATGCTACCAATATAGCTGTTAATGAGCTAGTGCTCTTCTTCTTCATACTGTTTTCATACCCCCTCTCTATGTATGTGTCTGTATTCAGATGGGTGTAAATGTATATGTATGCTTACCTATAATTATGATATGATACAAGGTTATGCTGCATTACCCCATAAGCAATTGTATGCCAAAGAATGTATTTATCACTGTGAATATGACACCAAACCATTTTCTAGTTTCAACCATATTATCGACCATAAATTAACAACAAAGAATTAAATACTTCACCCTTGGTGTGTTCAGGTCCAATCCACAGCTTAGAACAACATTTTGATCTGACTTGCTTCATGGAATTCTTGACTTCATCTCATCTGATATGATATTGGAAATGACCGTATGCTATTTTCACTGTATGAGTAACTTTCTGTAGACATATACAGTAGAGCGTGACTTTCTAGATCTGACTAGTGCTGGACCTGGTGCACTGGGAAATATGTTCCCTCAAAATAATAGTTTGATATTTTACAATGGGCTGTATTGCAGGGTCGTATTATGTCGGTTCCTGAACATACTCATGCCGTTGTCCCAATTCAGATTTCGTGTCAAGAGAAGATTTCTTCTAGCGAACTAGAAGGCGAAAACTTTCAGGTTTTCAAGTCATTATGCCGGCATGTTTTAAGCGCTGTCAAGTTGAGTGAGGCATCCCCTCCTGGCATGATGAAGTACCAACAGAATTTTTGCCTGTTGCTACAAGAGGCTTTAAGGACGACTCCTCATGTTTTCACACATGAAGAAAATATCTTCTTAGGTGCCTATATGGTACTTACTGTCATTTATATATGTCCTTGTTTCTGTAGAATTTCATGCTAATATGTATGTTCCGTGTTTGCAGAAAAATTCCTTTTACTTTCTGATGATAGTCAGAGGCTCTTTATTCGTCTTTATACAAGAAAAGGTGTTAGTTTTCTCTTTTAGACATTAGATCATCATGTCCTATTGTTCCTGGTTAGTTTTATTTTTGTCCTGTCGTTGATTCTTCTTGTTGATTAAACCTCGTTTTTAAGGAAGGTCGTATAATATATAATACAAGTGTCTCAAGGACTTATCAATGCGATCTCGAAAGGGAAGAATGTGATCATGTGGCAATTTTTTTTCCGAACATTGGAGTGATAGTTGGCGTTTTGCACGTGCTACAAATGCATTAATATATCAGCATAGTCCTGTTTAATTATGTGATTGTTCTTTATTACTGAAGCAAATCATGTGTTGCTTGAACACATTGACTGTATGATTAAATTTGAACGTGTGGAAAAATGAGGGGGAATGTCGTTGATCGAGAAAGATATCTTGTTTTTTTATTATAAGATGATGAGCAGCCTTTTTTTGCTTACCTCTATTTTTATCTTGTGCCATTTTACCATCATGCTGTAGAAGGTAATTACCTTGTTGCAACATATAGGTTCAATTGATGGAACTTCTATGAGAATTGGATTTTTCTGATATTGTTATAATCATTTTTAGTAACTCTCATTTTGTATGTTATGGGATGTGCTAACACTTTTTTTTGTTGGTACTTGGTAGTGTGATAATATAATGTAATTGATGTGTATTTGCATATGATATTCAGTGAGTCAAGATTTCTTTGGAAGAGTAATTCTTATAGTTCTCAGCAATTTGTAAACAGTGCTGATGTAATATAAATGTATGTTTCTTACTTCAGGTCCATGGTTTCGGATGTCTAATATTTCTTATGCTGAAATATTGGACTGCCAACATGCGGTGAAGGAACTCTGTGGTAATTTAATTTTATTTACAAAATAATTACAGCTTATTACCTTTGCCTATATTCTTAAGGCTATAATTCAAATTTATACGACTTTGATGAGGTTGTGTATCGCAGAAGCAGGTTATGTTTGTTCCATTGAAACCATAAGTGAATTACATAAAGATGATCTGGACGGGATCTTGAACATACTTACTGTTGGTGAGCTGCGGGAAATCTTATGTGTGATTAATAAGGTCTGCATTGCATGAGATCACTGAACTTTTGAAATTTTATGGCTATGAAACTCCTTCATCAGATGACTGGTTGAAAGGATTTTCATTGCATAGAACAGAGAAGCTACCATTCGGTTTATTTCTGGCTTGTGAGAGGGTTCTATCGTTTGCTACTTTAGCCTGTGCCTGGCTAGTTTTAGAGATTTCATTTTATTTTTCGTATATAAGTTTTAGATAGACTTTGCATGTCTTGTTAATTTTTTCTTGGATCTATATCTTGATGATGTTACGGGCCTTGAATGTGTGGAAGCTTTTGTGTTATTCTGGTTCAAGTGTTCTGCGTTTTATTCTTTGTTGTGCTATTATTACGTACATTTTCAGCATCCTGTCCAATTACCGGAGAAGATTGGTTTCAGTAGTGATTTAAATTATCAAGGAGGTTATGGTTCCTTGACCCTGATAGAGTTTATTTAATAGCATTTTCATGTTCCTCCTTTCTTCTATCATATCTCTTCATGAAGCATTCTAGTCAGGTCTTTGCCAATAAAGAGGAGAAATTTTATGTAATTGTTAACTAAACCTGAAGTTTACAAGTACTACAAATAGAATAACATGGTGTTATATTTGTGCATAGTCATTGCAATATTTTTAATGATATTTATTTAAGCAATAGCCCTCTGTGTATTCAGATACACTATAGGGCATACCACATTCATTGTTTATAAGCTGGATGAAGTTATCAAACATCTCTTTGTCTTCCTATAATTTCCTATTTGTATTTTCCTCAGGTTGTTCATTATATTTTTGATGTAGTATACACTGATGGAGCATTCCGGAGGGGTCCTCCTAAATTTGGTTGATACTGTAGTTGTGCTCCTAAAGTTACATATTGGCTTCTGATGACCACATAAGAAGAGAACTATTGTGTGGTCAGATACGGGCCATACATTGCAATAATTTAATATTGCATACTTTTCATCTCGTTCTACAGAACAATGCTTGCACTACTAGACTTGTGCAAGATATTAAAGTTGAAAAATTGATGGCATGGACCCTCCCTTCCATTGTTACCAATTTTCATTAAAATGTTTTTGTAGATGGGTCAACCAGTGAGTTTTAGATACTTTTGCTTTGACTATTTTGTCTATTTGGCGGATCCTTGCTTCTGTTTCTACTGATATTTCTCTAGTTCAACATTTTATTGGTGGGGTTAACAAATGAGCTTCAATATGTCTTTTATTCTTATGTTGTGTTTTAGTTGCATTTAAACTGGTAAGAAGACGGAACAAAAGATAGATGATTAATGATTACTGTTTCCCAGTTGCAGCTGGAGCCTACAACTTGCTTTATGTTTTAATCATCCATGTAAGAGGAATGACTGTGAGTTGTTAAAATATGGGGTAGATGGAGAGGGCTTTATGCATGCTGAAGTTATGTGGCCCTCGAAGTTCATATTATTTTCTCTTTCAATTGTATGAATGTATGGCAATTCTTTTGGAGCTGTAGGTTGCTAATTCTTTTGTGAATTGTTTCCCTTGTGTGATCAATCATTAGTGCCATTTGATTGCTAATCGGTTAAGATGAACTTCTTCTGAAATTATATGTTTAAATTATATAGCTCTCCTTGAAAGGGCATGTAGATGATGAATATCTTACCGACTCAGTTTTAAACTTAAAATCCTGCATCAAGAATTTTATATCCAATATGCTGGCCTTTTGTCCCTTTGTTCTTCTGTCGTATATTTTAAACTTCATTACAATGGAATTTAGCTCTCTTAAAGGTTATTCCATCATTTCCCAAGTTCAAATATTTTTCTGATAAATCTTATAATTTTTCAGAAATGCAGTCATAGTTCACGCAAGCAGGAATGCATTTCTTCACTTCTTTCTACATATGTGGATGGATCAAGGTCTTGTGATTTTCCCAAGTTCTTCACTCCAATTGTGTTCAGTTTCTTTCTTTTCTTAACTACAATCATGTATGCTACAGCCCATTTCTACAAAAAGCAGTCCTGGAAAAAGCGGGATCCTGTATACGTATTTCTTCAGCAGCCGATTCCCTAATTTGGCGTGTTGAGGTAATCTATATGCCTTTGCATTATGTTGACGTATCCAAGATAGATAGATCTCTTAGATACCTCTTTTATGTGTGCAGAGGCTTTTTTTCTGTAATGGGGAGCAAGATCTGTCAGCATTTTTACTTGTGGATTTGGGAATTGTAAAATATCCAACTTACAATTGTGTTGTCACTGACCAGATATTTTCTAGTCGAAATGATCTACTATCTTATGAGGAGGTAATGCCGAGACATCCTTGATTATTTAGGTATACTGCTGTCTTTACCCAAGTAATCTGGTGGTAAGCTGTCAATAGGCACTTGAAGTGGCACAAATCATGGATGAATCTCTTGAAGAAAATGATTCATCAATGGTCTTGAGATGCATTGCAATATCCGACTCCAGTATATCCAATTCTGCTGCAAAAACAATACAATTGTCAACCTCCAAACAATTGCCTGCACCCTTTCCATGCTTTTCAGCTTTATGGATCTACTCCAAGGTGGTTCTGTTAGGTGTTTCTTTTCTTGAGTGTGAACGTAGGTATGGGTGTTGGCACTATCTTATCGTCTACTGCTTCTATGATTTGTCAAACTATGCTGAATTATCATAGTGAGGCTTGTTGCTTTATTGTGAAACTTTTTCTGTTGGATATTTATTCTTCGTAGCCACTTTTCCTGCATTTGTGTAAACACCTCTTTTGGAAGATGTGAGTAGAGCAATACACAAATTATTATTACTCGGCGCATCCTGGTTTGCTAGGTGACAGCATTTGGTTGGGTAAGTCAGAGGGTACATGCAATTCTATCTGTATTTAGCTAGGATAAATAAAAGTTGATAGACAGCGACCAGCAGGAGCTTCAGATTAATTATCTTCCATTTTGTCAGTAATATGGACATTTGACTAACGTAGTTCTGTGTCACTTAGTTACTGCTATATGGTTCAGGGAAAATTTGAATGAGCAGAGGGAAACAATTAAGACCAAATCGACCTGCTGTTTTTTCTAGTTGAAATGTTGGCCTGCCAAGAAACAGTCTATGCTTACGTATCGGAAATTCCAATGATGTGTGTTTTGTGTCCACACCAGAATGAATATAATTAGAAAATGAGGATATATGATAGAAGGGTTATGTCACCAATTGAAGAGAAGCATTGGAATGCTTTTTGTTGAGTGTACAAATGCACTAGAGGGGAGGGAACTTGCACTATAAGTGGATACATTTATGGTGAGGAAGTTGGCAAATGAGATTTGGCTGCTGTTTGGCATATACCACAGGATCAACTCTTTTATCAATTTTCGTTGGGTCCATTTTTGGTCGATCCCAACTTGTTTGCGACATAGAAAGTTTGTTGTTATACTTCATGACAGCTGGCTGTAGATAAGAAATAGCAGGTTTGTTGTTCGTGATGTTCTACGAGCATTCGTTTCTTGTATATGTTGATGCTACATCACTAAACTTTTCATTATTAATTTATTATAGTAGAATAGCAACAGCTGGCTGTCTGTAGCACTGTTGGTTCTTTTCTTCTCATATGTGATTGTAAGGGATGAAATACTTTATTTTTGCTCAGGTACGAGGATGCAATAAATTTACTCAGGAACCTACTGCTTAATTTTGCTAATGATAGAAGAAGAGGATATTGGACATTAAGACTGTCCATTGATTTGGAGCATCTGGGCCGTGTCAATGAGAGCTTGTGTGTTGCTGAAACTGGGTTAGTTGATCCGTGGGTTCGTGCTGGTTCAAGAATATCATTGCAAAGGCGGGTACTTCGCTTGGGAAGGCCGCCAAGACGGTGGAAAGTTCCTAGTTATTCAGAGTCTCTCAAAAGGAAGATCCCTGAGGTTGCTACTTGTTAGTATTGGCTTCTCTTCGGCTATTTTTAAATTAGTGATTCATTATCAGTTTGGTTTGTAGATGTGAAGTTATGACGTCTAGGGGATTAAGCTTTAAATTTTTTTCTTTGTTCTTCACTTAACAAGCCTCTTTTGCCCAAATATCTTTTAGGTTCACGTTCAAGGTAGGCCACTTAACTGCAAAACTGGAACAAAGAGCAGGTTTTATGGTGAAGATGGAGAACAGTGTGGTGTAGAGCAGCTTGCTCTGCAGTATTATGCGGGAGAAGGAGGTGGTTGGCAAGGTGTCCATTCAGAAAGTGGCATTTGGCTGACTGTTTTCGGGCTTCTTATGTGGGATGTGATCTTTGCTGATGTGCCAAATGTCTTTCTCACCAGATTTCAGGTACTTAAATAAACTAATGTCATGGGATGGTTTCATGGTCTCAGTTTCTTTTGTGTTGGTACTTGTCCTGCTAGTTGTTAATTGTTACACATATGTATGCCATAGCTATGTAAATAATGGTTATAAAGACGACTATCACTTTCCATGAGGGAAGTAAATGGATGCCATATATATCCACCCATGTTCGTATACTATTTAAGTGATACGTATCCACTGTAAGCAAATGTGGTATAATCTGTATTTGAAAATATTTAACAACCATATATTTTTTCATGTAATATGTAGTGAATTCTCATCAATTTGTAGTTTGTAATCCTCAAGTTGTTGATGCATGTTTAGTTTTCTGCATAGGCAATATAGCATTTCCTTGCTTTTTTTTCTTGGCCTCATATGTTAATATGTATTTTTTTATTAGATAAAGAGGATGTACATACTATTTAACTTTTTAGTAGTATGTTTTTGATAATGAACACATGCAATTATTTTAACAGTATGTTCATCACTAAGTTACACTTTCTCTAATTCTCATCAAATATCATACAAAATACAATGTAATATCTGGATCCAACCCATGCCTGTATCCAACTTAACAAATATCTATGCTGATATACACATACTTATATAATCGTATCTCATCTGTTTACACCCATGCTTGCCATTGTTTTATTTTGTTGCATGACACTTGATACGATACTAGTCAAATGCTTATAATAACTATAGCCAATCTAGAAATCTCCACTTCAATTGGGAAGACGTTTCATAGGTAGAGCAAAAGTTTCTTAGACACTTTACTCGGATCAATAGTAGTTTTGTTTTATCCTATAATATGCTTTTGGGGTTGGTGCCGCTCTATTCTTTATGTAGAGGTCATGTTTGCTTACATCTTACTCTGGTGGGGTGGGACATACTGGGTGCGTTTGGTTTTGTTTTACTTTTGGGGTTGGCCGCATTTTCAAGATTTTTGTGCAATCATACAACTTTGTACCTACATTAATAGGAAGATATTTGTAACCAATGACCTACGATGTCTGGAAGATAGGGCTTTATTTCTGAGGTCTTTAGTTCTGTTTCTATTGCAGACTTCACCCTTAGATTTGGACACAGATAACTTTTACGAAGCTAGGAAAAGCATCATAGAACCTCTGCTGGTAAAGATTGAAGAAGGCATGGGTGAGGAGATGCTCATAACTTCATGGGAATCCCATTTGGGAACAGCGTGTCGAGGAGTTGACTGGAACAGGCACTCGTTAACTGAGCTTCGAGCAATCGTGACATGTATCGGTGGCCGTTGTCTGGCCTCGATCTGCCGACACCTGGCTCAAGATTATCGGAGTTGGTCTAGTGGCATGCCAGATCTACTATTGTGGCGTTTCCATGGAGATTATAGTGGGGAGGCCAAGCTTGTGGAAGTTAAAGGGCCGAGGGATCGTCTTTCTGAACAACAGCGTGCATGGCTTCTGTTTTTGATGGATTCTGGCTTCAATGCTGAGGTTTGTCGGGTCAACCCTCCGGTTTCCAAGTAAGATTATTTGATTCGACAATGAATTAACAAACTTGGTTTTCCTGCATTTGCTTATTGCATTTTAGAAGAAAACCGTTTTTAAATCATACTCTGCCATCTTGTTGATACGACGTGAGAAACCGATCAGAATCGCTGAAAACGACAACACGAGAAAGTTCGAGAAAGTTGTCGTGCGTGTTCAATTGGTTTGTCGTATCAAGTCATTAGTAAGATATGAAATTATGTAATATTTTTTTCCATTTAAGAATGATAATTTTTGTGGTGATTGAATCACCTTTCATCGAGTATTTGCAAGTTCAATTTTGTACTTGTGTAATATGTACAAGGTGAAGGTTTAAACGAGAACACATTTATTTTACGACAATGTGAGAACATTCTTATCACATGTGATAATACACGTGCAGATGACTTGGCCCAAAGTGTCTCTGAATTAGTACCACGTGTGATACACTACAGTGTCACATGTGATTTACCCGAATAAAAGAGTGTTTTCATAAATTGAATATATTCTCGTTGAACCCTTTCCCATATGAACAATGTTTAAAAGTCTAATTGGTTGATATAACCGGGACCGGTTATAACCGTTTAGTTAGGACCGGCCAATGGCCATCTGCCCATCTCTAGTTAAATCTTCAACCTTGTGACCTTTAATGGTCAGATGGTTTATCCATTTATCATAAAGTTTTCAAGTTAATGAAAATGGAATGTGATTTTGAAGGATTTTTGAAACTTATATCACACTCTTTATAATATGATCGGATTAAGTTTTGATAAGCTACAGATTTATCTTAATGTTAAAAAGAATATTTTTACTATATTATACAATATTTACAGCTTATTATTATTATTATTATTATTATTATTATTATTATTATTATTATTATTATGTACATATAAGTATGTGACTTATTAATTCGTTTGAACTTTTTAGAAAACTAACTTATAATCAACTGATAAACATGTTCAAATACAAAATAAACATAAAACTTTATAAAAGTGATAACCAGTAGAAGATTTTCTCTATTTCAAAACCCCACAAATTCAATTATGATACCTTCTTTCTTTTGTTCCATTTATGATCTTTTTGCAGGCTTTATCTTCACTAGACAATTGCAACATAACCACATGAATCAAATCCACTGCATCCATTTCTGCTGGTCGGCAGAAAAAATTATTTTGAAATATCGTGAATCAACAATTTATTTCTTATCGAGTTTTGGGAAAGGGTGCAAAATCTTGTCTTAGATCTATAAAAGGCAAAATACATTAAAAAAAATTAAAATAAGCATGTTTATCTTGGGAGCTGTTCACTGAACACTTATCTAGTAATTGTTTATCGGATTATTTACCTTATAAGATGAACATGACAAGGATTGAGGATCTTACTTGGTAAGTGAGGGTGATTAACTTCTACCTGGTAAGTGCTTACCGGGTAAATTATTGCATATGATACCATTTTGATGGATTACAATCTTACCCGTTAAAACAAGTGAAACCTGTTGACACTTATCGGTTAACGCTTACTGGGTAAGTGTTTTAAACGGTCCCTTAGTTCGTATTTAAACATTAAAGTGTAATGATAATCTTGTTTCTCGATTAGTGTAACAAACATTTAAGTATTCCTATTTCGTACCTATTTTACCCGATAAAAAAGTTTTCAGCCTACGTGACATCGAACGATTGTCATATGATATTTCAGCCTATGAGCTTTCACACACTTCTCACAAGCCGAAGGTTTTCACGAAAAAAGATCTCCACACCATACCCTTCCCAAACCCAACCTCCTCGTAGAATTTTGGTTTGATTTTGCCACATAATTAGTAATTACAATATAATTTAACAACTTAACATCCACATTATCAATAGTTACAAGATTTACCTGTTATCAATCAAAATATGTATAAAATAAAACAAATAAAACATTTGTTACACTAATTAAGAAAAATCATACACTAGGTAAAAAATAAGACAATCTTCATTATATATTTTTATATATATTAAACAATGAAAGGTGATTTTATGGTAGATGGTTAATGACAAAAAGATACAAGAGCCTCTGGGGGCCATGTGTTTGCAAAAAGCAACCAGTGTCACACCCACATGGATATGCCAACCACCAACCTTGCAAAAATCTGTGCAATTTATTGACCATTTCACATTGTTTGAATCTTTAATAATCAAACCCTCATTTATTTCTAAATCTGTCTTCTTCCCCTTCTTCATTTTCAATTCTTTCATCCTACCCCACACCTTCAACACCATGTTACTCCACATTCCGTGGTGGACCGAGCGGTTGGTTAGCCGTTAGCCCATGTCGATTTCCGTATGATGGTGTAGTCGGCCGGTTGAGAAAGAGATTCGAACCATAGTCAAGGTTGCAATTGGTACATTGTTGTTACTTGTACTGTATAACTTACAAGTTGTACCCTTCAACAAATTGAACCACTACAAAAAGAATCGGGTTTTTTATAAGACGTTAACAAACTCTTTTTATAGGACTTACGTTTACAGGGTCAAACAATTTGTTCGTCTTTTATGAAGGTGTTACAATACGTTGACAAAAACGTCATAACTAGTTTTCTTAGAACACTTTTAAAATAAAGTCTTCTATTAGCTTTTTTATAATACACTTTTGAGAAGTGTCGTGTGAACACATCTTTTTATGGCGACATTTACTTTATTTTTTTCAAATAATGTCATGAAAAAGAGAACTAATACGACACTTTACTTCAAAAAAATATTCTAAAACACTTGTTTAGGACGTCTAAAAGTGTTCTATCAACTTATTGTAACATCTTTACATGGGACGTAAAGCAGACTATTATGACATTTACAAATATTTGGCTTCCTAATAACCGATTTTGTTGTAGTGAACTCTCACTTAACATTTAAAAATATATAGTTACTTCCCTGAGTATTTTGTTGTTACTTAAAGTCTCAATAATGCATTATTGAGGCTTTTTAAGACTTCAAAATCCATCTCCCTCAACCACAAGAAACTCCCACTAGCCCCTCAAAACAACTCCTTTTCCCTCCTAAAACTATAAAAGCCAAGAGAATTATCAGCTTTGGTGACTTGTACGTTGTTATGTGCGTTTGGTATGCATACGGGACTGGATAGAATTGGATGGACGAGAGTGATGTAGTTTATTAATTTACCAATGTTGTCTCATCTCCCTTATTTTTGTTCCACCTATTTTGGTGGTGCAGAAAAAAAATTGAATTATTGCCCCTCCTGTCCCATGCTGTCCTGTCCCACATACCAAACGCATAGCATGTTGTTGGTTGTACTGTACAACCCAACCATGCATACCTAAGCCCTTTTAAGACATCAAAATCCATGCTCACTCAACCATACTCCTTCAAAACATCCCAATTTCCCTCCAAATACTAAAGAAACTTAGCTAACATGATCAACTTTGGTGACTTGTACAGTGTGCTAACTGCAGTTGTACCTCTTTACGTTACCATGTTCTTGGCTTACGCCTCCGTAAGATGGAACATTTTCTCACCACAGCAGTGTGGAGGCATCAACAGATTCGTAGCCATTTTCGCCGTCCCTCTTCTCTCCTTTGAGTTCATTTCCAGGATCAATCCTTACAAAATGAACCTCAAATTCATAGCAGCTGATGGTGTTTCAAAGGTTTTGACACTAATAGCCTTGTTTCTATGGGCAAACTTGTCGAAAAAAGGAAGCTTAGATTGGGCTATCACGATGTTTTCGCTATCTACACTCCCAAACACACTAGTTATGGGAATCCCACTTCTAAAATCCATGTATGGGGATGATAAAGAATCGATAATGGTACAAGCTGTCGTTTTGCAGTGTATAATTTGGTACACATTGCTTCTGTTCTTGTTTGAATATAGGGAAGCTAAGAATTTGATACTAACAGCATATGAAAAAGATAGCAGCAATGGCAGTATTAGCAGTAGTAATAACAGTAACAGCCAAAGAAATGAAGGAAGCTTTCGGGAAGGTCAAGAAAGGGTTGAGAGAAGTACCTGTAATGAAGATGATATCGTCAATGTGATTCTTTCAACGCCTTCAAATCCGCATATGCTTCAGAATCTCAATAGGGTAGCACCTGCGCTTGCAAGTGCAGTAGAAGATGATAAACGAGAGTTGCATCTGTTCATTTGGAGATGCAGGTGCTGCACTTCTCCAGGTAAGATTATAAACAAATTACCAAAGGGTCATTGGCCCGGTGGTATCTGGGTTACCGGTAAATCCTAGCCTTCTTGAAGGTCATGGGTTCAAACCTCACCAACGTTGAGGAGTGCCGTATATAAATATTATTTACTTAAAAAAAAATAACGGAAATGAGTTGACACCTGAATTGAACAGGTGTATGCGAACAGTCGTTAGAAGTATGCAGCAGAGAGAACGAGAAAGCGGAGAGTGTTGAAGAACCATATACCATCGCGTCTCCAGGATCACCAGAAATGTTAAAGAAAATCTTGAAAATGGTATGCTTTAAGCTGGTGAAAAACCCGAATTCATATGCAAGCATACTTGGTCTGAGCTGGGCTCTGGTTTCTTGCAGGTAACTTGATTCACAAGCGTTTGTGTATTTAAAGATCAAGATCGAAACTTTTTGAACTTTTGTTTCTGTTTTCTATGATATATGCAGATGGGGAATAAAGAAGCCACAGATTCTAGAAAATTCAGTTACCATTCTCTCAGACGCAGGCCTAGGAATGGCTATGTTTAGTCTAGGTAAGAATGAAAA
This sequence comes from Arctium lappa, assembly GCA_023525745.1. NCBI lineage: Eukaryota > Viridiplantae > Streptophyta > Magnoliopsida > Asterales > Asteraceae > Arctium > Arctium lappa. The sequence goes on along the minus strand of CM042056.1, from coordinate 15,529,773 downwards.
TTGAAACCTAGTATGCTACATGAACCGTGTTCTTCAAGACTTCTTTAACGTAAAACTGCTATCTATGGCGTTCAAGGTTTGTTCATGGCTTCACAACCAAAGCTTATAGCCTGTGGGAACAGATTAGCAGCATATGGAATGGTAGCAAGGTTTGTAGCCGGACCGGCTGTGATGGCAGTTGCATCTATCGCTGTCGGTTTAAGAGGCACTATCCTACAAGTTTCTATTGTACAAGCTTCTTTACCACAAGGGATTGTGCCTTTTGTGTTCTCTAGGGAATACAACCTACATCCTGACGTTTTGAGCACAGCGTAAGTCCCTGCCTCCCTGGTGTTTCACTATTCCTTGTTACTCCTTCCGTCCCAAAATAAATGTCCATGATGAAAAAAGCACATGGTTTTAGGGACGTGTAAGTTTTTAATCAAGTAGATGACAATTTTACCCTTAAGAAATTTCTCTATCTCATGATTATGGGTAGAATTGGAAAGTAGAAACTTATTTTGGGACAAACTAATATAGAAACGTGGACACTTATTTTGTTACAGAGGGAGTATGTTGATCTTACAACAATACTAATGTTGTTCGTTTCTCTACAGGGTGATATTTGGAATGATAATCTCTTTGCCTATCACAATGTTGTATTACATCTTGCTAGGTCTGTAAGTGAAGCAAATGACCGTGGGAAAACCAAAGAGGGGGGGAAGAATTGATCCATGAGTGTTCATAATATCAAGACAAAAGGCATACGATAACTACATATGTCAAACGAAGTATTTAAAGATTTTCGTTTCACATTGTTGTCATGATAGTATGAGTAGCACAATGGTTAGTGTTAGGTGTTGTCGGTTTACAGCTTATACTTTCATAAACTAATGCTTTAACATGACTGTAACAGTTGGTCATCATTTTACGCTCTTTGGTAACTAACTTAAACCATAAAATAGATTGATAAGTTCATTTTGGTCCACATCAATTAGAAAGATTATTCCTAGATAACATCAATCAATGACATTTTACATTAACGGTTCAAGAGTAAAGTATAAAGCATGATCATTAATTGCAGTTTGTTTGGTAACTAACAAAGGAGACAAAGATACCCTCAGTTTCATGTGACTTGTTTTGTCCAGACCAGAAACATGCAGGGACCCCTATACCCAGATCGGAGTAGTATATTTGAGGTAGATGGGTTTCTTTCTCTCTCTATATATATTGAAAGAGCCCAAGTTCAACACGTGATTGGCTTTTTGAACCATCATACTTGGTTTTTTGTAGCAAACTAACCAAAGTTCTTTCAAAAATGCAAAAGAACGTTATATCATTTTGCACCACATGACTAGTGTGCTACAAGAAGTCAATAACCCAAAATATGACAATGACCGGTAAGTTACAGAATAAGCCACGGTATAGAGGACGTGTTTATATACTTTGAAGCTAATTTAGTACCCTTAGTTCTTGATTGTACTTCATGCATGAATGGTGGTACCTATACCTCATGTCCAGGCTTCAATGTTAAATGTAAGCTGTGAATTCACATACTGATCAAGAACCAGTCTCAATGTATGCTAATTTTACCAATTTGGAAAGATATATGCTAAATCTACAAATGGATCACATGCTCTACCTAGTTAGGACCGTTCACTGCCCCTGGTTTATGATTGTACTGATGCATGAGTGGTGAAGAAATGATCAAAAGCTCTCCTCATGTTTTGATGACAAAATCTATGTCATGACATCAATCCATATACTTAATACAGGCACAAAATAATCCCTAACTGAAGTCAACAGTCACCCCACGATATCATAAATGAAGACCATCGCTTTCCGGTGATCATATATCTTCTCTCATGGTTAACATTATACAAGTAGCGGACTGATGTGCAAAGAGACGTTGGTAGATTTCAGGAAACACAACTTAGTGAAGTTTGCTAATTAGCCAAATGCAAACATATAGAATAAAGCCCATTTTGAGAACACTGCCTACAAACCAGTGTCCGCAAAGTTGCTTCCCATATTGACATTGTGCCCTTCAAAGCCATTTTCAGCTGTCTATTTCTCAATCGGCAGCTTGTTTTTGGAATAGTTAATTCAGTGTGTGAGTAGCAATACACATAAGCTAGCTAAACCTGGTTCATGAATGAGCATTTCACAATTAGTACAAAGAGAGATCTAAGTACCGATGGAGCCAGAAACCAATGGCCTGCATGAGTGGGTGAGCAAAGCATGCTCCAAGAGTTTCAATCTAGTGATAGTTAGATACGACAACCTTATGGATTCCTTACAATAATCCTAGGGAACATCCGGCGGCCATGGCTGCAAACGGCCAAACGAAAAACATGTTCAGTTGTTAACAACCTCAAAAGCCCTCACCACATCCCAACTCCTGTATCCGTTCACGTTCCAGGCACCAAATAGGTGATGCCCAATTATCCCAACAGACGCTGCTAAAGCTACACAATTGTCCATCCACACTGTGTGAGTATTGAGTAAGCCACCACATAACCTGTCCTACCAATTTCAGAAAAAGCACAAAACTTCTATATTCGGCTGATGAAATACAACTCAATCACAACTTCTTTTTCAATGTAATCAACTAGTAATCGACTAATTTCCAGTGAATGCTAACCCTAGGAACACATGTTAGGTGAGTACATGGCGGGCCTGAAGGGAAACGAGCTAACAGTATGCAACCCCCAATTAGGCAAAATATTTCTTTGAAGTATATAGTATTTATATACTACAATGAAACTCACAAACACTCCTCACCTTTGGTGAGGTTGGAACCCTTGACCTGTAGGAAGGTTGGGTTACAGGATACCGCCCGGCTGATGGCCCTTTGGTAATTCTGCAAACTATTATATGAAACATACAGCTTCACATCCTAACATCTGTGGTGAAACAGTGAACTAAAAATACAAATGTACTGCCTAGAACTATTAAACATCTGACATATTATTAAAATACTTCAAATCAATTGAGAGCAAGCATCACATAACTTTATACCATTCAGGCCCTTCCTATATTCTTTCATGTGGGTTAATCTAGGGCGAGATATTATAAATCTTGAAGTCGCAGTGACAAGGGATAAGCATACAGAAGGGAACTTGACTCAAGCTTGCAAGAATCTTAAAGAATCTTAATTATGATCTAATGTTGGTTTGTCAAGCTACAAAGTCACAAAATAAGGGAAAATTTAGAAATTTAAAACATTTGTTTTTTGGTCCTAGGTGATATCATCAACCCTAGTACTATCGCATCCAGAAAAGATAATTTATGTGTTTTTAACTGGGAGAGTTGAACAATAAAGGTCCATATGTAAGACATCCATGATCCATCATGTTCATATTGACACCTGTTGACTATTTTTATTAATGTGCAGGTTGTAGTCGAGGTAAAATTACCAGCAATTCCGCCATGTGCATATTGACACCTATTCATGTGAAGTCTAAGGGCGCGTTTGGTTTGCGGGCCATTCCAATCCTGCGTTTGGTTTGCAGGAAAGAATTTCGTTGACCGGATTTCAAATCCGTTGACCATTTTAAAATCCCTCATATGATGGATTTGGAAATCCTTGGCATTGGGCCTGGATTTGAAATCCAAATCCGATGGATTCTAAAACGTGATCCAGACTTCAAATTGTATCGATCCAAATCCGATGTTTACCAATAAAAATAAATTCTTTATAAAACAAACATATAATAAAAAAAAAAACTTAATCCAAATCCAAATCCTACAAACCAAACAAGACTTGTAAAGGAATGGATTTGAAATCCATTCCAAATCCTACAAACCAAACACATGAAGGGATTTCAAATCCCCCAAATCCAAATCCCTCCTTGAAATCCAATCCATTCCATTCCAATCCCGCAAAAACCAAACGCGCCCTAAGAGATATGTGGTTTCTAAAGGTGAGGATCTCTTAGTTTTTAAGTTCTATGTATCATTTCTCTAGTTATGCTCATCTCTTGCCAAGAGGAAAGAAATAATACAGACCGATATAACTATAAGAAAGAATGTTAGGCAGTCACAATTAAGCAGGAACGGACCCATAATTTTTTTCATACGGTGGCACCATATAATATAGACAAAAAAATAAACACAAAAAACATGGTTTTTATCGACGTGTCTTCATCTTTTTACCGATGTTCAATATTGTCGATGTGTTTTTAGCCTAATTCCACCATTTCGAGTTTTTTAAGCTTTTTGCTTGATTTCGAGGGATTTTTAAGTTTTTTTTTTAATTGATTTCGAGGGATTTTTTTTCGGTTTTTTGGTTGATTTCAAGAGTTCTTTTTTTTGGGGTTTTTTTGGTTGATTACGAGGTACGGTTGCACCTTCTTGAAGTTTCCAAAATAATACGGTAGCACCTTTCACGAACCTAAATTTTTTACCCTTCACCGAAGAAATAATACGGTGGCACGTGCCACCGTGGCCACCATACCAGGTTTGTCCATGCAATTGAGTACAAACATCTATTCTTAAATCAAACAACTGCCAAGATCACAAAAGCAAGCATCCCATCAAACATCTAGGATTAGACTCAAGAAGCAATCAATGGTGCACCACGATACTCTAGAATCTTAAGTGAGTTGTACAAGGACTTGGAGCATGTGTATAAGACTTCGACCACCTAGAGAAGGCACCGCCCATAAAAGTACTCTTGGCTGCCTGAATCTTCTTAATGAAAGCTTGAGACGGTAAACGCACCCCCAAGGTTGTAGAATCGTTGTTATTACTCATTTAGAACTCAAGTATGGTGTGAGAATTACTACTCTACCTCAATTTTCAATTGACTTGCTTCAAGTGCATGTGACTTAACAAGCCGTGACCATCTCAGACAATCTCAAATGAGAGGTTCTAGGGGCAAGCTTTGAAGCAACCATTAAGGTTACTCCTTTGTGACCAAAGGGCCATTGGCCTAGCAATACCCGGTAATAGGGTGTAAACGAGTCGAGCTTTTAACGAGCTACTCGAGCTCGAGCCCGAACACAAAATAGAACTCCTTTAACTTATCGAGCCGAGCTTTATAACACCAATGTTCGACTCGGATCGTTCGAAAACTCGATTCAACTTTTCGAGCCGAGCCGAGCCGAGCCGAGCCATTCGAGTAGACCCTTTTTTGAGCCAAACATGCTCATATATTTATTAATCATACAATAAAATATAAAAATTATCGAGCTTAAGCCGATAAACGAGTTAATCGATCATGAGTTCGAACCCATAAACGAGCATCGAACTCGAGCTTGATAACTCGAAAAATATTCGAGCTCGAGCTTGATAATTCGAAAAATATTCGAGCTCGAGCTTGAGCCCTACATTGAAAAGTTAATCGAGCTCGAGCCCGAGCCCAGTATTAATTTTTTAAGTCCGGCTCGATTAACCGACTACTCGACTCGACTCGTTACACCCCTACCAGGTAAGCCCACCTTCCTGTAGGTAAGTGTTTCAAGTCTCACCAAAGGTGAGAAGTGTGTGTGAGTTTACTTTGCCGTATATAAATATTATATACTTAAAAAAAAAAAAAAGGTTACTCCTTTGTGGCCAAAGTCACAGCTTCAAGTCACCTAAACAGCTCTTATGCAAAATACAAGAAAAGTGACACACATAAATAGGTCCTTCCCCGGTCATCTTCTAACAGTGACATGTACATTTTTCCATAAAAACAGAATCCAGCATCAATTAACTAACATTTGACATACATCTGTCAGTTTTTTTCACATGGATTAGTGATGGAAAGCTTGTAACATGTCATTAAGGGTATTTACATTCAGAAAACTGATGTGATGCGTCATAATCTTGAGCAAGATAATCATGCAACTCCTTAAATGTAAAACAAGACACAAGAACTAACCTCAGAGCTATCTGAACCCTAAAAACCGAGTCGATAAAACTTTTACCAAAACCAGTAGAATTGAGATAATAGTAGTTATTAAATGTAAAACAAGACACAAGAACTAACCTCAGAGCTATCTGAACCCTAAAAACCGAGTCGATAAAACTTTTACCAAAACCAGTAGAATTGAGTAGCCAAGCAATATCAAGAACCAAAGCACAACATCCGAAACCCAAGGAAAATAAATCCAAGCGTAATCTTTTCCTTATCTAAATTGAATTCCGCATAATCCTCCTCTACCAGAACATCCTCGGAAACACTCCCATCGGTTTCTCCAACACCGAATACTTTGTGGCATTTCATCGAACACTTTGAAGTCAATCATTATAATTACTGAAAATTGGCGATTCAGCAATGGGTTTACTGACTCACTGATTCTGGAGTTGGGGTGGAGGAGAAGGGTTTGGAAACTTCCGAAAACTGAGAGATGGAAGGGAAAACGCGGGATACGAGGCTGCAAGAATCCATATATGTTCCCGGATTAAGTTTGTGTTCTTGTACGCATTTGTACGAACAGATAGACAGCATCTGGCGGGAGTTTTGCGATTTGGTGGTTGACCATCCAACAGAGTTTCACATTTATATCTATATCTATCTATACCATATTATAATAAAGCACCGATAAAAAAAACTATTAAATACAAATTATTAACCACAAAGTATCATTATTTTATGTAAAATTTTAAAAATCTCTTAATTTACAAGTATCAAAACACAAGATACATATTACTACTACATGCTTCTAACACCCACCAATTTGGTATGTGCAGGGTGTTCCTTCTATGCAGACATTTTCGTGTATCACTATTAATCTATATTTATACTATATTATAAAGATGACATAAAAAACTCTTAAAAACAAGTCTTAAAGCTTAATGTACCGCAATTTAATGTTAATTACTTAAAAACAACCATAAAAGTTGTATGTACTACATTTAATGTTATTCATTAATTTTCAATCATTATCTCTAACCATTTTAACTACTCTAAAATCATTTTCCACTTTAACTCCCCTAAAATAACTCTCAATATATTTTAGATATAAAAAATCTAAAATATAATTAAAAAATCTTACAGAATATTTTATAAAAAAAATTATATTATTAAACCAAAATAAATTACATTATATTATTAAGTCTAAATTAAACAAATTTATATAAAAAAATCATTATCACTCTCTCACAACCATCCAAAATCGTAATGTAAATCGACAAAAAACAGAAAATAAAAAGAAACATTAAAATCGTGATGTATCTAGCTGCATTGCGCGAGTACACTTATAGTATTATAAAAACGACATAAAAAACTCTTAATTACAATATTTTAAGCACAAGTTACAATTAATTAAAGTCAATAACTTAATTTACAATTTCTTAATGCTTTGGTACAACCTTTCCAAACACAGTATCTCACATAATCATCTATTTGTGAAATGAATACTCATTTATTAATATAAATATTTGTTTTTTTGGTGGAGGATTTTATAAAATAGATTTTATATTAGCATAATCTATTTTAAATGTAGATTTTACATTTAAATCTATATTAATGAGATGTAATATAAAATATTTTTTCTTCCGTATTTTTTTATATTACATCTCATAATGATTTTTCCATATTTTATTTTATAAAATCTTTTTCCATATTTTATTTTATAAAATCTTTTTACATAATGAGATGTAATATAAACTCTTTTTTCTTCCGTATTTTTTTTGCTAATATAAAATCTATTTTATTTTATAAAATCTACACGTATTTTATATTAGCATAATATAAAATCTACACGTATTTTTTTTGCTAATATAAAATCTACACATATTTTTTTTCATGAGCATTAAAAGAAGAAAAAAGAAGGTTGATATTAATAAAAAATAAAAAATAACGAGATACACTAATAAATTATCGTATTCTTTAAAATAAAAATATTCCACAATACTTTTCAAATTAATCAAGTGTAAAGAAAATAAAATAGAAACGACGTAGATATAAAAATATTCTTCCATATTTTTAATATATTTACATTTAAACGTAAAATCAAAAATGAAAATAAAAGATTTTAAAATATTCTCTACATGCACTATAAATATATATACTTCTCTATGTATCATCCGAGTATAAGAAGAAGACGAACGGTCGGGTGTCAGTGGCGGAACCTGCAACTGAACAAAATGTATTCCACTATATTTTTGTTTCTTTGAAAAACTACTTTTTTATATTTTATTTTATTTACTGAGGATTTGTTTATATTTTTCAAAACCCACAATCATATTTTTCGAAGTAGGGGAATAAAATATATATACATATCTTTATTTTTATCGACTAATACTATGAGGTCTTGAAGTCAATAGTCAGATAAATTTTCAAGTGGTACTGAGTGAATTTGAACTATACCAGTTGAGTTGCCGGTTACAAAAGATATAAATCATTTATTTTCTTTATCATATTTGATGTGGGTTGAATGTTGTTAATTAATCTACAAATTTATACGTTCAAAGTGATTGTCAAGTGTTATCGAGGAGGTTTCAGAAAAATTGCAAAATCTGTAAAAACGTATGTTCATATTTATAATTATTTCAATAATAGTGATATGTTGTGAAACATGTCGTTTGAGTTTTAAATAATATAATACAAAACTATTACCAATATTATTGCACAAACTCATAACAACAAACGATTAAGAATATATGCAAGTTAACCACTTATGAAAATAATTCGTTTTTCACATTGTATTTCATTAACTGTTAACAGAGAAATTACGTTTCATTTTAACTCGGTTCAATATTCCAACAAAAAAATATATTCTCCCGTGCAATGCACGGACCCAACACTAAATATATTATATTACTATAATTTTGTTTTAATTATATTAATAAAAGTGTACTCACACAATGCAACAATATACATCACGATTTTAATGTTTCATTTTATTTTTTTGTCAATTTATAGTTTGATTTTGAATTGTTTTGAGAAAATGATAATGTTTTTTTTTTATAAATTTGTTTAATTTAGACTTAATAATATAATGTTTTTATATAAAAAATTAAGTATTTTGTTAGAATTCAATGATTATCTTATATATTTTAGTGAAATTTAGAAAAAATAACCAATTACATATTTAATAATATAATTAAAACAAAATTATAGTAATATAATATCTATACTGTATTATAAAGCATCGATAAAAAACTCTTAAATACAAATTATTAGGTACAAGGTACCATCATTTTATGCAAGATTTTAAAAATCTCTTAATTTACAAGTATCAAAGCACAAGATACATATTACTACTGCATACTTCTAACACCCACCAATTTGGTATGAGCAGGATCTTCCTTTTATGTAGATTTTTCCATGTATCACTATTAATTAATATATTATATTACTATAATTTTGTTTTAATTATATTATTAAATATGTAATTTTTATTTTTTTCTAGATGTCATTAAAATATATAAGATAATCAATGAATTCTAACAAAATTCTTAATTTTTTTATATAAAAAACATTATATTATTAAGCCTAAATTAAACAAATTTATAAAAAAAACATTATCATTTTCTCAAAATCGTACTGTAAATCGTTCAAAAAATAAAATGAAACATTAAAATCGTGATGTATCTCGCTGAATTGCACGAGTATGCTTCTAGTATTAATTAATATTATACATGGAAAGATCTGCATAAAATGAAGGTCATGCACATACCAAATTGATGGGTGTTAGAAGCATGCAGTAGTAATATGTATATTGTGCTTTGATACTTGTAAATTAAAATATTTTTAAAATGTTGCATAAAATGATGGTACCTTGTGTCTAATAGTTTGTATTTAAGAGTTTTTTTATCCGTGCTTTGTAATATAGTATAGATATAGATTAAATATGTAATTGGTTATTTTTTCTAGATGTCATTAAAATATACAAGATAATCATTGAATTCTAACAAAATACTTAATTTTTTTATATAAAAAAACATTATTTAAGTCTAAATTAAACAAATTTATAAAAAATCCATTATCATTTTCTCAAAGTCATCCTAAATCGTACTGTAAATCGACAAAAAAATAAAATAAAACACTAAAATCGTGATATATCTCACTACATTGCACGAGTACGTCTCTAGTCTTTAAAACACAACCAAATCACAACTCTCTAAAATAAATTATATTAATTATGAGGTTTAATCATTTCATAACTATGAAATTTGTGAGCACTTCTACTTTACTATTTTGTTTTACATCATTTTTTCTCCATATAAGGGAGTATTTAAAATATATTGATTAATATATATTTATTTTTTAATGTGATTGTTTCATATATATATATATATTTGTTTCACAATGATTTTTTTTATGTATATTTATTTTTTTCACAAATACATCATAAAATGTGCATATTGTGAACCAAGTACATGTAAAACAAATATATCGTGAAACAAATATATGTTTATTAATATTCTAAATCTAATCTTAGATACAAAAAATCATATGAAATAACACATGATACATTAGTTCTTAAGATTATCATATTTTTATAGGTTCTCAAAAAGAGATCTTCCAATTAATTATATTATTAAAATATTTTATGATTTCATTATATATTTTTTAAAATAATAATATTTAATGTCATTGATAATTTTTTTTGGAGTGAAGTAGAGGAGCTTGAGGGTTTATTTCATAACCTTAGAGCATCTTCAACAACTTTTCTATAACTTTTTTAAAATAAATAACTAAAAGTGAAAATCTCTAAAAGGTCTTACATTCAACTCCAATAGATTTGTATTTTAGAAAATTTAAAACAACTTATATTATTATAATATTCTCTAATTTATCATCCCAATATATTTAAAAAAAACTTGATATAAAATGATAATTTTTTTTCTGGAAAAGGAAAAATATATCAAAAAAATGATAAAAATTGAATCTCATTGGTGGGGTGAAGATATAAAATGATATAAAATCAATACATCTTATGGCGGTGCTTGATAAGCTTTGTCTAGACATTCATTGGCGGCGTGAACATATAAAATGATAAAAATTGATTATAAGGAAAGTTTATATGTTCGTGTGGCGTTTAAGGCTAGATCAACTTCCAGTTCAAGTGGTGCTTGATAATCTCTGTCTAGACATCCACTCCTCTTTATGCTCTCGATGTAGAGACATAATTGAAACAACTGATCATTGATTCGTTAGTGGCACGAAGAGTTTGGATGTGTGGACAAAAATGTTCAGGTGATGGGGTTTCATTTCCCTTAACGTTAATTCTATCGCGGATGTTTTCTCTCTGGAAGACCTCCCTTCAATCTCTACATTTTCAAAGGGATATGGCGAGGGGTGCTTTGGATTACAATGTATGTAATTTGGGCGTACCGTAACAAAGTGGTTTTCTCGGGTAAGATTCCTTTGCAAACTGACTTGACTTTTGATATTCAACTTCTTTCCTACAAGTAGTTATCTAATCATGCAAAAAAAGGTTTCTTATTTTTTGGGTGAATTAATGATGTAGTCCAAGTGATTAACTCTCATCTCGTTCGAGGTGGTTTGTGTCTCCGTTAGAGTCTTTCTCATTGTCTTTTGTTATATGGCTTTCGTCCTTTTTAATCTAGTGTTTTCCTTTATTTTTGTTTATGCTCCTTGCATAAAAAGTTTGTCTTAGAATTGGTCTCTTATATCTACTTGTAAGTTTTCTTGTTCTTAATAAATTTGTGGCCTTAAAAAAATACTAAAAAAAATATTTGAGAAATACTCTTAATATATGCTCAAAGTCCTTGGTTTCTTTCCATGACTATGGTGGATTATGAATGAAAACTACTTGATTAACCATATGCAAAAAGATGGTGATGTGACAGACTAACCTAACTACAATATCATTAACCCAACCAAATCATAATTGCAAATAGTCCAAAAAAAAAATACTAATATTTCATAATTTAAAATTATTAAGAGCTTCTCTATTTTAAAAAATTATATCATAAATTATACTATTAAAATATTTCATAAATTTAATAAAATATTATTACTCACTCGTAAACATTTTATTCCAAGGTTTTTATTGATGAAAATATAATAACTATTTGTATCTTTAATGATAATTATTTTGGGGAGTTCTCCAAATTTTGGAATTTTCACACCCTTCCTTCTACTTTATCTGAGAAAGTTTTGAAGAATCTCTTAAATATTTCCAAAATCTCAATTTTCTCTATTTTAAAGAATCCATTGGAGATACTCTAAATAAACGTAATTTGTATATTATTTGAATCGTTGTCTATAATTTTCATTTAACATGATCAACATCAAACGTCACTATTTATATTTTTTTCAAAGCTCCGATGTAACCTAAAAGGGGTTCAAATCGAAACAACAAGAGATGACACAAAAGGGTCCTTCCGATCCAGACCAGACTTAGGTGTCGTTTGTTTTTTAAGAGGTTTAAAGTCTGAAGTCTTATTTTAGTTATGATTAATAAGAGGTGGTGTGTAAAAAGGTCTGAACGATTCAGACTTAAGAGTCATTAAGAGGTTTTTTTCAAAAAACAAACAACCCCTTGGACATCATTAGTCTAGACCAGACTAGATCATACCGTCTAAAGTTCTTTAAAACAGGCCGGATAAATACATATCTTTTTAAGGACCCCATTAGATAAAAACCTGGATCAAATCACACCAAATCGAGTTTTAAGAGACTTTTCAAAACCGATCCTTGTCCATCTCTAGCAACAACTTAACCATGGTTCGATTTGTGGGCTCAAAGAACTCATGCCTCAATTAGACCAGCAATCACAACTCAGTAGGTTGAATTGTACATCTTAACCTACTTACTAGTGCCAACCCATCCCCTTTTTCCAGACCCAAAAACACTAAATCCAAAGCAATGTACATCTTTCAACCAAATAATGTACAAGTCACCATAGCTTTCTTGCTCTTGACTTAGCCATTTCTGCTCTGGTAAAAGTTGAATAATGGAAGCTTGCTTCCAAAGGGACAATTGGAAAAAGGTAGTAATGTTATTTCTGATACCCAACAACCTCCTCTTCCATCTATTCTTTGTAGCCATTAGGCAATTGATTCTAAATTGGTGTCAAAGATTCTAAGGATTGAAGCCAATGAAAGTGATGATTTCAAGATTTCTTGTTGTTCCTTTTTATATTGGATGTTTGTCTCATTCGACAACGGGCGAATTCGATCCGACCCGATTGAAGAAAGCGAAACCCGAATCAAATCAAGTTGCTACAAGTATGGCCATGGAGGAAGGAAGCTCATCATCAATGGTGGAAATCAAGAAATCTTGGAATCTTGCAACTCCAAATAGATCTAACATCTCCAAGGCAATGGATAGGCTAATCAGGATTACATTCAAAAGCTTTACTCAAATATTTGGTAAGTGAAAAAATCCCATAATATTTTCTTTATTTGTGTGTAATAATATGGAAATGGTTCATAGAAAAGTCAATATTTGACTTTTTAGGGGTCAAATATACGCGTCGTCTTTACTCGTAATCGTGCTCGTAGAGACGGATTCAATAATAGTTTAGGGGGTGTCCGTGCTCCCGTTCTATCGTCTAGGCGTAATGGGAAAAAAACCAGGGGTTTAATTAAGTGCACTCGCTTTAATTTGATGTGTATTTTCTGAATTAACAAAAAGTTGTTGTAGTTTACTAGTAGTGTTATTGCATGTGATAATATATTACAGGTTTCAAATCCTTTTGTCTTTTTTAATTTGTTGGAAGTAGCAGCAAAAACCGCCTAAACCGGTCAGATCAAATCGCATTTTTGTGGTCCGGTTTGACCGGTTTGGTCACTTGCTACCAAACCGCTTGGTTTGAAAATTTCTAAAACCGCCATTTGTTGTTTGGTTTGTGGTTTAGGGGGGTTAAACCGTCCAAACCGGAACCCGAACACCCCTACATAAAACTTGGTTTATTTTGGTGGCATTTTTTTCTTTTCAGCTTACAAAGATATTGAGGACATCAAGATTGAGACAGAGATCGAAATAGGATTCCCAACAGACGTGAAGCATGTCACACACATAGGTGCCGATGGATCTATGACTACTGACCCCGACAAAAGCTGGGATCGTAATCAACCACCCGAAACTCTTCCTTTTCCTCCGATTTCTTTGCAACAATTTGAGCTTGCATTGGCCGCGGAGGCCGAGAAACCTACCTCCCCTTCAAAATTTAGCTAAAATTCGATACCAACATAACAAACTGAGATTGAGATTATAATGAATGTGTAGGAACAAATAGTGGACGGAAAATGGTTTGGTTTTGTGGTGAAATTTGTTTTGTTTTTCTGCGTGTTTTATATTGATTTTATTGAGATTGTTTTATATGTGTATATATATATATATATATATATTTCAAATGTTACGTGGCTGGTAGTAATTACTAAAATACTTTCTTTTATTATTTACTAGAACTCTATAAGCGTACTCGTGCAATGCAACGAGATACATCACGATTTTAATTTTTCATTTTATTTTTTTGTCGATTTATAGTACGATTTTGAGAAAGTGATAATGTTTTTTTATAAATTTGTTTAATTTATGTTTAATAATATAATATTTTTTATATAAAAAAATTAACTATTTTGTTAAATTCAATGATTATCTTATATATTTTAATGACATCTATCCAATTACATATTTAATAATATAATTAAAAGAAAATTATAGTAATATAATATATTAATTAATAGTGATACATGAAAATGTTTGCACATACCAAATTGATGGGTGTTAGAAACATGCAGTAGTAATATGTATCTTGTGATTTGATACATGTAAATTAAAATATTTTTAAAATCTTGTATAAAATGATGATACCTTATGCCTAATAATTTGTATTTAAGAGTTTTTTATCCGTGTTTTATAATATAGTATATATTAGTATAATTTGTTATTGTTTACAATATTGGGTTAATAATTGATCAAATTTGTTGTTTAGTACAAGCCTCGTAAATAAGAATTCACAAAGATAAAGTCTAAGAGCATCTCCAACATCTATGCTAAAATAGATAAAATTGAGATTTTACTATTTTTGTTGCTCTAACAGCTATGCTATCCTCTATGCTAAAATAGAGAAAAGATTAGAGAGATTGTAAAATTCTCTAAATTTAGAGAAATATCTAAAAAGAAAGTTTCTCTCAAAACTAATTATTACCCCCTAAAAAGCAAACTTTTCTTCTCCTAACTTTCCATATATTGAATATTTTAATAAGATAATTAATACTAGAGTTGCTAAAATAGCATAGCTGTTGGAGTTTGATGCAAATTTTTTTAGAGATTTTAATTTTTTTTACTTTATTTTAGAAAAACTTTAGCATAGCTGTTGGAGATGCTCTAACAATTTAAGGGTTAGTTTTATAAATAAGTTTAGATTATACCATGATATGGTTATTATCATTCTTTCATTCTAATGGACCCATCGGAAATTCATAACCATACAAAAGTTAATATTACTTGATTTTTACACACACACATATATATATATATATATATTGAAATTTTTCATAAGAAAATTTAGAAAAATATAACATCACTTTAAAAAAATTTTGGTTATAATTTTTTCCTTTTGTCATGATAAACCTTTCAAATCTATTGATTCTATTTTTTAAGGTTGCATTTGACACGTAAATTAATTCAGAGTGAATATAACATGTCTAAATCTATACTATATTATAAAAACGACATAAAAAACTTTTAATTATAACATTTTAAGTACAAGTTACAACTAATTAAAGCCAATTACTTAGTTTACAATTTCTTAATGCTTTGGTACAACATTTCCAAGTACAGTATCTCACATAATCATCTATTTGTGGAATAGATACTCATTTATTAATATAATATTTGTTTTTTTATGGAAGATTTTATAAAATAGATTTTATATTAGCGTATAATCTATTTTAAATATAGATTTTACATTTAAATCTATATTAATGAGATGTAATATAAAATCTTTTTTTTCCGTATTTTTTTATATTACATCTCATAATGATTTTTCCATATTTTATTTTATAAAATCTTTTTACATAATAAGATGTAATATAAACTTTTTTTTCTTCCGTATTTTTTTTGCTAATATAAAATCTATTTTATTTTATAAAATCTATATGTATTTTATATTAGCATAATATAAAATCTACACGTATTTTTTTGATAATATAAAATCTACACGTATTTTATATTAGCATAATATAAAATCTACACGTATTTTTTTTGATAATATAAAATCTACACGTATTTTTTTTCACGAGCATTAAAAGAAGAAAAAAGAAGGCTGGTATGAATAAAAAATAAAAAATAACGAGATACACTAATAAATTATCGTATTTTTTAAAATAAAAATATTCCGCAATACTTTCCAAATTAACCAAGTGTAAAGAAAATAAAATAGAAACGACGTAGATATAAAAATATTCTTCCATATTTTTAATATATTTACATTTAAATGTAAAATCGAAAATGAAAATAAAAGATTTTAAAATATTTTCTACATTCACTATAAATATATATAGTTTCTCTATGTATCATCCGAGTACAAGAAGAAGACGAACGGTCAGGTGTCAATGACGGAACCTGCAACTGAACAAAAGGTATTCCACTATATTTTTGTTTATTTGAAAAACTATTTTTTTATATTTTATTTTATTTACTGATGATTTGTTTATATTTTTCAAAACCCGCAATCATATTTTTCGAAGTAGGGGAATAAGATATATATACATATCTTTATTTTTATCGACTAATACTATGAGGTCTTGAAGTCAGTAGTCAGATAAATATGTTGTGAGACATGTCGTTTGAGTTTTAAATAATATAATACAAAACTATCACCAATATTATTGTACAAACTCATAACAACAAACGATTAAGAATATATGCAAGTTAACAACTTATGAAAATACATTCGTTTTTCACATTGTATTTCATTAACTGTTAACAGAGAAATTACGTTTTATTTTAACTCGGTTCAATATTCCAACAAAAAATTTATCCTTCCGTGCAATGCACGGGCCCAACACTAGTATTGTTTGATAAAACTAGCCTATGTCGACAAAGTAAATAAATATTTAAATAATTTTATTAAAAATATTTCTACATTATAATATATTAGAAGTGTACTCGCGCAATGCAACTAGATACATCACGATTTTAATGTTTCATTTTATTTTCTGTTTTTTGTCGATTTACATTACGATTTTGGATGGTTGTGAGAGAGTGATAATGATTTTTTTATTTATATAAATTTGTTTAATTTAGACTTAATGATATATTGTAATTTATTTTGGTTTAATAATATATTTTTTATATAAAATAATCTGTTAGATTTTTTTAATTATATTTTAGATTTTTTATATTTAAAATTTGATTTTTATTCTATATTTAATTATGCTGAGAGTTATTTTAGGAGTTAAAGTGTGAAATGATTTTAGGGAAGTTAAAATGGTTAGAGATAATGATTGAAAATTAATAAATAACATTAAATGTAGTACATACAGCTTTAATGGTTGTTTTTTAAGTAATTAACATTAAATAGCGGTACATTAAGCTTTAAGATTTGTTTTTAAAAGTTTTTTATGCCTACTTTATAATATAGTGTGTGTGTATATATATATATATATATAGCCTTAGGTTCATTTGAGAAATGATAAATATATTAGAAATAGAGAAGTAATCATAGCCATTCATATGGTCAAGATCGGATTTGACTAGTCAAATATTGCGGCTTTGACTGGTCAAAAATCGCGGCTTTGACTGGTTAAAAGTTGCAGCTATTCCAAAAATAGAAGAACACTTTCGTAATTTTTACAAAATACACGGGTTGTGTTCATATATGAACATGTATAATTCACATATGAACTATATGTTCATATATGAATCAGTGTAATTCACATCTGAACTCTTTTAATTGATTCATATATGAATCTTTAAGATTCATATATGAACTAATTAACTGATTCACATATGAATTAATTAACTATAAGTTCATATATGAATCAGTTGAACTAATTAACAGATTCATATATGAACTTTTGTGATTCTTATATGAACTAATTAACTGGTTCATATATGAACGTATAGTGCATATGTGAATCATATAGGTTCATATATGAACTCATCCTGCGTATTTTACGAAACTACCCCTCTACCTTCTATAGAGCATGCAAGGAATTATCCGGTGCTTCGCGGTCAAAGCCGCAAATGTTGACCAGATGAATGACTAAGATTACTTCTTTATTTCTCATATATTTACCATTTCTCAAATGAACCTCTCCCTGTAACCATTATTTCCCTACATCTACCTTCATATTTCCCTTTAGTCACTTTCACAAGCTTTTATATGCATTCAATTACTTTTGAATGTATTGATTTATTGAATTTTAGTCACAGTGATAAAATTAGGTAATTGAAGATAGATGGAAATTTGTGAAATAAAGGTAAAGGTTTCTATTCTCAGTCTCTCATGTTCTCATAAAAAAAGTTATTCTTACGGAAAATCCAACACTATATATATCAGTATATCACATATTTACACGTCCAAGAGAAACTGGTTTATATAAAAATGATTTTGAAATCCAAAATGACGATATGATAAAAATTAATTTCACAATAAATGATGGACGGTGATGTCTAACGGGATGAAGATGCAAAAAGAAAGTTCTTGTTTGTACAACTTAACCACATTTGGTTTTGGATTTGTTTTTCTTAATTGTGTCCGTTTTTGGCCCTTTATTTACGTTTTTTGAAATTTAAATCGTACACCTAATTATGTTTTCATGAGACTTAGATTAGCTCACAAAATTGATACACGCTCTGATTTTGCAATTTACAATTGAAATATGATTTCAAAAATTTTAAGGCACAATAACTAAGAGGTTGTTTGGTTAGTTCTCATTAAATTATGTAAGTCGTCTGTGTGAATTAATATGTCTATATGGATTGGAAAGATTTTTGTTTGATAGAGTTTTTTCATAGATGAAATAACATGTTTTTTAATTGGGATGAACTGGTTTAGAAAAAAATGTGGCTTCGTACATAAAGCTTTCATCATCTTAGAAATTTACTGAATAAGTCACTTTCTTTATCATAAGCAATAACCAAACAGTCATGTATAGCTGACCAAATAAGTTGTGAGTCTTATTAAACTAATTAAGTTACTTACAAACAAGCCCTAAGACTGTAATGTAAATCAGATAATATATATATATATATATATGCAAAAAATTGTGTGAGAAGTGGAGGTCTAGAGAAACGAAAAGTGAATCTGAACCGTTCATCACTTAATCTCATTCCCTCCCATGAATTGCACCTTAGACGGGAATTGATACAATGCATCTTGGTCTATCTTATCTCGGTGCATATAATCCTAATGTCCGTCAATTTCTCATCTACCGGTTGATAACCACTTCTCTTGCTTCTCATATTAAACTCAACTTCTCACAATAACCCAAACATATATATATACTATATTATAAAGCGTCTATAAAAAACTATTAAAAACAATTGTTAAAACTTAATGTATCGTTATTTAATGCTAATTATTTAAAATATTTTAAAAACAACTATCCTAAAATCTCTAACCACTTTAACTCTCCTAAAATCACTTACAATTCAACTCCCCTAAAATCACTCCTCGTATAATTAATACAAGATAAAAATCAAATTTTAAATATAAAAATCTAAAATATAATTAAGAAAATCTAACAGAATATTTAATGTTTGTTTTATAAAAAAATTATATTATTAAACCTAAAATAAATTACATTATTATTAAACTAACGAAGAAACTCTTACGAACAAACTTTTATGCATTAAGTTGTGTTTATTAATACACATTACTTAAAATTCAAGATTATAAGTCATGATGTATGAGTACTAATTTTTAAAGTTATATGTTTGAGTTCTTAACTAACCGATAAATATAATCAAAACAGAATAAACATCTCAATTTAAATATAAAAAATTTAAAATATATAAGATAATCATTGAATTCTAACAAAATACTTATTTTTTTATATATAAAACATTATATTATTAAGCCTAAATTAAACAAATTTATAAAAAAAACTCATCCAAAATCGTATTGTAAATCAACAAAAAACAAAAAGAAACATTAAAATCGTGATGTATCTCGCTACATTGCACGAGTACGATTCTAGTATGTATAGAAATGCGAAGGATCGTGTAAGAAGTTAAGTTAATGGTGATAAACATGAAAAATAGATTTACACCGTTGATCTCTTTTAATCAAGTCCTCCCATAAATTGCGACTTTTAAGGGAATTGATATGGTGCATGTCGATGCATCTTATCTCGGTGCATCTCATTCTAATGTGCGTTTATTTCTCATCCAACGGTCGATTACTACTTCTCACAGTTGATTCAACTTCTCACCGGAACCCAACCCTGTCTAGAAATATCAATGTTATCATATATAAGTTTTTTTTTTAATTTATTATGCATACCAAAGTCTTCACAAAAACAACCTTTCTAATTGAGATACATTGGTCCATTTGAAATTCTATAAAGGGTTGGAGTTGTGGCTTATCGGTTAGCTCTACCGCCGGAATTATCTCATATACATAACGTATTTCATGTCTCTTCACTTCGAGGGTACAACTATCATCCTTTAAATGTCATTGATTATCCCTTGGAACACATAGAACCTGATCTATCTTATCGTGAGTGGCCTGAAGCGATTCGTGGTCATGATGAGAGAGGTACACGAAAGAGAGTGATTCCTTTCGTAAAAGTTCTTTGGAAAAATCATTCTGAACGTGAGGCAACGTGGGAAACTGAGGAACACATGCGATGAGAATACCCCGAGTTCTTTAATCGATGTAAGTTTCCTGTCTAAATTCGATTTCCGGGACGAAATATCTTTTAAGGGGAGGAATAATTGTAAGACTCGGTTTAAAAACATATAATTATTTTTTACCCGAAATGAACCGTAATTAAAAATAACAACTAATGATAGTTAAGGAGTTAAACCCGTAAATTAACTAAACTTATATTTTAAGAAAAAAAACTACAAAAAACAAATCATATCGTCTCCTTTGTTTGTTAATACCACCACCATCACACTCTCTCTCTCTCTCTAAAGTCTCTCCACTCTCTCTCTAAATTTCTGTCAATTTCGTGAATCAAATCAAGATAACAATTATATATTCGTAATCTACATTTCGAACCCTTCTTAAAGGTATAAATTTATTTTTATGTTATTTAAGTTGGTAAGTTAGGGTGGTTGAAGTTGGTTGGTAGATTATGATTAGATATTGAAAATTTATGATCAAATATATGTTTAGAAATGCTTAGGTTTGTCAAAAGTACAAACGGGTAAAGTTTAGAATCAAAACGGTGATATTTATATCTAAATGTTTAACCGCACACAAAGTGATCGGTTTAATGTCTAAGAGAATATAATTTTGTGATTAAGATTAGGATAATAAACTTTGAGTTTTATGTTATGCGAGTAATAGTAATTTATGGTTTAAATAGGAAATCGAACGGGTTAAACTTCATCCTAGTCTCGGTTGATCACGTGTTGCATCTCAATTCGATCAAGATATGAATTTCTTTTTTTTGAATCGTGGACAACTATTTGTTGTAGTTGCCCCTTCCGAAAGGTGGTTCACCGCCTTGTGATTGATCAACCAAACATGATCCACAATTGTGAAATTATACACACACATACACATTGATTTTGGTTTATTGAATCAATTGTTTGAACATTTTGATGTTTTATTAAAATGTGTCTCGTATGAGATTGTTTATGAAAAATGTGAAGTATATTGACTATAATTTCTATGATCGCCATTTGAGTAAGTGACATATGTTTAATTTTCGTTGATTTTAGAATAACCCAATAAATGGGCACATTATTTGGGATGCCTTCTATGACGACTTTATTGTCATGGCGTCCTGCAGATGACGGTCCACCAGAGTTAAGTCTATGTGGCTTACGTGAACCCACTCTGGGGAACTTGGCTGACTTTGTTGGCTCCAGGGCGGATGGATCGATCTTAGAACTTTACCCAAAGAATATGTGACCGTGATTAAATTCACAGGGGATTTGTTTTGTATGCCCGCATGCCGACCTATTAGTTCGTGTGGTTTGGCCACCCCACGAACACAACAGGAATTGACAGACTTTATTTATATTACGTTTTGAAGTTAAAGTGTGAACTGTTCTTGAGATTATTGCTTTTGGTTATATTACCAAACGTTTCTTTTGATTTAAATGACTATGAACTTTAGTCTCAAGATCTTTCTTCGAATTGAATTTTTGAGTCTTCCGCTTCGTTATCGATGTTTTCATTATTATTTACGAATTTATATTATATAATCCATTCACTGAGCCCTGTTCTCAGTCGTGTTTTTGTTTTCTGACACGACAGGTTCGAAGTGACGTTTACGGGGACGGGACGTGATATTTTGGAGTTTTTAGACTCACCTTATTTTATAACTTTCTAAGTTTATAAAGACCTTTTGAGGTATGATAGTTTGGATTGTAATATATGTTTAGAGTTTATTAATAGCTCTGAATTTAGTTGTGTATTTATGTTAAGTTCCGTTCGTGACATCACCCGTTTCGGACCACGGGGACGGGGGATATGCAGAGAAAATATCTACCGGTCTGGCGGTCTGCTTGGTTTGGTTTTGGTTTAACTGAAAAATTAAGTATAGGACCACAATTGTAAGATTTTAAATTATTTAGGGACCAAATTTTTAAACCAAAAGTTACTCCTCCACCATATATTTAGGGACCACAATGGAACTCGACTCATAGAGCAAGTTCAAGAGTTTGGGGTTCTGAGTGCGGTCCGCGTCGCTTCCAAGTCTCATTCCCGTCGTCGCCGGCGTCCGCCGCAGCCGGTGTCGTCGTAGTGTTGCGTTTGCTACCGTTTATATGCTCACTAGCTGGTACAGAGTTGCGCATCAACGATATAATCGTATACGATCATCAGCATGTCTGTCGTCGTTGTTTCCAGTTTCGTCTCGTTACTATTTGTGGCCTCGATCTCTATCTATTTGGTTGCAAGTGAGGATCGTGATTTTGGCGGTGCAGTTTTCAGTGTGAATTCGAAATTATATGGAAAAGAGCGGTCACTTAGTGTTCTTAAAGCTCATGATGATATCCGTCACCTTCAATGGCATAAAGTTCTAGCCTCCGGCGTCACCTTACCTCTTGGTGGAATCGGTCGTCCTGGTCCTGATGCTGTTGGGTATTTACAAATCTAAACTCTGTTTTCTTCATTGTTTCTTATATCTTTAAGATTGCAGTCATGCGATTTGGAGTTTCGTTGATCAGATATGAAATTTATGAAAATGTATTTCTGAGGGTTAATTGAGAACGAGGCTTTGTATAGAGGTGTAATTTAAGTTGCGTATTGATTCGATGATAGTTGGTACAATAATTGATTTGAAATATGTTGAATACTTTTGGTTTAGCAATTACATGATACTTTCTTATTTTGGTTTAGTTTAATGTTCAATGAGAACAAGATAATGTGATGTAATATTTGTGTCTGATGGAAATTAGTGAACTGTAGACAAATGAAACCGGAGGAGTGGAATTGTGGGATCCACTGGTTCGAAAACGGGATTGATGTGGTGTTAGTGTTCGTTTCGTGCATATTGGTTTTGCAAGTGTCTGATATGTAAACCTAATTGTCACAGGCTTTACTATGCCAAGATTGGAATTGGAACACCACCAAGGGAATACTATGTGCAAGTAGATACTGGATGTGATATAATGTGGGTCAATTGCATAGATTGCCGAGATTGCCCTAAGAAAGGCTATCATGGGGTATTTGTTTCTTGATATTCTGTATTACTTGTTTCTTTTTCATCTGCAATTATTCACCAGAATTACTTGGTCCTTTTTAAGGATGAAGTTGCATATGATTATGGGTTTTAGTGCACTTTTAATGTTTTCTAGATCATTATAAGCAAAAGCATATTCCCCTAGAGACTAGAGTATGATAAAAGAAAACAGAGTTATAAACTAACATTATCCATGCTCATAGATGCAAAACATTTTTTTAACCTATTGTATTTCTGACAGATGGACCTTACACTATATGATCCAGAGTTATCAATCACTGGAAGATCGGTGACATGTGATGAAGAGTTTTGCACAGAGATTAATGGGGGTACAGTTACTGGTTGCAAGACAAATGCATCTTGTCTGTTTACCGAGATTTATGGAGATGGGAGTGAGAGTACTGGTTCCTTTGTCAAGGATGTCATCCAATATGACAGTGTGTCGGGTGACTTGGAAACTAAGCTGGCAACCGGAAGTGTTGTGTTTGGGTACATCTATATCTCCATTAATACTGTATGCAAGTTGTCTATGAAGTCCTAAATCAATCTCCTTCTCTCTCGCTATTTATCCTTGCAGAGATAGAAAGGCTCAAAGAAGTTACTAAATAACAATTAAAAGAGGCAGAAAAACCTAAGCGAAATATTACTATGACGTAGTATAGCACACTAGTAACTGAGTCCATGTAGACTAGAAGGCCATGTGGACTTAGAATATGGAATACTGTTATGAGAACAAGCTAATGTCTGATGATCTGGCTCTTGCAGATACATGCATACAGGAAACTCTACCTCTTCCTGAATAGTTTGGTCAGGTTTTTAAATAATGTAATTTTGGGTTTTTGTTAATATTAGGAAATTATTTTATTAGCTTTGAACAATTCGATGCCCCCTACAACTATACTTTTGGTTGGTATAACATGCTTGTCATCTTTTTTGCAACTGGCCAAAACCTCTTGTCCCAGCATAATTTACAGTCAATCAGCAAAATAGAATTTTCATGCTGAAGGTTTTCAAAGGGGTTCTTGATCCTAGCCAACCTAAACATGGCGAAAGGCTTGCATCTCGTTGAGCATGTAGATTTCCGTTCTTAGTTTGATTCTCTGTCAACTTCACGTTTATCAATTTTCATATATATATATATATATATATATATATATGTTGGTTTGCTCTTCTATCCTTTCCTTTCTACTACCACCTGTGATATGGATGACTGAAGATGCAACTTATATTTTCTTTTTGCATGGTCTTTGGGAATTAATTTTTCTTAATGCTAGTTGTGACTTTGGAGCACATGCATATGAAGTAAAAGTCTTCAATGCATGATCCTCTGAATATGTTGAGGTAATGTGATTACAAAGATCTTGGCGTTTGAGTCATAATATATTACCTTCTATATATTCATCTGTTAATCTACATTGACCAAGGGACTGGAGTAGCTTTCATCCTGTTGTATGCAATTGGCATTAGAGATATCAACACATGAGACCATTACACAATCAATTTGAGAGTGGCTTGTATATGTTGACCTTTTATTGTCTTGCTAGTCTGCTAGCTAGTAGAGAGATTTGATTGGAGTTGTAGTTATTGTCTTCCAGAAAAAATATGATATTTTTACCCAATGCAAATAGAAAAGCAAAAGGCTTGTTAGATTAAGTCATGGTGGTAGTTCTTAAGCACCAAAGGTTTCCTTCTTTTCTTTTTTATTTTGAAAATGGTTTTAGTTACAAGCATTTGCATTTTATCTCTTGAGCAGAAAGTTCCACCACATGGACTCCTGAAATAAGAACACAATAACTAAATATCGTACTTGACCTTTTATGTCTTGCTGACTCTTTTTGCTTATTAGCCTTATCTTGTTTAAAAGTCCATTCAGCTTGTATATGTTCTTTCATTTGTCCATTATTCATGTCTTGCAGCACCAAGATTTCTAAAAGTGGATGAGGCTACTTTTTTTGTTCCCTTGTACTGTATGTACATCTTACTCTTATGTGTAATTTGTTGGAGATGAACAATGGTCAATGTTCTTTGAATCACTCTTCATCTCCATCGTGAACACAATCACAGCAGTCACAAATTATATAAATTGGAAATTTTATTGATTGTGAATACCCAAAGCAAATACATGATACACATATATATATTTACAGAAATGGTGCCAATCAAAGCGGTTATACCTCTTTGAATCGATGCACATAAACCACTTCTTAACTGCAACTTACAGGACTCCTATACGACTCAACTTGATGGCCTGCGGCCCAAGTTTCTGACCTAACAAATAAACATAAAAATATTATACTAATTTATCTGTTTTGTCATTATATTCTAACATTCCCCCTTAATGACAAAAACAGTAAATTCCTTAATCTTCATTCTTCAATCAATGATAACATAATCATTGAACTCATTTGATGCACTTGAGCTATCTTCTCCACTAGTGTTGCTGTCTTTTGACACTTCACAGGTAACATCCTTGTTTGCTTCTTGATTATCAACCTTGTTTGGAGCAGACATATTGCCTCCCTCTTGATCTTCATGGTTATTAGCCTCCTTGCCAATAACGTGCACACCTTCAATGGTGTAATCTCTTGGACGCATTGGCCCTTCCTTTACAAACCCGTAATGTGCTTCGGGTAACAACAAATATTTTTCATAAATCTTCTTGAACTTCTTCTCATAATATCCTGGGAATCCAAAACTCATAGCCATATCCTTCCATTCATCATTCATGGTTACTTTCTCATAACCACCCATACTTTTTACTAACATGTAAAAATCGAACAAGCAAATCTCAATTCCAACCAATACTGGTGGTATCAGGGCCCTAGGCTCGATCAAGGGAAGAAGAAATTGAATCGTAAACTTGATTCAATTCATATTAGAAAAAAAGGATCTTGATCAACAGTTTCAAAAGGCTGAGTTTGAAGAGAATGAAACGATCAAGATGCTATGCGTGCAAGATTAGAGGGCATGCATATTGGAATTGTCCATTGATGAAAGACAAAGAAATTGATGATGCAAAAGGCAAAAAGGCTATTGATAATGATCAACACAATGAATGGGATCGATATGTACAAAAGTACAGCGAAAAAGTGCAGGTTTATGGTGATTACTTGGTACAGGGAACCGATGGAAGCAACTTGAATGAAACCTGGTATGTTTCTAAGTTTTACTCGAAACACATGACACCAAATCGTGATATGTTCCTTAGATTCAAAGCCTGTTTTGATGCGGAGACACAAAATCACAACACAAACTTCCTATTATCAAATGGTGTTGGTGAAATTGTGTTGAAAACTCTTGAAATTGAACATGTGATACCATGTGTATCATACGTACCAGAAATTGGTATAAATGTGCTTTGCATGAAACAGTTGATCAAGCAAGGTTTTGAAATAGAGTTGGATGTCACAACATGTATAATCAAATACATGTTTGCTAGTGCTGGCAATGGGTAAGGGTAAACCCGTTACCCGTTATGTTTCGACCCGTTGGATAAGGGTATGGATAAGAAAATTTTTATCCATTTATCCACTTATCCATTACCTGTTTACCCGAAATTTTAGTGGGTAGGATATGGATAAACGCTTTTTCGTTATCCATTACCCGTTACCCGTTACGATATAATATATATATGTATCTATAATTATATAAAATAAATATTAGTGTATATATACATAATTATATTAAGTTAATTATTAATATTTTTTTAATAATGTCGTCGTATTTTAACGTGTACTTTAATTTATTTTATATTTATCGAGTAAAGATTTCATATTGATTAAATGAGAAACAAGATGGATTTAGAAAATAATCACAACGAAAAGTGTTAGTCTTACACTTTTTAAATTGTTTTCAAAATATTATACTACGATTTTATTTAGAGTAATTAAATGTTTACTACAACAAATTAGATATAAAATAATAACTATATTTATGAACTTATATTTTACTTATATGTTTGAGGTTTAACAATATCAATTGTAGTTCTAAATGAAATTTTGTTTTACCATTTATCCATTACCCGTTTCGTTACCCGCTACTTTTAATGGGTAGGGTAGGATACGGATAATGGTTTTATGAGATGGATAATTACCCGTTTCGTTACCCGCTATTTTAAATGGATTGGATAATGGATTAACCCTTACCCTACCCATACCCTACCCGTTGCCAGCCCTAATGTTTGCTGATGATCCAACATTGTGCTATCAGAGCCACGTTTCAAGATGGCTTCTACATCGAACAATATGTTTCACACACCTCTTCCAAAATTGAATGGAAGGAATTACTATCACTGAACATTCAGATGCGAGTGTTGTTTGAATCCCAAGAACTATGGGATATTGTGGAGCAAGGTTTTGAAGAACCCATCGAGATCGATGAATTAACAAGATGAAGGATATGAACTAAGAGAATTCGTGTCCGTTGAAGATTTTTATAACCGTGTGATTACCCTCACTAATCAAATGAGGATTAATGGGGAGGGGATTGAAGATAAAAGAATTGTAGAGAAGATTTTGAGAAGTTTGACTCGAAAATTTGAGTACGTTGTGGTTGCCATCGAAGAATCAAAGGATTTGGCATTATTTTCTTTGGAAAATATGTTGGGGACACTTAAGTCCCATGAACTTCGGATGAGAAATTTTGATGATGTTCCTTCTGAACAAGCATTCCTTTCCTCTACAAAAGCAAAAGGAAAAGAACATGTAAGATCTTTATCTGAAACTCAATGTTATTATTGTCACAAATACGGACATAGTATGAAATATTGCAAGAAACGAAAAGAGGATGAGAGTGAAGATGTCAATTTCATCTGTGGAAATGAAACTCAAGAAGGGGATACAATGTTATGGCAATTGAGCAACCCGAAACTCTATTGGATGATGCATGGTTCAAAGATGATGATGACCTTGTGAAAAGAAACAAGGCGATGAATGTACCCATGGATGATACTCTACATGGGAAAATCAAGACTGATGATGAATGATGCTTGAAGCTTGAATACTTCAAGATGTGTGTTAGATATGTCTTAGCTTAAGGAGGAGTGTTAAAATTATAAGCTAAGTCTTGTTATTATCTATAAGTTGTGTTATTTATCATAGTTTGATAGGTTATTAGCGACAATTTTTGGTGGTTATTTACCAACAATTGTGTTGGTTCATAAACCATTGTTTTGATCAAAAGGTGTCGCTTCATGTATATTTATATGTGTATGTAATCAATGTTGTGGTATGAAATAATAAAGATATTATGTGTATATATCTCTTTGTTCTCTCCATTTTTCATTTCTTCTTTTCCTCCTTAATGACAAAAACTACAAATTCCTTATTCTTCATTCTTCAATCAATGATAACATAATCATTGAACTCATTTGATGCACTTGAGCTATCTTCTCCACTAGTGTTGCTGTCTTTTGACACTTCACATGTAACATCCTTGTTTGCTTCTTGATTATCAATCTTGTTTGGAGCAGACATATTGCCTCCCTCTTGATCTTCATGGTTATTAGCCTCCTTGCCAATAACGTGCACACCTTCAATGGTGTAATCTCTTGGACGCATTGGCCCTTCCTTTACAAACCCGTAATGTGCTTCGGGTAACAACAAATATTTTTCATAAATCTTCTTGAACTTCTTCTCATAATATCCTGGGAATCCAAAACTCATAGCCATATCCTTCCATTCATCATTCATGGTTACTTTCTCATAACCACCCATACTTTTTACTAACATGTAAAAATCGAACAAGCAAATCTCAATTCCAACCAATACTGGTGGTATCGAGCAATCAAGCATTCCTTTATTGTAACTTTTGTGAAACCATTCTAGCATTTTTTCAAAGTGAATCCTGAACAAGTCCCTATCCTTCATTGCAATCTCCTTCATTGCAATCCTGTTGTCATTTGCCATCTTCATAAACTCAACAAAACTTGCGAATGAATTTACTGTTATGGGCAGTAATTCACAGTTCTTGTACACATCTTGCTTATTATCATCTTTGACAATCTTCATGTCGTTCTTAAGCAGATTATCACAATAATTCGTGATAAATTCGACTTCTTCCTTTTGGAGTGTTTCTCCATTCAACTCATCTTGTATTTAGTGATTTTCTTCATCAGCAAATATGTATTTGATTATACATGTTGTCCATCCAACTCTATTTCAAAACCTTGCTTGATCAACTGTTTCATGCTAAGCACATTTATACCAATTTCTAGTACGTATGATACACATGGTATCACATGTTCAATTTCAAGAGTTTTCAACACAATTTCACCAACACCATTTGATAATAGGAAGTTTGTGTTGTGATTTTGTGTCTCCACATCAAAACAGGCTTTGAATCTAAGGAACAAATCACGATTTGGTGTCATGTGCTTCGAGTAAAACTTAGAAACATACCAGGTTTCATTCCAGTTGCTTCCATCGGTTCCCTGTACCAAGTAATCACCATAAACCTGCACTTTTTCGCTGTACTTTTGTACATATCGATCCCATTCATTGTGTTGATCATTATCTATAGCCTTTTTGCCTTTTGCATCATCAATTTCTTTGTCTTTCATCAATGGACAATTCCAATATGCATGCCCTCTAATCTTGCATGCATATCATCTTGATCGTTTCATTCTCTTCAAACTCAACCTTTTGAAACTGTTGATCAAGATCCTTTTTTTTCTAATATGAATTGAATCAAGTTTACGATTCAATTTCTTCTTCCCTTGAATTGATCGAGCCTAGGGCTCTGATACCACTTTGTTGGAGATGAACAATGGTCAATGTTCTTTGAATCACTCTTCATCTCCATCGTGAACACAATCACAGCAGTCACAAATTATATAAACTGTGCATCAGTCAATATTTTTGATAATTCTTATTCAAAATTGGTTGTATCCAAAATTGGTTTATTGAAAATTAGTTGCTGAAATTCTGATAACTGGTGCTTGTATTTGTTTGTTATCTTTGTCTATCAATCTCATTCTTTTGTAATATGTTTGTTTCTAATCAGGTGTAGTTCTAACCAAACTGGCAACCTAGGTTCTTCTGAGGACGCATTTGATGGGATTCTTGGTTTTGGAAAATCAAATGCATCCGTCATCTCGCAACTGGCTTCTTCTGGGAAAGTGAAAAAGATGTTTGCACATTGTTTAGATGGTGATAATGGTGGTGGCATCTTTGCAATTGGGCATGTTGTTCAGCCAAAAGTTAATTCAACGCATTTGATCCAAGACGCGAACGAGTTAGTGCTCTCTTTTCCAAGTATCATCTATACGCTTGTTTAAGATTGTAAATGGAGTCTCTGCAAATGACAGAGTTGGTTTCATATGATGATTATTTGTTTTTGGATTCTGATTTGTACATCTGTTCTTTTGCTTGAAGTTATTTGGTTATGTTGATTTCTTCAAAAGATTGCATGACAATGTCCTTCACATGATATAGTCAGTGACCAATATGTTGGTTATTCAGTTATTCTCAAACTGCAAACTTATTTTCCCTGTTCTTTTCTATTTCTTTTGTACCTCGTTATCTTGATTTGAATAGTAGACCCTGAGGATAGTACCATGCATCTCTGTAAAGTCATTGGGCTCACTTCTATACATATACATGCATATCAATGGTAACATATGCATGCATGACCTGATGATCATTTTGCACCACAACTTTGGAAATGAAAATGGTAGATGACAAATGTTACAAGTTGAAACATTGATTTCTTGTAACTTGAAGGTGTTCCTAGCGAATTTATTGGTGCAACTTCTCCTGTCTGCCACTGTAGCTGATTAGTTGATTAATCAAATCAGATTTAAGTCCCCTTAAAGTTATAGACATTCAACTAAAGTTTGTTGCTTTTAAATTTATAGGCCACATTACGCTGTCAATGTCACGGGAATTGAAGTTGGTACAGAGTATCTAAATTATTCAACAGATCCGTATGGAAGACGAGAGAAGAAAAGGGCAATAATAGATAGTGGTACAACTTTGGCATATCTTCCAGAAGTGATCTACAAACCATTGCTGGAAAAGGTGAACTTTCAATCTTTCATTCATTTTTGTTGTTGTTTCAACTGGATAGTGTTGCTTATTTGCAAGTTGTATCTTTTATTTGCTTGTATTTATTTATTCTTTTCCTATAGATAGTTGAAGGACAGTCTGATATGAGATTAAGTATTCTTGACGACCAGTATACATGCTTTAAACCCTCTGAAAGGTACACCGTCTTTTATGGAACTTTTTTGTTTGCATGCATGCATGCTTGTTATTTTTTGTTCTTTTCCTTTAGATAGTTGAAGGACAGTTGGATATGAGATTACATATTCTTCACAACCAGTACACGTGCTTTACATTATGTGGAAGGTACACTGTATTTATAGAACTTTTTGTTTACATGAACTGCATTTTAGGGGAACAGTTCATTTCTCTAACAAGTTCCTGCGCCCCGCGGGGGGGGGGGGGGGGGGTAAATTCTGAAGCTTTCAATAACTTCCGTTTCTTATGTTAATGCAATAATAATCTGATCTTTTGACTATTACCCTTGCGCTTTGTGTTGATGTCTATCCTATCATTAGCCCTTTGGTATATATAGTTTTTTTTTATCTCTCTAAATTTTTTAAGTAGACGTCTAATTAAAGTTTGATGCTATGCTTGCAGTATTGATGATGGATTTCCTGCAGTGACATTCTATTTTGAAAATTCACTTTCCTTGAACGTTTATCCTCATGATTATTTATTTCCATTTGTAAGTATTTTCTGTCTTGCAACCCTTTAGAGCTTGACCATGTATTATATCTAGAACTTTAATTGATTTAATGTTGTATTTGCTGCTTCACCGTTCTATTTCATGTTTCTGGTTGTTATGGCATTCATTGAATCATCCTTAGGTTATTTAGATCCTAAATTTGATTATAGCATGCTTTTAGTAACTCAAAACTAAAAGTGTAGGTTTTAACTAAAGGTGGCAAAAGCAGCCAATTTAATGGAAATTGGCCAATTTGGCCCGTTAATTTTAAAAGATGGACTGTATGGTTTAAGTATATTAATTGTGGGTCCTTATTAAAAAAATATTTTAATTGCAGCTCAAATGGGATATCAAATAAATAATGCATTAATAGACATTGGTCAAATGGATAAAATTATGGGTAACAATTAGGCAATACAATTATCTTAACTCTTAAATAAAAAATGATTCTTAAGTTGAACATATTTTTATTTTTAGTAGATCAGCATCATAATCATTATTATCATTGTGAATTGTAGAAAGTAATAACTTTTTTCTGTAACTAACTATAGTCCAAAATTTCTTCTGAAAATTTGAATAGCTTATTAAATTCAGTAGTTCACCAACATTTTTTTTTGCTCAAAATGTTTAATAGAATAGTCTTTAAGAAATTAGTATAATCATTAATTCATTCTCTTACTATCAAACAATTCTTGTTGCTACATGATTTTATATTTATGATGCAAAAAGTTTCAATTGGTTTTTGTGAAAAATAACTTAATATTTTCCCCATTTTATCTTCTAATATTAGTTAATTTTATTTCTTGTGTGTGTTTTGTGTTCCTGTTAAGGTTTTTTTCCTTGGCTAAACATGGAAAAAGAAATGAAAAAATGAAAGAGAAATAGGGTGCCCGCTGTTGGGATCCAACAGGTCAACTTAATTCGACCAGAAAAACTAACTCATTTGGCCCTCCTGTTTAACTTATTACCCATTATAGTTTGTCATCCAATTCATGCAGATGTGTTCTAATATAGACCTAACATGATGTAACTAATAGATGATAATAAGCCAATAGATCGAATGAGGAAGATTGAGATAGACTCATCAAAAAGTTCCATGTATACACACTCGGGGTACAAGGTATTTCCCATAAAAGTTTCAAAATCTAACTTGATTATTAGGTAGATGTGGCTTAATCAGAATTTATTTGGTCAACCATATAAAAGAAATGCGTTTTTAGCATAAATCGTTATAGTCTTGCCTCAATGTTACAAGTGCAGGGCATAAAACATGCCTCAAAAAATAACTGAAGTAAAACTCATTTAAGTTGAGAAGAAATGTCAGAAAATAGTTTGTTAGTCTTAATTCTTAGTTGCTCATGAAGTCTTCAAAATATGTTGGACAACAATTTTATGGACCTTTCTATTGTTTAATCATAATTTTCAGATAAGTGATCGCTTGCACCATCTTCTATGGACACTTTCTTAGCGACCATGATCCATGGGGATTGTGTCAATCTTGCATAAGCCCTGAGTTTTGATACTAACAGATAATATGCACAGCATTTAATAAAATGAATTGTTAAGCGACATGCATGATTTTCTTCTTATGCTGTTTATATTCCAATAAGGTTTAGTACTGCATGAAAATCTTGCAGGAAGATTTCTTGTGTTTTGGATGGCAAAATAATGGCGTCGATTCCATAGGTTCAAGGGACACAATTGTATTGGGAGGTAACCACTTTCTTATTGCATTAGTAAGGTTATATTTATGATTATAAGTGAATAAGTTGCACCACCTGTACCACTGGAACAAACAGTAGGGTAAATCTCTAAAATGGATCAAATTTATGAAAGGCCTTTAAGCTATGCAGCTACACTAACCGTCACTAATGTTCTTTAGGAGCAAAGAAATGCCACATTTTAAGTTGTTTAGAGTTGCAACAGCCAATCTAGATCAACAGTCGTAGTATGCACATTTGCAGTTAGTAGTTCTAATTTGTTTCATTACCAAAACAATTGAGGAAGCTATATCCAGCCTAGCCAACTAGAGTCGTCTTTTGAAGCAACCAACCTTGGTTATTCGAATAAAGGTTTAACCGACATGAAATTGACATATTGAGATCTCATTATGTACTAGAAGTGTACTCGCGCAATGCAGCGAGATACATCACGATTTTAATGTTTCATTTTATTTTTTTGTCGATTTACAGTACGATTTTGGATGGTTTTGAGAAAGTGATAATGTTTTTTATAAATTTGTTTAATTAGGCTTAATAATATAATGTTTTTTATATAAAAAAATTAAGTATTTTGTTAGAATTCAATGATTATCTTATATATTTTAATGACATCTATCCAATTACATATTTAATAATATAATTAAAACAAAATTATAGTAATATAATATATTAGTTAATAGCGATACATGGAAAGGTCTGCATAAAAGGAAGGCCCTGCACATACCAAATTGATGGGTGTTAGAAGCCTGCAGTAGTAATATGTATCTTGTGCTTTGATACTTGTAAATTAAGAGATTTTTAAAATCTTGCATAAAATGATGGTACCTTGTGCCTAATAATTTGTATTTAAGAGTTTTTTATCCGTGCTTTATAATATAGTATAGATATAGATATAGATATAGATGAGATCTAAAGCTGTTGCAGAACCTGAGGCCACAAGAAACGGAATTTTCTTTTGCCTACATTTGACCAAATCTGATTTACCTTCTACTAAACGGGGATGTCAAATGTGCTATTTGCAGCCCCTGCATATTTATGTATAAGTGGAGAAGACTAAATATCATGAGAAGGTAAGAATGGAAGGTTAGGACTAAGGAGAAGATTCATATGTGAATCATTGGAAAAATCCATTTTATAGATGCATATGTGAACCCATATGAATAATCTGTACGCCAATTCACATATGTATCTTCAAATAGATTTATTTTTTTCGGATTTTTCAATGATTCACATATGAACCTTTCCTTAACCTTCCCTTCTTACTTTCGCACTATATTTAGCCTATGTATAAGTTATATAAATATTTAGTTAATTTGTGTCATTTGTAAGTTGTAACTATTATATGATAAAAAAAAATCCTCTAAACATCATTTGAGGGGCAATCTCGTCATTTTTAACATTTTTATTCTGTTCTGTCCAACTTACTAAACACTTGCCATATTCGTCAAACACCATACAGACAACTAGTCATCTCCAACCATGTCTGTCATACGCACTCAACATTTGACCAAATCTGATAAACTTTTTACTAAATAGGGATGTAAAATGTGGTATCTGCAGCCCTTGCACAACCGAATATAGCTAGTTCATTCCTTCTTTTTTTTCCTTTCGATTTTGCAGATCTAGTACTCTCGAATAAGCTGGTCTTGTATGATCTTGAAAACCAGACAATTGGATGGACCGAGTATAATTGTGAGTCTTGTGTTTTCAATATGCTACTCCTACTGAAATCTATCTTGATCCGGTTAGACATTTATCGTTTTTCTTTACCATTTTCAGGCTCTTCAAGCATCATGCTGAGGGATGAAATCACCGGATCGGTACATTTGGTTGGCGCTAGTTCTATATCATCGGCTTGCAGTATGATTATTTTTAGCCCTATAATATTTTTGTTACTGATTGCTCTACTTAACCTCATGATACCCTGATCTCTGAACTCCTCTATACACAATTAATGCTAAATTATGGAGTTATAAATACATCAAGGAATTAAAGAAATTAATCATAGGAATTGAAAAGCCAATCCATTGTGTCCTCTAGCCATTTCAAAGCTGAAATTGCAGAAGAAATTATGTGTAAACTTTGTTGTTCAGCCTAACTTTATGGATACACCATCCTATTAGAAGTAACTACTCTTGGGGGCGGTTTGGTTTGATGAAATGTTTTTGAGGGATTTTGCTTTCGTGAAAGAAGGATTTGGAATTGGAAGAATTTGAAATATGTGGTGTGTTTGGTTTTATGGTTTATAGGATTCTGAATGGAATTCAATTCCATTTTTTATAAATAATTCATAAAAGAAAATTTGCATTACATTTTTATTAATTGATTATTACAAAACTAAGTGTTTTTAACATTATTGAAAAACACTACTAAAAACAAATCATATGAATCTCGTGAAATACCATCTACCCCAATCAGATTTAATCCCATGTTTGTGGGATTTCAATTCCGGACTTCTCTTTAAACCAAACCCAAGAATCTAGTTCCAAATCCTACAAATCAAACGAGCCCTAAATGATTGTCAAGAATTGTTAACATAACATCCTATTTTGGTTTCTAGCATAGGCCGGTTTCGATTTTCTACTTGTATTTGGGCATCATTTTTTGAAAGGAGGACGACACATCTCACAAATTTATTGAAAGAATAAAATGAATACACCTATAAGGCATATAACTAACCACCAAAAGCTTGACCACTCGGTTGTATTTGGGATTTCTTTTTGGTATTGAAAGAACCCTAAACCAGACAAATCGAAGTATATGCTACTAAAAAACAGGGCTGAGAGTGGGATGTATATACACCATAGGGCAGAGCAAATGCCTCCATAAAGTAACCTCTGACTTGTGCGAAAGTTTTTTTTTTATTTTGATAATAGCGTCAACATTTTCTAGTTGAGTTGAGTCGGCCTTATTGAAACTTTTCATTAGAAAGCCATCAAGGATAATTCTTTGTAGGTCGTTGATGCTTTATAATTTCGAACCTTGGATGTCTATGAACGATCGAGGCCTCCTCTTATATAGGAGCCGACATCCTCTTAAGAACATTTAGTTCGAGAACCTTCGAGGTTCATCCACACAAGCCTTAGGTGGTGTTCTTTTTCTTTTTTCATCAAGTTATTTATGGATTAAATCATTTGTTTAATTTGTGTGCTAAATACACGGTTTGAATGATTGAAATTACTATTTTAACCTTAGCTTTGAAAACCCAAGTTTGGTTTCAATTGGACAGACTTATTTTCAAAAATGAATCAAGAATATATAATATGTGAGTATACATTTCACAAATAGATGATTATGTGAGATACTTTGCTTGGAAAGATTGTATCAAAGCATTAAGAAATTGTAAATTAAGTAATTGGCTTTAATTAGTTGTATCTTGTGCTTAAAATGTTGTAATTAAGAGTTTTTTATGTCGTTTTATAATATAGTACATATATAAGATAATTATTGAATTCTAACAAAATACTTAATTTTTTTATATAAAAAACATTATATTATTAAGCCTAAATTAAACAAATTTATAAAAAAAACATTATCACTTTCTCAAAACCATCCAAAATCGTACTGTAAATCAACAAAAAAACAAAAAATAAAATAAAACATTAAAATCGTGATGTATCTTGCTGCATTGTGCGAGTACGCTTCTAGTATATATATACACAAAACACACACACACACACACACATAGCCATAGGTTCAAATGGGAAGTGCTAAATATATGAGAAAAAGAAGTAATCATAACCTTTCATACTATCAAGATGGGAAAATTTACGGTTATGTCAAAAATAGAGGAATAGTTTCATAACTTTTACAAATAGGCAATAAATAAGTTCATATATGTTCATATATGAATCCGTTGATTAGTTCACATGTGGACCCGTGTGATTCACATATGAATTATATATTCATATGTGAACCCGTGTAATTCACTAATAAACTATTTTAACTGATTCACATATAAACTAATTAACTGATTCACATATGAACATGTAGGTTCATATGTGAATAATATGAACTAATCAACAGATTCACATATGGACTAATTAATTGATTCACATATGAACCATGTGAACTAATCAATGGGTTCACATATGAACCTACAGGTTTATATGTGAATCACACGAGTTCATATGTAAACTTATTTGCCGTCTATTTATAAAAATTATGAAACTACCATTTATCTTCTGCAGACCATGAGATGCATCGGATCAATTCTCTTCTAAGCCGCAATTCATGGGATGACATTTGATTAAAACTGATTAACGATTCAGATCCACTTCTCACGTTAACCTCAACTTCTCACACAATCCTTCGCCTATATATATATATATATATATATATATATATATATATATATATATATATATAGAGAGAGAGAGAGAGAGAGAGAGAGAGAAGGGGGGTCAGGGGCAAACCTAATTTTTTTTTATGAACACTCTGTAATCGTTCATCTGGACAACATGCACAAGTAAATTAAGGTATTTTTTGGTTTTTATGGAAATGTGCATTATGCACGTGTCTTGTTACAAATTACTTGTATGCACATTTGCATATCGTCCAAATGAACGACTACAAGGTGTTCCTCAATTTTACATATTTTTTTTTGCGGTTTCCTTGTATATATGACCGATTTAAAAGTAACATGTCCTTATATTCAAATATTTGTTTTTGAAAAAATGTAACTATTATTATTATTATTATTATTATTATTATCATTGGATTAAAATAATTAGATAGTTTGGATAAATTCGTTTTTTTAAGTTATGTTTGACAAACTAGTTGATAAGCTAGCTGATGACTGATAAACTAGCTGATAGATAAGTCACGTTTGGTAAAACTAGCTGATAAGTATGTAAAATAACCAAAAATGATATCTTGAAAACACAATCAATTACAATATTTTATAATATAATTAAAACAAATTTATGGTAATATAATATGTTAATTAATACAAATAAGATAGTAAAGTAAAAATTAAATAATATAATATGGTAATTAAAAGAATTTAAAATTTATTATTATATATACTATGAATTTTGAATTTGTTAAAACAAAGTTTAGAAAAAATTTGATTTTAAATAACCATTACATAAAGTATAAATAGAAATAAATAATTGAATAATAATAATAATTGATAACTAAAATATATTGACTAACATTAAAATTTTATTTATAAATAATAGTTAATATGTAACGCCCTAGATTTTCGGTAAGACTTTTCCCTCATTCTCACGTGTATGTCGAATCCTTAATCCTAATGAGTCGTTAGTTAAAGTGTCATTGTGTCGACCGAACCATGTTTAGGTATTGGATGTATTCTATTGTTAGATCTTATATTCATTGTTGTTAATAGCCGATTTGGGATCAAATCGGGCAAAAAATGAGAGCTTAATGGACCGGAGACCTTGCCTAGTGACTATGCCACAGGCACTATCGCTGGGGCATAGTCGCACGAGAAGACCCCCTTACGGTACCAACACGACGATTGTGTCGGCGAAAGTGACAAAAGTCACAATCGCCGTGGCACTATCATGACCCTGACCCAACTTACGGTACAAGCGGGGAGACCTTGCCCTGCGATTGTGCCACGGGCATTATCGCTGGGGCATAGTCGCCGGCGGACATGTCCCATTTAATACCCAACGCATTTTTCTTAGAGGTGTGGATCATTTGTGAGTTCTTTTCTTGGCCGATTTCTCATCCCCTAGGTGCGATTTTCTCTCTTCTTTCCCCTCTCTTTCATTTATTGCAACCTAGGTATTTATTGTGCTTCATTAATGCTAATCTAGGGTTTCCTTACTGTAACACCCGTAATTTTCACTATGTAATTGTCACCGGGTCGTTTCTGTGATTGGTAAACAGTGGAGTTTTGTTGGGAAATGTTTTGTTTAAAGTCCCTTAGGGTATCGGGGTTGTTGGCGTTGGAAAAGTAGGGTTTCGGGGCTCCGAAAAGGTCCCGCGACAATGCCCGGCGACTATGACAGTGTCATAGTCACACTGTCACAGTCGCATGCAATGTACCGTGGCCAGAAGGGAGTTGGAGACATTGCCATGCGACAATGCTCAATGTCGCACCAGGGCACCCAGCTGCTGTTAAATTCGAGTTTCAGCCTCTTTTCTCATTCTTCACTTCCCATTTCCTTCCCAACTCTCTCTAAACTCTCTCAAGACCTCCCAAACCCATCCATGGTGATTTTGATCCATCAAATACCTCCATCCTCAAGTATTGAAATGTCACCAAGAACCTTCATCTTTATCTTCAACCTCAAACTCCATTTTTGGGTTTTCTAGGTTTTCATCAAAACCTAAGTGGTAAGTGTATCTCTTCCATTTCTAAACCCTAATATAAGTTGTAAATACTCCTTTGGTGATTTCCTAAGTATTATGTTACTCTATTTTCGGTTTGTAAGATTTTGGGAGTTTTGGGTCAAAATTAAGATTTTACCCAATATAGAGATTTTGATGATTAAGTGTTTGGGGAATGTTTCTATGTGGTTGATTATGGTTATTTACGGTTGTAAATGTATGGATCTAGGTTTTTGGAGACTTTTAGCTTGGAGGATCCAAGTGTTCTTCAAAGGAGCTCTAGTTGGGGGAAAATCTAGATTTAGCCTAAATCTAGCAATGTGAGTTCAAGTTGATTTGTGAAAACGGTGTACATGCCAAAATGTCCATTTTAAGTGTTTATGGGTTTACATGAAATTATCAAATGTTGGGTTATTTGTTAATCTTTAATTTGTTGAGGTATTTAACTTTATAAACTTTGTATAACACTACAATTGGGATTTTTGGGCATTTAATATATGTGTCACAAATGAATGTGTTTTGAGGTCTTATTGCATTAATGGATCTTTGGTCAAGGAAATACGCTTTTAAATGTTTGTCGGGTTTTATGCATCATCATGAAATAGAGTGTTTTATAAAGTATCACTTGCATTTTTATGTGAAGTACTTGAAAGAGTATTTATAGTCTCATTTTATGGTTTTCATTCTTATCAGCAGTCAAAATTGGGAAAATGCATGTCATTTGTGTTATGAGGCATTTTGGAAAATATAAGAGTATAAGTTCATTTGGGAAAATGGGTGCCTCGACTAATGTCGAGTTTTGAACTAATCTTACTTTCAGTCGTTGTGTTTGCATATCCGTTGGTCGAGTGCGTTTTATTGTATTTTATTTCATTTACCAATGAGTCTATGGGTTGCTAAGCCAGCAACTCGGTATTTTTATTTTAATTGGATTTTAGGACAATTGTCCAGTTTTGGTAGCTCGACTTCGAGCCTTGTTAGGCCTTATGCGTATTATTTGGCTTATTTGATGCATTTGGGAGTCATGACCCCGTATTTGGTTTATTATTGTTCCGGCGTTGGGACGATTAGTTTTCCACGTCGAGGCACGTTAAGGTATCGGATTGAGATGTAAGTCCTTCGTGTTGCACGTTAAGGTACCGGATTGAGGTATAAGTCCTTCGTGCTCAAGTGTTACGATTTTGGATGAAGCACGTTAAGGTATCGGAATGAGATGTAAGTCCTTCGTGCTGCACGTTAAGGTACCGGATTGAGGTATAAGTCCTTCGTGCTCAAGTATTACGATAATGGATGAGGAGCTCGACATAGGAACCCGACAGGGTTGAACTCAAGTTTCCGTGAGTGTACGTTTAAAGCTACTGAGCCTGACATCCCTTGCGTGTACTTTTGTTTATATGACTAGTCATAACAACATAAAATGGGCTTACTTTGTGGACCGTCACATTTTATGGAATCGGGAATCCCCCGTCACCGAAAGGTGTTGTTTTTGGGTATTGAGTTTTATTATCCAAGTTTTCGGTGACATTTTGTATACTTGGGTTTTACACTTGATTTATGGGTTGAGTATTATGCCCCACCCGTGTTTTTGGGTGTTTTGGGATATAAGGTTTAACCGTATCTTCATAAATGGAGAGTTCAATTTATATTTACGCTTTAAGTGAGTTTTGGGTTAAAGCTAAATTATGAATGGGCGGTTTACATTGATATCATCATCTTTGTAGTGGTTTGGTTTGTAAAATGTCCAAATTGGTGTCCTTTGCCTAAAATG
This sequence comes from Arctium lappa, assembly GCA_023525745.1. Classification (NCBI taxonomy): domain Eukaryota; kingdom Viridiplantae; phylum Streptophyta; class Magnoliopsida; order Asterales; family Asteraceae; genus Arctium; species Arctium lappa. The sequence goes on along the minus strand of CM042056.1, from coordinate 15,487,536 downwards.
CATTTTGTTGAAAAATGAGTCGTTTTCACATATAAGACGTATCATATTGAAGGAGTATAATTTTAACCGCATTCTTTCTTTTAAACGATTATTTTATATATGTTGAAAACTCTTGAACTCACTAGGCGTTAAGCCTAACCTTTTTATTTGTCGGCATGTGCATTAGGGGTGCTCAAAAACCCGATCAACCCGACCAACCCGATCAACCCAACCCAACCTAATGCGAAATAACTCAAACCGAAGCAACCCAATGTCTAATCGAGTTATAAAATCTTCAAACCGTATGTATTGGGTTGATATCGGGTTACTTTTATTTGAACCCAACCCAACCCGATGAACCCGATCCTTTTATTTTGTGGATTTAATATGATTATTAAGTCTCAATTAATATGTAAATTAGACAATTACACTATTGCGTACCCTCTTCATTTACATATATTTTCAATCTATTATTCATCTCTATATAACTCCTTTGTATATATCTTTAATAAATGTAAACACACATACACACACACACACACACACACACATATATATATATATGCAAACTAAAAAATTAACTGAATGTGATATATTTAAGATTTAAGAAGTATGGACAAATTGTACCAAATGGTTGATGATGACACGACCAACCTCAAGGCAAAGAAAGCGAAAGCATCGGGGTTGGAAACGTCTAAAACGATTGTTGTTGATTGACATGTTATCTTTTGGTTTAGACATTTTTATATGTAATATCGTAATATTTTTGATGAACTTACATACTCTCATGAATTATCGGTCATTCGATTGTATTTCAAAAAAATGTTTCCTTTGTGTTTATATTTCTAAATTTGATTTCATCTTGTTTAAACACAACTCAATCAACCCGACCAACCCGATCAACCCGAACGGTTTGGGTTGGGTTGGGTTGTACTTTTGATCGGGTTGGGTTGGGTTGGGTTGTAAAATTTTCAAACCGCCTATATTGGGTTGATTAGTCAAAAAACCTCCAACCCGATCAACCCAACCCGTGAGCACCCCTAATGTGCATCAGGTTTCAAGGTTGGAAGTTGGTCCTAACACTCCTATGAAGAGTTGAGCCTTAACTTTGTGCAAATGTAAGTAGTCGGTGAAGGCTTCCGCATCGTTGGAGATAGTAACTATTATGGGGTTTTAGTAGCACCCGTCCTTATCATAGACTTTTGTATAGAATGATTGGTTGTATTGAGGTTAAATCTTAATTTGTCGTTGTAGATGATTTATTTATTGATGTATTTAGAAAATTTTAAATAAGTTGTTATTTCCAGTTTGGAGGGTGTTACACTTACCTCTTGTGTTAACTGTTAAGATTCAACTCCATTTAAAGTGAGGGCTTCATCTCCAACTACTTCTAGGGTTTCTCAATTCTAGGGTTTCACTAATAAACCCTTAGGTGAGTTCCTTTATCATATACTATCACTAAATGCTCATTTATATGTAAGAATATGTATGTATCTTTCTTCTTGGTTGGTGAACTAATATTTGGAATATGGTGATACTCTTGACCTAAATTTATTATAAATGATGGGTAGAGATTTATTGACCTACTCATGGATTATGGACTAGTTTTGGCTGTATGATGATGTATATGATTATGTGGGTTTCGTAACTTGTGTTTCATGCTTCGATGTTTAACAAATGAGAAATAATATGGAGAATATATATAGTCTTTCAAGTAAATCTTTATGGTATTTGGAGAACAAAATATGTGATCTATGGTATGGCATAACATGGGTTGTTTGTGTAACACCCGAGAATTCAGGTAAGTAAATGGTATTCATAATTATTTCCTATACATAAAAGTATATGCTCATAAGTGTTTGTTGCATTGTATCTATATCATGAACTATTCTCCCTTATTAGAAACTGGGTTGCAAGTCTAATCATCTTAATTTGCGGTAAGTTAGATCGAAATCTTGGGCCTCGGGAATCTGGTGCAACAGTGACAAGCGACTGTGCCCGTGGGCACAATCGCGAGTCACAATCGCGTGGGACAAACAGAAAGGGGGGAGTGGTGCGACTTTGCCACCGCGACAATGCCCTTGGGCAAAGTCATAGGGCATCGTCGCCCAGTGTGTACCGTGGGCATGGTAAGGGGTGCGACTATGCCCCTGCGACAGTGCCAGTGGCATTGTCGCCAGGCACTATCGCCGACGGGTACTGAGGGTATAAAAATCCCACTTTGACTATTTTGACTTCATTTCTCACTACCACCATTTTGGACCCGATTTGGAGAGAACTTGGGGTGATTTCTTTCATATCAAAACCCTTCCTACCTTCCTCAAAACCCTAGTTTGGTATGTGACATTTATTGTTGATCATTAGAGGTTGGTGGAGCATTCAAGGGAGTATTTAGGAACTCAAACCAAGCTTTCACCTACTCATTTACTCATCCAAGTTTTCTAGGGTTTCCTATAAAACCTTAGTTAGTGAGTTTCTCCTAATCCTTTTCAAATGAGATACATATCTTGTGTGTTTACTTGTCAAATATTTCATATGCATGTAGAAATCTGATCACCTGATAAGTTTGACCTAACTGCTACTTTTGAGATTATTAGGAATTTAGTTATGGTTCTTCATATGGACCTTGATGATGTTGCTATTGATGTTATTTAATTATGGCTATGTGTTGTTTTGGTGAACCATGGGTATTATCCTTGAACTTGTACATTTTAGAGTTTTGTACCTAAAATATGCTTGGAGCTATGTGAAGCCTTGCACGTGCACTTTATTGCCATGGGTTATGTCTAAAGATGGAATTGCAAGTATGTCGAATGAACTATGAGTAAATGCTAGGAGGATGTAGTCTAGGGTGCCACCATGACGGTATGTACCTAGACCTCTGCCATTTGAAGTAATGCCTGGGAGGTAGTCTTTAAACGTGTCGGGCATTCGCAATGTTGCTCAAGCGAGTGAACATCAAGGTGCATTGACTTGAGGTGGAACTCATTGGTGTGATGGGTCTCCCCCATTGATTTCCTTATGGTCTTTATATCTTTAAATGATTTAAATGCTCATGCCATGTTTATTGTTCAACTCACTAGGCTCGTTTGGCCTAACACTTGTTTGGTTGATGTGTATCTCAAGTTCTAGCGGCGCGACCGTCAAGAAGGTCTAGTTAACTTAGATGCGAGCTTGGGGATATTTTGGGACGCCAATTATAGAAGCCTTATTTTTGGATTGGATCACAACTTGGATTAATCTTGTTCCTAGTTAGGATTTAGATTAAAGGGTTGTTTTCCCCTTTTTGTTATTCATTACAAACTTGTAATCTTAACAGGCGTATATTGTTTCCCTTTTTGGGATAAGCTCATGCTTTGACATATTTCAGTATATCAATTTCCATTTCCGGAAATTTTTGTTGTCCCAATTTTTGGGGTGTTACAATTTGATGAAAATTATATTTGTACATGTTCATGAATGAGGTTTGGTGTCTATCTCCTTGTGCACGAGAACTTAGGGGGCGTTTGGTTCGCAGAATCTGATGGAATCTGGTGGAATTGGAATGTTGAATTCCTTTGACCAGATTCCATTCCCTTGTTTGGTTCAAAGTTTTCAATGGAATGGAATCTTCTAATTCCATACCTAAAGGATTTTAACATTCCATCAACAAACCCAAGTATTTCAATGGAATGGAATTTGTTATTTTCATAATTCCAAAATTACCCCTTACCCCAAACTAAACCCTACTGATATTGATTATCAGCAGACACAAACTCTCTCTCTCTCCTCTCTCTCTCTCCCACTCTCTCTCTATCCTCTCTTCCTCTCTCTCTCTATCCTCTCTCTCTCTTTGATTATCAGCAGATACAAACTCTCCCTTTCCTCTCTCTCTACTCTCTCTTCTCTATCTCTATCCTCTCTCTTCTCTATCTATATCCTCTCTTTCTCTCCTCTCTCTCTCTCTCCCTCTCTCTCTACCCTCTCTTTCTCTCTCTCTCTCCTCTCTCTCTCTCTCTGCCTCTCTCGACATCTTTCGTGTGCTAAAATAATCAAAACAATTTTAGTTAAAAATTAAACTATTTAATGACTATTTCATTAAAGTAATTTTTGTTTAAAAAAATTAAAATAATCAAAAAGGTTATTTTGGTCATTTACCAAAATTCCATTCCAATTCTGAAGCTACAATATGTGAACCAAACAGAAAAATTCCAATTCATTTAACAGATTCCATTCCAATTCTGTCAACCAAACAGGTGGTCAAACCTGACAACATTCTATTCCAATTCCTTTAAAGTCAAATTCCTTTGACAGATTCCATTCCATCCAAAAACATTCTGCGAACCAAACGCCCCCTTAGACTTTGGGTTAGATTTATTATCCAAGTGCTTGGCCATGTTGGGTTACTAGCGAGTAAGCAATAAAGGACCTCGAGTCCTTGAGGTGTAACTCGACTAGATTGGGTAGACAATAATGTACCGTAAGCCCTTGAGGTGCAACTCGACGAAGTAAGCAATAAAGGCAGGTGACGGTCTGAGGTTGAGATGTCTAGATGGCATGGGAACTAATATCGTGGGCATGAGGTGTAATCCAATAACATTATAGTTGACTACACTCAAGTGTTCTTGTCATCTAAATGGAAACGAGTCTACCCCGTATCTCGAAAGAGACTTCTTGCATGTTTGTATTCAGGTGGGAGGTGTTGGTTGCGAATTGGGTAATGGTAATGATGCAACCCAAGGGAATTCTGGTAACATTAAATATGGCGTTATTATTCAATCCATGAACTGTTTATCTTTTTATGTATAATTTCACTGGATTTAGCCTAACACTTGTTGTGGTGTTTTGTTGGTCCCCAGGTTCCCCTAGCGGTGCGTCTATGACGTGATTAGTTATCGATCGTGCGGTTAGGAGTGCGAGGAGTCGGGCTTTTGGGAAAATAGAGAAGAGAGAAACATTTTTGGAGATATAACGACACTCTCGTTAATCTAGACAAATCATTTCTAGATTAGTAGGTTGTCGGGTTTTATGTCTCGTCTATTGTTATGTCATCATTGTATAAACCATCCGAACTCCTTTGGGATTTAGTTAGCCCATTTTGGTGACTTGTTATTATTGGTATTTCCGGAATTTCTTCATCTTTTGTTATTTAAATTTTTGGTTGTTGCTCATACCCTTGATGTGTGGTTTACTCTATTTACAGAGATTATATTGCAAAATTTTCAAATTTTAAATTGACCTAATTTTTAGGGTGTTACATAATAAATAATAAATAATATTAATAAGGGTATAATTAGAAAAAGTCACAAAAAACTCCTCGTAAGTTACTCCAAGTAGTTTATCAATAAGTTAGCTTATAAGTTGACTTATAAACTAACTTATGTACATCCAAACATGTACTCAAAAAATAAGATAACTTATTTTAGTCAAACGATCCTCTTTTTAATCTGGGCTATAATAGGATAGAGATATGACTGATGTGAAGTAGAAGGGCAAGCAAGCGAGAGGCCCACATATGATTTATTAAAGGAAAATTGACCTGACTAGCTATTTTGGATAATTCCAGTCTAACTTTTTTTAATTTGATCAAAATAGTTAAGATTTCGTACGTACCCATCTTGCAACTTGTAAAATATACTTTTTTGAATTAAATATAATTTTAATGAAGTCAGCTTGCAGAATTAGTACACTGACTTGCAAAATATACTTTTCGTTTACGAAATAACTAACCAGAATCAAATTTTATTTATAAAAATACATTCCACAAGTTACGAAATTGAGGTATCAGACATAAATCGACCAAACTAGAATTCGATCAGAGAATAATCGATGTATGAGACAAAAATCGAAGTTAGATAGTACGTGTACGTGATGTCAAAGTCTGGTGTTGAAGTGTGATGGAGAACCCTAGAAAGAAATCGAGAAGTTTGGTCTGCTTCTTTGTTTTGTCAGATAAGGGTATGAGGTGTTTTATGAGATTGGTATATTGGGTTAAGGGTATATAGGATATTTTGAAAATATATAATTTAATTCTATCAAAATACCGTGTAGTTACTAAAGAATGTTGAATTCCTTCATTTGTGGAATGTGATGGATTTTAGACATTCCTTTCATAAAAAAGAATAAAACAAACAAAACAGGAAAATTTGGTCAAAAAAATTTAACATTCTAATTCAATCAAATTCCTTCAGAATCTACGAATCAAACGTCATCTTAGCTCTACTTAGGCTATGGTGTTGTTCGGTTCGTTTTCTGTTAAGACCTGAATGAATATAGTTATCTGTATGGATGTAGATGTCTGTATGTTAACAGATAATTTGTTGTTTGGTTGTTGTGTTGAATTAACAGTCTGAATGTCAGAAATGACCGTTTTACCCCAGTCTTGACAAAAATATTGAATAAATGGATTTAATATAAAAAAAAGATATCACATTCATTTTCACACATTGATTGAAACCTCTGTCCATCCTCTACTATCTGATCCATATGCTCCATAATTAGGGCTCAAAATAGTGAGCTTTAAAAGTAGCAACAGGTTAGAGTTGCAAGGAGGTAAAGCTCCCATAAAGAAGAAATCGTATATGGAGAGAAACGGTAGGCTAGAAGAACAAATCACATAGAAAAATCGAAAATCACAAGGAAAATCAAAAACCATGGGGAGACGAAAACCTGTGATCATGGAGACGCAGATGCTTGAAGAAGATGATAGCGCATATGCTTGTGGTTGGAAGGAAACATGTGATCATGGAGATGCAGCTGCTTGGAACTTGGAAGGAAACGTGAAAGGAAGCTTGGAACTTGGAAGGAAGCTTGAATGGAAGCTTGGAGACGTGAATTGTGAAAATAGGGTTCTTTGTAACAAGGGTAGTTGGGGAAATTAGGAGAAATTAGATGACTGAATGTAAAGGAGTAAATGTTTCCAGCTGACTGATTAAGTCACCAACTGAGCGAATAAGCCACAATCGAACGACTTGATATGACTGAGCGATTAAGCCATATAGGCTATACAACATATTAAGCCACAACCGAACAACCCCTATGTTTGGCAAACTAGCTGATAAGCTAGTTGATGACTGATAAACTGGTAGCTAATAAGCTAACTGATGAAAAAATCACGTTTGGCAAAAACTAGCTTATAAGCATGTAAAATTACCAAAAAGAACATCTACAAAAAATAATCAATTACAATATTTAATAATATAATTAAAACAAATTTATAATAATATAATATATTAATTAATACAAATAAGGTAGTAATAATATAATATGTTAATTAAAAGAATTTGAAATTTATTATTATATATATTATAAATTTTGAATTTTAAACCATATTTTAAAAAAAAATCTACATTAACTTATGATTTTAAATAACCGTTACATATAAAATGGAAAAAATAATCAAATAATAATTACAAAAAAAATAATAATTGATAATTAAAATATATTGATAAATATTAAAAAAATTGATATAATTCTAAATAATTAAAAACTAATATCAATGTATAAATAAAATTTATGTTATAATTTTCAGATAATATTCATTAATATTTATTAATTTATAATAATAAGTTTTAATAATTAATATTTATTTATAATTAATAGTTAATACATAATAATTATTAGAGTAAATTACAGATTTGGTCCCTAACATTTGGCGTTTGTTACGGAATTGGTCCCTAAACTTCAAAAATGGCAAACAAACCCTCCACGTATGCATTTTGTGTTGCATTTGGTCCCTCGAGCCAAGGGCCGTCTATTTCCTCCGTTAAGCATGAGGGTATTATAGTCATTTTACCTATTTTATTTATTTTTCCATTTTTTTATTACTTTTCTTGAATCTTCATCTTCAACCTCATGAACACCAAGAACATGATGAATGCTCATCTTCTACCTCAAGAACACCAAGATTTTAAAATCCAAATCAAAGTTAAAAACAAAAACTTAAATCAAACTCATATCTAAAAATCAAATCCTAAATCAAACTCAAGATTTAGAAACCTAAATCACACCTACATTTAAAAATCAAAAACCTAAATTAAACCCATATTCAATACCCAAAATTAAACCCACTTAAAAAAAGGAAAGAGAGAGAGATACAAATTTGAGAGAGATCGAGAGAGAGAGATTTGAGATCGAGATAGAGAGAGAGAGAGACACATATATGAGATCGAGATAGAGAGAGAGATCGAGATACAGAGAGAGAGAGAGAGATACAGGGACGAAAACTGTTAAACCCCTCTTCGGCGAGGTCGTTTTCTCCAGCGAGGTCGTCTTCTTCGGCGAGCCTATGGTCTGCGTCTTCTCTCTTTTCTCTCTCTGTATCTCGATCTCTCTATCTCTCTCTGTGTACCTCGATCTCTCTCTCTTCTTTGGGTTTGATTTTTTAATCTAGGTTTTTTATTTAGGATTTGTGTCTTGAATGAAATTGATTGCAAATGGAAAGGTTTTTTTAAATTTGGGTTTGATTTAGGTTTTTGAATGAGTTTGATTTAAGATTTTGGATTTTTAACAAGTTTGATTTGGGTTTGTTCTTTGGTGTTATTGGTGTTCTTTGAGGTAGAAGATGGAGATTCAAGAAAAGTAATAAAAAAATGGAAAAATAAATAAAATAGGTAAAATGACCATAATACCCTCATGCTTAACGGAGGAAATAGACGGTCGTTAGCTCGAGAGACCAAATCCATAACAAAATGCATACGTGGAGGGTTTATTTGCCATTTTTGAAGTTTAGGGACCAATTCCATAACAAACACCAAACGTTAGGAACCAAATCTGTAATTTACTCTAATTATTATTAATGACGACATAATTGAAATAATCATAAAAAACTCTTTATAAATTAATCTAAATAGCTTATCAAAAAACTAGTTTATATTTATCCAAACATATACTTAAAAATAAAATAACTTATTTTTGTCAAATAATACCTTATTTTTTGGACCTTTTCAAGAACATTGGAAGGTTGTTATTTGGAAGGGAATATTCGCTGCAACTTTATTTTATCCCCTGACTGTCCTCATGTGCCACTCAAAAACCTTTTTTAGTTAGAAAAAAATGATAATAATTAATTGAATATTTAAAACATATTTTATAAAAAAATTATGAATTAAAATCAATGGTCATAATACATACATGGTGGTAATCTTCCAATCAACAGATACGATGCAAAAGAGCCGATGCTGCTAAAAAATCGAGCATTTTTCACTTTAAAATATAAATTTTAAGAATATCTCTACTACTGTATTATGTTAAAACTAGAAGGGTACTCGTACAATGTTTTATTTTATTTTTATGTCTTTCTCGATTTTATAATATTGTTTTATGTGTTTTAATAAAACATTTTTTATAAATTAATTTAGTTTAGGTTTAATAATGATGTAATTTATTTTGGAGTTAATAATGTAATGTTTTTATAAAATAATAGTTAAGTATTCTGTTAAATTTCAATGATTATCATAATTTTATTTTAGATTATTTATATTTAAAATGAGATTTTTATCATATATTTGATATTCTTTATCAGTTAGTTATGAATTCAAAAATACAACTTTAAAAGTTATACACATGCATCATTTAGGCTATGTTTGGCAAACTAGTTGATAATCTACCTGGTAGCTGATAAACTAGCTTTTCAAAACACTACTATGAGTAGCTTTTCAATAAGTTAGTTTATGGTCATCCAAACATGTACCAAAAAAAAAACTAGCTTAGCTAGCTTTTTTTGGCCAAACAATGTCTTACTTGTAATCTTGAATTTTAAGTAACGTACATCAATAATCAGTACTTTATGCATAAAAATTTGTTTTTAAGAGTTTCTCAAATGTTTAATAATATAGTGTAGATAAGAAAAGGAAGAGGGAAAAGGTAGAAATATTCAAAATTTGAGAAATCTCTAAAACTTAAAATTATTGAGAGTTTTATATGTTTTAATTCTTTCCACCAATGAAATTAAATATGTTATAAATAAAGTTTTTTAAAAGTGTATTAGGATGATAATTTAATTTATATAAATAATGTTGTAATCGTCAAAATAAAGTATCTATTGGAGTTGAATGTAATTTTCTTAGAAATTCTGATTTGAATTACTTTACTCTCTCCATTCTAAAATAAATGTCCACATTTTCGTTTATGTTTGTCCCGAAATAAGTGACTCTTTTCAAAAACATATAACTAAATTTTCAAATCTATCTTTATTAATGCATAAATATTTAAAAGTTGATAAGATATATGTAACACCCTCAATCTGGAAATAACAATTAATTTAAAATTTTCTAATTACATCAATAAATAACTGAAACATCTACAACAACAAATTAAGGTTTAACTTCAATAAATACATTTCAATCCTTATACGTGATTTATAAAAGGTACGGGTGTTACTAAAACCCAATAACAGTCACTATCTTCAACTGCGGAAGACTTTACCAAACTACTCACCCTCGTATAAATCTAGTGCTCATCTCTTCATAACACCGCTAGAACCAAACCCCAACTGGACCTGATGCACATGCCAACAAATAAAAGGTTAGGTTTAACGCCTAATGAGCTCAAGAGTTTTCATCATAAACGTATAAAGCAATAAACTTAAAGAATGTTATATAAATTGTGATTTCCAAAATGATGACACGTTCCATCTGAAACGACCAAGACGAAATATGTAACACCCCGATTTTCGAAAGGTATAATTTCAAGTTAATACCGAAACCGATATATTAGGGAAACATAAGATAAAGGATTTTGGACTTGAATCCTATATTTTATAGTCTTGGTAGATGAAGAAATCAATTACGAGTCCAACGGTTCTTTTCGGAGCAAAATCGGAGCTAAAACGAAGAAGTTATGACCAAAACAGTGTTCAGGCAGAATTTCGGGCGGCAGTGCTCCGCGCGGGTGGACCCGCGCCACCATTCGTGCGGAGCCACTGGGTGCACAAAAATGGGAAAAATCGGCCCCAAACCCCATTTTTCACCCTAACCTCAAATCCTTCCCCCATTTCTCTCCCAAACCGACCCCCAAACCCCAAAATCAAACCCTAACTCATTTTAGAGAGTTTCCTCCTAAATCTAAGTGTTTCTTCTTCATCTATCAGGTTGGGACCTAGAACCATCATCCCTCCATTTTCATCTTCTTCATCAAGTTTTTTAGGGTTTCATCCACCCATGTTCTTCCTTTCGTAGATTGGAGGTTTGTAACCATTTTGGTGAACTAGAGGTGTTTTGGTTGATGGATTCAAGCTCGGGTTAAGGTAATCTTCTATTATCTCCAGTTATGGAAGTTAGGGTTTCGGTATCAGTTGAGGTATTCAGGTATAAAGTTTGGAGAACGATTCTTTGTGGTTGATTATTATTATTTATGGTTGGATATGTATGGATTTAGGTTTTTTGGAAGTTTTTGGCTTGAGGATCCAAGGGTTCTTCAAAGGAGCTCTAGTTGGGGGGGGGGGGGGGAATCTAGATTTTAGCCTAAATCTAGCAAGGTGAGTTCAAGTTGATTTGTGAAAACGTTGTACATGCCAAAATGTTTATTTTAAAGTATTTATGTGTTTAACATGAAATTATCATTTGCGGAGTTACTTGATGGGTTTTGGTTATTTGAGAAGTTTGGTTTTATAAACCTTGTAAAATACCCATATTGGGGATTTTTGGACATTTTGATAAATGAGTCTTAAATGGGTGTGTTTGGTGATTTATTGCACAAATGAGATTATTTGGTTAAAAAGGCATTTTAGTGTTTGTTTTGGAGAAATGCGTAATTTCGTGTTATGGGTCGTCTTGATGAAGTAAATGGCATAAAATCATTTGGAAAGTAATTTGTCTCAATTTAAACTGCATTGGAGTCTGCATACGTATTTTGGGAGTGTGTCTGTAGGAAGTGAGTCAATTTCGTTAATCTTTTGGGGAGTCGTTAATCATTGGTCAAAAAGAAGTTTTAAGCATTTTGGCTCGATGTCGTTTTAAAGGAGCCTTGAGGGCACTTGTCCGGTTTTATATAGCTCATTGTAGAGTCCAGTTATGACGTACGTACTAATGCGCTATGTTGCGTATTGAGGTTGGTTAGACTGTGTTGCATTGGATCCATAGGCACGTAAGTCAGTCTGTTTTGGGGTTGGTCAATTGCGTATTGTGGGGTTAAACTCTGGTACCTATGTTTTATGACAGGAAACTTTACAAGCGATCGTTAGGAGGGTTGAGTCTGGTAGCGCTACAGGCAAAGTAGGCTCTAGGACCTCCGCCGCTTGAAGTAATGTCTGAGATGTAGTCTTTAAGTGTGTCGCGCCTTTGGGGTGGAGTTCTTCAGAGCGTTCATCAAGTGTCAACTGACTTGGGGTGATGCTTGTAAAGAAGTCGTAGGGACACCTGGTTGTGATGTCGTGAGGTGTCATGCGATTAACGCTCCTTGGGTGGTATACTTTTGTGTTTCCTCCACTCTCAACGGATGCGGGTCTCCCCCGTTGTCGGCTATCAGTATTTCAAATAAAGGGATGTCTTATTTTATTGTCATTGGTTCTTTGTGGTCGACAATGAATGAGGGCCTAAATATTGGACCTCCCTCCTCGTATATTAAGGTTTGAATGAATTATGTCAACCCCTTGTCTTGGTAGTTAGATTCCTTTCGTTTAAGGTAGCGTGAGTATTGGACCTAGTGTCCATGTTTTCGGACGTACGGTATATGTGGTTTTAATAATGAATCATGGGTCGAGTATTTTGCCCCACCCGTGTTTGGGTGTTTTGGGATATAACGTTTTATCCGCGTTTCTTAAATGGGAGTCATTTCATATTCATGTCTCGAGTTAGTTTACGTTGCATCAATTTATAAAACATGTTTGAAATGAGGTGTCTATCTTTGAAAGTGCATAACATTGGATAAGAGTCGTTTTCTACGTTTTAAAGTACATCAATTGAAAGGTCATGACTTTAAGCGAAGTTCATCATTTTAAAGATATTTACTCATGTAAAACTCTTGAACTCACTAGGTGTAACACCCTCAATCTGGCAACTTAATTAAAATTTTCTAAATACATCAATAACTCAATCATTTACAACCACAATTTAGATTCAATTTCAATACTCATACACCATCTATACAACAATCTATGGTAAAGACGGGTGCTACTAAACCCATGTATAGTCACTATCTCCAACCTGCGGAAGACTTCACCAAATACTTACTCTAGCTCAAGGCTAAAGCTCGACTCCTCAAAGCACTGCTAGAACCGAACCCCCAACAGGAACCTGATGCACATGCCGACAAATAAAAAGGTTAGGCTTAACGCCTAGTGAGCTCAAGAGTTTTAACATGAGTGAATAAATCTTTAGAAGACAGGAAATCATTTGTAAAGCAAGATCCTTCGAAATATTATACTTCAAAATAGAAACGACACATTTTCCTTAATATACACTTTTAAAGACAATGCTTCCCAAAATATGCACTTCTCGTAAAACGATGCAACCCGTAACTCACCCAAACGGGGTCATAGTTCGATACTCAAATGTGCTAAAATGTAAATAATACTTCATAGCCCGAAACACCCAAAAAACACGGGTGGAACATAGTACTTGACCCTTAAATAACGGAAAACAATCCGTATAAATATGATACACCAATAACACACGAACTGAAGCTTAATACTCGCGCGACCATAAAATGGAATGAAATTCAAGTATCAAACATGGACAATGAAAATATCCAAAATACATCGGGCCGACGACGGGGGATACCCGTATCCGTGGAGAGCGGAGGAACACAAAAGTATGCCACTCAACCAACGTTCATCGCATGACAACTATCGGCATAAAAACCAAAGTGTCCCTACGAATCCTTGACAAGTTTCACCCAAAGAGACAAAGCACCTTGATGCCAAAAAGACACCCGAAAGGCCCGGCACACCCGAGGACTACAACCATGGCATTACCCTGACGGCGGAGATCTAGGCACACACCCACACAGTGGCACCCAAGACTACTTCCTCCTAGTGCCTACTTGTCAAGTAGTGGTCATAAAACATGAGTCCCGGAGTCCAACCCCGTACAACCCAATTGACCATAAATAAGACTGACTTATGTGCCTATGGATCCAATACAACACAGTCTAAAAAAATACACGACTACCCATGAGTGGCAAAAGCACTCGAGCCTGTAATGATTATAAATATGCAATAAAATGTATTAAGACATACATCACAATTTGGACTCTAAACCGAGCCATTAAAACCGGACAAATGTCCTTAGTACTCTTTCATGCCACCACCGAGCTAAAAAGCCCAAAACCCATTTGATCAACAAATAACGGCTTCCCAAATAATGAAATGTCTTTAAAACAACGTTTACGAAGACACATACTTCAAAAACGAGATCAACCTAAAACTCAACACATAATGGGACCAAAGGTTTTCCAAGGATTTTATGAATGCAACTACCCAACATGCATATAACGTGACTTAGACTCCATTCGTACAAAATCATCAAAGATGCATAAATCATAAAATAGATCTTGCTTGTACTAAATCACCAAGAGTACGTAAATCATGCTATTTAGTTGTTGAAATGTTCAAAACCCAATATAAGCGTTTTAAGAGATTAACACAACCCCAAATTTACCAAATCTGAAAACTTATCGAAATACTCACACTTTGATAAATAACCAAGTAAAACATATTTTACTTCAAAATACTCCAAACTTATCAGCAGTTAACCATTTCAAGTAAAACACTTTAAAATAACCATTTTGGCATGTACACCGTTTTCACAAATCAACTTGAACTCACCTTGCTAGGTTAAGTTAAACCTAGGTTTCAATCCACAACCATTGGCCTCCAAAAACATAGATCCCACCCGAAGCTTTCCGAAGACACCCATTCCAACTCTTCAACTCAAGCTTCCAAAACCTAGATCCACACATTTCATCCCATAAATAACTATTTTCAACCATAAGGAAACATTCTCCAAACATAAAAATACCAAGATCTCAAACAAGATCAAAACCCTAATTTCTCCAAAAACCATCAAATCCGAGATTTGAGATATCGAACCTTAAGAAACCACCAATGGAGCATTTACAACCTTATTACAAGAAAACTTACCCTTGAAGACAAAGAGACTTCCGAGAACACCCAATCCGACACTTCAACCCGAGCTCCCGACCATTGACTTGATGAGGAAGATGAAGATGGAGGTTTTGTGGTTCAAGGTTCCAACTAGTTAGATGATGAAGGATCATATGGTTCAAGGGGAAAAACCATCAAAATGGGTTAGGGTTCAGTTTTAGGGTTTGGGAGAGAAAAGGGAAGAAGGTAGAAATGAGAAAATGAGAATAAATGGTGAAAATCGCAACATTTAACCCACTGGTACGCGCGGCTATAGTGCCAGGCGATTGTGCCAGTGGCACAATCGCTGGCACAATCGCCAGAGATATACCGCGGCTCTCAGCCCTTGGCGATTGTGCCAAGCTATTGTGCCCTCTGGCACAATCGCTGGCATAATCGCCTGGGTGCCCCCGAACTCCAAAAATCCGACTTTTTCAATGCCCAAACTCCCGATACTTCGAGGGACTTTAAACAATACATTTCCCGACTAAAACCCCACTGTTTACAAGTCACAGGAATGTCTGGGTGACATTTACTTGCCGAAAATTACGGGTGTTACACTAGGCGTTAGTCTAACCTTTTTATTTGTCGGCATGTGCAACAGGCTTCGGTGGCGAATAGTTCTAGTGATTCTATGAAGAGATGAGTGCTAGTGGTGTGCCAAAGAGGTGATTAAGTTAGTGAAGTTTTCCGCATTAGTATTGTAAAGAGCAGCTTGTATTTGGGTTTTAGTAACACCCGACCTTTAACTAGCCTTTGTAGAATAATTTATTTACCTTCGTTGATGGTTAGATCTAGTTTAATATTTCAAGTATGAACTTGTTGTAAGTGATCGTATCTATTTTGAGGCATTATTGAAGATTTTAATTTAGTTGCTCTTTCCAGATTTGAGGGTGTTACAAAATACATTAAATCTGAAAACAATCTCTTTTTCAACATTCACCCTCTTCGTGATTAAAATCATAAGACAAACGTTTCTTCAAATATAAATCCAAAACCCAAAATTCGTGTAATACATAACTGACACTTTAATAAACAGATACTGAAAACGTGGATAAACTGTATCATCCAAAATATTCCAAAACATGGATAAAGTTCAGTATGCAAAACCCAAAAATGTGGATAACAATCCATACCCAAAACGTCACTGAAAACATGGATTATAAAACTCCATAACCAAAACAACACCTTGCGGTAACGGGGAGACCCGATTACATAGTATGTGACGGAACACAAAAGTAGGTCACATAACTATGTAGGAAACCAAAACATATAGGTCATACCCATAAAACATACCGAGCTTAACTCCTCTAAGTCTATAGCTCGAAAACATCAAGTCAACCCCTCTAGGTCTATTCTTGAGAGTTCCAAAATGGGGAACTCTAGCACAAGGGAATTACACCTTACTGCCCATGGGACGCTTCCCGACCGTATAGGTCTACACCTTACTTACCATGGTGACCCGATGTCTATTCCGTGCCAAAGTGGTGAACTTGTCCAAAACGGGACAAAAGAACACCGTGCCTATGGATCCATTGCACTAACTAAAACCTTACATGACTCAAAACGAATGAACTAATGCATTCAGAACATGTACTCTCAAATAAGATGCAGTAAATGCAAATCATAACCAAACGCTCTACAATGAGCTATTAAAACGGACAAGTGTCCTCAAAACCCAACAAAGTCCAAACCGAGCCATAAGCTCAACAAACCCAAAGACCCAACGTTGAAAATCATAAAGTGAAACCAAACGTAAACAACCTGCATGTATGTAAACCCATACTCCAATTTGTATAAATAACTCCAACGTAGTGTAGATTGGGACAAATCACTTTCCTAGTGTTTTATATCATTTATTCTTTCAAAAACGCCTCATAACACAAACTCAAACACTCGTTTAAAATACACATTAAAATGTATTTAAAACCCAAATTCTACTTCATGAAATAAATCCTTAAAATTACCAAAATATATGATTTATTTATCAAAATGCCCAAAATCCCAAATGTGGGTATTTTACAAGTTTATAAAGTTAAACACTTCAACTAATCAAAATTCATCAAATAACTCAACAGTTAATAATTTCATGTAAAACATATAAACACTTTAAAATATACATTTTGGCATGTACACCGTTTTCACAAATCAACTTGAACTCACCTTGCTAGATTTAGGCTAAATCTAGATTTTACCCCAACTTGAGCTTCCTTGAAGAAATCCGAATCCATAAGCAAAACCTTCCAAAACCTAGATCCACAAATTTTCAACCGTAAATAACCATATTCAACAGTCTAGAATCTTTCCCCAAAACATTTTACATGAAACCTCAACTTATATTGAAACCCTAATTTTCATAAATGAAGAGAAGAGAATATTACCTTTACCAAGACTTGCATCCATCAACAACACTCTTCTAGGTCACCACTATGACCTCCAATTCCAAATCATCAAAAGAATGGGAAAAGTGTTTGGAGAGATTTGATAGAACCTTAAAACCCTAGAAAAGATGGGGGATGAAATGAAGAGCCCCAACTTGTTTCCAAATCTCCCCAAAACGTGGAGGGTCACTTTAAACCTTTAAGAATCGAAGCTTTGAATGTTCTAAGTGCCAAACCAAGGGAAAGGGTTCCTTTGAGAGAGAGTGGAACTGAATTGGGGAAGTAACAAATGAGAAATGGGGCTAAAATCTGATTTTAATCGACCAGGGGCCGACCGCGATTGTCCCCCACGATTGTGCCTTGGGCACTCTCGCGGGCACTATCGCCGAGATTGTACTGTGGGGGTCACGGCCTGTGCGGCTGTGCCATGCAATTGTGACCAAGGTCACTCTCGCCGGGCACTTTCGCCCTGCTCGTACCGAGAGCATTCCCCATCACGCGACTTTGTCTGGCGATTGTGATCACTGTCACTCTCGTCGGGCATTCTCGTCGGGTCTCTCCCACCTTCGAAAATCCAGCTCAACTATTCTGAAACGTTTCTGACCCGCGACAGAGGCAACCGTAAGCACTTCCCAAACCGAGGACTTATGAAATTAGGATTGTCATCCGGAATAGGGCACTTTTCTCACTACAAAAACTCGGGTGTTACAATATATACGTTAAATAATTAAGAATAGAGTTGTAATTTGGTTAACTAAAAAGTGTAATATTTATTCATGTCTAAGGGGCTGTTTACCAAATTTTTGATTAAGTCATGTATGGATAAATCTGTCTGTGTGGATAAATCTGTCTGTGTGGATAAATTTGTCTGTCTGGGTAAAAATGTGGTGTTGTTTATTTTTTTACATGAATCAACCGTATGCATGACATAAATGACTGATCTACCCCTCAAACAAAAATCAAAATCAAAATAAAAAATAAATACAAACCAATACAAACAAAGAATCAAAATCAAACCAAAATCAATCAGAACCCATACAAACAAACCACAAGGGTTATGGCGTACTGGTTAAGGCCCTGGGGGATGTGGTAGAAAATCCCATTTGCTCAGGGTTCGAATCAGGCGTACACAACAATTGTGGCCACTGAGGTTTAATCAGGGCTGATGTCTTACAGTCATAATTTGTCAAGGGATTAGTCTAGGCATAACCTAGGACACTCTTCCCAAAAAAAAATCCATACAAACACATAATCAATACATGAGAATAGCATTTTGGACTCGATACAAAAACCAAACAAAAACACAGAATTGATACATGAGAACAGTATATTGGAAAGAGTTGTAGTCTTTCTATGGTCGCCGGTTTGTTGACCAGGGAAGAGGGTTTTGATGTCGTCTGTTTGTTGACCAGGGAAGAGGGTTTCGATGTCGCCGGAAAATAGAGAAGGGAAGAGGGTTTCGCACAAGGGAAGAGGGATTCGATGTCGTCTGTAACACCCTCAAATCTGGAAATAGCAACTTATTTAAAAAATTTTAAATACATCAATAACGGGATTATCT
Source organism: Arctium lappa (assembly GCA_023525745.1). Classification (NCBI taxonomy): domain Eukaryota; kingdom Viridiplantae; phylum Streptophyta; class Magnoliopsida; order Asterales; family Asteraceae; genus Arctium; species Arctium lappa. Next base: position 15,468,554 of record CM042056.1, on the reverse strand, counting down.
ACAACCACAAGTTAAGGATTAACCTCAATACAAACATTCATTCTATACAAAAGCCCATGATAAGAACGAGTGCTACTAATACCCATGCATAGTCACTATCTCCATAATGCAGAAGACTTCACCGAATACTTACTTTCGGAACTAGCTAAGGCCTTACTCTTCACAGCATTGCTAGAACCAACTCTCAACCTTGAAACCTGATGCACATGCCGACAAATAAAAAGGTTAGGCTTGACGCCTAGTGAGCTCAAGAGTGTTAACATGAACGAATATATCTTTAAAAGAAAGGAAATCAATTTAAATCAAGATCCTTCGAAATATTATACTTCAAAATGGAAACGACACATTTTCCATAAAATACACTTTTAAAGACAATGCTCCAACACATGCATTTCTTGTAAAACGATGCAACCCGTAACTCACCCAAAACGGGGTCATAGTTCGATACTCAAATATGCTAAAATGTAAATAATACTTCTTATCCCCAAAACACCCAAACCCGGGTGGGACATAATACTCGACCCTTAAATAACGGAAACAATCCATATAAATATGATACGCCATTAAAACATGGAACTGAAACTTAATACTCACACGACCATAAAAATGGGATGAAATCCAAATATTAAAGCATGGACAATTCAATATCCAAAATACAGCGGGCCGACAACGGGGGATACCCGTATCCGTTGAGAGCGGAGGAACACAAAGGTATGCCACTCAACAACGTTAATCGCATGACACCTTACGACATCGCAGCCCAAGTGTCCCTACGACTCCTTTACCAAGTGTCACCCCAAGTCAGTTGACCTTGATGGATCATTCCGAAGAACTCCATCCCGAATGCCCGACACACTTAAAGACTACCTCCCAGGCATTACTTCAAGCGACGGAGGTCCTAGCGCTCACTCCCCGATAGCACTACAGACTCAACCCTCCTAGCGATCACTTGTAAAGTTTTCGGTCATAAAACATGGGTACCGAAGTTCAACCCCGCAATACCCAATTGACCATCCAAAACGGACTGACTCACGTGCCTATGGATCCATTACACACCGTCTAACGTTACCGGACTACACACGAATGACCAAAGCACTCGAGCCCGTAACCAAACTCAATACGCAACACTGCGCATTAGTACGTACGTCATAATCGGACTCTACATTGAGACATATAAAACCGGACAAGTGTCCTCAAGACTCTTTTAAGCCAACACCGAGCTACAATGCTCTAAATCCATGTGACCAATAATTATCGGTCCCCCGAATAATGAAATGTCCTTAAACAACGTTTATGAAAACACATATCCCAAAGATGAGATTAACCCAAAACTCAACACATAATGGACCAAAGGTTTTCCAAAGGGTTTATGAATGCAAATATACCAAGATACATATAATCATGAAATAGACTTCATTTGTACCAAAATCACTGATATGTATAAGTCATGAAATGGACTCTACTTGCACAAAATCCCCAAGATGCATAAACCATGATATTACTTATCAAGATGTCTAAATCCCAAATATGAGCATTTTATGAAACTAAAATAAACCAAGTTTACCCAATATGAAAACTCATTAAAATACTCACTCTTTGACAAATACCAAGTAAAATACATGTTTACTTCAAAATCCTCCAAACTTATCAGCAGTTAACCATTTCATGTAAAACACTTTAAAATACACATTTTGGCATGTACACCGTTTTCACAAATCAACTTGAACTCACCTTGCTAGATTTAGGCTAAATCTAGGTTTCACCCAACGAGCTCTTTTGAAGGCCGCTCGAATCCTCAAGCCGGAAACTTCCAAAACCTAGATCCATACAATCCAAACCATACATAACCATATCCGACCATGTAGAAACATTCCCCTAACTATATACCAAGAACCCCAAATAATAACAAAACCCTAGTTTCTCCAAAACTACCAAATTCGAGATTTGAGAAACCAAACACTAAAAAACCATCAAGGGAGCATTTATAACCTTAATACAAGAAAACTTACCCTTGAAGACGATGAGACTTCCGAGAACACCCAATCCAACACTTCAACCCGAGCTCCCAACCGTTGAACTTGATGAGGAAGATGAAGGTGGAGCTTCTAATCTTTGTTGGGTGGGGGAGAACACTTGGAACATGATAGGTTTGGTGTCATGGATACATAGAAACCGATTTTAGGGTTTGGGTTTGGTTTCTAGAGAGAAGAGGGTGAAATGGGGGAAGGTTGGAATGAAAGAGGGCTGAAGTTCGCGATTTTAAGCAGGTCTGCACCCGCCGGTGATAGTGCCACGCGACTATGCCCTTGGCATAGTCGCCGGGCATAGTCGCCCGAAGGGGGGTGCCCGCTGTACGTTCCTCGCGACAGTGCCCCGCGATAGTGACACCCTGTCACAGTCGCGGGCACAATCGCCCAGGACGTACCGAGCATCAAACTTTCGACTTTTCAACGCCAAAACTCCCGATACTCCGAGGGACTTTAAACAATGCAATTCCCGACAAAAGCCCACTGGTTATAAGTCACAGAATTGTCCCGGTGACATTTACTTATCGAAAATTACGGGTGTTACATCGTCGGAGAATAGAGAAGGTCGCACTGTGTAGAAGAAAAGAGAGGTTCGCCGGAGAGAGAAGGTCGCACTGTGCAGTAAGGGGGTTAGGGTTGAGGGTGTGCTTCTTTTAATTTTGAAGGAGGCGTCATTTTGTAAGGGTAAGGGCGTCATTTTTTGTGGCTTAATAGGGACAACATCTCCTTCCCCACTTAACGAATACGCCATTAACGTCTGCACGAATAAGCCATTAAGCCACAAGTAAACACCCCCAAACGTCTGCGTAAATAAGCCATTTTTTCATTAAGCTCATTAAGCCACAAGTAAACACCCCCTAAGACTTGTTTGTTAGCAGTTTAATGAGCTTAATAGGATTTGCAGCTTGTTTGGTCAATTATACATGATTGTTTGGGAGTGGTTTAATGATATAGAAAGCGACTTCTATTTGATTTTTTTATCTATTAAGTTTTGAATCTATTAAGTTGTCTTTAAACATTAATCTGTCTGAATAAATTAAGATAAGTTGTTGTTTGATTTTTGTTCTGATAGTCTGAACAACAAAAATTACCATTTTAACCTTAGATCTACATAAGTGTTGAATGAAAATAAACTGTTGGATAAATATTTCAATTGACAACATTTTATAATAATCTGAATTATTTAAAATACATAAATATATGAATTCAACAAGTTCATAACACAATACTTAAAATATATATAAAACAATAAAGTATCGTTGTTTAATAACAATTTTCTTAATTTATTCATGTTGGTAAACTATTTATTTTTTAATGAGTTGTGATTAAAAAAATTATAGTACAATTTTGGAAAAATTCTAGCTTATGCATTAAGATAAGATGAGGTAACTTAATATGTTAAGTTAATCTCTTAGTATTAAGTTAAAATCAAACACCTTAATATAACTTAACAAATTAAGCAAACCACCCATTAAGCTTATTAAGTTGAAAACAAACACCCCCTCAAGGGCGGAGCCAGAATTTATGTTGAGGGTGGTCCTAGACGCCGGCAAAAAACAATGAGAAAATTGTTAAGGTTTTATGTACCAACGTATATCTAATGAGACAATCGAACTTACAACTTCAAATGAAAATGTGCACATAATATTGAATTGCTTTTCAACACGAAAAGGGCACATCTCTAAACAATACTTATACATAGAGAAACAGAAAAGGGAAGGTAGGATGTTCGCAATTCGAAGTTGAACAATCGATAACTACTCTAAAAAATCAATTGATCTCTATACACTTAGAAGCGGCTTTGTCTAAAGGTTCGTTAATTTATGATTATCAAACCAAATTAAAAAAACAATCATACCAGTTTTATCACCGAGAACTTTATTTTAATCATATCAATTAAATCAAGGAAAATAACTAAAATAAAGTTATTTTTCTAAACGAATCACAACTAAATATAAATATCGAAACTGAGATTCAAAATCCCTCCCATCAAAACTAAATTTATACAAAATAAATATAAGAGAACTAAAGTGAAGAAAATATAAATCCAAGATCTTAACCGACCTTCAATAGTCAGTGAGGATTTCAATAGTTAATATATATATATAGACAGAGGTTCAAGGGAAAACCTCAAATAAATAAAAAACTAAAAAACATTTATCAACCGTTTATTTGGTGTAATTTATTTCGCTCGAATTTTGTTCATTTTTCGTATTTTTTCGAATAAAAAATAGGGGGTGGAGGTTTTTTTAATTTAAAAAATATTGCTGTAACCGTCTGTTTAATCATATCCATCAGATCATCTAATCTAACGGTTGATAAGGTGTTTTTTAGTTTTCCATTTATTTAAGGTTTTCCCTTGAACCTCTATATATATATATATATATATATATATGAGAGAGAGAGAGAGAGAGAGAGAGAGAGAGAGTTGAGACGGTGATTGTGTGAAACATTTTGTTGTGGGCTTTTAGTATTGGGTAGAGTGTAAGAGGTCGACGGTGGGCTTTTAAATGGAAGCAAAGCAAGATTTATAATTATTAAATGTTTGGCTATATAAAAATTTTGAAAATAAAAACTTTAGGGTGGGCCGGTGCTGACATTAGGCCAGTGTTGGCTCCGCCCATGCACCTCCTTATTCGGTAAGCTTCTAAGGAGACTTTATACAGAAAGCCAATTTTTTTTTCTAAACTTGTACCTCTCAATTGAAAATCACGTTTCTTTCATCTATAAAAAAAACATTTAAAACAAAAAAATAATAATTTATATAGATAACTTAATCATCACAACAGTTTTATTTATACATGAATTAACGAAACTAAACACCCACTAAAAAAACCATTTAAAGATTGCGGGGGGGGGGGGGGGGGGGTGAGCTCCTACCATTTTGGGCATGGGATAAGTCCATGTAAAAGTTGTGGTCATGAATAGCATATGTGGGCCCAAAATACCCATCATGGGCTGGACCCCTAATGACACTCTCTAATTTAATACCCAATCTAATCATATTACATCACTTTGTATAAAACTTTAACAAAATTAAATGTATGATTTTATCAATTTTACAACCAAAATTGATCATTAGAGCATTCACTATAGAGGCTCTTCATTATTCTACTTTTTTTCTCTATATCAGTATCACCTTAATAAAGCAAAAACTTCAAGAAAACTTCATAGTATAGGTTCTTAACAGGACCCTCATCTTCTTATTTTTTAAAGGTTCATACGAGAACACATTTATTTTACAAAAAAGAGAGAACACGGTCAATTACATGTGATACCACAGTCTGTCAAATATAATACACATGTGATACTAAATCAAAGACGCAATCGACCTTTGATGCAACCTAGGTTGTGGGCCAAGTCGTCTGCACGCCACTAGGCCCCACATGTGTATTATTAAATGTGATAGGGTTGTTTGTGATATTATAATCCGTCACATGTGATATTAAATCAGAGATGCAGAGAACCTCTGACACTAAATAGGTCGTAGGCCAAGTTGTCAGCACATCACTAGGTTCCCTCACGTAGTCACGTGTATCATCACATGTGATAAGGGTGTTATCGTGTTTTCATAAAATAGAGATTCTATCATTTGAACCTCTGCATATATATATATATATATATATATATATATAGAGAGAGAGAGAGAGAGAGAGAGAGTGTGGTGGGTTCATACGAGAACAATATCTATTTAAGAAAACACGAGAACGACTCAGTACATACAAAATCATATATGTTTCACGCTGCTTTGCCCGTGACTTTAGGTCGCGGCCAAAGTCGCCCGCGTCCGTTTTTTTCGGGTTAATGTAAAATCACATGATTTGTTGTTTTATTGTTTAATTTAATAGTTAGTGTTCTTGTTTGAATCTCTCTCTCTCTCTCTCTCTCTATATATATATATATATATATATATATATATATATATATATATATATCAAATTCAATATGTTAATATTAACATTACATATTTTCATATTAATTTTGATTTTCTTAGTTAATATATTTTAGTAACATATTTAAAAAATGATTAAAACCTAAACATAAATTTATGTTACGAATAAAAAAAATTAGTTTTAGTAAAAAGTAACACAAAATAATAAATAATAATATAGATCATTCATAATCATGATTCAATCAAATATGTTCCACCAAATCGACATATAGTTGATGATGAATTTTATATGAGCGAATTTTAGAATTTATTTATTTAAGGATAACTATATAAATTTATTTACTTATTTATAAAGTAAACTCATTAAAACAAAATAAACAAAACTTGTATAAAAAAGCTACCCATAAAAATAATGAATACTTCAAAATTAATAAATATATTATATAATTACTAATTTATAAATTTAATATTGAATATTAGTTTATATAGTTTATAATTATATTTAATAGATTAATTAGAACAAAATATATTAAAATAAGTAAAAAAAACAAAAATGAAACAAGAAACGAGAGAATAAGTTGGATTATTGTACATGACATCACTTCTTGTTAAGGACACGTGACTAGACAAGTACTTAAGGCCACAATAGAGGTGTTCCCGTTCTGATTTTGGTGGTTTAACCTCCTAAATCACAAACCAAATTTTAAGGGGGTGTTTGGTTGGGGATATTGAGGGGTAAGGAATGAGAATGATAATGAAAACTGTTGTTTGATTTGATATAATATAATGGATTCATTACCCCAAACCCATTAATTTTCATTCCTGACCAAATTGGGGGGAATGAAAATTTTATTCCTGCTTAGTCATCTTTTCTCATGCTTTCCTTCATTTGTCGATGTTGAATGTAAAATATTTTTTATTTTCATGTTGGATGTCACATATTGTGTTAAAAATATTATATAAAACATTTTTTTATTAATTATACCAAACAACATCAATGCAATACTCATTCCTATTTCCATTCTTCTGCATTCCCATTTTCATTTTCATTTCCATTCCTTATAATGAACCAAACGCCCCCTAATTGTGATTTAAACTTTTTTCAAACCGACTGGTTTGGAAGCAAGTGACCAAATCGGTCAAACCGAACCACAAAAAGACGTTCTGATTTGATCAGTATTATGTACTTTAAACTAAGGAAAAACATAAAATCTATCTCCAAATTGAAATTTCCGCCAACATAACATTATTAAGAAAAATGCTATACCAAATTGTAAAATAAACATCTATTTTCAAAATTAAAAAAAAACATTGAACAAGTTAAAAAAACAAGTTAATCAAGTCCGCTAACAATAGATTTTGGAACTTTGACAAATATTTAGCAAGTCGAAATATGATTTGGAATTTCAGATTTTGATTTTGGCGAATTTTGGAATTTGGTGACGTAAGAAGCAGGGACAATTGAAAAATGAAAACGATAAATTTAATGTATTGGATTTTTTTTTAATTTAGGCCATAATAGTTGCACATGGAAAATGAAATATAAATATAATTAGTACATGTGAATTTTGGCGGTCGGTTCGATCCAAACCACACAAAAAAACATTCAAACTGTAGACGAGACCAGACGAACGGTTTGGATATTTTTCATACCAGACCATACTGTCAGGCCGCTCAAACTACCAAAAACAGTTCAGTTTGACTTGGTTCAACCGGTTTGAACGGTCCGACGATTTTTTTTAATACCCTTAATCTCCAACCTAAATAATAAAAATTGTGGGTTTATTGAACACTAAAAAAAATATCAACTTCAACCATACATTAAAAAAAACACTAAAAACATCTTTAATATTGTAATAATAATAAATGCTTAATATTACTTAATATATTTGTAACAACCCAACTCGCGTCATAGAGCAAAACTAAAATTTATTAACTAACAATGTCAAACGGCCCAAAACAACCATCTACATTACAAGGTTTGCGGAAATACAACCTATTACACAACTGAGAATTTACGAAGAAGATAAACTAAAACGACGATCTTCTAACCAACTCCAGCTTACACCTTCTCTTTGCCCTTATCTGCTCTTCCTATCCCACGCCTGCCTGAAAAGGATTTTTAATTTTGAAAGAGCGAGGGTTAGACCAACGGTCTAGTGAGTCCCCTCTATCAACAGCTTTAACACAACAGACATTCAAAGAAATAAAATAAACCGTTTTCAGCTTTAAAGAAGACAATAACACTTTCAATAAACTTCTCAGCTCACACTACCGTCACCCTAAGGTGACAGCGTGTCTGTGGCTCACACTGTCTTATGGGATACACCCCCAATGATATAAACGGAACACCCCCCCTCGGTATGAGCACAGGCGGGACACCCCCCCCCCCCCCCCCCCGACTTTGAGCTTAACACACTTATGACCATGTATGCATACATTTCCACTAAAACGATAATAACATAAATATCTTTAGCATTGGAATAAATCTCGCATGTAATTAAGCAACATCATTTCAAAGCTTGTAGATAAACTCACATACATAAAATATACTTCTTCGTCATAAAAGATTTTAGTTTAGAGAAACTCACATGCATCTCGCGGAACTTTACATTGTGGCTCCCTCTATGAAAGAACCTACCATAGTATTAACAGATAAAGGAAATAAAGCCGTAGAAGATCTCTCGAACTAACAAATAAAAGCCCACTCCACTACCCCCGGGTCGCCGACTCCCGGCCCCGCCTGGGTTCTTGTCACCCACACCGCCACACGGCCCGCTTGGGCCCGCCCGGGCCCCCGCCTCCCGACGTTGAAGTAATATCGTGTTGATCCAAACTCTCTCAGTGATTTGATAACGACCCTCTTCTACTTAGTGAAAATTACGTTTTAATATGTATTAGTGTTTCACCATCAGCGATCAAACTGAGTCTGTTCAGTTATCGCTGATAGTCTTTCTTATAAACATTTCTATGTATTAGTGTTTCACTATCAGCGATCAGACTGAGTCTGTTTAGTTATCACTGATAGTTTCTGATGTAAACAGTAAACGTAATCCCTGAAGACAAGCCTCGCGTCAACAGATGTTCATAGCTGAATCGAAGACGAAGCTGCTGAACAAAGACAAGTCTACTAGTGACCTGATGCGGATATCAGTGAAGCAAAGACGAATCTACTTATATGCGAAGGAACATGAGGAAAAGCTTCAGCGATCGCTGAACTCTTGATATCTCTGAAGAAAGAGATACTCAGCGATCGAATGATCACTTAGCTTATGCCTCAAGTTTCCTTTTGTCTCACCTTGCACAACTTAGTACGATATGTTAGAACGAACATGTCTCTGCCACAATTCGTACAACACATCTGTCATCTACACTGTTCATTGTCCCGCCGAAAGCATGTCTCCCAAAAGTCAGACTCCCAAAGCCAATCAGTGAACGCCACGTGTAAAGTGCTCTGCCATGCATTTAATGCAGAGGGTATAAATAGAAAGATCACCCCTTCATCTGAAGTGCTCAATCCTTGAACCCCGAAATAGAAACCTTTGTTTTATATATCTCTTAATCCTCATTCTCTGAAATTCTTGTGCAACCATCTTAGTGTTTCTTAAGTTTGTTTAGATTGAGTATGTCTTAATCTTTCTCCGCAACAAACTTGTAAATTGTATTTGATTTATCAATAAACAATTTATTAAACTTTAATTTCTGTGTTTGTATTCAACCCCCCCCCCCCCTCTACAAACTTGTTAAGCACATTCGGGACCAACATATCGGGCGCCCCGAATCCCGGGGTTCCATGCCCGGTTCCCCCCTCCTTTGTTGCACCTGGTAAAGCTCTCCCGGGCCATCCCGATCGAGTAGCTCCCGACCCCTTTTGGGTTCAGTTTCCTTCGACGCAGCCTTGGGCTGGCGTCGTTGACTTAGGGACGATCGAAGGGTCGCTTTTCGGTGACGGAGTCGAAACAACCCCCCACTCACGCCCCACTAGGTCTCGATTACAAAAACCCAATGAGCTATTACCACAGTCTAGAAATCAAAGCACAAAAGTAGAAAACCCCCTTCCCCAAAAGCATCAGCAGACTACCTAATCCTCTAATGGATAAGACCCATAAACCAAAACAGAAAGGATTTAGGACTTACCTTGAAGAGAAATTATGCAGGCCTTTCTTCCAATCGAGCTCCCGTTCTTCCCTTGCCTTTTTCCTCTAGAATCGCCCGAGGTCTCCTCCTCCTCCTCCTCCTCTCTCTCTCTCTCTAAATGCACAGCTGCCAAATGAAAAAGAAAGGAGGATGATAGGGTTAAAACCCTTTTTATTTCAAAGTTACCATTTGCCCCTTCATCTTTGAGACTTGGTCAACTAAACCCCCAACTCTACAAATTTAAAAACTTGGACCCGATTATTACAATATTAAACTATTAATCAATATAGGGTTGGGTTTCGTTGAGAAGTTGATGTTAATGTGAGAAGTGTTTATGGATGAGAAATGGTTGCACATTAGGATGTGATGCGCCGTGATAAGATGCACCAAATCAATTTCATTCTAAGCCGCAATTCATGGGAGAACGTTTGATTAAAAGTGATTTACGATTCAGATCTACTTCTCACGTTAACCTCGACTTCTCACACGATCTTTCGCTAATCAATATATATATATATATATATATATATGTGTGTGTGTGTGTGTGTGTGTGTGTGTGTGTGTGTGTATGTATATATAATTTTTAAAACTTAGTATTATATTAATATTTAATTTATAGAGACCATCTTTTTTTACCTCCAAATATAGAGGCCAAGTTTGGAGACCTTTGTTTTTTTAGCGTTTTAGTGTTGTGTTGGAGATTAAAACACCTTCATTTTGTGTTTTTAGTGGTGGATTGTAGATGCCATAAGAACCTCCCGGATAAAAGTGTCAAGAACCTCTATTGTGATGCAGTGATGCTCTTATAGCTCTATGTTGATAAACCTGTTTTCGGTCAATTATCGAAAATGACACTTCAATGTTCGATATTGGGTCAGAATCAAGCTCGTCATAAGACTAAGTTTTTTTTTTAAAGATCTCTTAATGGCTCTTAAATCTAAATCGTTCAGACCTTTTGACATTCAGACTGATTGTTTTTTTCCAGTTTTCAGAGCCTCTTAATGACTCTTAAATACATCTGAAATAAAAAGTGGTGTTAGATTTAGTTAGTTTGTTAATCTGTTTAGTTTGTTGTTAAGCTGTTGTTAAGCCCACGTGGAAGTTTGTTTATTTTCTTTTTCCTGTATATAAATAGGAGGCTGATGTATTGTTTCTAATCAATTAATATAGAACTCCTTCCACACTTTCTCTCTCTATCTTTACATTCTCTATTTTCTTCTTCTCTCTAAATTCCAAAATGGTATCAGAGCATCGTTGAAATCCTTCTTTTCTTTTCCGCTGTTACATTTTTTTTTCTCTCTCATTTCTTCCTGTTTTTCTGATACTTGTTAGATCTGTCTTGTAATCGATCAAGATGACCAACACTGAAAGCCCTAATTCTGGTTCGACTGGTTCTGGAATCAATACCAGTGGAATCAACACATCAGCCTACTCGAATCCACTGTTTCTAAGTCATACAGATAATCCAGGAGCAGTAATCGTCTCTCAAGTCTTCAACGGGAAAAGATTTGGTGATTGGAAACGAGCAATGACGTTGGCACTGTCGGTGAAAAACAAGTTAGGTTTTGTAACTGGAAGAACTAAGAAACCTGCTGAAGATGATCAAGTTATGAATATTGGGAAAGATGCAACTCGATTGTAATCACATGGATCTTGAATGTTGTAAGTCCATAAATTTCAGAAATCTTGATCTATCACACTTCAGCAAAGGCAATTTGGAACGAATTGCATCACATGTATGAACAGTCGAATCTTGTTGTAGTTTTTCAATTGCAGAAGGAATTAAACCTCATGTCTCAAGGAAGTGATTCTGTGACGACATATTACACAAAGTTCAAACGAACTTGGGATGAATTTGCTTCTGTAGATGAAATGCCTGATTGCAGTTATACAGCAGGAGAAGCCTGGTTAAAACATATGGATAGACAACAATTGGTTCAGTTTCTCTTTGGACTAAATGATAGCTACGCTTCAACAAGGGGAAGAATTTTACACATGAAACCTACTCCTATTCTTGCAAAGGCATATGCGATTCTTATTCAAGAAGAGCAACAACGTGAAGTCACAGCGCCGATGAAACTAAACATCGACAGTGCAGCCATGTATGTCAAGAATACTCCGAATAAGTCTGTTTTTAACAGTGAATCAAGGAAGAATCTGGTTTGCAATTATTGCAAAAAGAAGGGGCATATTAAATCAGAGTGTTACAGACTAAATGGCTTTCCAGATCATTTTAAATTTACTAACTCAAAGAAATCAACTGCTAATGCTACTATCGGAGAGGAGATTAATACAAAGGATTTTTCTGGTGGAAACACAGAGGTGACAAACAAAGATTATAATCAGTTGATGAGTTTTTTAAAACAATGCAAGGTTGTTGATTCGGCTCCTGGATCTGGAAAAAGTGATATTTCTGATAATGTTTTCACAACAGCTGTTAATGGTTTTGCAGCATGTGCAGGTAATTCAACATTGACTTCCTATTTTCAAAGTTTGTTGATAATAGATTCTGGTGCATCTGATCATATGTGTAGTCATTATTCCATGTTTTCTTCAATCACAAAATTGTCTAAACCTCATAAAATCTCTTTGCCAAATGGCAATTTCTTGCTTGTTGAACATGTAGGAATAATGTATCTTTCGTCTCATTTGTATCTCTCTCAAGTTTTGTTTGTTCCTACATTTCATTGCAATCTATTATCTGTCACAAAATTCACAGCTCAACATAAAACTCCTCTTCATTTTACTGATTTACATTGTTATATGCAGGACCCTCTTACCAAGAAGCTCTTGGTACTTGGTAAAAGAAAGGGAGGCCTGTATTTTTTGAATCCTGAAGATTTCAGAGATAGTTTCTCTAATCATGTTGTTTCTGATTCAGTTGATAGACTTTGTTCCCTGTGGCATTTACGTTTTGGTCATATTCCAGTGAATAAACTCAAACAGTTGAATCTTGTTTCTTTTGAATGTAATAAAAACATGTTTCATTCATGTGTTACTTGTCATAAAGCTAAACAACATCGTTTACCATTTCCTGAACGACTTACCAAGTCTATTGATATCTTTGATCTTGTGCATGTTGATGTTTGGGGTCCTTTTCACACTCCAACATATGATGGTCATAAATACTTTCTCACTATTGTTGATGATCATAGTCGGACCACTTGGATATACTTACTAAGTCACAAAGGGTCAGCTTTCTCTGTCATTCAATCTTTCGTTCAGTTTGTTCAAACTCAATTTCACAAAACCATCAAAATTATTTGTTCTGATAATGCAAAAGAATTGGGAAGTAGTCAAGAAGGGAAATATTTTTATGCTTCCAAAGGCATTATACATCAATTATCCTGTCCATACACTCCTCAACAAAATGGGTTAGTCGAGCGAAAACACAAACACTTGTTGGAGGTTGCTCGTTCTTTAATCATTCAATACGGTTTACCCTTACTGTTCTGGGGTGATAGTATCCTAACAACTGCATATCTCATTAATAGAGCCCCAACTAAAGTGTTTGATCATCTCACACCTTTTGAAGTTTTATTCAAGTGTAAACCCGAACTCCACCATATTCGCACCTTCGGTTGTCTTTGTTTTGTGTCCACTCTTCCAGTTAATCGACATAAATTTCAATCAAGAGCAAACCCACATATTTTCTTGGGTTATCCTTTCGGTAGAAAAGCTTACAAAGTTATGGATTTGAATACCAAGCAAATCTCATATTCTCGAGATGTTAAATTTTGTGAATCTGAATTTCCTTTCATTAAGGGTACTGATATTTTCTCTTCTGATGTTCCTCTTCCTACAGTTGTTAATAATGACATTGACATTTCAGATTACTCTCAAAATCGTCCAGTTCAGTCCTCAAATCCACCTTTCCAAAATCATGGGTCAACTGAACAATTTTCTACATCAAATGATTTTGTTAATCATAGTCCAGAAACTTCTTTTACAATTCCTAATTGTCAAGCTAATGATTCTTCGGTTCCTCGTAAATCTTCAAGAGTTCACAAACCACCCAGTTGGCTTGATGATTTTGTTTGTAATCAAGTTCATTCTGATTTCCAAGATTCTGTCTCTGATATTTGTCCTCATACAATGACTAACATGTGTTTTGATTCTCAGATTTTATCTTTCACTGCTTTGGATAGTACTAGTCAATGTTTTATTGTTGATATTGTTTCTATTGTCGAGCCCAAGAGTTATGAAGAAGCTATCAAAAGTCCATATTGGCAAGAAGCCATGGCTAAAGAATTTGCTGCTCTAGAAGTTAATCAAACTTGGCAATTAGTCCCATTACCTGCTGGAAAATGTGCAATCGGATGCAAGTGGGTGTACAAAACTAAGTTTAATAAAGATGGGACGGTTGAAAGATATAAGGCACGACTTGTTGCTCAAGGTTTTACGCAACGTGCTGATGAAGATTATCACGAGACGTTTTCTCCCGTTGTCAAATTCACTACTATTCGTTGCTCTTGCTGTTAAACGAAAGTGGGAGATACATCAATTAGACATTAATAATGCCTTTTTACATGGAGACCTTCATGAGGAAGTATACATGAAGAGACCGAAGGGTATGGTATGTTCTGATCCGAACTATGTTTGTAAACTTACCAAATCTCTTTATGGTCTTAAACAGGCTTCTAGGCAGTGGTACTCGAAACTAACTGATGCTTTACGAGTAAAGGGGTTTGAACATTCTAAGAACGATTACTCATTGTTCTTACGCAAGACTTCGACTTCGTTCATCATTGTCGCTGTATATGTGGACGATGTTATTGTCACAGGTGATGCTCCTTCAGAGATTACTGATCTAAAGTAGTATCTACATGATCTTTTCAAGATCAAGGATTTGGGAAATCTCAATTATTTTCTTGGACGTGAGTTTCTTCAAGGTTCTCAAGGTATGTTCTTAACACAGAAGAAATATCTCACTGATTTACTCGAAGAATATGAAGTTTTTGATGTTGGGAATGTTGTCTCACCTCTGTCGAGTAATATCAAACTTCTTCCAGACATGCCAAATCCATTGCCTGATTCAACTGCATACAGACAACTGGTTGGAAAACTGAATTTTTTAGTTCATACTCGACCAGATATAGCTTACAGTGTTCAATTTCTCAGTCAATTCAACCAGCGACCTTCGAAAGCACACTGGGATGCTGCCATTCATGTTTTGAAGTATCTTCGAGCTTTTTGTTCTTATGGGTTATTGTTTAATAACACCTCTGATCTGACTTTAACAGCCTTTTGTGATTCTGATTGGGCATCTTGTCCGTATTCACGACGGTCTGTTAGTGGTTATTTTGTTCTTCTTGGAGGAAGTCCGATATCATGGAAGTCTAAAAAGCAAGTCACTGTTTCTTTATCATCTGCTGAAGCAGAATTTCGATCAATGAGGAGAATAACTAGTGAATTAACGTGGTTAAGTCGACTTTTAGCAGACTTACGGGTTGATGACATTACTCCTATCGCTTTGAAGTGTGATAATATGGCGAGTATACACATTGCGAAAAATCCCGTCTTTCATGAACGGACAAAGCATATCGAATTGGATTGTTACTATGTTCGACAACAACTTCAGGCTGGTGTTATTGCTCTTGATTTTACTCCTTCATCTTCTCAGTTAGCCGACATTTTCACTAAACCTCTTAGTGGAACTAGTCATTCTGCTCTCTTACGCAAGCTGGGCTTGTTATCCCAACCTCCAGCTTGAAGGGGGGTGTTAGATTTAGTTAGTTTGTTAATCTGTTTAGTTTGTTGTTAAGCTGTTGTTAAGCCCACGTGGAAGTTTGTTTATTTTCTTTTTCCTGTATATAAATAGGAGGCTGATGTATTGTTTCTAATCAATTAATATAGAACTCCTTCCACACTTTCTCTCTCTGTCTTTACATTCTCTATTTTCTTCTTCTCTCTAAATTCCAAAAAGTGGTGACCTACCTTCTTAAAATCTCTTATGTCGCTTCATTTTATATGTTTTTCTTTCTCTCAAAACGTCTCCAAACGTTACAAAAAAGAAACAGTTTTATTGATTCAGATTTTAGAATTCAACACCACCTCTTATTAATCAGAAATGAAATAAGACTTCAGATTTCAGACATTTTAAAAAACAAACGACATCTAATTGTTACTTTTACGATGATAACATACAATAATGTGCTTTTATTTTCCATGGTGATTTATGTTTAAATAAAATCAAAAATTGTTAAAGTATTGATTATTATGCTCGTTAACGCTTATTTCTCGGTGTCAATTAAAATTCATTTAATTTTTTAGTCAAATGCAATAATTACTTCAAAAGGTACAAAAGTTAGTTAAAGTATGTTCAACGATTCTCCAAAATTTCTAAATTTTAAAAAATAAGGGGGTGTTTGGGATTGCTTGTTTATTTGGAAAAGTACTTATTAGCTTATGTGGTGTTAAATCGGAGTTTTTTAAAAAGTGTTTGGATTAACTTATTATGGTACCAAAACGTAATAAGCTAATAAGTTGTTATTTAAAGGTGTTTGGGATTGCTTATACATATAAAAGAACCAAAAAAGTCATAAGCACTTTTGAAATAAGTCATAAGTTACAACAAAATGACTTATCAAAAATGGCTTTTCAGCGGTTTGGCACCGCTATAAGCTGTTTTCTTTTTGTTCCATTCAAACACTCAAAATAGCTTATCTGCGGTGCCACATCGCAATAAGCTAAAAAGCCCTTCAAATAAACAATCCCAAACACCCCCTTACATTAAACTCTAAAAGCATCTCCAACAGTTTTCCTATAATTTTTCTAAAATAGATCACGAAATGTGAAAATCTCTAAAATGTATTACATTCAACTCCAACAGATTTGCTATTTTAGAAATTTTAAAACAATTTATATTATTAAAACATTCTCTAATTTATCATCCCAATACACTTTAAAAAATAACTTAATATAAAATGATAAAAATTAAATCTCATTGGTGGGATGAAATTAAATAATATTTCTCTCTCCTATTTAGAGAATTATAGAGAGTTCTCTATATTTAGAGATTTTTTCAAAATTCTCTATTATAGCAAACAAGATAGCAATGCTGTTGAAGAAAGATAGAAAACAAAAACCCAGTTTTTTCTATTTTAGCAATGTTGTTGGAGATGCTCTAACAGATTCTTAATTTTGGAGAATTCAACATTGATTATAATATTAAAATATCTCATTCATCTAGTAAAATATTATTATTCTCTCTCTAAATATCTATTTTCAAAGCTTTCTATTGGTGTTCTCATTTAGTAATCATTTTTTGGGTTATCTCCATATTTGGATAAAAACTTATTCTTTCTCCTACTTTCTCCATTTTAGAGATAGTTTTGGAGAAGTTGTTGGAGCAAAATTATAACTCAAACTCCCTATTTTCTTCATTGTGGAGAAATTGTTGGAAATGCTCTTAAGTACCATGAACACAAAAATAAATTAATTAAACCAATATTAAGGTGAAAAAAGAAATATAAAATGTATGAATTTTAGCAAATATTAGTTTATTATTCAAAGTTAAGTAAGACAAGTACACGAACGATATACAAAACATCGTGATAATAACAAATTGAAATATTAAATACACATCGATAATGACATTTGTGATAAATTGACGATAAAATTATTATTTCCTCCGTCCCAAAATAAATGTTCACAATGAAAATGACACAGTTTTAGGAATGTGCAATTATTACACTTTTTAAATAACCAAATTACACTTGTACCCTTGAAAATAGAGAGAGAAATTTTATCCATCTTATAATTAAGGGTAAAATGGGAAGTTGGAAGCTTACTTTTGAAAATTAACATTTATTTTGGGATAAATTAAAATAGTAATGTGGACAATTAATTTAGGACGAAGGGAGTATATAAAAGGGAAATTAATTAAAGTAGTCATTTTAGAAAATCGGGTTTACCTCCTAGCCATTCTCTTCCTTATTTTATCAAAATAGCCATTGTGTTCGTGAAATGAGTTCGTATATACGAACACCTCCTTTGAAGTCAAAAACTTGATCCATGTTCGTAATATGTGTTCGTATATCACGAACATAACTTAAAAACTCATAAGTTCGTAAAATGGTTCGTGGAAAATACAAGGAGTTAAAAAAAGTTACATTTTAATTTTTTTCACGAACACAATCACGAAGTGGGGCCAAAATTGTAAAATTTTAATTTATTTTGCTATGATGAGGGGCCAAAATTGTAATTATTTAATTTTTGTTCGTATATCACAACACTTTTCACGAACTTGGGCAAAAAACATAAATATATTTGATATATGTTTCAAATATGAGGGGCCATAATTGTAATATGCTTATTTCAAGTTACAATTATAGCCCCTCATCTTTGGAACATATATTAAATATATTTATGTTTTTGGCCCAAGTTCGTGGAAATTGTTGTGATATACGAACATATGCTTTGAAAAATGAAATAATTACAATTTTGCCCCTCATCATAGCAAAATAAATTAAAATTTTACAGTTTTGGCCCCACTTCGTGATTGTGTTCGTGAAAAAAAATTAAAATGTAACTTTTTTTAACTCCTTGCATTTTCCACGAACCATTTTACGAATTTATGTTCTTTTATGAGTTTTTAAGTTATGTTCGTGATATACGAACACATATTACGAACATGGATCAAGTTTTTTACTTCAAAGGAGGTGTTCGTATATATGAACTCATTTCACGAACCTAATGGCTAATTTGATAAAATAAGGGAGAGAATGGCTAGGAGGTAAACCCGATTTTCTGAAATGGTTACTTTAATTAATTTCCCTATATAAAATGAGCACCGAATTAAAAAAAAAAGGGTAAATGTACAAGTAGGACCATTATCCCTTTGTAGAAACCTCTGTAACTTAAGCTGCCAAAACAGCATGACCCTATAGGCGTTTATATAACACAAAATAACGTCGTTTTGTGTATTACTCAACTTTGAGAAAAAATAAATATGTGATAAAGAAATATATAAGAGCATCTCCAACTAAAATAGAAAAAACTTGAGTTTTTGTTCTCTAAACCTCTCCAACAGTTTTACTATCTTGTTTGCTATAATAAAAAAAACTTGAATTTTTTCTAAGTTTAGAGAATTCTCTAAAACTTGATGGTAGGAGAGAGAAATGATTATTTTGTTCAATTCCACCAATTAAATTAAATTTTTATAATTTTATATTAATTTTTTTTTAAAGTGTATTGGTATGATAAATTAGTGAATATTATAATAATATAAGTTGTTTTAAAATATCTGAAATAGCAAATCTGTTGGAGATGAATGTAATATCCTTTAGAGATTTTCACATTTGTTTTTCTATTTTAGAGAAATTATAGAAAAGTTGTTGAAGATGCTCTAAAACCCTAAATAAACTGTCAATGCACATTTTTCCATGATGGTATATGAGAAAACGTTAAATAAATGAATCTAATGATTGATTTAGTGTTTTTTGATTTTCCATTTATTTAGCGTTTTTTTCCTGAACCTGATATTATATATATTGTAATATTTGCTAACCAATTAATTAGTACTGATTTTACAAGCCCATCTAAGTTGTTCATTTTTTTGATCAATGATTATAGTTAAATTGGAAATTATAAATTGACGAAAAAAGAAATGGGATTAAATGAAGGGTATTATTGGAATAAATTATGATTTATTTTTGGAAGATAAATTCGGTTTTAATTGCATTTATCTCTTAATTCGATTACTTTTGGAATTAATTTTCTTTCTGTTAGTGTATGAACTTTGGTAGTTCTAAAAATTTACCATAGTTCATAAATGAAACTATAAAGTGAATGAGATAATTAAGGTAGTTTACACAATTTTCACAGGTGAAACAATTATTTTTGTTGTTTCGTGTATGGACTTTGGTAGTTCTAATTTTCTTTTACCAAAGTTTATAGATGAAACCATAAAATGAATGAGATAACTATAGAAGTTTAAACAAAGTTAATAGGTGAAACCAGAAACTTCATAGATGAAACTATGATTTTTGTTTAAAATTAATATGTGAAATGATTTTTGTTTAAAGTTTATTGCGATTTTGTTTCAAAAGGGTAAGTGAATGAGATAATTAAAAAAAAGTGGTATCAATATATGAAAAAGACGAAGATACCCCGATTAACATAATTTATACTAGACGATTAACAAAAGAACGTGACTATGTATATATATGTGTGTGCACGTTCGCATTAATGAATCTTGAAATTAGTTTTGACAATCTATGTCTTATTTTGTGAACATTAATCAATTTTTGTTCAAAGAGATTAAAAAATTGATTAATGTTACCATCAAAATATTCATAATCTGACTCTATTTGTAGAAACCGAGTATGCATCAAATTTCGGGATTCGAAAGCGAGATGTGAAGTTATTTAACACGAAACAAATTAATTACGAAAAAACATGTAAATGGTAAGACTTTGTAGTGGAGCAATAATGATACAACAAAGATGGCACGTTAATAAATGGTGCAAGACGTGTAATAATGGTTTAGGATTTTTGAGAGCGGAAATTTTCCATAAGAAACTTTATACATTACGAAAGAACAACTTCTAATCACACATTATTTAGACGGATTTTATGAGATTCATTGTCGCTAAGGCTTCAATTTTCGGTTGCAGTAAAAGTGGATGGAGTTAGGGGTGAAAGATTTCCGGCTAGTGCAACAACACGTTAGAAAGAACGAGGTCTTTTGTGTAAGTAGTTAAGGATGTAAATGATTTGGTTTGATTATGTTTTACCAAAACTTTGTTAATGGGTTCCGTTTTTTCCTGGATTGTATGTTTACATACGTATATTGGTCCAATTCAAATTGGTTTAATTTCATAGTTTAATATACCGAACATTTTGTGTGGCTCACGACACTTTTAATGAAAAATAGTAAATAAGAAATACAATATGTTGTTTTCGTGGACAACTTAGAATACAAAATGTTACAGATATGTTTGTTACGTATGACGGAACAAAATAAAACACATTATCTATTGTTTGACGTGACATTGAACTGAGATAAATGCATTTTTTTTGCCAATGAAAGTAGGTGGAATAGAAAGGAAGATGGCAAACCTAAATGGTCGTTTACCAAATATTTACTAGGTATTCGCTTACCAGTCACTTACTTTATCGAGAGTTATATAAGGTAAGTGCTTACCTAAGTGATAGACGTTTACCAACAATCAATTTTGATGGTCGGGAATGCTACCCGTTAAGGTAAGTGAGGGTGATGACTTTTCACATTAAACACTTATACGTTAAATGTTTAGTAGACGGTCCATAAATAACTAAATTATGAAACTACAATTGTCGTTGTAAGTTCTCACATTGGTTGGGGAGGGGAACGGAAGTTGCTTTATAAAGGACTGGATACCTCCTCTACCAGACGCGTTTTAAAACCGTGAGTCCAGGTGTGTGGACAAAGCGGACAATATCTGGTACGATTGGCCTGGGATGTTACAGTCGTCATTCGATATGCATAAATATATGCACATATATATATATATGTGTGTGTGTGTGTGTGCATATATATATAGGATTAGGTTCATTTGAGAAATGTTAAAAATATGAGAAATAAATAAATGATCCTAGCCCTTTATCTGATCAACATTTGTTGCTTTGACCGTGAAACACCAGATAATTCATTGTGTGGTTTGTAGAAGATAGAGAGGTAGTTTCGTAAAATACGCGGGACGAGTTCATATATGAACATGTATGATTCACATATGAATTATATGTTCATATACGAACCAGTGTAATTCATATATGAACCAGGGATGGACTTAGTGTTGGGTCATCTGAAGATTTGATCTTCAGATGACCTCCTGATCTTCCATCTTATATCATCTCACTTAGAATATGTTTGAGGTTCTTTTAGCAGCTTGGTTTCTATACAAATGTTCGGTGAAGTCGAAGATCAGCCGAAGAAGACAAAGAAGGAGTACATCTCTCAAAGCGGATTGAAGATAGTCTCCTCAGCCTAAAGCCAAGCATGCCCAAGTGATCAACACCATCGGCCAGGATGGTGTCAATCACATATCTTCAGGAGTATGAAGGTGTTCTCACATCTTCAGGAGACGAAGATCTCTCAAGTCTTCGGCAGCCGATGATCTCTCCTTAGAAGCTGAAGATGTTCTCACATCTTCAGGAGCCGAAGATCTCTCAAGTCTTCGGCAGCCGATGCTTGAGGATTTCTTTCAAACACATTGTACTTTTCTGACAAAGTATATTGTGATATCTTGCATTGACGTGGACCTCATCTGAAGATCAGACAAAGTAAGTTTTGTCTCCTACACCAGTTTAAGGAAAGGTCTCTACCATCCTCTGCAGGTCAACACTTCAAGACAAAGTCACTTCAAGACAAAAGGTACATCATGTACCATGCAGAAGACATGTGTCCATCCCTTGCTCAACAGATGTCTCATGCATTAAATGCATGAGGCACTATAAATATGATGGATGTTTCAACATGCAAGATCAACCAGCTCTACTACCTTCAAGTTCTCTAAGTGCCTGGCAACTTTCTCTCTACGAAGTTCAATTGTTTTCTAAGTGTTTTACAATTGTTCTTTATTCTCTTTGTGTAAGATTGTTTGAATAGATTTCATCTATTCTCTTTCGCAACAATCAAAAGTTTTCTATGTGTAATTCTTGATTTCAAATCAATAAGAATTAAATTAAGTGAAAAACTGTGTGTATTGTATTCAACCCCCCCCCTTCTACAATACTTTTCTTATTTACTTACTGCTATTTGGGACCAACAAGTGGTATCAAAGCAGTTTAGTTTAATTCAATAAACTAGATTTGCAATGGCAGCCTCTTCTTCTTCTTTGAACAATGCTTCTTCTCAAAACAACATTGCTGCATCGTACGACAATGGCTCTATAGCCAAACCACCAAAGTTTAACCCCAATAACTTCTTCTTGTGGAAAAGTCGTATGATACTCTTCTTAGAAGGAGTTGACAGCAGATATCCTACTATTTTGCATGAAGGTCCTTTTATTCCTAGAGTTTGGGACCGATATAATGCAGACAAGGGAAAAGCTGATGAGGACTCTTCTGAGGAAGAAAGAATTCCAGCTAATGGGAGATACATTGTAAAGGACCCCAGTAAATACAATGATGAAGACAGACGTCTTATAGCTCTTGAAACTAAAGTCAGAGCCATCATTGCCCTTGCTCTGCCTGATGAGGTCTATCACTCTCTTGTTAACCTCACCACTGCTAAAGAAATGTGGTCTACTTTGTGTATTCTTTATGAAGGTACGTCTGAGGTGAAAAAGAGCAAAAAGATTGCTCTTGTAAGAAAGTATGAACTCTTTTCTCATGAAAAGGGTGAATCTATCTCAGACTACTACAATCGTTTTAACAGTCTTTTCAATGATCTAAAACCTGTGGGTCGCATTTATGATAATGAGGAAGTCTTGTGCAAGTTCATGGACTGTCTTCCTGAGTTTTGGGAAAACATTTGTACTTGCATCAAGTCTACCAATGATCTTGACTCTATGCCACTCACTGCTCTTTATGGCACTCTCTTTAACTATGAGCAGACTAAACTGCTTAGGAAGTTTATCACAAATGACATTAAAAGCTCTTCTCTAGCTTTTGTTAGTGATTCTTCCAAAAACTCTGTGTGTGTTCCTAGAATCACCCATCCCTCCGATTCTGACCGTGATAGTCAAGAGGACCCTAATGATCCTTCAGAAGCCTACCTTAGTGAGGTTGATGATGAAGGTGAAGAAAAATTCCAGTAACCCTCGCTTCTCTTCTGGAAAATCCAAGTTTTCAAGAAAATCCTCTTCTACTTTTTCTAAAACCACTTCATCTGACAAATCAAATGAGGAATGTTACAGGTGTGGGAGGAAGGGACACTTTGCTTCTAAGTGCAGAAGCAAGTCTTCTAATAAATCCATAATACCTTCCTCTAACCGTACCTCTTCTAGGTCTATCAGAACCAAGTCTGAATCCTACCAACCTTCTTTCCAAAAGCCAAATATGTCTGTCTCCTCAAACTCTGACCGGGCTGAGAAATATAAGGCAAAATATAAGAGAGAAAAGGAGAGAAATGAAACCTTGCTCAAAAAGGGAAAAAGGTCAAATAACTGAAACCCATGATTGGGCAGATGAACCCACTTCTGAAAGTGACAAAGAAATGGTCAACCTTTGCTTCATGGCTAAAATAGATGATGTTGATGACAGTGAAGCTTAATCCTCCTCTATGACCCTTGTGTCTGCTGAGTGCTCTACCTCACCTACCTAGGTACATCCTTTTTTTTCTCTCTCTATCTCTACCCTTCCCTTTCTTCAACCTCTCTCACTTTCTTCAGCCTCTCTCTCACTCTTCAAAAGCCTGTCGGGTCTACAATCTTCGGAGAAAATGCATGAATGAATCTATTCATGTGATGATGATGAATTAAAATTGGTGGATTTCATCATGTGTTGATAAAGATTCTCAAAATATAGCTCAAAACCATATGTTCCTTTTTCTCCGCAAACACATCTCATCATAATGGTGACCCACCTATCTCCTCATCTTCAATCCCCAATCTTCAAATAGTTATCTCTGAAGATCAAGATCCCTCCTATCATGTTCTTCCCCATTTCTAATCATATCACTTCTCCTTCCTCCATTATTCCCTTCTTCCTCTCAACCTCAAAATTCACCACAAATCATCCCACTTTCTCAACCTTTCCTTTTTCACGTATTCCTGCCGATCTTCCATCTCTCTCTCTCTCTCTCTCTCTCTCTCTCTCTTCTCATCTCTCTCTTTCGGCCTCTCAAACCCACCAAAGAACAAACCTCCCTTATACCACCCTTCCCTTTTCTTCGGCCCTCATAACAAGTCGATCTCCCTCATTCCCTTACCTCACCTTCGGTCCTCACCCTCACCCTCTCTCACTATGTAATTTTTTGTCTTAAAAAAAAAATTCGGCTACCGATATTGTTCATCGGCTACCGAATTTAACAATTTTTTTTTACCAAATTACTGTTTATTTAAAAAAAAAACTTCGGCTACCGATACTGTTCATCGGTTGCCGAATTAATTTTTTTTAATTTCTTTTTAACGAATTACTGTTAAAAAAAAAAGAAAAAAAAACTTCGGCTACCGATACTGTTCATCGGTTGCCGAATTAAATTTTTTTTCTTTCTTCGGTTGTTGCCGATTCATAGTTTAAAAAAAAACTATTTTTTATTAGCTGATGTTTTGTTTAAAAAAAAATACTTAATTTTTTTTGCCTCTCAAACCTCTCATTCTCTAGACCTCTCTCATTTTCGGCTCCTTTCTCTCTCTAACCCCCTCCCTTTCTGTCTCTCTCTCTAGCCCTATCACCTTCGGCTCTCTCTCTCCTCTCCCCCCTCTCCCCACCGAACCTCCCATACACCCCCATATTCCATCCCTTGTTTTTTTTCCTTTCCCCTTTATCCACTGAATACAACACCTACTCACCTCATCCCCCTTGACAACAACAACCCAACACTCCTACTTTTGTTCTTTTCGGCTCACAACCCCCGCCCCATCTTTTCTTCCACACATCGAATCCCCTCCCCCTCTCACTCCTTTTCCCTCCCTCGGCCTCCCCTTCTCTCCCTATTCATTCGACCTCCTCCCGAACATCACCCACCGACCCTAACACCCCCACCGAACCAAACACCCCTCCCCCTCTCTCCCTATCTTCGGTTCACCTCTCTCTACACTCCCTTTTCGGTCTCTCTCTCTCTTCTAGCCACCGAAAACCTCACATCCTCTTTACCAACTTCGGCTCTCTCTCTCTCTTCCCTCCCCTCTCCATTCGACTCTCTCTCTCTCTCTCTTCCCTCCCTCCCTCCCTTGGTCGAACCCCCTTTCCCCCTCTCCCTTCGGCTCTCTCTCTCTTTCTCACTCTCACTACCACTCCCTCTTCGGCCCTCTCTCTCCCTCACCCTCCCCACTTCAACCCCTTCTCACCATCTACCGACCCCTCTCTCTTTCCCCTACCCTTCGGCCACCGAACCCCTCACCCCCTCCCTCCTCACTTCGGCGACCGACCCAACACCCCATCCCCCCTTTGTCACTCCACCGAAATCCCAAACAACACCCCCTTAGCCGAACCCCTAGCTAGCCGAAACATCTCCTCCCTCTAACCCCTTGTCTTCGGCTCCTCCCAACCACCACCACACCCACCGAAAGCCACACACCCCCTTCTTCCCCCCTCTATTCGGTGGCACCTCCCAAACCAACCACCCCATTCCACCTTGCCACCGAAAACCAATTCCCCCCTTCCATTCTCCTTTTTCTTCGGCTCCCACATAGAGCCGAACCCCACACAACCCTTCTCACTTCCATTTTCTTTGGCCCATTCATCCCACCGAAACACTTTTTTTTCTTTCTCGACTCTCCTTACACATCAAACAATCCCTTATAACCCCTCCCACCTTCCAGCCGAAACCAACGACCCCTACCCGAAACCACCTTCAAACCATTCCTTTTTTTTTCGGCCTCCTCTATAAACCGAACCCACCCCCCCATTTTCACCTAAACCGACTACACATCCCACCCCTTAATTTTTTCGGCCACCACCCCCTTCAACCTTTCGGCCGACCTTCCCCTTCCCTCCCCTCTTCCTCACCCCACTCTCCCTTCCTTTTTGTCTTTTCCTTTTTCTCTTCTTTTCCCCTTCCCAGGACTTACCATCCATCCCATCCCATCCCATCTTTCCCTTACACCACCTACCATATTCTATTTTTCCCTCTTTTTCTTCCATAATCTTTTCCTTCCATAATCTTTCCTTCTATTTTTTTTCCTAGACTTCTTCCTCCTTTCCCATCCTACTCTACTTCCATATCTTCTTTCCCCCCATATATCTCATCCTATTTTTTTTCCTACCACTTTCTTCCCCTCCTTTTTTTTCCTGTTAAAAAAAAAAAGAGTTCCCCCCCCAAAAAAAACAAACAAACAGAAAAGAGCCCCACCCACCCCCCCCCCCCCCAAAAAAAATATATATAAAAAATTAAAAATGGGCCACTGAATATATGAGCTCTTCGTGTCTTGTAATTTTTCTTCGTGTCAGTACCATTTTTTTCTATGTGTTGGTGTCATCATCAAATCGGGGGAGAAAAATTGTTGTGTCACAAATTGATTTGGTGATGACTCTCCTACCAACACTTAGAAAGTCCAGAAGACCTCTCTCAACAAAGGCTCTTTATCCACCAATCGAGCTTTCAGCTCAGGTATGATTTCCTTCATAAACTCTCCCGATCTACAATGGGGTGATGCTCGTAACACTCCGGTGTCCAAAGCTCCCTCATCTGTAGTGGCCCCATCTGCCCCGTCCCAAGTGAAGTCGACTAGCAAGAAAAAATCTTCAAAGGCTTTCGGCACCTCCGCACTAGCTAAGATGACCATACGACCGAAAGAACCTTCGGTTGTTGCCCCGGTCACACATTCCTCTTCAAAGCGGAGGCACTCACCTTCTTCCCCTCCCTCTCCTCTCAAGAGGTTGAGGAAGGTTTCAAGGGCCAAGCCACAAACTCCACCCACCGATTCTCCACAAATCGGCAGGTGTTGAAATTTTCCCATCTGGGTCCGGGGACTCTGCTAAACCACCCAAAGCCACCTCCTTTGTATCCTCACAAAAGGATACAATTGTAAAATTGGGGACCCCTATTATTCCCTCATCAACCTTTTCCTTGGTTGATAAGGATGACTTGGACTCCTTCCCTATCCAAGGTGCCTCTTCTCCACCTCACAGCCTATCACCCAGGATTCTCAGTCCTGGT
The DNA here is from genome assembly GCA_023525745.1 of Arctium lappa. Classification (NCBI taxonomy): domain Eukaryota; kingdom Viridiplantae; phylum Streptophyta; class Magnoliopsida; order Asterales; family Asteraceae; genus Arctium; species Arctium lappa. The sequence continues at coordinate 15,440,749 of CM042056.1, read as the reverse complement.
GCTTCTGCACGATCCAAGGATGAATCTGCCCTTCCAGGAGCAGGTTCGGAGGATCCCGAAAATCTTCTGACTTCTTAGTTAAGAGAGAGTATGAGTTGAGGGGGAACAACTTACCACTTAAGCTTAAACTCTGCTGAAACTAATTTTGCAATGGACTATGTGATCAAAGCCACCTGACATTAGTTAAGGGGGAGTATGAATTGAGGGGGAGCAACCAACCACTCAAGTTCAAACAATCCCAACTACTGTCTTCTATATCTTTGTATTTTCTCTTTCTCATTTTTATTCATTGTATTCATTTATTCGTTTGTATAACTATACTTTTTATTTCACTATGTAAAAGTCAGATATACCAAAAAAAATATAATGGTCTATGTGAAAAGAACCCAAAAAGAGTAAAGATGGGTCAAAATGAATTTATTCAGTACACTCTTTGTTCTATTCTTTAGTATGGATGTCATCCTCAAATAAGGGGAGATTATTGGGTCATCTGAAGATTTGAAGATGACCTCCTGATCTTCCATCTTATATCATCCTACTTAGAATATGTTTGAGGTTCTTTTAGCAGCTTGGTTTCTATACAAATGTTCGGTGAAGTCGAAGATCAGCCGAAGAAGACAAAGAAGGAGTACATCTCTCAAAGCGGATTGAAGATAGTCTCCTCAGCCTAAAGCCAAGCATGCCCAAGTGATCAACACCATCGGTCAGGATGGTGTCAATCACATATCTTCAGGAGTATGAAGGCGTTTTCACATCTTCAGGAGCCGAAGATCTCTCAAGTCTTCGGCAACCGATGCTTGAGGATTTCTTTCAAACACATTATACTTTTCTGACAAAGTATATTGTGATATCTTGCATTGACGTGGACCTCATCTGAAGATCAGACAAAGTAAGTTTTGTCTCCTACACCAGTTTAAGGAAAGGTCTCTACCATCCTCTGCAGGTCAACACTTCAAGACAAAGTCACTCCAAGACAAAAGGTACATCATGTACCATGCAGAAGACCTGTGTCCATCCCTTGCTCAACAGATGTCTCATGCATTAAATGCATGAGGCACTATAAATATGATGGATGTTTCAACATGCAAGATCAACCAGCTCTACTACCTTCAAGTTCTCTAAGTGTCTGACAACTTTCTCTCTACGAAGTTCAATTGTTTTCTAAGTGTTTTACAATTGTTCTTTATTCTCTTTGTGTAAGATTGTTTGAATAGATTTCATCTATTCTCTTTCGCAACAATCAAAAGTTTTCTATGTGTAATTCTTGATTTCAAATCAATAAGAATTAAATTAAGTGAAAAACTGTGTGTATTGTATTCAACCCCCCCTTCTACAATATTTTTCTTATTTACTTAGTGTTATTTGGGACCAACACTTAGTATGTGGAATACGGTGGCACGTGCCACCGTATTATTTCTACGACGAAGAGTAAAAAATTTTAGGTTCGTGAAAGGTGAAACCGTATCGTTTTGGAAGATGCTACCGTATTATTTTGGAAACTTCAAGAAGGTGCAACCGTACCTCATAATCAACCAAAAAACCAAAAGAAACTATCGAAATCAACCAAAAAAACAGAAAAAATCCTCAAAATCGATAAAAAAAAAAACTTAAAAATTCCTCGAAATCAAGCAAACAACTTTAACAATCCCTCGAAATTATGGAATCATGCTAAAAACACATCGGGCAATATTGAACGTCCGTAAAAAGATGATAATACGTTGATAAAAAACGTGTTTTTTGTAATTATTTTTTGTATCTATTATATGGTGCCACTGTATGAAATTTTTTTTGGGTCCGTCCCTAAAATGAATCTTTGTGATTTATAGTTCATATATGAATCAGTTAATTAGTTCATATGTGAATCACAAAGGTTCATATATGAATATGTTAATTAGTTCAACTGGTTCACGTATGAATCTACAGTTAATTAGTTCATATATGAATCAGTTAATTGGTTTATATATGATATGAATCACAAAGGTTCATATATGAATCAGTTAAAAGAGTTTATATGTGAATTACACTGGTTCACATCATAGAGTTCATATGTGAATCATACTGGTTCATATATGAATTTGTCCCGTGTATTTGTAAAAATTACGAAATTGTCCTTCTATTTTTGGAATAGCTGCAACTTTTGACCAGTCAAAGCCGTAATTGTTAACCAGTCAAAACACAATATTTGACCGGTCAAAGTCGATCTTGACCGAATGAAAGGTTAGAATTAATTCTCTAATTCTCATATATTTAACATTTTTCAAATGAACCTCTCTCTCTCTCTCTATATATATAGAGAGAGAGAGGGGGGGGGGGAGACGAATGATGGTGTGAGAAAAAAAAAGTTAATGTGAGAGGTAAGAAATGATCTAGACCCTTGATCACTTTTAATCTCAAACCCATTCATGAATCGCGATTGATACGGGCATTGATCTGGTATATCTCGGTGCATATCATCCAAATGTGCATCCAAGGTGGATATCTCTTCTAATCATTCTCACCGGAACCAATCATATATATATATATATATATTTATATTTCACGAATGATCATGTGAGAATAAGAGTTAAATTGAGAAGTGTAAGAAGAAATTTAAACCTACTCATGAATCGTGCTTGACACGAGAATTTATCCGGTGCATTGGGGTGCATCTCATCACAATGTGCATCCAAGGTAAAGATCCGTTCTTACGCTTCTCACCATAACTCCACTTCTCACCGAAACCCAACCCATATTTAATGTTTAGACTATTAAAAAATATAATTTGTATTTATGCATATAAAAATAGGGGCATGTTCAAACGAGAAGCTAAACATTTTGCGAGAAGACGAGAAATGAGATATCATATATGATACATAAGCTTAACCATATATGGTTAAACACATGTTACATTGACAATACATAAACGTTTAATCATATATGATTAAACACATCCACAAGCCGTGTGATCATATATTATATCACACTTATCGCCTTTTCGCAAAATGTTTAACTTCTTGCATGATCATTCCTCTATAAAAATAAAAATAAAATATTTATATATAATTAAATAGGTAGTGGTTCAAACGATAATACTCTTGTTTATGAAAATGCGAGAACACTTTTGGGTTTCAAAATTATTTAATTCATAAAAATTAGAATAAATGAAAATAAATCATTAAGGGTATTAATTAAATTATGTATTTATCAACAATTTTATGTTATCTTAATGATTTGTTTTTCTCTCTTAAATGTTACTAGTATAATCGAAATTTTCTTATGTCGATGTCTCCATTGTTGGCAATGATGTGATAAATTGAGAAATTCTTATGATGTGATTTTGCTGTGATAATGATGTGATATACCGAAAACTAGTGATGATCACGTCCATCCGTCTTTTAATTATGTGATTTTGCAGTGTTTTTCCTTATTTTACCCCGCATGCCTTCAATGTTGCTAAAAAAAGTAAATATTTTTATTTAATATTTTACTGTTCTATCAATCATTCTAAAACTGTGACTTAAAACAAAATTATGGGTTTACAATTGTTTCTCGACACTGATCGGATTGTGTTGGCATTTGTGTAAATTACAAGTATTCTCATTTAAATCTTTCATGATTTAATATATTATATACTATATATTATAAAAGATCGATATTACATAACCCATGTATACTATATAATATGTTTATAAATAATAATATTGAGAACATGACAAATTATTTATAAATAAATTATATACACACATAATAAATTCATATAAATCCATAATCATTACGATCAAAAAGATCTTAAACATTATTTCAGAAGGAATCCAATTATTTTAAACAACTTTCTTATTTATAGTTTAACTTATCTGGTACAGTAATTCTATTTTAGTCTGTATCAAAACACATATAAATAATCGGTTATTATTAATTTTATAATAAATAAGAGCATCTCCAACAACATTGCTAAAATAAAAAAAGGATTTTGCTTTGCTATTCTTCTCCAACAAGATTGCTATATTGTTTTGCTAAAGTAGAGAATAATGAAAAAATCTCTAAATATAGAGAACTCTCTATAATTCCCTAAATAAAAGAAAGAAATATTATTTTATTTCATCCACGAATGAGATTCAATTTTCATATTAAGTTATTTTTTAAAGTGTATTAAGATGATGAATTAGGGAATATTATAATAATATAAGTTGTTTTAAAATTTCTAAAATAAAAAATCTAACAATGTAATATAATTTAGAGATTTTCACTTTTAATTATTTATTTTAGAAAAATTATAAAAAAACTGTTTTAACCCCTACATATTTTTTAGACGAAAATAAAATAAAATAAAATATTGCAAAACATTTAATCCATATTACATCACATATGTCTTTATACATCCTGTAATAAACTAGAGCCGTTTCGGGCATGGTCAGCTCCCATAGTGTGACGGGGGTGTGTACAAGGCCCGGGAACGGTTTATACATCCTGTAATAAACTATTTAATGGATAAATGATAAACAAATAGTTTATCATAAGAAAGGGATTGAAATTGAATTTTTTGACAATGGAGTCCTTTTAATCAGGAGAGTAGATGGGATGATTAATGAGGAAGAGATAGACTTCGTGGAGACAAGGGTTTTTTCCCTTTTCATTTATTAGGAATAGGCAGTACACATAACACATACACGCACAACGGGAAGCGAGATTGTGGAGCTGATCCCTCTGAATCTGTTGCAGAAAGCAAAAAAAAAGGATCTTCTTATCAGGTGTGTTCGTACGAAATAACCCCATCTCTTTTGATTTTCCCAGATTCCCCTTTCTGGGTTTGTTTTGGATCAGCAATTTATCACTAGGGTTTCTGTTTTTGTTCGGTTAATCGATGAATCAGGGTCTTTTATTTTTCTTCCAGTACGTAAGGTTTCTTGGCCACTATGATCCGTTTATTGCACTTATTTTTTCTTTTTGTGGGAAGAAATTGCAACTATTAAGTTTACATGCACAGATGAAGTGTTATGCAGCCCACCTGTTTGTTTTTATGCCCCAATGTAAAGATGCTCTCTTTTGTTTCATTATCTGTTTGTGTATGCTTTTGTTATAGATTGATTATTGTATTTGGATGTTTTTGTTGCTACTTACTAAATTATTCTTATAATTTTGTTTAATTGCTATGCTTCTCAAATACCTTAAACGTACTGTTAATCTTTTTGGGGTTTTTCTCTTGAGGAAGTTGATTGCATCTCTTTTTGGTTGTTTACCACTTGGATAGATTGTTGGAGGAAGGGAGAACAACCTAACTCGTGATTTATAGGATGCCTCACCACGAAGTAGACCAAATAGATTACATGGCGGAAGAAGGGGACATGTCGGATTTTGCTGACGATGTGGATGGGGAGGAAAACGGTGGTGGAGATCGAAGTCTTGACGACTACGATATGGTAAGTCTAATTCATCCATTTTCGTGCATAGTTACTTGTTTAGTTAGAGTTTAATCCGGAATCTAGAGTCACATGCAAGGTTCTGAAAAACGCGCCATGGCGCCGCCTTGCCGCCACGTTTTTACCCTTGGCGTCGATGTATGGCGTTAAGCTTCATAAGGCGCGTTATGGCGTTACGTTACGTTATGGAGTTATGGCGTTAAGCTTCCTAAGGCACGCCATGGCCCGTTATGGAGTTATGGGGGGAAATTGTACTTTTCTAAAACTTGTAAATTTACATGTTAAAAAAGTCAAAATCTAAAAAGTTAAAATTAAATATTTTAAACCCTAGAATTTCACTTCCCCTTCTCCCTTTCTCTCTCTGTCACGATCACGTGAGGAAGTTATGATTTTTTAGGGAGTTATGATTTCTTGATATCATTTTTGTAAACTTTGTATATTTGATATCAAATCAATTCATGGTTCTTTTGTTTTTTTATATGATATAAAACTCCCATTATTATATATATATATATATATATATATATATATATTTGCCGCCTTGGCGCCGCCATGAAAAACGCCATGGCCTCGCCGTAACTCGTAAGGCTTGAGGCTTGACCTCGCCGCCACGCCGCGCCGCGCGCCATTTAGAACCTTGGTCACATGTATTGTAATATTCTTGATATGGTATCGTATGAGTTCTAATTTTGAGTAGCTTACGAAGGTGACGGATACGTCCTCTGCTCAAGCAAGGACAGGCAAAGACATTCAGGGCATTCCGTGGGAAAGATTGAATATAACAAGGGAAAGTTACAGACGTACAAGGCTGGAACAGTACAGAAACTACGAGAACATTCCCTTATCAGGCGATGCTGTTGATAAGGTCGTATACCTAAGGCGTTGTCAGTCTTAGCTTCATAAATATGATTCTTTTTTCCACTCTTGATATTATGGCAACTTTGTTGGTGTGTGCAGAAATGCAAACAAAAATCAAAGGGTGGTCACTACTATGAATTCTTTCATAATACGAGATCAGTGAAGCCTACAATCCTTCATTTTCAGGTTTATACCATTACGTTCTGTTCATTCAAGCATTCGGACACTATTAGACTGATATTACCCAAAAGCTCTTGAAGATCAAATTAGCCCTTAAACAGTGACCCACAATTGTGTTTGCTATTTTTGAACAATGTTCTGTACTTGTAGGATACAAGTATATAACAGGCAGCTGTACTTGGTGTTTTTACATGCCTAATTTATTTTGTGGTAATTGGTCCTTAGTTCTTCAACAATATATGACATGTGCATAATGTGTACAGCTAAGGAACCTGGTATGGGCTACCTCGAAGCATGATGTCTATCTCATGTCTAACTACTCGATCATGCACTGGTCATCATTAACACAAAACTTGACGGAAATCCTTAACTTCTCTGGGCATGTAGCACCTACAGAGGTACCTTCCTTTGATCATAAAGTTGTGGAAGTTGCAAAAAGAGGAAGTGTTGCTGTGCCTTCCATTTTTCTGTAACTTTACACCTATCGTTCCTTGTGCATAGTAATACTCTCAGGCAAAAAGTCATGGAGGGTGCAGAATTTCTTGTTCATCTTGCATATCATTTGGTATTCTGCTGTGCTGACATTCATTTTCTGGTCACAGAAACATGCCGGAAGTTTACTGGAAGGCTTTACGCAAACTCAGATTAGTACACTAGCAGTCAATGACGATTTTCTGGTAGCAGGAGGCTTTCAAGGAGAGCTCGCTTGTAAGGTAATTTGATAATAAAGGACTCATATGTTCAGTCAAAGGTCTTGTTTTTACTTCCTTGGAGTATATTTAACTGGAATGTTTGGTAAGGATTTTACCATAGGAAGGTCTCCATAATTTTCAAACTGATCTTTAGTTTCTTGATTGTGCTGACGGATGACTAGATACTTCGTGTGGAGAGCTAACGATCACTAAGGTTGCATGCTGATTTTGGAATATCATTATGACCCCTGCTTTATTCCATTATTGGGCACTAATGTGAAATAAATTCATATTCATATACAATCATTCAAGTTTATACCATCAGGGCTGTATGGATACCATAAACAGCGCGTATGGTCATCAGGGCTGTATGGTCAAGGCCTCTGTCATCTGTGTCAGATTGTGGTACCAATCAATGGATACCATCAGGGCTGTATGGATACCATAAACAGTGCGTATGATCTAAGAGATCAAGGCCTCTGTCATCTGTGTCAGATTGTGGTACCAATCAATGGATACACTATTGTTAGAAGGCTTTTTCCGTCACCATCTTTGCAGTTCTTAAAAATGCATACTCATCACCGTTTTCGTAAATTGTATCTAACGCTAAATAAATTGGAGAGGTGGTATGAATGATGCTAGATACTGGTTTTCTTATTTTGCTGAGACATCATAGCTTTGCAAGCTATCAATACAAGAAATTTGGAGATAGCTCAAAGGCTAATCATTGACCTTGTTTGATAAGGACAGAAAGAGCCACAGTTAGAACAGAAGCGAGAATGGCAATGTGATTTTATGAAAATTCTATAGCATATGATTGTTGTTATTTTGCAGACGTGCATAGCTTCCAAAAAAGTATTGATTTTATCATTTCCTATAGTTGATAGAACTGTATTAAGCCTTCTGGAAGCTTTGTGAACGGCAAAGATAAATCCATATAGCGGTGTGTTCATGCAAATTGTAGGGCTAAAGTTCTGAATAGCTTGCTTTCGGTGCTTGTTGATCCCTTGCAAGGGTGGTCCACTACCTCTGCCACTTTTCTCCAATGCTTGGCTCTACCATCGTTAGTGCACTCTGTTCCTTCATGCTTGCCATTCAAGTATCTTCAGTACTGGACACCGGGTCTTTATTTTCTTCATGATTGAGCTGCTGTCATTCAAGTATCTTTTCAGTACTGGACACCTGGTGTGTATCTAGGAAAACCGACGTGCTTTATAGCCCTACCAATTCTGTTTTCCGTTCTTAGCCTTTTGAAAGCCAGATTCATCAGAAAAGACATTACCTATATCAGCACAAAACAATGGATTATAAACCCTTTTGACTTGGTGTAAAGTAGCTGAATTAAGATCATTGTGATCTTCACACACACTCACACAGTCTGCTTAGTCTACTAAAAGAGGCCATCTTTATAACTACTTGGGTTCTCATAATGTCAGGGGCCCGCTAGGGGTTCATTCTGAAGCAGTTTTCAGTTTAACGCAACATAGAAATACACAGGCTAGTAGGCTACAAACCGAGCTTAATTTTTTTGTGGCTTTTGTATCTGTTGCATCTGGAGCTAACTTTGAACAAAGGTTGTCGTTAAATTTTGAAGCATTTATCAAATGAATTTTTTTTTTTTATTGGCAATAGTTAGATTGTAAGTTAATATTATGACTTCGAATTTGAAAGCCTTATGTATCTTAATATGTTGACTGTCCTTAGAAATGTATAGACATAATCCACTACACGATGTAGCTTATAATCGAAAGTTTATATATTGATGTAGCTTGTTTTTGGTAAATGTTCCAACTAATTGATGCAGAATGAGATTTTAAGAGATAGAGAGATGAAAAACTAAGTTCAACTCCATATTCATAAACTGACTGGTGATTTCGTATATTCAAACAGAGGCAAATCTAGCCTAACAGGAAAAGGAAACTAAAAAGATGGAAAAACACTTGTAAACCGACATATATATATATATATATATATTTATATATATATATACACGACGTGATTAGTATCAAACATATTCCACATTAACTATGAAATATTTACTTCCATAATAACGCTAAATGACCAAAATCTAAATAGGTAAATTACTCGTCTCACAAGTATTTCTACTGAAGTAATACATAAAATTTCTCTCTTAATAAAATTTTATGCCTGTTAAAGGTATGGTACAACACTTTGGTAAATGTTTTTCGAGTACTTGCTTCTATTTATATTGCTGGTGCTTACTCATATTTGCTTTATCAAAATTTAGCATACATGTCTTCCTCTCTTTCTAGTTGTATAGCTATCGTTTACTAATATCTAGCTTTTTAAATTTTAGCATATCGGAATCCATCTCACACACTTGTCACTAGTCGTGGGTTAAGGGAAACAACCGCTCTACTCTTTCTGGTAGTACAACCCCCCCCCCCCAAAAAAAAAAAAAAATCCTGGGCTCGTTTGGTAAAGGAAATATTTCCAACTTTCACTTGGATGTTTGGCTGCAGTGTATGCACCTGCAACATTCAGTAATCATTTATACATTTTGTTGATTAGTTTCATCTCTAATAAGAAACTTGCGTGTATTAAATGATGCAGAGGTTGGATAAACAGGGAGTAAGCTTTTGTACAAGAACAACTTATGAAGACAATGCCATAACAAATGCTATTGAGATATACAACACCTTGAGGTAATTGTGAATTAGGATGTACCTTTTTTACTATAAAATAGATTCATTTCGGTAAGTTGACAGTTTTGATTAATGTGTTACTTTTGTAGCGGTGGGATGCATTTTATGGCGTCGAACAATGATTGTGGTGTGAGAGAATATGATATGGAGAGATTTCAACTTGTGAATCACTTCCGCTTTCCTTGGCCAGTGAATGTACGTTTCTTACAAACCTGAAGTTGCAATACCTTTATTTTCTAGCATGCTTTCACGTTTCCAATCTCAGATTTGACTTTACGTCTAGCATACTGAACTCAAAAGATAAAATTGACGATGTTTTGTTTACAAATCTAGCATTACTCTTTTCATGGTTGTAATTATGAAATTTGTCATAGGCTATGTTTGGTAAACTAGCTGAAAAGCTAGCTGATGGCTGATAAACTAGCAGATAAATGTAAAATGACCAAAAAGGACATATGCTAGAACGCCACTGAAGTTGTTTCAGTTCGAATGTAACGTTTGCATACTAACGATTGGTTCTTGTTGCAGCATACATCCTTGAGCCCAGATTGCAAGCTCATAACTGTAGTCGGAGATCATCTTGATGGATTGCTTGTAGACTCTCTGAACGGAAAGGCAAGAACTTGCGGATATAACTCTCAGTTTATTATATGTTACGTATTTTTTTTCCCGGATTATGACATCCTCCATTTTTGGCAGACGGTTGCTACAGTCGAAGGTCACCTCGACTACTCATTTGCGTCTGCATGGCACCCGGATGGGAGAATCTTTGCAACAGGCAATCAGGACAAGACTTGCAGGGTATGGGATCTAAGGAATCTATCAAACCCGGTTTCAGTTCTGAAAGGCAACATGGGTGCCGTAAGATCGGTGCGTTTCTCTTCAGACGGACAGTTTTTGGTGGTGGCAGAACCTGCAGATTTCGTTCACGTGTACAACACCAACTTAAACTACGAGAAAAGGCAAGAGATCGATTTCTTCGGGGAGATTTCGGGTGTTTCCCTTAGCCCTGATGATGAAAGCCTATACATTGGAGTATGGGATCGGACTTATGCGAGCTTGCTACAGTTCAACAAACGACATAGGTATGGGTATCTTGATTCGTACGTGTAGTCCCTAATAGTCGCTTCTAAATAAGTCGTTCGGAGTTGTTTGTTCATCTTTTGTTGTGTATTGGAAGAGACCATGGTAACTAGTAGCATCTAAAACATGAATTCCCAAGTGACAGAAAGAAAATGTATAGTAAATATGGAGAAAAGTTTGTTAAGTAAGTAAGTATGTTGTGAGGACATGAGGAAGAATGGGTTGTTATATGCATGTTAATGTCATATTATGGTGGGTTGGGTTGTGCACAACTTTCTTTCAAGGTATGGTCAATTGGTGTATGGTCTTTCTTTCATGAACTTTGAACTCATCTTTTTTTAAGTTGCTTCCTCTGTTCGAAAATAAATGTACTATAAAAAAAGGTACAATGTTTTAAAAATACGTAATTATTATGTTTTTTAATGAATTAAATGACAGTCGTACCTTCAATAACTAAGGGGGTGTTTACTTGGGGCTTAATGAGCTTAATGGGGTGATTGGCTTATTCGTGCAGACAAGTAGAGTGTTTACTTGGGGCTTAATGGCTTAATCGTGCAGCTAAAAACGGCTTAATCACACAGTAGTAAAAATAGCAGTTGTCCCCGTTAAGCCATAAACTTGACATTTCTATCCTTTAAAAAAAAAAAAAAAGCAGCATCAGATACGTAACCTAATTGCACTCTTTCCTTTCACGCCATCACTCTTTCCTTCCACTCCTCCATCATCACCGGCGACCACTCTCACGCATCCATCACCGGCGACCACTTACACGCCATCGATCCATCGATTATTGTTTGATACCATCAATTCAGCACTTGTTTGATACCATCAATCATTGTGTTCATCGCTTCCCTTCTCATCACTGTGTTCATCGACACCTTCTTCATCTACCCTTTTTAGATTCTGGAACCAAATCAATTCTTCATCATTGTGTTCATCGTTTCCCTTCCCTTGAAATCGAACCAAATCGATTCTGGAAATCGATTATGGAAGTTTATGTTGCTCTTGGTTTTTAGGGTTTGTATCGAACCAAATCGATTCTGGAAGTTGATTGATGTTGTTCTTGGCTTATTCTCGATTCTGGAAATCGATATTGATGTTGTTCTTAATCGATTCTGATGTTGTTCTGGAAATCGATTCTGGTGTTATTCTTGATGTTGTTCTTGGCTTTTCTCGATTCTGTATATCGATTCTGGTGTTGTTCTGGAAATCGATACTGATGTTATTCTTGATGTTGTTCTTGGCTTATTCTCAATTCTGAAATTGATTCTCAACAGTCTGAAAATCAGTATTTTTATGTGTTTGTATATCGATTTAACATGGAAATTTGCTTCTATGGACGTTCTTATCGATTTTTATGTGTTTGTATATTGATTTCTACATCGGTTTCTTGCCTTCAGAAAGATATTGACAAGTAGAAAGATGCATTCATTATCAAATTGGACATAATGCATATTGAGGGTAAATTGGTCATTTTCTTCATTCAGACCGTTGATTCAGAAGAAAAAAAAAAGTAAACAACAACACAAATTTATCCGAACAGACAAATTTATCCATATGAAAAATTTGGTAAACAACCCCTAAGTATAGAATTAGAAAGTAGTATTTAGTATTTATATTTAAAAAATGTATTTTTTTTGGGATAAATTAAAATAGAAACTTAGACAATGTCAGAAGAAGATACTTTAATTGATTGTAACTGGTCTATTTATTTTAATATATGAACTATTTAATAAATTTGGTTTATGATAGTTTATTTTGTACGAGTTGCATTTGAATATGATATTAAAGGATATTGGTTGAGTTCCCAGAAACGTTCAAAGTTTTCATTATGTTATATGATCAAGATAACAAAAGAACATAAATCATTTGATAAAAGAATATTTTCAATCGACTCCTTTTGTAAAATTGTCTAAGGGTTGTTTGTTTACTTCTTAATGATTCCATTAAGAGGTAAATCTTGTTTGACAAAAATAATGTCTGCCTTTTAATTGTTCCAAAACCATCTGAATGATTTTGTATCCTGACCCTCCCTTAACCATTAAGAGTCCTGATTTCATTTTGAACAATTAAAAAATAACCGTATATCATTTTGCACTATATCATAAGAGTCTCTTAATCATTCTGCATCAAACCATTCAACAACTTCCAAACAACCCTTAAGACACTCCACTACGGTGATTTATTATATAATTTTTAACATTTTGTTCTTGAAATTTGGAACGGAAGAAAAAAACGGAAGGAAAAGAAAATAAAAAGTATTTGTATTTGTGTTCTTGAGATTGAAGGAAAATAAAGGAAAGAAAATAAAATTCATGTTCTTAAGTAGGATAGAAAGGAAATGAAATACGTCAATTTTACAAATATATCTTTATTTATTTTATAATGAAATGTAATTGATGGGTATATGTGTAATTATATAAATTCTTTTTCCCCTTGGGAGGAAAAGCAACATTATTTTCCTTCTCTTTCCCTTTTAAAAAAAACTTGAGAACACAATATTTTTTTTTCCCTCATACTTTCCTTCTCTTCCCTTCATTTCTTTCGTAAAAAAAAAAAAAAAAACAACAACTCAAGAACACAGCATAAGTGATACATATAATTTCTTAATTATAAATTATCGTGGTTGTTAGTTGTGAGTATGATTTCTTAACAAGAAATAGGTTTAGGTTGTTACAAATGTCAAATCAATACTTTTTGTTGATGTGACAGTGAATAATAATGAATTAGGGCATCCACAATGGTTAAGTCTTTTAAAGACTTGATCTATTTGGCACGTCATCAAAAAGTCATATTCAAATTACTACTCCAATGGTCAAGTCTTCCAAAAGTTTGTTTTTACATTTTTAATTCATTTTTAATATATATACATAAACTATCCTCATCTATTTGAAATGTTTTATAAAACTCCTTCCATTATTTGTCTTTATTTAAAGCACAAATACGTGATAATGAGATGATGATATAAAAATAGGATATGAGTGTGCACAAATAATGTATTTTGTTAATAATAATATTTTATATATTTAATAAATGAATTATTATTAAATGAAAGTGTAAAATTAAAAATGTAAACCTATTATTGTTGAGAGATCAAATATAAATATTCTATAAATTCTCAAACACTTGACATCCACCAAGTCATTAGATGTCAAACTATTCTTCAAGTTTTTGCTCCAATAATGAAATTTGGTATCAAGTCATTCATCAAGCTATTAACATTACCATTGGAGATGCTTTTACAAAGTATAATTTTTCTATTGTTTTACGTCACATCATGTTTTTTTTGTTGTTTTATGAAGTATGTTCATAAAGAAAATGTATAAAAATTTATTAAATGAGTTTTTGGTTATATAAAATAAGATATAGATAGAAGGCTATGATTACTCATGGGAGAAGAAGAAGAAGAAACAAAATGGTGTTCTCTTTTTGGTGCGGGAGGAAAGTCTACAAAAATGATAGTGTTTTCAAGATTATCTGTAATCTAATGTTGCCATTAATTATTATTTTAAATATATATTTAAAACAAGATTTTTTTTTTTTTTTTTTTTTTATGTTTAAAGTTTGAACATTTCATGTATTATATATAAAATTGTTTTTATTTATAATATCTTTCGATTGGTTTTTTGATTTTTTTTATGTGTGACCGTAAAATCGCAATGACTTGTGATAGAACAAGAAACCGACGAGATTGAATAAACATATATTGTTTTATTAATATATTTGTCAAACAACTATATTTCATTTAGAACTAAATCATACAGAGGGTTAAAATGATAATTTGTTGTCATTCAGGTCGTTCATTCAAAACAGTTACCAAAAAAACCATATTTCATTCTGCATTATATCATAGAGAGCTAAGCATTCTGACTACTTAACTATTCTGCATCAAACCATTCAACAACTACCAAACAACCATTAAGAAAACAGTCGAATTATGTGCAAAATCACATGTATTTTACACTAACGGTTAACGCAAGGTTGTGCGGGCGACGTGACCCTCGACCTCAGGTTGCAACCAAAGTCGCATGAATCACATGTGATTGTACACATGATTTTAGTGTAAAATCACATGTGATTCGACCATTCTCTTATTTTGTTATTGTTCTCGTGTGTGTGTGTGTGTGTGTATATATATATATATATATATATATATATATATATATATAGGGGAGGGATCAATTGAAAACCAATATTACATTGGAAACTTTGGAAACCGAAATTAACCAATCATTGAATTACTTTTTTTTTATTTTTATTTTTAATTGATAAGGTTATTTTAGTCTTTTACATAATTTCATAATATATATGGTAAGTGTTATTATTATTATAATATTAATTATTTAATTTTAATGTATTTTATATATGGTAATATTGATCATTTATTAATTTAAACATGAAACATTTAATTTAGGTAAACACAAATTGATTTATACGCAATCTACAAATCAATTTTTTTATTCTTTTGAATCAGTGATTGATTCATCTAATGAATGGAAGTTGATATTCTTCAATATTACCTCCAGACACAAAATATTAATATAGTGAAACCTGATGAAACATAAAATATTAATATAGTAAAACCTGATGAAACAGATTTGATATAGTGAAACATAATGGAATTATAATGAAACAAAATATTAATATAGTGAAACCTGATATAGTGAAACAAAATATTAATATAGTGAAACATGATGAAACAGATTTGATATAGTGAAACATAATGGAAAGATAATGAAACAATAATGGTAATGAAACTTATTTGAGTTTTACATATTGTATATTGATGAACGGGTAATAAAAAAGTAGTCTTGATATGTTCTCTTTTTTTAAGAAATATACGCTTTTCTATATTTAGGCATATTTCATCTTTGTTGTCAACTTTTTAAAAAACACAAAAGAAAAATACACATTTACCCTTTTGACATATTATTATTATTATTATTATCTTTTATTAATAAATTAATTAATTTATTACCATATATAATTCAAATGAATCTTGACCATTGATTAAAAAGATCAATGGTTGAAATTTGGTTTCCAAAGTTTCCAATGAAATTTGGTTTTCAATTGAAACCACCCATATATATATATATATATATATATATATATATATATATATATATATATATATATATATATATATATAGGGAGAGGTTCATTTGAGAAATGGTAAATATATGAGAAATAGAGAAGTAATCTTAGCCATTCATCTGGTCAACATTTGCGGCTTTGACCGCGAAGCACCGGATAATTTCTTGTGTGGTCTATAGAAGGTAGAGGGGTAATTTCGTAAAATACACGGGATGAGTTCATATATGAATCTGTATGAATCACAAAGATTCATATATGAATATGTTAATTAGTTCAACTGATTCATTTATAAATCTTTGTGATTCATACAGATTCATATATGAATCTTTGTGATTCATACAGATTCATATATGAATCACAAAGGTTCATATATGAATCTGTTAGTTAGTTCAACTGATTCATATATGAATCACAAAGGTTCATATATGAATCAGTTAAAAGAGTTCAGTTGTGAATTGCATTGGTTCATATATGAACATATAGTTCATATGTCAATTATACATGTTCATATATGAACACAACCCGTGTGTTTTGTAAAATTTACGAAATTGTCCTTCTATTTTTTGGATAGCCGCAACTTTTGACCAATCAAAGCCGCAACTTTTGACCGGTCAAAGCCGCAATATTTGACTAGTCAATTCCGATCTTGACCATATGAATGGCTAGGATTACTTCTTTATTTCTCATATATTTACTATTTCTCAAATGAACCAAACACTATATATATATATATATATATATATATATATATATATATATATATATATATATATATATAGGGGTAGTATAATATATAACCTTCCCAAATGTAACAACCCATGAAACCCAATCTCTAGCCATTCAAAATCTGATCTACGGTTGGGGTTTATTTTAAATATTAAATAATATATATACTATTTTTATAAAGGATAATTAATCAAATCGGGTGAATCCAGGGGTATTATGGGTAATTCATAAACAAAATCCATCTACTTAATCATGGTAACTTCAATTTAGGAAACCAAATCCCTCAAACCTCGCGATCACGATAATACGGTTTCAAACTCCATGAAGCCTAATTTCATCCGAACAATCCGAAGATTTCACAAAAATTAGATGATGCTGTTGCAAAGGACTCATCAAACGACCCGTGCGGCTTCGCTGAAGGAGGAACGCACGACCCGTACGAAAGCTACTGCCGCCGCAACGTCTTCTTCTCTCACCTTCACCTGATGATAACCCGAACGTAAGTCGATTTTGGAAAAACACCCCGCTCCTTGGAGTTGATCGAACAAGTCGTCTATCCTTGGAAGAGGGTACTTATTCTTCACCGTTGCTTTGTTCAACTCACGGTAATCGATGCACATCCTTATCGTGTCATCCTTCTTCTTGACAAACAAGACCGGAGCTCCCCAAGGCGACGAGCTCGGTCTCATGAAACCCTTATCCAAAAGCTCTTGGAGTTGTGCCATCACCTCTTGCATCTCCGATGGCGCCAAACGGTAAGGAGCTCTCGCAATAGGAGCCGCTCCCGGTACGAGATCAATCCGAAACTCCACTTACCGCTCGGGTGCTAGCCCGGACAAGTCGTCCGGAAAGACATCGGGATACTCCCGCACTATCTTCACATCTTCCAGCTTTGACTTCTCAAACTTGGCGTCGATCACGTAGGCTAGGAAAGACGAGCATCCTTTTACCAAACACTTGCGTGCCTTTGCCATAGTGATTAACGCCACTTCACCTTTCCTCTTCTCACCATAGATGACAACGACTTCGTCACATCGATTGGGAAGTCGAATTAACTTCTTGGAACATACAATCTCGGCATGATTGTTCGCTAACCAATCCATGCCGACCACCACATCAAAAACCCCGATAGTCATCGACATCAAATCAATCGGGAATTCTCTCCCTTCGATACCGAGAGTACACTTCCTCAGAACATCACGAATCAGCACTTGACTACCATTTGCTATTTCTACCACTAACGCATCCTCAAAACTATTAGTGGGCATAGCAAGATTTTGACGAAACAAATCAGATATAAAAAGAGAAACTGGCACCCGAATCAAACAACACACGAGCATGTACGGAGTTTAGAAGAAACGTACCCGACACCACGTCAGCGGATGCCTTGGCCTCATCGGCCGTCATCTGAAACGCTCGACCCGGAACCCTAGATGGGTTCTCTCTTTTCTCCGGTGCGTTACCCGATTTGAGCTTCGGGCAATCTCTCTTCATGTGCCCCGGTGCCTTGCACTCGAAGCAGACCATCCCCGTGTTCGAGCAGTCGCGGGCAACATGATCATTCTTACCACACTTGCCGCAAAATCGCGGAGTGGAGTTACAGTTACCACGATGCTTGAACCGACAACTCTGGCACCACTTAGCTTCTTGGTTGGTGTTGTTGAAGCTTCGGTTCCCGACAACAGGTCGAGTCCTCTTAGGGGGAGCGGAATTGCTCTCCCATTTTCTCTTTTCAAGCACCACCACAGCTTTCTCAGCCTTGCTTCTCGCGAACAGTTCCTCCATAAATTGAGCTTCCTCAATCATCTCCCTGAGATTAGAAGCTTTAGAATTGTGGACCATGGACAACAGGTCCGCTGGTTGGCCATTGAGATAAGCCTTCATCTTATCTTTCTCCGTTGGGGCCACATGCCCCACCAACCTTAGCTTCTCCATAAACTGACGGGTGTACTCCCTCACCGTCAAGTTTCCCTTCACTAGGGACCGAAACTCTTTTTTGATGCGGTCCATCGATCTTTCGCTGCAGAATTCCTCCATAAGCTTTCTTTTGAACTCGGACCAAGACAACTGAGCCAAAACGGTAGAAGAGAGAGTGGATTGAGTAACATCCCACCAAGTGAGTGTCGCATCCCTCAACAACTGAGTGTCAAACCGCACCCGCTGATCGTCTCCACATTCGGCGGAGCCGAAAGCTTGTTCGACGACTCTAATCCATTTCACGCACATAACGGGGTCGTCAGAACCGGAGAATTTCGGCGGCCCGCACCCCAGAAAGGATTTATACGAGCAACTCTTCCCGCCCCTTGGAGCACCAACCACTCTGTGTTCTTCAGTTCTAACCCCATTGTCTGCGCCACCCGAACCAAGAACAACAACATTCTCCGTGACCGTCTCATTTCTCTTGAGACTAGCATCGCGGTCCTCTAACACCTTCATGAACGCCTCTTACTGCTTCTCCATAGCCGTCGATACCATCTGCATGATGTTGGCCATCATGTCGGTTTGCGGGTTCGCCACTTGCACAACTGGGTTGGTGGATGCCAACTCCACCCGAGGTACCTGCTCCACCTCCCCAGTAAATATTGGTGGCATACCGGGAGGAACAACCGCCGGTACTCTGACCACCTGGTTCCGCTCTGGCGAACTATCGTCGCGAAGGTCTTCGACGTCTAACTGACGACTACGTGTGTTTACCATAACTGAGAAATGGCTGTCACATAAGCACGAGAAAGCGGTTAACATAATTAAACATGAAAGGAACGTACAACAACATCTACCAATTGTCATACTAATAGTAAACTGAGCACGCTCACGTAAGATATTTTCATAATAACATTAGCTAATTGAGATTATGAACATATAACACATAAGATTTCTCGTTACCATCATCACAACGCTTGATGAACATAACTTCCGTCGACCCTAAGACTGACCCATCTTAGAAGTTCTACCCAACTCACAATCATTGCCTAAAATACTTAGTCTAAGTCTAGACATTTTACATTCATGCCTAGTTCACTTAAACTAGAGCTCTGATACCAACTTGTAACACCCTAAAAATCATAGTGAAATAAAACTTCGGAATTATAGGCAATAAGACCTCGCATTTGGTATAAAACTCCCAAAAAGGGGTATAGTATTAAACCTTTACAAAACATGAGAACGGATATGGAAATCAACAACAAACTAATCTAAATACATCTATCTAGATTACATCGGTTGTCGATCCAAAATCACCAAAAGATGGGACTTAAACAATGCCCAACAACGACTACAAGTCATCTAAAAAATGCCTCTAAGACATGCTCGTCACTCACAACCATGACGCCCCACCGCTAAGGGAACCTGTTATACATATCATTTGAGAAAAAGTGTTAGGCTTAAAGCCTAGTGAGAACATACAGCTTATAGATTTCAAGAGATATAAACAATTGTAACATAAGTAAATCTTTTCAAGAATTTTAGTTCACAAAAGAAGATATTCATCAAGAAAGGACAATCGGTCCAAAAGTTCATCTAGCGATGACGGGGGATACCCGATTTACCAAGGATGGTAGCGGAACACAAAAGTAGGCCACGACCCGAGTTGTGAGCTAAATACTTGGAATCCATGGCCACGAACCCTTCGGTCCGTACTAAGATGTGAGGGAGGGCCCCCGAGGAAACCAAGTCATACTCGTTCACTAGGACTACACTTGAACCATAGCTAGTAACCGGTCTCACATAACCGTACCAAACGCTCCCGAGGATTAAGTGCATCCATAGCTAGAAAAAGGGGAAAAGACATCCCAATAATATAAGTCGACTCAAAACCTAGGGATCCACTAGTAATAGTCTAAACTTGTCACAATAACATGTGTGACCAACCAAAGCAAAACATATAGCTTCCAAAAACATTTATAACCAAAATGCCTTTTTCAAGTTTAACTGCTGATAAGAATGAAAATCATAAAATGAGTTCATATACATTCTTTCAAATAACCCATGTAATTGTACAAGTAAAACTTCATTTTCCTTCAACTAAGATGAAACCTCATCACATTTCATAAAAAGATTAGGAACCCTACAAATCTCCCAAAACTCAAGTTAGGTCAAAATGCAATAAACTTAAATCCAAACCCAAGGAGATATGTAGGAGTTCAAAATGTAAGCTTTGATATGTATAAAGTTTGTAAAATGATAGTAGAAACTCACCAAGTAGGTTTTAGGAGAAAACCTAAAATTTAGACCTTGAACTTTGGAGAAGATGACAATGGAGGTGGAGAATCCAATACCGAAACCTTGGAAGGAGTTCTTATACTAGCAATAAATGGCAAGCTTGAGGTTGAACCAAACCCTTAGGAGAGTAATGAAGAAAGAGAGAGAAAGAGGAAACTTGGAAAGGAAGAGAGAAATGAGATATGAATGAGATTTGGGAAATATCTCATTAATCCCAAGTAAATGTGGCCCCTGACACGACGCACGACCCGTGCAGCTTCGCTGAAGGAGGAACGCACGACCCGTGCGAAAGCTACTGCCGTCGCCCCTGACTTTGCGCACGACCCGTGCGTAATTTCTGAAGGAGGGCGCACGACCCGTGCGCCCTGTAGACCAGCACAGGCAACCCTTTTTTTCTTTATTCTTCCTTGCAAAAGACCAAACGAAATTCGGGGTGTTACAAGTTCTACAAATCCTTATTGCAATTTCAAAAGTTCATAAATTCTTTTAAATTAAATATCCAATTTTCCATGTACAGTTCTTTCATTATCATCTCTTCATAAGCAAAGTTTCAACTCATAATCCATAAGGCATTCAACATTCATAGGAAACAATAGAATATGTTAATCTAATCCCAAACTTGAAGTTGAACTACTGAACAACATTTAAAACAAGGTTACAAGTATCCAGATCCGAACTCTCTCGCATATACTAAAATCCAAACGAAAACCCTTATAATAACACCATCACAAAAGTAGTCTAATCGAACAACATATTATATTCTATTGAGTGAAAATGATTGAAATTGATTTCACTTTTTTCCCATTATTTCAGTCTAAGGGAAAAAAACCCCTAACTTGTGCCCTTGTTGTGAATGGAAATAGATCGCCGACAATTCGTAGATGTTTCTAGCTGTTGGCGGGGATTAGGAGAAAGTGAGAAATTTTAGTTCAGAAGTGCGAAGAAATTGGAAACCCGAAATAAGAAACCGCAACAACCCCTTTACCCACTACACTTTTTTTTTGGTGAATCTGTACATTATTTGTTTGATGTTCTTCATATGATATAGAGATTCAAAGATTAGAGTTGTGGTGAGGCGGTGGAGAGGGAGGGGAGGGAGAGAGTTGTGGTGGCGGTGGAGAGGAAGAGGAGGGAGCGGCGAGGGAGGTGGATCGAGTTTGGTGAGGAGTGTGGCGGTGGTTGTGTAGCACTAGCAGCGGTGGCAGAGTTCATTTGAGATGGTGGTTAGTGACAGTTGTTGGGTGGTGATACGGTGGAGAGACGTCGGAGTTCATATCCTTCAAGTAAGGAGCATATATAGACTAGGGATCACGTGAGATGTAACACCCTCAAATATGGAAATAGCAACTTATTTAAAATTTTCTAAATACATCAATAAAGAAATTATCTACAACCACAAATTAAGATTTAATCTCAATACAAACATTCATTCTATACAAAAGCCTATGATAAGAACGGGTGCTAGTAAAACCCCAAAGATAGTCACTATCTCCAACATTGCGGAAGACTTCACCATCTACTTACTTTAGTGTCTAGTTAAGGCTCTACGCTTCATAGAACTGCTAGAACCCAACTCCCAACTGGAACCTATTGCACATGCCGACAAATAAAAAGGTTAGGCTTAACGCCTAGTGAGCTCAAGAGTTTTCAACATAAATAAATATGTCTGTGAAAATAGATAATGCAGTTAAGTTCATAATCTTTCAAAAGGTATACTTTGAATATGCAAACGACTCGTTTTCCATTAATATGCATTTTAGACGGAGAACACCAATTTGGACATTTTCCAAATCAAACTACTACAAAAGAATGATACCAATGTAAACCGCCCCTTCATAAAGTAGCTTTAACACAAAATTCACTCAAAGCGCAAATATAAATTGAACTCTCCATTTAAGAAGGTACGGTTAAACCTTATATTTCAAAACACCCAAAACTCGGGTGGGGCGTAATACTCAACCCATAAATCAAGA
Organism: Arctium lappa; assembly: GCA_023525745.1. Taxonomy (NCBI): domain Eukaryota; kingdom Viridiplantae; phylum Streptophyta; class Magnoliopsida; order Asterales; family Asteraceae; genus Arctium; species Arctium lappa. Next base: position 15,417,863 of record CM042056.1, on the reverse strand, counting down.
GTAAAACCCAAATATACAAAACGTCACCGAAAACTTGGATAATAAAACTCAATACCCAAAAACAACACCTTTCGGTGACGGGGGATTCCCGATTTCATAAAATGTGACGGTCCACAAAGTAAGCCCATTTTATGTTGTTATGACTAGTCATATAAACAAAAGTACACGCAAGAGATGTCAGGCTCAGTAGCTTTAAACGTACACCCACGGAAACTCGAGTTCAACCCCGTCGGGTTCCTATGTCGAGCCCCTCATCTAATATCGTAATACTTGAGCACGAAGGACTTATACCCACATCCGGTACCTTAACGTGAAACACGAAGGACTTACACCCACATCCGGTGCCTAACGTGCCTCGATGTGGAAAACTAATCGTCCCAACGCCGGACAATAATAAACCAAACACGGGGTCATGACTCCCAATGCATCAAATAAGCCAAATAATACGCATAAGGCCCAACAAGGCTCGAAGTCGAGCTATCAAAACTGGACTATTGTCCAAAACCCCCATCAAAATAACAATGCCAAGCCGCAGACTTAGCAACCCATTGACTCATTAATAAATGAAATAAAAACACGATAAAACGCACTCACCCAACGGATATGCAAACATCACGACCAAAAGTGAGATTAGTTCAAAACTCAACATTAGTTGAGGCAATCTGTTTTCCAAATGAACTCATAACACAAAATATGCATTTTCCAAATTTAACTGCTGATAAGAATGAAAATCATAAAATGAGACTATAAACATTCTTTCAACTTACCTCACATAAATGTGCAAGTGATACTTTATAAAACACTCCATTTCATGACGATGCATAAGACTCGACAAACATTTAAAAGTGTATTTCTTTGACCAAAGATCCATTCATGTAAAAAGACTTCAAAACACGTTCGTTTGTGACACATATATCAAACGCCCAAAAATCTCCAATGTGGGTGTTATACAAGGTTTGTAAAGTTAGATAATTCAAATAATCAAAGATTAGCAAATAACCCAACCTTTGATTATTTCATGAAAAACACATAAAACACTTTAAAATAGACATTTTGGCATGTACAACATTTTCACAAATCAACTTGAACTCACCTTGCTAGATTTAGGCTAAATCTAGACTTCACCCAACGAGCTCTTTTGAAGGCCGCTTGAATCCTCATGCCGAAATCTTCTAAAACCTAGATCCGAACATTTCATCCCATAAATACTCATAATCAATCATAAGGAAACGTTCTCCAAACATAAAAATACCAAGATCTCAACCAAGATCAAAACCCTAATTTCTCCAAAACCATCAAATCCGAGATTTGAGATATCGAACCTTAAGAAACCACCAATGGATCATTTATAACCTTATTACAAGAAAACTTACCCTTGAAGACAAAGAGACTTCCGAGAACACCCAATCCAACACTTCAACCCGAGCTCCCAACCGAATGTACTTCATGAGGAAGATGAAGATGGAGGTTTTGTGGTTCAAGGTTCCAACTAGTTAGATGATGAAGAATCATGTGGTTCAAGGGGAAAAACCATCAAAATGGGTTAGGGTTCGGTTTTAGGGTTTGGAAGAGAAAAGGGAAGAAGATAGAAATGAGAAAATGAGAAGAAATGGTGAAAATCGCAACATTTAACCCACTGGTACACGTAGACTATTGTGCCAGGCGATAGTGCCATGGCACAATCGTTGGCACAATCGCCAGGAATGTACCGTGGGTGCTCAAGCTTTGGCGATTGTGCCAGGCTATTATGCCCTCTGGCACAATCGCTGGCATAGTCGCCCGGGTGCCCCCGAACTCCAAAAATCCGACCTTTTCAACGCATATATACTCCCGATACTCCGAGGGACTTTAAACAATGCATTCCCCAACAAAATCCCACAGTTTACAAGTCACAGAAATGTCCGGGTGACATTTACTTACCGAAATTTATGGGTGTTACAATCCTCCCAACCTTAGAATGATTTCGTCCTCGAAATCTAGATTCCCATGAAACTTTGCCCGCAGAAGGATTTCCCTTAACCCACTATCAGGACCTTTATACTGATACACACATATTCTGCCCCTCTTGGGCACATTATACTCATAACCGAGCGAACACCTAACTCTCCAAAGTAACCTTTTACCCACAAGGTTACGGTCGTCTCCCAACCTTAGAGTGACAATTACTACCTCTAGGGTAGTTCGTGACCTTAACATTTCACCAATCAATTCCCTTCGGAGCATCACAGATCCGAACTCAACGTCAAAGATGGCAACCAAACTCCCATGAATCCTCAGATTCCTACTGATCCACTCCTAACATCTATAAAGACATTCTTCCAAGGCGCACCAAAACGTCCTTAATGCAACCGGTTAACACAGATTCGGCTGTCACTCAACTCCGACCCAACACCAATCTCACAACATTCCTAAAGTAACATCTTTATCACCACAGGAATGCTTGGGCACATCGATACTCAATCCTCAATACCCAAACTCCTTTCAAAATCCATCACCGAAAGGTCACTATTTTCCATAATCCAACCGGGTTGCATACATCCATTCCAAGATCCATTGACCTCAAGAAAACAAGTCGATGCCTAGGACTAAACGGTGACCTCGAAACGTGGACATCTCGCCCAAAATTCTATTCCAGACAGATTGTCGCACCAAGGTTGACACCTAACAAAGAGCTAAAATTTCAAATCTTACATATCTAGTAGACAGATCACCAAAATTTCCTTCGATCGCGAACTCGCTAAGACGGTACACCAACCACATAAGCCATGGTGCCACACTGACGAGCAAACCCCCAAAACGAAACCCAATCTAATCGCCAATAATTACCTAAAACTTTAACTCGCATGATCACCGAAGCATAAATCACCCCATAATTAACCGGGAAGGCTTAAGTCTACTATTTCCATTAATACAAACGCACAGATTCGAAAACTGAAACCCAAAACCCAATACTGACCGCAAGTCGAATCATCCGACGCTTCAAAACCCAAGGGCTCCCTTAGTCCCTAATTACCACCGCTCTTACGCCAGGGTTTAAATCTATAGGCCTACTGAGTTCAAGGTTTTTCAATCAGTATGCTAATTTGAGTTTATAAAACTTTCGAATACAAAAGCTTCTTAACGATTAGACGTGCGGCAAAAAAATACACTACCGTCCATGCGATAGGTTTCAAAGTTGATTAACCACATAGCACATATGAAAGCATTTCCAAAAACTCGTTTGTGCAATACTGACGTTAGTAAAGACAACAGTAAAACATACGCGACAATTTACACCATATAAGACAAAATAGATTCATGCACCACCACACGTGCAATAAAGGTTTGTACAACTCCAAAAGGGAAGTTCACAACTTTAATTTTTTTTTTAAAATCCTTCCTCTTTAACCAAAAGACGTTGTAGCCAAAAAAAATTATCAACGATCCCAAGCGCATTAGTTTAATCCTCAAAGCTTGGTAAAATAGTGGGAATACAAATAAAGTTTCAAATCGAGTTTAAAGTTTCAGATCGTACAGATACACACCTTTGACCAAAAAGTAACTGCAACGATATAAACATTGTTAACTCAATAAATGCATTGCGGAAATTTCTAACGGTAAAAGTAATTGACTGCAATATGAACATAACAAAAGTCCTGTTTGAAATGATGTAAATCTTTTATATATTTACTCATACCGACGTTATAATTAAATCCAAATGCAAATAGTATGCAACGATTGACATTTGTATAAAGCCCAAAGATAAATTGCATGATAAGGGGTTTTCCCCAAAACAACATGTGGGATGACACCGATTAGTAAATCTACATTTAGACGTATGCAGAAATGTATGAACACATGCTCCAACCTTATTTATGTAACGCAAAATGACGTACGATGAGACGCCACAGACCCAACTGAAGTTTTCGCGAAACTTATTAATGCTAAAATCATGCAATGTCAAATTTTCATTCCTCAACAAAGTGTGCAAGACGACTATATGTTTAAAATATTGATCTTCTAAGAGTTTCCTCCTTTAATGCAAATGAAAGGTAAAATGACACCTTTAACAAAATTCACATGGGACACGACGCCAAATAACTCGTAAGCTTAAAAGAAGTAAAATTAAAACTCACGCATGAAAATACATCGCATAAAACAATACTCCATGAAATTTCAACCAAATCCACACAAACTAAAATTCTCAAGAAATTTCGACTCAACACGTGGGAATAACTTTTCCTTTAAAACCATTGACATATGTGGAGGAGATCCAATGCCTAGGTTAAAATCTCATAGCTACTTGCCCAATACTCAAATGACATTAAAACATGGATATTACAATATCCGCAAATAGCGTTAAACAAGAGCCGTGAATAAAGAGATTTTTTATAACAATTTGCAATTACGTGCAACAAAACATTTTCATGAATGCTTAAGCTCACAGTTTAAAATCTGATGCGTGTTAAATGCTCTACCAAAACTTTATAATATAAACCACTTTTGTTTTACGAACATACGAAACAATTTATACAGATTTATTTTGGAAATAATTTAGTGCATGAATTTGATCGGCACTTGGCATCATAGGACTACCCTTCCCAACAACCCGACAGGCTATCGTCATTCGGATGCATCAAACGTCTTAAAGTCACAATCTCAAGAATTTGATAAACTTACGAATTCTCCTTGAAATAGAACCGGTCTAACCAACTCACGGATCTAAATCCAACCAAGATTTCCGACCCAAGAGGATCAACTTAGTGACCTCCTCGCGCTTAGCTATCTCTCCCGGTGACCTTGATATAAACGTCAATCCTTCCTTAGCTGGCTCACTTAGGAACTTTCTCACTACCCCAACGGTCATCATTTCGAGGTAGCGCAAGTGCATATATGTAGATGTAGGTTCACCATAATACTGGTCAGGTGTTAATATGAACGTACCGTACATGACCATCCTTGCGACCCCCGACAATTTTCCCGTTTCTAGCGACTAGTCATCCTCAAAGCATCTTATCTTATGGTACCTAATGTGTAACTCCAGTTATCTTCGCTTATAAGAACGCTAGTTTGAGTCTAGGCATCCTAAAATCAATACCTAAATCTCTCAAACTTAAGCTCTGATACCAACTTGTAACACCCTCAAATATGGAAATAGCAACTTATTTAAAATTTTCTAAATACATCAATAAAGAAATTATCTACAACCACAAATTAAGATTTAATCTCAATACAAACATTCATTCTATACAAAAGCCTATGATAAGAACGGGTGCTAGTAAAACCCCAAAGATAATCACTATCTCCAACATTGCGGAAGACTTCACCATCTACTTACTTTAGTGTCTAGTTAAGGCTCTACGCTTCATAGAACTACTAGAACCCAACTCCCAACTGGAACCTGTTGCACATGCCGACAAATAAAAAGGTTAGGCTTAACGCCTAGTGAGCTCAAGAGTTTTCAACATAAATAAAGATGTCTGTGAAAATAGATAATGTAGTTAAGTTCATAATCTTTCAAAAGGTATACTTTGAATATGCAAACGACTCGTTTTCCATTAATATGCATTTTAGACGGAGAACACCAATTTGGACATTTTCCAAATCAAACTACTACAAAAGAATGATACCAATGTAAACCGCCCCTTCATAAAGTAGCTTTAACACAAAATTCACTCAAAGCGTAAATATAAATTGAACTCTCCATTTAAGAAGGTACGGTTAAACCTTATATTTCAAAACACCCAAAACTCGGGTGGGGCGTAATACTCAACCCATAAATCAAGAGTAAAACCCAAATATACAAAACGTCGCCGAAAACTTGGATAATAAAACTCAATACCCAAAAACAACACCTTTCGGTGACGGGGGATTCCCGATTTCATAAAATGTGACGGTCCACAAAGTAAGCCCATTTTATGTTGTTATGACTAGTCATATAAACAAAAGTACACGCAAGAGATGTCAGGCTCAGTAGCTTTAAACGTACACCCACGGAAACTCGAGTTCAACCCCGTCGGGTTCCTATGTCGAGCCCCTCATCTAATATCGTAATACTTGAGCACGAAGGACTTATGTAACACCCCGAATTTTAGACCTCTTTGTAAAATAATTACTTTAAGTTTTTGTTTAAGAGTTCTCTTTTATGGTATTTAAATATGGGTAATATCGGGTCGAATCGTCGGATTTCAGAGTTGGAAGGGGGCTCGGCGACTGTGCCCGCGATAGTGACATTGTCACTATCGCATGGGCATTATCACGAGGGGGTTTGAGGCCACGTTACATACGTCACGATTGTGACCGGCGATAGTGCCATGGTCACAATCGCAATGTCAAGGTCGCGAGAGGGGGAGAGGTCTCGGTACAGTTGCCGCAACTGTGCCCGCGATTGTGCCAAGGGCACTATCGCGTGGGCACTATCGCGCGTGGTGTCCAGACGACCAAACTCTCATTTAATGCCATTTTTAGGGTTTAGTTCATTATTTGAAGTTGCAGCTCCTTGAAGACGTTTTCACACACTAGAGGTGCGATTTTCACACACTCTTCCCTTCCTCCCTCTTCATTAATTGTTAGGTGGGTAAATCATTAATGGTTAATGATTCTTAGGTTTTGAGTTCATAGGAGTTACTCTTTCAAGATCAAAGGGTGGAAGTCTCAATCCCATTCATTCCCCACTTCTAGGGTTGGTTCATTTAACTTCTAGGTAAGTTTTCTTAACTTATGTACATGCATACTTGCACTATTATTTGTTTATATGAAATACATGAAATGCATGATGTTGACCAAAAAACTAGGGTTTTGCTTATCTTCAATAAATAAGGTTTTTGGGGTTGGTGGAAGTGTTTAAACATGTGGAAGAGTGTTATTTACAAGTATTATAGAAAAGGGACAAATCATGGTGTAGGTCTTCATCTCTACATAATGAAATGTTAAATACCTAAATTCTTATCAGCAGTGTTGGAGTCACTATACTAGTTGGGGATTTGTATGTGGTTAAATGAGTTGTAGTTTCTTGTGGTAAATACGTATCAAGCATGATCACACTATTTGGGGCAATATATGTTTGCATGAAGATTGTCATCTATAATTGTTCATAACTCTTGTTGGGAGTCTTGTATCTATATCCTTGTACACGAGGATTTAGTTGGTATGCATGATTATTGCATGGTCATTGCCGTTGGGCATTTTGAGTGGACAATAGGGGGCGCAAGTCCCTTAGTTGTACACTCGGCTAGATTGGATAGGCACCCTTGCCTGTAAGACCTTGAGGTGTAACCCGACGGGGTAAGCACTAGAGGCAGAGAGGGTTTGGGGATTGTGATGTCCGGCGTGGAATGGGAACTAGAACCGGGCTGGACGGTGAAATCCAATCTAGACCGCGGGTTACCCGCTTTATATGGAAGATATTTGTGTATTATTTGTACAGGATTTTTCAATGTCCCTATTGGGAGGTTTGGCTTGACCTCCATGCACTGGGAGCCGGTAACATTTATTTATTGTACTTGTTTGCATTATAATTGGTATCGGTATCACCACCAATAGACTTCGTTCTAATACTTGTGTTCATGTTTAAATGGTTCACATGTTTCGTTAGTGGTGCGAGTAAGATGTCTTGATCAGTCGGGATCGCGCCTAGGATTCCTCCTTGGACCGGGCATTTTTGGGATCTGAGAAAGAGCGCTTTTGAAGTCATAGTGACACCCAATTTAATCTAGTTGTTAATTGTTCTAGATTCAATAGGTTGTCATGTAAATGTCTTATTTATTCCGCTACTTCATTATAGAACTACCCCGTCTCTTTTGGGTTTTAGTCGACACGTTTACAGGTTTTGGATTCGCCTTATTTTTAGGCGTTATATTGCAGAAATTTTAAGTTTTATTTTACTCTGAATTTTAGGATGTTACAACTTATACCCACATCCGGTACCTTAACGTGCAGCACGAAGGACTTACACCCACATCCGGTGCCTAACGTGCCTCGACGTGGAAAACTAATCGTCCCAACGCCGGACAATAATAAACCAAACACGGGGTCATGACTCCCAATGCATCAAATAAGCCAAATAATATGCATAAGGCCCAACAAGGCTCGAAGTCGAGCTACCAAAACTGGACTATTGTCCAAAACCCCCATCAAAATAACAATGTCAAGCCGCAGACTTAGCAACCCATTGACTCATTAATAAATGAAATAAAAACACGATAAAACGCACTCACCCAACGGATATGCAAACATCACGACCAAAAGTGAGATTAGTTCAAAACTCAACATTAGTTGAGGCAATCTGTTTTCCAAATGAACTCATAAAACAAAATATGCATTTTCCAAATTTAACTGCTGATAAGAATGAAAATCATAAAATGAGACTATAAACATTCTTTCAAGTTAGCTCACATAAATGTGCAAGTGATACTTTATAAAACACTCCATTTCATGACGATGCATAAGACTCGACAAACATTTAAAAGTGTATTTCTTTGACCAAAGATCCCTTCATGTAAAAAGACTTCAAAACACATTCGTTTGTAACACATATATCAAACGCCCAAAAATCTCCAATGTGGGTGTTATACAAGATTTGTAAAGTTAGATAATTCAAATAATCAAAGATTAGCAAATAACCCAACATTTGATTATTTCATGAAAAACACATAAAACACTTTAAAATAGACATTTTGGCATGTACAACGTTTTCACAAATCAACTTGAACTCAGCTTGCTAGATTTAGGCTAAATCTAGACTTCACCCAACGAGCTCTTTTGAAGGCCGCTTGAATCCTCAAGCCGAAATCTTCTAAAACCTAGATCCGAACATTTCATCCCATAAATACCCATAATCAATCATAAGGAAACGTTCTCCAAACATAAAAATACCAAGATCTTAACCAAGATCAAAACCCTAGTTTCTCCAAAACCATCAAATCCGAGATTTGAGATATCGAACCTTAAGAAACCACCAATGGAGCATTTATAACCTTATTACAAGAAAACTTACCCTTGAAGACAAAGAGACTTCCGAGAACACCCAATCCAACACTTCAACCCGAGCTCCCAACCGAATGTACTTCATGAGGAAGATGAAGATGGAGGTTTTGTGGTTCAAGGTTCCAACTAGTTAGATGATGAAGAATCATGTGGTTCAAGGGGGAAACCATCAAAATGGGTTAGGGTTAGGTTTTAGGGTTTGGAAGAAAAAGGGAAGAAGATAGAAATGAGAAAATGAGAAGAAATGGTGAAAATCGCAACATTTAACCCACTGGTACACGTAGGCTATTGTGCCAGGCGATAGTGCCATGGCACAATCGCTGGCACAATCGCCAGGAATGTACCGTGGGTACTCAAGCTTTGGCGATTGTGCCAGGCTATTGTGCCCTCTGGCACAATCGCTGGCATAGTCGTCCGGGTGCCCCCGAACTCCAAAAATCCGACTTTTTCAACGCCAATACTCCCGATACTCCGAGGGACTTTAAACAATGCATTCCCTAACAAAACCCCACAGTTTACAAGTCACAGAAATGTCCGGGTGACATTTACTTACCGAAATTTACGGGTGTTACATGAGACCAAAGGGATTTCGTGAGACCCGTGAGACCAGCTCCTCTCCGTTAGATTAGATCCTAAAACCAATCTGCAGTGATGAGTTTACCGGTGGTGTTTTTGTAATTCTTTTGAAAGCCAGTGGCAATCTTGAGTAAGGCTAAAAACTGAAGTCTTTTAAAATCTTTCGTTTATATCTTTTGAATTTTTCAAAAATCCTAGCGGTTACTTTCTTCCATGGAAAAATACTACCGGCCACCGTCGGTAATATACGACAACAGAAGTTATCTTATGGTTATCAGAATCAACTTAGCTACTTTGAACACGAATAAATCATCTCTAACATTAATATCGTCTGAAACAACAGAAAGTAATTCTATTCCGGTAAGGAACTAAACTTTGGGTTTGGAATTTCACATTTTGTAAATATATGCTAAATCTATAATGCTTTTTGTTGTATGTTTCATTTTCTAATTCTCTATGCATTACATACTAGAATTAAGGTTATACAAAGATTAGAATAGTAGATGAAGTACTCTTTGCACTTGTTTAACCATTATTGAGGTAAAAAAAACACTACATAAATTCACTGTGTTTTACTTAAGTTGGTTGATTTTTGACACCCATTTGTGGGTTTATGTATATGACCAACTTTCATGATGAATCATACTTGATAGTTAAGCCTGAGCATCTTGCCCTGTTTTTCTAGAACATGAATTAAATAAATGTTATTTATTCACTCTTTAGGACATTCTTAGCAGAAAGTAATATTTAGATTGTACAAATTTGACTTGACTTTGGTGCACCAAATAACTAACAAGGTAATATTCTATAAAGCCTTAACTGACTTACAGGCCTTGGTTGAGACCAATAGTGCTAGACAATACTTGCATTATTAGGGTGAAGACATCAATGTCATACTTTTTTAAGCATGAATGATGGTTCTTCAAACTTGAAACCAATTATATTAATTGCTTGTTTTAGATTACAATTTGACAAAGAGCTCACAAGTATTGTTTTTCTCCTCTTCCTATGTAAGCTAGAAAACTTCTTCCTATGAACACAAACCAAAGTGTTAGTTGAGGGTCAAACTTCCACTATTAAGGTAACTATGTTTAGCTGCTCAATCATTACCGAATACAACACAAATTTTCAAATAACAATAAATAAATAAACACTCTATTTTTAATAATCTAATGTAGTTGCCAAACAGAATCACTCAACAAAAACCGAAAATTACAGTAATAATTCTAAAATCAATGTATATTATTTAGATAACATAATTTACGTTAAGATGTTATCATCATTATTTCAAACTGTTTGTCCTTGACCGAACGTAGAAGATGAAAATAAGAAGAAGATGAACAGAAAAGGAGGCGATCTCCTTCCCATGTTTAATACATTGTTTAAAACTTAAGATGGAGTAAACCTTCACAACAAAGTTATTGTGAAGGTTTAGTTTGTTTGTTGTTTGTTTCAATTATTTACAACAAGCATTGTTTAATAAATTGTTTAAAACTTAAGATTGAGTAAAACTTCACAACAAAGTTATTGTGAAGGTTTAGTCTGTTTGTTGTTTGTTTCAATTATTTACAACAAGCACTGTTTAATACATTGTTTAAAACCTTCACAACAAATTTGTTGTGAAGGTTTAGTTTGTTTGTTGTTTGTTTCAATTATTTACAATAAGCATTGCTTAAGTACTATGATTTAGTTTTTTAATTGACTTTTAACTTAAGTAAAAGAAGAACACATAAGACATAGATGGATGAAGATCTAAGATCAATAGATATTGAACACATACAGTGAGGATGGGAAGAAGATGAAAAACATGCAGGAGGAGAACATCACTAATAGGATGAAAAGAACATGATACCAATGAATAAGACGAAGATGTATTAAACCATTAAACAAACATTCACAACAAATTTACTGTGAAGCTTCTTTTAATTTCACTTGGGACCATCTTATTGTACAAACTTATCATTTATTATATTTTAGTTAAGTGTATTTTTACTAACGTGTTGTACCTTGTGCATCACTTCCTAGTTTAGAATCCAATTATCATTCTCAGGAAGTGAAGCAAATATTATTGGAAGAAGAAGGTAACTTTTAGATTAAAAATTCACAGTAAGTTTGCTCTAAAGGTAATCAAATATGTCGTCGAGCCTATTTTTCAATACATGAAACACAATGAAACCTACTTACTTTGATGGTGATTGATTGCTGCAATTTTCATAGCTAGTTAATAAATTGAATATTTGCATCCAACTAATGTACTATCACAATCAAAAGGAAGTCTACATGGTTGTGAAGATAACCGAATCATAAGTGAACCTACATAGTAACATTTATATGAAGAACAAGAATTAAACGAACACTCACAACAAATGAATCAAACTTCACAGTTAGTAAAAACACTAAGGGGAAAATTTTGGATATATGCATCCAGTTAATGAACCACAATCAATGTTTTCAAAGTGACCAACCATATGAAACAAACCTGTTTTCAAAGTGATGAACCTTCGCAATGAGAACAATTAATCAAAATAAAGTGATGACAATCATTATATTGTTCACATCATAAGCATCATTTGAGATGTTCTTGTGATCATCTCTATTAGACATTCTTTTTGTTGAAATCAAAATACATAAACCTTTAATTATGGAAAATAAATAAAATGCCTAGAGATAATAACAAATTTTGTATAAGATCAGAGTTGCACTTCAAATAGATTAGAGTTTAGTAGATAAGGTCGATGTTGCTGGTGATTGAAACAATGGCGATCTGAGATGTTCAATTCAGGAAGACAACATCAGCTGAGATCTTCGATGGGTGAAAAGAATTGGAGTTTAGTGGAGGAAAATTGGTGGAGTTCATTGAAGAAAGACGATTGGAACTTAAAAAGAAAAAGAAAGATAGATGGTCAAAAATACCCCCTGCACAATTAAATGGTCTCACCAGAACCCAACCCTATATATATATATAGTGTTTGGTTCATTTGAGAAATGGTAAATATATGAGAAATAGAGAAGTGATCTTAGCCATACATATGGTCAAGATTGGATTTAATTGGTCAAAAGTTACGGCTTTGACTGGTGGTCAAAAATTACGGCTCTTCCAAAAATATAAGGGTATTTACGTAACTTTGACAAAAACACGCACGTGTTCATATATATGAAGGCATGCAGTCATACATGAATGCATGCGTTCATATATGAATGTTCGTAATTTTAAATAAACACTGACTGCATGCGTTCATATATGAATGCATGCAAAAAAAAGAGTGACATTCATATATCAACGCCTGTTTTTTGCATGCCTTCATATATGAATGCATGCGTTCATATATGAATGCATGCAAAAAAAAAGAGTGACATTCATATATGAACGCCTGTTTTTTGCATGCCTTCATATATGAATGCATGCGTTCATATATGAATGTTCATAATTTTTACATAAACACTGACTGCATGCCTTCATATATGAATGCATGCAAAAAAAAAAGAGTGACATTCATATATGAACGCCTGTTTTTTGCATGCCTTCATATATGAATGCATGCGTTCATATATGAATACGTACAAAAAAAATAGTGACATTCTACTAACATTCATATATGAACGTCTACTAACATTCATATATGAACTTCTGTTTTTTGCATGCATTCATATATGAACACACACGGCTAAAAAAAAGAAAAAAAAGTGATATTCATATCTGAACGTTTGGATAATTTACAAAAATATCCTTCGAATAATAAACAATGTGAGGAACACGGGAGTGGACCATGGGAGCCGCCGATCTTGACCGAATTAATGGTTTAAGATCACTTCTCTATTTCTCATATATTTAGTGTTTCTCAAATGAACCTTTCCCTATATATATATATATATATATATATATATATATATATATATATATATAGAGAGAGAGAGAGAGAGAGAGAGAGAGAGAGAGAGGTGAGTTATTGTACAACCTTTTTAATGGTGCAACCCATGCAACCCACATATCTACCACTCATTTTATTTTCACATTTTTTAATTAAAAAGGTGAAAACAAAATGAGTGGTAGATAGGGGGGTTGCATGGGGTTGCACCATTAAAAATGATTGCATTTGAACACCCCTATATATATATATATATATATATATATATATATATATATATAGAGAGAGAGAGAGAGAGAGAGAGAGAGAGAGAGAGAGAGAGACTTAAGTTCGCGTGAGACCAAACAGTTTCCGTGAGACCGGTGAGACCAAACTTTAATGTATGAAACTTCACACCAAAAAATTGTGAATGTAAAAAAAATCGAACTTTCCATAGGGAAAACACCGTAAATGTTACGTTCACAGTGTTTTTCGCTGTGAATGTTCGTTTTTTTTACCTTCACATCGTCTTCACTGTGAAGGTTCGGATATACCTTCACAGTCTTTTATCTGTGAAGGTTTGATTTTTTTTAACTTGGTTTAGGTTTTTTTACCTTCATAGTGTGATTACATTATGAAGGTTCGAATGTTTTTTACCTTCACAATGTTTCGGTGTGAAGTTTCATGTTTTAAGGCTTGGTCTCACGCGGTCTCACGGAAACAGCTTGGTCTCACGTGAACCTGACCCTATATATATATATATATATATATATATATATATATAGTGGAAGAATATTTTGCAATCCTGAAAAATGTTGCAACCCTTGCAACCCACATCTTAACCGTTGGATTCATGATCGACGGTTATTTTATTTTTATTTTTCTGTTTTTTTTAATTAAAAATATTATGCCCCATTTCTATTGTAACCGCCGATCATGAATCCGACGGTTAAGATGTGGGTTGCAAGGTTTGTAACCTTTTTAAGGGTTGCAAATAAAACAACTATATGTATATTAAATGTAAATGCATAACAGGTCCTTCAAGTTTTATGTTTTTGTAAAAATAAGGAAAACAAAAAAGAAGGGCAAAAAGAGGACAAAAATAAGGTTGGACGATTTTGCCCCCGGCTCTAACGGAGGTTTTTAACGGAGTTAGTGTCCAGGGATCTCTTTCAAAGCAAAATCCATATCATGAAAATGTAAACTTGAATTATGAAACCATAGACCCCTCTTTTAAAGAAATCACTAAACCTCAGGGATCAAAATTAGAGTTTACTCAATGATTTATGAGGGGTGTACAGGGAAATGAAAATGATAGTTTTTATTAATGAGTTTATTTATATAAAACTAAATACTTTATTTTATTTTCAATACTACTAATTATTTGTTAATACCTCTAATCAAATACCCATAAATTTATCATACGTTTATACATTATCTTTTTATATAATTACATTCCGATGATAATGTCAATAAAGACTAAGGTGTCGTTTGTTTTTTAAGAGGTCTGAAGTCTGAAGTCTTATTTTAGTTATGATTAATAAGAGGTGGTGTGTAAAAATGTCTGAATGATTCAGACTTAAGAGCCATTAAGAGGTTTTTTTTTTATTAGTAAATTTACAACTAGAAGAGAATGTTGGAATATATTCAACGAATTTTCTAAAATAAAAAACCAAAAGTTAAAATTTCTTAAAAACAATTCCAACAAATCTTTTATTTTAAAGATTTTAAAATAAATTATATGATTAAAATATTATATAAAATTATCATTTAAATCCATTTAACAAAAACTTTATACAAAATAATAATATATTAAACTTTAATGGTGAAAAAGAATTAAAAAAAATCACTTCTCCCTCCTAATTAAATTTTAAAAAGTTCTCTAAGTTTTTTTTTTACCTTCCTTTTTAAAGAACCATTTAAGATACTTATTGAAACACAAATGCCTTCAAAATCTATATTTTCTTAATTTTAAAAACCTTCTTTTTACATATTATTTCCTTTTTTTTTTTTAATTTTCTCTCTGTCACACGTATTAATATCAGAATTTTATATTACATTTTCAAATTCCAATGTGTTGTAATTTAAAGGATGTTAAAATATCAACATCCATTTTCAAATTCAAATATATGAGTTCTCGTGATTATTGCCGACTAGTGTATAATAAAACTAATTAACTAACTAACAAATGTACAACAAGCAATGCAAAGTGTACAACTATCCATGGGAAAAGGAGTCTCTCTCTCTCTCTATGTTGATGCTTATCTTGAAGAAAAACATACCCCTACAAACATAAAGGTAGAGACAAAACACCTCCCATTCCTAAACCATTACCCCCTTTCAAATTCAAAGATTTCAAAATATTCAAAAACATATTTTATATATATATATTAAAATGAGAATACCTTCATTTTGTGAAGACACGGGAACACCCTTTACTATAGTGAATGACGTGTAATATTGTATCCCATCATATATGATACACATGTGATACTAAATCAGAGACGTAGACAGCCTTTGACGCGACTTAGGTTGCGGGCCAAGTCGTCCGCACAACACTAAGACCCCTACGTATATTATCATATGTGATAGGAGTGTTTTTTATTGATACTATAAACTATCACATGTGATATTAAATTAGAGAAGCATATGACTTTTGGCGCGAGCCAAGTCATCCACATACTACCAGGTCTACTCACGTGTATTATCACATGTGATAAGAGTATTCTCGTGTTTTTTTTGTAAAATAGAAGCGTTCTCGTAATTTTATGGGTTTTTAATGTATGTGTGTGTGAAAAAAATTATATGAATTATTCAAAGAACATGTAAAGGAGTTAATTTAGAATCATCCAAGGGGTCTCTACACCTTTTTACTCGTTATTTACCGATTAAATGTTCCAAATTATCATGAAAACAATTTTCATACCGACTCGTTACTGTGTTATGATTTAATTTGATTTTAGTCTCTAAAACGCATTAAATACATTAGTGATCCCTTTAGTTAAAATCATTAAATCAAAGGTTGTGGGTCACGAAATCGGGTGTGGGTTGATGGAGAAGAGGGTTGGGTCGTCGATGGGGAGGTGGAAAGGGATTATATAATATTATCATTTTATTATATATTATTTTATTTTTTAAAGAAAAAAAAAGATTGAGATAAATGACAAAATTGTCCCTCATGTGAAAGACACATGGGACGACAATGAGTTATCAGGTTAACTCGATGGACCAGTTTGTTATGAAAAATACAAAATAAGAACCATAGGTGTACCTAATGCGTTTTAGGGACCAAAACCGCAATCAAGACATATAACAGCTGAGACAATGATATAATTAACATATTTATGAAATTTTAAGTAAAAGAAATATGATGATACAATAATCAGTTTATCTATTAGTCACTTTAAACAAGGGTAAAAAGGAGAAATTACCTTGATTGGTTTTCTTGAATCTCAGCTTCTCAACCTCCATGTTTAACACTAAGGTACAACAAGTAATGCCAAAGGTACATCCAGATAAAGAACAATGACATCTGCTTGCACCTGTGGCTGTCCGGATTTCCATGTTAAGGTACAACAGCTAATGCAAAACGTACAACATGATCAATACACAGGACAATATGATGATATACTTGAGTAGTCTAAAGATGGTTCCAAAATTTCCATGTTAGATAGTAAGGTACAACTTAATGCACACTGTACAACATGATGAAGATGCAGAATATTTAATTGCTAGCACCTAGGCTATAATGATGCTTGAATTGAAGAAAATTACAGCAGCATAAAGATGAAGCAAGAAACAACCAACCCAGAAAATAAAATAATAAACCAAATACAAGCCATACAGTGGAGGTACAACAGCTAATGCAAAAGGTACAACATCATCAATTAAGACACAGAACAATATGCTTTGCTAGCCCCTATGCTATGGTGATATATACTTGAAATTGAAGAAAAACACATCAGTATAAGGATGAAGCAAGAAACAAACAACTCACCTTACCAAAGCAATCCATGTGGCCCAGTGGGACCCACACTACAACATCTTTTTGCTAACAAAATGAACTTCTCAAAACATTCCATTAAACAGATTTTTCAATCTTTATAACATCTGATCAGGTAATTATAAGGGTAAAAAGGGAAATTACTTTGATGGGATTTCTTGAATTTTTCAGTTTACAATACTCTCAGTTGCTTCACTGAGACATACACTGTCATTCTTGAAACTTCCATGTTAAAAGATAAGCTACAACAAGTAATGCAAAAGGTATAACAAGATCAGTCAGTATGCTTCAGACAACTTTTGCTTCCCCCTATGATGATACTTAAATTGAGGAAAAACACACAAGTATACAGATGATGCAAGAAACAAAGGACTCAGATCACCAAAGTAATACATGTGGTCAAGTGGGTCCCACCATCTTTTTGTACCTTTTGTTGATTGTCTCTTTCCTGCTCTCACAAAACATTCTTTGACAGACTTTCTATCTTCATAAGTCTCAATCATATTCACTCAGCAACCCCTCCTATGCTTCCAGGTAGCTTTCAAAGAGAGTGAGGGGTAAAAAAGGAAAGCATTTTAATGGGTTTTCTTGAATTTTTCATTTCTGTATTGATCTTAGTTTCTTCATTGAGAGGTTGCAAGAGCATTGATGATGATGATGTTTCTCTTGAACTAAATGATGATGTTTTGGGACTTATAGCATTTAAATCAGACATTATTGACTCATCATCTCATCTATCCTCATGGAATCAAGATGACAACTCCCCATGTGCCTGGAAGTTCATAACTTGCAATCCGGCAACCGGTAGAGTCACCGAGCTGTCTCTCGCCGGCTTGAGTCTCTCCGGGAAGATCGGTAGAGGCCTCGAGAAGCTGCAAAACCTGCAGGCACTATCTCTTGCTCATAACAATCTTACGGGCAACCTTAGTCCTCAACTATCTCTCCTCAATAATCTTGAAAGGCTTAATCTTTCCCATAATGGTCTTTCCGGCGGAATCCCACCGTCATTGATCAACTCCGGCAAGATAAAGTTTCTTGATTTATCTGAAAACTCATTATCAGGACCTGTTCCTGAGGAGATTTTCTTAAGCTGTTCCGTGCTTCGAGTACTCTCATTGGCAGGAAACAACCTTCAAGGTCCAATTCCTAGTTCACTTTCTCAATGCACCATTATAAATCATCTTAATCTTTCCCACAACCGGTTTTCGGGTAACCCAGAATTCGCTACGAGTCTTTGGTTGTTGCCCCGGATCAGAACATTGGATCTTTCGCACAATGCATTGTACGGTCGAATACCGAATGGTGCATTGGGTTTGCATTACTTGAAAGAGCTTTTTCTACAAGGGAATCACTTCTCAGGAGCTTTGCCTTCTGATATAGGTCTATGCTCACACCTAAAGAAGTTGGATTTAAGCAATAATCTCTTCACAGAAGCGCTTCCTGTTTCTTTCCAGGGCCTTTCTTCTCTAACTTATCTAAATCTAGCCAACAATATATTAACCGGTGATTTTCCTCTATGGATCGAAAAATTGAATGGCCTGGAATACTTAGATATTTCGGGCAATGCTTTGACAGGAATACTCCCAACATCGATTGGTGATCTAAGATCATTGACTTATGTGAGCCTTTCTGGTAATAGTTTAAGTGGGAGCATTCCTACGTCATTGATCTACTCCAGCAATCTATCGGTGGTTAGATTAAGAGGTAATAAGTTCAATGGTAGCATACCAGAGGGTTTATTCGAGCTGGGGTTGAACCAGATTGATCTTTCAAGGAATCAACTGACTGGTTCGATCCCTCCAGGTTCGAGCAGACTTTTTGAGACTATTCAGTCTGTGGATCTATCTGCAAATGGGCTTACGGGAGACATTCCTGCTGAAATGGGACTTTTCTCCAAGTTGAGATACTTGAACTTGTCATGGAATAACTTTGAGACAAGAATGCCCCTGCAGCTTGGGTATTTTCAGAATCTAACTGTGTTAGATCTACGAAACGGAGCTTTTCATGGTTCGATCCCTGGCGACATATGCAACACTGGCAGCCTTGAGATCATGCAACTTGATGGAAATTCTTTGACAGGATCAATACCTGACGATATCGGAAACTGTTCATCCCTCTACTTGCTGTAAGTCTTCCTTTAGCATCTTTAACCTTACATCTTGGGGGTGGAACTGTAATTTGACCTTTATGTTTACGATATATGCAGGAGCATGTCTCACAACGACCTGCGGGGACCTATTCCAAGATCAATGTCACTACTGAAAAAACTCAAGATTCTCAAGTTAGACTCCAACCAGCTGAGTGGTGAGATACCACAGGAGTTAGGTGGCTTAGAAAATCTTCTAGCAGTAAACATATCCTACAACAGGCTACAGGGAAGGCTTCCTGCTGGGGGAATATTTCCAAGCTTACAGCAAAGTTCTTTGGAGGGAAATCTGGGTATTTGCTCACCCTTTCTGAAAGGACCGTGTAAGATGAATGTGCCAAAGCCTTTGGTTCTTGATCCATATGCCTACGGGAATCAAATGGGAAATCATCAAGGAGGAGGGGCTGAATCTTCAAAAGGTTCCAGGCACCACAGATTTCTCAGTATTTCAGCCATCATTGCCATATTAGCATCTGTCGTGATCTCCATTGGTGTGCTGGTGATAAGCTTACTCAATATTTCAGCAAGGAGGCGGATGAAATTTGTCAATAATGCCATTGAAAGTTGCTCAAGCTCCTCTCGTTCAGGACGCAGCCTATCGATGGGTAAGCTTGTTTGGTTCGATTCCAAGATTGCCCCTGATTGGGTTGTTAATCCTGAATCTTTGCTAAACAAGGCAGCTGAGATTGGGGGAGGTGTATTTGGAACTGTCTATAAGGCTTCATTAGGAGAAGATGGCAGATATCTTGCAATCAAGAATCTTGTTGTATCAAACATGGTTCAATATCCTGAAGATTTCGACAGAGAGGTTCGAGTTTTAGGGAAAGCAAGGCACCCTAATCTTGTATCAGTAAAAGGGTACTACTGGACTCCTCAGTTGCAGCTTTTAGTGACAGATTATGCACCCAATGGTAGCTTACAAGCCAAACTCCATGAAAGGTCACCTTCAACTCGACCTCTTTCTTGGCCAAAGCGGTTTAAGATCTTGCTGGGAACCGCAAAGGGGATTGCCCACTTGCACCATTCCTTTCGTCCACCTATTGTCCACTATAATATCAAGCCCAGCAACATTCTTCTTGATGATGATTTAAATCCAAAAATATCAGATTTTGGATTGACAAGACTTCTAGCAAAGCTTGACAAGCAAGCAATGGGTAACAGGTTTCAGAGTGCATTAGGTTACGTGGCTCCAGAGTTGGCTTGCCAGAGCCTAAGGGTCAATGAGAAATGTGACATCTATGGTTTTGGGGTTTTGATTCTTGAGCTCTTGACTGGCAGACGGCCAATCGAGTATGGGGATGACAATGTGATAATACTTAATGAACAAGTCAAGATCATGCTAGAAGAAGGGAATGTGCTGGAGTGTGTTGATCAAAGCATGGGGGAGTATCCTGAGGATGAAGTTTTGCCTGTTCTTAAGTTGGCATTGGTATGCACTTCTCAAATACCTTCAAGCAGGCCTTCAATGGCAGAAGTGATTCAGATATTACACGTTATCAAAACCCCCATTCCTCACAGGATGGAGGCGTACTAAGAGTGCTACAAACTTTTAACTTTGATTATGTATAATTCCAGTGGTTGTTTATTATCGGAATTAGTGTTTTCTGCACTTGCACGGGTGATTTTAGCAATTACTTAGCTTCCCCATATTTCTCTCAACCTTTGCTTCTACCACCAACTAAAACTTTGTTGGTGATTTTAGTGTCATTAATCATTTTGGTTTAATTGTGATTTATTTGAGATCGATTGGGTGGCAAGGCAAACATAAAGTGAGTTAGGAGGTGCGGAGTACAAACTCACAAATGTTGCCTCTCTCATCTTAGATCGCCATAATGCGGGGGTCAAAGGGGCTGTGCCCCCTTGCGGGGTCCTAGCGGCAGTGCCCCTGGCGGTGGTCCCGCTTGTTTGGTCCAAAATTTTACCTTAGAAAAAAAAACGATGCCTTGACACTAGTCATGCTTATAAGCTACCTAAAAATAGACTTAACATCATGAAGCAAAAGAGCACTAAAGATGTGAAATAATCAATGATACACACGAGACAACATGGTGCAACTACCCAATATCACAATCAATTATCAGTTACTGCCTTAAGAAACAAGAAATTTGCAGGGTGTAATGGTACACCAGAAATTCGAATAATACACTTTACAAATAAGAAAGTAATACAGTAACTATTTAATAAAAGAACCAATAGAATCACTAACTATTAAAATGTACAGCTAGAATATGAAGTAGATACTGGAGGGGGAATGAAATAAAGATGGTAACACAAGGCAACAAAATTGGAAGCCTGGTATCATTTAGTTCTCATTGTAATCAATTATAAGCTGAACATATACGCCAGATGCTCTAGACATGCAACTTTAGGAAAGGCTATAAGGGTTAAAAAAATGAAAAATTTAACAATCTAGTAGTAATCTTACTGATTGTTTCTTGTGAATGTTTGATCATGGGTTCATTTAAGAAAGAACTTCCAAATTTCTGTGTCGGTCATTTCTTTAACTAAATGAGCTCCAAAAATGCCCTCCTCATCTACCAGGCTCCTTAATTGCCGTGCTGCGCTGTTGAAGCCAACATAATGTTTTTTTGTGGCAACAAACAATACTCCATAAGGAGGCTTCAAGCACTGATATAAAGACAAACAACAAAATTACAAAAGAGAACGAATGTATTGTAATGAAAATTATAATCTAGGAGTTTAAACCACTAGCAACTCTAGAAAACAAAATGGCATCTATTAAACGAATGATTAAACAGTAAGATCATAAACAACTGGCTACTAAACATGTTACGTTATATGAGACAAAACTAATGGCACCTTTTTTTGTAATTCCTGTATGCTTAACTTTCTAAAGTTGATAAACACATCTAGTGATCTAGAGTCTATTATTTGCTAGTTTTCCATTGTTATTTCTAAAACAAACACCTCTGACTGGAGGAAAGGAACACCAAGAATTATTTGAGAACATAGATAACATATATCTGAATTGCTGAGCTAAAAAATATCACAAAATTTCAATGCTGCATGGTATATTATCTTGAAAATAAGGCATAACTCGTCTAGGCAAAAAAAGTCAATGGATATCCTAGCTCCATGTTTTCCAGCTGCTTTATTGCCTACTTTGATCTCACATTTCTGTAAAATTTACGCATGATTCCTTTCTGTTCAAGTTGAAAGTGATAGCAAGTAACACAACTCACTTTTTTAATTAATGCATACAGCTTTTTCAAAGAAGTTGCTGAATGTGGAATATCGGTCATCAATATGACGTCATATCCTCCTCCAATGTCAGTGTCATTAGCCCTCTCCCAGACCCTACTTCCTGAAAGCCTCGTTGATCGCCTCGAGGAATTTTCTTGTCCCATGATGCTACCATCATGACTACTAAATCCATCCATAAAATCCTCCTCCGAGAAGCTGAGATTAGTTGGTGGTGGCACTTCCAGTACATTGTTCTTTACAACAGACAAGACTCCAGCAAGCTCTTCCCACTGTCCAGCATAAAAGTGAACCATAGGGGAAAGAATCTGCCTTGACGGAGTAAGGGGACTTTCAGGCTGACGGCTCTGCCTGTCCCGAGCCTGCTCAAGATTGACCAGGACATTTGGGATAGTTGTGCATCTTATAGTTTCGGCATTTAAATCTTGAAAGTGTACTGTTGAAGCTCCCTGCAATGTATTATAAAACAAGTTCAAAATTAGAACTCCCAGAACATATCTTACTGTTGTATACATCTGAACAAATCTTTCTTCCTCAAGATTATCATAATAATCTTTAAAGAACTAGTCATTTCTTTTTATATACTTTATATCAGTCTCTACAATGTAACATTACCATCCACATCTTCACAAGAAGCATATGTTAGAAGCTACATTTGAGCTTTAGTATAAAACATTGTTGGAACACAAAACGCAGATTGTTACCTATGCATTGGATTTACCCTAACCCTAGGGTCAATTTTTAGTATTCAATGTATTTCGTAACTGTAGTATTTTCATAATTAAGAAACTCTATAAAAAGAGTTAGTAGAAGTTAGGTATTGTGCTTGAAATGATTTGAGAGAGATTCCAGGTTATATTAGGCATTTTTGGGAGAGACGGTCGTCCTCTCATAAGTTGGACAACCTTTTTGTTCGTTATTGTTAATTTTATTGAATAAACTTGTTCGGGTCCTATGACACACACATCAAAGAGAAGTAAAAGGATGAATTGACAATAATAAAGCACAACTGATGTACCTTCAGACAAGCAAAGATCCCTGGGATTCCATAGCCACAACTAAGCTGGAAAAAACAGAAAAGAGAAGGATGTTCCATTATTAATACAGAGTAGCATTAAGGAATAGCTTAAAACAGCACCAATATCATAGCGTAATCTTGATGTGATTTATAGAGTAAATCGACGTAGTCTAAATCGAGTATACCTCAAGCACCCTTTTGCCTCTAAAGCTTAACTGTCCATCCCGAATCTCATGCTTAAGGATGTTAACAAGATCAAATGAGCTATCCCAGGATTTCAAAGATGCTGCACCAAATTAAGTTTGATTCTAGGAAAGTTAAATACATAAGAAAATATGACTGTGCACTTTCCCAAGTAAACAACTATAATGCCCCATATTGCTGCACAATATTGTACATTTTTAATGTTGAAGAGTGGTGCAAGATTGTACTTACCATCAGGTTTTGATGAAATCAACTCTGAACCTATAATATCTGAGACACTAACTCCTCCCTGCGTTATAAATACAGGGGAACTATTAAATACTACTACATACACTCTAGTATACGTATAATCAGTGTGGCAAAGCAGCTGTGATGCTAACCACAGATCTGATCCATAGTGTCTTTAATATACAAATCATCAACACATATTTAACCTGATTACCATCTCAAAAAATATATATCACATTCATGTTACATCATGTATGACTACTAGACAAGACTTCTGAAGAAAAAAAGTAGATATGTAAACATGGTGTCCACTGGAAGCCAACTTCTAACATCGGAAAAGCAATCATGATATCTTTATATAACATGACAAACACCCAAAAACATATGTCACAACCCATAATATTTCTTCATTTGTGGCAGCATAATCATTTAACACTTCATTTCATGTTAGGGCTACCCCTTAGAGTTCAATCCATTGCCACAACCTGATCTATTTAAATCCCAACAATGAAATTATGAAGAACCTAATAGAAATGAGCAAGGGAAGATATAACTCACCTTGAAGAGGTTAACTCCTTGCCAATCTATGCTCTCACCAGCATATCTGTGAGGGTATCCCATCTGCAAAGAGAGGAACAAAATGCACTTTGAATATTTAGAGTAACATGAAGTAATATCAAAAGAATACTGTGAATACAATGGCCTAAGTTGTCTCACATAGAATAAACAAATTACCTTAGAGGGTAGAATCTCAACAGCTGGTGAAGGCAGATGCATCTCCTTATCAGATACGATTGACATACTTTGAGCTACCCGGTCATTGGGCGCCAAGCCAGGCAAGCATTGTGTAAGCAATGATGGTGCACGCATTCTAGCCAAATACTCGAAGATCTGAATTATTTCAGAAGAAAAACCAGTAACCACAAGCACTTGACCAGAATATTTGAAGCAATGAAGAAAGCTAATTGCGTGGATATCAGAATTTCAGATAGACACTGACTGACTGACTGACACACACACACAAAACAGGACACATGAGGATAAATACAATGAATTCTGAAACGAGGATAATCAAAACAAAGACAAATCTTTAGTATTACCAAATACAACTACAATGACGGATCTAATTATCATCAGCAATCCAACATAATTTTATTCTCCACCATGTTTACCCCCTTTGAGGATGACTAAAAGCCATCCTATCATCCTTGACTAGAGATAGATCTATGGGTATTCATATTTGATTATTCTTGCCCCTACAGTACCTCAAGGGAAATTCTTAGGCTTAAACTCTGATCCCTTCATATTTACATGTTTGCCCACATTCCCCCGTATCTACCCATTTACATTTTTCAATCATCAATCATAAAGAGATCACATATAAAGAAGGATTTATCAGGTCATCCACAGACATAACAATAACACAACTCAATATGATAAACAAGTTTATTTTGGATTTATTCCCCTTTCAATGGCATTGAAGTAGTATAGAATCTCACTACAAAAATACAGAATGTTGAGGTGAGTGTTGCAGAAATTCATCGACCTCGTATACTCTTCCATATTCTAACTACAATGCATTGGGGCGGAGAGTTCAGAATCTCAGAGAAACATCATTGGTTGCTATACCATTTCAGCTGGACTTCCTATCGTCCTTGCAATCTATTCGCTATTTATCATGTAGGCTTTTACAGCATAATACACAGCGCACATATTTAATTAGATATTAAAAATCTTCTGCTCCTAACTTCCTAAGTACTTTCTAAATATAATTATATCTTGCCACATAAATTTTTGCACCAGAAGCATGTGGTTATATAACCAATTGAACCATTCAACCAACAATGCACCCACCCACTCACACTGGTAAATCGTAAATCGGGTTTAAGCTCTCAAAAAGATGCTAAGGGAATGGTACATTGATGAATATTATTATTGATAAAAACCAACTTCATGTTGATCAAGACACATAGCCATACAGCCACAACTTTTCAGCAATACGAAACCAAAAGATAAACAACAGACACAACATTGCGATCATGATCAATGTAGACCAAGTTAAAGCTAATAAGCAACAATTACCACAACAAAAATACAAAGTGAAAACTGAAAAGTAGCACATTCTATTCGGAATTGCAAAACAAACAGAAACTATTAGATCAATATAAATCCAAGTCCAGAAGCTAGAATAAGCATCAAACTACTGATACTAAAAATAAATATCAAAACACTAGTCACTCACCCCAGGTCGAATTCCAGAACATAAAACCAAAATATAAACAGATTAGAATATTCAATCAACTCTGTAATCAGTCAATTTTATTTTACAGACAAACTCAACATACGTAAACCGATCATCAGACCATAAATAAGAAAATTCAAGAAAAAAAAAACAACAGAATTATCAAAATTGATGTGAAGAGAAACAGAAACATACCAAAGCAACAAACAAAGAACTGAATCACGATCCTTCGATGCAAAATTAGCAGGAATTGAAATAGAAGAGATGAAATTGCATAGAAATTGTAGGGTTTTTGTTTCAAAGGTCACACCAAATCGAAGAACAGAAGCTTTGGTAGACAGACTTGCGTTTGAAGCTGTTGTGAAAATGTATATAATTACGGTTATATCCTTTTGACTTTTTCAAAATGGGAAGGAGTCAACGTGGTGAGGGTAGGTTTTGGTGGTAAATTAAGCGGAAACGTGAGGGTAATATGGACTACAACTTTTGCGGTTGGTTGCTGGTATGAAAGGGGAAGGGGGTGTGGGGCATACGGGGGATACCGTCGTCTCTGGCCACGTGCATGGCATGTAATTCTTGTGGGGGGTAAAATAGTCTTTTCAAATCACTATATACGTAATGTTTTACCACACAAGTCATAAGAGTCTGGATGAACAGTAAGAAAACAGTTGAATTACATATGATTTTACACTAAAATCGCGTGTAAAATCACATATGATTCAAGCGACTTTGGTCGTCACTTGAGGTCGCGGGCCAGGTCACGTACATACCCTTGCGTTGGTTGTTAGTGTAAAATCATATGTGATTTGGCTGCTTTCTTATTTAGTTACTGTTCTCGGCTGACTGAATCCAATCCATAAACCCGGAAACGAAACTAAGTTTGTTCCCTTTTTGAACCTCCATCCACATCATAAGACAAGTATGTTTTAAACGTATAGATGTCAAATGATATGAACGCAAATTTTGTATGGTAATTGTTTGCAAGGCCATGTTTCACCTCGTTAAGCATGTGTGTACCGATATAAGATGTTAGCAAGTAAAAATGGCACGAAAATTAAGGCCATTTTTGAAACTTGATTTGAGTGTAAGACGAAAGTATGTGAACAGGTGAGCGTGTCCTAAAAGATTCATCAAGTGGGTAGTCGAAAACGGTAAGAATGTAGAAACTTATATGATCTAGCATGGATCGTATGTGAACCGCTATCAAAATCACTTAGAAGGCCTCTTCTACTAGATATTTAGATAATAAAAAGTATGGTCAGGTTCAGAGGAAAACCTCAAAAAAAACGGAAAACTGAAGAACATCCTGGTAGCCTTTATCTCTGGACGGTATACAGTTGTGCATAAAAGTAATTTGTAATATGCACACGTGCATATGCACAAGTGCAAGTGCATAATGCATGTGTGCATAAAAACGAAATAAACAACATAATTTACCTGTATACACAAGTGCATACCATTCAGATGAAGGGCTATCAAAGTGTTCTTCAGTTTTCTGTTTTTTTTAGGTTCTCCCTCTAAAAAAGTATATGCTGAAATTTATTTGCATTTCAATACAAGTAGTATCTCGAACTGTTTAAATCTTTGCAGTTTGATGGTGCAATTTGCATGCCATCAACCCGTACTGTACAACATATTTTTATATATTTTTTAAATATATACTATATATAATTGTTTATCAAATGAAAATAGTTAATCATTTATTGACTTTATTATTTATTCAATTTTTCGTTTAAGTTTTAGGTTACAAATTTCTTATTTCGGTTACTTTCTTGTTTTTTGTCAAACATCATGGTAGAATTTGTTTTAAAGTTTTTATACGTATTGAAACTTTTTATTATATGGAATATAGAAACGATATCGTCAAATTTATTTTGAAAGTGTGATTTATAATTATTGGATTGAAGTACGTTAAGTATAATGCACCACAAAAATAAGATGGTGTTTTTTGGGATTTGAAGCATATGTGGTGCGGTTTTGTAGCAGCCCGTTTTAACTAAATATAAATAAATAAATATATATATATATATATATATATATATATATATATATATATATATATATATAGTTGCTGAAATTTTAATAAAACAGAAAAAAAAAAAAAGTTGTTGAATATTATTAAATAGAAATAAATAAAGTTGTTAAATCAATATAAATAAAAAAAAAGGGTTGCTAATTATTAGTAAAAAGAGCTAAAAAAAAATGGGGGGCTGGAAAATGATAGCATGAGGTGTTCTAAGGTGGCATAAGGTGCATGGGAGAAGGCCACATCAACTAGTGACTAACCTACTTCCAAGCTCCTCAACCTTTGGTATAAATAGGTAGTTTTTTCTTGTTATTTCTCTTCTTTTGTGAACCTCCAGCAGAAAAAACAAACACACACACATATAATTTCATATTTTGTTAGAAGAAAGAAAAGTTTGGCAAGAAACCAAGGTGATTACTTATCTTTTCTTTTGGTTTGATCTCCAAACCTGAGATACATATTTGTGTACATGTTTTCATGAAGTTTGATAACCAAATATGAACAGCCTTAAATGATATAGCTATGTATAACATGTTATATGTATTTTTAAAACGCATGATAAAGGAAAAAAATTTGATCACCGGTGGAATAAGAACCACCGAGACGGTATAACCGCGGTAAGGGGTCGTAGAAACGGTCCCGGATCCTTGATGAAGGGTTCCGAATAAAAGCCGGAAGGGGCGACACCCACCGGGAGAGATTAAATTCGGAAAGCATGAATGTTTAAATGTTTTACATGCATATACATGATACAATAGCTTATTTGAGGCTATAATTTGATTTTCTAAATGTTTTGTGCATTGAAATGAGATTTGTAATCACAAGTCAATCAATGGCTTAAAAATTATAAATATGTATCTCAGTTGAGGACAAGATTATTTGAGAGGTGAAAAGGAAGTCTCGAAGGGATTATCGAAAGCTTCATTTCGTGGTTTAATCGGGTGGTGTTTTGGTTTGTACTTTGTAACTATGATCCATCGTGGTATGTTTTATATAAATAAACTATGTTTTGCTTCCGCATTATTTGTAATATGTTTTATTTTAATTATATATAAATGGTTGAGACTCGGTTCGTAACACCCTTCGTTGGGTCTTGGTTTAGAGGCGAAAACGAGGGTTGTTACAGGTTTACGGTTCGGGAAAATCTCCAAATCACATATGCGGTGTGGTTTAGGAAAATCTTCAAATCGTTTGGCACTAAATCGCATCAAACAACACCACGAACACCCCTACTCAAACATCAATGCCAAAAGAAAATAAAACATATTAAAATAATAATATAATATATTGTTCGGTTTAACCAATATAGTAATTAAAAAAAACTGAAAACCGAACCTAATCGAACCATTTAACCTGAAAACCAAATAACTCAAAACTCATTTTGTTTGGATGGGTTATTCAGTTTCGGTGTTTTAGATACAAAACAAAATTTATAAAGAAAAAGAAGCGCTAAGTTGGATAAGAATCGGCACCCTCACTTACCGGGTAAAACTCTTGGTCCTTGTCATCGCTCTAACCGGGTAAGATTCTCGGTCCTTGCCATGTTCATCCGGTAAAGTAAGTGACCCGTTAAACCTTTACCAAGTAAGCGTTTGGTAAACGACCCCTATTCATTCTCTAATCATGCAGACTTCCAAACAATTTATGTTTTAAGAAGATTAGCAATGTGCAGGTTGGTTGTGTAAATTTATACATAGCCTCCTTCCCTTGTGAAAACAGAGAATTTATCTTAAGCTAATGATTAACTTCCGTTTCTTGTATTTATCTTTGAAAACTGCAATGACATAAATTTTTTAATACAACAGATGTATTAAATTGAATGTGAGTAAGATATTCGAAAGAAACTGATAACTAGAGCAAGTTTCAGCAGATCTTGCATGTCAAATAACACAGAAATGGCTGCCACCAATATAATCACACTTGCCATCTGTGATCTGTTGCTATATGCACCCCTATTTATGTCATAATCAGGTCAGATCGTACATTGAAAATGTAAAAAGTAAGTCTTGATATTTTTTTTTTGAAAGGGTATCTAGACTAATCCCTGTCAATTAGGGATTTGGCCTGTCAGATCGTAGGTAGGGGTGCATTTAGCCTACCCTGAGCTATATATGTACAACCCCATGACATGTTAAAAAGATTCGGGAAAGAAAGCTAGGAACAAGTGTTTCAATGACCCATTTCATATGAATTCTTTATCTACAAGACTACAACTACAAACTAAAACACTCCATCTCATAAAGCACACTACAAGATTGTAATGGTAAATTTCAGCACTTATACATTCTGTGCATCCCAAAAATATATGAGCCTTTTACTTAAAGCAGCAGTCAAAAGATTGTTTTAATTGATTTTTTGATAAAAACGTCTTTAAAACACAACCACAAAAGGATGTAAATATTGCTTAAAAGGTTGGAAAAAACCACGGGCTCGTGTAATTAGTGAAAATATGAAAGCCAAAGAGTATATTTTGACTAATGGCCATCCATAAGTAGCAAGCACACCTTGTGTTTTACATTCTTCTCTAGTAGACAATAATAGATAATAATCGCAACATCTGATTTGGGATATAAAAAGGTAAGATATTTGATATTTGTAGAATGTAAGAACTACATTAAATGATAGCAAAATAGAGGAATTTTGTAGATTCAAATCAAAATCATCAATGTTTTGTAATGACAATAAGGAAATAGGTAATTGTAACTTGAAAACTTTTGAAACAGACATGTTGAATATTCGATGGACATCCCAAATTGGAAATTATTACAGCATTCATGGGAGGAACTAGGGAGAGTATAATAATCATCAAGCCATTTGATGTCTCATCTTGTGACCCTATTATAGGCAAGCGTTTGAGGCAACTCACTTAGGTGAGAATTAACAAGTAGGGTCAACTTATTGAAACAAATGTAGTAATGGTTTAAAACATACATGGCCGATATGAGGAAAACGAAAGGGTTACCTGAACCTGAGGTGTTACTTGACCAGTCAACTTCTCTGCCAGTACTGGCCAAAATGCACTCAATTCCTCATGAACCTGATATGTAAATGTTGCCTAAGGATGACAAATAACCATTATGCATAAGAGGAATTTTGAAAATTCCCCAAATTGAAATAGAATAAGTAACTTGGATAAAGACCTACAAACTTTAAGAGATTGATGGGTACAGCAGCTTACCAGCTTTATCACTCTCCATGTCGATTCAAATGGATAAATCTCAGAAGTTTGAGCAATAGGTTTGTCTTCTAGAAACACTTCTACAGAAGCAAGTACTGAATTTGCTAAGGAGTTCAGGTTGGATCCTCCTTCCAACACCATAAATCCATAATAATCTTTCCCCTGCTAAACTCATCAACTAGACAAAGCAACAAGCACCAGAAATACCATAAAAATATTGGTTCTTTTTCTTGAAACAGAGGTAATCCAAGACCTTTGTATACAAATTAAACTTGCTCCCTTTGATATAGGCCAGTGAACGAGAAATCAAAACAAGCATAAACCAATACAAATTCTATTGGTACCAAATGAATAAACTACAAGGCTCCCTATTCCCCCCACATTCTTGTGTATCTTTTCATGTCCTTCGGTCACCTAATGCCTACGTTATTTGCATAGCAAAAAATGGAACAAAAACAATCTTGGATGAGAAAAGATTAAACCATTAGTACACACCCCTCCATGAATGCCACTTCAATTTCAACTGGAACAACAATGGAGGAATGCCCAAAATCCCTCGATTTAGCCTCGAGTCAAAGACATCGAACCCCACACGACTCAGAGAATCCAGAATAACTTGTGAAGGCACAGCAGGCAAAAGTATTGATCGAGCTTCTGTAGGAACTGATTCAGCCAAGGCACGGGCCTTCTGTAAATGGGCATTAGCCGTGGATGCCATATCAAAAACCACCTCACTGAGTCTCTCACGTGAATCTGTTCGTATCTCCAACATCCCTCCTTGCTTTACTAGTAACCCATGCTTTTCAGCCACCTTAACTGGTATATAAGAAAACTGTTGGTGACGGTTGGCATGGTAAGGAAGGGCCTTGATGAGCAAAAGAAGGCCACTTGCTTTGCCGATATGTGAAGCAGCGTGATCTGCAGCAGTCGATCTGATACCACCTGCTTGGAGAGTTGTATACAGAAGAGTTGAGGACGTATCTTCAGCATATTTCTCCAACTCTTCTATTGTTTCATAGATATCACTAGCATCCCTTTGGGCGTCATTTATACGAGCATCAACAGACCGTTTCAACCAGCTCTTGCTAATCTTCTGCTCAGATATCACAGATGCAAGAGCCTGGGCTGTTGGGTGTTCAATGACTTTGTTCTTATAGATCTTGTCAATGGCCTCCTGCCACCAAAGAAGACGCATCAACCCAATTTTGGGGTCAGAAGCGACATCCATTGCTCTGGATGTCTCTACATTAAACGCACGGAGAGCAAAACCAGCCTTACGCATGTTTGTGGGAAGTTCAAGAAGGCAGAGGTAGTGATGATAGTCATAGTTTCGAACTTGTTGTACACAGTGTGAGAATGCCACCTTTAAGCTGCTAGATGTGGTAGTTCCATTCATCGTTCCTCGCTGAAAGAACGTAATTTGGTTAGCATATTAACTAACTACCTGTAGCTCTAGCTTTAGTACAAGGCTATTTGCTAAACGAAACATCTAAAAAGAGCAGAGAGCAAAAAACTATAAGACCATAATATATTTCCCTGTGATGACATCTTACATCGCAGTACATCTAAACCAATATCATATATTGACTATGATAGAGTAATATTTTACGATGAGAAGAGAGAAAACGATTCAAAGGCATATGCTTCAACAGTTCAACTCATTGCTTGAAGGATTTATCACTTCTATTTTGTTCCATCGCCTGATTTGCTTGTTGATCAATTACAGAATATTACCAACCAGCTTTAGTCATGATCAAGAACTACAAATTTGGTAGGAAAAATAGGCAATTACTTGCATGATCTTCACACAAAAGTCTGAAAGATAATATGTTTTGCCATTCAGAGCAAAAAAGATCGGTAATCATGCATTATTGATATATTATAGCACTATCAAGCGGAATCAAGAGTCATATAACAAAAAATGTCCCATGATAATTGATCTAGAACAATCAAATACCAAAACCTTACACCCATGAAAACCCCAAACTTTCTTCGTCATCATCCCTCCATATGAGATTAGATTGGAGTGATTAAACTAGTAATCTCAGATGCAAAACTGAAATTAGGTAGACTTAGCAAGAACATTAATGTCGCACTGAATACCAAATGTTCGAAATCCCTAAACCCCCAAATTCCATAAATCACACGCTCTAAAACACACGTAGCAATCGGCGTAACATGAAGCACAAGTGCATAGATGAATCAGGTAGACACCAATTAAGAAACATACCTGATCAGTGATCAGCGAGAGAGATAACCGGAACTGCAGAGGGTTTAACGGGCCGAAATCTAACGCCGGCGAGATCTGTTAAATGTCGAAAGTGCACGTGAAAAAGTGGTGCTCCGTTGCGCGTGGTGGCCGCAGGACCCTAAGCCAGCAACAGCATCTTTCCAATAATATCTTCTGAGCAAGCGGTCTGCAAAACCTGAATTTTCCGAAATCCAAATCGGAAACGAAAATAAAGTGTTCTTGTAAAATTCGAATACTCCAATTTTTGAAAAACCGAAGCCCGACTTTAGTGGTAAAACTTGGATTCGTGTTGGGTTTGATCTTCGGTCATCCGACCCATCCAAAAACCCGAAATAACATACATATATTTTTATATATTATATAAATATATTTATTTATCTAATTATCTTTTGAAAATCGTATATTCTAGTCGGTCAAAATGTTTTATAATTTATAAATTTACTATCGATTTCATTCATCTCTCAAACGATTGAAATCATCCTCAAAATCGATTGAATTTATATATATTTTTTGCATTATAATAATACCCGAACCCGAACGACATCAACCCGAACCCGAACAACCCGAACCTGAATCAATCCAAAATCCGAAACCTAAAATCCGGGTCTTGATTTTCATATCCGAAATCCGATCAGGTTTTTGGTTTGCCCACCCGAACCTGCCCGACCCGTCAGATGCACACCCCTCTTTTGAGAATTATGTTTTTGGGGTGGTTTATTAAAAATTGCTATTTTCGTTCCTTTGTAATTTTAAAATTATGATTTTTATTCTTAAAGGTTTGTAATTCGTTTTTGTTTTTGTCATTATAGTTTAAAATATATTGTTGTTTTTGTCCATCTAGTTTATAATTCATTGTTATTTTAGGTGACGTTTGTTTTTTAAGAGATGTTGGAGTCTGAATTCTGATTTCACTTCTGATTTTTAAGAGGTGGTGCTAAAGTGTGAAATCTGAATCAATAAGATTGTTTATTTTTTGTAAACTGACAAACGTTTGAATGTATATAATTGTCTATTTTATCCCTCAAAAATTCAACTTAAATACGTCAATTGAAGTAAGCATCAATGATCGAAGGATTGAACGAAAAAAACGAAAGATACTGACAGATTTGTGAGGATGTGGAGTTTAATTATATAGCTCACATAGCGAAGCCCCGATTTAAGTGATTCAAGGTGTTCTGAAAAGCCAACACACAAGTCTACAATCTTTGTGTTTTGCGGTTTTTGCAAATTCGGGTGCATCGAGGTTAAAACCGACGTTAAAATCAAAAAATGGTGTTAGACAAAAATAAGAAGAGATTTAAGAGATAAAATTACCACTTTTTTGTCCAGACCATATTAAGAGATAAGAGACTCTTGGGAAAAAACGGTTTGAATTATAAAACGTTTGACCAAATCAGGCATAAGTGGTGATTAAAAGCTTAAAATGAAAAAACAAATAAAATCTTAGGGGTTGTTTGTTTTTTGAAAAAAACATCTTAATGACTCTTAAGTCTGAATCGTTCAGACATTTTTACATATCATCTCTTATTAATCTTAACTAAAATAAGACTTCAGACCTTTTAAAAAACAAACGGACACTTAGTCTTACCTATTTACAAGCTATAAGGTAATAGTTAACATTAAAGACGAAAATAAATGAATTAAGAATGAAAACCGTAAACTTTAACAACCCACATAGATGAAAAATGTAATTTACTCAAATTTTGTTTAAATTAATTCCAAAGTTTTGATATTTTATCATCATAAATATTTAATATCTTAAGTTTTTTATAAAATATTATTTTTATATTCTTTTATCCAAAATAAATTAAAATATACTTTCCCTAATTCAAAATTTAATTTAAAAGATTTTATTCTTTTTCTTCCGAAATTTTATATTTTTTCTATCTTGAAATAAATGTCCATAATAGAAACGACATATAATTACAGACATACATAATAATTACAATTTTTATTAACAGAATTAACAACTTTACCCTTAATAAATTTATCCCTCTTCATAACTCTTAAAAATTTAGTTATCTATTTTTGAAACTAGAAACTTATTTTAAGAAAAATATAAATAATAATATAAACATTTATTTTTGAGACAGTCACAAAGAGGGTAGGTAGAATAAAAATAAGGATTTATAAATTAGTAAATTATCTATGTCAAATAAAGCCCTAAAACCTTCCATAAGTCTTTCATCTTTTTGTCTCACCGAGTCACTCTCCGTCCCGTCATCTATGTTTAATAATTACTTGCATCAGATGAACTTCACGACACAAAGTTGGTTTCCAATAAAAAATAGTAGTTATGGTAAGAAGGGATCTCCACTTTTGGATCAATACTAATTGAAGATCAATTAAAATTCCCTTCTGAACTAATTCATGGGTTATTTTAATCTAAACTATTAAAAAACACTAATTAAAAGTGATCACGATCCAAATCCCTTCATACACTTCTCTAACTCCTATTCTTACACAATCCTTCATCTCACCACATATAAACCAAAAGATAGACACATCATGTATGTCGCAAAGATCGCTAAGCAGATCACTATACACTTTCAGTCATGACACGCGAAGTGGCGCTATTTGATCAGTATCGTGTCTCGTAGGGAGATGCTACCTCAATCATATGGGCATGACAATAACCAAGTAGCGACACTATGGTTATTTCAGCTTCTCGAGTCATGACTCGAACGTGTATCATGATCTGCTTACCGACAAATTAACACGAGGTATAATAACATAAACAAGTTTTTCTCTGACCTCCATTACAACCTTAACAACAAACCCCATGTAAGCAGTAGTAGCACATTTCGTCCACATTCACTCGCGTTCAAAAGAAACCCTTCGAATCTACATCTTTGACCATGAACCAACCAACAAAAACAAACCAGCAAACCAACGGTTTCGCCGATGTACCCAGCAGTTGCCTAGGTAACATCTATATACACCCACCACCCCCACATTACAACCTCTCAGCAAAAGACTAACTAGCCAACAATTGCAAGTTTGCAACATACCTCATGTTATCCAATCTTTTTTATCTTTGCTTCAAGGGTGTAATGTGCAGTCTAATGCAAGTAATTATCGAGTATTTTCACCGGCTGGTGTGGCACATCTGGCACGATGTGACGGTTTTTGGGTTCATATAGGTGCACTGATCACACGACCAGCCGGTTGAATCATCGTTTCTGCTTGCAGCTCCACCCTTGGTGGACCCTTTTCCTTTTCCGCCTTTCCCCTTGCTTGTCCCTGCAGCGTTCTTCGAGCTACTTGTTTTGCTTGAAGTTCCATGTGCATCCACGTCGGATAGCCCGTTTTCTAGTGCTCTCACCAAATTCTCAAAGTAGTTGCGTGTGACACTGTTTTGTGAAGAAATACACGTTTTTAGCATGTTTTCAAGGTTTAGATTTGACCATATTTGAACACTTTATTAGAGCGTCCTACACCGAATCAAGGGATTATGAGCCCAAAAAAAGTTCAACGTAAGAGGGGTCGACCTCCTAGCGAAGATAAAATCCAACAAAAACCAAACCAGTATGAGAATGGAAGTAGCGTATGGGGGTGAGATGTATGCAGACCTGTCCTCCACTCCAAAGAGTAGAGCGGCTGTTCCCGTGAAGCTTCACCCTTGGCTTGCAAAAAAAGCGTTTGCAAAAAGATTTTGGTGAAACACCGAGTGCTTCAAAAAGTTGTTTAAAAAGTTTGAAAGATGTTGAAAAGATTGTAAAAACTATGACACACTAAACAAAGATTACGTGAATACATCGAGGACGACGGAAATTTGACACAACAATTACCTAGTCAAACCGGCCAACTTAGTTCTGAAATTATTGAATTCATCTTGAGAGGCATCTTCATTGAGGTAGGTATGTAACTCCTTCTCTGCACATTGATGAAGCCTTTCTAAACCAGCCTCTGCTTCACCTGCCATAGATATAAAGTATTGGCAAACCGTTAAAGGAAGAAAAATGCTGCGCTCCATCCGTCCCAAAATAAGTGTCCACTTTCAAAAGTAAATGCCTACTTTCCAATTCTACCCTTAATTATGAGACGGAGAACTTCACTACTCCCTCTACTATTATGGGCAAAACTGTCATTTCGTTAATTAAAAAGTGTAATAATCACATATTTCTGAAAGGGTGTGCCTTTTTCATTGTAGAATGTGGGAACCTCGCATACCTTGTAAGTACTCAAAAAACTGTCTTTTTGCATGTTCTTGCTCAGGTAGGTAATACCCGTATGCATAGGTCCACTTTAACACGCGCCTGCATTCAACTATCTGCAGTAGGAAACCATAATATGATTCAAAACCAAATACTAAGTAATAAAGCATTGCTTGAATATTAGCCTATAAATATACAACAAAAAGATATCAACAATTAGTTGACATGGATAGCAGAAAACCACCAGAAGCATATACGGCTAATCGTCAAAATTGCTAGGGCACAAAATCGAAAACAAAAACAGAAATAGAGATAAAACATCCAAAATAAATGAGCTCCAAAACCAAATTTGTCCACTGATATACGATCATGTCCTCAATTGCATGTCTATCGGACCAATCATGGCTACAAATGGCAGCTCGTAAAGAACAAGTGATATGGATCGGCAAGGACCTGGGCCTGCCGCTAGTGCAGGACCACCAAGACTTGAACACAAAGAATACTCGAAGATCTAGATAGTAGGCATACCTGCAACCAAGCTTCTATGATGAATTTCAATTGTGTTTCAGGTTGGCACTGCTTCTCACTAAGTTTTGCAAGCTGAAAAAGAAATACATAGAAAGATAAGGACACATGTAGAAAAAGAAGCACTTTAAATAATTAATATATAGGCAAGAAATCAAACAAAAAATGCAAGGTCGTCTTGTTTTTTTTCCAAAATTAATTCACAACAATGTTAACTATAGAAAAAATGCCACCAGTATCAAATGATTGGGTTCA
Organism: Arctium lappa; assembly: GCA_023525745.1. Lineage (NCBI taxonomy): Eukaryota > Viridiplantae > Streptophyta > Magnoliopsida > Asterales > Asteraceae > Arctium > Arctium lappa. The sequence continues at coordinate 15,379,023 of CM042056.1, read as the reverse complement.
TTAAATAAAAGCAACAGAAAGCATCTTGGCAGGGGATAAGTAAAACATATAATAGTTCTCATGCAATCATTAAAAATAGAATCACTTAAGCAAGCAGAACCCCACCAAAACCATTGGTGTCATATTGTAATTTGTATCTCATACCAAAAAATTCATGTAATGAATCGTCGTAACTCGTAAGATGGGATTTAGTAATAATAGAAATATATAACACGGACTTTCTTGTAACCAGATTGAGAACCATTCCTAGGGTTGATATAGCACTAAACTCAATAACTGGGGAGAAGGGTTTGCTTTACACTATCTGCAGACTGCTACAATGCTCAACCATGTAAAGCTGGGTTTTTTTTCTGAAACAGCAAACAAACTCACGCATCCATGTCTCTTAAGAGGCTTTAACTCAAAACCTAAAGGATGTAGAAACTTGAGTCACACATCCATATAAAGCTGATTATGCCATTTTACCATTTATCAGACTGAATTATCATGGAGTACATATGAAAGAATTGAGAAGTGATTCATCATATTGTTAGTGATTCATAAAATAAAATAAAAAGATATATGCCACCCTCTGTAACGACCCCCACCGCACCGTGTGCACGGCCATCATAGGGGAGGTAAATCACTGTGAGTCAGCAGCAGGTGGTGGTGCCCAGGCTTGAATCCAGGACCTCCTTTCTGGATACCCACCATCCTACCGTTGAGGCAACACAATGAGGCCAATATATGTGGCATACATTGATACATATAAAAAAAATACAGAGATCATAATACTTCAATAGTTTGCACATCGAGAATGAGGACGTGGGTTTGCGAAGAAAATCATCTCAGGAAAACTAGAAAACAGAAAGAAAGAAGATGTAGCTCTGTGAGACCATTGAGTTTAATTAAAGGGGTGGAAATAGAACAAAAGGTCTTGCATTCTAGCAGTTGTAGCACCTTCTTATATCAAAATGGCAAACATAGACTTCTATAGCTCATATAAAGGTAAAAGCATCAAAATTTCAACTTACATGAACTGTTTGCATCTGATGCAAATCTGCAAGAGCTTTTTGCCTCGACTGTCATTGTGGAAAAAACAAAGTGCCATATATCAGATACATAAATGTACAAAAGATAAAAATGCATTCATTTCCGAAAGCAATGTAAGAGATTAGATGATTGCAAATAATTACAAGCACGCAACTTGCAGAAGATTGATAGAGCACACAAACCATAAAGTTATCAGAAAACCAAAAATGGCACAAGAAAGTTTTTAAAAAAACTGCGATCATCAAAACCATATACATGGAAAATCCGAGAGGGTTTTCAAAGGTTCAAGTGGATTTGACAGATAAAACATGCCATGGGAGTTGAATAGCATACAATGATATAAAACACTACAATTTTATTGCCCATGGGGTCACACGAGAAGAATACTGAATAGAGCAACTTGTGCATACCGATTGGTTTGTAGCCCAGCGTTCATAATAGTGGGTGTATCGCTCTAAGGAATTTTTTGCCATCTCTCTTCGACGTTCAGACTCATCATACTGCAAGTGGAAGTAGAATTACACGATCAAAGGTCGAGACTTGAAGAGAAAGAAAATTGGTAATGCCTGGTTGGTATGGAGCAAAATATGATAAGTTTTATTACCGCTCCCTCTTGCTTCGCAGATTCATAACGGTTGCAAGCATAAAAGCCACCAGTTCTCTCTCCATGATCTGACCATTGGCCAAGGCACAACCTACATGCGCAATTTTAGAAACATATCAGAATCATCGGTAGAAGTACAAGTGTACAACAAGCACCAATGAATAAGAGTACATTCATATTGTTGCACACGTCAATTCAGTGGAGGAATTCTCAACAGGGAATACCTAGAACTAGTACCAGACAATAGCAAAAAAAGGTACCTTAATCTATACAGTATAAGCAAGCAAAGCTTACCAGCAAAATTCATATTTGCAGGGGGGGTTGCATGTCATGTGCATACAACCTTGGTTCTTTTCAATTGGACGCTTGCACTTTGGACAAGGCTTAGAATTGGCTAGAATCCTGAAATGTGTTATATGAACATCAACTCATGAAAATATATAATTCCACAAAAGACAAGATGAACAAGCAAATGAAGATATCTATGAACATTAAGATTTTCCATGTCAAAAACGTGGTAGTGGTTTTCACTTGCATACAAGCAATACATCATGGACATGCTTAAATACGGAAGGAAGCAAGTGGGATTGCGACGTTGCTCTATTGTGATAGTCGAAACAAAACTGAAAGTATTTCAACAGCAAATTACAAGTAGACAATGCCATTTTAGACATGTCGGAACTCCATTAATGGTACAAAGCTACAGTTTCTATGATCATATACACAAATACAAAACACGATGCAAGCCAGGAAGCGCAGCTATTTCATCCGGTTTGTCTGTAGTAACCAATTCCTTTCCTGCGATCTGGATCGAAGGCATAAGCCTTGTCAGGGACACCCTCTTTTTATCAACCAAAATAATTCACCAGTCCCCACACTAAGGGGCCGTTTACCCAATCACTTACCCGGTAAGCGCTTACCGGTAAATTCAACACTATCACTTAGCTTACCCGTTAAGATTTTAGTCCACGAAAAACGGCATCGTACGAAATAATTCATCCGGTAAGCGCTAACCGGGTAAGAGTCATAACCATCACTTACCGGGTAAGACTCTTTGACCTTGCCATTGTTCTTACCGGGTAAGATTCATGGTCCTTGCCATGTTCACCGATAAGGTAACGTGACTTGGTAAGCACTTACCGGGTAAGCGTTAGATAAACGGCCCCTAAAACTATTGTCCGGCCAGGTCATTGCTTTATCTACTGAAGCAGCAGTGATCACTGGAACGGATTCAAAAGGGAATTGCTCCATTGGCACCTTTCATGTAGCTTTTATGCAAGGAGGATGTTTCAAAGGTACAATCCAGTTCATGTAGGCTCTAGATGCAAGGAAGATGTTTCAAAGGTTCAATCCAGTGATTCACATAAGAAGCGTAAATGTGAAGTTCTTGTGATATAGTGTAACCGCAGCAGCAAGCATTCAATACTTATAATAAAAATACACATTGCACTACTAATAGAGCTAGGTTACAATAGGATTAACATGGTTCATGCTCCCCCTTCAGTAGTTTTTGCTCACTACAAAGTTTTCTATGCCAAACCACATGCTACCAAGAAAACCAAGATGATAAGGACTTAGTGGCACAACATTTCTAACAATAATTTTTTTTGGGTTTGCGTCCCCTTTACCCAAAAATTGGCACAATGTTATAGCTTGAGAACTATGAAATTCTGGTTCCAGTCCACATGTTTGCAGGAGAAGCAATCGCTTTGTTCCTCAAAACTTAACAATTTAATCTCATCTCAAATTACACTTAGAAGCTTATGGTTCCCTTTCTGCTCCATCAAACCCAAACAGCATATAACAGCTCAGAGACGATATGAGAAGAAAGTAGAGAACATAAAGGAGGAGCTTGCAAGTAATGGCGCAAAGGAGCTTGAAGTGACAAACAGGAAGTAACAGGGGGCAGGAGTGGAAGAAGTCGTATATAAATGAGACCAAAAGCAAGCACGAGTCAAATTACCAATTCATATTTTCAGACTCTGCACTGTTTTTCATTATCCATTTGGACACAGTTTCGCAGTCCACAGGACGATGAGCTTCTTCTGTACACTGCATCAAAAGCAGCAAATGCATTAATCATCTATGAAGTTAGAAAATAAACTACTTTCTATAACTTAAAAGGAAATTCATAATACTCACATTCCAACAAAAGCTGTATGAGCAATGGCAAGTTACATCATAGCTTCCACTTCCGAGATCAAACTCAATGGCACAATCACACCCCGGTGCAGGGCACCACTTCGTCTATCAATGAATAAAAGTAGAAAGAAAATCTTAAAATGCAGAAAGCAAAAAAGATACAATATGAGCCGATTAAAAGCAGAAAAAAGGGGATGCTTCTCAAATAAGCACTTCTAACAGAGAACTAATACTTAGGTACATGTTAGTCCAAGAAGATCTACATGTTCAGAAGACTATACATTATACCTCTCAATGAGGGAGGGTGTTATCTTCACATGCCTAAAAATCATATCAAACTAAAGCATAGAATAGAACATATAAGGAAGAAAAAAAAAAGATGGGACCCAAGGTTTTGAAAGACGAAAAAGTGAGTGACGCGTTTTCCCTTAGCACCGCGAGTCGTAAACCCTTGAGGTGAACCGAGGCGAGGCCTCAACAATAAAAACAAAAAAAATCATAAATTCCACAATAAACAACACAATTTCATATCAAACTATGAAAGTCATAAGATTACCAGTTACAAGCCTTAAAAATACAAACAAAATTCATTAAATCTTCAAGAAGTCATCGTTTTCATGATTGTTGTGACTTTCTGAAGTGTAATCAAATTGCATAGCTCAGCCATCATCCCAATAATCATGGTTTTAAAAAGCACTAAATGCGAGTCAGTCCAAATACGTGCATGAGGCAACGCCTCTGGTGCCCTGGATAAGACTAATGCCCAGGGTGGTAGAGGCGGCGACCGGAAACGGTTGAGGCAGGCCGAGGTGTAGGCCTCCTTTTTCTACTGATTTAACTTAATAACTCTAAACTGAATTATATCTAAAACCTAAATAGCACAGTATCAACATAGTTTCAGACTTGAGAGGCGATTGATTCCTCTCCTCTCCTCTCTCTCTCTCTCACAGCAGCCATCAATTTCTCTCCTCATGCTTCCTCTCCTCCTTCCTCCATCACGCATTCTCCACTTCTTGATGAATTTAGTTTATATTTTAAGACTTGTAACTAATAAATTTATGATGTTCAAATTTCGATGCAATTATGTGTTGTTTGTTATGAATTTGATGAACTTCTATTGTTGAGGCGTATACCTCGATCCACCTCAAGGCTTATGTCTAGCAATACTAAAGGAAAACGTGTAGCCTCACATTCTGTCTTTTAGAACATTGTCCATAATCACTGTCATCTCCTTCCTCAAATTTCATCTTCCTCATCCAAATTCACTTGACTATCTTAGTCTTTTCCTACATTATTTCATAAAATATGAATAAATTATATAACTATGTTTGCACTTTATGATATATAAATATATGATTGCAAATTTGCATCCTCAAATTGTCCCGCCAACTTCAACTGCCTTACTATTGTCATCTTCTTCATCATTTGGGTTGGCTACTCATTCATCATCGGAAGACGCATTTTCAACAATCAAAACTGACCTCTTTTAGTGATTTTAACTTTAAAAAATTTATGCTTCAACTTCTTGTTGTACATGACAGACACTAAACCATTCTTGTTATCTGCGTTTAGACAGATTTCTTCTCTATGTGTGCACTTGATTCAACATGAGGGAGGACAGGAGGGAAAGATAAGTGTTCTTAGGATACTTGATTCAACATGGAGGGAAAGGATTGGAAAAAGAAGTACTCTTAGGATTTCATTTATTAACAGTTCGATAAAAAGTCCCAACTGCTCCTAATATGCTTCAGTAAGAATCGCCTCAGAATCATGCACCTCATCCATGAGGCATATGCCTCAACATCAACAGCAGAGGAGTAGCGTCAGATTTGGTTTTGGACAATCTCACCTTGGTCGTCTTTTAAAACCACGGATGTGATACAAACAGTTCTAGAATCCAATGTCCATTTGTGAGTAGCACATGGCAAAGCAAAGTATTATGTAACATTCTTTTTCAGTTGCATCATATCAAGAGTGAGTAGATGACCTAGTGGTCTACATAGTGCACCAAGGCCCTTAGGCTTTGTGAGGGTTGAAAAAGAAACTCTTTTTCACGCAAGCTTTCCCTAGCATCAGCAAAGAGGGTGTTTTCATGACTTGAGCTTGTGATCTTATGCACAGAAAACATTAACCTTAACAGTTGCACCAAGGCTTGCCCCCTTCTAAGAGATAGTTGGTATACACATGAATAGCGAATTGTAAAATATATAGAAGATATCCTTTATTGGTCAACCAAAATCATATAGACCGACAACCGAAGATGTTGAGTACAGCGTAATCCGTTCACAGCAAAAACAAGTATCCTCAGACTACTGGCAGCTGTGACTGGATTGGATGCGCTCCTGCTTATTTATGAAATGTTTTTGTCTGTAAATTTGATTAATATATCTTCATAGTTGTGCTTATTAATCAAATAGAGGGACCACTCATTAAGCAAATACCAAGTCCAATATGAAAAAAATGCCAATTGCAGTAAGATGAATAGATCAAATCTGTACCTTTCTATTGTCCTCGATATAAGATCTAAGAAGGTAACGCCGATATTTCTTCTTCTCTTCTTCTGAAGCCAACATATTGACCATGTCCACACCAACAGCAGCACCACAGGACGGAATGGCACACCTCAATGTCAAACATCCAGGACCATCATTGATAGATGTGCTAATGTAGGCTGCCACAATGAATAGGAAACATAAGAATGAGAAATCGTTATTCCAATTGTAAACATGAAATAAGAGGAAAACGAAGGATATTATCAGCATTAATCATCTGCCAAACGTTTTTGCAGATGAGTTATGAACATACTAATTTAAAACAACTGAGAAATGCTTTTCATGTATCAAAGAAGCAACGAAAAGCATTGGAATAAGCAATTTATTTGAAGTGGGAGCCAAAAAAGAACTCAGAGCTACGGATCATAGAACCACAAAAGAGATACAAACCTGTCCAGCATGTGTTACAGAAAGGATGGCCACAGGCAGCAGTACTAATCTTATCAAGTGGATACGATTCAAAGCATATCCCACAAGCCACCTTCGAAAATATAGAGATAAGAATGCAGACAAGAATATCCAAAACTTCACAAAAACACAACTTATTTACCCTAACATACCTCTCCAGCTTTTGGTTGCTTGATATCTGTCTTGTCCAACAGGCCAACAGCCTTCCTAACTTTATCTTCATTAGCAAACCATGCTTCATGAACATTGCTAACACTCCTGTAGGATCCAAAACGGCTTAATAAAAAAGAAAAATACCAAATTTTGATATGAAACAATGCAGCATGAGATTCTTCTTGGTCCCCAGTTACAGATTAATCACATGGAGGTGACTTAATTCATAATCGATAATTTCGTCCACAGCTAAAATCTGTGAGGTGGTGAATTTTACACAGAAATCAAAAGGCTTGAATGCCTCACCAGTTAAAACGGCGCAAGAGCATGCATGCTGAATCTCTCGAAATTGATAGAACTGCAGAAATTCTAGTGATATCATCCTCCTGACGTTGGCGTATATCATCTTCCTTCAAGATGGTATAATTTTTCTGAAACACAAAACAAATAATGCTAAAGCTTGGTTGGAGCCAAAGACGAACAGATAGAAAACAATAAACAAGAAAAAATAAATGCCATGTTGCAACATAAAAAGGTCCAGCCACTTTGTATTATAACTTCTACAACTATATTTCCTTCAACTTCAATCTAAGATCAGTTGTAATTACTAAACCTTGGTGTGATTTTTCTGATCTTCAAAAAAAAATCTTGATGGCGACCATAAGGCCTTTTGTAACTGAAGTTACCCAAAACAACATCAACTTTACTGACACTGATAAACTAACAATCACCAAACAACAATGTATCACACACCCTATTAACGAATCATATGCTAACAAACCACCATACCTTTACATACGAACTTAAACTGATTGAAACAAATCATCATATGAAAGAACAACATGAAACCAACCAATTCAATAGCAATTTTGCATCGAATCCAATGAATAAAACGCTTCGCAAGTAAACAAACAAATTCCAAAATCCAATTCACCTGTTGCCGACTAACTAATGCGTCATCGGAATCATCGGAATCGTTATCCAAAAACTCATACCCAGCATCATCATCGTCATCGCTATACATCGCATCGCCGCTGTAATAATCTTCATCATAAGAATCAACATCGTTCGCATCATGCATATCATCTTCCGAATCCATCGTAGGAAAAACCCTAGAAATCCTTTTACAACGGGGTGCGAAAACCTAGGGTTTTAGGCGGTAAAATTATCGAGAAATTGATTATACAAGTTCAACAGAAGAGGGGTTCGGGAAGAAACGGTGATCGATGGATGGTGTATTTTAGGAAAAAACTGAAAACGAATTGGAAGGGTTTAATTTTTATAGGATCATGTTTGTCGTTGGTCTACGCAAAGTCGCAAAGCAACCACAATAAGAACCTTGTAATAGGTTTAATTGATTCTTGATTTCCCTTTGATCATGGCGATCCGAGCTCCAAATCACAAAATCAATGTTTTATTGGATCAACGAGATGTAGGGATAGATTCAAGAATTTTGCAATAGCAAGTTCTTTGTTTGCCTCTATTAGGGTAGGCTTGTGGTATAGAATAAACCATGTCAAATCTTTGTATTAGTCAACAACATGTTCATCTTTTTTTGTAATAATTTGTTATAAATCCACCATAGTTTCAACAAATATAGCAAAATAAATTCTTATTGTGTGTAAATTTTTATCAAGTTTATACAAATTATGGAAGTGGTTAACATGATGGTATGGTAGTGTTATGGATTGGAAATCGAGGGTTGATATATTCGTTTGATGATGTCATGGATCTGAAAGTGGGGTTTGGTATGTTCGTTTGATGATGTCATGAATGGAAATCAGGGGTTGATACGTTCGTTTGATGATGTCATGGATGGGAAATCAGGGTTGATGTGTTCGTTTGACGGTGTCATGGATCGGAAATTGAGGGTTGATACATTTGTTTGACGGAAGTCATGCATTAATATAGTCGTGTGATAGTGTCATGGATCGGAAATCACGAATTAATACAGTCGTGTGATAGTGTCATGGATTAGGAATCACGAATAAGTACAGTCGTTTGATAGTGTCATGAACCAAATATCAAGGTCAATACAATAATTTAACAGTGTTGTGGATCGGAAGTCAGAGGTTAATACAGTCGTTTTATGGTGTTGTGGATTGGAAACCAGAGATTAATATTAATACGGTCATTTAATCTTGTGATAGAAAACCTAGGGGTTAATATAGTTGTTTAACGGTGTTAGGATCGGAATCAGGGATTAATATAGGCGTTTAATGGTGTTGGGATCGAAACTAGGGATTAATGCAGTCGTTTAATGGTGTTGGGATTGGAACCTAGGGTTAATACAACCGTTTAATGGTGTCATAAATCGGAAATCACACGTTAATATGGTCATTTGATGGTGTCATGGATCGAAAATCACTAATTAATATAGTGTTGTGATAGTGTCATTGAACGGATATCAGTTTGTTCCATGCTTAACTTGTATTTTGTAAATCTTTGTCTGATAAGCATCGAAAATCGTTAGCAAATGTCATAAATGAATATGCACAAACATCATTAAACACGTAATATTGTCACACATGTTTGATGATGTTGTGGATTATTGTCAACGCACGTTATTCACAGTGATATTACCTACACGAGAAAAGAAAACCCTAATCCTCGTTTAATTAATGTGATTTATATGTTATTTGCAATATTTATTTTCATCTTTTTGTCAAATAACATAACAATATTTTCCATCTTTAAACTTAAAAGTATACGCGTTGCATGTTATTTATTGTATACTTCGTCTCACCCATACGATCATCTCTTTCTTAATTCTTTCATGGCTCTTTGCTTAACATCTTGATGTGTTATGTGGTCGATTTGCCTTGTTCCGTTTGGTGGGGCAATACAGGACTGAACAATTTAAAAACTTGATGTCCAATGTTTGGCGCAACACTACACCAAACAGTTGAATGCATTTTTTGTCCCACTAAAATAGATAGAACAAAAATTAGGGAGATGAAACAACATTGGTTAATTACTATAATACTCATGAATTAAAACCCTAAAATTTTCTATAATTTTTTCACCAACACATCTCACTCTTGCTTTGCCCAATATTTGTTTATTCTGATATACGCACTGTAACACCCTTAAATTTGAAGATATCAACTTATTAAAAATTTTCTAAATACATCAATAATTACTTTGACTACAAACACAATTTGAGAGTTAACCTCAATACACACATTCATCCTATACATACCATCTATGAAAACGACGGGTGGTACTAAACCCAATAACAATTACTATCTCCAACCTGCAGAAGACTTCACCAACTACTTACTCTTGTATAAAGATAAGGCTCAACTCCTCATAGCACTTGCTAGAACTGAACCCCCGACAGGAACCTGATGCACATGCCGACAAATAAAAAGGTTAGGCATAACGTCTAGCGAGCTCAAGAGTTTTAGCATGAATGAATATATCTTTAAAAGAAAGGAATTCAGTTTAAAGCAAGATCCTTCGAAATATTATACTTCAAAATGGAAACGACACATTTTCCCATAATATGCACTTTTAAAGACAATGCTCCCAAACACACATTTCTTATAAAACGATGCAACCCGCAACTCACCCAAAACGGGGTCATAGTTCGATACTTAAATTTGTGAAAATGTAAATAATACTTCATATCCCAAAACACCCAAAACTCGGGTGGGACATAATACTCGACCCTTAAATAACGGAAAACAATCCATATAATCATGATACACCATTAAAACATGGAACTGAAAACTTAATACTCACGCGACCATAAAATGGAATGAAATCCAAATATTAAAGCATGGACAATTAAATATCTAAAATACAGCGAGCCGACAACGGGGGATACACGTATCCGTTGAGAGCGGAGGAACACAAAAGTATGTCACTCAAACAACGTTGATCGTATGACACTTCACGACACGCTAGCTCAAGTGCCCCTACGACCTCTTGACAAGTTCACCAAAAGAGACAGTTGACCTTGGTGGTCGTTACAAAGAACTCCACCCCCAAAAGGCTCGGCACACCGGGGACTACAACTAAGGAAATTCCCCAAATGGCGGAGGTCACAGTACTCACCTCCCAGACAGCACTATCCAGACTCAACCCTCCTAGTGCCTCCTTGTCAAGTTTTGGTCATAAAACATGAGTCCCGGGGTCTAACCCCGTACCACCCAATTGACCATCAAATAAGACTGACTTACGTGCCTATGGATCCAATGCAACACAGTCTAAGATTACATGACTACTCATGAATGACTAAAGCACTCGAGCCTGTAATTATCAATAATATGCAATAAAACGCATTAAGACGTAAATCACAATTTGGACTCTAAATCGATCCATTAAAACCGGACAAATGTCCTTAGTACTCCTTTACGTCAACACCGATCTAAAATGCCCAAAATCCATTTGACCAACAAATAACGGTCCCGCAAATAATGAAATGTCTCTAAATGACGTTTATGCAGACACATACCTCAAAGATGTGATTTACTCAACTCGACACGTGTTGGGACCAAGAATCATCCAAATAGTTTATAAACTCGAATATCCCAAAATGTCGTACGTCATAAATTAGACCTCGATTGTACAAAACCACCGAAGATGCATAAGTCATGAAATGGACTCTATTTGTACAAAATCGCTAAGAATCTGTAAAACATGCTAATTGTTTGTTAAAACATTAAAACTCAAATATGAGCGTTTTATGGAATTAAGCAACCCAAGTTTACCAACCATGAAAACTTATCAAAATACTCACACTTTGACAACTAATAAGTAAAATATATTTTTACTTCAAAATACACAAAACTTATCAGCAGTTAACAATTTCGTGTAAAACACAAAAACACTTTAAAATAAACATTTTGGCATGAACACCGTTTTCACAAATCAACTTGAACTCACCTTGCTAGATTTAGGCTAAATCTAGATTCCACCCAACTTGAGCTCCTTTGAAGGGCACTTGAATCCTCAAGCCGAAAACTTCCAAAACCTAGATCCATACATTCCAAACCATAAACACCCAAATTTAACCATTTAGAAACATTCCCCAAACATTATTTACTAAAATCCCCAACGAGATCAAAACCCTAGTTTCTCCAAAACTATCAAATCCGAGATTTGATAACCCAACCACTAGGGAAACATCAATGGAGCATTTATAACATTAAATCAAGGAAGCTTACCATTATAGATGATGAGACTTTCCGAGGACACCCAATCCAACTCTTCAACCCGAGCTCCCACATGTTGAACTTGATGAGGAAGATGAAGATGGATGTTTTGTGGTTCAATATCCCACTAGCTAGATGATGAAGAATCATGTGGTTCAAGGGGGGAAACCCTCAAAATGGGTTAGGATTCGTCTTTGAGGTTTGGGAGAAAAAAGGGAAGGGATTAGAAAATGAAAATGAGGGAAATGGGTAGAAATTCGGATATTTAGCAGACAGGGGCCGCTGGCGACCTTGCTACGCGATAGTGACATTGTCACTATCGCGAGTCACAATCGCGCCACTCGTACCGAAGTCAGAAAAAGGTCAAAACTCGAGATTCTCGCATGGGTCAACTTAAGGTTCGAACGCACAACATTTTCCACCCAAAAAGGTAGGCGGAAAACGGAGAGATTACCAACGGAGAACGAAAACTTGCTTACGAAAAAACGGGTGTTACACGCACCAAACGCACCCTTAACGGGTACTCATCGTTTATAAATTAAAACATTAATGTTTATAGTTGATTATCAACTAGAAATATGGTCTTTATTATTACTGATTACTTAATTGTTCTTAACAACTAATCGGTTGTCATCTGAAAATGTTTTGATTTAATATTATATTTGATTACAATGACTAGACATTTGTATTTCAAACTTCATAAGGGAGTGTCGAGGTGCGTTGTAAAATCGTTTGTTGTCGTTTGAAGTAACAATAATTAGTTTTTTAGTGTTTTGACGAAAATGATTTTGAAAATCTGATACTTAAAGCCAAAACAATCATATTTGCAAAAGCTAGTAAGTTGTTCTCACAATAAGATTGATTTTAAAAGAAAATGTAAAATCATAAGGGAAAAGTCTGAAGAAAAAAAAACATAACGCAGTTTCATATTTCAAGCGATGAAGTCCCTCCATTTTTTTTTGGATCAAACAAATCCCTAAACTTTTTGAAACCAATTTAATTCGTCCTCTTTTTGTTAACTAAGGGTGTCAAAGTCAACTTGTGTGCACCTCGACTAATTGGAGAGACCTTGAGAACAGTCAGGAAAATCCTCAGTGGTCGTTGACATATGAGAAGGACCCCCAAAGGCTCAAACCTTATTGTCAGTTGAACTAATATCACAAGGTTAAATTCATCACTGTGACCTATAAAACCAGTTAATGTAGTAAAATCATAGAAAAGGTCTGAAAAACCCAACATACTTACATATTTTGAGCGATTAAATTGTTATAAATTTTTTAACAAATGTCTTTACAATTACAAAACAAAATGAATATATACAATTTTCCTCTCAATATATTCACGTATCAATAATAAAGAACAATGAATCAGTTAAACAAAAGAAATATACCATTTGAGTTACTCTTAAATCACAAAAAAGTTGTACTTAAAGCATAAATAGATGCATACAAAAGTTGTATCAATCCTTTTTTATTAGGGTTGCACATGGGTTGGGTTTGTGGGGTTTGAAAGCATTTGAACAACGCAATTTAATGTTTGCGGTTTTGAAAATTTTAACCCAACTCAACCCAAACAAAAATAAAACCCAACCAACCTAAACAGTACGGTTTGAGTTGGGTTGGTTGGGTAAAAACTTTGGTACATCATTTTACAATATAGTTAAACAATTACGTTTAAACGAAACAAAATCAAAATGAGAACATACAAATAAGGCTAACAATTACAAAAGAGATATTAAAATATATTTGCATGAGACGTTCTGATAAGACTTACAATTATATTTATATACTAGAAGTGTACTCGCGCAATGCAGCTAGGTACATCACGATTTTAATGTTTCATTTTATTTTCTGTTTTTTGTCGATTTACATTACAATTTTGGATGGTTGTGAGAGAGTGATAATGATTTTTTATATAAATTTGTTTAATTTAGACTTAATAATATAATTTTTTTTATAAAATATTCTGTAAGATTTTTTAATTATATTTTAGATTTTTTATATCTAAAATATGCTAAGAGTTATTTTAGTGGAGTTAAAATGGTTAGAGATAATGATTGAAAATTAATGAATATCATTAAATGTAGTACATACAGCTTTTATGGTTGTTTTTTAAGTAATTAACATTAAATAGCGGTACATTAAACTTTAAGACTTGTTTTTAAGAGTTTTTATGTCATCTTTATAATAATATAGGGAGTTTTAATCGAATATCTATACTATATTATAAAAACGACATAAAAAACTCTTAATTACAACAATTTAAACACAAGTTACAACTAATTAAAGTCAATTACTTAATTTACAATTTCTTAATGTTTTAGTACAACATTTCCAAGCACATTATCTCACATAATCATCTATTTGTGGAATGAATACTTATTTATTAATATAACTATTTGTTTTTTTGGTGGAAGATTTTATAAAATAGATTTTATATTAGCATAATCTATTTTAAATGTATATTTTACTTTTAAATCTATATTAATGAGATGTAATATAAAATATTTTTTCTTCCGTATTTTTTTATATTACATCTCATAATGATTTTTCCATATTTTATTTTATAAAATCTTTTTACATAATGAGATGTAATATAAACTTTTTTTTCTTCCGTATTTTTTTTTGCTAATATAAAATCTATTTTATTTTATAAAATCTACACGTATTTTATATTAGCATAATATAAAATCTACACATAGTTTTTTTATAATATAAAATCTACACATATTTTTTTTTCACGGGCATTTAAAGAAGAAAAAAGAAGATTGATATGAGTTAAAAATAAAAAATAACGAGATACACTAATAAATTATCGTATTCTTTAAAATAAAAATATTCCGCAATACTTTCCAAATCAACCAAGTGTAAAGAAAATAAAATAGAAACGATGTAGATATAAAAATATTCTTCCATATTTTTAATATATTTACATTTAAATGTAAAATCGAAAATAAAAATAAAAGATTTATATTTTTAATATATTTATATATTTTTTTAATGAGGATTTGTTTATATTTTTCAAAACCCACAATCATATTTTTCGAAGTAAGGGAATAAGATATATATATATTTTTTGAAGTAGGGGAATAAGATATATATATACATATCTTTATTTTTATCGACTAATACTATGAGGTCTTGAAATCAATAGTCAGATAAATATGTTGTGAGACATGTCGTTTGAGTTTTAAATAATATAATACAAAACTATTACTAATATTATTGCACAAAGTTATAACAACAAACAATTAATAATATATGCAAGTTAACCACTTATGAAAATACATTCGTTTTTCATATTGTATTTCATTAACTGTTAACAGAGAAATTACGTTTCATTTTAACTCGGTTCAATATTTCAACAAAAAATTTATCCTCTCGTGCAATGCACGGGCTCAACACTAGTGTTATATAAATAAGAAAAATAAGATGATAAATCTCAGTTACTTATTTATTTGAATTATATTATACTAGTGTTGGGCCCGTGCATTGCACGGGAGGATAAATTTTTTGTTGGAATATTGAACCGAGTTAAAATGAAACGTAATTTTTCTGTTAACAGTTAATGAAATACAATGTGAAAAACGAATGTATTTTCATAAATGATTAACTTGCATATATTCTTAATCGTTTGTTGTTATGAGTTTGTACAATAATATTGGTAATAATTTTGTATTATATTATTTAAAACTCAAACGACATGTCTCACAACATATTTATCTGACTATTGACTTCAATACCTCATAGTATTAATCGATAAAAATAAAGATATGTATATATATATATATATATTTTTTATTCCCCTACTTCGAAAAATATGATTGTGGGTTTTGAAAAATATAAACAAATCCTCAGTAAATAAAATAAAATATAAAAAAGTAGTTTTTCAAAGAAACAAAAATATAGTGGAATACCTTTTGTTCAGTTGCAGGTTTCGCCATTGACACCCGACCGTTCGTCTTCTTCTTGTACTCGGATGATACATAGAGAAACTATATATATTTATAGTGAATGTAGAGAATATTTTAAAATCTTTTATTTTCATTTTCGATTTTACATTTAAATGTAAATATATTAAAAATATGGAAGAATATTTTTATATCTACATCGTTTCTATTTTATTTTCTTTACACTTGGTTAATTTGGAAAGTATTGCGGAATATTTTTATTTTAAAGAATACGATAATTTATTAGTGTATCTCGTTATTTTTTATTTTTAATTCATATCAATCTTCTTTTTTCTTCTTTTAGTACTCGTGAAAAAAAATACGTGTAGATTTTATATTATAAAAAAATACGTGTAGATTTTATATTATTCTAATATAAAATACGTGTAGATTTTATAAAATAAAATAGATTTTATATTAGCAAAAAAAATACGGAAGAAAAAAAAAGTTTATATTACATCTCATTATGTAAAAAGATTTTATAAAATAAAATATAGAAAAATCATTATGATGAGATGTAATATAAAAAAATACGGAAAAAAAAGATTTTATATTACATCTCATTAATATAGATATAAATGTAAAATCTACATTTAAAATAGATTATGCTAATATAAAATCTATTTTATAAAATCCTCCACCAAAAAAACAAATAGTTATATTAATAAATGAGTATCCATTCCACAAATAGATACATTTAAAATTGATTATGCTAATATAAAATCTATTTTATAAAATCCTCCACCAAAAAAATAAATAGTTATATTAATAAATGAGTATCCATTCCACAAATAAATGATTATGTGAGATATTGTGCTTGGAAAGATTGTACCAAAACATTAAGAAATTGTAAATTAAGTAATTGACTTTAATTAGTTGTAACTTGTGCTTAAAATGTTGTAATTAAAAGTTTTTTATACTTTTTTTATAATATAGTATAGATATAGATATAGAACTTTTTTAAAAATCGACCAAAAGAGAATATGTGTTATTCGTTGCCTATGGATTATATATAGAAATTCATTCATTTTTAAGAGGGTTATTAAATCCATTTAATTAAGGTAATTTATTTAATTTTTTATTTTTTTAATTTTCATGATTTAAGCATGATTAATTTTTTATTTATTAATTTTTTATGACAATTTAAATAAGTTTGATTTAGTTTTTCATTTAAAAATTTTATTTTTTATTAAAGAATAAAAATAAGATTATTTTATATTTTTCGTCCAAACTCAGATATGATATCCACTATTAATCGACATTTTTTTCCTAGAAAAATTACAACTGATCTTTGAATCACATGTTATCTTATACATATTAAGGTGTCGTTTGTTTTTTAAGAGGTCTAAAGTCTGAAGTCTTATTTTAGTTATGATTAATAAGAGGTGGTGTGTAAAAAGGTCTGAACGATTCAGACTTAAGAGCCATTAAGAGATTTTTTCTTAAAAACAAACAACCCCTAAATGTATTATGCTACACGTCACATATGATATCATTTTCATTATTATTTTTTTTTTCAATGTTTAATTTGAACCATTGTTTTTTACATCATAAATCACATTAGGATTTTTTTTTTAAAACAAGTCAATCAATTGTGAATCATATGTGATTTTTTTGAAAATTGTAATTTTTTAAATGTTACTTTAACTTAAAATAAAATTACGCTTATGTTAAATGTCTTAAATAGAAAATAAAATTTTTAAATAAAAAATTACATCACATTAAAATCACAAAAATGATAAAAGGAGAATATTAAATAAAGGGAATTTAATTAAAATGCCCTAAGTTGAAAAATCAGTACCCAATATGCCCCAAATCTTGTTATTTTTGCCAAAATACCCCCTAGGTCCGCGTTTTTCACTGTTACACGCGGACCTGGTCCGCGTTTTGTCCGCGTTCACTATTACACGCGGACTCGGACCGCGTTTTGTCCGCGTTCGAGAGTTACACGCGGACTTGGTATGCGTTTGGTCCGTGTTTCACCCTATAAACGAGTATTTGGTCCGCGTTTGGCTTCCATTAACCGAGAAACGGCATCCACTGTGAAACGCGTATCTGGGCCGCGTTTTTTACTGTGGAACGCGTACTTGGGGGCCGGCCCATAGCATTGTTTAGGGTTTAGTAAGATCAACGGTGTGGATTGTTTCATTTGTTAGGGTTTGGCTCCTATAAATAAGTGAGGTCCCCCACCCATAACCCCACCACCATCACTCTCAAAGGGATCTCATCTATTTCACTCTCTCAAATATATCGTGTATTACACACGCTCGGATCTCGGCTCGGTTGGTTAGCATTTATAAAAGTCGGATATGGGTCGACCACTTTCTTCGGTAAGTTTTCTTTAACCGCGTTTTAATTTTATATTTATTTTAGTGATTATATGTTAATTTTAGAGTGTTGCGTTTATGTTGATAATATGTTAGAGGTTGCGTTAATTTTAGTTTTACATATTACGTTGATTTTAGAGATTGCGTTAATTTTAGGATTGCGCAAATTTCATAAAATAATTGTAGAGATTGCGTTAATCTTAGAGATTGCGTTTTTTTTTTGTATAAAAAAACTGTAGAGATTGGGATTGTTTTAGGGATTGCGCTCATTTCATAAAATAATTGTAGAGATTGCGTTAATTTTAGAGATTGCGTTTTATTTTTTTTTTGTATAAAAAAACTGTAGAGATTGGGCTTGTTTTAGGGATTGCGCTCATTTTATAAAATAATTGTAGAGATTGCGTTAATCTTAGAGATTGCGTTTTTTTTTTGTATAAAAAAGTGTAGAGATTGGGCTTGTTTTAGGGATTGCGCTCATTTTATAAAATAATTGTAGAGATTGCGTTAATTTTAGAGATTGCGTTTTTTTTTTGTATAAAAAAACTGTAGAGATTGGACTTGTTTTAGGGATTGCGCTAATTTCATAAAATAATTGTAGAGATTGCGTTAATCTTAGAGATTGCGTTTTTTTTTTGTATAAAAAAACTGTAGAGATTGGGCTTGTTTTAGGGAATGCGCTCATTTTATAAAATAATTGTAGAGATTGCGTTTTTTTTTGTATAAAAAAACTGTAGAGATTGGGCTAGGGGTGTTCAAAAAAACCGATGGACCGCTCAAACCGGTCGAACCAAGTCAAACCGGACCGTTTTTGGCGGTTTGAGCGGTCTGGCGATCCGGTCTAGTCTGAAAAATTGCCAAACCGGGCGGTCCGGTCCGGTCTGCGGTCTGGAGGTTTTTTTGGGCGGTTTGGACCAAACCGACAGCCAAATTCATATATATTTTATTTTTTTTATATATGCCTTTATATCTATTATCTAGCCCAACGTTATTTTAAATATATTTGGTTAGGCCCAATGTTATCTTAAATCCAACCCAAACATAAAATTTATTTTAATTTATAAAATTTGAAACTTGAAAGCCCTAAATGACTACTATTCACTAACATCGGCGGACTAACTGTGTTTACCTTTTTTGTGGACTTTGTTAACTTTTTTTTGTGGACTTTGATTTTTGGTGTTTTGTTGGGATATTTTGTTTACTCTTTTTGTGGACTTTGTTAATTTTTTTGTGGAGTTTGTTAATTTTTTGTGGACTTTGTTTACTTCAAATGGACTCAAACTAATGAAGCTTTAAAATTCGACATTATATATAATTTTTTAAGTTGAAACTTTAAAGCCCATAAAAGGCCCAAACCGCCTAAACCGGTCGGACCAAACCGCCTAAACCGCGGTCCGGTTTGACCGGTCTAGGCACTTGATGTCAAACCGCTCGGTTTGAAAATTTAATAAACCGCCACTTGCGGTTTGGTTTGTGGTCTGAGGGGTTAAACCGCCCAAACCGGACCGCGAACACCCCTAGATTGGGCTTGTTTTAGGGATTGCGCTAATTTCATAAAATAATTGTAGAGATTGCGTTAATCTTAGAGATTGCGTTTTTTTTTTGTATAAAAAAGTGTAGAGATTGGGCTTGTTTTAGGGATTGCGCTCATTTTATAAAATAATTGTAGAGATTGCGTTAATCTTAGAGATTGCGTTTTTTTTTGTATAAAAAAGTGTAGAGATTGAGCTTGTTTTAGGGATTGCGCTCATTTTATAAAATAATTGTAGAGATTGCGTTAATTTTAGAGATTGCGTTTTTTTTTGTATAAAAAAACTGTAGAGATTGAGCTTGTTTTAGGGATTGCGCTAATTTCATAAAATAATTGTAGAGATTGCGTTAATCTTAGAGATTGCGTTTTTTTTGTATAAAAAAAGTGTAGAGATTGGACTTGTTTTAGGGATTGCGCTCATTTTATAAAATAATTGTAGAGATTGCGTTAATTTTAGAGATTGCGTTTTATTATTATTTTTGTATAAAAAAACTGTAGAGATTGGGCTTGTTTTAGGGATTGCGCTCATTTTATAAAATAATTGTAGGTAATGCCCCTTTAAATGGGCAGCGTCTATTACAAGGACATGACACAGATTTGTCAAAAACGTCCGGATCTGCAATAAACGTACGTGGTTATTATTTGTAAATGTTAAAATTCATAATATGTAAAGCTACGACGATTTAATATACTTACCGCACATCCAAGTGCAGCGAAACACAATTCGAAACGTCCGTTTGAATCCGTCCTTATTCTGGTGCGTGTACCCGGATTCTTCAGCTCCAAGTTATATAAATACGCAGGGAGTCGTTCGTACGACTCCTCGGGAGTGCCTCTCACCATTAGTAGTGCCTTGTATCGCGCACGCCATCCTTGGTGGTAACCAATGTTGATCTCGTACTGCTGATTTATATCGTTGACGATGTCCTTTGGCCGAAATGACCTGCTAGCGTCAAGAAACTTGTCTTTCAGTATGTGGCCCAAAGTCCTTTTGTTGGCCTGCCGGTGGCTGGCATTTAGTTGTGTCCTCGAACATGTGTGTACGTCGTTCAGCTTTCTAACGACAAACAGCCCTCCTTTAGGGCCCACGGACTTCGCGGACATACTCTATTCACAATTTTGTTGGTCACAGACAACCTTGTATCTGCGTTTGTCGGATTTCTTCGCTCTAAACACGAAACCCTCTCGCAAGAACTTCATTCCCAACTGTACGGTCATTTCCTCCTTCGTATGAAATATTTGACCTTCATGTATAGTTGTACTACGATTGTAAGGTGCGGGTTGGTAGGCTGGTTTATGGGTCTCCGGGTTAGGAAGAGAAGGGGGCATATCAAAATAATCGTTTAACGCACCAAATGATTTATTGCTAGGGGTATATGTTTCTTCGTCCTCGTCATTATCGGTATCTGATCTATCCAGATCAGATATACCAGTTGTGAAAACATGTGTTTCGTCATCAGCAACTCCAACAAATCGTCTTTTTGGGTCTTCTGCTTCTTCTGCTTCTTCTTCTTCTTCTTCTTCTTCTTCTTCTTCTTCTTCTAGTTGCGTCTCCGGAACAACTTCGGGATAAGATTCGTTAGGACGATATGCATGATCAGAATAAAGTGTGGTGTCGTAGGATGCCTGAAATTGAGAGTCAGGCTCCAGTTGACTACCACCGACATGGATTTCGTCATGATCTTCGTCATCGCCCATCAATGGTGCGACATACACAAAAAGTTGTGGAGGTATTTCTGAATCGGCTGCAAGTAGCATAAAACCAAGGATTTCGTCATCGTTGGTTATCTCCATCAGTGAGCCATCTGCACGTCTGAACACCAACTTGCAAGCAGCAGAATCTCCGATTCCACACTTTCCCATGACGTAATCGATAAACGTCTTATACGAAACCATTATTGGAATATATACACCACGCTTTGTGTAGCCAATATAATCCCACCCATTGTTGTTTTGCACCCATTGACCATCGAAACATAATAAGACTCTAGTTTTTTGAACAGATGAACTCATTTTTTCAGTAGTATGAAAAATGAAGCAATTCAAGTGGATGTGATGAACGATTTTGCATCTAATCTTACTAATCTTTATAGGAAAAATTGAATGGAGAAAATGAATGTGAACCACATATTCAATGACAATGGTACACTTATTGTATGAGAATCAGACTAAAATGTGGAAAAAAACAGTAAAATCATTCAAAAAATACGTCACAAACAGTTGACCACACATGAAATCATAGGCCTGAAACCCTAATTTTCCAAACCCTAATACGCTTTACACTATTAAACGCGGACCTAACCCTCGTTTTTTTAACAAAAAACGCGGTCCCAACCCGCGTGTAACAGTGAAAAACGCGGACCAAACTCGTCCCCGTGCATTGAAGCCAAACGCGTACCAGGTCCGCGTGTAACTCTCGAAACGCGGCCAAAACGCGGCCCAAGTCCGCGTGTAATAGTGAACGCGGACAAAACGCGGACTAGGTCCGCGTGTAACAGTGAAAAACGCGGACCTAGGGGGTATTTTGGCAAAAATAACAAGATTTGAGTCATTTTGGGTACTGATTTTTCAACTTAGGGCATTTTAATTAAATTCCCTTAAATAAATGTCTTAAATAACATTTATATAAATAAATGACTTGTATGTCATTTATTTATTCATTTTTGAAAATTTTATTTAAGATATTATTCAATGAATTATGTGGTTCATATTCATTTTTCTATTTTCTTATTTACTACCATTCTCGTACGAACACGGATCTTTCTCTCTCTCTCTCTCTCTATGTATATATATGTATTATATGTACATATATATATATATAGAGAGGAATGATCAAACGAGAACAATAACTATTTAAAAAAACACGAGAACTAACAAAAATCATTAGTGATTTTACATTAATGCGCAAAAAAGCCACACGGACATGAAGTCGCGGCCAAAGTCATTTTTTCGCATGTTAATATAAAATCACTAATGATTTTGTTAGTTCTAGTGTTCTTTTAAATATGTATTGTTCTCGTTTGAACCCGACTCTATATAGATATATATTATGTATATGTAGTGGGAGGTTCAAAGAGAATGCTAAATATTGTGAGAATGTAAGAAATAAAGGTTCATATGCGAATTATTGAAAAAGAAAATGCATATGTCAACTCATATAAATAAATTTTAACGTTTGTTCACATATATATTTATTAAATAATTTTTTTCGGATTTTTTGGATTTTTATATTGACATAAATATTTGATTATCATTCTATTTGTTGAAGTCATTACACTTGCTTTCTAAATACACGTCCAACACCCTCTAACGTTGTGTTCTTGAAACTCTTTTTATGAAGGAAATGATAGAAAAGGGAGGGAAAGGGGAGGAAACATGGACGGATCTAATGTGGTGGTCACGGTGGCATGTGCCACCGTATTATTTCTCCGACGAAGGGTAAAAAAGTTTAGGTTCGTGAACGGTGCAACCGTATTGTTCTCGAAGGTGCTACCGTATTATTTTGGAACCTTCGTAATTAACCAACAAACCTAAAAAAACTCTTGAAATCAACCAAAAAAGCGAAAAAAATTCTTGAAGTCCACCAAAAAACAAAAAAAAAAACTCGAAATCAATTAAAAAAACTTAAAAAATCATCGAAATCAAGCAAAAAACTTTAAAAATTCTTCGAAACGGTGGAATTATGATAAAAACACACGAGACAATATTGAACGTCGGAAAAAGATGAAGACGCGTCGATAAAGCCGCGCTTTTTGTAATTACCTTTTGTCTATATCATATGGTGCCACCGTATGAATTTTTTTTGGGTCCGTCCCTGGGAGGAAAGCAAAAAAAACTCGTGTTCTCGACATTTTTTTATGAGAGAAAGGAAAGGAAACGGAAGAAAAAATAATGTTAAATTTTCTTCCAAAATTTTGCTTCCAAATTTGGGAGGAAAGGGAAATAAAGGAAAGAAAAGAAATTAATATCATTTAAAAAAAATTACTGAAATTATTAAAATTAAAAAACTATTCAATCTTTCATTATAAGGAATATTTTTTTTATAAAAGTATATTTGTAAAAATAACATCTTTCGTTTTTCTTTTTCTTCTGTTCAAGAACATGAGAAATTATTTTATTTCTTTTCGAGAACACAAATGAAAAAATTATTTTTTTCCCATTATTTTCCCTTCTTTTTTTTTCATTCATTTCTTTTCTCTCCAGATTAAATAACACAACGTAAAAATATAGGAATAACCCACCAACTCATTATAAAAGTAATTAAGGGGTTGTATAATCTTTTTCATCAAGTACGATATTAATTAAGTCATTGTAATAATTACTTGTCGGTTTTTTATTTGAACCCTCTATAGTGGTTTTTGAAACATAATTTTCCACACACTTGATGTAAACCATAAATCTGTTTTAGTTGGTGTTGTCTTAAACAAAATGATTGATCCGACAAACTGTACAACATACATAGTTATATTTTGTTTCTTTCAATTTCATGTCCTACGGTGCACATCTCTATCAGTTTTTCATGATGATGATGATATTATGTTAGCGGTTGTTTGGTATTTGCTGAATGGTTTGGTACATAATAATTAAGTGGTTAGAATGATTAAGAGACTTTTATGATACAATGCAAAATGAAATATGACTATTTGATAATTGTTCATAATGAAATTAGAGTTTTTAATAGTTAAGGGAGGCCCAATATACAAAATCATTTAGAGGGTTTTAGAACCATTAAGAGACAGCCTTGTTTTTTGCCAAACAAGATTCACCTCTTAATAGAAATATTAAGAGGTAAACAAATAGTCCCTTAGATTCAAAACTATATGTAGGGGAAATAATTGATTTAACTAAAAGTTTTGTTAATTTCTTTTACTTATCTTTACTTGTTTTCTTCAATACCCTAATTTCATATTCTTACCTCTCTCTAAACAAACCCTATTATTGGAAAGAAAAAACGTAAAACATATGAGAGTGTGATACTGAATCAATATAGTTAATTAGTCATATCTAAATAAATCAAGTACAATGACCACAATATGTACCGGTAATATTTGATCATGCAAAACATAGAGGTGCCCTTTTGTTACATACACCAAACATGTTATTATCTTCATGTGATATTGTACATCAAGTAAAAAACATTATATAGCAATAAAATACGTAAAATGATGAGTATCATGTGTATCCGGTTTATTTTTACAAAAAATGAAATATATCAACTATTAGTTGAATGCGTTATTTGGTTTATTCAGATTAACCGAATTACAAAAAGTTTAACTGAAGACCAAACTGAATAAGATATTCGGTTAACCGAATCGTTTAACCTAAAAACCGAAAAACTATAAATCGTTTAACCCAATCCTCATGCGGTTCAGATAGGTTATTTAACACCCCTACATGCAATCTTTCTAGCTAGTTTGATACTCGCATACAACGATCATCTTTGCAACTTGTGGCCTCCCGTTTCACGTTCAAAGTTGTGTTCACACGTTTGTGAATGACGAACTGAGAACGCACAAAGGCACTATTATCTAATTCTAAGCAAAATGTTCCGTATTTTTCAGGGAAAAAAATATAGTTTGTCATTAAAAAAAAGAGATTGTTAATGTAAATGTACATTGTAACACCCTCAAATTTGGTAAGAGCAATTAATTTAAAAATTCGATATAACATCAAGTGAGGAACAAAACTTCCTCCTACAAATTAAAACTCAAAATACCTCAAGGTAAAATTCTATAATTAACCTCAACAATTATAAACCCCATTAACATACAAGGACTAAACCGGAGTCGGGTGTTACTTAACCCAAATGCAAATTGCTCTTCCCAATACAAAAGCGGAAGACTTCACCAAGCTATTCACTCCTCGAACACACATCTAGCACTCCTTTCTTCATAGTGTCGCTAGTACTAATCTTCAACCAGAACCTGATGCACATGCCGACAAATACAAAGGTTAGGCTAACGCCTAGTGAGTTCAAGAGTTTCCATCACAAGCATATAAATCGTTAACTGAATTTAAGTCATGATTTCTAAAGTGGTAAATATAAAAATATAAAGTCAACATGTTTCTTAAAGCCCGACATTTTCGTGATGAAAATACCAATACCAAACATTCTTTCAAATATGACTTCGAAAACCCAATACTCACCCAAAACACAAATAAGAATCTATATTCAATACTGAAAACCTGGACAAACTCTATTATCTAAAATATCCAAAAACATGATAAGGTTTAATAGATAAAACCACAATTTATGGGTAACAATCCCTGTACAAAATGTCACAAAAACATGATGATGCTCAATACCCAAGACAACGTCTTTTGGTGACGGGAGAGACCCGTCTCCATTGAATGTGGCGGGCAAACCAAGCTAAGCCACGTATCTATGTTATGAACATGTCTTAGAGGATGGAAAAGCCTATGACATCAACCCAATCTAGATCTTTAGTCATTATCAACATCGACTCAAACGGAGTATTTAATCATATCGGACATCAACTCAAACCGAGTCTTTAGTCATTGCGGACATCAACTCAAACCGAGTCTTTAGTCATTGCGGACATCAACTCAATCCGAGTCTTTAGTCATTACGGACATCAACTCAAACCGAGTCTTTAGTCATTGCGGACATCAACTCAAACCGAGTCTTTAGTCATATCGGACATCAACTCAAACCGAGTCTTTAGTCATTGCGGACATCAACTCAATCCGAGTCTTTAGTAATATCGAACGTCAACTTAAACCGAGTCTTTAGTCATCGCGGACATCAACTCAAACCGAGTCTTTAGTCATCGCGGACATCAACCCTATCCAGATCTTTAGTCATTATGGACATCGACTCAAACCGAGTCTTTAGTCATGGCGGACATCAACCCTATCCATGTCTTTAGTCATTACGAACATCAACTCAAACCGAGTCTTTAGTCATCGCGGACATCAACCCTATCCAGGTCTTTAGTCATTACGATCTCACCATCCACGACAAGTTTGTTCATTTAGAAATTATATCATGTAACCAATACCTATTCCAAATTACAACTTGGGAATTCTATCCCACATTTACACAATAAGGCCGACTTTTATGCCTATTGATCCATTGCATTGTAATCTAAATCACATGACTCCAAATTGAATGACCTACGCATTCAAAAGATATAATTCTCAAATAGAAAGCAATGAATGTAAATTATACTCAAAGCTCCACATCAAGCTATAAAAACCGGACAAATGCCCCCAAGACCCAACAGGGTTGAAACCGAGCCAAAAAACTCAACAACTCAAGTACCATCCAATAAAAGTCAGCATAAGCGATAAAACATATTTAACCAACGTTCATACAACACACATGCTCTAAAACATGATTAACTCAAAATCCTTCATTGGTTGGGACAAACCATTTTCCAGTAGAAATCGTATCATTTACATTTCCAAAATGTCTCAATCATAACAATGCATTTTCAAATCAAAATACGCCAAAATGCATTACTACCAAGATAATCCCCATTTATAAGAGAAATCGTCCTAAGAATACGTAAATATGATTTAGTTATCAAAATGTCTAAAACCCCAAGTATGGGCATTTCTCATGATTGATAAACCCATGGTACCAAATGTAAACCTCAACAAATAACAATCACGTTTTGATAAATGTAAAGAAAACATTTCAATGCATCAAAATATATGTTTTTGGCATGTACATAGTTTTCACACAGCAACTTGAACTCACCTTGCTAGATTTAGGCTAAATCTGGATTCCAAACCCAACCGTTAGTCTCCAAAAGTGTAGATTCCACCATTTCCAAGTCATCTTCAACAAAGAGCTAGGGTTTCCAAATAACCCATTTTATCAACTTTCAAACACAACTTGAAATATTCCAAACCACGTATCTCTCATGAAATCTTTCACTCTTCCCATAACTAAGCTTCAAATCACCAACCCTTTGATCTTTCTAGAGTGGATTCACCTAAAGCTGCTCCAAAATCGGCTTTTGAGCTCTCAAAATCGTCCCAAGGAAGTGAGAAGTGGAAAGTGGGAGTAAATGAGAGAAACCCTAAATTTTGGGCATCAAAACGACCAGACAGCTTCCCGCGGCCTTAGTCGCGGGCCAAGCCGCGCGTGTTGTTGGAACCCAAAACTCAGAGACTTACGCGACCTGTGCCGCGGCCCTGAGTTGCGTGCCAAATGGCGCAACTCCCTGTCCAACCCCGTCCTGCCCAAATCTTCGTGTCCAACTCGATCCTTGAGATTTCCATTACGATAGAGAGGTAAACCTCAATAAATTTCCATCATAAGAGTTATACGGTTACACTACAATGGTAAAGGGTTTCCAAATTCACGGGTGTTACATACATAAATATCTTTATTAAAATCCATGATAAGAAATGAAACCCGACATATTTTTTAAAGAATAATATTTCTATTGATATCCACAAGAAATTGTGTTGATCGCAATATATAAAATATATCAAAGGAGAAAAAAATAGGAAAACAATCACACACTTGAAACTACGCTGCTAAAGTCGTTCCATGAATAATATATTGAAGGGAAAAGTATTAAAAAAACCCAATGAACTTTCATATTTTGAATGATCAAGTCCTTTGACAATTTTTTTAAACAAATAAACCATCGAACATTTTAAAACCTACTAATTTCATCCTTATCACCTAAAATAATACCCGGTAACCTGCTATGTAGGTAAAAGACTCGATTACTTTCTTGTTCTTCAAAAAGATTCACGTCATCCACCTGCACCATGAACAACCACCACAACCACAAGAAGATCATATTCATAGACATAGATACACAAATCAGATTCATATAAATTCATAGACGAACAACAACATCAACTACTAAATGAGATTTATAAATCAAATTCATACATAAAAACCTAAATCTAAATCAAAATACAAACAATAAAAACTCTAAATCAGAACCTAATCTAAATAAAAACAAGAACCTCTAAAACCAAAACCCTATCTCAAGAACATATCCATCTTCACCCACAGATCTGCGTCTTCGATAATCATTTTGTAACACCCTGACTTTTGACCAAGGAAAAGAGGGAGGAGGGCAGTGTCCCACGCGGATGGCCGTGCGAGGCTGTATTCCCTCGCGACTCCAGAGGCCGGCGTGCCTCCTTGCGCGAGTCCAACTGCGCTAATACCCGCGCGCGGCCCTTGACGATTTAAAAGAGGAAAACAACCATCTTTCTCATTTACTCCTCCATCCACTTTATTTCAAAACTCTCTCTTCTCCAAATACCCTTCAATATCTGATCTAGGAGCATTCAAGTCATCTTCTCCACATTTATTGCAAAAATCAAGCCCCAATCAAGGATCTTAACCAAGGGTTCCAAGTCTCAAGATCATCTTCTTTCTCCATCCTCACTTCTAGGGTTTTCTATAAAACCTAGATTGTGAGTTTTCTAACCATTTTTAAAATGAGATACATGTCTTTATATGCTTTCTATCATCATATCTTGTTCCTGTTGGAAAATTTAGTAAAAATATATGTTTTTTACTAACTTTGGACACATTTATATATATATATATATATATATATATAATTCTTAGTGGGTTTGTGTTCTCCTTTATGAGAGCTTCGAAACGATATATAATGAGTCCAAGACGGAGTGTGTGTGAATGAGATATCGATACTCAAAGTTGAGTACTTGGATGAACTTAGTAAAAACCAAGTGGGTGTGGGAAAGTGTCCCACATAGGAAGAAGGAGTAAAACTTTAATGGTTTATAACCAAGGAAGTGTGAGGGGTTTACAAGCTCCTTTGAATGGTTTTACTCCAACACCTACCCATGCACAGGGGGGTGTCGATTGAGAATTTCGTAAGCTAAAAACGCCGAACTTGTATGTGGGCGCGACCTGCGGACACAAATGCAACTCCGAAATCTCGAGCTCGCGCATCTTAGTTTTTGCTAATTTTCATTTTGATCCAGTGACCCGGGCGGGTTGTGTCGTGGGTTAACCCGCACGGCTACCCGCGTCGTGTACTGTTGCTGATTTCGATTTGTAAACTCCAACGCATTGGAGATGAATAGTTATTATGCTTAATTACCAGTTAATTAAGAGATAATCTTGCCGGTTATAAAGATTATTTCGTTTAATTATTGGTTAATTACATATTAATTATTTCGGTTTCAATCTTCAATATAAAAGGAGGAGTTGGGTTGTTTTCCTGAAACACACAACACAACTCTCTCAAAATCTCTACTGCATACGATTATTCTGACGACTTTTCCAGATAAGTGGTCATCTCCGGCAGTACTCCTGCTCACGCTGTTGTACCCTGGGAACAGATGGCGAATCTATTTAAGGGAATCGTGTTACACACGAGCCTCAACTTCTGTTTTATTTTATTCTTTCTTCTTTGTAATCGATTTCTTAAATCATTAGTTGATTACTTTGTAATAATATATGTACGATATAGAACCAACAGTTCCTTCTCACCATTTTAATCACCTGATAAAATAGACCTAATCTTGTTATATTAGGAAATGTTGAGGTCTTGAGTTCTAATACTTTATGATGATCTTAATGGGGTTATTTGTTGGCAAATGTTGGGATATATTCACATGATATGCGTATTTGATGAATGATACATGTGGAATTTACTTGATTTAGGATTTTGACCTAAAATGAGGCTTGGAGCTATAAGGAATTTTTTCTATAATTTTGCTTGGAGTAAAATGTATATAATGTGAGATTGTATATTGGATGAACCTCGAGTAGGCACTAGGAGGATGTAGTCTTGGGGGCCACCTTATTGGTATGTTCCTAGATCTCCACCATTGGGAGTAATGCCTTGGAGGTAGTCTTCAAATGTGTCGAGCCTTCAGGATGTTGCTCATGAAAGTGAACATCAAGGTACATCGACTCTTGAGGTGAAACTTGTTGGTGTTTTGGGTCTCCCCCGTTGATTCCTCTATGGACCTTTATGTTGTTAAACCCCTTTAAATGAATATGTTATGCTATTGTTCAACTCACTAGGCTCTTTTGGCCTAACACTTGATTGGTTTGATGTGTATCTCAGGTTATAGGGGCATGAACGCTAAGAAGGTTTAGCAAGCCCTTAGGGGAGAGCTTGGGGAGCATTTTGGGATGCCATTAGAAGATGTTTATTTTGGGATTTAGATGACAACTGTTTGTAATCTCATTTCTTGTTAGGAGTTAGATTAAGATGTTATCTCTTATTGCTTTATTATTACAAACATGTAATTATAACAGGCGCATATTGTTCCCCCTTTTGGAAAGCTCGTGCTTTGGCATCATCTATATACCACATTTCCATTTCCGGAAATTTTTGTTTGTCCCAATTTTTTGGGGTGTTACAAGTTGGTATCAGAGCTTTAGTTTAAGTGAACTAGGTGTTGACTCTAGTATACCTAGACTTAAACTGTAGACGCCTATAGTAACATTGTCCTCTTGGGTAGAACACTCCTAGGTGGGGAGAGTATTATGATCACGGAAATGCATTGATCGAAAATTACGATGATGGCAACAACAGTTCTTATGTAAAATACTTTCACAATCTCACTTGGCAAGTGTTGTTCTGACTTTATAAATACGTGAGCATACTTGAAATTGTTGTTATGATGATTGATCCTTGTAGTAGTACGTATTGAACCGCTAATCTTTTAAAGAATTAATCAGTATGATCTTTATCATGCGTGACAGTTCACAATGGTAAACAAAAGGAGTCGGGTTGGGGCTCCCGAAGTAGGTAATGAAGCAAGTGCAACCGCCCCAGAAACTACAAGACGAACAAATCCAACGGTCAATCAAACCGTTCTGCCAATTCCCACTATGCTAGAGGGGATTATTGATGAAGTTCCTCGAGTGAACTTAGAGACCGAGAACCGATAATCCAAGAAGTGGACCCCCAATCGGCCTTGTTGGCCAGTATAATGCAGATGATGAACTCTGTTATCCCAGATTTAATCTAGTTGGTAAATAATCAATCAAGTAAACAAGCAACACAATAATAATCAAGAGATATATAAATCAGAGTAACATACCAATCCCTTGAATAAACAATGAAACCCTTGAGTGTTCTTGATACCCTTTGAATACTATTTAGAAAATTATCAGAGTTAAACCTAAAACTAAACTAAACATAACTTTAAATACCTAAGCCTTATGGGATTTAAGCTTAATGGGCTTTCTAATGGGATTGGGCCCAATAGCTAATAACTATTAACTTATTACATAATAAACCCTCTAAATAACTTTGACACAATTGCAGTTTAAACCCTGAACTTTAACTTTAATCTTGAATACAATTATTTGATCCAACAAACTCGGCGATGGACAAGCGGGATGAAAGGTTCATGAAAGATCTAGAGGATCGGGATGCGAACAATAGAAGGCACGAGACAGTGGCAGAAAATGTGGTGATTGGATCGGGTGGTACGGGTAATATTATAGGAACGGAAGAGCAAGCAGTGGGAGTCGTAAGAGGGAAAGAAAGGGGATGCTCCTACAAGACCTTATTGTGTAGCAAAACCCCAGAATTTTCTGGAACCACAAATCCGGTGGACTGCATGAATTGGATAAGGGAAGTTGAGATGACATTCAAATCAAGTGAATGTGGCGACTCCCAGCGAGTCAAATTTGCATCCCAATTGTTCTGAATTCCGAGGGGAGGCCTTGAGTTGGTGGACCCTCACTCGAACCACTCTGATTCCAGAGGTTCTGGCCAAACTCACTTGGCTAACCTTCAAAAGAAAGGTAATGGACAAGTATTGCAATGAAAGGGATCTTGACAAGATCGAAGAGGAGTTCAGAACTCTAAAGAAAGGGAATCTGACTATTGCCGAGTACTCGAGGCAATTTGTGGAGAAGCTCAGTCTAGTCGAGCATTTGGTCGTTGATGAGAGGTCAAAGATTAAAGCCTATCTGAGGGGTTTGCCCGGGAACATGAAGAACGACGTGAGGAACGCTCAGGTGCCTACTTTGCAATAAGTGATAGAGGAGTCCCAACTAGTGGAGGACGATCTCGTCCAAAGTAAAGAGGAATTCGGTCAACCAAACGAGAAGCGGAAATGGGAAGGGACAACCGGGCCCGCACGATCTTTTAAACCATTCACCGGGGGAAGGAACGTGGAACCACAACGTGAGGCTAGGTGATGCCTCAAGTGTAGGAGTAAGCATTTCGGGCTCTGTAATCCGAGACCTTTCTCCAACGCTACCAAGTGCTTCAAGTGTGGACGAAAAGACCATGTAAGCCGCGATTGCCCCTCCCGGGGGCCAGTTTGTTTTGAATGTCGGGAACCAGGGCACATAAAAAGAAAGTGTCCTAAGCTTGTGGGAGGTCAACGAGGGGTATCGAGCGAAACCGTGCTGAAGAAAGAGATTCCACCAAAGGCGCCAAGTCGGGCCTTCCAGATGACGGTGGAGGAGGCGAGGGAGACGGCGGACATAGTATCGGGTACGTTCCTAGTTAACTCTCTACCTGTTCGTGTTTTGTTTGATTCTGGTGTGAACCGTTGTAACACCCTAAAAATCAAGGTGAAATAAAAACCGCGTAATTATAGGCAATATGACTTAGCATTAGGTATAAACCTCCCAAAAAGGGGTAAAGTACTAAACCTTTACAAAAACCTGAGAATAAATATGGAAATCAACAACAAACTAATCTAAATACATCTATCTAGATTACATCGGTTGTCGACCCAAAATCACCAAAAGATGGGACTTAAACAATGCCCAACATTGACTACTAGTCATTCCAAAAATGCCTCTAAGACATGCTCGTCACTCACGACCTTGACACCCCACCACTAAGGGAACCTGTTATACATATCATTTGAGAAAAAGTGTTAGGCTTAAAGCCTAGTGAGAACATACAGTTTATAGAATTCAAGATATATAAACATTTGTAACATAGATAAATCTTTACCAGACTTTTAGTTTACAAAAGAAGATCGTTATCAAGAAAGGACAATCGGTCCAAAAGTTCATCTAGCGATGACGGGGGATACCCGATTTACCAAGGATGGTGGCGGAACACAAAAGTAGGCCACGACCCGAGTTGTGAGCTAAATACTTGAATCCATGGCCACGAACACTTCGGAACGTACTAAGATGTGAGGGAGGGCCCCCGAGGAAACCAAGTCATACTCGTTCACTAGGACTACACTTGACCCATAACTTGTAACCGGTCTCACATAACCGTACCAAACGCTCCTGAGGACCAAGTGCATCCATAGCTACAAAAAGGGGAAAGACATCCCAATAATATAAGTCGACTCAAAACCTAGGGATCCACTAGTAATAGTCTAAACTTGTCACAATAACACGTGTGACTAACCAAAGCTAAACGTATAGCTTCCAAAAACATTTATAACCAAAATGCATTTTTCAAGTTTAACTGCTGATAAGAATAAAAATCATAAAATGAGTTTATATACATTCTTCCAAGTAAATCACATAAATGTGCAAGTAAATCTCCATGTTACTCTCAATAAAATCAAACCCTTTACATTTCAAGAAAATGATTAGGAACCCTAAAATATCCCAAAAAAACTCAAGTTAGGTCAAAATGCCATAGAGTTAGATCCAAAACCATAGAGATATATAGGAGCTCAAAAATGTAACCTTTGATATGTATAAAGTTTGTAAAATGATAGTAGGAACTCACCAAGTAGGTTTTAGAAGAAAACCCAAAAATGCTAGGTTGGACCTCTTGGAGAAGATGACAATGGAGGTGAAGCTTCAAACCCGAAACCTTGAATGGAACACTTGATTCAAGTAATAAATGGGATAATTGGTGGTTGGAGAAACCCTAGAGGAGTAAATGAGGAGGGAGGGAAAGAAGAACTTGGAAAGGAAGAAAGAAATGAGAATGGATGAGATTTGGGAATTAATTCAATAAAACCCACGCTAATGGAGCCCCTGACATGCGCACGACCCGTGCGTTTTTGCTGAAGGGAAACGCACGACCCGTGCGTAACCCACGCCAATCCCTGACCCTTGTGCACGACCCGTGCGCTCTTTCTGAAGGAGGACGCACGACCCGTGCGCTCTGAAAACCAATGCAGGCAGTCCAAAAATCCTTCTTTCAACCTCACAAAACCAAACAAAACTTGGGGTGTTACAATCCTCCCCAACCTGAGAATGATTTCGTCCCCGAAATCTCAACTACTCGAAGAGATGAGGATATTTTCGCTTCATGTCCTCCTCGGCTTCCCACGTCACATTGGCTCCCCGATGATGCTTCCACTGCACCTTGACCATAGTGACTTCTTTGTGACGCAATTTCTTAGACTTTCTCTCTAAGATGGCGTCGGGTTCTTCTACACAACGGTTACCTTCATCCACTCTCAATTCGGAGAGAGGTATGACACTCTCTTCATCTGCCAAGCACTTCCGAAGGTAACAGATATGGAACGTGTTGTGGATTCTACACAACTCTGGCGGCAGTTCCAATTGGTAGGCTTGCATCCCCACTCGTTTAAGTACTTTAAAAGGTCCAAGGAAACGGGGACTCAGCTTCCTACGCTTTCCGAACCTGATAATGCCCTTCCATGGCGATACCTTGAGCATCACACGATCGCCCACCTGGAACTCCATCGGTCGCCTCTTTTTATCGGCATAGCTCTTTTGCCGATCTTGAGCCGCTTTCAATCTTTCACGAATGCCCTTGACCTTATCGGCTGTCTCTTGCATGATTTCAGGTCCGGAAAATTGCTTCTCTCCCGCTTCAAGCCAACACACGGGAGTTCGACACTTTCGCCCATACAATGCCTCAAACGGTGCCATCCCAATACTCGAGTGGTGGCTATTGTTGTAAGCAAATTCCACCAAAGGTAGGTGAGAGTCCCAACTACCCCCGAAATCAATGACACAAGACCTCAACATGTCTTCTAATGTTTGAATCGTTCTCTCGCTTTGCCCGTCGGTTTGTGGATGGTAAGTTGTACTCAACTTCACTCGCGTACCTAGCTCTTTCTGAAAACCATCCCAAAAATTCGAAGTGAACCGACTATCGCGATCCGATACGATCGACAATGGTACACCATGCCTCGAGGCCACTTCATCAATGTACAGTTTTGCTAACTTGCCCATCGTTAAGGTCTCGCGCATGGCTAGAAAGTGAGCGCTCTTTGTCAATCTATCGACTATTACCCAAATGGTATCGTGACCTCGAAGAGTTTTAGGCAACTTTGTCACGAAGTCCATGGTAATATGCTCCCACTTCCATTCAGGAATCTCTAAGGACTGAAGACTCCCATACGGTCGTTGGTGTTCGGCCTTCACTTGTAAACACGTCACACATCGCTCTACGTAACGTGCCACATCGAGCTTCATCACCGGCCACCAATAATGCAACTTCAAGTCCCGGTACATCTTTGTACTCCCCGGATGAATGGAATACTTGGACTTGTGGGCATCTTTAAGAAGTAGCTCCCGACTGCCCCCAAACTTGGGCACCCACACACGACCATTGAACAGTTTGACTCCACGGCTATCTTCCATCAGGAGAAACCGTTGTTTTGTCATGACTTCATCTTTAAGGTTCTCTTCCAACAATGCTTCAACCTGCGACGTCTTGATCTTATCAACAAGACTAGACACTAACTCGATTCTCGAATGGGCAACCCGAATACTTCCGTTGTAGTCCTTCCGACTTAGCACATCGGCCACCACGTTCGCCTTACCGGGATGGTAAAGCAATTCACAATCGTAATCTTTGAGCAACTCGAGCCACCGTCTTTGCCTCATATTCAACTCTTTTTGATCAAAGACATACTTTAGGCTCTTGTGATCTGTGAAGAGGGTACATTTCGTGCCATAGAGGTAGTGTCGCCAAAGCTTCAAGGCAAACACCACTGCCGCTAACTCCAGATCATGGGTAGGGTAATTCTTTTCATGAATTTTAAGTTGTCTCGAGGCGTAAGCGATCACTTTGCCTCTTTGCATTAACACACAACCCAAACCCATCTTCGAAGTGTCGCTATAGACCACGAAGTCTTCCGACCCTTCGGGCAACACCAATATTGGAGCTTCGCACAACTTCCTTTGCAGAATCCGTAACGCCTTCTCTTGCGTTTCGGTCCATTCGAATTTCACATTCTTCCGAGTTAAAGTCGTCAAGGAAGAAGCGATTTTCGAGAAGTCTTGAATAAATCTTCGGTAGTAACCCGCCAAACCCAAGAAACTTCGGATTTCGGACGGACTCTTGGGAGGCTCCCAATTCATCATGGCTTCAATATTGGAGGGGTCCACTTTCACCCCGTCTCGAGTGACGACGTGACCCAAAAATTGTACCTCATCAAGCCAAAAGTCGCATTTTGAGAACTTGGCGTACAATATCTCTTCCCTCAACACTTCTAGAACTTCACGAAGGTGTTGCTCGTGCTCTAATTCGCTCTTGGAGTACACGAGTATGTCATCAATGAATACGATGACCGACTTGTCGATAAAAGGTCGGCACACCCTGTTCATTAAGTCCATAAACACCACCGGTGCGTTAGTTAGGCCGAAAGGCATCACAAGAAACTCGTAATGGCCATAACGCGTTCTAAAAGCGGTCTTCGAAACGTCTTATTCCCTCACCTTCACCTGGTGATAACCTGATCGTAAGTCGATCTTTGAAAAGCATCCCGCTCCTTGGAGTTGATCGAACAAGTCGTCTATCCTTGGAAGCGGATATTTGTTCTTCACTGTTGCTTTGTTCAACTCACGATAGTCGATGCACATTCTCATTGTGCCATCCTTCTTCTTGACAAACAAGACCAGAGCTCCCCAAGGCGACGAGCTTGGTCTTATGAAGCCCTTCTCCAAAAGCTCTTGGAGTTATGCCATCATCTCTTGCATCTCTGATGGCGCCAAACGATAAGGAGCTCTAGCAATAGGAGCCACTCCCGGTACGAGATCAATTCGAAACTCCACTTGCCGCTCGGGTGCTAGCCCGGGCAAGTCGTTCGGAAAGACATCGGAATACTCCCGCACTATCTTCACATCTTCAAGCTTTGACTTCTCAAACTTGGCGTCAATCACGTAGGCTAGGAAAGACGAGCATCCTTTCACCAAGCACTTGCGTGCCTTTGCCATTGTGATTAACGCCACTTCACCTTTCCTCTTCTCACCATAGATGACAACGACCTCGCCACCCTGATTGGGAAGTCGAATTAACTTCTTGGAACATACGATCTCGGCATGATTGTTCGCTAACCAATCCATGCCGACCACCACATCAAAACCTCCGATAATCATCGACATCAAATCAATTGGGAATTCTCTCCCTTCGATACCGAGAGTACACTTCTTCAAAACATTACGGATCAAAACTTGACTACCATTTGCTATTTCTACCACTAACGCATCCTCTAGACTAGTAGTGGGAATGGCAATCTTTCGACGAAATAACTCAGATATAAACGAGAAACTGGCACCAGAATCAAACAGCACACGAGCAGGTACGAAGTTTAGAAGAAACGTACCCGATACCACATCGACAGATGCCTTGGCCTCATCGGCCGTCATCTGAAAAGCTCGCCCCGGAACCCTAGATGGGTTCACTCTCTTTTCCGGTGCGCTACCCGACCTGAGCTTCGGGCAATCTCTCTTCATGTGCCCCGGTGCCTTGCACTCGAAGCAGACCATCCCCTCGATAGAACAGTCGCGGGCAATGTGATCATTCTTACCACACTTGCCGCAAAATCGCGGAGTAGAGTTACAGTTACCACGATGCTTGAACCGGCAACTCTGGCACCACTTAGCCTCTTGATTGATGTTGTTGGAGTTTTGGTTCCCGACAAAAGGTCGAGTCCTCTTAGGGGGAGAGGAATTGATCTCCCATTTTCTCTTCTCAGGGACCACCACTGCTTTCTCGGCCTTGCTTCTTGCGAACAGTTTCCTCAATCATTTCACGAAGATTGGAGGCCTTAGAATTGTGGACCATAGACAACAAGTCCGCTGGCAGGCCATTAAGATAAGCCTTCATCTTATCTTTCTCCGTTGGGTCCACATGCCCCACCAACCTCAGCTTCTCCATGAATTGACAGGTGTACTCTCTCAACGTCAAGCTTCCCTTCACTAGGGACCGAAACTCTTTGTTGGTACCGAAGGTGCTTAACAAGTTTGTAGAAGGGGGGGGTTGAATACAAACACAGAAATTACAGTTTAATAAATTGTTTATTGATGAATCAAATACAATTTACAAGTTTGTTGCGGAATAAGATTAAGACAGACTCAATCTAAACAAACTTAAGAAACATTGAGATGGTTGCACAAGAAATTCAGAGAATGGGGGATTAAGAGATATAGAAAACAAGGGTTTCTATATGGGGTTCAAGGATTGAGCACTCTTCAGATGAAGGGGTGATCTTCCTATTTATACCGTATGCATTAAATGCATGGCAGGGCACTTTACACGTGGCGTTCACTGATTGGCTTTGGGAGTCTGACTTTTAGGAGACATGCTTTCGGCCGGGCAATGAACAGTGTAGTTGACAGAGGTGTTGTACGAATTGTGGCAGAGACATGTCCGTTCTGACACATCGTACTAAGTTGTGTAATGAGAGACAAAAGGAAACTTGAGACATAAGCTAAGTGATCATTCGATCGCTGAGTATCTCTTCTTTCAGAGATAAAGAGATTCAGCTATCGCTGAAGCTTTTCCTCATGTTTCTTTGCGTATATGTAGAGTTGTCTTTGCTTCACTGATATCCGCATCAGGTCACTAGTAGAATTCTCTTTGTTCAGCAGCTTCGTCTTCGATTCAGCTATGAACATATGTTGACGCGAGACTTTGTCTTCAGGAATTACGTTAGCTGTTTACTTCAGAAACTTATCAGTGATAACTAAACAGACTCAGTCTGATCGCTGATAGTGAAACACTAATACATAGAAATGTTTATAAGAAGGACTATCAGCGATAACTGAACAGACTCAGTCTGATCGCTGATGGTGAAACACTAATACATATTAAAACTTAATTTACACTAAGTATAGAAGAGGGTCGTTATCAAATCACTGAGAGAGTTTGGATCAACAATCTCCCCCTATTTGATAATGACAAAGTAACTGAATAAAATTACTTTATGATTCAAAATGATGGAATAATCAGGACTCATAACATACATGTCCCAATTACTATTTTGAGGGATCTTTTACAACACTGATGGAGTTAAGTACTTCACTGAAATTTTCATTAATCCAAGAAAAGAATTACAAGGTATGAAAATTACAAGTACAAGTGATGTACTAACTACTGTAAGTTAAACTAATAGATTACAAGTAAGAAAACTAATCTATCAACTATCTAAAGAGGGTTTAGGAGGATTGATCAAATACTCAAGTATTTCTTCTCCTTTTTGCCTTCGCTCTAAAGATTCTTTGCAGATAATCGTTATGATTGGCTCAACAGCAGGAGAGAGAGTACACCATAGGCACATGAGATCCTTGAGAAGA
Organism: Arctium lappa; assembly: GCA_023525745.1. Lineage (NCBI taxonomy): Eukaryota > Viridiplantae > Streptophyta > Magnoliopsida > Asterales > Asteraceae > Arctium > Arctium lappa. The sequence goes on along the minus strand of CM042056.1, from coordinate 15,338,732 downwards.
GCGAGGGGACATATAGGGATTTCAGAGACCCTTTGAAATCTGAGTTGTTCCTCGTCATCTCTGAAGAAGATTCCAAAAGGTTCTTCAAGAACTTGTCCCGCAACATATGGTCCGCCAGGAGGCAGAGATAGATCTAGAACTGAAAGATCAGGAGGAGGACCGAACAGAGCTTCTCTTGAGAATTTGATGGAGGTTTCATTTCTGATCACTGCGACATTATCAGAAGAGGAGGAAATAGGCTTTCTCTTGACTTGCATGGATCTTGAAGGAAGAGTAGATGGCACCTTTAGTATAGTAGCGACTTTGTTGATGGGAGCATCATTTACCCTTTCAATGTAGCCTCTGTATGTTGACTTTGATTTCTTCAGCGCATCTTTGAACTCAAGCCACTCCATGTAGCCGAAGTCTTCCAGCTTTGAAATGAACATTGCCTTGCAGCTTCCATCCTCTCTGGTAATCTCCATGGTGACAGAGAGTTTATCCTTCTTCTTTCTCCCAGAGATAGCAACAACTACGATCTTCATTGGGTCAGAGCTATAGTCAATTTTGTACTTGCACCAATCGACTGTATTATCGCTGACCGCTTTTTCTTTGGAGCGTTCCTCTTCAATTTCTTTCAACAGAGCTGCCTGGACTTCAACTGGTTTGTGTTTCAGCTTCTTGTCTTTGACTTGAGAAGACTGAATTTTGAGAGCCAGAGAGGCATCTCTTTGACAGTCAGCAATCAGCTTCTCAGCCCTGACGGATTCTTCAATTTCAGCGTCAGTCAGGAATTTCAGCTCTGATGATTGAGAGGGGACCTTTCGTCGTTGACTCTCCAGATGAGAGATAATCTCTGTTCTTTTCTTTTTCTCTTCCTCTGACCAGTGAGATGGTCTAGAGGGCCTTCCATGATGTTGCAGGGACTCTTCTTCTTCTTCTTCATCCTCTTCATCAATCTCTCTGACAGAGATTGGGATTATTTGATCATCAGCTTCAGCAGCTGGGATTATTTGGAGCTCTTTACCCTTAAGCAGGGGAGAGAACTGTCTGGTCAGAAAAGGAAAAAGGTTAGATTTATTTAGGGAAGGAGAGAGATAAAGGCTAGAAAGAAACAGGGGTGGGATTTTTATAGAAGGAAAAAGGAACAAAAGTAAGGCATACCTGAGAAGGATTCTCCTCAGGTAGTGAAATCATCTTCAGGGTTCCCTCAGAAGTTGCACCTTTGCTTTGGGAAGGGGTTCCTGAAGGTGTCTCTTGACTCCCCCCTGCTTTGATAACTTCTTTCGAAGCTATCGCTGATGAAGTGACGGCTGAAGAACACCATAGAGATTGATCTTCATCGTCATCATCATCATCATCTTGATGAGAATCATCTTCTTGATCTTCAAGATCAAGGTCTTCATCATCGTCTTCTTCCTCCTCTTCATCATCGACTAGATCAACGATGGTGGGAGGGGCTTTGTCAACAGCTATCTCCCCCTCAACCTGAGAGGGAGTTTCCTTCAGTTGTTCAGTAGAATCAGCTTCTTTCTCCTTATTTTCATCAGATGCTTTCTCCCCCTCTTTGTCATTATCACGAAGGAAGAGATATTGGGAAGGAGTAGAGGTCTCAGCGGTGGACAACTTTTGGACTTCAGCTTCCAGTCCTTTGAGCCGATCTTCAAGTACAGGGATTTCAGACGTAGCTTGATGAATAAACTCCACAGCTACGTCTAGAGTGGTTCTATCGTCTTCTGTAAATGAAGGAGCAGGAGTTGGAGCTGGTTCCTTCAGGCGGGAAAGGATCTGCTGAAGAAGGACTTCACAGGCATCAATCTTTGTAGACAGAGCTGTAAACTGTTGCTGGGAGTCTTCCTTGACTTTGTCAATCGCTTCTTGGAGAGTAGCGAGTTGAGAAACATCAGCTTTGGAGGCGCAGGTGGCAGTCAGCATCTTCAGTGCTTCACCAGCTGATTGAACAGCGTTGGTGGTGTTGTTGAGAGAGGCAGTCATAGAGTCCACCTTTGCACTCAGATTATTGACATTGGTGTCAACAGTCGCCAAACTAGGACCTGAAATATAAGTTAGTTGTTGAGAAACAGGCTTATATGGTGAGTTGGGAGAAGTGTTTAAGGTTATAGGGATACCTGAATTATCAAACATTTTGTAGAATTGTAACGATTCCTCAAAAGATTGATGTTCAGGTCCTATGGGTTCAAACTGTGGTTGAGTAGAAATAGAAGGAGGGTTAGAGATCAAAGAAATACAAGGACGAGAGATGGGGATAGAAGTAGGGATAGGGATACTTACCGTAGGGGTTACCTCCGGAGGAGGAGGAACCGAGACGATTGGCGGTGTCACTGTTGTTGTGACAACGACCGTAGTCGCTGGCACGGTTGATGTGGGTATCGCTGAGGATGTGGAGGAGAGACCCACAAAAGCATCTAAGGATGTTTGTTGAGAAGCATCCTTAGGTTTTGAACTAGTGGAACTTTTCTCCTTGGTTACCTTGGCCTTCTTAGAAGGACCAGGGGAACCAGCTGATGGTCGTTTGGAAGGTGTAGCGGCAGGGATAGCAGAAGAAGGAACCTCCTGCGTGGCCGCTAAAGACGAAGAAGTGAGGAGAGAGAGACGGGAGCGAAGTTCAGTGATACTTACCTCATTGGGGAGCGACTTGACTTCCAGAGATCGCTGACCCACTTTCGGAAAAGATGCATCCGAGTTGGTGGGGTAAGTGGTAGGGTAGAGGAACTTCAGGTACGCGCAGATGAAGCGTACGTAGGGGACCTTGGGATCCCTCTCGGTCTTCTCTATCTTTGACTTCAGGTCGTCAAAGATAGTTGTTGCGTAGTCGAAGTTGCGTCCAGCTATTACTGAGTAAGCCATCTGGACCTGAACCTTGCTGGCTTGGTCCAGTGACCCACTCCTCCCACTCATGCACTGGATGAAGTGTGAGAAGATGTAGTTTAGCTGGGAAGGCATCAGTGCCTTCTTCACAAGAGTCAACTTCTTGTTTGGAATAGTCGTCCTTGGTTTGGGTTCCCAAGCGTATTCCATGGCATCCAGGAATTGGATGAGTTCAGCGTCAGTTGGCAAGACGTCGAATCCATTCCTGGGTTTGTTGGGAAAACGTAAAGCTTTCCTCAGGCCTAGGGCAATCATCATCCCTGAGCCAAGTTGAGTGTTGAATGAGATAGCAGGAACCTGTTCACCCTTTTTGTTGGTGATTGAGGTTTCATCAGCAGTAAACCAGAATTGCTGGAGAAGAGCTTTAGAGGGTGTTGGATCCACAGTGATAGCGTAAGCAATGCAAGATTTCTTCAGAAACATTGCGACTTCCTTCAGATGAGGATACTTGACACCATCAAAATCGAGGCGAGCAAGATGATTGTTCTTTGGGAGCTCAGAGTCAGAAATGGCGAACTTGACGTTCTTTGAGGCGACAAGTACAGATTGAGTCATTCTGAATTAGGAGTAGATAAACGAGTAGAAAAAAAAATTTAGTCTAAAAATAAAGAAGATTCGCTAGTTTCTATTTGAGGAAAGAAACGTAGAAAATCAACATATTTGCAGATTAAAACAGTTTATCTTAGAACAAGATTTAAGAACAAGAAGAAAAACCAAAGATTTTGATGAAAGCAAATCAAAGTAAAATGGTTTTGAAAGAATAAAATCAAAAATGAAGATGATTTTAGAATCTTATAAACTCATAAATGGAGTTTTATGTAACAAGATTTAAGAGAAGAATTAGAAAAAGATCAAGAATAACCTGTTGATCTTTGAAGAAGATGATGCAAATGGTTGAAAGTGCTAGAATGCTTGAGAGTAAATTCTTGCTTTGAAAGTATTTGCAGAAGGCGTAAAAATGATAATAATGGAAAAACATTCTTTTTATACGTGAGAGAGAGAGAGAGGAGAGAGAGTGTGAGAAGAAGCGGGAAAACAAATGCTCATCATGACATGGACACGTCCCACGAAGTTGATTGGATGGAAGGGCAACGGACGGACGTGTCAAAAAAGGCATGTCGTGGATTGTCGGTTCAAATGACGTCACAAAAGAAAGACTGTTCATTTTTCCGTTTTGAAAGTATCACTGAAGAAAAGTCAGCGATAGATTTTCTTTTTAAGGATCACTGACAAGAAATATCAGTGATTAATGTATTTTTCAAAAAGCTTTTAATCATTTGAAGAAAGTTCAGTGATTAAAGTTTATATTTTGAAAAACATCTTAACTGAGTTAAGATTCAGTTGTGGGGATGGAGAGAACATACCTGAGAGTCAGAATGTTTATCAGAGAGAATGATGAAAAGGGGAACTTTTGATTACTGACACAATGCATGAAAGCTGAAGAATTATTCTTCGAAGTTCAACATTCCAAGCTCACTGATGAGAAAGTTGAACCTTGTCTCATCAAGAGGTTTGGTGAATAGATCAGCAAGCTGAAAGTCAGTAGGGATAAAGTGAAGTTCAATATCACCATTTATCACATGATCTCTGATAAAGTGATATCTGATCTCAATGTGTTTCGTCTTTGAATGTAGCACTAGATTATTTGCTATAGCAATAGCACCAGTGCTGTCGCAATAGATGGGAATCTTTGACAGCTGAAGGTCATAGTCTAATAGTTGATTTCTCACCCACAAGATCTGAGAACAACAGCTTCCAGCGGCTACGTATTCAACTTCAGCTGTGGAAGTGGACACCGAATTTTGCTTCTTGCTTGTCCAGCTTACCAGCTTTCCTCCCAGGAGTTGACATCCACCAGTGGTACTCTTTCTATCGAGTTTACAGCCTGTAAAATCACTATCAGAATAACCAGTTAGATCGAACCCTGAGTCTTTGGGATACCAAAGACCGAGGTTAGGAGTTCCTTTCAGATATCTGAAAATTCGCTTTACAGTGATCAGATGGGATTCCTTGGGTTCAGATTGATAGCGTGTACATAAACAAGTAGAGTACATAATGTCAGGTCGGCTCGCTGTAAGATACAGCTGGGAGCCTATCATTCCTCTATAGGCAGTGACATTAATAGGTTTTCCAGAAGGATCTTTGTTAAGTGTCAGGGGTGGTGCCATAGGAGTCTTCATAGCTGAAGTTTGTGTAAGATCAAACTTCTTCAGCATATCTTTAACATATTTACCTTGGCAGATAAAAGTACCTTTGTCAGATTGTTTAATCTGAAGACCAAGAAAATATGTAGCTCACCCATCATACTCATTTTATATTCTTTCTTCATTCTTTCAGCGAAGCGAGTACACAAAGATGGGTTAGTAGAACCAAATATTATGTCATCGACATATATTTGTACAAGAATTATATGACCTTTTATCTTTCTGAAAAATAACGTATTATCAATCTTGCCATGTTCAAAATTTTCAGAGATAAGAAAAGATGGGAGAGTGTCATACCAAGCACGAGGGGCTTGTTTTAGACCATAGAGAGCCTTATCCAATTTATAAACATAATTTGGATGCTTAGAGTCATAGAACCCTGGAGGTTGTTCTACATAGACTTCTTCATTCAACTTTCCATTTAGGAACGCTGATTTTACGTCCATATGATAAACGATGAAGTCTTTATAGACTGCATAAGCTAAGAATAGTCGAATTGCTTCGAGCCTGGCCACAGGGGCAAAGGTTTCATCATAGCCTATGCCTTCCTCTTGTCTGTATCCCTGAGCAACAAGTCGAGCCTTGTTGCGGGTTACAGTTCCATGTTCATCTAACTTGTTTCTAAACACCCATTTGGTGCCTAATACAGTTTTATCAGATGGTCTAGGAACGAGATTCCAAACTTTGTTTCGAGAGAATTCAGTCAGCTCTTCTTGCATAGCGCTGACCCAGTTTGGATCTCTTAGGGCATCATCAGTCTTCTTTGGTTCTATTAAAGAGAGAAAGTTTACAAAGAGACAGATATTACCCGAGCTTCGTCGTGTCTGAATACCTGCTTCGAGATCACCAAGAATTTGATCTATTGGGTGATTTTTGGTCCATCGCTGAGCAGGAGCATGATTGCTTAACTCAGAGGTTGGATCAACAATTGGAATGTTTACTGATGAGGACGTTTGAGGATCATCAGCAATTAACTGTTGAGTAGTTTCATCAGAGAGGTTTTCAGACGAAGGCATATTTGATGGTAGTAGTGTGTTTAGAGGTTCTGCTGAAACCCATGAGGTGGATTCAGCGGTGGTATGTATAATGTTTGGATCATCATCAGCTGCTGGTGGATCAGAGTGCTGATGGTTTGAGAAGAAAGGTTCTGTTTCTCTGTAGTGAGAAAGCATCCAAGCATTTAACTCTTCATTGTCAGCGATTGGTTTAGAGTTCGCTGAGCGAGTTTCATCAAAAGTGACGTGAGTTGTTTCTTCTACGGTTTGTCTTCTCTTGTTAAAAACTCTGTAGGCTTTGGAGATGGAGGAATATCCTAGAAATATTCCATCATCAACTTTTGGGTCGAACTTTCCAAGTTGATCTCTGTTGTTTAAGATAAAGCACTGACAACCAAAGATATGAAGAAAGCTGATAGAAGGCTTTCTTCCATGAAAGAGTTCATAAGCTGTATTTCCAAATCGCTTTATTATCAGCGATCTGTTTTGAGTAAAACATGCAGTGTTTACAGCTTCTGCCCAAAATTGAGTAGGTAGATGAGAATCGTTGAGCATTGATCTAGCAGCTTCAATGATCATTCTGTTTCTTCTTTCAGCGACTCCGTTTTGCTGAGGTGTTCTTACTGAAGAGAAGTTATGAAAAATTCCCTTGTTCTCAAAGAAATTGTTCAGGGAACTGTTTTTGAATTCAGTTCCGTGATCACTTCTTATTGAACGAACAGTAAGATTATTTAGCACTTCCATCTTTTTAACAAAGGATATTAGTTCTTCTGGAGTATCACTCTTGCAGCGAAGAAAGATAACCCAGGTATAACGAGAGAATTCATCTACAATGACAAGTGTATATTTCTTTCCAGTTATTGATTGGATGTTGACAGGGCCAAATAGATCCATATGCAAGAGTTGAAGAGGACTTGTCACTGAGGAAACTTGTTTCGACTTGAAACTAGCTTTTGTTTGTTTTCCTTTTTCACATGCTGAGCAAAGAGATTCTTTAGCATATGAGTGCTGAGGAAGACCAGAAACCAGTTCCTTAGATGATAGAGAATTCAGGGTTTTGAAGTTTAGATGAGAAAGCCTTTTGTGCCATAGCCAGTTGACATCAGAAGAGGCTTTAGAAAGAAAACATAAGTTTTCAGTGGTCGTAGAGTCCATGTCAATTACATAGACATTTTCTCTGCAATAGCCACTGAGAGCAAGTTTTCCTTTCTCATTTACCACTGAATATGCTTTCTTAGAAAAGCGAACTTCGTAGTCTTTGTCACATAGCTGACTGATGCTCAGAAGATTGTGCTTTAGTCCATCTACATAAGCGACTCGTCGAAAGGTAGTTTTCCCATTGCTGAGAACACCAAACCCTCAGGTAATTCCTTTTCCATTTCCACCAAAGGTCACAGAGGGACCTTTCTCTTCCTTGTATTCAGTGAGCAGGTCTTTCTGTCCAATCATATGTCGAGAACGTCCACTGTCGAGATACCAGATGCCCTTTGATCCCTACACACATAAGGAAGATTAAGCGTTGTTTGGTACCCACTTTTCAATGGGTCCTTCAGAGTTAGTGGATAAGGAAGGTTCAACAGTCTTCTCAGTAGATGAAGATTCAGCTTCAGTGGTAATCTTCACTTTGGTTAATTTCTTAACCTTAGTGGTATTTTTCACCTTGGTTGATTTTTCAACCTTGGTGACCTTCTCAGCTTTAGAGGCATTTTTCTTCACTTTAGCTGTTTTATCAGCTTTGGTGGCATTTGGACATTTACTTGCAATATGGTCAGTAAAACCACAGTGATAACATTTTCTGTATTTGAAAATGGTTTTAGGACCAGAAATAGAAGGTTTTGCAAGTTTAAGATGAGGAGGTCCAGGTCCAAGAAGGCTTTTCTCTTGAGATCTGGGAGGAATTTTCATTTCTTCAGATCTCGTGGGTTTAAGGTCAATCTTTAGCTTTGGAGGACAGAGATCAAAAATTTCCATCACAGAGCTAGAGGATTGCTTAGTTGAAGGATTAGAAGGAACTTTCAACTTTGCTTTCCTGGTTGCCTTCTGAGGAAGGAGAATGGACTTTCCTTTATCCGCAGACTTAGTGTTTTTGGATTTTTCCTCAGGGATGGGATTTGAAGAAGAACAGGGATAGAATTGATTATAATAAGTGTCAAAGAAAAAAGTGACAAACGTTCCAAACTTAAGCGAGGAACTTTCTTCTTTAGTTACATCCTGTAGTTTCCAAAAACCAAGACCAGTTCTATCACTTTCGGGAATTTGAGCATTTATTATCTCAGAGATTTTTGTTGATGATTTGCACCATTTTTCAACATGAGCCTTTTCTGCTTTTAGAGCAGCGATGGCTTGTTCGCGTTCAATGCTGATGATTTCATTTATAATGACTTGATCTTTCAACTTTTCTTCTAAAAGAGTTAGTTCTCTGATCTTTTCATGACATTTCTCTAGCTCTTGAGTTAAATGAACATTTTTATTCTCAGCTTGAGTTTTGTCGTTTAGAGCATTATAAAGGTCAATCGTCAGCACATCAACAACGCGACTTCTCTCAGCTTCAGGTAGAGAAGGATTTGTAGAGATAGATACCTGAGATGATATGTAGCTCATAGAAGGTTCAGATGGTTCTTCCACTTCTTCTTTAATCTCAACCATGAGGCAAAGATTAGCGACTTCTTCTTCATCAGAAGTTGATTCTTTTGATTCAGCCCAGTCGTGTTCTTCAGCGATGAGACCTTTACCTTTTCGCTGATAGCTTTTCAGCTTTTGATATTTGTTCTTCAGCTTTTGGTATTGGTCATCACTGGATCTTCTTGAGGTAGAAGGTTTGAAGACCTTTTCCGACCTGCACTCACTAGCAAAATGTCCAATCTTTTCGCAGTTATAGCAAGTGGCAGTAGCCTTATCAACCGGAGTTGATTTTGGCTTTTCAGTAAGAGAGAGAGGTTTACTTCTTCGGAAGTTGATCTTTCTTGCAAATCTCTTAAAAGAGTTTGTCAAGAGTGCTAAGGACTCATCAAACTCTGAAAGATCAGGGTCTGATAGATCCTCAGATTCAGAATCTAACTCAGTGATGGTGAGAGTAGATCTCTGAGATGGAATTATCTCTGAAGAGACTAAAGCAACAGGAGTGCTTTTGGATTCTTTGGAATCTTTTACAAGATTCTTCTTCAAAAGATTCGATTGCTCATAGTTGAGCAATATTCCATACAAAGTGCTTAGAGAGAGAGAATTTAAGTCTTTTGTCAGCTTAAGACATATTGAATAACTGTCCCAGCTTTCAGGAAGACATTCCAAGAATTTTGTTAGGACCTCAGAATTAGAATAGGTCCTACCAACAGTTCTTAGGTCAATGATTAGGTAGTTAAACCGCTGATGAACGTTAGAAAGAGATTCATTCTTACCAGCGATAAAACTTTCATACTGTCTTACCAAGTTAATCTTTCGAGTCTCTTGGATTTCAGTGGTGCCCTCATATTGAACACATATGGTTTCCCACATTTCTTTAGAAGTTTTCAGATGCATGATGGAATGGAAAACTTCATCAGGCAGAGCCATTGAGATAATGGTGTTTGCTCTTGCATCTATGCCTACCTTCTTTTTATCTTCATCACTCCACTGTCTTATTTCCTTAACGACATAGCGTTCAGGGACAACTTCAGTGGTGGCAGTAGCGGGAACCGCAGCTATAATTCTAACAGGTTCATAGGGTCCATTTTCTATATATTCAAGTATAGTAGGATCCGCACCTTCAAGAAATAGCATCATTCGATTTTTCCATAGAGAAAAGTTATCTCTGCTAAATCGAGGAGGTTTAGAAAGTGAACCATTATCATAGTAGTTTGTGTTTGTGTTTAGTGCCATTTTAGAATAGCAAGCAAGAGTATACAGCCAGATCTTGTTTATTAGATTAAACAAACTGCTCTGATACCACTTGTTGGTCCCGAAGGTGCTTAACAAGTTTGTAGAAGGGGGGGGGGGTTGAATACAAACACAGAAATTACAGTTTAATAAATTGTTTATTGATGAATCAAATACAATTTTCAAGTTTGTTGCGGAATAAGATTAAGACAGACTCAATCTAAACAAACTTAAGAAACACTAAGATGGTTGCACAAGAAATTCAGAGAATGGGGGATTAAGAGATATAGAAAACAAGGGTTTCTATATGGGGTTCAAGGATTGAGCACTCTTTAGATGAATGGGTGATCTTCCTATTTATACCCTATGCATTAAATGCATGGCAGGGCACTTTACACGTGGCGTTCACTGATTGGATTTGGGAGTCTGACTTTTGGGAGACATGCTTTCGGCCGGGCAATGAACAGTGTAGTTGACAGAGGTGTTGTACGAATTGTGGCAGAGACATGTCCATTCTGACACATCGTACTAAGTTGTGCAAGGAGAGACAAAAGGAAACTTGAGACATAAGCTAAGTGATCATTCGATCGCTGAGTATCTCTTCTTTCAGAGATAAATAGGTTCAGCTATTGCTGAAGCTTTTCCTCATGTTTCTTTGCGTATATGTAGAGTTGTCTTTGCTTCACTGATATCCGCATCAGGTCACTAGTAGAATTCTCTTTGTTCAGCAGCTTCGTCTTTGATTCAGCTATGAACATATGTTGACGCGAGACTTTGTCTTCAGGAATTACGTTAGCTGTTTACTTCGAAAACTTATCAGTGATAACTGAACAGACTCAGTCTGATCGCTGATAGTGAAACAATAATACATAGAAATGTTTATAAGAAGGACTATCAGCGATAACTGAACAGACTCAGTCTGATCGCTGATGGTGAAACACTAATACATATTAAAACGTAATTTACACTAAGTATAGAAGAGGGTCGTTATCAAATCACTGAGAGAGTTTGGATCAACACTCTTTTTCGATGCGGTCCATCGATCTTTCACTGCAGAATTCTTCTAAGAGATTCCTTTTGAAATCGGCCCAAGACAATTGAGCCAGAACGGTAGGAGAGAGAGTGGACTGAGTAACATCCCACCAAATGAGTGCCGCATCTCTCAGCAACTAAGTGCCAAACCGCACCCTCTGATCATCACCACATTCAGCGGAGCCGAAAGCTTGCTCGACAGCTCTAATCCACTTCACGTACATAACGGGGTCATCAGAACCGGAGAATTCCGGCGGCCCGCACCCCAGAAAGGATTTATACGAGCAACTCTTCCCACCCTTTGGAGCACCAACCACTCTGTGTTCTTCAGTTCTAACCCCAATGTCTGCGCCGCCCGAACCAAGAACAACAACATTCTCCGCGACCGTCTCATTTCTCTTGAGACTAGCATCGCGGTCCTTTAACACCTTCATAAACGCCTATTGTTGCTTCTCCATAGCCGTCGATACTATCTGCATGATGTTGGCCATCATGTCGGTTTGCGGGTCCACCCGAGGTACCTGCTCCACCTCCCCAGTAAATATTGGTGGCATACCGCGAGGAACAACCGTCGGAACTCTGACCACCTGGTTCCGCTCTGGCGAAATATCGTCACGAAGGTCTTCGATGTCTAACTGACGACTACGTGTGTTCACCATAACAGAGAAATGGCTGCCACACAAGCATGAGAAAGAGGTAAGAGAAAGGTCAACGGAACAAACACAAAAGAAACGTACTACTACATCAACCAATTGTCATGACATTAGCAACTAAGTACAGCTACGTGAAATATCCTCATAATAACATTAGCTAAGTGAGATTATGAACATATAGCACATAAGGGCTCTCGTCACCACCGTCATAACACTTGACGAACATAACTTCCGTTGACTCTAAGACTAACCCATCTTAGGAGTTATACCCAAACTCACGAATCAATGCTTAACATACTCAGTCTAAGTCTAGACATCTTACATTCATGCCTAGTTCACTTAAACTAGAGCTCTGATACCAACTTGTAACACCCTAAAAATCAAGGTGAAATAAAAACCGCGAAATTATAGGCAATATGACTTAGCATTTGGTATAAACCTCCCAAAAAGGGGTAAAGTACTAAACCTTTACAAAAACCTGAGAATAAATATGGAAATCAACAACAAACTAATCTAAATACATCTATCTAGATTACCTCGATTGTCGACCCAAAATCACCAAAAGATGGGACTTAAACAATGCCCAACATTGACTACTAGTCATTCCAAAAATGCCTCTAAGACATGCTCGTCACTCACGACCTTGACACCCCACCACTAAGGGAACCTGTTATACATATCATTTGAGAAAAAGTGTTAGGCTTAAAGCCTAGTGAGAACATACAGTTTATAGAATTCAAGATATATAAACATTTGTAACATAGATAAATCTTTACCAGACTTTTAGTTTACAAAAGAAGATCGTTATCAAGAAAGGACAATCGGTCCAAAAGTTCATCTAGCGATGACGAGGGATACCCAATTTACCAAGGATGGTGGCGGAACACAAAAGTAGGCCACGACCCGAGTTGTGAGCTAAATACTTGAATCCATGGCCACGAACACTTCGGAACGTACTAAGATGTGAGGGAGGGCCCCCGAGGAAACCAAGTCATACTCGTTCACTAGGACTACACTTGACCCATAGCTAGTAACCGGTCTCACATAACCGTACCAAACGCTCCCGAGGACCAAGTGCATCCATAGCTACAAAAAGGGGAAAGACATCCCAATAATATAAGTCGACTCAAAACCTAGGGATCCACTAGTAATAGTCTAAACTTGTCACAATAACACGTGTGACTAACCAAAGCTAAACGTATAGCTTCCAAAAACATTTATAACCAAAATGCCTTTTTCAAGTTTAACTGCTGATAAGAATGAAAATCATAAAATGAGTTTATATACATTCTTCCAAGTAAATCACATAAATGTGCAAGTAAATCTCCATGTTACTCTCAATAAAATCAAACCCTTTACATTTCAAGAAAATGATTAGGAACCCTAAAATATCCTAAAAAAACTCAAGTTATGTCAAAATGCCATAGAGTTAGATCCAAAACCATAGAGATATATAGGAGCTCAAAAATGTAACCTTTGATATGTATAAAGTTTGTAAAATGATAGTAGGAACTCACCAAGTAGGTTTTAGAAGAAAACCCAAAAATGCTAGGTTGGACCTCTTGGAGAAGATGACAATGGAGGTGAAGCTTCAAACCCGAAACCTTGAATGGAACACTTGATTCAAGTAATAAATGGGATAATTAATGGTTGGAGAAACCCTAGAGGAGTAAATGAGGAGGGAGGGAAAGGAGAACTTGGAAAGGAAGAAAGAAATGAGAATGGATGAGATTTGGGAATTAATTCAATAAAACCCACGCTGATGGAGCCCCTGACACGACGCACGACCCGTGCGTTTTTGCTGAAGGGAAACGCACGACCCGTGCGTAACCCACGCCAATCCCTGACCCTTGCGCACGACCCGTGAGCTCTTTCTGAAGGAGGACGCACGACCCGTGCGCCCTGAAAACCAACGCAGGCAATCCAAAAATCAAACAAAACTTTGGGTGTTACAACGTTCGTTTGTATCTACCACTTTATGCAATAATTTCACTACTCCTATTAGTCTGTTGACCGATGCACTAGTAGTAGAAGTAGCCAATGGGAATCATATGTTAGTCCAAAAGCGTTTCGAGGGGTGTATCATAGACTTAGATGGTGAGTCCTTTGTGGTGGACTTGTTACCGACAGATATTGGGGGATTCAATGTGATTATAGGAATAGATTGGTTAGCTAAGCATGACGTCGTTATATTTTTTCCAAGAAGATGGTTAGAGTACCTTTGCCAAAGGGAGGAGAAGTGATAATCTATGGGGAAAAGAATCGGAAGACCAACACGATCATCTCGTCGCTCAAGGCACACAAGAGCCTGGCCAAAGGGTGTATTTCATATTTGGCTTACGTTATTGACGCGAAACTGGAAAAGAAGAAAATTGGAGATGTGGACGCGGTGCACAACTACCCGGACATATTTCCAGAAGAATTTTTGGGGCTACCGCCGGAGCGCCAAGTGGAGTTCCACATTGACCTCACTCTGGGTGCCGCCCCCCAATCGCCCGTGCTCCTTATCGTATAGCCCCGACGGAGATGCAAGAAATGATGACTCAACTACAATAACTTCTCGAGAAAGGATTCATACGACCAAGCTCGTCACCGTGGGGAACTTCAATTTTGTTTGTGAAGAAGAAAGACTGGTCCATGCGGACGTGTATCGACTACCGCAAGTTAAACAAGGTCACCGTGAAGAATAAGTATTCACTTCCTCGAATCGATGACCTTTTCGACCAATTGCAAGGAGTGGGATGTTTTTCTAAGATAGACTTAAGGTCCGGTTACCATCAAGTGCGAGCGAAGGAGAGCGACATTCCGAAAACGGCGTTTCAGACAAGATACGGCCACTATGAGTTTCTAGTAATGTCGTTTGGGTTAACTAACGCTCCGGCCGTATTTATGGATTTGATGAACTGAGTGTGTCGACCTTTCTTGGGCAAGTCGGTGATAGTTTTCATCGATGGCATATTGATCTATTCGTGAGACGAGGCCAAGCATAGTCATCATTTGAGGGAGGTGTTAGAGATTCTTCGGAAAGAGAAATTATTTGCAAAGTTCTCCAAGTGCGAGTTTTGGTTACAAGAAGTCCAATTTGTGGGCCATGTAGTGTCCAAGGATGGGGTGAAGGTAGATTCGGCGAAGATTGAAGCGATGATGAATTGGGAGCCACTGATGAGTCCAACGGAGATAAAAAGATTTTTGGCTTTGGCCGGCTACTACCGGCGGTTTATTCAAGACTCTTTGAAGATCGCCTCCCCACTCACATCATTGATAAGGAAGAACGTCAAGTTCTTATGGAGCGAGGCTCAAGACCAAGCCTTCTGAACTCTTCAAAAGAAGTTATGCGAGGCGCCAATTCTATCCTTACCCGAAGGATCGGATGACTTTGTGGTTTATAGTGATGCTTCCAAATTGGGTCTTGGGTGTGTCTTAATGCAAAGGGGGAAGGTGATAGCGTATGTGTCACGACAACTCAAGGACCACGAAAGGAACTACCCCACCCACGACTTGGAACTAGCGGCGGTGGTATTTGCATTGAAGCTATGGCGACACTACCTCTACGGGACGAAGTGTACACTCTTCACCGACTACAAAAGCTTGAAATACATATTTGGTCAAAAGGACCTCAACATGCAGCAAAGAAGATGGTTAGAACTTTTGAAGGACTATGATTGCGAGTTGCTTTACCACCCCGGTAAGACCAACATGGTGGCGGATGCATTGAGCCGAAAGAATTACGGGAGCGGAGTCAAAGTAACCCTTTCTAGAATCGACGTGATATCAAGCCTAGTGGAGGACATCAAAGCAAGTCAAGTAGAGTCACTTCATGAAGAGAACCTCAAAGCCCAAATCATGATGAAGCAACGAGAGCTACTAACGGAAGATAGTCGCGACCTCAAGCTATTTCAAGGAAGGATTTGGGTACCGAAGGTTGGAGGGATTTGTGAGTTGCTCTTAGAGGAAGCTCACAAATCTAAGTACTCTATACATCCCAGTAGCACCAAGATGTATAGATATTTTAAGTTGCACTACTGGTGGCCGGTAATGAAGCTCGATGTGGCTAACTATGTGAAGAGGTGCGTCACATGCCTTCAAGTCAAAGTGGAGCATCAAAGGCCCTATGGGAGTTTGCAACCATTGGCCATTTCGGAATGGAAGTGGGAGTGTATCACAATGGATTTCGTCACCAAACTACCAAGAACCTTGAAAGGTCATGATACTATTTGGGTGGTGATGGATCGACTCACGAAGAGCGCACACTTTTTGGCGATGCGAGAGACGTTACCGATGGACAAATTAGCCAAACTATTTATTGATGAAGTGGTATCGCGTCACGGTGTTCCACTATCTATAGTTTCGGATCGGGATAGCCGGTTCACTTCTAAGGTTTGGGATGGTCTACAAAAGGAGTTGGGCATGAGAATCAATTTGAGCATGGCGTATCATCCCCAAACAGACGACCAAAGTGAAAGGACGATCCAAACTCTCGAATACATGCCACGGTCGTGTGTTATCGACTTTGGGGGAAATTGGGATTCACATCTACCCCTGGTGGAGTTCGCCTACAATAATAGCTACCACTCGAGCATTGTGATGGCATCATTCGAGGCACTGTACGGACAGAAATGTAGAACACCGGTGTGTTGGCTTGAAGCGGGAGAAAAGCAATTTGTCAGGCCGGGGATCGTGCAAGAAACAGTGGAAAAGGTAAAAGGTATCCAAGAGTGTTTGAAGGCGGCGCAAGATCGTTAGAAAAGCTATGCGGACAAGAAGCGGAGACCAGTCAAATTCCAAGTGGGAGAGCGAGTTATGTTGAAGGTGTCACCGTGGAAGGGGATTATTCGCTTCGAGAAACGCGGGAAGCTTAGTCCCCGTTTCCTTGGACCCTTTGCAATATTGGAGAAGATTGGGCTTCAAGCCTATAGGTTGGACTTGCCACCGGAAATGGACGGGATTCACCCTACCTTCCATGTGTGTTACCTTCATAGATGTCTAGTCGAGGAGGATAGCGTCATCCTATTAACGGAAATCCGGGTAGACAACGGGAAGCGTTGTGTGGAAGAACCGGAAGCCATTTTGGAGTCAAAAACAAAGAAGTTGAGACATAAATATGTGACCATGGTTAAGGTCCAATAGAGGCACCAACGGGGCGCCAACGTGACATGGGAATCGGAAGAGGACATGAAGAAAAGATATCCCCGTTTGTTTGATGGATGAGATTTCGGGGACGAAATCCTCTTTAGGTGGGGATGATTGTAATACAATGACTTTTGACCAAGGAAAAGAGGGAGGAAGGCAGTGTCCCGCACGGATGGTCGCGCGAGTGGAACCGCACCACGAGCCGCACGAGGCTTTGTTCCCTCGCGACTCCAGAAGTCGGCGCGCCTCCCTGCGCGAGTCCAACTTGCCCAATACCCGTGCGCGGCCCCTGACGATTTAAAATGGGAAAACAACCATCTTTCTCATTTACTCCTCCATCCACTTTCTTTCAAAACTCTCTCTTCTCCAAATACCCTTCAATATATGACCTAGGAGCATTCAAGTCATATTCTCCACATTTATTGCAAGAATCAATCCCCAATCATGGATCTTAACCAAGGGTTCCAAGTTTTAAGATCATCTTCTTTCTCCATCCTCGCTTCTAGGATTTGCATGTTTCTAGGGTTTTCTATAAAACCTAGATTGTGAGTTTTCTAACCATTTTTAAAATGAGATACATGTCTTTATATGCTTTTTATTATCATATCATGTTCCTTCTCATCATGTTAATCACCTGATAAAATAGACCTAATCTTGTTATATTGGAAAATGTTGGGGTCTTGAGTTCTAATACTTTATGATGATCTTAATGGGGTTATTTGTTGGAAAATGTTGGGATATATTCACATGATATGCGTATTTGATGAATGATACATGTGGAATTTACTTGATTTAGGATTTTGACCTAAAATGAGGCTTGGAGCTATGTGGAATCTTTTATATAATTTTGCTTAGAGTAAAATGTATATAATGTAAGATTGAATATTGGATGAACCTCGAGTAGGCACTAGGAGGATGTAGTATTGGGGGCCACCTTATTGGTATGTGCCTATATCTCCGCCATTGGGAGTAATGCCTTGGAGGTAGTCTTCAAATGTGTCGAACCTTAGGGATGTTGCTAATGAGAGTGAGCATCAAGGTACATCGACTCTTGAGGTGAAACTCGTTGGTGTTTTGGGTCTCCCCCATTGATTCCTATATGGACCTTTATGTTGTTAAACCCCTTTAAATGAATATGTTATGCTATTGTTCAACTCACTAGGCTCTTTTGGCCTAACACTTGATTGGTTTGATGTGTATCTCAGGTTCTAGCGGCGTGACCGCTAAGAAGGTTTAACAAGCCCTTAGGGGGAGAGATTGGGGAGCATTTTGGGACGCCATTAGAAGATGTTTATTTTGGAATTTATATGACAACTATTTGTAACCTCATTTCTTGTTAGGAGTTAGATTAAGAGGTTGTTATCCTTTATTGCTTTATTATCACAAACATGTAATTATAACAGGCGTATATTGTTCCCCCATTTTGGGAAAGCTCGTGCTTTGGTATCATCTATATACCATATTTTCATTTCCAGAATTTTTTTTGTCCCAATTTTTTTGGGGTGTTACACATTTGGATCTCTTTCTCCCAATTTTCGAAAATAACGTGCATAATCGAAAACCATTAGGATTGACCGACCTCTCTATATCTTCGAAAACATCTGGATCGAGAACTATCTTCATCTTCGAAAACCATCTGGATTCGCATCTTCATCGATGTTTCTCTGTTGAAAATGAAGAAATCACCTCCCAAATCAGAATTGATTAATCGAAAAATCAAATACAAACCTAAATCTGGGAAAATGGAGAAGAAAACCTGTTGGGAATTTTAGATTTGTTCAAGTATGGTTAATGCTGCTAGTGTATCATGATTACTACTGCTAGTAGATTTAATATTGCTTGAAAAGTTAGTACTGCTACTTCAATAGTTAGTACTGTTTGGAGAGTTAGTACTGCTAGTAGTTAGTACTGCTAAGGGATTACTACTGCCAACATGATTAATACTGCTGAGGAGTTTAATGCTGCTGAACATGGTTAATACTTCTGAAGAAGGTTAGTGCTGCTTATGAGATGAAGATTCAGTATGGAATGAAGACAACTGTATAGAAGTCTTGCTAAAGTAAAGGAGATAATTATGGACTGAAGAGCAATTGTATTTTGATAATTATCTTGTAATATGTCTTGTATAAATAGTATAGAAGTCTTTGATAGAATTAAATTTTGATTGATAAGTTTTTAGAGAGAGAATTAACCTCAAGGTTTATAATCCTAATTCTAGAGAAGTAGAATTCGTCTTGGTGAGCCTGTTCATCAAGATTGAGGTTTTGTTTGAAAGCTTGTAACTTTAATCATTCAATAAAGTTTACAAAATGTGATTTCTATTTTACTGTTTCATTGATAGTTTGAATATTAAAGTGTTATTCCGCAACTTCTTTAATATTGTTTCTGAGTTTCACTATTCTTGTTAAGAATCAGATCCTGACAAGTGGTATCAGAGCCAAGTATTCTCAGAAACCTTCATTCATCATGGACAACACAGGTGAATCAAACAGTACTTTTGTCTCAAAGGTTCCCATGCTCAAACCTAATGAGTTTGACATGTGGAAAATTCGGATAAAGCAGTACATCCTCCTTACAGACTGTTCTATGTGGGACATTGTTGAGAATGGTCCCTCTGCTGAAGGTAAAATTGGACAAGATGGCAGAAGACCACCTCCAAAAACTGATGGTGAGAAGAAAGTCAGACAGTTGGAGATGAAAGCCTTAAGCACCCTGCTTTTGGCCATTCCTAATGAGTATCAACATCAGTTTCAACACTGCACAGATGCTCAGATTCTATGGAATGCTTTAGAGAAGAGATTTGCTGGCACCAAGAGCACTAAGAGGAATCAAAGGGATATTCTCAAGCAGCAATATGAGAATTTTACATCTTCAAAGAATGAGTCTATGACTCAAACTTTTGACAGATTCAATAAGTTAATTGGTGAGTTGGCTACTGTTGGAGTACAGATGGAACAAGATGATGTCAATCGAAAGTTCCTCAGATCTCTTGGAGATGAATGGACCATGTACACTGTTTCATTCAGACAGAATGATGAATTAGAAGAAAAGGAACTGGATGATCTGTACAATGATCTAAGAGTGTTTGAATCTGAGGTGGAAGCAAAGAAGAAGACTACTGGATATGTTCATAATGATGCACTCCTATCAGCATCAATTGATTCTACTGCTAACCCTAAATCAGTTAATGCTGCTTGTGGAGTAAATCAAGAAAAAGGCAATGAATCTGTTTTTGAAGCCTTTCTTTCCAGCCATGGTAACTCTTCTTTAATCAATGATGATTTGGAGCAGCTTCATCCTGATGATCTTGAAGAGATGGATATCAAATGGCAGATGGCCATGCTTTCTATGAGGGTGAAGAAATTCATCAAGAGGACTGCGAGGAACAACTTCTCCCAAAGAAGAGAAGATGAAGCAGGCTTTGATAAGTCAAAGGTGGAATGCTACAAGTGTCATATGAAGGGACACTTTGCCAGGGAATGCAGAAGTGGAGTGTCTCACAACAACCACCAACAAGCACAGACTGGAAGCTTCAACCAGAACAGAAACTCTGCTCAAGCTCTTGTTTCTCAACAAGGAATGAGGTTTGACTGGAGTGATCAAGCTGAAGAGGCCATTCAAAATCAAGCTCTCATGGCAGAGGTATCTGATCTCCCAATTGAGGTACTTTCTAATCTCTGTTCTCAAACTTGCATAGACACTGTTAAAAGGTACAGGGATCACAACCAGAATATGAGTGATGACCTTAAGAGGTTAGAAAAGGATAGAAAAGACTATGTGAGAATTATTGAGAGGTTTGAGGAACAAATCAAAGGTTTCCAACCCAATGAACTTCAACACACATATGATACAAATTACTGGAAGTGGGAGAAGAATGATCTAGAAATCCAACTAACAAAGTACAAGGAGGAGAATGAAAAGTTGAGAGGAGAACTAGACAAGGTTAAGCTAGATGTGGAAAAGTTTTCATATGCTTCTAAAGCCATGGATTCAATTCTAAAGGTCCAAATCCATGATAAGCTTAAACCAAGAATTGGGTACAATACCACACCACCACCATACAACAACAACTACATCCCTCCTAAATCAGACTTGCTAGAGACCAAGAATAGGAAGGACTTGCATGTGGGAGCCACTAAGATAGATCCTTTAGATGAAGTAGTTGTTAAGGACAAGACTAAGAAAGAAGCTGGTAAGAATAAGGATAACACTGTGAGTGGTGAGATTCCCTTAGAAAATAACATTCATACCAATGAGGGTGGTGGAAGGGATTGGGTCAAATCTGATGGTGTAGAGAAGACTGAGGGAAAGTCCAAAAAGGTTCATTACAAGCAGACTACAGTTGTGAATCATGTTCCTTGCAAACAGTGTGCATGTAATAAATCTGAGCCCCTAAAACATGATAAAAGGAGGGGAAATCAAAGAAATTGGAATAATCAGTGGGCTCAGAAACAAGGAGTTGATCTGAGTAGAATCATCAGACCAAAACCTTGTTTCATATGTGGCAAATTGAATCATCTTGCTAAGCACTGTTATTTCAATCCTATGAACCAAAGGATAAATTTTCAAAGATCTATGCAAAAACCCTTTGGTTATAGGAAGAATGAAAGGAACCATGTGGCTAAGAAACATGCTAAATCTAAAAGCCATATGAAGAAAAAGACTGTAAAAGAGAGTGTCAAGATGTGGGTTCCCAAAAGCACTAAAACTGGTAGTACTGCTACCACAAATAGTGCTGCTGACAAAGATAGTGCTGCCAGAAGCAATACTACTGCTATCAATGTTAGTGCTGCTAACATTGTTAGTACTTCTTCAAATGTTAATACTGCTAACTCTGTTAGTGCTTCTAACAAGGTTAGTACTGCTAAACCTGTTAGTGTTGCTAACTCTGTTAGTACTTCTAAAATTAGTACTGCTTCTAGTGTTAGTGCTTCTAGACCAATCATCTTGACAAAGTACTCCAGTCAAGAGGATTCTAAATTTAAAAATCTCATCAAAAAGGAGTGTAAGTACTTTGATGAGAAAGGGAGGCCCAAGACCACTTTGGCTTGGGTTCCCAGTCAATACTAATTGATTTACCTTATGTGCAGGTCAATCAGCAGCTCAAGGGAAAGAGTATTTGGCATGTTGATAATGGTTGCTCTAGGCACATGACAGGGAACATGGCTTGCCCCAAGAATTTCAAGAAAATTGATGGAGTGCATGTTGCCTTTGGTACTACTCCAGATGGAGGTAAGATTAGTGGTAAGGGTGATGTAACAAAAGGTAAGATGACCTTTGAGGATGTTTTCTATGTTGAGCAGTTAAGGTACAACCTGTTAAGTGTATCACAGGTTTGTGACAAAAAGCATAGTATATTATTCACTGATTCAGAGTGCATTATCCTTGCTCCTGGATTCAAGGTAGTTGATGAAAAGATGATACTACTAAGAACCCCCAGAAAGGACAATGTATATTGTTTAGATATGGAAAGTGTTTCATTTGATTCATCCCTAAATTGTCTTGTTTCAAAAGCATCTTTGGATGAATCATCACTTTGGCACAGAAGGATGCGTCACATGAACTTTAAAACAATGAATAAACTTGTTAAAAACAACCTTGTAAGAGGTTTGCCTTCAAAAGTCTTTTCATGTGATGATCATTGTGTTGCTTGTCTCAAAGGCAAACAACACAAAACTTCTCATAAGTCCAAAGAAGTGAATACAATTCTTCTTCTCTTCAGTTGTTGCATATGGATCTGTTTGGTCCTATAAATGTTATGAGTATAGGTAAGAAATCATACTGCTTAGTTATTGTTGATGATTACTCTAGATTTACTTGGGTATATTTTCTAAGGACTAAGGATGAGACAAGTGGACTGATCAAATCCTTTATTCTAAGAATTGAAAACCAAACAAATCAAAAGGTAAAAGTCATTAGGTCAGACAATGGTACTGAATTTAAAAATCTTGACCTAAACACATTTTGTGAGGAAAAAGGAATTGAGAGGCAATACAGTGCTCCTAGGACTCCACAACAAAATGGTTTGATTCAAAACTTCCAATTACTTTCTGGGCTGAAGCAGTTAATACTGCTTGCTATGTCCAAAACAGAGTTCTAGTAGTCAAGCCTAAAAACAAGACACCATATGAGCTTTTAAATAAAAGAAAACCATTTATTGGATTTTTCAAACCTTTTGGGTGTCCTTGTACCATTCTCAATACCAAAACTTACTTAGGAAAGTTTGATAGCAAAGCAGATGATGGTTTTCTTGTTGGTTACTCATCTCAGAGTAAGCCCTACAGAGTATTTAATTCTTCTTCTAGAATAATTGAGGAAAGTGACAATGTCAAATGCAATGAGAACACACCAAACCCTATTGTTTCAGGTCCTCAGTGGCTATTTGACATTGATTCACTAACTAACTCTTTGGGTTTCAGTAGTGATGATCATGCAGGATCAGGAAGTAGAGGATCAGGGGAAGAACAAGTACAACATATTATTCCTCAGTCTGTGATCTTTCCATTACCTACAATGGAACCTGTTGAAATCTGTGAAAAGGAGACTGTTACTGAACCAATTCAGAATGAAGAAGAAAGAAGAGATGAGGAGAATCCAGAGCATGAAGAGCCAGAAGTAGCTGATGAGATTCTCTCAGCGGACTTAAATGATTCCAATTTAGATGTGAGAATTAATGAAGAACCTAGTCTTCAGACAAGAACTCAGAAGAATCATCCTCCTGAGCTGGTAATAGGAGAAATCTCTTCTCCTATGATGACTAGGAAACAAAGCAGACTTCAAGACATGCAGGATCAGCAGAATACAGTACTCTCTTGCTTTCTATCTCAGATTGAGCCTAAGAAGGCTCATGATGCAATGAAAGATTCAAGTTGGATAGAATCCATGCAAAAAGATCTGCTACAGTTCAAATTGCAAGATGTTTGGGACTTGGTGGACCTTCCAAAAAGTCATAGAGCAATTGGCACCAAGTGGATTTTCAGAAATAAAAGGGATGAGAGAGGAATAGTAATCAGGAACAAAACAAGGCTAGTGGCACAAGGGTACACTCAGGAAGAAGGTATAGACTATGAGGAAGTTTTTGCTCCAATTGCAAGGGTAGAGGCAATTAGGCTGTTTCTAGCCTATGCTTCATTTATGAAGTTCAAGGTATATCAAATGGATGTGAAGAGTGCCTTTCTATATGGAACAATTGATGAGGAAGTATATGTCTGTCAACCCCCTGGATTTGAGAATCCATCATATCCTGATAGAGTATACAAACTGAAGAAATCTCTCTATGGTCTACATCAAGCCCCAAGAGCATGGTATGATACTCTGTCTACCTATCTCTTGGAAAATGGGTTTGAAAGAGGAATAATTGACAAAAACCTTTTCATTAGAAGAAGTAAGAAGGACATCCTACTTGTTCAGATCTATATGGATGACATCATCTTTGGATCCACAAAAGATCAGATGTGTAGAGACTTTGAAGAGTTGATGCACAAGAGCTTCAAAATGAGTTCAATGGGTGAACTTACTTTCTTCCTTGGGCTTCAAGTGAAACAGCAGAAAGATGGGATTTTCATAAGTCAATCAAAGTATGTGAAAGACATCTTGGATAAGTATGGTCTATCAGACTCAAAGCCAGCAAGCACACCAATGAAAACACACAAACAGATCACTGCTGATCTTGAGGGGGAGGATGTTGATGTCCATCTTTTAGATCAATGATTGGATCTCTCATGTATCTCACAGCCTCAAGACCATATATCATGTTTCCAGTGTGTGTGTGTGCCAGATTCCAAGTCAAGCCAAAGCAGTCACATCTTCAAGCTGTAAAGAGGATTTTCAGATACTTAAGAGGGCAACCTAGATTAGGTATTTGGTATCCTTATGAATCTTCTTTTGACTTGACTGCATATTCAGACAGTGACTTGGGTGGTTCTAATATGGATAGAAAGTCTACTTCAGGGGGATGTCAACTTTTGGGTGCAAGACTAGTATCTTGGCAGTGCAAGAAGCAAACCACAGTGTTCTTATCCACAACAGAAGCTGAGTACATTGTTGCTGCAAGTTGCTGTTCTCAGGTTTTATGGATTCAGAATCAAATGCTGGACTATGGGGTAACCTTTCTGCACACTCCAATCTTCATTGACAATAGCAGTGCTATTAGCATTGTTAACAATCCAGTCAAGCACTCCAAAACAAAGCACATTGAAATCAGGTATCACTTTATTAGAGACTGCAATGAAAAGAAACGTATTCAAGTTGCTAAAGTACATACTGATAACCAGTTTGCTGATCTATTCACTAAAGCTTTTGATGTGGGTAGATTCACTTTCTTGGTCACAAGTGTGGGCATGATCAACTCTGAATGAGCTCATGTTTAAAAAGTGATTGTATACCTGTTATTTGTTTATTTTTGGTGCTACTAATCATCTTTCTCAGGAAGTGTATTGCCTGGCTCAGACTAACACAAGCATCAATAGCGTAAGTATAGTTAATGCTGCCGGTGCAAAGTTACTACTTCAGGTATCAGATAATACTGCTCTCAGTTAATACTGCTAGTTAGTTAATACTGCTAGTTAGTTAATACTGCTAGTGGTTAATACTGCTCTCAGTTAATACTACTAGTTAGTTAATACTGCTAGTGGTTAATACTGCTCTCAGTTAATACTGCTAGTTAGTTAATACTACTAGATGGTTAATACTGTTTCTTTCCCAAATCATATAAGTACCCTTTTTGCCCGCCTAAAAGCTCATAACGACTCTTTGAATATTGTTCATCTTCACTCTAACCTTTTTCTCTCAAGCAACCAGTGTGGTTCAGTCAAGAATCCTAAAGCTCGATGGCATCAATGGCGTTTATTGATGAACACAATGAGATCGCGATGCTTCAAAAGCCTAAGCAAGTTACTGGATTCCATCAGATAGTCGATTTTCTCAATACCAGTCATATCTCTCATGCGCTTACAGTATCACCACCAATCTACATCGAGCAACAGAAGCAATTTTGGGCCAATGCCACCGCTGTTACTGAAAACAGTGTGCAGTTGATCAAGACAAGGGTGTGTGACAAACCCTTGATAGTCACTGAATAGGTTATTCGCATCTGTCTATGACTAGATGATGCTGCAGGTATTACCTCTAACTCTAATGAGGATTTGTTTGCCAATCTCTCAAGAATGGGGTATGGAGGCCCTCTGTGTGTCTTCAAATTTTCAAAAGCTAAATTTTCTCCCCAATGGCGTTTTCTTGTTCATACCCTTATGCACTGTATTTCTAGAAAAACTACTGGATGGAGTTAGTTCAGTAGTACCATTGCTTATGCTTTGGTCTGCTTGTCCACTGCCAGAAAGTATAATTTCTCAAAAATGATTTTCAATGACCTTGTGTCAAACTTGGGAAATAAAAAGAGTTTCTATATGTACCCAAGATTTGTCCAGGCAGTTATCACCACTGAATTGATGGATATGCCTCAATTTGATGAGGTATATGTACCTAAAATCCCCAAGGGCAAGGTCTTTTCAAATATGAAGAGATCTGCCATGGACTTGGAAGGAGTTGACACCCCATTGTTCTCTACAATGATGGTGGTGTCCCATAATCAAGAAGGTATGACATCAGGGTCAGGGCCCTCACTAGACCATCACACTGAGAGCCAATCCCAACCTTCAATCACTATATCAATCCCTCAGTCCCTTCTTCAAAAACCAACTTCTCCAATCACCCATACTTACATAAGGAAAAAGGTAAAGAAGGTTCCTTCCCTTCTTGTACCTTAACCCACAAAGCCTTCAAGCCCTCTAATGGAGAATTCTCCATTAGAGAATATCTATAGAGAAACCACAGGGGTGTCTCCCAACCCCAAGGAGGTGCTCACTGAGGAGATGCATGAGCATATGGGTGAGAAGGCTGCCACTACTCCTGCTAGCATAGAAAAGGACAGTGGCAACATCAATAAGACCTTCCCCATGGCAACTTTGAATGAGCAATCATTCAAAGGTCCCAGGTGCCAAGAAACCAAATGGGGTGGAGGGTGCTTCTGCTAGGCAGAAGACTTCCACTACTAAATGTTCCAATGATCCTTGAAAACGGGGTAACACTCCTGGAGAAGGTGAGGATAGATATAACTACCAAGAATTGATGGATACAGTGGGCAACATTAATCTAGATGTCATCAAACAGGGAGCAGATATAGAGGAGATGAAATTGGTTATTCTGTCTCAACAAGTGCAGATTACCAAATTGAAGAAACTAGTAAAGAAGTTGGTGCAGAAAAGAAAAAGAAAACAGTATGTCCTGAAGAAGAGGGGAGATGCTTTCAAAAAGGGGGAGAAACAAGATGAAAAGGAGAAACTCAGTCCTAGTAGTATGGAAGCTCAATTTGAGGGGGAGCAGAATAGGGAAGTAGAAAACAAAGAGGCAGAAACTAGTAAAGAGGCAGAAATTGTTAAACAAGCAGCAGTAACTGAAAAAGCTCAAGCAGCAGTAACAGGGCTATCTATTGAAGAGATAGAAATAGCAGAAATCCTTCTAAAAGCCAAAACAGACACTCCCAAGGCTACTCAAAAGGCCAAGGGAGTGTTAATTAAAGAAGGAGGTCTTGAGCAGAAAAGCAAAGAAATCAGTGAGGCAGAATTGAAGAAGAAAGGAAAGGCTAAGATGGTTGAAACTGAGCAACCTTTAAAGCAGCAAAAACAGATAGAGCTAGATGAAGAAGTGGCAAAACAGCTTCAAGCAGAGATGGAAAAGGAGGAACAAATTCAATCAGAAAAGGACAGAGAGCTTGCACTGAATATGGCTAAAAAGCTCAATGAAGAATATCAAAAGAGTTTGAAAGCTGCAACTGAGGCCAAGAAAAGTATAGTAAAAGCAACCAAGCACAGACTGCCTTCAAAGATTCAGAAAAGACAACCCTCTAAGACCTTTTTGGCCAATCAAGAAAGGAGAAAAATGATAAACTTTCTGAGAGGCTCATTGGTGTAAAAGAAGAGATGTTTGCTAACATGGCATACAGCAAAGTTGAGGAGCTTTATAAAAAGGAAATGGCAAAGCTTCAAGGGGACTCCTCTCAAAAGGAAGAAGCTGAAAGAAGGATGAAAGAGAGACATGACCTCAACATCCAACAACCCTTCCCTGAGGAAACCACTCCTTCAAAAGAAAAGGCTGAAAAGAAGGAAGAGAATGTTGCTGTGGAAGTCAAATTTGCAAAGAGAGTAAAGACCATAGCTTCCAAGAAACAGTCCAAAAAGCCAAGAATTGAAGAAGCAGAAAAAGAGGCAGAACCATCTGTTGCAGATCATACAGAGCAAACAAGTCAAAGTGCACAACAACCAAATCAATCTGATGAGCATGTTGGTCTTTACATGACTTTAATAGAACCAGTACAGGTTGTTCCCATTTCTGTGAAGGCACCAGAAATCATCTTTTGGGATATTCTGAGGGACAACAGAAAGGATTACTTCAGACTCAAAAGAGTTGGTGACTTGTTTGAAGTATACACAACTTGGGGCAAAGTGATCAGAAGTTGTTCCAGGGTTGACTTAGAAAAATGCATAAGGTGGGAATAAAGCTATATGAGCATGTTATGAAAGGAACTGAAGAAAGTCTACTAAAAGTTGCTATGGAATACTTGTGTATGATGTTTGAACCAGAAAAAGTGGTGTACAGGATCAAGGATTTGCATCATGAGTATGGGTTCAAAAGGATTGATCAGTGGATGCTCTTTGAAAATTGTGGTGTCTACATGATCACAATAGATAACTGTTATCATGAGTATTTTATAGTGGACAAAGTGTATGATCATAGCAAGGAGAAGCTGAAAGGAATGCTGAAAGCCAAGCTAGTGTGTGCAAAAGGATCTGAAATGGCCAGAATTGTGATAAGAAGGACAATCAATCAAAGTATGGGACTGGATCCAAATTTGGGCAACTAAGTTGAAGTTTTGAAAGCATCTTGAAGACCATATCTGAAGAACTTGACTTCTCTTCCTAAAAGTCAAGTTAGGGGGAGATTGTTGGGAATTTAAGATTTGTTCAAGTATGGTTAATACTGCTAGTATATCATGATTACTACTGCTAGTAGATTTAATACTGCTTGAAAAGTTAGTGTTGCTACTTCAATAGTTAGTACTGCTTGGAGAGTTAGTACTGCTAGTAGTTAGTACTGCTAAGGGATTACTACTGCCAACATGATTAATACTGCTGAGGAGTTTAATGTTGCTGAACATGGTTAATACTTCTGAAGAAGGTTAGTGCTGCTTATGAGATGAAGATTCAGTATGGAATGAAGACAGCTGTATAGAAGTCTTGCTAAAGTAAAGGAGATAATTATGGACTGAAGATCAATTGTATTTTGATAATTATCTTGTAATATGTCTTGTATAAATAGTATAGAATTCTTTGATAGAATTAACTTTTGATTGATAAGTTTTTAGAGAGAGAATTAACCTCAAGGTTTATAATCCTAGTTCTAGAGAAGTAGAATTCGTCTTGGTGAGCCTGTTCATCAAGATTGAGGTTTTGTTTGAAAGCTTGTAACTTTAATCATTCAATAAAGTTTACAAGTTGTGATTTCTATTTTATTGTTTCATTGATAGTTTGAATATTAAAGTGTTATTCCGCAACTTCTTTAATATTGTTTCTGAGTTTCATTATTCTTGTTAAGAATCAGATCCTGACAAAACCCAACTTCAACCTGCAAAAAAATGAGGTGAAAAGTCTCAAAAGATAACCCCTTTGTTTGCTTGCATAGAGATAAGTATACATATAAGATCGTTGGGGGTAGGGGCTTTTGAAGCAAGGGTATCATGAGGTTTGCATATTTGGTTCTTGATGAATAAAAAATATATGCATAATAAAATAATATATTCCAATATATTTAAAATAAAAATAAGAAAATGAAGAAAAATGGTAAAAGACAAAACTACCCTTTAGTTAACTGGTTTTACAGGTCAAAATGATCTATATAATAGGTTTTAGAAAGTCCAGGGATTTAATTGTTCAAAATAATTGTCCAATGACTTAATCACTCAAAATGGAAAAGTCTCTTGGGTTTTTTTAGACTTTTCCCTATATTGAAAAGTGTGTTACGAAAAGAGCTTTCATACGTTTTTATACATTGTCAACATTATTTTTAAATGTGTAACGAACTTAAAAAAATCAAACATTTATAAGAAGGCATAAAGTCTTTTTGCAAAAATGGACCTAAAGGGTCACAAGCCCAATGGTACCTCTGCTATCGTAAAGCCCAACTTCCAAGAGGTGAAGAGTTTAAACCTTATCAAAGATGTGCGAGTGTGAGTATTTTGTGTATATAAATATTATACTTAAAAAAGACACAAAAAAAGAGTTTTTATTTTGTAAAAACTATGATTTGGGTATATTTGGAAAAGTTAAAAATTGTAGTGCCCAATCAGACGTGTTTATAGAATGACAAATTTTGGACTTCTAGATAGGAGAAGATTCGGACAACCAAAACTTTAGGCTATAAATTGATATTGTAACCATCATTTCAAAAACTTGTGCCAAGACAAAGTTTCTCATGAATCTCGTATTACTTCCATCATCTTTTGAAGATAAACTTACATACAACATACTTATCTAAATATAAAGAAGTCACTTATGTTTATCTTGATGATACTGGCCATTTGTAAGTGACTTCATTTTAAGTGTCTAATTCGTTCTTATCTCTTGCTTGAGTGAATAACGTAAATAACACATTATAGTGAATCATGGTCTCATGGTGGAATCGAAAAAAATAGAGCAATCAAGTTTAGATGGACAACTCTAAATATCAATGTTTATATCTTATACTCAAATTATTATTCAACACATTTTTGTTCGAGTTTCAACGTGTTGAAAAGCCCATATCTTGTGTCAAACAACCTTTGCCCTCTCCCAAGATTGTACTACCACTTTAAACTTTATCTTTCTTGGAACTACACAGGTAGTTCCTCACTTCACAAACATATTACAAATTGGTCAAGTTTTGGGGTGTTATAATATGTTATACCATTGATCAAACTTTATTTGTTGTGTAACAACCCAAACAAGACATGCAAAAATTTCAACTCAAAACAGTCCCAAATATTTTCAATTTAATATAGAATATTCAATAAGTAGTAGCAGAAAAACACTCCCACAGCCGAGAATCTCTAGCGCCTAATAAGGCTACTAAAATAAAGCGAACTAACGCTCTATCCTCGAGTCATCCATCTCCAAGCCTTCAAACCTTCTCCTTCCCTTTGGAAGAAGCACCGCTAGACTTCTTGCCTGAAAATGGTTTTAGTTTTGAAAAGCGAGGGTTAGACCACAAGGTCTAGTGAATCCCTCTCGATTACAGTTATAAACAATGCATGAAAATAACGATTATACTGTTGTAAAGACAAACAAAATAGAACGACGTCATACATGGGAATTGCACAGTGGTTATTTCCCGATAATCCACAAATGTCGTCAACCACGATCGGGGCCCAATCAGACTCTCCTTTCGCCTCTAGGGCCCAAGCGACTGTGCCCGCGATAGTGACAATGTCACTATCGCATGGGCATTATCGCGAGGGAGTTTGAGGCCACGGTACATATGATGCGATTGTGATCGGCGATAGTGCCATGGTCACAATCGCGATGTCAAGGTCGCGAGAGGGGGGGAGGTCTCGGTACAGTTGTCGCGACTGTGCCCGCGATTGTGCCAAGGGCACTATCGCGTGGGCACTATCGTACGCGGTGTCCAGACGACCAAACTCTCATTTGATGCCATTTTTAGGGTTTAGTTCATTAGTTGAAGTTGCAGCTCCTTGAAGACGTTTTCACACACTAAAGGTGCGATTTTCACACACTCTTCCCTTCCTCTCTCTTCATTAATTGTTAGGTGGGTAAATCATTAATGGTTAATGATCCTTAGGGTTTTGAGTTCATAGGAGTTACTCTTTCAAGATCAAAGGGTGGAAGTCTCAATCCCATTCATTCCTCACTTCTAGGATTTGTTCATTTAACTTCTAAGTAAGTTTTCTTAACTTATGTACATGCATACTTGCACTATTACTTGTTTATATGAAATATATGAAATGCATGATGTTGACCTAAAAACTAGGGTTTTGCTTATCTTCAATAAATAAGATTTTTGGGGTTGGTGGAAGTGTTTAAACATGTGGAAGAGTGTTATTTACAAGTATTATAGAAAAGGGACAATTCATGGTGTAGGTCTACATCTCTACATAATGAAATGTCAAATGCCTAAATTCTTATCAGCAGTTGGGGTCACTATACTAGTTGGGGGATTTGTATGTGGTTAAATGAGTTGTAGTTTCTTATGGTGAATATGTATCAAGCATGATCACACTATTTGGGCCAATAATATCTTTGCATGAAGATTGTCATCTATAATTGTTCATAACTCTTGTTGGGAGTCTTATATCTATTTCCTTGTGCACGAGGATTTAGATGGTATGCATGAGTATTGCATGGTTATTGCCGTTGGGCATTTTGAGTAGACAATAGGGGGCGCAAGTCCCTTAGTTGTACATTCAGCTAGATTGGATAGGCACCCTTGCCTGTAAGACCTTGAGGTGTAACCCGACGGGGTAAGCACTAGAGGCAGAGAGGGTTTGAGGATTGTGATGTCCGGCGTGGCATGGGAACTAGAACCGGGCTGGACGGTGAAATCCAATCTAGATCGCGGCTTACCCCGCTTTATATGGAAGATATTCGTGTATTAATTATACAGGAAATTACAATGTCCCGATTTGGGAGGTTTGGCATTGACTTCAATGCATTGGGAATCGGTAACATCTAATTATTGTTATTGTTTACATTATAATTGGTATCGGCATAACAACCAATAGACTTCGTTCTAACACTTGTGTTCATGTTTAAATGGTTCACAGGTTCCGTTAGCGGTGCGAGTAGGATGTCTTAATCTGTCGGGATCGCACCTAGGATTCCTCCTTGGACCGGGCATTTTTGGGAAAAAGAGAAAGAGCGTTTTAAAGTCTTAGTGACACCCACTTTAATCTAGTTGCCAATTATTCTAGATTGAATAGGTTGTCATGTATATGTCTTATTTATTCCGCTACTTCATTTTAGACTACCCCGACTCTGTTGGGTTTTAGTCAATATGTTTACAGGTTTTGGATTCAACTTATTTTAGGCGTTATATTGCATAAATTTTAAGTTTTATTTTACCCAAATTTTTAGCGTGTTACAAGTTGGTATCAGAGCTTTAGTTTAAGTGAACTAGGTATGTAGACACGATGCCTAGACTTAAGTTGAGACTATTAAGCTATGAACTGTGAGCTTTGGGTAGAATTTCTAAGATGGGACGACCCTAGAGTCGACAGAAACTACGTCGTTGAGAATTATAAAAGTGGTAGCGAGAATTTTTATGTATTGTATGTTCATAATTTCAATTAGCTACTGTTGTTATGAATATATGATTACGTGAACGTACTTGAATTACTATGATTATGATGATCAATGGACCGTACGAGTATGTTTCTTGTGTATTTTAGTGTTGCTTATTTCCATTTCCTTACTTCTTGTGTGGCAGATCCGAAATGGTAAATACTCGGAATCGCCCACTGATCGAGGGAGAGATGCCTGAGGATATTTCATCTAACCCGAACCCCGTGGTTCGAGTGGCAAATGTGGTTCCTCCCGGCATGCCGCCGATATTTACCGGACCAGAGGAAATCATACCTAGAGTGGAACTAGCATCCACAAATCCGGTCATTCAGGATGCAAACCCGCAAGCTGACATGGTGGCCAGTGTTATGCAAATGGTAACATCGGCCATGGAAAAACAACAAGAAGCATTCCTGAAAATGTTAGAAGATAGAGATGCCAGTCTTCGGAAGCCAGAGGTGGTTGCAGAGAACGCGGTAGCTGGCTCGGGTGGTACCGGGGGCGAGAACCGTACTGAGGGAGTGGTGGTATTAGAGACAAGACAAACTGGAAAGGGTTGCTCGTATAAGTCCTTCATGGGGTGTAAACCGCCAGAGTTCGTCGGGGCCGATGATCCCGTAGCTTGCATGAAATGGTTGAGGGAAATTGAGCAGGCCTTCAGGGCTTGTGGATGTGATGAGAATCAGAAGGTGAATTTTGGTTCCCAAATGCTTCGGGGTGCGACTTTAATATGGTGAGACATCCACACCGCAACAATAGGGGAAGTCGTGTTAGCAAAGATGTCATGGGCCACCTTCAAGAAGAAGGTTATGGAAGAATACTGTAATGAAAACGAGATGGATCTGATCGAGGAAGAGTTCCGAGCGCTAAAGAAAGGGGATCTGACGGTGAGGGAATATACCCGTCTTTTCATGGAGAAGCTGAATCTTGTGGGGCATGTGGCCCCGACCGAGAAGGAACAGATAAAGGCCTATCTG
Source organism: Arctium lappa (assembly GCA_023525745.1). NCBI lineage: Eukaryota > Viridiplantae > Streptophyta > Magnoliopsida > Asterales > Asteraceae > Arctium > Arctium lappa. Next base: position 15,304,636 of record CM042056.1, on the reverse strand, counting down.
AAGGGCCTAACCGCGGACATGGGAAACCGAGCCCAAAACTCGAAAGCTACAAATCTACGAGAGATCATCGAGGAAGCCAAAGTAATGGAAAGAGTCTATGCTAGAGACAAGGAAGAGAAGTCGAAGGCTGCAGAAAAGAGGAAAAGTGAAGTGTCGCCGAGTTCATTCAAGCGACCGAAGTTCCAACCGAACGTTAGAAACTTTGATGATCGCCGGGAGACGAATTTGTGTCCCAAGTGCAAGAGCAAGCATTTTGGTCCTTGCAACTCCAACCCCGACAAGTCATGTGCTACAAGTGTAATAAGCCGGGTCACATAAGTCCGCGTTGTCCCATGCCGGGGACACTTTGTTTCGAATGCAAGGAGCCAGGGCACATTAGGAGGGATTGCCCCAAGCTAAGGGGTGGAGTTAGAGGAGGAAACCCACCAATTCAACCAAAGAGGTAAGTCGTCCCTAAAGCTCAAGGGAGGGCCTTCCAAATGACAAGAGAGGAAGCGAAGGAAACTACTGACGTGGTGTCGGGTACGTTCTTAATCAACTCACTTGCTGCTAAGGTGCTATTTGATTCAGGTGCGAATTTCTCTTTCGTGTCCCTTGACTTTTGCAAAGAATTGAACGTGCCCACTAGTACTCTTATCGATTCCTTAGTAGTAGAGATAGCAAATGGGGAACAAATGATCTTACGGGAAGTGTTGGAAAAATTCCAGCTAGAGATTAGTGGGGAGTTGTTCGTTGTGGACCTACTCCCTATGGCAATCGTGAGTTTCGATGTAGTGATCGGAATGGACTGGTTGTCTCATCACAAGGCGGAGATCTTTTGTTTAAAGAAGATGATCAGATTACCGACTTCAAGCGGGAGGTTTGTCTTTGTCTACAGGGAGAAGCGTAAGGGTGAAGTGGCTCTTATTTCTTCCATCAAGGCAAGTAAGTGTCTTGCGAAGAATTGTCCTTCATTCATTGCCTACGTGTTGGATGCCAAAGCAGAGAAGAAAAAGATTGAAGATGTTCGAGTCGTTAGTGAGTATCCAGGCGTCTTTCCTGACGATCTTCTGGGTTTGCCACCCGACCGCCAGGTGGAGTTCCGAATCGATTTAATCCCTGGGGCAACGCCGATTGCCTGTGCACCGTACCGTCTTGCTCCGACCGAAATGCAAGAAATGATGTCACAACTTCAAGAGTTGTTGGAGAAGGGATTTGTGAGGCCGAGTTCCTCGCCTTGGGGAGATCCGTTACTCTTCGTCAAGAAGAAGGATGGATCGATGCGGATGTGCATCGACTATCGGGAGTTGAACAAGGTAACCGTAAATAACAAGTATCCATTACCCCGAATCGACGATCTCTTAGATCAACTGCAAGGATCCGGATGTTTCTCAAAGATCGACCGTCGATCGGGTTATCATCAAGTTAGAGTTAGAGGAGAAGACATTTCCAAGACCGCCTTTAGAACCCGTTATGGTCACTACGAGTTCTTGGTTATGTCCTTCGGGCTAACCAATGCGCCGGCGGTATTCATGGATTTGATGAACCGTGTTTGTCGGCCTTTCCTAGACAAGTCGGTCATAGTATTCATCGATGATATCTTGGTGTACTTGAAGAATGATGAAGAACATGAGTGACATCTCCGAGAAGTGTTAGAGGTGTTAAGGGACGAGAAGCTTTACGCTAAATTCTCCAAGTGTGAATTTTGGCTAAGAGAGGTTCAGTTTTTGGGTCATGTGGTGTCAAGTGAAGGAGTAAAGGTGGACCCATCAAAGATTGAGACTATGATCAATTGGGAACCGCCAAAAAGTCTTACGGAAATCCGGAGTTTCTTGGGTCTAGCCGGTTACTATAGAAGATTTATCCAAGATTTTTCTAAGATCGCCTCACCATTGACATCTCTGACAAGGAAGAACGTGAAGTTCCTTTGGACCGAGAAACAAGAGCAAGCCTTTCGGGCCCTCCAAAGGAAATTGTGTGAAGCGCCAATCTTATCTCTACCCGAGGGGACAGAAGACTTTGTAGTCTACAACGATGCGTCTAAGATGGGTTTAGGGTGTGTCTTGATGCAAAGGGGCAAGGTAATAGCTTATGCATCCAGGCAATTGAAGGAGCATGAAAAGAACTACCCAACTCACGATCTCGACCTAGCGGCAGTGGTGTTCGCCTTGAAGTTATGGCGACACTACCTTTACGGGACGAGGTGTACCCTTTTTACCGACCACAAAAGCCTGAAGTACGTCTTCGGTCAGAAAGAGTTGAATATGCGACAAAGGAGATGGCTCGAACTACTCAAGGATTATGACTGTGAACTTTAATACCATCCTGGAAAAGCAAATGTGGTCGCGGATGCCTTGAGCCGGAAGGAGTACAGTCGTGGAGTTCAAGCCACCTTTGCAAGGGTAGATGTAGTCTCAAGCCTAATTGATAAAATCAAAGCATCACAGTCAGAGGCCCTTCTTGAAGTCAACCTCAAAAGTGAAATTATGGTGAAGCAACATCTCCAATTGACCGAGGATGGAAGAGGTTTGAAGTTATATCAAGGTCGAATTTGGGTGCCAAATATTGGAGGATGTCGGGATCTACTATTGGAGGACGCACACAAGTCCAAGTACTCGATACATCCAGGAAGTACTAAGATGTATCGTGATTTAAAGCTCAATTATTGGTGGCCAGTGATGAAACTAGACGTGGCTAGTTATGTGGAGCAATGCATAACTTGCCTACAAGTGAAGGCGGAGCACCAACGACCATACGGTAGTCTCCAATCCTTTGAAATACCGGAGTGGAAATGGGAGCACATCACCATGGACTTTGTAACCAAGCTACCGAGAACTTTAAAGAACCACGATACCATTTGGGTAATAGTGGATCGTTTGACCAAGAGCGCGCATTTCTTGTCCATGCGAGAGACACTACCAATGGACAAGCTGGCCAAACTGTACATTGATGAGGTAGTCTCGATGCATGGAGTGCCACTTTCTATTGTGTCCGGCCGCGATAGCCGCTTTACATCACACTTTTGGGATAGTTTATAGAAGGAGTTGGGCACAAGAGTTAAGTTGAGTACCGCCTATCACCCGCAGACAGACGGTCAGAGCGAGAGGACCATCCAGACCCTCGAAGACATGTTGAGGTCGTGTGTTATCGATTTCGGGGGAAATTGGGATGCACACCTTCCACTAGTGGAGTTCGCCTACAACAACAGTTATCACTCAAGTATTGATATGGCGCCATTCGAGGCATTGTATGGAAGGAAGTGTAGGACACCTGTGTGTTGGTTGGAAGTGGGTGATAAACAGTTTGCCGGACCGGAGATCATTCAAGAGATGACCGACAAAGTGAAGGTCATCAGAGAGCGTTTGAAAGCGGCACAAGATAGGCAGAAGAGCTACGCGGACAAGAAGAGAAGACCGGTCGAGTTCCAAGTAGGGGACCGGGTAATGTTGAAAGTGTCACCGTGGAAAGGATTGATAAGGTTCGGAAAGGGTGGGAAACTCAGTCCCCGTTTCCTTGGGCCTTTCACTATCCTTAAACGTATTGGTCTACAAGCCTACAAGTTGGATCTCCCGCCGGAGATGGACGAAATTCACCCCGCCTTTCATGTGTGCTACTTGCGGAATGCCTAACCGAAGAAGAGAGTGTCATCCCACTTTCGGAAATCAGAGTGGACAACAATCGATGTATAGAGGAACCCGAATCTATCCTCGAAAGGAAGACGAAGAGGCTACGGCACAAAGAAGTGGTCATGGTAAAGATTCAATGGAAGCACCACCGCGGAACCAACGTAACTTGGGAATCGGAAGAAGATATGAGGAGGCGATACCCTCATTTATTTGGTTAGATTGGATTTCGAGGACGAAATCCATTTTAAGGGGTGGAGGATTGTAACACCCCGAATTTTAGACCTCTTTGTAAAATAATTACGTTAAGTTTTTGTTTAAAAGTTCTCATTCATGGTATTTGAATATGGGTGAAAACGGGTCGAATCGTCGGATTTCAGAGTTGGAAGGGGTCTCGGCGACTGTGCCCGCGATAGTGACAATGTCACTATCGCATGGGCATTATCGCGAGGGAGTTTGAGGCCACGGTACATATGATGCGATTGTGATCGGCGATAGTGCCATGGTCACAATCGCGATGTCAAGGTCGCAAGAGGGGGGGAGGTCTCGGTACAGTTACCGCGACTGTGCCCGCGATTGTGCCAAGGGCACTATCGCGTGGGCACTATCGCACGCGGTGTCCAGACGACCAAACTCTCATTTAATGCCATTTTTAGGGTTTAGTTCATTAGTTGAAGTTGCAGCTCCTTGAAGACGTTTTCACACACTAAAGGTGCGATTTTCACACACTCTTCCCTTCCTCTCTCTTCATTAATTGTTAGGTAGGTAAATCATTAATGGTTAATGATCCTTAGGGTTTTGAGTTCATAGGAGTTACTCTTTCAAGATCAAAGGGTGGAAGTCTCAATCTCATTCATTCTTCACTTCTAGGATTTGTTCATTTAACTTCTAAGTAAGTTTTCTTAACTTATGTACATGCATACTTGCACTATTACTTGTTTATATGAAATATATGAAATGCATGATGTTGACCTAAAAACTAGGGTTTTGCTTATCTTCAATAAATAAGATTTTTGGGGTTGGTGGAAGTGTTTAAACATGTGGAAGAGTGCTATTTACAAGTATTATAGAAAAGGGACAATTCATGGTGTAGGTCTACATCTCTACATAATGAAATGTCAAATGCCTAAATTCTTATCAGCAGTTAGGGTCACTATACTAGTTGGGGGATTTGTATGTGGTTAAATGAGTTGTAGTTTCTTATGGTGAATATGTATCAAGCATGATCACACTATTTGGGCCAATAATATCTTTGCATGAAGATTGTCATCTATAATTGTTCATAACTCTTGTTGGGAGTCTTATATCTATTTCCTTGTGCACGAGGATTTAGATGGTATGCATGAGTATTGCATGGTTATTGTCGTTGGGCATTTTGAGTAGACAATAGGGGGCGCAAGTCCCTTAGTTGTATACTCGGCTAGATTGGATAGGCACCCTTGCCTGTAAGACCTTGAGGTGTAACCCGACGGGGTAAGCACTAGAGGCAGAGAGGGTTTGAGGATTGTGATGTCCGGCGTGGCATGGGAACTAGAACCGGGCTGGACGGTGAAATCCAATCTAGATCGCGGGTTACCCCGCTTTATATGGAAGATATTCGTGTATTAATTGTATAGGAAATTACAATGTCCCGATTTGGGAGGTTTGGCATTGACTTCAATGCATTGGGAACCGGTAACATCTAACTATTGTTCTTGTTTACATTATAATTGGTATCGACATAACAACCAATAGACTTCGTTCTAACACTTGTGTTCATGTTTAAATGGTTCACAGGTTCCGTTAGCGGTGCGAGTAGGATGTCTTGATCTGTCGGGATCGCACCTAGGATTCCTCCTTGGACCGGGCATTTTTGGGAAAAAGAGAAAGAGCGTTTTGAAGTCATAGTGACACCCACTTTAATCTAGTTGCCAATTATTCTAGATTGAATAGGTTGTCATGTATATGTCTTATTTATTCCGCTACTTCATTTTAGACTACCCCGACTCTGTTGGGTTTTAGTCAATATGTTTACAGGTTTTGGATTCGTCTTATTTTAGGCGTTATATTGCAAAAATTTTAAGTTTTATTTTACCCAAATTTTTAGCGTGTTACAATTAGCTAGTTGATCTGCAATCATCTTAAGTTCTTGACAGTAATATGCAACGTTAGAAAAAGAATCCAACGAATTTTAGAGAACTGATTTTCAAGAAGAACGACACAAAATTTTTGTTTTAAGTTCTCCCATGCTTGGTGCGTCGTGGTATTGGGTTCAATGATTGTATGGAGTAGATCATTGGATATGGTGCCATAAATTCATTGAAGGACCGTGACATCCAATTGTGACTATAGCTCTTTGTCAGTATCCGGTTTTGTTTCCTTGTCTGCCTTTTCGGAGGATGGAGAAGAAGAAGCTAGTGCGGTTGAAGGTATGATGTGATGTAAGACTTGGGAACTCGACAATGAATCTTGAAGAGTTATGCCCAATAAGTGTATTGGCCTTTCTCCATCTCGATACGATGGGAATGACGTTTTTTTATGTTGGATACAGCAAGGGTAGGGTGAGCCATTGTGGTGACCAATTGGAGAAAAGATAAGAAGTCGGCGATAAGTTGGAGAGGAGGAATAAGATTATTGTAGCTCTGATACCATGTAAGAATATGGATCAATGTTATTTCCTTGATCTTCCCAATAAAGGGTACAAACAATATATACAAGAAATACATCGCTAATCTAGGAAACGATAATCATATATTCTAAGATATTATAATTACAATATACATATTCTATATTTATAATATTACTATCAATTACAATATACGTATTCAATATTTATAATATTGCTATAAACCACCATCGACAACCACCGTCGCCCACCTCCACTACTATCGCCTTATTCGTCACCTCCAAACCATCGTCAGCCACCTCCACCATAACCACCACCACCATCACCATTGGCTACCACTACACCACCCACCACCACCTCCACCTTCAAACACGTCGCTCACAACTACCTCGTCCACCATTATAGGTCACCACCACTGCGACTGTCCACCATCTTCACGTCGTCCACAGTCCCATCATCCACCAACCATCCACCATTATCGCTACAACAACCTCCCAAACCTCTTATCCACCATCTTCACATCCTCCACAATATCCTCGTCCACTAGCCACCATAATTGTCGCTACAACAACCTCTACCACACCTCTTGTCCACCATCTTACATCCTCCATTGTCATTGTTCTCCACCATCACCATATCAGCCACAACTACCTCCACCACCACCACTATCTACCGTATTCACATCCGGTACAGTCTTCATCGTCCACCAGTCATCATCACCTTTACTCCCACCACCATTGTCGTAGCAACAACCTGTACCGCACATCCACCATGTCATAATGATCTTCTTAACCAAATAAGACTTGGTATTTTCTTTGCATGAACCAACTTTTTTCGAACTACCATCAATTATATCAAATTATGCGTTTAAATTTGGTACTATTGTATATGCATGTATTTATGTATATGAAAATTGTGTAAAAATGTTTAAAAGTTAAATTATTTAAACAATACTTCATTTATGTCATTTGTAACTTATTATATGATATATAAGATCATCAAACAATTTTTAAGTTCAACTTGTCTAGTTCTGTATGAACCAGTCCTAGTCGTACTAAACATTAGATAAACAATTTGTCATGTCTGGTCCAGTTTTGTCAATAACCTATCCAGTCTAGTCATTTCCAATTATGTTTGCGTATCAAACGTTATCTAAATGTCCACTTTCTCATTCATTATGAGATTTCTATTCCTATTATTAAGAATAAATTGATCTTTAGTTGATTAAAAAGTATAGTAATTATAAATTTCTAAAATTATATATCATTTTTATTGTGGATATTTATATTGGACGGATGAATTATATATTTAACTCGATTTTCGGTTTTTGGGTCATAATCATTATGTAGGAGAGATGGCCGAGTGGTTGAAGGCGTAGCATTGGAACTGCTATGTAGGCTTTTGTTTACCGAGGGTTCGAATTCCTCTCTTTCTGTACCTTCACCTAATGAGAGTGAGTAAATTATGTTTCGCGTCCCTATGATTTGTCAAAAATTACGATTTTCGTCTATATGGTTTAGAAATTATGGTTTGTAACTTATTATTAATTTCGTCAGATGATTTATAATTTATTGTTGTTTTGTACCCTGTGGTTTACAATTCTTTCTGTTTTAGTCATTTATACTTAAAAGGTAGGAATTAGTCTAGAACAATAAATTCAAACTATAGAGACAAAAATTACAATTTTAAACCACGGAGACAAAATAGAAATCATTAACAAACCGTAAGGGCTGAAATTGTAATTTATCCAATTGAATGCACGTTCGTTCTATATTCAATCGTACCAGTTGGTGAGGTTAGTACACGTGTGCGGAAATGGGGGCCCCTAAATTTGCCACGCCAGCAGTTATGTAGGTCAATCAATCGCGAAGAGGCGCGTAGGATTTAAAAAAGGAAAACGAACGGCACAAAAGGCAAGTAAAAGCAATAGTAAGCGTTGTGGCGCGTGGATAAACACTATTTGTACTAAATTGACATATACCTAACCTTTGTCCAAGGACACGTGGAATAAAGTTAGCACCATGTGACCTTGATATGGATAGGATAATAATAAAAGGGGTCACAAATGCCATGTACCACACATAAATCACCTGATAAATGGATAATTTGAAACCCACAATATGTAATTCTTTTTAATATAATTTAGAATAAAATGTTAAAATGTAATAAAATTTGCATTTTAAAGTCTTACAACTAGGGGTGTAAATGAGACGAGACAACTCGCGAGCTACTCGAGATCGACTCGGTCAAAACTCGATCAACACTCGACTCGAATAGGCTCGACTCGAACTCGAGCTCGACTCGATATACTAACGAGTCGAGTCGAGCGACCTGATACTCGACTCGATAAGCTCGTGAGATACTCGATAAGCAAAATAATAATAATACTTAGTAATATTATTTTAATTTAATTGATAATAATGATAATAATAATAATAATAATAATAAACTCAAGTTTTTTGATTTTTTTTGGGAAAATAATGGTGTAAAAGACATGGGTAAACTCTTGATGGTGTGTCTAATTCATCCCACATTGGCGGGATATTGAACCCAATGCTTTGAACTCCACTATATATAGACCTTTCTCCTCCCTTGTTTTACATCTTTTGTCTTTGTTAAATGGCTTGAGCCTATGTAGGGGTGTAAATGAGACGAGACAACTCGCGAGCTACTCAAGATCGACTCGGTCAACACTCGACTCGAATAGGCTCGACTCGAACTCGAGCTCGACTCGATATCTAACGAGTCGAGTCGAGTATTATGATACTCGAGCTCGACTCGCATCATTTACACCCCTACTTACAACCATTATTTATCTTATTGGAGGATGACAAGAATTAAGAATTTTATCCATAAATAAGGTTATGTTTGGCAAAAAAAAAAATTAGCTTATAAGCTAGTTTATCAGCTAGCTTATAAGAGCATCTCCAATTGAGGTTCTTACAATAACCTCCTTTTTATACTTTTTGGTACCACTTAATTTTTAACTCATCAATTTAAAATTTTATTTAAAAGTTTACAATGGTAGTTCTTATAAGAACCTCATGTCAATATCAATAATTATTATTTATTTATAAATAAATATCATATATTTAATTTAACTACCAATAAAAATGAGAAAATTGTCATTTCACGCAAACTTCATGGTAAGAACCAAAGTTTTTATTTAAGAACCTAGAGGACTTTAGTTTCTTATAAAAACTCTCCACACTACTAGTTCTTATAAGGCATTGCATTTTTTGCTTATAAGAACCTTGCATTGGAGATGCTCTAAGTTAGTTTTTTTTCCTGATACATGTTTGAATTACCATAAGCTAGCTTATTGAAAAACTACTCATAGTAGCGTTTTGAAAAGTTAGCTTATCGGTTACCAGCTAACTTATAAGCTAGTTTGTCAAACAATGCCTTAATAATGATTCTTACTTTAATTAATGTTTACTTGATAATAGATTTTTACCAACAATTATATTATATCATTTTGATTATCAAAATATCATCTGATAAGATAAATGAGGGTGATACTCTTGTATGGTTAAAGTTGGTAAAGGACCACTTAAATTATATTTAGTATAATTATTTTTTTTTGTAAGTAAAGTGTAATTGTTCATATTTTCTATTCATTTTATGCGATAAAAGAATTTTCAGTGTACAAATCAGTTGATTTTAATTTAACAATATTTAGGTAACAATTTTTTTAATAAAGCTTGACAAATTAGAATAAAGATTATCAATGGGCAAAAAATATACTAGTCAAACTAAGGGGTTATTTATTTTTTTTTAAAATCTTTTAATTGCTCTTAAGTCTGAATCATTCAGACCTTTTTACACACCACCTCTTATTAATCATAACTAAAATAAGATTTCAGACTTTAAACCTCTTAAAAAACAAACGACACCTAAATATAAGAAAAAAAAATAAACATTTAATATGAAATAAAAAATTGTGTAATATCTCGTAACATTTCTTGCAATCGATAGATTGAAATTTATAAGTTTGAATATGCGAACTGTTTTTTTAACGGCTAATTAATTATTTTACGTATTAAAATAAGTAAGTGGATGATGTCAAAAAAATTATTTGTAATGATGTTGTAAAAAAATAAAAAAATATGTTAACTACGTTTTTTACGAAGATGGGATGAAAGTATAAAGAGTTCGTAAATATGAAAGTTTTTCAAGAAGATATAGACTATTTCAGTAATGATAAGGAGAAGGTGGTTAGGAGGTTAAACTATCAACCAAAAATGACTGAAACATTAATCTCGATATGTTTTTGGTATTTTCAAAATACAATAATTAATTGCGGTGAGTCACCTTCCTGTCATTTTAGGTTACATCCCTCCCCAAAGAACTTTAAAATCAAGTTCTCCACGTCTCATGGGCGATAGTCCATCTTGGTTGGAGGTCCAAGATCGTCGGAGCGCTGCCATAGAAATAGTTTTCTACTTCTCCCTAAATTTCATACCATCAGTCAAGCTTAAAATATTTACAGAAAGGTTGTTGCCTTTGACTATTGGATCCTAAGGAAGAACTTCAAATTTGCACTTCTTTGTTTGAGCTCATTGAACTTCGATAATCACCCCAATCCCATTTTGGAAATTGCTCAAGTGGTTGTTTTCGTTTGATAGCCACAAGGATCTTGATAAATTGACAAACGAATCAATCGAGAGCGTAAATAGTTTTGAATTTTATCTGGGTGTCTTGTTTGCCCACCAAGTGTTCGATCATTTGCCTGACTCTTGAAATCTTGATTATCAGAGCAAGCTGTTGATTATCAGCTGGGTTGTGTTTTAGGAGGAAAAGAAATGACGATAGAAACGTTTTCAGGGAGTCCAAGGTTGGATGCTAGCGTTGAGAAGAAAATTACATACTTCAGCAATAAATATGTGTTGGGTTTAACTGTGATTGCTGGAATTGGTGGTCTTCTTTTCGGATACGATACAGGTGAATGCTTTTCTTTTAATGGATGTTATACATATGATTTGCATCTATATCGTGTATGCGTATGGTTTGATTTGATTGGCAGATTAGGATATATTTTATGTTTGGTTTTCATTACTACCTAGCCGTAGCCGATAATGTGTGAAGAAACCTGAGAAAGGGGCCACGAAATATGATAAAAATCTTAAACAAATGCATTTTGTTTCAAAAAAGTAAAATTCAATACAAAAATACTAGAAGTTATTCTATTTTAGTCAACACATAGCATATTGCATTAGAAGGAGCATATAACATGTGTTAATTCATATATTCCTTTTTTTCTTATTATATTGGTTATATATGAAGCTATTAGCAAATACATACATATATATATATATATATATATATATATATATATATATATATATATATATATATATATATGAATGTGTGAAGATATGAATATAATGTTGAATTTTCTTATTAGTAAAATTCAATTATAAATGAAACAACAAGATTTATAAAAATAACAACTTTAATTATAAAGATTCAAGCTTTATTTATAAAGTTATAATCTTTATGATTAAGGTCCGACAATTATCAAACAAATACAAAAACAGAATGATTATAAAGTGAACCTAATAACGTGTCTATCCTTCGCGATAGAAACGTTAGAAGAAGGAGTAGAATCAGACTGTCCACTCTAGTGGACGAAAAATAAGAACAAAACAGAAAATAAACGCTAACCTGATTAGATGATCGATAACTCCACAGTAACTCCGAAACAGAACTGCACGGTTTATTCAAACCTGTCCTTAAAGGTTTTAACGACACTCTTTAAAGCTGTGAGTCTACAGTCGTTTAGCCCAGGGTTTGATGCAGTATTAGCTAAATACTAACAGCTATAGTATCGACTATTTAATGCAAAGCTTGACAGAAAAATTAGTAGAAAGCAGAACTGTTCTGTGATGAACAGTTCGTTAGACAGAGTGCAGAGATCGAGAGAGATAGTAGAGAGCAGATCGTTTTTTGAGAGAGATCAGATTAGTTTTCAGTGTGTATAACCTATAATCGCAGACCTCTATTTATACTTGAAAATACTAGAGAATAATCTGGGAATATTCTCTAAACTCCTCCCCAAGAATCGGGATTGGAGTTGGAGTTGGAGATTGGAGACTAAGTCTCCAACTGATTAGCAACCATAAACCCACGTTTTTAATGTTCAAAAAACCGAGAAATTATCTGAAAAGTTTGAATCTTTATCTGCTTAGATTAATTAACTTCATTTAATTAATCTTTTTCTCTATATCTCGATCCTAAAAAGAAAGCTCGTAGCTCGGGGCGAGGCTCCTCAGCTCCGATGCGAGCGTGCAAAGTGCGCGGCTTTTCGCGAGAACCGCGCCCGCGGCCACGCGCGCGCGCGTGCGTTACACTTCTTTGAGACCCCCACCATAAGCCCATCATTTTACTCAAGACCCACTTGAGAGTCTAGGCTTATAAACTCAAGCTTCTTTTGTATTTCTACCAATGTGGGATGGAAACATTTCAACCTCACACTCAAATTTCCAACAATCCCCCACCAGGTTGGAAAGTTTTCTGCCTTTCAAGAAAAGTGATGTCACAGTGGTGTCACTAAGATTAAACCCCCGTTTAATGTGAATAAGCAAGAAGGAATCAATTCAGAAGTATCCTTAGGATTTAAACTTTGAATCTTGTAACTACTTCGGCTAATTCACACACATCATCTTTTGTCTTTGCATTCTCACTGAGCGCGAATATGGCCATGCGCTAAAAATCCTATTTCATGACCTTTTAGAAGAGAAACCATAACTCTCCATTTGAGGCGGCACCACCTCTCAGTCATATAGGCAAAATTCTATAACATCTTCGTTGCTAAGATGCCTCTAAATTTTGTTAAGAGATTTACCTCATCCTAGTTCTCGGCAACGACGTACTATCATATACCTTACATGGGTCTATCAGTTGATAGTACCTTCTATCGGTCAAGTGACTTGTTGTTACCCATTAAACTTGATAGATAGGAGCGCTAAATTCAAGTTGGGTTCCCATCACTAACCGATTCTGAGTGGTTTCAGAGCCATGTCTCTGGTAGTTGATCCTACCAAGTCTCTAGTCAGAGGCTTAGTCAATGGATCTGCCAAGTTTCCACACGACTTGACATACACTATACTAATGGTACCATTTTCGATCAATTCTCGAACATAGTTATGCCGTAGACCTATGTGTCGAGACTTCCCATTATACACGGCATTGTACACTTTTGACAGTGTGGCCTCACTGTCACAATACATGGGAATCGAGGGAGTTGGTCAAGGCCACAAATGGATATCTGTCAACAGATTTTTAATCCATTCAGCCTCTTTTCCTGCAGCTGCCAAGGCAATGAGTTCGGCTTCCATTGTTGAATGGGCGATACAAGTTTGTTTCTTGCTTGCCCAAGAAACCGCTCCCCCAGCTAGAGTATAAATCCACCCACTTGTGGATTTAGAGTCACCTGAGTGATCTATCCAACTGGTATCAAAATATCCCTCTAATATTCCTGGATGTGTAGAGTATGTCAGTTCTAGGTTACTAGTCACTTTCAAGTAACCTAATACTTTACTAATTGCCTTCCAGTGCTCTAGACCCGGATTGCTAGTGTATTGACTTAGTTTACTCACAGCAAAAGCAATATCCGGTCTAGTGCAATGCATTGCATACATCATGCAACCTATAGCACTAGCATATTCTAGTTGAGCCACTGCTCTTCCAGAGTTTTTATCAAGTTTTACACATGAATCAAAAGGTGTGTTAAACTCCTTTATATTCAAGTGTTGAAACTTTGTCAGTATCTTCTCAATGTAGTGTGATTGACATAAGGAGATTTGTGATTTTGACCTCTTTACTTTTATTCCAAGAATAGTGTCTACTTCTCCTAGATCTTTCATCTTAAAGATAGAAGAGAGGTAGTCCTTTGTTTCAAGGATACCCTCAAGGTTAGTACCGATGATCAACATATCATCTACATAAAGACAGATTACCACAATGGATCCTTTTGTGCATTTTGAGTAAATGCATCGATCAGCCCCGTTATGTCTAAACCCGAAAGAAGTGATAGTTGTATCAAATCTTTCATGCTACTGTTTAGGCGCTTGTTTCAACCCATATAGAGATTTAACAAGTCTACATACCTTGTTCTCTTGTCCGGGTATCACAAACCCTTTAGGTTGCTCCATATAAACTTCTTCGTTTAGATAGCCATTCAAAAAGGCTGTCTTCACATCCATTTGATGAATGTACAATCCTTTTATAGCTGAGATTGCTATAAGAGTTCGAATAGAACTAATTCTAGCAACCGGAGCATAGGTGTTGAAATAATCGACACCCTCTTTCTGTCTATATCCTTTAGCCACTAATCTTGCCTTAAAAGCTGATATTGATCCGTCTGGATGCAACTTCCTTTTGAATACCCACTTGGAACCTATGGGTTTCACTCCCTTGGGTAAATCGGCCAATTCCCAAGTTCCATTCCCTATAATGGAATCCATTTCATCATTTATTGCTTCCTTCCATAGTGGAGCGTCCCTTGAAGACATGGCTTCTTTAAAAGTCTTAGGATCATCTTCGATGTTAATCGATAAAATGACTTCTCTAGTCACTTTCTTTTGTGTTCCTTCTACTAGGTAGGAGAAGAAATCATCTCCTAGACTTTTCTCTTTTCTTACTCTAGTACTTCTACGTGGTTCGTCAACCTTGTTTGAGGTTTTCGAACTATCATGAGATGTACTAGGAAGATTTGAAACCAAATTTCTCTCAGAGTTTTCAGCATCTTCTGAAAACTTGTCTTCAAAGAATTCCACATCCCTGGATTCTACTATTACTCCTGATTCCTTATCCAACAACCTATAAGCCTTGCTATTTCTAGCATATCCCACAAATATGCTTTTAATAGCACGAGCTCCCAGTTTGGATCTTTTAGGGTCAGGAGTCCGATAGTAGGCAATACAACCCCAGACTCTAAAGTAGTTCAGGTTGGGTTTTCTACCTTTCCATAGTTCATATGGGCTAGTTGGGATCACACGACTAGTGATCCGGTTGTGAATATGACAAGCGGTCAATAGGGCTTCTCCCCACAGGTTGTTTGGCAGACCCGATTGGTTCAACATGCAGTTGACCATTTCAACAAGAGTATGATTCTTTCGTTCCGCCAAACCATTCTGTTGAGGGGTGAATGGTGAGGTGCGTTCATGTTTGATACCATTCTCTTCACAGAAAGTATCAAATTCTCTGTTAAAGTATTCCCCGCCTCTATCTGATCGAAGTATTTTAATTCGTTTTTCAAGTTGATTTTCCACTTCAGATTTATAAAGTTTAAAGGCATCAAAAACTTCGTCTTTTGAATGTAATAAGTAGACGTATAAATATCGACCGAAGTCATCACATAATGTAATGAAATACCGTTTACCACCACGGGTAAGTATTCCATTCAATTCACAGATATCGGAATAAATCAACTCTAAAATAGTAGTCTCCCTTTTAACTGATGGAAAAGGTTTCTTTGTAAATTTCGATTTTACACATGTTTCGCATTTTCCAAAAACTTTGTTGTCAATTTTAATTAATCCTTTGTTTTGCATTTTTTCAATATTTTTAACATTTGTGTGTGCTAAACGATTATGCCATAAAGAAATTGAACAAGCAAAATACTCAAAGGAATTGACTTTATTAAAATCACCAGAAAGAGTTACAACAATAGTGGAAACATAAACTTCATCAGAAATAGCCAAAACATTATTAACCCCACTCGGCCCGGCCCCATCCTCATCATCACTCAAGTTCAATCGATACATACCCGACTCTTTTTCTATGAATGTCTTCCGTTTGTAAATCAATAGCTTCCTTGCCTCGATGTTGATTCCAAACCCATGTTCATCGAGTTTGTTCCCAGAAACGAGGCACTTATTGATGGAAGGAACATGAAGAACATTCCTCAAAGTAACAGTCTTCCCGGAAGTGAACTTGAGTAGCACCGTACCCATTCTCGCAACATCGGCCTTGCCGTTGTTCGCCACGATTACCTGTTTTCCTTCTCGAACAGGGCCATATTCAACAAACTTGGACCGGGAGTTACACACATGAACTGTTGCTCCCGTGTCCAAGTACCAACCTCCTCTACTAGCAGTGATTCTGGTAGCTGCCTCCGAGATCATATCGATCTCCTCCATATGCAAGTTTGCAACAAGATTCTGGATTCCTTCAACAGAGTTGGCTACTGGCGGTCCGGATTTCCTTTCCTTGCATTCTCGGGCATAGTGTCCCGTCTCACCGCAGACGTGACATTTCCCGGTTCTCTTGAGTTGTTGCACAGGTTTGGATTGTTGTCCGGATCTTTTAAAGCTCTTCTTTTGTGGACCCAGATTCCACTTCTTAGAGCCTCCAACCTTTCCCTTTCCTTTGGTGTTCCCAGCCTTCACGCTGTTTGCACCACCCATCACAAACTTGCCTCTTTTTTCCCGATTTCTAGTTTCTTCTTCGATCCTTATGTGCTTTAGCAGGTCATCCAAAGAATAGTCTTCAGACTTGTGCATCATTCTCTTTGAGAAATCTTTCCAAGATGGGGGTAATTTATCAATCACCGCCCCCACTTGGAAAATTTCTGGAAGAGTTATGTTAAGCGCTTTGAGTTTGTTTACAATAACCTGGAGCTCATGAATTTGTTCTAAAATTGGTTTTTCGTCATTCATTTGAAAACGTAAGAATTGGGACACAAGATATTTATTAGTTCCCTCTTCTTGTGCCTTATATTTAAACTCAAGCGCTTTCCACAACTCTATAGGATCGTTTATCGGAGAGTACAAGTCATAGGGTCTATCGGATAGGGTGTTTTTAATATGTCCGCATGCCAAGGATTTTTCCTCCTTGCGGAGTAGCCTTAACTTTTCAAGCTCGGCTATTCTTGCCCTATCCGGTTCTTTTCCCTTTTCGGGAATCGGATCATCAGGGATAGGCGGGAGGTTTGGGTCCAACACATGATAAAGCTTAATAACCATTAGTAAAAACTTGATCTTTTCGGCCCATCGGGTGTAGTGGCACCCGTCGAATCGGTCAAGTGTCACAAACTCTTGATTCACCATTCGAACGTTGGAAGAGTTTCCGAAGTCCATAATAAAACCTTTAAGATTGTTGAATTTTCTTATTAGTAAAATTCAATTATAAATGAAACAACAAGATTTATAAAAATAACAACTTTAATTATAAAGATTCAAGCTTTATTTATAAAGTTATAATCTTTATGATTAAGGTCCGACAATTATCAAACAAATACAAAAACAGAATGATTATAAAGTGAACCTAATAACGTGTCTATCCTTCGCGATAGAAACGTTAGAAGGAGTAGAATCAGACTGTCCACTCTAGTGGACGAAAAATAAGAACAAAACAGAAAATAAACGCTAACCTGATTAGATGATCGATAACTCCACAGTAACTCCGAAACAGAACTGCACGGTTTATTCAAACATGTCCTTAAAGGTTTTAACGACACTCTTTAAAGCTGTGAGTCTACAGTCGCTTAGCCCAGGATTTGATGCAGTATTAGCTAAATACTAACAGCTATAGTATCGACTATTTAATGCAAAGCTTGACAGAAAAATTAGTAGAAAGCAGAACTGTTCTGTGATGAACAATTCGTTAGACAGAGTGCAGAGATCGAGAGAGATAGTAGAGAGCAGATCGTTTTTTGAGAGAGATCAGATTAATTTTCAGTGTGTATAACCTATAATCGCAGGCCTCTATTTATACTTGAAAATACTAGAGAATAATCTGGGAATATTCTCTAAACTCCTCCCCAAGAATCGGGATTGGAGTTGGAGATTGGAGACTAAGTCTCCAACTGATTAGCAACCATAAACCCACATTTTTAATGTTCAAAAAACCGAGAAATTATCTGAAAAGTTTGAATCTTTATCTGCTTAGATTAATTAACTTCATTTAATTAATCTTTTTCTCTATATCTCGATCCTAAAAAGAAAGCTCGTAGCTCGGGGCGAGGCTCCTCAGCTCCGATGCGAGCGTGCAAAGTGCGCGACTTTTCGCGAGAACCGCGCCCGCGGCCTCGGCTACGCGCGCGCGCGCGTGCGTTGCACTTCTTTGAGACCCCCACCATAAGCCCATCATTTTACTCAAGACCCACTTGAGAGTCTAGGCTTATAAACTCAAGCTTCTTTTGTATTTCTACCAATGTGGGATGGAAACATTCCAACCTCACACTCAAATTTCCAACATATAAACCTATTAGTAGCAAAGGCAATAGAAATTCCATAGTAATTTGCACATAGTAGAAAGATATGATGTGCAGTGCAAGCTCAAGTTTGTTATATGATTTTGATGATTGTGTAATGTAGTAACAACTTATAGCATAAACGTATTAAAGATTTTATACAGTTATACGGGATCTGTAAAAGCTCGATTTTTTAGAAATATTTATTCCAATTTGCTACATATTTTCTGAATCAATTAGTCCAGACCCACATATTAAGATAAAAGTAAAAATATGAGTAAAGACTAATGTGGCACCGTAGTTGTTAAAGCCTAATCTCACACATAGTTAATTAGAAATCAAAGTTTGGTAAACGGTCCTTAGTTAGAGTGTTGAATAAGCGCTTATCGAGTAAGTGTTTGGGTAAACGGCCCCTAAATGATCACAATAAATCAATATATATCTTTAAGAGTGTAACAATTACCATTTACCCTCAAAATTACTGTTGAAAAACCACAATTTGTCTATCATTTTACATATCAAATGGTCAAGAAGTTCATTGGTTTTGCTTTAAAAAAGTATGTAAGTTTTTCTATTGATATTGTAGAAACCGACATTGAGATGGAAGAAAAAGTAAATATACAGACTTTTGCTTTCTAGGAGCATTAGTGAAGGATCATGGAGCTTTTAATCAATTAATTTTATATATTTTAAAATAAATACCACTAATATAAAATTTTCCGGTCCCCTACCCATCCCGCCCTTGCCCAGAAATGACCCTATGTGTGAAAATAACATATTTCCACTTCTTATATTAAATTATAGATGACAAACATATACTGGATTGTCATCTGCATCTTTAGAATGTGATCGTGTGTATCAGACGGAATTACTTGACCGAGTCCACGTTTTGAAGTTATGGCCTTTTACTTGGAATCCTCTTTTCCCCTTATGGTATCTAGTCCAAGGCTCCAAGCACCTGCTTCATCAAGAAATGATTGATACATGTTCATCATGGAATTCGTCTCAAATTTGTCAACTTATAACCCATGCTATTTAACGTAAATTTTTGCTTCAGGAGTTATATCAGGAGCTCTTCTATACATCCGTGATGAATTTGAGGCAGTTGATCAAAGTAGTTTCTTACAGGTACAAGGTTCCATTACCAACTAACTGGCTTTACCTGTTTAATCTCCTCTTAGCATTCAATTTTGTTAATTTGTTTATTCAAATGAATTTACTTTGTAACTGTAACAACCTGTTCCACATACATAGAAATTTAGATTTGTAAGCTCTTTATAATCTTCAAAGTTGTGGGTTGCCAATAACTTCCACCATGGTTTTAAGTTGAATTAAAAGCTATTTGGATCAGCTTGCTGCTTTGGGTAGGGACGGACCTACATAGGAGCATATGGTGGCACGTGTCCTTGCTTCATGGTTCCGTCGTAAGGGAAAAAAATTACGTTTCTGAAGGGTGACAGTATTGTTTTGTTGGGTGCTCTTATATTTTTTTTCAAAAACTAAACTCTTGGCACAAGTCTTTAATGGTGGAGTTGGTAATTGTTCCTGCCTGATACGAAACAGGCCAGCAGTAAGCCCATTTTGGCAAATGATGTCCCTAGGCCCAGAATCTGGAAAGTATACTCTAGAAGGCAAAAAGGGGTAAAATAGGGAAAAGACATGGAGTTGGTTAGAAGGGTATGAGGTGAGAGTTTTTAAAGGAAGGGGAGTACGTACGTGGGAGTATCTTGGAGAATAATTTGTTTGTAGGCTCTGGTTTCATGCTAGAGAGAGGGAGAGTCCCTGGATTTTCTTTTTAACTTTAGTGTTTGGGTCTGTTTTTAGTTAATTTTTTCTGCAATCGTCTTACCATTTGAATACCAATCAATTGAGTTCCCATCACTGCCATTGTACAAAAGGCTCGGGTTCGAGTCCCATTTTTGTCAAATTTCTTGGTTTTCAGCTTATATTTTGGTGTTTATTTATATACCTCTTGTGTTTTAAAAAAAAATTGTAGCCAAGATTGGAACATGGGTTCCTTCTATGCAGGGACATGAACCAACCAACAGAACTATACTAATATTGCGAAAATTTTCTATAGATCTATCCTAAAATCATGCCACCACTTAAAAAAAAATTCTGGGTCCGCCTCTGGCTTTGGGCTTGGGGCGTTACAGTAACAAACCCTTAATCTGCTGAATATTAGTTCTTAACTTCGTATATATACAGGAGACAATCGTTAGCATGGCTTTAGTTGGTGCAATGATTGGAGCAGCAGCTGGTGGGGGGATAAATGATGCATATGGGCGTAAACAAGCGACCCTTCTTGCTGATGTGATTTTTGCGTTGGGATCTTTTGTCATGGCTGCTGCATGGAATCCGTATGTAATTATATTTGGTCGCCTCTTGGTTGGGCTTGGCGTGGGCATAGCATCTGTTACTGCTCCAATGTATATCGCAGAAGCAGCCCCATCAGAAATACGAGGAGGTCTTGTGAGCACCAACGTGCTCATGATAACCAGTGGACAGTTTCTTTCCTATCTCGTCAATCTTGCTTTTACGGAGGTCGGGTTTTTTCTTGCTTTATCATTAAATGATCTTCTACACAATGCTCTGCTTTTTTTTGATTCATCATAAAGATAATTTAGCATTGAAATGTCTATACTTTACAACACCATGTCTACACCAATTTATCAATGGTGCGTTTATGCGGACGGGACAGGACTTGACAGGATTAGATGGGCGAGAGTGAGGTCAGTGGGTGAGAGAATAGTGGAAGGTTTTAGGGTTTTATTTGATATAGGTAGTTTAGTAATTTACCAATCTTGTCTCGTCACCCCCATTTTGGTGGGCCAGAGAAAATACATTATTTGTCCTACTTGGGTCATGTCTTGTCACAATCTAATGTCGCACCAAACATGGAACAAAAAGTTTTTGTACTGTTTTGTCCTGTTCCTTCCCATGTACTCGAGAATTTGTAGACTACTGGTTAGACTTAAAAAGGCTTGCATCAAGATTTTTGATATGAAACTTTCGTTATTGGGTTAGCCATACACTTCACATGTTTCTAGTATGCAGTTTCAAGGCGGCAACTTCAAGCTCGAACTGGAGTTTGCATAATAAGTTCTCTTCAAGGAGTATAACCTTCTATTTCTCGCTTATTGCCATTTATAGAATTTATCGTCCATTCTTTACTAATCCTTGCTCAAATGAAAAGCTTCTGGAATTTGTTTATAGCATGAGTTTCGTATTAAATCTTCTTTGCGTTAACGACTGGCGGACAATCTGCAGGGAACACTAAGTTTCTGATCGGCCTGTGGGTCGTTCAATTGTCCCTCTAACCATAGAGCCATCTGATGTAACTAACGGCATATCCCGTAATGGAGGTGGTTCTTCATGCATTGTTAACTCGTAATTTTTTCCTTCGGTTTTTTGATGCGTAGAACGTTCTTTTGAGCACGAATGGGAACCAAGGCTTTGAAGGGCTTATTAGAAAGCCTTTTGTTCCCAAAACTGAATGTTTTTTTTGATAAATTCGGATCTTGAAGTTGTGCCCGTTAAGGTTTTTGAATCTTGATTTTATGTATGATGTTGAACAGGTTCGTGGGACATGGCGATGGATGCTTGGAGTAGCTGCTGTTCCCGCTATTATCCAATTTTTCTTGATGTTGTTTCTTCCCGAATCTCCACGCTGGCTTTACATGAAGAGAAGTAGATCCGATGCCATCGTTGTGCTGTCAAAAATTTATGACCCTTTTCGGTTAGAAGAGGAGCTCAACCAGCTTTCTGCTGCTTTAGAGGAAGAACGCGAACGCAGGAATGCAGTCAGTTACTGGGATGTTTTCAGAATCAAAGAAATCAGACTCGCTTTTTTAGCTGGAGCCGGTCTTCAGGTAATTAAACGACATTGCAATATATGATTACTAGAGTCCCACGTCAGCTAGACTTGAACATTTTCTCCTCGATATATGTTGGAATTGGAACCTTCCTTCTCTTATTGAGGGCAGTAATCTAATGGGGTCCACATATTCTTACATGGTATCAGAGCCAATGTCTTCCATTTTAGGTACTCGACACTTTGGGACAATTTGTGTCTGTCTAGCATTCGTTGGCAGGGGCATGTTAGAGTCCCACATCGGCTAGATTTGGACCTTTTCTCGTCAATACATGTTGGAACCTCTTTTCTATTCTCAAGGGCTCTTTTGGAAAGTAATCTATTGGGGCGCTATGCATAACGTTTTCTTGATATGCAGGCATTCCAACAATTCACTGGCATCAACACGGTCATGTACTACAGTCCTACCATAGTTCAGATGGCCGGTTTCAAGTCGAACCAATTAGCCCTTCTACTTTCCCTCATAGTCGCGTTAATGAATGCAGCCGGCACCATTGTCGGAATCTACCTCATCGACCATTTTGGCCGCCGGAAGTTGGCCCTCAGCAGCCTCTCAGGTGTAATCCTCTCCTTGATTTTCCTCTCGGTGGCATTTTACCTCGAGTCATTGGGATGGCTCGCTGTTTTGGGGCTAGCTCTTTACATATCTTTCTTCGCCCCTGGAATGGGGCCGGTTCCATGGACCGTAAACTCGGAAATATATCCGGAATCGTACAGAGGGATATGTGGAGGAATGTCGGCTACGGTGAATTGGGTATCAAACTTGGTGGTGGCTCAGAGCTTTCTCTCCGTGGCTGAAGCTGTTGGGACTAGTTCGACGTTCTTGATACTGGCGGTCATTGGCGTTGCGGCATTCGGGTTCGTGTTTTTGTTCGTACCGGAGACGAAGGGGTTGAGTTTCGAGGAAGTCGAAAGAATATGGAAGGAGAGAGCTTGGGGGAGTAGTATTCATTCTGAATCTCTTCTTGAAAACGGAGACTAGTTTTCAAGAAAACCGTAGTTCCCGTATTTAGAGGTAAAGTTTTCGTACATCTTCTATCTCCAGAGTCCAGACTCTAAGGTGTCGTTTGTTTTTTAAGAGATCTAAAGTCTGAAGTCTTATTTTAGTTATGATTAATAAGAGGTGGTGTGTAAAAAGGTATGAACGATTCAGACTTAAAAGTCATTAAGAGGTTTTTAAAAAAAAACAAACAACCCCTAAATCTATCTATGTAAGATATACTGGTTTAGTGTATATATACAATATATATAATCTGTAAAACATGTGCTATTTGGATACATTTAAAGTTAAAAAATACAATATAAAGTGTGTTATATTGTATTTATAGGAATCGGATAAAATGGGGGTACGTACTAGTTTTTTTTTTGGGAATTTAATTAAAATACCTGTATTTCAATTGTATTTTACCAAAATGCCTAAAATCTCTCTATTTTTGCCGAAATACCCATTAAGGCCGGGATTGTAGGCCGGGATTTTAGATATCCCGGAGTTGTCAATTTTTTTGAGAAATAGCGGGGTTACCTTGGGATTTAGGATGATATCCCGGGGTTGGGGTAAAAAAATTAATTGAATTTACAATTTAGGGAGGCCGGGATGGGCCAAGTAACAAATTAATAGAATTATATATATATATATTTATATTTTATACCCCTATAATTATTTAGTTAGTTTAATTTATACTTTTTACTTCTCTATTTTTTATTTACACTTTTATCATATTAACACATATAATCGTATATTAACTAAAATGCGTTAAAAAAATACGTTTTAATTTTAACAAGTTACACTATTATAACCGTCTCTTCGATACCTTCGAAATGAGTCTAATATTGAATATTTTTGGATTTAATTATTTTATTATATATCATATATACTACATAAATAATATTTTTGAATATCATTAAACCACTACAAAAAATCATGTAAAACTAACAAATAAGATGAGACTCCCATTAAGCATATTAAGATGCTAACAAACATGTCTTAAATTTGGCTAATCATTTCACCTTATGTTTTTACCTGATTTTTTTTCTAACGTTGACCCATTAAACATAAAAATAAAATTCAAATATCCTTATTTTAAAAATAAATGTATTGAAATTGTCGTCTCTGTATAATCGATAATTTTTAAAAGTTTTTACAATAATAATGATATTAAAACTAAACCAGATATAATATATAATAAAAATAAAATTCAAATATCCTCATTTTAAAAATAAATGTATTGAAATTGTCGTCTCTGTATAATCGATAATTCTTAAAAAAATTTACAATAATAATGATATTAAAACTAAACCAAATATAATATGTAATAAATAATTAAATCCAAAGATATTCAATATTGGGTTCATTTCGAAAGTATCGAAGAGACGGTTATAATGGTGTAACTTGTTAAAATTAAAACGTATTTTTTTAACGCATTTTAGTTAATATACGATTATATGTGTTAATATGATGAAAGTGTAAAATGAAAAATAGAAAAGTAAAAGGCATAAAGTAAACTAACTAAATAATTATAGGAGTATAAAATGTATATATATATATATATATAAAATCCTATTAATTTGTTACTTGGCCCATCCCGACCTCTATCCCTAAATTGTAAATTCAATTAATTTTTTTACCCCAACCCCAGGATATCACCCTAAATCCCGGGGTAACCCCGCTATTTCTCAAAAAATTTGACAACTCCGGGATATCTAAAATCTCGGCCCACAATCCCGGCCTTAATGGGTATTTCGGCAAAAATGGAGAGATTTTGGGCATTTTGGTAAAATACAATTGAAATACGGGTATTTTAATTAAATTCCCTTTATGGTATTTCGATATTAGTAAATGATGATTAGAGTATCTTTTAATAACCATGTTAAAATAGATGTTTTAGGTTTGGCAAAAAAAAACCTAGCTTATAAGCTAGTTTTTTTTTCTGGTACAGGTTTGGATGACAATAAGCTAACTTATAAGCTATCTTATTGAAAAACTATTCATAGTAGCGTTTTGAAAATCTGAAATTTTTTTGAAATCGAGGAAAAAGAGAGAAATCGTGTATGTAACACCCTGAAAATAGGGATAACAAAAATCCGGAAAAACGGACATGTTGTATACTAAAATTGCCATAGCAAGAGCCTCCCAAAAATGGGGAATATAAAAATATAACCTGTTTAATCACAATTGTAATTTAACGGACAAATAACAACAATCAACTAATCTAATTTCTACTTCTAGAAAAGAGATTACAGAAAAGGGGTGTCATCTATAGACCCAAACGGTCTATATCCAAAAGTATAATGCGTCCATGTGCAATTCCCCAAGCTCTCACCCCAAGGCAACTAAACCTGTTTAAGACCGTCGCCGCTAGAACCTGAGATACACATCGACACCAAACAAGTGTTAGGCCAAAAAGCCTAGTGAGTTGAACAATAATAAGCATGCATGATCAGTTACAATTCTTATCAGCAGTTAACCAGAGTTCAACTAATGTGGAGTCAATAGGGGAGACCCATAGCACTAATCAAGTCCCACCCAAGAGTCGATATACCTTGATGCCCTTAACAAGGAACACCCCAAAGGCCCGACCCACCCGAAGACTATCGCTCAGAAAATTCCCCGAGTGGCGGAGGTCTAGACACATACCATCACAGTGGCGCCCAAGACTATATCCTCCTAGTGTACTGACTTGGTTCGTCCACATAACTTTTATAAGGGGTCCTTTAGATATATTTCAATCTACATAATTCAATACCAACTACGGGTATAATATTACCACCTTATCCTCGTGATGTCTAACAAAAGACCCAATGTAAATCATGCATATAAACATATCACTAAAATGGTGTTCCAACTAGAATCTTCATAATATCCATATATGCATACATTTGACATATCAAGGAACCCACATTTTGTATCTATGAGTCAAATCCCAAATAATGATACATATAACAATAATCATGGCAAATCACCCATAAATGTACATCTTCCAACTATTTTCATGAAGAAAGCCCCAAACATTTGAACATATGGAGATGAAGTAACAAATAGGAGATTATGATGTGTATCTAGTTTTAACAAAGGTTTAGTAAACTCACTATCTAGGTTTTGTACCAAAACCTAGAAAAGATGAAAACCCTAGATGTTGAAAATGAGACTTGATGTAGGAGAGGAATGACTTTGATGAGGATCTTCAATAAATACACTTGGATGAGGCTTGATGACCCAAGAATCACCCCAACAACCCCAAACCTTAGCAATAAATGTGTGTGTGTGTGTGTTTTGAATGCCCAAATTCGCCCAAAATGAGAGTTCTCCCGTTTTTTGTAAAAGGTTCTTGTGAGAAATGAGACTGCCAAGGTATTTTAAACCAACCAGACCACACGGGCGATAGTGCCCGACGATAGTGCCAAGGGCACTATCGCGAGCACACACACACTCACGGTACATCCTCCGCGAGTATGCCCGACGATAGTGACAATGGTCACTATCGCGTGTTACTATCGCGAGACTCCCCCCCTCTCGGTACAATCCTGGCGATTGTGCCCGGCGATAGTGACAATGTCACTATCGCGATGGCACTATCGCTCCAAACTCATCCCAACCCGAAAACTCAGCAAATTTCGAAAATGAGCACGAGGTCTAAACGCATGCAATTATTATATACATCAGATAGCATTTTAGTCCATCAATAAATATCATATGCATATATAAAACAACTCATACTTTTAGATAACACAATTAAAGTATTAGGGAACAATTACTTACCTTATAAATTTACGGATGTTACAGTGTAAATCTCTAAACTTGTGAAATCTCTAAAACTTAAAAGAGCATCTCCAACGGTAGGCTATACTTTTTAAATTTTTTTTAACTATATTATTAAAATATTTAGTATATTTAATAAGTTATTATTTCTTTTTTTCTAAACATTTATTTTCAATAGTCTTATTGGTAGGACATAATTAAAATATTATTTATCTTCTTATATAAAGTTTTAGAGATTTCTTTAAATTAAAAGATTTTTATCTTCTTTTAACATACAATACATATTAGGATAGCTGTTGGAGCAAAAAAAATGTTAAATCTTCAAAATCTCTATTTTAATATAGTTGTTTGAGATGTTTTAATATTGAAGAAGATATATTATACTAATTGTTTCTACCAATAAGATTGAATGTGTTACAATATTATCTTTTTAAAGTGTATTGAGAATTAGGGTGATGAATTTATAAGATGTTTTATTAATATAATTAATGCTGAAATTGTTAAAATAGAGTAGTTATTGGAGCTTGATATAATCACTTTTTTAAATTTTTAAATTTTTTGATATGCGATTTCAAAAAAATTATAGCATAGCCATTGAAAATGCTCTTAAAGCATCTCTAACGGATTCTCCAAAATAGAGAATTAAAAGTCAAAGTCTCTAAAGAAAATTTAGGTGGCGTTTGGTTCGTGGAATGGAATTCGATGGAATTGGAATTCATCAAGGAATTTGACTTTGAATGAATTGGAATTGGAATTTGATGGAATTTGACCACACATTTTGGTCGCGTTTGGTTGGATGAAATTGGAATTGGAATCTGTTGGAAAGAAAATGAATTCCATAGGATACCCCGTGAAATTGTGAAATCCGTGTTTGAAGGAATTTGATGGAATCCGCAGGATTCCTTAGTTTTAATTATGTGAACCAAACAAGACTTTGGAATTTGGTCAATGGATTTGGACATTCCAATTCCATTGAATTCCATCCAATTCCGCGAACCAAACACCCCCTAATTTTATTATTAAAATAAATTAATTTTATTGCCAACACTGTAGTATTAATTATATTATTAAAATATTTGATACAATTCATAAAATATTATTCATCTCTTCTAAACACTTAAACTCAAGAATTTTCATTGGTAGGAAGATAGGATTTTTCTCTTTCTATAAGCAACCAATTTTTAGAGATTTCTCTTATATGGAAAAATTCATCTTCTCTCTCCTATTTTCTCAATTTTGGAGAATCTTTTGATGTAAAAATCTTCAAAATCTCCATTTTAGAGAATCTGTCAGAGATGCACTTCATTAATTAAACATAAGGGATGTTTGGTTGGTTTTCCATTAAGCCATATATGAATAAGAGGATTAATTTATCTTTATAGATTGAAATGATTTTTGTTTGATAGGTTTTTTCATAAATGGAAAGAACATGTTTTTTAATTGGTACCAAATCCCGTATCAAGCGTGATTCATGGGTGGGGTTGAGGTTAAAAGTGATCGAGAGTTCAGATCTCTCTTAAGCTTCTCACCTTAACCCTTATTCTCACACGATTCTTCGCCTATACATACATATATACATAGCCACATAGGCGAAGAATCGTGTGAAAAGTTGAGGTTAACGTGAGAAGTGGATCTGAGCCGTTGATCACTTTTAATCAAATGCCCTCAATTCAAGGTTTAGAAGGGAATTGATCCGGTGCATCTCATCCTAATGTGCATCCATTTCTCATCCAACAGTTGATAATCATTTATCACGTTCAACTCAACTTCTCACCAGAACCCAACCCTACACACACACACAAATATATATATATATATATATAGGGGCATAATCAAATGAGTACTGACTATTTTGTGGTAACCGTGAGATCCAACCACAACCAATCATTTTTTTTATTTAATTATTTTTATTAATTAACTGGTGATGGTATATAGGTAATTTTTTAATTTTTATTTATTAAATAATTATTTTATTTACAGATTCATATCAATCTAATTAAATACAGATTACGTTTCCTATTTTCACTCAACTAATTGATTTTCCAAAATCAATCCTCTTTACCGATTGATTTGATTTTACACTCGATTGGATCAACATATTGCCATAGGTTGGGGTCCGGTGTGAAGTTGAGGTTAATGTGAGAAGTGGTTATCAACCGTTGGATGAGAAATGGATGCACATTAGAATGAGATGCATCGATCAATTCCCTTCTAAGGTGTAATTCATGGGAGGACATGAGATTAAAAATGATCAACAACTCAGATCCACTTCTCACAAACTCAACTTCTCACACGATCCTTTGCATATATATATATATTTCATTTGAGTGTTTTATAAAAATTGTCTAGTGTGTAATTATTTGAAATGATTTTTAGTTTTATATTCTTTGTTTTAATTTAGAACACATAAAATGAGTAAATCCAAATAACTATTAGACAAAAATATGCATTCGTTAAAATAGAAAAAAGGACAAAACCGGATCAGGACCAATCCATACCCAATTAGGACTCCCATATCCAAATCGGTCTTGGATTTTAGATATCGAGACTTTTTGTAACTGAGACTAGACTGAATCTGACTGGAAATGACTGATCTTGATCAATCTTGAATTTTGAATGTTGGAACCCGTCTTGACTTGACCAAGTTTAGGTGTAGTTGGGTTCACTTCTTGTGAATCTTTGATATGTTTATTGTCATCCAAGATTCTAGTGTTAAGTGTTATTTCGTAATAGGAAATAAAGATAGATGGTGAAAACAGAAACATGAATTGAGACATTTCTTCGTCTGGAGATTGTATGAATCAATACCCATGTTGACACCAGGTTCGTTCATGGAATATTGATCTTATATCTAAAAGAAAAAAACAAAGGACAAGAAAGCACAAGAATGTGCAAAACAGAAAACCCAAAACAAACAAGGGTTTCTTGTGTCAAAATCTTTCTTTGAATGTAAATCTATAATTAAGTAATTGTTTATAACTTTACATCTAATATTTTCTGATTACCTGTATTTTGATTTTGATTCTAATTCTTGAACGCTATAATAATCACTTTGAGAACACACATCCAATTACACCTCAATATAACACGTAATCACATTTTTTAAAAAAAAACTAGGTATATAGAAGGCATTTTGAAACAAAAAGTAACAGTGTGGCTGATCCTGAATTTTATATCACCGGTGACAAATAATATTAAACATAAAATAAAAGTTAATTGTAAAATAACATAAAATAAAGTTGACGTCATTTTCATGGTGTAGTTTATATCATGCTCTCAACCGACTTTCGCCGCCTTAGATCAGCCAGTTAGACAACCCCATGTCGTGATTCTTGTAATGTAGCCTCGTTTTGTTGGAAAAAATGGATCTTATGCCAATTACAAAATGAAAAGCAAAGTCGAGTACAATATGTTTGTGGGTTTGTGTAGTCATATGTGAGAACCTCATCTTGACATACCATGTGCTTAAAACGAAGTGTGGGTAAATGAGAAATTGACTTTCAAATCGTTGCAATTGAATTGATTGTTTAGGTGTGAAAAAACAGTATTCCAGGGAGGTGGGAAATGAAACACATAGTTTATATATGATTTTCATAATTGAAGGAACTAAATCACTATTACTAGACAACTTTTTCTACGCTATTACTAGACAACTTTTTCTACGAGTGTGTGTCCTTGGGGGGGTTGGGGTGAGGGGTGGGGTGGGGGTTGGAGTTTCAAAACTTAGACCGAAATGGCTTCGGACCATGAATTTGTGTACTAACACACACTTACTGGTACGATGTTGCACTGAGGTGGAAAGTAAGTGTTAGTTTCTAAAAAAAATATTAACAAGATTCTACAACCAAGCATCGCGTAGTGATAACAACATTAAAAGTTGTAAATTTTTTTAAACTACGGAGAGTAATTTACATGTGATATGAAACCCCAGTCCCTTGCACTTAAATCTACCCCTATACTAATGTACTTTTGCTTTGTTATAATTCACTAGATTTAAAAATTGTTAAAAAACATTGTGCTTTAAGAAATGAAAATGTTGAAATTATTGATTTACTAGAAGCGTACTCGTGCAATGCAGCAAGATACATCACGATTTTAATGTTTCATTTTATTTTTTATTTTTTTTGTTGATTTACAGTACGATTTTGGATGATTTTGAGAAAATGATAATGTTTTTTTTATAAATTTGTTTAATTTAGGCTAAATAATATAATGTTTTTTATATATAAAAAAAATTAAGTATTTTGTTATAATTCAATGATTATCTTATATATTTTAATGACATCTATAAAAAATAACTAATTACATATTTAATAATATAATTAAAACACAATTATAGTAATGTAATATATTAATTAATAGTGATACATAGAAAGGTCTGCATAAAAGGAAGGTCCTGCACATACCAAATTGGTGGGTGTTAGAAGTCTGCAGTAGTAATATGTATGTTGTGCTTTGAAACTTGTAAATTAAGAGATTTTTAAAATCTTGCATAAAATGATGGTACCTTGTGCCTAATAAATTGTATTTAAGAGTTTTTTATCTGTGCTTTATAATACTAGAAGTGTACTCGCGCAATGCAGCTAGATACATCACGATTTTAATGTTTCATTTTATTTTCTGTTTTTTGTCGATTTACATTACGATTTTGGATGGTTGTGAGAGAGTGATAATGATTTTTTTATATAAATTTGTTTAATTTAAACTTAATAATATAATGTAATTTATTTTGGTTTAATAATATAATTTTTTTTATAAAATATTCTGTAGGATTTTTTAATTATATTTTAGGTTTTTTATATCTAAAATATGTTGAAAGTTATTTTAGAGAAGTTAAAGTGGAAATGATTTTAGGGGAGTTAAAATGGTTAGAGATAATGATTGAAAATTAATGAATAACATTAAATGTAGTACATACAACTTTTATGGTTGTTTTTTAAATAATTAACATTAAATAGCGGTACATTAAACTTTAAGACTTGTTTTTAATAGTTTTTTATGTCATCTTTATAATATAGTATAAATAATGGTTTTTAAAAGTTACAAGTTTTTTACAACGATTTTGAAAACCTAGTTGGTTCCCAAAATAAATGTCCACGAAAAAAACATAATTTTAAAAATATATAAAATGACAACTCTACCCTTAATAATTATAACACCTTTTTAATGACGATTGTTTTATATATCACCAACTCTTAAGGTTATGTTTGGCAAACTAGCTGATAAGTTAGCTGATGAAAAAGTCACGTTTGACAAAACTAGCTTATAAGAATGTAAAATTACCAAAAAGGACATCTAGAAAAAATAATCAATTACAATATTTAATAATATAATTAAAATAAATTTAAAGTAATATAATATATTAATTAATACAAATAAGATGGTAAATAATATAATATGTTAATTAAAAGAATTTGAAATTTATTATTATATATATTATAAATTTTGAATTTTAAACCAAATTTAAAAAAAAAAGTCTACATTAACTTATGATTTTATATAACCGTTACATATAATATGAAAACCATAATCAAATAATAATAATTGATAACTAAAATATATTAATCAATATTAAAAAAATTGATATAATTATCAATAATTCTAAATTAATATCAATGTATAATTAAAATTTATGTTATAATTTTTAGATAATATTAATTAATTAATAATAATGAATTTTAATAATTAATAATTTTTTATAATTAATAGTTGATATATAATAATGAATATTAATGAGGATATAATTGGAATAATCACAAAAAGCTCCTCATAAGTTATTCCAATTAGATTATCAAAAAACTAGTTTATAAGCTAGTTTATGTTCATGCAAACATGTATCCATAAAATAAGCTAGCTTATTTTTGCCAAACAATACGTTAGTTTGAATGGTATAGGTAGTATTAGGATGTTTTAATTTTTAAATGCAAACTATGTAATTTTTACAAACCATATAAATCATAACCAACGTTTAAATTAGGAAACAATCGAGATAATTACATACAATAATCATGATTAATTTATTATGGTCAAGATATTTATGGAAAATGATAATGTTCATCATAATTTTAGATTAAAAAACAATCAAGATATTTATAAACCAAAAATTATTAAACTAAACAAACAGTTAAGAATAATTTATATGATCTATAAGAATTACAAGATATTAGTGGAAAATCTCATCCATCCAGGTTCAAATCCAGACGCTACCAAAACTCTTGTGGGCATGGAAGTTCATCTGTGAGGACTCTAGGCCATTCGTGGTCGGTCATAAGATTAGACGATACGCATAAGCTGTCTCGGAAACCCACAATTATAAAAAAAAAATTACAAGATGTATATTTAAAGCCAGATAAAATATAGATGTTAGCATCAAAAGTGAATAATAATAACAAGTGAAAAAAGTAGTGGTTGGTGGTTCACCAAAATAGCAAGTGGGTGTATCATAAATAAATAATTGATCAATTAGCCACGTGATTCTTGGCCCATGCCCCCCTTTTCATCATGTGGTGTATAATTCAACGTCTTGCCTTGCCGACGTTCCATTTTATACGGTATAAAGTTTTTAAGATTCGGTTTATGTATGCAGTGACAGATCCAGAAAGATAAATAACTCGAGGTGTACTTAGTGATGTTATAAAAAATTCGAAATTGAATTGCCTATCTGAACCGAATAAGATTTGGGTTATTTGATTTTCGGAGTTAAAAGATTTGTTTTAACAGAATAAACATACCTTATTTAGTTCGGTTATTTTTTTATTACTATTTTTAGTTAAAACCAAATAACAGAATAATGGCATAAATCCATATAACATTATTTAGTTTGATTTTTTTTAGAATTATATTTGTTAAATAAAAGATGATGTGGTTGGAGTTAGATTTAAAAATTATAAGATGTTACCATTACTGTATGGATGTGAAAATAATATAACTAAACTGAACCACATCTATTGTGAGAATGATTGATGTATGATTATGTGGATTACATTGAATCAACGAAAACAGGTCCTTTTGGACCACTAGCAAAAACCCGACTTATCGTGTACGTGAAAACGACATCATGGAACCTTTTTTGTCCCGAGTGTTGAAAAATATCTGTTGGACACGGTCTTTTATTCGTTTCGAACAACTATCACATTTTTTAGAAGGCATAGTTGTGAAAGGGATCAAAATGACTTTATTTAATGTAATTAGCATAATTCGCATAGGTATGGGTTCCTGTATTTTGGTTTAGTTCTCATATGGATCTACTATTACTCAAAAAAGCGAAGGATCGTGTAAAAAGTTGAGTTAACGTTGAGAAGCGTGAGAAGTGAATCTGAACCGTTGATCTCTTTTAATCTCAAGTCCTCTCATGAATTGCGATTTAAAAGAGAATTAATCTGGTGCATCTTTATTTCTCATCCAACGGTTAATAACCATTTCTCACCGCTGATCCAACTTCTCACCGGAACCCAACCCTACTCAATAAATCAATGATATTAAGTCATTTATATAGGTTATATACTAAAAACAAGAAAAAGTAAGACACTAAAAGTAACCAAAAAAATATCAAATAACATCTGACAGAAACCGCACATCAGGCTATGGCGACCGTCAAGCCACGGTAAGTCAAGACAGTTGTCATGGCGAGCCCTTTCGAACACTACTTGAAACATAATGAATGTCGCGGGAATTTGATCGTTGACCTGTATTCAACGAGAAGCGAAGCTACTGCAATAATGGAATTTGATATAATTGAAATACATTGAAGGAATTTGACTTTGAATGAAATTGAAATGGAATTTCACCACGTGTTTGGTCGGTAGGAATTGGATGTAATTCAATTATTTGACTTAAGCCAATGAATGATGAATTCCTTAATTTATGGAACCCAATGGAATTCAAAGGATTCCATCATTTTCATTATGTGAACCAAACATAAGATTTAGAATTTGGTCAAAGGAATTATCCATTCCAATTCTTTCAAAATTCATGAACCAAACACCCCCTTTAATTATGAGTGAATGCCACATGGATCGGGAATTAGGTTTTGGTTTTGAGAATCTCTTTGACGTTTTCTGGATAGATTGTTTATATGAGACAGTTGGTGTGATTACTAAAAACTTTTGGACCGTGATCACTTTATGTTTCTTTTCTTTATTCTCTTGTGGTCTCTAACACGTCTGATCCAACTAATCTACGAGGTTTATAAATATTGCATCTTTTATATGGACCGAATATACTTCTAGACTTTTGCACTGCAAACTTGTGGCCCTCGAGAGTTGATAACGTTTGCAATATCCAAATCTACTGGTTATTAAATCAAATTCTCAAATTTTACTCATTAAGTTAACATTCCAACAATTTTTGTTTGATTTATAAATTCTTGAATAATAAATGCATTAAATACGGTCATAACGAGCTAACGACTATGTTATTCATATAATACATTTTTTCTTTCTAATAAGACGATCTAAAATATTGTAAGCACTTGGATACGCTTTAAATGACTTTCAACTTGTTTCGCTCATTTTATCTATTTTCT
Organism: Arctium lappa; assembly: GCA_023525745.1. Taxonomy (NCBI): domain Eukaryota; kingdom Viridiplantae; phylum Streptophyta; class Magnoliopsida; order Asterales; family Asteraceae; genus Arctium; species Arctium lappa. The sequence continues at coordinate 15,269,076 of CM042056.1, read as the reverse complement.
TTTAAGCTAAACTAGTGTCCGGTACCGCGCGTTGCACGGTAACGATAAGTTTTTAAAAAATATTAAAGTTAAATGGATTGGTGATCACATATTAGATATTAAAAAACTAATATAAATTGGTATTACACTTGATATAAAACTATTTTATCATATTTCTTAGTTGTTTCTTTTGATATATATATATATATATGTGTGTGTGTGTGTGTGTGTGTGTGTGTGTGTGTGTGCGCGCGCGTGTAGAGGAAAGATAATGCGAGAAATTAAATATTTTGCGAGAAGGCGAGAAGTGTGACATTATATATGATTACACGGCATGCGAGTGTGTGTTTAATCATATATGATTAAACGTTTATGTATTGCCAACGTAATACGTATTTAATCATATATGATAAAGTTTGTGTATCATATATGATATCACACTTTTCACCTTCTCGCAAAACGTTTAGTTTCTTGTTTAAACCTGCCCCAATGTGTGTGTGTGTGTGTATATATATATATATATATATATATATATATATATATATATATATATATATAAGTGAGATCTACATCATCATATTTTGTAATTGGCTTAAAATGATAAAAAAAAATGTGTGAAACTATTAATTATAATGGAGATTGTTTTGTCATAACTTCTAATATATTGAATTATTGATTTATTTCATACATATATTCCCATCAAACATTTAGATTCATCATGCAAATACGGTGTTTACTTACCATATATTTCTTGAAATCCTTCCTTCCCAAACCTATGGTTGCAAGGAGAGTAACAATAGTTTTTTTTTGTCGGTATTGTTACCACTTTGACTATAAGCAAGTCCAATTGAATTGTTTGTTTTATGTATTTTACATGTTCGAATTTTTTTCAATGTACTTGAGACTGTTTTGTAAAAAAACTTGAAAAAAGAGGTTTTAATTATTCCATATAAAATAAAAGGTATTATATCAATTCTAATTTAATTTTATATATAGTTTGATTTCAATTGAAATTAAAAACTGAAACCGAAATAATTTATATCTTAATGATTTTAGCATGCTATTCTTTCCAATTTTATATGTTTGGTTATTTTAATTTAATCTTTATATATGACTTCTATCATCTTCTTTTATACAAATTGCTATAATAATTTTAATAAGTTTTATTTTTTTATTTTAATTTTAATTATATATATTAGTTCTAGAATATTTTTATTCTATGTATTGATTTTAATTTAGTGATATTAAATGTAATATGTATTTTATTTATTGATGAGAGGATTAATAATAAGTATTTAATTATAAACTGATTGTAATTAGTGACAATAAATATAATAAATGTTATATTTATTAATGAGTAGTTAATAATTAGTGTTTAATTATATATTAATTCTGAGTTTATTATATATATATATATATATATATATATTGGTTTCTAATTTTATTTATATTAATTTATATATTGATTTTAATGAAACTTTAAATGATAGTAATAAATTTTAATTTTAAAATATATAAAAATTATTATAAATCTTTTTTTATTTAACAATATATATATATATATATCAAATTTTAGATATTTAATTTGACTTGAAAATAATACAAATCAGTATATATATATTATACGAAAGAAAATGAGTGAAAGTCATGTTATTGTGTAAATAAAAAAATTGGAGTCATGTGAAATAAAAGAAACAAAGAAATTTGAGTGTAACTAAAGAAAATGAATAGTGTAATTAATTTAATATTTGCTAATAAATACATCAATAAAAAAGACAAAAATTTAGAAAAAATAAAAATAAAAATATACATATTATTATATTCAAGTGTCGTTTAAATATAATATATATATATATATATTAATTATATTCAAGTACGTAAATAAATAAATATATATATATATATATTGATAGCAATTTCATTTATATAAGTGCGATTATAATTATTTTGATTATGTATATATATATATATATATTCAATAATTTTTGTATAAATAAAAAATAGAGTCATATGAAATAAAAGAATTAAAAAAATATTGGGTGTAACCAAACAAAAATGAATAGTCTAATTAACTTAATGTTTTGATAATAGTTAAATCAGTAAAAAAGGAAAAATTAGAGAACAAATAAAATTGGGATTGAGATGCTTAAAAATGTCATCTTATTGTTAAGTGTTTTTTCTTATAAAATCACATATTGATAAACTATACAAAAAAAACATAAAAGACGGAGATAAAAATCCACAACAAAAACAAAAGGTAAATGAAAATCTCACAAAATTCTTAAGCCTCAATTGAGGCATCCCTTAATCTATGCTCCAGTTCCTTCTTATATATAGAGATAAATAAGCACATGTATACTATTATGCCGTAGATGAACAAATTGAGAGTTGTGCCGATTTACTCGATTAAACTCATGTGTATACTTCTCTTTGTCGGTGGGGTAATTGGTGATTAAACAATAGAGAGACATAGATTGAGGGATGAAGGGATAAATAAGAAGAAGAAGAAAACAGAAACAAAATGACAAAACTTAAGATATGTAAAAGAAAAACAAACCTGAATCAAAATGAAGAAATCAATGGATGAAGAGAGTAAAAAAGGTTAGAGGTTATGGAGATGGAGAAGAAAAACAATGATGAATCAAAATGAAGAAAATTAAGGGATTAAGAGACTAAAAGGGTTAGAGATTGTGGATGTATTAAGAGATTGAGAAAGTAAAAAGACTTTTAGAAAGTTGAAGAGTTTGGAGGTAAAAAGTTAATTAAAGTGGTTGCAAATTTACCAAAATGACCTTATTGCAATGAAAATACATTTTTTCATGTAGGGGCATAGAAGTCTTTAACATAATTAATTTTTTAAAAATTCAAAATAACCATAAAATTTCTAGCTATGAATCTTACTCTAAGGAGGTGCCACATCACTTTGGTTTGGTTTTGCTTTTATATATATACTAGTGTTTGATATCGCGCGTTGCGCGATGATCAAAATAAATGTTAACAAAAATGTAAAAATCATTTTCATTGACTATATATATATATAGTGTTTGGTACTCTGTGAAGGTAAAACTTCACATGTTTTTCCTATTAAGGTTCGAAGTTTTTTTCTAACTTCTCAATGTTTTGCTATGAAGTTTCAGTTTTATTTTGTGGTTTTAACGGTCTCACGAAAACATCATGGTCTCCCATTATCCCAAGTCTATATAAATTTGTACATAAGAGAGGTCTTGAAGAGATAATGTAGCATATTTTAATACGTATAATCTCTTATCATTTTTCTGAAATTTTTGACTTTTTAAAATGTTGAATATGTTAAAAGACTTCTCTATGTTCATATGTAACTTAAATTTTCAGTAAAAGTGAGGGACTTTTTAGTAATTTGGCATATCTATTTCAATTTATGTTATTAACTATTTCTAAATACATAATAGGTGCAAGTCCATGTACAATACTTTATTTTAAATAAATATTGGTTTTGAGTCTATTCAATTAATAGAGTTATGAAATATGTTGGATGTGTGATGAAAATTATTAATAACAAATATAGTTTAAATATTTTTATATAACATTTATTGACGTCGTTTAAAATAAATTGATACAAAAAATAACATAAAAATAAAAAATAAGTCAAAATGCTCCAACATAGTGAAAGATTTAGAATAAACAAAATTATAACTAAAAATAAAATTATAAATATATAAACTTATCTATACTATATTATAAAGATGGCATAAAAAACTCTTAATTACAACTCACTAAACTTTATGTACTATCATTTAAAGCTATCTACTTAAAATCTCTTAAAAATAACTACTAAAGCCTAATGTACTACCTGTAAATCTTTTAACCCTAATTAATATATTTCATTCTTATCCCCCAAAATCCTTATCTCTAATCCCCAAACCCTAAAATTATGAAATTTGAATTCTGATAAACATAATCAAAACATGATAAACATCTCAATTTAAATATAAAAAATTTAAAATTTATAAGATAATTAATGAATTTTAACAAACTACTTAATTTTTTTATATAAAAGACATTATATTGTTAAGCCTAAATTAAACAAATTTATATATAAAAAACCATTATCACTCAATAAAAACCATCCAAAATCGTACTGTAAATCAATAAAAAACAAAAAATAAAAATAAACATTAAAATCGTGATGTATTAAGCATTATGTACTATTATTTAATGTTAATCTACTTAAAATTTCTTAAAAACAATTAATGAAGCAATATGTACTACTTTTAAATGCTTTTAACCCTAATTAATAAATTTCATTCTTATCCCCCAAAATCCTTATCTCTAATTCCCAAATCCTAAAATTATGAAATTTGAATTCTGATAAACATAATCAAAACAGGATAAACATCTCAATTTAAATATAAAAAATTTAAAATATATAAGATAATTAATGAATTTTAACAAACTACTTAATTTTTTTTATATAAAAAATATTATATTGTTAAGCCTAAATTAAACAAATTTATATATAAAAAAAACATTATCATGTAACAACCCAACAAAAAGAAACAACCACTGATTAAGCTTAAATGATAAAGCGCCACCAATAAGTATTAATCCCCAAAAACAAGGGGGGTCCCAAGTTCAACGATAATTAAATCAAGGTTTGAAATACAATTCAACCTACACAACTGAGATGTCTATAAGAAATGGAAAAGCAATTGACGGTCTTCTATTCTCCCCCCGCTAGACCTTCTCCTTTCCTATAGCTGCACTGCCTAAACCAAGACGGCCTGAAAAGATTTATTTAATTTTTGAAAGAGCGAGGGTTAGACCATGGGTCTAGTGAGTTCCCTCTAACAATTAAGCAACAAGATACACTTTCCGGAATGGGAAAGATCAGATAATAATAATAATTAAAGAGAACACGTTACGGACCACACGACCGTCCAAGACGATGTGTCTAACTCGTGCTGCCTTAATGTCGGGACACACCCCCAACGACATAAACGGGCCACACTCCCCGGCACGAGTAGGCGGGCCACACTCCCCGACTTAGGTCACGTAACCCACAATCTATGTATGCATACATATCATCAACAACAATTTATAACACACTTGCACAGTTAAATAAATCATGCCACCATAATAAGTCAAAGTTTAAAAATAAACTTCACATGCTTTCATCATTAAAAGTTTAGTTTAGAAAAACTCACCTGACGTCCTTCGCTTTCCTCTTTACTTCTACCTTAAAATCCGAACCGATCCTATAAAACCGGACATCACTCGGTAAATTTCTAATACCATCCATTTTACGAAAAGAAGACTTTAACCCTATAACCCTTCATCACAAGCTTGCTGACTTAACCCGATAATACTAGATTTGGAATTTAAACCGCTCTCTTTCCTGCTTACTTACATGAATAAAATAAGAGGGAACGGGTCAACTAAAGACAGCCCAACCCCACTCTACATAAACCCAATGGACCGAATGCTAAAGTAAAGTTCACATGGGCTTCGGCCCACTCGCCAACTCAAACGACTGGAGACTCATGGGTCATTAGGCCGGAACTAACATTCGACCGGGGAAAAGATCATTTGACCGAAGGTTCCATTCGACCGAGGATTCCATTCGATCGAAGGTTCCATTCGACCGAGGGCTCCATTCGACCGAGGGCTCCATTCGACCGAGGGCTCCATTCGACCGAAGACTCCATTCGACCGAAGGCTCCATTCGACCGAAGATTGGTCATTCGGCCGAAGCTTCGAACTCGCCCACAACTTCAAGATTAATGGACCCACTGCAGGTCTCATTTGGGGGATGGAAATCGATTGGAAGCCAAACCAGACCATAAACACAAGGCTTGATTTCTACAAAACCTTTTTATTCCTCTGCTAAGAACATTAGTCCACAACCATCCCCCTTCCCCAAGCTCAGGAATTAGAACCAATAAACAAATAATCCCAGAAAACAAACGATGAAGATAACTAAGAAGGGTTTACCTCAAAGAGATGACAAAAATCCGCTTGAAACCTTGGAAGCTTTCCTTTCTCTCGGTCTTACTGAAATCGCCAAGAACCCCCTTTGGGATTTTCTAACAGCCGCACACACACACACACACACACACACCCAATACTGATAATCCCTTTTAGGGTAAACAATTGACTCTTCTCTAATTTTTTTTTTCTCAAGATGGGCCTTCCTATTGGGCCACTCCACTTACAAACCCAAAAATCCAAATTATTTAAAATAACCCGGTTATTACAATATCCCCCCCTCAACAGAATTCCGTCCTCGGAATTCCTTCGTCGAACAAACCGGGATATTGCTCCTTCATAACCGATTCTAATTCCCAAGTTGCTTCTTGACCTCTATGAAATCGCCACTGCACCTTTACCAAAGAGATTTCCTTGTTCCTTAACTTTCTCACTTTACGATCCACAATCGCTACTGGTTCCTCTATAAAGCTTATTCTATCATCTAATTAGACATCTTCTAGCGGTATCACAACGTCGCTTTCTGCTAAACACTTTTTCAAATTAGATACATGGAAAACAGGATGAACTCCATGTAAATCCACCGGTAGATCCAGCTTATAAGCTACCTCTCCAACACGCTTTGCTATGGGAAACGGTCCTACATATCTTGGTCTTAACTTGCCCTTCTTACCAAAACGAACGACTCCCTTCCATGGTGAGACCTTTAGCATCACCATGTCACCTACTAGAAATTCTATCGGCTTCCTTCGTTTATTTGCATACATTTTCTGTCGTTCCTGAGCCACCCTCAACCGTTCTCGAATCTGATTAACCTTATCGGCTGTCACTTGCACAATTTCTGGTCCTGCTAACTGCTTCTCACCCACTTCATTCCAACACAAAGGAGTTCTACACTTTCGCCCATACAACGCTTCAAACGGAGCGGCTTGGATACTGGCGTGATAACTATTGTTATAGGAGAACTCTATCAGAGGCAAATGAGTCTCCCACGAACCCTTGAAATCGATCACACATGCTCGGAGCATGTCCTCTAACGTTTGGATAGATCTTTCACTCTGCCCGTCTGTCTGAGGGTGGTACGCGGTACTCAACTTAAGCTGCGATATCTGACACGATTGAAGTCGGCACACCGTGTCTGGATACAATCTCATCGATATACAATTTAGCTAGCTTTTCTAACGGATACGTCTCCTTTATCGGTAGAAAATGTGCAGATTTGGTGAGTCTATCCACTATTACCCATATAGCATCATGCCCCTTAGGTGATCGCGGTAGACCCGTCACGAAGTCCATGGTTATGTCGTCCCATTTCCATACCGGTATTTCTAACGGCTGTAGATTCCCGTACGGCCTTTGATGCTCCGCTTTCACCTTTAAACACGTGAGACATCTCTCTACAAAATAAGCTATATCTTTCTTCAAGCCCGGCCACCAAAAGTTTCGCTTCAAATCTCGATACATCTTATTGGTTCCCGGATGTATTGAGTATCGCGACTTGTGAGCTTCTTCCAATACTTTCTTCCGTAGATCTCCCCGTTTCGGAATCCACACTCTTTGCTCGAAACATCTGACACCACGACTGTCCACGATTAATAAGTCAACAATTCCCACTATTCTTTCGCTTTTCCAATTCTCACTCGACACGGCTTCCTCTTGATATTGCTTGACTTCTTCTAGAAAACTTGAAGTCACCTCAACTCGAAATGCTACTACTTTAGATGTCGAACCGTGATCCTTTCTACTTAAGGCGTCTGCTACCACGTTCGCTTTACCGGGTGATATAAAATCTTACAGTCATAATCACTCAGCAATTCCATCCACCGTCGTTGTCTCATATTTAACTCTTTTTGATTGAATAGATGTTGAAGGCTCTTATGATCGGTATAAATTTGGCATTTAACCCCATACAAGTAATGCCTCCAGATCTTCAGTGCGAACACCACAGCCGCCAGTTCCAGGTCGTGCGTCGGATAATTCCTTTCGTGCTCTTTCAGCTTCCGAGACGCATACGCTATTACCTTTCCAATTTGCATCAACACGCACCCTAAGCTGAGCTTCGAAGCATTGCTGAAAATTATGAATCCTTCCGTACCTTTAGGCAATGACAGAACCGGTGCACTACTCAACCTCTTTTTCAACTCGCCGAATGCATTCTCCTGAGCCTTACCCCATGAGAAATTAATGTTCTTCCTCGTTAATGTGGTTAACGGCGTGGCTATTCTTGAGAAGTCTTGGATGAACCTTCGGTAATAGCCCGCCAAGCCAAGGAAACTTCTTACTTCGGACGGCGTCTTTGGCGCCTCCCATTCTTCGATTTCCTTAATCTTCGCTGGATCCACTTTGATCCCATCTTCCGACACCACGTGCCCTAGAAACTGCACTTCTCTTAGCCAAAATTCGCACTTCGAGAACTTGGCGTACATCCTTTCTCGCCTAAGCAATTCTAGCACAGCTCGTAGATGCATTCCATGATCTTGCATGGATCGTGAGTAGATCAATATGTCATCAATGAAAACAATGACACACCTGTCCAAGAAAGGACTGCATACTCTATTCATCAGATCCATGAATGCTGTCGGTGCATTTGTCAGCCCAAATGGCATGACTAGAAATTCGAAGTGTCCATACCTCGTGCGGAAGGCAGTCTTGGGTACATCCTCCTCCCGAACCTTTAGCTGATGATAACCCGATCGCAGATCTATCTTCGAGAAGTAACTCGCTCCCTGTAACTGATCGAAAAGATCATCAATCCTAGGAAGTGGATACCTATTCTTTACTGTTAACTTGTTGAGCTCTCGGTAATCTATACACATTCTCATTGACCCGTCCTTCTTCTTGACGAAAAGTACCGGTGCTCCCCACGGCGACGTGCTGGGTCGGATAAAACCTTTATCTAACAACTCCTTCAGTTGGGTCATCATCTCCTTCATTTTGGCCAGAGCCAGACGATAAGGAGCTCTTGCAATTGGAGCCGCTCCCGGTACCAAATCTATCCTGAACTCCACTTGCCTATCCGGTGGCAAAGCGGTTAAGTCCTCCGGAAACACCTCCGGATATTCACACACTATCGGCACGGAGTCCAGACTTTTCTTTTCCTTCTTAGCGTCCACCACATACGCTAAAAACCCCACACACCCTTTCACTAAGCAACGCCTAACCTTGATCATCGAGATCAAGCACGACTTTCTATCCCGACGATCCCCATAAACTATGACTTCCTTCTGATCCGACAGAGATATGCGGATTAGCTTCTTATTACAAACGATGTTGGCATCGTTAGACGCTAACCAATCCATCCCCACAATGACGTCAAATTTCCCCATGCCCATTGGATATAATCGCAATGGGAAGGCATGACCGTCAATGTTTATACTACACCCATCGTATACTTCTCCCACTAAGACTCGACTATCATCGGCTACTTCTACTTCAAACCCTTGACTAAGCTTCTTGGGTTTCACTCGCAGTTTGTGCACAAAATTCGGTGACACAAACGAACGGTTTGCACCCGAATCAAACAACACTTTAGCAAAAATCGAGTCTATGGGAAAAGTACCTGTTACCACATCTGGTGTCTCCACCGCCTCCTCAGCTGTCATGTTAAAAGCCCTTGCTCTCGCCCGAGCTGGCTCAACCTTCCTCTCGATCCCTTTATCCCCGAATACACCAGCAGTTCCCTTCTTCAGCTGAGGGCATTCAGTCCTGATATGATCAGGAGACCCACACTGGTAGCACGTTCTAGACCCGTGGCAGTCTCGAGCTACATGCCCAGTTTTCCCACATTTGAAACACCCTTCTCGATTTATCAGACACTCCCCTTTGTGAAACCGACTACACTTGCCACATGGTTTATTCTCAACCCTCGGGTTAACACGATGGTCAGGTTTTGCCGATTTAAATGTCTTAAAATCACGGTTAGACCCCTCCCACTTTTGTTTGTCTCCACTTCTCTCGGTGGCCTGACGGTTCTTCTCTTTCTCTCTTAACTCAGCTGCGTTCACTGCTGCCTGAAATGTTGTTGGTTCTTTGTTTGCGACAAACTCCCGAATATTACCCCTTAATCCGTAAACGAAACGTTCTACTCGCCTTTCCTCGTTAGGCACATAAATTTCAGCAAATCGAGATTTCTCGATAAATTTGGTCGTATACTCTCTAACCGTCATTTCCTTCTGTTCCAAGTTCAAAAATTCTTCTTCCAATTTCTTGACCGCCGCCAGCGGGCAAAATTGCGTCCTAAACTTCTTCACGAACTCGATCCACGACATTTCTCTGGCCACCGCTGAACCTTGCCCTCCAGACTCCACGTCCCACTACATCACTGCCTCATCCTTCAGCATGGACAACACATACACAACTCTGTCCCCCTTCGAACACTTGCTAGTGTCGAACGCCAATTCAATCCCTTTTATCCATTTCATTGCCAACACTGGATCATATTCTCCCTTGTAAGTAGGGGGTTTGCAGGCCGCAAATTCTTTGAAGCTACACCCTCTCTCCACTACCGTTTTGGTCGACTCTGCAGGTGTCGATCGTGAGTGACTTCCCACTACCGTCATTGGCGAGTCAGAGATTTCATTCACTTCCTTGCTCCCACTCTTATCCTTGCCTACTGAGACTTCCTCCGTTCGCTGAGCAAGCAAGGCATTCAGAGTCTCCTGTAGCTTCCCCATTTCTGCGGCAAATGTTTCTTGTGTAACGAATCCTTGAGTTCGACCCCCGCCACGGTTCCGAGCCTGCTTCCGACCCCTAACCGAAGACGAACTCTCCTGGAGGGAGGTTTCTTGTTCAGGTCTAGGCTCTGCACTCTTGGCCCGACGAGCAACACGGGTTGCTTTTCCTCCGCGAGTTCCAGCAGTCGGTTCCTTTACCAGCGTAGTTGCTTTCTTAGTCGTCTTTCCTTTTGGTCGACCGCGACCCTTTCCTCGGTTAGCAGCTGCATGAGGAGGAGCAACAGGTTCGTCTTCAACCACTTCGTTAACGGGTGCCACCTCTACTGCTGGCACCGATCTGCTCCTAGTAACTCTTTCAGACATAGCTACAATAAAACATCAATAAAACTCCATTAAGGTAACCCCCAAAGTGATAAAGCAAGATAGGCACGCATATGTACCTGTAAATTTACAATTACACTGGCCAGATGTAATTCTAAATCTACCTTACATGTTAGTCCTCACCATTCTATCACCCGACTTCCTACGGCCATCCTATAATCTCAGTTGTGATTCACGCACTAAGTTTAAGTCTAAGCCCAACTGGTCACCTAGATCCCTTAAACTATGGCTCTGATACCAATTGTAACAACCCAACAAAAAGAAACAACCACTGATTAAGCTTAAATGATAAAGCGCCACCAATAAGTATTAATCCCCAAAAACAAGGGGGGTCCCAAGTTCAACGATAATTAAATCAAGGTTTGAAATACAATTCAACCTACACAACTGAGATGTCTAAAAATCATCCAAAATCGTACTGTAAATCAATAAAAAACAAAAAATAAAAATAAACATTAAAATCGTGATGTATCTCGCTGCATTGCGCGAGTACGCTTCTAGTATATTATAAAGATGACATAAAAAACTCTTAAAAACAAGTGTTAAAGTTTAATGTACCACTATTTAATGCTAGTTACTTAAAAAACAATCATTAAAGCTGTATGTACTACATTTAATGTTATTTATTAATTTTCAATCATCATCTCTAACCATTTTAACTCTCCTAAAATCATTTCTCAATTTAACTCCCCTAAAATAACTTTCAGCATAATTAAATATATAATAAAAATCAAATTTTAAATATAAAATTATAAAATATAATTAAAAAAATCTAACAAAATATTTTATAAAAAAATTATATTATTAAACCAAAATAAATTACATTGTATTATTAAGTCTAAATTAAATAAATTTATATAAAAAATCATTATCACTCTCTCACAACCAACCAAAATCGTAATGTAAATCGACAAAAAATAAAAAATAAAATGAAACATTAAAATCGTGATGTATCTAGCGACATTGCACGAGTACACTCCTAGTAATAAATAGAAACAATAAATAAACAAAATATATCAGTTATTACTTAATAAAACTATATTATCAAATATTTATGCTATTATTATTATTATTATTATTATTCAAATATATAGTTTAAATAACCTTCATATTTAAAAACCAACTATTATAATATTTTTAAAAATTATAAGCGTCTTTAAAAAAAATATAATAATACATGATTAAATGTAATATAAAAAGTGTTTATATTTATCATAAATATTATCTTCTTATATAAAAAAGATATAGAAGTATTTAAAATCTAATTCAAAAAAAAATATCAAGGGTCCAACTCCTTTTTCATTTAGTCGTAGAGTTATTTTCTTCCAATATTTTTTCTTTTTAAATAGTATTTTTTTGATTTTTTTTTTGCAATCTAGATCAAAATTTGGATCGAAGCAAATGTCACTTAACACGATTAAATAGCATTGTCAAACACCTTCAGTTTTTTACTTTTCTTGTGTGGAAGAGATGTACCAGTTTCATTTTCTAAATTGATAATCTTCGATAACATTGTTGACAATGGTATAAATCTCATTAAATTGTAGCAAAGTATCATTGTTGGAACTCTTAAATTGTATGAAGCAAAAAAGTAATTTCGTAAATGAAAATTAGTCTAGTTTTAAATATGATTCAATCATTGAAGGTCAAGAAAATAAACTTTGGATAGTATTAGTAGATTTACATTCACATAAAACTTTAATTTCTCAATTGTAACACTAAAAATCTATTAGTATATACATCAAACAATAAGTGAATATAAAAATATAGATTTGTAACCCGTTTGCGAGTAACAATGTTATATTTGAATAAACAATATACAATTTTAGTATTGCATGTTATGTTCGAAAGAAAAAAATATAGAAATAAGAATAAAGATAATAATACCTCATGAAATTCTAAAATAGACAAAAGTAAGAATAGATTGAAATTGAAGAAGTAGTTGAATGAAAGACTTACATTTAGTAACGTATATGTGTAACATGGTGATGAGACTTTGATGCTCTTTCGGATATTTGGCGATCTTTAGAACTTGTTTCTATTTGTGTCACTTACTACAAAAAAAAACACAAAATAAACATCATATGAAATAAACACAATGGCAAACAAAAGTCCACAGGCTAGATCGATCTTTTAGTAAGAGAAAATGTGTTAGAAGGAAATAATGGGAGGTAGGTTGTTGTATAACAAAGAAGTGAAAAAAAAACATGTGTGTTTAAATAAGAGGAAATGGATGGTTAATTAAAATAAATGTAGGAAAATGAATGGTTAATAACATAAAATAGTGAAAATAAATTATTAATTAACATAAATTGCAATAAAAATTTGATTAATATAAGAAGATGGATGGTTTGATACTAAAAGCTAATCAAAGTGGTGCCAAAATTACCAAAGTAGCCCCCTTGAAATATAAAATACATTTTTCATAGAGGGGCATTGAATTCTTTAATGTATTTAATATATTTAATATTTTAAATATTCAAAAAAACTACATAATTTCTATCTAAGAATCCTAAATGAATGCATATAGGAAGTTGGATAGTTTGAAGGTTAAAGTTAATTAAATAGTAAGTAAAATTACCAAATGATCCTTCTTATAATGAAGTACACAATTTTCATTTAAGGGTAGAAAAGTCTTTAATTTATTGGTATTTAAAAAAATTCAAAACAATGAGAAAATTTCCTTAGGTGAATTCTACTCTAACATTATGCCACATCATCATTTGTAGGTTTTCCTTTTATATATATATAGATATAGATGTGCCAAATCATTTGTTGTAGGTTTTTCCTTAATTAGTAGATGAAAAGATGAAAAGACTATAATGAATATGACTAGGGAGTTATGTAGTTTGAAAGTTAAAACTAATTACTCAATTGGAAGTGAAATTACTAAAGAAGCCTTCTTGTAATGAAATATATATATTTTATTTAGGGGTAGAATAGTCATTAACTTATTTAATATTTAAAAAACTCAAAACAATGAGAAAATTCCTTTGGACAAATTCTCTTCTCATATTGTACCACATCATCTTGGTGGGTTCTCCTTTTATATTCTAGCCTCTAGAAGATGCCACTTTTCATTCACGAATAGACAATTTTTGTTTAACTTATTTAACATTTTATAAAGTCTTTAACTTAATTATCTCTATAATGAATCATTTTGTAACAATGTGCCAAATCATTTGTTGTAGGTTTTCTCTTAATTAGTAGATGGAAAGATGAAAAGACTATAATGAATATGGCTAGGGAGTTATGTAGTTTGAAAGTTAAAACTAATTATATTGGAAGTGAAATTACTAAAGAAGCCTTCTTGTAATGAAATATATAATTTTCATTTAGGGGTAGAATAGTCATTAACTTATTTAATATTTAAAAAACTCAAAACAATGAGAAAATTCATTTGGACAAATTCTCTTCTCACATTGTGCCACATCATCTTGGTGGGTTCTCCTTTTATATAGATATAGATAGATAGATAGATAGATTAGTAGATGGAAAGATGAAAAGACTATAATGAATATGGCTAGGGAGTTATGTAGTTTGAAAGTTAAAACTAATTATATTGGAAGTGAAATTACTAAAGAAGCCTTCTTGTAATGAAATATATATTTTTCATTTAGGGGTATAATAGTCATTAACTTATTTAATATTTAAAAAACTCAAAACAATGAGAAAATTCATTTGGACAAATTTTCTTCTCACATTGTGCCACATCATCTTGGTGGGTTCTCCTTTTATATAGATATAGATAGATAGATAGATAGATAGATAGATTTGTTACTTCTACCTCTTTAATTCATCAAAGATATAATATAAATCAATTTTGTCTTAATTTCTAACTAGAAGCGTACTCGCGCAATACAGCGAGATATATCACGATTTTAATGTTTCATTTTATTTTTTTGTCAATTTACAGTACGATTTTGGATGGTTTTGAGAAAGTGATAATGTTTTTTTATAAATTTGTTTAATTTAGGCTTAATAATATAATTTTTTCTATATATAAAAAATTAAGTATTTTGTTAGAATTCAATGATTATCTTATATATTTTAATGACATCTAGAAAAAATAACCAATTACATATTTAATAATATAATTAAAACAAAATTATAGTAATATAATATAATAATTAATAGTGATACATAAAAATGTCTACATAAAAGTAAGACCCTGTATATACCAAATTGGTGAGTGTTAGAAGTCTGTAGTAGTAATATGTATCTTGTGCTTTGATACTTGTAAATTAAGAGATTTTTAAAATCTTGCATAAAATGATGGTACTTTGTGTCTAATAATTTGTATTTTAAGAATTTTTTATCCGTGCTTTATAATATAGTATAGATTTAATCAAGTAAGTTTGAAATTATCGATAAAATAAATTTTATAAAATAAAATAATATAGATAAAATCAATTAATCAGAACAAAAGATGACAATCATTTTTATCATATTACCCAAAATGAAACATTTTGTGAAGTTGATCTTTATGATAATTTATCAGAGAAAAATAATCAGTATAATTTTTATGGAAATTATCTACAAAATCTATAACAAATTTCTAAGTTTTTTTTTTTTTTAACCTCTTAATGACTCTTAAATCTGAATCGTTCAGACCTTTTTATACACTACCTCTTATTAATCATAACTAAAATAAGACTTCACACTTTAGACCTCTTAAAAAACAAACGACACCTAAAAGATTTTAAAACTTTGTTCACTAAATTAAAAATTAATTATCATGCTTGTTTAATTTATCCATACGTTAAATCCATTTGACTATAGTATTTATATTTTGGTGCATTTTATTGGAAAATATGTTGGTTTATCTTTATCTAATTTAAAACAAAATAGATGAATTAATTAATTACTAGGTTTAATATCTTTTTAATTAAATAGGTTTGACTATAAACTATTTCATGTTTTTATGACTATATCCGTTACATTAACTTATTTAGTTATTATCAAAAAAATTAATACAAATCAACACGATTAAATTTTTTTTTGTATTTGTTATGTTCTTTGTTACAATATAATACAGTTGAATTTAAATGGGACAAAAGTGATGTAATCAATATATATATACATATATATATAGTGGAAGGATATCTTGCAACCCACATCTTAACCGTTAGATTCATGATCGACGGTTATTTTATTTTTATTTTTCTGTTTTTTTTAATTAAAAGTATTGGGTCCCATATCTATTGTAACCGCCGATCATGAATACGACGGTTAAGATGTGGGTTGCAAGGTTTGCAACCTTTTCAAGGGTTGCAAATAAAACAAGCCCTATATATATATATATATATATATATAGGGGAGCGATCAATTAGAAACCAGTATTACATTGAAAACTTTGGAAACCGAAATCAACCAATCAGTGAATTTCTTTTTTTTTTTTTTAATTGAAAAGGTTATTTTTGTCTTTTACATTATTTCATAATATATATGGTAACTGTTATTATTATTATATTATTGTTTATTTAATTTTAATTTAGCTTATATATGGTAATAATAATCATTGATTAATTTAAAAATGAGATATTTAATTTAGGTAAATTATTTAAATTTAATTTAGCTTATATATGGTAATAATGAAACAATAATGCTAACACGATGAACCTGATGAATCTATTTTCATTATGAAACAATAATGCTAACACGATGAACCTGATGAATCTATTTTCATATACGGATATGCAACTGAACAGATAATGAAACAAAAATGGGAAGTTAACAAAAATGGCACAAATTCATCATGTTTTATTATGAAACAATAATGCTAACACGATGAACCTGATGAATCTATTTTCATTATGAAACAATAATGCTAACACGATGAACCTGATGAAATCTATCATCCAATGAAATCTGTAATCCAATGAAATCTGTAATCCACAAATTCATTCTGTTTCATCACAATATTAGATTGCGTGAGAAATTTTATAATAAAATGAAATTAAAAAAAATATTTTCTTATATTTTAAAAGAAAAATAATTTTTTTTATGAAAGACAAATGCTCCTCGTTTTCATAGTAAAAAAAATAACAAAATTTAGATTGCGTGGGATTTTATTTTTGGTTTCAAGTAATCTAAATAAAATAAATCTTTCTTGCCATATTTGAGACACAAAATCAAAAGACATATTTACCCTTTTCATCTATTATTTTTATTTATTATTAATAAATTAATTAATTTACTACCATATATAATTCAAATGAATCTTAACCATTGATTATATGACTGAAATTTGGTTTCCAAAGTTTCCAATGAAACTTGGTTTCCAATTGATACCACCCATATATATATATATATATATATATATATATATATATATAGTGGAAGGATATTTTGCAACCCTGAAAAAGGTTGCAACCCTTGCAACCCACATCTTAACCGTTGGATTCATGATCGAACCCCTATATATATATATATATATATATATATATATATATATATATATATATAAAGGAGGGTTTAGGAGAGAGAGTGAAGGAGATGCATTCTTTTATATTTATCTTTTTTTTTTCTCATTATTTTGATTTATTTTTAAAATATTCCAACACATTAAATGCTAAAACTTTTCATTTACTTTTTTAATTTAAATTAGAATTCATCAACCATTATATATATCTATTATTATTTTAAATTTTATTTATTTATCATTTTAATTATTCAATGAATCCAACAAAATTTTTACCTATTATATATACCTAACAATGCTTATAAATCAGAACATTTATTAAATTGGTTAACTTTTATTTAATTTTTTTAATCTTTGCAAACTAACAATTTTAATTATTCAATGAATCCAACAAATATTTTATTTAAATTTATAAACTTATTATTATTTTTATTTAATTAATAAGATTTATTAAATTTATTAATTTTTTGTACTTTTCTTTGTAAGCTAACAATGCTTATAATTGAAAACTTTTATTTAAGTTTTGTAATTTTTTTAGTTATGCTAAGAATGCTTATAAATCAAAACATTTATTAAACTGGTTAACTTTTATTTAATTTTTTTGTAATCTTTGTAAACTAACAATGCTTATATTTTAAAACTTTTATTAAATGTGATGGTCTATTTTTTTTTTCATTAGTAAGGTGAGAATATTATAAATAAAAACTTTTATTAAAATAATTTATTTCATTTTTATTCTATTTTTTTACTAGCATCACAATGTTTATAAATAAAAAAATTTATGTTATAATTAGTATTGATGCAATCAATTATGTCAATTAAATTAAATTAAATTTACATTTTTTGTTAAGTATCATAAATGACCTTTACTATTAATTAATATATACAATTATACATAACACCCATTACTCACTATGTATTTTTGTTATATAATTAAATGACACAATTAAAAGATCAATATGTACATAATTGTCACTTTTAGTTTAATTGTAAAAAAATCATTATAGTAATTAATTTACATAAATAAAATATTTAAGATAATTGGTAATAACTAAATATATATCATTTATATATATAAAAAGAAGAACCACATGTAATGATGTGTCACATTCTTAAAGTAGCATTCTTTATATGAATTCTCTAGAATTTTTTATATGCAAATTTATAAATAAAAAAACCCAAGTTAATAATGAATTTACACATTTTTCATATAGGAGTATAAAAGTCTTTAACATATTAAACATTAAAAAAAAATCAAAAAGTAGCTACCAAGTCAAAAAGTAGTCCCTAAACCCTAAACTAACAACCATATAAATGTACTTAATAGTAGAGAAAAAACGATTCCATACACAATAAAACAATATATGTGCCACATCATTACATGTGGTTCTTCTTTTTATATATACTAGAAGCGTACTCGCGCAATGCAGCGAGATACATCACGATTTTAATGTTTATTTTTATTTTTTGTTTTTTATTGATTTACAGTACGATTTTGGATGATTTTTATTGAGTGATAATGGTTTTTTTATATATAAATTTGTTTAATTTAGGCTTAACAATATAATGTTTTTTATATAAAAAAAATTAAGTAGTTTGTTAAAATTCATTAATTATCTTATATATTTTAAATTTTTTATATTTAAATTGAGATGTTTATTTTGTTTTGATTATGTTTATCATAATTCAGGTTTCATAATTTTAGGATTTGGGGATTAGAGATAAGGATTTTGGGGGATAAGAATGAAATTTATTAATTAGGGTTAAAAACATTTAAAAGTAGTACATATTGCTTCATTAATTGTTTTTTAAAAGATTTTAAGTAGATTAGCATTAAATAATAGTACATAATGCTTAATACATCACGATTTTAATGTTTATTTTTATTTTTTATTGATTTACAGTACGATTTTGAATGGTTTTTATTGAGTGATAATGGTTTTTTATATATAAATTTGTTTAATTTAGGCTTAACAATATAATGTTTTTTATATAAAAAAAATTAAGTAGTTTGTTAAAATTCATTAATTATCTTATATATTTTAAATTTTTTATATTTAAATTGAGATGTTTATTCTGTTTTGATTATGTTTATCAGAATTCAAATTTCATAATTTTAGGGTTTGGGGATTAGAGATAAGGATTTTGGGGGATAAGGATGAAATATATTAATTAGGGTTAAAAGCTTTACAGGTAGTACATTAGGCTTTAATAGTTATTTTTAAGAGATTTTAAGTAGATAGCTTTAAATGATAGTACATAAAGCTTAGTGAGTTGTAATTAAGAGTTTTTTATGTTATCTTTATAATATAGTATAGATAAATGATTCATTTGTTAAAGACTTTTCTACCCTTTATAAGAAAATTAAAGTTCTACTATGAATTAGGGGTATTTGGTAAAATTACATTAATCTTGCATTTATAAAATTAATTAATGTCATAATGACTAACTTATTATTTCTCTTTCCCATCTTCTTGAATTCTCACCCTTCCGTTTTCTTCTTTATTTATTTTTGAAATATATGCCATCAAAGTCATGTCTTCCCTATTTTGTATACCAAATACCCTAAAGTTGTTCACGAATTCAAGATATATTGAGGAAGCTTCATATCCAGACTAAACTTAAAAATGTTTGGTTCCAATGTATATAAGTCATCGTCAATATTACGTTATACATTCCACGTTCATCAATTTGCCTAAAACCCCATCCTTCTTCTTCTATCTGATATTCCAGATCCCTAAAAAAACTCTCCAATTCATCATTTGATTATATTCAAGGAATGATTTGAATTTTGCTATGTTACTTCATATCCATGTGCTATTCCTCCTTTAGTGACTTTTTATCGGTTGAAACAATATTGTTATATTCATGTATAGTTACTTTGGAATTCACTTTATGGTACTATTTGTGAGTGTGACTATCTGACAATTCAAGTTTGCATTTTTTTTTAAAACTTACAGGTCCGTATGAAAAATGTACACCCTCTCAAGTTCTCACACTATTTATCTCTTAATTTCTTCCTCTTGATGTGGTTTTACTTTTGATGTTCTTGATATATTGGTTTTACTTTTGTTGGGATTTTGATGGACTATGTTTTGGCTGCTCAAGAGTTTTATGCTTATTAAAGGTAAATAGGTAAAACGCTCTCCTTTTACTCTTGATGTATGCATATTTAGTAGTCAAATACTTGGGCATCATTATCAAATATTCAAAAATGTAATCACTCATTTAACTCCCATGAAATATTCGACATTTTGGTATTATCCGCTAACATCTATAATCGTTGAGTGTATCCATCTTGACATATATATGGATGGAGCGCCACGAAAAACCTTCTATTTACAAACGAAACAAGGAAAAGTTGCATTATAAATTTAGCACTTAAAATTGTTTTAGCATTGAAATTCAGCTGAATTATTTGTTCTAAATTTGTAGCCACTGTTGTTTATTATAAATTCATAGAATTGTTATGGTTACATACAAGGAAACTACATATTATTTATACATACTAATTGAGAATAAATAAATCATTCCACAATTTTCAAATAGGCCATTTTTACTTTACATGATCATAAATCATATAATCCTTTTATTCCATTTACAACATCATTCATTCTTAATTATTTCATGTCTCTTATTTATCGGGTTAAGTTTGGCTATTTGGTTATATAAAATAGAAGAGATAGCTTCATAATTTGAATGTGAAGGCTTTTATTTTATGATTTGGTTAGATAAAAATGTGGTTGTTTTGAGGTTATACAATATACACGAACCATTTTAATAAATTATGTTGCAAAACAAGGTGTATAAACTAAATTGGGAAGGTCAATTTTGCACATAATGTTTAATATTGTGTATATACACTTAATGTTAACCATTTTTGTAAATATTTAACTTTGACATTGAAACATTATTACTTTTACACAAAATAAAAATTTGTACTAAATCTCTTTGTTAAGGGGAAACAATTCCTATAAATGATATGGCCTTTTAAAAATGCTTCCAATATACAATCAAATATATTACGATTCATTTTATTAGTTGTCAATTTACGAGTTACGTTTCATAGTAATTTTGTTACCTATTTTTTAACAAAACAAATTTTGTGACCGCGCATTGCGCAGTGCCACACACTAGTTATAAAATAAAAGGAAATAAATGAAGAAAATGTGATCTACGTGTCTCCTTTTAGTTCATTAGAATGATGAAAGTAGCAATTAAATTATCCACATTTGCAATCACTATCGTGACACCTGTCCCACCATCCAGCTCATGTTTATCCTTCTTTTTCACTTTTTGGCTCTTTAGCCCCCTCAGCTTTTCTTTTCATTCAATTTCTCCCCACCTTTTCTCAAATATCAAAATCAATCCTATAACACTACTCTTTAGCAGGGCTAGCGACTCATTAAACATTATCCTATTGATTTAAAATAGGGAATAACGAAACAATTAGTAGAATGCTGCTTTCTATCGGTTGTTCATATTCAAGTCCCGGTGAACGGTGGCCGTAACTATAACGGTCCGTGTTCGATAGTCCGACCGTATTGATGTTAATTGCAACGGCTTTTCTCAACGTATTGATGTTAATTGCAGCCGCTTTTCTCAGCCTCAGAGCCGACAAAAGCTGTAATTATTCACATCATAAAACTTTTTTCATATCTATACCTTACCCATTAAAATAACAGACAAGTGATGGATAAATGACAATAATAAAATTCATTTTGAACTACAAATAATATTGTTAAACCTCAAACATATTAGTAAAACATAAGTTTATAAATATAATATACTTTGTTTTAGTAAGTATTGTAATATTATTCTAAATACAATTATAATATAATATTTCAAAAACAACAAAATAAAAATTGGAAGAAGATACTTTTCGTTGTATTTACTTTACCTATCTCGTCTTGCTTCTCATTTAAATATCATGGATTTTTTAACTCGATAAATATAAAAAATTAAATTACAAATTAATATTTAGTTGTATATAATTATGGACAACGGAAAACCATTTATCCATATCTTATGCACTAAAATGTTGATTGATAAGTGGATAATAAATTTTCTTTACTCATACCCTTATCCAATATGTCAAAATAATACAAGTAACAAGTTTACACTTACTAATTGTCAACCCTACTTCATGCTTTAAAAGAGTCATCCGACGACAAACTTATTTTTGTATTTTTCCACTCCCGTTTTTTATTTGACAAATATATACATTTTAAAGTTTAAATGAGAAACAAATTTTGTAAATAACATATGAAAATTATATAACTTAATTTTGATGTTTTTTGCAGTTTGTAGACAAAATTCTCCTGTGAACCTCAAGGCATGTTGATGAAGGGAAAAAAATTGAGTTGACAGAAGAAAGGAGTGAGATGCGTATTGAAGCAACGGGGGACTCTTAGCAGAGTGTCGTCATGACTTAAGAACACAATGTATCCAACTTGAACATGAAAACGAACTCAACCTAACATGGTCGGGTCTAGAAAGTAGATGTGGGTATGAAGGGTCTAAAAATCGATCAAAGGATCAAATTTACTCATCAGTGATGCTAAGAGTCATTGTTGTTGAGAAATTAGATGAAATAGGTCATAATTTTTATTATTATTATTATTATTAAGACAAGCATTATATTATTTGCTAAAAGTGGCTATCAACCACTTTATTAGATCTTAGAAAATAGCTCGGTCAAATCAGTAAATTCGGTTTGACAATTTTACAAAGTAAACCAAAATACTGGGTTGATCAGTCTAGAGATGCACAAGGACTAATTCTTGATTTAATCCTCTTGGCAAGGTCTTTATAAATAATAATTAAAAAAAAACTTGAACCTTAACATGATTTTAGTTCGAAAAAGAAAAGATTGATCCAAGTCTAACAATCCTAACTGGACTTGAATTTCTATAAATGAAAAAAAGGTCATTCTATTTCATTTACCCAAAGTTGAAACTATAGCCGATGTAAGAGGCATCGACGATATTATATGTCCCATCGTTGAACCAGTAAAGGCTCGAAAAATAGGGATCATTTTAGGCATTGTTTGGCAAAAAAAAAAAAAAAACTAGCTTATAAGCTAGTTTTTTTTGTACATGTTTGGATGACTAAAAACTAGCTTATAAGCTAGCTTATTGAAAATCTACTCATAGTCGCGTTTTGAAAAACTAGTTTATCAGCTAGTTTGCCAAACATAGCCTTAGACCTACGCACTTGTTCGACTCGATTCCCATTCACCTATCATATATTTTATACAAAATCAGATCGGTCAAACTATACAAAACCCATAACCCTAGCACAACGACAAATTTCTTATTTTAAACCGACAATTAAACCAAATAACTACTATTATCTCAAAACTTTTCAAACCGACCATCCGATTATATTATCATATCATTCTCAAACCAATCAAACCGTTTACTTGGTGTTTTCTGCAACTCTCACAAGGGTACACAAACAGATTCTCTAGAAGAATCCAAAAACACCAAAAGGGTATTTTGGTAATTTCACATCTAAGAGCCTACATATCTTGCCAAACTCTTGCATCTTTAAAAACCCAACCCCTTTCACTTACGTTACTGTACTCTCTCTCAAGTTTCCAACACAGAGAAATGGAAACCTCTTCAAGATCAACAACACCACCTTCCAACAAACCCTCTTTTCAAGAATCTGAATACCCACCAGATCTTCAATCATTCCATCACGAAAAGGGATCTGGGTGGTTCTACAAGAACGAGGATTCATGGCCCAAAACGCACATGCAGCAGAGAAAGAAGAATCATGTGTTTCTTGAAGGGTATGTGGAGGCACCTGATGAAGAAGAGCTCGTGAGAGCCAAGAGTTTAACGGATGAAGATCTGGAAGAGCTTAAAGGATGTTTGGATTTAGGGTTTGGTTTTAGTTACGATGAAATTCCGGAGCTCTGCAACACCTTGCCGGCCCTGGAATTGTGTTATTCCATGAGCCAGAAGTTTCTAGATGATCAGCAGAGGGCGCCGGAGTCTCCGTCGACGGCGAGTGAATCGTCGTCGTCGCCGCCTTCAGGTGCTACAGCTAACTGGAAGATTTCTAGTCCTGGTGAGTAGTATTTTGGAAATCATAATATTTAATATTTAAATGGGTTTTCAAATTTGAATGTAAACACGATTTATTATGGTAACTAAGGGGCGTTTGCTTCACATAATGGAATTTGATGAAATCGGAATCCATCAAAGTAATTTGACTTTAAGGAATTGGAATGAAATTTGACCATGCCTTTGGTTAGTGGAAATTCAATTCCTTCGCTTAAGTCAAGAATGCTGAATTCCTTAAATTGTGGAATTCAATTCGAGGATTACACTGCTTTCATTCTGTAAACCAAACATGGGCTTTGAATTTATCAATGGAATTGGCCATTCCAATTACTTCAAATTCCATGAACCAAACAACCCTTAATTATCATGCTTTGATGGTGGATTAAGTAGTTTAAATTTTGAGTCATTTTGATGTTAAGGATGATATTAATTATTAGCCTATTAGGGATATGTTGATATAACTTTGTGATGCTAAAATTGATAAGTATAGGGTGATTTACAACTTCCAATGCATGATGTGCAAGTTATTCTAATGATATTGTTCTAGATTAGGGAAATGGATCTAGGGGTGTTTGGAATTGTTTAAATAATTTGGATCTGATTCTGCTAGAAAGATGGGAAGGGTTGAAATGAGAATGGTACTATTTTACGAGAACACTAGAATACCTGAAACAAACGATGGTTGTGTTCTTGTAAAATGGTATCGTTCTCGTTTGAACTTATAGCACTTGATATGAATCTTTATCAATTTCTATGGAGTTGCATCCTCTAATCAAAAAGCTAGGTTTACAATTGAGTTTATATACGAGTAGTTAAGGATGTGATTAAATTATATTATACAAAATAATCAAACTGACTCAAAGTTATGTGCAGGTGATGACCCTGAGGATGTGAAAGCCAGACTGAAATTTTGGGCACAAGCAGTTGCTTGCACAGTGAGATTATGCAACTGAGATGACTTTAACTTGTATCTCATGCTAAGCTTAACCATCAACAACATTTGAGAATCT
This sequence comes from Arctium lappa, assembly GCA_023525745.1. Classification (NCBI taxonomy): domain Eukaryota; kingdom Viridiplantae; phylum Streptophyta; class Magnoliopsida; order Asterales; family Asteraceae; genus Arctium; species Arctium lappa. The sequence goes on along the minus strand of CM042056.1, from coordinate 15,243,569 downwards.
GGTTTAAGACGATGATTATCGGAATGATTAAACCTGATCCGTCCGTAGATGGAGTTTGTTCTTAAGGGGTTGTATGGGAACAAGAAAACAAGACTCCAATGGATGTAGTACATAATTCTATCTAGCAAATTTAATGAATAAAAGCTCTTCGTTATCCATTTTGCTTGTTTGCAAGTGCTTTTAAGTGTTGATAGCATATACTAGTCGATTTTAATTTGTTACCGAAAAGAAATGGCAAAAGGTAGCGCAATCTAAGCAATCGAAACCCTTTTTAAACCCTGAATATTCATTGTTATAATGTTGCGGGAGTTGAATACACATAATTGTAAGTACTTTAATTTCAAAGAATCTTACTCGTGTTTGTGGCGCTTGTGAGACCGTTGTTCCCTGTAGCTTGAACGCCTTTCATGGTCATGGCTGCTGCGGTCACGCTTATGAGAATCTGTGTCTCTCTTCCTGGCATTGTCTTCTCTTTCATTGTATTGGTCTCGGCTGGACCTTCTTTCAGAATAATTTCTACTGTGGCTCTTCCTGGAGCCATCGTCGTTATCCACAGACCTCCTTGGCTCGTGTAAGTGATCCCGGCTGCTGGATCTTCTCTCACGTCTTCTGCTATGCCTGTCTTCCCTATCTGCATAATCTGTTTTCCTTCGGGGCGGGGATGAAACCTACATCCATTATCAAAACTAATGTCAAATTGTTAATAGTAACTAGGATACCTGCTTTTAAGAAAATAATGTGTTTAATTATGCAAGGAAAGCTACTCCCTCCATCGTTAAGTTTAGCCTTCAGTGTCAATAATCAAGGATAACAAAATAGAGAATCTTCCAAACAATAGTGCTATCAATGCACCATCAATGGCAAAGTGATAACTCTATACTCCTTCCGTACCAAAAAAATAAATGTCCATGATGAAAAAGACGTACAGTTTTAGAAATGAGTAATTATTACACATTTTAACTGACTAAATGACAATTTTACACTTAATAAAGGGAGTAATGAACGTGATATTATGGTGTAGGCTAATAAAATGTCAAACCAGCATTTGATTCAGTGTGGTGGAGATATTTAGCTTCCTTAAAGGAAAAAAAAACAAGCAACTCCAACATGATTCACATGGCAAACTTGTGGAAAGTACTTTAGGCTACATGGGCATTTACTTGTAGCAATAATATGGCATTCGCTAAGGACCACATCACAATGGCTAAGCTTAACATTTGGTGGTTCCGACATCATCATCCATTTACTGCTAACACTTTCTCATGGTTGCAAGAATTTGAAAACATACCTCAAATCGAGACATGTAGTTTCCTTCAGGGGGAGGTGGGATTCCAAGCCGTTTCAAATCATCCAATGGTATTGGACGCCTTTATCGAGGAAAAAGAAATGAAAAAGAGACAAGTTAGTTTCATCTCTACATGTAAAATTTTCTAGTAGTTGTAGACCAACTAGGCAGTATTTGCGTAAGTTCTCTATTACTCCCTCTGTCCTGAATAAATCAACAATTTTCCTTTTCTGGCAGCGTTTAGATCCAAATTTGCTATTTCCCTGTTTGCTGATAACATCAACTTTGGTCCATAAAAGCTCTTATCTGGTCCATAAAAGCTCTTATCTGGTCCTTATTGAGGGGAACTTCAGATAATTGATCTAATAAACAGACCATGTGTTTATTTGGGATGGAGAGAGTATATTGTAGCATAAACATAAGCATTCTAGTTTGAATGAAAAAAACTGTATTCTGCTCAACAGAACCACAAAAGCCTTTGCCTGAAATTTCAAGAAATATAGTTGAGAATGCATACAATGGGGCCCGGAAAGGTCTTTCTCGTCCCCCAAAACGAAGTTGCCCTGATTCTTTCTTACCCCGAAGACCACCTCCTGCAAGGAGAAGTGAAACTCAAGACCTAATCATAGCATATCGTAAAATGATATCCAAGGAGGGAGAAGTTAACTGACCCAATCTTCTTGGAATCCACCCTGGCATCAGTTGCTGCCGGTTGTAATCAACTATAATCTCAGAATCATCAATAACTGAGTGGTGCGCCTTCTGCACACGAGGAAACATGACAAAGCTTGACATCAGCATTGATACTCAAAAGTAGCAATAAGAAAAGGTAATAAAGCAGGAAATTGGCATACCTATTGACAAGATCATCATGGACATTTAGTTTTACTTTTCTATAGCGTTATTGGTTGTATTATGTTAATGGCTTAAATACATGGGACAACAGTGTTCCAGGTAGAATATTTCCATTTTCATAAGGAATAAGACGATATAGTTGTGGTGGATAAGAAACGAGGGTCACCTCATATGCTCGTCGCATCTCTCTTTCACTTTCAAATTCAACAAAAGCATAACCTTGAGAGGCACCAGTAACTGTGAACAAGCAACCAATATAATCAGAGATGCAATCTTATAAAGACTTAGCGACCACTTAGTTTAAAACATCAACTTTTGTAATAAACTTGAAAAGTAGGAGCATTGGACCATCAAGATCAAATATAACAACTAACTAACTGCCATCCATCCTATCAAAGCTACTAATTGAGAAGCCAAATGTAGACGCCAATAGTATATACAAGACGAAGCATCACAAAGAGAGGAACTTCATACCCATAGCATTATGGTAAACTAATTTTGCAATTTAAATTTCAATCAAATCCCGAGTTTAGTAAAGCAAGTGAACAAACAATTGGCCGCGATAAACTCTTATGTTAACACTCTCAAAACACCATAATATGTATGCATTACCAATATGTCTGACCAATCGCAAGTTCGTCACTGTGCCATATTTGTTCATAGCCTATAAAACAAAAACAAAAAACAGCAAACATTCAATGCCCTGTAGTTGCAGCACAATTTCATACAAATAACAACATCAGGACAAACAGTTGAAACATGAAGATTCTATCGCGTTAAGGAATTTCTATTAACTAGGTATCCACTAGATATACAGTCTGATTTTGACAGTAACAATATTTTTGTTCTCTGATCAGCTAGTGTAACATTTCCATTAACTGACACAATACACTTAAAACAAGAGAAAGATAAGATGTATTCCCTAACTTATTTTGTTCTTATCGACGGTTAATTTCCAATTATAAGCACATCAATTTCCAACAAAGGCCATGGAAAATCATTAAAATCGAATTTCACAATTGAGTGTTAGGGCAAATCAAACCTTGCGAAGAGTATCTTCGGTAGTCAATTGAGAGAGGTGGCCGACGAAAACGGTGCAATAAGGATCCTCCCCGATGACATTGGGATCACCTAATGGATCATCTGCCATAAAAAAAATGAAGAAGTGGTTGAGTGAAGAGGAAGAAATGAAGGATGGAATTTGGATTACATACATAGACCGGCGGAAGAACATAGAAGAGCTCTGTAGACGGCGTTATCGTGAGGAAGAATGTCGGTGCCGTCGATGCTACCGGCTTGAATTGGATGATAGGCGTGTGCGTAGAAGACGGAGTTGAGTTTGCTGCTGTTATCGTTGCTCCTGCTGCTCATCATGTTCATTCCGGCACCTTTACCTTCAACACCCTCTCACCATACCATTTGAGGAGAAAACAAAAGTTTTTTCTTTTTCCTTTTTTTATTTTTATTTTACCCAGGATTAAAAAACACAATTAATGACTTATTTTTTTTTATTTTTTTCTTTTTCAGTTTCTAAAACCTCTAACTCTTAACTTCACTAAACTAATATCAAAATGGAACCAACTTTGCTCTAATTTCTATTTTAGGGAACTAACTTTTAAAACTATTATTTAATGGTCTGAAATAAAGTTTACGTTTATTTAAGGGTCTCGATAACCTGCTACTGATGACATGGCTCAAATGTTCTACCAACTGGATTTCCACGTCACTATTAAATTTACAAATATAAACTTAAAATGATGAAATGTGAGATAAAAAAAGTTATTTAAAAATAAAATCCACATAATATTTATATATATAATATTTAAATAAAATTCCAGGTCATGTTTTATAATATATAAAACTAATAAATTATGTATTAATGTTTAGACTTGTAAATTGTATTACAAGGTGGGATTAATGCTCGCACGTTGCTGCGGATAGAAAAAAATATTAAGACCATAAATTTGAGCATTACCAATTATGAGAACAAAACATTTTGTGTCTGTTAGCAGCATCACTATAATTTACAAAATGTCCTATGAGGATGATGTGTGTATGATAAGAAGCGAAAATAAATTGGCAAATGGTACATTACATCATTAAACTTAAAAAAAAGTTACATTGTTATTAAACTTAAATTAAATTATAATAAAAATATGAATTAAACAAATTTTACATAGGTTTTGGGTTGGAGAAGACACAGTGATTGAGATGTGATGCATGTTAAGGAATCTTTATTTTATGCTTATATAATAAAAATAATTTTTATAATATAACTTTTATTTATTTAAATTAGAAAATGAAAAAGTTATAAATGATCGAAATGTCATTTACCAAACGGTCAGGAGGTAACAACTTTTAGTTTCGAGAACCAAAACGTTACGCAAATGCAAAATCAAAAGTCTATTTTGAAATCAACAAAATATGGGGACTAAATCCAAGAGGAAAATAAAACTATAGGGACCAAATCTGTAACTCTACAAACATAGGAAAAAAAATTAAAAGCTCAAGGACCAAATCTGTAAGTTACTAAAAACCTGAAGGACCAAAGCTGTAAATTTTGAAGGGGTATTTTTATAGTTTAACTTTCCTGGTAAATGTTAGTACTATAATTTATAGAACCTATTCACAGAGACTATTTCTCCATTCCGCCGACGGAAACCACCCTTCCCTTCTTCTCCGGCGACCGTCGCCCACATCCCACATTCTTCTCTGGCGTCTTTTTTTTCTCCTCCACCATACTGTGAGCACAAGATTGAAGGATTCTACACAGTTTAAAAAGGTTTGATTCAATGGTTTCTAAACGAGTTCACCTCAAATATTTCAGATCTAGGTTTTAAATGACTTCACCTCAAAGATTTCAGATTTTAGATCTAGGTTCCAAACGATTTAATACCAACGTTTTCAAATTGTAGATCTGGGTTTGGAATTGTTGGCCGGAGGAGATGACGGGTTGTGGTTGTTCGCCGGAGAATATGACAGGTTGTGGTTGTTCGCCGGAGGAGATGACGGACTGTGGTTGTTAGCCGGAGAAAATGAGGGACAACAATTTTCAAAACAATTTCACTTCTAATATTTCAGATCTGCAGTCTAAGGGGGTGTTTGGGATTGCTTATTTGAAGGGCTTATTAGCTTATTGCGATTTGGCACCGCAGATAAGCTATTTTAAGTGTTTGGATGGAACAACAAAAAAACAGCTTATAGCGGTGCCAAACCGCTGAAAAGCAATTTTTGATAAGTCATTTTGTTGTAACTTATGACTTATTTCAAAAGTGCTTATGACTTTTTTGATTCTTTTATATGTATAAGCAATCCCAAACACCTTTAAATAACAACTTATTAGCTTATTACGTTTTGGTACCACAATAAGCTAATCCAAACACTTTTTAAAAAACTCCGATTTGGCACCACATAAGCTGATAAGCACTTTTCCAAATAAGCACTTTTCCAAATAAATAAGCAATCCCAAACACCCCCTAAATGGTCTTCAAATGTTTTAAAATGATATCATATATATGTGTTCTAAATGGTTTAAAAATTAAAGATGATATGGCATTCTTAATATCCATGTAATATATTTTTTAATTCATTGTTTGCCATGTCATACTAAGGTGACCGGTTACCTATTCAACCGGTCAACGAGACCCTTAAATAAACATAAACTTTGTTCAAGACATCTAAATGTTGATTTTAAAAGTTGGTTCCCTAAAATAGGAATGATGGTAAAGTTGGTTCCATTTCAATTGCAATTTTCCCTAAAAAATATTATATAAATTAACTTTTACCTTTTATACATTTTTTAATCAAATTATGTATTTTTTAATTAAATTAAATAATTTGTAACTATTATCATTTTTATTATTGTAATTTTTTACTATATAGATCATAGACCGGTTCATGTTTGAGAGTGAAATGTTTATAAAATATGTAGAAAAGAGAAAACTGATGTTACATATAGAAAAGTTGATTCAATAAAATATGAACCTCTAAAAAGGTTTATGATTGTAGATGCTCCTAAGGGGCTGTTCGGTTGTGGCTTAATGGGCTGAACAAATGACTTATTCGGTCAGCTAAAAAATAGTACTAGTCTACATTCAGCTGCCCATTTTCCATCCATACCCATCCTTGTATCATAACCACCTGCCATCCATCTGTTGAAACCCCTCATCTGGTCGAGGTCGATTTGTTCCTGGTTCTCTTTCATATATGTTCTTGGGTTATTCTCTTCATCTCCATCGAGCTGTTATTGGGTTGTCCAACCAAAGAACTATGTTTAATTGCTTCTCTCTATCTCCGATTTGCCTCGATCTATTTTATTTTTCTTATACATAAACAAAATAATAATAATAATAATATAATAGCTATATCTACCAAAACACCCAAACAGAGATGGTTAATTTGTCTTTCCTGCAATTCAATAGTTCAAGGGTGGGGTTTTCTTTGGTTTCCCTGTTCTTGAAGATGATAAAAAGTTGAAGAATGAAGAGGTTGAAAATAAAATAGTTTAATGAATAAAGCTAAAATCTTAATATTTTTTATTAGTTTAATGAAATTTGATCCATGATGAAGCGAAGGAACCACTTCTTCCCATCAATTGAAAATTTTATGGACCAGTTCCAATTGTTACACATGGTTTGGATGGACTTTCATGTACCTTTCGTTGTGGATGCTTTAAATACATCTAAAATAAGAAGTGGTGACCTAAATTCTTAAAACCTCTTAACCGCCTCATTTCATATGTTCTCCTTTTTTTCAAGACGTCTCCAGACATTACAAAAATAAACCGTCTTATTGATTCATATTTCATACTTCAACACCACCTCTAATTAATCAGAAATGATATAAAACTTCAGACCTCTTAAAAAACAAACGTCTTTTGAATGTGATCACTTAATTTTAGTAGATAGAGATTTTGTTTTTGAGAATAGAGAATTATTGTAAAAGATTTAGAAATATATCATTTAAGTTAAAAAGTTGAATAGTGTTGTAATTTTAATAATCTTTTCAAAGGGTTCTAATTTCTTTAATTATTTCTTATCATTTTCTTCCACATTTGGGATGAAAGTTTCAGAAGGAAATTTATCATTATATTCCTTCTGTTTTCTTTCCTTTCACTTCTAAAAAAGTTTCGAGATCACAAATTTTTTTACTTCAATACCTTCCTTTTTATTTTCTTCGTATAAAGGCTTTGAGAATACAACGTTCGAGTAAAGTCGGTTAACCTATAGTTTTTTGCTTGCTCTTTCAAAATTGTGGTACAATTTAGAGCCAAAATAACAAATCGAATGCATATGCACTTTGAGCATTTTTCTAAACCATATAATATAATACCGTACCACAAAATGCATTGAGGTTTTATGTGCTGTTTAGGCCTAAATTCATGTGTGTAAAGTGACAATACAAAGTTTGATAGTCTTCCTATACCATTAAAAAAAAAAACTCATTTGCATACCAAAATACATGAATTATTCATACCAAAAATCGAAGTCATATTGATTGTAAACCAAAATGTATAGAACAAAATAAAATAATACAACCACAAATATGTAAAGGTTCGAGTCTGTCATTTGTAGTATGAGAGTCCCAATTCCTTTGGGAATCGAGTTCCTTGTGGACCGACACAGGCGCCCTATGCTGTTACAGCGGTCAAAATATGAAATCGCGGTTAGGACTGTGATTTGGATTAGCGGTTATCACGATGGTAAAGCGGTCCAAAAATAACGGTTCATATGTTAATATAAATTATATATATGTATACATAACTCAACATATTTATATGTATTCAATAAAAATATATAAGAATAATGATGTCAAAGTCCAAATAAAAATAACTGAACAATGCAAATGCTTTTATCTAAAGCCATAGGTCAAAGTGACGGTGTCCAAATCCAAAAAATTAAGAATAACGCTGTCTATGTAAAAAAAATAAGAATAATGAAGCCTTAATATTGTTGGACTAAAATAAAACCCAATGCCGTCACAAAAACGGCCCACAAATTTACTTTTTAAACACCAAAATAGCCTATCTACAAATAGCGGTTATGCGGCCACTTTTTTGCGTTAAAAATGCGGTCATCTAGCGGTCAATAGCGTCGCTAATTGCGGGACCGCTATTTCATATTTGATCACCGATATTTGTCTTATGACCGCGAACCGCGATAGCACCGCTATAGCGGTGCAATTAACAGCATAGCAGGCGCCACAATACACATAATTTACCTTGTATATGATGCTCTTGGGGCAGGATGATATGAACCGACTAGGAGTTGCCGGTTACAAACCCTTTTACACAAGCAAACAAACTGAAGTTCAAATTGCATGTTGAAACCACATTTAACATCCAAAATTGTTGTAATTCAATGTAGATATACAAATATAGTTTTAGGTGCTAATCAATACAAATAATACTTCGTATAAACATCATCCAATTTTGCTCTCTTCCCTATCTAAACCTCTTTTTCCCCTTCAAAAACCATACTTAAACTTTTTTTCAATGATATCAACAATGATCTACTGACCAAATACAGCAAACCCCATAAACCGTATGCACGAAAAAATAATTCCTATTTTTATTAGAGTCGTCTTCTTCGACTGCAACCAATGTGCTTGCACTCCCATTCTTCTAAGAAGCAGCCTCTGCAATGGCGTTCAAATGTTTCGATATCAATGGATTTCAGTCCATGTTTCTTTACATCACATGAATAGGCTACAGTGAGACCAACATGATGAAAATGATAAATGGTCAAAATGAGAGTTAGGTGCCTTTTGTTTTTTAAGAGGTCTAAAGTCTGAAGTCTTAATTTAGTTATGATTAATAAGAGGTGATGTATAAAAATGTCTGAACAATTTAGACTTAAGAGAGATTAAGGGATTTTTTTTAAAAAACAAACAACCCCTTAATATAACAACAATATCCGATGTTCGTCAAACTACATAGTTTTCATATTCAGTTGTACGTATTTTGTGCTATTGTCGTAATTTGTGGGCCCCACATTCATTTTTTTGAGTGAGAGCATTCACAATGGATCTTTTTGAATAGCTTTTCGGCTACGTTGGTTTGTCTAAATAATTGGGGCTTCCTCATGGTACACTAACGGTCCTAGGTCTTAGGTCACAGGGTATATTATAATTGGTTCCAAGATGATATACTTGCACAAATTAAAACCAAACCGAACCGACATAGTAAATCTCAGTCAAAAGTAGGTTCTTTTTTTTTTTTTTTTGGGGGGGGGGGGGGGGGGGATGTACTCTGACCTGACTTCTACCCAAAGAGAGTAGACGGGATGTTTTTGTAAAAAAACCTGGTTTGTGCAAGAGTGGAAGCAGGTAGAAGGAAGACTAACATATACTTCCACAAATTAAAGGTTCTAAATCAAATCTCACACCTAGGTATTACTTAAAAGTGTATCAATGGGGGATGCAAAATTTTCATCCCCTTGGGTGTCTCCTCGGGTTTTTGCTGCAAGTTTAATGGGACGGAGGGAATACAATACTATAAGAAATGCACTTAGAAGGGTCATATTGAAGTGTGGGTGACATACCACTGTCGGATTAAGTAGGAAGAAGTGGCCGTCTTTCATCAGAACCAACGTGAAGACTAGCCTGAAAAAAGAAAACGAAGTGTCTTAGTATTTGGCAGTCTTACTAAAGCACAAGAAGCGAAACTATCGACATCTTTACCTCCTCATTAGCACCTGCTGTCATATTTATGAAAGTTGAGTCTCTTGACCTGTAAAAGATGATAAGAATCAAGTAACTAGCCCTGCAAACGGATCTTATCTGGACATATTCGTATTTGACTAGCAAAACTGAGTTCAAATATAAATTCAACTGATGTTAAACTCTACATCTGAATTTGAATTTGCCAGATATTATCTGAATTCTCAGGATTTCATATGCCAAAATGATCCATTTAGGAATATGTGAAATTATCCGGATCCAGGAAGAATAGAAGGGAAAATTTTAATTTAAAAAATAAGAAAACCATCAAATGATACTAACTTAAAGAAAAGAACAAAAATAAAAATTATGAGATCAAGATTGCAGATAATCCCCAAACCGAAAGACATTTGTAAAATTCTAGCCAATGAAAAGCAAAGGTTCCCTTTACGGATTTAATATATATTAAATTTCCTTTCCTTTCATCTTTTAGCAATTAGGGTTGGTTTATGTTTATAGGATATAAAATATATTATTTATAAACACTCAGAATTCGAATCGGTCAAATACTTGATGAAATTGAATATAACTATATTCATAGACACAAATCTATGTTCAAATGCATCACATGTGCATATTTTACTTATTATTGAATATACATGCCTACAAATGGCCTGACAATTAAAACCCCATGAAAATTGCAGCACCTAACTGCAGCATATGGGTTAACAAACATGTTTGACCTCAAACAGAAAGTCTTAAATACTTGTCAATAATGTCAAAGGGAAACATGCGGACGCAAATCAAGATCATCATTATCGCAATGACAATGGGCAATAAGTAATTTAGATTAAAGCTTACCAGAAAAATAAACGTGGCAGTTTCAATGGGGTGTCAAAAAAAGGAGAAAAGTGTTGCAATTCTCGTGTGGGTTTTTGATGTGTGCATGGGGGTTATTTAAAAGAATGACTTGTGACAGAAATTTTTTAAACGCACGACTTTTTGACAGATTTAAGAACGTCACTGCCTAACAGAAGAATGCCTTGAAATCTGTCAAAAGTGTTGTTTTGGGGGTTCTAAACTAAAGGTATAAAACAACTTAAAATGATCCACTACTTATTGCTTCAAGGCGAGGTCTCCCTAAACTTAAAGCAATTTCGCTCCCACCATTCGATAGAACATAGTGCTACGAATTTATGGCGAATTGCTTCCCAAGATACAATGAAGCAACGTATGTAGAGCTGATTATCAACACCGCACTTAGTGGTGATAATCCCTATTGAGTTTTTCGAGGATTTCGAGACTAAAGGGAATGTAATTCTATAGTAATACAATATCTAGTAATCTGGTATATGGAGAAAAGATGCATTTTTGGTGTCTAATGGTAGGTATATAGGTATAAGAGACAACCCTTTGAACTGTCACGAATTGGTAGTTTTGTGACATATGGCAGGAATAGCGACGGTTCAGACCGTCGCATCTGTTCGAACAGACAGATTATGCAACTGTGACTATTGGTGACGCTTCGAACCGTCACGACTGTTGAAACAGGTGCCATCTAACCAACAGTGACGGACAGCCCCTTCCTGAACTGTCATATCTGTTCAATGACACCTTTTCATGAACCGTTGCGTATGTTCATGAACAGTCACAACTGTTTGCTGTACCGTCGCTAACAGGACCATCGAAACTAAAATTTGCGGCTCAAAGCGGCTCGTGGTGATGCGTGTGTGCGAAGTGCGCCATCAAAGCGGCCCCCACCATTTCCAATCTATTAATTTAATAAATGGAAAGTGGTCCCACTGATGTTTCACTCTTCCACCTATGTGGGACAAAGTGAAACCCACTAAAATTGTCTTCTCTCCTTCCTAAGACTTAACCCAAAATAACTGAGACTAATTTATTTTGAAAACTTTCCCAACAAAAAGGTGGTGCATTTAAAAGAACATTTGTCAAAAGCTTATTCTCCTAAATAACTCGTGCTTTTTTTTGGGGGGTGGGGTGGGGGGGTTCATAAGTGACCTAAGAGCACCCAGGTGAATCAATGCTATACCACAATATACAACAAGCATTAGCACATTAATACCTATCATTGCTTTGAACAGGTTCCAACTCAATCACTCCGTTTTCTTCTTCTTTGACTTTTGAAAGAGGAGAAAAGAACTGGATACAGAACGACGCAAAGGTTAAGTTACATAACGAATTGAATAGGATGAATTCTTATAGCCATACCTGGTGCATTGAAATGAAAACAATAGAAATTCCTAGCAGAAAATTTATGGTTAGAGTATGGCCAAACAAAGCAGCAGATGCAAAGCCTGTGAAGATTGTGGCAACAGTTGACGAATACTTTTTCAAAATTGTATCTGCATGCCACATAGAAACCTTTAGAGAATAAGAAAGAAAAACTGTGAACATGTTATAACTCAAAAATTAAATAAAGTATGCAAACGTGTACGGCCATAGAACAATTGTTAATTGCTTAGTAGTGGAAGAATTCACCTTCTAAGGGAAGCAATGAAGTATGAACATTATACCGTAAGACAAAATGTGAACATTACTATCTTACCCGCATATTTGAAGAAAAATGAGGATAAAATTCCCTGCCCAGCATTGTTAATAATCAAAAGCATAGTAGCTTTTGAATGTCCTTGCAATATATCAAAGCTTTCAGGGCCTGAAAAACAAATTTTTTGGCATAAATTAAGTCCGAAAGATAAATAGTTAACATCTTTGGCAGTTAACATCCTTGGTTGCTTCTAAGGTAAACGAGATACATTTAGATAGAGCCAAAAGCTTTACACTCGAAGCACCTCTTATAGCCATTAATAATTATTAAATAAACGTTTACACCATCAGGATGTTGTTTGGAAGCGGATCTAGTAAAAAGAGAAGAAAATTATATACAATCTTCGATAACTGCATGAGAGCAACTTTGTAAAGAAAGTTATATATGGTTTAGTGCTTATCATTCATGCAACCATAATCAATTTGTCCAATTACATAGATAGGCAATTATGGAAAGTCGATATCCAGGTCAGTCAGTACCTTTGATAATGGCGGTTCCAAGGATCCCAAGAAAATTGAATATAGCACCATATCCATACAAAAACAAGTTCTGCAATCCAACAACAGGACATAAATACAGAAGACAAAATATTGACCTCTAGCATTTCAAGCAGGAGTTGAAAAAGGAGTCATGTGTGAAGTAGGAAGCTAATGTTGAATGAGTGACCAGAATCTCACGAACGATGCCAATCGAACTTGAACAAAAGTCATCCTTCATTCCCAAAGTCACAAGACTCACAACTACACTCAAGAATTTCTTGAATCAGATGTATGATATGTATTAATATCAGATAAGATTATGGAACTTACCACACATGGTGTGCAAGCAAACTTATTCCACTAATTCTAACTATTACATTGGATGCAGTGAGATACATCATTTAAAAGCAGAATAGGAAAAAGAAAATTATAATGAATAAAAACAAGTCTGCGTGAAGTCAAATTGGATAATAAGAGTCAACCATGGATGGTTATATTTGAACAAGTACACATGAAGTTTAACAAAAAGAAGTATGTAAGACCAACTTTACTTCATGGTGCATAATTTTTGGGCAACAAAAAGGAAATATGTTACAGAAAATGGTGCCATAAACGTGAAAGTATCAAGATCTTGTACATGAAATAGGAAAAAAACTTTAAGTGAAAACATGGAGGTGATTGCAAGACAACATCTGGAAGAAACCAAGTGCAAGAAAAATAACTCTGTCATGGCTTCTGCAAAAACTAGTGATCCCTTATCAGGAAAACACAACTCACCTGACGGTGTATAGTTAGATGGTTACTCCGCTCATAGCCAATATTGATTTTCAGTTCAAACCCAAGAGGTTGAATGTGGTTTAAGAGCAAATTATTTTGGACGTGTTGGCCCAATGGCTTATGTGCACAATACGTGCCACCCAAATGATATGCCCACTTTTAACCTTGGGGACAAATGCATGTGAGAGGGCATGTTGAGACTGGTGATTCTACATTGGAAAGGTACACTTAACGTGCTGAGTATATAAATTCCCAGGATACTTAACTCACAATGAATTGGTTTTGAGTTGGAACCCCAGATGTTTTAGTAGTTTCAAAACATGAAGCAGACCCACTAAGTGATTAATCAAGAAAGACATGGTACTAAAAACAATTAACACCGAAACTTCTGAAAATACCTAAACAAATGTGTAATTAGACCTGATAGAGCCTCACTGTAGGATCATACCAATAGATAGGGATCCAGGGGAATTGTCATCAAACCTAATTTTTGCACATTGTTTTGTGTTTTTCTTAGTTAAGCATGCCATTGCACTGTAAGTTCTTATGCTGTAGCAAACATGATGCAATTACTCAAAGACATTTGTGGAGAGAAGGCTTGGATTCTCTGTACTTGTGGCTGATGATATTCGAACTCATGAAAATCCAATAACAGAAAATATAGATATACAATATTTTGAACTAATGAGGCAACTCTATTGATCAGCCACCAACTGAAGTGAAATTCTAAGAGCCATAATGTTCTTGTCTGTTTCTTTACTGTTCCTAAAAGTTGTATAGTCAGGGCCTAATCTGCAAGACCTCAAGCTGCAGAGCCCAGTCAAGCCTAGAAAGCCATAGAAATAGAGGCACCAACAAGGATGGTTCTTTGCATAACATATCAATCAAACAATAATCTAGAATATGAAGCCTCCATACTACTATTCGCTATTTATACTAACTATCACAATCATGGTATTGGCTCACTTCAACGAATAAAAGGTAATACTCAAAAACAGTTTTGGACATCAGCAACACTACATAGAGAGAGTGCTCTTTTCTACGAACATGGGAAGATAATTAAGTTGGCCACTGATACAATATAAGATCACCTGAAGGTAGATGCTCGTGTCGTAGTGACTCTTCAGTGCATATTCGTTGAAGACCGATGCCAAAGACGGAACTATCACCTGTAGAGAAGTCCTGAAGTTGGACTGATATCATGTAGGAACATATCAAAACAGAATGCTAAAAAGGTAACTTACAAAGATAAATGTGTAGATATATGCACCCATTGCAACTGGAAGACCCATTGCAGTAGTGCCCTCGGGTAAGGAACGCATTTGATTTATGCTGATCCCAATAAGCAACAGGGCAAGAGCCTCCCACTGAAACAAAGAAATCCAAAACAAATATTACTTTAGTAATGAACAATTGTAGCAAAGCTAGATTCATATGGTGACTGATCCAGTTAAGGATATGTAACATCCGCAAATTTCGGTACGTGATCTCGATATTGTGTGACCTCTAAATCCTCTCTATAACTCTTCTTTTGGTATTGTTAGAGTCGATTTATTTACCTCAGATGTCGAATCGCCTTCGTACGAAATTAGGACCGAAATTCAGACTCGTGTAGGTGGGGGCGACTATGCCCGGCGATTGTGACAGTGTCACTCTCGCCGTGGCATTGTCGCAGGAAGCCAAGGGCTCGCGGTACATGGTGGGCGACTATGCCCGGCGATTGTGACATTGTCATTCTCGCCGTGGCAATGTCGCCGAGCTCTTCAGGGTCGCGGGCGAGAGTGCCCAGCGACTATGACCTGGGCATAATCGCCGGTCATAGTCGCCGACGGGGTGATGGGCAGATTTAAATGCCTTTGCTCTTTTTGGAATTCATTAATCACAAATCAATTTTTGGGTATCGAATCTCTCTCTCATTTAAGGCGATTTCACCAACCAAAACCCTAACCCTCATTACTCTCAACCTCAAATCACTCAAGATCTTCTCTAGCCTCTCTTCTAGGGCTTGCTAACATCTAGAGGTCAAGGATTCAAGTTTTGATCAAGCTTGGTGTCTTCCTTCTACACTTACTTTGGTGATTTCTAGGGTTTTAACCAAAACCCTAGTATTGTGAGTAAATCCATAACTTTCTTTCATTTGATACTTGTATTATTTGTTAATAAATGTTAAAAAGATGTCATCTTCTCATAAACACATTGAAAAGACTTTTGGGAAATTTAGGGCAAAACCTACGGTTTTGCTCAAACCTTGTGTTTTGATTCAAAGGGTTTTGGAGAAGTGTTTTGTACAAGAAAATGATGAATACCCGGTGATTTGGAGGACTTTGGACCGAACAACATTAACTTGGCCATTTTGTTATGAACTGCTGATAAGAATGGATTTTTCTTTATGTCGGAAAGATATGCTCGATGAAGGTACATGGTAAATATTGCACGAAATAATTGGTATACTTGTTGAGTAAAATAGTGTAATGGATCCATAGGCACTAGTAGTAGTTCGTATTTTATTGGTAATTGCTTTTGAGCTAGATGAGTACTTTGGGAACTCGTGCTATAGACCGTGGGGGGTTGAATACGATAACCTTATGTCTCGTGCCATGTATGATCTAGAGAGTGAGTCCTTCTTAGACCATTTGGGAACTCGAACTAAAGATCGTGGGTGATTGAACTCGATAACCTTTGGTGCTATAATAGAAGCTCCACAACATTGGTGTGTGACCTACTTTTGTGTTCCGTCACCACAATGGTAAACATGGGTCTCCCCTGGTAAATTGTAAGACTTACCCTTTCCCAAGGAAGAGTAAGCAACACATGAAAGTAACTTTGATGAATCATCTTTTAATATTGTTGTTTATTATCCAATTATATGTATATGATTTGTCTCACTAGGCGTAAGCCTAACACTTGTTCTTGGATGTACCACTTCTACAGGTTCCATTAGCGGTGGGGCTCGTAAAGACTGAGTCTCGGGGGTTGAGCGAATAGCGAAGACTTTTTGGAAGAAAATGATAGGGAATTGGCGTACAGGAGTGGAAGTATAGAATATTTTTGGGAGATTTGTGACATTGTCTAATCTAGATATCTATGTCTTAGATTAGCTAGTTGTCATGGTTGATTTCCAATTCTTTGGTGTAAATGCCTCAACTATTATTCCCCAATCTTTCGGGAGATCTTCGTCTATGTAACTTTGTCGTCATTTTTGGGATGAATGTTTTATCGCAGGTTTTGGTTATTCGATTTATAGCCGTTATATTGCGAAATATTTTATTAAATTTTTGCCTAAATTTAGAGTGTTACAGGATATGTAAAGAAACATTAGCATTTTGAATCTTTTAACAAACCTGAATAATGGAAAACCGACGCTTCATTATAATCTTTAACAAAACCGCAATTACCAAGACCTGAAAATTCCAGTTGATGTTATGGTTCAACAAGACTAACAATGAAAAAATAAATTCAAGACCAATAACTTATGTGTGTCGAAGGTATGTTTTATTTTTTGCATGAGAAGAATATCAAGCTACAGATGGATACAAAATCTATAAGAAAATTTATGTGAACATGTAATACTGAAAAGTACGAAAAACTTACAGGTCAAGAGATTCAAAATCTTATGTAGACCTAAAGGGGAACACATGAATCTACAACAAGAAGCTAGGATCAAGATGTAGTTATAAAATAGACAATTAGTCAGTACGGAATCATGAAGAACATCAAGCTTTAACAAGCAAAAACTTGTGTTCTAGCAGAGGAGGTGTTCAATCTATCTTTATATCATAATTTTTTTCGTAAACTTTCATAGGAAAGTAAACGATTGATAAGTAAAAAGACATAATTTTAAAAGTTGTCCAAATGCATAATATCGACTAAGCATCAATATATGATTCTGGCTAGCACAACTTAAACATGAGTCATGTGCCTTGATGATAAAAAAAAAAGGCTGTTTGAGAATACCATTAATATGAATCAAATTCCTAGAAAAATCGATTGAATTGTTCAAATTCTCTAAGAATCACAATAACATACACCATCAACATCTGCCTCTATACCATAGACTCAAAAAACACATGATCAATAAGCACATTGAACAATGCAATCAACAATTACCTTCAGATTGCTCAGCATCTTTACAGTTGCTGGATTAAAATAGAGCTGCAAAAATATCTCATAATTAGATAGCAGACGACAAATAAGATTCTAGCCGTTGCAAATAAACAGATGATTCACACTCTATACACTGACAGTCTCTAAATCATACAATCAGCAATGGCTGTCGAAAAATGTCAGAAATAACTTCCTAGGAGTTGCCTGGGAGTGGGTATCAGGCTAGCTGATGATGTGATCGTGGGTAGCATAAACTGCTCACAAAGTTTAAGCAATTCGGAAACATTATGTAGCAATGCCCCGAGAGAATTTTAAATACAAACACAAAAATTGATTTCAGGCCGTTTAAGTGGGGCCATCTTTTATATATATGCCTGACAACATGCAAAGTCTTGCATTTATCTATGTCAAGAACAAGAGTTGGAAACGTCGGTGCCTCTTTGTTGATGGCTTGATTAGTAACGGTTTCTTTGCCTTGGCCGAAGGAAGGCACACATGCATGGAGAGAAGGCATATATTGACATGTATGCGCCTAGTCACAAGAATCATAGGGTGTAAAGGGCGTTATGGGCTCATGCACTTGTCAGTTCTCTCACCAACATGTACATCTATTACCGTTACTTTGTCTATTCATGCTCCATTTACCAATGTCAATTTATTTCTTCAATTGAGTGGTATCTATACGCTTTCAATGTTAAAATTTTAGCTCCATGTAAAGCTTATGAAGAAAACAGGAAGTTCATTGATTGCTACATTACTTGTTACAAACACTACTGCTACTTTTACCCCCTTCTTTACTTTTGATTTTTTCAGTTTTAGGTTGTTGCTCCTAAAGGCCGTAGGGGAGCATGGGAAGTCAAACGGCAAAAACCTAATACTTGGTGTTATTAGTTTCATCAACCTTAAATGTTGGTATGAGGTTTTTTTGATTAATAAGTGTGTCTGTGAGCACCACTCTTGGTCTACCAAACATCTTTGAGTTCTAACTAGTGTAAAAAAGTTAACCTGTGGGAGTACAGACTTGACCAAGTGAATATGCTCTACAGAAGAAAACTGACATGTCGCTGTAAAGTGGCATAAAGATGGAACTGTAAGAAGTTCATGTAGCTCAGTATGTCCTTAGGAAACCATTATGTCAGCCTATATGACATGTCACATCACCACACTATCATGCAACCCTAAACATGCTTTTGCATGAAATTCATCGTAAAAAGAAAAGAACTGCGGCACTGTCTTTAGGTTATCTGATATACAGGCTGTTGATTATCAGAAGTTCTAGATCAGAAGTACCTGCATGATGAACTTTAAGTAGTTATTGATAGCATAGAGAAGTGCTGGAACAGCAAGAATCACATTGTTGCGGGCTGCCTGAAGCAAAACAATTGTAGTCATCAATGAACAAGCTCATGATTGCTTTATCAAAATAGAATGGAAGTGTGTATTGACACTTCAATTTGGCAGTGCTTGAAACTAATAATATCAAGCATACAACATAATATTGAAAACACAATAACTGCACATACCACATTGAAGCTTCAGGTGCAATAATGTGACATACTAACCCTGCTATCATTGCACATCATATGAAAGCCACAGGGGAAGCTGCTGTTACAAATTTAGTACAATATTGCAGGCCTGTGTGGCATGATAAGTTTTGGACCAACTCTGCTTTTGGGGCTGACTTGCTACTTCAACTTTATAGTAATGTTCCATTACCAATATTTACTCTGCCTATATGAGGCCAGGCCATGAGAAACTAAAACTGGGGATATGGGGGGATGGAGGAGGGTAGCTTATTCTACAAGAAGAGAAAAATAAGTTTACTGTGATAAATTGAAACAAGAAGATGCTAGAGCTTACTGAGTTGGAAAGGAACTTTAAGGAACCTACGAATATATTTTACTCGAGTATGTACTTGACAAGCACCATGCCCTTGAGCCACTAGGGGAATGTGCAGCTAGATATCAAGAAAAGCACGCAAAACTGTTGCATGATATCAACAAGGGATCTCATTTCTTTCCTTTTTTAGGATAACAAATAGTGCCTCTCTCACTACACTACACTGCAGTAGTCTCAAACTTATGGTCAAATTGGAATTTCTAGTGTTCTATGTTGAAAGGTATTTCCACAGTATTCAGGAGATCTTTTTATAATTGATATGTGTGTATTTGGAGGATAAGTAATATGGCACTGATGAGACAATAAACAACTAGTTTAGGGAGTTAAGTAAACTAGTTAGCTGAATGTCGTGCCCTGTAAGTGATTCAATGGAACATAATCCTTTTTATGCTTGGTGTGTAGATCATATAATCATTAACCAAGAATACTTGACAAGTTGAGCACATCAAACAACAAGTTTCTTTAGTGCAAACAAGCAGGAATTTAGACATTTTAAGCAAACTGCATCTTCAACCAAGCAAATCCAAAAAAGTTCATTCAATAAATGGTGCCTCCTGGCACATGAAATTCATATGTTACTACTTTGCAATGGATTAAAGCATGTCAAGGCCTTAATGTATTAACCCAAAGAGCTGAAACTTGACGGCATTACCTGGACAAAACTGGAGAATGAAAGAATTGGCGTGTCCCCTATCTTCTGGTTTCTAGCCTGCAAACCAACCATTCAGCAAATAACATCCAACTGTTTAACAAATGTCAAACAGTGACATTAATTTAAAAGACAGTCCATGAATATAACGTCTAAGTGTTAAAAAATATAGTTACCACCATAAAAAGAAAATCTGTACTAAACAATTCGATCAAATTTGCACCATATTTCACAATCCAATAACTACCATATACATTATCCATATCTTTCTTTGCATTTGATCAAGTATGTCCCTTAAGTGAGTGCCCATTTTCGCTGATTCTTGCTTAAACTTGAGAATTCTTTCTTGGCAATCAAGAAAGTACACTCGTCCAACAGCCTAGTGCCTGGTATAATGATCAGAAATGCTAATCACTCCTTTAAAAAACTACTCATTGGCAAGACAAGCTGCTATATAAAGAGGAAGCACTTGCTATGGCTATGTTTAAAGCCCATCCCATTTGGTGTTTACCATGTCATGTCGCCTTTTTAAAGATCCAAGTCTTTTGTACGTTAAAGTGATCAACAAAACATGATTTGATTTCCAACCACAAAAGGGAAGCAGATCCAGATGCTATCAACTTGCAGCTTGAACCAAGTATACAGATTACAAATATATATCCATCTCAACACAATTAGCAAACTAGTTCTGACATTAAGATTCTGCTGGTATTTGAAAATAGAGTTATCAGAAGATAAGGAACTCAGTTGTATCATGCTTAAAGAACAGAAATAACTCTGTAGAGACTCGGGGATAAATAAATGAATGAAAGGTACACCATTACCAATTTAACAAAAGCATTATCCTTTCTTATTAGAATAAATTTATGACAACCATCAAAAGTTACCACCAAACTCACCAATTTTTCCTTTTTTCAAAGAAAGTGGAGAGGGTGTCATTATGAGGAGATATATGCATGTCATTCCGGTGATTTGGCGGCTACCCTTGGTGGTTGAGTTAGATTTCCCTTGCTTTTTTTTCCTTCAATCAACTAAAAGGAACACTAAAGGTTTTCCAGGAGAAAATCAATCAAAATAAAGTACAAAAAAGTAGGTACAAGTGCCTAAGAGAAACAACTTACCTGGATTATAAGCATAACCAGTGCAAAGAAAACCTTTGCAACTTCAGTCAAGAAGTTGACACTGATGGGGCTAAATTTGAACTTCCCATCCACCTTGGACATATACACCAATATTGGCTGTAACAAGAATATGAAAGAACAATCCACTAATTAACTTGTGCAACTTCATCACAATATTTAGCTTATTAACTCTGTGGTGCAATTGCTTGGGACGCTATGTTTCAGTATTATGAAATGGTAAATGCTCTAAAGCAGAGACAAATGCAGGACCTATAAGATGCCAAAAGTTTCTCCTAAAGGATACTGCAGTCAATGAAAACTAAAACATGATCTGTTCCAAAGCAAAGCACACACAAAATTAACCTTTATGAAGACAACTCACCTGTAAACCAACTAGCATACAATCACCAACAACCAAGATAACATTGAGTGCGCGGTGTTTCTTCGAGATCTTGCTCCGGTGTTGATCATAAGCCCTTGAGACAGTCTTTGTGGACGGTTTCACCAACTTGGAATGACAGACACTGCACTCTATCATCCCGTTTTTGTTCATCCAAAACCTCCCTAGCTCAACCTCCCCTTTATCTATATCCTTTTTTCTTTAAAATTTCAAGCTACAACAAAATTCACAACCAAATCAGCATCCATGATCGAATTATAAACAGCATTGATAAATCAGTTACTACCCCAGTAATAAACCAAAACCCTCAATTAATTACTTGACACACTTGCATCAAATATTGGATCATTTATACAAGCTCCATAACAGGAACCTCTAAATGAATTTGTAAAGCATATACATTAGAACGCAATTCAATTAGATCCTACCGTCGATTTAAAAAATATATATCCTATGATCAGTAAACTTCAATTTCGCTACCTCCAACTCAGATCTCACGACGTTAAATCAAAATTGAGCCTCTTCCTACGATAATCAAAATAAATTGAAATCTTTGAAATTACCACGACACAAGGCCTAAGGTGGAGGTATCGATACCTTTAGATCTGTAATGAATCAAATGAAGTGTAACTTAAACCCTGGAACTTGGGACAACAAACACGGAATCCAGTTCCTCAGAATGAAAGGGAACATGCAGAGAGATTGAGAAAGGTTTGGAATGAATTTAAAAGAAGATATGGAATCCAATCGATTGGAATTGAAATTGTTGTCTCCCACGACACCATGCAAACACCTGTTGTTGATTTGCTTTGAACTTACAAGAACGTGATTTTAACATGATGCTGCCATCTGAAAGAAATCGAAGGTCGCTGACACTTGTTCAGAGAATCATCGAACAACTCTCCAGTCTCCCCCTCAACCCAACAAATACTATATTTTTCTTAACAACATAGATACACATTGTTTTCCTATTATTTTTGCAAAAAAAAGAGTGAATTACATAAATGGTCCTCGTGAATGTCTAGATTTCACTTTTTCGTCCCTCAAGATCTAAAAGTAGTCCAAAAATCGAATTTTTAGCCCAAAATCGTCCCTCCACTAACACCGTTAGTCTAGGCTCCGTTAACCTTGTCATGTGCTTCTCACATGATAGGCAAATATGTCATTTGACACTTCTTCTCCTTCCCTCTCTTTCAACACCAAGAACATTCACCACCACCGCCCTACACCTCTAACCACCATCATCCACCACCCAAAAAAATAAAAATTCAAAATCTCATCTAAATCAAAATTCAAATTGGAGTCTTAAATCAAGAAACCATAAAATAAAACCTTATCTAAATCCTAAAAAAAATGTAAAATCAATAAGTTAACATGGATTCATCCATTCGTCAAGCTACACAATAAGATGAGAAAACAATTCATCCATTTGTCAAAGCTACACAATAAGACTTGAAAAATAAATCATACACAATGAGATGAATCCAGGGGTTTCAGACATGATTTGAAACTTAATTTCGTGAAATATTGAACAAAAACAAATATGAATCAATCTAAAATCATATGAAACCCCTAAAACTATCCCTACAATCAAATCAAAGAACCTCACCGAAGCATCAGCCTCGTGGTTTCTGGAAATCTTCAATCAGAGCATCGGTCTCGTTGGTTTTCTTGTTGGAAGTCGATTTAATCGGAGCATCAGTTTTGTTTTCATCGATTCAGCGAAGCATCAATCTCGTGGTTTCTGGTTTTCACCGATTCATCGAAGCATCTGTCTTTCTAGTTTTCATCGATTCAACAGTCTCGTGGGTTCTTGTTGGAAATTGATTCAATCAGAGCATCAGTGTCGTTGGTCGAAGCATTTGTCTCGAGCATCAGTCTGGTTTTCATCGATTTGAAGCATCAGTCTCGTTGGTTTTCCGATGAGATTAATATGGTGCGACAACCAGTAGTGTTGGTGTTGATCTTGTGCAAGAGATTAGAGTGTGGGGATGGTTTCACGATGTGCGGGATAATGGTTTCGAGATTTCCAGATCTGAGGGTTTCATGATTATCAATTTTGGATGAGAAATGAGGTGGGCTAAAGATTCAAGGAAGGAGATGGTGCAGGTGGGCTAGAGAATCAAAGAAAGAACATGATGATTTTTAACTAATTGTTGTTTATCTTTTATTTATTTTTTGTAATAAATATTTGAACTTTATGGGTTTGGTATTCAATGAAAGAATTTAGGGTTCTTGATGTGTGGAGGAAATATTTGGGGAAGAAGATGACAGGTGAAAAGACGAAAATACCCCTCATGTGAGGGGCACATGGCTGCCCTAACGACACCTCTTCAAACGACGTTAGTGAGAGGGACGATTTTGGGCTAAAAACTCGATTTTTGGACCACCAATGTACTTTCATATCTCAAGGGACGAAAAGTGAAATCTAGGCATTCACAAGAGACCATTTATGTAATTCACTCCATAAATTGGACAAACTTTAAATAAAGAGTAAACTTCAATTTTGGTCCTTAATGTATCTGAATTTTTTTGAAAGTGGAACCTATACTTTCATAATTTAAGATTTCGACTTCCAGGTATCGATTTTGTTTTGAAAATGACAACTGACCACTAACTCCACTAAAAATTTCCGTTAGAGCAAAATGTATTTTCATCTAATCATATTTTCCTTCCTTTTTTTGCAACTTATTTTGTTTTTTCTTGTATTTGTAAAATCCATCAAAGTTTCAAGACCAAATATGTAAATAACTCTAATTATATATATATATATAGAGAGAGAGAGAGAGAGAGAGAGAGAGAGAGAGAGAGAGGGAGAGAGAGAGAAGGAGGATCAAACGAGAACAATAATTATTTAAAAGAACACGAGAACTAACAAAATCATTAGTGATTTTATATTAACGTGCAAAAAAGCCACGCGAACCTGAAGTCGCGGCCAAAGTCATTTTTTCGTGTGTTAATGTAAAATCACTAATGATTTTGTTAGTTCTCGTGTTCTTTTAAATAGATATTGTTCTCTTTTGAACCTGTAACACCCGGAAATTTATAAGGTAAGTAATTGTTTCCCTTACTTCATTAATTGTGTTTATTTGAGTATATGAGTCCTTAATATGCGTATGATCATCATTATTATGTTGTAATGTTATATGAATTGCTTAATCATCTTAAATGTTTGAACCTTGCGCTCGTAATCGTTTTAAACTGAATTTTTGGGCTTTTGAGAGAGTGGCGCGAGAGTGTCACGCGATAGTGACACTGTCGATTGGCCCCGACGGAAATAAAGGAGATGATGACGCAACTTCAAGAATTGTTGGAGAAGGGTTTCATCCGACTGAGTTCGTCACCTTGGAGAGCACCGGTTTTGTTCGTGAAGAAGAAGGATGGATCCATGCGGATGTGCATCGACTACCGGGAATTGAAAAAAGTCACGATAAAGAACAAGTATCCTCTACCTCGCATCGACGATCTTTTTGATCAACTCCAAGGCGCGGGATACTTCTCAAAAATTGATCTTCGGTCCGGATACCATCAAGTGAGAGTGAAGAAGAAGGACATTCTGAAGACGACATTCCGAACACGATACGGTCACTATGAGTTCTTGGTGATGCCTTTCGGCTTGACCAACGCTTCGGCCGTATTCATGGACTTAATGAACCGCGTGTGTCGCCCATTCTTGGACAAATCCGTGATCGTCTTCATCAACGATATCCTAATTTATTCAAAGGACGAGTCTGAGCATGGGAAACATTTTCGGGAAGTGTTGGAGGTCCTAAGAAGGGAAAGGTTGTTTGCAA
Organism: Arctium lappa; assembly: GCA_023525745.1. Taxonomy (NCBI): domain Eukaryota; kingdom Viridiplantae; phylum Streptophyta; class Magnoliopsida; order Asterales; family Asteraceae; genus Arctium; species Arctium lappa. The sequence continues at coordinate 15,217,978 of CM042056.1, read as the reverse complement.
AGTTCTCGAAGTGCGAATTTTGGCTCCAAGAAGTGCAATTCTTGGGCCACGTAGTGTCTAAAGACGGAGTGAAGGTAGGCCCGTCAAAGATCGAGGCGATAATGAGTTGGGAGCCGCCAACGAGTCCGACGGAGATTCGAAGTTTCTTGGGTTTGGCGGGCTATTATAGACGGTTCATTCAAGATTTCTCCAAGATAGCTATGCCACTCACCTCACTCACAAGGAAAAACATCAAGTTTCTTTGGACCGATGTGCAAGATCGAGCTTTCCAAACGGTCAAGAAAAGATTGTGCGAAGCTACGATCTTATCCTTACCCGAGGTATCGAAAGACTTCGTAGTGTATAGTGACGCTTCCAAGATGGGGCTTGGATGTGTACTAATGCAACGGGGAAAAGTAATAGCTTATACGTCACGACAACTAAAGGATCATGAGAATAACTATCCTACTCATGACTTGGAATTGGCGGTGGAAGTTTTCGCGTTGAAGTTGTGGCGACACTACTTATATGAGACAAAGTGTACTCTCTTCACCGATCACAAGAGTCTTAAGTACATCTTCGATCAAAAGGAACTCAACATACGGCAAAGAAGGTGGCTTGAGCTTCTGAAGGATTATGATTGTGATCTACTCTACCATCCCGGTAAGGCCAATGTAGTGGCGGATGCGTTGAGGCGAAGGAGCCATGATGGTGGTATCAAATTGTCCCTCACCAGGATGGATATAGTATTGAGTTTGTTAGAGAACATCAAGTCGTGTCAAGTGGAAGCATTGAAGGAAGAGAACCTCAAATCCGAAGTCTTGGTGAAGCAAAAGGAACTCTTAACGGAAGACAGTCATGGACTTAAGCTCTTTCAGGGGCGAATTTGGGTGCCGAAGGTTGGGGGAAACCGTGACCTACTTCTTGAAGAAGCGCACAAATCGAAGTATTCTATACATCCCGGTAGCACCAAGATGTATAGGAACTTGAAATTGAACTATTGGTGGCCGGTGATGAAACTAGACGTGGCTAATTATGTGGAGAGATGTGTCACGTGTCTCCAAGTCAAAGCGGAACATCAAAGACCGTACGGTAGTTTGCAACCGTTGTCCATTCCCGAGTGGAAATGGGACAACATCACCATGGATTTCGTGACGAAGTTACCGAAGACCTTGCGAGGCCATGACACCATTTGGGTAATTGTTGACCGGCTAACCAAGAGTGCACATTTCCTTGCAATGTGGGAGACTTTGCCAATGGATAAATTGGCCAAGATTTATATTGATGAGGTGGTGTCAAGGCACGGAGTTCTGCAATCTATCGTATCGGATCGGGATAGTCACTTCACATCGAACTTTTGGGCAAGCTTACAGAAAGAGTTGGGCACTAGACTGAATTTGAGCACGACGTATCATCCTCAAATGGATGGTCAAAATGAGAGGATGATCCAGACGCTAGAGGATATGTTGAGGTCGTGTGTAATAGATTTCAGAGAAAGTTGGGACTCACATCTACCTTTGGTAGAGTTCGTGTACAACAACAGTTACCATTCTAGTATCGGAATGGCACCGTTAGAGGCATTGTATGGACAGAAGTATAGAACCCCAGTCTGCTGGTTAGAAGTGGGCGAGAAGCAATTTGTCGGACCGAAAATAGTTCAAGAGACGGCGGGTAAAGTGAAGGAGATCCGAGAAAGATTGAAGGTGACTCAAGACCGACAGAAGAGCTATACGAACAAGAAGGGAAGACCGGTCGAATTTCAAGTGGGCGACTGTGTCATGTTGAAGGTATCTCCATGGAAGGGTATTATCCGTTTTGGGAAGCGCGGGAAGCTTAGCCCTCGTTTCCTTGGACCCTTCGTAATTTTGGAGAAAATTGGATTACAAGCCTACCGGTTGGACTTACCACCGGAGATGGATGGGATACACCCTACGTTCTACGTGTGTTACCTTCGGAAGTGTCTGGCCGAGGAGGAAAGTGTGATACCATTGACGGAAATTCGGGTAGATAATGGCAACCGTTGTGTGGAAGAACCAGAAGCGATCTTGGAATCAAAAGTGAAGAAGTTACGACATAAGGATGTGGTCATGGTAAAAGTTCAATGGAAGCACCATCGGGGTGCTAACATTACTTGGGAGTCTGAAGATGATATGAAGAAGCGCTATCCTCACTTGTTTAATTTAGGATGAGATTTTGGGGACGAAATCCCAATTAGATGGGAAGGATTGTAACACTCGGAAATTTATAAGGTAAGTAATTGTTTCCCTTACTTCATTAATTGTGTTTATCTGAGTATATGAGTCCTTAATATGTGTATGATCATCATTATTATGTTGTAATGTTATATGAATTGCTTAATCATCTTAACTGTCTGAACCTTGCGCTCATAATCGTTTTAAACTGAATTTTTGGGCTTTTGGGAGAGTGGCGCGAGAGTGCCACGCGATAGTGACACTATCACTATCGCATGTCACTCTCGCGGGAGTTGTACCGAGAGTTTGTGGTCTGGTGCGATTGTGACCACGCGATAGTGACATTGTCACTATCGCAGGTCACTTTCGCGGAGAGTGTACCGCGAGTCGGGGGGAGCCACGCGATAGTGCCAATGGCACTATCGCGGTCGGGTTGTTTGACTTAAATGAGTTTTTGGTCGAATTTCATTTCATTTCTCTCATTCCTCTCTTCTTTTTGGCGATTTTGGAGCTCTCAAAACTGATTTCTCCCCCACCAAACCCTAACCCTCATAAATACAAACCATCTTGGTGGTTGGATCTTGATTTCTTGCAATAACTCTCCTCAAGGAATATTTTCTAGGGTTTATAAAGCTCAACTTCTCATCTCCATGTCTCATCTCTTCAAGCTAGGGTTTCATATTTTCTAGGTTTTGGTTCAAAAACCTAGATTGTGAGTTTACTAAACCTTTGTTAAAACTAGATACACATCTTAATCTCTTACTTGTTAACGTTTTATATTTACTCAAATGTCCATCTCTAAATGGTCAAGTATTGAGGTTTTCTTATAGATATATGTTATGTGTATCTTGCCATGATTAAATGTATGTATACCTTGATATCATGATGATTTCTACTTGGAATACCTTTTTGGTGATATTATATCTACATGATGAATATGATTGTCATTTGGGTCTTATGTTGGACTTTATGTGGTTAGGATGGTAATATTGTACCCGTGGTTGGTATCGAAATTATGCTTGGTTGAAATACACCTCAAGACCTCCTATATGCATTATGTTGGACGAAACAAGTCAGTAGACACTAGGAGGATGTAGTCTTGGGCGCCACCGTGATGGTATGTACCTAGACCTCCGTCATTCGGGGAATTTCCATAGTTGTAGTCCTCGGATGTGTAACACACTACAAAAAAAGTGAGTTTCAGCGACGCGCCTTTAGCAACGAAATAAGCTATAGCGACGACATGTTGTCTCTATAAATCGTTTCTGATGATAAATGGACTTTTAGCGACAAAAAAAGTCGTTGCTAAAAACCTTGTTTCTTGTGGTGACACCCCGATTTTCGAAGGGTAACGTTTCGAGTTATTACAGAAACCGATATATCAAGGAAAAATAGGATATTTTATTTTGGGCTTGAATCCTTGATTTTATAGTCTTGATAAATGAAGGATTCAATTACGAGTCCAACGGTTCTTTCTAGAGCAAAAACGGAGCTATAACGAAGAAGTTACGGACAAAACAGTAAACGAAAAGAAGGCTGGTTGGCTGCGACTATGACCAACGACATTGCCTAGGGAAATGTCGCCTGGCAAAGTCGCCCAAACAGTCCAGGGGGCTGTTAAGTCGCGAAAATCAGCTATTTCCTCATTTCTTCACACCCAAACTTCTTCTATACTCTCCCAATTCGTTTTCCTTCTTCCCCTTTCAAACCCTAACTTAATTGTGGCTCAATTCCTTGGATTTTATGAAGAGGGAACACCATCAAGTGGTAAAATGGAAAGCTATGGTCAAGGATTCACCATCTCCATCTTCATCTTCATCTTCAACCTCAAGATCATTTTTGGGTTTTCTAGGTTTTCATCAAAACCTAAGTGGTTTTGGAGACTTTTGGCTTGGAGGATTCAAGTTTCTTCAAAGGAGCTCAAGTTGGAGTAAAATCTAGATTTAGCCTAAATCTAGCAAGGTGAGTTCAAGTTGATTTGTGAAAACGGTGTACATGCCAAAATGTTTGTTTTAAGTGTTTTGTGCCCTGCACGAAATTGTTAACTGCTGATAAGTTTTGTTAAATGCTGATAAGTTTTGTTAACTACTAATAAGTTGGTTATTTTTAAAGGTGTTTAACTTTATAAACCCATTTAGCACACGTCTTTGGGGGTTTTGGCATCATGATAAATAAATCATGTATTTTGGTATTTTAATGATTTATTTTATGGAAGTAAATTTTGAGTAAAGACGTATCTCATTTGGTGTTTTAGAGAATTGCATGGTTTTGTGTTACGAGATGTTTTGAAAGGATAAATGTTGTAAACTCACTTGGAAAATGATTTGTCCCAATCTAAACTACGTTGGAGTTAATTACATGTTTTGGAGCATGGGTTTATATAAGTACGGGTTGTTTATATTTGATTTCATTTAATGAATTTCGACGTTGGGTCTTTGGATTTGTCGAGCTTATGGTTCGGTTTGGTTTTGTTGGGTTTTGAGGACACTTGTCCGCTTTTAATAACGCAATGTTGAGCGTTTAGTTATGATTTGCATTTACTGCATCTTAGTTGAGAATTACATGTGTTGAATGCATTAGTTCATTCATTTTGAGTCATGTAATGGTTTAGTTAGTGCAATGGATCCATAGGCACGGTGTTCCTATGTCCCCGCTTTGGACATTAGGTTCGCCACTTGGCACGGAGTAGGCATCGGGTCACCATGATAAGTAAGGTGTGGACCTATACGGTCGGGCAACGTCTCATGGGCAGTAAGATGTAATTCCCTTGTGCTATAGTTCCCCATTTTGGAACTCTCAAGAATAGACCTAGAGGGGTTGACTTGATGTTTTCAAGTGATAGACTCAGAGGAGTTGAGCTCGGTGGGTGTTTTATGTGTAACCCACATGTTTTGATTTCTTACATAATTATGTGACATACTTTGTGTCCGTCACGTACCATGTAACCGGGTTTTTCCCGTCACCATTAGGTGTGGTTTTGAGTATGGAGTTTTATAATCCATGTTTTCGGAGACGTTTGAGTATGGGTATTTATCTATGTTTTAAGGTTTCGGTTATTGAAACTCATTCGAGTTATTGGGATGTCTTGGAAGTTTGAGTTATCTATGTTTTCAACATTTGATCAGTATAATATCATTTATGTTTTACGTGCGCTTTGGGTTTTTGTTAAGACACAGTCTCATTGGATTCAAGATCATCCAAACTGAAGATCGCAATCTGAAGCTAAAGCAGAAAAAGTCGTCTCATTAATATTAGTCTAAGTCGTTTGTAATTAAATAGTCAAAGTTAGTTGTTATTGTATTGTAATAGTTTAGTTAACTTTGTTAGTTATTATTTAGTTTAGTTAGTTTCTAGTATCTTTATATTAGAAATAATATCTAGATTTAATATCTAGATATTATGTTAGATAGTGTGTTCAACACACTTTGTTAGATTAAGTGTATCTCACTCTCTCAAGATCAGATTAAGATTCACACAAACAAACACACACATGAAGGTGTAAAAAGAGAGAAAACATAGAGAACACATCCAAGCTTAAATCTGATCAACCTTGTAACCGTTGTTATATATCAATACAGGTTGGTAATCATATTGTGTCGTTAATCTTTAAACTTGATAAGTATTGTTGGACCGACAGTTTTGACTTTATCTAAAGAGGCGTGTGTTTTATGATTTTTAATCACGAAAGGGGGTGAATGATGAAAGGAGATTGTTTTAAGATTTAATGTATTTCATTTCTAGTTGTTTCCAAATTAGTTGTATTGCATTTTGGGAAATCATGATTTTAAATAACATTCCTAAAGTTATCGCTTTATTTATCTCTAACGAAAACTCTTGAGCTCACTAGGCGTTAAGCCTAACCTTTTATTTGTCGACATGTGCATCAGGTTCCAATTGGGGTTTGGTTCTAGTAGTGCTTTGAGGAATTGAGCTATAGACTTACACGAGAGTAAGTAGATTGATGAAGTCTTCCGCAGTTGGAGATAGTGACTATTATTGGGTTTTAGTAGCACCCGTCCTTATTATAGACCGTATGTAGAGAATAAATGTGTTTATTGAGGTTAAATCCTATATTGTGTTTGTAGATAAATTATTTATCGATGTATTTTAGAAAATTTTAAATTAGTTGCTATTTCCGAGTTTGAGGGTGTTACAGGATGTGTCGGGCCTTTTGGGTGTCTCTTGTTAGTTGGCATCAAGGTACATCGACTCTTTAGGTGGAACTTGATTGGTGGTATGGGTCTCCCCTATTAACTCCACATTTATTGAACATTGGTTAACTGCTGATAAGAATTGTAATTGATCTTATATGCTATTTCTTGTTCAACTCACTAGGCTTTTTGGCCTAATACTTGTTTGGTGTCGATGTGTATCTCAGGTTCTAGCGGTGTCGGCTCTAAGCAGGCATAGTTGCTTTGGGTGAGAGCTTGGGGAATTGCACTTGGACATATATAATTTTGGAGAAGATGTTTGGGTCTATAGATGACACCCTTTTTGTAATCTCTTTTCTAGTTATAGAAATTAGATTAGTTGGTTGTTATTTATTGTCCGTTAAATTAAAACTTTAATTAAACATGTTCGTATATTTCCCCATTTTTGGGAGGCTCTTCCTATGGCAATTTATATACCACATGTCCGTTTCAAAGATAGATAGGTAGATAGGTAGATAGGTAGATAGGTAGATAGATAGATAGATAGATAGATAGATAGATAGATAGATAGATAGATAGATAGATAGATAGATAGATAGATAGATAGATAGATAGATAGATAGATAGATAGATAGATAGATAGATAGATAGATAGATATGGATCAAACGAGAACAATAACTATTTAAAAAAACACGAAAACTAACAAAATCATTAGTCATTTTATATTAACGCGCAAAAAACCACGCGGACCTGAAGTCGCGACCAATGTCCTTTTCTCGTCTTTAAGATTGTTGGGGTTTTTGGGGTTCTAAACTAAGGGATAATCGACTAAAAGAAATCTACTACCTATTGCTTCAAGGCGAGTTCTCTCTATCCTTAAAGCAATTTCTCCCCCACCGTAGGTGCTTTGGGTTTTGGCGAATTGCTTCTCAAGCTACAATGAAACAACGTTTGTAGATCGATTATCAACACCGCACTAGTGGTGATAATCCCGGTCAAACTATTGAGTAAACAAGGATTTCGTGACACCTAAAAGATGTAATTCTATAGCAAGACATCATTTAGGTAATCTGGTGTATGAGAGAGAGATTTTTGGTGCTCTTTGGATGTGTATATATAGGCAAAAAATGACAGCCCTTTGAATGGTCATGACTGCAGGCTTTTTGTGACAGTAGTCACCTTTCGCGATGGTTCGAATTGTCGCAACTGTTACAACAGTCACCACTGAAGTGAGCAGTCACCAAAGGCGATGCTTCTGGACTGTCGCATATGCTCATTGACCCCCCTGGTGTGAATCGTCGTAATTGTTCACGAACAGACGCGACACTAACTGGATTGTCGCGACTGTTGCAAAGGGTGCCATCTAACCAACAGCGACGGATACCTCTTACTGGACCGTCGCATCTGCTCAATGGACCCCTTTCGTGAACTGTCACATATGTTCACACGAATAGTCACAACTCTTCACTGTACCGTCGCTAAAAAAAATTGCGGCTCAAAGCGGCGATGCGTGTGTGCAAAGTGCGCCATCAAAGCGCCACATTGCGCCCACGCTCACGGTCGCGCGCGCGTAAGGGTGCGTTGCACCCTTGTGGATCCCCCACCATTTCCAATATATAATTAATTAATATATGGAAACTGGAAAGTGGTTCTACTTATATACCCACTTTTATTTTACTTTTCCACCTATGTGGGACAAGGTGAAACCCACCAAAATTTTCTTTTCTCTCATTCCTAAGACTCAACCCAAAATATTTTAGACTCTAACTCATTTTGAAAATTTCCCCAACAAATCGCATGGAATAAAATTCTCAATAAAACTCGAACACCAAAATAATAGAAGGCAACTCTTTGTCCAAAACCTTAACATATGTGGAGGAGATCCAATGTTAAGGTCATAAATTGCGGTTACTTGTCCAAGACCCTAAACAACATTTAAAATATGGATATCACATTACCCGAAAATAGCGGACAACAACGAAAATAAATGAGGTCTCAACAAAGTTTGCAACCACATGTAATAGAATAAATTTACGCATGTTTAAAATCATTGTTTGAAATCTTGTGCGTGCTAAACGTTTTTTTTTTCAAATTTCGTAATACAACCCACATGATGGTTTGGAACATAAGAAACAGTTGATGCAATTTATTTTATAAATAAATTTCATGCATGAGTTTGGTCGGCACTCAACATCTTAGAACCATGCTTCTTAATTTCCCAGTCATACTATCGTCATCTGAAAGTTCAAACTTCTTAAAGCAATAATCTGAAGTTGCATCGATTAACCTTACAGATTTTCCTCGAATTAAAGTCGATTCAATAGGCCTTGATGGTCCACTTAAGGTAATCCTCCTACTTACTGTCACTCCAAGCGACAATGCCATAATCATCAATCTCTTTTATCGGCTACTCGCTTAGAAACTTCTTCACTACCTCAACAGTCATCACATCAAAGCAGTTCAAGCATACACTTGTAACATGTAGGTTCACCATAACACTAGTCAGGTGCTATTATGAACGTACCCTACATGATTATCCTTGCTACCCTCGATGTGTTTCCCATTTCTACGACCCCATCAACCTCAAAATGTCCTATCTTAAAGTGCCTAATGGTGCAATTTCACTTTCAATCACTTAAAAGAACGCTAGTTTGAGTCAAGACATTCAAAATCAACACCTACTTCTTCCAAACTTAAGCTCAAATTTGGAAAAAGCGACTAATTTAAAATTTTCAACAATACCTTAAAGTAGAATAAAATTTCTTATTACAAGTTCATACTTTAAATACAATTCTAGGTTGAACCATCAACAAAATAAATAAAGTCTTACATAAGACTAATTAAAGTCGGGTGTTACTAAAAACCCAATAACAGTTTCTATCTCCAAAATGCGGAAGACTTCACCAAACTACTCTATCTCATGCATATGACTAGTACTCATCCATTCACAGTATCACTAGTACCATTCCCCAACCGGAATCTGATGCACATGCCGACAAATAAAAGTTTTAGTCTAACGCCTAGTGAGTTCGAGTTTTCAACATGAGTAATTATATCGTTAAAAGGAAATAATGCAACTTAAATCATAATCTTTCAAAATGATTTGCTTTAAATAAGATAATGACCCGTTTTCCAATAACATACATTTTAAAGATGAAAACCCCAATGCAAAATATTAATTCAGGAAGTAGTGCAACCCAACAATACTCACTCAAAACGTGAATAATGGTAAATGCTCAAACGTTGAAATTTGAATAAAGGTTTATAAACCAAACGTCCGGAATATGAGTAAACTCAAGCCCCCAAAATTATAACATATGGAGATCACCCCAAACTCAAAACATCACGGAGAAATGAGGATAAAACAAAATACCCAAAACAACACATTTCGGTGACGAAGGAGACCCGATTTCCATGGTTAGTGACGGAACACAAAAGTATGTCACTTTCCAAGTTATTGAGCTCACCATACTAGGACCCATGGCCACGAGCTCGCCGACTTGTACTAAGATGTGGATGAGGACACCCAAGGATCCTAATCATGCTCATTCACTAGGATTACATTTACGGCCCATGGCTAGTATACGACTCCACATAACCGTATCAAGTTGCCCCCGAGGACCCAATGTCTCAACTAATTACAAATGGGAAATAACTATCCCATAAAAATTGACTCGGAAATTACATCACAGGGTCAATGGCAGGTGCTTGACTCCACGAGCTCGCACCATAAGGCCCTCGACGACCCCATGACTAATTCTGGTTCCAACAAGGAAACAACTGTCCCATTTAAAATAATAAAGACCCATATGCCTATGGATCCATTACATTACAATCTATAACATTACATGACTCCAATTGAATGACCAAAGTACTCAAAACATGCATTTCTCAAATGATACGCAATAAACGCAATCATAGTCAAAACTCCACAAAGGCTATTAAAACCGGACAAATGTCCCCAAGACTCATCTTAGGCAAAACCGAGCCAAAAAATCAACAATTTACTTTAACGTACAATAAAAGTCAGTATAAACAATAAAACACATTTAGCCGACAATTATGCAAACACAATGACCAAAAATATCATTAACCAAAAACTCATCATTGGTTGAGACAAACTATTTTCCAAATGAACTTGTACCTTTATGTTTCCAAAATGTCTCATAACACAATAATATGCATTTTCCGAACGGTTTATAAAGTCAAATACACTAAAAGGACATTTACATCAAATGACCTCCATTTATATATTAAATCATCAAAGAAACACATCAATATTATTTATTTATCAAAATGTCCAAAAATCCCAAATGCAGGTGTTTCATGTAACACCCTCAAATTTGGAAAGAACAACTAAATTAAAATTTTCAATTATACATCAATAAGGATAAAATCTATTTTACTAATCATCACCTCAATTAGAATTCTAGATTTAATTTCAACAAATAATAGGTCAAGTCTTGTATAAAGACTAATCAAAGGCGGGTGTTACTAAAATTCAATAACAATTACTATCTCCAAAAGTGCGGAAGGCTTCACCGAGCTACTCTCTCTCATGCTGTACTAGCACTCATCTCACTACAAAGTCACTAGCAACAATCCCCAACCAAACCTGATGCACATGCCGACAAATAAAAAGGTTAGGCTAACGTCTAGTGAGTTCAAGAGTTTTCAACATGAAACAAATATATTTGTTAAAGGAAAGAATGCAGTTTAAATCATTATCTTTCAAAATGATTTACTTTAAATATTAAACGACTCATTTTCCAATAACACACACATTTAAAAAAAACAAGCAACCCAACATAAACATTCTTTCGTAAGACAACTTCAACCCCAAATCCACCCAAAACGTGAATATAATTAAACTCTCAATTTATAAAATTGTGGATAAGACTTTATTTCTCGAAACACCCAAACACGGGAGGACATAATACTCGACCCATAAATCACGAATAAATCTGTATATACAAAACGTCACCAAAAACATGGATAATAAAATAATACTATTTAATACCCAAATAACATCTTTCGGTGACGGTGGAGACCCGATTCCGTTGTATGTGGCGGAACACAAAGTTAAGCCACTTAACCATGTTGTCGAACTACACCTCAAATCGTAACTGTATTGTCTGCTCTGCCGAGCTACACCTCCAGTTGGACTTTATCTCAAGTCCCAAAACACCGTATTTTCCATTGTCTGCTCCACCGAGCTACACCTCAAGGATACACGGTCTTATTGCCTGTTCGGTTTCTAGTGGATTTCATCCTTAATGTACTTATTCGACCCCTAGTGCCTACTCCCTAACATTCAAGATAGGATTCACAGCTCCTTACTTGATAACTCATGATGTCTAACCCTCGTGCACAAGAATTAGGACATCGTAACACAAAACCCATGGTCCCGGAGTACAACCCATAATGGTTCATCTCCACCGAACAACCGGGACAACAACAATGCCAACCCGACATATCACCCAAGATGATAATGCCAAGAGTCCTCACCATTAACTATGACTGACTCACATGCCTAGGATCCAATGCATTACAGTCTAAAATACATGACTCCAAATGAATTGACACACACACTCAAACACGTATTCTCCAAAATAAAGCGCAATAAATGTGACTCCCACCTAAAGCTTCACTTTAAGTTATTAAAACCGGACAAATGTCCTCAAGACCCGACACCGACCAAACCGAGCTTTAAGCCCAAAATCAAGTTAAAGTCCACAAAATGCAATAAAATGCAACGACCAACGTTTATGCAAACACATGTTTCAACTACATGAATAAACTCCAACATACTGTAGATTGAGATAAATCCTTTCCCAAACAAGTTTATAATCCCATTGACTCTTTCCAAAACGTCCCATGACACACATTTAACTTGCAATTATTCAAGGGATTTACACCCATATAATAAGTCATTAAAATATCAATATTAAAGGTTTACTCAATAAAATACTTAAGTTGCATCTTTTCCTCAAAGCCAAAAAGGTTGACAACTTCTGAAACGTTCATAAGGTTGGAAATGACCAAATGTCACTGACTCACACGTTGGTAATTTTTAAAACATTCCACGACACAAAATACGCGAAATACCAACAACCATAAAAATACACTTTTACCAAATAATCTCTATTTATGCAATTAAGTCATCAAACCTTTTCATTTTGATACATTTATCAAAATACCCAAAAATCCCAAAAATGGGTGTTCTACAAGTTTATAAAGTTAAACACTTCAGATAATCAAAACTTATCAAATAACTCAACAGTCGATAGTTTCATATAAAACACATAAACATTTAAAACTTGACATTTTGGCATGTACACCGTTTTCACAAATCAACTTGAACTCACCTTGCTAGATTTAGGCTAAATCTAGATTTTACCCCAACTTGAGCTTCCTTAGAGAAACTTGAATCCACAAGCAACTCCTTCCAAAAACCTAGATCTACAAGTTTCCAACCATAAATAATCATATTCAACCATTTAGAATCGTTCCCCACACATATTACATGAAGATCTCATCTTATCCCAAAACCCTAATTTTCAAAATTGAAGAGAAGAGGAGATTACCTTCACCATAGTTTGAATCCATCAACTGTACTCTTCTAGGCCACCAATTTGAGCCTCAACCCCAAATATTTTAGACAATGAAAAAAGGTCTTGAAGAGGGTTTGATAAAACCCTAGAAAGTTGGTGATGAAGATGATAAAGTGGAGAGATTGAGCTTAGCTTCCAAAACCTTGATGGATGGTGAAATATCACTTGAAATACACAAAATTTGGTGCCTTGGATGCATAAAATCGGAATATAGTGTTTGAGGGTCGATTCTAAAGAGAAAAAAGGTGAAATGGTTGAGGAGTAAATGAAGAGAAGGCTGATAAAATCGGGTTTATAGTATACTAGGGGCCGACTGCTACTGTGCCCGACGACAATGCCCATGGCACAGTCGCATGGCATTATCGCTGGGATCGAGCCACCCGTGATACAAAACTCGAGACATTGCCCCGCAAAAGTGACATCCTGTCATAATCGCGGGCATTGTCGCCCGACTCCCATGACTTTCGGTATAGGGGCCGCAATTGTCCCCCGCGAGAGTGACCTCTGTCACAATCGCGGGCACAGTCGCCCAGGGTGTACCGGGCGTCCAAAAATTCAAACTTTTTAACCCGAAGCGTTTCCGATACGAAGGCCCATTTCCCTAAACCAATTCTAACTGAGGTTATAATTATAGATAAGCAAGAGAGGTACAAGCCAAGGATTTACTGAAATTACGGGCGTTACATTTCAAAAGATTTATAAAACCAAATAACCCAAATGAGTAAAACTCTTCAAATATTCCAACTTTTAATAAAAATTATGTAAACACATAATCACCTTAAAATAGACATTTTTGACATGTACAACGTTTTCACAAATTAACTTGAACTCACCTTGCTAGATTTAGGCTAAATCTAGATTTTCCCCAACTTGAGCTCTTTTGACGAAATTTGAATCCTCAAGCCAAATCTTCCAAAAAACTAGATCTATAAGTTTCCAACCATTAATACACATATCCAAGCACTTAGAATCATTCCCCAGACATCTTATATCAAAATCTTCATTTTGGCCAAAACCCTAATTTGAACTAACTTTTCTCAAAATCTTCGAAACTGAAATTGGATAAATAAAACACTAGAGAGTCATCAATAGAGCATTTATAACTCATAAAGAAGTTTGGAAATGGAAGGAATGAATTTACCACTTAGGTTGTAGTGAAAACCTATAAAACCCCAAAGTTCTTGAAGATGGAGGTGATGATGATGAACTATTGATCTTTGCTTCCAATCCACCACCAAATACTCTTATATATTTACAAAACTAACAATATAACCTTGAAAAGCTCTAAAAACGAAACCATAGCAACTTGAATCGCCAAAAACGGAGTAGAAATGAGAGATACATAAAGAAATGAAGATAAAAGGCTGAAAACCCGACTTTTAAGCTTTGGTACCGCTGTGCTACATTGCCATGGAATTGTCACATGGCATAGTCGCACAAGTGGTCCAGAACACTCCCCCTTGGCTGCTACATTGCCAGTGCGACTATGACACTGTCATAGTCGCCGGACATTGTAGTCGGACCTGTACTAAGCCCCAAAACTCGATTTTTTCTATGCCTACACTCCCGAAACTCTTAGGGACTTAAAGTAGTGTTTTCCCAACATAAATCCCACCATCTACAAGTTTAAAAAACATTCGGGTGACCTTTACTTACCGAAAATTACGGGTATTACACAACTTTTAATTAAAACCATAGGATCAAAACCAAATTACGGCTTAAATTGATTCTCAATCTTTTTTTGGTTCTCACATGATTTAACCCCTGTATATATATATATATATATGCTTTGAACACATAGGGACCAAACTCCACATCTTCTCCCATGACCTTCGTGAATTCACAGGGACATCGAACAGGAGAAAAGAGACGATCACACTGGGACCAAAACTTCAAACCATCATCATCCCAAAAACAGGTGACCCTTCAAACCTGCAAAACGTCCCAAAAACAGGTGACTCTTCACCTTCAAACCTAGCACCCCTTTAACCCATCACCATTGTAAAACTCCACCAAATCATCCCTATGCCATGGAAGTTTGAAAAAATTGTCTATGTGGTTTGGCCCTTGGGGTATTGTCCTTATGCAATGGAAGCTTGAAAAAAACCATCCATGTGGTTTGAACCGTGTGGTATCATCTTTATGGTATGACCCCTACAATGGGAGTTAGGTCGGCGTCCTATAGTTGTGCCAACAAAAAAAAAAGAGGGTTCACCGAAGAAAGGCAAACGTCGATTGTCCCTGTGTGTATGGTGGAGATGGTTGTGGTATGGTGGAGGTGGGAATTGGCGATTAGTATGTGGCCGAAGAAGAAGTTTTGGTCGACGAAGATGTGGTTATGTTTGGCTCTGTGATAAACTTAACCATGGATATATATATATATATATATATATATATATATATTATATACACACACACATGGTTGGTTTATTTTGCAACCCAGTAAAAAGTTACAACGTCGTACAACCTCATCTAAACCATTCATTTAACCCATTCATTATGGTTGCATCAATGATTACTAGTTTCCATACAATAATCTTACATGCAAATCTGCAATGCATAGTAATTCATTAAATACATACGCTAACATGGAATGCATATTGTTTCATGAAAGTTCCACCTCCATCTGATATATCACACGAACCGTTATGTGTATCGACATTTGCTGTAGAAATTCAATGAAATTAGGTAAATGCATTTAGAGTTCATGAGAATCCAAATGCAATGGGTTAAATGAATGGTTTAGATGAGAGTTGTATGAGGTTGTAACATTTTATTGGGTTAAAAAATAACTGTGGCCTATAGAGAGACAAGTAAAAACGAAAAGCTAAACATTTTGCAAGAAGACGAGAAGTGTGATATCACATATGAAACACTAAATTAATCATATATGATTAAACACATGTTAAATTGACAATACATAGACGTTTAATTATGATTAAACACACTCATAGGTGGTGTGTAATCATATATGATATAACACATCCCAATTTTTCGCAAAATGTTTAACTTCTAGTATGATCCGTCCTCTCTCTATATATACATAACAATAAATAAATAAAAAATTATCAAATTCCGAACAAACCAATAAAACTAATCTGAACTAATCAATTATGTTCCGCTTATCATTTGTTCTAAGATCTTTAAAACAATCAGTTTTTTGTTCAATTTTTTTATTCGATTAGGTCGGATTCAAAATCGAAACTAAACCGATTTTTATATTTTTTAAACTTAAGATTATTGTCGTTTTAGATATTTATTTTTCAAATTAAACCAACACAAATGTTTATTTTCAAATTATTATGTTTACATTCTTTTTCTTCTAAAATTACTTTGTATTTTAACATTTTAAGACCAAAGTTAAAGAATGAGTTAGAATTTGGGGAAAAGTTCCGGGTCCATAAGAAGCAATCTGCTTCGTTTACAAACCCTAAATTCACAAAGTTCAAATCATCAAACAGGATGAAAAGAAGTTGGGAAAAGGTTAATCTCCATCTATCAAACCGACATTCTTCCTCATTCGCCACTTTAATTTCTCTAATACCAAACCCTAATTCATCAAAAATTTCCCGCCAAACTTCAGTATACGACACCTTCAAGAAATCCATCACCACTTCATCTCTTGATCAATTGGAGGGACTGATCGATACCCGTTTTAATCCCCCACAAACCAATTCGGATCCTCAAACAGATTCTGCGATTGCGGCCAATTTGGCAGAAGAATTTGCAATTTTGCAGGGTTCGTTGTCCGTGGACAAGTCCGCACCTCGTAAGTGTTTAGATGTAGATGTTATTTGTAATGTAATTAGAGATAACGACGCGGATTTTGGTGATAAAACTCAAAAACTTCTTAGTAAGTTTAGGGAGAAACTGAGTGAATCACTGGTGGTTGATGTGTTAAGATTACTTCAAAATGTTGAATTAGGTGTAAAGTTTTTCTTATGGGCAGGTAGGCAAATTGAGTATAATCATTCATTGGTTGTTTATGACACTTTATTAGATATAATGGGATGTAATAATGCTAATCGATTACCCGATCATTTTCTTAGGGAAATTAAAGATGATGACGATAAAGAAGTTCTTGGAAAACTGCTTAATGTATCGATTCGGAAGTATTGTCAAAATGGTTCATGGAATGTAGCACTCGAGGAGCTAGGCAGGCTAAAAGATTTGAGATACAAATCTTCTAAAGTAACCTACAATGCTTTGATGGAGGTGTTTCTCAAGGCAGATAAACTGGATACAACTTGTCTTATTTACGAAGAGATGGTTGATTTAGGTTATAAAATGAATGCACATACATTGGGTACTTTTGCATATTCTTTGTGTAAAGTTGGGAAATGGAAGGAGGCCAAGATATGGTAGATAAGGAAAAGTTTGCTCCTGATATTGTGTTATACACTAGAATGATCGGTGGGTTGTGTGAAGGTTCGTTCTTTGAAGAGGCTATGGACTTTTTGAACCACATGAGGTATGATTCTTGCGTTCCTAATGGTTTGACGTATAAGACTTTGCTTTGTGGGTGTTTGAATAAAGGGAAGTTGGGTAGATGTAAGAGGATTCTTAGTATGATGATTGCCGAAGGTTGTTATTCGAGTCCTAAGATATATAATTCTCTTGTTCATGCTTACTGTAAATCAGAAGATTTTAAGTATGCATATAAGTTGCTTAAAGAAATGGCTAGATATGGTATTGAACCCGGTTATGTAATTTATAACATATTTATTGGTGGGATTTGTGGATCCAAGGAGCTGCCAGGTTTTGATAAGTTAGAGTTGGCTGAAATGGCTTATGGTCAAATGCTCGAGGCAGGGTTTGCATTGAATAGAATCAACGTTAGCAATTATGCTCAATGCCTTTGTGGGGTTGGGAAGTTTGAGAGGGCTTATAATGTTATTCGTGAAATGATGAGCAAGGTTTTTGTACCTGACACCAGTACGTATTCCAACGTAATTAGTTTCTTGTGTGATGCTTCCAAATTCGAGAAGGCTTTTTGGTTGTTCAAACAAATGAAAAAGAATGGCGTTGTTCCAAACGTTCATACTTATACGATGTTGATTGATAGTTTTTGTAAAGTTGGCTTAATTTTGCAGGCTCACAACTGGTTTGATGAAATGGTTACGAATGGTTGTTCTCCAAATGTGGTCACTTATACTGCGCTTATGCATGCTTATCTTAAAGCTAAGAAGGTAAAGGAAGCAAATGAGTTATTTGAGATGATGTTGTCATGCGGTTGCTCTTCAAATGTTGTCACAATAACTGCTCTAATCGATGGTCATTGTAAAGTTGGTGAAGTTGAAAAAGCGTTGCAGAGCTATGAAAGAACGAAGGGTCAAGAAATTCCAGATGTAAACAAATACTTTAGGGGAAAAGAAAGCAACACATTGGAGCCAAATGTTGTAACATACGGAGCTTTGGTGGATTGTTAGGACACAGTCTCGTTGGATTCAAGATCATACAAAACGAAATCGCAATCTGAAGTTAATGCTGAAAGTTATTCTCAACAATAGTCTAGGGTCTATTCTGTAATAAAGTCAAAGTTGTTTTTAATATCTAGATATTATAGTTTTAGATATTAAGTTTTATTATTATCTTAAGTTTTGATAATATCTTATCAGATATTATCTCTTTCTCTCTGGACATCAGAAACAAAAACAAGAACATACACATAGTAAAAAGTGTAAAGAGAGAAAACAAACAGAGAGAACTCAAAGAACTCAACCGTGTAATCCGCGTTTGTAATCCAAACAGGTTGGTTTATTATCTAATGTTTGTTATTTGATTTATCTGGTAACGATCACGGACTCACAATTGGTATCAAAGCTGATCCAGGATCAAAATCAAAATTTTTACTCTCTGTGTTCTTCATTTTTGAAGAACACTGTGCAATTATCAAAATCTTGATTTTGCGGTTATTTTCGAAATCAAAAGGTTGTGTGGTGTTGTAGTTGGTAAGGAGATCATTGTGTCAAAATTTGGTGTGGTAAAACGACCTCTAGGTGGGTTAATTTTAGAGTTGCAGGTTGATTTAATCGGAGAAGACGACGTATCGGTCTTAAGCGTACCGGTCGAACCTTAGTTTTTACATTCTATCGGTCTTAAGCATTCGACCGGACCCTCACTTCCCCGGTCGAATCTCACAAACTTTTGTACCGGTCGAATTTTTTTTTATCCGGTCGAATATATTTTTTGTTATCCGGTCAAAGGAAACCTCACTTCCCCGGTCGAATTTCACTTTGCGCAATCAACATCTCGCGCAAACTTTTGAATTTTAAAATTCTCTCGCATCTCAAAGCCTCTCGCATCTCAAGCCTCACGCATCTCAAAGCCTCTCGCATCTTAAATCTTGTTCAATTATGACTTCCAGAGAAGCTCTTGCCATTGGAACTGATTCCAAGCCACCAGTTCTCTTTAAAGGAGAATACGAACAGTGGAAGGATCGGTTTCTGAACTTCATTGAAAGACATGATCTGGGTATATTTATTAGAAAATCTCTGAGTGAAGGGAGTATGACAGCTCCAAGGACAATGTGTTATACTATAAAGAATAATGGTGAAAGAGTAGATCTAGATTGTCCATTACCACTTCGTATGTACTCAGACGAGCAAAGAAAGAGATATGACGCTGACAGCTTAGCCCGAACTTTCCTTTTGAATGGAATGACTGAAGAGATTTCAAAAGAGATTTTTCTCACATTAGATCGCGAAAGGGCTACAGGAAAGCTGTTATGGGAACATATCGAGAAGTGTATGACAGGATCAAAGATGTCATCAAAAGTTAAAGTTATGGAAGCTGAGAATGATGCGCTAAAAAGAAAGATTTCTGATCTGGAAGCTCAAATACAGAAGCAAGAGTCTGTTGAGAGCAACGAGAAGAAATTCAAAGATTTGGAGAATGCAAATGCTGAGCTTGAAAAGAAACTATCAGAGTTTAAAAAGGAGATTGTAGATCTTTCCAAGAAGAGTATTGAAGAGAAGAAGATACTCGAGCTTAAATGTTTAATGTTTTCTCAAAAAGTTAAAGACTTTGAGAAAGTAATCATATTGGAAAGAGATCAGTTTTCCAAAGAAAGGAAGGCAAATGATCTGAAGGGTGCTAAGAAGGGATTCGAAGAAGAAAGAAGCATCCTTCAAGCTGCAATTAGGAAGCTTAATGCAAAGCTATCTGAATTATCTAAGCTTGCTCAGAAAGAGAATAAGAAGAGGTCCGAGCTTGAGACGAAGATTGACCTTCTTGTCAAAGAACGAAACAACTATTCTTCAAAGATCAAAGAGCTTGAGAAAGTTATTTCAACGGTGGTGGTGACTGAGCGCAAGACTCCAGAGTCAATTGTCCACTCACCTAGAGATGATTCTGCTGATTCAGAATGTTTATTCAAGTCAGCTGCAAGCTCATATCAGAAACCTGTTTCTTCAAAGAGGTCAGTGAAATCTTCTAATCATATTCGGAGTACTAATCTTTTCTATGACAGGAATAAAGATTTTTCAGGTACACATCAAAGAAGGAGAAGAAGCTACCAAGAAGAAGAACTGGTCTGGAACAGGAAACCAGTTAAAGAAGAGCTGAAATGTAAAAGCTCAAGTGTACATACGCCTAATGCCAAGAAGAACAATGCGCATAAAGGTAAACCTGATTTCGTCTACACGAGAGGTCAATTAATCAGGTTATCAGGTAAGAAATTTTATTGTTCTTATTGTCGTACACATGATCCTGTTCACAAGACAAGTGACCATTACTGGTATGGTTCTTACTCAGTTATCCCCATACGAACTGCAACTAACACTCATGGACCCAAATACCAGTGGGTACCAAAGAAACCTAATCCTGTGTTGCAGGCACCTACTGTCAAGGGGGAGTAGGAGAAGAAAGGCTTCTGAATACTTCAGTTCAGAACCCGGACTTCAATGTCAGAACAAAGGTTCTTGAATAACACATTTCAAGACCCGCACTTCAAAGAAGAAAGGCTCTTGAATAATACAGTTCAAGACCCGGACATCAATGTCAAAAAGGCTTCTAAGTACATCAGCTTAGAACCCGGACTTCAACGAAGATATGGCTCTTGAATACAACAGTTCAAGACTCGCACTTCAAAGATCAAAAGACCTTACTCCGTGCTGAACATGAAGATTGTACTCAGATACTCCAATGAGGAAATCAACCATCAAGGGGGAGTACATACTTTTCTGAAATTTTAAATGCATATCTTTTTCAATGATAAAGTTTCAAATGCATAATTTCAGGGGGAGTAAAAGGATATGACTTCTGATTATTTCTGATCAGAACTCGTTCTTTAAAAAGTTTTACTGTTTTTTGTCTTTTCAATTTAAGTGAATAAATTTTACTTTGACTTGACTTAAGACTTTTGCAGAATTTTTGAGAGAAGCTTAAAAGATCATATCTTTATGACTTTAAGCTTAGCTTCATGAGATGTAAGATCATACGTTCAGGTATTATCCTTTATCTTAATCTCATATATGTTTGGAAGAAGGACAACTTTCAATCATAGAAAACATTGTTTTTAATGTTCAAACCACTTCCCGATTTTTTCAACAGATTTTATATTTTGGAAGTGTATCTTAAATGTTTTCATGAACTAAATTGTGCTTTAACTGACATAGTTAAACCAATCTGAGCATCACATGCATCATAGGAAAACAAGGAATCATTGTGCTAGGAATTAACACAACTTCTATGAAATCACCTTAACCAGTGATTTCTACCTAAGAAGTTAATCCATAGTGATTGAGTGTGAGAAGTCAAAAGAAATGAGTGTGTCAAACAAAGAAAGAAAGTTTGATTAGAGTGAGCTAAATGTTTAAAAGAAAGAGCGTGTGAGAACAGAGTTAAAAAAATATCACAACTCTGCACCAACTTTTTCTGAGCCGGGTAGCCACATTACTAGTGTTTCACAATTCTTTGGTGAACATTATTGAAACAGGAAACTAACCCATGCCAACTCTAGATCAAACCTCACCATCTACTCATTTTCTTCTCAACAAGAAAGTGTTTCACATTTTCAAAAGGGGATGCAGCACATTTGCTATCTGATTTTTATTTGGAAAATCTGGATATTGAAAAGAAGGAAGTCTGCCCCACCTTCGCACTTCAATCATGCACATTGAGTCTGTGTTTAACTTACTGTTGTCTCAGTGGTTTACACAATTTAGAGCCAATAAGCAATCATCAGTGCTTAATTCTTTCTATCACAAGCACAAACACACAAGGAATTAGTTTCTTTGTCATAACGTTTATAGAAATTTACCTTTGTGGTGTTTCGATGATTAAATGGAAGCCCTGGGGGAGTCAACATCAAACAGCTCATTTCCATATGTGTATTCGTTACACACAGTGACTTAGTGTTACTGACAGGCATTCTAACTGATTCATTAGTTGATTCAGGTGTTACATGATTATTTTGTCTAGATTTGCAAAGATCTGGATGAATCTCTTATGAATTGACGAATCAGGGGCTCTAACCGCAAGATTGACATTTCTTACTCAAAGTTTTGATGAAGTCATTGCACTTTCCATCAAAAAGGGGGAGAATCTAAAGCTTGAAGAAATGTTCAGTCCATTACATTACAAGACCAAGAACTGCGAGATCAAAGTATTCTGAAGACATGCTGATTTCAGATAAATTTTCTTTGAAGATACTTTGCTAAAGCATTCTGAGCTAGAGAAAGAGATTGCATCTTCTGTGCTGAAAGAGAAGATCGTATTGCCAAATCATTTTCGTAATGATCTTGATCCAAAGGGGGAGATTGTTAGGACACAGTCTCGTTGGATTCAAGATCATACAAAACGAAATCGCAATCTGAAGTTAATGCTGAAAGTTACTCTCAACAATAGTCTAGGGTCTATTCTGTAATAAAGTCAAAGTTGTTTTTAATATCTAGATATTATAGTTTTAGATATTAAGTTTTATTATTATGTTAAGTTTTGATAATATCTTATCAGATATTATCTCTTTCTCTCTGGACATCAGAAACAAAAACAAGAACATACACATAGTAAAAAGTGTAAAGAGAGAAAACAAACAGAGAGAACTCAAAGAACTCAACCGTGTAATCCGCGTTTGTAATCCAAACAGGTTGGTTTATTATCTAATGTTTGTTATTTGATTTATCTGGTAACGATCACGGACTCACAATGAGGCATGCAAACTTTTGGACATGATGTCTCTTGAAGGTTGTGAACCTAATGACATCGTGTATGATGCTCTTATTGATGGGTTGCTTAAGGATGGGAAGCTAGCGGAAGCACAAGGGGTGTATTCAAGAATGTGTGAGCGTGGGTATAGTCCAAATGTTTTTACATACGGATCGATGATTGACAAGATGTTTAAAGATAATCGTTTGGATCTTGCTTCACAAGTATTGTCTAATATGCTTGAAAAATCTTGCCCTCCTAATGTTGTAATCTACACGGAGATGGTTGATGGGCTTTGTAAAGTTGGGAAGACGGATGAAGCCTATCGGCTCATGGAGATGATGGAGGTAAAAGGATGTAAACCGAATGTTGTAACTTATACGACCATGATAAATGGTTTTGGGAAAATGGGTAAAGTGGAAAAAAGTCTTGAAATCTTTAGACAAATGGGTAGCAAAGGATGTGCTCCAAATTATGTCACGTATACGGTTCTAATTCATCATTGTTGTGTTTCTGGTCTTTTGAATGAAGCTCGTGAGCTCCTTGAGGAGATGAAACAAACGTATTGGCCCAAGCATATGGCAAGTTATCACAAGGTCATTGAAGGGTTCAACCGGGAGTTTTTGATTAATCTTGGTCTTTTAGATGATATAAGCGAGTATGACTTTGTGCCCATTATTCCAGCTTACAAACTTCTGTTTGATAGTTATAGAAAGGCTGGAGAGTTGGAAGTGGCGTTGGACTTACTTAAAGAGATCAGCTCATTATGTTCCTCAATGGACAAATCTCTGTATTTTTCATTGAATGAGAGCCTCTCGGTTTCACATAGGGTAGAGAAAGCTTTCGAGTTATATGCAGATATGATTAGTAAAGGAGGTGTTCCTGAACTGAGTGTCATTGTCAACCTTGTTAAAGGTCTTGTAAAAGTTAATAGGTGGGAGGAAGCAATTCAACTTTCTCAGAGCCTATGTTACATGGTACACAGCTTCTAGTCATTAATTTGCTTCAGAATAACTTAACTTTTTTAGGAACTTATCTCATAGAGCCATAGAAACTGTAACTACTCTTTTTCAGACGATTCTTTTAGGTTAAATTATGTGTTTACTAATTATCATCATTACAAATAATTGATTCTAGATTGCAAGATTTGTTTTGCCATGACTCGTTTAGGGGTATTTTTACCTCGAGTTTTTTTGTACCTACTTTTGTTTGTATGTTGTTGCGTGCTCCTTACTAGCTTTTCTTGTTTCATTTTTTGGGTGCTTTCTTTCTCTTTTTTCGCACACTTTTCACAAGCCGAGGCTTTGAGGGTAGAGGTCAGGTCCGCATACATCACTCCCTCCACATACCACACCTTCGGGTGGGATATATTGTGCTTGTTTGGTTTGGTATTAATACTCGGCTAGTTATAATTAAACTACATGTTAGAAAAATATTGCGATTTTGTGAGATGGAGGGGGGATGGTAACTCGAGCTCTAAGCATTTTGGTCGAACCAAGGGTATCACCATTCGCTATTATCCAAAACATGCTCCATGTCCCATGAAAGTTGCAATGTTTTTGACTTGAAATATAGTTTCAGGGAAAATGTTTGACTATTTTGTCAAATGTCTAAAATACCCTTCAATGCCATCAGTTTAGTTTTATCAACAAAATATTATAACAAGCAAATAAGTGATTTTAACTTAACTTGTAAAATATAGAAACTTTGCAATGTTGATGGGATCCACAGAGTGATTGCAATTTCTATGCATGCTATTGAACTTGTTATAATATCTAAATGTTAAGCTATGCTTCCACGTGTCATTATGAAATATTTGTTGCATAGAAATTGCTACCATATTTGTACACATTATATTTTTTCTTACTATTTTGTCTATCTTTCTTTAAGAAAGGAAATTATTGTATGTTAACAGGATGTTCAGTGGCTTCCTTATAACGACACGAATGAAAATAAGTAGGGCATGCACTCTTGCTCATTGAGCTTACTCGCTAAGCCGCACAATGTGGCTTAAATGGACGTCAGGCATGAGGGCCATACATGTCGGCATGACACGAGGATGAGGAGATGCACTTATGAGGTTACATTTTGCCCACACTATTTTCATTCATTATTCATTTATGTTTCATATATATAGGTGGAACCTATTATCATTTTTTCTGGTATGATATAATGGCTCTCCTAGGGTGCGTTTGGTATGTGGACAGGTTTCGAAATAAACTGGCTAGAGTGGGGTAGGCGGGTGAATAATTGTGGAAGGTTTTAAAGCTTTAATTTGACATGGGTAGTTTAGTAATTTACCTATCTTGTCCCTATCCCTGTTTTTTGTTCCACCTATTTTGGTGGGACAAAATAACTGCATTTTTGTCCCTATCATTTATATTCCGTCCTAGTCTAATTGTTGTGCCAGGACATGGAACAACAAGCTTTAGTTCTATCTATCACGTCCAGTCCCGCATACCAAACACACCCCTAACAAACATAAACTTTTATGACCAAAGCCGATTGGCCTTTGTTTATCAATGCATAAAGAGGTACAAGTATGATGATAGATCTATGTTGGGTGTCTCGTTTAAGGACTTGTGGATCTCTAGGGGTGTGCATAAGTTGGTTCAACCAACAAACCGAACCGGGAACCGATTGGTTTCTATGAACATGGTCCAGTTTGGTCCAAAACACGTTTAAACCTTTTTTTTTTGGTAACCGTGGGTTTCTGGGCTAGCTTACGTGCACCGACTAATTCCCAGGGCGACCACGAATGGCTGGAGTCATCGTAGGTGAACCTTCATGGCCACAAGGGCTTTTTCGCTCTTGGATTTTTATCCTAGGGTCTATGCTGTTAATATCGGATATCGGTGTTATATCGGTCAGGGACCGATATTTGATATATCGGAAATATCGGTGATATATTGGTCCAAAAATATCGGTTCATATAATATTTCTTAGAATTATATATATATATATATATATATATATATATATATATATATATATATATAAGGTTGGGTTATTTTGTTAACCCAATTTATTGTACTAACCTTATTAACCCAAATAATAACCCTTGATCTTAGAATGAACAGTGGAGATTAATCTATACTATATTATAAAGCACGGATAAAAAACTCATAAATACAAATTATTAGGCACAAGGTACCATCATTTTATGCAAGATTTTTAAAATATCTTAATTTACAAGTATCAAAGCACAATATACATATTACTACTGCATGCTTCTAACACCCACCAATTTGGTATGTACAGGGTCTTCCTTTTATGCAGACATTTCCATGTATCACTATTAATTAATATATTATATTACTATAAATTTGTTTTAATTATATTATTAAATATGTAATTGGTTATTTTTTCTAGATGTCATTAAAATATATAAAATAATCATTGAATTCTAACAAAATACTTAATTTTTTATATATAAAAAACATTATATTATTTAGCCTAAATTAAACAAATTTATAAAAACATTATCACTTTATCAAAATCATCCGAAATCGTACTGTAAATTAAGAAAAAAAACATTAAAATCGTGATGTATCTCGCTTTGCGCGAGTACGCTTGTAGTCAAACTTAAATAAATTAATTATAAAAAAGTAAATTGAGTAATTAATATTATGAACTTGTGTGTTTGAGGGTATTTTGGGGGAACCCATATCCTTTTCAATTTGTAACCCCCACATAGTAATTAATATATGGTTGAGTAATTAATATATTGATAAATGTATGAAGACATAAGACATATTCATGAACAAATATGAAACTCGCCAACTCTATCAAACATGGAGGTCATTTGTTTGAATGCACATGATCGATGAACTTTAATGTTCTTGGTGTCCATTTGAGAAATGTATGAAATGAACAATAATGATCATATATGAAACACTTCTACTCTATGAGCACATGCACTTACTCATTTTTAATAAATATGTACTATGTTCATGGTTGTTCTTATGAACAATTATGAACATAGGAACACTCCAACTCTATCAACCGTGGATGCCATTTGTTTTGGATGCACATGATCGATGAACTTCAGTGTTCTTGGTGTCCATTTGAGAAATGTATGGAATGAATACTAATGAACATGGTTGTGAACATTTCGACTGCAGGACATGGAGATATGATTGGTTTGCATGTTCATGAACACTAAACTTTTGGGTTCACGTATATTCATGTGCTATAAAGAATGTATGGTTTCTCAAATTTAAAGTTTACTCATGTTCATCAAATAAAATCAAGAAAAATATAAGATTTGTAACCTATGGCTAAAATCAAGGAAAATATAAGATTTGTAACTGCTCATTAAATGAATGTCACAAATATATAAAATACCATTCATACCCCTATTTATATGTTGCACATGCATGTCAATCCACTAATGAAGATGCCTTTTTATTGGTTGAAAATGGTTAGTAAAGTTAACAAGAATTAGGAGGTTAACAAAATAACCCCCCCCCCCTCTCTCTATATATATATGCATCCATAAACATATCATATGCATTAACTAAAAACATAGTTTCAACATCAAAACATCAACTTAAAATAGTTTCAACATCAAAAACAAGAACCAATTATAACTCTAACTCTATCCAAATTAGTCCAATTAGAATGCATCTAAGTATCTAACATAGTTGGTAACGAAAGAAATTAAGAAAGATCAAAGATGTTGGTTGAAAACAGAAGTTGTTGGTTGAAATTAAGAAATATCCAAAACAGAAGGCAGTAAGTTTGAAGTTGTTGGTTGAAAACAAAAGTTGTGTTGATGAGGAGAATACTAAGGCAAAAGGCAAATAACTAGCAAAAACGAATGGAGAAGGCAGTAAGTACCTTGTGTTGGAACACAAATGGAGAAGAAGTCACTTACTGAGTTAATGAGTCGTGCAAGCAGGAAGAGGAGAGGAGAAGAAAAGAAACATAAGTCGACCACCGTTCACCAAGAAGGCAACAAGAAACAGTAGAAAAACCTCACTAAACAGTAGAAGAAGAACCGAAGAAGAAGAAGAAGTCGATGTAATAGGCCAAAAAAAGTATTACAAAAAAATCGGTTATATCGGCCGATATTTTGGTCAAAATATCGTTGATATATCGGTCAATATCGCCGATATTCTCGTTCTTGATATAAATAGCGATATTTGATCACCGATATATTGGCTAGGAGCGATATCCGATATATCGACGATATATCGCGATATTAACAACATAGCCTGGGGTAGATGAGATTTTCCACTACGTCTCCCCTGAGGCTTAATCAGTGCGCCACAACCCAAGTGGTTAAACACGTTTAAATCTACTAGAACCTGAACTTGAACTGGACCTATTCTATTTTCCTTAAGCTTTTAGAAGACGTGTGTTCATGTATTTTCCTTTTTCTTTTTGGTAACCATCCAGCTAGGAAGGTCTCCAGTGGCCCTGAGAAAACGTGAACCGGTGACATATGGGAGGAGCCCCAATGCCTAGTCTTTATATGCTAGTTGAGCTGACCCTCAAGGTTTGTTTATGTACGTTTTCACCCTTAAATGGGCGATTGGTTCGTAGAATGGAATTTGATGGAATTGGAATCTATCGAAGGAATTTGACTTTGAAAAAATTGGAATGGAATTTGACCACACGTTTGGTTGATAGGAATTCAATTCCTTCACTTAAGCCAAGGAATGATAAATTCCTTAAATTATGGAATTCAATGAAATTGGAAGGATTCCATCACTTTCATTTTGTGAACCCATGATGGTTTGGAATTTGGTCAATGGAACTGGCTATTCTAATTCCTTTAGATTCCTTCCAATTCCATGAACCAAACAACCCCTAAGATTCTTGGTAAAAACCAGAGCCGCACGGGTGTATTTGGTACGCTGGACAAAGTATAAAAACTTGTCCTCCCATGTTTGACGCGACATTAGACTGGGATATGACAGAATAGGACAGTGGGACAAAGATGCAGTTTTTCTGTCCCACCAAAATAGGTGGGAACAAAAATCTGGGATATGGGACAAAGATGCAGTTTTTCTACCCATGTCAAACTTAACTCTAAAACATTCTATAATTCTTTCACTCGCCTACCTCAATCTTGTCGTCCTGTCCGGTCCCATCTGTGTACCAAACGCACACGAACGGCAACGACATCTTTATGTCATGTTGATCCTGTTCTGGACTGATACACACTCATGTTGACCTCTATTTGTCCACCCATGGCTACAAATCCATTACATGCTCAACTTTTCGTCACTACGTTGCTTATTTACATGATTCAGATTCGTTGGTTGCATACTTGCATACAACATTTGCGGGAGGCGTATATTTCATTTGGCCTTGCACAGAGTGTTGGTACAATGGTTTTTGCTTCTAAAGATAATCTCAAGCATGTTTGAGTTTCTAGCATTTGCCGAAATCGTTTTTTGATCCACTCGACAGGATCGAGCTCCTTGTTCTCATCCGGGAAGAGCCCACAAGTCTCACATACTCGAACCCTCGAGTCTCACCTACACGAGTGTTGGTTCTGTGTGTCGCTGAATTGGCTTGATCAAGGTGCTGCTCTTCTGAGCATTTAGTAGTGAGAAACAATTGTTTCAGAATATGACTTGTGGTTCAGTGTTAAATGTTCATGGCAAGGGTAAATATGTATTTTCGGTTGTTGATCCTCACATTACCAACATACATGTGATCTGTAAACCATTTATCAGAAGGAAGTAGAAGTAGATGTAGATGAATAGACTATTTTGTCCTCGGCTGAACTCAATTTAAAAAAAAATATTTGCGATTAACCTGTAGTGTAAACAGCCATTTATTTGAAAGTGGTTTGATTTGGATTATGTTGTCCAAATGTGTTTAAATGTTTGTAATCTCTTAAATAGTTTTATTAAAAGTATCTATACTACCTTATAAAGCATATTTCAAAATCTCTTAAAAACACCTTTTGTTGCACAATGTACAACTGTTTTATGCACAATCTCTTAAAATCTCTTAATTATAAGTTTATATGCACAATGTAAAAGTTATCGATACCAAGATCAGAGTTGAAGTTCCCAATACCAACATTACTCACGTGTTTATGTTTCCAAGAGTCGCTTCCTTAGAGCATCTCCAACCATACTGCAAATTTAGTGATTTGCAGTATGGTCATCTCCAACCATACTCCATTCTTCAAATTTATTTGCCGTCAATGAGTTTTTGAGGTGAAAACACACCAAATTTGGTGTGTCACTATTCACACTTTAAAAGATATATGGCCCACTTAAAATGTTTATTTTTTCTTTTTTTTAAATATAATTGATATAATTTGTAATTTTAATTATAATAAATGTCATTTTATATATTAAATTAAATTAAAAAAATAACATTAAATAAACTATCGTTTTATTTTGATCGAGACCTCATTAATTAATTATTTATTTACTATAATAATTATTTATAAATAATAGATATTGTATTTAAAAATGTTTAATAATAATGAAAAATGTTTTTTTATTTGGGTTTAGGAGATTTGGTGTTTTTTTTAAGTATGGTTGGAGTTGAAATTATTTTTAGTGTCAAGGGTCCCACCAGTTTTAGTGTTTTTGGTGTTATTTTTGGTGTATGGGTTGGAGATGGTCTTAGAGCATCTCCAACCATACTGCAAATCTTTGGATTTGCAGTATGGTTCAATCCAACCACCCTGCAAACACTAAAAAAAAATGGCGGCCTGATTTTTTTCAATGGAGAACACACCAAATATGATGCTACACTGTTCACACTGCAAAAAGGGTAGGGCCCACCATGAATGCTCTTAAACCACTCTTGTTCACACATCATTATTATTAAATATATTTTTAATTGTAATAAATTTTATTTTGAGTTATTATTTTATGTTTTTTTATATGGACCCACTGATTTGGTGTTTTTTTTGAAGTGTCGTTGGAGTTGAATTTTTTTTTAGTGTTAATGGTCCCACCAATTTTAGTGTTTTTGGTGTTATTTTTGGTGTATGGGTTGGAGATGGTCTTATACGATCTCTTAAATGCGACGATTCACAAATCCATCTCTACGATTCATGCACCCGATGTGGTCGATTCGTGATTCAGATCATATAATTACACGAATAGGGTTTTCTCTTGGTTCAATTCAAGCTCCTGATGGTTCGATTCTCAATCTGTCAGGATCGAATTCTCAACAAGAATTAATTCTCAGAAACAATATCAAAGAAGTTTGCGGAATAACACTTTGATATTCAATGAAACAGGAAATCAACACACAGTAAATATGAATAACAAACTGTAAACTTGTATTGAATGCTTTAAAGTTACAAGATTACACACTCAACCTCAATATTGATGAACAGGCTCACCAATACGAATTCTACTTCTCTAGAATTAGGATCTATGCCTTGAGGTTGATTTCTCTCTAGCACTTAGAATGAATTATTCTGCTAAAACTATTCTATATCTTCTATACATATACTAAAGAAAAAGATAATTACAATAAATAAACAAATCTTCAGTATATCTTCCATTATTATCTTCAAGCCTTCCATGAATATCTTTATTCTTTCCAGCTGTCATTCTTTTCATACAGATCATATAAGCAACACTAACTATGCTCAGCAGCATTAAAACCTTCAAGCAGCATTAACTGTAAGCAGCACTAACGACTAGCAGTACTAACTAGATAAGCAGTACTAACTTTGTTCAAGCAGCACTAACTTTGACTAGCAACATTAACTACTAGCAGTAGTAATACTCAGCAGTACTAACCTTTAAGTCTTCTAGCAGTAGTAACTTTGAACCAGCAGCATTAATCATACTTGGTAAATTCTTCAGTTCCCAACAATCTCCCCCTAACTTGACTTTTAGGAAAAGAAGTCAAGTTCTTCAGAATTAATCTTCAAGATGCTTTCAACACCTCTGGTTCAATTTCCCAAATTTGGATCTAGGCCCAAGCTTTGATTTACAGTTCTTCTCACCACAATCTTGGCCATCTCTGAATCCTTTGTACATACCAGTGTAGCTTTAAGCATCCCTTCCAACTTCTCCTTGCTATGCTCATATATTTTGTCCACCATGTAGTATTCATGATAACAGTTGTCAATCGTAATCATGTATACTCCACAGTTTTCAAATAGTATCCATTTGTCAATCTTCTTGAATATGAACTCATGCTTATGATCTTTAATCCTATAGTGTACTCTTTCTGGATCAAACATCATGCACAAGTATTCCAATGACACTTTGAGAAGATTCTCTTCAGTTCCTTTCAACACAGGTTCATAAAGTTTCATCCCCACTTTATATAGTTCTTCCATATCAGCTCTGGAGCAACTTCTGATAACTTTCCCCCATGTTGAATAAGCTTCAAATGAACCATCAGCTCTCTTGATTCTGAAGAAATTCTTTCCACTGTCTCTTAGAATATCCCAGAAGATGATCTCTAGAGCTTGCATAGAGATTGGAACAGCCTTCAAAGGTTCCACTATTGTCATGTACGAATCCATACTTTCATCAGTGGGCTTGCTTGACTGTTCTGGGATTTGTACTGATTCTGCTATAGGTACTTCTGAATGCTCTGATGTAGTATCAGCTGTCTCTTCTACTCTGGGCCTTTTAGACTGCCTTTTGGAAGCAATTGTCTTCACCCTTTTTCCAGCTTTGGTTTCAACACCAACACTCTCAGATTCTTCTCTCTTCTCTTCTGCTTTATCTTTTGAGGGTGTGGACTCCTCAGGAAATGGCATTTGAATATTTAGGTCATGCCTTTCCTTCATTCTTCTCTCAGCCTCCTCCCTTTGTGCTGAATCCCCTTGGAGCTTGGCCATTTCCTTGTTATACAACTCTTCAACCTGAGAGTATGCCATGTGGGTAAACATCTCCCCCTTAACACCAATTGCACCTTTCAGGAAGTTTATCATTTTTCTTCTTTCCTGATTGGCCAAAAATGTCTTGGAGGGTTGTCTTTTCTGCTTTTGTTTCTGAATTGGCATCTTCTTAACTTGGAGTTTCTTGACCTGAGCTGCTGTCTGAGCTGCTTCTTTCAAGCTCTTTTGGTATTCTGCATTTAACTTCTTGGCCATTATCCTTGCAAGCTCTCTATCAGTTTCTGTTTGAATTTGCTCCTCTTTTTCCATTTGCTCTTGAAGCTGCTTTGCCATCTCCTCATCCATTTCAATCTGACTCCTCTTCTTTGAAGGTTGTTCAGGTTCAATCATCTTTCCTTTTCCTTTTATATCCTCCTTCATTTTCTTCTTTTGAGGTTCTCCTTCATTGATGACCACTCCTTTGGCCTTTTGAGTAGCCTTAGGAGTGTCATTCTTTGCTTTTACTAAAGTTTCTGCTATCTCCATTTCTTCCACAGAGAGCCCTATTTCTGCTGCTTCAGTTTCTGCTGCTATTTTTACTTCAGCAGCAGTAACTGTTTCTTTTTCCATTTCTTCCTCTGTCTCCCCCTCAACTTCAGCTTTCTTTTCAACAGTTTCCCCTTCATGCTTCTCCCCCTTGTTGAAAGAATCTTGAACTTTGGCCCTCTTTTTGAGTACAAACTGTTTCCTTCTTTTCTTTTGAACCAGCCTGGTCACCATCTTCTTCAATTTTGCAATCTGAACTTGTTGGGACAGAATAACCAGCTTCATCTCCTCAATGTCTTTTCCTTGTTTCATAACATCTAGGTTGATGTTTCCCATTGTTTCCATCAATTCCTGGTAGTTATATTTGTCCTCACCTTCTCTAGAAGTGTTACCCTCCTTTGAAGGATCATTGGATCTTTTAGTAGTGGAAGTCTTCTGCCTAGCAGAAGCACTATCCACCCCCGTGGTTTCTTGGCACCAGGGACCTTCGAATGATTGCTCATTCGAAGTTGCCATGGGGGAGGTCTTATTGATGTTACCACTTTCCTCCTCTGTGCTAGCAGGAGTAGTGGTAGCCTCATCACCCATATGCTCAACCTCCTCCTCAGAGAGCACCTCCGTGGGGTTGGGAGACACCCCTGTGGTTTCCCTATGGATATTCCCTAAAGGAGAATTCTCCTTTAGAGGGCTTAAAGGCTTGGGGGTTGATGGTACAAGAAGGGAAGGAGCCTTCTTTACCTGTTTCCTCTTGTATGTTTGGGTGATAGGAGAGGTTGGTTTTTCAAGAAGGGACTGGGGGATAGATTTTGAGAGGGAAGGTTGGGATTGGCTAGCAGTAGGATGGTCTAATGGGGGCCTTGACCCTTCTTCCATACCTTCATTGGTTTGGGACACCACCATCATTGTAGAGAACAATGGGGTGTCAACTCCTTCAGAGTCCCCAGCAGATCTTCTCATATTTGAGAAAACCTTGCCTTTGGGGGGTTTAGGTACATATACCCCAACAGGTTGAGGTATATCCGTCAATTCATGTGTAATAACTTCTTGAACAAACCTGGGGTACATAAAGAAACTCTTTTTGTTTCCCATGTTTGAGACAAGATCACTGAAAATCATTTTAGAAAAGTTATACTTTCTGGCAGTGGCTAAGCACACCAAAGCATAAGCAATGGTGCTGCTGAACTCACTCCATCCAGTAGTCTTTTTGGAGATGCAGTGCATAAGAGTATGGACAAAGAAACGCCATTGGGGTGAAAATTTGGCTTTAGAGAATTTGAAAACACCCAATGGGCCTCCATACCCCATTCTTGTAAGGGAAGAGAACAATTCATCATTTGGGATAAAAGTTATACCAGAGGCATCGTCTAGACGTAGACTGATGCGAATAACTTCTTCAGTAACTGTTAAGGGTTGGTCACACACCCTTGTCTTGATCATCTGCACACCATTCTCAGCAACAATGGTGGCATTAGCCCAGAACTGCCGTTGATGCTCGATATAGATTGTAGGAGCAACAGTAAGAGCATGAGCAATATGGCTTGACTTGAGGAAATCCACAATCTGATGAAATCCTGCAGCTTGCTTTGGCTTTTGTAGCATCGCGATCTCATTGTGCTCGTCTATGAATGCCATGGATGCCATTGAACTGGGATGTTCTTGCCTGAAAGTCTTGGTACTTGAGAGAAAAAGGTTTAGAGTGCAAGTGAACAGTATGCAAAGAGTCGTTATGAACGTTTAGGCGGGCAAAGAGTATTTATAGTATTTGGGACATAAGCAGTATTAACCTAGAGCAGTATTAATGGACAAGCAGTATTAACCGCGAGCAGTATTAACTGCTAGCAGTATTAACTGCTAGCAGTATTAACTAACTAGCAGTATTAACTGCGAGCAGTATTAACTACTAGCAGTATTAACTAACTGACAGTATTAACCGCAAGCAGTATTAACTGCTAGCAGTATTAACTAACTAGCAGTATTAACTGCGAGCAGTATTAACTGCTAGCAGTATTAACTAACTAGCAGTATTAACTGCGAGCAGTATTAACTACTAGCAGTATTAACTAACTAGCAGTATTAACTGTGAGCAGTATTAACTAACTAGCAGTATTAACTGCGAGCAGTATTAACTACTAGCAGTATTAACTAGCTAGCAGTATTAACTAGCTAGCAGTATTAACTAGCTAGCAGTATTAACCATACTTACTCTTTGAAGCTTAGGCTGAATTGAGTACTGCTATGTATGCCCTGCAAAGGAAGATTAGTACACCAAGAATCTATAATATTCAGATATTTAACCACTTTTTGAGAGGATGCTTATTCAGAGTTGATCATTCCCACACTTGTTACCAAGAAGGTGAATCTACCCACATCAAAAGCTTTGGTGAATAGATCAACAAACTGGTTGTTAGTATGAACTTTTACAACTTGAACAAGTTTCTTTTCATTACAGTCTCTTATGAAGTGATACCTGATCTCAATGTGCTTTGTCTTAGAGTGCTTGACAGGATTATTCACAATGCTGATAGCACTGCTATTATCAATAAAAATGGGAGTGTGTAGGAAGGTTACCCCATAGTCCAGCATCTGATTCTGAATCCATAAGACTTGAGAACAGCAACTTGCAGCTGCTATGTACTCTGCCTCTGTTGTAGATGTGGACATTGTGGTTTGTTTCTTGCACTGCCATGAAACTAGTCTAGCACCCAAAAACTGACATCCTCCAGAAGTAGATTTTCTGTCCAAGTTTGCCCCACCTAGATCACTGTCTGAGTATGCTATTAGGTCAAAGGGTGAGTCATGAGGATACCAAAGTCCCAATCTGGGTTGCCCTTTGAGATATCTGAATATCCTCTTAACAGCTTGAAAGTGAGATTGCTTTGGCCTAACTTGGAATCTTGCACAAACACAGACTGGAAACATTATATCTGGCCTTGATGTTGTGAGATACATGAGAGAGCCAATCATGGATCTATAATGATGCACATCCATATCCTCCCCCTCAAGATCTGCTGTTATCTGTTTGTGTGTCTCCATAGGTGTGCTGGCAGGTTTTGATTCTGAGAAACCAAACTTGGTTAGAATGTCCTGCACATACTTGGATTAACAGATGAAGATACCATCTGACTTCTGTTGAACTTGGAGTCCAAGGAAGAAAGTAAGTTCCCCCATGGAACTCATTTTGAACCTTTGATGCATTAGTTCCTCAAACTCCTTGCACATGTTGTCTCTTGTGGATCCAAAGATAATGTCATCAACATAGATTTGGACCAGCAAGATATCCTTCTTCTTTCTCTTGATAAATAGAGTCTTATCAATGACTCCTCTTTCAAAGCCATTTTCCAAGAGATAGGATGACAGAGTGTCATACCATGCTCTTGGAGCTTGATACAGTCCATAAAGAGCTTTCTTCAATTTGTATACCCTGTCTGGATAACTTGGGTTTTCAAACCCAGGTGGTTGACAGACATATACCTCTTCTTCAATTGAGCCATAGAGAAAAGCACTTTTTACATCCATTTGATAGACTTTGAAGTTCATGTAAGAAGCATAGGCTAGGAATAATCTGATTGCTTCAATCCTAGCCACAGGTGCAAAGACTTCTTCATAATCTATACCCTCTTCTTGAGTATACCCTTGAGCCACCAGCCTTGCTTTGTTCCTTATGACAATACCTCTTTCATCTCTTTTGTTCCTGAAAATCCACTTTGTGCCTATTCCTCTGTGACCTTTAGGAAGGTCTACTAGATCCCATACATCTTGTAGCTTGAACTGTAACAGTTCTTCTTGCATTGCTTCTATCCAGCTGGATTCTTTCATAGCATCATGTGCCTTTTTAGGTTCAAGCTGGGATAGAAAACAAGAAAGCACTGTATGTTGTTGATCTTGCATTTCTTGAAGCCTGCTTTGATGTCTAGTCATCATAGGAGAAGATATATCTCCTATTACCAGCTGTGGAGGATGATTCTTTTGAACTCTGGTGTTATGACTAGGTTCTTCAGTAAGTCCTACCTCTAGATTAGAGTCATTCAACTCAACTGAAGTGTTCTCAGCAGCTACTTCTGATTCTTTATTCTCTTGGGTCTCCTCATCTCTACTTTCTTCTTCACTCTGACTTGATCCAGCAGATGGTTCCTTGTCACAGTCTTCAACAGAATCCACTGTGGGTATGGGAAAGATCACAGATTTAGGTATAGTTTCTTGAACTTGTGTAGTCCCTGATCCTCCACATCCTGAACCTGCATAATCATCACTGCTGAAACCAAAAGAGTTAGTTAGTGAATCAATGTCAAATAGCCACTGAGGACCAGACCCAATAGGATTTGGTGTGTTCTCATTGCATTTGACATTGGCACTTTCTTCAATTATTCTAGAAGAAGAGTTAAAAACTCTGTAGGCCTTACTCTGAGATGAATACCCAACAAGAAATCCATCATCTGCTTTGCTATCAAACTTACCTAAGTGAGTTTTGGTATTGAGAATGGTACAAGGACACCCAAAAGGTTTGAAAAATCCAATAAAGGGTTTTCTTTTATTTAAAAGCTCATAGGGAGTCTTGTTCTTTTGCTTGACCACTAGAACTCTGTTTTGGACATAACAAGCAGTATTAACTGCTTCAGCCCAAAAGGTAATTGGCAGTTTTGAATCAGCCAACAGAGATCTAGCAGCCTCTATTAGTGTTCTATTTCTCCTTTCAGCAACACCATTCTGTTGAGGAGTCCTAGGAGCACTATATTGTTTCTCAATGCCTTTTTCTTCACAAAAGGTGTTTAGATCAAGATTTTTAAACTCAGTCCCATTATCTGATCTAATGATTTTTACTTTTTGATTAGTTTGGTTTTCAATTCTTAGGATAAAGGATTTGATCAGTCCACTTGTCTCATCCTTAGTCCTTAGAAAATATACCCAAGTAAATCTTGAGTAATCATCAACAATAACCAAGCAATAAGATTTCTTGCCAATACTCATAACATTTGTAGGACCAAACAGATCCATATGCAATAACTGGAGACAAGAAGAAATAGAGTTTATCTCTTTGGTCTTATGAGAAGTTTTGTGTTGTTTGCCTTTAAGACATGCAACACAATGATCATCACATGAAAATACTTTGGAAGGTAAACCTCTTACAAGATTGTTTTTAACCAGTTTGTTCATAGTTTTGAAGTTCATGTGACACATCCTTCTGTGCCAAAGAGATGATTCATCTATAGAAGCTTTTGAAACAAGACAATTTAGAGATGAATCACTATCAACATTGTCCATATCTAGACAATAAACATTGTCCTTTCTTGGAGTTCTAAGTAGTATCATGCTTTCATCAACTACTTTGAACCTTGGAGCAATGATCATACATTCAGTATTAGTAAATAATATACTATGTTGTTTGTCACAAACCTGTGATACACTTAACAGGTTGTACTTCAACTGATCAACATAGTAGACATTCTCAAATGTCATCTTACCTTTGGTGACATTACCTTTTCCACTTATCTTACCACCAGTAAGATTATCTCCAAATGCAACATGTCCTCCATTGATATGCTTGAAATCCTGTAGGCATGACATGTTACCTGTCATGTGCCTAGAGCAACCACTATCAACATGCCATATGCTCTTTCCCTTGAGCTGTTGGTTGCCCTGCACATCAAATAAATCAGTTAGTATGAAGTAGGAACCCAAGCCAAAGTGGTCTTGGGTACCCCTTTCTCATCAAAATACTTGCATTCTTTCTTGACAAGATTTTTGAACTTTAACTCCTCATATTTGGAGTACTTTGTCACAATAATAGGCTTGGAAACATTTTTGCTAGAAGCAGTACTGGTTTTAGAAGTACTAACAGAGTTAGCAGTACTAACAGGTTTGGCAGTATTAACCTTGTTGGCAGCACTAACAGAGTTAGCAGTATTAACATTTACAGAAGTACTAACAATGTCAGCAGTACTAACATTGCTAGCAGCAGTATTGCTTCTAGCAGTACTATCACTGTTAGCAGCACTATTTGTAGTAGCAGCACTAACAGTTTTAGTACACTTTGGAATCCACATCTTGACATTATCTTCCACATTCTGTTTCTTCATGTGGCTTTTAGTTTTAACAACTTTCTTAGCCACATGGTTCTTTTCTTTCTTCCTATAACCAAAGGATTTTTGAGTAGGTCTTTGAAAATTCATCCTTTGGTTCATAGGATTAAAGTAGCAGTATTTGGCAATGTGGTTCAGCTTTCCACAGATAAAACAGAGTTTTGGTCTATTAATTTTTTTCAGATCAACCCCTTGTTTTTGTGCCCATTGATTGT
Source organism: Arctium lappa (assembly GCA_023525745.1). Classification (NCBI taxonomy): domain Eukaryota; kingdom Viridiplantae; phylum Streptophyta; class Magnoliopsida; order Asterales; family Asteraceae; genus Arctium; species Arctium lappa. The sequence goes on along the minus strand of CM042056.1, from coordinate 15,178,279 downwards.
TCCAGTTTCTCTGATTTCCCCTTGGTTTATCATGTTTTTGGGGCTCATATTTATTGCATACACACTGCTTGCAAGGGATAGGGTTCACAACAGTGGTCTGCTTATAGTGAACCTTCTTGTTCTTTCCCTCAGTCTTTTCTATCTCTTTGGACTTGATCCAGTGCTTTCCACATCCCTCATTAGTGATTATGTGGTTTTCTATAGGAATCTCACCACTCACAGTATTGTCCTTATCATTGACAACTTCTTTCTCAGTGTTATCCTTAACAACCACTTTATCTAAGGGATCTATCTCAGTTGCTCCCTTAGGTAGATCCTTCCTATCCTTTGTTTCTAACAAATCTGAACTAGGAGGGATGTAGTTGTTGTTATATGGTGGTGGTGTGGTATTGTACCCTATTCCTCTTCTCAGTTTATCATGAATCTGAGTTTGTAACAAAGAATCCATAGCTTTGGAAGCATTAGAAAACTTTTCTACATCAAGTTTGACTTTAGCTAGCTCTCCTCTTAGCTTTTCACTCTCTTCTTTAGATCTGGTCAGTTGAAGCTCTAAGTCCTTCTTCTCCCACTTCCAGTAATTTGTGTCATAAGAGTGTTGAAGCTCATTAGCTTGAAAACCCTTAATCTGCTCTTCAAATCTCTCAACAATCCTCACATAATCTTTTATGTCCTTTTCCAATCTCTTAAGGTCATCACTCATGTTCTGGTTGTGATCCCTATACCTTTTAACAGTGTTAATGCAATTTTGAGTACAAAGATTGGAAGTTACCTCTGTTGGGAGATCGGACACCTCTGCCATTAGAGCTTGATTCTGGATGGCCTCTTCAGCTTGATCATTCCAATCAAACCCCATACCTTGTTGAGAGACAAGGGCTTGTGCAGAGTTTCTGTTATTATTGAAGCTTCCAGATTGAGCTTGTTGGTGGTTGTTATTCTGAGCCATTCCACTTCTGCATTCTCTAGCAAAGTGTCCCTTTTGATGGCATTTGTAGCATTCCACCTTAGACTTGTCAAATCCTGCTCCATCTTCTCTTCTTTGGGAGAAGTTGTTCCTCCCAGTTCTTTTGATGAACTTTTTAACTCTCATGGAGAGCATGGCCATCTGCCATTTAATGTCCATCTCTTCAAGATCATCTGGATGGAGTTGTTCCAAGTCATCATTAATGAGAGAAGAGTTTCCATGACTTGCCAGAAAGGCCTCAACCACAGTTTCAGTGTCTTTCTCTTGGTTTGTTCCATTTGCAGCACTAACTGATTCAGGGTTGGATGTAGAATCAGTTGATGCTGAGAGGAGTGCAGCATTGTGAACATACCCAGAAGGCCTCTTTTTGGCCTCTACCTCAGATTCAAAAACTCTTAGATCATTATAGAGATCATCAAGTTCCTTTTCTTCCAGTTGATCATTCTGTCTGAAAGACATAGTATACATGGTCCATTCATCACTCAAGGACCTTAGAAACTTTCTGTTCAGATAATCTTGATCAATTTGTACTCCCACTGTGGCTAGTTCACCAATAAGTTTGTTGAACCTGTCAAAAGTTTGAGTCATGGACTCATTCTTGGTTGACATAAAGTTCTCATATTGTTGCTTCAGAATGGCTTTCTGATTTCTCTTGGTACTTTTGGTGCCAGAGAATCTCTTCTCCAGAGCATTCCAGAGCATCTCTGCATCAGTGCAGTTACAGAACTGATGTTGATATTCATTGGGAATAGCCAAGAGCAAGGTGCTCAAGGCTTTCATCTCTGTCTGTCTGATCTTTCTATCTGCATCAGTTTTTGGTGGTGTTCTCTTTCCATCTGCACCAATCTTTCCTTCTTCAGAAGGACCATTCTCTATGATGTCCCACGTAGAGTAGTCAGTAAGGAGTATGTACTGCTTGATTCTGATCTTCCACATATCGAATTCATTGGGTCTAAGTATTGGAACCTTTGAGACCAATGTACTGCTTGATTCTGAAAGATTTTCCATGATGAATAGATGTTTCTGAGGGAGTTTAGCTCTGATACCACTTGTCAGGATCGAATTCTCAACAAGAATTAATTCTCAGAAACAATATCAAAGAAGTTTGCGGAATAACACTTTGATATTCAATGAAACAGGAAATCAACACACAGTAAATATGAATAACAAACTGTAAACTTGTATTGAATGCTTTAAAGTTACAAGATTACACACTCAACCTCAATATTGATGAACAGGCTCACCAATACGAATTCTACTTCTCTAGAATTAGGATCTATGCCTTGAGGTTGATTTCTCTCTAGCACTTAGAATGAATTATTCTGCTAAAACTATTCTATATCTTCTATACATATACTAAAGAAAAAGATAATTACAATAAATAAACAAATCTTCAGTATATCTTCCATTATTATCTTCAAGCCTTCCATGAATATCTTTATTCTTTCCAGCTGTCATTCTTTTCATACAGATCATATAAGCAACACTAACTATGCTCAGCAGCATTAAAACCTTCAAGCAGCATTAACTGTAAGCAGCACTAACCACTAGCAGTACTAACTAGCTAAGCAGTACTAACTTTGTTCAAGCAGCACTAACTTTGACTAGCAGCATTAACTACTAGCAGTAGTAATACTCAGCAGTACTAACCTTTAAGTCTTCTAGCAGTAGTAACTTTGAACCAGCAGCATTAATCATACTTGGTAAATTCTTCAGTTCCCAACACAATCCTTTCATACGGTTAGGGCTTTCTCCTGGTTCGATTCTCCTGGTTTGAGGTAATTACATGTTATTCTCTTATGTATTCTTCCAATCTCACCATCGTTTCACGAAGTTCTTCTATTCTCAGATGGAAATTTTGAACTTCAGACGTGGTTTCCTTGAGGTTTCATGCTTCACCCACCATTCACGGTTTATACAATCAAAAATCATCCTATTTGGTGAGTGTATTTTAAGTTTGTTGTGAATCAGGTTAGTAGTTAGTACTCTGATTTTTTTTATTTGCAGGTTCAAAACTCTGAAGGTAAACATACTACTATTCATGGGTTTTGTGCCCTTATTCATTATCTTGAAAACCCATCTCATGTTCCATCTTCAATTCTTGATTTTGATATTGATGTTTAAGGAAATGCTTTGCATGTTATGAGAACCAAGCTTTCTGGTTCAAACAAAGTTCCAATGAGAGTTTTTGGTGTTGACTGGTCCTTCAACATTTTCCATGCCAAACAATTGATAGAAAAACTATCTTGTCTAGGATGGTCTGTCTTTTTATCTTGGTATACAAATACTGTCTTGTTTGCCTTTGTGTACAGGTTTGCTCGAATTCTCCATCTCCATGAGTAGTTCTCATCTCAAGTTTCATCTCGAATTTCCACTCATTTTCTCATTTCCAGGTTTGTTCGATTTTTGGATACGGCTAAATGTGTTAAATTTCTTGATTCTACTATTTTCCTTATTCAATCTTTATCTACTGGCACCTCTTCATCTTCTACTTTTGTTTCAAAATACAAACCGACTCAAGAAACTTTATCTATAACCCCGGCCGCAAATTTCTTATTCATTCTTTCTAACAATGGTGATATTTATTTCTCATCATCTCTTTCGATTTTGTAAAATATCATCTCACTGTTTGTTCATATTTTATTCTATGATCTTATTTTCAGATTTATGTAAGCATGAATTTGATTCTTTTTGTCAAAAATTTGTGACTGTTAATAGGTTTCAAATAGGCATGAACAATTTGTTCCCCATGTTTTCATGTTTGATCAATCTATCTCGCTTTCTCCATCTCTATGTCCAACTCTAATTTGACAACTGCAAACCGGTTTCAGGTATGATATCTCGTATTTATGTCACTTAATTGCTGGTGCGTTAGTTTTTTTTTTGGCTGTTTGTACTACTCTAATATTTGGTACTTCGGTTTTGTTGAAGTTTGATTTACTTGATTTTCTTGTAGCTTAAGTTTGTTTCTCCTCGAAATTTGCTATGGTTCGAGTTGTTTCCGATTGTTATAGACTAGGAGGCAGAGTTTCATTATATTTTTTTAAAATCTATTTGCTCTTGGTACAATTTAAGAGTAAACATTAACTTCATTTCATTTGGTGTGAAGAAGATGGTAATTAATTGCAATATATTGTTTTATCATTTTCAAATTATTCATGTGTTGCCGATTGTTGTTTCCGATTGTTTTAGGCTAGGAGGCAGAGTTTTATATATTGTTTATCATTTTCAAATTATTCATGTGTTTCTTCTTTTGAGGCTTTGGACATATATATGGATTATAGAAGTGATGTCTCACACTTACCAAAAGGTTGGAAATGTGTGCTAAGTGGTAATCCAACCAGGGATTCCAAATTTTATTCCTATGTTAGTAGATTTGATTGTTTGTAATATCGTCAGTGAATTATGTTAGTTGTCCTCTACTTAGGGGCTGTTTGGTTAGCTCTGTATGTGTCGGTCCAACAATACTTATCAAGTTTATAGAATAACAACACAATAAGATTACCAACCTGTTTGATATATAAAATAACGATTACAGATTGATCTATGAAGCTTGGATATGTGTTCTCTATGTTTTCTCTCTTTTACACTTTGATGTGTGTGTTTGTATGTGTGATTCTTATCTTGATCTGATCTAGAGAGAGTTGTTAGAGATACAACAACTAACAAGTGTGTTGAACACACTATCTATCTTAATATCTAGATATTAAATCTAATAAAGCTAACTAACTTATACGAGAAACTAACTAAACTAGATAAGTTACCTTTATCTAACTATTACAATACTTTAACTTAGATATATAGATCTAAGTAAATAAAACATATTACATTAAATTACATTGACATTTATTACAAATAGACATAGACTTTAACATTGAGAGTCGACGTTTCAGCTTTAGCTTCATATTACAATCTTCAGATTGGATGATCTTGAATCCAATGAGACTGTGGTCTAACAATCTCCCCTTTTGGATCAAGATCATATAATAAAAAGATTTATCCAATTCATTCTTCTTGTTCAGCTCAGAAGATGCAATCTCTTTTCTCTAGCTCTGAAATCAACATGTCTTCAATCTAATAATCTCCCCTTTTGAAGAGTAGACGTGATTCTTGAAACATGTGATCTTTGCCATTTCTTCTGTAGTCATTCTCCCCCTTTTTGATGTTAAGTGCAACGACTTCATCAAAATTTGTGGTAAGAAATGTCAATCTGACGGTTAGAGCCCCTGATTCGTCAATTCATAAGAGATTCATCCAGATCTTTGCAAATCCAGACAAATTAGATGTGTAACACCTGAATCAACTAATGAATCAGTTAGAATGCCTGTCAGTAACACTAAGTCACTGTGTAACGAATACACTTTGGAAAGGAGTTGTTTGATGTTGACTCCCCTAGGGCTTCCATTTAATCATCGAAACACCACAAAAGTAATTTCTATAAACGTTATGACAAAGAAACTAATTCCTTGTGTGTTCGTGCTTGTGTTTGAAAGAATTAAGCACTGATGATTGCTTATTTGGCTCAAAATTGTGTAAACCACTGAGACAACAGTAAGTTAAACACAGACCCAATGTGCATGATTGAAGTGCGAAGGTGGGGCAGACTTCCTTCTTTTCAATATCCAGATTTTCCAAATGAAAACCAGATAGCAAATGTGCTGCATCCCCTTTGAAAATGTGAAACACTTTCTTTTTGAGAAGAAAATGAGTAGATAGTGAGGTTTGATAAAGAGTTGGCATGGGTTAGTTGCCTGTTTCAATAATGATCACCAAAGAATTGTGAATCACTAGAATGGTGGCTACCCGGCTCAGAAAAAGTTGGTGCAGAGTTGTGATATTCTTTTAACTCTGTACTCACACGCTCTTTCTTTTAAACTTTTTGCTTTCTCTAATCACACTCATTTCTTTTCTATTTGCACACTCAATCACTAAGGATTAACTTCTTGGGTAGAAATCACTGGTTAAGGTGATTCCATAGAAGTTGTGTTAATTCCTAGCACAATGATTCTTGTTTTCCTATGATGCATGTGATGCTCAGATTACTTTAACTATTTCAGTTAAAACACAATATTGATCATGAAAACATTTAAAATACACTCCCAAAATATAAAATGTGTTGAAAAATCGGGAAGTGGTTTGAACATTAAAAATAATGTTTTCTATGATTGAAAGTTGTCCTTCTTTCAACCATATATGAGATGAAGATATAGAATTATACCTTTACGTACGATCTTCCATCTCATGAAGCTAAGCTTTAAGTCATAAACATATGAACTTTTAAGCTTCTCTCAAAAATTCTGCAAAAGTCTTATGTCAAGTCAAAGTAAAATTTATTCACTTATAATGAAAAGACAAAAAAGCAGTAAAACTTTTTAAAGTACGAGTTCTGATCAGAAATAATCAGAAGTCATATCCGAACTCCCCTTTTGACTTGAAGAGCTCCCCCTAAAATCTTGCATAACAAAAAAATTGGCATTAAAAGGTACATGCAACATTTTATGAGCTCCTCCTCGAAGTAATATTGACCAGATGTCAATTTCTTCTCATTCTCCCCCTTGGATCATGAACATTTTGATAGAATGACAGATATCAATCAGAGTTAAGAATGAAGAAATGATGAAAAAGTATACAATAGAAAACTTTGTTAGGTGATTACCGATTATATCTTAAGATTTAGCATACCAAGCTTAGAGACAAGAAAGTTGAACCTCTTTTCATCTAAGGGTTTGGTGAACAAATCGGCAAGTTGATACTCAGTCTTTACAAATAAAAGTTCAATTGTTCCTTTCTCTACATTATCCTTGATAAAATGATACTTGACGTCTATATGCTTTGTCTTCGTGTGTTGAACAGGATTCGCTGTTATTGCGATGGCGCTCTTGGAATCACAGTATATCGGGATCTTGTTGAAGTGGAAACCGTAGTCGCGTAATTGAGTTCTCATCCACAAGACCTGAGAACAGCAGCTAGCAGCAGCTACATATTCTGCTTCTGCCGTGGAAGTTGAAACACAAAGTTGCTTCTTTGATCCCCAACTTACTAATTTGTCACCGAGGAACTGCACATGTCCTGACGTGCTTTTCCTGTCTAACATACAACCTGCATGATCTGCATCTGTGTAGGCTGTTAGTTCAAAACTAGTATCTTTAGGATACCACAGACCAATATCTGCAGTGCCCTTTAGATACCTAAAGATGCGCTTCACAGCAGACAAATGGATTTCTTTAGGATTGGCCTGATATCTTGCACATAAGCATGTTGAAAACATTATATTTGGCCTACTCGACGTAAGATACATTAAAGAACCTATCATCCCTCGATAAGTCCTAATATCAACAGCCTTTCCCGAAGGATCGGTGCCAATCTTAGTACCTGGTGCCATTGGGGTACCAATCGTTTTTGAATTTTCCATTTGGAACTTCCGAAGAATATCCCTAATGTACTTTGATTGATTGTTAAAGATACCCGTAGAAAACTGTTTGACTTGTAATCCGAGAAAGAAATTCATCTCTCCCATCATGTTCATCTGAAATCTAGACACCATAAGGTTTGCGAAATTCTTACAGTACTTAGTATTAGTAGAACCAAAGATAATATCATCTACATAGATTTGAATTAAAATGATATCGCATTTTTCCTTTTTAATAAACAAAGTGGTATCCACCGTACCTTTTGAAAACCCAGACTTGACTAGAAAAGTGGAAAGGACATCATACCAGGCTCGAGGTGCTTGTTTCAGACCGTAGAGTTCTTTGTCGAGAATGTAAACATGATTCGGCTTCTCTTTATTGACAAAACCTTCTGGCCGAGAGACGTAGACTTCCTCCTTCAGAATTCCATTGAGGAATGATGTCTTCACGTCCATTTGAAAAACCATGAAGTTCTTGTGGGCTGCGTAGGCTAAAAACATTCTGATTGCCTCTAATCGCGCCACAGGAGCATATGTTTCGTCATAGTCTATTCCTTTCTCTTGTCTGTATCCTTTGGCTACTAGTCGTGCCTTGTTTCTGATGACGATTCCATCTTCGTCTTTCTTTATTTTGAACACCCATTTTGTACCTATTATGGTTTTACCTTGAGGTTTCGGTACGAGTCTCCAAACTTTAAGTGCATCGAACTGATTTAGCTCTTCTTGAATTGAGATCACCCATTCTGGATCAGCAAGTGCCTCTGATACGCGTGTTGGTTCGAACTTGCTCAGAAAGGAGTCATGCATGCACAAGTTTATTGATGCTGACCTAGTTTGCACCGGTTTTGATGGATCGCCAATTATCTGACTTATCGGGTGCTCTTTGGTCCATTTTTGTTCATGAGGCAGTGGATTAGATGACTATATGTCAGTTGTTTCATCTAAGAATCCACTTGTACCTTCTTCTGTTTATTCAGGAGGAATGATTGTTTCAGTTGAAGTGGCAGGTTCAGAAGGCTCAGCAGGTACAACTTGATCTGGCTGTAGATGGATCTGTACAGTATCTCCTACTGTTTTAGCTACTTCTGTCTCTTTATCATTTGTCACTTCTTCAACTGTTGGAGTCGGCATTTGAATTGTAATCTCTTGTTTAATCGGGGCGTTTGATTCAATAGGAACATCTGAACTGGTTGAATGAGTAGTCGTTAATTCTTCCATCCTGTCAACCATAACAGATTTTTTTACATTAGATCCAAGAAATTCATCATAAAACAATTCAAATAATAAATCTAAATCAGATAAATGGTTAGTTGAAGTTGAAGCTTCGTTTGATTTATTCTTTTGAGACGCAGGTTCTGGACTGAGGTGCCCAGAAGCTAGTACTCCGGTTATAACGGGTTCTGAACTGTATTGTTCTGAAGCCATTTCTTCATCAAAGGAGACGTTGACGCTTTCAATCACCGTCTTTGACTTCTTTAGATAAACACGAAATGCAGTCGCTGTTGAGGAATATCCAATGAAGATTCCTTCATCTGCCTTAGCGCTGAACTTGTTAAGATTCTCTCTATCGTTTAGTACGAAACACTTACATCCAAATATATGGAAGTATTTGATTGTCGGTGTTCGGTTGTTGATTAATGCATAAGGAGTCTTCTTGAACCTTCGATGTACCATGGAACGATTTTGTGTGTAGCACGCGGTCGAAACAGCTTCTGCCCACAAAAACAGAGGTAAGTCTGATTGACTTAGCATAGTACGAGCAGCCTCGACTAGTGTTCGGTTTCTTCTTTCAACCACTCCATTTTGTTGAGGCGTACGAGCAGTAGAGTATTGATGTGAAATCCCGACAGATTCGAGATATTCTTCAACTTTGTTGTTCTTGAACTCTGTGCCGTTGTCTGTTCTTAGAATCTTGATCGGTTTCTGCAGATTCACCTGGGTCGTCTTCAGGAATGTAATGAGGACATCTGGTGTCTCATCCTTTGAACGTAGAAACTTGACCCATGTGTATCGCGAATAATCGTCCACGATCACGAGTATGTACTTCTTTCCACCTAAGCTTTGAGTTCGCATCGGACCGCATAGATCCATATGCAATAACTCTAACGGAGCTTTTGTACTTGGTTCAGGCTTTGGTTTATAAGGTGCCCTCTTCATCTTCCCTTTTTCACAAGCTGCACAAAGATGTTCTCTTTCGTATTTCAGTTCTGGAAGTCCTTTGACGAGCTTTTCACTGACCAGATCGTTGATGTACCGAAAGTTGAGGTGAGAAAGACGTCGATGCCATAACCAACTTTGGTGCATCGAAGCTTTCGATAGTAGACAAACTTGCTTTTCAGTCTGGACATCAGATAAATTGATTGTGTAGAGGTCTGATTCTCGTTTACCGACCAAAAGTTCTTCGCCTTCTTCATTGCGAACGGAACATCTTTTGGCTTTGAAGTTGACCTCTAAGTCTTTGTCACAGAACTGGCCTATGCTGAACAAGTTGTGTCGTAAGCCTTCTACATAGCTCACCTTCTTGATAGTGACATTGTCATGTTGTACATCACCGTATCCCATGATTGGAGAAAACTGGTCGTTGCCAAATCTTACTGTTCCACAATATTTTTCTTTAAAGTTGGACAGTATCTCCTTTTGCCCTGTTATGTGCTTGGAACAACCGTTGTCCAAGAACCACGTATGACTGGTCTGCATAAGAGAAATAAGAAAATTTAGATTTGTATATGACAACATTGGAATCTACACTTTGATCATCGAAGTGCGGGTCTTGAACTGATTTGTTCAATAGCCTGTTTTGTCTTTGATGTTCGGGTTTTGAACTGCATTATCCAAAAACCTATTTTGACTTTGAAAACGAGTCCTGATCTGTACATAATCAGAAGTCGCTTTCTCTTTAAGCTTTGTGTGCCTGCAACACAGATTTCGCCTTAGGTACCCATTGGAATTTGGGTCCTACTGTGTTAGCACAAGATTTTGGTATCCATTTCAAACTGGATCCTATTTTCTTTTGAAAAATATGTGAAGAATGGGTATGAGGTGAATGCACATGGTAATTTCCAAACCAATCGTCAGAATCTTGACAAGAGATAGATATATGTTTATCATAAAAAGAAAACTTTTCAGCAGATAAAGATAATTGAAATAATTGCTTCATTGTATATTGTTTACGAGAAACAACAAGTTTTGGGTTCAAAACAGCAATATCAGCAATTACAACATCTTTAGTAAGCGAAGTCTTATTACAATTAACACTACTAGACGTTAAGACGATCTTGTCAAGGTTCCGTTTGGGTTGCCATAGAGAATTTGCTTCTGGCCTTTGATTTCTCAGATCTGAAACATGTAAAGCTGGTGAGTTAGACCTTGGAGCAACAAACGAATGCTTCTTCTTGGAATTACCAGTAGTGGTCGGTTTCTGTGAATGCTGAGATAAATTCTTACCTTTAGCACTCTTAGCGTTCACAGAGACTGATTTATCAACGAAAGCTTTCGTTGATTTTGCACTGTTCACAGGCTTACTGGTTTTTCTTAAAGTTTTCTTCACAAAAGATGAATGGTTGGGAAGTTTTGTATTAAAGTCAAAGAGATTGGAACCGTCATCTAAACTACCGTCAGAGTTCAAAAAATCAATTTCTTTATTTGATGAACCAAACATCTCCTTAGAGTTTGAAGCTTTTGAAAGAACAGTATTTGAAAACACGGTTGTAAAAACGCTTTGTTCAATATTTATCAAAAGTTTTGCATCTGATAAAGAAGTCTCGAGCTCAGAAATTTTACGTTCTAAAACGAGAGGAGGGACATATAATTTACCTTTGATAGGCTTCGCCTCCATTTCCTTTTCAGTATAACTTAGAAAAAAATCACTTGAAAGAGTTTCCTTCTTTTTGTATATTGGGTTTTCATCATAGCTATTATTCAACTTCGCATAATAAAATGGAAGATGAACTTTAGCTGATTTCATCTGTTTTTCCGTTTCATTGGCTTCATCCTCTTTTGATAGCTTAGTCCAAAAAGTTTTAAACGCGGGGAGTCTGCGGGCTAATTGCATATTAAGATTATCATAAAGTCCTGGAACTTCAGACATCCCCTTTTGTAGACAGTGAGGATTCTTATAACCGATTCCCCATCTCTCTATCTCCTCTTTGGGTTTGTTCAGAAAAATAGTTTGTTCAGTTTGACCCATTTTATACAACTTCTCTTCCAAACTTTTTAGTTTTCCGAGTAAAGAAAAGTTTTCTTTTGTACAAGAAGCATGCAACTTTTTAAGCTCATAAATATCTATCTCACTCTTTAGAAGTTGAGACTTAAGATCAGAATTCTCTTTTAGAATTATTGTCTTTTCCTTAGCGTTGGTGTCATTATCTTTATGTAAAACCTCAATTAATACTTTCTTCTCAGCAACTTCATTGCTAAGTTTCTGTATCAACTGGTTTTTGTCTGTCATGACACCATTATCTTGCTTAAGATTAGATTCTAACTCTCTTTGTTTCATACTCATGGCATGCATTTTATTCATGAATTCTAAATCAGATAGATTACATACCTCCTCTTCTTCATTGTCAGAATCAGCTTCAGCATCTGATTCTATCTTGCCCATCAAGCACATATTGACGGCTTCTTCTCTATCTTCATCATCTGAGTGATCGAGCCAGTATTCGTCCTCAGCCATCAGTGCCTTGCCTGCCTCTTGTTGTTTTGCAAGAAGCATCTTGTTCTTGTAGTAGTCTGAATTTCTGACTTTTGATCTACCACAGTCTTTGGCAAAGTGACTTGGTTTGCCACAGTTGTAGCATGTAGGCGGTTCTGGCTGACTTGATCCTTCAGCTTTGAATTTCCGTTCTTCCGGTCTTCTCTCCTCTATCCTCTTTCCTTCCGACTGAAACCTTCTTTCTTCAGGTTTCCTCTCCTCTGATCTTCTCCCCTCAAATCTCTTCCCTTCATATCTGCTACCTTCAATCCTTTCTTTGTGAATGTAGTTGTTCGGACCAGATGAATATCTCTGATTATTTGATGTTGGCTTTGTGTAGAACCTTTTCTGAAAGGCACTAGTCAGCATCATCATTGCTTGCTTCAGCTGATCATTTTCATCTGATTCTGAGTTTGCACAACCTTCATCTTCTTCATCTGATTCATATACAGTCGCCTTGTTCTTCTTCTTTCTGACTACAAGGGCGACTGTGTCTTCAATTACCTTTCCTTTTTGTCTCTTCTCATCCAGAATTTCATACACCTCTTCTTCATTTTGACGGAGGGTTTCATACACCTCGTGAAGTGGAATCTCATTCAATTCTTTAATCTGCTTCATCTGACGAGCAAATCTTTTCCATTCAGGTTGAAGAATACTAAGGAATTTGATATTCAGCTCATTTTGAGATTTGTGAACTTTGTTCTTGCTAAGTTCATTCAGCAATGTCACAAACCTGTCATAGGTTTCTTCTAAGGTTTCTCCCACCCTGCCTCTAAATTCTTCATAGTTATTTAGGCAGTTGGAGATCTTCAGCTGATTTCCAATTTTTGAACCTAGCATCATTTTCTCGAGCTGATCCCACATTTCTTTACCTGAAGCCTTGTAACTGTCAATCTTGACGTATATTTCATTTGGGATCCCCTGTAAGATGTATGACTTTGATAATTTGTCGCCTTTGGCTCTTCTGAGGTTATCATCTTGTAGCTCATGATACTTCAGTTCAACCTGAGTAGGTACGTTATCAATTACACGAGTCGTCATTGGTGGTGTCATAATCCCTTCTTCAATAGATGTTCTGATATAATCACTCAGCTCGTGTCTATCAATGAAGTTTAGAAACCTATCCTTCCACTGTTCGTATTCTCCTTTGAAGAGAACTGGTGGTTTGGTGTCAGTTCCTATTGCAAGGACTTCTCTGGATGTCATCTTGTTTGAATAAGAGAAAAAACTTGACAGATATGATCGTTAACCTAGGTAAATTTTGATCACACAAGAAATTTTGTCCCCCTAGGCAGACTTAGCACGGGGGTCCCGCTACCCGGTTAGCGGGTGGGGTCAAGGGGCAACGCCCTTGCGGGGGTATGGGGGAAGCGCAAGGTTGAGGTTTGCGGGTCTAGTTGGACGCACAAATGGAGGTTTGCGGGTCTAGTTGGACGCGCAAGATGGAGGTTTGCGGGTCTAACTTGATGCGAGAAGTTTTCTTTGCGTTTGCTTGAGGACCCGAGAACTGAGGTTTGCGATTGTCTTGAGATGCGCAAAGTTTGAGCTTTGCGTTTCTAGTTGGGAGCGCAAAGTCGACTTGTCTTTTGAAGAGATGAACACAAAGGCTTGAGGTTTGCGGGTCTTTTGAGAACCGCAAAGTATGCTTTGCGTTTGAAGTTAGAGCCGCAAAGTCTGCTTTGCGTTTGTAGTGGGACGCGCAAAGTGGGACTTTGCGTGTTATTCTTCCTCTGGTTTGCGGGTTATTCGACCTGTACTTCGAAAATTCGTCTAAAATCTGTATTGAAACGATTTAGCAATAACAAACACTACCCTTATGTCTAGAAACACTTCTAGAACAGATTGTAGGCACTCGATCTCACTAAAACACTCTTTTTGAAGATTATTTTGATCGCACAGTGACCTTCTTCACTCGACAGTTCACTCACAAAAATCACAAATTGAAACTCGATTTAAGCTTAATACTGAAATTAATCACATACAACTCAATCTAGCATGTATTTCGATCACACCCTGATCGATTCTAACTCCTAAAACACTCTAACACTCGAAATCAATTTTTCTTGAAGAACACAGAGACGTTTTTTCTGAAAAACTTGTTTTGATCTTAATCAGGCTCTGATACCAATTTTCGGTCCAACAATACTTATCAAGTTTATAGAATAACAACACAATAAGATTACCAACCTGTTTGATATATAAAATAACGATTACAGGATTGATCTATGAAGCTTAGATTTGTGTTCTCTATGGTTTCTCTCTTTTACACTTTTATGTGTGTGTTTGTATGTGTGATTCTTATCTTGATCTGATCTAGAGAGAGTTGTTAGAGATACAACAACTAACAAGTGTGTTGAACACACTATCTATCTTAATATCTAGATATTAAATCTAATAAAGCTAACTAACTTATACTAGAAACTAACTAAACTAGATAAGTTACCTTTATCTAACTATTACAATACTTTAACTTAGATATATAGATCTAAGTAAATAAAACATATTACATTAAATTACATTGACATTTATTACAAATATACATAGACTTTAACATTGAGAGTCGACGTTTCAGCTTTAGCTTCAGATTACAATCTTCAGATTGGATGATCTTGAATCCAATGAGACTGTGGTCTAACAATATGTAACCATTAAGAGCCTACCTCTTACTCGGTAAGAGGTAGAGGCTATTTGGCAAAAAAAAAATTGTCCTCTTAATGGTTACAATTACCTCTTAACCATTTTGTGTCTAGGGTTCCCCTCAACCATTCAGATGTTTGTGATTTCCATTGCTACCCTTGTTTTAAAAACAAAAGAAGTCGTCTTCTCCTTTTCTCCCTTCTCCCACGAACGAAGCTTCTCCCCGCCATTGCCAGAAATTCTCTCGCCGGTGCTGCCATTCTCTCGCCGGTACCTTGCTCTCGCCGGTGCTGCTATTCTTGCTCTCGCCGGCGTTGCTTCCACTCCTCGTCGGCGTTCAAGTACCATCGACTGCAGGTACCATCGGCTGTTGTTACCATCTCCTTTCTCCCTTCTCGACTGCAGGTACATACTGATTTGTAGATTCTTTTCTTTTCTTCTTTTCTTCTTTTCTTATTTTCTTCCACATTTGCAGGTACATAGTGGTTTTTAGATACTTATTTTTAGATACCCATTTTTAGATTTTTTAGATACTTATTTTTAGATACTAATTTTTAGATTTTTTAGATAATGATTTTTAGATTCTGATTTTTAGATACTTGTTGAATATTTTTTTTTTTTTTGCTGATTTGATGCATCTTTTTTATTTTAGTAATGGATAAAACTTGTTAATTTTTTTGCTTTGCTAGTAATGTATCCTGTTGATTTTTTTGCTTTGCTAGTAATGAATGTTGAATGGATCTTGTTGATTTTTTTGTTTTGGTAGTAATGGATCTTGTTGAATAGATACTTTATGCCATAATTTCTTTGTAGATAGTAATGGATAAATAGTAATGGATAGTTCATAGTTGTGTTTCTTTGTTTGGATTAGGTATAGAAGTAGTCGGTGAATCCTCGCACCAAAAGAAACGTAGAATTACATGAAAAATGATGGGTTGGTCCATACATTCCTTGAAGCGTCTTTACATGAGACAATAAAAAATGGACGAGAAGGTAGTAGTCTTAAGCCACAGTCGTGGAAGAATGTTGGAGAAGAACTAAAAAAGAAACATAACATTGACGTCGACCAACGACAAATGAAAAATCACTACGATTATCTTAAGGGGAAATATGCAGCTTGGTCTAAACTGAGAAACAAAACGGGCAATCTCTACGATCCAACAACCAACACGTTCAATCTATCCGAGGAAGAATGGAAGATAGAAATTTCGGTCACTTTCTTTCTTATCTTTTATACAATTATTCTTTTATAATATATGTATTTATATGGATATAATTCTTTAAAACAGGAAAGTAAATACATGGAACCATTGAGGAGTACGTGACTGCTTTACCCAGAACTTTGTGTCCAACTATTCGATGGGGTTGCTAGTGTGGGGCTTGAGAGTTATGGAACCGCATCGACGATTTCTGATCCTTACGACTCTGATCCCAATGTGAACGAAGATGTTGAAGTTATGCCTGACACACAAGAAACCGGAGGCCCAACTTCAACTCAAGAGTGTTCTTCTCGCCCTCCAATCCAAAGCAAAAAACGGAAAGCTAAAGAAACATGTAACTCAAACAAAGCCCAAGTTGAAGAAACTATTATGAAGGTTATGAATGTCATGATAGAAAAACATGGAGCATTAACTACAAACGATGATCTTGATGATTGCTTGAAGAAGTTGACGGAACTTGGATGGGGTACACCGTTGCATGACGTAACACTATTTGTTTTAGGTGAAAGTGCGGACTATAGGAAAATGTGGATGCGTTTAGAGCCGGAAAAATGTGAGGGTTGGATTAGACTTACGGCACGTAAGTATGGATTGCTTTAGTTATTGGGTTTGGATTAAACTTGTTTTTGGGAAGATGTGCGTCTTGGATTAAACTTGTCTTTTGGGTTTGCCTTGTCTTTTGGATTAAACTTGTTATTCGTAAGATGTATCTTTTGGATTAAACTTGTTATTCGTAAGATGTATCTTTTGGATTAAACTTGTTATTCGTAAGATGTATCTTTTGGATGAAACTTGTTATTGGTAATGTGTTGTTTTTGTGTTTAATATATGATTGGCTCATGATAGATATTGTGTTATTTTCAAGGTAATACATGGACTTTGAGGAAGATCTTTTGTTAGTTTTGATCATCTATTGGTGGTGGAAATACAAATTTTCACCAACAATAGAACGAATACGAGACAACACTTCTGCCTTAACTGGACATGCGTATACACTAGAATTGTTAGGCGGATCGAATACCCAATGTGTTGAATTGATGCGACTTTCTCGTGATGCATATATACTACTGTGCAACCATTTTAAACAAAAAAACTGGTTGCAAGACATAGAAATGTCACCGTCGAGGAGAAGATGGCTATTTTCTTGATTATTATTGGTCATAATGAACGCTTTAGAATGGTTAAACGGAGATTTCAACATTCCACATAGACTATTCATAGACATTTCCGTGAAGTGTTACGAGCAATGATGAAATTTGCAAAAGAAGTTATACGACCAACACATTTTGAGGAAAACCCGAATACATCAGAACGTCAAAGAAATCTCAGACAAATATTTCCTGTAAGTTTTCTATTATTTTTTTGTAAAACCAAAGCATACAATCGTGCCTAATGAGTTGTATTTTATAATAAAGAGGGCAATTGGTGCGTTAGATGGAACGCTCGTACATGCAATCGTACCTGCTGATCAGCAAGCTCGTTATATAGGTAGAGGAAGAGGTGAATGTTATCAAAATGTTTTAGGTATTTGTGATTTTAATATGCTTTTTACGTACGTTTGGGCTGGATGGGAGGGTATTGCACATGATGCTCGAGTGTTGAGAGAAGTTGCATTTAGTCCAACATCCGGCTTTCCATTTCCTCCACGAGGTATGCACACTTTTTACTTATTTTTTAATATTTATCGTTTCTTATACATTTTATATAAATATTATCTTTGTGGTAAATATTGTAGATAAATATTATCTTTGTGATGCTACTTATGCCAACACACGTGGTTTTATGACTCCATACCGCAATACGAGGTATTGGCTTTCTGATTTTCGACGACAACGTGCCTTGACAAGAGAAGAAAGGTTCAACCATGCTCATGCGCAACTCATAAATGTTATCGAGCGTGCCTACGGTGTCTTGAAGGCAAGGTTTCCAATTTTAAAGCAAATGGCTCCCTATCCGTTTCGAATACAAAGAAACGTTGTAATTGCTTGTTTTGCGGTTCACAATTTTATAAGAAGATGCAATATCCACGATCAACTATTCATGGATTATGACAATGACTCCACGTTTATTGCCGAGGGACAAGAAGAAATTGAGGGAGGTGATGAAGATGACATGGATGGAAGACCTTTTGGTACTCAAAACAATGAGTACATGGCTAATTTACGTAATCAGATTGCGAATCAATTAATGTTAAATGCATAAATTTAAGAATTGTTTGAAAATTATTATGTTGGAATTTGATTGTTATGTTTTATTTATTCTAGAACTTGAAAAATTTATGTTATGCTTGTTTGGATTAATATGAAATGTTTTTTTGAACTAATAATATTGATTATGTAGTTATATTTGTAAAATAATTGTTTTATTCAGATATCTGCCAAACAACTATCTGTCATTCAGAACTAAATCATTCAGAGGGTTAAAATGGTAATTTATTGTCATTCAGACTGTCCATTCAGAGCAGTTACCAAACAGTCATATTTCATTCTGCACTAAATCATACAGAGCCTCTCAACCATTCTGACCTCTTAACTATTCTGCACTCAACCATTCAGCAACTACCAAACAGTCCCTTAAAGAATTTTTTAGTGTGCAACATAGAAGTTGTAGTTACAACTTATAATTTGTGCTAAATATATTGCAAATTCCAGTTATTGATTTTTCTCATGGTTATGAGTGATGTCTTACCTTGGCTTGAAATTGGTGGTGTTCCATGAGGAATAAATATTATTACAAGGAGTAAAGTCTAGCCTTGAAAATAATGCTCTCCACTCTTTTGGAGAAATGGCAATTATCACGAGGAGTAAATATTTGCCTTTTTTTGTTGTTTGACTAGAATTGCCATCAACATCAATCTTAAATCTATATCTATATCTATATCTATATCTATATCTATATCTATATCTATACTACCTTATAAAGCAGATTTGAGAATCTCTTAAAAACAACTCCAAATGCACTAAGTACTACTGTTTTATTGATGTAGGGAGAATTCGAGAGCTATCATGGTGTTTCTTCTATCTTCGGAAAAGAAGAAAACGAGCCCAAAGAAGATTCGGAATTTGGCATCGAAGAAGGAGAAAACAGCCCTTATCGGTACTTTCACCGAGACTTAAGTCTCGGGACAACTCTCGATAACTTATTTACTTATTTTAATTATTAGGATAATTATTGTTAGTCTTGATTATTATTATTAGGATTATTTAGTTTCCTTTTATTAATTATTTCCTTTTTCTAAATTAGGATAGATTTTTTTTCCATAGTTATCTTTAATTTTAGATTATAATTAGGACTATTAGGTTTAATTTTAATCAAGTTTTAATCAATAAAGTTTATATTTTAGAGAGTATCCTCTTGAGTTCTCGAGTTTTACGCGTCGTAATTCTCAACCGTAAAAGGGTTTAGACGCTTGTCGATCCTTCCGCAAACCTACACTGCGTCAGTTGGTATCAGAGCAGGATTCGCCTGTCCTTTTCACTAACCATGGCATATCAACAACCGTCTACCAAAACAGATTTAGTCGAGATGACTGCGGCCATTACCGCATCTCTAGACAGTCTGACCACGGTTGTCAACCAATCCCTCGCCCAACTCAACAACGGCAACCGCCGGAGGAGGGACAGGCCGATCAAGGTTCCACGCAACAACATTGTTAACCATATTATGGATTCGTTTCTTTTCCTAGTCAAACAACCACCTGTTCCGAAGAAGCCACCAGAAAAAAGAGAAAGTCATCCCCGTCGAAACCGAGCCACAACAAGGAAACTTGACCGAAACCAAAGTGTTCGAACCAGATCTCGAACCGGCCACCGAAGAAATCGAAAGTGAACCGGTTAAGGACAATATCGAGCCACCGAAACTTTTGTCACAAGACGTCAAGAAGGTTGAGCCCGAATATGATGTTTCCATTATTTCAACACGTAAGGTTTCGAATCAAATTGAAACACTTCCTACTAAAAATCTTGTCGCTTCTTACCCTTTCGAGTTGGATAAAATATCGCTTATATGGAAACAACCGCGACAACATCTTTTGAGATTTGAAGATTGGTCAAGCTTTCTGAGTTCCGAAGATCGAGTTATGGATCAACATGCTTTAAAGAAGAAAATTTTATATGTAAGTAATTTGGTGTTACGTCGGAATCCCAAGGAATCGAATGAAGTTGTTTTTCAAGTGAACTCGAGGTCGAGTTCTTTTCAAGTGAGGGTGTCTGATGTAGGGAGAATTCGAGAGCTATCATGGTGTTTCTTCTATCTTCGGAAAAGAAGAAAACGAGCCCAAAGAAGATTCGGAATTTGGCATCGAAGAAGGAGAAAACAGCCCTTATCGGTACTTTCACCGAGACTTAAGTCTCGGGACAACTCTCGATAACTTATTTACTTATTTTAATTATTAGGATAATTATTGTTAGTCTTGATTATTATTATTAGAATTATTTAGTTTCCTTTTATTAATTATTTACTTTTTCTAAATTAGGATATATTTTTTTTCTATAGTTATCTTTAATTTTAGATTATAAATAGGACTATTAGGTTTAATTTTAATCAAGTTTTAATCAATAAAGTTTATATTTTAGAGAGTATCCTCTTGAGTTCTCGAGTTTTACGCGTCGTAATTATCAACCGTAAAAGGGTTTAGACGCTTGTCGATAATTCCGCAAACCTACGCTGCGTCATTTATGCACAATCTCTAAATCTCTTAATTGCATGTTAGTATGCATATTGTACAACACGTTAATGCATCTTTGAAGAAATCTAGAGATGTACAACCTGAGTTTGCATTTTTTTTTCTCGGTTTATGCTCCCGATGCAAGTTTTTTGACTATTCGGTTTTCAAGATGACTTTAACTCTTCCCAATTCCCCAAGCGACAAAATACTTCAATTCAAAATTATCAATCCCTCCACCTTTTTCCCTCCGAAGACATTGCCCATTATTAACCAGGTATGAAATCTTTAACAACTTCACCTCTCAATACGAAACTACCCTTCTTCATCAATAGTTCCCCTCCCCATTTCCATAAACACTCAAAGTTCCCATCCATCTCAACTAATACCTTTGGATTCATCACCTTTCCCTTTTTAGAGTTTGAATTCTATCATCTCCTTCTGTCATTCACTTCACCAGGTAAAGTAATCACATTTTCGTCCATCTCTTCTCGGTGTTATTGAATTTATTTTGTCTATGGTTTATCTTGAAAATCCATTCTCTAGGGTTCTTCCCAATCAAATTGTGGGTTAGGGTTCTCTGTGGATAACTGTTCCTCAACTGCATTGTTACCATTTTCTGGTTTAATAATTGTGTAGTTCATCCATTAAATTGTTACTATATTCCTTACCCTTCTTCCATTGTTACCATTTACTGGTTTGATAATTGTTCTGCATAATTTCTTATCAGACCCTAGCATAATTTTTGGTTTGATAATTGTTCCTCAAATGTAGTTCCTCATTTTGGTTTATCGATCTGTTGCTAGCATGATACTATTTTTTTTACAATGGTACGTGAATTTTCAATTTTGCCAATACTCCATAAAACTTTCTTGAATTACCCAATACTATTTTTAAACAATGGTATGTGAATTTTCAATTCTTTCTCTACTTTTTGTTTGAATTTAAATTTAAATGGAAGATAGATATTTCTTTACCTTCCCAATATACTTTTCAGATTTTTATCAGTTTCCCATGCCTCCTTGTTAGAGCAAAGAATTGTTGGATTCAAGATCATAAAGATTGAAGATAAAAGTTCAAGAAGTCAAAGCTGGAAAAGTCAACTCTCATTAAAGTCAAAGTCTATTTGTAATAAAAGTCAATGTCAACATTTGTATTTTGTTTTCTTGTATTTGTTGGTAGAGGGTATAAATACCTTGTGTCCTTTATAATTCGTAGTAAGCGTGTACGTAAGTGTAAGAATTCAGATTGTAATTGAGAGAGCATATTAGAGAAGAGTTTATTGAAGATCATTCTAGAGAGAGAGAATAGAGAGAGAAAGTTGTGAGTTTGTAATTCTTGTGTTTAAATCAATGACATATGGATTTGGAATTCTCATCTTGATTGTGTGTAGCAATTAGAACTTGAATATCATATTCAGGGAATAACAATTGGTATCAGAGCAGATCCAACTATGAAATCAGATCAAGAAATGTTCGACACTGTGTTCATCAAAGTCCAGATTGATTTCTGAGTTTTAGTGTGTTTTAAAAGTTTTAATCAATCAGGTTTTGTGTGATTAGTGATTTCGATCGAGTCTGTATGGTTTAATTTCAGTATTGCACTGTAATAGATTTGTAATTTTGAATTTTGTTGAAGTTTTTGTTCACGAGTTCATATGCACTGTATCATCGATCGTTTTGTATTTTGAATGTTTTTTTTGAAATTCTTGCATTGTAACTTGTTCTAATATTGAAATCGAGCATCCCTACAAAATTTCAAGTCAATTGGACAAGGTTTGGATCGAAATCTGTGAGAAAAGAGAGAATTTTGGTCGATATACGAAAGAACGCGCAAG
The DNA here is from genome assembly GCA_023525745.1 of Arctium lappa. Classification (NCBI taxonomy): domain Eukaryota; kingdom Viridiplantae; phylum Streptophyta; class Magnoliopsida; order Asterales; family Asteraceae; genus Arctium; species Arctium lappa. Next base: position 15,155,862 of record CM042056.1, on the reverse strand, counting down.
ATCTTCAGAACGCGCAAGTTCATCTGGAAGAACGCGCAAGTCGAAGGAAAATGGTTTTTGGACAAAACGCGCAAAGGGTTATCTGCGAGTTCTAGAAACGCGCAGATCGAAGACTGCGAGTTTGAAGATTTGGAAAATTTTCTAAGTGTTGGAACGCGCAAGCCATGGTTAGCGAGTTAGCCATGCCTAGCGAGTTTTGGGAACGCGCACATCTCTATTAGCGCGTTTCAACGTGAATAGTTACTTGCGTGTTTAGGCATTATCGAGTTTCATCGAGAACAATATCTTGCGAGTTTCAACGATTAGTGAGTTTCAGCAACTAGCGAGTTTATCAAAACACACAACCCTTTGCGTGCGAGTTTCACAAACACGCAAGTTTAAGCCTGCGAGTTTTTCTGTGAATAGTGATCTACGAGTTTTAGGCATATGCGAGTTTCATATTTTAATAGTGACTTGCGAGTTTCTATACTTAGAATATTTTCTGAGAAATTTTCAAAACTGTAATATGGCCTTTAATAGTGAAATTTTTTTCTCTAGGGGCGCTGCCCCTCAATTCCGCAAGGGCGTTGCCCCTTGACCCCACTCGCTAACCGGAGGGGGACATAGTTCTTTTTGTGATCAAAATCTCTGAATTTTTATTTCAAGTTTTTCTGTATTTTTGAGATTTCATTTGGATTAACGATCAAGTTCAAGTTCTTTTTGTAACAGATATTCAAGATGAGATATTTTTCTGATAATGATGAAAAGAAAATTGCCAAGCTTAAATTAGAAAATAAAAACCTTGCTTCCTCAGTTGACTACTACTCAAAGAGATCAAAGAAATACAATGATGAAAGGAAGATACTGAGAGTAGAAGTCAGTGCTTTAAAGACTATTAATGAAGATCTTATGAAACAGACTTCTGGGCTTAATGAAGAAAAGGTCTTGTTCTTGGAAGCTGAAAACACTGAGTTCAAGAGCAAGATTTCAGAATTAGAAGATCACATTGTCAAGTTTCAGCAAACAGGGTGTGCTAATGAAAAGAAGATATTTGAATTAGAATTGCAAATTGTTGAAGAAAGATCAGTTTTGGAGAAAGAAAAGAAAGAGTTTGCTAAGAAATTCTCCGAGTTTTCTAGAAAAAGTGCTGAAGAGAAGAAGACGGTTGAGCTTAAATGCATTAAACTTTCTCAACAAGTTTCTGATTTTGAGAAAGTGATCATTATTGAAAGAGAAAAGTTTGCAAAGGATAAAAAGGAAATTGAACAGAAGAACGTTGGATTTTTTTAAAGAGATATCTGATGGACGAAGAATGTGGAAAAAGATTTTGAAGAAGAAAGAAATATATTTGAGGAAGAAATCAAGAAACTTACTAAGAAGTTATCTGAACTGTCTGAGAGTGCACTGAAAGAGCAGAAAACGAAGTCTGAATTCGAGATGAATATTGACCTGCTTGTTAAAGAAAGAGACAGTTATTCGTCAAAGGTTAAAGAGCTTGAAAAGATTGTTTCCAAGGTAGTGGTGACTGAGCAAACGACTCCAGAGTCAAAAATCCACACACCTAGAAATAGTTCAGTTGGTTCTAACACTCCTTCCCGGCTAAGGCAATGATTGCCCGCTACAATTTTGCTCTATTGATTTTCTCTTTTGCAGGTGTGGGTTTTCCAACCCTCGATGAAAGCCAAATCATGTAGTTTCCCAATTCCCTCTTCTCCAACACTCGATTTTCCATTTTGCAGGTAGTTTCCCTCTTCCTCGAGATTTCTCATCTCATATATCTGTAAGTTTTATTTTGTTTAAAATCATTTGTAGGTTTTTCTATAAGATTCTATTTCATTTCATGTTTCAATTTGTTTGTTTGTTATTATCTTCTTCATATTTATAATATCACTTCTTTCATGATATCGGTTTCACCACTCTTTTTGGATTCTCGGCTCACTGCCATGGATTTCCCATTTTGATTTCGCCTCCTCACTAAGTATGTTATGCGTCACAAATTTCTTTTTTTCTTTTTTTTTGTTTTCTTTTTAACAACTGATGCTCTATTTCATGGTGCTTTTGGAAGGATTTTTTGGTTATCATGTGAAATGAAGTATTAGATGTCGAAAAGCAGTTGATATTACCAAGATAATCAACAGGGATTCTTCCGTTGCAGAATCGTCCGGTGGGTTGGTGTGTATCAAAATCACGTCCATAAGGAGACGATCATCATGTGCAAACTTTGCCTTGTTTTTGGGTATCTTATCTATCTCTCCACCATAATCAAATCATATTTGAATTGAATTCTTTTACATTTTGTACCATTTAAAATACCTAATGCTTACCTATCGATTTAGGAATTTAGATAGATGTTGTTGACCAATCTCTTTAGATTTCAAAACATGCTAATAGAAATTGATCACTGTTAATATGGGAGATCCAAGGCATGTGGTTGCAATTCTATGTCTAATCTATGCCTCATAGTCAATAATAACTTTAATCACGATTAGTCCTAATATTTTGTTGCATGTGTTTGGAAATTTCAAAGGAGTTCCTTACATAAATGAACTCTGAAATGGGCTACTGCTTGGTTTTTTAGTTTCTCTAATGGAAGGGGATGGGAAGCTACATACATTATACATCTCTCATGGTCTTGAATGCTCTTCTTGGATAAGGTACAAATCCTTCTCATTATTCCTCATTTTTGTACTCATATTTAATTAATCTTCAAATTTTGATTGTTTTTAGGATTGAGAGCCTGAAAAAGTGGTAAGAACGCTTCTTGGTAATGTTGATTTTTATTTGGAAAAGAAGCAAATATTATTCGATTAAAAAATAAATAAAAAAAACTTGAGTTGTTTTGTAAATCCTCTTTTTTCATTCATAATTGTTTACCATTTCTCTTCAATCGGCATCATAGTGTTGGGTCATCATAGTAAGTTTTTTCACTGTAGAATGAAGAAGAAGAAGAAGAAGAAGAAGAAGAAGAAGAAGAAGAAGAAGAAGAAGAAGAAGAAGAAGAAGAAGAAGAAGAAGAAGAAGAAGAAGAAGAAGAAGAAGAAGAAGAAGAAGAAGAAGAAGAAGAAGAAGAAGAAGAAGAAGAAGAAGAAGAAGAAGAAGAAGAAGAAGAAGAAGAAGAAGAAGAAGAAGAAGAAGAAGAAGAAGAAGAAGAAGAAGAAGAAGAAGAAGAAGAAGAAGAAGAAGAAGAAGAAGAAGAAGAAGAAGAAGAAGAAGAAGAAGAAGAAGAAGAAGAAGAAGAAGAAGAAGAAGAAGAAGAAGAAGAAGAAGAAGAAGAAGAAGAAGAAGAAGAAGAAGAAGAAGAAGAAGAAGAAGAAGAAGAAGAAGAAGAAGAAGAAGAAGAAGAAGAAGAAGAAGAAGAAGAAGAAGAAGAAGAAGAAGAAGAAGAAGAAGAAGAAGAAGAAGAAGAAGAAGAAGAAGAAGAAGAAGAAGAAGAAGAAGAAGAAGAAGAAGAAGAAGAAGAAGAAGAAGAAGAAGAAGAAGAAGAAGAAGAAGAAGAAGAAGAAGAAGAAGAAGAAGAAGAAGAAGAAGAAGAAGAAGAAGAAGAAGAAGAAGAAGAAGAAGAAGAAGAAGAAGAAGAAGAAGAAGAAGAAGAAGAAGAAGAAGAAGAAGAAGAAGAAGAAGAAGAAGTTCTATCAAGACACGTTATCTATCAAGACACGTTAAGGTTATGGCCAGTGGAATAGTTACCTTCTAACATCCTATTTTTAAATATGATGATAATGTAAAAAAGAAATATTTAGATTCAATATTCTTTAAATTCCAATTTAATATGGTGTATGTTATGGACTTATCCCATTAACAAGTTCTCTATGTCTTTGTCAAGTTCTTAAACTGTTTTAATCCATAAAATTTTTATCCTGATAAAAAATTATTCGTTAGAGGTTGTGCAAACCTGCAAGGCAGATGCTTTGTTAGACCATCAGCATCATCTGGAACATGGACGTAGTCAGAGTTTATGTTGAGGCAACCACACAAGAAGCAACAAGTTAGCATCATGTTAGTAATGGTCAGACTTCGTGTAAGACCATGTTTTTCATGAAAAGTGTTTATTATAGTTAAATTGTAGAATATGTTAGCATCATTTAGTTATGGTTAATGAATTCAAGACTTGTGAATGTTGTGAATCACTTTAGATAGGTACATAGAACTTCTATATATTGGGTTTTTATTTGCGTAATAGATCTGATCTCTTGAAGACTTCAACAATTGAGGACCATAATTTGTAGATGACTTACTAGGAAACTTCGGTGCACAAAAATGTGTGTATATATACACAGGTATTTGGTAAGGTATGTCTTTTTTATTTTGTAATTAAATCTTTTGGGGTTGAATAAAATTGTCCTCTCTAATATGGATAGGATCTTCATAAAAACACTTTGCTTTTATAGTTTTTGCAAGATTGAAGGTACGATTTCTCAATTATGAGGATCTATATGCATTGTGCTTGTACTCAAATAGGTGCCGGCACCATGGTGATGTCAATGGAGCAAACGACGCCACGTTGTTCTCTCATTTTAATTTGAGCTTTCTTTTCTAAATTGATTACTTGGTCCAATTTCAACCATCCTCCCGATCTTATCGATGGATGAAATTTTATTTGGAAATCACTTGGTACAATTCTTGATTGGATAATGCTTTGGGCTCGAAGAGTTGGGTTAATATTAGTTCTTGTTGCAATTCTAGACATTCTACATGTTGCATCTGTATTTAGTGGTTGTGAATCAAAGATGTTATAAATGTGTGAACTAGTTCGTGGCATGTGTTGTAAATCTTATGGATGGATATTTAAATCGAATGTCGGTAGAGATGTAGGTATTAGGACATCTTGAAAGAATTTGAGATTTCGAAATTGAATAAACCTTGATGAAACTTTTACATCCCGCAACATTGTACGGGTACACAACTAGTTATTTATTTTAATAATATGTTTTTTTTTCATTATACTCAATACATTAATTATTTACAAAATTAAAGAAGATATTAATATGTTGGTGTTGGCTTAAAACGAACAATTTATTTCTTATACTTTTTTTAGCGTTATTATTCAAGCTGATTTATAACTTTTTATCACCAAAATTTCATAAAAAAACATAACAAAATATTTTAGTTGAAGTAACGGTATGCTAGTGATAAACGTAACCTTGATTAAAAAATAAATAAAAATAAACGTTATTTTACCTGCCATCGATTACAAAAATTTGGTTTCGATTGATAAGGGTCGAAATTATACATCTTTAGTCATAAACTTGTTTAGAAGGACACATCAGATTTCTCTTTACTATATATTATATATAAAGTTTGTGTTGTTCCTCTATGCATCTCTATGATGGGTAAATCTCCATGAAAGAGGCAACTTTCGTGTGCTACCTTTACGCGTAAATCTTGTTTCGAGGGAAAGGCTGGGTTCGTAAGCTGCAAGAAAGGAGAGAGAGAGACAGACTATCTATTTTTGGAAGTCGATTTTATAATTTTTTTTTATCAGCAATCAACAACCATTCATAACCTAAATTACAATTAGGGGGCGTTTGGTTCGTATAATGAAATTTAATGGAATTGGAATCCATTGAAGGAATTGAAATGAAATTTGATGGAATTTGATCACACGTTTGATTGGTAGGAATTGAAATAAGTTCAATTCTTTCATTTAGGCAAGGAATGATGAATTTCCTTGATTTGTGGAATTCAAAGGATTCCATCATAATGTGAACCAAACAAAGGAATTGAAATTTGATCAAAAGAATTATCCATTCTAATTCCTTCAAAATCCATGAATCAAACACCCCGTTTCTATTATTTAATTAAATTGAGTCCATTATTTTCATGTTTATGAACCTTTCTCTTTCTTATTCCTTTTTTAAGATAATATATTCCTTTCTTTTAGTTATTTAAAAAATATAATAATTACATATTTTTAAACTCATTTTTATTATCAATATATATCTATATATCTATACTATATTATAAATATAACATAAAAAACTCTTAAAAACAAGTTTTAAAGCTTAATGTATCGTTATTTAATACTAATTACTTAAAAAACAACCATTAAAGCTGTATATACTACATCTAATGCTATTTATTAATTTTCAACTATTATCTCTAACCATTTTAACTCTCTTAAAATCATTTTCCATTTTAACTCCCCTAAAATAACTCTCAGCATAATTAAATATAGAATAAAAATCAAATTTTAAATATAACAATATAAAATATAATTAAAAAAATCTAACAAAATATTTTATAAAAAAATATATTATTAAACCAAAATAAATTATATTATATTATTAAGTCTAAATTAAACAAATTTATATAAAAAAATCATTATCGCTCTCTCATAACCAACCAAAATCGTAATGTAAATCGACAAAAAATATAAAATAAAATGAAACATAAAATCGTGATGTATCTAGCGGCATTGCGCGAGTACACTTCTAGTATATTATAAAAACGACATAAAAAACTCTTAATTACAACATTTTAAGCACAAGATACAACTAATTAAAATCAATTACTTAATTTACAATTTCTTAATACATTTGGTACAACCTTTCCAAGCACAGTATCTTACATAATCATCTATTTGTGGAATATATACTCATTTATTAATATAAATATTTGTTTTTTTTGTGGAGGATTTTATAAAATAGATTTTATATTAGCATAATCTATTTTAAATGTAGATTTTATATTTAAATCTATATTAATGAGATGTAATATAAAAAAAAAATCTTCCGTATTTTTTTATATTACGTATCACAATGACTTTTCCATATTTTAATTTATAATTTTTTTTCCATATTTTATTTTATAAATTTTTTTTACATAATGAGATGTAATATAAACTATTTTTTCTTCCGTGTTTTTTTTTTGCTAATATAAAATCTATTTTATTTTATAAAATCTACACGTATTTTATATTAGCATAATATAAAATCTACACGTATTTTTTCTTTTGTTAATATAAAATCTACACGTATTTTTTTTTCAAAAGCATTAAAAAAGAAAAAACAAGATTGATATAAATTAAAAATAAAAAATAACGAGATACAGTAATAAATTATCGTATTTTTAAAATAAAAATATTCCCCAATACTTTTCAAATTAATCAAGTGTAAAGAAAATAAAATAGAAACGATGTATATATAAAAATATACTTCCATATCTATATCTATCTATATCTATATCTATACTATATTATAAAGATGGCATAAAAAATCTTAAAAACAAGTTTTAAAGCTTAATGTACCGTTATTTAATGTTAAATTACTTAAAAAAAACAAGCATAAAAGTTGTATGTACTACATTTAATGCTATTCATTAATTTTCAATTATTATCTCTAACAATTTTAACTTTTCTAAAATCATTTTCCACTTTAACTCACCTAAAATAAATCTCAGCATATTTTAGATATAAAAAATTTAAAATATAATTAAAAAATATTACAAAATATTTTATAAAAAAAAGTATATTATTAAACCAAAATAAATTACATTATATTATTAAGTCTAAATTAAACAAATTTATATAAAAAAAATCATTATCACTCTCTCACAACCATTCAAAATCGTAATGTAAATCGACAAAAAACAGAAAATAAAATGAAACATTAAAATCGTGATGTATCTAGCTGCATTGTGCGAGTACATTTCTAGTTTTTAATATATTTACATTTAAATGTAAAATCGAAAATAAAAATAAAAGATTTTAAAATATTCTCTACATTCACTATAAATATATATAGCTTCTCTATGTATAATCCGAGTACAAGAAGAAGACGAACAGTCGGGTGTCAATGGCGGAACCTGCAACTGAACAAAAGGTATTCCACTATATTTTTGTTTATTTGAAAAACTAATTTTTTATATTTTATTTTATTTACTGAGGATTTGTTTATATTTTTCAAAATCCACAATCATATTTTTCGAAGTAGGGGAATAAGATATATATACATATCTTTATTTTTATCGACTAATACTATGAGGTCTTGAAGTCAATAGTCAGATAAATTTTCAAGTGGTACTGAGTGAATTTGAACTATATCAGTTGAGTTACCGGTTACAAAAGATAAAAATAATATATTTTCTTTGTCATATTTGATGTGGGTTGAATGTTGTTAATTAATCTACAGATTTATACGTTCAAAGTGATTGTCAAGTGTTGTCGAGGAGGTTTCAGAAAAATTGCAAAATCTGTAAAAACATATGTTCATATTTATAATTATTTCAATAATAGTTATATGTTGTGAGACATGTCGTTTGAGTTTTAAATAATATAATACAAAACTATTACCAATATTATTGCACAAACTCATAACAACAAACGATTAAGAATATATGCAAATTAACCACTTATGAAAATACATTCGTTTTTCACATTGTATTTTATTAACTGTTAACAGAGAAATTACGTTTCATTTTAACTCGGTTCAATATTCCAACAAAAAATTTATCCTCCCATGCAATGCACGGACCCAACACTAGTTATATTATAAAAACGGTATAAAAAACTCTTAATTACAACATTTTAAGCACAAGTTACAACTAATTAAAGCCAATTACTTAATTTACAATTTCTTAATGCTTTGGTACAACCTTTCCAAGCACAGTATCCCACATAATCATCTATTTGTGGAATTGATACTCATTTATTAATATAACTATTTGTTTTTTTGGTGGAGGATTTTATAAAATAGATTTTATATTAGCATAATCTATTTTAAATGTATCTATTTGTGGAATGAATACTCATTTATTAATATAACTACTTGTTCTTTTGGTGGAGGATTTTATAAAATAAATTTTATATTAACATAATCTATTTTAAATGTAGATTTTACATTTATATCTATATTAATGAGATGTAATATAAAATCTTTTTTCTTCCGTATTTTTTTATATTACATCTCATAATGATTTTTCTATATTTTATTTTATAAAATCTTTTTACATAATGAGATTTAATATAAACTCTTTTTTCTTCCGTATTTTTTTTGTTAATATAAAATCTATTTTATTTTATAAAATCTACACGTATTTTATATTAGCATAATATAAAATCTACACGATTTTTTTTTGATAATATAAAATTTACACGTATTTTTTTTCACGAGTATTAAAAGAAGAAAAAAGAAGATTGATATGAATTAAAAATAAAAAATAACGAGATACACTAATAAATTATCGTATTCTTTAAAATAAAAATATTCCCCAATACTTTCCAAATTAACCAAGTGTAAAGAAAATATAATAGAAACGATGTAGATATAAAAATATTATTCCATATTTTTAATATATTTACATTTAAATGTAAAATCGAAAATGAAAATAAAAGGTTTTAAAATATTCTCTACATTCATTATAAATATATATAGCTTCTCTATATATCATCCGAGTACAAGAAGAAGACAAACGGTCGGGTGTAATGACGGAACCTGCAACTGAACAAAAGGTATTCCACTATATTTTTGTTTCTTTGAAAAACTACTTTTTTATATTTTATTTTATTTACTGAGGATTTGTTTATATTTTTCAAAACCCACAATCATAATTTTCGAAGTAGGGGAATAAGATATATATACATATCTTTATTTTTATCGATTAATACTATAAGGTCTTGAAGTCAATAGTCAGATAAATATGTTGTGAGACATGTCGTTTGAGTTTTAAATAATATAATACAAAACTATTACCAATATTATTGCACAAACTCATAACAACAAACGATTAAGAATATATATGCAAGTTAACCACTTATGAAAATACATTCGTTTTTCACATTGTATTTCATTAACTGTTAACAGAGAAATTACGTTTCATTTTAACTCGTTTCAATATTCCAACAAAAAATTTATCCTCCCGTGCAATACACGTGCCCAACACTAGTATTTTAATGAATAGAATAACATTTATAAATCAATCCATCAAATTTAAAAACCTACATATTTTCAAAATAACTATTTCCACCTAAAAGTAAAGAAGTTTATATTTATACTTAAAATTCATTTCTTTTTGTGTATAAATGTTTTTCGAATTAGAAAAACAAAAAAGAAAAAGAAAACTTTAAAACCAAACCTAAGTTGCCTTCGCCGCCCTCCTCCTCCTGCGGCCGTCTTCTTCCCTAACCTCTGTAACACACGGCGGTGCTCGTACTAGTTTTTGGGGAGCAACCATGGGGCGTAGCAGCAACAGCAGTCAAGCTCTACTTGACCTGGAAAACAACGCTCAAAATTCCTCTTCCAAAGGTATTTTCCTCAAACACACTGATAGTATCCACTTTATATGCTAATCAAATCATTTTACTTGTAGAATCAGCGCTTCTTGTTTGCAAAAGAGCTGATGAGGATCTGTTGAAGAAGCTCGAAGCCGCAAAAACTAGAGCTAATGGACCTCCTGATTCCAAGCCTACCATTGCCGCTCCTCCTCCTAGCCAAGGTTACACGTTATCCTTGTTTTTGCTTATACATGTTTAATTATCAATGATTTGCTGTTCGAATTGTAATCGTAGACATGTTCTAAATCAATTTTCGGATTTTCCTAATTTGATGAATTATGGATGTTTTGATGCATGATTAATGTTTAAATCTGGATTAACTACACAAAGATGAATAGATTGATAGCATCTGCACAGCAAAGTGTGTAATGAGTTGATTTCGTTAAACTGAATATGTGCACTAGGTTTAGTTGATCAATTTATCAAGCAACCCTGTAATAAACGACCAGGGGAAAAAGGCACACAGGGATTTGGTGTTAGAAATTTTGGACTATTTTAATGGTTTAGTGTGCTTGTTTTTGTTTGTGTGTATGGTTTCGTTTTGGCTGTTTTGAAGGCGGTTGTGGATACATCTATCTGCATGTTTGGTGTTGCAATTTGCTCCTACTTTAGGGCAAAATGAGATGCATTGTGGATTTGGCTGTTGTTAACTTGTTCAACTTTGTGTTATTAATCTGAAGATCAATCCAATTGATATACTCCCTATCCCTAAATAAATGCAATGCAGCAATGCTTCTCTTTTTGTTTAAACTTCAATTTCAAATTATCTATCTGCTTGTTTGTGACTTTGTTATTATTGAAATGTATTCTAATGTCTGTCTCCATTAAACTATGTGGCTGGTGAACCAGCGTGTTCTGTATTTTGGGATGGAGGGTTTATAAGCTTGATAAAAGAGCATCGAGGAGTATGATATTTAACTCCATTAAACTTTGATTTACAAGATTGGGTTGAATATCATACTCCTCAATGCTCTTTTCCCCATCTACAGTCTCAACATCTTTCTCTTTATTCTTGAACTTTTGACGTATCTTGGCTTCTATGCTTCTCCAGGTCCAGGGATGTCTATTTAGTAGGAAGTAGGAACTAGGAAGATCGGCAACGTATATGATGCATAAAATTAGTTCACTATCAAGAAACTTTTTTTTAATGCAGAGGACTTCTGCCATGTGAGCACTTATGTGGACGTGGTCAAAATTTCTTTTGGCTATATTTGCCTGTTTTTAAATGTCAAACATATATGAACATTCAAAGGAAGTTTATGGTCTTAGAAAACTTTACCAAGTATAGGAACCAATGAGATGAAATTAAAAAAATTGTATATTTATGTTGTTCTCAAGGTCTTATTTTTGCTGCAGTTATGGGAAAAGTGAGAGATTTTTTAGGAGTCATGGCAGAGTCAAACAAGAAGTTGCAGCTCGATGCAATGGTATGAAAATTTTCTTCTGTTTATTGCTCAACACATGTGTATAGACATCTTACCAAATTGTGCACTTATTATATATGCAGAACTCTAAGAACTACGATATTGAGGCACTCACAGGGGATGAATCAGAATACATCGAAATGGTATGTAATTGCCTTTTCGTTACTCTTTGTGCATACGAATTACAAGCATTCTTAGTGAAAAGTAAATTCCCTTGCAGACCAATTTGCGAACATAGAGTTATTGTGAAATTTCGGTAATCTTATTGAAGTTCATTGCATGTATTAAATGCTTTGTTAATTAGTAAAGCATTTATTTAATTTACAAGTGATTTGCTTTCTGAATCATCGTGCTTGGTTACCATTGTCCTTGTAAGAAATGCCAAAGACGCTATAATTAATAACTAAAAACGTGGATCTGCCAGCCATAGCCATCCGTGTTGCAACCTAGGCTTGTCGTGAGGCTAGGTGATAGAGACCGATTCGTGATGGTCAATCTCCAAGAAAGCCGAAGCTCGAGAGAAGAATTTTTGGAACAATTTTCTGCTTAGTTTTTCATAATGAAACAAAGTACAATATTTATAAGAAATAAACTCTAAACTAACTCACTCCTAAACTAACTCACTCCTAAACTAACCCACTACTTCCTAAGCCACAATTAAGGGAAATACATGCCCATGACTCCTATTTAGGAGGCCACATATTTACAATTAAAATAAATAAATAAAAACACAATAACTTAATTAATTAGTAACTCCAAGTCTGTATGAATACCCTCCCCTCAAAAAAGGGCCTTGTCCTCAAGGCCGTTAGCCAAAACGCCGGGGTCCGATGCAAACGGAATGGATGTGGGGATCTCCTCCGCAGACTCAAGAAGTAGGAACTGAGGAGGAGTGCAACGGTGTCCCGGATGATATTTTTCGGGGCAACGAAAGCAGAGACCTTGGGAGCGGCGGGTTTGGACTTCCGCCGGTGTCAATCGACGAAGAGGAAGAGCGGTTGGTGGTTGCGGTGGTGTGGGGAGGATCGTCGGGGTGGTCGATGGAGACGGTGGTGGAGGGGCCGAGGATGGCGAGAATGGGGCAGTGTGAGAGCTACCAGAATGGCAAGGAGATGGGGCGACCAATTTATCTTCGACCAACTTTGACAACCCGTAAGCTTGTTGGATGGAGGAGGGCTTGTGGAGTGATAACTCTTGTTGGATGTCGATGCGAAGACCTGAAATAAAACAGTTGAGAAGGGCTTCCGGAGAAAGACCGATGACACAATTGCTAACACGTTCAAATTCGGTTTGATAGTGGGAAACCGATCCAGTTTGGTGAATCTTGAATAAGGTGGCCTGATGATTTTCGAAGGATGACGGACCAAATCGGAGCTCCAAAGCGCGAGTGAAAGCTGGCCAGTCGGTGAGTAAACAATTATTGTGAAGGTACTTATACCAACTGAGTGCATCACCTTTGAGATGAAAGGCAACAATTGAAACGCGTTGGTCGGGCGAGATGTTGTAAAACTGAAAGTACTGGTTGGCTTGGAAGAGCCAATCCAGAGGTGCAGAACCGTCGAAGACCGGTAGTTGAATCTTTGGGGACTTGAGGGGAATTCCGTGTGGGGGTGGGGGTGGGGGTGGAGGCGGAGGAGGGGGGACCATGGTTGGGATCGGTTTCGATCTTGGCAAAAGCAGTGACGAGGTTGGCAGTAGTGGCTGTGTTGGTGGCAATTTGCTTGGCGAGGTTTTCGATTTGGGTGACGGTGGAGGTGGAGGCAGCAAGAAGTTTGGCAAGGCTGTCCGCCATGGCAGCCATAGACTCCTCCAAGGATGGTGGATCACGTTTGAGAGGCATGGTGATCAATGAAAGCACCAATGATAGAGACCGATTCGAGACGGTCAATCTCCAAGAAAGCCGAAGCTCGAGAGAAGAATTTTTGGAACAATTTTCTGCTTAGTTTTTCATAATGAAACAAAGTACAATATTTATAAGAAATAAACTCTAAACTAACCCACTCCTAAACTAACTCACTCCTAAACTAACCCACTACTTCCTAAGCCACAATTAAGGGAAATACATGCCCATGACTCCTATTTAGGAGGCCACATTTTTACAATTAAAATAAATAAATAAAAACACAATAATTAATTAGTAACTCCAGGTCTGTATCACTAGGGCTGCACTTTTGCTAAAGCTAGGATTCGATGTCTTCATCTGTTTTTGCTTGCTTCTTTTCTACTCTCTGTCTACTGATAAATCCTAACCTTGGCTAACCACTCAATTTTGAAAAGACAAGCGATCATAAAGGACTTGGGAAATAAACCTCATAAATTAGATAATATCTGATAAAATGAGAACCACAATTCAAATTGTAAAATAAAGTTGTGGAATTAAATATAGCAAACATAAACCATAAGCTAGAGAAACTTAGATAGAGTAGACTAGTAGTGTAGATAACACAATCCACCTTGGAAGTTCAACTGTTTGAACACCATGAAAATAACACGATCTATCTTGTTAGCTTTATCACCTTTATTTTTAATCATTTTGTAACATATATAAGGATTGTTTTATTCTTATTAATAAATATTTTCAGCTCTAGAAGTTGCTGTTTGCAACAAAAAGCCAAATATGATGGTCTGGAAAGTCACTCACCCTTAGATTTACAATTTTACCCCATGTATCATTTTTTGTTATTTGATGGGTTTTAGATGTTTGTAACAAAATGCATGCCAAATTTTCGTTCGAAAGGTACTTAGGTTTGACCTCAAAAGTAGTGGAGGTATTTGCATCTTGTGGAAATTGCAACAATTTTTATTTTAGAAACCTCTCAGAGCTAAATTTACAGTTTGTTACGACATAATTGTTGGTACTGATTTTCCCTCTAGCAAAATCACATACTCCCTCCATCTAGTGGGAATTGTAACAATTTCTATGTTGGGACATCCTATGAAGACTGTCACTTTTCGTTTTCTTGGAAACCTTTTGACCTAATTACTTGTAATCATAGCTTAAGACTCTCCGATAATTCTTCGCATAACCTTTTTTCTAAGCCAGGGTCTTCATAGCCTTTCTACTCCTTGGGGTAGAGTCAAGGTCTCCATACATTTTACCCTCTCCAGGCCCTACTCTGTGCGGCGTTTACCGAGTTCGTTTGGTTTGGTTTGGTTTGGTTTGGTTTGGTTTGGTTTGTTTGTTTGATCTAAACAAGATTCTACCTATTTTGTTATAAGAGGGTATTGAATGCATTCGGTTATTACTTAAAAACACTTTCCTCAAAACTATTATTCCCTCCTAAAGTACATGTCAACAATGAAAAAGGCACATAGACTTAGAAATATGTAATTTTCACAATGTTTATAATTAAATAAATTACAATTTTACCCTTATAATAGATGGAGAAATGAATTGCTCCATCTCATAATTTAGCGTAGGATTGGAAAGTAGACACTTTTTGAGGACAAACTAAAATAAAAATGTGAACAGTTATTTTTGGAACGGATGGAAAATGTTGCTAGACAGACCTTGCAAATTTGAAAGTTCTTTTAAAGTTGTTTTGTGTCACTTGACCAACTCAGGATTTGATGCTGGGTGTTGCTGATCTTCACACTCCTGAGGCTGTGGCTGCTGCTGAATCTGCCATTGTTGGTTCTCAACCAGTCATCTCTCTTGATGCTAGTAGTAGTGACTCTGAATCCGAATCAGAAGATACCAGTGATGACGACGACGATGATGATAGCAATGATGAAACTAACGAGGGTAAATGTAAAACTCGTGACGATAAACCGACAAATGCAATGTCTGAAAACGGCCAAAGAAGAAAGCGACCAAAGATCGTTGAGCTCTCGTAGGTGAAATCCACGATGATGTCAAAAGATAGTGCGACAATTGCTGGTTTTGCACAGGGTTTCTACTAGGAAGGAGGTAGAGTTCCATATAACCACTGCAATATGTTGGTGATTGTTACCTGTATGCATGAAATATTGCTTCGGATTTAATCAATTTTGCTCGATCTCAATCGACTCGTTTTAATCTGTTATGCTGTTTTTATTTTCTGGGCCTGATTTGGGACTCGAATACGTAACCTTTGGGAAGGATGCTAACGGCCCAAGTCTTATTGCCAAATAACTTTAAACTTTGGTGCATGCTTGGTATACACTCGCGATCAAATAGAGGCTCTTAATCATTTGAGTAAATTACATTTTTCATCCTTATGGTTTGTTAAGAATTACGACTTTTGTCCCTGTGGTGTTTAAATTACGGTTTTTGTTCCTGTACTTTGTAATTCATTGTTATTTTCGTCTCTGAGATCAACTCCCACCTTTTAAGTATGAAGGGCGAAAACCATAATGACAAAAGCAACAATGAATTGTAAATCATAAGGACAAAAACAATAATGTATTGCAAATTATATGGATGAAAATCGTAATTTTAAAAATACTGGGACGAAAATAGCAATTTTCAACAAACTATAGAGACTTAAAACATAGTTTTCTCTATTCATTTAGATATGGAAGTGGTTGATTAAAATTTTGTATGGATTAAGATGTTTATAAAGAGGACGAAAAGTTATTATTTGTTTCGTGTACAAAATAAATTGTTTGAATGATAAAGATTATTATTTTACTCAGCAAAATTATTGTTTGTAGATTTTCTAAACGAGTGCGACAAAAAATATCAATTTATGAATCAGTTGAAATAAAATTGTTTGATCTAACAAGATAATGTAAATTCAATGATACTATCATAATATCTTTAATAAAGATGAGATAGCCTTTGAAACGAGTAAGTACCATTGATAATGAAGAAATTTAATGTTGTATACAATATCAAAATTAATAAATATCTAATATGTATACAATATCAAAAATTAAAAATATCAGTAAACTATTACCAACAAATAAAAATATAAAAAAGCCGGTTAAAATATATTAGAATAATATATTACCACATTTTAAATACAATCGAAATTAAACAACTTTATGTATCCGAGGCTATATTGCCACATTTAAATAATTCCATAAAGACTAGGCATATATCCGTGCACGATGTGGCGTAAAAAATCGTGTAATCGAAGGAATAATTGACAAAAGTATGTATCCGCTCGTGAAACATCTCGAAATCAAAATGATAACAACGTTTTCATTTAAAGTTTGTATTATTCGTTCTTATCGATACTTTAGTCTATGAAAAACGGTGCTTGAGTCGTTTAGTGCACTTATATGTGAATCATAGACTAAAGTATCGATAAGGACGAAGAAATACAAACTTAGAATGAAACATTGTTGTCATTTTGATTTCGAGATGTTTCGCGAGCGAATACATACCTTTGTCAATTATTCCTTCAATTTCACGATTTTTCGCGTCACATCGTGCACGGGTATATGCCTAATTTATAATAATAATGAAATGTATTTTTAATACATTTTAGTTGATCTGCGATTATGTATTTTTAATATGCTAAAAGTGGAAAAAAAAAACGTATGGATAGAAAACAAATTAATTCATAGATATTAATGATATTTAATAGTACGGTTACATTAAAAAATATTCAATATTGAGCTCGTTTTGAAGATATTGACGAGCCGATTATAATGGTATAATTTGTAAAAAAAGAAACATATTTTTCATTGCATTTTGTTCATATACTATTATTTGTGTTAATATAACAAATGTGTAAAATGAAAAATGAAAAAGTAAGAGATATAAAGTAAATTAAATAACTAATTGTAAAGATGTTAAATGTTACATTGAATTTTGAAAATAACCGTTTTACAATTTTAATATAATAGTATATATATAGATAGTATATATATATAATGTTACACATTTATGCTATCCATAAAAATATTCATTAATTAGTTTATATTAAAATTATTGACGAAAAAGTTATAATATTAGAATTTATAATACTAATGAAATATATTTTTAATATATTTTAGTTGAGCTACAATTCTATATTTTTAATATGTTAACGGTGAAAACAAAACAAAACGTACGGATATAAAACAAACTAATTCATAGATGTTCATAGTTTTTAATAGTACGGTTAAATTAAAAAATAGAGTGAATTGTGGATTTGGTCCCTATGGTTTTGTGATTTCTTTGACCATGATCCTCATTCTATGTTTATTGTGAATTTGGTCCTTGTGGTATTCAATTTGTTTTGGCCATGGTTCTTCTGACTAACATCTCCGTTAAATCAAAAACCATTTTCGCCATTTGCCATTTTTTTTGTCCTTTTACGATAAGAAAAAAACAATACTTTTATACACACACATATAACGATATCAAAATAAATAAAATATAATATTATTGTATGATTTGATTGTTTAACTTTTTTAAAAAACTAACTATATTAATACGATTTAATTTGATTATTAAATTATAGCATAAAGATTTTTTTTTTTTTACAAAAAGCATGGTTTTAATCGATGTGTCTTCATCTTTTTACCGACGTTCAATATTGGCTGATGTGTTTTTAGCCTAATTCCATGATTTTGAGAGATTTTTAAAGTTTTTTGCTTGATTTCGAGATATTTTTTAAGTTTTTGTTATCGATTTCCATTATTTATGCTATATTTATGTTATTAAATCGTATTAATAAAATTAAATCGTTGTTAAAGGAAAAGCAGAATAGAACAACAATATACAGAGAGAATGAATCTGTAATTCTCATTAATCATAAACCCTTTAAATAGGGAGAAGTTTACAAAGAAAAAGAAACATTAATTATGGTAAATTCTAATACTAGGAAAATATTATATCAATCACTTCCTTTTGATGATGGCACATAATCCTACAACACTCCCCCTTGTGCCGAGTCAAAGGAGTGATGATGCACAAAGGATCGGGTATTTGGTCTGGTAGTGCTAACCCACCAAGTGTAAAGCCCGTAGGACATAACTAAGTCTTTGTCATACAACGTAATGAGAATAATGAGGTCCTAATGTTTAAGGCTCTCCTTTGGCGCAAGGTTTCTCATAACGCCCTGGATTGACCATGATGAGACTTACTCTCTCATGATGGATGTTATTACATCTGAATAATTTATTAGTCTAGTAGTTTTCGAAGGACTGGAAATGCAACTCATGGATGTGGTTACTGCATGTCTCTATGGGGACCTAGATTCAGAGATATATAAAAGCATTCGATGATATTACATTATCAAAATCAAGTAACTCTAAACCACAAAATGCTCTTGCAATAAAAGTAAAACGCTCATTTTATATAGTGAAGCAATCTATATGAATGTTCTATAACCACCTAGGTAGATACTTGATTGGGAAAGTATATAATAACGATGAATTGTGCCCTTGCGTATTTATTTAGGAAAACAAGTTCTAAATTTTCAGTGTAGCTCTATATATCGATGTTATGAACATAATAGTCACTCTTGATGAAATAAGAGAAACAACAAGCTACTTGAAATCTGAAATTGAGATGAAAGATCTTGGGAAAACTTGGTTTTGTCTAGCTATTTGAGCTAGAACATCAAGTTTGTGAAATATTAATTCACCGATCGCATATGTCCAAAAAATAATCAGGCAATTTAATATGGACAAAGCGCATCCGGTTAGCACTCCCATGATCGGTCGAAGTGTCGGATATAAGGAAAGATCCATTTCGTCTAAAAGGACGATGACGAAAAATGTTGGGAGTTGGAATTCCCTGTCTAAGTACAATATGCGCATTATTGTACTTAGCACAATACACTTAACCGTATATTGTATTTCTCAGTGAATTTGTTAGCTAGATTTAGCTCAGCGCCAATGCAATGTCATTGGAATGATATCAAATGGATCTTTTGAAATAATTGACATAGGCTTATACTTTCCCTATAGAAAGAAAAATGTGATTGATAATGAAACTTCAATACCTAATTAGAATATAAGCAGCAAAAGTACTAGCTCTTATAGAAAAACACCAAACAATGTCTTGGTATGTCTTTGCTGATATTAGGTATCTGTCTGACCCATACAAAGGTTGTTCCCAAACTGGATAAAGAATTACCACAAGGAACACGTCGATTGCTTGGAAGTGAATTAAGCAATCCTTTGTAACTACCCCTTGAACTAATCTAAGAATATTACTCCCCATGATAATTAAATAATGTATATGATTTAGGACTATCATTGCATATATTAGAGGATCTAGTAATTATGGGTTCAACCAGTATCCTACTTGTATATATGGAAATAATGCATCATGTATCGAAGAAATGAACATAAGATACATCAAATATTCTACTTAAATCTTATACAATCAGCAATAAGAAAACTCTCATCGAGATTCAATTGAATCAAGTAAGATGTCAGGAGAACATGACACATTTTACCAAATCATTACCTAAAACCATATATTGGAAAACATGTAGAAAGCAAGTGCAAATGTTTTCCAAACTCCCTTGATTAATGCACGAATCAGGGGGAGTAATAGACAAAAGGGAGAGTCTACTATATTTGTGATATTGGTATGTTGTATAGCTAAAATATATAAAAGTTACCTCAAATATCGAAATGTAACTTGATTTCACGGTCACTTTGTTCTAAGGAGCGTACGTGCTGATAACGTGTTAAAGGAAAAACAGAATAGAACAACAATATACGGAGATAATGAATCTGTAATTCTCATTAATCATAAACCCTTTAAATAAGGAGAAGTTTACAAAGAAAATGAAACATTAATTATGGTAAATTATAATATTAGGAAAATATTATATCAATCACTTCCTTTTGATGATGACACATAATCCTACAACAATCGTATTAATATAGTTAATCTTTTAAGAATGGTAAACAATCAAATCATATAATAATATTCTATTTTATTTATTTTGATATCGTTATATGTGTGTATAAAAGTATTGTTTTTGCTTATTGTAAAAGGACAAAAAAATGGCAAATGGCGAAAATGGTCCTTGATTTAACGAAGTTAACGGAGATGTTAGTCAAAAGGACCATGACCAAGACAAATTGAATACCACAAGAACCAAATCCACAATAAACATAGAATGAGGACCATTGTCAAAAAAATCACAAAACCACAGGGACCAAATCCATAATTCACTCTAAAAAATATTCAATATTTGGCTCGTTTTAAAGGTATTGACGAGACGATTATAATGATATAATTTGTAAAAAAGAAACGATTTTTATTGCATTTTTGTTCATATACGATTATTTGTGTTAATATGATAATGATGTAAAATGAAAAATGAAAAAACAAGGGATATAAAGTAAATTAAATAATTAATTGTAAGGGTGGTAAATGTAACATTGTAAGGGTGGTAAATGTTATTGTACAAAGATTGCATAATAACTGTTTTAGAATTTTTAGGGATATAAAGTAAATTAAATAAGTAATTGTAAGAGTGGTAAATGTAACATTTAAGGGTGGTAAATGTTATTGTATAAAAGATTGTACAATAACCGTTTTAGAATTTTTATATAAAACAATTTAATTCGTAGATATTCATGATATTTAATAGTATGGTTAAATTAAAAAATATTCAATATTGGACTCGTTTTGAAGGTATTGACGAGACGATTATAATGGTATAATTTGTAAAAAAAGAAACGTATTTTTTCATTGCATTTTTGTTCATATACGATTATTTGTGTTAACATGATAAAGATGTAAAATGAAAAATGAAAAAACAAGAGATATAAAGTAATTAAATAATTAATTGTAAGGGTGGTAAATGTAACATTTAATTTTTCAAAAACCGTTTTTCAAGAACTGACTTTTTTCAAGAACCGTTTTAGAATTTTAATTATATAGTATAGATTATCAACTTTTTGTAGATGAGACTGTCATATCAAATATCTTATGGGATCTCAAACAAACAGTTTTTAGAAAGATCAAAAACTAAGGGCGCGTTTGGTTTGCGGGATTGGATTTCAAGGAGAGATTTGGATTTGGAGAGATTTTGATTTGGGGGGATTTGAAATCCCTTCATGTGTTTGGTTTGTAGGATTTGGAATGGATTTCAAATCCATTGCTTTACAAGTCTTGTTTGGTTTCTAGGATTTGGATTGAGTTTTTTTTTTAATTATTTGTTCGTTTTATAAAGAATTTATTTTTGTTGGTAAATTAAAATTTTTTATTGATTTTTCTAAAATTATATATTTAATCATCAATTAATTGTTGCTTTAGCAATGTTTTAAAAACCGGGTCGACCCGACCGGTTGAACCGGGAACCGGTGAAAAGACCGGGTCAATTGCGATCGGGTTGATGCCATTTTATGACCAGGATTTGAACCGGCCGGTTCTATTAAAAAACCGGTTGAACCGGTCATAACGAACCAGTATCGAACCGGTTGACCCGGTAACAAAAGTTAAAAACCAATAGTCCAATAGGCAATACGTATTAGCATTAAAAACCAACACTCCAATGTCTCAAGATCCATGATTTGGTTTGATCGTTATGTTTCGTTTTGATGTTTTTGGATTGATGTAAAATCTGTTGTTATTTGTTTTTTTAATGATGTAAAACTTGTGAACATCAAAATTTTGGTTTTATATGTAGGAAAATGAAAATTACAAAAAAATTCTTGAAACCGGGTTGACCCGGTGGTTGAACCGTGACCCGGTCACCACACCGGGTCAACCAAAAAACCGGTTTTTAAAACATTGTGCTTTAGAATTCATAGGATTTGGATTTCAAATCCACGTCCAATGCCAATGATTTCCAAATCCATCATATGAGGGATTTTAAAATGGTCAACGGATTTGAAATCCGGTCAACGAAATCCTTTCCTGCAAACCAAACGCAGGATTGGAATGGATTTGAAATCCAAATCCCTCCAAATCCATTCCAATCCCCCAAACCAAACGCGCCCTAAGTTAATTTATAGGTGTCAAACACAGTCTTAAGAGCATCTCCAATGCATAAGCTATTAAGACTTTTTACTATTTACAAAAAGTCTTTACAATGACTTGATAGCATTGAGCATGAAGGCTTTTTAAAAGGTTTTTGAAAAATGACTTGGTCTCCAATAAACTTTTGATGTTATAGCTTTTTCCAAGTTTATATGTATAAAAAATTAATTATTAAATACAAAAAGTCTTTGGAAAGGGTTGGTTGCATTGGAGAGGGTTTTTAAAGATAGATTTTTCTTAAATAGAAGTAGTGGAAATATGATGTTGCTAAAGTAAAAAGTCATCAAATGACTTAACCATTATGGATGCTCTAAGGTAATGTTGGTTGTACACAGTAGATAGGACAAAAATGGATATAATAAAATTGGATTGGACAAGACATGACTAAGGGGCTGCTTACCAACAATAGCTGATAAGCGCTGTCTGAAATAAGAGGTCTGATCAGAATAAGCGACTCTGTCTAAAATAAGTGCTGTCTGGAAAATGGTTGTTTACCAAGTATTTCGGATTTGGTGCTGACCAACAACAAATGACCATTATAACCATATATGCTAAATACAATGCAACTATTTTTCAAATATTATGTTTGAATAATTGTTGAATGAACAAAAACTACAAATTTCATAATTAAAATATATTTAACCAAGAAAATAAATTAAACTTCAAACAATTTGTATACAAATCTTAATTTGAAGCATTGGACACTAATTGATTTGCAATCTGATTATGCAAATTAGTCATATATTCATTGTCTTGAAAACTCCATTCCATTTCATCGACTTCTATTTCATTGCTTCCTTCATGTTGTTCTTGAGCAACGGTAAACATGGTGTTCTAATCATATTCCATAGATTTTATCAAGATTTATCAAATAAAATATATTTGATTTCGTATTTTATTAAGGGGAAGACTAATGACACCATTTACTTTGCTAATTAATGACACCCTTATAAATGATTTTCTTCTCACACATATCAACACCAAAACCTGTTTTTTATATTCTCAATGCACGAATTGACCTGATTTTAACATTAATAAGAATGCTATTAGCATTGTCCTTTATTAATAAGCGAACAATCAAATTTCAACTTGTGATTTATAATACCACATATAATAATACTATCAATAAGCTATAGCCACTTTTTTAATTTCATATTCTGTTTTGATTTTATTTTATCATTAAATTTTCAATAGAAATACACCACCTACCTTATATTATTAAACGAGGTGGGATTAATGCCCGCGCGTTGCTGCGGGTTATCGTGTGCATTGATGGAAAGAAATATTAAGACCATAAATTTGAGCATGATCAATTATGAGAACAAAACATTTTATGTCTGTTAGCAACATGACTATAATTTACAAAATGCCCTATGAGAATTAAATTCAAGAAAAAAATAAACCCAGGGATGTGTGTGTATGATAGGAAACGAAAATAAATTGGCAAATGGTACATTACATCATTAAACCTAAAAAAAGTTACATTGTTATTAAACCTAAATTAAATTATAATAAAAATATGAATTAAACAAATTTTACATCATTATTAAACATAAAATAAATTATGATAAATTACTTTATTAATAAATAAAAAATTGGTGCGTCAATCACCTACGACTATGTGCTTGGATTGATGGGGAAGACGGAAGGTTTTGGGTTGGAGAAGACACAGTCATTGAGATGCGATGCATGTTAATGGATATTTATTTTATGCTTATATAATAAAAATAATTTTTATAATATAACTTTTATTTATTTAAATTAGAAAATGAAAAAGTTATAAATGATCGAAATGTCATTTACTTAACGGTCAGGAGCTAACAACTTTTAGTTTCGAGGACCAAAACGTTACGAAAATGCAAAATCGAAAGTTTATTTTGGAATAAACAAATTATGGGGACTAAATCCAAGAGAAAAATAAAACTATAGAGACCAAATCTGTAACTCTAAAAACATAGGACTAAATCTAAAAGGGAGATAAAACCTCAAGGATCAAATCTGTAATTTAAGCCAAAAACACTATTCATCTTTCCTGGTAATTGTTAATATATATAATATGTTTTTTTACCAATTAATTATATAAAGTATTATTTAAATTTTTATCTAATAAATATGTGATCTCACAAATCGCATGACCACGTTATGTGTTAGTTTATAAGAATTGAGGATTTGAATTTATTTATTTGCTTCTCCAAATCTTGAATTTACCATGTTAGAAAATGATAAAACAAAAAATAATGCAATTAAAATAGTTGTAAGATTAAATATACAACGATAAATATATTTTTTGGGTGCTCAAATATACAAAATAAAAACCTAAAATAATCAATAATTATGTATCTACTTCTTCAGTTAATAATACAATTGAAAAAAAATGAGTGATTAGACAATTATGTACTATACCTATTTATTAGGTTAACAATAAGGTTGAGAAAACGGGTGGTTGGATAATTATGTATCTATTTCTTCGCTTAACAATAGAATTGAGAAAATGGGGGGTCGGATAATTATGTACCTTTTTCTTCGGTTAACAATAAGGTTGAGTCGTAAACGGGTGGCCGGATAATTATGTATCTATTTATTCGCTTAACAATAGATTTGAGAAAACCGGGGGGGGGGGGGGGGGGGGGGGGACAATTATATACCTATTTCTTCGGTTAACAATAAGGTTGAGTCGAAAACGGGTGGTTGGACAATTATGTACTATTTCTTTGGTTAACAATATAGGGTTGAGAAAGCGGATGATTGGACAATTATGTACTATTTCTTCGGTTAACAATATAAGAGTGAGAAAGCGGATGGTTGAACTATTTCTTCGGTTAACAATAAGGTAGAGAAATGAGTGGTCGGACAATTATGTACCTATTTCTTCGGTTAACAATAAGGTTGAGAAAACGAGTGGTCGGACAATGTATCTATTTTTTCGGTTAACAATAAGATTGAGAAAACGATTGGTTATGTACCTATTTATTCGATTAGCAATTATGTCTTGGGTAACAAGCCAAAATGAATAATTTTCTAATATGGTTTATTACGAGCCAGGTTGACCCGTATCACTTTCTGTCCATAAAAAAAATCATGGATAATTACTTTGTTAAACATGATTCAACACAACAAGATGAAAATAATAATATAATTTTTTTTAAATTCCTGATATTTTTCCGAAAGCAGTATTTGCTTAAGATAGGAAGTTGTTAGTTGACTTGTAGAACACGGATTCGAATGGTCTAAGTTGTCATCTTGTTATAGTCATATCAAACAACTATATATGACAATCTTTATTTTACATTTAAAAAGTCGATCCTAATTAATAATAATTGTTTGACGAGGGCAGCAACCCAATATCCTATATTAATGTTTCAACCATTTAGCTTTTTCTTATTATAATTAAGTTTGTATACCTCATCTCTTACTCGCATGTAAAAAGCTCTGCCTTTTTTCATATCCATGACAACATCTCTTTTACATAGTTTATTTTTCCCAACCGCATGCAATGCCACGACAACCACCACTGCCACCATGTCCACCAGTCCAATTGCTATCCAATCTTTTTTCAGTCCCATAAAAACTCGACCCAAAAAATCATTCACAATCTTTTGTTCCAATCGTCTAAACTACATCCCAAACCATATTCAAAACCCTAACCATGTTCGTATACTTGATACCACACTACGGGATGGTGAACAAGCCCCAGGTGCCTCTATGACCCCCAAACAAAAGCTCTACATTGCTCGTCACTTGGCCAAACTAGGCATTGACATCATTGAAGCAGGGTTTCCTGCTTCCAACAAAGCTGATCTAGAAAATGTCAAGTTAATTGCACACGAGGTCGGAAATACAGTTGTCGACAGTGATGGTCATATCCCAGTAATTTGTGGCCTTGCAAGGTGCAATAAGAATGATATCGATAAGGCATGGGAGGCCTTGAAGTATGCCAAGTTCCCAAGGATACACATTTTTATAGCGACGAGTGAGATTCATATGAAATATAAGCTAAAGATGTCAAAAGAAGAAGTGATTGAAAAAGCAAGGACTATGGTGGCATATGCTCGAAGCTTGGGTTGTATTGACGTTCAATTTAGCCCAGAAGATGCTGGAAGGTACATTATTGTAGCTTACCTTAAAGTTCAACAATAATAATTTTTTTTGTATAAAATACAAAATTTGAGTTAACATATAGTTTAATAGAAAATATGCACCTAAATATTTAAAATATCCCTAAAAACAATAAACAATTTTTTAACTAAAACATGTTTTTTTTGCGAGATATTGAATTCTCAATTTTAGGAGGATCAATCCGACTTTTCTACTAAGGTGGGTTCATTATCTAACAAAAAGTAGAAATTATTGATTCACGGTCTTGATTGGTGATATTATGGTCCATTTCTTCAAAAGCCTTGAGAAATTAGGAAAATTGACCAAAAATATTTACTTACGTGATCCACATTTGTGTAGTTTTGTTTTTCCTTTTTTTTTTAATCTGAAAATAGGCTTTTAGTAAATGTGTAAACTCTATGTAAAAAGGAAATTCGGTTCTAAAAGTGACTAAAAAAGTTTTTACTAATACTCATAGTGATTTGTTGGTTTGGAAAAGGTTTTAGAGAGCCAATGATTTTCTTAAAAGACGTGCTGTTTGTTTATGAGTAATGATCATCAGAAATTTTAGATATTTGTTATGTTTGTTAATAGATCCGAGAGAGAATTTTTATATGAAATCTTGGCCGAAGCAATCCAAGAAGGTGCAACGACTCTTTGCATACCTGATACTGTTGGCTATAACTGGCCTCGTGAGTTTGGGCAACTTATAGCTGACATAAGAGCCAACACTCCCGGCGTTGAGAATGTCATCATTTCTACCCACTGCCATAATGATCTAGGAATGGCTACTGCTAATACTTTAGAGGTAGGCATATATAATTGTTATGTTCTTAGTTTGTGTTTTACACATAAATGCTGACTTATATGGATTCCATTCCAGGGGGCTTATTCGGGTGCAAGACAAGTAGAAGTAACAATAAACGGAATAGGAGAGAGAGCTGGTAATGCTTCTTTGGAAGAGGTGAGTTTGTAATTTATAACAAGGTGTCTATTATCTACATTTACGTTAAATATATAGTGGAAAATGAGAAATTGACTTAAATAACCAAAAAAACGAAGTCAAGTTGGTCTCTTAGCCATCACTTTTCTGATGTTGAATTTTTGTCACTACCAAAAATAGTTTGAGAACCAAGATCGGGTTAGATATGGATATTGATAAATTGAAGAATAGTATTTAAGTCATTCAATAATGTCATTGCTATAATTCTTGCTATGTATATCCAAAGCTCAATAGTACATAAAAACCAAGCTGTTTGATAAAATTATTTGAATGGGTTCATGATGATGACTATTGACTAGTTCTTTTCTATGCCTATGTTTAATTTCATTTAATATTCTTTGTGATTGCTAGCCAATTCATGTCCATTTTTCTAAGGAAAATTGACTAAAACAGTCAAAATACGTATCTAAATTGGTCTCTTTGCCATCCCTCTTCTTGTTTTACAATTTTGTCACTACCTCCGCAATGACCAAGTCTGCAATTACGGATCTGGGTTAAAAATGTAAATCTTTTTCCAAATTTCACCCACTTTGCAATGACACTTCCGCAATACTGTGGAAGTGCCAAGTGTCGAGCCCACAGGGGTTGATCTAGTGGTGACACGTGGCACTTCGCAATATTGCGGAAATGGGTGAAATCTAGAAAAATATTTTCATTTTTAACCTAGATCCGCAATTGCGGACCTGGTCATTGCGGAGGTAGTGACAAAAATGCAAACAGGAAGAGGGATGTCAAAGAGACCAATTTAGATACGTATTTTGACTGTTTGAGTCAATTTTCCTTAGAAAAATGGACATGAATTGGCCAAGCAATCACAAAGAATATTAAATGAAATTAAACATAGGCATAGAAAAGAACTAGTCAATAGTCATCATCATGAACCCATTCAAATAATTTTATCAAACAGCTTGGTTTTTATGTACTATTGAGCTTTGGATATACATAGCAAGAATTATAGCAATGACATTATAGAATGACTTAAATACTATTCTTCAATTTATCAATATCCATATCTAACCCGATCTTGGTTCTCAAACGATTTAAACTTGAGTTTTACTTTTGGTGTTTTGTTATTTAATAGCCTAAATGTATATACTTTTGGATGCCTTGCTTTTATTGAGCATAGGTGGTAATGACTATGAAAAGCAAAGGAGATGTATTAGGTGGCCTTTATACATGCATCAATACAAGACATATTGCCATGGCTAGCAAGATGGTATATACTAGAGCCTTAATTACTTCTAGTAATCTATTTCACCTCTTGCCTCTATTTACTCTGCACTTGTGATATTTAGGTGGAAAAGTATAGCGGAATGCTGGTGCAGCCACACAAGGCCATTGTTGGTGCTAATGCTTTTGCTCATGAAAGTGGAATCCATGAGGTTGGTCTTGTTTATGAACATAAAAAATATGTTGAAGTAGATCTTGTTGTTTAATTATATCACTACTAGAAAAAGAGGTATTAGTGACGAAATATTCCGTCGTTGCTTAGTGACGGATTATAGACGGAAAATGGTCCGTCACTGATCCGTCGCTAATTGGCGACGGAACCCATTAATTTCTATTTAAAAAAGAAAATCTACGTACCCGTCGCTAATTAGTGACGAACACGTGAATTCATTTTAAAAATAAGTGAATTTAAGACATACGACCAAAACGACACGTCACTATTTACATGTGTATTTGTACATGAAAATGAGTGAATTTAATCAAAATTTAAATTCATGGCAAGTTTTGTATAAAACTACAGAAAATGCAATATTTTTTTTAAAATCACCAAAAAACAGCAACAGAGCAGTGACGGAACTTCGTCTGCCGCCAAGCCGTCACTAAAAATGTCCGTCGCTAAGTAATCCTTTGCTAATCTGTCACAAAAAATGTCCGTCGCTGATTCGTCGCTAATTTGGTCCGTCGCTAACTCGTCGGTAATTTGGTCTGTAGCTGATCCTTCGCTAATCCATCGTTGAAGTATATATCACCCACCACCTTTTCAACAAAGGACTTTCAGTGAGGGATTAGCGACGGAAGTCACTTTTAGTGACGGATCAGCGACGGAATTTTCCGTCACTGATAGGTTCAATTTTTGTACTGTTACTATTAGCCGCGACGTTTTGTGCACATTACCCCATAAAATTTTGTTGTTGTTGGGAGATTTGGCTTATGAACCTTATGTTTGAAAAGCTCCTATTTTGTACCCCGTTACTCCTTCCCATAACAAACGTTGAATAAAATTAATCTTTGTTTACTTGTTTATGTATATATATATGATCGGTTATTACTAGTTTGTGGATCAAGTATACATTGTCATGTGGCTTGCTCTAATAACTTTCATTTAGCTTACTACATATAACCTTGGTTTTCTATTTGGTAGGACGGAATGCTAAAGAACAAAACCACATATGAAATCATGTCTCCTGAAGATATTGGACTTCACCGATTTAATGACTTTGGACTCACACACTTGGAAAACTTAGGTATCCTGAATTGTAGCTTGTTACTTTATATATATATACTCAGGGATATTTGTTACATTCCATTGGTTGAGTTGTCTAATGATTTTCAAACTTTTTTGTACAGTGGACGCCATGTTTTGAAAGCTAAACTTTTTGAGGTATAGTGCAACGTTGAACTCTGTGTATCGATTAATCCGGTAAATTTTGACCATAAGAAATCAACCCCAATAAACTCAGTGACCACAATTGTTGTGTACGCCTCATCCCCGAGGGCCTCAAGCACTATGCCACAATCCTTGTGGTTAAACATCTATTTAATTTCTCTTCAGCTTGGTTATGATTTCGAAGGAAAGGAACTTAATGATCTCTTTTGGCGATTTAAATCCGTAGCTGAAATGAAAAAGGTAGTGAAAACCCTTTTTTTTCATGGTATAGAGTGTTTTCTATTTTTGAAATAAAGTCTTTAACTATTGTTGAACGTGAGTATGTCTATGCAAGAGTAATAATTTCCTTTATGTCCCAGGTTATCACTAATGATGATCTAATGGCGTTGGTATCAAACTGAAGTATATATAGGAATGCCTATTTAGTCTCTAGGTAATGCACCACTATGATGTTAAAGACAAAATCACTAAGACTGTTTTTTTAAAGACAAAATCAATAAATCAGTTTGTTTTTATAAATTAATAAATATCTAAGATGTATACAATATCAAAATTAAAAATATCAGTAAACTATTACCAACAAATAAAAATATAAAAAACCGGTTAAAACATATTAGAATAATATTTTAAATACGATCAAAATTAAACAACTTTATGTATCTGAGGCTATATTGCCACATTTAAATAATTTCATAAAGACTATCAACTTTCTGTAGTAGATGAGAGTGTCATATCAAATATCTTATATATGGGTTCTCAAACAAACGGTTTTTTGAAAGATCAAAAACTAACTTAATTTATAGTTGTCAAACACAGGTTTAAGGTAATGTTGGTTGTACAAAATAGATAAGACAAAAACGGATATGATAAACTTGGACTGGACAAGACATGACTAAGGGGTTGTTTACCAATAATAGCTGGTAAACGCTATCTGAAATAAAAGGTCTGACCAGAGTAAGCGACTTTGTCTAAAATAAGTGTTGTCTGGAAAATGGTTGTTTACTAAATATTTCGGATTTGGTGCTAACCGACAACAAATGACCATTATAACCCTATATATAGTGAAATGCTAAATACAATGCAACTATTTTTCAAATATCATGCACTACTACAAATTATGCCTTTATAAACGGTTGTTTTGGACTTTTATACGCGGTTTTGGAACCGCGTATATCGCGGGTGTTTGTAAAAGTGTCGGGCTTTTATACGCAGTTTCAAAACCACGTATAAAACTCAACTTTTATACACGGCTTCAAAACCGTTTAGAAAAGTAATGTTAACCGCGTATAAAAGTGACCATCTTACACGGTTTTTGGATGAAACCGTTTAAAAAATCTCTGCTAACCGTTTATAAAAGTATTTATCTTACATGGTTTTTAGGTGAAACCGTTTAAAAAAAGTCATATTAACCGTTTATAAAAGTCTATATCTTACACGTTTTTTTGCTAAAATCGTTTACAATTGTATTAATTTTTCACGGTTTTCATAACAAAACCGCGTATAAATGTAACCATTAATAAAAAATTGCACACATTTGTACACGGTTCTTTTACTAAATCCGCGTATAATGAGTTATATTTATATTTTTAATATTTTCCTTGATTTTGTTACCATCCATTATTCCTCCAAATGTTGGTGAAGCTGCATTATATCGATATGCTAAATCCAAATACGATTCATATTCGAATAATGGAACATTTCAAACACAATTCCAAATACAAAAATCAGCTAGACGCATAAATGTAGCATCTCGAAGTAACCATTAACCATTAAACTTTAAAGCTCGTCAACAAAAATATAATATCTCAACACAAATTCACTCATTTTCATGTACAAATACACATGCAAATATACTTTTTTATTTACAACATCAATTTTCTAAAATGATATTCGATAAAAAAAAACCACATAATAACTAGCTAGGGAGTCGATCTAACTATGGTCTCCTCAAAGCTATATAGTTGTGCCTCCAAAAAGAATATCTTCGTCACTCATTTGAACGTATGCTGTCATGAAGAAAACATAAACACATAAAATAATGTCAAATTTTTAATATAAAAAAAAAACAAGAACAAGTAATCTTGAGGCAACTAAAAATTAAAAAAACAAACAATAATTTGATTACATTGTAATGACATAAAATCATGATAAATACACATATTCTAAACCTTCTAACTTGAAACTAAATTTCTAGTAGTGTAATATGTCACTAAGTGCATATCTTACATCAAGTAATAATAGCAGTTTATCAAGCGAATTACATGAATTAGACAACATTTAGTCCATGAAAAACTTACCAACAAACACTGCCTTGAAGCTGCTTTGTATGAGTAACAAGCATATTATTACTTGACCATCACATGTTTAAGCACATATGTTATAGTACACTGAATACTATATGTTAATAAATGCATCATATATGCTCATCACTCATCAGCGATGAACAAATGAACAAGAAGCCCAAAATATTATTATGTTGAATTTATATATGTTTATACATAATATGTCATCGTCAATTTTTAACACATTCAAATCCTATTAAAGTACATCAATCAATCGAAACACAGTAAAAAATATGAACAACAGGTAACTAAATACCAACAACTATTTGGTACACTACTGTTCTCGCAAAACATGTTTATATGTATGAAGCTTCCTTCTCTCTATAAATTTTGCTAGAAAACCTAACATAGCATAATAAATCATAGCTTTGTATGAGCAACAAGCATATTCTTTTTGGAAATCGAAGAAGCAAATTAAAGTAGATGTAAATCAAATCATTTTATGGAAATCGAACCAGAAGATGTAAACCAGGATCAGAAAAAAACCAAATCATTTATTGGAAATCGAACCAGAAGATGTAAACCAGGAGCAGAAAAAACGAGTTGTACCTCTGTGTGTCTTGTAGGTTGTCATTACCTAGCTAAACCCTACAAAATATTGAGTAGAAGATAACAAAATCAACATATGGAGTTGTAGATCGGGGGTGGATAGGAAAAAGCAAATCGAACGATACCAATGAGTAAATCGAGTTGTAGACCGAGGGCTGCAAATCGACAAAAGAACGAAGCAACAAAGGATTTCAGCTTTTTGCCCAAAACCAATTGATCGAGAAACTGAGGGAGGTGAGTTGATTAAAGTAATTGGAAGGATGGTCCTTTTGAAATGTTAGGGTTTAGGAGGAAATGATTTTTCCGCCCAAATCCAAAAAAATTCCGTTGTTAGGACTTAGGAGGGAATGGATTTCACGTTTCCCCCCAAAACCATAAAACATTCCATTGTTTTTCAATTGTTATTTAAATTTTTTTGATAATAAATAGATTTTCTTAATTGTTTTTTAAAATATTTAAAATTTTTATCGGTTTTCTAATTTAAATTCAGAATCTTCCATTGTCTAAGAATAAATATTAATATTTAGATGAGTTTTTTTAATTATTGGACATGGATTAATTGCTATATTGTAAAATAATTATCTCATATGTATTGCTTAAGGGTATTTGCAGTCCGATTTAGACATTTTAACCCCTCAAACCACAAACCTGTTATGCTATGACTGGTTTCTAAACTGAGCGGTTTGACAACAAGTGACCAAAATTTTCCAAACAACAAGTGTTAAACTGGACCATAAAAAGTAGTTTAGTCTGACCGGTTTTTTTATCCCAATTTTTGGTGTGTTACAAAAGCCCAAATGGATCAATTAAAGCCTAATTGATCCATTAATGACCAAGTGGTTCCATTAAAGACCAATCGACCCATTAAACGCCCATGTGGATCCGTTAAAGTCCAACTGATCCATTAGAGCCCAATTTGTTTCATTAAAGCCTGATTGGATCCTTTAAAGCCCAACCAATCCATTAAAGCCCAATTTATTCCATTAAAGCCCAAATTGTTCTATTAAAGCCCAAATAAAGCCATTAAAGCTCAACCAATCCATTAAAGTCCAAATAGATCCATTAAAGCCCAATCGATCCATAAACACCCATATGGATCCATTAAAGCCCAATTTGTTCCATTAAAGCCCAAATTGTTCTATTAAAGCCTAAATAGAACCATTAAAGCTCGATCCATTAAAGTCCAAATAGATCCATTAAAGCCCAATCGAAGTCGTTGTATTAATGGGGAACCCGATCTCAGGATTTTAGAAGTCGTTGTATCAATAGGGAACCTTTCATGACTTATTAAGGCCCAATAACACCAATGGTGACTTAATATGTGTTTGTATGTAGATATGTACCGCATATATGCATGTGATGTGTACTAGCATCAATAAGGCCCACTATAGCCTAGTAAGAACCATTAAAGCCTAGTAAGAACCAATATAGACCAACAAAACTTTTCATGACTTATTAAGTCCCAATAACACCAATAGTGACTTAATATGTGTTTGTATGCAGATATGTACTACATATATGCATATGATGTGTGTTGGGATCAATAAGGCCACTAAGGCCCACTAAGAACCATTAAAGCCTAAGATAACTTTCATTTATTAAAAAAAACCATTATAAAACTAAGGCAACATAAGGGAAAATGTTGCTTAAGATAGTTGAGGCAACATATAATTATTCATATATTGCATAAGGTCTGACTTAGGAAACATAGAACTACATGTTGCCTAAGAAAAAACTTAGGCAACATATATTAGCCTTTGTTGCCTAAGCTTATCTTAAGTAACATAGACAATTAGCATATGTTGTCTAAGACAACATTTGATGTAGTGAATTAATCATTCAAGTACAAAATAAGTGTTAATCCTTACTAGTACTATATAATACATAATTACCAAGTCATATTAATTTTGTATTTTTGGTTCATAAAAAATATTTTATTTCCCAACATAATGTACGGTACACAACAGGTATCTGTCAAACGTTAATGGCTCTTAAAGGGAAACGTCTACTGAATTTTTCTTAAATAAATAATCCGTTATATGCATTCACATCCTAAATGAGACAAATATTCAAAAAGCAGTCCCAAACAGGGGACTATTCGAAATTAATCTCTATTAGATCAAAATTCGGACGGGCGACCTAAAGGCATCAAATGCATGAACTTGTATAATAAATGCATGCAAGTTAAATTTTTAGCAATCATGCGCAAAATTAATATAATTAATGTGTAGTATAGTATAATACCTTATCAGTGTTGTCGGTAATTGATCAGTCCAGTTAATCCCTAGTAAGGCCTTTTATACGCGGTTTTTAATAAACAACCGCGTATAAAAGGGCATGACATTTATATGCGGTTGTTTGTACTTTCATACGCGGTTTTTGTACTTTTATACGCGGTTTTAAATAAACAACCACGTATAAAAAGGTTACTTTTATACACGCTTGTTTGTACTTTCATATGCGGTTTTAAATAAACAACCGCGTATAAAAGGGTATGACATTTATACGCGGTTGTTTGTACTTTTATACGCGGTTTTTAATAAACAACCGCGTATAAAAGGGTATGACATTTATACGCGATTGTTTGTACTTTCATACGCAGTTTTGTACTTTTATATGCGGTTTTAAATAAACAACCACGTATAAAAGGGTTACTTTTATACGGACTTGTTTGTACTTTCATATGCGGTTTTTGCACTTTTATACGCGGTTTTAAATAAACAACCGCGCATAAAAGGGTATGACATTTATACGCGGTTGTTTGTACTTTTATACGCGGTTTTTAATAAACAACTGCGTATAAAAGGTTTACATTTTTACGCGGTAGTTTGTACTTTTAGACACGGTTGTTTGTACTTTTATACGCGGTTGTGTATTAAAAACCACGTATATGTTACCTTTTATACGCGGTTATTTATTAAAAACCGCGTACAAAAGTGTTACTTTTATACGCGGTTTATTGCTACAAACCGCGTGTAAATGTAGCTTTTACGCACGGTTTTGTTAGCAATAAACACGTACAAAAGTGACCCTTTCGTACGCGGTTTTTAATAAATAACCGCGTATAAAAGGTAACATTTATACGCGGTTTTTCCGATGCAACCGTTTGTAATTGGCGACTACCCTTTTTATACGGTTTTTAATCTAGAACCGTGTATAAAACCATATTTTTAGCAACGATTCAAATTGAACCGTGTAAAAAGGTTCCAGATTCGTCATTTATACGCGGTTTTTGTAAAAACAACAAAAACCGTGTATAATTAGGCACGTATAAAAGTCATATTTGTAGTAGTGATGTTTGAATAATTGTTGAATGAACAAAAACTACAAATTTTATAATTAAAAATATATTTAACCAAGAAAATAAATTAAACTTCAACAAGTTGTATACAAATTAATCTTAATTTGAAGCATTGAAAATTAATTGATTTGCAATCTGATTACGCAAATTAGTCATATATTTATTGTCTTGAGACCTCCATTCCATTTCATCGACTTCTATTTCATTGTTTCCTTCATGTTGTTCTTGAGCAGCGGTAAACATTGTGTTCTCATCATATTCCATAGATTTTATCAAGATTTATCAAATAAAAATATATTTGATTTCGTATTTTATTAATAAGCGGACAAACAAATTTCAACTTGTGATTTATAATACCTGTAACACCCTCAAATCCGGAAATACAACTAATTTAAAATTTTCTAAATATATCGATAAATAATTCATCTACAAACACAAATTAGGATTTAACCTCAATACACACATTCATTCTACACATACAGTCTATAATAAGGACGGGTGCTACTAAACCCAATAATAGTCACTATCTCCAACTGCGGAAGACTTCATCATTCTACTTACTCTCGTGAAAGTCTAATGCTCAAATCCTCCAAGCACTGCTAGAACCAAACCCCAACTGGAACCTGATGCACATGCCGACAAATAAAAAGGTTAGGCTTAACGCCTAGTGAGCTCAAGAGTTTTCATTAGAGATAAATAAAGCATTAACTTCAAGAATGTTATTTAAAAATCATGATTTCCGAAATGCAATACATTTGATTCGAAAGCAACCAAAAATGGAATACATTAAATCACAAAACAATCTCCTTTCAATATTCACCCTTTTCGTGATTTAAAATCATAAAACGAACGCTTCTTTAAATAAAGCCAAAACCACCCGAAGCGTACGTAAAACATAACTGACATTAAATGATCAAACACTGAAAACGTAGATAACTCCAATTTCCAAAACAACCTAATAACTCGAATGAGTTTCGATAACCAAAACCTTAAAACATAGATAAATACCCATACTCAAACGTCTCCGAAAATATGGATTATAAAACTCCATATCCAAAACCACACCTAATGGTGACGGGGAAAACCCGGTTACATGGTACGTGACGGAACACAAAGTATGTCACATAATTATGTAAGAAATCAAAACATGTGAGTTACACATAAAACATCCACCGAGCTCAACTACTCCAAGTCTATCGCCCGAAAACATCAAGTCAACCACTCCAGGTCTATTCTTGAGAGTCCCCAAAACCGGGAGACTCGGGCACAATGGGATTACACCTTACTGTCCATGGGACACTGCCCGACCGTATAGGCTCACACCCTACTTACCATAGAGCCCGATGTCTATCCCGTGCCAAATGGTGAACCAACTTCCCAAACGGGGACAGAGGAACACCGTGCTTATGGATCCATTGCACTAACTAAACCATTACATGACTCAAAACGAATGAGCCAAAGCATTCAAAACATGACATGCTCAACTAAGATGCAGTAAATGCAAATCATAACCAAACGCTCAACATCGAGCAATTAAAACGGACAAGTGTCCTCAAAACCCAACAAAATCCAAACCGATCCAGAAGCTCAACAAATCCAAAGACCCAACGTCGAAATTCATAAAATGAAATCAAATATAAACAACCCATATTTATATAAACCCATGCTCCAAAGCATATAATTAATTCCAACGTAGTTTAGATTGGGACAATTCATTTTCCAAGTGAGTTTACAACATTTATTCTTTCAAAACGTCCCATAACACAAAACCATGCATTTCTCTAAAACACAAATCAAAACACATTTATACTCAAAATCTACTTCCATAAAATAAATCATAGAAATACCAAAATACATGATTTATTTATCATAATGCTCCAAAATCCCAAAGATGTGTGCTAAATGAGTTTATAAAGTTAAACACCTTTAAACTACTCAACTCATCAGCAGTTAACAAGACTTATCAGCATTTAACAAAACTTATCCGTAGTTAACAAAACTTATCAGCAGTTAACAAAACTTATCATCAGTTAACAATTTCATGTAAAACGCTTTAAAATAAACATTTTGGCATGTACACCGTTTTCACAAATCAACTTGAACTCACCTCGCTAGATTTAGACTAAATCTAGATTTTTCCCCAATTAGAGCTCCTTTGAAGAACACTTGGATTCTCAAGACCAAACTTCCAAAACCTAAATCCATACATATTCAACCACAAAGAAACATAATCAACCACAAAGAATCGTTTCCCAAACCATCTATATGAATACCTCCATTACTACCGAAACCCTAACTTCCATAACCTTGAACGCGTTGTTGACGCAGCGATCCAATGAGGCGTCGGCAAGTAAGGAGAAGAGTGGGAACAAAGAAACAACTGGAGTGGCGGATTCACCGGTGACTATGGTAGGGAGTCACTCTCAGACAACTCCTACAGTAGTGATCAAATCAATGAGTGAGAAAGGATGTAGCTTCAAAGAGTTTGCTGCTTGCAAACCTCCTACTTACAAGGGTGAGTGCGACCCTGTTGTAGCAATGAAATGGGTGAAAGGAATGGAGTTAGCTTTCGACACCAGCAAGTACTTGGAAGGGGACAAGGTTGTTTACGCCTTGGCTATGCTGAAAGACGAGGCGGTCATGTGGTGGGATGTGGAGTCCAACGGTCAGGGTTCAGCGATAGCTAGGGAGATGTCGTGGACTGAGTTTGTGAGAAGGTTCAAGGCGTAGTTTTGCCCTCTAGCGGCAATCAAAAGGTTGGAGGAGGAATTTTTAAGCTTGGAACAGAGAGATATGACAGTTCGGGAATATACAACCAAGTTCATTGAAAAATCCCGGTTTGCGGAGATTTATGTGCCTAACGAGGAAAGGCGAGTGGAGCGGTACATCTATGGATTAAGAGGTAATATTCGGGAGTTTGTCTCGAACAGAGATCCAGTAACATTTCAGGCAGCAGTAAATGCAGCTGAGCTACGCGAGAAGGAGAAGAATCGTCAGGCCACCGAGAGAAGTGGAGACAAACGGAAATGGGAAGGGCCTACCCGTGATTCCAAGACATTCAAATCGGCAAAACCTGACCATCGGAGTAATTCGAAGTTTGAGAACAAACCTTGCAACAAGTGTAATAGGGTCCACAAGGGGGAGTGTATGTTGGAGCGGGAAGGATGCTACAAATGTGGGAAATCGGGACACATGGCTCGTGACTGCCGTGGGCCGAGGTCGTGTTACCAGTGTGGATCTCCTGATCATATCAGGACTGATTGCCCTCAGTTGAAGAAGGGAACTGTTGGGGCGTTTGGTGATAAAGGGAACGAGAAGAAGGTGGAGCCAGCTCGGGCGAGGGTAAGGGCTTTTAACATGACAGCTGAGGAGGCGGTTGAGACGCCTGATGTGGTAACAGGTACTTTTCCCATAGACTAGATATTTGCTAAAGTATTGTTTGATTCGGGTGTGAACCGTTCGTTTGTGTCACCCAATTTCGTGCACAGACTGCTAGTGAAACCCAAGAAGCTTAGTCAAGGGTTCGAAGTAGAAGTAGCCGATAATAGTCGAGTCTTAGTGGGGGAAGTATATTATGGGTGTAGTATCGACATTGACGGTCATACCTTCCCATTGCGATTATATCCAATGGGTATGGGGGAATTTGACGTCATTGTGGGGATGGATTGGTTAGCGTCCAACGATGCCAGTATCGTTTG
Organism: Arctium lappa; assembly: GCA_023525745.1. Taxonomy (NCBI): domain Eukaryota; kingdom Viridiplantae; phylum Streptophyta; class Magnoliopsida; order Asterales; family Asteraceae; genus Arctium; species Arctium lappa. Next base: position 15,115,714 of record CM042056.1, on the reverse strand, counting down.
TAATAAGAAGCTAATCCGGATAGCTTTGCCGGATCAGAAGGAAGTTATAGTCTATGGGGATCGTCGGGATAGAAAGTCGTGCTTGATCTCGATGATCAAGGCTAGGCGTTGCTTAGTGAAAGGGTGTGTGGAGTTTTTAGCGTATCTGATGGACGCTAAGAAAGAGAAGAAGGGATTAGAATCTGTTCCGATAGTGTGTGAGTACCCGGAAGTGTTTCCGAAAGATTTAACCACTCTGCCACTGGATAGGCAAGTGGAGTTCAGGATAGATTTGATGCCGGGAGCGGCACCAATAGCAAGGGCTCCTTATCGTTTGGCTCCGGCCGAGATGAAGGAGATGATGACTCAACTGAAGGAATTGTTGGATAAGGGTTTTATCCGACCCAATACGTCGCCGTGGGGAGCACCGATACTTTTCGTCAAGAAGAAGGACGGGTCGATGAGGATGTGTATAGATTATCGAGAGCTCAACAAGTTAACAATTAAGAATAAGTATCCGCTCCCTAGGATTGACGATATTTTCGATCAATTGCAAGGAGCGAGTTACTTCTCAAAGTTAGATCTGCGCTCGGGATATCATCTGCTAAAAATGAGGGAGGAGGATGTACCCAAGACTGCTTTTCGTACGAGGTACGGACACTTCGAATTTCTAGTCATGCCATTGGGGTTGACAAATGCACCGGCAGCATTTATGGATCTGATGAATAGAGTATGCAGTCCTTTCTTGGACAAGTGTGTCATTGTATTCATCGATGACATACTAATCTATTCACAGTCCATGAAAGACCATGAAGTTCATATAAGAGTTGTGCTAGAGTTACTCAAGCGGGAGAAGTTGTATGCTAAATTTTCGAAATGTGAGTTTTGGCTAAGAGAAGTGCAGTTCCTAGGACACGTGGTGTCGGAGAACGGGATCAAGGTGGACCCAGCGAAGATTAAGGCAATAGAGGAGTGGGAGGCGCCAAAAACACCGTCTGAAGTAAGAAGTTTCCTCGGTTTGGCAGGCTACTATCGGAGGTTCATTCAGGACTTCTCGAGAATAGCCACACTCTTGACGGCTTTAACAAGAAAGAATGTTAAGTTCGCATGGAAGGAAACTCAGGAGGATGCGTTCAGCGAATTGAAGAAAAGGTTGAGTAGTGCGCCGATCCTGTCGTTACCCAAAGGTACAGATGGATTTGTGATTTTCAGCGACGCTTCAAAGTTTGGTCTGGGATGTGTGCTGATGCAAGATGGAAAGGTAATAGCCTATGCGTCTCGACAATTGAAAGGGCACGAAAGGAATTATCCAACGCACGATCTGGAACTGGCAGCCATAGTTTTCGCCTTGAAGATCTGGAGACATTACTTGTATGGAGTTAAATGCCAAATTTATACCGATCATAAGAGCCTTCAGCATCTATTCAATCAAAAAGAATTAAATATGAGGTAGCGAAGGTGGATGGAATTGCTGAGTGATTATGATTGTGAGATTTTATATCACCCAGGTAAGGCTAATGTGGTAGCGGACGCTTTAAGTCGGAAAGAACATAGTTCGGTGTCCAAAGTAGTGGCATATCGAGTGGAGGTGATTTCAAGCTTTCTAGAGGAAGTCAAGCAATATCAAGAGGAAGCCGTATCGAGTGAAAATTTGAAAAGTGAAAGAATCGTGGGAATCGTTGGCTTCTTATCTGTGGACAATCGTGGTGTCAGATGTTTCGAGCAAAGAGTGTAGATTCCGAGGCGGGGATATCTACGGAAGAAAGTATTGGAAGAAGCTCACAAGTTGCGATACTCGATACATCCGGGAACCAATAAGATGTATCGAGATTTAAAGCAGAATTATTGGTGGCCAGGCTTGAAAAAAGATATAGCGTATTTTGTGGAGAGATGTCTAACATGTTTGAAGGTGAAAGCAGAACATCAAAGATCGAGCGGAGAACTGCAGCCATTGGAGATACCGGTATGGAAGTGGGATGATATAACAATGAACTTCGTGACGGGATTGCCACGGTCATCTAAGGGGCATAACGCTATTTGGGTGATAGTGGATCGACTCACGAAATCTGCTCACTTTCTCCCGATCAAAAAGACTTATCCGTTGGAGAAGTTAGCTAAATTGTATATCGATGAGATAGTATCCAGGCATGGAGTACCGTCTTCAATTGTGTCAGATAGAGATGCTCGTTTCACGTCAATGTTTTGGAAAAGCTTTCAAAGAGAGTTGGGATCGCAGCTTAAATTGAGTACCGCGTATCACCCTCAGACAGACGGGCATAGTGAAAGAACTATCCAGACGTTAGAAGACATGCTCCGAGCATGTGTGATCGATTTCAAGGGTTCGTGGGAGACTCATTTACCTCTGATAGAGTTCTCCTATAACAATAGTTATCACGCCAGTATTCAAGTTGCGCCATTTGAAGCGTTGTATGGGCGAAGGTGTAGAACGCCTTTGTGTTGGAATGAAGTGGGTGAGAAACAGTTGGCAGGACCAGAAATCGTGCAAGTGACGACCGACAAGGTTAATCAAATTTGAGAACGGTTAAAAATGGCCCAAGATCGTCAGAAAATGTATGCGAGCAAGCGAAGAAAACCGTTGGAATTTCAAATAGGAGACATGGTGATGCTAAAAGTTTCACCATGGAAGGGAGTCGTTCGTTTCGGCAAGAAGGGCAAGTTGAGACCAAGATATGTGGGACCATTTTCTATAATGAAGCGTGTTGGGGAGGTAGCTTACAAGTTGGACCTACCGACGGACTTGCAAGGAGTTCATCCTGTCTTTCATGTATCCAACTTGAAAAAGTGTTTAGCAGAAAGTGACGTCGTGATACCGTTGGAAGATGTCCAATTAGATGAAAGGATACGCTATGTAGAGGAACCTGTAGCGATTTTGGATCGTAAGGTGAAAAAGTTAAGGAATAAGGAAATCCCCTTGGTAAAGGTTCAATGGCAATTCCACAAGGGACAAGAAGCGACTTGGGAGTTAGAGTCGACTATGAGGAATCAATATCCCAGTCGTTTTAGCGATGGAATTCCGGAGACGGAATTCTGTTGAGGGGGGATATTGTAACAACCTGATATAAAGTTTAATAAAGAGAAGTTGGGGGTTTAGTTGTACAAAGAGTTAACTACAAGGGGTAAGAGGTAAATTGGTTTTAAAAAGGGTTTTCACCCTAAAAAAATCTCTCATTTCCCTTTTGTTCCTGGCGGCCGAAGCGAGTTTGGGAGAGGGAGGATCCTGTGCAAGCATCGACCGATAGAGAGAGTGCAAAGGAGTTGAAGCTGAATTTCTTCAAGTTTTGTAAGGTAAAATGTTAATCCTCATCTCTTTATTGGTAGGAGTTTAAAGTTTATGTTCTGAATTTTAATGGAGGTCGATTAGGTTGAGGTACTGTATATGGAAGTCCCTGGACTGGGTTTTATAATGGGGATTGCTCAGAAATGAGTAGAAATAGAAGTAGAGAATGGAATTTTAAATGATTTGGAGTTATTCCACCAATTGATGTTTGTTTCGGCTATGCGATTTTGGATTGATGGGAATTTCATATTCGTTCTGTGTAAAGGAGACGACGACCATTAGACCGAGAGAGAGATATATCGGTCTCCCGATATGGGGGATTCCGGTCAATCTCTATATCGGTCGAGTTGTTTACCGGTCTTAGTTGCTTATCGGTCGAGTTCTTTACCGGTCAAGGAGAGTTCCGGTCGAGTTCTTTACCGGCCAAGGAGAATTCCGGTCGAGTTCTTTACCGGTCAAGGGGGGATTCCGGTCGAATTCCTTATCGGTCAAAAGGGGGAGACCCGATCACTGTACTCCTACCGGGCGACCAAAGGGCCGGGCTTGGGTTAGTCTTTGGGCCGAAGCCCATGTGTTTGTTGGGACTGTAGTATTGAGTTCCAACTTGTCAGATGTATCGGCCCACCTTTGGAATTCTAAGATATCTTGATCTCGAGTCGTTAGGTGTGAGAGCCGATAATGCTTTTATTTTGGTTTACCGATCAATGCTTCCTTTATAGGTTTTGGTTCGGAGTTTTAAAGATAGACGAAAGCTTTGTGTTAAGGGACGTCAGGTGAGTTTTCCTAAACTAAACCTTCTGATGTCGAAAGCATGAGAAGTTTATTTCAAACTTTGATTTATTTATGATGGCATGACTTTATTAAATTATTCAAGCGTGTTATAAATTGTTGATGTTTAAATGTATGCATACATTAATTGTGGGTTACGTGACCTAAGTCGGGGAGTGTGGCCCGCCTACTCGTGCCGGGGAGTGTGGCCCGTTCATGTCGTTGGGGGTGTGTCCCAACATTAAGGCAGCGCGATTTAGACACATCGTCTTGGACGGTCGTGTGGTCCGTAACGTGTTTTATTTAAATGCCATTATTAAATGATGTTTCAAATTCTGGAAAGTATATTTTGTTGCTGAACTGTTAGAGGGGACTCACTAGACCTATGGTCTAACCCTCGCTCTTTCAAAACTAAAAACCTTTTCAGGCCGGCGTGAATTAGGTTGTGCGGCTAAAGGCAAGGAGAAGGTCTAGCGGGGGCGGATAGAAGACCGTCATTAAGCTTTTAGTTATTCAATGATCTCAGTTGTGTAGGTTGATTTGTATTTCGAACCTTGAATTATCTATTGTAAAGCTTCGGATCTCTCTTTTGAGGGATTGTTATCTAATGGTGATATTTTGTAACACCCTAAAAATAGGGATAACAAAAATCCGGAAAACGGACATGAGGTATGCTAAAATTGCCATAGCAAGAGCCTCCAAAAAATGGGGAATATAAAATTAATAACCTGTTTAATCACAATTGTAATTTAACGGACAGTAAACAACAACCAACTAATCTAATTTCTACATCTAGAAAAGAGATTACAAAAAGGGTTGTCATCTATAGACCCAAACGGTCTATATCCAAAAGTATAACGCGTCCATGTGCAAATCCCCAAGCTCTCACCCCCAAGCAACTAAACCTGCTTAAGACCGCCACCGCTAGAACCTGAGATACACATCGACACCAAACAAGTGTTAGGCCAAAAAGCCTAGTGAGTTGAACAATAATAAGCATGCATGAACAGATACAATTCTTATCAGCAGTTAACCAGTGTTCAACATATGTGGAGTCATTAGAGGAGACCCAAAGCACCAATCAAGTCCCACCCAAGAGTCGATATACGTTGATGCCCTTAACAAGGAACACCCCAAAGGCCCGACCCACCCGAAGACTATCGCTAAGAACATTCCCCGAGTGGCGGAGGTCTAGGCACATACCATCACAGTGGCGCCCAAGACTACATCCTCCTAGTGTACTGACTTGGTTCGTCCACATAACATTTATAAGGGGTCCTTTAGATATATTTCAATCCACAAAATCAATACCAACTACGGGTATAATATTACCACCTTATCCTCATGACGTCTAACAAAAGACCCAATGTAAATCATGCTCATCATGCATATAAACATATCACCAAAATGGTGTTCCAACTAGAATCATCATAATACCCATATATGCATATATTTAACATATCAAGGTACCCACATTATGTATTTAGGAGACAATCCCAAACAATAATACACATAACCATAATCAATGCAAAACACCCATAAATATACATCTTCCAAGTATTTTCATGAAGAAACCCCCAAACATTTGCACATATAGAGATAAAGTATCAAATAGAAGATTATGATGTGTATCTAGCTTTAACAAAGGTTTAGTAAACTCACTATCTAGGTTTTGGACCAAAACCTAGAAAAGATGTGTTATAATCGCGAACATCCCCGAGGTCTCGGTACGTCCCTCGCGACATTGACACCACGACATTGACAGTGTCATAGTCGCCACACACACACACACCCTATGGTACACTCCCCGCGACCTTGACACAACGACAATGACCATGTCATAGTCGCCTGTCATTGTCGCGCCACATCCCAAACGTCCCGAATTTTGACCTTATTCGACAATTAACGCAAGATTTGAACAATTAAGGATGGTAAGCCAGATTATACGACATTTCAACATATCAACTATCATAAAACGCATACAAAGGCTCATATACTGACATAGGTACATTTAATGCATTTAAAGGGAATAAATACTTACCTTGAGAATTTTCGGGTGTTACAATCCTCCCCACCTAATTGGGATTTCGTCCCCGAAATCTTACACTAGATTAAATAAGTGAGGGTAACGCTTCTTCATATCATCCTCGGGTTCCCAAGTAATGTTAGCACCCCGATGGTGCTTCCATTGGACTTTAACCATAACCACATATTTATGTCGCAACTTCTTCACTTTCGATTCCAGAATTGATTTCGGCTCCTCCACACATCGATTTCCATTGTCTACCCGAATTTCCGACAGAGGAATCACACTTTCCTCTTCGGCTAGGCACTTCCGAAGATAGCACACGTGGAACGTAGGGTGTATCCCATCCATTTCCGGCGATAAATCTAACCGGTAGGCTTGCAAACCAATCTTCTCCAAAATAACGAACGGTCCAAGGAAACGAGGGCTAAGCTTCCCACGTTTCCCGAAATGTATGATCCCCTTCCACGGAGACACCTTCAACATGACTCGGTCACCCACTTGAAACTCAATCGGCCTTCTCTTCTTGTCCGCATAACTCTTTTGTCGGTCTTGTGCCGCCTTTAGCCTTTCCCGGATCTCTTTCACCTTATCGGCCGTCTCTTGAACGATTTCCGGCCCGGCGAATTGCTTTTCACCTGCTTCTAACCAACAAACTGGGGTCCTACACCTCCGTCCATACAAAGCCTCGAACGGTGCCATTCCGATACTAGAATGGTAACTGTTGTTGTACGCGAACTCCACCAAAGGTAGGTGCGAATACCAACTTCCCCCGAAGTCTATAACACACGACCGTAACATATCTTCTAATGTCTGGATTGTCCTCTCGCTTTGGCCATCCGTTTGAGGATGGTATGCCGTGCTCAGATTCAGTCTAGTACCCAACTCCTTTTGCAAGCTATCCCAAAAGTTCGAAGTGAAACAACTATCCCGATCCGATACTATAGACTGCGGAACTCCGTGCCTTGACACCACCTCGTCGATATACAGTTTAGCCAATTTCTCCATCGGCAAAGTCTCCCGCATCGCAAGAAAATGCGCACTCTTGGTTAACCGATCCACGATCACCCAAATGGTGTCGTGACCGCGCAAGGTCCTTGGTAGTTTGGTTACAAAATCCATAGTGATGTTGTCCCATTTCCACTCGGGAATGGACAACGGTTGTAAACTCCCATACGGCCTTTGATGTTCCGCCTTGACTTGGAGACAAGTGACACATTTCTCCACATAGTTAGCCACATCTAACTTCATCACCGGCCACCAATACATTAACTTTAAATCTCTATACATTTTGGTGCTACCGGGATGTATAGAGTATTTCGACGTATGCGCTTCTTCAAGAAGCAGCTTCCGGTTTCCTCCCAACTTCGGCACCCAAACTCGTCCTTGAAAGAGTTTGAGACCACGACCGTCTTCCGTTAACAACTCCTTTTGTTTCACCATTACTTCGGCCTTGAGGTTCTCTTCCTTAAGTGCTTCCACTTGACTTGCCTTAATGCTTTCCAACAAACTTGTGACTACATCGATCCTTGTAAGGGACATTTTGACACCATCGCCATGATTCCTTCGGCTCAATGCATCCGCCACCACATTAGCCTTACCGGGATGATAGAGTAGGTCACAATCGTAATCCTTCAAAAGCTCTAACCATCTCCTTTGTCGCATGTTGAGTTCCTTTTGGTCGAAGATGTACTTGAGACTCTTGTGATCCGTGAAAAGAGTACACTTGGTCCCATACAAGTAGTGTCGCCACACCTTTAACGCGAAAACTACCGCCGCCAACTCCAAATCATGAGTCGGATAGTTATTCTCATGATCCTTTAATTGCCGCGACGCATAGGCTACTACTTTCCCCCTTTGCATTAGGACACACCCAAGCCCCATCTTGGAAGCGTCACTAAACACAAAAAAATCTTCCGATCCTTCGGGTAGAGATAAGATCGGAGCTTCGCACAACTTCCTCTTGAGCGTCTGAAAGGCTTGTTCTTGCACATCAGTCCAAAGAAATTTGACGTTCTTCCTCGTAAGAGAAGTGAGCGGTGTAGCTATCTTGGAAAAATCTTGGATGAAACGCCGATAGTAACCCGCCAAACCTAAGAAGCTTCGAATCTCCGTCGGACTTGTTGGAGGCTCCCAACTCATCATTGAATCGATATTTGCCGGATCCACTTTTACCCCGTCCTTTGATACCACATGCCCCAAGAATTGCACCTCTTGAAGCCAGAATTCGCACTTCGAGAATTTTGCGAACAACTTCTCCCTCCTTAAAACCTCTAATACTTCCCGTAAGTGTTTTCCATGCTCGGACTCATCCTTTGAATATATTAAAATATCGTCGATGAAGACGATCACGGATTTATCCAAGAATGGGCGACATACACGGTTCATCACATCCATGAATACGACCGGAGCGTTGGTTAGACCGAAAGGCATCACCAAAAACTCGTAATGGCCGTATCGCGTTCGGAAAGCCGTCTTCGGAATGTCCTCTTTCTTCACTCTCACTTGATGATATCCGGACCGAAGGTCAATCTTCGAGAAACATCCCGCGCCTTGAAGTTAATCAAAAAGGTCATCGATGCGAGGTAAGGGATACTTGTTCTTCATCGTGACTTTGTTTAACTCCCGATAATCTATGCACATCCGCATAGATCCATCCTTCTTCTTTACGAATAGTACTGGTGCTCCCCAAGGTGACGAACTTGGTCGAATGAAGCCCTTCTCCAACAACTCTTGAAGTTGCGTCATCATCTCCTTCATTTCTGTTGGTGCCAAACGATATGGAGCACGAGCTATCGGAGCCGCTCCCGGTGTGAGGTCAATCTGAAACTCCACTTGTCGTTCCGGCGGCAATCCGGGTAAGTCTTCCGGGAAGACGTCCGGATAGTCTTGCACTACCTCCACATCTCCCACCGACTTCTTTTCTTTCTTTGCGTCCACAACGTAGGCCAAGTACGAAGGGTAGCCCTTCACTAAAAACTTGCGAGCCTTAAGAGATGAGATAATAGGATTATTCCTCTTTCCTTTCTCCCCATAAATGATAGCCACCCCATTTTCCGGCAATGGTACTTGGATTATCTTTTTGGAGCAAAAGATGTCCGCTTTATGCCTCGCTAACCAATCCATGCCTATGACTACATCAAACCCTCCTATAGCCATAGGTAATAAATCTACTCCGAAAGAATTTCCATCGATCTCTAGAGTGCAATCACAGAAACGGTCACGAATGATTACTTGATCCCCATTAGCTATTTCTACTACTAACGCATCGGGAAGAACACTAATAGGAGTGGTGAATCGTTTACAGAAAGCATTTGACACAAAAGAACACGTAGCACCCGAATCAAACAAGACACGAGCAGGCATGGAGTTTACTAAAAACGTACCCGAAACGACATCTGCGGTCTCCTTCGCCTCCTCGGTAGTCATCTGGAAGGCTCGACTCAGTGCCCTTGGTGGTTGCTCGACCCTAGCCGTTGAGCCCACAAAATTTCCACCACCTCCTCTAACTAACCTTGGGCACTCTCGCTTCATGTGTCCCGACTCTCCGCATTCATAACATACTGACCCACGGAGGGAACACTCTCGAGTCGTGTGATTTTTCTTACCACACTTGGTACACCCGGCTGGACCGGAGTGAGTCCTTGTAGTGCACGGCCCTGAGTGCTTTGACCTGCACTTGTGGCACCACCGATCTTCACGGCGTTGATCACCCGATCTCCCGCTTACAAAGGGTCTTGACTGACGAACGGGCCCAGATGGCCCCTCCCACTTCCGTTTCTCACCAACATGCCTCTTCTCATCCCTTTCCGAATTGATGTCGTCCTCAATGAGTAAGGACTCCTCGATAACTTCTTGCAAAGTCTAACACTTAGCATTTCTTACCGCCGTTCGCATCTCGGCCGGTAACCCTTGATGATAAGCCTTCATCTTTGACTTTTCGTCGGGGACTAGATGTCCCACCAAGTTTAGCTTCTCCAAGAAGATCTTGGAGTAGCCAACAATCGACATATTACCCTTCTTCAAATCTCGGAACTCCCGTTCCAACTTGTCCAACGACCGCTCGCTACAGTACTTGTCCATAATCTTCTCTTTGAACACCAGCCAAGTTAACTTAGCCAGAACTTCCGGGATGAGGGCGGATCGACTGAGATTCCACCAAATCAAAGACTCTCCCCGAAGTAGTTGGGAAGCAAACTTGACTCATTGAGAGGGATCACACTCACTTGCCTCGAAGGCCATCTCCATCTCCTTGAGCCAATACATACAAGCAACTGGGCTATCGGAACCCGCAAACTCCTTAGGGTGACACCCCAGAAACGTCTTGTAGGTGCACCCTTTAGTCTTCGTTCTGATTCCCTCAGCGGATGGTTCTTCGACCGTCACCACATTCGGTCCACCCGACCCCACAATAACGTTTTCAGCCATAGTCTCGGGTTGACGGTTACTGACGTCTCGATCCTCTAGAAGTTTCATGAAAAACTCTTGCTGTTGGGTCATGGCCGAAGTCATGGCCAACTGCTGTTGATCCAAAGCCGCATTCATGGCCAACATCATGTTATCCCGAAGCCGGGTCTCCATGGTAACTTCCTCCAAGATGGCGTTACCGGTGTTGAGGTTCCGGCGCGGGATGTGCTCAGGCCCTCCTGCCAAGATTCTGGGTATAGGAATGTCATCGGAGGTTGCCCCCACCGGGGGTCGTACCACTGCAGATTCCACTTCAGGCTGCCCTTCTGGCATGTCCGGTAATCTACTTCGAGTGTTTACCATTTAATCTGCCATGCACATACGAGAAATAGATTGAGAAAAGACTAAGCGAGTTGAACTCATTGTACGTACTACTACTTTCATCAATTATCATAATAATAGTAAACCAAGTATGCTCACGTAACAATGCATTCATAATAGCAGTAGCTAAGTGAAATTATGAACGAACCATACACAAGTATTCTTGTCACCATCATCACAACTTTCAATTACAGTAATTCCGTAATCCTAACGCTCTCCCCACCTAGGATTCCTACCCCAAGTGGACAGTGAAGTCATAAAGTCTAAAGCTTAAGTCTAGATATGCTAAACAATACCTAGTTCACTTAAACTAAAGCTCTGATACCAACTTGTAACACCCTAAAAATAGGGATAACAAAAATCCGGAAAACGGACATGAGGTATGCTAAAATTACCATAGCAAGAGCCTCCCAAAAATGGGGAATATAAAATTAATAACCTGTTTAATCACAATTGTAATTTAACGGACAGTAAACACCAACCAACTAATCTAATTTCTACATCTAGAAAAGAGATTACAAAAAGGGTTGTCATCTATAGACCCAAACGGTCTATATCCAAAAGTATAACGCGTCCATGTGCAAATCCCCAAGCTCTCACCCCCAAGCAACTAAACCTGCTTAAGACCGCCGCCGCTAGAACCTGAGATACACATCGACACCAAACAAGTGTTAGGCCAAAAAGCCTAGTGAGTTGAACAATAATAAGTATGCATGAACATATACAATTCTTATCAGCAGTTAACCAGTGTTCAACATATGTGGAGTCATTAGGGGAGACCCAAAGCACCAATCAAGTCCCACCCAAGAGTCGATATACCTTGATGCCCTTAACAAGGAACACCCCAAAGGCCCGACCCACCCGAAGACTATCGCTAAGAACATTCCCCGAGTGGCGGAGGTCTAGGCACATACCATCACAGTGGCGCCCAAGACTACATCCTCCTAGTGTACTGACTTGGTTCGTCCACATAACATTTATAAGGGGTCCTTTAGATATATTTCAATCCACAAAATCAATACCAACTACGGGTATAATATTACCACCTTATCCTCATGATGTCTAATAAAAGACCCAATGTAAATCATGCTCATCATGCATATAAACATATCACCAAAATGGTGTTCCAACTAGAATCATCATAATACCCATATATGCATATATTTAACATATCAAGGTACCCACATTATGTATTTAGGAGACAATCCCAAACAATAATACACATAACCATAATCAATGCAAAACACCCATAAATATACATCTTCCAAGTATTTTCATGAAGAAACCCCCAAACATTTGCACATATAGAGATAAAGTATCAAATAGAAGATTATGATGTGTATCTAGTTTTAACGAAGGTTTAGTAAACTCACTATCTAGGTTTTGGACCAAAACCTAGAAAAGATGAAAACCCTAGATAATGCCCAAAGGAGACTTGATGAAGGAGAGGAGTAGCTTGATGATGATCTTCAATAAATACACTTGGTTGAGGCTTGGAGAGTAATAAATCACCCCAACAACCCAAAACCATAGAAGTTTATGGATGTAGGTGAAGAAGACCTAAAAATCGCCCAAAGAATATGCTCTACAGTTTTTGATGAAAACAGGTGATAAATGAGGGTTGAAAAGGGTTTTAAGTCAATGAGGACTGCCCCCCCCCCCCCCCCCCCCCCCGCGGGCGACAATGCCCATGGCATTGTCGCGTGTCATAATCGCGAACATCCCCGAGGTCTCGGTACGTCCCTCGCGACATTGACAGTGTCATAGTCGCATGTCATAGTCGCCACACACACCCACCCTACGGTACACTCCCCGCGACCTTGACACGGCGACAGTGACCATGTCATAGTCGCCTGTCATTGTCGCGCCACACCCCAAACGTCCCGAATTTTGACCTTATTCGACAATTAACGCGAGATTTGAACAATTAAGGATGGTAAGCCAGATTATACGACATTTCAACATATCAACTATCATAAAACGCATACAAAGGCTCATATACTAACATAGGTACATTTAATGCATTTAAAGGGAATAAATACTCACCTTGAGAATTTCCGGGTGTTACATATTTTTAGTATTAAGAATTATTCTATTTTGTTGATTTCTGGTTGGGTTGTTACAATTGAAAAAGCAAGGACTATGGTGGCATATGCTCGAAGCTTGGGCTGTAATGACGTTCAATTTAGCCCAGAAGATGCTGGAAGGTACATTATTGTAGCTTACTTTAAAGTTCAACAATAATATTTTTTTTTGTATAAAATACAAAATTTGAGTTAACATATAGTTTAATAGAAAAAATGCACCTAAATATTTAAAATACCCCTAAAAACAATAAACAATTTTTTAACTAAAACATGTTTTTTTTTACGAGATATTGAATTCTCAATTTTAGGAGGATCAATCCGACTTTTCTACTAAGGTGGGTTCATTATCTAACAAAAAGTAGAAATTATTGATTCACGGTCTTGATTGGTGATATTGTGGTCCATTTCTTCAAAAGCCTTGAGAAATATTTCTTCAAAAGTCTTGATTGGTGATATTGTGGTTCATTAACCCATTTCCAACTAAAAAAAATATTTACTTACGTGATCCACATTTGTGTAGTTCTTTTTCCCTTTTTTTAATCTGAAAATAGGTTTTTAGTAAATGTGTAAACTCTAGTTAAAAAGGAAATTCGGTTCCAAAAGTGACAAAAGTTTTTATCTAATATTCATAGTGATTTGGTGGTTTGGAAAACGTTTTAGAGAGCCAATGATTTTCTTAAAAGGCGTACTATTTGTTTATGAGTAATGATCATCAGAAATTTCAGATATGTGTTATGTTTGTTAATAGATCCGAGAGAGAATTTTTATATGAGATCCTGGCCGAAGCAATCCAAGCAGGTGCAACGACTCTTTGCATACCTGATACTGTTGGCTATAACTGGCCTCGTGATTTTGGGCAACTTATAGCTGACATAAGAGCCAAGCCAACACTTCTGGTGTTGAGGATGTCATCATTTCTACCCACTACCATAATGATATAGGAATGGCTACTGCCAATACTTTAGAGGTAGGCATATACAATTGTTATGTTCTTAGTTTGTGTTTTACACACAAATGCCGACTTATATGGATTCCATTCCAGGGGGCTTATTTGGGTGCAAGACAAGTAGAAGTAACAATAAACGAAATTGGAGAGAGAGCTGGTAATGCTTCTTTGGAAGAGGTGAGTTTGTAATTTATGACAAAGTGTCTATTATCTACATTTACGTTAAATATATAGTGGAAAATGGGAAAATGACTTAAATAACCACAAAACGAAGTCAAAGTTGGTCCTAAGCCATCACTTTTCTGATTTTGCAATTTTGTCACTACCTCCGTAATGACCAGAATTGCGAATCTGGGTTAAAAATGTAAATCTTTTTTCAAATTTCACCCACTTTTGCAATGACACTTCCGCAATATTGTGGAAGTGCCACATATCAAGCCCACATGGGTGACACGTGGGTTGATCTGGTGGTGATACGTGGCACTTCGCAATATTGCGGAAATGAGCAAATTCTGGAAAAATATTTACATTTTAAACCCAGATCCGCAATTGCGGACCTGGTGATTGCGGTGGTGATTGCGAGGTAGTGACAAAAATGCAAAATCGGGAGAGGGATGACTAAGAGACCAATTTAGATACGTATTTTGGCCGTTTGAGTCAATTTTCCGTAAAAAAATGGACATGAATTGGCTAGCAATCACAATGAGTACTAAATGTAATTAAATATAGGCATAGAAAAGAACTAGTCAATAGTCATCATCATGAACACATTCAAATAATTTCATCAAACAACTTGGTTTTTATGTACTATTGAGCTTTGGATATATATAGCAAGAATTTTAGCAATGACATTATTGAACAACTTAAAATACCATTTCTTCATTTTATCAATATCCATATCTAACCGGATCATGGTTCTCAAACTATTTAAACTTGAGTTTGTGTTTTGTTATTTAATAGCCTAAATGTATATACTTTTGGATGCCTTGCTTTTATTGAGCATAGGTGGTAATGACTATGAAAAGCAAAGGAGATGTATTAGGTGGCCTTTATACATGCATCAATACAAGACATATTGCCATGGCTAGCAAGATGGTATATACTAGAGCCTTAATTACTTCTAGTAATCTATTTCACCTCTTGCCTCTATTCACTCTCCACTTGTGATATTTAGGTGGAAAAGTATAGTGGAATGTTGGTGCAGCCACACAAGGCCATTGTTGGTGCTAATGCTTTTGTTCATGAAAGTGGAATCCATCAGGTTGGTCTTGTTTTTGGACATAAAAAATATGCTGCAGTAGATCTTGTTGTTTATATCACTACTAGAAAAAGAGGTATTAGTGACGGAAAATCAGTGACGAAATATTCCGTCGCTGCTTAGTGACGGATTATAGACGGAAAATGGTCCGTCACTCATCCGTTGCTAATTAGGGACGGAACCCATTAATTTCTATTTAAAAAAGAAAATCTACGTACCCGTCGCTAATTAGTGACGGACACGTGAATTCATTTTAAAAATAAGTGAATTTAAGACATACGACCAAAACGACACGTCACTATTTACATGTGTATTTGTACATGAAAATGAGTGAATGTAATCAAAATTTAAATTAATGGCAAGTTTTGTATAAAACTACAGGAAATGCAGTATTTTTTTTTAAATCATCAAAAAACAGCAACAGATCAGTGACGGAACTTCGTCTGCCGCCAATCCGTCACTAAAAATGTCCGTCGCTAAGTAATCCTTTGCTAATCTGTCACAAAAAATGTCCGTCGCTGATTCGTCGCTAATTTGGTCCGTCGCTAACTCATCGGTAATTTGGTCTGTAGCTGATCCGTCGCTAATCCGTCGTTGAAGTATATATCACCCACCACCTTTTCAACGAAGGACTTTCAGTGAGGGATTAGCGACGGAAGTCACTTTTAGTGACGGATCAGCGACGGAATTTTCCGTCACTGATAGGTTCAATCTTTGTAGTGTTACTATTAGCCGCGACGTTTTGTGCACATTACCCCATAATTTTTTGTTGTTGTTGGGAGATTTGGCTTATGAACCTTATGTTTGAAAAGCTCCTATTTTGTACCCCGTTACTCCTTCCCATAACAAACGTTGAATAAAATTAATCTTTGTTTACTTGTTTATGTAACATTATATATATATATATATATATATATATATGATCGGTTATTACTAGTTTGTGGATCAAGTATACATTGTCATGTGGCTTTGCTCTAATAACTTTCATTTAGCTTACTACATATAAGAGCATCTCCAACATCATTGCTATAATAGAAAAAAAATGACTTTTTCTTTGTTATTTCTCTCCAATAGCTTTGCTAAAAGGTTTGCTAAAATAGAGAAAGGGCAAAAAATCTCTAAATATAGAGAATTCTCTATAATCCCTAAAGTAGAGAGATAAACTATTATTTTAATCAATCCAACCCATAAGATTCAATTTTTAACATTGTATTTTAAGTTTTTTTTAAAAAATGTATTGGGATAATAAATTATGGAATATTATAATAATATAAATAATGATTTATTCTCTAAAATAGAAAAGCTGTTGGAGTTAGAAAAAAATGTTTTTAGAGATTTTGACTTTCCATTCTCTATTTTAGAAAAAAAATTAGAAATGCTGTTGGAGATGCTCTAACCTTGGTTTTCTATTTGGTAGGACGGAATGCTAAAGAACAAAACCACATATGAAATTATGTCTCCTGAAGATATTGGACTTCACCGATTTAATGACTTTGGACTCACACACTTGGAAAACTTAGGTATCCTGAATTGTAGCTTGTTACTTTATATATATATACTCAGGGATATTTGTTACATTCCATTGGTTGAGTTGTCTAATGATTTTCAAACTTTTTTGTACAGTGGACGCCATTCTTTGAAAGCTAAACTTTTTGAGGTATAGTGCAACGTTGAACTCTGTGTATCGATTAATCCGGTAAATTTTGACCGTAAGAAATCAGCCCCAATAAACTCAGTGGCCACAATTGTTGTGTATGCCTCATCCCCGAGGGCCTCAAGCACTATGCCACAATCCTTGTGGTTAAACATCTATTTAATTTCTCTTCAGCTTGGTTATGATTTCGAAGGAAAGGAACTTAATGATCTCTTTTGGCGATTTAAATCCGTAGCTGAAATGAAAAAGGTAGTGAATTTTTTTTTTTTCATGGTATAGAGTGTTTTCTATTTTTGAAATAAAGTCTTTAACTATTGTTGAATGTGAGTATGTCTATGCAAGAGTTTAATAATTTCCTTTATGTCCCAGGTTATCACTGATGATGATCTAATGGCGTTGGTATTAAACTGAAGTATATATAGGAATGCCTATTTAGTCTCTAGGTAATGCACCACTATGATGTTACGGTTGAAGAAGCAATCAAATTGAAGTCACAAGTTTATACATTGGTATGCAATGTTTTGTTCAAGTAATTAGGGATAAAGTTAGGGTTGTTTAAACTTCTATAAAAAGTTATTATCTTATTCTTTTTTTTTCCTCTGAATTTGACAAGATTCATTGCAATCATGTTGTAGTAACTCCTGCTTTAAAAGTTGTATTTTGTATTGGGGTTGAAACTTTAAAGTCTTAAAAAACCTAGTTACAATTATATGTACAAGTGAACATTTTTTGAATAGTTGGGAGTAAAATAATTTTCAGTAATTTGCAGGTACGTGGTGAGACTTGTATTGTGTTATATTTGGTTATTTTTAGTTAATTGCTCAATGCTAAAATTGTCTGTAGTCATAAATTGTGTCATATTTATTACAAGTATGCAATGAAAGTTGTATATATGTATTGTTTCATTCTATTATTAATAAATAAGTTTTTAGCTATAAAAGCTACAGTTACAGCGTAAAATTGAATAAAGTTTCTTTGTCCGTTTTGACTAGAAAATTATATATATTGCTTGAGTATGATATTCCTTACTAAGGGTTGTTTTTTTTTTTTAAAAACCTCTTAATGACTCTTAAGTCTGAATCGTTCAGACCTTTTTACACACAACCTCTTATTAATCATAACTAAAATAAGACTTCAGACTTTAGACCTCTTAAAAAACAAACGGCACCTAAATCTCATTTTGCTTTTTAGTTTTTGTTATTCTATGTTTATTATTTGAAACAAAATATTTAGATTATTTCTTTTAAATACGGATTAATAACTTGCTTATTATGGTTAATATTGTCTTGCACATATTAATGATTACGAACATGCAACACATGGATGTATAAACAATCTTCTTATCAACTACTTGTAAATTCAGAATAACTTAATTATCACGGATTAACGGTTTTGAACATGCATTTTGCGGACTTATAATTAAACGGTTTGTTTATGACGCGAATTCGTAGCTCTAGGTCAATGAGTTTTTCGATCGCGATCTAGGTCTAGTGGGGGTTGTAGTTTTTCGTTTTCATTCTTCCATAACAACTTACCCTTGGGACATGTTTGGTACCCAGTGGCGGATCTAGAAAATTTTATGGTTGGGGGCACCTTTAATGGTGTCGAAAAATTTCCGAAACGGAATAATTCATCGGAACCAAAAATGGTTTTGAGTTATTCGTTTTTGCCTTACACTGTGCGTTAAATCGAATTAAGATAACTTATTCGATTCAATTTTCGGTTAATTTTTTACTATTTCGGTTAAACTGAGACTTATACTACTATTTATATATTTTTATATCTCGTTTGAACTTAAAACAAATTAACACATTAGATATTAATACAAAATTCAACTAATTCATAATTGACGAGATAGCTAAAAAGAAAGGAATCTGGATTGGACAAGGTCAAAGGGGCCTTAATTAATTTTAGTTGGGGGCTCAGATTGGTAAACAACAAAAAAAGATAGAGGTAATTTTTTTAAGCCTTCCACACATGGGTTGGTAGGGGCTAGGACCCCTACCCCCTTACTGCGTCCGCCCCTGTTGGTACTAGTTTTTTTTTTAAACCCTAATTACTGTGGGTATCAATTTATTGCATACACTATGATTTGTTGCTTTTATGAGTTTGGTTAGTCTTTTTCTTGGAAATCTTTGAAATCTCGGTGCACCAACGGTGTCAATTTATTTTCTACTTCCTGTCCGTTTTCTAGCACACCCTGAAAACTGACCTTTGAGGTAAGACTGGTATATTTATTCCCTTTCACAATAATGTAGATATTTGTGTCTATATAAACACAAATATCAACTAGTTATCATCGTTACGTTCTAGTAAAATAATAAGTCATAAACACACTTTTTACCTTGTCTGCCCCCTTAGGGCGCATAAGTCAACTAGCGGATCCCTCACATGCATTTGCAACATTGTAAACAAGTCTAGAATCACTCTCTCCAAGCTTATACATACATGTAACACCCTAAAATTTAGAGTAATTTAAAATTCGAAAATTCAGCAATATGACGTTTGAAATTGGAGTAAACTACCCAAAAGGGTAAATGTGTGAAAGCGTTTACAAAACCTGTGAACGAATATGAAAATCAACAACAAACTAATCTAAATAAATTCTATCTAGATTACATTGATTGTCAACCCAAATTCCCAAAATAATAAAGTCGTTTAAACGGCAAGACTCCAATTTTCTATCATCTCAAAAATGCCTCAAGCGCCCACGCTTAACACTCAAACCTTCGACAACTCACCGCTAAGGGAACCTGTTGTACACATCATTTGAGAAAAAGTGTTAGACTTAAAGTCTAGTGAGAACATACAAGTTATACAATAATTTGGGAAAATAATTAAATTACAACAATAAGTAATCCTTTCCAAGTTTACAAATGAGTTAATAACTACATAGTGACCTTGCGGTCCAAAATACATCTTGCAATGACAGGGGAGACCCTGTTTTCCAAAGATTGTGGCGGAACACAAAAGTAGGCCACGTTCCAAGTTATTGAGCTCACCATACTAGGATCAAGGCCACGAGTTCGCCGACTCGTACTCAGATGTGGGGGAGGGAACCCAATGATGATAATCATGCTCATTCGCTAGGATACACATTTACGACCCACGGCTAGTATCCAGTCCCACATAACCGTACCAAATTGCCACCCTAGGGTTCAATGTCTCAACTAGCTACAAACGGGATTTAACCTAAACTTTAAGTCGACTCTATACCTATGGATCCATTAGTAATAGTTTAGACTTGTTACAATTACATTTGTAACCAACTATCAACATATAGTTCTTAGTATTAATCATTTTTCCAAAAATACTTTTCCTTGTATAAATAACACCAAGAAACCCAATCCATTCAAGAGCCATATAATGGCCATTATTCATTTTCATACATAGATTCTTCTCAAAGTACCCGTCTCAAAGATCATATCATTTTAAGAGGGTCATCAACCCTAACAACAAAATCCATTTATTTCTTCACAAAGATTTGTATTACCAACTAACTCCACCATAGCATGAAAACTTTATAAATGAAAAATAAGTGTCCTTCAAGTAATCCATCATAAATGTGCATATGAAATTACATTAATTATACCTCACACATGGTAAAAACCCCTTTGTCTTAGTGGAAAAGATGAAAACCCTAAAAATCTCCAAAACCCTAGTTTTGGTCAAAACTTCTTGACAAGTAAATAAAAGTAGGGAGATGATTAGAAGTTCAAAAAATGTTATTTTGACATGTATAAAGTTTCAAAATGTAAATATGAAATCACAATATGGGTTTTGTTGAAAGCCCTAGAAATCCAAATGTTCTTGAAGAAGGAGATGGAGGCTAGGGAGTTAATGAGGTCCTAGACTTGATCTTAGGTTGATGATGTGAGTTTTGATGAAGATGGTAGTTGAGCCACTTTAATGCATCAAAAATCGCCTCTTGACCTAGGATACAGATGAGAGCATTTAAGATGGAGAGAATGAGAAGTAATGGAGTTAAAGTGGCCAAAATCGGGGTTTTAAGCACTCTGGCATCCGTCGGCAACAGTGCCCTTGCGACTGTGCCATTGGCACTTTCACGGGGCAAAATCGCCCGCCCACCCACACCCCCGAATCCAGTGTCAGAGACCTCGACCCTATCGAGACCCCAAGGCCCAAGGCCCAAGGCCCAAGGCCCAAGGCCCAAGACCCTATCTTTGACATTTAATATGTATATTTATTGTCAATGAGAGCCCACTAAGATCACCACACTCCAAGGCCCAAGAAATTAAATGATTCATTTAATGTTCATTGATTGGAGTTTATTAAGTGCTCTAATTTTTATTTTGGCTCCTATGTGGGACAAAGTTTCCTTTCTAATTTTTTTACCACTTAGGGGTCACAGCAACATAGATACATACAGATATCATAAGGGTTATTCTTACCGAAAATTCAGGTGTTACAATACACATACTATACAAGTATAACTAGTTTTAACGATGACAAAGGAAAACCATGTATCCAAGCAATCTTGCAGTCTGAAAACAATTGTTAGATGTATAAATGCACATAATGATGAAAACAATATAATGGAGACATTCATGAAGTGGAATAAGCAATTGCTCAGCTTTGAATCAAACTCATCAAAGCTTGATGTAGGAAGTGCCTTAGTTAGAGTGTTTGCAATTTGCATCCGAGTAGGACCTAGCTTAGCCGTATGATTCCATTATTTACTTTTTTTGAGATGAAGTGTTTATCAATTTCCATATGCTTTGTTTAGTCATGACGAACAAGAGTTTTGGCAATACTAGTTGTACATCTTTATGAATTCAGGACCTTTCCTCTGAGTTCCTTTAACAATATTTAGAGACAACTGCGTGTTTTTTGTATTGCCTAGTAACCAAATTGTCCCACACATATGAATAATAACCAACTTATAGATCTTCGACGTGTTAGTTCTCCACCCCAAGTAGAATCTAAATAGATAACCATTTGTCAAGCCATGTCTTGGGAGGCTGTTTTAGACCATATAGAGATTTCTTTAGTTTACACACTACATTATCATTGGAAAGTTTTTACATTTCTGCAGGAATTTCTGTGTAAGTTTTTTGATAAGAACCAAATTTACTAAACAATTAAAATAAAAGCAATGTTGAAGGAACCATAGCTGGATGCTTGATTAACAAGAAAATGATAGGTAACTAGCTATTCGAGAAGCTAGACTTTCCCAAGGACAAACAAAATAATTTTCTCGATACCCTACTCTCCCTTCTATCCCCTATTTATTATCAACCCTAATAACTCTAATGGGCTTGTGCTTGGGGTCAATTGGACCACAAGAGAGCTGCTATTCTTTAATGGTTTTCCTCCACTTGCCGTCGTGTCAAAAACTTCTTCTTTCTTGCATATCTCACCACCACCGGGGGCCTAACATTACCCTCTGCCCAAAGAGCAACCTTGTCCTCAAGGTTGAAGGCAGAAAATTGTGCTTGAATGTCATCAATAGACTCTCAAGTATCCTTAAAAGGAGACAAATCTTTCCAACAAATTAGCACTTAACTGAACGTACACCTTGTACTGAAAAAGGTTCCACCAACGTCTCCATGTCAAATGTCAATGTTGAGGGAATGTCGAAGGCAATAAAGAGTAATCCCACAACTTTTTTGAGAAGTGAGACATGAAACACCGAGTTTATTTTCGTAGTTGCTGGTAATTCCACCTTGTAGGTAACTGGGCCAATATCCGTTCCACCACCAAGAAAGGGCCATAAAAACGAGGAGCCAATTTTTTGTTGAGCCTCTTAGCCAAAGTAAGTTGACGATATGGTCTAAGCTTCACATAAGCCAGCTCACCCACTTGGAATTCCATATCCTTCCGCTTTTTATCTACCGACTGCTTCATTTTCAGTTGCACTCAAATTAAATTGTCCTTTAATTTTCGCATAATAGCATCGCGCTGTACCAACAACTGTTCCACCTCATGATTGTTTGTCGACCCATGCTCAAAAGGAATCAATAAAGGGTGTTCTCGCCCATACACCACCTTAAAAGGAGTCGTCCCAGTAGAAGTGTGAAAAGAAGTGTTGTATTTATACTCGGTCGAAGACAACCAAGCAGCCCATCGTGAAGGTTTATCGGCTATAAAACAACATAAGTAAGATTGAAGGAACCTGTTGACCACCTTCGACTGCCCATCGGTCTGTGGGTGATAAGCGGAACTGCAACGCAACTCTGAGCCCGTCAATTTGAATAGATCATTCCAGAATAAACTTATAAAGACTTTGTCACGATAAAAAATGAATAAACTTATAAAGACTTTGTCACGATCCTAAATGATACTCCTAGAAACACCATGCAAGCGAACCACTTTCTGAAGAAAATTTTGAGCTATTTTTGGTGCCGTGGATGGGTGAGCTAAGGAAACAAAATGGGCAGCCTTGGACAATCTGTCCACGATAACCAAGATAGTATCGTACCATTTCGATTTTAGGAGGCCTTCCGCAAAGTCCATTGTTACGTCTTCCTAAATATGGTTGGGAACAGGTAGGGCCTGTAACAACCCGGAGAGAGAAGTTGTATCATATTTGTTCTTTTGGCACACATCACACGGATTTGGTTTGCGCTAACAAACTTAATTTCTACCCAAAGTAAGCAATTTCTACACTCGACGCATCAGTTTCGATGACAAAAGGCTTGGAGGAATTTGGCAGAGCCAATACAATACAGGAAAGGAACATATAACCTTTTTAAGTGTCTCGAAAGCCCGTTGTGCTTCTTCATTCTAGTTGATAGAGTCTTTTTTAAGCGGTTGTGTTAATGGCCTACTAGTTTACTATAGTTCGCCACAACCTGACGGTAATATCCTATTATCCGAGAAATCCCCGTAAAGCCTTCAAGGACGCTTGAACAATCACTCAACAATTGATTGAACTTTAGACGGATTAGCCGACATGCCTGTCGCATCTATCACGTGCCCCAAATACTCTCTTCGTGGCTACCCAAATACGTATTTCTTCTTGTTTCCAACAACTTTTAGTCTCACAACACTTGTAACACTTTTCGAACATGAACAACATGATCGTCTACTGAACCGCTGTAAACCAAAACGTCATCAAAGAAAATTCTCACAAATCAACGGAGGAAGTCCCTGAAAAGATCGTTCATTAGAGATTGAAACGTAGACGACGTGTAACACCTGTAATTTTTGGTAAGTGATTGTCACCCGGACGCTTCTTTGACATGTAAACAGTGGGGTTTTGTTGGAAAATGTATTGTTTAAAATCCCTTGGAGTATCAGGAGTATTGGAAGTGAAAAAGTCGGGTTTCGGGGCTCCGGGAAGGTCCCGCGGCAATGCTCGACGACTATGACAGAGTCATAGTCTCACTGTCACAGTCGCAGAAGAGGTACCATGGCCTGGGGGCACCTGGCGACATTTACAGGCGACATTTCTCTGGGCAATCTCGCTGGTCATTGTCGTACAAAGGGCCCATGGTGCTGTTAAGTCGCGAAATTCAACCTTTTTCTCATTTCCTCTCATCCAAACTTCTCCTATCTTCTCCCAAATCGTTTTCCCTCTTTCCCCTTCAAACCCCAACTTACCTTTGGCTCAAATACTTGTATTTTGTGAAGATGAAACACCATCAAGTGTTAAAATGGAAAGCTTTGGTCAAGGATTCACCATCTCCATCTTCATCTTCAACCTCAAGCTCATTGTTGGATTTCTAGGTTTTCATCAAAACCTAAGCGATAAGTATATCCCTTCAATTTCTAAACCTTGAAATAAGTTATAAATACTCCATTGATGGTTCCCTAATGTTTGATTTCTCTATTTTCGGTTTATAAGATTTTGGAAGATTTTGGAGGAGTTAGGTCAAAATTAGGGTTTTGGGTATAAGTTGAGGTTTTGATGTAAAATGTTTGGGGAATGTTTCTATATGGTTGGATATGCTTATTTATGGTTGAATTTATGGATCTAGGTTTTTGGAGGTCTTGGCTTGAGGATCCAAGTTTCTTCAAGAAAGCTCAAAGTGGGTAAAATCTAGATTTAGCCTAAATCTAGCAAGGTGAGTTCAAGTTGATTTGAGAAAACTTTGTACACGCCAAAATGTTTATTTTAAAGTATTTATGTGCTTAACATGAAATTATCATTTGTGGAGTTACTTGATGGGTTTTGGGTTATTTGAGAAG
Source organism: Arctium lappa (assembly GCA_023525745.1). Classification (NCBI taxonomy): domain Eukaryota; kingdom Viridiplantae; phylum Streptophyta; class Magnoliopsida; order Asterales; family Asteraceae; genus Arctium; species Arctium lappa. Next base: position 15,090,756 of record CM042056.1, on the reverse strand, counting down.
TTTGGTTTTATAAACCTTGTAAAACACCCGTATTGGGGAATTTTGGACATTTTGATAAATGAGTCATAAATGAGTGTGTTTGGTAATCTAATGCATAAATGGGATTATTTGGTTAAAAGACATTTCCAGTGTTTGTTTGGGTAAAAAGTTTAATTTTGTGTTATGAGACGTTTTGAAAGGATAAAGAGTATAAATTTATTTGGAAAAACTTTTGTCCCGACTTAAACTGTGTTGAAGTTCATTCAAGTATTTTGGAGCGTGTGGTTTCATGGTATGGGTCGAGTACGTTTATTAATTGAAAAACATTAATCATTGGTCAAAAAGAGGTTTTGAGTATTTTGGCTCGATGTCGTTTTAAAGGAGTCTTGAGGACACTTGTCCGATCTTATATGGCTCAATGTAGAGTCTAATTATGACGTACGTATACTAATGCGATGTGTTGCATATTGAGGTTGGTTACGGGCTCGAGTGCTTTGGTCATTCATGTTTAGTCCGGTAAGGTTAGACTGTGTTGCATTGGATCCATAGGCATGTAAGTCAGTCTGTTTTGGATGGTCAATTGGGTATTTCGGGGTTGAAGTCCGGTACTCGTGTTTTATGACCGGAAACTTTACAAGTGATCGCTAGGGAGGGTTGAGTCTGTTAGTGCTATCGGAGAGTGAGCGCTAGGACCTCCGCCGCTTGAAGTAATTCATGGGAGGTAGTCTTTAAGTGTGTCGGGCCTTCGGGATGGAGTTCTTCGGAATGATCCATCAAGGTCAACTGACATGGGGTGACACTTGTTAAAGAAGTCGTAGGGACACTTGGGCTGCAATGTCGTGAGGTGTCATGCGATTAACGTTGCATGGGTGGTATACTTTGGTGTTTCCTCCACTCTCAACGGATACGGGTCTCCCCCGTTATCGGCTATCAGTATTTTAAATATAAGGATGTCTTATTTTATTGTCCTTGGTTCTTTATGGTCGACAGTGAATGAGGGCCTTAATATTGGATCTTCCTCCTCGTATATTAAGGTTTGAATGAATTATGTCAACCCCTTGTTTTGGTAGTTGGATTTCTTTCGTTTATGGTCGTGTGAGTATTGGGCCTAGTGTCCATGATTTTCTTACGTATGGCATACATGGATTTTTAACGAGGACTTATGGGTGGAATGTCATGTTTCACTCTTGTGTAGGGTGTTTTGGAATACAACATTTTACTTACGTTTAGTAAATCGGGAGCTAATCCCTACCCTTGTATTGAGTAAGTATGGGTTGTATCAATTATAAAAAATGTTTGTAACAAGATGTTTGTTTTCGAAAAAGCATGATATTGGGAAAGAGTTGTCTTCGAGTTTAAAGTAAGGTATCAGAAAGAATGTAATTTAAATGGAGGTTATTCCTTTTAAAAGATTTATTTATTCATATAAAACTCTTGAACTCACTAAGAGTTAGCCTAACCTTTTTATTTGTCGGCATGTGTAACAGGTTTGTTTGAGGATTGGTTTTAGTGACACCTTGGAGTGAGAGAGAGGTACTAGACATATGCTCGAGGGTGAGTAGTTTGGTGAAGTCTTTCGCCTTGTCTTGGGAATGGCAACTTGTATTTGGGGTTTTAGTAACACCCGACCTCTAACTAGTCTTTGTAAAAGAATTTGTTTACCTTCGTTGATGGTTGGACCTAGTTTAATATTTCAAGTATAAACTTGTTGTAATCTTATCTATTTTGAGGCATTATTGAAAATTTTAATTTAGTTGCTCTTTCCAGATTTGAGGGTGTTACAAGTTAGTATCAGAGCATAAGTTTGAGAGAATTAGGTGTTGATTTTGGATACCTAGACTCAAACTAGCGTCCTTTTAAGTGATTGCAAGTGAAATTGCACCATTAGGTACCTTAAGATAGGATATTTCGGAATGGATTGAGTCGTCAGAAACGGGGAACTTGTCGAGGATAGCAAGGATGATCATGTGTGGTACGTTCATAATGGCACCTGGCCAGTGTTATGGTGAACCTATATGATACATGGTCATGCTCGTACTACCTTGAGGTGACGACCGTTGGGGTAGTGAAGATGTTTTTTTAAGTGGGTAGCCGTTAGGAGAGACTGATGATTTTAGCGTTCGTCACTTAGAGTGACAATAAGAATGGTGGTTGCATTAAGTGGACCCTTTCGGGTCGGGATGATTGGTTGAACTAGAACCACAGACTTTTGGAATCAACATTATTCGAAGAGAAATTGTAAGGTTAACCAATTTAGGGTGATTATTGCCTTAAGATGTTTGAGCTTTCAGATGACAATAGTGTGGCTGGAAATTTGAGAAGTGTGGTCCTAAGACGTTGAGTACCGACCAAATTCATGCACAAAATTTATTTCTGAAATAAATTGCATTATTTACTTCTCATGTTCCCAAATCATAATATGGATTATATTACGAAATCTTGGAAAAATCATTAGCACACACAAGTATTTAAACTATGATTTTAAACATGCATAAAATCATTTTATTGCATGTGGTTACAATCTTTGTTAAGATTTTCTTTATCCTCGTTGTTGTCCAACACCATTTTCGGATATTGTGATGTCCTTGTTTTGATGTTGTTTAGAGTCTTGGACAAGTAACCGCGGCTTAGGACCTTAATATTGGATCTCCTCCACATATGTCAAGGCCTTGCACAAAGAGTTGTCTCCATGTTCTTGGGTCAGAATTTTCTTGGGAATTTTAGTCTGTGCGCGTGAGTCATGTTGAATTTATGGGCATTGTTTTACTACGTTTTGGGCACGTGAGTGTACTTTGAGTCACGTTCGTTTTAATTTTATTGTGTGTAAATTGCGAGATTATTAGGCGTCGCGTCTCATGTTAGAGTTGTTGAAAAAGGGTCGTTTTATCTTATGTTGTGGTTTTTAGAAATTTGACATTTTTAGACTTATCGTCGTCTTATAATTATTTGTTGGGAAATGAAAATTTTGATATCGCTTGATTTTAGCGCTAATGAGTTTTATGAAAATTCAGTTGGGTTCATGGTGACTTATCTTACAACATTTTGCGTCGCGTAAATAAATTATGGGAACGTGTGCATATGCATTTTGCGTGCGTTAATTGATGAGTTTTATTAATAGATGTCATCTCACATGTTGTTTTGAGAAAGTTTCATTATTATGTGATTTATCTTTGGGTTTTATACAAATGTCAATCGTTGTATGCTATTTACATTTGGATTAAATTATACTGTTGGAGTGAGTAAACATCACTAGTACAAAAACTCACAATGGCCACGGTTTTTAACTGTGGCCGTATGCATTTAGCAACATTTTTTTTCTTCAATCAAACCGTAGCCTATTCTGCCGTGTCTTTTGATACGCAAATGACCACGTTTAAAATGTGTCACCATATCACATGAAAAAACTTAGCCATACCGTAAAAATTGTGGCCATAAACCAATCAAATTTTTTATGGTATTGGGACATTTTTCTTATAACCGTGGTCATAAACTACTTATCGCCACACAAACTCACCTTAAACATGGCCAATTTATTACATATATTTACACTTGATTCTTATAAACGTGGCTATTGCTACCTTTTGGTCACACAAAATAAAGAAAACCATGACAATAAACTACTTATAGCCACATAATTTGTTTTTTAAGGTGACCAATGATTACCGTACAACGATGTTTAACGTGACCATATAATACTTATCGTCACATAAATTTTATATTAAATGTGACCAATTCATGACATAGTTACCATAAATGTTAGAACCGTGGCTAATGGGTGTCTTTTTGCCACAAAAAATAACTAAAAATGTAGCCATAAACAATTTTTAGTCATGAAATTTCATAGTAACCATGACAAATTCATGACATATGGTTACACTGAATTGTTAGAATCGTGACTATTGATAATATTTTTGTCACATTAAATAAATAAAACCGTAGCAATAAACCAGTTATCGCCACACATACTTCTTATTAACCGTTGCCAAATCATAAAATTTGGTTACACTGACTTGTTAGAAACGTGGCTATTGATTAACTTTTGGTCACTAAGTTTGTAACACTCTCAAATCCAGAAATAACACTTATTTAAAAAAAAATTCTAAATACATCAATAAATGAATCATCTGCAACCACGAATTCAGATTTAGCTACAATACACGTATACCATCTTATGTATATACAGACTATAAGGGACGGGTGCTACTAATACCCATGCATAGTCACTATCTCCATAATGCGGAAAACTTCACCGAATACTTACTTTCGGATCTAGCTAAGGCTTTACTCTTCACAGGATTGCTAGAACCAACTCTCAACCTTGAAACCTGATGCACATGCCGACAAATAAAAATGTTAGGCTTAACGCCTAGTGAGCTCAAGAGTTTTAACATGAACGAATATATCTTTAAAGAAAGGAAATCAGTTTAAATCAAGATCCTTCGAAATATTATACTTCAAAATGGAAACGACACACTTTCCCATAATATACACTTTTAAAGACAATGCTCCCAAAACACACGTTTCTCATAAAATGGTGCAACGCATAACTCACCCAAACGGGATCATAGTTCGACACTTATTTGGTAAGAACATGAATAACCATTTATAACCCAAAGTACCCAAAACATGGGCGGGACAGAGTGTGTTGGGAATTTAATATTTGTTCAAGTATGGTTAATGCTGCTAGTATATCATGATTACTACTGCTAGTAGATTTAATACTGCTTAAAAAGTTAGTGCTACCACTTCAATAGTTAATACTGCTTGGAGAGTTAGTACTGCTAGTAGTTAGTAATGCTAAGGGATTACTACTGCCAACATGATTAATACTACTGAGGAGTTTAATGCTACTGAAGATGGTTAATACTTCTGAAGAAGGTTAGTGCTGCTTATGAGATGAAGACTCAGTATGGAATGAAGACAGCTGTATAGAAGACTTGCTAAAGTAAAGGAGATAATTATGGACTGAAGATCAATTGTATTTTGATAATTATCTTGTAATATGTCTTGTATAAATAGTATAGAAGTCTTTGATAGATTTAACTTTTGATATATAAGTTTTTAGAGAGAGAATTAACCTCAAGGTTTATAATCCTAATTCTAGAGAAGTAGAATTCGTCTTGGTGAGCCTGTTCATCAAGATTGAGGTTTTGTGTGAAAACTTGTAACTTTAATCATTCAATAAAGTTTACAAGTTGTGATTTCTATTTTACTGTTTCATTGATAGTTTGAATATTAAAGTGTTATTCCGCAACTTCTTTAATATTGTTTCTGAGTGTTATTATTCTTGTTAAGAATTAGATCCTGACAAGTGGTATCAGAGCCAAGTATTCTCAGAAACCTTCATTCATCATGGACAACACAGGTGAATCAAACAGTACTTTTGTCTCAAAGGTTCCCATGCTCAAACCTAATGAGTTTGACATGTGGAAAATTCGGATCAAGCAATACATCCTTCTTCAGACTGTTCTATGTGGGACATTGTTGAGAATGGTCCCTCTGCTGAAGGTAAAATTGGACAAGATGGTAGAAGACCACCTCCAAAAACTGATGGTGAGAAGAAAGTCAGACAGTTGGAGATGAAAGCCTTAAGCACCCTGCTTTTGGCCATTCCTAATGAGTATCAACATCAGTTTCAACACTGCACAGATGCTCAGATTCTATGGAATGCTTTAGAGAAGAGATTTGCTGGCACCAAGAGCACTAAGAGGAATCAAAGGGATATTCTCAAGCAGCAATATGAGAACTTTACATCTTCAAAGAATGAGTCTATGACTCAAACTTTTGACAGATTCAATAAGTTGATTGGTGAGTTGGCTACAGTTGGAGTCCAGATGGAACAAGATGATGTCAATCGAAAGTTCCTCAGATCTCTTGGAGATGAATGGACCATGTACACTGTTTCATTCAGACAAAATGATGAATTAGAAGAAAAGGAACTGGATGATCTGTACAATGATCTAAGAGTGTTTGAATCTGAGGTGGAAGCAAAGAAGAAGCCTACTGGATATGTTTATAATGCCGCACTCCTATCAGCATCAATTGATTCTACTGCTAACCCTGAATCAGTTAATGCTGCCTGTGGAGTAAATCAAGAAAAAGGCAATGAATCTGTGTTTGAAGCCTTTCTGTCCAGCCATGGTAACTCTTCTTTAATCAATGATGACTTGGAGCAGCTTCATCCTGATGATCTTGAAGAGATGGATATCAAATGGCAGATGGCCATGCTTTCTATGAGGGTGAAGAAATTCATCAAGAGGACTAGGAGGAACAACTTCTACCAAAGAAGAGAAGATGGACCAGGCTTTGATAAGTCAAATGTGGAATGCTACAAGTGCCATATGAAGGGACACTTTGCCAGGGAATGCAGATGTGGAGTGTCTCACACCAACCACCAACAAGCACAGTCTGGAAGCTTCAACCAGAACAGAAACTCTGCTCAAGCTCTTGTTTCTCAACAAGGAATGGGGTTTGAATGGAGTGATCAAGCAGAAGAGGCCATTCAAAATCAAGCTCTCATGGCAGAGGTATCTGATCTCCCAACTGAGGTACTTTCTAATCTCTGTTCTCAAACTTGCATAGACACTGTTAAAAGGTACAGGGATCACAACCAGAATATGAGTTAACGAAAACCGTGACCATAAACTAATTATAACCTCACAAATGTTACATTAACCGTGGCCATTTCATGCGATTACATTGAATTGTTAAAATGTGTGGCTATTGGTAGCATTTTGGTTACAAGAAATAGCTAAAACCGTGACTATATAATATTTATAGTCACACAAAATTTTATTTATCCGTTGCCATTTCATGACATATGCTGACATTGAATTGCAAAAACAGTGACCGTTGCTTACCTTTTTGTTACATGAAATAATTAAAATGATGGTCATAAACTACTTATAATCACGAAAATTTCATATTAACCGTGGCCAATTCGTGACATATAGTCACAGTGAATGGTTAATATTGTGGTGATTGGTTACCATTTTGTCACATTAAATAACCAAACCATGACAATAAAGTAGTTATAGTCACACAATTTTGATAGTAATCGTGGCCGATTCATCATGTATGGTCACGTTGAATTATAATTACCATGGCTAATTGTTGCCTTTTGGTCACACGAAATAACTAAAACCGTGGCATTAAACTATTTGCAGCTACACAAATTTTATATCCACCGTAGCCAATTCTTGATAATGGTTTCTTAAAATTGTAGAACTATGGCTATTGGTTGTGTTTCGACCATACGAAATAACTAAAATGTGGCCATAAACTACTTATAATCACAGTTTAAATTGAAAATCATATAGCCATAAAAGATGATGACAATAATAATATTTGCAATGGTTTTAATAGTGTGTGCCAAAATAATAAATAAATCTTCAAAAAAGTTTAATATAATAATTAACTTAAAAACATCAAACAATTAAATTAATAGTCATATGATCATAAGGAATAAAAATACCCATGATAAACTTATCACTACTAGTTCTTTAATATATTAGAATTTTTCTTATTAAAGTTGCTCCTCGTATGCTTCGTCTTCTGTAACTCACTGACACTTATATAATTCTTCCTTCTATTCTTAGAATTTTGTTTATCATCCTGTTGATTAGAAGTTGGATCCGGTACCTGCAACAAGAATAAAATACATGTTATTACACTTTTTGTAGTAATGTTATACTAATAAAAATTGTATGTTAACCTTCCAAGGTGAAGATTTCTTATTATTACATATAATGCAACCGTCAACACTAAAGGGCCGTTTACCCAAACCTTACCTGGTAAACGCTTACCGCTAATATTCAACACTTTCATTTTACTTACGGGGTAAGATTTACCCCCTATGGTTGTCGTTTACCCAAACCTATGCATGTCAGATGGGTTATATAATCTATAAGAAAATAAAATACACAAACATTTTTTACGGTTTATAATAGGTAGACTAGTATGTGAGAATAAAAGTTAACGACCAAAGAAAATTGGATAAGTAACTAACCTTTGTGTCAGGGATGACAAGGCTTTTTGGTCAGGCCACAAAACTATCAATTGCCTCCCTTACTGTCTTGTGCTCACCGAATTCTATTGGTAAAAAAGCAGCCGACTTTATAGGTTTATCGATTGAGACTTTATAGCAATCATTATCAAGAGTAACTCCATGTAATATTTGTTCCTCTGATGAATAATAAACTCTACCGCGTGCAACGATGTTTCTTATCTCTGGATACGCCAGTTGGCATTCTACGATCTACAAAATTATAAGACATATGTACATCATAAATCACAACCCTACGATTTATGTTAATCTAAAAAATTTAAAAAAACATACTATTGGGTGTTTAGTTGGGACAAATTGAGATACCGTATTATCAAACTCTTGCAAGTTAATATGAGAAGACGGGATAGCACCAGAAAGTTCCTGCCTAGATCCAGAAGACGGTTGGCTACTTGTACAAGTTAGTTGAGTAGATTGTTGGGGTAACATAGGAAGTGAAGATCGCAAACCCTTTCTCAAAGATTCCTAGAAAGTGTAGTTGAGATTTTAGACATTTTACAATGATTTATTGAAATAGTCTCTTAAACATACATTCAAACAAAGAACAAAGTAATACCCGTCTTTCAGACATTTTGTTTGTAGTAGGAAACTGTGGTAATGTAATTCCATGACAAGCAAGAAGACATAATAAGGCATTCAACGTTTGACCTTGTTTTGTACCACCGTAGACAAATGTTTAGCTTCTTCATCCTTCGATGCTAAGGTTTCAGTCATTGTTTATTTTTGTTCTTGCATCTTCGTATACAACAACTTAAATTCCTCACGTTGTTGTCTCTCATCATCCAATTGTTTCTCAAGATGAGCAATGCGTTCATTTGATGTGCCTCTATGCCGAGGAATGTGCCAATATTTTGTTGGAGTGACTCCCTTTCCAACCCCTCTTACACGTCCATTATGATCTTTGCCCAACACCAAAGTAAGGGCATCGGTGCCTTCGTCAAGCTTTATGGATCCTTCTGCAATCTCCTTTTCATGGCAAGTCTGTATACATAATAAGGAAAATTTTAATTTTGATTATATACTTGCACACTTGTTTTAGTAAAAATCAGATTACTAGGAAGTTGCAGGTTTCTTACAATTTCATTTGCCACATTCCTAACATCATCGTCTTTATATTCTCCATCTTTCGATTCGCGTGCCTTCCTCCACATGAAAGACCGCTCAGGAACTTCATTTTCCGCAAGTTCTTTATTCTTGACCTAGTAATTCATTAACTGAACAAATGGAGTATAACTCAAACAGCAAATCACATACAATAAGAGAGCTCACTTACTAGTTTTTCTCTTAGTCCTGTGTATCCCGAACGTCCCAACCGATGTGGGTACTTGACCTTGGCATGTGCTTTTTTTGCCGCTTTAGACACATCCTTGCAACACATATAAAAGATTTACGTCATTATTTAGACTAATAAAATGAAGACAAAACAACGATAATTAAAAGAATTTGTACTATTAAGACCTTGAATTCTGGTGAAAGTCTCCATTCCACGAATGCGTCCCAATGTTTTTGTTGCACAAACCCCCTGTATAGTTTAGGAATGACTTTGAGTTTCGTGGGTTTACCTATATTGGGTTGAATATACTTTGTGTATAATTTCCTTCTAAAATCACGTAAATGTTCAGCGAGATGACACATCATTTGTTTCCTCCTTGACACATCTATTTCATAATAAAGCTGGCATCATATTTAATAGTAAGTTAGACACATATATTTGATAGAAAGAACAATAAATAGAACCTTAACCTTTAATATAAATCGGTTGATGCACACCGTTATTGAATCCCAAAGCATATCTTTAAGCTCTTTCGTACTTTTTTCCATTTTAAGAAGCGAAGTCCAACGACATGTCTTGCCAAGTCCCCTAAGTAACTAGAGAACTCTGCTCTATATTTCCCCGTTAATCTGCCTCATTGATCAAACTCTACTACACGTCTTTTTCCTTTAGATTCTCTAAAATCTTTATGAAGTTTTACTAACCTAGTTAAACCCCTGGTCTTCTTCTTTGCTACATTCCCAATTTCTTCGTTTTGATCCCCTCTATCTTCTTCTGGATCTCTTCTATCTTCTTCTGGATCCCCTCTATCTTGATCTAAATAAGAAAATAGGAAATAAAATAGTAATTTCATCATATACATTATGACTTACAATTGTTAAAAGTGTAAATTTAATGTCAAAGTTCATAATCACGAAGTAACATCATAAGAGCAACTTACACAGATCAAGACAGGTTAAGCAACAAGGGTGATCCTTCTGTATGAGGGCAAAAAAAAAAAATAATTTAAATGCAGCATAAGGGATCAAGACATGTTAAGTAAAAGAGTTTGCTTCTGTCCAAACAAAAAGTTGTTATGATGATGCATAATTTAAAAAGTGCAACAATAGTTTCTTTGTGCATAATTATGGACAAATTCGAATTGTAAAGCAGCCTGAGAAAGTGGGGATTCAGAAGATGATAAAATTGTTGGTGTTAACGAGGCACCTACTGTTTATAAAGGCCAATCATAAGATGATGATCTCAGGCTGTCAAGACTTAGAGATCAGATATGTGTAGAGTGTATATGTAGAGTTGTTTATATATTTATATATATATATATATATATATATATTTATGTGGTTAGAAAAAGAAGTATATAATTGTATGCAGGTTCAATTTTTCCTTGGGAAATACTACAATCCTTCCACATTCTCTTGCATCCAGGATATAACTATATATTTTCACTGAGCAATAAAGAATATGCCACAGATACAGGGCAAAATGGCAAATGGCAAATTAGAAGAAATTGGCATGAAGAGAGAGTGGTTGGTGGTCAATAAGGAAAACCTCACAGTCAACAACTTCTAACATATGCTTTTGTTACATGGTTGTAACTTATAGTTTAGTTAACAAGATTCCAAGTCAATAAGATTAAAGAATTTCTTTATGATGGACATTAATGAATGAGTAAAATTAAATAGTTGTAATCCTTCATTTGTTGTTGAATCTGGTTGATGGTGGGTTGACTGGTGGAACCAAATCAAGATAAGCTCAGAAGGACAAATTTACATAATTTAATCTGCAATTAGAATATAACTGGGAAATCACTAGAAATCCTCTAATGTTTAACTCATAACATGTTTTCTAGTGGGAAGGAGCAGGAAGTGACAAAGTCTTTAACTTTCATTCTATCATTTAAGTGACGGGAAGAAAGAAAGGCTGACCCAATAAGTTCAAAAGTGGTAAAATAGAAAATATACTTACATGAGAGCATGGAAACCTAATCTGGAGAATAGCAAGAGGAGAGGAAGGCAACATACATCACAAAAGGAGATTGTGGCACATCTTTGATTATGATAGAAATAATCATTGATGATTTTGCTTATAATTTGTGATTTTTGAAGATTCAAGGTGTAAGAAAATCAATTTGATGTAACATCAGCAAGATCAACAACATAGCCATTTAAGATTTAAATAGGAACTATTTAAATCATGAATTATTATTACGCATAACTTAAAACTCATATTCAATTATTCTAATGGTATTTATGTAACTTAAATTTCAAAATGGACAACCGTATACGCATAGCAAAATAAAACTCGATACATAGTCAAGTGCAGTTCCGCCCCTGCAATTGACAACTTCTAAACCTCTTATTTTCAAGCATTTTTCTTACTTAGAGGCCAAAAGAGATTATAGTGTCTAAATAAAAGTTGTTCTATGACCTCTTATGGTTCTAATCAAATTGGAATCACCCCATATGGATCATCCATCGATTTTATAGAAATTTTACAAAAACACAGGGACTGATCCCGAGTACACTGTGATCAGTCCTAAAAACATACATTTTTGAGCCACTTAGAATCACAACTAGGTTCGAGGCCCTTCATAAGAGTTGTACTATACATTTAGGTCATTCTACTTGCAAAATTTGAGCTCATTAGGACTTACCGTTTGAGAGCTATGCACAGTTAAAGAAGTTGATCTGCACATATCCTAACGTTTGATTTCCAAACGTTTCCTGATTCACTTTTTATAATCCAAACTTCGATTTTTACTCAATTAAACATGTTTTGTATAACTTAACATACTAAACATCAAAATGGAGTCTAATGGTTATCATTCTAAGCTTAATCTTAGAATTTTTATCTCTTAGGCATTTAATCAAACACTTAGTGTGCTGATAAACATATAGATACAATCTTACCATTTTGATTCCACACTTGACCCTTTTTCAATTTTGACAAAACTAAAACATTTCTAAACATGCATATATCATAACTTTAAAAAGTGCAGCAACAGTTCCTTTGTGCATAATTATGGATAGATTCGAATTGTAAAGCAGCCTGAGAAAGTGGGGATTCAGAAGATGATAAAATTGTTGGTGTTAACGAGGCACCTATTGTTGATAAAGGCCAATCAGAAGATGATGAATTCATGCTGTCAAGACTTAGAGATCAGATCTGTGTAGAGTGTATATGTAGAGCTGTTTATATATATATATATATATATATATATATATATATGTGGTTAGAAAAAGAAGTATATAATTGTATGCAAGTTCAATTTTTCCTTGGGAAATACTACAATCCTTCCACATTCTCTTGCATCTAGGATATAACTATATATTTTCACTGAGCAGTAAAGAATATGCCACAAATACAGGGCAAAATGGCAAATGGCAAATTAGAAGAAATTGGCATGAAGAGTGAGTGGTTGGTGGTCAATAAGGAAAACCTCATAGTCAACAACTTCTAACATATGCTTCTGTTATGTGGTTGTAACTTACGGTTTAGCTAACAAGATTCCAAGTCAATAAGATTAAAGAAAGTTCTTCTTGCTAAGCAGATATGGAAAATCATTGTTCAAGAGGAGTCTTTATGGGTTAAGTGGATAAATGTTTACAGGCTGTAGGGAAAGAATTTTTGGGAAGTTGAAGAGGTATTTGATGTTGCTTTGTTCTGGAGGAAGGCTGTTAGATTTAAAGGAATGCTCAGAAATCATATAGTCCATGTTTTGGGGGATGGAAAATCTACATCATTATGGTTTGATTTATGGCATCCAGCAGGCCCCTTATGTGATTTCATTTCTAAAAGAGAAATATATATGACCAGCATGAGGTTAGACATGAAGGTCCATGAAGTAATAGTTGATGGTTTATGGTTGTGGCCATTGGAAATATGGAGCAAGTATGGTAATATTCTTCAAAAATTCATGCCTTTTTTAAAAGCTGGTGTGAAGGACTGTGTTAAATGGAAGGGTGAAAATGGTGTTTTGGGTGATTTTAAAATCTCTACTATTTGGAAGGATTCATTTTATTTCTTTGAAGTGGTGCCTTGGTCAAAGCTTATTTGGTTCAGTCAAGGGATACCTAGGCATGCTTTCATCTTGTGGCTTGCCGTTAAAGAAAGATTGAGAACTCTGGATAAGCTGTATTCCTGGAAAGTTACTGTGGACAATTTGTGCGTATTATGTAATGATGTTGTGGAGTCGCATAATCATTTTTTGTTGATTGTGAATTTACCAAGGAGATATGGAGATCTTTGGAGGGGGTTTCAGGTGTTTTTACCATCATTCAGGATATGAGGGGAGATGTGAATAAATGGTCAAAGTTGATTGCAAAACGCTATTTTACCCTGCTCAAACTCAATATGGAGTGTTATTCACAGGCTGGTTTTTGCTGCTGTGATCTATATGGTGTGGCAAGAAAGAAATCAAAGAATTAATGCCAACAAACAAAGATCTGCTGTTTGTATGGCTAGGCAGATTATTGGTTTAGTAAAAATGAGACTTGTGGGTTTGAGAGTTAAAAATAATGAGCATGTGAGAAGGGTTGCCATGATCTGGGACATGGAGTTGTGTAATGGTGTGCTTTATGATAAGTCATGTGCTGTTCTTCATGGAATATAGCTTTACTATTTGGAATTTGATGGTTGGTTGGTGGTTTCTTTGCGGCAGTCAGAAAGTGAAGGCAAATCTGTTGGGATGTATTCTGGATGAGAGTATTGTTAGATTGGGAAAATTTTGTGCAAATGTGATCCTATGGGGTGGGTTCCTTTTGGGGGGAGCTTTGGGAAACACTTGGGTTTTCTTTGAGAGGGAGGGTATATACCTGCTTAATAATATGCAGGTATTTCTTTCTGTATTCTAAGTTCAAAAGGGGTTTTGGGGTTGGGTGTTGGGATGGAGTTATAAGGGGGTGTAGGTTAAAGGAGATAGACTATTTGAATTTGTTTTGGAGTAATAAGGAGGCCCTTATGGAGGTTTCGGTGTTAAACTGGAGAAATTTTTTCTTGGTGTGCAGGGGTTTTAGATTTGAAATTCATAAATCCTTAGTAGTGTGGGAAGGGGGGTTATAATGCAAGTGTTCTCAGGCCTTATACTCGGTGTTCAGTGTTCTCAATTATAATGCAAGTGAAAGAGATCGTCGTAGGAAGGTTAACGACTTGCATGCATATCTTTGTTCACTGTTACCCATTTCAAGTGATCAAAAAAAAGATCAAAAGGTACTTGATCAATATCTTTTAGATTTACTTGTATAAAAATAGATCAAAACCCAACATTAACATATATGATTGACACTCGGGTAACATTTTTCCCAATTCTTGTAAGTAGTTTTTTAGGAAGTAGTTTGTGTATTGTAGAATTAGACTCGGGTGACCGGGTCATGGTTCAACCGGGTCACGATTCAACCGGGTCACGGTTCAACTGGTCCGGGTCAACCCGGTTTTAAGAAATTCTATGTATTTTCTATTTTCCTGCACACACACACACACATACACACACACACATACACACACACACACACATATATATATATATATATATATAACCAAGAAATTGATGTCCACAAGTTAAAACATTAATAATACACGTAACAACAAGTTTTACATCAATCCAAAAACATTAAAAAACACATAACAACAAGTTTTACATCAATCCTGTTGGGAACTGAAGATTTGTTTAAGTATGATTACTGCTGCCAGTACAACATGGTTACTACTGCTGAGCCAAATTACTACTGCTTGTAGAAATTAATACTGCTAAGCATAGTTACTACTGCTGGTGAAGATTAATACTGCTCAGAGTGTTAATGCTGCTATGATTTAATACTGCTTATGTGATAATCTTGGTAAGCCGAGCAGATCAAGGTTTGAAGATAATCATGGAAGGTTGAAGATAATCATGGAAGAATATACTGAAGATCTTTTATGTTTTGTAATTATCTTTTATTTTCAGTATATGTATAGAATTATTCAGAATAGTTTGTTACACGAGTATTCTGAGTTTTTGTTTTGAGAGAGAATTAACCTCAAGGTTTACAACCCTAGTTCTAGAGAAGTAGAATTCGTCTTGGTGAGCCTGTTCATCAAGATTGAGGTTTTGTGCGAAAGCTTGTAACTTTAATCATTCAATAAAGTTTACAAGTTGTGATTTCTTTAATATTGTTTCTGAGTTTCATTATTCTTGTTAAGAATCAGATCCTGACAAGTGGTATCAAAGCTTGGTATTCTCAGAAACCTTCATTCATCATGGACAACACAGTTGAATCAAACAATACTCTTGTTTCAAAGGTTCCCATGCTCAAACCTAATGAGTTTGACATGTGGAAAATTAGGATCAAGCAGTACATCCTCCTTACAGACTTTTCTATGTGGGACATTGTTGAGAATGGTCCCCCTGCTGAAGGTAAAATTGAACAAGATGGAAGAAGACCACCTCCAAAAACTGATGCTGAGAAGAAAGTCAGACAGTTGGAGATGAAAGCCTTAAGCACCATTCTTTTGGCTATTCCTAATGAGTATCAACATCAGTTTCACCACTTCACTGATGCTCAGATTCTATGGAATGCTTTAGAGAAGAGATTTGCTGGCACCAAGAGCACTAAGAGGAATCAAATGGATATTCTCAAGCAACAATATGAGAATTTTACATCTTCAAAGAATGAGTCTATGACTCAAACTTTTGATAGATTCAATAAGTTAATTGGTGAGTTGGCTACTGTTGGAGTCCATGGAACAAGATGATGTCAACCGAAAGTTCCTTAGATCTCTTGGAGATGAATGGACCATGTACACTGTTTCATTCAGACAGAATGACAAATTGGAAGAAAAGGAACTGGATGATCTGTACAATGATTTGAGAGTGTTTGAATCTGAGGTGGAAGCAAAGAAGAAGCCTACTGGATATGTTCATAATGCTGCACTCCTATCAGCATCAACTGATTCTACTGCTAACCCTGAATCAGTTAATGCTTCTAATGGAGTAAATGAAGAAAAAGGCAATGAATCTGTTTTTGAAGCCTTTCTTTCTAGCCATGGTAACTCCTCTTTAATCAATGATGACTTGGAACAGCTTCATCCTGATGATCTTGAAGAGATGGATATTAAATGGCAGATGGCCATGATTTCTATGAGGGTGAAGAAGTTCATCAAGAGCACTAGGAGGAACAACTTCTCCCAAAGAAGAGAAGATGGACCAGGCTTTGATAAGTCAAAGGTGGAGTGCTACAAGTGTCATATGAAGGGACACTTTGCCAGGGAATGCAGAAGTGGAGTGTCTCACAATAATCACCAACAAGATTAGACTGGAAGCTTCAACCAGAACAGAAACTCTGCTCAAGCTCTTGTTTCTCAACAAGGAATGGGGTTTGACTGGAGTGATCAAGCAGAAGAGGCCATTCAAAATCAAGCTCTCATGGCAGAGGTATCTGATCTTCCAACTGAGGTACTCTCTAATCTCTGTTCTCAAACTTGTATAGACACTGTTAAAAGGTACACGGATCACAACCAGATTATGAGTGATGACCTTAAGAGGTTAGAAAAGGATAGAAAAGACTATGTGAAAATTGTTGAGAGGTTTGAGGAACAAATTAAAGGGTTCCAAGCCAATGAACTTCAACACACATATGATACAAATTACTGGAAGTGGGAGAAAAATGAGCTAGAAATCCAACTGACAAAGTCTAGAGAGGAGAATGAAAAGTTGAGAGGAGAGCTAGCCAAGGTTAAGCTAGATGTGGAAAAGTTTTCATATGCTTCTAAAGCCATGGATTCAATTCTAAAGGTCCAAATCCATGATAAGCTTAAACCAGGAATTGGGTACAATACCACACCACCACCATACAACAACAACTACATCCCTCCTAAATCAGACTTGCTAGAGACCAAGGATAGGAAGGAGTTGCATGAGGGAGCCACCAAGATAGATCATTTAGATGAAGTAGTTGTTGAAGACAAGACTGAGAAAGAAGCTGGTAAGAGTAAGGATAATACTGTGAGTGGTGAGATTCCCTTAGAAAACAACATTCTTACCAATGAGGGTGGTGGAAGGGATTGGGTCAAATCTGATGACGTAGAGAAGACTGAGGGAAAGTCTAAAAACGTCCATTACAAGCAGACTACAGTTATGAATCCTGTTCTTTGCAAACAGTGTGCGGGTAATAAGTCTGAGCCCCTAAAACATGATAAAAGGAGGGGAAATCAAAGAAATTGGAATAATCAGTGGGTTCAGAAACAAGGAGTTGATCTGAGTAGAATCATCAGACCAAAACCTTGTTTCATATGTGGCAGAATGAACCATCTTGCCAAGCACTGTTATTTTAATCATATTAACCAAAGGATAAATTTTCAAAGATCTGTGCAAAAACCCTTTGGTTATAGGAAGGATGAAAGGAACCATGTGGCTAAGAAACCTGTTAAATCTAAAAGCCACATGAAGAAAAAGACTGTAAAAGAGAGTGTCAAGATGTGGGTTCCCAAAAGCACTAAAACTGTTAGTACTGCTACCACAAATAATGCTGCTGACAAAGATAGTGCTGCCAGAAGCAATACTGCTGCTATCAATGTTAGTGCTGCTGAGAGTATTAGTACTTCTAAAACTAACATTGTTAGTACTTCATCAGATGTTAATACTGCTAACTCTGTTAGTGCTTCCAACAAGGTTAGTACTGCTAAACCTGTTAGTGCTGCTAACTCTGTTAGTACTTTTAAAATTAGTACTGCTTCTAGTGTTTGTGCTTTTAGACCAATCATCTTGACAAAGTACTCCAATAAAGAGTATTCTAAATTTAAAAATCTCATCAAAAAGGAGTGTAAGTACTTTGATGAGAAAGGGAGGCCCAAGACCACTTTGGCTTGGGTTCCCAGTCAATACTAATTGATTTATCTTATGTGCAGGGCAACCAGCAGCTCAAGGGAAAGAGCATTTGGCTTGTTGATAGTGGTTGCTCTAGGCACATGACAGGGAACATGGCTTGCCTCAAGAATTTCAAGAAAATTGATGGAGGGCATGTTGCCTTTGGTAATACTCCAGATGGAGGTAAAATTAGTGGTAAGGGAGATGTAACAAAAGGTAAGATGACCTTTGAAGATGTTTACTATGTTGAGCAGTTAAGATACAACCTGTTAAGTGTATCACAGGTTTGTGACAAAAAGCATAGTATATTATTCACTGATTCAGAATGCATTATCCTTGCTCCTGGATTCAAGGTAGTTGATGAAAAGATGATACTACTAAGAACTCCTAGAAAGGATAATGTCTATTGTTTGGATATGGAAAATGTTTCAAATGATTCATCCCTAAACTGTCTTGTTTCAAAAGCCTCTTTGGATGAATAATCACTTTGGCACAGAAGGATGTGTCACATGAACTTTAAAACAATGAATAAACTTGTTAAAAACAACCTTGTAAGAGGTCTGCCTTCAAAAGTCTTTTCATGTGATGATCATTGTGTTGCTTGTCTCAAAGGCAAACAACACAAAACTTCTCATAAGTCCAAAGAGTTGAACACAATTTCTTCTTCTATTCAGTTGTTGCATATGGATCTGTTTGGTCCTACAAATGTCATGAGCATAGGTAAGAAATCATACTGCTTAGTTATTGTTGATGATTACTCTAGATTTACTTGGGTATATTTTCTAAGGACTAAGGATGAGACAAGTGGACTGATCAAATCCTTTATTCTAAGAATTGAAAACCAAACAAATCAAAAGGTAAAAGTCATTAGGTCAGATAATGGTACTGAATTTAAAAATCTTGACCTAAACACCTTTTGTGAGGAAAAAGGAATTGAGAGGCAATACAGTGCTCCTAAGACTCCATAACAAAATGGTGTTGCTGAGAGAAGGAGTAGGACACTGATTGAGGCTGCTAGATTTCTGTTAGCTGATTCAAAACTTCCAATTACTTTCTGGGCTGAAGCAGTTAATACTGCTTGCTATGTCCAAAACAGAGTTCTAGTAGTCAAGCCTAAGAACAAGACACCATATGAGCTTTTAAATTAAAGAAAACCATTTATTGGGTTTTTCAAACCTTTTGGGTGTCCTTGTACCATTCTCAATACCAAAACTCACTTAGGAAAGTTTGATAGCAAAGCAGATGATGGTTTTCTTGTTGTTACTCATCTCAGAGTAAGGCCTACAGAGTATTTAATTCTTCTTCTAGAATAATTGAGGAAAGTGACAATGTCAAATGCAATGAGAACTCACCAAATCCTATTGGTTCTGGTCCTCAGTGGTTATTTGACATTGATTCACTAACTAACTCTTTGGGTTTCAGTAGTGATGATCATGCAGGATCAGGAAGTAGAGGATCAGGGGATGAACAAGTACATAATATTATTCCTCAGTCTGTGATCTTTCCCATACCTACAATGGACCTTGTTGAAATTTGTGAAAAGGAGACTGTTACTGAACCAATTCAGAATGAAGAAGAAAGAAGAGATGAGGAGAATTCAGAGCATGAAGAGCCAGAAGTAGCTGATGAGATCCCCTCAGCTGACTTACATTACTCCAATCTACATGTGGGAATTAATGAAGAACCTAGTCATCCGACAAAACTCAGAAGAATCATCCTCCTGAGCTGGTAATAGGAGACATCACTTCTCCTATGATGACTAGGAATCAAAGTAGACTTCAAGATTTGCAGGATCAGCAACATACAGTACTCTCTTGCTTTCTATCTTAGATTGAGCCTAAGAAGGCTTATGATGCAATGAAAGATTCAAGTTGGATAGAAGCCATGCAAGAAGAGTTTCTACAGTTTAAATTGCAAGATGTTTGGGACTTGGTGGACCTTCCAAAAGGTCATAGAGCAATTGGCACCAAGTGGATTTTCAGGAATAAAAAGGATGAGAGAGGAATAGTAATCAGGAACAAAGCAAGGCTAGTGGCACAAGGGTACACTCAGGACGAAGGCATAGACTATGAGGAAGTCTTTGCTCCAGTTGCACGGGTAGAGGCAATTAGGCTGTTTCTAGCCTATGTTTCATAAATGAAGTTCAAGGTATATCAGATGGATGTGAAGAGTGCCTTTCTATATGGAACAATTGATGAAGAAGTATACGTCTGTCAGCCCCTTGGATTTGAAAATCCATCATATCCTGACAGAGTATACAAACTTAAGAAAGCACTCTATGGTCTACATCAAGCCCCAAGAGCATGGTATGATACTCTGTCTACCTATCTCTTGGAAAATGGGTTTGAAAGGGGAATCATTGACAAGACCCTTTTCATTAAAAGAAGTAAGAAGGACACCCTACTTGTTCAGATCTATGTGGATGACATCATATTTGGATCCACAAAAGATCAGATGTGTAGAGACTTTGAAGAGTTGATGCACAAGAGCTTTAAAATGAGTTCAATGGGTGAACTCACTTTCTTCCTTGGGCTTCAAGTGAAACAGCAGAAAGATGGGATTTTCATAAGTCAATCAAAGTATGTGAAAGACATCCTAGATAAGTATGGTTTATCAGACTCAAAGCCAGCAAGCACACCAATGGAAACACACAAACAGATCACTGCTGATCTCGAGGGGGAGGATGTTGATGTCCATCTTTATAGATCAATGATTGGATCTCTCATGTATCTCACAGCCTCAAGACCAGATATCATGTTTCCAGTGTGTGTGTGTGCCAGATTCCAAGTCAAGCCAAAGCAGTCACATCTTCAAGCAGTTAAGAGGATTTTCAGATACTTAAGAGGGCAACCTAGATTAGGTCTTTGGTATCCTTATGAATCTACTTTTGACTTAATTGCATATTCAGACAGTGACTTGGGTGGTGCTAATATGTATAGAAAGTCTACTTCAGGAGGATGTCAGCTTTTGGGTGCAAGGCTAGTTTCTTGGTAGTGTAAGAAGCAAACCACAGTGTCCTTATCCACAACAGAAGCTGAATACATTGCTGCTGCAAGTTGCTGCTCTCAGGTTCTATGGATTCAGAATCAAATGCTGGACTATGAGGTAACCTTTCTTCACACTCCAATCCTCATTGACAATAGCAGTGCTATTAGCATTGTTAACAATCCAGTCAAGCACTCCAAAACAAAGCACATTGAAATCAGGTATCACTTTATTAGAGACTGCAATGAAAAGAAGCTTATTCAAGTTGCTAAAGTTCATACTGATAACCAGTTTGCTGATCTATTCACTAAAGCTTTTGATGTGGGTAGATTCACTTTCTTGGTCACAAGTGTGGGCATGATCAACTCTGAATGAACTCATGTTTAAAAAGTGTTTGTATACCTGTTATTTGTTTATTTTTTTGGTGCTACTAATCATCTTTCTCAGGAAGTTTATTGCCTTGCTCAGACTAACACAAGCTTCAACAGTGTAAGTATTGTTAATGCTGCCAGTGCAAAGTTACTACTGCAGGTTCATTATTACTACTGCTAGTCTGAGTTACTACTTCAGGTATGTGTTACTACTGCTCTCAGTTAATACTGCGAGTGGGTCAGTACTGCTTTAACTGAAATTAGGGTTAATACTGCTTCTTCCCTGAATTCTATAAATACCCTCTTTGCCCGCCAAAAAGCTCACAACGACTCTTTGAATACTGTTCGTCTTCTCTCTAACTCTTTTCTCTCAAGCAACCAGTGTGTTTCAGTCAATAATCCTCAAGCCAGATGGCATCCATGGCATTTATTGATGAACACAATGAGATCGCAATGCTTCAAAAGCCTAAGCAGGCTGCTGGATTCCATCAAATAGTTGATTTTCTCAAGTCCAGTCATATAGCTCATGCTCTTACAGTGTCACCACAAATTTACATCGAGCACCAGAAGCACTTTTGGGCGAATGCCACCGCTGTTACTGAAAACGGAGTGCAGTTTATCAAGACAAGGGTGTGTGACAAACCCTTGATAGTCTCTGAAGAGGTCATTCGCATCAGTCTACGACTAGACGATGCCTCAGGTATTACCTCTATCTATAATGAGAATTTGTTTTCCAATCTCACAAGAATGGGGTATGAAGGCCAACTGGGTGTTTTCAAATTTTACAAAACTAACTTTTCTCCCCAATGGCGTTTCTTTGTTCATACTCTTATGCATTGTATTTCTCGAAAAACTACTGGATAGAGTCAGTTCAGTAGTACCATTGCTTATGCTTTGGTCTGCTTGTCTACTGCCAGAAAGTATAATTTCTCACAAATGATTTTCAATGACCTTGTGTCAAACTTGGATAATAAAAAGAGTTTCTATATGTATCCAAGATTTGTCCAAGAAGTTATCACCTCTGAATTGACGGATATGCCTCAGTCTAATGCGGTATATGTACCTAAAATCCCTAAGGGCAAGGTCTTTTCAAATATGAAAAAATCTGCCAAGGACTCGGAAGGAGTTGACACCCCATTGTTCTCTACAATGATGGTGGTGTCCCACAACCAAGAAGGTATGGCATCAGGGTCAAGGCCCTCACTAGACCATCCCACTGATAGCCAAACCCAACCTTCAACCATTATATCACTCTCTCAGTCCCTTGTTCTTAAGCCAACCCCAGTTATATCCAAAACTTATAGTAAGAGAAAGGTACACAAGGCTCCTTCCCTTGTTGTACCTCCTACAAACCCAGAACCTCAAAGCCCTCTAATGGATCATTCTCCATTAGAGAATATCCATAGGGAAACCATTGGGGTGTCTCCCAACCCCGAGGAGGTGCTTACTAAGGAGATGCATCAGCATGTGGGTGAGAAGGCTGCCACTACTCCTGCTAGCACAGAGGAGGCCAGTGGTAACATCACTAAGACCTTCCCCACGACAACTTTGAATGAGCAATCATTCAAAGGTTCTGGGTGCCCAGAAACCAAGGGAATAGGTGGTGTTTCAGTCTGGCTGGAGATCCCTATTAAACATTCAAATGATCCCTCAAAAGGGGGTAACACTCCTGGAGAAGGTGAGGATAGATATGACTACCAAGAATTGATTTCTTCCATATCCAACATGGCAACTGAACTGGATTCTCACAAGAAGGTTGTAAATGAACTCAAGAAAGTCATCATCAACTAGCAAGAAGAAATCAGCACCTTCCCAGTGAGTGTGTAAACTTTATCTGAAAGCCCTCTGTGGCCAAGAAGGCTGTAGAGATGAAGTAGATCAGCTTGTGGTAGCTTCATGAAAATGTCATACATCTTGACACTTCTATTATCATCTGATGTAGATAATCCATCACTGAAGCTTTTATCAACAGAACCCAATTCTACTCCAGTTAAAGAAGAATCTCTCTGAGAGTGGTTCAAAGAAGGCCAAAGCAAAGATTGAGCTCAGACGAAGGAACCCAGTGGATGATGCTCCCAAAAAGGGGGAGTCAAAAGCTGAGGTCAACATGGAGAATGCTAAGAATAAGGGGGAGAAACATGGAGATGAGGGGGAGTTTGCTGGTGGTAGTGGGGATAAGGTACAAGCAGTAGAAACAGAAACAGGGTTTGAAAAAGCAGCAGTTACAGAGAAAGCAGTAGAAACAGAAACAGTGTTTGAGAAAGCAGCAGAAACAGTTAATGCTGCTGAAGCAAGCAAAGCAGCAAAAACAGTTAATGCTGCTGAAATAAATGAAGCAACAGAAATTGTTCAAGAGATATTAACCGACATCCTTAGCAGCAATCTGGAAGAAATTGAGATAACTGAAGCATTAATCAAGGCTAAATATGACACTCCTAAGGTCACTTCAAAGACCAAAGGAGTTGTCATCAAAGACAATGCTGAGGTTATCAAGAAAGCTAGTGCTGATAAGGTAGCAAGCAAGGACAAAGGCAAAACCAAGATAGTGGAATCTGACCAACCACTTAAAAAGCAAAAGTTGGTTGAGTCAGATGAAGCTTTGGCTAAGAAAATTCAGGCAGAACTTGAGCAAGCAGAAAATGATCAAGTGGAAAAAGATAGGGAGATGGCAAGAGCTCTAGCTGGAGAGCTTAATGAAGCATATTGTCAGGTTCGAATTCTCAACAAGAATTAATTCTCAGAAACAATATCAAAGAAGTTTGCGGAATAACACTTTGATATTTAATGAAACTGAAAACCAAAACAGAATATAATCAACAAACTGTAAACTTGTATTGAATGCTTTGAAGTTACAAGATTACTCACTCAACCTCAATATTGATGAACAGGCTCATCAATACGAATTCTACTTCTCTAGAATTAGGATCTATGCCTTGAGGTTGATTTTCTCTCTTAAAGAATAAAAACAAAAAAATTTACTCATTATTCTAAACTATACAATATATATACTGAATACAAAGATAATTACAATAAATAAAATATCTTCAGTATATCTTCCTTGTATATCTATAAGCTTCCATTATCTTCAGATTATCCAGCTGTCATTCTTTCCATCCGAATCTCTTTAGCAGCACTAACCATGATCAGCAGCATTAACTTCTTCTAGCAGCATTAACTACTAAGCAGCACTAACCACTAGCAGTACTAACTAGCTAAGCAGTACTAACTTTGTTCAAGCAGCACTAACTATGACTAGCAGTATTAACTGAAAGCAGTAGTCACACTCAGCAGTATTAACCTTTAAGTCTTCTAGCAGTAGTAACTTTGATCCAGCAGTATTAACCATACTTGATGAATTCTTCAGTTCCCAACAATCTCCCCCTAACTTGACTTTTAGGAAGAGAAGTCAAGTTCTTCAGAATTAATCTTCAAGATGCTCCCAAAACTCTATCATGGCCTAAATTCCAGTGTTTGCATCCAATCCCAAACTCTGATTGATGGTTCTTTGAATCAAGTATTTAGCCATTTCTGAATCTGGAGCTCACCTTAACTTTTTCTTCAGCATGGCATGTAGCTTCAATCTGCTATGATTATACACTCTATCCACTAGGAAGTATTCAGTGTGATTTAAATCCAAAGTCACTGTATATACTCCACTAATTTCATATAGAGTCCAACTGTTTATTGATTTGAAGACATCCTTGATCAAGTGCTCTACTTCTTCAGGTTTGAACATCATACACAGATACTCCATTACCAGTTTTGTAATTGAAATGCCTGGAGCCTTTAGAATATCTGCATACAACTTCATTCCTATCTCAAACATCTCTTCAAGATCTGATCTAGAACATGTTCTGACAATTTTTGCCCATGTGTTGAACACTTCATACTTTTCATCCTTTCTTTTCAGGCTTATGTATTCCTTTCCATCCACTGTCAATGTATCCCAGAGAATGACCTCAGGAGGCTTAACTCCTACAGGTTCTGCTGAAATTGGTTCAGGCACTTTGTCCATCACTACCATATACAAATTTACATCATCAGTGTTAGCTGGCTCTGTCTGTTTAGATGACTCAGGTGCCCCTTCTTCTTCAGCTACCTTCTCAGCCTCTTCTTCAGATACTCTAGGCTTCTTGATTGGCTTTCTTCTTGCCATCATCTTTGTTCTCTTTAAAGTCCTTAGACTTTCTCCCAGAGTGGACTCTTTCTTAGGAGGTGTTTCTTGCTCATCTGGAAATGGCTTTTGACAGTCAAAGTCATTACTTTCTTTTATCCTCTTCTCCATCTCCACCCTAGCAGTTTCATTTCCCTGAAGCTTCAACATCTCTGAATCATACAGCTCTTTGATCTTCTCAAAAGACATTTTGGAGAACATCTCCTTTTTGACTCCTACAGCACCTTTGAGAAATATAATCATCTTGTTCCTCTCTTGGGTACTTAGGAATGTCTTTGAGGGTTTTCTCTTCTTTGCAACTGTTTTTACCACTGATTTCTTCATACTTGCAGCTTTCTTCTGTGCAATTTCAGTTGCCATACTCTGTTGATAAGCTTCATTCAGTTCAACAGCTAGAGCTTTTGCCATTTCCCTGTCCTTTTCCATCTGAACTCTTTCTTTTTTTTCAAAATCCTCCTGCATCTTTTTAGCTAGGGCTTCATCTGATTCAACCAACCTTTGCTTTTTGATTGGTTGATCAGATTCTACCATCTTTGCTTTTCCTTTGTCTTTGCTCATTTCCTTTTTACTGTTATCTTTCTTGATCACTTCACCTTGTTCTTTGATGATTACACCTTTGGTCTTTGAAGTGACCTTGGGAGTATCATTCTTGGCTTTTAGTAAGGTTTCTGCAATCTCAAGATCTGTTAGAACTTCTTTCACAGTTTCTGCTGCTTTATTAATGTCAGCAGTAGTAACTGTTTCTGCTGCTTCTTTTGTTTCTTTTGGTACTGAATCTCTTTCTGTTTCTGCTTCCTGCTCCCCCTCAACATTAAGCTTCCCCCTTTCTTGTGGCTTCTTCCATGTTGATCTCCCCCTTTTTGGGAGCATCATTCTCAACTTTCCTTCTCCTTAGTTGGAATTGCTTTCTCTTCTTCCTTTGTACCATACTAATCACCATCTTCTTCAGCTTAGCAATTTGTACTTGTTGTGACAGAATGACTAGCTTCATTTCTTCAATTTCTTTGCCTTGTTTGAGAACATCTTGATTGATGTTCCCCATTGTTTCCATCAATTCATAGTACGTATATCTGTCCTCACCCTTTCCAGAAGTGTTACCCTCCTTTGAAGGATCATTGGATCTTTTATTAGTGGAAGTCTTCTGCCTTGCAGAAGCACTATCCACCCCTGTGGTTTCTTGGCACCAGGGACCTTCAAATGATTGCTCATTCAAAGTTGCCATGGGGGAGGTCTTATTGATGTTACCACTTTCCTCCTCTGTACTAGCAGGAGTAGTGGTAGCCTCATCACCCATATGCTCTACCTCCTCCTCAGAGAGCACCTCCTTTGGGTTGGGAGACACCCTTGTGGTTTCCCTTTGGATATTCTCTAGGGGAGAATTCTCCCTTAGAGGGCTTATAGGCTTAGTGGGTAATGGTACAAGAAGGGAAGGAGCCTTCTTTACCTGTTTCCTCTTGTAAGTTTGTGTGATTGGAGAGATTGGTTTTTCAAGAAGGGACTGGGGAATTGATTTTGAGAGGGAAGGTTGGGCTTGGCTAGCAGTGGGTTGGTCTAATGGGGGCCTTGACCCTGCTGCCATACCTTCATTGATTTGGGACACCACCATCATTGTAGAGAACAATGGGGTGTCAACTCCTTCAGAGTCCCCAGCAGATCTTCTCATATTTGAGAAAACCTTGCCTTTGGGGGGTTTAGGTACATATACCCCAACAGGTTGAGGTATATCCGTCAATTCATGAGTAATGACTTCTTGAACAAACCTGGGATACATAAAGAAGCTCTTTTTGTTTCCCATGTTTGAGACAAGATCACTGAAAATCATTTTAGAAAAATTGTACTTTCTGGCAGTGGCCAAGCACACCAAAGCATAAGCAATAGTGCTGCTGAACTCACTCCATCCAGTAGTCTTTTTGGAGATACAGTGCATAAGAGTATGGACAAAGAAACGCCATTGGGGTGAAAATTTTGCTTTAGAAAATTTGAAAACTCCCAATGGGCCTCCATACCCCATTCTTGTAAGATTTGAAAACAGTTCATCATTTGGGATAGAGGTTATACCAGAGGCATCGTCTAGACGTAGACTGATGCGAATAACCTCTTTAGTAACCGTGAGTGATTGATCACAGATTCTTGTCTTGATCATCTGCACACCATTCTCAACAACAATGGTTGCATTAGCCCAGAACTGCCTTTGATGCTCAATATAGATTGTAGGGGATACAATAAGAGCATGAGCAATGTGGCTTGACTTGAGGAAATCCACAATCTGATGAAATCCTGCAGCTTGCTTTGGCTTTTGTAGCATTGCAATCTCGTTGTGCTCGTCGATAAAAGTCATGGATGCCATTGATCTTAGTGAAAAGCTTGCCTGAAAACTTCGAACTTGAGAGGGAAAAGGTTATGAGCGCAAGAGAACAGTATGCAAAGAGTCGTTATGAACTTTTAGGCGGGCAAAGAGTATTTATAGTATTCGGAACATAAGCAGTATTAACCTAGAGCAGTATTAACTACTAACAGTATTAACTAACTAGCAGTATTAACTACGAGCAGTATTAACTAAGTAGCAGTATTAACTGAAAGCAGTATTAACTACTAGCAGTATTAACTAACTAGCAGTATTAACTGAAAGCAGTATTAACTACTAGCAGTATTAACTAACTAGCAGTATTAACCGAAAGCAGTATTAACCACTAGCAGTATTAACTACCAGCAGTATTAACTGAAAGCAGTATTAACTACAAGCAGTATTAACTGAAAGCAGTATTAATCACTAGCAGTATTAACTGAAAGCAGTATTAACCACTAGCAGTATTAACTGAAAGCAGTATTAACTACTAGCAGTATTAACTAACTAGCAGTATTAACTGAAAGCAGTATTAACTGAAATACTCCTTTTAAACCTGCTAAACATTGAGTACTGCTATGCATATCCTGAAACAGAAGATTAGTAACTCCAAGAATAATATACAGATATAAAACCACTTTTTGATAAGGGGATTATTCAGAGTTGATCATTCCCACACTTGTTACCAAGAAAGTGAATCTACCCACATCAAAAGCTTTAGTGAATAAATCAGCAAACTGATTATCAGTGTGAACTTTGACAACTTGAATAAGTTTCTTTTCATTACAATCTCTTATAAAGTGATACCTGATCTCAATGTGCTTTGTTTTTGAGTGTTTGACTGGATTATTCACAATGCTAATAGCACTGCTGTTGTCAATAAAGATTGGAGTGTGTAGAAAGGTTACCCCATAATCCAACATTTGATTCTGAATCCATAAGACTTGAGAACAGCAACTTGCAGCTGCTATGTACTCTGCCTCTGTTGTAGATGTGGATATTGTGGTTTGTTTCTTGCACTGCCATGAGACTAGTCTAGCACCCAAAAACTGACATCCTCCAGAAGTAGATTTTCTGTCCAAGTTTGCCCCACCTAGATCACTGTCTGAGTATGCTATTAGGTCAAAAGGTGAGTTATGAGGATACCAAAGTCCCAATCTGGGTTGCCCTTTGAGATATCTGAATATCCTCTTAACAGCTTGAAAGTGAGATTGCTTTGGCCTAACTTGAAATCTTGCACATACACAGACTGGAAACATTATATATGGCCTTGATGCTGTGAGATACATGAGAGAGCCAATCATGGATCTATAATGATGCACATCCATATCCTCCCCCTCAAGATCTGTTGTGATCTGCTTGTGTGTTTCCATAGGTGTGCTGGCAGGTTTTGATTCTGAGAAACCAAACTTGGTTAGAATATCCTGCACATACTTGGATTGACATATGAAAATGCCATCTGACTTCTGTTGAACTTGGAGTCCAAGGAAGAAAGTAAGTTCCCCCATGGAACTCATTTTGAACCTTTGATGCATTAAATCTTCAAACTCCTTGCACATGTTGTTTCTTGTAGATCCAAAGATAATGTCATCAACATAGATTTGGACCAGCAAGATATCCTTTTTCTTTCTCTTGATAAATAGAGTCTTGTCAATGACTCCTCTTTCAAAGTCATTTTCCAAGAGATAGGATGACAGAGTGTCATACCATGCTCTTGGGGCTTGATGTAGTCCATAAAGTGCTTTCTTTAATTTGTATACCCTGTCTGGATAGCTTGGATTTTCAAACCCTGGTGGTTGACAGACATATACTTCTTCTTCAATTGACCCATAGAGAAAAGCACTTTTTACATCCATTTGATAGACTTTGAAGTTCATGTAAGAAGCATAGGCTAGGAATAGTCTGATTGCTTCTATTCTAGCCACAGGTGCAAACACTTCTTCATAATCTATACCCTCTTCTTGAGTATATCCCTGAGCCACCAGCCTTGCTTTGTTCCTTATGACAATACCTCTTTCATCTCTCTTGTTTCTGAAAATCCACTTTGTGCCAATTGCTCTGTGACCTTTAGGAAGGTCTACCAGATCCCATACATCTTGTAGCTTGAACTGTAGCAGTTCCTCTTGCATTGCTTCTATCCAGCTAGATTCTTTCATAGCATCATGTGCCTTTTTAGGCTCAAGTTGTGATAGAAAACAAGAAAGCACTGTATGATGTTGATCTTGCATTTCCTGAAGCCTGCTTTGATGTCTAGTCATCATAGGAGAAGAGATATCTCCTATTACCAGCTGTGGAGGATGATTCTTTTGAACTCTGGTGTTATGACTAGATTCTTCATTCAGTCCAGCCTCAAGATTAGATTCATGCAACTCAACTGAAGTGTTTTCAGATGCCACTTCATTATTTTCTTGAGTCTCCTTATCTCTAGTGTCTTCTTCACTCTGGCTTGGTCCAGTAAATGATTCCTTTTCACAGTCTTCAACAGAATTTACTGTGGGTATGGGAAAAATCACAGATTTAGATAGACTTTCTTGAGCTTGTGTGATCCCTGATCCTCCACTTCCTGTTCCTGTATACTCATTACTTTGGTGACATTACCTTTTCCACTTATCTTACCACCAGTAAGATTATCTCCAAATGCAACATGTCCTCCATTGATATGCTTGAAGTCTTGAAGGCATGACATGTTGCCTGTCATGTGCCTAGAGCAACCACTATCAACATGCCAAATGCTCTTTCCCTTGAGCTGTTGGTTGCCCTCAGTGGGGAGATCAGACACTTCTGCCATAAGAGCTTGGTTCTGAATGGCTTCCTCTGCTTGATCACTCCAATCAAATCCCATTCCTTGTTGAGAAACAAGGGCTTGAGCAGGATTCTTGTTCAGATTGTATCTCCATTCTGAGCTTGTTGGTGGTTGTTGTTTGGAACAACACTCCTGCATTCTCTAGCAAAGTGTCCTTTCTTGTGACACTTAAAACATTCCACCTTGGTTTTGTCAAAACCAGCTCCATCTTCTCTTCTTTGAGAGAAGTTATTTCTTCCAGTTCTTTTAATGAACTTCTTCACTCTCATGGATAACATGGCCATCTGCCATTTAATATCCATCTCCTCCAGATCATCAGGGTGAATTTGATCCAGATCATCATTAATCAAAGAATTGTTGCTATGACTGGACAAAAAGGCTTCAAAGATAGTTTTAGTGCCTTTTTCTGAACTTACTCCACTGGCAGTACTAACTGCTTCAGGGTTGGCAGTAGTATCAGTGGATGCTGAAAGAAGTGCAGCATTATGAATATAACGAGAGGGCTTCTTCTTGGTTTCTACCTCAGTTTCAAAAACTCTTAGATCATTGTATAGATCATCAAGTTCTTTCTCTTCCAGATTGTCACTCTGTCTATATGAGACAGTGTACATAGTCCATTCATCCCCAAGAGATCTGAGGAACTTTCTGTTGATATCATCTTGTTCCATCTTCACACCTACAGTAGCCAGTTCACCAATGAGTTTATTGAACCTATCAAAGTTTTGAGTCATAGACTCATTCTTTGTGGAAGTGAAGTTCTCATACTGCTGCTTTAGAACATCTCTTTGATTTCTTTTGATGCTCTTAGTTCCAGCAAATCTTTTCTCTAGAGCATTCCAGAGAATCTGAGCATCAGTGCAGTTGCAAAATTGATGCTGATATTCATTGGGAATGGCCAAGAGCAGAGTGCTCAAGGCCTTCATCTCTGTCTGTCTGATCTTCCTCTCACCATCTGTCTTTGGTGGAGGTCTTTTCCCATCTGGTCCTATCCTTCCAGCTTCAGAAGGACCATTCTCAATGATATCCCACATTGAGTAGTCAGTGAGAAGAATATATTGTCTGATTCTGATCTTCCACATGTCAAACTCACTTGGTTTGAGCATTGGAACCTTAGAAACCAAAGTACTGCTTGATTCTGTAAGATTTTCCATGATGAGTAACTGTTTCTGAGAGAGTTAGGCTCTGATACCACTTGTCAGGTTCGAATTCTCAACAAGAATTAATTCTCAGAAACAATATCAAAGAAGTTTGCGGAATAACACTTTGATATTTAATGAAACTGAAAACCAAAATAGAATATAATCAACAAACTGTAAACTTGTATTGAATGCTTTGAAGTTACAAGATTACTCACTCAACCTCAATATTGATGAACAGGCTCATCAATACGAATTCTACTTCTCTAGAATTAGGATCTATGCCTTGAGGTTGATTTTCTCTCTTAAAGAATAAAAACAAAAAAAATTAACTCATTATTCTAAACTATACAATATATATACTGAATACAAAGATAATTACAATAAATAAAATATCTTCAGTATATCTTCCTTGTATATCTATAAGCTTCCATTATCTTCAGATTATCCAGCTGTCATTCTTTCCATCCGAATCTCTTTAGCAGCACTAACCATGATCAACAACATTAACTTCTTCTAGCAGCACTAACCACTAGCAGTACTAACTAGCTAAGCAGTACTAACTTTGTTCAAGCAGCACTAACTATGACTAGCAGTATTAACTGAAAGCAGTAGTCACACTCAGCAGTATTAACCTTTAAGTCTTCTAGCAGTAGTAACTTTGATCCAGCAGTATTAACCATACTTGATGAATTCTTCAGTTCCCAACACATATTAAAAGAGTTTGGCAACAGAGATGGCACAGAAGAGATCTGCAATTCTAAAGAAGCCTGTGATGATCAAAATGGGTGCAAAGAAGAGGCAACCTTCACAGACCTACCTTGGCACCCAAGAGAGAAAGAAGATGATCACTTTCCTCAAAGGTGCTGTGGGAGTCAAAAAGGAAATGTTCACAAAAATGTCATTTGATCAAATCAAAGGTTTGTATGAGGCAGAGATGACTAAGTTACAAGGAAATGACCAAACAAGAGTTGAAGTGGAAAAGAAGATGAAAGAGAGGCATGACCTTCAAATACAAAAACCATTTCCTGATGATCAAGAAACACCAAGGAAGGAAGCTACTCTAGGTGAAAGTTTGAGGACTTTGAAAAGAGCAAAAATGATGGCAAGAAGAAAACCAACTAAGAAACCTAGAGTGGATGAGGAAGAAGCTGAGAAAGAACAGAAGGTAGCTGAAGAAGAAGGGGCACCTAAGTCTGATGAACAGGAAGCTCAATCTCAGGAAGAATCATCCAGTACTTTTGATGTGAATATGTACATAGTGGTGATGGAAAAAGTGCCTGAGCCTATAACAGCTGAATCGGTTGGTGTCAAGCCTCCTGAGATTATTCACTGGGATACCATGGAAGTAGATGGAACGGAGTATATCAGGCTTAAGAGGAAAGATGACAAGTTTGAAGTGTATCCTACTTGGGCCAAGATTGTAAGAGTATGCTCCAGATCTGATTTAGAGGAAATGTTTGAGGTGGGGATGAAATTATATGCTGATAAGCTGAAAATTCCAGGGATACCAGTTACAAAACTTGTGATGGAATATCTATGCATGTTATTCAAGCCAGAGGAAGTTCAACATGTTATAAGAAATGTTTTCAAAACCATTAACAACTGGACTCTGTATGAAAGAAGTGGAGTATATGCACTGGCTATGGATACAAATCACATTGAATACTTCTTAGTGGATAGAGTTTACAACCATAACAGGTTAAAGTTGCATGCTATGTTGAAGAAAAAGCTTGGTTGTGCACCAGATTCTGCAATGGCAAGATACTTGATCCAGAGAACTCTTAATCAAAGTTTGGGGCTGAATCCTGATACAGGATAATGAGCAATGGAGTTTTGGGAGCATCTGAAGAACTTGACTTCTCTTCTCTAAAAGTCAAGTTAGGGGGAGATTGTTGGGAACTGAAGATTTGTTTAAGTATGATTACTGCTGCCAGTACAACATGGTTACTATTGCTGAGCCAAATTACTACTGCTTGTAGAAATTAATACTGCTAAGCATAGTTACTACTGCTGGTGAAGATTAATACTGCTCAGAGTGTAATGCTGCTATGGCTTAATACTGCTTATGTGATAATCTTGGTAAGCCGAGCAGATCAAGGTTTGTAGATAATCATGGAAGGTTGAAGATAATCATGGAAGAATATACTGAAGATCTTTTATGTTTTGTAATTATCTTTTATTTTCAGTATATGTATAGAATTATTCAGAATAGTTTGTTACACGAGTATTCTGAGTTTTTGTTTTGAGAGAGAATTAACCTCAAGGTTTACAACCCTAGTTCTAGAGAAGTAGAATTCGTCTTGGTGAGCCTGTTCATCAAGATTGAGGTTTTGTGCGAAAGCTTGTAACTTTAATCATTCAATAAAGTTTACATGTTGTGATTTCTATTAAAGTGTTTTTCCGCAACTTCTTTAATATTGTTTCTGAGTTTCATTATTCTTGTTAAGAATCAGATCCTGACAAATCCAAAAACTTTAAAAAACCACACATAAGCATATGTTTTTCATCAATCCAAATACATCAAAACGAAACATAACGTTCAAACCAAATATGTTTTGCCTAAATCGAACTATTGGTTTTTAACTTTTGTTGCGTTGGTTCGATATCGGTTCGTTATAACCGGTTCAACCGGTTTTTTAATAGAACCGACCGGTTCAATTCGGGTCATAAAATGGCATCAACCCGGTCGTAATTGACCCGGTCTCTTCACCGGTTTCGGTTCAACCGGTTCGACCCGATTTTTAAAAGATTGGTTCTTTCACAGCCAAACTTATTTTATAAAAATCAAAAAACTTAAACAAGGCAAAGAGAGTGTAACATGACATCCATTATAGTTTGTTACATTATATTTCTTGCACAAACAACCCTATTTTTATAACAATCAAAAAACTTAAATAAGCCAAACTTACGTGGAGGTATCAGCTCTTTCAAGTCTGGTCTTTTGTTTCTCTTCTTATTGGTTTCTATAATAAGATGTAATCAGTTAAGAAAAAATTGTGGGAAGACTTTGGGGATATTTAATTGGTTTCCATGGATGGAATTGTTGATGATTAAAGGTTTTAATATCCGCTGGTTGTGCTATTTTATCAAAGACGTTGTTGAATTTTGGTCACATAAACAAGCAGACTTCAAAAATCGCATAAACCAATTGAAGAAATTAAAAACAAAGAATAAGAAAAATAGTGCAAGTTACCAAATTCTTCCTCAAAACTAGTATCATTGTCTCCTTCTCCCTTAATCATCATCATTACATAAAATTTGATAGACATGCATAACCATCTTAATCTTAAACCTTGATGCTATATTCAGACATGTTACGTATTCCCAGTTTTCTTCTGTCTCTATTGGTCTAATATTGCCAATCAGTTGTTGGTTTGAACTCCATCGTTGGTGGTTTCTTAGTTTTGGCAAATTGTTGGCCCAATTTCGGTTTGTTAAACTCGAAATACTTTTGTACTAGTGCATATAAAAGATTTATGTTATTTCAGATAAAACTTTTGCTCTGAGCATATTTCAGTTATTGATCTTACTGTTAGAAATTATCGCAATGCACTTAAATGAGTTATCGACACTCAGGTCGTTATGGTTACTATTTTGGTCAAATGTGTTTTATCTGTGTGACTCAAAGCTTTAAACTTGATTTGAAAATTTATTTGCGTTCCCATCGCTCTACCGAGCTTTGGGGAATAAACTGATGCATATGGGGTTTGTTGAGAATTTTATACCACAACGTTTTTGGTTAAAGAAGGAAAAGTTTAAAGTTAAAAGTTGTGAAGTTCTCTTCTGGAGTTGTACAAACATTTATTACACGTGTTTGGGGTGCAGGAATTTATTTTCATGTTTATAGTGTGAATTTTCCTACACACCTTTTGTTACCGCTTTATTTATGTAAATATTGATCAAAAGAATTTTGTAAATGGTTTTATATGTGTAGCGTCTGTGATCAATTTTGAAACCTATCGAATGAACGGTAGTGTATTTTTACCACACGATTAATTGTTATGAAACTTATGTATTTGAAAGTTTTATAAATTACAAATTGGCATACTGGTTGAAAAACCTTGAACTCATTAGAACTATAGATTTAAAACACCTATCATGAAAGGAGTTGCAATTAAGGGACTAGAGGAACCCTTGGGAGCGTCGGATGATCCGACTTGTGGTCAACCTTGAATTTAGGTTTCATATTTTGAATCGGGCTATGCATTAATAATTGAGGTATTAGATTTATGCTTCTCCCAGTTAATTAAGAGGTGATCTTTCTGCTTTGATAAATCTTCGGGTTGAGGCTTCGTGTGGTTAATTGCTTATGGTTGGATATGGGTTATTGGGTTGATCGTTCGACATCATGCATGTGTTGGGGGAGGAGCCATCGGGAAAAATCTTCAGGATTAAAGGGAATGTTGTGGTTCTTTTGTTAGGAGTGTAAGATTTGGAATCTTAGTACCTTGTTAAGTGTTAATTTTACCATGACAATGCATCTGAGATGGAAATTTTGGACGAGATATCCATGTGTTCGGTACTACCATTTGGGTTAGGCGTCGACTTGCCCTTTTTGAAGTCAACAAATCGTTGGAAGGTTTGAAAGTACCCCCGTTGGGTCAAGTGAATGTTGACCTCTCGGTGGTGGAATTTAAAAGAAGATTAGATGTTGGTGATTAAGTATCGATGCGTATAAGTTTTTTCGTTGTGGTAAAGCTTTTATTAAGGAAATGTTTTGAGGTTGGGAGTAGAACGGAGTTGATTGATAGCCGGATCTACTTTAACCAGTTACCTTGTAACACCCAGAAATTCTCAAGGTAAGTATTTGTTTCCCTTAATGCATTAATTGTGCCTATGTGAGTATATGAGCCTTTGCATGTATTTTATGATGGTTAATATGTTGTAATGTCATCTAAATTGATTTACCATCTTTAATCATTCAAACCTTGTGCTCGTTATCGTTTTCGGTTGAGTTTCGGGCTGTTTTGAGTGCCTCGCGATTGTGCCCCGCGATTGTGCCCCGCGATTGTGCCATGGCACTATCGCAGAAGGGCACTATCGCGCGTCTTGTACCGTAGGTATTCGAGTGCTCATGATTGTGACTCGCGATAGTGCCCATGGCACTATCGTCGGGCACTATCGCCGTCGGGGTCCAGTGCCTTAAATGAACCCTTATCAGATTTTAACCTCATTTCTCTCAAACCCTCTCTTTTGGTTGCGATTTTGGAACCCCATTTCAGTCTCCATTCTCCACCTACCAAACCCTAACTCTCATAAATACTATCCTTGGTGGTTGGGTTTTGGATTCAAGCATTAAACTCATCTCAAGGAAGATTCTAGGGTTTCTCAAGCTCAACTTCTCATCTTCAAGGTCATCCTCCAGCTTCTAGGGTTTGACACTTTTCTAGGTTTTGGTCTAAAAACCTAGATTGTGAGTTTACTAAACCTTTGTTAAAACTAGATACACATCATAATCTTCTATTTGTTATTCCATTCTCTATGTGTTCAAGTATTTGGGATTTCTTGATGAAAATGGTTAGAAATATGGATATTGGTGATATGCTATGTTTTATGTTATGTGTACCATTATTTGGGGCTTTTCCCATGGATATATAAAATGGGTACCTTGATATGTTAAATGTAAGCATATATGTGTGTTATGATGGGTTTAGTTGGAATATCACTTTGGTGACATATTTATATACATGATGAATATAATTGTCATTTGGGACTTTTGTTGGACTTCATGAGGATAGGATGGTAACATTGTACCCATAGTCGATATGGAAATATGTTGGGTTGAAATATACCTAAGGACCTCCTATATGCATTATGTTGGACGAATCAAGGCAAGTTCACTAGGAAGATGTAGTCTTGGAGCACCACCGGGATGGTATGTGCCGAGACCTCCGCCACTCGGAAAGTTTCCTTTACGGTCTGATCTCCGGGTGTGCCGGGCCTTTGGGGTGTTCCTTGTTAAGGGCATAAAGGTGCATCGACTCTTTGGAGTGGAATTGATTGGTGCTTTGGGTCTCCCCTAATGACTCCACATGTATTTGAACATTGGTTAACTGCTGATATATAAGATATTGTGACTGTTCATGCATGCTTATTATTGTCCAATTCACTAGGCTTTTTGGCCTAACACTTGTTTGGTGTCGATGTGTATCTCAGGTGTTAGCGGCGCGGCTCCTAGGCAAGTTTAGATGCTTTGGGCAAGAGCTTGGGGATTTTGGCACTTGAACTATTTTGGAAGATTTGGGTTTATAGATGACACTCCTTTTGTAATCTCTTTTCTAGATGTAGAAATTTGATTAGTTGGTTGTTGTTTATTTATCCGTTAAATTACAGATTTGTGATTAAACAGGTTATTTGTATATTTCCCCTTTTTGGGAGGCTCTTGCTATGACAAACTTTATACCACTTCTCCATTTATGGAAAGTTTTTGTTATCCCTATTTTTAGAGTGTTACAAGTTGGTATCAGAGTTTTAGTTTAAATGAACTAGGTATTGTTTAGCATATCTAGATTTAAGCTTTAGACGTTATGACTTCACTGTCCACTTGGGGTAGAAATCCTAGGTGGGGTGAGGAGCAGCAGAGGGCTTTCGAGGAGGTACGCAGACGGTTATGCGAGGCTCCGGTATTAACCTTGCCAGAGGGCATGGAGGATTTGGTGGTGTACTGTGACGCTTCCCATCAGGGCTTGGGTGTCGTGCTCATGCAGCGCGGTAAGGTTATAGCCTACGCTTCAAGACAGTTGAAGACTCATGAGACGAACTACCCGACTCATGACTTAGAATTGGGAGCGATGGTGTTTGCTCTCAAGATTTGGAGGCATTATTTGTATGGTGTCAAATGTACGATTTACACTGACCATAAGAGTCTCAAATACCTGATGGATCAGCAGAATCTCAATATGCGTCAGAGAAGGTGGCTCGATGTGGTAAAAGACTATGATTGCGAGATACTTTACCACCCGGGTAAAGCGAATGTGGTCGCGGATGCACTTAGTCGACATCCGGTTGGTGAACCACCGTGGGGTTTGTGTCAATAATTGGCGGTGGTCGCACCTCTTCTCGAGTCGTTAGATAGTGCTCAGAAAGTGGCAATATTAACTGAGAATGCCAAACGTGAGAGGGTGTCGGGAGAAATCCCGAATTTTGTCCAGGATAGTCGAGGATTACTGACTAGACACGGTAGAGTTTGGGGTTCCTTTCACCGGTGGGAATCGGCAGATACTGTTGGACGAGGCATACAAGTCTAAGTTTCCGATTCATCCGGGAGCCACAAAGATGTACTGAGACCTGCGAGAGGATTATTGGTGGCCCGACATGAAGCGGGATGTCGCCAAATGTGTAGAGGTATGCATGACTTGTCGGAAGGTCAAGGCGGAGCACCAATGACCACAGGGAAATTGCAGCCTTTGGAGATTCCGGTATGGACGTGGGAGCCCGAAGCGGAGATGCGCGAGAATGTTATCCCAGTTTAATCTAGTTGGTAAACAATCAATCAAGTAATCAAGCAACACAATAATAATCAAGAGATATATAAATCAGAGTAACATACCAATCCCTTGTATAAACTGTTAAACCTTGAGTGTTCTTGATACCCTTGGATTACAGAGAAACCTTCACCTCACTATAATATGATTATTGTAAATATGAGGATTCTAACCTAAAATCTAATAAACCAAAACATTAAATACCCAGGCTTTAGGCCTAACGGGCTTAGCTAAAAGCTTAACGGGCTTGAGGCCCAATAGTTAACAACTATTAGATTATTACATAATAAACCCTCTAATTAACTTTATCACAATTGCAGTTTAAACCCTTAACTTCAACTTTAATCTTGAATACAATTTATGATCCAACAATCTCCCCCTTTGGATTCAAGATTAAAAAAAATTTGCAATTGTCTTCGGGTCTTCTCTTGTCTTCACTTTTCTTTTGAGAATCTTCAGATATGACGTTGATAGCTTCAAAACTTTGAAAATTTGAATATCTTCAGATCTTCAGATTGTATTCTCCCTTTTTGTATCTTCTCCCCCTTTTTATATCTTCTCCCCCTTTTTGATGAGTGGTGATAATCAACATCATCAAAACTTGGCAAAACAATCTCCCCCTTTTCAAGACAATCTACCCCATTGTGTATGATCACGTAAGCACAGTCTTCATCATGTAACGAGTCCTGTATGAAATAAGAGCAGTCTTCCCAGATGGAAAGAGTGATTATTTCAATCTTTTTAGATTAAAATAGAAAGTAGTAACCATTCGAATCTTTTCAAATTCAAACAGTTAATAGGTGTAACCCTGAATCAACAAATGACTCAGTTAGAATGCCTGTCAGTAACACAAAGTTACTGAGTAACACAAAGTTACTATATAAGGAGCTGGTTTGATGTAGACTCCCCAGGTCTTTCATTCAATCATCGAATAACACATGGTTATCTATGAACGTTCTGACAGAAAACAAAATTCTTTGTGCTCGTGCATGTGTATGAAAGAATTAAGCATAGATGATTGCTTTTCAATTTAGGCTCAAAGTATGTAAACTTGTTGAGACAACAACAAATTATACAAAGACTCAATGTGCATGAGAAAGGGTTAGAAGGTGGGGCAACTTTCCTTCTTTTTCAATATTAGTATCTTCCAAATGAAGAACCAATAGCGTATATGCTGCTTCCCCAGAAAATGTGAAACATTATCTTTTTGAGAAAAGAATGAGTAGCTGGTGGGGTTGTATGCAAGAGATGGCATGGGCTAGTTGCCTTTTTCAATGATGGTCACCAAATAATATGAACCAATCAGATTATATGGCTGCCCGGCTCAGAAAGTGGTTTGGTGCAGAGTTTAATATTCTTTTACTCTGTTCTCTCACCCTCTTTCTTTTAATGCTCACGTCTAACCAATCTCTCTTTTCCATTTTACCTCTTTTCACACACCAACACTCA
Source organism: Arctium lappa (assembly GCA_023525745.1). Classification (NCBI taxonomy): domain Eukaryota; kingdom Viridiplantae; phylum Streptophyta; class Magnoliopsida; order Asterales; family Asteraceae; genus Arctium; species Arctium lappa. The sequence continues at coordinate 15,049,851 of CM042056.1, read as the reverse complement.
AATCTTTTGACCCTTCTCCCCTCAATCACTCAAGGAATACTTCCTGGGTAGGAAACACTGGTTATCGTGAATCCATGGAAGTTCTATTAAGCTCACACACTGAATCCCATGTATTTTCCTAAAAGTACATGCTGTTCAACAGGAGTTTTGTACAGGTAAGCACAAATACCACTTGTTACATGAAGAATATAATATTCGGAGATGTCAAAACAGAAGATGTTTGACGATGCAATTCTCCCCCTCAAACTAAAAGAGTTTGACGATTTAAGCTCTTAAGGAGTTTTCAATTAAGCTTATAGACGATTTGTCATGAAGAATACTATGCTGGAGAATAAAAAACGAATGTTGTTTATATGAACAATATATAAACATATTTTCAATGAAAGCAAATGAAATGACGTTTGATTCAAACAACAGTGAATACAACTAACGTGAGTATTACCATAGAAAGATTTAACTTTTGATACATGGTAATAACAAAGTCAAAATAGAATGTTCTGAACCGTTATGTGTATGAATACTTGACAAAGTATATTGACAAGATAAAACGCAAGTATTTATCTTTAAGAACACACGGTCAGATAAGCATTTAAGGATCCAAAAATCTGTTAATATCACAGATATTCTCCCCCTTAAATCACTATTGGGGTTTTTTTTTTAAACAATAAATAAAGCAGAAAAATAATGCACTGAAGTGCGGGTTCTAATCTGAAGTGATTAGAAGCCATAGTCACTTGAACCAACCTGCATAAGTGAAAGAAACAATGGTAATCATTTATGAAAATGATTCCTTTCTCGTTAACAACAGTTGGAAAATAACACACTATCAAGATTTGTAATACTCCCCCTTGAATCATGAGTAAGGTTTAAGACATGTTCAACATACCAAGTTTGCTGATTAGAAATTGAAATCGCTTTTCATCCAATGGCTTGGTGAAAAGATCAGCTAACTGGAAGTCAGTTTGAACAAAGTGCATTTCAATATTACCTTTTTCTACATGATCCTTGATGAAATGATAGCGTACATCTATATGCCTGGTCTTCGAGTGTTGTACCGGATTAGCAGTTATAGATATTGCACTCTTGGAATCACAATAAATCGGAACGCGCTTGTAGTTGTATCCAAAGTCCCTTAACTGTGTCGTCATCCAGAGGACTTGAGAACAGCAGCTAGCAACAGCTACATACTCAGCCTCGGCAGTGGATGTTGAAACACAGTTTTGTTTATTTGAAGTCCAACTCACAAGTTTGTCACCTATGAATTGACATGATCCAGAGGTGCTTTTTCGGTCTAGCTTACAACCTGCATGATCAACATCTGTAAAGGCAGTTAGTTCAAAACGAGAATCCTTTGGATACCAAAGGCCTAGATTAGGAGAACCTTTGAGATATTTAAGGATTCGCTTAACAGCAGTTAAGTGCGACTCTTTAGGATTAGACTGATATCTCGCACAAAAACATGTGGCAAACATTATATCCGGGCGACTGGCAGTCAGATAAAGTAAAGATCCAATCATGCTACGATACACCTTTTGATCAACAGGCTTCCCGGAGGGATCCGCGTCTAAGAGTGTACCAGTAGCCATTGGTGTTTTCATGACTGAACTATCTGACATATTGAACTTTTTCAAAATATCTTTTATATAGTTAGCTTGATTAATAAATATGCCTTCGGGAAATTGCTTTACTTGTAGACCAAGAAAGAAATTTAATTCACCCATCATCGACATCTCAAACTTTGTTTCCATTATCTTTGAAAAGTTCTTACAAAATTTTGGATTTGTCGACCCAAATATTATGTCGTCAACATAAATCTGAATAAGAATCAAGTCATCACCTTGCCTTTTAAGAAATAAGGTTGTATCTACTGTACCTTTCTTGAAACCAGAAGCAAGTAGAAATTTAGTGAGAGTTTCATACCAGGCTCGCGGTGCTTGTTTAAGACCATAAAGCGCTTTGTCTAAAACATAGACATGATCAGGGTGATGAGGATCAACGAAACCTTCAGGTTGAGCCACGTAGACCTCCTCATGCAGAACGCCGTTCAGGAAAGCCGACTTTACATCCATCTGATAGACTGTAAAGTTTTTGTGCGCTGCATAGGCTAGAAAGATTCTGATGGCTTCGATCCTTGCAACCGGGGCGAATGTTTCGTCATAGTCGATGCCCTCTTGTTGACAATACCCTTTTGCGACCAAACGAGCTTTGTTTCTCACGACTACTCCAGCTTCATCTTTCTTATTTCTGAACACCCACTTTGTTCCAATAACGGATTTACCTTTAGGTAGTGGGATCAAGCGCCATACCTTGTTCCTTTCGAATTGTAGAAGCTCGTCTTGCATAGCAGAAATCCAGAATGGATCACGTAGAGCTTCAGCCGCTTTCTTTGGCTCTAAGGAACTGAGGAAGCTTGAAAACATACAGAAGTTAGCTGTTGCAGATCTTGTTGTGACACTAGATTGTACGTCACCTATCACGTTGTCCAGGGGATGATCCTTAGTCCAACGATGTGTGCTTGGTAGTGCATCAACTGTTTGTTGCGTATTGGACGCATCGTTGTCATCTTGCACGACAGGTTGCTCCACAGATGTACTCGGGACATCTTGTACTGGTGTTTCTGACACTGAAGCTTCTGGACTAGCGGTTGAAGTGCTCGGGACTTCGTTTCCAGATGAACTATCTGTAGAGACAGATTCAGTATTAGTAGAGTCAGAAACTAACGGTGTAGTTGTACCTGATGGAGTTGAAGTGTCAGTGACTTCGTCGGAAGGTCCAGGCATGTCTTCAGAGATAGTAGGGACCTCCGAGTTTGTACCACTTGTTATTGATGTTGATATGCCTTTTTCAAAATCTGCACATATATCATCAAAGGCATCAATAAATAATAAATCTAACTCAGATGAAGTAGAGTTAGAGTTTGAAGAAGATGATCCTGTTATAGCTGGTTCTATTCTTGCTTGAATAAAAGCTTTGTCGTTAAGACCGAGTTCTGAACTGTTGTGTCCAGAAGTCCTTGTAGAATTTTCATCAAAGGAGACATTCATGCTCTCAACAACCGTCTTGGTTCGAATAATGTAAATTCGATAAGCTTTGGATGTCAGAGAGTATCCAACGAGATATCCTTCATCCGCTTTCTTATCAAACTTTGATAATCCTTGACGCTCTTTTAGAATGTAACACCTGCAACCAAAAACACGAAGAAATTTGATATTAGGTGTACGATTGTTAATTAACTCATATGCTGTTTTATTAAAACGCTTGACCACAATGGTACGGTTCTGTGTAAAACATGTTGTAGCGACTGCCTCGGCCCAAAGGTACATGGTTAGATCTGAGTAAGCAAGCATAGTACGAGCTGCTTCAACCAGAGTGCGATTCTTCCGTTCAACAATGCCGTTTTGCTGTGGAGTGTAGGCTACGGAGAAGTTGTGTGAAATACCCACGGAAGTAAGATAACTCTTCAGGGTGTCATTCTTGAACTCCGTGCCATTATCACTGTGAATGGTTCTTACTGGCAGTTGAAGACGTACTTGAATACGCTTGATGAAAGCGATAATCAACTCTGGCGCATCTGACTTGTTGCGAAGAAACTCGAGCCATGTATACCTTGAGTAGTCATCTATCATTACCAACACATACTTCTTTCCGTTGATAGATGTTGTGCGCATTGGGCCACAAAGGTCCATATGAAGAAGTTCCAGTGTTGATGAGGTCGATGATTCAACTTTGGACTTGAAGGAGCTACGCTTCATTTTGCCCAACTCACATGCGGAACAGAGTGAGTCTTTTTCGAACCTCATTTCTGGTAGACCTTTGACCAGACCTTGTCTTTGTAGCTTCGCTATAGATCGGAAATTCTGATGAGACAAGCGTCGATGCCACGTCCATGATTGTGCTTTAGAAGCTTTGGCTAGTAGACATACTGGACGTGTGGCATACAGTGTAGGGAAATCTACATAGTATAGATTTCCATGGCGCTCAGCTTTGAAGACTTCGTAACCATCGGGATCCTCTAGATAGCAATGAGTGGTTGTGAAGCGAACTTGATATTGCATGTCACAGAAGTAACTGGTACTGAACAGATTGTGATCAAGTCCTTCAACATATAACACTTTTTGAATCTTCACAACACCGTTATCGAGCATTCCATATCCTCTGACGTGGCCTTCGGCTTCAGAATTTGCAAATCTAACTGCTCCGGCAGGCTCCTCCACATAGTTATGCAAGAGGTGCTTGAATCCTGTCATGTGGCGTGAACATCCGGAATCTATTACCCACAATCGACAGGCCTGCAAAAGAGACAATTAGTTTTGCTTAGGCACCCATATCAGGATGGGTTCTTCGCGGTTAGCATCAAGCAACTCAGGAATATCATCTGGTTTGACTTTCACTCTCCATTCATAACGCGGTTTTGGAACCCATTTCCAAACCATCTTAACATTCAATTCCTGAAAGTGCTTTTTAGAAGTAGGATTGGCAACCTTAGCACGATACACTTTTAGTTGTGTAGAAGAATCAGAATTAGAATTAGACTTAGAGTTCAGCTTAGCTTTGCTTTTATTCTTTTTGGACTTAGGAGGGGAGTAGTATTTGAATGAATTATCCCAACAGTGTTTGCAATAAAGATTCTTTCGAGCAAAATTCATAAACTTAGATTTATCGGAACAAATCTTACATTCATGTTTATCAAAAGAAGTACTATTCAAAATAACACTGTCTGTAGGACAACTACTAGAATTCAAACTATTCTTTTTATTCAAACTAAGATCTTTATTCTTCTTACTCTTCCTAACTCCATTTCCTCTTATATCTGAAACAGAAACAGGAACCTTGTTAGTCTCTAACTTAGAAGGTGGTTCTTTTCTAGTGCTCTTTGAATTCTCACCCTTTTCAACATTAAGATTCACAAGATCTGTTTCTACACCAGATATTTTTTATTTTAAAGACTCTTTTTCAGCTTTTAAATCATCTTTTTCCTTTTCCTTTTCTTCCACAACAACTTTTAAAATAGCATTTTCATCACGAAAGCTTAAAACAGATTGATGTGCAGAGCTAAGTTTGCCTTTCAGTAAAGCAAATTCATCTTTCATGCCATGTATTTGGGCCATTAAAGATTCAATAAGTTCAGAATTTTCACTTACCTCAGAGTTTGCTTCTTCGGATTGTGTCTCAGAGTCTTCATCGTCACCTTCCAGCTTTGCCATGTAAGAAATTTGGGTGAAATGTGCTTGCTCCTCGTCATCAGAACTTTGGAACAGCCAGTTCTCTTCTTCAGCCATTAGTACTTTTCCTTCTTCAGCTTTCTTGGCAATCAGTGACTTTCTTGAGTAGTACTCTGAGTTCTTCACTTTCTTGAATTTGCAGTCCCTTGAGAAGTGCCCAAATTTGCCACAGTTGTAGCATCTTCCTGGTTCATCGTTTCGCTCTTCTCGCTTCTCCTCTCTCTTTCCTTCTCTTCTATCTTCCTTCCGATCTTCTCGTCCTTCCTCTCTCTTTCCATGCCTCGGCTTGTATCGCATCTCAGACTTCTCTTTCTTGTATCCATCATACTTTGGCTTTGAGTAAAATCTTTTCTTGCCAAAGCTCTTCTTGAATCGTCGCGTAATGAGAGCCAAGTCTTCAGAGAACTTTTGAATATCAGGATCTGAATCAACTTCCAGTTCTTCATTGCTTGAATCAGAGTCAGAGTCAGTAACTTCGGTAACTAAAGCTTTAGACGCCTTTTTCTTTGACCTTGCAGAGGATACAGAACCTTTGCCAGAATCCTTCAGATGATTAGACTCATTATTCATAGATCTCACCTCATCCTCATGTTGAGCAAGAGTAAAGAAGATGTCGGTGACATTTTCTCGAGCCATATTCTTCGACATCTGGAGGTTGATAGCAAAGTTCTTCCATTCTGGATTCAGATTCTTGATGAACTTGTAGTTTATCTCAGAAGCAGATTTGGCGATTTTGTTCCTCCGCAAGTCATTGAGAATAATGTTGTACCTATTATAGGTATCTAAAAGCAGCTCTCCTTCTTTGGCATGAAATCCCTCGTAAGCATTTATGCACAGATTCTGCTTAGCTTGGATAGAAGCTTCACTTCCTTCAAACTGCCTTGCTAGTTCATCCCAGACTCCTTTAGCAGTGCTCTGACTGTCGACATGATTGTAGATGTCGTTTAGAATTGCCATCGTCAGATAGATTAGAGCTTCTTCTTCTAACTTGAGCTGGTCTTTCTGCTTTTCAGTGAAGAACTGAACAGGTTTAGGAATATCTCTGTCAGGGATTTCAGGAGAGGAATCTGTAGCAGGTTGACCCTTTACTGTGATCATTGGAGTTTTGGGACCTTCAATGATTATTGTCATGAACTCTCTGTTCTTGTGATTCAGAAACTGAATCATTCTTGTCTTCCACTGCTGATACTCATTTGCCACGAGGACAGGAGGTTTGACTTGAGAACCCATCGAGAGAAGCTGATTCGACATCTTAGCTGTACGGTTAGTAAATAGACTTTTCTGTACCAAGACAACCAACTAGATGAGATCGTTAGAATCAAAAGTAAAGACTACACTCAAAAATTTTCAGAAAAAATAAATTTCCAAAAATAATCAAATGCAGTCCTCGCACACAGTATAAAGCACTAATATCTATGAATAAAATACTGAAAAATTAAGAAGATTTTGATCAAGAGCAGATCTTTGTCCCCCTTCGCAGACTTAGCACGGGGGTCCCTATCACAGTTTGCAAAAATCGATCGGGGATGTGCTTCGAAGAATGAACTGTACCGGTCGAAGGAAAGACCGGAGTATGCAAGTACCCGGTCGAATGGCAAGACCGGAGTAACAGGTATCCGGTCGAATGGCAAGACCGGGAATACGAGTATCCGGTCGAATGGCAAGACTGGGAATACGAGTATCCGGTCGAATGGCAAGACCGGAGTAACAAGGTATCCGGTCGAAAGGCGAAGACCGAAGTAACAAAGTATCGGTCGAATACTAGACCGGAAACCACTAAGGTCCGGTCGATACTCCTATCCGGTCGAAGGAAAGACCGGGGAATACTAAGGTCTGGTCGAAGAAATGACCGGAGATCACAACTATTCGGTCAAAGTAAGGACCGATGTTTACAACTACCCGGTCGAATGGAATGACCGGAGATTAAAACTACCCGGTCGAAGGTGCAAGACCGGAGATACAACTACCCGGTCGAAGGCTCAGGTCGAATAGGTATCGGTCAAACAATAATATCGATAAACACGATGAATGACCGAAGAACACGATGAGTTTCTGGGATTCGACCGAAACCAAACCCAGAAACTTTAATCGACCGAAGAATACAATTAAACCAACAACTAAGCAATCCTTCGATCGAATGAAGCACAAAAACACAAATAATCAATTACTAATCGACCGGATGCGATAACAGATTCATAAAATCGGATGAACAGTATTTTTTTTTTCGATGAACAGTAAATCTTTCGAAAAAAAATATAGATTTAATCCTAAAACTTGATTCTTTAGGCTCTGATACCACTTGTTATCCCAGTTTAATCTAGTTGGTAAACAATCAATCAAGTAATCAAGCAACACAATAATAATCAAGAGATATATAAATCAGAGTAACATACCAATCCCTTGTATAAACTGTTAAACCTTGAGTATTCTTGATACCCTTGGATTACAGAGAAACCTTCACCTCACTATAATATGATTATTGTAAATATGAGGATTCTAACCTAAAATCTAATAAACCAAAACATTAAATACCCAGGCTTTAGGCCTAACGGGCTTAGCTAAAAGCTTAACCGGCTTGAGGCCCAATAGTTAACAACTATTAGATTATTACATAATAAACCCTCTAATTAACTTTATCACAATTGCAGTTTAAACCCTTAACTTTAACTTTAATCTTGAATACAATTTATGATCCAACAGAGAACTATCCCGAGTTATTCGCCGACCGAGACTTCGAGGACGAAGTCTAAGCCAAGCGGGGGAGAGTTGTAAAGCCCGTGTCCCGGTACGGTTTTAATTTTCGTTTTACCGTCTTTATTTAATTATTGCGTTTGTAAGCTTTTGGTCCTTAGGGGTTAAATATTTAAAAATTCAAGTGTGGTGGGTTAAAATTTTGGCAAGACGTTATAGCGAGGGACTAAAGTTGGCAATTGGTGAAAGTTGCATGGGCCGGGACTTGAGGACCGATTCTATTACCTCATGGCCTTGATATTTAAGCAAGGAAAAACCCTATTAGGTTAGAAAACCTTTTCTTTCTCTCCTCCCTCCCTCCCTTGCGCCGTGAACCACCCAAGGCCCCAGCGCCGCTGCCGCTGTTTGCCGCCGGCGAGAGCCAGATTGACGAGAGAGATAGAAGCCGTCGAGCCGTCGCGTTTGCTGCCGCGTTTTTCGAGAGGTAAGGTTTTTCTCTTCTTTTCTTTTCTTGTTTTCCCTTCCACCGTGAAGCCACCACCACCGCCGCCGCCGCAGCCATGGCTGCCGACGGGTGTGCCACCGTACACCACCGTTAGGTGGTTCGCAGGGTTGTTCGCGAGAGAGAAGTACTTCTCTCTTTCTCTTCTCTTCTTTCGTGTCGGCGTTGAAAATCCAAGAAAAACTCCATCACCGCCGGTGGCCACCGCCGTCGGCCACCACCTCCGGAGGTGGCAGAGGGTGGTGCGTGGTCTTGTCCATCTCGTTGAAAACCCGAAAGCCCTTAATCGTTTTAAAAATAAAAAGGTTATCATTTTATGTGAAAGTGTGCAATCAGCCACTGTTTTGCGTCGGCCATAACTTTTCCGTCGTAGCTCGGTTCGAGGCGTAACTGGTGCCCATGGTTCACATTCTGTGTCGGGCACATTTTTCGTGTTTTAGCGAAAACCTGATTAAGCTTCTAACTGTGTGAAAAATAGATATTTTTACAGCAGGTCTGAATCTGCCAGAATGACGTTTCAGTTTTAGAAAAATCATATAAAATCGTAAGAAAATCGTTAGCACGCGTATAATATGTCCCTGGAAAGCTAAGACCTAGACCTATCTGATTGTAAAACTTAATCTCTAGATTTGGGGGTCTAGAAAGGGTTAAACAGGTCTCGAACAGACCTGCAGTTGGGCCGAAAAGACGAAATATCACCCGTTTAATCTTATGCTTATAATTAAGGGTCCCGGATTCCGAATTGACACTAGATAGCGCTTATTTAGGTGTCGAGAAGTGATTTTGGGGTTGGCTAGCTCGTGTGATCGTTCGAGATTTCTACATCGCTTTTGAGGTGAGTTCACTCACTACGTAGAACTATGGTTATATTTACATCACTGTATCTTGCTTGTGCTATATGGTATTACTTGTTACGTGGTACTAAATGATGTGTCTAGTATGGACCTTGGAGGTCGTGTAAACTCGGTGGGACCGAGGGCTCGGTGGGACCGAGGACTGTGTACACGAGTGGCGTAGGAACTCGGTGGGATCGAGGGATACGTGCACGATTATCGTGTGTCATCGGGGGGACCGATGGTTGCTTGGTTAGGTGTGTTAGTGTGAGTATGCTTGTTAAGGATGCGTTCTTTGACTTGTATGCTTGGTTTCGTGTATCTATCTGTTTAAGGGGGTAATGTTATATAATTGTGTTGTGTGTGGTGTTGAATTCACTAAGCTTTGTGCTTACCCTTTCCTATAAACTGTGGCTTCAGGTACTAGTGGCTCCAAGGCATGACGGTACACACTGACTCGTACGAAGGGCTCTTTGCAGTCATAAGATTTAATTTATACTTAAAAACAATTTAATTCCGCTGCTTAGTTAAATGTGAACGTTTATTATTTAAGTTTGCAAATGAAACAGTTATTTGGATTATTAATGGTGTCTTATGCAATTAAATGGTTATTTTTAAAATTTAAAATTTTTTGAAATTTTTGGGATGTTACAGATTAGAACCAAATTTACTATCCAATTAAAATAAAATTCGGATGCTTGATTATAAAAGGATAAGTAGCTAGCTATTCGAGAGGCTAGACTATCCCTACTCTCCCTTCTATCCCCTATTTATTAATTTGGAACATGAACATGATCAAGAATGAAACAAATGCTCTATACATAAGAGTCAATCTTCCATATCCGACATATTTTTCAATAACGTGATTCGTACATCTCTGTACACTCTTCTATTGAGCAATAGGCGGGTCAAGATCATCAATACATGCATTTTCCATCTCATGAGTGATTGGATTTTTACTTTTATCATTCCTAGGCATAAGGGGACTTGGTTCAATGTTTGAAACCCTAAAAATTTGTGTTATACTCTACATTCTGAATTTTTTTTTTTTATAAACAATGGAATTTATGATTTTGATCTTCATGTTGGGCTTGAGGTGGAGTACACTTATTTGAGGCGGCTTAGACTCGGACACTCAGGAGGTGGATTTGACTCGGGTATTTGAGTTGGCGTAGACTCGTGTGGAAGATTTGACTCAGTCACTTGGGGGCTATTTGGTTCATGAAATTGGAAAAAAATTTGAAGGAATTGGAATAGCCAATTCCATTGACCAAATTCCAAGCCCATGTTTGGTTTACGAAATGAAAGTGATGGAATCATTCCAATTTCATTGAATTCCATAGTTTAAGGAATTCATCATTCCTTTGCTTAACTGAATGAATTGAATTTCTACCAACCAAACGCGTGGTCAAATTCCATCAAATTTCATTCCAATAATTTCGACGGATTCCAATTCCATCAAATTCCAATTTGTGAACCAAACGCCCCCTTAGGTTATTTTGAAGATCAATGAATATGGGCATCGGGGAAGTAGATTTAGGAAGTAATGTGGATGCGGTGTTAGGTGGAATCGCTTGATGATCATGAAGTAATTCCTAAAACCAATGACCCCTTGAATAACCCCTCTAAATGAGAGGCTTTGTGAATAAAGACTAATGTTCAAATAATGTGACATTCATGAAGTTATAGATCTTCTTTGTGGTTGGAGAATATCAGTTATACCCTTTTTTATTGGCTGAATAACCAAGGAAAACATATTTTTGGGATTTGGGATCCAGTTTACCTCGGTATTGGTTATGTATATGAACGAAAGTTGTACATTCGAAGATTTTTAGAGGAAGCTTAGAAGAGAAGGCTTTGACATGAGGAAATGACTGAAAAAGTGGTTGCACAGGTGTTTGGAACTCTAGCACTTCACAAGACATACGATATATGAGATATGTAGCCATGAGTAATGCTTCTCCCCAAAATTGTTTAGGCACATGATTTGAAGGCATGTTGCACCTCGAGACCTCATGAAGATGTTTATTTTTCCTTTTTGCGACCCTATTCTAATGATGGTAGCAACATAAGAGGTCACATGAACTATCCTTTGATCGAAGAGATAAGGCTCACCCTCACCTAATATCGTGGCACCATCACTGTACATGGCGGATGCACAACAAAGGGGTGGGGGCAAAACCCCAATAAACCCCCAAGAATCACCCACTAAAGCATAAGTTTTAGGTTTAGTTATTTTTCTTTAACCAAAAATTAAAAGGCAATGCATCAAATCTAATTCATGTCATCTCATTTACATCTTTTACTTCAAAGAGTTATTACTTTAAGGATCAATTAAACTCTAATTCCCTTGACTTAAGTCTCAATCCGTTAAAAATCATTTTATATCTCTTACTCTGTTTGCTATAATGCTAATGATTTGATTAATCACTATATTTTATTTTTATCTGAAATAGTAGAAAAAAATAATTGAAAACTGAACTGAATAAGTTATACTTATTCGATTAAACTAAATTGTATAAGCCGAAAACCGAATAACCAAAATAGTAATAGTTCGAAAGAGTTATTCAGTTCCAATTTTTTTTGACACCCTTAAATGTGCCCCCAATAATAAAAGTTTATGGATCCGCCACTACATGTAACCCTATTCGCTTAATATTTATATTTATGCATTTACATTAGGCTCACTTTCACCTAATATCCTGGCATCATCTGATACGATCTTTCGGGTGTTTTCACCCACACTCTTCGAGCGAGTGCAAACTCCAGAAACGATTGAATATCGTGAGGGAAGAAGAAGAGGTTTATTGATTAAAATCTGATAACAATACTATTAGAAAAACACCTTAAATAATAAGACTACTACTTTCCTATGAAAACTCTAATTCCTAACAAATAGCACTTAACACTTATCAAAATACCTATTAACAATAAATTAAATAAGTAAACTCCTACCTATCCTCTAATACCCACGATGGTAATAATCTTCAAATGACTTGGATCACTTTCACCCAACAACATAATCTTCGTGCCACGTCGGTGCTACCGTAATCCTATGCGATCGCCTTGGTTGCCCGTTGTCCCTCATGACGTTCCCTTCCTTCGAGACATCAGTTTCAATTGTTTCGATTTTTGTTTCGTCCAGAACAGGTGCAGGTGTAACATCATCCCTGTATATAACCATGTGAAATTTTGACTTATTGCCTTAGGAGTGACAATCCTACTTGTTAGATAATCATCCTTTCCTCTTCTTGATATGTAGCTAAGTACGGATTGTAACTAGTCAGGTAATTAATTATGACCATTAAGTTTGTTTGTGCTTCTAATAGGTGAATACTCGAGTATTTGAGAAGAGGTGTTAATTTGTGTTCATAGCGGGCGGCGTCTGAAACCGACGAGATGGTCATGATTGGACAATTTCAAAATCAGTGTTGAGATGGTTAAATGTCGACTGAGATGCCAATTAGGAATCAAATGAGATGGTTAGCTGATGTTGATTGGATATGGCAATGGGTTAGTTGATGTCGATCGAAGATGACATTGCAGTTGCTGTTGTCGATGACGACGGTGACATGCCAAGAGAAAAGAATATTGAGTTAGGGTTTGGCAACGACTATTGGCGATGATGGAGGAGATGAAGACGATGACATATTCGTCATTCTAAGTCAATGTGAGAAGAAATTCTCCCTTTTGCATTTATCAACTGATTAAAATACCGACTCATTTACCCAAGGTGTAGAGAGATTGTTTATGTGAAGACTTCTACTCTGCAAACAGAGAATTTGTCAAAAGAGTTCTTAAATCTTTCTACATAACTGATCCAAAGAACAAGACAGTGGCGAATCTGTCAATTTACATTAGCAGTGACAAAATAATTACCGTAATAAAATAAAATAAAGAAATAGACGTTATTTTCATGGTGTAATTTATGTTTTGCGTTCATGATCAACACTCGTCGACCCTAGGTCAGCCTGTCAGATAATCCTTCTCAGTGATGCGATGATGCATAGGACACACAACCCCATGTCATATATAATTCTTGTTTGGTAGCCTCACTTTTGTTGGAAAAATGGATGTTATGCCAAATTCGGACCAAAAAACAAAGTCTGAGTCCAAACACAAATTGGAAATGGTGTGGTACTATATGAAAGCTTCGTTTTGATATATCATGTGCCTAAAACGAAGTGCAAGTGAATGAGAATTGACAAGTTGATCTTTGATGTGCTGTAATTTAAGTGAATGTTTGGCTGTGGAAAATCATTGTCCCACATAGCTAGGTCAGAAATGACATAGAGTTAGTTTATATACGATTTCATAGTTAGAAATCGGGTGTGCCCATGGGGTGTGCAATACTTGGATCGAAATGGATTCAGACCATTGAACTTGTGTGTGCAAATACAAATGTTCACCAAGGTCGAATTGAAAAGTTCAGTGTAAAGGCTAGGCCTTGGGGCTCCTCCCTATATATCGCAAGTTCAACTCTCGTCAGGCCATTGGGATTTTCCATCTGTTATCTTCACGACCTCATGGGATTGGTCAACGCGTGTGTAAACTACCCTAGACACCCATGGTTAACAAAAAAAATGTTCGGTATAAGTTTTGATACTTTTTGGAAAGAAATAATAAATTCAACCACGAGTCTCCACCTCTATGCGACTTGCATAATTATTAACAAGTTTATGCTACCAAGTGTCACCAACTCCGGTAGTGTTAGCACAAAACTAATAACATTGGTAGAACTTTTAAGGGCCGTAAAGTTTTTTAGTTACGACGGACAATGTCACTGGGTGGCACAGGAGGACTCCGGTGGACCCTTAGGAATTTCGTCCTTGGTTCAACAAGGTATTTACATAATGTATTAACCTTTCAAAGCCAAATCCCTGATGTGGTGTTTGGTTCGCAGAATGCTTTTGGATGAAATGAAATCTATCAAATGAATTTGACTTTGAAGGAATTAGAGTGAAATGTTGTCAGGTTTGACCACGTGTTTGATTGACAAAATTGGAATAGAATCAGGAATCGGAATCTGCCTGTTTGGTTCACAAAATGTAGCTTTAGAATTGTAAGGAAATGTTGATAAATGACCAAAATACCCTTTTTAATAATTTTAATTTTTTAAACAAAAAATGCTTTAATAAAATAGCTATTAAAAATACTTTTTGTAACGGTGGTTCATATTGGTGGTGGTCGATGGTGGTTAAGATCGGCGGTGGTCGGTGGTGGTTAAGATCGGCGGAGGTCGGCGGTGGTTCAGATTGGACGGTCGTGATTTGGAGAAGGAACAAATGGAGGCGTGGTTTAATCAGATATGTTTTATATGATTATGTTATATTGGATTAAGGGCATATGTGGCATTATGAAAAAAAAAGAATTCTATTCTATTGCTATAAGATTTAAAACTTGTCGTCTACTTGAAGGAAATGTTTGGTAGCAATGCATTCCGCCTGATGCTTGATCACAACATTCGTAAAATACCTTGTAGTTTGCTAAGGAATATTAAATTCCCACATTTGTGGAATTTGATGGAATCTAGAGATTCTTTTCGTGAAAAAGAACGAACCAAACAAATGAATGAAATTTGGTCAATAGAATTCAACATTCCGTTACCATCAAATTCCTTCAAAATTCTGTAAACCAAACGCCACTTTAGAATCACTTTGACTGCGTGCATAGTTTCTTGAATTCATGGTCCCATTTACAATGATAAGCCAAACAATTAATATTCTGTAACTGCTTGATTTTAGGCCGAGGGGTTGCATGAATCGAATGTTGGTTTAAGTAAGTTGTTAATTAAATTATGTTCTACTTAAAATAAGAGAATATATATACACATGGTTATGTTAAATACTAAAATAGTGACAAATCGCACGATTGATTCACTAATCAATCAATATTAGAATGCTATAAATTAGACCGAAAGTCTTGATATGTTTAGATAAGTTATGAACGATGTAAGAGCTGAAAATAAATATAACAAACACTTAAGTAGTTTAAATGTTCTGAAGAAACCAAAAAGTGTTTCGGTTCCGGAACCGAAAAATACATCGTAATTAGGTATAAATTACATTTTAGCATCGTATGTGCCACACATATTTTAGGGTTGAAAAAGGAAACTTAAAGGGTAAAATCCACCATATTTTCAGTCACAGACTTTCAGTGACGGATTAGCGACGAAAATCAATTTCAGTGACGGATCAACGATGGATCAGCGACGGAATTTTCCGTCACTGAAAGGTTAGATTTTTGTAGTGTGTAAGAAATGTTATTCCAAGCATAAATTAGGAAGAGTGCAACAACGAGGGATGTCTTGCATTTTGCTGCTATAGTAAGCATAGAGCACTAATATATTAATATTTCCCTTTCAATAAAACCCTTCCGTTGTGTTTTCGAAACTCATTTAACGAAGGAAAGGAAAGGAAAGTGAGGGAAAGGGGAGGAAAGTAAAAAAAAAACTTGTGTTCTCGAAACTTTTTTAGGAGAGAAAGGAAAGGAAACGGAAGGAAAGAATTGTTAACTTTCCTCCCAAATCTTTCCTCCCAAATGTGGGAGGAAAGGGAAGGAAATGAAAGGAAAGAAATTAAAATCATTTAAAAAAATTACTGAAATTATTAAAATTACAAAACTATTCAATCTTTCATTATAAAAAATATATTTTTATAAGGGTATATTTGTAAAATTGACATCTTTCCTTTCCTTTCTCTCATGTTCAAGAACATGAAAAACTATTTCATTTCATTTCCTTTCCTTCGTTTTGAGATATTTATATTTGTAATATTTATATATTTAGGTATTGTTTCACATGATTTTTTTACCTTAAGCTATTGTTTCACATGATTTTTTCTATTTAAAGCTAGTATTTAATGTACTAACGAACACATATTTGTTTCACAATGTATTTCCTTCATATATTTGTGTCATCTTGAGGTTTTCGAATATCTAATATTCCCACATGAATCATTCTTGCTTTTCTCATTTGAACGAGTTTAAACGAGAACACCACTAATATATGATTATGAAAATGCGAAAACACCATGTGATGTATCAGATGTGATATGGTAGTTGATTATATGTGATACTATTTACAGAGCCAGACCACTTTGGCCTCGACCTAGGTCGAGGGCCAAATCCCCCCCACACCCATTGGTTTAATTTTTAAAAATACTCCTTAGTCACATATGATTGATTATAGTAAAAGGGTATTCTCACGTTTATTTGTAGAAGGACGGTGTTATCAATTCAACCCATCCATGAGGTTCAAACAAGAACATAGTTCAAATAAGAAAACACAAGAACAATAAGATTTTAAATATCAGAGAAGCGGACGACCATGGTGGCGACCTAGGTCGCAGGGTTTATGTCATACACACACCCTTGCGTCGACCTTGTTCCGTAATCACATGTGATACAAGTATTTTCATGTTTTCTAATTTTTATTTTGTTCTCGTTGAACCCAACTATATCAATATATATATATATATATATATATATATGGGGTGGGTTTAAGATAAAACACTAGGAGAATAAGGGATTCCATCTAAACCACCCATCGATTTTTAAGCAAATAGTTGTGAATAATGGGGGCGTTAGTAGATAAAACCCGACCGAAAGCCCCGCTTTTTCCGGCTGCTGGTCTATCGAGAGGGAACGAGGAATTTTCCAACAATTCGTGTGGAGTTGGGATCATGTGGGAACGGTGAAAACACTTGCTGAGTTTTTGGTTAGAGTTTTTCTTTATGTGGCGGCTCTTGAAAAATTCGGACCTTAATCTGATGGATCACAAAAAGCATGCACTAACCTTCATGTACCTGCATGCACATTTATCTTCACCTTCAGCCACCCACCAACTTTCACATAATTTCAATCATTTTCACATACATGAATTTGTTATAAATTTAGTCATAATGATACAAGTAGGTAAATGAATGTGTGTGAATTAGGTGGATGAAGGTCCATGCTCTCACCAAAAAAATTGTTCTCACTTGATCCTAACCCTACGCGTGTGTGGACGCTATTAATAATTATTGTAACAAATTAAATTTAATTGGAATTCTTGTAGTCTTTCTAAGTTTATTAAACTAAAACAAAGAATATGAAATTTACAAAATAATTTTTGGTGATTAGTGATAACATTACTTTTTTAAGAATACTAAAAATATTTTACGAAAAATTAAAACATACAAAATTGCAAATATAGTTGAAGTAGATAGAAAAACAATTTCATTATTTTATAAGAAAACAAATTTAAAAATACTATAAAATACGTAAGAAATAATAAATAATTCAATAAGGATTTGGTCCGGCTTGGGACTTGAACTGAGCCTGCCTGAACCAGGCATAATCGCTCTTGGTTATAAGTGGCGTTTCATGCAAAATCTCGGACCGGAATTGACCAGCCAGGCTTAATTGAGGTTTTGATCGAGCTTGACAGTTGGTAGTACTGATCTTGGGTTTTGACCCATGCGTGCAGCTCTAGCTGTATGGCACTTAAATTAAGTGCTTCCACCCCAAACTCACTTAAATTTATTAGAGAGAGATTCCATCAAGATGAAATCAATTGATATGGGAGTTACAAATCAATTGATATGGGAGTTACAAAATCAAGCATGATATGGGAGTTACAATATTACATTAATTGTATATATATTGTTGCATAGATTAAGAGTTTTTATACTAGTATAAATACCTTTGTAATTCTTCTTGTAAACATACTTCTCAATAATCAAACATATTTCTATCATGGTATCAGAGCTATAGAGTTAGTCTAGCCTGTTTTTTTTTCCTTTGAAACCTATATTCTTTACTCCCCTAATCATCCTCTCTCTTCTTTTCCTTCTCAAAATGGCTTCTAACGATTACCTTCCTAGTCCAACTCCTACCTTCACTAATCATCCTCGAACCTCTCGTTCATTTCTTGGATGTTGTCAATGGTGTAGTGCTCAAGAGCACTATGTTACCCAATGTCTAATGTTTAGCCAACGATTTTCTAATGTCATTTAACCTTCCAATTCTCCATTCCCTCAAAACCGGCTCACACATAAAACATACCAACCCTCATCTACTCCTTGTGCCTATGTTGCTACCTCCTCTAGTCCTTCTACAGGTTGGCTCTTAGATAGTGGGGTAACCCATCATGTAACTAATGATCTTCACAATCTTATTCTTCATTCACCCTATGAAGGCACTGAAGAACTCGTCATTGGAGACGACTCCGGACTACCAATTGCTAACACTGGTTCCACATCTCTTCTTACTCCCTCTACTAAATTTTCTCTATGTAATATAGTTCATGTTCCATCTGATTCTCGCAATATTATTTCTATTTCAAAGTTTTGTCGAGACAAATAATTCTCCTATCACATTCTCACCTAACTCCTTTCATGTGAATGATCTTCGCACGGGGCATCCCTACTTCAAGGTCCAACCAAGTCTGGCATTTTTGAATGGCATCCTCTCAAGCCTGTCGTTCATACTTCTACAAGCTCGCATTCTCTTATAAATTGGCACCATCGCGTAGGACATCCCTCTTACAACATTTTACAACATATCAATTCTCATTTTGATTTATCAATTCCTAAGTCTACTTCTTTTCATTGCAATTCATATGACTGCAATAAAAGTCATAAATTGCCCTTTTATCAAAATTCTCTCTCTTCTCGTAGTCCACTCAACATCATTTATAGTGATGTTTGGTCCTCTCCCCTTTCTTCTTTTGATGGTTATAAATACTACATAATTTTTGTTGATCATTTCACAAAATATATGTGGTATTATCCTCTCAAAAAACATCTGACTCAAAAGATATATTTCTTCATTTTAAATTACGAGTTGAAAAATATTTTCAAAGATCGATCGTCGCCATTTTTAGTGACAATTGAGGGGAATACCTAGGACTTGATCCTTTTTTGGCAAATCATGGAATTACTCATCTCACTTCTCCTCCACATACTCCCGAACACAATGGGTACTCTGAGAGACGTCATCGGCACATTGTTGAAACAAGTCTCTCTCTTCTTTCTCATGCCTCAATGCATAAAAAATATTGGCCACTTGCCTTCAATACTACAGTTTATCTTATGAATTGAATGCCCACTCCCACCTTAAACTTTCAATCTCCCTTCTCTAAAACATATAACACTTCTCCTAATTACCATAAACTACGCAGTTTTGGATGCCTTTGCTACCCATGGCTATGCCCATACACCTCAAACAAACTTGATCCACACTTGATTCCGTGTGTTTTTGTTGGCTACTCGACCACACAAAGTGCTTATTTCTGCCTACACATTGCTACCAACAAGATATATGTTTCAAGACATGTCAAGTTTGCTGAGCATGTTTTCCCCTTTGCCTCATCCATTCCTTCAACAATTCCTCAAACGGACCAAACACATAATCAACGGTGTACTATTTCCTTACCCATTACTGTGCCTACTACCACTACATATCCAACCTCAACGCCCATTTCCCCTACTACTAATCCTAACCCCTCTCCAACCTCCACACCTAATTCCCCTAATACTATAAATCCATCCACTAGACAACAAATATTTGCTACCACTTCCTCCCCCTACCGAGACACAAACTCCTTCTTCTCCTCCTTCTCCTCCTCCCCCACTTTCACCCCCTCTCCATAACACTCATTTACAAAATGGCATTCGTAAACCGATAACAAAACTCAACCTCACTACCACTGTGGAGAAATCCTTTCAAGAGCCCACAACTATCACTAACTGTTGGTCCCAAATAGCAGATAGTAAAGAAGAAAAGTATTGTAGAAGGGGGGTTGAATACAATACACACAGTTTTTCACTTACTTTAATTCTTATTGATTTGAAATCAAGAATTACACATAGAAAACTTTTGATTGTTGCGGAAGAGAATAGATGAAATCTATTCAAACAATCTTACACTAAGAGAAATGAAGAACAATTGTAAAACACTTAGAAAACAATAAGAACTTCTTAGAGAGAGAATGCCAGTGCACTTAGAGAGCTTGAATGCTTGAGAGCTGGTGATCTTGCATGTTGAACCATCCTCCATATTTATAGTGCCTCGTGCATTAAATGCATGGGACACCTGTTGAGCAAGGGATGGACACAGGTCTTCAGCAAGGTACAGGATGTACTTTTTGTCTTGAGGTGTTTTGGCTTGAAGTGTTGACCTGCAGAAGGATGGTAGAGACCTTTCCTTAAAATGGTGTAGTAGACAAAACTTACTTTATCTGATCTCCAGATGAGGTCCACGTCAATGCAAGATATCACAATATACTATGTGTTTGAAGAAATCTTCAGGCCTTGAAGATTAAGAAGTCTTTGGTTACCGAAGAGATCTTCGGGCTCCTGAAGACTGAGAGGTCTTCGGCTCCTAAGACTGAGAAGTCTTCGGCTCCTAAGACTAAGAAGTCTTCGGCTTCTGAAGATTGAGAAATCTTCGGCTTCCGAAGATGTCTTCGGTCGAAGACGTCTTCGGCTGAAGAGGTCTTCAGCCGAAGAGGTCTTCGGCTCTTAAGACTGAGAAGTCTTCGGCTCCTAAGACTAAGAAGTCTTCGGCTTCTGAAGATTGAGAAATCTTCCGCTTCCGAATATGTCTTCGGCGAAGACATCTTCGGCCGAAGAGGTCTTCAGCCGAAGAGGTCTTCAGCTCCTGAAGACTGAGATCGGCACCATCCTGGCCAATGGTGTTGATCAAGTGGGCATACTTGGCTTTAGGCTGAGGAGTCTATCTTCAATCCGCTTTGAAAGATGTTCTCCTTCTTTGTCTTCTTCGGTTGATCTTCGACTTCACCGAACATTTGTATAGAAACCAAGTTGCTAAAAGAACCTCAAAATATTCTAAGTATGATGATATAAAATGGAAGATCGGGAGGTCATCTTCAAATCTTCAGATGACCCAACAATCTCCCCCTATTTGAGGATGACATCCATACTAAAGAATAAAACAAATAGTGTACTGAATAAATTCATTTTGACCCATATTTACTCTTTTTGGGTTCTTTTCACATAGATTTTTTTTTTTTATAAGGATTTATAAGTATATCCGACATTTACAAAAGAATAAAAGAATGAAGTGTATATGTACAAACTAAATAAAAGAAATGCACTTGTATTAAATATGACTTAACAAAGCAAAAGTTACAAGTACATAGGTAAGATAGAGCATTGCTTCATTCCTTCTTCTGTCTTTTATGAAGTTCACCCATAATGTCATGTCGAAGAAATGCAGCTTGAGAATTAACGGGGATAAGAGAGAGAATGGCTACCAGAAACTCGGTGTGAGCGATAGATATTTCTTCATGTCTGAAGAATCTCTTAGTTTCCGTCTCATCCAAGAAATAGACTCCTTTGTATGGACGCCCTGTCACAGTGCCTGGACCCAAGGACGGACCACCTGGTATCTTCAGATTCAGATTTTGAGAATTGGGAGTCATTCCTTTGGCAGCGAGATCCTTGAAGATGTGTTGTTTGTCAGAATGAGAGATTTGTGGAGGGGAGGAGAGACACATCTGCTTTAGAATCTCAACTTGAACTTCTTCATCATGAGAGTGCTTGTACTTCTTGCCAATGTTCTTCATTCTCTCCAGAAGAGTGTTCAGAGACCTTTTGACCGAAGGCTTGTGTCGACTAAGGGACTTGGATAAAAGTTCAGAAATTTCATACCATTCAGAAAGTCCGTAGTCGTCCAAGTCGCAGAATTTGGTAGCCTGCTGAGAGTCGTCTTCTCTGCGGATGACAATTCTGATATCTATCTCTGATCGTTTGGAGGTGCCAAACTTTACTTCAACAATTTTAGATTTCAATTTTCGTTCCATCAAAGATTTTCGGTACCATAGAATGTCATCAGAATCAAGCTTAGCTACTTGCTGGATGTCAACTTTAGAAGGAGGTTGAAGTTTTAGTCGATCAGCTTCACAAACAAAGGCTTTTATAGCAGAAGCCTTTTGTTGTTGGGAAAGCATGGCCTCTTCATCAGCAGATAGCTTTTTCTTTCCTTTGTCTATCCCTTGTCCTGGAAGTAGCTCCCCCTCAATTGGAGCATCAGTAGAAACAACAGAAGTGGGACCCTGACGGCCGATGTCTGAAGAGACTAGCTGTTTCTCCCCCTCAGCGGCTGTCGGGGGAGTAACCAACAAAGAATCCAACCGCTGATGAAGAGACAGAAGAGACTGAAGAATCTGAGTGGAAATGGCACTGTGAGCCTGTGAGGCTGCCTGAAGACGCTGGACCTCCGCATCACGAGCATCAGAGGCCGCTTGAAGAGCAGCAACTGAGGTCTCAAGAGATAACAACTTGTCGCAAGTAACCTTCACGAGGGAGCCCAGAACGTTCTGATGTTCGCGAAACTGAGCACCAATGAGACGATGTTGTTTGTTAGCTTCCTGAATATCGGCTAGGATTTCTGGGGGAAGGACAGGAGCAGGAGGAGTGTCTCGCGCTGCCGCAGCTGATGCCTGACACCGTGAAGGCGTTGGTGGATGATGAGGAAGAGGAAGAATCCGAGATGGTTCTTCGTAGTATGCATTGCTCTGGAGGAGAGCATCGGTAGCAGGCGATCGTGGTGATGAAGATAAGTCATCGGAGGAGCTACCGTCAGCGGAAGTAGCCATAGGAGAAGAAGAGCTCTCTGGAGAATGTGGAGGAGAGCGGTAGGCGGAGGTAGAAGGGCCTGCGTGAGTTGTCACCTTGTCTTGACCCTGTTGCAAGTAAGCTAAATACCGTGAAATACTCTCAACACTGGCTTTGGGTAAGACCAGAGTCTCACCGGGTCGTGCAAAAGTGTCGACCATGAAATGGTCGGGTGATAGGCCGTGCAGTGAGAAGTCAGAGCCTTGGTCCGGGGAGAAGACCAAGTCATCCGCATCCCCGAAGGAGGAGGGGGAAGAGGGAAGGTGAGGGTCCCCGAAAGTCTCACATGCATCCTTTGGAGAGGATACAGAGGAGGTGGCAGTAGGTGTAGCAGATTCCCCGGGCCTGGATGGGACAATTTCAACACCGGCCGATTTTGAAGAATCGGTGGGTGGAGTATGTGGGTTGGCCCTAGAAACCTTCCTCTTTCTTTTGGGAGAAGAGGGAGGGGAAGAGGTAGAGTGTCGCCGCTTTGAGGTGTGGAGGTTGACCTGGGTAACCACCGAAGGTCCTTTCGGTGGTATGGTCATTTGGGCAATTGCGGCGGTGCCTGTAGCCTGTGAGGAGTGAGTGCTAGCAGGCGTCACGGGGGAGAGGGAAGAGGGGTCCACTACAGAGGAAGGACCTTTGGACACCGGAGTGTCCTTGGCATCTCCCCACTGTAGATCGGGAGAGTTGATGAAGGAAACCATACCTGGAAGGAGAGGATTGTCAGTCGCCAAGGGACCCCGTTTGAGAAGGGGTCTTGTCACAAGCGGGGAATGATAGTCATAAACGACCCGATGGTCCGCCTCAATTGCATCAGCAAGTAAGTTGTTGATTATAAGCCAAATGAACCGCGGGTAAGCAACATGCGGTCGCTTAGGCGGTGTAATGACAGAGATCAACTCGTGAAAAAAATACTGAGCGTAATCGATTTTACGCTGGAACATGATAGCATGGGCTAGTTGAGTAAGGTAGGATGGACATTGATCATGTCCACCAGTCTTCTTACTCAGGCAGAAAATAATATGAGAGAAAAAGAAGTTCCAGATACCTCCCATGTGCCGGCGGAGAAGTGTGCCACGACCCCGATCATGTTCGCCATGAATATAGTTCAAGGCCGCAACCACCTCATCATGTTCGGTGCCAAGAGGAAATGCGTCATAACAATCGTAGGATGGAAGAGCAAGGGCCCGCCTAACGTCTTCGACACCGAAGGTGATGTCCGGAGACGTTGGTTCCGAAAGAATGGAAGCGGAGACTTTGTTGGTTGTTGCATCGTAAACACATGTGAGCCAAAAATTCCCAATGAGCATTTTGCTCATTTTTGGCGGGTTTTTCGTCAACGCAAACCGAAGAGGTGATTTTTGAAGAAAGGAATAAATAGGATTAAATTCCTTATGAGTGGGATCACACTCCAATCGTGCAACATGGTTGCATGGATTGAAGACGAGATCCGAAAGAGAAGTGGGAGGAGGAGGGGGCATATTCTTCTTGGGAGCCTTGGAGGAAGGAGAGGTGGAAGATGCCATGAGAGAAGAAGAGAAAATAGAAGAGAAGTAGGAGGGATGGTAAAAAAATGAAAGTGGGTTAGTATTTATAGAAGGAAGGAGGTAATTTTGAATTTGAAAGAGAGGTAAATAAGGAAGATATTATAGGGATACGAAGAAAAGAGAAGATTTGATGGGATATATGGAGAAAATATGGGAAATAGGGAAGATAGGGAGGAGATTATGGAAGGATTTGGAAGGAAAGAAGAGGGAGTAGGGGGTGTAAGAAAAAGGAGGGGTGGGATAGGATGGGTAGGTTAAATCTTGGAAAAAAGGAAAAGAAGAGAAAAAGGAAAAGATAAAAAAGAAAAAGAGGGTGGGGTGGGGTGGGGGTCGGCCGAATGTGGGTGTGTGGGGGGGTGGAGGAATTCGGTGGCTTGGCGAGGGAGAATGGAGGAATAAGGGGGTGTTCGGTGGCTTCGGTGGCGAGGGGTTTCGGTGGTTGTGGGAGGCCGAAGTGGGGGGGGGGGGGTTCGGTGGGTGTGGGAGGCCGAAGGGGGGAGGGGTTCGGTGGGTGTGGGAGGCCGAAGGGGGGAAGGGCCGAAGAGGAGTATAAGGGGGTGTTAGGTTTCGGCTAGGTGGAAACCGAAGAGGAGAAGGGAGAGAGGCCGAAGAAGCCGAAGAAAGGGAAGGGAGAGAGAGGGAAGCCGAAGGGAGAGGGGAAAGAGAGAGGAATTCGGTGGGGTGAAGAGGAGGGAGGGGCCGAAAGAAAAAGGGAGGGGAAGAGAAAGATAGGGAGGTTCGGTGGGTAGGAGGGAGAGGGGAGGGGGGTTCGTCGGGGAGAGGGAGAGGGAGAGAGTGAGCCGAAAAGCAAAGAGGGGAGGGATGGGCCGAAGGTAGGGGGTTCGGTGGGTAGGGGATTCGGGGGTAGGGGTTTCGGGGTAAGGGGGTCGGTGGTAAGGGGGAATGTGGGTGGTTCGGTGGGGAGGGGAAACCGAAAAAAAAAAAGGGGGTATAAGGGAGTGGTTGGGAGTTCGGTGGGAGGGGAGGCCGAAGGAAGGGGCCGAAAAGGGGAAGGGCTTCGGTGGCTTCGGTGGCTAGAAAAATCCTTTGAAAAATCCTTTCTAAATTTTTGGACGAGCTTGTCCACTTTTTCACAGTTTCTTGCTCCTTTTTAAACTTTTTAAGAAGTTTATTTTTCTCTTTAGCAAGAGTAAAATTTATAGTTTTCAAATCCTCAAGCTCAGCCTTGATTTTATCAAAGTGTTTTAGTTGAGAAAGACAGATTTGCAGTTGAGAAGAAAGAGATTTTATCTGAGCATTTGCCTTCTTCTTTGCATCTTTGGCTTCATAGAAGTCAATGGTTAAAGAGTCAAAGGCTTCAATTTTCTCAGCATCAGAGAGAGAGAAAAATGGATGTACCTGAGAAGATGATGTGGAGCACTCAGCAGACACAAGAGCCATGGAGGTGGAAGGGGTTTCACCATCATCAGCATCATCTATTTTAGCCATAAAGCAGAGATTGGCCATTTCCTTATCACTTTCGGAAGTTGGTTCATCTGCCCAATCATGAGATTCGGCGAGAAGACCTTTTTCTTTGTTGGCTAGAAGAGCATTCCTTTCCTTCTCTCTCTTGTATTTGGCCTTGTACTTTTCAGCACGGTCAGAGTTTGAAGGAGCAGAAGTTTTTGATTTTTGAAAAGAGGGTTGAAGGGAATCAGACTTGGTTCTGACAAACCTAGAGGATGTACGGTTGGAGGAAGGCAGTCTAGACTTATCAGAGGACTTGCTTCTGCACTCAGAAGCAAAGTGTCCCTTCCTCCCACATCTGTAACATTCCTCATTTGATTTGTCAGAGGAAGCATTTTTTGAAATAGTAGAAAAGGGTTTTCTAGAAAACCTAGGTTTTCTAGAAGTGAAGTGAGGTTTGCCTTTAGAAAAGCCAGCCAGCATGGCAACACCATCTGACAGCTGAGCCACAGAGGTCTCCTCTCCTTCATCATCAGCCTCACTGAGATAGACTTCTGAAGGGTCATTGGGGTCCTCTTGACTATCGTTGTCAGATTCAGAAGGATAGGTGATCCTAGGGACACACACAGTACTTTTGGAAGATTCACCGACAAGGGCTAGAGAAGAGCCTTTGATGTCTTTTGTGAATGACTTCCTAAGCAGTTTAGACTGTTCATAGTTGAAGAGGGTGCCATACAAGGCAGTGAGAGGCATAGAGTCAAGATCCTTGGTAGACTTGATACAAGTACAGATGTTTTCCCAAAACTCAGGAAGACAGTCCATGAACTTGCACAAGACTTCCTCATTGTCATATATGCGACCCACAAGTTTAAGATCATTGAGAAGACTATTAAAGCGATTGTAGTAGTCTGAGAGAGACTCACCCTTCTCATGAGAGAAGAGTTCATACTTTCTTACAAGAGCAATCTTTTTGCTCTTTTTCACTTCAGACGTACCTTCATAAAGAACACACAGAGTGGACCACATTTCTTTTGCAGTAGAAAGGTTAACAAGAGAATGATAGACCTCATCAGGCAGAGAGAGGGCAATGATGGCTCTGACTTTAGTATCAAGAGCTATAAGACGTCTGTCTTCATCATTGTATTTAATGGGGTCCTTTAGAATGTATCTCCCAGTAGCTGAAGTTCTTTCTTCTTCAGAAGAGTCCTCATCAGCTTTTCCCTTGTCTGCATTATATCGGTCCCAAACTCTAGGAATAAAAGGACCTTCATGTAAAATAGTTGGATATCTGCTGTCAACTCCTTCTAGGAAGAGTATCATACGACTTTTCCACAAGAAAAAGTTATTGGGGTTAAACCTTGGTGGTTTGGCTATAGAGCCATTGTCGTATGAAACAGCATTGAAGTTTTGAGAAGAATCATTTTTTAAAGAAGAAGAAGAGGCTGCCATCACGGATCTAGTTTATTGAGTTAAACTAAACCGCTCTGATACCACTTGTTGGTCCCAAATAGCAGATAGTAAAGAAGAAAAGTATTGTAGAAGGGGGGTTGAATACAATACACACAGTTTTTCACTTACTTTAATTCTTATTGATTTGAAATCAAGAATTACACATAGAAAACTTTTGATTGTTGCGGAAGAGAATAGATGAAATCTATTCAAACAATCTTACACTAAGAGAAATGAAGAACAATTGTAAAACACTTAGAAAACAATAAGAACTTCTTAGAGAGAGAATGCCAGTGCACTTAGAGAGCTTGAATGCTTGAGAGCTGGTGATCTTGCATGTTGAACCATCCTCCATATTTATAGTGCCTCGTGCATTAAATGCATGGGACACCTGTTGAGCAAGGGATGGACACAGGTCTTCAGCAAGGTACAGGATGTACTTTTTGTCTTGAGGTGTTTTGGCTTGAAGTGTTGACCTGCAGAAGGATGGTAGAGACCTTTCCTTAAAATGGTGTAGTAGACAAAACTTACTTTATCTGATCTCCAGATGAGGTCCACGTCAATGCAAGATATCACAATATACTATGTGTTTGAAGAAATCTTCAGGCCTTGAAGATTAAGAAGTCTTTGGTTACCGAAGAGATCTTCGGGCTCCTGAAGACTGAGAGGTCTTCGGCTCCTAAGACTGAGAAGTCTTCGGCTCCTAAGACTAAGAAGTCTTCGGCTTCTGAAGATTGAGAAATCTTCGGCTTCCGAAGATGTCTTCGGTCGAAGACGTCTTCGGCTGAAGAGGTCTTCAGCCGAAGAGGTCTTCGGCTCTTAAGACTGAGAAGTCTTCGGCTCCTAAGACTAAGAAGTCTTCGGCTTCTGAAGATTGAGAAATCTTCCGCTTCCGAAGATGTCTTCGGCGAAGACATCTTCGGCCGAAGAGGTCTTCAGCCGAAGAGGTCTTCAGCTCCTGAAGACTGATATCGGCACCATCCTGGCCAATGGTGTTGATCAAGTGGGCATACTTGGCTTTAGGCTGAGGAGTCTATCTTCAATCCGCTTTGAAAGATGTTCTCCTTCTTTGTCTTCTTCGGTTGATCTTCGACTTCACCGAACATTTGTATAGAAACCAAGTTGCTAAAAGAACCTCAAAATATTCTAAGTATGATGATATAAAATGGAAGATCGGGAGGTCATCTTCAAATCTTCAGATGACCCAACACTAACGCTCTTCGAAACCTCATATGGCGTGATGCTATGCAAACTGAGTTTAATGCTCTCCAGAAAAACCACACTTGGGACTTAGTTCTTCCTTCCCAATCACAAAATCTTATTGGGTGCAAATGGGTGTACCGAACAAAATTTAATCCTGATGGCACTATTGAGCGTCACAAAGCTCTACTCGTAGCTAAGGGGTTTCACCAACGGCGTGGCCTTGACTACACTAAAACCTTTAGCCCAGTTATCAAGTCAATCACCATTCAAACTGTTCTTTCTCTTGTTGTCACTCGTGATTGGCCACTTCGACAAATTGACATAAACAATGCTTTTCTTCAAGGCACTCTAACTGAAGATGTCTATATGTCTCAACCTCCTGGATTCGTTGACCCTAATCATCTCACTCACGTTTGCAAGTTGCGTCAAGCTATCTATGGTCTTAAACAAGCTCCTCGAGCCTAGTACAATAAGCTTAAATCATATCTTCTTAGTCTTGGCTTCCACAACTCCATATCCGACTCTTCCTTATTCATTCTACGTCATCATTAACACATATTTTACATTCTAGTATATGTGGATGATATCATTCTAACCAGCTCCAATTCTTCCCTCCCAATGCCTCTAATTTCCAAACTTTCAGCTCGATTCTCCTTAAAGGATCTTGGACACCTTTCTTATTTCCTTGGCATCGAAGTCCATCCTCACACCCAAGGTCTCTTCCTCAGTCAACATAAATACATTCAATATCTTCTTCATAAAACCAATATGTCATATGCTAAATCTACACCTACCCCCATGGTTGTTCACCCCCCCCTCCCACTCTAGAAAGCGAATCTCCTATTTCAGGAATAAAACCGAATTTTGGGCCATTGTGGGTAGTTTACAATATTTGTCACTAACTCGTCCATATATTGCTTTTCTCGTGAACAGGTTTGTTGAGGAGAAATCCCAACATTTGCTGGGAATGCCACAAGCATCCAGCGCCCTCACCTTCGACTCGGGAGTACGTAACTGGCCGGGACTAACAGCCCGACCCGCTGGCTCCACGAAAGTGGTGCAGCCCCTCATGTCCGCCTGTCGCTTAGTACAGGGCTTTGCGCTACCATGGTATAAGGAAATAAAGTAGCGCCTTCACCATAAACAATTGCTTTTGGTGTAGTGGTAAGCGCTTGATCCTAACAAGTTAAGCGTGCTCGGGCGAGAGCAATCCTAGGATGGGTGACCTCCTGGGAAGCTCAAGCCTTGGGACCTAACAATTGGTATCAGAGCGAGGTCGCGGGTTCGAGTCTCCCAGTGTGCAAATGCTGGGGGGGGGGGATTGTTGAGGAGAAATCCCAACATTTGCTGGGAATGCCACAAGCATCCAGCGCCCTCACCTTCGACTCGGGAGTACGTAACTGGCCGGGACTAACAGCCCGACCCGCTGGCTCCACGAAAGTGGTGCAGCCCCTCATGTCCGCCTGTCGCTTAGTACGGGGCTTTGCGCTACCATGGTATAAGGAAATAAAGTAGCGCCTTCACCATAAGCAATTGCTTTTGGTGTAATGGTAAGCGTTTGATCCTAACAAGTTAAGCGTGCTCGGGCGAGAGCAATCCAAGGATGGGTGACCTCCTGGGAAGCTCAAGCCTTGGGACCTAACAAGGTTATCTCAATACATGCATAAACCCACCGATCTTCATTGGGCTGCACTCAAAAGGTTATTACGCTATCTTGCAGGCACCACTAATCATTGTATCCTTGTACACCGCAACTCCCCTAATTCTTTACACGCCTTTACCGATGTTGATTGGGTTGTCGACAAAGACGACTATATCTCCACAACAGGGTATATTATGTATCTTGGTAGGAACCCAAGATCATGGAGTTCTCGCAAGCAACGAACTCACGCTCGATCAACAACCGAAGCTGAATATCGAGCCATTGCCAACACAACGGCTGAGGTTTTATGGGTTCTTAATCTTCTTGATGAGCTTGGTTTTAAACCTACCGCTCCTCCAGCTATATATTGTGATAATAAAGATGCTACTCACGTTGCCGTGAATCCAAAGTTTCACTCCAAAATGAAACATCTTGCTCTAGACTATCACTTTGTCCGAAAATATGTTCAAGATAGTTGCATTCGCGTCTCCTATATTTCGGGAACCGATAAATTAGCATATGCCTTAAAAAACCTTTAGCTCGCATAAGGTTTCAGACGTTATCTTCCAAGATTAGACTCACTAACCAGTCGTCCATCTTGTGGGCGCATATTAGAGAGAGATCCCATCAAGAAGGAATCAAATGATATGGGAGTTACAAATCAATTGATATAAGAGTTACAAAATCAAGCAACATTAATGTGATATGGGAGTTACAATATTACATTAATTGTATATATATTGTTGCATAGATTAAGAGTTTTGATACTAGTATAAATACCTTTGTAATTCTTCTTGTAAACATACTTCTCAATAATCAAACATATTTCTATCAAAATTAACCGTTTAAAAAGGTACCGATCCATCTTTTATACATGGTTTTTGAAAAAAGGAAAAATAACGTGTATAATAAGGCACGTATAAAAGTCATATTTGTTGTAGTGATATTCAACTGGTTTAGGATAGATGTCACCACGACCAATGTGTCATCCCAAGAACTATGTTGTGCTATCAAGGAGTATTATTCTATTTTTCTTATGCATAGCACCTTCTATTATAGAGTACAAGAAATTGACAATTGATGAATGATTCTTTTTGCTTGTCAACTTGTCAAACTTTGGTGTTAAGTTGATTATGTAGGGTTCCCATCTTTTGTCAATGCCAACCTATAATCCATTAAGTTGAATCTGATTCTTCTGAATTACTTGTGTTACAATTTGGGTTATTGTTGTGCAATGTGGATGTTTTCTTATGATTTAGGGTTTCTAGGTTCACAGTGCTGATGGTTTTACACTTCTATTTTAGGAAGATGTTTAATAAAATTTTCATTTGTCGTTTATTGGTTTGAAATGTTGTAGACATGAAAGGATAGTATTAGAAAGTTACAAGACTGTTTGCTTAGGAGTGATGACGTTTAATACCCATGGTAATGGGCTTTTTAAAAGCTAACCATTATTTTATGCCAAAAAAAGTTCGAGAGTTCGCATGCATGAGTCATGCTGGACGAATTGCATACATGTACTCAAGAAAAAAAAGAACCAACTTGGCACTATCTATCGAATGTCACTCCTTTTTGCTATATGTAGTTCCATTTTGTATTCGGGTAAGCATAATGATTGGTTTGCAATAAGAAGTCAAGTAAAGTAACAAAAGCCAATAACTTGTTCACTTATTTGCATGATCCTCACAAACTATAAACTTGTGTTACGTTGCTAAGAGATTAGAGAGAGAATTCTTATATGAGATTCTGAGCGAGGTAATTAAAGCAGGTGCAATGACCATTGGCATTGTTGATACTGTTGGCTATAGCTTGCCTCATAAGTTCGGACAACTCATTGCTGACATAAGATCCAACACCCCTGGCATTGAGAATACCATCATTACTACCCACTGCCATAATGATCTAGGACTAGCTGTTGCCAATACTTTAGAGGTAGGTGTTTACGATTATTATGTTTTTAGTTTGTTTGTCACTAGTATATATGCTAATTAACCTATGTTGATTCCAGGGGTTTCTGCGGGTGCAAGACAAGTAGAAGTAACAATAAACGGAATCGGAGAGAGAGATAGAGAGTTGATTCGAAGAGGTAAGTATAATGCTTCGATTCTTGTTGATAACAATCACTTGAAGATGGTGCATGCTTCATCTAACATTTGTATCAATAGATTTATATGGGTGGTTTTCCCTATTAGTAAATGTTTGAAGTTTATTATCTAGCTAGTCTTTATTATGGATTTATTGGTAGAATCAGAGGTACTTTCTTTTTTTCTTTTTTTAGTTTTATTCCTTTTAATGACTTTAATATTGTTGAACTAATAAAAGCCTTAATCACTTTTAATTTTGTTGAACATATATAGGTGCGTGGTAATGACTATAAAATGCAAAGGAGAGTTATTGGGTGGTCTTTACACTGGCATCAATACAAGACATATTGTCATAGTAGCAAGATGGTATGTATCATATATTCAAAGCTTTATTTATTTATTAATCTATTTCAAGAATAATTAATCAACTCTCAGTTCAACTTGTGTTAATTATTTAGGTGGAAGAGTACAGTGGAATGCTTCCACAGGTGCAGCCACACAAGGCTATTGTTGGTGCTAATGCTTTTTCTCATGAAAGTGGAATCCATTAGGTTGGTCTTTCGTTTAGTGTATTATAAGAACCACACTTCAGTGATACTTTTCTACAACCCCCGCCCCCAAAAAAAGAGACTTTGCGTCAATGTGTTCCAAGAAATCATTATCTTTTCCCCATGACCCCTTTTGCGACGAAACGTGTAAAGTAGAAGTGTTTTTGACTCGTGCATATTACATTTTCGCTAGTTTGTGACTCAAGTACTTGTAATTATGTGGTTTGTTCTATTAATTTTCAATTCGCTTGCTAGATTTAACCTTGTAATTTTCTATTTTGTAGGATGGAATCCTAAAGAACAAAAGCACATATGACATGTCTCCCAAGATATTGGACTTTTCCGATCCAATGAAATTGGATTTAAACTCGGAAAACTTAGGTGTGTTGCATCACAGTCGGTTGATTTTTATGTTTCTTATGACTATTTGTGTCAACCTCTTTATATATATGGGACCATTCAAGGGAGAACTCGGTCTGTGGTAATCATGAGATCCAATCTTAACCATAAATCAGGAGATAAATTAGGAAATCAATAAATTTGGCAATTTTAATTAAAGGTATTTTAGGTATTTTAATGATCTCTATCTTCTCTCCTCTCTCCAGCAAATATTATTCCGGCGAATACATGATACACACTGTGATACACTTTATAAACATCGAAAATACGTGATGCACACTGTGATACACTTTGTAAAGATCGAAAATACATAATAGCACACTATGGTACCCTTTTGTAAACATCGAAAATACGTGATGTACACTGTGATACACTTTGTAAATAACGAAAATACATAATAACACACTATGATACCCTTTTGTAAACATCGAAAATACATGATAGCACACCGTGATACACTTTGTAAAGATCGAAAAAACATCGAAAATAAGTGATGCGCACTGTGATACACTTTGTAAAGATCGAAAATACATGATAATACACTATGATACCCTTTTGTACACATTGAAAAAACATAAAAAAAAATACGTGATAGCACAGTGTGATACACTTTTGTAAAAGGAAATGAGAAAATTTAGGAATTAGGTTATATGGTAGAGAGAGAAAGAGAGGATATATATAAGAGAAAAGGAGAAATTTTAGGAATTAAACAAATTTACTAAAATATCATTTTCTATTTATTTAAAATTAATATTAATAATTCTAAATGTGTGGCTCGTATTGTATATCACGGTTATCACAAACAACTTAGTTCTCATTTGATTAGGCCCATATATATATATATATATATATATATATGTCGTTTAGCCTTCGCCCCTCTTCTTTAAAGAAGATTATGTTCTTGATCGAGTAGTCTAATACTCTAATTAATTATTGATTTACAAATCTTGTTGCACAGTCAGTGGGGGCCTAGGAATTTTTTTGAGCGGCTGCACCTTTAAAGTGGATCAAAGTCCCGAAAAGTAATGAGTTTGATCGAAGGGAAAAGTAACGCGGTTTGACTCGAGGACAAGTCAATTATGTCGATTACGGGAATAATAATTTTTCAATTTGAATCGACCTTGACATTTTGAGCAAAAGACAAGACCACGTCTTACGCCCGGCGTATTTTTAGCTAAATTCCACTGTTACGGGAGTTTTTCTTGGTTGATTTCATAAAATTTTCTAATTTTTAGGATTTGATATTGACGTACCGTTCTATGTTTTTTTTCTAGGTTTTCAATTTTGTTTTCTTATGCATCTAGAACTTCTAGTATTAAATAGGATATTTTACAAATGAAAATTAGCTATGCATTTTATTTATCTTCTTTATGCATCTAGAACTTCAAGTAACAATATTCAAATCAATAACTAAAAGCAAATTAGTATACAAACTAACAAGAAAAAAACTTATATTTTTGGGAAAAGTTAATGGTCAAAATCAAGAGTATTCAATGTTATTTAAGGACAATTGTGAAAATGATTTAGGATTGAAAGAGATAAGAAGAATTAAAGGAGATATTCACTTCCGGTTATTAAAAAAATGTATGTGCAACAAGTTAGAATAGAACCCTGAACTTCCTCCTTGAGGATCTCTAAGTTGGTGCACAAAAACCATCCCACCAACTACTTTGTTTGTGTTACAAATTTAGTTTTAAAATATTTCAGAGCACCTTCAAAATCAAGCGGGTGCACCTTCAATCCGCCTACATTTTTTTCCCTTTAAGGTAATCAATTGAGTGGGTGTATGGGACCCTGCTCAGTCCTTAGTAGGTCCACCCAAGTGCACAGTGGACGTCATGCCTTAAAAGCTAAACTTTTTGAGGTAGGTATGAAATGTTGAAGTCATCTATTTGTAATTGAAATAAGCGACATACCTTTGTTATTATGCGTTAAGTTTATATTTGTTCTATTTTGTCTTTATTAAGCTTGGTCACGACGTTGATGGAAAGAAACGTAATGATCTCTTTTGGCGGTTTAAGTACATAGCTGAAATGAAAAAGGTGGTGAAAATTAAACTTTTTCTTTCATGGTATGGTGTGTTTATCCATCTTGGAAATTGAGTCATCAACTACTGTCTTTCAATATGACTTATATGTGCTTTGTACATACATGAAGAAGTTCTAGCCATCCACTGATGATCATTGTCTTCTTTGTGTCCTAGGTTATTACTGATGATGACCTATTAGCACCGGTATCAATTGCCTGAATCTTTCGGGCATTCCTTAAAAGGTTGTGTGATTCATTTTGTTTATAAAACAACTATATAATCCATCTTCAAACAACCCGATGCGACTCAAACACACTATGCCCCTCACTTTTGTTGACAGTGGAATACGAAGGTCTACCATGGGTATTATTGCAACTAAAGAGCATCAAGAAACAAGTATTGAAGATCATGACGACTGAAGAAGCTTATTAAAAGTGTGGGAATAAAATTGAATTCATTATATATATCATGTATTTTCAATTCATTTTAACAATAATAAGTTTTTTGTGGGATGTAAACAACATTTTATGTTCAAAGTGAATGTAATTGTAATTTGTGACAACCTATGCCTATGGAATAATCACTTATCTAACAGATAAATACAACTTTGTTTAAATTGCATTTTTTGTATCTTTTTTACAAATATGCTATGCACGTACCTTGTTCTCGAACTAGCCTTTGAAAATCGTGTCATCTACATCATTTTTTATGGTTATGCTATTTGCACCCCCTTTTATGTCAAATCAGATCAAGTCGTGCATTGAGAATGTAAAAAGTAAGTCTTGATGTTGATATGTGTAAGAAAGAAACTAGTAGGTAGGGATGCATTTAGCTCTCTCCTTTTTTATTTTTTATTTCAACAAATTGCAAATGTTAACCACAAACGGAAGATTACCGAAATAGGCATACCTCTCAAAGTGAGGTTAGGTTTAGGTTCGACTTTTTGACTAAACCACAATTGAGGTTAGGGTTTAGGTTCAGTCTTTCGAATGTTGATGTTTGTCTCATGGGAATATATTTGTTCCAATATTTCATTGTGATTTATAGCGAGGTTTGAAATGTTTTAGATAAAGAATGTTTTAGATAAAGATTGTTTACTTACTGGTTATTGTCTTTTTTTGATGGTCGTAAGCGTTTATTATTACAAACTAACAATTGAAAATACTAAAATTTGAAAAAAAATCATTACAGTTTGCATAGGCGAGCCATATTAGAGAAATTTATTTTACATCTAGAAAAAGAAGATGTTAGACTTAAATGATGCAGAAGAATCGCACATCTCCAACCAACATTCAAATTCAAAAGAGTTTTCAAATTTCAAATTGTATCATTGTTTTATTTTTCTATATTATCTTTAGATGATTTTTAGTCAAGTTTGTTGTATTGGATTATATTGTACCTCCTATAAATCTCTTCCCTTCTATTGTAATCAAAACAAGTTGAATAGAAAGTCAATTACTGAATTTTCACATGGTATCAGCTTGAGTCGATCATTTCCTTCACAAACTTGTTTTTCGAGCTTTCTTCTCCTTTTTATTAAGTTCTTTTTTCTTCCTCATGACAAACTCCAGTGCTGCTATGGTTTCTGAATCAATAACAGTCACAAACCCACCCACTTTTCCATCGCATAAGATTGATCCTTATCTGATTCATCCGACTGATAGTCCTACCGTTATTTTTTATTCTCCAATTCTGCAGGGAGATAATTATGGTTGTGGGTTCGTGGCATCTCGAAGGCACTGAATGCCAAAGGCAAGTTCGGTTTTGTCGATGGCTCTCTTCCTCCACCAACTGGTCCAATGGAGTTGAGTTGTTGGAAAGGATGTGATGATTTGGTTGGTAGTTGGATATTGAATTCTGTTAGTCAAGAAATACGTCTCAGTTATATGTTTGTTGGCTCTGCAAAAACCGTTTGGAATGATCTAAAGGTAAGTTTTTCTCACTTAAATGCTCCAAAACTTTATCAACTTCGCAATGCTATTTCTTCTTTAAGGCAAGAGGGTCTTCCCCTCCAAAGCTATATATCACACTCGTCTCAAGGCTTTGTGGGACGAATCTGATTCTCTAGCCCCGATAGAACCTTGCATTTGTGGGGCTCACAAGTAGGGGTGTTCATCTAAACCGCCACACCTCCCACACCACACTGCACCATAAAAGCGTGGTTTAGAACTTCCGTGGTACGGTTTGCGGTTTGCATTTTTACCATACCGCACTATGCGGTACGGTACGGTTTGCGGTTTTGAGTTATCAAACCGCGGTTCAAACCGCACCGCACATTATATATATATATATTTTAAATTTTATATACTACAGACACATACATGAATATATTGAATAATTTCAATATTTATATAATATGTATTTACGAATTAGACGTATTGAATATTTTTATTTTTTGGACTACGATCACGTCATCGTTGATTTTAAAATGAGGTTTTGATCTTACAATTATTGAATCGTAGGTGTAAAATGCGTAAGGTACAAACCGCATAAACTGCACCACACCGCACGACATTTAGCGGTGCAGTTTGAGGTATATGTGGTGCGGTTTGCGGTTTGAAAAAATGCTCAAACCGCATATGCGGTGCGGATTGCTGTTTTGCCCCAAACCCCACTAAACCGCACCGCGAACACCCATACTCACAAGTTCCTTCTTGAAAGACAAGAATGTGACCGAGCAATGGAGTTTCTTCAAGGTCTCCATGATCAGTACACAAATCTTCGTAGTCAGATCTTGTTAATCGAACCATTTCCCTCGGTTCAACAAATTTTCACCTTGGTCAAACAAGAGGAAGAACAACAACATATTAATGCACATCCAAACATTCAAATTGATGTTGCTACTCTTCATGTTGGGAGATCCAATTCTAACTCTCAATGATCTCACAACAAACGTCCAAAGCCTTTTTGCGAGCATTGCAACAAACACGATCACACTTTAGCAACTTGTTATCAGATCCATGGTTTTCCTCTAAAGAATCCAATCAACAATCCACATAATCGTGGAAATGTTGCTACTAATGTTGCTGCTCCACTTCAAGTTCCACAAAACCAACAGGTTCTCAACAATATTTAACAACCTCCTCTTCTCATGGCCGATCAATATAATCATCTTATTTCCCTCTTAACACCACTGGAAGAAAACACGAACATGACACCGTCTATCAACATGGCAGGTACATGTTTAACTTTATCATCATATTCATCATCTTGGATTGTTGATAGTAGTGCTACACATAACACACCATGTCACTTGTTCATTCAACTCTTTTAAGTCATATTCCTGTTGAATCATATATTCCTGTCTTGATTGGGTCTCATGCATTAGTTAAACATATAGGTGAGGTTGCTTTTTCACACACCTTAATTTTTACTAATGTATATCATATACGTGAATTTAAATTCAATCTCATCTCTGCTAGCCAACTCACTCAATCACTAAAATGTTTGGCATATTTATCACGTGACTCGTGCTATTTTCAGGACCAACAAATGAACAAAGTGATTGGTCGAGCTAAACTTCAAGCCGGTCTTTATCATCTATCGACTTCATTAATGTAGTTCTTTCAATAAACTCCCCCTTCGATATATGGCATTGGAGACTTAGGCATCCTAATTCCGAGAAATTTTGTTTCTTATGTAGGCAATTCAGTTACATTAGCTCAAATAAATATGATGAATGTAAGGTGTGCCCGATGGCTAAACAAACTCGTTTATCTTTTAATAAAAGTAGTATTTCTTCTACTTATTGTTTTCAAGTTATTCATTGTGATATATGGGGACCATTCCTACACCTTCTTCAAATGGATCGAAATATTTTCTCACTATAGTTGATGACTTTTCTCGTTGCATTTGACTTTTCTTAATGCGTCATAATCTGAAACATTGAAATATCTCGCTCGTTTTTTCAATTTCACAGTCACTTAATATCAAATTCACACTATCAACACGTCTAAACGAGATAATTGTCCTACTCATTTTCGAACTTTTAGATTGGATAATGGTTCTGAGTTTGTATCAAAATCATTACAAGAATGGTACTCTACTCATGGAGTTATCTATCAACGGACATGTGTTTCCACACCACAACAAAACAGTGTTTCCGAAGAAAACATAGACACCTACTCAATATTGCTAGGGCATTACGATTTCAAAGCTCAACTTCTCATTGAGTACTGGGGTGAATGAATCTTAACAACAACATTTCTAATCAATAAATGGCCTATACCACTTTTAAATAATAAGTCCACATGAAATTATTTTGGGTTCTTCTCCTGACTATCAACACTTAAAAGTTTTTAGATGTCTTTATTTTGCAAGGAACACAAATATAGAACCTACGTTTGATCCAAGATCAAAACCATTCATGTTCCTTGGTTTTCCATTTGGAAAGAAAGGGTATATTGTCTTAGATATTGAAACAAAATCATTGTTTTGTTTCAAGGGATGTAACTTTCCATGAACATATATTCCCATTCAATGACATATCCAAATACTCGTAGTACATAATCTTCTAATCTTTCTGATCAAGATTATTGTTGGTCATTAGAATCATCTCATGATCCATTAATGTCTTTCACATCCATTTCATCTCCACGCCCTACTTCATTTATGGAAAATAATGGATCACTTTCACTTTCACCACTTTACTCACCCTCACCTTCTAGTAAGCGACCACCTTCTTCTCTTGAGCCACAATCATCATTTAGTGAGACTTTATCCAATGGGCTCGAAGTTCTCCCCAATGATCCAGTTACTCATGAAGGTCAAGGTCGTATTCGATATCTCCTACTTGGATGAAAGATTACGTATGTGATATAAATTGGTGTACTACATCTTCACCTTATCCACTCACAAATTTTTTTTTATCTTTTAAACAATTCAGTCATAACCATAAGGCGTTTCTCACTTCAGTCATCACTAATGATGAACCTTGAGCATTCACCAAGGAAATGAAGCATTCTCATTGGCATGATGCAATGGCTAAAGAAATGTCTACTTTAGAATCAAATTGCACCTAACACCTTACTCCTTTACCAAATGGTAAAAAGGCCTTATGTAACACTCTGAAATTTTGGGAATTTACATTCTAATTTGATGTTGAGCAAGGTAGCCAAAAAGGAGATGAGAGTTTTGCCAACAGTGTTCCGCGCGGCTCTACGCGCGAGTAGAACACGCGAGCATCCGCGCGAGACTCTGCTCTTTCAAGATTCCAGATCCCGGCGAGGCTCTCCGCGCGAGTAGAACTGTTTCACCATCCGCGTGCGACCACTGTGTCTTATTAAAAAGAAGTGATCCTGTCTCTACCCTCATTTCTCACACAAACCCTAAATCCCTCCCCCTTTTATCTCCCAAATCGACCCCCATACTCCCCAAACAAACCCTAACCTATTTTGGAACTTTTTTCTCCTAAAACCATGTAATTCTCCTTCATCTAGCAAGTTGGGAACAAGAACCATTAAACCTTCATCTTCATCTTCCTTACTAAGTTATTGGGGTTTCATCCAACCATATCCATCATTTGAAGATTGGGGAGTTTGTGGTTTATTTTGGTATCCTAGAGGTGTGTTGGTGGTGGATTCAAGCTATTGGTTAAGGTAAGTGTAACACCCTCAAAATTTTGGAAAGAGCGACTAAAATAAAACCTTCAAAAATACCTTAAAGGGTAATAAAATCTCATACTAATATTCTATAATTGAAATACAATTTCTAAATTGTATTTCAGTCATAACCATAAGGCGTTTCTCACTTCAGTCATCACTAATGATGAACCTTGAGCATTCACCAAGGCAATGTACATCCATTTCATCTCCACACCCTACTTCATTTATGGAAAATAATGGATCACTTTCACTTTCACCACTTCACTCACCCTCACCTTCTAGTAAGCGACCACCTTCTTCTCTTGAGCCACATTCATCATTTAGTGAAACTTTATCCAATGGGCTCGAAGTTCTCCCCAATGATCCAGTTACTCATGAAGGTCAAGGTCGTATTCGATATCGCCTACTTGGATGAAAGATTACGTATGTGATATAAATTGGTGTACTACATCTTCACCTTATCCACTCACAAATTTTTTTATCTTTTAAACAATTCAGTCATAACCATAAGGCGTTTCTCACTTCAGTCATCACTAATGATGAACCTTGAGCATTCACCAAGGCAATGAAGCATTCTCTTTGGCGTGATGCAATGGCTAAAGAAATGTCTACTTTAGAATCAAATTGCACCTAACACCTTACTCCTTTACCAAATGGTAAAAAGGCCTTATGTAACACTCTGAAATTTTGGGAATTTACATTCTAATTTGATGTTGAGCAAGGTAGCCAAAAAGGAGATGAGAGTTTTGCCAACAGTGTTCCGTGCGGCTCTACGCGCGAGTAGAACCGTGCGAGCATCCGCGCGAGACTCTGCTCCTTCAAGATTCCAGAGCCCGGCGCGGCTCTCCGCGCGAGTAGAACCGTTTCACCATCCGCGCGCGACCACTGTGTCTTATTAAAAAGAAGTGATCCTGTCTCTACCCTCATTTCTCACACAAACCCTAAATCCCTCCCCCTTTTCTCTCCCAAATCGACCCCCATACTCCCCAAACAAACCCTAACCTATTTTGGAACTTTTTTCTCCTAAAACCATGTAGTTCTCCTTCATCTAGCAAGTAGGAACAAGAACCATTAAACCTTCATCTTCATCTTCCTTACTAAGTTATTGGGGTTTTATCCAACCATCTCCATCATTTGAAGATTGGGGTGTTGTGGTTTATTTTGGTATCCTAGAGGTGTGTTGGTGGTGGATTCAAGCTATTGGTTAAGGTAAGTGTAACACCCTCAAAATTTTGGAAAGAGTGACTAAAATAAAACCTTCAAAAATACCTTAAAGGGTAATAAAATCTCATACTAATATTCTATAATTCAAATACAATTTCTAAATTGAATCATCAACAAAATTTAAAGTCTTACATAAAGACTAACTAAGGTCAAGCGTTACTATAACCCAAAATAATCGATGTCTCCAAATATAAATGCGGATGACTTCATCAAGCTAAACACCTCTTCGAGCACACAACTAGCACTCATCGCTTCACAGTGTCACTAACACTAATTCCCAACCGGAACCTATTGCACATGCCGACAAATAAAAAGGGTTAGACTAACGCCTAGTGAGTTCAAAAATTTTCATCATGATTATAAAAACCATTAAACAGAAATAATGCAACTTAAATCATGATCCTTTAAAATGAATTACTTTAAATATGAGAGCGACT
The DNA here is from genome assembly GCA_023525745.1 of Arctium lappa. NCBI lineage: Eukaryota > Viridiplantae > Streptophyta > Magnoliopsida > Asterales > Asteraceae > Arctium > Arctium lappa. The sequence goes on along the minus strand of CM042056.1, from coordinate 15,007,421 downwards.
CGTTTCCAATATTATGCAATTTATAAATGGACGCCTCAACGCCAAACGTTATTTCCTGAAGTAATGCAATTCAACACTTACTCAAAACGTGAATAGAAATCGGACTCTCCATTTATAAAAATGCGGTTAAAACTTTACATCCCGAAACACACAAAACACGGGTGGAGCATAATACTCAACCCATAAATCAAGGATAATATCCATTTACACAAGACGCCACCGAAAACTTGGATAATAAAACTCAATACCCAAAAACAACACCTTTCGGTGACGGGGGATACCCGAATTCCATCGAAAGTGGTGGGCACACAAAGTTAAGTCACTTATCAATGTTCTCGAGCTTCACATAAGACCATGGTTCCCCGTATCCGGCTCCTCTGAGCTACCACCGCAAGACACCACTGATCCTAGTGTCTACTCGACCTCTAATGAGTGTCACAACCAAAGCCACAAGTCCCCGTATCCGGCTCACCATGGGCACCACCGCAAGACTTAGCTCTGTATACGGCTCTCCAGAGCACCATCGCAAGCTTACATAAAAAAAACATGACTTGGGGACCACTCACTAGAATTCAAATGCGGACACTAAATTCCACGATGAATAACCAGACTGGATTACAACCGGGCACCGAGTTCAACCACCCACGATATATACCTCGAGCCCTTCAATAAAGGTTACGCGGTTATCGAGTTCAACCACCCACGATCTGTACCTCGAGCTCCCGCTGGACATAAACAATATCCTATGTCCAGTCCCAACACGGGGATAAGGTCCCCACTAACCAACTGACTCATATGCCTATGGATCCAATGCATTACAGTCTAAAACGTTACATGACTCAAAAGAATGAACTAACGCATTACATGTAACTCTCAAATAAGATGCAACTAAGTACACCATACGTCCAAGGCTCCTTAACGAGCTACCAAAACTGAACAAATGTTCCAAAGACTCATTTGAGTGCAAACCAAGCCCCAAAAGGCATAATGAACATTTGACTAAAAATACGAGAGCCAAAGTGATTACATAAACCAAAATTCATCTTTCCCAAAACTTTGTTTCTCAAATCACAATTGGCCTTCGGCCCAAAACCCAAAAAGGATTATCATTTTCTAAAGTGTTCTCCAAAGTTGGAAATCACCCAACACCAAAGAACTCACACCTTCGTACTTTTCAAAATCTCTCATTTCATGAATGATGCATAAAACCCGACAAACACTTAAAAGTGAATTTCTGACAAAATACCTATTTATGTAATAAATCGCCAAAACATGATTCTTTGACACATTTATCAAAATATCCCAAAAATCCCAAATGTGGTGTTTTACAAGGTTTAATAAGTTAAACACTTCAAATAATCAAAAGTTATCAAATAACTCAATAGTTGATAATTTCATGTAAAACACATAATTGCTTTAAAATAAACATTTTGGCATGTACAACGTTTTCACAAATCAACTTGAACTCACCTCGCTAGATTTAGGCTAAATCTAGATTTTACCCCGCTTTGAGCTCCTTTGAAGAAACTTGAATCTCCAAGCAAAAACTTCCAAAACCTAGATCCATAAGTTTCCAACCATCAAAACATATAACCAACCACATAGAAACATTTCCCAAACACTTAATCATCCAAATCTCTATCTTGGGCAAAACCCTAATTTTGACGCAAGACTCCCAAAATCTTTCAAAACAAAATTAGAGGAATCAAACACTAGGTTGACATCCATCGAGCATTTATAACCTATAAATAAGTTTGGAAGTAGAAGGGATGAACTTACCATTTAGGTTTTGATAAAAGCCTAGAAAACCCCAAAATTCTTGAAGATGGAGGTGATGATTATGAGCTCTTGGTCTTAGCTTCCAATACACCATTATAATTTTCCAAAACTAACCATCTAACCTTGATAAGCTCTCAAAAACGAAACCATAGCAACTTGAATCACTGAAAACGGAGTTGGGATGAAGAAGATATGAAGAAATGAAGTTTGGTGGCTGAAAATCGGTTTTTAGCTCGACCAGGGGGTTTCGCGACTTATCTCGCGACCCTAAGTCGCGGCATAAGTCACCCGCTTCCCCTGGTTTTCTTCTCGTTTACTGTTTTGGCCGTAACTTCTTCGTTATAGCTCTGTTTTTGCTCCGGAAAGAACCGTTGGACTCGTAATTGAATCGTTTATCCATTAAGACTATAAAATCTAGGTTCAAGTCCAAAATCAAAAATCTTATTTTTCTTCTTTAAGGCTACTGATTTCTATATTAACTTGAAATGGTGCTTTTCGAAATTCGGGGTGTTACAATCCTCCCAACCTTAAAAGAGATTTCGTCCTCGAAATCTAGCACCAACCAATCACCCAACATCGCCCTTGGCGAGATCAATTGATTCTCTAACTAAAAAGAAATACCTTCTCGAAACCTTACCTCATATACGAACCCGATTACATCCCGGTTGATGTTGACACTGAATTCCACATAACAAGCCGCCATAAACTCAAATTCTAAGGTTCAATGCACCTTACCGGTGACAGAAGAGCATCGAGTCCTTATCAATTCATTCCCCATAAATAAATTTTCGGTTGCCTCCCAACCTTAGATTGAACTTATTACCCCAAAGCAACTTACGACTTTATCTAGACATTTCCACCGAGAATACCCCAATCTGAACTATTCCCTTAGATGCTTCTGATTACAACGCATCAAGGTCTCCTCAATAATTCATTTGTACTTAAAGTCTACCTTGACATTATCACCAAATGTCTCCAAAAATCATTACCACCAAAGATTTATCGTCTTTTGACGAAACTTCCCTACGACTAGTTCGGTCTGATCCAACGCAACCTTAACTCCGTTCCTCAAAGCTGACACAGTCATGATGTCTGCAAGGGCTCCCAAACTTCTATAGATCCCAGCATTGGTCTGATATTTCCTCCAGAAACGTACCAACGCACTCTATAGATATTCACTTATTCCAAACTCCAAGGTTACACAACTCTTGTCATGCACTCAAACATCGATTGCCAAATCAGCGAAGGTCACGACAATTATCGAAACACCAATGATTGATTCTTACTTATCAAAGTCTAATTTCCCTAAGGTTATCGCTTGTCCTGCAGACACACCATATCTGACGGAAGTACACTGAGGCACACCAATAGTCATTGTCCTCAAAATCGAGCGCCAACACTTAACCTCAAGATGGCCATTTTGCCAACATGGATATATTACCAAATATTTCATTCTTGGTTAGCAATGTCGATAAAGTTGACACCTACTCTTGGAAATAATCACCCAAATCAAACATCCTTACCATTCGACCATAACATCATCATTATTCACGAATTCCCAACAAGATAGTACACCACCGACACATAACTTGTCGTTGTACCAATGGCCCACAATTCAAAATCAGCCATACCCAGATAACCGAACACGGTTTTAACCTGAAGGTTTATCGACGCATAAGGATCATCACTTAATTAACTGGGAGAGAGTATAAGTCTAACGCCTCAAATTCTCCTGCGTGAACTAGATCACAAAGCTGAGATTTTTTTCCCAAAACTGACCATAAGTCAGGTCCTCCAACACTTCAACTCTGAGGACTCCTTCAGTCCTTAAGTACAACCTCTAACAAGGGGCTTACATCTATAGCTCTAATGAGTTCAAGGTTTTTAAACTACTATGCCAGTTTAACTTTTATAAAACCTCTATATGTAAAAGCTTTATAAGGATTAATCATACGAATAAAATCTGCTACCTTTTACTCGGTAGGTGTGCAAAGTGGTCACAACCGCCACATGCGTAAAACTATTTCAGAAAATATTTGATCAATAATCAAGGTGATACTGACACCAACGAAAGATATTTTAACAATCTTTTTCAAAGGAACCATTGTATTCCCAACATGTATAAAGTTGTGTCACGTATGAAAAGTAGTTTTATGTACTGAAACAGTGTATAACAAAACGTTTGTACAAACTACAGAAGGGGATATTTACTAAACCAAATTCCGAGAGTTCACATTTAACCGTGTAATGTCATGAAATAAAATTTCCCCAAAATTTAGCAAAGACATATACATGCAATTTGATCAACGTAAGAGTACTCTAGTTTGATTCCGAACTTTAGGCCGTACAAATAATATGCTTGCAAAACCCAAGACAACATTTTTGTGATATTAAACTCTCAAAGATTCCGCAACAAAACTTGCATGCGACAAATATTCCGCAAAACGAGTAAGGTGACATGTGCATGCACTTTGTTTAAAACATAAAATAATTTATGTCGGTTTCAAGTTCAAAGACAAATAATAATATGCTCTCATTGGGCTAAAGTGTTAGCTAAAACACTAAGACGGAAGTTCCAAATGGACATGTATGTATGTTATATGCAACTCACACAAAGCTCAAGGAAAACGATACCACTTGACGCCATTAAAGCTATCTCATGAAATCCACAAAATCGAATGAATTAAAATTCTCAATAAAATTCAAACACCAAAATAATGGGAGATAACTTTCGTCCAAAACCTTAACATACGTGGAGGAGATCCAATGTTAAAGTCGTAAACCGCAATTACTTATCCAAGTCCCCAAACAATCAACAAAATACGCATATCGCAAAACCTGAAATAACGTTGGACAACAATATGAATAACGAAAATCTTCAACAAAGTTTTGAAACCTCATGTCATAAAACAATTTTGTACATGCACGAAATCATTGTTCAAAACCTTATGTGTGCTAAAACATTGCTAAAGCATTGCTCCAAGATTGTAATATAACTCACATGACAATTTAGAAACATGAGAAATAAGTCATGTAATTTATTTCAGAAATACATTTTATGCATGAATTTGATCGGCACTCAACACTTTGAACCCACGCTCCTCGATTCTTAGTTACACTATCATCATCCAGATGCTCAACATCTTAAAGCGAAGATCAGAGAGTTCATAGGTTCACCTCATAATTCTCCTCGAAATATCATTAGTTCCAAAAGTCTATGGTTCTAATCCAACCAATCAATCCAACTCGGAACTGTCCACTTAATACAATCACCATGCTTACCGTTACTCCCAGTAACGAATACTAAAATCATTAGTTCCTTCTAATGGCTACCCATAAAGAAATCGCTTCACTACCCCAACGGTTATCGTACCAAGGCAGTTCAAGCATGCACACGTAACTCGTAAATTCACCATAACACTGGCCAGGTGCTATTATGAACGTACTGTACATGGTCATCCTTGCCATTTTCGGCATGACTCCCGTTCCTAATGACTCCAACCACCTCGAATCATCCAATCTTAAAGTGCCTAATTGTGCAATCTCACATTCAATTGCTTAAAATTACGCTAGTTTGAGTCTAGGCATCCAAAGTCAATACCTAATTCTCTCAAACTTAACCTTTGATACCAAAACATGATTCTTTGACACATTTATCAAAATATCCCAAAAATCCCAAATGTGGTGTTTTACAAGGTTTAATAAGCTAAACACTTCAAATAATCAAAAGTTATCAAATAACTCAATAGTTGATAATTTCATGTAAAACACATAAATGCTTTAAAATAAACATTTTGGCATGTACAACGTTTTCACAAATCAACTTGAACTCACCTCGCTAGATTTAGGCTAAATCTAGATTTTACCCCGCTTTGAGCTCCTTTGAAGAAACTTGAATCTCCAAGCAAAAACTTCCAAAACCTAGATCCATAAGTTTCCAACCACCAAAACATATAACCAACCACATAGAAACATTCCCCAAACACTTAATCATCCAAATCTCTATCTTGGGCAAAACCCTAATTTTGACCCAAGACTCCCAAAATCTTTCAAAACGAAATTGGAGGAATCAAACACTAAATTGACATCCATCGAGCATTTATAACCCATAAAGAAGTTTGGAAGTGGAAGGGATGAACTTACCATTTAGGTTTTGATAAAAACCTAGAAAACCCCAAAATTCTTGAAGATGGAGGTGATGATGATGAGCTCTTGGTCTTAGCTTCCAATCCACCATTATAATTTCCCAAAACTAACCATCTAACCTTGACAAGCTCTCAAAACAAAACCATAACAACTTGAATCACTGAAAACGGAGTTGGGATGAAGAAGATATGAAGAAATGAAGTTTGGTGGCTGAAAATCGGTTTTTAGCTCGACTAGGGGGTTTCGCGACTTATCTCGCGACCCTAAGTCGCGGCATAAGTCACCCGCTTCCCCTGGTTTTCTTCTCGTTCACTGTTTTGGCCGTAACTTCTTCGTTATAGCTCCGTTTTTGCTCCGGAAAGAACCGTTGGACTCGTAATTGAATCCTTTATCCATTAAGACTATAAAATCTAGGATTCAAGTCCAAAATCAAAAATATTATTTTTCTCCTTTAAGGCTACTGATTTCTGTATTAACTTGAAATGGTGCTTTTCGAAATTCGGGGTGTTACAGTAAGCTTCTAATTCTTCATCTATGGAAATTAAGGTATTTTGGGTATGGATGAGATCTTCATGTAAAATGTTGGGGAACGATTTTATACGGTTGAATATCTATGTTTATGGTTGGAATCTTGTGGATCTAGGTTTTGGAGGTTTTGGCTTTGAGAATTCAAGTCTTTTCAAGGAAGCTCTAAGTAGGAAGAATCTAGATTTAGCCTAAATCTAGCAAGGTGAGTTCAAGTTGCTTTGTGAAAACTATGTACATGCCAAAATGTGTATTTTGAAGTAAAAATATGTTTTACTTGGTAAATTGCAATGTGTTGAGTATTTGGATAAGTATTCATATTTGATAAACTTGGGTTGTTTTAGTCTCATAAAATGCCCTTATTTGGGATTTAGATACCTTGATAAGTAATAACATGACTTTTGCATTTTTGGTGATTTTGTCCAATAAAGTCTATTTTATTATTTATGCATTTTGGTGATTTTTGCGTTGGTCATTAATGTGTAGTCATGTAATGTTAGACTGTGTTACATTGGATCCATAGGCACGTAAGTCAGTCTTTAATTGATGGTCAACTAGGTGTTGCGGGATGTGACTCCGGGGCCCATGTTTTATGACCTTAACTTTTCAAGTGTACACTAGGAGGGCTGAGTCTGGTTGTCCTATCATGAGTGATGGGCGTTTGGGGCCTCCGCCATGTCGGGTCATTGCCATGGTTGTAACCCCCGACTGTGCCGAGCCTTTGGCGGTATTCATGGTAATATTGGCTAAGGTCAGTTGTCTCTTTTGGTGTACCTTGAAGGGAGTCGTAGGGGCACTTGGGCTTGCGTGTCGTGAAGTGTCATAAGATTAACGTTGTATGAGTGGCATACTTTTGTGTTCCTCCACTCTCAAAGGATACGAGTCTCCCCCGTCGTCGGCCAGTAGTATTTTGGATATTTAATTGTCCATGTTTTAACATTTGGATTTCATTCCATTTTATGGTCGCGTGAGTATTGAATTTTAGTTCCAAGTTTTCGTTGGCATATTTTATTTTTATGGATTGTTTTTCCATGATTTATGAGTTGAGTAGTATGGTACTAGCGACACTGTGAAAAGATGAGAAATAGATTTATGCTTGAGGGTGAGTAGTTTGGTGAAGTCTTCCCCCGTTATCTTGGGTGTAGCAATTTGTAATTAGGTTTAGTAACACTCGACTTTTAATTAGTCTATGTGTAAGACTTTATTTAATTTTGTTAATGGTTAATCTAGAACAGTATTTCAAGAATGGACTTGTCGTAAGATATTTTGTCTTTCTTTGAGGCATTATTAAAAAATTTAAAGTAGCTGCTTCTTCCAAATTTGAGGGTGTTACACCTTAGATTGCAAATGGGTCTATAAAATAAATTTTAAAGCAGACAGATCTATTGAACGATATAAAGCCAAACTTGTTGCAAAAGGATACACCCAACAAGAAGGCGTTGACTATCATGATACATTTGCTCCTGTAGCAAAATTAGTCACTATTTGAGTTCTCCTGTCGGTAGCTTCTATTCATAACCGGTCTCTCCACCGGTTACTGTAAATAATGCATTCCTTCAAGGCGATCTTCTTGAAGATATTTATATGAAAATTCCTCCAAGATTCAACAAAAAAAGGAGAAACGAGGTTTTGTAAACTTAACAGGTCTTTAGACGGTCTAAAACAAACGTCTCGTTAGTGGTTTGCAAAATTTTCCACTGCTCTCCTGGACGAAGGCTTTATCCAATCTCATGCAGACTACTCTTTTTCACATTTAATTCTACAAAAATACAAATTTTTGGTTTAGTCTAGTCGATGATATCATAATCACCGACAATGATAACACATTTATTACTGTTAATGTATATGTGTAGAGGGCCCAGACCCATGTTAGTATACGGTCCAAGCCCATATTGTTCATGTATATATTCTTTGTATTTTGTAGTCTAGGTTAGATTACTCATTATTTACTTTTCATATTGTACGTTTTCTCTCAATCAATATATCGAGGTTTCAAACCTTCAGCATATTCATCGTCTCCTTCAACCATATTCATCTTCTAACATGGTATCAGAGCTGTAGGTTTATTCTTCGATTTTATTGTTCGTCATCACTGTTCATCCGAATCGATATTCTTTGAATCGATTCTGTTTTTGAACGACTGCCATCGAACGCCATCGAACACCTGTCATCGCCTTGGAATCGATTGTTGTTTAGAATCGATTTTTCTTTTGAATTGTCAACATCGATCGATCTGTGTGTTTTGTACTGCCGCCGCCGCTGTTTGTTTTTCTGAACCCTTGTCGGTCGAATTTATTTTCCGGTCGTAACCTACCGGTCGAATATTATCGGTCGAACACCTATCGGTCGTTAATACCGGTCGAATCCTATCGGTCTAACACTATCGGTCTAATACTACCAGTCTAATATTATCGGTCGAATCCTTTACCGGTCGAGCCTCTACCAGTCAAATATTTTTATCGGTCGAATCCTTTACCGGTCGAACCTCTACCGGTCTTACTTTATACCGGTCGAACTTCTTTACTCGTCGAACTCTGAACTGTTTCTCAGTCACATGGCTGCCAATCTCAGTCACTCAAATCCCATCTCGGTTATTTTCAATGGTAGCAACTACATTCTCTAGCATCATCATATGACAATTCTGCTCAAATCCTATGGCCTTTACACCTATGTTACTGGTGCATCCAAAGTTCCAGTTCAGGAAGCAACTGAGAATGCTGTTGACTTTGCAAAATGCATGAATGAGTGGGACATCAATAATGCTCGTATTATGGGTTTCATTAATGCCTCCACTACTCCTGAGATCAATCAACAGCTTCTTGGTTATCTTACCGCCAAAAGTCTCTGGGATTTCCTTGCCAAGAGGTATACGTCATCAGGCCTATCTCATCAGTATCAACTGTGGACCACTTTTCAGAGCAAGCGTCAGCTTCCTGATCAATCCATAAACTCTTATATCTCCGAAATGCAGTCTCTCAGAGATCATATAATCCTTGGAGTACCATAGATTTTTGATGACACAGCTCAACAATTCACTGCCTACTTCAACCAGCTACATTTGATTACTATTCTGATGGGTCTTACTGAAAAATTTGAGAATGTTCGTGCTTCTCTTCTTCATAGGCAGCCATTACCTACTCTTGAAGAAGCTATATCAGAATTGATAAGTGAAGAAACCCGTCTTCACATGCGATCACCGATGCCTGCTACTGATAGCGTTCTCTACACGTCTCATCCCAAGTCCAAAGGCAAATAGACCAACAACAATCATTCCAAATCTAGGGGAAAGACGAACACATCCGAGTGTGCCTTTTGCCATTCTCCTGCTCATCTTCTTCTTGATTGTCCTATTCGTAAGTGTCGTAGGTGTGGCATCACTCATCAACGTCATTATGAGTCTGACTGCCCGAAGAACTCAAAGCACACTGGTTCTCAGAATCGGACTCACGCTGTTGTTGGGCCTACCATTGCTGATACTGAGGTTTCTACAGCCTCCTCACCTGACCTAATGGAACTGATGCGTCGCAATTAGGAACTCATGGAGCAGATCATGTCTGGTGCTATGGGTATGAATTCTCCACACTCAGCTACATCAGGTAACGTATGGCTTTTTGACTCTGGGTGTTGCAATCATATGACACCTTGCCCTAATGGTTTCGTTTCTAAGAAACCACCTCAGCAATTTACGTCAGTAAAAACTGCTGACAACACTGTTCTACCGGTCTCCTTTAGTGGAAATGTTTCCACTCCTTATATACAATTACCGGATGTTCTAAATGTTCCGAAGCTATCTCTGAGCTTAGTTTCGATTGCGCAGCTTCTTGAATCTAATTTGATCATTTTATTTCATTCTTCTAGTTGTGTTGTACAGGATCCAAAGACCAAGCAGATCCTTGGACTCGGCCGTAAAGTTGGACGGATGAATGAAGTGGTCTACCTGCGTCTTCCATTACCCTCTTCAAGTCTTGTTGCCTCAGTTTCCAGCACTTCTTCCTTTGAGTTGTGGCATGCCCGACTGGGTCACTTATCTCTATCCAGAATAAAATCATTAGCTCATTTAGGGGTGTTAGGAAATTGTATATCAAACTTGGCAAACATTATGCTTTACCTTTTGAAATGAATGAGTTTAGTTCTACTTCTTCTTTTGATCTTATTCATTCTGATGTATGGGGACCAGCACCACATCCATCCATGGGGGGTGAACGATACTTTGTTATTTTTATTGATGACCATACACGTTTCACATGGATATATCTAATGAAACATCATTCGGAACTACCTAAAATTTATATTATGTTTACCCGGATGATTCACACCCAGTTCTCAAAATCCATAAAGATTCTTAGAGTTGACAATGCTATGGAATACAAAGAGTCATCTCTTCTCTCCTTTCTTCAATCTCAGGGGACTCTCTCTCAGTACTCCTGTCCCGGCACATCTCCTCAAAATGGTCGTGCCGAACGCAAACACCGTCATATTCTTGATACGGTTCGCACTCTTCTCATCTCTGCTAAATGTCCAGAACGTTTTTGGGGTGAAGCTGCTTTCACTGCCATTTATACCATCAATCATCACCCTACTCCCATCCTTAATAATAAGTCTCCTTATGAGGCTCTTTATGAGGTCACCCCTGCCTATGAACTTCTAAAAGTTTGGGGTAGTGCTTGTTTTGTTCAATTACAATCTCATGAACATACCAAACTTGAACCTCACTCCAGACTTTGCTTCTTTCTTGGATATGGCATTGAACACAAGGGTTATCGCTGCTGAGATCCTATCTCCCAGCGTCTTCGTATATCTCGTCATGTTACCTTCTGGGAGCATGTTCCTTTTTCTTCTATATCCAAGTTTCGTGAGTCTCCTAACTTCACCACTCCGTTCTTCACTGATGCCTCCGTCTCATTGGACTCACTCCAGTCTGACATCATATCCCCTCCACCTGTTGTTCCAACTTCTTACGAGTTTACCTCTCCTTCAGAGTCTACTACCCCTACACAGCCTACCTCTACTACTATTCCTGATCAACATCAATCATCTGCTCCATCTACACAGCCAACATCTGAGGTGCCTGCTGAGTCTCTGTCTCCTGGAACTTATCAATCTCAGAATGTTAGACGATCAGATCGGGTAAGACAAGTTCCTTCTCATCTCCGTGATTATCATGTTTATGCTACTCTGCTGTCAAATCATGAACCTACTTCCTACAAGGAAGCCTCTTCTAACCCTGATTGGCAGAAAGCTATGGATGAGTAACTTAATGCTCTTGACAAAGCTCAGACATGGGAATCTGTCCTTCTTCCACCAGGAAAGTCACCCATTGGCTCCAAATGGGTGTTTAAAATCAAGACAAAATCTGATGGCTCTATTGATCGGTACAAAGCTCGTCTTGTGGCCAAGGGCTTCAATCAAGAGTACGGTATTGATTATGAGGAGACATTTGCACCTGTTGCTCGAGTCACCTCTGTTCGCAGTCTCCTAGCCATTGCAGCTACCAAACAATGGCCTCTCTTTCAGATGGATGTTAAGAATGCCTTCTTGAACGGTGACTTATCTGAGGAAGTCTACATGACACCTCCTCCAGGCGTTTGACTTCCACAAGGTCATGTTTGTCGTCTTAGGAAGGCTCTTTATGGCCTCAAGCAAGCTCCGCGAGCTTGGTTTGAGAAATTCATTTCCACAGTCACCTCTCTCGGCTTCTCACCCAGCAACTATGATTCAGGACTGTTTACTCGGACCACTGAGGCTGGCACAATCTTACTTCTCCTATATGTGGATGATATGATTATTACTGGCAGTGACTCTACAGGCATAGCCAATCTGAAGTCATCTCTCAGCTCCTGTTTTGAGATGAAGGATATTGGTTCTTTACACTATTTTCTTGGTCTTGAGGTGCTTTCAGATCCATCGGGAATTTATCTTTGTCAAGCCAAATACACCTTAGATCTTTTGTCAAAAGCTGGGATTACTGACAACAAAACAGCATCCACTTCTCTTGAGCACAACCTTCATTTGGCTCCAAATGTTGGACCTCCTCTGCATGATCCTACTTTATATCGCCAGTTAGTGGGGTCACTTATCTATCTGACAGTAACTCGACCTGATATTGCCTATGATGTTCATACTGTCAGTCAGTTCATGTCTGCACCCTGTTCTGATCACTACGCTGTTGTCCTACGCATTCTTCGATATTTAAAAGGGACCATGTTTCATGGCCTTCATTTTCCATCCACCTCATCGTTGACTTTGCGAGGTTTTTCTGATGCTTATTGGGACAGTGACATGACTGATCGTCGCTCCACTACTGGCTACTGTTTCTTTCTTGGCGACTCTCTTATATCTTGGCGAAGCAAGAAACAATCTCTCATAGCTCGGTCCAGTACTGAAGCTGAGTATCGAGCACTAGCTGACACGGCTCAAGAACTTGTGTGGTTACGCTGGCTACTCTCTGATATGGGAGCTCCTCAACAATCTCCAACTCCATTGTGGTGTGACAACAACAGTGCAATTCAGATTGCTCACAATGATGTCTTCCACGAGCGAACGAAGCATATTGAAATTGACTGTCACTTTGTTCGTCAACATGTGACTCGTAAGACTATTCAGCTTCTTCCTATTTCAACTCTTGATCAACCGACCGAAATTTTCACTAAAGCTCATCTACCAGGACGGTTTCGTGATCTCGTTTCCAAACTCCATCTGGCTCATTCTTCTCCCGATTGAGTTTGAGGGAGGATGTTAATGTATATGTGTAGAGGGCCCAGGCCCATGTTAGTATACGGCCCAAGCCCATATTGTTCATGTATATATTCTTTGTATCTTGTAGTCTAGGTTAGATTACTCATTATTTACTTTTCATATTGTACGTTTTCTCTCAATCAATATATTGAGGTTTCAAACCTTCAGCATATTCATCGTCTCCTTCAACCATATTCATCTTCTAACAATTACATCTCTCAAAACTCGTCTCGAGACAAAATTCTCTATAAAAAATCTTGGTTGCCTCCAATATCTTTTAGGTATTGACGTCTCTCGTTTTACTGCTGGAATTCAATGGCTTAGTTATCTTTTTAAAGATCTAGGTTTTCCCTTTACTAAGCCCATTATCATTTGTTGTGATAATGAAGCAACAATGCATATTGCTGCAAATCCTGTTTTTCATGAGCATACGAAACATATCGAGTTAAATTGCTACTTCGTTCATGAGAAACTACTATCTGGCCTAATAGTCCCAAAATATATTCCTTCATCCAACCAGCCTGCATACATCTTCACAAAACCTTTGGGTGCAAATCAATTTCGAAGATTAGTTAGCAAGTTAGGCTTTCATTCCGATAGTCCTCCCGCTCCAACTTGAAGGGGGATGTTAGACTTAAATGATGTAGAAAAATCGCACAACTCCAACCAACATTCAAATTCAAAAGAGTTTTCAAATTTCAAATTGTATTATTCTTTTATTTTTCTATCTTATCTTTAGATGATTTTTAGTCAAATTTGTTGTATTTGATTAATGATGATAAAAATAGGAGAGTAGGGCACTATTTATACCAAGAATAACTAGAAAAGAACAACCTATATATACATACAAACATTGGCTAACATTTGGAATAAAACACATGTCACCCCTTAATTTGGCTCCTTGTCACTGTCAACTATATATTGACCAAATAAACCCTTCATTTCAACGTGTACAAGTAAAAGGAGCCATCGTACTATTACTTTTTTTGTCCAATATCAATCATCGTTGTAACGTATAGGATTCTTTTTCCTATTTAAATACGAATAGTTAATGATTGGATTGTATATCTAAATAATAATGTTTTCAAATATCAACAATTTACTTGTTTAAAAAAGAATAAAAAATCTCATACATAATGGATCTTATCGATGTTGATAGAATTCCAGGTAACAAAAAGTTGGGATGATTTCAACTCCCACAAAAAAAATATAATTAATATTAAATATGCAATTGGACATGATACACAAATTAGAGGTATCATATTTTAACTTGTAACTTTTTTATTAAAATATTTAAGTATTGATAACTTGTTATTACGCATACTGTTAATCTCTAACGTGAAACTTAATCGGTCATTAGAAACCTTTTGTATCTTCATAACCAGGTTAGTTTTTCTTTTATAAAGTAACGTGCAAGTGAGCTCCAAATTTTTTAGTATTTTAATTCAGGGATGCATCTTGCATTTTGATATGCATCAATCGTAAGGATTAGAAATTAATAAAATAACATAGAGCGTGACGGAAACAATGAATAAACAAACATGATATACATTGGTGAGCAAAATCTTCGATTACCAAATGCACACGATTTAATTAATCATTGAAGATCTTCTTCATCTTGGTTTGATTAAAATAATTTGATCACAAATACATTGTAGTGTTTGTTTATTCATGGTTTGCTTCACGTTCAATTTTATTTAAATTTCCATTTAAGACAGTAAAAGTCAAGAAGATTTGTTCCCAAAAAAGTGTTCTGTCAAACCACAAGATATGCAGTTAGACCAAGAAACAGCTTTAATTAATTAGAGTAAATTACATGATTGGTCTTTGTGGTTTGTGTGTTTTAACACTCTGAATCCCTATTTTAAAATAGCTATGCATTACATCCTTGTGGTTTGTTTACTAAGTTGGTGGTCATTGTGGTTTACATTTAATTATAGGTTTGGTACCCTTGAGATAATCTGTTAAAAGAAGTTTGTTAACTCGGGGCCATTTCAGTCTTTTTATGTTTTTATTTGGATTTAAAAGATTGATTATATATAGGCATGATCAAACAAGAAGGCTTTCAATTTGCGAAAAGATGAGAATTTTAAGATCACATATGATCACATGTGATACAAAACGTATTGCTTTTAAAATAATTTGGGAAAGTATGAAAAAATAATTTGCATAAAGTATTTCATACTTTCCCAAATCATCATGCAGGTCGTATATTGAGTTTTTGGAAAGACGTTTAACACGCACGAGATTTTAAACCATGAGTTTAAACATGAATAAAATTGTTTTATTGCACATAGTTGCAAACTTTGTTGATATTTTCTTTATCCATGTTGTTGTCGAACGCTACTTTCGGATATTGTAGTATCCACGCTTTAACATTGTTTACGGTCTCGGGAAAATAACTGCAATTTACGACCTTGACATTGGATCTCCTCCACATATGTTAAGGTTTTAAAGGGAAAAAGTTATTTCCATTTTTTGGTGTCTGAGTTTTATTGGGAATTTTATTCCGTGCGAGTTTTGTTGAGTTTTATGGAGTATTATTTTACAACATTTTGCAACGCATGAGTGAACTTTGAAATACGTAAGCTTTAATTATGGTGCATGTAAATTTATGAGTTTTATTGAGTGTCATGTCTCTTGTGAGTTTTGCACATATCTTTTCGCAACCGCAAGAGACGTCTTGAGAGTCTTGATATCGCATAATTGTGCTTTTGAGTTTTATACAAGTGTATTTCATTGTACACTATTTAGTATTTGAATTGATTTATACTTTTAGTGTGAGTAAGCATATGAAGAACCTATGATGGTTCATGTTAAACTTGTGCTTTGTACATTCTTCGGTTGTTGACACCACTTTTAATGGTTCATGCAAATACGTTATATTGGTCTATTGGTATGCATGGCATTGTAGCCACTATTTTGGGACAAAGAGCATTTTATTCGTACTTCCTAAAGTTTGAAATCGTTCTAAATTATTTTACGTTTGACCAAATCGCATTCACCTATCATTTTACTAATTTTATTTTCTTATTCACATGACCCTTCAATTTATTTTAAGTTTGTTAACCTTTTTGGTATGGTCTCATTTTTATTTTACTTCGTTCAAACACAAATGTTAGTTAGATTGTAAAATAACGTACAAAAGTTTTAACCTGATCAACCTGACCAACCCAACCCGCACGGTTTGGGTTGGGTTGAGTTGTAGTTTTGATTGGGTTGGGTTGGGTTGAGATTTTTCAAACTGCAAACATTGGGTTAGGTTGTTCAAATGTCTTAAACCCGACCAACCTAACTCATGTGCAACCCTACTACTAATCGGTTAAATTAGATTTAAATTTTATGATCTTGCACATAATTGTAATTAATAACATATGTTTTAATCAACATGCATTACAAGAAAATTGGGTTTATAGGACGCCAAAATTATCTGTCACAATAGACTGTTTTATAGGACATAAGTTTTTAGGACCAAGCGTTAAATTGTTCTATCTAAAGGTGTTGCAATAGGTTTATAGGACGCTTTTGAGCGTCGTAACAACTTTTTTGGACACTTTTTAAATAAGACATTATATTAGCTATTTTATATGACAATATTTGAATAAGTGTCTTATAAAACAAGTGTCCTATAAAAAGATATGTTGATACGGCACTTCTCAAAAGTGTCATATAAAATAGCTAATACGACGCTTTATTTTAAAAGTGCCCTAAAAAACTTGTTAAAACGTCTAAAAGCGTCCTATAAACCTATTGCAACACTTTTAGATATGACACTTTAATATTTGGTCCTATCAACTTATGTCCTATAGAACAGTAATCTACTGGGATACTTGGCGTCCTATAAACCTGATTTTCTTGTAATGATTGAATGAAAATAATACAATTGATATGTTAAAAGTTAAGTATATGATTAAATAATATTTTTTGGGTTCTAAAATATACAAATAAGTATGTGAGTTTACTTGTTGATGTGAAACGAACCAAGTGTCTTTGGCCTAATTGTAGGTACGTTGATGAAGTGTTTGACCATTTAAACAAATTATTTCTTAATTGAATCTCTATATAAACGTGTGGTTTGTCTCATCTATCCAACACACAAAGGTCTAATTTCTTCATCAATACTATAGCTACATACTAATTTCAAACCTTCAATTCAAGCTAAAAACCATCATTAATCATGTCTTCTCGCCGTCCAATCTACATTCCCAACCACATACCAGACCCTAACTACATTCGTATTCTCGATACCACTCTTCGAGACGGTGAACAATCCCCAGGCGCCAGCATGACTCCAAAAGAAAAACTTCACATTGCTCGTCAACTCTCCAAATTGGGCGTTGACATCATCGAAGCAGGGTTTCCTGCTGCCTCGGTATCTGAGGTAGAAGCTGTTAAGATAATCGCGCAAGAAGTTGGAAACACGACCACAGAGGATGGTGGTCACGTGCCAATCATTTGCTGCTTGGCGAGGTGCACGAAGCAGGATATTGACAAGGCATGGGAGGCCGTGAAGTATGCCAAATTCCCGAGAATATTAACATTTATATCAACAAGTGAGATTCATATGAAGTATAAACTGAATATGTCGAAAGAAGAAGTGATTGAAAAAGCAAGGAGTATAGTGGCATATGCTCGGAGTTTAGGGTGTGACGACATTGAATTTGGCCCGGAGGATGCTACAAGGTATATATATATATATATTTATAAAGTTAAATTGTTTAAGTTTAAACAAACTATACCTCGTAGCAGTTAAATTTCTCTAATAGCTCATGACAACGAGTTGGTAGCCTAGCGGGAGGAGGCTTGGGGCTAGTGGATGGTATCCATTGGTCTCAAGTTCGAATCTTGTGAAGCTCACTCAATGTCATCAGGCTTTGGGCTTCATCCTTCGGGGTGGGGTTCGGGGCTAGTTGTGGAGGTCCTCTGGGCTGCAACTAGTTGGGCCGGCCTTAGGGTTGGTCAGGCCGCCGAGGATTAGTCGGGTTGCCTCGAATGAGAGCCCGGATACCTCGGGAACGTGTGTGTGAGTTATCGTGCCGTTCAAAAAAAAAAATTAACATTTGTCAATCTCCCCTTCAACTATCTTAGTCTCCTATGACCTTGTATCATCTTGAGGTTTACTATAGGAATATCTTTAATAAAATTTTCATTTGTAGTTTATTGGTTTGAAAGTTTTAGAAATCAAAGGATAGTCTTGGGGCTGTTTGTTTAAAAAAAAAGGGGAACCAACTTGGCACTATTTATCGAATAACACTCATTTTTGCTATGTGTAGTGTAGTTCCATTTTGTATTTTTAGGTAAGCACAATGCCTGATTTGCAATAAGAAGTCAAGTAAAGTAAGAAAATCCAATAACTTGTTCACTTATTTGCATGATCCTCACAAACTATAAACTTGTGTTATGTTTGCTAACAGATCGGAGAAAGAATTCTTATATGAGATCCTGGGCGAAGTTATTAAAGCAGGTGCAACCACTATTGGCATTGGTGACACTGTTGGCTATTGTTTGCCTCGTGAGTTCGGACAACTCGTTGCTGACATAAAGGCCAATACTCCTGGCATTGAAAATGTCATTATTACGGTCCATTGCCATAATGATCTTGGACTGGCTGTTGCCAATACTTTAGAGGTAGGTGTTTGCAATTATAGTGTTTTTAGTTTGTTCGTCACTATGAGAGAACCAATAGGAAACTTTGAAAATAAATATGTACAGAGAGAAATAATATTTTAATAAATGAATGGAAGATTTTAATGTTATAATTAATGTTGGATTCTCCAAAATGGAGAATATGTTGGAGATGAATATTGTGTAAGCTGTTGGAGATGTTGTTAACCTATGTGGATTCCAGGGGGTTTCTGCGGGTGCGAGACAAGTAGAAGTAACAATAAACGGCATCGGAGAGAGGGCTGGTAACGCTTCTTTGGAAGAGGTGAGTATAATGCCTAAGTTCTTGTTGATAATAATCACTTGAATATGGTGCAATGCATGCTTCAGTTCTTTGGAAGAGGTTGTTTTCCCTATTACAGTACATGTTCTGGACTTTATTATCTAGCTAGTCTTTATTATGGATTTATTGGTAAAATGAGAGGTAATCTCTTTTTTTAGTTTTATTTCGTTTAACGGCTTTAATATTATTGAACTAATAAAAGACTTGAACATATATAGGTGGTAATGGCTATAAAATGCAAAGGAGAGTTATTGGGTGGTCTTTACACATGCATCAATACAAGACATATTCTCATGACTAGCAAGATGGTATGTAACGTATATTCAAAGCTTAATTTTTTTTATTAAATCTATTTCAAGAATAATTAATCAACTCTCAGTTCAAATTGTGTTAATTATTTAGGTGGAAGAGTACAGTGGAATGCAGGTGCAGCCACACAAGGCTATTGTTGGTGCTAATGCTTTTTCTCATGAAAGTGGAATTCATCAGGTTGGTCCATAATAACCACCCCCCTTCTTAAAAAAACGAGACTTTACTTCATTACCTATGTGTTACAAGAAATCATTATCTTTTCCTAATTACCCCGTTTTGCGGAAAAAAGTGTAATAAAGTAAAAGTGTGTTCATGTCGTATATATTATGACTGGTTTTCGCTAGTTTGTGACTCAAGTACAAGTAATCATGTGGTTTGTTCTATGAATTTTCAATTAACTTGCTAGATTTAACCTTGTAATTTTCTATTTTATAGGACGGCATCCTAAAGAACAAAAGCACATATGAAATCATGTCTCCGGAAGATATTGGACTTCTCCGATCCAATGAAACTGGATTTAAACTCGGGAAACTTAGGTGAGTTGCATTACAGTCGGTCATTTTTTATGTTTCTTATGACTATTTGCATCAACCTCTTTACCCTTCTATCCACCACTCATTTTATTTTCACTTTTGTAATTAAAAAAAGGGAAAAAAGAAGAAAATAAAATGAGTGGTGGATAGATGGGTTGCACCATGTAAGGGGTTGCATAATAACCTACCCCTCTCTCTGTATATATATGTGTGTGTGTGTGTGGTTTAGCCTTTGCCCCCTCCCAATGCTTCTTTACAGAAGATTATGTTCTTGATACAGTAGTTTAATTAATGATTTTCAAATCTTGTTGCACAGTGGACGTCAGGCCTTAAAAGCTAAACTTTTTGAGGTACGTATGCAATGTTGAAGTCATCTGTTTGTAACTGAAATAAGCGACATACCTTTGTTATTATGCATTAAGTTTACATTTGTTCTATTTTGTCTTAATTAAGCTTGGTCACAACGTTGATGGAAACAAACTTAATGATCTCTTTTGGCGCTTTAAGTCCATAGCTGAAACGAAAAAGGTAGTGAAAATTAAACCTTTTCTTTCATGGTATGGTGTGTTAATCCATCTTGGAAATTGAGTCATCAACTAATGTCTTTGAATATGACTTATATGTGAACCACAAGGGTTGTGGCGTAGTAGTTAAGGCTCTGGGGATGTGGTGAAATATCCCATCTGACTAGGGTTCGAATCCAGACGTACACAACAATTGTGGCCATTGAGTTTATCAGGGTTGATTTCTTGCGGTCATAATTTGTCGGGATTAGTCTAGGCATAACCTAGGATACCCTTCCAAAAAAATATGACTTATATGTGCTTTGTACATACATGCAGAAGTTCTAGCCATCCACTGATGATCATTGTCTTTTTTGTGTCCCAGGTTATCACTGATGATGACTTATTAGAACTGGTATCGGTTGCCTGAGATATATATAGGTACATACATATTCGTTTAAATTTTTGGGCATTCCTTAAGAGGTTGTGTTATTCGTTTTGTTTATAAAACAACTATATATCCATCGTCAAACAACCTGAATGTATATAAATAGATGTGACCATAACGTACTATGTCCCTCTCACTTTTGTTGGTAGTGGAAGATGTCCATGGGTTACATTGAAAATAAAGAACATCTTAGAGACAAGTATTGAAGACCATGACGACCGAAGAAGCTTATTAAAAGTGTGGGAATAAAATCGAATTCATTAGATATATCATGTATGTTTTCAATTCATCTTAATTATAATATGGTTTTTGTGGGATGTAAACAACTTTTTATGTTCTAAGTGAATGTAATTGTAATTTGTGAGTTGTGAAGATCTACCTATGGAATAATCACTTATTTTACAGATAAATAAAACTTTATTTAAATTGCATTTTTTGTATCTTTTTTACAAATATGCTATCCCCATAACTTGATCTCAAACTAGCCTTCGAAAATACTTTCATCTACGTCATTTTTTAGGGTTATGCTATTTGCACCCTCTTTTATGTTAAATCAGATCAAGTCATACATTGATAATATAAAAAGTAAGTCTTGATGTTGATGTGTGTGAGAAAGAAATTAGCAGGTAGGGGTGCATTTAGCCCACTCATTTTTTATTTTTTATTTCAACTAATTGCAAATGTTAACCACAAACTTAAGATTACCGAAACGAGCATACCTCACAAAGTGAGGTTAGGTTTAGCTTCGATCTTTTGACTGAACCACAATCAAGGTTAGGATTTAGGTTCAATCTTTCGCAATGTTGACGTTTGTCTCATGGGAATATATTTGTTCCGATTTTTCATTGTGATTTATAGCTATATTTGAAATGTTGTAGATAAAGATTGTTTGCTTACTGGTTATTGCCATTTTTTGACGGTCGTAAGCATTTATTATTACAAACTAACAATTAAAAATATGAAAATTTCATAAAAAGCATTACAGTTTGCATAGACGAGCCATATTGGACAACTTTATTTTACATCTAGAAAAAGAAGATGGATATGCTTCAATCAAGTGATTGTAATCTTGTATTACCTTAATGATAATAAAAATAGGAGAGTAGGGCACTATTTATACCAAGAATAGCTAGAAAAGAACAACCTATATATACATACATCATTGATTAGAGTTGGGTTCCTGTGAGAAGTTGAGGTTAACGTGAGAAGTGTGAGAAGTGGTTATCCCTTGGATGAGAAATGGACGCACATTAAGATGAGATGAACCGAATCAATTCCGTTCTAAGACGCAATTCATGGAAGGACATGAGATTAAAATGTATGAACGGTTCAGATCCACTTCTCACGTTTCTCACATTAACCTCAACTTCTCACACGATCATTTACCTCATTGGGCTAACATTTGGAATAAAAAACATGTCACCTTAATTTGGCTCCTTGTCACCATCAACTAAATATTGACCAAATACACCTTTCATTTCAACATGTACCAGTATCCTACTATGACCTTTTTTTTTCTTCCCAATATCAATCATCCTTGTAACGTATAGGATTTTTTTTCCTATTTAAATACGAATAAATTAATGATTATATTGCATATCTAAATTATAATGGTTGTCAAATATCAATAATTTACTTGTTTAAAAAATAATAAAAAGTATCTTGTCAATGCTAGAGATACGATTCCCACCTAACAAAAAATTGGGATGATTTCAACTCCCACAAATAAATATATAATTAATAGAGTAAATTATATTTTTGGTCCCTGTGGTTGTCACTTACTACCAATTCTAATCCCTCTTTTGTACTAATTAAAGTTTTGGTCACTATGATTACCATTTTTCTTCACTTTTGATCCTTCAAACTAACTCTTGTTAAAAAGGTCCGTTAACTAAGGGGCTTTTTGGTCTTTTTAATATTTTTTGTATTTTATTTAGAGTGAATTGCAAATTTGGTCCCTGTGGTTTGTTGTTTTTCTCACATTTTGTCCCTACAAAATTTTTATTGCAAGAAAATCTCTGTGGTATGCAAAAGTGCTCGGATTTGGTTCCTGTGTCTAACGTCCGTTAGTTTGCAACTGTTAAATGCCCCCATGTGCCTTGCACATGAGGGTATAATGGTCTTTTTAACCATAACTTTCTTTTAACCATAGAATACTTCCTTTCCCGTTCTTAACCACCGACCGCCCCTCTCGCTACCACCGACCGCCCACCTCTCTCTCTCTCTCTACCACCGGCCACCCACCTCTCTCTCTACCACCGACCACCCTATCTCTCTACCACCGACCATCCCTTCTCTCTCTACCCTGTCTTTTCCTTTCATTACCATCTCTTCTCCAAACCATACCATCGTGACTGTTCGATCTCTTCTCCACCATAACTAAGTAACTGACTATACCATCACTTGTTGCTCTCGGTCGATTCTGCATTGGGTCAATTATACTCGGTATGTTATCCATCCCCTTTGTTGTTCTAGTGCTCCATCGTCTTCGTCATCTCCCCATCTATGGCGTCCCCCATCAAAGAGGTGCTAGCCTAGTGGTAAGGCCCTGGGGGGATAGTGCATGGTATGCCTATCTACCAGGGTTTGAATCCTGGGGGGATGCACTTCGGCGATACCCAGACCTTGGGTCGGCCTTCAGGTCGGTTCGGGTCCAGGTTTACGGGCATACCAGTCTATGGGTATGCGGGTTCGGTCTTGACCGGGCTTAGTCGTACCTGGACGAGTCCAGTCGATTTGGCTGAGTCGGGTCGCCGCGGATTAGTCGGTGCTGCCCAATTGGATGCCCGGATACCGCGGGTGCGTGTATGTGGGGGCTTAGCCCAAGTTGCCGTACAAAAAAAAAATCTATGGCGTCCCCCTTTCTCTGGTCTCCCCTCTCATATCTGATTTGTTTGCCGCAAAGAAGAGGAAGCGGTTTGATCCCCATCTCAATTTTAGGGTTAGATTTATGGTTTGTTTATTTGACAGCAAAGAAGATGATCTAATCTCCAACTCAATTTTAGGGTTAGATTTGTGGTTTGTTTGTTTGGCAGCAAGGAAGAGGAACCAACCTGATCTCCATCTCAATTAGGGTTTTGGTTTTAAAGATTGTATACATTTATCAATTATATTTATATTTTATTGCGGCTTTAGTTCTATTACAAACCGGAAGTCCGAATAATAAATTCGGATTCCCAACTTTTGTTGGTTCACGGTTTGTTGTAGTTTATTAAATCCGTTTTATGTTTCCAATTTTATAAAAATCAAGTGTGCATTGGTTAGTTTTCCTTTACGTTACTTATTTTAACGCACTTTAATTCTCGCAATTTAGTTTCCGCAATTTATTTTCTGCATTTTCATTTCAGTCTATTACTTTCTGTTAATTTAATTCTGCAATTTAACTCACATCATTTATTTTCAGTCTTATATTTCAAGTGATTTTATTTCCTGTCTAAGGACACGTTGTTGGCACAACACTCCTACGATTTCTATCGTTGAGTGTTTGAAAACGCCAACCGTCTCCTTTAGTTAAAATTTACATTTCCGTTTCTGTTATATTTAGAATCAGTACAAAGTTAAGATGGGACCGGGACTGATAAAAAGTTAAAATGGTGTATCGTATCGCATGATTGTCAGACGTTATTTAAATTAAAGTTATATTTTATGGTGGACTGCAATTAATCAATTGACAACTGGTTTATTGTATACCGGTTTATTTGAGTTATATAAAATATCGACTTTAAGATAACGAATGAATGCAATCTCATATTTTTAACCAATTATTAATCTTATCCCAACAGAACATTGTACTGTGTGCTTCTTTTTAATTAACCGTTCAGTAGTGTTAATCAACCCCCCAATCAAAAATATTGTTTTCGAATTCGCCATCTGAGACTCGCTTTTACAAACCCGAATTTCGAGGAGAACTTTTCCACGCTTCCCTGTGGGATCGATATTCGGTACTTTGTACCATTATTACTTGTTACAAACGGCAGTAGATTAAGATGTATACTTGCGTCGAGATCTATTTTCTTGCATTTTAAAAAGGTGTAAACACGAAAAGTCGTGAACAAGTTTTTGGAGCCGTTGCCGGGGAAGCAAGCTAGAAGTTTTTCTTTTTAAGTAAGGTTTTTAAAAGCAAATTTTTCTACCATCTATTTTTGAAAAAAAAAAGTAGAAAAATATTTTGAAAAAAAAATTCGAAAAAGTGCATGCCAAGATTGTCACACGGTGATTTTTTCCAACTTGATCCCGATATTGAACGAACATTTAGACAACGAAGAAGAATCCAAAAGGCTAATTTAGTCTTAAATTCTTCCGAAATGTCTAAACGTGAATATATGACGGATGAGGAAACAATGCCTGAGGTGAATCTAAATGGGCATAATAATGATCGAGAAAATAATAACCGAAGAAATCGTGATAGGGAAATTCCCAATGACCGCGAAGATTTCAATGATCGCGAAGATCCAAATGAACCGCCAATAAATATTGATGATGAGGAACAAAACATTTTTCGGTTAGCAAATTCCAAAGATGGTGGTATTATGTCTTACGTTGTTCCTGTTTTAACCCAATTGCATCCAGGAATTCTTAAACCAACTTTGCAAACCCATCATTTTGAATTAAAGCCGATAATGTTTCAGATGTTGCAAACTAACGGCCAGTATGCTGGTTTGCCAGCTGAAGATCCTCATTCTCATCTTCGGTCTTTCATGGAAATTACAGATTCTTTTAAACTGCCTGGTGTACAAGACGATGCTCTAAAATTAAAACTTTTTCCATACTCTTTAAGTGATAGAGCAAGGTCTTGGTACAACTCGTTGAAACCAGATTCTATAATTACATGGACCCAAATGGCAGAAAAGTTTTTGAAAAAATATTTTCCACCCACGAGGAATGCTAAGTCTAGAAACGAAATCTGTACTTTTAGACAAATGGACGATGAAGCAGTTCCTGATGCATGGGATAGGTACAAGGAGCTACTGAGAAAATATCCTCATCATGGCATTCCGTACTGCATTCAGCTAGAGATGTTTTACAGTGGTTTAAATAATGCTGCTAAACAAATGCTCGATGCTACTGCACACAGAGCATTCACAGCTTGTACCTATAATGAAGGATATGAAATCCTTGAAAGAATTTCAAACAATAATGGTCAATGGGCTGATCCACGTGATTTACCTAGAAAGGCAGCAGGGGTACAAGACACAGATCCTTATGCATTGTTATCTTCACAGCTGGCCGACATGGCATCTTTAATCAAAAATCTTAATGTTGTGCAAGTTAACACTGTGGCACCTACCCCTACTGTGCAGTCTATACAGTGTACCTACTGTGGAGAGGGTCATCACTTTGAACATTATCCCGGAAATCCCGAAAGAGTCAATTATGTCAGCAGTAACAACAAGGGTGGGCCTTTTTCTCAAACTTACAATCCTGAATGGAGAAACCATCCAAATTTTTCTAGACACAGTCCTGCCCAAAATCCACCACCACCAAAGTTGCAAGGACAACCCAATTTTCACCAACAACCGCATCACATACCTCAAAATAACCAGCATGGAAATTTTCAAAATAATCAACCTGGTTATCAACAAAAGTCAAACCAGCATGCCGAATCATCTACTTCCTTGGAAGCAATGATGAAAGCATTCATGACCCAAACACATGCATCAATTAAAAATCTGGAGACCCAGGTGGGTCAAATGGCTTTGGAAATAAGGAAACGTCCTTCAGGTTCTCTCCCTAGTGACACAGAAATACCTCAGAGAATTGGAAAAGAACATGTGAAAGCAGTAACATTGAGAAGTGGACAGGAGTTACCAGAAAATATTCAAAAAGAACTAAAAAAGACAGACAAAGCAGAACCTGAAAAGAAAAACACAGTCTTAGATTCCACTCAACCCAGTGTGAGCACTAGGCCCGGAAACATTGTTGGGCCCATGGACACCACACCTATTCCACAGAAACCAGACTTTCCTACACTATTCCCAAATGAACCCAAGAAAGATCAAAAGGAAAAAGAACAAACTGTTTTGGATGTGTCACAATCTGGTGACAGTCCCAAAATTCCTTGTGAAAACAGACCTGTAGAACAAGTTAAAGTTACACCATCCACTAAGGTAGATAAAATCTCACCAACTGTCCCAGCACCTGCTCCTCAAAAGACTACATCTCCTACTCCAGTTCCTCTCTATATTCCTTATCCCTAGAGATTAAGGAATCAAAGAGATGAGCTGCAATTTAAAAAGTTTTTGGATGTTTTTAAACAGTTGCATATTAACATACCTTTGGTGGAAGCCATTGAACAAATGCCAAATTATGCAAAGTTTTTAAAAGACATTTTAAGCAAAAAGAAAAAGTTGAATGAGTATGAGACTGTAGCTCTGACAGAAGAGTGCAGTGCTATGTTGTATAGCAAAATCCCTCTGAAGCTGAAAGATCCTGGGACTTTCACAATCCCATGTTCCATAGGAGGAAATGAAGTAGGAAAAGCCCTATGTGACTTAGGTGCTAGCATAAATCTTATGCCTTTATCTGTCTTTAACACTTTAGGGATAGGTGAGGCTAGACCTACCACTGTTTCACTCTTGTTAGCAGATAAGTCCATAGCTTGGCCAAAAGGTAAGATTGAGGATGTCCTTGTCTAAGTTGATAAATTTATTTTCCCAGCAGACTTTATCATCTTAGATTTTGAAGCTGACAAAGATATTCCCATTATCTTAGGAAGACCATTCTTGGCAACAGGAAGGACTTTAATAGATGTCCAAAAGGGTGAGCTCACCATGAGAGTTCAAGACCAACAAGTGACTTTTAATGTGTTGAATTCTCTTAGATATCCTGAAGAGAAAGAGGAATGCTCTACTTTAAGTTTGATTGAATCTTGGTGTCAAGACCAAAGTTTTGGGGAGGTATTGGGAATTGAGGAGTCTGATAGTGAGGAATATACAACAGAGTTTGAGGAGTTAGAAGACATATAGGTTACCTCTGCCGTTGAAATCTTAGGAAGCGAGGATAAGAAAACTCTTGTTCCTTCCATAGAATGTGCCCCTGACTTAGAACTAAAACAACTTCCCTCACATTTGAAATATGCCTTTTTAGGAGATCCAGGGAAGTTGCCAGTCATTATTTCAGCATCTTTAGAATCTGATCAAGAGGAACAGTTGATTGCCATGTTGAAACTACACACCAAGGCCATAGGATGGACCATTGTTGATTTAAAGGGAATAAGCCCTACCATTTGTCAACATAAGATCATTTTAGAAAACAAATATTTCACTTCAGTTGAGCCTCGAAGAAGACTCAACCCTATGACAATCTTCTTTGAGAACTCAGACTTCGTCTTTTGCTCTTTCAGTGCAGAAGCAGACAGTTCAGATAACTTTGAAGTCAGTCTTTTGATTTCAGTTTCAAAAATGAATCTTTCTTCCTCAAATCCTTTTTCTGAATCAGTTCTCTGGCCGGATAATTCTTTAAAGAACCCTACATTCTTCTTTTCTATGGCCTTCTTCTCTTTATCAAATTTCTCTCTTTCCATAATCAGAACTTTCTCGAAATCGGAGATTTGTTGAGAAAATTTTAAGCATTTAAGCTCAACTGACTTCTTTTCTTCAAAGCACTTCCTTGAGAAATCTGAGAACTTAGTTGAAAATCCTTTCTTTTCTTTCTCAAAAACAGCTTTTTCTTCAATAAGCTTTTGTTCAAAATCAGATAAACTCTTTCTTAGCTCAGAATTCTCAGATTCCAATCTCTTTATCTTCTCTTCATTCTGCCCAGTACTAATATTTTTTAAGATACTGATTTCTTCTTTCAGTGATATGACTTCAGTAAAATACTCTCTTGACTTTTGTGAATGAAAGTCAACTGCATGAGCCAGATTAATGTTCTCTAGTTTCAGCTTTCTATTCTTCTCTTCAAGATCTGAAAGAAATCCCATGATTAATGAGTAATTGGCTTAATATGAATGATCGTTCCAAACTATATATCAGAAAATCAAAAATCAGATTGAATTGAAAATTTTCAGAAAAATATGAAAATTTGAAAATTTGAAAAACACTTGTTATGACACAAAGATTAAAAAAATTTAGATGACACACTAAAAAAAATTCCAGACTCTTTTTTTTTTTTAAACAAAAACTTAAGGCGCAAAAGAGCGTATTGAACTTGAAGCGCAAGATGAGGTTTGCGGGTCAGCCTTGAAGCGCAAAGGAAGGTTTGCGGGTCAGCCTTGAAGCGCAAAGGAAGGTTTGCGGGTCAGCCTTGAAGCGCAAAGGAAGGTTTGCGGGTCACAGAGGATACGTAAACCGAACTTTGCGTATGATGAGGGAGGCGCAAAGAAGACTTTGCGGGTGTAGAAGGAAACGTAAAGTTGAGCTTTTTCTTCTCAAGACCGTATGAATGAAGCGCAAACCGTATGATTGAAGCGCAAACCGTGTATCTTGACTAATTCTAACTCAAATCGATTGATACCTGGACATTTGATCTCAAGAACTTATTAGCATCATCGAAAAACAGTTCTAAACACACAAACACAATCAATTTTCAATTAAAACAACAAATCACACGAATTCGATCAAGAACAGAGTTCAAACTCGTTTTCAAGAAAAACTCAAAAAATCGAAAATTGACATTGAAAATGAACGAATTACGATATGAGTTCAAAACAAGAATCAATCACCAACATAAATCGCATCCAATGAATCCAAATTCTTGCATTAAAAACGATTTTATCAACAAAATTCAGATGAACAGTGAAAAACTCGGTTTCTTGAAAAACTTTCGAAATTAACGAATTTTCGATTAAAATCTCACAAATTTCAATTCAAACTCTGATCAAATCATTCCTGAAAAGTTTGGTTCAGCTCTGATACCAATTGTTAATCATAAAATCCCAATTCAACAAGCAATTACTCAAGATTTATCTAATATGCTCAAGAACTAGAGAGAGAATCTAGAGAGAGAAAGTAGATCTTGTAATCCACAATTACTGAATATTACAATGAAGCATAATCCTCTAGCGTTACTACAAGATTACCAAGACAACACTATTTAAACCATCTAACTAATACATAGCCTTAATGGCTAAGGAAACTAATACAAGCTTTCACTTAGACAATGTTGACTTTTACATCATTGACTTTTACATCATTGACTTTCCTATTAAATCTTGGATACAATATTTAGACTTAACAAAATGGCTTGATGCTGGCATAATCTATCCTATTGCTAGTAGTACATGTGTCATTCTAGTGCAGTGTGTACCTAAAAAGGGTGGAGTTACTGTTATAACCAATGAGAAAAATGAATTAATACCCACTAGGATTGTATCAGGTTGGAGGATATGTATGGACTATCGGAAGCTTAACCAAGCTACCCAAAAAGACCATTTTCCATTACCCTTCATTGACCAAATGTTGGACAGGCTAGCGGGGAAAGAATTTTATTGTTTCTTGGATGGTTATTCTGGTTACAATCAAATTGCCATTGCACCAGAGGATCAGGAGAAAACAACTTTTACTTGTCCTTATGGAACCTTTGCATTTAGAAGAATGCCCTTTGGACTTTGTAATGCTCCTGCCACTTTCCAAAGATGTATGATGTCCATTTTCTCTTATATGCTTGAACAATCCATGGAAATTTTCATGGATGATTTTTCTGTTTATGGGACATCATATGATCTGTGTTTACAAAACCTTGAAAAGAGTCTCAAAAGATGTGAAGAAACAGATTTGGTTTTAAACTGGGAAAAATGTCACTTTATGGTTAAAGAAGGCATTGTGTTAGGGCATCTCATTTCCAATAGAGGTATCGAGGTTGATAAGGCAAAATTGGAAGTAATTGCAAAGTTGGCTGAACCAACTACTGTAAAAGGTATCAGAAGGTTTCTCGGATATGCAGGTTTTTACCGGAGGTTCATTAAAGATTTTTCCAAAATATCCAAACCTCTTTGTTCACTACTACAGCATGACCATGCATTTAATTTTGATAAAGATTGTAAGAAGGCTTTTAAAATTTTAAAAGATGCATTGGTCACTGCGCCTGTAATAGTGGCACCTGACTGGTCCTTACTTTTTGAAAAAATGACTGATGCAAGTGATTGGGCAGTGGGAGCAGTTCTAGGGCAAAGAAAGAATAAAATATTTCACTCTATTTACTATGCTAGTAAAACTCTCAATGAAGCTCAAATCAATTACACCACCACTGAAAAAGAATTATTAGCTGTGGTGTTTGCTTTTGAAAAATTCAGATCATACTTGATGGGTGCCAAAGTAATTGTGCATACTGATCATGCTGCCATCAAGTATCTTATTTCTAAAAAGGATGCAAAACCTAGGCTAATATGGTGGGTCTTGTTGTTACAAGAATTTGATCTGGAAATCATTGATAGAAAGGGTGTAAATAATCAAGTGGCTGACCATTTGTCAAGATTGGAAAAACAGGAGCAGTATAAACACAGTAGGGATATTTGTGAGTCTTTTCCTGATGAAAAGATTCTGGCCATACAACATACTGCAACACCTTGGTTTGCAGATATTGTGAATTATCTGGCTTGTGAGATTATCCCCAAGGAATTCAATAAGCATCAAAGAAAGAAACTCATTTTTGATTCCAAAAAGTTTTTGTGGGATGATCCCTTTCTTTTTAAAATCTGTGCAGACCAAGTGATAAGGAGGTGTATTCCAAAAGAAGAAGTTGCTTTTGTTTTACATCATTGCCACACAGGACCATGTGGTGGGCATTTTGGAGGAGATAGGACAGCCGCAAAAAATTTACAATCAGGACTGTAATGGCCTACTCTAAACAATGATGCCCACAATTTTGCAAAAAACTGCAATGAATGTCAGAGGAGTGGAAATATCTCTCAGATGAATGAAATGCCCCTGAATGGAATTTTAGAAGTAGAATTATTTGACGTTTGGGGCATTGACTTTATGGGACCATTTCCACTCTCTAGCAACTGTGCATACATTCTGGTGGTTGTGGATTATGTGTCTAAATGGGTGGAATCTATGGCTTGCCACTCTAATGATGCTAAAACAGTTGTCAAATTTTTGCAGAAGCACATTTTCACCAGGTTTGGTACACCATGTGCCTTAATCAGTGATGAAGGCACACACTTCATAAATAATGTGTTGGAGGAAGTCCTAGAAAAGTACAACATACAGCATAGGGTGGCCACTGCTTATCACCCTCAAACTAATGGATTGGCTGAACTGTCCAATAGGGAGATCAAAGGAATTTTAACTAAGGTAGTCAAGCCACACAGAAAAGACTGGGCCTCCAAATTGGACGATGCCTTGTGGGCCTACCGGACTGCGTACAAGACCCCCATTGGCATGTCTCCCTATAAATTAGTTTTTGGAAAAGCCTGTCACCTGCCTGTTGAGTTAGAGCACAGTGCCTATTGGGCGATCAAGGAACTTAACATGAGTTTAGATACAGCTGGAAACAAAAGGTTTTTACAATTGTGTGAACTAGAAGAGCATAGGAATTTTTCCTATGAAAATGCAAAGCTTTATAAGGAAAATACCAAAAGATGGCCTGACAGGAAAATTATTCCAAAAGAGCTCAGTGAGGGACAACAGGTCCTACTATTCAATTCTAGACTCAGGTTATTTCCAGGGAAATTAAGCTCTAGATGGACAGGTTCGTTTCAGATTGCTAAAGTGTATCCCTACGGAGTAGTTGAGTTAGTTGATCAAGAAAGGGGTACCACATTTAAGGTGAACGGACAGAGGGTAAAACCTTTTCTTGAACCGTCAGCATTAATGCAACAACCTGTAGAGGTTGTCCATCTCCAATAATAGAAAAGGTGGTGAACGTTCTTGAGTTTGTCCAGACTCAAGACAGTGTATATTTTATTTCAAGAGAAAAAAAGAAAAAAAAAGTTTCAAAAAAAAAAATAAACAAAATAGATAGGATTGTAGGAGTCATTCCCGATGCAACTACTGTGGAAAACACCTGCGTCCTCTCCTACTCACCATGAGTAGGACAGGTTCTATCACTATTCCATTCGCATTTACTTTTATTTTAATATCATGTCATGAGTATGGGATTGTCGTTTGAGACAAAGTTGGATTTCTTTTTTACACACCATCATGCACACTTTATCTCACCATTCACGAAGATTAGTTTCATTTCGTTCCATAAGGGCCTCAATCATTTGGAACAACTCTCATGATTTTTTTATTTATCGCTAAAAATAAGCTTGTGATTCTTTGATTTACGGATTTTTTTTGAGTCAATGCAACATATACACTCGCACCACCTTTCCTCCAATCTCAACAATTACCATTTTTCGTTCAATAGGGACATTGAACCTCTCAAAGTTTTGGGGAGGGGTGATATGGTCATTCATTCATAGTCATAAACCATATCACCCATTGTTCACACATACAAAAAACATAATTCCAAAGTGAATTGCAAATGGAATCATACGTCTAAAAATGAGCAAAGCTCTACGTTTGTCTTCCATGCAAATTCCAAAGTGTCAAAGACACCAAGAGAATGTATATGTACAAATGTTCACTCAAAGAGTGATGACAGAAAAATTGTGCCAAAGAGAAAGATGAGATGAGAATTTGGAAAAAGGCTATGCATAAAAAAAATATACACATATATATAAGCCATATGCATAACGTTCATCCTTTTGTTGCATTGTCGATCCTAATCCGTCAAGGAATTGTGTGTTTAACTTTTGGTTGATAGATTTTTTTAATCATGTTGAGGGAAGCCATGATTAAGGCCATTATTTTTTGCGTTGTGAACTAATTGAATTGAATAAGAGATGGTGCGTATGATGGTTTGTGTGGATGGAATATCTCCCTTTTCTTTCAAATTTTTTTGCTCAAATTTGTTTTTCTTTAATAAAGTTGTTCAGGATGAACAGCAGTTCAAGTTTGGGGTTGTGATAGGGTAATTTTATTTACCCTATTTTTACTCACTTTTTATAATTTTGAGCATTTTTATTTTCCCAATTGAGTCTTTTTATTATCTATTTTAGTATTTTCATTTAAATAAATGTTTTATGTTTTTTTGTCGTTTTTATATTTGTTTTGATTATGTTCTTATTTTAGGATTATTGTGAAGGTCGCGGGAAGTCAACATCAAAAGGTGACACGAATACGACAAAGACTACCCCTTTTGTTGGACCGATGCAATGATGCCCTGATGATGGAGCGTTTTTTTGGGCCGATGAAGCTAGACGTAAAATTGGGCCGTTTCTCTTTTGGACCGAATTATTAAAAACTCATGGGCCGAATTATAAAAAAACTTTTGGGCTAATTTTTGTGGGCTAAAAACTTGGAGGCCCATTTCTCTATTAGAAGTCCAAGACCTAGTTTTGTTTTGTTATAAATAGGCCTTAGGAGATGGATGAAACAAAAACACCTACACATTTTTTTACATTTTTCTCTTTTCCTCTCTCTCTCTCACGTCTCTCTCTCTCTTTCTCTCTCTCTTTTTCTTTTCATTTTTAAAGTCTAGATTCAATGAATCTAGACATGTCTCTTAATCATCATTAGGAACCTCCTTTGATCCATCGTCTTTGTAACCGGTTTAAGGAATTGAGCCAATAGCTAACGGTTGAAAGCGTTGGCTCATGAATCTAACCGGGTTTTAGTAATATATGTCTATTTTTAATTAAAATTACGGTATTTCAGAGTCATCTCTTGTTATTCTAGTATTACGATTCTCGTTGGTTCGATACAACTTGGTTTTTATTTTGGTCTCATTGCGGCTTTAGTTCTATTACAAACCGGAAGTCCGAATAATAAATTCGGATTCCCAACTTTTGTTGGTTCACGGTTTGTTGTAGTTTATTAAATCCGTTTTATGTTTCCAATTTTATAAAAATCAAGTGTGCATTAGTTAGTTTTCCTTTACGTTACTTATTTTAACGCACTTTAATTCTCGCAATTTAGTTTCCGTAATTTATTTTCTGCATTTTCATTTCAGTCTATTACTTTCTGTTAATTTAATTCTGCAATTTAATTCACATCATTTATTTTCAGTCTTATATTTCAAGTGATTATATTTCCTGTCTAAGGACACGTTGTTGGCACAACACTCCTACGATTTCTATTGTTGAGTGTTTGAAAACGCCAACCGTCTCCTTTAGTTGAACATAATATTTTCTGTCCAAGGACACGTTGTTGGCACAACACTCCTACGATTTCTATCGTTGAATGTTTGAAAACGCCAACCGTCTCCTTTAGTTAAAATTTACATTTCTATTTCTGTTATATTTAGAATCAGTACAAAGTTAAGCTGGGACCGGGACTGATAAAAAGTTAAAATGGTGTATCGTATCGCATGATTGTCCGACGTTATTTAAATTAAAGTTATATTTTATGGTGGACTGCAATTAATCAATTGACAACTGGTTTATTGTATACCGGCTTATTTGAGTTATATAAAATATCGACTTTAAGATAACGAAGGAATGCAATCTCATATTTTTAACCAATTATTAATCTTATCCCAACAGAACATTGTACCGTGTGCTTCTTTTTAATTAACCGTTCAGTAGTGTTAATTAACCCCCCAATCAAAAATATTGTTTTCGAATTCGCCATCTGAGACTCGCTTTTACAAACCCAACTTTCGAGGAGAACTTTTCCACGCTTCCCTGTGGGATCGATATTCGGTACTTTGTACCATTATTACTTGTTACAAACGGCAGTAGATTAAGATGTATACTTGCGTCGAAATCTATTTTCTTGCATTTTAAAAAGGTGTAAACACGAAAAGCCGCGAACAAGGACCTTGGTTCTTTACACTATTTTCTTGATCTTGAGGTGCTCTCAGACCCATCGGGAATTTATCTTTGTCAAGCCAAATACACCTCAGATCTCTTGTCAAAAGTTGGGATTACTGACAACAAAACTGCATCCACTCCTCTTGAGCACAACCTTCATTTGGCTCCGAATGCTGGACCCCCTCTGCGTGATCCTACTTTGTATCGACAGTTAGTGGGGTCACTTGTCTACCTGACAGTGACTCGACCTGACATTGCCTATGTTGTTCATACAGTTAGTCAGTTCATGTCTGCACCCTGTTCAGATCACTATGCTGTAGTCTTTCGCATTTTCGATATTTAAAGGGGACTATGTTTCACGGTCTTCATTTTACATCCGCATCATCATTGACTTTGCGAGGATTTTCTGATGCTGATTGGGACAGTGACATGATTGACCGTCGCTTTACTACCGGCTACTGTTTCTTTCTTGGAGACTCAGTCATATCTTGGAGGAGCAAGAAACAATCTCTCACAGCTCGATCCAGTACTGAAGGTGAGTATCGCGCACTCGCTGACACGACTCAAGAACTTGTGTGGTTACGCTGGCTACTCTCTGACATGGGGGCTCCTCAACATTCTCCAACTCCATTGTGGTGCAACAACAACAATGCGATTCAGATCGCTCACAATGACGTCTTTCACGAGCGAACGAAGCATATTGAAATTGACTGTCATTTTGTTCGTCAACACGTGACTCGTCAGACTATCCAACTTCTTCCTATTTCAACTATTGATCAACCGGCCGACATTTTCACTAAAGCTCATCTACCAGGACGGTTTCGTGATCTTGTTTCCAAACTCAATCTGGCTCATTCTTCTCCCGATTGAGTTTGAGAGGGGATGTTATTATATATGTGTGTATAATGCCCATGCCCATGGGCCCATATAGTCTTTGTATATAAATCCCTTGTATCTTCTAGTTTAGGTTAAGTGATTCATATTACATTTGCCGTATTGTATGTTTGTTCTCTTAATCAATATATGAAGTCATCAAGCCTTCAGCATATTCATCGTCTCTTTCAATCATCATCATCATCTTCTAACAGTGATAATCAGATGAAGAAACCTAACCCACCCCTTTACCTTCTTTTGACAAATCCCCGATTATCTTCTCCGGCTAAAACAACCCAAACCCCATACTTAAACACTATAATTCTAACTTTTTGAGGCACGATAATAACATATAAACATATGATCCAACA
The DNA here is from genome assembly GCA_023525745.1 of Arctium lappa. Lineage (NCBI taxonomy): Eukaryota > Viridiplantae > Streptophyta > Magnoliopsida > Asterales > Asteraceae > Arctium > Arctium lappa. The sequence goes on along the minus strand of CM042056.1, from coordinate 14,970,506 downwards.
TTTAGACTTACAAGGAAATCTCAGTAATAAAATATTGAATATATGAAAATTACGGATGTTAGAGCCCTTAAAAATAAAATTACTAATTTATCCTTTATTTGTTAATTCAAAGTATCCTTAATTATCTTAAATGAGTTTCTCACACTAGATCTCACGGTTATCACAAATTACGGAGTTCTCATTTAATTAAACTCATATATATATATATATATATATGTATGTATGTATGTATGTATGTATGTATGTATGTATGTATGTATGTATGTATGTATGTATGTATGTATGTATGTATGTATGTATGTATGTATGTATGTATGTATGTATGTATGTATGTATGTATAAATGTATGTATGAGAATGTTCAAATAAGAAGCAAAAAGATTCAGAACGTAGAAATAAATAATTCATACGTAAATCATTGGTAAAATTGAAAAATATTTTGCTTACCTATCTTTTTACAAATAAATTCACATACACATGTGAATTTACGTTTTCACAAAACGAGTATTATATTAATTACTGAAACGAGCATAACCTTAAAATGGTTAGGTTTAGGTTGAAATTTTGGCCCAGCCACATTTGAGGTTAGGTCAAGTTTAGGTTCATCCTTTCACAATGTTGATCTTTGTTCCAATTTTTCATTGTGATTTATAGGTTTGAAAATGTTTTATTTAGACAACTATATATGGATATTCTTAAAAGAGTGTCTGTTTACTTGAGATCGATTTTGTAACGGTCGCAAGCGATTGTTGTTGCAAATTAACTATTGTTTATGTGAAAGTTTCATAGAAGATGCTATAATTGTCTGACAAAATTGTTTTACATGTAGTTCTAAGAAAAAACCATCGTACTTGAATTTCTTTTACAAGATCACTCATTGTTTGCAACGTATAGTCTTGTTTTAATTTCCTATTTAGATAAGAATAATGATTGATTTATAGTAAATCTTGACGATGTTGATACAAGAAATTGTGATGATTTTCAACTCCCATAAAAAGAATTTAAGTATTAATATTAAGGGTTGGGTTCCGGTGAAAAGTTGAGTTAACTGTGAGAAACGTGAGAATTGGTTATCAACCGTTGGATGAGAAATTGACGCACATTAGAATGAGATGCACCGGATCAATTCCCTTTTAAGCCGCAATTCATGGGAGGGTTTCAGATTAAAAGAGATCAACGGTTCAGACCCACTTCTCACGCTTCTCACCATTAACTCAACTTCTCGCTTCGCCTTAATATTAAATATGCAATTACATGAAACACAATTATAATTGTCACACATACCATTAATTAATTTTTAATGTAAGTGTTATCCGTCGCTAAAATACTCTTGAACCATAACAATTAAGTTTAGGAGGCTTCGGGGTTGTTTGTTTTTTCAATTTCAGCACTTATTTACCTATTATCACTTATTCGGTCAGATGTTTTTAAAATAAGTGCGTTTGTTTTTTACATCTATTAAGATCCACTTATCACTTAAACTTATCTGTAAGAAAAAGGGGTAGCCCTGTCACTTTTTTTCCTCTTATTTCATCATCAGAGCCGTATCATGCCCATTCTTCAAGTCGGTCGCTCAAAATCGATCTCCAAAGGCCCTCAATCTCCAAATCGATCTCCCTGTTCGATCCATGTGTTCCTGATTTTCTGCTGTGTTCAATCTCCTTGTATTCTCGATTTTCTGCTTTGTTCGATCTCCTAGTGTTCTCGATTTTCTGGTGTGCTCGATCTCAATACTATAATAGGTCCATGTGTTCTCGATTTTCTGATCATATGTTTGATCTCCGTGTGTTTCTGCTTTGTTCTCGATTTTCTGCAATTTCTCGATTTTCTGCAATTTGCATACGAGACCCAATTTGGAGGAAAGGGTTTTTGTTTTTATTATTATTTATAATATTTGGTTTTGAGGTATTAAATTGAGGGACTTTCCTTCTTGTTTAGGTCAAAATGGTATTCAACGGATCCTATCACTGTTACTAATAGAATTGCACAAAATCTTGCGACTTATGTTTACCAGTGCAGAATGCTTAATTTTGTTTGCTTCATTATCACTGTTACTTGGACTACAAACTTAAATATTTGTTCTTTAATCACTATTACTTGGTTTGGAATTTGGTGAAGGCTTAATTTTGCTTGCTTCATTAATTATCATTGCTGTGTTTGTGTCTGATTGATTTGGTTTGGAATTTGGTAAAGGCTACTTTAATGAATTGATTTGGTTTGGAATTTGAATGTATTTAAAATTGACAGATGATGTAGTTTAGTTAAAATGAATTGCTAGTTTATAATTTAAATGTAAATTTTATAATGATGATGAATAAACAAATTAAATTGTATAAAGAACATAAATTCAATATTATAATATTATGAAGGGTAAAATAAACAATTAATTAGATTCAGACATTTATTAGTTTACAAAAACAGACAGTCTAAATGATTCAGATTTCAGACTTCAGCACCACCTCTTAAAAATCAGAAGTGAAATCAGACTTCAGACTTCAGCACCTCTTAAAAAACAAACGCCACCTTCGTTTTTTTATTTATAGAATCAAAAGTAGCATGTAATTACCAAAACACCCTTAATTACTACTGAATGAATACATGCATGCCAACTTACAAGAAATTAAAAAACCTAAAATAAAATAATGTACAACGTGAAACAAACGATATATATTTAAATGAATAAACAAATACCACACGTTATTAATTGTGTAATCAAAATTTTCATCATTGAATTAAATAGTACTTATCAATTAGTTTAAATTAAAAAATTTATTCCTATAACAAAAATATTTTGTATATAAACTACTGGTTTAACGGCCAAAAAATAGACACACGAATATAGCCATGGCGGAGTCTCTATCCTATACTACAAGTTTCTTTACTCCGATCACCACCATTGTCACCACCTCCATCAATATTCCGATTATTACGTATTTAAAAACCCTCGATCCGAGCTAAAAAATCATCATTAATCGTGTGTTCTCGCCGTCCAAACTACACTCCCAACCACATCCCAGACCCTAACTACATTCGCATTTTGGACACCACTCTCCGAGACGGTGAACAGTCTCCGGGCGCGAGCATGACCCCGAACGAAAAACTCAAGATTGCTTGTCAACTTGCGAAATTGGGTGTTGACATCATTGAAGCAGGCTTCCCTGCTGCCTCGGTATCCGAGGTATATAGAAGCCGTTAAGTTGATCACAAGAGGTTGGAAATGCAACGGTCGATGACGACATTAATGGTCATGTGTCGATTATTTGCGGCTTGTCGAGGTGCAGAAAGGAGGATATTGACAAGGCATGGGAGGCCATGAAGTATGCCAAATTCCCGAGAATATTGTTGTTTATAGCAACGAGTGAGATTCAAATGAAGTACAAACTGAAAATGACAAAAGAAGAAGTGATTGAAAAAGCAACAAGTATGGTGGCGTATGCAAGGAGTGTAGGGTTTAATGACATTGAATTTGACCTCGAGGATGCTACAAGGTATATTTTTATCTGATAAAGTTCAACTATTTGTGATAGAAATTAAATTATTATTCAAGGAACCATCGTATATGTTCAATATTTTATATTATTAACTAAAATAGATTTAAAAGTACTATACCATCTTGGCACTTTTTATACTAGATCAAGCATTTTTGCCAAGTGTAGCTAACTCTTTAATGTAATATTTGGGTAATTAAGAATAGTGATTGGTTTGCATAAAAAGTGAGGTGAAATATATCAACTAAAACATTTTGTGAGAAGTGTCATATCATATCTGATTATATGATCTGTGGGTGTATTTAATCACATATGATTAAATGTCTATGTATTGTCAATATAACATGTATTTAATCATATATGATTAAACTTGTGTATCATATACGATATCACACTTCTCGCCTTCTCACAAAATGTTTAGTTTCTCATTTGAACTTACCCCTAAAAACACATACTATATATACTAGAGCATTGAACATCCAAAATGGGAAATCCCACCAATGTGGAATGAGTTGTTCTCAACTATCAAGCATCTACACAAGGGAACGATGTAAATCGTTCATTTGAAAAACAACAAGGTATACATATCTATATAAAGGAAAACGGTAACCATCAATTTCATTATTTATTTTATTCAAAAATTGATATTTCTTTATTAAGTTATTATTATTAATTATATCTATTATAGTTTTAATAATAATTATTACTTAATTGTTAGTTTATTATTATTAGTAGACTTTATTGTTTTGAATTGAATTATCAAGTTTAATAAAAGTTCTTTTAGGGTGCGTTTGGTATGCAGAACTTCCTGCTGAACGGTTCACGAAAGATTACTGAACGTTCAGTTCATTTACAACCCTATACATATATATATATATATATATATATATATATATATATATATATAATATATTGTAATAGATACAAATAAAAAAAAAACAATTGCCGTTGAGTTAATAGATTTTTTTGACAGAGTTGTTACGAAATCATTAATGAAATGCAAAACTACAATGACTACTAACATAATAAATGAACACTGTGGACCCAAAGTGTAATTTATACTATTACTAATTAAGCATCTTATTGGTCAATGCCATATTTTGTGATTGGGTGTTGCCAATGCACCCTAGTCCATATTGCTAGGGTGCAATTATAGTTATAATTTTGCTTTGTTTTCCGAACCTTCCGTTCATTTTTTTTTTAATTATAGTTACGATTTTGGTCCCTGAACTCTTTTTATTGATTTACTTTATATCTTTTGGTTTTATATTTTACATTTTTATTATATTAACACATATAAGCATATATCAACTAATATACGTTAAAAAGTAATTTTTAATTTTAACAAGTTACACTATTATAATCATCTTGTCAATACCTTCGAAATGAGTTCAATATTGAATATTTTTTGATTTAATTGTTATAAGAAGAAAAATACATTTTACAAAGTCCAAAATTAATTTTTAAAAACTAATCCGCTATATTGACAAAAGTTTTTTGAGTTGATTTGAGTTGCTTATAGAATTTTAGACGTGACATATATACAAGATGTAAGGGGTGATGGGAATTGTGGTTTCCGATCAATAGCTGTTTGTCTCGGGTATGGCGAAGACCAATGACCCTATGTTCGTCATGAATTATTAAATGAGTTAATGAGTTCATATGCGGCATACTTTGGAGTTTTCTATGGAATCGATTAAATACTTACTTCGTTGTCTTTTTGGAATCGCCAGCACCAGAGCAACACTGGATGACTATGCCTGAGACAGGTATATTGATAGCCAACATGTTTGGTGTAATCTTTCACCTTTTAACCAATGGAGGTTGTATGACTTGTTTTCCTCTCTGGAAAGGTCCCGAAGAGTTTCAATACCATCCGGTCCTTACAATTTCACACGTAAACAACAATCATTATGTGATGGTCCAGTTAGAAGGAGAGTACCCAATGCCTCCCATTTCAGCATTATGGACCCGTTACAAAATCCCGTCAGCAGCTGGATGACAAACCATATATATGTCACGTCTAGAATTCTATAAACAACTCAAACCAAATCAAAAAACTTTTGTAAATATAGCGGATTAGTTTTTAAAAATTAATTTTGGACTTTGTACAATTTGTATTTTTCTTCTTATAACAATTAAATCAAAAAATATTCAATATTGGACTCATTTCGAAGGTATTGACAAGACGATTATAATGGTGTAACTTGTTAAAATAAAAAATTACTTTTTAACGTATATTAGTTAATATACGCTTATATGTGTTAATATAATAAAAATGTAAAATATAAAACCAAAAGGTATAAAGTAAATCAATAAAATAAGTTCAGTGACCAAAATTGTAACTATCATTAAAAAAAAGCAAAGGAGGGTTCGAAAACAATGGAGTCATTATTGGGTACTCTTATTAGACTAGGGTGTATTTGGAAGGACCCTTCATGGATTTGGACATGAATCACATGATACTTGTGGAAACAAAAACTTCTGAAATTTGAAGAACGAATAAGGAAATTTAAATAAAATAATGTAGAATATACAAACACTATAATATATTAATTTGTGATCAAATTAACTAATTTTATCAAACCACGTGTATCAAGTGAAGATTTTGATCACAAATTTATTCATTGTTTGCTTCACGTTCCATATTATTTTATTTTTAATTTCCTATAAGTAGTCATTTTTATAAAATGTATATCAAAATTCAAAATACAATCGTACATTAATTAATACCATAGGGCCACTAGCATAATAAATGAACCACATGGACCAAAAATGTAGTTATTATTAATTAATTAAGCATCTTATTGGTCAACTGTCTATTATGTGATTGTCACACATGATACTTTTGGGGGTTGTTATTTGCACCCCCTATAGGTAGGGGTGCAATTAAAATCACCTAGGATTAGGAAAAACATCATTTTATTCTCTCTCTCTCTCTTTCTTAGTTTTTATTTTTATTTTTTTATTAATAGATAATATTATTAATTAGTGCAACTAATTATTATTTTATTTATATTATATATAATTTTTTTAAATAATTAAACTAAAAAAACAATGTCTTGTTATTTATAAAAAAATAATCTATCATTTATTTTACAGCTTTACAAATTTCATGAATTGAATAAAAACTTCAAAAACTAAAATAGTAACAAAAAAATTTCATTTTATCTATATTCTCATATAATATATCATCGATTTTTTTGCAACTCGAGAAATCAATAAAAAAAAAACTCATCATCTTTTTCAACTTAAAAATTCAAGATTAACCAATCAATTATTATTTTAAGTTTTTGAATATTCAAAAATAAGTCATCATTGTTTTATGAACTTTTAAAAAAATTAGATAATAATTCATCATTTTTTTACCAAAATTTTGAATATAAATTAGTTTATGTTGTATCATCTTTTATTTATAGAAAAAAATATACTTGTAATAAGAAATATAAAAAAGTATTGTTATATAATAATGATAATAATAATATAAAATAATTTCCTTTTAGTCATTTTTTATATTTGTATTTTTTTTAAAACATATTATTTTTTTTATCTTAAATATTAATACAAAGAAATAAAACTAAAAAATAAATAAATAATAAAACTAAATATAAATTAAAAAAATATCTAACATAATATTAATTATAGTTTCACAATAACAATAATAATAATAATAATAATAATAATAATAATAAAAGCTTGATTAAATGATAGAAACATATTAATAATAAAATATAAAAAATAATTAAAACACAAATAAATTTAAATACGATGATGCAATGATTGAATTATGATGAATAATAGTTAGGAAATAGTGTCTTTAACACATAGGGAGGGGTGCAAATATCCCTACCCTACTTTTGGAAACAAAAACTTCTGGATTATGATCAACTTCGAGGACAAAAAAGGAAATTAGAATAAAATCAAGAATAAACAAACACTATAATATATCTCTACTATTATATGAAAGTTCTATTATCGTTATCACTACTAAAAAAACAGCCTTTTCCGGCGGTTGTTTTCGGCGGAATATTCCGCCGGAAAATTTTCGGCGGATTTCCGACGAAACCCAACCTGGTCAAACCTCGTTGACTTTTGCCGGAAATCCGCCGAAAATTAGTTTTTAAATTATTATTTTTTTAAAAATTAATATTTCCGGCGGATTTTCGGCAGATTTTATTTAATTAATTACTTTCTGCCGAAAACGCTAAAAATATTAAATATTTATTTTTTCTTAGAAATTTTTTTATTAAAAAAAGTAAAAAAAGTTTGATTCCGCCGAAAATCCGCCGAAAACGCTAAGAAAATTAAATATTTTTTTTTCTTAGAAAACTTAAAAAAAAAAAAATTTGATTCCGCCGAAAACACTAAAAATTAAATATTTATTTTTTACTTAGAAAAGTTTTTATAAAAAAAAAAATTGATTCCTCCGAAAATCCGCCGAAAACACTAAAAAATAAATATATTTTTTTTCTTACAAAACTTTTTATAAAAAAAATAAAAAAAATTTGATTCCGCCGAAAATCCGCCGAACACACTAAAAAATAAATATATTTTTTTTCTTAGAAAACTTTTTATAAAAAAAATAAAAAAAATTTGATTCCGCCGAAAACACTAAAAAATAAATTTTTTTCTTAGAAAACTATTTACTAAAAAAAATAAAAAAAAAATGATTCCGCCGAAAATCCGCCGAAAACACTAAAAAATAAATATATTTTTTTTTCTTAGAAAACTTTTTATAAAAAAAATAAAAAATTTTGATTCCGCCGAAAACACTAAAAATAAATATATATTTTTTCTTAGAAAACTTTTTATAAAAAAAATAAAAAATTTTGATTCCGCCGAAAACACTAAAAAAATAAATATTTATTTTTTCTTTAGAAAACTTAAAAAAAAACTGATTCCGCCGAAAATCCGCCGAAAACACTAAAAAAATAATTATTTATTTTTTTCTAAGAAAACTTTAAAAAAATAAAAAAATTGATTCCGCCGCAAATCCGCCGAAAACACTAACGTACACAGTTGGTCTTTAGCGTACACAGTTGGTCTTTAATTGATCCGTTTGGGCTTTAACGTACCTAGTAGGACTTTAATGAGTATAGTTGAGCTTTAATCGATCCGGTTGGGCTCTAACGTACGTAGTTTGGTTTTAACGAATCCAGTAGACTTTAATGGATCCAGTTGGGCTTTAACGTACCCAGTGGGGCTTTAATGGGTACAGTTGAGTTTTAATAGATACAGTTGGGCTTTAACATTCCCAATTGGGCTTCAATGGAACCAGTTGAGCTTTAACGTACACAGTTGAGCTTTAACGTACACAGTTGGTCTTTAGTTGATCCGTTTGGGCTTTAACGTACCTAGTGGGGCTTTAACGTACCTAGTGGGGCTTTAATGGGTATAGTTGAGCTTTAATCGATCCTGTTGGGCTCTAACGGTTCCGGTTGGGCTTTAACGTTCCAGTTGAGCTTTATTGGATATAGTTGGTCTTTAACGTACCTAGTTGGCCTTTAATTGATCTAATTGGGCTTTGACGTACCCAGTGGGTTTTAACGGATCCAATTGATCTTTAATGGATCCCGTTGGCCTTTAATGGATCCAATTGGTCTTTAATGTACCCATTTAGGATTTGACGTACCCAATTGGGCTATAACGTATCCAGCTATTATTTAAAGGATCCATTTAGTCTTTAATGGATTTAGTCAGGCTTTAACAGATCCAGTTGGGTTTTAACGTACCCAGTTGGGCTTTAACGTACATAGTTGGGCTTTAACGTACCTATTTGGGCTTTAACAGATCCAGTTGAGCTTTAATGGATCCAGTTGGTCTTTAACATACCCACATGGGCTTTAACGTACCTAGTTGAGCTTTAGCGTACCCAGTGGGGCTTTAATGGGTATAGTTGAGCTTTAATCAATCCAGTTGGGCTCTAACGGTTCCGGTTGGGCTTTAACGTTCCCAGTTGGACTTCAATTGATCCAGTTGAGCTTTAACGGATCCAGTTGGGCTTTAATGGATCCAGTTGGGCTTTAACGTACCCAGTTGGACTTTAACGTACCTAGTTGGGCTTTAACGGATCCAGTTGGACTTTAATGGATCCGGTTGGGTTTTAACGTACCCCGTTGGGCTTTAACATACTCAGTTGGTCTTTAACGGATCCAATTGGGTTATAATGGATCCGGTTGGGCTTTAACGTACCCAGTGAGACTTTAATGGGTAAGTTGAGCTTTAATGGATACGGTTGGGCTTTAACGTACCCGGTAGGGTTTTAACGCACCCCACCACCACCACCACCGCCACCACCACCAACAGTCACGACCACCACCAGCAGCAGCAGCCACCACGAACTCTCTGTTCTTTGCGGTGCTGAGGTTGCTCTCATCATCTTCTCTAATCGTGGAAAGCTCTATGAATTCTGCAGGACCTCTAAGTATATATTTCTTTCTCTCTCTACCTAGATCTCTCTCTCTCTCTCTATACATATATGTGTATATGTTGGAAATTGAGTGTGAGGTTGGAATTTTTCCATCCCACAATGGTAGAGACACAAAAGAAATTGTAGCTTATAAGTCTATCATCTCAAGTGGGTGTTGAGTAAATTGGTAGGCTTATGGTGGGGGTGCAACGCACACGCGCGCGCGCGCGTGGCCGTGGCCGAGGCCGAGGGCGCGGTTCTCGCGAAGAGTCGCGCACTTTGCACTTCGCACGCTCGCATCGGACTACGAGCTTTCTTTTTTACAGATTGATATATAAGAGATAATTATTTATGCAACTTGATTAATTTCCAGATAAGTTTCGTTTTAATAATTTTATCTGATAAATATCAATTTTATCTTAAATAAAACGTGGGTTTCTTTAGTTGGAGACTTATTCTCCAACTCTAACTTCCAATCCCGTTTCTTGGGGAGGAATTGGAGAATATTCTCCTTTTATTCCCTCTGTTTTAACTATAAATTAGAGCCTTCTCATATGGGTTTGAAGGACTGAAAACGAAGCTTTCTGGAATATATCTCGCTGGTGTTCTCTCTCAATCTCGCTGCTCCACTCTCTCGCTCGATCTCTGCCTTCTTTTTCTGTCTCGACTTTGTGTTATAGTTAAGCATTATAGCTGTTAGTGCTTAACAAAACTGTATCAAATCCTGGGGGTTTAGCGAGCTTAATTCTCACAGCATTAATAGAGAATCGTTAAAACCTTTAAGGACAGGTTTCCATTAAACCGTACAGTTTTTTGTTCGTTGCTGTTGGAGATCTACTACACAGGTTGGTTTCTCGTTTACGTTTTCTGCATGTTCTTGCTTTCGTCCACTAGAGTGGACATTCTGATTCTACTCCTTCTTCTATCGTATCTATCGTGAAGGATAGAAACGTTATTAGGATCACCTTTAAACTTGTTTGTTTAATAATCGTCGTATCTTAATAAAAGATTCTAACTTTATATTTATAAGCTTGAATCTTTACAAAGTTCGAGTCTTTATTAATAAATTTGTGATCTTTATAAATAAAGTTATATTTTTATTTATAAACTGTTTTATTGTTCACAACTGGATTTTCTGATCTTGAAAATAAATTTCAACAGTATATGCATGTATCTTTGTTGGGTGTTTATTTTTCCTTTTTTGCAGATTTTAGAATATGGGTTCTCTTTTGTTTGTTGATTTGATGAAGGATTTAGGTCTTTTTGAGTTGAAGTTGATTTCTGCTCATTTACAAGAAAATTTTCTTGAGGTTTATCATGTAGGTTTGGTTTAGGATTTTGATCTGGTCAGTTTATGATCCAAATCTTTTAATGTCAACATGAAGTTACAATAATCACAAAAGGAAAAATGAGTGAAAAAGAAGTATGAAAGAAGAATCAATTCTCTTTAATTTTTGTTTTAATTCCTTTTTCTCGATTAATTATAAACCAAGTTTAATTGATCTTGTATCAAATAATACTTTATTTTTATAAATTTATTTATTATAGTATTATAATTTTTTATTGATTTTTGAAATGTTTTGAAGATGATATTTAAAATATAAATTGAAAATATTGTATTTTTTAAAAAAAATAATAAACGAAAAAAGATCTCAAATGATTTGCTTTTACTTTTGATTATTATCAATTGTGAATGATTGGAGGGTGGATGGTATCTACTTGAACATTTAGGGAGGTTAAATACACTTTTCTTTTTGCTAAATGCACCAAATGATTGCAAAAAATCATTTGGTTTTTTTTGTTTTTTTTGTTTTTTCGTCTTTTAGTTGTCTTTTTTTTATTATATATTTTTGTTTATATATTTTTGTTTTGATTTGAAAATAAATAAATATTTATAAATATAAATATTACTAATTTTTTTAATTATATAATTATAAAAATAAAACATAAATATTGCGATTTAAAAATTATAAAAATAAAACATAAATATTGCAATTTAACATATAAATAGAATATAAAATAATCTATATTACATTCGATTATTCTAAAATAACATTATTCGTAGTACAATTAACACGTAAAAGCTTCATGTACTTCTTTATTCGCTCTGAATACGGGGTAGCCCATCCAGCAACACACCGATAACTGTGATGGAAAAAAAGTGATACAATTTGCGGAAACGGATATCCTTCTTCCATATCTAATTTGACATAATGGTTACTATTAACGTACCCGATTGTAAAAACAACAAGTTCATACCACAGTGGAGGAGTGGACCTAAGCGGCAAGTACGTCCCACTGCCGGTCATACTTATAACATGTAATATCACATTATATTTTGAAGCAATCAAGACACCTATTTCAGGCATTGTCATCCAGTGTTCAAATGGTGCACCTTGATCTGATCGAAAGAAGTTTAGAGTGTTATAAGTAATATCTCAATGTTCACCTCCAAAAACGTTGATGTACTATGTCTTGTATTGCTCTAACTCTTCCATCAAGTTATACCGAATTGTGGGCCATGCATCTTCATGAAGACCCATCAAGACAACTATTGCTCGGAATCCGCAATTTCCATCACCTATCACATCATGTACCTGTTTGATGTAAGGGTGAAACAATGTTGGAAATTGAATGATGTATGGATGTGCATTATTATTTTTGAACATGAAAGAACTGTGTCTCGCGGGTTCTTGGTAGCTCATTTTTTCCTTGTCAACAAATCTAGACGCGTTCGAACAGCTACGTCTAAGGGGTCTTTCACTTGTAAAAGACGGGTCAACATGAGTCAGAAATGAGGGATCAACATTAGTTTTTCTGAAAAGCTTATCCTTCAACGAGGGTCGTCCACGAGTAGTCTTGTTAACAACAGGTTCACGAACCGATGTTTTTGATGCACTGGCTATCTCTTTTAGCTTGGCGTGTAAACTGAACTTACCAAATCTCGATTGCTTGTTAAATTCCTCAGTAAACATTTGGACTTCAGCTTCACAACCTACAACATATTCATACGTTTCATATGTTTTATGTAGTACATATGATATATAATTAAATAATTAAATCCAAAAATATTCAATATTGGGCTCATTTCGAAGGTTTCGAAGAGACGATTATGATGCTGTAACTTGTTAAAATTAAAACGTATTTTTTAAACGTATTTTAGTTAATATACGATTTTATGTGTTAATATGATAAAAATGAAAAATGAAAAATAGAAAAGTAAAAGATATAAAGTAAACTAACTAAATAATTATAGGGGTATAAAATATAAATATATATTTAAAATCATTATCACCTACCTACTCCATACGTCTTCTTCCGCACAAAAATTTACAGTGCCACGAAGGTAAAAAAAACACTATGAAGGTAAAAAAAGCTAAACCAAGTTAAAAAAATCAAACCTTCATAGATAAAAGACTGTGAAGGTATATCCGAACCTTTACAGTGAAGACGCTGTGAAGGTAAAAAAATCAAAAGTTACAAATTTATAAAATAAAATAAAATCAAAGCTTACAAATTTATAGAATAAAATAAAATTATAAATATATATAATAATAATAATAATAATAATAATGGATATTAATGATTGGATCGGAAAAAAATGAGTCACTATTTGCACATTTTTGGTGCAAATAGCACTCTCCAACATTTATTTACCTTTTTAGTGTGAATTTATTTACAACCATTAAATAACCATAGTAAAGTAATTTATACTATTACCAAATATACACACATATTTTTATTATTATAATTATTATTTTTTTATAACCGTAAGTTTCGTTGGTTGTTTTGGTTGTGATTGAGGTAAATTTTTTTTTTTCTATTTTCGATTGTGTATGTTTTGTTAATTTTCATAGTTCTTTGTTTGTTTATTTCAATTTTGAGTGAAGTTCTTCAATGGTTGTTATTGCTTATTAATATATTCTTATTAAAGTAATTGCACACTTTTTGCAGGACATGTTTACAAGCGATTCATGAAAAATCACATCCTGGATATATGGATGTGCGTTATTTATAGACGATTGTATTTATGTTTTGTTTAGTTACGAATTTGAAATTTTGTAATAAGTTTTCAATATATGGGTTTGGAAACACAATACTGCATGTAATTATTTTTCCAAAATATTTTGCTAATAATCAATATTAACCTTCAATTTTATTTATTAGTTGACGTGCAAATAAACTATACAAACTCGTGAAAAAAATCGTGATGGATGGAGAAATATGATAAGAGCTAAGTTATTGCTTTAATAAGGAAGCCTCACCGAAATATGTTTAAATAAATAAATAATTAAATAAATAATTTTCGACGGAATATTCTGCCGAAATTCTGCCAAAACATTTTCACCGAAATATGTTTAAATAAATAAATAAATAATTAATTAAATATATAAATAATTAATTACCGCTACACCACAAGCCTTGTTTTGCGCCCCTTCTTCCTCTCACGATGAAGACCCCCACTTTCTCCGACAAAGACCACAATCAATCTTCCCAGATGATTACCGCTACACCACAAGCCTTGTGGTTATCAAGTGAAGATCTTCTATGATATATTATTTGTTTCATTAAGTTGTATGCACTAAGTGAAGATTTTGATCACAAATTTATCGTAGTGTTTGTTTATTCTTTTTTTGCTTCACGTTCTATATTATTTTATTTTAATTTCATATATGTATATAAAAACTCAAAATACCAAAAATATTGGGACTCATTTGCATGTTGTATTTGGTTTTTAAAAATATGCCAATGAAGATCCTTGTAAACTTGCTATGATTTAAGAGGTTTTAATTAGCTCCTATGATTTAAGAAGTTTATAACAACCGATAATGTTGAAGTTACAAATTAATGGATAGGGTTGGTGTTCGCGAGTTTAAAGAATGTCGATTCCTCATATATACTTAGATGTGAGTTTGAAAACAAATAAAACCCATAAAAAATGTTTTTATGCCATCTTTTGTGCTAAAACCGTTGCTCGGTAGAGAAATGTGGAGCAAAACTTACTGTAGAAGGTGCTATTACTAATCAATCGTGTAATGGATAATGATTAGTAAGGGGTTGTTTGTTTACTTCTTAATGGTTTAATTAAGAGGTGAATTTTGTTTGACAAAAAAAAATCTGTCTCTTAATAATTCTAAAACTCTTTGAATTGGTTTTGTACCTTGGGTCTCCCTCAATCTTTAAGCGCCCTGATTTCATTATGAACAATTACTAAACGACCATAATTGATGTAGGGAGAATTTGAAAACTATCTAGGCCTTTATTCTATCTTTGGAAAAGAAGAAAACGAGATCAAAGAAGGCTCGGAATTTGACATCAAAAAAGGAGCAAACAGCCCCTACCGGTAGTTACATCGAGAGTTAAGTCTCGATACAAGTACCGGTGACCACTGGATCAGAAACTACTTAGAGCTTCACCGAGACTTAAGTCTCGGGACAACTATCGAAAACATATTTCCTTATTTTTAATTATTTAAACTTAGGATAATTATTGTTAGCTTTATTTATTATTAGAATTATTATTTAGTTTCATTTTATTGCTTATTTAAATAGTTTTCTAGTTGGTTTATAATTAGGATAGATTTAATTTTATTAGTTAAGCCTAGTTATAAATATGATTAATCTCTTTATTGTTTTGAATTGAATTATCAAGTTTAATAAAAGTTCTCTTAGGGTGCGTTTGGTATGCAGAACTTCCTGCTGAACGGTTCACGAATGATTACTGAACGTTCAGTTCATTTACAACCCTATGCATATATATATATATATATATATATATATATATATATATATATATATTTTGTAATAGATACAAATAAAAAAAAACAATTGCCGCTGAGTTAATAGATTTTTTTGACAGAGTTGTTACGAAAGACTAAATCATTAATGAAATGCAAAACGACAGTGACTACTAACATAATAAATGAACCGTGTGGACCCAAAGTGTACTTTATACTATTACTAATTAAGCATCTTATTAGTCAATGCCATATTTTGTGATTGGGTGTTGCCATATGCACCCTAGTCTATATGGCTAGGGTGCAATTACAGTTATAATTTTGTTTTGTTTTCCAAACCCTTCACAACCGTTCATTTTTATTTTTAATTATAGTTACAATTTTGGTCCCTGGACTCTTTTTATTGATTTACTTTATATCTTTTGGTTTTATGTTTTACATTTTACATTTTTATTATATTAACACATATAAGCATATATTAACTAATATACGTTAAAAAAATAATTTTTAATTTTAACAAGTTACATCATTATAATCGTCTTGTCAATACCTTCGAAATGGGTCCAATATTGAATATTTTTTGATTTAATTGTTATAAGAAGAAAAATACACTTTACAAAGTCCAAAATTAATTTTTAAAAACTAATCCGCTATATTGACAAAAGTTTTTTGAGTTGGTTTGAGTTGCTTATAGAATTCTAGACGTGACATATATACAAGATGTAAGGGGTGATGGGAATTGTGGTTTCCGATCAATAGCTGTCTGTCTCGGGTATGGCGAAGACCAATGGCCCTATGTTCGCCATGAGTTATTAGATGAGTTAATGAGTTCATATGAGGCATACTTTGAAGTTTTCTATGGAATCGATGAAATACTTACTTCGTTGTCTTTTTGAGAATCACCAACACCAGAGCAACACTGGATGACTATGCCTGAGACATGTATATTGATAGCCAACATGTTTGGTGTAATCTTTCACCTTTTAACCAATGGAGGTTGTATGACTTGTTTTCCTCTCTGGAAAGGTCCCGAAGAGTTTCAATACCATCCGGTCCTTACAATTTCACACGTAAACAACAATCATTATGTGATGGTCCAGTTAGAAGGAGAGTACCCAATGCCTCCCATTTCAGCATTATGGACCCGTTACAAAATCCCGTCAGCAGCTGGATGACAAACCATATATATGTCACGTCTAGAATTCTATAAGCAACTCAAACCAACTCAAAAAACTTTTGTAAATATAGCGGATTTGTTTTTAAAAATTAATTTTGGACTTTGTACAATTTGTATTTTTCTTCTTATAACAATTAAATTAAAAAATATTCAATATTGGACTCATTTCGAAGGTATTGACAAGACGATTATAATGGTGTAACTTGTTAAAATTAAAAATTACTTTTTTAACGTATATTAGTTAATATACGCTTATATGTGTTAATATAATAAAAATGTAAAATGTAAAATATAAAATATAAAACCAAAAGGTATAAAGTAAATCAATAAAATGAGTTCAGGGACCAAAATTGTAACTATCATTAAAAAAAAGCAAAGGAGGGTTTCGGAAACAATGGAGTCATTATTGGGTACTTTTATTAGACAAGGGTGTATTTGGAAGGACCCTTTGTGATTTGGACATGAATCACATGATACTTGTGGAAACAAAAATATCTGAAATTTGATCAACTTTGAGAACGAATAAAGAAATTTAAATAAAATAATGTAGAATATACAAACACTATAATATATTAATTTGTGATCAAATTAACTAATTTTATCAAACCACGTGTATCAATTGAAGAAGATCTTCTATGATATATTAAATTAGTTTAATTAAATTGTGTGTATCAAGTGAAGATTTTGATCACAAATTTATTGTAGTTCTATTTATTCTATTGTTTGCTTCACGTTCCATATTATTTTATTTTTAATTTCCTATAAGTAGTCATTTTTATAAAATGTATATCAAAATTCAAAATACAATCTTACATTAATTAATACCATAGGGCCACTAGCATAATAAATGAACGGACCAAAAATGTAGTTATTATTAATTAATTAAGCATCTTATTGGTCAACTGTCTATTATGTGATTGTCACACATGATACTTTTGGAAACAAAAACTTCTGAATTATGATCAACTTCGAGGACAAGAAAAGGAAATTAGAATAAAATAATGTAAAACGTGAATAAAATCAAGAATAAACAAACACTATAATATAGAAGTTAATGTAGTTATTATCTTTTTTTTTTGGGAAAGAGTGTCCCGAGCCTTTGGCCCAGACTAACCCCTTGGCAATGAAACCGACTGCTAAAGCATGCAACCCTAAGGTTAGGGACGGATATAGAAATTTTTTCATACGGTAGCACCATAAAATATAAACAAAAAATAATTACAAAAACCACGGTTTTTATCGACATGTCTTCATCTTTTTAACGTTCAATATTTCTTGATGTGTTTTTATCCTCATTCCACCATTTCGAGGGATTTCTTAAAACTTTTTGCTTGATTTCGAAAGAATTTTAGGTTTTTTTTATCGATTCCGAGGGATTTTTTCGATTTTTTTGGTTGATTTCAAGAGTTTTTTCGTTTTTTTGGTTGATTTAGAAAGTTTTTTTTTTTTGGTTGATTACGAGGTATGGTTGCACCTTTTTGAAGTTTCCGAAATAATACGGTAGCACCTTCCAAAACGATACGGTTGCACCTTTCACGAACCTAAATTTTTTTACCCTTCATCGGAGAAATGATACGGTCGCACGTGCCACCGAGGCCACAAGGCTAGATCCGTCCTTGCCTGAGGGTATACCCAGTGGCCACAAAGTTGCGAATGCAGGGAATCGAACCCGGTTTGAGCACTATGAACTCCCCAGGTGATTACCGCTACACCACAAGCCTTGTGGTTATCAAGTGAAGATCTTCTATGATATATTATTTGTTTCATTAAGTTGTATGCACTAAGTGAAGATTTTGATCACAAATTTATCGTAGTGTTTGTTTATTCTTTTTTGGCTTCACGTTCTATATTATTTTATTTTAATTTCTGTGAGTCCGTGTGATTGAGCACGATCTTTACCAGATAATCAAACAACAAACAAGATAGATAAACCAACCTGTTTGTATTAACAATAATCGATTACAAGTATGATACTTTGAAGCTCTCTGTTAGTGATGGCCATCTTGGCCCCGCCCGACCCGGCCCGATCGGTTAACCGAGCCCGACCCGTCTGAAAGCCCGGCCCGGCCCGATGCCAAACCGGTTTGAAGCCTGAAATCATGGACCGGTTTGGGTTTTTGGCGTTTTTGCCGGCCCGGCTTGACCCGAGCCCGGTTCACGGCCCGGTTTTTGGCTCGGCCCGGCCCGATTCGTACTTTAAAAAAAAAAAGACGTTATGTTACCGTTTATATACGTTTTTTTGACCTTTTTTTTGTATTTTTTACCCCCCAAACCCCTATAAATACTTGTATTGTAAGTTTGTAACTTAAAATTATATATAAAATGTATTTTTAAAGTGTATTTTAGTGATTTATTATAAACAAAACGTATTTTTAAAGTGTATTTTAGTGTTCCATTATATAAATAAAATACGAAAAAATCATCGTCCCAATCACGGCCCGGTTTGGGCCCGGCCCGACCCGGTTTTGGTTAAACGGGTTTACCCCAAACCTAACCGGGCCACACCTTTTCGGGTGAAACGCGGCCCGGCCCGGCCCGAAGCCCGTTTTGGCCCGGTTTTTGCTTTCACTGTAAAGGCCCGAAGCCCGTTTTGGACCGGCCCGGCTCGGCCCGAGCCCGATTTTTGGCCATCACTACTCTCTGTTGTTTTCTCTCTGATGAATAGTAGTTGGGTTGATGTTGTGTGTAGTGTAAGTTATGTGTTATGAGATATGAGATATCTCATATCACCTAATAACATAGTATCTAATAATAATAATATCTAAAACTAATATCCTAAAATATCTATTAATTAGATATTTAGGAATAATACAAAATACAATAATTAAGACAATAATTAACTTTGACAATTATTACAAATTAACATTAGACTAATCTTGAGAGTAACTTTTCAGCTTTAGCTTCAGACTAATCAAGTTTAATAAAAGTTCTCTTAGGGTGCGTTTGGTATGCAGAACTTCCTGCTGAATGGTTCACGAACGATTACTGAACGTTCAGTTCATTTACAACCCTATGCACACACATATATATATATATATATATATATATATATATATATATTGTAATAGATACAAATAAAAAAAACAATTGCCGTTGAGTTAATAGATTTTTTTGACAGAGTTGTTACGAATAAACTAAATCATTAATGAAATGCAAAAAGTGACTACTAACATAATAAATGAATCGTGTGGACCCAAAGTGTACTTTATACTATTACTAAATACTAATTAAGCATCTTATTGGTCAATGCCATATTTTGTGGTTGGGTGTTACCATATGCACCCTAGTCTATATGGCTAGGGTGCAATTATAGTTATAATTTTGATTTGTTTTCCGAACCCTTCACAACCGTTCATTTTTATTTTTTTTAATTATAGTTACAATTTTGGTCCCTAAACTATTTTTATTGATGTACTTTATATCTTTTGGTTTTATATTTTATATTTTATATTTTATATTTTATATTTACATTTTTATTATATTAGCACATATAAGCATATATTAACTAATATATGTTAAAAAAATAATTTTTAATTTTAACAAGTTACACCATTATAATCGTCTTGTCAATACCTTCGAAATGAGTCAAATATTGAATATTTTTTGATTTAATTGTTATAAGAAGAAAAATACATTTTACAAAGTCCAAATTTAGTTTTTAAAAACTAATCCGCTATATTGACAAAAGTTTTTTGAGTTGGTTTGAGTTGCTTATAGAATTCTAGACGTCACATATATACAAGATGTAAGGGGTGATGGGAATTGTGGTTTCCGATCAATAGTTGTTTGTCTCGGGTATGGCGAAGACCAATGACCCTATGTTCGTCATGAATTATTAGATGAGTTAACGAGTTCATATGCGGCATACTTTGGAGTTTTCTATGGAATCGATGAAATACTTACTTCGTTGTCTCTTTGGGAATCGCCAGCACCAGAGCAACACTGGATGACTATGCCTGAGACAGGTATAATGATAGCCAACAGGTTTGGTGTGATCTTTCACCTTTTAACCAATGAATGTTGTATGACTTATTTTCCTCTCTGGAAAGGTTCCGAAAAGTTTCAATACCATCGGGTCCTTACAATTTCACACGTAAACAACAATCATTATGTGATGGTCCAGTTAGAAGGAGAGTACCCAATGCCTCCTATTTCAGCATTATGGACCCGTAACAAAATCCCGTCAGTAGCTGGATGGCAAACCATATATATGTCACTTCTAGAATTCTATAAGCAACTCAAACCAAATCAAAAAACTTTTGTAAATATAGCGGATTAGTTTTTAAAAATTAATTTTGGACTTTGTACAATTTGTATATTTCTTCTTATAACAATTAAATCAAAAAATATTCAATATTAGACTCATTTCGAAGGTATTGACAAGACGATTATAATGGTGTAACTTGTTAAAATTAAAATTTACTTTTTTAACGTATATTAGTTAATATACGCTTATATGTGTTAATATAATAAAAATGTAAAATGTAAAATATAAAACCAAAAGGTATAAAGTAAGTCAATAAAATGAGTTCAAGGACCAAAATTGTAACCATCATTAAAAAAAAAGCAAAGGAGGGTTCCGAAAACAATGGAGTCATTATTGGGTACTTTTATTAGACTAAGGTGTATTTGGAATGACCTTTTTTGATTTGGACATGAATCACATGATACTTGTGGAAACAAAAACTTCTGAAATTTGATCAACTTTGAGAAAGAATAAGGAAATTTAAATAAAATAATGTAGAATATACAAACACTATATATGAAAGAATCTTTTAAGAATATTCATGGTTGTCTAAAATGTACATTTCAAACTTATAAGTCACAATGAAAAATTGGAAAAACTTATTTCAATGGGACAAATTAACATCAACATTATATATGAAAGAATGAATTAGAACTAACCTCAAATATTGTGTTTCGGCCAAAAAGTTGAACCTAAGGCTAAACGCCTAAATCTAGTCTTATTTTGAGGTTCATTTATATTTAATCGACCAACTGAGTCAGTGTAATAATTTTGTAATTATTTTTAAATTTTGTATATTAAGATAATTATTTTATGATAGGTACTATTATCAAAAAAATCTTGGATCGTTGTATGTGAGGGGGTAAGTATAAAGAAATTAAACAAAAATAAATGAGTCGAATTAATTAAA
The DNA here is from genome assembly GCA_023525745.1 of Arctium lappa. Classification (NCBI taxonomy): domain Eukaryota; kingdom Viridiplantae; phylum Streptophyta; class Magnoliopsida; order Asterales; family Asteraceae; genus Arctium; species Arctium lappa. The sequence goes on along the minus strand of CM042056.1, from coordinate 14,948,540 downwards.
ATAAAAATGTGTTGACATCACTCAGAAACCTTATTACAAAGTAAATACACATACATACATATATAAATACACACAATAATGAATTACAGTTTTATCCTTCACACTTAATTTGAAGGGCTAATTAATTACCCTTCCTTTAATTATTGTAATACTCAGTTTGCAACACTTGGTCTCTTGATCTCCTCGATCGTGTTCCAATGCCAACAAAAACGAGCAATATGCATGGTTTGGGTCACATCCCTCGATCTAAACCAACAATGTTTGATGATGGATAGTCGATTGTTCTAGAAATGACAATTTAAACAACTTGAATAATGATTTTCGATTAATATATAATTGGTACAAAATGAATTATAGTTCCTAACGGGATGAAAGGTTTAACGATAAAAACGAACAACACCACTTAAGGAATTAATATTGAAATGTTTTAATTCGAACTAGCATCGATAATGAACGGTGCATACACTAAAGAATAAATATGCATATACGTACCTATATTTCAGTTTGATACCAACGCTAGTACGTCGTCATCGGTAATAAACTGGGACACAAAGGAGACAGTTACTCAGTGGATAGAATTCTTGCATACACATGTTGTACCAATCACATATATAATTAGGAATCACATTTAATAGTTATACATACATTGAACCAACCTGTTTTCATGAGACCACATTTTTACATATGAAACTTCACAACAAAACACTGTGAAGGTAAAAAAAAACCGAACATTTACAGCAAAAAATCCGACTTTCACAGTGTTTTGCAGTGAGTGTAAAAACGTGGTCTCACAAGTCTCACGAAAACAAGTTGGTCTCACGTGATCTCAAGTCTCTCTCTATATCCAAGATAAATACACACCGTATACCATGAACATAAAAGTTTTTGATACCTTTTTCGTTTCAGCTACGGATTTAAAGCGCCAAAAGAGATCATTAAGTTCCTTTCCATCAATGTTGTGACCAAGCTTAATATATTAATACAAAATAGAACAAATTAATACTTAAGTAATACTAATTTAACAAAGGTGTCGCTTACTCATTATTTACAAATTGATAAGACTTCAACATTGCATACACTCACCTCAATAAGTTTAGCTTTTAAAGCCTGCCGTCCACTGCACAACAATATATATTCGAAAATCATTAGAATACTCGATAAACAAAACATAATTAATCTATTGTAAAGAAGTAGCTAGACGATATATATCAGAGACTAGGTCGTAGTATATAATTAACGGGACTGTAGGTAATTCAGCACACCTAAGTTTTCCAAGTGTAAATCTATATTCATTGGATTTGTGAAGTCCAATATCTTCAGGAGACATGATTTCATATGTGCTTTTGTTCTTTAGCATTCCGTCCTACATGCAAAATAGAAGACATACAAGGTTATATATATCTAGCTAGCCATGATTTATTATAAATTAAGTAGTTTTTAATAAGTATATAGCCATGATTATAACCACAGGAAGTGTATAGTGGGTTTCTTAATTAAGACCAACCTGGTGGACTCCACTTTCATGAGAAAAAGCATTGGCACCAACAATAGCCTTGTGTGGTTGCACTTGCATTCCAGTGTACTCTTCCACCTAAATAATTATGACATGTTGAAATGAGAGTTGATTAATTATTCTCTTGAAATGATTTAACAGAAACTAAAGCTGGTTGTGACGTACTGGTTAAGGTCCAGAGGGATGTGGTGGAATATCTATTTGCCCAGGGTTCGAATCCACGTGTACACAACAATTGTGGCCACTAAGGTTCAATCAGGGCTGATAACTTACAGTCATAATTTACTAAAAGATTAGTGTAGGCATAGCCTAGGACACCATTCCCCCCCAAAAAAAGAAGCTTTGAATATGTATTACATACCATCTTGCTAGTCATGACAATATGCCTAGTATTGATGCCTGTGTAAAGACCGCCTAATAACATTTCTTTGCATTTTATAGTCATTACCACCTGTATATGTTCAACAAAATTAAAAAGTGAGGCTTTTATTAGTTGAATAATATTAAATAAAAAGAATTGAATAAAACTAAAAAAAACTCATTACCTCCGATTCTATCAATAAATTCATAATAAGGGAAAACCACCCTTTTAAATCTATTGATACAAATGTATTATCAACAAGAATTGAAGCCTTATACTCACCTCTTCCAAAGAAGCATTACCAGCTCTCTCACCGATTCCGTTTATTGTTACATCTACTTCTGTTGCACCTGAAGAAATCCCCTGGAATCTTCCACAAATGTTGATTAGCATATTACGATTGATCACATCAAAGCGAAACTAAATTTAAACATAACAATCGTACCTCTAAAGTATTGGCAACAGCCAGTCCTAGATCATTATGGCAATGGATCGCAACGATGACATTTTCAATGCCAGGAGTGTTGGCTTTTATGTCAGCAATGAGTTGTCCGAACTCACGAGGCAAACAATAGCCAACAGTATCACCAATGCCAATAGTGGTTGCACCTGCTTTAATAATCTCGCCCAGGATCTCATATAAGAATTCCCTCTCCGATCTGTTAACAAGCATCAAGTCCATTGTCAATGAGGATCATGCAATTGCAAGCTTTTCCTATATATATATATATATGTGTGTGTGTGTGTGTGTGTTTTAGGGGTAAGTTCAAACGAGAAACTAAACATTTTGTGAGAAGGCGAGAAATGTGATATCGTATATGATACACAAGTTTAATCATATATGATTAAATACATGTTATATTGACAATACATAGACATTTAAACATATGTGATTAAATACACCCACATACCATATAATCAGATATGATATGACACTTCTCACAAAATGTTTTAGTTGATATATTTCACCTCACTTTTTATGCAAACCAATCACTATTCTTAATTACCCAAATATTACATTAAAGAATTAGCTACACTTGGCAAAAATGCTTGATCTAGTATAAAAAGTGCCAAGATGGTATAGTACTTTTAAATCTATTTTAGTTAATAATATAAAATATTGAACATATACGATGGTTCCTTGAATAATAATTTAATTTCTATCAGAAATAGTTGAACTTTATCAGATAAAAATTTACCTTGTAGCATCCTCGAGGCCAAATTCAATGTCATTAAACCCTACACTCCTTGCATACGCCACCATACTTGTTGCTTTTTCAATCACTTCTTCTTTTGTCAATTTCAGTTTGTACTTCATATGAATCTCACTCGTTGCTATAAACAACAATATTCTCGGGAATTTGGCATACTTCATGGCCTCCCATGCCTTGTCAATATCCTCCTTTCTGCACCTCGACAAGCCGCAAATAACCGGCACATGACCATTAATGTCGTCATCGACCGTTGCATTTCCAACCTCTTGTGCGATCAACTTAACGGCTTCTACCTCGGATACCGAGGCAGCAGGGAAGCCTGCTTCAATGATGTCAACACCCAATTTCGCAAGTTGACGAGCAATCTTGAGTTTTTCGTTCGGGGTCATGCTCGCGCCCGGAGACTGTTCACCGTCTCGGAGAGTGGTGTCCAAAATGCGAATGTAGTTAGGGTCTGGGATGTGGTTGGGAGTGTAGTTTGGACGGCGAGAACACACGATTAATGATGATTTTTTAGCTCGGATCGAGGGTTTGAAATACGTAATAATCGGAATATTGATGGAGGTGGTGGCAATGGTGGTGATCGGAGTAAAGAAACTTGTAGTATAGGATAGGGACTCCGCCATGGCTATATTCGTGTGTCTATTTTTTGGCCGTTAAACCAGTAGTTTATATACAAAATATTTTTGTTATAGGAATAAATTTTTTAATTTAAAACAAATTGATAAGTAGTATTTAATTCAATGATTGAAAATTTTGATTACACAAATAACATGTGGTATTTGTTTATTCAATTAAATATATATCGTTTGCTAGCTTCACGTTGTACATTATTTTATTTTAGGTTTTTTAATTTCTTGTAAGTTGGCATGCATGTGTATTCATTCAGTAGTAATTAAGGGTGTTTTGGTAATTACATGCTACTTTTGATTCTAAAAATAAAAAAAACGAATTGAAGCCTCCTAAACTTAATTGTTACGGGTCAAGAGTTTTTTAGCGACGGATAACACTTGCATTAAAAATTAATTAATGGCATGCGTGACAATTATAATTGTGTTTCATGTAATTGCATATTTAATATTAAGACGAAGGATCGTGTGAGAAGTTGAGTTAATTGTGAGAAACGTGAGAAGTAGATTTGAATCGTTGATCTCTTTTAATCTCAAGTTCTCCCATGAATTACGGCTTAAAAGGGAATTGATCTGGTGCATCTCATTCTAATGTGCGTCAATTTCTCATCCAACGGTTGATAACCACTTCTCACGTTTCTCACAGTTAACTCAACTTCTTACCGGAACCCAATCCTTAATATTAATACTTAAATTCTTTTTGTGGGAGTTGAAAATCATCACAATTTCTTGTATCAACATCGTCAAGATCCACTATAAATCAATCATTATTCTTATCTAAATAGGAAATTAAAACAAGACTATACGTTGCAACAATGAGTGATCTTGTAAAAGAAATTCAAGTACGATGGTTTTTATTTTTCTGAAAAAAGTTGCAATCTTTGCAACCCACATCTTAACCGTTGGATTAATGATCGACGATTATTTTATTTTTATTTTTCTGTTTTTTTAATTAAAAATTTTGGGCACCATATCTATTGTAATCGCCGATCATGAATCCGACGGTTAAGATGTGAGTTGCAATGTTTGCAACCTTTTTAAGGGTTGCAAATAAAACAACCCCTATATATATATATGAGTTTAATTAAATGAGAACTCCGTAATTTGTGATAACCATGAGATCTAATGTGAGACACTCATTTAAGATAATTAAGGATACTTTGAATTAACAAATAAAGGATAAATTAGTAATTTTATTTTTAAAGGCTCTAACATCCGTAATTTTCATATATTCAATATTTTATTACTAAGATCAAGGTTCTAAATGACGTGAGGCGTGGCGTGGCGGCGAGGCCAAACCTCAAGTCTTAGGAGTCACGGCGAAGCCATGGCGTTTTCAAGGCGTGACTTATGGTGTCAAATTTCTAATTCATATATAATATTATATATAAAAACGTATGTTTTGTAGTGTTACTAAATGAGTCAATATTAATAAGCAAGTTAAATTAGGTTATATATTAAAAACTTGCAAATAAGACATTAAAAACGTAAAGAAAAATCAAATATCTCATTACGATAAATGCGCATTAGGCCATGGCATGCCATGGGTTTAACGTGGCGTGACACACAAGCCTTGGTGCCATGGCGTGCCATGGCGGCTGTGCGGCGAGTTTTTTAGAACATTGACTGAGATTTCCTCGTAAGTCTAAATGTTGGATCATATGTTTATATGTTATTATCGTGCCTCAAAAAGTTAGAATTATATTGTTTAAGTATGGGGTTTGGGTTGTTTTAGCCGGAGAAGATAATCGGGGATTTGTCGAAAGAAGGTAAAGGGGTGGGTTGGGTTTCTTCATCATCTGATTATCACCAAGATCGAGAGAGAAGACAAGAAGATCAGAAGGTGGGGTGGGTTCTAACACGTGGTGGGGTGGGTTCTAACACGTGGTGGGGTGGTACAATTTACAAAAAAGTAAAAGAAAAAAACTACTTATTGAAAATAAATAAAAGAGTGAATTGCAAATTTGGTCCCTGGGGTTTGTTATTTTTCTCACATTTGATTCCTACAAAATTTTTATTGCAAGAAAATCCCCGTGGTATGCAAAAGTGATCGGAATTGGTCCCTGTGTCTAACGTCCGTTAGTTTGCAACTGTTAAATGCCCCCATGTGCCTTGCACATGAGGGCATTTTAGTCCTTTAACTTATTTTTTTGTTTTTCACTAAAATAATAGACCACAGGGCCGAATTTGCAATTTACTTTATCCACTATTATATCTAATATTATACATCTAACCTGCACATTTCAAGAAAATAAATGAAACCAAAATCAAAATCAAAATACAATAATTTTATCATAAACATCATAAGAATATCAATAAAATCTGAATATGTATGATAAATTTATACAATCTTTAAAAGCAAAACCCTAAAATTGAGATGGAGAACATCAATAAAATATAAATATAAATGATAAATTTATACAATCTTTAAAACCAAAACCCTAAAATTGAGATGGAGATCAGGTTGGTTCCTCTTCCTTGCTGCCAAACAAACAAACCACAAATCTAACCTTAAAATTGAGTTGGAGATCAGATCCTCTTCCTTGCTGTCAAATAAACAAACCATAAATCTAACCCTATAGATGGGGAGATGACGAAGACGATGGAGTACTAGAACAACAAAGGGGATGGAAAACATACTGAGTATAATCGACCCAATGCAGAATCGACCGAGAGCAACAAGTGATGGTGTAGTCAGTTACTCAGTTATGGTGGAGAAGAGATCGAGCAGTCACGATGGTATGGTTTGGAGAAGAGATGGCAATGAAAGGAAAAGACAGGGTAAAGAGAGAAGGGATGGTGGTAGAGAGATAAGGTGGTCGGTGGTAGAGAGAGAGAGGTGGGTGGCCAGTGGTAGAGAGAGGGCGGTCGGTGGTTAAGAAGGGGAAAGGAAGTATTATAGGGTTAAAAGAAAGTTATGGTTAAAAATACCATTATACCCTCATGTGCAAGGCACATGGGGGCATTTAACAGTTGCAAACTAACGGACGTTAGACACAGGAACCAAATCCGAGCACTTTTGTATATTATAGGGATTTTCTTGCAATAAAAATTTTGTAGGGACAAAATGTGAGAAAAACAACAAACCACAGGGACCAAATTTGCAATTCACTCTAAAGAAAAAACAAAAAATATTAAAAAGACCAAAAAGCCCCTTAGTTAACGGACCTTTTTAACAAGAGTTAGTTTGAAGGATCAAAAGTGAAGAAAAATGGTAATCATAGTGACCAAAACTTTAATTAGTACAAAAGAGGGATTAGAATTGGTAGTAAGTGACAACCACAGGGACCAAAAATGTAATTTACTCTATTAATTATATATTTTTTTTGTGGGAGTTGAAATCATCCCAATTTTTTGTTAGGTGGGAATCGTATCTCTAGCATTGACAAGATACTTTTTATTATTTTTTGAGTGAACTGTGGATTTTGGTCATGTGGTTTTGTGATTTCTTTTATCCTGATCCTCATTTTATGTTTATTGTGAATTTGGTTCTTATGGTATTCAATTTGTCTTGGCCATGGTCCTTCTGACTAACATCTCCGTTAACTTCGTTAAATCAATGATCATTTTAGCCATTTGCCATTTTTTTGTCCTTTTACAATAAGAAAAAAAAACAATACTTTTATACACACACATATAACGATATCAAAATAAATAAAATAGAATATTATTGTATGATTTGATTGTTTAACTTTTTTAAAACCTTAACATGAGACATGACACTCAATAAAGACTCTCAAAAGTGCAATTATGCGATATGAAGACTCTCAAGACGTCTCTTGCGGTTGCGAAAAGACATGTGCAAAACTCACATGAGACATGACACTCAATAAAACTCATAAATTTACATGCACCATAATTAAAGCCTACACATTTCAAAGTTCACTCATGCGTTGCAAAACGTCGTAAAATAATATTCCATAAAACTCAACAAAAATCGCACGGAATAAAATTCCCAATAAAACTCAGACACCAAAACATGGAAATAACTTTTTTCCTTTAAAACCTTAACATATGTGGAGGAGATCCAATGTCAAGGTCGTAAATTGCAGTTATTTGCCCGAGACCCTATACAATGTTAAAGCGTGGATACTACAATATCCGAAAGTAGCGTTCGACAACCACATGGATAAAGAAAATCTCAACAAAGTTTACAACTATGTGCAATAAAACAATTTTATGCATGTTTAAACTAATGGTTTAAAATCTCGTGCGTGCTAATCATGTTTCCAAAAACTCAATATACGACCCTCATGATGCTTTGGGAAAGTATGAAATACTTTATGCAAATCAATCAATCAATCAATCAATCTATCTATCTATCTATCTATCTATCTATCTATCTATCTATCTATCTATCTATCTATATATATATAGTGTTTGGTTCATTTGAGAAATGATAAATATATGAGAAATAGAGAAGTAATCCTAGCCATTTATATAGTCAAGATCGGATTTGACTAATCAAATATTGCGGCTTTGACCGGTCAAAAGTTGGAGCTTTGACCGGTCAAAAGTTGGAGCTTTGACCGGTCAAAAGTTGGAGCTTTGACCGGTCAAAAGTTGGAGCTTTGACCGGTCAAAAGTTGCGGCTTTGACCGGTCAAAAGTTGCTGCTATCCCAAAAATAGAAGAACAATTTCGTAAATTTTACAAAACACACGGGCTGTGTTCATATATGAACATGTATAATTCACATATGAACTATATGTTCATATATGAACCAGTGCAATTCACAACTGAACTCTTTTAACTGATTCATATATGAACCTTTGTGATTCATATATGAATCAGTTGAATTAACTAACAGATTCATATATAAATCTGTATGAATCACAAAGATTCATATATGAATCAGTTGAACTAATTAACAGATTCATATATGAATCTTTGCGATTCATACAGATTCATATATGAACTCATCATGTGTATTTTACGAAATTACCCCTCTACCTTCTATATATCACACAAGGAATTATCCGGTGCTTCGCGGTCAAAGCCGCAAATGTTGACCAGATGAATGACTAAGATTACTTCTCTATTTCTCATATATTTACCATTTCTCAAATGAACCTCTCCCTATATATATATATATATATATATAGGGGAACGATCAATTGGAAACCAGTATTACATTGGAAACTTTGGAAACCGAAATCAACCAATCAATGAATTTCTTTTTTTTATTTTTATTTTTAATTGAAAAGGTTATTTTTTTCTTTTACATTATTTCATAATATATATGGTAACTGTTATTATTATTATATTAATAATTATTTAGTTTTAATTTAACTTATATATGGTAATAATAATCATTGATTAATTTAAAAATGAGATATTTAATTTAGGTAAATTATTTAATTTTAATTTAGCTTATATATGGTAATAATGAAACAATAATGCTAACACGATGAACCTGATGAATCTATTTTCATTATGAAACAATAATGCTAACACGATGAACCTGATGAATCTATTTTCATATACGGATATGCATCTGAACAGGTAATGAAACAAAAATGGGAAGTTAACAAAAATGACACAAATTCATCATGTTTCATTATGAAACAATAATGCTAACACGATGAACCTGATGAAATCTGTAATCCAATGAAATCTGTAATCCAATGAAATCTGTAATCCACAAGTTCATTCTTTTTCATCACAATATTAGACTGCGTGAGAAATTTTATAATAAAATGAAATTAAAAAAAATATTTTCTTACATTTTAAAAGAAAAATAATTTTTTTGATGAAAAGACAAATGCTCCACGTTTTCATAGTAAAAAAAATAACAAAATTTAGATTGCGTGGGAAATTTTATTTTGGTTTCAAGTAATCTAAATAAAATAAACCTTTTTTGCCATATTTGAGACACAAGATCAAAAGACATATTTACCCTTTTTATCTACTATTTTTATTTATTATTAATAAATTAATTAATTTACTACCATATATAATTCAAATGAATCTTAACCATTGATTATAAAGATCAATAGTTGAAATTTGGTTTTCAAAATTTCCAATAACCTTAAAGTGATGACTTGGCATTGTTAGAGAGTAGGAATGAGACTTCTAAAATTTCTCAAATTTTTGATTTTTAAAATTGTTTATTATGTTAAAGACTTTTATGTTAGTAAGTTATATTTTTATTAAATGCATTTGGTTTTTTTTGTAATTTTACAGGCACATTGAAATTTATGTCATTTATGTTAGTTAACTATTCATTTTCTGTGACGCCCCGTTTTTCCCATAACATCATAAAATTTACGTCTGCGGAAGCGTTCCAACAACAGCTCAATAGCCTAACATTTATAATAGCTATTTTATGAACTATAATCTTCATGCGATCCCCTTCATGTCTTATCCTGATTTTACCTGAGATACATATATGGAATATGTAAGCTTTATGCTTAGTGAGCAGTTATGATTTAATGAAGAAATCATCTTTCATAAAATATATGGTTTTAGTGCATAGAATAACAATTCAATACTATTCTCATAATTATGCATAATAACATTGATGTATAAACCATTTCTATAAAAACATCATATTCTTTTAGTGCGAGATCTCATATGTGTAAGTATTTCAAACATTCTCAACAGGATCCTAGATCCCTGGAGTTCCGCGAAGGATCTTCCCCCTGACGTCCTTTTTGCAAGACGTTCTCATTTCTTATACTCCGTCGGGTATTTAACATGGTCATACTTTCACATGCACAAAACATTTCATATGCCATATCTAAAATACATGTCTTTCTCATAAAATGCATTATAAGCATAACCTTATCTCATGCAAAGCTAGCATGTCAAAACATCATTTCAAATATTAATCATGCATAAAAATATTTATATAACATATACGTATCCCAGTAAATCTCATAACGTACTCACCTTTATTGCTTAACTGAAATGCTTGATTTACCATCCTAAAGTGGATGTAACTCTCTAAATGTTTCGAATATGATTTTGGTGTGATTTCTAACAAAGTAAAACTTCATATTTATACTGATACATATGCATGAGGTGTCATATAGATGAGACGGTGCAATGAGCCGCCGTTTTCTTTTTCTTTTTGGTGCCTACACAACACACACACACACATATATATATATATATATATATATATATATATATATAATATTTATATATATATATGGGCGGAGCCAGGAATTTTTTATAGGGGTGTCTAGAAAAAATGTAAGAAAAATTCATGATTTCAAGGTTGAGAAACCCTTTTTAGTATATATGTTTTTTAGTAAAAAGTTGTCCTAAAAATATTTGAAAGACATGAGTGAACTAAATAACATAACTATATCTATATGTGTACAAACAAATAGAGTAAGCTTTTGTTTTTGTGTAAATGTCGATACTTGGAGAGGTGGAAAAAAAAAGATACATAAAAACTGAGAATATTATTAACGAGAGAAGGTGCCTAGTCCATTACATTTTAAAATTGAATCTTAAAATTAATACATAAAAAAAAAATTAAAGGGTGAGGGGGAGCCACCGCACCTTCTGGTGCTAAGGTGGCTCCGCCCCTGTATATATATACACTATTATCTTTATCGAGTATAACTTTGTACACGTAACCCCAAATCTCAATTTGAACATATATTTAGGAACTATGTGATAATACCTACCCATAGGCATGCTAGTGTTATACCTTTTTCTAAGTTGTATAAATTTCCGTAATCATATTTTGATCTTTTTGACATTTATGGTATCTAGATTTTTTAACGTATTTGAATATAAAATTTGGTATTAATACGATATTTCTATTATCCATAAACGACACATTTCTATCGTTTTGCTCAAGTGACCATAAAATAAAAAGTTTATTTATTTTTTAATATGAAAACGTCATTACAATCTATGTAAAATCACCGAGTCCAAAAATATATGTATTATATAACTTATAAATCCATTTTGACTCTAAAATTAATAAAAACGATATATTTAATATTGAATCAGTCCTATAAATAAAACTTTGTCGGTTTTTGAATCTGAAAGTTTCATTGTGATCGTCATAAATCGCTGGTCACAAAAACATATTAGTCGTATTTCATAAAAATCCATACGACTAGCTATTTTGAGTAAAAACGACAAAACCTTTTAAATATAAATAAAAATATAAAATCATTATGCGAGAAGCTAAACATTTTGCGAGAAGGTGAGAAGTATGATATCATATATGATTACAAGGCTTGTGGGTGTGCTTAATCATATATGATTAAATGTCTATGTATTGCCAATATAACATGTGTTTAATCATATATGATTAAGCTTGTGTATCATATATGATTAAACACTTCTCGCTTTCTCGCAAAATGTTTAGCTTCTCGTTTGAACCTGCCCCTATATATATAGGGGAGCGATCAATTGGAAACCAGTATTACATTGGAAACTTTGAAAACCGAAATCAACCAATCAGTTAATTTCTTTTTTTTATTTTTATTTTTAATTGAAAAGGTTATTTTTGTCTTTTACATTATTTCATAATATATATGGTAACTATTATTATTATTATATTAATAATTATTTAATTTTAATTTAGATTATATATGGTAATAATGATCATTGATTAATTTAAAAATGAGATATTTAATTTAGGTAAATTATTTAATTTTAATTTAGCTTATATATGGTAATAATGAAACAACAATGCTAACACGATGAACCTGATGAATCTATTTTCATTATGAAACAATAATGCTAACACGATTAATACGGATATGCAACTGAACAGCTAATGAAACAAAAATGGGAAGTTAACAAAAATGGCACAAATTCATCATGTTTCATTATAAAACAATAATGCTAACACGATGAACCTGATGAATCTATTTTCATTATGAAACAATAATGCTAACACGATGAACCTGATGAAATTTGTAATCCAATGAAATTTGTAATCCACAAATTCATTTTGTTTCATCACAATATTAGATTGCGTGAGAAATTTTACAATAAAATGAAATTAAAAAAATATTTTCTTACATTTTAAAAGAAAAATATTTTTTTTTGATGAAAAGACAAATGCTTCTCGTTTTCATAGTAAAAAAATAACAAAATTTAGATTGCGTGGGAAATTTTATTTTGGTTTCAAGTAATCTAAATAAAATAAACCTTTTTGCCATATTTGAGACACAAGATCAAAAGACATATTTACCCTTTTCATCTATTATTTTTACTTATTATTAATAAATTAATTAATTTACTACCATATATAATTCAAATGAATCTTAATCATTGATTATAAAGATCAATGGCTGAAATTTGGTTTCCAAAGTTTCCAATGAAACTTGGTTTCCAATTGATACCACCCCTATATATATATATTAATTAACTTTATAATATATATTAAAATATTTAATATATATTTAACAATATCAAATATTTTATTTTTATAATTATTAATCAGATATATCTTTCTCTTTTTTGTTTTTAAAGAAATATTTTCTAAATCTTTGAAATATCCTCTTTTCAATAAATCACTTTTCGATATTAAAATATTAACTTTTGAATCCGATGTAAATACCTCGATACCGGATAAATATCTTTAAATATATATCAGATATCGACATGCTTAACCTTTATTGTAATGATTTAAGATATCTAAATATACATAATTTTGTCATCAATGTATAGTGAAAACGGAGTGTTACAATTCGTCCTCGAAATTGATTTGTACTAGCTATCGACTTTAATTTTTTTATTTCTTATTCTATTTTCCATGTAATATGTAACACCCTCAAATTTTGTAAGAGCAACTAATGAAAATTTTCGATGTAGCATCAAATAAATCGACACATCTTCGACAAGCTAAACCCTCCTCGAGCACACAACTAGCACTCTTCGCTTCATAGCGTCACTAGGACTATTCCCAACTGGAACCTGTTGCACATGCCGATAAATAAAAGGTTAGGCTAACGCCTAGTGACTTCAAGAGTTTTCAACATGAATGAAGATATCGTTGAAAAGAAGTAATGCAATCTAAATCATAATCTTTCAATTTGATAGGTCTCAAATACGAAAACGACTAGTTTTCCAATAATATGCATTTTAGGCAAAGAAACACCAATATAAACGTTCTTTCGTAAATTAAGTTCAACCCAAAAACTCACTCAAACGTGAATAGAAATTGAACTCCCAATTATGAAATGCGGATAAAACTTTATATCCCGAAACACCCAAAAACACGGATGTGGCATAATACTTAACCCAGAAATCATGGATAAGATCCATATATACAAGACATCATCGAAAACTTGGTAATAAAATTCAATACCCAAAACAACACATTTCGGTGACGGGGGAGACCCGAATTCCATCGAATGTGGCGGGCACACAAAGTTAGGCCACTTATCAATGTTATATGAGCGTCACTTAGGGATAGAACACTCGTTAACATCAACCTTTCCGGGTCTATAGCTAACAAACCAACAAGCTCAACAATTCCATTACTATTGCTTAGATAATCATCAAGTTCAACCCCTCTAGGTCTGTACCTTGGAAATCTTCGTGCACTCATCAAGTTCAACCCCTCTGGGTCTGTACCTTGGAATTCCAAAACATCCCAGTTAAGCTCGTTCATAAGAAAATTGCAATTATTGGTCAGAAGACCCCATGCCTATTTCAAGTTACAATACGGGGATATTTATCCCACTCAAACTGACTCTTATGTCTATGGATCCATTTGCATTACAGCCTAAAACCTTACACGACTCCAAATGAATGAACTAGTGCATCCAAAACGTGTAATTCTCAAATAAGATGCAATAATACAAATCGTAACCAATGCTCTATAGTGAGCTATCAAAACTAAACAAATGTTCCAAAGACTCATCTGAGTGTAAACCAAGCCTCCAAATGCAATATACACGTTTGGCTAAAATACATGAGCCAACGGGGTTCCATAAACCAAAATACATCTTTTCCCAAAAATCTTTGTCTCCCAAATCACAATTGGCCTTCGACCCAAAATTAAAAGGTTTACCATTTCCAAAATGTTCCCAAGGTCGGGAATGATCAAAATTAAAGGACTCACACATTCGTACCTTCAAAACGTCCCGTTACATAAATGATGCATATTTCCAACAAACACTGAAAAGCTCATTTTTGACCAAATATCTATTTATGCAATAAATCAATCAAAATGCATTCATTTATGACACATTTATCAAAATGCCCAAAAATCCCAAATGTGGATGTTTTACAAAGTTTAATAAGTTAAACACTTCAAATAATCAAAAGTTACCAAATAACTCAACAATTAACAATTTCATGTAAAACACAAGTACTTTAAAAAGGACATTTTGACATGTACAACGTTTTCACAAATCAACTTGAACTCACCTTGCTAGATTTAGGCTACATCTAGATTTTCCCCAACTTGAGTTCCTTGGAGAAACTTTGGATCTAAAAGCAGAACCTTCCAAAACCTATATTCACAAATTTCCAACCATGAATATTACTCATTCAACCATTAAGAATCAATCCCCAAACATTTTCATCAAAATCCCCAATTTGGCCGAAACCCTAATTTTGACCTAACTTTCCCAAAGTCATCCCAACTGAATATTGGAGAAATAAAATACTAGGAAATCATCCGAGGAGTGATTATACTCATAAAGAAGCTTAGAGATGGAGAGGATGGACTTACAATTAGGTTTTGAGTAAAACCCCCAAAACTTAGAAATCTTCAAGAAATGGTGGAAGAACACATGAACTAGCACATGAGGTTGAGATCACAAGATTGGTGATGAAGAAACACCTTGAAACCCAAGGAAATGGCCTCAAAATAAGTTAGGGGTTGTAATGGTGTAACACCCTCAAATTTGGAAAGAGCGACTAATTAAAAACTTTCAAAAATACCTTAAAGGACAATAAAATCTCTTACTAATCCCATAATTGAAATTCATTTCTAAATTGAACCATCAAAAAATAAATAAAGTCTTACATAAAGACTAACTAAAGTCGAGTGTTACTATAACCCAATACCAATCGCTATCTCCAATATAAGTGCGGAAGACTTCAACAAGCTAATGACCTCTTCGAGCACACAACTAGCACTCATCGCTTCTCAGTGTCGCTAAAACTAATTCCAGAATGAAACCTGATGCACATGCCGACAAATAAAAAGGGTTAGGCTAACGCCTAGTGAGTTCAAGAGTTTAACATCATGATTATAAAGGAAAACGTAAATGAAAGTATTGTACTTATAATCATGATCCTTTGAAATGATTTACTTAACAAAATAAGAGAACAACTCATTTACTAATAATATGCATTTTATAAATGGATGCCTCGACATCAAAACATCCTTTCATGAAATAATGAAATCCAACACTTATTCGAAACGAAAATAATGGTAATGCTCGAGTAATGAAATTCGAGTAAGCTTTATAAAATAAACGACCAAAATATGAGTAAACTCAAGTTTCTAAGATTATAGCATAAGAGAGATAACTCAAACTCAAAACGTGGATATAAATTGACTCTCAATTTATGATAATGTAAATAATACTTCATATCCCAAAACACCCCAAAACACGGGTAGGGATTAATACTCAACCCATAAAACGTGAAATGAACTCATGTATGAAAAATGTCACCGAAAACAAATATATAAAAGACTCAACCCAAAGACAACACCTTTCGGTGATGGGGGAAAACCTGATTCCGCATAATGTAACGTGCACAAAGTAAGCCACACGTTACGTTAAATTGGTATAAGGATCAGGCTCAACATCTTTCAGAATACACCTATAGATACTAGCACGGAGGACTTACACCATGCCAAAGAGGCCTAGCCGCGCCTCAATGGGGAAAACTAGCGTTCCACCATTGGACAAATAATAAGAGTATCGAGCTCAGCCTCTTTCAGCATATACCCATTGATACGAGCACGAAGGACTTACAACCCAAACCAAACCGATGCCGAACGTGCCTCGATGTGGAAAACTAGTCCTCCCAACACCGGATAAAATACAAAAGTGCTCATGGATCCATAGCAGACGGGGCTGAAACATTACATGACTCGAAACGAATGGACTAGTGCATTCAAAACATGTAATTCCCGAATAAGATGCAATAAATACAAATCATAATCAAGCGCTCTACATTGAGCTATCAAAACCGGACAAGTGTCCCCAAGACCCAACAAAATCCAAACTAAGCCATAAGCTCAACAAATCCAACGACCCAACGTTGAAAGTCATAAAATGAAATCAAACGTAAACGACTC
The DNA here is from genome assembly GCA_023525745.1 of Arctium lappa. Classification (NCBI taxonomy): domain Eukaryota; kingdom Viridiplantae; phylum Streptophyta; class Magnoliopsida; order Asterales; family Asteraceae; genus Arctium; species Arctium lappa. The sequence continues at coordinate 14,931,575 of CM042056.1, read as the reverse complement.
GAAATAATGCAACCCATGCTTCGACACACCCAAATAACTTTAACATGATTTAGATCGGGACAAAACATTTTCCGAAGTGGGTTTATACATTTTCTTCTTTCAAACCGTCCCATGACACCCAATAGAATGCATTTATACTAAAAAATATGCTCCATGCAATAAATCATTTAAACACCCAAAATATATGGTTTATTTATCAAAATGCCCAAAATCCAAGTATGGGTGTTTTATAAGTTTGTAAAGTTGAATACTTCCAAATAACCAAAACTTATCAGATGATTGGCAGTTAACAATTTCATATAAAACATGTAAACACTTTAAAATAGACATTTTGGCATGTACACCGTTTTCACAAATCAATTTGAACTCACCTTGCTAGGTTAAGTTAAACCTAGGTTTCAATCCCCAACCATTGGCCTCCGAAAGCTTAGATCCCACCAAAACTTTCCGAAGACATCCATTCCAACTCTTCAACTAAAGCTTCCAAAACCTATCCACAAGGGCCCAACCATAAATATACATATTCAACCCATATTACACCAAAATCTCCCTTTTGGTCCAAACCCTAAATTTTGACCCAAAACTCCCAAAATTATCCAAACCAAAATTTAGAGAAATCAAACACTAGGAAACCATCAATGAAGCATTTATAACTTATTTCACGGTTTACAAATGGAAGGGATACACTTACTACTTAGGTTTTGATGAAAACCTAGAAAACCCCTAATTTCTTGAAGGTGGAGGTGATGATGATGAACTCTTGATCCTTGCTTCCACTCCACCACCAAATACTCTTGGATCTTCCCAAAACTAACAATCTAACCTTTAAAAGCTCTCAAATACGAATCCATAGCAAAAAGAATCGGCCAAAACGGAGTTATGGTGAAGGAGATATGAGGAAATGAAGAAATGAACCAAAAACCCGTATTTGACAACCTCCAGAATCCCTGGGCGACATTGCCATGCGACAATGCCTGGGCATTGTCGCAGGTCATTGTCGCTGGTTCTCCCAGTTTTCTTCTCGTTTACTGTTTTGGCCGTAACTTCTTCGTTATAGCTCCGTTTTTGCTCCGGAAAGAACCGTTGGACTCGTAATTGAATCCTTCATCTATCAAGACTATAAAATTAAGGATTCAAGTCCAAAATCAAATATCTTATTTTTCCTTAATATATCGGTTTCTGTATTAACTTGAAATGATACCTTTCGAAAATCGGGATGTTACAAATGGGGAGTGAGGAAACGATTTGAGAGAGAAAGGGTGAAGGGTTATGAGAAATGGTAGAAAAATCGGCTCATTTAAACCTCCAGCCCCCGACCGCGATTGTGACAAGCGATAGTGACAGCGTAACTATCGTGAGTCACTCTCGCCGAAGATGTACCGCAAGGGTACCACTCCCCGCGATTGTGCCCTGGCGATAGTGACACTGTCACTATCGCGGGACACCCTCGCCTGAAGCGTACCGAGCCACCAAACTCACTTCTCTCGCATGGATCGCCCTCGATTCTCATGGGGACTAATATAGATGAGTTCCCAACTAAAAATCACAACTTAGAAACCTAAGAAAATGCATGGGTGACTTTTACTTACCGATAACTACGGGTGTTACAATCCTCCCAACCTTTGAATGATTTCGTCCTCGAAATCTAGATCTTTTTCAAGGTATTCACTTACCACCCTTAAAACTAATAAGGTTTTCTCGGCCCCCGAAGATAACAATATAACATAGCCCTCAATGCTGATATTTCCCTGAAACGACCGTCTCCTTTCCCCGGGAATTGTCTATAATCCATTTCATCCTTAGGCTAATGTTGGGTGACTTCCTGACGCATCTGCCATACAGATTGCTCTCACATCCCATATCCGCCTTTATACGCTACGTTCATACTAGAGTGAACATCGAATCTTACTGATGCAATTTCTAACCATACAATCTCGGTTGCCTCCCCACCTTAAGGGAACACATACCACCTCAAGTGTTGCTTTGACCCCAATTTCTCATTGACTCATTCACTTAGTTCAACACGATTCTGAGTTTGTAGACCGTGGACCTACACTGATCCCAAAAAATTCCCACATTTATCACATCAAGGAAATCATACGGATCAATACTTAATCACCAACATCCAATCCCCTTTAAGTTCCACTACCGTGAGATTAACCCTTCTCATAATCCAACGGGGATACTTCCGAACATTCCAAAGGTTACTGTCCTCAAAAGGACAAGTCGGCTTGCATTGAGCCGATCCCCAAAAGATTTAAAGTTGACACCTAATATGGGAATGGAAACTCCAAACATACAACTTTACTAACAAACCGTAACATCCTCAATGTTCCCCCAAAAAGTAGCACACCACCAATACATAACATGTTGACAAACATCAACCCATCAAATAAAATCAACCGCACTCGAGCAATCGCACAAGGCTCAACCCAAAGATTTTCTGAAAAGTAAAGATTGCCGCTTATATAAAAAGGGGTAACATATAAATCTAATACCTCAATCAATCATACGTGAACCTACTCATAAGGTTGAACTCCATAATCCAAAACTGGCCACAAGTCGGATCATCCGACACTCCAATTCTCAAGGACTTCTCTAGTCCATTATAACAACTTCTTTCACGATAGGGGTTTTAAATACATAGTCCTAATGAGTTCAAGGTTTTTCGACTAATATGCCAATTGAAATTTTGTAAGACTTTCAAATACACAAGCTCTATAGCACTTAATCGTATGAGTAAAATCCACTACCGATTTCTCGATTGGTGTGCAAAATGGTCATCAATGGCACACATACAGATCAATTCCGCAATTCGTTTGGTCCTAACTCACGTTAATAATGGCAATAACAAAAGATGCTCAACAATATTTTCAAATGGACTACCATGGTTCTAGAATGCATCAATTTATAGTATGTACGTGAAAATAATTTTCTATACTAAAACATATGCAACAAATGTTTGTACACTTCAAAAAGGGACTTACACAATTTTACTTCAAAGTTCCTTCCTTTAAACCGCATACGTCGTGGAATAAAATTTTCCAACAAGCACATATACCTCAGTTTAGTTTCCAAGACTTAGTAGAACAGTAGGAGTGTGTGATTTGGTCAGACGCAAATAAATTTTAAATCGAGTTCAAACCTTGGGCCACACAAATAAAATGCACTTGTCCGAAAATGGAAGTTACAAGGACATGTATACCGATAACTCATTTAATGCATTGCGGAAAATTTATGACCATTAAATCAATAACTGAAGCATGTTCAGAGCGAAAGTTCAATACGAGGCAACATACATCTTTCATATGTTACTCACACTATCAATATAAATTAATTCGAATACTAAATAGCATCCAACGAATAACACTTGTACGAAACCCAAAAGATAAATCACATGATAATGAAACTTCCCAAAATAACGTATGGGATAACATCTACTAGCAAAACTCTCAAGACGTCCCTTGCGGTTGCGAAAACACCGGCGCGAAACTCGCATGAGACAAAAGTATTAAACAAAAATTCATAAGTTAACGCACAAAATAATGCAAGTGTACACCTCTCAAAGTTCAACTGCACAACGCAAAATGTCGTAAAATATAATTCCATAAGACCCAACAAAATTTTCCCTAAACTCAATCAAACCCAACAACACTCAAAATCGAATGGTGCCAAAATCTTCGTTCCCAAAAATCAAATAGCATGAAACAAAGTTATGACTAAAACGTCATAATTCCAAAAAATTATCTTTTATCGCATTTATGATATAAAATGACACTTTTCAACGTAAGTCACATAAGATATAAGGCTTCAATAAAACTCGTAAATTCATATGCATTCAAAATGAAAGCCTACGCATTACAAAGCACACTCATGTTGTTAAGACACAGTCTCATTGGATTCAAGATCATCCAATCTGAAGATCGCAATCTGAAGCTAAAGTCGGAATGTCGACTCTCGATATTAAAGTCTATGTCTATTTGTAATAAATGTCAATGTAATTCAATGTAATTGTTTATTATTGTAATAGTTAACTTAATATCTAGTATGTTAGATATTAGTTAACTTAGGTAACGTAGTTAGTTTTATTAGTTTCTAAGTTTAGTTATTAGAAATAATATCTAGATATTATTCTAGGTAGTGTGTTAGACACACTAGCTAGATATCTTTGTGATATCTCTCAATCTCTCTATCGATCAGATCAGAAGAATACACACACACAAACACACACTTAAAGGTGTAAAAGAGAGAAAACAGAGAACACATTCAAACCTTGAATCTGATCAACCTTGTAACCGTTGTTATATATCAATACAGGTTGGTAATCGATTAATGTGTTGTTTCTAAGAACTTGATATAAACATAGTATTGTTGTGGACCGACACATGTGTAGCAAAACCTCGTAAAATAATATTTCATAAATTTCGATAAAACTCACACGGATTAAAGTTTCCAATAAAACTCGAACACCAAAACATGGGAATAACTTTTCGTCCCAAAACCTTAACATACGTGGAGGAGATCCAATGTTAAAGTCATAGGTCACAATTACTTGTCCAATACCCTAAACGACATCAAAATATGGACATCACAATATCCGAAAATAATGTTCGATAAAACAGGGATAAAGAAAATCTCTACCAAGTTTGCAACCATGAGAAATAAAACAATTTCATGCAAGTTTAAAATCATGGTTTAAAATCTTGTGTGTGCTAAACGTTTTCCCAATACTTCGTAATGTTATCCACATGCTAATTTGGAAATATGAGAGATAATTGATGCAATTTATTTTAGAAATAAATTTTCATGCATGAATTTGATCGGCACTCAACACCTCGAAACCACGCTCCTCGATTTCTTAGTTACACTATCGTCATCCAGATGCTCAACATCTTAAGGCAAAGATCAAGGACTTCATAGGTTCACCTCCCAATTTCTATTCGAAATAACATCGGTTCCAAAAGTCTATGGTTCTAATCCATCCAATCAATCCGACCCGAAACAGTCCACTTAATGCAATCACCATGCTTACCGTCGCTCCAAGTGACGAATACTAAAATCATCAGCTCCTTCTAATGGCTACCCATTTAGAAACTTCTTCACTACCCCAATGGTCATCATACCAAGGCAGTTCAAGTATACACATGTAACTCGTAGGTTCACCATAACACTGGCCAGGTGCTATTATGAACGTACTGTACATGATCATCCTTGCCACCTTCGGCGTGTTTCCCGTTCCTAGTGACTCCAACCACCTTGAATCATCCAATCTTAAAGTGCCTATTAGTGCAACTTCACTTTCAACTACTTAAAATAACGCTAGTTTGACTCTAGGCATCCAAAATCAACACCTAATTCTCTCGAACTTAAGCTCTGATACCAACTTGTAACACCCTCAAATTTGGTAAGAGCAACTAATGAGCATCAAATAAATCGACACATCTTCCTACAATTCAAAACTCATTACGCTTCAATTATGAAATTTGATAAATAACCTCAACAAATACAAACTCCAATAATACACAAACACTAAACCAAAGTCGGATGTTACTTATTATCCAAACGCAAGTTGCTCTTCCCAAAACAATTGCGGAAGACTTCGACAAGCTAAACCCTCCTCGAGCACACAACTAGCACTCTTCGCTTCATAGCGTCACTAGGACTATTCCCAACCGGAACCTGTTGCACATGCCGATAAATAACAGGTTATGCTAACGCCTAGTGAGTTCAAGAGTTTTCAACATGAATGAAGATATCGTTGAAAAAAAGTAATGCAATCTAAATCATAATATTTCAATTTGATAGGTCTCAAATACGAAAACATCTCTTTTCCAATAATATGCATTTTAGGCAAAGAAACACCAATATAAATGTTCTTTCGTAAATTAAGTTCAACCCAAAAACTCACTCTAATATGAATAGTAATTGAACTCCCAATTATGAAATACGGATAAAACTTTATATCCCAAAACACCCAAAAACACGGATGTGGCATAATACTCAACCCATAAATCATGGATAAGATCCATATATACAAGACGTCACCGAAAACTTGGTAATAAAATTCAATACCCAAAACAACACCTTTCGGTGACGGGGGAGACTCGAATTCCATCGAATGTGGCGGGCACATTAGGCCACTTATCAATGTTATATGAGCATCACTTAGGGATAAAACACTCGTTAACATCAACCTTTCCGAGTCTATAGCTAACAAACCAAAAAGCTCAACAACTTCATGTCTATTGCTTGGATAATCATCAAGTTCAACCCCTCTAGGTCTGTACCTTGGAAATCTTCGTGCACTCATCAAGTTCAACCCTCTGGGTCTATACCTTGGAATTCCAAAACATCCCAGTTAAGCTCGTTCACAAGAAATTGCAATTATTGGTCAGAAGACCCCATGCCTATTTCAAGTTACAATACGGGGATATTTATCCCACTCAAACTAATTCTTATGCTTATGGATCCATTTGCATTACAGCCTAAAACCTTACATGAATCCAAATGAATGAACTAGAGCATCCAAAACATGTAATTCTCAAATAAGATGCAATGATACAAATCATAACCAAAGCTCTAAAGTGAGCTATCAAAATTGAACAAATGTTCCAAACACTGATCATCTGAGTGTAAACCAAGCCCCCAAATGCAATATACACGTTTGGCTAATTTACATGAGCCAACGGGGTTCCATAAACCAAAATACATCTTTCCCCAAAAATCTTTGTCTCCCAAATCACAAATGGCCTTCGGCCCAAAATTAAAAGGTTTACCATTTCCAAAATGTTCCCAAGGTCGGGAATGATCAAAATCAAAGGACTCACACATTCGTACCTTCAAAACGTCCCGTTACATAAATGATGCATATTTCCAACAAACACTGAAAAACGCATTTTTGACCAAATATCTATTTATGCAATAAATCAATCAAAATACATTCATTTATGACACATTTATCAAAATGCCCAAAAATCTCAAATGTGGATGTTTTACAAAGTTTAATAAGTTAAACACTTCAAATAATCAAAAGTTACCAAATAACTCAACAATTGACAATTTCATGTAAAACACATAAATACTTTAAAATGGACATTTTGGCATATACAACGTTTTCACAAATAAACTTGAACTCACCTTGCTAGATTTAGGCTAAATCTAGATTTTCCCCAACTTGAGCTCCTTGGAGAAACTTTGGATCCAAAAGAAGAACCTTCCAAAACCTATATTCACAAGTTTCCAACCATGAATATTACTCATTAAACCATTAAGAATCAATCCCCAAACATTTTCATCAAAATCCCCAATTTGGCCGAAACCCTAATTTTGACCTAACTTTCCCAAAGTCATCCCAACCGAATATTGGAGAAATAAAATACTAGGAAATCATCCGAGGAGTGATTATACTCATAAAGAAGCTTAGAGATGGAGAGGATGGACTTACATTTAGGTTTTGAGCAAAGACCCCCAAAACTTAGAAATCTTTAAGAAATGATGGAAGAACACATGAACTAGCACATGAGGTTGAGATCACAAGCTTGGTGATGAAAAAAACACCTTGAAACCCAAGGAAATGGCCTCAAAATAAGTTAGGGTTTGTAATGGGGAGTGAGGAAACGATTTGAGAGATAACACTAGTACAAAAATGACTTTTTATGACGGTTTTGAAAAATGGGTTTGTAACGGTTTGACAAAAAACCGTTACAAAAAGTCACATAAAAAGTTGGAGAATTGTTTTAGTAACAGATTTTATAAAGAAATGTTACTATTACAAAAAAAGTAGAAACATGAAGCAACGTTTTAGATAAAAACGTCAATAAAAGGTTCCCTAAGGTAATGGTTTAGGACAGTTTTGAAAAACCGTTGTTTTATCTTGTGACGGCTTTTAAAAACCGTTGTCATATAAGACCTTTTAGTAATGGTTTTTTTGTCTAAATCACTGTTTTATGTCGTAACGGTTTTAAAAAAAACATTATTGAAAACTAATATATGTATAGCAACGCTTATTTGAAAATCATTTCCAAAAGTAACCAAGTTTTATTGGCAACGGTTTTGCAAAATTTGTGTCACCAAAAGTTAGTGTATGGCAATGGTTTGTAAAAAAGTTATGTCACTGTATGTCATGCTTTGGTAACGACATTAAAACATTTACATCACAATATCTCAAGCTATATTGACGGTTTCTAATAATTATGACACCATATGTCATGTTATGGTGACGATTTTGAGTACGTTACGATATGTCATTCTACGGTAACGATTTTGAAAAGTAAATGTCACCGTATGTTATGTTATGGTGACGGTTTTAAAAAACTATATATCACAATTGTGAAGGTTTTATATAATAAATGTCATTATATATCATGCTATGGTGACGGTTAGAATCATAAACGTCCACGTAAGTCATGCTACGATGACGATTTTGTATAATAAACGTGACCATATGTAATGTTATGGTGATAGTTTTAAATAATAAGAATCAGCGTACGTCATCCTACAGTGACGGTTTTGAACAATAAATATCATTGTGTGTCATGTTACAATGATGGTTATAAAAGATGAACGTCAAGGTACTCATGCTATGGTGACGGTTTTGAAAAATAAACGCCACCACATGTGATGTTAAAATGACGGTTTTGAAAAATTTACGTCACCTAATGTCATGTTACTATGATGGTTTAGAAAAATAAATGTCACCATACATCATGTTATTTGACGATTTTGAAACATAAACGTAATCGTACATTAAGCAAGGGTGACGGTTTTGACAAAAAAAAAACGAGTCACCCTGTGTCATGCTATTGTGACGTTTGTTTTCAAATAATAAACGTCGATGTATGTCATGTCAAAATGGTGTGTTTGAATAATGAATATCATCTTATGTTATCCAATGGTGATGGTTTTGAAAAATAAACGTCACCCTATGTCATTTTACAGTGATGGTTTTGGCATCTAAATTAATGTTACCGTATGTCATGTTATGGTAACGGCGTTGAATGGAAAATATCACATTATGTAATGTTACGATAACAATTTTGAATGACGAATTTCACCATATGTCATTTTATAGTGACAATTTCGATAAATTTATGTCACCGTATGTACATGTAGTAATGATTTTGATAAATTTATGTCACCGTATGTACATGTAGTGATAGTTTTGATAAATTTATGTCACCATATGTTAGGTTATAGTGATGCTTTTGAATAAATTTAAAAAAATATATTAAAATCCGTCGGAAATATTTTAAAATTTTCCAACGGATTTCCGGCTGATTTAATATAAAAAATAATAAAAATATTAAATCCGTCGGAAATCCGCGAAAATTTTAAATTAATTTTTTTATTGAAAGTTTCTAAGAAAAAGATATAAAAATAAATTGAAAAATATATTAAAATGAATCCACTTGGGTTGTAATGGATCCAATCGAGCTTTAACGGATCAAATTGGGCTTTAATAGATCAAATTGGGCTTTAATTGATCCACTTAGGTATTAATGGATCAATTGGCTTTTAATGGATCCATTTGGGCTTTTATGGATTTACTTAGGCTTTAATAGATCTATTTCAGATTTAATAGATCTGTTGAGCTTTAATGGATCGATTCGGATTTAATGGATCCAAATGGGGCTTTAATGGGTCCACATGGGCTTTAATGGGTCCACATGGGCATTTATGGATTGATTGGGCTTTAATGGATCCACTAGGGCATTAATGGATCGATTGACTTTTAATGGACCCATTTGGGTATTAATGGATCCACTTGGGCTTTAATGGGCCTATTTGGGCTGTAATGGATCCAATCGAGCTTTAATGGATCCAATTGGGCTTTAATGGATCACTTTGGGCTTTAAATGGATCGATTTGGATTTAATGGATCCATTTGGGCTTTAATTGACCCATTTGGGCTGTAATAGATCGGTTGGGCTTTAATAGATCACTTGGGCTTTAAATGGATTAATTGGGCTTTAACTGATCTATTTGGGCCTTAATGGATCCAATTGGGCTTTAATGGATCGACTAGGCTTTAATATACCCATTTGAGCTGTAATGGATCCAATTTGGCTTTAATGGATCCAATTGGGCTTTAATGGACCAATTTGGCTTTAATAGATCGGTTGGGCTATAATGGATCCACATGAGCGTTTATGGATCGGTTGGCCTTTAATAGGTCCATATGGGCGTTTATGGATTGAATGGGATTTAATGGATCCACTTGGGCATTAATGGATCGATTGGCTTTTAATGGATTCATTTGGGTTTTAATGGATCCACTTAGGCTTTAATGGATCCATTTGGGCTGTAATGGATCTAATAGAGTTTTAATGGATCTAATTGGGCTTTAACGGATCGATTAGGATTTAATAGATCCATTTGGGCTTTAATTGACTTATTTGGGCTGTAATGGATCAATTGGGCTTTAATGGATCCACTTGGGGCTTTAATGGATCCACTTGGGCTTTAATGGACCAAATTGGGCTTTAATGGACCAAATTGGGTTTTAATGGATTAGATGAGCTTTAATAGATCCGATTGGGCTTTAATGGATCGGTTGGCTTTAATGGACTCATTTGGACTTTAATGGATCGGTTGGGCTATAATGGATCCACATGAGCGTTTATGGATCGGTCGGGCTTTAATGGGACTATATGGGCGTTTATGGATTTATTAGGCTTTAATAGATCCACTTGGGTATTAATGGATCGATTGGCTTTTAATGGATCCAGTTGGGTTTTAATGGATCCATCTGGGATTTAATGGACCCATTTGGGCTGTAATGGATCAAATTAGGCTTTAATGGATCGGTTGGGCTTAAAGGATTCACATGGACATTTATGGATCGGTTGCGCTTTAATGGATCCACTTGGATTTTAATGGATCTAATTGCGCTTTTAATGGATCGGTTGGGATTTAAAGCCTTTACTTGAGGTTTAATTGATCCATTTGGGCTTTAATTGTTTGGTTTGGTTTTAAAGGATCCACATAGACGTTTGTGGATTAGTTGGCTTTTAATTGATCCAATTGGGCTATAATGGATCCAATCGGGCTTTAATGAATCTAATTGGGCTTTAAAGTCTCAATTTGCGGTTTAATGGATCCATTTGAGCTTTAACTGACCGGTTGGATTTTAATGGATCCACATGGACGTTTATGGATCGGTTAGTTTTTAATGGATCCAGTTAGATTTTTGATCGGTCGTTTAATTCGAGATTATTTTCTCGTCAATCACCCAACTTTAATGTGTTAAAAAGATAAAGCGAGCGATGTTAATGTGTTTTTATATTTTGATAGGTTCAGAACACTTTGGAGCGAAAGAGAGCAAAAGGACGATTTTTGACAGATTTGCACGACTGTGGCGTTTTGAGCATATCTCACTCGTCCGAGCTCGGATTTGAGTGATTCAAGATGATCTGGAAACCCAACACACAGGTCTACAATGTTCGTGTTTTGAGTTTTTGGCAATTCGGAGTGGATCTGGACCGAAACAGACGCCGATGTCGAGAATACGAAGTTGGACAGAAAAAGGGATAAAAGAAAATTGATGCAGAGTTAAATCAAAAAGTGCCTGTGGTCTACTAGTAAGGCCATGTGTCTAGGACGTTGAGGTCGAGGGATCGAGTCTCATTAGCAGCGCATATTTTATTTTTTTAATTGAACAACAGTCTCGGCCCAAGCTTGGTTTATAAGCCCAATTCAGTGAAGAACACATCAGGCCCAACACAATGTAGGCAATTAGGGTTTAATCTCTTATAAAAAGGAAAGAGGGGGGAATTTTTGGAGGCATCGTGGGGAGAAGGCAGCAGAAGTAGTTTTGATGATTCAAGAATGTTATTACTTGAATTGGAAGTTCGTAGTTACTTCGACTGGATGAATCGTAGCAATGGAATAATTAAGTCATAGTTCATTGGTTGAGTGTATCATTAACCATTTTTTTTTGGTACGAGGAACTTATCATGAATCCACTGATTTCTGTCGCTTCCGTTCTTGCTGCTGGATTGGTTGTAGGGCTTGCTTCTATTGGACCTGGAGTTGGTCAAGGTACTGCTGCGGGTCAAGCTGTAGAAGGTATTCTTTGTTTTTTATTAAAATATTTATTAAATATGATGGTTTGGAAACAAGGATTAAAGTTTCGATGATTGTTGAGTCGTGTTGGTGATAATTGAGGATCTTAGTTGACGATTTTGATGGAGACGTAATAGAGGTTTGATGTTTCTTTCCAAGTATTATTTTTTTAGCAAATTACATTTATTAATTTTAGTTCGGTTTTAGGATAAAGCATTCTTGATTTCTTTTTAAAAGTTATTACATATTTGTTTTAATAAAAACTATTTTTGATTTTGAAAAAAAATCCAGATCTTGTTTTATAAAAATACTTCAAATCTGGATTTCTAAATATTTATTTAGATCTGTCTTTAAAGAATTTTTGAAATCTGTTTATTTTATAAAAAATCTTGATTTGATTTTTAAAAAGATTCCAAATCTTGTTTTCTTAAAAAATTCCAGATCGGTTTCTAAATAATATCCTTTGGGGGAGGCTATCTACATTTTTTTTTTCTAATTGCAACAAAAAGTACCAAAAATGATTGGCTCCATAATTGTGTTTTTTTTGTTTTTTTGTTGTCTTTTTGCTTTTTTTTTATTTTGTTTATTTGTATTATATAGTTTTAAAAGTTTTTTTTTTTACTTTTTGTTTTAATTTGAAAAAAAATAAATATTTATAAATATAAATATTACTAATTTTTTATAATTATATAATTATAAAAATAAAATATAAATATTGCGATTTAACATATAAATAGAACATAAAATAATCTATATTACATTCAATTATTCTAAAATAACATTATCCGTAGTACAATTAACACGTAAAAGCTGCATGTACTTCTTTATTCGCTCTGAATACGGGGTAGCCCATCCAGCAGCGTACGGATAACTGTAATGAAAAAAATGTCCTACAATTTGTGGTAACGGGTATCCTTCTGCCATATCTAATTTCACATAGCGGTTACCATTAAAGTATCCCATTGTAAAAACAACATGTTCATACCACACTGGAGGAGTGGACCTAAACGGCAAGTGCGTCCCACTGCCGGTCATACTTATAACATGTAATATCACATTATATTTTGAAGCAATCAAGACACCTATTTCAGGCATTGTCATCCAGTGTTCAAATGGTGCACCTTGATCTGATCGAAAAAAGTTTAAAGTGTTATAAGTAATATCTCAATGTTCACGTCCAAAAACGTTGATGTACTATGTCTTGTATGTATCTAACTCTTCCATCAAGTTATACCGAATTAGTCTAGGCCATAGACCCAAGATACCCTTTAAAAAAAAAGTTATACCGAATTGTGGGTTTGTTAGTTATATATAGAGTAAACTACGATTTTCGTTGTTATGGTTTGTTGGCTGTAACTATTATCGTCCCTGGTCTTTAAAATTTGCTTTTTTCGTCACTGTGGTTTGTATTTCCTTTCGTTTTCCGTCCCTCACATTAATTTTGTTAAAAAAATCAATTAAAAGGGAGGGTTCTTTTGTCATTTTGCATTTTTAAAAATGACTAAAAAAGCAATTTTTAAAGTCTAAGGACGAAAATAGTTATATACAACAAACAACAGGGACGAAAATAGTAGTTTACTCTTATATATATTTTACCATTTTTTTTAATATTATATATATATATAGGGGTTGTTTTATTTGCAACCTTTAAAAAGATTGCAAACCTTGCAACCCACATCTTAACCGTCGGATTCATGATCGGCGGTTACAATAGATATGGGGCCCAATTTTTTTAATTAAAAAAAACAGAAAAATAAAAATAAAATAACCGTCGATCATGAATCCAACGGTTAAAATGTGGGTTGAAAGGGTTGCAACCTTTTTTAGGGTTGCAAAATATCCTTCCACTATATATATATATTATATATATATATATATGTATGTATAAAGAGTTTAGGTTAATGACAATTTTAACCCTTAACTATCTTTAGTTGTCATTTTTATTTACGTTTCAATTTGGGTAAGAATAATTATATGTTAAAAAAAAACCCGAGTCTTACAGAGTAAATTACATATTTTGTCCCTAACGTTTGTCGTTTGTTACGGAATTGGTCCCTAAAAGAAAAATACATTTTACAAAGTTATGAGAAAATGTAATTGTTACAAAAAGAAAAATACATTTTACAAAGTTATGAGAAAATGTAACTGTTACAAAAAGAAAAATACATTTTACAAAGTTATAATAAAATCAAAAGTTATAAATTTATAGAATAAAATAAAATCAAAAGTTACAAATTTTATAAATTTATAAAATCAAAACACACACATATACACATATATATATATATATATAAAGATAAATATAATAATAATAATAATAATAATGATGATGATGATTTGACTATTTACACTTTAATGATTGGATCGGAAAACAAGATTTGACTATTTGCACCTTTTTGGTGCAAATAGCACCCCCTATCCTCATTTGCTTTTATTAAACACTTCTGATTTGTTTTTTAAAAAAATTGGATCTGTTTTGATACAAAAATATGTAAGATCTGCTATAAAAAATATCTAGACTTGTTATTAAAAAATTCAGATTTGTTTTTACAAAAAATTACATATATGTATTCAAAAATTTATTGCATATCTGTTTTTAAGAAAAAAATATTTCATATATGTTTTTTATAAAAATGTTTATTGATTTATTTGTTAAAAATATTCTTAATCTGGTTTTCTGTTTATTAAAAAAATCAGATATGTTTGAACAAAATAGTTTTGAGTAATATTTACATTCTTTTGAATATTTATTTTTCGTCTTGTTATTGTTGTTGCAGATCACATCCATTGAGAAAAGTAGGCATGAGTGTGAGGAATCTGGATTTACAAAGCTTGGAGATGTAGATTATTATTTTTAGAAAATATGTGGATATGTAAATATTGTTAATGTACATTATTATTTGATTTAATGTAACTGTAAAAAAATATTTATTTTTATTCAATATGTATTATCTATGGAAATATGTGTATTTGTATTGAAAAATTGATTATGTATATTTAAAAAATTGATTATGCGAAATGATTGTTTATTTTTTTAGAAACCAATTTTTAGTGATGATTTACTGATGAAAACTAATACCCGAAAATACATGTTTCCGGCTGATTTTTAATGGAATGATCTGTCGGAAACTGTGTAATTATTTAGTAAATATATTTATTATAATATAGAAAATAATTTTCTGGCAGAAATTTCCAGCACATATTCTGCCGAAAACTTTATTTAACGTCATCGTATGTCGTTATATGATGATGATTTTGAAAAATAAAATGTCTCTGTATTCATACTATAATGATGGTTTTGAAAAATAAACGTCGCCCCATGTCATGTTATAATGACAATTCTGAAAAATAAATGTCACCATATATCAACTACAATAACGGTTTTAACAAATAAACATCACCATATTTCATTCTACGATGATGATTTTGAAAAATAAATGTCACCGTATATCTTGATACAGTGATGTTTTTAACAAATAAATGTCACCATATGAACTTTTACAGTGACGATTTTGGAAAATAAACGTCACCGTATGACATTCTATGATGACAGCTTTTAAAAAGCTAACGTCACCATGTCATGAAAAATTGACGGTTTTAAAATTAAAACGTCACCATATGTTATGATACAATAACATTTTTGATAAATAAACGTCACTGTATGTCATGCTACAATGACATTTTTGATAAAAAAAATGTCACTGTATATCATGCTTAAGTGACAGGTTTATCTAATAAACGTCGTTGTATATCATTCTACGGTGACGGTTTTGAAAAATAAACGCCACCGTATGTCATGTTACAGTGATGGTTTTGAATAATAAACGTCACCGTTTGACATATTATAGTGAGGATTTTGAATAATAAAGGTCACCATATGTCATGCTATGGTGATGATTTTGAAAATTAAACGTCATTGTATGTCATGTTACAGTGACAATTAAACAAATAAAGGCCACCTTATGTCATCCTACAGTGACCATTTTGACTAATAAATGTCATTATATGTGATGCTACGGTGACGGTTTTGAAAAAAAATGTCACTATATATCATGCTATTATGACGGTTTTGAAAATATATCGTCACTATATGGCGTGCTACGGCGACGGTTTGAGAAAAAACATTAAATTTTTATAGACCTAAAGTAACGGTTTTAGCGTATGGTAACGATTTTTTATATGATTTGCTAACATTTTTTAAACGTAACCAAAAGTGTACCAAAAGTGACGGCAGATAAGGTGACGATTTTTATGTCCATGAAAACCGTTACCGAATACCTATGGTAACAGTTTTTAACCGTCACTAAAGACCTTTTTTGTATTAGTGTAAATGGTGAAGGGTTATGAGAAATGGTAGCAAAATCGCTCATTTAAACCTCCATCCCCCGACCGCGATTGTAACAAGCGATAGTGACAACGTCACTATCGCGAGTCACTCTCGCCGAAGATGTACCACAAGGGTACCACTCGCCACGATTGTGCCCTGGCGATAGTGACACTGTCAATATCGCGGGGCACTCTTGCCTGAAGCGTACTGAGCCCCCAAACTCACTTCTCTCGCACGGATCGCCCTCGATTCTCATGGGGACTAATATAGATGAGTTCCCAACTAAAAATCACAGCTTAGAAACCTAAGAAAACGCACGGGTGACTTTTACTTACCGAGAACTATGAGTGTTACATAATAGCCTCTGGCCCGTGATGATACTTACAATTACAATTTAATAACATCCATATTATTTCCTTGTTTCGGAGTTTCTCAATTTATAACTTAAAATATCAGAGTCTTAAATACAATACTTCAAACTTTCATCCATTTTTTTTTGTCTTTCTTCTTAATGTTATCTACTATCTAAATATCCTCATATACTCTACTCTTAATCTTTTATTGTAGCACTAGGTCACATTTACTAAATGTCTATTTTTTTACACTTAATTTCTCTATCATTTACATATATTCAAACATCTTCATTTACCAGTATCTTAACTCTTCTGCAAATTGGATATCTTCTACCAATATTTAATCATCTAATAATCACCTTACGTCAGTACTTACCCCTACATCATTGACTTAAAATGTTCATCCTACTAATCCACAATTGCCTATACCAAACATTAACTTCTTAGATTGCATTTCCTGACATTAGATTTTTCGTCATAACTTATCGTAGGGAAATAATTTCATCAAAAATTTATTTACTTAACGTTATTTATTATTTGAACATCCTCATATAGTCTATTCATTTATCACTTCTCGATCATAATTTGTAACTATCGTATACTTTTGGATACAATTATATCTCCTACTATATAGTTAAATTCCATTTAGATTCAAATTCCATTATTTACAGATAGATACCCTTGGTTGTCTGCACATCAAATATCTCTTACCGATATTTGAGAGTCAAATTACTACTTATCCTTGTAGCACTAGCTTAAAGTTTTACTAATTATATAAATTTCTTTATCAAACTATTTTTTTTCTCTCACCTTTACTAATCACAATTCTGTTTGTATACATTTCTCCTGTCATACTATATTGATATTATTATATTTCAAATAGTAGCGTATAAAAAAAAATTCTTTTTAGCAACATTGTGCTTTCGCTGCGTACTCTGATTCTTTACGAACATCCTTTTTTTTGTAAGTCCTATTTCTTACCGCATTAGTAGTATACCATGCTTCCTTTAACATTGCTATTCAAACCATATCTTTTGTCGCATAATTTACTGTCCGGCTAATAATTTTTCTTTTCCTATAATTGGACATGGAAATTTCTTAAACAACCTTGACAATGTATACTACACACAGTGGTTGTGATCCATCGGGCGTGACACAGTTTTCCACACTCTTACGGTAAACTTATATCCTGGCATAACCCACTTGTCATGCTCTTATGACAAACTTTTAACAACCACTATCACTGCGTTTAGTAAAACATTTCATGTTCATGCATCTATGAAAACACATTTTCAAATTAACATCTCATAGCATGAACAAATCTTTTTTCCACGTTAACATCATTTATGCATCTCTATCGGTGCTATATGACTATACATTTAGTGTCGCTCCCTGCACGAGGTCGATTTCGAACTCGACATAAATTTCTATTGGTATTATAGAAAAATCTTTGACGAACATTTCTACATTTTCATTTACTATTGACACATTCTATAACTTGTATTCCTTCTTAACATCTTTTATGTATAACATAAATGCAATACATCTTTCCTCAAGCACCTACTTATTTGGATCACTAATATAATTCCTATTTCACCTATCTATCTAACATTATGTACAAATTCTCCATTCAAGTTACATATCTTAATCATATTCTTTTTTTTACATGTCACCTTAATGTCATTCTTTGTCAACTATTCTACCCCAAAATCATATCAAACTCATATAAACACATCAATTTAACAAGGTAATTAACTCTACGATCCATATTGATTGAACAATCCTTAAAAATTTCTTTAACCTTTATCTGACCACTGTCAATACGGACTACATAATTCTTATTCTAGTTGCTTAGCTTCTCTATTTAAGTAGCGGAAATTAATCTTCTAGATGTACTTGAATTGAATAAACTAGGGCACAATAATTATTAACCATAAATGCACCCAAAACACTGTCAGTGATTCCTTTGGCCTCGTTTATTGCACTGACATATTCCATAATACTTACCTCTGGTTCCTCAATATCATTTTCACTCTTAACTAAACTTTCTCATGTCAACCCCTATATTATTTTTTTAATTATGTTGAAGCTTAGGGCAACTTGATCCGATATCATATCATATTTATGGCAAGTACATCTCTCTATAGACTCCTTGTTGTGCGTCCTAACTTTTCACATATGTAGAACCTAATGCTATATTTGAACTTGTCACAATCACAAGCTTCTAAACTTATTGTATATAAGATACCTAACTCGAATCTCTATGCATATTTCTTAACCTTAAATGTTAATCAATATATATTCCACCTATAACATCGTTGGTTACAACCTCAAAATCTTCTTCTTAACACAAGCCTCTATCATATCCTCTAGTAGTTAACAAAGTTTTCGTAAACTAACAGAACAATTTTCTTATTGTTTACTATTCTAATAGCTCGGCCTCTACCTAAACCTTTACCTTAACTTTGACATACCGAAACACTTAGTAGTATGCTTACATTTATGACACCCTCACTTCCGTACATTGTTCTACCATTCCTTTCTAGACATTCTTGTTATAAAAAAATGACAATATATAGTTGTTCCATAGTCCTCTTTCTGAATCACAATTGTGTATGCTAGATTTATTGATACATAATACCTTCAATAATATTTGTGGACTAAATAATATTTACTCCTAACATAGTCTGTTAATTTGAAACACGGCCGCATTGATCTAAACATATATTAAGTACGTTTCAGAATAATCCTTTGGTTAAATGATAAACATGGTTATTAATTGTCATCTCACATATTAAATGAGTATATGATATTTGATCATCGCTCTCCAACATAGTAAAGGAACTCTTAGTAAAGTATTTTATCAGAGTATAAAATCTCAAATCTTAAGGTTTTAATCTTGCACGAGTTGATAATCTATTTTTCTTACACCATGGATCTTGTTATTTTATTCAAATTACCACTTCTTACTAATCCATCTGACTACCAATATGAAATAGCCAGGCCGGTATCACGGGGAGTCAGGATCTTTTCGGTGCAAATATAATCTGCGACCTTTCGGAAGTCCACAACTCAGCCGTTTCAACCTTTCTAGACACCATCCCATATCCCATATAGTTATATCGACCAGGATAAGCAATTAGCGAAATAATCTGATTGAGTTTATATATAACTTAATTATTTTAAGGCAATGTAGTATCTAAAACTTTGTGTCGTCCTCAAAGTTTAAGTCTATATATCTAATCTAAGGCAACCCTAGTCCACTTAAATTAATACTCTGATACCAACTTGTGACGCCCCGTTTTTCCCATAACATCATAAAATTTATGTATGCGGAAGCGTTCCAACAACAGCTCAATAGCCTAACATTTATAACAACTATTTTACGAACTATAACTCTTCATGCGATCCCTTCATTTCTTATCCTGATCTTACCTGAGATACATATATGGAATATGTAAGCTTTATGCTTAGTGAGCAGTTATGGTTTAATGAAGAAATCATCTTTCATAAAATATATGCTTTTAGTACATACAATAACAATTCAATACACTTCTCATAAAATGCATTATAAGCATAACTTTATCTCATGCAAGGCTAGCATGTCAAAACATCATTTCAAATATTAATCATGCATAAAAATATTTATATAACATATACGTATCCCAGTAAATCTCATAACGTACTCACCTTTATTGCTTAACTGAAATGCTTGATTTACCATCCTAAAGTGGATGTAACTCTCTAAATATTTCGAATATGATTTTGGTGTGATTTCTAACAAAGTAAAACTTCATATTTATACTGATACATATGCATGAGGTGTCATATAGATGAGACGGTGCAATGAGCCGCCCTTTTCTTTTTCTTCTTGGTGCCTACGCAACACATATATATAATTTATATATATATATATATATAATATTATTATTTATTATATATACACTATTATCTTTATCGAGGATAACTTTGTATACGTAACCCCAAATCTCAATTTGAACATATATTTAGGACCTATACGATAATACCTACCTAGACATGCTATTGCTATACCTTTTTCTGAGTTGTATACATTTTCGTAATCATATTTTGATCTTTTTGACATTTATGGTATCTTGATTTTTCAACGTATTTGAATATGAAATTTGGTGTTAATACGATATTTCTATTATCCATAAATGACACATTTCTATCGTTTTGCTCAAGTGACCCTAAAATAAAAAGTTCATTTTTTTTCGAATCTGAAAGCGTCATTACGATCTATGTAAATCACCGGGTCCAAAAATATATGTATTATATAACTTATAAATCCATTTTGACTCTAAAATTAATAAAAACGATATATTTAATATTGAATCAGTCCTATAAATAAATCTTTGTCGGTTTTTGAATCTGACAGTTTCATTGTGATCGTCATCGTCATAAATCGCTGATCACAAAAACATATTAGTCGCATTTCATAAAAATCCATACGACTAGCTATTTTGATTAAAACGACAAAATCTTTTAAATAAAAATAATAATATAAAATCATTAAATATATATATATATATTAACTTTATAATATATATTAAAATATTTAATATATATTTAACTATATCAAATATTTTATTTTTATAATTATTAATCAGCTATATCTTTCTCTTCTTTGTTTTTAAAGAAATATTTTCTAAATCTTTGAAATATCCTCTTTTCAATAAATCACTTTTCGATATTAAAATATTAACGTTTGAATCCGATGTAAATACCTCAATACTGGATAAATATCTTAAAATATATATTAGATATCGACATGCTTAACCTTTATTGTAATGATTTAAGATATTTAAATAGACATAATTTTGTCATCAATGTATAGTGAAAACGGGGTGTTACATTTTCCTCTCTTTATGTTGATTAATTATTCAATTTCTCTTATTTATTCAACCTTTTGGTTCTTCATTTTTTTAGTTGGCTACCTAATGATTTGTTTTGTTGTCAAACAAATTTTCTCTCACTTTCTCTGACTATATTTGATCGATCTAAGGTATGGACTTATGTTTATTGCTAAGTTATACGGTGTTATGTGTACTTTATATGTTTTTTTTATGTAGAAAGTGTCACAAACAAAAGAAAAACAAATGAGATATTGTCTAAATAAGAGGTGAAGATCTTTGAATATATCGAATAACATTAAAGCTTCATGGACAATGTATGCATATAATTTTAAATGTAAGTCATTCAATCTATTACTACTTCAAAAGGATTCTTTAAAATTAATTTTTTCTGTTTTGTAATCTCATGATTTATTATTACTCTAATTCTCAATTTTATTTTTTTCACAAGAATCACCACAGTGCAATTAGAATATTTTGGATATTGTTTATTATGTTATGACGTTGTTACTAGCAAACCACATTTTTAGTTTTGATAGACGGTGTCATGTTCGTGTTTTCTTCCGGAGTGCTGTT
The DNA here is from genome assembly GCA_023525745.1 of Arctium lappa. Lineage (NCBI taxonomy): Eukaryota > Viridiplantae > Streptophyta > Magnoliopsida > Asterales > Asteraceae > Arctium > Arctium lappa. Next base: position 14,909,382 of record CM042056.1, on the reverse strand, counting down.
AAGAGGGAAAGAAGACGATTATATTGATCGACCATGAGAAGAGAAGGTTGTTGAATATTGTTGAGAACCTGTTGGTTTTGTGGAACTTGAAGTGGAGCAGCAACATTAGTAGCAACATTGCCACAATTATGTGGATTGTTGAATGGATTCTTTAGAGGAAAACCATGGATCTGATAACAAGTTGCTAAAGTGTGATCGTGTGTTGTTGCAATGCTCGCAAAAAGGCCTTGGACGTTTGTTGTGAGATAATTGAGAGTTAGAATTGGATCTCCCAACATGAAGAGTAGCAACATCAATTTGAATGTTTGGATTTGCATTAATATGTTGTCGTTCTTCCTCTTGTTTGATCATGTAGAATCCCAAAATTTGAGAGAAAAGAAATTCAAAATTTCGGCAATATAACGTTTAAAAGATAGAGAAACCTGTCGCCCTAAAATAGGGGATCATTTAAGCCTGAATAAAAAGGGTAAAACAATTCAAACCCAGTTGTATCACCCCAAAACGGGGTATATAATAAGGCATTTACAAACCCAATGATGAAGCATGTAACACCCTAAAAATAGGGATAACAAAAATCCGAAAAACGGACATGTGGTATACTAAAATTGCCATAGCAAGAGCCTCCCAAAAATGGGAAAATATTTAAACCTGTTTAATTACAGTCGTAATATAACAGAAAATAGACAACAACCAACTAATCTAGTTTCTATGCTAGAAAGAAGATTACAAAAAGGGTGTCATCTATAGACCCAAAACGCCATCACAAAGAGTGCTCTCAAAAGCACCTTCCCCAAGCTCTCACCCAACCGCATCTATACTTGCTTTGGAACGGCACCACTAGAACCTGAGATACACATCGACACCAACAAGTGTTAGGCCAAAAATCCTAGTGAGTTTGCACAAGAAATAACATATAAATATCAAATACAATTTTTATCAGCAGTTAACCAAAGTACATTACATGTGGAGTGAATAGGGGATACCCATAGCACCAATCAAGTTCGACCCAAAGAGTCGATATACCTTGATGCCAACTACTAAGAGTGACATCCGAAAGACCCGGCACATCCGAGGACTACAACCATGGAATTATCCCGAATGGAGGAGGTCTAGGAACATATCATTACGATGGCACCCAATACTACATCTTCTTAGTGTCTACTGACTTGGTTCGTCCAATATAATTCATAGGAGGTCTCAAGGCACATAATAACCGAGAATATCTCAATACCAACCATGGGTACAATATTACCATCCCAATCAATATAAAGTCCGATATAAGATTAGTATGACCACAATTTTCATCATGTAGGTATAATATCACCAAATGGTGTCTCAAGTAAGAATTATCCAAATCACAAGTTATGTATTCCATCTAGTCATGGCAATATATATATATATATATATATACATATACATGTATACATGAGGAAAACCCCAAATACTTAATCATTAAAAATGAACATTTCAAGTTAAGATGCAAGATGGTAGCAAGTAGTAGATTATGATGTGTATCTAGTTTTAACAAAGGTTTAGTAACTCACAATCTAGGTTTTGGTTAAAACCTAGAAAATAGAAACCCTAGATAATGCCAATGGAAGACTTGATGGAGGAGAGTGAGGATCCTTGACAAATACTTCAATAAATGCTCTTGAATGAATGTGGATGATCAATAAATGGATCTACCAACCCAAAACCCTAGAGATAAGTGTGAAGGGTGTTGAGTTACCCAAAAATCGTCCCAAGATAATCTCTCCCGTTTTCAAAGTGATAAGTGTGGAAATGAGGGTCAGATTGGAATTTAAATCAGAAGACTAGGCCACGCGGGCGACATTGCTCATGGGCACCGTCGTCGGGGCATTGTTGCAGGGGTTCCCCATCTTTCTGGATGGCTTTAGGCGACATTGCCCAACAACTTTGCCCATGGCATTGTCTTCGGGGCATTGTCGCACAAACACCCCCTGCTGCTGTGGTTTTTTCAGGTTTTGCACGAAAAGGTCTCCAATCAACACCTAAAATCAGACCTTTATTAAAAGTAGAAATTAACAGATATATCCTACTTCATTAGGCACATAACTATAATATTAAAAAATTCCCTAGACTTACCTGAAGTTCCGAGTGTTACAATCCTCCCCACCTAATTTGGATTTCGTCCCCGAAATCTCATTCCGAAATAAACAATCGGGGATAACGCTTTTTCTTGTCCTCCTCGGACTCCCACGTGATGTTAGCGCCACGATGGTTCTTCCATTGTACCATGACCATGACCACGTCTTTATGTCGTAGCATCTTCGTCTTTGATTCCAAGATTGCCTCCGGTTCCTCCACGCAACGATTCCCATTATCCACACGTATTTCCGACAAAGAAATCACACTCCCTTCTTCGGTCAGACACTTCCGAAGATAACACATGTGGAAGGTAGGATGGATTTCATCCATCTCGGGTGGCAGATCCAACCGGTAAACTTGTAGCCCACTTTTCTCCAAGATGACGAAGGGTCCAAGAAAACGGGGACTAAGCTTCCCTCTCTTCCCAAACCGAATAATTCATTTCCATGGAGACACTTTCAACATGACACGATCGCCCACTTGGAATTCGATCGGTCTTCTATTCTTATCCGCATAACTTTTCTGTCGGTCTTGAGCTGCCTTCAATCGTTCTCGAATTTCTTTCACTTTGTCTGCCATTTCTTGAACTATTTCCGGTCCGGCGAATTGCTTTTCTCCCGCTTCGAGCCAACAAACCGGGGTTCTACACTTCCGTCCATACAACGCCTCGAACGGTGCCATTCCGATACTAGAATGGTAACTGTTATTATAAGCGAACTCCACCAAAGGTAGGTGCGAGTCCCAACTTCCTCCGAAATCTATGACACACGACCTCAACATGTCCTCGAGCGTCTGAAACGTTCTCTCGCTTTGACCATCCGTTTGAGGATGGTACGCCGTGCTCAGATTTAATCTGGTTCCCAACTCTTTTTGTAAGCTAGCCCAAAAGTTTGATGTAAACCGATTGTCCCGATCCGACACGATAGATTGCGGGAATCCATGCCTCGACACCACCTCATCGATATAGAGTTTGGCCAATTTCTCCATTGGCAAGGTCTCTCGCATAGCAAGGAAATACACACTCTTGGTTAAACGATCTACGATCACCCATATGGTATCATGGCCTCGCAAGGTCTTCGGTAGCTTTGTTACGAAATCCATGGTGATGTTGTCCTTCCGCGTATTCCTACTACGTCAATAATTCATTTTGCATTATATCATAAGCAGGGGCGGAGCCAAGAATTTTACTAAGGGGGGTCCTCTAAATTCTAAAATAAAACAAATATAGGTATTTAACAACGATCGACAGTCGAGAAAGCAATCGAAGATTTGAAGTTGTTAGACTCTTTGCCGTATCATGTAGGGGTGTTCACGAGCCGAGTCGAGACAAGTTGCAGTCTATTTGAGCTCAGCTTGAAAAAATAGTACCATGCTCGAGCTCGACTCGAGCTCAATACCCGTTTATGGGCTCGAACTTGAGATCGATTAGCTCACTTATTGGCTCAACCTCAATAATTTTTTAACTTTTAATTACATGATTTATGAACATACGAACATGTTTGACTCGAAAAAGTGTCTTCGGCTCGACTCCACTTGAAAAATTAAATAGAGTTTTGGGACGATTTGAGTTAAAATGTGGTGTTATTGAGCTCGACTCATGAAGTTAAACGAGTTTTAGTGTACGTTCGAGATCGACTCGAGCTTGAAAATTATTAAGCTCGAGCTTAGGATAAACCGTTAACGAGCTCGAGCTCGAGTAGCTCGCTAAAAGTTCGACTCATTAACACCCTTATCATGTATACATGTTGGACAAGAGTGAGAAATCAAGAAAGGAATTGATAAAGAAAGAGCAGGCATGCGTCGTATTATGGAGAAAGAAATGAATAAGGGTTTGGCTTGAGAACTTTAAAGGTACTGAGTTTGGCCGGAGGTTCACGCTGGGTGTGCCTCAAAGAATTTTAAAGGTATAAATTTTTTTGGGCTTACTTATAAAAAAAATAATTTTGAAAGTGAGGGGGGCAGGTGAAGGCCCTGGCCTGTGCTGGCTCCGCCCTTGATCATAAAAGTCTCCAAACCATTCAGGCCAAACAACCTCTAAGTTTATTTAACCAAGGAAGCAAAAGAACACTAATCCCAAATCTATGTAATCAAATTTCTTTGCTCGAATATTTTCTACGGTTAATTAATTGCTTTTGTTTAGGCAAAATAGTAAAGACCTAGACCCATTTATATGGATCGAGTCTTGGGAGTTGTTTGTTTTTTTAAAAATAACCTCTTAATGACTCTTAAGTCTGAATCGTTCAGACCTTTTTACACACCGCCTCTTATTAATCATAACTAAAATAAGATTTCAGACTTTAGACGTCTTAAAAAACAAACCACACCTTGGTGTTGTTTAGGCTCCTATAATTAATGTTTGGGTTGAATAAAAAACAAAAGTTGATTTGGCTAAATTGAACTAGTAGTGGTGGCGCGTGGATTGGTGACGGTGGCCGGAGAGTCTAGGGGTGGAAAGGGGAGGGAAATTATCTCGTTGGTGTGTGTCTATAGAGCTATAACGAACAGAACGAACATGAACGGAGATTTGTTCGTGTTTGTTCGTTTAACTTAACCAAACAAACTAATACGAACGATAAATGAATGAAATTTTTAGTGTTCATGTTCGTTCATTAAGAACTTTTTTTTGTTCGTGTTCATTTATTAAGAGATAAACGAACGTAAACGAACGAACTTAAATGATTTAAACGAACGTAAACGAACAAATTTAAATGAACATAAGAGAAATACTTATCACTACAAAACAAATGACTTTCACCGACGGAAAAATCCGTCGGTGAAAGTCGGATCCGTCGGTAACCTCTGTCTGATTAAACATCGTCGGCGATGGTATCACTGACGGATCACCGACGGATCCATCAGTAATTCTTCGGTAATATCCGGATCCATCGGTAATCCATCGATAATAACCGACGGATTCTGTCGGTAATAACCGACGGATTCTGTCGGTAATATTTCGTGAGATTTACTCATTTTTCTAGTAGTGTATATGACAGTGCTTTTTACACACCTACAGACGTGCTAATTAAACTTCAAAGCAAGTATACAATGAGATCTAATGTCGTCTTTCAAGTAATAAAATGGTAAGAACCAAGTATCGTATTCCACGGGGATAGGTATCTTAAGTTGCAAGATCTCGAGATGAAAAACTAACTTTAGATGGCGATTTCGAAGACTTTGTTTTGATTGGATTATCACTTTGATTTAGTTAACATAGAATAAAGCAAGCATGGGTGTTAGACTTTCAGGTGGGTTTTAAACACAAATTCCAGTGGGCCATGCTGCAGGCATGCTGCAGCATGAAGCTCTGCCACAACTAGATACACCATCTATTTTGAGGGTATTCCTCTCGGACTTTAATATTCACACTACTGTTTAGATTCAACTAAACACATCTTTGTGTAGTCTCCAGCTATTCATAGTGTGGAATAGAGTCCTCAAAATATATGGAGATACAAATGTCTTTGCAAAAACCGCTCTCTCGAGCCGATTCCCATATCATTCAAGTTGACGTGTTCGAAGAGGCTTATCTCTAAGTCCTCTACACTTTAACACTAATGATTAGCGATCAACTTGTCGAGAATAAATCAGTTTAGAAAGATATAAATGATAAATGTCCTTATCAGTAACTCTCTCAAGTATACTTCTTATATCATTCAAACGGACGTGCTTTTCGTGGCTTATCTCTAAGTCCACGACACTTTAACACTTTAGCAAGTGATCGGTTCGTCAAGAAGTATTATTGATATTTATAAAACTTGAATGAAATGGTGGATCATTGTTATTGCGAAACAATTCCCACCTTTTTTTGGTTTAAAATCCCACCGTTCCGTCAAACACCCATACTAATAAAATTAGCTATTCATACGGAAAGTAAATGCGTAAAATAAATGACATAAAATAAAAGACACAATTTAAATTACAAGAATGTAAATGACTTGAAAGTAAATAACAATAAATTAAGAGCGGTAAGTAAAGTGCGGTAAATAAAGTGTGGTAAATAAATTACGGTAAAGTAAAAATGCAATAAATAAGAAACTTTAATAATATACTAAATTTCTTCACTTCAATAATCAAACCAAGAGAGTGTCAAATCTCTCAATTTGATTCTCAAAGTTTACAAAAGATTGATATATGATCTTCTAAGATATGATCTAAGAAGATAAAAAGATGATGGATCAAAAGAAAAAATGATATGAAGATTGCCAAAATACACCTCCCAAGCTTCCTTTATATACTAGGAGGGAGAGGGGAAAAATAGACATTTAACCTAATATAATAATAATTGTACTAGAGTTGGTAATATAAAGGACAATAATGTAGGAAATAAAGAAAAGGAGATACAAAAGATAATTTCCAGCCAACAATTTGATCTAGAAGGTTACCCAAATCTGTCCAAAAGATCTCCATGAGCTGTCCAACATAAACTCATTTCCTTCTCTTCATTTAGTTGTTCCTGTCTGATACTGCAGAGATGTTGCAGCATAAGTCTACACTTTTAAAATCTGCCCAAAAGTACCAAATCAACCCTCCAAAGTATATAAACAGGTTAATCACAACTTTAAGCTCCAAAAAATAAATAAATGGAAAATAAATAAATAAATGACTCAAGATTGAGATATAAAAGGTAAAATAACCTATCTAAAAGAGAGAAAAAGAGTGATAATGCATTTATTTCTCAATGCATATCAGTATACTTAAAAGAACTCAAGCCCTTAGACTCAATGTACTAATCAAAACTAAATGTGAAAACAATGAAGGTTTAAGCGCTATATATACTAGTGCATTGAGCATCCAAATGGGAAATCCCACCAGTGTGGAATGAGTTGTTCTCAACTATCAAGCATCTACACAAGGGAACGATGTAAATCGTTCATTTGAAAAACAACAAGGTATACATATCTATATAAAGGAAAACGGTAACCATCAATTTCATTATTTATTTTTTTCAAAAATTGATATTTCTTTATTAAGTTATTATTAAATTATTATTATTAATTATATCTATTATAGTTTTAATAATAATTATTACTTAATTGTTAGTTTATTATTATTTTTTTTAAAGGGTATCCTGGGCCTATGGCCCAGACTAATCCCTGGCAAACCAACCGAGAGCGAAAGCATGCATCCTGAGATTAAACCCAGTGGCCACAAGGCAAATGCAGGGAATCGAACCCGGGTTGAGCGTTATGAACTCCCCTTGTGATTACCGACGGATTACCAACCTGATGGATTCCACTTTCATGAGAAAAAGCATTGGCACCAACAATAGGCTTGAGTGGTTGCACTTGCACTCCAGTGTACTCTTCCAAGTGTACTCTTCCACCTAAATAATTATGACATGTTGAAATGAGAGTTGATTAATTATTCGCTTGAAATGATTTAACAAAAACTAAAGCTTTAACCACAAGGGTTGTGACGTACGTACTGGTTAAGGTCCTGGGGGATGTGGTAGAATATCTATTTGTCCAGGGTTCGAATCCAGACGTACACAACAATTGTGGCCACTGAGGTTCAATCAGGGTTGATGACTTACAGTCGTAATTTACTAAGAGATTAGTGTAGGCATAGCCTAGGACACCATCCCCCACCAAAAAAAAAAAGATGAAGCTTTGAATATGTAGTACATACCATCTTGCTAGTCATGACAATATGCCTAGTATTGATGCCTGTGTAAAGACCACCTAGTAACACTTCTTTGCATTTTATAGTCATTACCACCTGTATATGTTCAACAAAATTAAAAAGTGAGGCTTTTATTAGTTGAATAATATTAAATAAAAGGAATTGAATAAAACTAAAAAAACTCATTACCTCTGATTCTATCAATAAATTCATAATAAGGGAAAACTACCCTTTTAAATCTATTGATACAAATGTATTATCAATAAGAATTGAAGCCTTATACTCACCTCTTCCAAAGAAGCATTACCAGCTCTCTCACCAATTCCGTTTACTGTTACATCTACTTCTATTGCACCTGAAGAAATCCCCTGGAATCTTCCACAAATGTTGATTAGCATACTACGATTGATCACATCAAAGCGAAACTAAATTAAAACATAACAATCGTACCTCTAAAGTATTGGCAACAGCCGGTCCTAGATCATTATGGCAACGGATCGCAACGATGACATTTTCAATGCCAGGAGTGTTGGCTTTTATGCCAGCAATGAGTTGTCTTAACTCACGAGGCAAACAATAGCCAACAGTATCACCAATGCCAATAGTGGTTGCACCTGCTTTAATAATCTCGCCCAGGATCTCATATAAGAATTCCCTCTCCGATCTGTTAACAAGCATCAAGTCCATTGTCAATGAGGATCATGCAATTGCAAGCTTTTCCTATATATATGTATATATATGTGTTTGTAGGGGTAAGTTCAAACGATAAGCTAAACATTTTGTGAGAAGCCGAGAAGTGTGGTATCATATATGATACAAAAGTTTAATCATATATGATTAAATACATGTTATATTGACAATACATAGATATTTAATCATATGTGATTAAATACACCCACAGACCATATAATCAGATATGATATGACACTTCTCACAAAATGTTTTAGTTGATATGTTTCACCTCACTTTTTATGCAAACCAATCACTATTCTTAATTACCCAAATATTACATTAAAGAATTAGCTACACTTGGCAAAAATGCTTGATCTAGTATAAAAAGTGCCAAGATGGTATAGTACTTTTAAATCTATTTTAGTTAATAATATAAAATATTGAACATATACGATGGTTCCTTGAATAATAATTTAATTTCTATCAGAAATAGTTGAACTTTATCATATAAAAATATACCTTGTAGCATCCTCGAGGCCAAATTCAATGTCATTAAACCCTACACTCCTTGCATACGCCACTATACTTGTTGCTTTTTCAATCACTTCTTCTTTTGTCATTTTCAGTTTATACTTCATATGAATCTCACTCGTTGCTATAAACAACAATATTCTCGGGAATTTGGCATACTTCATGGCCTCCCATGCCTTGTCAATATCCTCCTTTCTGCACCTCGACAAGCCACAAATAATCGGAACATGACCATTAATGTCATCATCCACCGTTGCATTTCCAGCCTCTTGTGCGATCAACTTAACGGCTTCTACCTCGGATACCAAGGCAGCAGGGAAGCCTGCTTCAATGATGTCAACACCCAATTTCGCAAGTTGACGAGCAATCTTGAGTTTTTCGTTCGGGGTCATGCTCGCGCCCGGAGACTGTTCACCGTCTCGGAGAGTGGTGTCTAAAATGCGAATGTTGTTAGGGTCTGGGATGTGGTTGGGAGTGTAGTTTGGACGGCGAGAACACACGATTAATGATGATTTTTTAGCTCGGATCGAGGGTTTGAAATACGTAATAATCGGAATATTGATGGAGGTGGTGGCAATGGTGGTGATCGGAGTTAAGAAACTTGTAGTATAGGATAGAGACTCCGCCATGGCTATATTCGTGTGTCTATTTTTTGGCCGTTATATACAGAATATTTTATTTATAGGAATAAATTTTTTGATCTCAAACAAATTGATAAGTACTATTTGCTTGCTTCACGTTGTACATTATTTTATATTAGGTTTTTTAATTTCTTGTAAGTTGGCATGCATGTGTATTCATTTAGTAGTAATTAAGGGTGTTTTGGTAATTACATGCTACTTTTGATTCTAAAAATAAAAAATGAAGCCTCCTAAACTTAATTGTTACGGTTCAAGAGGTTTTTAGCGACGGATAACACTTACATTAAAAATTAATTAACGGTATGCGTGACAATTATAATTGTGCTTCATGTAATTGCATGTTTAATATTAAGGCGAATGATCGTGTGGGAAGTTGAGTTAATGGTGAGAAACGTGTGAAGTAGATCCGAACCGTTGATCTCTTTTAATCTCAAGCCCTCCCATGAATTGCGCCTTAAAAGGGAATTCATTTGGTGCATCTCATCCTAATGTGCGTCTATTTCTCATCCAATGGTTGATAACCACTTCTCACGTTTCTCACCGTTAACTCAACTTCTTACCAGAACCCAACCCTTAATATTAATGCTTAAATTCTTTTTGTGGGAGTTGAAAATCATCACAATTTCTTGTATTAACATCGTCAAGATCCACTATAAATCAATCATTATTCTTATATAAATAGGAAATTAATGTTGGAAAATTTTAGTAAAAAAATGTGATTTTTTACTAACTTTGGACACAAATAAATACATGTATATGTATAGTATATATCTAACTCTTTGTGGGTTTGTGTTCTCCTATATGAGAGCTTCAAAACGATATATTATATGTCCAAAACGGAATATGTGTGAATGAGATCTCGATGCTCAAAGTTGAGTGTTTGGGATGAAAATTGGCAAAACCAAGTGGGTGTGGGAACTTGTCCCACATAGGAAGGAGGACCAAAGTTTTAGTGGTTTATAAAACTATCTAGGCGTTTCTTCTATCTTTGGAAAAGAAGAAAACGAGATCAAAAAAGGCTCGGAATTTGGCATCAAAAAAGGAGCAAACAGCCCCTACCGGTAGTTACACCGAGAGTTAAGTCTCGATACAAGTACCGGTGACCACTGGATCAGAAACTACCAAGAGTTTCACCGAGACTTAAGTCTCGGGACAACTATCGAAAACATATTTCCTTATTTTTAATTATTTAAACTTAGGATAATTATTGTTAGCTTTATTTATTATTAGAATTATTATTTAGTTTTCTTTTATTGCTTATTTAAATAGTTTCTTAGTTGGTTTATAATTAGGATAGATTTAATTTTCTTAGTTAAGCCTAGTTATAAATATGATTAATCCCTTTATTGTTTTGAATTGAATTATCAAGTTTAATAAAAGTTCTCTTCGGTTCACGAATGATTACTGAACGTTCAGTTCATTTACAACCCTATGCGTATATATATATATATATATATACTAGTGTTGGGCCCGTGCATTGCACGGAGGATAAATTTTTTGTTGGAATATTGAACCGAGTTAAAATGAAACGTAATTTCTCTGTTAACAGTTAATGAAATACAATGTGAAAAACGAATGTATTTTCATAAGTGGTTAACTTGCATATATTCTTAATCGTTTGTTGTTATGAGTTTGTGCAATAATATTGGTAATAGTTTTGTATTATATTATTTAAAACTCAAACGACATGTCTCACAACATATCACTATTATTGAAATAATTATAAATATGAGCATACGTTTTTACAGATTTTACAATTTTTCTGAAACATCCTCGACAACACTTGACAATCACTTTAAACGTATAAATCTGTAGATTAATTAACAACATTCAACCTAGTGATGGCAAAAAATCGGGCCCGGGCCGGGCCGGGCCAAAACGGGCTTCGGGCCCAAATAGTAAACCCAAAAACCAGGCCAATCGGGCTTCAGGCCGGGCTTCACTCGAATATGTGTGGTCCGTTTAATGTTGGAAAAAACCGGTTATAGGAAAACCGGGCCGGGCCAGGCCCAAACCGGGCCGTGATCGGGCCGAGCATTTTTCCGTATTTTTAAAAAAAAAATTCTTTATATAATAATTAATTACTAAGCTTTAAAAATTAAAAATTGGATTGGATCACTAAAATACACTTTAAAAATGCGTTTTATTTATAATAAATCACTAAAATACACTTTAAAAATACGTTTTATATATAATTTTAAGTTACAAACTTACAATACAAATATTTATAGGGGTTTGGGGAGGTAAAAAATACAAAAAAAAGTAAAAAAAAAGTATATAAATGGTAACATAACGGCTCTTTTTTTTTTTAAATACGAATCGGGCCGGGTCGGGCCATGAACCGGGCTCGGGCCGAGCCGGGCCGGGCCGCCAAATCCTCCAAAAACATGAACCGGTTCATGTTTTCGGGCTCCAAACCGGTTTTCCACTGGGTCGGGCTTTCAAGCGGGTCGGGCTCGGTTAACCGACCGGGCCGGGCCGAGATGGCCATCACTAATTCAACCCACATCAAATATGACAAAGAAAATAAATGATTTCTATCTTTTGTAACCGGCAACTCAACTGGTATAGTTTAAATTCACTCAGTACCACTTGAAAATTTATCCGACTATTGACTTCAAAACCTCATAGTATTAGTCGATAAAAATAAAGATATGTATATATATCTTATTCCCCTACTTGGAAAAATATGATTGTGGGGTTTGAAAAATATAAACAAATTCTCAGTAAATAAAATAAAATATAAAAAAGTAGTTTTTCAAAGAAACAAAAATATAGTGGAATATCTTTTGTTCAGTTGCAGGTTCCGCCATTGACACCCGACCGTTCGTCTTCCTTTTTTTTACTCGGATGATACATAGAGAAGCTATATATATTTATAGTGAATGTAGAGAATATTTTAAAATCTTTTATTTTCATTTTCGATTTTACATTTAAATGTAAATATATTAAAAATATGAAAGAATATTTTTATATCTACATCGTTTCTATTTTATTTTCTTTACACTTGGTTAATTTGGAAAGTATTGCGGAATATTTTTATTTTAAAAAATACGATAATTTATTAGTGTATCTCGTTATTTTTTATTTTTAATTCATATCAACCTTCTTTTTTCTTCTTTTAATGCTCGTGAAAAAAAATACGTGTAGATTTTATATTATGCTAATATAAAATACGTGTAGATTTTATAAAATAAAATAGATTTTATATTAGCAAAAAAAATACGGAAGAAAAAAGAGTTTATATTACATCTCATTATGTAAAAAGATTTTATAAAATAAAATATGGAAAAATCATTATGAGATGTAATATAAAAAAATACGGAAGAAAAAATATTTTATATTACATCTCATTAATATAGATTTAAATGTAAAATCTACATTTAAAATAGATTATACTAATATAAAATCTATTTTATAAAATCCTCTACAAAAAAAAAAAACAAATATTTATATTAATAAATATGTATCCATTCCACAAATAGATGATTATCTGAGATACTATGTTTGGAAAAGTTGTACCAAAGCATTAAGAAATTGTAAATTAAGTAATTGGCTTTAATTAATTGTACCTTATGCTTAAAATGTTGTAATTAAGAGTTTTTTATATCGTTTTTATAATATAGTATAGATATATATATTTTGTAATAGATACAAATAAAAAAAAAACAATTGCCGCTGAGTTAATAGATTTTTTTGACAGAGTTGTTACGAAATCATTAATGAAATGCAAAACTACAGTGACTACTAACATAATAAATGAATCGTGTGGACCCAAAGTGTACTTTATACTGGTGTTGGCATATGCACCCTAGTCTATATGGCTAGGGTGCAATTATACTTATAGTTTTGTTTTGTTTTCCGAACCCTTCACAACCGTTCATTTTTTTTTTAATTATAGTTACAATTTTGGTCCCTGAACTCTTTTTATTGATTTACTTATATCGTTTGGTTTTATATTTTATATTTTACATTTTTATTATATTAACACATATAAGCATATATTAACTAATATACGTTAAAAAAGTAATTTTTAATTTTAACAAGTTACACCATTATAATCGTCTTGTCAATATCTTCAAAATGAGTCTAATATTGAATAGTTTTTGATTTAATTGTTATAAGAAGAAAAATACATTTTACAAAGTCCAAAATTAATTTTTAAAAACTAATCCGTTATATTGACAAAAGTTTTTTGAGTTGGTTTGAGTTGTTTATAAAATTCTAGACGTGACATATATATGGTTTGCCATCGAGCTATGAACTATGTCACGTCTAGAATTCTAATTATTGTAATACTCAGTTTGCAACACTTAATTTGAAGGGCTAATTAATTACCCTTCCTTTAATTATTGTAATACTCAGTTTGCAACACTTGGTCTCTTGATCTCCTCGATCGTGTTCCAATGCCAACAAAAACGAGCAATATGCATGGTTTCGGTCACATCCCTCGATCTAAACCAACAATGCTTGATGATGGATTAGTCGATCGTTCTTTAAAAAGAAATGGCGACAACGACAATTTAAACAACTTGGATAATGATTTTCGATTAATATATAATTGGTACAAAATGAATTACAGTTCCTAACAGGATGAAAGGTTTAACGATAAAAACGAACAACACCACTTAAGGAATTAATATTGAAATGTTTTAATTCGAACTAACATTGATAATGAACAGTGTATACACTAAAGAATAAATACGCATATACGTACCTATATTTCAGTTTGATACCAACGCTAGTACGTCGTCATCGGTAATAACCTGGGACACAAAGGAGACAGTTACTCAGTGGATAGAATTCTTGCATACACATGTTGTACCAAGCACATATATAATTAGGAATCACATATAACAGTTATACATACATGAGACCAACCTGTTTTCATGAGACCACATTTTTACATATGAAACTTTACAACAAAACATTGTGAAGGTAAAAAAAATCCGAACCTTTACAGCAAAAAATCCGACTTTCACAGTGTTTTGCTGTGAGTGTAAAAACGTGGTCTCACAGGTCTCACGAAAACAAGTTGGTCTCACGTGATCCCAAGTCTCTCTCTATATACACACACGCGCACACACACACACACACACACACACACATATATATATATATATATATATATATATATATCCAAGATGAATACACACCCTATACCATGAACATAAAAGTTTTTGATACCTTTTTCGTTTCAGCTACGGATTTAAAGCGCCAAAAGAGATCATTAAGTTCCTTTCCATCAATGTTGTGACCAAGCTTAATATATTAATACAAAATAGAACAAATTAATACTTAAGTAATACTAATTTAACAAAGGTGTCGCTTACTGATTGTTTACAAATTGATAAGACTTCAACATTGCGTACACTCACCTCAATAAGTTTAGCTTTTAAAGTCTGTCGTCCACTGCACAACAATATATATTCGAAAATCACTAGAATACTCGATAAACAAAACATAATTAATCTATTGTAAAGAAGTAGCTAGACGATATATATATCAGAGACTAGGCCGTAATATATAATTAACGGGACTGTAGGTAATTCAACACACCTAAGTTTTCCAAGTGTAAATCTTCAGGAGACATGATTTCATATGTGGTTTTGTTCTTTAGCATTCCGTCCTACATACAAAAGAGAAGACATACAAGGTTATATATATCTAGCTAGCTAGCCATGATTTATTGTAAATTAAGTAATTTTTAATAAGTATATAGCCATGATTATAACCACAGGAAGTGTATAGTGTGTTTCTTAATTAAGACTAACATGATGGATTCCACTTTCATGAGAAAAAGCATTGTCACCAACAATAGGCTTGTGTGGTTGCACTTGCATTTGAGTGTACTCTTCCACCTAAATAATTATGACATGTTGAAATGAGAGTTGATTAATTATTCTCTTGAAATGATTTAACAAAAACTAAAGCTTTAACCACAAGGGTTGTGACGTACTGGTTAAGGTCCGGGGGATGTGGTGGAATATCTTTTTGCCCAGGGTTCGAATCCAGGCGTACACAACAATTGTGGCCACTGAGGTTCAATCAGGGTTGATTACTTACGGTCATAATTTACTAAGAGATTAGTGTAGGCATAGCCTAGGACACCATCCCCCCCCCCCAAAAAAAAAAAAACTTTGAATATGTATTACATACCATCTTGCTAGTCATGACAATATGCCTAGTATTGATGCCTGTGTAAAGACCGCCTAATAACATTTCTTTGTATTTTATAGTCATTACCACCTGTATATGTTCAACAAAATTAAAAAGTGAGGCTTTTATTAGTTGAATAATATTAAATAAAAGGAATTGAATAAAACTAAAAAAACTCATTACCTCTGATTCTATCAATAAATTCATAATAAGGGAAAACCACCCTTTTAAATCTATTGCTACAAATGTATTATCAACAAGAATTGAAGCCTTATACTCACCTCTTCCAAAGAAGCATTACCAGCTCTCTCACCGATTCCGTTTATTGTTACATCTACTTCTGTTGCACCTGAAGAAATCCCCTGGAATCTTCCACAAATGTTGATTAGCATACTACGATTGATCACATCAAAGCGAAACTAAATTAAAACATAACAATCGTACCTCTAAAGTATTGGCAACAGCCAGTCCTAGATCATTATGGCAATGGATCGCAACGATGACATTTTCAATGCCAGGAGTGTTGGCTTTTATGTCAGCAACGAGTTGTCCGAACTCACGAGGCAAACAATAGCCAACAGTATCACCAATGCCAATAGTGGTTGCACCTGCTTTAATAATCTCGCCCAGGATCTCATATAAGAATTCCCTCTCCGATCTGTTAACAAGCATCCAGTCCATTGTCAATGAGGACCATGCAATTGCAAGCTTTTCCTCTCTCTCTCCCTCTCTCTCTCTCTCTCTCTCTCTCTATATATATATATATATATATATATATATATATATATATGTATGTGTTTTTAGGGGTAAGTTCAAACGAGAAGCTAAACATTTTGTAAGAATGCGAGAAATGTGATATCGTATATGATACACAAGTTTAATCATATATGATTAAATACATGTTATATTAACAATACATAGACATTTAATCATATGTGATTAAATACACCCACAGACCATATAATCAGATATGATATGACACTTCTCACAAAATGTTTTAGTTGATATATTTCACCTCACTTTTTATGCAAACCAATCACTATTCTTAATTACCCAAATATTACATTAAAGAATTAGCTACACTTGGCAAAAATGCTTGATCTAGTATAAAAAGTGCCAAGATGGTATAGTACTTTTAAATCTATTTTAGTTAATAATATAAAATATTGAACATATACGATGGTTCCTTGAATAATAATTTAATTTCTATCAGAAATAGTTGAACTTTATCAGATAAAAATATACCTTGTAGCATCCTCGAGGCCAAATTCAATGTCATTAAACCCTACACACCTTGCATACGCCACCATACTTGTTGCTTTTCAATCACTTCTTCTTTTGTCATTTTCAGTTTATACTTCATATGAATCTCACTCGTTGCTATAAAAAACAATATTCTCGGGAATTTGGCATACTTCATGGCCTCCCATGCCTTGTCAATATCCTCCTTTCTGCACCTCGACAAGCAGCAAATAATCGGCACATGACCATTAATGTCTTCATCAACCGTTGCATTTCCAACCTCTTGTGCGATCAACTTAACAGCTTCTACCTCGGATACCGAGGTAGCAGGGAAGCCTGCTTCAATGATGTCAACACCCAATTTCGCAAGTTGACGAGCAATCTTGAGTTTTTCGTTCGGAGTCATGCTCGCGCCCGAAGACTGTTCACCGTATCGGAGTGTGGTGTCTAAAATACGAATGTAGTTAGGGTCTGGGATGTGGTTGGGAGTGTAGTTTGGACGGCGAGAACACACGATTAATGATGATTTTTTAGCTCAGATCGAGGGTTTGAAATACGTAATAATCGGAATATTGATGGAGGTGGTGGCAATGGTGATGATCGGAGTAAAGAAACTTGTAGTATAGGATAGAGACTCCGCCATGGCTATATTCGTGTGTCTATTTTTTGGCCGTTAAACCAGTAGTTTATATACAAAATATTTTTGTTATAGGAATAAATTTTTTAATTTCAAACAAATTAATAAGTACTATTTAATTCAATGATGAAAATTTTGATTACACAAATAACGTGTGGTATTTGTTTATTCAATTAAACTTAGGATAATTATTGTTAGCTTTATTTATTATTAGAATTATTATTTAGTTTCCTTTTATTGCTTATTTAAATAGTTTCCTAGTTGGTTTATAATTAGGATACATTTAATTTTCTTAGTTAAGCCTAGTTATAAATATGATTATTCCATTTATTGTTTTGAATTGAATTATCAAGTTTAATAAAAGTTCTTTAGAGAGTTTGAGTTTCTCCATATTCTTGAGTCTTACGCTTGTAAACTCATAATCCTTTTCGGATTTGACGTTTGTCAATCCTTCCGCGTATTCCTTCTACGTCAATAATTCATTTTGCACTATATCATAAGCAGGGGCGGAGCCAGGAATTTTACTAAGGGGGTCCACTAAATTCTAAAATAAAACAAATATAGGTATTTAGCAACGATCGAGAGTCGAGAAAGCAATCGAAGATTTGAAGTTGTTGGACTCTTTGCCGTATCATGTAGGGGTGTTCACGAGCCGAGTTGAGCCAAGTTGCAGTCTATTTGAGCTCAGCTTGAAAAAATAGTACCATGCTCGAGCTCGATACCCGTTTATACACGTAATTCTGTTCTTACTTCAAACCAATTATTATTCTTATCTAAATAGGAGAAAAATAATTTAACTGAAATGATATACCTATTGATCATTGATGGATCTATTGGTTGATAAACAACCATCAAAATACCGGGGAGTGCTATTTGCACCAAAATTATGTCAAAATCAGGTCAATTTGTGCATTGGGAATGTAATTTATGCATTGAAAATGTAAAAAGCAGATTTTGATGTTGATGTGTGTGAGGAGAAAAGTAATCATATTGGTGCATTTAGCAAAATTAAAGGTGCAATTAGCCTCCCCAAAAAAATAAAGAAAACAAAAATTTAATAAAAATACAAATAGCTGGTAATCCATTGGTAGGATGTGCAATTCACCAATTGATCGGATTACGATGCTTTAATAAAAGAATTAAAAAAACATAAATTAAATAAAAATAAAATTCGTCATTATCATGTGCACTCAGTGGATTACGTACCGATCATTTTTATAATAACTAAAAAACAAAATAAAGGTTGGTGATAGGCCCTAAGGTAACAGCGGAAGGGTCAGGTTAGGGATTCTCGACAGATTATCGATGTTGTAATAAATAAATCAAAAATGAAATTATTTTATAGTTATCGGTGGTTTTCCAACGCTGTACTAGTATAGCGTCACAAATTGCCGCTAATCCGTTGATATTTTTTTTTTTGATTTATATGTTTGTCGATGTTCATTCGATAATCTATCAGTTAACAACCGTCATTAGTAACCATTAGTGATACACAATTTTCTAGCATTGTACTCTTTTATTTTTATTAACATTAAATTAATACAAAGTTACAGTCACTTGCTTGAAGCAAATTTGTCCAAAATATATGGCTTGTCTATACAAAACTTTAGTGCTAATTTCTATGAAACTTCACATATTCAATATGGTTAGTTTGCAGCAATAAACACTTAATTACAACCTTAAAAAAAAGTCAATCATAGCAAACAAACAATCTTTTAAGAATATTCATGGTTGTCTAAAATGTACATTTCAAACTTATAAGTCACAATAAAAAATTGGAAAAACTTATTTCAATGGGACAAATTAACATCAACATTATATATGAAAGAATGAATTTAGAACTAACCTCAAATATTGTGTTTCAGCCAAAAAGTTGAACCTAAAGCTAAACCTAGTCTTATTTTGAGGTTCATTTATATTTAATCGACCAACTGAGTTAGTGTAATAATTTTTTAATTATTTTTAAATTTTGTATATTAAGATAATTATTTTATGATAGGTACTATTATCAAAAAAATCTTGGATCGTTGTATGTGAGGGGGTAATTAGTATAAAGAAATTAAACAAAAATAAATGAGTCGAATTAATTAAAATAAAAATGTGTTGACATCACTCAGAAACCTTATTACAAAGTAAATACACATACATACATATATAAATACACACAATAATGAATTACAGTTTTATCCTCCACACTTAATTTGAAGGGCTAATTAATTACCCTTGCTTTAATTATTGTAATACTCAGTTTGCAACACTTGGTCTCTTGATCTCCTCGATCGTGTTCCAATGCCAACAAAAACGAGCAATATGCATGGTTTCGGTCACATCCCTCGATCTAAACCAAACAATGTTTGATGATGGATTACTCGATCGTTCTTTAAAAAGAAATGGCGACAACGACAATTTAAACAACTTGGATAATGATTTTCGATTAATATATAATTGGTACAAAATGAATTACAGTTCCTAACAGGATGAAAGGTTTGACGATAAAAACGAACAACACCACTTAAGGAATTAATATTGAAATGTTTTAATTCGAACTAACATCGATAACACTACTACAAAAAATAAGCGTGTAATAAAGTCATTTATGTAGTAGTGTAATGAACGGTGCATACACTAAAGAATAAATATGCATATACGTACCTATATTTCAGTTTGATACCAACGCTAGTACGTCGTCATCGGTAATAACCTGGGACACAAAGGAGACAGTTACTCAGTAGATAGAATTCTTGCATACGCATGTTGTACCAAGCACATTTATAATTAGGAATCACATTTAACAGTTATACATACAGGGTTGGTTCACGTGAGACCAACCTGTTTTCGTGAGACCACATTTTTACATATGAAACTTCACAACAAAACACAGTGAAGGTAAAAAAAATCCGAACCTTTACAGCAAAAAATCCGACTTTCACAGTGTTTTGCTGTGAAATTTCAAGTGTATCAGGTCTCACGAAAACAAGTTGGTCTCACGTTATCCCAAGTCTCTCTCTATATACACGCAACACACACACACACACATATATATATATATATATATATATCCACGATGAATACACACCCAATATCATGAAATATAAAAGTTTTTGATACCTTTTTCGTTTCAGCTACGGATTTAAAGCGCCAAAAAAGATCATGTAACACCCTCAATTCTGGAAATAACAACTAATTTAAAAAAATTCTAAATACATCGATAAATGATACATCTCCAAATCACGATTTATTATTTAACCTCAATACACACATTTCATTCTATATATACAGTCTATAATAAGAACGGGTGCTACTAAAACCCAAAAATAGTCGCTATCTCCAAACTGCAGAAGACTTCACCAACCACTTACACTTGCACAAAGCTAAGGCTCAACTCTTCATAGCTGCTAAAACCAAACCCCAATAGGAACCTGATGCACATGCCGACAAATAAAAAGGTTAGGCTTAATGCCTAGTGAGCTCAAGAGTTTTCAACATATATAAATTAATCGTTTAAAAGAACGAATGCGGTTAAATTCATAATCTTTCAATTTGATATGTCTTACATATGAAAACGACCAATTTTCCCATAATATGCAATTTACGCAAAGAACACCGATGTAAACGTTTTCCAATGCAAACTACTTCAAGGACGAAGACACCAATATAAACCGCACACTCATAAATTATGTTTAACCCCAAAACTCACTCAAAACGTGAATAGAAATTGAATTCCCACTTCATAAAAATGTAGATAAAGCTTAATTCTCGAAACACCCAAACACGGTGGAACATGTTACCCAACTCATAAAATCATGGATAAAACCCATACATTTAAAATGTCACCGAAAACATGGATACCCAAAATACAATACCCAAAATAACACCTTTCGGTGACGGGGAAGGCCCGATTCCATCGAATGTGGGCGCACATAAAGATAAGCCACACATCGATGTTATAAGCATAACTTCAAGGATAAAAAACCATTGGCATCAACCTAAACAAGTCTTTAGCCAAGGTAGACATCAACCCTATCCAGGTCTTTAGTCGTAGCGGACATCAACTCAAACCGAGTCTTTAGTCATATCAGACATCAACTCAAACCGAGTCTTTAGTCAGGATAAACAACCATTGGCATCAACCCAAACAAGTCTTTAGCCAAGGTAGACATCAACCCTATCCAGGTCTTTAGTCGTAGCGGACATCAACTCAAACCGAGTCTTTAGTCAGGATAAACAACCATTGGCATCAACCCAAACAAGTCTTTAGCCAAGGTAGACATCAACCCTATCCAGGTCTTTAGTCGTAGCGGACATCAACTCAAACCGAGTCTTTAGTCATATCGGACATCAACTCAAACCGAGTCTTTAGTCAGGATAAACAACCATTGGCATCAACCCAAACAAGTCTTTAACCAAGGTAGACATCAAACCTATCCAGGTCTTTAGTCGTAGCGGACATCAACTCAAACCGAGTCTTTAGTCATATCGGACATCAACTCAAACCGAGTCTTTAGTCATATCGGACATCAACTCAAACCGAGTCTTTAGTCAGGATAAACAACCATTGGCATCAACCAAACAAGTCTTTAGCCAAGGTAGACATCAACCCTATCCAGGTCTTTAGTCATATACAATACAACCGACTTTTATGCCTATGGATCCATTGCATTACGGTCAAAACATTACACGACTCAAAGGAATGACAACGCACTCAAAAACACGTAATTTCCAATTAAGGTGCAACTAGGTACACCATACGACCAAGGTTCCTTAACGAGCTACCAAGATTGAACAAATGTTCCAAAGACTCCACCGAGTACAAATCAAGTCCCAAGAGGCTTAATAAACGTTTGGCTAAAACACGAGAGCCAATGTGGTTACACCAACCAAAATACACATTTTCCCAAAATATTTGATTCTCAAATTATCATTGGCCTTCGGCCCAAAACCCAAAAGGTTTTCCATTTCTAAAATGTTTCCCAAAGACGGGAATGACCCAAAACCAAAGGACACATACATTAGTACTTTTCAAAACATGTCGTTTCATGAATGATGCATAAAACCCGACAAAACACTCAAAAGTGAATTTTTGACCAAATTCCTATTTATGCAATAATCCATCAAAACCCATTCATTTATGGCCCATTTAACAAAATGCTCAAAAATCCCAAAGATATATGTTATATAAGTTTATAAAGTTACACACATTCAAAATAACCAAACTTATCAGCAGTTAGCAATTTCATGCAAGACGCAAACCACTTTTAAAATAAACATATTGGCATGTACACCGTTTTCACAAATCAACTTGAACTCACCTTGCTAGATTTAGGCTAAATCTAGGTTTTACCGCACTTTGAGCTTCCTTGACAAAACTTGAATCCTCCAAGCCAAAACCTCCAAAACCTAGATCCGAACATTAATTTTCAACCGTAAATAAACATATTCAACCAAATAGAACATTCCCCAAACCTTTTACATCAAAACCTCAACTTATACTGAAAACCCTAATTTTGACCTAACCCTTCCAAAATCTTCCAAACCGAAAAATAGAGAAACATCATACTTAGGAAATCATCAATGGAGCATTTATATCTTATATTAGGGTTTAGAAATGGAAGAGATACACTTACCACTTAGGTTTTGGTGAAAACCTAGAAAACTCTACCATGGAGCTTGAGGTTGAAGATGAAGATGGAGATGGTGAATCTTTCACCAAAGCTTCCAATCTTGCCACTTGATGGTGATTTACCTTCGTAATACTCAAGAATTTGAGCCAAGAATGACCCAAAATCGCCATACATGACTTTGGTTGGTTCTAGAGAGTGTTTGGGGATGAATGGGAAGTGAGGGGTGAAGAAATGGCTTAAAATTCGCATTTAACAGCAACCAGTCCCCTGGGGGCGACATTTCCGGGCGACAATTCCATGTCAATGTCGCAGGGCATTGTCGCAGCAATGCTCTAGCATTCGGTACCTTCCATGCGACTGTGACAGTGCGACTTTGACACTGTCATAGTCCCCGGACATTGTCGCGAGACCCTTCCCAAGCCCTGAAAACTCAACTTTTTCAATGCCAACACTCCCGATACTCTAAGGGACTTTAAATGATGTTTCCCCACAAAATCCCACCATTTTCAAGTTCCAAAAACGTCCGGGTGTAACACCTGGTTTTTCGTAAAACAAGTTCCATTCTTCGTTGGTTATCTCTCCGCCTTCCGTCTATCTTTTGAGTGGTAAATGTTGTGCTTTCGAACCTTGAGTCGACCCATGCGAGAATCTTGAGTTTCGACCTTTTTCGGAGCTCGGTACGTGTGGCGCGATAGTGACATGTGTCACTATCGCGTGGCACAATCGCCGGGGGTGTACCACCCGCGGTACATTCCCCACGAGAGTGCCCTCGCGATAGTGACAATGTCACTATCGCGTGGCAAGGTCGCCCGCGGCCCTTGTCTCCTAAAATGTCTGAATTCTCACCCTTTCTCCTCATTTCTCACTTCCATCTTCTTCTCTTTTCTCTCCCAAACACTAAAACCGAACCCTAAACCATTTTGATGGTTTTCCCCCCTTGAACCACATGATTCTTCATCATCTAACTAGTTGGAACCTTGAACCACAAAACCTCCATCTTCATCTTCCTCATCAAGTTCATCGGTTGGGAGCTCGGGTTGAAGTGTTGGATTGGGTGTTCTCGGAAGCCTCTTTGTCTTCAAGGGTAAATTTTCTTGTATTAAGGTTATAAATGCTCCATTAATGGTTTCTTAAGGTTCGATATCTCAAATCTCGGATTTGGTGGTTTTGAAGAAATTAGGGTTTCGATCTTGTTTGGGATTTTGGTATTTTTATGTTTGGGGAACATTTCCTTATGGTTGAAAATGGTTATTTATGGGTTGGAACTTTGAATCTAGGTTTTGGAAGTTTTCGTCTTGAGGATTCAACTGGTCTTCAAAAGAACTCGTTGGGTAAAATCTAGATTTAGCCTAAATCTAGCAAGGTGAGTTCAAGTTGATTTGTGAAAATGTTGTACATGCCAAAATGTCTATTTTAAAGTGTTTATGTGTTTTACATGAAATTATCAAGTGTTGGGGTATTTGCTAATCTTTGGATATTTGAAGTATTTAACTTTACGAACTTTGTATAACACCATATTTGGGATTTTTGGGTATTTTGATAAATGTGTCACAAATGAATGTGTTTTGAGGTATTATTGCATAAATATATCTTTAGTCAAAGAAATACGCTTTTAAATGTTTGTCGGGTTTTATGCATCATTCACGAAATTGAATGTTTTGTAAAGTATTAATTGCACATTTATGCGAGGTACTGGAAAGAATGTTTATAGTCTCATTTTATGATTTTCATTCTTATCAGCAGTTAAAGTTGGAAAATGCATATTTTGTGTTATGAGACATTTGGAAAACTTATAAGGGTATAAGTTCATTTCAAAAATGGGTTGTCTCAACTAATGTTGAGTTTCGAACTAATCTTACTTTTGGTCGTGGTATTGACATATCCGTTGGTCGAGTGCGTTTTATCGTATTGTTATTTTCATTTATCAATGAGTCAATTGGGTTGCTAAGCTTGCGGCTTGGCATTGTTATTTTGATGGGGTTTTGGACAATTGTCCAGTTTTGGTAACCCGACTTCGAGCCTTGTTGGCAATTTTGGATGAAGCTCGTTAGGTATCGGGTGCGATGTAAGTCCTACGAGCTGCACGTTAGGTATTGGGTACGATGTAAGTCCTTCGTGCTGCACGTTAAGGTACCGGGGTGCGGTATAAGTCTTTCGTGCTCAAGTATTACGATATTAGATGAAGGGCTCGACATAGGAACCCGACGGGGTTGAACTCGAGTTTCCGTGGGTGTACGTTTAAAGCTACTGAGCCTGACATCTCTTGCGTGTACTTTTGTTTATATGACTAGTCATAACAACATAAAATGGGCTTACTTTGTGGACCGTCACATTTTATGGAATCGGGAATCCCCCGTCACCGAAAGGTGTTGTTTTTGGGTATTGAGTTTTATTATCCAAGTTTTCGGTGACGTTTTGTATTATTGGGTTTTACCCTTGATTTTATGGGATGAGTATTATGCCCCACCCGTGTTTTGGGGTGTCTTGGGATATAAGGTCTAACCGTATCTTCATAAATGGAGAGTTCAAGTTATATTTACGCTTTGAGTAAGTTTTGGGTTAAAGCTAACTTATAAATGGGCGGCTTACATTGGTATTATCATCTTTGAAGTGGTTGGGTTTGGAAAACGTCCAAATTTGTGTTCTTTGTTTAAAATGCATACTATTGGAAAATGAGTCATTTTCACATGTAAGACGTATCATATTGAAGGACTACGATTTTAACTGCATCCTTTCTTTTAAAAGGTTATTTTATATATGTTGAAAACTCTTGAACTCACTAGGCGTTAAGCCTAACCTTTTTATTTGTCGGCATGTGCATCAGGTTTCAAGGTTGGGAGTGGGTCGTAGCAATCCTATGAAGAGTTGATCCTTAGCTCTGTGCAAATGTAAGTAGTTGGGAAGTCTTCCGCAACGTTGGAGATAGTAGCTAATATGAGGTTTTAGTAGCACCCGTCCTTATCATAGACTTTTGTATATAATGAATGGTTGTATTGAGGTTAAATCTTAATTTGCAGTTGTAGATGATTTGTTTATTGATGTATTTAGAAAATTTTAAATAAGTTGTTATTTACAGAATTGAGGGTGTTACAAGTTGGTATCAGAGCATAAGTTTGAGAGAATTAGGTATTGATTATAGGATGCCTAGACTCAAACTAGCGTTTTTATAAGCGATTGTAAGTGAAGTTACACATTAGGAACCTTAAGATAAGATATGATGGAGTTGATCGAGTCACTAGAAACGGGAAACTTGTCGAGGGTTGCAAGGATGAGCATGTGCGGTACGTTCATAATGGCACCTGGCCAGTGTTATGGTGAACCTACATATTATATGTTTGTCGATGTTCATTCGATAATCTATCAGTTAACAACCGTCATTAGTAACCATTAGTGATACACAATTTTCTAGCATTGTACTCTTTTATTTTTATTAACATTAAATTAATACAAAGTTACAGTCACTTGCTTGAAGCAAATTTGTCCAAAATATATGGCTTGTCTATACAAAACTTTAGTGCTAATTTCTATGAAACTTCACATATTCAATATGGTTAGTTTGCAGCAATAAACACTTAATTACAACCTTAAAAAAAAGTCAATCATAGCAAACAAACAATCTTTTAAGAATATTCATGGTTGTCTAAAATGTACATTTCAAACTTATAAGTCACAATAAAAAATTGGAAAAACTTATTTCAATGGGACAAATTAACATCAACATTATATATGAAAGAATGAATTTAGAACTAACCTCAAATATTGTGTTTCAGCCAAAAAGTTGAACCTAAAGCTAAACCTAGTCTTATTTTGAGGTTCATTTATATTTAATCGACCAACTGAGTTAGTGTAATAATTTTTTAATTATTTTTAAATTTTGTATATTAAGATAATTATTTTATGATAGGTACTATTATCAAAAAAATCTTGGATCGTTGTATGTGAGGGGGTAATTAGTATAAAGAAATTAAACAAAAATAAATGAGTCGAATTAATTAAAATAAAAATGTGTTGACATCACTCAGAAACCTTATTACAAAGTAAATACACATACATACATATATAAATACACACAATAATGAATTACAGTTTTATCCTCCACACTTAATTTGAAGGGCTAATTAATTACCCTTGCTTTAATTATTGTAATACTCAGTTTGCAACACTTGGTCTCTTGATCTCCTCGATCGTGTTCCAATGCCAACAAAAACGAGCAATATGCATGGTTTCGGTCACATCCCTCGATCTAAACCAAACAATGTTTGATGATGGATTACTCGATCGTTCTTTAAAAAGAAATGGCGACAACGACAATTTAAACAACTTGGATAATGATTTTCGATTAATATATAATTGGTACAAAATGAATTACAGTTCCTAACAGGATGAAAGGTTTGACGATAAAAACGAACAACACCACTTAAGGAATTAATATTGAAATGTTTTAATTCGAACTAACATCGATAACACTACTACAAAAAATAAGCGTGTAATAAAGTCATTTATGTAGTAGTGTAATGAACGGTGCATACACTAAAGAATAAATATGCATATACGTACCTATATTTCAGTTTGATACCAACGCTAGTACGTCGTCATCGGTAATAACCTGGGACACAAAGGAGACAGTTACTCAGTAGATAGAATTCTTGCATACGCATGTTGTACCAAGCACATTTATAATTAGGAATCACATTTAACAGTTATACATACAGGGTTGGTTCACGTGAGACCAACCTGTTTTCGTGAGACCACATTTTTACATATGAAACTTCACAACAAAACACAGTGAAGGTAAAAAAAATCCGAACCTTTACAGCAAAAAATCCGACTTTCACAGTGTTTTGCTGTGAAATTTCAAGTGTATCAGGTCTCACGAAAACAAGTTGGTCTCACGTTATCCCAAGTCTCTCTCTATATACACGCAACACACACACACACACATATATATATATATATATATATATCCACGATGAATACACACCCAATATCATGAAATATAAAAGTTTTTGATACCTTTTTCGTTTCAGCTACGGATTTAAAGCGCCAAAAAAGATCATGTAACACCCTCAATTCTGGAAATAACAACTAATTTAAAAAAATTCTAAATACATCGATAAATGATACATCTCCAAATCACGATTTATTATTTAACCTCAATACACACATTTCATTCTATATATACAGTCTATAATAAGAACGGGTGCTACTAAAACCCAAAAATAGTCGCTATCTCCAAACTGCAGAAGACTTCACCAACCACTTACACTTGCACAAAGCTAAGGCTCAACTCTTCATAGCTGCTAAAACCAAACCCCAATAGGAACCTGATGCACATGCCGACAAATAAAAAGGTTAGGCTTAATGCCTAGTGAGCTCAAGAGTTTTCAACATATATAAATTAATCGTTTAAAAGAACGAATGCGGTTAAATTCATAATCTTTCAATTTGATATGTCTTACATATGAAAACGACCAATTTTCCCATAATATGCAATTTACGCAAAGAACACCGATGTAAACGTTTTCCAATGCAAACTACTTCAAGGACGAAGACACCAATATAAACCGCACACTCATAAATTATGTTTAACCCCAAAACTCACTCAAAACGTGAATAGAAATTGAATTCCCACTTCATAAAAATGTAGATAAAGCTTAATTCTCGAAACACCCAAACACGGTGGAACATGTTACCCAACTCATAAAATCATGGATAAAACCCATACATTTAAAATGTCACCGAAAACATGGATACCCAAAATACAATACCCAAAATAACACCTTTCGGTGACGGGGAAGGCCCGATTCCATCGAATGTGGGCGCACATAAAGATAAGCCACACATCGATGTTATAAGCATAACTTCAAGGATAAAAAACCATTGGCATCAACCTAAACAAGTCTTTAGCCAAGGTAGACATCAACCCTATCCAGGTCTTTAGTCGTAGCGGACATCAACTCAAACCGAGTCTTTAGTCATATCAGACATCAACTCAAACCGAGTCTTTAGTCAGGATAAACAACCATTGGCATCAACCCAAACAAGTCTTTAGCCAAGGTAGACATCAACCCTATCCAGGTCTTTAGTCGTAGCGGACATCAACTCAAACCGAGTCTTTAGTCAGGATAAACAACCATTGGCATCAACCCAAACAAGTCTTTAGCCAAGGTAGACATCAACCCTATCCAGGTCTTTAGTCGTAGCGGACATCAACTCAAACCGAGTCTTTAGTCATATCGGACATCAACTCAAACCGAGTCTTTAGTCAGGATAAACAACCATTGGCATCAACCCAAACAAGTCTTTAACCAAGGTAGACATCAAACCTATCCAGGTCTTTAGTCGTAGCGGACATCAACTCAAACCGAGTCTTTAGTCATATCGGACATCAACTCAAACCGAGTCTTTAGTCATATCGGACATCAACTCAAACCGAGTCTTTAGTCAGGATAAACAACCATTGGCATCAACCAAACAAGTCTTTAGCCAAGGTAGACATCAACCCTATCCAGGTCTTTAGTCATATACAATACAACCGACTTTTATGCCTATGGATCCATTGCATTACGGTCAAAACATTACACGACTCAAAGGAATGACAACGCACTCAAAAACACGTAATTTCCAATTAAGGTGCAACTAGGTACACCATACGACCAAGGTTCCTTAACGAGCTACCAAGATTGAACAAATGTTCCAAAGACTCCACCGAGTACAAATCAAGTCCCAAGAGGCTTAATAAACGTTTGGCTAAAACACGAGAGCCAATGTGGTTACACCAACCAAAATACACATTTTCCCAAAATATTTGATTCTCAAATTATCATTGGCCTTCGGCCCAAAACCCAAAAGGTTTTCCATTTCTAAAATGTTTCCCAAAGACGGGAATGACCCAAAACCAAAGGACACATACATTAGTACTTTTCAAAACATGTCGTTTCATGAATGATGCATAAAACCCGACAAAACACTCAAAAGTGAATTTTTGACCAAATTCCTATTTATGCAATAATCCATCAAAACCCATTCATTTATGGCCCATTTAACAAAATGCTCAAAAATCCCAAAGATATATGTTATATAAGTTTATAAAGTTACACACATTCAAAATAACCAAACTTATCAGCAGTTAGCAATTTCATGCAAGACGCAAACCACTTTTAAAATAAACATATTGGCATGTACACCGTTTTCACAAATCAACTTGAACTCACCTTGCTAGATTTAGGCTAAATCTAGGTTTTACCGCACTTTGAGCTTCCTTGACAAAACTTGAATCCTCCAAGCCAAAACCTCCAAAACCTAGATCCGAACATTAATTTTCAACCGTAAATAAACATATTCAACCAAATAGAACATTCCCCAAACCTTTTACATCAAAACCTCAACTTATACTGAAAACCCTAATTTTGACCTAACCCTTCCAAAATCTTCCAAACCGAAAAATAGAGAAACATCATACTTAGGAAATCATCAATGGAGCATTTATATCTTATATTAGGGTTTAGAAATGGAAGAGATACACTTACCACTTAGGTTTTGGTGAAAACCTAGAAAACTCTACCATGGAGCTTGAGGTTGAAGATGAAGATGGAGATGGTGAATCTTTCACCAAAGCTTCCAATCTTGCCACTTGATGGTGATTTACCTTCGTAATACTCAAGAATTTGAGCCAAGAATGACCCAAAATCGCCATACATGACTTTGGTTGGTTCTAGAGAGTGTTTGGGGATGAATGGGAAGTGAGGGGTGAAGAAATGGCTTAAAATTCGCATTTAACAGCAACCAGTCCCCTGGGGGCGACATTTCCGGGCGACAATTCCATGTCAATGTCGCAGGGCATTGTCGCAGCAATGCTCTAGCATTCGGTACCTTCCATGCGACTGTGACAGTGCGACTTTGACACTGTCATAGTCCCCGGACATTGTCGCGAGACCCTTCCCAAGCCCTGAAAACTCAACTTTTTCAATGCCAACACTCCCGATACTCTAAGGGACTTTAAATGATGTTTCCCCACAAAATCCCACCATTTTCAAGTTCCAAAAACGTCCGGGTGTAACACCTGGTTTTTCGTAAAACAAGTTCCATTCTTCGTTGGTTATCTCTCCGCCTTCCGTCTATCTTTTGAGTGGTAAATGTTGTGCTTTCGAACCTTGAGTCGACCCATGCGAGAATCTTGAGTTTCGACCTTTTTCGGAGCTCGGTACGTGTGGCGCGATAGTGACATGTGTCACTATCGCGTGGCACAATCGCCGGGGGTGTACCACCCGCGGTACATTCCCCACGAGAGTGCCCTCGCGATAGTGACAATGTCACTATCGCGTGGCAAGGTCGCCCGCGGCCCTTGTCTCCTAAAATGTCTGAATTCTCACCCTTTCTCCTCATTTCTCACTTCCATCTTCTTCTCTTTTCTCTCCCAAACACTAAAACCGAACCCTAAACCATTTTGATGGTTTTCCCCCCTTGAACCACATGATTCTTCATCATCTAACTAGTTGGAACCTTGAACCACAAAACCTCCATCTTCATCTTCCTCATCAAGTTCATCGGTTGGGAGCTCGGGTTGAAGTGTTGGATTGGGTGTTCTCGGAAGCCTCTTTGTCTTCAAGGGTAAATTTTCTTGTATTAAGGTTATAAATGCTCCATTAATGGTTTCTTAAGGTTCGATATCTCAAATCTCGGATTTGGTGGTTTTGAAGAAATTAGGGTTTCGATCTTGTTTGGGATTTTGGTATTTTTATGTTTGGGGAACATTTCCTTATGGTTGAAAATGGTTATTTATGGGTTGGAACTTTGAATCTAGGTTTTGGAAGTTTTCGTCTTGAGGATTCAACTGGTCTTCAAAAGAACTCGTTGGGTAAAATCTAGATTTAGCCTAAATCTAGCAAGGTGAGTTCAAGTTGATTTGTGAAAATGTTGTACATGCCAAAATGTCTATTTTAAAGTGTTTATGTGTTTTACATGAAATTATCAAGTGTTGGGGTATTTGCTAATCTTTGGATATTTGAAGTATTTAACTTTACGAACTTTGTATAACACCATATTTGGGATTTTTGGGTATTTTGATAAATGTGTCACAAATGAATGTGTTTTGAGGTATTATTGCATAAATATATCTTTAGTCAAAGAAATACGCTTTTAAATGTTTGTCGGGTTTTATGCATCATTCACGAAATTGAATGTTTTGTAAAGTATTAATTGCACATTTATGCGAGGTACTGGAAAGAATGTTTATAGTCTCATTTTATGATTTTCATTCTTATCAGCAGTTAAAGTTGGAAAATGCATATTTTGTGTTATGAGACATTTGGAAAACTTATAAGGGTATAAGTTCATTTCAAAAATGGGTTGTCTCAACTAATGTTGAGTTTCGAACTAATCTTACTTTTGGTCGTGGTATTGACATATCCGTTGGTCGAGTGCGTTTTATCGTATTGTTATTTTCATTTATCAATGAGTCAATTGGGTTGCTAAGCTTGCGGCTTGGCATTGTTATTTTGATGGGGTTTTGGACAATTGTCCAGTTTTGGTAACCCGACTTCGAGCCTTGTTGGCAATTTTGGATGAAGCTCGTTAGGTATCGGGTGCGATGTAAGTCCTACGAGCTGCACGTTAGGTATTGGGTACGATGTAAGTCCTTCGTGCTGCACGTTAAGGTACCGGGGTGCGGTATAAGTCTTTCGTGCTCAAGTATTACGATATTAGATGAAGGGCTCGACATAGGAACCCGACGGGGTTGAACTCGAGTTTCCGTGGGTGTACGTTTAAAGCTACTGAGCCTGACATCTCTTGCGTGTACTTTTGTTTATATGACTAGTCATAACAACATAAAATGGGCTTACTTTGTGGACCGTCACATTTTATGGAATCGGGAATCCCCCGTCACCGAAAGGTGTTGTTTTTGGGTATTGAGTTTTATTATCCAAGTTTTCGGTGACGTTTTGTATTATTGGGTTTTACCCTTGATTTTATGGGATGAGTATTATGCCCCACCCGTGTTTTGGGGTGTCTTGGGATATAAGGTCTAACCGTATCTTCATAAATGGAGAGTTCAAGTTATATTTACGCTTTGAGTAAGTTTTGGGTTAAAGCTAACTTATAAATGGGCGGCTTACATTGGTATTATCATCTTTGAAGTGGTTGGGTTTGGAAAACGTCCAAATTTGTGTTCTTTGTTTAAAATGCATACTATTGGAAAATGAGTCATTTTCACATGTAAGACGTATCATATTGAAGGACTACGATTTTAACTGCATCCTTTCTTTTAAAAGGTTATTTTATATATGTTGAAAACTCTTGAACTCACTAGGCGTTAAGCCTAACCTTTTTATTTGTCGGCATGTGCATCAGGTTTCAAGGTTGGGAGTGGGTCGTAGCAATCCTATGAAGAGTTGATCCTTAGCTCTGTGCAAATGTAAGTAGTTGGGAAGTCTTCCGCAACGTTGGAGATAGTAGCTAATATGAGGTTTTAGTAGCACCCGTCCTTATCATAGACTTTTGTATATAATGAATGGTTGTATTGAGGTTAAATCTTAATTTGCAGTTGTAGATGATTTGTTTATTGATGTATTTAGAAAATTTTAAATAAGTTGTTATTTACAGAATTGAGGGTGTTACAAGTTGGTATCAGAGCATAAGTTTGAGAGAATTAGGTATTGATTATAGGATGCCTAGACTCAAACTAGCGTTTTTATAAGCGATTGTAAGTGAAGTTACACATTAGGAACCTTAAGATAAGATATGATGGAGTTGATCGAGTCACTAGAAACGGGAAACTTGTCGAGGGTTGCAAGGATGAGCATGTGCGGTACGTTCATAATGGCACCTGGCCAGTGTTATGGTGAACCTACATATTACATGTGTATACTTGAACTACCTTGGTACGATTACCGTTGGGGTAGTGAGAAGGTTTCTAAGTGAGTAATCTAAGGAAACGTTGATGTCTATAGCAATGTCACGTTGAAGTGATAGTTAAGTGCGTTGAATGCATTAAGTTGATCGCCTTGAGTAAGAATAATTGGTTGGAGTAGAACCTTGAGCTTATGGAATTGACGTCATACGAGGAGAGATTGTAAGGTGAACCGATGAAATATCCGAGTGTCGCTTTGAGATGTGGAGTATCCGGATGACAATAGTAGGAAATTGAGATTTGTTGTCCTAAGATGCTTGATACACCCGGATGGTATTAGAATGTCGGGTTGTTGAGAAGCGTAATCTAGAGGGGTGAATGCTGACCAAATTCATGCACTAAATTTTATTTCTGAAATAAATTTGCATAAATTGTTTCTTGTGTTCGTAAAACAGAAAGTGGTTTATATTATAAAGTTTTGGTAAAGCATTTAACACGCATCAGATTTTAAACTGTGAGCTTAAGCATGCATAAATTGTTTTGTTGCACGTAATTGCAAATTGTTATCAAAAATCTCTTTATTCACGTCTCTTGTTTAACGCTATTTGCGGATATTGTAATATCCATGTTTTAATGTCAGTTGAGTTTTGGGCAAGTAGCTATGAGATTTTAACCTAGGCATTGGATCTCCTCCACATATGTCAATGGTTTTTAATGAAAAGTTATTCCCACGCGTTGAGTCGGAATTTCTTGAGGATTTTAGTTTGTGTGAGTTTTGTTGGAATTTCATGGAGTATTGTTTTATACGATGTCCTTCCATGCGTGAGTTTTAATTTTGCTTCTTTTAAGCCTACGAGTTAGTTGGCGTCGTGTCCCATGTGAATTTTGTTAAAGGTGTCATTTTACCTTTCATTGCATTAAAAGAGGAAACTCTTAAAGGCTTAGTGTTTCAGCCATATTGTTGTCTTACATTCTTGTTGGGAAATGAAAATTTGTCACTACATGATTTTAGCATTATTGAGTTTTGCGAAAATTCAGTTGGGTTTAGGGTGCCTCGTCTTACGACATTTTGCGTTGCGTAAAATAATTTTGAGAACATGTGCATATGCATCATTGTGTGCGTTAATTTACGATTTGTGTTCAATACTTTGTTTCATGCGAGTCTTGCATCGACACTTTTGCAACCGTAAGAGGCACCTTGAAAAATCTAAATGTCGCATGATTGCATCTTGAGTTTCACACGAGTATATGTGCATACTTTTGGGTTGAATACGACTTTCACTCGCATGAGTAAATATGCGAAATATTTATATTGTCTTAAATTAAATTTTAATCTAAGCGTGCTTCGCTTGTTGACCTTGCTGTTATAAATTTTCCGCAATACATGAAATGAATTTTCGAATTGCATATCGTTGTAGTTACCATCTTGGTCTAATGTGTCTTATCGAGGCGGCTTAAAGTTTTAAACTCGATTTGAGAATTATTTGCATTCTTATCATTTCATCGAACTTTGGGGAATAAACTGTTGCATATGGAGTGATTAATAATTTTATGTCGCAACGAATTTTGGGTTGGGAAGTCAGAACTTTAAAATTAATTTGTGAATGTCTCTTTTGGGAATTGTACAAACTTTTATTGCACATGTTATACTGCGGAAAGTTATCTTTCATATGCATAGTATAAATTGATGCATTACTAGGACCATGGTAGTCCGTTTGAAAATTTTGTTGCGCATCTCTTGTTACCATTCTATTAACGTAATTACTGATTAAACGAGTTTTGGAAATGGTTTTATATGCGTAGTGTTGGTGATCGATTTTTGAAACCTATCGAACGAACGGTAGTGTATTTTTACCGCGCGGTTAATCGTTATAAAACTTGTGTATTTGAAAGTTTTATAAAAGTTTAAATTGGCTTATTATTTGAAAAACCTTGAACTCATTAGGCCTATAAGTTTAACCCTGTCGTGGAAAGGAGTTGCAATTAAGGGGCTAAGGGAGTCCTTAGGAGTTGAAGCGTCGATTGATCTGGCTTGCGGTCAGTCTTGGATTTTTGGACTTGGGTTTTCGAATCTACGCGCGTTTGTATTAATGAAATTAGTAGACTTAAGTCTTCCCGGGTATTTAAGGGGCGATTTTATGCTCCGGTGATCATGCGAGTTAAGGTGTTAGGTAACTATTGGCAATGGGATTGGGTTTCGTTTTGGTGGTTTGCTAGTCGGTGTCACATCGTGGGCTGTGTTGTCAGTATACCGTCTTAGCGGGTTCCGCGATTAAAGGAAATTTTGGTGACTTGTCTGCTAGAGTTGTAAGATTTGAAATTTTAACTCTCTGATTTGGTGTCAACCTTAGTGCGACTATCGGTCTAGAATGGGATTTTGGACGGAAGGTCCATGTTTTCGAGGTCACCGTTTGGCCCTAGGTGTCGACTTGCTTCTTGGAGTCAGTGGAGCTGGGAATGTTTGGACGTATCCCGGTCGAACCATTAGAAACATTGACCTTTCAGTGATGGAATTTGGAAGGAGTTTGGGTGTTGAGGATTAGTATCGATGTGTTTAAGCATTTCTGTGGTGGTAAAGCTTGTATTAAAGGATTGTGGTGGGGATTGGTGTTGGATCGGAGTTGAGTGTTGACCGAATCTGGTCTAAGCAGTATCTGAAGAACGTTTTGGTGCGCCTTAGAAGAATATCTTTATCGATATTAAAGATAGATCAGTTGAAATCTGAGGAACTGGGAAGTTTGGTTGCGATCTTTGACGTTGTGTTCGGAACCGTAGATCTGAAGGAAAGTTTGGTTAGCAAGAATTTGGGGTCACTAACTACCTGGAGGTAGTAATTGTCAACCAAGGTTGGGAGACGACCGTAACGTTATGGGTAAAACTTACTTGGGTGAGTTAAGTGTTCGCTCGGTCATGAGTGTAATGTGCCCATGAGGGGCAGTTGATGTGTGTATCAGTACAAATGGCGTGTTAGAGGTGTTGGAATAAGGGTTAAGGGAAATCCTTCTATGAACAAGGCTTCATGGGAACCTAGATTTCGAGGACGAAATCATTCCAAGGTTGGGAGGATTGTAACACCTGGTTTTTCGTAAAGCAAGTTCCATCCTTCGTTGGTTATCTCTCCGTCTTCCGTCTATCTTTTGAGTGGTAAATGTTGTGCTTTCGAACCTTGAGTCGACCCATGCGAGAATCTTGAGTTTCGACCTTTTTTGGAGCTCGGTACGTGTGGCGCGATTGTGACTCGCGATAGTGACATGTGTCACTATCGCGTGGCACAATCGCCGGGGGTGTACCACCCGCGGTACATTCCCCGCGAGAGTGCCCTCGCGATAGTGACAATGTCACTATCGCGTGGCAAGGTCGCCCGCGGCCCTTGTCTCCTAAAATGTCCGAATTCTCACCCTTTCTCCTCATTTCTCACTTCCATCTTCTTCTCTTTTCTCTCCCAAACACTAAAACCGAACCCTAACCCATTTTGATGGTTTTCCCCCTTGAACCACATGATTCTTCATCATCTAACTAGTTGGAACCTTGAACCACAAAACCTCCATCTTCATCTTCCTCATCAAGTTCATCGGTTGGGAGCTCGGGTTGAAGTGTTGGATTGGGTGTTCTCGGAAGCCTCTTTGTCTTCAAGGGTAAGTTTTCTTGTATTAAGGTTATAAATGCTCCATTAATGGTTTCTTAAGGTTCGATATCTCAAATCTCGGATTTAGTGGTTTTGAAGAAATTAGGGTTTCGATCTTGTTTGGGATTTTGGTATTTTTATGTTTGGGGAACATTTCCTTATGGTTGAAAATGGTTATTTATGGGTTGGAACTTTGGATCTAGGTTTCTGCTGCTGGGGTTGTTTCTGCTGCTGGTGTTGTTTCTGCTGCTTTGGCACTTTCTGCTTCTATTACACCTTCAGCTTTTTCTTCAACAAACTCTCCCTTGGCTTCAACATTCTCCCCCTCAATTTGTTGATCCAACTGTTCTAAGCTTGAACTCTCCCCCTTTTTGGAAGCATTCTCATTTTCCTTTTTGGTTGCCCCCTTTCTCCTCCTTAGAACAAACTGACTTCTTCTTTTCTTGGCCATGAGTTTTCCCACCAGTTGCTTGAGTTTTGAAATTTGCTGTTGTTGGGAGATGACCACTTGTTGCAAGGCTTTGATTTCCTTTCCTTGATTAACCACATCAACATTGATGTTGGCTATTGTTTCCATCAATTCTAAGTAAGTATAGCTATCCTCACCTTCTTTAGGTGTTTTACCCACCCGTGAAGGATCATTGGAATCTTTTTCCATCAATTCATCAGTTTCAGGTCTGTCCTCACCCTTTTTGGATGTTTTGCCCATCCTTGAGGGATCCTTGGATCTTGTAGTAGTGGCCTTCTGCCTAGCAGAAGCACCAACTACCCCCTTGGTTTCTTGGCACCGGGGTCCTTTGGTTGATTTCTCAGCCAAAGTTGCCATGGGGAAGGTCTTAGAGATGTTACCACTGTCCTTCTCTGTGCTAGCATAAGTAGTGGCAGCCTTCTCACCCATATGCTCATCCATCTCCTTAGAGAGCACCTCCTCAGGGTTGGGAGACACCCTATTGGATTCCCTTTGGATATTCTCTATTGGAGAATGCTCCAATAGAGGGCTTTGAGGCTCTTGGTTAATAGTAGGTACAACAAGGGAAGGAGCCTTGTGTACCTTTCTCTTGACATAAGTCTTGGAAATTTGAGGAGTGGGTTTAGCAGCAAAGGACTGAGGAAAAATGTGAGAGAGGGAAGGTTGGGATTGGCTCTCAGTGGGTTGGTCTA
Organism: Arctium lappa; assembly: GCA_023525745.1. Taxonomy (NCBI): domain Eukaryota; kingdom Viridiplantae; phylum Streptophyta; class Magnoliopsida; order Asterales; family Asteraceae; genus Arctium; species Arctium lappa. Next base: position 14,870,513 of record CM042056.1, on the reverse strand, counting down.
ATGAGGGCCTTGACCCTGAGGCCATACCGTGGTTGGGACACCACCATCATTGTTGAGAACAATGGGGTGTCAACTCCTTCCGAGTCCCTAGCAGATCTTCTCATGTTTGAGAAGACCTTGCCTTTAGGGGGTTTAGGTACATATACCTCATCAAAGTGAGGTATATCCGTCAATTCGTTGGTTATAACTGCCTGTACAAACCTGGGATACATGAAGAAACTCTTCTTGTTGTCCAGGTTTGAGACAAGATCATTGAAGATCATCAGTGAAAAATTATATTTTCTAGCAGTAGATAAACATACCAAAGCATAGGCAATGAGACTGCTAAATTGGCTCCATCCAGTAGTTTTCTTTGAAATACAGTGCATCAGGGTATGAACAAAGAACCTCCATTGGGGTGAAAATTGAGCTTTGAAAAACTTGAAAATCCCCATTTGGCCTTCATACCCCATTCTTGTGAGGTTTGAAAACAAATCCTCATTTTGAATAGAAGATATACCTGAAGCATCGTCTAGACGTAGACAGATGCGAATGGTCTCCTCAGTAACTGTTAAGGGTTTGTCACAAATCCTCACAAACCCTTGTTTTGATGCACGACACTCCGTTTTCAGTACTAGTAGTGGCATTGGCCCAGAATTGCCTTTGATGCTCTATGAAGATGGTAGGAGACACAGTGAGAGCATGAGCTATGTGACTTGACCTCAAAAAGTCGACTATCTGGTGAAAACCTTCTGCTTGTTTTGGCTTTTGGAGCATGGCCATCTGTACGCAAGGATTCATGACTAGCGAGCACTGGATACTTGAGAGAAAATAGTGAGAGAGAAGATGAACAGTAGACAAAGAGTCGTTATGATCTTTTAGGCGGGGAAAGGGTATTTATAGCTTTTGGATTATAAGCAGTATTAACCTTAAAAAGATAGTGAAAGCAGTATTAACAGTGAGCAGTATTAACCACTAACAATATTAACTAACTAGCAGTATTAACTGAGAGCAGTATTAACCACCAGCAGCATTAACTAACTAGCAGTATTAACTGAGAGCAGTATTAACCACTAGCAATATTAACTAACTAGTAGTATTAACTGAGAGCAGTATTAACCACCAGCAGTATTAACTAACTAGCAGTATTAACTGATAGCAGTATTAACCACCAGCAGTATTAACTAACTAGCAGTATTAACTGAGAGCAGTATTAACCACTAGCAGTATTAACTAACTAGCAGTATTAACTACTTAGCAGTATTAACTGCGCACTGGCAGTAGTAAAATTGTACTGGCAGTAGTAAAACTGTACTGGCAGTATTAACCATACTTGCACTTTTAAGCTTGTGATAAACTGAGTATTGCTATACATTTCCTGAGAAAGAAAATTAGTAACACCAAGCATAAACAATATACAGGGATTGAACCACTTTTTAAGTAGGAGCTTATTCAGAGTTGATCATTCCCACACTTGTTACTAGGAAAGTGAATCTACCCACATCAAAGGCTTTGGTGAATAGATCAGCAAACTGGTTGTCAGTATGAACTTTTACAACTTGAATAAGTTTCTTTTCATTGCAGTCTCTTATAAAGTGATACCTGATCTCAATGTGCTTTGTCTTTGAGTGCTTGACAGGATTATTAACAATGCTAATAGCACTGCTATTATCAATAAAGATTGGACTGTGTAGAAAGGTTACCCCATAGTCCAGCATTTGATTTTGAATCCATAAGACTTGAGAACATCAACTTGCAGCTGCTATGTACTCCGCTTCTGTTGTAGATGTGGACACTGTGGTTTGTTTCTTGCACTGCCATGATACTAGTCTTGCACCCAAAAACTGGCATCCTCCAGAAGTAGATTTTCTGTCTAGGTTTGCTCCACCTAGGTCACTGTCTGAGTATGCAAGTAGGTCAAATGATGAGTCATAAGGATACCAAAGTCCCAATCTAGGTTGCCCTTTGAGATATCTGAATATCCTCTTAACAGTTTGATAGTGTGATTGCTTTGGCCTAACTTGAAATCTTGCACACACACAGACTGGAAACATTATATCTGGCCTAGAGGCTGTAAGATACATGAGAGAGTCAATCATGGATCTATAGTGATGAACATCCATATCCTCCCCCTCAAGATCTGCTGTTATCTGCTTATGTGTCTCCATAGGTGTGCTAGCAGGCTTTGAGTCTGAGAAACCAAACTTGGTTAGAATGTCCTGCACATACTTGGACTAACAAATAAAAATACCATCTGACTTCTGTTGGACTTGGAGTCCAAGTAAGAACGTAAGTTCCCCCATGGAACTCATTTTGAACCTTCGATGCATTAGGTCCTCAAACTCCTTGCACATATTGTCTCTTGTGGATCCAAAGATAATATCATCCACATAGATTTGGACCAACAAGATGTCCTTCTTCTTTCTCTTGATGAACAGAGTTTTATCAATGACTCATCTTTCAAAGCCATTTTCCAAGAGATAGGATGACAAAGTGTCATACCATGCTCTTGGTGCTTGATGCAGTCCATAAAGTGCTTTCTTCAGTTTGTATACTCTGTCTGGATAGCTTGAGTTTTCAAACCCTGGTGGTTGACAGACATATACTTCTTCTTCAATTGAGACATATAGAAATGCACTTTTTACATCCATTTGATAGACTTTAAACTTCATATAAGAAGCATAGGCCAGGAACAATCTGATTGCTTCTATCCTAGCCACTGGTGCAAATACTTCTTCATAATCTACTCCTTCTTCTTGTGTATACCCTTGTGCCACCAACCTTTCTTTGTTCTTTATTACTATTCCTCTCTCATCTCTCTTATTCCTGAAGACCCATTTTGTACCTATTGCTCTTTGACCTTTTGGAAGATCTACCAGATCCCAAACATCTTGCAGTTTGAATTGTAGAAGTTCTTCTTGCATGGCTTCTATCCAACTGGAATCTTTCATAGCATCATAAGCCTTCTTAGGCTCAAGTTGGGATAGAAAGCAAGAAAGCACTGTGTGCTGTTGGTCTTGCATATCTTGCAGCCAGCTTTGATTTCTAGTCATCATGGGAGAAGAGATATCTCATATTACCAGCTGAGGAGGATGATTCTTTTGTGTTCTTGTTTGATGACTAGGTTCTTCATTGAGTCCCACATCTAGATTGGAGTCATTCAACTCAACTGAGGTGATTTCAGCAGCTACTTCTGGTTCTCTATTTTCTTGACTCTCCTCATCTCTTCTTTCTTCTTCACTCTGATTTGGTTCAGTAGTTGGCTCCTTTTCACAGTTTTCAACAGGATCCACTGTAGGTATGGGAAAAATCACAGACTGAGGTATACTGTCTTGAGCTTGTGTAGTCCCTGATCCTCCACTTCCTGAACCTGCATAATCATTACTACTGAAACCAAAAGAGTTAGTTAGTGAATCAATGTCAAACAGCCACTGAGGACCAGACCCAATAGGATTTGGTGAGCTTTCATTGCATTTGACATTGTCACTTTCCTCAATTATTCTAGAAGAAGTATTAAAAACTCTGTAGGCCTTACTTTGAGATGAGTAACCCACAAGAAATCCATCATCTGCCTTGCTATCAAACTTTCCTAAGTGATATTTGGTATTGAGAATTATACAAGGACACCCAAATGGTTTAAAAAATCCAATAAAGGGTTTTCTTTTATTTAAGAGCTCATAAGGTGTCATGTTCTTTGGCTTGACCACTAGAACTCTGTTTTGGACATAACAGGCAGTATTAACTGCTTCAGCCCAGAAAGTAATTGGCAGTTTTGAATCTGCTAACAGAGATCTAGCAGCCTCAATTAGTGTCCTGTTCCTTCTCGCAGCAACTCCATTTTGTTGTGGAGTCCTAGGAGCACTATATTGTCTCTCAATGCCTTTTTCTTCACAAAAGATGTTTAGATCAAGATTTTTAAATTCAGTTCCATTGTCTGATCTAATGACTTTTACTTTTTGATTTGTTTGGTTTTCAATTCTTAGGATAAAGGATTTGATCAGTCCACTTGTCTCATCCTTAGTCCTTAGAAAATATACCCAAGTGAATCTAGAGTAATCATCAACAATAACTAGGCAATATGATTTCTTTCCTATGCTCATCACATTTGTAGGGCCAAACAGATCCATATGTAGTAACTGGAGGCAAGAAGAAATTGTACTTAACTCTTTGGTCTTATGAGAAGTTTTATACTGTTTGCCTTTAAGACAAGCAACACAATGATCATCACATGAAAAGACTTTTGATGGTAAACCTCTTACAAGGTTGTTTTTAACAAGTCTATTCATTGTCTTGAAGTTCATGTGACACATCCGTCTGTGCCAAAGAGAGGATTCATCCACATAAGCTTTTGAAACAAGACAGTTCAGGGATGAATCACTTGAAACATTGTCCATATCTAGACAATACACATTGTTTTTTCTTGGAGTTCTAAGTAGTATCATGCTTTCATCAACTACTTTGAATCCTGGAGCAAGGATCATACATTATGTATTGGTAAATAATATACTATGTTGTTTGTCACAAACCTGTGATACACTTAACAGGTTGTACTTTAACTGATCAACATAGTAGACATCCTCAAATGTCATCTTACCTTTTGTAACATTACCTTTTCCACTTATTTTTCCACCTGCAAGATTGTCTCCAAATGCAACATGTCCTCCATTGATATGCTTGAAATCCTGAAGGCATGACTTGTTGCCTGTCATGTGCCTAGAACAACCACTATCAACATGCCAGATGCTCTTCCCCTTGAGCTGTTGGTTGCCCTGCACATTAGATAAATCAGTTAGTATTGACCAGGAACCCAAGCCAAAGTGGTCTTGGGTACCCCTTTCTCATCAAAATATTTGCATTCCTTTTTGACAAGATTTTTAAACTTTGACTCCTCATTGCTGGAGTACTTTGTTACAATAATGGGTTTGGCTGCCCATTTGCTAGAAGCAGTACTGGTTTTAGAAGAACTAACTGCATTAGCAGCACTTGCATGCTTAGCAGTACTAACCTTTTTAGAAGTAGTAACTGTGTCAGCAGTAGTAACTGTGTTAGCAGTAGTAACCTTTGAAGAAGTACTAACAGTGTTAGAAGCATTAATATTCTCAGCAGTACTAACACTGGTAGCAACAGTATTACTTCTGGCAGCACTATCCCTGTCAGCAGTACTATTTGATGTAGCAGTACTAACAGTTTTAGTGCTTCTAGGCACCCACATTTTAATACTCTCTTTTAAAACCTTTTTCTTCATTTGGCCTTTGGTTTCAACGGATTTCTTAGCCACATGTTTCTTTCCAGCCTTCCTATAACCAACAGGTTTTTGCACAAATCTTTGAAAGTTCATCCTTTGGTTAATAGGGTTAAAGAAACAGTACTTAGCCAAATGATTCAACTTGCCACATATGAAACAAGGTTTTGGTCTGATTATTTTACTCAGATCAACTCCTTGTTTCTGAGCCCATTGATTATTCCAATTTCTTTGATTTCCTCTCTTTGTACCAGAATTTAGGCTCTCAGTGTTATTGCAAGCACACTGTTTACAAGGGCCAGGATTCACAACAGTGGTCTGTTTATAATGGACCTTGTTGGCCTTTCCGTTGGTCTTCTCTATCTCTTTAGATTTGACCCAGGTTTTTCCACATCCCTCATTGGTGATAATGTTGTTTTCTAAGGGTATCTCTTTACTCACAACATTGTTCCTATTCTCACTTGCTTCTTTCTCAGTCATATCTTCAACAACCACCTCATCCAAAGGATCTATCTTTAAGGCTTCCTCAGACAAGTCCTTTTTCTCCTTGGTCTCTAACAAGTCTGATATAGGAGGGATGTAGTTGTTGTTGTAAGGAGGGGGTGTGTTGTTGTATCCAATACCAGGCTTCATCTTATCATGAATCTGAGCCTTTAGAAGAGAATCCATTGCTTTTGAAGCATATGAAAACTTTTCTACATCAAGTTTAATCTTAGCTAGTTCTTCTTTCAACTTATCATTCTCTTCTTTTGACTTAGACAGTTTGGTCTCTAACTCATTCTTTTCCCACTTCCAGTAGTTTGTGTCATAAGAGTGTTGAAGTTCATTGGTTTGTAAGCCTCTGATTTGTTCTTCAAACCTCTCAACTATCAACACATAATCTCTTCTGTCCTTTTCTAATCTTTTGAGGTCATCACACATGTTTTGGTTGTGATCCCTGTACCTTTTGACAGTGTCTATGCAAGATTGAGTACAAAGATTAGAAATTACCTCAGAGGGGAGATCAGACACCTCTGCCATAAGAGCTTGATTCTGAATGGCTTCCTCAGCTTGGTCACTCCAATCAAACCCCATTCCTTGTTGAGAAACAAGGGCTTGAGCAGAGTTCTTGTTTTGATTGTAGCCTCCATTCTGAGCTTGTTGGTGATTGTTATTTGGCACACCACTTCTACACTCTCTAGCAAAGTGTCCCTTCATGTGGCACTTATAGCATTCCACCTTTGTCTTCTCAAAACCAGCTCCATCTTCTCTTCTTTGAGAGAAGTTGTTCCTCCCAGTTCTTTTAATAAACTTCTTCACCCTCATAGATAACATGGCCATCTGCCATTTAATGTCCATCTCCTCCAGATCATCAGGGTGAAGTTGTTCCAGATCATCATTAATCAAGGAGTTGTTACTGTGACTGGACAAAAAGGCTTCAAAGACAGTTTCAGTGCCTTTTTCTGAATTCACTCCACTAGCAGCACTAACTGCTTCAGGGTTGGCAGCAGTATCAGTAGATGCTGATAGAAGTGCTGCATTATGAATATACCCAGTGGGTTTCTTCTTAGCTTCTACCTCAGATTCAAAAACTCTTAGATCATTATACATATCATCTAGTTCCTTCTCTCCCAGATTCTCACTCTGTCTATATGAGACAGTGTACATAGTCCATTCATCCCCAAGAGATCTGAGGAACTTCCTGTTGATATCATCTTGCTCTATCTTCACTCCAACAGTAGCCAGTTCACCAATAAGCTTGTTGAACCTGTCAAAAGTTTGAGTCATAGACTCATTCTTTGAAGAAGTGAAGTTCTCATACTGCTGCTTCAGAACATCCCTTTGATTTCTTTTGGTGCTCTTAGTTCCAGCAAATCTTTTCTCTAGAGCATTCCAGAGAATCTGAGCATCAGTGCAATTGCAGAATTGATGCTGATATTCATTGGGGATGGCCAAGAGCAGAGTGCTCAAGGCCTTCATCTCTGTCTGCCTGATCTTCCTCTCACCATCTGTCTTTGGTGGAGATCTTTTCCCATCTGGTCCAATCTGGCCTTCAGTAGAGGGGTCATTCTCAATGACATCCCACATTGAGTAGTCAGTAAGAAGAATGTATTGTCTGATTCTGATCTTCCACATGTCAAACTCATTGGGTTTGAGCATTGGAACCTTAGAGACAAGAGTACTGTTTGATTCTGCAAAGTTTTCCATGATGAATGAATGACTATTTCTGAGAGAACAGGCTCTGATACCACTTGTCAGGATCGAATTCTTAACAAGAATTATAAATACTCAGAAACAATATTAAAGAAGTTGCGGAAAAACACTTTAATATTCAATAAACAGAAAGAAACAGTATGAATCACAACTTGCAAACTTTATTTAATGATTCAAGTTACAAGCTTTTCACCCACAACCTCAATCTTGAAGAACAGGCTCTTTCAAGACGAATTCTACTTCTCTAGAATTAGGAACTATGCCTTGAGGTCGATTCTCTCTATAGAACAAAAACTCTCAGAAAATAAGAAAATTATTTTTTATAACTATTCTAAACAATTCTATACATATAATAAAAGATAATTACAAAACTTAAAAAGATCTTCAAAATAATCTTCATGATTATCTCCAAGTTTTCCATGTTTATCTTCAAATTCGATCTCTTCAATATTATCTTCACATTATCTCAAAAGCAGCATTAATCATCTTGATCACCTTAGAAGCATTAACTACTAAGCAGCAGTAACCACTAGCAGTACTAACTAGCTAAGCAGTACTAACTTTGTTCAAGCAGCACTAACTTTGACTAGCAGTATTAATTCTACTAGAAGTAGTAATACCTAGCAGTATTAATCTTTGAGATCATCTGGCAGTACTAACTCTGAACTAGCAGCATTAATGACTTGGTTACATCTTCAGTTCCCAACAAAGGTTCAGAGTCTTCAAGCTCAGAAATTTCTACAGAGGTAACATCTAATCTTTGTTCTAAATCCTGTATTGAAACTGTTAAAAGGTATAGGGATCACAACCAGAAAATGAGTGATGACCTGAAGAGATTAGAAAAGGACATAAAAGACTATGTTAGGATTGTTGAGAGTTTTGAGGAACAGATTAAGAGTTTCCAAGCCAATGAACTCCAACACTCTTATGACACCAACTACTGGAAGTGGGAGAAAGATCAGTATGAGTTTAAGCTTAAACAGAAAGAAGAAGAGAATGAGAAGATAAAGAGTGAGTTTGAGAAAGCCAAGCTGGATATTGAGAAATTCTCCAATGCTTCTAAAGCAATGGACTCTTTGCTCCAAACTCAAATCCATGACAAACTTAGAAGAAGAATAGGCTATAACACCACACCACCACCATACAACAACAATTACATCCCTCCTATATCAGACTTGCTAGAGACCAAGAATAGGAAGGAATTGTCTGATGAAGCAACTAAGGTAAATCCATTAGACAAAGTGGTGGTTGAAACAGACTCTGAAGAAGATAACTCTAATGATAAGAGTAAGGAGAACACTGTGAGTGGTGAGATTCCTCTAGAAAATCACATTATCACCAATGAGGGATGTGGAAAGACTTGGGTCAAATCTAAGGACATAGAAAAGACAGAGGGAAAGTCTGGTAAGGTCCATTACAAACAGACCACAGTTGTGAATCCTGTCCCTTGCAAACAGTGTACATGCAATAAATCTGAGCCCCAAAAACATGATAAACCAAGGGAAAATCAGAGAAACTGGAATAATCAGTGGACACAAAAACAATGGATTGATCTGGGTAAAATTAATAGACCAAAACCTTGTTTTATCTGTGGCAAATTGAATCATCTTGCCAAATACTGTTATTTCAATCCTATTAACCAAAGAGTCACTTTTCAAAGACAACCACAAAACTCTTTTGGCTATAGGAATCAAAGAAGGAATCAAATGGCCGAGAACAGAGCACCTAAAAAGTATCATGCTCAGAACAAGTTTGCTAATTCTAAGAAAAATACTCCAAATAAGCCAAGGAGTAATTTAAAGACAAAGAAAGCAAACAACTTTGTACAGGTTTGGGTTCCAATTGTAAAGAAACCTATTAGTACTGCTATCCCAGATAGTACTGCTAACAGAAAGAGTGCTGCTAACTCAGTTAGTACTGCTAACCAAGTTAGTACTGCTAACAAGGCTAGTGCTGCTTCTAGTAGTAATGCTGCCAAGCCTATAATCTTGACAAAGTATTCCAGCCATGAGATTCCTAAACAACTCATCCAGACTAAACTTACAGATTATATAAATGAGAAATGATAACCCAAGACCACCTTGGCTTGGGTTCCCTCCAAAACTAACTGATTTATCTAGTGTGCAGGGCAACCAAAAGCTCAAGAGGAAGAGCATTTGGAATGCAAATAGTGGTTGCTCTTGGCACACAACAGATAACATGGACTGCCTTCAAATTCTTCAAAAGATTTGATGGAGGACATGTTGCATTTGATTCAGAAGGAGGTATAATAAATGCTCAAGGCATGAGTTAAAAGGTAAGTTGACTTTGGAAGATTTCATTGAGCATGATGCTACTAACCTGTGTGTCTAAGTGTTTCAGGTTGCATTTAGTAATACTCCAGAGGGAGTGATGATCATGAAGGATCAAGAAGAAAAGGATCAGGGAATGAACAAAGTAGTAAAAAGTATGAGTTAAAGGATGGTGTCAAAAAGTGTAAGTGTAGTTAATGTTGCCAGTGCAGTTTTAATACTGCCAGTGCACAGTTAATACTGCTAGTGGTTAATACTGCTCTCAGTTAATACTGCTAGTGGTTAATACTGCTCTCAGTTAATACTGCTAGTTAGTTAATACTGCTAGTGGTTAATACTGCCCTCAGTTAATACTGCTAGTTGGTTAATACTGCTAGGTGTTAATACTGCTTATGTCCCGAATCCTATAAATACCCTTTGACCGCCTAAAAGATCATAACGGCTCTTTCAATACTGTTCACCTTCTTTCTAACCCTTTTCTCTCAAGAACAAGTGTTTCAGGCAAAAACATACTCAAGCTCATTGGCAGCTATGGCATTTATTGACGAGCACAATGAAATCGCGATGCTACAAAAGCCAAAGCAAGCTGCAGGATTTCATCAAATAGTGGATTTTCTGAAGTCTAGCCATATCGCCTATGCTCTAACAGTGACTCCATCAATCTATATCGAGCACCAACAACAATTTTGGGCAAATGCCACCGTTGTTACTGAGAATGGTGTGCAAGTGATCAAGACAAGGGTGTGTGGCAAACCCTTGACAGTTACTGAAGAGGTAATTCGCACCAGTCTACGTCTAGACGATGCCTCTGGTATCTCATCTATCTCTAATGATGAACTGTTTTCCACTCTTTCAAGAATGGGGTATGGAGGCCCATTGGGTGTTTTCAAGTTCTCAAAAGCTAAATTTGCACCCCAATGGCGTTTCTTTGTCCATACCCTTATGCATTGTATTTCCAAAAAGACTACTGGATGGAGTGAGTTCAGTAGCACCATTGCTTATGCTTTGGTGTGCTTGGCCACTGCAAGAAAGTATAATTTTTCTCAAATGATCTTTAATGATCTTGTCTCAAACCTGGGAAGTAAAAAGAGTTTTTATATGTACCCCAGGTTTGTCCAAGAAGTTATCACCCATGAATTGACGGATATGCCTCATTTTGATGAGGTATATGTACCAAAAATTCCCAAAGGTAAGGTCTTTTCAAACATGAAAAGATCTCCATTGGACTCGGAAGGAGTTGACACCCCATTGTTCTCTACAATGATGGTGGTGTCCCAAACTGAAGAAGGTATGGCAGCAGGGTCAAGGCCCTCATTAGACCATCCCACTACTAGCCAATCCCAACCTTCCATCTCTATATCAATCCCTCAGTCCCTAATTCATAAGCCAATTTCACCAATCACCCATACTTATACAAGGAAACAGGTAAAGAAGGCTACTTCTCTTCTTGTACCATCACCCACTGAGCCTTCAAGCCCTCTAAGAGAGAATTCTCCCTTAGAGAATATCAGCAGGGAAACCAAAGGGGTGTCTCCCAACCCCAAGGAGGTGCTCACTGAGGTGGAGGTTGAGCATATGGGTGCTAAGGCTGCCACTACTCCTGCTAGCACAGAGGAGGTCAGTGGTAACATACATAAGACCTTCCCCATGGCAACTTTGGGTGAGCAATCATCCAAAGGTCCCAGGTGCCAAGAAACCAAGGGGGTGGATAGTGCTTCTGCTAGGCAGACGACTTCCACTACAAAAAGATCCAATGATCCTTCAAAAGAGGGTAACACTTCTGGAGAAGGTGAGGACCAGGGCAAAGATATAGAAGAGCTGAAAAAGATAGTTCTGTCTCAACAAGTACAAATTGCCAAGTTAAAGAAAATGGTGACAAGGTTGATGCAAAAGAAGAGGAGAAAACAGTTTGTTTTGAAGAAGAGGTCAACTGATAAAGATGCTTCCAACAAGGGGGAGAAAGAGGCTGAAACAGAGAAAGAAAGTACAACTACTGAGAAGGCATTTGAGGTTGAGGGGGAGCAAGAGGCAGAAACAGAAAAGGAATCAGAATTTGCTCAAGCAGCAGAAACTGTTAATGCTGCTGAAGCAGCAGAAACAGTTAATACTGCTGAAGCAAAAGAAGCAGTAGTAACAGAAGCAGCAGTAACAGGGCTCTCTGTAGAAGAAATGGAGATTGCAGAAACACTAGTAAAAGCCAAGAATGACACTCCTAAGGCTAGTCAAAAGGCCAAGGGAGTGGTCATCAATGAAGGAGGAATTTCAAAGAAAAGAAAAGAAGCAAGTAAAGCAACTTTGAAGGATACAAAGGGAAAGGGAAAGAAAAAGATTATTGAAACTGAACTGCCTTCAAAGAAAAAGAATCAGATTGAAATGGATGAGGAAGTGGCAAAGCAGCTTCAAGAGCAAATAGAAAAGGAGGAACAGCTTCAAACAGAAACAGATAGAGAGCTTGCACTGATTATGGCCAGAAAACTCAATGCAGAGTATCAAAAGAGCTTAAAAGCAGCAACTGAGGCAAAAAAATTACCTGACAAAAGAATGCCAATTCAAAAGCAGAAAAGACAACCCTCCAAGACCTTTTTGGCCAATCAGGAAAGAAGAAGAATGATTAACTTCCTGAGAGGTGCAATTGGTGTCAAAGGGGAAATGTTTACCAATATGGCATACAGTCAGGTTGAGGATTTGTACAAGAAAGAAATGGCGAAGCTTCAAGGGGAATCCTCACAAAGGGAAGAGGCTGAAAGAAGAATGAAAGAGAGGCATGATCTCAACATTCAGCAACCATTCCCTGAGGAAGTCACACCTACAAAAGAACATAAGGAAGACTCAGAGAATGTTGGTATGGAGGCTAAATATGCAAAGAGGGTGAAGACTATAGCTTCCAAGAAGCAGAGCAAAAGGCCAAGAGTTGAAGAAAGAGCAGAAACTGCAGCAGAACCTTCAGTTACACCTTCAGCTGAATCTGTGCAGAACCCAGACCCAGAACAGTCCAATAAGCAATCTAATGTGCATCTTGAGCTTTATATGACTACAACAGATGATGAACCAGTTCAAGCTGATCCCATTTCTATGAAAGCACCAGAAGTAATCTTTTGGGATATTCTGGAAGATCAAAGAAAGAAATACTTCAGGCTTAAGAGAGTGGGAGATATATATGAAGTGTACTCTACTTGGGGTAGACTCATCAGAAGCTGTTCAAGATCAGATTTAGAAGAGATGTTTAAAGTTGGATTGGGTATATATGAAAAGGAGCTGACAAAAGAAGGAATGAGCTTAATCAGATTAGCCATGGAGTACTTATGCATGATGTTTGATCCTAGCAAAGTTCAACGTGTGATCAGAGATTTGCATCTACAGAATAAATTCCAAAGAATAGAAAACTGGATGATATTTGAAAGGTGTGGAGTCTATGTCATCACTGTAGACAGAGCTTATCATGAGTACTACTTGGTTGATAAAATCTATGATCATAGCAAGGGTAAACTGCAAACTATGTTGAATGCCAAACTTATATGTTCAAAAGATTCAGAAATGGCAAAGATCGTGGTTAGCAGAATCATTAATCAAAGCTTGGGTTTGGATCCTAATCTAGGGGTGTGAACTGAAGTGTTGAAAGCATCTTGAAGATCAGATCTGAAGAACTTGACTTCTCTTTCTAAAATTCAAGTTAGGGGGAGATTGTTGGGAACTGATGATATGCTAAGTACAGTTAATGTTGCTAGAAGAACATGGTTACTACTTCTGGTTAATACTTCTGATATTAATACTGCTAGTTGTAGATTAATGCTGCTCAAAAAGATTAGTACTGCTAGTTCAAAGTTAGTACTGCTTGAAGAGATTAATACTGTTGAGCATGGTTAGTACTGCTGGAGTTAATACTGCTCAGAGTATTAATGCTGCTGAAGAATAATGTTGCTTATATGATAAAGACTTCACATGGAAAGATGACAGCTGGATGGACTGAAGATATACATGGAAGTTTAGAGATAAAGATAGAAGTTTATAAGGAAGATCTTTTATTATTTTGTAATTATCTTTTATCTTCAGTATATGTATAGAATAGTTTAGAATAATTTATTAATTCTGAGTTTTTAGTTTTTCATAGAGAGAATCAACCTCAAGATTTGTAATCCTAATTCTAGAGAAGTAGAATTCGTATTGGTGAGGCCTGTTCATCAATATTGAGGTTGTTTGTAAAAGCTTGTGACTTTCAATCATTCAATAAAGTTTACAAGTTGTTCATCAGATTTACTGTGTTGGTTATTGTGTTATTGAATATCAAAGTGTTATTCCGCAAACTTCTTTGATATTGTTTTCTGAGAGTTTATTCTTGTTGAGAATTAAGATCCTGACAACTCAGAAGCCAATCTCCCTTACTCCCCCTTAACATGTGATGCCTGCAACTTTGAATCAGATAAAGATTTGGGTACCCACTTGAATTTGGGCCCGTGTTTGTTAGTTGCAGTTCTTGTGGGGAAATATTTGTTAGATTTAACATTTAAAGCACAAGGAATATCATCAGAAAAATATGCACAATCATCATAAAAGAAAGCATAATCATCTGAATTAGAATCAGAAGACGAATATGAGACATTTTTGGAAATTTGAAACATTTGCTTTATAGAGTATTTTGAAATTTTATTACAATAAGCAAATGAATCACTATTGTAAAGTTTGTCTACACATCGATCTCCATCAAACATAAAATCAGTTGATGGCCGCCTAGCTCTCCAGATTTGCTTCTTTGACCGGCTCACAGTCCTATCTGAAAGAATAGTATTGGAAGAATTAGAATTGTCAGTAAGAACTGTATCTCGTTTCTTCGACTTCTTTGACCTTCTTCTTTTACGCTTAGGTTTATAAAATTGATCATTGAGCGTAAAAGAATTATCAAGAATTTTAGACGAAATATTTAAATCAGAAGAAATAAATTTATCCAAGCAACCAATCTGATCAACTAATAAATTTGAATTCACCTCGGAGTCTGAATTATTTTGAGAAAGGATTTTAAAATTTGAAACTTCCTTTTTATTTTTCTTAGAATCAGAAGATAGACTAGAAATAGAATCTGATTTTTGAGAAAATAAATTTTCTTCAAGACTAGAAGTCATAAAAGAAAGAATAATGTCAGATTCAATTTTCTTCAAAATATTTTGATCTTCTATCTGATCTTCAAGATCTATGATTTTTCCTTCTAATATTAACGGAGGAGTATATTTCTTCGAATCATAAATGATTGGAGAAATATTTTTCTTATCAGAATCAGGGGCATAAGAAGGAATAAAATCATTAGACACTGAAGATTTAACAGAAGATATATCATTTAAAACTCTTCTTCCTCTTCTTGGTTTTTCCGGAAAATATTTGGCATTTTCGGACGTATAAACAAAAGGAATTTCATTTTTCTTTTTATATATCCTTTTCTCATTTTCGAGATCTAACACTTCCTTTTCACTAGTCCAATGAAATTTGAACTGAGGAGCATAATGAGCAAGTGCCAGATAATCGTATTTATATAAGGTGGGAACTTCGTCTATTACTTTGTTTAAAAATTGAGGATTATCAAAACCAAGTCCCCATCTTTGTTTTAAAGCCTCTTCACTCCTCGGTTTGTTCATATAGATTGTTTGTTCAGATTGGTCTCTTCGATAAAGCTTTTCTTCTAACTTAATTATTTTATCAGAAAACTCATCTTTTAAAGTAGTCATTGATGTCAAAGATTCAAGATAAGTCTTGTTAGAATTTTCCAAAGTATCCAATTTCTTTTGAAAGATGTCTTTAGTATTTTCTAAAATAGATTTTTCATCCTTCAAAGAAATTTTCAGCTTTTCAATTAAATCTGACTTTTCAGAGTTTAAAACTTTTTCAGATAAAATTTTAGAGCGCAAATCAGACAAAGCATTAATCATGATATCCATCTGAGAGGTAATAAATTGGTAGTCAAATTCAGAATATACCTCATCAGCATCAGAATCAGAATCATCTGACTGATCATCTCCGATCAAACACATCTGAGCGATCTCGACATTTGATGCTTCATCATCGGAATAATCCAGCCAGAATTCTTCTTCTGCCAGCAAAGCTATTCCATTCTCTCTTTTCTCAGCCAGCTCCAATTTCCTTCGATAATAAGTTGAGTCCTTAATCTTCTTTGCTCTACACTCCTTTGAGATGTGACCCGGCTTTCCACAGTTGTAGCAAGCAGAAGTCTTGGGCTCGGGTACTTTGGCTTTAAATAGCGTGAAGAGTTGGAACCCGATCTAGGTTGGAACTTCTTCTGGTAATGTTGAGAGAGAAGGATCATGGCTTTCTGTAAAGCTTCACCATCATCATCAGTTGTCCCGGTGTAAGCGTTATCAGACAACGCCTTTTCAGCTAGTTGCTTCGTCAGGAAAGCAACTGGATCAACTGTTTTCTTATTCTTTTTATCCAGCTTGACCTTTTTCTCTAAAACCAAGCTTTCATCAGTTAGCAAAATCTCGAACAACTCTTGAATCTGCATTGTTGAGATCCTGACATCATTCCTCAGTCTATGGCACGATTTATTCCACTCAGGCTGAAGAGAATTAAGGAACTTCAGATTCGTCTCCAGATCAGTCTTTTCCACTTTAATCTTTCTAAGATCATTAATCACAGCGCAAAACTGGTCAAAGATAGCCTTCAGAGATTCATTGTCCTTCGCCTTAAATTCCTCAAAGTTGTTCATGAAGCGTGTCTGACGAATCTGAGTAGCAACTGATGACCCACGCATGATCTTTTCTAATTGAGTCCACATCATATTCGGATTATGTTTGAAACAGTCAATTCGATTGTAGATCGTGTTAGGCAGAGCTAGCATCAAATTGGACTTTGCTTCTCTATCGGCTTTTTCGCGGTTGATTTCATCAGCAGTCAAAGGAATGTCATCTTTTGGCTTGATGAATGGTCCTTCAGTAAACGAATTCATCATATTTTCTCCATTTGTTTGACGCTCAATGAAATTTATGAACCTATCTTGCCACTGTGTAAACTCTTCTTCGTTGATTAAGACTGGCGGACGAGTATCTGTTCCCAATTGCATCATCAGATCATTGGAGTAGAACCTAGCTTGGAGAGCAATTTGGTATAATTCATTGTTGTATCAGAAAATCAAAAAACAGATTGAATTGAAAAAAAAAATTCGAAAAATATTAAAAATTGACAATTTGAAAAACACTTGAAATGACACAAAGTTTAAAAAAAAAAATAAAGATGACACACACAAAAAAAATAAATTTCCAGACTTTTTTTTTTTTTAAGAAAGTCAGGAAACAAGAGCTTTGCGGGTCTAGAAGGAAACGCAAAGTTGAGGTTTGCGGGTGTGGAAGGAAACGCAAAGTTGAGGTTTGCGGGTGCTGAGGGAAACGCAAACTGAGGTTTGCGGGTGCTGAGGGAAACGCAAACTGAGGTTTGCGGGTGCTAAGGGAAACGCAAACTTAGACTTTGCGTATGATGTGAGAAACGCAAACTTAGACTTTGCGTGTGATGTGAGAAACGCAATCTACTAAGAATGAGGCGCAAAGCATTATGAATGAAACGCAAAGTACTTGAATGAAACGCAAACTTAGAAAACTCAACCAATTCACGCAATATCAATTACAACTTGAAAATTTAACCAAGAAAATCATGCACTGAACTTCGAAAACTACTTTCTAACACATTTTATCAAACAATTTCGATCAAAATCACCAAAATCTTAAAAATCAACAATGAACAGAACAAGAACGACTTTTTCCAGAAAATCCTTTTTTCTCAAAATCGATGATCTAAAACCGTTTTTCTTGCAAAATAGTATGAATCAACAACGATCTTCTATCAAAAACGAAACTAAAGACACAAAAATCAAAGCAAATCAATCACAAACACATCCGAATTTGATGAGAAATCAAGAAAACGATATTTTCTTGAAAAATTCAAGAAAATCGATCAAATTTTCGATTTCGATCACTAATTCAGATTCAGTAAAACAATCTCTCAATTCTCTCAAGATCTAGCAAGCTCTGATACCAATTGATAAACCAAGATCTCTAAATCCTTTAGAGAGAGAAAGTAGAGAGAGAGAACTTTGGAGCGCAAAGTAAGAATTCTATTGAATAGTGCGTGTGAAACTTGCACAAGACAAAGACCAAAGGGACTTAAAATACCCTTGGTCAGATACAATACTAATCAGCCCTAAACACAGTATTGACCGAGTCCTATAAATACAATGATTACTATAAAATCAGACATAACAATTGGTATTATCATCTTTGAAGTGGTTGGGTTTGGAAAACGTCCAAATTTGTGTTCTTTGTTTAAAATGCATACTATTGGAAAATGAGTCGTTTTCACATGTAAGACGTATCATATTGAAGGACTACGATTTTAACTGCATCCTTTCTTTTAAAAGGTTATTTTATATATGTTGAAAATTCTTGAGCTCACTAGGCGTTAAGCCTAACCTTTTTATTTGTCGGCATGTGCATCAGGTTTCAAGGTTGGGAGTGGGTCGTAACAATCCTATGAAGAGTTGAGCCTTAGCTCTGTGCAAATGTAAGTAGTTGGGAAGTCTTCCGCAACGTTGGAGATAGTAGCTAATATGAGGTTTTAGTAGCACCCGTCCTTATCATAGACTTTTGTATATAATGAATGGTTGTATTGAGGTTAAATCTTAATTTGCACTTGTAGATGATTTGTTTATTGATGTATTTAGAAAGTTTTAAATAAGTTGCTATTTCCAGAATTGAGAGTGTTACACCGGGTAACTTTTACTTATCGAAAATCACGGGTGTTACAGATCATTAAGTTCCTTTCCATCAAAATGGTTAATTAGGCTCAAAGTGGTTGATCAAAACGGATACATACGTAGGGGTTGGTTTTTTGGCTAAAAGGTTTAAAAATAACATCAAATATGACCTTTTTAATTTCCACACTAGTATTGCCTAAATACAATCTTGAAGAGTCCTAACACAAGTTCTAGAGTGAAATGAACATGGAAGATGCAATGCACACACAAAAGAAGTAAGATTGAAAATAGTGTTCAATCATGGCTCAAAAATCTCACAGGTGCATATTTAGTCTATAAAATTAGCAAATCTCACAAGGGTCGTCTCAAGTTTGTCAATATAAACTACTCATGCAAACCACATAATCATCCATGCCATGGTGTTCATGTAATGATAAGAAAAGCAAACAACTCATGTATCACTCAAAAATTGCCCAAAAATAGCCGAAATTCGAAAAAATAGCCTCATTCATGCAATCCCCACACTTGTTCCATCCCCACACTTAAACCATATATTGTCCTCAATATATGCATGATGCGGCACAGTCTAAAATCAATTAAAAGAACAAAGGGAACAAGAAATCTCCCCTGATTTGGTGACGTGTGCGCGATATATGGTTCTTGATGTAGGTGGGTGCCTCCGTGCACTTGGTGGGGGGGGGGGGTATGATCCAAGCTTGAAAGTGGTGCAACCTGGAAACAATCACTCATCAATAAAGACAACTACCCTAGGAATGGAAATAAAGCAGTAAATTTGGGTTGCCTCCCAATCAACGCCTTTTTTTAACGTCGTTGGCTCGACACTATCCCAATCTAAACAATTACGGGCGGTGGCTCAAGAGCCATAACATCAATGTCTTTAGACTGAAAACCTTCATAAAAAGGTTTCAGTCTATGCCCGTATACTTTAAATGACTTACCCGTCTTTGGGCTTTCAATATCTACTGCTCCATGAGCATACACTTTAACAACTACAAAAGGACCAACACTTTATGATGTTTATGTTCAAATTATTGTATTTTGATTTTGATTTTGATTTTGGTTTCATTTATTTTCTTGAAATGTGCAGGTTAGATATATAATATTAGATGTAATAGTGGATAAAGTAAATTGCAAATTCGACCCTTGTGGTCTATTATTTTAGTGAAAAACAAAAAAATAAGTTAAAGGACTAAAATGCCCTCATGTGCAAGGCACATGGGGGCATTTAACAGTTGCAAACTAACGGACGTTAGACACAGGGACCAAATCCGATCACTTTTGCATACTATGGGGATTTTCTTGTAATAAAAATTTTGTAGGAACCAAATGTGATAAAAACAACAAACCACAAGGACCAAATTTGCAATTCACTCTTTTATTTATTTTGTTCATTTTCAATAAGTAGTTTTTCTCTTTTACTTTTTTGTAAATTGTCCCACCCCACCACGTGTTAGAACCTACCCCACCTTCTGATCTTCTTGTCTTCTCTCTCGATCTTGGTGATAATCAGATGAAGAAACCCAACCCACCCCTTTACCTTCTTTTGACAAATCCCCGATTATCTTCTCCGGCTAAAACAACCCAAACCCGATACTTAAACAATATAATTCTAACTTTTTGAGGCACGATAATAACATATAAACATATGATCCAACATTTAGACTTACGAGGAAATCTCAGTAATAAAATATTGAATATATGAAAATTACGGATGTTAGAGCCCTTAAAAATAAAATTACTAATTTATCCTTTATTTGTTAATTCAAAGTATCCTTAATTATCTTAAATGAGTGTCTCACACTAGATCTCACGGTTATCACAAATTACGGACTTCTCGTTTAATTAAGCTCATATATATATATATATATGTATATGTATGTATATATATGTATATATATATATATATATGTATGTATATATATATGTATAGTGATGGCCATCTCGGCCCGGCCCGACCCGCTTGAAAGCCCGGCCCGTTGGAAAACCGGTTTGGAGCCCGAAAACATGAACCGGTTCATGTTTTTGGAGGATTTGGTGGCCCGGCCCGAGCCCGGTTCACGGCCCGGTTTTTGGCCCGGCCCGGCCCGATTCGTATTTTTCAAAAAAAAAAGAGCCGTTATGTTACCATTTATATACTTTTTTTTGTATTTTTTACCTCCTCAAACCCCTATAAATACTTGTATTTAAACAAATTATTTCTAAATTTAATCTCTATATAAACGTGTGGTTTGTCTCATTTTTAATTATCCAACACACAAAGGTCTAATTTCTTCATCAATCCTATAGCTACATACTAATTTCAAACCTTCAATTCAAGCTAAAAACCATCATTAATCATGTCTTCTCGCCGTCCAATCTACATTCCCAAACACATACCAGACCCCAACTACATTCGTATTCTTGATACCACTCTTCGAGACGGCGAACAATCCCCAGGCGCCAGCATGACCCCAAAAGAAAAACTTCACATTGCTCGTCAACTCGCCAAATTGGGCGTTGACATCATCGAAGCAGGGTTTCTGCTGCCTCGGTATCTGAGGTAGAAGCTGTTAAGTTAATCGCGCATGAAGTTGGAAATGCGACCACAGACGATGGTGGTCACGTGCCAATCATTTGCTGCTTGGCGAGGTGCACGAAGGAGGATATAGACAAGGCATGGGAGGCCGTAAAGTATGCCAAATTCCAGAGAATACAAGGTATATATATATAAAGTTAAATTGTTTACGTTTAAACAAACTATAAATCGTAGCAGTTCAATTTCTCTAATAGCTCATAGATAGAAAAGTAAAATAAACATTTGTCAATCTCCCCTTCCACTATCTTAGTCTCCTATGACCTTGTATCATCTTGAGGTTTACTATAGGAATATCTTTAATAAAATTTTCATTTGTAGTTTATTGGTTTGAAAGTTTTAGAAATCAAAGGATAGTCTTGGGGCTGTTTGTTTAAAAAAAAAGGGGAACCAACTTGGCACTATTTATCGAATATCACTCATTTTTGCTATGTGTAGTGTAGTTCCATTTTGTATTTGGGTAGGGTAAGCACAATGCCTGAATTGCAATAAGAAGTCCAGTAAAGTAAGAAAATCCAATAACTTGTTCATTTATTTGCATGATCCTCATAAACTATGTGTTATGTTTGCTAACAGTTCGGAGAGAGAATTCTTATATGAGATCCTGTGCGAAGTTATTAAAGCAGGTGCAACCACTATTGACATTGGTGATATTGGCGGCTATTGTTTGCCTCGTGAGTTTGGACAATTCATTGTTGACATAAAGGACAACACTCCTGGCATTGAAAATGTCATTATTAGGGTCCACTGCCATAATGATCTAGGACTGGCTGTTGCCAATACTTTAGAGGTAGGTGTTTGCAATTATTGTGTTTTTAGTTTGTTTGTCACTAGTATGCTAATTAGAGCATCTCCAACACCTTCTTCATTTCGGAGAAAATGAGAATTTTGGGTTTAAATTGTGCTTCCAAAACTATCTCCAAAATGAAGAAAGTATGAGAGAGAATGATTCTTTCTCCAAATATGAAGATTACCCCAAAAATGATTATCAAGTGAGAGAACCAATATGAAACTTTGAAAATAAATATGTACAGAGAGATAATATTTTAATAAATGAATGGAAGATTTTAATGTTATAATTAATGTTGGATTCTCCAAAATGGGGAATATGTGGGAGATGGATGTAATTTTTTGGGAGATTTTGACTTTTGGTTCTCCATTTTAGAGAAATATTGGGTAAGCTGTTGGAGATGTTGTTAACCTATGTGGATTCCAGGGGGTTTTTGCGGGTGCGAGACAAGTAGAAGTAACAATAAACGGCATCGGAGAGAGGCCATAGAAGAACAACCTATATATACATACATCATTGATTAGAGTTGGGTTCTGGTGAGAAGTTGAGGTTAACGTGAGAAGTAGTTATCATTTGGATGAAAAATGGACGCACATTAAGATGAGATGCACCGACGCAATTCATGGAAAGGCATGAGATTAAAATTGATCAACGGTTCATATTCACTTCTCACGCTTCTCACATTAACCTCAACTTATCACACGATCCTTCGTCTCATTGGGCTAACATTTGGAATAAAAAACATGTCACCTTAATTTGGCTCCTTGTCACCATCAACTAAATATTGACCAAATACACCTTTCATTTCAACATGTACCAGTATCCTACTATGGCTTTTTTTTCTTCCCAATATCAATCATCCTTGTAACGTATAGGATTTTTTTTTCCTATTTAAATACGAATAATTAATGATTATATTGCATATTTAAATTATAATGGTTGTCAAATATCAATAATTTACTTGTTTAAAAAATATGAGTGAATTGTGGATTTGGTCCTATGGTTTTGTGATTTCTTTGACCATGATCCTCATTCTATGTTTATTGTGGATTTGGTCCTTGTGGTATTCAATTTGTCTTGGCCATGGTTCTTCTGACTAACATCTCCGTTAACTTCGTTAAATCAAGGATCATTTTAGCCATTTGCTATTTTTCTGTCCTTTTACAATAAGAAAAAAAAAAGACTTTTATACACACACATAGAACGATATCAAAATAAATAAAATAGAATATTATTGTATGATTTGATTGTTTAACTTTCTTAAAAGATTAACTATATTAATACGATTTAATTTTATTATTTTATTATAACGATAGAAAAATATTGTTTTATTGTTTACATCAACCGGTTCTATAAATCAAAAGAATATATTTAACTAATTTTTGTAGATAATTTAGCTGTTCAAGAAAACTTGATCAACCAAATTTATAAGGTCCGTAGAGTTTTTGTGTGCTTTTTCCCTTGTATGAAATCTCATTTTCTTTGAAGATATGATTAAATAAATAAATAAAGTTATAATGTCCTAAATGTTCGATATGTTTTCAATAAATAGAAATGTCAAAATATTAAAAAAACATAAATAATTATAAAACAATACGTCATCTTATTTTTTAGAGCAAATTACGTTTTTTGTTCCTGCAATTTGTTAAAAATTGCAGATTTCGTTTCTATGGTTTTGAAATTTCGGTTCTCATCCATTTTTGTCTCAATATATTTTTCCACCATTATAATAAAATAATAAAATTAAATCGTATTAATATAGTTAATCTTTTAAAAAAGTTAAACAATCAAATCATACAATAATATTCTATTTTATTTATTTTGATATCGTTATATGTGTGTATAAAAGTATTGTTTTTTTTTCTTATTGTAAAAGGACAAAAAAATGGCAAATGGCTAAAATGATCATTGATTTAACGAAGTTAACGGAGATGTTAGTCAAAAGAACCATGGCCAAGACAAATTGAATACCACAAGAACCAAATCCACAATAAACATAAAATGAGGATCAGGATCAAAGAAATCACAAAACCACATGACCAAAATCCACAGTTCACTCAAAAAATAATAAAAAGTATCTTGTCAATGCTAGAGATACGATTCCCACCTAACAAAAAATTGGGATGATTTCAACTCCCACAAAAAAAATATATAATTAATAGAGTAAATTACATTTTTGGTCCCTGTGGTTGTCACTTACTACCAATTCTAATCCCTCTTTTGTACTAATTAAAGTTTTGGTCACTATGATTACCATTTTTCTTCACTTTTGATCCTTCAAACTAACTCTTGTTAAAAAGGTCCGTTAACTAAGGGGCTTTTTGGTCTTTTTAATATTTTTTGTTTTTTCTTTAGAGTGAATTGCAAATTTGGTCCCTGTGGTTTGTTGTTTTTCTCACATTTTGTCCCTACAAAATTTTTATTGCAAGAAAATCCCTATAATATACAAAAGTGCTCGGATTTGGTTCCTGTGTCTAACGTCCGTTAGTTTGCAACTGTTAAATGCCCCCATGTGCCTTGCACATGAGGGTATAATGGTATTTTTAACCATAACTTTCTTTTAACCCTATAATACTTCCTTTCCCCTTCTTAACCACCGACCGCCCTCTCTCTACCACTGGCTACCCACCTCTCTCTCTCTACCACCGACCACCTTATCTCTCTACCACCATCCCTTCTCTCTTTACCCTGTCTTTTCCTTTCATTGCCATCTCTTCTCCAAACCATACCATCGTGACTGCTCGATCTCTTCTCCACCATAACTGAGTAACTGACTACACCATCACTTGTTGCTCTCGGTCGATTCTGCATTGGGTCGATTATACTCAGTATGTTTTCCATCCCCTTTGTTGTTCTAGTACTCCATCGTCTTCGTCATCTCCCCATCTATAGGGTTAGATTTATGGTTTGTTTATTTGACAGCAAGGAAGAGGATCTGATCTCCAACTCAATTTTAAGGTTAGATTTGTGGTTTGTTTGTTTGGCAGCAAGGAAGAGGAACCAACCTGATCTCCATCTCAATTTTAGGGTTTTGGTTTTAAAGATTGTATAAATTTATCATTTATATTTATATTTTATTGATGTTCTCCATCTCAATTTTAGGGTTTTGATTTTAAAGATTGTATAAATTTATCATACATATTCAGATTTTATTGATATTCTTATGATGTTTATGATAAAATTATTGTATTTTGATTTTGATTTTGGTTTCATTTATTTTCTTGAAATGTGCAGGTTAGATGTATAATATTAGATATAATAGTGGATAAAGTAAATTGCAAATTCGGCCCTGTGGTCTATTATTTTAGTGAAAAACAAAAAAATAAGTTAAAGGACTAAAATGCCCTCATGTGCAAGGCACATGGGGGCATTTAACAGTTGCAAACTAACGGACGTTAGACACAGGGACCAATTCCGATCACTTTTGCATACCATGGGGATTTTCTTGCAATAAAAATTTTGTAGGAATCAAATGTGAGAAAAATAACAAACCCCAGGGACCAAATTTGCAATTCACTCTTTTATTTATTTTCAATAAGTAGTTTTTTTCTTTTACTTTTTTGTAAATTGTACCACCCCACCACGTGTTAGAACCCACCCCACCTTCTGATTTTCTTGTCTTCTCTCTCGATCTTGGTGATAATCAGATGATGAAGAAACCCAACCCACCCCTTTACCTTCTTTCGACAAATCCCCGATTATCTTCTCCGGCTAAAACAACCCAAACCCCATACTTAAACAATATAATTCTAACTTTTTGAGGCACGATAATAACATATAAACATATGATCCAACATTTAGACTTACGAGGAAATCTCAGTCAATGTTCTAAAAAACTCGCCGCACAGCCGCCATGGCACGCCATGGCACCAAGGCTTGTGTGTCACGCCACGTTAAACCCATGACATGCCATGGCCTAATGCGCATTTATCGTAATGAGATATTTGATTTTTCTTTACGTTTTTAATGTCTTATTTGCAAGTTTTTAATATATAACCTAATTTAACTTGCTTATTAATATTGACTCATTTAGTAACACTACAAAACATACGTTTTTATATATAATATTATATATGAATTAGAAATTTGACGCCATAAGTCACGCCTTGAAAACGCCATGGCTTCACCGTGACTCCTAAGACTTGAGGTTTGGCCTCGCCGCCACGCCACGCCTCACGCCATTTAGAACCTTGATCTTAGTAATAAAATATTGAATATATGAAAATTACGGATGTTAGAGCCTTTAAAAATAAAATTACTAATTTATCCTTTATTTGTTAATTCAAAGTATCCTTAATTATCTTAAATGAGTGTCTCACATTAGATCTCATGGTTATCACAAATTACGGAGTTCTCATTTAATTAAACTCATATATATATATAGGGGTTGTTTTATTTGCAACCCTTAAAAAGGTTGCAAACATTGCAACTCACATCTTAACCGTCGGATTCATGATCGGCGATTACAATAGATATGGTGCCCAAAATTTTTAATTAAAAAAACAGAAAAATAAAAATAAAATAATCGTCGATCATTAATCCAACGGTTAAGATGTGGGTTGCAAAGATTGCAACTTTTTTCAGAAAAATAAAAACCATCGTACTTGAATTTCTTTTACAAGATCACTCATTGTTGCAACGTATAGTCTTGTTTTAATTTCCTATTTAGATAAGAATAATGATTGATTTATAGTGGATCTTGACGATGTTGATACAAGAAATTGTGATGATTTTCAACTCCCACAAAAAGAATTTAAGTATTAATATTAAGGATTGGGTTCCGGTAAGAAGTTGAGTTAACTGTGAGAAACGTGAGAAGTGGTTATCAACCGTTGGATGAGAAATTGACGCACATTAAAATGAGATGCACCAGATCAATTCCCTTTTAAGCCGTAATTCATGGGAGAACTTGAGATTAAAAGAGATCAACGATTCAAATCTACTTCTCACGTTTCTCACAATTAACTCAACTTCTCACACGATCCTTCGTCTTAATATTAAATATGCAATTACATGAAACACAATTATAATTGTCACGCATGCCATTAATTAATTTTTAATGCAAGTGTTATCCGTCGCTAAAAAACTCTTGACCCGTAACAATTAAGTTTAGGAGGCTTCAATTCGTTTTTTTTATTTTTAGAATCAAAAGTAGCATGTAATTACCAAAACACCCTTAATTACTACTGAATGAATACACATGCATGCCAACTTACAAGAAATTAAAAAACCTAAAATAAAATAATGTACAACGTGAAGCTAGCAAACGATATATATTTAATTGAATAAACAAATACCACATGTTATTTGTGTAATCAAAATTTTCAATCATTGAATTAAATACTACTTATCAATTTGTTTTAAATTAAAAAATTTATTCCTATAACAAAAATATTTTGTATATAAACTACTGGTTTAACGGCCAAAAAATAGACACACGAATATAGCCATGGCGGAGTCCCTATCCTATACTACAAGTTTCTTTACTCCGATCACCACCATTGCCACCACCTCCATCAATATTCCGATTATTACGTATTTCAAACCCTCGATCCGAGCTAAAAAATCATCATTAATCGTGTGTTCTCGCCGTCCAAACTACACTCCCAACCACATCCCAGACCCTAACTACATTCGCATTTTGGACACCACTCTCCGAGACGGTGAACAGTCTCCGGGCGCGAGCATGACCCCGAACGAAAAACTCAAGATTGCTCGTCAACTTGCGAAATTGGGTGTTGACATCATTGAAGCAGGCTTCCCTGCTGCCTCGGTATCCGAGGTAGAAGCCGTTAAGTTGATCGCACAAGAGGTTGGAAATGCAACGGTCGATGACGACATTAATGGTCATGTGCCGGTTATTTGCGGCTTGTCGAGGTGCAGAAAGGAGGATATTGACAAGGCATGGGAGGCCATGAAGTATGCCAAATTCCCGAGAATATTGTTGTTTATAGCAACGAGTGAGATTCATATGAAGTACAAACTGAAATTGACAAAAGAAGAAGTGATTGAAAAAGCAACAAGTATGGTGGCGTATGCAAGGAGTGTAGGGTTTAATGACATTGAATTTGGCCTCGAGGATGCTACAAGGTAAATTTTTATCTGATAAAGTTCAACTATTTCTGATAGAAATTAAATTATTATTCAAGGAACCATCGTATATGTTCAATATTTTATATTATTAACTAAAATAGATTTAAAAGTACTATACCATCTTGGCACTTTTTATACTAGATCAAGCATTTTTGCCAAGTGTAGCTAATTCTTTAATGTAATATTTGGGTAATTAAGAATAGTGATTGGTTTGCATAAAAAGTGAGGTGAAATATATCAACTAAAACATTTTGTGAGAAGTGTCATATCATATCTGATTATATGGTATGTGGGTGTATTTAATCACATATGTTTAAATGTCTATGTATTGTCAATATAACATGTATTTAATCATATATGATTAAACTTGTGTATCATATACGATATCACATTTCTCGCCTTCTCACAAAATGTTTAGTTTCTCGTTTGAACTTACCCCTAAAACACACACACACACACACACACACATATATATATATATATATAGGAAAAGCTTGCAATTGCATGATCCTCATTGACAATGGACTTGATGCTTGTTAACAGATCGGAGAGGGAATTCTTATATGAGATCCTGGGCGAGATTATTAAAGCAGGTGCAACCACTATTGGCATTGGTGATACTGTTGGCTATTGTTTGCCTCGTGAGTTCGGACAACTCATTGCTGACATAAAAGCCAACACTCCTGGCATTGAAAATGTCATCGTTGCGATCCATTGCCATAATGATCTAGGACTGGCTGTTGCCAATACTTTAGAGGTACGATTGTTATGTTTAAATTTAGTTTCGCTTTGATGTGATCAATCGTAATATGCTAATCAACATTTGTGGAAGATTCCAGGGGATTTCTTCAGGTGCAACAGAAGTAGATGTAACAATAAACGGAATCGGTGAGAGAGCTGGTAATGCTTCTTTGGAAGAGGTGAGTATAAGGCTTCAATTCTTGTTGATAATACATTTGTATCAATAGATTTAAAAGGGTGGTTTTCCCTTATTATGAATTTATTGATAGAATCGGAGGTAATGAGTTTTTTTTAGTTTTATTCAATTCTTTTTATTTAATATTATTCAACTAATAAAAGCCTCACTTTTTAATTTTGTTGAACATATACAGGTGGTAATGACTATAAAATGCAAAGAAATGTTATTAGGCGGTCTTTACACAGGCATCAATACTAGGCATATTGTCATGACTAGCAAGATGGTATGTAATACATATTCAAAGCTTCTTTTTTTGGGGGGGAATGGTGTCCTAGGCTATGCCTACACTAATCTTTTAGTAAATTATGACTGTAAGTTATCAGCCCTGATTGAACCTTAGTGGCCACAATTGTTGTGTACACGTGGATTCGAACCCTGGGCAAATAGATATTCCACCACATCCCTCTGGACCTTAACCAGTACGTCACAACCAGCTTTAGTTTCTGTTAAATCATTTCAAGAGAATAATTAATCAACTCTCATTTCAACATGTCATAATTATTTAGGTGGAAGAGTACACTGGAATGCAAGTGCAACCACACAAGGCTATTGTTGGTGCCAATGCTTTTTCTCATGAAAGTGGAGTCCACCAGGTTGGTCTTAATTAAGAAACCCACTATACACTTCCTGTGGTTATAATCATGGCTATATACTTATTAAAAACTACTTAATTTATAATAAATCATGGCTAGCTAGATATATATAACCTTGTATGTCTTCTATTTTGCATGTAGGACGGAATGCTAAAGAACAAAAGCACATATGAAATCATGTCTCCTGAAGATATTGGACTTCACAAATCCAATGAATATAGATTTACACTTGGAAAACTTAGGTGTGCTGAATTACCTACAGTCCCGTTAATTATATACTACGACCTAGTCTCTGATATATATCGTCTAGCTACTTCTTTACAATAGATTAATTATGTTTTGTTTATCGAGTATTCTAATGATTTTCGAATATATATTGTTGTGCAGTGGACGGCAGGCTTTAAAAGCTAAACTTATTGAGGTGAGTGTATGCAATGTTGAAGTCTTATCAATTTGTAAATAATGAGTAAGCGACACCTTTGTTAAATTAGTATTACTTAAGTATTAATTTGTTCTATTTTGTATTAATATATTAAGCTTGGTCACAACATTGATGGAAAGGAACTTAATGATCTCTTTTGGCGCTTTAAATCCGTAGCTGAAACGAAAAAGGTATCAAAAACTTTTATGTTCATGGTATACGGTGTGTATTTATCTTGGATATAGAGAGAGACTTGAGATCACGTGAGACCAACTTGTTTTCGTGAGACTTGTGAGACCACGTTTTTACACTCACTGCAAAACACTGTGAAAGTCGGATTTTTTGCTGTAAATGTTCGGTTTTTTTTTACCTTCACAGTGTTTTGTTGTGAAGTTTCATATGTAAAAATGTGGTCTCATGAAAACAGGTTGGTTCAATGTATGTATAACTATTAAATGTGATTCCTAATTATATATGTGATTGGTACAACATGTGTATGCAAGAATTCTATCCACTGAGTAACTGTCTCCTTTGTGTCCCAGTTTATTACCGATGACGACGTACTAGCGTTGGTATCAAACTGAAATATAGGTACGTATATGCATATTTATTCTTTAGTGTATGCACCGTTCATTATCGATGCTAGTTCGAATTAAAACATTTCAATATTAATTCCTTAAGTGGTGTTGTTCGTTTTTATCGTTAAACCTTTCATCCCGTTAGGAACTATAATTCATTTTGTACCAATTATATATTAATCGAAAATCATTATTCAAGTTGTTTAAATTGTCATTTCTAGAACAATCGACTATCCATCATCAAACATTGTTGGTTTAGATCGAGGGATGTGACCCAAACCATGCATATTGCTCGTTTTTGTTGGCATTGGAACACGATCGAGGAGATCAAGAGACCAAGTGTTGCAAACTGAGTATTACAATAATTAAAGGAAGGGTAATTAATTAGCCCTTAAAGTAATTAAGTGTGGATGATAAAACTGTAATTCATTATTGTGTGTATTTATATATGTATGTATGTGTATTTACTTTGTAATAAGGTTTTTGAGTGATGTCAACACATTTTTATTTTAATTAATTCGACTCATTTATTTTTGTTTAATTTCTTTATACTTACCCCCTCACATACAACGATCCAAGATTTTTTTTGATAATAGTACCTATCATAAAATAATTATCTTAATATACAAAATTTAAAAATAATTACAAAATTATTACACTGACTCAGTTGGTCGATTAAATATAAATGAACCTCAAAATAAGACTAGGTTTAGCCTTAGGTTCAACTTTTTGTATTAATTTAATGTTAATAAAAATAAAAGAGTACAATGCTAGAAAATTGTGTATCACTAATGGTTACTAATGACGGTTGTTAACTGATAGATTATCGAATGAATATCGACAAACATATAAATAAAAAAAATATCAACGGATTAGCGGCAATTTGAGACGATATACTAATACAGCGTTGGAAAACCACCAATAACTATAAAATAATTTCATTTTTGATTTATTTATTACAACATCGATAATCTGTCGAGAATCCCTAACCTGACCCTTCCACTGTTACCTTAGGGCCTATCACCAACGTTTATTTTGTTTTTTGGTTATTATAAAAATGATCGGTACGTAATCCATTGAGTGCACATGATAATGACGAATTTAATTTTTATTTAATTTATGTTTTTTTTAATTCTTTTATTAAAGCATGTAATCCGATCAATTGGTGAATTGCACATCCTACCAATGGATTACCAGCTATTTGTATTTTTATTTAATTTTTGTTTTCTTTATTTTTTTTTGATTTTTTTTATGAAAAAAGCTCATAATCAAACACTGAAGTGAAGAACTACAGATGGTACTGACGTATTACCGATGAAATTTAAATTTATTTATTTTTTGTTTTACCAACGAATTATCCAAATACCGATGGTATTTTGATGGTTGTTTATCAACCAATTGATCCATCATCAATGATCAATAGGTATATCATTTATACTTAAATTATTTTTCTCCTATTTAGATAAGAATAATAATTGGTTTGAAGTAAGAACAGAATTACGTGTATAAATAAGAATAAAAAGTCTCGTATTTAATGGATCTTATCGAGGTTGATATATACAGTTCCATTCCATCTAATTAAAAACGTGTGATGATTTCAACTCCCATGCTTAAAAAACATATAATTAATACGAACTTTGCAATTGCGTGAAAGACACTGATAATTAATACCATTATCATATTTTAACTAAATAATTGAAAACATTTTATTTAAATATATAAATATCGATAACCCATCCATTAATTTGTAACTTAAACATTATCGGTTGTTATAAACTTCTTAAATCATAGGAGCTAATTAAAACCTCTTAAATCATAGCAAGTTTACAAGGATCTTCATTGGCTTATTTTTAAAAACCAAATACAACATGCAAATGAGCCCCGATATTTTTGGTATTTTGAGTTTTTATATACATATTGAGATTAAAATAAAATAATATAGAACGTGAAGCAAAAAAAGAATAAACAAACACTACGATAAATTTGTGATCAAAATCTTCACTTAGTGCATACAACTTAATGAAACAAATAATATATCATAGAAGATCTTCACTTGATAACCACACGGCTTGTGGTGTAGCGGTAATCACCTGGGAAGTTCATAGTGCTCAACCCGGGTTCGATTCCCTGCATTCGCAACTTTGTGGCCACTGGGTATACCCTCAGGCAAGGACGGATCTAGCCTTGTGGCCCCGGTGGCACGTGCCACCGTATCATTTCTCCGGTGAAGGGTAAAAAAATTTAGGTTCGTGAAAGGTGCAACCGTATCGTTTTGGAAGGTGCTACCGTATTATTTCGGAAACTTCAAGAAGGTGCAACCATACCTCGTAATCAACCAAAAAACAAAAAAAATTTCTAAATCAACCAAAAAACCGGAAAAAAAAACTCTTGAAATCAACCAAAAAAATCGAAAATATCCCTCGGAATCGATAAAAAAACCTAAAAATCTTTCGAAATTAAGCAAAAAGTTTTAAGAAATCCCTCAAAATGGTGGAATGAGGATAAAAACACATCAAGAAATATTGAACGTTAAAAAAATGAAGACATGTCGATAAAAACCGTGCTTTTTGTAATTATTTTTTTTTATATTTTATGGTGCTACCGTATGAAAAAAAATTTATATCCGTCCCTGACCTCAGGACTGCATGCTTTAGCAGTCAGTTTCATTGCCAAGGGATTAGTCTAGGCCAAAGGATCACTTGAAGCAGTAGGATCCTTCTAATGATGATCCTTCACAAATTTATTCATTGTTTGCTTCACGTTCCATATTATTTTATTTTGAGTAAACTATGATTTTCGTCCCTGTAGTTTGATGTTTATAACGATTTTCGTCCCTGGTCTTTAAAAACTGCTTTTTTGGTCCCTGTGATTTTCATTTTACTTTCATTTTCGTCCTTCCATCAAATTCTGTTAACTTTTAACGTTAAAAATTCAAAAGATATTTTGAGAAGTTACATATTTGGTCCTTGTGGTATATAAAATTTTAAATATTCATCCCTAATAATTCATTTATTACTTTTTATTTCTTTATTATATTTTAATACTATATATACACACACACATATATGTTATTAATTTAAATATTAATGTTTTTGATTAATTAATTTAAAAACAAAGTTTAAATGAAAATATGGAATAGTGAAAGTAACTTTTTTAGATGGTAACTTAAAATAAATAATCCGTCCCTGACCTCAGGACTGCATGCTTTAGCAGTCAGTTTCATTGCCAAGGGATTAGTCTAGGCCAAAGGATCACTTGAAGCAGTAGGATCATCATTAGAAGGATCTGCAGACGATGATGAAGATGGTATAGGGTCGGGATCTGACATAGGTCGTTGCCGCCTATTATACACATGAACTATCGGTGGTTTAGTAGGCTCTTGATGTTGTGTCGAGTCGGATAGGATAGGGGATTCGATAACTGGTACGGTATATACCAACAAATCATCGCTATCTCTTGGATTGCAAGGAGTGGACACAGGAAAGAAAGGTATATTCTCATGGAATGTAACATCTCGAGATACAATGTATCGATTAAGCGTGGGAGAAAAACACTTATACCCTTTTTGAAGTCGAGAGTAACCAAGAAAGACACATTTCAGAGATTTTGGATCCAACTTAGTTATGCGTGGTCGGGTATCACGGACAAAACAGGTACTACCAAAGATCTTTGGGTCGACAGGAAACAATGACTTTGTAGGAAACAGAACTGAAAAAGGACTTCTTCCATCCAAAACAACAGATGTCATTCGATTGATGAGAAAACAAGCAGTAGCAATAGCATCAGCCCAGAAGAGTTTTGGAACAGTCATGTGAAATAATAGAGCCCGAGCCACCTCTAAGAGATGATGATTCTTTCGTTCAGCAACCCCATTTTGGGCTGGTGTGTCAACACAGGAAGACTCATGAAGAATACCATTTTGAAGCATATATGACCGAAATGTTTGAGACAAATATTCTTTTGCATTATCGCTACGAAGAGTTTGAATTGAGACTTTAAACTGTGTTTTAATCTCAGTATAAAATGAACAAAAATGGGTAAACACCTCAGATCGATTTTTCATAAAGTAAAGCCAAGTAGTACGAGAGTAATCATCAACAAAAGTAACGAAATACTTAAATCCAAGTTTTGAAGTGACCGGACATGGTCCCCAAACATCAAAATGGACTAACTCAAATGGGGACGAGGCCCGCTTATTATAGACTCTAGGACTTAAATGAATACGTTGATGTTTGGCATACTGACAAGACTCACACTGTAGAGAAGATAAAGAAGAAAACTCAGGACACAACTTCTTCAAATTATGTAAAGAAGGATGACCTAATCGACAATGAACTTCAAGTGGAGACGATGAGTTGGAACAAGCCAAAGAGCAAGGTATTTGATGTTCAAATATATATAGGCCGTCAGTTTCCCGACCTTTACCAATAATCCTCTTCGTCGACAGATCATGAAAGACACAGAAATCAAGATAGAATGTGACACAACAATTTAAAGCACGAGTAATTTTGCTGACTGATAACAAATTGAACGAGAAATTGGGTAGACTAAAGATAGAAGATAACGAAACAGATGAAGTAATATCAATGGTGCCAGAACCAAGGACAGGTGTGATAGACCCATCAGCAATTGTGACATGTGATGGAGACGTGTGTTTATTGAAATTAGAGAACATAGTGGGATTACCTGTCATGTGATCTGAAGCACCTGAATCAATGACCCATTTGGAGGCAGAGGATAATAGGCATGTACTAGAGTTACCTGTCTCAGCAAAAGTAGCAGTCGGAGCAGTGGAATTCTCAGTCCCTAAAAGTCTAGCATATTCTTCTACGGGTATAGTAACCGTACTACCAGATGGTTTGTCTTCTCCGGTCATCTTCCAATGAATCACAAACCAGAAAATCGAAGTTGGAGAAAGAATGCACTCACAGGGTGTCAGAAAACCAACGAACAAAAACGAAAACAAACAACACACTCACAGGGTGCTAGAAGACGAACATACCAAGCGAAAAAAAAGGGAAAAAATCTTCGATCCAGACAAAACGTACCAAGCGAACATTGATAAAAAAAAGCACCAAAATCTCGGAAGTTACTATTCACACCGGAATTACTATTCACATCGGAGTACTATTCATACCGGAGTTACTGTTCATACTGGATTTACTGTTCACGCTGGATTACTGTTCACGTCGACAGAAAGTAGGGCAACTGCTATTAGGGTTTTGGGAGCGACGGCTCTGATACCATGTAATCAGATATTATATTATTGATTTTCTTATAAATACAATGAAATTGTACAAGGATATATATAGGCAAGAAAGCTAGAAAAGGAAACTCTAAAAGAGAAAACCCTAAGGGCCCGCGAGCTTTGGGCCTAAGTAAAGAATTACATATTTTACATTCTAACAATGAGTAAATGTGGTTGTTTTTTATTCATTAGTATCCGTTCGTTTATGTTCGTTCGTTTATGTTCGTTCGTTCGTTAAATTTCCGTTCGTCAAATGTCCGTTCGTTTAGCTCTTAACGAACGAACATAAACGAAAACGAACAAACATATTTTTGTAACGAACAAACGTGAGCACAAAAGGTTTCGTTCGTTTACCGTTCGTATTTATTTGTTTGTTCGGTTAAGTTAAACGAACAAACACGAACAAGCCTCCGTTCGTTTTCGTTCGGTTCGTTTACAACCCTAATCTTAGACAAACTATTTGATTTTTTTGTATTACTTATCAATATTCCATTTTAAACCAACCGTTTTAAAATATATATATATATATATATAATAAAAAATTATTTAATTTTTTTTATTACTTATCAATATCTCATTTTAAACCAACCGTTTTTTAAAAAGAATATAATAAAAAAAACAACCATTTCTTTAAAAATAATAAAATTTCGATAAAATAATAAATAAAAATATTAAGAAATTTATTTATTTTATTAATTAAACTGTAAGTATTACGACTATAATAAAAAAAACAGTGACTTCAGTAAAAACGATGTAATGTTTTTAAAGTTTTAAGATGAAATTTCCTAAAATTAATAGTTTTTATTTAGAGTAAACTACAATTTTCGTCCCTGTGGTTTACCACTTTCTTTGTAAGTGGTCCCTGTGCTTCAAAAACTGCAATTATCGGCCCATGGTTTGCAAAACGCTTTGAAAGTAGTCCCTGCGTCTAACACCGTTTATATGGGAGCCATTAAGTGCCTCATGTGCCATTCACGTGATGGGCTTTTATGTCTTTTCACGTTTTCCCTCTGATTTAAACGATTTCTTCTTAGCTTCACTAAGGTTTTGTAACGTCTATTTTTTCTCTCTTTAACAGCTCCATCTCCATCCTCTTCAATGGTGGTTTGTGACTGTGGTGTTCCAGCCACGATAAAGACTTCGTGGACAAACAAAAATCTTGGTCGAAGGTTTTATGGGTGCCCAAGGAAGTATGCTAAATGTGACTTTTTTGCTTGGTACGATGAACAGCTCTGTAATCGAGCTATGAAGATAATACCTGGTTTGCTAAGATCAAAGAACAGAGTAGAAACTTGTCTTAACGAGAAAGAAAAGGAAATCAAGATATTGAAGCTTTTATTGGTTGTCAGTTGGGTTTTCTTTAGTTTTGTATTTTTTTTGTTGACCTAATCCAATGTTGGGTGTCGTGAAGGTTGTAATGGTTGTAATGTTTCCATCTATATCAATGAAAAATTCTTTCTTCCCTAATGTAAACTGTTATAATGATTCTAATGTTGAGTTTCACATTCTGTAATGAAAACAGAGGGCTTCTGATTTAAGTCAAAAACATATGTTTTCATCCACAGACTAACCAAAAAACATAAATGTGATCAATTGGAAAATAGGAAAATTCCATTAACAGACTAACCAAAAATGTGATCAATTGAAGAAAATGATACATGAACTGAACCATAAATTTGATCAATTAGACAATGGGGGTTTTCCTTTAACAGAAACCAAAAATGTGATCAATTGAAGACAATGATACATTAATTACAGATTACCAATACATTACCAAAAAGATACAAGTTGATCAATTAGCAAGCATCCATGTGATCAATTACAGATTACCAATACATTACCAAAAAGATACAAGGTGTTTCCAATACATTACCAAAGGATACATTACCAAAAGATACATTACCAAAATATACAAATTGTGTCATCCATTACATAAACCTCCAAAATACAAAACAAAGTTAATCCATTACCAAAATACAAAAGAAAGATCAACAAAGTCATCCTTTGCATGTCCTTGAGTTATGCCCTTGCTTCTTGAACTTTGCACATGTCACAGTCTTCCCACTCCTACTTAACTTGGTTCCTTCCCCACCCGTTCTAGTGCTCTTTTCATCAAGACCCTTCCTTCTTTTCTTCTTAGGCCTCCCAAGTTGTTTATGATAGTTTGGTGCAATAAGTTTTGTTGGGCAATCAAACTTACTCCAATAATCTTTGCAATTGATGGGTTCAATCTTGAATTTGTACATTTCTTTCCAAGTGTGAAGCCAGAGACTTTCATCAACCCATTTCTCAGGGACATCAATATTTACTCCATTTAAAGACATGTTCCAGTTTACAACAACAACATGCTTACAAAGGATGCCAGTCAGTTCCCACCTCCTACATGTACAAATTTGAGTCCTAACATCAACTACCACCTGATCATTCCAAGGACCGCGTACCTCAAACCTGTCTCCACCATTCCAAGACACTTTGTAGTGAGTTGCTTCACTCTTGATCTTTTCCAGTGCTTTGGTTGTTGTTGGAGTGAGTGGTCCTTCAGCTTTATCTATAACTTTCAGCACATGCACTATTCTTTTCATTAGGTAATGTCTAATATATTCCAAACATGCAATTATGGGTTTATCCCTAGCCTCAATAATCTGCCTATTGAAGACTTCTGCATAATCATCCAATAACACCTCATTATCCTCAACTGTTTTCTCAACTCCTCCCATACACTCTATATTGTCATCAACAAAGTCATCCATATCAATATCATCCTCCTCTATCTTATTGAAGTCATCAACATAATCCTCATCATCACTGTCATCCTCTTCAGACTTATCACCTAGTATGCCACTGCTCATATCAGGTGCTATGTCATTGCCCATGTTCATCTCAGGTGTTGTGTCATTGCCCATGTTCATCTCAGGTGCTCTGTCATTGCCCATGTTCATCTCAGGTTGTGAGCAAGCATCCATGACAAACCATGGATCAAGTTCATCAAATATTTCAAATAAGTCATCTTGCTTTCCCTTTCCCTTATCAATTCCTTTTCCTTTGTCAATACCATCTCCCTTGTCATGTTCATCTCCCTCATTAATTCCCTTACCTTTATCAATTCCCTTTCCATTATCAATTCCCTCCCCCTCAGGTTTATTAAACTCTAAATTAAGATCAAATGGGATATCCACATTATTTCCTTCTTCATACAACATTTTACTCACATCAAGTGGCCTATTTAATTCATCAACACATACTCCATCCGCCTTCTGATTTAAGTCAAAACATATGTTTTCATCCATAACTCTCTCTTTAACCAGATTAGATTCCTCACCTCCCTTGTCATGCCACTCAAGAAACAGTTTTTTCTTGCATCTTCTGTTAACCAGTTTTTTCCTTGATACATATTCATTTCTAGGATCATCCAGTTGCTCTATGACCATTTTTCTAGCATGTGGTGATGATTTGTATGTATCAACTAATGTTTTCCAGTGCTCTATAAAGACATCCACAAATTTCACCTTAGGAACATATTTCATCAGTTGTAGCACATCACTATCATTACCTAAAGCTCGTAACCCAAAATTCAAGTCACTTCCTGGAATCATGAAATGGTAATACATTTTTCCTCTTGTTGGTACCCTAACTCTAACATAATAGCATCAATCTCATGAACTAAAAACTTTTCAGTGTCAATTAGGTCAACAAATGTACTCTTACCATGGATGTATCTTCTACCAGGGAACTTTGAGAAAACACCTCCATGGTTTATCCTCGTTGTTATTAGAGTTGGGTAGTGATCTGTAGAAAAAAAACAAAGGATTAGATTCCTCACCTCCCTTGTCATGCCACTCAAAAAACAGGGAAAACAAATCGATCATAAACCTGTAAAAATGGAATTTTTTTTATTTCATTAAAAACAGAGATGACATACCATAAACAAGTTCAGGGTAAAGATCATCATCCAGTTGCTCCTTTCTGATCACCCACGTAGAAGATGACATGAATGTACCAGTCGAATTACTAAGATGAAGTGCAACTCAAGGGAAATTTCAGTGTTAAAACCTCAAAATGTTGCTTTGGAAGTGTCAATTGTGGTATGAGTTTACAGGTAATGATGGAGGGTTTCTTGAAAAGAGGAAGAAGAACCAAAAGACGTTTAATTAAGAGGGAAAACGTGAAAAGACATAAAAGCCCATCACGTGAATGGCACATGAGGCACTTAACGGCTACCATATAAACGGTGTTAGACGCAGGGACTACTTTCAAAGCGTTTTGCAAACCATGGGCCGATAATTGCAGTTTTTGAAGCACAGGGACCACTTTCAAAGAAAGTGGTAAACCACAGGGACGAAAATTGTAGTTTACTCTTTTATTTATTTTAAGTTACCATCTAAAAAAGTTACTTCCACTATTCCATATTTTCATTTAAACTTTGTTTTTAAATTAATTAATCAAAAACATTAATATTTAAATTAATAACATATATGTGTGTATATATATAGTATTAAAATATAATAAAGAAATAAAAAGTAATAAATGAATTATTAGGGATGAATATTTAAAATTTCATATACCACAAGGACCAAATATGTAACTTTTCAAAATATCTTTTGAATTTTTAACGTTAAAAGTTAACAGAATTTGATGGAAGGACGAAAATGGAAGTAAAATGAAAACCACAGGGACCAAAAAAGCAGTTTTTAAAGACCAGGGACGAAAATCGTTATAAACATCAAACTACAGGGACAAAAATCATAGTTTACTCAAAATAAAATAATATGGAACGTGAAGCAAACAATGAATAAATAGCACTACAATAAATTTGTGATCAAAATCTTCACTTGATGCACATGTACAGTTTAATTAAACTAATTTAATATATCATAGAAGATCTTCTTCAATTCAATTGATACACGTGGTTTGATAAAATTAGTTAATTTAATCACAAATTAATATATTATAGTGTTTGTATATTCTACATTATTTTATTTAAATTTCTTTATTCGTTCTCAAAGTTGATTAAATTTCAAAAGTTTTTGTTTCCACAAGTATCATGTGATTCATGTCCAAATCACCAAGGGTCCTTCCAAATAATGACTCCATTGTTTTCGAACCCTAGGTTGCTTTTTTATTTTTATTTTATGATAGTTACAATTTTGGTCCCTGAACTCATTTTATTGATTTACTTTATACCTTTTGGTTTTATATTTTACATTTTACATTTTTATTATATTAACACATATAAGCCTATATTAACTAATATACGTTAAAAAAATAATTTTTAATTTTAACAAATTACACCATTATAATCGTCTTGTCAATACCTTCGAAATGAGTCCAATATTGAATATTTTTTGATTTAATTGTTATAAGAAGAAAAATACAAATTGTACAAAGTCCAAAATTAATTTTTAAAAACTAATTAATCCGCTATATTTACAAAAGTTTTTTGAGTTGTTTGAGTTGCTTATAGAATTTTAGACGTGACATAGTTCATAGCTGGATGGCAAACCATATATATGTCACGTCTATAATTCTATAAGCAACTCAAACCAACTCAAAAAACTTTTGTCAATATAGCGGATTAGTTTTTAAAAATTAATTTTGGACTTTGTAAAATGTATTTTTCTTCTTATAACAATTAAATCAAAAAATATTCAATATTGGACTCATTTTGAAGGTATTGACAAGACGATTATAATTGTGTAACTTATTAAAATTAAAAATTATTTTTTTAACGTATATTAGTTAATATATGCTTATATGTGTTAATATAATAAAAATGTAAAATATAAAACCAAAAAATATAAGTAAATCAATAAAAAGAGTTGAGGGACCAAAATTGTAACTATAATTAAAAAAAATAAAAATGAACGGTTGTGAAGGGTTCGGAAAACAAAACAAAATTATAAGTATAATTGCACCCTAGCCATATAGACTAGGGTATATATGTTAACACCAGTATAAAGTACACTTTGGGTCCACACGATTCATTTATTATGTTAGTAGTCACTGTAGTTTTGCATTTTATTAATGATTTCGTAACAACTCTGTTAAAAAAATCTATAAACTCAGCGGCAATTGTTTTTTTTATTTGTATCTATTACAAAATATATATCTATACTATATTATAAAAACGATATAAAAAACTCTTAATTATAACATTTTAAACACAGGGTACAATTAATTAAAACCAATTACTTAATTTACAATTTCTTAATGTTTTGGTACAACCTTTCCAAACA
The DNA here is from genome assembly GCA_023525745.1 of Arctium lappa. Lineage (NCBI taxonomy): Eukaryota > Viridiplantae > Streptophyta > Magnoliopsida > Asterales > Asteraceae > Arctium > Arctium lappa. Next base: position 14,828,534 of record CM042056.1, on the reverse strand, counting down.
CAGTATCTCAGATAATCATCTATTTGTGGAATGAATACTTATTTATTAATATAAATATTTATTTTTTTGGTGGATGATTTTATAAAATAGATTTTATATTAGCATAATCTATTTCAAATGTAGATTTTACATTTAAATATATATTAATGAGATGTAATATAAAATCTTTTTTCTTACGTATTTTTTTATATTATATCTCATAATGATTTTTCCATATTTTATTTTATAAAATCTTTTTCCATATTTTATTTTATAAAATCTTTTTACATAATGAGATGTAATATAAACTCTTTTTTCTTCCGTATTTTTTTTGCTAATATAAAATCTATTTTATTTTATAAAATCTACACATATTTTATATTAGCATAATATAAAATCTACACGTATTTTTTTCACGAGCATTAAAAGAAGAAAAAAAAGAAGGTTGATATGAATTAAAAATAAAAAATAACGAGATACACTAATAAATTATCGTATTTTTTAAAATAAAAATATTCCGCAATACTTTCCAAATTAACCAAGTGTAAAGAAAATAAAATAGAAACGATGTAGATATAAAAATATTCTTCCATATTTTTAATATATTTACATTTAAATGTAAAATCAAAAATGAAAATAAAAGATTTTAAAATATTCTCTACATTCACTATAAATATATATAGCTTCTCTATGTATCATCCGAGTAAAAAAGAAGAAGACGAACGGTCGGGTTTCAATGGCGGAACCTGCAACTGAACAAAAGGTATTCCACTATATTTTTGTTTCTTTGAAAAACTACTTTTTTATATTTTATTTTATTTACTGAGGATTTGTTTATATTTTTCAAACCCCACAATATATTTTTCAAAGTAGGAGAATAAGATATATATATATATATATATATATATACATATCTTTATTTTTATCGACTAATACTTTGAGGTTTTGAAGTCAATAGTCAGATAAATTTTCAAGTGGTACTGAGTGAATTTGAACTATACCAGTTGAGTTGCCGGTTACAAAAGATAGAAATCATTTATTTTCTTTGTCATATTTGATGTGGGTTGAATGTTGTTAATTAATTTACAGATTTATACGTTTAAAGTGATTGTTAAGTGTTGTCGAGGATGTTTCAGAAAAATTGTAAAATCTGTAAAAACGTATGTTCATATTTATAATTATTTCAATAATAGTGATATGTTGTGAGACATGTCGTTTGGGTTTTAAATAATATAATACAAAACTATTACCAATATTATTGCACAAACTCATAACAACAAACGGTTAAGAATATATGCAAGTTAACCACTTATGAAAATACATTCGTTTTTCACATTGTATTTTATTAACTGTTAACAGAGAAATTACGTTTCATTTTAACTCGGTTCAATATTCCAACAAAAAATTTATCCTCCGTGCAATGCACGGGCCCAACACTAGTATATATATATATATATATATATATATATATATATATATATATATATATATATATATATATATATATATGCATAGGATTGTAAATGAACTGAACGTTCAGTAATCATTCGTGAACCGTTCAGCAGGAAGTTCTGCATACCAAACGCACCCTAAGAGAACTTTTATTAAACTTGATAATTCAATTCAAAACAATAAAGGGATTAATCATATTTATAACTAGGCTTAACTTAGAAAATTAAATTGTAACACCTTAGGCATATCCCATATCGGCCGTGGACAGAAGTGATGCTGGGTGTTATAAGTAATATCTTGGTCTTTCTAACAACAACGCGTTTTGGGGCCACAAGCACGTCAGGTTCTGGGAACTCTGAGGTTAAGCGTGCTTGGGTGGGAGTAGTCCCAGGATGGGTGACCCCCTGGGAAGTTTCTCACCAGGTCGCCAGAAACAAATCCGTGCGCTACACGTTGGTTAAATCCAGGGGCAAAGCGGACAATATTGTTGCCGAGGCAAGCGGGATGTTACATAAATCTATCCTAATTATAAACCAACTAGGAAACTATTTAAATAAGCAATAAAAGAAAACTAAATAATAATTCTATTAATAAATAAAGCTAACAATAATTATCCTAAGTTTAAATAATTAAAAATAAGGAAATATGTTTTCGATAGTTGTCCCGAGACTTAAGTCTCGGTGAAACTCTCGGTAGTTTCTGATCTAGTGGTCACCGGTACTTGTATTGAGACTTAACTCTCGGTGTAACTACCGGTAGGGGCTGTTTGCTCCTTTTTTGATGCCAAATTCCGAGCCTTCTTTGATCTCGTTTTCTTCTTTTCAAAAGATAGAAGAAACGCCTAGATAGTTCTCAAATTCTCCCTACATCAATTATGGTCGTTTAGTAATTGTTCATAATGAAATCAGGGCGCTTAAAGATTAAGGGAGACCCAAGGTACAAAACCATTCAGAAAGTTTTAAAATCATTAAGAGACAGACTTTTTTTTTGCCAAACAAAATTCACCTCTTAATTAAACCATTAAGAAGTAAACAAACAACCCCTTACTAATCATTATCCATTATACGATTGATTAGTAATAGCACCTTCTACAGTAAGTTTTGCTCCACATTTCTCCACCGAGCAACGGTTTTAGCACAAAAGATGGCATAAAAACATTTTTATGGGTTTTATTTGTTTTCAAACTCACATCTAAGTATATATGAGGAATCGACATTCTTTAAACTCGCGAACACCAACCCTATCCACGAGAAAATAATCATTGGGATATATAAAGAGAGACACGTGAAGATCCCAACCCTAAACATAGGCACATCTCAACCCTAAACACATAATTTTTTTCATACGATGACACTATATAATATAGATAAAAAATAATTACAAAAAACACGGTTTTTATCGACGTGTTACCGACGTTCAATATAGCCCGATTTGTTTTTAGCCTAATTCCACCATTTCGAGTGGTTTTTACAGTTTTTTGTTTGATTTCGAGGGATTTTTATGTTTTTTTTTCAATTTTGATGAACTTTTTCGGTTTTTTGGATTGATTTCAAGAGTTATGATTTGTTTTTTGTTCGATTACAAGGTACGGTTGCACCTTCTTGAACTTTTGAATATCATACGGTGGCACCTTTTAAACGATACGGTTGCACCTTTTATAAACTCAAAATTTTAAGCCTTTCAAGGGAGAGATAATACGGTGGCAAATGCCACCGTATGCTCCTCTTCAGGTTCGTCCCTGATCTCATGGGAGCTTCTGATTCGAAATCTAGGCGGTTTATTAGGCAAATTTACAGCATTAATCGAAGGGGTGGTGCATGGTGGTGGTGGTGTAGTGGTCGGAAGAGATGAACATAAAGGGGTCTCGGTCTACCAAAGAAAATGAAAGCAATGAAAAGTGGTCACTACTAAACAAAGGACTATTACCGACGGACATTTCAACGGATGTCACGTCGGAAATTTTTTCCGCAGACTTCCAACGGATTTCTGGCGGAAACAAGTCAACACCAGCATAAATCCGTCGGAAATCCATCATAAATCTATCACTGAAGTTTTTTTTAAATATATATATTCTCGAGAAAATTTGCGACAAATTTGTGACGGATTTATGACGGAATTCCTATCCGCGGCAAACCCGCCACAAATCTATCACAATTTTTTGTTAAATTAAAATTAATTTACTTAATTAATGTAATTAGAAATTAAATAATCAATCCGACGGATTTCCGAAAGAAAATAATTTTCTTTTAATTTAATTATTTTTTGTCGGAAATCCCCCAGTAATTAATTTGATTTTTATAATATCATTTTTTAAAATTAATTAATTTTAAAATTTAAATTAATTTCTTGTGGATTTCTAACGAAAATTAACTAAATTAAGATAAAATTAATTTTCGTTGGAAATTAATTTGAATTATAAAATATCATTTCTTAAAATTAAACTTTATTTTAAAATTCAAATTAGTTTCTTACGAATTTAAGTAATTTGAATTTTAAAAATCCATTTCTAAAATTAAACTTTATTTTAAAAATCTTTATTATTTCCGACGGATATCAAATGGAAATTAATTTTGTTTTAGTTTAATTAACTTCCATCGGAAATATTTTGAAATATATTTTTTTATTTTTTTAAATTCATTTCAAGAACTTTTTGACAGATTTTTGACGGATTTTAAAAAAAAAATTAGGGGCTGTTTGTTTACCTCTTAATGTCCACTTGGCCTTTGATGGGTTTATTGTGACTTAGGGGCTGTTTGTTTACCTCTTAATGGTTCCATTAAGAGACAACTTCTGAATCGCTAAGAAGTAAGTCCTGTTTGGTAAAAAAAGGGCTGCCTCTTAATGGTTCTAAAATTCTTTTAATGGTTTTGTATCCTGAACCTCCCTTAACCATTAAGAGCCCTGATTTCATTATGAACAATTAGCAAACAACCATATTTCATTTTACACTATATCATAAAAACCTCTTAATCATTCAGACCACTTAATCATTCTGCACTAAACCATTCAGCAACTGCCAAACAACCCCTTAGTGGTTCCTGTTGGGCTATAGTGGGTCTTAATTGTCTTATCGACTCGATTACACTACATAGATATATGTAGTACATATTTGCACACATGCACGTAACAAGTCACATATGATATTATATTTGGCTTAATAAGTCATTAAAGATCATATTGGTCTATAATGTTGGTTTAGTGGTTTATATCAGGGTATAATGGTGGTTAGTTGTCAAGTTGATCCTAATACACAACACATGCATATATGCAGTCTATACGTGTACAAGCACATAATAAGTCACCACTGGTGTTATTGGACCGTAGGAAGTCATAAAATGTCATATTGGGCTATAAAGATGGTAAGTCGGGTTGTTCTTCTCAAGGAATCAGTGGTCAAACCAACTATTTGTGTTAAACTGATTTGCACGTGTGTCACAAAGATTGACTACTCAAAATTAATCAATTAAGCTCAAAGACATCTAGCTAAAAACAGAAATCTAATTATTAAAAATGACACTACTTCAAATATTAGGAGTTGGGAAAGTTGAATTAAATTATTGAAAATATTTTAAAAATCAAAACATTTTTATATAAAAGAGAAAACGAAGATCATCCCTAATCATCACTAACTCAAGTGTTCCTCAAACCCAATTAATTTTATTGATTTAATTGATTCAACATGCATTGCTTAAACAATATAAATATGACATTGATCCAACACTCGGCATAATACATGCCTATCCTAACTGACCTCGCACTTAAATTAACATTAAACTACTGTGTCCGGTACGGTGAGGTATACCAATGGACTATCTCTCATTGTTGGTTAATCCATACATGGGCGGACCTAGTATAGTGGCTACTGTGGCACGTGCAACCGTTACGTCCCTCTGTTGTAAACTAAAAAAATTTAGGTTCGTGAAATATGCAACCGTATTATTTTAGAAGGTGCCATAGACATGTTAAGAATGAAGATGTCATGGATCGTTTCCAAAAGATGAAGACACATCGAGCACAAATTTATGAGTTGTTTCTTAATCATATAAAAACCATATTTTTCGTAATTATCTTTTTTCGTCTATTGAACGTTTGTAAAAGATGAAGACACGTCGAACACAAAATTAGGAGTTGTTTCTCAATCTTATAAAAACCGTAATTTTTTTGTAATTATTTTTTGTTCTATATTATATTAACTATATGGTGTCACCGCTTGAAAAAACTCCTGGATCCATCTCTACTAATCATTCCAACACATAAATTTTTTGAATATTAAATCAATAAAAACCGAGCAATATCTGTCATATATTGTTCCTTCCTTTTATTTTATATGGATTTGTTGTTGCCCTAACTGGGCCAAGAACAAATGGGCTTCAAACACATAATTACAAGTTGGACTTAGAGTTAGATGACATGGGCTTGAGCTGTTGCTTTAATTAGAAAAATCTAATGAAGCATTGCAGCAGGTTTCGAACCAGTGACCTTTATTGACAGTAAATGCAAACCTTCTTTTCTAGATTCGGTCTTTCTTCGATTAACCTTTTTTCAACTCGTCATTTTTATCACGTTTTCGGACCAAAATCTATTTATCTATAAACATTTAAAAATCAAATAAACTTAATCACATTTAACAATTGAAGTGTAATTATACATGTTTTTATCAATTAAAATATACATAAATAACGACATTATCGCTCTTTCTTTTATAAAAACATTCATGTTAAAAGATTAGAATAAATTACAACTTTCAACCCCGTGGTTTGTTAAAATCGCTAATTTCGTCCATGGATTTTAAAATCATGACTTTCATCCCTATGCTTTACAATTTATTGTTGTTTTGGTTTTTATTATTTACAAAATCTATCATTGTTTTTGTCACTATTGTTTACAATTTTTTCTGTTTTCTTCCCTCACACTTAAAGGTGGAAATTAACCTCAAATACGAAAATAACAATGAATTATGAACCATAGGGACGAAACTGCAATTTCAAAATCATAGAGACGATAGTCACAATTTTTAACAAACTACAACGATGAAAAATGTAATTTACTCTAAAAAGTAAGAAAATATAAACTAATAATTTCGAAAAAGAAAAAAAAGAGTGAGAAAGATAGAGGAAGAATTAAAATATGGTAAAAATAAGTTTTTTGATAAGTTAGAGAACGATGGATTCATTAGTTTTGCCTAGTGGATGCACCTAGGGGTGTAAACGAGTCGAGTCGAGTCGAGTAGTAGGTTAATCGAGTCGAGCTCAAAAAATTATTATTGGGCTCGAGCTCGATTAACTTTTCAATGTAGGGCTCGAGCTCGAGCTCAAATATTTTTTGAGTTATCGAGCTTGATGCTCGTTTATGGGTTCGAACTCGTGATCGATTAACTCGTTTATTGGCTTGAGCTCGATAATTTTTACATTTTTATTGTATGATTAATAAATATATGAGCATGTTTGGCTCGGAAAGGGTATGCTCGAATGGTTCGGCTCAGCTCGACTCGAAAATTTAAATCGAGTTTTCGAACGAGCCGAGTCGAACATTGGTGTTATAAAAGCTCGACTCGTTAAGGTAAACGAGTTCTATTTTGTGTTCAAGATCGACTCGAGCTTGAGTAGCTCGTTAAAAGCTCGAGCGTTTACACCCCTAGATGCACCTTTACGGTGAATCGAATGGCGCGTAAAGTCGTCCGATATCTTTTTAGCCAAATTCCACCATTCGATATATTTTTTAAGCTTTTTATTGATTTCGAGAGACTTTTTCCCCATTTTTGGTTGACTTGGAGATATTTTTTCGTCTTTTTGGTTGATATCCTTTCTATTTTCTAATATCCCAAAGCACCCTTAAATTTTAGCGTGTGCACCTTTCATACCCTAGAGAAACACTCTACTTACGAAAGTCGGTTAAATAGGTGCACGGAACCTTCATAGGTCTACTCATGACGTTAAATAAATTAATTGAATCAGATTAAAATCAATATAAAAACTATATTTATTGAGAGACTTGTTTAGTATGTCCAACAAAAGATGACAATCACAAAATAATTAGAAAATATTTTTTTTAATTTGATAAATTTGAAATTGTTGAATTCTATGTTAGTTTTAAATTTTAATACAATTATAAAAATAAAACATACTTTGATAACCCAAATGGTTTAACTAGACTTCTTTTAATGTTTTCATGGTCCAAATGTGAAAGCTAGGCTTGTGGCCCACTTCAATTGGAAGACATGATGAATTAAGGTTAAGGCCTATGGTATGGTTAGGTTTTACTAGAGCCGGCAGAATGGGCCCGACCTGGCTTGGGACTGGGGAATGATTGACGGAGGGTTGGAATAGGATTAGTTTGACGGTCCGTAACCGATTACAAGACTTTCAAGTTTTTTTTTTCCAAGTTTTTTAAAGTGTTCCAATATAAAATTTCAAAAATCGTAATTATAAAAAACATCTATAACATTTTTATAAAAAAAAAAGATTTAAAAATATTTGTAAAGTGTATTTGAATGAGGTGTTCAATAAGATATTGTCCAAAAAGAATAAAATCTTCAAACAATATTTTTTACTTTCAAAATTGATTTTTGGGGAAAAAGATATCTGGGATCGATTTGGGTCCGGGCCGGGACCGGTTCTCATAACCGGTTATGAAGAAAGTTAACTGGGCCTTGGGTTTTTGGTCGGGAACGAGACCGGTTACGGAAAGCAATTATGGGACCGTTACCATTTTGGGCCTGACTGAGACTGATTTTTGGCCATCTCTAGGTTTTATCTCCAAATTTATTTATGGATGTTGCTATGTATATACACCTCTTTAGAGGCTTAATCATTTGATAACCTCATATTTTGTGATAACTGTGAGAACTATTATCTTAGTATACTGTTTCACATATTTTTTTTCCATCCAACACAAAAATTTTATATACTAATTAACATATATTTGTTTCACAATGTGATTATTTTTTTATGTATTTGGTTCACAATATGAAACTTTTTAATTGTATTTTTTGTTTCACATACACATAAAAAAATGTTCACATTTTGAAACAAATATATGTTAATCAATACACTACCTCTATAGATGGAAATAAAATCATGTGAAATAGCATATGATGCATCAGTTTCAAGGTTATCACAATTTTATGTGTTCTCAAATGAAAGCCCCTTACCTCTCTATACCCTTACCTAGGTCTATATTAAATACTCCATATGTCCCAGTATAAACATTTACATTATTATTTTAGTTTGTCCCAAATTAAGTGTCCAAATTTTTAAGTAAATGTCTATTTTCTCATTCTACCCTTAATTATGACATGGATAAAATTTATTTTTCTATAATTAAGGGTTAAATTATCATTTAGTTAATTAAAAAGAGTGTCTTTTTTATTATGAACATTTTTTTCGAAAGGCAATATATTAGTACCACAAACCAATTACAACAAACCAATTTATAGAGCAACAAAGGAGGGCAAAACCAAGCCCAACCAACAGAATCTAGACAAACAAACAGTTTGCCAAACCACACCACCCAAAGCCAAACTGCAGATTTCCAGAGATAACCCACAACTTACGACCAGAAAAACTAAGAATACCAACAACAATTTATCACCAGGACTTATGCTACTCTTACAAAACCGACTCGGACCTCGACTGTTGTCCCGATCTGAACCTCGAACACCCCTGTTTTTAGTAGACGATCATCAAAAGTTGTTTAAGTAACCTCGACTGAAGCCAAACACAGACCACTCTGCAGCTTGGACCCAAACCAGGAGCCATCATGACCCCTTTTGCGAGGAACAAACGAGGAACCGCATCTCAGACCAAACAACGACCCGCTGTTAACACACCCACATGAAACCAGAACCGCCGATGTCGCCGTTAGCTAACTGAACTCCAGCAACAAAAGAAACGGACTGCTGTACTCCTTCACCAGTACCGAACTCCACCAGCTGAAGGCTCTAATCCACTCCTTCGACAAAAACACGAAACCCCTCCTCTAATTGATGTTTACCTACCTTAAGCCGAGATTCGATAGCCAACTTACCCAGTCGATAGCCAGCTCACCGTCCTTCCTTGAAATCCACTCGAACATCTTTAGTTGAAACTCAAGGAGTCGATCCGAGATCTTGCCACAATCTTTTTCGAAAATCATTTTGTTACGATTCGCCCAAACAAGGTATAGAAGGCACCAAACTACCGCTTCCCACCTTCGTGCTTCTTTCGAATTATCTCTCAATTGTCCAACAACACCAAACAAATCACTAAGGGACCCAACCAAATCTAGATTGAGGTTCCATCACCTACCGGTTGATTGCCACAATTTCTTCACGTCTTCACAGCTTAGTAAGGCATGTTCTACTGATTCTACAACCTTCCCGCACCTCGGACACGATGAGGAGTCTAAATCTATACCCATTTTATCCAGAACCGCCCGCGATGGAATTCTCCCAAGTCTCGCCCTCCATACAAAAATACCGATTTTCTTTGGGATAACCTTTAGCCACGGAGTTTCTTCAACTAAAACCCCCTCCCCAATTCTTCTCTCGTCTAGTAAATGTCTTAATTTCTTTACCGAGAACTCTCCATTCACATCTGAATTCAATTTCACCCGATCCTTACTCCCTCTTTTTGGAATGATTTGTCTAATTAAGGTACCCAATCTCTCCGATTCACCTAATTCTCTACCCCTTAGTTCCTGTCTCCATTCCCACTTCCACACCCACTCCTCACCTCTCCACTCCCCTCTCTCACAAACCGACACATTTTTATTTGTTTCAAGTTGAAAAGGTCGAGGAAACTCTTCCTTGAGCATAAGGTTTGAGGCCCATCTGTCTTCCCAAAAACGTGTTTCCAACCCATCCCAATTTCCTTACCAAAAGATTCCGAGAAGAATAAACCTTCTTTATCTAACTCTCTCCCCACTTTCATGATACTCCTCCATACCGAATTCCCTCCCATATTCCTTTGAGACTCCTCCACTAGTATCCCATCCCTCCCATAGATACTCTTAATAACTTTTACCCAAAATGATTCGCTCTCGACATGTGTAACACCCTCAAGTTTGGAAAGAACGACTAAATTAAAAACTTTCAACAATACCGTAAAGGATAATAAAATCTCTTACTACTAGTCCATAATTGAAATACATATCTAGGTTAAACCATCAACAAATAAATAAATTCTTACATAAAGACTAACTAAAGTCGAGTGTTACTATATCCCAATAACAATCGCTATCTCCAATATAAGCGCGGAAGACTTCAACAAACTAATCACCTCTTCGAGCACACAACTAGAACTCATCGCTTCTCAGTGTCGCTAGAACTAATCCCGGAATGGAACCTGATGCACATGCCGACAAATAAAAAGGTTAGGCTAACGCCTAGTGAGTTCAAGAGTTTCATATCATGATTATAAAGGAGAACATAAAATGGAAATATTGTATCTTACAATCATGATCCTTTAAATGATTTACCTTAAAAATAAGAGAACAACTCATTTACCAACAATATGCATTTTATAGATGGACGCCTCAACGTCAAAACATTCTTTCATGAAATAATGCAATCCAACACTTACTCAAAACGAGAATAATGGTAATGCTCAAATAATGATATTTGAATAAACTTTATAAAACAAACGACCAAAATATGAGTAAACTACAGTCTCCAAAATTAAAGCATAAGAGAGATGACTCAAACTCAAAGCGTCACTGAAAACGAGGATAAAACTAAATACCTCAAAACAACACCTCTCGGTGACGAGGGAATCCCGAATTCCAAGGCTAGTGGCGGAACACAAAAGTAGGCCACCTTCCAAGTTACTGAGCTCACCTTACTAGGACCCATGGCCACGAGCACGCCGACTTGTACTAAGATGTGGGGGAGGGCCCCCAAGGATCCTAATCATGCTCATTCGCTAGGATTACATTTACGGCCCATGGCTAGTAACCGGTCCCACATAACCGTACCAAGTTGCCCTTGAGGACCCAATGTCTCAACTAGATACAAATGGGAAGTGACTGTCCCATAAAAACAGGCTCAAAAATTAACTCGCGGATGCAGGTCCGGTTATTGGACTCCAAGAGGTCTCACCGACAAGTCCTCGAAATCCCAAGACTAATTCTGACACCAACATATAAATAATAGCCCCTTTTCCTTTTTAAAATAATAATGACCGACTCATATGCCTATGGATCCACTGCATTACAGTCTAAACAGTACATAGCTCTAATGGAATGACCAACGCACTCAAAACATGTAATTCTCAAATGATGCGCATTAACCGCCATCATACTCGGTATTTCACAACGGGCTATTAAACTGGACAAATGTCCTCAAGACTCGTTTATTTTCAAATATGCATTTCCAAGTTTAACTGCTAATAAAAATGGAAATCATAAAATGAGACTATACACATTCTTTCAAGTACCTCACATAAATGTGCAAGTAATACTTCAGAAAACATTCCATTTCATGAATGATGCATAAAACCCGACAAACATTTAAAAGTGTATTTCTTTGACCAAATATCTATTTATGCAATAAAACATCAAACACATTCATTTGTGATCCTTTATCAAAATGCCCAAAAATCCCAAATGTGGGTGTTATACAAAGTTTATAAAGTTAAATACTTCAAATAATCAAAGATCAACAATTAACCCAACATTTGATAATTTCATGTAAAGCACATAAACACTTTAAAATGAACATTTTGGCATGTACATCGTTTTCACAAATCAACTTGAACTCACCTTGCTAGATTTAGGCTAAATCTAGGTTTTATCCCCAAAACTTGAATCACCATTGATGAAGGCTTGAACCACCAAGAAACCTCCCTATATCTTTGTTGGTCCCAAATAGCAGTAAGTAAATAAGAAAAGTTTTGTAGAAGGGGGGGTTGAATACAATACACACAGTTTTTCACTTAATTTAATTCTTATTGATTTGAAATCAAGAATTACACATAGAAAACTTTGATTGTTGCGGAAGAGAACATATGAGATATGTTCAAACAATCTTACACATAGAGAATGAAGAACAATTGTAAAACACTTAGAAAACAATAAGATCTTCGTAGAGAGAGAGAGTTGCCAGACACTTAGAGAACTTGAAGGTAGTAGAGCTGGTTATCTTGCATGTTGAACCATCCTCCATATTTATAGTGCCTCATACATTAAATGCATGAGACACCTGTTGAGCAAGGGATTGACACAGGTCTTCAGCAAGGTACAGGATGTACCTTTTGTCTTGAGGTGTTTTGGCTTGAAGTGTTGACCTGCAGAGGATGGTGGAGACCTTTCTTTAAAAGAGTGTAAAATACAAAACATACTTTTTATGATCTTCGGATGAGGTCCACGTCAATGCAAGATATCACAAATATACTTTGTCAGAAAAGTACAATGTGTTGGAGAAATCTTCAGGCCTTGAAGATTAAGGAGTCTTCGGTTGCCGAAGAGTTCTTCGGCTCCTGAAGACTGAGAGGTCTTCGGCTCCTAAGACTGAGAAGTCTTCGGCTTCCGAATAGGTCTTCGGCCGAAGAGGTCTTCGGCTCCTGAAGACTGAGATCGGCACCATCCTGGCCAATGGTGTTGATGAAGTAGGCATACTTGGATTTAGGCTGAGGAGTCTATCTTCAATCCGCTTTGAGAGATATTCTCCTTCTTTGTCTTCTTCGGTTGATCTTCGACTTCACCGAACATTTGTATAGAAACCAAGCTGCTAAAAGAACCTCAAACATATTCTAAGTAGGATGATATAAGATGGAAGATAAGGAGGTCATCTTCAAATCTTCAGATGACCCAACAATCTCCCCCTATTTGAGGATGACATCCATACTAAAGAATAAAACAAAGAATGTACTGAATAAATACATTTTGACCTATTTTTACTCTTTTTGGGTTCTTTTCACATAGACCATTCTTTTTGGATTTTTTTTTGTATATCGGACATTTACATAGTGAAAGGAAAAGTATAGCTATACAAACGAATAAATGAATACAATGAATAAAGAATGAGAAAGAAAAAAAATATACAACGATATAGAAGACAGTAGTCGGGATTGTTTGAACTTGAGTGGTTGGTTGTTCCCCCTCAATTCATACTCCCCCTCAACTAATGTCAGGTGGCTTTGATCACATAGTCCATTGCAAAATTAGTTTCAGCAGAGTTTAAGCTTGAGTGGTAAGATGCTCCCCTTCAACTCATACTCCCTCTTAACTAAGAAGTCAGAAGATTTTCGGGATCCTCCGAACCTGCTCCTGGAAGGACAGATTCATCCTTGGATCGTGCAGAAGCATCAGGACTGAGAATCCTGGGTGATAGGCTGTGAGGTGGAGAAGAGGCACCTTGGATAGGGAAGGAGTCCAAGTCATCTTTATCAACCAAGGAAAAGGTTGATGAGGGAATAATAGGGGTCCCCAATTTTACAATTGTATCCTTTTGTGAGGATACAAAGGAGGTGATTTTGGTTTTAGCAGAGTCCCCGGGCCCGGATGGGAAAATTTCAACACCTGCCGATTGTGGAGAATCAGTGGGTGGAGTTTGTGGCTTGGCCCTTGAAACCTTCCTCAACCTCTTGAGAGGAGAGGGAGGGGAAGAAGGTGAGTGCCTCCGCTTTGAAGAGAGATGTGTGACCGGGGCAACAACCGAAGGTTCTTTCAGTCGTATGGTCATCTTAGCTAGTGCGGAGGTGCCGGAAGCTTTTGAGGATTTTTTTTTTCGCTAGCCGGCTTCACTTGGGATGGGACAGATGGGGCTACTACAGATGAGAGAGCCTTGGACACCGGAGTGTAGAGAGCATCAAACCATTGTAGATCGGGAGAATTTATGAAGGAAAACATACCTTGGCTGAGAGCTCGATTGGTGGATAGAGGCCCTTGTTGAGAGAGGTCTTCTTGAGTTTCTAAGTGTTGATAGGAGAGTCATCACCAAATCAACTAGAGAGCCAGCAATTTTTCTCCCCCTATTTGATGATGACATCAACACATAGAAAAAAATACCGACACACAGAAAAATTACAAGACACGAAGAACTCATAAATTCAGTGGCCCTTTTTTTTGTGGGGGCTCTTTTCTGTTTTTTTTTTGATGATGACATCAACACATAGAAAAAAATACCGACACACAGAAAAATTACAAGACACGAAGAACTCATAAATTCAGTGGCCCATTTTTTTTTAACAGGAAATTAAAAGAAAAGAAAAAGAGAAGGGGGGGGGGGGGTAGAAAAAGGTAGGTAGTCATGGTGAGAGATGGTAAGGATATGGAAGAAAGTAGGGAGTGATGGAGGAAGTTTAGTAAATGGGGAAAAGAAGAAGGAAAAGGTTATGGAAAGGTAGGATATGGGAGGAGGGGTAAGAGAAGGAAAAAAAAGAAGGGATGGGATGGGTAGGAGAAAAGTCTTGGGAAAGGAATAAAAAGAAAGATAGAAAGGGAGTAGGTTAGGGGGTTAGGAAAAGGACAAAAAAAATGGTGTGGGGGGGGGGAAGAGGTTCGGCCGAAGGGGGTGTTTGGTGAGGGGGGGGGGTTCGGTTTGGTGTGTTCGGTGGTAGAGGAGCCGAAGGGGGAGTGTGGGTGGTTTGGTTCTGCGGTATAAAGGGAGCCGAAGAGGGGGAGAGTGGGGGGGGTCGGTGGTGTGTGACTTTGGTGGGTAGTGGGAGCCGAAAACAAAAAGAAAAGGAGGGGTGGGTTTCGGTGGGGAGAGGGGAGGGAGGAGAGAGAGAGCCGAAGGATAGAGAAGAGAGAGAGATATGGTAGAGAGAGAGAGCTACTGAAAGAGAAAGAGAGGAGAGATAGAAAAAAACATTTTTTTCTATATTTTTTTTAAACAATTCAATCGGCAACCACCAAACTTTATAGAAAAATAATTTTTTTTTGAAGAAAAAAAAAGGTTGGGGGAGGGAAGGAAGGGGAGAGGATGGGGAAGGGAGGGAGGGGTTGTGAAGAGAGGGAGGGAAGGTGGAAAGGTAGGGAGGGGTTGTGAAGAGAGGGAGGGAAGGAGGGGTTGTGAAGAGAGGGAGGGAAGGAAGAAAAGGTAGGGAGGGGTTGTGAAGAGAGGGAGGGAAGGTGGGGAAAAGAAGATGAGATAATTTTTTTTTTTTTTTGTTTAATCTTCGGCTGCCAAAAAAATTAAAAAAGTTTTTTTTTAATGAATAGTACTTCGGTAGCCAAAAAAATCAATTTTTTTTAAATCTTCGGACGATGAACAGTGACCAAAAAAAATTTTTTTTTTTAAAAGTTCAGTAGCCGATGAACAGTACCGCCGAAATTTTTTTTTTGGACATGAACAGTAACTTCGGTAGACAAAATTTTTTTTAAAAAAAATGAATAGTACTTCGGCCGTTTTTTTTGGACATGAACAGTAACTTCGGTAGACAAAAATTAAAAAAAATGAATAGTACTTCGGCCGATGAACAGTACTTCGGCCGTTTTTTTTTTTTTTTTTGTGGTAGATGAGGAAGAAAGGAATGTTGTAGGTGAGAGTTGGATGGAACATCTTTGAGAGAGATAGATGGAAGATCGACATGAATAGGTAAAGAAGGAATGTATGGTTGAGAAAGTGAGATGATTTGTGGTGAAGTTTGAGGTTGAGACGGGAATGAGATATCAAATATGGATGATGGAGGAAGGAGAGGTGATATGATGAGAGATGAGATCGGTAGGTGTGAAATGTAATGATGGGAGAAAGGAGAGATCTTGATCTTCAGAGAAGACTATCTGAAGATTAGGGATTAGAGATGAGAAGATAGGTAGTTCACTATTATGATGAGATGTGCCTTGAGAAGAAAGGAATATGTGGATTTGAGTTAGATGAAGGATTATGAGAATCTTCACCAACACATGATGATATCCACCAATCATCATCTCATGAAGAGATGATGACTTAAGATCATCAAACTTCACATGAGTAGATGCAGTTTCTCCGAAGATGGTGGACTCGGTAAGCTTTTGAAGAGTGAGAGAGAGGGGTCGAAGATAGTGAGAGAGGTTGAGGGCCGAAGGTGAGGGAAGGGAGGTATAAGGGAGGTTTGTTCTTTGGTGGGTTTAAGAGTCCGAAAGAGAGAGATGAGAAGAGAGAGAGAGAGAGAGAGATGTACCTGGGTAGATGAGGTAGAGCACTCAGCAGACACAAGGGCCATAGAGAAGGATTGAGCTTCACTGTTTATCAACATCATCTATTCTAGCCATGGAGCAAAGGTTGACCATTTCTTTGCCACTTTCAGAAGTGGGTTCATCTGCCCAATCATGGGTTTCAGTCATTTGACCTTTTCCCTTTTTGAGCAAGGTTTCATTTCTCTCCGTCTCTCTCTTATATTTTGCCTTGTATTTCTCAGCCCGGTCAGACTTTCAGGAGACGGACATATTTGTCTTTTGGAAAGAAGGTTGGTAAGAATCAGACTTGGTTCTGACAGACCTAGAGGATGTACGGTTAGAGGAAGGCAGTCTAAATTTATCAGAGGACTTGCTTCTGCATTCAGAAGCAAAGTGTCATTTCCTCCCACACCTGTAACATTCCTCATTTGATTTGCCAGATGGAGTGGTTTTAGAAAAAGTAGAAGAAGATTTTCTTGAAAACTTGGATTTTCTCGAAGATAAGCGAGAGTTACTGGAAATTTCCTCACCTTTATCATCAACCTCACTAAGGTAGGCTTCTGAAGGGTCATTGGGGTCCTCTTGACTATTGTTGTCAGAATCAGAGGGATAGGTGATCCTAGGGACACACACAGTACTTTTGGAAGATTCACTGACAAGATCTAGAGAAGAGCTTTTGATGTCTTTAGTGATGGACTTCCTGAGCATTTTAGTCTACTCATAGTTGAAGATAGTGCCATAAAGAGCAGTGAGTGGCATAGAGTCAAGATCCTTGGTAGACTTGATGCAAGTACAAATGTTTTCCCAAAACTTAGGAAGACAGTCCATAAACTTGCACAAGACTTCCTCATTATCATAAATTCGACCCACAAGTTTTAGATCATTGAGAAGACCGTTAAAACGGTTGTAGTAGTCTGAGAGAGATTCACCCTTTTCATGAGAAAAGAGTTCATACCTTCTTACAAGAGCAATATTTCTGCTCTTTTTCACTTCAGACGTACCTTCATAGAGAACACACAGAGTGGACCACATTTCTTTAGCGGTAGAAAGGTTAACAAGGGAGTAATAGACCTCATCAGGCAGAGAAAGGGCAATGATGGCTCTGACTTTAGTATCAAGAGCTATAAGACGTCTGTCTTCATCATTATATTTGCTGGGATCCTTTACAATGTATCTCCCATTTGCTGGAGTTCTTTCTTCCTCAGAAGAGTCCTCATCAGCATTTCCCTTATCTGCCTTTTTGGCATTGTACCGGTCCCAAACCCTAGGAAGAAAAAGACCTTCATGTAAGATAGTAGGATATCTGCCATCAACTCCTTCTAAGAAGAGTATCATACGACTTTTCCACAGGAAGAAGTTATTGGGGTTAAACTTTGGTGGTTTGGCTATAGAGCCATTGTCGTATGATACAGCAGTGGTGTTTTGAGAAGAATCATTTTTCAAAGAAGAAGAAGAAGAAGAGGCTGCCATCACGGATCTAGTTTATTGAGTTAAACTAAACCGCTCTGATACCACTTGTTGGTCCCAAATAGCAGTAAGTAAATAAGAAAAGTATTGTAGAAGGGGGGGTTGAATACAATACACACAGTTTTTCACTTAATTTAATTCTTATTGATTTGAAATCAAGAATTACACATAGAAAACTTTGATTGTTGCGGAAGAGAACATATGAGATATGTTCAAACAATCTTACACATAGAGAATGAAGAACAATTGTAAAACACTTAGAAAACAATAAGATTTTCGTAGAGAGAAAGTTGCCAGGCACTTAGAGAACTTGAAGGTAGTAGAGCTGGTTATCTTGCATGTTGAACCATCCTCCATATTTATAGTGCCTCATGCATTAAATGCATGAGACACCTGTTGAGTAAGGGATGGACACAGGTCTTCAGCAAGGTACAGGATGTACCTTTTGTCTTGAGGTGTTTTGGCTTGAAGTGTTGACCTGCAGAGGATGGTGGAGACCTTTCTTTAAAAGAGTGTAAAATACAAAACATATTTTTTCTGATCTTCGGATGAGGTCCACGTCAATGCAAGATATCACAAATATACTTTGTCAGAAAAGTACAATGTGTTGGAGAAATCTTCAAGCCTTGAAGATTAAGGAGTCTTCGGTTGCCGAAGAGTTCTTCGGCTCCTGAAGATTGAGAGGTTTTCGGCTCCGAGGTCTTCGGCTCCTAAGACTGAGAAGTCTTCGGCTTCCGAAGATTGAGAAATCTTCGGCTTCCGAAGAGGTCTTCGGCCGAAGAGGTCTTCGGCTCCTGAAGACTGAGATCGGCACCATCCTGGCCAATGGTGTTGATCAAGTAGGCATACTTGGCTTTAGGCCTAGGAGTCTATCTTCAATCCGCTTTGAGAGATATTTTCTTTCTTTGTCTTCTTCGGTTGATCTTCGACTTCACCGAACATTTGTATAGAAACCAAGCTGCTAAAAGAACCTCAAACATATTCTAAGTAGGATGATATAAGATGGAAGATCAGGAGGTCATCTTCAAATCTTCAGATGACCCAACAATCTTAGATCCAACATATCTACAAGATCACCTTCACCACACAAGTCATCAAAATCAAACCCAAGATGAAGGATGAAAGGGAAAAGGATGAAATCATCAAACCCTAGCTTAACATTGAGAGGGATAAGGAGCTTCCACCACAAATACTCTTGTATACTCCAATAGACTTCCAATCTCTTGCTAAATCCTTGAAGAGCTCTCAAAAATGAAACCATGACAATTTGAATCACCAAAATCGGAGTTGTGATGCAAAAGTTATGAAGGAATGAAGTTTTAGGGTGAAAATGGAGTTTGGGGCCAATTTTTCCCCTTTTTGTGCGCCCAGTGGCTGCGCGCGTCCATCTGCGCGGAGCACTGCCGCCCCAAATTTTTCCCGAACACTGTTTTGGTCATAACTTCTTCGTTATAACTCCGTTTTCGCTCCGGAAAGAACCGTTGGACTCGTAATTGAATCATTCATCTATCAAGACTATAAAATCAAGGATTCAAGTCCAAAATCAAATATCTTTTTTTTTCTTAATATATCAGTTTCTGTATTAATTTGAAATGATACCTTTTGAAAATCGGGGTGTTGCAACATGGAACCTCCACCACCACTTGCCAAGGAGTCCCCAACTTGCGTACTTCAAGCTCCCAACATTTAAACCACCCCTTTTGAAGCCCCCCAAAACCCTATCCCAATTGACCCAAGCTACACATTTTTATTGACCACGACCTCACCTCCCCCTCCCCCCCCCCCCAAAAGAAATGACTTCTCACTCTCTCAAGAATATTTAACACACCTTGCGGGGCACGAAACAATAAGAAAAAAATATAAAGAGATACTACCGAGAACCGATCTAACCAAAGTCCATCTTCATCCAAAAGATATCAATCTTGTTTTCCACGAAGCAAGTTTTTTTTCATCTTATCAACTACCGACTTCCAATGATCAAGTTTCTTCATTGACGCACCGACCGGTATTCCTAGATACACCAAAGGAATAGAACCACTTCCACACCCCAACCCTCTTCCCCAAGCTTGAATTTCTTCTTCCGACACTCCTACTCCGAAGATTTTGCTTTTGGCCACATTATGAACATTTATTTTGGGACGAATGAAATAATTTTTTGACTTTTTGTAATTAATAAACTACTTAAATTAAAATCTTTTTCCTTATAATAATGTAATCATATTTTTTTTAAAGTGTTGTCATGAAATAACTCATAACCGGTAATTTGAAAAGTTTTGTCGTCATTAAGATTTATCATATAAGACGTAATTTGTCTTGAAAATCTTTTAATAAATTAAAATCACTCAAGTTTTATTAAGTTGATCATCATAAAAGTCATATCATATGTTAAAAAGTATTTTTAGCCTTAGGACGAATAGTGAAATGAAATAGAAACTAAAATTGTTAACAAAACAATTATTAAAGATTATGGACGAAAATAGTTGTAAAAAATAACCATAAAGACTAAAATCATAGTTTACTCTTTCTTTTATAAAACTATTCATGCTTTAAAAAAATGAGTAAATTACAATTTTCGTCTTTGTAGTTTGTTAAAAAATGCTAATTTCTTCTCTGGGCTTCTAAAATTATGATTTTCATCCCTATAATTTACAATTCATTGGTGTTTTCGTTTTTCTGATTTACATAATTTATCATTGTTTTTGTCCCTATATACATTTTTTTTTCTATTTTAGTCTCCCTTATACTTAAAGATATAAATTAGCACCAGGACAAAAATAACAATAAACTGTGAACCATATAGAAGAAAACTGCAATTTCAAAATTATATAGATAAAAGTCACAATTTTAACAAACCACATAATTGAAAAACATAATTTACTCTAAAAAGTTTTAAATATATATATATATATATATATAAATTATTAATTTGAAAAAAGAAATAAAAGATAGTGAGAAAGGCAATAGGAGCGATATTAAAAGGAATAACCAAAATGTGGTAAAAACATGTAACACCCGCAATTTCAAGATTTTATCCTCGATAGTAATACGGGAGTCGTTTGACTCTTGGGACGCAAAGGTATCGGGAAATCAGGAAGGGTTTACAATGGAACCATCAGGAATCGAATCAGGCGCGAAAAACGCGAGAAAATTGGGTTTTTGGAGTGCCGCGGGTTGTTGCGCGACCCCGCATAACTCACTGGAGCCGAGTTATGGGAAGCGGACGGCTTGCCCCGCAACTTGCAAGGTGTTAAAGTGTCGTGGACTTAGAGATAAGCCACTCGAATGTACGTTAATTTGAATGATATGGGAAGTAAACTTGAGAGAGTTGCTAACAAAGAAATTTGTCATCCTTGTTTTTCAAAGTAATTAATTCTCGACGAGTTGGTCACTATCAAAAGTGTTAAAGTGTAGTAGACTCGGAGATGAACTACTTTGTAAATCCATATATTTTAAGAACTCTATTTTGCACTGCCACTAGTTGGATACTACATAGAGATATGTTGGTTGAATCTAAACATTAGTGCGAATATTGAAGTCTAAGATAAATACCTTCAAAATAGATGGTGGAACAAGTTATGGCTAACTGCATGCTATACCATTGCTACAACATTGGTCTACTGGAATTTGTGTTTTAGTCTCACTAAAATGTATTATACCCTTGTTTGCTTTATTATCTGTTAATTTCATCAAGTGTTAACTCAAACCAAACAAAGTCTTCAAAATCTCCATCTAAAATCATTTCTTTCCTAAACTTTTCACTAAACTTTTGCTACAATCTCCGTGGACGATAATCGGTATTTTACCACTTTATTACTTGAAAGACGACATTGGACCACATTGTATACTTGCTTTGAGGTCTAATCATCACATGTTTGTAGGTGTGTAAAAAGCACTATCAAGCATCATAGTTTTAGGATCAAAATCAACATCTTGCTCATGACGCTTTCTGGATTCGGATTCGTATTGAAAGAATATGAGATTTGATCGAGAAAGAAGTAAGAAAATTGATAATTTTGATAACGTAGAATTGCGGTATATGATCGGGAAAGAATCGAGAAAAAATCGATAATAGAATTTCCATAAAACCGGATTTCATTTGCGATATATGATCGATGATAGAATTGCGATATATGATCGATAAAGAATCGAGAAAAAATCGATGATAGAATTGAGATCCTTACGTTGCTTCAATTATATCGATGATAGAATTGCTAATTACCATATTACTCATCATTTAAAATATTTGATCATTTAATCTAATGGCTAGGATTTCTTCTCTACTTCTCATATATTAGTGTTTCTCAAGGGATAACTCAGTAATTTGTGATAAACTTAAGATCCAATCTCAACCACAAATCAAAGGATAAATTAGGAAATTTATAATTTTGGTAATTTTGACTTAAAATTTAAATTATAGGGCATTTTAGGTATTTTAGAAATCTTATCTCTCCTCCCTCCTCTTTCCTCTTCCTTCCCCTCCGGCGTGAATATTCCACCGTGATACATGTTGTGATACATTATGTAGGACCATTCTATCTATATACCCACTAATACCTATACGTTGTGATACCCTAAGATATACACCGATGTGATACCAAATGTATACACGTTGGGATACACACTGTGATATCCCCTGTATAGATGTGAAAAAGGTGCAGTAGTGTTGATAAGTATTAGGGTTGCCTAAATCAATGAGATATGAAGAGAGAGAAAAATGGAAGATTGATACAAATATATAAGTTGAATATATGGAAATGAAATAGAATGTTACCAAATTTTAACATCCCTAAAATAAGAGCTAAATTAAACCGTAAAATAAGACTTGGAAATCCCTAAATTGAAAAATAACCAACCAACAATGGGAAGTGTAACAAAGTTCACAATACAATATTGGATAGTAGATAACAACCTACTAATCTAAATCAAATCTAGATCTAGATTATGAAACGGGTGTCAATATTGGATAATTCCAATTGTCATCCAAAAGAATTATTGTAACGCCCCGAATTTTCATTGTAATAATCCTAACGTTAGACTTCTAATCTTATTATTCGTCAAATCTTAGTTACCTTGCATTTACCGTTAGTCGTTAGCACCGTGCGTTTGGAGCCAAGTTTGAATGCTTAGAAATTCTGTTTGTTTGGGAAAGACAGTGGCTTGCGCGGCTTTCCCCGCGACCTAAGCCGCGTAACCTCCTAGATGTGTCGACTCCAGTGGCACGCACGGGCTACACCGCGACCTCATGGTCGCGGCCAAAGCCGCGGGGTTCCCCAGATCGCCCAAATACGGGGTTTTCCCCTTTTCTCATTTATTTCCCCTATCTACCATCTTTATTGCTCTCTCTCAACTTCCAACATCCAACCCTCCGAAATTAGGGTTTCACCAACCAAAAATCTACCTTTTTATTGCTAGAAGTTGGGTGTATCGACTAGAGATTCGAGTCTTGGTCACTAAATCATCACCTCCATTGTCGTTTTCTCCAAAGGATCAACTAGGGTTTGGGTTTTCTTCAAAAACCCACTTGGTGAGTTCATACTACCATTTTTCTAAACCTTATACATGTCAAAACATATATTTTAAACACCTATATATCTCCTTGGTTTTGGATTCATATTTATTACATTTTGACCTAACTTGAGTTTTGGAAGATTTTAAGGTTTTTGCTATATTTTGCTAAAAGGATGGGTTCCATTTTATATGTAGTAAAACATAGTACTACTTGCACATTTTTGTGAGGTACTTGAAAGAATGTATAAGATCTCATTTTATGATTTTCATTCTTATCAGCAGTTAAACATGGAAATGCATTTTGGAAATAAATGTTATTGGACGCTATATATTTAGCTTTGGTTAGTCACAAATGAAATTGTGACAAGTCTAGACTACTACTAGTAGATCCCTAGGTATTGAGTCTACTTATATTTTGGGATGTTTTTCCCCATTGTAGTTATGGATGCATTTGATCCTCGGAGGCCCTTTGGTACGATTATGTGGGACCGGTTACTAGCCATGGATCATAATGTAGTCCTAGTGAACGAGTATGACTTGGTTTCTTCGGGTACCCTCCCCCACATCTTAGTACGGACCGACGTTGTTCGTGGCCATGGATTCCAAGTATTTAGCTCATAACTCAGATTGTGGCCTACTCGGTGTTCCGCTACAATCCTTGGTAAATCGGGTATCCCCCGTCATCGCAAGATGAGTTTTGAATCGAAAGGCCCTTATGTGGCAAACATTTCAATTGTAAAATAAATTTTCTTGAAAAGAACTCCTTTCGTTACAATTGTCAATATCTCTTTATTTATATAAACTGTATGTTCTCACTAGGCTTTAAGCCTAACATTTTTTCTCAAATGATATGTATAACAGGTTCCCTTAGCGGTGGGTTGCCAAGGGCTTGAGTGACGAGCATGATCTTTAGGCATTTTTGAGATGATTAGTATTGCATGTTGGGCATTGATTAAGTCCCTATATTTTGGTGATTATGGGTTGACAACCGATGTAATCTAGATAGAATATGTTTAGATTAGTTTGTTGTCGATTTATATATCCGTTCTCAGGTTTTTGTAAATGCCTATTACATTTGCCCTTCTTGGGTGGTTTATACCAAAATATAAACGTCATTTCGCCAAATTTTCGAATTTTATGTTACACTAATTTTTAGGGTGTTACAATTATAGTCTCAAAAACTACGTCTACCAACAAAGTCATCTCTCCACTCAAGCATTAGTGGCTCCGCTACCTTGAGAACCTGATATAAATGTCATTTTTAAGAAAAAATGTTAGCCTTAACGTCCAGTGAGTTCAAACAATTATAGAATAAAGTTATAAAACATTAAAACTGAAAAAATATCTTTAATTAAGTCGATTTATATATTTAAATCATATTTACCCTTGGAAGGGTATAGAACATAATGAGATGATGGGGAGACCCGATTAACCATTGACAGTAACGGAACATAAAAGTAAGTCATATTTCAATGTTATAGAGCTTCTATTATTGAACACTGGCTATCGAGTTCAACCAACCACGGTCTGTAGGTCGAGTCCCCCAATGAACTAATATATGCTCTTTTGCTAGAATAGTTTACTACATGTCACACAGTCATTAAGTTCAACCACCCACAGTATGTAGTTTGAGTTCCCCGATGATATAATTCTCATATCTAGCCATGGTGTGGGAATAATTATTATCTCATCTTATCACCGTAAGACGACTTATATGTCTATGGATCCATTGCATTTAGTCTAGCATGTAGAATCATATTGATATGTTCACTCATATCAAATCCCATAATCATTTATACCAAAATGTGTTAACAACTGCGAAATCGCCATTTCGCCAATAAACCCAAACAACCACTAAAATCCTTGATTTTAGGTTTTCCAATACATTTCATAATTTGGATAAATCATTTACATAGTCTGTACATAAAATCCTCATTTCATTCATAACATACTTAAGTGCCTAAAAATACCAAGTTTTGACCTCCAAATCTTCACAATGTACACAATATATAAAATAAAGGCATTTAAGTGGTTAAAATAAGACATTTTGACATGTATAAGAGTTTAGAAAAGAAGAATGAATTTACAATACTATGTTTTGGCTAAAAACATAGAAAGTCACTGAAAAAAACCTAGAAAATGAGAGGAACCATTGAGATATGACCCCCCCCCCTCTTGAAGCTATCCACAAAATCTCCTTAAATGCTTGAAACTGCAAATATTCCAGGCTTAAATGAAGTCTTCCAAAACGGATTTAATGAGGAGTGAGGTGAGTATGGGAGTAAATGAGGTGAGAGAAGTTTGAGACTATTTTGGGAGTGAGGTGAATGAGAATTGAATGGAAAAGAAGCCGACAGATTGGGTTAAGGAACTGGACAATCCGGGCGGCTCTTGGTGCACCCTAAGTCTCCCCGCCCAAGTCGCTCGCCCCTCCCCAAGCCACACGGAAACCACACACCCTTTTTGACTTAGCGACTCTTCTAGGTCACATCATCCTTGCTCGTGCGGCTTGTCCATGAGGCTTAGGTTGCCCCGAAAGACGCCCAACTCTCTGTGTCCTAAACACGCCCGAGGCCAAACCTTGTGAAAGCCTCTAGTAGCTCAGGCTACATTCCGTACGGCTTAGGCCGCCCGAACCACTGTGTTGCCTAGGATCCATCCTCAAAACTCAAAACAAACCCCATACTTAAACAATCCAAAAGCAATATAATTCTAACTTTTTGAGGCACGATAAATAACATATATATAACCATATGATCCAACATTTAGACTTACGAGGAAATCTCAGTAATAATATATTGAATATATGAAAATTACGGATGTTAGAGCCATTAAAAATAAAATTACTAATTTATCCTTTATTTGTTAATTCAAAGTATCCTTAAATTATCTTAAATGAGTGTCTCACACTAGATCTCACGGTTATCACAAATTACGGAGTTCTCATTTAATTAAGCTCATATATATATATATATATGTATGTATGTATGTATGTATGTATGTATGTATGTATGTATGAGAATGTTCAAATAAGAAGCAAAAAGATTCAGAATGTAGAAATAAATAATTCATACGTAAATCATTGGTAAAATTGAAAAATATTTTGCTTACCTATCTTTTTACCAGTTATTCACATACACATGTGAATTTACGTTTTCACAAAATGAGTATTATATTAATTACTAAAACGAGCATAACCTTAAAATGGTTAGGTTTAGGTTGAAATTTTGGCCCAGCCACATTTGAGGTTAGGTCAACTCTAGGTTCATCCTTTCACAATGTGATCTTTGTTCCAATTTTTCATGTTTGAAAATGTTTTATTTAGACAACTATGGATATTCTTAAAAGAGCGTATGTTTACTTGCGATCGATTTTGTAACGGCCGCAAGCGATTGTTGTTACAAATTAACTATTGTTTATGTGAAAGTTTCATAGAAGACGCTGCAATTGTCTGACAAAATTGTTTTACATGTAGTTCTAAGAAAAAACCATCGTACTTGAATTTCTTTTACAAGATCACTCATTGTTGCAACGTATAGTCTTGTTTTAATTTCCTATTTAGATAAGAATAATGATTGATTTATAGTGGATCTTGACGATGTAGATACAAGAAATTGTGATGATTTTCAACTCCCACAAAAAGAATTTAATTATTAATATTAAGGGTTGGGTTCCGGTGAGAAATTGAGTTAACTGTGAGAAACGTGAGAAGTGGTTATCAACTGTTAGATGAGAAATTGACGCACATTAGAATGAGATGCACAGAATCAATTCTCTTTTAAGACGCAATTCATGGGAGGACTTGAGATTAAATGAGATCAACGGTTCAGATCCACTTCTCATGCTTCTCACCATTAACTCAACTTCTCACACGATCCTTTTAAGGGATTTAATATTATTGAACTAATAAAAGTCTCACTTTTTTAATTTTGTTGAACATATACAGGTGGTAATGACAATAAAATGCAAAGAAGTGTTATTAGGTGGTCTTTACACAGGCATCAATACTAGGCATATTGTCATGACTAGCAAGATGGTATGTAATACATATTCAAGTTTTTTTAAAGGGTGTCCTAGGCTATGTCTAAATTAATCCTTTAGCAAATTATGACCGTAAGATATCAGCCCTGATTAAACCCCCACCACATCCCCAAGGCCTTAACCAGTACGTCACACCCCTTGTGGTTAAATCTTTAGCTTTTGTTAATTCATTTCAAGAGAATAATTAATCAACTCTTATTTCAACATGTCTTAATTATTTAGGTGGAAGAGTACACTGGAATGGAAGTCAACCACACAAGGCTATTGTTGGTGCCAATGCTTTTTCTCAAGAAAGTGGAATCGATCAGGTTGGTCTTAATTAAGAAACACATTGTACACTTCCTGTGGTTAATCATGGCTAGCTTGATATATATAACCTTGTATGTCTTCTATTTTGTATGTAGGACGGAATGCTAAAGCACAAAAACACATATGAAATCATGTCTCCTGAAGACATTGGACTTCACCGATTGGATGAATCTGGATTTACACTTGGAAAACTTAGGTGTGTTGAATTACGTACAATCCCGTTAATTATATATTATGGCCTAGTCTCTGATATATATTGTCTAGCTACTTCTTTACAAAAGATTAATTACGTTTTGTTTATTGAGTATCTTCTAATGATTTTCAAATATATATTATTGTACAGTGGACGACATGCTTTAAAAGCTAAACTCATTGAGGTGAGTGTATGCAATGTTGAAGTCTTATCAATTTGTAAATGAAGCAAGTGACACCTTTGTTAAATTAGTATCCTTAAGTATTAATTTGTTCTATTTTGTCTTAATAAATTAAGCTTGGTCACATCATTGATGGAAAGGAGCTTAACGATCTCTTTTGGCGCTTTAAATCTATAGCTGAAACGAAAAAGGTATCAACAACTTTTATGTTCATGGTTTTGGGTGTGTATTCATCTTGGATATACCTATATAGAGGCTCATTCATTTGCTAACCGTAACATTGGTACTAACCGTGCTAACCAATCTCAACCGTAGATTAATGAGATCAATGGTCCACAATTAATTGATTTTTTATTAAAATAAAATATTAAAAACGGTTGAAAAAAATACAATGCATGTATGCACAGGGATATTTCGGTCAAAATATAATTACTTTGAATTTGGGAATATACACCTACCAAATTAAATTAATATATTTAATATCAGGATAACTACCAAATTAAAAAACGTGCACATTTGGGGAAATTCATACATGCATATATGCACTGTAATTGAAAATGCATATGTGCACATTTGGGGAAATTCATACATGCACCATAATCATACATGTATATGTGCACAACTATCAGATATGGATATGGACATATTTCCCAAATGCATATATGCATAGTTCTGTCTATTACCAAATTAATAAGATTCAAATCAAAATAAAAATTTTTATTAATATATTTAATATCAGGATAACTATGAAATTAAAAAGCTCCTTTAAATATGGAAACAAATTACATGGGGCAATATATTTAATATCAGGATAACTACCAAATTAAAAAAACTCATTTAAATATGGAAACAGATTAAATGGGGCGATTTTTAGCAAATTCCCATATTATCTTTTCAGATTTAATAGCATTAATGGCATAACAAAACCTCTAGGAAGCTTATGATTGGTCGAAATTTGGTTAGCACGATTAACACCAATGTCACGGTTAGCAAATGAAGGGGACCCTATATATATATATATATATATATATATATATATATATATATATATATCTGTGTGTGTGTGTGTGTGTGTGCTTGTGTATATATATAGAGAGAGACTTGGGATCACGTGAAAGTCGGATTTTTTGCTGTAAAGGTTCGGATTTTTTTTACCTTCACAGTGTTTTGTTGTGAAGTTTCATGTGTAAAAATGTGGTCTTACGAAAACAGGTTGGTCTCACATGAACCAACCCTGTATGTATAACTGTTAAATGTGATTCCTAATATATGTGCTTGGTACAATATTTTTATGCAAGAATTCTATCCACTGAGTAACGGTGTCCTTTGTGTCCCAGGTTATTACCGATGACGACGTACTAGCGTTGGTATCAAACTGAAATATAGGTACGTATATGCATATTTATTCTTTAGCGTATGCACCGTTCATTATCGATGTTAGTTCTAATTAAAGCATTTCAATATTAATTCTTTAAGTGGTGTTGTTCGTTTTTATTATTAAAATTTTTCATCATGTTAAGAGGTGTAATTCATTTTGAACCAATTATATATATATATATATATATATTAATGGAAAATTATTATCCAGGTTGTTTAAACTGTCATTGTTGGTTTAGATCGAGGGATGTGACCCAAACCATTCATATGAAACACGATCGAGGAGATCAAGAGACCAAGTGTTGCAAACTGAGTATTACAATAATTAAAGGAATGGCAATCAATTAGCCCTTCAAAGTGTGGCGGATAAAACTGTAATTCATTATTGTGTGTATTTATATATGTATGTATGTGTATTTACTTTGTAATAAGGTTTCTGAGTGATGTCAACACATTTTTATTTTAATTAATTCGACTCATTTATTTTTATTTAATTTCTTTATACTTACCCCCCTCACATACAACAATCCAAGATTTTTTTGATAATAGTACCTATCATAAAATAATTATCTTAATATACAAAATTTAAAAATAATTACAAAATTATTACACTGACTTAGTTGGTCGATTAAATATAAATGAACCTCAAAATAAGACTAGGTTTAGCCTTAGGTTCAACTTTTTGGCCGAAACACAATATTTAAGGTTAGTAAAAATAAAAGTGACTGTAACTTTGGACAAATGTGCTTCAAGCAAGTGACTGTAACTTTGTATTAATTTAATGTTAATAAAAATAAAAGAGTACACCGCTAGAAAATTGATAGTTACTACCGACGTTCCTAGGAGGCCAGAGACTTCGATACTGCTAGGCCAAAGACCCTTTGATAAATATCGATAACTTGTAGTTACCAATCCATTAATTTTTAACTTAAACATTATCGGTTGCTATAAAATTCTTAAATCATAGCAGCTAATTAAAACCTCTTAAACCATAGCAAGTTTACAAGGATCTTCATTGGCTTATTTTTAAAAACCAAATACAACATGCAAATGAGCCCCGATATTTTTGGTATTTCCGTTCAGGATTGTATTTTGAATTTTTATATCTATATCTATAATGAAAATTCTAAAACGGTTATTGTACAAACTATTATATAATTATATTTACCATCCTTAATCTTTTGTACAATAACATTTACTACCCTTATAATGTTACATTTACCACCCTTACAATTACTTATTTAATTTATTTTATATCCCTTACTTTTTCATTTTACATTTTACACCGTTATCATATTAACACAAATAATCGTATATGAACAAAAATGCAATGAAAAAATACGTTCCTTTTTTACAAATTATACCATTATAATCGTCTCATCAATACCTTCAAAACGAGCCCAATATTGAATATTTTTTAATTTTACCATACTATTAAATATCAGAATATATACGAATTATCTATACTAATAAAACGGTTATTGTACAATCTTTTGTACAATAACATTTACCACTCTTACAATGTTACATTTACCATCCTTATAATTACTTATTTAATTTACTTTATATCCTTACTTTTTCATTTTTCATTTTACACCATTATCATATTAACACAAATAAACGTATATGAACAAAAATGCGATGAAAAATACGTTCATTTTTCTACAAATTATACCATTATAATCGTCTCGTCTGACCTTCAAAACGAGCCAAATATTGAATATTTTTTAATTTAATCGTACTATTAAATATCATGAATATCTACAAATTAATTTGTTTTCTATCCATACGTTTTATTTATTTTTCTATCATTAGCACATTAAAAATACATAATCGTAAAATACGTTTCATTCTTATTATAAATTATATCATTATAATTTTTTTCGTCAATAATTGTAATATAAATTAATTATTAAATATCTTTATAGGTTTAGGATTTTATAAATTGTGATTCTTAGGTTATGATTGATTGTTGATGACATATCTATAAGAAAGTAGCATTAATAGTTCGTTTTTTACTTACATTCCGCTGCATTGTGCGGGTATATGCCTAACTATATAATGAAAATTCTAAAACGGTTATACGGTTATTGTACAATCTTTTGTACAATAACATTTATCACCCTTAATCTTTTGTACAATAACATTTACTACCCTTACAATGTTACATTTACCACCCTTACAATTACTTATTTAATTTACTTTATATCCCTTACTTTTTCATTTTCATTTTACACCGTTATCATATTAACACAAATAATCGTATATGAACAAAAATGCAATGAAAAAATACGTTTCTTTTTTTATAAATTATACCATTATAATCGTCTCGTCAATACCTTCAAAACGAGCCCAATATTGAATATTTTTTAATTTAACCGTACTATTAAATATAAGAATTTATACTATATAATGAAAAAACTAAAACGGTTATTGTACAAACTTTTGTACAATTACATTTACCACTCTTACAATGTTACATTTATCACCCTTATAATTACTTATTTAATTTACTTTATATCCCTTATTTTTTTCATTTTTCATTTTACACCATTATCATATTAACACAAATAATTATATATTAACAAAAATGCAATGAAAAAATACGTTCCTTTTTCTACAAATTATATCATTATAAGCGTCTCCTCAATATCTTCAAAACGAGCCCAATATTGAATATTTTTTAATTTAACCGTACTATTAAATATCATGAATATCTACGAAATAATTTGTTTTTCTGTCCATACTTTTTATTTTTTTTTCACCGTTAGCACGTTAAAAATACATAATCATAAAATACGTTTCATTCTTATTATAAATAATATCATTATAATTTTTTTCGTCAATAATTGTAATATAAACTAATTATTGAATATCTTTATGGGTTTAGGTTTCATAAGTTGTGATTCTTAGGTCATGGTTGATTATTGATGAAATGTATATAAAGAAATAAAATTAATTGTTCGTTCTTTACTTACATTCCGCTGCATCGCGCGGATATATGCCTAGTACATATATAAGAAAATAAAATAAAATAATAAATTTGTGATCATACCATTACTAGTTGAGTTTTGCCAACCATTGATTTTTGAATATTTAAATATCGAAAACTTTTTTGTTATTCATACCATTGATTTATAACTTAACATTACCAGTTATTAAAAAACCTTTAAAATCCTCTAAAATTAATGTAGGATTGTATTTTGGATTTTGATATACATGTTATAAAAATGACTATTTATACGAAATTAAAATAAAATAATATGAAACGTGAAACGAACAATGAATAAATTTATGATCAAAATCTTCACTTGATGCACACAATTTAATTAAACTAATTTAATATATCATAGAAGATCTTCTTCACTTGATACACGTGGTTTGATTAAACTAGTTTGATCACAAATATATTATAGTGTTTGTTTATTCTTGAGTATATTGACGATCTACATTATTTTTATTTAAATTTCCTTTTTCGTCCTCAAACTTGATCAAATTTAAGAAGTTTTTGTTTCCACAAGTATCATGTCCAATCACAAAATATGGCATTGATCAATAAGATGCTTAATTAATAATAGTATAAACTACACTTTGGGTCCACACGGTTCATTTATTCTGTTAGTAATCACCATTGTTCTAAAAAAACTCGTCGCACAGCCGTCATGACACCTGTAACACCCTAAAAATTAGATGAATTAAAAATTCAAAATGTCGGTAATATGACGTCTAAAATACGAAGGTCCAAAAAACCCTGTAAATATAAATTTATAACAAAGACAAACCCAAGGTTTGTACAACTAAAGACCCACTATTAATTGGGTTAGTTTGTACTATAAAGTTGCAAAATAGTGGCCATAGGCCCAGGATACCCTTTCCAAAAAAAAGTTGCAAAATAATGGGACATCAATATTACAACAACCTACTTAATCTATGATCAATTCAAAACTAGATTAAAATGGGTGTTGCGATTTCACTAAAATCTCTCTTCACAAAAATCCGCAAAAGACCGGCATTTCAAGGACTCCTACGTGCCCGGTTAACAAGCCCGACAACTTAAATTCCTCCGCGAGTGGGATCTGTGAGAAAACAACACCACAACAAGTGTTAGGACGAAGCCTAGTGAGATCTCATAAAATTATATAATTCACGAATAAGTATGTCAAGATTCAAGAATATAAGACTTGTGTTACTGAACTCCATGGCCTCACAATATTATTTCCACCGCAACCCTGTTCCCAAACCTGAACACAAACATACAAGAGATAACTCTAGAAACTACGGGGGAGACCCGTTTCCATCGGGTGACATGTACACAAGAGTGGAGTCACCATTGATGTTATTGGATTACACCTCATGCCCCGGTCCTAGTTCCCATGCCATCAAGACATCACAACCTCGAACCATATTCATTGTCTTTATTGCCTACTCCGTTGAGTTACACCTCAAGGTCTTACGGGACATTATTGCCTATCCAAGACTAGACGAGTTACACCCCAAGGGCCCACGACCCCCTATTGCCTACTCGCTAGTAAAACCCAAAGATCCACAATATTAGGTCTAGATAACGTACATCTACCTCCTCTAGTCCGATCATCCGACGCTTCAAATCCTAAGGACTTCTCTAGTCCCTTAATTGCAACTCCCTTCACGATAGGGGTTTTAAGTCAATAGCCCTAATGAGTTCAAGGTTTTTCAACAAGTATGCCAAGTTGAAATCTATAAAACTTTCAAATACATGAGTTTTATAACAATTAATCGTGCGGTAAAAATACACTACCGTTCGTTCGATAGGTTTCAAAATTGATCACCAACACTACGCATATAAAACCATTTCCAAAACCCATTTGATCAGTACTTACGTTAATATGGATAATAATAAAAGATGCGCAACAAAATTTTAAATGGACTACCATGGTCCTAACATGCATCAAATTATACCATAAATGAGGAAATAATTTCGCGTACCAAAACAGTTTATAGCGAGGCGATTAAACAAAACTCCCAAGAGACAAGTTACGTAATCGAGTTACCAAAATTTCTCATTCGACTATATAAAAGTATGGAATAAAATTCCCAACAAGACCCGCATGCCGAGTTCGCTTCTCAAAACTTAGCAACACAAAAACATGCATGCGATTGGTCAACATACAATATATTTAAACCAATTTTCAAGTTTTAAGTCGTACAATGAAATGATGTTGTCCGAAAATAGTGGCTACCATGACATGTATACCGCTAACTCACTTAATGCATTGCGGAATTTATAACATTAAAATCGACAACTGAAATGCGTTCAAAGCGAAAGTCCAATACGAAACGACATAACTTTTATTATGCTTACTCACACCAACAATTTAAAACAATTTGAAAACCATGTAGCATACAACGAGTGACACCTGTATAAAACCCAAAAGAGAAATCAAATAGTATTGAAACTTCCCAAAATAACATATGGGATAATATCTATTAACAAAACTCTCAAAACGTCTCTTACGGTTGCGGAAATACCGATGCAAAACTTGCACGAGACAAAATATTAAGCGAAAATTTATAAGTTAACACACACAATAATGCAAGTATACGCCTCTCAAATTCAAGAGCACGACACAAAATGTCGTAAAACAGAATTCCGTAAGACCCAATAAAACCTTCCATAAAACCCAATGAAACACAACGATGCTCAACATCATATGGTGCCAAAACCATCATTCCCAAAATCAAATAGCATGAAACAAAGTCATGACTAAAATGTCAAAATTCCAAAATTTTATCTTTTATCGCACCTGATAAATATAAACGACACTTTCACCAAAACCCGCATGAGACTCAACGCTTCACTAAAACTCATAAACTTACACGCAAATAAAATTAAAACTCACGCAATTCAAAATACACTCGTGGGTAGTAAAGCGTCATAAAATAACGTTTCATGAATTCAACATGACTCGTACCGACTAAAATTCCAAGGAACATTTCGACTCAAGAACATAGGGACAACTCGTCCTTTAAAACCTTAACATACGTGGAGGAGATCCAATGTAAAAGTCAAAAATTCCATAGTTATTTCCCAAACAACCCAAATAACATTAAAACACGAATATTACAATATTCGGAAAAATAGTGTCAGACACGAAACAAGGATAAAGAGATTTTCAATAAAAATTGCAACCACGTGCAACAAAACAATTTTATGCATGCTTAAGCTCACGGTTTAAAATCTGATGAGTGTTAAAGGCTTTACCAAGGCTTCATAGTACAACTCACTTTACGCTTCGAAAACATGGGAAACAATTGATGCAAACTTATTTTAGAAATAAATTTATGTGCATGACTTTGGTCAGCACTCAACATTCCGAAATCTTATTCCTCAATTTTCCATCATAATATTGTCATCCGGGTGATCAAACATCTTAAAGAAATTATCGAAAACTTCATCCATTCATCGTACAATTTCTCCTCGAATAATGTCGATTCCAAAAGTCTACGGTTCTATTCCATCCAAAATTTTCGACCCAAGATGGTCAACTTAATGCATTTCTCGCACTTACTATCACCCCAGAGTGACATTGCTATAAACATCAATCATTCCTTAGCTTGCCCGCTTAGAAACTTTCGCACTACCCCAACGGTCACCATACCAAGGTAGTCCAAGTACACATATGTAGCATGTAGGTTCACCATAACACTGGCCATGTGCTATTATAAACGTATCGTACATAATTATCCTTGCGACTCTCGACAAGTTTCCCGTTTCTAGCGACTTGCTCAATCTCAAGATATCTTATCTTAAGGCACCTAATATGCAACCTCACTTACTATCACTTATAAGAACTCTAGTTTGAGTCTAGGCATTCAAAATCAACACCTAATTCTCTCAAACTTAAGCTCTGATACCAACTTGTAACGCCCTCAAATCTGGAAATAGCAACTTATTTAAAAAAATTTAAATACATCAATAAATAATTCATCTATAACCATAAATTAAGATTTAACCTCAATACAACCCTTCATTCTATACAAAAGTCTATGATAAGGACGGGTGCTACTAAAACCCCATAATAGTTACTATTTCCAACGTTGCGGAACACTTCACCAACTACTTACATTTGCACAAAGCTAAGGCTCAACTCTTCATAGGATTGCTAGGACCAACTCCCAACCTTGAAACCTGATGCACATGCCGACAAATAAAAAGGTTAGGCTTAACGCCTAGTGAGCTCAAGAGTTTTTCAACATTTATAAAATAATTGTTTAGAAAAGAAAGGATGCGGTTAAAGTTATAGTCCTTCAATATGATACGTCTTACATGTGAAAACGACTCATTTTCCAATAATATGCATTTTAGACAAAGAACACCAATTTGGACATTTTCCAAGCCAGACTACTACAAAGATGATGATATCAATGTAAACCGCCCATTCATAAATTAGCTTCAACCCAAAACTCACTCAAAGCGTAAATATAAATTGAACTCTTCATTTATGAAGATACGGTTAAAACTTATATCCCAAAACACCCAAAACACGGGTGGGGCATAATACTCAACCCATAATTCAAGGGTAAAATCCAATTATACAAAACGTCACCGAAAACTTGGATAATAAAACTCAATACCCAATATAAACACCTTTCGGTGACGGGGGATTCCCGATTCCATAAAATGTGACGGTCCACAAAGTAAGCCCATTTTATGTTGTTATGACTAGTCATATAAACAAAAGTACACGCAAGGGATGTCAGGCTCAGTAGCTTTAAATGTACACCCACGGAAACTCGAGTTCAACCCCGTCGGGTTCCTATGTCAAGCTCCTCATCCAATATCGTAATACTTGAGCACGAAGGACTTATACCACACCCAGTACCTTAACGTGCAGCACGAAGGACTTACATCGCACCCGATATCTAACGTGCTTCATCCAAAAACACAAAACTTGAGCACGAAGGACTTATACCGTACCCGGTACCTTAACGTGCAGCACGAAAGACTTACATCGCACCCGATACCTAACGTGCTTCATCCAAAAACGCCAACAAGGCTCGAAGTTGAGCTACCAAAACTGGACAATTGTCCTAAAACCCCATCAAAATAACAATGCCAAGCCGTAGGCTTAGCAACCCATTGACTCATTGATAAATGAAAATAACAATACGATAAAACGCACTCGACCAACGAATATGCAAACACCACAACTAAAAGTAAGATTAGTTCGAAACTCAACATTAGTTGAGGCAACCCATTTTTCAAATGAATTTATACCCTTATATCTTCCAAATGCCTCATAACACAAAATATGCATTTTCCAAATTTAACTGCTGATAAGAATGAAAATCATAAAATGAGACTATAAACATTCTTTCAAGTACCTCACATAAAAGTGCAAGTAATACTTTATAAAACATTTTATTTCATGAATGATGCATAAAATCCGACAAACATTTAAAAGCGTATTTCTTTGATCAAAGATCTATTTATGCAATAAGACCTCAAAACACATTCATTTATAACACATTTATCAAAATGCCCAAAAATCCTAAATGTGGGTATTATACAAAGTTTGTAAAGTTAAATACTTTCAAAAATCAAAGATTAGCAAATAACCCAACATTTGATAATTTCATGTAGAACACTTAAACACTTTAAAATAGACATTTTGGCATGTACAACGTTTTCACAAATCAACTTGAACTCACCTCGCTAGATTTAGGCTAAATCTAGATTTCACCCATTTAGAGATTCCTTGAAGAAACTTGATTCTTCAAACCAATCTCCAAAAACCTATATCCATACATTCCAACTGTAAATAACCACATTCAACCATATAGAAACATTCTCCAAACATTACACATCAAAATCTCTATTTTGGTCCAAACCCCAATTTCGACCTAGATTTCTCCAAAACCATCAAACCCGAAATTGATAAATCACACACTAGGATAATCATCAACGGAGAATTTATAACCTATTTTAAGGTTTATAAATGGAAGGGATACACTTACCATTTAGGTTTTGATGAAAACCTAGAAAACCTAAAAATTCTTGAAGATGGAGGTGATGATGATGAACTGTTGATCTTTGCTTCCAATCCACCACCAAATACTATTGAATATTCCCAAAAATAATAATATAACCTTGAAAAGCTCTCAAATACGAAACCATGGCAACTTGAATCACCAAAATCGGAGTTGAAATGAGAGAGTTATGAATAAATGAAGAATGAGGCTGAAAATCGCGACTTTTAACACTCTGATACCTCCAGGCGATTGTGTCAGGCTATAGTGATAATTTCACAATCGTCGGGCACAATCGCTGAGATTGTACCGAGAGTTTTTGGACTCTGGCGATTGTGACAGGCTATAGTGACAGTGTCACAATCGCCGGGCACTATAGTTGAGCGCGTACCGAACACTGTTTTGGTCATAACTTCTTCGTTTTAGCTCCGTTTTAGCTCTGGAAAGAACCGTTGGACTCGTAATTGAATCCTTTATATAACAAGACTATACAATCCAAGATTCAAGTCCAAAATCAAATATCTTATTTTTCCTTGATATATCGGTTTCTATAATAACTCGAAATGTTACCCTTCGAAAATCGGGGTGTTACAATATGTAATTCCTAATCCATCACATATACACCATATTCCTCATAAAAATTTCCAAATCATAAGGACAACATATTTCTTCTTTCATGGCAACCCATTCTTGCATTACACTTACCGCACTTTCTTTAAGCAACATTATAGATGAGTTATCACATTTACCTTATTTCCATATAACCCCAAATGATTAGGTTTAAAAATCATGAAACAAAGTTTACCCATATATTAACCACATAAGCACATAGATTAGATTAGAAATAATAATACATTGATCAGTATTTCAAAAACAACAGTTAGGGTTTATAAGAGAAACTTACCACTAGGGTTTGTGAAGTGAAAACCCTAAAAATAGGTAGGTCTAAGGACTTGACTTCCTTTCTTTGAAGCTTTTAATGATGCAAGGAACAAACCCTTCACTTAAACTACTTCTCTTAAATCTCTTAAATGCTAGGGTTGTTGCAACTATAAATGAGAGGAAAAGGAACAAACCCGTCGACTTCCTTCTACAATAATGCCCACCGGCAACTATGCCCTGAGCAATCTCGCTGAGCATAGTCGCCCCTCTCCCCCCGTATTCTGTCCTACAGCGGCGACAATGCCACATGCGGCTATGCCACGACATTATCACCGGGCATAGTCACTCCCCTCCCTCTGCTTTCTGTTTTGCAAACCAAAAAGGCAGCCTAGCGGCTGTGCCACGGCATGCCCGCCGGGCACAGTCGTACGATCCCTCTCCGACTCTCCCTCGAACACTATTCGATTAAAACGATATATGATGACATTATCTAAGGCGGGGGTGGGATCATGCAGTCCAATCTTGACGAGAATAACATGCATCGATCAAGGGTGGCCACACTCAAACGCACGCATAAGCTCGCATGAATATATAAATCGTTAAAGACATTTCATGCGAAAGCTTACATATACATAATTATATACCTATATATACACACACACACACACACACACACATATATATATATATATATATATATATATATATTAGCGCTACTAAAATACATTCGAAACTTACGAGAGGAAATAAACCACCAAGCAAGAAGTTTCCACATATATTAATATAAAGGTTACTCTGGTTATTCATAAGAGAAAACAGGATGTTACAATTGTAACACCCTGTTTTTCGTAAGTATGTTTCCGCCCTTCGTTGGCAATCTCTCCGCCTTTCGCCTATCTTTTTGGGTGGGAAATGTTGTGCTTTCGAACCTTGAGTCGACCCATGCGAAAATCTCGAGTTTTGACCTTTTCTGGCCTCGGTGCGAGTGGCACGATTGTGACTCACGATAGTGACATGTGTCACTATCGCGTGGCACAATCGCCGGGGGTGTGCCACCCGCGGTACAATCCTGCGAGAGTGCCCTCACGATAGTGACAATGTCACTATCACGTGGAAAGGTCGCCCGCGGCCCCTGACTCCTAAAATGTCCGAATTCTCACCCAAACTTCTCATTTCTCATTTCTATCTTCTTCCCTTTTCTCTCCCAAACACCAAAACCGAACCCTAAACCATTTTGGGGGGTTTTCCTCCTCAAAACCACATGATTATTCACCATCTAGCTACTTGGGATCTTGAATCACAAAACCTCCATCTTCATCTTCCTCATCAAGTTCAACGGTTGGGAGCTCGGGTTGAAGTTGTAACACCCTAAAAATAGGGATAACAAAAATCCGGAAAACGGACGTGAGGTATACCAAAATTGCCATAGCAAGAGCCTCCCAAAAATGGGGAATATATAAGTATAAATAACCTGTTTAATCACAATTGTAATTTAACGGACAATAAACAACAACCAACTAATCTAATTTCTACATCTAGAAAAGAGATTACAAAAAGGGTTGTTATCTATAAACCCAACTGGTCTAAATCCAAAAGTATAACGCGTCCATGTGCAATTCCCCAAGCTCTCACCCAAAGTCAACTAAACCTGCTTAGGACCGCCGCCGCTAGAACCTGAGATACACATCGACATCAAACAAATGTTAGGCCAAAAAACCTAGTGAGTTGAACAATAATAAGCATGCATGAACAGTCACATTTCTTATCAGCAGTTAACCATAGTTCAACCAATGTGGAGTCAATAGGGGAGACCCATAGCACCAATCAAGTCCCACCCAAGAGTCGATAACACCCCAAAGGCCCGACACACCCGAATACTATCGCTAAGAAAATTCCCCGAATGGCGGAGGTCTAGGCACATACCATCACAGTGGCGCCCAAGACTATATCCTCCTAGTGTACTGACTTGGTTCGTCCACATAACATTTATAAGGGGTCCTTTAGGTATATTTCAACCCATATAATTTAATACCAACTACGGGTATAATATTACCACCTTATCCTCGTGATGTCTAACAAAAGACCCAATGTAAATCATGCTCATCATTCATATAAACATATCACCAAAATGGTGTTCCAACTAGAATCATCATAATACCCATATGTGTATACATTTAATATATCAAGTTACCCACATTGTGTATCCATGAGACAAATCCCAAATAATGATACATATAACAATAATCATGGCAAATCACCCATATATATATACATCTTCCAACTATTTTTATGAAGAAATCCCCAAACATTTGAACATATTGTAACACCTTAGGCATATCCCATATCGGCCGTGGACAGGAGTGATGCTGGGTGTTATAAATAATATCTTGGCCTTCCTAACAACAACGCGTTTTGGGGCCACAAGCACGTCAGGTTCTGGGAACTCTGAGGTTAAGCGTGCTTGGGTGGGAGTAGTCCCAGGATGGGTGACCCCCTGGGAAGTTTCTCACCAGGTCGCCAGAAACAAATCTGTGCGCTACACGTTGGTTAAATCCAGGGGCAAAGCAGACAATATTGTTATCGAGACAGGCGAGATGTTACAGATGGTATCAGAGCCACTCCTGTGCCGTTCGGGATATGGGGCAAAACTCATCGAGGACGATGAGTCCCAAGTGGGGGTGTTTGTAACACCTTAGACATATCCCATATCGGTCGTGGACAGGAGTGATGCTGGGTGTTATAAGTAATATCTTGGCCTTTCTAACAACAACGCGTTTTGGGGCCACAAGCACGTCAGGTTCTGGGAACTCTGAGGTTAAGCGTGCTTGGGTGGGAGTAGTCCCAGGATGGGTGACCCCCTGGGAAGTTTCTCACCAGGTCGCCATAAACAAATCCGTGCGCAACACGTTGGTTAAATCCAGGGGCAAAGCGGACAATATTGTTGTCGAGACAGGCGGGATGTTACACATATAGAGATAAAGTAACAAATAGGAGATTATGATGTGTATCTAGTTTTAACAAACGGTTAGTAAACTCACAATCTAGGTTTTGTACCAAAAACCTAGAAAATATGGAAACCCTAGAAGTTGGAGGATGAACTTGAAGATGAGAAGTTGCCTTGA
The DNA here is from genome assembly GCA_023525745.1 of Arctium lappa. Classification (NCBI taxonomy): domain Eukaryota; kingdom Viridiplantae; phylum Streptophyta; class Magnoliopsida; order Asterales; family Asteraceae; genus Arctium; species Arctium lappa. The sequence goes on along the minus strand of CM042056.1, from coordinate 14,785,939 downwards.
AGAAACCCTAGAAACCTTCCTTGGATGATAATAAATGCTAGTATTCAAGTCCCAACCACCAAAAGGGTTGTATTTAAGAGGGTTAGGGTTTTGAGAGGAAGAAATCGGTTTGGGAGTTCCCAAAATCGCCAAAGAGAAGAGGGTGTTTGATAACAATGAATTAGAAATCTGATAAGGACTCATTTAAGGTACTGCACCCCGACGGCGAGAGTGCCCGACGATAGTGCCAAGGGCACTCTCGCGAGTCACTATCGCGAACACCCACACACACCTACGGTACAATTTCGACGAGTATGGCTGGCGATAGTGACATGTCACTATCGCGATGGCACTATCGCGAGACTCCTCCCCCTCTCGGTACAATCCTGGCGATTGTGCCCGGCGATAGTGCCAATGTCACTATCGCGCCAAGCTCATCCCAGCCCGAAAACTTAGCAAATTTCGAAAATGAGCACGAGGTCTAAACACATGCAATTATTATATTAATCAGATAGCATCTTAGTCCCATAATCAAGATCATATGCATATATATAAAACTCACATTTTCAGATAAACACAATTAAAGTATTAGAGGACAAATATTTACCTTATAAATTCCCGGGTGTTACAATCCTCCCCACCTAAATGGGATTTCGTCCCCGAAATCTTACCCTAGGCAAACAAGTGAGGATAACGCTTCTTCATATCATTTTCCGATTCCCAAGTAATGTTAGCACCCCGATGGTGCTTCCATTGGACTTTCACCATAACCACGTCTTTATGCCTCAACTTCTTCACTTTCGATTCTAAAATCGATTCCGGTTCTTCCACACAACGATTCCCATTGTCCACCCGAATTTCTGACAATGGAATCACGCTTTCCTCTTCGGCTAGACACTTCCGAAGATAACACACTTGAAATGTGGGATGTATTCCATCCATTTCCGGCGGTAAATCCAACCGATAGGCTTGCAAACTAATCTTTTCCAAAATAACGAATGGTCCAAGGAAACGAGGACTAAGATTCCCACGCTTCCCGAAACGTATTATCCCCTTCCACGGAGACACCTTCAACATGACCCGGTCACCCACTTGAAACTCAATCGGCCTTCTCTTATTGTCTGCATAACTCTTTTGTCGGTCTTGTGCCGCCTTTAGCCTTTCCCGGATCTCTTTCACCATGTCGGTCGTCTCTTGAACGATTTCCGGCCCGGCGAATTGCTTTTCGCCCGCTTCTAACCAACAAACCAGGGTTTTGCACTTCCTTCCATACAAAGCCTCGAACGGTGCCATCCCTATACTAGAATGGTAACTGTTGTTGTACGCGAACTCTACCAAAGGTAGATGTGAATCCCAACTTCCCCCGAAATCTATTACACACGACCTCAACATATCTTCTAAGGTCTGGATCGTCCTCTCACTTTGACCGTCTGTTTGAGGATGATACATCGTGCTCAAATTTAGTCGAGTAACCAACTCCTTTTGCAAACTAGCCCAAAAGTTCGAAGTGAATCGGCTATCCCGATCCGATACTACAGATTTCGGAACTCCGTGCCTTGACACCACCTCGTCGATGTATAGCTTAGCCAATTTACACGAAATCCATAGTGATGTTGTCCCACTTCCACTCGGGAATGGGCAACGGTTGCAAACTTCCATAAGGTCTTTGATGATCCGCCTTAACTTGGAGACAAGTGACACATTTCTCCACATAACTAGCCACATCTAGCTTCATTACCGGCCACCAATACATTAACTTTAAATCTCTATACATCTTGGTGCTACCGAGATGTATAGAGTATTTCGACTTATGCGCTTCTTCAAGAAGCAGCTTCCGGTTCCCTCCCAACTTTGGCACCGAAATCCGTCCTTGAAGGAGTTTGAGACCACGATCGTCTTTTGTTAACAGCTCCTTTTGTTTCACCATTACTTCGGCCTTGAGGTTCTCTTCCTTAAGTGCTTCCACTTGACTTGCCTTAATGCTTTCCAACAAACTTGTGACCACATCGATCCTTGTAAGGGACATTTTGACACCATCGCCATGATTCCTTTGGCTCAATGCATCCGCCACCACATTAGCCTTACTGGGATGATAGAGTAGGTCACAATCTTAATCCTTCAAAAGCTCTAGCCATCTCCTTTGTCGCATGTTGAGTTCCTTTTGGTCGAAGATGTACTTGAGACTCTTGTGATCCGTGTAAAGAGTACACTTGGTCCCATACAAGTAGTGTCGCCACAACTTCAATGCGAAAACTACCGCCACCAACTCCAAATCATGAGTCGGATAGTTCTTCTCATGATCCTTTAATTGTCGCGACGCGTAGGCTATTACCTTCCCCCTTTGCATTAGTACGCACCCAAGTCCCATCTTGGAAGCGTCACTATACACCACAAAGTCTTCCGATCCATCGTGTAAGGACAAGATCGGGGCATCGCACAACTTCCTCTTGAGCGTCTGAAACGCTTGCTCTTGTGCATCGGTCCAAAGAAACTTGACGTTCTTTCTTGTAAGAGAAGTGAGCGGTGTAGCCGTCTTTGAGAAATCCTGAATGAAACGTCGGTAGTAACCCGCTAAACCCAAGAAGCTTCGGATCTCCGTCAGACTTTTTGGGGGTTCCCAACTCATCATTGCTTCGATCTTTGCTGGATCCACTTTTACCCCGTCCTTTGATACCATATGCCCCAAGAATTGCACTTCTTGAAGCCAAAATTCACACTTCAAGAATTTCGCGAACAGTTTATCCCATTCTTAGAACTTCTAATACTTCCCGTAAGTGTCTTCCATGTTCGGACTCATCCCTTGAATATATTAAAATATCATCGATGAAGACGATCACGGATTTATCCAAAAATGGGCGACACACACGGTTCATCAAATCCATGAATACGGCCGGAGTGTTGGTTAAGCCAAACGGCATCACCAAGAACTCATAATGACCGTATCTCGTTCGGAAAGTCGTCTTCGGAATATCTTCGTTCTTCACTCTCACTTGATGATAACCAGACCGAAGGTCAATCTTCGAGAAACATCCCGCCCCTTGGAGTTGATCAAAAAGATCGTCGATGCGAGGTAGAGGGTACTTGTTCTTCACCGTGAATTTGTTTAACTCCCGATAATCTATGCACATCCGCATGGATCCATCTTTCTTCTTCACGAACAAAACCGGTGCTCCCCAAGGTGACGAACTTGGTCGAATGAAGCCCTTCTCCAACAACTCTTGGAGTTGCATCATCATCTCCTTCATTTCTGTCAGTGCCAAACGATATGGAGCACGAGCTATCGGAGCCGCTCCCGGTGTGAGGTCAATCTGAAAATCCACTTGTCGTTCCGACGGTAATCCGGGTAAGTCTTCCGGAAAGACGTCTGGATAATATTGCACTACCTCCACATCTCTGTAACACCCCGATTCTTGAAAGATATCATTTCAAGTTAATACAGAAACCGATATATCGAGGAAAAATAAGATATTTAATTTTGGAATTGGATCCTGGATTTTATAGTCTAGATGTATGAATGATTCAATTACGAGTCCAACGGTTCTTTCCGGAGCGAAAACGGAGCTATAACGAAGAAGTTATGGCCAAAACAGTTTCGGTACGCCCGAGGCTATAGTGCCCGACGATTGTGACAGTGTCACAATCGCCTGTCAAGGTCGCCGGAGCCCGAGAACTCTCGGTACAATCTCAGCGATTGTGCCCGGCGATTGTGACATGGTCACTATAGCCTGGCACAATCGCCCGGGTGTTTCAGGGCGTTAAAATCGCGATTTTCAGCCCCAAACTTCATTTCTTCATAACTCTCTCATTTCAACTCCGATTTGGGCGATTCAAGTTGCTACGGTTTCGTTTTTGAGAGCTTTTCAAGGATATGGAAAGATATTGGAAGTATATTGGAGTATACTAGAGTATTTGGTGGTGGTAAGCTTCTCATCTCTCATTATTCATCTTCTTCCTCAAAGTTTTCTTGGTTTTCATCCACCCTTTGTTCTCCCTTTCATAGATTGGAGTTTTGTAACCATTTTGGTGAACTAGAAGTGTTTTGGTTGGTGGATTCAAGCTTAGGTTAAGTTAATTTTCTACCCTCTTCGGTTATGGAAGTTAGGGTTTCGGTATTAGTTGAGGTATTCATGTTCATGGTTTGGGAAACGATTACTTGTGGTTGATTACGGTTATTTACGGTTGGATACTTGTGGATCTAGGTTATGGAAGTTTTGACCTTGAAGATTCAAGTTTCTTCAAAGGAGCTCAAAGCGGGGTAAAATCTAGATTTAGCCTAAATCTAGCAAGGTGAGTTCAAGTTGATTTGTGAAAACGGTGTACATGCCAAAATGTCTATTTTAAAGTGTTTTATGAGTCTTACATGAAATTATCAAATGTTGGGTTATTTGCTAATCTTTGATTATTTGAATTATCTAACTTTGCAAACCTTGTATAACACCCACATTGGAGATTTTTGGGCATTTGTTATATGTGTCACAAACGAATGTGTTTTGAAGTCTTTTTACATGAATGGATCTTTGGTCAAAGAAATACACTTTTAAATGTTTGTCGAGTCTTATGCATCGTCATGAAATGGAGTGTTTTATAAAGTAACACTTGCACATTTATGTGAGGTAACTTGAGAGAATGTTTATAGTCTCATTTTATGATTTTCATTCTTATCAGCAGTTAAATTTGGAAAATGCATATTTTGTGTTATGAGTTCATTTGGAAAATGGATTGCCTTAACTAATGTTGAGTTTTGAACTAATCTCACTTTTGGTCGTGATGTTTGCATATCCGTTGGGTGAGTGCGTTTTATCGTGTTTTTATTCCATTTATTAATGAGTCAATGGGTTGCTAAGTCTGCGACTTGGCATTGTTATTTTGATGGGTTTTTTGGACAATAGTCCAGTTTTGGTGGCTCGACTTCGAGCCTTGTTGGGCCTTATGTGTATTATTTGGCTTATTTGATGTATTGGGAGTCATGATCCCGTATTTGGTTTATTATTGTCCGACGTTGGGACGATTAGTTTTCCACGTGGAGGCACGTTAAGGTACCGGATGTGGGTTCCTTCGTGCTCTTATTGTCCGGCATTGGGACGATTAGTTTTCCACGTCGAGGCACGTTAGGCACCGGATGTGGGTGTAAGACCTTCGTGTTGCACGTTAAGGTACCGGATGTGGGTTCCTTCGTGTTCAAGTATTACGATATTGTATGAGGAGCTCGACCTAGCAACCCTTCGGGGTTGAACTTGAGTTTCCGTGGGTGTATGTTTAAAGCCACTGAGCCTGACATCCCTTGCGTGTACTTTTGTTTATATGACTAGTCATAACAACATAAAATGGGCTTACTTTGTGGACCGTCACATTTTATGGAATCGGGAAACCCCCGTCACCGAAAGGTGTTGTTTTTTGGTATTGAGTTTTATTATCTAAGTTTTCGGTGACGTTTTGTATATTTGGGTTTTACCCTTGATTTATGGGTTGAGTATTATGTCCCACCCGTGTTTGGGTGTTTTGAAATATAAAGTTTAACCGTACTTCCTTAAAGGGAGAGTTCAAGTTATATTTACGTTTTGCGTGAGTTTTGGATTAAGGCTAATTTATGAATGGGCGGCTTACATTGGGGTCATTATCTTCGAAGTAGTTGGTTTTGGAAAATGTCTAAATGGGTGTTATTTGTCTAAATTGTATATTATTGGAAAATGAGTCATTTTCTCTTGTAAGACGTATCATATTGAAGGGCTATAACTTTAACCACATTCTTTCTCTTTTAAACGATTATTTTATATATGTTGAAAAAACTCTTGAGCTCACTAGGCGTTAAGCCTAACCTTTTTATTTGTCGGCATGTGCATCAGGTTTCAAGGTTGGGAGTTGGTCCTAGCAATCCTATGAAGAGTTGAGCCTTAGCTTTATGCAAATGTAAGTAGTTGGTGAAGTCTTCCGCAACGTTGGAGATAGTAACTATTATGGGGTTTTGGTTGCACCCGTCCTTATCATAGAGTTTTGTATAGAATGAATGGTTGTATTGAGGTTAAGTCATAGTTTGTGGTTGAAGATGATTTATTTATTGATGTATTTAGTAAAATTTTTAATAAGTTGCTATATCCAGATTTAAGGGTGTTACAAGTTGGTATCAGAGCTTAAGTTTGAGAGAATTAGGTATTGATTGTAGGATGCCTAGACTCAAACTAGCGTTTTTATAAGCGATTGTAAGTGAAGTTGCGCATTAGGCGCCTTAAGATAAGATATCTTGGAGTTGATCGGGTCGCAAGAAACGGGAAATTGTCAAGGGTCGCAAGGATGATCATGTATGGTACGTTCATAATGGCACCTGGCCAGTGTTATGGTGAACCTACATATCACATGTGTATACTTGAAATACCTTAGTATGATGACCGTTGGGGTAGTGAGAAAGTTTCTAAGCGAATAATTTAAGGAATGATCGATGGTTATAGCAATGTTACTTTGGAGTGATAGTTAAACACGTTGAACGCATTAAGTTGATCATCTTGAGTAAGAATTATTGGTTGGATTAGAACTATATGTTCGTTAGACCAATTTTATTTCAAGGAGAATTCGTAAGCTTATCAAATTATTGAGAGTGTGGCCTTAAGATGTTTGATGCTTCCAGATGACAATAGTGTGTCGGGTCATTGGGAAGTGTAGTCCTATGATGCCAAGTGCCGATCAAATTCTTGCACTAAATTTATTTCTGAAATAAATTTGCATAAATTGTTTCTTATGTTCGTAAAACAAAAAGTGGTTTATATTATAAAGTTTTGGTAGAACATTTAACACGCATCAGATTTTAAACTGTGAGCTTAAGCATTCATGAAAATGTTTTGTGCACATAATTGCAAATTGTTATAAAAAATCTCTTTATTCACGTCTCCTGTTTAACGCTATTTGCGGATAATGTAAAATCCATATTTTAATGTCATTTGAGTATTGGGCAAATAGCTATGAGATTTTAACCTAGGCATTGGATCTCCTCCACATATGTCAATGGTTTTAAAGGAAAAGTTATTCCCACGCGTTGAGTCGGAATTTCTTGAGAATTTTAGTTTGTGTGAATTTTGTTGAAATTTCATGGAGTATTGTTTTATACGATATTTTTTTATGCGTGAGTTTAAATTTTGTTCCTTTTAAGCTTACGAGTTATTTAGCGTCGTGTCCCATGTAAATTTTGTAAAGCGCTATTTCACTTTTCATTTCAGTAAAAGGAGGAAACTCCTAAAAGTTTAATATTTTAAAAGTATTGTCGTTTTACACTTTTGTCGAGTAATGAAAATTTGACGCCAATTGGTTTTCACGTTAGTAAATCTTATGAAAATTCAGTTGGGTTAGGGTGTCTCATCTTACGTCATTTTGCGTTGCGTAAATAATTTTGAGAACATGTGCATATGCATCATTGTGTGTGTTAACTTACGAGTTTTGTTTAATACTTTGTCTCATGCAAATCTTACACCTACATCTTGGAACCATAAGAGGCACCTTGAAAATTTTAGTGTCTCATGATTGCATCTTGAGTTTCACACGGGTATATGTGCATACTTTTGGGTTGGATATGATTTTCACTCGCGTGAGTAAAATGTGATATATTTATGTTATCTCATATTAAACTTTTAATCTAAGCATGCTTCAATTGTGGACCTTATTGTTATAAATTTTCTGCAATGCATGAAATGAATTTTCGGGATGCATATCATTGTAGTTACCATCTTGGTCAAATGTGTTTTATCGAGGCGGCTCAAGACTTTAAACTCGATTTGAAAATTTATTTGTTTTCCCATTATCTTACAAAATTTTAGGGAATAGATTGAGATATAGGAGACTTGTTGAAAATTTTATGCCGCAACATTTTCGGTTAAAGAAGTAAAAGTTAAAAGTTGTGAAGTCCTCATTCGGAGCTGTACAAACGTTTATTCCACGTGTTTGGGGCACTGGAATTTATTTTCATGATTATAGTATGAATTTTACTACACACCTTTTGTTACTGTTTTGTTTACGTAAATTTTGACCAAAAGAATTTGGTAAATGGCTTTATATGTGTAGCGTCGGTGATCAATTTTCAACCTATCGAGTGATCGGTAGTGGATTTTACTGCACGACCAATTATCGTTATAAAGCGTACGTATTTAAAAGTTCTTATGAAAGTTTAAATTGGTCTGTTAGTTGAAAACCTTGAACTCATTAGGCATATAGATTTAAGCCCTGTAGTGAAAGAAGTTGTAAATAGGGACTAATGGAGTCCTTGTAATTTGAAGCGTCAGATGATCCGACTCGCGGTCAGTCTTGGATTTTGGATTACAGTTTTGAATCTGGGTACGCATGGTTAATGGAGTTGGTATGTTTAAGCTTTTCCAGTTAGTTAAGAGGTGATTTTATAATTCGGTAACCATGCGGGATAAGGTCTTATGTGACTATATGCACTTCTTTTGGGATTCGTTGTGATGGATTGCTAGTCGGTGTCACATCATGGGCTGTGTTGTCGGCATACCGTCTTGGTGGGTTCCGCGATTAAAAGGAAATTTTGGTGATCTGGTTGTTAGAAATGCGCGATTTGGAATTTTAGCATTTTATTATGTGTCAACCTTAGTGTGACGATCCGTCTGGAATGAAATCGTGGGCAGGATGTCCACATTTTCAAGGTCACCGTTTAATCTTAGGTGTCGACTTGTTTTCTTGAAGTCAATGAATTTGCAGGAATCTAAGGATTTATGGGATTTGGGATAATCGACAATTTGTAGAGCGTAATGGTATGTTCTGGTGGAAACACAATGCTTGGGTCTGTAGAAGTGTGGGAGCACTTGCGGACATTGTGTCCGTGTCAGCTTTGAGGAACGGATTTAAAGGTTGCGATGGTTCAGACCAAACTTGTCGTTAGGAACTTCGTCAAAGGACAATAACTCTTTAGTGATGATGATTTTGGGAGACATTTGGTGGGAATGTTGAGGTGGACTTTAAGTACAAATGAATTTTAAGGAGACCTTGATGCGTTTTAATCAGAAGTATCTAAGGGAATAGTTCGGATTGGGGTATTCTTGATGGAAATGACTAGATAAGGTTGTAAGTTGCTTTCGGGGTATTATGAGAAATCTAAGGTTGGGAGGCAACCGAGAGTGAACGATTTAGAAAATGATTAATCAATGACGCAACGTTCATCCTGACATCGGTGAAATATATTGAACGTTGAGGTTTAGTTTGTAACGACACGTTATGAGAAACACAGCTACAACCTCAACCGGAATGTAATCGGGTTTGTATATGAGGTGAATTTTAAGTGAAGGCATTCCTTTTGGATAGAAAATCAATTGATCTTTCCAAGTGTGATGTTGGGTGTTTGGTGGTTCCAGATTTCGAGGACGAAATCTCTTTTAAGGTTGGGAGGATTGTAACACCCCGATTCTTGAAAGATATCGTTTCAAGTTAATACAGAAACCGATATATCGAGAAAAAATAAGATATTTAATTTTGGAATTGGATCCTGGATTTTATAGTCTATATGGATGAAGGATTCAATTACGAGTCCAATGGTTCTTTCCGGAGCGAAAACGGAGCTATAACGAAGAAGTTATGGCCAAAACAGTTTCGGTACGCCCGAGGCTATAGTGCCCGACGATTGTGACAGTGTCACAATCGCCTGTCAAGGTCGCCGGAGCCCGAGAACTCTCGGTACAATCTCAGCGATTGTGCCCGGCGATTGTGACATGGTCACTATAGCCTGGCACAATCGCCCGGGTGTTTCAGGGCGTTAAAATCGCGATTTTCAGCCCCAAACTTCATTTCTTCACAACTCTCTCATTTCAACTCCGATTTGGGCGATTCAAGTTGCTACGGTTTCGTTTTTGAGAGCTTTTCAAGGATATGGAAAGATATTGGAAGTATATTGGAGTATACTAAAGTATTTGGTGGTGGTAAGCTTCTCATCTCTCACTATTCATCTTCTTCCCCAAAGTTTTCTTGGTTTTCATCCACCCTTTGTTCTCCCTTTTATAGATTGGAGTTTTGTAACCATTTTGGTGAACTAGAAGTGTTTTGGTTGGTGGATTCAAGCTTGGGTTAAGGTAATCTTCTACCCTCTTCGGTTATTGTCAGGATCGAATTCTTAACAAGAATAAATTCTCAGAAACTAATATCAAAGAAGTTGCGGAATAACACTTTGATATTCAATAAAACAGTAAACCAGAACAGTATATAATCAATAACTTGTAAATTTGTATTGAATGCTTGAAGCTACAACTTTACACACTCAACCTCAATATTGATGAACAGACTCACCAATACGAATTCTACTTCTCTAGAATTAGGATCTATGCCTTGAGGTTGTTTTTCTCTTTATCAAAAATTTTCAAAAGTTAATTCTATCTATTCTATACATTCTATACATATACTAATCAAAAGATAATTACAAAGAATAAAACAAATCTTCAGTATATCTTCCATGTATATCTCTAAGCTTCCAGATGTATCTTCAGAATATCCAGCTATCATTCTTTCCATTCGGATCTCTTAAGCAGCACTAATTATGCTCAGCAGCATTAACTTCTTCTAGCAGTATTAACTACTAAGCAGCACTAACTACTAAGCAGCACTAACTAGCTAAGCAATACTAACTTTGTTTCAAGCAGCACTAACTTTGACTAGCAGTATTAATTCTACTAGCAGTAGTAATACTCAGCAGTATTAATCTTCAAAGTACTCTGGCAGTACTAACTCTGAACTAGCAGTAGTAATCAGCAGTAGTAATTCTGTATTAGCAGCATTAACCACACTTGATAGAATCTTCAGTTCCCAACAATCTCCCCCTAACTTGACTTTTAGGAAGAGAAGTCAAGTTCTTCAAATGCTTTCAAAACCTCATGGTTCATGCTCCTATATCTGGATTCAGTCCCAAACTCTGATTGATTATCCTTTGAATTAGGTACTTTGCCATTGCTGAATTTGGTGCACAACCCAACTTCTTCTTTAACATGGCATGAATCTTTAGAGGTGTATGCTTGTATACCTTGTCCACTAAGTAATACTCCATGTGAAAGGTATCCAAAGCTAATTCATACACTCCACTCCTTTCATACAAAGTCCATCCTCTGACAGCTTCAAACACATCTCTTATTAAATGACTCACTGCTTCTGGCTTGAACAGCATGCACAAATACTCCATGATCAGCTTCACAATTGGTAACCCTGGAGCTGTCAACTGATCTGCATGTACTTTCATTCCTACTTCAAACATTTCTTCCAGATCAGACCTTGAACATTCTCTGACAATTTTACTCCAGGTGCTGTAGACTTCATATTTTTCATCCTTTCTTTTCAGTCTAATGAGCTCTTTACCATCCACCTCCATAGTATCCCAATGAATAATTTCAGGAGGTTTAATTCCAACAGGTTCGGCTGAAATGGGCTTTGGAATTTTATCCATTACCACCATGTACATGTTTACATCTGAACTCTGTGGTACTTCTTCCTGAGTTTCAGCTTTCTTTTCTTCTTCAACTCTAGGCTTCTTTCCAACTTTCTTTCTGTTTGCCATCATCTTTGTTCTCTTCAGTATTCTTTGCCCTTGCTCTACAATAGCTTCCTTCTTCTTTTCTTCCTTTATCCTTTCTTCTGATCTAGGACCTTTAGAAGCAATAGACTTCACTCTTTTTATCTTCTTGATCTTCTGAGCTAGAGTCTCTTCTTCCTTAATCTCTGCCTTTTCCTTTGTTGGAGTTCCCTCTTCACTTTCAGGAAAGGGTATATTGATATTTACATCATGTTTCTCCTTAGCTTTCTTTTCAAACTCCACTCTGTCCTTTTCATTATCCTTCAGCTTTCCCATTTCTTTCTCATATAGTCCCTTCACTTGTTCAAAAGTCATCTTTATGAACATTTCTTTCTTCACACCAATTGCACTCCTCAAGAAAGTTATCATCTTGTTCCTTTCCTGAGTTGCAATGTAAGTTTGTGAAGGTCTTCTCTTCTTTGCACTTGATCTGGCCATCATAGCCTTTCTCAAGCTTATTGCTCTTGCCTTAGCCTTCTCTGTTTCCAACCCTTTCTGAAATGCTTGATTCAGTTCATTGGCTAATGCTCTGGCTATCTCTCTGTCTTTCTCAACCTGTTCTTTCTCTGCTTGATCTAACTCTTCTTGCAGTCTTTTGGCTAATGCTTCATCTGATTCAATTAGCTTTTCCTTTTTGTTTGGTGGATCCGTTTCTATCATCTTTTCTTTCCCTTTTCTTTTTACATCTGCATCCATGTCTTTCTTTTCTACTTTCTTTGCTCCCCCTTCATTTATGACCACTCCCTTTGCTTTGGGAGTGTCATTCTTTGCCTTTACCAACATTTCTGCTACTTCAACTTCTTCAGATGTTAATCCTGTTACTGCTGCTTGTGAAGTTTCAGCAGCACTAACAGTTTCTGCTGCTGCCTTTTCTTCAACAGATTCAACACTTTCTTCAACAAACTCCCCCTCAACTTGTTGATCTTTTTGTTCTGAGCTTGAATTCTCCCCCTTTTTGAAAGCATTTCCCTCCTTTTTGTTTGCCCCATTTCTCCTTCTTAGAATAAACTGCTTTCTCCTTTTCTTGGCCATTAGTTTTCCTACCAAGTGCTTGAGTTTGGAAATCTGCTCTTGTTGGGAGATGACCACTTGCTGTAATGCTTTAATTTCTTTCCCTTGATTAACCACATCAACATTGATGTTGGCTAATGCTTCAATCAATTCCCAGTAAGTATACCTATCCTCACCTTCTTTAGGTGTTTTACCCACCCTTGAAGGATCCTTGGAATGTTTTGCCATCAAATCATCAGTTTCAGGACTGTCCTCACCCTTTTTGGATGTTTTGCCCATCCTTGAGGGATCCTCGGATATTTTAGTAGTGGCCTTCTGCCTAGCAGAATCACCATCTACCCCCTTGGTTTCTTGGCACCGGGGTCCTTTGGTTGATTTCTCACCCAAAGTTTCCATGGGGAAGGTCTTAGAGATGTTACCACTATCCTTCTCTGTGCTAGCAGAAGTAGTGGCAGCCTTCTCACCCATATGCTCTTCCATCTCCTTAGAGAGCACCTCCTGAGGGTTGGGGGACACCCTGTTGGTTTCCCTTTGGATATTCTCTAAGGGAGAATTCTCCCTTAGAGGGCTTAGAGGCTCTTGGTTAAAGGTAGATACACCAAGGGAAGGAGCCTTGTGTAAATTTCTTTTGACATAAGTCTTGGATATTGTGGGAGTGGGTTTAGCAGTAAAGGACTGAGGGAAAATTTGAGAGAGGGAAGGTTGGGATTGGCTAGCAGTGGGTTGGTCTAATGGGGGCCTTGACCCTGCTGCCATACCTTCATTTGTTTGGGACACCACCATCATTGTAGAGAACAATGGGGTGTCAACTCCTTCCGAGTCCCCAGCAGATCTTCTCATATTTGAGAAAACCTTGCCTTTGGGGGGTTTAGGTACATATACCCCAACAGGTTGAGGTATATCCGTCAGTTCATTATTAATAACTTCTTGAACAAACCTGGGGTACATGAAGAAACTCTTCTTGTTATCCAGATTTGAGACAAGATCATGAAAAATCATTTGAGAAAAATTGAATTTTCTAGCAGTGGATAAACACACCAATGCATAAGCAATGGGACTGCTAAATTGGCTCCAGCCAGTTGTTTTCTTTGAAATACAATGCATTAAGGTATGAGCAAAGAACCTCCATTGGGGTGAAAATTTTGCTTTGAAAAACTTAAAAATCCCCATTTGGCCTTGATACCCCATTCTTGAAAGAGTTGAAAACAGTTCATCACTAGGGATAGAAGTTATACCAGAGGCATCGTCTAGACGTAGACTGATGCGAATAACTTTTTCAGTAACTGTTAGGGGTTGGTCACACACCCTTGTCTTGATCATCTGCACACCATTCTCAGCAACAATGGTGGCATTGGCCCAGAACTGCCTCTGATGCTCTATAAAGATGGTTGGGGACACCGTGAGTGCATGAGCGATGTGACTTGTCCTCAGAAAGTCGACAATCTGGTGAAATCCTTCAGCTTGCTTTGGCTTTTGTAGCATTGCGATCTCATTGTGCTCGTCGATGAATGCCATGGATGCCATTGAACAGGGATGTTCTTGCCTGGAAGACTAGGTACTTGAGAGAAAAAGGTTTAGAGAGCAAGTGAATAGTATGCAAAGAGTCGTTATGAACGTTTGGGCGGGCAAAGGGTATTTATAGTATTCGGATTATAAGCAGTATTAACCTAGAGCAGTATTAACCACCTAGCAGTATTAACGGCGAGCAGTATTAACCGCGAGCAGTATTAACTGCGAGCAGTATTAACTACGAGCAGTATTAACTAGCTAGCAGTATTAACTAACTAGCAGTATTAACCAACTAGCAGTATTAACCAACTAGCATTATTAACCAACTAGCAGTATTAACCACTAGCAGTATTAACTGTACTTACTCTTTGAAGCTTAGGCTGAATTGAGTACTGCTATGTATGCCCTGTAAAGGAGGATTAGTAACACCAAGAAACTATAATAGACAGATATTTAACCACTTTGTGAGAGAATGCTTATTCAGAGTTGATCATTCCCACACTTGTTACCAAGAAAGTGAATCTACCCACATCAAAAGCTTTGGTGAATAGATCAGCAAACTGGTTGTCAGTATGAACTTTGACAACTTGAACAAGTTTCTTTTCATTACAGTCTCTTATGAAGTGATACCTGATCTCAATGTGCTTTGTCTTAGAGTGCTTGACAGGATTATTTACAATGCTGATAGCACTGCTATTATCAATAAAGATGGGAGTGTGTAGAAAAGTTACCCCATAGTCCAGCATTTGATTCTGAATCCATAAGACTTGAGAACAGCAACTTGCAGCTGCTATGTACTCTGCCTCTGTTGTAGATGTGGACACTGTGGTTTGTTTCTTGCACTGCCATGAAACCAGTCTAGCACCCAAAAACTGACATCCTCCAGAAGTAGATTTTCTGTCCAAGTTTGCCCCACCTAGATCACTGTCTGAGTATGCTATTAGGTCAAAGGGTGAGTCATGAGGATACCAAAGTCCCAATCTGGGTTGCCCTTTGAGATATCTGAATATCCTCTTAACAGCTTGAAAGTGAGATTGCTTTGGCCTAACTTGGAATCTTGCACAAACACAGACTGGAAACATTATGTCTGGCCTTGATGCAGTGAGATACATGAGAGAGCCAATCATGGATCTGTAATGATGCACATCCATATCCTCCCCCTCAAGATCAGATGTTATATGTTTGTGTGTCTCCATAAGTGTGCTGGCAGGTTTTGATTCTGAGAAACCAAACTTGGTGAGAATGTCCTGCACATACTTGGATTGACAGATGAAGATACCATTTGACTTCTGTTGAACTTGGAGTCCAAGGAAGAAAGTAAGTTCCCCCATGGAACTCATTTTGAACCTTTGATGCATTAGATCCTCAAACTCCTTGCACATGTTATCTCTTGTAGATCCAAAGATAATGTCATCAACATAGATTTGGACCAACAAGATATCCTTCTTCTTTCTCTTGATAAATAGAGTCTTATCAATGACTCCTCTTTCAAAGCCATTTTCCAAGAGATAGGATGACAGAGTGTCATACCATGCTCTTAGAGCTTGATGCAGTCCATAAAGCGCTTTCTTCAATTTGTATACCCTGTCTGGATAGCTTGGGTTTTCAAACCCTGGTGGTTGACAGACATATACCTCTTCTTCAATTGAGCCATAGAGAAAAGCACTTTTTACATCCATTTGATAGACTTTGAAGTTCATGTAAGAAGCATAGGCTAGGAATAATCTGATTGCTTCTATCCTAGCCACAGGTGCAAAAACTTCTTCATAATCTATACCCTCTTCTTGAGTATACCCTTGAGCCACTAGCCTTGCCTTGTTCCTTATGACAATTCCTCTTTCATCTCTTTTGTTCCTGAAGATCCACTTTGTGCCAATTGCTCTGTGACCTTTAGGAAGATCTACTAGATCCCATACTTCTTGTAGTTTAAACTGCAATAGTTCTTCTTGCATTGCTTCTATCCAGCTGGATTCTTTCATTGCATCATGTGCCTTTTTAGGCTCAAGCTGGGATAGAAAGCAAGAAAGCACTGTATGCTGTTGATCTTGCATTTCTTGAAGTCTGCTTTGATGTCTAGTCATAATAGGAGAGGATATATCTCCTATTACCAGCTTTGGAGGATGATTCTTTTGAACTCTGGTGTTATGACTAGGTTCTTCATTAAGTCCAGCCTCTAGATTAGAGTCATTCAACTCAACTGAAGGGTTCTCATCAGCTGCTTCTGATTCTTTATCTTCTTGATTCTCTTCATCTCTACTTTCTTCTTCACTCTGACTTGGTCCAGTAGATGGTTCCTTTTCACAGTCTTCAAAAGAATTCACTGTGGGTATGGGAAAGATCACTGATTTAGATATACTTTCTTGAACTTGTGTAGTCCCTGACCCTCCACATCCTGAACCTGCATAATCATCACTACTGAAACCAAAAGAGTTAGTTAGTGAATCAATGTCAAATAGCCACTGAGGACCAGTTCCAATAGGATTTGGTGTGTTCTCATTGCATTTGACATTGTCACTTTCTTCAATTATTCTAGAAGATGAGTTAAAAACTCTGTAGGCCTTACTCTGAGATGAATACCCAACAAGAAATCCATCATCTGCTTTACTATCAAACTTACCTAAGTGAGATTTGGTATTGAGAATTGTACAAGGACACCCAAAAGGTTTGAAAAATCCAATGAAAGGTTTTCTTTTATTTAAAAGCTCATAGGGAGTCTTGTTCTTTTGCTTGACCACTAGAACTCTGTTTTGGACATAACATGCAGTATTAACTGCTTCAGCCCAGAAGGTAATTGGCAGTTTTGAATCAGCCAACAGAGATCTAGCAGCCTCTATTAGTGTCCTATTTCTCCTTTCAGCAACACCATTCTGTTGAGGAGTCCTAGGAGCACTATATTGTCTCTCAATCCCTTTCTCTTCACAAAAGGTGTTTAGATCAAGATTTTTGAATTCAGTCCCATTATCTGATCTAATGACTTTTACTTTTTGATTAGTTTGGTTTTCAATTCTCAGGATAAAGGACTTGATCAGTCCACTTGTCTCATCCTTATTCCTTAGAAAATATACCCAGGTGAATCTAGAGTAATCATCAACAATAACCAAGCAGTAAGATTTCTTGCCAATACTCATAACATTTTTAGGACCAAACAGATCCATATGCAATAGTTGGAGACAAGAAGAGATAGAATTTATCTCTTTGGTCTTATGAGAAGTTTTATGTTGGTTGCCTTTGAGGCAAGCAACACAATGATCATCACATGAAAAGACTTTAGAAGGTAAACCTCTTACAAGGTTGTTTTTAACAAGTTTATTCATAGTCTTAAAATTCATGTGACACATCCTTCTGTGCCAAAGAGAAGATTCATCTACAGAAGCTTTTGAAACAAGACAATTTAGAGATGAATCACTTTCAACATTGTCCATATCTAGGCAGTAAACATTGTCCTTTCTTGGAGTTCTTAGTAGTATCATGCTTTCATCAACTACCTTGAACCCTGGAGCAAGGATCATACACTCAGTATTTGTAAATAATATACTATGTTGTTTGTCACATACCTGTGATACACTTAACAGGTTGTACTTCAATTGATCAACATAGTAGACATCCTCAAATGTCATCTTACCTTTGGTGACATTACCTTTTCCACTTATCTTACCACCAGTAAGATTATCTCCAAATGCAACATGTCCTCCATTGATATGCTTGAAATCCTGAAGACATGACATGTTGCCTGTCATGTGCCTAGAGCAACCGCTATCAACATGCCATATGCTCCTTCCCTTGAGCTGTTGGTTGCTCTGCACATAAGGTAGATCAGTTAGTATGGATTAGGAACCCAAGCCAAAGTGGTCTTGGGTACCCCTTTCTCATCAAAATACTTGCATTCTTTCTTGACAAGATTTTTAAAATCAGAACACTTAGTATTTGAATACTTTGTCAAGATTTTTGGCTTAGCAGCACTAATACTAGAAGCAGCACTGTCTTTAGAAGTACTAACAGATTTAGCAGTACTAACAGGTTTGGCAGTATTAACCTTGTTGGCAACACTAACAGAGTTAGCAGTATTAACATTTATAGAAGTACTAACAATGTCAGCAGTACTAACATTGCTAGCAGCAGTATTGCTTCTAGCAGTACTATCACTGTTAGCAGCACTATTTGTAGTAGCAGTACTAACAGTTTTAGTACATTTTGGAATCCACATCTTGACATTATCTTCCATATTATGTTTCTTCATGTGGCTTTTAGTTTTAACAACTTTCTTAGCCACATGGTTCTTTTCTTTCTTCCTATAACCAAAGGATTTTTGAGTAGGTCTTTGAAAATTCATCAAATTCATCCTTTGGTTCATAGGATTAAAGTAGCAGTATTTGGCAATGTGGTTCAGCTTTCCACAGATAAAACAGGGTTTTGGTCTATTAATTTTTTTCAGATCAACCCCTTGTTTTTGTGCCCATTGATTGTTCCAGTTTCTCTGATTTCCCCTTGGTTTATCATGTTTTTGGGGCTCAGATTTATTGCATGCACACTGCTTGCAAGGGATAGGGTTCACAACAGTGGTCTGCTTATAGTGAACCTTCTTGTTCTTTCCCTCAGTCTTTTCTATCTCTTTGGACTTGATCCAGTGCTTTCCACATCCCTCATTGGTGATTATGTGGTTTTCTATAGGAATCTCACCACTCACAGTATTGTTCTTATCCTTGACAACTTCTTTCTCAGTGTTATCCTTAACAACCACTTTATCTAAGGGATCTATCTCAGTTGCTCCCTTAGGTAGATCCTTCCTATCCTTTGTTTCTAACAAATCTGAACTAGGAGGGATGTAGTTGTTGTTATAGGGTGGTGGTGTGTTATTGTACCCTATTCCTCTTCTCAGTTTATCATGAATCTGAGTTTGTAACAAAGAATCCATTGCTTTGGAAGCATTAGAAAACTTTTCTACATCAAGTTTGACTTTAGCTAGCTCTCCTCTTAGCTTTTCACTCTCTTCTTTAGATCTGGTCAGTTGAAGCTCTAAGTCCTTCTTCTCCCACTTCCAGTAATTTGTGTCATAAGAGTGTTGAAGCTCATTAGCTTGAAAACCCTTAATCTGCTCTTCAAATCTCTCAACAATCCTCACATAATCTTTTATGTCTTTTTCCAATCTTTTAAGATCATCACTCATGTTCTGGTTGTGATCCCTATACCTTTTAACAGTGTTAATGCAATTTTGAGTACAAAGATTGGAAGTTACCTCTGTTGGGAGATCGGACACCTCTGCCATTAGAGCTTGATTCTGGATGGCCTCTTCAGCTTGATCACTCCAATCAAACCCCATCCCTTGTTGAGAGACAAGAGCTTGTGCAGAGTTTCTATTATTATTGAAGCTTCCAGATTGAGCTTGTTGATGGTTGTTATTCTGAGACATTCCACTTCTGCATTCTCTGGCAAAGTGTCCCTTTTGATGGCATTTGTAGCATTCCACCTTAGACTTGTCAAATCCTGCTCCATCTTCTCTTCTTTGGGAGAAGGTGTTCCTCCCAGTTCTTTTGATGAACTTTTTAACTCTCATGGAGAGCATGGCCATCTGCCATTTAATGTCCATCTCTTCAAGATCATCTGGATGTATTTGTTCCAAGTCATCATTAATGAGAGAAGAGTTTCCATGACTTGCTAGAAAGGCCTCAAGCACAGTTTCAGTGCTTTTCTCTTGGTTTGTTCCATTGGCAGCACTAACTGATTCAGGGTTGGATGTAGAATCAGTTGATGCTGAGAGGAGTGCAACATTGTGAACATACCCAGAAGGCCTCTTTTTGGCCTCTACCTCAGATTCGAAAACTCTTAGATCATTATAGAGATCATCAAGTTCCTTTTCTTCCAGTTGATCATTCTGTCTGAAAGACACAGTATACATGGTCCAATCATCACTCAAGGACCTTAGAAACTTTCTGTTCAGATCATCTTGATCAATTTGTACTCCCACTGTGGCTAGTTCACTGATGACACTAATTATTTAGTGCCATTACGCTCCTTTTATCTTCTTTTTAGCATAGTTTTTACCTTCTAATCCCAACATTTGAGTCATTTTAGTTCATTATTTTCTCTTTTCTTGTTTCTTGGAGCTAAAGATATGAAGAACTTGTTTTATTGCATTTGGATAAGCTAATTGGTGTATTTTTTGGGCAGATTTATAAGTGCAGCATGCTGCAGCATCCTTACAACAGCCGTATGAAGAGCTTAATGGATAAGCTAGGAGGAGCTTTTTGTGGGAAGACCTTTTTGAGTTTTGAATCTGACTTTTGGGAACCTTCTAGATTAATTTTTGGCTGATTTGTAATTTATGATTAAACACTTTATTGTCTTTTGGTTATCAACTTTTGGTTAAGACTACTTTTGTACTTTAAGTACTTTATTTAGGATAATTACCTTTTGTGCCACTCCCTTTGGTTATAAAAGGGGAGCTTGGGGTAGTAAGTTAGGGACATATAATCCATCTAATTCTCTCTCATGTTAGTAAAAATCAAAGGTTGGCATCAATAACCTTGTGATTTTGGTTTACTTTATTAATTCCAAGTAATCTTTTGAAGTCATCATCCCTTGTCTTTTATGCTTTATTATTTCTAGTACTATTTACTTAGTCCTTTACTTTACTTGCAATTTATATTCAAGCCTTTTATATTTATTGTAATTTATATTTCCGTCATTTAATTTATGTCATTTACGTTTATGTTTTTATTTTCTGTCATTTATCGCTTTATGTCTTTAAATATGAGTAGCTAATTTTATTTAGCTCGGGTGTGAGATAAAAGGGTGAGATTTTAAACCAAAGAAAGGTGGACGTTGTTTCGCAATAACAATGTTCCATCATTTCATTTCAAGTTTTATAAAGTTCAATGACACTTCTTGACGAACTGATCACTTGCTAAAGTGTTAAAGTGCGGTTGACTTAGAGATAAGCTACCAAAAGCACGTCAGTTTGAATGATATAAGAAGTAGACTTGAGAGAGTTGCTTTTTATTTATAAACTGATTTATTCTCGACAAGTTGATCGCTAGTCATTAGTGTTAAAGTGTAGAGGACTTAGAGATAAGCCCCTTCGAACACGTCAACTTGGATGATATGGGAATCGGCTCGAGAGAGCGGTTTTAGATACAAAGAGATTTGATCGTCCATATATTTTGAGGACTTTATTCTACACTATAAATAGTTGGAGGCTGCACAGAGATGTGTTTAGTCGACTCTAAACAGTAGTGTGAATATTGAAGTCCGAGAGGAATACCCTCAAAATAGATGGTGGATCTAGTTATGGCCAACTCATGCTGCAGCATGTCTGTAGCATAAGTCTGCTGGAATTTGTGTTTAAATCTCACCTAAATGTCTTACACCCGTGCTTGCTTTATTATTCTGTTAATCTAATCAAGTGACAAACCAAACCAAATCAAGTCTTCAAAATCGCCATCTGAAGTCATTTCTTTTTCTTACTTTTTAATCTACTTTTACTCCAATCTCTGTGGGACGATACTTGGTTTTTACCATTTTATTACTTGAAAGACGATATTAGATCTCATTGTATACTTGCTTTGAGGTTTAATTAGCACACGTCTAGATCATGGCCATCTGCCATTTAATGTCCATCTCTTCAAGATCATCTGGATGTATTTGTTCCAAGTCATCATTAATGAGAGAAGAGTTTCCATGACTTGCTAGAAAGGCCTCAAGCACAGTTTCAGTGCTTTTCTCTTGGTTTGTTCCATTGGCAGCACTAACTGATTCAGGGTTGGATGTAGAATCAGTTGATGCTGAGAGGAGTGCAACATTGTGAACATACCCAGAAGGCCTCTTTTTGGCCTCTACCTCAGATTCGAAAACTCTTAGATCATTATAGAGATCATCAAGTTCCTTTTCTTCCAGTTGATCATTCTGTCTGAAAGACACAGTATACATGGTCCAATCATCACTCAAGGACCTTAGAAACTTTCTGTTCAGATCATCTTGATCAATTTGTACTCCCACTGTGGCTAGTTCACCAATAAGTTTGTTGAACCTATCAAAAGTTTGAGTCATGGACTCATTCTTGGTTGACATAAAGTTCTCATATTGTTGCTTCAGAATGGCTTTCTGATTTCTCTTGGTACTTTTGGTACCAGAGAATCTCTTCTCCAGAGCATTCCAGAGCATCTCTGCATCAGTGCAGTTACAGAACTGATGTTGATATTCATTGGGAATAGCCAGGAGCAAGGTGCTCAAGGCTTTCATCTCTGTCTGTCTGATCTTCCTGTCTGCATCAGTTTTTGGTGGTGTTCTCTTTCCATCTGCACCAATCTTTCCTTCTTCAGAAGGACCATTCTCTATGATGTCCCACATAGAATAGTCAGTAAGGAGTATGTACTGCTTGATTCTGATCTTCCACATATCGAATTCATTGGGTCTAAGCATTGGAACCATTGAGACCAAAGTACTGCTTGATTCTGCAAGATTTTCCATGATGACTAGATGTTTCTGAGAAATCAGGCTCTGATACCACTTGTCAGGATCGAATTCTTAACAAGAATAAATTCTCAGAAACTAATATCAAAGAAGTTGCGGAATAACACTTTGATATTCAATAAAACAGTAAACCAGAACAGTATATAATCAATAACTTGTAAATTTGTATTGAATGCTTGAAGCTACAACTTTACACACTCAACCTCAATATTGATGAACAGACTCACCAATACGAATTCTACTTCTCTAGAATTAGGATCTATGCCTTGAGGTTGTTTTTCTCTTTATCAAAAATTTTCAAAAGTTAATTCTATCTATTCTATACATTCTATACATATACTAATCAAAAGATAATTACAAAGAATAAAACAAATCTTCAGTATATCTTTCATGTATATCTCTAAGCTTCCAGATGTATCTTCAGAATATCCAGCTATCATTCTTTCCATTCGGATCTCTTAAGCAGCACTAATTATGCTCAGCAGCATTAACTTCTTCTAGCAGTATTAACTACTAAGCAGCACTAACTACTAAGCAGCACTAACTAGCTAAGCAGTACTAACTTTGTTTCAAGCAGCACTAACTTTGACTAGCAGTATTAATTCTACTAGCAGTAGTAATACTCAGCAGTATTAATCTTCAAAGTACTCTGGCAGTACTAACTCTGAACTAGCAGTAGTAATCAGCAGTAGTAATTCTGTATTAGCAGCATTAACCACACTTGATAGAATCTTCAGTTCCCAACAGTTATGGAAGTTAGGGTTTCGGTATTAGTTGAGGTATTCATGTTCATGGTTTGGGAAACGATTACTTGTGGTTGATTACGGTTATTTACGGTTGGATACTTGTGGATCTAGGTTATGGAAGTTTTGACCTTGAAGATTCAAGTTTCTTCAAAGGATCTCAAAGCGGGGTAAAATCTAGATTTAGCCTAAATCTAGCAAGGTGAGTTCAAGTTGATTTGTGAAAACGGTGTACATGCCAAAATGTCTATTTTAAAGTGTTTTATGTGTCTTACATGAAATTATCAAATGTTGGGTTATTTTCTAATCTTTGATTATTTGAATTATCTAACTTTGCAAACCTTGTATAACACCCACATTGGAGATTTTTGGGCATTTGTTATATGTGTCACAAACGAATGTGTTTTGAAGTCTTTTTACATGAATGGATCTTTGGTCAAAGAAATACACTTTTAAATGTTTGTCGAGTCTTATGCATCGTCATGAAATGGAGTGTTTTATAAAGTAACACTTGCACATTTATGTGAGGTAACTTGAGAGAATGTTTATAGTCTCATTTTATGATTTTCATTCTTATCAGCAGTTAAATTTGGAAAATGCATATTTTGTGTTATGAGTTCATTTGGAAAATGGATTGCCTTAACTAATGTTGAGTTTTGAACTAATCTTACTTTTGGTCGTGATGTTTGCATATCCGTTGGGTGAGTGCGTTTTATTGTGTTTTTATTCCATTTATTAATGAGTCAATGGGTTGCTAAGTCTGCAACTTGGCATTGTTATTTTGATGGGGTTTTTGGACAATAGTCCAGTTTTGGTGGCTCGACTTCGAGCCTTGTTGGGCCTTATGTGTATTATTTGGCTTATTTGATGTATTGGGAGTCATGATCCCGTATTTGGTTTATTATTTTCCGACGTTGGGACGATTAGTTTTCCACGTCGAGGCACGTTAAGGTACCGGATGTGGGTTCCTTCGTGCCCTTATTGTCCGGCGTTGGGACGATTAGTTTTCCACGTCGAGGCATGTTAGGCACCGCATGTGGGTGTAAGACCTTCGTGCTGCACGTTAAGGTACCGGATGTTGGTTCCTTCGTGTTCAAGTATTACGATATTGGATGAGGAGCTCGACCTAGCAACCCTTCGGGGTTGAACTTGAGTTTCCGTGGGTGTATGTTTAAAGCCACTGAGCCTGACATCCCTTGCGTGTACTTTTGTTTATATGACTAGTCATAACAACATAAAATGGGCTTACTTTGTGGACCGTCACATTTTATGGAATCGGGAATCCCCTGTCACCGAAAGGTGTTGTTTTTGGGTATTGAGTTTTATTATCCAAGTTTTCGGTGACGTTTTGTATATTTGGGTTTTACCCTTGATTTATGGGTTGAGTATTATGTCCCACCCGTGTTTGGGTGTTTTGAAATATAAAGTTTAACCGTACTTCCTTAAAGGGAGAGTTCAAGTTATATTTACGTTTTGCGTGAGTTTTGGATTAAGGATAATTTATGAATGGGCGGCTTACATTGGGGTCATTATCTTCGAAGTAGTTGGTTTTGGAAAATGTCTAAATGGGTGTTATTTGTCTAAATTGTATATTATTGGAAAATGAGTCATTTTCTCTTGTAAGACGTATCATATTGAAGGGCTATAACTTTAACCACATTCTTTCTCTTTTAAACGATTATTTTATATATGTTGAAAAAACTCTTGAGCTCACTAGGCGTTAAGCCTAACCTTTTTATTTGTCGGCATGTGCATCAGGTTTCAAGGTTGGGAGTTGGTCCTAGCAATCCTATGAAGAGTTGAGCCTTAGCTTTATGCAAATGTAAGTAGTTGGTGAAGTCTTCCGCAACGTTGGAGATAGTAACTATTATGGGGTTTTGGTTGCACCCGTCCTTATCATAGAGTTTTGTATAGAATGAATGGTTGTATTGAGGTTAAGTCATAGTTTGTGGTTGAAGATGATTTATTTATTGATGTATTTAGTAAAAATTTTAATAAGTTGCTATTTCCAGATTTAAGGGTGTTACAATCTCCCACCGACTTATTTTCTTTCTTTACGTCCACAACGTAGGCCAAGTACGAAGGGTATCCCTTCGCTAAAAACTTGCGAGCCTTAAGAGATGAGATAATAGGATTACTCCTCTTTCCTTTCTCTCCATAAATGGTAGCCACCCCATTTTCCGGCAATGGTACTTGGATTATCTTCTTGGAGCAAAAGATGTCCACTTTATGCCTCGCTAACCAATCTATGCCTATGACTATATCAAACCCTCCTATAGCCATAGGTAGTAAATCTATGCCGAAAGAATTTTCATCGATCTCTATAGTGCAATCACAAAAACGGTCACGAATGATCACTTGATCCCCATTAGCTATTTCTACTACTAACGCATCGGTAAGAACACTAATAGGAGTGGTGAATCGTTTACAGAAAGCATCTGACACAAAAGAACACGTAGCACCCGAATCAAACAAGACACGAGCAGGCATGGAGTTTACTAGAAACGTACCCGAAACGGCATCCGCGGTCTCCTTTGCCTCCTCGGTAGTCATCTGGAAAGCTCGACTCGGTGCCCGGGATGGTTGCTCGACCCTAGCCGTCAAAGCCACAGAATTTCCACCACCTCCTCTAATCAACCTTGGACACTCTCGCTTCATGTGCCCCGGCTCTCCGCATTCATAACATACCGCCCCACGGAGGGAACACTCTTGAGTTGTGTGGTTTTTCTTACCACACTTGTTACACTTGGATGGACCGGAGAGAGTCCTTGTAGCGCACGACCCCGAGTACTTTGACCTGCACTTGTGGCACCACCGATCTTCATGGCGTTGATCACCCGATCTCCCGCTTACAAAGGGTCTAGATTGACGAACGGGCCCAGATGGCCCCTCCCATTTCCGTTTCTCCAAGAAGAGCTTGGAGTAGCCAACAATCGACATATTCCCCTTCTTCAGATCTCGGAACTCCCGTTCCAACTTGTCCAACGACCGTTCGCTGCAGTATTTGTCCATGATCTTCTCCTTGAACACCGTCCAAGTTAGCTTAGCCAGAACTTCCGGGGTGAGGGAGGATCGGGTGAGGTTCCACCAAATCAGAGCCTCTCCTCGAAGTAGCTGAGAAGCAAACTTGACCCGTTGAGAAGGATCGCATTCACTGGACTCGAAGGCCATCTCTAATTCCTTATGCCAGTACATACAAGTAACCGGGTTGTCTGAACCCGCAAAAACGTCTTATAGGTACACCCTTTAATCTTGATCTGATTACCTCAGCGGATGGTTCTTCAACTGTTACCACATTCGGTCCACCCGACCCCACGATAACATTTTCAGCCATAGTCTCGGGTCGACGGTTACTGACGTCTCGATCCTCTAGAAGTTTCATGAAAAACTCTTGTTGTTGGGTCATGGCCGAAATCATGGCCAACTGTTGTTGAGCCAAAGCCGCATTCATGGCCAACATCATGCTATCCCGAAGACGGGTCTCCATGGTAACTTCCTCCATGATGGCGTCACCGGTGTTGAGGTTCCGGCGCAGAATGTGCTCAGACCCTCCTGCCAAGATTCTGGGTATAGGAATGTCATCGGAGGTTGCCCCCACCGGGGGTCGTACTACTGCAGATTCCACTTCTGGTTGCCCTTCTGGCATGTCCGGTAATCTACTTCGAGTGTTTACCATAATAATCTGTCCAGCACGTACGAGAAATAGATTGAGAAAAGACTAAGCGAGTTGAACTCATTGTCGTACTACTACCTTTATCAATTATCGTAACAACAGTAAACCAAGCATGTTCATGTAACAATGCATTCATAATAGCAGTAGCTAAGTGAAAATATGAACAAACCATACACAAGAATTCTGGTCACCATCATCACAACTTTCAATTACAGTAATTCCGTAATCCTAACGCTCTCCCCACCTAGGATTTCTACCCCATGTGGACAATGAAGTCATAAAGTCTAAAGCTTAAGTCTAGATACGCTAAATCATACCTAGTTCACTTAAACTAAAGCTCTTATACCAACTTGTAACACCCTAAAAATAGGGATAACAAAAATCCGGAAAACGGACATGAGGTATACCAAAATTGCCATAGCAAGAGCCTCCCAAAAATGGGGAATATATAAGTATAAATAACCTGTTTAATCACAATTGTAATTTAACGGACAATAAACAACAACCAACTAATCTAATTTCTACATCTAGAAAAGAGATTACAAAAAGGGTTGTTATCTATAAACCCAACTGGTATAAATCCAAAAGTATAACGCGTCCATGTACAATTCCCCAAGCTCTCACCCAAAGTCAACTAAACCTGCTTAGGACCGCCCCCGCTAGAACCTGAGATACACATCGACACCAAAAAAGTGTTAGGCCAAAAATCCTAGTGAGTTGAACAATAATAAGCATGCATGAACAGTCACATTTCTTATCATCAGTTAACCATAGTTCAACCAATGTGGAGTCAATAGGGGAGACCCATAGCACCAATCAAGTCCCACCCAAGAGTCGATATACCTTGATGCCCTTAACAAGGAACACCCCAAAGGCCCGGCACACCCGAAGACTATCGCTAAGAAAATTCCCCGAATGGCGGAGGTCTAGGCACATACCATCACAGTGGCGCCCAAAACTATATCCTCCTAGTGTACTGACTTGGTTCGTCCACATAACATTTATAAGGGGTCCTTTAGGTATATTTCAACCCACATAATTTAATACCAACTACGGGTATAATATTACCACCTTATCCTCGTGATGTCTAACAAAAGACCCAATGTAAATCATGCTCATCATGCATATAAACATATCACCAAAATGGTGTTACAACTAGAATCATCATAATACCCATATATGTATATATTTAACATATCAAGGTACCCACATTGTGTATCCATGAGACAAATCCCAAATAATGATACATATAACAATAATCATGGCAAACCACCCATATATATACATCTTCCATCTATTTTTATGAAGAAATCCCCAAACATTTGAACATATAGAGATAAAGTAACAAATAGGAGATTATGATGTGTATCTAGTTTTAACAAAGGGTTAATAAACTCACAATCTAGGTTTTGTACCAAAAAACTAGAAAATATGGAAACCCTAGAAGTTGGAGGATGAACTTGTAGATGAGAAGTTGCCTTGAACAAACCCTAGAAACCTTCCTTGGATGATAATAAATGCTAGTATTCAAGTCCCAACCACCAAAAGGTTTGTATTTAAGAGGGTTAGGGTTTTGAGAGGAAGAAATCGGTTTGGGAGTTCCCAAAATCGCCAAAGAGAAGAGGGTGTTTGATAACAATGAATTAGAAATCTGATAATGTAAAATCCCGCCTACCTCGACAACAATATTGTCCGCTTTACCCCTGGATTTAACCAACGTGTAGCGCACGAATTTGTTACTACTCCCACTCAAGCACGCTTAACCTCAGAGTTCCCAGAACCTGACGTGCTTGTGGCCCCAAAACACGTTGTTGTTAGGAAGGCCAAGATATTACTTATAACACCCAACATCACTCCTGTCCACGGCCGATATGGGATATGCCTAAGGTGTTACAGATAAGGACTCATTTAAGGTACTGCACCCCGACGGCGAGAGTGCCTGGCGATAGTGCCAAGGGCACTCTCACGAGTCACTATCGCGAACACCTACACACACCTACGGTACAATTTCGGCGAGTATGCCTGGCGATAGTGACAATGTCACTATCGCGATGGCACTATCGCGAGACTCCTCCCCCTCTCGGTACAATCCTGGCGATTGTGCCCGGCGATAGTGCCAATGTCACTATCGCGATGGCACTATCGCGCCAAGCTCATCCCAGCCCGAAAACTTAGCAAATTTCGAAAACGAGCACGAGGTCTAAACACATGCAATTATTATATTAATCAGATAGAATCTTAGTCCCATAATCAAGATCATATGCATATATATAAAACTCACATTTTCAGATAAACACAATTAATGTATTAGAGGACAAATATTTACCTTATAAATTCCCGGGTGTTACAGAAGTGTTTGATTGGGTGTTCTCGGAAAGTCTCATCATCTTAAGTGGTAAGATTTCTTGAAATAATGTTATAAATGCTCCATTGGTGGTTTCTTAGTATTTGGTATCTAAAATCTCGGATTTGACGGTCTTGGAGAAATTAGGGTTTTGACCTTGTTTGGGATTTTGGTATATAATGTTTGGAGAATGTTTCTAAATGGTTTGAAATATTTGGATCTAGGTTTTGGAAGGTTTCGGTTTGAGGATTCAAGTGGCCTTCAAAAGAGCTCGTTGGGTGAAATCTAGATTTATCCTAAATCTAGCAAGGTGAGTTCAAGTTGATTTGTGAAAACGGTGTACATGCCAAAATGTTTATTTTAAAGTGTTTTACAAGAAATGGTTAACTGCTGATAAGTTTTGTGTATGTTGAAGTAAAAGCAGGTTTTACTGGGTTATTTTTCAAAGTGTGAGTATTTTGTTAAGTGTTCATATTTGGTAAACTTGGGTTGTGTAACCTCTTAAAATGCTTATATTGGGTTTTGATCATTTCAACAATTAAATAGCATGATTTACGTATTCTTGGTGATTTTGTACAAGAAAGATCTATTTTATGATCTATGCATCTTTGACGGTTTTGCACAAATGAAGTCTATTTCATGTTACATGCATCTTGGTGTAATGGTATTCATAAACCCTTTGGAAAACCTTTAGTCTCATTATGTGTTGAGTTTGGGTTAATCTCGTCTTTGAAGTATGTGTCGTCGTAAAAGTTGTTTAAAGACATTTCATTAGTTGGGGTACCGGTAATTGTTGGTCAAATGGATTTTGAGCAGTTTAGCTCGGTATTGGATTAAAAGAGTCTTGAGGACATTTGTTCGGTTTTAATGGCTCGATGTAGAGTCCAATTTGTGATTTACATCTTAATGCATTTTGTTGCATATTATCGATAGTTACAGACTCGAGTGTTGTAGTCATTCATGAGTAGCCGGGTAATTTTAGACTGAGTTGCATTGGATCCATAGGCACGTAAGTCAATCTTGTTTGATGGTCAATTGGGTGGTACGGAGTTGGACTCTGGGACTCATGGTTTATGACCTTGCCATTGCAAGTAGGCACTAGGAGGGCTGAGCCCGGTTGAGCTATCATGACTGAGGGGACTCCTCTGATGGGCGTTTGGAGCCTTCGCCGTGTGGGGCAATGCCTTCAGGGTACCCCCCGTGTGCCGAGCCTTTGGCGATAATTTCCGGTGGTATTCGCTAAGGTCAGCTGTCTCTTGGGTGAAAGTTGTCAAGGAGTCGTAGGGACACTTGGGCGTTTGGGTCGTGAAGAGTCATGCGACAACGTTGTTGAGTGGCATACTCTTGTGTTCCTCCGCTTCCAACGGATACGGGTAGCCCCCGTTGTCGACCCGCGGTATTTTGGATATTTAATTGTCCATGCTTTAATACTTGGATTTCATTACATTTTATGGTCGCGTGAGTATTATGTTTCAGGTCAAGTTTAGGTTCATCTTTTCACAATGTTGATCATTACTAGAAAAATGGGCATCAGCGACGGAAATTAGCGAGGGAAAAGATCCCTCGCTAATTAGTGAGGGATTAGCGAGGGATTGACCACAAAACCAATCCGTCACTAATCCCTCGCTAATTAGCGACGGATTAGTGAGGGATTGGTTTCGTGGTCAATCCCTCGCTAATCCCTTACTAATTTGCGACGGATTAGCGAGAGATTGACCACAAACCCAATCCGTCACTAATCCCTTGCTAATTAGTGACGGATTAGTCACGGATTGACCACAAACCAAATCCGTCGCCAATTCCTTACTAATTAGTGAGGGACACCTAGCATCCATCGCTAATTAGTGAAGGATTAGCGACAAAATTTTTTATTTTTCTTATTTTCTCATATTTATGTGTTATATGTATGCATGTGTATGTGTATATGTTATATATCTGTGGGCCTATGTTATGTGTGTATATATATATATATATGTATATATGTATGTATACATGTGTTGTTTGTTAAACCACGATGGATCTTAAACCGTCATAAAGTGCTTTATTGGACATTAATGGATCTTAATGGGTTTTATCGGCCTTTAAAGGGTTATATTTTGCTTTAAATGGTTTCATTAGGCTTTAATGGATATATCTGGCTTTAAAGGGTTATATTGGGTTTTAAAGGGTTTCATTGATCCTTAATGAACCTATCGAGCTTTAAGGGGTTCTACTAGTTTTAAAGGGTTTCATTGGACCTTAATGGATCTATCGGGGTTTAAAAGGTTCTATTGGGCTTTAAAAGGTTTCATTGGGCCTTAATGGATCTATCGGGCTTTAAGGGGTTCTATTAGTCTTTAAAGGGTTTCATTTGGGCTTTAATGAATCTATCGGGCTTTAAGGGGTTCGATTGGGCTTTAAAGGGTTCATTGGGCCTTAATGAATCTATCAAGCTTGAAGGGGTTCTACTGAGCTTTAAAGGGTTTCATTGGGCCTTAATGGATCTATTGGGATTTAAAGGGTTCTATTGGGCTTTAAAAGGTTTCATTGGGCCTTAATGGATCTATCGGGTTTTAAGGGGTTCTATAAGGGTTTCATTGGGCCTTAATGAATCTATCGGACTTTAAAGGGTTTCATTAAGCCTTAATGTATCTATTTGGCTTTAATTAATTCTACTGGACTTTAATCGATTCTATTGGGCTTTACAGGGTTCTATTGGGATTTAGTTAATTCTACTGGACTTTAATCGATTCTAGTGGGCTTTAAATGGTTCTATTGGGCTTTAAAGGGTTTCATTAGGCCTTAATGAATCTATCGGGCTTTAAAGGGTTTCATGGGCCTTAATGGATCTATCGGGCTTTAAAAGGTTATGTTAGGCTTTAAGGGTTTCATTTGGCCTTAATTGATCTATTGGGCTTTAAAGGGTTTCATTGGGCCTTAATGTATCTATTTGGCTTTAATTAATTCTACTAGACTTTAATCGATTCTATTGGGCTTTAAAGGGTTCTATTGGGATTTATTTAATTTGACCTTAATGAATCTATTGGGTTTTAAGGGATTCTATCGGGCTTTAAAGGGTTCTATTGGGCTTTAAAAGGTTTCATTGGGTCATAATGGATCTATAAGGGTTTAAGGGGTTCTAATAGGCTTTAAAAGGTTTCATTTGGGCTTTAATGGATCAATTCGAGTTTTAATGGAACCAACTGGACCTTAATTGAACCAACTGGACTTTAATAGATCGATTGAGTTTTAATGGATCCACTTAGGATTTGATGGTTGGATTGGGCTTTAATTGATCTATTTGGACTTGAATAGATTCACATGGATCAGTTGGGCTTTAAGGGACCCAAAATTTTGATTTAGAAATATTTTTTATATATACATTACATTTTATGGTCGCGTGAGTATTATGTTTCAGTTCCATGTTTTAATGGCGTATCATATTATGTGGATTGTTTTCCATTATTTAAGGGTCGAGTATTATGTCTCACCCGAGTTTTTGGGTGTTTTGAGCTATGAAGTATTATTTACATTTTTACAATTTTGAGTGTCGAACCATGACCCCATTTGGGTGAGTTGCGGATTGCATCATCTTACAAGAAATGTGTGTTTGGGAGCTTTGTCTTTAAAAGTGCATATTATGGGAAATTGTGTTGTTTCTATTTTGATGTATAATATTTCGAAAGACCTTGCTTTAAACTGCATTCTTTATTTTAAAGATATATTTATTCATATTAAAACTCTTGAGCTCACTAGGCGTTAAGTCTAACCCTTTTTATTTGTCGGCATGTGCATCAGGTCCCGGCCGGGGGTTTTGGTTCTAGCAATCCTATGAAGAGTAGAGCCTTAGCTAGATCCGAAAGTAAGGATTCGGTGAAATCTTCCGCATTATGGAGATAGTGACTATGCATGGGTATTGGTAGCACCCGTCCTTTATAGTCCGTATATATAAGATGGTATATGTGCATTGTAGCTGAATCTAAATTCGTGGTTGTAGATGATTCATTTATTGATGTATTTAGAAAAATTTTAATAAGTTGCTATCTTCATATTTTAGGGTGTTACAACAATCCTCCCCCACTAGGAATAGATTTCGTCCTCGAAATCTCGCACTATTCGAATAAGTGGGGATACCGCCTCTTCATGTCCTCCTCCGCTTCTCACGTCGCATTTGCACCCCGATGGTGCTTCCATTGGACTTTCACCATGCCCACTTCCTTAT
This sequence comes from Arctium lappa, assembly GCA_023525745.1. Taxonomy (NCBI): domain Eukaryota; kingdom Viridiplantae; phylum Streptophyta; class Magnoliopsida; order Asterales; family Asteraceae; genus Arctium; species Arctium lappa. Next base: position 14,752,474 of record CM042056.1, on the reverse strand, counting down.
GACGGAGTTTCTTCGTTTCTCTCTCCAAAATAGATTCTGGTTCTTCAACACATCGATTGTTGTCTACTCAAATCGCGAACAAGGGGATGACGTTCTCTTCTTCCGCTAGACATTTTCGAAGATAACAATGTGGAAAGTAGGGTGAATTCCACTCATTTCGGCCAGTAAATCAAGCTTGTAGGCTTGGAGTCTCACACGCTCAATGATAGGAAAATGTCCTAGAAAACGAGGGCTAATCTTTTGTAACATCCCAGACCAACCGTACCAGATATTGTCCGCTTTGTCCACACACCCGGACTCACGGTTTTAAAACGCGTCTGGTAGAGGAGGTATCTCAATCCCTTATAAGGAAACTTTTGTTCCCCTCCCCAACCAATGTGGGATCTTACAATCCACCCCCCTTGGGAGCCCAGCGTCCTCGCTGGCACACTAGTCCGGCTCCCGGCTCTGATACCAACTTGTAACACGCTAAAAATTTGGGTAAAATAAAACTTAAAATTTCTGCAATATAACGCCTAAAATAAGGCGAATCCAAAACCTGTAAATATACTGGCTAAAACCCAACAGAGTCGGGGTAGTTCAAAAATGAAGTAGCGGAATAAATAAGACATATACATGACAACCTATTCAATCTAGAATAATTACAACTAGATTAAAGTGGGTGTCACTACGACTTCAAAACACTCTCTCTTTTCCCAAAATAATGCCCGGTCCAAGGAGGAATCCTATGTGCGATCCCGACAGATCAAGACATCCTACTCGCACCGCTAACGGAACCTGTGAACCATTTAAACATGAACACAAGTGTTAGAATAAAGCCTATTGGTTGTTATACCGATACCAAATATAGTGTAAACAAGAACAATAATTAAACGTTACCGGCTCCCAAGCATTGAGGTCAATGTCAAACCTCCCAAATCGGGACATTGTAATTTCCTGTACAATTAATACACAAATATCTTCCATGTATAGCGGGGTAACCCACGATCTAGATTGGATTTCACCGTCCAGCCCGGTTCTAGTTCCCATGCCACGTCGGACATCACAATCCTCAAACCCTCTCTGCCTCTAGCGCTTACCCCGTCGGGTTACACCTCAAGGTCTTACAGGCAAGGGTGCCTATCCAATCTAGCCGAGTGTACAACTAAGGGACTTGCGCCCCCTGTTGTCTACTCAAAATGCCCAACGACAATCACAATGTAATAATCATGCATACCATCTAAATCCTCGTGCACAAGGAAATAGATATAAGACTCCCAACAAGAGTTATGAACAATTATAGACGACAAACTTCATGCAACATATAATTTGCCCAGATAGTGTGATCATGCTTGACATATATTCACAATAAGAAACTACAACTCATTTAACCACATGCAAATCCTCAACTAGTATAATGATTCCAACTGCTGATAAGAATTTAGGTATTTGGCATTTCATTTTGTAGGGATGTAGACCTACATCGTGATTTGCCTCTTTTCTATAAGACTTGTAAATAACACTCTTCCACATGTTTAAACACTTCCACCCATCCCAAAAATCTTATTTATTGAAGATAAGTAAAACCCTAGTTTTTATGTCAACACCATGCATTTCATATATTTCTCATAAACAAGTAATGGTGTAAGTATGAATGTACATAAGTTAAGAAAACTTACTTAGAAGTTTAATGAACAAACCCTAGAAGTGAGGAATGAATGGGATTGAGACTTCCACCCTTTGATCTTGAAAGAGTAACTCCTATGAACTCAAAACCCTAAGAATCATTAACCATCAATGATTTACCCACCTAACAATTAATGAAGAGAGATGAAGGGAAGAGTGTGTGAAAATCGCACCTTTAGTGTATGAAAACATCTTCAAGGAGCTGCAACTTCAAATAATGAACTAAACCCTAAAAAAGGCATTAAATGAGAGTTTGGTCGTCTGGACACCGCACGCGATAGTGCCCATGCGATAGTGCCCTTGGCACAATCGCGGGCACAGTCGCGGCAACTGTACCGAGACCTCCCCCCCTCTCACGACCTTGACATCGCGATTGTGACCATGGCACTATCGCCGGTCATAATCGCGTCATAGGTACCGTGGCCTCAAAATCCCTCGCGATAATGCCCATGCGATAGTGACATTGTCACTATCGCGGGCACAGTCGCTGAGCCCCCTTCCAACTCTGAAATCCGACGATTCGACCCATTTTCACCCAGATTCAAATACCATGAATGAGAACTCTTAAACAAAAACTTAAAGTAATTATTTTACAAAGATGTCTAAAATTCGGGGTGTTACAATCCTCCACCCCTTAGAATGGATTTCGTCCTCGAAATCCCAACTAACCAAACAAATGAGGGTATCGCCTCCTCATATCTTCTTCCGATTCCCAAGTTACGTTGGTCCCGCGATGGTGCTTCCATTGAATCTTTACCATGACCACTTCTTTGTGCCGTAGCCTCTTCGTCTTCCTTTCGAGGATAGACTCGGGTTCCTCTATACATCGATTGTTGTCCACTCTGATTTCCGAAAGTGGGATGACACTCTCTTCTTCGGCTAGGCATTTCCGCAAGTAGCACATATGAAAAGTGGGGTGAATTACGTCCATCTCCGGCGGAAGATCCAACTTGTAAGCTTGTAGACCAATACGTTCAAGGATCGTGAAAGGCCCAAGGAAACGGGGACTGAGTTTCCCACGCTTTCCGAACCTTATCAATCCTTTCCACGGCGACACTTTCAACATTACCCGCTCTCCAACTTGGAACTCGACCGGTCTTCTCTTCTTATCCGCGTAGCTCTTCCGCATATAATGTGCCGCTTTCAAACGCTCTCTGATGACTTTTACTTTGTCGGTCGTCTCTTGCACGATCTCCGGTCCAGCAAATTGTTTCTCACCCGCCTCCAACCAACACACGGGTGTCCTACACTTCCTTCCATACAATGCCTCGAATGGCGCCATACCAATACTTGAGTGATAACTGTTGTTGTAGGCGAATTCCACTAGTGGAAGGTGTGCATCCCAATTTCCCCCGAAATCGATAACACACGACCTCAACATGTCTTCGAGGGTCTGGATGGTCCTCTCGCTCTGTCCGTTTGCCTGCGGGTGATAGGCGGTACTCAATTTAACTCTTGTGCCCAACTCCTTCTGTAAACTATCCCAAAAGTGCGATGTAAAGCGGCTATCTCGGTCGGACACAATAGAGAGTGGCACTCCATGCCTCGATACCACTTCATCTATGTATAATTTGGCCAACTTGTCCATCGGAAGGGTCTCCCGCATGGACAAGAAATGTGCGCTCTTGGTCAAACGATCCACTATTACCCAAATGGTATCGTGGTTCTTTAAAGTCCTTGGTAGCTTGGTTACAAAGTCCATGGTGATGTGCTCCCATTTTCACTCCGGTATTTCCAAGGATTGGAGACTACCGTATGGTCGTTGGTGCTCCGCCTTCACTTGTAGGCAAGTTATGCATTGCTCCACATAACTAGCCACGTCTAGTTTCATCACTGACCACCAATAATTGAGCTTTAAATCACGATACATCTTAGTGCTTCCCGGATGTATCGAGTACTTGGACTTGTGCGCTTCCTCCAATAGTAGCTCCCGACATCCTCCAATCTTTGGCACCCAAATTCGACCTTGATATAACTTCAAACCTCTTCCATCCTCGGTCAATTGGAGATGTTGCTTCACCATAATTTCACTTTTGAGGTTGACTTCAAGAAGGGCTTCCGACTGTGATGCTTTGATTTTATCGATTAGGCTTGAGACTACATCTACCCTTGCAAAGGTGGCTTGAACTCCACGACTATACTCCTTCCGGCTCAAGGCATTCGCGACCACATTTGCTTTTCTGGGATGGTATTGAAGTTCACAGTCATAATCCTTGAGTAGTTCGAGCCATCTCCTTTGTCGCATATTCAACTCTTTCTGATCGAAGACGTACTTCAGGCTTTTGTGGTCGGTAAAAAGGGTACACCTCGTCCCGTAAAGGTAGTGTCGCCATAACTTCAAGGCGAACACCACTGCCGCTAGCTCGAGATCGTGAGTTAGGTAGTTCTTTTCATGCTCCTTCAATTGCCTGGATGCATAAGTTATTACCTTGCCCCTTTGCATCAAGACACACCCCAAACCCATCTTAGACGCATCGCTGTAGACTACAAAGTCTTCTATCCCCTCGGGTAGAGATAAGATTGGCGCCTCACACAATTTCCTTTTGAGGGCCCGAAAGGCTTGCTCTTGCTTCTCGGTCCAAAGGAACTTCACGTTCTTCCTTGTCAGAGATGTCAACGGTGAGGCGATCTTGGAAAAATCTTGGTTAAATCTTCTATAGTAACCGGATAGACCCAAGAAACTCCGGATTTCCGTGGGACTTTTTGGCGGTTCCCAATTCATCATAGCCTCAATCTTTGATGGGTCCACCTTTACTCCCTCACTTGACACCACATGACCCAAAAACTGGACCTCTCTTAGCCAAAATTCACACTTGGAGAATTTGGCATAGAGTTTCTCGTCCCTTAACACCTCTAACACTTCTCGGAGATGTCGCTCATGCTCTTCATCATTCTTCGAGTACACCAAGATATCATCGATGAACACTATGACCGACTTGTCAAGGAAAGGCCGGCAAACACGGTTCATCAAATCCATGAATACCGCCGGCGCGTTGGTTAGCCCGAAGGGCATAACCAAGAACTCGTAGTGCCCATAACGGGTTCTAAAGGCGGTCTTGGAAATGTCTTCTCCTCGAACTCTAACTTAATGATAACCCGATCGAAGGTCGATCTTTGAGAAACATCCGGCTCCTTGCAGTTGATCGAAGAGATCGTCGATTCGGGGTAATGGGTACTTGTTCTTTACGGTTACCTTGTTCAACTCCCGATAGTCGATGCACATCCGCATCGATCCATCCTTCTTCTTGACGAAGAGTACCGGAGCTCCCCAAGGCGAGGAACTCGGCATCACGAATCCCTTCTCCAACAACTCTTGAAGTTGTGACATCATTTCTTGCATTTCGGTCGAAGCAAGACGGTACGCTGCACGGGCAATCGGCGCCGCCCCCGGGATTAAATCGATTCGAAACTCCACCTGGAGGTCGGGTGGCAAACCCGTAAGATCGTCAGGAAAGACGTCAGGGTACTCACGAACGACTCGAACATCCTCAATCTTTCTCTTCTCTGCTTTGGCATCCAACACATAGGCAAGGAATGAAGGACAATTCTTCCCAAGACACTTACTTGCCTTGAGGGAAGAAATAAGAGCCACTTCACCCTTACGCTTCTCCCCGTAGACAAAGACAAACCTCCCACTTGAAGTCGGTAATCTGATCATCTTCTTTGAATAAAAGATCTCCGCCTGGTGATGGGACAACCAGTCCATTCCGATCACCACATCGAAACTCCCGATTGCCATAGGGAGTAGGTCCACAACGAACAACTCCCCACCAATATCTAGCTGACACTTTTCCAACACTTCCCGCAAGATCACTTGATCCCTACTTGCTATCTCTACTACTAAGGCATTGCTAAGAGTACTAGAGGGCACGCTCAATTCTTTGCAAAAGTCAAGAGACACGAAAGAGAAATTCGCACCAGAATCAAATAGCACCTTAGCAGCAAGTGAGTTGAGTAAAAACGTACCCGACACCACGTCGGTGGTTTCCTTCGCTTCCTCTCTTGTCATTTGGAAGTCTCTCCGTTGAGCTTTAGGGACGGCTTCCTTCTTTGGTTGAACCGGTGGATTTCCTCCTCTAACTCCTCCCCTTAACTTGAGGCAATCCCTCCTCTTGTGCCCCGGCTCCTGGCATTCGAAACAGAGTGTCCCCAGCATGGGACATCGCGGACTTATGTGACCCGGCTTATTACACTTGAAGCACACGACTTGTCGGGGGTTGGAGTTGCAAGGACCAAAATTCTTGCTTTTGCACTTGGGACACAAATTCGCCTCTCGACGATCATCGAAGTTTCTAACGTTCGGTTGGAACTTCGGTCGCTTGAATGAACTCGGCGGCACTTCGTTCTTCCTCTTTTCTGCGGCCCTCGACTTCTCTTCCTTGTCTCTAGCGTAGACTTTTTCCATTACTTTGGCTTCCTCAATGATCTCTCGTAGATTTGTAGCTTTCGAGTTTTGGACTCGGTTTCCCATGTCCGCGGGTAGGCCCTTCAGATAGGCCTTTATCTGTTCCTTCTCGGTCGGGGCCACATGCCCCACAAGATTTAGCTTCTCCACGAAAAGACGGGTATATTCCCTCACCGTCAGATCCCCTTTCTTTAGCGCCTGGAAATCTTCCTCGATCAGATCCATCTCGTTCTCATTACAGTATTCTTCCATAACCTTCTTCTTGAAGGCGGCCCATGACATCTTTGCTAACACGGCTTCCCCTATGGTTGCGGTGTGGACGTCCCACCATATTAAAGCCGCACCCCGAAGCATTTGGGAACCAAAATTCACCTTCTGATTCTCATCACATCCGCAAGCCCGGAAGGCCTGCTCAGTTTCTCTCAACCATTTCATGCAAGCTACGGGATCGTCGGTCCCGAAAAATTCTGGCGGCTTGCAACCCATGAAGGACTTATACGAGCAACCCTTTCCAGTTTGCCCTGTCTCTAAGACTACCACTCCCTCAGTACGGTTCTCGCCCCCGATACCACCCGAGCCAGCTACTGCGTTCTCTGCCACCACCTCTGGCCTCCGAAGACTGGCATCTATGTCTTCTAACATTTTCAGGAATGCTTCTTGTTGTTTTTCCATGGCCGATGTTACCATCTGCATAACACTGGCCACCATATCGGCTTGCGGGTTTGCATCCTGAATGACCAGACTTGTGGATGCTAGTTCCACTCTAGGTATGATTTCCTCTGGTCCGGTAAATATCGGCGGCATGCCGGGAGGAACCACATTTGCCACTCGAATCACGGGGTTCGGGTTAGATGAAATATCCTCAGGCATCTCTCCCTCGTTCAGTGGGCGACTCCGAGTATTTACCATTTCGGATCTGCCACACAAGAAGTAAGGAAATGGAAATAAGCAACACTAAAATACACAAGAAACATACTCGTACGGTCCATTGATCATCATAATCATAGTAATTCAAGTACGTTCATGTAATCATATATTCATAACAACAGTATCTAATTGAAATTATGAACATACACTACATAAAAATTCTCGCTACCACTTTTACAATTCTCAACGACGTAGTTTCTGTCGACTCTAGGGTCGTCCCATCTTAGAAATTCTACCCAAAGTTCACAGTTCATAGCTTAATAGTCTCAGGTTAAGTCTAGCCATTGATTCTACATACCTAGTTCACTTAAACTAGAGCTCTGATACCAACTTGTAACATCCCAGACCAACCGTACCAGATATTGTCCGTTTTGTCTACACACCCGGACTCACGGTTTTAAAACGCGTCTAGTAGAGGAGGTATCTCAGTCCCTTATAAGGCAACTTTTGTTCCCCTCTCCAACTAATGTGGGATCTTACATCTTTCCTCGCTTTCCAAACCTTATAATTCCTCTCCAAGGTGACACCTTCAACAAGACTCGGTCGCCCACTTGGAATTCCATCGGTTGTCTCTTCTTGTCCGCATAACTCTTTTGGCGATCTTGGGCCGCCTTCAACCGCTCTCGGATACTCTTGACTTTGTCCGCCGTCTCTTGTCCTACTTCCGGTCCGGCGAATTGCTTCTCGCCCGCTTCAAGCCAACATGTCTGCGTCCTACATTTCCGACCATACAAGTCCTCGAACGGTGCCATGCCCAAACTTGAATGATAGCTATTATTGTATGCAAATTCCACCAAGGGGAGGTGAGAGTCCCAATTTCCCCCAAAATCGATGACGCACGATCGCAACATGTCTTCTAACGTTTGGATTGTTCGCTCGCTTTGTCCATCCGTTTGAGGATGATACGTTGTGCTCAACTTCACTTTTGTCCCCAATTCTCTTTGAAACGTACCCCAGAAATGAGAAGTGAAATGACTGTCCTGATCCGACACGATGGATAAGGGCACTCCATGCCTCGAGACTACTTCATTGATGTAGAATCTTGCTAGTCTGTCCAACGGTAACGTCTCCCTCATGGTTAGAAAGTGTGCATTTTTCATCAAACGATCCACTATCACCCAAATGGTGTTATGACCCTTCAACGTCTTGGGTAGCTTTGTCACGAAATCCATTGTGATGTGATCCCACTTCCACTCCTGTATTTCTAAATATTGCAAACTCCCATACGGACGTTGGTGTTCGGCCTTTACTAACGAACAAGTGAGACATTTCTCCACGTAGCCCACCTCATCAAGCTTCATTACCGGCCACCAATAATTCTACTTCAGATCTCTATACATCTTTGTGCTCCCGGGGTGAATAGAATATCTTGATTTGTGTGCCTCCTCTAAAAGTAGCTTTCGGCACCCTCCCAACTTGGGTACCTAGACTCGTCCTTGGAAGAGTTTCAATCCTCTACCATCTTCCATCACGTTGAGGTGTTTCTTTGACATCGCTTCATCCTTGAGATTCGTTTCGAGAAGCGCTTCGGCTTGAGCGGTCTTTATCATTTCCATAAGGTTTGAGATGATCTCAATCCTTTCCAACGAGGTTTTCACCGCTCCACTATACTCCTTCCGGCTTAATGCGTCCGCCACAACATTAACTTTGCCCAGGTGGTATTGAAGTTCGCAGTCATAATCCTTCAACAATTCTAACCATCTTCTTTGTGGCATGCTCAACTCTTTCTGATCAAAAACATACTTCAAACTTTTGTGGTCGGTGAAGAGTGTACACTTGGTGTCGTACAAGTAATGTCGCCACAACTTCAAGGCAAACAATTAATTATAACGTTCATGCTTACTTTATAAACTGTTAAAGCCTGTTACCCTTTAGACTTTGGCCTAACACTTGTGTTCATGTTTATTGGCTCGCAGGTTTCGCTAGTGGTGCGATTAGGGCACCTTGATTCGCCGGGAGCGCACCTAGGATCCTCCATGGACCAGGCATTTTTTAGGACTTTGAGAGAGAGAGTTTTGAAGTCAGCGACACCCATCTTAATCTAGTTGTAAATTGCTCTAGATTAAATAGGTTGTCATGTATATGTATTATTTGTTCCGCTACTTTATTGAAGAACTACCCCAACTTTATTGGGTTTTAGTCGTCATGTTTACAGGTTTTAAATCATCATATGTTAGACGTTATATTGCCGAAATTTTAAGTTTTATTTCACCCAAGACTTTAGATTGTTACAATTTTAGGTATTTTAGAAATCTTATCTCTCCTCCCTCCTCTTTCCTCTTCCTTCCCCTCCGGCGTGAATATTCCACCGTGATACACGTTGTGATACATTATGTAGGACCATTCTATCTATATACCCACTAATACCTACACGTTGTGATACTCTAAGATATACACCGATGTGATACCAAATGTATACACGTTGGGATACACACTGTGATACCCCTGTATAGATGTGAAAAAGGTGCAGTAGTATTGATAAGTATTAGGGTTACCTAAATCAATGAGATATGAAGAGAAAAAAATGGAAGATTGATACAAATATGGAAGTTGAATATATGGAAATGAAATAGAATGTTACCAAATTTTAACATCCCTAAAATAGGAGCTAAATTAAAACATAAAATAAGACTTGGAAATCCCTAAATTGAAATATAACCACCCAACAATGGGAAGTGTAACAAAGTTCACAATACAATATTGGATAGTAGACAACAACCTACTAATCTAAATCAAATCTAGATCTAGATTATGAAACGGGTGTCACTATGGTCTCCAAAACAATCTAACAAATATAATTCCAATTGTCATCCAAAAGAATTATAGTCCCAAAAACTACGTCTACCAACAAAGTCATCTCTCCACTCAAGCATTAGTGGCTCCGCTACCTTGAGAACCTAATATAAATGTCATTTTTAAGAAAAAAAAATGTTACACTTAACGTCCAGTGAGTTCAAACAATTATAGAATAAAGTTATAAAGCATTAAAAATGAAAAAATAGCTTTAATCAAGTCGATTTATATATTTAAATCATATTTACCCTTGGAAAGGTATAGAACATAATGAGATGACGGGGGAGACCCAATTCACCATTGACAGTGACGGAACATAAAAGTAAGTCATATTTCAATGTTATAGAGCTTCTATTATGGAACACTGGCCATCGAGTTCAACCAACCACGGTATGTAGGTCGAGTCCCCCAATGAACTAATATATGCTCTTTCACTAGAATAGTTTGCTACATGTCACACAATCATCGAGTTCAACCACCCACAGTATGTAGTTTGAGTTCCCCGATGATATAATTCTCATATCTAGCCATGGTGTGGGAATAATTATTATCTCATCTTATCACTGTAAGTCGACTTATATGTCTATGGATCCATTGCATTTAGTCTAGCATGTAAAATCATATTGATATGTTCACTCATATCAAATCCCATAATCATTTATACCAAAATGTGTTAACAATGGTGAAATCGCCATTTCGCCAATAAACCCAAACAACCACTAAAATCCTTGATTTTAGGTTTTCCAATACATTTCATAATTTGGATAAATCATTTACATAGTCTGTACATAAAATCCACATTTCATTCATAACATACTTAAGTGCCTAAAAGTACCAAGTTTTGACCTCCAAATCTTCACAATGTACACAATATATAAAATAAAGTCATTTAAGTGGTTAAAATAAGACATTTTGACATGTATAAGAGTTTAGAAAAGAAGAATGAATTTACAATACTAGGTTTTGGCTAAAAACATAGAAAGTCACTGAAAAAACCTAGAAAATGAAGGAACCATTGAGACATGACCCCCCCCCCCCTCTTGAAGCTATCCACAAAATCTCCTTAAATGCTTGAAACTGCAAATATTCAAGGCTTAAATGAAGTCTTCCAAAACGGATTTAATGAGGAGTGAGGTGAGTATGGGAGTAAATGAGGTGAGAGAAGTTTGAGACTATTTTGGGAGTGAGGTGAATGAGAATTTAATGGAAAAGAAGTCGACAGATTGGGTTAAGGAACTGGACAATCCGGGCGGCTCTTGGTGCACCCTAAGTCTCCCCGCCCAAGTCGCTCGCTCCTCCTCAAGCCGCACAGAGACCACACGCCCTTTTTCACCGAGCAACTCTTCTAGGTCGCATCATCCTTGCTCGAGCGGCTTGTCCATGATCCTTAGGATGCCCCGAAAGACGCCCGGTTCTCTGTGTCCTAAAAACGCCCGAGGCCAAACCTTGTGAAAGCCTCTAGTAGCTCAGGCTACATTCTGTACGGCTTAGGCCGCCCGAACCACTGTGTTGCCTAGGATCCATCCTCAAAACTCAAAACAAACCCCATACTTAAACAATCCAAAAGCAATATAATTCTAAGGAGGCGTTTGGTTCGCAGAATGATTTCTGATGGAATGGAATCTGTCAATGGAATTGGAATCTGGAAGGAATTGGAATGGAATGTTTTCAAGTTTGACCAACTGTTTGGTTGGTAGGAATGGAATGTAATCAGTCAAATGAATTGGAATATGTTTGTTTGGTTTGCAAAAGAATTGGAATGGAATTCTAAAAAATGACAAAAATACCCTTTCTTTTATTTTTATTTATTTATTTATATTTTTTTATATGTCGAGAGAGATAGAGGAGAGAGGAGAAAGAGAAGAGAGAGAGGAAAGAGAGAGGGGAGAGAGAGGGTAGAGAGAAGTTGGAGAGGAGAGAGGGGAGAGAGAGGGGAGAGAGAGAGAGAGAAGAGAGAGGGTAGAGAGGAGAGAGAGGGTAAAGAGAGAGGAGACTGAATCCACATCTGATGGGTTTTAATTTTGTTAAGAGGGTTTGGAGGGTATTTTTGTCATTTTGAGAAAATGCAATGGAATGGAATTCAATTCCATCCAAAATAAGAAGGAATGACCAAATCCTTGATTGAAGGATTTCATGGAATTCAATTCCATTCCTTTGGAAACCAAACAACAAGATGGAATTTGGTCAATGGAATTGACAATTCCAATTCCATCAGATTCCGGCGGATTCCAGCGAACCAAACGCCCCCTAACTTTTTGAGGCATGATAAATAACATATAAACATATGATCCAACATTTAGACTTACGAGGAAATCTCAGTAATAAAATATTGAATATATGAAAATTACGGATGTTAGAGCCATTAAAAATAAAATTACCAATTTATCCTTTATTTGTTAATTCAAAGTATCCTTAATTATCTTAAATGTGTGTCTCACACTAGATCTCACGGTTATCACAAATTACGGAGTTCTCATTTAATTAAGCTCATATATATATATATATATATATATATATATTGGAAGGCATAGCGGCATCGAACCAACGAACGACTACCACGAGCACACGCACGCACACCTCCCCGGCGGTATCGGGCATCCACGGGCAGCCCACTAATCCGCCGCTGTCCCGGCCCAGCTTACGCTGAACCTAGAGCCCAACCATAGTCTAAGACTGGGCTGGGGGGCAGCCCAATCAACGATTGGACCGGCCCAAGGACTGGGTACTTCTGATGCCCTCAAATTGACTCCCCTTGGAATCGAACCCGGGTAGATTGAGATACCATCCACAACCCCCCCAGGATGTTACCGCCCTTTGGGAAACCAACTGAGCTAGACATGATTTGTCATATATATATGTATATATATGTATATATATGTATGAGAATGTTCAAATAAGAAGCAAAAAGATTCAGAACATAGAAATAAATAATTCATACGTAAATCATTGGTAAAATTGAAAAATATTTTACTTACCTGTCTTTTTACTAGTTATTCACATATGAAGATACACATGTGAATTTACATTTTCACAAAATGAGTATTATATTAATTACTGAAACGAGCATAACCTTAAAATGGTTAGGTTTAGGTTGAAATTTTGGCCCAGCCACATTTGAGGTTAGGTCAAGTTTAGGTTCATCCTTTCACAATGTTGATCTTTACTAGAAAAATTGGCATCAGCGACGGAAATTAGCGAGGGAAAAGATCCCTCGCTAATTAGTGAGGGATTAGCGAGGGATTGACCACAAAACCAATTCGTTACTAATCCCTCGCTAATTAGCGACGGATTAGTGAGGGATTGGTTTCGTGGTCAATCCCTCGCTAACCCCTCACTAATTTGCGACGGATTAGCGAGAGATTGACCACAAACCTAATCCGTCACAGCGTCACTAATCCCTCGCTAATTAGTGAAGGATTAGCGAGAGATTGTGTTTGTGGTCAATCTCTCGTTAATCCCTCACTAATTAGCGACGGATTAGTCACGGATTGACCACAAACCAAATCCATCGCCAATCCCTTACTAATTAGCGAGGGACACCTAGCATCCATCGCTAATTAGTGAAGGATTAGCGACGAAATTTTTTATTTTTCTTATTTTCTCATATTTATGTGTTATATGTATGCATGTGTATGTGTATATGTTATATATCCGTGGGTCTGTGTTATATGTGTGTGTGTGTGTGTGTATATATATATATATATATGTATGTATGTATACATGTGTTGTTTGTTAAACCACGATGGATCTTAAACCGTCATAAAGTGCTTTATTGGACTATAATGGATCTTAATGGGTTTTATCGGCCTTTAAAGGGTTATATTGTGCTTTAAATGGTTTCATTAGGCCTTAATGGATATATCTGGCTTTAAATGGTTATATTGGGTTTTAAAGGGTTTCATTGATTCTTAATGAACCTATCGAGCTTTAAGGGGTTCTACTAGTTTTAAAGGGTTTCATTGGACCTTAATGGATCTATCAGGGTTTAAAAGGTTCTATTGGGCTTTAAAAGGTTTCATTGGGCCTTAATGGATCTATCGGGCTTTAAGGGGTTCTATTAGTCTTTAAAGGGTTTCATTTGGGCTTTAATGAATCTATCGGGCTTTAAGGGGTTCGATTGGGCTTTAAAGGGTTCATTGGGCCTTAATGAATCTATCAAGCTTAAAGGGGTTCTACTGAGCTTTAAAGGGTTTCATTGGGCTTTAATGAATAAAAATTTAATTATTTTTAAAAAAAATTATTTTTTTTTAAAATATAAAAATTAGTGACGGATTAGTGACGGAAATCCATCGCTAAAAGTCCGTCGGTATTCCATCGGTAAAATAAGTCCGTCGGTAATGCCCTCACTAATCCCTCGCTGATAAGGGCCCTCGCTAATCCGTCGTTGATAAGGGCCCTCGTTAATCCGTCGCTGATAAGGGCCCTCGCTAATCCCTAGCTAATAAGGGCCCTCGCTAATCCCTCGCTGATACTAATCCCTAGCTAATCCCTCGCTAATATAAGTCCCTCGCTAATCCGTCACTAATAATTGTTCCTCGCTAATCCGTCGCTGATGTCTATCGCTAATCCGTCGCTGATAGCATCAGCTACGAGTATTTGAGCGACGGACTATCAGCGACGGATTCAAGCTTTAGCGATGGATTAGCGACGGATTTTCCCTCGCTAATAAGGGTAATTTTTGTAGTGAATTGTTCCAATTTTTCATTGTGATTTATAGGTTTGAAAATATTTTATTTAGACAACTATGGATATTCTTAAAAGAGTGTTTGTTTACTTGCAATCGATTTTGTAACGGCCGCAAGCGATTGTTGTTACAAATTAACTATTGTTTATGTGAAGGTTTCATAGAAGATGCTACAATTGTCTGACAAAATTGTTTTACATGTAGTTCTAAGAAAAAACTATCGTACTTGAATTTCTTTTACAAGATCACTCATTGTTGCAACGTATAGTCTTGTTTTAATTTCCTATTTAGATAAGAATACTAATTGATTTATAGTCGATATTGACGATGTTGATACAAGAAATTGTGATGCTTTTCAACTCCCACAAAAATAATTTAAGTATTAATATTAAGGGTTGGGTTCCGGTAAGAAGTTGAGTTAACGATGAGAAACGTGAGAAGTGGTTATCAACCATTGGATAAAAAATGGACGCACATTAGGATGAGATGCACCGGATGAATTCCCTTTTAATGCGCAATTCATGGGAGGGCTTGAGATTAAAAGAGATCAACGGTTCAGATCCACTTCTCACGCTTCTCACCATTAACTCAACTTCTCACACGATTCTTCGCCTTAATATTAAATATGCAATTACATGAAACACAATTAATTAATACCAGTAATTAATTTTTAATGTAAGTGTTATCGGTCACTAAAAACCTCTTGAACCGTAACAAGTAAGTTTACGAGGCTTCGTTTTTTTTTTTTTAGAATCAAAAGTAGTGTGTAATTACCAAAACACCCTATATTAATTACTACTAAATGAATACACATGCAAGCCAACTTGCAAGAAATTAAAAAACTTAAAATAAAATAATGTACAACGTGAAGCAAGCAAACGATATATATTTAATTGACTAAACAAATACCACATGTTATTTGTGTAATCAAACTTTTCATCATTGAATTAAATAGTACTTATCAATTTGTTTGAGATTAAAAAATTTATTCCTATAAATAAAATATTCTCTATATAAACTACCGGTTTAACAGCCAAAAAATAGACACACGAATATAGCCATGGCGGAGTCTCTATCCTATACTACAAGTTTCTTTACTCCGATCACCACCATTGCCACCACCTCCATCAATATTCCGATTATTACGTACTTCAAACCCTCGATCCGAGCTAAAAAATCATCATTAATCGTGTGTTCTCGCCGTCCAAACTACACTCCCAACCACATCCCAGACCCTAACTACATTCGCATTTTCGACACCACTCTCCGAGACGGTGAACAGTCTCCAGGCGCGAGCATGACCCCGAACGAAAAACTCAAGATTGCTCGTCAACTTGCGAAATTGGGTGTTGACATCATTGAAGCAGGCTTCCCTGCTGCCTCGGTATCCGAGGTAGAAGCTGTTAAGTTGATCGCACAAGAGGTTGGAAATGCAACGGTCGATGACGACATTAATGGTCATGTGCCGATTATTTGCGGCTTGTCGAGGTGCAGAAAGGAGGATATTGACAAGGCATGGGAGGCCATGAAGTATGCCAAATTCCCGAGAATATTGTTGTTTATAGCAACGAGTGAGATTCATATGAAGTATAAACTGAAAATGACAAAAGAAGAAGTGATTGAAAAAGCAACAAGTATGGTGGCGTATGCAAGGAGTGTAGGGTTTAATGACATTGAATTTGGCCTCGAGGATGCTACAAGGTATATTTTTATCTGATAAAGTTCAACTATTTTTGATAAAAATTAAATTATTATTCAAGAAACTTAACCATCGTATATATTAAATATTTTATATTATTAAATAAAATAGATTTAAAAGTACTATACCATCTTGGCACTTTTTATACTAGATCAAGCATTTTTGCCAAGTGTAGTTAATTCTTTAATGTAATATTTGGGTAATTAAGAATAGTAATTGGTTTGCATAAAAAGTGAGGTGAAATATATCAACTTAAACATTTTGTGAGAATGTGAGAAGTGTCATATCATATCTGATTACATGGTATGTGGGTGTTTTTATTCATATATGATTAAACTTGTGTATCATATATGATACCATTCTCGCCTTCTCACAAAATGTTTAGCTTCTCGTTTGAACACCCCTCTATATATATATATAGGAAAAGCTTGCAATTGCATGATCCTCATTGACAATGGACTTGATGCTTGTTAACAGATCGGAGAGGGAACTCTTATATGAGATCCTGGGCGAGGTTATTAAAGCAGGTGCAACCACTATTGGCATTGGTGATACTGTTGGCTATTGTTTGCCTCGTGAGTTCGGACAACTCATTGCTGACATAAAAGCCAACACTCCTGGCATTGAAAATGTCATCGTTGCGATCCATTGCCATAATGATCTAGGACTGGCTGTTGCCAATACTTTAGAGGTATGATTGTTATGTTTTAATTTAGTTTCGCTTTGATGTGATCAATCGTAGTATGCTAATCAATATTTGTGGAAGATTCCAGGGGATTTCTTCAGGTGCAACACAAGTAGATGTAACAATAAACGGAATCGGTGAGAGAGCTGGTAATGCTTCTTTGGAAGAGGTGAGTATAAGGCTTCAATTCTTGTTGATAATACATTTGTATCAATAGATTTAAAAGGGTGGTTTTCCCTTATTATGAAGTTATTGATAGAATCAGAGGTAATGAGTTTTTTTAGTTTTACTCAATTCCTTTTATTTAATATTATTCAACTAATAAAAGCCTCACTTTTTAATTTTGTTGAACATATACAGGTGGTAATGACTATAAAATGCAAAGAAGTGTTATTAGGTGGTCTTTACACAGGCATCAATACTAGGCACATTGTCATGACTAGCAAGATGGTATGTAATACATATTCAAAGCTTCTTTTTTTTTGGGAAGGGTGTGTCTTAGGCTATGCCTAGACTAATCCCTTGACAAATTATGACTGTAAGATATCAACACTGATTAAACCTCAGTGGCCACAATTGTTTTGTAAGCTTGGATTCGAACCCTAGGTAGAGATGGGATATTCCACCACATCCCCCAGGGCCTTAATCAGTACGTCACAACCCTTTTCTCATTTCAACATGTCTTAATTATTTAGGTGGAAGAGTACACTGGAATGCAAGTGCAACCACACAAGGCTATTGTTGGTGCCAATGCTTTTTCTCATGAAAGTGGAATCCATCAGGTTGATCTTAATTAAGAAACACATTGTACACTTCCTGTGGTTATAATCATGGCTACTTATTAATTACTACTTAATTTACAGTTAATCATGGCTAGCTAGATATATATAACCTTGTATATGTCTTCTATTTTGTATGTAGGACGGAATGCTAAAGAACAAAAGCACATATGAAATCATGTCTCCTGAAGATATTGGACTTCACCGATCCGATGAATCTGGATTTACACTTGGAAAACTTAGGTGTGCTGAATTACGTATTGTCCCGTTAATTATATATTATGGGCTAGTGTCTTATATATATTGTCTAACTACTTTACAGAAGATTAATTATGTTTTGTTTATCTAATATTCTAATGATTTTCAAATATATATTGTTTTACAGTGGACGACAGGCTTTAAAAGTTAAACTTATTGAGGTGAGTATATGCAATGTTGAAGTCTTATCAATTTGTAAATAATCAGTAAGCGACACCTTTGTTAAATTAGTATTACTTAAGTATTAATTTGTTCTATTTTGTCTTAATATATTAAGCTTGGTCACAACATTGATGGAAAGGAACTAAATGATCTCTTTTGGCGCTTTAAATCCGTAGCTGAAACGAAAAAGGTATCAAAAACTTTTATATTTCATGGTATTGGGTGTGTATTCATCTTGGATATATATATATATAGCCTTAGGTTCATTTGAGAAATGATAAATATATGAGAAATAGAGAAGTAATCCTACCCATCAATGTTTTAAAACCCGGGTTGACCCGGCCAATTCAACCGGTTGAACGGGAACCGGTGAAGAGATCGGGTCAATTACGACCGATTTTTTGGAAAATTACGACCCGGATTGAACCGCCGGTTTTTTGATAGAACCAGTTGAACCGGTCTAATTGAACCGGTAAAAACCTGGCTTGACCCGGTTAAAAAAATCAATTTCTTATATTTGTGTTTTTTATGTTTTTTTATTGATGTAAAACTTGTTGTTATGTGTTTTTTTAATGTTTTTGAATTGATGTAAAACTTTTTGTTATGTGTATTTTTAATGTTTTAACTTGTGGACATCAAATTCTTGGTTTTATATATACATATATATATATATATATATAATGCAAGAAAATGAAAAATACATAAAATTTATTGAAATCGGGTCAACCACCCGGTTGAACCGTGACCCGATCACCAAAAAACCTGTTTTTAAAACATTGCTACCCATTCATACGGTCAAGATTGGATTTGACTGGTCAAATATTTCGGCTTTGACCGGTCAAAAGTTGCAGCTTTGACTGGTCAAAAGTCACGGCTATTCCAAAAATATAAGGACATTTTCGTAATTTTTACAAAATGCACGTGATGTGTTCATATATGAACTTGTATAATTCACATATGAACTATATGTTCATATGTGAATCAGTGTAATTCACATCTGAACTCTTTTAACTGATTCATATATGAACCTTTGTGATTCATATATGAACTAATTAACTGTAAGCTCATATATGAATCAGTTGAACTAATTAACATATTCATATATGAACTTTTGTGATTCATATATTAACGTATAGTTCATATGTGAATCATATAGGTTCATATATGAACTCATCCCGCGTATTTTATGAAATTACCCATCTACCTTCTATAGACCATGCAATGAATTATCCGGTGCTTCGCGGTCAAAGCCGCAAATGTTGACCAGATGAATGACTAAGATTAATTCTCTATTTCTCATACATTTATCATTTCTCAAATGAATCTCTCCATATATATATATATATATATATATGTATGTATGTGTGTGTACATATATATATATATATATAGACTTGAGATCACGTGAGACCAACTTGTTTTCGTGAGACCTGTGAGACCACATTTTTACACTTGAAACTTCACAACAAAACCTTCACAGTGTTTTTTGCTGTAAAGATTCAGATTTTTTTTACCTTCACAGTGTTTTGCTGTGAAGTTTCAAATGTAAAAATGTGGTCTCACGAAAACAGGTTAGTCCCACGTAAACCAACCCTGTATGTATAACTGTTAAATGCGATTCCTAATACATCTTCTTGGTACAACATGTTTTTGCAAGAATTCTATCCATTGAGTAATTGTCTCCTTTGTGTCCCAGGTTATTACCGATGATGACGTACTAGCGTTGGTATCAAACTGAAATATAGGTACGAATATGCATATTTATTCTTTAGTACATGCACCGTTCATTATCGATGTTAGTTCTAACTAAAGCATTTCAATATTAATTCCTTAAGTGGTGTTATTCGTTTTTATTGTTAAACTTTTCATCCTGTTTGTAATTCATTTTGTACCAATTATATATTAATCGAAAACCATTATCCAGGTTGTTTAAACTGTCGTTGTCGCCATTTCTTTTTAATATCGATCGACTATCCATCATCAAACATTGTTGGTTTAGATCGAGGGATGTGACCCAAACCATGCATATTGCTCGTTTTTGTTGGCATTGGAACACGATCGAGGAGATCAAGAGACCAAGTGTTGCAAACTGAGTATTACAATAATTAAAGGAAGGGTAATTAATTAGCCCTTCAAATTAAGTGTGGAGGATAAAACTGTAATTCATTATTGTGTGTATTTATATATGTATGTATGTGTATTTACTTTGTAATAAGGTTTCTAGTGATGTCAACACATTTTTATTTTAATTAATTCGACCCATTTATTTTTATTTAATTTCTTTATACTTATCCCTCACATACAAAGATATCCAAGATTTTTTTGATAATAGTACGTATCTTAATATACAAAATTTAAAAATAATTATAAAATTATTACACTGACTCAGTTAGGGGCTGTTTGGTTGGTTTTCCATTAAGTTCTGTATGGATAAAGTTGTTTGTGTGAATTAATCTGTCTGTATAGATTGAAAAAGTTTTTGTTTGGGAGAGTTTTTTCATAGATGAAAGGAGTGTGTTTTTTAATTGGGAGGGTCAAGTTTGGAAAAAACTTGACTTTCTGCATAAAGCTCCCCCATGGAAGCTTACTGAATAAGCCACTTTCTATTTCATTAAGCCACTACCAAACAGTCATGTATACCTGACCGGATAAGTTGTGAGTCCCATTAAGCTCATTAAGCTGCTAACAAACAGACCCTTAGTCGATTAAATATAAATGAACCTCAAAATAAGACTAGGTTTAGCTTTAGGTTCAACTTTTTGGCCAAACCACAATATTTGAGGTTAGTTCTAAATTCATTCTTTCATAATGTTGAATTGTTGATGTTTGTCCATTAAAATAAGTTTTTCCAATTTTTGATTGTGACTTATAAGTTTGAAATGTACATTTTAGACAACCATGAATATTCTTAAAAGATTGTTTGTTTGCTTGCTGTGATTGACCTTTTTTAAGGTTGTAATTAAGTGTTTATATATATTGTTGCAAACTAACCATTGAATATGTGAAGTTTCATAGAAGGCACTGAAGTTTTGTATAGACAAGCCATATATAATTATATATTGTACAAATTTACTTCAAGCAAGTGACATTAACTTTGTATTAATTTAATGTTAATAAAAATTAAAGAGTACATTGCTAGAAAGTTGTGTATAACTGATGGTTACTACTGACGGTTGTTAACTGATAGATTATTGAATGAATATCGATAAACATATAAATCAAAAATATTAATACGATTTATCAATGAATCGTCTTGGGAATGATAATTGTTAGTAATCCATTATCAACGGATTAGCGGCAATTTGAGACACTATATTAATACAGCGTTGGAAAACCACCGATAACTATACAATAATATCATTTTTGATTTATTTATTACAACAACGATAATCTGTCGAGAAACCCTAACCTGACCCTTCCACTGTTACCTTAGGGCCTATCACCGACGTTTATTTTTATTTTAATATTATTATAAAAATGACCGGTACGTAATCCACTGAGTGCACACGACAATGACGAATTTTATTTGGGGAGTGCTATTTGCATCAAAAAGGTGCAAATAGTGACTCATAGTTTTCCGATCCAATCATTAATACCAATTATTATTATTATTATTATTATTATTATTATTATTATTATATATGTACTAGATTTGCCCCCATGTATTACACGGGGTAATTTAAATAAATTAAATTATGCCAAAAAAATTATCTTACAGATATGAATGATCATCGAAAATACGGTGGTATTTTTCCAAGCTTTTTTTCCTTCATAGTTTGTTTTTTTCTTTTTCTTTTTCTTTTTTGCAGTTGGTTACAAAATGTCCTTGTTTTAGGCAGTTTTCACAAAGAATGTTTTATAAAAAATTAATAAAAAAATATGAATAAATATTAAAAATTTATAAAGCAAAATTTGTAAAGCAAAATTTATAATAGAGCGTAAATGAAATTATGAAAAAGTACATAGGTAAAATATTAATAAAATAAGAATCATGTATCATAAATTATCAAATACTTCTTTATATACAATATTCTTTGTTATATTGTTAATTATACTTTTATCATCTATAATTAATATTTTTAAAATTAAAATATCATAATGTCAAGAAAATATAAAATTAAAAATGTTATTTTATAAAACTTAATGATAAAAATCAAAATTTTTGTATAAAAATTTAAAGAGAATGAGGTTTTTATAAAAACCCTTAAAGTAAAAATTGATATTAAATAGCCAAAAGAAAATTAAGACAATTTAGTGATTATTTGTATCAAATCACATACTAATTACGACACATTAATTCGTATGTATTTATGATATTTAATAATATAATTAAATCTAAAAATATTCAATATTTGACTCATTTCGAAGGTATTGACGAAACAATTATAATGGTATAATTTGTAAAAAATAAAAATGTTTTTTTAATCATTTTAGTTCATATACATTATTTATATTTATATGATAAAAGTCTAAAATAAAAAATAAAAAAGTAAGGGATTAAAAGTAAACTGTATACCTAATTATAAGGGTAGTAATATAAGGTATAAATTGAAAAAATTGAAAATTAGTGAAAATTTTGTATTAATAATTGAAAATCTTAAAAATCAATTATTAAAATTTGTGAGATAAAAGTTGAAATGAATTTTGTAAAAGGATTTGTATATGTTTAATAATACTTGATTTTCAATTTGTATTACAAAAAAAGTAATACGAAATAATATTTGATTCAATTTGTATTAGAATAAAATATATTCTATTTTATTTTTAGAAAATATAATATATTTTGATTCAATAAAAGATATTCATATTACAATTTTGATTTCTAAATTGGATTTCCGAACATATGCAATCTCATTTTCAACTTTTACCTCATACTAATTTCGACAAATTCCATAGTAATCACGGCATATTAATTCGTATATATTTATGATATTTAATTATATAATTAAATCAAAAAATATTCAATGTTGGACTCATTTCGAATGTATTGATGAAACGATTACAATTATATAATTTGTAAAAAATAAAAATGTTTTTTCAATGCAATTTAGTTCATATACATTATTTATGTTTATATGATAAGAGTCTAAAATGAAAAATAAAAAAGTAAGAGATTAAAAGTAAACTACATATCTAATTATAAGGATAGTAATTGTAAGGTATAAATTAAAAAAATTGAATTAAGGAAAGATTAAATAAGGAATGAATGTGGATTTGCTAAATGAACTTATAGTGTAAAATGCGTTCAGATTCATGTTTAAGCGGGAAAATGAAAAAATAGATTTACAAGAAGATGACACGTGTCACTTCCGTTACTTATTTATTATATGTATAGATATGTGTGTTTTGATTTTATAAATTTATAAAATTTATAACCTTTAATTTTTTTTATTCTATAAATTTGTAACTTTTGATTTGATTTTATTTTATAAATTTGTAATTTTTGATTTTTTTACCTTCACAGAGTCTTCACTGTGAAGGTTCGGATATACCTTCACAGTCTTTTATCTGTGAATGTTTGATTTTTTTTAACTTGGTTTAGTTTTTTTTATCTTCATAGTGTTTTTTTACCTTCGTGACACTGTAAATTTTTGTGGGGAAGAAGACGTAGAGAGTAGGTAGGTGATAATGATTTTAAATATATATTTATATTTTATACCCCTATAATTATTTAGTTAGTTTACTTTATACCTTTTACTTTTCTATTTTTCATTTTTCATTTTTCATTTTTATCATATTAACATATAAAATCGTATATTAACTAAAATACTTTTAAAAAGTATGTTTTAATTTTAACAAGTTACACCATCATAATCGTCTCTTCGAAACCTTCGAAATGAGCACAATATTGAATTTTTTGGATTTAATTATTTAATTATATATCATATGTACTACATAAAACATACGAAACCTGCTTATGACTTCTCCACTCTGCTAATAAGCAGTTTTTGATAAGTCATTCTCAACTGACTTATTTGAAACTTCTTATTAACTTATTTAACCAAATTACATATTTGCCCCTTCTTTCTATAAGTTAATAAGCAATTTACAAATAACCATAAGTTAATAAGCATTTTTACAAATAAGCATAAGTTGTTTTAAATAAGCAATCCCAAACACCCCCTATATATAGCTAACAAATCATAAGAGTAAAATTGCATTCCATCGTAGTTTACTTTCTCATTTCTCTCTCTAATTTTCTTTTAAACTTTTCTCTACAAATTCTCTCAATCCGTCAAAGAAATCAAAGAAACAATCATATATTCGAAATCTACTCTTCGAGCCCTTCTTAGAGGTATAAATTTCTTCTTAAGTTATTTAAGTTGGTAAGTTAGGTAGTTGAAGTTGGTTGGTAGATTATAAGTTTATATTGCAAAGTTATGATCAAATATGTGTTTAGGAATTTTTTTTTTTGTCAAAATACAAAAGGGTAAAGTTTAGATGTTTAACCGCACACCGAGTGATCGGTTTAATATCTAAGAGAATATAATTTTGTGATTAAGTTTAGGATAATAAGCTTTGAGTTTTAGGTTATGCGATATATATGATTGACAATTGCAAAAATATATATCGAGAAATTTACAATTACTATACACTGTGCATGTCACTATTATATAGGATAATAAGCTTTGAGTTTTAGGTTATGCGTACTTGTCGCTTAGGTTCACTCCTCCACTGTGTTATGAACATGTTGTTTTTACAATCGGGTCCGTTAATGGTAACCATTATGTCAAATTAGATATGTAAGAAGAATATTCGTTTCCGAAAATTGTATCACTTTTTTTTCCATCACAGTTATCGGTGTGCTGCTGGATGGACTACCCCGTATTCAGAGCGAATAAAGAAGTACATGAAGCTTTTACGTGTTAATTGTACTACGGATAATGTTATTTTAGAATAATCGAATGTAATATAGATTATTTTATGTTCTATTTATATGTTAGATCGCAATATTTATGTTTTATTTTTATAATTATATAATTAAAAAAATTAGTAATATTTATATTTATAAATATTTATTTATTTTCAAATCAAAACAAAATTATATAATAAAAAGAAAAAAGAAAAAAGACAATAAAACAAAAAAACAAAAAAAATATAATAATGGATGCAATCATTTTTGTGCATTTAGTAAATTCAAAAGTGCAATTAGTCTTCCCTTTTATTTTTATTTAATTTATGTTTTTTAATTCTTTTATTAAAGCATCGTAATCCGATCAATCAGTGAATTGCATATCGTACAAATGGATTACCAACTATTTGTATTTTTATTTAATTTTTGTTTTCTTTATTTTTTTTAGAGTAAACTACAATTTTCGTCCTTGTGGTTTGGTGTTTATAACGATTTTCGTCCCTATGGTTTAAAAACTGCTTTTTTCATCCCTGTGGTTTGCATTTTTGGTTACACTTTCCATCCTTCAACCTAACAAAGTTAAATAAATCCGTTAAATTGAGGGTAATGTAGTCTTTTTATCTTTTTTTAATATTTAATTACATTATATAGTAGACTAAAGCAAAAACCTAACCTAACACACAAATCCCACAGCTCCATCGCCAAACCCATCTTCTTCCTTGACCACCTCCTGCACCATTTTCTTTTTGATACAATGAAAAACTAACCTTGCAGATTGGAATTACAAAATGATAGGCAAGAAAAGAAGAGGCTGATGAGGTTCTTGCATATTGAAATGTTATTCCCACAGAACTCTACTAATCTCGATATGCTCTTCACTGTATGTATGTATGTATCAAGTCTCCCCATCTAGAAGATTATCGGCTTGGTTCGGTCCGCCATATATTCCCTATACGATGAACAAATATGTTACAAACAAAATAAACGATTGTTGTAAATTATAAAAGAACTTACATTTGCTCATCATTATCTTCCTTTTGGAAAAGCAGTTCTTCAATTTTAGAATGAAAGGGCGTCAATCTCTTTTCCTTCTCGGTGAACGGAAAATAAACGATTGCTCTACTCCGGGTGACACTATATTGAACTTTGGATCGAACACAACGATTCCTGACACAAATCTACAAAGTCCAGACATTGTAAAAGTAGCATGATGACTCTGTCCAGGCCTTTGTTTACTATACAAACAAATGACAAAAACGAGGACCAAAAGATAAGTTTCTTTTGACTTTACTAAAACCAAAATGGTACTTGTTGCAAATATCGACCACACCACACTCGGATCAAGCTCAAAAAACGAGATTGAACCGAATAAAAACTTAATCGAAATCAACCAAATAATCACACGATGTTTACGATGCTTGGAAAGGAGAAATCGATGGATAGAATTCCAGATATATGCTAATGAAAACTAGTCTTTTGTTGGAAGAATCGGCGATTTTATATGGAGAGCACGCATCCAAAGAAAAATATGAAACACGGTTGCTAAATTCCGATCACACCACACTCTAACGGACCCCACAAAATGAGATTGAATCGAGTAGAAACTTAATCGAAATTAACCAATATCCAAAATAATTAACTCAAACGAGTTCGTAATGCGGAAACGATAAACTCGAATTCTCAACGGAACAATAATCAACCCACAATAATAATCGAAACTTGACGGAAATAAAATTAAGAAGAGAACGACACCAGATTTACGTGGAAAACCCAAAACGGGAAAAACCCACGGGCGGATGAGACAACCGAGAAGTCCACTATAATCAGTTACAAAGCTTGAGAAACCGGAGAAATCGATGAAAATTTTACAAATTAAATGCTATCGTAACTAGTCTCATTGTTGGGAGGAAAAAGTAGTCAATATAATTTTCTGGAGAGATAGTGAAATAATATGGAGAGCATCCCTCTATAATTTGTGGCTGGAAAACTGTAACAACCCAAAAATTATCAGTAATAAAATACGCATAAAATATCCAAACTCGGGTACCAAAACAAAATCTGATCATAAAGGGTTAATATAATCTGACATTGAATCTATTACAACCAAGAAACTAACGTAAAAGCATCTATGCCGCTACTAAGGCCCGCTTCATACGAACTAGCTCCTAAAGCTTCTCCTTGCCTTAAGAAGCTCCAGACGCAACGCTGCTACCTGAAAATGGGTTTTAAGAAAAGTGGAAACGAGGATTAGACCGAATGGCCTAGTGAATTCCCAACCTCGTCCATTTATAAAACACAAAAGTCGAAGAAATTAATTAAATTAAATCTCACAACTTGATGTCACACGAAGTTACAAGATCACGCCGCAACGTGACCACAAGCATAAGGACTACTCGTCCTTGGGGCCCCCCATGTCGATCCCCATACGACCCCCCATGTCGATGTCATTTCCGTGTGTAGGGAAACAGATTACAAACACACGGTTCAACCATCCCCGATGGTTATATATATATAAATCCTCGACCAATGCACCATCAAATATCACATATCAATACAGATTGATTATACAAGAGATGCATAAAGCTTACCCAAACAAAATCATAATGATGGTAAGAATATCGCGTTAGCAAAGTTAACCTTAAACATAATAAGCAAGTAATAAGATCCATTTCCAGTTCGAAAACACCATTACATAGTTTTAAAACACGGGAACTCACCTGGTGTTTGCCTTTAAGGCACACGCGAACGCTAACTCCAATTAGAACAAATTTTCTACAATCCAAATTTAGCAACCAATAAATCTCTCATTTCTACTCTCTAGAGATTTTCTGGTCAAGGTCCAAATAACAAAACATCCTAGATGGAATGTGGCAGTAGAGTCCCTGGTCGAAGATCCACCCGGGCGACCCCGGTCATATGCTCATCCGGGTGACCCCGGTCGACAAGCACCGGGCAGCCCCGGTCAAGATGGTACCGGGCCACCCCGGTCGACAAGACACCGGGCAGCCCCGGTCGAGATGGTACCGGGCCACCCCGGTCGATAGGCATCGGTCGTAGGAACTGGGTATGAAACCCTTCACAACCCATCGACGAATCCCAGAAATCAAACACCCCCAAATCTTTACATTCTTTTAATTCAATTTAATAACATACACCAGATAACAGTAAATGAATCGAGTCCTTAATCAGAACATTAGGCTCTCCAACCCCAAACCCAGTATCGATTCCATCGAACTGACACAAACTTCTTCCCTAAATAAAAATCGCAGAAATCTTGAACGAAGATAGAGTCCAAGGTTTTGATTAAATTATTTACCTCTTGAAGACAATCCACACAATGCTCTGATTCCTCTCCAAATCCCTGAATCATTAGAGTCTTCCCGATTGTTTCCTCTTCCACAGCGTCGCACCGCGCACACACACACGTATTTATTTCTCTTCCCAAATGAGAAAGGGTTAAGGGTTTTAGACCCCTTTTTGCCAATATTTGCAACCAAGCCCCTCCATTTGTTTATTTTCACCCTTTTCCCCAATTTATTAAATTTATTTAGTCTTCAAGGATTTTCAATCGTTACAACACTCTCCCCCTTAAAGGGATTCCGTCCCTGGAATCTCTTTGTCGAACAAGTATGGGTATTTGGATTTCATTTATGTTTCCACCTCCCACGTCGCCTCCCGCCCTTTGTGAAACTTCCATTGCACCTTCACCAGATTAATATCTTTCGTCCTTAGTCGTTTAGTCTTACGATCCACAATAGTCTCTGGTTCCTCGACGAATTTCAACCTTTCGCCTACTCGAATGTCTGATAAAGGTACTACCATGTCTACATCTGCTAGGCACTTCCTCAGAGTGGAGACGTGGAAAGTGTTGTGGATATCCTTCAGCTTCTCGGGTAAATCCAGTCTATATGCCACAACTCCGACATGTTCAGTTTGTGAAGGTACACTGTGGATTTTCTCGCAATTTATCCGGTAGGTCAAGTTTGTTCATCACTTCCCCACTTCTCTCACACTCGTGAACGGTCCGACGTAACGCAGGCTCAACTTTCCTTTGTTTCCAACTCACACCACCCCTTTCCCAAGGAATACTCTAAAGAACATACAATTCCGACCCGAAATCCTACGTTCCCCCCCCCCCCCCCCCGTTTAACCGCGTAGCTCTTACGACAAACACGAGTCATCTTCAACCTTTCCTGACAAAAATAATAAATACCCATCTTGCCAACTTGACACAGGGTCACTCTTGATCTAACCCCTAAGGCTACAGATGAGAATTCTTGTATTCAATAACATAATACTTGACAAAGCCCCCTAAAATCGCTCACAACACTACTAACTCTTTGATGGTAACCAGACAACCGCACAATGCACCCATCAACCACAACATCAATGCCCTTATTCCTTTGGATATCCATATATTTATATTTAACCTTAAATCCTCCTTCGATCTATTGCCAATCTATTCCCTTGTCAAGATGAGTCAGTCCCAAAGGCATAAAATAGTACACCATTGAATCTATCAAATCCCATACACTTATAATCGCTTCGACACAAACCCACGTAAATCCCAATTTTCTCAAAATTAAACACAATACTCCCTGGAAATATACACCGCATTAATACCTACTCCCATTCCCATCATCGATTACCAATACAATGTTGATAACCAATTTATCCCTACCATGCACAATTTGACCAAAATATCAATTCCATCTATCCCTTGGCACATTCCCATACACTTGAGAACGTAAGCATTCCACATTTTCACTGCCCGAATAGTCCGCCGAAGACTTTAGCTTCCCCATACATATAACTGATTACCACCGAACCCACTCGTACTCATAACTCTCTTAGTCTTATTCCGGTTTCACCTGCCCTACAAGAGGAGCAACACTTTCTCACAATACAGGTTTAATTTCCCGACGTCAAACCCAATACTCACTCAGAATGCTTAACATGCTAAAATTACTCACATCCTCCGGTCTTTCCCTTCGAGCATCTCGACCCATCACTTTACTTGCTTCTATGAAAACATATATCACTCACTTTCAAAGAAAGGCTTACTCGCGGACATAATAATACCCAACCCATAACTGAGAGCTTCTTCATATTCTCGCGTGTTGTTCCTATACTCGCAACGTTGACTCTCTTAGTCACACTCCACATTTTTCCGTTCCACTGGGCGAGCTTCTCAGTTCCAGCTTACTCTCTTATGGCGACATGCTAGCCTCATTTTCTCAACTAACAAATTGGATCTGACTACCGGAATTTACTTATCTCCAAGAATGCTTCACCTCCTTGGTTGAACTTCAATCCACAACAAGGCACTACAACCCACCACAACGTTTTGTTGGAAACAGATGAACTTATCTGGAGTTCACCGCAGACGAGAAGAATACGAGTTCTTCTTCTTGGTTGTCGCCATCTGAATCTTCCTTCTAAATTTCCCAATCAAGATTTACGCTTACCCTTGCCACACATTACGATCTAAATTCATAATCCCACTATAACGACAGTCCATTATTACATTGTAGACTTACACGTCTAATTTGGCATGGCATATCACCCACTTGATCATACCCTTAACTCATCCTTCGCGGTCCTCTTTATATAACCTAGACACACCTCAAGCTCTGCAACATAACACAATTACACTTGATTATACTGGGAGGCGAGTCCAAGTCCTCCCGGTCATCCGCATACATAATCAAACCTGCCTTCATATACACGTACTCACATGCAACACCCAATCCATTTCTTGGTTCCATCTCTTCTCCAATCCAAATGAATCGCGAAGATAAACTCGTAAAATCCAACTCCTATCGACACCCTTAACTCGGCATATTATAAACATCTCCTGCTTCCAACGTAAGAATAATAGACATAATCGTACTTCCACTGTATCTCTGGCCTCAAGAGTTAATAATGCCATCTTCCTTTCCCAAACATACTTCATTTAATTTTACACTTCCTTATCCTTATCTGAAGAAGGTTCAAGGTATACATGATGCAAGGTCTAACTTGCAGGGTCATTCCAACCAGCTTGGGTTCAATACTCTTTAACATTTCAAGTTTTATTATTCACTAACATCAGCATTTCGACGGCTTCGAGTCTTTCACCCCAATTACGACCATTCATCTACAACAACATGCCAAATTTACCAAGCAATAATTCAAACTCCCGTAATACCATCAATGACATAGTCCATTTTTCGACATTTTTTTTATTCCCCACCTCTTCCTTAGTAAGAACACGGAAGAAATAAATCATCTAAGATTAGCTTGATCGACACGTTCCCCACGCTCGAACCATTCCCTGTCCCTAATTCGATAACTTTCACGACTTCATGAGTTCATAGCCTTCATGCATGATGACTCGATAAATAAATAAAATAAAATAAAATATTTCTCTCAATTGAACATTCAAAGGACAAAACACTTGAAAACATTTTGAGCACACATGACTCGACACTTTCATAACTTCAAAATCTTGCACAACGATCTCAAAAATTGTTTGCGCGCAATCTTTTGGTAAAACATCACCGTAATCAACTAAACCGACGTCGCGACAGTCATAATATGGAAAGAAAACTTTCTTACACGACTAGAAAAGCTCTGAACGAAACCGCTTGCACGAAATAAAACAAACGTTTCTCACACTCGCTTATGAAATATCGTCTCAAACTCATTTTGATTATAAAGGCTTGTTGCCAAATGTGTTCATAGGTTTTGCAATACATTTATCTCAACATGAAAAGGAGTGGTATGCTTCCCAACTCACTAAGTTTAAGTAAAATTTTAATCATGCAACAAGGATAGGTTTGTCTTTCCTATTTATCGCCCTCTTGCACGCATCGAATTATTTCCAAAATATGAAGTTCGTTGTGGGTGCATCACCCTTTAAATCATGACTGAGCTCTCGGGATACATTTACAGACACAATGCATGAACTCACTTGCAATTGAAGGCTATTCACTCAATCGAAGTCAACTGTTGCACTCACCCAATTATCCTAGCATCCAACCTTTATCTGTCGTTCACTTTCTCGTAACAACAACAACTTGCAGTTCAAGTGTTTCACACTCTAGCTAATTGATTATCCCACCAAGTTCTCGCCTTGAGCCCTAATGTATAATTCGTATGATTCCGAATTTTGATCCCCTACAGGCCAATAACCCAAACACATTTTTCTCCTCGGTCGGTTCCTCTAACAATTTACTTCAATCCCGATTGGGAAGTCATGAGATTCCATCTTTTTCCAAACCTTGAATTTACACCTTTCAGAATTCTAACCCAAATCCTTTTCTCCTGTCCGAACAGATAAACACCCCATCTACAATCATGGGAGCTTACTCGACACTGAAAGTTCCCTCTAATCAATCATTCACCCGTTTCGAACACATAAGGTTCTTCCTTGGTCGGTCTGTTATTGCTTTGAGTAATACTCTTTCTAGAGTTTATAATCAATTTCATCACAAGCAGCCTCACGCACCGCACCAAACTATTGCCAACAACGCAGGGCTATAACTTTATTCCCTTCCATCACCCCTTCAAAGACTAACCCCTCAATAACACATTCCGGTCGCGACGAGGACTAAACTATCCATGCATAATCAACATTCTATTGACTTTCAAGCATAGAGAATTAATCATAGTACGTACATGTGCCTGTAAATTCGCAATTACATTGGCCAAATGTAATTCTAAATTTAACTCACATGTTAGTCCCCACTTCTCGAAACACACATTCCTATAGCGGTAACCCCTAGGACATCCTATTTCTCGGTTGTGTCCCATGTCCTACAGTTTAAGTTTAGGCCCAACCGGTCGCCTAAATCCCTTAAACTATGGCTCTGATACCAAATGTAACAACCTAAAAATCATCAGTAATAAAATACGCATAAAATACCCAAACTCGGGTACCAAAACAAAATCCGATAATAAAGGTTAATATAATCTGACATTGAATCTATTACAACCGAGAAACTAACGTAAAAGCATCTATGTCGCTACTAAGGACCGCTTCATACGAACTAGCTCCTAAAGCTTCTCCTTGCCTTTAGAAGCTCCAGACGCAACCCTGCTACCTGAAAATGGGTTTTAAGAAAAGTGGAAACGAGGATTAGACCGAATGGCCTAGTGAAATCCCAACCTCGTCCATTTATAAAACACAAAAGTCGAAGAAATTAATTAAATTAAATCTCACAACTTGATGTCACACGAAGTTACAAGATCACGCCGCAACGTGACCACAAGCGTAAGGACTACTCGTCCTTGGGGGGCCCATGTCGATCCCCATATGGCCCCCATGTCGATGTCGTTTCCGTGTGTAGGGAAACAGATTCCAAACATAGGGTTCAACCTTCCCCGATGGTTATATATATATAAATCCTCGGCCAATGCACCATCAAATATCACATATCAATACAGATTGATTATACAAGAGATGCATAAAGCTTACGCAAACAAAATCATAATGATGGTAAGAATATCGCGTTAGCAAAGTTAACCTTAAACATAATAAGCAAGTAATAAGATCCATTTCCAGTTCGAAAACACCATTACATAGTTTTAAAACACGGGAACTCACCTGGTGTTTGCCTTTAAGGCACACGCGAACGCTAACTCCAATTAGAAAAAATTTCCTACAATCCAAATTTAGCAACCAATAAATCTCTCATTTCTACTCCCTAGAGATTTTCTGGTCAAGGTCCAAATAACAAAACATCCTAGATGGAATGTGGCACTAGAGTCCCTGGTCGAAGATCCACCCAGGCGACCCCGGTCATATGCTCATCCGGGTGACCCCGGTCGACAAGAACCGGGCAGCCCCGATCGAGATAGTACCAGGACACACCGGTCAACAAGACACCGGACAACCCCGGTCGAGATGGTACCGGGCCACCCCGGTTGATAGGCATCGGTCGTAGGAACTGGGTATGAAACCCTTCACAACCCATCGACGAATCCCAGAAATCAAACACCCCCAAATCTTTACATTCTTTTAATTCGATTTAATAACATACACCGGATAACAGTAAATGAATCGAGTCCTTAATCAGAACATTAGGCTCTCCAACCCCAAACCCAGTATCGATTCCATCGAACCGACATAAACTTCTTCCCTAAATAAAAATCGCAGAAATAATAGAACGAAGATAGAGTCCAAGGTTTTGATTAAATTACTTACCTCTTGAAGACAATCCACACAATGCTCTGATTCCTCTACAAATCCCTAAATTGTTAGAGTCTTCTCGATTGTTTCCTCTTCCACAGCGCCGCACCGCACGCACACACACACACACACACACATACTGATTTCTCTTCCCAAATGAGAAAGGGTTAAGGGTTCTAGACCCCTTTTTGCCAATATTTGCAACCAAGCCCCTCCATTTCTTTATTTTCACCCTTTTCCCCGATTTATTAAATTTATTTAGTCTTCAAGGATTTTCAATCGTTACAAAAACTGCAACAAAAAAACCATTCAAATGCTTGTACGACTCCCATACGAGTTTGTATACATCAAACTCGCCCGAATCAAACAAAGTCTTCACAAAACCACAGTGATCAACGCGAGATGCAAGCGGGTTTTGGGAGCACAATAGTCGCTTTAGCCACTGTCCTCAACCTCCATATTTGACCATCATTTTGATGACTTGACTTTAAAAAACATCCAGCTCATATACTTTATCTCCACCACCATCACTTTAACAACTTTTATCCAACTTGCATGCATGCATATTTGGATACAAATTTATATGTGATTTTGGAGTCAAAATTGAAACTGCTTCATGCAACTGTCCACCACTCTTTGGCTTTTCCAATGCATACTAAACATAAGCTAAAGATGAGTTATAAAGCCAGTTTGGAGATATGGAAAACCCTTTGAGAGCAGTCACAAACAGTAGCTAAATTGGGTTATCACACGAGTTTACCCACATAAAAGTCGCCATAGATATCGTTTGTAAAGCCAATGCATGAAGCCTCCTTTGTTGGTTGTTGCAGCATCCATTCTACAAATGGGAGCAAATCCCCACTAAAGGTGTTCACTTTCTGGAAATGTGATGATTGCGTCTGGGACGAAGATGAGATTCACATGAGATGGAGAGGGAGGGTAGGGTGAGGAGAAGGGAGGAGAAGAAAGGAATCCAACGAGAAGGGAAGGGAAAGCAGAAGCTCTGTTTTGGAGAAGGGTTGCCGGAAAAACGGGAGGAAGAAAGAAAAATGGTGCAGGCGGTGGTTGAGGAAGAAGATGGGTTCAGGGTAGGCTGTGGGGGTTTGTGTGTCAGGTTAGATTTTTGTTTTACTTTTTACTTTTATTTAAAAGATAAAAAAAATTAGAGTAAATTACATATTTGGTCCCTAACGTTTGGTGTTTGTTACGGAATTGGTCCCTAAACTTCAAAAATGGCAAATAAACCCCCCACGTATGCATTTTGTGTTGGATTTGGTCCCTCGAGCTAACGGTCGTCTATTTTTTCGTTAAGCACAAGGGTATTATGGTCATTTTACCTATTTTATTTATTTTTCCATTTTTTTAATTAGTTTACTTGAATATTCATCCCCTACCTCAAGAACACCAACATCATCAAGCTTCAAAAAAGTCAAATCAAACTCATGTTAATAATGCAAAATCCTAAATCAAACCCATATTCAAACACCAAAATCCTAAATCAAACCCATGTTTACTCTAATTATTTTTGTTGAATGTTCATCTTCTACATGATGAACACCAAGAACATGAACCTAGAACATGAAGCTTAAATCAAACCCATATCCAATAAATGAATCGATTACATTGAACCCCTATGTATTAAAAGAATCTTGAACCAAAAATATGGATTCATCTTTAGAACACAAATTTTGTCATCAATACAAATTAAATCAAACAATTCTTAATCGTACTTCTCTTTCCAAGAATACACCAAAAAAGACACCCACGAAGTCGTCAGAAGTGCATCGTCGATGAGTTGCATACCACAGTGAGAAGACGAAGTGGCCGGCCGGAAAATGTAGTCTCGATCTCTTTCCATCTCTTATATCGATCTCTCTCTCAGATCTCTATCCCTTCTTTTCTCTCAATCTCTATCTCTCTCTCTCAGATCTCGCCGGAGATTGGGTTTCGCCGGAGCATGGGTTTCGCCGTAGACGGGTTTCGCCGGAGCCTGGGTTTAAGGTTAAAGGCTCATGAGTTTAAGGTTACAGTTTTGGTCCTTGGTGTTTAAAAAAATGGTTAAATAAATAAAAATGTTAAAAAGACAAATTTACCCTCGTGTGCATCTCACGTGGGGGCGTTAACAGCAGGAAATAGACGGTTGTTGCCTTTAGGGACCAAATCCAACACAAAATGCATACATGGGGGGGTTATTTTCCATTTTTGAAGTTTAGGGACCAATTCTATAACAAATGCCAAACTTTAGGGACCAAATCTGAAATTCACCCAAAAATTTATTTATAAATAAAAAGATAAAAAGACTACATTACCCTCAATTTAACGGATTTATTTAACTTTGTTAGGATGAAGGATGGAAAGTGTAACCAAATGCAAACCACAGGGACGTTAAAAGCAGTTTTCAAACCATATGGACGAAAATCGTTATAAACACCAAACCACAGGGACGAAAATCGTAGTTTACTCCTTTTTTTATGAAAACCGCCGATAATCAACCGTTGAAGTGCAGATGGTACTGACGAATTACCAATGAAATTTAAATTTATTTATTTTTTTGTTTTACTGACGAATTTTAAATTTATATAGCAATTGTTTTTCTAACAAAATTTAAATTATATTTCAACTAAAAACCAAATTACCGACATCCACCAGTCATTCTCATCAATCCAAATACCGATGGTATTTTGATGGTTGTTTATCAAACAATGGATCCATCAATGATCAATAGGTATATCGTTTATAGTTAAATTCTTTTTCTCCTATTTAGATAAGAATAATAACTGGTTTGAAGTAAGAACAGAATTACGTGTATAAATAAGAATAAAAAGTCTCGTACTTAATGGATCTTATCGAGGTTGATATATATAGTTTCATCTAAAAACGTGTGATGATTTCAACTCCAATGCTTTAAAAACATATTAATTAATATGAACTTTGCAATTACGTGAAAGACACTGATAATTAATACCATTATCATATTTTAACTAAATAATTGATAACATTTTATTTAAATATATAAATATCGATAACTTGTAGTTACCCATCCATTAAGTTTTAAGTTAAACATTATCGATTGCTATAAACTTATTAAATCATAGCAGCTAATTAAAACCTCTTAATTAAATCATAGCAAGTTTACAAGAATCTTCATTGGCTTATTTTTAAAAACCAAATACAACATGCAAATGAGCCCCAATATTTTTGGTATTTCCGTTCAGGATTGTATTTTGAATTTTGATATATATATATATATATATAGTGTTTGGTTCATTTGAGAAATGGTAAATATATGAGAAATAGAAAAGTGATCTTAGCCATTCATATGGTCAAGATTGGATTTAATTGGTCAAAAGTTACGGCTTTGACTGGTCAAAAATTACGGCTTTAACTGGTCAAAAATTACGGCTCTTCCAAAAATATAAGGGTATTTACGTAACTTTGACAAAAACACGCGCGTGTTCATATATATGAAGGCATGCAGTCATATATGAATGCATGCGTTCATATATGAATGTCCGTAATTTTAAATAAACACTGACTGCATGCCTTCATATATGAATGCATGCGTTCATATATGAATGCATGCAAAAAAAAAAGAGTGACATTCATATATGAACGCCTGTTTTTTGCATGCCTTCATATATGAATGCATGCGTTCATATATGAATGTTCATAATTTTTACATAAACACTGACTGCATGCCTTCATATATGAATGCATGTGTTCATATATGAATGCATGCAAAAAAAAAGAGTGACATTCATATATGAACGTCTGTTTTTTGCATGCCTTCATATATGAATGCATGCGTTCATATATGAATACGTACAAAAAAAATAGTGACATTCTACTAACATTCATATATGAACGTCTACTAACATTCATATATGAACTTCTGTTTTTTGCATGCATTCATATATGAACACACACGACTAAAAAAAAGTGATATTCATATCTGAACGCATGCGTTCATATATGAATGCGTTTGGATAATTTACAAAAATACCCTTCGAATAATAAACAATGTGAGGAACACGGGAGTGGACCATGAGAGCAATTATCCCCTAATTCTCGGTCAAAGCCGCCGATCTTGACCGAATTAATGGTTTAAGATCATTTCTCTATTTCTCATATATTTAGTGTTTCTCAAATGAACCTTTCCATATATATATATATATATATATATATATATATATATATATATGAAATTAAAATAAAATAATATAGAATGTGAAGCAAAAAGAGAATAAACAAACACTATGATAAATTTGTGATCAAAATCTTCACTTGCACACAACTTAATGAAATTTAATATATCATAGAAGATCTTCTTCACTTGATAGACGTGGTTTAATTAAACTATAGTTTGATCACAAATATATTATAGTGTTTGTTTATTTTTGATTTTATTTTACGCTTTACATTATTTTATTCTAATTTCCTTTTTCGTCCTCGAAATTGATCATAATCCACAAGTTTTTGTTTTCAAAAGTATCATGTGTCAATCACAAAATATAAGATGCTTAATTAATAATAATAACTACATTTTTGGTCCATGTGGTTCATTTATTATCCTAGTGGTCCTATGGTTTGCATGTCTTTAATTAACGATTTAATCTTTCGAAATAATTCTATCAAAAAAGTCTATCAACACAGCAGTATGATTTTTTTTTCTTTTATCTAGCTATTACAAAATATTATATACATATATACAGAGACACACCACCGTCACTAGTTCGTGCACCACTACTACTTTATTTTGAACGGCGAAATTTTATAAAACTAGCAAGAAGCTAGAAAAAAAAACAATTACATAGAAGTAATGGTAAGGGAAGGATTAGTAAGTCAACCAACCTAATTAATAGACAAATTGCTACTTACCCAAAAGTAAGCACGAGTTATAATTCTCTCAAAAAACATCGCCTTCCTTGGCTTCGGGTTGCCAAAGAGAATATCATTCCGAAACACCCATATAGACCATAAAGTGGTAAGCGTAACGACCTCAAAACACAAAAACACCTCCCTCTTCAACTGAATTTAGTCAATCCAAGCGATCCAATCTGAATAAGTATGGAGATTCGAAATATCATACGCCACCAGCGACCGATAACAGCCCATAAGTCTTTAGCGACAGAATATGAAAAGAAAAGATGACTGCAGTCCTCCACTCCTATATCACAATTAGGACATAAAAGAGACGAAACATCGATACCTCTTTTATCCAAATTTATCCGAGTAGGGAGCCGATTAAGATGCAAGCGCCACGTGAACACATTAACTTTGATGGGAACAAGTCTATTCCATTTAGTAGGATGAGAATCCACCTCCAAATGACTAGAATCAATTAAACGCTTAGCTAAAGCCACTAAAAAATCACCCGAACCTTCTAACAACCAAACCCATCTATCCTTTTTGACCGGAGGGCACAAAGATAAACAAAATTTGTTGTAGTTCACTAAATTGGACAGCCTCAACCCCACCGACCACCACTACTAGTTGAATTTTGCCAACCATTGATTTTTGAATATTTAAATATCAACAACTTGTTATCCATACCATTAATTTTTAACTTAATGTAGATCCCAGTGTAGTGTAATCACAAGTAAATAAGAACAATGATGAACAGATTATAGGCCAC
Source organism: Arctium lappa (assembly GCA_023525745.1). Lineage (NCBI taxonomy): Eukaryota > Viridiplantae > Streptophyta > Magnoliopsida > Asterales > Asteraceae > Arctium > Arctium lappa. The sequence continues at coordinate 14,712,754 of CM042056.1, read as the reverse complement.
AGCAACTAGTCATATGATTGATAATACTTCAAAGGGTTAAGGTTTACAGAGAGAATTTCTGATTAGGATATGTAAACCTAATGACTAGTAAACTGAATAATGAATTTCTGAACAAACAAATGAAATAGAAAAAACTTTAAATACGTGGGCTCGCAGGCCTAATGGGCTTATGGGCTTTAAGGCCCAACAAGCTTACAACTTTAATAACTTGACATAATCTACCCTGAACTTCTATTTAATTAACAAAGTAGCCCTAACAATCTCCCCCTTTAAATAGAAGTTGATAATCACGCCAGTTAGGAACATAAATTTTTCGGAAACCAAAGCTGATCTCGAAATATCGAATCTGAGTCATGTACTCCATTCGCTCTTCAATTACACCCAGTGCTTCAAGAACAAGTGACTTGTATTTAGGATCCAAAAGTTGAACCCCTTTTTCATCTTTATCAAGTACACGCTTCAACTTTTCTTTCAGCAACATCAACGTACCGTCACAGAATCTGGCAATCTGATTAAAACGAATGAAACGCATAATTCCTTTGTCATTCACGTAGGTCATGCCAAACTCTGGAAGCTTTATCACAGTAAATGCAGGTACATTCTGGGCGTCAGGCGGAATCTTCAAATCAGGCTTGAGCATATTAATCTTTGGCTGGTTGCTTTCTAACCCAATCTGAAAATCTTCCACCGAGGCAAGTTTCATTGCACACTTCATATATCTCTTTACTGTCTCAAGTGCATCAATGACTTCCCCGGGTCTGTTAGTTCTGGTCCTTAAGTCTCGAAGAATGAACAGCAGATCTTGTGGTTCAAGAAACGGAAAGTCAGCTTCAGAGAAACAATACTTCTGACCATCTTCTCTAGTCACCATGAAATCTGAATACTTTACTTTCATGAAGAAACTAGTTAAAATCTGATCAACCGATGTAATCTTCAGCTTTGTCTTGTTGTTTTTAACTTGAAACTTCTTGTACACGAATATGAGTTCACGCTGCTGTTCCTTGCTTTTCATTGACTGTAGACCATGCAGTACAACTTCATCATACTTACGTATCCAGTGGGCAAAGATCTTCTTTTGGCTTTCTTCAAGGAAAGGAACTTTTATTCGGACTCTTTCCCACTTGGATGGACGAACTGGAGTAGTACTTTCTGTTCCCATAACTGGAGATGCTGGAGGAGATCTGAAGAGAATATCTGATTCAGGAAGATCAGGATTAGTAACAGAATAGGTCAAAAATGGAACCGCAACAGAAGTCTGATCGTCTGGCTGATAGTCCGAATGAATGATCTCATCTATTTCGGCTTGCATGACTACCAGCGCTCGTTCAGTATTCGCACATTCTTCCGTCGGTTCATAAACTTCATAAGGATCAAGTATCAATGCCCAGTCTTCAGGGACTATCGGAGAACCTTCATCAAATTCCTCAGGCTTTTCAACCCTTGGAATATCAAACAACACTAACTCCATGCATTGTTCCTGTTCCTGTCCCTGCCCTTCTGATCGAGTACCGGAACCCGTACCCTGTTCAACCTGTTCTGACTCCACTACATGTGTCTCTGACTCCACTACATGTTAGGGCTACTTTGTTAATTAAATAGAAGTTCAGGGTAGATTATGTCAAGTTATTAAAGTTGTAAGCTTGTTGGGCCTTAAAGCCCATAAGCCCATTAGGCCTGCGAGCCCACGTATTTAAAGTTTTTTCTATTTCATTTGTTTGTTCAGAAATTCATTATTTAGTTTACTAGTCATTAGGTTTACATATCCTAATCAGAAATTCTCTCTGTAAACCTTAACCCTTTGAAGTATTATCAATCATATGACTAGTTGCTGTGGCCTATAATCTGTTCATCATTGTTCTTATTTACTTGTGATTACACTACACTGGGATCTACAATTGGTATCAGAGCGAGGTCGCGGGTTCGAGTCTCCCAGTGTGCAAATGCTGGGGGGGGGGGATTGTTGAGGAGAAATCCCAACATTTGCTGGGAATGCCGCAAGCATCCAGCGCCCTCACCTTCGAATCGGGAGTACGTAACTGGCCGGGACTAATAGCCCCTCATGTCCGCCTGTCGCTTAGTACGGGGTTTTGCGCTACCATGGTATAAGGAAATAAAGTAGCGCCTTCACCATAAGCAATTGCTTTTGGTGTAGTGGTAAGCGCTTGATCCTAACAAGTTAAGCGTGCTCGGACGAGAGCAATCCTAGGATGGGTGACCTCCTGGGAAGCTCAAGCCTTGGGACCTAACACTTAACATTACCGATTGCTAAAAACCTTTTAAAAATCTCTTATATCAATATAAGATTGTATTTTGGATCTTGATATACATGTTATAAAAATGACTACTTATAGGAAATTAAAATAAAATAATAAGGAACGTGAAGCATTTATTCGTAAATTAAATAGCACTACAATATATGTGTGATCAAAATCTTCACTTGATGCACACAATTTAATTAAACTAATTTAATATATCATAGAAGATCTTCTTCACAAATATATTATATCGTTTGTTTATTCTTGAGTATATTCACGTTCTACATTATTTTATTTAAATTTCCTTTTTCATCCTCGAAGTTGATCAAATTCCAGAAGTTTTTCTTTCCAAATATATCACAAAATATAAACTACACTTTTGGTCCACGCGGTTCATTTATTATGTTAGGGGTTGTTTGTTTACCTCTTAATGGTTTCATTAAGAGGCAACCTTTGAATCATTAAGAGGTAAATCTTGTTTGGCAAAAATAATGTATGTCTTTTAATGGTTCCAAAACCCTCTTAATGATTTTGTATCCTAACCCTCCCTTAACCATTAACAGTCTTGATTTCATTTTGAACAATTAAAAAACAACCGTATATCATTTTGCACTATATCATAAGAGTCTCTTAATCATTCTGACCACTTAATTATTCTACACTAAATAATTCAGCAACTGCCAAACAGCCCCTTAGTGGTAACTATAGTTTTGCATTTCATTAATAATTTAGTCTTTCAAAATAACTCTTGTAAAAAAAAATCTATTAACTCAGCAGCAGTTGGTTTTTTTATTTATTTTTATTTTTATCTATTACAAAATATTATATACATATAGATAGATACGTAGGGTTGAAAATAAACTAAACGTTCAGTGAATCGTTCGTGAACCGTTCTGCGGGAAGTTTGTTTATTTAATAAACGAACGAACATGAATAAGTTTTTTGTTTGTTTAACTAAACGAACGAATATGAACAAAGACCTCAAAGACCTCGTTCGTTTATTTATGTTTGTAAACATTCGTTCGTTTACGTTCGTTAATGTTCGTTTACTTATGTTTGTTTATATTCGTTTACTAATAATAATAAACTAGCAATTAAGTAATAATTATTATTAAAACTATAATAGATATAAATAATAATAATTTAATAAAGAAATATCAATTTTTTTTAAAAATAAATAATGAAATTGATGGTTACTATTTTCCTTCATATAGATATGTATACCTTGTTATTTTTCAAATAAATGATTTACACCGTTCCCTTGTATAGATGTTTGATAGTTGAGAGCAACTCATCCTACATTGGTGGGATTTTCCATTTGGATGATCAATGCTCTAGTATATATAACAATTAAACCTTCTTTGTTTTCACATTTAGTTTTGCTTAGTATATTGACCCTAAGGGCTTGAGTTCTTTTAAGTATACACTACTAGAAAAATTAGCAAATCTCACAAAATATTACCAACAATCGAAATTCGTCGGTTATTACCGATGGATCCGGATATTTCCGAAGGATTACGGACGGATCCGTCGGTGATACCACCGCCGATGATGTTTAATCCGACAGAGGTTACCGACGGATTACTGACAAATTTTTCCGTCAGTGAAAGTCATTTTTTTTGTAGTGATAAGTATTTTGCTTATGTTCATTTAAATTCGTTCGTTTAGCTCATTTAAGTTTGTTCGTTTACGTTCGTGTATCTCTTAATAAACGAACGTAAACGAACACGAACTAGAACAAAAAAAATTCTTAACGAACGAACAATAACACTAAAAATTTCGTTCGTTTACCGTTCGTATTAGTTTGTTCGGTTAAGTTAAACGAACGAACACAAACAAGTCTCCGTTCGTGTTCGTTCTATTCGTTATAGACACACACCATCGAGATAATTTCCCTCCCCTTTCCACCCCTAGACTCTCCGGCCACCGTCACCAATCCACGCGCCACCACTACTAGTTGAATTTTTCCAAATCAACTTTTGTTTTTTATTCAACCCAAACATTAATTATAGGAGCCTAAACAACACCAAGACTCAATCCATATAAATGGGTCTAGGTCTTTACTATTTTGCCTAAACAAAAGCAAATAATTAACCGTAGAAAATATTCGAGCAAAGAAATTTGATTACAAAGATTTGGGACTAGTGTTCTTTTGCTTCCTTGTTTAAATAATCTTACTAATCATTATCCATTACACGATTGATTAGTAATAGCACCTTCTGCGGTAAGTTTTGCTCCACATTTCTCCACCGAGCAACGGTTTTAACACAAAAGATGACATAAAAACTCAAAAAAATTATTGGTTTTATTTGTTTTTAAACTCACATCTAAGTATATATGAGGAATTGACATTCTTTAAACTCGCAAGCACCAACCCTATCCACGAGAAATCACTGGGATATATAAAGAGAGACACGTGAAGATCCCAACCCTAAACACGAGCACATCTCATGAGAACTTTTGATTCGAAATCTAGGCGGTTTATTAGTCAAATTTACAGCATTAATCGAACGGGTGGTGCATGTTGGTGTTGGTGAAGTGGCGGGAAGAGATGAACATAAATAAAGGGGTCTCGGTCTGCCGAAGAAAATGAACACAAGGAAAAGAGGTCACTACTAAACAAAGGACTATTACCAATGGATATCCCATCAGAAACTTTTCCTGCGGACTTCCGACAAATTGCTGGCGGAATCAAGTCAACACCAGCATAAACCCGTCGAAGATCCATCATAAATCTGTCACTGAAGTTTATATATATATATATATATATATATATATATATTTATTTATTTATATTCTCGAGAAAATTTGCAATAGATTCGTGACAGATTTATGACGGAATTCCTATCCGTGGCAAACCCGCCACAAATCTGTTCCAAATATTTGTTAAATTAAAATTAAGTTACTTAATTAAAGTAATTAGAAATTAGATAATCAAGTTAGAAAAATCAAATTAATTTTTGGCGAATTTCCGACAAAAATTATTTTTTTTTTAATTTAATTAATTTATGTTGAAAATCCATCAAAAATTAATTTAATTTTTATAATATCATTTTTTTAAAGTAAACTTCATTTTAAAATTGAAATTAATTTTCTATGGATTTCTAACGAAAATTAATTAAATTAAAAGAAAATTAATTTCTGTTGGAAATTAATTAGAATTTAAAATATCATTTCTTAAAATTAAACTTTATTTTAAAATTTAAATTAGTTTCTAGCGGATTTTCGACAGAAACTAACTAAATTAAAGTAAAATTAATTTTCGTTTCAAATCCGCTGAAAAGTAGTTTGAATTTTAAAAAATCATAATTAAAATTAAACTTTTATTTTAAAATTCTTTATTATTTCCGATGGATATTAAATGGAAATTAATTTTGTTTTAATTTAATTAATTTATGTTGGAAATTCGTCGGAAATATTTTGAAATAATTTTTTTTTTTGTTTTTCTATCATTCATTTCACGAACTTTGTGACGGATTTTTGGCGGATTGTCTTATCGACTCGACTACACACAATATGCATATATGTAGTAAATATTTGCACACATACACGTAATAAGACACATATGGTATTATATTGGGCCTTAATAAGTCATAAAAGATCATATTAAGCTATAATGGTGGTTTAGTGGTTTATATCATGGTATAATGGTGGTTAGTTGTCTAGTTGACCTTAATACACAACACATGCATATATGCAATCGATACGTGTACACAAGCATATAATAAGTCACCACTGGTGTTATTGGGCCTTAGGAAGTCATAAAATGTCATATTGGGTTATAAAGATGGTATGTCAGTTATTGTTATTCTCAAGGAATTAGTGGTCAAACCAACTCTTTGTGTTAAACTCATTTGCACGTGTGACACAAAGATTGACTACTCAAAATTAATCAATTAAGCTCATATTTTTCACAATTGCTCCTTGTGAAAAGAACTCTTCTTTCTCTTCGAAACTCTCATTCAATAAAAGGGAACGTAGTTTCTCGGGAACCAAATGGTTCCCTAGTAAAGAGTTTCAAGAAAAAATCTTCTTAATGCGACTGCGGAAAGGCTTAAAACTAGCTAAAAACATAAATCTAATTATTAAAAAATGACACTACTTCAAATATTAGGAGTTGGGAAAGTTGAATTAAATCACTGAAAATATTTTAAAAATCGAAACTTTTTTATATAAAAGAGAAAACCAAGATCATCCATAATCATTACTAACTCAGATCAGAGCATCTCCAACAGCTTTTCTATAACTTCTCTAAAATAGATAATCAAAAGTGAAAATCTCTAAAAAATATAACATTCAACTCCAACAGATTTGTTATTTTAGAAATTTTAAAACAACTTATATTATTATAATATTCTCTAATTTATCATCACAATACACTTAAATAAAACTTAATATAAAATGATAAAAGTTGAATCTCATTGGTAGGAATGCATAAAATAATCATTTTTCTCTCCTACTATCAAGTTTTAGAGAGTTCTTTATATTTAGAGATTTTTTCATGATTCTCTATTATAGCAAACAAGATAACAATGTTGTTGGAGAGATATAGAAAACAAAAACCCAAATTTTTTTTTTATTTTAGCAATACTGTTTGAGATGCTCTCAAGTGTTCCTCAAACCCAATTAATTTTATTGATTTAATCGATTCAACATGCATTGCTTAAACAAATATAAATATGAAATTGATCCAACACTTGGCATAATACAAGCCTATCCTAACTGACCTCGCACTTAAATTATCATCTAAACTATTGTGTCTGGTACGGTGAGGTATAACTACAAAAATAACCGCTATTAGCGAGCGAAAAATCCGTCGTTAATCCCTAGATAAAGCTCGAATCCGTCGTTGATAGTTCGTGGCTCAAACAGGCGTAGTTGATGCTATTAGCGACAGATCAGCTACGGACATTATCGACGAATTAGCGAGGACCCTTATTAGCAACGGATTAGCGAGGGAAACTATTAACGACGGATTAGCGAGGAAAACTATTAACGACGGATTAGCGAGGGTTCCTATTAGCGACGGATTAGCGAGGGTCGCTATTAACGACGGATTAGTGAGGCCTCCTATTAGCGGCGGATTAGTGAAGGTCACTATTAGCGACAGACCCACTAACTTGTAGCGACGGAAATCCATCACGGATCCCTCACTAATACTTTTAGTAATTTAAAAAAAATTAAAAAAAATTAATTTTTTTATTCTCACACACACACATATATGTGTACATATATATATATATATATTATACATATTACATTTACCGTAACATGTTTAGAAAACATGTCATTAAGCCACTATATAGTAGTCGTGTATAGGTAAAATGCAACAGGATGCTAGACTTAATTGTAATCGGTAATGAAAAATCAAAACAATTATTCTTAATTTAAGAAACACAATCTAATACATACATGAATCCAATAGGACCATACAAAGAAAGAAGTGTAAAACTACAATGATATATTTTTCCTTCATCAATTGATCTACTTAATCTTTTTAATTTCCTTCATCAATTGGTCATGTTGTAAAACATCAATACCTGTACAACGACCATAAAGTGCCCATGGCAGGACTGGCATTCATAAATCTTAAATCATATACTCTTGTTAGTTTTTGCATCAAACAAGTAACATGTCAATCACCCGTTTCAGCTATCTTTGACATGAACATATAAATGTAAGTAAGCATAGAAGAAACAGACTATTAGGGTCACTACTACAAAATAAATTTTTATTAATGGTTGTTTTGGACTTTATACACAGTTTTGCAACTGTGTGTAAGGGGTGTGTGTGTGTACGAAAGTTTTAGACATTTATACACGGTTCCAAAACCGTGCATAAAAGGCACAATTTTACATAGTTTCAAAACCGTGTAAAAAGACCCATATTAACCGTTTATAAAAATGTTTATCTTACACGGTTTCCATAACATAACCGTGTATAAATGTAACCATTTACAAAAAAATATGCAAACATTTGTATACGGTTTCTTTACTAGAACTGTGTATAATGAGATAGAACAACCACCCAATGAATTGACAATAACCTTACCGAGGAATCACAAAACGTTGTAAATACAATGCTACATCATTATCAATAGATAAAATACCCAAGCAGTAATGTTACATGGAAATTATAATGTACCATTAATCTGCTAATCAGGGATGGAAGGGTTATACTTTGTGGGTTGAAGAACTATCCTATAAATAGGCAAAAGAATACACCTTCGTTCCATAGTTGGGAGTCCACAATTTAGATTTTCTCTTTGCAAGATGAGAATCCCATATATTTAATATAACAGTCACCCCAAGATTCCCTCTCACCATCTATATAAGATTTAGTAAGTAGGCACTAGTGTTGAGGTGAAGGATGTCATGATATATCATATATGTCCCCTTCTTTTGTTAACCAAAATTTTAGTGTTAATTTTATTAACTAATCAGGACCGTTAATCTTGTAAATCAAAGGTTTAGGTTAAAACAGATTTTTTTTAATATTAAATGGATGAACATGGATCAATAGGGGATTTTCATATATGAAGAGTGGTAAAGTAGTCAAATGTTAAAAATTGGTATAAGGAAACCACTTGATCCCCATATTTCAAGGCACAACTAAATCGGAAGTTTCCGATTCCGACTCTCAAGCCTCCGATTCGATTTGATACGATATCTTCTCCACTTCTCAATTGATTCAATACCTTCATCTATGAACGTAAAATTGTAGACATAGATGGTGGATTAAAATTTTCTTCTCATATGAACATGAACACCAGTATCTATAATTCACATATGAAACTGCCAAGAATTATGCAATACTGATTTGCCTCTATGATGTTGATATATGAATGTGCGAAGTGAAATATGGAAAAGTAAATTACGATTACATATTAACTTGAGTTTGGGTTCCTATATGCACATGTGAACACAAAAACCAAAACCCCCAAATAGAGTCAAATACCCGGTTGAAACATACGAAGATATGCATAAATAGAACATGTTCACATATGCATAAATCTACACATCAAAGTATTCATTTTTGCATGTATATGGTTGTTCATATATGAGCATATGTTCACATATGCAAACAAACACACAAAGAACCAGATGGAGGCAAACACATAAATGGAACATATGTAGAAATTTACCATGTTCATATATGCACATATTAACAAATTAAATTATTACAAGTTGCTTTATGCACACATGCACTAGTTCACCGATAAACTATTAGAAGGTTAACTGCGGCACATATGAGCCTCTTCTATTCTGGAAAGATTTCGGTTTCTTGTCGTCGACGAAACATATTGTCGCTGTGGTATTTGAAGATGATTAACATGATCTTGACTGGAGAATGAATGAGAGGCATTGCGTTTTCTTTGATTAGACTACGGTTTGCATGTTGCATAATCCATGGGGAGCAATGATGGAGATAATGGTGATGGCTTGAAAAAAGTTGAGTGTAACAGTGGAGAAGATTAACCACAATGTTTGTGGTGTAGCGGTAATCACCTGGGGAGTTCATAGTGCTCAACCCGGGTTCGATTCTCTGCATTCGCAACTTTGTGGCCACTGTGTATAACCTCAGGGCTGCATGTTTTAGCAGTCAGTTTCATTGTCAAGGGATTAGTCTGGGCCAAAGGCCCAGGACACCCTTTCCCAAAAAAAAACAGTGGAGAAGACAACTAAATAAAAAAAGTCTATTTTTAAAAATAAAATATTAAATAAATATCTTCCATACTTATCTCCTAAAAAGGTGGATGACTAAAGTAACCGTCATTAATTATAAAAAAAAAACAAATTATATAAATACAAAACTACCCTTCTATTTATGATACAGGGAGAATTCAAGCGTTAATAAGAAATTTTAATAATAATTGGGAAAAAGGAAAATGGGACCGAAGAGAAAAACGAGCACGAAAGATGCTCGGGATTTGGCATCAAAAAAGAGGCAAACATAAAGCACCAATTAAGTTCTCATCCACGTGACATACATTAATCCTACTTTCATTCTAATTCTTTGCTTTCCATATTAGATTTAATTTAATAATTATATTAGCTAGTAATTTAGGATTATTTAGTTTCCTTTTATTAGTTATTTAAATAGCTTCGTAGTTAGTTTATAATTAGGATAATTCTAATTTCCATATTTATTTCTTAGTTAGTTTAGCTATAAATAGGGTAGCTAGGTTTCATTGTTAATGAATTCAATCAAGTTTCAATTAATAAAGCTTAGCTTTTTAGAGAGTTTTCTCTTAATTTTGAGTTTTACGCATCGTAATTCTCAACCGTTAAAGGGTTTAGACGCTTGTCGATCCTTCCGCAAACCTACGCTGCGTCAGTTTGCGGAAGGATCGACAAGCGTCTAAACCCTTTAACGGTTGAGAATTACGATGCGTAAAACTCAAAATTAAGAGAAAACTCTCTAAAAAGCTAAGCTTTATTAATTGAAACTTGATTGAATTCATTAACAATGAAACCTAGTTACCCTATTTATAGCTAAACTAACTAAGAAATAAATATGGAAATTAGAACTATCCTAATTATAAACTAACTACGAAGCTATTTAAATAACTAATAAAAGGAAACTAAATAATCCCAAATTACTAGCTAATATAATTATTAAATTAAATCTAATATGGAAAGCAAAGAATTAGAATGAAAGTAGGATTAATGTATGTCACGTGGATGAGAACTTAATTGGTGCTTTATGTTTGCCTCTTTTTTGATGCCAAATCCCGAGCATCTTTGGTGCTCGTTTTTCTCTTCGGTCCCATTTTCCTTTTTCCCAATTATTATTAAAATTTCTTATTAACGCTTGAATTCTCCCTGTATCAATTTAAACCCCAAGAAAACTTGAAATCAAAACAAAGGAAGGAATTTGATTGGTCAATAATGGTTAACAAAGTTAACATTATTTATATGGTTAACAAAAGAATGACCCTCTCTCTATATATATATGTATTCTTATCTTACTGCAAAGTGATATAAATGGGGAGAGAAACAAATGCATAGACTATCAAAATCTTGCTTAGCATTCATTAATACAATGCACATCACAAAATCTTGAAATTTACATATAAATCATTTGATGGTAATCTAGTAGAAACATCAATTACCCACCAGATAAACTTAAGAATCTTCCATCTAAACTTATAAACGCAACATGTACATGTAAACATTTAACATAATTGATAATAATCACAAACACAAGCTTCTGCCAAATTTGTTTTAATATAAAGAGCAAAGAGTTGGTGTTGATAGAATTTTCATCAACTTCAGAAATCTTCCGGCAAACAAGGGCCAGTGAACTTTTATCAAAATTGACAACATAAAATCTTGCACCATTTTTTAGCTCAACAAGCATTGATCATATGAAGTTTGCCAAGACTTTGAATATGCTTTCATCTTAATGGTTTCTATGAACCTTTTGTATTCAGAAATCAAATCCCTATCTGCTCACTTGTCTTCACAAATCCAAACTCCACAACGCTTCAAACTTTGTTGAATTAGAACAAAACTATAAATGATATGAAATAAGCAAATGCTACACATCACCTAAAATTATGAAATAAATAAAAGCAAACCAACAAAGAAATTGTTCAAAACATCTAAAGAGTCAAGCAGGATCAATTTTAAGATTTGTTTCAAAGGTTTAATTGCAGTGTATGAACCATAAAAGGTACCAAGCAGGACCGATTTAATGTTGACAAAGACATTTAACTGGGGTTTTAAGAAGAATCGGACTTGTCATAAAGTGGTGGTTCGAGTTACTTCCACATCTTCGTCGAAAGTGTGGACTAATTAGTGAGGGATTAGAGACAGATTGTGTTTGTGGTCAATCCGTCACTAATCCCACGCTTATTAGTGAGGGATTTTTTCCCTCGCTAATTTCCATCGCTAATACTCAGTTTTCTTGTAGTACCAATGGACTATCTCTCATTGTTGGTTAACCAATACACTAAATACAATCCATAAATGGGAAAAAAAATCATGTGAAATAGCACATGATGTATCAGTTTTCAAGGTTATCACAATTTTATGTGTTCTCAAATGAAAGCCCCCTACCTCTGTATATCCTTACCTAGGTCTATATTAAATACTCTATATGACCCAATATAAAGTGTCCACTTTTTAAGTAAATGTCTATTTTCTCATTCTACCCTTAATTATGAGATGGATAAATTTTTCTATAATTAAGGGTTAAATTGTCATTTAGTTAATTAAACAATATGCTTTTTTTTATTATGAACATTTATTTTGGGACGAATGGAATAATTTTTTGACTTTTTGTAATTAATAAACTACTTAAATTAAAATTTGTTTTCTTATAATGATGTAATCATATTTTTTTTAAAGTATTGTCATGAAATAACTCATAACCGGTAATTTGAAAAGTTTTGTCGTTATTAAGATTTATCATATAAGACGTAATTTGTCTTAAAATTCTTTTAATAAATTAAAATCACTCAAGATTTATTAAGTTGACCATTATAAAAGTCATATCACTATGTTAAAAAGTATTGTTAGTCTTAGGGACGAAAAATGAAATGAAATAGAAGCTATAATGATTAACAAAACAATTTTTAAAGTCTAGGGACAAAAATAATTGTAAAAAAATAACCATAAAGACTAAAATCATAGTTTACTCTTTCTTTTATAAAACTATTCATGTTTTAAAAAAATGAGTAAATTACAATTTTCGTCTATGTAGTTTGTTAAAAATTGCTAATTTCTTATCTGTGCTTCTAAAATTATGATTTACAATTCATTGTTGTTTTCGTTTTTCTTATTTACATAATCTATCATTGTTTTTGTCCCTATAGTTTGCAGGCTTTTTTTCTATTTTCGTCTCCCTCATTCTTAAAGATAGAAATTAGCACCATGACAAAAATATCAATAAAATGTGAACCATAGAGAAGAAAGTTGTAATTTCAAAATTATATAGATAAAAGTCACAATTTTAACAAACCACATAATTGAAAAACATAATTTACTCTAAAAAAAATTTAAAATATATATAAATTAATAATTTGAAAAAAGAAATAAAAGATAGTGAGAAAGATAGAGTGTTGGCAATAGGAGCGATGTTTAAAGGAATAACTAAAATGTGGTAAAAAAATGATTTTTAATACTTAAATGGTTCGATTAAGATGGATTATGGATCGACCCAAGTATTGACATGGTTAAACTTGTCAATATATTAGATCAACATATCAAGTTTTTTGATAAGTCAGAGAGCGGCAGATTCAGGAGTTTTGCCTAGTAGATGCACTTTTAAAATGGATCAAAGGCTCATAAATTAGTCCAGAATCTTTTTAGTCGAATTCTACCATTTAACAAGTAGGGAGGGGTGCATGTATCCTAACTCTAAAAAAATAGAACATCTTGATACCCCAAATGGTTTAATTAGACTTCTTTTAATGTTTTTCATGGTCCAAATATGGAAGCATAGACTTGTGGCCCACTTTAATTGGAAGACATCATGAATTAAGGTTAGGGCCTAGGGTATGGTTAGGTTTTAGCTCCAAATTTATTTCATCTCTCTATAACCTTAACCTTAACTAGTTTATTATTAAAGATATATTCTTTTTCACTTTATGTAATCAATACACTATCTTCTCTTTCATCCCTCTATTTATTGAATTAATCCTAGATAAACAAAAGTGAATAAGAGTTTTTTTTGGTAGTTGATGAATGATTTAATGCAAAATGATTAAGTGATCAGAATGTTTAAGATGTTCAGTATGATATAGTACAGAATGAATTATGGTTGTTTGGTAATAGTTCTGAATGAACAATCTTTATTACAACAAATTATTATTTTTAAGTCTATGTGATTTAGTTCTAAATGAAATATACGTGTTTGACAAATATTTGAATAAAACAATTACTTTGCAAATATAAACTATATACTCAATATTATTCGTTCAAAACAATATTTCATATTAATTCAAACAAACATAACATTACTGTTAACAGAAGAAAATATATCCAGATTTAAAACAACAAAACCCACTCTTAATCAACCTTCTCATAAAAACAAATGTAGACCCGAAATTTCTGCATATATATCTTTCATGCATACCCATTATGATACCCTCCATTATCGACTAATCCCAAATTTCCAATCCCATCAATCACACCATCCACTTGTTTATTAGTATTATTAGATATGTATCCGTACGTGATGTGGTGCAAAACATCTTGAATCTAAAGTTGAGAACTCGAAAGTTTAATCTTGTATCATATTTAGTTTTATTCTCCATCAAACAATACCAAGAATAACCATAATAGATTTTTTTAAAGAATATATATATATATATATATATATATATATATATACTATATTATAAAAACGGTATAAAAAACTCTTAATTACAACATTTTAAACACAAGGTATAACTAATTAAAGCCAATTACTTAATTTACAATTTCTTAATGCTTTGGTACAACGTTTCCAAGCACAGTATCTCACATAATCATCTATTTGTGGAATGGATACTCGTTTATTAATATATATTTGTTTTTTTGGTGGAAGATTTTATAAAATAGATTTTATATTAGCATAATCTATTTTAAATGTAGATTTTACATTTAAATCTATATTAATGAGATGTAATATAAAATCTTTTTTCTTTCGTATTTTTTTATATTACATCTCATAATGATTTTTCCATATTTTATTTTATAAAATCTTTTTCCATATTTTATTTTATAAAATCTTTTTACATAATGAGATGTAATATTTTCTTCCGTATTTTTTTTGCTAATATAAAATCTATTTTATTTTATAAAATCTACACGTATTTTTTTGATAATATAAAATCTACACTTATTTTTTTCACGAGCATTAAAAGAAGAAAAAAGAAGGTTGATATGAATTAAAAATAAAAAATAACGAGATACACTAATAAATTATCGTATTCTTTAAAATAAAAATATTCCGCAATACTTTCCAAATTAACCAAGTGTAAAGAAAATAAAATAGAAACGATGTAGATATAAAAATATTCTTCCATATTTTTAATATATTTACATTTAAATGTAAAATCAAAAATGAAAATAAAAGATTTTAAAATATTCTCTACATTCACTATAAATATATGTAGTTTCTCTATGTATCATCCGAGTACAAAAAGAAGACGAACGATCGGGTGTCAATGGCAGAACCTGCAACTGAACAAAAGGTATTCCACTATATTTTTGTTTCTTTGAAAAACTACTTTTTTATATTTTATTTTATTTACTGGGGATTTGTTTATATTTTTCAAAACTCACAATCATATTTTTCGAAGTAGGGGAATAAGATATATATACATATCTTTATTTTTATCGATTAATACTATGAGGTCTTGAAGTCAATAGTCAGATAAATATGTTGTGAGACATCTCGTTTGAGTTTTAAATAATATAGTACAAAACTATTACCAATATTATTGCACAAACTCATAACAACAAACGATTAAGAATATATGCAAGTTAACCACTTATGAAAATACATTCGTTTTTCACATTGTATTTCATTAACTGTTAACAGAGAAATTACGTTTCATTTTAACTCGGTTCAATATTCCAACAAAAAATTTATCATTCCGTGCAATGCACGGGCCCAACACTAGTATATATATAATATAGATATATGGTGTGAAATGTACAAGTTTAAAAAAATCTCAATACAACATTATTGAAAAATCTCGATACGTATTTATCATATTTTATAATATTATTCAATTAAAAAAATATTCAATGATGAACTTACTTTGAAAATGTTGACGAGATAATTATAATGGTATAATTTGTAAAAGAAAAATAAATGCATTTTATATTGTATTTTAGTTAATTTATGATTTTGTATTTTTAATATGATAAAAGTGTAAAATAAAAAATAAAATTATAAGGATTATAAAACAAATTAATTCTTATATATTCATAATATTTAATAATATGATTAAATCCAAAAAAATTCAATATTAGGCGTATTTCAAAAGCAGGACGAAACGATTACAATGGTATAATTTATAAAAAAAAATAATGCATTTTAATTCATATACAATTATTTATGTTAATATGATAAGGGTCTAAAATAAAAAATAAAAAAGTAAAAGATTAAAAGTAAAACTAAATACCTAATTATAAGGAGGTTAAATATAACTTATATATTTAAAACATATTGAATTAAGAAGAGGTTTACCTTGAAAACGGCATGGCTTCGTCGTGGCTCCTAAGACTTGAGGTTTGGCATCGTCGCCACGCCATTTAGAACCTTACTTACTATCAACTCTAGTCCCTATTTTAAATTAATTACAGTTTTGGTCACTGTGCTTGTCAATCTATTTCACTTTTGGTCCTTCAGACTAACCGTTGTTAGTAAGAAAAAAGGAGTAAACTACAATTTTGGTCCCTATGGTTTACACGAATCTCCGAAGTGGTCCTTAGACTTCAATAACTACAATTATTGTTCTTACTATTTACATTTTGCTTTGAAAATCGTCCATCAACTTTACTTTGTTAATTTTTTCGGTTAAGTTAAGGGTAATTTATCATGGTCTCCGATGGAAATGTTTCGCTGACATTCTGTTTTTCAGGTTAATCATGGCACAAGAAGGACATAACGACTCTCCTCACCACTCTGGTGATGAGAATCAGAATAAATTGATCAAAACGCAGATGCGGCTCTCATACATCCAAATGCGTACCTACAGATAGCTGCTAACAACTTCCACCTGGATGTCGAAGCTTTCAACTGTTGACACCCCATTGTTGCGGAAATTCTATGAGGTCATCCTTTTCGGTTTTCCCTCACGGAAACTGCTATCGTTCCCAAGATATATCTGCAACAAGTCTGGAATTGTAACCCCCTCAACTTTGGAAAGAACAACTAACTAAAACTTTGATAAAATAACCATATAAGGATAAAATCACTTCTACAAATTCATCCTTGGAAAATACTTCAACTTTAAAGCATAAATAACTTCAACATTAATTAACTTAGGTCTTACACCAAGACTACATAAGGTCTGGTATTACTCAACCCAGTACAAATTGTTATTCCCAAAATACATAAAACTTCACCAACCTAATCACTTCTCGTGCGTACAACTAGCACTTATATCTTCAGAGTGTTACTAGTACTAATCTCCAACCGGAACCTAATGCACATGCCAACAAATAAAAAGGTTACGCTAACGGCTAATGAGTCAAGAGTTTTCATCATGATTAAAATAGTTCGTTAAACAAAAAGAGTGCAACTTAAATCATGATTTCCAAAAAGGGTTTATATTAAATATGCAAACAACGCATTTTCCAACGCCTACAAATTCATATGGCGAAAACTCCAAAATATATAGCATTTCCCCAAAATGAACTCAGATCCGAAACTCCCTCAAAATGTGAAAAATGTATTAAATTTCCAAATAATATAAACGGGAATAAAACTCTAATATTCAAAATATCCAAACACGGATAAGGCGTAATACGTAACCCATAAATCATAGAAAAAAATCCATATAAATATAATATATCCCTAAAAACATGGAACTAAACCCAATACTTACGTTACCATAAAATGGAATGAAATCCAAATATCAAAGCATGGAAGTAGCATATTTCATTTAGGGGTGTGCAAAACCCGAAGGGCCGGAAAACCCGAACCGAAAATGAGGTGTTTGTGTAAAATCCGAATGCCTCGAAATCCGAAAATCCAGAACCCGAATTATGAGGAATATTTGGGTTCGGGTTGGGTTTGATTTCTTGCCACCCGACCCATCCGAAAACCCGACATATATATTATAAATATATTTATTAATCTAATTATCCTTCAAAAACCCTAAATTCTAGTCGTTCGTAGTCTTTTCTAGAGACTAAACCTACTATCAATTTATCAATCCTCTCAACTAATTGAGTTTATCGTCAAAAGCGACCGAATATTATAATTTTTTTGCATATAATTATACCGACACCCGACCGAACCCAACCCAACCCAACCCGAAACCCGACGAACCCGAACACGAAGTAATCCGAAATCCAAAGCCCAAAGTTCGGGGCTTGGTTTCTATATCCGAAATCCGATCGGATAATTGATTTCCCACCCGAAACCCGCCCGCCCGTACGATGCTCACCCCTAGTCTCATTCAAATCTTAATATACATGGAGGAAAATCCAATATTAAGGTCATTATTTGCAGTCAATCGCACAAACCCAATGATAATAAAGCAAGGACATTATAATATCCAAAATATTGTTGGTTGACAATGGGGGAGACCCGTATCCATTAAGAGTAGAAGAACACAAAATTATGCTACTCGTACAACGTTAATCGTATAACACTTCACGACATAAAAGCCCAAGTGCCCCTACGACTCCTTTCAAGTTACACCCAAAGAGACAACCGACCTTAGCGACATTGCCAAGACATGGCGGAGGCCCAAAACGCCCATCAACATGATAGCACAATCGGACTCAACCCTCCTAGTATAAAGTTGAAAGGTTAAGGTCATAAAACATGGGGTCTTGGAGTCAAATCCCGCAACACCCAGTTGACCATCAGATAAATACTAACTTACGTGCCTATGGATCCAATACAACACAGTGTAAAATTACATGACTACACAATAATGACCAATGCACTCGAGCATGTAATTATCATTAACATGCAACAAGATGCAATAAGATGAAAATTATAAATGGGGCTCTACATTGAGCCATTAAAACCAGAAAAATGTCCTCAATATTGTTTTAAGTTAAAACTGAGCCAAAAGCTCAAAAACTCAATTGACCAACAAATAAAGGTCCTCAAACAATAAAACGCATTTAACCGGCGTTTATGCAAACACATATCTCAAATATATGATTAACTCAAAAACTAGTCATTGGTTGTGACAAACGGTTTTCCAAATGAAATCATACCCTTATATTTTCAAAATGCCCCATAACACGAAAACATGCACTTTCTAACCGGTTTATAATACCAAATACATCAAAATGCATAAATCATCAAATAGACTCCATTTGTACAATAAATCACCAAGAGACATATTCTTGAGATTTTACTCATCAAAATATTCAAATACCACCAAGCAAGCTAAAAGATACCAAATATTAATGTAAACTCTCAATCTATCAAGATCCTCAAAACATTACATTCCTCAAGTACTAGTAACTTTTTCTTCTAAGATGTGACTATTTTACATAAAACTCTTCCTACGATGAACAAAATCAAATGTACTTGAATCGTGAGATTCAAGTTCCAAAATAACATTTTTATACCTAGAACACCCTTTTTATAACACATTCTAAAAGATAAAATATTTACTAGCAAAAAGGGTAAAAAAAAAAAACCCAAATCTCCCAAAAACCCTTAATTGGTCAAAATTCATGGATGTGTAAAATACATCAAGAGAAATGTTCTAGGATACTAAATGAAGCTTTTTGACATGAATAAAATTTTAGAAATGGTTGGGATAACTTACAAATGGGTTTTTAAAAAACCCCCAAAATATGGTCAACAATGGTGAAGAGATGAAGATGTTGAGCTTCCACCCACAAGGCTTGAATATCTAGCTCCCAATCTTCTAAATGCACTTGAAGATTTTGATTTGGTGAAATAAATAGGTTTGGACCGATTTGGAAGAAAGGGGACAAGGGTTGGTGAAGAAACAAATGAGGAAAGATGAGGAAAATTGGATTTAAAGGGCTACAAATTTCTACCCACTTTTTGCCCAAATCTCACAGGCGCGTGCAAATGGCTGCACGGGCACGAGCAGTGAAATTTTCGACCAAAGATTGATTTTTTTTCCAAAAGCGATATCCAACCCAACCAACACTCCTAATACTTTAAAATGACCATTTAAGGTTAAATTACCTATTAAGCTTAAAATTTTACTTACACCAAAAATTCGTGTGTTATAGGAACACCATTCACTATGTAGCAGAGGAACATCGTGAACGACTTGAGGCACTCCTAGACACGACTCGCTTTGTGATGACTCGAGAGAGCCTCCGTCGGCTCCTTCAACTTCCAGCTGCCACAAACGTTCAAGGAAGGGCAACTTATGATCCACTAGCAACGAAATCTCACATGTGTGCTGATATCCGGTCACTCAGGTACTCGGAAGACCTGAACCAACCATCTGCATTCAACCGCAAGTACTTGACGCCTCTATGGTACACGATGTTCACCATACTCAACTGGTGCCTTCTTCAAAGACGAAAGACATAGACCAGTGCAGTGCCAACTTCCTCCGGCTGTTCCATGGCGTGGCTTTTCATCGCCATGTCGACTACGTTGGCCTCTTGTGGAACAAGCTAGTTCAAAACGTGTAAGGCAAAGACAACTCAAAGCGGCAGAACTTCGTCCCATTCATGCGATTTCTCCAAATTGCCATATGACACATGATGAACGACAACCCATCCATTCCACAAAGAGTGACACACCATGTATGCCTCCAAAATCTTTTTCCTTATAATAATATAATCATAAATAACTCATAAGCCGTAATTTGAAAAGTTTTGTCGTTATTAAGATTCATCGTATAAGACGTAATTTGTCTTAAAAATCTTTCAGTAAATTAAAACCACTCAGGTTTTATTAAGTTGATCGTCATAAAAGTCATATCACACGTTAAAAAGTATTGTTAGCCTTAGGAACGAAAAGTGAAATGAAATAAAAACCACAATGACTAACAAAATAATTTTTAAAGATTAGGGACGAAAATAGTTATAAACAACAAACCATAAAAACAAAAATTATAGTTTACTCTTTCTTTTATAAAACTATTAATGTTTTAAAAAATAGAGTAAATTACAATTTTCGTCCTCTAGTTTGTTAAAAATTGCTAATTTCGTATGTGGGCTTCTAAAATTATGATTTTTATCCATATAATTTACAATTCGTTGTTGTTTTCGTTTTTTGATTTACAAAATGTATCATTGTTTTTGTTCTTATGGCTTGCAGTTTTTTTTTCTATTTCCGTCCCTCACATTTAAAGATCAAAATTAGCACCAAGACGAAATAACAATAAATCGTGAACAATAGAGAAGAAAAATGCAATTTCAAAATTATATAGATGAAAGTCACAACTTTTAACAAACCACATACATGAAAAAAGTAATTTATTCTAAAAGGTTTAAAAATATATAAATTAATAAATTTGAAAAAGAAAAAGAAAAAGAAAAGAAAAAGAAAAAGAAAAAAAAGAGCGAGAAAGATAGAAGTGTTGGCAATAAAAGCGATGTTTAAAGGAATAACTAAAATATGGTAAAAATATGTTATTTTTAATAATTAAATGGTTCGATTATGATGGATTATGATCGACCCAAGTATTGATATGGTTAAACTTGTCAATATAATAGATCAACATATCAAGTTTTTTGATAAGTCAGAGAGCAGGGGATTCAAGAGTTTTGCCTAGTGAATGTCTTTTAAGGTGGATTAAAGGCTCGTAAATCAGTTTGAGGTCTTTTTAGTCGAATTCTACCATTTGGGAGATTTCTAAGTTTTTTGATTGATCTTGAGAGACTATTTCAATTTGAGAGATTTTTTCGGCTTTGGGTTAATGTTCCTTATATTTTCTAATATCACAGGGCACCCATCAAAGTTTAACGTGTGGATCTATCATACCCCAAAAAAAACTTATATTTACGAAAGTTGATTGAGTCGGTTGAGTCGGTGCACGGGGCCCCACTGAGATCTTCATAGGTCGGCCCAGAGGCAGATAACATAAATTGAATCAAACTAAAATCAATGTAAAAACCAAAGAGACTTGTTTGATATTCCCAACAAAGGATGACAACCTAAAAGGGAATTAGAAAATTAAAATAAAATGAAATTTTGTCTCTCTTTTTTTTTACCATCAAAATATTTTAAAGTAAGTATTTTATTTGATAAACTAGAAGTTGTTGATTAATATGTTAATTCTAAATTTTTAATACAATCATAAAAATACAACATTTTGATACCCCAAATGGTTTAACTAGACTTCTTTTAATGTTTTCATGGTCCAAATGTGGTGGAAGGTAGAATTGTGGCCCACTTTGATTGGAAAACATGATGAATTAAGGTTAGGGCCTAGGCCATGGTCAGGTTTTAATAACCTTGACCTTAACTAGTCTATATTAAATAACTTTTTATGACTTTTTGTAATTAATACACTACTATATTCTCTTTTATCCCTCCATATATTGAATTGAATTAATCCTAGGTAAACAAATGTGAATAATAGCTCTTGGGTAATTGATGTATGATTTAATAACAATAATTAAATGATCAGAATAATTAAGATATTATGTATGATATATAGGTTATGTTTGGCAAAAAAAAAAAGATAGCTTATAAGCTAGCTTTTTTTTTTGTTACATGTTTGGATGACCATAAGCTAGCTTATAAACTAACTTATTGAAAAATTACTCATAGTAACGTTTTGAAAAGCTAGCTTATCAACAACCAACTAACTTATAAGCTAGTTTGCCAAACAATGCCATAATGTAGAATGAATTATGGTTATTTGATAATAGTTATGAATGAACAGTCTTGATTACTACAAATTACTATTTTTAATTCTCCAAGTAATTTAGTTCTAAATGAAATATAAATGTTTTGCAAATATTTGAATGAAATAATTACTTTACAAATATAAATTATATATACTCAATCTTACTCGTTCAAAATAACATTTCCATATTAACTCAAACAAACATACTAACATTATTGTTAACATAAGATAATATATCAAAGCTCAAAACAACAATAGCCCACTCTCAAGTCTCAACCATCTTTTCATAAAAACAACAATAGGCCCAAAATTTGTGCATAGATATCTCTCATGCATACCCATTATGATACCCTCCATTGACTAATACCAAATTCCCAATTCCATCAATCACACCATCCACTTGTTTATTATTATTATTATTATTATTATTATTATTATTATCAAATATTTGATATATAATATTTTTATTTAATTAATTAATATTATTTAATATTAATTATTAAATATTTGTAATTATAAAACATTAATACTAACTATTACTAATTGTTAGTTATTTAAATATTAATATTTACATTTATCATTAACAAATAAAGAAATACCATTTTAATTAAAGTTTTAGGTAAGTTTATTAAAATTCCTTCAAAAAAAAAAGGTAAGGATATTAAAACAATAAAACTCAACAATATACATATAAATAATTTATTCTGATAATTTATGTTTATAAAAATATAAACATCAAAATTATAATTTAATAAAACAGTAATTCATGAAGTCAGTTTTTATATTAAAATTATATAATTGTTAAAATGTAAACAATATACTAAATTGCATTCTAATTAAAAAAAACAAAAAAAAATGGCATATAGATAATCATCTTAATAGAAGTGTTTTTATACACAAAGTATAAAATAATTAAGTTTTTTTTGTGATAAAATTTTGTATTAAGATTGTTTATTTACTTTTGAGTAATCATACAAAATATAATAACATTTATTTTATTTTATAAGATTTTTCTCTTTTTAGACATTTTAAATATTTAATTATTGATTAATTTTTTACTAAATATTTTTATAAATATAGTTGACCACAATATTTTTTTAATTTAAAACTTGACATTTTTTGGATCTCATAACAAAAATTAATTTGACATTTATTTTGTTTTCTATTAAATATATTTTATTATGCTTAAAATATTGAATTCATTATTTGTCACCTTCCTCTATGTACAAAAATTCACAATCGGTTTGGTTTTCTTGAAAATTATAAATAATTAATCGTCACTTTTTATATTGGTTATAAAAGCACAAACAAATAAAAGAAAGGGTAAATTACATTTTTATCTATAATCTAACCCACTATCAATTTTAATATTTCTTTTAAACTAATTACAGTTTTAGAGTTGCCAATTTGTTTCATTTTTGGTCATTCTGACTAACTTTTGTTAATAAAAAAAAGAGTGGTAAACTACACTTTTGGTCCCTGTGGTTTACACGAATCTTCGAAAGTGGTCCTTATACTTCAATAACTACAATTATCGTTCTTATTGTTACATTTTCCATTTGAAAATCGTCCCTCGACTTAACTCTGTTAATTTTTTTCGTTAAGTTAGGGGTATTTTCATCCTTTTACTTTAGAAGGACAAGTTGTACATTTTTGTTTAAACTACATGGACTAGATTATAATTTACTCTATTTTGTATTCACACGGACTCACAGGACCATCTTCGGACCTCCAATCACCATCTCCGACGACCTCACCTATTCCAGTCACCATCTCTAAAACAAACAAAAAACCACTTAACCCCAATCTTATTCACTATAAAAACCAAAAATCAACCCACCTCCTCCCTTTTCTTTCTCTTCGTCGAAATACACAAGAAAAACTCACCCGTTTGCTTACCCTTCCTCTCTTACTCTCCTTCCTATTTGTCTAAACCCCCTCCCCCGTTTTCAAATACATGGATCTCGACCCTATCGCAATACACATATCTTCTACCACCGACCTCTTACCACCGTCCGATATTGACCCTGCAATGATCACATAAACCATATATCGACTCAAAGATATGGGGTCTCCCTATCTGTATGGATCCATCTCAGTTCTTGAGTTTCACCATTCAACAGATCGTTTCTACCATTCAACTAATCGACTCAAATATCTGGTGGTTAGGTGGCATTTTTTCCAGATATGATACTGGGACATGAAGGGCTGGAGAGTGCGGGAGGTGGTGATATGGCCGCCAGAGGAGGATGTTAGAGGTGGTGATGGTCCCTGTGTTCGTGTGCGTATGTGGTTATATATAACTTATCCTTGTAAAAGTAAAAAGATGAAAATACCCCTAATTTAACGAAGTTAAGTCGATAGACTATTTTCAAAGCAAAATGTAAACAATATGAACAATAATTGCAGCTATTGAAGTTTAGGGACCACTTTTGAAGATTCATGTAAACCACAGGGACCAAATTCGTAGTTTACTAAAAAAAAGAAGTAAACTACAAATTTAGTACCTATGGTTTGTCTAAAAACACTTTTTGTCCTTGCAGTTTTGAAATACAAGACGATTATCATGGTTTACAAAAACGTCCCGATTTGATCCATCCTTCTAAGAATCGTTAAAAATTATGTTAAATAAAAAAATATTTTAATATTATATAATACATATATATATATTATATTTAAATATTAATGCCTTAAATAAAATTATTTATAAACTTATTTATTTTTATTGACAACTATATCTATTATAATACACAAAATTTTTGTTCTGTTTTATTAAATAGTAGTTTTTAAAAGAAATTGAATTACAATGAAAAGAATTTTGTTTTGTTTGTAGTATGATTTGATTCAGGAAATATACTATACATTTAGTAAAAAATTCACGATCATTATACATAATAAATAGGGACAAATACGTATACATATCACATTTTTGTTCCTCTATCGATTTTCGACCAAACTCAATTTTACAAGTGAACTTTTACTAGAAATAACATCAAGAGGTAATAATACATGGGAAATTTACATAAGCAGTCAACCTGACAAAGTTGTTTAACTTTTTAGCCAATCCTTACCCAAAAAGCTTATACATATGCCTAAAGATCAATTTTCAGTAAATAAAAAAATCCATACACATATACATAAGCTTTCTACGTAAGGATTTTACTTACATTTTTTTTGTCAGAGCATCTCCAACAACTTCTCCATTTTGGAGAAAATGGAGAAACTGAGAATTTTGGGTCGAAATTGTGCTCCAACAGTTCTCCAAAATTACATCTAAAATGGATAAAATATGAGAGAGAATGATTTTTTCTTCAAATATGGAGATTACCCAAAAATGATTATCAAATTAGAGGACCAATAGGAAACTTTGAAAATAAATGTGTAGAGAGAGAAATAATATTATAATAAATAAATAAAATATTTTAATATTATAATTAATGTTGGATTCTCTAAAATGAGAAATCTATTAGATATATATATATATATATATATATAGTGTTTGGTTCATTTGAGAAATGGTAAATATATGAGAAATAGAAAAATGATCTTAGCCATTCATATGGTCAAGATTGGATTTAATTGGTCAAAAGTTACGGCTTTGACTGGTCAAAAATTGCGGCTTTGACTGGTCAAAAATTACGGCTCTTCCAAAAATATAAGGGTATTTACGTAACTTTGACAAAAACACGCGCATGTTCATATATATGAATGCATGCGTTCATATATGAATGCGCGTGTTCATATATATGAAGGCATGCAGTCATATATGAATGCATGCGTTCATATATGAATGTTCGTAATTTTAAATAAACACTGACTGCATGCGTTCATATATGAATGCATGCAAAAAAAAAAAAGTGACATTCATATATGAACGCCTGTTTTTTGCATGCCTTCATATATGAATGCATGCGTTCATATATGAATACGTACAAAAAAAATAGTGACATTCTACTAACATTCATATATGAACTTCTGTTTTTTGCATGCATTCATATATGAACATACACGACTAAAAAAAAAGAAAAAAAAGTGATATTCATATCTGCGTTCATATATGAATGCGTTTGGATAATTTACAAAAATACCCTTCGAATAATAAACAATGTGAGGAACACGGGAGTGGACCATGAGAGCAATTATCCCCTAATTCTCGGTCAAAGCCGCCGATCTTGACCGAATTAATGGTTTAAGATCACTTCTCTATTTCTCATATATTTAGTGTTTCTCAAATGAACCTTTCCCTATATATATATATATATATATATATATTTTGAGATTTTGGCAATGTTTGTCAAACTAGCTTATAAGCTAGTTGGTAGCTGATAAGCTAGATTTTCAAAACGTTACTTTGAGTAGTTTTTTAATAAACTAACTTATAAGCTATAAGCTAGCTTATAGTCATCCAAACATGTACAAAAAAAAAAAAACTAGCTTATAAACTATTTTTTTTTTCCAAACATAAACTTTCACTTTTAATTCTTCATTTTAAAAATTCACAACATGGTGTTATGCTTATGCATAGTCCTTGACTCCTTGTGCATAATTGGCTATTTATTATAGTGGGTGTTGTTGACGTTTAAAGGTCAAAAAACAACAAAATCCCCTCCTTAAACCTCATCTCTCTCACTGCTCTGTCTCCACCATAGCCATGGCGGCGTCTCTTTCACACATCCCTACTTTCTTTTCTCCGATCACCACCACCACCTCCTCCTCCTCCACCAATCCAATCCGCACTCTATTCTATTTCAAACCCTCAAAATCCCACTCATTCTCAATCCTCTGCTCCCGCCGTCCAGACTACATCCCTAACCACATTCCCGACCCTAAATACGTTCGCATCTTCGACACCACTCTCCGCGACGGCGAACAGTCCCCTGGCGCCACCATGACCACCAAGGAAAAGCTCGATATCGCACGTCAACTTGCCAAACTCGGTGTCGACATTATTGAAGCAGGTTTCCCTGCTTCCTCCGAAGCCGATCTAGAAGCCGTTAAGTTGATTGCGATGGAGGTCGGAAATGTGGCCGCCGATGAGAGTGGTCACGTGCCGGTCATATGCGGCCTTGCGAGATGCAATAAGAATGATATTGATAAGTCGTGGGAGGCTGTGAAGCATGCTAAATTCCCTAGGATTCATACTTTTATAGCCACTAGTGAGATTCATTTGCAGTATAAGCTTAAGATGACTAAAGAACAAGTGGTTGAAAAAGCAAGGAGTATGGTGGCTTATGCTAGAAGTCTGGGATGTAACGATGTTGAGTTTAGCCCTGAAGACGCTGGGAGGTAAATCTTTTATATATCACTCATTGTTGCATGTTTGTATAATGTGAATAATGAATCAGTTTATTATCAGGATTTAGCCCCAAAAATGCTTCGTTCTGATTCTTCCTGATTGGTTTTGTTAGAATTAGGGTTTATAAGTTAGCAATGGTTATGTTTTTACTGTGGGAAGATGTTGATCTAATTTTTAGTATGGTTTGAAATGTTTTAAACTGACAATGGTATTCTTAAATGATTGTTTGCTTATAAGGGATTGCTGTTCTTTTAACGACACTCGAATTTTTGCTGCAAACCGATCATAAATGCCAAAAAAGAAGCTCTAAAGTTTGCGTAGATGAGCTATATTGAACAAATTATTTACATGTAAAAGGAACCATTGGCACTTTTTGTCCAAGATCACCCGTAGTAGCAAAGTAAACCAAATCAAATGTACGGAATATGTCCCATTTGGAAGTAGGGTATGCGGGGGGTATGATGTATGCAAACCATACCTCTACCCGTAGGGGTAGAGATGCTCTTTCCGTAAAGACCCCTGGCTTGCGAAACTTTTTCTTAAATGTTTTGGAAGGGC
The DNA here is from genome assembly GCA_023525745.1 of Arctium lappa. Lineage (NCBI taxonomy): Eukaryota > Viridiplantae > Streptophyta > Magnoliopsida > Asterales > Asteraceae > Arctium > Arctium lappa. The sequence goes on along the minus strand of CM042056.1, from coordinate 14,684,157 downwards.
CAAAAAGTCGTAGCAAAGTGTAGTTTTTTTGGGTAAGAGTAATGGTTGGTTTGCAATGAGAAGTGAAGTACAATTATTTGAAAAGTCAATAGCGTGTTTATTGATATTTGTGATCCTACAAAACTCTGGATTTGTTCTATTTGGTTCAAAAAGGAAGAACTTGTATCAGTATCTCAAATTCAATTCAAACATGGGTTTGTGTTATGTTTGTTGACAGATCAGAGAGAGAATTTTTATACGAGATCCTGGGTGAGGTTATTAAAGCAGGTGCAACAACTCTTAACATTCCTGATACCGTTGGCTATAACTGGCCTCGCGAGTTCGGGCAGCTCATTGCTGACATAAAAGCCAACACCCCTGGCATTGAGAATGTCATTATTTCCACCCACTGCCAGAATGATCTTGGACTTTCTACTGCCAATACTTTAGAGGTAGGCGAATACAAATGTTATGTTTTTAGTTTGTGCTTCATTCATATGCTAACCTATGTGAATTCCGCGGTCTGTCGGTTGAATTATCTTCTCCCAATTATCTTTTAAATCCATGACCTTCTGACAAGCTTTAGAATGCCACCTCTGTATGCAAGAATGCCACTAAACTTCTCAGAAGGTTATGGTCTTGATAAAATTCTCATTTAAGGTTTTTGAGCAAAATAGTCTGTGAATTCCAGGGAGCTTATTCAGGTGCAAGACAATTAGAAGTAACAATAAACGGAATTGGAGAGAGAGCTGGTAATGCTTCTTTGGAAGAGGTGAGTGTAATAATGAGCATATTTGTGTTGTTGCTTGTTCTTGATAATTTAAGAAAATCCATATCCAACAGGATATTGGTTTCTAAACTGTTTTAACTTACGAGTCCGCTTTTTGTGTTTTATTCTTCTAACAGCTTAAAAGTTATTTGTCTCACTTTTTGTTGAACATAGGTGGTAATGACTTTAAAATGCAAAGGAGATGTATTGGGTGGTCTTCACACCGGCATCAATACAAGACACATAGTCATGGCTAGCAAGATGGTATGTGTGTGTGTGTGTCTGTATATATATAACTTGGCTCTGTTTTCACTTTGAACTTGTGTTATTTAGGTGGAAGAGTACAGTGGACTACAGGTGCAGCCACACAAGGCTATCGTTGGTGCAAATGCTTTTGCTCATGAAAGTGGAATCCATCAGGTTGGTCTTTGGTTACGGTTATAAGAAATGCTCAGCTGATCCTTTGGTCTAATCATGGTTGCCACCATTTGGTTATGATTCTCTTTGAAGAGCTCATTTATTTGACACAATGGCCAGCCATTACTAGTTTGTGGCTCAAGTATAAATTGTCTGGTCATGTGGCTTGTTCTTATACTTTTCAATCAACATACTAAATATAGTCCTATGTTCTATTTTGTAGGACGGAATGCTAAAGAACAAAAGCACATATGAAATCATGTGTCCCGAAGATATTGGACTTCACCGATGTAATGAATCTGGACTTACACTTGGAAAACTTAGGTATGTTGAATGAAAGTTGGTTATTTTTTTATTACCTAGTTTCTGGTACATATGTTATGTGATTATTTGCATCAAATTCTTATATATATATATGAGCAAAATGCATCAAAATACATCGAAGTTTGCCTTAGGGGCCGTTTACCAAAATGCTTACCGGGTAAGCGCTTACCGGCAAGGACATTACCCGCACTTACCTTATCGTATAATATTCCCGACCATCAAAACTGATTGTTGGTAAGCGTCTTGAACTTGGTAAGAGCTTACCTGGTAAGAGTCATTTCTCTCACTTATCGGGTAAGACTCTAGGATTCTACGTAGTTTTCATGCTCAATAGGTAGGACCGTAAGGTAAGTGATACCGGTAAGCACTTACCCGGGTAAGTATTTAATAAACGGCCCCTTGGTTCCTATTTAATATAACAAAAGTTCAACACTTATACTATTCTCAATTGTAACAAAGTTTCAAAATTTTCTATTTAATATAACAAAAGTTCAACACTTATACTATTCTCCTATTTTGACTGGTAGCTTCCTGATCTTGTAACATTTTATGATGCGGATGCCAAGTTTATCGTCCACTTCGCCATAACACATTAACAACTTGCATAAACCTTTCATAAACGGGTATCCACATCATTAAATGTTACAAGATCAGCAAGTTACGGGTAAAAATAGTGTAAGATTCCACATTGGTTGGGGAGGGGAACAAAGGTTGTCTTACAAGGGACTTGATACCTTCTCTATCAGACGCGTATTAGAAGGTTGCCTTATAAGGGACTTAATACCTCCCATATCATACGTGTTTTAAAGTTGTGAGTCCAGGTATGTGGACAAAGCGGACAATATCTGGTAAGGTTAGCCTGAGAGACTTGGATTCACATGAGACCAACATGTATTCATGAGACTCGTGAGACCACGATTTTGCACTTGAAACTTCACAGCAAAACACTGTGAAGGTTCCGATTTTTTTTACCTCTATGAACTTTTAAGTGTAAAATCGTGGTCCCACCGGTCTCACGAAAACATGTTGGTCTCACATGAACCCAACCCTAGCCTGAGATGTTACAAATAGGTATAAAATAAGAAATTTTGAAACTTGTTCTACACCGATTAAGGAAAAAATATTTGTTGCACTAAATAGGAACTAAACCAAACTTTGATGCATATATATATATATATGCACACTCAGGGGTGTTCATTGATAGCCTAGCCCTTACCCCCTCCCTGACTGCTTCTTTACAGAAGATTATGTTCCGTTGATTGGGTATTCTAATGATTTTCAACTATTGTTGTACAGTGGACGACATGCTTTGAAATCTAAACTTTTTGAGGTAAATTGCATTGTTGAACTCATTGATTTGTAATTGAACAACACCTTCTATGTACTGCATTAAATCTGTTTCATTTTCTCTTCAGCTTGGTTACGACATAGATGGAAAGGAACTTAATGATCTTTTTTGGCGCTTCAAATCCGTAGCTGAACTGAAAAAGGTATAAAAAACTCTTCCGTTAATTGTATCGAGTATCTAACTACTATTAAATGCAAGTTATATAGTTCTGCCTGCTATTTTTGGTCATCCCGCTTATCCCCTCCAGGTTATCACTGATGATGATTTAGTAGCGTTGGTATCAGACGAGGTTTTCCAGCCACAAGTTTTCTGGAAGTTTGGAGATGTTCAGGTATAAATCGGACCCTACTTGCATACATATCTCATTGTCGAATCAAGATTGATTCGTATAGAACTCGATTAACGGAACCCAAATCATAATTCACAGGTTACATGTGGGACTCTTGGTCTTTCTACAGCAACAGTTAAATTATTAGATAAAGATGGGAAAGAACACATTGCTTGCTCCACTGGAACTGGACCAGTTGATGCCGCTTATAAGGCGGTTGATCTCATTGTCAAGGTTTGAATCGTGAACTTAACTTGCATCCATGAATCTTTATATCGGCATCTAAAGACTAATGATGTCTCTTTTACAGGCACCTGTAAACCTGCTAGAGTATTCGATGTCTGCTGTAACAGCAGGCATTGATGCTATAGCCAGCACCCGTGTTCTAGTTAGCGGAGAAAACAACCACGTAGCAACTCATGCTTCGAGTGGAGAAAAAATCGTGCGGACTTTTAGGTACGGATGCTTATTTTTCGTTTTTGGGAATGCACAATTTTATGCATTTCGTGTCCTTGCGGCTTTAGCTTAGCGGGTAAGGAAGTGGACATGATGCTTTTGGGACGGGACGGTGCGGACCTGTTAGGGGTTGGCGAGTTGCCCATTACAAACTCTTTTACACAAATTGTTTAAACTATCGTTATGACCATTTTTCTAACAAAAAGATGATACCCATTCAAGAGACAAATGGGACCTAAAATATATCCCATGGTTTTGTTGGCAGTGGAACAGGAGCATCTATGGATATTGTTATCTCCAGTGTCAGAGCTTATGTTGGTGCCCTAAACAAGATGTTAGGGATGAAGAAGCAGTCAGAAAGTTAAACAATTTGGTATGCATTATGTTTTCTATTGAAGAAATTAGGGCTTGCAATTGCATTGATGGTTATGGTTTAATAAAATTTGAGAAAATTTTCAGTTTGTATATTTCTGTGTTTATCTTGATGTCCTCTAACTCTTTGGGGAAGAGGATATATTTGTCTGTCTGTGTACATCTTATTCTCTACACCTTATTTTCGAGTGAGATCAGTGTTCAAAAAGGCACGCCATGGCGCGATATGACGCAAGACGCGTCTCTGCCGTTACTAAATGGCTCGTAACGTTTCTGTAACGTGACTCATGCTATGGCGCCTTAAGGTATGCCATGGTGCGGCGCGACACACATTTTTTCTAAGACGTTTTTTTTTTTTTTTTTTATCTTTTACGTTTTTACATTTTTAACTTTGGATTTAACACTTTTATAGATTTGTCTAATCATATAAATCCCTGTTTAATGAAGTCATAAACGTTATGGACTCACGATTAAATCAAAGTTGTAAAATTGTTTTTCTAAGTTCTATTTTAAATATTCAATCAAAAACTATTTTTATACTAATAATTTATATATTTTTCTTCTTCCAATATGAATGTACATTCTTTAATATCATTATTTGATTAGAATAATATATATAAAACATATAAGTATATATATAATTTTGAATATGACATACAAATTTGTCGTCTTATATCACGCCTTAAAAAACGTCTCATCCTTGCCCTAATGTGTAAGGCTTAAGGCTTGACTTCGCCGCCTCACGTCATTTTGAACTTTGAGTGAGATATAATAAATATTTTTGGTTTGGTTTTACAATTTTTAGAGAATTATTTATGTTTCTTTGTTTTTTTTCCTTCTCGAAAATGATTAGATTCAATCGATGTAGTAACTTATATCGTATACGAATATAAGTTGTATTTTGTATTGGATTTGAAATTTTTAGGGACATTTAATAATTCCGTTCTGAAACCTATTAATTACATCTTTATAAATGAGAAAGATGATTGGTAACCTATATAACTGGTAAAAATCTGAATCTGAATCTGAATTAATAAAATAAAAATAAAAATAAATAATAAAACTTAAGCTAAATGCAAATTAGGATCTGAAAAAAATTAATAACACCTAAAATAAATCTCCACGTCCACCATGTGAAATTGTGAATTATATACAACGTTGGCCTCTCAATCCTGATACCACGCCATCGTTGCCTCATCCTCCGTTGCCATCTCCGTTGCTGCCATCCCACGCCGCCAACTCTCATGTCGTCGCCATCGCCACCATATCTGGCTAGATCTCAGTCAATGTCGTTGCAACAGGTTCAATTTGAAAACGAATAGAAGTTGAAAGACGATCCACACTCAGATATAGATGCCTCTCTCTCTCTCTCACACACACACAAGTCGAATCGAGATGGAGATGGAGGTGATGATAAAGGTGAAAGTCTCCAATGAATTTTGTTTGGAGACAAAGATCACAATGGTTTGAATGGTTGTTGTAGGTAATAAAAATATACTAAGTAGGTTTTGGAGACGAAGGATTAGCGTAAATATGGATCTGGACCCTTTCATTTTTAATCTCGCCCCACTCATGAATTGTGCTTCTCAATCTCGGTTATTAGTGTTAATTTTCAATTAAAATTGATCCGAGGGTCTAGATCCTTTCTTATACTTCTCACTATAACTTCCTTTCTCACTGGAACCCAACTCGGGTTTTGAAAACCCGAAATATTTATTTGTTCAAAAATATTATTCGTATGCTTAATTATTAAAATAAAAAATCCATTGTTTTTTTTCTTAATATTCCTTTTGTTTATTTCCTAAAGTTGTATATTGTTGAAAAGAAGTGGTATGTCGACCCTAATCGACCTACCAAGATCTTAAAACTTCGCAGATCAATTTTATAGGTCAAATTCTATAATATATAGAGAGGGAGTTTCATACGAGAACAATAACTAATTAAGAAAATAAGAGAATGAATATGGACCACACAATTTATCAAATAATAGTATAAATAAAATTTCAAAAAATAATAAATAAGGACATTATTTACGGCATTTATTTAACATTTTCAATTAGGCCTTGCTCTAGCTTCTTTAGGGGTTACTAGAAGTGTACTCGCGCAATGCCGCTAGATACATCACGATTTTAATGTTTCATTTTATTTTTTATTTTTTATCGATTTACATTACGATTTTGGTTGGTTGTGAGAGAGTGATAATGATTTTTTTTATATAAATTTGTTTAATTTAGACTTAATAATATAATGTAATTTATTTTGGTTTAATAATATAATTTTTTTATAAAATATTTTGTTAGATTTTTTTAATTATATTTTATAATTTTATATTTATATTTAAATTTTGATTTTTATTATATATTTAATTATGCTGAAAATTATTTTATGGGAGTTAAATTGGGAAATGATTTTAGGAGAGTTAAAATGGTTAGAGATAATGATTGAAAATTAATAAATAGCATTAAATGTAGTACATACGGTTTTAATGGTTGTTTTTTTAAGTAATTAACATTAAATAGCAGTACATTAAGCTTTAAGACTTGTTTTTAAGAGTTTTTTATACCATCTTTATAATATAGTATAGATTACTTATTTGGTAGCTCAACACATGTACTCTTTACCCGCATATGCATTTATAGCACAAGACTTTACTACTCAAGTTACGTTATATACTCATCACCAATACATCGCAGGATTCATCATGACAGGAGTTTTTGCTCATGGAGCTATATTTTTTATTAGGGATTACAATCCGGAACAGAATGAGGATACATATTGAGACCTTGCAAGAAGCCATGGAAAAAGCTCAGTTGATTGAAGACGACATGACAGAGGAAAAGGAAGAAATGCCTGATAAAAGGGAAAAGAGAAAGTGGGAAGGAAAGACAAATACATCAAGTAAACATAGACATGTAACTACTCCAAGTGAAAGAAAAAGAATGGAACCAAAGACGTGTCCAAGCTGTTACAAAAAGCATATGGGAAAGTGTTCTGATTTTCCAGTAACATGTTATAAGTGTGGGAAGCTCGGGCATATTAGCAAGAACTGTGACAGCAATTCGAACCAATGTTATGAGTGTGGATCTGAGGGACATATTCGTCGTGACTGCCCAAAGCTCAGGGATTCCGAAAAGGGGACACCAAAAGGAAATCAGCCAAAGAAGGATTTGAGAGTTCCGGGTAGAGCATTTCAGATGACTACAGAGGAAGCTCGTGATGTAGATGATGTGGTTACTGGTACGTTCCTAGTCAACTCTATTCCCGCTCATGTGTTGTTTGATTCAGGAGCCAATCGTTCTTTTGTTTCTATGACATTTTGTGATCAATTTGACATGCCAGTTAGCACATTAATAGAAACATTAATGGTAGAGACAGCTAATGGGGGGCAAGTGTTAGTGCATGAGGTTTATAATGGATGTTCAATTGAAATTGAGGGTATCTTATTTCCCGTTAGCTTGTTACCCATGTCAATAGGAGGATTTGACGTCGTGATAGGTATGGATTGGTTGTCTAAGATTGGAGTAAATATTTTATGTTCAAAAAAGAAGCTTTCTATTTTGAGACCAAATGGGGAAGCACTTTTAGTTTATGGGGATAAAAGAAAGGGTGACATTGGGATTATCTCCGTAGCAAAAGCACGAAAATGTCTTATTAAAGGGTGTTCTTCATTTTTGGCATATGTTGTGGATGCCAAAGTGGAAAAGAAGAAAATCGAAGATGTTCGGGTAATGTGTGATTACCCTGATGTGTTTCCCGATGATCTGCCCGACTTACCATCAGATCGTCAGGTGGAGTTTCGTATAGACCTTATTCCTGGTGCAACACCGATCGCTCGTTCTCTATATCGTCTAGCTCCTTCGGAAATGAAAGAAATGATGACTCAATTGCAAGAATTACTCGACAAAGGGTTCATCTGACCTAGTTCCTCGCCGTAGGGTGCTCCAGTATTATTTGTAAAAAAAAAGATGGCACCTTAAGGATGTGTATTGACTACTGCGAGCTGAATAAGGTTACTATAAAGAATAAATACCCACTTCCTCGTATTGATGATCTGTTTGATCAACTCCAAGGAGCTAGTTGTTTTTCCAAGATTGATCTTCGGTCAGATTATCATCAATTAAAGGTTCGAGAGGAAGATGTTGCCAAGACTGCTTTCAGGACCAGGTATGGCCATTATGAATTCTTGGTTATGCCTTTCGGTTTGACAAATGCTCCGAATGCTTTTATGGATTTGATGAACCGAGTCTGCCGCCCATTCTTAGATAGATCAGTTATAGTGTTTATTGATGACATCCTCATTTACTCCAAGAATGAGGAAGAGCATGAAAGACATTTGCGAGAGGTCCTGGAATTATTGAGACGAGAGAAACTCTATGCAAAGTTTTCTAAATGTGACTTTTGGCTATGTGAAGTACAGTTTCTTGGTCATGTAGTTTGCAGCAAAGGTGTGAAAGTAGATCCGTCCAAGATTGAAACAGTAATGAGTTGGGAGGCTCCAAAAATTCCTACAGAGATAAGAAGTTTTCTGGGATTGGCGGGATATTACCGTAGATTCATACAAGATTTCTCGAAGATTGCTTCACCATTGACTGCTTTGACTCGAAAGAACGTGAAGTTTGTTTGGACTGAAAAACATACGAATGCCTTTGAAATATTGAAGAAGAGATTGAATGAAGCACCTGTATTGTCTTTGCCAGAGGGATCTGATGACTTTGTAGTACATAGTGATGCATCTGGATCTGGTTTGGGTTGTGTTTTAATGCAACGAGGCAAGGTAATTGCTTATGCTTCTAGACAACTCAAAGAGCATGAGAAGAATTACCCAATACACGATTTGGAGCTAGCTGCAGTTGTATTTGCATTAAAGTTATGGCAACATTATTTGTATGGTACACGATGTACTATTTTTACTGACCATAAAAGTTTAAAATATGTTTTTGATCAGAAGGAGCTAAACATGAGGCAAAGGCGTTGGTTGGAATTAATCAAAGACTATGATTGTGAAATCAGATATCACCCTGGAAAAGCTAATATAGTTGCAGATGCTTTGAGCAGCAAAGAACGAAGTGGTGATGTGTTGGTTAGTTTTAACAGAATTGAAGTTATGTCAAGTTTGATTGAAAGAATTAAAGAAGCTCAAAAAGATGCTTTATTGGAGGAAAACTTGAAAGATGAAATCATGGTAAAACAACAATATTCACTCGAAGAAGACAGTCGGGGTCTAAAGTTATTTCGAGGTAGAATTTGGGTGTCTAGAATTGGGGGTAATCGTGAGTTGTTACTAGATGAGGCACATAAATCAAAATATTCTATTCATCCAGGAAGCACCAAGATGTACCGGGATTTGAAATTGCATTACTGGTGGGCCGTCATGAAACTTGATATAGCAAAGTATGTTGAGAAGTGTGTGACATGTTTACAAGTAAAAGCTGAGCATCAACGACCATACGGGAGTCTACAACCATTGAATATACCAGAATGGAAATGGGATCATGTTACAATGGATTTCGTGATTGGATTACCCAAGACTTTGAAGGGTTATGATGCAATATGGGTTATTGTAGACAGACTAACGAAAAGCGCACACTTCTTACCGATGAAGGAAACTTGGTCAATGGACAGGTTGGCTAAATTATACATTGATGAGATTATCTCGAGACATGGAGTGACGTTATCCATTGTCTCAGATAGAGACAGTCGATTCACTTCCAAGTTTTGGGAGGGACTACAAAGAGAGTTGGGGACAAGATTGAATCTGAGTACCGCCTACCATCCTCAGACTAACGGACAAAGCGAGAGGACGATCCAAACTCTAGAAGATATGCTTCGTTCTTGTGTGTTTGACTTTGGTGGAAGTTGGGATATGCATTTGCCTTTGGTTGAGTTTGCATATAACAACAACTATCACTCTAGCATCGCCATGGCACCTTTTGAAGCATTGTATAGGCGAAAATGTCGGACACCCGCTTGTTGGTTAGAATCTGGAGAGAAACAGTTTGCAGGTCCTGGGATTGTACAAGAAACTGCAGACAAAGTCAAAGTGATTAGAGCACGCCTTAAAGCCGCGCAAGATAGACAAAAGAGTTATGCAGCTCAGAAAAGGTGACCCATAGAGTTTCAAGTGGGTGATAAAGTTATGTTAAAAGTATCACCATGGAAGGGAGTGATCAGATTCGAGAAGCATGGAAAACTTAGTCCTCGTTTTCTTGGACCTTTCACAGTGTTGGAAAAGATTGGTTCTCAAGCCTACCGCCTAGACTTACCACCAGAGTTGCAAGAAATTCATAACACTTTTCACGTGTGTTACCTACGGAAGTGTTTGGTGGAAGAAGAAAATGTAATTCCATTATCTGAAGTTCAAATAGATGACAAAATACGTTATGTTGAAGAGCCAGTGGCGATACTAGAACGAAAGACAAAGAAATTGCGTCGAAAAGAGATCGGGTTGATTAAAGTTCAATAGAAGCATCGTAGGGGTGCAAATGTCACGTGGGAACCGGAAGATGAAATGAGAAGGCGTTATCCACAATTGTTTCTCGAGACTTAGATTTCGGGGACGAAATCTCTTCTTAGAGGGGGAGAATTGTAGCATCTTATCTCTAGGTATTAATTTAATATATATATATATATATATATATATATATATATATATTTTGGGGTAGACATGTCATGTTCTAAGAGATAAACCTAAGGGTGATTGTGTCAAATTACATCTTATATGGGGTATGGTTGTTGTATAAAGGAATTATAGGGGTTTATTATGCCAACATTCTAATCTAGTTATAATATAAATAGGTTTAAAAAAAAAGAATTAGAAGGGAGAATACGGGAGAAGACAGGAGAAGAAGGAGAAATCGGTGGAGTCGATCTAGGGTTCAATACCTCGAATCATTGGCATCAAATCGACAAATTATGGTAAAATCTTTATGTATAAGCTCGATTTCTTGACATATTCAATGTTTAAACTAGTATTAGAGTCGATTTTGGGGTTTTAGGTCATGAAATCGAGATTCATCTTTCTGTTTTGGGGGAACAGCCGTGTATGTATGTGTTCTCTATGATTATTTCGTTTTTATGATGTATATTAATCCCCTCTTGAATCCCAATGTGATATAGTTTGATTTTAATGGGTTAGAACCTAAAATCCTTAAAAAAGAACAAAAATTTGGTGTTTTAAGTCTTGTTGGTAGAGGTGATTGTTGGGTAAGTTCCTTTCATGTTTAGAATAGTTTTTATTTCATCTAAAGTGTTCAATCAAGAGTTGAAGTTGAAAATAACAATCTTTGACAAATTAAAAAAAAAAATCAAAGAATGATGTTGAACTTTAAGGCTTTGGAATCAACATGAAAAGATTAAGATGTTTGATATGGTTGTTTCTTAGTATCGCTGAGATGATATTTGATGGTATCAAGAAGAAATTTTTCACCCAAACATGTTTTTGATGGTAGATTGAAAGTGATGTTCAAAACAGTTGACTTTTTACAAAAAGTCAAACTGTTGTGGTTAATCCTTAAATTGGGTCATTTTGTGCAAAATTAAGCATTGAAATTCGGTGGATATAGTTATGAAAGATATATAAAGGTGTTACCATGATCAAATCTATATATCTTATAGGTTTTAATGGATTTGGAAAGTTAAAGAATGTTTGAATTCGGTTGGAACTTAAATATGAGAATATATGCTTTAGTTAGAATTTAGGCGATAAAACAATGTGTGAACCTTCTAAGCATGTTTTAAAATGTATTGTAAGCATGTCTTCAAGGTTATTATGTAATCCAAGAGCCTCGGAAGAAATAAGAGCAAGTCACCGGATTATGTATTTTTGTGATTTTAATTTTTTTTTATTTAAAAAAATTTATTTTCTATTTAAGACATGTAAAATAAGTTTAATTTAATTTTCATTTAAAAATTTTATTTTTTATTTAAAGCAATATTTTGAAAAATTACATTTTTTTTCAAAATTACAAGTGATTCACATTTAATTAATTTTTTTTTTGAAATCATTTTCCTAATCACATGGGATTTAAAGTGTGAAAAACAATTATTCAAATTATACATTGAAAAGAAAAATAATGGAAAAAAAATCACATGTGATGTGTAGCAAAACACATTTAATATGTATAAGATCACATTTGATTCAAAACGTAATTCATAATTTACAAATATCATGTGATGTTGTGGATAACTTATATTTTTTTCCACTTAAATTTGCTATGATCAATATTCAATATGACATGATATTTTGACGAAAATTAGTTTTTTTTTCTGTTGAAAAAAACATCGATTAATTGTGGGTAATACATGTAAATTTGGCGAAAATTGTAAACAAAAAAATCTTAAATAAATGACTTCAATAAAAAATTAAATATTTTCAATGAAAAATTAAATCATTCTTATTTTAAATGTCATTAAAAATAAACATTTTAAACGAAAAACTAATGTTGCTTAAATCACGAAAATTGTAAAAAAAAAAAAATTTAAAATTAAATAACCCTTATAAAAATAATTAAATTTAGGGAAAAGTCCAAAAAAACCCAATGGACTTTATTGTTTGGAGTGATTAAGTTCTTAGACAATTTTTTGGAATAAATAAGTCATTTGACATTTCAAAACACACTAAATAAATCCTTGGACTTTTAGAAACCTGTTAAATACATCTTTATTACTTAAAAATGCAATTTGTAACCTACATAACAGGTAAACTACAAATTGGAAGAAAAAACAAAAAAGATGTCACCTACTTTATCATCCTACAAATAAAAACAATAAGAAAATTAACTAAAATAGTCAATTTCATCAACAAAATTAATTTTTTAAGCACTTTTCAAAGTCTTTTCTAAAAATAGTCGAAGCATATATTTTTTTTGCCTTAAAAACTGTTTTTGGCAAAAAAAAAAAAATAGAAAACATCTTTATAATTTGTTATTTAATTTACTTTATATTTTCTACCTTTTTATTTTTATTTTAACTTTTTATTATATTAACACATATAATCGTATATTAATTAAAATACATAAAAAGTACGTTTATTTACAAATTACATCATTATAATTGTCTTGTTAATACGTTTAAAATGAGCCTAATATTGATTTTTTTAAATTTAATATCATATTATTAAATATCATAAATACGTACTAATTATATTTAATATTTACACTTTCTATCCTTTAAGGTTATTTATTTAATAATATAAGATTAATCTGTAATTATAAAGGATAAATATTAAAAATAATTCATACGTATTTATGATATTTAATAATATAAGATAAAGTTCAAAAACAATATGAGTTCATTTTGAACGTATTGACGAAACGACTATAATGGTGTAATTTGTAAAAAAAACTAATTTTTTTTATATATTTTAGTTAATATTCGATTATGTATGTTAATAAAATAAAAATGTAAATGAAAAAGTAATTAATATAAAATAATTTAAATAACTAATTATAACTTTAAAAGAATGCAAAGTGTAAATTTTTTCTAAAAACTATAAGCAGAAAGTGAATCTTTACACAGAAAAGTTTCTACGTGAGGATGTTTGGTATTTTTATTTTTTTGAAAAAAAACAATCCTTATGTAGGAAAAAAAAACATTATGTGCAAACTTTGACAATTTTAGGAAAAAAACTTTAAAAAATGGTAAAAAAAATGAATTTGGTTAATGAGATTGACTATTTTAGTTAATTTTCCTATCTTTAATTTGTAAGCGGATAAAGTAGGTGACTTTGTTTTTAATTTGTAATTTTACCTATTATATAGGTTGCAAGTTACATTTTTAAATAATAAGAATGTATTCAACAGGTTATCAAAAGTCCAATGATTTAGTTAACAGGTTTTGACATGTCCAATGACTTATTTGTTCAAAAAAATTGTCCAATGACTTAATCACTCTAAAAACTAAAGTCCATTGGGTTTTTTTAGATTTTTCCCTTAAATTTATATATACAATTCATACTCAACAAATGATACATATCTCCTTTCGGTGATTTATAGGAAAGTTTTATTTAGAGTAAACTATAAATTTGGTCCCTGAGGTTTACCAAAAAATACGAAAGTGGTCCCTGAACTTCAATAAGTGCAGATTTCATTCATGAGGTTTTCGATTTTGCTATGAAAATGGTCCCTCTGACGTTAGCTCCGTTAAATCATCCATTAAGTCAGGGGTAATTACGTCTTTTTACACGTTTTTTTTGTCTTTATTTCTTTTTGTCTTATTCTCTCTCTCTCTCTCTTGTACCTAACCAATGACACCTAACTATATATATATATATATATACACACTCCGGTCACCATCTCCGGTGACCTCACTCACACACATATAAATACATACATACATAGTGGAAGGATATTTTGCAACCCTGAAAAAGGTTGCAACCTTTGCAACCCACATCTTAACCGTTGGATTCATGATCGACGGTTATTTTATTTTTATTTTTCTGTTTTTTTTAATTAAAAATATTGGGTCCCATATCTATTGTAACCGCCAATCATGAATCCGACGGTTAAGATGTGGGTTGCAAAGTTTACAACCTTTTTAAGGGTTGCAAATGAAACAACCCCTACATACATACATACATACATACATACATACATACATACATACATACATACATACATACATACATACATACATATATATATCCAGTCACCATCTCCGGCGACTTCACTCACACACATATAAATACACACACATATATATATATATATACACACACACAAATGTACATAATCATACACACACACATATATATATAATTACGAGATCGACGCAAGAAAAGGGGAGAGGGTGGATGACGCCGACGAAGAAAAGGGGAGAGGTTGGGGGTCGCCGGTCACCATCTCCGGCGACCTCACCACAACCCGACACCCATATCTCACTTTTATCATCAAACCCATCTCTCTTTCTCTCTCTTCTTCTTGAAAGTGGGTTTTTGGGTATCTTCCTACAGAAACACACACATATATAGTGGATTTTTGGAGGAATTGCAATAGAAAAAAGTGGGTTTCGTTGGTTTTCTTGGAGTGGTTGGAGTTGGTCGGAGTGGTCGTCGGAGGAGGGTGTTGGAGAAGTCCGTCGGAGGAGTTAACCGGAGGAGGGTCCCTGTATGTGTTCGTATATATATATATATATAATATATATATATATATATATAATATAACACACAGTTTTTCACTTACTTTAATTCTTATTGATTTGAAATCAAGAATTACACATAGAAAACTTTTGATTGTTGCGGAAGAGAATAGATGAAATATATTCAAACAATCTTAAACAAAGAGAATGAAGAACAATTATAAAACACTTAGAAAATAATTGAACTTCGTAGAGAGAGTTGCCAGACACTTAGAGAACTTAAAGGTTTGAGAGCTGGTTCTGCTGGGTATCTTGCATGTTGAACCATCCTCCATATTTATAGTGCCTCATGCATTAAATGCATGAGACACCTGTTGAGCAAGGGATGGGCACAGGTCTTCTGCATGGTACATGATGTACCTTTTGTCTTGGAGTGACTTTGTCTTGAAGTGTTGACCTGCAGAGGATGGTAGAGACCTTTCCTTAAACTGGTGTAGGAGACAAAGCTTACTTTGTCTGATCTTCAGATGAGGTCCACGTCAATGCAAGATATCACAAATATACTTTGTCAGAAAAGTACAATGTGTTGGAGAAATCTTCAGGCCTTGAAGATTAAGGAGTCTTCGGTTACCGAAGAGTTCTTCGGCTCCTGAAGACTGAGAGGTATTCGGCTCCGAGGTCTTCGGCTCCTAAGACTGAGAAGTCTTCGGCTTCCGAAGATTGAGAAATCTTCGGCTTCCGAAGAGGTCTTCGGCTCCTGAAGACTGAGATCTGCACCATCCTGGCCAATGGTGTTGATCAAGTAGGCATACTTAGCTTTAGGTTGAGGAGTCTATCTTCAATCCGCTTTGAGAGATATTCTCCTTCTTTGTCTTCTTCGGTTGATCTTCGACTTCACCGAACATTTGTATAGAAACCAAGCTGCTAAAAGAACCTCAAACATATTCTAAGTAACATGATATAAGATGGAAGATCAGGAGGTCATCTTCAAATCTTCAGATGACCCAACAAATATAATTAGACTAAATTACAATTTGATTCCTCAAGTTCAAGCAAAATTGAAAAACTTATCCTTGTGTAATAAAAAGACGAAAATACCCTTGACTTAACGGAGAAATCTAATGGAGCTAACGGACAAGGGACCATTTTCATAGTAAAATCGAAACCTCAAGGATGAAATCTACACTTATTGAAGTTCAGGGACCACTTTCGTATTTTTTGGTAAACCTCATGGACCAAATTTGTAGTTTACTCTTTTATTTAAGACATGATTCAAATAAATAATTGGTTAAGATTTATTTTTTTATTTTTTTATTTAGATAACATTCTCCTTTGAACCTCCATAAATATAAATTTTGTCTTGACACTTTTCCTTTCCTTTCATATTTTCCTTGTGTTTCAATCATGAAAGTGGGACTTTGATTTTTCTAGGTTTAAGATGAGATGTCTTTTTCGCCTTCTGAATTAAAGCGAACTTTTTTCTTCCTCACCTATTAAAACAGATAGTTGACTTACACTTTAAGGACTTATAAAATACAAACAAGGATTTATTTCATACTTAAACAAAAATAAGAAAATTGTATTTGGCGTTCAAAACATATTTTAAAATTGATTTATGTTATTTTCTTCTCTTAGGGGGCGTTTGGTTCGCAGAATGTTTTTGGATGAAATGAAATCTGTCAAAGAAATTTGACTTTGAAGGAATTGGAATGGAATGTTGTCAGGTTTGACCACCTGTTTGGTTGACAGAATTGGAATGTTAAATGAATTGGAATTTTTCTGTTTGGTTCACAGATTGTAGCTTTAGAATTGGAATGTAATTTTGGTAAATGACCAAAATACCCTTTTTGTTTATTTTAATTTTTTTCAACAAAAATTACTTTAATGAAATAGTCATTAAATAGTTTAATTAACTAAAATTGCACTGATTATTTTAGCACACGAATGATGATGAGAGAGAAAGAGAGGGAGAGAGAGAGAGAGGAGAGAGAGAGGAGAGAGGGAGAGGGAGATGGAGAGAAAGGATAGGAGAGAGAGGGATAGAGGAGAGAGAGAGGGAGAGGAGAGAGAGAGGGAGAGATAAGAGAGAGGGGATAGATTGAGAGAGAGAGAAGAGAGAGAGGGAGAGAGAGAGGATAGATTGAGAGAGAGAGAGAGAGATAGTAGAGAGAGAGAGATAGGAGAGAGATAGGAGAGAGGGAGAGGGAGAGAGGAGAGAGAGAGAGTTGGTGTCTGCTAATAATGTTGAACAGTAGTGGTGGCCGTGGTGGTGGTTTCTGGTGGCAGTGGTGGCCAGAGGTGGTGGTGGTCGGATGTGGTGGTGGCCGGTGTTGGTAGTCGAAGGTGGTGGTGGCTGGTGGTGGTCGGTGGTGGTCATCAATGGTGGCCGGAGGTGGTGGTGTAAGATCCCACATTGGTTGGGGAGGGGAACGAAAGTTGCCTTATAATGGACTGGATACCTCCTCTACCAGACGTGTTTTAAAACCGTGAGTCCGGGTGTGTGGACAAAGCGAACAATATATGGTACGATTGGTCTGGGATGTTACAGATGGTATCAGAGCCGGGAACCAGACTAATGTGCCAGCGAGGACGCTGGGCTCCCAAGGGAGGTGGATTGTAAGATCCCACATTGGTTGGGGAGGGGAACGAAAGTTGCCTTATAAGGGACTGGATACCTCATCTACCAGACACGTTTTAAAACCGTGAGTCCGGGTGTGTAGACAAAGCGGACAATATCTGGTACGGTTGGCCTGGGATGTTACAGTGGTGGTGGTCGGAGGTGGTCGATGGTGGCCGGAGGTGGTGGCCGGTGTTGGTAGTCGGAGGTGGTGGTCAATGGTGGCCGGTGGCCGGAGGTGGTGGCCGATGGTGGTGTTCGGAGGTGGTGGTGCATATTAGGATGAGGGGCAATTTTGTCCAAAAAAAATGACATTCCATTCCAATGAAATACCACATCCCCCCAAAGAATGTTGAATTCCTTCATTTGTGGAATTCATTGGAATTCAACATTCCAATTCCTTAAAAAGAATGAACCAAACGATGCAATGGAATCTGGTCAACGGAATTCAACATTCCAATTCCATTAGATTCCATCAAAATTTGCGAACCAAACGCCCCCTTAGCTTCTTTCCATTTTTCCGAGGTTTGCACAAGCATAATTAAACGTTAATGGATTTGGTTTAACGAATTCATCATTTTAGATAAAGATGCACTGGAATTAGTTCGAGTTTTCTTCGCTTTGATTAAATTATAATTTATCAATGGTTATAGATCTATCACATATAGGGGTGTTTGTGGTCCGGTTTTGGGCGGTTTAACCCCTCAAGCCACAAACCAAACCGTAATGGCGGTTTAGAAAATTTTCAAACCGAGGGCAACAAGTGACCAAACAGGTCAAACCGGACCACAAAAAAACGGTCTGGTCTGGCCGGTTTAGGCGGTTTGAACTTATTATGAGCTTTAAACTCAAATAAACATAAAATTTATCTCCAATTTAAATATTCTACCGGTGTTACATTATTAAAAAATACCGAATTATAGAAGAAAATTTTATCTTCAAAATTAAAAAATATTGAGTAAGTTGAAAAAAAAATTAAGCAAGTCCACCAACAATAGTTGGAATTTTGGACAAAGATTTAGCAAGTCGAAAGATAATTTGAAATTTTAGATTTTGATTTTTGGCGGATTTTAGAATTTCGCCGACGTGTGGAACACGAACAATTGAAAGTGAAAACTAAGAGCTTAATGTCTTGGATATATTTTTTTTTAAATTGGGACATAATAGGTAAGCATATAACACGAAAACTAAATATAATTTTGGCGGTTGGTTCGGTCCAAACTGCTCAAAAAAATGTTCAAACCGCAGACCAGACCGGACCGAGCGGTTTAGCTATTTTTCAGACCAGACCGGACTGCCAGACCGCTCAAACCGTCAAAAAACAGTCCGGTTTAATTTGGTTCGACCGATTTGAACAGTCCAACGGTTTTTTGAACACCCCTAATCACATGTTTGATTATGATATGTTATTTTATCTAAAGATGAACTCATGATGTATTATCACATTTTCAACTCTTTCTTAATGTAAATATATGTATCATGTATGTATTTAATTACTTACACATATAAATTCCATAATATAATGAGTAATTTATAAAATTCTCCTCCATGATTCACAAAAACTTTGGTTTTCATCACTCAGACTTTTGAAAGTACACAAAGTATTGTGGTTTCTACTTTATTACGGTTTTCGTCAGTCGTCCATGTCTCTAATAATCAATACCTATATTCGTTTAAATGCCACCACATGGTAGCCATTTAAAGACATTTTTGTTATTTTGATTTTTTTTTTTAATTTTTTAACATTCAAATATGTAAAGCATATGTACAATCTTGGCACCTTAGAAAACTAAATTAACCACCCGCTTAAAATTGAAACCATTGCCCTCTCTTTATTAGCGTTTAGTGTCAAATCAAACATTGATCGTCCAACCATCTCCATCTCTAACGTAAAAACCTTCTCCACCCCCTTCTACCATAACAAAAATTGTTGCTTTTGCTTTTCCACCTTCATCGTCGTGGGTTTGAAAGCCACCCCATCGTTGCTTCAACTTTTATACCTATGTCGTTTGTAACATCCGGTCTTTCGTAAAGCAAGCTCCGTCTTTTGTTGGTTATCTCTCCGCCTTCCGTCCATCTTTTTGAGTGGTAAATGTTGTGCTTTCGAACCTTAAGTTGACCCATGAGAGAATCTCGAGTTTCGACCTTTTTCGGGGCTCGGTACGTGTAGCGTGACTGTGACTCGCGATAGTGACATGTGTCACTATCGCGTGGCACAATCGCCGGGGGTGTACCACCCGCGGTACATTCCCCGCGAGAGTGCCCTCGCGATAGTGACAATGTCACTATCGCGTGGCATAATCGCCCGCGGCCACTGGTTCCCTAAATGTCTGAATTTCTCACCATTTCTCTCATTTTTCACTTCTATCTTCTTCCCTTTTCTCTCCCAAACCCCAAAACCGAACCCTAACCCATTTTGGGGGGTTTTTCCTCCCCAAACCACATGATTACTCACCATCTAGCTAGTTGGGAGCTTGAGTCACAAAACCTCTGTTAGGTCTGATTTTATAGTAATCATTGTATTTATAGGACTTGGTCAATACTGTGTTTAGAGCTGATCATTATTGTATCTAACCAAGGGTATTTAAGACTCTTTGGTCTTGTGTCTTGTAAGAAGTTTCACACGCACATTAATAGAAAATTCTGTTTTGCGCTCCATTTTTCTCTCTCTCTACTTTCTCTCTCTAGAAGTTCTAGTGATCTTGGACTCACAATTGGTATCAGAGCTTGCTAGATCTTGAGAGAATTGAGAGATTGGTTTCTTGAATCTGAATTAGTGATCGAAATCGAAAATTTGATCGATTTTCTTGAAATTTTCAAGAAAATCTCGTTTTCTTGATTTCTCACAAAATTTGGATCTGTTTGTGATCAATTTTGTGCAAATTTGATTTGATTAGTTTCGTTTTTTTGTAGTCGATCATATTTGATTCATTTGTTTTTGCATAAAAACAATGATTTGATCTTCAATTTTGTGAATTTGTGTTTTTCAGAAAACTCGAGTTTGGTTCTGTTTCATTCACGAGTTTGAGGTTTAGTGGTTTTTTAATCGAGTTTGATTATCAAAAGTTGTTTTAAAGTTGTTTTCGTTCATCAGTGTGTATTTTTCATGCATAAAATTCTTGGTTTGATTTGATTTTGCGAAAATTTATGAGTTTTTAAACTTTGCGTGTCATTCAAAGTTCTTTGCGTGTCATTCAAAGAACTTTGCGGGTTATTCATAAACTTTGCGTGTTCATCATATACTTTGCGTTTCATTCATTGAAATTTTCAGGTTTTCGGTTCACGTTGGACCCGCAAAGTCTGTCTTGCGTTTCAGGCTTCATACGCAAACATCAGTTTGCGTTCCTCTCTTGACTCGCGAACCTCAATTTGCGTTTCCCACAACACCCGCAAACCTCAGTTTGCGTTTCTGTCTTCACCTGCAAAGCTCCACTTTGCGGGTCTCCCTTCTTAAAAAAAAAAAAAAAGTCTGGAATTTTTTTTTTAGTGTGTCTTCTAAATTTTTTTCTTTTTAATCTTTGCGTCATTTCAAGTGTTTTTCAAATTTACAATTTTTAATATTTTTTTACTATTCATACTGATTTTTTGTTTTACAGATTCAATTGCAATGGATTATTCCAAGATTACTTTTCAAGCTCAGATCTACAAGAATGACCTCATGATGTCTTTGGGGTCTGATACTCGTCCACCAGTACTGATCAATGAGAATGAATTCGAACAGTGGCAGGATCGATTCATCAATTTTATTGAAAGGCAACCTAATGGGGATAACATGATGAAATCTTTTTATGAGGGTCCTATGATAAGGAAAATGAAAGTGATCCCAACTACTACTACTACTCCAGCTACAGCAGTTGAAACTCCTTTGAGTGAATATGACGAAAAAGAGCTATCAAGATATAAAGCAGACAGTCTGGCAAAGTCAAATCTGATCCTTGCTCTTCCCAACTCAATTTATAACAGAATCGATTACTTCAAACATAATCCAATGCTGATGTGGACACAACTTGAGAAGATTATGCTTGGTACTGCTATGTCTACTCAGTTACGACAGACCAGATTCATGAACAACTTTGAGAAGTTCCAAGCTAAGGATGGAGAAAGTTTGAAGAGTGTGTTTGATCGATTTTGGGCTGTCATCAATGATCTTTTCAAGATTAAAGTTACCAAGACTGAATTGGAGGCTAACTTGAAGTTTCTGAACGCGTTACAACCTGAGTGGAACAAGTCTTGCCACAAAATGAGAAACGATGTTAGAATCTCAACAATGCCAATTCAGGAGTTATATGAAATCTTGATGACAGATGAATCTATGGTAATGGAGAAGAAGGCAAAGATGGATAAGAAGAATAAGCCTCAGTCAGTAGATCCCATTGCTTTTATTGCTAGCCAACTGGTTGAGCAAACTTTGACTGAATCAGCCTATGATGGGTCTACAGATGATGATGGTGAAGCTCTAGAGAAGGCCATGACTCTTTTGACTCAGCTTTATCAGAAACGGTTCAAGAACAGATCTGGGTCAAACAATCTGCAGTTTACTTCTGGTTCTAAGACTGGTTCTTCTTCAAAGACATACACTCCAAAGTATGAACAGGCTAAGACAGTTGATCAGAAGAAAGATGACAAAAAGGTGATAAACTGCTTTAACTGTGGAAAGCCTGGACATATGGTCAAGGATTGCAGAGTCAAAGTGGTAAAGAATGCTGATTTTTACCGAAAGAAGTTGGCTCTAGCTGAAAAGAAGGAGAGTGGAACTGTACTGCTAGCTGAAGAAGAGTACTGGTTGGACCATTCGGATGACGAGGCTGATAATGAAGAGGTTACGGCTATGTGCTTTGTTGGTGACGATCAAAGTGATGATGAGGAAGATGATACCTCATCTGATGGTTCTGAGGTAATATCTGATTTTAACTATAATTTCTTCTTATCACAAATGAATGTTTTTACTAATGCTTTGCATGATCTGCGCTCAAAGTTTATATCTGAAAAATTTAAAAATCAAGAAAAGTCTGATTTAATCGAGAAACTGCAAATTTCTTTATCTGATGAAAAGTCAATTTTAATTGACACAAAAGAGAAATTTCAAAAGCAGTTAGTTGATCTTGAAAAATCAAATCAGACTTATCGTGATTCTTTGACTGATCTGACTTATTCAAATAAAATTCTTTCTGAGAAAATAATTGTTTTAGAAAGGAAATTATATAAAAGAGAACAATCTGAGCAAACCATTTACATGAACAAGCCGAGGAGTGAAGAAGCTATAAAAGAAAAATGGGGACTTGATTTTGACAACCCTCAATTTTTAAACAAAGTAATTGACGAAGTTCCCACTCTTTATAAATATGAATATCTAAATCTTGCACACTATGGTCCACAATTTAAATTCTTTTGGACTAGTGAAAAGCAAATTTTAGATGTTGAAAATGAGAAAAGGATTTATAAAAAGAAAAATGAAATTCCTTTTGTTTATACTTCTGAAAATGCAAAATATTTTCCGAAAAAATCGTGAAGAAGAAAAAGAGTTTTAAATGACATATCA
Organism: Arctium lappa; assembly: GCA_023525745.1. NCBI lineage: Eukaryota > Viridiplantae > Streptophyta > Magnoliopsida > Asterales > Asteraceae > Arctium > Arctium lappa. The sequence goes on along the minus strand of CM042056.1, from coordinate 14,660,935 downwards.
TCTATCAAATCTTTAATATCTGATGATTTTATTTCTCCTTATGCACCTGATACTTCTAAGGAAAATAGTTCTCCAATCTCTTATGATTCGAAGAAATATATTCCACCGATAGCATTAGAAGGAAAAATCATAGATCTTGAAGATAAGATAGAAGATCAAAATATTTTGAAGAAAATTGAATCTGACATTATTCTTTCTTTTATGACTTCAAGTCTAGAAGAAAATATATTTTCTCAAAAATCAGATTCTATTTCTAACATCTCTTCTGATTTCAAGGAAAATAAAAAGGAAGCTTCAAATTTTAAAAACCTTTCTCAAAATTCTTCAGATTTCGAGGCTAGTTCTTCTGTGTCAAATGCTAAGACTGTTTTCTTTGATAAAGTTTCTTCTTCTGTTTCAATTATTGATAATTCTTTACTGCTAAATGATCAATTTTATAAAAAGAAGCGTAAAAGAAGAAGATCAAAGAAGTCAAAGAAACATGACACTGTTTTAACTGAAAATTATAATGTTTCTGATTCTTATTCTTCAGATCGGACTGTGAGGGAGTCACCAAGGCATATCTGGAGAAAGAAGCGATTATCTGAAGAATCTATTGTTGATGGGGATAAATATGTAGACAAAATTTATTACAGTGATTCATTTGCTTCATGTAATAAAATTTCAAAATACTCTAGAAAGCAAATGTTTCGAATTTCAAAATATGTCTCATGTTCTTCCTCAGATTCGAATTCTGATGATTATGCTTTCTCTTCTGATGAGTGTGATTATTTTTCTGATCATATTCCTCGTGCTTTATTTGATAAATCTGCTCATTATTTCCCTGTAAGAACTGCAACTAACAAACAATGACCCAAATTCAAGTGGGTACCCAAATCTTTATCTGATTCAAAGTTGCAGGCATCACATGTTAAGGGGGAGTAAGGGAATTTTGGCTTCTAAGTATTTCAGCTTAGAACCCGTGCTTCAATGACATCGACTTCTAAACACAACAATTTAGAATTCGTTCTTCATAGTTAAGCTTCTGACTAATGAGATACTGTGAGTACATCAATTTTATTTCCGCTGCATATATCTCTGATTATGATGTGTTCCAGTTTTTCTTAATGTTTCAAGAATCTGAGTTTGTTTATCTATCTCATGAATTTGTATTACCCAAAATTTTCTTTTAATATGAGACACAAATTATTTTTATAATGTGAAAGATGAAATAGTTGAATTTTATTTTGTTCTAACTAAATATTAATTAAAAGTTTAAATATTTACAAATTTTATTCTATAAAGTAAAGTTTTACATTTTTTTCTTTCCTTTGAATAAAATATGTGTCTAGGATAAATTTTCAAGTTCTTTTTTTTATATTAAAGTTTTTATATGGTCAAATTTCAAGTCTTACAAAAGTCGAAAAGTCAGCAACATGTTTGAAACTTTTATTTTTGCTTTAAAGATATGTGAGTCGGAATTTTTATAGTTTACTTTGCTTAGACTACCTAAATGATCAAAATTTTAGATTGGAATGAAAATATGGGCTAAGCATTTAGACGTTGATCTGAGTGATTGAGATGAATATTAAATTCTTAAAATACAGAAATCTCTAAGTTTCAAAGTTTGTACCTGTGACCTTTCTGGTTTGGGAAAGTACGTTCCGTGGGATGCTTGTCATCTGGTCCCCTAAGGTCAATTGATCTGGGAGTGATCGAACAGAAATCCTGCAATAGAACCAGATCGAAAGTCATGTTCTACTGGTATGAATGGGTTTAGGATATGTCGATGTAGCCTTTCTGATCTGGGAAAGTAAGTTCCAAGGGGTGCTTCTCACCTAGTCCCCTAAGGCCAACTGGTCTGGGAGTGGCTGACCCAAATCCTGCAATAGGGTCAGATAGAAAGTTACGTTTACGGCATGTTCTTTACTTAATAAACTTTTTGATCAAAAGATGCCAAAGTGCACGCGCTTAAAATATGCCAAAGAGCACACTCATGTTAAGATGCCAATGAGCACAATGCTAAAAGATGCCAATGAGCACACATCTCATGATACTTGGTGATATGTTTGAGTTGCGATAAATCTGTAAATTTATGAATATCTTAATTCTTGATGGCTTAGTGTTAGTACATGCAAAGTTCTCTATAATATTTTTAGAATTACATTTTCTTGAAGCTAATTGAAGATTCACATGTGAGCACACTGAATAGATTGCTGGAAGTTTTTTGAAACTGAACATGTCTTAACTTGATATGCAATGAAACTTGTTCTTGTATCCTACAACATATGTTTGATTTCAAATGATTGATAAATTTGTAATATTTTACTCTGTAGAATTTAATTTGTTTAGTATTTAAAATTTTATATGTTTAGTTGTTTCAAAATTTACATTCAGTATATTTTTCTTTCTACATTAATTTCTGATCATTGTGTTCTCATAAATATATTTTAATGAGTTTATGCATTATTCAAGGGGGAGTGAACAAAGAGATGTATTTCAAAGATTATATCTGTTTTTGAGGGGGAGTGTCTGATTTTCTTTACATGAATGTTATCTCGAATTGTCTTATCTAATGCATTTGTGTAGGGGGAGTCAAAGAGCTTTCAAAAGTAAAAATTTTCTAAGGCAGCTTTGCGTTTCACACATGGCCCGCAAAGCTTGTTTTGCGCATCAAGCATGACACGCAAACCTTGCTTTGCGTATCAAGCATGGCACGCAAACCTTGCTTTGCGTCTCCCATGTGGAACGCAAACCTTAGTTTGCGCTTCCTGCATGGAACGCAAACCTCCTTTGTTTCTTTGATTTTGCAGATCTTTTGCTGTCTCGTCTCCAACATTTGCATGACCAAGTTGATCAAGATCATCAAGGTCATGAGGGGGAGAAGTCAAGGAGAAGTTAAAGAGACAAAGAGCTCAAAAGATTATCTGCTGATCAAGATTCGCTCAAAGATTCTATTCTCTCAGCTACATCAAATTCTCTCAGCTACATCAAATCTTTTGCTGTTCCTGCTCCGAACACCACAGTTCATTCAAGATCATTCAAAAGAAGTGTATCGTCTTGAGCTTAAGCAGCAAAGAAAATTTTCAATCTGCAAGATGCTGAGAAGAAATTTTTTCTTAAAAGTCAGAAAGCTTCTGAAAGTCGCTTTGTTGATCAGTGCTGATTTAGAAGATAATTTTTGAAGACCAAAGCGCCAATGATTACTAAGGGGGAGATTGTTAGGTCTGATTTTATAGTAATCATTCTATTTATAGGACTTGGTCAATACTGTGTTTAGAGCTGATCATTATTGTATCTGACCAAGGGTATTTAAGACTCTTTGGTCTTGCGTCTTGTAAGAAGTTTCACACGCACATTAATAGAAAATTCTATTTTGCGCTCCATTTTTCTCTCTCTCTACTTTCTCTCTCTAGAAGTTCTAGTGATCTTGGACTCACAACCTCCATCTTCATCTTCCTCATCAAGTTCAACGGTTGGGAGCTCGGGTTGAAGTGTTGGATTGGGTGTTCTCGGAAAGTCTTGTCATCTTTAATGGTAAGCTTCTTTGATTTAAGGTTATATATGGTGTTTCCCTAGTGTTTGGTTTATCAAATCTCGGATTTGTAGTTTTGGAGAAACTAGGGTTTTGATCTCGTTTAGGGATTTTTGGTATATAATGTTGGGGAATGTTTCTATATGGCTGTTTATGGATATTTATGGTTCAGTATGTATGGATCTAGGTTTTGGAAGTTCTCGGCTTGAGGATTCAAGCGGCCTTCAAAAGAGCTCGTTGGGTGAAATCTAGATTTAGCCTAAATCTAGCAATGTGAGTTCAAGTTGATTTGTGAAAACGGTGTACATGCCAAAATGTTTATTTTAAAGCGTTTTACATGAAATTGTTAACTACTGATAAGTTTTGTTAACCGCTGATAAGTTTTGTTAACCGCTGATAAGTTTTGTATTTTAAAGGTGTTTAACTTTATAAAATCATTTAGCACACATCTTTGGGATTTTGGGCATTATGATAAATAAATCATGTATTTTGGTATTTTAATGATTTATTTTATGGAAGTAGATTTTGAGTATAAATGCGTCTCAATTTGTGTTTTGGAGAAATGCATGGTTTTGTGTTATGGGACGTTTTGAAAGAATAAATGTTGTAAACTCACTTGGAAAATGAATTGTCCCAATCTAAACTACGTTGGAGTTAATTATATGTTTTGGAGCATGGGTTTATATAAGTACGGGTTAATTATATTTGGTTTCATTTTATGAATTTCGACATTGGGTCTTTGGATTTGTTGAGCTTATGGCTCGGTTTGGATTTTGTTGGGTTTTGAGGACACATGTCCGTTTTAATTGCTCAATGTTGAGCGTTTGGTTAAGATTTGCATTTACTGCATCTTAGTTGATAATTACATGTTTGAATGCAATAGTTCATTCGTTTTGAGTCATGTAATGGTTTAGTTATTGCAATGGATCCATAGGCACGGTGTTCCTATGTCCCCACTTTGGACATTTGGTTCACCATTTGGCACGGAATAGGCATCGGGTCACCATGATAAGTAAGGTGTGAACCTATACGGTCGGGCATCGTCTCATGGGCAGTAAGGTGTAATTCCCTTGTGCTAGAGTTCCCCGCTTTGGAACTCTCAAGAATAGACCTAGAGGGGTTGACTTGATGTTTTCGAGTGATAGACTCAGAGGAGTTGAACTCGGTGGGTGTTTTATGTGTAACCCACATGTTTTGATTTCTTACACAATTATGTGACCTACTTTGTGTTCCGTCACGTACAATGTAATCGGGTCTTTCCCGTCACCAATAGGTGGGGTTTTGGTTATGGAGTATTACAATCCATGTTTTCGGATATATTTGGATATGGGTATTTATCTATGTTTTAAGGTTTGGGTTATTGAAACTCATTCAAGTTATTGGAATGTTTTGGAAGTTGGAGTTATCTACGTTTTTAGTGTTCGACTATTATAATGCTATTTATGTTTTACGTGCGCTTTGGGTTTTGGCTTTATTTAAAGAGGCGTGCGTTTTATGATTTTAATCCCGAAAAGGGTGAATGATGAAAGGAGATGGTTTTAAGATTTAAAGGATTTCATTTTTGGTTGCTTTCAAATTAAAGGTATTTCATTTTGGAAATCTAAATTTTTAAATAACATTCCTAAAGTTATTGCTTTATTTATCTCTAACGAAAACTCTTGAGCTCACTAGGCGTTAAGTCTAACCTTTTTATTTGTCGGCATTTGCATCAGGTTCCAGTTGGGTTTTGGTTCTAGCGGTGCTTTGAAGAGTTGAGCTATAGACTTACACGAGAGTAAGTAGATTGATGAAGTCATCCGCAGTTGGAGATAGTGACTATTATTGGGTTTTAGTAGCACCCGTCCTTATTATAGACTGTATGTAGAGAATAAATGTGTTTATTGAAGTTAAATCCTATATTGTGTTTGTAGATAAATTATTTATCGATGTATTTAGAAAATTTTAAATTAGTTGCTATTTCCGAGTTTGAGGGTGTTACATCGTTACTTCTGCTTTTGAATGTTTCTACTTCAACTTCTAATTTTGCTACACAGCTTAATGCTTTTACACCACCAGGCATGAATGTATTTTTAGGATTTTGACTTTAGGAACAAGTTCTAGGGCTTTTTTTTGAACGACAAGTTAACACACACACATTCCCGGGGTATCCGAGCTCCCACTTAAGGGTGCCACCCGACTAATCCCCGTCGACCACGACCCAACCCAATTAAGGGTACCACTAAGTGGCAGACCCATGATTTGGATATCGCCACATGCTCTCCACGGGGTTCGAACCCTGGTAGTCAGAGATACCATCCACTGACCCCCAAGGATGTTACCTTACCACTGGTCTAGACATGTTTTGATAAGTTATAGGGCTTTGATTTATGGTTATATATCACAAATTTTTGGAATTAAATTGCACAATTTTTTGGCATGAAGTAAAATGTTCTTGATGTTCATTGTATATGTGCCATTTTTTTAATTTACAATATTTTCCACAAGTTTGGTTATTATTTTAATTTCTTTATTAAGTGGTATCAACAACCTGAAGGCATCGTCATATAATCATAGGACCGGAAAAACCCTCCCTGTGGAAGGTTCTCGTGGCACAAGGATTTTTTGCCCAATGAGATTCGAACATGGGGGTAAGAAGATCTACCATCCAAGGGAATTGCCACCAAATTGAGCCCTAATAGGTTTTTTTTTAAGAGACGCTAATCGTTATTATTCTTAAATGTTGTTGAATGTTCTTGAATTTTTATGGGTTTAAAAAAAAAGTTGTCCTAGAATATTTCTAGTTTAAAGGAGGTGGGGCAGGAAGAATAATGGTAAAATGTCCAAAATGTCCTCACACGACTAGCACATGGGCGCACTTAAATGGAGGAAAATAATAGTCGTTAGGACCAGGGACCAAACCTATAACAAAATACAAAATCACAAAGTATTTAATATATTTTCGAAAGCCAAGTTCATAAGAGCATCTCCAACAGCTTCTCCAAAATGAAGAAAATGGAGATTTTAGGCATTTTTGTGCTCCAACAGATTCTCCAAATCTTTCTCCAAAATGGAGAAAGTAGGAGAGAGAGTTTAAGAGCATCTCCAACAGCTTCTCCAAAATGGAAAAAATGGAGATTTTAGACATTTTTATGCTCCAACAGATTCTCCAAATCTTTCTTCAAAATGGAGAAAGTAGGAGAGAGAGTGTAATTTTCTCCAAATATGGAGAACTCTCCAAAATCTCCAAAAATGATTACCATGAGAGAGAAATTATTTTTTTATTATATTCTACCAATAAGATTTCTTCAAATGAGATGTGTATGAGAGATAAATAATATTTTATTAAATTTATACAATATTTTAATATCATAAGTAATGATTTCATCTCCAAAATGGAGAATCTGTTGAAAATGAATGTAAATTTTTATGTAGATTTTGACTTTTAATTCTCCATTTTGGAGAAATTTTGAAGATGCTCTAAATACAGGGATGATTTTTGTAATTTACTCTTATATAATTGTCATATTTTCCAATTTCAACCCTTGAAAAGTTAGAGATCAAGAATCGTCGTACTGGTTTCTTGTGTCGCATTTGTGCCTTTTATAAAAAGTAGATGCTTTATGACCATTTTTTGGGTATTATTCAAAGCATACAACTTTTTATAACACTTGTATATATTAATTATATTTAGCTTTAGTTTTTAAATACTTATATTTATACAGATTCTATTACAAAAGAACATATTACATCAAACTGAATCAGTTTTGTTCTCGTTCTTATTCTGAAAAACCAACTTTTAAAATTTTCATTTTTAGACGCCAACTTTTAAAACTTCTCATTTTGAAGAACCCATTTTTAAAACTTTTCATTTTGAAAAATCAACTTTAATTTCATTTCCGTTTTAGAGATTATGAATCCACCGGATTCTTTCGATTAAAAGTTTTGAAAGTTGGTTTTGCAAAATAAAGATTTTTTTCATCACATTTTGGTCGTTGTAAATATAAGATATAATATCAGTTTTCATGAGAAGAAGTGAAAAAACATTATAATTTTCAAGTAAATAAGAGAATATTACTTAATAATAATAAAATAATTTGTATGGAATAAATTATTAGCCTATAAATGGTAATTCAAATACTCATTTGTAGCAAATTACGAATTAGATAGTGGATAAACTTATTCAGATATGATAAAATTCGAGTTCTAATTCGTGTTACATAGATATTGTGGCGGTGCAAATACTTAATTTAGAATATTATACAAATTTTGAATAGAAACTCTTGTATCTATATATTTATTATTATCTGATATAAAATATGTTATCTAACACATTATATTTTGTTATTTTTATAAAAGATATATTCATCGAACAAGATCCAATTTCATATTTAAAAAAATGGCTAAACATTTATTCTATTTACAAAATTTTTGTTATATTAGCATAGTTTGTCGAATAAAAATTTAGAAATTGTTTAAAGAATTATTGAATTCGAATATTTGAAATTTGCAATCAAATTTAATTAATAAAATATTATTTAATTCTATTTAGAAGTAAAATAAAAAGCAACAAAGTTTTCAACCCTCTTTTAAATATGGAGTCTTAAAGATATTTTCAAGTTTGGAGATTTTTATTTTCTCTACATTAGTATATGATTAGCAGTGTACCCATGCAATACATCGGGGTGAGCAATTGTAAATGGAAATAAAAAATTAATGTAATATTTTATCAGAAGAAAGAAAAAAGAAAAAAGATATATATGGAGTAAATCATATATTTATAATTTATGTAGCATTAGTAGTGATAAACACATAACTTGAGTTTTTTCAATCATGAAGCATTAAGAAATTATATTAAAGTAATTGTTAAATGTATATTTTAATTTTAAAAACATGTATTAATCAGCGATATCTAACGAATGATAATATTTTTTCAAAATACTGAAATATAGAATAGGTAAAAGTAACAAATATAATGTTGGATAATATTATTTTGTATCTAAACGTATATATAGGTTCATTATTAGTTAGTTTTATAGAATTCAAAATGCTTTAAAAACTTGTATACATGAAGAAAATACATGTACCATCATAATTAAAAAAATATGTTAATTTGAGCAAGTAAATAACTTTTCTTTTTTTGGAGAAACCTCAAATGGAAGGGAAAAAACTTGAATATGGAAGGTACTGAAAAAATAAAGTTTGAATTTTTTTCAAATGAGTTGTACCTTATGCATACTAAATTGTAATTAAGAGATTTTTTAAATGTATGCATAAAATGGTAGTACCTTATGTTTTATAAGTAGTAATTAAGAGTTTTTTATTCCGTCTTTATAATATAGTATAGATATAGATATATCATAGTTGTTGAAGCAAAAAAGTTGCTAAAATTTCATTTTTCTCTATTTTAATTTAACTGTTAGAGATGCTCTAAAATTGTCAATATATGCTTAAATATAGGGAAATTGACTCAAATAACCATTTTATCGTCTCTTAGCCATTTTTCTTTCATTTATACCAAAATGTTACTATAGCCGCAATATACAAGTCCGTCATTGTGGACCTAGCTCAAAAACACTCACACACAAAAAAAAAACTAATTTTATCATTTTTTCTTTAAAAAAAGTTTTTTTTCTTTTGCGGACCTGGGTCTGCAATTGCGGATCTGAAGTTCGTAATTACGGATTTGGCTCGATTTTTTAAAGAGAAATTGATTGATTCGTAATTTTTTTGTATTTTTGAACTAGGTCTGTAATTACGGACTTATATATTGCAGAAGTTGTGGTATTTATTAGGGGTGTTCGCGGTCCGGTTTGGGCGGTTTAACCCCTCAGACCACAAACCAAACCGTAAGTGGCGGTTTATTGATTTTTTAAACCGAGCGGTTTGACATCAAATGTCCAGACCGGTCAGGTCGGACCGCGGTTTTGGCGGTTTGGTCGACCGGTTTAGGCGGTTTGGGCATTTTAGTGGGCTTTAAAGTTTAAACATAAAAACATATAAAACTTCGAACGGTTTCACTTCTTCATTTTTCTGTTCTTTGTATTCCACAATCCATAAAGACTTCAATCTTTTAAAATACCTTGGGTTTTTTTGTATATATCTGGACATTTGGCCTTTATATCATCTATTCTTTATAATAAAGATATATATATAAAAAAAATATAAAAAAATATATTTATATATTTGGCGGTCGGTTTGGTCCAAACCGCCTAAAAAAACCTCCAAACCGCAGACCGGACCGGACCGCCCGGTTTGACAATTTTCCAGACCAGACCAGACCGCCAGACCACTCAAACCACCAAAAACGGTCCGGTTTAACTTGGTTCGACCGGTTTGAGCGGTCCAACGGTTTTTTTGAACACCCTTAGTATTTATACAAAATCAAAAGAAAAATAATCAAGAGATCAATTTTTTATTATGTAAAATAACTATTTATTTCTAAAAGACAAAGAGAGAATTTAGGACATAATTATATAGTGCTCCCAATCTTCACGGCTCGAGATTACCGATGGAGGACAAACACTTCAAATTCCAAAATACCCTTTTCGACTTCTTTACAGCCGTTGGTTCTTTATTTATAGAAGGTCACTCTCGTTTTCAACTCTCTTATTATTTTCATCAAAATCATTGAGGTTGACTTCATTCTTCATTATTCAAAACCTACCCACTTCAAAATATCCAACTGGGTCTTTCAAATTCTCACCTGATTATCACTAATTTTTCAAAAAGATTGTTTCTTTACTCATTCTTCACATTCATAACTCTTTCAAGATTTCTGGGTCCAAACCAATAGTGGAGTTCTTGTAATCAGCTTTCTTGATTTTGGGGGGATTGTTAACCTTTTCCCCAAACTCTGGAAAAAAGGTTAAGTTTTTGAGTCTAACCATGGTTAGTGTGAAGGAGTTTATGGCAAACAAGATGGTGGTAGGTCTCTTGTTGGGACAAATTCTCTCTCTTCTTATCACTTCCACTGGATTTTCATCATCTGAGCTTGCTAGAAGAGGTTTGTAATATATTTTTTGTTTCATGATTTGGGGATCCACTTATAATTACATTTCATTTGTTGTTGTTTTTGGGGGTTTTCCAATAATGGAAACAAAATTGAGGTTCTTGAAGCTACCTGTTTTTGTGAATGATTAATTTCCCATAAAAGTAATAAATATTGAATTGTGCATAAAAGTGATTTTTTTGTTTGTATAAAGAGTACAATTTTCTGTTTTTATCTTCTTTTTTATCATATGAAAAAGTCAAGGTATTTGATGCTGTGTGTGTTGTAAATTACTTTACTTTATGCTTTAGTGTTTGATTAATTTTTTGAGCGATCAACTATTTGAATCACTGTAACTGGCTTTTCACTGCAAATTAACCATCCTTATTGTGAAAAATGCTGGAAACACACACTATGATTTGCAAAAGTGAGCTATTTTGGACAATATTTTGAGGTATGTAAATACAAAAAAGATCATAAAATCACTCATTTTGCAAAGTCTAGTGTTGTTTTTTTTGTATTTATGCAACAACGGTGGTTCGTTTGCAACGAAAAACCAAGCATGAAGATTCAAATACATAAATAGATACAAGATTTAATGTCTTTTAGCCACATGATTAGCCATCAAACTTGTTATGCTTGCCGTGAAGTTTGTAACGATTTCATCAAAATGCTTAGTATATGATGTTATATGTTCTTATGTACTTGTATTTTGCAACTTAGGAATCAATGCACCTACTTCACAGTCTTTAGCAAACTATGTGATGTTGGCAATAGTTTATGGAGGAATTCTAATACACAGGGGAAGTGGGCTCAAGGTTAGTTATCTTCAATCTTTATTTTATTCACATGTGAATAGTTAAAGTTGACCGGTTTATTCATTTTCATTATGATTCTAGTGGTAGCTATTTCTTTCTTCAATATAACCAACTCCTTTAAGGAGCCACCCCCGTTCCAAAATTCTCTTCACAAGTAGTTACAATTTGACGGATTCCTGTTCCAATTTATGTTTACTTTTGCAGGCCAAATGGTATTATTATCTACTTCTTGGACTTGTAGATGTAGAGGCAAATTATCTTGGTAAGCGTTCTGCAACGATAATGATTATTGTCCCCTACTCCAATGGAACGTGTTTTTTTACCGCTAAAAGGTCCCCTAGATTATGTTTTTTGTATTAGAACCACTCTCTACTAAAATGAATGCTACATTTTTAGGTGAAGTATTGATAAAAATGACCTCTTTGCCCCTTAGCAATCATTAGAAACAAACAAAATCACTTAATTTTTGGTCCACAAGATGCCCCTATTTTATCGTTACTGATAGACATTTTATTAAACCGTGTGTTTAGTTAGATGTTACATTTATTTTTGGACATTTATACCGGATGTGGAATGGATCAACTCAATCTTGTACATGGTCAAAGTAACATAAGTGTACAAGTGGAAAAGGTGTTGACTTTTTATGTGTTTTGATGAACAGTGGTGAAGGCGTATCAGTACACATCAATAACGAGCATAATGCTGCTCGATTGTTGGTCAATCCCTTCCGTCATACTCCTCACTTGGCTCTTCCTGAAGACAAAATACAGGTTCAAGAAAATTGCAGGTGTTGCCATCTGTGTTGCTGGTCTTGTGCTCGTTATTTTCTCAGATGTTCATGCAGCAGACAGGTCACGTGAGTATATTGTCATACCCCTAACACGTTTTGTTTTATATGGACTTATCGAACTTAGCTATGTGTTTATATTTTTCAGTTTATCGTCCATTGTGAAAGTTATGCAACTCTAGCCTTATACTATCTTTGTCCTGATTTTATCTTTGCTCCCGACTACATGTTTGGTGCATATAGACATATAATGATAAAAAATTTCTTTTTTTGGTAACCGTGGGTGCCTGTGCCGGTTTGCACGTTCCTCGACTAACCCCACGGGGACTTGAAGATAACAGTCAGGAAAATCCCCAGTGGCCCTGACCGGGAGAAGCCCGAAGGTCTAGACTTTATTTGTCGGTTGAGCTGGCACTCGAGCTTTATAGTGATAAGTGTTGGGCCGTTATTTAGAAGGCAATTTTAGGCGGTGGTTTGTGTGTTCTATTTATATAAATATATTTATTTAAGTTGATCATTTTGATAAATATATGTGTGTTTTACATTCTCAGAAAGCGGGAGCAGCCCTATTAAAGGGGACTTCCTGGTGGTTGCCGGGGCTACGTTGTATGCTGTCAGCAACGTTAGTGAGGTGAGCATCTTGTTATATGTTTCCGGGACTGTTTCTCCCGAAATATATGTTGGAACCTCCTTTTTCTCCTCAAGGGCTCTTTTGGAAAATAATATAATGGGGTTACCACATATTCTCACATGGTATCAGAACCAAGGTCTACCACTCCAAAGACTTGACACTTTGGGGGCAAATATGTACTTGTCTAGCCCCCATTCAACACTCAGGGACAATTTGGGTCCGTCTAGCCTCCATTGGTGGGGGCGTGTTAGAGTCCTGCATCAGCTAAACTTGGACCATTTCTTTTTAATGGACGGGGTTCCATGTATCCTCACACAACCCATGGTTTTTCGGTCAAAGGAGTACCTTATCAATTTCTTGAAGGGTCGACCCTACAAATACACCATATCACGTTTAATTGTGCATATGTCAAGGCGTTGTTGACTTGTTATGATATGCTGAATTAAACATATATTCACCAAAATCAACTTGATAAGATGACATCCAAGTTTGTGAATGCTAATCTCCGTTCTTGGCTTTGTGCAGGAGTTCTTTGTGACAACCGCAGACAGGATTGAACTCATGGCAATGTTGGGATTCTTCGGTGCTATTGTCAGTGGTATTCAAATGTATCCTTGCTTATACAGTTATGGCATCTATCGGTATAATCAAATTGCATTGGTCAAAGCTGTTTTTGATATGGTTAAAGCATGATTTGATGTTTGTTTAATTATGTAAGCAAACCCGCATAGTGAAATTGGCAATGGAGGAAAGTTTCACCTTTTGTATTCTTTAACAATTTTGATAGAACCATACTTGAGCGAGAGGAACTCAAATCTATCCACTGGTCATCAGGAGCAGTAAGCTCTTTGTCTTTCTCTCTCTATATATATACATATACAGAGGAAAGGGATTTAAGAACTGTAAATATTTTGAGAACCGTGAGAACCAGCTATTCATGAATTATTCATGATGAATATACCTAAATATTAATGACTTATTCATCATGGATATCATTCGTTTTCATTATTCATGATGAATAATATTTACTGATATTTAGGTATATTCATCATGAATAGTTGGTTCTCATGGTTCTGAAATAAACCTGCCTATACATATACATGTACCTATATGTATACATACACACACATATAGAGAGAGAGAGGAAGGATTAAACGAGAAGGTGGTCAATTGCAAGAAGGTGAGAATTTCCAATGTCACATGTGATACAAACATGTTGTGTCGAAACTTCTCGCAAATTGTCTGCATTCTCGTTTGATCTTGCCTCTCTCTCTATATATATATATACATGTATATGTATATGTGTGTATGTAACCGTATATTACATGGGTTCAGCAATAGGAGTTAAATGACAAAACTAGCCTCCATATTGCATCTTGTGCCTTAATTTTTACTAATATGCATTTAAACTTGATATAAAAGCAAATCATATTTTCCTGTTGAGTTCTAATCTTATATGTCATTTTCTTTGTTTGACTTTTAGTTGCTTCCTTATACCGGATTTGCAGCAGCAATGTTTCTATTTTATTCGGGCGTCCCTGTTTTGCTGAAGGTAATGGATTTAAGAATTTGTTACTCCATCCATGAAATGAAAACTGCAATGTTTCTGTTTTTGGAAAGTTTTCAAGTTACAGCCACCCCCTTTGTCCCAAAATAAGCGTCCACATTTCTATTTTAGTTTGTCCCAATATATAATGTCCACTTTCAGAAGCAAGTTTCTACTTTACAATTCTACCCTTAGTTATGAGCAAGGTTCTAAATGGCGGGAGGCGTGGCGTGGCGTGGCGGCGAGGTCAAGCCTTAAGCCTTACGAGTTATGGCGAAGCCATGGCGTTTTCCAAGGCGTGGCTTAAGGCGGTAAATATGTATATAATTTATATGTGTATGTGTGTGTTTTTATTGGTGTCTTGAACAATAATGAACGAGTTATTAACAATTTAAATTCATATAAAACGATAAACAAAAGAATTTCTAAGCTATAATCGATACTGATGGGTAAATTCCAATCGAATTTTGAAGTACACAAATTTGAAGTTGTATCGCCATAAAGCGCCATGGCGGGCCATGGCGCGCCATAACGAGCTCGACACCTTATCTCAATGCCAAGGCGTAACGCCATAACGCACCATGGCGCGCCATAACGAGCTCGACACCTTATCTCGACGCCAAGGGATAAAACGTGGCGGCAAGGCCACGCCTCGACGCCATGGCGGCGCCAAGGCGCGTTTTTTAGAACCTTGGTTATGAGATGAAAAAATTCATTACTCCCTTTGTTATTAGGGGTAAAATTGTCATTTAGTTGATTAAAAAGTTTAATAGTTACACATTTCTAAAACTGTCTTTTCTGTTGTGGACATTTATGAGGGGTAAGATTGTCATTACTTATTAGGGGTAAAATGGTCATTAAGTACCTTTTTGCTCATTGTCAAGCCAAAATTTATTTATTTTGTCATCATTGAAGGGTATCTATTCAATCTACATCTATCTCACCTTTGTTCTTGTTAATGCAATTGTAGATGAGCGGATCTACGATGCTAAATCTGTCTTTGCTGACGTCCGACATGTGGTCGGTCTTGATCCGTATATTTGCGTACCATGAAAAGGTTTGTAAAAATAGAAAAGTTCTTACGAATGGAGCGGGAAATTTGTAAACTTTAAACAACTATGAAATCTTTTAGATTTTAACTTGGCCTTTGTTCAAATATTTTTACAAAAGCCGGGGTTTTTTACTGAAACAGCCGCCCTACTTCTTAGGTAGAGGACAGGTCTGCATACATCTCACCCCGAGACCCCACCTCCGGGTTCATTTGGTTTGATTTTGAAGTATTGATTGCAAAGTTCGTGAATTTTTCTATGTTGATTTTGCCTTCAATCATCAGGTCGATTGGATGTATTTCGTAGCTTTTGCTGCTGTCGCTGTTGGGCTCGTTGTTTATTCCAGGTACGCTTTTCAAGTTCCAACAAATCTTCAGAAACAACTGTTCTTTTCTGCATTCATCCCATGAAAGTTTTTTTTTTTTTTGGAAGGGTGTCCTAGGCTATGCCTAGACTAATCCCTTAGCAAATTATGACGGTAAGACATCAGCCCTATTAAACCTCAGTGGCCACAATTGTTGTGTACGCCTAGATTTGAACCCTGGACAGATGAGATATTCCACCACATCCCCCAGAGCTTTAACCAGTATGCCACAACCATTGTGGTTATGAAAGTTTCTTAATAGAATGTCTACTACATGTCAAATGTCCAAAACACCCTTCATTAATAACAAAATAGGGAATCTTGGACGAACCGGAATAAGTAATTTCTTAGGATGACAATAGACAAAAGCACGCCGTCTGCTGAGTTTAAATGACGCTCTTGATGTGTTTGCAGGTTCGATAAAGAAACCCGTTTAGAGGTTGCAGATGAAACAGAACAAAGCAAATATTTAGATGAGGAAGCCGGTGTCATGAGCTCAGCTAAATCAAACGTAGCGTCTAGTAGCAGTAACAAGCATGAGTTTGGTTCGACCAGCAAAACAAACACCGAAAGTAGCAGTCACAAAGGAAAAGATTCGCCGATCAAGAAGATTTGATCTCGGAGATGATTTTTACAGGAAAAAGAAAAGTAATTTAATGAAGAACAACACTAATAGTTTTTTTCTTTTTTAATTGATTACTAAATTTAAGGAAGAAGCATAATTGATGTCTGATCCTTTTTCTTGCTGTTAACCCCTCCATATAGTGCAAATTCAATGAAGTATGTTGAAAGAGGCAATGAAAGAAGTATTTCAATAGTCTGGGTTCTTTTTCACTTCTTTTCATTAAGGGTAAGTTGATTAACAATTTAATGAGCTTAATGAAATTTACAAATTACTTGGTCAGCTATACATAACTATTAGGTAGTGGCTTATTTAGTAAACTTTGAGTCAGTTGTATATGATTATTTGGTGGTGGCTTAATGATTTAGAAAGTGGTTTATTCGGTGTTTAGGAGGGAGCTTTATGTAGAAAGCCAAGTTTTTTTTTCCAAACTTACCCCTCCCAGTTAAAAAAACACGTTAGACAGTTTTATCCATACAGGATTAAATGGAAAACCAACCAAACAGTCCCTTACCCTTACTGCCCCTTGTATTTAACATAAACGGCCAAAAACCCTAACCTTTTAGGTTCGCTAATCATTTTGTTTTTACCAAACATGACAAGTTTATCGGCTAATTGCCAATTGCATATCATTTGAACAGAGATGAAGAGTAGATTTTTAAGACGAACTACTTGCATTATTCCATGAAATAACATAGCATACAACAGCAAACTAGAGTTAGCCTATTATCAACTATGACTTATTATTATTATTCAAGTAGTAAAAGTTAACATCACAAATCAGGTTTAACACCATTTCACATTATGCATTTCTTTATTCTTGATCAATCCTTCGGCTTCTAATCAATTCGTCTAGTTGCATCAGTGCGAGTCCTGGTTAGCCGCTTGCGCCTTGCTCTCGGAAATAACAGCTGTTGGATCTGTTTTTCTGCAGCGGTATCTGATGTTGCCTGCAAATCCAAACATAGAATGAACCTCCTCTCAGATTTGAATACCGTTTAAGAAAATACATGGCTAACATCAATCGCATTCGTTTTAGCATTTACATAATGAGTAACCACATTTCTATGATGTGAGATGAATTACCCGAATCTTGAAGGGAAAACGATGAGTTCGCACTTCATGCCCTGTGAAAACTCTAACATCCATGCCAAGACTATCAACACCGATTATATTTGCTTCCTGTAAAGTAGACCAAACCGGATATTTAAAAGAAGGATTCATGTGTTCAATTTTATATTTAAACAAAATTGCAAAAATAAATTTCATAATTGACCAATAAATAAGAAAGTTGTTACCTCAACATGAAATCCGTTCTTTTTGCATAGCGCTCTAAGCGCAAGGTTACAGTGCATTTCGTCTTCACTAAAGTGTGCAACGATCTCAGGAATGGAGTGTACAAGAATATCTGGCTCAGCGTCTCTGAAATCTTGCAAACTTATTGCCGACTGTACATACATATAAAACAGTTACGTCAACCTTACTTTCTCCAAAATGACAAAACACGAGAATCTTGTAGACCATAATCGATGTCATCCATGTTTTTCAACAATTGGCAACGATAAATGTCTACAAAAATAAACGTCTACGATGAAAAACAGGCAGAGTTTTAGAAATGTGTATTTATTATACTTTCTAGTTAACTAAATGACAATTATACCCTAATGAAAAAGGAGTAAAGAACTTCTCATTTTATAATCAAGGATAGAATTGGAAAGTAACACTTATTTTGGGACAAAATAAAATAGAAGTGTTGGACATTTCTTTTCAGACGGAGTGAGTATTTCCAAATTTGCATTTTAACAGAAATGGACATGTAGTAAGTGCTGCATTCATATTAAGGCATCCCGAAAAGTGAAACCAATGTACTCCCTCCATCACAAAATAAGTGTCCACCTTTCTATTTTAGTTTGTCCCAAAATAAGTCTCCACTTTCAAAAGTAAATGTTTATTTTCCGATTTGTCTCAACTATTAAGGGTAAAATTGACCTTTGATAAAATAAAAACTGTAATAATTACACATTCCTAACGCTGCGTTATTTTCATTACGGACATTTATTTTGGGAGGAAGGAGTATTTATTTTGGGACGAGGAGTATATTTTATCATGTGTTACTAATGCAACAACTATCACGTGTCTTTTCATAAACAGCCTCTCTGCCTCTTTTAGATAGAGGAAAGATCTGCAAACATCTTACCCCCAAACACTGTTTCCGTGTGGGATATACTGGGTTTCTTTTGTTTGGTTTTTACTAACTAATATACATGCCTGGACACCGTATACGGAGAACAACTCTATTCTCATAATCTCCAATCGGTAGAAAATTGAGGCACTGCAGTTCACTTCTTCGTCTGCACATGAAAAGACACGATAAGTTGTATGTTTAAAACTCCATTGGATCAAGTTAAGCAACAACTTACAAGTTTCAACCATTATACACACACACACACATATATACACAGTTATACATATACGGAAGGTTAAGAGAAGATAGAAAAGGAAAAAACGCAAGAATCTTGACTAATGAAGTTGAAGCAAAACCTTTCCAGTTATGGTCATAGCTATCACCATCTTCAAAGAGCCTTCGTAGATATAACTCTTCGTCAACAAAAGCAGGAGTGAGGCATCCGAGAACGGAAACCCCGTTTGAGGGATGGTCCATCCTTCTACCATACTCCATGTTAGCAGCCTACAAGTGAGGTAGATTTTTAAAACTTGACAGAAATTATTTTACTCGGTGCAATTTGCAGAACACAGAGATATAATACAATCCTCCGTCCCAAAATAAATGTCCACAACGAAACAGACATACAATTTTAAAAATGTGTATTTATTACACTTTTTAATTAAATAAATGACAATTACACCCTTAATAATAGAGGGAGTAATGAATTTTTCTACTCATAATTAAGGGTATAATTGTAAATAGGCACTTACTTTTGAAAGCTGACACTTGTTTTTTTTGGACAAATTAAAATAGAAACGCAGACACTAAGGGGTTGTTTGTTATTTTTAAAAAAACCTCTTAATGACTCTTAAGTCTGAATCGTTCAGACATTTTTACACACCACCTCTTTTTAATCATAACTAAAATAAGACTTTAGACATCTTAAAAAACAAACGGCACCTAATTTTGGGAAAGAAAGAGTAGCTACCGAGAAGCATTCACCTTTGTCAAACACTTGGCAAAATAAATGGGGTGAACCCCCGCAGTATCAATCGGCGTACCCCATTCCATAAAGCCACCCAACACCTCATCCTAACACAAACAAAGATGAAATATCTGAAAGAAGATAAAAATCTGAAAACTAAAAAGTAGCATAGTGTCGTTGATTTATTACCTCGTAGTAATCATCGAAGAAAGCCATGTCATTGATAGAGCTATCAGAAATACGACTCTCGGGAACGGATAACTGTTGATTATCGAAAAGTGGAATATCCATTCCAATCAAAGCATTCTGAAGGTATGCAATAATAATCCAAGTATCAATACCAATGACGTAGGGTTCACAAAGAATAACAGAAATACAAACATTTCCGTGCTAGAATCGCGAGCTACGATGATTAAGGTGAAATTTCTTACCACCGGGTTACTTGCTTCAGGATCTTGCATGATGTTTGCATCATCAGGGACCTTGAAGTATATATCTGAAGGAGCGAGAAGAGAATAAAAATAAGGATTTAATATTAAAGATTTTGTGGAAAATTTTACTCGTTACTACCGTCATCCAGTAAATAATGGGAGAAGCCAAACCTCCGCCTTCGTCAATGACGTACGGATATTCCGCCCATGAGATGTGCTCATGTGGTTCAGAGTGTATCGTACCAGGGAATATCAACAACGCGCTCGTGTTGCCCTAAAACAATCAGTAATTTGCGTTTAATATGTCAAGATGATCAACAAGGATACTCATTAAGGCTATGTTTGGCAAACTAGTTGTTGGTTGATAAAATAGTCATGTTTGGTAAAAACTAGCTGAAAAGTCAGATGAAAATGTAAAATTACCAAAAAGGATATGTTGAAAATTTAATTAGAAAAATACAAGGGGCGTATTTAGAAAGAAAAAAAAGTGGAAAAAACCCTCGAACTTATTGAACCGTTACTTGAATTAGCGTTTCAAAAAGCTAGTTTATGAATAACCAAATGGGGATTTTTCAATAAGGTAACTTAAGAACCTCAATAGTTGTCTTTGCTATCTCTGCACCGGTCAACTTAGTTTCACGAACTCTTTTGCAATTTTTTAATTCTTCAAGTGGATGATATCCATTCTTCGCAACATAACTAGATGATTCTGGGACTGAATCTGGGTAGTCTGCAGCAACCGAAACTTTGGACAAGCAATTTTTACGACCAACGGGCCACCAATTGAATTGGGGATCTCCAAGAAATGGATTTTTGAATCTGAATCTGGATAAATGGACATAACCAATATTATATACTTCAAAAGAACAAAAAAAACGAGTGCCTAATGATGTATTAAGTTTGTTTATTTATTAAGTTATTAACCTTGCTTCTAAATTATCAGAAGTTCTGGGAATCTCAGGAGAAGATCTCATCCAATTGCTAGTGACTCCATACGATGTAGAACAACCAATGCCTTCGGAATGACAAACACGGCACCATGAAGGACCTGAAATCAATTGAATTTGTTTATGCACGATGACATAGAACCAAGAAAAATAAGGATCAAATCAAGTTCAATTCTAATTCACCAAGGGTGTGTTTGGTATGCAGGACAGAGCGGGAAAATAGAAAAACTTGTTGTCCCAAGTTTGGTGCAACATTAGATTGGGACAAGATTGGACCTGAGTGGGACAAAAATGCATTTTTTTATGTCCCACTAAAATAGGTAGAACAAAATCCAGGAGATGGGATAACGCTGGTCCAATCAAGTCGAGTCTAAACTACCCATGTCAAGTTAAAACCCCCTAAAATCTTCAACAATTCTTTCATCCACCAACCTCACTCTCGCGCGTCCAATTAAGTCGAGTCTATGTACCAAATGCACCCTAAAATAATACAAATTTGGTGGAGTGACCGAAATAAATATAACCATGTGTAGTGAACTATTGGCCCTCAGTGCACAACTTCTCAAATGTTTGGCAACAAACAATCAAAACCAGCATGATATAGTCGTACCATGTGGAAAATGTGTACTATCACATGCACATCGAGTATTTAACAGTGATAGCTTACGATCTTTTTTCACACAATACTAGCACAGCGATGTGTTTGCCGTTGAGGTTTAATGCAACGACGGCTTACCATCTTTGTGTTTACATATTGTTATACCCTATAAGTATTAATCATTCAAGAAAATATGTCATCACCACAATTTGCATCAACTCAAATACTGCTAAAAGAAGTGTTCACAACATCCATACGGTGGTCCCCACTGAACACAACACCATGTTTTTTGTGTCATCCATTTTTTCTGTCATGATGACCATGGGACCGATTCATAACCGGGATTTAGGGTTTAAGGTTTAGGGTTTTTGCTGAACAAGCTTATGGAGAAAAAACCCCACAAAATGGTAGGGATGCATGTCAGAACTCACAAAATAAATATAATTTGTAGGAGGGTAACATTTAGGGGACATTATGCTACTTCAACAACCTCCTCAAGTCACCACTCTCAATAACAATAACACATTTTCTTGATCTTCATAAAATTTGGAATTAGGGTTCTAAAGCATCTATATTCAAACAGATTAGCCTTCCTTATTGCATAAATTAACAATTTGACCAGATAATAAGGGTTTTCATAGAAACATAAATCTCGATTTCATCCATGCTACTAAACACAAGATTATTACAAATCACAAACTAAACAATCTTTTGGGGGTTCCTACAAATTCCTTGTAATGATCCAATCGGGTCAAACGGGTATCCATAAAACTAACTCCAAATAAAAATCAATATGAACTGACATATATAAATAAATAAAACCCGATAAGAAAACTTGCAGTAAAATCTGCATGAAAAACAACAATAAATCAGAAGTGGGATTGAGGTTTGGATTTACCGATGGAAATAAAGTGAGGTGCTGCAATCACCATGTGATGAAATAGATGGGGGTATCTGCTACAAGATGAAGTTGGCAGCAAATTTCATGATTGAAAGCTGCAAAAACTGGTGGCGATTTTCTGCAGATTTTGAGAACACTTGTGTGAAGAGAGAGAGAGAGAGAGAGAGAGAGAGAGAGAGAGAGATTTGGGGTGGGTGTTTTTGTTGGTATTGGGAGACTGTGGAAACGCTGAAAGTGTTTTGATAATAGAAACGTCTTTATCAAGCAAGGGACAAAGCTGCACAGACTTCCTCCAAAACCCCCATTTGCCATTTCTGTGTAAATGTACATCTCTACTATATGCACAATGTACTACATCTTTGTATTTGCTTGAATTTCACAAAATTGACTAGTAGATTATATTATTTTTTTTTCTTTTTTGAAAATAAATAAATAAATGATACCAAAAAGTTTAAAACTTTAAGAATATAAAGGCAAATTTTTGAATTTTTGGTGGTAGATTCTGATTCTTTAAAAAAATTAAATTGGAGAACTTAAACATAAAATTTCTAAATGTCAATTTCGGAGATTACTAACACTAATTATATTAAAATATTTGATACATTTAATAAAATATTATTTCTCGTTCTTAAACATTTAATTTCAAATTTTGAAATGTGTAATATGATAAAAAAAAATGTTTATTTCTCATGGTAATCATTTTCAAAAAAATTACCCAGATTTAGAGAATTCCAAACATCACACCCTCTCTCTTATATTTTCCCTATTTTGGAGAAAGTTTTGACGAATATGTTGAAATAAAAGAATGCCCAAAATCACTATTTTCTTCATTCTTCATTTTAGAGATTCTATTGGAGATGCTCTAGGAGTAAATTATTTTCTAAACAATCGTTTTGACCGATAAAGAACAGAGAAACTGAAAAGTATATATAATATAGAGGAGAGAGGAGAAAGTTCAAATGTAAACTTGTTTTTCGTTGTGAACCAAGGAGAAAGGAGAGTGCGATATGTGTTCCCATGAATAATGAACGTGTTTTTTAGAGCATCTCCAAGGTTCTTATAAGAAAAAAGTGTAGTGACTAGTAAGAACTAGCATTGTGGAAAGTTCTTATAAGAACTCAAATCTCTCTAGTTTCTTAAATAAGAATTTTGGTTCTTACATGAAATGTGTGAGACGTAACATTATCTTTATTTTTTATTTTTTTCTTGACTTTATAATAATTATTAATATTATATATATTTAACCTATATATATGGACCCACAAAAATAGGTTCTTATAAGAATTACCATTGTGTATATATGGACCCACAAAAATAGGTTCTTATAAGAATTACCATTGTGGACTTTTATGTGAAATTTTAATTTGATGAGGTGGAAATGAGGTGACACCAAAAAGTACAAAAATGAGGTTCTTATAAGAACTTACATTGGAGATGCTCTTACAATATTCGTGATTACGAATTACGATACACCATTCATGATGAACATCATGTGAATGAATGTCTACGACACATGGTGTGCTCTCATTTGTCCCTTAGTTCCGTTGTTAAGTTTTCAACTAAACATGCTCTTGATTCTATTGGTAACTCTTCTTCTCACATGATCCTTCGTCTATACAAGATTGGTTTCCGATGTGAATGAAAGTTATATTGAGAAGGGTAACAAGGGATCTTCACCCTTGGATGCACGTTAGAATGAGATACATCAAGATGAACCGAATCAATTCACGTATCAAGCATGATTCATGGAGTGAGGATGAGATTACAAAATGATCAAGAGCCAAATCCCTTCTTACCTTCTCACCTTAACTCTTCTTCTCACATGATCCTCTCTCTCTCTCTCTCTCTCTCTATATATATATATATATATATATATAGGGTCAGGTTCAGGGAAAAACCTAAAAAAACGGAAAACTGAGGAACACCCTGGTGACGGTATGTACTTGTACATACAAGTAATTAATTAGTTTTTTGGTTTTTATGCACAAATGCATACTGTCCAGATGAATGATTACCAGAGTGTTCTTTATTTTTCCATTTTTTTGAGGTTTTCCCTTGAACCTCCCTATATATATATATATATTTGATCTGATCTCTTTCAAAATTCCTTTATGTTTATTTGGTAATGCTTGCTTCAACAATCAATAAGACACAAAAACTGTTAATGAGGCAACCTGAGAATGGTGATGTCCTCAATGGTATACAAAATATGAATACAATCAATCATACATTACATTAACCTCAACAAGTTTTCACAAAAAACACCATTTCATCTTTCCTTTTCAACTGTTCAATGTTTTCCCCTTTATCTGTAGCCACCACCACCACCATACGGTTGTTGACCATAACCACCACCACGACCCATCATCGGGTTGTAGGTTCCAGCCATGGCTGAGCCAGGTGGAAAACCGGTTGATGGAGGTTGCATCTGGAATTGACCCATGGGCTGGTTCACACCTCCGTAGCCTGCTCCATAGCCGCCAGGTCCAACCATGCTGGAACCCATCATGGGGTTCGGTTGGGGTCTGAGTGCACCTGCACCCGCACGTCCAAATCCAGAACCAGAACCCATGGCCTTACCCATGGTTACATTCGAAGTCATGGGGGTTGTGCTAGCTTTCTCCAATCTCTTCTCCTTCCGATTCAAGGCTTCAAAGTCCACTCCGATATCAGACAATGGGTTCGTTTTAGCTGTGCACATACAGAAAGATTCATCATCAAGATAAGTTCGATACTGAAAACTTAAGAAAAAATTCATATATGAAGCAACTCACATCCGGCTATATTCAGATTCACGAGCCCTCGGTTTAACGTATCAGCCCAAACGGTCGATTTTGTCTCGAATTTGGATGGTTGTTGAGGAATTATAGCAAGAGCACCAGTTGAAGCGGTGATAGCACTCGGCTGTGGCTGTTGATAGAAACTTGAAGTGTTCGACTGTGGTGCAGCTGGTGTGGTGGTAACTTGGGCCATGGGTGGAACCGGAGCCGAAGAACCCTGAGGTTCAAAACCCCCATACAAGTTACTCAGATGAGCAGGTTGCCCATTGGAACCAGGAAAACCCGACTGCGAGACAGAGCCCATTTGAGATTGAAAACCACCATGGGGCTGGAAACCATCTTGGTGTGGTGTAGGTTGACCGGATTGACCTTGGAAACTCGGTGGGAATGGGGTCTGGTTAGGTTGAACTGGGAAACCTGTTTGAGAAGGAAAGCCAGTTTGTGACGGAAGTTGGCTAGGTTGAGTTTGAAAACTTGTCTGTGAAGGTCCCGCTGGCGGCAGTAGATCCGCTAGAATATCAGTGTTTTGGTCGTAATTGCCTCCATATCCAAAGTTATTCCCAGATTCCGAGGCTGATTGTGGTGGTTCAGCACTTTGACCGAAGACAGATGTCGACTGGGGTGGTGCAGAAAATCCATCTGTTGAACTGACGGCTCTAAAAGGACCGTCACCAAATGGATCTTCAAACGGCTGCACAAACAACACAATATCAGTTTGACTTGTTCACGACAAAATCGCCATGATATTTAGTTTGTGGCATCCAAAAAGTTATACGCCCTCTGTACTATCAAAACCGAAACAATTTTCACTTTGCGACGTCCCATATTATTGCAATGTCTCATTTTTCCGCTGAAAACTTGTGTCAAAATTACCTATATTCATCTCCATGGTCATCAATTAAGAAGCATTTCAAAAGGGCAATTTGGTCATTTGACTAATAGTTGAACACTCACATTTTGTAACCGTTGGTGTCCAGGGTGTCAGCTTACCCGCACCTCGACTAATCCCATAGGCCCTTAAAATTATAGCCGGGAAAATCCCTAGTGGCCTTAAAAAGACTCTAACCGGAGACCTAAGCCCCAAGGCCTAGCCTTTATTTCTACTCGGGTAAAAGGGTATTTTAGGTATTTGAGTTTGTAAAACGAACCTGGCTGGAGCTAATAGACGCTGAAGATGCAGCCACAAAGGTCTGACCAGGAGGATTCGAGTTCGTGAAAGCATCAGCTTCAGAAGTTGCAGTTGTAGTCGGCACGAGAGCCAATGCATTCACAGAGAAAGGGTCCGATGAAGAACCAAACAAGTCCACTTCAGCACCACCGGATGTTGGTGGGGCCGCTGCTGTCCACACCAAAATTTCAAATGTATATTCATGAATGGATAATCACCATAGAAGATTGAAATACATTCATCCTCCCATTAATCGAACAGCGGTTTGTGTGCAACAAGAAGTCAAACACCAGTACGGAAAGTCAACTTAAAATAGAAAACGGTACAGTATTCATGAGACATCTTAAAAATGAAATGGTAGCAACGGGACAGAAGGAACAGTATTTTACCTGGAAAGGAACCACAGGGATCAAATTCATCAAACCCATTATGTTCTTTATTCGAGGTGGCAGCAGGTGGAGAAGGTGTAGCGGCTACTGGCGGTGGAGCAACTGCAGGAGCCTCGGGGCTGCTAGAAACTGTGGTTTCATGCCTGGTGGTTACAGGCGGGGGTGAAGATTTCACCTCTCCATCCCTTCAAATAGTATAAAGTCAAGACTAGATTCAACGTAATATACCAAAGAGATTCCTCACATATATGAATATACCACAATCTATACCTCTCACTATAAATGGGGCTACGACCACCACCCACGGCATCTTCATAACTAGGAGGTACCGCGAGATTTTGTTCAGAAGATCTCCGCTCAAGAGGCCTGAACCAGACAAGAAAGACAAAAGAATTTGTTTATGAACATTGTGTTGGATATTGATTTGTACTCTAGACCAGTCTACGACGTCTTGAAGGACTATTACGACAAGAAAGGGGTATAAAATGGATAACTAGATTACCTGCCATCATGAGATTGATCATCAGTTTTCGCATAGCTTCCTCTGTAATAAAACGAAATAGAAGCTAATGAAGATCATATTATATGCTCCCATGAGCATCATCAAAATGGGATGTTCAACATAGAGTGGATGTTCTACCTCAAAGAGTAGAGCGAATGTTCTACATAGTTTTCAAAATGAGTAACCAAACGCATTTGTTGATAAACATTTCCTTAGTCCCGTTCTAAAATATCTCATGAAACTTCATCATTTTTTCCGTTTTTGAATATAGAGTGTAAGTTACAATTATCTATTTGCCCATTGTCATCGTAACAAAACTCTAAAGATGTTTAACTAGGTCCAGGGTCCCTTTACTTTGTGAATAATAAAGGGTATTTTAGACATTAACAATTTGTCAAACAGTTTCCAAAATTATGTACCCAATCAAAATTTGCAACTTATAGGAGATGGAGAAATATACTAGACATGTTTGGTTGGGGTTTAGGGGATTGAGAAATATGAAGAACGAAAGAAACTAATAGTCCCTCCGTCCCAGAATAAATATCTACGATGAAAAAGGCACAAAGTTTAGAAATATGTAACCATTACACTTTTTAATTAACAAAATGACAATTTTACCCTTAACATTAGAGGGAGTAATGAATTTTCTTCATCTCATAATCAAGGGCAGAATTGGAAAATAGGCACTTACTTTCGAAAATGGAAACTTATTTTGGGATAGACTAAAATAGAAATATGGACACTTATTTTGGCACAAAGGAAGTATATTACATCTTGTCACTTATTATAGGAGGATTGCAGATTTAGTGCAATCATAACAACAAATACAAAGAGTATGCATATACCTCGAAGAATATTGTCCTTCATCTTCATAAGCCCGTTCCCTTTCTCTATCAGAGCTTCTACTTCTTCGGCCATAGTTGTCACCATCAACACTTCTTCTACCTCGGTATTCATCATCCCTATAGCGATCCCGACCGTAGCGTTCTTCACCATCACGGCTACCATATTTGTCATCTCCCCATTCTCTTTCTCTCCCATATCCATTACGGTCTTCATCTCTACTTCCATATCGATCATCATCAAAACCTCCTGGACCAGGGTATGATCCAGGCCTGTACTTCGCCCCTCCTGATGAACTGTGAAACCTGATTGGAATGTTACAATCATGTCTCATCAAAAACAATAATAACTTATGGTGATCATCAATTATGCAACTTGTTACTTGGGTAGTGTTTCACTGCACAAAAAGAAGAGTGATGATGTCTATGAAAACTGCAAGAAGTTTCATTCTAGATATTAAAAATTGCAAATTTACCATGTCTGGAAAGTTTTCAAGTTACAATTACCGATTTGTCCTTTGATATTAATTTGTAGCGACGTGCTTCCCAGTCGTATTGAAGGGTAACTTAGATATTTGATGGATAGTCGCAAATTAGTAGATTTTATTGGGATTTAAAAAAAATTGAAACTTGAAGATGCACACAAACATTAAGTCAGGGGGAAGGAACTAAATATTGATGCTAAGTTGACTATAAACGTAGTTCAAGGCACAAGGAAATACTATAAACTACAAAAGTAAGATCCAATTTGTTTAGACCATTTAGCATTTTTCATTTTGTGGGTCCCATTTCTATAGCAAGGGAGAAATGAGACGTAATAGAGGGTTCATTTATTTGATTTAAGATAAATGAAGATGGAGACCACAAAATGGAGAATGGGAGAAAATGGTATAAACGAACTGAACCTAAGGTTTGGCCCTTCCTATGGACTAAAAATGCGAAGAAAACCACACCAGATTGCAAAGATTTGATCAATTTAAACACAAATACCCGACAAAGTATTCTAAGTAAAAGCAGCGATTGAGGAAATAATAGAAGTAAATCTTGATCCAAATTCACCGTAATATGTATCAATATGCATGATTGAATCTCTAAAGTACTCACTTGTCCCAGTTCGCAGCAGCCTTCTGCCTAACTTCTTGTATTTTCTCTTTATCGCTCACTAGAGCCACAAGACTCTGTGACTTCTTCCTTACATTGCTTCCCTGATCCTTCGCGTTAGAATCAATATACTGGAATTCTGACAATGTCTACCACAGAGAGAAAAGACATGCTAATGAATAAGCAATGTGATACAATAAGGAAATCAATTAGAACACATTTTGTAGTCGGAAGCTTTCAAATGATTGTAATCGGAAACAAATGGAAGGAACCAGCTCATGCCACAAAATGGACTATAATCCAGATGTCCACTCACCTGGCCTTCATCTATAACTTATACTCTCTCTCCCCCCTTATACACTCTAGTGCTTAACAAAATCCCAAACAAATAGAAAACTCTGCTTTCCCAAAATACCCTTCATACCACCACGAATTACCAAAGTAGCCTATTTGTGGTTCCTCCTAACGTAAGTGAATCCACAATGATAAGCTAAAGATACGATACTAGAATGTAACAAGTTTCAAAGAGTAAAACAATACCGTTATCTGGTAAGCATGTTCCTTAATCTCATTTATGACACGCTCCGACCCATTTGCTACCAAGTATTCAAGAACAGTCAAACCCTGATGCAAAAGAAAGAAAATGTTCAGGTTACATTTTTCCATTTAAGATCAGGCATCAAAAAGTTGTCTGAGTTATAAATCTTGAGAATCAATAGATGTTTAAAAGTAGATTTAAGCATGAACCAGAAGAAAATTCACCATTAGCTAAGGGTGTGTATGGTAAGTGGACGGGACTGGTCAGGACTCGACAGGGACTGGACTTAACAGGCGAGAGTGAGGTAGACATGTGAAAGAATTGTGGAAGGTTATAGGGTTTTTGATTTGACATGGGTAATTTAGTAATTTCAGAATTTACCAATCTTGACTCATATCTTGATTTGTGTTCCACCTATTTTGGTGGGACAAAAAAATGCATTTTTCGTCCCACTCAGTCCCATCCTGTCCCATTCTAATGTCGGCACCAAAAGTGGAACAATAAATTTTTGTTTTGTCCTGCTCAATCCTGCCCCACGTATCAAAAACACCTGAAAGGAACAGCATATGGGTATGATTTTTCACATATGAAAGACCCAAACCTTGTACACATGGCGCCAATTTTTCCCAGTATCGTTAACACGCTTCCAAATCACTGACATGATCATCTGGTATTCATGACTGCGTATGCATAATGAAGGATGAATTTAGTTGGCCAAAAAAGAATCATTTAGTGCTTCATTTGTAATGGAAAAACAAGCATATATCATACTAGTTTCTTGAAGCCAATGCAATATCAGCAAGAAGCGATCCATGAGGACCCCAAGGCTCATTACTGGTAGCATCCAGAACCTGAGAAAACATTGATTGAAACATTAACAAAACAGATTCAGGTAAATTTTGGTGTAACTTACGGAACCCAACCTTGATGAGTTCAACCACAAAAAGTTATAAACAAAAGAACGTCTCAATTGGCCTAAAACCTTGGGAAACACTGAATATTCTTCAAAAAGTCTAAGCAATCATTAAGATCATGCATGTTTCAAATGTAATTTTTACACTCAGTAATAATGAGAGTTGGATGATTCAAACATGGAAATCAGAAGGGATAAAGAAAGAAATTCACCTTTTGTTCTATCGAAGGAACTTTAAGAACTTTCTTGTTGACTCCTCTCTTACTGCGTGATATGAATTATAAAATCAAGCATCATGAGGATATAAAAATTTAAGTAAACATTATAGATATCAAATTGAACATACATGTCCCTGACAGTTTGATCAAAGGCCTTCTTCATTGTCCCGAAGAAGGATCCAAACGCTCTCCAACTGGAACACGCTAAAAATATAATTCAGGTTCAGAAGAGATAAAAAACGATATTCAGCTCAAAATAATTCTGCAAAGAACACAAGTTGTAGAAACCACTTATCAAACTATTCATCGAAGTTCAAATTGAATTGCCAAAAGACCCGTTTTCAGATAATCATAAAGTTCAAACTCGTGTAAAATGTCCCACTGGAATGTGCTAATAGCAACATGATTTTTGACATTAGAAGCAACTAGTTTTTCCTAAGGTATAACAGTAATCTGGAGATGTTCGATAGAAGTACGTTAAACATGTTCTATATGCTGAAAATGACAGGTGTTCATTTAGAAACCTTAAATATTTTAAGAACCCAGAAACCACCCTTTTCGTGAGTATTCATCTTGAATAACATCATGATGAATGTCGTCAAGATATTCATCATAAATATTTAAGGTTCCTAAATGAACCTACCCCTGCAGATAATAACACAAATATCTCCTAATCATGGCCTAAACAACGAAGGTGAAGCCTTCGGATCAAGTGTGTGAAATCCTAAACTCTTAAACTTACTAAATTTCATCCAAATTTTTTGCCATTTATTGTAAGTTGAACATCTAACCCCAAATCTAATCCTTAGCATTATGAATCTATGATCAAAACAATTAGGTAATTTGAACTATTTTCCTAAACCTTCAAGTAAGGTTCAAGGGTCCCTCAAACTTTATATACCTTCAAATACAAGCAGCAATCTACCACGAAATTTAAAACCGAAACCAATCAAGTACAAACACATATAGCTAACACTGCACTCAATTTCTTAACAATATTACTCAAAAACCCTCCAACACTGCACTCAATTTCTTAACAATATTACTCAAAAACCTAACGATCAACATTCAACAACACAACCCAAAGAAAATCATTAAATCACCAATGTACTCTAATAGCTTTTTCTTGAATATAATGAAAAGATTAAAGAGGAATGCCAAAACAGAAAACCCCATGGAACTTATGGAGTTCACTCAATAACTACAGATCAAACAATTGATAAACAAGCAAATCGTAACCGTAAACATTCACATTAACATCTGAGCTACAAATACCCAACATACATGATCATAATTATTCAATTTTCTTTGAAATTCAATAGAAATAAAACAAGATCTGAACGAACTAGCGGATCAATCAACAAAAATGGAACACACACCGATCCAAGCAAGCAAAATATATGTAATCAAACCTGGTCAAACTGAAGGGAAGGCAGATCTGATCAAAGTGCTATCTGAATGTTGTGGAAAAACGATTATTGACAAGGAGATTGAAGGAGGGTTTAGATAGATTGCAAAATTGGAATCCAAAAGGGCAGGTATTTTTGAGTTGAAATTGGATTGAAATTGAAAAAATCAACAAGAGATAGAGGATTTGGTAGTGTGTCTCTTGGCGTGTGTGTGTAAGTAAGCAAGAAACAACAATTAATTCACGGAAGACAGAGAAAGATTGGAGGGTGACAGCACAAATTATACGGAGAGATTTCTGGGATACAAAATACAATTCAAGAAATTGATTTCTTTTTTATGAGGGAAAAAAAAATGGTTTCTTTCTTTTTACTTTTCTTGATGGCACGTAGCAAGTCTTTGTTGGTATCCCTTACCCATCCAAAATTATTTCACACCATTTTTATTAATTAATTAATTGTTTGAAAGATTATGTATCATCAATCAAAAACGAAATTATTTCAAGAATTAGAATTTATCATATTTAAAAGGTTTATTGTTAATAAGAATATATAACATTTATTAGTAACAGATCCAGGATTTTTTTTTTTAAGATAGATTAAAGTGTCGCAAAGTCATCCGATATATTTTAGTTTAATTCTACCATTTCGAGGAGGTATTTTTAAAGTTTTATTGGTTGATTTCAAGGGATTTCTAAGTCTTTATGGCGATTTCAATGAATTTTTTTGGTGTTTTGATTGATTTTGAGAGTTTTTTTGTTTTTTTTATTGATTTCAAGGTATTTTTCTTTTTGTTAATGGGGTTGCATACAAAAAAAATTGTTTTTAACCTTAAAATTTTGGTTTTTTTGACTTTTTGACTGGGTCCTCCCCCGCTTCTGACATTCATTATTTCTACTTTGTTATTCTTTTACATTATTTATGTTTATATAATTATACTAATCAAAATAAATATTTCAATTTTAATAAAACCAAATTAAGTATATCTCATTTATAAAGCAGAGTG
Organism: Arctium lappa; assembly: GCA_023525745.1. Lineage (NCBI taxonomy): Eukaryota > Viridiplantae > Streptophyta > Magnoliopsida > Asterales > Asteraceae > Arctium > Arctium lappa. The sequence goes on along the minus strand of CM042056.1, from coordinate 14,627,745 downwards.
AGGAAGACGGGATCTACTTAGAATTATTAGTTACCTCAAATAGTAGAAGGAATTGTAATTGATCGATGTATAATTTTATAAATATTTTTCTTTCATTTCCTTCTCTTTCCTCCCATATTGAGGAGGAAAGTTTTGGAAGGAAATCAATCTTAATTTTCGTCCTTTTCCTTTCATTTACATCTTAAAAAAATATCGTCTTCACCATATTTTTCCTTTCCTTCTTTCCCTCCACTTCCTTCGTAAAAAGGGACTCGAGAACACATCGTTAATAATTAATTTGTCTACATTATCGTTATCTTTGTCACTCTCAATTCTCATACTTCAGTCTTATCTTTCTCCACGTATAATTTTTCATCGTTTGTTACATAAATCTATCGGTAATACCTAAAATTTTGTACCTAAATGTTTTTTATGAGTTTCGTATTAAAAATCATAGTACCTAAAACAATGTTTGAATAAAATTGTTGAGGCTGATCTATAATAAAAAAGATATCAAAAACACGTCGGATTGAAAAATAATGAAATTAAAACCTCGTCATTTAAATCCCCATTATCTGAACCTTTTTTCATATCAAATCATAACATTGAAAATATAAAATAATGTTAACGTAAATGAGTACGGAATTGGTAAGAGGTCAATGAACACGACCATTCTCAATGATTACAAAGAAAATAAAATGTAATCATGAAATGTGAAAAACATACAAACTCTGTCTCAAAATTTGTCCTTAAATGAACCAAATTCACATAATAAAACTTGCTAGAGACAACTTCTGCCATTAAAAAAACTGTCAAACAATGAACATGTGAATAGCTGTAAATTGCAGACATTTACTCAGTTCCTATCACAGAAAAGGGAATGCTTTCATCACCCAACTCATTTGGATCTTAACATATTTGAAGGTTAATTCCGAATCCAACGGTCATGACTCGGCACGCCAAAAGAAAAGATTATGCAAGTTTCGGCCTAATCAACTGACTCGGGTTTTATAAAGATGAAAAGGAAATATCGAATGGCTTACGATGATATGGTTAAAGAATACAAATTTTATCTTTCTCGTGATCAATCGGATTATAAACTATACAATCGTTAACAAGGATTCTAGCTTTAGGTTAAAAAAAAAAAGAGTAACCTCCATAGCAGGTATTAACCGGTACTACCATCTGGTTGATCTTTTGCTTCATAAACCGTCTCTAAACATTCTTTCGCCCTGTGAACCTTTGACTGCAGATAGAAACTCCCGTTCTTGGCGTTTCGTTCAAATAGAGTATCATATTTCTGTATGAAACAATGAGGTGGGAAAAATATTATTGTCTCTACTACAAGATGCAATAAACACTGGCAAAATTTTGAAACATTTTAGCATATCCATTGAATCGTTATTCTACCCGTTTTTATTTTCCGATTACTTGCTATATTACCTATATTATTTCTTGCTTGCACACACCTCTGGAGGTCTTCACGGAAACAACCTCTCAATCCTAGTTGTTGAGGTAAGGTATGTGTACGTCCTACCTCTCCCCTACCTCTCCCAGACCCTACTTTCGAATGGGATATACTGGGTTCGTTTGGTTTGGTATTATGGTTTGGTTTTTTCGTGGTAATTTTTGTTTTTTCTAACGCGTTGGCTATAACATGATAATGCCAGGGTAAACGGGCTCAAGACCTCAACTCCTAATAACTAGTTAAAATATCGAATACTAACCTGCGCAATTTCTTCCCATGACGACTGCTCGCTGACACCAAGAATCTGCCTGGCCTCTTGTTCCGTCATAACTTTGTTTCCTCTACGGACGGCATTCTGTAATGTTTCTTGAGCAACACCCGATTTTGAAGCATCTGCAATTGACCACATACGATAAATAATAAAATAAATACAGTTTAGGACTGTTTTTAACTTTATCATAACGTTACTCTTCATCTAATTGAGGAGCGATCAAATAATAGTTTTCCTCAAATACCCCTAATATATCGTTTACACCATATAAAGAAAGTTTAAAGGTTGTTAAGCTTACGATGGTAAAAATGAAACAATATTTTATAATAGTTACAAAATAAATAGTATAAGTGTGTTGTCAAGTCAACATATCAAAACATTACATAAGAAACATTTTGGCCTGTCCCTACACAAAAGCAAACACCCAAATGATACTGGTAGTTTTGAGTGGTCCCTACAGCCAAAGTGTGTTTTAAAGCACCAGTTGGATGATTACTGACCAAATTTCTTACTATATTAAATTATACGAGACGCAAATTATTCACAATAATGAAGGAGATCCAAGCAAGCATTACCACTTTTCCATCGGCATGTTCAGTGGACTGTTCTCTTTATACGGTTGTTTATTTATTTAAAGCATGCACATCACATGATTGCATAATGAACAGACATCCATCATGGAATCTAAAATCCAAAGGTAGCTTAACACTGCCCTAAAAGGTAAAGTAATAGAAGAAAAGTAGCATCACTCCTGAAAAAGTAGCTAGATGTATCCATACATCTCAGCCTAAAAAACATCATGACCAATATATACCCATGATGTAAAGCATCAATGACTTCAAACAAATCATAGAAGGTAAAACAATACAAATATATTTCATACTCAACAACAAAAATAAAACAGGCAAAAGTGAACAGCACATCATCAAGATCCAACAAAAATAGTGATGCCAAATCAGATAATTATACAGATTTCAAATTTGTAATGCAATACAATTCTACGGGATTTAACCCATTTGACTACATATGATGTTTTATAGCCACCGGCTCTAAGATATTTACCACCATTTCTACAGTTGGTAATAAGTAAAAACTATATGCTCAATGTAGAGGACTTTGTATAAACACAGCACTTAAAAAGTGACCTGCACAATGAAAACTCAACTAAATACATGGAGGGGTGAACCCTACCAATCGACATATAAGGCCATGGTTTCAGAAACTTACTTTGAAGGGCCTGACGATATGCTTGAACAAAAGCCCTTGCCAGTATTCCAGAACCCATTACTATCAAATTTGCAAGAATCTTGGCAGCCTGCACAAACAAGTCCATGATGCAAGGTTAATATTTCTGAACTCCATATGATTATATGCATAAATGGACTTTCATCGCTAGCAAGTTACAAATGTTGCTAATAAATCTTTGCAAAATTAAAATATTGGGTCATCCCTTAAAAAGTAAAGCTTCTTAAAAGACAAAAAAGAAAAAGAATTACACGGATGGAAAGGATATGATGATGCAAAGTATGATCGAGTGAAATCCTAAAAGTGCCAAATATAATCAACAATAGGGTTTGCATGCAATGGCACCAAAATAGACAGGCATTTGGCAATTATCTACAACGACATCTATCATTACTAGGACACTTAGGGACTGTTCGGTTCATTTTCTAATAAGACCTCTACGAATAAAGTTGTTTGTATTGGTAAAGTTATCTATATGATAACAAATAAGTTGTTGTTCGGCCGTTGTGCTAAATAAACAGTCTAAATATCATAAATTACCATTTTACCCCAGTATATATTTTTGTTTGATTAAAATTATTGTTTGATAAAATTGTTAAATAAATGACTTTTAATTATAAAAAATACCAATTTAAATCTTTATTAAATATAATACAATTTAGACGTTTATTTTCTTTTAAAAATATAATTTTATATTTTATATATTAAAAATATCTATTTAAATCTTTGAATAAATGCTTTCTTTATTTATATTAAATATTTTGTTAATATCCATCAATTATCCCATTCCCATATCTTCCCTGCCGCTCGATCCCTCCCACACATACACTCTCTTTCTCTCACTCAAAGGGTTCTAGAACATATGATCTGCATCAGTTGGCGATGGGAAGAAGGAGACGAAGAGCAAAACAGAGGGCTTAGAACAGAAGATCTGCATCAAAGGGTTCTAGAACCCTAAATCGAAAAAAAAAACAAGTTTTGATAGTGGTGTTTAGAACAGAATCAAAAGGTTTAGAATAGAAGATCTGAATGGAGAAGGGTTTACAATAAAAAAAATCTGATGTTTCTTCTTTTTCTTTTTTTTGGTTGTTGACAGAAATGGGTTTAGAACCCTAAATAATGGATATAAAAAGGGGTTGTGCTCTAAAAGAAAGGGCAGGTGCAACCGTGTAGGAGGAAGGGAAGAAGAAGAAGGGTAGTTGGGGAAAATTTAAGAGATTTAGTGGCTGAATGTATATGACTTGGTTTTTCTAGCTGAGCGGATAAGCTCATACCGAACAGCTAGGTATGGTTGTGCGAATAAACCATATGTTATCTATGCAGTTAATATCACGATATATCGTCGATATATCGGATATCGCTCCTAGCCAAAATATCGGTGATCAAATATCGCTATTTATATCGGGAACGAGATTATCGGCGATATTGATCGATATATCGGCCGATATAACCGATTTTTTTGTAATACTTTTTTGGGCCTATTTCATTAACTATCGGGTTGGGCTTTTCTTTTAAGTTTTTTGTTAGAGTTATAGTTGGGCCTTTTTTTTTAATTGGTGAGAAATCAAGTTAGGTTTTTCTAAATTACATCGACGACTTCTTCTTCTTCAGTTCTTCTACATCGACTTCTTCTCTTCTTCTACTGTTTAGTGAGGCTTTTCTACGTTTTTATATGATATGTTTATAGATGCATACATATATATATATATATATATATATATATGGGTTGGATATTTTGCAACCCTAGTAAAAGGTTGCAACCCTTGCAACACACATCTTAACCGTCGGATTCATGATCGGCGGTTACAATAGATATGGGGCCCAATATTTTTAATTAAAAAAAATAGAAAAATAAAAATAAAATAACCGTCGATCATGAATCCAACGGTTAAGATGTGGGTTGTAGGGTTGCAACCTTTTTCAGGGTTGCAAAATATCCTTCCACTATATATATATATATATATATATGTATATATATTATATATATAATTCTAAGAAATATTATATGAACTGATATTTTTGGACCGATATATCACCGATATTTCCGATATATCATATATCGGTCCCTGACCGATGTAGCACCGATATCTGATATTAACAGCATAGTGTGTTATACAGCTCATTAAGTTGCTACCGAACAACCCCTTAGGCTATTTACTTGGAGCTTAATGAGCTTAATGGTCTATTTGGCTTATTCGCACAACTCGTTTGGGTTGTTTACTTGTGGCATTCGCACAGAACATGTCTTATTCGCACAGATGGGAATGGTGTGTCGCCCCATTCAGCCAAAAAAAGATACCCTTTACCCCTTACAAACACACATCCTTCCCACGTCTCCTCTTCCAGACTTTGTTCAAGACCCTAGCACCTTCCCATGCCTCCTCTTCCACTGTGTATCGTGAGACCATCTTTCCAGCAACCGGCGACCATCTTCTTCCTCATCGGCACCTCCCTCTTTTCCGGCGACCCTGCATCTCCTTCCCGACGGGCGCCTCCCTCTTTTCCCCACATCGTCATTTGAAGTTTCTGAAGTTCATTTTTGATTTTGATGTCGAGTTCATTTCAGATCTTGTTTTAAGTTTCTGAAGTTCGTTCCAGGTTTGAAGTTCGTTTTTGCGTTCCAGATTTCATTTGAAGTTTCTGAAGTTTGATTTCAATTTTTGAGTTCGTTCCAGATTACGTATGAAGTTTCTGAAGTTCGTTCCAGATTTGAAGTTCGTTTTTTATTTCGTTTTCGATTTCATTCTAGATTCCGTTTGAAGTTTCTGAAGTTCGATTTCATTTTTGAAGTTCGATTTCGATTTCGTTCCAGATTTCATTTCGATTTCATTTTTGAAGTTCGATTTCGTTCCAGATTTCACAGGTTTTCATTGATTGATTGTTCCAGATTGTTCAAGTGTAGATTGTTTCCGATTGTTCAAGTTCAGATTGTTTATGGATTTCCACATGTTCATATTTTTGTTGAAGTTCATCTGATGAACTGATGGGTAAAACGGGCATTTCTACCGTTCAGACGGTTGATTCAATAAAAAGATAAACAACAATAGATTTTTATCTAGACAGACAAATTTATCCATACATAACTTAATAAAAAATTTGGTAAACAGACCCTTAATGTTTTGTAAAAAACTTGTGACAACCGATTGTCGTATAGCGCTCTCCAATGCACCATTGTAAATAGAAGAAAACCACATTCAATGACGAATCTTTGATTTAAAAGCTTCAAATAAGGGTGACGGTCTATTTTACTTCCTCCATCCTGCTTAATATATCACTGTTCCAAACGAACCGATGATATCTTGTGCTCACAAAAGTAAACGATCAAATAGTGGGTCCCCTTATATAACATCCCTCCCCACAATGGCTGAAATACCACAAACTCAATATGCTGAGAGCAGAGCCGAAATCTTAGCATCCATTTTTAAGTGTTTAGGCTCCCAGATGTAATGGAGGGCAAAAATGATAAAGTGTCAACTACATGCTATTGAAATTATTTGGAATTAGAAAGGCATTACGATGAGTAACCAATGTCTTAATTCAGAGTATAAAAATTATGATTTCCATTTTATTTTTCTGTCAAAGTTTAAGTTTGATGCCAAAAGTATTCTTGTCATTTGACCAATCCATAAGCATAAAATAAACATATTCATCATAATAGCATATTTAAAATGTAATTTATTCTCTAGGTTCAACAGTCCATCTTACAATTTAAATTGTTTTTCAAAACAAATCAAACTTTAAGGTCGAAATATAACTTTTTAAGTATTAATTGCATACGGTTGTCATCACGGAAGTCATGTCCATACAATCAAGGTTTTACACTCTCCAAAAACCTGTAGTCTTGTACAACCTTAATAACTTCTTTAAGATGCATTTTAGCCTTAAAATCACTTAAGAATCAATCCATGAGGATCATGATATAAACTTAGGTACGTGATAAGATCATCAATAAGTAAAACTTAAGGCTTAGCAACTTAGAATTGGATTAGCAAGCTGTTTACTTTAAAAGACATTCATCTAACATCATACTTGGAACTAAACATTTTGACAAGTTTATGTATGAGACCGTTTAAATATTATGGATTCTAGTAATATAATTTAAGTGACAACCCAAGTAACTTCAAGAACTAAAAACTATCAATGAATGAACTTTGTATCTTCAACATCTTAACAGGGAACATCGGCTTTTTTCTGCCATTGCTTAAAATGAGATCATTGTATGATGACCAAAAGGCACCCAACTGACTCCATTTCCAAAACAATATTGACAATCTTTAAGCATTCAACAGAACTAAAAATTGAACCTAAACAAGATATACCTGTAAAACAAACTAAAGATTTTCTATACGTTTGAGCAATTATCAAAATAACATTAGAAAAGGTCAAGAATGTGGTAGACGAAGACCTGAGTTTTAAATGATGTATTTGTGCTAAATAAACCAAACCAAACAGAGCCAATATATCCCACTCAAAAGCAAGGTCTAGGGGGTAAGATGCCATCACATAGAGTAGAGCAACTATTTCCGTGAAGACCCTGGCTTGCAAAAAAGTTTGAAAAGACATTTTAGTGAAGAACCGAGTTTTCACAAAGTTTGTCAAAAAAGATTGGAAGAAACTAGAAGTACGAAGGAACTTGAAACCAAATGGTAAACTATGAAGTGCTTTTGAAAAGAATAAGGTAGTATAGGAAGTTACACAAGCAAGTACTAAAAGCATATAAACATATAAGAACAATATGACGAACTAACAACGAACTAACATCCCTCTATCTATCTTGATGTTCTCAAAACCTATCTCAACACTCCAACCCTCCCCCATCTCACCTTCTACTTCCAATCTCCCTCCCTCCCAACCACGTTATCTACCAAGGATTCTTAAAAAGTCATGTCCTCAAACGTGTCTAAAGTCGCCATGTCCAATCTCAAATGCTCATCTCACGCCCTCCTCGACCTATTCCTTTTGATTGTCATGTTTCTACCCTCCACACTAATGGCAGCATCTGTCTCCTACAAAAGTGCCCAAACCATCGCAATCACCACTATCTAGATTTATTGATAATAGACCCAACTCCCAACTCTTATCAAAAGACCTTGTTCAGGATCTCGTCCAACATGGTTAGACCAAATGCCCATCTGAGCATCATTATTTTTGCAACTTCCAACTTCCTCCAATGGGTATCATTTGTTGCCAATAGTCACTCGTGCAATATAGTACGCTTAATGGAAACCCTGTAGAATTTGCCCTTCAATTTTAGCAAAGCATCCTTGTCATACAACACTCCCATGGCAACCCTTGACTTTAACCAATTTGTTTTTTATATGATGTGTTACGTCATACTCAACATCTCCTTCCTTCTGAATCATGGAGCCCAAATATACTTATTTAAATACTTGCAGATTACTTAAATGACAAAAATAACCTACACATCCATGTTCGACTCTCACGTTTGACTTCCAAAAAAATCAAAACAACATCACCCTTCAAGTGTTTGTACTTCAAGATGAAGCTTAATTACTCACTAATATGACATTTGATTTCAGAAAAAATTACAATGTGTAAAACCTTTTCCCCTAATTGACTTGATTGTTAACTTAATAATGAATGTTTCTCTTTGTTGTAGCATATTAATGAATGTTTCTCTCAATGGGGGACACCTACATCCCCAGAAAGAGTTTCAACCAATAATCTCTAGCAGGCTGATACCACGATCCTCTACATAAGGTCAAATTCATTGAGGCGGCTGAATAATCGTAATCAAAACACCCGAGCATCGATTTTTATAGGTATAGACCCTCCCTCCCAGATAAGCTAAAATTATAAACCTAAGATGCTAAGGGCAACCTATTACATCATGATTGATTTTGGTATCACGACAACAAGAAGAAAAGAAAAACCTGCCACAAGGCCAATATCATAACACAAACAGTTCCTCTATACATCCATTTAAACAGAAATATTGCAAGATTCGAAGTTAATCACAACAATCTTTAAATAACATTTCAATTCATGTCTATTTACCTATTCAAACCAGAAACGTAAGACAGATCAATTGTATTATAAATTCCTGCAAATGAATAACGACCTAAACCCCCTTTCATATATGCAGAAATCTTAAGGATATAAAAACTAAAAACTTCCCTCGATTTCGCCATGATCCTTCAACCCCCACTTATCATTCAATGAGATTACGAATAAAAATAACTAGTAAATCAAAATTAATATAAAAAACGTACCATAGCTATGATTTGAGATGCCCGATCAACAGTTAGCGAAATTTAACGGCCAAACAATGAGATTTGGTCGGAAGAAAGCTATATAGGGTTTTGTTGGTGAAGACAGGGGAAAGGTCGGTGCGTTAAACTCGGAAAAAGAATCCGTAGGGAAAATCCCTAGCCTTTATATAAGAAATTAATTATTAGCATTTGGCCCCTTATCTTTAACTATTTCAATAATTGACCCCTATTGTTTTGTAAAAAGCATAACGGACCATCTTACTTTACCTCGTTTTTTTAGGAGTGTGCAAAATCCGAATGTTCCGAAGTCCGAACCCGAACCCAAAACAAAAATAAGGTGTTTGTGGAATTGTGTAAAACTCGAATGCCCCAAAATCCGAAACCTAACTTTTGGAGGGATATTTGGGTTCAGGTTGAGTTTGATTTTTGGTCATCTGACCCGTCCGAAAACCCGAAATATATATACATATATATTTTAAATATTATATAAATATATTTATTAATCTAATTATCTTTTCAAAATTATATTTCCTAGTCGATCATATTGTTTTCTGATTTCTAAACCTACTCTCGATTTCATCAATATTCTCAATTGCTTGAATTCATCCTCAAAATCAATTGAATATATATACATATATATATATATATATGCATTACAACTATACCAGACCGACCTCAATCTGAAACCCGACCAACCTGAAACATAAAATTTGGGATTTCGTTTCCATATCTGAAATCTAGTTGGATTTGTTGTTTGCACATCCAAACCCCCTGGCCTACCTGATGCATAACCCTTTTTTTTGTAAAAATAGTGTGATTGTATCAATATTGTCTAGAAACAAATGTTTCTAGAACTCTACATGGAAAAAGAAATTGCAGAGTTCTCAAATATGATAGTTTCAACGATGAAGTTGTTCCCTTCCACAATGGTATCACCAGATCCAAATGTCTTGATTCAAACAATAATTGTTTCGATTTGAGTCTGGATTTGAGATAGAGATAGAGGTGTGAGTTGGAGAAGACGGATACTATAACACCCCGATTTTGTCTGGCCAAATGAAGACGAAAATGTGAATAGTGCTCTGCGTGCCTAACCACGCGACTTGAGCCGCGTCATGAGCCGTGCGAGACTCTGTTTACTCGCGACCCCAGTATTCGGCGCGCCCCTATGTGCGAGTCAGCATGCGCCACCGCTCGCGCGCAACCTTTGTGCGTTTAAAAGACTGAATCGACCCCTAAACTCATTTACTCTCATTTATCTCATTCTTAAATACTCCCAACTCCCTCCTCGTCCTCTCAATAAATTTTCCTCATTTATTTCAAGATCTAGCCTTCTTCTAGGTCATAAATAACGGGATTAAAGTGTTTCTCCATCATCAAATCAAGGGTTTGCTCACCTAGGGTTCTACTTTGTGAGTTGTCTTCATCTTAGGGATTTTCTTGGAGGATTTATAGGGTTTTCAACAACCCACGTTGTGAGTTCATTCTTACCTCTTTTAAAACCTTATACATGTCAAACTACCTTCTAGGCTCCTAATCATCTCCTTGTTTATATTTTATTTGTTGAAAGGATTTTGACCTAACTTGATGTTTTGGGGATTTTTAGGGTTTATTTCCATTTTGAGATATTATGAAGTATAATATGTTTTGAGATATAAAATGTGCCTTGTGTTACACATTTGTGATTAATATCAAAATAAATGCATTTTAGTCACATTGGTGATTTTCAAATATCATGAGATTTACTTAATAAAGGTATTTGTGGGAAAATGGGAAGTGTGGTTGGTCATTGGTTTAAATGGTGTATATTGACAAGCCTTTACCAAACGACGAGTCTATTTTGAGAAGGTAAACAAATAATTTTGTGAGAATATTGATGTAAACCATAAGTGTGGTTATGGTCTAAGTCACCAATGAAATGGTGATAAACTTTAGACTATTACTAGTGGATTCATAGGTATAGAGTCGGCTTGATTATGGGATAGTTTCCCGTTTGTAACTAGTTGAGATATTGGGTCATCGGAGGCAACCTGGTATGGTTATGTGGGACCGGATACTAGCCATGGGTCGTAAATGTAATTCTAGTGAATGAGTATGACTTGGATCCTCGGGTGCCCTCTCCCATATCTGAGTATGGTCAGCGTTGTTCGTGGCCATGGATCCAAGTATTGAGCTCACAACTCGGAGAGTGGCTTACTTTTGTGTTCCGCCACGATCATTGGAAGTCAGTCTCCCCCGTCATCATAAGATGTTTTGGACCGAAAGGTTCTTATGTGGATGTTGTTACATTTTATTTACTTAATGTAACACCCCTAATTTTTGGGTAAGCAAATACTCCTTAAATCCGCACACCGCTCGTAGTGTAGTTTTAGCCGTTGGTTTTTATCTAAGAGTTTCGGTCCAATCGATGTTGAGCGATATAGCCAAAAAGGGAACATTTTGTTTCCAGTGCTTCGTGCGACCCTCCGCGCGTGTTGCACTGCACCAACATCCGCGCGAGGCTCTACCTTGCACAATTCCAGTGTTTTGTGCGACTCTCCACGTGGGTCGAGCTGCGTGACCACCCGTGCGCGGCCTCTGCACGCACTTAAAAGGGGAAAAACTGGCCCCAACTTCATTTACTTCGTTTCCTCTTGCTCTTGGACGAATTTATCTCCCAAGGCTAGGTAAGCTTCTTCTCCCCTCATTAATATCTCTTAGATGAAGGCATTAAATGAAGTTATATGGTTGATTTTGGTTTAAGGAACTCGATTGATTAAGGTCCAAGTTCATCTCCACTTCTCTCAAGTTCTCATCACCTAGGGTTTGTTCATACATCTTACCACGGTGAGTCATACATGTTTTACACCTCATATGTAGTAATCTTCTAGTGATTAAACTCCTCCATACTTTAAAACCATAGGATTTTGGCAAACTCTTGACCTAAAGTTAATTTTATGAGATTTTGGGGTATTGGGTGTGGATGAAAGTATTTATAAATGTATTTGACCAATGATATAAGGATGTTAAATGTGCTTACATGCTCTATCATCATCATCATCCTTGTTTTATGGAATTTTGAATAAATCTGAGTAAAAATATGGTTTGTCAAGGTTTGGATTTTTGATATAAAGATATGAGATGTGGCTTGGTTATTTGAGATAAGCCTTACATTTAAACATGGTATAATCGATTATGTGGGTTCCCTCACATTATATTGATAAATCGTTCATGGATATTTATTTATATGAGCTTGACATACATGAACCAATGTTGTTGTTTTAGTTGTGTTAGTCTTGGTTTAGTGTGATGGATCCATAAGCATTGGTGTTCTCTATGTACCGTTTTGGACATTGAGTTTACCACTTTGGCATAGAATAGGCATCGGGTCACCATGGTAAGTAAGGTGGGGACCTATATGGTCGGGCAGCGTCCAATGGACAGTAAGGTGTAATTTCAATGTGCATGAGTTCCCGTTTTGGAACTCTTAAGAATAGACCTAGAGGGGTTGACTTGATGTTTTCGAACAATAGACTTAGAGGAGTTGAGCTCACTAAGTGATCGGTGGTTAATTGTACCATGTTATGATCACTAATGGTTTGCTTGTTTGTTTTGATTTAGCTCACAACCAAATCCATCGTACAACTACAAATGGGTTTATGATTTTCATTTCTAATTTAGTGGTCTTCACTAAGCTTTAGCCTAACGCTTGTTTCTTTGGTTGTCATGTATAGCAGGTCATCTTAGCGGCGGGGGTCGTCGGGATTGACCGGACGACCTTGGGGTCGAGAATGGTCTTTTTGGAAGAATTATTGACCGACACATACGTTTTTTTTAGGATATACATTTTGGAATGATAACGACACCCAACTATAAACTAATTGACGAACTTAACTTATTAGGTTGTCGATTGTTATTCTTCATTATATTTGGGTTTGTAAATAACATAATTTGATTCCCCGCCTTGGGATGATACACTTTGGTTTAAAATGTTGTTACCGCGTTATTCAGGTCTTAAGTGATCCCTATTTTTAGGGTGATTCAGGTTTCCCCATTTATAGGCGTCATATTGCCGAATTTTTGAATATTAAATTACTCTAACTTTTCGGGTGTTACACTAATACACTTAACTCATTGAAAGACTATTTATTTATATTCAAATCATTTCCAAATTATTGATATAAATTGTTTGTTCTCACTAGGCGTTAAGCCTAACACTTTTTTCTCAAATGACGTGTATAACAAGTTCTCTTAGCGGTGGGGCGTCCAAAGTTTGAGGGATGAGTGTTGGCCATTATGACATCTTTTGGAGACATACCTTTTGGGCATTGGCATACAGAGAAGGATATAGATTTTGGGAGAATTGGGTTGACAACCACCATAATCTAAATTTAATGATCTAGATTGGTTTGTTGTTAACTTAGTGTTCATTCATAGCATTTGTATACATTATTACAATTTTTCTTTTTAGGTGATTAATTCTATTTAAAATGTCATTTGTAGCTTTATCCAGGTTTAAATCTACCCCTATTTTTAGGTCGTTACAGATACGGGGGTGAGAGACGGATATTGTAACACCCGTAATTTTTGGTAAGTAAAGGTCACCCAGACGTTTTTGGAACTTACAACGACGGGACTTTTGTTGGGAAATCATTATCTAAAGTCCCTTGGAGTATCGGGAGTGTTGGCATTAAAAAAGTTGAGTTTCAGGGCCCCGAAAAGGTCCCGCTACAATGCCCGAAGACTATGACAGTGTCATAGTCGCACTGTCACAGTCGCTGAGAAGGATCAGAGGCCAAGGGAGCTTGGCGACATTGCCCTGGTCAATGTCGCACCAGGGTGCAGAGGTTTGTTAAATCGCGAATTTCAACCTTTTTCTCATTTCTCACTTCTCAAATTCCACCATTTATCTCCCAAACCGATTCCCACCTTCTTGGTTCAAACTCTAGCCATTCCTATGTCCATCCACCTTGATTTTGAAGCATTTCCATCACCATCCAAGTATTGGAAGTCTAGGATTCAAGAAACTACCACTCCAACATCTCCATTGAAGTATTCTTCAAGAAAATCTAGGGTTTTGAGCTATATCAAAACCCACTATTGTAAGTTCATCCACTTTCTTTCTAACACCTTAATCAAGTTACAAATGCTTCATCTTTGACCTCATAGTGTTTCTATTTATCCAACTTATGGTTGGTTGATTTTGGGGAAGATAGGCCAAATTAGGGATTTTGTTATATGATGTTTGGAGATCGATTATTTATGGTTGAAGATGCTTATTTATGGTTGGAAATCTATGGATCTAGGTTTTTGAAGGATTTTGCTTGTGGACTCGGATTTCTTTAAGGAAGCTTAAAGCGAGGTAAAATCTAGATTTAACCTAAATCTACCGAGGTGAGTTCAAGTTGATTTGTGAAAACGGTGTACATGCCAAAATGTTTATTTTAAAGTGTTTGTGTTTTACATTAAATCGTTAGCTGCTGATAAGTTTTGGTTATTTGAATATATTTAACTTTATAAACTTATGTAACACACATTTTTGTGATTTTTGGGCATTTTGATAAATAAAGCATTTTGATATGTTTCTTTGATGATATAGTATATAAATGAATGTCATTTTATATAATTTTTCAGTTGGTGCATACGATTTTATAAACTTGGGAAAAATGCATATCATTGTGTTAGGAGCCATTTTGGAAACATGAAGGGGATGAGTCTATTTGGAAAACGTTTTGTTTCAACCAATGAGAAGTGTTGGGTTAATTACTCTTAGGTCGTAGTGTTTACATAATTGTTGGTCAAACGCGTTTCAATGTTTATACTGGCTTCCATTGGAGATTTACGTAAATTGTTGGGTCTTTAGCTCGGTTTTCGGCTTTGTCGGGTCTTGGAGACTCTTGCCCGGTTTAATAACCTAAGTGGAGTTTTGGGTGTGAGTTGCATTTATTTCATTTTATTTTGGATAATACATGTTTTGGGTGAGTGTATCATTCATTTGGAGTCATGTATTTTAGACTGTATTGCATTTGATCCATAGGCATGTAAGTCAGTTGTTTGTAATGGTAAGGACTCTTGGGATCCTCACTTTGGGGAAATTATGTCGTATTGGCATTAATGTCATTCCGGCTGTTTGACTAAGAGGAACCCTCATGGGCTGTACTTCGGGACCATGGGTCTTGTGTTTGGATGTCTAATTTTTATGCACGAGGGTTAGACATCGAGAGTTATCAAGTAAGGAGCAGAGGCTCCTATCTCAAATGCTAGGGAGTAGGCACTAGGGGTCAAGTGGGTACCCTGAGGATGAAACTCCGCTAGAGACCGAACAGACAATAAGATCGCGTATCCTTGAGGTGTAGCTTGACAGAGTAGGCAATAAGGGATACGATATTTTGGGACTTGAAATAAAGTCCGACTGGAGGTGTAGCTCGGCAGAGCAGGCAATACAGTAACGACTGGAGGTGTAGCTCGGCAGAGTAGGCAATACAGTCACGATCTGAGGTGTAGTTCGATAACATAGTTATGTGGCTTAACTTTGTGTTCCGCTATGTACAATAGAATCGGGTATCCCCCATCACCGGAAGGTGTTAGTTGGGTATTTAATTGTGTCATTTTATTATCCATGTTTTCGGTGACATTTTACTTATGGGGAATTGTTTACTCAAGATTTATGGGTTGTGTTTTATGCCCCGTCCACGTTTGGGGTGTTTCGAGAAGTAAAGTTTTATTTCGTATTATTATAAGTTGGGAGTTTTGCTTACTATTCACGTTTTGGGTGAGTTTGATATAAAAGTGGTTTTACGAAGAAGGTTCATGTTGGGTTCCTTGTTTTAAAGGCGTACTTTTGGAAAATGGTGTCGTTTGATATTTAAAGTAAATATTTATGAGGGTATGTGATTTAAACTATTTTCTCTCCCTTTAGCAAATATATTTATTTCATGTTGTAAACTCTTGAACTCACTATGTGTTAACCTAACCTTTTATTTGTCGGCATGTGCATCAGGTTCCGGTTGAGGGAAGAGGTTCTAGCGTTTTGGTGAAGTGTTGAGTGCTAGGAGTTTGTGCAAGGGTGAGTGGCTTGATGAAGTCTTCCGCTTTAGTCGTTGAGAAGAGTAACTGTTTCTTTTGGGTTTTAGTAACACCCGACCTTGATTTGTCTTTATTCGAGACTTGACCTTTTATTCGTTGAAGTTAAATCTAGTATTTTTTTTGAGGTAACTCAAGTGTTGATTTGTAGAATAGATTTTATCATTTTTGTTGTATGTTAGGACTGAAAGTCCTATGTGTTGAAAGTGAAATAAAGTATTTATAAGGGTTTAATTTGTAATTCATTAATAGTTGTTTAATTAGATGGGCCCAAGCCCATAAGCCCAATTATTGTAAAACCTAAGTATATAAAGGCTATTTCAGTTTCATTTGTCAAGTTCAAGTCTCATAATTTCAGGTTACTAGTCAATAGGTTTACTCTCTCTGATCATAAATCATTTATGTAAACCTGTAACCCTTTGATTTCATATTAATCATATGACTAGTAGTTGTGGCTTAAATCTTATTCATCTTTGATATTATTTGCTGTGATTGCATTGTACTGGGATCTACAGTTGGTATCAGAGCAAAGAGACTGATGGTTTGATCCAGAAAAAGGTTTGTCTAAAACCCTTAATCGATTATCTGTTTTAATTATTATTATCTGTGTTTTGCAATTTACTATTCATCCGGTCGTCACTATTCATCCGGTCACTATTCACCCCCCGTCGACACTATTCATCTTGTCGACACTATTCATCTTGTCGACACATTTCATCCTGTACTATTCATACCGGTCGGTGACTATTCATCCGGTACTATTCATACCGGTCGGTCACTATTCATCCGGTACTATTCATACCGGTCGGTCACTATTCATCCGATACTATTCATATCGGTCGGTCACTATTCATCCGATACCTTGTTGTTGACCGGTGCTTTCATCGGTCGACCGATACCTTGCTCGACTGGGTCTTTTACCTATTTTATTTTATATATCATTTTTTTTGGATCATCCTGCTTGTCTCACGATCATTACAGTGCAGTTGAGATTAAAGTTAAACCCGTTCAAGTTTCAACTATTATCAAGTTTTTTCCAAAATCTTGAATTAGATAAGTCAAGATGGGATATTTTTCTGAAGTTCAAGACCTCAAATTGGAGAACACAAATATCCAATTATCTTTAACTTTTTACGTAAAGAGGGCAAACCAATATGCTGATGAGAACAACACACTGAAAGAGGAAGTAAGTGCATTAAAGACAATTAATGAAGATCTTCTGACAAAGACTTTTGGGCTGAATGATGAGAAAATACTGAGACTGGAATCTGAGAACTCTGAGCTAAAAGGAAAGATCTCTGAAATGGAGCAAAAGATTGCAAAAGACAAATCCGATTTTGAGAATAAAGAGAAATCTTTTGCAAATAAGTTCTCAGATTTTTCCAGAAAATGTGTTGATGAGAAAAAAGAAGTTGAGCTGAAATGCATAAAACTTTCTCAGCAAGTTTCTACTTTCGAGAAAGTAATCATCCTTGAAAGAGAAAATTTTACCAGAGAAAAGAAGGCCATTGAACAAAAGAATGTGAGATTCTTCAAAGAAATATCCGGCCAGAGAAACAATGCTGATAAAGGATTTGAAGAAGAAAGAAGCATATTTGAGGCCGAAATCAAAAAGCTTACTGAAAAGCTATCTGAACTATCTGCTAATGCACTAAAAGAGCAGAAAACGAAGTTTGAGTTCACGAAGAAGATTGACCTGCTTGTTAAAGAAAGAGACAACTTTGCTTCGACGATTAAAGTGCTTGAACAGACTGCATCAAGTTCAAATCAGAAATCGGTCTCTTCACAAAGGTCAGTTAAATCGTTTGATCAGATTCGTAAAACTAACATTTTCTATGATAGCAACATAGATGGTTCAGGTACACATCAAAGAAGAAGGAGATACAAAGAAGAGGAACTGGTCTGGAAGAAGAAACCAGTTGAAGATGAGCTGAAAGAAAGAGGATCATGTGTACATGCGTTTAATGGCAAAAGGAACAATGTGCGTAAAGGGAAACCTGATCATATCTATACGAGAGATTAATTAATCAGGTTATCAGGTAAGAAAAATCATTGTTCTTATTGTCGTACACATGATCATATTCACAAAACCAGTGATCATTTCTGGTATGGTTCTTATTACGTTTCCCTCACAAGAACTGCAACTAACATTCATGGACCAAAATACCAGTGGGTACCAAAGCCGAAAACTGATTCTTTGTTGCAGGCACCTACTGTCAAGGGGGAGTAGAAGAACAAAGGCTTTTAAGTAAATCAGCTTAGAACCCGTACTTAAACGGAGTATGGCTTCTGATCATATGACAAATCAGAACCCGTTCTTCAACGTTCAGACTTGGATATTTTGCAAATATCCAGGGGGAGCTTAATAGATATATATCGTTCTATCATGATTTGAGGGGGAGCTTAAATGTAAGTATCTTCTAATCGAGATCTCTGATTGTTTGAAAGAAGAACAACTTTCGAACATGCAAAACGTTTTCTGAAATGTTCAAACCACTTATGGTTCTCAAAAGATTTTATGAATTTAGAAGTGTGATTTTAAACGTTTTCATTTTTGAGCTTTAATGTTTAACTGACTGTGTGTTTCCAAGGATCAATACTTGCGAATTATCTTGTCTTTATAATGTAAAGTATTCACACACACAGGTTCAGTACTTCATTTGAAATTGTTATTACCATGTCTCATAAAGAAACAATTTTTCGATGGTAATACCCCCGTTTGCTTTCAAATGTTGTTGAGCTTCAATCATCTTTTTCTAATTTTGTGCTTTCATTGCTAAATTGTTTATATTTGTTCATATAAACAAAATATCCAATTATTTGGTACCCTAACCATTTCATTTGTTCTGATTGATACATTGTCAGATTCTCAAAACAATTTTTTTTTTACTTTATTTCTTTCATTTCAATATAGTTGCTTTGAGAAATCTTCAAAGTTCAATTGCTCAAATCTCATGAGCATACATTTTGACAATGTTATCATACATTTTGTGTTTAAGTGTACAAGTTAAACTGTTGAGCAAATATTCTTTTTAGGACTTACATGGGATTCATGTGTGATCTTAAACAGAACTTCCATGGATTCACGTAAACCAGTGTTTCCTACCCCGAAAGTTATCCTTGAGTGATTGAGGGGTGAGGGGTCTTAAATCAAAGAGTGGGGGAGATAACTCATCGGGTTGAGTTTTTCTTATTGTGTGGAGCGGAAAAATGGAAAAGAGAGTTTGGTTAGAAGTGAGCTTTAATGTTAAAAGAAAGAGGGTGTGAGAACAGAGTTAAAAGAATATCAGAACTCTGCACCAACCACTTTCTGAGCCAGACAACCACATATTCTGATTGGTTCACATTCTTTGGTGACCATCATTGAAACAGGCAGTGGGCCCATGCCAACTCTTGCATTAACCCCACCAACCACTCGTTTATTTCTTAACAAAGAAATGTTTCATTTTTCTTTTGGGACGCAACATATATGCTATCTGATCTTCACTCGGAATATTTAGATATTGAAAAAGAAGGAAAGTTACCCCACCTTCGCACCGTTTTCATGCACATTGAGTCAGTGTAATATCTGTTGCTGTCTCAACAGTTTACACAAATTTGAGCCTGATCAAGCTAAGTAACTTCAATCATTTCTACATTTTCACGAGCACAGAAGGAATGAGTTTTCTTGTCATAACATTCATAGAAAATTCCTTTGTGGTTTTTCGATGATTGGATGGAAGCCCTGGGGGAGTGAACATCACAAAAACTTCTTTCCAAAGTACATATGTTGTACAAAGTGGCTCCGTGCTACTTACATGTATACCAACTGTATCATTTGTTGATTCAGGTTTACAATTTCTAGTATATCTGAATTTGAAAAGGTTCGGATATATACATTTCATGAATTGACGGATACTCAGATCACAGTGCGGAGAATGTAATATTATCAAGGGGAGATCAAAGAATGTGTTGAAATTGAAGAGTTTTGATGATCTTGATGCTCACAATCATCAAAAAGGGGGATAAATTTTTCAAAGTTCAATTTCAAAGTTTGAAAGAAAGTTCAAGTTTTTCAAGATTGGTTCTGAATGAAGATGATTCGTGAAAGTTTGTTTTTCTAAAGACAGTTTAGAGATCAAAGAGATGAAGATGTTGTTTCAATGTTTCAAAGATGAGGATTTCAAAAGATTTTATTTCTTCTATCCCGTATCATGTGGTATTTGCTACAAGTTTGTTTATTATTCATCCTACGAGCTGATTGAAACAAGTTCTTAAGCTGAAAGCATATTCAACTCGTGGTTCAAAGACAGATTCTGTGTTTTAAACTGAAGATGCACCGTGGAAAGCCACGTAACTCTCATATTATCTTTCTTGTGAGCTGATCCGATGTGATTGAGTTTTTACAGTTGAAAGCTGCGTGATAGTGCATTCAGTCGAGGCTAATGTACATTGAATCTGGTTACAAAGTTGATACTATGAAGACCAAGAGCTTTATTCAAGGGGGAGCGTGGAAAGACATGAAGTCATGCAACACCAAAGTTCTTCAAAGGTCCAAGAGGGAAAGAAGATCAAGGCCTGAAGTTTTTTTTCATGTTGATAAATGCTTTATTCAACTTTAGGGGGAGATTGTTAGGACTGAAAGTCCTATGTGTTGAAAGCGGAATAAAGTATTTATAAGGGTTTAATTTGTAATTCATTAATAGTTGTTTAATTAGATGGGCCCAAGCCCATAAGCCCAATTCTTGTAAAGCCTAAGTATATAAAGGCTATTTCAGTTTCATTTGTCAAGTTCAAGTCTCATAATTTCAAGTTACTAGTCAATAGGTTTACTCTCTCTGATCATAAATCATTTATGTAAACCTGTAACCCTTTGATTTCATATTAATCAGTGATAGTCGGTGTCATGGTGATATATGAGAATAAGACAAGGGTATTTGCAACCTTAGTCATGTGGGGGGGGGTGAAGATGGTCGACAACGAGGTAAGGGAATAAGATGGGGGAGTCACGTAGGGGTAGGTTTAGTCTTTTTAATCGATTTACAGTCTGTACCTATATTGTAAGAATTTGTACACACGTTTTAAAGGAGCAAAAAGATAAATACCCCTCACTTGATAGCATAAGCTAACATCTCTAACGATCATGGTCCATTTTTTGCAACGAAAACTAAATTATGTTATTTGTAATATCTAATCATTGATAACACGATACTAAAATTCTCGCAAAATCTCAAGGGCCATTTTTGTAACTTACTTTAATAATATATAGAGTAAATTACAGTTTATGTCCTTGTGGTTTGTTAATAATTTCAATTTTTATATTTGTGGTTTAAAAACTGCAATTTTAGTACCTATCGTTTGCAATTTATTGTCATTTTGTCTCTGAACTAATTCACTCCCTTAAGCATAAGGGACTAAAACAGTGAAGCATTGTAAACCACAAGGACCGATAAAACAATAATTTGTAAATCATGAGAACAACAAGAGCAATGAATTACAAACTATAGAGACAAAAACTTTATTTTCTAAACCACAGGGACGAAAATTACAATTTTTAAAAAACTACAGGGACTAAAAACGCAATTGGCTCTAATGTATAAAATGCAAACCAAGGGGTTGTTTGGTAGTTGTTGAATGATTTGATGTAGAATGATTAAGGGGCTGTTTGGCAGTTGCTGAATGGTTTAGTGCAGAATGATTAAGTGGTCTGAATGATTAAGAGGTTTTTATGATATTGTGTAAAATGAAATATGGTTGTTTGTTAATTGTTCATAATGAAATCAAGGCTCTTAATGGTTAAGGGAGGGTCAGGATACTAAATCATTAAGAGGATTTTGGAACCATTAAGAGGCAACCTTTTTTTTGCCAAACAAGATTTACCTCTTAACAATTCAGATGTTGCCTCTTAATGGAACCATTAAGAGGTAAACAAACAGCCCCTAAGTAATCAAAATGATTAAGAGACTCTTATGATATAGTGCACAAAGAAATATGGTTATTTGCTAATTATCTAGAATGAAATTAGGGCTCTGAATGGTTAAGAGATGATACAAAATCATTTAGAGGATTTTGGAACAAACAGTTTTTTTTGTCAATTAAGATTTGCCTATTAACGATTCAGATGTTGCCTCTTAATCTGGAGAGAAAAAAAAAGAAATGGACGAAAAAGAAAGGGAGAGAAAAGAAAGAAAATGAAAATAATTTTTTTATTAGTGGAAGGAAAGGAAAGGAAAGACAATAGGCTTTCATGTTCTTGAATAAGAGAGAAAATAAAGAAAAAATGTCATTTTTACAAATACACCCTTATAAAAAATTATTTATTATAATGAAATATTGAATAGTTTTGTAATTTTAATAATTTCAGTAATTTTTTTAAATGATTTTAATTTTTTTTCCTTTCATTTTTTTCCCTTTCCTCCCACATTTGGAGTTTGGTTTGCAGTCTAGATGGGACGGGACATGACAAAATAAATAGTCCTATGTTTGGCATGTCATGGGACAAAAATAAGGTTGGACAACATTGGACAAAAACTTAATTTAATGGGACTATTCTTGAGTTTTTTTGTTTCACCAAAAAAGGTGGAACAACATGGGACAAAACAATAAATGACTAAGTTACCCCCATAACCCTAACCTTTATCCTCTAAACCATCGCTACATCAGTCGGGAGTCGTGCCCCCCTTCCATTTCCGGTCACCATCTTCGGCTCCGACCACCACCTATCTCCGACCACCCCTCCATCGCCCCTCTGTAAATGTACAAAATATACATCTCAGAGCCTCTCTTTTCTAACCAACCCCCTATTTCAACCAGATTTACATTCTTCAAAAAAATTAAATAAGGCAGATGGGTTTCTTTTGAAGAAGAAAAAACAAGAAAAGAGAAAGAAGACAAAGGTGGGTGGCGGTGTAGAATTGGAGAGTAAGGCGTTGATGAGAAATGGTTCTGTTGGCAAACTGATATTGGAGGCGGAAAGGTTGCTTAGAAGTTAGAATATGAAGGGATAGGGTAATTTAGGTTAACAAATGAATGAAAAACCAGAAAATACAAATAAATAATACAATTGAATATATGTTAACAAAAAATTCGAATATATGTTAACAAAAAATTCGAATATATGTTTTTAACTTTTGTATTAACAATTATATAATAAAAAGCCTTAAACCACATTTTAAGGGTATTCTGGTCATTTTAACAGTTTTAGTCTTGTCCCGTTCTAGTTGTACCAAACATAAGACATACTATTATTCAAATTTGTCCAGTCCAGTCATGTCCCGTCCCGTCCTGTCCCATCGCACCAAACGCTACCGAAAGGTTTGGGAGGAAAGTTTCTTTCCTTCCGTTTCTTTTTTTTTCTCTCCTAAAAAAGTTTCGAGAATACGAGTTATTTTCACTTTCCTTCGTTAAATGTGTTTCAAGAACACAATGTTAGAGGCTGTTTGACAGTTGCTGAATGATTTAGTGCAGAATGATTAAGTGGTCAGAATGATTAAGAGACTTTTATGATATAGTGCAAAATGAAATATGGTTGTTTTCTAATTGTTCATAATGAAATCAGAGCTCTGAATGGTTAAGGGATGACTAGGATATAAAATCATTCAGAGGGATTTGGAACCATAAGAGTAACAGCCCCTTAGTGGAACTACAAAGAGGTAAACAAAAACCGCCCCTAAGCCCCCATCCGGTTCTATTTAACCCGGCTTGTTAGATGGGTGGTGTTCGACTGTTCGGTGAGCATCTGGATACACAGCGTCAAGATTTTGATCAGTTTGTAAAACGGCGGGAAATGGAAGCGAGAGATCATTTGAACAAGTTCAAAGTCGGTTCTGTTCCGACGTTGTTCTACATCCCGGACTTCATCTCCGATTCCGATCAAAAACATCTCTTAAATCATGTATGTAAACTACTATCTTCTATTCTTTTTACCATTTTGTCTCCTATTTCTTCTTGTTCATCAGCGTGGTGGTCAAGAATAGTACGAATTATCAATTCGAAATCGAGACCAGTTGTGTAGCTGCTTAATCCTGTTTTCCTCCGACTGAAATTAGGGCTTTTGTAGATTTACACAGCTCCGGTTTCGAAATGGAAGTCTTTGAAAAACAGGAGACTGCAAAATTGGGGTACTTCACTGCTGTTTTTTTATCAGTTTGTAAATTTCGTGGTGAAAATTGATATTGGATTTGATGGTTCTTCTTTTGGTTTGTTTTGGTGTGATGTACTTAACAGGAGGGATTGTCCATGAAAAGGGTCTTTTGCCTCAAGATTGTAAGCCCCAATTCCTTTCTTGTATCTCCAAAGAGACTTTGATTATCATTCTAATATCTTAAATGTGTTTAAATAAAGACATAATAGAGGAAGTGGATTAAACTCAATAACTTTGATATCTTACAATGATTACTACATAATGATGCAATGTAATCTTGTTAAATGGGGAAATATTTCACTTGTTTTGGTGTGGAAGAAAAATATTGTTTTTATCATGGAAGGGTATTTTATTTGTTGGTGTAAGATCAAACACTTCAGTGAACTATATATTTAGTGGAAAGCTGTGAATGCCATGAGATGGATTGAGTATAGTTTTATTATTTACGGTCACACTGGTTATTTTGTTAAATATTTTCTGTTGAAATGTTTCCAGCTGTTGGCTAAGAACTTTCTTATTGGCATGTAATTCACCTTATCGTCTTTACTTTTCTTTCAATGTGGACAAATTTATGTCAATATCGTATCCGAAAATTGAGCATATAGATAGAAATTGTCATATGCATCAACGATTTGGTCCAGTGCAAAAGAATAATGCTTATCGAACTTGAAGATTGTTCATTGTGGAGGTTTATCTTGCTGTAAGCTATGGTGTTAATAAAATGCTTCTTGTTGCCGTTTAAGTAAATCAAATAAGAAAAATGAGAAGAAATTGATGCAAAAGATGGCCTTTGAACCAGGCTGTTGTAGATTCTTGCTCACATTTCACTTCATATTATCTCTTCTTACTTTAGTCAATCCTCATGAAATGGTGCCAATGGTTATATTTGAAAAGTTGTTTCTGGTCGTTGCACATACATTCACATGTATTATATTGTTAAATCAAGGCTGAATCTTTGTGCTTTCTCTGTGTCTGTAGTACCGCCATGGCTGACAAAAATTACAGAAAAAATTAACGAGGAATCATGTCTATATCCTTCTTCAATCAATCATGTCCTCATCAACGAGTACCTTCCTAACCAAGGCATAATGGTTTGTTTTAAATCCCTCATGCTAAAATTTCACTTTTTTTAATCTCTATTGTTGTTATGGGTGCTCACGGGTTGGATTGATCGGGTTGAAGGCATTTGAACAACCCAACCCATTGCTTGCGGTTTGAAAAATCTCAACCCAACCCAAACCATACGGGTTGGTCGGGTTGATACTTTGGCACATCACAATATTCTTCTAACTTGTTTTCTCTAGTCTACTCATAATTTCTTTTTCATCATTAACCATTTGGTACAACTTATTCATACATCTTATCTTAAGTATATCACATTCAATTAATTTTCTGAATTTGCACGTATATATATATATGTGTGTGTGTGTGTTCTCACAGTTATTGAACATATATACAAAGGAGATATACAAAGATGATGAATAGATTGATTATATACGTATATGAAGAGGGTACGTGATGGTGTAATTGTCTAATGTACATACTAATAGAGACTCAACAATAAAAGGATATCGGGTTCATCGGGTTGGGTTGGGTTCAAATAAAAGCAACCCGATATCAACCCAATACCTACGGTTTAAAGATTTTACAACTCGATTAGATATCGGGTTGCTTCGGGCTGAGTTATTTCGCGTTGGGTTGAGTTGGGTTGATCGGGTTGGTCAGGTTTTTGAGCACCTCTAATTGTTGTTATTGTGTCATAATCCATCATATATAAATGAAGTGTGTGAAAATGTCTTTCTTTTTGTACATGCCAATGAAAAGAACCAAGCTTGCTTCGTCCTTGTGCATACTTTTGTGAATTAGCATCCTTTTGATAGAAAGAAGTAGTTTCTTTTGTTAGTTCGGTGTGCTTTTTAGCTAGATAAACTTTTAACTTTGTGTTATAATTCTTCTTCAAGAAAAAAAAACATTTTTCTTTTAAATTTGTGGCTTATAGTTGTGTTTTTTATATCTTTTACTAAACCTTTCTTGCAAGCCAGGGGTCTTCTTAGAAACAACTTCTTTGCCTCTTGGGACAGAGGTAAGGTCTATGTACATTTTACCCCTCAGACCCTACTTCCGGTGAGATATACAGGATTTTTTTTGGTTTGTTTTTTAGTTCGTTAGTATGTCGGAGGATTCGAGAATACAGAGAAACCATGAGTAAAAAGCCTGGATAAAATTTGAGATCAAGTTAGAGCTCAATTTTCTTAAGTTATATCCCAACCCAAATCTGCGAGGGTATTATAACAAAATTAACTTGAGGATGATCTCAAATCTGTGTACAGATTTTGGCAGAAACGGTTACTTTTTATAGTTAGGCAACCGTAACTGTTCCTATATTAATGCTGAGAATAACTCCATATAAAATGGAAATGATTGCTAGAAATAAGCAGTGGGTGGTTACGAAAAGAGTAGTTACAAAATTGGTGGAAACACTTATCAGTTGATAACCCATCAGTGGGTAGTTTCACCAGCTGATTCTCGTCGGCTGTTAACCATCTGATGCATCATTTATCCGTTTTTGCAAAGACCGATAAATATCTGCCACAAAGCGCCATCCAGTGATCCTGAGTTTTAGTTCAACTTACATAAGTGTGCACTACACACCTCCTAGCCCGTGTTGTAGCTTAACTAGTTACCCCATATTCTTTTGTGAATCCAATTATATAAAATAGACCGATGATTTTACTAAAATCACCAACATAGTATTACTTTTTTAGGCAAAAAATGGCTTCATCTCACCTTTATTGACAAGTTCTTTTGTTGAAATGTAGCCTCACCAGGATGGCCCAGCATATTTCCCGGTGGTGGCTATTCTTTCACTAGGGTCGCCAGTCGTTATGGATTTCACTCCCCATTCTAGTTTGATAAGCAATACAAGCAATATTGAGGATATAGGTTTGGCAGAAGGAACTGATCATGAACATTTGCAAATCCACCACCCTTTTTCTGTTGCACTGATGCCAGGCAGTCTATTGATATTTAAAGACACTGCCTACTCAGGTTTTTTGGTTTATTTTTCAAATGTTTTCTTGCTTGATCTCAATGAATCTTACCCCCTTTTTTCTTGTTTATGGTAAACAGATTACTTGCATGGTATAAAAGATTGTGAAATCCAGCAATATGATACGGTAAGATGACTGAAGAATCATCGTATTATTTGTAATATGATATGATACGAAATAGCTAATGACCCAGCAGTATCTGGATTACCAGCAGATCCCAACCTCCTTGGAGGTCAAGGGTTCAAGCCTCACCTTGGTGAACAGTGTGTGTGAGTTTTGCCACATATATATATATAATTATATATATATATATGTAGAGAGAGAGAGAGAGAGAGGAAACTTTAGTTTCGAACCTAACTTCCATCATGTGACAAACAAGAGTGCGACGTGTGTCCCCATTCATCATAAATAGTGAATATGAATTTTTTATAACATTCATGATGAATGATAGTCATTCAGGATGAATATCTCGTGAATGTATGAAACACATAACACCGCTCTCCTCTGTCCCTCAGTTCACTTCACAATAGAAGTTAGGTTCACAACTGAACTTGCCCCGATATATATATATATATATATATATATACATACATACATACATACATACATACATAGGGGGGGTTTATGTTAGGAACCCGGGCCACGTGTCCCTCTTCATGAAGAATATGGAAGTGTTATTCATCGTGACTCATACATTCATTATGAATATGTTACAACATTCATGTTGAATAACACGTCTATGTTCCTGATTAACATGCATGTCTCAGGTTCCTAATGATAAGATTACAGTTTTTTTTTATCCTTATGTTGTTTGTATATGTTTGGGTTTCAGGCGGTGAATGCCAATGAAGTTGTCCGAAAACAAAGTGAGGTTGAAACACATGATGAGGATTTGAAGGCCATTCGAAGATCTGCCACGAGGGTTTCGTTGACCTGTCGAGTAGTATCCAAGGTTCACAGGAATCTGTTCAGGTTTTGAAAGTGCTTTTCAGTAGTTTCTTTTAGCTGTTTTGCTTGTGATTTGAGGCCGAAAAAAGGTCGAACTTGAAAGGTTCTAGTTTTGCTCATTCGATCTCGATTTGGTTCTTCAGTTTATTGGTCACCCTACAAACATACTAGAGCATCTCCGACTGATTCTCCAAAAGTTCGATGCATTTAATAAACATTTAGGATTTTATTTGTGGAATAAAAAAATCATAGGGAGTTCTTTAATTTTGGAGAGTTTTGCATTCTCTCTCCCACTTTCTCCGTTTTGAAGAATCTCTTGGAGCAAAAAAGTGGCTCAAAATCTTTATTTTTTTATTTTAAAGAATTTGTTGGAGATGCTCTTGTGCATTTTTAAATAGTGGCACAATTTGACTATAAGAAATAAATATATGGATCATTGGTCAATTGGTTAGTTACTTACTTTTTATATGTGAGGTTATGTGTTCTAATCTTTTATCACAATTTTTTCAAATGGGATTCAAACTTGCATCCGGGATGGAAGAAAAGCTTTGCTAATCAACTCTACCAAAGGAAATTGTGTTCTCATTATAGTTTCAAAATATATACGATTACACACAACAAAATGATACCTTTCACGACCCTAAATTTTTTCACCCTACGACAGATGAAGGAAGCAGTGGTATGTGCCACCATATCCACTAGTGTGGGTCCATCCCTGTTGCTATCAAACATGTAGCACTTGCGTAGGACAAAAAATTGAAAAGAACCCAAGTACTAATCGGGTGTAGGACTTTAAGGCTCGGTTTGGATTGCGGGATAGGACTTTAAGGCTCAGTTTGGATTGCGGGATTTGATAAGATCAGGGTGATTTGGAACTGCATTTCATTCCAATTCAATGTTTGGTTTGAAGGAATGCTTGGATTTGAAATCCTACAAACATGATATTTAGAAACCCTATGGAGGTCATTTGTATTTTGCGGGATTCCATATGATTTGTTTGTAATAATGTTTTAAAGTATGTTAAAAACACTTGTTTTGGAATAATCAATTAATTAAAAGGTAATTTAATTATTTTATATTTTTTTATAAATTGTTTTTATACATTATTTATAAATAATGGAATTCAATTTCATTCCAAATCTTAGAAACAAAACACACCAAATATTCCAAAACTTTCCAATTCCAAACCTCTCAAAAACATTTTGTTAAACCAAAGGAGCCCTTAAAGTATTGATGTAATGTAACATTTCGTGACATTGCTTCTCAACATGCTTCTATTTGTCCAGATGTGATCTAAGTTGGTTTAAGTACCTCGATAGGTTACCAAACAAATATGATTACCTCAATAAGATATTCCATTCATTCTTCCTCTATGTAATTTACGGAATCTGGTTTTTTTGAAGTTGTAGTTGATGGTTTGTTTTGAACTCTATATCTACTATGGATGTATACAAAACCTAATTTCGTAGTTGTTTTGGATGACAAAAATAAAAAAACCGGACTAATACACAATTCTATATTTTTGTAATTAGTTTGGATTATATATATTTTTTAATTTTTATGTTAATTCTCAAATTTTCATAAACGGTTCTTTAAGTTTATGATTTCAAATTATAAAATATAAATGTATATCTAACAGTTTTAAACCAAGACTATTTAAGTTTTTTTTTTTTTACAAATCTTATATATTTTAAGCTTATATGAATTATGAATTGTTTTATGTGTCGAATAAATAGACTGGATTATTGAGCTGCTATTTCTACTTTTATGTATGTGTTAGCTTTGAATGAAAAATGATCATTTGATAAATTTAATAAATAGAAGTTGTAGATGACAAAAATATAGAGTTGTTAATTACTTAAATAAAAAGTATTTGATATAACTTAATAGTATAAATTCATTAATAACTTGAACTACAGTGACAAAACCATCATATACCATGATACATGAATTATGCATAACAAAATTCGAATAATTCAAACGATATTTATTTGTACGATAAAATAGGTATATTCGTGGTCCAGTTTGGGTGGCTTAACCCTCAAACTACAAATCAAACCGCAATGACAATTTAGGAAACTTTCCAAACCAAACGGTTTGGCAACAAGTGACCAGACCGATCGGGTTAAACTGTTTAGGCCTAATATGCATTTTAAACTAAAAACATGACATTTATCACCAAAATAAAAATTTTACCAATATAACATTATTAAAATATATTATATTGAATTATAAAATAAACATCTTTATTAAAAAAAAAACAGCAAGTTGAAAAAAAAAGTTAAACAAGTCCATCAACAATAGTTGGAATTTTGGACTAGCATTTACCAAGTCGAAGGACGATATGAAATTTTGGATTTTGATTTTCTATGGATTTCGAATTTTGTCGTTTTGGAAAACGCAGATAATTGAGAAGTGAAAACTACAAATTTAATGTCTTAGACGGATTTTTTTAATTAGACCATAAAAGTTGAACCTGTAACACGAAAACTAAATATTTTAAATACATATGTATGTTGGTTGTTGGTTCGGCTCATACCGTTAAAAAATATGTTCAAACCGCAGACTGGCCCGGACCGAACGGTTTGCCTAATTTTCAAACCGAATCGGACTGCTCAAACTGCCAAAAATGATCTGATTTGAATTAATTCGACTTTTTTTTAACACCTCTATGATAAAATAAAACATTCCATTATATACGATAATATATTAATTAGCCGGAACAAGAATTAAAGTTGTACTAATTTGTAAATGTAACATGATGATATATACACTCAATGATATTATTACAACATAATTAGTTACTTTAACTATCATTAAACATAGAACCATATTATTTGGATATAACAACAAACATAATAACGATTATTTAGACACAGGGACAAACCCATAAAATTTTCATACGGTGACACTATATAATATAAATAAAAAATAATTACAATAAGAACGGTTTTTATCGACGTGTTACCAACGTTAGATATCGTCCAATGTGTTTTTGGTCTAATTCCACTGTTTCAAGTGATTTTTATAGCTTTTTGCTTGATTTCGATATTTTTTTAATTGATTTCGAGGGACTTTTTTCGTTTTTTGGTTGATTTAAAAAGTTTTTTTTGGTTTATTACAAGGTATGGTTGCACCTTCTTGAACTTTTGAATATCATACGATGACACCTATTAAAACGATACGGTTGCACCTTTCATAATCGTAAAAATTTAAACCTTTCGATGGAGAAATAATATGGTGGCACGTGCCACCGTATTCCCTTGATTAGGTCCATCCCTGTGTTAGACAGCAAAGTGATAAATAATATCGTTGAAATACAAAATTATATTGTAAACATATTTTACAAACATTATAAAACAATCTTGACTTACGAGGGGGTCAATTCTTTTTAATGAATAGAAATGTGAATTGGTATTTTTCATTGTTGATACTTGGAGATGAAAGCCTATCAAAAGGTGTTGGGTTAGAAACCATGGCCACCACCTCTCATAAAGTCATTGTGACGTTTGCCCTTAAACTACGTGTTAGCCACCTCCTGTCGTATCTGCTGCAACACAACTTTCGTGTTCAATCCCTATTGCGACCCCACCCCAAAACCACTAACTACTACTCGTTTCTCAAACCCGCCATATTGCCCCCACAAAATTATATGACTTAGCTTCTAAAACAAATTATTGGTGGCACAAATATGGAAGCTTCACAATCACCTCCCCTTCAAAACAGATTATCCATAAACCCAACACAACAACGTCAACATATTTGGACTTGAAAAGAGACAAATATTTGTTGGCTTATTTCATAGAAGTTTCAATGCGGTCTAATTTTTCAAGCTTTTGAGGGGGGGGGTACTAAATAAAAATCGAATTGGTTTTCATGGTTTGTAGACGAAGGATTTGAGTGACTTATAAGACGTGGTGTGGTAGATCAAAAGGCATACACAGCTTCACAAACAATGGTAATGTAAAAAGAGATTCCAACAAATGATTAGGTAGTGGATAAGAGAGAATGCAATTGTTGCATTGGTTAAATAAATGCTAAGCTTTTAATTCCCCAAATTTATGGAGGAATGGTATTTAACCCTAAACAATATAATGATATAGTACATTATATAAAATGAAACACCAAAAACATATATCATTGAAATCAAACACAACAACAACGAAATAATAAACCACAAGAGTTGTAACGTAGTGGTTGAGGCCTAAGGAAATGTGTTGGAATATCCCATTTGCCATGGTTTGATTCTAGGCATCCATAACAATCATGTCCACTAAGTATATCAATGTCTTACGGTTTACATGTTTCATCCATATGGTTAGGTGTTTCTAACGGTATTTGTCATTTTTTTTGAAAATTCAATAGGACATGTTATTATGGTTGTATAACTGTATTTTTTAACGAGTTACATCTTTATGATTCCATTTTTTTTAATGAGTTTGAGAGTTCATGTTGCAATTTTTAATGAGTTCACAATCCAAGTCACTTTGGTTGCATTAAAAAATCATTAACGTTTAAAAAATATAACCACGTGGATGAAACATGTAATTTACTTTTAATTTTAGTTTTGAAAGATAAAATTTTCCAATACGACACCGTAAAAGCATGAGTTCCACCGACCAAGCCGTTTTGCTTACCCCCACGCACACATCTAGGTTTTGGCCAGACTATTCCCGCCCAAAACCCTTATCATGCTGTCTTCCCCACCCAACCAATCTCGCCATAGGTTTTGAATTATTTGATCCTTCAAGCTACCAGGTATAGCTTCAATGGCGGAAACTGAAACTCCAGATAGTAATAAAAATGTCATCAAAGTCGAGGAAGAAATCGAAGGAGACCTAATTGGCACCAGAAACTACCGGTTTAGCAGAGTTGGGGAATCCGTTCCCATCAAATCCGATGCCGATTTCACATTCGACACGGACAGCCTTCCGCGTCGTCCGTTGGCAGTTTCAGAAAGATCTGGAGTTATTTTTGTTGCGCATCCATCCGGTGAGAGATTTTTTTTTTTGGTTGTAGTTTATTATTGTTTTATCGTCTGAAGGTTAGTTAGGGCTGTATACTGGGGGCGCTGAATATGCCTACTGGTGTACTTGAGTATTACAGTACTGATATTTTCGTAGTCACTTTAATTTCCCCATTCGAATTGTTAGGGTTTGGGGATGGGGTTTGTTACCTTAGTTGCCTTTACTGCAAGGATACTTGGATTGGTTGTTGATAGAGTTTTGTGTTATGAGGTGCAGTCGCACTGCTGTTTTATTGAAATTACTATGAAATTTGACATCTTCAACAACTTACTCGTGTGGGTTTTTAGTGCATGGGGAGAACGGTACTTGCTATTCCTTCTGTACTAGTAGGGAAAGGAAGACAAACATTGCGGTTTCTGAACTGTGAGATCAAAAGAGCCCATACTTCAAAATTATCATATTATGAAACTTTTCCAACAAAAAGTGTACAAAGAACATTGTAACATGGACTGCATATTGAACAATACTGTAACAAATTTGTTCTAGACGCCAATTAGAACTGGGAACTGGGAACTCATAATTTCAATATTTTAACTGGAAATGGAACATATATTAGAAGTTGTTGATGATATCCATAATGTTACTTCATTTGGTTGCTTCTAGGGTTTTGTGTTGCAAGGACCAAAGATGTTATGGATACAGCGGAAGAGTTGAAAAATGGAGGTAATGGTTCTTGTATACAGGAGCTGAGTGTTGCTGATGTTTCGCTCGGAAAGGTTTCCATACTGGCATTATCTGCCAATTCTTCCATGCTTGCCGCCTCTGTTGAACACAACCTTTACTTTTTCTCAGTTGCTGGTCTTCTTAATAAGGTTCGTGCCACTTTTGTTATTACACTTGCTAAGGGTATAAACTATCAAGGGTGATGCTTCCATGCATTAGGCTTAAGGGTTGGTTTGTAAAATTGTTCTCTGATTGCCTCATTCTTGAAGTTGACTTTTTTTTTTCTTCCCTATCTTGACATCAAAATGCGTATTCTAGAAGCTGAAAGATTTAACGTGGTCATTTGATGTGAATGAAGAATAATTTTGGTCAAGAATTGGTGCAGTGACACTCTGAATATGAGGTTGTTATTTAGTTTGATTGTTCCTGTCATTTCAGGATCATGAACCATCTTTCTCCAAATCACTCAAGGGCTCAAGTTGCATCAAGGACATGCAGTGGAGTAAGCATTTGGAGAACCAGTATGTTGTTCTTGCAAATGATGGGAATTTATATCGTGGAGCTGGCCAAGATGATCTTAGTAATTTAATGGACAATGTTGACGCTGGTAAATTTTATATTCTTGAGTGCTGAAGGTTGTCTTGGGTTGTTTAGTAGCCTGCACTTGGTTTTGTATGTAAATATGCTTAATTGCTGATTATATATTTAAGAGATTAAATACTGGCATACTGCTTGGTTTTTAAGTATGAAAATGTAAGCTTAGGGATAAAGCAGGAACATTAAAGGATTAGCACTGACACAGGTGCGTCATGTTTTGTCTTATTAACTCATATTTTTGCTCTGTGTAGTTAACTGGAGCATGAATGGCAAATTTCTTGCCGTGGCGAAGTATGAATATGTAATCATTTTATCTTCAAAATTTGAAGAGAAGTTACGGATAAAACTATCATTCGATTCACTGCAAGGTGATTCCGATGTAAATTCTGTTATAAAAGGTATATTACTATCTGATTTCCTTTAACTTTGGAAACTTATATGCATGTATCCATATGACTTGGCTTTCTTGTGTAATTTTAAGCATGGTATGCCACAACTACCTAAGATTGTTTTTTAGCTTGTTGGTTGGTTGATCAGTCTTGAAATGTTTCTTGTACTGGGTTTGATTCTAGAATTGTTTGAATTGAGTCATTGGCTTTCAGGTTTTGATCTCTATTTAGGAGCATTTTGTTTACTTTACCAATCATATTTTCTTGAAAAGGAAAAACATACACACATCTTTGAAGATCCTTGAACTTACAACCTAAGGGGTGTAGAGACTCAATCAATACTATTTGGTCAAAGCCCACTTGGTCACCATACAAATAGTTTAGATGTCAGTTTAAGCATTTTGGGATCCTAGGCGGAAGGTGAAGAGCTTTTTTGTGGTTTTTATTTACTGTCGTCATGAGCAATGATTGCAAATACTTATCAGTGTTGGGTTGATATCTTGTATATGACTATTCTCCACAATATCTAGGGAGGATGGTTTGGATGATTATCCTGTCCAGCAGCAATAGAATTGGGATGTCACGTCATCTTATTATAGTTAATATGAGAAATATTGGAAATTGATTTTTAACTTACAGATGGAATTGTACCTTCTAAAAATGTTCTAGTCCTTGTGGGGCCTACACATAAATAAGATCATGCTTTATTTCTATTACCTAATATGGAATCATAGCTGTGAAGTGTAGACAACTTCAAGAGTGTGTAGATGCAGTATTCATTAAAACTATTCTTTATCAAAGTTAATTAACTTTGTTCACCATGCATGTTAACATCTCTGTGGCAGGAAATGCTTGTTTTGTTTTTTTTGTTTTCCATTTGAAGGATGTGTTTGTGGTGTGTTTTTACAAGTCCAGATGGATTCTGAAGTGTCTTTATGCTTTCCTTGCAGTGGATTCTGTCAGGTGGGTGCGCCCAGATTGTATCATCTTAGGATGTTATCGTCAGAGTCCTGACGGGAAGGAAGATAACTATCTAGTTCAATTTGTTACTGTTAAAGATGGAAAAATTACAAATGTAAGTAAACACCTTTTTTTTGTCTCTTTGGTATTGAAGAGGATGTAGATGAGCGTCTTGAGGGTTTTTCATCAATATAATTTTGTAATAAAGTTTGTGTTTGACTCAGATCTATAAAATTTACATGTGGGTTTATTTGAGTTATAATCGATACAAATTTATGTTGATCACACAAAATCTGTTGTATTGCAGTCCTCTTCCAATCCAGTGGCACTGACCTTTTGTGATGCATTCCTTACTATAAATGACGATTACATTCCGTTTGGAAATGGACCTTATATGCTTGTGAATTACTTGGATGAATGGTATGTATTTTTGGCCCTAGTATACTTTATTCTTTGCAATGATCTTGTATTCTTGTTTTTGTTTTGAGATTGGGTGTGTGTATATTACTGCCAGTGAGTAGAGAAGAGATAAAGATTAAATGATTTCAGCCATCAAAATTTTAATCAATCTTAGCTGTTTAAATTGAGTTTTTTGTCACACAAATCTTGTGTTCAAAGTGGATAGGCGGTTACTAATTGAATAATGTAAACCTATTCAAAACATACAAATTGTTGACATTATTATTTGAATATTCAAAATTATGGTATTGTTAGAATTTTGAATACTGTTATTAATTATTTTGGTAAAATGTAATAATCTTTTTTAAATTAAATAATTTTTGTTTTAGATTTTAAAAGTTATAAACTTATAATCATGTTTTTTAAATGATTTTTGATACTGACTGTTACTAATTGGATAATGTAAACCTATTTAAAGTATAACAATTGTTATTTCTATTATTTGAACATTCTAAATTATGGTATTATTAGAATTCTGAATACTGTTATTAATTTATTTTGATGAAACGTAATATTTTTTTTAAATTAAATAATTTTTGTTTTAGCTTTTAAAATTTTTTATGAGTTTTTTATTTATTTAATAAAATGATATTGTTACCCAGTCCACTATGTTTTTTTGTCAATAAAGTGTTTTAGACATGATTAACAATCAAACGTTTCTATCAAACTATGTGACTTGTTAAACATTATTTTTTAGATAGAGAGAAAAAAAATGATAATAATAATAAAAACACTACTACTACTACTACTACTACTACTACTACTACTACTACTACTACTACTACTACTAATAATAATAATAATAATTAGTCTTAATTTTTTAAAAAATTAGGTTAAATTATTACAAACCTATATCGATAAATAAGTTTATATTATAATACCGCAAGTAATTATTAAGTTTTTGCTAAAAGAATTACATGTAAAACCGACATGCCATTTTTTAAATCTGTCGGTTAAAAGTTATTTATAATTTTACCCATGCAACACATAGGTACATTGCTAGTTATTGAATGTTTTAGAAATCTACCGTATTTATGTGTTGGCTATGAGGCAGATGGGTAGCCTTGCATTTTGTATGGATAAGTCTATAGAAAATTATGCAACACACTTCACTCTTGACTATGAATCCGATGTTAGTCAGTGTTATGGACCTTATTGTCATCAAGGATTTGAACTACCTTCAACCTTCTTGTGATAGGTACTAAATTAATAAGAATAGGAATAGGCTAGCTTTTTATTGATAGTGGCCCAGTTCGAGAGGGGCAAGGTCTCCGTTTACAAGAAAAGATAAATATGAGTAACTCCAATCATAACAATGATAAGCAAGATACTATCCTATTCTTTAGAATTAAGTATGGTAACTGCTAAAATCAAGAGTGGTAATTGCTCCCTAATTTCTTGGTTAATCATCAATTATTTTGGCCTCGTGGGTTTAGCCAATTCCCAAAAATAGAATTCAGCTGCCCCATATTGACAGCTGTGACCCGGTTCCTTTTCCTCAAGTACACCTTCAGTGGGTCTTTATCATTACTTCCCTCCCGGTAAAACGCCTTGTTCTCGAGGCGGAATGCAGGAAATTGCTCAGCTACTAGATAATAAGTTTCCCACGTAGCTTCTTCGATGGGACA
Source organism: Arctium lappa (assembly GCA_023525745.1). Taxonomy (NCBI): domain Eukaryota; kingdom Viridiplantae; phylum Streptophyta; class Magnoliopsida; order Asterales; family Asteraceae; genus Arctium; species Arctium lappa. Next base: position 14,589,644 of record CM042056.1, on the reverse strand, counting down.
ATTACACCATGAGACCAACGGTTCTAAGTTTGGGTGGCCAACTTCATAAACCCAACGATGAGTGATGACAAAACTTGGTTGCAAGTCGATTTCCCAGTCTTTGGTGATGGGTAATGGTGTAGCTGGTACTGAAGAAAACGAGCCATGGGCAGGTTTAAGCATTGAGACATGGAAGACCGGGTGGATTTTAACTTCGGATGGTAGTTCCAACTCATAGGCAACTGGGCCAACTGTTCGTTTAATACGATATGGTCCAAAAAACCTTAGGGATAGCTTCTCGTAGCAACGATTGGCCAAACTCTTTTGACGATAAGGTTGAATCTTCAAGAAGACATAGTCACCAACCTGAAACGTGAGTTCCCGTCGCTTCATATTTGCTTGGTTTTTCATCCGGTCTTGGGCCTTTTGGAGGTTTTGTCGAAGAAGCTTCAACATATCATCCCTATCAATTAATTGTTGTTCCAACTCTACATTTTTGGTTTCCCCCACCACGTAAGGAAACAAAGAAGGAGGTTCCCTGCCATAAACAACCGAAAATGGGGTTGTACCAGTGGACGTGTGGTACCCGGTATTGTATGAATATTCGGCCTATGGTAAGAAAGTACTCCATTTGGTTGGTTGTTCACTGGCGAAGCAACGTAGGTAAGCCTCTAGGCAACGATTTAGCACTTTGGTTTGACCGTCCGCCTGAGGATGGTAACTTGTACTCAATTTTAACTTGGTCTGACTTAATCGGAATAATTCTTGCCAAAAGTTGCTAAGGAAGACAACGTCTTGATCATAAACGATAGAGCAGGGAAAACCATGTAATCTGATTATCTCTTTGCAAAATACCGTAGCTACTCCTTTGGCCGTGAATGGATGAGACAAACAGAGGAAGTGAACATATTTGCTTAGGCGATCCACTACGACTAAGATAGTGTCGAAATGGTTTGATGGAGGTAAACCAACGATAAAGTCCATGGAGATATCCTTCCAAATTTGGTTTGGGATGGTTAAAGGCTGAAGCAAACCGGCGGGAGACAGAGTTTGGTATTTCTGTTATTGGCATATCACACATTGCTGTACAAAAATCCTCACATCCTGTTTCATCTTTGGCCAATAGTATCGAGAGGAAAGACATTTATAGGTTTTTAAAAAATCCCCATGACCATCGATTGGGGTATCATGTGCTTCTTGTAACAACTTAAGTCTGATGGAAGATACCTCTGGTATTACCAAACTCCCTTGGTAAAACAAAAGCTGATTTGCAAGAGAGAAATCAGTGACAGACGAAGGATCCTCATTCAATTTGCTAATCAGGTCGCTTGTAAAAGGATCGGTTTGCAACCCAACTTTGATATCAGCCACCTCAACACAGTAAGGGACAATGAGTGTCAATAATTCTCCTGAGTGGGGTCGACGAGATAAGGCATTAACCCCCTTGTTCTCTTTTCTGGACTTGTGAATAATCGAAAAATCATAAGGCATGAGTTTAAGTAGCAATCTTTGTTGCACGGTAGTGGTAATGCGCTGCTCCAATAAAAACTTCAGGGTATAATGATCGGCGCGGATGAGAAAATGCCGTCCAAGCAGGTAGTGACTCCATTTTTGTATCGCCAGGACCAATGCCAGCAACTCCCTATCGTAAGCCGATTTAAATCGGTTAGATGGGGAGAACCCCTTGCTGAAATAAGCCACAGGATGGTCCTCTTGTGATAATATTGCTCCCACGTCATCCGACGAAGCATCACACTCTATAATAAAGGGTTACGAGAAATCGGGTAATCTCAGAATTGGTGTAGAAAGCAAAGCTTGTTTCAAGTCATTAAAGGCTTTAAGAGCCTCTCCCGACCAACTAAACCCATCCTTCTTGGTCAATGCGGTGAGGGGTCGGGCTATGAGACCGTAATTACGAACAAAGCGCCTATAATACCCGGTTAACCCGATGAAACCTCTCACTTCCTTTACTGTTGAGGGTACGGGCCACGATCCAACTGCTGATATTTTTTCTTCCTCTACACTAACTCCTTTCGAGTTGACCACATGACCACGAAACACAACCTGTTCTTGCCCAAAGCAGCATTTCGATAATTTGGCAAAAAAATGATTGTCATGAAGTAACTTTAGGGCCTATTCCACATGAAACTTGTGTTGTTCCATACTTGGGCTGTAAATTAGAAAGTCATCAAAGAACACAAGTATGAAACGCCGTAAGTAAGGACGAAATAGATCGTTCATGATAGCCTGAAATGTGGAGGGAGCATTAGTGAGACCAAAAGGCATGACCTTGAATTCGTAATGACTCGAGTGAGTGCGAAAGGCTGTTTTTTCGATATCCGGGGCTGCCACTCTGATTTGATAATAACCCGATCGCAAATCGAGTTTTGAAAACACCGTAGCATCATACAATTCATCAAGTAACTCATCAATATTGGGAATAGGGTATTTATCGGCTATAGTTATCTTGTTAAGGGCCCGATAATCGATGCACATTCGCCAAGAATTGTCCTTCTTCCTCACTAGTAATACTGGGCTTGAGAAAGGGCTGGTACTCGGTTGAATAAAGCCAGCGGTCATCAACTGTTCCACTTGTTTCTCTATCTCATTTTTTTTGGGAGTGGGGATAACGGTAAGGACGGATGTTAGGCGGGGTAGAGTTTGGCAAAAGTGGGATTGAATGGGTTTGTGATCTAATCGGGGGTAAATGTTGAGGTTCCTCAAAAACAGTGGTGTACTGGGTGAGAATAGGTTGTAGTGGGGATGGTATGCAGGGGGTAACGTCTGGGTCAATGGCTAGATGTTGGAAACTGGATGATTTTTGGGGGCCGGATGCGATGCCCTGTAGTTGGTACCGCTTCCCATCTATTGAGAAGATCATGAACAATTCTTTTCAGTTAGCTTGAACCGTATTTAATGTGGCTAACCATTGAATACCCAGAACTAGATCAACTTCACCAAGAGAAAAAGGATGGAAATCTTGAGTGATCTTGAGGTCATTATTTGGCCACATCAAATTACATCCCCATTACCGATTTGAACACCGAAAAGCGCTACCGGTTGAGGAACCAGCTTAAGTTCATTCACCAAGACATCAGAAATGAAATTGTGTGTAGAGCCACCATCAACTAAAATTAAAACTTTAGTAGAATGAAGCGTACCATGGACCTTCATTGTGGTAGGATGTGACTTCCCCAGAATAGCATGTAAACTGATTTCAGCAGTTTCTTTCTGGTCAGTATCGAGGCTGGTTAGATCTGTTGTAGGTGATTCTTCAACATCCTCGTTAGCTTCAAAAACCTTGAGAGTACCGGTTTTGCAACGATGACCCGATCCATATTTATCGCCACATCTGAAACATTCCCCTTTTAGGAATCGGTTTTGTTTCTCTGCTTCGGAAATTCGGAAAGTATTTCTTGGTTGGGTTGAGGTTTGGGCTGGGTTGAACGTTGTTGGTTTGGGATCCGGCTGGGAGGGATTCAAATTTGGGGTCCAAGAAGTACTTTTTCCGGGTCGGTGGGGGGTGAGTTTAGATTCAAACTCCAGAGCCAGTCTCATGGCACTATATACCGTACGGGGCTTGTGAATTCGTACATCGGATTTTAATTCATCTCTGAGGCCGTTTAGGAATACCCCTAAAAGACAATGATTGGGCCAATTTGAAACCCGAGAGGATCTCTTGACGAACTTCTGCCGATATTCTTGTACCGAACCAGTTTGTTTAATGCTACAAAGGAACTCATCCGGGTTCTGAAACTCTGCAGGGCCAAAGTTTCTGATAAACGCCTGGACTAATTCCTCCCAAAAAGTGATTGGATGATCGCCAGAGAGCTATGAATAGAGGTCCAAGGCATCCCCTTCTAAGTGCATCGAAGCTATCTCAACCTTCTCTTCATCTGGTATTTGATAATACCTGAAATATTTTTCGGCTTTCAGCAACCACCCGCGAGGGTCTCCGCTGCTAAAAACCGGGAAATCAATTTTGTTATAGGGTCTATGTGGCTGTCGACCCCTCCAAGGACTTTCCCCCTCGCCATTCTTGCTGCTTCTGGATAGTTCTCCTTCCTTTAGAGCTGCTATATCTTCCTTCATCGTTTCAATTGACTCCAATTTCGCGGCTATGGCAGCCAATTGAGCGGCGATGGGATCGGGTGGATTACTGCTGTCACCATTCCGGGTTTGCACCATGTCGATGTTCCCGACAATGGAACCAAATGATAGGTACTAAATTAATAAGAATATGAATAGGCTAGCTTTTTATTGATAGTGGCCCGGTTCGAGAGGGGCAAGGTCTCCGTTTACAAGAAAAGATAAATATGAGTAACTCCGATCATAACAATGATAAGCAAGATACTATCCTATTCTTTAGAATTAAGTATGGTAACTGCTAAAATCAAGAGTGGTAATTGCTCCCTAATTTCTTGGTTAATCATCAATTATTTTGGCCTAGTGGGTTTAGCCAATTCCCAAAAATAGAATTCAGCTGCCCCATATTGACAGCTGTGACCCGGTTCATTTTCCTCGAGTACACCTTCAGTGGGTCTTTATCATCTTGGTTCATCGTCAATAATTATTGATGTCTCACGGCATGCTTTCTCAAATTTCTTTATTACTTGTGTGATGTACATGTACTTGAGTTCAATTAATTTTCCTCCATTGTGATAATGTAGTAGTTTATGATCTGTTTCTTGATATTTGTACAATAATTGTACTGGTTTATTTTAGTATAATTTTGTGATTGTGGGCATTTATGGTTTAACCTCTGGAATACCATGAAATGATTAGAGATTTGAGAGATTTCATTGAAGTATGAAGCATTAATACTTGGATTAGGATGCTGCCAGTATTTATTTAAGCATGAGCCGCAAAGGTTTGCCCTTGGGCATAGGTGCACCACTTAGCAAAGCATACAAGTGTGTGTGTGTAATTGCATGTATATATGCTTAAATAAGTACTTTAAATCAAATTTCATGTTTTGGCTAATATAAAACATCTAATTTTCTTTAATAAATAGGATCACTTTAATAATTAAACATGTTAAGATTCAAGGATGCAGAAACTTCAATAAATAAATCACCATTACCTTTTGAGAGAGAACAGAAGTATAAAAGAAAACAAACCTGGCCCAAAATTTTAATTATATTTAGTACAATATGAGGTACTTCGTATTGTTGTTTTTGTGTCTTATTCCAGATATATTTAATTTCAAGTATATTGGGTTTGCATAAGACTACCAGAACAATAAGATCAAGGGTGCAGACCTTGTGAGCCCATCCCTACTCCCTGCCAGAGCTTCTCGTCAATGACCATGTCACGTTTTAGCACCACGATGGGAGATTCCGTACTTGCCTGCTTTACCTGCTGCTGGTTCTTATCATTTAAATCTTGATTACATGTTCTCAGTCTTTCTCATTGGAGCGAGAGTCAGAATCATCTTTACCAATTACCAAGCCATCAAAGTCAGAGTTATAGACAAATGTCGCCTAATGCGCCTTTCCCTTTGATGAGTCGCTGTTGAGGTGTGCGTTGCTGCGCCTCATGCAAGGCAAGGTGCCACAGCTGCACTTCACTGGGCCTCTCTTTAGGCATGTTCCTAAGGCTTGCCTCTAAAGAGTAATAAAAATCGGTGTTGGATGTGCGAATTCATGTATGTGGAATAACCACCGGATGCAAACATTTATTGAAATTAAAACAATTAACTTCACAGGTTGGGTGGTTGTGATTTATCTTTTGACTTGTTTCAGTAGTTAATTTTTAGCTTTTAAGTTACTGTTTCTAGGCTTCTAGTAGTTGCTCGCCAACAAGAAAGAAAGTAATTTTTCTTTAACATTATCAAGGCTTGGACATCTTAAATGTATAGTTTCAAACAAAAATACTCATATGTTTACCCTCCAAATTGTCAAAATCTTGACATTTGTTTTCTACTTATCTCCTCATTTCTTCTTATTCGTACGTCAAGGTCGCCATTACATGTTTATGCGGTTGTAGGGTACGTCATCCATATAGACTATAGAGTTTGATCAGCATGTGCTTTAATGAAATTTTGCCATGTGTTTAAATGCTTTGATGCTTTTTGTTTGTTAAGGTATTTTGTCTAATAGTTTTGTATGTACATATTGACATGGCAACACGTCACTGTGATGTAGTACCTCTATACGACCTGCGGGCACAACGGGTGTTGGTACGAAAGTACCCTTAATAACTGGGTTTTCTATATGATTACTTTATTTGTAACCATGCACCCACAAAGTTCAGAAAATATTTACTATTTTTTTATTTATCAGACAAGATGACTGAAGGGAACATCTATATTAATATAATAAAGTTGAAAAAATTAATAAATTTAAAATAAAGTTATCCAACAAAAATAAACAAATATTATAAGTAAACTAACAAAACATGTAACAATGATACTGATAACATTATAGATGGTATTCTTAAGAAGGATGTTAATTTTTTTTTTGAGGTTTTTCTTTTACTTGCTATTTGTTTGACGCTATCTAGGGTATGCTAGTAGCTAGCAAGTAACTTATTGATTATTCCAAATAAAAGAGAAAACAAGCAGGTTTAACAGGTTGGCTATATAGAAGTATCTGCGGTCTTTTGTACTCAAAAGCTTTACTGGGTACTTGTTTTTTGTGGTATATCCTAAGGTACAAATAAAATTTGGTGGGTCTATGTACATATATAAATGCATACGTTGGCACACCAAGATTTTAGTAACTAGAAAATGTTGAATCCACACTACTGATAAGGATCACACTTGATACTTATGGTACCCAATAGATGATACAGTTCCTGTGCTTGCTATTGAACTAGTGTGTTGGAACGTTGAAGTCCTTGATCTTTCAATCTATTAAGTAGTTCTGAAGGTACTTCTGGTTTAGTATACTAATTCAAATGTTCTATTTTAAGGGTACATGATGTTGTTTGCTTATCTATGGGTGTACCTTGTGAATTGTGATACATAAGTATGGGGGTGATTACAATGGTTCCATCCTCAGCAATTGTAACTTAATGGGAAAAATCCTTTGTTGAGTTCACTGTTAGGTTACGCTTGTGTGTAGGTGCTTAATGTGTAAAACCATGGAATTAATAACTTTGCAGTAGTTATAACTTTCTACGATGTATTATGTGTCAGTGACCGGATACAATTATAACATGGTGGTGGCCAAAAATGTATCTAAGTGTGGTGGATATGTGATATTCTTCGTAATTGAAGGAAGGCTACTGTGTATATGTTATGCTGGAATGGAGACTTGATGTAAAGGTGAGAGGAATTTGATGGTCATCGAAGTTCTGAAAATTGCCAACCAACACCCTTTAAAGCTTTTTGTCCTTTCTGTTTCTTTCTCAGCCTGTTTTCATGAAGAAAGTTTTATATTTTGGTAATAGCATTGAGACCTGTTGTAGGTTATTCTTGGCTTAACTAGGCATTAATGGCAACATGAAAGTGGCTTCCTGTGAAAAGGAAATTTTACGTATTTGTCTCTTCAAGCTTAAGTTATTCATGCAGTCTTTTTGGTGCAACAGACTGCTTATCTTCTATCTATCTAGCATCTACTCTTCTGACTTCGATGAGCTGTATGTATAGCAGTTTAGATATACAAAAGATGGATAGCTTTTTTCCATTTTATTTTAATAATATTGTTAATCTTGCTGTTATTGTTGGTACTATTATTATTTCAAGGATAGCTCATTCTTCCTCATGTGCAAGACCAGAGACCATCTTCTGTGTGGTTCATTTTTGTGTAGTAATAATTTATTATTATTTGCAATATTCTCTGTATGACCTTACATAGTAATGTGCTAATCCTAATCCCTATGTTCTTTTTGAATTACATGCAGTGAGATTGCATTTGCTACGCATAGGAAGAGCACGGATCAACACATTGTGCTATTTGGTTGGTCGTCAGATGAGAATAATGAAGCTAAAATGATAGAAATCTCGAATGATGCATGGCTGCCAACGATTGGTCTTCAAGGTAACGTTGCTGTTATTATTTTGATTGGTTTTGTTAATGCTAATAAGACTTGAGGATGCATTATTAAGATTACTTCAGTTGAGAGTTATGTTCTTGATAGAGAGAAATTTTTTCTTATTGAGGTTCTTTCTTCTTTCTAAATAAGCATGTCTTGAATTCATGTTCTGCAAAAACAGTTTGATCTGGTCAAAATTTTGTGGCCACCTGGAAGAAGGGAAAAAAAGGGGGGGGGGTTAGTGTTGGTAAGGGACTTTGGCTGATGCAATATGTTTCTGAAGGTTTTCAAAAATATTATTGAATTTGCATGCCAGGACCTTTTAATTGGGGAGGTGTTTCAGATATGGTGTTATCATGGTGGATCTGGATGCGTTGGTACTGTTTGTAGTTTTAGTTTTAGTTTGTCCACATGCTTCTACTTATGTTCTTGGGTTCATTACGATGCTATGGATCTTCTTTTTTATTGGCGTATATAGGAATACTTGGAAGTCTGATGGGAAAGGGTTAATAATGTGGGTTAGATTTACAAGTTCACACACATATTTATGCACGTTCCTAATGAAAGTTGCTTCCTGCATCAGAGAACAGTGATGATAATCTGATCTTGGGGCTTGCTGTCAATAAAGTTTACCAGGATGACAAAATTAGATTCGTGCTCGGCGAAGAAGATACAGAAGTTTCACCTTGTTGCGTTCTTTTGTGCCTTACCCTTGATGGAAAACTTTTTATGTTTCATTTTGCCAGGTATTTCTCATTTGTTGATTTTGATATTTATTCATTTGTCTTGTTTGATGTGTAGCTTAATCAGATGATGCTTAGCTTACAACTTCTTATGTAGTGCTACAGGCCCTTCTGTTTTACCCGAGGATGTAGTTTCTGTTTCTGATGAGGAAGAGGAGTCTCTTCGCCTGAGTTCTCAGCAGCGGGTTAATATTTGTAATGACGAGACACAAATTGGGGATCAGGCTCTTCACGAATTACTGCCTCAGCAAGTAAAAGTGAATGAACCAAGTGGTAAAACAGGCTACGAGGCTCATACGAGGAGCGGAGCCGAACAGACGAGTTCTACAGCATTTTCAAAGCTATTAATAGGTGGTACACAACAAGATGTTCCTGTTGCAACGCTAAATGATAGTAGAGATGAAGCGAGGTCACTTTCTTCTCAGAAGCAAGATGGAGATTTTGAGTCGGCACTATTTAAAGCATCTGAGCCTGTAAATCCTGAAGCAGTTAAAGATCTGAAGAGGTTTGAAACTCAAGAAGTTGCTGGAGTTAAATCAAGTGCTGATTCTGTTTCAAATCCTGCACATGATAAATCAGACAATAAACTTTTTGGAACTTCTTTTGAAGATCACAAGGCGAGTAGAGAATTGTCGGTCAATGAAGTATCCACTTCGTCTGGAACCTTTTCAAGTGGATCAGTGTTTTCTTCAAATATTTTTGGGGTGCAATCTTCCTCCTCACCTCATGCTGGTGTCCAAGGGAATACACAACAAGATGTTCCTGTTGCTAGGCTGAATGATGATAGAGATAAAGGGCAGCCACTTTCTTCACAGAAGCAAGATGGCGATTTTGATGTGGCACTGTTTAAAGCATCTGAGCCTGTAAATCCTTTAGCAGTTAAAGATCTGAAAACATTTGAAAATCAAGAAGTTGCTGGAGCAAGGGCTGATTCTGTTCCAAAATCTGCAAATGACAAATCAGACAATACACTTTTTGGAACTTCCCTTGAAGATCGCAGCGCGAGTAGAGAATTGTCGGTTAATAAAGCAACAACTGGTTTGCATGGTTCCTCTGGATCTTTCTCAAGCGGATTTTCTTCAAGTATTTTTGGGGTGCAATCTTTCTCTTCACCTCATGCTGGTGTCCAAGGGAGTGCAGAATTGTCAGGCAAACCAGGATCAACTAATCTGCATGTTCCGTCTGGATCTTTTTCTAGTGGACAGCCTGTAAATCCTGTAGCAGTTAAAGATCTGAAAACATTTGAAAATCAAGAAGTTGCTGGAGTTAAATCAAGGGCTGATTCTGTTCCAAAATCTGCAAATGACAAATCAGACAATACACTTTTTGGAACTTCCCTTGAAGATCGCAGCGCGAGTAGAGAATTGTCGGTTAATAAAGCAACAACTGGTTTGCATGGTTCCTCTGGATCTTTCTCAAGCGGATTTTCTTCAAGTATTTTTGGGGTGCAATCTTTCTCTTCACCTCATGCTGGTGTCCAAGGGAGTGCAGAATTGTCAGGCAAACCAGGATCAACTAATCTGCATGTTCCATCTGGATCTTTTTCTAGTGGAGACATATTTTCTTCGAGAACTTTTGATGTGAAGTCTTCTTTATCATCTCATGCTGCTGTCTTAGGAAATAGACCTGATACCAGTGCAGGAATCACACAATTTTCTTCTGGTCCTCAGAAATTTGCATTTCCCAAGATGATTTCTGGTCCATCGACTTCGAGCAATCTGCTTGGCCAGGGAGCTTCAACTGGAGCTGGGTTTACCTACTCATCGCCTGTTGTTTCTAATGTACCACCGAGTCTTGGAAAATCTTCTGCCTTTGAATTTTCTGACAAGGGAAATCAAAGAAGTCACACTCTGCCGAGGCTGTTAAGTTCTGAACCAAATCTATCAGAACAACGCAGTGTAAATAATCTTGAACTTTTCTTTCTTGCCATTGGACTTGATTTAACCAATCCTTAGCTTTCAGTATATTTTTTTATACATATGCTTGTTTTTTATAAGCAGCCTCTAATTGAGCACCTGTTGGTTCCTCAAGGTTTATGATCCATTTACTTCTATACTCATTTTCACTAAATTGGTTATAGCCTTTGAGCTTCTTGCAGATGCAGGAACATGTGTTAACCGACTAGTTTATACTTGTTTATTAGTTTCGGATACCAGGATAGTGGTGTGCCATAAAGATGGTTTGACAGTTAGTTGCTTGGTGGGTTTTGCATGAGTCATATTTCTGGATGTTTTTAGTTATTAGCAGCCTCCCCAAGGGAAGCATTGCCATTTAGTTTGGCTTCACAGAGGGATTGTTTAGCATTTTGTGTAGGAACAATTCATTGATATCTTCATCCTGTATCTTTGTACTTGCTTTTGAGTTTATAGCTTTCAAGTATGTCCATATCTGTATATTATTTTTTTCTTCAGCCTGGAGTCTTAATATATCAGGTATTAATAGAGTTCTCATATTTTTCGTGTAGTTGAGAACACATTTATTAAAAAAATTTAAATTTGGAACTCACCCAGATAGTTATATTCTTCATGTGTGTTGTATAACACAGAAGCACTCTGTTACATATTGGAAATCTACTACTCTAGACTGGATAGTACTTTAATTTATTCGATCACAGAATTGTTTAGTTTCGTATTTGAGTCTTTAGTTTATCCAGGTTGAAGAGATGGCGAAAGAACTAGATGCGCTGTTGAATTCTATAGAAGGACCAGGTGGGTTCTATGATGCCTCTGTTGCTGCTCACAAACCCTCTGTTGCAGCACTTGAAGAAGGCATTTGGGTACTTTCTGAGAAATGCCGAAAGTGGATGGTGAGTTCCTCCAGATCTCTCCTTGTCTTATCTCTAATATTTATTTGGTTTTTGTTTTTTAGCTTGTGTATTAACTGTTACTTTCTCAATTTACCTCTTTGTCGATTTTTGGGATTTTTATCCCAAGGAAAGCTTCTTTTAGCTGCAAATATGCGGGTTGAGAAGCTTGAGACCACCAAACATGTGGGAGGGTGTTAGTGGCATCTTGACAGTGAATGATAGTATATGATGCATGAAACCTACAAATAGATACTTTATGTAATATTTGACGTTGACAGTATTAGCGAGTGGTGATGATTGGCCTGCTGTTTGCTTGCAAAATATAAAAAAATGCTTTTTTACAGACATTTTAAGTACGGAAAGTTATTTGAATTAATAGCGTCTCATTTACTACGTTGTTACTAGTGGTAATTTTATATGAATTAATGTACTCCCAAGTACATGCACCAAGCTAAAAATTCAAGGTGAGAGAAACACATCTTTTATATGGTCTCTATCTTTTTAAACCACCCTGAACACAGGACGAGAGAAACACATTTTACTTTATAATCCACATGACAAACTTAGATTGCACAGAGACTGTTGGGGCCACCGAGGACACCAAAATTAGAATTAGAATTCTACTAATTAAAGTTGAGTAAAAAGATATTCAATTGGATTGCTTTTGAAGAAATTTTAGCAATCTTACAGAGAGGTGGTTTATTGCTTGGTCGTAAGGCATGGCTTGGCAGTAAAAGGTGGAAGGAACTATATGGATGTGAGACTATGTGATATGGTGTTTGTTTACACTCTTTCATCTCTAGCGATGAAGTGTTTGATAAGCATCATTGATGATTTTCCAGAAGTGCCTGCATGATAGGTGTTAGGAAAATTTCAAAAATTGCATATAAAATTTAATACGCGAGGATGGAATAATTACCCATTTGTTAGGTTTTGCATAACAGATTAGCGTGTGGGACTGTGGGTGCCCGTTGTCTTCTAAATACATGGCCATAATAATTGTTATAAGCAATGAAGCCTCTCCAATCATAGTTGATGAATGATGATGCCTCAAGAACAGTGATTGGTTTGGGCAGGCATTGGGCCTGGGTTGCAGTTGCAGCAGATCAATGCTGCAATTGGCTCCAGGTGGGTGCTGATGCTACTGTGGCACCAGCTTGGGTGTCAAGGCTGTGAGAAAGATGCATGGCTTATCGGCCTCAGATAGAAAGGTTTGAGGATAGCATGTCTCAATCATGAGGGAGATTTTGTCAGTAAACATGCACAAGTATTTTAGCACATGCATATTATAACTTTTGAGCAACCTGTGGGTCCATAGTTGTGTTTTGGTCAGCCCTGGTCAGATTGGACTGCAGCTTGTCGTGTACGGGATTCCATTTTTTTAGAAAGTGGTATCTTAGCTCTGGCACAGTCATGTCATAAATTTTTTCCCAACAAATGGTTGATGAAGTACCAGTACTTGCTCATGTGACTGGCTCCAAACAAGTATTGAGGATACGATGGCCCCTGATGTATGTTAAGGCTGTTGTTACCGTGGTAGCACGTGGGGCAAGCGTGACAACCCGAAAACGTGTCATGGGGCATGTCTCGGCGTGCCTTTCACAAAACCAAAAATAAGAATCAAGAACAATAAACCTTTTCTATAGTGATCAAATAAAAACAGGAAATTATTAGCTATTACTTTATTTTGTCTAAATTTTATTTAACCTTTTCCTATTTATTTCTATAGTGGTCTTCTGCTAATATTTGTAGCCTATATGTAACTGCTCATTTTCTTTTGTATTGTCATTATTACAGTTCCTGTTCTTGTCTTGTGATTTATCTCAGTCATCTTCCATCATTTTTGTTTGCTTACTGTTCATAATACATGCATTCATTATCTTTTGGCATATTTTCCTTTACATTTCAAAGTTGCACATACATGGTGTCAGCAATGTACTACTTGATCTCTATTCAATATGATTCTTTGTAGTCTGAAATAGTTGCCATACTGACCTTGTAGAACACAATGGATGGAGGGATTGGAGAGGTTCAACTTCTTCTTGATAAGACAGTTCAAGGTACATCAAAGTTATGCCAAGTAAATCATTATGATCTTCTTTGATAATTCATATTGCCAAGTAACGTAAAGAGGGAAGGGTGTATAGTGTATTAGAGAGCAGCAACTAATGAATATACTATATCCACATGCACTTATTTGAGATACTGCAATTCAGAATTTCAAGCTTTGGTTCATATTGTTGGTAGAGGCCGGCTATGCCATGATGGGCTTCTAGGTTAATATATAGCCCTGTAAATGACAAGAGAATACTTGGATGGCTGCAGTTTCAGTACTCTTGACCTCATTTTACTTGAAAGTTAATTGAACTGCTTTTGTTTGGATTTCCTGTAAAAGAGTGGAACATTTAATTCACCTAAAGTGAACTTCTCTTGTTAACAGCAGTTAATAATTTTCCATTGGTGAATCCCATACCTTTAGAAGAATGACGCTCTAGAAAACTTACATTATACATTGTGTATGCGTCATATCTGAGACTGTTCGTGTATCAACCTTTTCTGCTATATGTTGGTTCTTGGATTGTCCAGGAAGTCACATCATCTCAAAGAAGCATAAATGTCCATATTTCTGTAAGTTTGTGGACTGTAGTTTGTGTACTCAGGGGTGCCTGGGTGTAGAATCAAGAGGTGCTTGGTGGTGCAAAACCGTAGTTGAATTAGGTTTTAGTAGTTGTCCACCTAACCTTCATTTTCCCATCAGTATCGAGGGTGGAAAAACAAATATGCACAAATACACGTTTCAGAAAGTGACCACCCATTATTTGTCATGGGAGGAGACTTACCTTATATGTTTTTGGAAGGTAAAAGTTTAGAGGATGTTTTTTTGGCAGGTTAAACCTTTACAAGGATCGTTCACATCTGTAAGGTGCTAGCAATAGAATAAGGAGTGCTGCCAAAAACTGATCTAATTAACTTTTTTTTGGGGGGTGGGGGGTGGGGGGTGGGAGAGGTGTTCAAATGTTAATGTGACTGAAATTGCATTATGTCATGTAGCTTGCTTACTATACTTTCTTTTGCGAATCATTAAACTCTCGTCTCCCAAATTTTGTTGAATGCAAAAAACGTCTGAATATTTTGGAGCCAGAAGCATCTATGTCTAAGAGTTGAAACAGTTATTTCTTGACACTAATGCAAAGTCTGCTTTATAATGTATTTTCCCCTTGCTCTGCTTCCTGCTGAATATGTAGATGCACACTTTCATATACTTGTTTTTGAGTATTACAGTTAGAGTGAATTTCACACTTTAAACTTTAGTTATAACATGAAAGAGTATATCCTATCAATAGTTCACTTTAATTTACAGTCAGATTCGATGATTCTCTTCTTCATATCAGCTGCTTTACTTTTTTAGTTTTGGTAAGGAAAATATATATGGAGAGGTGTTCAAATGTTAATGTGACTGAAATTGCATTATGTCATGTAGCTTGCTTACTATACTTTCTTTTGCGAATCATTAAACTCTCGTCTCCCAAATTTTGTTGAATGCAAAAAACGTCTGAATATTTTGGAGCCAGAAGCATCTATGTCTAAGAGTTGAAACAGTTATTTCTTGACACTAATGCAAAGTCTGCTTTATAATGTATTTTCCCCTTGCTCTGCTTCCTGCTGAATATGTAGATGCACACTTTCATATACTTGTTTTTGAGTATTATAGTTAGAGTGAATTTCACACTTTAAACTTTAGTTATAACCTGAAAGAGTATATCCTATCAATATTTCACTTTAATTTACAGTCAGATTCGATGATTCTCTTCTTCATATCAGCTGCTTTACTTTTTTAGTTTTGGCAAGGAAAATATATATGGAAGCAATTGTCAAGCAGGCAACTGATAGTCAATACTTGGATATTTGGAATCGCCAGAAGTTGAATTCTGAACTGGATATGAAGCGTAAACATATATTAGAGATAAATCAGGTATCCAGTTGTTTGTTTGCTGATGTTTTGTTTCGTTTTTATGACAAATATCATATCAACAGTTCCTCTGTGCCAGAATTTGACAAACCAGCTAATAGAACTTGAGAGGCATTTAAACACCCTCGAGCTACAAAGGTTTGGTGATAGAAGTGATGTCCAAATGAATCGTAGATCTTCTCATACAAAACATGGTCCACCGAGGTATGAAATTTCTGTTGTAGGACATTCTAGTGTATTTTAGTTAATTGATGAATCACAGCATCCATCACCTCCTCTGTATTATCTGATTTGGAAATATAAGCGAAAAAGAGGGTGAGAGTCAGTTGGGTAGGTGTTTCATTGCTTCCAGAAACACTGCTTCTTTTCGATTTTACATAGCATTTTGCTGTACTTCTGGAAACTATTATATAGAGCAAAGTGCTTGCACTTCATTAGGCTACAGGCTTGCTCTTCTTTGTCAATTTCTTTCATTTGTGGAGCCCATCTTGATAGCTTCATGTAATTGGGACCCACGGTATGAAGTTGAAAATAGTAAGGAAATGCTCAAAACAAAAAGGGTTCGAGTGTTTATATGAAATAACTGCTGTTTGAGAGACTGATGATCAAACTCAAGGTTGGATGGCCATGACAGTTATTATATTACGATTTCAAGTCCTCTCTTGACCCTTCACCTGATCTGTAAGAATTTCTTTTTCTTTTTTTAAATTAGGCTTCCTTAGGGGAACACATGGTAACACGTTATAGATGTTTTTTGAAGGTTAAAGCCGAAACGCTAAATAAGGACTCCATATCAATAATCTACATAAACACAATCTGCTTACAGCTTGGACTGCCTTTAGAAGATGTTCCATGGTCCATCTTAGCTTTTCAAGGAAGGTCATTGCAATTGCAAGAACAAGAGTCCTCAAACTATTTAACTTACCCATCTTAGGCCCAGTAGCATACAAATGTTGACTAGCCACTTACGTTTTAATGTTTCTTTTACCTTCTTCCATTTTGTTGTTTGGAACCACTGCCATTAGCAAGTTTTTGGTTTCTGTGGGGTCATCTCTTGTGGTCGCAATGTCGTTAACATGATCCAAAGTCTCTTTCTGCATTAGATGTGATTGTAAAGCTGCAGAACTTCCAAGAAGTCTGCAACAGAACAAAACCCTTTTCAACGAACAGCCAAAAACATAATTATACTTTAAAAGCATCCCCACTCTACATGAACATGAATAATGCTTGAGGATGGAATCATTGTCCACTGGAACTCAAGTCACTCTGTGATCACATGAACTGATAGGTTGTTTGTTTGTTATATATTATCAAACAAGTGAGATAATTTTTTTTTTAAATACAGTCGGTCAGTCTTGGGTGCCCATAATTGGTGCTTTATGAACTAGGAAGCATGGATCCACACACAGATTCATATATCATTATGAAACCCTTAAGTGTATTAGTTTGTATCATTTCTGCAGCTATGTACACATGGTTCTGAAGCTCTATTTCTCTTTTAGTATGTCTAAACCACACGCTGTCTCAGATGGCCCTTGTACTAAATCAGTATAATTTGATAATATTTAGCTGAGATGAAATTGATCTACATGTTCCTGTTTGTTAACTTTTTTCTGGTTAGGCTTAATCAGAGAGACTCGTTTTGCAGGCACATTCAATCTCTGCACAGTTTACACAATACAATGAATGCACAGCTAGCAGCTGCAGAGAAACTTTCTGAATGTCTTTCAAAGCAAATGGCTGTGCTTAGTATAGAGACGGAACCTGTGAAAACCCAGAATGTGAAAAAGGAGTTGTTTGACACAATTGGAATCTCTTATGATGGTACCACTTTCAGTTCCCCAGGTCAAGAAAAAGCCAGGGAGATCCCACAAAAAAGTAAAATTCTCGTTCCTTCATGTTCAACTGCTGCCAAAACCGATCTGAAAAAAAGCCAACAAGGTGCTGTGAAGAGTTCTGAACCAGAAACTGCTAGAAGGCGCAGAGACTCGCTTGATAGGGTAACATCTTTTTCTTTGATTCTGCGTTTTGGTTGATTTCTACATTTTGCATAGAATGCTACTAATTCTCACATAGACATTCTGGCTTGTCTATATCGTAGCTTCTAAATGCGCCAACATAATCTCGATGACGCAGTAAAAGGGTGTCGAAGGTTTGAACATAATTGAGGACATGACCCACTAGCATGTGAAAAAATGGTCTTCATGTAGTGTTACCAAACTATATGATTTAGGATAAGATTCATGCAATTATGTCTTTTAAGGTACGAGTTTAGAGCCTTGCGTCACTCTGGTATGCTAATCACTCAATTTCATATTTTTGAAAGAAAATGATGCTCTAATTTATTCACGGACTCTTCTAGTCTCCCCGGTGCCCGTGGGTGACAACCTGCACTATGCATTTCATGTCTTTCTTCCATGCCATGAATTGTTAATTCACGAAGGATATCAAAAAAGTATATATTATTTATATGTGGTCAATTAAACTCACACACTTCTCGCTCTTCGCGAAACTTGAACCCTTGACCTTTAAAGGGTTGGGTTACAAGGTACCGCGGTACATCTAGGTCAAAGGCCCTTTGGTCATTTGCAGTAGTTCCAGAATTCATGAACCAGGATAAGTGTAACAATTTGACAACAATGCCTTCCTACATGTGAGCCAATGTCCGGACTAAAAAATGTAGGGCTAAAGATCACGCCATCTCGTGTTATGGGGGTTAAATGAACTTTTAGTAGATCAATAATATTCTCTCCATTTCCGAACAAAGGAATTATAGATCATGCCATCTTGCATCTATGGGGGATAAATAAACTTTTATATTAGATCAATAATATTATCTGCCCCCATGTAAATTGCAACATTGACTTGGCACCAAATTTAATATTTCCCTTTAACTATTTGTTGAATATCTAAATATCCTTCATTAAAGACACTAGAGGAATCGCGTGGACCCAAATCAATATCATCAATGTATTTGTAATGATAATACTTGGCTAATAGGCAACCATCACACAAAAACACTCCAGATAAGGAAATTCTGCATCTCCACGGAGACAAGAAGTTATGCAGTTTCATGGCAAAAGGGAAATGCTTCAACTCCATGGATACCCCAAAAAGGGAAGTGTTGCAATTTTTGTCAGATGGATCATAAAAAATGAAAATAGAACGCAAAAGTCATGCCATCTTTTTTTTTCCCTCCTGATCCATTTTAATACTTCCAATGATTCCTTATTAATCTCATTCTTCAACTTACCAATTTGTTGAGTGTTCTTCCAAGTTTTGGAACTCTACTGGCAAGTTGCTCATTAGTACATCTAAAGGTTCAGTTCTTAGGTTGTTAAGTTACTGTTCTATATTTTGTCCTAAAACATTGCCTTCTAACCTTGCAAACTTGAATGCAGAGTTGGGCTAGCATTGAACCTCCGAAAACTACTGTAAAAAGGATGCTTTTGCAAGAAGACCGTCATATGAGTCCTGGCCGATTATCTTTACCAACTGGCCCACTAAAACTTAATCACCGGTTGTCCGAGGGTTCAGTGGTTTCTCATGATATTCCACGTGGTCCCTTAAATATGTCTCAAAGCAAAGGTAAGACTCCTTAAACGTGTGCTAAATAGCTTCCAAAGTTGTGCATCGATGGTCTCTTATCTTTATATATGTTGACATTCTGCAGGGAGCCAAGATATACAGATAAAGCGGTATTCTGAGGGACAGTCGAGTTCTTGGCTTCGGGATAGTAATCGTTCAGATTCATCAAAAACTCCTGCAACTTCTGTGCTTTCCTTGGGTTCTGGTTCCCAGACAATGCCTATCATAAGTCAAGATGCTGCAAGAAACTTAACCTTTACCTTAAAGTCTGATCCCGTGGTAGTCAACAACCCAAAATTTAGTCAACAATCGCAAAGTTTCCCGGAAGCTTCATCTAATTCCGCAGGGTCACTGGCAACAAATATATTCCAGAAGAAACCTATCGAGTTTTCAGAATCCAGTAGTAAAGATACTGTAAAATCAAAATTTACAGTTGGGAATGGGAACCAGAGGCCTATAGTGACCGAAAGCTCTTCTATTTGGTCCAAGAAGAGTCAGGAATCTCCATTTTCTGCTGTTTCGAGTGCTGGCTCAGGTACTGCCTTCTCTGGGAAAAGTTTCTCTTTGGAGGCATCTACAAGAGAAAGTAATCTTGGTGAAGATGTGTCGTCTTCTATTGCATCGTTGCCTGTTCCAGTTACTTCGGCACCTACATCCTTTGTGTTTAAAGACGCTACCTCATCCACGACTTCTGCTATATCACTGGGTAAATCATCAGCCGGTTTTGGGATCAAATTGGGTGCTACTCAGACACTCCCACTATCTGGATCTTCAGCTTCTTTTCCCTCATTTCCATCTACCCCCTCATTTGGGGCTACTAGAGAACCGTTGACTTCTTCCTCCATTAAACCCTCAGCGAACATAGAATTAAACACTTCCAAGTCGGAGCTCTCCAAATCGAATCCAGATACGAGTGAGAGTTCAACGCCTCATGTAGTTTCAGTGCCCAAGTTTGACTTGAAACCAGATGTGAATTCTTCTGCTCAAACTTCACCTCCCCAGCCTGTACTTTCTTCAGGTGCTCCTAATATGAAGCTTGGATTCTCAGTTCCATCAGAACCTACAAGCGAACCATCAACCATTTCTTTTTCTGGAAGTCACCTCAACTTAAGTGCTACAGTTAGTCCTGTATTATCATCAACTTCGAAAACAGAGCAACCAGTTGTATCACCTGCTATATCCTCCTCACCAGCCATTTCAAATCCAGTGGAGGAAGTTGGTAAAGAGAATGACAATTCAGATGTAGCACTTACCCAGGAGGATGAGATGGACGAAGAGGCCCCTGATACCACTCAACTTGCATTGGGAAACCTAGATGGGTTTGGGCTTGGGTCAACCCCAAATCCTGGTGCACCCAAGCAGAATCCTTTTGGTGCACCAATCACTTCTTTTACTGCTCCTGCACCAATCACTTCTTTTACTGCTCCATCAACTGGTGGTTTGTTTAGGCCTGCATCGTTTAACATTGCATCTTCACAACCTTCTCAACCATCTCAGCAGACAAATTTTGGTGGCTTCTCTAGTGGCTTTGGCAGTAACAACAATCAAAGTAATACTGGGCAAGGGTTTGGACAGCCTGCTCAGATTGGAGCTGGCCAACAGGCTCTAGGGTCGGTTCTTGGTTCTTTTGGACAGTCGAGACAGCTTGGTGCTGGTCTACCTGGAAGTATTGCTTCTCCAAGTCCATTTGGCAGTGGTTTTGGTGGCAGTCAAACTGCTGGTGGTTTCGCCACCGCTTCCTCAGGTGGTGGGTTTGCCAATCTGGCTTCAGGAGGTGGAGGCTTTGGTGGTTTAGCCACAGGTGGTGGTGGTGGGTTTGCCGCTGCACCCACTGGTGGTGGTGGATTTGCCTCTGCAGCTACAGGTAGCGGTGGATTTGGTGGTGCTCCAGCAGCTGCTGGTGGATTTGCTGGTGCTGCTTCTGGTAATTGATTTTCTGTTGTATTTAAATCTCATTGATGTAGACCTAATTACAGGAGTGATCTGGGCTTACTTTCTGGGATCCAGGCTTACATTTAACTCGTCTGCCTAATTAATCGTCTCTATAAAAAAAATGCTAAAACCAAAACCAGAACAGTGATTGTGTTGGTAGTGTTTTAGTTTGCCTTTGTTCATTTAAAGATTTGACCAAGACTGTTCTGCAAATCCTGAAGGTGGGTTTGGAGCATTTGGCAGTCAAGGAGGAAGTGGCTTCTCCGCATTTGGTAGCACTGGAGGAACGGCAAGACCTCCATCAGAGCTCTTTACACAGATGAGGAAATAGGTTAAAAGCTAAATCATGCTCCTACTACCGAAAGGAACACAACTGGTGAGTTCCAACATTTATCTTGTTTTATATTGATCCAAGATGCATGATTTGTTAATTATGACTTGGGTGTATAATATTGATGGAATTCTTGCTTCTCCTATTAACTTATTGCCATTGCACTTTCTTGTACCAACAAAAGTCGATCTTCTTTTGTTCTATTCTATAGTGTTTTTATTTTTATTTTAATTCTGCTGGTATTTATTCTTGATAAATAGTTGTTTTGTTCCGGATTGGGAACATAGGACTTTATTATTGTTTGTGGGCCTATTCTATTTGTTTTCTTGAATGGGAAACCGGAGAGATAGTAGAGAGGATCCTAGTTCTTTCTTCTGAATTTCTTTCTCTAGAGATGATTAGATACCTAATATACAACATATAAATACTGCATTTACTGCTCTATGATTGCTTTCACTGGTATCCTTGCTTATTTGAATACCTCGAGTTTTTTGATACATAATGTTGGTATGAACAACTATAATAGTTTCACAAATTTGCTAATTACAGGTCCAGTCTGAAATTGTTTTTGTGGTACTTTACCAGAAAATATAAGTTGAAGATTGCAGTTAGAATGGAGTAGGATGTTGCTGTTACAATGGAAATGGATTCCTGGATGTCATCTATGTAAGCAGTAGCTGTGGTTGTAAACAAATGGCTGGGAAGATCTTCCTCTCTCTTAGTTTGTTTGTATGATCATACCAACACAACGTTTTGTTGGTCAAATAATGCATTTCTTTTAAACCAAAGGGTTATTGACCCTTTAAGTCTTACAAAAAGGTGACAACTGTGAGATTAATTTGTTGTATATAAATATCCGAAAATTTTCAAAGCAAGTCCAACATCTATTTCAAATAATAATAATAATTTTGTTTTTTTGCAAAAAAAGGGAAATAATTTGGATTAGTTTGAAATCTATGCTGATTGATGGAATGGAATAGAATAGTATAGTTGCCGACTCCTCCTAGGGCAGGTGGCGAGAGAGCAAGGGTAGGGGACAATTTAAGCCATCTCTTTCAAATAAAAATATATTTATTTAATTATTATCCGTGTTTTACACGATAACTTTTATAATAAACGAATAAACAAATTAATAAAATGTTAATGTAATTAATAATATGTGAATTTTCCAAAAGGAATTGGTTGATGCTATTCTCAATTGTTACCATAGATAGGTGTTGGTAAATAATTGTAACAACTAATATTGGTCAAACGTTTAAAATTGGGATGATAAGTCTTTTTGAAATAGATTTAAAAAAAGATCAATTGAGCTCTAAAATAAAATAAACAGAATTGAAGGTCGACCCAAACATCTTAATACATACACAAGACTAAAAAATCAATGAGAATTTGAGTAGAACTTTTGTAAATTTGAACTCGACTCGTTATATGTTTTGAACTCATTTTTGTATTCAGACTCGAACTCGATTTAGTCGATAAAAGTCGACTCGTTTGGGGTTTTCCCTCAATAATCATTTTACTTTTAGTAAGGGAGTTAAGGGGTTGTTTGGTTTGTTTTCTATTAAGTTCTGTATGGATAAAATTGTCTGTGTGGATTAATCTGTCTGTATAGATTTAGAAGGTTTTTATTTGAGAGAGTTTTTTCATAGACGGAAGGAACATATTTTTTAGTGAGAGATACTGGTTTGGAAAAATCTTGGCTTTCTACATAAAGCTCCCCCTTAAAATCTTACTGAATAAGCCACTTTCTATATCATTAAGCCACTACTAAACAGTCATATATAGCTGACTGAATAAGCTGTGAGTGTCATTAAGATGTAAACAAACATTACTTTATACAAGAGGGGTGCTAAATGTAAATATTTCTCTAGACCCAAAAGAGGCAAAATGAAATACAATACAAGAAGCGGGTTCTTGCCAGTGGGAAAAAAGCTTTCCTTCTTTTTCCCCATTTTTCCCTTCAAAAATCTTCTCTTCATTTTCCATAATCATCACACAAATCACGCATACTCACCCCCACACACACAGAGACTCACTTGTAGAAGAGAAGAGAAGAGAAGAGAAGAAAACCTACTTCCAATAATCAAATCCTTTTCTCCCAAACATTGATTTAAAGGTTCCGTTTCTTTCTTTCAATGTAGCCCAATTGATCCGAACCACCCATGTTTTTCGCTCTTTGATTCGTTGATTCAGTTCAATATCTTAAGGGAGGGAAAGGTAGGGTTTGTTTTTATGATGCTTTGTCCTGAATTGAACACTCAGATACAAACATGGCTTCGTGATTACGACAAGATTCAATCTTTCGCCGTGAAACTCATTTACATTCAAGTATTGTTTCTCTCCCCCATTTATATTCGCGTCTGAATAATTACATGTTATTAGGATACATTGTGATTTTACATCCTTCATTCCGAACTTGAATTCAATCATTCATGGCCTATACTTTTGATCTGAGTTATTATTATTTTAATTATTATTAATTTTGATACAACTGAAATAAGATTCACAACTGTATGTTTATTGGAGATGTGTGTGTTTTTTTGTTTTATTATTAATGGATGGAAGGTGTATTGATTGTTTGAAGCTTGCTTGTGCTTTGATTGGATCATTGGGGGCATTGTATAATGGAGTTTCCCTTATAAATCTTGGGATTGGATTATTTGCATTGGTTGCAATAGAGAGTAGCAGCCAGAGTCTCGGCCGAACTTATGCTGTTCTTTTATTTTCTGCAATTTTGCTAGACATTTCGTGGTTCATTCTCTTCGGTCATGAAATCTGGTTAGTTTTCACACTTATTATTATTCCTCTATATTTGATTGTTTGATTTTATTTGAAAATTGTTTGGCCCTTTTTGTTATTGGTGAATAATGGATTTGGTTGTATAAAGTATGGTGAATAATGGATTTGGTTCGCTTGAATAATCACCTGTCCTTATCTCTCCTTGGTTTTTAGTTTTTACTATTAAGGTTAATGGGTGCACAAAATTACATGTGAAACGGTTCGTATTTGCAAATAATCTTGTTGCAAATAACTTCTTTGGTATCTTTTAAACCATTTTGACGGGTGTTGACTCGATTTCTTCTCAAATGATGCCATAACGATGTTCTGCTTCATATCATTGTTTTCAAATCATATCCCTTAATGTGTATGCGATAGATAGACTCTTGTAACCATGACATCTTTTCTATTTGCTCACTTGAACATAATTTCTTTCTAAAAAAAGGAACTGCTTAATTGCACATGCTTTTCACACGTTGAATCTTTGTGTACATGATGTCTTTTAGTTGGCATAATAAATCCTAATAGGTCTCACAATCATGTAGAACTAACCTTTTAGCTTACTAGGATGACTTTTTTTAATCACGCAAATTAGAAGTTTGTCTCTGTTTTTCCTTCACCCAACTCTTATCCTTTGATTAACATACTTATCGATCTCCATCTTTCCCTAAATTCCAATTCGGTTCTGAACATGCTGACTGCATCTTCAATCTCCCTATCAACATCTCTATAGTTGCAAACTGTTTCTTCTTATTCCTTCATAACCTAAACCTTAAGATTTCAAAAGATTCTTATAATAATTAAATGGAAACAATATATTGTGTGTCCGTGGTTTCTTTGAGCACTTTAGTAGTTAAAACACTAGTTCTTATTCCAGCTTTGGTTCATTCGGTCAAGTTTTAGATGCTATAACATTTTTAGCAGAAAACCATGTACACATGATTTTCATGGGTGTAGCTTGTTCTATCTTTTCACATAGATTAACTACCTGCAGCTGCTACCTAGCAACCAACTGAAAAAAAGGGTTCCAATAGGTTCTGTAATAAGGGTTTGGAATTTAAAGTCTTATCCTCACCCGCTCACCGAAGATCCAACAGTTCTTCCTTGAGCTCAAATTTTTATTAGCTATATCAGATGTGTGAATGTTACCAGGGGTCTTCATGGAAACAACCACTCTACTCTTTTCGGGGTAGAGGTCAAGTGTGTGCCCCCCCTTCCGGGTGGGACATACTGGGCTTATTTGGTTTGTTTTTTAGGTATGTGAATGTTACTCGAAATGAAGTTAAGCTTCTTGTTGCAAACATGTTTTCAGCAAATAAATAGTGGGGTGTCTACCTTTGTAGGTAATTGTGATCTTTCTTTTTTTGATCCTACATGGAGATAATGGAATCCAATAGCTACTCATTTTGTAAAATCTGAGCAGCGTTTACATATGGGATGCTATGTAATATTTGCAGCATGAAACGTAATTGTCAAGAGAAACGTGGGAGTGCAATATTGAGCTTTCTGCTGCGCTTATTTTAGAATTAGTTATTAACTTATATCCCACATACCCTTACATTGCTCATATACGTGTAGCCGATTTTTTATCTATATGTTCCTAAAAATGTATAGTAATGCGCAATATTGTAGTCATAGGCTGAGGCAAATTCAGAGCAATTACCTTTTTCAACCACAGTGCTCTGTTTTTGTTGCAAACGACTATTTTTTTTTTGTGAAAATGTAAAATGGGAACATTCCATTTTGCAAGAATAAGTAGATTTGGATAACTTGTAGAAATGTAAACGCAAAAAACCATCATACTTGACATTTTGTCCAAAATCAATCATTCTTGCGAAGTGAAGAATTCTTTTTGCACTTCACAGGAATGATGGTTCGTTTGTCAGGCAAAGTCAAGTACGATGTTTGAGAAAATTGATCACTCGATATTATATATATATTTGATTTTCTAAGAGAACCTCTTGATGTATTAATTTCACATAAAAATAGACTCCTATGCATATTTGTACCACACATTCATCTCTGTTTTGTTAATGTTTGGCTTGAGTTGGAGCTTGGACATCGAGTCCATTGGAGCAATCACAAACGATATTTAAGACATTAGAGTGAGTTTTCATGCATTTTCAATTTTCTGCCTGAAATTTTATTATAAATGGTGCCAACATTCATTGTACATATCACATACTTCACAAGATACAATAAGAAGCCTAGCAACAACTGTGAATGTGGACAGATTATTGAACCACACATATTGTCTCCTTTTTTGTTTATCATTGCTGTATGTGTGATCATCAACCCTAACACTTTAGATGTGCATAAGAAGAAGAAACTCCAGAAAAATAATTTGTGAGCTAATTTATTGGTCCTTAAATGCTTGACATGTATGCAGGTACATTTCTTCAGAGATTTATGGAGAATTAGCCATCTTTTCAGTGAGACTCACTCTGTTAATGCAAATTATTGGGTTCATGGTAAGATCATCGTCCTCATTATTATGGATTCAGATGTATAGATTGGGGCCATCACTTGTAGATAGTACAGTTCCTCGAGATGGAGACTTGGATTTGAGGAACAGTTTTATGAGTCCTGCCACCCCTCCTGTAGTTAGACGTACTTCTGGTTCTGCCGATTTATTAGGAGGCTCCATCTACGATTCTGCATACTACTCGTCTCTTTTTTCAGATAATCAAGATGAAGGATCTTTACACTCGGTAGGTATCATTTTCTAGTTTCCTGATTAAGTTTTCCATGGTTGCATGTGAATTTGTTGTCTGTTTGTAGGGTCACAACCATCGCATTGGCATGGATCCTTCTTTGTCTGATCCTCTGTTGAAGCCATCTTTAAGCAAATCTTTTCGGGCTACACATGTAAGTCCTGACTTTCAATTTGGTACTTCTATCATCATATGAATATAATGTTCCTACGGTTGCTTTTCGCTGAAATGCACATAAATATATACAATAAATCTGCACCACACATATGGGAAGAGAATATTTTTAGTAGTGAAAGAAAAGTAAAAAAAGAAAAAAATGAGCACCATGGATTCGAACCCATGATCCCTCACAGGTGGCCAAGGAGTGATAACCATCTAAGCATAACATTAGATGCAACCTTTATTGCATATATATAGTATTTGTTCCTAAAACGCAGGGGCCATGGCCCCCTTTGGCCCTCATTATATTACGCCTCTGCATCCCGGTATTACTAATTTATTCAAGAATATGTGTGTGTGTGCACGCACGCACGCGTTCATGTGTGCTTGCTTGTTTGTGTGTATATTAAGATGAGAAAATAATATATGGTCTATAATTATCTAACGAAAAAGGTAATTAGCCAAAAATAATAAAAAGAGACCCAACAACGATGTCACAATAAACCAATAAACAAATTTGAATAAATGAAGCTTATACTAAAGTTTCGGAAATGAAATGATAGGAGCTAAAAATACATCATTTTAGAATACTCTTATAACTCTGGCAATCATTTTCCTAATGATCAAGTTATAAAATCTATTCTAAGATGCAACTTCGATTACATAAAGTGCAGCTAGCTAACACAATTTAAACATAAAAACACCCCGAATATATAAGAAAATAATGAAACTCAAATGACCTAAAATTCCGACTTTCCTAAACATTCCACCAAAGGTCATTTGTTCCTCATTTTATACTCCGTCTTCAACAATGTTGCTTATTTCCTAGATCAGTTAGGACAAAAGATAGGGGTTAAATCATGAGAGAATGAAACATAATATGTTAGCACACCTTGCCACAAATGATGTTTCTTTGATCGATGTAGTCCACTTTCGGTCCTCTTATGAAACAGTGAAAAGATATTTCTTTTGCGGAAAAGCTCCTCCTATTCCCAAATGCTTCAGCCTTTTCTCGAATAATGGATTATATATATTCAACGAACCAATATACGAAACCCCAGAAATGAATAAAAACTGAAAAGCCATCAGTTATCAATGATCATACTGTTTCCTTTTTAGTTGGTAAGAACCCTCTCATTCGCCTGTGTTTTGTTTGGGATTTGGAACCCTTTATCCCATGAACCAACTTCTTTCTATAATAATCATACTTCAGTTTGAATATCGATATTGCAACATATCATATAAATGGTATCGGATTTCATTGGTTATGAGGTAGTTTTTATATGAAAGCGTACCCGATAACCTCCATTTTATCTTCATTCTTGACTATGGTCAAACACAGAGCTGCTGTAGTTTCCTGGTGAACAATACTACAAAAACCTGTTGTTCCATTTTTCGCATGATATTAGACTGGGATAAGACGAAACTGAGTGGACAAAAAAACCAAAATATGTGGAACAAAAATTAAGGAGATGGATCAGAATTGGTAAATTACTAAACTATCTTTGTCAAATTAAAATACTAAAACCTTCCACAATTCTTTCACCCGCCTACCTCACTCCTGACCTTCCAGTCTTGTCCGGTGCAGTTCTGTACAGTCCTGTCCACGTACCAAACGCACCCTAAGAACGCAATATTTACAGTTCCCACTCCCTTCACAATGCAGTATGGGATTTTATCTTTCTACCCAACATATGAAGCTAGAGAATGAGCTCAATGCGATCCACGATATGAACAATACCAATAAAATGTGCCTTATTCTCAAATGGAACATGAAACAAAATATCGAAAAAGGAATTGTATTCAGCCAATCAAGCAAGATTAGTACGAAACAAAATGATGAACAACAACAGAACAAAATGAAGTAATGGAATTGCAGTTCCAGTATTTGAAGACAAGCAAATGATTTGAGTTTTTTAGAGAAGATCAATCCGATTTGATAGAAGATTTAGAGCAAAGTTGTGTGCTTGTTCATTTAGAGAAGATGCCATAAATGTAAGTTTTCCTTGTTTTTTTAAATTGAACTCTGTAAACCAAACCAAATGAGCCCAGTATTTCCCACCAGAAAGTGGGTCTTTTATAGGACTATACTACTATTTTAAATAGTTGAGATTAAAAATCAATGTAATTTGACAACCCTAAATTCATGCTAACGTGGATTTTCTTTTCTTCAACGTCAATACATGTATATGTATGGATGTATCTAATTGTATGTATATCTGTATGTATATGATATTTACAGGGTTAGATTCTAAGGTTCAGGATCAAGGAACCCTTTTAATCTCTTATTCAAGTGGCTTTATTGGAAGTGTTTTCACCAACCAAAGACACGTTCCTATGTGGGCGGCATAAATATGTTTCAACTCAGAGCTATTTCAAGAATCGCGCATATGCACTTCTTGAAACTGCTCAGCTTTTCGTCTCCACACGACACATCCATGCCTTCACCCACCTCCTTTTTTTCTTTTTTGTTAACCGCGGGTGTTCGAGTCAACTTGTGCACACCCTGACAAATCTCATGGGTCCTTGAAGATAACAACCAAGATAATCCCTAATGACTCTGAGGAGACTCTTGAGAAATCCCAAAATGGCACGATCACTTGACTCTTTAGTCTTTACATAAGTCATTAAAAGTTCCCAACAATACTTGTGTTTTTTATTCAAAGCTCTCGTTTGCAGGAAAGGAGCGTAGTAAGCAGGCTCGGGAGCCTTTAAACCAAGCTAAACACAGACGGTATGTCCCACTCAGAAGTAGGGTCTGGGAGGTTGGGGAGTGTTTGAGGTAGAGTATTTTCATCATATTCGATACCTATGGGCATAACTAGCATTCCCCCCCCCCCCCCCCATATTTTTGTTACCAAATGGAGGTTCATTCTTATACTTGAATTAAATGTACAGTTGCATCTTTACTTCCATGTATTAATTTAGTGGAAAAGGGCAAAATGCCGAACCGCTATGCATTTGCAACTGTCTTGCTACAAGGGTTGTACCTCATGCATGTTTCGGTTGTACATTCAGGCCATGGCAACTGTCATGCTACAACGGTTGTATTTGTGCATGTTTGGGTTATACCTTTGTATTGTGTTTGGATCTCCTTAAACATGGCAACCATCTTGCTACAAGAGTTGAACCTCATGCATGTTTTCATTTGTACCATGGTTTGATCGAAATTGACTAAGGGCCGTTTACCCCGCGCTTACCGGTAATACTCAAACACTTTCACTTAACTTACCGGGTAAGATTTTAGTCAACTAAAACGGCATTGTATGCAACATTTTAATGCCGTCGGATCACTAAGGCCGACTTTCGTCCCTGCTCGACGGGTGGGTCTTGCAGTCAAGCTCCCTTCCGGTAAGCGATTATCAGGTAACAGTCGTAACTCTCACTTACCGAATAAGACTCGCGGTCTTGTCATCGCTCTTACCGGGTAAAATTCTCAATCCTTGTTATGTTCATTCGACAAGCTAAAGAGAGCGGGTAAACGCTTATCGGATAAGCGTTTAGTAAACAACCCCCTAAGTCAAACTAAAATACTTTGTGCTAAAATAAGTGTCGAAATTTCAAAAGTATATACTTTCCGATTCTACCCATGATTATGAGATAGAAAAATTCATTAAACCCTCTATTATTAATGGTAAGATTGTCATTTGTTTAATTAAAAACGTAATTATTACACATTTTTAAAAATGTTTGTTATTTTCATTGTGTACATTTATTTCGAGACAAAGGAAAATAATATGATCAGTTTGCTAGGTTTGAAATTGAAACCAAAAGTTTGAATCCTTTTTTCATTCATTTTTAAAGAAGTTTGGTTTTCAAAGGTATCCCCCCTAAAATCGTAGAGTCTGTTGGCTTGGTCTCGCATTCGTTTGCTCGTTGTCATGAATCGTAAATGCAAGGCTGAAGGCTATATAATAAGGGGTAGGCTATATATATATATATATATATATATATATAGTGTTGTGAATCAAGGATGAAAAAGAAATAGAGAGAGATGGGGAAGTTGAATTCAAATGGGAAAAGGGAAGTTATAAATATAGTTTAGTCATTTATTAAAATAGTTCAAGACTCCTTTTATTTATTTTGGTAGGACAAAAAAACTACGTTATCAACTTATTGTTTCCCTTAGTCTCGTCTTATCCTTGTTTAACTACTATTGTCACCGTAACAACCTCCATCACACATTCGTCCCAATTCGTTGGTACTACTATAAACCTATGTATTTATGTATATAAAAATTGTGTAAAAATGTTTATAAAATATT
The DNA here is from genome assembly GCA_023525745.1 of Arctium lappa. Taxonomy (NCBI): domain Eukaryota; kingdom Viridiplantae; phylum Streptophyta; class Magnoliopsida; order Asterales; family Asteraceae; genus Arctium; species Arctium lappa. The sequence continues at coordinate 14,558,400 of CM042056.1, read as the reverse complement.
TACTTGATAGATAACATTTATAATTATTATATGATATATACAAAGGAAAAGTCCAAAAAAATCCAATGAAGTTTAGTATTTGGAATGATTAAGTTTTTGGACAATTTTATTGAATAAATAAGTCCTTTGGTATTTCAAAACCTGAACATCCTTATAATGAATAAATCCTTACATTTATAAAATCATTAGTCATTCCAAAACTTACAAAAGTTGTACCTAAAACATAAATATAAAGTAGCACCAACATCTTCCAAAAGTCATGCTAAAATATATTGAAAGTAGCACCAAAATATACAAAAAGTTGCATCAAAATATACTGAAGGTTACGTCAAAATATACCTTAGTAAAGTCTAATCTATATTAAATTGAAGGTTGTGGTATGAAGTATATGTTTGGTTGAGATACAACTATTTGACGATGAGTAATCGGACCACACGGTAGGCCTGGACAATGAGTAACCAAACCACACGATCGGTGTGGATGGTGGCAACGGTAGGTTGGCAGGGCTAAGGGTGGTGGCGACGACGGATTGGACCGAGTGTGTCGGCAACGATGGTGTAGGGAGGCGGGATTGAGACGAGGGTGGGGGGAACATGTGATGGGGCGGACAATTTAGGTTTATGATAGTCTTAGGGCTTTTTTTAAAAACTTTTACATGTTATACAAGTGGCATGTTACATTTTTAGGTAATAAGGACTTATTTGATATATTTAGAGCATCTCCAACCTTAGCACAAAAAGAAACACCAAAAACATCAAATATGATGGCCTATCAACACAAAAAAAAACTCAACTCCAACCATCCTCTAAAAAAATACTAAATTTGTGGACCCCACATTAAAATAACATATTTTATTTACTATTATACTTTATTTTTAAATAATCAGTAAAGTAAAAGAGTAAAGTGAAGTAGACCCTATGGATTTAGCATTAAAATAATTGAAAACAAAAAAAAAGAGTAAAGTGAGTGGGCCCTATGGATTTAGCGGTCAAGACTTTGGCCGGCATATATGCCGGAGGGATTTCGTGGCCGGCAAAAAAAAAAAATTAATATGCCGGCCGGTTGGAGCTAGGAAGCCGGCAAAAACGTGGTTTTAGCGGATGGTTGGAGATGCTCTTAAAAAATGTAAAAATTTATTTAACAGATTTTGAAATGATTAATGACTTATTTATTTAAAAAATTATCAAGACTTATACATAGTCGTATCTCTTATTCAATCATGTCCTAATCATATCAAACACCATACATACAACTTTTCCCGATTAATCATGTCTTAGCACCAAACAATAATTATTTTAAAATGTACAATCAAACACATCTTTAAAATGTTTTTAGATAATTTTATTTTAACTATAAACCAATAATTGTTTTCTTTCAAAATTAAGTTTTTAATATAAAGTTTAAACTAGAAGCGTACTCGCGTAATGCATCGAGATACATCATGATTTTAATATTTTATTTTATTTTTTTGTCGATTTACAGTACGATTTTGGATGATTTTGAGAAAGTGATAATGTTTTTTTTTATAAATTTGTTTAATTTAGGCTTAATAATATAATGTTTTTTATATAAAAAAATTAAGTATTTTGTTAGAATTCAATGATTATCTTATATATTTTAATAACATCTAGAAAAAATAATCAATTGCATATTTAATAATATAATTAAAACAATTTTATAGTAATATAATATATTAATTAATAACGATACATGAAAATGTCTATATAAAAGGAAGGTCATGCATATACCAAATTGGTGGGTGTTAGAAGCCTGCAATAGTAATATGTATCTTGTGCTTTGATATTTGTAAATTAAGAGATTTTTAAAATCTTACATAAAATGATGGTACCTTGTACATAATAATTTATATTTAAGAGTTTTTTATCCGTGATTTATAATACTAGAAGCGTACTCGCGCAATGCAGCGAGATACATCACGATTTTAATGCTTTTTTTTCTAGATTTACAGTACGATTTTGGATGATTTTGAGAAAGTGATAATTTTTTTTTATAAATTTGTTTAATTTAGGCTTAATAATATAATGTTTTTTATATAAAAAAATTAAGTATTTTGTTAGAATTCAATAATTATTTTATATATTTTAATGACATCTAGAAAAAATAATCAATTATATATTTAATAATATAATTAAAACAAATTATAGTAATATAATATATTAATTAATAGTGATACATGGAAATGTTTGCATAAAAGGAAGATCCTGCACATACCAAATTGATGGGTGTTAGAAGTCTGCAGTAGTAATATGTGTCTTGTGCTTTGATACTTATAAATTAAGGGGGCGTTTGGTTTGCAGATTCTGATGGAATTTGATGGAATTGGAATGTTCAATTCCTTTGACCAAATTCAATTTCCTTGTTTGGTTCATTCTTTTCTATGGAAGGAATGTGTGAATTCCACCAAATTTCACAAATGAAGGATTTGAACATTCCATCCTAAAACCCAATGATTTCAATGGAATTGAATCTTATATTTTGATAATTCCAAAGTTACCCTTTACTCCAAACTAAACCCTACTAATATTGATTATCAGTAAACACCAAATATCTCTCTCCTCTCTCTCACCCTCTCTCCTCTCGCTATCTCTCTCTCCTCTCTCTTTCTCTCTCCTCTCTTTCTCTTCCCTCTCTCTCCTATCTCTCTCCTCTCTCTCCCCTCTCTCTCTCTTCCCTCTCTTTTTATCTCTCCTATCTCTTTCTCTCTCCTCTCTCTCTTCCCTCTTTCTTTATCTCTCCTCTCTCTCTTTCTCTCTTTCTCCTCTCTCTCTTCCCTCTATCTTTTTCTCTCCTCTCTCCCTCTCTCTCTCCTCTCTCTCCTCCACTCTCTCTCCCTCTCTCCTCTCCTCTCTCTCCTCCTTTCCTCTCTCTCTTTTTCTCTCCTCTCTATCCCCTTTACTCTCTCCTCTCTCTCTCTCTCCTCCACTCTCTCTCCCTCTCTCCTCTCTCTCTCTCAACATCATTCATGTGCTAAAATAATAAAAACACTTTTTGTTAAAAATTAAACTATTTAATGATTATTTTATTAAAGTGATTTTTGTTTAAAAAATTAAAATAATCAAAAAGGATATTTTGGTCATTTACCAAAATTTCATTCCAATTCCGAAGCTACAATCTGTGAACCAAACAGAAAAATTCCAATTCATTTAACAGATTCCATTCCAATTCTGTCAACCAAACAGGTGGTCAAACCTGACAACATTCCATTCCAATTCCATCAAAGTCAAATTCCTTTGACATATTTTTTTCTATCCAAAAACATTCTACGAACCAAACGCCCCCTAAGAGATTTTTAAAATCTTGCACAAAATGATAGTACCTTGTACATAAAATATTATAATTAAGAGTTTTTTTATGTCTAGATAATGTTGATTAGGATGTTTGTTTAATAAAATATTGAATTTAGGGAGGAAATTGAAAGAGAACGCGGTTTTCGTTGTCAGTTTCCTACTTTCTCAGAAACTTCTTCTTTCCCCCATGGATAATCAATCATGATGCTCATCTTCATTCATCTCACAACCACTTCCAGTAACATCACAAACCCTACTATCATTTCTACACACACAAACTTGGAACAAATATGTATGTATACACTTCCATTACTCATCTGTATCTATATATATATATATATATATGCATACGTAAATGGAAAACGAAACTCATCTTCCACCATGAAATTGACTTTTTAGATCTGGAATTTTTTTAATCCAATCTCCTCAAAATTTCATCTCAGATCAAAAGCGGTTTCTATGGTTTAAATGATGAAGGTTTCTAGGGTTTTGATCTGTAAAAACATCGTTTAACTTCACAAACCCTAATTGTTGATCTTGATTTATAATTCATAACAGAGCTTGATTTGAAGTGAAATATGGAGGAAGATAGAGAGTCTACAAGGTATTGGTGCCATGAATGTAACCGACCAGTTACCCCGATTTTCGAGGTCGAAGCGATCAAGTGTTCGTCTTGTAATGGCGGATTTGTGGAGGAAATGGAAAGCGTAAGAAGCGACAACTACCATCACCACCAGGAAACAGATCCTGATCCTGATCCTGATCGTGCACTCTCGTTGTGGGCCCCGATCTTGCTTCGCATGATGAGCAACCCTCGTCGTCGCCGGAGATTTACTCAGGTCGAGTTTGAGGAGGAGGAGGAGGAAGAAAACCGCCATGATTCCGCCGAACACCACCGCCGCTACCACTTTCAGCACCACCGTGACCTTGAGGGAGGAGAGTCCGAGTTGGACCGTGAGCTAGAGTCGATCAGGCGGCAGCGGATGAGGTCCGCCACCGTCCTCCAGCTCCTTCGGGGTGTTCGAGCTGGAACGGTATCCGGCTCGGAAAACAATACCGATATGAGGGATGGAGTAGACGGTAACCGGGCCCGGGACCGTGTTATTCTGATTAATCCTTATAATCAGACCATCATAGTTCACGGAGGTGGCGATGGTGGTCGTGGCGGAGCCAGTGGCGGCATTTCGTCACAGACCCACCCAATCGGTTCCTTGGACGATTATTTTACGGGTCCGGGATTAGAACTATTGCTGCAGCATTTAGCTGAGAATGACCCGAATAGATACGGCACCCCTCCCGCACGAAAAGAGGCGGTCGAGGCAATGCCGACCCTTACAATCGACGAACATTCCGTTCAATGTTCCGTTTGTTTGGATGATTTCGAGGTTGGAATCAATGTTAAAGAAATGCCTTGTAAACATAGGTTTCATAGCGAATGTATCTTGCCATGGCTAGAGCTTCATAGCTCGTGTCCTGTTTGCAGGTACGAGTTGCCTTCCGATCAGTCGAAGCTCGACCAAGAACGACAAGGGTCCACGGTTAGTTTAACCGATGGTGATGTCGGGAATAGTGAAGACGGCAACGGGAGAAACACGAGGCGGTTTTCCGTTTCTCTCCCTTGGCCTTTTAGTAGCTTATTCTCGTCGACCTCCGGGCCCCAAACCGGGAGCTCGACGACATCGACATCGGTGTCGGGTTCGAGTTCGGGTTCTTCACCACGAGCTCATGGGACTCGTCCTGAGGACGATAATCACTAAGCTGAATGAGCAAGTCCCCCCTCATTCTTGTTTCCGTGGCTTTCTGCTTTGTTACCGAGTCGTGTACATATATCGGTTACTAATAAGTGTAATATCGACAGAAATATATAGCCTTTTTCGCCTGCTTGTATGTATCATATATATAAATGGTGTAATGCCTTTCTTGATCTAACGTCTTTATAAATCGTTGTTACTTACCTAGTTGACTCGCCAACGACACCTAAATGGACACGAGTTGTCTGAGTACAAAAGAAAGTTTCTTGTTCATAGACAATTAAATTTCTTTGCAGATTCCGATATCCTTTCACTAGCACCTTTGTATTTCTGCGTGATGTCCTAGATGACGTTCACATAAAATTGGTCATGCGAGAATACTGATTCCGATATTTTAGTTATCGAGTTAACTCGTTGCAACTGTGTTTTTGTCCGTGGGGGAGTAAAAAGAGTCGAGCACGATAAGCAAACAGTCGGGCATAACGTAATTTTGCCGACGCCCAACTGTAGTTTTATATGCCGGAATACATAAACTTATGGGGAATTCAGTTTATCGATGGTACGACCATCGATAGTAGTTTACTGATATCATACATGCCGACAGACAAACGGGCCAAAAATACAGGGAATGAATCGTAAAGAAACTTGAGGGAACGCAAAAACAAGAATCGGGATTGATACGAGTTACTTGACGTTCACGATCTTGATGATAGATGCGGTTCCAACACGGTGGAGAGCTACAACAGCGTCACCCGCCTTGCAGAGTCCTTTAACTTTGGCATGTTCCAACGCGAAATACAGTGCTTCTTCCGTCGATTCTGCGTGAGAAGCTCTAGCGGATCCTGCAGATAAAATCGGAACCAAACCCCGGAAGATAAGACTATGACGAGCCGGGGTTTCATCACTGCAAGACCAGTCGAAAGAATCGGTCTTGATTTCCGGAACCACCACTGATAGGATCGGCATGCCAGGCCTGTATTTAGCCACCAGTTTTGCGGTGCTTCCTCCCCTGGTTAGGACCAGAATGAGGGTGGCTCTGGATGAGTTTGCGGTTCGGACTGCAGCAGAGGCCAGACTTTCGAGTGGGCTCATGGGTACAGGTGCATTTGCAGCGATCCTCTTGAAAACATCTGCATAATCGATGGTGTTTTCTGCTTCGATGCAAATCTTGGCCATGGTTCGAACCGCTACTTCTGGGTAAGCTCCTGCAGCCGTTTCGCCACTAAGCATGACACAGTCTGTGCCATCTAGAACAGCGTTGGCGACATCTGTGGCTTCGGCTCGAGTTGGCCTTGGAGATTTGATCATCGACTCCAACATCTGTGTGGCGGTGACCACGGGTTTTCCTTGTAGGTTGCACTTGTAGATCATCACCTTTTGCGCCAAGAATATCTTTTCGATAGGGATCTCCATTCCCAAATCACCTCGTGCCACCATAAACGCGTCGGAGTTGGCTAGGATCTCATCAAAATTTGCAACCCCTTCTTGATTCTCAACCTACAAAAGATGGTCACAAATCATGTGTTTTAATGTTTGCTTCAATTGAATCCTATTAGAGCAACTCCAATGCAACTCCAATGCAAGGTAAATGAATTTTTTTTTACCGTTTAGAACATTCCTATCCGGTTACAAGTAACTTTTTTGGGTTAAAAAGATGTAGGTAACAGATTGTTTAAAATAAGAAAGTTCAATGGTTTAGTCATTAAAAAAAAGTTTAGGGACTAAAACTTTATAAATTTGGATAAAAAAAATAGCGGAAAGCTAATGTGGCAAAAACAATAAGTCAATAAGAATATGACCATACCTTTGACATAAGAAGGATGTTCTTGGCGTGGTCGCCCAACAACTTTCGAACCTCAATCAGATCCGAACCTTTGCGAACGAAAGACAGAGCAATCATGTCAATCTTATTAGGAACACCCCATTTGAGTATGTCGTCTTTGTCTTTCTCCGTCAAAGTTGGTAGGTCAACGATCACTCCCGGGAGATTGACATTCTTTCGCTCACCAAGAACCGCAGTGTTCTCACAACGACAACGAACCAAGCCCTTTTCAGTGTCACAAGAAAGAACTGTGAATGAAATGGTGCCATCTGCGCACAGGATCACGCTCCCTGGTTTTACATCGTAAGCCAACTTTTTGTAGCTCATGCAAATCATCTTGTCGTCGCCTTTAATGTCGTAATCTGTAGAGATGGTGATTTCTACCCCTTGCTTCAGCTGGATGGGTTTGCCATCTTTCAGAAAACCAGTTCTAATCTCTGGACCCTGAAAACACCACCAAATATATGAACAGATTTGTTCCAGCTAAAAGAGGTTCAAAATTTAATTCTCCATGTAATATAATCCACAAGGTCTATTGTCCAACAAATGGGTTTTATGTGAATCTGAGAAAATTTCGTGCAATTTTCCAATAAATTTTTATAAAAAAAATTAATGTTTTTTGTGTATTGAAATATATATCCATGTCATAATTATTCTATTTCTTTTAATCGCAATTTAGATGTTTCAGATAAATATTGATGATACTATAATTTTTTTTAAAAACAAATCCAGTTATTATTATTTTTTCCAAAAGAAAGGAGAGCAACAAAAGATTCATGTTATTATTTATGTTTGATCATATTAAAATTCATAATAGTTAACCATAAACATAACAATGATACGAATGCAGATGGGAACACATTAATTAGATCGTTGAACGTGGGTGTAATCATCATTCCCTATTAATAGAAGTCTGAGAGAAGGCTTGGTTAGGGTAATGGGTTTGAAGAATTATGTGGCTTCATGTGAAATTTTTTGCAATCTATTATGATGGATTGATAAATGAAAACAGAGTCACTATCTGTGAATTAAAGCATCAGTGAATTAAAGCATCGATTATTTAGGAGCCTTTTACCAAACGTCTACCAGGTAAGTGTTACTAGGTGTCACTTGCCTTAGCAAGTGATCTTGCCCAGTAAAAGGTATAGCAATTTTATCCGGTAAGTGACGGAAAAGACTCTTACCCGGTAAGCGTTTAATGGGGAAAGACACTTACCAACAATTCATTTTGATGGCCGGGAATGTTACCCGATAAGGTAAGTGAGTGATGATTATTGCCTATCAGCGTTTGGTAAAAGCTCTTTAATAATTAGATCTATGAGATTGCACCTCAATCATAACAAAATCAAGCGAATGTATATCTCATTCGAAGATACTATATACAAGATGTTCGTAGACGTTATCTCTTTGTCTCAAGAGACAGAGAGGCTGAACTTCTAAAGATTATTTTGTCTTGTTAAACAAGCATCAAAACCACAAGGTCACCTCCAAAAAATGGTTGGTTTCTGTTCTTTGGTAATTGATTCAGGCTTACAAAATTGACTCCAATTGCATAGGTTTTCAGTCATGATTAAAGGAACTCAACTCTCATAAAAGCAGAAGGATTTGCTGATCTACGAGATTGATGACAAAATGGCACCGATTGTATGGCCATGACCAATAACAACTTCTTAGATGAGATCCTAATGAACTACAATCGATTTCCCAATAAAATCGGAGACTAGTTCAAACTTCGTATGAACCCTAAATTTCTGCTGATCCATACGACAGAAGTAATCGGTTTGACTACCGAAGTCAAAATTAAGTAACTGAAGCAATGTCACAGATGATCATACACGATATTTATGGTAATAATTGACCAATCAGATCTATATATCATACGCATAAACACATATAGATATAGTAGATGCTAACGGCATATAATCGATTGAGTAGTAAGAGAAGCGAGAAAACATACTTTGGTGTCGAGCATGACTGCACAAAGGATACCAGTGTTATCCATGGCGGTCCGGAGATTATCGAGTGTTTCCTGATGATACTCAAAAGATCCATGTGAGAAATTGAAGCGAGCTACGTTCATACCTGCCTTCAACAGCTTCTCGACCATTTCAACGGATCTGGAAGCCGGTCCAAGAGTGCAAACGATCTTAGTTCTCGGCCTCTTCACGCCGACTTGTTGCAGACTCTGATCAGTGTTCATCTGATCCATTTTCTCTTCGATCCAAACGAAATCAATGCGATCGATTGCTTCTCGAATGGAAATCTGAGACGAGAACTCCCAGATTTGATTGGAAGTCAAGAAATTTGTGTGTGTGGTGATGATATGAAAGCGATGTGATGGTAAATGAAAGCCATGGACATGGAAGATTTAGAAATTAGTAGTTGTTTATTCATGGCACATGCTTGATGATTCATCCCACACACACAATAACAATTTTTAACGTTTTGTGATTCATTAATTGAGTAGGTTTTAGAACCCTAATTTCATCAATTTGTAATAATTAGCTTACTAGTTACTACAATCATCATGCATGACTACTTGATTAGACCTTTTATGCTATTTGTTTCTTGCTAAATTTTTTATTAAAATAGAGTAAAAAGAATCTCTAAAAAAATTTGTATACAACTCCAATACCTATTCTATTTTAACAATTTTAGTATTAATTATCTTATTAAAATATTCAGTTTATTTAATTATATTATTGAGGAGGCGTTTGGTTCATTATAAGGAATGAAAAGGGGAATGCAAGAGAATGGGAATAGAAATTGACATTGCATTGATGTTGTTTGGTTAAACCAATATAAATAATTAATAAAAAAATGTTTTATATAATATTTTTAATACAAATATGTGACATCCAACATGAAAATAAAAAATATTTTACATTCAACATCGACAAATGAAGGAACGTATGAGAAAAGATGACTAAGCGGAAAAAAAAAATTTCATTCCCCACATTTTGGTCAGGAATGGAAATTAATGGGTTTGAGGTAATGAATCAATTATATTATATTAAACCAAACAACAGTTTTCATTATTATTCTCATTCCTTACCCCTCAATACCCCCAACCAAACACCCCCTCAATATATGGAAAGTTGAGAGAAAAAAAAAGTTGCTTTTTAGGGGTAATGATTAACTTTGGGGGAAAACTATTTATTTAGAGGTTTCTCTTAATTTGGAGATTTTTACAACCTCTCTCATTTTTTCTCTATTTTAGCATAAAAGATAGCCTGTTAGATCAACAAAAATGCTAAAATCCTAATTTTTTCTATTTTAACATACCTGTTGTAGATTCTTTTATGAGTTATTGTAGTGAGAGCATAGCTATAGCATCTCCAAGAGCTTCTTTAAAATGTAAAAAATGAAGATTTTGATCAACTTCTTGTTCCAACAAGTTTTTCCAAAATTTTCTCTAAAATGAAGAAAATGTGGAGATATCACAAAAAATGATTATCAAAGAGAGAAAAATGATTTTTTATTATATCCCAACAATGATAAACTTTGAAATGGAATGTTTAGGTAAGAGAAATAATATTTTATTAAATACTAGAATTGTACTCGTACAATGCAGCGAGATACATCACGATTTTAATGTTTGCTTTTATTTTATCTAATCAGTTAGTTAATTTGGATAAGGTTAAATGTTAGTTAATTTTATCTAATCAAGTTACATACACACCTACCTATATGTGTGTAATCATTTCATTCTTTGATATATTGAATCTTCTCTCTCTCCATGAAAATTTTGCAAACATGTTCATAGGAGATATGTTTAGCTGTTGAACATATCTATCTTGATTAGGGAATTGTGGATGTGTATTAGCCTAAACTCAAATAACCTTGATAGTGGGGGCTAATAATATATTAAGAATAGTGATTATTCACGTCCTAATCATTGATTAACTGCACGTTTTCACCTTCTGTTACCCTACTTTCTAACAGTTATACTCAAACCAAATTAAAGATTGGTTTTCATTGAACCCAATTATTTTATTTTATTTTTACTTTTTTGCTATTAAAACGAAGGCTTCAAGAGTGCCCGAATAAAAATTCGATCTCACGTATATTTAAGTTTAATTGAATGATTATCTGATCCTGATTTTTAAAGTCACAAATCATTCTGAAAGCATACATCCAGACACTTCTTTAATTTTCTGTTCATCTAATGTTGAACTTTCACTTGACACTGTGTCATGCGTATGACCTTCGCCTTACGACTCCATAACCATCCCACTCGATTGTCGGCCACAACAAATAAGGTATATAGTGGTTAGAGATGACAAGAACGCTCAATCAGTTACGTTTTTGTTAACAAATTAACATTGGTTTTTTTTTCTTAATAAGATCACTCAAAATTACAGTCATAAAAAATATTACGTCATTCTAATAAAATTATAGAAAAATAATATAATTAACATGACTAAAATGTTCTTTTTTCGAACATGTAATTGAAAAAAATGTAAAAATGGTTAAAAAGTAGGGAATTTAATTAAAATGCCCTAAGTTAAAAAATCAGTACCCAATATGCCCTAAATATTGTTATTTTTGCCAAAATACCCCCTAGGTCCGCGTTTTTCACTGTTACACGCGGACCTGGTCCGCGTTTTGTCCGCGTTCACTATTACACGCGGACTTGGGCCGCGTTTTGGCCGCGTTTCGAGAGTTACACGCGGACCTGGTACTCGTTTGGCTTCAATGCGCGTTTGGTCCGCGTTTGGTCCGCGTTTTCCACTGTGAAACGCGTATCTGGGCCGCGTTTTTTGTTAAAAAACGAGGGTTAGGTTCGCGTTTAATAGTGTAAAGCGTATTAGGGTTTGGAAAATTAGGGTTTCAGGCCTATGATTTCATGTGTGGTCAACTGTTTGTGACGTATTTTTTGAATGATTTTACTGTTTTTTTCCACATTTTAGTCTGATTCTCATACAATAAGTGTACCATTGTCATTGAATATGTGGTTCACATTCATTTTCTCCATTCAATTTTTTCTATAAAGATTAGTAAGATTAGATGCAAAATCGTTCATCACATCCACTTGAATTGCTTCATTTTTCATACTACTGAAAAAATGAGTTCATCTGTTCAAAAAACTAGAGTCTTATTATGTTTCGATGGTCAATGGATGCAAAACAACAATGGGTGGGATTATATTGGCTACACAAAGCGTGGTGTATATATTCCAATAATGGTTTCGTATAAGACGTTTATCGATTACGTCGTGGGAAAGTGTGGAATCGGAGATTCTGCTGCTTGCAAGTTGGTGTTCAGACGTGCAGATGGCTCACTGATGGAGATAACCAACGATGACGAAATCCTTGGTTTTATGCTACTTGCAGCCGATTCAGAAATACCTCCACAACTTTTTGTGTATGTCGCACCATTGGTGGGCGATGACGAAGATGATGACGAAGATCATGACGAAATCCATGTCGGTGGTAGTCAACTGGAGCCTGACTCTCAATTTCAGGCATCCTACGACACCACACTTTATTCTGATCATGCATATCGTCCTAACAAATCTTATCCCGAAGTTGTTCCGGAGACGCAACTAGAAGAAGAAGAAGAAGAAGAAGAAGAAGAAGAAGAAGAAGACCCAAAAAGACGGTTTGTTGGAGTTGCTGATGACGAAACACATGTTTTCACAACTGGTATATCTGATCTGGACAGATCAGATACCGATAATGACGAGGACGAAGAAACATATACCCCTAGCAATAAATCATTTGGTGTGTTAAACGATTATTTTGATATGCCCCATTCTCTTCCTAACTCGGAGACCCATAAACCAGCCTACCAACCCGCACCTTACAATCGTAGTACAACTATACATGAAGGTCAAATATTTCATACGAAGGAGGAAATGACCGTACAGTTGGGAATGAAGTTCTTGCGAGAGGGTTTTGTGTTTAGAGCGAAGAAATCCGACAAACGCAGATACAAGGCTGTCTGTGACCAACAAAATTGTGAATGGAGTATGTCCGCGAAGTCCGTGGGCCCTAAAGGAGGGCTGTTTGTCGTTAGAAAGCTGAACGACGTACACACATGTTCGAGGACACAACTAAATGCCAGCCACCGGCAGGCCAACAAAAGGACTTTGGGCCACATACTGAAAGACAAGTTTCTTGACGCTAGCAGGTCATTTCGGCCGAAGGACATCGTCAACGATATAAATCAGCAGTACGGGATCAACATTGGTTACCACCAAGGATGACGTGCGCGATGCAAGGCACTACTAATGGTGAGAGGCACTCCCGAGGAGTCGTACGAACGACTCCCTGCGTATTTATATAACTTGGAGCTGAAGAATCCAGGTACACGCACCAGAATAAGGACGGATTCAAACGGACGTTTCGAATTGTGTTTCGCTGCACTTGGATGTGCGGTAAGTATATTAAATCGTCGTAGCTTTACATATTATGAATTTTAACATTTACAAATAATAACCACGTACGTTTATTGCAGATCCGGACGTTTTTGACAAATCTGCGTCATGTCCTTGTAATAGACGCTGCCCATTTAAAGGGGCATTACCTGGGTATGATGTTCTTGGCGGTTGCCATGGACGGAAATAACAACATTGTGCCCTTGGCTTTCGGAGTAGGAAAGTCCGAGACGGGGGAGGAGTGGGGTTGGTTTCTGAACATGTTGCGGGAATGTATTGGAGCCCCGGAAGGGTTGGTGTTTATGTCCGACAGGGCTCCTTCCATAAGCGCGGCAATTTCTGCCGTGTACCCCTCCACCCCTCACGCCCTATGTTGTCGACATTTGGAGATGAACGTGAAAAGCGCGGACACACGTATCACAACAAACAAGACCACGTACTGGAAGGCGTGCAAAGCATATACTATTAGGGAGTTCGAGACCTACATGAATGCACTACGATATGAAGTACCTCGTGGAGCACAAGTTATGGACGAGGCTGGTAAAGAGAGGTGGTCAAGAGCCCATTTCCCTGCACAACGGTATAACATAATGACCTCTAATAGTGTAGAGTCGGTGAATGCACTGTCCCGTTTTGCACGCAGGTTACCCATTGTCGGCCTTATAGAGTACTTCCGAGATTTTCAACAAGAGTGGTACCAACTTCGACGACGAAAGGGAGGTTGATAAACTCTAAAATCTTTAACTTATATGTTTGTTGCATTTTTCGTCTTCCGTATAAATCGTAACACAATTAACACATATTTGTAGATGAAATGCGTAATCATCTCACACCAATGGCGGAGGAGATAATTAGCAGAAGGTCGGGAAAGTCTACGACATGGAGGGTAAGTCAGATTGGACATGGTAAGTTCAACGTTCGGGATATCCGTTATCATGCGACTGTCGATATGGTCAACGGTGTTTGTGAATGTAACCAATGGCAATATTCTGGTTTACCGTGCGGTCACGCCATCGCTGCTGCAAGGTCAATGAATCGTAGAGATTGCAGCGATCTGGCTATATCTTACTACACGTCCAATACTTACCGGTCAACATATCATGAGCTGATCTATCCTGTTGGACCCCCTCAATCATGGGTTTTGCCACACGTCCCCCTTCCGCCATGCTATCCACCGTTAATAACCAAGAGACGTGCGGGGAGACCAAGAAAGAACGATCGGCGTCCATCTCGTGGTGAGGATCCGATACAGAGAACGTGTACTAGGTGTGGAGCAGTAGGACATACTCGTGGTGAATGTCCAACTCCTGCCCCTTCAACCGTGCCCAGGAGAGCTTCTACTAGCCAAAGATTTCTCTCTCAAGGGTCATCGGACCTAGAACCACATGGAACTTTAAGGCATGATAGCATTGACCTTAACATTGACTTCCCTTGATTGTAACCACCTCATCTTCTATGCTAAGTGATATTGTTATTATGTTAATTGTTGATTTTATCTACCTTATCGTGATTGTGAAATTATATTATGTGTAAATAAAAGATAAAACATAAAAGCATCGTTTTATTGAAATTAAAGAAAACGAAATGGTGCATCCGTACAACATTCAAGCATCGATAAAGTAAAAATTAATGCATAAAATAAAACTTAGGTTAAACGTTAAAGTGCATCCATACAACAACCACCCTTTGAGAAACCTACTACGGGTAGATTTCCCGGCACTTCGTAACCCAGCCAGCCTTTGCCTTCATATGCTCCTCCATGACGGTGTAGTTTTTTTTATGTCTACCAGTTCATCTTCTAACTTTCTAATCTCCTTTTGTTTCTCCCTGACATCGCGCTTCATATTCTCCAGGAGCTCCTTCTGCTCCGCAATAGTTGCTTCTTTGTCCTTCTGAAGTTCCATGTTTTATAGCCACGTCCTGCCTGTATTTCGTATCTCTTCATTTGCCTCATCACAGGACCTTTTCAACCTGGTAGGCAGTACCTGAGACATTGGTAGACCTGGACCCTGGTTGGATTGATACGTAGGAGGGGGCATTCCTCCATGAGCAGCGTAGTATGCGGCTTGGGCATTGTTAAACTGCTCCCACTTCTGAGGCGTTATCGGTTCATCGTAAGCAGTTAACCCAAACTGCGCCCAATCCTCCGTTGTATCTGGTGCATTCCAGTCAATCCTTGAAGCTCCATCATTTAATTGGTCGATGTCCACGGAGCGTGAAGTGCCAGCCCCATTCGTTGACCTTTCCCCCCTACCGCGTGAACCTCCAGCCATCAAGTAATGAAAATGTAGATAATGTATAAAATGTAGATAATATTTGTAAATGAAAGTGAGGGTAGAAAGGATAGATATGAAGTTGTGAAATAGTACTTCACCGGAGCATCTACTTATAGTCCATGCGAAGATCGGTTCATGATAGTTTCAAAGGCATAGTCAAACGATTCCTCTGCAAAGCCTGAAATGATTTGTTTTTTATGCCATGGTCAAACGATTCCCCTGCAAAGCCTGAAACGCGGACTAACCCCGCGTTACACCACTAAAACGCGGACTAACCCCGCGTTACACCACTAAAACGTGGACTAACCCCGCGTTTTGTTACTAAAACGCGGACTAACCCCGCGTTACACCACTAAAACGCGGACTAACCCCGCGTTTTGTTACCATATGCGGAGATAGGTTTGTAACCATGGTCAAACGATTCTTCTGCAAAAACTAAAATGATTCTTCTGCAAAGCCTGAAATGATTCCTCTGCAAATACTGAAATGATTCCTCTGCAAATACTGAAACGATTCATTTTTTTTAACAATTGTTCCTTGTGGCTATAAATACCCGTGTTATAGTAACTGTGAAATTCACAACACTAAAGAGTTGTCGGTTTGTACTTTTACTTTCTATGGTTTTGTTTCATTAATAAAATCGTCCAATGTATTTTGTGGTTTGATGCGTTTATATTTTTATACTACAAAATTATACCGTTATTGAAGTGTACAGCAAGAAAGTTGAGCTTAACACTTCCAAAATTGTATCACCCGAGCATATAAGAAGTCGTTGGGGATTCCAGAAAAACCAAGTGTCATGTAGCCATAGTTTGACATTTCAATGACCGACAATGTTACCTACTCACTTCATTTAATGACGTCGTTTCAATGTTTGTTTAGATGAACTTGTACCGGTTGTTTTCGAACCCTACCAGTTTGTCATTAATAATTGGTAAGTTTAAATAATATTTTGTTTTTTATTTACCAAAAGAACTTTTTCATGTACTACCATTTTCATATCAATTTGTGATCTTGGGAGTTAACGAATTCTATTTTTATATAAAATAAAACATCCGATCCAAATTAGTTATCTAAGTAAAAAAGGGTTTTAATATTTAAAATGACTTTAAAAAAAAGAATCATATTTGTTATTTCAAGAGGCCCATCACAACTCACAAGTAACATAAAAAGTATCCCCAACCTAATCGTTTATTTGGACAACCAACGAGAAAAGGGTCTCCGCCATGTAATTACGCCATTCCCTTGCCACATGCTCAGTTGCATCTGGTGCAACTGTTGGGTGCAGACCTTCAATAAACTTGGATATGTTACGACACACCCACACACCGCAATCCCCAAGGCCCCCAGTCTGTTGAGGTGCATCAGGATCATAGATAACCTCTAATTTCTTGCTGGCCTTGATACGATCCGGCGTGTCGTGTATCTTTTTTAACAACTTCGACAATTGTTTTTTGAAGATCCTAAGGCGTTCTTCCAAGGGCAAAGTGTACCTTTTGCTCGTAAATTGTCAAATAAGACCAGCCTCATTTCACGGAGGTACAGAACACCGAGCACCCAATGTTTGTCCACGACGCATATGGGGATGTATACCTGAGATTTTACAATAACACAATAATAGTTAGTAACAAACAAGTTGAACAAAAATTATGTAAATCGATTTCCATACCTCGTCGATGTCCATCCAAGCTGGATGAGTTCTATGGCCCAGTCCATTGCATGTTTCGAACACAGACCTGTATCCTTGGCCCGGCCGTGTAAGCCACTCAAAGAAGTTGGAGTCCATGACCGTCCATCTGGCATGTGGAGAGCGGGATTCTTGGATCATTCTAACCCAAGCGTCGATTTGCTATACACAAAACATAGATTGTTAGACCTGTCATTAGAAATGTAGTTGTTTATATGACTATATTTAAATACTAACCAGATCCTCGAAATCCCCACTACCACCTACACCCAACAGTAGCATGAAAAAACCGGCATTCATTTGAAGGCCGCCGTAAAATGGACACATCAGGTGGGGGAGCTGATCACTGATACATAATTCCCTGATATGTGCCGCCGAAACAAACACCGATTGCCCCGCGTCAGTCATCGTAGTGTCTCCCCCAACCTTTCCCTTGCCCTTTGCCTTCACCCTTGCCTTGGTTTTTTTCTTAGGTACTGTTGTGGTCGAAGCTTGTTGGACATATGGGGAACAAAGGGCTGGCCCCACAACAGCGACCCGTCTCGCCCTCTCATGTGCTGCCTGATCTGGCTCATGTATGGCCATGTCATCATCATCGAAGTGGTCATCGATGATATTATCAGCCATCGGAGTACTCACCCGCGCCTGGGTGGTGTCAACCCCCGACTCCGACCCCATCGAATAAGGGATGGAAGTTCCCAAAAAATCTTCCACCAACCCGCTTAGGACGGACAGCCCCGGCCCCGGCTCCATCATCTGGGGTCTGTAATAGTCCCCCGCCTGCATCCCAAACTGGTGACGTAGGTCATTATAAGAATCTTCAAACGTAATAACAAAAAAAGAACAACAATGAGCACTCGTCGTAACTTACATTTTGCTGGAATGATGGGGTCGAGAAAGGGTAGTTTCCTCCGGTTGCCGCCTGTGTGTACCCCGGCGACGTGTAGGCTGGCGTCGTACTTGTCATCCCAAACTGGTGACATGGATTATAATGAGCACTCTTAATAAGAATCTTCAAGCGTAATAACAAAAAAAGAACAACAATGAGCACTCGTCGTAACTTACATTTTGTTGGGATGATGGGGTCGAAAAAGGGTAGTGTCCTCCTGCTGCCGCCTGTGTGTACCCCGGTGACGTGTAGGATGGCGTCATACTTGTCATCCCAACCTGGTGACATGGATTATAATGAGCACTCTTAATAATTACTTTCAAACGTAATAAAAAAATAACCTACATTTCGCTGGGATGATGTGGTCGCATATGCCGCACCCGTGTACCCATGCATTTGCCCAGGCGACGTGTAAGTGGGCGCCATGTTCGTCGACACCTAATACAATCATGGAACGTAATATCAATACACAAACCAATATTAAAGTATTGGGCGTAATATCCCCAAATTAAGTTAAACACTAACGTGAGTGTGGCGAAGGTGTGCGGTGAGGGCCTCGAGCTCTCTTATGCGTCTGTCCATATCGAGGGCCTCGAGGTCTCTTACGCGTCTGTCCACAGAGGTCATGTACTCCCACTTATCTTGGTATGGGTCTATATCAGGCATCCTATGATGGGTGGGGCTAGGGGGAGCTTGATAGGTGGGGCTAGGAGGAGCCTGATAGCTAGAGCTAGGGGGAGCTTGATAGCTAGAGCTAGGGGGAGCCTGACGTCGCGTGCCATCATCGTCATCTTCATCATCATCGTCATCATTGTCATCGGGATCAGGACCTCTACGTCGGGACCTCTTTGTCGGTCGCCTGCCCGCCGAACTTTCAAAAAAGGCGACGCTCCGTCGAAACCAACTCGACTGCTGCTCATCCTGAGTAGGCCTCAGTTCCGCATATGGCGCATTAACAACCTAAAAAATTATAATACATATAAATCACAAATAGTTTTTTAATTACTACAATTAAAAATATAGTAAGAGGGCGTACGCTCAAAGCTGAGTTGAAGATCCCAATGCATGCAGACTTACTAAGGACAGCATCTCGATCCCATTTGGTTCCCCTAATCAACCTGTCGGAGCGCTTGGTGAAATTTTGCCGGCAGGCAGGAAACGTCTCCAAGATCCATATCTGGAATTACATAAATTGAACAAGTACGTTAGAATAAATCCGAAATTAGCAAAATTAGTTAATGAATTGATATTTATGTTATTGTACTTATCTAACCTTTAGGGCGTGTGCAAACCCGTTCAACGTCATCTTGTTGTTTTGCTGGTTCTTCTGCTTGCGTTTGGCGATGGCACCGTGGAGTCCTTTGTATGAGTGACTCCAGATGTAGCTACCCCACGGATAGCGGTTAAACCTCTCCAAGTCATCGACAACGATAAGTACAGTAGAGGAAACCGACAGCCTTGGATCACGACCCATGAACATCAAATCCGCCATCACCACCAAGCAAACACGCACAGCATCCTCATCGGATATCGCACCCAGACCAGTTCTCATCGTCTCGAGGACGGTTCTCAGCGTCAAGATACCTGGTGCAAGGCCGGGCCAAACCCTACTAACGAAGGACTCATCTGTCAAGGTAGGAAGGTCGGGTATTTGTCCGAAAAGGAGTCCTGTTACAATACAGAACTCACGACGACCAAAGTGCATGCGAGTCCCACACACGTGAAAATACAATTCCTCCGGCTGTGGTCTCGCAACCTCGACCTCCATCTGTAAAAACATGTGTACTAGAAGGGGGTCCTGTCCAATATTGGTAAGCTCGAGCCATGGCCCGAAAGATGTGCGGCTAAACATTTCGTGTCAACGTTGTGCCCGTTCAGGTGGACACGCTTCAAAAGCATCTCTAATTTCCTTTACCATGGCGATGCGGCATTTGAACGAAAGATCGACGTTATCAAAATCGTCCTACATAGTAATGCAAGGATGTTGTCAACGCACCTAACTTATAACTAACGATGTACATTTTGTTGATTTCATCTATTGGTTATTTTTATAAAAAATAAACCACTGAATCTATTGGATTTCCAGGTACTAGGGGAATCACGTGGATTTCTTAAATCCCTAAAAACCTTAGGGCTATTTACACCCGTTTGACAAAATCCAAATCGATATGTTGCGGTTTTTATTATTTCGGATTTAGGCAACTAAGATTAACGCAATCTCTACAATTATTTTATGAAATTAGCGCAATCCCTAAAACAAGCCCAATCTCTACACTTTTTTATACAAAAAAAATAATAAAACACAATCTCTAAAATTAACGCAATCTCTACAATTATTTTATAAAATTAGCGCAATCCCTAAAACAAGCCCAATCTCTACACTTTTTTATACAAAAAAAATAATAAAACGCAATCTCTAAAATTAACGCAATCTCTAAAATTATTTTATAAAATGAGCGCAATCCCTAAAACAAGCCCAATCTCTACAGTTTTTTTATACAAAAAAAATAATAAAACACAATCTCTAAGATTAACGCAATCTCTACAATTATTTTATAAAATGAGCGCAATCCCTAAAACAAGCCCAATCTCTACAGTTTTTTTATACAAAAAAAATAATAAAACGCAATCTCTAAGATTAACGTAATCTCTACAATTATTTTATAAAATGAGCGCAATCCCTAAAACAAGTCCCTAAAACAAGTCCAATCTCTACACTTTTTTATACAAAAAAAAACGCAATCTCTACAATTATTTTATGAAAGTAGCGCAATCCCTAAAACAAGCCCAATCTCTACAGTTTTTTTATACAAAAAAAAACGCAATCTCTAAAATTAACGCAATCTCTACAATTATTTTATAAAATGAGCGCAATCCCTAAAACAAGCCCAATCTCTACACTTTTTTATACAAAAAAAAACGTTATCTCTAAGATTAACGCAATCTCTACAATTATTTTATGAAAGTAGCGCAATCCCTAAAACAAGTCCAATCTCTACAGTTTTTTTATACAAAAAAAAACGCAATCTCTAAAATTAACGCAATCTCTACAATTATTTTATAAAATGAGCGTAATCCCTAAAACAAGCCCAATCTCTACACTTTTTTATACAAAAAAAACGCAATCTCTAAAATTAACGCAATCTCTACAATTATTTTATGAAATTAGCGCAATCCCTAAAACAAGTCCAATCTCTACAGTTTTTTTATACAAAAAAAAAACGCAATCTCTAAAATTAACGCAATCTCTACAATTATTTTATAAAATGAGCGCAATCCCTAAAACAAGCCCAATCTCTACACTTTTTTTATACAAAAAAAAAACGCAATCTCTAAGATTAACGCAATCTCTACAATTATTTTATGAAATTAGCGCAATCCTAAAATTAACGCAATCTCTAAAATCAACGTAATATGTAAAACTAAAATTAACGCAACCTCTAACATATTATCAACATAAACGCAACACTCTAAAATTAACACATAATCATTAAAATAAATATAAAATTAAAACGCGGTTAAAGAAAACTTACCGAAGAAAGTGGTCGACCCATATCCGACTTTTATAAATGCTAACCAACCGAGCCGAGATCCGAGCGTGTGTAATACACGATATATTTGAGAGAGTGAAATAGATGGGATCCCTTTGAGAGTGATGGTGGTGGGGTTATGGGTGGGGGACCTCACTTATTTATAGGAGCCAAACCCTAACAAATGAAACAATCCACACCGTTGATCTTACTAAACCCTAAACAATGCTATGGGCAGGCCCCCAAGTACGCGTTCCACAGTAAAAAACGCGGCCCAGATACGCGTTTCACAGTGGAAAACGCGGACCAAACGCGCATCGAAGCCAAACGCGTACCAGGTCCGCGTGTAACTCTCGAAACGCGGCCAAAACGCGGCCCAAGTCCGCGTGTAATAGTGAACGCGGACAAAACGCGGACCAGGTCCGCGTGTAACAGTGAAAAACGCGGACCTAGGGGGTATTTTGGCAAAAATAACAAGATTTGGGGCATATTGGGTACTGATTTTTCAACTTAGGGCATTTTAATTAAATTCCCTAAAAAGTAAATGTTATAAAAGTGATTTTTTTTATATTTCTGTTGTTTTTTTCTCTCCAAATTTACGTATTTACATCTTAACAATCATTCGATCCCAATCCATATATTCTTCGTAAATGGTTATGTTGTTTTAAAAAAAAAAAAAAAAATTGAGGATTTTATAATTGAAAATCTGCAAATTACGACCAAGTGTTCGAGGCTCAAATCAAATCAAATGCAGATAAAACACAATGATAATATCAAATATTTATTGGGTAAGCATTTATCGGTAAAAGTTATCACATCCGCTTACCTTTAACGGATAACATTTTCGATCGTCAAAATAGAAAACATCTTCTACCCGGTAAGCACTTATCTTGTAAGAGTCTTTTCCTTCACCTACCGAGTAAGAATTTCAGTCCTTAATTACTATGCCTCTTATCGAGTAAAATTCTCGATCCTTATCATGCTCAATCGGTAAGGTAAGTGATAACCGGTAAGTGCTTACTCGGTAAGAGTTTGATAAATTGCTCCTCAGACAAGCATCCAGGGTGAAATCAAATTAAACTATGGGGCCGTTTACTAAACGTTTATCTAGTAAGCGCTTATCGGGTCATTTACCTTATCGGACGAACATGGCAAGGGGTGAGAATCTTACCCGGTAAGAGCTAATAAAGATGGAAAGCCTTACCCAGTAAGTGATACTAACGACTCTTACCCGGTAAGTGGTTATTGGACAAATTGTTACATATGATACTGTTTTGATGGACTACAATCTTACCCGGTAAAGTAAGTTAAAGTGTTTACTCTTACCGATAAACATTTGCCGGTAAGACGCTTCAAGAATAAACTGTTATATTATACATTTATACTTCTTAAGTTTTAACCTATAAATAATTATATCAGAAACCAAGAGTTCTACTTCCTTTTTAATAATAAGCAAATAATCTTTTAGCATTTTCATATTTAATTACATGTATTACTTTTTTTCTATATAACTTTCATTAGTAGGTTGAATAAAATATATCTTTTGGTTCCAAAATCTAATAGCTATTCATCAACCAACAAGAAGCAAACATGTAGATGAACCAGAGGTCATACATATGCAGGCAGATCAGAATGAGATGGGTATTCTGTGAAGGAATGAAGTGGATATCAGAAATAATTCCAATAATTACTCAAAATATCCATCTTAAATTCTACCCATTTCTAACACTTGATCATAAATTAAGCCATCAACTGCTTGTAACATACTCAAATCCTGTACTTCGATTTCCGACTCGTGTGAATTACTGGATATTCAAAATAACATCACAATCCCTGCATTACCATCAACAACAATCTCTTACTTACACACCTATGTATATATACACACACACACATATATATAAGGTTAGGTTCGGATGAGAATGAAAGTTATGGTGATAAGGGTAAGAAGGGATCTCCACCCTTGGATGGACATTAGGATAAGATGCACTAGATCAATTCCCATATCCAACGCAATTCATGGGATGGGAGTGAGATTAAGCGTGATCAACTTCTTCTCACACGATCTTTTGTCTATAATATATATATATATATGGTCATAACATCAATCTTCCTAATTCTTACCAACCATATATCTTCTTTCTATTTAGTTATCTTCATTTTCTCCCATATAACCAACATATGTCTTACAGTGGTTGAATTCTTACCCTAGAAAGCAAGCAAGGCTACCCATTCTACAAGATTAACATCAACCGTGTACCCAGCACCTACAGTATACTTGTAGATCGCCTCATCATTTATTCCAAATCATTATTTACTATGATTGTTACTCTTTACTAAAATCTATCATGATCGATTCCCTATAATCATTCACTCCGACCTCTTACCATAGATCTATTCAAATGATATTGTTACCATAGCATCTGTGTCTTTATCAACTCACCTCTTCCCATGGATATGCACCTGGACTTGTTACCATACAGACATTGTGTGCATATAAATAAACTCGTATTCAGAAGTAGAAGCTAAAACTTTATTTTAAGAGTTCATAACTAATTACTAGTCATGGAACTCCATTTTTCTTCTCAGTATATTCTGATTGAACAAATACAAACCAACTACCATACATCCTCATTCTCTGCACCAGTTTATCAACATGTCAGGCTTAACTTTTGGTAGAATGCTTCATATAACACATTTAAAAACAAAAGGTAAGCATCTTAGAGATGTATAAACTGAAATACACCAAATTACTCATTAGACATGGTCTTATTAAATAAGTAGTTCATTATGACTTCAAGAATACGCAAAGGAAAAAACTTGCTAATAGATCATGCTACTATATAAGCTTTGGATAAAAATCAAACTCAATCCTAAAGCCATAAGGACAATGTAAATAGGGTAAGAAATCATGTATAGAATGCATGGAATCTTATGATACCAAGAATATTCGTGTGATGTTTTCTCAGATTTTGCGCATGTGATACATGTTCCTTCTATTTCTCCAAGCAAAAGCTCTTCGCATTGCAATGCCTATTGTGTCTGCTTCGCCTTTTCTAAGCGGAGCCAGAATAAAGCGCCCATAAAAAAGACGCTTACCGTCTGTTGCTGATTCAACACACTGCCACTGTAGTGTGTGAGTAGATATTGTTATTGTCTCTCAAACCATAATATTATTTGATCAGACCATTGAATCATTTATTTCTCTTGTTTCTCTTGCTATTGAAATATCTTCAATTTTTATTTCTACACACTGTCTTTTTTGGTCTACAGCCATTATGTGGCATAGGGTTACATCCCGTACGAAAGTTAATAGTATACCACTTCTGCGAATAGCTCGTAATGTTGCGTCTCTTCCGAGACCGGGACCTTTAATCATGACTTCTGCTCGTTGCATACCTTGATCTACTACTACACGAATAGTTTTCACAAAGATGTACAGCCAATACAATGGCCAACTAGACATGTGGTTCCCATTGATTAATAGCGCTTCATGAATCAAACCGAATGATAAGATTTAAAAAGCAAAGTTCTACGACTAGAAAACTATGACCATTACCCCCATTATTCATCTCAAGCTTTCTAGGGCACTTGGCTGACATATGACTCGTAGATTCTACGGCACTCGGTTAGTTGGTTACCATGTAACTCAAACTTCCTAGAGCACTTGTCTAACATGTGATTCAAACTTTCTAGGGGACTCGGCTAACACGTGCCCTCTGATCCTCAACGTGACACTTCTATTATTGGTGAAGATTGTGAATCCAGAAAGGAAGGATTCCAATGAGCTTGAATCCACATACACTTGCTGGGTGATGGTCAAAACCAAGCATATATCCTAGTCTGAGATAAAAGAGACACAACAACAAGAACCCAAGGAAGATAGAATTGAGTAGATAACTGTATATCCACCATCCTATATTTAACTTAAAACACATGTAAAGAAAGCCCTTCATAGGCAACCCAAACTCAATATACATTTCCACAAGACCACAACAGGCAAATGCAGAGAACTAGTAAAGAATAAACACAAGCCAAATATAGCATCACAACCACACATAACACATTAGTGGCATAAACTTTAAAAAAGTATATAGGAAATTAAAGTTAAGGATTCAGGTAAATCTTGTCAAAGTGTGTGATAATGGATATAACATCAAATGTTTCTTTAATTTTTCATCTAACTTGATAAGTAATAATGATTACTGAAACAGCTGGGGTTCCCTTATTGTGTATATAAGTCGATCAAAGAGGAGTTCTGAATAGTAACATCAGCTCATATTTATTCTATCTAAAGGGAAAATGTAACATACTGATCATTTCTTGATTCTACGGATTCTCTTAGACCCCCATACCTCCAATCTACCAGCTGGACATCCACATGGTGCTCGGAAAATGAGAACAGTTCGGCCATTAATTGGTGCCATCTTCTTCAATTCTGCCTCCAGCTCCTTGTGATCCTGCCCTAATTCCAATGGCTTCACATCGTTATCCGCTGTTCCTCCTGATGACAGATACTTAACACACTCTTCCGATTCTAGTTGGATATCGAATTCAACAGCTTTACGCAATCCTTTACAATTAGGTTTTCCACATTTCCTTGATTTCACTTCAAGTATTTCCCAAGCAGCGATCGTAACTATTACTCCACTGAACGCCGCGACAACTCCAACGACATACGCGATTGGGGCATCCGAGATTACTTCTTGGATAACGTCACAAACTAACGGGAGAATCTCAATAGCTTCACGATATATAATATTGATATACGGTATGATTAAAAATCCAAGTGCTCCAAGCACCAGAATCAGCATAAGAATATCCAGGGCTGCGAATGGGGATCGGTCGCAAAAAGGATGCGATAGGGGATTAACAGAATTGGAACCGCTATTGTACCTCTTATTGTTCCGAGAGTGATTGTTGTTATTCGTCGTCGGCGTCATATTCTTGTGTTGTTCGAAAGCTCGGCAAAATTCAATCAAGCTACGGCAATCAACCATCGGCAATCTCATATTCCTTCCACGATCTCCGTTTCAAATCCCTGTCGGTTGGTATCTTATCACCCTGATCTATCTCGATCTCAAAAAACTCAATTCCTTACCACCGACCGACAAACAAATTCCAATCCAAAACCGGATTACTGATTCACCTCGATTCGGTGAACTGATATAGGAATAAATAATCTGATAACAGAAACATTCGATCTAAATCTTCGAAGATCGTCAGAAATTCAGGCGAAACAAATCAATTTCGATCCGATCAGAAGCGGGATTCCCACACGAACGCCTGCAACCATCAAACAATCGACGCGAATCAGATAAATTTCAACAAAATTAAAGCCTTAAAGGTGATCAACAAATGAACGTCATCGATGATCAAATGATTGATGGAAATGGGAAAAAGAGGAAGAGATCGACCTAGAAATTTGTGCGAAATGGAGCGATTGAAATCGATTTCGAGGATAGATCGGGGGAAGAAGGATAAAAAGCTGCAGAAATTTATTCATTCGGTCCTTGTAGTATGTCAAGATGGCAAATAGCACCCCTTAACTATCATCATTTAATCTATTTTGTGATTAACTTAAAAATAAGCTTTTGCGGTTCTCATAAATGAGTTGATTAAAGATGCTCTTAAGAGTCGTTTACCAAACATTTACCAAGCGCTTACTCGGGTAAGCGTTTACTGGTAAAATTTAACATTATCATTTAGTTACCGAGTAAATTTTAGTCCACAAAAACTGTATCATATGCAACAATTTTCCTGGTAAAGACAGTAAGTACTAATCGTAGTAAGAGTCTTTGTCATCACTTACCAGGTAAGACTCTCGGTCCTTGCCTTAACTCTTACCAGGTAAGATTCTTGGTCTTTTTCATATTCATCCGTTAAGATAATGTGACTTGATAAGCGCTTACTCAGGTAAACATTTGGTAAACGGTATCCTAGTTTAAGAGCATCTCCAAAGAATTGACTTATAATAACCTATTTTTTGTATCTTTTTGTTACATTATTGTTAACTCACCAAATTAAGAACTGTGTTTTTTTGTTTATAATAAACCTACCATTGGAGATGCTCTTACAAACCAGAATAGTCATGTTATTAGGTTTAGTTAATCTAGCAATTTGGACCAAATTTTATCTGAAAACTATGGAATTTGAACATTTATTCTTCAAAAATAAGCCATGGAACTTGCATATAGATTATATGCTAACAATTAGGTATCTGTTGTTGTGTATAGTCTGCTTTTGTTGAAATTATCAGTTTTTGCCTTAAACACGTAACCAACCATCTTCTTTTTCTAAAATTTCAAACCGGCCAACTCATTTGATAATTATCAAACCAACCAAATTATTTCGATATGATTGGTTTTCTCGATTTGAGACGTACTGTTTACACCCATATTTTTCAAAAAGAAAAGGTTTTTCTTTGTAAATTGATAAACATAAAGAAATCTATAGTTTACAATAACGTGCCATTTTGAGTAAATTCTGAGATTTTAAGTACAACAAATAGAGTCATTTTAACAGTTTGTATTCAATATTAGACAAACAACAATTTATTTTCAACGGCATACAAAATATATTGTTTCTAATATTGATAGTTTTTATATTCGGTGTTCCGTTATGGAATTTATATATTTTCTTAGCATGCTTTTATTTTGTTATCAAAGTTTTCCTTTTATAATATTGTTAGTCTCAACCATCAGATTTGTGAATAATACAAATAGATATCCGATCATGAAGCACTTAGAAATATATTCTTGTCATTTACCACAAAAAGAGTATATCTGAGGAATGTATCATCCATCGGATACAGTTCAAACAAAGCCATCATCCGGGGACTTCAAAAGAGATAATCAAATGTCTTCGAATTTGACCTCATCGGATGCATAACCAAGAATATCTCAATAGATCTTTCGATCTATACCTTGAGAATCCGATAGAAGTTTCTCTCCTCTATCAGAATCACATGGCACTTCTGAAATACTCTAAGGGTGTGTTTGGTTGTGTAAAACCCGTAATTTTCGGTAAGTAAAGGTCACCCGAATGTTTTTGTATTTTGTAAATGGTGGGGTTTTGGTGGGAAATCATTATTTGAAGTTCCTTAGAGTATCAGGGGTATTGGTGTTAAAAAAATTGAGTTTCGGGGCCCCGGAAAGATCCCGCTACAATGCCCGACGACTATGACACTGTCATAGTTGCACTGTCACAGTCGCAGAGAAGGAACAGAAGCCGGGGAAGCTGGTCAATGTCGCATGAGTGGTCCAGACTGCTTTTAAGTGCGAAAACTCAGTCTTCTTCCTCATTTCTCTTCTCCAAACTTTTCTCATTCTCTCCCAAATCGTTCCTTCTTCATTCCCCTCAAACCCTAACTCATTTTGGGTCCATTTATTGAGTTCTTAAAGTGTTCCATCATCAAGTGGTAGTTTGGGATCCATGGCTAAGAGTTCACCATTGTCATCTTCAACCTCAAGCTCATTTTAGGGTTTTCTAGGGTTTTGTCAAAACCTAAGTGGTAAGTGTATCTTTCCCATTTCTAACCCCTGTTATACAATATAAATCTTCTCTTGATGATTTCCTAGTGATTGGTTTATCAAATTTCGGGTTTGATGGCTTTGGAGCAATTAGGTCAAATTAGGGTTTTGAATAAATTGGAGATTTTGATGTCAAATGTTTGGGGATTATTTCTTATTGATTGAATGAGTATATTTATGGTTGGAAACTTGTGGATCTAGGTTTTTGGAAGATTTGGCTTGAAGATACAAGTTTCTTCAAAAGGAGCGCAGTTGGGGAAATCTAGATTTAGCCTAAATCTAGCAAGGTAAGTTCAATATGATTTATGAAAACGGTGTACATACCAAAATGGTTATTTTAAAGTGTTTGTATTTTACATTAAATTGTTAACTGCTGATAAGTGTAGGTTATTTGGATATATATAACTTTATAAACTTATGTAACACACATCTTTGTAATTTTGGGCATTTTGACAAATAAATCATTTTGATATGTTTCTTTGATGATATGATATATAAATGGAGTCCATTTGATGTAAAGGTCATTTATATGAATTTGAACTTACAACTATTTGGAAAATGTATATAATTGTGTTATGAGGCATTTTGGAAATATAAGGGTAAAGAATCCATTTGGAAAATGATTTGCCTCAACCAAGGTCGAGTTTGAGTTAATTATACTTTTGGTCGTTGTGTCTACATCACCGTCGGTTAAACGTGTTTTAATGTTTACAAATGCGTTCGTTGGATATTTACGTAAACTATTGGGCCTTTGGCTCGATTTTGACTAAATGGAGTCTTGAGGACATTTGTCCGATTTAAAAACAGTTGTGGAGTTTTGAGTATGATGGCGTTTATTCCATGTCATTTGAGAGTTACATGTTTTGGGTGTTTTGATCATTCAATTGGAGTCATGTAATGTTTAGACAGTGTTGTATTGGATCCATAAACACATAAGTTTGTATGTTTTAGGAAAGCGGGTAAGGTTGGTTATGACCGTTGACCGTTTGGGTTTGCTAGCGAGTAAGGTACAGTGCTCGCGACTATGCCCGCGATAGTGACAGGGTGTCACAATCGTGGGGCACAATCTCCCCGTTTGTACCGTGAGTCGTGTGGTCCGCGCGACTATGCCCGACGACTATGTCAAGGGCATAGTCGCATGTCACTATCGCCTGCGGGGGCTGAGATGTTGATAAGTCCGAATTTTCACTCATTTCCCTCATTTCTCATTTTCTAATCCCTTCCCATTCTCTCCCAAATCATTTCCTCTCTTCCCCACAAATCCTAACCCATTTTGAGAGTTTCCTCCTTAAACCACATGATTTTCATCATTTAGCTAGTTGGAATCAAGAACCCTAAAATATCTTCATCTCCATATTCCTCACCAAGCTCTTTGGGGTTTCATCCAACCTTTGCATCATTGAAGAGTTGGAAGCTTATGGTTCGTTTTGGTGACTTACATGGGTTTTGGTTGGTGGTTCGGAGTTGTAGTTAAGGTAACTTCTTGTTCTCTTCATTTATGGAAATTAGGGTTTCTACATAAGTTGAGATCTTTATGTATAATGTTTGGGGAATGATTTTAAATGGTTAAATATGGATTTTATGGTTGGACCCTTGTGGATCTAGGTTTTGGAAGCTTGATTTGAAGAGTTGGATTGGGTGTCTTCGGAAAGCTTTGGTGGAATTTAGGCTTTTGGAGGCCCATGGTTGTGGATTGAAAACTAGGTTTAACTTAACCTAGCAAGGTGAGTTCAAGTTGATTTGTGAAAACGGTGTACATGCCAAAAAGGTTATTTTTAAAATGTTTATGTTTTACACCAAATTGTTAACTGCTGATAAGTTTGAGTATTTGGTTATATTTATCGTTATAAACTCATGAAACATGCATCTTGGTGATTTTAGGCATATTGACAAATAAAACTTGTTGACATGTTTCTTTGACGTATTTTATATAAATGGAGTCCATTTGATGTAAATGTCATTTACATGATTTTGTTCTTACGTCTATTTGGAAAATGTGCATAACTGTGTCACGAAGTATTTTGGGAAATAAGAGTAAAGAGTTTATTTGGGAAAATGTTTTGTCTCAAACAATGTTGAGTTTGTGTTATTTTACACTTTTGGGTTGTTGTGTCTTCGTTAGTCGGTTAAATGTGTTTTTAATGTTTACAAAGGCTTCGTTGGTGATTTACGTAAAGTGTTAGGCCTTTGGCTCGGTTTTGACTAAATGAGTTGTGTGGACACTTGTCCGGATTTATAACCGTCGTGGGTTTTGAGTATGATGACGCTTAATTTTGTGTCATTGGTGAGTTACATGCTTTGGGTGCTTTGGTCATTCATTTGGAGTCATGTAATGTTAGACAGTGTCGTAATGGATCCATAGGCACGTAAGTCTGTCGGTTATGTAAGGCCTGAGGCTTTGGGTTACTTTTAGTGACCGCTCGGGTTTGCTAGCGAGTGGACAACGAGTGGCACGAGCTGCAGAGGGGGAAACTCGTCTAGATTGGATAGGCACCCACGTCTGTAAGTCCTTGAGGTGGAACTCGACGGAGTATGGCCAGAGGCGTTAAACGGTCTGAGGATTGTGATGTCGGTGGTGACATGGGAACTAGGATGTCGGGATGTGTGGTGAAATCCAATAACATCGCGGGTGGCCCCATTCACGTGTTCTCGCCACCCAAGATGGAAACGTTTAGATGACATGCAAGGAAGTCGCGTGAACGGCCTACTTGCGTGTTACTCTATTCTCAGTGTATACGGGTCTCTTCATCGTTGATTCGTGGTATTTTTAAAGGGTAATGTTGTATTTGACCAAATTGGGTTTTTAAGTGGTCGACAGTAAATGATGACTTTAATATGGGGTTCTTCCCAAGTATATTAAAGTTTGATTGGAATGTGTCGTTTCCACGTGTCGATTTTTATTTTAGTCCATTTCATGGTCGTGTGAGTTTTGGGTCTAATGTTGTGTTCATGGTGATATTAATTATATAGATTTCACCTATGATTTACGGGTTGTGTGTCACGTTTCACCCGTGTTGGGTATTTCAAGTTACAATGTGTTAACCGTGTTTTATAAAATTGGGAGTCCGTCCTCTATTTTACCTTTTAGCAAGTTCCAGTTTATAATACATAAGTGCGTCTCATATTAAGATTCTCGTCTTTAAAACAGTTTGGTTTGGTTAACAGTTAACTCGGTGTCTCTTTCGCACAAAATGCATAGTTATTGATAAACGAGTCATTTTCATAAGTGAAGCATATCGTTTTGAAATATTATGATTTTATTCGCATCCTTCCTTTCTAAATGATTAAAGTATATGTGTTGAAAACTCTTGAATTCACTAGGCGTTAAGCCTAACCCTTTTTATTTGTCGGCATGTGCATTAGGTTCCAGTTGGGAGTTGGGTTCTAGCAGTTCTATGAAGCGTAGAGCCTTAGCTAGACACTAAAGTAAGTAATTGGTGAAGTCTTCCGCAAGTTGGAGATAGTGACTATTATTGGGTTTTAGTAGCACCCGTCATTTTATAGTTTGTATGTAAAGATTGAATGTTTGTGTATTGAAGTTGAATCTAATTTGTGGTTGTAGATGATTCAATTATTGATGTATTTAGAAAATTTTAAATAAGTTGCTATTTCCAGATTTTAGGGTGTTACAAGTTGGTATCAAAGCTTAAGTTTGAGAGAATTAGGTATTGATTTTGGATGCCTAGACTCAAACTAGCGTTCTTTTAAGCGATTGAAAATGAAATTTGCACATTAGGTACCCTAAGATAAGATATTTTGAGGATTGATCGAGTCGCTAGAAACGGGAAACTTGTCGAGGGTCGCAAGGATGAATATGTACTGTACGTTCATAATGGCACCTGGCCAGTGTTATGGTGAATTTACATGCTACATATGTATGCTTGAACTACCTTGGTATGATGACCGTTGGGGTAGTGAGAAAGTTTCTAAGCGAGAGATCTAAGGAAGGGTTGATGTTTATAGCAATGTCACGTTGAAGTGATAGTTAAGTGCGTGAATGCATTAAGTTGATCATCTTGAGTCAAAATTATTGGTTGGATTAGAACTATAAGTTCATTAGACCCATTTTATTTAGGGGAGAAATTGTAAGTTACCCAAATTAATGGGTTCGTGGCTCTAAGATGTTTGATGCATCCGGATGACGATAGTATGTCGGGAAAATGGGGGAGTGTAGTCCCATGATGCTGCGGGCCGACCAAATTCATGCATTAAGTCATTTATAATATAAGTTTGCATAAATTGTTTCTCAGGTTCTCAAAGCATAAAGTGAGTTCCGTTATAAGGTCTTGGCAAAACATTTAACACTTATCATATTTTCAACTGTGAGCTTAAGCAAGCATGAAACTATTTTGTTGCACGTGATTGTAAATTATTATCGAAAATCTCTTTATTCTCGTTTCATGTCTAACGCTATTTTGGATATTTTAAGATCCATGTTTTAATGTCAATTGAGGTGTTGGGCAAGTAACTGTGGAATTTTGACCTTGACATTGGATCTTCTCCATGTATGTTAAGGTTTTAAAGGAAGAGTTGTTCTCATGTTTTTGAGTCGGAGTTTTCTTGGAAATTTTAGTCTGTACGAGTCGTGTTGAGTTTTATGAAAGTCTAGTTGGGTTGTATGGTGTCTTATCTTACGATATTTTGCGTTGCGTATGTGAATTTTGGGACTTGTATACGTACATTATTGTGTGCGTTGATTTATAAGTTTTGGTAATAGACGTCATCCATGCGTTGTTTTGGGAAAGTTCCATTTTCATGTGATTTATCTCTGGACTATATTCAAGTGTCAGTCGTTTTATACTAATTTCATTTTGATTAAATTATACTGTTGGTGTGAGTAAATGTGTAAAAGATTTATGTTGTTTCAGATAGGACTGTTTATTTAAACGTGTTCCAGTTGTAAACTTTGTTGTCATAAGTTCCCGCACGCATGAAATGAATTTTCAGTTTGCATGTCGTTGTAGTTACCGCCTTAGGTAAGTGTGTTTCATTTGTACGGCCATTTACGTTCCTATCATGTAGTTAAATTTGGGGAAAATAAACGGACGTATATGGGTCATGTGAAAAATTTTATCTTCTGATGTTTTGCGTTTTAAGGAAAATATTTTAAAATTGAAGTCGTGAAATTTTCCTTTGAGAGTTGTACAAACTTTTGTTGCACATGCTTGGGTGCAGAAAATTACTTTCGCAACTATGGTATAATTTGATGTATGTTAGGACCATGGTGGTCCATTTAAAACTTTGCTACGCATCTTATATTTCTGCCCTTGTTGACGTGTGTACTGATCAAATGAGTTTTTAAAATGGTTTTATATGCGTAGTATTGACAATCAATTTTAAAACCCTATCGAGTGAACAGTAGTGGATTTTTTTTTACCGCACAAATATATTGTTATAAAACTTATGTATTTGAAAGTTTTATAACAGTTTAAACTGACATATTGGTTGAAAACCTTGAACTCATTAGGCTTATAGATGTAAACCCCGTCGTGGAGTGAGTTGTAATTAAAGGACTAAAGGAGTTCTTGGGAATTGAAGCGTCGGATGATTCGACTCGTGGTTAGCCTTGGATTTTGGGTTTCAGTTTTGGATTTGTGCATGTATGAATAATTGAGGTATCAGACTTATATGTTACTCCTATTTATAAGCGGTCAATCTTTCCTTCGGTAAATCCTTGGGTTGAGCCTTACACGTTTGCTTGAGTGCGGTTGGTTTGAACTGATGGGATGTTTTTTTTGGCAGCATGTTAAGTGTTGGTGGTGTATTACCTTCGCGGGTACTTGAGTATATTGAGGACATTATGGTTTGGTCGTAAAGAGATGTGATCGAAATTCTCATTTCCATATTAGGCGTCAACTTCTAACCTTTAAGGATTGGCTTAGCGCGAGTCGATTTATCCTTTCGAGATCAGTATCCCTTGGAGTGTTGGATGTATTTTCGGTGGACTAGGAGAGGTGTTAGCCTCTCGGTGGTGGGATTTAAAGGGAGTTAGGTATTGATATCTAATAGTCAATCTGTATGCTCTTCATGTGTTAAATTTTGGAAGTTCTTGGGGTTGACGTTGGGTCCTTGGGTTACATATCCGAAATCAGGTCGATTTGGGATGATTCAGTCAGTGGGAAGTTGAGGTTTCAAACCTCCCTCGAGGTAGTACGTGGCGTATAAGGTTGGGAGGCAACCGAGACCTTCTAGTCGGAGAATGACATAATAAGGACTCGACGTTCATCTAATCATCGGAGAGGCAAATTGGACCTTGAGCTTGTGGGCATGGCAACTTGTTATGAGGAACATTGTGACAACCTCAACCGGAGTGTAATCGGGTTCATATATGAGGTAAAGTTCCGTGAAGGCTTTTCTCTTGATTAGAGAATCAATTGGTCTCGCTAAGTGCGATGATGAGTGTCGGATGGTGCCAGATTTCGGGGACGAAATCTCTTTTAAGGTTGGGAGGATTGTAACACCCCAAAATTTAGAATATTGTTATGGTTATTATATTAAAACTTACTGTGTTTTGGGGATTTATCGTTAAATAATGAATTGATCTGTTTTGGGTATCGTGGGCTGAAAGTTGACAAAACTGGTTAATTTTGGATTTCGGTACAGTACTCGCGACTGTGCCCGCGATAGTGACAGGGTGTCACAATCGCGGGGCACAATCGCCCCGTTTGTACCGTGAGTCGTGTGGTCCGCGCGACTATGCCCGACTACTATGCCAAGGGCATAGTCGCATGTCACTATCGCCTGCGGGGGCTGAGAGGCTGATAAGTCCGAATTTTCAACCATTTCCCTCATTTCTCATTTTCTAATCCCTTCCCATTCTCTCCCAAATCATTTCGCTCGGGTTTGCTAGCGAGTGGACAATGAGTGGCACGAGCTGCAGAGAGGGAAACTCTTCTAGATTGGATAGGCACCCACGTCTGTAAGTCCTTGAGGTGGGACTCGACGGAGTATGGCCAGAGGCGTTAAACGGTCCGAGGATTGTGATGTCGGTGGTGGCATGGGAACTAGGATGTCGGGATGTGTGGTGAAATCCAATAACATCGTGAGTGGCCCCATTCACGTGTTCTCGCCACCCAATATGGAAACGTTTAGATGACACGCAAGGAAGTCGCGGAACGACCTACTTGCGTGTTACTCTATTCTCAGTGTATACGGGTCTCTTCATCGTTGATTCGTGGTATTTTTAAAGGGTAATGTTGTATTTGACCAAATTGGGTTTTTAAGTGGTCGACAGTAAATGATGGCTTTAATGTAACACGCTAAAATTTTGGGTAAAATAAAACTTAAAATGTCTGCAATATAACGCCTAAAATAAGGCGAATTCAAAACCTGTAAATGTACTGACTAAAACCCAACAGAGTCGGGGTAGTTCAAAAATGAAGTAGCGGAACAAATAAGACATATACATGACAACCTATTCAATCTAGAATGATTAACAACTAGATTAAAGTGGGTGTCACTACGACTTCAAAACGCTCTTTCTCTTTTCCCAAAATTATGCCCAGTCCATGGAGGAATCCTAGGTGCGATCCTGACAGATCAAGGCATCCTACTCGCACCGCTAACGGAACCTGTGAACCATTTAAACATGAACACAAGTGTTAGAATGAAACCTATTGGTTGTTATGCCGATATCAGATATAATGTAAACAAGAACAATAATTAATCGTTACCGGCTCCCAATGCATTGAGGTCAATGCCAACCCTCCCAAAACGGGACATTGTAATTTCCTGTACAATTTATACACAAATATCTTCCATGTATAGCGGGGTAACCCGCGATCTAGATTGGATTTCACCGTCCAGCCCGGTTCTAGTTCCCATGCCACGCCGGACATCACAATCCTCAAACCCTCTCTGCCTCTAGCGCTTACCCCGTCGGGTTACACCTCAAGGTCTTACAGGTAAGGGTGCCTATCCAATCTAGCCGAGTGTACAACTAAGGGACTTGCGCCCCCTATTGTCTACTCAAAATGCCCAACGACAATCACAATGCAATAATCATGCATACCATCTAAATCCTCGTGCACAAGGAAATAGATATAAGACTCCCAACAAGAGTTATGAGCAATTATAGACGACAAACTTCATGCAACATATAATTTGCCCAGATAGTGTGATCATGCTTAACATATATTCACCATAAGAAATTACAACTCATTTAATCACATGAAAATCCTCAACTAGTATAATGATCCCAACTGCTGATAAGAATTTAGACATTTGACTTTTCATTTTGTAGGGATGTAGACCTACATCGTGGTTTGCCTCTTTTCTATAAGACTTGTAAATAACACTCTTCCACATGTTTAAACACTTCCACCCATCCCAAAAATCTTATTTATTGAAGATAAGTAAAACCCTAGTTTTTAGGTCAACACCATGCATTTCATATATTTCACATAAACAAGTAATGGTGCAAGTATGAATGTACATAAGTTAAGAAAACTTACTTAGATTGCTCCAATACCCCAAACCCTAGATGGTTCAAGGAGAGGAGAAGTAGGTGAGGAGAAACCTTGGTTCACCAAATGGCTAAAACTTGACTACCAAAGGAGAGAAACCCTAGGTTAGCATTTAATACCCCCAACAAGATTCTAGAGAGGATTAAATGTTGAAGAGATTGAGTTTTGAGGTGAAGAGATCTTACCTAGGAGAGAAAAATCGGCTGCCTCCAAAAACCCCAAATGAAATAAATGAGCTCCTCACTTGAAATCAGACATTTAAGGCTAAAACCCCCCGTCGGCGATTGTGACATCGCGATAGTGACAGGGCACTATCGCCTGTCACTATCGCCGAGAATGTACCGCGGCTCCCACTTCTCCCGCGATTGTGACACGCGAGAGTGACCCTGGTACTCTCGTCGGGCACTCTCGCCGAATATGTACCGCGGGCTATCGAGTCCCCGCGATTGTGCCTTCCGCGAGAGTGACCCTGACACTCTCGTCGGGCACTCTCGCCAGCCTACTCTTCCCATACGAATTTTGACGTTTTTCCATAACACAATCATGAGCAAACTTTGACGACAAAAGCTGAACAAAACCAGATTTATTACAATACAAAATTACCAATAGTCCAAAATTCGGGGTGTTACATTTAATATGGGGTTCTTCCCAAGTATATTAAAGTTTGATTGGAATGTGTCGTTTCCACGTGTCGGTTTTTATTTTAGTCCATTTCATGGTCGTGTGAGTTTTGGGTCTAATGTTGTGTTCATGGTGATATTAATTATATAGATTTCACCTATGATTTACGGGTTGTGTGTCACGTTTCACCCGTGTTGGGTATTTCAAGTTACAATGTGTTAACCGTGTTTTATAAAATTGGGAGTCCGTCCTCTATTTTACCTTTTAGCAAGTTCCAGTTTATAATACATAAGTGCGTCTCATATTAAGATTCTCGTCTTTAAAGCAGTTTGGTTTGGTTAACAATTAACTCGGTGTCTCTTTCGCACAAAATGCATAGTTATTGATAAACGAGTCATTTTCATAAGTGAAGCATATCGTTTTGAAATATTATGATTTTATTCGCATCCTTCCTTTCTAAATGATTAAAGTATATGTGTTGAAAACTCTTGAATTCACTAGGCGTTAAGCCTAACCCTTTTTATTTGTCGGCATGTGCATCAGGTTCCAGTTGGGAGTTGGGTTCTAGCAGTTCTATGAAGCGTAGAGCCTTAGCTAGACACTAAAGTAAGTAATTGGTGAAGTCTTCCGCAAGTTGGAGATAGTGACTATTATTGGGTTTTAGTAGCACCCGTCCTTTTATAGTTTGTATGTAAAGATTGAATGTTTGTGTATTGAAGTTGAATCTAATTTGTGGTTGTAGATGATTCAATTATTGATGTATTTAGAAATTTTTAAATAAGTTGTTATTTCCAGATTTTAGGATGTTACAGGCTCACCAAGTCTTCCTAACTCTCGTCCTAGTATGGGAACATGTCAAAGCATGTCAGCCAAATATAGTTCTAAAGTATTAGTTAATTGGTGTCATATTTCCTTTACTATTCTCTCAGCATACCAAATGATGAGATGGGTTAACAAGTGTCTATATCAACTACAAAGGCTGAAGTGAAAATTACAAGCATGCAAATATCAACAAATCAGATGAAGACACGAGTTAAAGTTGAAGGAAATCATTTATTGTAATGGATGCTATAAAAGGTCTTCATTGTCATTGCTTGCAAATCACCCGTTTTGAAAAAACTTCTATGTGAATGCTTCAAAGTAAATTTGGCGTCACTATCTGAAGATTATTTGTCTTTCAGATCTGAAAAAGAACCTTATTTATTTTTTCTTTCAGTGTTGGTAAATTTGTCACCAGTCAGATATTTTAGGATCACAAATATTACCTTTCTAGCTTCCGCAACACATCTGTAATTTTCTGGTTGAATAAAATATAAAATTAAAAAAGTGAAAATTTACTATGTTTGTATTTAACTCCCTCTTCTAGAAACACCTTATGTGTAAGTCTTAGTGGTCCAGGACCAACACATATTCTCAGTGAGTAACTAACAAATTTCATATACTCCGAAGAGTTATTGCTCTAATACCATTTGTAACAGCTTAAGTTCGACGCAACTGGCTAACCCGATAATCTCAAAATAAATTTGAAAATATTGTAAAAATTATCAGTTGGTTACAACTTAATATTTATAAGAAGCTCACAAATTTCACTTTTTATCAATGTGGAAAGAGTTATTACGTCATATATTAAATCTTTAAGATAATATAGTTACCAGCTCATGAATGCCACAAAGACGAGCCTAAACTTGAAGTTGTCGCCTGAGACACCTCCGACAACAGTCGTCTTACATGAATTTAACAGTTTTTCTAGTAATATACAGAAAAACTCCATATACCCTTGAAATTTGTCCCAAATAGGTATTCGGTGATTAAAAAAATTAAACAATGTATAAATTCAAATTGCAAATAAAAGATAAACACCAGTAAAGCTAGTAATTGTTGATACTTTGTTCCACGTAGTGATCACTCTCTCAAATACAAAATTTACTTATTCACTTGATGTTTATTCTACAGTATAAAAATGAATTTGGAGGGTTAGACTTCATGCTTGTTCTATTTGTGCTACATTTCCTTACATTTTCATATCACTGATATCTAATGTCATATTGGATAGAAATTTGAATCATGTATGGAACACTTTTTAAAAGTAAATATTTCAAACTTTTTTTCCACAACACTGAGTTACACGAAACTCACTTTGGATCATCCAAATTTGCATTCTAGATTCCAGGCATAAAATGAGAGTAAAAACTCGAGAGCCTGTTATTTTTTTTATATGTTCCCCTTTTAGATTGAATCTTCTAAAATTGGAAGTCAATAGGATATTATTCTGATAGAGAAATAGTTACTTCGGTACTAAAACAGTTACCAAGTAACTACCGACGAATAAGAACAAAAAACTGTTAATCCATATCAGACCAAAGTCAGTTCAGTAAGTATTAATTAACCTTTCGAACATGAGAAAGCCCATGTCTTCATAATCAATTGTTAACGTTTTGAACTTTGTTTTTTTAAAATGATTGTGGTAGGAAGTTTGTATT
This sequence comes from Arctium lappa, assembly GCA_023525745.1. Taxonomy (NCBI): domain Eukaryota; kingdom Viridiplantae; phylum Streptophyta; class Magnoliopsida; order Asterales; family Asteraceae; genus Arctium; species Arctium lappa. The sequence goes on along the minus strand of CM042056.1, from coordinate 14,517,657 downwards.
GTATACATGATGTGTTGGTGAAGGGGCAAAAATACAAAAATTGAGACTTGAGGGGTTAAAACAAAGGAAAGCCAAAATAATAATACTAATAAACTTTGTGTGGATTTGGTAATGACGGCGGAGTGTGGTGGGTGAAGGCAGGCAAACACGTGTGCAAGGCACCGTGGACGCGTGTGATAAGAATTCACACGTGTTGCCTCGTCATGGATCAAGGGCTGATTAACAATTTGGAGATTTGTGGTTTATTTGTTTGGCAGAAAAGAAGAGGAACCAACTTCATCTCCATCTCAATTTTAGGATTTTGGTTTTAAAGATTGTATAAATTAATCATTTATATTTATATTTTATTGATATTTTTCATCTTAATTTTAGGGTTTTGATTTTAAATATTGTATAAATTTATCATACATATTCAGATTTTATTGATGTTCTTATGATGTTTATGTTTAAATTATTGTATTTTGATTTTGATTTTGATTTCATCTATTTTCTTGAAATGTTCAGGTTAGATGTTTGTATATATATAATATTAGATATAATAGTAGATAAAGTAAATTACAAATTCGCTGTGATGTATTATTTTAGTGAAAAACAAAAAATAAGTTAAAGAACTAAAATGCCCTCATGTGCAAGGCACATGGGGGCATTTAACAGTTGCAAACTAACGGACGTTAAACACAGGGACCAAATCCGAATACTTTTGCGTACCACAGGGATTTTTTTGAAATAAAAATTTTATAGGGACCAAATTTGAGAAAAACAACAAACCACATAGACCAAATTTGCAATTCACTCTACTTCTTAGAAGTCACTATACTTTTTGCTTCTAAAAACGTTGCATTGGAGATGCTGTTTAGATAAACTAATTAAAACGATTGAAAAACTTTTCAAATTATTAATTACATATTTATCTATATCTATACTATATTATAAAGCAGAGATAAAAAACTCTTAAATACAAATTATTAGGCACAAAGTACCATCATTTTATGCAAGATTTTTAAAATATCTTAATTTACAAGTATCAAAGCACAATATACATATTACTACAGCAGACTTCTAACACCCACCAATTTGGTATGTGTAGGTCTTCCTTTTATGCAAATTTTTTCATGTATCACTATTAATTAATATATTATATTAGTATAAATTTGTTTTAATTATATTATTAAATATGTAATTGGTTATTTTTTCTAGATGTCATTAAAATATATAAGATAATCATTGAATTATAACAAAATACTTAATTTTTTTATGCTATATTATAAAGCAGAGATAAAAAAAACTCTTAAATACAAGGTACCATCATTTTATGCAAGATTTTAAAAAATCTCTTAATTTACAAGTATTAAAGTACAAGATACATATTACTACTACAAGCTTCTAACACCCACCAATTTGGTATGTGTAGGTCTTCCTTTTATGCAAATCTTTCCATGTATCACTATTAATTAATATATTATATTACTATAAATTTGTTTTAATTATATTATTAAATATGTAATAGATTATTTTTTCTAAATGTCATTAAAATATATAAGATAATTATTGAATTATAACAAAATACTTAATTTTTTTATATAAAAAAACATTATATTATTAAGTCTAAATTAAACAAATTTATAAAAAAAAAACATTATCACTTTCTCTAAATCATCCAAAATCGTACTGTAAATCGACAAAAAAAACGAAACATTAAAATCGTGCATTTCTTGAAGCAAAATCATCTATTCATTTATCATACTCGACATTTGCTAAAAACTTACTTTCTATGCTCAAAATTGTTAACCCGTTAAGCCTTTCTTGACTCATGGTAGTCCACAAATATGACTTCAAGAGCTTTAATTTTGAGAAACTTCTTTCGGCGGACGCTACCGTAACTCCAAATTGTCTAACAAAAAACTTATTTAATGACCCATGTAAAGATTGCGCAATTTCTTGTTGCCTTTTCTTTCTTTTTCTATTTTGAGCACCGGACGATTGTGCTCTAGGAAACATATTTAACCAAATTGATCAATAAAACATTACCAAATACCAATTAACCAAATAGGCAAATAGGCAAATAAGCAAATAAGCAATTAATCAATAAAGCAAATATGAAATATCAATCCAACTGACCAAGACCAACCAAGAAAACAATTAAACAATATTCATTTAATAGATTAAAATTAGAAGGAAAACACCTGGACTGAAGTGAATCAGTGACGTCGATACTTCTCTATGTCCTCTATTTCTCCTTCACAAGTTCACCTGCACAACAACACAATTAATGTTTAACAGAACAGTAGCGTCGATTAACAGTCAAACTGAAGTATAGAACAGTACAGAAGGATAAAGGATTGAAGGAACTAAGGAGTAAGGAAGGACTGAAGTTTGAAGGTCGAAGGATTGAGCGTCGCTGCGTCGGCCGTCGGCCGTGTCCGTCGATTAACAGAATAGTCAAGCGGAGCGTCGCTACGTGCCTGGCTGCCTGCGTCGATTTGCAGATTACAAATTTACAATCGTCAATCTCAATCCAGTCAATCGATTATTGATTACAGCCCCAACTTCACACCTGATTTGTGAATCGAAATATCGAATCGAAATCGATATCAGTAATCGCCTAAATCCTAATCGTGATTTCACTGGACACTGATTTGTGTTATGATTTGTGAATCATTTGAAGTTTGGCCGTTTGGGTAATCGAGGACGAGGGCCACGAGGCGTGAGCGGTAAGCACAAGACGTTGCTAGGTTAATTATTTATTACAAAAAAAAATGAACCTAGTAATATATAAAAGGGTGTTGGGCTGTGATGTCCTGTGGGCTTGTGATGCCCTGGACGAAGGCCCAGGTTGCCCAACCTTTGGGCCGGCCTGTCACACGCAAATACTTAAATTATATTATTTGTCAGTGACCGAGTTTAGGAAAGAGCTAGCAAATATGATTGGCGTCCTGTAAATATCGTAACTAATATAGATGTTTATTAATATTAGGTTGAGTTCCGATGAGAAGTTGAGTTAATGGTGAGAAGTGTGATAATTGGTTATCGACCGTTGGATGAGAAATTGACACACATTAGAATAAGATGCACCAGATTAATTCTTTTCTAAGGCGTAATTCATGAGAGGGCTTGAGATTAAAAGAGATTAACGGTTCAGATCCACTTCTAACACTTCTCACCATTAACTCAACTTCTCACATGATAATTAGCCTATTAATATTAGCATAAAACATAAATTAAATAATTTTTGCTCCGATAACATCATATATACTAGTAATCAATTTGTAAAATTTGAATGTCTTGATTCCAACACTTCTCCTTTCATCCTACAAAAAAATATAACTTTTAAATTGACAGGTGTTCAATATTGGTACTAAATCCATAATCAAATATTTAAAATATCCTTAGCAAATCAAATTTGAGAAAATATATATAGCTTTAATCAATCTTACAAATATCTTGTAATATTCTTTAATTAATAAATTTAAAAATTAATCACAAATATCTAGAAATAAAAACTGTTGTTGTGTATTTTGAACATGAAATAAAAAATTTAAACAATCAAATGAAATAATGCAAACAATTTACAACTTTTTGATAATATTTGCCAAAAATAAATTCGTTGGAACAATTCAACGAAAACTAAGGTAGCGTTTGGTTTGCGGGATTGTAATGGATTTGGATTTCAAATTCATTCTAATCCTGCGTTTGGTTTGCAGGAATAGATTTCGTTGACCGGATTTGAAATCCCTTGACCATTTTAAAATCGGATTTCAAAATCCTTTGCAATGAGTCTGTATTTGAAATTCAAATCCTTATGGATTCTAAAGCCTGATGGAATTCAAATCCTTAACCAAACGCATGAAGGGATTCCAAATCCCCCCAAATCCAAGTCCCTTCAAATCCAAATCCTTACTTGAAATTCAATCAATTCCAATCAATTTCTGCAAACCAAACGTGCCCCAAGAAACTCATATAACACAATGTTAAAATCAAATTAGATACTAATTTAAATGGAGATGTGTTCGAAACGAGATTTAATTTCAAGGTTCGTTGAACCGTATAATATATTGATGAGGATGACACTTATCTACTTCGATGGCTTTATAAAATATAATTTTTGTTTTTTCTTTGTTGTTCGAGATTGACAATAATATGGACCATTTTATTTGTAGTTGAATAAAAGATTAACTATCAGACTTTTTGATATTTATGGGTTGTTTATCAAACGTATACTATGTAAGCATTTATCAGGTTATTTACCTTACATATGAATATGGCAATTGGCAAAGAGCAAGAATTAATCTCATCCGATATGAGGCATCCATGGCAACAACCAATGTTCTTACCCAATAAGAGGCATGACAACAATTGAGGTTCTTATCCAGTAAGTGAGGGAGATGACTTTTACCTGGTTAGCACTTACCAGGTAAAATCACTTGCAAGCAAATCAATTTTGATGATCAAGAATGTAACTTGATAAGAGAAGTGAAGATGATGATCCTTGCGGATAAAAACACACATGGTAAACATTAGGGTGAGTTTGGTACACGGACAAGACAGAACATAAGGTTGCGTTTGGTACATGGGACAAGAAATGATAGGACGAGACAAAACTCACTGACTCACGTTTGGCGCGACATGGGATTGACAAAAAATCACTGTTCCACGTTTGAGGCAGCATAGGACTGGGACAACTTGGGACAAAAAATGCCTTTCCTTGTTCCACCAAAATAGGTGGAACAAGATGGGACAAATATGAGACAGAAACTAAGATATTACTAATCTACTTTCGTTTGATATATAATCTTAATATGATATTTGTTTTTAATGATCATCACAGCTAGTCGCACTGCCGACCACCATCGGCCACCTCCACCTCCTCTTTCACTACAACAACCTCCTTCACCACCTCCATAACAACCATTGAGCACCGACCACCACTGTCGGCCACCTTCACCTCCTCCTTCACTACAACCTCTTCCAACACTCCATAATCACCGTAAGCCATCGACCACCACCATTATCACTGTGGGCCACTTCCACCTCCACCTTAACCACAACCACCACCACCATTGGCTATCACTACCACTGCCCTCCACCACATTGGCCACAACTATCTTTTCCACCACTATCAAACGCTACCACCACTATCCAACATCTTAACGTCCTCCACAACCATCGTCGTCTACCAACTACTACTGTCTCTACACAACCACTACTATTTACCGATCACCACCACCATCGGCTACCATTACCTCTACCTACTGCCCACTACTACCTTCATCACACCGGCCATAAACTACCTCCTTTACCACTTTCGACTGCCACCACCACCACCATCCACCATTTTCACGTCCTCCATAGCCACAATCGCCCACCAACCACTACTTGTCTAATTTAGTCCTAACCAGTCATAGTCATACCAAACACGAGACAAACCGTTTGCCCGTCTAGTCTTGTCTCGTATAGTCCTGTCTAGTCCTACCATCTTGTCTTGTCGAATCATGACTACGTATCAAACACTACCTAATAGAACAAGGATCATTGTTCCATGTTTGGCAAAACGTTGATGTGGAACAAACATGAATATAGTGGAAGTCGTGTTTCACCCCCACCCCATGGAACAAGGTGGAACACACACATATTTTACTAACTAGTTGTGTACCCGCGTGATTTGGCCGGGTGAATCACAATTCCGAAACATTAGTTTAGCCATGAATCATGTTTTTTTTATCACTTTCGATTTTATTTCACGAGTTTGTGTGGTTAATTTATAAGTCAACTAATATATAAAGTTGAAGGTTAATATGTGACGCAGCGTAGGTTTGCGGAAGGATCGACAAGCGTCTAAACCCTTTTGATAACGAGATTACAAATTGTAAAACTCGAGAAATTAAGAGAAAACTCTATAAAAGACTAAACTTTTATTGATTGAAACTTGATTGATTGATTAACAATGAAACCTAGCTATCCTATTTATAATCTAAACTAATTCAAAGATAACTATGGAAATAAATCTATCCTAATTCTAAACCAACTATAAAAGTAATTAAATAATTAATAAAATGAAACTAAATAATTATCCTAAACTAATTAAGAAATAAAATAATCAAATAAACAAATAAATGCAATTCGTTCGGGACCCGTTAGGACACGCCCCCGACCCGACACGCGACCCATGCTGCGGGAGAAGTCGCGTAAGAGAATGGTTTTCCGTATCCAATTATTTTTGAGAATTCTTATTAACTCCCGAATTCTCCCTGTATCAGTCACCCTCACTTGAAAAGAACTCGTCCTCGAGTTCACTTGAAAAAGGTATTCATCCGACCCGTAGAGCAACCGTTTCTTCAAAACGTATTGATTCACAACTTGGCCTCCAAAATTCAACAAATTTGACCGATCTTCAAATCCAAACTGAAGTTGTCGTGATCGTCTCCATACGAGCGATATTTTATCAAATTCAAAAGCGTAAGGGATTAAATTAACTTTACCGGGATTTGTTTCGGTTTGAACCGGAGCTTTGGGTGTGGTAATAATTGAAGTGACACCTTCGGAATCACCGTTCAACGCTTTCGTTGGCTCGAGAATGTCTTCCACTATCTTGCTTTCGGTGTCTTCGGTGACTGGTCCGAGATCTAGTTCCGACACTTTGGCCTCGATAACAACTTCTTGTTGTGACTCGGTCACGACGGGGATGACTTCCTTTTCAAACTTGTCCGGCAAAACTTCGTCCTTTTCAGACGGCTTTTCCGGAATAGGCGATTGATTGACTAGGGAAGAAGTTGATTGTATAATACGGTTATAGTTGTTGCTCTTCTTTTCGGTGCTTTCATCGAAGCTATTAACCGCGGTCATGGCGATCTTTCGGTCACCACAACGAAATACAACAAGGTCGTATCGGCGCTTGTAAGTGGCATGATTGTCGAATTGCCACGGTCGGCCCAATAGAATATGGCAAGCATCCATATCAAGCACATCACATAGTACCTCTTCTCGATAGTATTTGCCAATTGAGATGGGTACTCGACAAGTTTTTGTAACTTTAACTTGAAACCCGTTCTTGATCCACCCAAGAGAATAAGGACATTCATGGGGTTGAGTGGGTAGATTAAAGTAATCGACCAATTTTTGGGATACTAGATTTTCGCAACTCCCGTTATCAATGATGAGGTTACATACCTTTTTGCGAACGGAGCAATGCGATCGAAAAAGTTCTTCGTGCTGGCTTTCTTCTTTTGACGAAAGAAGTATTCGTTGAAGTACGATATGGATTTTTTCTTCTTCCTCCTCCTTTTCGGATTCGAAACTCGAGAGATCGACCCGGTTACGGTTGCCATTGCATGGCTCCATATCCGGTCCTTCAAACCTATCTCTTCTCCGACGGTTGTCGTTGACGATGTTTGGGTGAAGCCTAGTAACAACCGCTGTCAGATTAGTGAGTGTTGTGGATAAGGCCACATCCGACTCAACCAAGTCTGCTTTGGTAGCGGGTTGTTGATCTGCCATGGTTAGTGAAAAGACAGGCAAATCCTGCTCTGATACCAACTGACGCAGCGTAGGTTTGCGGAAGGATCGACAAGCGTCTAAACCCTTTTGATAACGAGATTACAAATTGTAAAACTCGAGAAATTAAGAGAAAACTCTCTAAAAGACTAAACTTTTATTGATTGAAACTTGATTGATTGATTAACAATGAAACATAGCTATCCTATTTATAATCTAAACTAATTCAAAGATAACTATGGAAATAAATCTATCCTAATTCTAAACCAACTATAAAAGTAATTAAATAATTAATAAAAAGAAACTAAATAATTATCCTAAACTAATTAAGAAATAAAATAATCAAATAAACAAATAAATGCAATTCGTTCGGGACCCGTTAGGACACGCCCCCGACCCGGCACGCGACCCATGCCGCGGGAGAAGTCGCGTAAGAGAATGGTTTTCCGTATCCAATTATTTTCGAGAATTCTTATTAACTCCCGAATTCTCCCTGTATCAATATGGTATATTATCAAGATCGAAAATGAAAAATAATTGCACATGTATTGGACTCCAAAACCCATATACTCAAATCTCATTACAAAACTTGAAATTCTTGACTGAACAAAGAAATACAATCAAATAAGGTTTATTCGGATTGGATTAATCGGTTTTTAAGTTTATTAAAATTAACCGATAACCAAACCAAATAAGTTTCGGTTTAATCGGTTTCGAGTTATTCGGTTCGGTGGACACTTGCTCAAACAATTTTCCCAAATAAAGTGTTTGTTATTTCTAATATATAATTGTATCATACATTCATACTCAACAATGACTTATATTAAGTAAAATACACTATCTATCAAAAATCAATCACTACCAAATAACATTGTTTTTTCATGTAATCCCATATGCTAAAAGTAGTTTAAAGTCCTGCAACCACAAACAATTAGGTTGACGCCTCTCATCTATATTGCTAATTTACCAATCAACACTTATGTTAAAATAACCATTGGAATAAGCTTTACTAAGGTATGCACAATGCACATCCTCGCTTAGAAAGACTTAACACATGTGCCTCATTCTTCACCAATAAACCCAAGGAGACCTTTACACTTATAACGTGCTTTGCACCCTAACAATCATGAGAGATCATACAAGTTGCTGAGAAAGACTTCATTGTGTACATGTATAATGCATCTTACAGCAAAAACAAGCATCAAAAAATCTAACAATCATGTTTAAAGAGTAATAAAAAAAGATGGTTCAGGGGGCTAAAAGCATTAATTTATTTTTTTATTTTTTTGAACGGCAGATAACACAAACACACGCACACACACACGTTCCCAGGGTATCCGGGCTCCCACTTAAGGGTGCCACCTGACTAATCCCCTCGACCACGACCCGATACAATTAAGGGTACCACTAAGTGGCAGGCTCATGATCTGGATATCGCCACATGCTCACCACGGGGTTCGAACCCGGGTAGTCAGGGATACCATCCACTAACCCCCCCAAGGATGTTACCTTACCACTGGGCTAGACATGTTTTGATTGGTTATGATTATGATGCTACTATCTTATATGAGTTATATCATCTTCAAGATATTGACTTACTCTCTGCCTCACACCAACCATATCTTGCTCATAAATGGAACAAAACTTACAAAAATCTACCATACTAATTACACATTGACAGAACCATAAACTCGATGGGACAAATCTAATTGTTGAACATCTTGCTTATCTGTGGAGAAGTAATATGAACCACAACCCCCAACCAATTGAGCATCTTGTTTTACATTTACAATGTACTTGACCGGTTGGCATTGGTCAAGTTTTCCAGACCCCCTGATGTAAACTTTCTTTGCAGCCTTCTGTGCAACATACAAAAAGAACCAATTTGGATTTAAGAAAACCAGATTAAGTAGAGGCAATGGTAGTAGTTATAATTAGGGGATGGTAGTAGTTATAATTAGGCCATTTTAATAATAGGAAGACCACACAGTCCACCAGACCAACATCAAATTTCCAATGCAGTCCCAAACAACAAACAACAAGAACAATCCACCAATCTATCTTCAGGTTTAAAAAGATGCAACTTTGATTTTTTTTATTTCAGAAGACAGTAACTTCGATCACATGGCTACTTTGTTGGATAGACGATTAAGGTATCTACAACTCATGGAATGACAACAAAGGTCTATGTAACTTAAAATGACTTCAACTCCCAATTCCAAAGTCCAAAGTCCATCTGGTAAAGACATCTCCAAATCCTCTAGACGATAAAAATGTTAAAAAGGCAAGCACAACCAAGTCAAAAGAAATGAAGTATAAATCACTCACTCGGTGTAATGTCATTAGCTCCTATACAGATAACCACGTTTATGAATCTCCTAGAATAAAAACAAATAATATTTTAATCTTAATGAACTTTTTATTCTAGAATAGTATCAAATGGTAAGGCTCATTGATGACATGACACAGAGCAAATATTAAATCTCGTTAAAAATTGATTAATTTCATCAACCGAGTTCATTTATCAAATTGATGACAAGATGAGAATAATACAAATGTACGATATGCCTATTATAATTCAACCATGGAATGGGTGTTGCCAAAATAGGTGGACCTGGGGCTGGAGGTTTCATATTTAAGACATAGGAACCTCCACTCTTTTTTGGTCAAAAGAATTGCGATTCAATGATGAACATGAATGTACCTAATTGATGACAATTTAAAAAAAGGGCTATTACTATAGTACAACAAATCAGTCCCTAATCCTAGCCAAATAATATATATATATATATATATATATATATATATATATAATATCACTAAACTCAAAAACTTGATTTGAATATTCAAAATTAGAAAAGATACCTTGAGTTGATTCTATCTCCTTCTCAATTTTGGCCTCCAATCTCTAATCCATATATTCCAGACCTAAATCAACCAAACCAAGAAAAGAAAACTGTTAGGTCGGATTTTATATTAATCTTTGTATTTATAGGACTTGGTCAATACTGTGTTTAGAGGCTTATATGTCTTGTATCTGATCAAGGGTATTTAAGTTCCTTTGGTCTTGTTGGTTGTAAGAACTTTTACACGCACAATATTGGAATTTCTACTTTGCGCTCCATAGTTTCTCTCTCTCTACTTTCTCTCTCTAGAAGTTCTAGTGATCTTGGACTTTCAATTGGTATCAGAGCCTGCTAGATCTTGAGAGAATTGAGAGATTGCATTTTCATAGTCTGAATTGTTGATTGAATTCGAAAATTTGATTGATTTTCTTGATTTTTTCAAGAAAATCTCGTTTTCTTGAATTCTCATCAAACTTGGATTGTTTCTTGGTTAAATTTGTGCGAAATTGATTTGTTTAAACTCGTTTTTAGTAATCGATCATAGTTGATTCTCATTATTTTGCATAAAAACCATGATCTGATCATCGATTTTATGAATTTGTGTTTTTTTCTGAAAACACGAGTTATTGTACTGTTTCATTATACGATTTTGAGTTTTTGATGTTTTAATCGAAATTGCTAGTTGATTTGTATTAGAAAGATGTTTTCGATTATCATTGTGTGAATTTCTTGTTTGAATTTCAGTGTTTTAATCGACCTTAAGTGATAAAATTGATTTTCTGTGGTTTGCGTTTCATTCTTGTAGCTTTGTGGTTCATTCAAGTACTTTGCGTTTCATTCATATAGCTTTGCGCGTCATTCATGTTGCTTTGCGTTTCCCTCTACAAACGCAAAGTTTGATTTGCGTTCCTGCCTTCGACCGAAAAATTCTTGGTTCGCGTTTCAAGTTCAACCCGCAAAGTTTACTTTGCGTTTCACACTACACCCGCAAATCACACTTTGCGTTTCCCACTACACCCGCAAAGTTTACTTTGCGTTTCCTTCTTCACCCGCAAAGCTCAACTTTGCGTTTCCTTTTTCACCCGCAAAGCTTTTGTTTCCTGTCTTAGTTAAAAAAAAAAAGTCTGGAAATTTTTTTTTGGTCATCTTTGGAAATATATTTTTTTACACTGCGAAATAACAAGTATTGTTCAAATTTCATTTTTCACGAAATATTTTTTTTAAGATTTCAATTTGATCTGATTTTTGATTTTCTGATATATAGTTTGGGACGGTCATTCACTTCAAGTTGATTATTTTCTCAAGATGTCTTTGCAAGCACAGATCTACAAGAATGACATCATGATGTCTTTGGGGTCTGATACTCGTCCACCAGTACTGATCAATGAGAACGAATTCGAACAGTGGCAGGATCGGTTCATCAACTTTATTGAAAGGCAACCAAATGGGGAAAACATGATGAAATCTCTATATGAGGGTCCTATGGTGAAGAAAATGAAAGTAATCCCAGCTACTGCTACTACTCCAGCTACAGCAGTTGAAACTCCTTTGAGTGAATATGACGAAAAAAAGCTATCAAGATATAAAGCAGACAGTCTGGCTAAGTCAAATCTGATCCTTGCTCTTCCCAACTCCATTTATAACAGAATCGATTGTTTCAAACATAATCCAATGCTTATGTGGACACAACTTGAGAAGATTATGCTTGGTACTGCTATGTCTACTCAGTTACGACAGACCAGATTCATGAATAACTTTGAGAAGTTCCAAGCTAAGGATGGAGAAAGTTTGAAGAGTGTGTTTGATCGATTTTGGGCTGTCATCAATGATCTTTTCAAGATTAAAGTTACCAAGACTGAATTGGAGGCTAACTTGAAGTTTCTGAACGCGTTACAACCTGAGTGGAACAAGTCACGCCACAAATTGAGGAACGATGTCAGAATCTCAACTATGCAGATCCAAGAACTGTATGAGATTTTACTGACTGATGAGAGTTTGGTACTGGAAAAGAAGGCCAAACTGGATAAAAAGAACAAGAAAACAGTTGATCTGGTTGATCTTCTCACAAAGCAACTGAATGAACAAGCGTTGTCTGATAACGCTTACACCGGGTCAACTGAAGATGATGGCGAGACATTACAAAAAGCAATGATCCTTCTCTCCCAACACTATCAGAAGAAGTTCCAACCTAGATCGGGTTCCAATTCTTCTCGCTTCACTTCTGGGTTTAAAACCAAAGTACCTGAGCCAAAGACTGCTGCTTGCTACAACTGTGGAAAGTCGGGTCACATCTCAAAAGAGTGTAGAGCAAAGAAAGTTAAGGACTCAGCTTATTACAGAAGGAAATTGGAGCTGGCTGAGAAAAGAGAGAATGGAACAGCTTTGCTGGCAGAAGAAGAATTCTGGTTGGATTATTCCGATGATGAAGCATCGAACGTCGAGATCGCCCATTTGTGCTTAGTCGGAGATGACCAGTCAGACGATTCTGACACTGATGAGGATGAGGTATATTCTGAATTTGACTACAACTTTATTACCTCCCAGTTTGATATCATGATTAATGCTTTGTCTGATTTGCGCTCTAAAATTTTATCTGAAAAAGTTTTAAATTCTGAAAAGTCAGGTTTAATTGAAAAGCTGAAAATTTCTTTGAAGGATGAAAAATCTATTTTAGAAAATATTAAAGACATCTTTCAAAAGAAATTGGATGCTTTGGAAAATTCTAACAAAACTTATCTTGAATCTTTGACTGACATGACCAAATTAAAAGATGAGTTTTCAGATAAAATAATTAAGTTAGAAGAAAAGCTTTATCGAAGAGACCAGTCTGAACAAACAATTTATATGAACAAGCCGAGGAGTGAAGAGGCTTTAAAACAGAGATGGGGATTTGGTTTTGATAATCCTCAATTTTTAAACAAAGTAATAGACGAAGTTCCCACCTTATATAAATACGATTATCTGACACTTGCTCATTATGCTCCTCAGTTCAAATTTCATTGGACTAGTGAAAAGGAAGTGTTAGATCTCGAAAATGAGAAAAGGATATATAAAAAGAAAAATGAAATTCCTTTTGTTTATACGTCCGAAAATGCCAAATATTTTCCGGAAAAATCAAGAAGAGGAAGAAGAGTTTTAAATGATATATCTTCTGTTAAATCTTCAGTGTCTAATGATTTTATTCCTTCTTATGCCCCTGATTCTGATAAGGAAAATATTTCTCCAATCATTTATGATTCGAAGAAATATACTCCTCCGTTAATTTTAGAAGGAAAAATCATAGATCTTGAAGATCAGATAGAAGATCAAAATATTTTGAAGAAAATTGAATCTGATTTCTTTCTTTCTTTTATGACTTCAAGTCTTGAAGAAAAATTATTTTCTCAAAAATCAGATTCTATTTCTAGTCTATCTTCTGATTTCAAGGAAAACAAAAAGGAAGTTTCAAATTTTAGAATCCTTTCTCAAAATAATTCAGATTCCAAGGTAAATTCAGATTTATTAGTTGATCAGATTGGTTGCTTGGATAAATTTATTTCTTCTGATTTAAATATTTCGTCTAAAATTCTTGATAATTCTTTTACGCTCAATGATCAATATTATAAACCCAAGCGTAAAAGAAGACGGTCAAAGAAGTCGAAGAAACGAGATACAGTTTTTACTGGCAATTCTAATTCTTCCAATACTATTATTTCAGATAGGACTGTGAGCCAGTCAAAGAAGCAGATCTGGAGAGCTAGGCGGACATCAACTGATTCTATGTTTGATGGAGATCGATGTGTAGACAAATTTTATAATAGTGATTCATTTGCTGTTTGTAATAAAGTTTCAAAATACTCTATAAAGCAAATGTTTCAAATTTCCAAAAATGTCTCATATTCGTCTTCTGATTCTAGTTCAGATGATTATGCTTTCTCTTCTGATGGTTGTGATTATTTCTCTGATCATATTCATCGTGCTTCTAATGTCAATTCTGTCAATTATTGTTTCCCCATACGAACTGCAACTAACAAACATGGGCCCAAATACAAGTGGGTACCCAAATCTTTATCTAATTCAAAGTTGCAGGCATCACATGTTAAGGGGGAGTAAGAGAAAATTGGCTTCTGAGTAATTCAGCTCAGGACCCACACTTTATAGACATCGACTTCTAAACACAACGGTTTAGAACTTGTTCTTCAATGATTAAGCTTCTGACTTAATGAGATACTGTGAGTACATCAATTTTAATTCCGCTGCATTTATCTCTGATAATGATGTTATTCCAGTTTTTCTCAATGTTTCAAGAATCTGAGCTTGTTTATCTATCTCATGAATTTGTATTACCCAAAATTTACTTTTAATATGAGACACAAATTTATTTTCTTCTATGTAGAAGATGAAATAGTTGAATTTTATTTTGTTCCAACTAAATATTAATTAAAAGTTTAAATCTTTACAAATTTTATTTTATAAAGTAAAGCTTTACATTTTTTCTTTCCTTTGAATAAAATATGTGTCTAGGATAAATTTTCAAGTTCTTTTGTTTATATTAAAGTTTTTATATGGTCAAATTTCAAGTCTTACAAAAGTCGAAAAGTCAGCAACATGTTTGAAACTTTTATTTCTGCTTTAAAGATATATGAGTCGGATTTTTTATAGTTTACTTTGCTTAGACTACCTAAATGATCAGAATTATAGATCGGAATGAAAATATGGGCTAAGCATTTAGACGTTGATCTGAGTGATTGAGATGAATATTAAAATCTTAAAATACAGAAATCTCTAAGTTTAAAAGTTTGTACCTGTGACCTTTCTGGTTTGGGAAAGTAAGTTCCTCGGGATGCTTGTCATCTGGTCCCCTAAGGTCAATTGATCTGGGAGTGATCGAACAGAAATCCTGCAATAGAATCAGATCGAAAGTCATGTTCTACTGGTATGAATGGGTTTAGGATATGTCGATGTAACCTTTCTGATCTGGGAGAGTAAGTTCCAAGGGGTGCTTGACACCTAGTCCCCTAAGGCCAACTGGTCTGGGAGCGGCTGACCCAAATCCTGCAATAAGGTCAGATAGAAAGTTACGTTTACGACATGTTCTTTACTTAATAAACTTTTTGATCAAAAGATGCCAAAGTGCACGCGCTTAAAAGATGCCAAAGAGCAAACTCATGTTAAGATGCCAATGAGCACAATGCTAAAAGATGCCAATGAGCACACATCTCATGATACTTGGTGATATTTTTGAGTTGCGATAAATCTGTAAATTTATGAATATCTTAATTCTTGATGGCTTAGTGTTAGTACATGCAAAGTTCTCTATAATATTTTTAGAATTGCATTTTCTTGAAGCTAATCGAAGATTCGCATGTGAGCACACTGAATAGATTGCTGGAAGTTTTGAAACTGAACATGTTTTAACTTGATATGCAATTAAACTCGTTCTTTTATCTTACAACATATGTTTGATTTCAAATGATTGATAAACTTGTGATATTTTACTCTGTAAAATTTAATTTGTTTAGTATTTGAAATTTTATATGTTTAGTTGTTTCAAAATTTACATTCAGTATATTTTTCTTTCTACATTAATTTCTGATCACTGTGTTCTCATAAATATATTTTAATGGGTTTATGCATTATTCAAGGGGGAGTGAACAAAGAGATGTATTTCAAAGATTATATCTGTTTTTGAGGGGGAGTGTCTGGTTTTCTTTACATGAATGTTATCTCGAATTGTCTTATCTAATGCATTTGTGTAGGGGGAGTCAAAGAGCTTTCAAAGGTAAAATTTTTCTAAGGCAGCTTTGCGCTTCACACATGGCCCGCAAAGCTTGTTTTGCGCATCAAGCATGACACGCAAACCTTGCTTTGCGTATCAAGCATGGCACGCAAACCTTGCTTTGCGTCTACCATGTGGAACGCAAACCTTAGTTTTGCGCTTCCTGCATGGAACGCAAACCACCCCTGTTTTCTCTGTTTCTTTGATTTTGCAGATCTTTCGTTGTCTCGTCTCCAACATTCGCATGACCTAGTTGATCAAGATCATCAAGGTCATGAGGGGGAGAAGTCAAGGAGAAGTTTTAGAGACAAAAGAGCTCAAAAGATTATCTGCTGATCAAGATTCGCTCAAAGATTCTATTCTCTCAGCTACAACAAAATCTTTTGTTGTTCCTGCTCCGAACACCACAGTTCATTCAAGATCATTCAAAAGAGGTGTATCGTCTTGAGCTTAAGCAGCAAAGAAAATTTTCAATCTGCAAGATGCTGAGAAGAATTTTTTTCTTAAAAGTCAGAAAGCTTCTGAAAGTCGCTTTGTTGGTCCGTGTTATTATAGAAGATAATTTTTGAAGACCAAAGCGCCAATGATTACTAAGGGGGAGATTGTTAGGTCTGATTTTATAGTAATCTTTGTATTTATAGGACTTGGTCAATACTGTGTTTAGAGGCTTATATGTCTTGTATCTGATCAAAGGTATTTAAGTCCCTTTGGTCTTGTTG
Source organism: Arctium lappa (assembly GCA_023525745.1). Classification (NCBI taxonomy): domain Eukaryota; kingdom Viridiplantae; phylum Streptophyta; class Magnoliopsida; order Asterales; family Asteraceae; genus Arctium; species Arctium lappa. The sequence continues at coordinate 14,500,846 of CM042056.1, read as the reverse complement.
GTTGTAAGAACTTTTACACGCACAATATTGGAATTTCTACTTTGCGCTTCATAGTTTCTCTCTCTCTACTTTCTCTCTCTAGAAGTTCTAGTGATCTTGGACTTTCAGAAAACAACACATCTGTATTCTTTAATGACTAACCAAACCAAAGAGATTTAAATTCTAAAATAGTTCGTATCCGAGAGAAGAAAGAAGAATAGAAACATTTCCTTACCTCCAAGATTTTTCCATTCAACCTTTGAACTGAGGGATCGAGAGATGGAAGGGTCATGGGTGACCTGTATGAAAGCAAAAGCAAAAACAAAAACCAAATGGAATTTTGATTCACAACTAATAATATTTACAAAGATGAAATTTTGATTCACAACCATCCAGTTAAGAGGTAACAGAAAATAATCCTTTCGCCATGAAGTAGCCGTCTCACTTACTCTTTACATGTTCACATACATAAATACTTTGCAACATCTACTTTCTATTTGAACATAGTTGTCGTTCTAATATCCATAAATACTTTCTATTTAACTACTATTTGTGTGTTATTTAATTTATGTTTGAAGATAGTGACGCTAATATCCAATCATAGATTCATACTTTGAAGGCCAACTTGAAACTAATATTAGAAATAACGATGAACCTCACTTTTCTTCATATAATCAGCCAGTCTTTTTAAGGGGTCACCTTTTTCCAAGCAAAACCAAGATGAGAGGTAACCGTTAAGGGGTTACCTTACTCCATCATTCTCAAAACACTACTCCGGTTGAAACCTTTTCTTGACGATTAAGAACCTGTATGTAAACAAAGCAAAAACATCATTCTAATATCCAATAATGGGAAATGGAAAGAGATTTCAAATTGCCGATTCCAAAGAGTATTAAGATGTCGTTCAAGCTAAAGCATTTGATGGTTACCAATCAAACCAGGAGTAATTGTACAACAGAAAAAAAAATCATAATTTCATGATATATTAATTATTATAAATCTTACCGTTGAGCAAAGATGTAGAAAACGTTCAAACACATTATGACCTAGTTTCTTATTTCTTTGAGAACTTTCAACAAACACCTGGTAAGCAGAGTAAATAACAAAGAATGAACTTCAAAACAGAGAACTTAAAAACGTAACAGAAACCACAAAAACTAATCCGATCTAAAAGCAAAAGTCAAGACTTTGAAATGGAACAAAAAACAGAAGCAATTAGAACACATCAGAAGCAAAAAGAAGATAGAGATTATCTTACCAAACCAAACGAGGATCATGAAAGATTCTGAATAGATGATTTGGATGTGTATTTTATTTTGTTGGACAAAAACAGAACACCCAAAACAAAAACACGACCTAAGTTTATGTCAAACTCTTACCTAAAGATGGAGAAAGTCGAATATGAAATCCCTCCAACCGAGCTTTTGCTGAACTCCGTTTGAAATGGGAAGACGACCCAAAAATGGAAACTCTATTGTTGATGATTTAGTAAACCCTAAATTAGGGAGTTAGGACTTCCAATTTGAATTTGGGATGTAGGAGGGATTTCATATATGCGGGAAAATTTATTGATTTGAATTTTGAACTTGAATACCATAAGAGATGTAAAGAGCATTTGGGGAAGATAAATCTGATCTTGAAAACCTAAAGCTCAAAAAACAATGTTATAAAAAGAAATTGTATCTTCTGTTTTCAGGGAGAAAGCCTAGATAGGAAGGAAATAACTTTGAATCAGAAAAAAACTAAAAAAAGTAAAGTCTAACCTTTCATGTTTTGATGGTGGCACATTAAGGACTTGTACCTAAGGCATCACAATTTGTAATTAAGAGGTTTTTGAAACCTATGCATGAAATGGTAGTACCTTGTGCTTAAAGAGTTGTTTTTTGAATTTCTTAAAGAATTGTCTTTAAGAGTTTTTTGAACTTCTTGCATAAATTGGTTGTACCATATGCTTAAAGACTTGTCTTTAAGACTTTTATCCTACATGCTTATATATGTAGTATAGATATAATCTCAAAATAAAACCGAATTCTCTTAGAAAACATCAAATACGTCTCCCTTTTTACATTTTATTCATTATTTAAATTTTATTTATTGTATTTTATGATTTTTAAACTCACTTATTGTCCTCAAAAAACTATTTTTATACAACTTTTATATTTTAGTTAATTTAAGTAATTCATTAAAATTTAATAATAAAAATATAATATAGAAAAGATATAAAATAAAAATTGAAAACTACATGAACCTTTTATTTTGGTTTCATTTTAATCGTCTATGAAAATTTTCTAATAGTATATTTTGTCATAAATTTTTTTATTATAATTTAATAAAGTACAAAAGTTAATCAGAAGATAAATAATTCATTAGGAGTAAATTGGTCATTTTATCTGTTTTTCCATGTCCTATCCTATCATGTCAGGATATCAAATGCACCCTAAAACGACCCTTAAAATTTTAAGATCTAGTCTCAGTTTAGGTGTAAATGATGGAATATGATTGGAAAAATCTTAGAAATTGATAAAACATTTTTATTATCATATCATATATAAGGTGGGGTTTCAAATGAGAGCATCCTTGTTTTACAAAAATATGAGAACACTTATAAACCTTCAAATCTAATTAACCCATATAAAATTAGAATAAATGAAAATAAATCAATATTTATCAACAATTTTCTGTTACCTTAGATTTGTGTTTATCCCTTAGATGTTAGTATCATTGAAGACTTCTTATGTCGATGCATTCTTTGTCAATAATGATGTGATTTTGCATTAGATAAATTGAAGACTTCTTATGATGTGATTTTGTATAACACTCTTAAATCTGGAAATAGCGACTAAATAAAAAATTTATAATTACATCGATAACTGAATCAACTACAACAACAATCTAAGGTTTAACTTCAATAAACACAAATAAATCTCTATACACAATCTAATATAGGTACGAATGTTACTAAATCCCAAAAACAGTCACCATCTCCAATTGCGAAAGGTTTCCCCAAACTACTCACTCTCATGCAATCTAGTGCTCAACTCTTCATAGCACCGCTATAATCAAACCCCCACTGAAACCTGATGCACATGCCGACAAATAAAAGGTTAGGCTAACGCCTAGTGAGTTCAAGAGTTTTAACATGAATAGATATATCTTTAAAAAGAAAGAAAATCAGTTCAAATCAAGATCTTTCAAACTAATTTACTTTAGAAATATAAACAACTCGTTTTCCCACAATATGCACCTTTAAAGACAACGTTCCAATACAAACATTCTTTATAAAACGATGCGACCCAAAACTCACTCAAAACATGAATATAAATCGACTCCCAAATTGTGAAACTGTGAATAACACTTCACATCCCAAAACACCCAAAACACGGGTGGGGCATAACACTCAACCCATAAATCATGGTTAATAATTCACATATACAATATGTCACCGAAAACATGGATACAAGACTCAATACCCAAAACAACACATTTCGGTGACGGGGGAGACCCGATTCCATTGAATGTGACGGGTACACAAAGTTAAGCCACATATCTATGTTATAAGCGTATCTACAAGGATAAACAACCATTGACATTAACCTTATCCAAGTCTTTAGTCAAGGTAGACATCAACCCTATCCAAGTCTTTAGTCATAGTAGACATCAACCCTATCCAAGTCTTTAGTTCAGTGCAAACATGAGTTCAACTCTATCCAAGTCTTTAGCCCCAAAGAATCACCAAGTTCAACCCTATCCAGATCTTTACATTGGGATCTCACCATCCTTGACACGCTTGATTATATAGGACTTACACCGTATCACCATTCACCAACGCCTATTTCCAGATTACAACACAGGAATATTATCCCACTTACACGATAAGACCGACCTCTATGCCTATGGATCCATTGTATTATAGTCTAACACGATATATAACTCCAACAGATGAACTAACACGTCCAGAATGGCAGAACATGTAACTCACAAATAAGATGCAACTAGGTACACCATACGACAAGACTCCATATCGAGCTACCAAAATCGACGAATACTCCAAAGACTCGTCTGAGTTTAAATCAAGCCCAACGACATAATAAATATTTGGCCAAAATACATAAGTCGATAAATTATATCATTTTCCAACAATCCTTGACCCTCCATTTCAAATTGGCCTTCGGCCCAAAACCAAAAGGTTTACGGTTGTTAAAATCTCCACAAAGTCAGGAACGACCCAAAATCAATATGACTCACACATTCGTATTTTCAAAACGTCCCACTACAAGAATGATGCATATTTCCAACAAACATCAAAAGTGCATTTTGACCAAGTAAACTCCATTTATGCAATAACATCATTAAAACACTTCCATTTATGACTTATTTGCCGAGATGGCCAAAAATCCCAAATATGGGTGTTCTACAATGTTTATTAATTTAAGCACTTCAAATAGTCAAAAGTTACAAAATAACTCAACAGTTGATAAGTTCATGTAAAACACATAAATACTTTAAAAATAGACATTTTGGTATGTACACCGTTTTTGCAAATCAACTTGAACTCACCTCGCTAGGTTAAGTTAAACCTAGGTTCCAAATCCAACCATTAGCCTCCAATAGTGTAGATCCTTCCATTTTCAAGTCATCACCAACAATAAGCTAAGGTTTCCAAATAACTCATTTCTCCAAAACTAAAAGAAATGAACCACCAACAAGAAAACCTTTAGATCCACAAAGATCCTCATATAAGAACTTGAATTATACAAGAAACTTACCACATTCAAATCTTTAACCTCTCAACCAACTCACTTCCATGAGATCTTCCTACTTTCCAAACTCAAGTTCCTAAAAACACAAATCTTTGATCTCTTTGGGGGTAGATTCACTTCAAGATGCTCCCAAAACTGATATTGGAGCTCCCAAAATCGCCCCAAGAAGAAGAGGAATGGAGAAAAGAAGTGGAAATGAGAGAAAACCCTAAAAATTGGGTTTTAAATCGTCAAGGCCTTTCCCGCGGCCTTGGTCGCGACCATAAGTCGCGGTCCAAGCCGCGTGTGCCACTGACCGACACACTTACAGTGACTTACGCGGCCTTAGCCGCGACTTGAGGCCACGGTCCAAGCCGCGCGTGCTGCAGGTCACGCCTCTCACGTCTTGTGCTGAGCCATTCCCTGACCGTTCCTTGACCGATCGTTGACCGTTCTTTTAGAATTTACGGGTGTTACATTTTGCTGTAAAAATAATGTGATAATGTTGTGATAAATTGAAAACCAGTGATGATAACGTCCACAATCATCAGATTTGTCGCTCCATTATGTGATTTGCAGTGTTTATTCCCATTTTACCCCTTTGTAATTCCTAAAAAAAATAAATATTTATTTAATATTTTATTGTTCCCTCAGTCATTCTAAAACTAACTTAAAACATAACGATGATTTACAAGTGTCTCGCATTTACATAAATCACATATGTTATTGTTTAAACCATTCCCTCTTATATAAACATTAAGGGGGTGTTTGGTTCGTCAGATTCTGCCGGAATCTGATGGAATTGGAATGGTCAATTCCATTGACCAAATTCCATCATGATGTTTGGTTACCAATGGAATCGAATTGAATTCCATGAATTACTTCAAATATGGATTTGGTCATTTCTTCACAAAAGTGATGGAATTGAATTCAATTTCATCCAATATTTTGAAAATGACAAAAAATACCCTCATAACAAAATTAAAATCATCACTCCAATCGATTCAATCGATTTACTGGGTATCAATTTAATGCTTCAATCGATTCACCAATATATCTGCTTCAATCGACTACTTCATATATTGGGTATCGATTTAATGCTTCAATCGATTTACTGGGTATCGATTTTGGGTATCAATTTAATGCTTCAATCGATTCACCAATATATTTGCTTCAATCGACTGCTTCATATACTAGGTATCGATTTACTGGCATCGATTCACCAATATATCTGCTTCAATCGACTGCTTCAATCAATCAATCGGTTGTGTTGGGGGGGGGGGGTATCGATAAAAAATCAACAAAAATCGATTGCATCGACTCCAGGGGTACTTTGAGTTCGGTGTTTGTATCGACTGGAAAATGACAAAAATCGATTCAATCGACTGCTTCGACTGTGTGGTGATGATATATATATATATATATATATATATATATATATATATATATATATATATATATATATATATAGGGGCAGGTTCAAACGAGAAGGTAGTCAATTTGCGAGAAAACGAGAAAGAATATAAACCACATAATTTAGTAATTAAAAAATAACATAAATAAAAAATAATTAATTTTAAAAATTAGGATAATTACAATTTGAATTGGATAAATCCTTAAATATCTCATAATATCTTTTAAGTTTTTTTATTTTTTAACTTTAATAAATTCATAATTTTTAATCAAATTTATATTATTATTATTTTGTAGATAAAATCATAATTTTCATCAAAAATCACATGTGATATCCATAACTAATTCATTATTTATTTCACCATTTTTTTCTCTATTTTTTGGATTTACGTTTTGAATCACATGTGATTAACTTAATATGTGATCAATTATTATGTATCACATATGATCCCACAAGATGAATTTTTGTAAATATCACATATGATAATATATGTCTGAATATAAGTGACGCATAATCACATGTGATAACATTTACATCACAAAAAGATCTATAAATATAAATATATATAATCACATATGATTTAACTAAAATATATACAATTATCACATGTGATAATATTTACATCACAAAAAGATCTATAAATATAAGTATCAATAATCACATATGATTAACTAAAATATATACCCTTATCACATTTGATAATATGATATGTGATATGCATAAATATTCATATAATGATATTACATGTGATATTTGGTTAAAATTGTGATTTTTTTTAATAAAAGTATATTTAGAAAAAAAATTAGTAAAATAATAATTGAAATTAAAAAATAAATAAATCTAAAATATATAATGAGAATTTTAAGGATTTATTCGATTTAAAATGATAATTATCCTAATTTCTAAAATTATTTTTTATTTATGGTAATTAATAAATTATGTGGTCCATATTTCTTTTCGCCTTCTCGCAAATTAGTTTGCTTCTCGCATGATCATCCCTATATATATATAAAGATTTTATATAAATAATATTTTTGATCATTTCTTAAATGTTAATTTTATAATTACTTATAATTTTAAAAAAACTAAAATCAAAATCAAAGAAAGGGTATTTTTGTCATTTTTTAGAATTCCATTCCAATTCATTTACAAACCAAACAGACAGATTCCAATTCATTTGACTGATTACATTTCATTCCTGCCAACCAAACACTTGGTCAAACCTGATAACATTCCATTTCAATTCCTTTCAGATTCCAATTCATTTGACAGATTTCATTCCTTCAGAAATCATTCTGTGAACCAAACGCCCCCTAAATATTAAAAAGTTAAAGGAAAATTTATATATTTTTTTCAAAGGGATGTTCATGTAGTTAAGTAAACCTTTCTTACAGTCAAATCAATGCATTTTTAATGGGAAAAGTTTGAAAAAAACCCAACAAAATATCTGATTTTGAATGATTAAGTCCTTAAACTATTTTTTTAAATGATAAAACCCTTAAAACTTTCTAAAACTGGTTAAATACATCCTTATAACCTGTAAAAAGAAGTTAATGTGATAAAAATTTGAGAAAAATATAAAAAACCCAACGAACTATATGATGTTGAATGATTAAATCATTGAATTTTTTAACAAATAAATATCTAACATTTTTCATAAATTTTTTTACCAAATAAAATTTTAAACTTTTTCTGAACAAATAAATCCCAAAGTTTTTTTGGAGAAACAAAATCATGAACTTAATTTTGAACAATAAATCCTAAATTTTTTTTTTCTGAACAAAATCATGAACAAAAAAATATATACAAATTCTCTCACCGACAACAAATTAAGTAAATCAATTAAACACAGAAAAATTGTACCAGTTCCATTACTAACTCTAAATCATTCAAAAGTTATGCCTATAACATAAATATATGCATACAAAAATTATATTCATCCTTCACAAAATATATACAAAATAAGACGTTCATCCTTTCACAAAATATACCAAAAAAACCCCATCCGTTCACAAATATACCAAAAAAGCGCCCATTTTTTGGTATATTTACGAATGAATTGACGTTTTTTTGGTATATTTTATGAAGGGATGAACGTCTTATTTTGTATATATTTTGTGAAAGGATTGGCCTTTTCTTGGTATATTTTGTGAAAAAATTGGTTTTTTGGTATATTTTGTGAAAGGATTTGCCTTTTTTGTTATATTTGTGAAATGATTAGTATAATTTTTGTATTTATCTATTTATGGTTTATGCATAACTTTTGAATGATTCGGAATTAGTATTGGAAATGATATAATTTTTCTTTGTTTAATTGATTCATTTTACTTTGTTGCGGTGAGAAAATTTGTATATATTTCTTGTTCAAAAAAATATTGGATTTATTTGTTCAAAATTTATTTCATGATTTTGTTTCTTCAGAAAAAACTTTGGGATTTGTTTGTTCAAAAAATTTCAAGAATTTATTTGGTAAAAAGATTTAGGAAAAAGTTTAAAAACTTATTTGTTAAAAAAATCACTGACTTAATCATTCAAAATTAGATAGTTTGTTGGGGGGGTTTTTAGACTTTTCCCATCACATTAATCTGTTTTTACAAGTTACAAGGATGTATTTAACCGGTTTTAGAAAGTTTAAGAGTTTTATCATTAAAAAAAATAGTTTAAGGACTTAATCATTCAAAATGAGATAGTTTGTTAGGTTTTTTCAAACTTTTTCTTTAAAAATATAAATGTACCTCCCAACTTGTTATTTGCATCCCTTTCTAATAATTTCTCTTTCATACACATCCATATTAACATGTCTTTTTTACATTCCTAATGTATTGATTTAACCTAATAGTGGATGCATATAACAAAACTATGTAAAAGTACTTCATTTGGACATATTTAACTCTCACACACTTTTTATATAGTTTCTTTTAAGGATATAATATTTATATATGAGAAATTAAAAATATACATACTCTTCACCTTTTGTGAGATTTAAACATTGGTTGGGAGACTGGGCCATACCAATAACTCTGATACCGCTAGGCCAATGACTCTTTTACTAATCATCTAGTTGTTGGTTAATAAGGTATCTGTTAGCTGATAAATTAGATGACATTGTAATATGATTTTAAAAAAACATGTTAAAAATTAATTGGAAAAAATATAAATGGCATACTTCAAAAAAATAAAATTCTTTGTAGCAGATTGATGAAGTAGAGTTATAAACAGTTAAATTCTTACTAATCAAATAGATTTCAATAAGCTAAAAAATAAGTTAGTTTATGGTTAAATATGGCATCAAAATTTTCCTAAAAATTAACTAATTATTGAAGAATATTGTGCCTTCATAAAAAAGGAATTGATTGAGGAAATAGTTTAGGAAATAATTGAGGAAATAATTTATTAATGTTAGGAGTTACCATATTGTATATTTCCTTTTCATTGTAAATTCATCCCTATTTAAAGGGTTTATTGTTAATGAGAATTTACGACTTTTCATCATCTCTATATTGATTGTTCTACAATACGTTATCAACACGTTGATCGGTCAATTGAATCCGTTTGTTGGTGCAGAAACTTTTTGTTTTCAGATATCACGAATCAAGTAAGCATTTGTGGTTTTATTTTATATGTATTGTAGAAATCATCTTCATCATTGCTTGTGATGATAATAATGTCCATTGCAATTTTTTTTTGTGAACATACCATGTGTGCACGTGCAGTACAGATATATGTGCTTAGTAGTCATGTCAATTCTGGGTAATGTGCCTATTTAAGTATGCATTATAAATATATATGTGCTTAGTAGTCATGTCAAATTTGGGTAATGTGCCTATTTAAGTATGCATTAATAAAGCGTGATTGACCGATTGTGATTCTTTTGTTTGTATCCAATATTAATATGCTATCCATTGTTCTTATAATTGTTGTTGCATTGTGTTATGTATATTATATTGTAGTCAGATATTCTAGCAAAATAGTTGCGTTTAGGGTTGGCAACGGGTAGAGTATGGGTAGGGTAAGGGTTAATCCGTTGTCCAATCCATTTAAAATAGCGGATAACGAAACGGGTAATTATCCATCTCATAAAACTCTTATCCGTATCTTACCCTACCCATTAAAAGTAGCGGGTAACGAAACGGGTAATGGATAAATGGTAAAACAAAATTTCATTTTGAACTACAATTGATATTGTTAAACCTCAAACATATAAATATAGTTATTATTTTATATTTAATTTGTTGTAGTAAACATTTAATTACTGTAAATATGATCATAGTATAATATTTTAAAAACAGTTTAAAATGCGTAAGACTAATACTTTTCGTTGTATTTATTTTGTAAATCCGTCTTATTTCTCATTTAATGAGCATGAATTCTTTTACTCGATAAATATAAAAATAAATTAAAGTACACGTTAATGTACGCCAACATTATTAAAAAATATTAATAATTAACTTAATATAATTATGTATATATACACTAATATTTAATTTTATATAATTATACATATATATATATATATATATATTATCGTAACGGGTAACGGATAACGAAAAACCGTTTATCCATATCCTACCCACTAAAATTTCGGGTAAACGGGTAATGGATAAGTGGATAAATGGATAAAATTTTCTTTATCCATACCCTTATCCAACGGGTCGAAACATAACGGGTAACGGGTTTACCGTTACCCATTTGCGTTTATATTATATTATTGTGTGGTTTATATTATATACTATTAGCATATGTTTTTTTAATGTGCTTATCTATCATTATATCTCTTGTGCGTTTTAGTTGTTATGCAAGTTGTTTAAATATGCACTTTATTACTTAAGTTGTTATTGTTTAATAAATTTTTTATAATGGTGGTGTTTGTGTTATGGTAATTTCTGTTCATGTGTTTTTTTTATTATATAATTCTGTTGTATGTTTTTTGTGTGTTTCATACCTAGATTTTTATGTCTTTAGTTTTGTATATTTTTGAATTTGTTATATTATATTTTCCTATTTACATCTGTAATTTTTGTATGCTACTTATATCATATTATAATCATCTATAAATGCCATTGTTGTGCCTCATAATGTTGTTTATTGAGTATGGAATAAATAAAAACTCAAAACCCACTTGTAAGCATATGGCATAATCTCATACTTAGGTTAAAGATGCCAAAACTCTTGAATTGACAATTCCAACCCTTAACTTTGTATTTATCTCCTTTATGCTATTTTCTTTTAAATTATTTATTACATTTAATTTTTTAAGCATGTTTTTATAATATGTTTACATTATTCTTTTAGTTTGATTTTAAATGGTTTTGTTTAAGTTTTGCTAATTTAGTCATAATATGAAGTATGTAGAATTGATTTACTTCCATAAATATTCATATATATTCCTTAACTCATAACTATTTACAACTAATTATTTTTAGGAGTTACACTCCTTTATATCAAACTAGATTCACCCCCGTGTATTACATGGGGTAATTTAAAAAAAAATGCCAAAAAACTTATCTTACATATATGAATGATTATCGAAAGTACGATGCTATTTTTCCAAGTTTTTTTCCCTTTAGAGTTGTTTTTTTGCAGCTGATCACAAAATGTCATTGTTTTAGGCAGTTTTTCAAAGAATCTTTTACAAAAAATTAATAAAAAATATGAATAAATATTAAGAATTTATAAAACAAAATTTATAATAGAAGGTAAATGAAATTATGGAAAAGTGCATAGTTAAAATATTAATAAAATAAGAATCACGCATCATAAATTACCAAATATTTTTTTATATACAACATTATTTGTTCTATTGCTAATTATATTTTCATCATCTATAATTAATATTTTTAAAATTAAAATATCATAATGTCAAGAAATAAAATTAAAAATGTTATTTTATAAAACTTCATGATAAAAATCAAAATTCTTGTATAAAAATTTAAAGAGGATGAGGTTTTTATAAAAAAAACTCTTGAAATAAAAATTGATATGAAATAGCCAAAAGAAAATTAAGACAATTTACTGATTATTTGTATCAAATCACATACTAATCACGACACATTAATTCGTATATATTTATGATATTTAATAATATAAGTAAATCAAAAAATATTCAATATTGCATTTCGAAGGTATTAACGAAACGATTACAATGATATAATTTGTAAAAAATAAAAATGTTTTTTTAATGCATTTTAATTCATATACATTATTTATGTTTATATGATAAAAGTCTAAAATAAAAAATAAAAAAGTAAGGGAGTAAAAGTAAACTACATAATTAATTATAAAGGTAGTAAATGTAAGGTATAAATTAAAAAATTGAATTAAGGAAATATTTAAGGAGGGATGAATGTGGATGTGCTTAATGAACTTATAATGTAAAATGCGTCTACATACATGTTTACGCGGGAAAATGAAAAAAAATGGACTCACCAGAAGGCGACACGTGTCCTTCTAGTTATTTATTTATTATATGTATAGATTTATTTTGGCCTCCTTCCAAAATCTCATTAAAATCTTATAAACTTAATTGTTAAAAGTTTTTTAAAAAGACATGAAGTCATATCGAAATTCTAATTGTTTATCAAAAATCATAATTAAATTCCAAAAGTTCAAACACGCATCTTTTGGCCTATTGCCAAAAGCCCCTAATATATATATATATATATATATATATATATATATATATATATATATATATATATATATATATATATCATAATGGTATTAATTGAATATCACTTTTGGCCTCATGCCAAATCCACAAAATTGGTAATGTTATTAGTATATTTCATAAACAAAGTGATCGCATGACACCAAAAGATTTTGTCAAAATGGGTGTAAATAGCCTTAAAGGTTTGTAGGGATTTAAGTAATCCTCGTGATTCCACTCCTACCTGGAAATCCAAAAGTGTTTAGCGATTCATTTTCCGGATATTGAAATATTAATATAACATTATCAGCAAAAGATATGTTTAAAAACACCATCTTTTTAATCCTATATTGCCATGATAATGAACTTTCATAAGTTTAATCTTCATAAAATAAAATACCTTATCTCTTGTTTATGTAGATGGCTGAACCAACTCGTCCCGAATTTGATATCCTGGATTCAGAAGGGCTTGAATACCACAGATGGGTATCTGATGTAAAGACTACCTTTATTGGAAAGGACTTCCCCTATACAATCAACCCCCTACTGACCCTAAAGACAAACCATCAGAGAAAGTACAAGCAAATGCCTTAATGTTCTTGAGACGACATATCGATCCCAGCCTTCGATGGGAGTACCTTCAACTGAAAACCCCCAAAGAACTGTGGGACGCACTGAAAGGAAGATTCGGGAATATTCATGACTCTTTACTTCCTGAACTAATCGTACAGTGGAATGAAATCCGCTTACTCGATTACAAAAAGGTAAATGGTTTCAACAAAGAAATGTTGCGTCTCAAAGCATGTTTAAACTTCTGTGGCAAGGAACTCATGGAAGACGACATGATTCAAAAGACACTTTCCACTTTTCCTACATCTGCAATTATACTAATGAATCAGTATCGATTGGAGTATGATAGTAAAAGAATCACAACCTTTAACAAACTTATCAACCTACTGCAAGTGGCTGAAAGACACAATGAGGTTCTTTTGAATAACAACGCTAGACCTGTCGGGACAAAGAAAATTCCCAAATCTAATCATGCAAGCGTTAGAGGTGGAAAGAACTCCAAAGTACAGGGAGCCAAACATACTGAATCACACATACATTGGCAATTATTCATCACGTGGACGGGGTCGTAGTCAGGGTCGCAACAATGGTCGTGGTGCATTTTCCAACACATGACGCAAAGATACAACTGCTGGTCCAAGTAATCAAGGACAATCAAAAGGAAAAGCACTAATGACCGATCCCACCAAAAGAGCACGAGATGGAACTGAACCTTGCTACAGGTGTGGCATCGTTGGGCACTGGTACAAGAATTGTCGTGCAAGCAATACTGTAGCAGCCACCTACAAGAGATATAGGGAGTCTACAGAACAAGAAGCTCACCACCTTGAAGAAACAAGTAATGGCCCAGAAGTCAACCTCACAATTGGAGATTTCACTCATATCAACAACAATGATCCTTCGCTAGAGCTCTCGGATTTTGACTAATCTACCTCACATATTCTTCAAAGACAATATTTATTTACACATTACTAGTTATTTTTTCCCCGATAGTTTGGTGAACTTAATTTATTGTTTGGTTTATTGATTACTATTTGGATTGGTGGTTATTAATTTACTGTTTGACTTAGTGGATTATTGATTTAATTTTGAAATTTATTAAATAATCTTTGACTTTCATATATACACTACACAAACCAATGATGTATAGAAACACGTCAAAACAACTATATTATTAAAAAAAATTCTCCGTTCCTTGTAGGAATGTATCGAGGAGAACTTGAGTGCTTAGTTGACTGTGGAACCACCCACACAATATTAAGAAATAGACTATTATTTACTGGAATAACCGCTTATAAATCCTCAATGACCACAATGATTGGATCATCCAATTTAATACTTGGACGAGGAACTGCCACTTTCTTGTTGCCTAATGGCACAAAAATAACGGTCACAGAAGCACTCTATGCTCCAAAAGCTAACCGAACCTTGTTAAGTTTCAAAGATATACGCTCCAACGACTATCATATTGAAACACATTGTGAGAATGGAAATGAATATATGTATATCACCTCTAATGAATACGGAAGGAAACGTATATTAGAGAAATTAACATGTCAAACTAGTGGGTTATATCTTACCACGATTCGAGTTATTGAATCATATTCTGTCACCAATAATGAAATTTGGGGCAGTGACATATATAGGCTTTGGCATGACCGCCTGGGGCACCCTGGTCGTGACATGATGATACGTGTGCTGAAGAATACACACGGACACCCTTTCTTTCGAATGAAAGGTAAGATGGGGCGATTATATGAAACTACCAAATTGCAACCATTGACTACTAAAGAAAAAGAAGCAATACCATCATCACAATATGCCTCCTTGAAAGCCCCAAATTTTTGCAAAGCCTGTTCCTTAGCTAAAACAGGATCGAGACCATCATATGCTAAAGACACAAAGCAAAACATTCCATTCTTACAACGTATACAAGGTGATATTTGTGGACCTATACATCCAGAATGCAGGCCGTTTAAGTATTTTATGGTTCTGGTTGACGCTTCGACAAGATGGACGCATGTCGCGCTATTGTCCACACGAAACGCTGCATTTGCAAAACTTCTAGCACAAATTATACGTTTAAGGGCACACCACCCTGATTACCCTATCAAGTCTATACGACTTGATAATGCTGGAGAATTTACATCACAAGCATTTGATGATTATTGCATGTCTATTGGGATCGATGTAGAGCATCCTGTACCCAATGTGCATACACAAAATGGTCTTGCAGAAGCTACCATCAAAAGGATACAAATGATAGCTAGGGCATTAGTTATGCGCACCAATTTACCCACTTATGCCTGGGGTTATGCAATATTACATGCAACTTTATTTATTCGCTTTAGACCCACTGCTAGCCAACCATTTTCTGCGTACCAGTTGGTAACTGGATATGAGCTTGATATTTCACATTTACGCATATTTGGTTGTGCAGTATATGTGCCAATTGCGCCCCCACAGTGGACCAAAATAGGTCCTCAAAGACGATTAAGTATATATGTTGGATATGAATCTTCAACAATTATCCGCTATTTAGAACCCTTGACGGGTGATCTATTTACCGCAAGACTTGCGGATTGTCACTTTGATGAGACAGTCTTTCCGTCGTTAGGGGGAGATAGGAAAAATGATTTTCTAAGGGAACGACAAAAATTGTCATGGAATGTTCTCACTCAGTCTCATTTCGATCCTTGCACTTCACAATGTGAAAGTGAAGTGAAACGAATACTAAATCTTCAAAACGTAGCACACTCGATACCTGATGCGTTCACTGATATTGCAAAAGTGACAAGATCACATATACCAGTTGCAAATGTACCCGCAAGGCTAGAAGTCCCCAAAGAGGGGCACAACACCGCTGTAAAGAGTGTTGCAACCACACATAGTGGAAGTGTGGTTGAGGCCATGCTCCCAAAAGGAAAAGAGGGAGTCCACTTGGTTCGATAGATACTCATCCTAGGAAGAAAAGGGAGAGTAAGGTACAATCTGATCCATTTTTCATCAATACCGAAAACCCTTCTCATGAGATTGTCTCTGATTATAGTTATGTCCATGAATCATTACTGGAGGACGCTCCGAAGTCAATATTGATTCCATAGAACAAAGAAATCTCTATAAATTATGAGAATGCATACGAGTTAATGGAAAGATCATCCATACTCATTGATGACATATTTGCATATAATGTTGCTCATGAGATCATAGAGCACGATGATATCGAACCATGCTCAGTTGAAGAATGTCAACAAATAGCAGTCTGACCTAAATGGAAAGAAGCAATCCAGCCAGAACTAGATTATTTGGCAAAGAGACAGGTATTTGGTCCGGTAGTGCTAACCCCACCAAGTGTAAAGCCTGTAGGACATAAATGGGTCTTTGTCAGAAAGCGTAATGAGAATAATGAAGTCATAAGATATAAGGCTCACCTTTTGGCGCAAGGTTTCTCACAACGCCCTGGGATTGACTATGAGGAGACATACTTCCCAGTAATGGATGTAATAACGTTCCGCTATCTAATTAGTCTAGTAGTTTCCGAAGGACTGGAAATGCAACTTATGGATGTGGTTACTGCATATCTCTACGGGGATCTAGGTTCAGAGATATATATGAAAGTGCCTAATGGCCTTCCACTTCCCGATTCAAGTAAACCACGAAGTGCGTTTGTAATTAGACTAAAACATTCACTCTACGGATTAAAACATAATGGACGGATGTGGTATACCCGTTTGAGTGAATACTTGTTTGGAAAGGGATATAAGAACGATGAATTGTGCCCTTGCGTTTTTATAAAGAAGACGAGTTCTGGATTTTCAATCATAGCCATGTATGTTGATGATATGAACATAATATGTATTCTTGATGAATGTAACACCATGAATTTCATCCCAATTGAAGAAGAATGTTGGACTAGGTGAATCGGTAAAGGAAGAACCACACCACATATGGAGTACGGCTATAGTGACATAAGGTTGTGACGTCTGTCATAATAGCACCAATGGTACTGAAAGTGTGGTAGTCCCGGCTATAGTGCCATGCAGTTGTGACATATTTCATAATATCGACTGATATTACCAAGTGGTTGGTCATCCCAACGAATGTTCCATGTATTTATGACAATGGTGTAACACTCGTAAATTTTGGGTAAGTTCTATTTCAAGTAAGTGTAGAAATCGATCTTTTGAGGGAAATAGAGGAAATGGGATTTTGGAATTAAATTATGGATTTTATGGTCTTGTTATATGAGTAATTCAATTACGAGTCCAACGGTTCTTTTCGGAGTGAAATCGGAGCTAAAACGAAGAAGTTATGGCCAAAACTGTGTTCGGTACATGTTTGGCTATAGTGCCCGACGATTGTGACACTGTCACTATAGTTTGGCACAATAGCCGAAGTCCAAAAACTATCGGTACAATCTCGGTGATTGTGCCAGCGATTGTGACATTGTCACTATAGCTTGGCACAATAGCCTAGAGGTATCAGAGTGCATAAATTCGCGATTTTCAGCCCCATTATTCATTTCTTCATATATAACTCTCTCATTTCAACTCCGTTTTTGGCGATTCAAGTTGCTATGGTTTCGTTTTTGAGAGATTTTCAAGGTTATATTGTTAGTTTTGGGTATATATAAGAGTATTTGGTGGTGTATTGGAAGCAAAGACAATAGCTCATCATCATCACCTCCATCTTCAAGAATTTTGGGGTTTTCTAGGTTTTTACCAAAACCTAAATGGTAAGTTCATTCCTTCCACTTTCAAACTTCTTTATGAGTTATAAATTCTCTATTTATGTCAATCTAGTGTTTTATTTCTCCAATTTCGGTTTGGAAGATTTTGAGAAAAGTTAGGTTAAATTAGGGTTTTTGACCAAAATGGAGATTTGGATATAAGATGTTTGGGGAATGATTCTAAACACTTGGATATTGTATTTATGGTTGGAAACTTGTGGATCTAGGTTTTTGGAAGTTTTGGCTTGAGGATCCAAGTTTCTTCAAAAGAGCTCAAGTTGGGGAAAATCTAGATTTAGCCTAAATCTAGCAAGATGAGTTCAAGTTGATTTGTGAAAACGGTGTACATGCCAAAATGCTTATTTTAAAGTGTTTACATGTTTTACATGAAATTATTAACTGTTGGGTTATTTGATAAATCTTGATTATTTGAAGTGTTTGGTTTTATAAACTTTGTAAAACACCCACGTTTGGGGTTTTAAGCATTTTGACAAATAAAACATACACATTGGTATTTTAATGGTTTACTTCATGAAATAGAGTTTGAGCATAAATGCATTTTATGGTGTGTTTTAGATAAGTGTTGATTTTGTATTACGGGATGTTTTTGAAAGAGTAAATGATATAACCCACTTGGAAAACGATTTGTCCCAATCTAAACTGCGTTGGAGTTGTTTATATATTTTGGAGTATGGGTTTACATAATGTGGGTCGTTTACGTTTGATTTCACTTTATGATTTTCAACGTTGGGTTTTTAGATTTGTTGAGTTTATGGCTCGAGTTGGATTTTGTTGGGCCTTGGGGACACTTGTCCGATTTTAATAGCTCAATGTAGAGCGTTTGGTTATGATTTGCATTTACTGCATCTTAGTTGAGAATTACATGTTTTGAATGCATTAGTTCATTTGTTTGAGTCATGTAATGGTTTAGTTAGTGCAATGGATCCATAGGCACGGTGTTCCTACGTCCCCGTTTTGGACATTTGGTTCACCACTTGGCACAGAATAGGCATCGGGTCACCATGATAAGTAAGGTGTGGACCTATACGGTCGGGCAGCGTCTCATGGGCAGTAAGGTGTAATTCCCTTGTGCATAAGTTCCCCTATTTTGGAACTTTCAGGAATAGACTCAGAGGAGTTGACTTGATGTTTTCGAGTGATAGACTCAGAGGAGTTGAACTCGGTGGGTTTTTATATGTGTAACCCACATGTTTTGATTTCCTACATAATTATGTGACCGACTTTTGTGTTCCGTCACGTGCAATGTAATCGGGTCTTCCCCGTCACCGATAGGTGTTGTTTTGGTTATGGAGTTTTTATAACCCATGTTTTCGGAGACGTTTGAGTATGGGTATTTGTCCATGTTTTAAGGTTTTGGATATTGAAACTCATCGAGTCATTGGGATGTTTTGAAACTTGGAGTTATCTATGTTTTCAGTGTTTGATCGTTATAATGTCAGTTATGTTTTACGTGCGCTTTGGGTTTTGGCTTTATTTAAAGAGGTGTTTGTTTTATGATCTTAATCACGAAAAGGGGGGAATGATGAAAAGGAGATTGTTTTAAGATTTAATGTATTACTTTTTGGTTGCTTTCAAATTAAATGTATTGCATTTTGGAAATCATGATTTTAAATAACATTCTTGAAGTTATTGCTTTACATATCTCTATTGAAACTCTTGAGCTCACTAGGCGTTAAGCCTAACCTTTTATTTGTCGGCATGTGCATCAGGTTCCAGTTGGGGTTGGTTCTAGCAGTACTACGAGGGGTTGAGCTTTAGTTTCACACGAGAGTAAGTAGTGTGATGAAGTCTTCCGCAGTTGGAGATAGTAACTGCATTTGGGTTTTAGTGGCACCCGTCTTCTTTATAGACTGTACGTATGGAATGAATGTGTGTATTGAGGTTAAATCCTAAATTGTGATTGTAGATGAATCATTCATTGATGTATTTAGTAAGTTTTAAATTAGTTGTTATTTCCATATTTGAGGGTGTAACAATGAAATAAGAGATACTGCAAGCTATTTGAAATCCGAATTTGAGATGAAAGATCTTGGGAAAACTCGATTTTGTCTAGGTATAGAACTAGAACATCGGGCTTGTGGAATCCTTATCCACCAATCCGCTTATATCCAGAAAGTGCTCAGGCGATTTAATATGGATAAAGCGCACCCGGCTAGCACTCCCATGATCAATCGAAGCTTGGATACAAGGAAAGATCCATTTCGTCCAAAGAATGATGACGAGGAGATGTTGGGAGCTGAAATTCCCTATCTAAGTGCAATAGGTGCATTATTATACTTAGCATAATGTACTCGACCAGATATTTCATTCTCAGTGAACTTGTTAGTTAGATTTAGCTCGGCGCCAACGCAACGTCATTGGAATGGTATCAAGAATATATTTCGATATCTAAAAGGAACCATTGACATGAACTTATTCTTTCCTTACAGAGAGAAAATTGGGGTTACAATACCTGTTCAAGATATTAACAAAGAAAACATTATCCCGTATAGTGAAACCCCAAATGATATATTAGTAGGTTTTGCCGATGCTGGATATCTCTCTGACACACACAATGGTCGTTCCCAAACAGGGTACGTTTTTACAATTGGGAACACAACGATTTCTTGGAAATCAACCAAGCAAACCCTTGTAGCTACCTCATCGAACCATTCTGAGATTATTGCACTACATGAGGCGGTTCGAGAATGTATATGGCTAAGGTCTATCATTACACATATCAGAGGGGCTAGTGGTTTAAGTTCTACCACTGGAAATCCTACATGCATTTATGAAGATAATGCAGCTTGTATCGAACAAATGAAAGTAGGATATATTAAGGGAGATAATACAAAGCATATATCGCCAAAGTTTTTCTATAATCAACAACAACAGACTCTCCTTACGATACAAGTGAATCAAGTAAGATCTGAGGAGAATGTGGCTGATTTGTTCACCAAATCACTGTCTAAGGCCACATTTTAGAAACATGTAGAAAGCATTGGATTGCGGAGACTTTCCAAACTCCCTTGATTAATGTATGAATCAGGGGGAGTAAAGGACTAAAGAATGTGTCTATTACACATGTACGATTGATGGGTTGTGCTCTTTCCTTTGCCCAAGGTTTTATTTTTCCCACTGGGTTTTGTTTCTTGGTGTAAGGTTTTAGTGAGGCAACAGTCTTAAACCAACCCGTTTTCTAAACCTCTTTGATTGATGTATGAATCAAGGATGATACTAAACTAAAGAATTTGTTTAGTGGTGCCTTGTACTCTTTCCTTCGTCTAAGGTTTTCATTTTTCCTAATGAGTTTTGTTTTCCCGACGTAAGGTTTTAATGAAGCAAGAACTATGCACCATCATCCCTTTGACTCGACACAAAGGGGGAGTGTTGAAGAATATTGTGCCTTCATCAAAAATGAATTGATTGAGGAAATAGTTTAGGAAATAATTGAGGAAATAATTTATTAATGTTAGGAGTTACCGTATTGTATATTTCCTTTTCATTGTAAATTCATCCTTATTTAAAGGGTTTATTTTTTAACGAGAATTTACGACATTTGATCATCTCTATATTGATTGTTCTACAACACTAATTAAGTTCAATCCCAATAATTCTATATTTTGTATATTACAATATTAATTATATCATTAAAATATTCAATACATATAATAAACCTTTTATAAAATGATAAATTTTTAAAGAACGAGCAAATAAATTCGACTATTTTTCTACTCAACATTCAAAGAAAATCAACAATTTTTAACACGTTTTAGTGGCTTATTTCTGTTGGAAAGAAAAAAACAATTAATGTAATTTTTTCTCTCATTCAAAATTTAATTTCTAACATTTTCTTTTTCATTTTAAAGAATTTTAAAGATTACGTTAAAAAAAAAACCCTTTAAATTTTCTATTTTTTAATTTTAAGATTCTACTAAAAGAACATAATTAGGGATGTAGTGAAAAATCTTATCTACGCAGGATTCAAATCCAGACATTATCAAAACCCTTGTGGCCATTAAGGTTCACTTACGATGACTTCAAAGTCATTCATAGTCGTTCGGGGAATTAGCCGATCATGTAAACTGATCCGAAAACCCATGATTACCAAAAAATAAAAAAAAAAAAAAAAAAAAATTATTAACATTGTAACAAAATAAAAAGGGGGGAAAGTGGAAAAGATACATATCATGCATGGGATGGGTAAACCATGTATGATTGCATTTGGTCTGTTTTTGTGTATTCATATTCACCCATCATCATATCATATCATATGCGATGCCATTTTCCATGGCCCCCATTGCTCTCTTCACTCCTACCACCTAGATTACTCCATCATTACGCCGCCTCTACTCCACCACACTCCCACCACCGCATTCCACCGTCAAATCACAATCTTTTTCTGTTTTCCCCCTTTTACATCTCACTCAACAAATCATCACTGGTATGTCTTCTTTTTCATCAGATCAAATCTCATCTCTGTGTTTTTCTCTTATGGGGTTTGCCTCTTTTTATGAAATTTTCTTGCAAAAGATTTGATATTTTGATGTTGAAATTGATGTGTTTTGTGATTATGGTTTTCTGGGGTTTGATGCATTTCATGAAATTATGATCCGTTTGAAATGCTGTAGATTTTACGTACAATCTCATTTGGTTTATTTTGTTTGCGTTTAAACAATGTGGTTTCTTTATTTCATTTATTTCTTATTTTGGATTTTTACTGTGGCATTCTTTCATAGGTTATTTGAGTTTTGTGGGTACTATTTATACTGTCATTTCATGGGTCCTTGTCTATTTGTTTTGCCAGGACTGTGTACATATCTTTAATGTGTTGTTGAGCACGATATACTGAATTTGTTTGATTTGGTTTTTGGTGTCACAAGACATTAATAAGATATGATACATGAATCTATTTGGTTAACGTTATATCATTTTTTTTTAATGTGAGAATCACTCAAATCATATATTGAAAATGTAAAAAGTAAGTCTTGATGTTGACGTGTGACAGATGGAAAGTAGTAGGTATGAGTGCATTTGACATGATAAAATAACGATGAAACACGTAAAACGGAGAATGAAAAGCAAGGAAAACAAAGGTGTGGGATAATGCACCCTGTATATTGCTAAATGCATCCTAGCTGTTAATTTTCTGCTTACATGCATGAACATCATGACTTACTTTTCACATTTCTAATGCATTATTTAACATGATGATTCTGACACAAATGGGTGTGCATATAGCAATACTAAAAATAAATAGGTGTTGCAATATGCCCACCTTTCTATATCAAGATCATGTTAAATCATATACTTAAAATGTAAAAAGTAAGCACTGATGTTTGATGTATGTGAGAAGGAAATTAGTAGGTATATGTGATCGGATATTCTCATGATAGTATTAGAGCATCAACAAAATTGTAGGCTTTTTATTTGAGTTTTTTCTAAAAAATAGTGGGACCCACAAGCTTAGATGGCGAAACGAAACAAGCTTATTGGGAGCTTGTGCAATGCAAGAAAAAAGTGGTTTTTTGATGTGAGAGGCCAAAAATCTCTTCAAAAAGCTCCATTGCAGATTCTTTTAAGAGGTTCTGAGTTCGAATCCAACATATGGGTGTTTGATATTTAGGTTCATCAACGGGCGGTTGTTGAAAACTTTCAACCTCCCAATGGAGTGGTTTTCTAACTCTTTTAAAAACGGCTAATAGAATCTTAACATTACCTAAATGTAATACAAATTATGGCTTGTTGCAACAAGTCATGGCCCATATGTAGGGTGTATGAAACTCGTTTTCTGTAAAGTGAGCCATGACTCGTTGCACCTCGCCATGTAACCAAACCTACTCTTCGTGCATGATCAGATTTCGTCCAGTTTTCTTGCTAGTAATCAAGTATTATCAAAGCTAGAGCGAAATGGCAACAACGTTATTGATCCCGAATCTTGTTCTTATTTATTTCATGTTTCCATCCAAGCACTTCGACTCGTGACAATAGATACACACTAGGAGTTTGCTCCCGAGATCCAATTACAAACGTATAAGGCTCCTTTTTGAGTTTTGATAAATGACTTTAAATGAGTTTTCAGTTAGGAGTTAGGAGTATGACCTTCTGAATTTATTTATTTTTAACTTAAAACAGTCTATTTTCGTAAAAACTTAGAAATACATTAGAGGGTTAGGGGTTGTTTGGTTGGTTTTCCGTTAAATACTGTATGGATATAAATTTGTCTGCATAGATTAATATGTCTAGATTGAGAAGGTTTTTGTTTATGATGGTTTTTTCATAGATGGACGGAGCGTGTTTTTTAATTGGGAGAGGTGGTTTTGGTAAAAAAAAAAAACTTGGCTTTCTGCATAAAGTTCCCTCTCCTAGAAGCTTACTTACTGAATAAGCCACTTTCTATATCATTAAGCCACTACCAATCAGTCATGTATAGCTAATCGAATAAGCCACTTTCTATATCATTAAGCCACTACCAATCAGTCATGTATAGCTAATCGAATAAGCCGTGAGTCTCGTTAAGCTGCTTACGAACACGCCCTTAGATTCTTGAGTTTAGTTTTTGAGAAGGCCATTCAGCTAAATAGCCCGCATATTACGAGGTTGTTTAGAAGAGGTTAATGTACCCTTAACGGTTCAAAGTTCATTCGTTTGGGTGGGATCCAAGTGGGATTTACTGGGTTCGTTTGGTTTGATTTGGTTTACAAGAACTATGATCATTGTTTGAAAAGCTTTGTTCTCTGATCATCTTTATTGTTTACCAGAGTTCAAAGGGCTACCGACATTTCGTGTAAAATGCCGGAGAGAGTTCATGAACTGGAATTCGATGAATTTGATAAGCTTCTCGGTGAGATACCTCGAGCTACCGTGACCCCAAGCACCGAAGAATTTGGAGTCTTCAGTTCTTCCAAGAACCCGAAAAACCTCTATGCAACTCCTGAAAATGGTACATTTCTTGATACGTTCGGTGACGAAAAACTATCTGTGAGAAGGGTTCAGTTTATCGAAGGAAATCTTCTGAACGATCAATCGTTCGAATCTGTTTTTCAAGATTTGAGCATCAAAGATCGGCCGATCCTGCTATCTCCAACCCCGTCTTTGGTTAGTTCTTCGACACCCTTCAATGGGGTTGATTTCAATGGTCAAGAACTCGTAGCGATTCCTATGATCCCGAATCAACAGCAGTTGTTTTTCGATGCTCAATCGTACTTCCATCCTTCGCAACCGAAATCCGAGTCGCATATGACTTGGAGGAATCTTGAAAACGAACATCATTATCATCCGATGCAAATGCACCAATTCTGCAAGAGCTCGCACTTAGAAAGCCAGCCTCGGCCGGTGCAACAAGCTGCACCTTCGTTAACTCGGTTCATGAGCCATGGTATGCATGGTTCGAACCAAAAGGTTCCTGAAAAGATACTCACACGGTCACACGGGCTGAACTCTCTCGGATCTCTAAAGTTCGGTAGCTTTGAACGAAAAGACCCTGTTTCAAGTGGCGTGAACGTGAAGCAACAAAAATCTGCTGATGATTTCGGGGAGAGAGTGTATATCATGGCGAAAGATCAACAGGGATGTCGTTTGTTGCAGAAAAAGTTCGCTGAAGGGACACGGGAAGATCTCGAGAACATTTTTCGGGATGTCATATTGCACGTTGTCGAGCTCATGACCGACCCTTTCGGAAACTATCTCGTTCAGAAGCTGCTTGAAGTGTGCGATAAGCACCAACATATGCAGATCCTTCGTGTTATCACTAGAAAGCCCGGAGATCTCGTTAGGATTTCATGCGATATGCACGGGTTTGCTTTCTTGCCTTCACTGCAACAAAATCAACTTTATAGGAAGCCAAATATGTCTAAATGTCATAATAGGACATTTTATTATAAAACTGTGCTAAGAAACTTGGTAGGCGCCCAAAAGGGTTCTATCAACTTATTGTAACAAATTTTGATATGGCGCACAATTGTTTGGTCTTATAAACTCAAGTCCTATTAAGCAGTCTATTAGAAAAAACTTAGACATGATATGGTCCTATAAAAGCCGATTTTGTTTGTAGTGCCTCGTTAAGTCGTATTGCTTTGTGATTATCATATCAACACACAATCTGTTTTCTTGTATGCAGGACTCGTGCTGTTCAGAAGGTCGTTGAAACTCTCAAGACTCGTGAGCAATGTTCGATGGTCGTTTCTGCATTGAAGCCCGGAATCATTGTCTTGATGAAGAACATGAATGGCAATCATGTCGCACAACGGTTCCTGCAGTACCTGAAACCCGAATTCAATGAGGTAATAAACATTGAATCTTTATATCCACATATATAATATATGTGGAGAGAGAGAGAGTTGGGTTCAAACGAGAACAATACACTCAAAATAAGAGACACGAGTTGGGTTAAAAAAAGAACGAAGTCAAAATAAGAGACACAAGTTGGGTTCAAGCGTGCTTCCACACACTCCTACGTTGACCGAACCTGAATCACAAATGATTTTTACTCTAAAATCACATGTGTTATAGGCGTTCTTGTGTTCTCTTATTTTGACCGTGTTCTCGTTTGAACCTCCCTATATATATATATATATACACACACAACATTCGTGTAGATCTCCGTTATACTTTATCACCAAAGGGTCGTTGGCCTAGCGGTATCCGATTTACCGGTAGAGCCCAGCCTGCCAGGAGGTCAAGTTCAAACCTCTCACCAAATGTGAGAAGTGTGCTCGAGTATTTTCCGTGTATAACTATTATTTACTTCATAATGTTACAGTTTATTTTCGAAGCTGCGACTGTGAAATGCATAGAACTGGCAACCGACCGGCATGGGTGTTGTGTGCTTCAGAAATGTCTGAGTCATTCAGATGGGGAACCAAGAAGGCGTCTGGTTCGCGAGATCACTTCAAACGCGCTAATTCTTTCACAAGATCCATACGGGTAACCTCGATCACCCTTCGTTTGTTAACGATTTTCAATTTTGTGCTGAGTTTATTTATACATTTTCAGGAATTACGTTGTACAATATGTTTTCGAGCTTCAAGTGCCATGGGCAACAGCGGCCATCCTTGATCAACTGGAGGGTAACTGCGGTGACCTTGCCATGCAGAAATACAGCAGTAATGTCGTTGAAAAATGCCTAAAATACGCACGAGAAGAGCGTCGTGTTTGTATCATTAACGAGCTGATGAATAATCCCCGTTTAGATCAAATCATGCAGGATCCTTACGGAAACTATGTTATCCAAGCGGCACTTCGTTCTTCAAAGGTCCGTATATTTTTTTCAAGACGTACTCGGCTTTTTGTTGCAACCAACCATCGTTCCAAAACCGACATTTTAGTTTGCAATAATGAACAATTCGCTCGGGGCATAACACAGTTGGTTCTGAGGTGGTATACCTACGAATTGTAGTTTTTTTCTTGCATTTTCGCGAGAACGATGGTCTATGGCAAGAAAAAACAAGTACACGATATAGTTTAAAGAATCAATCACGCTATTTTCCACGTACGTATACATATATATACACGTATATATTTATTTGTCTCATCCAGGGAGCTCTACGTGAGGCATTAGTCGAGGCAATAAAACCCCACGTTCCCGCGCTGCGCACGAGCCCATACGGCAAAAAGGTTTTGTCGAGTAACGGCCTAAAAAAATAAGCATAGCGTGGTAAGACCGTCAAATGTTTAATTGCAGTTCCGTCTATTTGGATCATTTAACATTTTCATTTCAGGGGACCCGTTTGTACGTTGTGACAAGAAACGAAGATGTCGTTATCTATTTTATTTCACTGATCGGACCTATGAAACGAATACTAAGTAACAAGAAATGGTATAAAATGAACGAAAGTTGAATCTCGTATAGTTTTCTTTGCAGGTTCACGATTCCGTTTCTAGTTTCTATAAGACGATCGTTTGTTTTTGGAAGGGTTCGTATAGTTAAGTTCTAACCGTAACAAAGGTTTTGCCGGAGGAATCCCACGAGTCCGTGGACGACTCCGTGTTCGCATTTGAATTATGAGTAGAAATAAAGATTTTGAAAGCTTCCATTAGCCGGTAAGTCAGGAGTAAGTTGCTCGTTTTGCCGAATTATGGTGTGGGTTTGGCCGTCCGTCGTGTTGGTACGTCGTTCAACCGGAAGTAGCGGTCGAGGTTTTTTTCTTTCTTGTGCAAATGTGGAAAATTTGGCTTTCGCCTCGTGTACGTAGGGCGGACTTATGTAAGTCGATGTGCTCATTTCGAGCACGCGTTTGGGATTTCTTTTATTTGTCGTGATTCTTGTAGAACGATAATCCTATTAGGTTTTTCGAATAATATTCGAAATCGAATTCAGGGTGTTAGTTTACGATTTTGATTTCACGTTTTGAAAGCTTTCGTCGTGCTTGATTATGTATATTTTGTCTTATATGCGGGAATGCGGTTTTCATTGACGGAAATTGCGATATTTTGCTTAGTAGAACCGGATTATTCTTTAGATAATCATGTCTTTTAGGGACATGTGGGTGTTGTTAGAGTCGAATCCAGACCTCTAACTTAGGGGTTGTTTGGCAGTTGCTGAATGGTTTAGTGCAGAATGATTAAGTGGTCTGAATGATTAAGAGGTTTTTATGATATAGTGTAGAATGAAATATGGTTGTTTGTTAATTGTTCATAATGAAATTAGGGCACTTAATGGTTAATGGAGGGTCAGGATACAAAATCATTAAGAGGATTTTGAAACCATTAAGAGGCAACCCTTTTTTTTGCCAAACAAGATTTAGGGGTTGTTTGACAGTTACTGAATGGTTTAGTGCAGAATGATTAAGTGGTCTGAATGAGTAAGAGGTTTTTATGATATAGTGTAAAATAAAATATGGTTATTTGCTAATTATTCATAATGAAATTAGGGCTCTTAATGGTTAAGGGAGGGTCAGGATACAAAATCATTAAGAGGATTTTGGAACCATTAAGAGGCAACACTTTTTTTATTGCCAAACAAGATTTACCTCTTAGTGATTCAGAGGTTGCCTCTTAATGGAACCATTAAGAGGTAAACAAATAGCCCCTTACATCTTAGCGATTCAGAGGTTGTCTCTTAATGAAACAATTAAAAGGTAAACAAACAACCCCTTATTCTGTAAGGATATCCACCTCCTTACCTGCTAGGTTTTATTCTTATATAAATAGTCAATGCGGCACATGGCGTATTTTAAGATATGTTATGGCATAAGTTTCTTAAGGCGTTATTTTACTTTTATTTGTTATCTTTCTATAAAAAAAAATCTTTTAAAGTAAAATCACATGTGATTAAAAAACAATCAAACCTGTGATATGCTTAACTTGTCAAAGTTATACTAATAAGGCCATAAGGGCATGATGGTAATTTGCATTTTAAGGATTATCTAACAAAAAGATTGATTTTCTTAAAAATCTCAGTTATATCTTTAAATATATTTATTTAGGGGCCGTTTACCTAAATTCTTACCCGGTAAGCACTTACCGGTATGAATCAACACTTTCACTTACATTACCAGGTAAGATTCTAATCCATTAATACAACATCATATGCAACAATTTATCCGGTAAGCTCTTACCGGGTAAGAGTCATAACACTCACTTACCCGGGTAAGACTCTCGATCCTTACCATCCTCTTACCGGGTAAGATTCTTGGTCATTGCGATATTCATCCGATATGATAAAGTGACATGGTAAGCACTTATCAGGTAAGTGTTTAATAAACAGCCCTTTAGTTTTGGATTATAATCAATCTATTTTTTATCATCCACGTCTAATTTTTATTCAACTATTTTCTTTTTGTTAAGTATCACATGTAATACTTGTATTAATGTAATTTTGATTTTAAGGATTATCTAATCAATTATTTCCTTTCTATAAATCGCTTTTGATACGTTTACAAATAATAGAATATTATTATAAAAAATAAAACACAATTACTTCATTCTTTTCAAAATTAAAATTTTAAAGTTGACAAACATTTGAACAAATCAAATTATACCAAAAAAACCAAACATTTTTTAAAATTTGACATCCATATTGCTATTTTTTTCATCCATTTACTCTTCTATGTATGCATATATTTATATATATATATATATATATATATTGTACATGATTATATATATAATCACATGTGATCATATTTAGAACCACTTTCGATTCTATACAATGTCCAATATGACATCCTTGTCGGCTTGCCCTGTTTCGTGTTTTCCTACATAATATTACATGTATTTCAGTATTTGTGTATTTGATCTTATATACAATTACATGTGACCACACTGTGAACACTTGTTTTACTTGAACATCTGTGAACACTTTGAACGCATACATGTTTTACTTTAATATTGTGAACACCACTACTCTCAAATAGAACCACAAGATTTTCGTTGTGAACACTTTATAAAATCTAGGATTTTGTACATAAAATTTTGTTTTCCAATAATCCTTATTCAAAATGTAAAAACACCAAGAACATTATCAAAAATTTGGAGAACAGAAACAACAACTTCAATAACATAATGTTAAAATAAATTTAATTAAAACGAGTTTTGTAAATAATAAGAGTAATGAGTTTCCCAAAATAAAGAGGATAAATTTTATTAAACTTTTTGATGACTTGTCAAAAAAATCAAAAATCAAAAATTACCCTTTTATTTTATTTAAAAAAATAATGTAAATTATCTTAAATAGTTGGTTTACATTGAATCTTACAGTTCTTACAATTTATACGATTTTCATTTGATTAGACGCTTATACACAAACATTAGGGGGCGTTTGTTTCGCAGAATGTTTTTGGATGAAATAGAATCCGTCCAAAGAATTTGACTTTGAATTAATTTGAATGAAATGTTATCAGGTTTGACCACCTGTTTGGTTGACAGAATTGGAATGAAATATGTTAAATTAATTGGAATTTTTTTGTTTGGTTCACATATTGTAGCTTCGGAATTGGAATAAAATTTTGGTAAGTGACCAAAATACCCTTTTTGATTATTTTAATTATTTTAAACAAAAATTACTTTAATGAAACAGTCCAATAAATAGTTTAATTTTTAACTAAAATTGTTTTGATTATTTTAGTACATGAATGATGCACAGAGAGAGATAGAGAGGAGAGGAGAGAGAGAGAGAGAGAGATAGAGGAGAGAGTTGGTGTCTACTGATAATCAATATCAGTAGTATTTAGTTTGGGGTAAAGAGTAAATTTGGAATTATCAAAATATGAGATTCTATTCCATTGAAATCCTTGAGAGCATCTCCAACAACATTGCTAAAATAGAAAATTTTGGTTTTTTCTTTGTTATTCCTCTCCAACAGTTTTGCTATATGGTTTGCTAAAATAGAGAAAGATAAAAAAAAATCTCTAAATATAGAGAATTCTCTATAATCTCTAAATTGGAGAGAAAAAATATTATTTTATTCAATACAACCAATAAGATTCAATTTTTGACATTTTATTTTATTTTTTTTAAATATATTGAGATGATAAATTATGGAATATTATAATAATATAAATAATGATTGATTCTCTAAAATAGAAAAGCCGTTGGAGTTAGAAGAAATGTTTTTAGAGATTTTAACTTTTTATTCTTTATTTTAGAAAAAATTTAGCAATGCTGTTGGAGATGCTCTGAGTTTTATGATGGAATATTCAAATCCTATATCTATGGAATTTATTGAAATTCAAAATTTTCATCCATTGAAAAACTTGAACCAAACAAAGGAATGAAATCTGGTCAAAGGAATTCAATATTCTAATTTCACCAGATTCCATCACATTCTACGAACCAAACGTTATTTCCAACCGAATTTCCAAAATATGAAAAATTGTGGATTTTGATTTATGAAGTTTTTCTTACTCCAAGAGACACCCTAAAACAATATTCAAAATGGAGAGAGAGATATATTTTGGAGAAAGAAAAGAAATCTTCACAATTAAATTTTCGAGGGGAGAAAATATACTTTAATTATTTTGTTAACATTACAATTAATATTATATAAAAAAGTTACATGAAAGTTTGTTTGGTTAAATATATAATATTTTAAATATAATTAATGCTAACATTTGGATAAAAATCTCTTGTACTAAATTATCATGTATCATTCATGTCCATTAATTACATGAATACATATCATCGGAGAGATAATATAAATTTGAATTAAATAAAATCAAAAATATATAAAATTTGATATGTCTTAATTTTATTGGTCGGACAAGAATGAGACATGAGCTTTTGGAACACCATCTAACATATATAACGATAGAATTCTTCATCAAAAAGTTTCCAACAAAATCCTCAAATCATTTTGTTAAATACCCAAGAAAATATACAAGATTTTCGATGCTAAGCATCGACATCCATATCCTGATCTCGAGAACAAGCCACATTTTCACCCGGTTCTTGGTTTCCGGTCGAAGCAGCCGAGCGAGAAGAAGCCGAATCCGTCTCAATCTGAGCGTCACGAGACGTGCGGCTGTGGTTCGATCCGCTTCTTTGAGCCGAAGTTTCCAATTGCAGATGAGAATTGGTTGGCAAATTAGAACCAATCAGCTCATTCTGCAAATAAAAGTTACAAGAAAACAATCACAACTTTTTATAAAACCACAATTCATAAGTTGTGCCACACCGGTTAAAGTTCAGTTCAAATCCACCAAAACCCTTATGGCTATGAAGATTCACCTACGACGACTTCAGGCCATTCGCGGTCGCCCGGGGGTTAATCGGTGATCGTAAACTGGCCCAGAAACACACAGCTACCAAAAACAAACAATTCATGATCCAAAAAAAAAACAAGAACCTGCACATAGGCCATAACATCGGCTGAAGAAACCGAAATTCCATCCTCGATCTGCGATGAAACCCAATCGAATGCTTTTGCCTGCAAGATTACATATGAATTCTTCAAATTGAAATAAACTTATGCTAAAATTGTAACAAATTCTGATCATAATCGAGATTTAAAAGTAGTGAATTAAGTTTTCAAGCATATGAAGAAGCGATTGTTGCTGGATAAAATAAAATGCCAGAAGATTGAACTCATAACGATCTCCCAAAATGAATACATCAAGCACACAATCGTCAAATCAATCGGCCCTAAACTTCAAAATCTATGCATGCGAGCCTAATTATCCCCAAACAAGGCGATCAATTGATTAAACGATTCGAATCCAACGAAATCGAAGTAATCAATAGAGAACAAAATCGATGCAATCAACAAAGTTCGATTGGGGGAAATGAAAATTTGAAGTTAGGGTTTATGGATTCTGACCAATGACTGTTTTCGACCAGCATCAAAAGCAATTTGTTGGAGATTCATAGCTTGATGATAGAGTTTAGTAACTTCATTGGCAGCGTTTTGGAAGACGAGACCAACATCGGGTTTATTTGGATCGATGGAAACCTCGTTCTTCTTCTTCGGCGCCATTGAAATAATCCCTTATTCCCTGTAATTATCTCGAAATCGATCATCATTTGGTTGTATAAATGGGGTTCAAGATAGGGGAAAAATCAAGAGAAACGAGATTCATGAAATAGGTAGAGGATTATCGTAATCTGAAATGAATTACGTAATATGGAAAAATAATATTGGCTGCATTGATCGGAAGGAAAAAGGTGGCGGCTTTTTTATCATCGCCATTTTTTTTTTCTTTTTTTTTTCTTCAAACCTCCAACATCTTCTAAAAATTTGAGAGAATGGAGATAAACATTTTTATGTTCCAACAGATTCTCCAAATTTTTCTTCAAAATGGAGAAAGTTGGAGAGAGAATATAATTTTCTACAAATATGGAGAACTCTCCAAAAATGATTACAATGGGAGATAAATTGTTTTTTATTATATTCTACCAATAAGATTTTTTCAAATGAAATGAATAAGAGAGAGAAATAATATTTTATTAGATTTATATAATATTTTAATCTTATAAGTAATGATGTCATCTCAAAAATGGATAATCTGTTGGAGATAGATGTAATTTTTTACGTAGATTACTAGATTTTGACTTCTAATTCTCCATTTTTGAGAAATTTTGGGGATGCTGTTGGAGATGCTCTAACAAGAATTTTATTTTTCGTTGTTTATGTGGGGGGATTTTTTTTTCTTTTTCTGTTTTGTTTTGTTTGGTAGTTGTCAAATAGCTTTTGTATTTATAAAAATATGTTAAAACAAGTTAATTTTATTGTTTATGGCAAAAATCACACAAAAAATAGTTTAAGCTTTAAGGTTTGGATTGTGGAGCTAATCAACTATTGATTGAACTCTTGAAATAAATAAGATAAATGAAAATAAGACAGATGATTTTGATGACGTGGAAAACCCCGTCAAGGGTAAAAACCGCGGATAATCGTGGATATCGTCGATTCATTATAGACGACAATTAGGAACGTCCTTAATAACAGTGATTGCTATTACAGAACGTGGATAATGTAAAATGTCAAAAATAAATTTAGAAAAATAAGATCGTTAGTGGAAAGTTTTTCGAGAGCACTTCAGAGCAAAGAGTTCAAAATGTTTTTCTTGTGTCTCTTTGAGTGCATTGAGTCATTTTTATAAGTAGTCTTTGTAATCATTGTTTTTAATGGTAATAATCTATGTAATGGTCTGAATGGTGGTCATCGGTTATGTATGAAGTACTAATGAGTTATATAATGGTCATAAATCTTCAGTTATATTAGTACCTACGATAAATGACAAGAGAGTAAGGTCGTCAAAGATAATTAAACGTTAATACTGGTCATGATTAAATATCTATGATATTGGGTATCGTTGATCATTTGTCGGGGATAATAGCGTCGTTGGTAGAATCGACGATTCTCTATCAAAGATATCATTATCGAGAATATTATCCTCGACAATCGAGCTTATGAATTTTCACCTAACCATGTACGAAAATTTTAAATAATTATTTTATAATGAAATAATTATGTATATGATAATTGGAATCGTTCATTGTGATGTACCGTAAGTTTTACAATTTGATATATATAAATTATACGAAGAATTATGGATGTGGTTCCGGGTTTGATTTGAATGTAGACAACTTATATAGACGTGACGGGTTTTTAAAGATTGTTAAGATGACACTGGCATTCGAGTTTGGGTTAAGAATATAGTTTTCTTTTGAAGTATATGATATTTATATATGATAAATGCAACAACTAAACTCAACACCTTCCTCACCTTTGGTGAGGTTTGAACCCCTGACCTCCTAGGAGGCCAAAGACTTCGATACTGTTATGCCAAAGGCCTTGTTTTGATGAGAATATAGTATTCAGTTCATGTTATATGCTTGTCTAAATATCTCATTACAACCTAAAATTCAAGTTTCAGCTTGAAGAAACTCGTTTTCTTATTTGAATCCCTTGTTGGACTCGAACTAGATTGATGGTTGACGGATGCCGAGTCCACCAAATAATAAGTTCCAACTAGTGACTATTTACAACCAATATTGTAGTAGAAGTAAGTTGGGTTGAATCCTCAGAGACTTTATTCAACTAAATATAACCAAATGATTCAAATACAAAAAACGGAAATTTAAAAGTAAGTACTAGGGGGCTGGATTCAATTAATTAAATTGAGCATACAAACTAGAATTTATAAAAACGCTAGATATTAAAAACCCAACATTATACCATTTTCGATGACAATGTAAACACTTATCATTGATTCCGAAAACGTGAAAAGATTGAATCAAGCTTAAGTCGGCTATAGTTATTAACGAGTTCTGACAACCTAAATTTTCATTTTTATTAGACATTAGCTAAAACGAGCTATTTAGCTAAATCTTAACTAGAAATGGAACAATGAACAATCTCAACATTCCATGAGTAGTTAGCCTTACGGAATTAAGAAAACACCGACTCAAAGAAATAAGCTTGTAAGCTCGGCTTAATATAGCATTGTAAGATTTCAAGAACTCATTTCAAAATCTTGCTGAAATAAAAACAGTTCAATTGTCACTCTATCAAAATTACTAGGCAATTACATACCTAGGGTTTCGACTAATAATCATTCACAAAAACATCAAATAATTGGCCAAATCAGTTGACATTCAAATTAAATTGACACTAGACTTAGAAATCCAACAAATAAACTTGTCCCAAACAAGTACAACGAAATCTCACGGTAGAAAAACATCAAAATCTAAAGTTAACTAATGTTAGAATGAAAAGATTTAGCCCCACATGACTAACTTGGGACAACAAATTAAAATGTGCAGGAAATTACCAAAAACGATGAGAAATTGATGGTGAATGCTCCTCAATCTCCTCCTTGAGTTCCTTGGTGCTTTTCTCCTATTCATTCCCCATCAATTGACAGTTACCAACGACTTTTATACGCAACCCTCGAAGAGATCGTCCTTAAATCGATAAAATCCCATATTTGGTCCCTAATTTTTTCTCGACGTAACCTGGCTTGCAGCTTTAACCGCATCACAGGTCGCCTGCATTGATCCTTCACATAGCCTTTAACCACATTGTTTAAGCTAGTACTATGGCGGCTTTAGTGTAACACCCTGAAATATGGAAATAGCAACTAAATTAAAATTTTATAAATACATCGAAAATCGATTCATCTACAATCATAATTTAAGATTTAACCTCAAAACATACATCTTATTCTACGCATACAGTCTATAATAAGGACAGGTGCTACTAAACCCAATAATAGCCACTATCTCCCAAACTGCGGAAAACGTTCACCAATTACTTACACTCGCACAAAGCTAGGCTCAACTCTTTGTGGAACTGCTAGAATCCAAACCCCCAACTGGAACCTGATGCACATGCCGACAAATAAAAAGGTTAGGCTTAACGCCTAGTGAGCTCAAGAGTTTTCAACATATATAAATAAAACGTTTAAAATGTAAGAATGCAATTAAAGTCATAATCTTTCAAAATGATATGCTTTTGCTTATGAAAACGACTCGTTTACCAATAAACATGCATTTTAAACGAAAGAGACACCACGTTGATCGCTAACCAAACCAAGGTGTTTTACATAATAAGATTCCAATATAAAACGTCTTTCGTAAACTTATATTTAACCCAAAACTCACGCAACCATAAAATGGAAAGAAACCAAATACTGAAAACGTAGGAATGACGCATTCCATTCAAACCTTAATATACGTGGAGAAAACCCAATATTAAAGCCATCATTTATCGTCGACCACATAAAAACCAAAGTTGGTAAAATACGACATTACCATTTAAAATACCACGAATCAACGATGAGGAGATCCGTAAATACCGAGAATAGATAAACACACAAGTAGGTCGTTCACGCGACTTCCTTGCATGTCCTCTAAACGTTTCCATCTAGGGTGGCGAGAACACGTGAATGGGGCCACCCGTGATGTTATTGGATTTCACCAACGTGCCCCGGTCCTAGTTCACATGTCATACAAGACATCACAATCCTCAGACCTGTTGCTGCCCCTTGCCATACTCCGTCGAGTTCCACTCCGGGGTCTTACAGACCCGGGTGCCTATCCAATCTAGACGAGTTCTAACTCTGCGGCTCAAACCACATATTCCTTCTCGCTAGCAAACCCGAGTGGTCACTAAAAGTAACCCAGAACCTCAGGCCTTACATAACCGACAGAATTACGTGCCTATGGATCCAATACAACACTGTCTAAAATTACATGACTCCGAATGAAAGACCAAAGCTCCCAAAACATGTAATTCACAAATGACACGAAATATGCGCCATCATACTCAAAACCCCACATTGGTTAATAATCCGGACAAATGTCCTCGAGACTCAAAATAGTCGAAACCGAGCCAAAAGCCCAACCATTTACGTGAATACCCAATGAAAGTTAGTAGAGACATTGAAATGCGTTCGACCAACAATTATGCAAACACCACGACCAAAAAGGTAATTAACCCAAAACTTCTCATTGGTTGAAACAAAATGTTTTCCAAATAAACTCTTTCCCTTCGTGTTGCCAAAACGACCCATAGTTCAATGATATGCAAATTTCCAACGGTTTATAAAATCGTATGCACCAAATAAACAATTGCATGAAATGACCCACGTTTATATATTACACCGCCAAAAATATATCAAAATGGTTTATTTATCAAAATGCACAAAAATCACAAAGTTGTGTGTTACATAAGTTTATAAAGTTAAATATACCAAATAACCAAAACTTATCAGCAGTTAACAATTTTAATGTAAAACATAAATACTTTAAAATAAGTATTTTGGCATGTACACCGTTTTCATAAATCAACTTGAACTCACCTTGTTAGATTTAGGCTAAATCTAGATTTTACCCCAACTTGAGCTCCTTTGAAAAACTTGAATCCTCCAAGCCAAAAGTCTCCAAAAACCTATATCTATACATTTCCAACCGTAAATAACCACATTCAACCATATAGAAACATTTCCCAAACATTACACATCAAAATCTCCCTTTTGGTTTTCGACCTAGATTTCTCCAAAACCATCAAACCCGAAATTGATAAACCACACACTAGGATAATCATCAATGGAGCATTTATAACTTATGTTAAGGTTTAGAAATGGAAGGGATACACTTACCACTTAGGTTTTGATGAAAACCTAGAAAACCCACAATGAGCTTGAGGTTGAAGATGAAGATGGAGATGATGAAACCTTGACCATAGCTTTCCATATTACCACTTGATGGTGTTTCATCTTCAATAAAATACAAGGATTTGAGCCAAAATAGGCTAGGGTTTGAAGGGGGAAGAAGGAAAATCGTTTGGGAGAGAGTGGAAGAAGTTTGGGTGAGAAGAAATGAGGAAAATGGCTGAAATTCGTGACTTAACAGCAGCCTGCCCTCTTTGGGCGACATTGTCATGCGACAATGCCTAGGGCATTATCGCTGGTCATTGTCGCTGGTTCTCCTAGCTTGCTTCTCGTTTACTGTTTTGGCCGTAACTTCTTCGTTATAGCTCCGTTTTCGCTCCAGAAAGGACCGTTGGACTTGTAATTGAATCCTTCATCTATCAAGACTATAAAATCCAAGATTCAAGTCCAAAATCAAATATCTTATTTTTCCTTAATATATCGGTTTATGCATTAACTTGAAATGATACCTTTCGAAAATCGGGGTGTTACATTTAGCTGTATATGGAGTCACGTAGGGGTTGGATTTCATTGAAACTGTGTTAGGCGGGTTCTTCAGTGACTTTAGCCGCAGATGAAGTCGTGCGCATCTCTGTATGCGGCTGTTGGCCTCTCACGATCATTGTGCAACGTGGATGAGTCCAATAAGGTGAGAGGCCTATATCTCGGGTGTTACTGACTTGACTTGTTAACGTTTTTATTTCCATGTCAATGCCAAATTCTTCCTTGAGAGGCCATTTATATGTCATTTAGCAATAATTCAATATGAGACCTTACTTATTTTTCAAAAAAAAATTTGTACCAAATCTTCAACTTAACAAGATATATTCAACCATCACTTGTATTATTCATTCAAACATAAAAAGTTCAAATTTTTATTATGAGAAATTACATTAACTTTTAACTATTTGTTTATAATAAAATGTTGTTTTCTGTTGCATCGCATCATATGCTTTTATGTTTTTTTATATTATTTTTATTATTATATTAAAGTATTGTTTTTAATATTATTTAATTATAATTATTGTTATATTATTAGTATTATTGTTATTATAGGATCTAATTTTATGTATTTTTCTTATTTAATTTATTAAAAACATTATTGTTTAAAAGTTAATATCATAATATTTGTGTGAACATATCTTTTTATTTACATTGTTTTTATATTTATGGCAAAAATTATTTTTGTCTTTAAAAATATATATATAATTTATATGACACATAATCTATTCCAACAAACTATTATATTTTATCTCAACGACATCCATATGACACTTAGGTGCCGTTTATTTTTTAAGAGGTCTAAAGTCTGAAGTCTTATTTTAGTTATGATTAATAAGAGATGATGTGTAAAAAAGTCTGAACAATTCAGACTTAAGAGCCATTAAGAAGATTTTTTACAAAAACAAACAACCCCTTATATAAAAACATTTTTCAACAAATTCCACATATTTTGTAAAATAGACTAGTAAAATTTAAAATCTTTAAAAATGTTAACATCCAACTTTTAACGGTTTGTTAA
The DNA here is from genome assembly GCA_023525745.1 of Arctium lappa. Taxonomy (NCBI): domain Eukaryota; kingdom Viridiplantae; phylum Streptophyta; class Magnoliopsida; order Asterales; family Asteraceae; genus Arctium; species Arctium lappa. Next base: position 14,460,653 of record CM042056.1, on the reverse strand, counting down.
TTTATTAGATTTTAATATTAAGTTTATTATTAGAATATTGAATGCATTTTATATCTGAACAAACTTTGTAATAAATTTCTTAATATTAACTATATCTATACTATATCATAAAGCATTTATAAAAAAATTCTTAAAAAAATTGTTAAAGCTTAATGTACCGCTATTTAATATTAATTACTTAAAATCTTTTAAAAACAATCATTAAAGTTTTATGTAGGGTTTTTATATCCCTACCCCCTGCAAATTTTTTTATAAAGTATACCCCTTACCCTCTCACATAAATTGAATTATATTTCATAATTACAGTTTTAGTCCCTGAACTCATTTAATAGATTTACTTTATACCTTTTAGTTTTACATTTTACATTTACATTTTATTAACACATATAAGCGTATATTAACTAAAATACATTAAAAAATAATTTTTAATTTTAACAAGTTACACCATTATAATCGTCTCGTCGATACCTTCGAAATGAGCCAAATATTGAATATTGTTTGATTTGATTATATTATTATATGTCATATACTATACATTGGTTAATCGATTAAAAAAATGCATTACATCGAACGTAAGTTTTTAACATCAAGATAGTAAACATACTAAATATATTGCGTATTTTTTTTTATTTCAACATATTCCAACTTTTATTATTCATTTAAATCAACATATTCACGAGTACGAGTACGCTCTATATATTCTTCATACGCATCTAATCTACGTTTGTATGGGATAATCCACGACCTTGCATCTGGAAGTGCATGACGTGTCCAATGATGTATGAGTGTAGGCATTGGGTAGTCTCCTTTTAATACCACCTTTATGTAATGACTACCATTAACATGCACTATTGCAATTGACACGTCTTGGGATGATGACGGTGGTTGTGTCCTGAATGGTAAGTATGTCGCACTACCTTCCATATTGAGAACATGTAGTATGACATTGAACCTTGAAGCAGTTAGAATTCCCATTTCAGGCATAGTGATCCAATGCCTAGGTGGTGCAACCACGTCTTTCTCGAAAAAATCCAACGCTTCGTAAATTATTTGGCACTCGTTGCCAATCACTTCATAGTAATAACCAAAATACTCAGTTAGTTCACCCATTAACTCGGTTCGGATAGTGTCCCATGCATCTTCATGACCACCGAAACAAGTAGATATGGCTCGAAATCCACAATTTCCATCGCCTAATACATCTTGTACTTGTGCGATGTATGGATGAAATAAACTCGGGATTTGATCAAGATATGGATTTGTGGGGGTGGGTTGTCGTTGGAAGTGGGAGCTATGCCTCGCTGATTCTTGATGACCAAAATCTTCAGAGTTGATAAATGTTGGTGCGTTAGAACAACTGCGTCTACGAGGGTCTTCAATAATCTTTTTCTTTTGAGCTTGATTCTTTAGAGAAGGACGTCCACGAGTGGTTCTATGAGCCGAGGGTTCATGAAACAAAGTTTTTTCTGGCATTATTATATCCTTTAATTTTTTTAACAAGCTTTTGCGACCAGAAACTGATTGTTTATTGAAATTTTCTCTAAACATATGAACTTCATCGTCACATTGAATATCGTCATCTTGTGCGGACACACATGGTGAAAAATCAAGTGTTTTCCAAAATACATCGATCGCATCAAGTGGAATGGGTATGTTTTGACATGTATACATTGCTTGTTCATGCACACATGGCAACCCATGACTTGTACGCAGTTTACAACCACAATTTTCAGAAAATACGTTAGTCTTGAAAGACCGCTCATGTTCACTGTAAATCATATCAAGTGCATAAAATGAAACAAAGCCCCACAAAATTTTGAAGTGTGGTTTTTCAAATCGATGTTTCCTAATATTTTTACTCATTTCGAAACTTGCTTTGATCGATCTGTCTTGTGACTGAATTACAACATGAATATGAGATAAAATTCTTTTTAAATCCGCTTGTGAAGTCTCCAAATATTTTTTTAATTTTGAATGTTGGCTTTCAACTCTATTTGTTGTATAATGTCCAAAATTTAAAAATTGATCAACCCAAGTAGATACAAACATTTCCTTATATTGCGTCAACCATACACGTTCCAAGTAATTTAAAAACCCTGAAAATATAACAAATATACGTCAATATCTTTAGTAATAATGGTTAAACTTTTTATACAAAAAATACCTGCATTTTTGGTCTTCCTGCCTCATTTCTTGTCTTAATCTTTTGAACTTCATTGTATATTGTTCTTGACGTAGATGCATTTTCTACATATTTACCCTTTAACGTGGATAAAATGTATCGTGGCTTGACATGTTGGGCTGATAGATCTTCAACTAGTTGAACTTCAGTTTCGTTCAGCCGCATTACATATGCATGACCCTCCATATATTGTGCAACGGCATGATTATATGTATCACACACAACTCTCAACGTCCACCAACGATGCCTAGATGAATATAGCGCTATCAACTCAAATGGACAACCAAACTTTCTTGTTCCAGTATGACGACTCGAAATTTTGTCACATTTGTAAACCCCACTATGTTCACACATAAAACCGATTTTATAAACATCTCCTCCATTTGGCTTAGCCTTTGATCTTTTGGTAACAACAACGACACCAACCGAACGTCCCACATTACGCACTCAGTCAGTTATTTCTTCTCGAGATTCGAACACCTGGAATTATTATATTTTGTTATAACCTTCACTTGTACCCGTAAGTTAAAATTAACATAAGTGTTAGTTATCATAATATTGTACCTGGTTGGTGGCAAATTCTGATGTTGGTGTCATATCTTCTCCCATGTTTGTCATCTGCAACTTTGATATATATATATATATATATATATATATATATATATATATATATATATGTAGAGAGAGAGAGAGAGAAAGAGAGACGAAGATGCAGAGTAATTCATTCGAACGATTACGTTCGATATATATAGCAGTGCGTAGTATCAGGGAATTGAATTGATTATTTGATTTGATTTAAAAATCAAAATGTATGTAATGATCATATTTTTAGGTAGATGCATGATCAACATGTTGACCATGCTTTTTACTGTACAACTTTTTGAAAAAATCTATTTTTTCTTCACTAATTTACAAAAACTCATCACAAAAAAACCCAATAAATCAAATGTATATGATGACCATGCTTTTTACTATACAACTTTCTTGGAAAATCTATTTTTTCTTCGTTAATTTACAAAAATTCATCACAAAAAAAACCCAATAAATCAAATGTATATGATGACCATGCTTTTTACTGTACAACTTTCTTGGAAAATCTATTTTTTCTTTGTTAATTTACAAAAAAAAAAACCAATAAATCAAATGTATATGATGACCATGCTTTTTACTGTACAACTTTCTTGGAAAATCTATTTTTTCTTCGTTAATTTACAAAACCTCATCACAAAAAAACCCAATAAATCAAATGTATGTAATGATCATATTTTTAGGTAGATACATAATCAGCATGATGACCATGCTTTTTACTGTACAACTTTCTTGGAAAAATCTATTTTTTCTTCATTAATTTACAAAAATTCATCACAAAAAAATCCAATAAATCAAATGGGATTAAAAATAACGAATGTGGATTCATGTTCAGATGTTCATGAAGAAGTTGATGAATTAATTGTATGGTCTAGATTAGGTTGCATAGATTGTACAAAATATTAGGGTTACAAAAGAAACCAACCCTATATATATATATATATATATATATATATATATATATATATATATATATATATATATATATATATATATATATTGAATGATTCTGTTTTCATTAATCGACATGTGATATCCCAAAATAATCGACATTTTTGATATCCCAAAATAATCGACATTTTTTATTTCCACAATTAATCATATTTGATATCCACAATTAAGCGACGTTTGCTACAGATCACATATAATAAAATAATTAAATTTAAAAATATTCAATATTGGGCTCATTTCGAAGGTATCGAAGAGACGATTGTAATGGTGTAACTTGTTAAAATTAAAACGTATTTTTTTAACGTATTTTAGTTAATATACGATTATATGTATTAATATGGTGATGGTGTAAATGAAAATGAAAATTAGAAAACTAAAAGGTATAAAGTAAACTAATTAACTAATTATAGGAGTATAAACTGTAAATATAAATTAAAAATCTTTTGAAAATTGGTTTGTCGGTATTATGTGAGAGCATCTCCAACAGCTATGCTAAATTTTTTCTAAAATAGAGTAAAAAAAGTTAAAATCTCTAAAACTTTTTGCATCCAACTCCAACAGCTATGCTATTTCTCTCTCTTCTCTAAAAATTTAGAAATTTCTCTAAATTTAGATATTTGTAATCTCTCTCTTTATTTTTCTAGTTTAGCATAAGGGGTAGCATAGCTGTTGGAGCAATAAAAATGCTAAAATCTCATTTTTTTTTTCCTATTTTAGCATAGCTGTTGGAGATGCTCTGAGGAAGCATAGTTAGTAGGAGGGGGTATTGGGATAATAGGGGGTAGGCTTAACAACCCCCTTTATGTATTACATTTAATGTTATTTATTAACTTCCAATATTTATATCTAACCACTTTAACTTCTCTAAATCACTATATGTAATAACTAAATACAAGATAAAAACCAAATTTTAATTATAAAAAATCTAAAATATAATTAAGAAAATCTAATATAATATTTAATGTTTATTTTATAAAAAAAAGATTATATTATTAAAGCTAAAATAAATTACATTATTATTAAACTATCAAAAAACTCTTAAAAACAAACTTTTATGCATTAAGTACTTTTTATTGATACATATTACTCCCTCCGTCCCAAAATAAATGTCCACAATGAAAAATGCATACAGTTTTAGGAGTGTGTAATTATTACACTTTTCAATTATCTAAAGTACAATTTTACCCTTAATTATATAGAGAGAAAATTTCTACATCACATAATTAATGGTAGAATGGGAAAGTAGAGATTTACATTTGAAAGTGGACACTTAGGGGTTGTTTGTTTTTTTCTAAAAAACTTCTAAATGACTCTTAAGTCTGAATCGTTCAGACATTTTTACACACCACCTCTTATTAATCATAACTAAAATAAGACTTCAGACTTTAGACCTCTTAAAAAACAAACGACACCTTATTTTGGGACAAATAAAAATAGTATTGTAAACACTTATTTTGGGACGGAAGGAGTACTTAAAATTCAAGATTACAAGTCATGATGTATGAGTATAAATTTCTAAAGTTATATGTTTGAATTAATAACTAACTGATAAACATAATCAAAACATGATAAAATCTCAATTTAAATATAAAGTATTTAAAATATATAAGATAATCATTGAATTTTAACAAAATACTTAATTTTTTTATATACAAATCATTATTTTATTAAGCCTAAATTAAACAAATTTATAAAAAAAATCATTATCACTCTCTTAAAACCATCCAAAATCGTACTGTAAATCGATAAAAAAACAAAAGGAAACATTAAAATCGTAATGTATCTCGTTGCATTGCACAAGTATGCTTCTAGTATTCTTTAAAGCATCTTCAAAAGATCTCCAAAATGGAGAATCAAAAGTCAAAATTTAAAAAAAAAATGTTCATTTTGAACGGTTTATCGATTTTAGAGATTACAATATAAATTATATTATTAAAATAATCAATATCTTTAATGAAATAGTATTTTTTTTTTCTTCTATACATTTAATTTCAAGAATTCTCATTGGTAGAAAGAAATAAAAAATAATTTCGCTTTCATAAGTATTCATTTTTTAGAGTACTTTAAGTTTGGAGAATTTCCACCAACTTTTTTCCTATTTTCTCAATTTTAAAGAAGGTTAGAGTGAAAATATCCACTTAAAAAGAATTTGTTGGAGATGCTTCTATACTCCAAAATAAATAAATAATTGAAATATACTCTCTCTCCTATAACATTTAATTTTAAATATCTTTTTGATCTCTCCTCCTAATTTGGAGAATATTTTATTTGAATTAAAAAAAACCAAAAATATCCATTTTCTCATTCTAGAGATGTTGTAATTCAGGAATTGTATGCAACACCATACCAAACCATTTCGTTAAAGCCATATTTCTATGCTGTGAAACATTTGTTTTTCTGGCTGATCAGATAATCCGTAGCTCCAACTTTCAAATATTTACATTTGGCTCCCTAGTGCCTTTCATACAATTTTCAATTTTAACTCTATATTTCAACTTTAACCTGTGTTATGTACTCTGAAATGGAAAATAAAATTTTAATTTGTGTTCATAAAAGAGAAATGAATGAAAAAAATAAGCTTTTGTGTTCCTAAACATGAAAGAAAGAATTCCTTTCCCGGCGAATCACATAGGTGTCGTTTGTTTTTTAAGAGGTCTAAAGTCTGAAGTCTTAATTTAGTTATGATTAATAACAGGTGGTGTGTAAAAATGTCTGAACGATTTAGACTTAAGAGAGATTAAAAGATTTTTTTTAAAAAACAAACAACCCCATACTTTTCCGGCAAATCTCATCCTTCTGTACCCACATCGTCTGAAATTCCGTTCCTATCTATCCTCACCGGCTCAACCTCATGGACACCTCCACTGATTCTATTGATGACCTCACGACCCTCACCACAAAGCTCCAGGTTTCCAAAGCTACCGACGTGGAAGACATTATCGAGGTTACGGAAGTCGCTACCACAGAGGCCGTCGAGGTCATTGGGCTCGATAACTTCTCGACAACGTCAATGGTGACTCGTTTTTTCGCAAAAAAAAAAAAAAGGATGTTCCACCTCATTTCTGAAGCGCATATTCAGCAGTATGTGGAAATTTTGAAAACCGTGGGAAGTCCGACATCTCGGTAATGATTCTTCTAGCTCTTACTTCGGTTTCTTCTTTGCCTCCCCCACGGACCTTGAATGGACCATGACCCGTATGCCATGGTGTTTTACGGGAGGTTTCCTCGTGGGTTCTTTCTGTCCGTCCTCCGGTAAATACTAAATTATTATAATCACGGTAACATTAAGTTTTGAATTTAATTATCATTTATATGGATTATCTAGAAATAAAATTATAATACTACACGTAATTAAATGAATAAAGATAAAAAATAAAAATGTTACATATGACATCGAAATCCATGGCGGAAGATAAATCATTTCAAAACTGATATATAAAAATCCACATATGATTATTTATAAAAATTGTAGCAAAGCAACATACAAATATATCGTTAATCAAAGTGATTAGCTTCTGAAACCAGAGGTCTTCATTGATTGTATTTTAATTTCTTTAATCGAATCAAAACACATTTTGATTCATAAGAACAAACAAACATATATATCACCTTGCGGTTTTGCATTTAAATCCAAACCAATGACACTGAATTTTGAATTTGGTTGGTTAAATTAGGTTTTCGTAACGAAAATATATATTAGTTTCTAAAAACATCCTATTTCAATTTTTGAATACAAACTCCACATGGTTTCAATTTTGATATTTATGGGTCTTAATAAAAAAACTATAGTAATTATTGAGTAAACTACTATTTTCATCCTGTGTTTTGTTGTTTATAACTATTTTTGTTTCTGATTTTTAAAAATTATTTTTTTGGTCCTTGTGGTTTACAACTCCTTTCATTTTTAGCCCCTGAGAATATTAGTTTTAGGAATTACAAACCATAATGACCAAAAAATCAACTTTTAAAGTCAAGGATGAAAATTGTTATAAACAACAAACCACAAGAACGAAAATCGTAGTTTACTCATAATTATTTATTGCCATTTAAAAAAAATGAATAAAATGAAAAAACTTGATTTTTTTTAGTTATTTTACGCGAAAGCAATAACTTGTGTTACGTTTTGTACAAGTAGGAATATATTTTATTTTTATAATAAAGGCCAGCAGCCATGGACAAGAACAGGAAGCAAAGATACCAAAATCAAATCTATTTCTGAACTCTGCCTTCCAGATGACCACCATGATCTTCTGAACCATAATTCCATGGTATTCAACACCGTCTTAGTTGCGTCGGTGGCCACCGTATCCGCCGATGTATGGCAATCGGTCGCTTGTTTTTCGGAACGAATCAACAGCGACGAATTGTTAGATCTGGTGATCTGTTTTCCTCTTCAACAATTAGGTCGTTTTGCGATTTGTGTTTGGAACTTTTTCTGTGTTCCTCCATCTCCGCCTGATTCTTATTATTATTCTTACGCTTATTACGATGGTGATGACTCGGATTACGAATCCGATACCAGTTCCGCAGGTGTTGGAGGATATTCAGGTTACGATCACGTCCTTCGTGATTCGTACTCCGATTCGCATTCCGAGTGAGTTTTTTGACGATTGTGTGTCGGTAATTGGTCGTCGTTGTCTCATCGTGTACAGTAACCCTAATTGTTATTAATCCTGTTTATTATATTGTTTACAAATCTTCTGGTTATTTCGCAATTGGCGTCTACAAGTGAAGTACTATATCTTGTTAATTGCTCAGTTGTTGCCTGTTGGATATATACCCCGAAATCTACATATTCTGTTAGTATTAATGCTTGATTTTGTAGAATTTATGATGATATTATTTGATTGATTGTGCTCGTGATGCCTTTCGTGCTGATATCAGTTTGAACAAGTTCCGAAAGTTGCTGTCATTCACTGTGGGCATTCATTATTGTACTCTGATTAGTTGCTCTGCTGGATTTGTTGTATGTTTCTCAATCATGGTTGGATGCTTTTATATTATTATTTATAACTTGAAATCTTCATATTACAACTGAGAGGGGAAGCATGAGCGGTTTGGTTGTCCCATGAAATTGGATGTTCATGTGATTAGGCATTGGGAGCTGAGAACGTTCCATGTCTTTTTGGCATCCTGGTTTCAACTATGCTTCTTTGATCCTCTATATGGTAGTCTTTCACTTCCTAACCAATAATGGGGTCCTTGCAGTTGTCTATTTTGGTCACCTGTAATGTGTATGTAATGAGGTTTAGTACACAAACCTTATGATAAGGATCTCTCCTTACTGAGTAAGGTTTTCTTAGGCAATTGGAGTAACTTATATATGATATGGAGTGGAGGGAATAGTAGCATGCTAGTGTTTCTCTATGGCTGCTACTTGTTACGAACTTTGCTGGTGATCTGCTTGTGAATCGTGAGGTCCAGTGTCGGTTAAAAATATCAAGTTAACGTAGGGCATGGGTTGGTTTCATCTCATATTACTGCAGAACTATATGTATGGTTTGCGATAATACTGCACAGCAAGTGAGGATGCATCTACTGCAACCTTTCTTGTTGTTAAATGTAACGTCTTCTTTAAAGTCTTAATTTGTTTCCGTCTAGTAAAACATGATGGATATGTCTCATCAAGAATCCTTACTTCACTTTACTTGCGGTGAACATGTCATTATACATATAAGATCTATTATACATCCAGTTTTGTGTACTGTGACCCTTTCACCGTGTCTTTGTAGAATAGATAGTCTATATGGCTTTCCTGTTAAGAAGAATGTGTCCTTAATTGGTTGTGTAGGCCATAGTTGTGGTTCATCAGGTTGCCTGTGCACATAGCAAGCTTTGCTCTGAATCTTGTATGTGCTCATTATTTGACCCACATAGTGCTTTCTGGCTGTTATCCTCATTGCCCCATGGGATTAGTCGACGTGCGCACAAGACGGCCGTCATTACAAAAAAAGGTATAAACTAGATAAAGAACATTGTGAACTTTTGTTGTGAACTTGCCTATACAAAGTTTTTGGGATTTCAGATGTTATGATGCTTCAAAAAAGTCAACTGAACAACACGTATTGTTGATTGCAAACCCTTAGATACTGTCCATATGCATCATGTATGTGAGCAGTGAGCACATGTTTTGAGTGGTTCTTTCACCCTAGATACTGTCAATAGGGCAAATTTGGTATTTTGGGAAAAGCTAGTTTTCATAATATTGGTTTTATTATATATGTTACAATAGTTACTTTCAGTTGTTAGACTTTCTAGTGTGATCTGAATTCTGAAAACGCTACATTTACTAGTTGATGACAAGATTCATCGCATCCAGTAGATTACTTGCGTGCAGGTTGTTTTAGGACTATTTTATGGCGATGTGTTGAGGTTCTTCGATCTTGTTGACCTTAGCGACTACGTGTGTTCAACCTGTGGTTGAAAATGTAAGAACTCCACAGCTGTCTAAGGTTCAATCCAATCGAATACATGCTTATCAAACAGGCGGACATTTTGTTATTTCAGTTCCATATATGAACATATTAAGCCTTGCTCGTTACTTTTTCTTACTCATTTTTCTCCTCCCGGGATTACTATGTGTTGGCCATTGTTCCTTCTACCTATGTTCTCACATTCTTAGGGGCTGTTCACCAACTCACATTACCTTACCGGATGAATATGGCAAGGACCAAAAATCTTACCCGGAAAGAGCGAAGGCAAGAACCGAGATTCTTACCCGGTAAATGAGTGTGATGACTCTTACCATAGTTAGCACTTACCGGGTAAATTGTTGCATATGATACCGTTTTGGTGGACTAAACTCTTACCCGGTAAGTAATAGTGTTGAATTTTGCCGATAAACACTTACCCGGGTAAAAGTTTGGTAAACGGCCCCTTACTCATTTTATTCCTCTTGGGATTGCTATGTGTTAGCCATCATTCCTTCTACCTATTTTCTCACATTCTTGCACAAGCTAAGGATTTTCATGAAAACAGATCTCCTATTCTTTGCATCCTTTTTGGGTTGGGAAACATTGAAGAAGATTGTAGCCGATTTATTTGTGTGATCTTGAAGAAAATGTTTACATTTCTATGAAAAAGAAAAAAAATTATGGTCCACCCACCAGCTTTTTAAAAAAATTTAACCTGTAGTTGTGTGCCATATTAACACCACCGATTATGGGAATCAAATTCCATATTGTTTTATAAAAGTTAAGATGTTTTACTACATAGAGCATTGTGAAAGTAGTGAATAATTGTGAATCAAAATTAAGAGCATATATTTATAAGAATAAAATAGCTGATCTTATGTATCGAAATAAAAATTATATACGATAGGTTTGGCCATAGATAGGCCAGTCCCCTCATGTGTATTATTTAAGGGTGTTCTTGTGTTTTCATAAAATAAAGGTATTCTCGTATGAATCTCCATCTTAATCATAAATGGGTTCGGCTTGATCTCGACCTATCCTAAACTCTAGATCTTTGGAATATTGGGTCTGACCATGGTTGGCCAGCTAGTCGTAACCAGTCTAATGATGTTTAATTCTTGGTCCTCCTCTTCATATCTCGAAATTAGACGTAATAATTTTAATTTTATTTACTTATAAATTGTAAAATTGTATTTTCTCTACAATAAATTAAATGAAATGATCAATAGGTTGAAAAAGACTGAAGTTACTAAAATGTTTACAATTTCCTAAATCATTTTTATTTAAAAAATTATTATTTTAACAGTATAGCTTTTATGATTGTGTTTAATATATATATTTATAAGTTATTAAAAAATAGTGGTGAACAAACCCAGATTGATCTGTCACTCAACCCAAAAAAAAGCTACATGATTTGAATATTTGACAAAAAAATCAGCTTCTATTAATTTTATTAATTACTATGATTCGTTAATAGTAACTAAATAGTCAAGATTCTATATTATGTGGACAAGTTTAGATATTGAAACTTTATACATCTTGTCCTATAAAACTTATAATATTTGGAAGTTGATGTTTATCATGAAATTGTAACATTTTTATTATAAGTACGGTTGATTTAAAATTGGATAATTTATCTCATATTTAGTTTGAAGGATTGCTTGGATTTGAAACCCCACAAACATGATATTTAAAAGTTTCATGAACTTTTACGGGATTTTGTAGGATTTGTTCAATAATAATCAGTTAATAAAAAAAGGTAATCTATATTTTGTATAATCATTTATAATTATTTATAAAAAATGAAATTCAATTCTATTCCAAATCCTACAAATCAAACATAAGAAAGATTCCAAATCCTTTCACGAAATCGAATCCCTCAAAACCATTTCATCAAACCACGTTAATCATTTTAATCATCGTATTTGTAATTTTATTAAGTTGTTTATTTAATCATATTTTAATAATTATAATTTTAAGTGTTATGATTGTTAAAATAAGTCTAACATTTTTTATATACCTACAGTTTTAAATATTTTTTCCATTGATAAAAAATGAATTGGCTTTCTTTATCATCTATTTTTAACCTTATAATTTTAATATGTGACCTAAAACCAAGATTCTACAAACAAGAAGGGTCAATTTAAAGTGTCAATAATCATGTTACAAATCACTTGGGTTGTGATGTACGGGACGTTAAACCTTAGGGGAATATAGTAGAAATCTCATATTCTCCAGGTTCGAATCCAAGAATTGCCAAAGCCTTTGAGGCCATGAAAGTTCGCTCACTTGTGATAACTCCAAACCATTCGTCGCCACTCAAGGGATTAGTCGGTGCACGTAAACAGACCCAAATATTCACCGTTACCCAAATTAAAAAAAAACTTAATGTACAGTTTCTATTAACTTTTTGTTTTAGAGTAAACTACTATTTTTGTCCTTGTGGTTTGGTATTTATAACTATTTTCGTCCTTGATTTTTAAGAATTGTTTTTTTGGTCACCGTGGTTTACATATTTTTCATTTTTCGTCCTTGGACTAACTTCATTAATTTTTAAAAGTTAATTCATGGGCATTTTAGTCTTTTTATCATTTAAACTATTTTTCTATTAAAAATGCTATAATTGTGTTGATTATGGAATTAGACACCAACTTACAAAACGCAAAAAACGCATACAATTCTCATTTCTCGGTCTCGTTATATTCGTTTCTCGCAAGTATTTGAGTGATCCAATCCAATTTTTATTTTTTAAAGTTTAGTACTTGATATAATTGCGTTTTTTAAGTTTATTAATTGATAAGTAAACCTATTTTTTAAAGTTTATTATATAATTAATTATTATATAAATTATAAAAAAACTAATTAAAAAAAAAGGAAGGATCGGCCAAATGACCGGTCCATCCCTCCCTTAACCGGGCCACTGATAATTGGGTGAAACTCGGCCCAGCCCGACAAGAAACCCGCTTGACCCGGTCCTTGAGGTTATTGTTTGGGTCCGAAGCCCGCTTGGGCCCGGACCGGCCCGACCCGACCCAAGCCCGCCATTTAGCCATCACTAGTGGACCCCCACCTCCTTCTCTCTCTTTTTTTCTGGCAAAAAAGCTTCTTCCTTTTTTCTGATTAAACTCCTCAGATGTAAACCCTTCAACCTGTGATTTCACCTTCAAACCAAAATATAAAAACTAAGGGTTTGTTTGGTTCGGGCAGGGGAATGAAAATGAAAATGACATGGAATGAAAATGGGAATAAACATTGCATTGATTTTGTTTGGTTAATACTGGGAATCATATATACGCAGTGACTGTTAAAACGTATGCAGCAACAAGAAATATATATATATATATATATATATATACTATATTATAAAAACGACATAAAAAACTCTTAATTACAACATTTTAAGCACAAAGTACAACTAATTAAAGCAAATTACTTAATTTACAATTTCTTAATGCTTTGATACAACCTTTCCAAGCACAGTATCTCACATAATCATCTATTTGTGGAATGAATACTCATTTATTAATATAATTTTTTTTTTGTGGAGGATTTTATAAAATATATTTTATATTAGCATAATTTATTTTAAATGTAGATTTTACATTTAAATCTATATTAATGAGATGTAATATAAAAAAAAATTCTTCCGTATTTTTTTATATTACATCTCATAATGATTTTTCCATATTTTATTTTATAAAATCTTTTTCCATATTTTATTTTATAAAATCTTGTTACATAATGAGATGTAATATAAACTATTTTTTCTTCCGTATTTTTTTTGCTAATATAAAATCTATTTTATTTTATAAAATCTACACGTATTTTATATTAGCATAATATAAAATCTACACGTATTTTTTTTGCTAATATAAAATCTACACGTATTTTTTTTTTCACGACCATTAAAAGAAGAAAAAAGAAGGTTGATATGAATTAAAAATAAAAAATAACGAGATACACTAATAAATTATCGTATTCTTTAAAATAAAAATATTCTGCAATACTTTCCAAATTAACCAAGTGTAAAGAAAATAAAATAGAAATGATGTAGATATAAAAATATTCTCCCATATTTTTAATATATTTACATTTAAATGTAAAATCGAAAATGAAAATAAAAGATTTTAAAATATTCTCTACATTCACTATAAATATATATAGCTTCTCTATGTATCATCCGAGTACAAGAAGAAGACGAACGGTCGGGTGTCAATGGCGGAACCTGCAACTGAACAAAAGGTATTCCACTATATTTTTGTTTATTTGAAAAACTACTTTTTTATATTTTATTTTATTTACTGAGGATTTGTTTATATTTTTCAAAACCCACAATCATATTTTTCGAAGTAGGGGAATAAGATATTGTTGATCCAAACTCTCTCAGTAATTTGATAACGACCCTCTTCTATACTTAGTGAAAATTACGTTTTAGTATGTATTAGTGTTTCACCATCAGCGATCAGACTGAGTCTGTTCAGTTATCGCTGATAGTCTTTCTTATAAACATTTCTATGTATTAGTGTTTCACTATCAGTGATCGAACTGAGTCTGTTCAGTTATCACTGATAGTTCCTAAAGTAAACAACCAACGTAATCCCTGAAGACAAGTCTCGCGTCAACAGATGTTCATAGCTGAATCAAAGACGAAGCTGCTGAACAATGAGAAGTCTACTAGTGACCTGATGCGGATATCAGTGAAGCAAAGACAACTCTACCAATACGCGAAGGAACATGAGAAAAAGCTTCAGCGATAGCTGAACCTCTTTATCTCTGAACTTAGAGATACTCAGCGATCAAACGATCACAAAGCTTATGCCTCAAGTTTCCTTTTGTCTATCCTTGCACAACCTAGTACGATGTGTCAGAACGGACAAGTCTCTGCAATCATTCGTACAACAACTCTGTCTACTACACTGTTCATGACCCGGCCGAAAGCATGTCTCCCAAAAGTCAGTTTATCAAAGCCAATCTGTGAACGCCACGTGTAAAGTATCCTGCCATGCATTTAATGCATAGGGTATAAATAGGAAGTTCACCCCTTCATCTAAAGGTGTGCTTCATCCTTGAACTCAAGATAGAAACCCTTGTTTTCTATATCTCTAAACCCCCATTCTCTGAACTTCTTGTGCATCTATCTTAGTGGTTCTTAAGTTTGTTTAGATTGAGTCTGTCTTAATCTTATTCCGCAACAAACTTGTAAATTGTATTTTTGATTCTTCAATAAACAATTTATTAAACTTTAAATTCTGTGTTGGTATTCAACCCCCCCTTCTACAAACTTGTTTAGCACCTTCGGGACCAACAAGTGGTATCAGAGCAGTTTGTTTAAATCTAATAAACAAGATCTTGCTGTATACTCTTCCTTGCTATTCTAAAATGGCATTAAACACAAACACAAACTACTATGATAATGGTTCACTTTCTAAACCTCCTCGATTTAGCAGAGATAACTTTTCTCTATGGAAAAATCGAATGATGCTATTTCTTGAAGGTGCGGATCCTACTATACCTGAATATATAGAAAACGGACCCTATGAACCTGTTAGAATTATAGCTGCGGTTCCCGCTACTGCCACCACTGAAGCTGTCCCTGAACGATATGTCGTTAAGGAAATAAGACAGTGGAGTGATGAAGATAAAAAGAAGGTAGGCATAGATGCAAGAGCAAAGACCATTATTTCAATGGCTCTGCCTGATGAAGTTTTCCATTCCATCATGCATCTGAAAACTTCTAAAGAAATGTGGGAAACCATATGTGTTCAATATGAGGGCACCACTGAAATCCAAGAGACTCGAAAGATTAACTTGGTAAGACAGTATGAAAGTTTCATCGCTGGTAAGAATGAATCTCTTTCTGACGTTCATCAGCGATTTAACTGCCTAATAATTGACCTAAGAACTGTTGGTAGGACCTATTCTAATTCTGAGGTCCTAACAAAATTCTTGGAATGTCTTCCTGAAAGCTGGGACAGTTATTCAATATGTCTTAAGCTGACAAAAGACTTACATACTCTCTCCTTAAGCACTCTATATGGAATACTGCTCAACTATGAGCAATCTAATCTACTGAAAAAGAATCTTATAAAAGATTCTAAAGACTCTAAAAGCACTCATGTTGCTTTAGTCTCTTCAGAGATAATTCCATCTCAAAAATCTACTCTCACTATCACTGAGTTAGATTCTGAATCTGAGGATCTATCAGACCCTGATCTTTCAGAGTTTGATGAGTCCTTAGCACTCTTGACAAACTCTTTTAAGAGATTTGCAAGAAAGAGTAACTTCCGAAGAAGTAAACCTCTCTCTATTACTGAAAAGCCAAAATCAACTCCGATTGATAAGGCTACTGCCATTTGCTATAACTGCGAAAAGATTGGACATTTTGCTAGTGAGTGCAGGTCGAAAAAGGTCTTCAAACCTTCTACCTCAAGAAGATCCAGTGATGACAAATACCTTAAGCTGAAGAACAAATATCAAAAGCTGAAAAGCTATCAGCGAAAAGGTAAAGGTCTCATCGCTTAAGAACACGACTGGGCTGAATCAGAAGAATCATCTTCTGATGAAGAAGAAGTCGCTAATCTTTGCCTCATGGCTGAGATTAAAGAAGAAGTGGAAGAACCATCTGAATCTTCTATGAGCTACATATCATCTCAGGACGATCCTAAGAAAGAGAGTTCCTCGCTTAAGTTTGGAACCTTTGTCACCTCCTTCTTTGACACTTCTTACAATCAACTCTATCCCTGTTCTTCTTCAAATCCCATCCCTGAGGAAAAATCCAAAGACACTAAGTCTACGGATAAAGGAAAGTCCATTCTCCTTCCTCAGAAGGCAACCAGGAAAGCAAAGCTAAAAGTTCCTTCTAAACCTTCAGCTAAGCAATCCTCTAGCTCTGTGATAGAAATCTTTGATCTCTGTCCTCCAAAGCTGAAGATTGACCTTAAACCTTCGAGATCTGAAGAAATAAAAATTCCTCCCAGATCTCAAGAGAAAAGTCTTCTTGGACCTGGCCCTGCTCATCTTAAACTTGCAAAACCTTCTACTTCTGGTCCTAAAACCATTTTTAGATACAGAAAGTGTTATCACTGTGGTTTTACTGATCATATTGCAAGCAAATGTCCAACTGCCACTGAAGCTGATAAAATAGCTAAAGTGAAGAAAAATGTTTCTAAAGCTGAGAAGGTCACCAAGGCTGAAAAATCAACCAAGGTGAAAAATTCCACAAAGGTTATGAAATTAACCAAAGTGAAGATTACCACTGAATCTGAATTTTCATCAACTGAGAATACTACTGAACTTACCTTATCCACTAACTCTGAAGGACCCATTGAAAAGTGGGTACCAAACAACGCTTAATCTTCCTTATGTGTGCAGGGATCAAAGGGCATCTGGTATCTTGATAGTGGATGTTCTCGTCATATGACTGGACAAAGAGACCTGCTCACTTATTACAAGGAAGAAAAAGGTCCCTCTGTGACCTTTGGTGGAAATGGTAAAGGATTTACCCGAGGGTTTGGTGTCCTCAGCAATGGGACAACTACCTTTCGAAGAGTCGCTTATGTAGATGGACTGAAGCATAATCTTCTAAGCATCAGTCAGCTATGTGATAAAGACTATGAAGTACGCTTTACTAAGAAAGCATGTTCAGTGTTAAATGAGAAAGGAAAACTTGCTCTCAGTGGTCATCGCAGAGAAAATGTCTATGTAATAGATATGGACTCTACTATCACTGAAAACTTATGTTTTCTATCTAAAGCCTCTTCTGATGTCAACTGGCTATGGCATAAAAGGCTCTCTCATCTAAACTTCAAAACCCTGAATTCTCTCTCATCTAAGGAACTGGTTTCTGGTCTTCCTTAGCACTCATATGCTAAAGAATCTCTCTGCTCAGCATGTGAAAAAGGAAAACAAACAAAAGCAAGTTTCAAGTCGAAACAAGTTTCCTCAGTGACAAGTCCTCTTCAGCTCTTGCATATGGATCTATTTGGCCCTGTCAACATCCAATCAATAGCTGGAAAGAAATATACACTTGTCATTGTAGATGAATATTCTCGCTACACCTGGGTTATCTTTCTTCGCTGTAAGAGTGATACTCCAGAAGAACTAATATCTTTTGTGAAAAAGATGGAAGTGCTGAACAATCTTACTGTTCGTTCAATAAGAAGTGATCATGGAACTGAATTCAAAAATAGTTCTCTGAACAATTTCTTTGAGAACAAGGGAATCTCTCACAACTTCTCTTCAGTAAGAACACCTCAGCAAAACGGAGTCGCTGAAAGAAGAAACAGAACGATCATAGAAGCTTCTAGATCAATGCTCAGCGATTCTCATCTCCCTACTCAATTTTGGGCTGAAGCTGTAAACACTGCATGTTTTACTCAAAACAGATCGCTGATAATAAAGCGATTTGGGAAGACAGCTTATGAACTTTTTATTGGAAGGAAGCCTTCTATCAGCTTTCTTCATATCTTTGGTTGTCAGTGTTTTATCTTAAACAACAGAGATCAACTTGGAAAGTTCGACCCAAAAGCTGATGATGGAATATTTCTAGGATATTCCTCCGTCTCCAAAGCCTACAGAGTCTTCAACAAGAGAAGACAAACCGTAGAAGAAACAATTCACGTCACTTTTGATGAAACTCGCTCAGCGAACTCCAAACCAATCGCTGACAATGAAGAGTTAAATGCTTGGATGCTTTCTCACTACAGAGAAACTGAACCTTTCTTCTCTAACCATCAGCATTCAGATCCTCCAGTCGCTGATGATGATCCAAACATTATACATCCTACCGCTGAATCCAACTCATGGGTTTCAGCTGAACCTTTAAACACACTCCTACCATCAAATCTGCCTTCGTCTGAAAACCTCTCCAGTGAATCTACTCAACAGTTGATCGCTGATGAACCTCAATCGTCATCATCGATAAACATTCAAATTGTTGATCCAACCTCTGAGTTAAGCAATAATGCTCCTGCTCAGCGATGGACCAAAGATCACCCAATAGATCAAATTCTTGGTGATCCAGATGCAGGTATTCAGACACGACGAAGCTCAGGTAATATCTGTCTCTTTGTAAACTTTCTCTCTTTAATAGAACCAAAGAAGACTGATGACGCCCTCAGAGATCCAAACTGGGTCAGCGCTATGCAAGAAGAGCTGACTGAATTTTCTCGAAACAAAGTTTGGAATCTCATTCCTAGACCATCTGATAAAACTGTAATAGGCACCAAATGGGTGTTTAGAAACAAGTTAGATGAACATGGAACTGTAACCCGCAACAAGGCTCGACTTGTTGCTCAGGGATACAGACAAGAGGAAGGCATAGACTATGATGAAACCTTTGCCCCTGTGGCCAGGCTCGAAGCAATTCGACTATTCTTAGCTTATGCAGTCTATAAAGACTTCATCGTCTATCAAATGGACGTAAAATCAGCGTTTCTAAATGGAAAGCTGAATGAAGAAGTCTATGTAGAACAACCACCAGGGTTCTATGACCCTAAGCATCCAAATTATGTTTATAAATTGGATAAGGCTCTCTATGGTCTAAAACAAGCCCCTCGTGCTTGGTATGACACTCTCTCATCTTTTCTTATCTCTGAAAATTTTGAACGTGGCAAGATTGATAATACGTTATTTTTCAGAAAGATAAAAGGTCATATAATTCTTGTACAAATATATGTCGATGACATAATATTTGGTTCTACTAACCCATCTCTGTGTACTCGCTTCGCTGAAAGAATGAAGAAAGAATATAAAATGAGTATGATGGGTGAGCTGACATATTTTCTTGGTCTTCAGATTAAACAATCTAACAAAGGTACTTTTATCAGCCAAGGTAAATATGTTAAAGATATGTTGAAAAAGTTTGATCTTACTCAAACTTCAGCTATGAAAACTCCTATGGCACCACCCCTGACACTTAACAAAGATCCTTCTGGAAAACCTGTTAATGTCACTGCCTACAGAGGAATGATAGGCTCTCTGTTGTATCTCACAGCAAGCCGACCTGACATCATGTACTCTACTTGTTTATGTGCACGCTATCAATCTGAACCCAAGGAATCCCATCTGATCGCTGTAAAGCGAATTTTCAGATATCTGAAAGGAACTCCTAACCTCGGTCTTTGGTATCCCAAAGACTCAGGGTTCGATCTAACTGGTTATTCTGATAGTGATTTTGCAGGATGTAAACTTGACAGAAAGAGTACCACTGGTGGATGTCAACTCTTGGGAGGAAAGCTGGTAAGTTGGACAAGCAAGAAGCAAAATTCTGTGTCCACTTCCACAGCTGAAGCTGAATACGTAGCCGCTGGAAGCTGTTGTTCTCAAATCTTATGGATGAGAAATCAACTATTAGATTATGACCTTCAGCTGTCAAAAATTCCTATCTATTGCGACAGCACTAGTGCTATTGCTATAGCAAATAATCTGGTGCTACATTCAAAGACAAAACACATAGAGATCAGATATCACTTTATCAGAGATCATGTGATGAATGGTGATATTGAACTTCACTTTATCCCTACTGACTTTCAGCTTGCTGATATATTCACCAAACCTCTTGATGAGACAAGGTTCAACTTTCTCATCAGTGAGCTTGGAATGCTGAATCTTGAAGAATAATTCTTCAACATTCATGCATTGTGTCAGTAATCAAAAGTCTCCCTTCATCATTCTCTGATAAATATTCTGACTCTCAGGTATGTTTTCTCTATCCCTACAACTGAATCTTCATTCAGTTGAGATATTTTCTAAAAATATAAATCTTAATCACTGAATTTTTCTTCAAATGATTAAAAGCTTTTTGAAATTAAATTTATCACTGATATTTATATTCAGTGATCCTTTTACTAGAAAATCTATCCCTATTTTTTCATCAGGGATACTTTCAAAAAGAGAAAATTCTATCGCTGATTCTTCTTCAGTGATAATTTCAAAACGGAAAAATGAAACGTCTCTTTCTTAACTATGACGTCATTTGAACCGACAATCCACGACATGCCTTTTTCTGACACGTTCGTCCGTTGTTCTTCTATCCAATCACCTTCGAGGGACGTGTCCATGTCATGATGTGCATTTGTTTTCCCGCTTCTCTCACATTCTCTCTCCTCTGTCTCTTTGTATAAAAGGAATTCTTCTCTCCTTTATACGGTTTACGCTTTCAAAACTTTCATAGCAAGAAATACTCTCTCTCAAGAACAATCAAGCAAGTAAACCCATAATATTGATTCTGCCAATCTTCGTCTTCGAAATAAACAGGTTTATTTCATGTTTATGTGCATTGTTTGTCTGCTTTCTATTGTTTTAAAATCCTACTCGTTCTTGTTCTTCATGGATTTTATAATTTATTTTGTTTCAAACTAAAAATCATTCTTTCTGATTTTATGTTTTTTTTAAATAAAAACCTTTTGGTTTTTAAAGTGTTCTTCATTCTTTCTACCCAGAACACTATTTTTCTCTTCCTAAAAATAACTTGATATTCTTCCAGTTTCCCCTCATTTAGAGAAACTGGTAATCATATTATTTTTAAATCATAATCATTTCTTCTATTATGATTCTTTCCATAACAGAAATGACACAATCTTCAATCGTTGCTTCCAAGCATGTGCGATTCGCTATCACTGAAGTTGAGATTACTAAATGTAATCATCTGGGAAGACTCGACTTTAAAGCTGACAAATACCCACATCTGGTGGAAGCTGCTGAATTTCTTAAACAATCATGCATAGCTTACGCGATCACTGTGGATCCTAAGCCTTCAAAGACTCTACTCCAGCAGTTCTGGTTCACTGCTGATGCTACTGAACTCACCAACAAAAAGGGTGAACGAGTCCCTGCTATCTCCTTCAGCACGGATTTGGGTCCAGGAAGCATGACCGCTCTTAGCCTCAGGAAATCTTTGAGATTCCCTGACAAACCAAAGAGTGGGTTCGACGCACTCCCCACTGATGCTGAGCTGATCTCCTTTCTGGATGCAATGGGTTATTGTTGGGAAAACAAACCGAGATCTTCTATTCCCAACAAAAAGCTCACCAAGATTCTCAAAGCTCAGATGCCTTCACAACTGAACTTCATCTTCTCCCACATCATTCAGTGCATGAGCGGGAAGAGTGGTTCGCTGGATCAAGCCAGCAAAACACAACTGCAAATGGCCTACTCAGTAATCGCTGGTCAAAACTTTTACTACGCCACTGCCATCTTTGAAGACCTGAGGTCGAGATTAGAGAAGCCTGAACGAGATCCCAAGATCTCGTACGTACGTTTCATATGTACGTACATCAAGTTCCTCTATCCCAACACCTATCCCACCAAAGATGATGGCACTTTTGCCAGGATAGGTCAACGATCACTGGAGGTAAAGCCACTCGCCAACGAGGTAAGTATCTCTCTCCTTCGTTCTCGTCTCTCTCCCCATTCTTCTTTTTCAGCGACCACGCAGACGGTTCCTTCGTCTGCTATCCCTGTCGCTACCACTACTTCCAAACGACCATCAGCTGGTCCGATTGGTCCTTTTAAGAAGGCCAAAAAGACTAAGGAAAGTACACCTTCTAGTACTATACCTGAGGAAGCTTCTCAACAAGCTACCTTAGATGCTTTTGTGGGTCTTTCCTCCACAACTTCAGTAGTCACTCAACCTTTCGTGTCAATGATTTCAATCGCTGTCATACCATCAGTGACCCCACCTACTATCTCATCCGCTGAGATTAACCCCAACCTTACTTCTATCCCCATAATTCTTCCCTCTCCTTCTTTGGTCTCTGAACCCGCTACCGCCTCTTTACCTATAGGACCTGAACATCAAACGTTTGAGGAATCTTTGCAGTTCTACAAAATGTTTGATACTTCAGGTAAACCTATTATCCTAAACACGTCTTTTCCCACCTCTCCAAATAAGCCCATATCTGAACTGATATCATTTTCAGGTCCTAGTTTGGCGTCTGTTGACACGCATGTCAACAGTCTGGGAGAAAAGGTGGACGCTCTCACCAACACCATCAACAACACCACCAGCGCTGTTAATCAGGCTGGTGAGGAGCTGAAAAGGTTGACAGCCACCTGCTCATCCAAAGCTGAGAACTCCAAACTTTCAGCTGTAGAAGAACAAGTCGTCCAACTCAGAGAGTCCTCTCAACTCTTTCAGGGACGATTTGAGTCTCTTACCACTGAAGTTCGAGATCTCTCTTCTAAGGTTGATCTCTGCACGTCGCTTCTACAGCAACTTCTCCAAAAGGTATCTGAAACAGCTCCAGCGCTGCCTCCCTCCTTCACTGAAGATGATCGGACAAATCTCAACATCGCTGTGGAATTCATCCATGATGCCACATGCGACATCCCTGCAGTTGAAGAACGGGTCACGTGTCTGGAGGCTGACATTCAAGTGCTAAAAGCTTCAACAGCTACTCCAGCAGTTGAGCAACCCCCTACCGCTGATAATGACAAAGTGGGGGAGAAAGCTGAAGAAACTTCTATCGCTGCTGCTGGGGAAGCTAAGACTTCAAAGAAACCTCCCTCTCAATCTGAGGGGGAGAAGGCGAAAGAACCCTCCTCATCTATTCATTCTCTTCTCTTTGAAGATGATGAGTAAGAAGACGATGAAGAGGAAGATGATCTAGATCTTGTTGATCAAGAAAAGGATCAACCCTCCAATGATGACGACGACGATGAAGAAGACCAATCTATGTGGTTCTCCAAGCCGAACGTTTCATCAGGGACAACTTCGCAAGAGGTTGTTGAAGCAGGGGTGAGAGGTGATACATCTTCAAGCGCTCCTTCGCAGAGCAAAGACAAGCAACCAATCGCTGAAGAATGCTCGAGGACTGGATCACAATCTGAGGGGGAGCATCCTTCTCAGGTATGTCTTTCAATTGTACCACTCTCCTACTTTTTCCAAACCCCTATCTCTTTCTAGCCTTTATCTTTCTTTTTTCTAAAAATATACACTTATCCCTTCTTTCCTTCATTTTTCTATCCAGACAGTTCTCACCCCTGCTTAAGGGTTCTGAACTACAAATAATCCCAGCTGCAATCGCTGAAGAAATAATCCCAATCTCTATCGCTGAGATTGATGATGAAGAAGAAGAAGATTCCCTGGTCCATCCAGGAAGGCCCTCTCAACCATCTCATGGGTCAGAGGAAGTGATGAAGAAAAGAGCTGAAATGATCGCTCAACTAGAAAGTCAACGGTTGAAAGTCCCTCTTCAAACATCCTTCTCAGAGCTCGACTTCCTTACTAAAGCTGAACGAGAAGAATCTGCCAAAGTTGAGAAACTGATCGCTGAATGCAGACGAGATGCCCAACTCGCTTTAAAGATTCAATCTTCTCAAGTCAAGGACAAGAAGCTGAAAAGAAAGCCTGTGGAAGTTCAAGCCGCCCTGCTGAAAGAAATTGAAGAGGAACGATCCAAAGAACAAGAGATCAACGATAAGTCCATTGAATGGTGCAAACAGAAGATGGATTATCGCTCTGATCTTCTTCCAATAACAGCCGTGACTATCTCTGGTCGCAAGAAGAAGGATCAACTCTCAGTGACCATGGAGATTACCAGAGAGGATGGAACTCAGAACGCTATGTACGTTTCCAAACTTGAAGGTTTCGGGTTTACAGAGTGGATAGAATTCTGGGATGCGCTGAAGAAATCAAAATCTACATACAGAGGCTACGTTGAAGGACTTCTTAAAGCTCTCATCAACAGAGTCACTTCTGTACTGAACCTGCCATCTCCTATCCCTCCCAATCCCAAGAAACTCAAAAGAAGAATCGGGTCCTCCTCCTCTGAAGACGTCGCCATCATCAGGAATGAAACCTCTATCAAATTTTCAAGAGATGCACTGTTTGGTCCTCCTCCTGATCTTTCAGTTCTAGATTTATCTCTGCCTCCTGGTGGTCCTTTCCAAGCTGGTCAAGTAATTGATCATCCTTATGGAATATTCTTCAGAGATGATGATGAGGAACTCAGATTTCAAAGAGTCTCTGAGATTCCTATCTGTCCTCTGAATCTTCTCAAGGATCTCTTATGCTTATGGTGTGACTTCTTCCCTGCTGCTGAGAAAATCAAAGAAATTATCAGCCAAGAATCTTTGGAACGAAGACAGAAAGGAGAAGAAATACCTGAGTATATGATAAATCCTCCTAAATCTTCTTATAGCTGATAGATTAGTTTTCTCTTCTGTAATCTATTAGTTGTACTTACAGTAGTTAGTAATTTACTTGTAATTTTCATTCCTTGTAATTCTATTCCTGAATTAATGAAATTTCAGTAAAGTACTTAACTTCATCAAGTGCTGTAAAAGATCCCTCAAAATAGTAATTGGGACATGTATGTTACGAGTCCTGATTATTCCATCATTTTGAATCATAAAGTAATTTTCTTCAGTTACTTTGTCATTATCAAATAGGGGGAGATTGTTGATCCAAACTCTCTCAGTAATTTGATAACGACCCTCTTCTATACTTAGTGAAAATTACGTTTTAGTATGTATTAGTGTTTCACCATCAGCGATCAGACTGAGTCTGTTCAGTTATCGCTGATAGTCTTTCTTATAAACATTTCTATGTATTAGTGTTTCACTATCAGTGATCGAACTGAGTCTGTTCAGTTATCACTGATAGTTCCTAAAGTAAACAACCAACGTAATCCCTGAAGACAAGTCTCGCGTCAACAGATGTTCATAGCTGAATCAAAGACGAAGCTGCTGAACAATGAGAAGTCTACTAGTGACCTGATGCGGATATCAGTGAAGCAAAGACAACTCTACCAATACGCGAAGGAACATGAGAAAAAGCTTCAGCGATAGTTGAACCTCTTTATCTCTGAACTTAGAGATACTCAGCGATCAAACGATCACAAAGCTTATGCCTCAAGTTTCCTTTTGTCTATCCTTGCACAACCTAGTACGATGTGTCAGAACGGACAAGTCTCTGCAATCATTCGTACAACAACTCTGTCTACTACACTGTTCATGACCCGACCGAAAGCATGTCTCCCAAAAGTCAGTTTATCAAAGCCAATCTGTGAACGCCACGTGTAAAGTATCCTGCCATGCATTTAATGCATAGGGTATAAATAGGAAGTTCACCCCTTCATCTAAAGGTGTGCTTCATCCTTGAACTCAAGATAGAAACCCTTGTTTTCTATATCTCTAAACCCCCATTCTCTGAACTTCTTGTGCATCTATCTTAGTGGTTCTTAAGTTTGTTTAGATTGAGTCTGTCTTAATCTTATTCCGCAACAAACTTGTAAATTGTATTTTTGATTCTTCAATAAACAATTTATTAAACTTTAAATTCTGTGTTTGTATTCAACCCCCCCCCCACTTCTACAAACTTGTTTAGCACCTTCGGGACCAACATATATATATATATATATATATATATATACATATCTTTATTTTTATCAACTAATACTATGAGGTCTTGAAGTCAATAGTCAGATAAATTTTCAAGTGGTACTGAGTGAATTTGAACTATACCAGTTGAGTTGTCGGTTACAAAAGATAGAAATCATTTATTTTCTTTGTCATATTTGATGTGGGTTGAATGTTGTTAATTAATCTACAGATTTATACATTCAAAGTGATTGTCAAGTGTTGTCGAGGAGGTTTCAGAAAAATTGCAAAATCTGTAAAAACGTATGTTCATATTTATAATTATTTCAATAATAGTGATATGTTGTGGGACATGTCGTTTGAGTTTTAAATAATATAATACAAAACTATTACCAATATTATTGCACAAACTCATAACAACAAACGATTAAGAAATATATGCAAGTTTACCACTTATGAAAATACATTCGTTTTTCACATTATATTTCATTAATTGTTAACAGAGAAATTACGTTTCATTTTAACTCGGTTCAATATTCCAACAAAAATTTTATCCTCTCGTGCAATGCACGGGCCCAACACTAGTATATATATATATATATATATATATATATATATATATATATAGAGAGAGAGAGAGAGAGAGAGAGGTGGGTTCATACGAGGAGGGGACCTATTTAAGAAAATAAAGGGATGCAACTCAACCGTTTATTAATCTAATCCACGGTTCAGATTTTCAGTGGCAATTTTTGTAATTTATGTGCCACTCAAAGTACTTTTCCACAGGGGTAAATATAAAGCAAGGGTAAATTAGGCAAACACCTATTTTGTGATTATTTAACTCTCTTCTACTCTTTGTTAGCAGACGCTCTCTCTCCCTCTCTCTTTCTCTGCAACTAGGGTTTTCATCAACTCATTCCAACAAAGGTTAATTTCTCTCTTTGTTGTTGTAATTCGTGTGTAGTTTTTAATTATTTGATTGTAAATCTGCGTTTATGTGTTATGAATAAGATGATTTCATCGTTTGGATTGTCAGATTGTTCGTGTTGCCCAACAGCTACGCACGAGTATGATGTACTTAAATCGATTCCGATCGCCGGTGCAAAATAACCTTTCAGAAACACATAATCGAAATAGTACATGAAGATGGGGTTGATTCTGTGTTGTGTGCCAGAAAGTTTATTTTCACACCGAAACTTTCGAAAAGCTTCAACCCTGAAGTCTTGCTCTCGATTCGTTACAGAGTTGAAGATCAATAGTGAAACGAAGTTCAAAGAAGTTCGATAATCTGAAAAAGACAAACAAAACTTTTGCAACATCGATGGATTCGACTTCGACTTGAATCATATGTGATTTACTAGGACTGTTATTAATCATATGTGATGTATAGGGACAGTTATATTGTTTAACAATATGATATCTCTTAGTAAATCATATGTGATCTATAAGAACTGTTATACTTAGTTATTAATCATATGTGATTGAACACCTAATAAATCATGTGTGATTAAGAAACAATCTGATATCTCTTAGTAAATCATATGTGATTTATAAGAAATGTTGTTAGTTATTAATCATATGTGATCTTGTTTAACAATCTGATGTCACTTAGTTATTAATCATATGTGATATCGTTTTACAATCTGATAGTATATGATGAATTGTTGTTAGGAACACCTAGAAAATCATATGTGATTAAAAAACAATCTGGTATCTCTTAGTAAATCATATGTGATCTACAATATGATTTCAAATGACACAAATACCCTTCCTTAAATAAAACGGGAATTCTAGTTTAATTGGCTGAGAATGCTCCTCTTATTTTCTTAAATTGTTAGGATTCTCACATGAACCTTCCTATATATATATATATATATATATATAGAGAGAGAGAGAGAGAGAGAGAGAGGGGATCAAACGAGAACAGTAACTATTTAAAAGAACACGAGAACTAACAAAATCATTAGTGATTTTACATTAACGTGCAAAAAAGCCATGTGGACCTGAAGCCGCGGCCAAAGTCCTGTTTTTGTGTGTCAATGTAAAATCACTAATGATTTTGTTAGTTCTCGTGTTCTTTTAAATAGGTATTGTTCTCATTTGAACCCGACTCTCTCTCTATATATATATGTAGTGATTGTTCCTTAAATCATCAAAACATGATAAGCACAATTTCTTGTTTGTGGTTGTGTTTTAGAGCTTTAGCACTATAGGTCTTTGTAAGATTCTCTAGACTTTTTGTTTACTCTGTTGTGCCTTTGATTAAATTCCCCCATGAAGAAACTATTATCAAATCATGGTTGTAATGTAGTTGAAATCATATATACATAGATGATAAAAAAAATCCCAAAAAATCTAAACATAATCCAAGTAAAAGGAGCAGTAAAAAAATCTGGAAAAAAGGAAGACAAAGAGGATTATTGAACATATCTAATCGATTGTGTGAACAAAAATGGAGCTATGAGAGAGATCGAAAACATATCTGCACATAACCACTGTCGATTTGGATGGAGTTCTCAGAGAGATCGTACAAAACAAATGGAGAAAGTGGAAGGAGAGGAGGAGACGCCGATTTGGGGATAGAAAGCGGGAATGGATTTTTCATTCCCCCAATTTCTTTAGGAATGAGAAAATAGGCTTTTGAGGGAATGGGCCCATACCACTATAAAAAACCAAACACACTCTTTTATTATCAATCCCATTAATTACCAGTTAAACCCTCCCACCAAACACCCCCTAAAATCTATACTATGTTATAAAGCATGAATAAAAAACTTTTAAATATAAATTATTAGGCACAATGTACCATCATTTTATGCAACATTTTAAAAATCTCTTAATTTTCAAGTATCAAAGCACAAGATACATATTACTACTGCAGACTTCTAACACCCACCAATTTGGTATGTGCAGAGTCTTCCTTTTATGCAGACATTTTCATGTATCACTATTAATTAATATATTATATTACTATAATTTTGTTTTAATTATATTATTAAATATGTAATTGGTTATTTTTTTAGACGTCATTAAAATATATAAGATAATCATTGAATTCTAAAAAAATACTTAATATTTTTATATAAAAAACATTATATTATTAAGCCTAAATTAAACAAATTTATAAATAAAAAAACATTATCACATTATCAAAACCATCCAAAATCGTACTGTAAATCGACAAAAAAATAAAATAAAACATTAAAATCGTGATGTATCTCGCTGCATTGCGCGGGTACGCTTCTAGTCAAAATCAATAACAAAACCAAAACAAAATCAACCTAAAAAATTCAAAACCAAAATAAAAATCAACCTAAAACACTCCAAATTGTTGACCAAATTCAAAATCAAAACCTTACAAAAATCTACCCTAAAATGGGTGGTCGTTGATTTTCGTATAGCACGAAGAACAACGAACAAGAAAGATGGAGAAATGGTCGATTGTTGCTTCTGCAAGAGACTGAAGACGAAAGATAGAGAGTATTTGGTTGATTCTAGGAGCCCGTTTATTTCCGATGGGGGAGGGGGGAAGTAATGACGGCGGTGGACGTGTGGGGGCCACTGTTTCTGTCGCCGGAAAGAAGAGGAAAAGTGGTGGTCGGAAACAGAGGAAACCGGAGATGCGATATCCGATATGGAGGTTCTTCAAGACGATGGGGAAGAAGTGCTTTACAGATATATTATATACAATTATACATAATATATAATGTTTTAAGATTTTAATGAAAATTAAAAGGAGAAGTTCAAAGACCAAAATACCCTTTAATTTAATAGATATTTTAATGAAATTAGTCCCAAAGACGAAAAAAGAAATAAAATAGAAACCATAACGAGTAAAAAAGCAAATTTTAAAAACCCGTGATGAAAATAGTTATAAACAACAAACCATAAGGACGAAAATCATAGTTTACTCTTTTGTTGAATTAATCTTTGATTAAGGTAATACCCATATTCAAAAAATAGAGGGTCCGTTTGGTTTGCAGAAATTGAATGGATTTGGATTTCAAATCCATTTCAATCCCATGTTTGATTTTCAGGATTGTTCGGATTTGAAATCATATGATTTTATGAAATCTCTTAAACATAGGATTTTAAAATCCCACAAAAATGACTAGAATTTCAAAGGATTTCGTTAAATTTGTATATATGAATGATGAAAAATATGTTAAAAATATCTTTTTTCCAATAATCATCAATTAAATAATAGATAATTTAATTATTTTTAAGACTTTTTATAATTATTTAATGATTTTTTTATAAATAATAGAATTCAAATCAATTCCAAATTCTACGAACCAAACACACGCATTTCAAATACCTCCAACTCCAACAAATCCCTACATGAAATACAATCTAATCCATTCCATTCATGCAAACCAAACGGACCATAAGTTTTGTATATGATATAAGTATGATAATGATCACTAATCTTATGAATTAAATAGGTCGAATTTCGAATACAATTCGATTCTTCAAGAAAATCGTTACGAAGTAATAACCGCTAGTGATTAAAGTACATATGGAATTAAAATATATTAATCCAAAAAAAAGAGAGAGATTTCTCTTTCCAACTTCTTACAAAAACCTACCCAAATTCAGTATTAATTTTTCCTCCAAATCTCATTCAGAATCACTTTCCATGCTTCCCATTGCCTTCAATCCCCTTGGTCTCTGCAAAAACCAATGTACAACTCATTATAGCACAATACACAACTTTTACTCCAAAATGTACAAGTTGGCATAGCATTGCTTTAGGTATGGCCCACAAAAGGGTTCCAAATCAGAAGCAAATGCACAACTTTCAGAAAATATATTCCAAGTCAGTTTTTGGATGATTGCTTTAAATTTGACAAAAGGGTTTTGCATCCATGATCAATGTTTAACTTCTAATGCATAAGGTACAAGTCATTATAGCATGATTAGTTAAGATTTGACCAAAAGAATTAACAACCTTCTTAGAAGTCTTCTTCTCTCTAACTTCATATCTTTCTTGGCATAGATCAGATAGCCAGGCTCCTGGACTAACCAACTGCAGAACAAAACATCAAAAATTCAAATCAAGAAATCTAGAATGGAATCAAAACAAAAACCCATAATTTGAAAACAATCAAAACAAGAAAAATGAAAAGGGTAATTTAGTAATTTTACAAGTAAGGTTCTTTGAATCACTTTGGCCCTTTTCTTTGGCCTTTGAGGCAGTTTACACCCTTTCATAGCCATAAAGTCTTCTTCTTTCTCTTTGCTTGATAATGTGGTGAACAGTTTAGGCCAAACTGCCCTTTTGCTCTCTTTCTTTGTATCCACATTCAACACCTTCTTGCTGCTGCTACTATCGTCGAATCCGCCTCCTCCCGATCCCCGTGTTGTGTAGTACCGATCTTCTTTCTCCGGTGACGATAATGCCGACATTATCTTCCTGTTGGTACCCCTAAAACCAATCAGAAAAAGCAAGAAACAACCCAAAAAATAGGGTTTTTCCTATCTTTTTGTGCAAAATTAGCTAAGAAAACAACCCACAAAACCAATATTTTTCTATCTTTTTGTGCAAAATTAGCTAAGATCTAATGAAAAATACAAAACCCACATATGAATTGTGTTCTTTATCAAAATCCCACATACAAAAAGTCTTTATAGATGCATTTCAAGAAAAGCCAAACACCCATCAAGAAAAAGCACCAAACTTTATCTTTTTTTTTCTTGGTTTTCTCTGAAACCAAACAGAACCCATGTTCTCTTTTTGCTTTTTAATCAATAAAATACCAAAAACTAGTAAGAAAAGAAAAGGAACTCCATAGATCTCTGCAAATTCTACAAGCTGCAAATGACCAAAGATCTAGGGTTTTGGTTTTCATCATCTAAATACAAGATTTTGAGTTGAATTTTGAGGTTTGTAATCAATAAATGAAAATGGGAATAAAGTTTGTTTTTTACCTATTGAGACGTTGAGGAGATGAAGCATGAAGAGGAGGAAGTGGGTGATGAGAATCTTGTTCATTTACAACCCTTCGATCAACACGTTGAGATGTGATTTTCTTCTTCACAACAATCCCATTTCCATCTGATTTCCCATTCATAACCGTTGACTCTTTGACTTTTACACATCTCAGTCTCTTTCTATTCCCCCACTGTAACTTATCCATTACACCAATCTTTCAATCTTTCTCTGTGATAAAAACAAGTGAAAAATCCCATTTCCAGTTATGAACCCTAGCAGATAATAACACCCAAAAACCAAAAAAACAATATATATATATATATATATATATATATATATATATATATATATATATATAAATAAATACAGAATACCCACGTGAGGATCTATGCTAAAAACAGCATCAAATCTTGCAAATAACCCTGCATTTCAAATAATTGAAGAACATGAAAATTTTAAACAAAATCCCAGATGAAAAAAAGTAAATAGAATGGAGGATAAAGATGAGGGACATTACAAGAACAATAAAGCTTCAATCTTTATCTTCCCAAAATCAAGATTTCCAACATTTCTTGAAAACCCAATTTCTGTGATGAACAAATAATGATAACTAAGAAGAAAAACTACAAACAAATACAGAATACCCACTTGAGGATCTATGCTAGAAAGAGCAAGCAATCTTCTAGATCACCCTGTATTCAATAAAGAATGGAAGATATATATATATATATATATATATGAGGAAGGGATTACAAGAACAAAAATTTGTGAATACAGGACATAAAATGGTGGAAAATGAAGGGGATTCTTCTGCAAGATTGAATTTGATTTAGGGTTTCAAGGATTCGAATTGAAAAAAGGGTTTTTTTTTGTAATTTAATTTGGGGGAAAGAAAATGGGATCTTTTGCTCTCTGCCTCTTTTGTGTTCTTGTTTGTGTGAGAGTTGTGTTGACAGGAAGAAGAAGTGGGGGGTTGTGGTTTTGGTTTTGTTGCATATTTTCCACCCTATCGCTGATTTTGTTTCTTTAATAGTTTTTTATTTTTATTTTTTTTTCAAAAGTATTGTAGATTAGTGGAGATGAATGTTGGCCGTTAGATGTAAAATGGAGGGTTGGATATGGCCGGTCCAAGGCTCCAACTAACCTTGGGATGTAGCAGCCTTCGGAGTCTCTTAGGAGCACGTGACATGCAGCGTCTCTCCCTAATTTTAGGTACGTCTATTAAAATGGACAATTTCCCCGCTCATATTTATTTAATTAATTAGTATATCTAATTAAATTTGGAGTTTCTGAATCGTTAAGAAATGAATCTTGTTTGACAGAAAAAAATATTGTCTCTTAATGGTTCCAAAACCTTCTGAATCATTTTGTATCTTATGTCTCCCTTAACCATTATGCGCCCTGATTTTATTCTTAACAATTACCAAACAACCATATTTCATATTGCATTATATCATAAGAGTCTATTAATCATTCTGATTCTTTAATCATTCTGCACCAAACAATTCAGCAACTTTCAAACAGCCCCTAAACTATAAATTTGGTTTTTGCGGTTTCGTGGTTATAACACTTTTGGTCCCTACAGTTTTGAAGTTCCAAATTCGTCATTGTGGTATGCAAAAACGTTTGGATTTGGTCCATCCCTCTAACAATCGTTAGAAGAACCTGTTCAGAAAATCTCAACCCTAACCTGATCCGCCTAACCCGTCGTGAACCGCCTAACCCGTTTAACATTTATAAAACTAAAAATTAAAAATCGAAAATTCACAAAAAAAATACAAATCCAAAATTCAAATGAAAACATTATAAATCCAAATTTTATAATTTAAATTTATAAGTTATAACCAAATCTAAAACGTTAAAAATTCAAAACATTAAAAAGAAAACTTATAATATATATATATATATATATACTGGTTTTTCGGGTCATTTTCGAGTTGAAATTTTTGACCCCGACCTTACCCGTTTAATTTTTGTGTCGTGTCGTGTCAACCCGTTTACTTAAACGGGTTGAAATGTATTACCCAAACCCGTTTATTTCGTGTCGAGATTGTGTCGGGTTAGCGTGTCGTGTCAGTTTTTGTCAGGTCTAGTTTTGAGGGTATAAAAAGACCAAAATACCATTCACTTAGCGGGTTCTTACGGTCGTTAGAGGGAGGGATCAAAGTCGGTCATTTTTGCATACCACAACGGCGAATTCGGAATTTCAAAACTGTAGAAACCAAAAGTGTTATAACCACCAAACCACACGGACCAAATTTATAGTTTACTCTTAAATTAATTATAAAAACGCTTATACTATAACAATTTCTTTTATTATTATTTCACCATTAAGTTATTTCATTAGTTACTATATCTCACGTTTTAATTATATTTTAGCAACATTTATATATAACTAGAAACGTACTCGCACAATGCAGCGAAATATATCACGATTTTATTATTTTTTTTTGTTTTTTCTTTTATTCTTATCTTATATATTTTAAATTATTTATATTTAAATTAAAATATTTATTCTGTTTTGATTATGTTTATCGGTTATTTATGAATTCAAACATATAGCTTTAAAAATTTGTACTCATGCATCATAACTTGTAATCTTGAATTTTAAGTAATGTGTATCAATAAACAGTACTTAATGCATAAAAGCTTGTTTTTAAAAGTTTGTTCGATAGTTTAATAATAATGTAATTTATTTTAGGTTTAATAAAATAATGTTTTTTTTATAAAATAAACATTAAATATTCTGTTAGATTTTCTTAATTATATTTTAATTTTTTTATATTTAAATTTTGATTTTTATCATGTACTTAATTATGCAGGAAATGATTTTAGAGAAATTGAAGTTGGGAGTGATTTTAGGGGAGTTAAAATTGTTAAAGATAATGATTAAATAAGAAGTGATTTTAAGTTTTCATTCTTTATTTAAGTTTTAAGTAATTAGCATTAAATAGTGGTATATTAAACTTTAGCAATTGTTTTTAAAAGTTTTTTATAGATGTTTTATAATATAGTATAGATAGTCAGAGTTTAGATAAACATAAACGAAACAGTGGTAAAATAATTGATTGTTGATATAATTATAAAATTGTATAGTTTAATTATATTTTTAAAGTTGTAAAATGCACATCCAATATATATTATTTTTGAGGATATTAAATTTGATACAAATATGGTTAAAATACAAAGTACGTTACTTACATAATAATTTGTATAACAATTTATTTAAAGTCTAATATACTCAATTGTATGATAGTAAAAAAACATTATATTTTAATAACTCAGATGACAATTCAGATATCTCGTAAGCAATCAATCGATCATGATGAGTCATGAAAATAGACCATCAAATGATAGGTTGTGAAAAAATATGTACGGTTTAATTTACGGACTAATGTTAAAAATAATACCTTAGCTGAAAATATTATTTTAATTAATGTCATATTTATTTAAACGAAGCAGTGATTTCACTCATCAGTCATCACATGTATGTAAAGATTGAGATACGTGAGTGCCTTCTAAAATTTAAGTCGTAGATACTGAATTAGTATTTTTGTCTCACGTCGCCGATTGTAAAGATTGGTGTATGCATTTGTGGTTTGGGAATCCTCTTCCTTTAAAGCAATACTTTTTAGAATGAATTCTACCAAAACTCAATTATCACAGGGTATTAGTAAATTCCAACAGTGTTTTAAATTAATTCAAATATTATTAAATATAGGGTAAGTTACATGTTTTTATTGGTCATTGTCCCTTTTTGAAAATTCAATAGATGGGGTCCGTGTAGTTGCATTTTTACAACAAGATGGGGGTCTGTAATGCAATCACAGGAACCCAGGTTGTTGATTTATTTAGGGACCAACCTTATTAAAAACTGCAAAAACAGGGACCCAATTTATAAAAACAATGCAACCACAGGGTGTAACTCGTTAAAAATGTAACCACAAGAACAAATTCCGTTGAATTTAAAAAGGAGAAGGTAAAGATCGTTACAAACATCAAACGATAGAGACGAAACATGTAATTTAACTATTAAATTAATATACTCTTTTAGGTTATCGGTGTTAGTAAAGAGTTGTTTGGTTGGTTGGTTTTCCATTAAGTTATATATGGATAAATTTGAATGTGTGAATTAATCCATCTGCATAGATTGGACACATTTTTGCTTATGGGGATGTTTTCTTTGATGGAATGAGAGTTTTTAATTGGGAGAGACACATTTGGAAGATTTTTTTTTTTTTGGCTTTATGCGTAAAGTTTTCCTCTATTAACTTACCGAATAATCCACTTTTTATATTAATATATTATTAAATTATTATCAAACAATCATATATAGCTAATCAAATAAATACAGTAAGTTATTAAATTACTATCAAAACCTAATTTTAATTTCACATAATCATCAAAAGAATCCAAATCTTAATTACATGCATTGGAAAAGTCTTCCCATGTTGGTAGCTATAATATACCTATGCATTAATGCCATTGGGTGAAGCGTTTGTATGTAAGATTTGGATTGGGCCAGCATGGACCAGTGATAGCGCAAAATAGGCCCATTTCTTATCGAGCCATATTCATTTGCTTGGCCCATGGATCAAAGGTACAAATTTATACTTTTTTCTATAAATCTATACTCTATACTATATAATGAAAAGTCTAATACGGTTATTGTACAAACTATTGTACAATTACATTTATCACCCTTAATCTTTTATATAATAACATTTACTACCCTTATAATGTTACATTTATCATCCTTACAATTACTTATTTAATTTATTTTGTATCCCTTACTTTTTTATTTTACATTTTACACCGTTATCATATTAACACAAATAATCGTATATGAACAAAAATGCAATGAAAAAATACGTTCATTTTTTACAAATTATACCATTATAATCGTCTCGTCAATACCTTCAAAACGAGCCCAATATTGAATATTTTTTAATTTAATCATACTATTAAATATCAGAATATATACGAATTATCTATACTACTAAAACGGTTATTGTACAAACTTTTGTACAATTACATTTACCACCCTTACATTGTTACATTTATCACTCTTATAATTACTTATTTAATTTAATTTATATCTCTTATTTTTTTCATTTTACACATATTAACACAAATAATTATATATTAACAAAAATGCAATGAAAAAATACGTTCATTTTTCTACAAATTATATCATTATAAGCGTCTCCTCAATATCTTCAAAACGAGCCAAATATTGAATATTTTTTAATTTAACCGTACTATTAAATATCATGAATATCTACGAAATAATTTGTTTTTCTATTCATACGTTTTATTTTTTTTTCCACCGTTAGCACGTTAAAAATACATAATCGTAAAATACGTTTCATTCTTATTATAAATAATATCATTATAATTTTTTTCGTCAATAATTGTAATATAAACTAATTATTGAATATCTTTATGGCTTTAGGTTTCATAAGTTATGATTTTTAGGTCATGGTTGATTATTGATGAAATGTATATAAGGAAATAACATTAATTGTTCGTTCTTTACTTACATTCCGCTGCATCGTGCGGGTATATGCCCTAGTATTATTAAAAGGCTAAATCGGTTCTTGAAAAGCAGTTCTATCTTCTTCCTCCCACGTCCTCCCTCCCTCCCTCCCGTCTCCTTCTCTCCACGACCTCCCTCCCCCACGTTCTGCACCAATTTCTCTATTGAATAAACTGCGAAGTTAATAATCATCTCGCGCACAACAATTTTGGAGAATCGCAGCTCCTCTCCCCTCATCTATCTCTATCCACCTTCCCCAAATCTATCCCTCTCTCGCCCTCACCAAACAAGAAACGGATCGGCGCTCAAATGGCGCATGCTTCTTCTATCTTTCCCGCAGCTCGCCACAATCGTTCACTCCTCTTCCTTTGTTCTTCACGTGGCAAACTAGGTTAGGTTTTATTTGTGTTTTCAGCTCCTCCTTCTCCTTCTCTGCTTATGTGTTGGGTTTTTCATGATTGACACTTTTGTTTCACGATTATTATTGGAATCTTGTCGTATTTAATTTGTTTATTGTTCTTGAGGGCTTAATTTTGGTTTTGGTTGTCTAGGGATTTCAATTTTCGATCCGAAGAAAAAATGGAGGGAGTGGATTACTTGAGTGATGAGAGAAAGAAGGCCCTGTTCGATGTGGAATCCATGAAAGTTTCTTGGGTTGGTTCTTGTGAAGCTCTCGAAGTCTCTGATTGATTAGTCAATCGAATAGCCAAGCTGGTAGCCAATGATCCTGTCCGATTCTTAATTCACTTCAATTTAATTGTAGATGAATGTAGGATTTTTGTTGTTTTGTTTTCACAGGATTATCGGGTTTTACTTGAGTTAATGTGTTCCTCTTCATATAAAGAAATTGTAATTTGTTGTTTTTCGGTCCATATACTTTTTGTTAATCAGATTCATCATCAATCTAGGATTTATGGCCAAAAGCGCCATTGAAGATCAAAGCAAGGTCTCTTCCTCTCTCTCTCTCTCTATCAATGCATTTTGGAAAATGGCACATCTTTTAGATGATTTAATAGTAAATGTGGACACCTTATATGGGACAGAGGGATTACAACTAAGGAGCTTTCTTTCTATGTATCTTTTTAACCTCAACTTTCAAGTCCGTCATAGAACTATGAATTTACATACTTTCTTTCTTTACAGGTTGTGGCTGATATTATTCGCACCATGTTGGGTCCAAGGTCCATTATTGAGAAAAGGATGCTCGGGTACATCTTCTGTTCATCTCAATGACTTTAAGGGGATGAAAACCTGCTTGTTTGTATACAAAACCGAGATTTGATACGACTAATGAACTATCTTTTCTTTTCTTTTTTCTTGCTTGGATTATAATGTAGGATGCGAATATAATTTTCTTGATTTAGCATCAATGAGACCTCTGATTAGTTTTCTTGTTCTTCTAAATGTAATGCAGGTTAAGTACTACCTAGAAACTGGACAAACATGGAATGCGAGGAAGTGATACGTATGTTAATTAAATAGCTCGGTGTCTGATTCATATCTTTTACTAATAACAACACCATCTGACTATCTGATTGTTACAAATCTCAGATGCGAGTTTGTTTTTGACAATTGCTTCGTTCCTGAAGAGAATGTTCTTGGTGAAGAGGGAAAAGGTGTGAAAATAATCTTGTAGTGTTTCCTGTTGGCCAAAATATAATCTAGAGGAAGTCTTTGATTTTTGTTTGGTTTTGAAGCCGAATCATGATATATTTAAATCATGCATTTCAGGAGTTTATGTTATGATGTCTGGTTTAGATTTAGAGAGAATTGTATTTGCAGCTAGACCTATCAGTATCATGCAGTCATGTCTTGATGTCGTTCTTCCTTACGTCCGTCAGAGACAACAATTTGCCCCCCCCCCCCCCCCCCCCCCTCCCATTGGGGAGTTTCAACTTATAGGATCCTGACCGTGAGGATAACAGTCAGAAAAATCCCAAGTTGACTTTCGAAGTTAGAAAGTGCATTAACAAGTGTACTTATTCCTTTTACAAGATTGTGCTGGAGTTATACTTGTTGCTGCTGAAAGAGCCACCCAAGTTGCTCTGCAGGTGCAAAGAGATTTCCCAATTGCATGTTTTTAAATAATTCATTCATTTATTCAACAGGTTTTGTTTATAAAAATATGTGAATGTTTGTTTGGCAGGCAATTCAATGCCTGGGTGGGAATGGGTATGTGAACGAGTACCCGATTGGCCGGTTTCTTCGGGACGCCAAATTATATGAGATCGGTGCCGGAAGAGTGAGATCAGAAGGATGATTGTCGGTAGTGAACTCTTCAAGGAAGTGAGGAACAATAAGAAATCAATATCCTTTCTACTAATCCAAAAACTCAAGAAATGTGCAACTTTTAATGCATGGTATATAACTCATTACTGCACGGATACAAGGAAAATAAAGTCAAAAATCATACATTGAGTTGATGAAATGAAATGCTAATTTAATCATAAAACTTCTATATTTTATCTTATTATTGGCTCTTGTGTTGTGGCTAATAACTATAAAATTATTGATTACCAAGTAACATTTTATTTTTAATTGTCAATACAATATGATGATATATTATGACAATACGATTCATCAAGCAACATACAATGTCGTTATGTTCTTTGATATATTATGACAATAGAAGCTAGTTGTACCCTTTAGTTGGACGTTAGAACTCTACTTCTAAATTTTGGTCATTGAAATTTCATTAATATTTGTATATACATTAGTTTCTGGAAGAGTTCGAGTGGCGGTAAGATTACGACCACGAAATAGTGAGGAGTTGTCGACTGATGTTGATTTTGGTGATTGTGTGGAATTGCAGCCCGAGGTATTATAAATATCATTTTTGTAGCTTATTTTCTATGGTTATTGTGCATTTAGGAATTTTATCAATTCGATTTTGCATTCTTGTGTTGTTTCAGCTTAAAAGATTGAAACTTCGAAGGAATAACTGGGATTCCAGTACATTCGAGTTTGACGAAGTTCATACTGAATTTGCATCACATAAGCAGGTTTATGAAGCTGTCGCAAAGCCTATTGTGTAGGGAATTTGTGAAAGGTAGAAACCTTTGCTTCATGATAACCATCGTTAATTGGTCATCCCTTGTTTTCTTTTGAAACATATGAAAGGTTAAGGTTTCATCCGAATTAAGCTTTTTATGTGTTTTGATGCTTGGTGGATGATTTTTAAAAGTTTGTCTGTGTCTGAAGCTCCTCAAGTCATTGTGGTTGTGTATGACTATAAATATACATGGATGAAAAAATAATTTTTCTCAGGTGGTGGAAACTAAGAACCAATGTGATTTGGTATTCGATGGAGGGTTTATGGTGCCTAATAGTAGTGGTTTTGGTCACACATTCAGGTTTGCTTTTTGGTCACTCTACCATGGAGGTAGACAAAATGATAAAGTATTTCACCAAATCCTAAAATTTTACCTTTGCGCTGCATCGTGTGCGGGTATATGACTAGTATCATTTAAGAAAGAGAAAATTGCATCAAAATGGAACTAACTTTGGGTTGATTCCTATTTTGGGGAACCAACTTTCAAAACTATCATTTTAGTGTCTAGAGGGAACTTTTCATATATTTAAAGGTCTCAATTACCTTATTACCTTCTAATGATGACATGGTTCAAGTAAATTGTCAACTAAGATTCCACATCATATTTTAAAATTAAAGTAAATTACAAATTTAATCATATTTTAAAATTAAAGTAAATTACAAATTTAATTATTTGGTATGATATGGCAAATAGATGGAATTGATGTGGCAGGTGGCTTTTGAGTTTTTCAATCCAGTTATATTATTTCTTTTCTCGGTTCATGTCCACCCAACACCACCATGGACAACCGTCATCCACCACAAATCACCACCCGGTTTTAAAAAAATATCACAAATCTCAATAACAGTAATATATAATATATAATCTCAATAACAGTAATATAAACAACAATCTTGTAAATATTCATTCAAAACAATATCTTGTAGATATTCATTCAAATTAAACCCCAAATAAAAAACATAAAACAAACCCTAAACCCTAAATCAAACAAGACCCTAATCAAACAAATCTCTAAACCAAAATCAATGGAGCTATGATGTAGATCTAGATCCAGCGAAGACCAAACATAGATCCAGAGCAGATATTGTTGCAAGATAGACTTATACCCGATTTTGTCGTTGTAGATCTTGAAGAGATGAAAAAAACAAACGAAATTCCGATGTTGGAGGGGAAGGACGCCGCAAGTTGGAGGTGGTGGAATCGACGTTGCAGGTTGAGGGAGGTGGAGTTCGTTGTCGGAGGATGGTGGTGGAGTCCGACGCCGCTGGTTGGGTGCACCGCGTGAGCTCAACACAGAAGGAAAAAAAGTTATCTCAGGCGAGAGGTAGCACCGGCAAGGGTAAAAATTTCCGGCAAGGGGAGATCTCGGGTGGGGGTTTCATGCCTTCATGAGTTCATGGTGAAATTGATTTAC
The DNA here is from genome assembly GCA_023525745.1 of Arctium lappa. Taxonomy (NCBI): domain Eukaryota; kingdom Viridiplantae; phylum Streptophyta; class Magnoliopsida; order Asterales; family Asteraceae; genus Arctium; species Arctium lappa. The sequence continues at coordinate 14,418,255 of CM042056.1, read as the reverse complement.
AGAGAGAGATTGAAGTGGGTGGATATTTTTAAGAAGGGATTTTGATTAGTACTTAATTTTATGTGATGTGGATTTATTAATATCCACATAAGCTTTTTATTTTTATTTTTATGACACATCATTTAAAGGTAACCGGTTACCTGCTGAATAGGTAATTGAGATCCTTAAATATACGAGAAGTTTATTTTAGACCCTAAAATAATAGTTTTGAAAGTTGATTCCCAAAAATAGGAATCAACTCAAAGTTTGTTCCATTTTAAAGCAATTTTTCCTTTAAGAGAAAGTAATTTATATATTTTTAAACTTTTATTTAACAACATTTGTAATGAACATTTGATGAAAATCCATACATCACCCAAAAATAACCCGTTATCTATTATATTATCAAGTATTCATATTTGCAAATAAAATTCTCAATGGTTATGACTGATTGAACTCAAAAATATATTGGTATGTGCATCACGTTTCAGTCAGATCTTGAATATCGTTGAGGACCAAACCTCGATTGAAACCTAGATGAAAGTAAATATTTGGATAAATTTTGTTTGATATATATTGTAACATGTATGCTTCAGACAGTTACTACGCCGAAAACATATGTTAAAATTATGAAGATTGATGTTAAAATTCTACCTCGCTCAATATAAAACTGGAAAATCAACCTTGACTTCACGGTTGATTTTTTAATCACTTTCTGATTGTTTTTTTAATGAAATTCAGTAGGGGGTGTAACTCCACATCGAGGGAGGATCAACTCATATCGACATTTATTTCATGTTGATCCAGTTTAATATTTCCAAAAAATGTAAAAATATTTTATGTGCATTTCTTGGAAAGTTACAAAGTTATATAATAATATAAAAAGCAGAGACATAATCAGAGAGGAACTAACAAGTACATTCGTCTTTTTAATCCATAAAAAAGTTTAAAGTTTTTAATATAAAATTACAAAGATATTGATTTTTTCTTTTTCATAAAAAATATACTGAGTTTGTTATAACTTTTCTAACCAACCATTTGGTATAAAGTAGTACTTTAATTATTACAAGTAAAAAACAGGAAGACCATAATGAATTAAGTGGGTGACCTAATAAAATTGAAAACATGCTTCCAAATTCAAATCAATCTTATTTTTTCAAAATTAAAATAAATAAAACTTATGCTATGCTCATAGCATGCCTTTTAAAACCTTTCAATTAGGGTATCTATGTGCTTTGTGTGTTCGAATTTTAACTATCACTAATACATGTGCAGGTTTAGATGTGACAAAATAACACCTCATGTTCGTATTTGAGAGCACATGTTCAAATTGTTATGTTGTATTTGTGCAAGGTTCGATATTATATGCATAACAAACTAACAAAGTTCATTTACATGTATTTAGATTTATACATGATTTTATACATACGTTATCGTATGCTATGATAAAAGTGTGTTAGCATGTTTGAAGTCGTATGTCCTGACTAACAATATGTATCTCAAGGTTAGCTAAAAGTGAAAGCAACAACAAGAAAGAGGAGAAAAGGTTCTATGTTTCGTGTGTATATAAATATATATATATAGAGAGAGAGAGAGAGACGAAGGAGCATTCGAGAATAAGAGTTAAGGTGAGAAGCGTAAGAGGAATTTGGACCCTTGATCACTTTTAATCTCACTTCCACCTCATGAATTACGCTTCGTACGAGAATTGATCTGGTGCATCCCGATGCATCTTATTAGTGTTAATCTTCAATATATATATATATATATATATATATATATATATATAAATACTTGATGTTATGTTTAGCTTGAAAAATGTTTCATTCAGTTGCTCCAATACATTTTCATATATGATATTATGTATCAGATACTTAAGTTCGTAAATTTGTCGACAACCTTCAACAACAATTGATTTACAATACATTCATGTAATTTTTCAGATTTTAAGAAGATTGTGAGGATGCACATCCCTGAAAAAAAATAGAGTGTTGCCAAATGTCTTTGGGTCGTATTGATCTGTAGCTCAAGGCTCGACTTATGGAAAACGCTTGTTTCCATAAGTTTTCAGTTCAAGTTTATTTATTTTAATTAATGAATAATCATCATTTGATATCAATAACCTTAACTTTATAAAAAGACATTGAAATATTTTTCCACAAAGAAGAAAACATCATGAGGAGAACAAGAATGATTGCCAGTTTCTTTACAAGATCGACAACAACCGTAAATTAGGTATTTGATTTAACATATAATCTAATAAACACCGTCATGACAAGAATAAGAATGATTGTCAGTTTCTTTATAAGATCGACAACAACCGTAAATTAGATATTTAATTTAACATACAATCTAATCAAAATTTTTATTTTAAGTAAAATGTTTGGAATCATCTAATTCATTTTGTTTAAATTTGCATATGTTGTATTAAATGGGTGGTGCTATATGCACCATTTTTATGTTAGAATTAGGTCAAGTCATGAATTAAGGATGTAAAAAATGAGTTTTAATGTAAATGTGTGTGAAGAAGAAATTAGTAGAAAAGTATACATTTAGCAATATATAGTGGTATATTTAACCTGGGTTAGGTTCAGAGGAAAATGCTAAATACATGAAAAAACCATAAAACCACAAAAAAAAAAAGTATATCAATATAAATGTCAAATTAATGAGAAAAATATGATCGATTTTTTGGTATAATTTGTTTCTTTCGAATTTTGATCATATTTTGTATTTTTTTCAATTTAAAAAATAGGGGTAGAAGATTTTTTAATTAAAATTGAAGTTATAATCATCTCTTTAATCACATTCATTTGATCAAATGAATCTAATAGTCAATGAAGTGTTTTCTGATTTTTCATTTATTTAGAGTTTTTTCGTCGTAACAGACAAATGTATAAAACAATAATTTGTATTTGAATTAAAAAAAATGAATTTATGTTCATTGCTATATACATATTTTGTTTCCTGATGTGGATATTAGCACGAATTGATTGGGGAGTTGAGTTTGGGACAAGGGAGCGGGGTTTAAGAGTTGTCGTGACCTTTCTAAGTGAAAGATCAGAACAACTTTAATTTAGAGGTGTTCATCTAAATCACCGCACCATAAATGCACGATTTATAATTTTTGTGCGGTTTGCGGTTTGCATTTTCATCAGACTGTATTGTAGTGCGGTTTTGAATCATCATACCGCGATTCAAACCACAAAGCATATATATATATATATATATATATATATATATATATATATTATATACATAATCATTTATCAAATAACAATATTTAATACATTATTTGATTATTTATTTGTTTTTCTCTTTCTAATTTTTTTGTTATAAATTCCTTATTTGAGTTATATTCATTTGTCTTTTGGCGAATATCATGGTCAAATTTATATTGAAGTTAAATTTTCAAATGTAATTGGATTAGTTACCTAACTCTAAAGTTTGCATTGCACTATTTCTAATTACGTATTTCACACTTATTAAAACCTTTTATTGTATGGAATACGAAAACGTCGTCGTCGAATTTAGTTTGAGGTTGTGATCTTATAATTAATGGAATGAAGTGTTTTTGGTACAAACCACATATGCAATGCATTTTACGTTTTAGACCTAAACCGTACAAAAGCACACTACGAACACCCCTACTTTTAATCACGGTGTTAGTTTAGGAACTAAAAGAGAAATAAAATACAAATTATAGTGACAATAAATGTAACTTTGAAACCATAGGGACGAAAATAGAAATATTAGACAAACCAGAGGGACTAAAATCGTACTTTACTCTAAAGTAAAATAGAGGTAAAATAAACCACCTAACGACAGCTGTATACCACCGACAGCGCACCCCATCAAGAAAGAGATTCCAAAAATGCGGGCTGCGGGCAGCCACAAATCTTCTCTCTCCGCTGCCCGTTCAAATCACACACACATATTCCTCTATAAAAATCCAATAGTTCGTAAAACCCTTCATCCGCCATTGTCAGCTAACTGAAGGAATCGCATTAGAATTAATCACGAAGGCAATGCAGATGATGAAGCTTTTTGTTGTAATGGTTGTCATGATGATGGCCGTTTCAACAGTCTCCGCTGCCGATCCTCCTACTCCTGCTCCTATGTCAGACGCAACCACCGTCTTCGTCCCTACCGCGATAGCATCTTTATCCACGCTCGTTTTCGCTTTTATCTTCTAATTTCAACTCGCAATGATTTGGTTCGTGGTTTGTTAATGCTGTTATGTACAGAGTGAGGTAGGATTTTGATCTGATCTTTTCGAGTTTGTTACAATTTTTTTGTTATTTAGAATTCGTGATTGTTTTGTTTCTTTCGATTTGGACTCGGATTTGGCGCTATGATTATCGTATTCGTCGTGATTGTGGATTTGTGGTGTGATTATTCATCTGTATTTATGAGGTTTTTGTAGATCATCGTGATATAAATAAAAAATTGGCGTTTATCGATGTCCATTCATATCAAATTATTAACCTCTTCTTCTCGGTTTCTGATTTCAAGTGAAGCTTTTAGGTTGAATTTTGTTTTGATCCAATTGCATCACATCTCCACACTCTGATTGCATTTGTTGTAATATGATCTGGCACTAGAAATTTGTGTAATTTTGTTGTCAAGTGATTTACAAATTACAATCAATCAAATATTATGATTACAATTAATTTTAGTATCGTTTTGAAGGCATTGGATTCGAAGGAGAAAATGTTTGATCTGATCAAATTTGATTGGTTTGGTTGGTTAGAGCAGCCCGACGGTCGGTTTACAGGTTGTTCATGCAAGGGGGTGGGGTGGGGGGGCCGGGGATAGCTTCTTCTTCCTTTTTAAAAATTAAAATTAAAATTAAAATATTATAGTTTAATATATATAACTTAATTACGAAACTATGAACCCGGTTGTCGTCTAATTATAAAGTTAACTTAATTATTTTACAGAGACTCAAATTTTTTGATTTTTTTTAAAAAATGATGGTGTAAAAGACATGGGTAAACTATGAACCCGGGTTATCGTCTATTTATAAAGTTAACTTAATTACGTAATTAAGTCCATGCAAGGGGTTTGGGGCCGGGGTCGGGGATAGCTTCTTCCTTTTAAAAATTAAAATTAAAATATTATAGTTTAATATATATAACTTAGGGGGTGTTTGGGATTGCTTATTTGAAGGGTTTTTTAGCTTATTGCGATTTGGTATCGAAGATAAGCTCTTTTGATTGTTTGGATGAACAAAAATTAAAATGACTTATAGCGGTGCCAAACCTCTGAAAAACCCTTTTTGATAAGTAATTTGGTTTTAACTTATCAACTTTTTGAAAAGTGCTTATGATTTTTTTGGTTATTTAATATGTATAAGCAATCCCAAAAACCTTCAAATAACAACTTATTAGTTTATTACGTTTTGGTACCACAATAAGCTAATCCAAACACTTTTTTAAAAACTCTGGTTTGACACCGCATAAGTTGATAAACACTTTTTAAAATAAAGATAAATTGTTTTAAATAAGCAATCCCAAACACCCCCTTAATTACGAAACTTGAACCCCGGTGCCACACATTTTTATTTATTTATTTAGTTTTCTTTAACCACCACCACCTGCCTATTCAGACCAAAATCGAACACAACAAATCAATCCAAATCCAAGCCCTAATAACTACAATTGAAAATCAAAATCAAAGATCAATACATGAATATCAAAATTAAATCAAACCCAAATAATTCCTATTCAAGATCAGATCAAATTCATGAACTCAATAAGAACATTTCTTTTTGGAAAAAAAAAAATCCCTTTCATGAATCAAATCCCTTTTGAAGAAAAAAATCAGATCTGAGTTTTCGGGGTTTTGGGCTTTTGGCATCTGGATCCCTTTGGTAACCTTACTAGAGAAATCCATCAGGTGATGGTCGATGGTCGAAGGGGATAAAAGGGACGATGGTCGAAGGGAATCGATGGTCGAGAGGTGGTGTCATCGTCCCACTGTTTCACTGCTCCTCAACCCACCACTGTGGCATCATCGTCCCTGCCGAGAAGTGGAAGATGAAGTGAGGGACGAGAAGTGGGTCTTGTGCTTATCGTCGCCCGAGGAGGGCGGAGAACGACGGTGGTGTTGTAGAGACGAAGAACGACGAACATCACAATCTTAGAACTCTCTGGTTTGGTCGGCGATGAGATCTCTCTAGTTTAGGGAGGAGTACGCCGGAGGTTTGTGGTTTGGTCGGCAATGAGATCTTTCTGCATCTGGTTTTTATTATTTAGAGTAAATTACATATTTGGTCCCTAAAGTAAATTACTTATTTGGTGGTGGTGGTGGTAAAGAAAACTAAATAAATAAATAAAAATATGTGGCACCATTTAATTGGTAAGAGAGAAAAAGGTGGTACCAATTATTGACAAAATAATATAGTAAATTATGTTATTGGTCCCTATGATTTTAATTGAAAATAAAAAATGGGATTTGTTTTAAATAACATATTTGGTCCCTAAGGTAAAATGACCAATATACCCATCATGTGGAGTGCACATGATGACTTTAACGGTTGGAAATCAAACGGAGTTACATTTAGACCAAACACGTTATGAAATGCAAACCACGAGGATGTAAGCCATAAATATTTCATTTTAGGGACCCAAACTGTTAAAACCACCAAACCCTAGGGACCAAATATGTAATTCACTCTAAAAATTATGACACTACCCCTCTATTTTGTCAAAGTCGTAAATTTTGTCCAGTCAAAATCACAATTCTTTACCAGTCAACTCTGATATAACAAATTTAGTCAAATCTGATCTTAACCGAATGAAGGACTATAATTACTTATACTTTTTATATATTTAATACTTCTTATTTCAACATATGTTCTCCGGTTATTTTACAAACAAGTGAAATTTAACAAACAGTACAAACCACATTCAACCAATCATAATTTTATTTTTTTTAATTGTAAGGGTTGATTAATCAAAAATATATGAAACAATTTTATAAAAAATATACGGGGTTGATTAATCAAGAATATATGAAAAAATTTAATCAGAATAAGAAAATTATATGAAACAATTTCGTTATTACATATAAACAAATATATATGAAACAATTTCATCAAGAAAATAATTATATAAAACAAATTTATAATATTAAACACTTTCATGAAACAGTTTCATTCAATTAAACAATGAAAACGATGGTTTGTACGGTTTGTTAGATTTTACCGTTTGTAAACTAACCTTGGCATATATATATAGAGAGAGAGAGAGAGAGTCAGTGTAACACTCTCAAATTTGGTGAAAACAACTAATTAAAAATTTTCAATAATGCCTCAAAGAAAGATAAAGTATCTTACGACAAGCATATTCTAGAAATATTGCTCTAAATTTAATCATCAATAAAAATAAATAAAGTCTTACACATACACTACTCAAAGGTCGGGTGTTACTAAACCCAAATACAAATTTGCTATAACCCAAAGTAACGGGGGAATCTTCACCAAGCTACTCACCCTCAAGCATAAATATATGTCTCATCTCTTCATAGTGTCGCTAGTACCATACCCAGCCGGGACCTGATGCACATGCCGACAAATAAAAAGGTTAGGCTAACGCCTAGTGAGTTCAAGAGTTTTCAACATGAATAAATATATCGTTAAAAGGAAAGAATGCAATTTAAATCATAATCTTTCAAAATGATTTACCTCAAATATGAAAACGACTCGATATCCAATAACATGCATTTTTAAGAACGAACGTCCCAATACAAAATACTTTTTATAAAATAATGTCACCAAAAACTTACTCAAACGTGAATAAAAACGGATTCCCAATTATAAAAATGTTGATCAAACTTTATATCCCGAAACACCCAAAACACGGGTGGGGCATAATTCTCAACTCATAAATCATGAAAAACAATCCATAAATATATAATATGCCATCAGAAGCATAAAACTACGATCCAATAGGACCAATACTCACGCGACCATAAAACTGAATGAAATCCAAATGTTAAAGCATGGACAATTAAATATCCAAAATACTGTTGTCCAACGACGGGGGAGACCCGTATCCGTTGAGAGTGGAGGAACACAAAAGTATGTCACTCATATTAATCGTATGACAATTCACGACATGAAAGCCCAAGTGCCCCCACAACTCCCTTCAAGCTACACCAAAAGAGACAACTGACCTTAGCGAATATTACCATGAATACCACCAAAGGTTCGACATAGTCGAGGGTTACAACCATGGCATTGCCCCGACATGTCGGAGGCCCCAAACACCCATCAACACGATAACACAACTGGACTCAGCCCTCCTAGTGTACATTTGAAAAGTTAAGGTCATAAGACATGGGTCCCAGAATTCAACCCAGTAATACCCAATTGACCATCAAATAAAGACTGGCTTACGTGCCTATGGATCCAATGCAACACAGTCTAAAATTACATGACTACACATGAATGACCAACACACTCGAGCATGTAATTAACATTAATATGCACTAAGATGCATTTAGATGTAAACCTTAAGTGGGACTCTATATTGAGTAATTAAAACTGGACAAATGTCCTCAAGACTCTTTTAAGTCAAAATCAAGCTAAAATACTCTAAATCCATTTGACCAACAAATAACGGTCCCCAAACAGAGAAACGTAAATAAACGACGTTTATGCAGACACATACCTCAAGGATGTGATTCACCCCAAACTCATCACGGGTTGGAACAAAAGATTTTCCAAATGAGCTCATGCTCTTATGTTTCAAAAATGTCTCATAACACGGAGACATGCATTTTCCAAATGGTTTATAAAATCAAATACACCAAGAATGCATAAATCATAAATTAGACTTCATTTGTACGAAAATCACCAAGAATGCATAAATCATAAAACATACTGCATTTGTACAAAAATCACTAAGTGCATAAAATCATGATATTTACTTGTCAAAATATCCAAATCCCAAATATGGGTATTTCATGAGATTAAAACAACCCAAGTTTACCAAATATGCAAAACTTATCAAAATGCTCAACACAATGACAATTATCAAGTAGAACATATTTTTACTTCAAAATATTCATTTTGGCATGTACATAGTTTTCACAAAGTAACTTGAACTCACCTTGCTAAATTTAGGTTAAATCTAGATTTTTCCCCAACTTGAGCTCCTTTGGAGAAACTTGAATCCTCAAGCCAAAACTTTCAAAAACCTAGATTCACAAGTTTCCAACCATGAATAACCACAACCAAGTGTTTAAAATTATTTATCAAACATCTTATATCAAAATCTTCATTTTGGCCAAAAACCCTAATTTGACCTAACTTTTCTCAAAATCTTTCAAACCGAAATTTGAGTAATAAAACACTAGGAAATCATCCATGAAACATTTACAACTCTTAAATAAGTTTAGAAATTGAGGGGATGAACTTACCACTGAGGTTTTGGTGAAAACCAAGAAAACCCTAAAATAGAGCTTGAGGTTGAAGATGAAGATGGAGATGGTGAACCCTTGATCATAGCTTCCAATCCTACCACTTGATGGTGTTTTACCTCCATAATACCCAAGGATTTGAGCCAAGGATGACCCAAAATCGACATATATGATTTAGGTTAGTTCTATAGAGTGTTTGGGAAGAAGGGGAAGTGAAGGAATGGAGAAATGAGTTGAAAACCACACTTAACGACCCTCTGCCCCTCATGTGCGACATTGCCATGCGACAGGGCATTGTCGTTGGTTATTGTCGTTGGTCATTGTCGCTGGAGGTCCTTCTGCCTCTGTCTCTTGCTGCTACATTGCCAGGTGTGACTATGACACTGTCATAGTCGTCGGGCATTGTAGTCGTGCCCATACCAAGCTCCAAAACTCGACCTTTTCAACTCTAACACTCCCGATACTCCGAGGGACTTTAAATAATGGTTTCCCAACAAAATCTCACCATTTACAAGTTCCAAAAATGTTCAGGTGACCTTTACTTACCAGAAATTACGGGTATTACAGTCAGGTTCAGGGAAAACCTAAAAAAACGAAAAACTAAAGAACACCCTGATAGCCTTTCATCTGGACGGTATGCACTTGTGCATACAGGTAAATTATGTTTTTTTTTTGTTTTTATGCACAAGTGCATTAAATGCACACGTGCATTATGCATAATGCACTTGTGCATACAGGTAAATTATGTTGTTTTTTTTATTTTTATGCACAAGTGCATTAAATGCACACATGTATATGCACAAGTGCATTATTTTTAATTAAAAAAACAAAAAAATTATTTTCAACCCATATAAATCTTACAACCCATGCAACCTACATTTTAAAAGTTGGATTCATGATCGATGGTTACAATAGAAGTGAGCTCAATATTTTCAATTAAAAAAAAAAAAATAACCGTTTATCATTAGTCTAACGGTTAAGATGTGAGTTGCATGAGTTGTAAAGTTTCCAATGATATATATATATATATATATATATATATATATATATATATAGGGGAGGGATCAATTGGAAACCAATATTACATTGAAAATTTTGGAAACCGAAATTAACCAATCATTGAATTTCCTTTTTTTATTTTTAATTGATAAGGTTATTTTAGTATTTTACATAATTTCATAATATATATGGTAAGTGTTATTATTATTATAATATTAATTATTTAATTTTAATGTATTTTATATATGGTAATATTGATCATTTATTAATTTAAACATGATACATTTAATTTAGATAAACACAAATTGATTCATACGCAAGCTATAAATCAAATTATTTTTTTCTGATTCTTATGAATCAGTGATTGATTAATCCAATGAATGAAAATTTATATTCATATGAAATCTTCAATAAACCTCCAGACACAAAATATTAATATAGTGAAACATAATGGATTTGATATAGTGAAACAAAATATTAATATAGTAAAGTCTGATGAAACCTAAATGTTAATATAGTGAAACATGATGAAACAGATTTGATATAGTGAAACATAATGGAAAGGTAATGAAACAAAATATTAATATAGTGAAACCTGATATAGTGAAACAAAATATTAATATAGTGAAACCTGATGAAACAGATTTGATATAGTGAAACATAATGGAAAGGTAATGAAACAATAATGGTAATGAAACTTAATTAGGTTTGTACATACTGCATATTATGAACGGGTTAGGATATATGCACCTCTCCCTACTTGTTAAATGCACCTACTCTACTAATTTCCTCCTCACATCCAACAACATCAAACCCCTATTTTTACGATTTCAATGTTCTTTTTACATTTTCAATGCATGATTTGACCCTATTTTGACCTAAAGAATGTGCATATAACAACCCCCCTATGAACAAGTAATAAAAAGGTAGTCTTGATATATTATTTTTATCCTTTATTAATAAATTAATTAATTTATTACCAAATATAATTATTATCTTTCATTAATAAATTAATTAATTTATTACCATATTTCATCTTTGTTGCTAAATTTGAAACACAAAAGAAAAAGACACATTTACCCTTTTGACATATTATTATTATCTTTTATTAATAAATTAATTTATTTATTACCATATATAATTCAAATGAATCTTGACCATTGATTAAAAAGATTAATGGTTGAAATTTGGTTTCCAAAGTTTTCAATGAAATTTGGTTTCCAATTGAAACCACCCCTCTATATATATATATATATATATATATAGGTGTGGTTTTATTTGCAAACTACACTAATTTTACAAACCGTGCAAATCGTCAATTTTATTAGTTAAATTAATAAAATTGTTTTCATGAAATTATTTAATTTGATGAAATTGGTTCTTATAATTTTTTTTCTTGATGAAATTGTTTCATATGTTTGTTACATAAAAACAAAAATATATGAAGCAATTTCATCAATAAAAGAATTATATGAAACAATTTAATCAAATTAAACAATTTTATTAACATAACTAATGAAATCGACGGTTTGCACGATTTGCACAATTAGGATGATTTGCATTTGATTTCTCCCCTATATATGCGAAGGATCGTGTGAGAAGTTAAGTTAACGGTGAGAAGCGTGAGAACCGAGAAGTGGATCTGAACCGTTGATCTCTTTTAATCTCAAGTCCTCCCATGAATTGCGTCTTAGAAGAGAATTAATTTGGTGCATCTCAGTGTATCTTATTTCGATACATCTCATCCTAATGTGCGTCCATTTCTCATACACTGATTGATATTCACTTCTTACGTTTCTCACCGTTAACTCAATTTCTCACTGGAACCCAACCCTATATATATATATATATATATGTATGCATGTGTGTGTGTGTGTATAATGGGTATTCTTTTAAAAATCCATGAAATTGTGATAACCTTAAGAACTAGTGCATCAAGTGTTATTTCATATGATCTTATTTAATCTAAGACTAGGATTTGAAATATTGATTAACATATATTTGTTTCATAATTTGTTTTATATGTATTTGTTTCAAAATATAAACATTTTTAGCCTGTTCGTGAAACAAAAATTACACATAAAGAATTTTCACATTGTGAAGCAAACACACTGTTAAACAAATATATGTTTATTAATATATTAAATACTAAAAAAAAATTATATAAACCATTATCTTAAAGTAAAAATTCTCATAATTCTCATAACATCTAAAATATTGATTTGATTACACTCTTATATTATACATATCTTAATAAAATAAATACATCAAAAAGATTTTTATAAATGACACCTAATTCATTTATGATGAGACCAAGGGGCAACTCAAAATAATGATTTTGGTATCACCATCACCAACCAAAAAAATAGTTGGTTGGAACTTTGTTTCTAAGCTATCTATCACATTCATCCCCACATTACCCTCCACTCCCTTTTATATATATTCCTTACCTATACTATACTATAAAAAATTTAGATATAAATTTAAAATAATTTATATTAAATATTCACAAAAATCATCTAAATATAAGACACATATTTGGAATTTGTTATAATAGTCATGCATTTCCATTCCATGTTGGTTGTCTTATCAAAAGTAATTATGAATAATTATTATTTTTATGATAAAAATCAGTCGTCTAAAACTATTAACAGATAATATATATATATATATATATATATATATATATATATATAATATCTATATCTATACTATATTATAAAAACGGAATAAAAAACTCTTAAAAACAAGTTTTAAAGCATAATGTACAGTCATTTAATGCTAATTACTTAAAAAATAACCATTAAAGCTATATGTACTACATTTAATGCTATTTATTAATTTTCAATCATTATCTCTAAACATTTTAACTTTCCTAAAATCATTTCCCACTTTAACTTCCCTAAAATAACTCTCAACATAATTAAATATAGAATAAAAATCAAAGTTTAAATATAAAAAATATAAAATATAATTAAAAAAATCTAACATAATATTTTATAAAAAAATTATATTATGAAACCAAAATAAATTACATTATATTATTAAGTCTAAGGGTTTTTTTGGCAGTTACTGAATGGTTTAGTGCAGAATGATTAATGGGTCAAAATGATTAAGAGACTCTTATGATATAGTGCAATATGAAATATGGTTATTTGGTAATTGTTCAGAATAAAATCAGGGCGCTTAATGGTTAAGGGAGACCCATGATACAAAATGATTCAGAGGGTTTTGGAACCATTAAGTGGTAACCATTTTTTCTGCCAAACAGGATTCACCTCTTAACAATTCAGAAGTTGCCCCTTAATGAAACCATTAAGAGGTAAACAAACAGCCCCTAAATTAAACAAATTTATATAAAAAAAAACATTATCACTCTCTCACAACCATCCAAAATCGTAATGTAAATCGACAAAAAACAGAAAATAAAATGAAACATGAAAATCGTGATGTATCTAGATGCATTGCGCGAGTACACTTCTAGTATATATATATATATATATATATATATATATATATATATATATATTGGAAGAATATTTTGCAACCCTTAAAAAGGTTGCAACCCTTGCAACCCACATCTTAACCGTTGAATTCATGATCGACGGTTATTTTATTTTTATTTTTCTTGTTTTTAATTAAAAATATTGGGCCCCATATCTATTGTAACCGCCGATCATGAATCCGACGGTTAAGATGTGGGTTGCAAGGTTTGCAACCTTTTTAAAGGGTTGCAAATTAAACAACCCCTATATATATATGGGTCGTAAGGGATAATGAAGTGTATAATTTTTTTTTTAATTTTTTTAATATGAAGATGACAAGTTTAGCGTAAACTAAATTTTAATATGGATCACTTTTTAAAATAATCAAAAGTTGTTATGCTTTCAAATTCGACATATAATATGATGATTGATGAAATTTTTGACAGCAACAACCAATTTGGGATTTACAACATCATAATATAAAGAATAACATCAAGACACATAAGCAACACTAGTAACACAAACGGCCGTCTATTTACAATTTTGAACATCTGTTGAATACAAAGACTGTACAAATGGTTGTAATAGAAGACAATTGATTTTAACCTACAACATCAAAATAATATTCACTTTTAATCCACGGTACATATTTTTTTTTGAACGGCAGCTTAACACACACACCCGCCCCGACCGAAGTCGACGAGGTATCCGGGATCCATACGGGCACCCGACTAATCCTCGCGACCATGGACCGTTACCGATCCATAGCCTTGCCCATGCCCGACCCGAAGGCCGACCCATGGGCTGGGGTATCACCACCCGTTCCCCCTAGGAATCGAACCCGGGTAGACAGGGATGCCATCCACTGTCCCCCCAAGGATGTTACCGACCGTTGGGCTACAAGGGCTTTGATAACTATATATAACTAGATTTCAGGGATAAAATCAAGATGACAGCTTTTTTTGGTTGATCGACATAGAGGGACATAATCACCAAGACAATAGTGTTGACCAAAGCACACATGGTGCACTTGTAGAACCTTATTTGACACGGAAATTAACTAGAAACTATTTAGAACACAAGGGTTGCAAAAAAAGATTCAGTAATAAGAGAAAAAAAGAAGCATCAAATTTGTTTAGTTGCCAACTTTCGCCCCTTCCCTGGTTGCTTCAAAATTGAATAGAGGAGATGAGGGTAACCATGGAAATTACATGCCGCTGAATGATACACCCTTACCCTAGAGGAGGAATGATCATGAGATGTTCGGAACAAAATCATAGGTCATTAATAGTTTTACTGAACAAGTGAAACACCAATTTTTGTTGGAATGATCCAAAGGTGTTTGGAACGAGTCAAAGGCTAGTGAATGTATTATCGCGGCTATGTACATTTACCTAAGTAGGTGCTACATGTCATAGTGGTTACATGTATTATTTTACATAATATGATAATCGATCGAGGATAAATGTGATCTCGATGTACCTATTGGAGTTGTGAGTGAAATTGTACTTACAAAGGCCCAAATGATGACAAACGATAATGACTGATTTCAACAATATCTTGCTCAATATAGACAAATCAAGGATAAATAAGCTCAATTTGCACTTTGAAATGTGTTAATTGATCATTATATCGGAAAAACATGTTAATTCTGAGCAAATGTGTATGTATATTATTTTTAAACGTGTTTTGAAAATGTAACCTTCCCACTATTCACCATTATGTTAAAATCAAGTAAACCAATAATGACATTGTTCACCTCTTGCAAATAACAAAATACACCAAAATCACTTGGAATTTATTCTTATCAGTATTTATCTGAAACACTGATAAACCTAATCAGGGTTGGATTGTTGTTCATTGATACATAATATACAGAAAATAGATCAAAAGGTTCTCAAATTTACAAACACTCCTACCTTTCCCTAAACCACAAGTCCAAAATGAGACATGATTTCAAAATAACACCATAAACAAAACGAAAAAAAGACAAAAAAAGATCGACGTCATATGCATGTTAGACGCATATATTATGAAAGTCTACAACTTTCCTCCTTGTGTCACCTTAGCGGAAGACGTCTTGCCCAACGAGAAGGATGCCAAGGATGAAGCCCAGGCTCGAGCACTTCTAGCTCCGTTTTGGAAGTTCCTGCTTTTGCTAAGCTTCAGTTTGCTGAACGCCCTTTTGATATCGACCAGATGAAGAACACGTGCCAAAAGCTGTCTTGATTCTCCGAAGATCGCGAGGTTCAAATGAGGGATGTATGTAAGCCAGAGAGCGATAAGGTTAGATACCATGTTTGGATAGAGGTAAAGGAGTGCTTTCGAGAAGAGGAAGAGGAGGGAGAAGATGAGATAGGGTTCTCTTCGGATTATGTTCTTCACTTGGGTTTTGGTGGATGATTCAACAAGTCTTGATTTGTTTTCTGAAGAGTCGATTTGATCTTCAGTTAAGTCCATTACTGGCTCAAGTCCTGGTAAAAATCATGAGAGGCGATTATGTGGAAACAACATCAAATGACAAAGATAAAAAGATAGATGGAGTTCTTGATCACAAATCCTAATGGCATGAAATGAGGTTAAACACTTACGTTTGGTACACGGATGGGACGGGACGGGACGGGACTGGACGAGCGAGAGTGAGGTAGGCGGGTGAAAGAATTGTGAAAGGTTTTAATTCGACATGAGTAGTTTAATAATTTACTTATCTTGTCCCATCTCTTTATTTTTTTGTTCCACCTAATTTGATGGGACCAAAAACTACAATTTTGCCCCGCCATTTCTGTCATGTCCCAGTCTAATTGCCGTGCCAAACATGGGAGAACAAGTATTTGTTTTGTCCTGTCCTGTCTCACGTACTAAATGCACCCTAATAGCTACCCTAGCACAGAACAATAATCTGAAAAGGATAGTGGTGGGCTTTGATAAACAGAATTGCTAGTCTTGAGGTTGAGGCTATACTATCTTGTCTGAAGTTACCTTCCAATTTCCAAATAGCAAACATAGAAGAACTTGTGGGATTCCTTAGAGCAAAGGATTTTATCAGGGTAAATGTTGCTTGAGCCACAAACAAGCACATGTGCAATTATTTCCGCATTCACATTCCTCCAATCAGCCATAAAAAAACGGATACTTTGAATCTATATTATATATGAATATGCCATTATGTTGGAGCATCTCCAATGGGTTCTCCAAAAATGGAGATTCTAAAGTTTTTAGGTTATTTTTTTGCTCCAACTGATTCTCCAAAAGTTTCTTCAAAATAGACAAAATAGAAGAGATGATGAAAATCTCCAAATTTGGAGAATTCTCTAAAACTAAATGTTGAAGAGAAATGTTTCTATTTATTGTTTCCACCAATGAAATTGAATGTGTTATCATCTTGTATAAAATTTATTTAAAAGTTTCTTGGAGTATTAAATTTATTGAATAGTTCAATAATATAATTAATGTTGAAATCTTCAAAATAGAGAAACTATTGGAGTTGAATGTAATTTTTTTGGAACAATTATGAAAAACCTGTTGGAGACGCTCTTAGCTGACCAGATAATTTCACAACCATGAGATGCCCAATTCCCAAAAACAAAAGACTGAATATAAAAGATCCAAAATTGGTACCTGTAGCTTTTTGATAGAAGTGCACAAGCGAGTGTAGGTCTTTTGGACCATTTTGTCGCACTCTACTTGTCCTGTTCACTATCAAAATCGAGGGCATGCCATGAATGCCATGTCTTGAAAAAACACTGCAATGTATTACATCAATCAGGTGAATAGAAAATCAACCCCCTCCCATTTTCATTGCTCATTAATAACATTAACTCATTATGGTCACAGAAACAGCTGCTCTACCCTTTGGGGGTAGAGGTCAGGACTGCAAAAATCCCACCCCTCCAAGACCCTGCTTTCGAGCGGGATATAAAGGTTTTGTTTGGTTCGGGTTAGGGGCCGTTTACCAAACGCTTATCCGGGTAAGCGCTTACCTAGTTATATTACCTTAATCGATGGATATAGCAATGACATGGTTTTCAAAATCGTTTGAGGCGTATGCCTCGAGGCGAGGCGGTCCAAAACCGCTCATGAGGCTTGAGCCTCATGGTCCTTGGACGAGGCTTACGCCTCAATTGGTGAGGCGGTGCCTAGAGGCGTTGAGGCGCTGGTGAGGCGCAAGCCTCATATGCTTTCTGTTTTTGGTGAGACTTTGGTGAGAGACTCATGACTTATAAAAAACAACTTGTACTTTTATTTAAAAATGTAGAAAGTCAAAAGCAAAAGTGTAATTTTAGTAATTTAAAAGTACAAAAACCCACTTTGGGGTGTAAGAACTAAGAAGAAAGAAAGAGCTTCCTCCGAAGATCAAGCTTCCTACTCCATTTCTTCATATTTCTTCATCTTTATGAACTTATGACGTTTAAAATTTGGTATGGAATTATGTTTTTGCACATATATATTATGTATTATACACACACACACACACACACATATATACACGCCTCGAGGCTTACACCTCGGACCACCTCGAGGCCTACGCCTCGCCTTGCAAAGGGAAAACGCCTCGAGTCCCGATTGAGATTTTTACAACTATGGCAATGACCAATAATCTTACCCCACAAGAGCTAAAGCAATGATCAAAACTCTTACCCGATAAGTGAGAGCAACGGCTCTTACCCGGTTAGCGCTTAATGGGTAAATTTTTGCCGGTAAGGTAAGTGATAGCGTTGAACTTAACCAGTAAGACTGGGTAAGTGTTTGGGTAAACGGCCCCTTAGTTTCTTAATAAAGCATTATGACCCACGGCCATAAAAGCACATAGTTAAGAAAAATTCTGCATTTGTGAATAGAACTAAAGTAATGCAATAACTTACATTGGTGGAACCGAAGATTGTTCAATCATGACATGCTTAATTTGTGGATACATTGAACTGAGGGCTGCAAACTTAGGTTGAAAGTTCCTAGAAAATGGACACCAAGAAGCATAGAACAATATGGCTACATAGCCATTCATCTGACTGGAACTCAAAACCTTGTCAAGAGACTCCTCATTCATCTGCATAGAGAAAATACATTGAAGCATTGATAACATACACAAAATCCTAACGTACATGGAGGATTTGAAGTGTCCACTTCTTGTCAGACACTTATCACACTCACCTTTCTCAATTTAGACTAGCAAAAGGGAGGCGAAAATGACTAAATACAGCAAGATTTCGAAAAACATGCAGTTTCTAGAGAAAGATTGCATTAAATGGGAATGGCAGATTAAAGAATTCGTTTATCCCGATATACGACACAAATATCTAATCAAAATATTGAGTGGGTTTTAGCTTTTAGCCATTTCATAAGACATGAAATTCATTAGAACCATTAAATATGAACACATTAGCTTCCCCTTAGTATTCCCCTTCATTGTTCCTTATCATTATCGC
Source organism: Arctium lappa (assembly GCA_023525745.1). NCBI lineage: Eukaryota > Viridiplantae > Streptophyta > Magnoliopsida > Asterales > Asteraceae > Arctium > Arctium lappa. Next base: position 14,398,940 of record CM042056.1, on the reverse strand, counting down.
CAAGACACCAACAACAGAATTATTGTATTTACGTTCCAGAAATTCATAATAAAAGCTTGTTTCTTCAGTGAGAACGTAATTACAAATGGACAGAAGACCTAAAAATGACCACCAAACATAGTTCCAACGATAAGAAAAATACAAAAGATTCTACGTTAATGAAGGAGAAACCAAGTATACAAGTGATACAACCGCAAAGAAAAGGATTCAGAGTGCCGATCAAGTATTCTAGAATTGAGAGCAAAGAAATGTTTGTGAATATTCAAGAGACTATAACTAGAGCAGATTTATCTTATAAGACACAAATCTGTTATAAGTATAATGTGAATACCAGGCTGGAGCGGTGGTTCCATTTCCGTTCTCTTTTTTTCTGTTTTTGGTCATGACAAATAATGTTTACAATTCAAAGAAACAACTTTTTTTGGTCATCTACTTCATAGTCATTTTCAAGGACAGAGAGTGCCATTAGAATCTATAAAGGTAGAACTAGAAACTGAAAACAGAAAACAATTGCAGAAGTTAGCAAACAGATAACCCCTACTGACTTGTAATGACGCTGGGGAACAATATAGATTCAAGATGGTGACGGAGACAAGTATGACAAGTCCTTTATTGAGGGGAAATAGATCTCTATCTCGGTATACAGCACATCTATTGAGGAGATATGAATATGGATACATCTTTTATTACCAATTTAATTGCATGTTCAGGGACTTGAATGCAGCAATTTGGGATTGTGACTTAAGTTGGTCAACAACCACTTGATGACAATATCTAAGCAAATCAACGTTATGCTCAAATGATTTCTAAGTTCAACAACAATATCTATGCAACTCTACGGTATCCTCTACTTCTTCAAAGGTGGAGAGATCATCAAACTTACAATATTTTTGTTAACCAGATAACTACTTTTGTTTTGTAGTTTTAGAGGCAACAATGTCCAATATTTCCTGACTCTGTTTATTCGTACTGAACTTAAGCCAAGTGATGTATAAAAACACAAGCTCTAGCCTAGCTTCCTTAACGTTTATCGTTTACTTATCCCTTTTTAATTGAATGATCTGTAAGTACTTTAGGTTTCCTTGCACAAAATTAACTTTGGTGCAATCTGTGGTTGTTTAAAGCTTGGGATAACATTAACAGTTAAAAAGTAAAATCATACTTACGAAGGAGGTAGAATGTAGGTAGATCCAACACATGACATGTAATGTTTTCATCACAAGAATAGATGAGGTTACTATGAAATTATTTATTGATTTTCATACACTATTTCCATCCATAAACACGTAGATGAAATTTAACACTAGAACGCCGTATCTAAGACTAACTATGTCCAAGTGTATAGTGTTGGAAAGAGTTCAACAGAGGGCAAAAGACGGATCCAGTCAAGTAAAGAAACAGAAGGTTAATTAAATGGACAATGGAAGTAACAGAAAGAGAGTACATGGAACAAGCTCCCTTAAACTATGTTTAACCTTTATATCTTGAATACTTGCATTCATCTATCACTTTATGTGGATATAAACTTGTGATAACAGAAAAATATGACATGTACACCATGAGTCAAATTGGCAATAAAGATATTCGTCATCTCAATCTCTAGTTCTCTACTAGTTATTAGATAGCAACTTTTTTTTTTTATCTAGACTCTCTCAGTCCACTTAAATATTAAAGAATCGTGAATATATTTCGTACTTGATAATTATCATTGGTTAAAAGGAGTCTTACCAAAGATATAACCAAAAAACCCCAACTGACAGACTCTCCTTGTTCTGTGTAGTTTCAGATTCAGTGATTTTGCTAAATGAACCATACCATATCATCATTAAATGATGATACCAATTTTATCCATGTCCCTCCTGTGATTAGCTATTCGTGTCACTACCTCTATGAAAATGAGTCGATCGTTAATCTCTCATAATTGGTAACCTCGTGGCTGTAAAATGTCCTAATGTACGTAAAGTTGTCTATGAAACTAATCAAAATTACATGGTTTATTAGTTACTTTAACTCCTTATTTTCGTTTTCTTTTGCGCTCTTTGCCCGAACTCTCCCTCCCTCACTCTCTCTCTCTCTCTTCTCATGCCATTTGATCTGATCTTTTCATCTTCCTCATTTTTCTCTTTCATTAGTCTTTGATACAACCATTAACTTCAATTGGATTTTGCCCCTGTGTATTTATATTGAAAAAAAATGCCAAATATGGAGATAAGGATAAGAAAGGACCATTTAACATATTCAGCACATGTATGTGCTGGGTTTGTGTCATGTCGTGGGAATCCATGCCGCAAATGTGCAATAGTTACTTCCTTTATATGAAAGGTGGGTATAGGTGTATGGAAGCAACAAACTTTTCCAAGTGCGGCAACTTTAAACTGTCTTACAAGAAGCACTCTACCTAGTTCACTACCTACTTCTTGTCTCTTCATCATCATTTATTTTTTCCTCTATGTAGGAGCAACTCATTTTTGTCACTCATGGTGCGTTTGGTACGTGGAAGTGCGAGAGTGAGGTAGGTGGGTGAAATAATTGTGTAAGGTTTTAGGATTCCTTTTTTTGACATGGGTCGTTTGGTAATTTATCAATCTTGTCCCATTTCCCTGATTTTTGTCCCACCTATTTTAGTGGAACAAAAAGATGCATTTTGTCCCACTTTATCCTATCTTGTCCCAATCTAACGTTGCACCAACCCGGGGAAAATAACTTTTCTTGTTCTGTATTGTCCAGCATACCAAACGCACTGTCAATGTTTTATAGTCTCTAAAACTGTCTGAAATCTGAAAAGAAGGTTGCATTCATAGAAAGGCAAAAGCAAAACCAGTGAGTTACGCACCGGCAGGACTAAATATCACAAGTTTGAGTCCGCACTTATATATTGGCCCATGAATTGCCATGACTTCATCAATTAACAGGCAGCAAAAGTTTTAGCCCCTCTAGAAAAACTAGCGAGTTAGGCAGATCCTTGGCTAGATTTGGAGAATTGACAAATGGTCTGAAGGATTTATGGAAAGGTGTGTAGCATTTGGAGTTCAAAGTCCTAACGACCCCCTCTCTCTCCCATACTGGTTACCCCATCAAAAAGACGAACAAGGTGTATCGTAACTGTTATTCTATTTATAAAGATTAAAAACCAATTCTCTAACATCCCCCGATCATTCTCCCAAATCAAAAAATGGAAATCTATCTAAAATTATATTTGTATGCACGCATTTTACCAGGAGATACATATATGATAAAACCAAATTCGAATGTGCCACCACCAACCTAGATGACTAAATCCCTTCCTAATGAAAGCAGCTGTAAATGAAACCGTAGCTCACCTTCGGAAACATATGCAACAACCAGATAAAAAATACCACGGACCAAATCCGAGGAAAACACATACATCAATTTCTTCATAAAGAATAGAAAAATCACATAACTGTGCAGGATTGATGTACCTCGATCGGCCATGAATACATAATTGTCGTAGGGCATTGAAGCTGTAGATCATGAAGAAATGGCTTGATTTCAGAAGGAGACGTCAGCGATGTAGAGGCGAAGGACAAAAGTGGCAACATAATAACCATCAATAGCACAGAAAATTTCATCGATACCACCATTTTCAATCAAGAAAAGGTTATCCCCCACTGTCAATCTCCTCCTCCGTTAATTCAAACCGTCGAGTCTCTAAATTTCCTTGCGATCTATCCGTATACGATTATATATATACAATTAATCTATCTCTATACCTCTTTTCTACAACAAAATTAGGGCTTCCAGAAATGAAATTTCAACACTTTTTCTCCGTCTTCGCTGGTGTTCGTGATAATCAGAAGTGATGATTTGGGGAAATCCAATCCAAGAAAACCATTAAAAAACATGGCGATCTGTTTTTTATGCAAGGAAATTAGGGCTCGGGTGACGGGTCTCGTGTTCCATTGACCGGATAACGATGGATGGCGGCGATTAATAAGGTGGCCCAGAAGTTACATCCGGATCCGGATCCGGATCCGAATGTCAGTTCAAGCCCGATCCAGCATATTGGTGGGCTGCATAGAGCGAGGCCCAATCAAATTATTTAATAAAAGTTAAAAATAATTTTCTGTGAAATTAACATAAATAACCATTTTACCTAATCAAATTTATCTTTTAGCTACTTTTTTCAAGTTCTTAAAAAAGTCGCGACAAGTTCTTGAACATGGCTCAAAAGTATAGGGATCAATATGTAATTTTATCTACATTCGCAAGTAAAAGTAAGTTACAGAAATATTTAAACTAACCTATGGGTTGTTTGTTTACCTCTTAATGATTTTATTAAGAGGCAACATCTGAATCGTTAAGAGGTAAATCTTGTTTGGCAAAAAAAAAGGTTTGTCTATTAAGAGGTTTGTCTTTACGTTAAGAGGTAAATCTTGTTTTGTATTTTAACCATGTCTTAACCATTCAGAGACTTGATTTCATTCTGAACAATTAGCAAACAACCATATCTCATTTCGTACTACATCATAAGAGTCTCTTAATCATTCTGACATCTTAATCATTCTGCACCGAACCATTCAACAATGCCAAACAGCCCCTTACAGATTTTATTTCTGTACTTACGAAGCATATTCAGAAACCGTCTTATTTTTTGACCCCTTCGTGAGTTAATAAATGGTTACTTGCAAAGACAACGACATTTTCGAAAACTTGGAAGAAAAATGACTAAGAAATGAATTTTACCGTGTAAAAAAAGGGAAATTGACTTAAATAGCCAAAGTATAAACAAATATATTTTCTTAGTCATTTCTCTCCTAATTTTACACAAATATCACTACTTCCGCAATATCTAGGAATGTAACTTGCAGACCCAGACAAAAAATATGAATCTACTCGTTTTTTGTTTAAAAAATAATTTTTTTATGGACCTAAATCTACAATTACGGACCTCACATTCGCAATTACGCACCCATATTAATTTTTTTTAATAGAAAACTTGCAAAAAAAAAATTATATTTTCTACTCAAATCCCTAAAAAAAGTTTTACTTCATATTATTTGATTAAAAAAAAAGTTAAAACACGACTAGATCGCCGATTGCGGCACCGCTAAAACACACCGCCGATCTCACACCCCCAAAGATTCAACAATCGCCGTCAACCAACAATGAGAGCCGTCGCCGTCGCCGCCGTCTCAGCGGCAGCTAAAGCTAGACGTCTTTCCGGAACACTTCACTCTCCTTCTTCAATTCGCGGCTACTCTATTATGATCTCCCAGCATCTCAACAACATCACTGTAACTCATTCAGACTCGTCGATTTCCTCCGCCCACCGTTGTCGACCCTACGGCCAACCTCTCGCCGTCCCATGGTCCGCCAATCAGATCCGATTCGCCAAAGCTCGCGGCTCCGACGTGAGTTACTTCTCTTTGTGTGGGTGTTTATGCTCGCGCGTGTTTATTTGTAAAATTTTAGAAACGTTTATGATCAAAATTAACGAAGATGACTTGATTTGCCTTGATCAAATGAAATCAGTTTCTATTCGAATGATTGATGTTTCTTATTTTTAAAGGTAACGTGCAACTTTTTTTTTCTTTCGAAAATTCATCTGGTATCTACATTAATCTGTAATCTGTTCCGAGAAATAATTGAAAATTTTGAACTCCTTGGTCTAAGTTACGAGTTTTCTAGGGTTTAAGGTATTACATTCTTGAGATCAAAATCCTTTCGTTATAGCACATGGAGTATCGTATATTGAACTTCGAGATATTCTGACTCTACGGGGCATAGATTATGCCAGGGTTCTAACGACTGACCTATAGTTAATCTGGGGATTAAGAAGACTTATGTTTGGCAAAAAAAAGCTAGCTTATCAGCTAGTGTACATGTTTGGATGACCATAAGCTAGCTTATTGAAACGCTACTCAAAGTAGCGTTTTGAAAAGCTAGCTTATCAGCTACAAGCTAGCTTATAAGCTAGTTTGCCAAACAAAGCCTAAGTGTTCGTCTAAATATATAAAATTATAATCACTTTTAGATTATGCAAGTATACTATAAATTAAAATTTCAATACTATGTTATTCTAATATAATTAGTATTCTAAAATCCAAACGACTAGTTTATAGTGCAATTTCTTATAAAAGGATTGGAATAAACCCTTACAGTTGAGAATGTTCGATTAATAAACACAATTTGAGAAAGATTGATTACACCCTGAGTAATTTTATTCAATGTTTAGTTGATAACCGAAGCGTTGGGGGAGACTCCTGGGGGCTGATTAAACAGCCTTTACTAATCGATGCAGGGGGGCAATGGGTAATGCTTAGGTGGCTGCTTCAGCGTCCCTAAGCTGGGATCTTTAGAGCAATGAGGATATTGGTTGCCAAGTTCTTTCATAGGCTATTTTTCCTATGATTGGGTTATAATTTGGGACTAATATTTGGTGCAGGTGAGACCAGGAAATGTCATTGAAAGGAAAGGTTTGTTTTTGTTTTATTTTTACTTCTACACACGTCAACAGAGATGCGCCTATAGACTCACTGGACTGCTTTTACCTTGTTTGGGGGATTTCATCTGCTTCAGGAAAAGTTTACCAGGTAGTGTTTTTGCTAATATCTATCAAGTGGTCTGTGTGTGTGTATGTATGTATTAAGGTTGTACCTCGCTTATTGACCTATGTGACTATGCTCTAGGTCGTGAAAGCACAACACTCGACTCAAGGAAGAGGAGGGGCTATCATACAGGTGAAAGCTCCTTTAGTTTTTAGTGTCTTGATTTATGGTTCTTGTATAATCTTGACTTGGTACGTTTGACTGGATATCTTGTGTGGATGCAAAATTTTTATTCAGACAAGATGAATACCCGTCTACCATAAATCGAATTATAACCATATTAATTTTATAATTCATTGTTGTAGGGTATTGAAAGCCTGTTACCTGTGCTTTTAAGGGTTGTGGGCTAGAATTCATGCTATATTCCGATTCCTATATTCTAACTTGTTATTCATACAATCCTAGTTGATTCTTATTATACCCCCTACGTCAAGATTATCAACGTTTACACTCATCTTGATTTCTTCTTTCTGTCTTTTTCTATGGAGCAGGTTGAGCTTCGTGATGTTGACAGTGGAAACAAAGTGAATGAAAGGTTTCGTACAGATGAGACAGTTGAAAGTATGCATTTTAACTTGCTAATTTAAAAATGACCATGGAAAAAAATGTTTTACAGTGTGTTCTGGTCTGTTATGCAGAAGTATTTGTTGAAGCGAAATCCTTCACGTACCTGTACACTGATGAAGAAAGTGACACTGTTGTGCTAATGGAGTAAGTTTTTAGTCTTCCATTTTCTTCTACTGCTCTAGAGGAGCTTGTTAATCTTAAATCATATTAAAAAGTACTGCAAGCAAAAGAACTCAAACTACTACACAATGTTTTCCATCTTCTTGTTCGTATCAGGCCTAACACTTTTGTGCAATTGGATGTACCGAAGCACTTATTTGGAGACTCTCTTGCATATTTAAAAGGTGATGAACTAACATTTTGGTTTTCATTTTAAAGCATGTTTCTTTTGACAAGCAACTTTTTGATGCATTTTGTCATGTCCATTTGCCGGTTTGTAAGGAAGACGACAATATTGAACATAGGGAACATAGGATAATAATCATAATATAGAGTAGAAGTAGGTAACAGAAAGGGAGGCATTGCTATTTTTTTATTACGAGGGAAAGCAGCTATATATATATATATATGTAAATGTATGTATATATTATATATATATATGTAAGGACTTGGACACACTGACATGCCTGGGTTGCAATCTAGGGTCTCATTTCTCCTACCTTAATGTATAATAGCTGCTTTGCCAAAATTTCTGCCACCCTTTTCCTCCCCCACCAAGGCATAATGATCCAACAAGTTTTTTTTGTGCATTTCCTTCTGGTATCCTTTCTTAGACTTCCTGCAGTTGTCATGGATAAACTTCAACCATGAGTACATTACCCTTTCTTGGTTATTGCGAACTGTCTATATTTTGCATTTAGAGACGCAAGGTTCTGTATGGCTGGAACTTGCATCGGTCATATGCCCTTTCACAAATTGCAGGAGGTTCTGTAGTCCCCACATTCTTAAGCGCCATAAGATAGGGTATGTTTGCTTGCAGACCAAGAGTTCCTTTCTGCATTTTCTGCTCCAAGATTCATAATATTTTATGGATTTTAGATTTTTGCTGCTTCATGTATCAATCTTTGATTTTGTTTCTGTTTCCTTTTGGGTATGTCATGCAAGTCTCGTGGTGTCTTCTTGTGATGATATTTGAACAGTTGCAGTATTCTAATTTTCTTGTTGATCCTTCTTTTTCTTTTGATTTTGTTTCCATTTTCTTGTCTTACTGAAACATGTTCCATGCTAAACAGATGATATCACCGTCTCTGTGGAACTCTTTAATGACAGGCCTATGTCAGCATCAGTACCTAAACGAGTGACATGTACCGTGGTGGAAGCACAAGTCCCTATGAAGGGGATGGGAGCTACCCCTCAGTATGATTTTCTTTTTGCTACCTGTAATTTATTTTCAATTTTGATAAAACAGAATGACAAGCAATAACTAATTTCGGATGGACAGAATATAGCATAATTCCGTCTATATTAAGTATTAACCCTCTTAACAAAACTTAATTACTAGCTAAAAGAAGAATTGATACAACAGAACAAGTAGATCACTCTTAATCTAGTTAGTGATCCTTAATTTTTCATTTCATTGCAACAGTACCAAAAAGGTGTTACTGGACAATGGCATCACTGTACAGGTTAGATTTATACATACTGGAAATATGTTGTGTCTCTTTCTGTTGAGTAAGTTTTGATTTCTAATTTTGTGAAGTGTTCTTCTAGGTGCCACCTCATGTTGTAACTGGTGATAAGTTACTTATTGATACTACCGACAACTCATACATAAGCAGGTGCGTATCTCCGACTACGGTTTGCAGAATTGATATCACTCTACCTGTGGCATTATTTCATATGTTTGATAAATTCAGAAAATAATTAAGCATGTGGCTTTCATTGGGCAATTGTCTTTTCTTTTCTTTTCTTTTCTTTTCTTTTTCTCCCTGTTCGTTTACAATTCTTTATTGGCTTTATAGAGAGGTATTTGCACAGAATGTTTTGCAGCATCGTCAAAAGACTTGAAACCTAAGTCCCTGCTGATCTGTCACATATGAGTGAGGTAAACATAAGTCCTAGGTTAGAGCCTGGGCACCACTCCTCTGCCAATGGGATGCATGTACTGATTTACCTCCCCCATGATGACCATGGAACATGTGAGGTGGGGCGCCTACCCTTAAGACTTGAATCTAAGGTTGAGACAACTGGGGGTGGTAGAGATAGAGATCATGTATTGTTAGTGGCACTAGTGGTCTTGCATGTGCATGTACATGCGTCGACAATTGGGTGTCAAGGAAAAATCTGATGGCGATTAATTAGTACTTTTATATTCAATCATGGTATTTAGTCACACTGATATTGGTGTCCATAACTGTAAATTGTAAAATCAAACACATAGTATCCGCATGGTTAGCAATTTGCCTACATTTGCAGTTATCCCTAGGATTTTAAAGTATATATAATCCGTTTATTTAGTAATACATGCAAATAACTTGGCAATTACACAGAAAATCGTAACTTTAATTATCTTACCTATGGTTTGTGTCCAACATTTAGGGCGTGTTTGTTTGCAGCTTAATGAGCTTAATGAGACTCACAACTTATTCAGTCAGCTATATATGACTGTTTGGTAGTGGCTTAATGATATAGAAAGTGGCTTATTCAGTAAGATTTCAAGGGGGAGCTTTATGCAGAAAGCCAAGTTTTTTCCAAACCAGTCCCTTTCATTAAAAAAACATGTTCCTTCCATCTATGAAAAAATTCTCTCAAATAAAAACTTTTAAATCTATACAGATAGATTAATCCACACAGACAACTTTATCCATACAGAACTTAATGGAAAACCAACCAAACAGCCTCTTACATTTATCCTTTAACAGTCATCATACGATGACACTGTTTGATTCGGAGGTCTGTGTGCACTTGAAAGGATTAAAAATTTAATCTTGGATGCTCTTTGCTTATGAATTCTCCTTATTTAACACCCGTGTCTAGTTTTCCCCATCGTTGTGCATATGATGAAGCGAGTGGTAATAACATCTGCCATTGTTTCCTAACAGGGCTTAAGCGTGTCCTTGATAGATACTCCATTGGCGTTGCTGCAAAAGCGCAATTTTCGGAATACATCTTCGATAGGTATGAAAATGAATATTGAAGTGCCATTTGGATTTGATTAGTAAGGTTGGATGTAGTTTTTGTAGTGAAAGCTGTTATTCATGATCTTCCATCATATGGTGTGAATAAGTATGTTGAGGGAGCCAATTTGGTGGCACCTTGTTATTTATTGCCATTAATATTTGGCAATTTGGTGGATATTGTTGTGTTATTCAGTCAACAGCTTCATTTATATGAAGAAAAGAAGATATCAAAACCATAATCTTAATTGCTCAATTTTACAAAAAGGCAAAATACATAAGAAAAATGTAACGTAATTTATTTTGGTTGCTACTTACTGTGACGATGGATTTTTCTCCTATAATTAGTGTAACAAACATTTAGTTATTTATATTTCATATCCATTTTAATTCATAAATGGATTTCCAGTTTACATGACACATCATTTGATTACTTGCCAACTTTGGAGCCACGTCTTCAATAATTACAAAATTTACCAATTGTTGGTTTAAAATATGTAAAATTAGAAACTAAGGGGCTGTTTGGTTTATGGAGTTGGAAGGAACTTGAAGGAATTGGAATGACCAATTTCATTGATCAAATTCTAAGTCCATGTTTGGTTTACGAAATGAAAGCGATGGAAATCCTTCCAATTCTATTGAATTCCATAATTTATGGAATTCATCATTTCTTCATTCCTTGGCTTAAGTGAAGGAAATGAATTTCTACTAATCAAACGCGTCGTCAAATTTTATTCCAATTTTTTCAAGTCAAATCCCTTTGATGGATTTCAATTCCATCAAATTTCATTATGTGAACCAAACGTCCCCTAAGATTTGTTTGGTTCATGGAATTTGAAGACAAATTCCATTGATCAAATTTCAAGCCCATTCATGGAATGAAAACGATGGAATCTTTCCAATTTAATTGAAGTCTACAATTTAAGGAATTCATCATTCATTGGCTTAAGTGAAGGAATTGAATTCCTACCAACCAAACGCGTGGTCAAATTCTATCAAATTTCATTCCAATTCCTTCAAAATCAAATTCCTTCGATGGATTCCAATTCCATCAAATTTCATTTTGTGAACCAAACGTCCCCTAAGGTCCCATTTGGTTTGTAGGATTTGATTGGATTTGGAGTTGAATTGCATTCCAATCTCATATTTGGTTCAAAGGATCTTGGATTTTTCGGGATTTCAAAACCCTATGGATTTCATTGACATCCACAAACATAGGAGTTTGAAATCTTACGGAGTGGTTGATATTTCATGAGATTTTATAGGATTTGTATATAATCATATCTAAAATATGTTAAAAACATTTGTTTTATAATAATTAATTAATAAAAAGATAATTTAATTATTTTTAAAATTATTTATAATTTGCTTTCGTAATTTATTTAAAAATAATGAAATTCAATTCCTATCACAAATCCTACAAACCAAATCCTTCCACATAATTCAAACACGTCAAAATCATTTCATCAAACCAAAAGCCAATACCTCCCAAGAACTTTGTTGCATTTTGGCATTTACAAAACCAAACCCATAATCCAGCATATGCTATAAATCGTACACCATTCTTTCCAAAAAAAAAAAAAAGCAAAATCATGTTTTCAAAACTAAACCACTTTTTAAGTGCCCAAGAGAGGGGGAGGAGGGTACATATCTTTTATTTGCTCAAACTCAACCAAGACCTCAGCAATCATCCCCAGCTAACCAATTCTACCTCAAACATTCTGAATTTTTACAACAAAAAACATTAATTCTCTAGTCATTCGGAAGACGTCTCCGAACCAATCACCAATATACTAAACCGAAAAGTACAACACAAGATTATTTCTAGCAAGAGCGCCCGAATTCATTCTACAATATCCCTGCAACAAAGCCTACAGCCCTGCCGCCTTCTCCAGTTTTTGAATTTGGTTGAGGAAGATCCATGTCATCTGCGTAAACCAAGAAATTCAACACTAAGAACAACGCTACTCTTCCTTTTCAAATTCAATATTCATACCAATCTTGTAACATAAGAAGAGTTTTTATAATACGAAAAATACTATAGATTTGCTAAAATTGGTAAATACTATCAGGGTATATCTCACTTGGAAGTAGGGGTTAAGAGGGATAAGATGTACACAGACCTTTTCTCTGCCTCAAAGGGTTTAGAGATGCAACTTTATCTTATTATAAAAATAGAAAATGTTTTAAGTAAAAAGGATTTATCTCTGTTTATATTAAAAAGAAGATTATATCTATCAAATATAGAATAGCTATTACTCCGGTCTGTCCCAAAATAAGTGTCATCTATTTTAGTTTATCCCAAAATAAAATGTCCACTTTTAAATAATAGGCGTTAACTTTCCAATTCTACCCTTAATTATGCGATGGAGAAAGAAGGGAGAGTACCATGACATGAGGCGCAATCCTGACACAATATACCGGAAACCCTGTGTAAAATCTTAAGGGTCCACCCGACTTTAGGGTTTTCAACACACAATCTAACGATCCGGTATAAGGGTATTTCCCCTCTGCATCTGGTTGCATCTTCTGTATTTGGGTTTTCACGTAATCGAAAGGCAAACTGCAGGCTGCAGCGAAGAACCCTGATACTGTACTCGCACCTGCCAATGGAAACAAAACATACATTTATAGTTGGTGAGAAAAAAAACTAAATTTAAACGTTTATATGAGAAAAACCAAATTTAAAAAATGAAAGTATTCAGTAGTTCAAATACTTTGGGTCAGGTTCGGGGGAAACCTCAAAAAAACGAAAAACTGAAGAACACCCTGGTAGCACTTCATCTGGACGGTATGCACTTTTGCATACAAGTAATTTGTAACATGCACATACATGCGCATAAAAACTAAAAAAAAACAACATAATTTACCTATATGCGCAAATGTATACCGTTCAGATGAAGGACTACCAAAGTGTTCTTCAGTTTTCCGTTTTTTGAGGTTTTCACCAGAACCTCCCTCTAAATAATTTTACCTACAACAGTAGAAGCCTCGCCCAAACCAATATTATCCTTGAAGAATTCGACACTTTGGTCATAAGATGCAAGCATTCCCATGTTTAGTGCCATTGCTCTTACGACAGTTGGACCAGCACCTTTCCAGAGAGCCAAGACGCCTTCGTCTGCAGTTATCCTGAACAAGGCATGGAATGCATTTGTGTAATTACGGCGCTGGGCAACAGGCACGGTGGCATCAGCCTGCATACGAATCAGTGCTAAATCGGCTGGACTTCCCACACATGCTCCAATTGCTCCGGCTGTCAGCCCACACAAAGCTTTTTGATATAAAGGAATGGGCTTTCCATCATTGGCTTCAAGTGCCTTGTTTGTCAAAATCCTATAGAGTGATTAAATGTCAGACATCTTGTATACATAAAAATATGTACATGCATATATTGTATATATCTATATATAATTATATATATGTTGTGTGTAGTGCATGTATACACACACACACACACATATATATATATGGAGGAAAGTTCAGCTGCAAACATGTTTTCTGTTGTGAACTCGGGACAAAGGAGAGTGTGACATGTGTCCATTTGTTCTCATTCATCATATATGATGAACATACTTTTTTACAACATTCATGATGAATGATACACCATTCAGGATGAATATCAATGCCTGAGACACGTGGGCGTGCTGTCTTTTTGTCCCCTGGTTTACAACGGAACTTAAATTTGCAATTGAACCTGCCCCTGTGTGTATATATGTATATATGTGTATATATATTGCACATATATATACAGTAGCAGTTCACAAAAACGAAACCAAATGAACCCAATATATCCCACACAGAAGTAGGGTACGGGGGTAAGATGTACACATATCTTGCCTCTACCGCCCAAGGGGTAGAGAGGCTGTTTCAGTGAAGAACCCGGGATCAATAGCAATTTGCGCATATGTTGTATATATATGTACATACTACGCACAAGTACGTATAGTGTGTGTATATGTATATATCTTTATGTATGAATGTATGTTTGTTTAAGCATATGTTAACTAACTTCATAAAGTAAAAGCAACTAAGAAAATAGTCAAAGAGACTCTTAATAATCCATGAGAGCCATTTGTTGTAGCATACATAAACAAGACTCCCCTTTTCTATCAATAAAGTGAACTCTTTTCTAGGTCATGTCAACTTCTATCATCACTTCATTAAAGACTTTAATGCAGTACCAAAGTCTTTGTGTGATTCACTTGTGAATTGTGCTCCTTATCTTTGCAGAAGATTCATTAAGGACGTTAATGCAGTATCAAAGGCTAGTAGTGGTATCTATTTAACGAACATTATAGAGAAGGTGGTTTAGTTGTGATCATCAAGACTAAAAGATGCATGGTTGCATACCGACCATTTCACCATATAAATTGGTTTATGGAAAGACATTCCGTGATTCCACTTGCTGGTGGAGCTAAAACACCATGCTTTATAAGAACAGGGTCATACTCGAAGTGCAAGTGCATGCACAAAGATTAACCCCCACGTAGACGGCCAAATGATTGATGATTCACCTAAATTATGGGATGTATGACATATAAAGCATTCATTATATCCGACTAAGACATGAAACTTGGTGTTCCATATAAAACAATCCATTTAAACTTTGAGATAATATTACCTAAGAACCCTCACAAGGACCAATTTATCTGTGAGGGGAACCAAACCAAACGAACCTAGTATATCCCACCTGGAGGAGGGGTCTGGGGAGGGTAGGATGTACACAGACCTGACCTCTACTCCAAAGTGTAGATAGAATGAATACATGCTATATATATATATATATATATATATGTATATATATGTAGTTGGTGACAATGAAGCATAATGGATGTCAACCCCCCTCCCCAGTAGTTGTTTAGTAGAAATGATTGAGCAATAGCAAATGAATCTTACATCACGTACCCAAAAGCTACAAAGTGGGTGGATGTCATACCTACATGGCCATATATTCTCCAATAAACAATAAATGTTCAAGGACTAACACTCACCTGAACGTACCAAGTCTTGCAGTTGTATATGTAGCTTGCCTAAGCAAACCGGCAGATAAACCCTGTTCCAAAGAACAACATAGTTGGACATCATCAAATGCATCATGCATACAAACACCAAAAGGTCCAAAGATTGAAACAAAGTCATTTTACAAGAAAATAAAATATGGGCATGACATTTGATGAATCCATTTTAACATTTGATGATCCACCAATGCATTTTAAATCATATGTTTGTATTTTGTAGTACGGTTATTTGGTGTGTGTGTGTGTGTGTGTGTGTTTGTGGGAAGGGTGTTCCAGGCTATGCCTAATCTCTTGGCAAATTATGACTGTAAGACATCAGCCGTGAGTAAACCTCAGTGGCCACAATTGTTGTGTACGTCTGGATTCGAACCCTGGGCAGATGGGATATTCCACATCCCCCAGGGCCTTAACCAGTACGCCACAACCCTTGTGGTTTTATTTGGTGTGTTTTGACGTCGACTGATTCCCATCTTTATACTTGTAATTGCGCACAAGTCCTCCATGAGGTGGACTATAAAGATAAACAAGTCCACATGAAATTCGACAAGGATACAAGCATATCATACAACATCTTATCCAACTTAACACTTAACAGAGTACGAACAATCTAGCATATTCAACAAAATAAAAATAGAAACGAAATCAAGCAAGCACATGCATGCATAATTACATCAAATTGTAGAGTTATATTTTGCCATCGACCATTTTAACGCTGATAAGCCACAAATATCAATGAACAGAATTATAGAACAAACCTTGTAAAAGGCGCCAACACCCTCATTCTTTAGCATAGTCTTCGTCACTGAAACAGCAGATCCTTGACCCAATTGGATTCTCACCTATCAATTGACCCATGAACCTAATAACTTATCATAATCTATCAAACATATATAGAGAGAGGAAGGATCATGCAAGAAGTTAAACATTTTGCAAGAAGACAATAATACTCAATATCATATATGATTACACTTCTTTGGGTGTGTTAAATCATATATTATCAAGCGTCTATGTGTTATTAATGCAACATGTGTTTAATCATATATGATTAAGCTTGTGTATCATGCCAATAATCATATATGATATTGAAACTCCTCAGCTTCTCGCAAAATGTTTAACTTCTCGTTTGAACCTGACCCGGTGTATATATGTGTATATATATATGTGTATATATATATGTGTGTGTGTATATATATATATATATATATATATATATATATATATATATATATATAGGCGAAGGATCGTGTGAGAAGTGGATCTGAACCGTTGATCTCTTTTAATCTCAAGCCCTCCCATGAATTGCGGCTTACGGCTTAGAATGGAATTGATCTGGTGCATCTCATCCTAATATGTGTCCATTTCTCGTTCAACGGTCAATAACCACTTCTCACGCTTCTCACCGTTAACTCAATTTCTCACACGGAAAACTGAGGAGCACCCTGGTAGTCTTTCATCTGGCCGGAATGCTTGTGCATACAAGTAATTTGTAACATGCACACGTGCATAATGCACTTGTGCATAAAAACCAAAAAACAACATAATTTACATGTACGCACAAGTGCATATCGTCCCGATTAAGAGCTACCAGAGTGTTCTTTCAGTTTTCCTTTTTTTGAGGTTTCCCCTGGACCTCCCCCCCCCCCCCCCCCTCTCTCTCTCTCTCTATATATATATATATATATATAGGGGTAGGATATTTTGCAACCCTTGAAAAGGTTGCAACCCTTGCAACCCACATCTTAACCGTCGGATTCATGATCAGATATGGGGCCAATATTTTTAATTAAAAAAAAATAAAAATAAAAATAAAAATAAAATAACCGTCTATCATTAATCCGACGGTTAAGATGTGGGTTGCAAGGGTTGCAACATTTTCAAGAGTTGCAAAATATCCTTCCAATATATATATATATATAAGATAAAAGTAAATTACAGTGCAGGTAAAAATACCATGCAATGTAAAATGCAAAATCAATTTAAGCAAATCGTCAGAAAACTCAGTTGTTGGGAATACTAAAATCGACAATTTCCTTCAATAACCCAATTTCGAACAAACCCACGTTTCAATAAAACAGAATCTAACATGAGAGCTAAAAATCCACAAACTTCTGTCACAAAACAGCTCCAAAACTGCAATTCTTTACAATTATTATGATAGAAACAACGAGCTAAAAGGTGGTCTAAAACCCTAAAACCAGTGCCACTAAAGAACTAAACAAAACAGTCTTTTACGATCACAAAACAAAATAAATCAAAAAACAATTGATCTGAATATAAACAAATACCTTGATCATATCGATGGGTTGGATGACACAAGTAGCAAGCATACCAGAGGCTCCGCCATTGACAAAAGGTTTAACGGTGGGCCAAACGCCGGCGACGGGCTTCGGTTTCTCGTCTCCCATTTTTGAGACAATTCCGGTAAAAAGAAAACGGAGAAGGGGAAGAAAGAGGGGAAATTGGAAGTGGGGTTTTTCAGAGGAAGAGAAAGGCACGAAATATTTGAACGATGATAATAGTAATATTTTTCACAGTCGCAGAAACACTTCCACGGCTTCATTTGTTGATTTGGTTTTTTGTTCCATTTTTAGCCCTTGGGTTTTGCTGGATTTGCGAAATTGCCACTACTTTTGTTGACGGAAATACCCTTGAGTATGCCCAGTGGTGGATCTAGAAACTTAGGTGACTTGAGGCCCTAAGGTATTAAAAAATACAAAACCGAATAACTCACCCAAACCAAAACGATTTTGGGTTATTCGGTTTGTGGGTTAAACGTTTCGGTTAACCAAATAAGGTTTAACCGAATAGCAAAGTATACTACTATCTAACTTATATAATTTTCTTCTGAATGAATTGGTTTGAATATATATAAAACTAAAGGAACAAGAAATTGAGATATATTTAACAAAATCATCAACTAATGATATCATTGTAGCATGATTGCAAGAACTAACGGTAACAATATATGGGTAAAACACTGTCAAGCAAGAGAGAGAGAGAGAGGGGGGGTTCGTTAAGACAGATTAGGCCACTGGAGGAAACCATAAAAAATGACTGGAGGGACTAAACACATAAGAGTAAATTGAATGAAATTTATTTGTCCGCCCGTATGTCCTTGTAAATTGAATGAAATTTATTTGTAAACCGACTATTAATAATAGAAGGTTTAAATAAGATAATTAAATAGTAAAGAAAAAAAAAACAAGTTAAGAGAAATCCATGTGAATCATTGAATAATTAAAAAAATATATTTAAAGATGTATATATAAAAGAAAGTTATATATTGATACATCACGATTTTAATGTTTTATTTTATTTTTTTGTTAATTTACAGTAAGATTTTGGATTGTTTTGAGAAAGTGATAATGTTTTTTTTTTTATAAATTTGTTTAATTTAGGCTTAATAATATAATGCTTTTTATATAAAAAATTTAAGTATTTTGTTAGAATTCAATGATTATCTTATATATTTTAATGACATCTAGAAAAAATAATCAATTATATATTTAATAATATAATTAAAACAAATTTATAGTAATATAATATATTAATTAATAGTGATACATGAAAATGTCTGCATAAAAGAGAAGGTTCTGCACATACCAAATTGGTGGGTGTTAGAAGCCTCCAATAGTAATATGTATATTGTGTTTTGATACTTGTAAATTAAGATATTTTAAAAATCTTGCATAAAATAATGGTACCTTGTACCTTATAATTTGTATTTAAGAGTTTTTTTATACGTGTTTTATAATATAGTATAGAAGTATAGATTCATATGATTTTACGTATATATCTTTAAATGAATTTTTTCAATAATTCACGTATAAACTTTTCACTTTAACATTTTTTTCTCTTATTTGAACCAACCTTATTTAAACTAATATACTGATCTTAATATAGTAAAATTACAAACACATTGGTTACAATATTTTATGATGACATATCTTGATAATCTTTTTCTTTATATTTTAATTGTTGAATTCCCTTTTTTTTTCTTTTCTTTTTCATATAAAAACAAATCTACTTTTTGATATTCACTTTTTTTTTTTTCATTTTATATTTGATTTTATTCTTTTCTAAAATTTTGTTGTTTTCTTTTGGATCGAGACCAAGTAACTTCACTACTAGTAATGTTAATCTTAATGTTGAACGATAGTTTTTTGTGAATTATATTTATTCTTCATATTAAACTTTAATATTTTCTTTTTCAGTCCAAATCTAAGGTTGAATACGAAAAAAAATGTAATGAGTTATTGGGTTTGTTTATTTTTAATTGAGCGATATTTTTCATAACTACTTTGAGTTGCATAAAAAAGTCGATATCGATGTAAGAACTAAACTAAATTAGTGAGGGTATTTTCGATAAATGATATATTGGTTTTTTAAAGTCAACGCAATGGGCCTATTGAGTATTACATTGGGTCTGATATTTATCTAGGCCCAATGGGTCAATCTTCATATTTTTACCCGTAACAAATAGTTAAAGTCGGTTGAGTAAAAAAACCGTTGATTAACAAATAGTGAATTATAACGCTTATGCAAGTGATTTTTGCATACTAAAAAAACATCTTTGACTGTTACAATATGTCAACAAAAACAATACTGATAATAACAACTTAACTTTCCCCTTTTTCTTAATTACTGTTATTCTTACCCTTTTATTATCAAATTACTTGCATTATTTTCATTCAATATGCAACCAACAAATATACAAAGTAAATGCAAGATTAAGGAGGTGTTTGGTCGGAGGTATAGATTAGTACTTAACGAGATTGAAAATAAAAGAAATTGTTTGATTTTATATAATATAATGAGCTTATTCCTCCAGAAGCTCAAATTTTTATTCCAGATTAAACAGAGCTGAATTAAAATTCATTTTTGTTTTCATTCCCTTGTCTAAACCAAACAACCCTTAATAGTCGACACAATGATATAAAAAAGGTAAAACGTCGTAGTCTGTCTTATAATTGAACGATAATTGATAAGCAGACTAAAATAATGTATAGGGACTGAACTTGTAAATTTGATAAAATGAGGGTTGAAATAGTAATTATGGGTGGGCCGGCTGGGGACGGATGAAAGGCTGGCGGGAGTGGGTGGAGCCACACTTGCACATCGAATCTTATCGACTATATTTGCCTTCTTTAACAGTCTTCTTCCGTCGGCAACATTTCTAGAGAGAGAGAGAGAGAGAGAGTGACAGATCGGAGATCACAGAGCAGAAACAAGTTCTTCCAACTCATTCACACACACAGAGATGAGGGAGATCATAAGCATACACATAGGTCAAGCTGGAATTCAAGTCGGAAATTCATGTTGGGAGCTTTACTGCCTCGAACATGGCATTCAGCCCGATGGCATGATGCCTAGGTTTGTTATTATAATCCTCTTCATTCATTTTTTAAGTATTATCTGTGAGTTTGAATCCATGTACTTTTAGGTTTGGGACGAATTTGCTGTTTTTGTCGATTCATTTAATGCATCTATAGCTTTATTTAGTGTTTCTGTCAAATCAATTTTCTGATTCCTTTCTGTTTGTCTGTTTTTTTTTGGTTTGTTTGTGTATTCTCTATTTCTCTTCCTAGTTTCTGCAATGCCGTGATCCGAACTCTGTTTTGGTTTGATGATTTCAGTTTTGATTTGCGTATTACTTCGTAGATCTGAGTTCATGGTAATGGGATCGTTAGGGCATATTTTTAGGGTTTTATGGTATTGGAAATGGAAACTTATCGGATTAGAGGCGTTTAAAGTGATTCAAACTAGGGATCTCAAGCTTAATGTGAAACCTCATGAGCACTGAACCATGATCTTGGATTTGTGTGTGTTTGTGTGTATGAAGAGATACGAATTGACTGGTAAAGTGGATCAGTTTGGGATCTGTGTTTGAATTGTGGTTGACTTTGTTGTGGACTTCTTTCCTTGTAATGTGTAACATGATCTGTCTTCTTGCCTCACTGATTGCGAGAATTGTGATAGTTTAATCCTTGATTTACTTTTGTGAAAGATTTCTTGTTATGCATAATTCTTTAGCGCCTTCGGTCTATTTCATGGAGGTTTTCTTGTTAACTGTACCCATTTTTGTCATCTGAAGTGCCCTGATTCTATCTACAGAACAAAAATGGTAAGTTTTAGATTCAACATGAGGTGTGTTAGTGTGGATATTAACAATTATACTACAAATCATAAGCTTAAGAATGAAGACACTAAATTCCATGGAATCTTTTCATCTTTCAGCAGTCTGAGCAATGAATTGGGGATGGATTTGATTATTAAGGACTGAATTTTATGTGAAACTTTTGCTTTTGTGTTGAGTAGCACTTTCGAGATCTGTGGCTAATGAAGTCTTTATTTATTATTATTTTTCTTGCAGTGACACCACACCGGGTGTTGCAGATGATGCATTCAATACGTTCTTTAGTGAAACTGGTGCTGGAAAGCATGTGCCAAGAGCGATATTCGTTGATCTTGAACCAACTGTCATTGATGAAGTCAGGACAGGGACTTATCGTCAACTCTTCCACCCTGAGCAGCTTATTTCTGGAAAGGAAGATGCTGCTAATAACTTTGCCAGGGGCCATTACACAGGTATTTATCCTAGTTATCTGCTATGTTTATCCAGCTATATAGAAACACGATAAAAACATGCTTTTCAGAGGTCAAAAAGAAAGAAAATCACACAAGGAACTTCTTTTATTTGGAATTGGCTTAATCGGCTTAACTGTCTTTCAGTGGGGAAGGAGATTGTTGATCTATGCCTTGATCGAGTAAGAAAGTTAGCAGATAACTGCACTGGCTTGCAAGGGTTTTTGGCGTTCAATGCTGTTGGTGGAGGTACTGGTTCTGGCCTTGGGTCCTTGTTGTTGGAACGATTGTCTGTTGATTATGGAAAGAAGTCAAAGCTCGGGTTCACCATCTATCCTTCTCCTCAGGTACCCATAACTGTGTTTGGATCTAAATGTGTGTAATGGTCATATGAGACAAGTTACAGTGATTATACATAGTTTCACTACATAAACAGTACTTATAACTTTCTCTTGGGTGTTTTCCTATTGTGGTCATATTCTGGCCAGTTGCGTATCAAGTTTGATTGTTCTTGGACAGCTCTTTGGTTCTGTATCTTTCCTAGTCACAAAGAAAAAGAAAAATTGAACAACATAAATACCACATTCTGTAGAAAAGCAATCATTTGTTATTACAAGATCACTAGTGGATATGGAAACTGATTTGAACTGTAAACTGGTTTACATCTTGTTACCCAATATTTATAGAAAATGTTTACGACAATTAAGATGATATTCTTTCTGGTATATATTTTCTGTCTGGCTTTCTTATCATATCAGGAGATGGACTTCGTCTGATGAAATGCACTATTGAAATTTACGAAATATATTTAGAATCTTAACAACCACCGGGGATATAGAAATTGTTGAACTATAAAGCCTTTGTGTGAGATTATAAATCATAATAAATCCCTTATGTGATTATGTTAAAAACTGCTGTGAATTCTTTGTAGGTCTCAACAGCAGTTGTGGAACCATACAACAGTGTTCTTTCTACTCATGCTCTACTTGAACATACGGATGTGGCGGTGCTCTTGGATAATGAAGCAATTTATGACATCTGCCGGAGATCACTAGACATCGAGAGGCCTACTTATACCAACTTGAACCGACTGATTTCTCAGATCATATCCTCTTTGACGACTTCCCTCCGTTTCGATGGAGCCATTAATGTTGATATTACAGAGTTCCAAACAAACCTTGTGCCATACCCTCGTATCCATTTCATGCTTTCTTCGTATGCACCTGTAATATCAGTCGAGAAAGCGTACCATGAGCAGCTCTCGGTACCTGAAATCACAAATGCAGTGTTCGAGCCTGCAAGCATGATGGCTAAATGTGATCCTAGACATGGAAAGTATATGGCCTGTTGTTTGATGTATCGTGGAGACGTTGTCCCTAAAGATGTCAACGCTGCTGTCGCCACAATTAAAACCAAGCGCACTGTGCAATTTGTTGATTGGTAAGACACCATGATAGCATCTAGATAATTGACTTTTATTGCAAACTGATCATTGTTTTACTTAAATACCAAAACAAACCTAAAGTTTGTAAGAATGAGTGGTTTTGGAAAAACGGCGAACACTTAAATGCAAAAGAAAAAACATGACCTCTAATAGGAATACCTGGAGAAGCAAGACCAGAGTAGCATACTAGGGATGAGGATCTAGATGGGAGGAAGGTTAGCGGTCAGTTGTATATGACCATTTGGTAGTGGTTTAATAATATAGAAAGTGGCTTATTCCGAAAGCTTCTAGGGGGAGCTTTATGCAGAAAGCCAAGTTTTTTCCATACCTGCCTCTTCCTGTTAAAAAAAACATGCTCCTTCCATCTATGAAAAAACCCTCCCAAACAAAAACGTTCCCAATCTATACATACAAATTAATCCACTAGACAACTTTATCCATACAGGACTTAATCGAAAACCAACCAAACAACCCCTAAGTTAGACCATGGGTGTGTAGTTTCCATACGTTTATGTTTCTCCGGTACTTGCTTCTTTTTATATCGTCGTTCCTCACGCATATCTAGTTTCTCAAAATTTAGTACGTTTGTCTTTCTCTGTCTCTATTTTTATTGCTTTTGCTTACTCATCACATTTTCAATGTTTATTGTATCTATTTTTATCCATTTCGGACACTTTTCACTAGCCGGGGTCTTCACGGAAACAACCGCTTTACCCTAAATTTTTTAGGGTAGAAGTCAGGTGTATGTACATCTTCCCCCCACCTCACCTCTGGGTGGCATATACTGTGTGCGTTTGATTTGGTTTGGTCCAAAACTTATCTTTCAGTGTAGTATTCCCTTTTGCAAGGTAGATGGTTTGTTTGGTACATGAATTTTATTTCGGGTAATTTGGGAACTAATATTCTTATTATGTTGGTTGGATAAACAGGTGCCCAACTGGTTTCAAGTGTGGGATCAATTATCAGCCACCAACAGTGGTACCAGGGGGAGATCTTGCGAAGGTGCAGCGAGCGGTTTGCATGATCAGCAACAATACAGCGGTTGCTGAGGTGTTTTCACGGATCGACCATAAGTTTGATCTGATGTATGCAAAGAGGGCATTCGTTCATTGGTACGTGGGTGAAGGCATGGAGGAAGGTGAGTTCTCGGAAGCCCGTGAAGACCTTGCGGCTCTGGAGAAAGATTACGAGGAAGTTGGTGCTGAAGGAGTGGAGGATGAAGGTGAAGACGAGGAGTACTGAAATTAATGGCGAGAGGTGTTGTTTTTGTGGAATAATATCGGTCATTGGCTTTCTTATGTTTCTCGTAAACTATGTGTGCTTATATTCTTGTATGTTTGGAAATATACTCAGGTGATTTGCAAAGAAGAAAGTAATTTCTGTTCGGTGTGTTTCTCTGTTTAATAGTTGGTTGATTTTGGTTATGTTTTACCGTTTTAAATACATTTCTTCGCAGAAATTAGATAATTATGTCTTTAGTATAGTTACTATATGAGATATACAGTGTCTCCTTCTTTTGTTAACCAATGTTTTAGTGTTAACCTTGTTAACCAATGAGGGTCATTCATCTTGAAAATCAATGGCTTAGATTAAATCATTTTTTTAATATTTAAATGGTTACCATGTATGACAAGGATTTTTACATATATGAAGAGGGCAAAATAGCCAAGTGATAGAAAAACCTAATAAGGAAAGCACCCTTGTTTCATGATATGTCTAAAATGGTAGTTTCCAAAATTGGGATGTGATGTGTATATATGAACTTGTGTTTGATGTGCCTATATGAAATAGGATTTGATGACCATATTTGAATTTGGGTTTTGATGTGCATATATGAACTTGTGTTTTATGTGTGTATATGAACCTCTCTCATTAAGTGTAAAGCAACTCGGGTGACAAAAAGCGTTATATGCATATATGAAATTGGGTATAAATGGTTATATGTACATATATGAAATTGGGTATAAATGGTTGGATGTGCATATATGAAATCGGGTTTTGAGGAACCAAACTCGTGAATATGATGCTATGAATTAGGAACAAGATGAATAATATGATTAATCTTTAAAAAAAATTCTAAAAAATAACTTTCATATTTATCCATACGTTAATCTAGGAATGTAAATATTACTATTAACCAATTTTAATCCTTAAATCCCTAAACTACCCCTAATTAATGCCCCATGTGTTTACTAAAATAAAGAAAAATACTAAAATCCTATTGGTCTATATAGGTTACTATATTATAAAGATGACATAAAAAACTCTTAAAAACAAGTCTTAAAGCTTAATGTACCGCTATTTAATGCTAATTACTTAAAAAACAGCCATAAAAGCTATATGTACTACATTTAATGTTATTCATTAATTTTCAATCATTATCTCTAACCATTTTAACTTCCCTAAAATCATTTCCCATTTTAACTCCCCTAAAATAACTCTCAGCATATTTTAGATATAAAAAATCTAAAATATAATTAAAAAATCTTACAGAATATTTTATAAAAAAAATTATATTATTAAACCAAAATAAATTACATTATATTATTAAGTCTAAATTAAACAAACTTATATAAAAAAATCATTATCACTCTTTCACAACCATCCAAAATCGTAATGTAAATTGACAAAAAACAGAAAATAAAATGAAACATTAAAATCGTGATGTATCTAGCTGCATTGCGCGAGTACACTTCTAGTATATATATAAAATTTAAAAATCTTATTAAAAAAGTGTTTCAACCCAACTAAATCATTGCACAATGGGCGTTGGCAAAGGGGCGAAACGACTTTGATCGAATATATAGGTTCAAGTTCGAATCATGTGAGAGACGGATTTGAACTCTCCTGCTAGTCTCAACCGATGAGTCAACTTTATTAGACAACATTCTTTTTCTTTCTCTCGTCCTTACGTTTATCCATAGCCCTTATTTTATTTTGGGTGTTACTTACTATTCGCACCCATTAGATGGGATGCTAATAGTTTGATTGCCTATGATATGACACTTGATTCCCTCACCTTTTTTTTTTTTTAAAAAGAAACATTGAATACTTAATTCCCTCGCTTCTTCATCAACTTTTTAGTTTTTTCATTTTTTAGATTAAACTTAATATGCGATTTGTACCTGTTTAAGTATTAATTTTTATTTTTTATGTTAAAACTAAAAAAATTGTATATCTAAAAACAAAAGAATTTTGTATATTTTACAATATATGTACTTTTCTTTTATCATAGTTTATATTTGAAATAAGAATAACTCATTATTTTTAGAGTAAATTACACTTTTGGTCCCTGTGGTTTCTATCTACTATCAACTTTGGTCCCTCTTTTAAACTAATTACAATTTTAGTCATTGTGGTTGTCATTTTATTTCACTATCGGTCCCTTTGACTAACTTCCGTTAAACAAGTCAATTAACTCAAGGGTACTTTAGTCTTTTTATCATTTTTACTTACTTTAACTTAAAAATAATACATATACATATGATATTAATATAATATACTATCAATAAATGAATATATATAAAAGATATGAATGTGGGACCCACCACTACCACCACCAAGTTTTCTTCTTTTTTCTCCATTTTTATGAACACATGCAAAACCCAAATATATAGCAGTGGTGATGAACACCTGCAAAACCCAAATATGTAGCAATGGTGGTGGCTATTGACCCAAATTTACGACCCAAATCTTTTTTCTCCATCTTTGATCTATACCTGCAAAACCCAAATCTGCCTCACTCAATCTCTCATTCCACCTTTGATGAACATCGACGGGTATTGATTTGTTGCTTCCCACTGGTTCGGTAGTGGTGGTGGTGGGCCTGGTGGCCGGTGGATATGAAGAGGGGTGGGTATTGATTTGTGTTGGTGGTGGCCACTGGTTCGTAAACCCCCACCCACCACCTTCAAAAGTCAAAACCTCTGGTAGGTTTCATCTGGATAACTAGGTTCCAATCAAGGTGCGGTGGTCTTTATCGGGCAAGATTTTTTTTTCTTGGACAACCACTGATAAAGGGGGAAGGCCAGAGAAGAACCCTAACCTCAAGCCTGTGATTGTTGGGATGGAGTTGAAATCCGAAGAGACGCCACTACCATCGATTGCCATCGCCATGGAAAACCCACCTGGAAAACATTTGACATCTCCAACTCTAAATAATCACATAAAGTTTCTGTTCTTTTGTTAGATGTCTCTGTTCCAATTTCAGTCCTTCCAATGAAACAACCAACCCATTTATTCCAGATTGTAATAAATATGAAATCTCATTGAATAACTTATCTTTTATCAAGTGAATCAATGGTGATAACTTATCAAGTGATCAAAATTGAAACAAAATGGCAACTACAATGACCAAAACTGTAATTAGTTTAGAAGAGGGACCAGAGTTGATAGTAGATAGAAACCACAGGGACCAAAAGTGTAATTTACTCTTCTTTTTATATAACATTTTGTTGTTTTTTCTCATTTTAAATGAAAAAACTATTAAAATTTTCCATTTTAAATGAAAAAACCATTAAAATTTTCCATTTTGAATGATTAAGTCAATGAACTTTTTTTTTTCAATAAATTAAATCATCGAACTTCTAAAAATTGGTTACTTACATCACTTTAACATAAAAAAACTGCATGTAACCGGTTATCTTTTGATTCTTCCTATTTTGATATATAAGAATAGATCAAAAAAAGGGAAATCGTTGGTAGGGGCAACAACATGTTAGGCATGTGGATAACGGACAACGTTCGGGTAACGGGGAGTGGCGAGGCGGAGCGATACAATTGTTTGTGAGGGGTATTAATGGCATAGAGTTTGAGAACGGTAAACCTGATTTAGATTTGTTTTTTACTTTAAAACCTTCATAGTTAGTTCCAGGTACCTTTAAAAAAAGGTAAACAATTTTTAGAAGTTCGATGGTTTATTTATTCAAAAAATGTTTAAAAACTTAATCATTCAAAATTAGAAAGTTTAATGGTTTTTTATTTGAAAAAATAGTTGAGGGACTTAATCATTTAAAGAAAGTTTAATAATTTTTTATTCAAGAAAATAGTTCAACGATTTAATCATTCAAAATGCAATAGTTTATTGGGTTTTTTTTTACACTTTTCCTTTAATATTAAAAACAAACAATTTGATTTTTTGTGTTTAGTTAAATCAAAGTAGTTAGTAACAATATAATTTTAAAGATGGTAAATAAAATTATGAAAAAAGAATTATGAGTTTTAAATTCAAACTAAGAAAAAAGAATCGTAGATGAAGAAGGCCTTTGGTGAGTCGAGAAGTTTGGAGGATGAAGATGTGAAAATCGTCAAGGATTAAGGTGTTGTTCGGTTCGTTTTCTGTTAAGATCTGTATGGATATAGTTGTCTGTATGGATATAGTTGTCTGTGTGTTAACAGATAAGTTGTTGTTCGGTTGTTGTGCTGAATAAACGGTCTAAATGTTAGAAATGACCATTTTACCCTTTCGTTATTAATTAAACATTTGTTGATGAAGTTTTACAAAACAACAACATTTACAGCAAAATATAGATTAAACAATAACAAACACATAGTAAAACAATTCTTTTACAACAATTTTTTATAGATCAAATAGTCTAATAAATAAAATCAAATAGAAACCCAAGTAAAAAAAAACCCAAATTAAACCACAGTGGATGAAGATTTTCATCTCATCTCCCCCACTATAATTTCCCAATAATCGAGACAAATGCCAATAAAAAAAAACAAATTAAACCACATCGTTTAATCCATGCCCACCTAACAATGAATATTGGTTTGATTTGGAGAAAACGCTATAATGATGAAGAAACCCTATCTTCCAAATGGAGTAGGATTTCCCCAGAAGCTCCGTTTTCATGCCTTCGATTGTAATGGAGAAAAAAACAACAGAAGAGAAGAAGAGGCGCAGATTAGCAGCAAGAACACACAACGAACAGAGGGGAGAGTCTTGTTCCTCTTGAGATTCCAGATCTGCTGCTGTTCCTCTTGAGATTCCAGATGGTGGGGAGAGTGTTGTCATCAAACAGAGGGGAGGTCGAGAGGGTTTTCATGGAGATTGAGAAGGTACTTCATGGAGTCGAGAGAGGTTTTTTCATGGAGATGAGAGGGTTATTTCACCAGGTTAGATCACCAGGTCGAGAGGGTTATTCCAGATCTGCTACTGTTAGAGCTTTTTTTCTTTTAATGGGAGGGGTACATGGGGAAAATGGATAGCTGAGTGTAAAGGACTTAAATAATTTAGCTGACCGAATCAACCACCATCTGAGCGATTAAGCCAACACCGAACAGATAGATATGGCTGTGCGAATCAGCCATATCTTCCATACAGACCGTTAAGCCACAAACGAACATACCCTAACTCAAACTTCTCACCGGAACCCAACCATTTACGTTCTCATCCTAATGTGGGTCTATTTCTCATCAAACGGTCGATAACCACTTTTTAACGTTTTTCTCATCATTAACTCAACTTCTCATCGGAACCCAATCCTTTACGTTTTTATCATATTTATATATTAACATAACTTGTTTTTTAATTCAATCAAAATAATAATAAAGTATCTTTAAAGTAAATAAATATAAAAATAACATAAACTATTATTGTACTATAAATACGATTAGCTATAGTGAATTATATATAATAATATTATTAAAAAAGAATATTTAAAAAATTAATATAGAAGAATATTTCAAAACTGATTAATTGAGTGTTGAAATTGGGTTAACGTAACTCAACCCAACTCAAACCGTCAACCCGTCGCTAATATATATTATTTCGATAAATTTATATATATATATATATATATATACACACACACTAGGCATATACCCGCGCGATGCAGCGGAATGTAAGTAAATAACGAACAATTAATGCTACTTCCTTATAGACATGTTATCAACAATCAACCATGACCTATGAATCACAATTTATGAAACCCTAAACCCATAAAGATATTCAATAATTAGTTTATATTACAATTATTGACAAAAAAAATTATAATTATATAATTTATAATAAAAATGAAACGTATTTTACGATTATGTATTTTTAATGTGCTAATAGTAGAAAAAAATAAAACGTATGGATAGAAAACAAATTAGTTCGTAGATATTCATGATATTTAATAGTACAGTTAAATTAAAAAATATTCAATATTAGGCTCGTTTTGAAGATATTGATGAGACAATTATAATAGTATACTTTGTAGAAAAAGAAACTTATTTTTTCATTGCATTTTTGTTCATATACGATTATTTGTGTTAATATGATAATAGTGTAAAATAAAAAATTAAAAAATAAGGGATATAAAATGAATTAAATAAGTAATTGTAAGGGTGACAAATGTAACATTATAAGGGTGATAAGTGTTATTGTATAAAAACTTAGGGTAATAAGTGTTATTGTATAAAAGCTTAGGATGATAAGTGTTATTGTACAAAAGTTTGTACAGTAACCGTATTAGTTTTTTTATATAGTAGTAGAGATTTAATTCATAGATATTCATGATATTTAATAGTATGGTTAAATTTAAAAATATTCAATATTGGGCTCGTTTTGAAGGTATTGACGAGACAATTATAATGATATAATTTGTAAAAAAAGAAACGATTTTTTTCATTGCATTTTTGTTTATATACGATTTATTTGTGTTAAAATAATAAGGGTGTAAAATGAAAAATGAAAAAACAAGGGATAGAAAGTAAATTAGATAATTAATTGTAAGGGTGATAAATGTAAAATTTAACTTTAATAGCTTTCCAAAAACCGTTTTCCAATAACTACTTTTTTTTTCAATAACCCTAATAGAATTTTAATATAATAGTATAGATACTACCTTAATATGCATTTACACCAAATGTCTTAAACACAACTCTTTAAACATGTAATACAAGACTTTAAAGCATAAAAATCAAAAAACTCTTAATTACAAGTTGTGAAGCATGAGATACAAGTCTTTGATTCAAGAATTTTAAAACCCTTCTACCCATGCCAACCTGCTTTCTGACCCCTTCTACCAGCCCATACCCTTCTACCAGCAGGCTTTCTGACTCCTTCTACCAACCCATACCCCTCTTCCTCTACCAACATGCTTTACGTGGTATAGATATGTGACCTCAAGCCATACCTTTCTACTAGCCCATGTGTGTGTGTGTGAGAGAGAGAGAGAGGGAGAGGGGGGGGGGATAATCTGTAGCATATAACACGTTGTAGAAGCTTTGGTTTTCTCCATTTTCTATACCCAACATCATTTGTAAGCTCCCAAATTCTTCAACTTCAGCTCCAGGTAATAAGTTGGGTTTGAGTTTCATTTTTATTTTCATTTTGTATTTCACCACCTCTGTTTGGGATCTTCATAAACTCTGTATACTCGTATTTATTCTGTAGTTCACCACTTCTGTTTCTTTTGTTCTATTTAACTCGATCAGACCTGTTGAAGTTGCTCTCCTAAATCTATGCTCCTTTCTTCTGCGTAGTAAGGTACCTCTCTTTGCTCCAACAGTTCCTGTTTTTATTTGAAAATACAACAATATGGTCATGTGACTGCACAAAAATACAACAATATAAAAATACAACAACAGTTGTTCCTGCTTTTATAATAGTAGTCTTGTCCATTTTCTTTGCTCTAATACAGAAAATGCAAAAAACTAAATACATAGTTGAGATTTATAAGAATGCATAGATCTAACATTTTTGTGTATTCTTTCTCTATCCTAAATCTGTGTAGCTTTCAAGAGTGGCAATCAACCAAGTACCTTTAACATATTAAGGCCGTCTTCCATCATGGTGATATCTGAATCATAAAATGCACAGGAAGACTTTAACATTTTTGTATTTTTGTTTTTAAACTAATCAATACCTCAATTAGCTGGTCATTTTTTAGAAGACTCTTCACTCTATATGTTTGATTTCCTAACAGATATTCATGTCTCAGAAGAACTCTCTTCTTTTTAATAGCTTCCCTGAAGATGGAGAAAAAAGGAATAGGGAAAAAATCTTTAGAAAAAAATAGGAATAAGAAAGAAATCTTTAATTAGGGTTTACAACGGTGGACGAATTGGGTTAGACAGAGGGATTCTAAGTGTAAAGTATCTAATAAAACCATCACTACAATTTTATTTTTACAAAAAACCCTAAGAACTGATTAAAAATAAAACTGGCTCTAGCAATCCAGTGATGGTGGTAAGTTGGTGTAGACTGAGGATGACAGTGAAGAAAATCCGTTTCACTTCCCTAGTTACAAAATAACCATATACGACCTTTTGAACTTGATATAAAAAACAGTCAACATATTTTTGAAGGGAGATTGAGTGTGTTGCAGAAGCAATACCTGGCTTTCTAGAATAGGGAACAACAACATCAATTCCAACACACCTTAAGTGTTTTGCTAAGCCCTCCTCCTGGGTGTGGAAAAAACAATTAATGGAACTAATAGTGTACGACTCCTTGATGACAAACACAAGAATAAGAGAAGCTAAGGTCATCCATTGACCACCTAGATCTAATCATGTAAATTGATCACTTCTAAAAACGAATTGTGGACAAAAGTATATGCTGCCATCCATCACTGGTAGATTAGCTTCATTGTTACCTTCTACCTTCATTATTACTCTTTCCTTCCAGAATAACTCTATTTTTGGATCTCCATAAACATTCCTTTGTTGGCCAAATTACAAGGCACTTCTGATTCAAATCATTCCAAAATATGTTCACAAGAAAGGAATAAAGATACTCAGGGCCGGTCCAATGGTTTTGGAGCCCTGAGCAGAAACCCAAAAATATGCCATTAATCCAATAAATTAAGAACACATTTTTTTTCCTTTAGGCCTAAATTTTGGTGGGTTCTACCCAAGAAAAGAAACAATCTTGAAGCATCAATATATGGATATGTGATTTGATGCATATTTTAATTACAACCAAAAGATCAATTCAAGGTTCTGATAGAGCGGTTTGATTCGTTTATACCAACTCTCCACATATTTCCATCTTGTGGATCCCATCTTTAGTCCCCTTCGCATCAACTAGACCGAACCCCCTATGAAAAAGTGTGCTACATAAATGGAACCCATAAAAATTCAAAATTGTGGATAGTGAAAAGTAGTTGAAAAGAGTTATGCGGTTGATCAGTAACCCTAAGTAAAATAACTTAAGACACTTTAGATCCTTTAAAGCATCCGCAAGAATTTCAAGCAAAAACAAGAATTTGATTTGTAAAAGATTAAAATATAATCTTGTAGTTTATCAGAAGTGTTTGAGTATTTGTCAAATGCCCTAAAGACCCTCATATAGAGACAAATCAGATAGATCTTGTGGATCAAAACCAATATTGCGCAAATGATGATGATGGGCAAGTAAGTTACTTTAAGTTGAAAGTTTCCAAGAAAAAAGGTGAATAGCAATAGAAAATATCAAATAAGTGTATAACCAAGCAAATAGAAATATCAAATAGCAATCACCAAATAGCAGGCCTGGCCCTGGGGCCGTGCAGCCCGTGCGGCCGCACAGGGCATCAAAGCCGATAGGGGCATCAATTTTTTTATATATTGTTACCTTATTAGTATAGGTTTAATAATTTGGGTTTGGGATAAAAAAAATCAAAGCCCATTTTGGTTATTGATAGGTTTGTATTTTTAAATCTTAATATCAAAAATCAGAGCCCATATCAAAAACCAAAGCCCATATTTGTTTATTGGAGTCTGGAGAATGAAAAAAAAAAGTAAATAACGTCTTCTTCCTTCTAGGCTTCTAGCATCAATCGACATCGACTCTTCCGATTTCCAATACAACGTTCCACTTCCAGAGGCATGATTCAGGGTCGTTAGCCGTTAGGCCGACGATGTATCGGTGTATGGGTCGATGCTTGTTGTCGGTCATCAGTGACTATATATACGAGATATACGACGACCTATTCACATCAAATGCGATTTCTTGATTTTCTTCTCAAATCTTAATCTTTCATTGTCTATTCGTCAATTCTTCTCAATCTCAATCTATGCGGTTGACCGACTGTGCTTCTGCCTTCTGTGGATTTCATTGTCGGTTGACTCGGTTCTTTCACTAGTCAGTAGTCACCAATTGCGATTTCAGATTTCTTGATTTTTTTTTCTCAAATCTCCCACTGTCCCAGGTATGCTTTTTGTTTCTAAACTCTAAATTCATTGTATTTCCAATTGCAAATTCCAAATTTTGTGTGGCTGTTGATAAGTGATGAATGATAATTAAACCCTAGTTTTAGGAACTCTTGTGTGGGTACTGTGATAATCAATTTCATTGTGTTTTAGTGTTTAAAGTTGATAATGGTGGAAATTTGGGGAAAAAACCCTAGTTTTTAAGAAGATGAATTTTGTTTAGAACTTTGGTTTTGCCATTTTGGCTTGCTGATTTTGCCACTGTCCACTTATTTTGGCTTACTGATTTTGCCACTTTGATTTTGCCAAAAATGAAAGATTTGTTTGCAGAAAAAGGGTCTATAAGGGAAACCAACATCGATTTTCCAAAAGATAAACTTGGTAGACACTTTTCTTGTATGTCCGGAAGCTACGAAATGGTGGATCTTGTGATAGAAAATGGTTGGTTTATTCAAAAGCGTTGGATAAAGTTTTTTGTTTTTGCTGTAAGATATTTAAAACTGCTTGGTTTAGATGTCAATTAGCTATCGAAGGGATAAATGATCGGAGACATTTAGGTGAAACATTGAGTTTGCATGAAAATAGTCCTGAGCATATGATTAACTTAAGAACTTGGTCTGAATTGCGAGTGAGATTGATTTTGCTGACTGTACCGTCACGGTAGCATATGCGGAAATAAGTTTTTCAAAATTATAGTTATTGAAGTCGTATCTAAGGTCTACCATGAGTCAAGAAAGGCTAAACGGATTAGCAATTTTGAGTATTGAAAGTAAATTTTTAGCGAATGTCGAATATGAAAAATTGATTGATATTTTTGTTTCAAGAAATGCACGAAGACATCGTTTTAGGTGACGTAGGTTTATATTTTGTAATTTGGGGTTTTGGTTTTATGCCCCCCCCCCTCTTTTGTACTTTTTATTTTAATTAATAAAAATCGGCACAAGGATGAGCCACCTAGTTTGACTAGGTTCCAAACCCTTTAAAAAAATCGTATATTTTGTCGTTTTATTTACTTAAAACCACCTAGGGGCACTTTTTTAGCATCTTCGCACATGGCATCAAAATCCTTAGGAACGGCCCTGCCAAATAGCAACTTTCAAGACCAAGATTCATTCAACTCATTCAAGCAAATAACAATCACCAAATATGCAAATATGCAATAATGCGAATAACCAAGAAAATATGAAATAACATAGATTCTGAGACTTGGGAGTTGGGAGCAAAATCAGAAGGAAAACACCTGGGACTTGGGAGAAAATTGCAAAATTATAATCTGAGGTACTCCTCTAAAATCCTTGTCGTGCTCCGTCCAAAATCAAAAGAAGGAAATCGTTCGTGGTTCTCGTTTGGTTCGTCACTGGACTGGACGATTCGTTTGTGGACCGATTTGACAGCGAGGGTTTAAGTCTTTGAGAGCGAGGTCTGATTTGAGAGAGCTGGGTAAAAAGAATTTTGAATTTTTTTAGAAATAACCTATCAAAAGCATTTTGTACTTGGGTCTATACAAAAATAATCTTTCAATGCGATAAAGCCCAACTACAACGCAATAAATACAATTTTTTAAGTTTGGAATAAAAAAACAATCTACCAATAATAAATATCACGTATAAAAACATCATATTCAATTTAAAATATATTTATAACTTTTAAATGTCATTTAACTTGTAAAAAATATTTTTATTGATTAATACTTAGATTAATTATGATTAAATAATTAAAATTAATTTGGAAAATAAAGGTACTAAAGAAGCCTATGAAAAAATTTAATCATGTTTGAGTCTATACATCAAGCGCCGTTTATAAAGAAATTTTACACGATGAATAAGGTACGATCAACTAATTATTATTACACACTGGTACAATATGTATCTACTTAAAATGATTATGTTTTTTTTTTGCAGGACATGCTTACAGATTGATATTTTACGTGGTTTATCATATTATAAATCTACGGATGTGCATTTTACATATGATTATAACGTCTGTTTTGTTTAGTCATGGATTTCAAAAATTTTAACGAGTTGTTAATATGTGGATTTAGAAATTCAGCTTGTGATTATTTTCTAGATATCTTGTCAAGAAACCGTATTTTATTTAGTAATTATTTTGCAATTAAACCACACAAATCTATCAAAAACTGAGAGAAAGGTAGAATAAGATGAACAAAAACATAAGTGTCAGATTAGTTATTTGAAACATAATTAGGATTCACCACAACTAGTATATATATATATATATATATATATATATATATATATATATATATATATATATATATATATATATATATAATATTTACAACTATTATAATTTACAACCCAAAAAATATATCATGTTAGTCTAATTAACAACCCAAAATATATATACAAATATTAGTCCGATCTACAGCCCAAAGACCAAAATTAATCCAACTACGTTAAAGCCCGAATTAATTCAACTAGGTCGATCAATATGTCTCAATAAGCACGGTTGCACCAGTACACTGAAACAACTAGATCAACATTGTTGTTTTCATTGCATAAATAAACATATAAATTATGTTTCAAACAATAGATTTCAAATTAGAAGTATTAACATGAATGAATATATGGAGTATGTTTTAAAATAAAAGTTGGAACCATGAATTTTTGTTTTTATTGCATTGATGTTGTGAAAAGTTTGATTTTTATTGCGTAAAGAAATATCATATATATTTTTTGTAGGTTGTAACTTTGTATTTTTATATCATATTTCCTATGTGTATGAGCAATGGAAAATACTCCTAAGCCTCCAAAAATCGAAGACAATGATGAATCAAACACGTCTAAGAAAAGGGGATGTAGAACCTCAAACATTTGTAATAACTAATAACTTTGCTGGCTACATTTTTAGTATTGTTTATCGAATTTCAATCGTTAACTTTATGTATATTTCTAACCCGTCAACCCAACCCAACCCAACCCACCCTAACCCGCAAGGGTTGGGTTGGGTTATACTTTTGAATGAGTTGGGTTGGGTTGAGAATTTTCAAACCGCCATAATTGGGTTGGGTTGTAAAAATGTCAAAAACTGCCCAACCCAACCCGTGTACATCCCTAGGTGTAAAGAGATCACCCATTTTATTTTTGGGAAATTGAATCAAATAGCCTAAGTACTTAGGCGATTGCACCTCCTAGCCATTTCTCCCCCTATTTTGCAATTTTAGCCACATGTCCGCAATCAGACAACTAAAGACAAAAAAATCCTGCGGATTGCGGCATGTCCGCAACGGGTCGGGTCAACCAGGTCCGCAATCCGCCATAACCTGACACGTGGCAAGTCCAGATGAAACCCTAATGTGCAACTCCACGACCACAATGGTGGACCTAGCCCCTCATACACGTGTCCTTTTCTGGTTAACCCTAGACCATGCCATGTCCGCATCCACACCATATTTTCGCAATTTTCACCCATTTTTTTTTTATTTTTATCACGTTTTTGACGTACGTTTTTGTTGCGGATTTGCACTATTTTTTCCCTAGATAATTTCCAGTTGTACTGTTGAGTAGGTGAATTAATTGAATGCTTTTATACAATTTGATTCCATGAATTATTTCTATAAGAATAACAATGTTGAAAAGGGAAGATAAGTAGATTTGCAATCTGAGAAAGTTTTAGTAATTTGATTCTGTTTCATATGTTTTTTTCTTGAAGATGGGTTATGTTTCTCAAAAAATAAAGTTAAGTATTTTAGGTGGAGGTTACTTTCAACAGAATGATCAAGAGTGGGAGTATTTTACTGATCAACCGATGGTTCGCGCCATGGTGTCATCAATCATCACACATTATATGTTGGTTAATTATGTTCGAGACAAATGTGGTATGGACTCTATTGTTGGTACCACCAGAACTGTGTACAAATATTCTGGTCAACTCTATGAGTTAAGAATTAATGACGATGTTTCTTGTTTCCTGTAAAATGCTATCGCTTTAACAAATCTGCCAATACTTCACGTGTCCGATGATGTGACGATATGCGGGGGAAGCAACGTTGGTGATAGTTCGAACACCGAAGGCGCTCCAAATATGTATGTCCCCGAGTAGAGTCAAATTTCTTACATGCATGCCTCGGTTCCCTGAACAGAGTCAAACTCCTTACGTGCCTCGGTTTGGTTCTAAAATCGAGCATGCATATGCGTATGGTAGGAGTGACTATAACCCTGATTTTGTTCCGAAGACAGAAGAACCGGTAGAAGAACGAGAAGAACAGGAAGACGAAGACGTAGAATAATTTTATTAAGACGCCGATGAGTCTCATGTTTATCACTTGGGTCTTTCTGGTGTTGATACAGATGAAGAAGAAGAAACGTATGACACCAGTCCTGTTAAATCATTTGGTGGGATAAATGATTTCTTTGGTATGCCTCCTCCCTTCCGAAAGACGAAGAGCCCGTCATCACACCAAACGAAGCACCCACATCTTATAATCGTAGTAGATGAGTGAATCTAGGGGATGTTTCCCATGAAAGAAGAAATGACACTCGCTCTCGGGATTAAGACCCTTGAAGAGGGTTTCCACTTTAGAGTTGAAAGATCTTTAAAAACCCGATACGAGGCGAGATGTGTGCATGCTAACTGTGATTGGCGTATATATGCGGCATGTGTAAAGAATACCACTATGTTCCACGTACGAACTCTGCGCGACGTACACATTTGTTCAAGGACCCAGATGCATACTATCCACTGTAACGCCAATAGAAGAGTATTGGGTAATACTTACCATCGACACATCAAGTATATAACGAACATGTCTCTTGTCAAGGACAAGAGACCTATCCCGACGAACACACCTAGGAAGCCTGGGCTGCCTCGTGAAAACTGGGATGTGCCAGGAAATGTCTCCAAGATCCAAACATGGGAGTTACAGGTTGTTAAAATAAGAAATGCATTATCAATGTATAAGTATTTTAATAATAGTAAATCAACTAACCTTGAACGCATGTAAGAACCCTGTCAGTGTCAACTTCTTGTGGTCTGGTGTACGTCTCCGGATGTCCCCGTATATCTGCCTAAAGGTGGGTTCCCAGACATAAGAACCCCAAGGAAATCGGTTCCAAATCCGAAAATCTTGTACTGCAGTAAGCACAGTGGTGGAAACGGGCAAATGAGGCTGTTGGCCAAGAAAGAAGACCTCCACCATGATCATCAAGCAAACACGGACAACATCATCGTCCGTAAGCTGATCTCCATCGCCTCCCAGTGATGAAAATCTCCTAACTAAATGGGAGATCAACAACCTATCCTCACCATAAAAAACCCTACGGATAAAATCGCGAGTCCTCTTACTCTGTGGCAATGACGACACCACTCCAAAGCGGAGTCCTGTCACGAGACAGAACTCCTCCCGCCCAAATCTCAGTAGATGTTCTTCCACCTAAATTGTAAAAAAATAAAGTTTAGGAACCTAAAGTGTCATAAATTACAGTTTAGGGACCAAAATGCCATAAAAGATAGTTAAGGGACCTAAAGTGTCATAAATTAAAGTTTAGGAACCTAAAGTGTCATAAAAGATAGTTAAAGGACCTAAAGTGTCATAAATGAAAGATAAGGGACCTAAAGTTTAAAAAAATGAAAGTTAAAGGATCTAATGTGTCATAATTGAAAGTTACGGGACCTAAAGTGTCGTAAATGAATCTTAGGGACCTAAAGTGTCATATATGAATGTTTAGGGACCTAAATTGTAAGAAATGCAAGTTAAGGGACCTAAATTGTCATAATTGCAAGTCTTGGGACCTAAAGTGTCATAAATTTAAGTTAAGGGACCTAAAGTGTCATAAATTAAAGTTAACGGACATAATGTGTCATAATTGCAAGTTAAGGGACCTAAAGTGTCAAAAATTAAAGTTAAGGGACCTAATGTAACACCCCGATTTTTAGGAAGATTTAATTTCAAGTTAATACAAATGGGTATTTTAAGGGAAAATGAAGAAATAGGATTTTTGGACTTGAATCCTATATTTTATAGCCTTGTTGGATGAATGGTTCAATTACGAGTGCAACGGTTCTTTCCGGAGTAAAATCGGAGTTAAAACGAAGAAGTTATGACCAAAACAGTGATCGGGCAAGAAAAATGAGGAATCAGGTGGCAGTGCTCGTTGCGGATCTCCACGCGAATGGATCGGCACCACCATTAGCATGGTCCGAGCGGATTGATTAGCGCCGCCATCAGCGCAGAGCCACATTGTGCATTTAAAAGTGGGAAACCGACCACTAAATCTCATTTCTCACAAAAACCCTAAATCTCTTCCCCTTTTCTCTCCCAAATCAACCCCCAAACCCCAAATTCGAACCTTAACTCATGTTTGAAGGATTTCCTCCTTAAAACACATGATTCTTCATCACCTAGCAAGTTTGGAGGTTAGAGCCATAAGCTATCATCTTCTTCTTCATCAAGTTTTTTAGGGATTCTTCCACCCTTGTTCTCTCTTTTGTAGGTTGGAGGTTGTGGCATTTTGGTGAACTAGAAGTGT
This sequence comes from Arctium lappa, assembly GCA_023525745.1. NCBI lineage: Eukaryota > Viridiplantae > Streptophyta > Magnoliopsida > Asterales > Asteraceae > Arctium > Arctium lappa. The sequence continues at coordinate 14,358,023 of CM042056.1, read as the reverse complement.
TTTGGTTGGTGGATTCAAGCTTGGGTTAAGGTAATCTTCTATTTTTTTCTTCATCTATGAAAGTTAGGTTTTTGGGTATAAGTTGAGGTCTTCATGTTTAATGTTTAGGGAATGATTCTTAATGGTTGGATGTGAGTATTTACGGTTGGAAATGTATGGATCTAGGTTTTTGGAAGTTTTTGGCTTGAGGATCCAAGTTTTCTTTAAAGGAGCTCAAGTTTGGTAAAATCTAGATTTAGCCTAAATCTAGTAAGGTGAGTTCAAGTTGATTTGTGAAAACGTTGTACATACCAAAACGTCTATTTTTAAAGTTTTAAAGTGTTTATGTGTTTTACATGAAATGATTAATTGTTGAGTTATTTGGTGAGTTTTGGGGACAATTTTCTAGTTTTGATAGCTCAACGTAGAGCTATGGTCATAATTTATGGTTATTGGAGATTTACATATTTTGAGTGCGTGCATCATTCAATTTGGGGTCATGTAATGTTTTAGCCCCGTCTGCTTTGGATCCATGAGCACTTTTATCACTTTGTCCGATGATGGAACGACTTGGTTTCCACATCGCGGTACGTTAGGCATCGGATTGGGTTATAAGTTCTACGTGCTAGTATACGATATTGGATGAGGATTTCAACGTAAGGACCCTAGTTGGTTGAAGTTTATTTTCCATGGGTGTACGTTTAAAGCCATCGAGCCTAACATCCCTTGCGTGTACTTTATTATTTTGTTCGATGGTAGAACGCTAGTTTTTCCCCATTGCGGCGCGGTTAGGCATCTCCGGTATGGTGTAAGTCTTCCGTGTAAGTATCTATGGGTGTATGCTGAAAGATGCTGAGCTCGATACTTAATACCAATATAACATAATGTGTGGCTTACTTTGTGTCCGTCACATTATATGGAATCGGGTCTCCCCCATCACCGAAATGTGTTGTCTTTGGGCTGAGTCTTTTATATTTATGTTTTTGGTAATATCTTTTATGGGTGGATTATTGTCCATAACTTTGTGTGTGGAGTATTGCGTCCCATTCGTGTTTTGAGTGTCTTGTAATATGAAATATTATTCATGTTTTCATAAATTGGAAGTCGATCCTACTCTCGTTTGAGTGAGTTTTGGGATGCATTATTTTATAAAGAACATTTTGGGTTGAGGTGTTCATTTTTGAAAATGCATAATGTTGGGGTACGAGTCCTTTTATACCTAAAGTGACCATTTTGAAAGACTATGATTTAAGTTGTATTATTCTCTTTTATCAATATAATTATCCATATTGTAAAACTCTTGAACTCTCTAGGCGTTAGCCTAACCTTTTTATTTGTCGGCATGTGCAACAGGTTCCGGTTGGGAATAGTGCTAGTAACTCTGTGAAGAGAGAAGTGTTGGTTGTGTGCTCGAGGAGTGAATAGCTTGGTGAAGTCTTCCGCATTAGGTTGAGGAGAACAACTATATTTGGGTTGAGTAACACCCGACTTCGGTCTAGTCCTTGTAAATTATTGGAGTTTGTATATGTTGAGGTTATTTATCGAATTTTATGTTTGGAGGCATATTGAGTTTTGAATCGTAGGATGAGGTGTTGTCTTTATTTGATGTTGTATCGAAAATTTTATTAGTTGCTCTTACCAAAATTTGAGGGTGTTACAAGTTGGTATCAGAGCTTAAGTTTGAGAGAATTAGGTATTGATTTTGGGATGCCTAGACTCAATCTAGCGTTCTTTTAAGTGATTGAAAGTGAAATTGCACTATTAGGCACTTTAAGATAGAATCTTTTGAGGTTGATAGAGTCGCTAGGAATGGGAAACTCGTTGAGGGTAGCAAGGATGATCGTGTACGGTATGTTCATAATTGCACCTGGCCAGTACTATGGTGAACCTACATGTTACATGTGTATGCTTGAATTGCCTCGGTATGATGACCGTTGGGGTAGTGAAAAAGTTTCTAAGCTAGTATCCGTTAGAAGAAGTTGATGATTTTAACATTCGTCACTTGGAGTGATAGTAAGCATGATGATTTCATTAAGTTGACCATTTCGGGTCGAAATTATTGGTTGGAATAGAACTATAGACTTGTGGAATCGGCTTTATTCGAGGAGAAATGGTAAGTCGAACCGATGAGATCTTCGACTGTTGCCTTAAAATGTTTGAAAATCCGGATGACGATAGCGTGACTAGGAAATTGAGAAGCATGGTCTTAAGATGTTGAGTGCCGACCAAATTCATACACGAAATTTATTTCTAAAATAAATCGCATCAATTATTTCTCATGTTTCCAAATCACCATGTGAATTATATTGCGAATATTGGATAAACGTTTAGCACACACAAGATTTTGAACCACGATGTTAAACATGCATAAAATTATTTTATTGCATGTGGTTGCAAAACGTGTCGAGACTTTCTTTATTCTCGTTGTTGTCCAATGCTATTTTCGGATATTGTGATGTTGTTTAGGGTCTTGGACAAGTAACTGCAGTTTATGATTTTAATATTGGATCTCCTCCACATATGTTAAGGTTTTGGACGAAGAGTTATCTTCCATTAATTTTGATGTTTGAGTCTTATTGAAAATTTTATACCATGTGCTTTTGCGGATTTAATGTGGTGACTTTAATGGCGTCCTGTGGTATTGTTTTCCCTTGAGTTTTGTGTGAGTTGTTTCGTTGCATATAGTATGCATACATGTTTAATTGGAACTTTCATCATAGTGTTTCAGCCAACATTTTAGAACGGGGAAAAACGCATTGTTGATTTAGCCTTGAACTTGAAAACAACGTAAATTATTTTATGTTTTAGCCAAAGTGCATACACATATCCTGTGCTAGTTTTGTAAAATAACTGACGCATGCAAGGTTTGTCGTGGAGTCCTAGTCCATGTCTTGTTGTGACTAAGAGAGAGAAAACCTTGGAAGTTTAATACCATGTAAATATTGTTTTGAGTTTTCTGCAAAGTTTTGTTGCACCTTGTTTATTGCACAAATTAATTCTTTTATTCATGCGGCCTAAAGTTTGAAATCGATTTAAAAGTTATCAACGTTTGATAAATCGTATGTACCTACCGTTTTACTAACTTTGAGAAATTGACGTGTGGGCCTTGTTGGAAATTTCATTTCATGTCATTATATGGTTAAATAAGAGATTTTCGAAACTTGATCTTGTGAATTTTCTTTCTGGAGTTTTGTACAAACGCTTTGTTATACACTGTTTTAGTACGTAAAATTATTTCTCATCTATGGCATAAATTGATGGATGTTAGGACCATAGTGGTCCATTTGAACAATTTTTACTATATCCCTGTTTATTGTCATTATTAGTTTGAACAATGACCAAACGGTTTTCGAAAATATTTTAGGTGTCGGGTGTTTAGAGGCCACTTTGTACACCTACTGAATAAACGGTAGTGGATTTTATTCGCACGATTAATTATTATAAGAACTTTTGCAATTGGGAGTTTTATAAATCTCGAGATGGCATATTAGTTTGAAAAACCTTGAACTTAATCAAAGCTATAGGTTGAAACCCTTCTGTAGAGCGAGTTGTAATTAAGGAATAGAGGAGTCCTTGGGAATTGAAGCTTCGAATGACTGACTGGGGGTTAGTTTTGAATTTTGAGATTTCAATTATGTGAACCGGTGCACGCATAAATAATTGAGGTATTAGATCTATGAATTCCCCCAGCTCATTTAGTGTTGATCTTTCGGTTCCGGTAAAACTGTGGGTTAAACTTTGTGTGATTGCTTTATTTTGGTGGGTTACAAACTGCTGGGTTGAATTTTGACATCATGCCTGGGGCGGATGTGTACCATCCGGGTGAGTCTTCAGGAATAAGGGAATATATGGTGGTATATCCATGGATCCGGTGTAGACATTTTGAGGATAGGTGTCGACATTCGAATTTGGAAGACAATGACCGTTGGGGGTGCTTCCGTGCACTTTTGTTGAATTTGGTGGGACTGCAAGTTAAGTAGTAACCTTAAGGATACTAGGAGCTGACAATTAGGGGTCGATCATTGGTAATTCTATAATCAGCAAGGTTTCCGCTAATTTGCCAGTCGATGTTTGAATGCATTACGGGAGTTGTGTAACAGTGGAGTTTGGGATAATCTGATATCTAATCTACACATGTTATGTTATGGCAGTTTAAGGAACCAATTTATTGAAGATAGGATCGGACCAATCTAGTGCTAGTAATTTCGTCAAGGAAAGGACGATAAACCTTTATGGTATTGATTATTGGAGAAATTAGTGAGACCGTCGAAGTAAACCTTAAGCAGAAATCAATTAATGAGGAGACCGTGATGTGTTGGAATTAGAAGTATTTAAGGGTAATGTTCGCCTTGAGGTGACCTTGGTGGAAGTGGTTAATTAAGATCGTAAGCTGCTCTTGAGGTGATAAAGGCAACCTAAGGTTGGGAGACAACCGAGATCTAAAGGATAGGAAAGTGGTTCGATAAGGACTCGATGTACATTCTATCATCTGTAAGGTATATTGAACGTTGAGATCAGGTGTGTGGCGGTCTGTCATGAGAAATGCAGTGACAACCATAACCGGGACGTAATCGATTTCGTATATGAAGCAAGGCGTCGTGAAAGTATCTCTTTTTGGATAAAGAGCCAACTGATCTCACTAAATGAGACGTTGGGTGTTTGGTCGGGGTTAGATTTCGAGGACGAAATCTCTTTTAAGGTTGGGAGGATTGTAACACACCGATTTTTAGGAAGATATAATTTCATGTTAATACAAATGGGTATTTTAAGGGAAAATGAAGAAATAGGATTTTTGGACTTGAATCCTATATTTTATAGCCTTGTTGGATGAAGGGTTCAATTACGAGTCCAACGGTTCTTTCCGGAGTAAAATCGGAGTAAAAACGAAGAAGTTATGACCAAAACAATGATCAGGCAAGAGAAATGAAGAATCGGGTGGCAGTGCTCGGCGCGGATCTCCGCGTGGATGGATCGACACTACCATCAGTGCGGTCCACGCGGATGGATCAGCGCCGCCATCAGCGCAGAGCCACTGTGCGCATTTAAAAGAGGGAAACCAACTACCAAGCCTCATTTCTCACCAAAACCCTAAATCTCTTCCCCTTTTCTCTCCCAAATCAACCCCAAACCCCAAATTCGAACCTTAACTCATGTTTGGAAGATTTCCTCCTTAAAACACATGATTCTTCATCACCTAGCAAGTTTGGAGGTTAGAGCCATAACCTTTCACCTTCATCTTCATCAAGTTTTCTAGGGATTCATCCACCCTTGTTCTCTCTTTTGTAGATTGGAGGTTGTGGCCATTTTGGTGAACTAGAAGTGTTTTGGTTGGTGGATTCAAGCTTGGGTTAAGGTAATCTTCTATTTTCTTCATCTATGGAAGTTAGGGTTATGGGTATAAGTTGAGGTCTTCATGTTTAATGTTTGGGGAATGATTATTAATGGTTGGATGTGAATATTTATGGTTGGAAATGTATGGATCTCGGTTTTTGGAAGTTTTTGGCTTGAGGATCAAAGTTTTCTTCAAAGGAGCTCAAGTTGGGTAAAATCTAGATTTAGCCTAAATCTAGCAAGGCGAGTTCAAGTTGATTTGTGAAAACGTTGTACATGCCAAAATGTCTATTTTTAAAGTTTTAAAGTGTTTATGTGTTTTACATGAAATGATTAACTATTGAGTTATTTGGTGAGTCTTGATTATTTGAAGTGTTAAATTTTATAAACTTTGTGAAGCACCCACATTTGGGACTTTTGGACATTTTGATAAATAAGTCATAAACAAAAGCGTTTTAATAATTTATTGCATGAAAGAAGATTATTTTGGTAAAAATGCATTTTTGGTGTTTGTTGGAAATGTGCATAATTTGTGTTATGAGAGGTTTGAAAACATCAACGGATGAGTCCTTGGGTTTTGGTCATTTCCGACCTTGTGAATATTTCGGAAACTTCAAATCTTTGTTTTGGGGAAAAGATGTATTTTAAGTATTTCAATGAGTAAATTCCGAGCATTTGAGCACGTGTCTATGGTATAACCTTGTTTGGAAAATGATATATCTTATTCTAAGTTGTGTGGAGTTTGGTCATGTACTTTGGAGCACGTATTTGCAGAAACATTAGTCGAGTGCGTTTATTGCATTTATCGCTTTTAATAATGAGTTCTTTGGTTGTTTGAACCTGTGGCTGGGTATTTAATTATGTTGGGTTTTGGGGACAATTGTCCAGTTTTGATAGCTCAACGTAGAGCTTTGATCATAATTTATGGTCATTAGAGATTTACATATTTTGAGTGCGTGCGTCATTCAATTTGGGGTCATGTAATGTTTTAGCCCCGTCTGCTATGGATCCATGAGCACTTTTATCACTTTGTCCGATGATGGAACGACTTGGTTTCCACATCGCGACACGTTAGGCATCGGATTGGGTTATAAGTCCTACGTGCTAGTATACGATATTGGATGAGGATTTCAACGTAAGGACCCTAGTTGGTTGAAGTTGATTTTCCGTGGGTATATGTTTAAAGCCACCAAACCTAACATCCCTTGCGTGTACTTTATTATTTTGTCCGATGGTGGAACACTAGTTTTTTCCCTTGTGGCGCGGTTAGGCATCTCCGGTATGGTGTAAGTCCTCCGTGCAAGTATCAATGAGTGTATGCTGAAAGATGCTGAGCTCGATACTTAATACCAATATAACATAATGTTTGGCTTACTTTGTGTCCGTCACATTATATGGAATCGGGTCTCCCCCGTCACCGAAAGGTGTTGCCTTTGTGCTGGATCTTTTATATTTATATTTTCTGTGATGTCTTTTATGTGTGGATTATTGTCCATAATTTTGTGTGTGGAGTATATTGGGCCCCATTCGTGTTTTGGGTGTCTTATAATATGAAATATTATTCATGTTTTCATAAATTGGAAGTCGATCCTACTCTCGTTTGATTGAGTTTTGGGATGCATTATTTTATAAAGAACGTTTTGGGTTGAGATGTTCATTTTTGAAAATGCATAATGTTGGGGAACGAGTCCTTTTATACCTAAAGTGATCATTTTGAAAGATTATGATTTAAGTTGTATTCTTCTCTGTAACACCCGTAATTTTCGGTAAGTAATTGTCACCCGGACATTTCTGTGACTTGTAAACAGTGGGGTTTTGTTGGGAAACGTTTTGTTTAAAGTCCCTTGGATATCGGGAGTATTGGCAGTGAAAAAGTCGAGTTTCGGGGCTCCGAAAGGTCCCTCGACAATGCCCGGCGACTATGACGAGTCACAGTCGCACTGCCACAATCGCATGGAGTGTACCGTGCACTGGTACATACCAACGACATTGACCATGCGACATTGCCCTCCGGAAAGGTCCCTCGACAATGCCCGACGACTATGACGAGTCACAGTCGCACTGTCACAATCGCATGGAGTGTACCGTGCACTGGTACATACCAACGACTATGACCATGCGACATTGCCCAGGGCAATGTCGCACCTGGGCACCAGGGTGCTGTTAAATGCAAATTCTTAGCTTTCTTTCTCATTCTCTTCTCCAAAACTTCCCCATTCTTTTTCAAATCGCTTCTTCTTCATTACCCAAAAACTACTCATTTTAAGGCCATTTCCATGGATTTCAAGGTGTTTCTTCACCATCAAGCTTATGATCTCAACCTCATGTGCTAGTTCATGTGTTCTTCCACCATTTCTTGAAGGTTTCTAAGTTTTCTAGGTTTTCATCAAAACCTAAGTGGTAAGTGTATCTCTTCCATTTCTAAACCCTAATATAAGATATAAATGCTCCATTGATGATTTCCTAAGTATTATGTTTCTCCATTTTCGGTTTGGAAGATTTTGGAGGAGTTAGGTCAAAATTAGGGTTTTGGGTATAAGTTGAGGTTTTAATGTAAAATGTTTGGGGAATGTTTCTATATGGTTGGATATGTTTATTTATGGTTGAAATTTATGGATCTAGGTTTTTGGAGGTTTTAGCTTGAGGATCCAAGTTTCTTCAAGAAAGATCAAAGTGGGGTAAAATCTAGATTTAGCCTAAATCTAGCAAGGTGAGTTCAAGTTGATTTGCGAAAACGTTGTATATGCCAAAATGTTTATTTTAAAGTATTTATGTGTTTAACGTGAAATTATCATTTGTGGAGTTACTTGATGGGTTTTGGGTTATTTGAGAAGTTTAGTTTTATAAACCTTGTAAAACACCCATATTGGGGAATTTTGGGCATTTTGATAAATGAGTCATAAATGGGCGTGTTTGGTAATCTAATGCATAAATGAGATTATTTGGTTAAAAGACATTTTTTAGTGTTTGTTTGGGTAAAAGGTTTAATTTTGTGTTATGGGACGTTTTGAAATGATAAAGAGTATAAATCTAATTGGAAAACCTTTGTCCCGACTTAAACTGTGTTGGAGTCCATTCAAGTATTTTGGAGCGTGTGATTTCAGGGTATGGGTCGAGTACGTTTATTATTTGAAAAGCGTTAATCATTGGTCAAAAAGAAGTTTTGAGTATTTTGGCTCGATGTCGTTCTAAAGGAGTCTTGAGGACACTTGTCCGGTTTTATATGGCTCAATGTAGAGTCCAGTTATGACGTGCGTACTAATGCACTGTGTTGCGTATTGAGGTTGGTTACGGGCCCGAGTGCTTTGGTCATTCATGTGTAGTCCGGTAGGTTAAACTGTGTTGCATTGGATCCATAGGCACATAAGTCAGTCTGTTTTGGGATGGTCAATTGGGTGTTACGGGGTTAAACTCCGATACCCATGTTTTATGACCGGAAACTTTACAAGCGATCGCTAGGATGGTTGAGTCTGTTAGTGCTACCGGAGGAGTAGGCGCTAGGACCTCCGCTACTTGAAGTAATGCTTGGGAGGTAGTCTTTAAGTGTGCCGGGCCTTCGGGATGGAGTTCTTCGGAATGATCCATCAAGGTCAACTGACTTAGGGTGACGCTTGTTAAAGGAGTCGTAGGGACACCTGACTGTGATGTCGAGATGTGTCATGCGATTAACGTTGCTTGGGTGGTATACTTTTGTGTTTCCTCCACTCTCAACGGATGCGGGTCTCCCCCGTTGTCGGCTATCAGTATTTCAAATAAAAGGATGTCATATCTTATTGTCATTGGTTCTTTATGGTCGACAATGAATGATGGCCTTAATATTGGACCTCCCTCCTCGTATATTAAGGTTTGAATGAATTATGTCAACCGCTTGTTTTGGTAGTTAGATTCCTTTCATTTAAAGTCGCGTGAGTATTGGACCTAGTGTCCATGTTTTCGGACGTATGATATAGGTGGTTTTGATGATGAATCATGGGTCGAGTATTTCGCCCCACCCGTGTTTGGGTGTTTTGGGATATAACGTTTTATCCATGTTTCTTAAATGAGAGTCATTTCATATTCATGTTTCGAGTTAGGTTAAGTTGCATCAATTTATAAAGCATGTCTGAAATGAAGTGTCCATCGTTGAAAGTGCATGACATTGGAAACGAGTTGTTCTACGTTTAAAGTACATCAATTGAAAGGTTATGATCTTAAGTGACGTTAATTATTTTTAAAGATATTTACTCCTGTAAAACTCTTGAGCTCACTAGGCGTTAGCCTAACCTTTCTATTTGTCGGCATGTGCAACAGGTTCCGGTTGAGAATAGTTCTAGTATCTCAGTGAAGTGAGGAGTGCCTTTTGTGCCCCCGAGGAGTGGTAGCTTGTTGAAGTCTTCCGCACTAAGTTATGGAGAGCAGCTTGCAATTGGGTTAAGTGACACTCGACTTCAATTTAGTGGTACATATTATTGGAGTTTTATAATTGTCAAGATTAATTATAGAATTCGCAGTTGAGGTATATAGAGTTTTGATTAGTTAGGGAAAGTTTCATCCCTTACTTGATGTTATGTTTAAATTTTTTTAATTAGTTGCTCTTACCAAATTCGAGGGTGTTACATTCTCTTTTATCAATATAATTATCTATATTGTAAAACTCTTGAACTCACTAGGCGTTAGCCTAACCTTTTTATTTGTCGGCATGTGCAACAGGTTCCGGTTGGGAATAGTGCTAGTAACTCTGTGAAGAGAGAAGTGTTGGTTGTATGCTCGAGAAGTGAATAGCTTGGTGAAGTCTTCCGCATTAGGTTGAGAAGAGCAACTGTATTTGGGTTGAGTAACACCCGACTTCGGTCTAGTCCTTGTAAATTATTGGACTTTGTATATGTTGAGGTTATTTATTGAATTTTATGTTTTGAGGCATATTGAGTTTTGAATCGTAGGATGAGGTGTTGTCTTTATTTGATGTTGTATCGAAAATTTTATTAGTTGCTCTTACCAAAATTTGAGGGTGTTACACCTAATATGTCATATTTGCAAGTTATGGGACCTAATGTGTCATAATCATCAAAATCTAAAATTCAAGCAGTTTATTTCGAACAATTTAAGAACAAGGTACGAACAAAAATACGAAAAAATAAAAAAAATAAAAATTCAATACAGGTACGCAATGTGGTGGACTACCAGATTGCGGTGGTGCTTGCGGTGGTGTTGTGTGTGTGTGTAGTGTGTGTGTTGCTTGCGGTTGCGGTGGTGTAATGTGCTTGCGGTTGCGTTGTAGAAAACGTGACAAAAGGGTTTATAATACTTACCTTTTCCGCCATTATGGACACGTGTTGATTTGCATTGGGGAAGCACATAACAATATACCGACAAAAAAACGTCTGATTCAATGTGTTTCTTTAAAAAATATCAATGTGGGGTATGTAGGGAGGGTATGGAGGGGACCAAATCTGGTTTATATATAAAAAAAAGGGTAGTTGGGGGGTTGGGGAACCGTGTATACAATAAATAACAATTAAAAAACATTAAATTTCCTAGGTCCAAAATTTGCGGACCTGCCGCATGCATTACGGACCTAGGTTAGGATTTGTTAGGATCGTGCCATGTGTCGGGTTATGGCGGATTGCGGACCTGGGTTACCCGACCCATTGCGGACATGCCGCAATCCGTCAAAATTTTTGTCTTTTTTGTGCTCGGGTTGCGGACCTACAGGTCTGTCATTGTGGACCTAGGGCTAAATTGGCAAAAACCGGAGAGACTTGGCTAGGAGGTGCAATCCTTAATGTAATTTGGCCATTTGTGCCAATTTCCCTTTATTTTTTTTATTTCAACTGACAACTTAGAAGCATATTTTTTAATTATTTTTTTTTCAGTTGATACAACAATATGAATAATATATCATATCTTGGTTGATTCCTTCGGATCTAGATAATATGAAGTGACGAGTCTGAAATGCCTTCGGTTGGTAATCAACCTTTTGCTCAAATCACCCGTTTTGACCTGTATTAGAAAGCTGCTAGGTTTTAACACGAATCTATTTTGTTATTTTATCTAACTTCGTCTATTTTTGTCACGTCTAGTTTTTGCTATATGAGAGATTGTTGTTGTTAGAAAAGACTCGGGGTCTGTTTGATTCGTTTTCCATAAGTGATACTAAGCGGCTAATAAAGAACTTTTTGACTTTAACTCGTAAAGATGGGCTCGGTCCCAATTTGGATCAAGGCACCTGAAAAGGTCTCCATATCATGACTATGGTCGGTTTTGACTTGTGATCATGAGTTTGGACCAACTATCCTAACAAGTTCATAATCGTCTTATAGATTAATTTGTTACCTTGAATAAGAGATGAAAAAGTAACATCGATGGTAAAGGTTGATGCCGGAGAAATTCGCCATTCATGTAGCAACCCAACAAAAAACAGCAAGATAACAATTAAATCTTAATAATAACTCATGCCAAAGCGACCCCAAGTGTACAATTTCATTTCAAGGTTTGCAACGGCAACCTATACACAACTGAGATAAAGTAAAAACTAAACTAAGATGACGGTCTTCTACGCATTCCCGCTACACCTTCTCCTTGCCTTTATCAGCTCTACCTAGATCACGCTTGCTTGAAAAGTTTTTTAAATTTTGAAAAAACGAGGGTTAGACCAACGGTCTTGTGAGTCCCCTCTTGCAACAGTTTTTAATTCAACAAACATTCAAGGATTTATCATAAAATAAACCATTTTCAGCTTCAAGGAAAACCTTTAACTTTCAGCAAACTTCTCAGCTCACACTACCGCCACCCTAAGGTGACAGCGTGTCCGTGACTCACACTGCCTTTGTTGGGACACACCCCCAACGGCATAAACGGAACACCCCCCCCCCCCGGTATGAGCATAGGCGGGCCACACACCCCGACTTTGAGCCTACACACTTAGAACCATGTATGCATACATTTCCACTTTGACAACAATAATAAAACATCTTTCACATTTAAATTAATCTCGCAAGTAAATATTAAAGCAAAATCATTTCGAAGCTTGCATATAAATTCACATACATAAAACATAACTTAATCAACATGAGAGACTTTAGTTCAGAAAAAAAAACTCACCTGGCGTCCTTAGCTTAATTCCTGCGTTTACTCTTATGGTTCGATCCGGAACCTATAAAGGAACCCAATTCTTTCTATTTTATAACAAGATTGACCTTAACACCATAATCCCAACGTCACCTATTCTCTAAAAGTAACTTGGCCCACTAGAACATCAACTCAAGACAAGGTACCTTGAGTCATTGCAATAAAATAAAAATGGGCCGGTCTTCCAATAAACAAAGCCCAACAAAGAAATAATCCCTACTTTAAAGTATGGGCTTCGGCCCACAAAACCAAACCCGGGGACCGAGGTCTCGCCCGGTACCCTTCTCTCGATCGGGGCCTGACCAAAGGTCGCCCAATATCTCCTTCTCTCGACCGGGGCCTGACCAAAGGGTCGCCCGATGTCTCTTCTCTCGACCGGTGTCAATACTCTCGACCGGTGTCAATGCTTCCGGCCCCCCAACCCAGTTCGGTCGATCTATCCGCAGACTTCTTGACGTGAACCGGAGATTCCATCATCAAAATCGATCAAGGATCGTTTTCAAAACCCAAACTCAACCGCAAACTGGATACTTAATTCAATGCTTAATTACATTCCGCATTAAAGATAATTCCAACTTCAATTTTAATAGCCAGGTCGACTAAACCCCAAAACTAGCACCACATTATCTAACAATAAGAATATTGATGAGAGGCAGGTTTACCTTAACGAAGAATCAATGGAACTTGAATTTCTCAACCAAATTGTCCCCTCCCTTGCTTCGATCGCCAAAATCGCCCTAGCCCCTGCCTTCTCTTCTCAGCCGCCGTTTGCTATGAAAATGGAGTCCTTAGGGTTAAAATCCCTTTTATTTCCAATGTTACATCTTACCCCTTTCATCTTTAAATCTTGACCAACTCACACCCAACTTTTAAAATATACCAAATTTAAACCCGGTTATTACAATTCATATATATCAGGGGAAAACATTGAAAAGTCGAATACCATAAAGCAGGGAAAAAGGAAAACAAACCTGAACTTTAATAGAAAAACAAGACTATAATATATTATAACACCCTACTGAAATCAATAAGGTTTAGGAAGAAACAAATTGAGTTCTGAAACTAGAGTATGAAAATGTCCACAAACTAGTGAAGATATCTGTTGCTTAGGAAGGAGGTGAACCTCTTGCCAACCACATACCTGCGAACAAAATGACAATCAATCTCAATGTGTTTATGAAATACATCGTAGTGAGAGATCTGGATAACGTTCTTATTTTGTCACAATAGAGAACTATTGGAGAAGACTGGAGAGCACCCGTATAAGATTAAAACCAATGAAGCCAAATAAATTTTCGAGTTGTATCACAAAAGGGATTCATGTTCAAGTCCAGATCATAATTTTTCTCTAAAACATATAAAAAACACCATAATTTAAGCTGAAAACTAAAAAAAATTGACGTTGGTGGGATTTAAACCCACGGTAAAGTGAGCAACATTTACCAACTCTACTCTTAGAGAGTACTTGCACTAAAGCTTCTTTTTCAAAAATTATATGGTGACACCCAACAAAACAATATGGTGGCATCCTTCAGAAACGTAATTTTATTTTTTTATGACAGAACCATGCAAGCGGTGACCTGTGCCACCGTATGGGCCGATGTAGGTTTGCCCCTGTTCACATGAACAGTTGCTTCTTTCCTGCTGCACAACATAGCATTTTCCTCTTCCTTTGTTAATTAGAATGTTGTCATCACACCCCTTTTGGTTGTTCATGTACATATGTACATTCTTACGTCTTCATTGGCAACCATAATGTAACAAGAAGAGCGGAAAAGCAAGCGAAAAGAAGAAGCTAAACTTAACGGGTCCCATACACGAGCTAGCCAACATGAACAACAATTAATGTTGGGAAATGTGGACAAAAGAGGATGGGTCGCTTGACTACATTAGTGCACCAACAAACTGAATATGCAAACGATGCGGCTTAATAACATTCTTCTTAGAAATGGCTTACCTCATTGGATGGTACAAGATTATTATTTGATCGTTTAATTTGAAAATTTAATTCTCTGTCATGACCGTACGAGGCTGTTTTTGTTGGGTTAATCTCAATCATACCTCAGAAGATTATAAGTTTAGATATATAAATAATAAATAGATGAAAAGGTGTGACTTGATGAAAAGGTGTGACTTTTCATCACAACCGCCGGCCACCAACCGCCACCTCTCCGAACAGTTACAATGGTTCATTGGCACCGTTTCACTTAGTATAAATAGGAATCATATGTAATCAATTTAATGTACTTTTCTCAATATATGAAACTTTGTTTGATTAAAGATCTCATTGAAGAAGATTTAGAACCAACGCTACTTATGGCAACTGTTGAAGAACACGAGAAAGTTTTATTAAACGAAAAGAATCTCGAATCAAGCAAGACAACTACAAATGATGAAAGTCTATGGTATTTAGACAATGGTGCAAGCAATCACATGACAAGAGTCAAAAACCATTTCAAGGAGATCGACGACAAGATTACTGGAAACGTAAGATTCGGGGATGGATCATACGTAGAGATCAAAGGAAAAAGGATCTATACTATTGGAATGCAAAAACAAAGAACAACGTGTTATCTCACAGTTATACTACATTCCCAATCTAAGGAGTAATATACTGAGCCTAGGACAATTAACAGAGAACGGTTGCAAAGTAGTCATGAAAGAGGATCTATTACTAATATATGATTCAAGCAACAATATTCTACTAAGAGTCATGCGATCAAAGAACCGACTATACAAGGCAAATTTGAGAATCTGTAAACCTGTTTGTTTATTAGCCAATCTACATGATAAGGCATGGTTATGGCATGCAAGGCTGGGTCATTTGAATTTTGGCTCAATGAAGAAAATGTTTTCAAAGGATTTGGTTCATGGTATACCACCCATTAAACATATGGCACGTATTTGTGACATATGCTTAATAGGAAAGCATAGCAGAGAACCATCCCACAACAGGCAAAATCAAGGTCAGAAGCACCGATGGATTTAGTATTTGGAGATTTATGTGGTCCAATATCACCACCTACACCAACGGGAAAAAGGTACATATTTCTACTAGTAGACGACTACTCAAGATATATGTGGGAATACTTTCTAGATTCAAAAAATCAAGCATTTTAAATCTTCAAGTTGAAGATGTTCAGAACAAACAGAGGAGGAGAATTCACATCAAATGAATTTCTACAATACTGCAAAGACAATTAACTGCACCATACTCACCTCAACAAAACGGAGTTGTTGAACGGAAAAATAGGACAATTCTTTCAGCAATAAGATGCATGATGAAGGCAACGAATTTGCCACATAATTTTTGGGCAGAAGCAGTTAGACATGCCATACTGATATTGAATTGCACACCAACAATGTCACTTGATGACATTACTCCATACGAAGCATTGAAGGGAAGAAAGCCAAGCCTACATCATCTAAGGATTTTTGGATGCATCGCATATGCAAAGGTACCTTCACAACACTTGACGAAATTAGATGATAGAAGTATACGAATGGTATACTTAGGCAGTGGGCCAGGATCAAAAGCATACTGCCTGTTTGATCCAATAAATAATAGAATTTGCGTCAGTCGGGACGTAAAATTCAAGGAAAATGAGACATGGAATTGGAAGGAATATAACAAAGATTTCGATCTAGATAGACCGGAATGGACTAATTTCATTATAGGGAATAATGAAACACCTGGTACTCAGTATATCTTGAATGAAAGTGAAGATTTCGAGAATGATGTTACACAAGGTAACAATGATTCAGATGAAGAATTACCTACTACACCCAATTCCCAGATATCTACTCATGTGTATAGCCCACAACAATCCACCATCCATTCATCAGATTCAGAAGCTGATACGCCTTCAACAACAGATTCAAGAATTGATCATACACCTGTAAGAGATTACAGGGCCTTGAGTGATATATATGCCAATACGGATGAATTATTACTAGTAGAAGACGAACCAAGAAACTACAAGGAAGCAACTAAGGATAATAAGTGGATTGAAGCTATGAAAGCATAAATTGATTCTATCAACAAGAACAATACTTGGAGGCTAACTACCCTACCAAAAGATCATAAAGCAATTGGTTTAAAATGGGTGTTTAAGACAAAAAGGGATGCTGATGGAAGGATATTAAAGCACAAAGCCAAAGGATATATTCAAGAGCATGGCATAGACTTTGATGAAGTCTTCGCACCAGTAGCACGAATCGAGACAATACGTTTGATATTGGCTCTGGCAGCATATAACAAATGGGAAGTTCATCATCTAGATGTAAAGTAAGCATTTCTACATGGCAAATTGAAGGAAGAAACTTATGTTTGACAACCTGAAGGCTTTTAAAAGAAAAAGACAAAGGAAAGGTCTACAGGCTCATAAAAGCACTATACGGGCTAAAACAAGCTCCATGAGCATGGTACACCAAGTTGGACAACACATTGAAAATACTTGGTTTCAAGAAATGTGCGTTAGAGCAAGCAGTCTACACAAGAACAAATAAAGAACAAATAAGGCATCAACACTATTGGTTGGAGTATACGTTGATGACTTAATAGTTACTGGAAAACCAAAAGTAGAGATTGAAAATTTTAAGGATCAGATGAAAAAGAAGTTCGAGATGAGTGATCTTGGATTACTTGTTTATTTTCTAGGCATTGAGGTTACACAGAACGGGGGTGAAATCTCAATAAAGCAAACTGGCTACACAAACAAGATACTCAGAGACACAGGGATGTTAGAGTGCAATGAAGCAAAGATACCTATGGAACCAGGACTCAAGATGACAAAAATAACCAAAGAAAGATCCGTAGACGCCACCGAATATCGAAGCTTAATTAGATGTTTACGGTACTTACTACACACAAGACCTGATCTAAGTTTTTCAGTTGGATTACTTAGTCGTTTCATGCAAGAACCACAAGAACGACATATGAAAGCAATCAAGCAAGTACTGCGTTATATCAAAGGAACAAAGGATTATGGTATAACTTATGGGCATGAAGGAGGAAACAAGATACAAGGCTACAGTGACAGCAGTTACGATGTTAACACGCAAGAAGGAAGAGGCACAACATGAATAGTTTTCTACTATGGAAACTCACCTATTAGCTGGAGCACTCAAAAACAAGGAATAGTAGCATTATCCTCATGCGAATCAGAATTTATTGCAGCAACAACAGCAGCAACACAAGCACTTTGGTTAAAGAGACTACTCAGTAATATTACTAATACAAAGGAAGAGAAGATTGTGATCTATGTTGACAACAAATCAACAATAGCTCTTATGAAGAATCCGATATTTCATGGAAGAAGCAAACACATTGATACAAAGTATCACTTCATACGAGAATGCATCGAGAAGGAAGATTTAATGGTCGAGCACATCAACGAAGAGCAACAAAGAGCCGACATACTTACAAAGCCACTACTAAGGATAAGATTTGTCACAATGAGGCAAATACTTGGAGTTAGAAGTCTTCTTCAGCATGATCAAGATTAGGGGGGTGAATGTTGGGTTAATCTCAATCATACCTCAGAAGATTATAAGTTTAGATATATACATAATAAATAGATGAAAAGGTGTGACTTGATGAAAAGGTGTGACTTTTCATCACAACCGCCGGCCACCAACCGCCACCTCTCCAAATAGTTACAATGGTTCATTGGCACCGTTTCACTTAGTATAAATAGGAATCATATGTAATCAATTTAATGTACTTTTCTCAATATATGAAACTTTGTTTGATTAAAGATCCTATCATAATCTTTGTCAATTGCCATCATTTTTGCACCTGTTTATCTTATGCTTTCATATCCAATATTTGTTACATGTGTATTATATACGAGTGTTTGATGAATTAAGTTGGTTCACTTTTTGCCTTTTCACTATTGGTTTTCAATTGTGGATTTTTAGCAGATTGAACCTTATGTTCTGTTGTGACTAAAAACTCAATTGTTCTTTGTCTAGAGAATCTTATTGGAATCATAAGCCTTCCATTCAATTCTCTTTGGGGATTAATCATCATGTTAAAAAAACCTACTCTATATCGGAAAAGTCTTGTCCGTATTAAATTTGCTGAAAAATATGTCCTTTCCAACACCCGGCCTCCAATATTTGAACCTTGAAACTCTACATCTATGTTTGATTAAAGAAGTCGTGGGTCACTTCTTTGTTTCTTTATCGATCTTTTTGTGTTCTTTAACTTTTTTTTCTTCTTGTTCTTAATGGTGCTAGAAAATATAGTGAAATTCTCCATGCTTGTTATATGATGATTCTCAAAGTGGTAAGTCGTATTCCAACGAAAACGTGGATATAATTGGTTGATGAGGTGTTCTTTAAATTTTGAAGTAATCAGTTATATTTGCAATTAGACTCACATGATGATATGAGTTGCTTCAATGTTTTTTACAATCTATTTGCATTCTTTTGCTAATCTCTTCTATGGCCTTTCTCAGTTCTCATGATGCATTGATATTTGAAAAATAAGGTTGCATATGGGGTCTCATTTGCTTATTTGTTTCTGTAGCTCTTGGTAAAGCATCAAGAGGTGATTTTATGGAACCCCATTTGACACACAGTTTTAGTTTATTCATTATCATGGATCCTTTCAAATTACAAATTGAGGAAATAGTTTGGATGAGTAAATCACCTGTTGGAATTAAATAAGTGATTATATTGCATTTGATTAAAATGAGAACCTATGTGGTTCACCTGTTGGTAGTGACATATACAATTAAGTGGCTATATCACACTACTAAATACCGAGGTTTCCGACGGACCGGGCAGTTGGAAAACCGGATCACCAGCGGATCGCAGATCTCATGGCTGGAGAAAACGTGGCCGATGATCGTGATTAATTTCTATTTTATTTAATTTCTTTGATTTAAAAAAATAAATAGTTTAATTAATTAATGAATTCTTCTGGAAATCTGCGGGCGAATCTAAATTCATTAACTTTTATTGATTATTTTCTTGGATTTAAAAAATAAAATAAAAATAAATTCTTATAAATCAGTGGCACGCGGAATATCGGTCGATTTAAAAAAAATTTAAATTCCGCCAGAAAGTAATTAGAATTTAAAAAGAAAAAACAGTCGGGATCACCGACTGTTCTGTGACAAAAGTCAAAAAATCTGTTGGAAAATTTTGACTTTTTTGGATCTGCTGGTAATTTCTGACGGTTGTTGAAATGTATCGAATAAACACAAAAGTAGGGAACATGAAAAATCCATACACATATATATAACGACTCAAATAAACACAAATTAATGAGGGAAGAATAAGGAATCCGTACCTTTAACTAATATATGACAATCGCTATTCGCTAATGAAAATTCCATCAACTTTCTTCACGAGTCTCTAATCACAATCAAAACTTTCAACACGAATCCAACTTGAAACCTAAAAAATTTGGCTTGGAACTTCAAAAATTGAATGCAAGTCTCGATTTTTTTTAGACTTGATTTCCTCCATTAATATCTTGACCTAATCCATAAAATCAAATAATTATAATCTTTAATGTTTATGGGATAAGCCATCGAGATTTCCTTAGGCTTATCCCAAAAATTTCAAGATTTTCCCTATTGCTAAAACCAGCCCCTCAAGTTTCACAAGGTTTTCAAACTTGAATCACATATTTATATGATTGATATTTTCTTATAACTACGGGGTATTACAAATTAGGCTGAGATCTGATTATAAAAAGAATATTATTTGTGCAAAATTTAAGTTTTTGTGTTGATTATGTCTTTGCGGCTATCATTCGAGGTTTACAATTTCTTTCTTGTTTTGTGGTAGTAACACCACACGGAGGTGTTGCAAATTAAATGATGCATTTAATACGCAATTTAAGGATATAGTTGACGCAATAAGCTTGTGTGCTAAAAGCGATATTCGTTGATCTCAATCAATTGTCATTGATCAAGTTTGCAAGTGTTCTTGGACAACACTATGGTTTTTGTGCTCCAACAAAGTGTTCTTGGGGTTGGCCCAAATGTTATAAAAAATTCATAATCGTCTTGCACTTACTTTATCTTGATTTTTCTAATTTTTTTAACATTCAACTTAGTTATTCTATTTTAGCAATGACGACTAGCTTTTGACATTATTTTTTCAATATTCTTAATTCATAAACTATAAATAATCAATATCTTTTTCACCTCATTCACACCGATCTTGATCTCGTTTTAAAGCTTCAGGTGCGTAGTTCTCAATTATATTCTCTTGTTCTTGTTTCCCACTTTATAGTTATGACATCACTATTTCGATAAAAGTCCAGCTTGTTTCCCACTTTGTTAAACTTTTAGCAAGAATCATTCTTCATGTATACGCTTCTCAGTTAACTTGAGAGTTTTCCTTATAAACTCAAATATTGTTTTTGGTCTTCAAAGATATCCCCATAAAAAAGATTTCATCATATGTACATAAATCTCTCAAAGGTCTATGTACCACTAGTCCACTATTCATAAGATCATACAGCCATACAGGTGATTTTTTTGTTCATGATGATGATGATGAACATCAGAAGGGAAGTGTTAAAATGAGGTGAGTATCTAACTTACTTACAAGGATCGGTGGGAATATTGGTTCATCGTCACTATATATAATGATCATAGTATTTTTACCGGTTATTTTCTGTTCAGAGATGTTCCATTAAGTGCAATCCTGCCAATTATACACGAAGCTTGAATCAAACATCTTGATACTTGCGAAATGCACAAAGTTAATTTATTTTTTATTTGTTCTTCAATTCATTACTTATATTTCAGGTACATAAACCATGAAAAAAAATGTATTTTGCATATCTTCCTCAAGGGGTATCAAACCATTCTATACTGAGATCTCCGTGCTCTTTACAAGCATAATTTCTTTTGTTTTTAGTTCTATTACCTTTGTAGTCACCAAATTGCATTGTCCGGCTAAACAACTAATAATGATAAGGGCTAAATGCAAAAATATATATACTTTTCATTTTCATGAAATAAAAACCTGTGAGGCACGAGAAACATTGAGAGAAAATGGCCAGAGCGTATACAAGAGGTCAAGAAATTAATTTGCTATCTTGATATAGAAAAAAGATATTGTCAGTATCTTACTAACATGTTTGTTAGAATGTAAACTAAACTTTAGGGGTTTAGTTGTATTTAATATTAAGTCTAGGGTGTCTCATGTAATTAGATTAAAGTTTGTATGTCTTCATGTAAATTATGGGTCGGTTATATTCACTGTTCTAAAAAACTCGCCGCACAGCCGTCATGGCGCGTCATGACACCAAGGCTTGTGTCTCACGCCACGTTAAGCCCGTGGCACGCCATGACCTAATGCGTAGTTTTTGCAATGCAATATTTGGTTTCTTTTTATGTTTTTAATATCTCATTTGCAGGTTTTTAATATATACAACCTAATTTAACTTACTTATTACTATTGAAACATTGAGTAACACAGCAAAAATATGTTTTTATATATAATATTATATTTAAAATAAAAATTTGACACCATAAGGCACGCGGAATATCGGTCGATTTAAAAAAAATTAAATTCCGCCATAAAGTAATTAGAATTTAAAAAGAAAAAAACAGTCGGTGATCCCGACTGTTCTGTGACAGAAGTCACAAATTCTGTTGGAAAAAATTGACTTTTTTGGATCTGCTGGTAATTTCTGACGGTTGTTGAAATGTATTTTTCTAGTAGTGTCATATAGCAAGCAGTATAATTAATTATAATTTGGGAAATGTTGACTAACAAGTGTAATGACATAGATACAAATATGCTACAAATACATACAAATCCGCTTCAAAACCACCGATAAGTTTCATTTGAATATCCGATTGTCGATATCTTATGTAAACTTTTATTAACTAATGAATCTTACTTGTTTCTACAGGTTATAAGCAATTCAGAGAAGACACCTTCTTCTGTAATTAAGATTTGAGTGACATGTTGGCAGGCACAAGGCCACAAAGGCAAGTTAAAATAAAAACTGGGTGATTTTTAAGATTGTAAACAAGTCAAAAATGCATTAATGCTGCTTTCTTATATGGTATTCCTTAAACAATCCGCCCTCTTAGGCTCTTACAATGCGGGTACACAACTAGTTTATTAGAAAAAGCCATCAAAAGTATGACAAAGTTTTGAAGACTATCACCAAACTATTTAGCCGTACTTAGAAGGATCAACATATATTTAGTGCACCCATGAGGAATATTTGATCTTCGTTACTAATTTTGCATCTCGGAAAAGAAAGTGGTAGCATTGAATTTGTTCTTTAATTAATTCTTCGAATTATATATATAATGAGCGTGTCTACATGTTTGATAGTGTCCATTTCAGGTTCATTTGCTTCTCTAAAATTGGCTCCGTAATTATTTCTTCCAATTACATCACTCCATATACCACAAGACTTCAGGCAAATTCCCATGTGACGGCTGCAAAAGAACAAATTCTTTCTATCCAAAATTCAGCAATGCAACGATAGTGAATTGATTTCAGACATTAATTCTTGATGAGAAGGTTTGAATTTTTATAAATCTGCTAATTTGAGGAGAGTATACACCAAAATGAGATTGCATGTGCATCCTCGGATTCTGGTGAAGAAGAATTAAAAGATCAACCAGGCTGCTGATTTTCTAAGCATTCTGATCGACTTTGGTTATGAATCAATAAGACAACTAGGGCATCAAAGTTTCCAATGTGAGAAGAAAAAAAATCCCTGAACTTCACCCATATAGTAACAGTGAGAATCGGATGCAATCGAGTTCTTTAATACATCAGAAGGTAATGAATTTAATTAAAAACTCGATCATTTCCCTAAATGACCTCTAATAATGTTGAACATAAAAATGTAAAGACTTTACAAGCTGCACCATGATGTTCTTGTTCTCATTTTTTCACAACACAATTTTGATAAGAACCGATTTTACACCAACAATTAAAAGAAAAACGATCCAAGGCACAAGCCATATTACCTCAAATCCAAGTCATTTAGGTATATAGCGTTAAATGATATTTTAATTAAATCCATGCATATGAAGTCATTTTACTTTTAATATATAGGTCAGAAGGTTATGGATTTAATTAAGGTTATATAACTAAATAATATGGTTAAATAAGGGACTTTTTGGTCTGGTCATCACCTGTTTCCATTTTCATAAATCTCAAAAACTAATTCAAGAACAATTGAACATTGATATATTTATTACATTACAATAAAAAAAAACCAAAATTTCTATACAAAACCTAAAATCAAACTCTCTTTCACCCATGCAAAAAAGCCCCAGCAAACACCAATTAAATGGGAAAAATTCAACAAGAGTGATTGCAGATACAATTGAAGAAAATTGTACAATAATTTTTACTGTTCACGAACCGATTCTAATTGAAGCATATACATCGTTCAAACACACTTCCGATTCTGAACTTTCTTCTTCAGTTCAGACAGCGGATATGAAATTTTGAGAGATGCATCAGCATCGCTCAACCAACACAGATTTAACCAATGTGTAGTCACAACATGCTACCTATGGTCACTGATCGTAAGCATAAACCAAGAACAAAAAGGCCATACAATAATTTATTAATTCATCCGAACTTACAAATTCGAACGGATTTGACCCATGTCGTAATAACATTTGATCTTGGTTTAGTTCCTTGCGAAATGCCATGGACAATGAGGTTGTTACCACATCCATTCTTGGATGCCTCAACACAAACATTAACCTGCAGCAAGAAATGTACATGTTGACCGATCAAGTTTGAACAAACATAAACAACCAAACCCTAGAATTGAAGATTGAGATTTTGGGGCAACTTAAGCAGCACATTTGTAGCTAGATCAATATATTTTTCGAATTTACAAATCTAGCAAGATTTATTTCTCATTTGGATCACACCAAGACAAAAACAGCAAGGATTTTAGATATCTGTAGGATCAAAAATTCAACAAAGCCTTTTAATTGGTATCCAAATTTGAAGAAAATAATCTCGCATCGCTTTAGAAATCAATTACGCCAAAGGTTTTAAAAAAGGAAATCTGATTACATCAAGAATAAATCATTTGCAATCTAAATCAATTCAACAAAAGGAAGAACAAAAATCTGGATAAGGCGAAATTATGCGCCACTCAGATCGAACTCAAGAACTAGCGAGAAAAAAGAAGGAAGGCTTACACTCATCGGGAGATGTAAATAGTGAGTTGCTGTTGGATTATGAATGCGCAAACTCTCATCCATGGCTGATGCGATGAAATCAATGCAGAACGGAAACGCAGAAGCGAGTTTATATAGAGGGATGGAGGCCGGAGAGTTGTTTAACCCTAATCGAGTGCTTGCTTTTGATTGGTTAGAACTTGATTCCTCGGATCGCGATCCCATTAGGGTCTATTCACCACCGATTTCGACCTACTCATAAAATGACGGCAGGGATTCAAAAGAACAAGATTGAGAAAAAAATGGTCGATAAATTTGATATTTGGTCATAATTAGCTCTTAATTACAATCGATCAATGCGCAAGTACAAATAATTTAAGCTATTTTATATGGTACAAATTCTTATCCATAATATACAAGTTTGAAAGCTACATAACCTTCCAGTACTACCACGTCCCAAGAAACTGTAATCTCCCATAACGAAATGCACAGAACGAAACCTAAACCACCGCAACCCGAACACAAACCCAAGAAAGAGAAACACCATCCGAGACAAAGAAGCGAAGCTACCAAACAAACAAGACTACCAATCCAAAGACCGACAAGACAAAAAAACGCCACCTAGAAAAAGTGAAAGAAACCAAAAAAATACAACCATACGCCCACCGACACACCTTCTTTTGCTGGAGAAAATCAAAGGTAACCTGAAGCAAGACATAAAAGTTAACAACCCTGAAAGCCACGAAACAAGGAATGGCTCACTTGTCACCCAAACACAAACGACAAAGTGAAAGAAGTACTCTAAAAATGTGAACCAGTAATTGGAGCAGCCGCATCCCGCTAAAGAAAACCAAACATGAACCATAGTACTCTGCACAAAACCAGACCAAGCATATCCAAACAGAAGAACGAGAGCAGTTGCATATCGAAACCAAGGTCTTGACGAGTGTCGGAAGAGTTTGCGAAGGTACCGATGTATTCCTCGATCTCCAGATGACGTAAAGGGTTGTCCAAACCACAGTCGTCCTTACTTGAACTCGAAACCGCCTTGAAGTCTACCTGGAAAAGAAAGACTATCCTCCAATGCATCGATTTGAGGAGGCTCACAGCCCCACCATCGCCATAAGCTTGCCCAAACCTGCAAACTTGAAACACGACAAAGAAAGCAATGATCGATTGATTCGATCTCCGACCCGCATTGGGGACATAAAATAAAATTTATATTAATACCCATTTTGTTCAGAACATCACCGAGGCACTCTTCCACAACTAAGTCTCCGAGTAATAATTAATGATAAAAAAAAAAAGATTGGAAATCGAGGACTCATGGCAAAGTTGGAAACTTAAACTGTGAAGAAAAAAAAACCAATTGGTATAATAACATAGTGAGTATTTTGTTTTAATTGGTTGATGAAGAAAGTTTGAGAAGCTGTTACGTATTCAATATGAAGTAAAAAAGCTAATTGGGAAGACGAGAATTATATGAGTATTCTATTTATTATTGCCTCCTACAGTACCAAAATGACAGAAAAAAACCAAATCATATGGACGAAGGTACAGTAGGAGTGTAAAACAGAAGCTTCAAGCACACAAAACAGAGAAGAATTGTTGGTCTCAAAAGCTTGAGTTTATTAACATTGAACCTGGCAATTTATAGCCTTTTACAAAACTGAAAAGAGAAAAATCAGCAAAACTAATCCTATGGAATTATTGAAAAACAAGCCTTAAGAATAGGACTCTCAAAGACTTGGTAAAACAACGACTAGAAGACTCAGTAAACACACAAAGCCAACAAACCCTCCCTTAAACTAAGCAAAGCTGCTTAGTTTAATTCACAGACACCTAACATGTCTCTAAGCTTCTGAAATTGATCAAGCTTGAGTGCCTTCGTGAATATATCAGCTACTTGCTCTTGACTTTCACAGTAAACCAGCTGCACTTCCTTATCATTGGACAGATCTCTTAGAAAATAGTATCGTACTCTTATATGCTTGCTTTTTCCATGCATGACTGCATTCTTGGACAGTTTAATAGCAGAGCTATTATCGCAAAAAATCGTAACACATTCTTTGCCTCCATATCCAAGACTCACAAGAATCTTCTTCATCCATATTGCCTGACATGCACAGACTGTGGTGGCTACGAATTCCGCTTCTGTAGATGATAAAGTTACAATTGGTTGTTTTTTTGAAGACCACGCTACTGCTGCCGAACTCATCATAAATACATATCCTGAAGTACTCCTCATATCATCTGAACATCCAGCATGGTCACTATCAGTGTATCCAACTAACCCGTCACTGGAATTCTTTGAATAAAAAATCCCATAGCCACTCGTACCAGCAACATATCGAAGGATTCTCTTTGCAACCACAAATGACTTTGTTTAGGCTGCGACATGTATCTGCTAACCAAGCACACTGAGTACATCAAATCTGGGCGTGTGGAAGTAAGGTACATCAGACTTCCTATTAGTTGCTTGTAATGGGTGCTATCAGTCGCTTCTCCATGTTCGTCTTTTGAGATCTTCGAACCAGTGACAATAGGATTATGAACCGCATTGCAATCTTTCATCCCAAACCTTCTTAGTACTTCGAGAGCATACTTCTTTTGACATATACAGATACCACTGTCTAGTTGATGAACCTCAATGC
Organism: Arctium lappa; assembly: GCA_023525745.1. Classification (NCBI taxonomy): domain Eukaryota; kingdom Viridiplantae; phylum Streptophyta; class Magnoliopsida; order Asterales; family Asteraceae; genus Arctium; species Arctium lappa. Next base: position 14,330,800 of record CM042056.1, on the reverse strand, counting down.
CGAGAAAGAATTTCATCTTGCCTAAGTCGGACATGTCGAACTCCTTCATCATTGACTTTTTAAATTCTCTCATCATTGCATCATTATCTCCTTTAAAAATTAAGTCATCAACGTATAAGCTCACAATCAAATGCATACCTTGGTCATTGTTCTTCACGAATAAGGTCTGCTCACTGGAGCACTTTGTGAATCCCTCCCTTAAGAAATAGCTTTCTATGCGATTAAACCAAGCTCGTGGAGCTTGTTTTAGTCCATATAGAGCCTTTCTTAATTTGTACACCTTGTTGGGATTTCCGTTCTTTACAAATCCCTTTGGTTGTTCAACGTAGACATCTTCTAGCAGTTCACCGTGAAGGAAAGCAGATTTCACGTCTAGCTGATATACTTGCCAACCTTTATTTGCAGCTATAGCAAGAATGGTTCGTATAGTATCCATCCGAGCCACAGAAGCAAATATTTCATTATAATCGACTCCGTATTCTTGAACATACCCTTTTGCAACCAATCGGGCCTTGAACTTCTGTACCTCACCATGCTCATCGAACTTGGTTTTATAGACCCACTTGACTCCTATGCATTTAGCACCTTCCGGTAAATCTGTAAGAAACCATGTTCTGTTTTTTTCAATGCTCTCGATTTCAGATTGCATTGCTCTCCTCCAGTTTTCATGCTTCACGGCTTCATCGAAACTAGTTGGATCGACAGAGATATTAACAACAAAGTTCAAGATCTCAGCAAAGTTCAAGATCTCTTCTGCCTCGTCACTTTCTGACAGCCCTTCTCCACTTACATAGTCTTCCTTCCATGAAGGAGGTCTCCTTGTTCTTGTTTCTGTATTGGATCTTGAGGGAAAATGCTCAACTCTACCAATTTCTTCACTAGAGCTTGAGGGTTCAACATGTGTTGCTTCTGCCTCTTCATTGTTGTGTTCAACCTCCGTCTCGATATCGTTGTGTTCATCTTCTGTCTCGTCTTCATCTCCCCATTCAAGCATCATTTCAGCCTCTTGCTTGTGATCTGTATCCCAATTCCAGTATGAATTTTCTTCAAAAATTACATCTTTGCTAATCACCAGTTTGTTCTTTATGGGATCGTAAACTCTATAACCTTTCGATTCATCGCTGATTCCCAGAAAAATACCTTTATTGCTTTTATCATCCAACTTAGTTCTTTTCTCATCTGGTATGTGAACGTGGCAGATGCATCCAAACGTTCTAAAGTGTGCCACAGATGGTTGATGGTTACTCCATGCTTCTTCGGGAGTCTTTTCTTTCAACGCCACCGTTGGACACCGATTTAAGACATAGACTGCCCAATTTACAGCTTCTGGCCAAAATGACTTTGGAACTCCTGACTGAGACATTAGACTTCTAACCGAATTCATCACCGTGCGGTTTTTCCTCTCAGCAACTCCGTTTTATTGAGGGGTAAAAGCCGTGGTTAGTTGTCTTTTTATCCCATTTTCTTCACAGAAGTCATTGAATTCGGTCGACGTAAATTCTCCCCCACGATCAGTTCTCAAGCACTTGATAGGCAACCCTGTTTCTTTCTCAACACGAACTTTGTAAAGTTTAAATGTAGAAAAAGCATCCGATTTCGAACTTAAGTAATAAGTCCAAGCCTTACGGCTAAAATCATCAATAAAGCACATTACATATTTCTTTCCGCTTTTCGACATCGGAGAAATAGGACCACATAAATCAGAGTGAACAAGTTCTAACCTTTGTGTAGCTCGCCAACTACCTGCTTTGGCATGGGTTCTCTGTGTTGTTTTCCCTTCAAGCAATGTATGCAGACATAGTCAGAGAGAGGGAACTGGGGCAACCCATATACTAGATCTTTTTGCTGCAGTGTTTGTAAACTTGACTTGCTGATATGTGCCAACCTTTGATGCCAAAGTTGAGATAGATCTTGTGTTTGTGGTCGACAACTTTGGGTATTCTTTTTGCTACCAAGGAAAACATTCGATTAAATGTCATACCTGATTGAATGATGAGACCCTTCTCCGGATGGTATATCTTGCATTTGTTTCCTTCTATCAAAATAGATAAACCCCTTTCTTGCAACTGTCCCATGCTCAAAAGGTTGTTTTTAAGCTCTGGCACATAAAATACATCACCAACTGCACAAACTATCCCATCTATCTCCATTTTAACACTTCCAATTCCAGACACGGACAACCTTGAGTTATTTCCATGTTTCACCGATTGACGGAAAGTCTCATCTAACATATAAAATAGACTTTTATCATTGCACATATGATTGCTACATCCAGAATCCAAGAACCACAAGTCTTCCCTTTTTTCATATGTCTCCTCAACATAGGCCATAAGCATCATCTCTTCATGTTCATCAATCTCAGCATAGTTTGCTTGCCTTCCTCCTGAAGGGCATTCGTACTGGAAGTGGCCAAGCTTGTGACATTGATAACATTCAACGGTGGATTTATTGAAAGTCGGTCTTCCTCTTCCACCGATGCCTCGTCCCCTACCTTGGTAGCTTCCTCTTCCGCCTCTTCCTCGATTAGACTCTGCTGTCACCTTAAACACTTGCTCTTCCACGGTCTCACGTTTTCTCAACTTCTGCTCATGCACCAGTAACGAGCTCTGCAATTCATCAACTGTGAGCTGATCAATGTCCTTAGATTCTTCGATTGAGCACACAATGAAATTGAAGTTATGTGTCAGAGTTCGAAGAATTTTTTCAACAATTTTGACATCTTCCATGTCTTCTCCACAGTTTTGCATGTCATTTGCTACGACTAATACTCTTCCAATATAATCTGTCACCGATTCTCCGTCTTTCATCTCCAACGTTTCAAACGATCTACGAAGTCTTTGTAGTTGAGCCCGCTTCACTCTCGCACTTCCTTGGTACTTCACTTTCATCGAATCCCATATCTGCTTTGCAGTTTCCTTTTGAGTGATGGTTTTCAGGATTGATTTATCAACAGCTTGAAATAAGTAGTTTTTCGCTTTCAAATCTTTGAGCTTTGCTTCATGCAGGGCTTTTTGCTGCTCTGCAGACACTGCTTCACCTGATTCACGGTAGCCATCCTCAATAACGCACCAATATTCCTTCGAGCGAAGTAGGTTTTCCATGAGCAAACTCCAATGCTCATAATCTCCCTCGAACTTTGGCACACACAGGATTGAAAAATCCTTTGATTCAGCAGCCATCCCACACTTTTCTTTCTCACGCTCTCGTGTTTATCTCACACACTCGTGTATATCTCACACTCTTTCTTTTTCCACACACTCAATCTGCTCTCTCGTAGCAGCTCTGATACCAAATGTAAAACAGAAGCTTCAAGCACACAAAACAGAGAAGAATTGTTGGTCTCAAAAGCTTGAGTTTATTAACATTGAACCTGGCAATTTATAGCCTTTTACAAAACTGAAAAGAGAAAAATCAGCAAAACTAATCCTATGGAATTATTGAAAAACAAGCCTTAAGAATAGGACTCTCAAAGACTTGGTAAAACAACGACTAGAAGACTCAGTAAACACACAAAGTCAACATCGTCAACAAGTGAATGAACATGTATATGTAAGGAAATTGGTTGAAGTGTTTACATCATCACTTGCGAACGTGTTTTTTGAGACCTGACATGAAAAACTATGTGACAGCTCGTGCGGAGTTAGCTATTAAAAATTCAGTGGAACCATGAAAGAAAATTGTCGTACATATCATTCCTCTTGCAAGTCAAATTAATTAAACACTATTTTTTGAATTTTCAAATTACATCACCTGGAAATAAATGAAGCTTCGATTAGTAATTAGTGACTGTTTTTTGCAATGAAAGTCGCAATTTTACTTTGATTGGAGGAAAATCTCTCCTAGAACTCCATGATTCCATTCAAAGAGTTGACATTTATCCATTCCCTGATATTTTTATGGGTTGTCATCAGTTGTTGTCATTCATTAATATTCTTGTAAATTTTACTATAATTCGGGCATGGGAACTACTCGGTCTTTTTTGGGCAAGGAAACATTTACAATTCATGTACCTTATGTTAACTTTGATAACCTCGTCTTCAAATAACCATCCTTGACACTAAAAATGAAATGAATTTAATAATCTTTTATAATGAGATTAATTTAACTTCTTAATGAACTGCAAACTAATTAAACAAATGTAATCAACATTCATATTATGACAAACACACAATAAAAATGCAATAACGGAAGTGTGATGATCCATTAAGCCTTCTCCTTCTTCTCTATCCTTTTTACATATATGTAATGAGACGAGAGTCATCAACATTTTCTTTGCATTTCTAGTTGGTTTTCTTCAAATTGAATTAGATGTCAATTATGTACGTCTTGATATTAATTTCAGGGTTATGTTCTTTGCTCAAAGACACTATTTTTTTGAAAAATATTAATTTGACCCTTTTGAGTAAAGAACATTTAAAGTATACCTATATTCCTATTGTAACTACAATCAATAACTATATGCGTAATAGCAAATTTATTTTAATAGATTCTTTTGAATGAACTGGTTTAACAATCAATGGAGTTTGCTAAAAAACTTCGGCCTTATTTCCCTCCAATTTAAAGATAAAATCAAGGAGATCAAGGATAAATAAATAGGTTTCTTGTTTTCAGAGAAGGACACGTCAGCTCTTGTGGTTTTTGTTTTAATATATACTAGTGGCAACCCCTGCGTTGCACGGTAGCGATAATTTTTTTTAAAGAAATACTTGATCGAGTTAAAATAGAACATAATTTCTTGCTTAATAATTAATGATATATAATTTAAAATGAAAAATGTATTTACATAAGTGGTTTATTTTCACGTATTGATAACCTTTTATTGTTACGAAGAGTTTGACACGTATTGACATTAACTTTTTTGTTATGTTATTTAGAATGAAACAACATGTCATACACCCATATCACTACTACATAAATGGGTTTTTTACACGGTTTTGGAACCGTGTAAAAGCCCACCGTGTAAGAAAGTACGAGACCTTTTTACACGGTTTTGGAACCGTGTAAAAATGTCCCTTTTTTACACGGTTCCAAAACCGTATAAAAATGTGACAAAACCGTGTAAAAAGAACTCAATTTTACACAGTTATTAGTCTGAACCGTGTAAAAAGATAGGACATTTTTACACGGTTGCATGGCAAAACCGTGTAAAAAGACCAACCCTTTTTTACACGGTTCCAAACACGTGTAAAAACGTGTAAAAAATCCCAATTTTATACGGTTGTTAGGCAGAAACGTGTAAAAATATGAACTTTATACACGGTTGTTTGTTAAAACCGTATAAAAATGTCACACTTTTTTACACGGTTTTTAGCCAAAACTGTGTAAAAAATCAAAACTTTACCGTGACCAACTTCACCGACGGATCACTAACGATAAGATATTGTCGACGGGTCACTGATGACACTTATTACTGATGTATATCCGTCGGTAAAAAAAATTCTTTTAGAAATATAATAATTTATTTTCTTGTTCTCCTATTTGTATAAAGCATATTATTTATAATAGTTGCATACACGTACAATGCAACACGATACAATCAAAGACAATATAAAAGATAAGGAATAGAAGTAAAATTAGATTCATATTAAATTAACTTTATAATTAAACATGTAGAGAAATCAATTATGTTGTCTCAAATAATTACAATGAAGGCAGAAACAAAAATGAAACCAAAATTCTAATCAATAGACTTGGCCAAAATAAAATCCAACCGTCTTTAGATACACTTCAAACTTTGATTTCCACTTGAATGGTCATTGTGAAAGCATCCATTCTATGTACATCAACACCCAATGAGTCCACAAATCCCTTTTGCATTCCACAACATCCAATAAACACTTTTCATCAAATGTTGATCATTATATCTTGAACAAACTGAGATTTACCGTAAGCAACATCTGCAATCATTTCATCCCTACAAAGAAACACTATACATTAAATTTTCTTAAGAATAAACATAACTTAAAAACATTAGGAGCAAATATATGCTTTCATAAATAGTGAATGACAAGAAAAATTAGCATAGATCTAAGAACCTATAAAACAGAAAAAGTTGAATAATCTTTGGATCAATGTTTTGAAAACAAACCACTAGTAAAAACAAACCTGCAACACCGATGAGAAGAGAGGGGTGACACCGGTGTGAAAACTTGCAGCACCAACGATTAAAATGGAAGAGAGACGAATTGAAGTTTTAAATTAAGAGAGGAAAATAAATTAGGGTTTCCTCTATGTAGTCGCATGTAAATATAGGATATAAAAAGAGGGAACCAAAAAATAAGGAAATCAAAGGAGAATGAAATTTTAAAGTTTTAAAATATTATTTTAATTCAAAAAATGGTGATATTGTCAACGAATTCATTACCTTACTGGTTAATGAAAAAGTTAATATTTAATTTATAAAAACTTCATTAACTCCATTTACCATATTTAATTGTATTTATTTTAAAACTTCATTAGCTCCCTTTACCATATATATGTATATATTCTTTAAAAAAGGCTATTGATATATTTCATACCATATATATTAATATATTTGAAAAATGGGATATTATTTTTTTACGGCAAGTACCATATATATCAGTATATTTACATTTTTTTCATCTTTTAAATAATCATATATATTCAAAAAGATAATTATATATATTCTTTAAAAAAAAGATATACCTACTTATTATCTAATTTATAGAAATATATATTTTTTTTTGGAAAGGGTATCCTGGGCCTTTGGCCCAGACTAATCCCCGACAATTAGAGCCTTTGGCCCAGCTGCTAAAGCGTGCAACCCTGACTTTATTCTCAGTGGCCACAAACGCTGCGAGTGGGCTCGAACCCGGGCAACCGCTATGAAGTCCCCAAGCTCTTACCACCACACCACAACCCTTGTGGTTAATTTATAGAAATAGTTATCGAACATTTTTACCCCACTAAATTAAGATATCATATACAAATAAATAAAAACTATATGTTTTTACACGGTTTTTAAAGGACAACCGTATAAATAGATTTAAAACCGTGTTAAAAAGTTTAAAATTGTGTATAAAAATAAACGCTAAAATAGTATATTTTTTACGCAGTTTTTGGAAAAATATCTGTGTAATAATTTATATGTTTTTAGACGGTTATTTTAAAAAACCGTGTAAAAAAGTTTCGACACCTTTTTAAACGGTTTTTCTCAAATAACCGTGTAAGAATGATTACACAATTTTACACGGTTATTTTAAAAAACCGTGTAAAAAAAGATTCAAGATTTTTTTAAACAGTTTTTCTCAAATAACCGTATAAAAATGATTACACATTTTTACACGGTTATTTTAAAAAAACCGTGTAAAAAAGTTTCGAGACATTTTTAAACGATTTTTCTCAAATAACCGTGTAAGATAATTACACTTTTGAACACGGTTTTGGAAACAACCGTGTAAAAAGGTATTCAAATCTTTTTACACGGTTCTTTTACCAAAAAAAAACGTCTAAAAAATATTTTAAAAGATGCGGGTACATTTTTACACGGTTTTTTTTAGAAAAATTAGCTCAAATGGCCAAATCTAGGAGAGGGATTGACCTCTTAGCCATCCTTCTCCCTGACTTGCAAAAATGTCCAAATGGACGCAAATGGAGTCCCAATGGCGCAAATGGAGCCCAAGGCTATTGATTTATATAAAAGCCTTTCAAGGTTTGATTGAAGGTTTCAAGAGAACAAATCTTGATGTTTACCTAAAGTTTAGTTTACATTCTAAAAATACACAAAACACATCCAACTTTTGGAAGTCAACCATCCACCAAGATCTTTTCATTTGGTAGGTAACATACTCTTTGAAGCATCACAATCATCGCCCCAAACCCTTTTATTGGAGACGGCATTACCAACTTTTATAAAGTCAATTTCTAAAAATTCATCTATAAGATGGTTCTCCTGACATTTTTCTTTGTCAAGAATGTCATGTCCTAGCTATGTGACTACATTTATAGTTCAAAAGATCTTGCTGCATGATGTGAGCTTGGACTACATATGCACCACCACTGATTGGTTTTTTGCCGTTGCTGGTAGAGTTGCTAATCGTGCTGCACTTGCTAAATAATCCTCTTCACAAAAATGCTATAATAAAGCTTGAATCCAAGATCAACTAGTAAGGATTGGACCATGGTGTAGATCCTTGGGAAATGCAATGAACATTGAGGTTGCAACATCCATTCTTGGCTTCCTCACCAGTAAACTGCAGGATAAAATGTACATGTTAGGACAAGTTTGAACAAACAGAAACAACAAAGACCTTGAAACTATCAATCCACATGAATGCACAAGAACAACTCATGTTAAGAATTGAAATTTTAGGGCCCCTTTCTGAGCAACATGATTGTACAAGATCAATAGATTTTCTAATTTCCAAATGTAGCAGATTTTAGTTTCTCATTGTTTAGACCATAGACAACTTAATAGAGCAAGGATTAATTAGATATCTGTAGCAGAAAAAATTCAAAAATTAAGAAACGTTTCGGTGTTTGAATCTGAAGATGATAATTTCAAATCCGTATAGAAATTAAATCGAATTTGACAATGTTTGAAAAGGAAGTGATTTGATCGACTATACATCATTTGCAATCTAAATCTAATCACAGAACTGAAAATGAAATGCAAACAACGAAATTAAGATCTATCCAGATCGACCACAAAAGCTAGAAATAGGGACGGTGGCTTACAGTGATGGGATATGTGAATGGTGAGCCACTGTTGAATGATAGGGGCGCACACTTTCATCCATATCTGCTGGATGAATTGATATCGATGTAGAATGGAAATGCAGAAGTGAGTTTATATAGTGGGCTGGAGGCATACTATTTTAACCCTAATCTCAAATTATTGTTTCATTTAACAGCCTGCAGTGATCCAATGTGATCCATTATAGGGTTTCTTCAACATAGAATTAACCTACTCACACACGGCACCTAAGGATTCAATACCGAAAAAAATTGAGAAAAAACTATCAACAAACATGTTTCCAATTACTTTTTCTTATTTTAAATTTCTTTTTTTATATTTTAAAAAAGGAAAAAAGTAATGTGTACTATAAAAACAACTAATTGTGTACTCATTGAATCTATAGGGATGCAAATTTTATTATAAACGGAGACTATAAAATTAGAATTACTAGAAATTTTCATTAAAAAGAAAATTTGCAAATTTATATTTTGAATAAAGTAAATATTTAGAATTAGTAGTTGAGAAAAAACAAGTACAATTTAAAGATGGTAAAAAATCAAAAAAAAAATATTGGTATTGCTGTAAAATTAAATATTATTAACCTACTTGAACGAAGGTCATCCGATTAGCACTATCGTCTCCGATGTGCTGTCAAATTCCTTCTTGTGGGTTAAGAATAGATGTAAAAGGGGGGAGACTCTCACTTGGGATAATTGGAGTCGTAACCTTGTTGTCGTGTCTTGAATTCCTTCTGTATTCTAGCTCCTTGCTAGTTTTTTGGTGAAATGAATTCTTCCGTTCAAAATAAAAATTAACCTACTCGAACATTAATGACACCTAATGATTCAGTAAGAAATAAAATTGAGAAAAAATTATCAACAAATTACATGTAACAACCAACTTCTTCTAATTTTTTGAATTTTGAAATAGTTTGTTCCCACATATTCACACTTTTTCCTTTCTTGAATTTTAAATAAATTTAAGATTTGCTTTTTCATATTATTTTATAAGAACAAAAAAAAGATTATGATAAAAATAATTTTAGTTCTATACCGTTCAATATAACGAGATACATATTTTATTATAAACTAAGAATGTAAATCAATATAAAATTTTCATTAATTAAAATCATATTTATGAAAAATTTTATTTGAGTAAAATGAAAATTAAAATTAGTGATTGAACAAGTCTTATTATTTTGAAGGTGGTAAAAACTCAAAGAAAAAATATATTGGTATTAATGTAAAATTAAAGATTATTAACCTACTCAAACAATGACACCTCAGGATTCAATAAGAAATAGATTATCAAAAGAACAAAAAAAAAAATCTTTGAATAAAAAAAAACTTTGAATACCAATAAAATACAAACAAAACTTACTCTGTAATAATATTAACCGAATACAAGCAAAACAATGTATTCGGGTAAATCAAGTAGGAAAGAGAAGGGTAGTTTTGTCTTTTGAGAGAATGGGATGGGATGGAATGGAATTGAATTTCTTCTCAATTGTATTGAAATGGCCAAATCCATGAATGATGGAATATGTGAAATTCAATTTCATTTCATACATAAACCAAACGCCTTAATGGAATTAATTTAGTCAATGGAATCGATCATTCCAATTTTTTTTAGATGTCATCCGAATCCTACGAACCAAACGCCCCTAAGAATTTTCATAGTTAATAAAAAGAAATCTACTATATTAAAATACAAAATTAGAATTAATGCGGATTGAATAATCAAAAGAGTCAGCAGGAGATGCATGATATAGAATATATTTAGGTTTTCAAGTCAAATAGTTTTTAGACGTTGATAGTAGATAAAGATAATAAGCAATATTATAAAAATCAATGAACAATTAACTTTTTACATATTCAATTTATTCTCCAATGTCATGTGAAGATTTGACTTCGATCCTTGGGAAATGCTATGAACATTGAGGTTGTAACATGCATTCTTGGCTACCTCACCAAAGCCATCCATTCATTCTTAACATCTTTTTCTTCTCATCATCCTCCTTGTTAGGGGAAGCATCCACAACTTCTTGGGAGGCATCCTCAGGGTGTTCACCAGCATTGTTAGATTTTCAGGGCAGATTGTTGCGTCAACAGATTTCAGCACGTTCCTGTTTGTTCTTTCTTCTCCGGTGCAAGACCCCTGCCTCTTTTTATTATTTTGAATTTTAGTTGCACTGTTTTTTAAGTTGCTTTGAAGTGACTGCACTTGCTGTGGGCTTAGTGGTGCACAGCCAAACTCTATAGCAGCAGAGAGCAACTAGTACAGATCGGGCCCATGTCATGTGAATATCTGACCATGGAGTAGATCCTTGGGAAATGCTATGAACATTGAGGTTGTAATTACATCCATTCTTGGCTACCTCATCAAAAACATTAACCTGCAGAACGAAACGTACATGTCGACCAAGATTAAACAAACAGAAACAACTTATGTGCATGGATTAATTCACAAGAACAAGTCATGTTGTGGACTGAAATATTGGGGCCACTTAAGCAACACGATTGTAGCTTAATAGATTTTCGTATTTGCAGATCTAAAAAGATTTATTTTTTCTCATTTAGATCACATGTACATGTACAGAAACGACTATAGTTATCTGTAACACCAAATATTCAACAAAACCTGTCGAATCTGAAGAAGACAATTTGAAATCGCATTAGAAATCAAATCCATAGATGATTTAATTTGAAAAGGAAGTCTGATTACAATGAGTAAGAATCGTTTGCAATCTAAATCGGTTCAGTAAAAGGAAGAACTAAAATCTCGGATAAAGCAAATTTATACCCCACTGAGATCGATCAAAAAACTATCAAGAAGAAAGAACGAAGGCTTACAGTGATACAGACGAGCCAATGGTGAGCGGCTGATTGATTATCAAGGGGCACACTTTCATTCATGGTGGCTGCGATGAAATCAATGTAAAAGGTAGAAGCGAGTTTATATAGAAGGATATGGAGGCCTGAGATGTGTTTAACCCTAATCGAGTGCTTGCTTTTGATTGGTTAGAACTTGATTCCTCGGATCGTGATCCCTTAGGGTTTATTCACCACCGATTTCGACCTACTCATAAAATGACGGCTGGGATTCAAAAGAACTAAGATTGAGAAAAAAAATGGTTAATAAATTTGGTATTGGGTCATAAATAATTCTTAATTACAATCATCAATGCGTAAGTACAAATAATTTATGCTATTTTATATGGTACAAATTCTTATCCATAATATACAAGTTTGAAAGCTACATATAACCTGCCACTACTACCATGTCCCAAGAAACTCTAATTGCCCCTAAATCTCTCCCATACGAACTGCTCCATACTATCCATATCCATAACCAACCAAAGATTAAAATTGGTTTTTTTTGAAAGGCCAATAAAATATTTAAGAGAAACAAGTATAAAAAAAAAGTGAATGCGAGTGCCAAGCGGCTTGAGCCACATGACACCCACATGACAGTCCTTCTCGCGACTTCTTGGCGACTTTCACCCACATGATAAGCCGCAAATGTTTTCTGTTTTCCAAGTTAACATCACGTGAATTCTCATCCACGATTTAATGACATCTATTACCATTATAATTCCTTTGTTTTCTTATTAGTTTTAGTTTAATTAATAATTATATTAGCTAGCAAATTAGGATTAGAGTTAGTTTAATTAATTTCATAATTATCTTTTCTAATTAGGTTAAGATTAGATTTATTTTAGTATTTATCTTTTTCCCTAGTTTAAGTTATAAATAGGTTTATTTGTTATGAAGTTTTATCAAGTTTTAATCAATAAAAGTTTATATTTTAGAGAGTATTCTTTTGAGTTTTCGAGTTTTACGCGTCGTAATTCTCAACCGTAAAAGGGTTTAGACGCTTGTCGATCCTTCCGGAAACCTACGCTACGTTAGATTTGAAATCAAGAAGAACGAGAACAATTTAACCTTAAAACCAAGGTCTTGACGAGTGTCAAAAGTGTTTACAAACACAGATGTATTCCTCGATCTCCAAATGAGGTAAAGGGTTGTCCATGACCACAGTTGTCCTTAATTGAACTCGAATTCTACCACCTTGAAGTCTATCCGGAAAAGAAAGAATATCCTCCAATGCGTTAATTTGAGGAGGCTCACAGACTCACCACCGCCAATGCATTAATTAAATTTTACCTCTGTATTTATTAGAGGCTAAAAAACACAACTGGTAATAACATAGTGAGTATTTTGTTCGAATTGGTTGATGAAGAAAATTTGAGAATTTGTTACGTATTCGATGAAATAAGAAAACTTCTTGAGAAGCCGAGAGTTATATGAGTATTTTATTTATTGCCACCTACAGTACCAAAATGAAGAAAAAAACCAAATCCATATGGACAAAGGTACAGTAGGAGCCGTCAACAAGTGAATGAACATGTACATGCAAGGAAATTGGTCGATTGATCTCCCTCGTGGTTGAAGGGTTTACATCATCACTTGCGAACATGTTTTTCGAGATGTGACATGATAAACTAAGTGATAGCTCGTGCTGAGTTAGCTATTAAAATTCAGTGGAACCACGTAAGAAAACTGGCGTACATATCATTCCTATATATAGCAACGCAAATTAGTTAAACACTAATTTGAATTTTCAAATTACATACACCTAAAAATAAATGAAGCCTTGATTAGTAATTAGTGACTCTTTTTTGGCAATGAAAATGTTCTCCTAATTAACGAAAGTCCGAGGTGATGCCAAATTCCTTCATATGGGTCAAAAATAGAATTAAAAGGGGGAGGCTTTCAATTGGGATAAATGGCGTTGTAATCCTTTAGACTTGGTATGATCTTTCCTTGTTCTCTTTTTGTGTACTTCTAGTTTCTCGCTAGCTGTTAGTTGTGTTGGTATGAAATCTTGTTGTTCAAAAAAAAAAAATTAACGAAAGTCGTTTCTACTTTGCTTGGATGAAAATCTCTCCTAGAACTCCATGATTCCATTCAAAGAATCGACATTTATCCATAACCTGATATTTTTATAGGTTTAACTAATCTCAGTGTTGTCATTCATTAATATTCTTGAGTTAAACTATAATTCAGGAATGGTTATTGGGAACTACTCGGCCTTTTTCGGGCAAGGAAACATTTAAAATTCAGGTACCTTATGTTAACTTTGATAACCTCGTCTTCAAATAACCATCCTTGACACCGGAAATGAAATGAATTTAATAATCTTTCACCATGAGATTAATTTATTTTCTTAATGAACTGCAAATTAAACATATATAATCAACATTCATATTATGAAAAACACACGATAAAATTGCAATAACGGAAGGGTGATGATCCATCAAGCCGTCTCCTTCTTCTCTATCCTTTTTACATATGTAATGAAACTGAGAGTCATCAACATTGTCTTTGCATTTCTAGTTGGTTTTCTTCAAATTGAATTAGATGTCAATTATGTCCTAATATTAATTTTAGGTTTATGTCAGACACTATTTTTTTTAAAAGTATTAATTTGACCTTTTTGAGTAAAGAACTTTTAAATTATTTTTACTTATATACGGATTGTAATTACTATCAATAACTATATGCGTAATAGCAAGATTATTTTAATAGATTCTTTTTGAATGAACTGCTTTAGCAATCAATGTAGTTTGCTTAAAAACTTCGGCCTTATTTCCCTCGCATTTAAAGATAGATCATGTAGCAAAAAGAAAACAATTTAAGTCCAAAAGTTTTAATATAGGAGTTCTGATAATTGGGAAGCATATCGTATTTATTAGCAATGATCATTAGGAAGCATGAAGTGGGTTATGAAGAACCCACGTATAGTAGTCGTTAGGGTTGGTCTTTACTAACCAAGACTTTTTGGCTTTTATTGGATCATTTATTTTTAAAAAGTACGAGTTTGTGCTAAGAATTAGGCTGAGATCTGATTCTAAAAAGAGTATATTTGCGCAAAATTTAAATTTTTTGTGTTGATTTGTGTTTACGTACAGCTATCTTTCTGAGGCTTATAAATTCTCTTGTTTTGTGGTAGTAGCACCACACGGAGGCAAGGTCGTCCTGGAGGAGGGCGGGTCGGGCGTACGTCCAGGTAGAGACCCAATTTTTTTTAACTATATAATAGTAGTAAAAAAATTAGTTAATAAAAGAGACAATTTTTTTAGTATATAATAGGAGTCAAAGAATTTTGTATTATATAAGGGTCCAAACATGTATTAACTAAATATGTGTAAAGTTAATTGGTCGTTCATTTTACAGTATCGATTATAGTTTATTTAAGGTTTTTTTTAATATCTAGTACCAAAGTCTAAAATTACTTACCTAGAAAACCTTGATATATTATCCCTCATTCATCTCTCATTGACTATTTTGATTATTCAATCCATATGAATTATATATTTCTTTAAGAATATGGTAACTTTTTGATATTAACAAGAAGAACTCCTACTTTTTTAAAAAAAATACCAATTATATTAGACGATCCAACTTATATCTATACATTGTTTTTTCAAACATTATTGACTCTTTATTACCTAATAATCTAATATTGAGTGGATGAATCTTAAGTACTCTCATATCTCAAAAACACTAATAATATCTCAAACTATAACCAACATGAAATGCACAAGCCGCATAATCAGGTCCAATATCACTACACCAAATGTCACTTAGGCAACAAATGAAAATTGTTGCCTAAGAGGGGTTTATGTGTTGCCTAAGGCTTAGGCAACATGCCTATGTTGCCTAAGCAATGTTGCCTTATCAATGTTGCATAAGAACTTAGGCAACATAGGCAAACATCATATGTTGCCTAAGTAAACTCCTTAAGCAACACACAACAGGTTATGTTGCCTATGAAAAAAACATATGTTGCACCAAACAAAGACTAAGACAACATTAGATTTATGCATGTGTTGCTTAAGGTATCAACTTAGACAACATACTATATTTGCATATGTTGCCTTACACATTTTTTTTTAAAAAAAAATCAAATTTTCTTATTAATTAGAATTTTATAAAATAACAAATAATATTACAAATTACATACGTTCAAAAAAACTAATATACTACTTCAAATGACCAAATACAAGCTCTTCAAATGTCATCCCATCATAACAAGCTTGTTGATTTGAATCACAAAACCGACCAACTTTCTTTTTGAACTAGTCCCTTCATATCTCCACTCTTTCTGAAATCAAAAAACCTAATGTGAGACGGCGTTTTGATGCATCACAAAATCATATCATAAATCACGAAATCTAAAAACAAGAGGGAATATGTTTGCTACAGCAGCTTTAACATTAGCAAAAAATTCATTGTTAGGGCAGGACAACATCGATATAATGCTCAAGACTATGCTCTCTACCTGCAAGTATTGCGTTTTCAATCAACAAATAGAAAAACTTCAAACACATAAAACAGAAAACGGCCAAACGAAAATAATATGTTTTGAATCAACAAATAGGAAAACTTGACCTTCAGCAAAGGCAAATTATGTGCTTACCATTTGAACAAGGAGAATGTTTCTTCTTCATTGATAGACTTTATTTTTAATTTCATTTAAATGAAATCAACACAACACAATTATCAATCTACCTCTTATAATAAACCATATCTACAATTATTACCAAAGGAATCCCAAAGAACTAAATGGTAATACATGTTTACAGTAAAACAAAGTATTGTATTTTAAAGAAACTAATCATTCTTGCAAGCAAGTTGTTCAATGCTTTATATAAAATCAAACCAAGTAATGGATGAAAAATAAGTAGAAGCACACGTTTGTATCAAAATAACCTTATAGTATGAGAAATTCAGTAGTGGAGGAAAACATAATATCCCTTCCACAAATCAGAATCAGTTACTTAACTTACTTTGTGACCCTTGTGTCATAAAAGATTCAGCTAGAAAGAAAATTAGATTCATTACTTATTACATAAGATCAAAACTTAGAAAGATTTTCCATTGTTTACCATCAGGACAATCATTTCAAACATAGTACAATCTGCATGCAGCTCTTCCATTTATTCACCAAGCAATAGGCAATTTGTTCTTCACTTTAACATTTTTATTTGAGCAGCCAATCTCTATTTAAAACCAATAAATCCACATTATAGATGGAAAACCTTCACCAAAACAATTATGCAAAATGGTTCATTACTTCACTCCAGAGCATTATGATAGAAATCATGAAAACATAAAGAGTCTATGCTATATATATATATATATATATATATATATATATATATATATATACACTCAGACTTAACTTACTCAGAATGCTCCAGTAACTCTTGAGACTTTGAAATTGAGTTTACTTGACAATAGAAGAAACCTGTTAGGTTCAACGCATAAGTAGACACTTTGCCCAAAAGTGCCAACACATTTGTAGATCTACTGGAAAATCAAATACAGAAAAACGAATACAGAAAAACGAGTCGTGGTCAGAGAGATTATTTCAGAAGAAGGGAAAAATTTGTGGAAGAGTTGAAGGAAATGTACTTTCTGGAATATTTGTTTAGATCCCAGTGAAGAAACTTCAAGCGGCTTTCCTCAGGTAAATCTTTATTAATCGACTCGATAGCATTAGCAAATTCCACTCGGAGGAGGGATTCCCTGGGTTTCTTTTCTCTGGTCTGCAAAAAAATATCATGGGCGGATATAACCAAAAGAAACCAATGGCAGAGAGTTTCTACAGGTCAGACATAAATTGAATGAAATGTATTTATAATCAATATGCGTGTTTTTTTACCTGCAGAAACCAAGGGTGAAATCGAATCGAACCTGCAGAACCAAATCGAATCGAATCGAGGTGGACGGTGGTGACCGTCGTGGTCTAGACGAATCGAAACGAACCTGGAGAGTTTTTTTTAAGCAAATAACAGTCCAGGAGGGCCACGGTTGTGGTTTGGACGGAGGAGGTGGACGGTGGTGACGATTTCTGGTGGCGTTGGACGATTTCTAGGTGGTGTTGGTCGATTTCCGGTGGAATTGGGGAAGATTAGAATGAGGAGGGGGTATAGAGTTTTTTCTTTAACCTAATTTTGGGGGGAGGGGGGAGGGAAAGAAGGCGAAATTGAAAAACAGGGGGGAGGGGATGGCGGGATTTTTTTTTTGGTGGAATTGTGTTAAAAAAAAGATAATAAATGTTATATTCAAAAAATATATATATATATATATATATATATATATATATATATATATATATATAGGGTGCGTTTCTTTTGTAAACCAAACAATTTATACAAACTACGTAAACCACTATTTTAGGAAACAATAGATATATTTATGGATAATGATTATGATTCATTAATAATGATTGTGATATATATGGAAAATGTTAAGTTTATTCATTATAATCATGATTATAAATTAGGAAATGTTAAGTTTATTCATTATAATCATGATTTTAAATTAGGAAACATAATAAAATCAGGGTGAATCACAATTTCTAAAGCAAATAACTTTTCTGTCACCGATGGTTTTTGTTCATATTATTCTCGTTTTCTCTCAATTTTTTTATAGGTTAGTATGATTTATTCGCAAAACGGTTACTACCATAAAATATGTTTATTTACAAGATATATATGAAAATAATCGCAAAAGTGTCGAGTTTCAAAATCCATATATTCACAATTCGTTAAAAATTTGAAAATAATGACTAATCAAAAGTGACATGACAATCATATGTGAAAATGCACATCCGTAGATTCATAATATGATAGGACATGTGAAGCATCAATCCGTAAGCATGTTCTGCAAAAAAAAACATAATTATTTTAAATCTAAACATATTGTACATATGTGTAATAATAATTAGTTGATTGTACCTTATTCATCACGTAAAACTTCTTTATACACAACGTTAGATGTGTAGACTCCAACAAGATTGAAAATTTTCACAAGCTTCACTAATATCTTTTGTAGTTCCCCGTGATATCCCTTTAGACAACGCCACGTAAAGTTGTCCATGCGAGAACCTCTGCATATCAATCTGGTGTCGTTGCATAAGCCATTTGAAGGATCGATATTTCGTAATAGAATAATTGGGCATCCAATTTTGAGCCGAAGGTAATGAGGGGGCAAACCACTAACAGTTAGTGAGTTTAAGAACTCCACCGGATAAAAGTTATTCCAATCATCTTCTGCTTCATCGAAACTGTAATATACCTTTTCATCTCCGCAAAATTTGTTGATCAACTTATCGTTTATCTCATCAACGTTCTCATTTTTAGTTGATAATATCGCCCTGGAAATGATATAATCCGAATCAGCTCCGTTGATTTGCAGAGATGGAAAGATTGCATCAATAAGAGCATCTTTTGGATCAACATTATCGGTATAAGGAATGGTCATGTCATCAGGTATGCGAATAAACTTTTCGTCCAACACTTCTTCATTTCCATCACCGAATCGTAATAGAAATCCTGAAAACCATGGATCAGTTAGTGCTCTCATGTTGAGAGTTAACCGTATCTTTTTAATCGTTGACCATAGTGGTGACATCCGTAAAGTGTGGTTTGCGTACCCTTCTGTTCGCGCTCAAGTCTTCTTTGCGCATCGGTTAGCTTCTGTTGTAGGTGCTTTTAGTCAGGTAGCGGGAGAGTTATCTGTGTTTCGTCTTACCGATTCTTTCGGTATTGTCATAGGTAGCATTCGCTAGGAAGAAGGAATCTGAGGTGAGTTCCTACTAACTTTTCTAAACTGTTATATATGTCAAAGATTGTGTTTTTAACTCCAACATATCTCAATGTTTTCGGATTGTCCGTTTATTTCAATTTGATGTAACTTGGGGTTTTGAGATATGTTAGGGTTCCCGAAACGCTTTTGACTAAAATGAGGGACTTCATCTTTGTTGAAATAAAATGATGTTTTACTTGCACGTTATGTGGTTATGCGAAAAGAATGTTTAAGAGCTCCTTTTAATGATTTCATTCTTACCAGAAGTTGAACTGGAAATAACATTTTTTTTATAAAATGTATTTATACCTTATGTTTATTTATGGTTGGTCACATATGTTGTTGTGACGAGTTTGTACCATTACTAGCGGATCCCTAGGTTTTGAGTCGACTGTATTGTTGGGATGTCATATTCCCCAAATTTTGTAGCTATGGATCATATGTTCCTCGGGGGCAACTTGGTACGGTAACACCAATGGTGACTTAATATGTGTTTGTATGTAGATATGTACTACATATATGCATGTGATGTGTATTGGGATCAAATGGATCCTTTAAAGCCCAATCAATCCATATGGATCTGTTAAAAGCCTAACCGATCCGTTAAATCCCAAATGAATCAAGTAAAACCGAGATGGAACCATTAAAGCCCAAGTGGATCCATTAAAGCCTAAATGGATCCATTAAAGCCCAATCGATCCGTTAAAGCCCAAATGGATGCATTGAAATCCAACCAATCCATTAAAGTCCAACTGGATCTATTAAATCCTAATTGGGTCCATTAATCCCCAAGTGGATCCATTAAAGCCTAAACGAATCCATTAAATCCCAACTGATACATTAAAGCCCAAGTTGATGTTGAATATTTTTGAAGACTTGAAGGTTAGATTTGTACGATTTTATTCGACGTGGTCTCGTAGACATATCTGAACTATGACTAAGATAGAAGGACTTGAGAATTGATAAAATAGACGAGCCGCTAACAAATTAAAATCATAAAAAAAATAAAAAACGTACAAGTTTTAGTCGGGTTGGTCGGGTTACTTTGGGCTCAACTCATTTCCAACCCAATAGATGCGGTTTGATTTAAAAAAACATTATACAAGTTATTACATTTTCAACTACCTATATTTATTTATATTTTTGACCTTAGGCAACATAGAAACAAGAAAATATGTTGTCTAAGATAACTTTCATTGATTTAAAAAAATATTATACAAGTTATTAAATTTTCGACTACCTATATTTAGTTATATTTTTGACCTTAGGCAAACATAGAAACAAGAAAATATGTTGTATATGATAACTTTTATTGATTTTAAAAAAACATTATATAAGTTATTACATTTTCAACTACCTATATTTATGTATATTTTTTACCTTAGGCAACATAGAAACAAGAAAATATGTTGTCTAAGATAACTTTCATTGATTTAAAAAATATTATACAAGTTTTTACATTTTCAACTACCTATATTTATTTATATTTTTGACCTTAGACAACATATAAACAAGACAATATGTTGCCTAAGATAACTTTCATTTATTAACAAAAAAAAACATTATAAAACTAAAGCAACATAAGGGAAAATGTTGCTTAAGATAGTTGAGGCAACATATAATTATTCATATGTTGCATAAGGTCTGACTTAGTCAACATAGAACTATATGTTGCCTAAGAGGAAACTTAGGCAACATATGTTAGCCTATGTTGCCTAAGCTTATCTTAAGCAACATAGACAATTAGCATATGTTGTCTAAGACAACATTTGGTGTAGTGTATAATTATATTTTATTTACAAAGTAGTCCATGAAACTAATCGGATTAATAGAAAGGCTATTGAAAAGACATTTGGTCCATTCGTCAATCCATTCCACGGTTAAAAACTTAAAATTATCCTATAAAATACCTTTAATATATAGTTTGATATCATCTGGGATCACAATTTTGACTCTTCGGAGTGACAATCAATGTAAATGAATATAATCAGTTGAGTTCAATCTCATCTCATGTTAATGTTTTTAGTCACTATTTTTAACTTCTAGGGTTAAAACAATTTTTTTCGGAACCATCAATCTTAAAATCAAAAGCCCGTCATGGTTATAGCATGTAATTTGATTATTGTTTTAGAGATATGAGAATACTTAATATTCAAACACTCAATATTAGGTAATAATAAGTCAACATGTACGAAAAAACGGGGGTAGCTAGTTTTGAAATTTTAAATATACATATAAGTTTGACAATCTTATATGGTTCATAATTGTTTTCAAAACCAAGAGTTTTCTTAATTCTAGTAAGAAAATAGAATTTCTGCAGATTGAATAATAATCAGAAGAGTCGACAAGAGATGAATGATAGAAATAATATATCAAGGTTTTTGTAGGCAAGTAGTTTAATTAAGGGGCTGTTTACCAAATTTTCTATTAAGTCCTGTATGGATAAATTTGTCTGTCAGGATAAATTTGTATTATTGTTTACTTTTTTATCTGAATCAACAGTCTGAATGACATAAATGACCGTTTTACCCTCGAGAATGAATTATAACTTGTTTGATAAATTCAGTTAAAGTGAAGAAATGCACGATTTCCAGCAAAAATTACAAGATCTGGAAAAAAAAATGGTTTGGAGAAACCACTGCTTCATCTTCCTCTAAACAAAATAAAGATTTATGTAACACCAAAAAATGACCAAAATACCCACTTCTTCATCCTCCTCCATCTTCATATTCATCTTTAAATTAAACCAAACCAAAGAATTACTCAAAAAGAAAAAAAAAATTACACAAACCAAAAGAATTCATACTCTTCAATTTATTTCTTCTTTCTTTCTTCTAGAGTTTCAAACAATAGAAAAATAAATCAATAAGATCATATATTTAGGTTCAAGAAACGAGCTATTGGAAAACCACTTATGTGTTCAAAATCAGAAGTTTATGGAAACCAAAATTTGTGTTTAAGGATCTTTTGTTTTCAAACTTCAAACCCATTTATATGTTATCTTGTATCTATGTAATCGAAGTTCTTGACAGGTTTAGAAATCCACATATGAGAAGAAGAAAAAAAATCATAAAACCCACCATAACACATGGGAAATTTCGCCCAAAAGAGGGTGTTTTAAGAACACATGGTTTCAACATGTATTTCACTAATTGATCTGAGAAACCCCTTATGTAGACATGGAGAAGAAATTGAGTGCAGAAATCGTTGCATTTGGAGGAGAGATCGAGTGTAGAAATCAATTTGGAGAGAGACCTTGAAATCGTATTCACTTTGGAGGAGATATGAGAGCACGACTTGTCTTCTTTTTGGAGGCGTGAGGGGTAGGATTGTGTCTTTTTTTTGGGCTTAACGTGGACAACATAAGGTTTCCATCTGTGAGAATAAGCCAATGGTTGTGCGAATAAGCCGCAAGTAAACACTTTATTTTGGCTGAGCGAATAAGCCGGTTAGACAATTAAGCCCATTAAGTCATAAGTAAACAACCCCTAAGTATTTGATATTAGATAAAGATAAACAAAGAATAAGCAATGTTTTTTTAGAGGAACAATAAGCAGGGGCAGGTTCAAACGAGAAGGTAGTCAATTTGCGAAAAAGCGAGAAGGAATAAGAGTCACATAATTTATTAATTAAAAAATAGCATAAATAAATTATTTTTTTAAAAATTAGGATAATTACAATTTGAATTGGATAGATCCTTAAAAATCTCATAATATCTTTTAAATTTATTTATTTTTAATTTTAATAAATTCATAATTTTTTTTATCAAATTTATATTATTATTTTCTAGATAAAATCATAATTTTCATCAAATATCACATGTGATATCCATAACTAATTCATCATTTATTTCACCATTTTTCTCTATTTTTTAGATTTACGTTTTGAATCACATGTGATTAACTTCGTTTAACATGTGATATACTATTATGTATCACATATGATTCCACTAGGTGGATTTTTGTAAATATCACATACGATAATATATGTCTGAATATAAATGACGCATAATCACAGATGATAATATTTACATCACAAAAAGATCTATAAATATAAATATACATAATTACATATGATTAACTAAAATATATACAATAATCACATGTGATAATATTTACATCACAAAAAGATCTATAAATAGAAGTATATATAATCACATATGATTAACAAAAATATATATAATTATCACATGTGATAATATTTACATCACAAAAAGATCTACAAATAGTAGTATACATAATCACATATGATTAACTAAAATATATACCATTATCACATGTAATAATATGATATGTAATATGCATAAATATTCATATAATGATATCACGTGTGATATTTGATTAAAATTGTGAATATTTTTTTTATTAAAAGAATATTTAGAAAAAAAAATAATTAATAATTAATAAATAATTGAAATTACAAAATAAATAAATCTAAAAGATATAATGAGAATTTTAAGGATTTATTCAATTTAAAATAATAATTATCCTAATTTCTAAAACTATTTTTTATTTATGATTTTTTAAATTAATAAATTATGTGGTCCACATTCCTTTTCGCCTTCTCGCAAATTAGTTTGTTTCTCGCATAATCCTCCCTCTATCGTTATATACTAAAAAATTGGACCCTACAAACATATATGGACGGCCATCGGACCCATGTCATGTGAAGAGATTTCACCATGGTGTAGATCTTTGGGAAATGCTATGAACATTAAGGTTGTTAAGACATTCATTCTTCGCTTCTTTTCCTTCTCATCAGCAGAATCCACAACTTCTTGGGAGACATTTTCAGGGAGTTCACCAGCATCGTTAGATTTTCAGGGCAGGTTGTTGCATCAACAGATTTTATCACCATCGCCTGTTTGTTCTTTCTTCTCCGGTGCAAGATCCTGCCTCTTTTTACTATTTTGGGCACCGTTGTCCTTCACTGGGGATACACAATACTGAATTTTAGTTGCACTGTTGGTTGGTTAAGATGCTTTCAAGTGATTGCACTTGCCCAGGGCTTAGTGGTGCACAGCCAAACTCTAAGCAGCAGTCGCATGATCTGCAGAGTCTGTAGTTCAAGCCTATTTGTCCAAGCAACCACCGCCATCTTCTCCGACCAAGCAACCACCGCTACAACCTATCTTCATCAACGCTGCAGTCAAACCAAATAAAGGGTATCAGATTGCGTATCTTGTGTTTACTTGGTATATGTTTTATCCATATATACATTATATATTCCGAAACCAACCGAGGTGGGGAAGCTTTAACTCATACCAAAAGTCTAATTTTGATGGATCGGACCCATGTGAAGACTGGACGATGGTGTAGATCCTTGGGAAATGCTATGAACATTGAGGTTGTAATGACATCCATTCTTGGCTACCTCATCAAAAACATTAACCTGCTGAACGAATCGTACATGGCGACCAAGATTAAACAAACAGAAACAATCTATGTGCATGGATTCACAAGAACAAGTCATGTTGAGGATTGAAATTTTGGGGCCACTTAAGCAACACGATTGTAGCCTAAAATTTTCCTATTTGCAGATCTAAAAGAGAAAACAATTTGAAATCGCTTTGGAAATCAAATCCGCTTATGATTTAATTTGGAAAGGAAGTCTGATTACATCGAGTAAAAACCGTTAGCAATCTAGATCGCTTCAACAAAAGGAAGAACGAAAATCTGGAGCGGATAAAGCGAATTTATGCCCCACTGAGATCGATCTAAAAACTAGCAAGAAGAAAGAACCGAAGGCTTACAGTGATATGGAGGAGCCAATGGTGAGCGGCTGTTTGATTATCAGGGCGTACACTTTCATCCATGGAGGCTGCGATGAAATCAATGTAAAATGCAGAAGCGAGTTTATATAGAGGTGTTTAACCCTAATCGAGTACTCTTTTCTGATTGGTTAGTATTTGATGCCTCGGATCGCGATCCCTTTTAGGGTTTATTCTCAACCGTTTTCAACCTACTCATTAAATGAACGGCAGGGATTCAAAAGAACAAGATTGAGAAGAAATATTAACCAATTACCAATTTTTCTTTTCTTTAGACTTTAAATAAATTTGATATTTGGTCATTTAATTCTTAATTACAATCGATCAATGCATAAAATTTAATCTTAATATTGTATGAATTCTTATGCATAGTGTACAAATTTCAAAGCTACATAATTAACCATCCATTAATACCAGTTCGAGGAAACTCTAATCTCCCCTTAAATCTCTCCCATATTATCCACATCCATAAGACCATTGCGAACTGTTCCCATATTATACATTTATATTCATAACCATCTGAAGATTATAATAGAATTTCTATTGTTATTTTACGGGTTTCTATAATAATTAATAAGGGGGTGTTTGGGATTGCTTGTGGATTTAGCTAAAAGAAATTCTAGTGGAAGCCCATAAGAAAACTATTTAAGACTAATTTGTATGTTTAAACATACACCTACATACAAACGAAAATTTAACTAGTAGATGTGATTGTTTTTTGCAATGAATTAAAACTTTCACCAAACGAAAAATACTATGCTTGAACTCCCGAGTTCCCTTGAAAGAGTAATCAATGTTCATCCATACCCTAATATTTTTTTAGGGTTTAGTCTCGGTAAACGGATTATTAGCTTAAACTTTATTACAATTGGCGGACTAATTGGTTTTTGGAAATTACTTGGGCGTTCTTTGAGCAAGAAAACTTTGTCATTTATGTAAAGTGTACTTATGTTAAGATTGATAACTTCTAATTCAAATAACATATTTGAGACACAAAAAAGTTTAAAAATGTAAAACAAAAAACAAAAAGGTGATGATCCAACAAACCTTCAGCTTAATTAAACCCTCTCCTTGTCTATATATATTTTTGCATTCGCAATGAAACAAGAATCATCAAGCTGTCTTGCATTTTGAGTAGGTTTTCTTCAAATTGAATTACATGTGAATTATGTCCTAATATTAATTTAAGGTTTCTCCGACGCTCTAAGACGTACTTACTTAATTTTGGAAAAATATTTGATTCTTTTGAGTAAGAACTTATGAAACCATTTTACTTGTATTCCAATAGTACTTGCTATAAACATACGTGTATTTGCATTTTAGCAAAGTGACTTAATAGATTCGTTTTGAATGAACTTGTTTAGCAATGATCTATGTAGTTTTCCTATAACAACTACCAAATAATTACAATTCCCTCATATTCGAACCCTCATACTTGACCTTATAAAGGTAGATCATCAACCGAATAGGAAACAACTTAAAATAGAAACATGTATACATTGAAATAGTAGCAAAAATATCAACTACACCAAACTAAAAATCCGTATATCCAGTGAGAAGTTAAAATCCCGAAATCTAATAATAAATAATTTTTGCCATAAAAAAATCAAAATACAGGTTAGTACTAATTATAATCAAACATTGAACATAATTAGCCGAGTTTTGAAAATTGAGGCTCACTAGAAAACTTGGGCCAAAACTCATTGCTTGGGACAGGTAGGATAGACCATTTATAATGTTTGCTTGTGTAAAAGAAATCCGGTATTGGGAACCCATGCATTGCTTCACACTGAAAATTTCATCAAAAAATGTGCAAATTGCAGTTAGATATTTGATCATTTCTGATGTATAGAACACATAATCGGTTAAAGGTCAATTTGATGTTTAATAAAGTTTTTTTTAGTCTAGACCATCAAAATTAAGCTTGAATTTAGAGACCACATTTCCTATTATTAATAAATATTTGGACCCAAAAAAATTGCACTGTATATAGAGTATTGAGAAAGGGAGGGAGCAATTGTCATCCAGCATTGTTTACTTTACTGAAAGGATTCAAAAACCATTGTATAGTTACTGATCTACTGTTATCGTTCTAAAAAAAAGTTACTGATCTACCTCTATTTGCAAGCTAGCTGCGTGGAGTTGTAAAAATCTAACCGATGGGCCAGGTTTGTCATCTCTCCAATTCAATAAATGTATTTAATTTGCAGGTGGAGGTTGGTGGCAATTTGCAAGCTAGCTGCATGAAGTTTTAAAAATCTATCTGTGGTTTGGTTGGGGTTTCTTTTTAATATATGATTGCTATGTGAAATTAATCTTCGAATAATTAATTAAAGTTGATGATTGTACTTGCAACCAACTATGAACTAGTTGTCTTGTAACTGCCAATGTTAAATTGCTGCTAGAACTATCATAAAAACTTCTACTAATTTACTTTCCTGCCAATGAAGTTAACACCCAAGGCTATGAACACATATGGTACTAGTGAGTTTTCCAGTAAAAAGAAAACTCCCACTGCGCACATAGAATAGTAGAAACCCATTTTGAAAATATATAGTGTGGTTTTGGATTGCCTCATTGCTTAGAAATCAGAGCCAGTCTCGTAAGTCATAAGATCCAATGACTTCCAATGACAAATGCCCTCATATAATTTGCAAATCTATCCAATGCCATTGTGTAGACCTACAGGAATTGACATCACAATGTAGTGGAGTTTATCCATCAACCATTCCAAACAAATAAAACAATGGTTCACGTTGTCGGAATTGGAATATGTGTGTGAGAAATGTTTGCCTCCAACCATTTTGACAGCTCATTACACCATGGTTCCTTGGTTTTTTCCAGCCTATTTCCAGCTGTTTTCAGCTGCTCCACCAGCTGTTTTCCAGCTGTTTTCAGCTGCTCCACCAGCCCATTTAGCACTATTTTTGTTCTATAAATAGGGAGCTTAGTAGAAGAGAAAAACACACCTTGAAGATAACCTTCTATCTTGCTCTTTCTCTCTCAATAACTGATACATTAATCAGTTTTCTTTCTCTCAATTGTATCATCATAAAGTGATAGTGAATTAGTTCTCGGCGTCCTCCGCCCGTGGTTTTTCCCTTTCCGGGTTTTCCACGTAAAAAATATCGGTGTCTCTTTTACCTTGCTTTATCTTGCATTTTATGGTTGGATATTGTTGCATATACTTCGTAATTAATTATCTCACATTCGTTGATCATATTTCCGTTGTTATCTCGATATAAGAACATACGTTCATTGTTCTTGGGGTATTTATGTTTATAGTGAGGTCCAATTATCTATCTTATTGCTAGTTGGGTTTCGTTATTTTCACAACAATTGGTATCAGAGCCCAAGTTATTTATATCGAGATTTCTTTTTATCAATAGAAGTTTCGTGAGATTATTGATTAGCTAAGTTATTTTTCATTTATGTCAACAATGAAATTCGACCTTCCCTTGTTGGAACGGGATACCCGATATCCCTTATGGAAGATAAAGATGAGAGATGTCCTCATCCAACAAAATTTACATAAATGTATTTTGGGTCGGGCTTTCATGCCCGTCTCTTGGACGGATGAGGATATTGAAATAAATGACTTAAAGGCCCAATCTTTAATTAGATTGCACCTTTCTAACGATGTTTTACAAGATGTTGGGGAGGAGGAAACATCGTATCAAATTTGGTCTAAATTAGATCGAATGTTTATGGAAAAGAGCTTACCCAATAAGCTTCATATGAAGCTTAAATTATATGCCCTTCGTTTATCTGAAGGTGGTTCAATTTCGGCACATCTATCGAAATTCAAAGAGGTAGTTGGTGATTTGAAAAACCTTGAGGTAAAATATGACGATGAGGATTTGGGTCTAATCTTATTATGCTCTTTGCCACAATCTTTTGGTACGTTTATGGATACGATTATTTATAGTCGGGATTCACTATCACTTGATGAGGTTTATACAGCGTTGAGCTCGAAGGAGAAGATGAAGGAGATAATCCCCGGTCATGAACCAAGGGCCGAAGGATTAAATGCAAGGGGAAGATTTTTTGAAAAATGCTCAAGTTCTTCAAGCAAATCAAGATCAAAATCTCGTGGAAAGAAGAAGTTCTGTAACTTTTGTAAACGGAAGGGTCACATCATTGACGAATGTTTCAAGCTTCAAGCCAAAAACAAAGCCAAGAACAAGACGGGTTCCTCCGGGGAAGCCGACATTGTTGAGCACGATGAAGGTGGAGCTAGTGAAGGTGAAGTCATGACGGTCTCGGATGGTAATCCAAAGGCCACGGAAGAATGGATTCTAGACTCGGGTTGCACTTTTCATATGTGTCCCAACCGTAGTTGGTTTCATACATATGAACAAGTTTCCGAAGGTGTTGTGATGATGGGGAACAATGCTACTTGCCCCATTGTCGGTCAAGGCACAGTTAGAATCCGCATGCATGATGGCGTCATCCGAACACTTCGGAATGTGAAACATGTTCCCGAACTCCGAAGAAACCTCATCTCTCTCAGTGCCCTCGATGAAAAGGGCTACGAGTTCTCTGGCAAAGACGGAGCAATAAAGGTCAAGCGAGGAGCGTTAGCTGCAATGAAAGCTCAAAGAGGTACCGCTAACCTTTATGTTTTGCAAGGTCAAACTATTACAGGTGACGTTGCAGTTGCTTCGAAGAAAATGTCCGATGGTGATCTTTCAAAATTGTGGCATTTACGTCTCGGTTGCATGAGCCTTGGAGGCATGACCGAGCTAAGTCAACGTGATTTGTTGAACGACCACAAAATTACCGATTTGCAGTTTTGTGAGCATTGTGTGTACGGCAAGACGAAGAGGGTCAGATTCTCAGGTGGCATTCATACGACTAAAGGGCCACTTGATTACATTCATTCTGACCTTTGGGGTCCGGCCCGAGTTACTTCTTATGGTGGAGCTTCGTATATGCTCACTATTATCGACGATTTCTCTCGTCGTGTGTGGGCTTTCTTCTTAAGACGCAAGAGTGATGTTTTTGAAATTTTCAAAGATTGGAGGACGATGATCGAGAAGCAATCCGGTAAAGAGGTGAAATACCTCCGAACGGATAATGGCTTGGAATTTTGCTCGGAGGAGTTTAATGCTTATTGTCGTAAGAATGGCATTACAAGGCATCGTACCGTTGCCCACACTCCTCAACAGAATGGTGTAGCCGATAGGATGAATCGCACTATTCTTGAGAAAGTTCGTTGCATGCTTTCTAACTCGAAGATGCCCAAGTCGTTTTGGGCGGAAGCGGCTTCTACCGCTTGTTATATCATCAATCGATCTCAAGGGAACCGATAAGTTGAGCTTTTCGGGTCACTTGGGAACCGATAAGTTGAGCTTTTCGGGTCACTTGGGAACCGAGAAGTTGAGCTTTTCGGGTCACTTGACCTCTGGAATGCGTGTGTTCGACCTGTTCTTCTGAAAATCGAATGAATCTTGTTTCTGAAACGATTTAGCAAAAACAAACACTACCCTTATGTCTAGAAACACTTCTAGAGCAGATTGTAGGCACTCGATCTCACTAAAACACTCTTTTTAGAAAATAATCTGATCGCACAGTGACTTACTCTTCTCAACTCTTTTCTCACAAAAACCAGAAATTGGAACTCGATTTAAGCTTTAACGTGAAATTAAACACATACAACTCGATCTAGCATGTATTTCGATCACACTCTGATCGATTCTAACACCTAAAACACTCTTACACTCGAAATCAAGAACACAGAGACGTTTGATCTTAATCAAAAATTTTTTTTCTTGAAAAACTTGTTTGATCTTAATCAGGCTCTGATACCAATTGTCGGTCCAACAATACTACTTAACAAGTTCTAAGAAACAACAACACATTAACGATTACCAACCTGTATTGAATATAGAAACGATTACAAGGTTGAATGATTAAGCTTGAATGTGTTCTCAATGTTTTCTCTCTTTTACACCTTCTTGTGTGTGTTTGTGTGTGTGATAAGTGATCTGATCTAGAGAGATTGAGAGACACTTAATCTACCAAGTGTGTTAGACACACTTCCTACAACTTGCAATATAAAACTATAAATCTTCCTAATATCTACATAATATCTAAACTAGATATTATGTAAACTAACTAAATACTAGAAACTAACCAAGTTAGCTTTATCTAACTATTACAATACTATAATTTAGATATTTAAATCTAAGTAAACTAATACAATTACATTGAGATTTATTACAAATAGACATAGACTTTTATATCGAGAGTCGACGTTCCGGCTTTGGCTTCAGATTGCGATCTTCAGATTGGATGATCTTGAATCCAATGAGACTGTGGTCTAACAATCTCCTTCAGTCCCTCTTGAGAAGAAGACTCCTATGGAAGTATGGAACGGATCACCGACCGATTACACAAATTTGAAGATTTTTGGTTGCCCGACGTATGCACGAGTTGATAACGGGAAGTTAGAACCAAGAGCTATGAAATGCAATTTTTTTGGATACAAAGACGGAGTTAAAGGCTTTAGGCTATGGTGCCCGGAAACAAAGAAGATCCTTATAAGTCGAGACGTAACTTTCGACGAATCTTCGATGTTGACTGATTCGCCGCCTCCTACATCCGATACCATTTCCGAATCTCCGAAAGAGAAATCACCTGCAGAGGTAGA
Source organism: Arctium lappa (assembly GCA_023525745.1). Taxonomy (NCBI): domain Eukaryota; kingdom Viridiplantae; phylum Streptophyta; class Magnoliopsida; order Asterales; family Asteraceae; genus Arctium; species Arctium lappa. Next base: position 14,299,016 of record CM042056.1, on the reverse strand, counting down.
GCTACCTTTGTCTCAAGCTTCGAGCCCGATGGCTACAAATGATTCACTTGTTGTTTCTCCTTCTTCTCCCACTACTGGTGATCAAGTGGTAGATGATTCTTTATCACAACCTTTGCCACAAGAGCCCGAACCGAGCATTGCTCGTGATAGGGGAAGAAGACAGATCGTGCCTCCGGCACGGTATCGCGAAGAAGCCGATTTTGTAGCATATGCTTTGAATGTAGCGGAGGAAATGGAATATACTGTTGAGCCTACTTCTTATAGTGAGGCTATGAAACAAGATGATGCGGATGAGTGGATGTTGGCGATGCAAGCGGAGATGGAATCTTTGCAAAAGAACGAAACTTGGGAGCTTGTTTCCGCTCCCAAGACAAAGAAGGTTGTTTGATGCAAGTGGGTCTATAAATTGAAGGAAGGGGCTACTCCAAATGAAAAGCCAAGGTATAAAGCTCGGTTAGTCGCGAAGGGTTATAGTCAAATTCCTGGCATTAACTATAACGACATTTTTTCACCGGTGGTGAAACATACTTCCATTCGTGCATTGCTAGGGATGGTCGCGTCCTATGATTTGGAGCTTGAGCAATTGGACGTCACGACCGCATTTCTGAATGGTGAACTTGAGGAAGAGATCTTTATGCACCAACCGGAAGGTTTTGAAGTTCCGGGTAAAGAAGGTCACGTGTGCAAATTGATAAAGTCTCTATATGGCCTCAAACAGTCTCCCAGGCAATGGTACAAGAGATTCGACGCCTTTGTGACCACACACGACTTGTCAAATTCGTCGTACGACAGCTGCGTTTACTTTAAGACGTGTGACGATGGGTCGATGTTATATTTGCTCTTGTACGTGGATGACATGCTCTTAGCAGCTAAAGATATGGGAGAAGTTCAGAAGGTTAAAGACCAATTAAATTCAGAATTTGATATGAAGGATTTGGGAGCCGCAAAGAAGATTCTTGGAATGGAGATTATACGTGACAGAAAGACGAGAAAGTTGTACCTCAGTCAACGAGGTTATGTTCAGAAAGTTCTTCGCCGCTTTAGTATGTCTGAAGCAAAGTCTGTCAACACTCCATTTGCGCCTCATTTCAAGTTATCATCCGCTTTAAGTCCTTCAACTCAAGCAGATGACACCTATATGGCGAGAGTGTCGTATTCTAGTGCGGTGGGATCTTTGATGTACGCCATGATTTGTACCCGACCTGACCTCGCTTATGCAGTTTCTATGGTCAGCAGATATATGGCCAACCCGGGTAAAGAACATTGGAAAGCTGTCCAGTGGATTTTTCGTTACTTGAAGGGGACGACAAATCTGTGTTTGCATTTTGGGAGAAATTCATCAAGGGTACTTGGCTACGTAGATTCCGATCATGCCAAGGATCTTGATAAAAGAAGATCCGTCACTGGATACGTGTTTACTTTTGATGGGTGTGCCATTAGTTGGAAGGCACACTTGCAACCTACTGTCGCATTGTCTACAACGGAAGCAGAATATATGGCAGTTAACGAAGCCGTGAAAGAAGCTGTCTGGCTCAAAGGATTCTTTGGTGAATTAAGTGATGATTTGAAAGTCGAAGAGGTTTTCTGCGACAATCAAGGCACGGTTCTTTTGACCAAGGATCGAATGTTTCACGATAGGACGAAACATATTGATATTCGTCATCACTATATCCGAGAGGTTGTAGCGAAAGGTGATGTTAAAGTTGTGAAGATTAGCACTGACTATAACGCAGCGGATATGCTAACGAAGCCCCTTCCGGTATCCAAGTTCAATTTGTGTTTGGACTTGGTTGGTGTTGCAAGACGGGGTTGATGCCCTTAGGGGCGAATTGGCGGAGGATACTGTTTTTCGAGAACTTTGATTACTTTGGTATTGCTTTGTTTATGGGTGATATTTTTTTGGCTTGAGATGAAGTTTGGTGGAGATTGTGCTCTTGGTGTATTCTACTTGGTTTGAAGACGAGGTGGAGCTTTACTCTTTTATGGGTTTTTTTTTTGGTTTGAAGTCAAAGGTGGAGATTTGTGAGAAATGTTTGCCTCCAACCATTTTGACAGCTCATTACACCATGGTTCCTTGGTTTTTTCCAGCCTATTTCCAGCTGCTCCACCAGCTGTTTTCCAGCTGTTTTCAACTGCTCCACCAGCCCATTTAGCACTATTTTTGTTCTATAAATAGGGAGCTTAGTAGAAGAGAAAAACACACCTTGAAGATAACCTTCTATCTTGCTCTTTCTCTCTCAATAAATGATACATTAATCAGTTTTCTTTCTCTCAATTGTATCATCATAAAGTGATAGTGAATTAGTTCTCGGCGTCCTCCGCCCGTGGTTTTTCCCTTTCCGGGTTTTCCACGTAAAAAATATCGGTGTCTTTTTTACCTTGCTTTATCTTGCATTTTATGGTTGGATATTGTTGCATATACTTCGTAATTAATTATCTCACATTCGTTGATCATATTTCCGTTGTTATCTCGATATAAGAACATACGTTCATTGTTCTTGGGGTATTTATGTTTATAGTGAGGTCCAATTATCTATCTTATTGCTAGTTGGGTTTCGTTATTTTCACAACAATGTGAAAGGAATTGGAATATAAAGGAATTAGAATGGAATTTAATCATGTTTGACCATGCGTTTGATTGACAAGAATTGGAATGGAATCTGTCAAAAAAATTTGAATATGTATGTTTCGTTAATTGAATGTTATAATATTGGTGATGGCATGGAGGCGTTGATGGTGTCAATGGTGTGGTGGTGGTAATGGGTTGGTGTTAACGATGGTGGTGGTGGTGGCGGCGGCGACGACGACGGGTGGTGGCGGTGGCGACGATGACGACAGATGGTGATGGCGATGACGACGAGTGGTGGTGGTGTCGACGACTAGTGGGGGTGGTGGCGATGGTGACGATAAGTTGTGGCGGCGGCGGTAGTGACAGGTGGTGGAGGCGGTGGTGGTGGCGGAGACCGTGACGATAAGTAAAGTTGGTCCTGGTAGTGACAACGACGGGTGGCAGCAGCAATGACTGTGGTGGAGGTGATGCTTACGGCGGTTGTGGTGGCGGCAATGACAAGTGATGGTGGTGGTGGCATGTAACAACCGGTGGTGGTGGTGGAGGCGGCGATGACGATTGGTGATGGCAGTGGAGGTAATGGGTGGTGGCGGCAGTGGTGACATCCATCGTGGTGGAATAGAATGGAATACAATAATATAAATGTATAATAGTTTTTCTTAAAAGATTGGTAGGAAGGAATTGAAATTCCTTGCTATAATCTAAGGAATTTACATTCCTTCATTTGTAGAAATTGAATTCCTTATTAAAACTCAAAATTTGAACCAAACGCATAAATGGAATTGACCATTCCAATTACTTCAAATTCCGTCGAATTCCAACAAACCAAACGCCACCCTAGTCTGAAGATCACTACTACCTGTAGATCCTTGTGAAATGCGATGAACAATGAGGAGATGGTAACACATCCATCCTTGGTTACATGTCTGCAGCAAGAGATTTACATGTCAGAACAAGTTTGAACAAACAGAAACAAAAAAGCCCTTGAAACTATGTGCAAAGATTCTCAAGAACAAGTCATGTTGAAGATTGAAATTTTGGGGCCACTTAAAAAATACGTTTATAACTCAATTTTTGATTTTCTTATTTGCAAATCTAATAAGCTTTGTTTTTCACATTTAGATCACAGACAACACAACGACGATGTAGATGTATGTAGAAGCAAAAATTCAGCAAATTAAATAGGAGTCTGAAAGAAAATAATTTCACATCGGTTTAGAAATCAAATCCAAGTATAAATCATCTGCAATCTAAATCAATTAACGGAAGGATGAAAATTCTCCAAACAGCGAATTTAAATTCATGTGTCGAAAAAGATTTTCCATTTTGAAAGTCTAGCAAGATATGTTTTTCATTTAGATTGCAGCAGCAAGGATATAGGTTATCCTTATTGATCAACAACGTCAAAATATCATTAAACCCATTGCATATCAAATCGATAGAAAATAGGAAGAATGTAAATTCGCTGAAGATTGATATACATCTTAATTAAAGACAACAAAAGAACTAGAATAAACACAATTCTCTTACAGTGAATGACAGGTGTGAGTGAGAAGCGACTATTTGATGAAGAGGGCTCACGTCCTCATCCATGGCGGTAGCCAGCAATGAACTCGATGCGAAAGTGAGAAAATTGCAAGAAGAGTTTATACAAGTGGTCAAGAAATTAATTTGCTTCTTGATATAGCAAAACAAATAAGTAGTTTATTAGACTCTTATAAGCTGTGTTCATTTCTTGTGTAAATGTTCTGTATACAAATTCCAATGCCTTTAATAGGCATTATTAATATCCTACTAACATGTCTAGAAGTCATTTCTAAGATGGTTCTCCTGACTTTTTTTTTATCAAGGATGCCATGTCATAGCTAAGTGGCTACATTTGTAGTTCAAAAGATCTTGTTGCATAAATGTGAGCTTGTTGCATGATGTGATGCTGCTGCTGCATCTTCACGCTTGTTGTTGCTGCATCTTCACCCATCATACAAACCAAGCAACTGGTAAGGATTGGTCCATGCTGTAGATCCTTGGGAAATGCTATGAACATTGAGGTTGTAACAACATCCATTCTTGGCTACCTCACCACAAACACTAAACTGCAGGAAGAAAAAATGTACATGTCATAACAAGTTGGAACAAACAGCAGCAACAAAGCCCTTGAAACTATCCGCATGGATTCACACAAACAACTCATGCCGAAAATTGAAATTTTAGGGTCACTTAAGCAACACAATTGTACCTGATCAATAGATTTTCGTATTTACAAATCTAACAGATTTCTTTTTCTCGCTAATTAGAAACAGATAACTTAGTTAATACCGCAAGGATTAATTACATATCTGTAGCAGCAAACATTCAAAAGAAAGAATTCGGTCGAATCTGAAGAAAATAATTCCAAATCGGTTTAGAAATCGAATCCGCTAATGATTTTGAAAAGGAAATACGATGAGATCGACTATAAATCATTTGCAATCTAAATCTATGATCATAGAACTGAAGAATGAAATGCAAACAGCAGATTTAAGATCTAAAATCGACCAGAAAAAATAGAAAAAAGAAACGGTCGCTTACAGTGATGGGAGGATGCGAGTGTTGAGCGCCTGTGAGATGACAGAGGCGCATACTTTCATCCATGTTTGCTGGATGAAATCGATGTAGAATTGGAAATGCAGAAGTGAGTTTATATAGTGGGTGGGAGGCATACGATGTTAACCCTGACTTCGAATTATTATTTTCTGATTGGCTGACCTGTATTCCATTGGATCGTGATCCGATTCATTAAGGTTTTATCAAGATTCTATTCCAAAATAAAAAATCAAAAATCAAAATTTCCAAGAATGATCTTGAGCGACTTTTTTATTAAGATATTCAATACAATTCATAAAAGATATTATTTTTCTCTCTGTTATACATTTGTCTCAAAGGAATTTTATCATAAAAAAATCATTTTCCTTTCCTAAATAATTATCTTTAAGAGTTTGAATATGTACTCGCACAATGACACCTAAGGATTCAATAAGAAACAAAATTAAGAAAAATATCTATACTATATTATAAAGCATCTATAAAAAATTGTTAAAAAACAATTGATAAAGCTTAATGTACCGCTATTTAATGTTAATTACTTAAAATTTAAATAAAGAATGAAAACTTAAAATCTCTTGCTATTTAATTCTTATCTCTAACAAATTTAACTCCCCTAAAATCACTTATCATTTCAACTTCCCTAAAATCACTCCCTACATAATTAAATATGGAATAAAAATCAAATTATAAAGGGAAATTAATTAAAATGACCGTATTTCAATCCCGTATTACCGATATGCCCCAAATCTCTTCGATTTTTCCGAAATACCCTTTTTGTCCGGGATCCGTGGCCGGGATGACACCCATCCCGGGGTTACCTTCAATCGACGCCGTGAATAGTGATTTCCCAGCGTTAGGCCAGGATGAATAGTGATTTCCCGGCGTTAGGCCGGGATGAATAGTGAAATCCCGAGGTTGGGGGCTGGGATGGAAACGATTGAGGGGTTAGGGTCGGGATTGAGGGGTTTCAATTAGGGTTTGAGAAAATTAGGGTTTGATCCTATAATAATTGTCATACAATAATTGTATTTGTCTACTGTTTACGTTGACTGAGTCTACTGTTTTTTTCCACTTTGTCATTCAATAATTGTACTTGTCATTGAAATTCATCTTCGGCTATAAATTTTGGCTTTAAAGATCAGTATAATGCAAGGTATTCATCACATCCATTGCATTTTTCTATCTTGCTCTCACTTTGATCGTTTGAATTGCTTCATTTTTCATACTATTGAAAAAATGAGTTCACCTGTTGTAAAAGCTAAGCTCTATTTATGTTTCGATGGTCAGTGGGTTCAAAACAACAATGAGTGGGATTATATTGGGTACACAAAGCGTGGTGTATAGATTCCAGTAATCTATACATATAAGAGGTTTCTTCATTACGCCATGGGAAAATGTGGAATCGAAGATTCTGCTACTTGCAAGTTGGTGTTCAAACGTGAAGATCGCTCACTAGTGGAGCTAAACAACGATGAACTAATCCTTGGTTTTATGCAAATTGCAGCCGATTCAGAAAGACCTCCAAAAGTCTTTGTGTATGACGGAACATTGATGTGCGATGAAGGTGATGACGAAGATGATGCCGGAGGTGATGACGAAATCCATGTTGGTGGTAGTCAACAACAGCCCGATTCTCAATTTTAGGCATCCTACGAAACGACACTTTATTCTGATAATTCATATCGTCCTTACGACTCTTATCCCGATTTTGTTCCAGAGACACAACTAGAAGAAGAAGAAGAAGAAGAAGAAGAAGAAGAAGAAGAAGAAGAAGAAGAAGAAGAAGAAGAAGAAGAAGAAGAAGAAGAAGAAGAAAGACGGTTTGTTGGAGTTGCTCATGACGAAACCCATGTTTTCACAACGGGTATATCTGATTTGGACAGATCAAATACCGATACTGATGAGTACGAAGAAGAAGAAGAAACATATACCCCTAGCAATAAATCACTTGGTGAGTTAAACGATTATTTTGATATGTCTCTTTCCCTTCCAAACCTGGAGACCAATATACCACCCTACCAACCCGTACCTTACAATCGTGGTACAAGCATACATGAAGGACAACTATTTGATACGAAGGAGGAAATGGCCATACAGCTCGGAATTAAGTTCATGGAAGAGGGTTTTGTGTTTAGAACGGAGAAATCCGACAAAAGCAGATACGTGGCTGTCTGTGAGCAAAAAAATTGTAAGTGACGTATGACGGCAAAGTCCGTGGGCCCAAAAGGAGGGATCTTTGCCGTTAGGAAGCTGAACGACGTGCACACTTGTTCCAGGACGCAAATGAATTCCAGACACCGACAGACCAACAAAAGGACTTTGGGCCACATATTGAAAGGGAAGTTTATTGACGCTAGCAGGTCATTTCGGCCGAATGACATCGTCGACGATATCAACCAGCAGTACGGGCTCAATATTGGTTACCACCAAGGATGGCATGCGCGATGCAAGGCCCTGCTAATGGTGAGAGGCACTCCCGAGGAGTCGTACGAACGACTCCCTATGTACTTATATAATTTGGAGTTGAAGAATCCGGGTACACACACCAGAATAAAGACGGATTCGCACGGACGTTTTGAGTTTTTTTTCGCTTCTCTTGGATGTGTGGTACGTATATCAACACGCATATCTTTACATATTATAAATTATAACATTTACAAAGTTGCTCCACCTACATTATTTGCAGATCCGCACGTTTTGGCAAACCTGCGTCCTGTCCTCGTAATAGACGTTGCCCATTTAAAGGGACCTTACCTAGGTATGATGTTCTTGGCGGTTGCCATGGACGGAAATAACAACATCATGCCCTTGGCTTTCGGAGTAGGCAAGTCCGAGACGGGGGAGGAGTGGGGTTGGTTTATGTCCGGGTTGAGAGTGTAACACCCGTAAATTGGAGACTTCCTTTAGTGATAGTTTGAGAGTCTTTTGGCTTTTGGAACGTAAAGGTGTTGGGAAATCAAGTGGGTTTTGCTATGGAATCATCGAGGATCGAATCAGGTGAGAAGACGCGAGAAAACCGAGATTTGGGCTTCCGCGAGTTGTGGCACGACTTGGGGTCGCGGCACAAGCCGCGTAACGCACTGGAAGTGAGTTCTGGAGGAAACGGGCGACTTATTCCGCGACTTGAGGTCCCGGTATAACCCGCGTGACACACTAGTTGAGCTAAAAGCCGATTTTCAGCCATCAAACTCATTCCTCTCAACCCAAACCCTAAATCTTCTTCCCTTTTCTCTCCTAAACCCCAAATGTCGAACCCTAACCCATTTTGAGGGTTTTCCCTCCTTAAACCACATGATTCTTCATCATCTAACTAGTTGGGATCTTGAACCACAAAACCTTCATTTTCATCTTCCTCACCAAGTTCTTGGGGATTTCATCTAACCTTTCCACCATTTGAAGATTTGGAAGCTTATGGTTGGTTTGGGTGATCTACAAGTGTTTTGGTAGGTGGATTCAAGCTATTGGTTGAGGTAATCTTCTTCTTCTTCACTTATGGAAATTAGGGTTTTGACCTAAGTTGAGATCTTTTTGTAAAATGTTTGGGGAATGTTCCTATATGGTGGGATAGGGTTATTTATGGTTGGAAATATATGGATCTCGGTTTTGGAAGCTTGAGTTGAAGAGTTGGAATGGATGTCTTCGGAAAGCTTTAGGCGTAGATCTATGCTTTTGGAGGCCAATGGTTGGGGATTGAAACCTAGGTTTAACTTAACCTAGCAAGGTGAGTTCAAGTTGATTTGTGAAAACGGTGTACATGCCAAAATGATTATTTTAAAGTGTTTTGCAATCTTACATGAAATTGTTAACTGCTGATCAGTTTTGTTATTTTGAAAGTGTTTAACCTTACAAACTTATATAACACACATTCTTATGATTTTTGGGCATTTTGATAATGAGTCATAAATGGGTGTGTTTGGTAACTTATTGCGTAAATGAGATTATTTGGTTAAAAGGCATTTTTAGTGTGTGTTTGGGTAAAAGATTTAATTTTGCGTTATGGGGCGTTTTGAAAGGATAAATAGTATAAATCTATTTGGAAAACCTTTTTGTCTCGACTTAAACTGTGTTGGAGTCCATTCGAGTGTTTTGGAGTATGTGATTTCATAGTATGAGTCGAGTATGTTTATGATTTGAAAAGCGTCAATCATTGGTCAAAAGAGGTTTTGAGTATTTTGGCTCGATGTCGTTTTAAAGGAGTCTTGAGGACACTTGTCCGGTTTTATATGGCTCATTGTAGGGCCTAGTTATGATGTATGTACAAATGTGTTGTGTTGCGTATTGAGGTTGATTTCGGGCTCGAGTGCTTTGGTCATTCTTGTTTAGTCCGGTAAGGTTAGATTGTGTTGCATTGGATCCATAGGCACGTAGTCAGTCTGTTTTGGATGGTCGATTGGGTATTGTTGGGTGATGACCTTCAGTATTCCATGTTTTATGACCGGAAACTTTACAAGCGATCGCTAGGAGGGTTGAGTCTGTTAGTGCTGCCGGGACGGTAGGCACTAGGATCTCCGCCACTTGAAATGCCTGTGACAGGTAACCTTTAAGTGTACCGGGCCTTTGGGGTAGGATTCTTCGGAAGACCCATCAAGCGTCAACTAACTTGGGGTGACGATTGTAAGGAAGTCGTAGGGACACCTGGCTGTGATGTCGTGAGGTGTCATGCGATTAACGTTGTATGGGTGGTATACTTTTGTGTTTCCTCCACTCTCAACGGATACGGGTATCCCCCGTTGTCGGCTCAGTATTTTAATTAGAAAGATGTTTTGCTTTAATGTCATTGGTTTTTATATGGTCGACAATGAATGAGGACCTTAATATTGGATCTTCCTCCTCGTATATTAAGGTTTGAATGATATATGTCATCCCAGTGTTTTGACATTTAGATTTCTTTCGTTTACGGTCGTGTGAGTAATGGACCTAGGGTCCATGTTTTCGGACGTACGGTATGCATGGTTTTATTAATGATTTATGTTTCGAGTTCGTTCAAGTTGCATCAATTATAAAACATGTTTGAAATAAGGTGCCTATCTTTGAAAGCGCATGACATTAAAAAGGAGTTGTTTCTATGTTTTAAAGTGCATCAATTGAAAGATCATGTTTTAAGAGAAATCTATCTTTTAAAAGTATTTACTCATGTTAAAACTCTTGAGCTCACTAGGCGTTAGCCTAACCTTTTTATTTGTCGGCATGTGCATCAGGTTCCAGTTGGGGGTATGTTTCTAGCAGTATTGAAAAGATGTGCCTTAGTGTCCGCAAGTGTAAGTGCTTGGTGAGTTCTTCCGCAGTTTGGAGATAGCGGCATTTATTGGGTTTTAGTAACACCTATCCTTATTATAGATCGTATGTATAGAATGAATGTGTGTATGGAGGTTAAATCTTAAATTGTGATTGTAGATGAATCATTTGCTAATGTATTTAGAAAATTTTAAATTAGTTGTTATTTCCAGAATTGAGGATGTTACAAGTTGGTATCAGAGCTTAAGTTTGAGAGAATTAGGTATTGATTATAGGATACCTAGACTCAAACTAGCGTTTTTATAAGTGATTGTAAGTGAAAATTCACACTAGGTACCTTAAGATAAGATATTTTGGAATTGGTCGAGTCGCTAGAAACGGGAAACTCATCGAGGGTCGCAAGGATGAGCATGCACGGTACGTTCATAATGGCACCTGGACAGTGTTATGGTGAACCTACATGCTACATGTGTATACTTGAACTACCTTGGTATGATTACCGTTGGGGTAGTGAGAAAATTTCTAAGCGAGTGATCTAAGGAAGGATTGATGTTTATAGCAATGTCGCTTTGGAGTGACAGTTAAGACATGATGAATGCTGGGAGTTGACCATTGTGGGTCAGGAAAATTGGTTGGAGTAGAACCTTAGACTTATGGAATTGATGTTATTCGAGGAGAAATTTTAAGGTGAACCGATGAAACATTCGGGTATTGCTTTAAGGTGTTGAGCATTCGGATGACAATAGTATAAAACTGAGGAGCGTGATTTCGGGATGCCAGTGTCGACCAATTTTATGCACAAAATTCATTTCTAAAAATAAACTTCATCGATTATTTCTCATATTTTCTGAAACATAAAGTGAGTTATATTATGGAATATTTGAAAAATATTTTCCACACGCCGGATTTTAGGCCGTGAGTTTAAACATGCATGAAGTTGTTTTCTTGCACATGGTTACAAATTGTCATCAAAAATTTCATCCCCGTTTCAGATCAAACATCATTTTCGGATATTATAATATTCGTGTTTTAATTTCAATTGGGATAGTGGGCAAATAACTGTGGAATTTTTAGCCTTGACATTGGATCTCCTCTACGTATGTTCGGGTTTTAAAGGAAGAGTTGTCCCCCTGTTCTTGAGTCAGAATTTTCTGGAGAATTTTGGTCTGTATGAGTCGTGTTTAATTTTATGGAGTATAGTTTTGCAACCTTTTGAGCGCGTGAGTGTATTTTGAAATGTGTGGGTTTTAAATTTTATTGCATGTAAAGTTACAAGCTTGTTGGGTGTCGTGTCTCGTTAAAATTTTGTGAAAATAGTCAGTTTATCTTACGTCATTTTGCGTCACGTAAATAAATTCTGGGAACGTGTACATATGCATTTGCGTGCGTTAATTTATGAGTTTTGTTAATAGACGTCATCTCACATGTTGTTTTGGGAATGTTTCATTATTGTGAGAGTTATCTTTGGGCTATGTACAAATGTCAGTCATTGTATAATTGTTGCGTCTGGATTAAATTATATTGTTGGTGTGAGTAAACATATAAAGGATTTATGTTAATTCAGTTATCGATTTTACAGTTAGAAATTTTCCGTAATGCATTAAACAAGTACCGATGTTCACGTCGTTATAGTTACTATTTTGCTCAAACGTGTTTATCTATACGACTTAAAGCTTTAAACTCGATTTTAAATTTTATTTGCATCCCCATCATTCTACCGAGCTTTGGGGAATGAACTGTTGTGCATGTTTTATTATTGTCCTTATTAACATAAGTATTGGACAAATGAGTTTTGGAAATGACTTCCTATACGCTGGGTTGATAATCAACTTTGAAACTTATCGAATGAACAGTAGTGTATATTTTTTTTACTGCACGTTTAATTGTTAAAAAGCTTATGTACTTGAAAGTTTTATAAATTTCAAATTTGCGTAATGGTTTAAAAACCTTGAACTCATTAAGCCTATAGATTTAAACCCATGTCGTGAAAGAAGTTGTAATTAGAGACTAAGGGAGTCATTGGGATTTGAAGCGTCGGATGATCCGACTTGCGGTCAATCTTGGATTTTGGGTTTCAGACTTTCAGTTTTAGAATCTGTGCACGCATGATCAATGGAGGTAGTATAATTAAGTTCCCAGTTAATTAAGGCGTGACTTTATACTTCGGTAATCATGCGGGATAAGGTTGTATGTGCGTATCTGTGTTTTAGTCGGGTTCGATTTGGTGGATTCCGCGATTAAAGGAAATTTTGGTATTATGATTGTTAGAAATGTAAGATTTGGAATTTTAGCACTCTGTTAGGTGTCAACCTTGGTACGGCGATCCGTCTGGAATCGAATTTTGGGCGGAATGTCCACGTTTTCGAGGTCACCATTTAGTTCTAGGCATCGACTTGTTTACTTGAAGTCGATGGATCTTGGAATGTTTGGAAGTACCTTAAATTGATCATGGGAAGAATTGACCTTTCGGTGATGGAATTTGAAGGAAGATCGAGTGTTGATGGTTGAGTACCGATGTATTTAAGCATTCCCGCGGTGGTAAGGATTAGATTAAAGGAATATTGTGATGAGAGGTTGGAACGGAGTTAAGCGATAGCCGAATCTGGGTAACCAGTTACCTGAAGGACACGTTGGTGCGCCCTGGAAGGACAGCTTTATCAACATTAGAAATGGACCGGTGGAAATCTGATGGTTTTGGGAAGTTTAGTGCCGATCATTAGCTTGGGGTTCAGAACCGTGTAGATTCGAAGTGATTTTGGCCGGCGGGAAGTTAAGGTCGTAAACTACCCTGGAGATAGTAATTGTCACCTAAGGTTGGGAGACAGCCGAGATCTCAGGGATAGTAAAGTAGTCGATAGAGGATCGATGTTCGTCCCATCATCGGCAGGATTTATCGGATTTTGAAATCAAGTTGTAATCGGGTCGTGCATAAGGCAAGATATCGTGGAGGCTTTCCTTTTTGGGTAGAGAATCATTTGATCTCGTTAAAGGCGACGTTGGGTGTTTAGTCGGTGCCAGATTTCGAGGACGAAATCACTTTTAAGGTTGGGAGGATTGTAACACCCGTAAATTGGAGACTTCCTTTAGTGATAGTTCGGGAGTCTTTTGGCTTTTGGAACTTAAAGGTGTTGGGAAATCAGGTGGGTTTTGCTATGGAATCGTCGAGGATCGAATCAGGTGAGAAGACGCGAGAAAACCAAGATTTAGGCTGCCGCGAGTTGTGGCGCGACTTGGGGTCGCGGCACAAGCCGCATAACGCACTGGAAGTGAGTTCTTGAGGAAACAGGCGACTTATGCCGTGACTTGAGGTCGCGGCATAACCCGCGTGACACATTGGTTGAGCTAAAAGCCAATTTTCAGCCATCAAACCTCATTCCTCTCAATCCAAACCCTAAATCTTCTTCCATTTTCTCTCCCAAACCCCAAATGTCGAACCATGACCCATTTTGAGGGTTTTCCCTCCTTAAACCACATGATTCTTCATCATCTAACTAGTTGGGATCTTGAACCACAAAACCTTCATCTTCATCTTCCTCACCAAGTTCTTGGGGATTTCATCTAACCTTTCCACCATTTGAAGATTTGGAAGCTTATGGTTCGTTTGGGTGATCTGTAAGTGTTTTGGTAGGTGGATTCAAGCTATTGGTTGAGGTAATCTTCTTCTTCTTCATTTATGGAAATTAGGGTTTTGACCTAAGTTGAGATCTTTATATATGTAAAATGTTTGGGGAATGTTCCTATATGGTGGGATAGGGTTATTTATGGTTGGAAATGTATGGATCTAGGTTTTGGAAGCTTGAGTTGAAGAGTTGGAATGGATGTCTTCGGAAAGCTTTGGGCGTAGATCTATGCTTTTGGAGGCCAATGGTTGGGGATTGAAACCTAGGTTTAACTTAACCTAGCAAGGTGAGTTCAAGTTGATTTGTGAAAACGGTGTACATGCCAAAATGATTATTTTAAAGTGTTTTGCAATCTTACATGAAATTGTTATTTTGAAAGTGCTTAACCTTACAAACTTATATAACACACATTCTTATGATTTTTGGGCATTTTGATAATGAGTCATAAATGGGTGTGTTTGGTAACTTATTGCATAAATGAGATTATTTGGTTAAAAGGCATTTTTAGTGTGTGTTTGGGTAAAAGATTTAATTTTGCGTTATGGGGCGTTTTGAAAGGATAAAGAGTATAAATTTATTTGGAAAACCTTTTTCTCTCGACTTAAACTGTGTTGGAGTCCATTCGAGTGTTTTGAAGTATGTGATTTCATAGTATGAGTCGAGTATGTTTATGATTTGAAAAGCGTCAATCATTGGTCAAAAGAGGTTTTGAGTATTTTGGCTCGATGTCGTTTTAAAGGAGTCTTGAGGACACTTGTCCGGTTTTATATGGCTCATTGTAGGGCCTAGTTACGACGTACGTACAAATGCGCCGTGTTGCGTATTGAGGTTGATTTCGGGCTGGAGTACTTTGGTCATTCTTGTTTAGTCAGGTAAGGTTAGACTGTGTTGCATTGGATCCATAGGCACGTAGTCAGTCTGTTTTGGATGGTCGATTGGGTATTGTTGGGTGATGACCTTCAGTATTCCATGTTTTATGACCGGAAACTTTACAAGCAATCGCTAGGAGGGTTGAGTCTGTTAGTGCTGCCGGGACGGTAGGCACTAGGTCCTTCGCCACTTGAAATGCTTGTGACAGGTAACCTTTAAGTGTGTCGGGCCTTTGGGGTGGGATTCTTCGGAAGACCCATCAAGCGTCAACTAACTTGGGGTGATGCTTGTAAGGAAGTCGTAGGGACACCTGGTTGTGATGTCGTGAGGTGTCATGCGATTAACGTTGTGTGGGTGGTATACTTTTGTGTTTCCTCCACTCTCAACGGATACGGGTATCCCCCGTTGTCGGCTCAGTATTTTATTTAGAAATTTGTTTTACTTTAATGTCATTGGTTTTTATATGGTCGACAATGAATGAGGACCTTAATATTGGATCTTCCTCCTCGTATATTAAGGTTTGAATGATATATGTCATCCCAGTGTTTTGACATTTAGATTTCTTTCGTTTACGGTCGTGTGAGTAATGGACCTAGGGTCCATGTTTTCGGACGTACGGTATGCATGGTTTTATTAATGATTTATGTTTCGAGTTCGTTCAAGTTGCATCAATTATAAAACATGTTTGAAATAAGGTGCCTATCTTTGAAAGCGCATGACATTAAAAAGGAGTTGTTTCTATGTTTTAAAGTGCATCAATTGAAAGATCATGTTTTAAGAGAAGTCTATCTTTTAAAAGTATTTACTCATGTTAAAACTCTTGAGCTCACTAGGAGTTAGCCTAACCTTTTTATTTGTTGGCATGTGCATCAGGTTCCAGTTGGGGGTATGTTTCTAGCAGTATTGAAAAGATGTTCCTTAGTGTCCGCAAGTGTAAGTGCTTGGTGAGTTCTTCCGCAGTTTGGAGATAGCGGCATTTATTGGGTTTTAGTAACACCTGTCCTTATTATAGATTGTATGTATAGAATGAATGTGTGTATGGAGGTTAAATATTAAATTGTGATTGTAGATGAATCATTTGCTGATGTATTTAGAAAATTTTAAATTAGTTGCTATTTCCATAATTGAGGGTGTTACAGAGAGAATATATCGGAGTCCCAGAAGGGTTGGTGTTTATGTCGGACAGGTCTCCTTCAATAAGTGCCGCAATTTCTTCCATGTACCCATCGACCCCTCATGCCCTATGTTGTCGACATTTGGAGATGAACGTGAAAAGCGCAGGCAGGCGTATTACTACAAACCGCCCGACCTACTGGAAGGCATGCAAAGCATATACGGTTACGGAGTTTGACCGGTACATGGATGCACTACGATATGAAGTAGATCGTGGAGAACAAGTTATGGACGCTGCTGGGAAGGAGAGGTGGTCAAGGGCCCATATTCCTGCACATCGGTATAACATAATGACCTCTAATAGTGCAGAGTCGGTGAATGCACCGTCCCGTTTTGCTCGTAGGTTACCGATTGTCGGGCTTATGGAGTACTTCCGATCTTTTCAACAAGAGTGGTACCTACTTCGACGACAAAAGGGAGGTTGATAAACTTTGAAATCTTGAACTTATATGTTATTTGCTCTTCTTGTGTTCTTTATAAATCGTAGCATAGTTAACACACACATGTTTGTAGGTGAAATGCATAATCATCTCACTCCAATGGCAGAGGCGAAGATTCTCAAAAGGGCGGAAAAGTCTGCGCAATGGAGGGTAAGAGGGATTGGATATGATAAGTTCGATGTTCGGGATACCCGTGGACACGCGATTGTCGATATGCTCAACCGTGTTTTTGAATGTAAGTAATGGCAATATTCTGGGTTACCATGCGGTCATGCCATCGCAGCTGCAAGGTCTATGAATCATAGAGATTGCAGCGATCTAGCTCTAGGTTACTTCACGTCCCATACTTACCGGTCAACATATCATGAAGTAATCAATCCAGTTGGACCCCCTCAATCATGGGTTTTGTCACACGTCCCCCTTCCGTCATGCTATCCACCGTTAATAACTAAGAGACGTGCGGGGAGGCCAAGAAAGAACGATCGACGTCCATCTCGTGGTGAGGATCCGATACAGAGAACGTGTACTAGATGTGGAGCAGTAGGACATACTCGTGGTGAATGTTCAACTCCTGCCCCTTCAACCGTGCCCATGAGTAGAGCTTCAAGTAGCAAAAGATTTCGCTCTCAGGGGCCATCAAACCTAGAACCACATGGAACCCTAAGGCATGATAGCATTGACCTTAACATTGACTTCCCTTGATTGTAACGACCTCATCTTGTTTGCGAAGTGATATTGTTTTTATGTTAATTGTTGATTTTATCTACCTTTTCGTGGTTGTGGAATTATATTGTGTAAAAACAAGTTAAACATTAAAGCATCGTTTTATTAAAGCATCGATAATGTAAACATTAATAAAGAAAACATTAATAAAGAAAAGAAAACATTAAATCATCGTTACGGGTAGATTTCCAGATTTCGTTTCGTTCACCAAATCTTAATTCTTTTTATGTCTATCGACACGAAAAATCTAAGAAAACAATATTAATATATATATAAAAAATTTATTACATACATAAAAAAAACAACAAAAACAATCTACTCGTCTAACCGAACAGACAACGCATATAAGGTCTCCGCCATGTGACGCCGCCATTCCTTGGCCACAGATTCAGTTGCATCTGGTGCAACTGCTGGGTGCATTTCTTCAACAAACTTGGATAAATTACGACACACCCACACACCACAATCCCCAAACGCCCCTGTCTGTTGTGGTGCATCATTTTCATACTGATGCTTTAATTTCTTGCTGGCATTTATACGACCTTGCGTGTCACAGATCTTCTTTAACAACTTTGGCAATTGTTTTTTGAAGATCTTAAGGCGGTCTTCCAAGGGCCTGGAGTACCTGGACGCTCGTAAACTGTCATATATAATCATCGTCATTTCATTAAGGCACAAAAGTCCGAGTACCCAATGTTTGTCCATAATGCAGATTGGGATGTATACCTGAGATTTTAAAGTAACACACAAATAGTTAGTAACAAACAAGTTAACAAAAATTATGTAAATCGATTTCCATACCCGCTCGATGTCCTTCCAATCTGGATGGTTTCCCGTCATTCCATTGCACGTTTCGTATACGGAATTGTATCCTTGCTCCGACAGGGTGAGCCACTCAAAAAAGTTGTTGTCCATCACCGCCCATGTCGCATGTGGAGAGCGGGAGTCTTG
Source organism: Arctium lappa (assembly GCA_023525745.1). Taxonomy (NCBI): domain Eukaryota; kingdom Viridiplantae; phylum Streptophyta; class Magnoliopsida; order Asterales; family Asteraceae; genus Arctium; species Arctium lappa. The sequence goes on along the minus strand of CM042056.1, from coordinate 14,280,852 downwards.
GATCATTTTGACCCAAGCGTCGATGTGCTATACACAAAAACAGAGATTGTTAGAACTGTAACTACAAATGTAATTGTTTATATGACTATATTTAAATACTAACCCAATCCTCCAAATCACCACTGCAACCTACAACAAGCAGTTTCTCGAAAAAACCGGTATCCATTTCAAGGTCGCCATAAAATGGACAACACAGGTTGGGGAGCTCATTGTCGAGACATTGGTCCATGATCTGTGCTGCCGAAACATGTATCGATTGTCCCGTTGAAGTCATCGTAGTGGACCCCCCAACCTTCCCCTTACCCTTTGCCTTCACCCTTGGCTTGGTCTTTCTCGTAGGGGCCAGTGTGGTCGAAGGTTGTTGGGTATATGGGGAACGTAAGTTTGGGCCTGCTACAACGTTCTGTCTCCCCCTCCCAAGTGTTACCACCTCCGCCTGGTCAAGCATGGGAGCATCATCCTCGAAGTGGCGCTCAATGATGTCACTACCCATAGGAGAGCTCAGCCGCACCTGGTTGTGTCAACCGCCGACCCCATCGAACCCATCGAACCCGGGATGGAAGGTCCTAAAAAATCATCCATCATATCGGTAAGGAATGACCTACCCTGATCGAGGTGTGTTGGCGGTGTCACGTACGGCGGCCCCGACAGATTGTCGCTCGTCATCATTTGGGGTCTGTAACATTCCGCCTCCGGCATCTGAAACTGGGTGCATAGATTATAAGAATTTTTTATAGTAATAACGAAAATATAACAATAATGTAAACTCGTATCACTTACATCTTGCAGCAGTGATGTGGTTGCAAAGTCGGTAAATCCTCCCGTCGGCCCATGCGTGTATCCGTAGCCAGCCGACGTGTGTCCCCACCCAGCCGACGTCTGTCCCCAACCAGCCGACGTCTGTCCGTACCCAACCGACGTGTGTCCCCACCCAGCCGACGTGTGTTTGTATCCAGCCGATGTGTGTCCCCACCCAGCCGACGAGTGTCCGTACCCAGCCGATGTGTGTCCGTACCCAGGGGACGTGTAGGTCGGCGCCGTGCTCGTTGTCACCTAATACAAGTATTGAACGTCATATCAATATACAAACCAATATACAAGTATGGAACGTAATATCCTCAAATTAAGTTAAACACTAACATGAGTGTGGCGAAGGTGTGCGGAGAGGGCCTCGAGCTCTCTTATGCGTCTGTCCATGGAGGACATGTACTCCCACTTCTCTACGTATGGGTCTACATCAGGCACCCCATGATGGGAGGAGCTAGGGGGAGCCTGATATCCCGTGTCATCATCATCATCATCTTCATAATATTTGTCCTCATCGTCCTCATCGTGGTCATCGTCATCGTGATCAGGATCTCTTCCTCGGGACCTCTTCGTCGGTCGCATGGCCGCCTCTCTTTCAAAATAGGCGACGCTGGATAGATACCAAGTTACCAACGACTCTGTTGTTCGGCAGTCGTTGGAGTGAGGCGCTCGAGAGCCGGATGCCTCACCTAAATATATTGTAAAACATATAAGATTTAATATGTAGGACTAAGTTAAACAATTAATTGTTCACTTACTAAAATTAGAATTATAGTAATAGAACGTACGTCTGAAACTGAGTTGAAGATTGCAACGCATGCAGTCTTATTCAGTACAATATTCCGGTCCCAACGAGTTCCCCTAGGGTGCGTTTGGTACGCAGACAGGACAGTACAGGACAAGATGGAATAGGACAGGACGGAACAGAACAGGACAGTTGTCCAGGGTTTGGCAAGACATGACAGAACTGGACAGAACAAGACTAGACCGGTTAAATGACGAATTTACCCCTGATGAAAAATCATAGATCACATCAGTAATACATAGTGCAATGGATTATCAAAAACATAAAACTAATTTATCACGATTGGATTTTGGATGGATTTTGGATATGGAAATCAAAACCCAAATTTTAAGTTTCGGATTTTAGGTTGTTTCGGGTTTGGGTTGGTCGGGTTTCGGATTGATGTCGGTCGGGTTCGGGTATTATATAATGCAAATGTTATATATAAATTCAATCGTTTTTTAGGATGAATACATTCGATTGAAAGATAGATGAAATTGATAGCAAGTTTAAATTTTAGAAAATATTTCAATAGACTATAATTTACGATTTTCAAAAAAAAAAGATATATATATATATATATATATTCGGACGGGTTGGGTGGCCAACGATCAAACCCAATCCGAACCCGGATATCCTCCCAAATATCGGGTTTCGGATTATCGGACTTCGGGGTATTCGGGTTTTGCAAAAACATCTTATTTTCGGTTCGGATTCGGATTCCAGACTATTCGGGTTTTGCACACCCCTAGCTTGGAGGCATGGATGATGAGAAGACATGTTTTATGTTTTTAACAAAGGGTATATTAGTCAAAGTATTGTTGTTCTACTTAGTTCCAGGGGGTTGGAGTGGGACAAGTGTGTCCCATGCTTGTTCCACTTAGTTCTAGCGTGTCCCACATATGGTCACGCCAAACATGGGACAAGCTTGTTCTGTTCTGTCCTGTCCCACTCTGTCCTGCATACCAAACGCACCCTTAATGGCCCTGTCAGTGCGACTGGTGAAATGATGACGACAGACAGGAAACATCTCCAGGATCCAAACCCGGAATTACACAACATAGAGAAGTAAGTAAAAAAAAACGAAAGATGACATAATATTTATGTTATACTACTTATCTAACCTTCAGAGCATGTGCGAACCCATTCAACGTACTCTTGTTGATGCTCTTGTTTTTTTGTAAATGGCGTCTGGCGGTGGCGTTGTGTAAGGAGTTGTATGTGCGGCTCCAGATGTGGCTACCCCACGGGTAGTTGTCGAATGTGACAAGGTCATCGATGACCCTAATGACAGTGTCGGTAACCACCTGACTTAGCTCACGACCCATGAACATGACTTCCACCATCACTACCAAGCAAACACGCACAACATCCTTATCGGATAGCTCCTGCATGCCGCCTCTCATCGTCTGTACGATGGTTTTCATCTTCAAATTAGCGGAGGCGTGATCAGGCCAAAGCCTTCTGACGAAGGACCCTTCCGATATGACAGGAATGGAGGGTGTTGGTCCGAAAAGGAGTCCTGTTATAAGACAGAACTCAAGACGACCAAAGCGCATGTGGTTCCCACACACATCGAAATACATTTCCTCCTCATCGGCATTCATTACGTCAACCTCCAATTGTAAAAACATGTACACTAGGAGGGGGTCCTGCGCAGTATTGGTAAGCTCCATCCATGGACCAAAAGGTGTTCGTCCGAATATTTGATGTAAGTTTTGTGCCCGTTCTGGTGGACACGCTGCAAAAATATCTCTAATTTCCTTGGCGAAGCCAAGGCATGTTTTGAAAGACAGATCAACGTAATGAAAATCCTCCTACATAGTAACGAATAAAAGACAACGACTTTTGGTTATAGTTAATATTTGTGTTTTTTTGCAAAGTTAAGGAGACCTACGTTTTGTTGATTTCGTCTGTTGCTTAAGTTTACAACACTCTAAAATTAACGCAACACTCTAAAATTAGCGCAATCTCTAAAATATTTAAAAGAAAACACAACACTCTAAAATTAACGCAACACTCTAAAATTAGCGCAATCTCTAAAATATTTAAAAAAATGCAACACTCTAAAATTAACGCAATCTCTAAAATAATTATAAAAAAACGTAACACTCTAAAAAACGTAATACTCTAACATATTATCAACTCAAAGAAACCATTCAATCTATTGGATCGACTTCCAGGTAGTAGGGGAATCACGTGGATTGCTTAAATCCCTACAAACCTTAGGGTTATTTACACCCGTTTGACAAAATCCAAATCAATATGTTCCGATTAAAAGGTTTATGATTATAGTTATTTAAAAAAAAACACAACACTCTAAAATTAAAGCAACACTCTAACTGTAACACCCCGAATTTCGAAAAGCACCATTTCAAGTTAATACATAAATCAGTAGCCTTAAAGGGGAAAAATAAGATTTTTGATTTTGGACTTGAATCCTAGATTTTAGAGTCTAGATAGATGAAGGATTCAATTACGAGTCCAACGAACCTTTCCGGAGCAAAATCGGAGCCATAACGAAGAAGTTACGGCCAAAACAGTGTTCGGGTATATCTTTGGTCGAAAGTTACACTGCTCGCGCCCGTGCAGCAAAATGCTCGGGGACACACCCATCGCTCATGCCCACGCAACATATTGAGCGCACCCGCGAGCATCTGCACTGTGAATTTCACTTAAATCCGACTTTTTCCTCATTTCTTCCTTTCCTCATATCTCCTTCACCACAACTCCGTTTTCAGTGATTCAAGTTGCTATGGTTTCGTTTTTGAGATCTTGTCAAGGTTAGATGGTTATTTTTGGGAAACTATAATGGTGCATTGGAAGCTAAGACCAAGAGCTCATCAACATCACATCCATCTTCAACAATTTTGGGGATTTCTAGGTTTTTATCAAAACCTAAATGGTAAGTTCATCCCTTCCACTTCCAAACTTCTTTATGGGTTATAGATGCTCGATGGATGTCAACCTAGTGTTTGATTCCTCTAATTTCGTTTTGAAAGATTTTGGGAGTTTTGGGTCAAAATTAGGGTTTTGCCCAAAATAGAGATTTGGATGATTAAGTGTTTGGGGAATGTTTTTATGTGGTTGGTTATATGTTTTGATGGTTGGAAACTTATGGATCTAGGTTTGGAAGTTTTTGCTTGGAGATTCAAGTTTATTCAAAGGAGCTCAAAGCGGGGTAAAATCTAGATTTAGCCTAAATCTAGTAAGATGAATTCAAGTTGATTTGTGAAAACGGTGTACATGCCAAAATGTTTATTTTAAAATATTTGCGTTTTACCTAAATTTGTTAACTGCTGATAAGTTTTAGTTATTTTGAAATGTTTAGTTTTATAAACATGTTGAGACACCCATTTTGGGATTTTGGGCATTTTAATAAATAATCATATATTTGGGTATCTAAATGATTTATTTCATGGAGTATAATTTCGAGTATAAATGCATTTTATTGGGTGTCATGGGATGATTTGAAAGGATAAATGGTATTAAACTCATTTGGAAAATGTTTTGTCCCAATCTAAATTACGTTGGAGTTATTTGTGTGTTTTGAAACATGGGTTGCATTATTTCGGGTCGTTTACGTTTGATTTCATTTTATGAGTTTCAACGTTGGGTCTTTGGATTGGTTGAGCTTATAGCTTAGTTTGGATTTTGTTGGGTCTTGGGGGACACTTGTCCGGTTTTGGTAGCTCAATGTAGAGCGTTTGGTTATGATTTTCATTTATTGCATCTTATTTGGGAATTACATGTTTTGAATGCATTAGTTCATTCGTTTTGAGTCATGTAATGTTTCAGCCCCGTCTGCTATGGATCCATGAGCACTTTTGTATTTTATCCGGTGTTGGGACGACTAGTTTTCCACATCGAGGCACGTTCGGCATTGGATGTGATGTAAGTCCTTCGTGCTCGTATCAATGGGTGTATGCTGAAAGATGCTGAGCTCGATACATTTATTGCTTTATCTGATGGTGGAACGATTAGTTTTCCTCATTGAGGTGTGGTTAGCTTCTTTGGTATAGTGTAAGTCCTCCGTGTTAGTATCTATGGGTGTATTCTGAAAGATGTTGAGCCCGATACTTATACCACTTTAACGTAATGTGTGGCTTACTCTGTTCACGTCACATTATGCGGAATCGGGTTCCCCCCGTCACCGAAAGGTGTTATTTTTGGGCTGAGTCGTGTATTATTTGTTTTCGATGACATTATTCATACATGAATTTATTCCATGTTTTATGGGTCGAGTATTAATCCCTACCCGTGTTTTGGTATGTTTTGGGATGTTTTGGGATATGAAGTATTATTATATTATCCTAAATTGGGAGTCATTTTATATCCACGTTTTGAGTTTGGGTTATCTCCCTTATACTATAATTTTAGAGACTTGAGTTTACTCATATTTTGGTCGTTTGTTTTATAAAGCTTACTCAAATTTCATTAATTGAGCATTACCATTATTCCCGTTTCAATTAAGTGTTGGATTGCATCATTTCATGAAAGAGTGTTTTGGCGTTTAGGCGACCATCTATAAAATGCATATTATTGGTAAATGAGTTGTTCTATTATTTTAAAGTAAATCATTTTTAAAGGATCATGATTATAAGTTACAATATTTCCATTTTACGTTTTCTTCAAAATCATGATATAAACTCTTGAACTCACTAGGCATTAAGCCTAACCTTTTTATTTGTCGGCATGTGCATCAGGTTCCAGATGGGGGTTTGGTCCTAGCTGTCCCAAGAAGAGATGTGCTTAGTTCTCCCGAGTGTAAGTTAGTGAAGACTTCCGCAGTTTGGAGATAGCGACTCTTATTTGGTTTTAGTAGCACTCGTCTTTATTATAAACCGTATGTATAGAATGAATGTGTGTGTTGAGGTTAAATATTAAATTGTGGTTGTAGATGATTCTTTTATTGGTGTATTTAGAAAATTTTAAATTAGTTGCTATTTCCAGAATTCAGGGTGTTACAAGTTGGTATCAGAGCCTAAGTTTGAGAGATTTAGGTATTGATTGTTGGATGCCTAGACTCAAACTAGCGTTCTTATAAGTGATTGAAAATGAAGTTGTACATTAGGCATCTTAAGATAAGATATTTTGGAGTTGATCGAGTCGCTAGAAATAGGAAATTTGTCAAGGGTCGCAAGGATGATCATGTATGGTACGTTCATAATGGCACCTGGCCAGTGTTATGGTGAACCTACATATTACATGTGCATACTTGAACTACCTTGGTATGATGACCGTTGGGGTAGTGAGAAAGTTTCTAAGCGAGTAATTTAAGGAAAGGTTGATGTCTATAGCAATGTTGCATTGAAGTGATAGTTAAGTACGATGAATGCATTAAGTTGATCATCTTGAGTCAGAATTATTGGTTGGATTAGAACTATAAGTTCGTTAGACCAATTTTATTTCGAGGAGAAATTGTAAGTTAACCGAATTAGTGGGTTTGTGGCTCTAAGATGTTTGATGCATCCGGATGACAATAGTATGTCGGAAAATAGAGGAGTGTAGTCCTAAGATGCTGAGTGTCGACCAAATCTATGCACGAAATTTATTTCTAAAATGAGTTTGCATAAATTGTTTCTCGTATTCTCAAAACATAAAGTGAGCTATATTATAAAGTCTTGATAAAACATTTATTACTCATTGGATTTTAAACCACGAGTTTAAGCATGCATAAGATTGTTTTGTTGCACGCGACTGCATATTGTTGTTAAAAATCTCTTCGTCCAAGTTTCGTGTCTAACGTTGTTTTTTGGATATTGTAATATCCGTGTTTTAATGTTATTTAAGTTATTGGGGAAGTAACTGTGGACTTTTTGACCTTGACATTGGATCTCATCCGCGTATGTTAAGGTTTTAGAGGAAGAGTTGTCCCATGTTTTGGAGTCGGGATTTTTTCATAGAATTTTGGTCTGAATAAGTCGTGTTCAATTTTATGAAGTAAAGTTTTGCAACGTTTTGAGCGTGTGATTGTACTTTGAGTTGCGTGGGTTTCAATTTTATTGCGTATAAATTTACGAACTTTTTGGGTGTCGTGTCTCATGAAGGTTTTGTTGAAAAGGGTCACTTTATCTTACATTGCGATTTAGAGTTTGACATTTTGGAATTGTTGTCGTATTACGTTTTTATTTTATTTTATTTTATTTTTTATTTATGTTGGGAAATGAAATTTTGACACTGTTTGATTTTAGCGTTATTGAGTTTTTATGAAATTTCAGTTGAGTTTTATGGCGTATTATCTTACGACTTTTTACGTCGCGTAGATGAATTTTGGGACGTATATACATACATTATTGTGTGCGTTGATTTATAAATTTTGGTAATAGACATCATCCCACGCGTTGTTTTGGGAAAGTTTCATTTTCACGTGATTTATCTTTGGGCTATATTCAAGTGTCACTCGTTGCATACTAATTTTATTTGGATTAAATTTTTCCGTTGGTGTGAGTAATTGTATAAAAAAAATCTATGTTGTTTCAGATAGAACTGTTTACTTAAACGTGTTTCAATTGTAAACTTTGTTGTCATAAGTTTCCGCAATGCATGAAATGAGTTTTCGGTTTGCATGTCGTTCTTGTTACCGCGTTGGGTAAGTGTGTTTTATATGTGCAGCCCAAAATTGGGACTCGATTTAAAATTTATTTACGTTCCTATCGTGTAGTTAAATTTGGGGAAAATAAACGGACGTATATGGGCCTTGTTGGAAATTTTATCTTCTAATGTGTTGCGTTCTTTTAAAGAAAATATTTTAAAATTGAAGTCATGAAATTTTTCTTTGGAGGTCGTACAAACGTTCCTTGCACGTGTTGTGGTGCAGGAACATATTTTCACGTATATAGTGTAAATTGTTGCGCATGTTTTATTATTGTCTCTATTAACATAAGTATTAAACAAATGAGTTTTAGAAATGGGTTCATATGCGTTGTGTTGATGATCAATTTTGAAACCTATCAAGTGAACGGTAGTGTATCTTTACCGCACGATTAATCGTTAAAAAGCTTATGTATTTGAAAGTTTTATAAATTTCAAATTGGCATATTGGTTGAAAAACCTTGAACTCATTAGGCCTACAGATTTAAACCCCTGTCATGAAAGGAGTGGTAATTAGGGACTAAGAGAGTCCTTGGGATTTGAAGCGTCGGATGATCCGACTTGCGGTCAGTCTTGAATTTTGGGTTTTAGTTTTGAATATGTGCTCGCATGATTAATGGAGGTAGTAGATTTAAGTCTTCCCAGTTAATTAAGGTGTGCTTTTATACTTCGGTAAACATGCGGGATAAGATCTTATGTGATTACCTGCGCGTAACTTGGGTTCGATTTGGTGGATTGCTCGTCGGTGTGACATCATGGTTTATGTTGATGGTGTACCGTCTTAGTGGGTTTCGCGATCAAAAGAAATTCTTGTGGTCCGTTTGTTAGAGACGTAAGATTCGGAATTTTAGCTTTCTGTTAGGTGCCAACCATGGTGCGACAATCCGTTTGGAATGAAATTTTGGGCGGGATGTCCACGTTTTCGAGGTCACCGTTTAGTCCTAGGCGTCGACTTGTTTTCTTGAGGACAATGGATCTTGGAATGTTTGGAAGTATTCTAGTTGGATCATGGGAAATATTGATCTTTCGGTGATGGAATTTGAAAGAAGATTGGGTGTTGATGATTAAGTACCGATGTGTTTAAGCATTTTCGTGGTGATAAAGATTTTATTATAGGAATGTTTGTGGGCTTTGGGTTCGGAACCGTGTAGATCCGCAGGGAATTGGTCGGTGAGGAGCTGAGGTCACAAACTATCCTTGAGGTAGTACGTGTCACCCAAGGTTGGGAGACAGTTGCTGTCTCGTGGATTAGCGGCTACTTTAGTAAGTTAAGCGTTCATACGGATATAGGTGTAATGTGCCCAAAATGGGCAATTATCGTGAGTATCAGCGTAAGGACATCGTGGTTGATCTGGAAAATGGATTACAGAAAATCTAGTATGCGAGCGGCATTAATTGTAAATTTAGATTTCGAGGACGAAATCTCTTTTAAGGTTGGGAGGATTGTAACACCCCGAATTTCGAAAAGCACCATTTCAAGTTAATACAGAAATCAGTAGCCTTAAAGGGGAAAAATAAGATTTTTGATTTTGGACTTGAATCCTAGATTTTATAGTCTAGATATATGAAGGATTCAATTACGAGTCCAACGGTTCTTTCCAGAGCAAAATCGGAGCCATAACGAAGAAGTTACGGCCAAAACAGTGTTCGGGCATATCTTTGGTCGAAAGTTACACTGCTCGCGCCCACGCAGCAAAATGTTCGCGGCCACTCCCATCGCTCGCGCCCACGCAACATATTGAGCGCGCCCGCGAGCATCTGCGCTCTGAATTTCACTTAAATCCGACTTTTTCCTCATTTCTTCATTTCCTCATATCTCCTTCACCACAACTCCTTTTTCAGTGATTCACGTTGCTATGGTTTCGTTTTTTAGAGCTTGTCAAGGTTAGATGGTTAGTTTTGGGAAACTATAATGGTGCATTGGAAGCTAAGACCAAGAGCTCATCATCATCACCTCCATCTTCAAGAATTTTGGGGATTTCTAGGTTTTTATCAAAACCTAAATGGTAAGTTCATCCCTTCCACTTCCAAACTTCTTTATGGTTTATAGATGCTCGATGGATGTCAACCTAGTATTTGATTCCACTAATTTCGTTTTGAAAGATTTTGGGAGTTTTGGGTCAAAATTAGGGTTTTTGCCCAAAATAGAGATTTGGATGATTAAGTGTTTAGGGAATGTTTTTATGTGATTGGTTATATGTTTTGATGGTTGGAAACTTATGGATCTAGGTTTGGAAGTTTTTGCTTGGAGATTCAAGTTTTTCAAAGGAGCTCAAAGCGGGGTAAAATCTAGATTTAGCCTAAATCTAGTAAGATGAGTTCAAGTTGATTTGTGAAAGCGGTGTACATGCCAAAATGTTTATTTTAAAATATTTGCGTTTTACCTCAATTTGTCAACTGCTGATAAGTTTTAGTTATTTTGAAATGTTTAGTTTTATAAACATATTGAGACACCCATTTTGGGATTTTGGGCATATTGATAAATAATCATATATTTGGGTATCTAAATGATTTATTTCATGGAGTATAATTTCGAGTATAAATGCATTTTATTGGGTGTCATGGGATGATTTGAAAGGATAAATGGTATTAAACTCATTTAGAAAATGTTTTGTCCCAGTCTAAATTACGTTGGAGTTATTTGTGTGTTTTGAAACATGGGTTGCATTATTTCGGGTCGTTTACGTTTGATTTCATTTTATGAGTTTCAACGTTGGGTCTTTGGATTGGTTGAGCTTATATCTTAGTTTGGATTTTGTTGGGTCTTGGGGGACACTTGTCCGGTTTTGGTAGCTCAATGTAGAGCTTGGTTATGATTTTCATTTATTGCATCTTATTTGGGAATTACATGTTTTGAATGCATTAGTTCATTCGTTTTGAGTCATGTAATGTTTCATCCCCGTCTGCTATGGATCCAAGAGCACTTTTGTATTTTATCCGGTGTTGGGACGACTAGTTTTCCACATCGAGGCACGTTCGGCATTGGATGTGATGTAAGTCCTTCGTGCTCATATCAATGGGTGTATGCTGAAAGATGCTGAGCTCGATACATTTATTGCTTTATCCGATGGTGGAATGATTAGTTTTCCCCATTGAGGCGCGGTTGGCTTCTTTGGTATAGTGTAAGTCCTCCATGCTATTATCTATGGGTGTATTCTGAAAGATGTTGAGTCCGATACTTATACCACTTTAACGTAATGTGTGGCTTACTCTGTGCACGTCACATTATGCGGAATCGGGTTCCCCCCATCACCGAAAGGTGTTATTTTTGGGCTAAGTCGTGTATTATTTGTTTTCGATGACATTATTCATACATGAATTTATTCCATGTTTTATGGGTATAGTATTAATCCCTACCCGTGTTTTGGGATGTTTTGGGATATGAAGTATTATTACATTATCATAAATTGGGAGTCATTTTATATCCACGTTTTGAGTTTGGGTTATCTCCCTTATGCTATAATTTTAGAGACTTGAGTTTACTCATATTTTGGTCGTTTGTTTTATAAAGCTTACTCAAATTTCATTAATTGAGCATTACCATTATTCCCGTTTCAATTAAGTGTTGGATTGCATCATTTCATGAAAGAGTGTTTTGGCGTTTAGGCGACCATCTATAAAATGCATATTATTGGTAAATGAGTTGTTCCATTATTTTAAAGTAAATCATTTTTAAAAGATCATGATTATAAGTTACAATATTTCCATTTTACGTTTTCTTCATAATCATGATATAAACTCTTGAACTCACTAGGCGTTAAGCCTAACATTTTTATTTGTCGGCATGTGCATCAGGTTCCAGATAGGGGTTTGGTCCTAGCTGTCTCAAGAAGAGATGTGCTTAGTTCTCCCGAGTGTAAGTTAGTGAAGACTTCCGTAGTTTGGAGATAGTGACTCTTATTGGGTTTTAGTAGCACCCGTCCTTATTATAAACCGTATGTATAGAATGAATGTATGTGTTGAGGTTAAATATTAAATTGTGGTTGTAGATGATTCTTTTATTGGTGTATTTAGAAAATTTCAAATTAGTTGCTATTTCCAGAATTCAGGGTGTTACACTAACATTAACGCAACACTCTAAAATTAAAGCAATACTCTAAAATTAACGCAACACTCTAAAATTAACGCAACAATCTAAAATTAACGCATCACTCTAAAATTAAAGCAACACTCTAAAATTAACGCAACACTCTAAAATTAACGCAATCTCTATAAAATTAAAGCAACACTCTAAAATTAACGCAACACTCTAAAATTAACGCAATCTCTATAAAATTAAAGCAACACTCTAAAATTAACGCAACACTCTAAAATTATCGCAACACTCTAAAAAAAATGCAACACTCTAAAATTATCGCAACACTCTAAAATTAACGCAATCTCTCTAAAATTAAAGCAACACTCTAAAATTAACGCAACACTCTAAAATTAACGCAATCACTCTAAAATTAACGCAACACTCTAAAATTAACGCAATCTCTCTAAAATTAAAGCAACACTCTAAAATTAATGCAACACTCTAAAATTAACACAATCTCTAAAATATTTAAAAAAATGCAACACTCTAAAATTATCGCAACACTCTAAAAAAATGCAACACTCTAAAATTATCGCAACACTCTAAAATTATCGCAACAATCTAAAATTAACGCAACACTCTAAAATTATCGCAACCTCTAAAAACACGAAATACTCTAGCATATTAACAACATAAACATAACACACAATCTCTAAAATAAACGCATAATCAAACACATAGTCTAAATAACATACAACAAATATTTTATAAAATATAAAACTACAATGGGGTTAAAAGAAAACTTATCGAAATAAGTAGACGAGATATATCGAAGATTGCTAAAACACCAAAGAATCAAATCGAAATCCGAGCGTGATATACACGAGATATAAGAGAGAGTTAGAAGTAGAAGAGAGGAAGTGGTTGTGTGGGGTGGGGTTTGAATTGGGGACCATATGATTATATAATAGAGGGGGAACACTTCTAAACCTAATTTAATTAAATCCCCACCGTCGATTAATCTAAGATCAACACATCGTTTCCATCCCGGCCCCCAACCCCGGGATTTCACTATTCATCTCGGCCTAACCCCGGATTTCACTATTCATCCCGGCCTAACGCCGGGAAATCACTATTCAGGGCGTCGATTGAAGGTAACCCCGGGATGGGTGTCATCCCGGCCACGGATCCCGGACAAAAGGGGTATTTCGGCAAAATCAAAGAGATTTGGGGCATATCGGTAATACGGGATTGAAATACGGTCATTTTAATTAATTTCTCAATTTTAAATATAAAAAATCTAAAATATAATTAAGAAAATCTAACAAAATATTTAATGTTTATTTTATAAAAAAAACATTGTTTTATTAAAACTAAAATAAATTACATTATTATTAAACCATCGAAGAAACTCTTAAAAACAAACTTTTATGCAGTAAGTATTGTTTATTGATAAACATTACTTAAAATTCAAGATTACAAGTTATGATGCATGAGTATAAATTTCTAAAGCTATATGTTTGAATTCATAATTAACCGATAAACATAATTAAAACAGGATAAAAATTTTAATTTAAATATAAAGAATTTAAAATATATAAGATAATCATACTGTAAATTGAAAAAAACAAAAATAAAAGAAAAATTAAAATCGTGATTTATCTCGCTCCATTACGCGAGTACGCTTCTAGTTATCAATAAAAACAAAACCAACTTTTTCCTTTTCCTAATTTATTATCTTTTTTTAATTTTATATATGGAAAATGTTTGTTGGGATGTCTATCACACATATTCACATTTTTTTCCTTTTTAAAATTTAAATAAATTTTAGATTGATATTTAATACTATAATTTAATAAGAACACATATAAAAAGGGAAATTATATATATATATATATATATATATATATATGGATGGAGACGAGTCAACCGTTTTTGGGTTTGATCAGAACCGTTTAAATTAATACGAGATGAGATCTAGACCTTTCAAATTCATTTTACATCCACCGGCTCCTCTAACCGACCCACTCTCCCACCTTAGCCCTCATTTATCTCAGGACTCTCTCTGCCTTCACTCTCCCCTATTTCTCTCCCCATCCACCACGTTCCTCTCATACCTCTCTTCCACTTCCCTGAATCATCTCCCCATTTTCTTCCAAAATCCTATTCCAATTTCCTCTCCTCTCCTCCAATCTCAGCGACAGCCATGGGAAATTGCTTCTCCCGGGCGGAGGCCATGGTCAATTTGCAATTGGTGTGCCCTTCATCTGTTCTTGATACTCGTGGTCCTAACGACGCCACTGATAGTTTTCTCAAATCCCGAGGCTTCTCTGGCTCCTAGGGTTTGAAACGCCTCCTTTATTTCGATGTCACTTTCTGTAACCATGGCGAAGAACTTACAGGAACAAGAGTAAAAAAAGGCTTATGCGGCCATGGACGTCAACGAGGCAGCCATTGTTGCACCTCAAGGTATTGAACCCTTTATCTCTATATATATGCTTCTGTGTTCCATACGATTAAGGCTGAAAATGGTGGAACTAATTGTCATTTACAGGAACCGAGTACGAGAGAGGGATGATTCGAAGAATCATAGAGGATAAATCGGGAAGCAGAGTCCACGAAGTGAGGTTAAGCCTTGGTTTTCAGAAAACCAAATCTTGATTTTTTTATGTGTTTGCTTTGTGTTAATTACTGTATAAATCAAAAAGATGAACATTTTGGTTTCTGAGGTCTAATGATTTTTTAAAGTTAGTCTGTGTGATTTTGGTATTAAGTACAAACTGAGTGAACTGTTGTACTTTAATTGTTAATAAGAGAATGAATATCAATTGTGAATTTGGTAATCAATTGCTTTGGACTCAATAGCCCAAATTGACGATTAGAAAGGGTTTTCAAAATGTAAAACCATTTATACAACTTACCGAAAAATGATACTACATTTGAGTCTGAAAAGTACTAAAGGTAAAATCAAATACTTTGAGTTTTGTGATCAGAAAGGATAATAGAGTGGATTTGGAGCTGAAAGTAGTTATTACCAATTAAAAGATGGAAAAATGATGGATACTCCACTACTGCTTTACTTTGTTTACTATTGTTATGCTTTTAGAATAAAAACAAAATCACCAAGTTACTAAAAAATTATACTACATTTGTGTATGTGTTGTAGGGAATTCTGGTGAAGACATAAAAGGAAGGCCTACGTTTCTCTTGGACTTTGTGGAAGCGAGTATCTACTATACAAGTGTTATGATGCTTTCACAAAGAGGATTTATGAACTTGAGAGACAACTTGCTGATGAGCAAGAGAGCGATGAGCTTCTTAAGGCCCAGTAAGATTGTTATACCAAATCCTTTTCTTCTTTATCATTTTTAGTTGGTCTATAGGATATTTTGTTAACAAATTAAATTTAGTTTTGTGATCTTTTGGGAAAATGATTTATTGACAGGATGCAAGTGTACTTCAAAAACATTCAAAGAATCACTAATACGATGACATTGCCTCATGCAATGCTTTATTAAAGTAGCCTGCGAACCCTGCTTCTGGTCGACGTCCCCTGGTATTGTTTAAAGATGGTATGATTTATCTCACTCATTTGTTGTGTGTTGCTTTGTTTATCTGTTTTACCAAAATTGGAAATTGGCAATTAAGTCTGTAGTATGTTCAGGGTTTTTAATATGTTTATCTTCTCTACCGGTTATCATTTGGAAGTCATGGTGTTTTATTTATGTTTCTTTGCAACATTTGGAAGTGATGGTGAAATCACAGTGTTTCCGTTATTTTGATTTAAAGATAGTGAAATCACAGTGTTTCTATTATTTTGAATTATGTTTTGTGTCAATGTTTTGAATAATGGAACTTGAATTACATCTAATTGGCTCAATTTCTTGACTTAGTTATGGTAATAGCTCAGTTACAAAAATAAAAACGGGTACTAATTCAAACTTTGGACAATTAATAGTATGATTGTGTTCTTCCCACACTATATTGTGGTCACAGTTGAAACAAGATAAAAGCAAAGTAACAAGTTTCAGGAGAAATGATCGAGAGAGACAAGGAGAAAGTGTTCGAGAAGTTGGATTGCGTTTTCAAGGATAATCTGATTTGTGATGTAAGTGCCTAAGAAAACTTGCAATCAAACATTGATTACTATATATCTATTTATTATTTCAGATCTGTTGTGTTGAATGTAGGCATGTACCACAAAGCTTAGTTTTTTTCCTTATGAAATTAAATTGGTGCTTGAGGAATTTATGTGGGGAAAAGCTTCACTGTCATACCCACATGTGAAAATGTTAAATAATTGGAAGTGTGGTACTTTATATTTGAGATTCGAGTCTTGAAATGATGAACATAGTAGATGTAAAAGATAAGAATATCTATTACCTTAATTTTCAAGATCAGTTTACTACTAATAACTTTTAACTTTTGTAGTATCAAAAGCTCATTAGTCATTTTTTTATCTAGGACATTTTATGATTATTCTGATCCATTGTGATGAATTTCACGATTGAAATGGGATTTAACTTTTATGCTTAACTGATGCTATCAAAGTTTGTTGGTTACTCTTCATAATCATTTGTGATTTACTATATTTATTCTTCAAGTTATTTACCTGGCAACATTTTGAGCATCAGAAGTACATATGCTAGTGGCAATTGTTAGTGTTTGGAAAGTCGACCGATGCAGGGTAAATGTTGTTTGCATTGTTTCCATTTCTTAGTTCTTTTCACTTTCGGATACAACGATGAACTAATCTTGTGTTCTTTTCTTGATTCTTACGAGTTCGATTCAATATATCTTTGAATATTTGTTTCTTTAGTTTATAAATTATCACCTATTTGATTACTTTGCTTCATCACTTAAGTATTGAAATGATATGAAACCTATACAGCGATGAGTTCTAAGATGTTAAGTTTTCTGATTTTACATGTTGCATAATGACTTGTGATTTCATTCTGTGGCGATTTCATCCTGTATGACACACTAGAGCAGCCTCGTCAAGGATGAATCTTTTATAGACCATTTCATTGTTCCATACCACATAATCGTTTTGGTAACTAGCAAACGAGTCATGTTGGTTAGGTATACGATGAATCCTTGGTTTCAACTCTTTCTTTCTCCCAACCCGCTTACTTTTGTAGTTTTTCTAATTTTAGTTGTTCATCTTGTCACTTTTAAATGCAATAATATTTACGAGGTGTGTATTCTACATGTACAGTGTCTGGCCCCCGCGAAGATGGATAGAAAACCATGTAAAATCATGTGGGATGTGCCATGGGAAGATCTCATGGCACTAGAGTTGGCAAAAGTCGGTAATCTAAGACCTTCTAATTAATCCTCCATCTCATAAACTTCAAAAGAGCAGAGAACTTTGTCCGAGTCATCAAGTGTAGTACTGAAGAAGAATCTGAGGGAAGTGATCCATAAGCTGTTAGGATATGCTTGGTGGTGCGTAAGATGTGGAAAGCTTATCAATCTAGCTTGAAAAGCCTAATATTGAAGGTTAATACACTGCATCATTTCACTTCTGACTCACCTTTTATTTAAGTATAATATACATGAGGCCATTAACTCATGGCATGTTTCCCTTCATCTGCATCTGCAGGCCCTTTCTAGCAAGAAGCATGTGTCTTTTGCTTGGAACGAAACTGATTGGAGAAGCACTTGTAATCAGAACAAATCCATCTTAAAGTCGAGATATTTCTTGTAAGTGAAATGGGAAAAATCAGGGGGGTGAGCGTAGGATCGAGTTTGGATAGATAAACAACATGAGTAAGCGTATGTTTAAATCGATGAGCGATAGGATCTGTGTGAAGTGTGAATGGACCGATTTGGAATGGATTCCAACCGCTACTGATATATAACATTGCAAGTTTCAGGGAGAGAAGAAGGATATTGAAAGGTCGAGGCTTGAGAAGGTGGAGTTAGAAAAGCGAAGAAGAGCAGGTTTGATGTAGCGCATCAAAGAATGCATTGTTGCTTATCGTTTTACTTTGTGTTTTGATGTTGTATCTTGTGGCTATGTTTAATTTTTAAGTCCATATAAAGAGATCACGACGTGATTAGAAATGTTAAAAATTATTTTTAAGTTTCAAGGCTCTATTTGTATTGGTCATGCTCATGGGTGACTTTTGAGTTCAATTTTCTCTTCTTTGAATTGGGCCATTTCCCGACCTAATTTCTCTCTTCCTCACCTCCTTCTCGATTGAGGTTTCATCGGAAGTACAGCGTCTCCCAACGAGATCCATATCAGAAGTACAGCGTCTCCATTAATTTGAACAACAATTCAATCCATTTATTTTTCGAAATTTGGTATCAATTCATGGATTCAAGACCAAATCAAACCACATTAGCGGTATTCTTTTCTCAATTCATCTCGCTAGATTATTACCTTCTTCCACCGGAGAAGAGAAAGTTCCCGAGGAGTGAGAATCTTGAAAATCCAAGTCTCTATCACTATGCTCTCTTCTCGGATAACGTCTTGGTTGCTTCAGTTGTTGTGAACTCAACGGTCATGAAAAGGTATTATTCCTGAAGCCATCCTTAGAATCGCCATCATGTCTCCTTGCTATCTCAACAATTTGGTAAATGGATGTTTTCTAAATTTTTGTTCATCCAATCGCATTTGGAGTTAGGGTTTTTATGATATTCAAATTATAGATGGATTTTCTCTTTCTATCAATTCTTCTGTTTCATCATGGTGCAGATGTCAAAGACATATGGAGAATGGGCCGCACATTAGATAACTTGAAAGAGGGAAGGTGGGAGCCATTTGCTTGAAGCATCTACAGTGCTTTTGAAGTTTACAAAGGTGATGCTTTGTTGCAATTCTTGAATTTTTTATAGGTTTTATTTGATTTCGGTTTTAATTTGTTATAAATATCTTCTGCAGGTTGGCTATTAATGTTGTGTCTAATGCAAATGGTAGGTTAAATTGTGGTTTGGTTCAACTGTTATTTAACTGAGTATTTGAACTAATAGGGTATGTGCATACTTTTTATTGTTTTTCTATTCCTTATTAAAAACATTGCATGAGCCATTAAGGCCTTTTTGAATTTGGATGCACGACAAAGCGTTTTAGCATAGCCTATTATTTATTTTCTGTCTCACTTTCTTAATTTTTTGATCATTAACTTCTCATGAAGGTTGCACAAAGTATATGTCAAAAAATTTAATATTGGTTTCACATAAGACTCTGGAATGTATCATGCATAACTGGAGATAATTTTCTAAATGCTTTTTGAGTTATAGCTTGATGGAATCTTGAGGATTTAGCTCTAAGTTTTAATTATATTTCATTCATTTCCTTGATAATTTTAATTTCTTAGTTCTTACAAGTATCACTTTTATATTCTTGATAATTATCTTTCATTTCTCTCTTTTAATAATTTTAATTTCTTACAAGTATCACCTGAAGATTTTTGAATTTCCTCTCTTAATTTATCTCTTTAAAAAAATTTACTTCTTGAACTCATATACGTTGTATTTCATTGGTACTATCATGTAACTAATTTATGTTGTTTTTCAGCTAGGGTTAATTAAAATCTCTCTTTCTATTTCAATAGATTGGAAGTTCAATAATCAATCAATCGAAAGATGTGTATCCTTGCACTCGGAGTTGGCTCTAAATTAAACAATTTTGTTCTCACACGATGCCAACTTGACGGACATATTCTTGGATTGGTTCACAGGTTGTTCTCCTGGCACATGATGAAGGCTGCTACCATGTGTGAATTCTCCAAGTAGGAATTTATTTGGTACTTACAGTTATGATATACCTTTTGTTGTTGATTCAAAACTGATATGTCAAGCTCACTATGTTTTATTAATTATTTGTATGGCATGAAAAATTCACTGCAGAAGTTTTGCGAATGGCTACCATTTATGCGCTCCTTCTGTATCGTACCATAACGTCTTTAGTTAAAAAACAAGTATGATTTGATGTTGTATCATTCATTCACATTTTAGCCATAATTAAAACTATGGAATAATGAAGCAATTTAAATTGGTAAAATCGATTTGGCAAATTGCCTCATTACTCCATAGTTGCCACCGAAAGACATCATATGTAGGTTTTAATTAAATGCAAACTCCCCCCCCCCCCTTCAAGTTGAATCCCCCTAAAGCAATCATGGGTTTTAAGTGTGTTTTACATCATGTCCAAAAGGCTGGATTCTGGAATGAAGCTGATCCATCATCGGGCCCCTTGCAGGGCACAATTCAGAAGAAATTTTCGGTTTTTTAATTGTAACTTTGAGTTATTCAGTACCTGAAAAAGTGTTGTACAAGAGATTTAGATTAAATAATTGAAATGGTAAAGAAACATAGAAAACAATAAAGAAACGTAACTTTTGAAATGGTAATATCAAATAACGGAATCTATATTAAAATCGTGTCGTGTACCCGACCAACGGACGGGTATAACACTAATTCTTTCTCTACCCCTGCACATTTATCTACAGTCTCCCCCACACAATCGAATTCTTTTTCTTTTTTAATTTATAATTACATTTTTGGTCCCTATACTTTTTTGATAGGTTTACTTTATACCTTTTAGTTTTATATTTTTTATTTTACATTTTTATCATATTAACACATATAATCGTATATTAACTAAAATACGTTAAAAAAAAATACTTTTTTTAATTTTAACAAGTTACACCATTATAATCGTCTCGTCGATACCTTCAAAATGAGCCAAATATTGAATATTTTTTTATTTAATTATATTATTATATGTCATATACTGTACCTTGGTTAATTGATTTTTTTTTGAAAAAAGAGAAAATGCATCACACGAACGTAAGTTTTTAACATAAAGATAATAAACATAATAAATATATTGCGTAGTTTTTTTATTCCAACAGATTCCAACTTTGATTATTCATTTAAATCAACATATTCACGAGTACGAGTGTAACACCCGTATTTTTCGATAAGTAAAGGGCACCCGGACTTTTTCTGTATCTTGTTAATGGTGGGATTTACGTTGGGAAAACATTATTTGAAGTCCCTAAGAGTGTCGAGGGTCTCGGTGTTGAAAAAGTCGGGTTTCGGAGCTTGGTACGGGCTCGACTACAATGTCCGGCGACTATAACAGTGTCATAGTCGCACCAGGCAAAGTCGCAGCATGAAACAGAGTGGAGGCTGGAGCTGGCGACAATGACCAACGACATTGTCATGGGCAATGTCGCATGGCAATGTCGCACCAGAGGTGCAGCAAGCTGTCAAATACGGGTTTTTGGCTCATTCTTCATTTCTCACTTTTCATTTCTCACTTCTCCTTTTCACTCCCAACCCTCTCTAAACTCTCTCAAGAACACCTACCTTCATCTATGGTGATTTTGGATCATCTTTGGCTCAAATCCTTTGGTATTGTGGGGTAAACCATCATCATGTGGTAGATTGAAAGTCTTGACCAAGAACTCTCCATCTCCATCTTCATCTTCAACCTCAAGCTTCATTTTAGGGTTTTCTAGGTTTTCACCAAAACCTAAGTGGTAAGTTTATCCTCTCCATTTCTAAACCTTATTTTAAGATATAAATGCTTCATTGGTGATATCCTAGTGTTTTATTACTCCAATTTCGGTTTGGAAGATTTTGGAGAAATTTGGGTAAAAAATTAGGGTTTTGGCCAAATGGAGGTTTTGATGTAAAGTGTTTAGGGATCGATTCTTAATGGTTGAATATGTTTATTAATGGGTGGAAACTTGTGAATCTAGGTTTTTGGGAAGTTTTGGCTTGAGAATTCAAGTCTCTTCAAGGAAGCTCAAAGCGGGGTAAAATCTAGATTTAGCCTAAATCTAGCAAGGTGAGTTCAAGCAGATTTGTGAAAACGATGTACATGCCAAAATGTTCATTTTAAAGTGTTTTGTGATTTACATGAAATTGTTAACTGCTGATCACCTGATAAGTTTTAGTTATTTGGAAGTGTTTAACTTTATAAACTTATAAAACACCCATCTTTGGGATTTTTGGGTATTTTGATAAATGCATCAAAATGAAAATGCTTTGATGACTTATTTACCTTAATAGGGAATATTTGGTGAAAATGCATTTTTATGATTGTTGGTATCACGCGTATTTTTGTATCGTGAAATGTTTTAAAAATACCAACGTGTGAGTCATGGGCGCTTGGTCATTCCCAATCTTGCAAACGTTTTTGAAGTTGTAAACCTTTTGGTTTTGGGAAAAGATGTAACTCAAATATTTTATTGAGTAAACCGGTGATATTGGTATTTAAATGATTTATCGTACGAGTGTAAACCTCTTGAGTAATTGTCGTTTAAATGTGTGTCATGGGACGTTTTGGAAAGAGTAAATGAGATTATAAACTTGTTTGGGAAAATGACTTATCTCAGTCTAAAGTATGTTGGAGTTTATTCATGTAGTTGGAGCATGTGTTTGCATAAATGTTGGTCGTTGCATTTTATTGAATTTTGTGGGCTTCAACATATGATCTTTTGATTTTGGGCTTAAAGCTCGGTTGTCGTTGGTGTCGTGTCTTGAGGATATTTATCCGACTTTAATAACTTAAAGTGGAGCTTTGGGCGAGGGTTGCATTTATTGCACTTTTTTTGGAGAATACATGTTTTGAGTGTGTGTGTCATTCGTTTGGAGTCATGTATTTTAGACTGTACTGCATTTGGATCCATAGGCATGTGAGCCAGTCATATTTAAGGATGAGGAGTCTTGATATTTTCACCTTGGGAATTATGCCATGTTGGCATCGTTGTTGTCCCAGTTGTTTGGCGAAGAGGGACCTTTATGGGTTGTACTTCGGGACCATGGGTCTTGGGATTGGATGTCTAATTCTTGTGCACGAGGGTTAGACGTCATGAGTTATCAAGTGAGGAGCTGATGCTCCTATCTTGAATGCTAAGGAGTAGGCATTAGGGGTCGAATGAGTACCCTGAGGGTTCATGAAACAACATTTTTTTTCCGGCATTATTATATCCTTTAATTTTTTAACAAACTTTTACGGTCATGAACTGATTGTTTATTGAAATTTTCTCTAAACATCTGAACTTCATCGTCACATTGAATATCGTCAATCGTCATCTTGTGCGGACACACATATGATTTTGTTTTCATTATATATATATATATATATATATATATATATCAAGGCCAAAAGAGCATGGGTCGTGCTTCCTCATCCTGACAACTTTTTACTTTTAGCCTAATTCTCTGCAGCCTATGCCTTATCTTTTTAAAACAGATATTTATGTAAAGAGTGTGGGGATATTTTCTAACTCTCTCCTCTAGGGATAAAGGTTCTTTTTGGTAAATGAAAAAAAGCACTCACTCTCTCACTTTAGCTTTGAATTTTTCCTTCTCCTTGAATACTCTTCATCTTCCATAAGATTTTCTGCAGATTTGTTCTTGAAGATGAAAAGTCAATTAGCTTTGTATTTATTTTGGTTATCATCTAGCAAGGAGTAGGAGATTGTATATGGATTCTAAAGATCAATCAAAGTTTACATCTTTGGTTCATCAATTGAGTATTGTATCTCTTTCTTATTTTTGATTTATGCTTTTAATCTTGTTTTATAATTTCTTGTTATCAAAGTTTATGAATGTTGATGTTCATGTTGATTCATCCTTGTTTTATGATTCAACCATCATGAATGATACTTTTTGTTATTAGGTTTTAAATATGAATGTTAGGTTAAGTATTTTTACATATTGTTCATATTTAGGTATTTCATAGATATATGTAGAAATATTGTTTGATGATTTCCTCTTATCTTTTCTATTGTATATTAGTAGCTAATATCGTTTTACATTTTGTTTAGCTTTTTAGTCGATAAAAGTCGTTCTTAGCTCTTTTTAAATATAAGATTGTGTGATGACGATCAGCAGTTGTATTGAGGATTTGGTTAACTCGAAGTTAAACTTATGGTTGTCGGATGTTAGCTTTACGGTTCATCACCAACGGAAGTTGGGATTGTGATCGGAGACCGACTACTCGATAACACTATATATAACAAATCTAATTATGAACGGAAGTTTGAATTTGACTTTTGGTCGATTAACCAACGATTCTAAAATTATCATGGAAATAGGTAAAAGTAGGAATTGGGGGAATTGTTTTATCAAACCTTAATGCTTCTAGTTAAGTCGGATGTCACGGAAGTAGTCAACCGCTTTACCAGGAAGGTTTGCTTCACCTCGGAAGAGCGTCATAAACGTTTTTAGAGGGATAAACCCCTACCTCGATATACCTGTTGGTTGTCACCATTTCCATCTCGTCTTTATGCTTTAGTTCGATACATGTCCTAGATAGTCCTCTATTGTAATTTTCAGAGTTATTGTTGTAGATAGTTCGAGTTCTTTTTAATGTGTTTTTGTTTTATCTTTGTATTTTGATTCATAGGTTAATCCTTAGCTTATAAAAATCACCATCCAATTTATGTTTCCATAGCTAGTTCATGATTTATAACAGAATTAGTACTTAAATCATTACTCCCTGTGATCGACCTGTATGCTACATAACCCGTACGCTTGCGGTTAATATAAAACACATCAAGTTTTTGGCACCGAAAACTTGATGTGTTTTATATTAACTGCAAGCATACGGGTTATGTAGCATACGGGTTATGTAGCATACGGGTCGATCACAGGGAGTAATGATTTAAGTACTAATTCTGCTATAAATCTTGAACTAGCTATGGAAACATAAATTGGATGGTGATTTTTATAAACTAAGGATTAACCTATGAATCAAAATACAAAGATAAGACAAAAACACATTAAAAAGAACTCGAACTATCTACAACAATAACTCTGAAAATTACAATAGAGGACTAGCTAGGACATGTATCGAACTAAAGCATAAAGACGAGATGGAAATGGTGACAGCCAACAGGTATATCGAGGTAGGGGTTTATCCCTCTAAAAACGTTTAAGACCCTCTTCCGAGGTGAAGCAAACATTCCTGGTAAAGCGGTTGACTACTTCCGTGACATCCGACTTAACTAGAAGCATTAAGGTTTGATAAAACAATTCCCCCAATTCCTACTTTTACCTATTTCCATGATAATTTTAGAATCGTTGGTTAATCGACCAAAAGCCAAATTCAAACTTCCGTTCATAATTCGATTTGTTAGATATAGGGTTATCGAGTAGTCGGTCTCCGATCACAATCCCAACTTCCGTTGGTGATGAACCGTAAAGCCAACATCCAACAACCATAAGTTTAACTTCGAGTTAACCAAATCCTCAATACAACTGTTGATCGTCACCACACAATCTTATATTTAAAAAGAGCTAAGAACGACTTTTATCGACTAACAAGCTAAACAAAATGTAAAACGATATTAGCTATTAATATACAATAGAAAAGATAAGAGGAAATCATCAAACAATATTTCTACATATATCTATGAAATACCTAAATATGAACAATATGTAAAAATACTCAACCTAACATTCATATTTAAAACCTAATAACAAAAAGTATCATTCATGATGGTTGAATCATAAAACAAGGATGAATCAACATGAACATCAACATTCATAAACTTTGATAACAAGAAATTATAACACAAGATTAAAAGCATAAATCAAAAATAAGAAAGAGATACAATACTCAATTGATGAACCAAAGATGTAAACTTTGATTGAACTTTAGAATCCATATACAATCTCCTACTCCTTGCTAGATGATAACCAAAATAAATACAAAGCTAATTGACTTTTCATCTTCAAGAACAAATCTGCAGAAAATCTTATGGAAGATGAAGAGTATTCAAGGAGAAGGAAAAATTCAAAGCTAAAGTGAGAGAGTGAGTGCTTTTTTTCATTTACCAAAAAGAACCTTTATCCCTAGAGGAGAGAGTTAGAAAATATCCCCACACTCTTTACATAAATATCTGTTTTAAAGAGATAAGGCATAGGCTGCAGAGAATTAGGCTAAAAGTAAAAAGTTGTCAGGATGAGGAAGCACGACCCGTGCTCTTTTGGCCTTGATAATGGCACGGGTCGTGCCAATGATTCTGTCCAAAAGGGGGAAGCACGACCCATGATTGTCTTGCCTTGATTTCTGCACGGGTCGTGCTCTTCAATATCATTCTTTTCCGGCTTCTTGTTCGCTTCCGCTTGATTCTTTGGCGTTCTTTCTAACCGAACCGAGCTCCATCATCATTAAACCAACCTGAAGTTCGATAAACACGTGAGTTTCCCAAACATGACCCAAGCAAGAAACAAAGGACGGAAGCAATGCAATTTAGACTAATTATGCACAAATTAGCTAAACTAAGATGCAAAACGGATTAGATTAGTACTGAAAATATGTACAAAATGACTAGCTAACAATATCGATTTCCTTAACGTATTTTAAAACGTATAATTAACATATTTTTAACATATAATAAAATAATTAAATCCAAAAATATTCAATATTGGCCTAATTTCGAAGGTATCGAAAAGACGATTGTAATGGTGTAACTTGTTAAAATTAAAACGTATTTTTTAACATATTTTAGTTAATATACGATTATATGTGTTAATATGGTAATGGTGTAAAATGAAAATTAGAAAAGTAAAAGGTATAAAGTAAACTAACTAAATAATTATAGGGGTATAAAAT
The DNA here is from genome assembly GCA_023525745.1 of Arctium lappa. Lineage (NCBI taxonomy): Eukaryota > Viridiplantae > Streptophyta > Magnoliopsida > Asterales > Asteraceae > Arctium > Arctium lappa. The sequence goes on along the minus strand of CM042056.1, from coordinate 14,254,056 downwards.
GTAAATATATATTAAAAATCAAAGTGAATTATAAACATACCCCCTCCTATAGGGAGTATGTGAGTGAGGTAGGAGGGGGTATGTGATTGATATAGGTAGGGGTATGTGAGTGAGGAAGGGGTAGGAATAACAATTCCCAAAATCAATTGAAAATCATTTTTTGGAATGTTGTTGTCTAATGTGTGAGTAAGATAGGTATATAGGAGGGGGTATGTGATTATAGAAGGGTAGGGATAGCAACCCCCTATATTGTACCATAAAACTAAATAGATGTATATACCCTCTAGTTCGATGCAAAACTCTATTTTAAACTGATAATGTAATTGACTAATATAATTTTTTTATTAAAACACAATTTTATATTTTATATTTGAATAACATTAAAATTAAAATTAAAAATATTGATAGAACATGTCTTTCTAGTTTCACCTATGATCTTTGGTTTTAAAAAAATGGAATGACAAATTTCATACACGAAACATAAATCATTGTTTCTCTTATAAATTAACTTTCTAACAAAAATTATTGTTTCACCTATGAACTTTTAACAGAAATCATTGTTTTCATTTATGAAAAAAAAAATAAGTGTTTCACATATGAGCTTTAAACAAAATCATTGTTTCACATATAAACTTTAAGCAAAAATCATTGTTTCACTAATGAAACTTATGGTTTCATCTATGAACTTTGATTATCCGGTTTCACCTATGAACTTCAAACAAAAATTATTGTTTTATTTTCTAATTTCATCTATGAACCTTATGATTTTTACTTTTAATAAAAATTATTTAAATATTATTATTGATTATCTTCCAAATATAAAAATATGATGATATTTAAAAAGAATAACAATTATATATTTATATTGATTATTTCCAAAAATAAAAATATCATTATTTTCAAAAAATAATAAAAAAAAACTTAATATTATTATTGATTATCTTCCAAAAATAAAAAAAAATCTAAAAAAAAACTTCATTTAATACCATTTAATTTAGAGTAAATTAATGGTCCATGTGGTTTATATAAAATCACACTGTGTGTCCCTAAATCAAAATAATTATGGAAAATTTGTTTGTGGTTTACATTTTCACACGTCTTTGATCCCTGTACCCTAACTTCGTTACATGATTCTGTTAAGTAGGTTAGTTAAGAGGGCATTTTAGACTTTTACTTATTTCCTTGTCTTCTATTAATAAAAATAAAAATGTATTACACACACACACACACACACACACACACATATATATATATATATATATATATATTAGAAATACACAAACACAAAGCGTGAAACCCCCGTCTTCATCCATCTCCGACCGACCACACCACCCCCTAATTGACGGTGACCTTCACTCTCTCCCTCTTTTGTCACTATGCAACCACCACGAAAACCATCATATGGGGATGATGTTCCAACCCCATCGTTGCTGAGAAACCACACCCCCATCTCAACCATCCCAACCTCCATCAACCCCTCCCCCTCCTCTTGCCTTTCCCCTTGGTTCATTCCCTTTCATATATTCCTGCGACAAACAGGGCAAACTCGGTCGTCCATCTCATCGATCTCATCCATCCCAACCACTACAGATATCGTCGACCCCATCTTGTCGATGAAAATAATCATTGTGAGGAAACTTGAGACATATTCATGATATGAAGCCCAAAAGACATTAACAACTGTAAGTTTTGTGTCTTCGGTCAACAACACAAGATAAACATTAAATTTATTTCTCTCCATCTTCTACCTGATCAACGATGGGTATTCTATACTACAAAATTGCACATAGGTTTGGCAAGGAGGTGGTGGCTCATGACGAGGAACAATGAGAGATTTTGGAATCACACATAGATATCGCTGAATAACCCCCCCCCCCTTTGGTCATCTATATAGCATATCCATATCAGAGATTTGGGTTTCAATAGGGTTTCGACAAGGATTTTTTTTATAATTAGGGTATAGATTGTTTGTATAGATTAGATTTTGTGTTGCTCACTGTTTGTATGCATTCTTGATTTTGTATCATGTTATTTTGTGGTTTTGATCAAGTTATTTAGATAAAACTTGGGTTTTTTATTAAGATTTCTTGATGGATTTCTATTTTTTTTTCAAATTATTTTACATTCATTTATCAGTTTTTAATATTGTTGTTTATGGTGGTGGTTGATGCGGGTTGTAATGGTGGGTGGTTGATGCGGGTTGTAATGATGGGTTGTGTAACACCTTAAAAATAGGGGTAAATTTAAACCTGAAAACCTACGAAATATGACAACTTAATAAATAGGACTCACCCGAAAAAGAGAAACAGTAATAGCGTTTACAAATTCTGTAATTGGACATTTAGAGCAACAACATACTAATTTAAATAGTTATATCTAGATTATAATGGTTGTCGGCTCAATCTCCCAAAATACCTATTTCTATCTGTACGCCAAATCACCAAAAGATGATGTCCAAAAGATGTCGATAATGGCCCAACGCTCTTCCCTCAACCCTTGTGCGCCTCATTGCTAAAGGAACATGTTATACATTTTATATAACTCAATCAAATGTGAAATCAACGATAAATGACTTCTAAACGAATGAAGTAGTTTTTTTTTGTAAATAAACCACATACGAACCATGAGGTCTGAAAACATCTTACGATGACGGGGGAGACCCGATTTCCAAGGATTGTAGTGGAACACAAAAGTAGGCTACTTTCCAAGTTATGACCTTAATACTAGGATCAAGGCCACGAGCTCATTGACTCGTACTCAGATGTGGGGGAGGGCACCCAATGATCCAGGGCCGGTCCTGAGATTTTGGATGCCCCTGGCGAAAGGCAAAAAAAATGCCCCTTTATTACGCAAACGAAAAAACAATTTAAAGGGGTTTGGAACCTAGTCAAGCTAGGCGGCGGCTCATCCCCACGTCGGGTCTTTATTAACTAAAATAAAAATGATACAACGAGGGGGACATAAACCAAAACCCCGCATAATAAAACTTAAAACATATTACATAAAACGATGCCTTCGTGCGTTCTTTGAAGCAAAAATATCAATGACTTTATCATAGTTAATATCTCCTAAAAACTTACTCTCAATACTTAAAATTGCTAACCCGTTCAATCTTTCTTGGCTCATGGTAGACCGTAGATAGGACTTCAACAACTTTAACTTCGAAAAGCTTCTTTCCGCGGATGCAACGGTGACAGGCACGGTCAGCAAAATCCTATAAGCAACCAAAACATGTGGAAACATGTCCATCTTCTTTGCAAACTCTAAAATTTGTATGGATGTCCAAGGATTTCCACTCTTGGATGCCTCTTCCGGTAACATTGCCTGCAAAACATGTAACTCCATAAACAAATATTCCCCATCAATATCAGAATCATCACCATTTGTTAAAGCAACTTCAAGATTCATACAACACTTTTTCAACTCATCCTCATGTAAGGTTACTAACTTTCGTCCATCAAATAAGAAACCAAAAATAGATTCAAATTCTTGCATTTGTTCAAATCTAGTTCGTAACTGAGAAAGATCCATATCAACTAAAACCAGAAAGTAATCGGTTCTAAAACACTCTTGAGCAGATTGTTGTTCTCTCTCGGTATTTGGAATTTCATCAAAATGTTTTTTTCGAGAGAAAGAACGTTTGACAGTAAATTCGGGCTCAACTCCAATATTATTTGCAATATCTTTAGCTTCATTAATAGCACATGCAAACCCATTTTCTCTATATTTTTCAAAGTATACAACTAATCCTTTCAGATTTTCAATGGCAATATCAAGAAGCATATCTTTAGACTGTAATTTCTTACTAACTAAATTAATTCTATACAAAATTTCATGCCAAATAACCAAACTTACAATAAAATCAAAACTTGAAAGCTCACCATTAACCAAAGAATCGGCATCCCTACACACTTTTCCATCCTCACTTACCTGAGCCAATTGTATTAAAGCATCTTTGATTTGGCCAACTTGAGTTTTGATAGCTTTAACGCTTTCAATATGGCTTTCCCACCGAGTAGTAGACAAAGATTTCAAAGTCAAATCATCAATATGTTCTAATAACACGGTCCATCTTTTTGTAGAATTAGCAAACACATTGTATATCGTTTGACAAGTACCAAAAAAGGTCTTAGCTTTGAAACAAGAACTTGCCATATTACATAAAACCAAATTAAGACTATAACAACCACATGGCATGTAAAAGGCTCTAGGATTTATATCAAGTAATCTTTTTTGCACGCCTTGATGTTTTCCTTTCATATTAGCCCCATTATCATACCCTTGACCCCGCACACAGTTAATATCCAAATCAAGTAATTTCAAAACATCTTGTAATGCATTAAAAAGTCCTAAACCGGATGTATCTTCTACAACTAGAAACTCAAGAAAGAACTCTTCTACTTGAATAGAAACTCAAGAAAGAACTCTTCTACTTGAATAGGAGAACTTGACATATCAACACATCTAATAATCAAAGTCATTTGTTCTTTATGGCTTACATCCGGAGTACAATCAAGAATAACTGAAAAATATTTTGCCTCTTTAATCTTTTTAATGATCGCACTTTTTACATCGGATGCCAACATTTCAATCAACTCATTTTGAATTTTATGGCTAAGATAATAATAATGAGTTTTTTTGTCTTTGATTTGCTGAAAATGTTGTTTCATAACAGGATCAAACTCAGAAATCATTTGAATTATGCCCAAAAAATTACCATTAGACTCTTTAAAAAGTTTTTCATTGCTCCCGCGAAAAGGTATGTTATATTGTGCTAGACATCTAACAGTAGCAATTATTCTAATCAAAACTTCTTTCCAATGGTCGGTATCCTTTTTTATCATTTCTTGTAACTCTTTATCAAGAGTTTCATTCTTACTCAATCTCAATCGCAACTCGGACCAAACTCTTAAGTTAGTCAAATGCTCAGGACTATTTTCATGAAGGTTTAATCTATGACCAAGATGCTTCCAATCATTTAATCCAACACTTGCTAATTGACTTTGTGACCGACCATCTTTGAAAAGTTTGCAACAAAAACAAAAGACTTTATCAAGCTCTTTCGAATAAACAAGCCACTTTCTATCATGACAATCACCATTGCGTATCTTACGAACATAAAAATCATTCGAGAAGTGTCTACCTATATTATCTTTAGGGAAATTGATGTTAGTTTCCCTAATAGGTCCTTTTTCGACAAGCAAGTCTTTCATTTTTGAATTTAACATATCCCAAACTCTTGGATCAAATATATTCAAACCGATATCATCACAAGCATTTTCTTTTGCATCACAAACATTTTCATAACAAGTATTTCCATCACAAGCATTCGCATTACAAGTATTATCATCACAAGCATTCTCATCACAAACATTCACATCACAAGTATTTTCATCACAAACATTTGCATTCGCATCACAAACATTTTTATCACAAGCATTGGCATCAAAAGCATTTGCATCACAAACATTTGCATTCGCATCACAAACATTTTTATCACAAGCATTCGCATTCGCATCAAAAGCATTTGCATCACAAACATTTTCATTACAAACATTTGGTTGTTTAACAATAAACTTATTTAAAGAACCCCGCATAGATTGAGCAATTTCTTCTTGTTTTTTTTTTCGTTTTCTATTTTGAGCACCCGAGGGTTGTGATCGAGGATACATATTTTAAACAACTAAACAAGTAATATTAGTAGAGATTAGAAGGATAACACCTGATTTAGTTGTAGCTCGTGAAATTGCCAAACTTGTTGAACCCTAGAAGTTGAATATTAGAATAATTATAGTAGCAACTCTAATTTCTGCAAAGTGCAACCAATAAACATAATAAGTTAAAGTAAATAACATTCAGATTTAGACATTTAGTCATTCTCATTCAAACCCAAATACCCAATACAATAACCCTAAGGCTAATCTCTAAATAGTAAACTCTAATGTCTAATCTGTAAGAAACAAGAAAATCAAATGAAATACTAAATAGAAATAATAAATAGAAATAAGAAAATCAAATGAAATACCTCTATGGCTCGCTGCCTCGCTCGATGCTGCTATGCAGTGCTGCTGCTGCCCCTGCGAATCTGCCAAGTGCCAATCGATTTAGATGAAAATGATTCAACGAAAGAGAGCGAGAGCGAGAGAGAGACAGAGAGTTTCGATTGAGAGAGCGACTGAGCGAGAGCAAGACTGTGAAAGAGAGACAGAGAGCTTCGATTGAGCGTGTTGCGTGCGACTGTGAAAGAGAGCGAGAGCGAGAGCGATAGAACTGAGAAGAAGTTCAATTAGAATTTAGACTTTATAGGTAGGAACCGCACTAATTTTGAAGCGTCCGTGTAGGAGTAGGACTGTAGGAGTGGACCGTTGCCTACTAAAAGGGCTTATACTGTTATACAGTTAACAAAATTAAGGCCCAACCCCAAATAAACATATATATATATATATATATATATATATATATAATAGACTTGGGCTGAAAATTTGATGCCCTACAGATTTATGATGCCCTGGGCCATCGCCCCATTGGCCTAGGCCCAGGGCCGGCCCTGCAATGATCCTAATCATACTTATTCACTAGGATTATATTTATGGTCCATGGCTAGTATCTGGTCCCACATAACCGTACCAAGTTGCCTTCCGATAATCAAATGTCTCAACTAGTTACAAACGGGATCATCCCACAATTAAGCCGACTCTATACTTATGGATCCCTAGTAATAGTCTAAGGCTTGTCACAATTACATTTGTGATGAAAACTATAATCATACATATAGTTCTCAATATCAAACATTTTCAAATGATGCATTTCCTTGTATAAATAACACCATGTAAAACTAAATCCATGTAAAGGTCACATTATGACCATTTTCCCAATCTCAAGATAGATTCTTTACAATATAGACTTTCCAAGGGTCACACGACTTTAAAATAATCATAGTCTCCAACAATAACAATCCATTTGTTTCCTTTCCAAAACTCCCTTTTTATCAAGTAAACCTCACAATAAAACGAGAGCCATAAATGTGACCATGTGAGTTCGTGATCGTTACCAGCTAATCACACAACAACAAGATATAGATTACCAACCTGTTTCTATTGCAAAACGCGGATTACAGAGGTTGATAAGTTTACACTTTGAAGCTCACTCTCTGATGTTATTGTTGGACCGATATGTGTTGATCTGAGATAAGAAAAGTTGTGAGATAATAAATATCTCATAACCTTATATATCTCAAACAAAAACTAAACTAAGATATTATTAAAAACATAATATCTAGATATTAATTAAACTAATATAATAACTAACTAAATATCTAAATAATAATATCTAGATATTTAGGAACTAATATAAAATACTAAAAACAACTTTGACATTTATTACAAATTGACATTAGACTATGTATCGAGAGCGACTTTTCAGCGGTAGCTTCAGATTGGACCTTCAGATTCGATGATCTTGAATCCAATGAGACTGTGCTCTAACAATCTCCCCCTTTGGATCAAGATCATTACTAAAAAGATTTTAGCAATTCAGTCTTCTTTTTCAGCTCAGAAGATGCAATCTCTTAAAAATTTAGCTCAGAATGCTTTAGCAAAGTATCTTCAAAGAAAATTTATCTGAAATCAGCATGTCTTCAGAATACTTTGATCTCGCATTTCTTGATTAGCTTTTATCTTCTCCAATGTCTTGTAATGTAATGGACATTTCTTCAAGCTTTAGATTCTCCCCCTTTTTGAGGAAAAGATCAACGCTTTCATCAAAATTTGTAGGAAGAAATGTATGTCACTTGGAGCCTCTGATCCGTCAATTCTAAAGATATTCATCCAGATCTTTGCAAATCTAGACAAAATAGTCGTGTAACACCTGAATCAACTAATGAATCAGTTAACATGACTGTCAGTAACACTAAGTCACTGTGTGTAACAAATACACATTGAAAAAGAGTTGTTTGATGTTGACTCCCCCAGGGCTTCCATTTAATCATCGAAACACCACAAAGGTAATTTCTATAAACGTTATGATAAAGAAACTAGTTCCTTGTGTGTTTGTGCTTGTGTTGAAATAGTTAAGCACTTAAAATTGTCTCAGTAAGTTAAACATAGTCTCAATGTGAATGATTGAAGTGCGAAGGTGGGGCAGACTTCCTTCTTTTCAATATCCAGATTTTCCAAATGAAAATCAGATAGCAAATGTGTTGCTTCCCCTTTAGAAAATGAAACATTTTCTTGTTAAGAAGAAAATGAAACATTTTCTTGTTAAGAAGAAAATGAGTAGTTGGTGAGGTTTGATCAAGAGTTGGCATGGGCTAGTTACCTATTTCAATAATGTTCACCAAAGAATTGTGAAACACTAGTAATGTGGTTGCCCGGCTCAGAAAAAGTTGGTGCAGAGTTCTGATATTCTTTTAACCCTGTTCTCACACGCTCTTTCTTTTAAACATGTAGCACACTCTAACCAAACACTCTTTCTTTGTTTGACACACTCCTTTCTTTTGACTTCTCACACTCAATCACTATGGATTAACTTCGTGGGTAGAAATCACTGGTTAACGTGATTCCATAGAAGTTGTGTTAAGTCCTAGCACAAAGAAATCATGTTTTCCTATTATGCATATGATGCTCAATTTGGTTAAACTATATCAGTTAAAGCACAAAGTAGAGCTTGAAAACATTTAAAGTCACACTTCCAAATTATAAAATGTGATTTGAGAATCGGGCGTGCCAATTGTGAGTGTGAGTCCGTGATCGTTACCAGATAATCAAAACAACAAACAATAGATAATAAACCAACCTGATTCGATAACAAACGATGATTACACGGTTGATTTCTTGAGATTGAGTTCTCTGTTTGTTTTTCTCTCTTTACACCTTTGATGTGTGTTAATTGTGTGTGATTGTTTTGATCGATAAACAGAGAGATAGATAATATCAGTATAAGATATTATCAAAAACTAATATAAACTAATATTAAACTAAACATAATATCTAAATAATAAATATCTAGATATTAAAAACAACTTTGACTTTATTACAGAATAGACCCTAGACTATGGTTGAGAGTAACTTTCAGCATTAACTTCAGATTGCGATCTTCGTTTTGGATGATCTTGAATCCAATGAGACTGTGTCTTAACAATCTCCCCCTTTGGATCAAGATCATTACGAAAATGATTTGGCAATACGATCTTCTCTTTCAGCACAGAAGAAGATGCAATCTCTTTCTCTAGCTCAGAATGCTTTAGCAAAGTATCTTCAAAGAAAATTTATCTGAAATCAGCATGTCTTCAGAATACTTTGATCTCGCAGTTCTTGGTCTTGTAATGTAATGGACTGAACATTTCTTCAAGCTTTAGATTCTCCCCCTTTTTGATGGAAAGTGCAACGACTTCATCAAAACTTTGAGTAAGAAATGTCAACCACTTGGAGTCTCTGATCCATCAATTCAATAGTTATTCATCCTGATCTTTGCAAATCTAGACAAAATAATCATGTAACACCTGAATCAACTAATGAATCAGTTAGAATGTCTGTCAGTAACACTAAGTCACTGTGTGTAACGAGTACACATTGGAAAGGAGCTGTTTGATGTTGACTCCCCCAGGGCTTCCATTTAATCATCGAAACACCACAAAGGTAATTTCTATAAAAGTTATGACAAAGAAACTAATTCCTTGTGTGTCCGTGCTTGTGTTGAAAGAATTAAGCACTGATGATTGTTTATTTGGCTCAAAATTTGTGTAAACCACTGAGACAACAGTAAGTTAAACACAGACTCAATGTGCATGAGTGAAGTGCGAAGGTGGAGCAGACTTCCTTCTTTTCAATATCCAGATTTTCCAAGTGAAAATCAGATAGCATATGTGTTGCGTCCCCTTAGAAAGTGAAACACTTTCTAATTGAGTAGAAAATGAGTAGATAGGGAGGTTTGATCAAGAGTTGGCATGGGTTAGTTGCCTGTTTCAATAATGTTCACCAAAGATTTGTGAAACACTAGTAATGTGGCTACCCGGCTCAGAAAAAGTTGGTGCAGAGTTGTGATATTCCTTTTAACTCTGTTCTCGCACGCTCTTTCTTTTAAACATTTTGCTTTCTCTAATCACACTCATTTCTATTCTCTTTGCACACTCAATCACTAAGGATTAACTTCTTGGGTAGAAATCACTAGTTAAGGTGATTCCATAGAAGTTGTGTTAATTCCTAGCACAATGATTCCTTGTTTTCCTATGATGCACGTGAAGCTCAGATTGGTTTAACTATTTCAGTTAAAGCACAATATTGATTTTGAAAACATTTAAAATACACTCCCAAAATATAAAATCTGTTGAAAAATCGGGAAGTGGTTTGAACATTAAAAACAATGTTTTCTATGATTGAAAGTTGTCCTTCTTTCAACCATATATGAGATGAAGATATAGAATTATACCTTTACGTACGATCTTCCATCTCATGAAGCTAAGCTTAAAGTCATAAAGATATGATCTTTTAAGCTTCTCTCAAACTTCTGCAAAAGTCTTAAGTCAAAGTCAAAGCAAATTTATTCACTTAAATTGAAAAGACAAAAAGCAGTAAAACTTTTTAAAGTACGAGTTCTGATCTGAATTGATCAGAAGTCATATCCGAACTCCTTTGACGTGAAGAGCTCCCCCTAAAATCTTGCATTACAAAAATTTGTCACAAAACGTAAGTGCAGAAATCTTATGAGCTCCCCCTCAAATTAATATTGACCAAGTATGAGTTTCTTCTCATACTCCTCCTAGAATCATGAACATTAACATATGAAATACATATATCATTCACAATTAAGCATAAAGATATGAGGAAAAAGTAAACAATAGTGAACTTTTATAGGTAACTACTGATTATGTCTTAAGATTTAGCATATCAAGCTTAGAGATAAGAAAGTTGAATCTCTTTTCATCTAACGCCTTGGTAAACAAATCTGCAAGTTGATAATCTGTTTTTACAAAGAAAAGTTCTATGTTTCCTTTTTCTACATGATCTTTGATAAAGTGATACCTGACGTCGATATGTTTGGTTTTTGTGTGTTGAACAGGATTCGCTGTTATTGCGATGACGCTCTTGGAGTCGCAGTAGATCGGGATTTTGTTGAAGTGGAAACCGAAGTCGCGAAGTTGTGTTTGCATCCACAAAACCTGAGAACAGCAGCTAGCAGCAGCTACATATTCTGCTTCGGCCGTGGAAGTTGAAACGCAAAGTTGCTTCTTCGATCCCCAACTTACTAGTTTGTCACCGAGGAACTGTATGTGTCCTGACGTGCTCTTCCTGTCTAACATACAACCTGTATGATCTGCATCTGTGTACGTTGTTAGTTCAAAAGTAGTATCTTTGGGATACCACATACCGAGATTTGCGGTGCCCTTCAGATACCTGAATATACGCTTGACAGCAGTCAAATGGATTTCTTTTGGATTAGCCTGATATCGGGCACAAAGACATGTTGAAAACATTATGTCTGGTCTACTACTAGTAAGATACATTAAAGAACCTATCATTCCTCTGTAGGTCCTAATATCAACAGCCTTTCCCGAAGGATCGGTGCCAATCTTAGTTCCTAGTGCCATTGGGGTACCAATCGGTTTTGTATTTTCCATTTGGAATTTCCGAAGAATTTCCCTAATGTACTTAGATTGATTGATAAAGATACCCGTAGAAAATTGTTTTACTTGAAGCCCGAGAAAAAAGTTCATCTCTCCCATCAAGTTCATTTGAAATCTAGACACCATAAGGTTTGCAAAATTCTTACAGTACTTAGTATTAGTTGAACCAAAAATAATATCGTCGACATAGATTTGTATTAAAACGATATCGGCTTTTTCTTTCTTTATGAACAAGGTGGTATCCACTGTACCTTTTGAAAACCCAGACTTGACTAGAAAAGTGGAAAGGACATCATACCAGGCTCGAGGGGCTTGTTTCAGACCGTAGAGAGATTTGTCGAGAATGTAGACGTGGCCCGGCTTCTCTTGATTGACAAATCCCTCTGGCTGAGAGACGTATACTTCCTCTTTCAGAATTCCGTTCAGGAATGTTGTCTTCACGTCCATTTGAAAGACCGTGAAGTTCTTGTGGGCAGCGTAGGCTAAGAACATTCTGATTGCCTCTAAATGCGCCACAGGAGCGTATGTCTCGTCATAGTCTAATCCTTCCTCTTGTCTGTATCCTTTGGCTACTAGTCTCGCCTTGTTTCTGATGACGGTACCAGCTTCGTCCTTTTTAATCTTGAAGATCCACTTCGTACCGATGATTGTTTTACCTTTAGGCTTTGGTACGAGTCTCCAGACTTGCAGTGCGTCGAACTGATTCAATTCTTCTTGCATAGAGACTACCCAATCTAGATCCGCAAGAGCCTCTGATACTCGAGTTGGCTCAATCTTGCTTAGAAAGGAGTCGTGCATGCACCAGTTGATTGACGTTGACCTAGTTTGCACCGACTTGGATGGATCACCTATGATCTGACTTGCAGGGTGCGCTTTGGTCCATTTACGTTCATGAGGCAGTGGATTATAGGAATGTATGTCAATTGAATTATCTATAAATCCACTTGTACCTTCTTCGGCTTGTTCTGGAGGAATGATGATTTCAGTTGAAGTAATTGGTGGGAGTGTATTATATGATGATAGATCAATATAAAAAGGAATGGGGGGTTCAGTTGAAGTAGTTGGTGCAGAAGTCTCAGTAGGTACAGCTTGTTCCGGCTGTAGATTGATCTGAATTGAACATCCTACTAGTTCAGCTACTTCTGACTCTGCATGACTTGGCACTTCTTGAACTGTAGGAGTTGGTATTTGAATTGTGACGTCTTGATGAATCGGGGTACTTGATTCATTTGGAATGTCTGAACTGGTTGGATGAGTAGGTGTTGGTTCTTCTATCCTGTCAACCAAAACAGATTTCTTTATGTTAGTTCCAAGAAATTCGTCATAAAACAATTCAAATAATAAATCTAAATCAGATAAATGGTTAGTTGATGTTGAAGCTTCATCTGATTTGTTCTGTTGAGACGCAGGTTCTGGACTGAGTTGCCCAGAAGCTAGTACTCCGGTTATAACGGGTTCTGAACGTTGTTGTTCGGAAGCCATTTCTTCATCAAAGGTGACGTTGATGCTTTCAATCACCATCTTTGACTTCTTCAGATAAACTCGGAATGCAGTTGATGTCGAGGAATATCCAATGAAGATCCCTTCATCCGCCTTAGCACTGAACTTATTAAGATTCTCCCTGTCATTTAGAACGAAACACTTACACCCAAATATATGGAAATATTTGATTGTCGGTGTTCGGTTGTTGATTAATGCATAAGGAGTCTTCTTGAATCTTCGATGTACCATGGATCGATTCTGTGTGTAGCATGCGGTCGAAACAACTTCTGCCCACAAAAATAGAGGTAAGTCTGATTGACTTAGCATAGTACGAGCAGCCTCGACTAGCGTCCGATTTCTTCTTTCAACTACTCCATTTTGTTGAGGCGTTCGAGCAGCAGAGTATTGATGTGAAATCCCGACAGATTCGAGATATTCTTCAACTTTGTTGTTCTTGAACTCTATGCCGTTGTCTGTTCTTAGAATCTTGACCGGTTTCTGCAGATTCACTTGGGTCGTCTTCAGGAATGTAATGAGAACATCTGGTGTCTCATCCTTTGAACGTAGAAACTTGACCCATGTGTATCACGAGTAATCGTCCACGATCACGAGTATGTACTTCTTTCCGCCTAAGCTTTGAGTGCGCATTGGACCGCATAGATCCATATGCAATAACTCTAAAGGAGATTTTGTACTTGGTTCAGGCTTCGGTTTATGAGGTGCCCTCTTCATCTTGCCCTTCTCACAAGCTGCACAAAGATGTTCTCTTTCATATCTCAGCTCTGGAAGTCCTTTGACGAGCTTTCCACTGACCAGGTTGTTGATGTACCGAAAGTTGAGGTGAGAAAGACGTCGATGCCATAACCAACTTTGTTGCATCGAAGCTTTCGATTGTAGACAAACTTGTTTGTCAGTCTGGACATCAGATAAGTTGATTGTGTAGAGGTCTGATTCTCGTGTACCGACCAAGAGTTCTTCGCCTTCTTCATTGCGAACTGAACATCTCTTGGCTTTGAAGTTGACCTCTAAGTCTTTGTCACAGAACTGGCCTATACTGAACAAGTGGTGTCCTAAGCCTTCTACATAGCTCACCTTCTTGATAGTGACATTGTCATGTTGTACATCACCATATCCCATGATTGGAGAAAACTGGTCGTTGCCAAATCTTACTGTTCCACAATATTTTTCTTTAAAGTTGGACAGTATCTCCTTTTGCCCTGTCATGTGCTTGGAACATCCGCTGTCCAAGAACCACGTATGACTGGTCTGCATAAGAAAAATAAGAAAATTTATATTTGTATATGACAACATTGGAATCTACACTTTGATCATCGAAGTGCGGGTCTTGAACTGATTTGTTCAATAGCCTATTTTGTCTTTGAAGTTCGGGTTTTGAACTGCATTATCCAAAAACCTATTTTGACATTGAAGAACGAGTCCTGATCTGTACATAATCAGAAGTCGTATTCTCTTTAAGTTTTGTGTGCCTGCAACACAGATTTAGCGTTAGGTACCCATTGGAATTTGGGTCCTGCTGTGTTAGCACAAGATTTTGGTAACCATTTCAAATTGGTTCCTTTTTTCTTTTGAAATGCATGAGAAGAATTAATATGAGATGTATGCACATGGTAATTTCCAAACCAATCACCAGAATCTTGACAAGTAACAGAAACATGTTTATTATAGATAGAGGACTTTCCAGCAAATAAAGATAACTGAAATAATTGCTTCATTGTATATTGTTTACGAGAAACAACAAGTTTTGGATGCAAAACAGCAATATCAGCAATCACAACATCTTTAGTAAGCGAAGTCTTATTACAATTAACACTACTAAACGATAAAATGGCCTTGTCAAGCTTCCTTTTTGGTTGCCACTGAGAATTGGCTTCAGGCCTTGGCTTGCTCATATCTGAAACATGTAAAACTAGTAAGTTAGACCTTTGAGCAACAACTGAGTGCTTCTTCTCAGAATTACCAGTAGTGGTCGGTTTCTGTGAATGCTGAGATATTTTCTTACCTTTAGCATTGTTAGCTTTCACAGAGACTGAGTAATCAACTTTCGTTGATTTTGCACTGTTCACAGACATACTGGTTTTTCTTGAAGTTTTCTTAACAAAAGATGCATGGTTAGGAAGTTTCACATTAAAATCAACTTGTTCAAAACAACCATCTAAACCACCGTCAGAATTAAGAAAATTAAGCTCTTCGTTTGATGAACCAAACATGTCATCAGAAGTAGAAGCCTTTGAAAGAACAACATTTTTCATAACAGTTGAAAAAACCTTTTGTTGAATCTCAATCATAAGTCTTTCATCTGATAAAGAGTTCTCGAGTTCAGAAATTTTACTTTCTAACACGAGAGTAGGGACATAAATTTTACCTATGACAGGCTTCGCCTCCATCTCTTTTTCAGAATAACTTTGAAAGTAGTCAGTTGAAAGAGATTTCTTTTCATCATTGGGATAGTCATAACTATTATTCAACTTCGCATAATAAAATGGAGCGTGAACTTTAGTTGACTTCATCCGTTTTTCAAATTCATTAGCTTCATCCTCTTCTGATAGTTTAGTATTAAAAACTTTAAGTGAGGAGATTCGGTGAGAAACTAGCATAGAGGTATAGTCATAGAGTGCAGGCACTTCTCTTATACCCTTTTGAAGACGTTGAGGTTTCACATAACCGATTCCCCAATTTTCTTTGTTCTTTTTCGGTTTGTTAAGATGAATGGTTTGCTCACTTTGACCTAATGAGTATAGCTTCTTTTCCAAAGCGTCTAATTTAGCAATTAAGGTCTTGTTTTCTTTAGTACATAAAGAATGCATATCAGTAAGCTTATAAAAATCAATCTCACTTTTTGTCAATTTAGACTTGAGCTCAGTATTCTCTTTTAGAATTATAGTCTGTTCTTTTGCGTTGGTGTCACCGTTTGTATGTAAAACCTCAACTAATACTTTCTTCTCAGCAATTTCATCGCTAAGTTTTTGTATCAATTGGTTTTTTTTAATTATAACACCATTTTCTCGCTTAAGATTAGATTCTAACTCTTCTTGTTTTAAAACCATAGCATGCATTTTATTCATTAAATCTTTATACGATAAAACACATACCTCCTCTTCTTCATTTTCTGAATCAGCTTCAGCATTAGATTCGATTTTGCCCATCAAGCACATATTGACGGCTTCATCCTTTTCTTCATCTTCTTCTTCTTCATCTGAGTGATCCAACCAGTATTCATCTTCAGCCATCAGTGCCTTGCTTGCCTCCTGTTGCTTTGCAAGAAGCATCTTGTTCTTGTAGTAATCGGAGTTTCTGACTTTTGATCTGCGGCAATCCTTGGCAAAGTGACCTGTTTTGCCACAGTTGTAGCACATCGGTGGTCCTGGCTGACTTGATCCTTCAGCTTTAAATTTCTGTTCTTCAGGATTCCTCTCCACTAACCTTTTTCCTTCAGTCTGATATCTTCTATCTTCAGGTTTCTTCTCCTCTGTTCTCTTTCCCTCAAATCTCTTCCCTTCATACTTATTTCCTTCATATCTGCTTCCTTCAATTCTTTCCTTGTGAGCATAGTTGTTTGGTCCAGAAGAGTACCTCTGACTATTAAACGTTGGATTCCTGTAGAACTTTTTCTGAAATGCATTTGTCAGAAACTGCATTGCTTGCTACATTTGTTCATTTTCATCCGAGTCAGAGACAACATCAGCTTCAGCTTCTTCTGATTCATACACAATCGTCTTGTTCTTCTTCTTTTTCACAACAAGAGCGACTGTGTCTTCAACTGTCTTTCCTTTTCTCTTTTCTGCTAGAATTTCATCCACCTCATCTTCATTTTGTCGGAGGGTTTCATACACCTCGTGAAGTGGAATCTCATTCAGGTCTTTTATCTGCCTCATCTGCCTGGCAAAACTTTTCCATTCTGGTTGTAGAATACTCAAGAATTTGATATTCAACTCGATTTGAGATTTGTTGACCTTATTCTTGCTTAATTCGTTTAGCAAAGTCACAAACCTGTCATATGTTCCCTCTAGATTTTCTCCAGTTCTGCCTTTGAATTCTTCAAAACTGTGCAGGCAGTTAGAGATTTTCTGTTGGTTCCCAATCTTTGAACCCAGCATCATTTTCTCTAGTTGATCCCACATTTGTTTTCCGGAGGCCTTGTAGCTGTCAATCTTTACATAGATTTCATTCGTAATCCCTTGTAGAATGTATGACTTGGCTAACATGTCGCCTTTTGCTCTTAGCTTATCATCACCTGTTAGATCTCCATAAGAAAGTGCATGTCGTACTTCTTGAGTACCTGCTGCTGGTTCCCTATATTTTGTTTCCATTAGGCCTTCTTCTAAGGATTGTTTGATGAAATCACCCAATTCCTGTCTTTCGATGAAGTTCAGGAACCGATCCTTCCACTGTTCGTATTCTCCTCTAAAGAGAACTGGTGGCTTGGTGTCAGTTCCTATTGCAAGGGCTTCTCTGGATGTCATTTTGAATAAAGTTCGAAGTCCGGAAAAACTTTGCGTTTAGAGAAGGTTTGCGCGAGAGGTTGATTGCGCAAAGTGAGGTTCGATCGGTAAGATGTAAAGAACCGGTAAGATGTAAAGACCGATAAAATTTTCGACAGGTAAAACTGATTGACCGGTAAAAGGATTGGATTTATGCTTGACCGGTACAAAGTTTATCTCGACCGATATATAATGAAATTCGACCGGTATAATAAAATGGAGGAATTGATTGTGAGTGGACCGAAATGTATTAGAGAGTGAGTGGAATTTTGCATGTAATTTTGATACTCAAAATTGGAGTTAAGACCACGTGAGAGATTTTTGCATGGAATTGTGCATGTGAAGTAGTGGACACGTGGAGAGTGTAGTGTAGGTGAAATGTTTGACCGTGTTTTGTGTTCGAAAATTGAGAGTGTGTGAGAGTGTGAGTGAGGTCACGTGAGGGTGTGAGTGGAGTGATAGGAATTTGTTTACAAATGACCGGAGAGTGGGGTTAGACCGAGAATGGAAGACCGGGAAATGAGATTAGACCGGAAGAGGTATGACCGGAAGTTTGTTTCTAAGACCGGGGATAAATTGTGGTTTGACCGGAGTTTGATTTTGTGTGATTCGACCGGATTAAAATAGGAGTTTGACTGGGGAAGTGAGGTGGAAAAGTTTTATTCGACCGGTGAAATGTAGTGGAAAAGTGGGGTTCGACCGGAATTGAGGTTTACTTTGACCGGATAAAAAAAATACTCGCCCGGATAAAAAAAAAATATTCGACCGGTACAAAGTGGGATTTGACCGAAGAGTGTTTGACCGATACCAAAAGTTTGTGAGATTCGACCGATAAAAAATAATCTTCGACCGGTATTTGCAAGAGTCCGGTCGAATGCTTAAGACCGATAGAATGTAAAAACTAAGGTTCGACCGGTACGCTTAAGACCGATACGTCGTCTTCTCCGATTAAATGACCTGCAACTCTAAAATTAACCCAACTAGAGATCGATTTACCACACCAAACTTTGACAGTATGTTCTCCTTACCAACAACAACACTACACAACACTTTGATTTCGAAAATAACCGCAAAATCAAGATTTTGATGATTGATCAGTGTTCTTCAAAAATGAAGAACACAGAGAGTTGAAAATTTTGATTTTGATCTGGATCAGCTCTGATACCAATTGTGAGTCCGTGATCGTTACCAGATAATCAAAACAACAAACAATAGATAATAAACCAACCTGATTCGATAACAAACGATGATTACACGGTTGATTTCTTGAGATTGAGTTCTCTGTTTGTTTTTCTCTCTTTACACCTTTGATGTGTGTTAATTGTGTGTGATTGTTTTGATCGATAAACAGAGAGATAGATAATATCAGTATAAGATATTATCAAAAACTAATATAAACTAATACTAAACTAAACATAATATCTAAATAATAAATATCTAGATATTAAAAACAACTTTGACTTTATTACAGAATAGACCCTAGACTATGGTTGAGAGTAACTTTCAGCATTAACTTCAGATTGCGATCTTCGTTTTGGATGATCTTGAATCCAATGAGACTGTGTCTTAACAGTGAGTCCGTGATCATTACCAGATAATCAAACAACAACAAGATATAGATTACCAACCTGTTTCTATTACAAAACACGGATTACAGAGGTTGATAAGTTTACACTTTGAAGCTCACTCTCTGATGTTCTTGTTGGACCGATATGTGTTGATCTGAGATAAGAAAAGTTGTGAGACAATAAATATCTCATAACCTTATATATCTCAAACAAAAACTAAACTAAGATATTATTAAAAACATAATATCTAGATATTAATTAAACTAATATAATAACTAACTAAATAATATCTAAATAATAATATCTAGATATTTAGGAACTAATATAAAATACTAAAAATAACTTTGACATTTATTACAAATTGACATTAGACTATGTATCAAGAGCGACTTTTCAGCGGTAGCTTCAAATTGGATCTTCAGATTGGATGGTCTTGAATCCAATGAGACTGTGCTCTAACAGACCAAAATGTGTACATTCAAGTGTTCCACCAATAATATACATACAAAACCACATTTTACATCGCATATAATAAAACCTATTCATTTTGGTTGAAAATGATAAAACCCCTAAAATCTCTAAAATACAAAAGTTAGGTCAAAACTCTTTTAATAAAAAAAGATAAACAAAGAGATGTTTAGGAGTTCAAAATGTATAGTTTTGACATGTATAAAGTTTAAAAAGTAATAATGAACTCACAAGTTAGGTTTATCAAAAACCTAGAAAACCCTAGATAAATGAGATGAGGTCTTGCACTTGAGATAGCTTGAAATCTTCACACTTGTGGTTGGTGACTTGGTGTAAGCTTAGAAGAATAATAAATGATCCTTAATGTCTCATTTAATGGTAATGAATGAAGAGAGATGATGAAATTCACCTGGAGCTCTTGAAGATGGAAAAAATGGAACAAAAATCGGTTTAATGCAATTTATACCCAAATCGCACGACAGCCACCTTGCCCGGCGAGAGTGATATTTATCACAATCGCTGGCATTGTCGCCCGCGTTGGGTTGCACTCGATACGTCCCCTGCGAGAGTGCTAGGCGGGAGTGACCTCTGTCACAATCGCCGACACTATCTCACCGTGTGTATCGAGGGTCCTCAAATCCATGCGGTTGTGCTCGGCGACAGTGACACATTGTCACAATCACTGGCACAATCGCCCACACTGTACCGAGACCAGATTTTCACGACTTTTGCACCCAAATACATGCAACCTGATTAGAAATCAAAGGTAACCCAATTCTAATTAATTTCTATCAAATTAAAGGTTCATAAATAAGTAAGGTGACGAATTAACTTACGAGAAAATTTGGGGTGTTACAATCGTTAGTTCCAAACTGTAATGGGAATAATAAACAAGTGTTGTAGAAGAGGGAGTTGAATACAATACACACAAATTTTCACTTTAATTTAATTCTTTATTGATAAAAATAAAGAATTACACATGAAAACTTTTAAGATTGTTGCAGAAAGAACAGATAAATCTATTCTAACAATCTATCACTAAGAAAACAAGAACACAACTTAAAACGCAAAGATTAAAGCTATGGAAATAAGGAAGAACATGTCTGCCAACTTTTTGCTTGAGTGCACTAAGATCTCTTTTCAAAAGCCTAACCTTACATGGGAGAAGTCTTCACCTTTTATACTACCATCTGCATTAAATATTGAGGACGTTTGTCACTTTGGGATTGAATGTTAGAGATGTCATTCAAAAAGACAAATGCCCTTTTTGTCTCAACATGGAACAGAGTTGACCTTAGAACCTTGTTGTAGACAACACCTGAAACGACAAATCATCCTTTTTCTGAATCTTTAAAGAATGTCTCCATCATTCCATGATTTGGTGAAGATCTTCTGTGCAATACGACAAAGGTTCCTACCTTTTTGTCAGAAGGAAGTTAGCAGATATAGGTCAAACCAATTGGCAAAGATAAAATCGGCAGGAGGGGATCCAACCGATTTGACAAGAGCAAATCGGTTGGAAGAGGTCCTGCCTATTTGGAGAGTTGCAATTCGGCAGGTAGGATACCAGCGATTGGTGAGAAGCAAATCGGCAGGTAGATAGCTTAGTGAGTGTTGGAAGTTTATCTTGATCCACATATGAAGATTTACTTCTTGCTGATTTCGGTTGGTCTTCGACTTCACCGATCTTTTGAAGGATGACTAAGCTATTACAAATAACCTTAAATAATCTAAGTATAAATGATGTTTAAATAATACAAGTACGGGTTCATGATCCGAAAAAGAGGTCATCTTCAAATCCTTGATGACCCAACAATCCCCTCCTATTTGATGATGACATCCAATACTTAAAAAATGAGTAAGAAAATGAATAGTGCATTTTGACCCTATTTTATTCTTTTAGGAGTTTTTTTTCACATAGACTATTCTTTTTATTTCTTTTTGGATTTGTTAACGGTATCCGACATTTACAAGTATAAATGAATGAAAGAATAAGCTATCAACAATATATACTAAAGAAAAATTGCACTTGCATAAATGTCTTTATTAATTAGTTAATTTTACGGTGTTTAAAAAACTTTAAAAAATTGTTTACTTAATGCTTGATAAATGTTATATAACTTACGAAATTTTGAGAAGCAATTTTGTATTCAAAAGGACGAGAGTTACAACAATGTTTTATTTATTGCCTCTGGAGTATTTAGAACATCTTCAATGGGAGGTTCTTATAAGCAAAAAACGTAGTGTGTTATAGGAACTAGCATTTGAAAGATTTATGAACTAGCATTTGAAAGATTTTTATATGAACCTCACATCTTTCGAGATTCTTACAAAATCCTTGGTTATTACCTTGAACTTGGTGTAAAATGACATTTTATTAGTTTTTTTAATAATATATTTGATATTTATTACAATTATTGATGTTGAAAAAATAAATGAGACTCACAAAGAGGTTCTTATAAGAATTATAATTATGGACTTTTATATATGTTTTTAATTTGGTGAGTTGGAAGTAATGTGGCAAAAATTACAAAAAGTACAAAAAAGTAGGTTCTTATAATGACCTCTATTAGAGATGCTCGAAGAAGATTAAAAAAAAATCATACGAACAAAGGTGTACAACAAGTGAATAAACATGAACATACAAGGAAATTGGTGGATGGATCGAATCACTCTCATGGTGTACTGTGCATATATAGGCTACTTCGTTGGTGTGTCTAGAAGTGTTCACGTCATCGTTTGTGAATATGTTTGTCGAGACGTGATGTGATGAACCGTGTCGGAATAGCTCATGTGGATTTTGCTACAAGAAATTACAATGGAACGCCAAAAGAAAATTGATCATTCATCAAGCTTAGCAAGGGTAAATTTAAGACTACATTCGATGTTTAAACATATATACACCTCAAAACAAATGAAACTTCAGTTAAATAAATAATTATTGTTGGCAATAAAAACTTTCTCCGATCCTAGTGAATGAGGTTTTTACTTTGCTTGAACTCCCTAGTTCTCTTGAAAGAGTCGATGTTCATCAAAGTACGTTTTCTTCAAGTTCCACATATGTTGCTCTAACATACTATTTTATTTTGGAAAAATATTTGAACCTCTCAAGTAAAGATTCAATGAAATCATTTTACCTTAAATTCGAATAGAACTTGCTATCGGCGTGTATTTTGCATAATAGCAAAGTGAGAAATATGGATTCTTTTCGAATGAATTTGTTTAGCAATTAATCTATGTAGTTTCCCTAACAACTGCCAACTAATTTCAATTCCCTCCAATTCAGACCCTAACACTTGACGTAACGGTAGATCATCTACTGAATAAGAAACAATTCAAAATAGCAACATGTATACATTCAAACAGCAAAAAGACCGAATACCCAAAACTATAAATTGGAATACCATAAGTGAAAAGTTAAAATCTAGAAATCTAACTATAAGTCATTTTTCACATCAAAAAATCAAAATACCAGTTCATACATGAATCAAAATATAGAACACGCGCGGTTAGTCTAGTTTTGAAAATTGATAGCTCACTAGAATTGAAAGACTACCTCAATCGGTTAGTCGGTCTTGTGCCAAAACTCATTGCTGGGGACAGGTAGGATATTTAGCCCATTTAATGATTGCTTGTATAAGAGAAATCCAATATTGGGATCAAATGCCATTTCGTCTTTCACACTGCTAATTTTATAAAAATGTGCAAATTAAAGTTGGAGTGGGTAGCGTTGATGCTTTGAGAAGATCTAGTAGCAAATGGCCCATGTAGTAATTGCAGATTTGCAGTTAGATATTTGATCATATCTGATGTATAGAACAAATATTCGGTTGAAGCTCAATTTGATGTTCAATATGAAGTTCAATTTCTTCGCCATAAAAAAGAATGGTCATGTTAGCCTAGACCATCAAAATTAAGCTTGAATTGAGAGACCACATTGCCTATAATTAATGAATCTTTGGACTCATAATTGCATTATATGTCGAGTTATTGAGCAATGCAGGGAGCAATTATCTTCCACCACTGTACATTTAGTGAAAGAATTGTTCAAAAACATTGTATAGTTACTGATTTTGCTTTTCTATGATCACCTCACTAGCTCGTTGCTGTAAATGACTTCATTTTCCTGGTGAAACACAGAGAACTTTATTGCTATGTGAAATTCATCTTTCATAAAAAATTTGATGATTGTAACTGCAAATGGCTAATTCAATTGGTGGCTTGCAACTACAACTATCAAAAAACAAGTCCACCATTGATATATATTTCTATCAATTTACTTTCTAACGCAATGAAGTTAATTAACACCAAATGTTATGAACACACACACACACATATATTTATATGGAGAGAAAGAATCATGCGAGAAGTTAAACATGTTACGAAAATACGAGAAGTCTCAATATCATATATGATTACATGCCCCTTGTGTGTGTTTAATCATATATGATTAAGTGTTTATATATTATCAATGTAACATGTGTTTAATCATATATGATTACGTTTGTGTATCATATATGATATCATACTTCTCGACTTCTCACAAATAGGAGGGTATACAAGAGATTACAAAAATTAATTTGCTTTACGAATGTCAATGCCTTAAATAGGCATTTTCAATATCATACTAACATGTCTGGGAGTCATTCCTAAGCTGGTTGTCGGCTTGGACTACATATGCTGGTTCTTCGCAGATGGACTACAAAGCCGTTCTGTTGAAGCATATCATCTGCTGCTGGTCAAATAATCACATGATGTTGCATTCATAATGTTACATAGATTGCTTTTTTCAACTTCAAAACACGGTGAAATGTTCTGATAGTCGTTTGCTTCTCAAGTTTGAGGATACTAACTGAACATCTGGAGCATATTGAGCATGAGAATACGTCCAAAATAACTGGTATGTTGCTTGAGATGGTCCTAACCGAAGCTATTTATTTCATTGAGTATCCAGAATTTGCTCAAAAATAGGGTTGGTAAGGCCATGTACATGATCATTTCAGCAATCGTGTAGATCCTTGTGAAATGCGATGAACATTGAGGTAGCAAAGACATCCGTTTTTGGTTACATCACAACAAACATTCAACTGCAGCAAGAGATTTATATGTTAGAACAAGTTTGATAAAAAAAAAACAGAAACAAAAAAGCCCTTGAAACTATGTGCAAGGATTCTCAAGAACAAGTCAGAGAAATTTTGGGGCTACATAAGGAACACGATTGTAACTCAATTGATTTTCGTATTTGCAAATCTAACAAGCTTTGTTTTCCTCATTTAGATCACAGACAACACAGCAAGAATTTTTAGATGTATGTAGCAGCAAAAATTCAACAAAATGTTTCAGTTTCGAGTCTGAATGAAAATAATTTCAATTCGGTTTAGAATCCGAGTACAAATCGTTTGCAATCTAAATCGACAGAAGGATGAAAATCCTGCTGCAAACAGCGAATTTATATGCATTTATCAAAGAAGATTTCCGATTTGCAAGTCTAACCACATCTTTTTTTCATTTAAATCACGGATCTAGCACCAAGGATTTCGGTTATCCTTATCAGTAACATCAAAATATCAATAAAACCATTGCATATCAAATTGACTGATGAAGAAATGGAAGAACGTAAATTCACTGATCTGATCGATATATATCTTAATTAGATCGACAACAAAAGAACTAGAAAAGAAATTTCTCTTACAGTGAATGAAAGACGTGAGTGAGAAACGACTAGTGGATGAAGATGACGCACGTCCTCATCCATGGCGGCAGCGATGAACTCGATGTGAAAGTGAAATACACAAGACCAGAAGCCAATATATATTTATACAAGGATCAAGGGATCGCCTCCGAGCCAGAAACCAACCCTAATCTTGAATTGCTTTTTTTCCTTGAGAACCATTGGATCACGATCCATTAGAGTTCTTATTGGACTATTCAAGAAAATGCAACAAATTCCTATTGATTTTTTTTCTCGAAATAAATGTCATAGATTTTCAATATTAGAAATTATATTTATATCTAAAATTTCATTTAACAAAGACAAAATAAATAAAAATTAATTTTGTAACAATTGTAATTTGATAATAAAAAAATACATCTAAATCTTTATTTTTGTTGAATAATATCTAATAAATATTATTATGAGATTCAAAAAAAAATGAGATGTTTTAATGGATGAAGAAAATTTGAATATTTATTGGTTGAAAAGAATAGTAGTGATGTAAATCAATGTAATCATCTTTTACTTTAAAGTAATATATATTCAAATACCTTTTATATAATTTGTGGAGTTGCAAGAAATGGTATATTACGTTTGAGGAAAAAATTATTCAATAAGAAGAAATATAGTTAAGTTATGCGACTCGATTAATCAACCGTCTTGATACCAAAATTACGTAAAAGTTTCATGTGATTATATTGGCAAAAGTCTGTGGGTTAATGAGTGCATAAACACATAATATGCAACTTTCAAAGAAGTTGATAAGAGGAAAGATGCATTGATGTTCTGTGAAGGATCAAGAGTCGAGGTGTGAGCATGTTGTGGAGACATGAGATAAGGTGAACAATGTTTGTGTGCAACGAAGCTAAAGAAAATTTTAATAGTTACACCACTAAATCTCGTGCAAACCTACCTAGATATGTTGTACATGGCACTATTTAATTTTTGTTTGAAACACAAGATGTACGGTTTGGAACTATGGAATATAAAGCTAAAGAATGAGAAATCTAAGGAAACTTTGTTATTAAGAGTATAGTCCAGTAATCATGTTCTTTATGGTAGAACTTAAATCTTGGTGCACAATTAACACCATGGATTAATTCTTCTCTTTGCTTTAGCAAGAGGTAATATGGATCTCACATAAAATAAATCTCTTACAAGTGTATAGATAATTAATGATGAACACTCAATATAAAGTGATTTTTGGATGGAAATGTTTGTGTTGAATGTTGGTGAAACCGGAGAAGAAAAGTATTGGACACTCAAGAGGTTGTGCTTGAAAAGAAGGAAAAGTTCTTTAGTTTAAACGATAGATATGAAAATTGCGGACGTCCAGTGAACCCCACACGGACATCTAAAATTGATAAGTCCAATTTTTGATCGTTTTAAGTATTGTACGATTAACAAAAACATTTATCACGGATGCCCGATAGAAAAACATTGTGGAAGTCCGGAAATGTCAAGACAACAACTTTCATTAATTAAATGCATCAACTTTGAATTTAATGCCACTTTCATGAAAACACTCAACATATCTAAATCTTATCTTAAAGCCTTGTTTGGCAAAAATAGCTTATAAGCTATATTATTTTTTAAGTAATCGTTTGGATGCATATAAGGTAGCTTATAAGCTAGTTTACTGATAAGCTACTTGGAGTTAGGGGTGTGTATCGGACGGGTCAGGACGGTTCGGATGGGCAAACCAAAAACCCGATCGGATTTCGGATATAGAAATCAAGACCCGAATTTTAGGTCTCACATTTCAGATTGTTTTGGGTTCGGGTGATCGGGTTTCAGGTTGATGTCGGTCGGGTTCTGCTATTATATAATGCAAGCTTTTTATATAAATTCAGTTAATTTTGAGGATTAATTCAATCAATTGTGAGATTGATGAAATCGATACTAAGTTTAAAAATTAGAAAACATTTCACCACATTAGAATTTACGATTTTTAAAAGATAATTAGATAAATAAATATACTTATATAATATTTAAAATATATATGTATATTATTTTGGGTTTTCGGACGTGTCGAGTGGACAAAGATCAAACCCAATCCAAACCCAAATATCCCTCCAAAAGTCGGGTTTCAGATTTCGAGGTATTCAGGTTTTGCAAAAACATCTTATTTTCGGTTCGGGTTCGGATTCAGGTTACTTGGAGTAGCTTATGGACCTACCTTTACCTCTTTTCCGTGAACCTATTGATTTAAGAAAAACAACAATTTAGTATATTACATGTCATGTTCAGTTATAAGACAATTTATTAAAAACTAAATTACTCTGCTCGCATGCTGTAGGTATCCTCCTTGGGCCGGGAGGAGGATCACCCCCGGCATCTCCACCATGGCCTCTTGCAACTATCGCCATATGATATGCTTAAGAGAATGCATGACAGAAATGCCAACCAAAAATAAATAAATTATCGACATAGTATAATGCCAAGTAACAAGCAAATAACAACCACCTTTTGATTACCAAAAAATGTCTTGTTCATAGAAATCATTAAAAGAAAACACTAGATCATATACACAAGACTAGCTTAATATATTAATACAAATTAAGTGAAATGCATCCAAAAGCGATTGAATATTCAAATAAATAAGTAACCTTTACGTATACAAAAAATCAATCAGACTCATCACTAGAAAAGTATCCATCTACATCATCATTATCTGAATCTATATTATTATCTAAATGCTCTATATCAACTTCCTCATCTTCATCGTTAATGAAATCCGGACCATGGGCCAAAGCAAATAATTCTTCAGTACACTCACGAGACTCTGCTAGTCGCAAATTACAAATCTATAAAAAAAAGAAAAAAATTGATAAGTTTAAATATGATCTAGTCGCAAATTACAAATTTGTTTACCTTATGTTTAAACCAAGCAGTAAACTCATTTTGTATATTATTTTCGTGCATTTCAGACTTGAATTCCCTGTAAATGCTTTGGATTAGTATCATCTTTTAAATTACTATAAAATTTAACTAAAAATAGTTCATGGTAAAGATACTTACTCTTTGTAGACATCAAGTTCATGGCAGTTGTTGAGTACGAACCATTCTATTGCTTTACAAACTTCTTCTCCCAGAAATATGATCGTTTTTTTGCTAGTTGCTCGACATTGTGATTCAAACACAGAGAATTGCCTTTTTGGAATGACAACATCTTCATTTCTGTCAGGGCGATTAAATCTAGTATGTACACCCTTAAAATACATGGAACAAAATGTTAAAGCTTCGTCTGCAATATAACCCTCCGCTATGGAACCTTTAGGCTTAGCTTTATTTCTAACATAATTTTTTCAACTTCTTCATATATCTTTCAAATGGATACATCCACCTCATGTAGACAGGTCCCCAAGTATAGCCTCTTCCGGTAAATGTAGAACCAAATGAATCATTATGTCAAAAAAAAGCGGGAGGAAATATTAGTTCCATGTTGCACAAGATCTTAATCAACTGATTTTCAGCTTTCCTCATATCGTCCACCACCAAAGTTCGGGCACAAACTTGCTTAAAGAATGAGCACAGTTCGATGATCGGGGTTGAAATATTTGCATCCAGGTACCCTCGAACTCCTACCGGTAGCAAACTTGCATCATTATGTGATAATCATGAGATTTCAACCCTGTAATGTTGCTATCATTATCTGTCACTTTCTGCTTAAAGTTCGATCCAAACCCGTAGGTAGTTTAACTCCTTTTATGAATTGGCAGAAGCGTCGTCTGTCGTCGGTTGTGAATGAGTACTTTGGATGAGGTTTTAAGATCTTATTGTCTCTCTCCTGATGCCACAACTCTTTTCGAATACCCCAATCTTTCAAGTCAACTCTTGCATTTGTGGTGTCTTTAGATTTATCATTCATCAATAAAGTACCCAATAAACTATCGCAAACATTTTTTTCCACATGCATGACATTCAAATTGTGTTTTAACTCAAGAGAAGACCAGTACTAAAACTCGAAAAAAATACTCCGTTTCGTCCGGTTCAACTCATTTGCATCGCGCTTTCTTTTCATACCTCCAAAGCTCGGATGTTTTCCCGCAATACGAGTCGGCAATTGAGCTAGTTGTTGTAATATAATTGCATTATCGAATCGTCTAGGAGGATTTCTTTTATCATGTTTACCATCAAACAACTTACTCTTCCTCCAGCGATGATTAGCGGGTAGGAATCGTCTGTGACCAACATAAGATGTCTTCCCAATTACACGACATGACGGAGTGTCTTCATTATAAGTAGGACATGCCTTATATCCTTGACCACTCCAACCAGACAAACTACTACGAGCAGGAAAATCATTGATGGTCCATAATAGCATTGCATGCATTGTAAAGACTGTGATTGTCGAAGCGTCTCTCGTTTGAACACCTTCAGCCCATAACATTTTTAATTCATCAATTAAAGGTCTCAAAAATATATCTATGTCCTTCCCAGGTGATTTAGGGACAGGAATTAACAACGTCAACATGAAAAAGACTCTTTCATACATAACCATGGAGGCGTGTTGTATGTTGTCAATATGACTGGCCACATGTTGTAAGACTGACTCATGTTTTTTTTTTGGAAAGGGTATCCTGGGCCTATGGCCCAGACTAATCCCTGGCAATTAGGGCCTTTGGCCCAGCTGCTAAAGCGTGCAGCCCTGAGTTTATCCTCATGTTACCATATGGATTAAAACCATCGGCTGCCAACCCTAAGCGAACGTTTCTAGGTTCTTTAGAAAAATCTAGATATCTCATATCGAAATCTTTCCATGCAACACCGTCAACTGGGTGACGCATGGTACCATCTTCCATTGATCGTCCCGTAGTATGCCAAGTCATATCCTTTGCGATATGTCTGGAACTATACATACGTTTTAACCTGGGAGTCAAAGGAAAGTGGCGCAACACTTTCTGAGCAACTTTCTTCCCCTTTGTGTTATTGTCCCTCCATCTACTTTCATTACAAATAGGACAGTTTTGTAACAATTCATTGTCTTTCCAAAATAGACAACAATCATTCTTGCAAACATGGATTGGCCGGTACCCTAACCCTATCTTTCTCATTTTCTTCTTAGCTTCATAATGTGACGTTGGGATCTTGTTCTCCTTCGGGAATGCAAATTTGAGAAACTCAAGAAGTTGATCAAATGAACTATTAGTCCATTTATTCATGACCTTCATGTGTAACATTTTTGCTAAAAAGTTTAAAGAAGATAACCAAGTACAACTAGGATATAACTCAGTCTCGACCTCCTGAAACAATTCAGCAAATTCTTCATCTGCACCACTTACACCTCCATCTGAAATACTTTCATCTAAGTTTTCTTCATTAGTAATATTCTCCCCCAAACATCATTAATGACATCAATCAGTTCATCTGCTGTTATGGAACTACATCATCTATTATTGGAGGAGTATCTACTTCACCATGATATATCCACTTTTGATAATGTTCGTGAAACCCAAACCTATATATGTGACCCTCAACCATGTTCAACTCCTGATACAAACCGTTGACACGCTTCTTACACGGACATGTAACTCTTCCGGCAGAATCGACATGATCCTTTGCCATCAATATGAATGTTTCAAGACCATTCAAAAACTCTTCAGAGTTACGCCTTCTACATGTAATCGAATGCTTATCAATCGTCATAACTGCTTAAGAATGAAATCATATATTTGGTGTGAGCTTAAATACTTTTTTTCTTTTTTATTATGATGTGTATTTTATATTAATAGCACTATCTAATATAATTGTACACTCTATAAGATTGGCATATTTTTGTTACTTAGAGTTTGATGGATCTATAATAAATTTTAGAAAATGAACTTTTTAAGTCCAAATAATGTGACGTACTATACATTGCTTATTAATAAGTTGAAATCTCTTATGAACTATTAAATATTAGTTTTCCAATTTTTCATGATGTAAATTATATGTATCAGATATAACTAACTAATTAAGTAGAAGAGTGACATATAATATCTTGTAATGTAGAGTTGGATCTAATTGTAAACAAAAAAGAGAGGGTAAGAGATGCTCTTAAGAGGAACGAAGACTTAGAATTACCTTATAATCTCGATGGTTAGGGACAACTACGGTCCTGTTTTTGAGCCAACAAAACAGCTGCAGGAAGTAGCCTTGGTTCACAGACTGTCCAGGCTCGAAATCAACTGCTAAAAGGGCTCTTTTGTGGCTAAAAGGGCTCTTTTGTGGCTAAAATACAGCAGCTAGACGGGCTGTTTTTTGGGTAAAATCAGCAGCTACATGGGCTGTTTTGTGGTTAAAAATCAGCAACTAAAGAGGCTGCTTTGTGCCTAAAAAATCAGCAGCAAAAGAGACTGTTTGGATGTCGTTTCAGAACTGTTTTGGGCCAATTTAGGGGTTGTTTAGAGCTGTCCTATGAGCTACTTAGAGAGAACATTTAAAATCTATTTAGAGGGTCGTTTACACCTGTTCTGGGAGAGGCAAAAATCCTAGATTAGAATATAAATACGGATTAAGCATCATCTATGTTTGTTACCTAAGTACTAAAAGATTGTCTATTAATTTTAATAATAATGTTAATAATAGAAGATTGTATTCTCACTTTTTTTTGTTGGTTGAAAGATGTGCAAATGAGAATGAGTCAAAAACTAAATGAAGAATCTTGTGTAATTTGTTGCTGGTGAGTACGTACTATGACTGCAACTGTCTGAATTTATATATGCAATTAGGATGGTGATTGTTGAAAAGAACCTGTAGAAATTCTTGAAACTGCATAATTAGGTAGATGATTAATGTACTATCTCTAATGAAATTATTTCCCTACACCTCCACTCCCAGTCTTTGTATCTTTTGTTGGAAATTTGAGTGTAGGTTGGAATTTTTCCATCCCACATTGGTATAAACACAAAAGAAATTGTAGCTTATAAGTCTATCCTCTCAAGTGAGTGTTGAGTAAATTGGTAGGCTTATGGTGGGGGTCTCAAAGAAGTGCAGCGCGCGAGGCCGAGGCCGAGGGCGCGGTTCTCGCGAAGAGTCGCGCACTTCGCACGCTCGCATCGGAGCTGAGGAGCCTCGCTACGAGCTTTCTTTTTGTTGATCGAGAGATAGAGAATTAATTAAGTGATTCGAGCAGATAATTAATTATGGAGATAATTACGTTTTTTAATCTATTAAAAACGTGGGTTTATTATGGCAAATCAGTTGGAGACTTAGTCTCCAACTCCAACTTCTTCTCCGATTCTTGAGGAGGAGTTTAAGGAATATTCTCTGATTATTCCTTGATTTTTCAACTATAAATAAAATCTTCTATTCCCTTTGTTAACAACTGAAAAACTTAATCTCTTTTCTCTCTATACGATCTGCTCCCTGCTATCTCTCTCTCGATACCTGCTTTCTGTATCACAAGATCAATTTGTACAACTTGCATCCATGATTATCCTAACTTTCTATGAAGTAACATTATAAGAAATGTTCCACTTAGGAAGCAATAGGTGTCAAAATGATTGGTATAAATTGCTTGTATTAGTCTGATTTTTTTTTCTTTCATTGAATCTATTGTGAAAGATAAATTCAATGAGTGTGGTGTTTGGAATCTTTACATTCTAGACTTTATAAATTCCATTTTGAGTAATAAAGCTTTGAATTTTTTTTATTAGTTTTGTTTGACCTATAAATAAAGTCTTAAATACAAAGGTTCAAACTTTATTTCTTTTGACTAATAACAAAAGGTTTGGAATTTTATTAAATATTAAAAGGAAAGAGACCTAAATGTTCCAGTGAGTTTTTTTTTTTAAAGAAAGCAACAGACTAATGGTTCAATTTTTTTAGACTGGTCGCTAAAGAATCTAGATGAAAAGATGAATCAATTAATTTTGACACCTATATCCAGTTGGTAGAATAAGCTCTATATGAATTTTATAGCGCTATCAGTCGATTATTTTGACAACTATGCTCCGATTGCTAGAATTAGTTCGATTCGAACCCTTATAGCAATCTCCGCCATAAAAAGGACTGTACATTCATCAAATGGATGTGAAGACAGCCTTTTTTGAATGGCTATCTAAACGAAGAAGTTTATATGGAGCAAACTGAAGGGTTTGTTATACCCGGACAAGAGAACAAGGTATGTAGACTTGTTAAATCTCTATATGGGTTGAAACAAGTGCCTAAACAGTGGCATGAAAGATTTGATACAACTATCACATCTTTCGGGTTCAGACATAATGGGGCTGATCGATGCATTAGCTCAAAATGCACAAAAGGATCCATTTTAGTAATCTGTCTTTATGTAGATGATATGTTGATCATCGGTACTAACCTTGAGGGCATCCTTGAAACAAAGGATTACCTTTCTTCTATCTTTAAGATGAAAGATCTAGGAGAAGTAGACACTATTCTTGGAATAAAAGTGAAGAGGTTTGGATCACAAATCTCTATAAGTCAATCACATTACATAGAGAAGAGATTGACAAAGTTTCAACACTTGAATATAAAGGAGTTTAACACACCTTTTGATTCATGTGTAAAACTTGATAAAAACTCTGGAAGAGCAGTGGCTCAACTAGAATATGTAAGTGATATAGGTTGCATGATGTATGCAATGCATTGCACTAGACCGGATATTCTCTGATTATTCCTTGATTTTTCAACTATAAATAAAACCTTCTATTCCCTTTGTTAACAACTGAAAAACTTAATCTCTTTTCTCTCTATACGATCTGCTCCCTGCTATCTCTCTCTCTCGATACCTGCTTTCACGAGTTGTTCTGTGATCACAGAACAACTCTGTTATCTACTAATTTTTCTGTCAAGCTTTGCATTAAACAGTGAATACTATAGCTGTTAGTATTCGACTAATACTGCATCAAATCCTGGGCTAAGCGATTGTAGACTCACAGCTTCATAGAGTGTCGCCAAAACCTTTAAGGACAGGTTTATACCGTGCAGTTTTCTATCTCATCGTCACAAGAAATCAGGTTGGTGTTTATTTTCTGCACTGGTTTTCTGTTTTCGTTCAGTAGAGTGGACACTCTTTTCTCTACCCCTTCTTCTAATGATTCTATCGAGTAGGATAGAAACGTTTTATAGGAATTATTGTTTGATTATTTTTGACATTCTAAAACTGTTCTAATCTATATATATAATGCTGTGATTTATATATATATATATAAAAAGCTGTGTATTTTTTATTTCTAAATTGTCAAAAATCAACATCTTTCCCTACAATTTAGTTCATATTTCAAGACTTCAATCCATATGAAGAAAATTCTGGAACTAGCCCTTTTAGTGAGCTTGGGGCTTAGCTAATGAGGAAGCTTTCAATGTCATTTGAACCTCTCATTTGGGTCAACGTGCAATCTGGAATGGAGGTGAGACTGTTTAAAAGTTGATAATTGTTAACTTCTGCAGATGTATTTTAGTTAGATTGCATTAAAAACTTGTTTTTAAAAGAATGGTATACCTATCGTTCTTATCAGAAGGTTGAAGTACATGGGAATTGTCTCACATCTTTCTTGTCCACATTTAAAAAGACCCTACTCTATTTACCTACTGTAAATAAATACCCTAGTTTTGTATGGAGCAAAAGGTAGAAGAGATGAAACAAAAATGGAATTCATATTCTAGTATAGTATATGGTATGACTAGTAAATAACTTGGTTATCGGCACAAAGAACTATCATGTATTTGACGGATAATAGCAAGTTACCTCCCATCTAAACTTATGTTTTGTAGAGAAAACATTGATAACTAATGTATGCCAAAAACATGCACATGGTTGCTCTTAACAGTAGTATAATCTTTCAATTTCTAATAATTAGATGGAATTAAGTGACTTGATGGGGTATTTGATCATGGAGGTACATTTTAACAAAAATAGTCTGATAATTAGTGCAATGAGATTTTTTTTCTAGTCTTTGCATTTAATTATTTCGGGGTGTATGAAGCCCTTACCTTTACAGCAAATGCATCACCTGTTGCATACTATCTAAAAATTTAGTAGCATGTTCCAAAGATAAATGAATTCCTATTGGGTTTAAATCATAGAATTTGGAAACTTGGCCTGTCAGAGAGCTAGAGGTGTTATTAGCAGTTAGAATGATCTCAATTGGTACAACCCCATAAGGAATTTAAGGAATTGCACAACCTGGCCTATTTCCATCCTAATTCTGTCCAACATCACTGTTTTGATATGATCAAATAATGCTTCTCCTTTAAAGTTAAAGAACACATATTGAATCTGAGGATGAATCAAGAAGCAGAAGATAGAATGCATAAAGAGATTGAAACATTAGAAAAGAATGGGACTCACTTTACTATAACTCAATAGTTTGCTTGCTATTTATTGGTTGTAAGTTGGGTTTGAGAGTCAAAAACTACGCAAACAAAAATGGTTTTCGTGACATGTCGTATTGCTCAAGTTGTTGCCAAAAGCTAACTTGAAGTGCAAACCGTACCTCGTAATCAACCAAAAATTAAAAAAAAACTCTTGAAATCAACCAAAAAACTGAAAAAAAATCTCTTGAAATAAACCAAAAATACCGAAAAAAAAGTCTTTCGAAATCGATAAAAAAAACTTAAAAATCCCTCGAAATCAAGTAAAAAACTTTAAAAATCCCTTGAAACGGCGGAATTGGGCTAAAAACACATCGAACGATATTGAACGTCGTTAAAAAGATGAAGACACGTTGATAAAAAAACGTATGAAAAAATATGGTGTCACCGTATGAAAAAGTTTCTAGGTCCGTCCATGGAACAAGATTAATCAACTTGATGGCTATGTTTCTATCTACAGAGATTAGTGATGCTTTTCAAGCCCATAACATTCTTGATTAATAAACAACATTCTAAATTTAAGCTAAGCATTATTACAAACACTTAGTATGCAAATTAATTATCACCCACTAAAACCAAGTAAATGAGACAATTTTTAAGACACTTATACAAGCATCCATCAACGAAGAGAAAAATAACGTTGATGCATTCTAATGATAGTAAGTTGTTAAAATAAACAAATTAATCAGAATATAACATTAAATCAAGCAAACTAATCAGAATTAAATCAAACAAACTGATCAAAACCATAGCTAAAAAGCAATATCATGTAATAACTTTCAACAAAAAGAAAAACAGAAAATGAAATGCAAACCTGTATAATGGGAGATCAGGGGTGACGACGAGAGCAATCAGTATACTCTGTTAAAACAAATAACATAATCATAAATGATCGAATTATCATTATCATCAAATTATCCAAGGTTTAATCTACAAGATGAATAGAGAGCTTACTTGTAGGAATGTTTGTGATTGCCTTACTTGATGAAGCGATGATTACTCCAATAATCTCTTTGATGCCAACTAATAATGATGGAGTTAGTGTTTTGTGATAAAGTCTCCAATTAATGGTGCATTAATTAGAGAGAATGAAGGAGACGATTTTGAGTATACGATTTGCATCAAGAGAATTAAGGAAAGAGATAACCACAAATATATATAGTTAGTTACAGTCGGTTACAGGGACCGATATCGTCCATCGAGATAGTCGGAGGGCCTGTATATAATTAAGTCATAATTAAAAGACTTAAATAAATATTTATGACTAATATGAGATTAACATAATTTATATAAATAGTCTAGGCCACTTAATTGGAAAAGGTAATTTTCTAACATTCTCCCACTTGGCCGTATGACTATTTATACAATCAATAAGTTGGCCAAGTGTTAATCTCATTAGTGAATTATAATTAAAGTAAAAGTATCGAAGCAAAATGATATAATCTTACATGTCGCCAACGACATGGGATCCCTATCAATCATACTTTCAGTACTCCTACAAAACAATAATAAAAAATATTAGCGGTTTTCTTGTTTGCTCATTAAGACAATTAGTGTTAACAAGTTATCAGAGCAAACTTAAGTAACATAATGTGAAAGATAAAGATGTAAGCACTTACTTTCAATGATAGTTGAATATACCGTGACATCAAACAAGGCTAGCTCTTAAGCCCATATTGATCACATGCTCAATAAATGTCTTAGGTGGTAATCCTTTAGTAAGAGGGTCCGCCAACATGTCACCAGTGCTAATATATTTCACAGTTATGCATTTTTTTTCCACACATTCTCGAACAAACAGATACTTAGTGTCAAGATATAGTCCCGCACCACTTGAACTATTGTTGTTTGAAAAACTCACGGCAACACTATTGTCGCAGTAAAGTTTCAATGGCCTTGAGATAGAGTCAACAATTTTGAGTCCACAAATTAGATTTCTCAATAGTATATCATGACATGTAGCATGGTAGCATGCTACATATTCTGCCATCATAGTCGAAGTAGTGGTTAGCTCTTGCTTATGACTCCGCCAAGATATCGGCCCACCTGAAAACATGAATATGTACCCCGAAGTTGATTTCTTGTCATCTTTGCATTTAGCAAAGTTAGAATCAGAATACCCTACAACTTCAAGGGAATTAGTTCTTTTATAAGTGAGCATGTATTCTTTTGTTCCCTGTAAGTAATGTAATACTTTCTTGGCTGCTTTCCAATGGTCTAAACCCGGGTTAGATTGATAACGACCAAGCATGCCAGTGATGTATGCTATATCGGGTCGGGTACTTACTTGAGCATACATTAAACTCCCGACAACCGATGCATACGAAATTAGTTTCATTTGATCACGTCCAGCCTCAGAATTAGGACATAGATATAAGCCAAATTTGTCACCTTTCACAACAGGGGCGACAGAAGGAGCACAATTTTGCATATTATACTTATTGAGGATGTGATTTATATAGGCCTTTTGAGATAAGCCTAATATGCCATTCTTTCTATCTCGGTGAATTTCAATGCCAATCACATAAGAAGCTTCACCAAGATCTTTCATATCAAAAGTATTTGATAAGAAACGTTTAACCTCAAATAACATGTCTTTATTGTTACTAGAAATTAATATATCATCAACGTATAAGACTATGTAACACCCCAAAAATTGGGATAAACAAAAATTTCAATAAAAGGGAAACATGGTAACAAAATATGACAAAGCACGAGCTCCTCCCAAAAAGGAAGACAATAACCGCCTGTTAAGATAACAAGTTTGAAATAAATAACAATGTGAGGGAAAATAACCCTTTAATCTAAATCCTAACTAGGAACAAGATTAATACAGGTTGTGATCCAATTCAAAAGTAAGCTTTCAATAAATGGCGTCCCAAAAATGACCCCAAGCTCGCATCTATGCTAAACTAGACCTTCTTGGCGGTCGCGTCGCTAGAACCTGAGATACACGTCAAACCAAACAAGTGTTAGGCCAAACGAGTCTAGTGAGTTGCACAAAAGCATGGCATAACATTTATGGAAATTATATAAACATTTAGAGAACGTTTTAGTCGACATGGGCCATACGGGAATCAATGGGGGAGACCCATCACACCAATGAGTTTTACCTCAAGTCAATGTACCTTGACGTTCGCTCGTATGAACAACATCCCAAAGGCCCGGCACACTTGAAGATTACCTCTCGGGCAGTACTCCAAATGGCGGAGGTCTAGGTGCATACTATCACAGGGGCACCTAAGACTACATCCTCCTAGCACATACTCACGGTTCCTCCGATATATATATATATATAATAACCATCTCTATACACCTTCCATATCCACATGATGCATGTATAAGATTACGCATAATTTCAATCCCATATTAAGTCCAAAACATCAATACATGTAGGTTCAACAATAATCTTCATAGAACCCATAATGTTATACAATATTGACACAATAATACTAACAATAAACCCATCAAACTCCATGTGATGCACATTAGTCAAACACCCCCAATAATCATAAATATAGTAGTTAGGTCAAACTTATCAGGTGATTAGATATATTCATGAACATGAAGAAATAACATATAGCATACAAGACATGTATCTTAGTTGAAAAATGGTTAAAAGAACTCACTATCTAGGTTTTATAGTAAAACCCTAGAAACTTGAGATGAACCCTAGAAATGGATGGAGGAAGAAGATGATCTTGAGATTTGAGATCCTTGGTTGAAACCTTTGATTGAGGAAGCTTGATCCTTGCAATAAATGTAGTGGATGATGATTGGTAGGTTTTAGGGTTCGATTTTGGGAAGTATTTACTGAAGAGAGAGTTTTGAGATAAGGTAGATGAAGGAATAAATGCAAGAATGGCTGAAATCCCCTTTTTAACTCGTCAGGGCGTGCGCGTGGGTTGTGGCACGGGTTGACCCATGCGGTCATCCGCGCCGCCCACTGGATGCTCACGCGGACAGTGCTCCACGCGGCTTACGGCGCGACCTAACCCGCGTGGGCACTGTTTTCCTGCAGTTTCCCCCTTTAAACTGAAATTCAGAGTGTTACAATCCTCCCCACCTAATAAGGATTTCGTCCCCGAAATCACTACTGATCAAATAAGTGAGGGTATCTCCTCTTCATATCCTCTTCCGACTCCCATGTCACGTTCGTACCTCGGTGGTGTTTCCATTGAACCTTTACCATTGTTACCTCCTTATGTCGCAATTGCTTCGTCTTCGACTCCAAAATGGCTTCCGGCTCCTCGACGCACCGGTTGTCGTTGTCTACCCGAATTTTCGTTAACGGTATAACACTATCTTCTTCCGCCAGACACTTTCGTAGGTAGCATACGTGAAATGTAGGGTGAATCCCGTTCATTTTAGGTGGTAAGTCCAGTCTGTAAGCTTGAAGCCCGATCATTTCCAAAATAGTGAAGGGTCCAAGGAAGCGAGGACTAAGTTTTCCGCGTTTCCCGAAACGGATGATCCTCTTCCATGGTGACACCTTCAACATAACTCTTTCCCCCACCTGGAACTCGACCGGTCTTCTCTTCTTATCCGCATAGCTCTTTTGGCGATCTTGTGTCGCTTTCAAACGTTCCCGAATTCCTTTTACCTTGTCCGTCGTTGCTTGGACAATCTCTGGTCCCGCAAATTGTTTTTCTTCTACTTCGATCCAGCAAACCGGGGTCCTACGCTTCCGTCCATAAAGCGCCTCAAATGGTGCCATTCCGATGCTCGAATGAAAACTGTTATTGTAAGCGAATTCCACCAACTGCAAGTGCGAATCCCAATTTCCTCCGAAGTCTATGACACATGACCGAAGCATGTCCTCGAGCATCTGAATCGTCCTTTCGTTTTGCCCATCTATTTGGGGATGATAATTCGTGCCCAACTTGACCTTTGTGCCCAACTCTTTTTGCAATCCATCCCAAAACTTGGATGTGAACCGACTGTCTCGATCCGAAACTATGGATAGTGGGACACCGTGTCGTGACACCACTTCATCAACATAGAGCTTAGCTAGTTTGTCCATCGGTAAAGTTTCTCTCTTTGCTAAGAAATGCGCGCTCTTGGTGAGTCTGTCCACCACTACCCAAATAGTGCCGTGCCCCTTCAACGTCTTCGGCAGTTTGGTGACGAAGTCCATTGTGATGTGCTCCCACTTCCATTCTGGAATGGTCAATGGTTGTAAGCTTCCATAAGGTCTTTGGTGTTCCGCTTTGATCTGAAGACAAGTGACGCATCTTTCCATGTAATTGGCCACGTCGAGCTTCATTACCGGCCACCAATAATGAAGTTTCAAATCCCTATACATCTTGGTGCTACCGGGATGTATGGAGTACTTGGACTTGTGAACCTCCGCCAATAGCAACTCACGGGTCCCTCCAATCTTCGGCACCCAAATTCACCCTTGGAAAAGCTTAAAGCCACGACTATCCTCCGTCAGTGCTTCCCGTTGCTTCACCATGACCTCATCTTTGAGGTTTACTTCTCGGAGTGCCTCCGTTTGGCTTCGTTTGATGCCATCCACTAAGCTCGAGATTACGTCGATTTTGTTTAAAGTTACCTTGACTTCGCTCCCGTAACCCTTCCGGCTCAAAGCGTCCGCCACTACGTTGGCTTTACCGGGATGGTAAAGCAACTCACAGTCGTAGTCCTTCAAAAGTTCTAATCATCGTCGTTGCCGCATGTTGAGGTCCTTTTGGTCAAAGATGTACTTCAAACTTTTGTGGTCGGTGAATAAAGTACACTTCGTCACATAGAGGTAGTGTCGCCATAGTTTCAAAGCGAACACCACTGCCGCTAACTCCAAGTCGTGCATAGGGTAATTCTTCTTGTGGTCCTTGAGTTGTCGCGATGCGTACGCGATCACCTTTCCCCTTTACATCAAAATGCACCCGAGCCCAAGCTTAGATGCGTCATTATAAACTACAAAATCTTCGGATCCTTCGGGTAAGGATAGGATTGGCGCCTCACATAGCTTTTGTTGGAGAGTCCGGAATGCCTTCTCTTGCGTCTCAGTCCATAAGAACTTAACGTTCTTCTTCATCAAAGCCGTGAGTGGAGACGCGATCTTCGAAAAGTCTTGAATAAACAGCCAGTAGTAACCGGCCAAACCCAAGAAACTTCTTATCTCCGTTGGGCTTGTCGGTGGCTCCCAATTCATCATCCCCAAGGCGACGAACTCGGTCGTATAAATCCCTTCTCAATTAGTTCTTGAAGTTGCGTCATCATCTCTTGCATTTCCGTCGGGGATAAACGGTAGGGAGCACGAGCGATCGGAGCGGCTCCCGGAGTAAGGTCGATGTGGAACTCCACTTGTCGTTCCGGTGGTAGTCCGGGTAGGTCCTCCGGAAAAACATCCGGGTATTCGCGCACCACTTTTACCCAACCGCACCTTTGCAACTTATCGCTTACAGTGATGCAGATTGGGGCGTCCGGACACACGTCGATCCACTTCCGGTTATTGCGTCTTCTTGGGTGACAACTTAATCTCATGGTCCGCCAAACGTCAACCTACACTATCGCGTTCTAGTGTCGAAGCCGAATACCGAGGAGTTGCCAACGTGGTCGCCGAATCTTGTTGGCTTCGCAATCTTCTGCTCGAACTTTATACACCTCTTAAACGGGCCACCTTGGTGTATTGTGACATCTCCGCCGTCTACCTATCAGGTAATCCATTTCAGCATCAATAAACGAAGCACACCGAAATGGACATCCACTTTGTTCACGGAAAAGGTTGCAAATAGCCATGTTCGACTCTTACACATTCCTTCCAACTTCCAATATGCAGACATATTCACTAAAGGTCTTCCCAAACAGCTGTTCCATCTGAGTGGGCCTCTTAGTGAAATATATTGTATATATTTGTTTATATTTATCACCACTATAGTTTCCTTGATTATCAGGATTCCCATTTGTATTCTTTAGTCTTTATATATTAGGTTGTAAATCAATGAGAAGGCACAAGGAAATTCAGCAATCTTTAGAAACTTCTTCATTAACATGAAACTTGTAGTGTAGTTGCTCACCTTCTTTAATTCATTCTTCCATTTTTTTGTGCCTTACCATTAATTGGGTTGGATGTTACAGGGGAATTAGCCATAGAATTCATCACCTGCAAACCATGAACATGTCGAAAAAGTGATCTATGTCATTGTAATCTTGATTTAGAGTTTGCTTCACTTTAACTTGAAATGGTTTGGAATATTGTTGACTTTTCAACAAAAATTCTATCTGCATTTAAACTTCATCAAAAAATAATGTGAGTACCGAAATGGCTACAGAAACGAATTAGCTTCAAAAACTAGCTACCTACAGGTTTAACATTTGAAATCAAATTTTAGCTTTTGGGGACAGAGGGGGTATCTCTATGCCTTAAACTATGTGTTCATTTAGGCATTCTTACGCACGACAGTACCAATTAGAGGAAGGAATTTCAAACTGGCCATTGTGGTAGTCGTTTTGGCGGTGCTTGACTAATTTGGGAACTTCATATGATTTACCTTTTAGTTGTTTTAATTGCTACAAATATTAATGAAAATGAGTTGTTGATCTAATTTGACCATAATGACATAATCTTAGGGCCTGTTTACCAAATCTTCCATTAAGTCCTGTACGGATAAATGTGTCTGTCTGGATAAATGTATCTGTCTGGATAAATTGATGTTGTTGTTTACTTTTTTATCTGAATGAACAGTCTGAATAACAGAAATGACCAATTTACCCCTGAAAGAGCCTTCAAACTAGTACTCTCGTTTCCATTTAACCCCACCTCTAAAATACAAGCCTCTAGGAAAGTTTTCACGACATTGAGATCTTTCCAACTTATCCTAATTCTCTTTTGTTGTTGTGATTCACCGGTTTGTTCCATACCTAAAACAAAATCGGTAACAAACCACAACACATCAAAATACACATAAAATTGTCGTCCATAGATATATAGATACACACCAAAATTGTGAACACAAATACATAGATAATAATTAACCAATAAACAAACGATAAGAAAAGAAAAGGATGAAAGTGACTATTCATAAATACATTCCAGTAAATCACTTCCCTCCCAAATCCATCACAAAATTATTGAGGCCGAATCTTAAAAACAAAAGGCAATCGATTGTGTCGTGTGTGTATGAGTGTAGCTGCACTAGTAGAATGTAGCAAGCAAATCGATTGTGTCGTGTGTGTATGAATGTCGGTGAATGTAGCTGCAATCGATTGAATCAGATACAATTCTACAGCAAGCAAACAATTACAGAGAAGATAAATGGAGAAAAGAAGGATTTCAACGGCTGCTAGCAATTGGGTCTGATGTCGTATCTGCTGCTGCAGGTTCAATTTGGATGGAGGCCGGAAGAGTGGTCGTCGGCGATGGAGGGGCTGGCCGGGAGAGTAGTCAACGATGCTGCTGGCCGGGAGAGTAGTCTATGATGGAGGGAGGCGTGAAAGGGGAGGAAGAAAAATTAGGTTAGGAGAAAGGGTCTTATGGTTTTGTTTTTGTTTTTTGTGAAGG
Organism: Arctium lappa; assembly: GCA_023525745.1. Lineage (NCBI taxonomy): Eukaryota > Viridiplantae > Streptophyta > Magnoliopsida > Asterales > Asteraceae > Arctium > Arctium lappa. Next base: position 14,209,883 of record CM042056.1, on the reverse strand, counting down.
GTAAAAATGTCAAATTTTGTGCTTAATGGGGACAACTACCATTTTCACTACTGAGCGATTAAGCCAAAGTTAGCTACGCGATTAAGCCATTAAGCCCCAAGTAAACACTCTAGTTGTCTGCACGAATAAGCCACTCACCCCATTAAGCCCCAAGTAAACACCCCCTTAAACATGCCCACATGCATATCTGAATTGAGAAAACATGAAAATATAAGTTGAAGATGATTTAGATCATACAAGGGATTCCCGATGAGGGACTTTTCACATTATCAAACATGAAAAAATTAATCCTAGAAAATTAAATTGAAATGAATATGGAGCTTTAAATTAGTTGCACGGTTGTTATGCGCAAGCATGCTCAAGGGCTTGCTAAAAGAAAGCAGGGTTTGTTTGCATCTGCAAACCAGAAACAATCAGGGTTACAAAAAAATTCTTTTTTTTATTTAGAAAATGGGGAAGGGTAAAAAAACGATTTGCCTCTCACATTAAGGACACATGATCACTTGGCTAACGGTGTTAACTGAAGGGACTTGTTTGATATGTGAAACACGAAATAATTACCATTGTTGCAATTAATAAGTCTTGGGGATCAATTAACTTCATTTTCAACAAACTAAAAACAATTTTGTTTCCATTCATTTGATCTTAAACAAGAATCGAAGATAAAAAATGAAGCAAATGGCTTAAATTTAGATTTGGTTTGACCAGTAAAAAACCAAAAGTCAAAGTAAAAGGGAGAACAATGGAATTATCATCTATAAAAAACAAATGGATAAAAAAAAATGGAAAAATAAGTGAAAATAATGACCAAAACTGCAGGAAGAGTTGTTTTGCACAAACAACTCTCACTGTCACACATACTCACAATCACAAACTTAAGCAGTACAATCCATCCTCTCCCCCCTTCCTTTGTAGGGGGCACCAAAAACTACAACACTTTGCAACTCTATTATACACATTCGAACAAAAAAAATCCCGGCATACTCCACACTCGACGAAACAACCCATCAATGGTTGCTTCCGTCACACAATCAAAGAAAAAAACAATGACAAAATCGTCTTATGGCAAAGAATGTGTTTCTCTTGAGGCACAGCAGCATTATACATATAAATATGTGATGAATATCATCATCATGGTGATGTGTGTTATGATGAGAGAATAGATTGCAAGGCAAGTTGTTGCTGGGGCTGCAGGGACGACCAAGTTGATGCCAATGTGGCTGGTGGTAGCGTCTGTTGAAGCTGTCTCAGGAGGTTGATCATGCGGCTTGCAGTTTGCTCCGAGGCAAGCTCCTTCCCAGCACATAGAATCTAAATCGATTAAAAAAAATTGAAACTTTTCTCAGTTCGTCACAAAATGCAAACCACGAGGACGCTGAGTGTAACTAATTTGAAATAGGGATTAGGGACGATGTCCAGATTTTGAGCAAACCACAAAGACCAATGGTGTATGATACTCATGTATCTAAAACCAAATAAGGGAAGAGAAGTAACCTCGGCAAAAATGGAAACAATTTTAGGAAGATATTGATTGTTGGGACCAAGGAGTTCCATGTCTGACCTGTAAAATAGAGACTAGTTTGAAACGTCCAGTGGAAAGAATACTAAAGTAGGGTGATAATGAAAAGAGGAGTGGATAATCAAATGAAGGCAAATATGTATTTACTTACCTTTCGACCATTGAACAAAGCAGGTCATGAACAACTTTAGCTTCGATAAGATCTCCTTTTATTGGCAAACAGCTTAACCATGCAGGAATAACCTGACAAACAACAAAACAATCACAAACCACATAATCACACCTTGCTGTGGTAAGCAAACAAGCTGTTTCCACAATCATTTAAAGGCAGCATATCTTGAAATTTCCAAGTGTACACATGATCATGACTCTGGTTTGAAGTTTGGGCATACTGCTAGTTGAAGAGCCTCGTGTGGAGGCACAACAGGACTGATCTAAGACTACATCCACCACAAGTCTATGTAACATGATTCAGCGGCTTATGGCATGCTAAAAGAACAAGTACCATACATCTTCTCGATATAAGCAGGTATTTGGATTGCATTATTTCTTGCAGATGTAGCTTGGTTTCATTATGATGCATTTAATTTACCAAGCTTGTTCGGTCCTCATATTGAGGCCTGATCCTTATGGGCTAACGGGGAAAGATTCCACAGCTGCAGCATAGGCCTACACCAGGGATCGGCGCTAAGCCCATTTCTTTTTGCATGAATTTGGATAAGATCTCCCGGGGAATCCAGGGGAGCGTCCCATGGTGTATGTTATTTGTTGACGACATTGTGTTGATAGCAAAGTCAAAAGTAGAGGTCAACAAGATGTTAGAGCAATGGAGGGCAGCTTTAGAAGCAAAAAGTTTGCCAATTAGCCATTCTAAGACAGGATATTTATGGTGCAATTTCCCTGGGGGAGATGGGATATAGAAAAGGGGGTAGAAGTCAACATTTGGGGGCAAAGGGTTCCCCAAAAGAAGACTTTCAAGTATTTAAGGTTCCATGCTTCAAAAAGAGGGAGAGGGGGATGCAACACATCGCATAAAGTGGTTAAGTGGAGAGCTGCCACAAGGGTAAAGTGTGACAAGAAGATCCCATTACAATTGAAGGGCAAATTCTATAGAGTAGCCATCACACCAGCTATTTTAGTGGGTCGGAATGTTGGGCAACAAGGAAGGCCGTTGAGGGAAAATTTAAAGCTGCAAAAATGACGATGCTTAGGTAGACTTGTAGTTGGACCATGTTAGACAGAATTCTGAATGAGGTTTTTCGGATGGAGTTGGGAGTTGCCCCAATTACGGATAAATTGAGGAAGGGGAGACTGCAATGGTTTGGGCACATTCGTAGGAGGCCGATGACTACACCAGTGAGGAGTGCAGAAAGAGTAAAAATCGAGGGGGTGAGGAGAGGAAGGCCAAGGAGGGCGTGGGATGAGCAACTGAGGTTGGACATGGCGGCCTTAGACATTTCCAATAACATGACCTCCGACAACTTGGAGACAAAGGACTAGAATAGCAGACTAGATGTGAGGACCTGTGACTAGCGAGATTGAATGAAGGGAGTTGGAGAGGTTGGGGGTAGAGGGCTGCCAGTTTAGGTTAGGGTTGTGTTTTTGCCTTACTTGATCTGTGTTTTCTGCTTTACTTGCTATGTGTGGGTGATGTCTTACCTTTCCTTTTGTATGTTCTCAATGTACCTACTCGTTACTTTTTCTTATTTTTCTCATTCTAAATTCAACATGCGCTAGTCTTTGGGGGTCTTTACAGAATTAGTCGTTCTACCCTTTGGGGTAGAGATCAAGTTTGCATGCATCTCAACCCCCAAGACCCTAATTTAGAGTAGGGCTTAATGGGTCAGTTTGCTTTGGTTTCATTTGGTTTGGATTGGTTTCAGCATAAGCTTATAAATAGAAAACCATGTATCAATACATTGTAATTAGAAGTCACCAACGTCATCCTTCCGACATATTGGTGTTGCCCACAGCACAAAATAGGATATAAACATAATTACCAATTGGAAGTTTTTTTATCCATCTTTCATTATAGCTGTCACTAACAAGGACCAGTTTCTAATAGTTCTTGCGAACACGTGAGGGAATATCCTTTTTATCACTCCCACTTCCTCTTCACTCTCAAGACAACACTCTTTTCTATAAAGAGAAGCAAAGCAAATGGCACTGATGCTAACTTCTATGGATATACTTAGTTCTAGAATGAACCAAGACAAATAAAAAATAAGTGGATAAAAAATTTCCAACACTGGCAAATAAAATAAAGCAAGGACCTACCTGAGCTGAATCAATGCTGTCACGATGAAACTGACATACTTTACCCAAAGCAGAAACGGCGTTATCATATGCCATCACGTTCTCAGGCTGGAGTGCATTAGGGTGCCTTATCACAACATTTAGCCTTGAAAGGGCCTCTGAAGAAGTAAGCAAACAAGTCAATACAGAGTGCAAAGAGTGGACTCCTATCTACATGACGTCCAATTTACCTCCAACGAGAGGTTTTATAACAGAACCTCCATGTTCTGCACACACACCAAGTCCATATACTGCTGCCTGTAATTAACATCCATTGGCTCAGTTTGTAAACAAGCATCTAGACACAAAAAACTGGGATGGTAAGCATGCAGACCTGTCGGACATCTGGATTCTCATCGTTGCATGCTTCAAGAAGGAAAGGAAGATATGTATCATAATACCTGGTTTGTAAAATAAAGGTTACAGAAAATAATAAGGGTAGGCACTCCTAAGAGAAAATTCTAAGAGATATCTGTACTTTAGAGCTGCATCACGACACTGCTCTGCAACATCATCAAAGATGCAAATGGCAATTCTTCTCTCTTCAGCTGTTTTGTCCTTGCCCTTGAATGTGAATGTGTGCAACATTAGTTACCCAAAAAAACAAATAAAACTGCCTGACAGAGTACAATCAAGCCCAAAAAATAAGTAAATTTGCGTTAGAAGGGACCAGGATTAGTACTTACCCACATAGGCATTAAATAAGATGATAGCTCATCAAAGAAAGGCAAGAAAGAAGCTTTAAATGTTTTCACCAAAGTTCCCACGATTTCACCAACCTGTAATAAGGAACAGCGAGTCAGAAAACAGAGTTAATTAAATTTACATAAATCATTGTTTTACACATTACTAGTAAAAAAATGGTTGTTAAAGAACAAACTTGGTCAAAGACTTCTTCTTCTTGCTCGTTTTCCTCTTTAAGTAGCTCTCCTTCTTCTGCATCAAAATCTTCAGCATTGGTCCTCTCAGCTCGTTCTTTTTTTCTGCTTGAACTGGCAATGATCACTTGCTTGATCTCATCCACAATGCTTCTGACCTGGTTTTCATCTAGAAGAGGTCCAGAGATCTGAAAGTATCACATTTGAGAATCAAAAACGGAGAACTTGAGAATGCCTCTGCATTTTCATTTTGTTTTCTTACTTCATAACGGAGGGTATAATCTCCTACTTATACAAATCCTATACTCATAATCTAAACGACTAACAGAATATTTAAGCTACTGAAGGTAGTTATTTAACTGCTAATAACTTAATATAGCTTAACTACTGCTAATTTGGGATGACCCAATGTATATGCTTATACAAAGCCTATCCATTTGGGATGACCCAATGCATATCCTTTTCGCAAGGTTGCAATCCAAAAATACCTCGTTAACCATTAACCAAAATACAAAATATTGATAGTATTGAGGGTATGTCAGATATTTGACTTCTACTCAAACACTTTCATCAAGCTATAGCCTATATGTTGAGTAAATTGTTGCAAGTATTGAGGGTATTTTAGATATTTGAAATATAGTAAAACACTTTCATCAAACTATGTGCTGAGTAAATCTTTGCATCTCTTTTGGGATGGAGAAGGTATTTTTATGGACGGGAAACAAATTAATAAAATAAGAGAAGTCCAAGAATGTAGCAATAATAACCGCATAGCACATGGCACAAGAAGCATTAAGCTAGAACTGTTTCGAATCAAAATATAAACTTGATTATTTGAAATCACAATTGTCTTAACTGAGCAAATCCACTTGCTTTTAAGTTTTATGGTTGGAACCATTTTAGAAAGCATCAGACTACCATATAGAAAGATCACTGAATAAAACACCTGCATATGCCATACAACGGCAAGTGATAACAGAAATTACTCGGTCATTTAGACTTCTAGATCACATAAAAACGATCAATTATCAATGGACATTTCGTGAGCACAAAATGAGTTCTTATTTCTATGCTCTAAATCTAGCCCTTGGACCATCAAAGCATTCACATCTTTCTTGAAGATTGGATAACAAAAAGAAATCAGTGGAACACAATATAGTTTGTGTGCTTGAAAATGCGAAGCAAGGGAACACACTTTGAAACAAGAAAGAACACTTCAACAAAGATATTGACCAACCTGTAGACATTCATTCAAAGCATCCAACATATTTGCACAAATTTCTGTATCGGGCTCCTGCAACAGATATAGAGTTGTGAGAAATACAGCATGTACATATCTTCACAGGGAAAAAGAAAAGAAAAGAAGAGAAAACCTAAAACAGCATAAATGAAACTAGTTTGTATATAGTACCACCATACCTTATGTAGAGCTTCGACTAACGATGGAACTATGTAATCAGACAGCTGTTTCATATAAGATCCATCACGACCTTGGGCAAGCCCTTTCTCTATAGCTAATTTAGCAGAGCGCAAGAGTTCTGGCATGGCTGAAACAGAAAGGAAAAAAAAATAAGCATTCCCGTCAAATACTCATTGTATCCATGGTAACATGGAAACTTATTGCTAATTATAAAAAGGATTGGCATTTAAACCTGAAACAGCTGCTTTCCTAACTTCTTCATGAAAATAAAATTTGAGAAGTGGCACCAATGTTGGGGCAACCTGGCCAATATACATATTAACAATTGTGTAAGCTAAAATAATAACAATTAATAACAAATTATGCATTAGGACCAACCTGATCAATCCAAGGATAGAAACCCTCCTTCAACTCATCTGCATAGCAACACAACATATTGCAAGCTGTAGCTTTCTCCTCGAGGACGCTAGTCTTTATCCCTATTCTTTTATCACCAAGTGTGATGGTCTCCATACTGCAGAACAATCAGCTCTCAGCATAACCCAAGATGTAAGATTAAAAAATATGAAACTGCCTTATCCCATCATTATTCGTAAGTCCATCCCTTGAACAATGATGTAAGATTAACAAATTATAGTGAAATGGGAACATATAGTCTTCAATGGGATGAAAGTAAGGAGATGACATGGAAGGAAGTAGCAGGCCACTCCATGTTCAATTGGAGATATAGGAGCTTGTATCATAACATACTCTTAAGTGGATGTAAAGAAGTTATAGACAAAAGACTAATCTCAAATGCTTAAAGCCAACTTTGCAGGCCCCACCATTTTCCGTTGTATACAACTGCCATATGTATAGCTACTACTTCACCCAGAACTGTAGGCAACAAGCAACACAATTGCATGCTTGGTTATTGCAGCTATCTAAAATGATTGACCAAAACATTCAAACGATGATTTCAAATCCAAGAACCAAATTTTAATGTCAATTTTAAATATTCCCTGATGTTTATCACTTGATTGAACATGTTATGCCAGCATAAAGTTCACTGGGCACATGCAAGACATAAAGAGCTTAGAGCTTTCTATATATGCACCATGACCTTTTTATCTCACTTATACCGCAACGACAACCAGTATGCAACCTAAAACATTCATCCAAATATAGCAGACAGTTATAGTAAGATTACAGTATAAACAACTCACGTTACAACAATAAACACCAAACGAAGAACCTAAGCTAGAATCATTAGGTAAAATGTGTGGCAATAACCACATTAAAAGAAAGTTGTTAAACTAAAAAAAATATGATACCTTTCATCATCAGATTCAATTTCATTCTCTGAATCAGCAGATGTGATGATCACATCAGGTTTAAGTTGAGCAGACTGAAGCAAAGGAGGCATAACGACACTCATGTAAGGAAGGAAATCCTGCCCCAGACACTTACATAATCTGGCCCATGCCTATAATACCACACACACACAGACTGAGTTAGGAAGAGAACACACAATAGATATCCAATGTGATTTCTGTTGGGATAAAACCTACTTGAAGCATATAACTTGTTGTGGGATCATCAGTCTCCATTTGAGATCCTTGCAAGGACATAAGAACTTCCATCACCTTAAACAGACAAGCAGCAACATTTTTCAATATTATTAGAAACTTCAAAATTACTTACTTTCTGGTTGTCAGCAGAAATATGGTCCAGCTCTAAATAGAAGAAGTGGAAAAATCCAATAGCATACAAGTAAAAAGGTAAGCACAAATGTGAATGTTGAAAAGTAAAAGCTTACCTGCTTAGCATCATCTCTAAATTTTTCCTTTCCAACAGCCATTCCAACAAGACTAATGCATTCCATGGCCTTTGCTCGAAGCATACGATTAGCCTTGTCGTTTGCATTCACTAATATAGCTTTCAAGTAGGGCATAACTGCATCATAGTACTTTTGAAAGTGTCCCTATTGACGCATCAAGCACCCAAATAAGGCATCTGAGGCATATAGTAGTGGTCATATTTTGATTACGTTGACTTACCTGTGATGAATCAGCAACTGATGCTAGGGCGGTCAAGGCCCCTTCTTGTACCATTTGCTTACCATTCTGCATAAGAAACAATCATCAACACATTATGGAACGAGTCAGGTGTGCCCCAATGAATAAAAAATATGATAAGCAATCTTAATTCTTATTATCTGTGATCTTGTCCTCCAGGAGCTTTACCTGTAGCAACACAAGCAATTTGCTCACTATTCCATCCAGGTAAGGCGTCAAAAGATCAGGTGTGCAGTTCTCACTGAAATTTAACACGGCTGAAGCAGCATGTGCCTGAACATGAGAAAGTAACATATATCAGACAATGTCACTGCAGTTAAGGGGGTTTGTTAGCAGATTTGCTAGTATAAACTAGTGATGAGGCAGAGGTATAACAGAAGGTGGCTTATAAAAGATCTCATTGAGATATTAGGCCAGCAATTACCATCTGATATAGATATACTATGCAAAAGTACAGGAAAATTATTTGGGGAAATGTATTGCTACGAGGTAAGAAAAAGGAGGTGTGCTAAAGGATCAATAATTATCCAAGTCATGCTAACCATTTCATATAGAAAAAACCTAACTGTAGAACATGATTCATGCACCGAAGAAACATGACTTCTTAGGCATGTGCTACCTTGTAGGAGATACCAAAGCATTGTCAATAAGGTTGAGGGAAAATCCCCTGCTAAAAAGTATCTTAAGTAAACCAACAGCAAGAGTAAGCCCTTAACCTTACAAAACCATGTTCTCTAGGAACAACAAGCTACCTGTGCACTCCAGGTTCAAGCGTGAGTGATGTAAACACATAAGTTGAAAACTTCAAACTGTCACTTTTGCCAAACAATCTTGAGCCAAGAATGACTTTGAATGAAGCTAAGCAATCTATGAATTATATAAGGCAGACATCCAACTCTTCATATTCTGTAGCAAGCCTTAAACGCCTTGAGCTCTACGGCTCTACCTTGGAATATAGGTAGTACCAACCAAGGATCAGTTTGGTGGTAGATGGGCAATATTTGTTCAAGATTGGACCATAGACTTCATGTATCATGTTACAGCTAACTCGACTATATCTTGTCTAAAAAACACTTGTAACTATTAACTAATACAACTCCTCCATCCTTTAGTGGGCCTCCAATCTAGGATCAAAGAGCTAACAAACTCAACTTCTATGTCATTGACATGTGTTATGTATCAAGGCTGCTCTGAGCCTCTGAACTTAGTATGTAATTGACAGAAAATTCCAGTAGTGATGCATATTTTCCAGTAGGTTTTAATAAACTCAATATGTGCTCCACAAACCAGTAGTTAGAATCCATTGTCGATCACTAACATGAAACCATAAAATTAGCTACTAGTTACAAACCTGAACCCGGGGATTCTGGAAGTCATCCATCGCTGAAGCCAGTGCTGGCAGCACACGTTGGTGGTATTGAACTTGCAAGTCTGGGCCTAAATCTGTAGACAACTGCCCAATTGCATTAATAGCCGCCCATCTCACACGTGGGTGAGGATCTTGAAATGAATTTAAAACCATGGTCACCACTTGTTCCAAATTTTTAATCATCACCTGCAGAAGTCATTGTGAAGATCATAAACCATGGTGGATAATGTCACATCGATGGATTTGACTAATAAGTTCTTCTGCAGGAAAAAGTTCAATAGGTTACCAAACAAATTCACCTACATAGGCCGCATCATTTACATAATAACCATCAAGTTATATAGCATTAGATAATCAAACTTGAAGGGAGCCATGATAATGTATCGCCAAAACCTCTAACTACCTTTGAGCATCCCTCGGCAATTTGTGCAAGAGCAACGAGAGCAGCATGATGTTTCTGCCACTCGGGTGCAGCCAAGTATGCAGGCAACTGCTCAGATGCAACAGGGATAATTGTATTCCCACCCAAAGCAATAGCCAACCGATCCAAGCACTCCTGTCCAACACTATAATTACTCGACTCCCCAGCATCCTCGTCCTCGTTTTCGGCGGAATGCCAAGCAGGTTCATCCTCGACGTCTAGCAACATCTGCATCAAAATTGAAAACAATCTACTGATAAACTGTGGCAACTTCCTCATCATCCCAGGTGCCCTCTCTCTGGCCTCCGCAAGCGTGATCACAAACTCAATTGCCAGGTGTCTAGTCCCCTCCTCTAGGGTCTGGGCTTCGGCAATTTGCAACATAGACCCCACTACCTCTACTAACTGCCTCCTCAAGAACCGGGGTTCTGTCCCAGCCAATTCAATCAACAACTCCAAAGCCTCCTGAGCAGTTGCCTCTTGCCCGCCATTCAATGCTTCTGTCAGCGTCTGCATCATTGCTGGAAGCAAATCCTGAAATCGATCTCTATCGCTGGAACTAGACAAGCACTGGATAAAATTAATCACCGCACTCAAAGCAGCAATCCTCACGTCTGAGTTCCCCGAGGTAGTCAGACACTGCAAAAACACGCCATGAAGATGTTTTATGTGTGGAACTAAAGTATCCCCAACGTACTGCGACAACTGCGCAAAGATCAAGAACGCAGATTCCTGAAGCTTCGGCGAATCGGAGGAAACACATTGAAACATAAACGGCAACAGCTCCGGCCAACCATTTTCAGGCAGAATACTCGAAGCCAATTCCGAAATCGTATCACATAGTTTCTTCATTATCGTCTTCGCTTCCTCACTCTGCACACAAGTCAAAAAAATCGATTTAAGTGAAGATTGAGTCGCCGGAGATAACATATTCCACATCAACGACTCATCCTGAGTCAACTGTTTCCTCAACAGAATTGCCGACATGGCACGAGCTTCCATGTGAGGAGATAGCTGTAGCAATTGAGCGAGTTTCAGAACAAGCGTGTTCGGATCCGTTTGTTTACATAGATTGAATATAAGCTCAGCTTGCGATCGCTGCTCATTCGATGACGACATAAGGTGAGATATAAGAGTTTCAAACGGCGCAGGATCCGCCCCAAGGATCGCCTCCAGTTGTGCTTGCTGGACCTGAGGATCCATCGGCACAAAACAATCAGAACAACAAAGCGGTAACGATGAAAATGACGATCGACGACGGCGATCGGCGGTGGCTTTTTCCGGTGATCTAGACGTGAAACACAATGAGTGAGTGTGTGTGTGTGTGTGTGTTAATGTGAGCTGATGATGGTGATGATTGGAATGGGGGCGGAGGAGTAATTAGGGCAAAGAAACAGAAATCAGATGGCAGACTGCAATAGGGGCAAACTTGGAAATTGATTTTATACTCAAAAAAATAACAGAGGGAAAATGTGTGGGATGACGTAAGCAAAAAGGACATGGATCCTCGGCCCAAGAGCTTTGCCTTTTGGGCTGAGCCCAAAAAGATACTCATGAAAAACTGGAATCCAATGGAATCAACAAATATCTTTTTTTTATTTCAAAATTACTTTAATATTAAATAATTAAGATATTATATTTACAACTATTATTATCCGATAATAGTTAACTAATGTTCTATCTAAAATGCTCATCGCAACAATTGTGGTATGTCGTGACTCAAAACTTGTGTCTTATGTCATGTTAGGCTTATGGTATGTTATGGCTTAATTTGCGGTTTTTGTAGCGTGATATTTGATTTTTCTTACCTGTCTTATTTGTTGGTTTTTAATATGTAACATAATTTAAATTGTTTAATATCATTGACTCTTTAAGAATAGTATAAAACATATGTTTGTATTTATGGTTTTATATATGATATAGAGATTTGTCGTTATAAGTCATATCTTGAAAAACGTTGTGGTTTCTAAGATTTAAGGTTTGGCTTCGCTGCCACGTTATTTAGAACCTGATAAAGTTGATTATTAATAACTTCGAATTGCATTAGTTACTTCATGCACATTCAGAGGCTATCGGTAAATAAAATTCAAGATGACTACTTCATTGAACACCTAAATGCCCCCAAAATCACTTTATAAAAATGAAGGGGCGTTTGGTTTGCTAGATACTAACACAAGAAAATTGGAATGATAAATTCCAACTATTCAACTCATATGGGTGTCAGAGGGTTGCTTATTCCCTAATGTATTTGATAGATTTGGACTTCATGGAATGATTTGTAATTGGAGAGATTTGGATTTGGAATGATTTTGAATCTTTGGTTTGTTTGGTTTGTAGGATTTGGAATTGAATTGAATTTCATTATTTATAAAATATCATTAAAAACAAATTATAGAAAGTTATAAAAATAATTAAATTACAATTATCACAAAACAAGTGTTTTTAACATGTTTTAAAACTTTATTACATACAATCCTATGAATCTTGCGAAATACCAACCATCCTCGTGGGATTCCAAAATCCTATGTTTGTGGGATTACAATGAAATCTCAGTATTTCAAATCCTTTAAATTCTTCAAACCAAACATGAGACTGAACAAAATTCAGTTAAATTTATCATACAAACTAAACGGAACTTAGAAGGTTTTCAGATGAAGCTCATTTGCATTCCTTAACAAGTTTGTAAAAAAAAATATTCATGTATTGTTGTTATTAAAAAATTTAAATAGTTTACTATTGTTTATTGTAACACCTTAAAAATTTGGGTAAAATAAAACTTAAAAATTTCGGCAATATAACGTCTAAAACAAGATGATTTAAAACCTACGATATGGTGACTAAAACCCAATAAAATTGGGGTAGTTCTACAATTAAAGTAGCGGAACAGATAAGACATATACATGACAACCTATTTAATCAAGAGCAATTAACAACTAGATTAAGGTGGGTGTCGCTATGACTTCAAAACGCTCTCTCTCAAGTTCCCAAAAATGCCCGGTCCACGGAGGGTCCTAGGTGCGCTCCCGGCAAATCAAGGTGCCTTATTCGCACCACTAGCGGAACCTGTGAGCCAATAAACACGAACACAAGTGTTAGGCCAAAGTCTATAGGGTAACAGGCTTCAACAATTTATAAAGTAAGCATGAACGTTTTAATTAATTGTTACTGGAAGACCCATGGATTTAAAGCAAGCCAATACCCCCGATCGGGGCAATATTTCTTTCCTGTACAAAATATAACAGAGATAACTTTTGAAAGACGGGGGAGACTCGTTACCATCTTGGGTGACGAGAACACGTGAATGGGGTCACCCGTGATGTTATTGGATTTCACCATAAATCCTAGTTCTAGTTCCCATGTCATACCAGACATCACAATCCTCAAACCGTTTATGCCTCTAGCGCTTACTCCGTCGAGTTACACCTCAAGGACTTACAGACAAGGGTGTCTATCCAATCTAGTCGAGTTCCAACTCAGGGACTTATGCCCCCTATTGTCTACCCGCTAGTGCCCAATGGCCAGCAATTATATCAACAATAAGCATGCTAGCTAAATCCTCGTGCACAAGGAAATAGATATAAAACTCCCCATATAGATCATGATCAAATATAGTTATCAATTTCCATGCAGAACACATTTCTTCCAAATAATATAATCATGCTCATTACAAAATCATCATTATGCCAAAATGCTCATTTAATCACATATTAACCCTAAACCAATATAATGACCCCAACTGCTGATAAGAATACTTGTATTTGACTTTAACATTTAGGGGAGTGGCCCTTCATCATACATTAGTTTTCTTCCATATTACATGCATAAATGAACCCCTTAAGATATTTAAACACTCCCACAAACCCCAAAGTTCTTATACGTGGTAGATATGCAAAACCCTAATTTTAGGTTAACATTCAACATTTTATAAGTTTTCACATAAACAAGTAATGGTGCAAGTATGGGTAAATAAAGGTTAAGAAAACTTACCAAATGGGTTTTGTGGAGTGGAAACCCTAGAATAGCAAAACCCTAGAAGTGGAGGTGACTTGAAGTTTCTCCAAGATGATGACTATAGCTTTATAGTCCTAGAACCATCAATGACCATAAATGTCAAGAAGGTTGAAGTTGGTGAAGCATTAAGTGGGAGGAGATGGTGAAAAGAGAGGGGAACTTACCTTAGTGTAGAGAGAAAAATCGATTTTCAAGATCGTTGCAAGAATTAATGAATGAATCTAAAAAAAACTCATTTAATGAACCTGCCCCCCCCCCCGATGGCGATTATGACACCGCGAGAGTGACAGGGCACTCTCGTCGGTCACTCTCGTTGGGTTTGTACCGCGGCTTCGGCCCGAGCGCCCTAAATGGCCTCCGCGATTGTGACATTGCGAGAGTGACCCTGACACTCTCGTCGAAAATGTACCATAGGCTCTTTTGCCTTCGGCGACTATGCCACCGCGAGAGTGACCATGGCACTCTCGCCGGTCACTCTCGCCGAATAAGCTTTTCTTCCTAAAATTCGACATACTCCGACTCCGAATTCACGACTGATCTTTGGTGACTTTAAATGGGCGAAACAGATGAAATTATAAATACGAATAAATCCATAGTCCAAAATTCGGGGTGTTACAATCCGGTCATTCCTTCCATTTCGCAAGTGCACGTTTCCTTGAGTCCATCCATATGGCACCAACGCTTAGGACATCCTGGTGGCCAAGTGTTGAAGTCTTTAGCGTCAAATAAATTTATTTCTTGTAACAGTAATAAATTTCATAAACTTTGTCAATCGTGTTAAATTGACAAACATACAAAGCTTCCGTTTGTTCATTTCAATTCTAATGTTTCGCATGCATTTGAAATAATTCGTGTCGGTATATGGACTTCTCCGGTTATTAGTGTTAGTAGGTTTCGATATTATGTAATATTTTAAGACCACTACACTCACTGTCTTTGGATATTTCCTTTAAAACAAAAATCTGATATGTTTGTTAAATTTCTTGAATTATTCTAATTCGTCAAAACTCAATTCCACATAACCATCACATCTCTTTAATGTGATAACGGGGTGAATATAATAATAACCAATTCCACAATTTTTTTACTCCCAGCGGAATTCAATTCCACTTCTCATGCCCCCACACTTTCCAACAAAACGAGAAATCCGAACGCATGCTTCGCACCATTAATAACATAGTGTGTACCCTTCTCTTTTACTCACATATTCCACCAACATATTTGGTGGAAGCACTCAATATGGCCACTCATCTTCTTAACATCCTACCCTCCACCTCCATTCAAAACGAAACTCCTAATTTTCGCCTCTTTCAAAAACATCCGATTTACAGTCATCTCAACATCTTTGGATGCCTCTACTTTCCCCACATCACTACATCTCACAAACTAGAACCACGCACCATCCCCTGTGTCTTTTTAGGATACCCTTCTCATCATCAGTGATACCGCTGCCTAGACTTATCCTCTCGTCGCATCATCATATCTCGACACGTTGTCTTCGACGAGTCGATTTTCCCTTTCGGCTCAGTAACACCGACTAAACATCCCTCTCACTCATTCCTTGATGACTACTCCAAACCATCTCCCATGTTTGGGGCTATTCTTAAGTCGCCTTCTACTCCACCCTCGGCTACCACCCACATCGACCCCCCACCCTCGGTCACCTCACACACTGTAGCCCCTCCCACCTCTACACCTCCCAGCCTACTCACCCCATGACCAGTCGTGCTCGCAGAGGGATTGTCAAACCTATTGACCGTCTAAATCTTCATACCTCCTTCGTTTCTCCTATCCCACGGTCCCACTTACAGGCTATGCAGGACCCCAACTGGCGAAAAGCCATAAATGAGGATTATCAGGCTCTCATGTCCAACAGAACATGGACTCTTGTTCCGAGACCCCCGAGGGTCAATGTAGTTCGATCTATGTGGCTTTTCCGTCACAAACATCACACGGATGGTTCTCTTGCTCCCTATAAGGCCCGTCTTGTGGCCAACGGTCGCAGTCAGTAACAAGGTATCGATTATGACGAGACATTTAGTCCGACTGTTAGACCGACTACTATACGCATTGTTCTCAGTTTATCGGTCTCTCGACACTGGCCCATTCACCTGTTGGACGTGAAAAATGCATTTTTTTTTCATGGGCATCTTCAAGAGACTGTGTATATGCACCAGCCACCGGGGGTTTGAGACTCTCAGTTTCCTGACCATGTCTATCACCTACAGCGATCTCTATACGGCTTTAAGCAGGCCCCTCGGGCTTGGTACCACATATTCGCCATATATGCTCTTCAGATTGGGTTTTAGAACAGTCGCTTAGACTCATCACTGTTCATATATCACTCGCAACATGCCACCACGTACCTTCTTCTATATGTTGATGACATCATCCTCACGGCTTCCTCATCTGAGTTCCTTCAGCAGACCATTCTCAGCTTAGCTATGAGTTTGCCATGATGGATCTGGGTACCCTGAACTACTTTCTAGGCATTTATGTTGTTCGATCTTCCACTGGTCTATTTCTTTCACAGCATAAATATGTAGTTGAGATACTTAAGCTGGAAAACATGCTCAATTGTAATCCCTCCCGAACTCCAGCAGAACCGATTCAGAAACTAGACGCCACCGGTGCACCCGTAGTCGACCCTTCATTATACAGCAGTCTAGCTGAAGCACTCTTGTACCTGACATTCACCAGGCCAGACATTGCTTTTGTTGTCCAGCAGTTGTGTTTATACACACGACCCCAGAGAGACACACCTCCATGCTCTCAAACGGATTCTCCGGCACATTCGAGGTACTATCAGCCATGGTCTTCACCTTCACGTATATCCCTCGTCCCACCTAATTGCTTACTCAGACGTCGACTGGGGGGGATGCCCAGACTAGGGGTGCTCACGGGTTGGGTTGATCGGGTTGGAGGCTTTTCGACTAATCAACCCAATATAGGCGGTTTGGAAATTTTACAACCCAACCCAACCCAAACCGTTCGGGTTGATCGGGTTAGTCGGGTTGTGTTTAAACAAGATGAAATCAAATTTAGAAATATAAACATAAAGGAAACATTTCTTTAAAATACAACCGAATGACCGATAATTCACTAGAGTATGTAAGTTCATCAAATATTACCATATTACATATAAAAATGTCTAAACAAAATGATAATATGTCAATCAACAACAATTGTTTTAGACGTCTCCAACCCCGATGCTTTCGCCTTCTTGGCCTTGAGGTTGGTCGTGTCATCTACAATCCAATACGAAAGTTAACAACTTATTATCAAATAAATTAGTTAAAATTATTTAGTTTACCTTCTGTTTATGCCAAAAATCTCACAAGGAAAATTTAAGGTAAATGTGGAGCTTGATCCAACCAAAGAAAGTAACAACAATAATCTTACGACTATAGTAAAAATAAAGTAAATAAGACGAGAGAATTGGTGACGCGGAAAACCCTGAAATGGGTAAAAACCGCGGACGAGTGTGAGTCGTCGTGCACTATGGACGTCAATTAGGGACGTCGTCCTTTAGAACAAGTGTTACAAGTGTAATACAATGTAGAACAATACGATAAAGTAAAGTCGGTCGTGCGTCGTGTGTATTTAGACTTCAGTCGTGCGTTGTACGACAAACAGCAGAAGGCTTTATGAACTTCAAGAGAGATTAAGCAAGCTTGAGAGTATCATTTGTAAGCTTCTAAGGTCTGAGAATCAGATGTCCCCGAGTGAGATTTCCTCTTCGTATTTATAGTGCATTTTTCCGTTAGGATAACTTTAATGTGTATCTTACACATTAATGAGATGACCGTTTTGACATTGATGATAGCGTCCGTTATGTCCGTTATGTCCGTTGCTATTGATGAAGGTTTCCGTTATGATCTTTAGTCATAAATATCCTTGGATCCTGCATTAAAACATGGTATAATGTATATTGTAGATTAGTAACTGAAATTATGTCGTACGACAGAGACTGCGGATAGGTTCTGATAATTTAATTGAGGTCACTTGAAGAAAGGGCGTCTATTATCTATTTGGTCGTGCGACACAGTAAATTCTGACTGTTGGAATTCCTTACCTATTGTCCAGCGTTAATCGTACGACAATGTACTATTGAAATTTTTACCCAAACAGTTTGCCCCCAAATTTAAAGTTCAAGCGGCAACTTTTTGAATTTTAAATTAAGACACGTGTCACAAAAGAGAAATCGGAAACTTTGCATAGAACCGAATCGGTTCATCTTCGACCAGATAATGACGTCATCTCCTGCAAAGTTAGTAATTTTATAGCTAATAAAGGACAGGTGTCATGCCCTCGTTGAGTATACTCGAGTGGCTGCCAAATACGAACAACACGTGTCAATATCATTGACCGTCGATTTTCTAGCGATTCGATTTCCGATTTTCAGTATAAATAAGGATTGTCCACAATCCATTCCTTTTTTACGTTTTGTCCTACTAAAGAATACGTATCTACGACGAGATTTCCGAGTGACGAGAATCATTTTCATTCTAATTTTGAGTTTTTAGAACATTATTTAAGGTATGATTTCTCGTTTTTTCCCTCTGTGTCGATTTATGCATAAGAATTCCATAGCGAAAAAGCCTAGGAAAGCTTGGGATTTTCTTAGTTATTGGCGAGCGACGGTGAATATTCCTGATTTCCAAATGTCGAGTGAACCTGTGAGCATGTTTAAGGAAGATGAACATTTAGATTACTTCAAAAAATTAGCTAAGATTCCTGATGGGGTCAATCTGGTGACGCCAGAGGATTTAAAGTCGGATGAAGTTCCGATGGGATACAGTGTTTTATACGAGTATCCTTTTAAGATAGGTTTTTCCTGGCCATTTAGTCCTTTAGTCAGGGAATTTTTGGATGCGTTTGATTTAACGCCTGGACAATTGATGCCTCAATTCTGGCGGATTGTCCAGGTGGTCGATCGTCTTACAGCCGACTGGGGGGCTCCGTTTAATTTGAACGACCTCTTAACTACTTATAGCGTTCGAGCGGATAACTATCACAGATATAGTTTATTCCCTCGAACGAAAGGGGATACCGTACTGGTGCACAATACTGCGGTGAACGACCGTGGTTGGAAACACCAGTACGTTTTCATCCAGGTAGCATCTGTGAGCGACGAGGACAGCCAATGGCTATCGTCCGGATGGAATGAGTCGGGTAGGTTTTCTTGTTTTGTCGTGCGTTTGTCGTGCGTTTTGTTTTAACGTCTTTCTGCGTTTTTGTCGTGCGTTTATTCTGACGTCTTTCTTTGTTTGACAGTGATCGACTTCAGCAGAGTGAAGCCAAGGAAAGATTCTCTTGATAAGATTCAGAGAATCTTAGATAGAAGTATTACTGATCGCTCGTTTTCCTCTCGATCAAACGACGAAGGAGACGAGGCTGTTTTTGTAACTGAGGTGACGTCTGTCGAGGGTTCTCCTAAAGAGGCAGAGAAGGAGAGGGAAGAAGAGAGAGAAGAAAACATGACTAGTAAGTCGCTTGACCATACCTTTTTCGAGTATCTCGTATGTCTTTGTATTTTTAACTTGCTCTCTTTTTTCAGAAGACGCAGCTGTAAAGTCGGCTGCCGCTAAGCGAGCCGAGCAACTGGAGCTCGCTCGTCAAGGGAGGGAGAAAGCGAAGAAAAGATCTACCTCCTCCACGGGGGTAGATCCGAGACGTGTCCGAGGCAAGCAGCCTCGGTATTCGCCAAAGAAGACGGGCGATACCACTCTGTCGTCCCTTTTAGGGGCGACATTAGCGAAGGGCACCGTTGCTGAGGTCGAGCTTGAAGGCTCGACCAAGGCGACGAAGGATGCTCCCTTGTCGGGGGTATCGGGCATTGAGAAGCCTTCTTCCTCCTCTAAAGGTGAGGGAAAGAATAAAGAAAAGGTGGGAGAAATGACTTTCAAAGCCACTCTCCCAGCTGATTTCATGGTAAATGACGTTCTCGAAAGAGACGTTATTTTTCCACACTTGGCAAAGTTCCTCCTCCCAACCTTTTACGATCGTTATAAGGATTCTCGGGTCGAAGATACAGGAGCACATGCCGCTGGTCTTTCCTTCATGGTAAGCCTATATTACTTTTTGTTTCCTTTGTTACTTATTTGTTATGATTTTTTAACCTTTTCTTTGTTGTCGTGCAGGCTTTTCAAGCCTGTCTGAGCTTTTACGCTCAGACAGAAGGTCTTAGGGCGTTCTTCCCCGACGTCAAGAAAAGAGCTGACGAGGCTCTTGAAAGGGAGAAGGTCGCCTTAGAGGCGGTCGAAGCTGAGAAGAAGAAGGTTGAGAGTCTCAAGACAAAACTTGTCGAAGCTCAAAGTGAGACGATCAAGTTCAGGGACCATGTCCTTGAACTTGAGGCCTTAACGTCCAAGCTGGAGGTGAAGAAGATAAAGGCCACTACTGCTGCTGCTGCCTCTGCTGATGAAGTTATGTCCCTCAAGAAGAAAGTTGAGGAGCTGGAGGGCGATGTCAGGGATTTGGAGGAAGAGAATAGGCAGATTGAAGCTTTCTCTCGTCTCACAGCCCGAGCTGCTTTGATGAGACGCCATCTGAGTGGGAAGAATCCCATGGTGTCGGCCGCCGAGGAGCTCAAGACCTATCTTGACACTGTGGGGACTGAAAGGGACCTTGACGAGGATGACGATCTGAAGGGAAGCGACGGCGGAGGAGAGGTGGCGGCAGCAGGGACGGCGGTCGTGCAGTAACGATCTGACGTTACTCCTTCTTAGCCTCAAGGCCAAATGAAGAGTCGATTCTTTCTGGATGTTATAATCAGCGAGAGTTCTTTCTGACGTTCCTCCTTCCTTGTTCTGAATCTTGGCCTTGTTATTGTCGATGGTGTCGCTGTTCTCGATCTTCAAAATAGTTTTGTCTTTTGAATCTTTTATTAGGGGTCGGCCGTCTATGATCGTTCCTTTTTATAATTACCTTTTGAACGACTAATGAAAGAATTCATTTTTCCCACTGAAGCTTATTGTTTTGCTTTAAGTTTATACTTTATTGTACGTCGAGTAATCGAAGAAGATAAATAGTCATAGCATATCATATGTTTAACCATACTATCATCCATTGTAATGACTTTGATTGAGGTTTATCACCAACCAAAGGCAATCTAAATATCGAACGTCAAATGCAAAAGATTGACTCCTGACCGTATACTTGCGATAGTGTGAGTATTACTCGACATAAAGGTTTTAACTAAGTCGTGCGTCTCTGCGAAAAACAACATTAGTGGGGTGGTCGTTAGTTTGACCAACGACCATCAGACATCCAATCACATCACCATTTATAAAGTAATCCACTGAAGTCTTAGATCAACCAAATGCAGTTTGTAATAATGATTTTCGATTCTAAGTATTGAACATCAAATGCAGAAATTAACCTTTGTCATTAATTACGATCGATCATATTCGTGTGATCATATGGGTTTTAAATAAGTCGTGCGTCCCTGCGAAAAACAACATTAATAAAGTGGTCGTTGGTTTGACCAACGACCCTCCGATGCTTAAGTCAGTAATCTTTCTTAAGGAATAATCGAAGGAAATAAATATGAAATTTAAGAGAAATACCTCTTTAAATGAACTGTATTCCAGCTTCGTGGGATATCTCGACCATCGAGGGTTTGGATTTTATAAGCTCCCTTACCCATGATGCTAGAGATTTGATAAGGACCTTCCCATTTAATGGAAAGCTTACCTGCATTGACCTCTTGAGTATTTTGAAATACTCGACGTAGAACGTAATCACCTTTTTGAAAAACTTTGATCTGGACATTTTTGTTGAAATGTCGCTCGACCACTTGTTTCTGTGCCGCCATGTGAATGTGCGCAGCTTCTCTAAGCTCTTCTAAAGTGTCGAGGTCATAACTTAGGTCGACCAAGTTATGCTCAACGGACGTATGTCTTAAAGTCGGTAGTCGTGCCTCAATAGATAACACAACTTCACATAAGGAAAAGGAAGTTTGTCCTGTGGACGTACGAGGTGTCGTACGATTAGCCCATAGAACGGAAGGCAATTCTTCCACCCACTTCCCCTTGGCAACTTTGAGTCTTTTCTTGATTGAATTGATGATAGTTTTATTACTCGACTTGGCTAAACCATTCGACTATGGATATTCGAGGCGTCGATGTTACCAACTTGATGTTCCTTTCTTTACAAAATCTTCGCGTTCGATCACTGATGAATTGTGTCTCATTGCCGCACGTTATTTCAGATGGAATTCCAAACCTACAAGTGATGTTAGTTTGGATAAAAGAAACAACTTCTTTGTCCCGATCCTGGGAGAAAGCCGCTGCTTCGACCCATTTAGAGAAATAATCTGTTAAAACTAAAAGAAATACCTTTTGCCCGGGGGCAGGTGGTAATTTCCCAACAATATCCATTCCCCACTTCATAAAGGGCCATGGGATCAACGTCGAGTGCAAAGGTTCAAAGGGTTTATGAGACATACCTGCGTGTCTTTGACATGCATCGCACGACTGTACATACCTGATAGCATCTTGCCTTAATGACGGCCAATAATAACCTTGTCGTGATACCCGGTTAGCTTGACTTTCTTGCTTCCATTCTGTCATTTAGGCAGTTGATCGTTCTCCAGATAATTTCTAATGTCGTCCGACCAAGAGTTTTTTCTTCGATTGGTGCGACCAAAATATTACCATCGTCTTTGATGGATGGTATTGTAAGGTGAACTATTGGGACACTGTCGAACGTCGTTTGATTAAGTGTTGACCCCAAATTGGCTAGTGCATCAGCTTGGGTATTCTGATCTCTTGGTATTTGCTCGATTACAAAGTGACTGAACTTCTTTGCTTCTTCTTTGACTATTTTATAATAGGCAATCATCCTTGAATCTTTTGCTGCGAACTCTCCATTGATTTGGTTAACTACTATGGACGAGTTACTTCGAACGTGCAGACGTGTTGCCCCCAAGTCGTGAGCAATTTTGATTCCTGCAATTAGTGCTTCATATTCTGCCTCATTATTTGTAGCTTTGAAATCGCACCGTATGGAGTATACTATTTTGCCCCCTTGTGGGGACTGTAGGACGACACCCAGGCCTGTTCCGCGTATGTTCGACGAACCATCAACGTCGAGTGTCCAAGTGGTGTCGTGCAAAGTCGCCACAATTAACTGGTCAGATGTCATTGTGTTTTCCATTTCTGGACTAAAATCAGAGACGAAATCTGCCAGGACCTGTGACTTGATCGCCGTTTTGGGCTTAAAATCCATATCAAAATTGATGAGGTAAAAATTCCATTTAGCTAGTCGTCCTGTTAGTTCAGGTTTCCTTAACACCGACTTTAATGGAAAGTTAGTTACCACAATTATAGTATGTGATTCAAAATAATGTCGTAGCTTTTTAGCAGCCATGACTAACGAAAGTAAAAGTTCTTCTATAGACGCATACCTGGTTTCAGCGTCTAATAGAGTTTTACTTACATAATAAATTGGTAATTGTTGTCCGTCGGTTTCTCGTATAAGAACTACACTCACCGAATTATTGCTGACGGCTAGGTAAAGTTGAAGGACTTCACCTTGCTCAGGTTTAGAGAGAAAAGGAGGCGACATCATGTATTTTTTGAGTTGCTGCAACGCTTCTTCATGCTTGTCCGTCCATTCGAACCCTTTATTCTTTCATAGGACATTATAGAATAAATGACACATGTCAGACGACCGAGAAATGAACCGGTTCAACGCTGCTACACGTCCTGTAAGACGTTGGACTTCTTTAAAATTTCTGGGCGATTTTAGCTCGACAATTGCTTTAATCTGTTCTGGATTAGCTTCGATTCCTCGTCGTGTGACCATATAACCGAGAAATTTTCCAGCTCGAACTCCAAAGGAACATTTCGTCGGATTCAACTTCATCTTGTATTCACGCAAGATGTCGAACGACTGTTTCAAATGTCTGATATGATCGTCCGCATGTTTTGATTTAACAAGCATATCATCGATGTATACTTCCAAAGTATCACCCAAATGTTCTTTGAACATCATATTCACCAATCGTTGATATGTCGAACCTGCATTTTTAAGACCAAAAGGCATTACTTTGTAACAATAAATACCTTTATCCGTCATGAAGGCTGTTTTTTCCTGGTCGCCTGAATGCATCAATATCTGGTTATACCCAGAATAATGATCCATGAACGTGAGTAACTCATGTCCTGCTGTAGCGTCGACCATAGAGTCGATATGTGGTAATGGAAATGGATCCTTCGGGCATGCTTTGTTAAGGTCTGTGAAATCGATGCAGACTCGCCATTTGCCATTTTTCTTTTGTACAACTACAACATTAGCGAGCCAATCTGGATACTTGACTTCTCGTATTTTTCCTGTTTTAAGTAAATTATCAACTTCGTCGTTGATAACCTTATTCCTCTCAGGAGCAAATTTTCGTCTTTTCTGTTGAACAGGTTTAAATGATGGATCAATGTTGAGTTTATGAGAAATAATACTCGGATCAATACCCACCATGTCTTCGTGCGTCCAAGCAAAACAATCATAGTGGTCCTGTAAAAAAGAAATTAGTTGCTTTTTTTAAAAGAAGGGTCGAGCGTAGAACCTATGTAAACCATCTGGTCAGGCTTATCCTGGTTTAAGACGACAGCTTCCTAGCGATAATCGTCGTTAGTCCCAGGAACGTCCTGGTTCTGTAATTGCTATACTGTCTGCTTCGGGGGCTTCAAGGAGACTTTGTAACATTCCCTAGCAACCTTTCTTTCGCCTTTGATTTCCTGTACTCCCCATTGCATGGGGAATTTCAAAGTTTGATGATACGTCGAAGGTACAATTTTCATTTCTTGGATCCATGGTCGCCCAAGGATGACGTTATAAGCTGATGAACAGTCGGCGACGTTGAACTTCGTCTGTCTTGTTGATTCCTTTAGCATATACTGGTAGTGTGATTTCCCCCATGGTACTTGTAATTCCATCATTAAATCCAACGTGTGTAGTCGAACGTCGTGTAATCTCGGATTTGTCGATTCCCATTGCTTTCACAGGGGAATTGTGGATACTATTGGCTTCAATGATTCGATTAGTGATCTCAAATTTTGAGTTTCTTGGAATGCCATTATCCTGGAAAAAGAGAACACTCGAAGGAAAATGTTAGTACGTCGTAAGATTATCGAAGATTTTCTTTGGATGGGGCCCCACGGTGGGCGCCAAACTGTTTATGCCAAAAATCTCACAAGGAAAATTTAAGGTAAATGTGGAGCTTGATCCAACCAAAGAAAGTAACAACAATAATCTTACGACTATAGTAAAAATAAAGTAAATAAGACGAGAGAATTGGTGACGCGGAAAACCCCGAAATGGGTAAAAACCGCGGACGAGTGTGAGTCGTCGTGCACTATGGACGTCAATTAGGGACGTCGTCCTTTAGAACAAGTGTAATACAATGTAGAACAATACGATAAAGTAAAGTCGGTCGTGCGTCGTGTGTATTTAGACTTCAGTCGTGCGTTGTACGACAAACAACAGAAGGCTTTATGAACTTCAAGAGAGATTGAGCAAGCTTGAGAGTATCATTTGTGAGCTTCTAAGGTCTGAGAATCAGATGTCCCCGAGTGAGATTTCCTCTTCGTATTTATAGTGCATTTTTCCGTTAGGATATCTTTAATGTGTATCTTACACATTAATGAGATGACCGTTTTGACATTGATGATAGCGTCCGTTATGTCCGTTATGTCCGTTGCTATTGATGAAGGTTTCCGTTATGATCTTTAGTCATAAATATCCTTGAATCCTGCATTAAAACATGGTATAATGTATATTGTAGATTAGTAACTGAAATTATGTCGTACGACAGAGACTGCGGATAGGTTCTGATAATTTAATTGAGGTCACTTGAAGAAAGGGCGTCTATTATCTATTTGGTCGTGCGACACAGTAAATTCTGACTGTTGGAATTCCTTACCTGTTGTCCAGCGTTAATCGTACGACAATGTACTATTGAAATTTTTACCCAAACACCTTCTTCCAAGAACTCATAAGATTGTGTTTCATCAAAATACTCCTTCGTTTGAATTCCTCCGTGACTCGCCTTCAACCAACTTTGGGTACACACTAATGCCTCGAGCATTTTTGGACTCAATGAACTCCTAAATGCGTCCAAAATACGCCCACTAGTACTAAATACGGATTCGGAAGCCACCGTAGACACGGGAATGGCAAGAACATCTTTTGCAATCATAGACAAAGTACCATACTTACTAGCATTTACCTTCCACCACAATAAAATATCAAATCCGGTCGTCATTGGATCAAGAGATTCTTCAACCAAATATCTTTGAAGTTCATTCATTTTCTCCGACACTTGCAATTGTTGTTTTTGCATATAACTTTCCAATAACGACCTCTTATGAGTTTCATTACTCGTTGAGGAGTCGTTTTTGGCAACCTATACACATTAAAGAGAAATACAACAAAGTAAACAAAAACTCAAACAAACATGAACATATTAAAATGTATATAAATTAAATTACACATAAATTAAAATAAATTACACTAACCTTATCATCACCACCCCCACACTCAACAATGTAGACTTCAAACAACTCGTTAAGGATTTGTTCCACCTTCACGATAATCTTGGCAACGGTTGTATTATCGTAAAGACACTCGAAAAGAAACTTCAAATATTTCATCTTATACCTTGGATCGAGTACAACGGCCAAAAACAACATTGGATTGATATTATCCGGATCCCCCCAATATTTGTCAAACTTAGTCTTCATCCTCTTAGCCATGATAGACAATATAGAATCATTACTTCTACACAAAGAATCCAAGTTTGTATGGATCTCACAAATCTCATGATAGAAGTTATTAGAAGTGACGTGCAAAGTGCCACTAAACTTTAAAGTAGCTTCATAAAAAGTGGAAAGGAATTTGATAAAAGCCGATGCACACCTCCAATCAATACTCCTAGGTGGTCCAATTCTCTTTTTCCCATTCTCATCTTCTAGAAAGTAAATCAAATACTTGTGGTCTTCTTCCTCATAACTTGCAAAAGCCTTTTCAAATTTAAGTGCCACGTTTAACATCATAAAAGTTGAATTCCATCTTGTAGGCACGTCTAAGACCAACCCACCCTTGTAATTAATCTTTTCCCTTTCAACACAAGCATTGAACTTTTGTAACCTTGAAGGAGATGATCTAATGTACCTCACACTATTACGAATGGCAACAATTGAATCATGCAACTCTTTCAACCCATCACCCACAATCAAATTTAATATGTGAGCACCACATCTCAAATGGATGAATTCTGTAACACTCTAAATTTCAGAGTAATTTAAACATTTAAAACTTGACAAATGACAAAGGTAAATCCATTAACTTCCCATAAATGGGATCAGTCCTTAAGACTATACAATTCTATACAAGGATTTCATCAAAAGAATGGGACTTAACAATGCCCAACATCAAATACTAAAATATCTCCAAAAACCTCGAGACTCAAAACTCGTCTCTCCAAAAACCCCAGCACCCACCGCTAATGGAAACCTGTTATACACATCATTTGAGAAAAAGTGTCAGACTATAAAGACTGGTGAGAACATACAGTTTATAAAGCTCAAAAGATATAAACATCAATATCATAAAGAAATCTTTTCATAAAGGATTAGTTCGTAAAGACAACATTTCGCCACAACCGGGCCTCTTCGGTCCAAAACTCTTAAACGGTGATAAAAGGACCATTTTACCAAGGAGAGTGGTGTAACACAAAGTAGACCACAAATCCGAGTTATGAGCTAAACACTTGGAGTCCTCAGCAATGAAACCAGAGTCCGTGCTACGAGGTGAGATCGCGCTCCCAAGGGAAACCAATGTATACTCCTTCACTAGGATCACCATGAACCATGGCTAGTAACCGGCCTCACATAACCGTACCATAAACTCATCACGGAACATGTGATCCATAGCTACATATTTGGGGAATATAGCCTCCCAACAAAACAGTCTACTCCAAAACCTAGGGATCCACTAGAAATGGTACGGACTCGTCACAACAACATAGGTGACCTACCATAAATAAATATATGGTAACAAGTACATTTATAAACAAAATGCTACTTCCAGTTCAACTTCCGGTAAGAACGAATACCATTAAAATGAGTTCATAATCATCCTTTTCAAACGACCACATAATGTGCAAGTAAAACATCATTTTACTTCAATAAGGCGGAACCCGTCATTTTGGTCAAATCTGACCGGGAACCCCGAGAATCACCAAAAACTTCATTTATATCAAAATGATTAGAACATAAAACCATACCGTAGAAATACTTCAGATTTCGCAAATAAGAGTTTTGATATGTATAAAGTTTGTAAAATGTAGTAGGAACTCACCGATAGGTTTTTGGAATAAAACCTAGAAAACCAGATAACGATCACGGCGAAGAGGTGAAGCTTAAAACACCGACCCCTTGCTAGAAACGACGAAAACTAGCAACCAAACGAACCTTCGAAGATCGAAAGATAAAAGAGAGAATAGGAGAGAGAGAAAGAGATATTTAGATTTGAGAGAAAGTGAATTTGGGAAACTGAACCCTCTTTAAGCGGTCAATGCAACTTCGCGGGTTATGCCGCGACTTCAACCCGCGGCATAACTCGCCCGTGTCCAGAAACCCTAAACCATCCAGTGGGTTACGCGGGTTATACCGCGACCTCTAGTCACGGTGTAACTCGCGTGGTTCTCAAAATCCAATATCCAACAGAGGGTTACGCGGGTTGTGCCGCGACTTCAACTCTCGGTGTAACTCGCATAATTCACTGTTTCTCCCCCAAAATTCTCAAAACTCTAAAACAACACCAACCAAACACGGAGCTAATCGGCAAAACTTAACATAGGGATAGCAGGGTTACACAACGGAAATCCGGGGTGTTACAATCCTCCCCAACTTGGGAATGATTTCGTCCCCGAAATCCAAACTACACAAAAAGGTGAGGATATCTTCGCTTCATATCCTCCTCGGCTTCCCACGTCACATTTGCTCCCCGGTAATGCTTCCACTGCACCTTGACCAAAGTGACTTCTTTATGACGCAACTTCTTAGACTTTCTCTCTAAGATGGCGTCGGGTTCTTCCACACAACGGTTGCCTTCGTCAACCCTTAACTCCGAAAGGGGAATGACGCTGTCTTCCACCGCCAAACATTTCCGGAGGTAGCAAACATGAAACGTGTTGTGTATTCTGCTCAACTCCGGTGGCAGTTCCAACTGGTAGGCTTGCAAACCCACCCGTTTAAGCACTTTGAAAGGTCCGAGGAAACGGGGACTCAACTTCCCACGTTTTCCGAACCGTATAATGCCTTTCCACGGCGACACCTTAAGCATAACGCGGTCGCCCACTTGGAATTCCATCGGTCGCCTCTTCTTATCGGCATAGCTCTTCTGACGATCTTGAGCCGCTTTCATTCTTTCACGAATGCCCTTGACCTTATCGGTAGTCTCTTGCACGATTTCAGGTCCGGCGAATTGCTTTTCTCCCGCTTCAAGCCAGCACACGGGAGTCCGACACTTCCGTCCATACAAAGCCTCAAAGGGTGCCATACCGATACTCGAGTGGTAGCTATTGTTGTAGGCAAACTCCACCAGAGGCAGGTGAGTGTCCCAGCTACCCTCGAAGTCGATGACACAAGACCTCAACATGTCTTCCAAAGTCTGGATCGTCCGCTCGCTCTGCCCGTCGGTCTGCGGATGGTAAGCCGTACTCAACTTCACTCGAGTACCAAGCTCTTTCTGAAATCCATCCCAGAAGTTAGAAGTGAACCGACTGTCGCGATCCGATACTATAGACAATGGTATGCCATGCCTCGAGACCACCTCATCGATATAAAGCTTTGCTAACTTATCCATCGGTAGAGTCTCGCGCATAGCCAAGAAATGAGCGCTCTTTGTCAATCTATCAACTATCACCCAAATAGTATCGTGACCTCGAAGAGTTTTAGGCAACTTCGTCACGAAGTCCATGGTGATATGCTCCCATTTCCATTCGGGAATCTCTAAAGACTGAAGACTCCCATATGGTCTTTGATGTTCGGCCTTAACTTGCGAACACGTCACACAACGCTCAACGTAACGTGCCACATCAAGCTTCATTACCGGCCACCAATAGTGCAACTTCAAGTCCCTGTACATCTTTGTGCTTCCCAGATGTATGGAATACTTGGACTTGTGTGCATCTTCTAGCAACAGCTCACGGTTACCCCCTATCTTGGGCACCCACACACGACCGCTGAACAGTTTCACTCCACGGCTATCTTCCGTCAAGAGTAAACATTGTTTTGTCATGACTTCTTCTTTGAGATTCTCTTCTAACAGTGCTTCCACCTGTGATGCCTTGATCTTCTCAACAAGGCTAGACACTAGCTCGATCCTTGAATGGGTAGCCCAAATACTCCCGCTATAGTCCTTCCGACTTAGCGCATCGGCCACCACGTTCGCCTTACCTGGATGATAAAGCAATTCACAGTCGTAATCTTTCAGCAACTCGAGCCACCTCCTTTGCCTCATATTCAGTTCTTTCTGATCAAAGACATACTTCAGGATCTTGTGATCCGTATACAGAGTACATTTCGTGCCGTAGAGGTAATGTCGCCAAAGCTTCAAAGCGAACACCACCGCTGCTAACTCCAGATCATGGGTTGGATAATTCTGCTCGTGTATTTTGAGCTGCCTCGAGGCATAAGCGATTACCTTACCTCGTTGCATCAACACACAACCCAATCCTATCTTTGAAGCGTCGCTGTAAACCACGAAATCTTCCGACCCTTCAGGTAGTGTCAAGATCGGAGCTTCACACAACTTCTTTTGAAGGATCTGGAACGCCTTCTCTTGGGTTTCGGTCCATTCGAACTTCACATTCTTCCGAGTCAGAACTGTCAGGGAAGAAGCGATCTTGGAAAAGTCTTGAATGAATCTCCTGTAGTATCCTGCCAGACCCAAGAAACTTCGGATCTCGGACGGACTCTTAGGAGGCTCCCAATTCATCATAGCTTCAATCTTTGAGGGATCTACTTTCACTCCGTCTCGAGTGACTACGTGGCCCAGAAATTGTACTTCTTTAAGCCAAAAGTCGCACTTGGAAAACTTGGCGTACAATCTTTCTCTTCTCAACACTTCCAGAACCTCACGTAGATGTTGTTCGTGTTCCGACTCGCTCTTGGAGTACACTAGTATGTCATCAATGAATACAATGACCGACTTGTCAAGGAAAGGTCGGCACACTCTATTCATTAAGTCCATAAACACTGCTGGTGCGTTCGTCAGGCCAAAAGGCATTACAAGGAACTCGTAATGGCCGTAACGCGTTCTGAAAGCCGTCTTCGGAACATCTTCTTCTCTTACCTTCACTTGGTGATAACCTGATCGTAAGTCGATTTTGGAGAAGCAACCCGCTCCTTGAAGTTGATCGAACAAGTCGTCTATTCTCGGAAGCGGATACTTGTTCTTCACTGTAGCTTTGTTCAACTCACGATAGTCAATGCACATTCTCATTGTGCCATCCTTCTTCTTGACAAATAAGACCGGAGCTCCCCAAGGTGACGAACTCGGTCTTATGAATCCTTTCTCAAATAGCTCCTGGAGTTGTGCTACCATCTCTTGCATCTCCGATGGCGCTAAACGATAAGGTGCTTTAGCGATCGGTGCAGCACCAGGCACAAGATCAATCCGAAACTCTACCTGCCGATCGGGTGGCAACCCGGGCAAGTCGTCCGGAAAGATATCTGGAAACTCACGCACGATCTTCACATCGTCTAGCTTTGATTTCTCTAACTTAGCATCGATCACATAGGCTAGGAAAGACGAACATCCTTTTATTAAACACTGGCGTGCTCTTGCCATTGTGATAATTGCCACTTCACCCTTCCTCTTTTCACCATAGATGACCACGACCTCTCTAGAGGGGTTAGGAAGTCGAATCATCTTCTTGGAACACACGAACTCGGCCTGATTGTTTGACAACCAATCCATACCGATTACCACATCAAAACCCCCGATTAACATCGGTAATAGATCAATCGAGAATTCTCTCCCTTCGATACTAAGAGTACACTGCCTCAGAACCTCGTGGATCAGAACTTGACTACCATCGGCTATTTCTACCACTAATGCATCCTCAAGACTAGTAGTGGGCATAGCAATTTTCTGACGGAACAATTCAGATACGAAAGAGAAACTAGCACCCGTATCGAACAAAATACGAGCAGGTACAGAGTTTATAAGAAAAGTACCCGATACCACATCAGCGGATGCTCTAGCCTCTTCGGCCGTCATCTGAAATGCTCGGCCCGGAACCTTCGGAGGGTTCTCCTTCCTTGCTGGTGCGCTACCCGACACAAGCTTCGGGCAATCCTTCCTCGAGTGTCCCGGTGTCTTGCACTCAAAACAGATGATCCCCCTGACCGGGCAATCTCTGACAGTATGACCAGGCTTCCCACACTTGAAGCAAGTTTGTGAATTGTTGTAACAGTTACCGTGATGCTTGGTCCGACACCTCGGGCACCACTTAGCTTCCTGGTAATTGCTAAAGTTGCGGTTTCCGACAAAAGATCGGGTC
This sequence comes from Arctium lappa, assembly GCA_023525745.1. NCBI lineage: Eukaryota > Viridiplantae > Streptophyta > Magnoliopsida > Asterales > Asteraceae > Arctium > Arctium lappa. Next base: position 14,177,336 of record CM042056.1, on the reverse strand, counting down.
CGCTTGGGAGGTACTGAACTATTCTCCCACTTTCTCTTTTCAGGCACCACCACTGCCTTCTCAGTTTTGCCCTTCGCAAACATCTCTTCCATGTACTGAGCTTCCTCGACCATCTCTCGGAGGTTGGAAGCTTTGGAATTATGGACCATAGATTGCATGTCCGCAGGTAGGCCATTCAGATAGGCCTTCATCTTATCTTTCTCTGTTGGGGCAGCGTGCCCCACCAGACCAAGCTTTTCCATGAACTGACGGGTGTACTCCCTCACCGTCAGGCTTCCCTTCACCAAGGATCGGAATTCTTTCTCAATTCGGTCCATGGTCCTCTCGTTGCAAAACTCTTCTAGTAGCTTCTTCTTGAACTCGGTCCAAGACAACTGGGCAAACACTTCAGGAGATAGAGTGGATTGGATGATATTCCACCAGATGAGTGCAGTGTCCCTCAGCAATTGGGTACCACACCGCACCCTCTAATCATCACCACATTCGGAAGAGCCAAAAGCTTGCTCAACCGCTCGTATCCACTTCACACACAAGATTGGGTCGTCAGAACCAGAGAATTCTGGTGGTCCGCAACCCAGAAAGGATTTGTAGGAACAACTTTTCCTACTTCCCGGAGCACCAACAATCCTGTTCTCCTCAGCCCTGACCCCTGTACCAACGCCTCCAGAACCTGCTACGATGTTTTCCACAACCGTCTCACTTCTACGATTGTTCACATCACGGTCCTCAATCACTTTTAGCAGAAACTCTTGCTGCTTTGCCATCTCTTCCCTCATTGCCAACATCATGTTGGCCATCATCTCAGAAGGGGAACTAGCATCCCTGACGACTGGGTGGGACGAAGCCAGGTCTACTCGCGGAATGACCTCTGGCCCCCCACCTAGTACCTGCTGAACTGGCGGACGCACAACAACCTCAACTCCTTCCGGCCGATCAGCTGTGGAGGCTGTCGCTTCCAGTCCGTCAACACGAGTACGCGGTCTACCACGCGTATTCACCATGCTGAACAACTTCACAGAATAGAGACAGAGATAAGAGAGAGATTGAATAAACACAAAGGAAACGTACTACCACATTACCAATTGTCATAGCAATAGAAATTCAAGCACACTTACGTACGATATCTTCATAATAACATTAGCTAAGTGAGATTATGAACAAATAGCACATAAAAGTTCTCGTCACGATCACCACAACTCCTGATAAACGTGCTTTCCGTTGACTCTAAGACTAACCCATCTTAGAAGTTCTACCCAAATCTCGCAGATCAATTCTTAGCATACTCAGTCTAAGTCTAGACATCTTACATTCATGCCTAGTTCGCTTAAACTAGAGCTCTGATACCAACTTGTAACACTCTAAATTTCAGAGTAATTTAAACATTTAAAACTTGACAAATGACAAAGGTAAATCCATTAACTTCCCATAAATGGGATGAGTCCTTAAGACTATACAATTCTATACAAGGATTTCATCAAAAGAATGGGACTTAACAATGCCCAGCATCAAATACTAAAATATCTCCAAAAACCTCGAGACTCAAAACTCGTCTCTCCAAAAACCCCAGCACCCACCGCTAATGGAAACCTGTTATACACATCATTTGAGAAAAAGTGTCAGACTATAAAGCCTGGTGAGAACATACAGTTTATAAAGCTCAAAAGATATAAACATCAATATCATAAAGAAATCTTTTCATAAAGGATTAGTTCGTAAAGACAACATTTCGCCACAACCGGGCCTCTTCGGTCCAAAACTCTTAAACGGTGATAAAAGGACCATTTTACCAAGGAGAGTGGTGTAACACAAAGTAGACCACAAATCCGAGTTATGAGCTAAACACTTGGAGTCCTCAGCAATGAACCCAGAGTCCGTGCTACGAGGTGAGATCGCGCTCCCAAGGGAAACCAATGTATACTCCTTCACTAGGATCACCATGAACCATGGCTAGTAACCGGCCTCACATAACCGTACCATAAACTCATCACGGAACATGTGATCCATAGCTACATATTTGGGGAATATAGCCTCCCAACAAAACAGTCTACTCCAAAACCTAGGGATCCACTAGAAATGGTACGGACTCGTCACAACAACATAGGTGACCTACCATAAATAAATATATGGTAACAAGTACATTTATAAACAAAATGCTACTTCCAGTTCAACTTCCGGTAAGAACGAATACCATTAAAATGAGTTCATAATCATCCTTTTCAAACGACCACATAATGTGCAAGTAAAACATCATTTTACTTCAATAAGGCGGAACCCGTCATTTTGGTCAAATCTGACCGGGAACCCCGAGAATCACCAAAAACTTCATTTATATCAAAATGATTAAAACATAAAACCATACCGTAGAAATACTTCAGATTTCGCAAATAAGAGTTTTGATATGTATAAAGTTTGTAAAATGTAGTAGGAACTCACCGATAGGTTTTTGGAATAAAACCTAGAAAACCAGATAACGATCACGGCGAAGAGGTGAAGCTTAAAACACCGACCCCTTGCTAGAAACGACAAAAACTAGCAACCAAACGAACCTTCGAAGATCGAAAGATAAAAGAGAGAATAGGAGAGAGAGAAAGAGATATTTAGATTTGAGAGAAAGTGAATTTGGGAAACTGAACCCTCTTTAAGCGGTCAATGCAACTTCGCGGGTTATGCCGCGACTTCAACCCGCGGCATAACTCGCCTGTGTCTAGAAACCCTAAACCATCCAGTGGGTTACGCGGGTTATACCGCGACCTCTAGTCGCGGTGTAACTCGCATGGTTCTCAAAATCCAATATCCAACAGAGGGTTACGCGGGTTATGCCGCGACTTCAACTCGCGGTGTAACTCGCGTAATTCACTGTTTCTCCCCCAAAATTCTCAAAACTCTAAAACAACACCAACCAAACACGGAGCTAATCGGCAAAACTTAACATAGGGATAGCAGGGTTACACAACGGAAATCCGGGGTGTTACAAATTCACCATCAAGAACCGAACCTCTCCATGCATTAATCCTTTTCCTTACATAACCAATAGTCACATCATTAGCGGAAGCATTATCAACAGTGACACTAAGAACCTTTTCTAATCCCCAACCAAGCAAACAAGTCTCGATAACCTTACCAATGGTCTCTCCTTTGTGATTTTCAATTTGACAAAAATTTACAATCTTTTTGTGCAAACACCAATCACTATCAATATAATGTGCGGTTAGGCACATATAAGCCATTTGAGTACAAGAAGTCCAACAATATGTGGTTAAACATACTCTTTGCCCACCCTTGGTCAACTCTTTCTTCAACTTAACACGTTCCTCACAAAACAACTTGAATATATCCCTACTAACAGTCATTCTACCAGGGGCATCAAACTTAGGTTGCAATATTTGAAGAATCTCTCTAAACCCTTCACCATCAACGACACTAAACGGTTGTTCATCTTTCACCACAAACCTAGCCAAGGCATTGCGACACTTTTCTTTATTAAAAGTCACGGCTAACAAATTTCCCTTACCATCACCACCATTTTGAAAACTAAGTACCTTTTGCTTTTTATCGGTTTCCCTACCCGGATACTTCTCACATTGCTTTCTTATGTGTGTCCATAAACTAGTTGTGCCAACTTTCTTACTATCACATGCATAGTTTTTACCACAATAGTTGCAAGCACACCTAGGATCATTTGGATTTCCACCCTCTACTTTTGAAAAGTGAGCCCAAACATCGGATACTCTACCACCCGACCTCTTTTTATCAGTATTTGGTTCTTCTTTGATCTCTTTATCAATAGATATCGGAGTAGCATTAGCATCCATCGTGAACTAACATAATAAAAGTCATACATAAACAAATTAAAGTCATACATAAACATATCAAACTATTATTTAATGCATTGAATCTGTAAAGTTGGTGCCTGTCTTTGTAACTCTATTTACCAAATTTAAGAACCCCAAAAAGAATCAAATCCCAAATCTTTTTTTGAAATATAAATCAGAAAATCAGAAGTCATTGTTCATTAGAACAACTGCAAAAACTCATAAAAAGAAGAATCTAAAGTTACTAGTTGAGCACAGTATGCATTGATTTTATTCAAGAAACATAGATAAAGATAGACCCACAATACATCAACAAGAAATGCATAAAGATTAAATCCAAAGCATAAAATATATAAAAGAAATCTGCAAAACATAAACAAAGATAAACCCACATCAACAAGAAATGCACCAAGATTGAACATAAAAGCATAAATATATATAAAAGAAATCGACAAAAAAGAAACTAGTAAAAGTCAAAGAAAGAAGAAAGAAGAAAAGAAAGCAAAGAGAAAAAAATTGAACCTTTGGGATCTTGAAGAAGGAAGCAAGAAACAGAGGTGTTGGGTGAAATTCTCCTCCCTTGAATGAAACCCTCACTGAAAATGACACAAATCGAAAGTTACACTTACACCGGCTGTAAATCGAAACAGAAACAGAAATCGATGAAGACATGAAGTCTCTCAAGAAATTGAACGAAACAGAAACAGATATCGAAGTATCGAAAATGAAGAAGAAGAAGAAGCACTTACCAGTAGGAACACGAAGAAGCAGTAGGGGCGTTTCACGTTTAGGTCTGGACTGGAAGAAGGGAAGAATCGATGGAGGCGACAGCGGTGTACTGTGTAAATTCGTGTAATGTAATTGTGAAGATTGAAGAGTCTAAAGTAATAAAAAAGAGCGCTAGGTATACTCCTCGGGTTCACGGGTTGGTCGGGTTCCATTGGGCCTGACCCAATTCCGACCCAATAGAGTCGGGTTGATCATTTTTTGTATCAATCATGCTTCTGGTTACCTCGGGTTGGGTTTTTTTCGATTTTTTCGGGTTGGGTTGATCGGGTTCGTCGGGTTGGTCGGGTTTTTGAGAACCCCTAGCCCAGATACCCGTAGATCCACACCATGTTATTGTGTATTTATGGGGGACAATCTTGTTTCATGGTCCTTAAAACGTCAGGGTATTATATCGCGTTCTAGCGCGAAAACTAAGTATCGTGGGGTTACGAATGATGTAGCAGAAACCAGTTGGCTTTGGAACCTCCTTCGAGAACTTCAGTGTTCGATGACCGGGGCCACTATAGTATATTGTGACAACGTCGGTGCAGTTTATATGTCTACCAAATCGGTACAACACCAGCGTACCAAACACATAAAGATCGACATTCACTTTGTCTGGACAAAGTTGTCATGTATCTTGTTCGAGTTCTCCATGTCCCTTCCAGTTCTCAGTATGCTGACATATTTACGAAGGGTCTTCCCACATCTCTATTCCACGACTTCAGAGACAGTTTGCACGTCCAAAAACCTCTCGATCAAACTGCGGGGGGATGTTAGTATATTGTATTTATATGGGTTAGTGTGTATTTTGTTAGCCCACTTAGGTATAGTGTTTTATGCGACAAAGCCTTTCTTGTATTGTATATATGTTTGTACTCATTTGTTGATTGAGGGGAAATAATCAATTTTCAGTAATACAAACCAACCCTTGGGTCGGGTTGATTGGGTTGAAACTTTGGTACATCATTTTACAATCTAGCTAAGTGTATGTATTTAAACAAAGTAAAATCAAAATAAAAACATACAATAAAGAAAGATGAATGTTCATGCAAATAAGAATTAAAATTATGGTTGAAATTCTAACATAATTTTGAATATAGCTAATTATGGATTGGTCTAATGTCTAATGTACTTATGTTAATCAAGGACTTAAGAATCATATTAAATCCATAGTATAGAAAGACATCGAGTTCATCGGGTTGGATTGGGTTCAAATGACCTTAACCCAATTCCAACCAGATAGATGTGGTTTGGTCTAATTTTGTATCAACTATGTATCAGGTTATGTAACGCCCTAAAAATAGATGTAATTTAAGACATAAATCCACCCAAAGGGGAAACTGTAAAATAACGTTTACAATTCATGTAAATGAAAATTGGAATTAACAAAATACTAATCTAAACCATTAATCATCTAGATTATATCGGTTGTCAACCCAAATTTCCCAAAGTATCTATCTCCAATTTCGCTTTGTCTCTAAAAGTGTCCATCTCAAAAATGCCCAACATGGCCCAACGCTCTTCCTTCATACCGTGGGTGACCCGCCGCTAAGGGAACCTGTTATACATGTCATTTGAGAAAAAGTATTAGGCTTTACGCCTATTGAGAACAAACAGTTTATATAAATCAACAAAAGTACAGTTTGATAAGGAAAGGTTTACATTTAGAATAAACAATTTTACTTTTACCAAGATACTACATACGACCCAAGGGTCCAAAACATCTTTCGATGACGAGGGAGTCCCATTTTCCAAGGATTGTGGCGGAACACAAAAGTAGGCCACTTTCCAAGTTATTGAGCTCACCATACTAGGATCAAGACCATGAACTTGTCGGCTCGTACTCAGATGTGGGGGAGGGCACCCAATGATCCTAATCATACTCATTCACTAGGATTATATTTACGACCCATGGCTAGTATCCGGTCCCACATAACCGTACCAAGTTGCCTTCTGAGGGTCCAATGTCTAAACTAGTTTCAAACGGGAATTATCCCAAAATTAAGCCGACTTTATACCTATGGATCCATTATGTAACACCCATAAATTTAAGGTAAGTATTCACTTCCGTGTTTTCAATATCGTGTTAAAATTGTGAATATGGATATCTTTAGTGTGTAGAACGTATATTTAGACATCTTTAATGTTATACCATTTCAAATGCTTAATCATGCAACCAACACCGAAATTAGAGCAAGATTTTAGGGTCCCGGGGGTGTGGTACGATAGTGCCACGCGATAGTGTCCTGGGCACAGTCGTTGGTCACTATTGTTGATCCAAACTCTCTCAGTGATTTGATAACGACCCTCTTCTATACTTAGTGAAAATTACGTTTTAATATGTATTAGTGTTTCACCATCAGCGATCAGACTGAGTCTGTTCAGTTATCGCTGATAGTCTTTCTTATAAACATTTCTATGTATTAGTGTTTCACTATCAGTGATCAGACTGAGTTTGTTCAGTTATCACTGATAGTTTCTAAAGTAAACAGCTAACGTAATCCCTGAAGACAAGTCTCGCGTCAACATATGTTCACAGCTGAATCGAAGACGAAGTTGTTGAACAAAGAGAAGTCTACTAGTGACCTGATGCGGATATTAGTGAAGCAAAGACAACTCTACATATACGTGAAGAAACATGAGAAAAAGCTTCAGCGATAGCTGAACCTCTTTATCTCTGAAAGAAGAGATACTCAGCGATCGAATGATCACTTAGCTTATGTCTCAAGTTTCCTTTTGTCTCTCCTTGCACAACTTAGTACGATGTGTCAGAACGGACATGTCTCTGCCACAATTCGTACAACACCTCTGTCAACTACACTGTTCATTGCCTGGCCGAAAGCATGTCTCCCAAAAGTCAGACTCCCGAAGCCAATCAGTGAACGCCACGTGTAAAGTGCCCTGCCATGCATTTAATGCATAGGGTATAAATAGGAAGTTCGCCCCTTCATCTGAAATGTGCTCAATCCTTGAACCCATATAGAAACCCTTGTTTTCTATATCTCTTAATCCCCCATTCTCTGAATTTCTTGTGCAACCATCTTAGTGTTTCTTAAGTTTGTTTAGATTGAGTCTGTCTTAATCTTATTTCGCAACAAACTTGTAAATTGTATTTGATTCATCAATAAATAATTTATTAAACTTTAATTTATGTGTTTGTATTCAACCCCCCCTTTCTACAAACTTCTTAAGCACCTTCGGGACCAACAACTATCGCTGCAGGTGTACCGTAGGTGTTGGGTGTGGGGCGATTGTGACACTGCGATAGTGACATGGGCACAATATTTGGTCACAATCGCTGGAAGTGTATCGAGACTCGGGGTGAGGGTGCGACTATGACACCGCAACAGTGCCCATGGCATTGTTGCCGGGCACTGTCGCCGACGGGGTCTGGACATATAAAAATCTACTTTTGCTGAATTAATTCCATTCTCACTTAAGGGTCAAAATCAGTTACGATTTGGGAGCTAGGCTTGGCCGATTTTCTCCTTTCCACTTCTCTTCCACATTTAATGCTAGGGTTTGGTAGGTGGATTCCATTAAGTGGAATTAGTTGAGTGGTTTAAAATCATTTATTATGTTACTAGCAAAGTTTCAAGCTTCAAGAGTTCAAGTGTTTCTCCATTTCTTTTCTAGGGTTTTGTCTAAAACTCTAGTTAGTGAGTTTCTACTAATCTTTTTACAAATGAGATACATATCTTGAAATGTTACTTGTTATTACGCCATATTCATTTATATATCTAATCACCTGATAAGTTTGATCTAATTGCTACTTTTGGTATTTATTGGAGTTTTGGTTAATATCCTTTATGTGGGATTTGATGAAGTTATTATGGGCTATATTTTGATCATAAATGTGTGTTATCATGAGATGGATGAATATTATTGGTGAACTTGCATATTTTAGGGTTTTAGACCTAAATTGGGATTGAACTATGTGAGGTCTTATACATGTATCTTGTTGATATGAAAGATGTATGGAGATGGATGTTGTATGTATATTGGATGAACCATGAGTAAGCACTAGGAGGATGTAGTCTTAGCGTGCCACCATGATGGTATGCACCTAGACCTCCGCCATTTGAAGTAGTGCCTAGGAGGTAGTCTTTAGATGTGTCGGGCCTTCGGGATGTTGCTCATGAGAGTGAACATCAAGGTACATTAACTTGCGGTGAAACTCTTTGGAGTGATGGGTCTCCCCCATTGATTCCTTTATGGCCATTGGTGTCTATAACTGTTTAACTGGTCATGTTGTTATTGTTCAACTCACTAGGCTCGTTTGTCCTAACACTTGTTTGGTTTGATGTGTATCTCAGGTTCTAGCGGCGCGACCGCCAAGGAGGTCTAGATGACTTTAGATGCGAGCTTGGGGATATTTTTGGGACGCCAATTATAGAAGACATATTTTGGGTTGGATAACAACTTGAATTAATCTTGTTCCTAGATAGGATTTAGATTAAAGGGTTGCTTTCCCTTAATTGTTATTTATTACAAACTTGTAATCTTAACAGGCGTATATTGTTCCCTTTTTGGGATGAGCTCGTGCTTTGGCATATTTTATATATCACCTTTCCGTTTCCGGAAATTTTTGTTTATCCCAATTTTTGGGGTGTTACACATTAGTAATAGTCTAGACTTGTTACATTTACATTTGTGACCAACTATAATCACACATATAGTTCTCAAGTTATCAACATTTCCATAAGATGTTTTTTCTTGCATAAACAATACCATGTGAAGGTAAATCCAAACAAAAGTCTAACAAACAACCATTCCCATTTTCCAACATAATGTGCTCACAAGAAGGGTTTAAAAACTTTGAGAAAACCTTAGTTTATCCAAACAATAATCCATTCATTTCTTCCCAAAGTCCACATTCACCAAATAATTTTCCCAATAAAATGAAAATCATAACTATGACTCAAAATGGATCATTACAAGTGTTCAACCATAAACAAGCATGTAAACTTCATTTCCTAGCATATAGTATAAAACCCCTCATTATTTCATAAAATGGTGAAAACACTAAAACTTCTCAAAATAATCAAGTTGGGTCAAAATCCATTTAAATGAGAAAACATGGTTAGGAGAAGTTCAACTGTTCAAGAGATCAAAATACAAGGTTTTGACATGTATAAAGTTTAGAAAGGTAGGATGAACTCACCTTGTAGGATTTTATAGAAATCTCAAACCCTAAAATGGAGGAGATGATATTTGCACTTGAAAGTGATGAATCCTCACAACAAATATTTACGACCTCCTAAACAATAACCATTAATGAGATCAAGGATGGGTAGCTAGGATAAATGAATGAAGAGAGATGATATGGAAGAAAACTTACCCAAAATCTGGAGAGAAATCAATCCCCAAAGCTGCCCAAATCAGATAAATGGCCTAAAACCCGCAACTGACCTTTTTTATCCCCCATATCCCACTTGGCGACTGTGCCATGCGACAGTGACAAATGTCACAGTCAATGGCAATGTCCCGTGGATCACATGGCTCTCGATACCATGGTCGCGACTATGCCATGCGACAATGACACTTGTCACAGTCGCTGACAATGTCGCCTGGATGGTACCGCAGGGTCCTCTCCACCCGCGGTTGTTCCCCGCGACCTTGACACTCTGTCATAGTTATAGGCACAGTCGCATGACTTGCACCGAGGCTCGATTTCGATTCCAACTATGTTTAACCACTCGAATTTCCTTCTGTTACGACATAAAGGACGAAGATCTTATCGAAATCCAAGCATAGATATATTTCGGGGTCCTAACACACATGAAATGAAAATGCATAACTTCAAGAATTACTTACCAAAATTCCCGGGTGTTACAGCTTACCTCGAGTTGAGCTTTTTTTTTGTTTTTTCGGGTTGGGTTAGCCGATGTCGTCGGTATTTTGAGCACCCCTAGTGCCTGGTGTTTGTTTTTGTTGGATTTCGGTTGTGCCTTCCTCCTTTCTATGCCTTATAAATGGTGGGTTGGTTTTCGTCGGGGATTTGTGTTGTAGTTTGGTTTTTTCTTAGTTTTAATATATTGTCGTCTTTCCAAAAAAAATATTCATACAAATTGAGCAAATTAAAAATAAACAAAGTTAAAGATAATAATATAAGGGGCAATCAACTTGATAAGATATTTCAGATACTTTCATTTTTTTTTGTTAAGGGCAGAGCCAAGATCTTATATGAGGGTGGTCATCTTAACTTTAATTATGTATATATATATATATATATATATATATATATATATATACTATATTATAAACCACGGATAAAAAACTCTTAAATACAAATTATTAGGCATAAGGTATCATTATTTTATGTAAGATTTTAAAAATCTCTTAATTTACAAGTATCAAAGCACAAGATACATATTATTACTGTAGGATTCTAACACCCCCCAATTTGGTATGTGCAGAGCCTTCCTTTTATGCAGACATTTCCATGTATCACTATTAATTAATATATTATATTACTATAAATTTGTTTTAATTATATTATTAAATATGTAATTGGTTATTTTTTTAGACGTCATTAAAATATATAAGATAATCATTGAATTCTAACAAAATACTTATTTTTTTATATATAAAAAACATTATATTATTAAGCTTAAATTAAACAAATTTATAAAAAAAAACATTATCACTTTTCTCAAAATCGTACTGTAAATCGACAAAAAAACAAAAAATAAAATTAAACATTAAAATTGTGATGTATCTCGCTGCATTGCGCGAGTACGCTTCTAGTATATATATATATATATATATATATATATATATATATATATATATATATATATTATATGGTGCGTTTCTTTTGCAACCCAAACAATTTGTACAAACTATACAAACTAATCTTAGTCGTTCATCAAGTCTAATGAATATATGATTTTATTATGTTTCCTAATTTAAAATCATGATTATAATGAATAAACTTAACATTTTCCATATATATCACAATCATTATTAATGAATCATAATCATTATTGTAACACCCAAAAATCTAAGGTAAGTATTCTCCTCGTTACTTGACTTTTTGGCTAACTTGAGAATCTCTTGTGTGCTTAATGTGTGATATATTAACCTGTTAATAGCATGTTCATATGCGCATTTAGCTTCACTTCATTGAGCATTAGAAAAGTCAAGTTTTGGTGCTAAGGGGGTGTGGCGCGATAGTGCCACACGACAGTGCCCTGGGCACAGTCGCTGGTCACTATCGCGGGAGTTGTACCGTAGGGTCGGTGGTGGTCGCGATTGTGCCACCGCGATAGTGCCCTTGGCACTATCGCCTGAACTGTACCGAGAGTCGTTGGAGTGGCGCGATGATGCCCCCGCGATAGTGCCATTGGCACAATCGCCAGGCACTATCGCCGACGGTGTCTGAGAGTATAAAAACACCACTTTGACTATTTTGACTTCACTTCTCATCTTAAATCGTTTTGGGGCCGGCTTGGAACTAGTTTAGGCGATTTTCTCCTACTTCTAAACCTACCAAACATTCATTGAAACCCTAGATTAGTTGGGGACATTTATTGGTGGTTGAGGAAGCTTCAAGAGTCATCAAGTGAAGTATTTAAAGCACACTCAAGTTCTCATCCTCTCATCCAAGTTTTCTAGGGTTTTGTGTGAAACCCTAGATAGTGAGTTTCTTACATTATTTTAAAATGAGATACATACTTTATATGCTTTTATGTCTAATGTGTTATTGTTATGAGAAGATCTGATCACCTGATAAGTTTGGCCTAACTGCTAATTTTGACATTATTGATGTTTAGACTTGAATATGGTTATGGACATGGATGAGATTACTACTCTTGATGTTTTGAACATGTTTACATATATGCCTTGGTGAGTCATGGATTATATTGGGTATTTACATACCTTAGAGTTTCGTACCTAAGTATGTTTGGAATGGTTGTGGTCTTGTACATGTATCTTATGGGTATGAAGTGATGTATAGAGACGGACATTGTAAGTACACAGAACGAACCAGGAGTAAGTCCTAGGAGGATGTAGTCTTAGGTGCCACCATAACGGTATGCGCCTAGACCTCCGCCATTTGGAGTAATGCCTGGGAGGTAGTCTTCAAATGTGCCGGGCCTTCGGGATGTTGCTCAAACGAGTGAACATCAAGGTACATTGACTCGAGGTAAAACTCATTGGTGTGATGGGTCTCCCCCATGATTGACCCCGTATGGACTTTGGTGTTGGAAGTGTCTTAATTATTCATAACATGCTATATATAATTATGTTATGTTTTATGCAACTCACTAGACCCGTTTGGTCTAACACTTGATTGTTGGTATGTATCTCAGGTTCTAGCAGCGCGAGCGCCAAGGAGGCCTAGACGTCTTTAGTGGTGAGCTTGGGAGCATTTTTGGGATGCCAATATTGAAGACTATACTTTTGGATATAGTTGACAACCTTTTGTAATCTTATGTCTAGTGAGGCCTAGATTAGAGTGTTGTCATCTATTATTGCTTCTTATTACAAACTTGTAATTAACTGGCATTTATGGTTTCCTGGTGTATGAGCTCATTGTCTTGGCAATTTATTTACCACATTTCCATTTTCCGGAAATTTTTGTTAGTCCCATTTTTGGGGTGTTACAAGTTGGTATCAGAGCTCTAGTTTAAGTGAACTAGGTGTTGACCTTAGCATACCTAGACTTAGACTGGCGAGGCTTATAAGATCACTGTCCACTTGGGTAGAGCAATCTTAGGTGGGGAGAGTACTAGGAATTCGGAATTACATTGATTGAGAATTATAATGATGACAACGAGGATTCTTGTGTAAAATATGTTCATAATCTCACTTGGCCAGTGTTGTTCTGAATCTATGATTACGTGAGCATGTTTGAAGTTATTATTGTGATGATTAATCCTTGTAGTAGTACGTATTTAATCGATTATCTTTTAAAGAATTAATCGGTACCACTCTGGTCATGTGTGACAGTTCGTTATGGTAAACACGAGAAGTCGGATCGGGGCGACCGAAGAAGCAAATGAAGCAAGTGTAACCGCTCCGGAGATTACCCGACCGGTGAACGCGCCGATAGACCAAGTCATTCCACCGATACCCCCAATGCTAGAGGGTATCATAGACTCAGACCCCCAAGTGAACTTGGAAACCGAGGACCCAGTTATTCAAGAAGCGGACTCCCCGTCGGTCCTACTAGCCAGCATAATGCAAATGATGAACTCCGCAATGGACAAGCGGGACGAGAAACTCCTGAAGGTCTTAGAAGACCGAGATGCAAGTAACCGTAGGCACGAGACGGTGGAGGACAATGCGGTTTTGGGATCGGGCGGTGCGGATAATGCTGTGGGCACCGAAGAGCATGCAGTCAGAGTTGATAAAGGGAAGGAAAATGGTTGTTCTTTCAAGACCTTTCTGTGTAGTCGAGCTCCGGAATTCTCGGGAACAACTGATCCGCTGGCCTGCATTAAATGGATTCAAGATGTAGAGATGGATTTCGAGTCAAATGAGTGTGCAGATTCTCAGAGAGTCAAATTTGCCTCTCAACTGCTTAGAGGGGATGCTCTGAGTTGGTGGAACATCACCCGAAGGGCACTCACACCGTAGATTTTGGCCAAGCTTCCTTGGCCGGCATTCAAGAAGAAAATCATGGAGAAATACTGCAACGAGAGAGCCCTCGACAAAATAGAGGAAGAGTTCAAGAATCTGAAGAAGGGAAACCTGTCAGTCGCGGATTATGCTAAACAGTTCTTGGACAAGCTCAGCATAGTCGAACATTTGGCATCAGATGAGAAGTCCAAAATAAAAGCCTTTGTGTAGGGACTACCCGCGGATATGAAGACGGGCGTGAGGAATGCTCATAAAGTTACGTTACAAGAAGTGATAGAGGAGTCCCAATTGGTGGAAGATGATCTGATTCAAGAGCAAGAGGAGAAGAAAGTTCAAGGCGATAAGCGTAAATGGGAGGGGCCAACCGGGCCTGTGCGATCTTCCAAACCCTTTATCGGGGGGAGGAACACTGACCAGCGACGAGAGGCGAGGTGGTGCCCCAAGTGTAAGAGTAAGCACTTCGGACCGTGTAATCCGAGGCCGTTTTCGGGAGCCTTGGAATGTTTCAAGTGTGGGCGAAATGACCACATGAGTCGGGATTGCCCCTCGTGGGGAGTGTGTTATGAGTGTCGGGAACCGGGGCACATCAAACGCGATTGCCCTAAGCTAGCAAGGAGTAATCAAGGGGCGTCAAGTGGGATTCCGCCAAGGAAAGAAGTCCCACCGAAGGCGCCCAGTCGGGCCTTTCAAATGTCGACTAACGAAGCAAGAGAAGCGGCAGACGTAGTGTCGGATACGTTTCTAGTGAACTCTCTACCTACCCGTGTTTTATTCGATTCTGGTGCGAACCGATCTTTTGTGTCTACCTCTTTTTGCAAGAACCTCTCTACTCCTTGTAGTTCGTTGAATGATGCCCTAGTGGTAGAAGTAGCTAATGAGGAACATTTGGTGGTTCGGAGTTGTTACGTAGGGTGTAACTTAGAGTTAAGTGGAGAGCTCTTTGTTATAGATTTGTTACCGACCGACATTGAAGGATTTGATGTAATAGTGGGAATAGATTGGTTAGCTAAGCACAACGCCGACATATTTTGTTCTAAAAAGTTGATTCGGGTACCCTTGCCTAAAGGAGGTGAAGTGTTAGTGTACGGAGAAAAGAGCCAAAGAACCAATACGATTATATCGTCACTCAAAGCACGTAAGAAACTAGCCAAAGGATGTGAGTCATACTTAGCCTACGCAATCGACGCGAAGCGGGAAAAGAAGAAATTGGAAGAAGTGGAAGTGGTGTGCGACTACCCGGATGTCTTCCCGGACGACCTACCCGGACTTCCACCAGAACGGCAAGTAGAGTTCCACATCGACCTTACCCCGGGAGCTGCCCCAATCGCTCGTGCTCCCTACCGTTTGGCCCCGACAGAGATGCAAGAGATGATGACGCAACTCCAAGAGCTAATTGAGAAAGAATTCATACGACCGAGCTCGTCGCCTTGGGGAGCGCCGATGTTATTCATGAAGAAAAAGAAGGATGGGTCTATGCGGATGTGTATTGACTATCGCGAACTCAACAAAGTCACCATAAAGAATAAATATCCGCTACCCCGGATCGACGATCTCTTCGATCAACTTCAAGGGGCGGGGTGCTTCTCCAAGATAGACTTGCGATCCGGCTACCATCAAGTGCGTGTGAAAGGGAGCGATATACCGAAGACGGCGTTCCGGACGAGGTACGGTCACTATGAGTTTTTAGTCATGCCATTCGGTTTGACTAATGCTCCGGCCGTGTTCATGGATTTAATGAATCGAGTATGCCGACCCTTCCTAGATAAGTCGGTCATAGTTTTTATCGACGATATCTTGATCTACTCGCGGGATGAGGAAGAGCATCGACAACATTTGCGGGAAGTTTTAGATATTCTTAGACGAGAGAAATTATTCGCCAAATTCTCGAAGTGCGAATTCTGGCTACAAGAAGTGCAATTCCTGGGCCATGTGGTGTCAAAGGATGGGGTAAAGGTGGACCCGGCTAAGATCGAGGCAATGATGAATTGGGAACCACCGACGAGCCCAATAGAGATAAGGAGCTTCTTGGGTTTAGCCGGTTACTACCGACGGTTCATCCAAGATTTTTCAAAGATTGCGTCTCCACTCACGTCTTTGACAAGGAAAGACGTGAAGTTCTCATGGACCGAGGCACAAGAGCAAGCCTTCCGAACCCTTCAGAATAAGTTATGCGAAGCACCGATCTTATCCTTGCCCGAAGGATCCGAAGATTTTGTGGTTTATAGTGACGCCTCCAAGCTTGGACTCGGGTGTGTTTTGATGCAAAGAGGAAAAGTGATCGCGTATGCATCGCGGCAACTCAAGGATCACGAGAAGAATTACCCCACGCACGACTTAGAGTTAGCGGCGGTGGTCTTTGCCTTAAATTTATGGCGGCATTATCTTTATGGGACGAAGTGTACGTTGTTCACCGATCACAAAAGTTTGAAGTACATCTTTGACCAAAAGGAGCTCAACATGCGGCAAAGAAGATGGCTGGAGCTTTTGAAGGACTATGATTGTGAATTGCTTTATCACCCCGGTAAGGCCAATGTGGTAGCGGACGCCTTAAGCCGAAAGAGCTACGGAGGGGAAAGTAAAGTAACGTTTGCGAAACTTGAGGTAATATCAAGTCTCATGGAGGACATCAAGAGGAGTCAAGTCGAAGCACTTCGTGAGGAGAATCTCAAGGACGAGGTCATGGTGAAGCAAAGGGACTTATTATCGGAGGATAGTCGCGGTCTCAAGTTATTCCAAGAGAGGATTTGGGTGCCAAAAATTGGGGGAAACCGCGAGTTACTCTTGACGGAGGCACACAAGTCAAAATACTCCATACATCCTGGTAGCACCAAGATGTATAGAGATTTGAAACTTCATTATTGGTGGCCGATAATGAAACTCGACGTGGCGAATTATGTGGAAAGGTGCGTCACATGCCTTCAAGTGAAAGCGGAGCATCAACGACCTTACAGGAGTTTGCAACCATTAACCATTCCGGAGTGGAAGTGGGAGCACATCACGATGGATTTCGTCACGAAATTGCCGAAGACTTTAAGAGGACATGATACCATTTGGGTGGTAGTGGATAGACTTACCAAGAGTGCTCATTTCTTGGCGATGAGAGAAACGCTACCAATGGACAAACTTGCTAAGCTATACATTGACGAAGTGGTGTCACGGCACGGTGTTCCGTTATCCATAGTCTCGGATAGAGATAGTCGGTTTACTTCCAAGTTTTGGGAAGGATTTCAAAGGGAGTTGGGCACGAAGATTAAGTTGAGTACGACGTATCATCCCCAAACGGACGGACAAAGTGAGAGGACGATCCAAACGCTCGAGGACATGCTTCGATCGTGTGTCATAGATTTTGGGGGAACTTGGGATTCACACCTACCGTTAGTAGAGTTCGCTTACAATAACAGTTACCATTCGAGTATCGGAATGGCTCCATTCGAGGCGCTCTACGGACGGAAATGTAGGACCCCGGTATGTTGGCTCGAGGCGGGAGAGAAACAATTTGCGGGACCGGAAATTGTGCAAGCAACGACGGATAAAGTAAAGGGCATTCGAGAGCGATTAAAGGCGGCCCAAGACCGACATAAGAGTTACGCGGACAAAAAGCGAAGACCGATGGACTTCCAAGTGGGAGACCGGGTTATGTTGAAGGTATCGCTGTGGAAGGGGATCATCCGTTTCGGGAAGCGCGGGAAGCTTAGCCCCCGTTTCCTTGGACCCTTCACGATTTTAGAGAAAATTGGACTTCAAGCTTATCGGTTAGACTTACCGCCAGAGATGGACGGAATCCATCCTACCTTTCATGTTTGCTATCTTCGCAGGTGTTTGGCCGAGGAGGAAAGTGTTATTCCTTTGACGGAAATTCGAGTAGATAACGGGAACCGATGTGTGGAAGAACCGGAAGCCATTCTAGAGTCAAAGATGAAACAATTGCGGCATAAAGAAGTAACGATGGTGAAGGTTCAATGGAAACATCATCGGGGCACTAACGTGACTTGGGAGTCGGAGGAAGACATGAAGAAAAGATATCCACATCTATTTTAGTAGATAAGATTTCGGGGACGAAATCCCTATTAGGTGGGGAGGATTGTAACACCCGAAAATCTAAGGTAAGTATTTCCCTCGTTACTTGACTTTTTGGCTAACTTGAGAATCTCTTGTGTGCTTAATGTGTGATATATTAACCTGTTAATAGCATGTTCATCTGCGCATTTAGCTTCACTTCATTGAGCATTAGAAAAGTCAAGTTTTGGTGCTAAGGGGGTGTGGCACGATAGTGCCACGCGACAGTGCCTTGGGCACAGTCGCTGGTCACTATCGCGGGAGTTGTACCGTAGGGTCGGTGGTGGTCGCGATTGTGCCACCGCGATAGTGCCCTTGGCACAATCGCCAGGCACTATCGCCTGAACTGTACCGAGAGTCGTTAGAGTGGCGCGATGATGCCCCCGCGATAGTGCCATTGGCACAATCGCCAGGCACTATCGCCGACGGTGTCTGAGAGTATAAAAACACCACTTTGACTATTTTGACTTCACTTCTCATCTTAAATCGTTTTGGGGCCGGCTTGGAACTAGTTTAGGCGATTTTCTCCTACTTCTAAACCTACCAAACATTCATTGAAACCCTAGATTAGTTGGGGACATTTATTGGTGGTTGAGGAAGCTTCAAGAGTCATCAAGTGAAGTATTTAAAGCACACTCAAGTTCTCATCCTCTCATCCAAGTTTTCTAGGGTTTTGTGTGAAACCCTAGATAGTGAGTTTCTTACATTATTTTAAAATGAGATACATACTTTATATGCTTTTATGTCTAATGTGTTATTGTTATGAGAAGATCTGATCACCTGATAAGTTTGGCCTAACTGCTAATTTTGACATTATTGATGTTTAGACTTGAATATGGTTATGGACATGGATGAGATTACTACTCTTGATGTTTTGAACATGTTTACATATATGCCTTGGTGAGTCATGGATTATATTGGGTATTTACATACCTTAGAGTTTCGTACCTAAGTATGTTTGGAATGGTTGTGGTCTTGTACATGTATCTTATGGGTATGAAGTGATGTATAGAGACGGACATTGTAAGTACACAGAACGAACCAGGAGTAAGTCCTAGGAGGATGTAGTCTTAGGTGCCACCATAACGGTATGCGCCTAGACCTCCGCCATTTGGAGTAATGCCTGGGAGGTAGTCTTCAAATGTGCCGGGCCTTCGGGATGTTGCTCAAACGAGTGAACATCAAGGTACATTGACTCGAGGTAAAACTCATTGGTGTGATGGGTCTCCCCCATGATTGACCCCGTATGGACTTTGGTGTTGGAAGTGTCTTAATTATTCATAACATGCTATATATAATTATGTTATGTTTTATGCAACTCACTAGACCCGTTTGGTCTAACACTTGATTGTTGGTATGTATCTCAGGTTCTAGCAGCGCGAGCGCCAAGGAGGCCTAGACGTCTTTAGTGGTGAGCTTGGGAGCATTTTTGGGATGCCAATATTGAAGACTATACTTTTGGATATAGTTGACAACCTTTTGTAATCTTATGTCTAGTGAGGCCTAGATTAGAGTGTTGTCATCTATTATTGCTTCTTATTACAAACTTGTAATTAACTGGCATTTATGGTTTCCTGGTGTATGAGCTCATTGTCTTGGCAATTTATTTACCACATTTCCATTTTCCGGAAATTTTTGTTAGTCCCATTTTTGGGGTGTTACAAGTTGGTATCAGAGCTCTAGTTTAAGTGAACTAGGTGTTGACCTTAGCATACCTAGACTTAGACTGGCGAGGCTTATAAGATCACTGTCCACTTGGGTAGAGCAATCTTAGGTGGGGAGAGTACTAGGAATTCGGAATTACATTGATTGAGAATTATAATGATGACAACGAGGATTCTTGTGTAAAATATGTTCATAATCTCACTTGGCCAGTGTTGTTCTGAATCTATGATTACGTGAGCATGTTTGAAGTTATTATTGTGATGATTAATCCTTGTAGTAGTACGTATTTAATCGATTATCTTTTAAAGAATTAATCGGTACCACTCTGGTCATGTGTGACAGTTCGTTATGGTAAACACGAGAAGTCGGATCGGGGCGACCGAAGAAGCAAATGAAGCAAGTGTAACCGCTCCGGAGATTACCCGACCGGTGAACGCGCCGATAGACCAAGTCATTCCACCGATACCCCCAATGCTAGAGGGTATCATAGACTCAGACCCCCAAGTGAACTTGGAAACCGAGGACCCAGTTATTCAAGAAGCGGACTCCCCGTCGGTCCTACTAGCCAGCATAATGCAAATGATGAACTCCGCAATGGACAAGCGGGACGAGAAACTCCTGAAGGTCTTAGAAGACCGAGATGCAAGTAACCGTAGGCACGAGACGGTGGAGGACAATGCGGTTTTGGGATCGGGCGGTGCGGATAATGCTGTGGGCACCGAAGAGCATGCAGTCAGAGTTGATAAAGGGAAGGAAAATGGTTGTTCTTTCAAGACCTTTCTGTGTAGTCGAGCTCCGGAATTCTCGGGAACAACTGATCCGCTGGCCTGCATTAAATGGATTCAAGATGTAGAGATGGATTTCGAGTCAAATGAGTGTGCAGATTCTCAGAGAGTCAAATTTGCCTCTCAACTGCTTAGAGGGGATGCTCTGAGTTGGTGGAACATCACCCGAAGGGCACTCACACCGTAGATTTTGGCCAAGCTTCCTTGGCCGGCATTCAAGAAGAAAATCATGGAGAAATACTGCAACGAGAGAGCCCTCGACAAAATAGAGGAAGAGTTCAAGAATCTGAAGAAGGGAAACCTGTCAGTCGCGGATTATGCTAAACAGTTCTTGGACAAGCTCAGCATAGTCGAACATTTGGCATCAGATGAGAAGTCCAAAATAAAAGCCTTTGTGTAGGGACTACCCGCGGATATGAAGACGGGCGTGAGGAATGCTCATAAAGTTACGTTACAAGAAGTGATAGAGGAGTCCCAATTGGTGGAAGATGATCTGATTCAAGAGCAAGAGGAGAAGAAAGTTCAAGGCGATAAGCGTAAATGGGAGGGGCCAACCGGGCCTGTGCGATCTTCCAAACCCTTTATCGGGGGGAGGAACACTGACCAGCGACGAGAGGCGAGGTGGTGCCCCAAGTGTAAGAGTAAGCACTTCGGACCGTGTAATCCGAGGCCGTTTTCGGGAGCCTTGGAATGTTTCAAGTGTGGGCGAAATGACCACATGAGTCGGGATTGCCCCTCGTGGGGAGTGTGTTATGAGTGTCGGGAACCGGGGCACATCAAACGCGATTGCCCTAAGCTAGCAAGGAGTAATCAAGGGGCGTCAAGTGGGATTCCGCCAAGGAAAGAAGTCCCACCGAAGGCGCCCAGTCGGGCCTTTCAAATGTCGACTAACGAAGCAAGAGAAGCGGCAGACGTAGTGTCGGATACGTTTCTAGTGAACTCTCTACCTACCCGTGTTTTATTCGATTCTGGTGCGAACCGATCTTTTGTGTCTACCTCTTTTTGCAAGAACCTCTCTACTCCTTGTAGTTCGTTGAATGATGCCCTAGTGGTAGAAGTAGCTAATGAGGAACATTTGGTGGTTCGGAGTTGTTACGTAGGGTGTAACTTAGAGTTAAGTGGAGAGCTCTTTGTTATAGATTTGTTACCGACCGACATTGAAGGATTTGATGTAATAGTGGGAATAGATTGGTTAGCTAAGCACAACGCCGACATATTTTGTTCTAAAAAGTTGATTCGGGTACCCTTGCCTAAAGGAGGTGAAGTGTTAGTGTACGGAGAAAAGAGCCAAAGAACCAATACGATTATATCGTCACTCAAAGCACGTAAGAAACTAGCCAAAGGATGTGAGTCATACTTAGCCTACGCAATCGACGCGAAGCGGGAAAAGAAGAAATTGGAAGAAGTGGAAGTGGTGTGCGACTACCCGGATGTCTTCCCGGACGACCTACCCGGACTTCCACCAGAACGGCAAGTAGAGTTCCACATCGACCTTACCCCGGGAGCTGCCCCAATCGCTCGTGCTCCCTACCGTTTGGCCCCGACAGAGATGCAAGAGATGATGACGCAACTCCAAGAGCTAATTGAGAAAGAATTCATACGACCGAGCTCGTCGCCTTGGGGAGCGCCGATGTTATTCATGAAGAAAAAGAAGGATGGGTCTATGCGGATGTGTATTGACTATCGCGAACTCAACAAAGTCACCATAAAGAATAAATATCCGCTACCCCGGATCGACGATCTCTTCGATCAACTTCAAGGGGCGGGGTGCTTCTCCAAGATAGACTTGCGATCCGGCTACCATCAAGTGCGTGTGAAAGGGAGCGATATACCGAAGACGGCGTTCCGGACGAGGTACGGTCACTATGAGTTTTTAGTCATGCCATTCGGTTTGACTAATGCTCCGGCCGTGTTCATGGATTTAATGAATCGAGTATGCCGACCCTTCCTAGATAAGTCGGTCATAGTTTTTATCGACGATATCTTGATCTACTCGCGGGATGAGGAAGAGCATCGACAACATTTGCGGGAAGTTTTAGATATTCTTAGACGAGAGAAATTATTCGCCAAATTCTCGAAGTGCGAATTCTGGCTACAAGAAGTGCAATTCCTGGGCCATGTGGTGTCAAAGGATGGGGTAAAGGTGGACCCGGCTAAGATCGAGGCAATGATGAATTGGGAACCACCGACGAGCCCAATAGAGATAAGGAGCTTCTTGGGTTTAGCCGGTTACTACCGACGGTTCATCCAAGATTTTTCAAAGATTGCGTCTCCACTCACGTCTTTGACAAGGAAAGACGTGAAGTTCTCATGGACCGAGGCACAAGAGCAAGCCTTCCGAACCCTTCAGAATAAGTTATGCGAAGCACCGATCTTATCCTTGCCCGAAGGATCCGAAGATTTTGTGGTTTATAGTGACGCCTCCAAGCTTGGACTCGGGTGTGTTTTGATGCAAAGAGGAAAAGTGATCGCGTATGCATCGCGGCAACTCAAGGATCACGAGAAGAATTACCCCACGCACGACTTAGAGTTAGCGGCGGTGGTCTTTGCCTTAAATTTATGGCGGCATTATCTTTATGGGACGAAGTGTACGTTGTTCACCGATCACAAAAGTTTGAAGTACATCTTTGACCAAAAGGAGCTCAACATGCGGCAAAGAAGATGGCTGGAGCTTTTGAAGGACTATGATTGTGAATTGCTTTATCACCCCGGTAAGGCCAATGTGGTAGCGGACGCCTTAAGCCGAAAGAGCTACGGAGGGGAAAGTAAAGTAACGTTTGCGAAACTTGAGGTAATATCAAGTCTCATGGAGGACATCAAGAGGAGTCAAGTCGAAGCACTTCGTGAGGAGAATCTCAAGGACGAGGTCATGGTGAAGCAAAGGGACTTATTATCGGAGGATAGTCGCGGTCTCAAGTTATTCCAAGAGAGGATTTGGGTGCCAAAAATTGGGGGAAACCGCGAGTTACTCTTGACGGAGGCACACAAGTCAAAATACTCCATACATCCTGGTAGCACCAAGATGTATAGAGATTTGAAACTTCATTATTGGTGGCCGATAATGAAACTCGACGTGGCGAATTATGTGGAAAGGTGCGTCACATGCCTTCAAGTGAAAGCGGAGCATCAACGACCTTACAGGAGTTTGCAACCATTAACCATTCCGGAGTGGAAGTGGGAGCACATCACGATGGATTTCGTCACGAAATTGCCGAAGACTTTAAGAGGACATGATACCATTTGGGTGGTAGTGGATAGACTTACCAAGAGTGCTCATTTCTTGGCGATGAGAGAAACGCTACCAATGGACAAACTTGCTAAGCTATACATTGACGAAGTGGTGTCACGGCACGGTGTTCCGTTATCCATAGTCTCGGATAGAGATAGTCGGTTTACTTCCAAGTTTTGGGAAGGATTTCAAAGGGAGTTGGGCACGAAGATTAAGTTGAGTACGACGTATCATCCCCAAACGGACGGACAAAGTGAGAGGACGATCCAAACGCTCGAGGACATGCTTCGATCGTGTGTCATAGATTTTGGGGGAACTTGGGATTCACACCTACCGTTAGTAGAGTTCGCTTACAATAACAGTTACCATTCGAGTATCGGAATGGCTCCATTCGAGGCGCTCTACGGACGGAAATGTAGGACCCCGGTATGTTGGCTCGAGGCGGGAGAGAAACAATTTGCGGGACCGGAAATTGTGCAAGCAACGACGGATAAAGTAAAGGGCATTCGAGAGCGATTAAAGGCGGCCCAAGACCGACATAAGAGTTACGCGGACAAAAAGCGAAGACCGATGGACTTCCAAGTGGGAGACCGGGTTATGTTGAAGGTATCGCTGTGGAAGGGGATCATCCGTTTCGGGAAGCGCGGGAAGCTTAGCCCCCGTTTCCTTGGACCCTTCACGATTTTAGAGAAAATTGGACTTCAAGCTTATCGGTTAGACTTACCGCCAGAGATGGACGGAATCCATCCTACCTTTCATGTTTGCTATCTTCGCAGGTGTTTGGCCGAGGAGGAAAGTGTTATTCCTTTGACGGAAATTCGAGTAGATAACGGGAACCGATGTGTGGAAGAACCGGAAGCCATTCTAGAGTCAAAGATGAAACAATTGCGGCATAAAGAAGTAACGATGGTGAAGGTTCAATGGAAACATCATCGGGGCACTAACGTGACTTGGGAGTCGGAGGAAGACATGAAGAAAAGATATCCACATCTATTTTAGTAGATAAGATTTCGGGGACGAAATCCCTATTAGGTGGGGAGGATTGTAACACCCGAAAATCTAAGGTAAGTATTTCCCTCGTTACTTGACTTTTTGGCTAACTTGAGAATCTCTTGTGTGCTTAATGTGTGATATATTAACCTGTTAATAGCATGTTCATCTGCGCATTTAGCTTCACTTCATTGAGCATTAGAAAAGTCAAGTTTTGGTGCTAAGGGGGTGTGGCACGATAGTGCCACGCGACAGTGCCTTGGGCACAGTCGCTGGTCACTATCGCGGGAGTTGTACCGTAGGGTCGGTGGTGGTCGCGATTGTGCCACCGCGATAGTGCCCTTGGCACAATCGCCAGGCACTATCGCCTGAACTGTACCGAGAGTCGTTAGAGTGGCGCGATGATGCCCCCGCGATAGTGCCATTGGCACAATCGCCAGGCACTATCGCCGACGGTGTCTGAGAGTATAAAAACACCACTTTGACTATTTTGACTTCACTTCTCATCTTAAATCGTTTTGGGGCCGGCTTGGAACTAGTTTAGGCGATTTTCTCCTACTTCTAAACCTACCAAACATTCATTGAAACCCTAGATTAGTTGGGGACATTTATTGGTGGTTGAGGAAGCTTCAAGAGTCATCAAGTGAAGTATTTAAAGCACACTCAAGTTCTCATCCTCTCATCCAAGTTTTCTAGGGTTTTGTGTGAAACCCTAGATAGTGAGTTTCTTACATTATTTTAAAATGAGATACATACTTTATATGCTTTTATGTCTAATGTGTTATTGTTATGAGAAGATCTGATCACCTGATAAGTTTGGCCTAACTGCTAATTTTGACATTATTGATGTTTAGACTTGAATATGGTTATGGACATGGATGAGATTACTACTCTTGATGTTTTGAACATGTTTACATATATGCCTTGGTGAGTCATGGATTATATTGGGTATTTACATACCTTAGAGTTTCGTACCTAAGTATGTTTGGAATGGTTGTGGTCTTGTACATGTATCTTATGGGTATGAAGTGATGTATAGAGACGGACATTGTAAGTACACAGAACGAACCAGGAGTAAGTGCTAGGAGGATGTAGTCTTAGGTGACACCATAACGGTATGCGCCTAGACCTCCGCCATTTGGAGTAATGCCTGGGAGGTAGTCTTCAAGTGTGTCGGGCCTTCGGGATGTTGCTCAAACGAGTGAACATCAAGGTACATTGACTCGAGGTAAAACTCATTGGTGTGATGGGTCTCCCCCATGATTGACCCCGTATGGACTTTGGTGTTGGAAGTGTCTTAATTGTTCATAACATGCTATATATAATTATGTTATGTTTTATGCAACTCACTAGACCCGTTTGGTCTAACACTTGATTGTTGGTATGTATCTCAGGTTCTAGCGGCGCGAGCGCCAAGGAGGCCTAGACGTCTTTAGTGGTGAGCTTAGGAGCATTTTTGGGATGCCAATATTGAAGACTATACTTTTGGATATAGTTGACAACCTTTTGTAATCTTATGTCTAGTGAGGCCTAGATTAGAGTGTTGTCATCTATTATTGCTTCTTATTACAAACTTGTAATTAACTGACATTTATGGTTTCCTGGTGTATGAGCTCATTGTCTTGGCAATTTATTTACCACATTTCCATTTTCCGGAAATTTTTGTTAGTCCCATTTTTGGGGTGTTACAATTATCCATAAATATATTTATTGTTTCTTAATATAGTGGTTTGCATAATTTGTACAAATTGTTTGGGTTGCAAAAGAAACACGCCATATATATATATACTAGAAGCGTACTCGTGCAATGCAGCGAGATACATCACGATTTTAATGTTTCATTTTATTTTTTTGTCGATTTACAGTACGATTTTGGATTGTTTAGAAAACTGATAATGTTTTTTTTATAAATTTGTTTAATTTAGGCTTAATAATATAATGTTTTTTATATATAAAAAAAATAAGTATTTTGTTAGAATTCAATGATTATCTTATATATTTTAATGACATCTAAAAAAATAACCAATTACATATTTAATAATATAATTAAAATAAATTTATAGTAATATAATATATTAATTAATAGTGATACATGGAAATGTCTGCATAAAAGGAAGGCTCTACACATAACAAATTGGTGGGTATTAGAATCCTACAGTAGTAATATGTATCTTGTGCTTTGATACTTGTAAATTAAGAGATTTTTAAAATCTTACATAAAATAATGGTACCTTATGCCTAATAATTTGTATTTAAGAGTTTTTTATCCGTGCTTTATAATATAACTAGAAGCGTACTCGCGCAATGCAGCGAGATACATCACGATTTTAATGTTTCATTTTATTTTTTTGTCGATTTACAGTACGATTTTGGATGGTTTTGAGAAAGTGATAATGTTTTTTTTTATAAATTTGTTTAATTTAGGCTTAATAATATAATGTTTTTTATATAAAAAAATTAAGTATTTTGTTATAATTCAATGATTATCTTATATATTTTAATGACATCTAGAAAAAATAACCAATTACATATTTAATAATATAATTAAAACAAATTTATAGTAATATAATATATTAATTAATAGTGATACATGGAAAAATATGCATAAAAGGAAGGTCCTGCACATACCAAATTGGTGGGTGTTATAAGCCTCAAGTAGTAATATGTATCTTGTGCTTTGATACTTGTAAATTAAGAGATTTTTAAAATCTTGCATAAAATGATGGTACCTTGTGTCTAACAATTTGTATTTAAGAGTTTTTTAACCGTGCTTTATAATATAGTATAGATATAGATAATTAAAACAAATTTATAGTAATATAATATATTAATTAATAGTGATACATGTAAATGTCTGCATAAAAGAAAGGTTCTGCACATACCAAATTGATGGGTGTTAGAAGCTTGCAGTAGTAATATGTATCTTGTGCTTTGAAACTTGTAAATTAAGAGATTTTTAAAATCTTGCATAAAATGATGGTACCTTGTGCCTAATAATTTGTATTTAAGGGGGCGTTTGGTTCGCAGAATGTTTTTTGATGGAATGAAATATGTCAAAAGAATTTGACTTTAAAGGAATTGGAATGGAATGTTGTCAGGTTTGACCACCTGTTTGGTTGACAAAATTGGACTGGAATCTTTTAATGCATTGGAATTTGTCTGTTTGGTTCACATATTGTAGCTTCGGAATTGGAATGAAATTTTGGTAAATGACCAAAATACCCTTTTTCATTATTTTATGTTTTTTAAACAAAAATTGTTTTGGAGAAACCTGTACATATGGACAGACAATATAAAATTTGGAGAAACCTGTACATATGGAAAATCGATTGTAAATGACCAAAATCCCCTTTTCGATAACAAATAATAATGAAAAAAAACCAAAATAATAATGATAAACTCAGCTCTACCATAGTCATTCTCTGGAAAAAAAAAACCCAGCAAACCCATATATTATGAAACCTGTAACACTCTCAATTTGATTTTTAGTATAAATATATGCAAATTGTGGTTTTATGGCTTTTTATATAATACATTTAATTATAAAGGTTTAATTTTAAGAATTATTAAGTTAATTCAAGTTGTTGGGTTATAATAAGTGTTATATTATGCATGCACAAGGTACAAGTCTTTTGAAGCATATTATAGTTAGGATACAAAGGGTAAATAAGATGTGACTTATGGGCATATTGGTAATTGTCTAAATATGTATTTAGACTCAAAATGTAAGTCAAAATCTTATATGGTGGTCAATTATGTACAAATGAAACTTGGCTTAGGACTTGAAATGTTATGAAATGTCCATATAAGGACCAATAGTGAATTAGGCTATAGATGAGGGATCATTGTTGGACAAGATGAAAACTCTTAACCCACTTTGCCAAGTTTTTAAACCCCAATTTCCAGCTCAAATTCTCATTTGACATCATAATTCTCTCTCTCTAGAAATCAAAAATCATTTCTACATCCAAAGTTAGGGTTTGATCAATTTCTCATCATGCAACTATGAAGATGATGATGTTATGAAAGATTGAAGTTTATCCATTGAAGAAAAAGTAGAGAATCAAGGTATGAATCTATAAATTTCTAGGTTTATGCTCTAAGATGATGATTGATGTCAAATTGGGTATAAATCATGTTATTACTTAGTGGGTTTTTGCTTTGTAAGTAAATCTTTGTTAAATGGTGTTAGTTATATGTTATTGTTGGTTAAAGAAGTGGGGAATTAAGTTTCAATCATTTGTTTGTGATATGTGAATGGTTTATAGTTGATTCTTAATGGTTGTAGTAGTAATCTTATAAAAAAAAAAGATGTGTTTTGAGCTGTCAAGTAGAGTCACAGAATTTGCAAGTTCTTTAAAAAATCATATAAAATCGTTCGTTGGTCCGATTGAAGTGTGTAATATACCGTTGGAAAGGTATTTGTGTCTATTACAACTTTGTAGTTTAGGTCAAGAGCTGATTTTAACTCTATAAGGCTCAAAACAGTGAGTTTCTTGAGCCGGTCCTGGGAAAAACGGGATTTGTACACTGTTATTAGAAAAATCATATAAAATCGGTATTTGCTTCAAATGGTATGAATCCAAAACGATTAGAACCCTAAGAAATAGAGATACAACTTTTGTTTAGACATTAACACCTGAATGTACCTCTAAGTATGATAAAAAGACTCAAAATAGAGTTGGTACAAAGCTGTCAGGTGCAGGGGATTATGTTGCATTATATGTTTGTACCTTGTGCTTTAAGGACTTGTAACGTATGTAATAAAATCCCAATCATCTTTAATCTTATTCAGGCCCAAACTTATGATAAGAAATGAGTCTTACCAATGGGATAGGAGCTTCGTTTATATGAAAAGCCTTAAGGTAACTTGGAATGACGTGGCTTAAAGTCGGAACATCCGGAACGTATAATATCGTGTCCCGTTTACCATTGAGACATCTATTGATTGATTGAAGTTTGGTAAACATTGTAATTAGTGGTTGTGGAAATTGAGTTGAGATCTTCCACCAACTCCTAAGGTGAGTGCATTGAATTTTAAAAACTTGGATATTCAACAAAATGCTATTTTATATGAAAATAATAGTCATCAAATGTTTGTTGATTATGTATGGATACTTTGAATTCAGTTGTGATTATTGGGTTATTATTTGCATTAGTTGATATTATAAGATATGTAAATGGTTGTTTTACATATTGAGAACCATGTACTTGCTATATGTGCATATAGTATTAGTCCGGATTATAGTTGACAGTTGGTTGCTTTAAGTAACCTTCAGGGCTCTTTGGTCCATGAGTATTGCACCATACTCTATAAGTGACCTTAGGGTAACAGGAAATTCGGATGTCATGTGGGAGGTGCAATTCCCATAAGATGGAGGCGTTCCAAGTTGGAATTTCCTAACTTAAAGTGTGTGGCGGTGTTAAGGTAATTCATTATAATTCTATATGGACCGACTAGCTATCGGGAAATATGAGAATTGGGTGAATTAACTTTACATCTTATTAATCATGGTTCTATGTGTTGTTTGTATAAATTGATTTTGTATGAATTGATGATTATGCTTTTAAGTATGTTTTGATTAGAACACCTTGCATTCACTTAACCATTTTGGTTAACAAATGTTTTCTATCCGTTGTTTATCTACAGGTGATCAATAGTTGTTGATAATGTTGATGAAAGCTTGTGGGAGACTTAGCAAGATCATGGGTTTTGAAGGACACTATCTTTTGTATATGTTGACTTGTTGTATCATGGTCTTGATATATAATTGTAACACCAAACTTATTAAACACTTTTATATGATCAAGTTATGCAACTTGATCTTATATTAACTAATGTGTTTTGTAAAATTTCTACAAACTCTAGCTTAAAACAAAGACTTCCATTTTGGTGGTTTATTACAAATCATAAGTTTTGAAAAAATTAAAATTGTCCACAATTCTACTAGACAAGGTGTTACAAAATCTCCAAATAATAATGATAAACTCAACTGGATAGTTAACAACTATAAATTTGCAGAAATTGTATGAAATTAGATGAAGAAAGCAACAATGGAGCAACAGATAAAGAAATCACATGATCGAATACAAATAAATTTGCAGATATTAGATGAAGAAATCGAAAGTAGATAACGAAATAAGATGAAAAATCAAATACACATAGCGATGGGGCAACAGATGAAGAAATCGAGATGAAGAAAATGAATTTGTTTCTTGTGCAGATGAAGAAATCGAAACTGTTTCTTGTGCAGATGAAGAAATTGAACCTGTTTCTTGTCGGGAGCAGTGATGGAAAAGACGAGATAGAGCAGCGGTGGTGGAGCAGCAGTGCAGTAGACAATGGTGGAGCAACGATGGAGAGCTATGGAGTTTGGAAGGAGCGACGGGAAGATACGATTTGATGAGGAGGTTGTGTTAACATCGATTAGGGTAGAGGGCAACTTTGGAATTGTTATAATATCATATTCCATTCCATTGAAATCCTTGTCTTTTAGGATGGAATGTTAAAATCCTCTGTACATGGAATTCATTGGAATTGGAAGATTTCATTCCATTGAAAAACTTGAACCAAACAAGGGAATGAAATCTGGTCAAAAAAATTCAACATTCCAATTCCACCAGATTTCATCACATTCTGCGAACCAAACGCCCCCTAAGAGTTTTTTATCCGTGCTTTATAATATAGTATATATATATATATAACTGATAAAATGATCAATCTAAAAATAAATGTATGTATCTAGCTAGTTTAACACCCCTTTTACTTGAAGTTGTTCTTACTATAAACTCTTTTTTATACAAATGATCGATTTTAAACCTAGAAACCATAGATGCAACTGATTTTATATATACTAAAAACAAATCGTTTTTTCTACCAAATTATTTCCAAAAAATACACAACAAAACTCACAAATATAAGAATAATGAAATTTATATTTTTAAGAGGTTGTCGTTCATTTGATTCTTCCATATCATTGATCCCTCGATGCATGTGACTTTCAGCTGGATGCATGAATACTGGTGATGTTATATAAAATATTTTGTTTTCAAAATTTAAAGGTGTGCACAGAAGACTAGGACAACCCTAGGCATGTATAGGCATGGAAATGTGGCCGGGATATGGCGGGGACCTCAATCCTCATTCCCGTCCCCAATCTCTCATCTTCATCCCCATCTCCGTCCCCGTCGGGGAATATGATCACATCCCCATCCCCATCCCCAACGGGGAACGGGGATCCCCAACGTGGAAACGAGGATTTTCTTTTTCTGTTTATGTAAGGTATTTAAATCAAATATATGAGACACCACACATGTTTAAATATCACATATTTCCAATAAACCTAAAATCGAAAGAAATTTAATTTAGTATAAAAATCACAACATCATATAATAATTAATAACATAAAACCAAAAGAAATTCAACCGAATTCGGAAAAAAAAAAACTTAACTTCAAGCGTACCAAAAGATATCGAGTAAGATTCAAAACCATATCGAGTAATTGTATTTTGATTGACATCCAAAAAATAACAATTTTATATTATAAACCTAGTTAGGAAATAGGAAATTATGAATTACCGATTTAGTTTAAATAAATAATATATCAAATATTAATTAAAAATAAAAAAGGGGGACGGGGCGGGGCGGGGAGTGCGATACCCGTCCCCATCCCCGGTTTGAGACAAACGGGGATCCCCGTCCCCATCCCCATCCCCGATCGGTGCGGGTGGACCGGGTTCCCCGACGGATCGGGCCAATTTCCATGCCTAGGCATGTATTGTATCCGCCAGTTCATATTGTGGTGATTGGCGTATAGGATTAAAACTATATATACTCTATACTAGATTATAATGCACGAATAAAAAACTCTTAAATACAAATTATTAGGCTCAAGGTACCATCATTTTATGCAAGATTTTAAAAATCTCTTAATTTACAAGTATTAAAGCACAAGATACATATTACTATTGCATGCTTCTAACATCACCAATTTGGTATGTGCAAGACCTTCCTTTTATGCATAATTTTCCATGTATCACTATTAATTAATATATGATATTACTATAAATTTGTTTTAATTATATTATTAAATATGTAATTATTATTTTTTCTAGATGTCATTAAAATATATAAGATAATCATTGAATTCTAACAAAATATTTAACTTTTTTTGTATAAAAAACATTATATTATTAAGCCTAAATTAAACAAATTTATAAAAAAAGCATTATCATTTTCTCAAAACCATCCAAAATCGTACTGTAAATCGACAAAAAAATAAAATGAAACATTAAAATCGTGATGTATCTCACTGCATTGTGCGAGTACGCTTCTAGTACAAAATAATCAATTTTCATCAAAAATGTTTTCAACGAATAAATTCTATAGGTGAACAGCTTTGTAGACGAATTTTATAACTTGCATCTAACGGGTTTATTTAGTATTAACATACGTCAACATCCACTCTTTATATATACTTTTAAGAACCAGCTTAAATATAATTATAGTCAATTTTATAAATTTATTAACAAGTCAATTCATAAAAAGTTAGTAATATTTTTATAATTTAGTTTTATTTTCTTAAATATAAAATATTCTAGAATTGCATAATTCAAAAGCATATATATAGTCTTCATGAAATGAGATAATTTATATTATATTATAAAGCACGGATAAAAAACTCTTAAATACAAATTGTTAGACACAAGGTACCATCATTTTATGCAAAATTTTAAAAATCTCTTAATTTACAAGTATCAAAGCACAAGATACATATTACTACTGGAGGCTTATAACACCCACCAATTTGGTATGTGCAGGGTCTTCCTTTTATGCAGACCTTTCCATGTATCATTATTAATTAATATATTATATTACTATAAATTTGTTTTAATTATATTATTAAATATGTAATTGGTTATTTTTCTAGATGTCATTAAAATATATAAGATAATAATTGAATTCTAACAAAATACTTAATTTTTTATATATAAAAAACATTATATTATAAGCCTAAATTAAAAAAAAATTATAAAAAAACATTATCAGTTTCTTAAAATCATCCAAAATCGTACTGTAAATTGACAAAAAACAAAAAATAAAATGAAACATTAAAATCGTGATGTATCTCGTTGCATTACGTAAATACGCTTTTAGTATGATAATATTTATATATGAATTAATTAATTATTGTAAGGTCCATCTCAACCAAACGTGAAGACAATAATGAATACCTAATATAAAGGAGTTTGACAAGTTCAAACTAGCAATAAAATCTAAGAGGAAAAGGAAAACGAATTGAAGAATGATAATAAAAGTGTTGAACTGGTGTTTGGTTTGACGAAATGTTTTTGAAGAATTTAACTTTTGTGGAAGGATTTGTAATTGAAATTATATAGGATAAAAGGATTTGAAATTTTTAATTGGTGTGTTTGATTTGTAAGGTTTGAAATGAAATTGAATTTCATTCTTTATTGTTAATTTATTAAAATAATTATAAAAATTATTAAATTATCTTTTATTAATTGATTATTACAATACAGATGTTTTTAATATATTTCAAAACATTGTTTAGAAACATATGCAATAAAATCCCGTGAAATACTCTAAGGGCGCGTTTGGTTTGCGGGATTGGAATGGATTTGAAGGGATTTGGATTTCAAATTCATTCCAATCCTGCGTTTGGTTTGAAGGAAAGGATTTCGTTGACCGGATTTCAAATCCGTTGACCATTTTAAAATCCCTCATATGATGGATTTAGAAATCCTTGGCATTGGCCATGGATTTGAAATCCAAATCCGGAAGGATTCTAAAGCGCAATGTTTTAAAAGCCGGTTTTTTGGTTGACCCGGTGTGGTGATCGGGTCACGGTTCACCCGGTTTCAAGAATTTTTTTGTAATTTTTATTTTCCTATATATATATATATATATATATATTTGATGTTCACAACTTAAAACATTAAAAATACATATAACAACAAGTTTTACATCATTAAAAAAAACACATAATAACAAGTTTTACATCAATCAAAAAACATTAAAATGAAACATAACGATCAAACCAAATCATGGATCTCGAGACATTGGAGTGTTGGTTTTCAATGCTAATACGTATTGCCTATTGGACTATTGGTTTTTAGCTTTTGTTACCGGTTCGATACCGGTTCGTGTGACAGGTTCAACCGGTTTTTTAATAGAATCGGCCGGTTCAATCCGGGTCATAAAATGGCATCAACCCGGTCGCAATTGACCCGGTCTCTTCACCGGTTCCCGGTTCAACCAGTTCAACGTGCCGGGTCGACCCGGTTTTTAAAACATTGCTAAAGCGTGATCTCTTCAAATTGATGATTAAATATATAATTTTAGAAAAATCGAACAAAAAAATTAATTTACTAATAAAAATAAAATATATATAAAACAAAAAAGTAATAAAATAAAATAAAAAACTCAATCCAAATCCAAATCCAAATCCTATAAACCAAACAAGACTTGTAAAACAATGGATTTGAAATCCATTCCAAATCCTACAAACCAAACACATGAAGGGATTTGAAATCCCCCCAAATCAAAATCCCTCCAAATCCAAATCCCTCCTTGAAATCCAATCCATTCCATTCCAATCCCGCAAACCAAACGCATCGTAACTGCCCCCATGGGATTTCTAAATCCAATGTTTGTGGAATATCAATTTCTGATTTTCCCTTCAGTTCCAAAGTCCACCAAATTCTGCAGACCAAACAGGCCCCTAAAAATTGTAATAAATTATCTATACTATATTATAAAGATGACATAAAAAACTCTTAATTACAACTCACTAAACTTTATGTACTATCATTTAAAGTTATCTACTTAAAATCTCTTAAAAATAACTACTAAAGCCTAATGTACTACCTGTAAAGCTTTTAACCCTAATTAATATATTCCATCCTTATCCCCCAAAATTCTTATCTCTAATCCCCAAACCCTAAAATTATGAAACTTAAATTCTGATAAACATAATCAAAACAGGATAAACATCTCAATTTAAATATAAAAATTTAAAATATATAAGATAATTAATGAATTTTAACAAACTATTTAATTTTTTTATATAAAAAACATTATATTGTTAAGCCTAAATTAAACAAATTTATATATAAAAAAACCATTATCACTCAATAAAAACCATCTAAAAGCGTACTGTAAATCATTAAAAAACAAAAAATAAAAATAAACATTAAAATCGTGATGTATCTCGCTGCATTGCGCGAGTACACTTCTAGTTTGTTATTATAAGTTTATGATTTAGAGGTGGTAATAATGGTCGATGATGGTCGTCTTGTTTCCAAATTTTCACGTATTAGAAAACGTACTTTAAATAATCGACATACGCATATATGCACACGCCCATATAAATAAACACAAATTTACAACATAGATACATGTATGTTAGCTTCCTCTCTTTTTTGGCTTCATGTTGAATTTTAAAGTCGTTCTATTTCATCATATATTCCGTTCATACATACATGTGTGTATATATACGTGGACAAATATATATATATATATATATATATATAAGGGTGGTATCAATTGGAAACCAAGTTTCATTGGAAACTTTGGAAACCAAATTTCAGTCATTGATTTTTATAATCAATAGTTAAGATTCATTTGAATATATATGGTAGTAAATTAATTAATTTATTAATAATAAATAAAAGTAATAGATGAAAAAGGTAAATATGTCTTTTGATTTTGTGTCTCAAATATGACAAGAAAGGTTTATTTTATTTATATTTAATGTATATTGATTTCTTTTTGTAGAAAAGTTGTTTATTTAATTATGTAATGTATTTTTATATAAATCTTATCGGCTGGTATTATTTTGTTATAATTTAATTTATACTTTTTTCTATAAATTGTTGTTATTATTATTATTGTTAGATTTTATGTAAGAAAATATTTTTTTTAATTTTATTTTATTATAAAATTTCTCACGCAATCTAATATTGTGATGAAACAGAATGAATTTGTGGATTACAGATTTCATCAGGTTCATCGTGTTAGCATTATTGTTTCATAATGAAAATACATTCATCAGGTTCATCGTGTTAGCATTATTGTTTCATAATGAAAACATGATGAATTTGTGCCATTTTTGTTAACTTCCTATTTTTATTTCATTACCTGTTCAGTTGCATATCCGTATATGAAAATAGATTCATCAGGTTCATCGTGTTAGCATTATTGTTTCATTATTACCATATATAAGCTAAATTAAAATTAAATAATTTACCTAAATTAAATATCTTATTTTTAAATTAACCAATGATTATTATTACCATATATAAACTAAATTAAAATTAAAATAATAACAGTTACCATATATATTATGAAATAATGTAAAAGAAAAAAATAACCTTTTCAATTAAAAATAAAAATTAAAAAAAAAGAAATTCATTGATTGGTTGATTTCGGTTTCCAAAGTTTCCAATGTAATACTGGTTTCCAATTGATCGCTCCCCTATGTGTGTGTGTGTGTATATATATATATATATAGGGGTTGTTTAATTTGCAACCCTTAAAAAGGTTGCAACCCTTGCAACTCACATCTTAACCGTCAGATTCATGATCGGCGGTTACAATAGATATGGGGCCCAATATTTTTAATTAAAAAAACAAAAAAATAAAAATAAAATAACCGTCGATCATGAATCCAACGGTTAAGATGTGGGTTGCAAGTATTGCAACCTTTTTAAGGGTTGCAAAATATCCTTACACTATATATATATATATATATATATATATATATATATATATATATATGTGTGTGTGTGTGTGTGTGTGTGTGT
This sequence comes from Arctium lappa, assembly GCA_023525745.1. Classification (NCBI taxonomy): domain Eukaryota; kingdom Viridiplantae; phylum Streptophyta; class Magnoliopsida; order Asterales; family Asteraceae; genus Arctium; species Arctium lappa. Next base: position 14,139,609 of record CM042056.1, on the reverse strand, counting down.
GTGTGTATGTGTGTGTGTGTTGGGGTTCTCGTAACAAATGTCATTTTCCGTGAGAAATGTAAGATTCACTTAATATAAGGTAACATAACATTTACATAATACCTTGCATTGTGTGAAGACATATGAAGGTGACCAACTTCACATAAACGGGTGAAATTACATATTCAGATCTCCTAGCCTTCTCCACTTTCCAAAATACAACGTAACATTCACATAATATAAGAGTATATACTATCACGTGCAAATATCACATGTGAATTCATGCGACTTTGACGTAAGTCGCGGGCCAAGTCGCCCACACACTTTGCATTGACCGTGTTCCGTAATCATATGTGATTCCAGTATAAAATCACATGTAATTTAGCCGTTCTCATGCTTTCTAAATTTAACTATATTATCGTTTGAATCCCCTCTACAACTAAATGCCAATTTCAATCAAATATAAGTACAATAGTTTTTATTGTCCCAAAACAAATGCAACAACTTTGTAAATATTTTACCCGAATATTTATCTTTCGATTCCAAGATGCACCACACATATTTCACATAATTCTTTTGTTTGTTTGCTTGCATTGAATGTCGTTTTAGATGTCTAACTAATACCGAAAGACTATTGATAATTAAATTAGCATCAACTCGAATCATGTTCATCCTTTAATGTTTGATGTCACCCATAATTTATAAAAATATTTTATTTTCGATTGAAATTTTAAAATGTTATTCAACAATGACAAAAAAAATTCAATATTTAATATGACGTGATTTAATCCAATCAACTCAAGTGTGCTACTAATTTCAAACAATAATTACTGCTATCGAAAAATAATTGAATCATGATTAAAATATTATGTGATCATTTGTGGGTTTGGATCGGACACGGATAAGACCTCATATATTTTTTTTGTCTGACAAGTCTAATATAGCAAAATCCAGCCCTTTTTTCCCGGGATTGCTGCGTTTTCTTAACCCACTTGACTTCTTCACCCACCCTATAGATGGGTCGGGCTCAACCACTGACTAATTAACTTAAAAAATAACCTTTTTGTAGAATGTAGATCTAGAGGTTTTATATGAAGAGAAAAAAAATAAATAGAACGACCAAGTGAGTGACCTGAATGTGCAATCAACTGGGATGTGAGATGCGTGATGTGAAAAAAAAGTTGAAAATATCACAAATTCTCAATTGATTTATATTTACAAGTAGCTTCTATCAAATTTTAGTAAGAGATATTAAATTATAAAAGACAATTGATTATATTCTTGTAGAAAACATATAAACGGGTCGAACATACATGTCCAAAATTATTTTTTATATCCTCCATTCCGCCTATTAATCCTGTCGATCGAACCTGGCTCGTTCATATATCAATCTTTTTAAAATAACTGTTCAAACTCGTTTTTTTAACTGAACAGATTTAAATAGTAATTGTTTTGTTCATAAATGGATATAACTAAAAGCTTATAAAAAGCAATATGCTTTTTCAACAATCAATATAAAAATACTATATTTTTTAATATGAACGACATATATAAACATTAATTATTTTGACAACAACGTATCAACAGTATGAAACAATGAATCTAAAAAGTTATTTAATAATTACGAAATGACAAAATTGCCCATATATAATTTCAAGTATTTGAAAATGATGGTCAAAGTAAGTTATGATAACGTGCAAAAAAAGGCATCCACCCATCCATCACAAACACCCTTTGAATTTTTTTTAAATAATATAATAAAATCATTAAAATACCCTGTATATTATTTTCAAGAGTTTAATATTATATATTTTTAATTATAATTAAAAAAAAAAAAGTTACAGCCGATAAATATAACATTGCAATTAAAAGCTTTTTTTCTATATGGATGTTTTGGAAAACTCGAAGCGTTGAATGATCCATAACTTAATTGAATTTGATACGTGCTTGAGGGTGGTAGCGATGGTGAGCAAAGTGTGCTTTTATGATGCATATAGGTTCGATATGTAGTTGATACATGTGCGCCCTAGACCCTAAATTAAGGGATGTTTTGTTGGTTTTCTATTAAGTTCTGTATGGATAAAGTTGTCTGTGTGAATTAATCTGTCTGTATAGATTTGGAAGGTTTTTGTTTGAGACTTGAGACTTGAGAGTGTTTTTTCATAGATAGAATAAACATGTTTTTCAATGGGAGCGACAAGTTTGGAAAGAACTTGACTTTTAACATAAAGTTCCTCCCTAAAATCTTGTTGAATATGTCATTTTCTAAATCATTAAGCCACTACCAAACAATCATATATAGTTGACCGAATAATCTGTGAATCCCATTAAGCTCATTAAACTGCTAACAAACAGGTCATTAATGCACTGTGGAACTTGATGCGGATCACTTGATGCATTCTGTTTTTGCATGTTTATATATTTTACTTAAATTTATTTCATCCGTCCCAAAATAAATGTAAAATGACATACAGTTTTAGAGATGTGTAATTATTACACTTTTTAAATAATTAAAGAGTAAACTACAATTTTCGTCCCTGTGGTTTACTACTTTCTTTGAAAGTAGTCCCTGTGCTTCAAAAACTGCAATTATCGGCCCATGGTTTGCATTTTGCTTTGAAAGTAGTCCCTCGTCGTTAACTCCATTAAAATTTTCCGTTAAGTCAGGGGCATTTTCGTCCAAACGTGTTTTTTTCCTCTCCTTTTGCAATCTTTCTTTGTTTTTCCTTATTTTTGTTTAAACCATAAAAATACCAGGGACCAAATTGTAATTTATTTAATTTTTTAATGATATTATTATTAAAATATTAATATGAATATATGTAGAGAGTATATATATTAATATGCATATATATATATATATATATATATATATATATTAATCTGTATCGTCTCCGATCGTCTTCTCCGGTGAGCCTCCGGTGAGGTCGTCTCCTCTCTCTTTCTCTTTATCTCTCTCTCTCTCTCTCTCTCTCTCTCTCTCTCTTCTCTCGATTTATCTCTCTTCTCTCGATCTCTCTCTCTGTATCTCTTTCTCTATATATATATCTCAGATATATATATATATATACATATATACATCTCTCTCTCTCTATCACTGGTGAGAAGGTGTCGGCGTCGGTGAGCGATGGTCCACTGACGAGGACATCGTCGTCGGTCATAAACCCATCGCCACCAACGAGAGCAATCTGCAACCCCCACCTCCACTGCTGGACCACCACCTAGACGAAAATCGTGACCCACCGCCGACCGATCACTACTTCTGCCCCAGTTCTGGTTCGGTTGGATGAAGGGAGAGAGAGATCGAGATACATAGAGAGAGAGAAGAGAGAAGAGAGAGAGAGATCGAGATAAGAGAGATAGATCGAGAGAAAAGAGAGAGAGAGATTGAGGGTGGTCGACGATGGAAAGGAGATGGGTTCTCCAGCAGTCGGCTTTGTCCCTGCGATCTGTATATATATATATATATATATATATATGTGTGTGTGTGTGTGTGTGTGTACAGACATTATATACATATATATGTCAAGAGTTTCACTGGTTTGGCGCGAAAGCTTGATGTACAAGAGGAGGACGATGGGGGGAGAGGGTGGTCGGCGATGGGAAGGAGATGGGTTCTTCGGCGGTCGGTTTCGTCCCTGCGATTTGTATATATATATATATATATGTACAGACATTATATATATATATATATATATATATATATATATATATACACATATTAATATTTTAATACATAATATCATTACAAAAATTAAATAAATTACAATTTAGTCCCTCATGTTTTATGATTTAAACCAAAATAAGAAAAAACAAAAAAAATGCAAAAAGAGTAAAAAAACATGGTTGGACGAAAATACCCCTGACTCTAACGGACAATTTTAACGGAGTTGACGACGAGGGACTACTTTCAAAGCAAAATGCAAACCACGGGCCGATAATTGCAGTTTTTGAAGCACAGGGACCACTTTCAAAGAAAGTGGTAAACCACAGGGACGAAAATTGTAGTTCACTCATAATTAAATGATACTTTTACCCTCAATCTCATAACTAATTAAAGGTATAATAGGAAAGTGGAAACTTATATTTGAAAGTGAACATTTATTTTAAGACAAATTAAAATAGAAATGTGAACGTTTAATTTGGGACTAAAAAACAGCCTTGCCTATGGAAAATATCTTTCTTAATCAATCTCAATCTTCATAAAAGGCTTAGAAGCAATTCCTTTTAATAAGACTAGTCTCACATCAAAAAATCGTTTTTTCGGCGTTTCTCTCATAAATACTTGGACAAAGTTTTTTAATACGAACATGTCTAGATGGTTATCTGTCAATTATGTAAGAAATCTCCCGTTTAATTAAAATCAACTTCAACTTATTGATGGCAAACTTTTTCACACAAAATGTTGATTAGTTGCAAATACGTTACATCATTCTATGTTAGGATCGATGAACTCTCGTTATCCTTGAACCTCCAATAATCACTATCCTTTTTTCTAACACCATCACTACAACAAATTCAATTTTATAGGACACCAAAAACGTTTATGTGCCACAATATACTACTTTATAGTCCTTAAGTTTATAGGATTAAACACTTATATGTGTCATATCTAAAAGTGTTATAAGAAGTTTATATGATGTTTTTGAGCATCTTAAAAAGTCTTTTAGGACACTTTTAATTTGAAAAAAAAAAGTGTTCTATTATCATTTTATAAGACATTATTTGAAAAAAAAAAAGATGTCTTGTAAAAAGATGTGTTTGTATGACATTTTTTAAAAGTGACTAATAAAAGAGTTAATAGGACACTTTTTGTTTTATAATTATTCTAAAAAGCTTGTTAAGACGCCCAAACACGTCATATAAACTTATTACAACACTTTTAAACAGAACACACAAATGTTTGGTCTTATCAATTTAAGTTCTATAAAGTAGTTTATTATGATACTTAAACACTTTTGTCGTCTTATAAACTCAGTTTTGTTGTAGTGCATTATAAGAAACAAATGTCATATTAATGTCAAAAAGTTATACTTGAAAAAGAAAAAAACCCATAGTTAATCAAGTTTACATCGAGCTCCATCAAACTGAGCAAGAATCGACTTAAATATCATCGATCCAAATCCCAAAGCACATTGAACATCATCAATCGTCTTTTGATGGGGTCATTTTATTTACCCTATTTTTAACCCTCTTTTTATAATTTTGAGCTAATTTTCGTTTTCCCATTGAGTCATTTCTATGTATTTTCAAGTTTTTCTCTAATAAATAAATGGTTAGCGTATTTAGTCGTTTTTTGTGGTTAATTGTAAGAAAGCTTCGAAAAGATCTTACATTTTTATATGTTCTAATTTCAGGATCGGAGAAAGGGCGGTGAGAAGTCAACATATCGAGATGGCGCGAAACCGACACTATGACTTCTCCTTTTTGGGTCGTATTACAAGACACGTCGATTGACCGAATCTCTTTTAGACTGCATGTTGGGCCGAAAGTGTGGAACATTTTGAAAGGAATTTTTTGGGCTCATTTACCTACAAATCCCTTGGGCCCCCATTGTTGTAAACTTGGGCCCCAAGGGTGTTTTTGGCTATAAATAGCATGGTTGTGTAAGGAACAACCAACACATTTTATTTTATTTTCTACATCTTTCTCTCTTCCTCTCTTCTCTCTCACGTCTCTCTCTCTTTTTCTTTTTCTTTTTCTTTTTCTTTTCAAAGTCTAGATTCAATGAATCTAGACATGTCTCTTAATCATCATTAGGAACCTCCCTTAATCCATCGTCTTTGTAACCGGTTTAAGGAATTGAGCCAATAGCTAACGGTTGAAAGCGTTGGTTCACGAATCTAACCGGGTTTTAGTAATATATGTTTCTTTTCGATTTGAATTCCGGTATCTCGTTATCGTCACTTATTATTCTCGTATTACGTTTCCCGTAGATAGATAACTCTTGGTTTTTATTTTGGTCTCATTGCGGCTTTAGTTCTATTACAAACCGGAAGTCCGGAAAATAATTTCGGATTCTCAACTCTTGTTGGTTCACGGTTTGTTGTAGTTTATTAAATCCGTTTTATGATTCCAATTTTATAAAAATCAAGTGTGTATTGGTTAGTTTTCCTTTACGTTATTTATTTTAACGCACTTTAATTCTCGCAATTTAGTTTCTGCAATTTTATTTTCTGCACTTTCATTTCAGTCTATTACTTTCTGTTAATTTAATTCTGCAGTTTAATTCACGTCATTTATTTTTAGTCTTATATTTCAAGTAATTACATATCCTGTCTAAGGACACACTGTTGGCACAACATTCCTACGATTTCCATCGTTGAATGTTTGAAAATACCAACCGTCTCCAACCTTAGTTAAATTTACATTTCTGTTTTTGTTATATTTATAATCTGTACGAAGTTAAGTTGGGACAGAGACTGATCAAAAGTTAAAACGGTGTATCGTATCGCATGATTGTCCGAAGTTATTTAAATTAAAGTTATATATTTTATGGTGGACTGCAATTAATCAATTGACAACTGGTTTATTGTACGACAACTCATTTGAGTTTCATGAAATATCGACTTTAAGATAACAAAGGAATGCGATATCGTCTTTTTATCCAATTATTAATCTCATTCCAACAAAGCATTGTACCGATGTTTTTTTTTAATTAATTGTTCAGTAGTGTTAATCAAACCCCCAATCAAAAATATTGTTTTCGAATTCGCCATCTGAAACTCGCTTTTACAGACCCGACTTTCAAGAGAAACTTTTCCACGCTTCCCTGTGGGATCGATATTCGGTACTTTGTACCATTATTACTTGTTAACAAACGGCAGTAGATTAAGATGTATACTTGCGTCGAGATCTATTTTCTTGCATTTTAAAAAAGGTGTAAACACGAAAAGCTGTGAACACCTTTCAAGCATCATCTATAACCTAAATACTTATCTATAATGCTCAAATTTGCCGAGGTATATTAAGAAAAAAATATCTGATCTATTCCTTTTGGATGACTGTCGTGAGTTGACATTTGAGAAAAGCCTTTGAGAGAGGAAAGAGAGATTAGAAAAAAGAAAATACGTAAAAGAGAATGACAATTGGAGGTCCAGTAAAGTGAATACGTGAGATATTTAGTGATAAAAAAAGATAATTACGTTAAGACATATTTTTAGTACATGACTAGGTTCTAAATAACAATATAACATGCGTTGCATCGTAGCGGCGAGGTCAATCCTCGAAGCTCAAGCTTTAGGAGCTGCGACGTTTTTCAAAACGTGACTTATGGTGACATATATGTATATCATATATATAATTATACATATACACATATTTTTTTACTATTACTCAATAAGTCAATGACATTAAACAATTTAAATTAGATTATATACAAGAAAACTAAAAAAGAATACGCTAAAAGGTAAGAAAACTCAAATATTAAGTTATAGAAACCGTTTTTTGGCCCATGGCGTACCACAAATTTAACATGACGTGAGACACGAACCTTAAACTAAGACGGCTATCATAATGAATCTTTTAAAACACGTATATACACTACAAGAAAATGTACTTTTGCCGGCGGGTTTGGGAAATCCGTCGGTAAAAGTAACATTTGCCGACGTCTTTGATTAAAGTCGCCGGTAAAAGTTTAACCTTTTATCAAGGAAAATTTTTGTCGGCAAAAATGAACTTTTACCGGCGGATTTTATCTAAGGCGTCGTTAAAAGTATCTTTACCGACGGATTTCTCAAACTCGCCGGCAAAAGTATTTTTAACATTTTAATTTTATTTTAATGACATTTTTATCGGCAAACTTCACTAAGTCATCGGCAAAAGTATTTTAATGCTATTAATAAATTTTTTTCACATACATTCTTACCAACGGACTTTTGTATGTCGCCACTCGCCGACAAAAACGTATTAATTTCATCAAACATTAATTTTGTACTTAAAATTTTGCGGGTAAACTTTTTAAACCCTGTCACCGAAAATATTTTACTTGTTTAATATTTATTTTAACAATAATTTTACCATCGACCTTCACTAACGTGTCGGCAAAGTATCCTACATTTATTAATACTTGTTTTACCAACATTTTTATCGGCGAATGTCTGACAAGTGCGTTTTGAATCTTATCATTACGACACAATGTAACCGAATACGATTCATTGCAGCCTAAATACGGTCATCATAACTGGATAGAACCCATTATAACCTAATATGTCACTGTACGACCCATTACAACCAATATAACCAAATACCACACTTTATCGTCTAATAAGACCCATTTCAACACAATAAAACCCAATACCTCGCTATAAGAGTCATTACTGCCCACTAGAACCCAATCCGATCGACATTACCCAGTACGACCCGTTATAACCCAATGTAACCCAATACTCACTATACGACCCACTATAACCCAATACATCACTATACGACCCACTATAACCCAATACATCACTAAACGACCCACTATAACCCAATACATCACTATACGACCCACTATAACCCAATACATCACTATACGACCCATTATAACCCAATACATCACTATATAACCCATTATAACCTAATGTAACCCAAAAAAACCTAATACAACCAACATGACTCAGTACGATCCATTATAACTAAATGTATCTCAATACATCACTATGCAACTCATTATAACCCAGTGTTACCCGATACGACCCATATAACCAAATAGAACCTAATAAGACAAACATGACTCAGTATCAGTATGACCCATTATAACCCAATGCTACACATATAACCAAATAGTACCTAATAAGACAAACATGACTCAGTGTGACCCATTATAACCCAATGTTACCCAATACGACCCATATATATATATCAGTATTGTTGTGAAATTAAAAATTATCGTGTTTTGGGTTATGTACAGTTTATTAAGAGCCACTTAATCCCATGAAACCCCATGCAATCAATTTACATCAACTCAGTGTAATATGACCCACCAAGACCCATAGTTCATTAAGAGCCATTGTAACTCGTCAAGACCTAATACATTTCGTTAAGAGTCACTTTAACCCATCAAGGACCAATGACTATCCATTAATAGCCACTTAAGCCCGTGAATCCCCATACAATTAATTTACATCCACTCAGTCCAATATGGCCCACCAAGGCCCAATAGTTCATTAAGAGCTATTGTAGCTCGTCAAGAACCAATACATTTCATTAAGTGTCACTTCAACAACTATATTTTTTGTGGATTCTATACCATGTAAGAAATTTTGACAAGTGCTTCAAACTTTATAATTAGTACTACAAATAGAAAAATGTTGGTGGTAAACTGTTAACTAATTCCATTAAGGCATTGGTGCCTCCTAACACGATCCACAAGATTTCATTTATGGATGAACAAGTGTACAATATTTTATACCAGAATGCTCATATAATACACGTTTGTGTGGATGTATTACAATTATGTGTTATGGATCAGATTGGAGCATGTTGGCTATGTTGTTGGAGGATGAGTTTTAGAATTACTTTGCCATAGGGAAATGGTATCATTGTAGCACATTGTTTATCTTCTTGGTAGTTGGTGTGTGATTGAATGATTCATGATCTTTCATGTCTATAAGCAATAAAGTTGTATTGGGCCTTATTGTTTTGATGGTTGAAAGCTCACCTCAATCAAAGGTATATTTCTTATTTTTCTAGTATGAATCTTTTATGTTCATCAAGAAAGAGATGTTCTCATTTGCATTTGTCATGCCTTTATTTGAGCCGTCATTAGCATTTAGGACTTTATCTTTAATTTGTAATGTTTAAATAATTCTCTAAAGTGCTCTAATTGATGAAAAGGAGGTTTCATCAATTATGAATCTCTTAGGAGCGGAAACAGAAAACATTTTCAATTTCAGAAAGATTTTTCATTAGTTGTTAACATTGGAACCAATTCAATCGTAGATTAAGCACAACTTCATGGATCCAACTGTTGGAAAGAAGTTGATTTTTCTATCTGATCCCTTTTTTGTATAGATTCTTATTGGAAAAGGAACTACACTGCTTCATTTTCATGTAATAAGCCACAAGATATATATAGTTCCAACAATGTCCCTGAATGTTGAACCATGTAAGTATTGTCTTCAATTTATATATTGTTTCCTGCAATAGCTACTATACACGGTCTGTTTTGCAATCTAAACATATATACTTAAATATATATGTGTGTATGTAATTTTCCATGTGATTCAGCTTATTCATCAAACTACTGTCATTTGTTATTTCTTTTGCCATTTTTATTGTTATTTTATGCTGGTAACTATATCTGTTCTGCAGTTTTATTTTGATGACTCAAGGTAACAAAATGGAGACACTGTTGTTGGGCATTCTATCTTTTGTACATAATATGTAATACAGTATGGAAGGTGCTTTTTGGGAAGGTTTGTGCTATAGACTATAGTCATCCTGAAGTACTATTTCCTATGTTATTGCTAAACTTTATTTTAATTTTTTCCAGATATACCCTTATGTGATACATAGGTATTACATGCATTATGTATCCTAAAACCCAACCAACCAAACATATTTTAATTATTTTCATGTGTTCATGCTTTTTGGATCACCCTTGAAGTGGTCATTAGCAATTTTCATTTTGTGTTATCATTTTGTGCAACAAGTTGCATCATCCATGGATGTATTTAGCTTACTGTTTTCATCATTTATTTCTAGTTGGAATGGTATCTCTTTATATAGAATTGCATTTGCTTAATTGGTCCATGAACTAGGTTTGAAGAAGAAGGTTGTCAAGCATTGAAGTATTCTAGCCTGGACCTGGACTTGGACCTGGACCTGGACTTTTGAAGACACAAGTTAACATCAACAATGATTCTTCAGAATTAGACCTACTTGGACTACAATGGTACTGTTTATGCCAAAAATCTCACAAGGAAAATTTTAAGGTAAATGTGGAGCTTAATCCAACCAAAGAAAGTAACGACAATAATCGTACGACTATAATAGAAAATAAAGTAAATAAGACGAGAGAATTGGTGACGCGGAAAACCCCAAAATGGGTAAAAACCGCGGACGAGTGTGAGTCGTCGTGCACTATGGACGTCAATCAGGGACGTCGTCCTTTAGAACAGGTGTTACAAGTGTAATACAATGAAAAGTAATATAACAAAGTAAATTCGATCGTGCGTCGGATGTATTCAGACTTCAATTGTGCGTCGTACGTCAAACAATAGAATGCTTTACGAACTTTGAGAAGGATTGAGCAAGCTTGAGAGTATAATCTGTGAGTTTCTTAGGTATGAGTATCAGGTCTCCCAATATGAAGTTCAATCTTCATATTTATACGCTGTTTGTCCGTTAGCAAGTCTTGAATGCATATCTTTAATAAAGTAACCGTTTGATATTGATGATAGTATCCGTTATATCCTTTGTTGTTGGTAACGTCTTCCGTTATGATCTCTTATCATAAACGTCTTTGAATTCCTGCATTAAATAAAATATAAAGTATGTTGCAAATTAGTAACTGAAATCATGTCGTACGATGATATTCGCTGGACGGATACTTAACCATTATATTCGAGGTCGCCTGAAGAAAGATCGTCTCTTTACCTTTTGTCGTACGACCATAGTCTGTTGGACTTTTTTACCCAAACAGGTACCTTCATCAAAGAAGAGGTAATCTGCAACTTTCATGGTTAAAATGATTACTTTCATTTTTTAAAATGACAACAGTTCGAAGTAGCAAGGGAAGAAAAGATTGCACATGTACTATAGGCTTTGTTCTTGTACTCTTGCTTGATACGTGTACTTTGGTCTCCATCTCTAGTATGCAACAAGAGCACATTGATAGAATCGCAGAGGAACATGACAATTCAGACAATATACGGCTACTCAACATGATGTTTTGATGCAACAAATGCAAGATATGTATAAGATGAAGAAACTGTTTCAACAAATTCAAGACCGTATACCCGGATTAAGTGTGCCACAACATTTGTTATCTATGGTTATCTTTGAAGATACATCTACTAGTAAACCATTTGAGTTAGTCAAAGAGGAAGATGATGATTATTTATCTTTATTTTTTATATATGTCCAAAAGATATTTTCATTTTGTTGGATTTATGTTTTTAAGATATTTATGTAATGTTTTTTTTTTTTATTAATTAGCCTATTTATGTTTAAGTTGTTTATAGTTGCTTATCTGTTATTTTTGTTGACAAAAGTATGTCGAAACACACCGACAAATGTTCTATTATAAAGTTAACAACTTTTGCTGTCAAGATTTGGCATTAGTAGAAAGGTTAACCAAAATAGTCAAACCTAACTTTTGCCGATGAGTTTATACGTCGGTAAAGGTTATGCGTAAAAAATAAAAAAACACTTTTGTCAACGGATTGTTGCGCCGGTAAATGTTTGACCAAAAAGTCAAAGAAAACTTTTCCCGACGGAAAAAACTACGCCGGCAAAAGTATTTAGTCGTCGGTAAAAATATTTTATACGATTACTTGAGAGAAGTTTTTGCCGACAACTTTAGTTTTTACCGACGACTATCTTTCGTCGGTGAAGGTATCATTACCGGCGGACCATGCCGGTAAAAATCTTTTTAGCGGCCAACTTTTCATGACAACTTTTGCCGACGAAAAAGTCCGCCGGCAAAAGGTTTTGAACTTTTGCCGGCGACTTTCGAGCTTTTTGCCGACGACTTTTTCCTCCGGCAAAAGTTGTTTTTTTTGTAGTGACAAGACAACAGTGAGCATACTATAGAGACTCAAATAGAATTCGAGGCGTTGACTTATAATTAAATTATAAGAAAAAGCTTGTAAGAAATTCTTTTTGTATTATTTTGAATGAGTTGTAAGTAAGCCAACAGTGTGTTTGAAAATGTCGTACGCAGATAGATAAGGATAGCAACATGTGTTTGTTTTATTTTATTAATCGTGACCACAACCATACCTTAATAATTGGAAATACAATAATTTAATTACATCACGATGTATAATATCTATATAGATACTTTTTAAATATTTAATATTTATAATTAATTACAATAAATAAAATTACACATCTTTTTCGTTTTTGGTGAGGATTAAATCCCAACTTTTAAAAAAGTCTAAGATCTAGATGTCGATAGACCAAAAGCCTTTTGGTAAGTAACTATATATAAAAAGTTACTAAAATAAGACCTTTATTCGATAATCAAACAATTTGAAATTAAATAATGCAAAACCAATTCAATTAAACCTTATTTGAGGAAAGTTAAAATTTGAATAAAAAACAAACAAATAATATCTGTTGCTATGTATACTAGAGTATCTCTAATGGATGTTCTTATAAGAATATACTTTTTGTACCTTTTTTTGTCATATTATTTTCAACTCTTCAAATTAAAAACTCTGCATAAAGGTTCACAATAATAGTTATTATAAAAACCTCTTTTTTAGGTCCCATTGTTTTTCAACATCAATAATATATACATATTAATAATTATAAAGTCAAGAAAATACATAAAAAAGAACTAATAAAATGTCACTTCACACTAAGAAAGTTTCAAGGTAGGAACCAAAATTCTTGTACAAAACGCTAAGGGTGTATTTGGTTCACGGAATGGAATTTGATGAAATTGGAATCTATCGAAGGAATTTAACTTTGAAGAAATTGGAATGAAATTTGACCATTTGGTTGGTAGAAATTCAATTCATTCACTTAAGCCAAGTAATGATGAATTCAAATTCAATGTAATTTCAAAAGATTCCATCATTTTTGTTATGTGAACAAACATAAGATCTAGAATTTGGTCAAAAGAATTATTCATTCTAATACATTCCAAATCCATGAACCAAACAACCTATAAGGATGTGAGATTTCTATAAGAACTCTCTCTAATGACAGGTTTTATAAGAACCAACACTTTTCGCTTATAAGAACCTCTCATTGGAGACACTATTATATCTAAATTAAGTCATATCTTTACTATATAATGAAAATTCTAAAACGGTTATACGGTTATTGTACAATATTTTGTACAATAACATTTACCACCCTTAATCTTTTGTACAATAACATTTACCACCCTTAATCTTTTGTACAATAACATTTACTACCCTTACAATGTTACATTTACCATCCTTACAATTACTTATTTAATTTAATTTATATCCCTTACTTTTTCATTTTACACCGTTATCATATTAACATGAATAATTGTATATGAACAAAAATGCAATGAAAAAATACGTTTTTTTACAAATTATACCATTATAAGTGTCTCCTCAATATCATCAAAACGAGCCAAATATTGAATATTTTTTAATTTAGCCGTATTAAATATCAGAATTTATCTATACTATATAATGAAAATTCTAAAACGGTTATATGGTTATTGTACAATAACATTTACCACCCTTAATCTTTTGTACAATAACATTTATTATCCTTATAATGTTACATTTACCACCCTTACAATTACTTATTTAATTTATTTTATATCCCTTACTTTTTCATTTTTCATTTTACACCGTTATCATATTAACACAAATAATCGTATATGAACAAAAATGCAATGAAAAAATATATTTATTTTTTACAAATTATACCATTATAATCGTCTCCTCAATACTTTCAAAACGAGCCCAATGTTGAATATTTTTTAATTTAACCATACTATTAAATATCAGAATATATACGAATTATCTATAATACTAAAACGATTATTGTACAATATTTTGTACAATAACATTTACCACCCTTACAATGTTACATTTATCACCCTTACAATTACTTATTTAATTTACTTTATATTCCTTATTTTTTTATTTTTCATTTTACACCATTATCATATTAACACAAATAATCGTATATGAACAAAAATGCAATGAAAAATACGTTCATTTTTCTACAAATTATACATTATAATCGTCTGGTCTGACCTTCAAAACGAGCCCAATATTGAATATTTTTTAATATAACCGTACTATTAAATATCATGAATATCTACGAATTAATTTGTTTTCTATCCATACGTTTTATTTATTTTTCCACCATTAGCACATTAAAAATACATAATCGTAAAATACGTTTAATTCTTATTATAAATTATATCATTATAATTTTTTTCGTCAATAATTGTAATATAAACTAATTATTGAATATCTTTATAGGTTTAGGGTTTTATAAATTGTGATTCTTAGTTATGATTGATTGTTGATGACATATCTATAAGAAAGTAACATTAATTGTTCGTTCTTTACTTACATTTCGCTGCATTGCGTGGGTATATGTCTAACTATATAATGAAAATTCTAAAACGGTTATACGGTTATTGTACAATCTTTTGTATACTAACATTTACCACCTTTAATCTTTTGTACAATAACATTTACTACCCTTACAATGTTACATTTACCACCCTTAAAATTATTTATTTAATTTACTTTATATCCCTTACTTTTTCATTTTTCATTTTACACCGTTATCATATTAACACAAATAATCATATATGAACAAAAATGCAATGAAAAAATACGTTCCTTTTTTTACAAATTATACTATTATATTCGTCTCGTCAATACCTTCAAAACGAGCCCAATATTGAATATTTTTTAATTTAACCGTACTATTAAATATCAGAATTTATACTATATAATGAAAAAACTAAAACGGTTATTGTACAGACTTTTGTACAATTACATTTATCACATTTACAATGTTACATTTATCACCTTTACAATTATTTATTTAATTTACTTTATATCCCTTACTTTTTCATTTTTCATTTTACATAATTATCATATTAACACAAATAATCATATATTAACAAAAATGCAATGAAAAAATACGTTCATTTTTCTACAAATTATATCATTATAAGCGTCTCCTCAATATCTTCAAAACGAGCCCAATATTGAATATTTTTTAATTTAACCGTACTATTAAATATCATGAATATCTACGAAATAATTTGTTTTTCTATCCATACGTTTTATTTTTATTTTCCATCGTTAACACGTTAAAAATACATAATCGTAAAATACGTTTAATTCTTATTATAAATAATATCATTATAAATTTTTCGTCAATAATTGTAATATAAACTAATTATTGAATATCTTTATGGGTTTAGGTTTCATAAGTTGTGATTCTTAGGTTATGGTTGATTATTGATGAAATGTATATAAGAAAATAACATTAATTGTTCGTTCTTTACTTACATTCCGCTGCATCGCGCGGGTATATGTCTAGTCATACATTAAAAATGCAAAAAACAAGTTCCATTTTAATGCATATAAAAAAAAACTTACAAATAGAGATACATTTAACGACGAATGATCGTGTGGGAAGTTGAGGTTAACGTGAAAAACGGATCTGAACTGTTGATTACTTTTAATCACATGCCCTCCCATGAATTGCGGCTTAGAAACAAATAGATCCGGTGCATCTTATCTCGGTGCTCTAATCCTAATATGCATCCATTTCTCATCCAACGATTGATAACCACTTTTCACATAAACCTCAACTTTTCACCGAAATCCAACCCCAAATTTAACATTATATACAGCTAATTTAGCCTACGAGGGCTTCTTCCTACTACAACTCTAAAATTATCTGAATTTGGTGGGAACTATAAATGCTACCGAACTCGAACTCTCCAAAGTCAAAGGATACGCCATGAATTCAATCCAAAAGCTGATGGGACCCTGAACTAAACGGATTTCCTCTTCGGGTACCCAATTTCCCGCGAACCTTCCACCGATCCATCAATCAATCAACACCATGACGGAAAATTCTTACCCTTGACTAACAAGACCCAAAAACAAACAACCCCCATTTATTTATTAATCCAATCCAATGCATCTCTGATCCCCCAATTTCATTCAATCCTGCAAAATGGGTCTTTGTGGGGGAAAGCCAGCCAATGTTGCTCATGCTTCTTCTACTCAATTTCTTGGTATGCTCTTTCTTCTTCTTCTTCTTCTTCTGTTTCATGCTGATTTTCTACATGCAGTTCATGATTATCGATTAGGGTTTTTAGTGATCGCCATGGATTCCCACCTTTCTCTGAGTTTTTCTCTCCACTTTAGAAAAGAATTCGTTTGTTTTTGTTTTCTAAGAGTGGATCACGTACCTTTTGTAAAGCAAAAAATAAAAAAGAACCATTGAAAATGATCTAAATCGTATCTTATTTTGTATTTTAAAAGATACAGTGATTTAGTTTGCAACAAAATTGATTCGATTCTTTGATTACTACTAGAAATGGAATTCTAATTATAGGTTCAAATGGGAATAAGAGCTCCTTGAATTTGGATTTGAACTGATTCTTGGATTTCCCATCATTTACTTTGAATTTTAAATCGAATCGTATCTTTTATTTCTTAATTACTTAAAGGTACAGAGTCCATCAAAACGTCTGTCCATATCTCTATATAGATTTTGTTCTATCATGTTTTGTATTTATTCACATGTGAATCTTATTTATACAAGAAATGGAAAATGTGAGCATACCTCTTAATAGTTCCATTAAGACGCCATCTCTGAATCGCTAAGAGGTGAATTTTGTTTGGAAAAAAAAAAGTGTCTCTTAATGGTTCTAAAACCTTGGGCTCTTTTAACCATTCTTCGCCCTAATTTCATTCTTAACGGTTACCAAACAATCATATTTCATTTTGCAATATATCATAAAAGCCTTTTAATCATCCCGATCTCTCATGTTCGGCTTTCTATTCCGATTATGGGTTTTCACCCTTTCGAATGGTTGTGTTTGGTCTTTTGTTGCAAACAAATCATCGTTCTTGGTTAAAAAAACGACTGAAAGAGCCATTACGGACGGACAATACCAAAAACTGTGTTTTTTTTTTTGCATCGATGGCTTCACATTTCGCCAAAAGAATTATAATTATTGCAAATTATAGTACTTTTTGGTACTTTTATGACAACAATCATTAGCTTGCAACAGAGGCCGAGTATGATGGTTCAAAGAAAGAACAACGCAATTTGCTTTAGTCTTGTTACAAAACAAGTAATAGAGTCGAGTAGAACCTGATGCTGTTATTCCCCCCTTGTGGTGATATCGAGTAACATAAGGTCCGATAGTAATAACACATGTTGCTCTACTATCCGGGACAGAGAACATGTCTGCATTCATCCCACCTCCAGACGCCACCTTTCATGTGGGATATAATGGACTTCTTTTGTTTTCGTTTGGTTTGAGAGCCAACACATGTTCTTGATCAATTTTGTGATTTTAATTTTCTAATTCCTAGCTTATTTCTTGCAGATGATATGCTTAATAACAAGCGGAAATCTAATTCAAAACCTTACAAGAATCAAACAAAAACAGTCAGCTTCAACAAAGTTTCAAAAGAACATAAAGATGATCATTTGCCTGTCCCTATTAACCTGAGAGCCTTTAGCTTGAGCGATCTCAAGACCGCCACCAAAAACTTCCGCTCAGATGGTCTTCTGGGTGAGGGCGGTTTTGGTCAAGTCTTTAAAGGGTGGATTGATGAGACCACCTTTGCTCCGGTCAAACCTGGCACCGGACTAGTGGTGGCTGTCAAAATACTTAAGGCCGAAAGCCGCCAAGGTCACAGGGAATGGCTTGTAAGTGATCTTTTTTCCTTTCTCGGTGTTCTTTCTAGCATTAAAGAATCGAGCGATTGACTTTTTGGACCATTATATTTGTCTTTTCATTTAGAAATCCAAATTATAAACACTAGATCGAGTTTGCAAGAACGAGCTATTTTTGAACAAATTGTGAAAATTTCAGTGTTCGTTTTGCATTTTTTCAAGAACAATGATTTGTTTGGATGAAAAACAAATACGATGTCTCAAAAAGTCGATCATTCACCCGAAGATATGTGTTCTGATTTTCTTGATTTGCAGACTGAGCTTGATTACATGGGGAGGCTTCGACATAAGAATCTGGTCAAACTCATTGGCTATTGTGAGGAATATGAAAACCGACTTCTAGTTTATGAGTTCATGCCTAAAGGATGCTTGGATAATCACTTGTTTAGAAGTGAGTATTACTTTCGACATGTTTATAAACTCATTTTCATTCTGTGGGTCTAATACGAAAGAAAAAGAGACCGAACCCACAAAATCTAGAACAAAGTTGCAGGAAATGTTGTGGGTCTAGCGATTGTTAGGAATATTAATCACACTAATAGTTGCAGGAAATGAAAAGTCTTGTTCATTCTTTTTGCAGAAAGTGTTCAACCTATGCCATGGGCCACAAGGATGCGGATCGCCATTGATGTAGCAGAGGGGTTATCGTTCTTGCACAGCAAAGAACCTTCTATCATCTATCGAGATTTGAAGGCTTCTAACATTCTTCTAGATACGGTATATGCCAAATTTGTCTAGATTTATGAAGGGGAAAATGATATTCCGGTTTTTGTTCATCTTACTAATGAGGAATGACTTTGTGTTGTTGAATTCTATAGGAGTTTAATGCAAAGCTTTCGGATTTTGGTTTGGCGAGGAACGGTCCTGTAGGAGACAACACACACGTTTCGACCAGGGTTGTTGGGACCAACGGCTACGCTGCACCAGAATACGTGGCGACAGGTACACGTTCAATCCATTGAAACCGTATAGTCCTTCCGTCCTAAAACAAGTATCCATATTTCTATTTTAGTTTGTCTCAAAATAGGTGTCCATTTTCAAAAGTAAGTGACTGCTTTTCAATTCTACCCTTAATTATGAGATGGAGAAATTCATTACTATCTCTATTATTAATGTCATTTAATTAAAAAGTGTAATAATTACATATTTCTAAAACTGTGTACATTTTTCACTGTTGACATTTATTTTGGGACGGAGGGAGTACAAAATACCATTAATAGCAATTTGTTTGGTCAAATGAGTCACGAAATACTAGCCTATGTGGGACTACAACACGCTTCCTCAAACGTAGGTGTAAGAGTGTGTAAAGTCCCTGGTGCGTTTGCCGTTTGGTACCTGCCTACCTCATTCTCGCCTGTCTAGTCCTGTCCGGTCTTCTCCACGTACGAAAACGCAATGTGGTAGACACGACCATGATATTATGTGATATTTGGAACCCCTTTGAATCTCTCTAAAAGAGCCCTTATAGAGGGGGAAGGATATTACTACATATATACAAGTTTAATGGTCCGTGTCTTTCTCTTTATAAAAAGATCACCTCATGCTAGAACTAATCCGATCAAAACATATGAATACATTCGACCCCTATCTTGACGAGTATGTTTTGCATAACGTACAGGGCACTTGACTCCAAAGAACGACGTGTACAGTTTCGGGGTGGTGTTATTGGAGTTGCTATCAGGAAGACGAGCCATTGCTGATGAGCGAGCCGGCGGGGTGGAAGAGACGTTGGTGGAATGGGTGAAGCCATTTCTAGGCGACGGCAAACGGGTTCTAAGAATCATGGACACACGGCTAGGCGGTCAGTACTCCAAGAAGGGTGCACAGGCCGTGGCTGCACTCGCATCAAAGTGTCTCCACAACGATCATAGGTTCAGACCGACCATGGGTGAGGTCCTTGCTTCGTTACAAGAAATCCAAAACGCTCCGAAAGAGGTACCGAGGATTTCTACGGATCGGGAACAACGAAGAGTAGGGAATTTGAAGGAGGGTAAAGATTCAAGATAGAATGTATGTGGCAAAGTGTATGATACGATGTACAAGTGGTTGTAGATAGTTAATGACATAGGGTCCTTGGTCGATCGTTGCATACATTTAGTTCTGTTTGTTGATCATTTGCTCTTTTAGATCAAATCAAAGAAGTTTACAAAATCCGTTAATTGGTGGGCAAGAGAATCTTTAACGTATTCTTTAAAGCGGAGAATAGTGGTGTACAAAAAACTTTCAACCCGCGAAACCCGTCCAACCCAAACCGCTAACAACCCAATTAAACTTAACCCGCTCAACCGTCAAACCGCTCAACCCACAAATTAAGAGGGTTGAAATTGGGTTACGATTTGTTCAACCCGCCGCTAATATATAATTTTTATAAAACTATATATATATATATATATATATATATATATATATATATATTGTGGAAGGATATTTTGCAACCTTTAAAAAGATTGCAAACTTTGCAACCCACATTTTAACCGTCGGATTCATGATCGGCGGTTACAATAGATATGGGGCCTAATATTTTTAATTAAAAAAAAAAAGAAAAAGAAAAATAAAATAACCGCCGATCATGAATCCAACGGTTAAGATGTGGGTTGCAAGGGTTGCAACCTTTTTAAGGGTTGCAAAATATCCTTACACTATATATACATAGGGACCATCGTCCTTCTTCACCGATCATTAGTGATTACCATTGCCAACACCACCGTCGTTCACCTACTCCGGTGAACCACAACACATATGGGTTTTTAGTTAAATCTAAGTTTAATTTCATTTAGGTTTTGTTCACCTGGGTTTCATTTAGGTTTTGTTCACCTGGGTTTCATTTAAGTTTAATTTGGAGGAACCATATGGGTTTTTAGTTAAATCTGAATTCATCTTGGTTTTGTTCTGTGATTGATTCATTTGGTTCATTGTCGGCCAAAAAACACGCAGGACCAAAAGAAACACAAACAGGGGGAAGTGGTTAAAGAAAATCCCATAATGAAAACAAGGAATCACACCGGAAGGTGTGACTTTTCTTCTTTTATTTTTCTTTGGTCCAAGTCAAAGCTTTCAACAATGGTGGAGAACAAACACCCACTTGAAATGAAAGATTTTATAAATGAGATTTTAATGCAAATTCAAATTAACGATCGTGAAAACTCCACCGTGACCATCTTCCATCAACGATCGTCCCTGTGGTGAACGACCATCTTCACCGTGAAAACTCCACCATGACCCACCATCTTCACCATAACCCATCTCCACGTGAAACTTCACCTTGACCCACCATCTTCCCTCTTGTTTTGTCCTCTGTGGCTTAGTCGTTGTGGTTTCGATGATTCCGTTAACCCATCACCACCGTCATGTGTTGTGTGTATGTGTGTGTATATATATATATATCGGTCTGTGCATATGGGGAGATGGTTGAGGTGGTTGTCGGATGGTGTAGGTGGAGATCGTCAACGAGAAATTGGCCGGAGAAAAAGTTTGGCCTCTTTGGTTCTTGCAATCTGTAACAATGGATATATATATATATATATATATATATAAGTATAATATATTAGAGTTGTTAACATATTTAGTCCCTAAGTTCTTATGATATTACACAACAATAAAATGAAACAAAAAAAGTGCAGAAAAAGGACAAAAACATGGTTGGACGAAAATGCCCCTTACCCTAACAGAGATTTTTAACGTCGTTAGGGGTCAGGGACCATTTTTAGAGCAAAATCCATACCCTGGGGACGTAAACTTGAATTATGAAACCATAGGGACCTCTTTCAAAGAAATCACTAAACGTCAGGGACCAAAATTGAAGTTTACTCTAGAATAAGTGGTGACTGGATATGCATAAGGATTACCATTAAATAATTGTAACCTATATCAAGGCAAATAATCCTAGCTCTCTTTAATTAAGAAAATAATTTACAAAAATATGAAATCAATTAGATGCACGTACCAAACCAGAGCAGGGAGAATCAGTAAACTTCGCCATCGTTTTGTTCAGGCTATATGTCTCTACTAAAACATCAATAGAATCCAGCACCAGCATTGCTAATTGTTTTACTTTTTCAGCAACCTCATCATCGGAAATGTACTTGTATGGCTCTAAAGTTTCAGGCTCAAAGCTGACTGGTGCTCGACCACATTTCCTTGCAAATTTGAGACCATCCTCCCAATTCTGATGGTTTTGCTATAGGCTTTAATCATATTTGAAATGAGCTTACGACGAGGGAAATTTGATGGATCACGTGTGTAAGATTTCAACTTGTGTTTCTGTTTTTTCATTTTCAACATCCGTATGTTGATTAGTGGGCTTTCTAACGAAGAATGTTGTCTTTCATTTTTATGATCTTGAAGAAACCAATTCAACCTCATGTTTTATTATATGGTTTCCAAGTAAAGTTGTTATGAGGATGTCCACTCTATTTATGAAGCTTGTCTGTTCGACGACGACCACCCACCGACCAGAAGTCCGCCGCCGCTGCTGCTGCCGCCTGCCACCATTCGACTCTCTCATCTCTCCCGAAGCATATGGGGGTAATTCTGGTATTTCGCTAACTTTCTTGTATTTATATGATCATTTTACCTTCCTGGGTTTTCTTTGGTGAATTTATATAATCATCTGAATCCTGCAAAATCCATCTTTTAATCAATTTTTTTGGTTCATATTCATGCTCTTTATTTCGGTTCTTATCTGGGCATGTTTCTTGAATTCTTGGATGCATTTCTTGTTAATTTGTGTTTTTTTTGGGTCTGATGACCAAGTTCTTAAATCGTCTAGAAACCCTTTTCAATCTTTTTTGTGATCCCAATGCCCAAAAAGATATTTTTTTTTATTTTACCAATTTGTGAAAATCTCATCTTTGTTGGATTCTAATTGAGTCATGCCAAAACCCTATGGTCATTATATATTATTATAAATTTGTTTTAATTATATATTATTAATTATGTAATTGATTATTTTTTCTAGATGTCATTAAAATATATAAGATAATCATTGAATTTTAACAAAATACTTAATTTTTTTTTATATAAAAAACATTATATTATTAAGCTTAAATTAAACAAATTTATAAAAAAAAACATTATCACTTTCTCAAAACCATCCAAAATCGTACTGTAAATCGACAAAAAAATAAACTGAAACATTAAAATCGTGATGTATCTCGCTGCATTACGCGAGTACGCTTCTATTAATTATTAATGACACTAAGGGGTTGTTTGGTTGTTTTTTATTAAGTCCTAGATAGATAAAGTTGGCTGGATGGATAAAGTTAGCTGTATAGATTGAATAAAGTTGTAGTTTGTTTATTGGGCTAAATAACATATTAACATGTCTAAATCATAAAAATGACCGTTCTACCCTTTTATTTATTTTTTGTTTTATTATCTCTATACACCAACCCAAGTTTTTCAATTTCAAGTTTTTCAATTTCAACCATCAACCCTGCTGACTACTGTAGTATTGTTATGGTTTTTTCATTAAAGCCATTTTGATTAAAAAAAAAACTTCCACCACCAATGTTGACCTCCATGAAATCCACCAGCATAAAAAAATTTCAATTTTCAGCATCCAACCCACTTGCTATCTTAGAGAGAAATAATTCTTTTTTTATTTATGAAGTATGAAGTGAACCATTAAGAGGTAAACAAACAGCCCCTAAGCACTCTTGAATTACTTGTATCCTCGTAGTTTTATAATGATTCTTTCACTCCTATCCCCTCATAAGAGGAGCCGTAGGTGGGTATTCAAATAAAGGGGAGCACCTTGCTATCGTGCGCATCTTCCAGTAATAGGGGGAGCCTCTTAATGGTTCCATTAAGAGGCAATGTATGAATCGCTAAAAGGTAAATTCTGTTTGGCAAAAAAAAAGATTGCCTCTTAATGGTTCCAAAATCCTTTTAATGATTTTGTATCCTGAACCTCCCTTAACCATTAAGAGCCTTGATTTCATTATGAATAATTAGCAAACAACCATATTTCATTTTACACTATGTCATAAAAACCTCTTAATCATTCAAACCACTTAATCATTGTGCACTAAACCATTCAATAACTGTCAAACAGTCCCTTTGCGAATAAGTCATGAACTAAACCAATAAGTTGTTAACAAACACTCATATATGGCTTAGCGAATAAGCTATATATGCCATTAAACCCATTAAGTTATTAACAAACAACCCCTAATATCAAATTATATATTGCAATTTTTGATAACGTGAAAAAATTATTTAAAAAAAATTCCCACATACGATCATGTTCTTTAAATTTGGAGTTTTTTATTAGCTTATCTCTCCTATTTTCTTTATCTGGAGAATCAGTTGGAGAAAAAGTGGGCTATAATCTCCATAATCTCACTTTTCTCCGCTAGGGGTGTACGAGGGTTGAGTTGGGCGGTTTGGGACATTTTTACAACCCAACCTAATTATGGCGGTTTGGAAAAACTCAACCCAACCCAACTCATTCAAAAGTATAACCCAACCCAACCCAACCCTTGTGGGTTATGGCGGGTTGGGGGTTTAGTAGATTACATAAAATTGTAAAATGAAGTTCGCTAAATACTACTAAGAATATACAAACGTTTAGCGAACCAATAGGTTATTTGGTTAGCATTTAGCAGTGCTAGGCCTGTAAATGAACCAAACGTTTGGCAAACCGTTCGGGAGAATTTCGTTTATATTCGTTTATTTAAGAATTGATCTGTAACACCCCGAGTTTCGAGAGGTATCAATTCAAGTTAATACAGAAACCGATATATAAAGGAAAAATAAGATATTTTATTTTGGACTTGAATCCTAGATTTTATAGTCTAGATGGATAAAGGATTCAATTACGAGTCCAACGGTTCTTTCCGGAGCAAAAACGGAGCTATAACGAAGAAGTTACAGCCAAAACAGTATCGGGAAGAAAACCAGGGAAGCGGGCGACTTATGCCGCGACTTAAGGTCGCGACACAAGTCGCGAAATCCACTGTTCCAGCTTAAATCGCGATTTTTCAGCCTCAAACTTCATTTCTTCATATCTTTTGATCCAGAGCTCCGATTTGGGTGATTCAAGTTGCTACGGTTTCGTATTTGAGAGCTCTTCAAGGATCTAGCAAGATATTGGAGGTCCATTGGAGTATACAAGAGTATTTTGTGGTGGTAAGCTCCTCATCTCTTCCATTTCATCTCCTTCACCAAGTTTTCTAGGGTTTCATCCACCCTTTGTGCTCCCTTTCATAGATTGGAGATTTGTGGTCATTTTAGTGAACTAGAAGTATTTTGGTTGGTGGATTCAAGCTTGGGTTAAGGTAATCTTCTATTCTCTTCGGTTATGGAAGTTAGGGTTTTGGTATTAGTTGAGGTATTCATGTTCATGGTTTGGGAAACGATTATTTGTGGTTGATTATGTTATGTATGGTTGATTATGTATGGATTTAGGTTTTGGAAGTTTTGTCTTGAGAATCCAAGTGCTCTTCAAAGGAGCTCTAGTTGGGGGGAAAATCTAGATTTAGCCTAAATCTAGCAAGGTGAGTTCAAGTTGATTTGTGAAAACGGTGTACATGCCAAAATGTCTATTTTAAAGTGTTTATGTGTTTTACATGAAATTATCAAATGTTGGGTTATTTGTTGATCTTGATTATTCGAAGTATTTAACTTTACAACTTTGTATAACACCCACATTTGGGATTTTTGGGCATTTTGATAAATGTGTTACAAACGAATGTGTTTTGAGGTCTTATTGCATAAGTAGATCTTTGGTCAAAGAAAATACACTTTTAAATGTTTATCGGTTCCATGCATCATCATGAAATGGAGTGTTTTATAAAGTATTACTTGCACTTTTATGTGAGGTATTTGAAAGAGCGTTTATAGTCTCATTTTATGATTTTCATTCTTATCAGCAGTTAAATTTGGAAAATGCATATTTTGTGTTATGAGTTCATTTGGAAAATGGGTTGCCTCAACTAATGTTGAGTTTTGAACTAATCTTACTTTTAGTCGCGGTGTTTACATATCCGTTGGTCGAGTGCGTTTTATTGTAATTTATTTCATTTACCAATTGGTCAATGGGTTGCTAAGCCTGCGGCTTGGTGTTTTTAATTGATTTGGGGTCTTTGGACAATTGTCCAGTTTTGGTAGCTCGACTTCGAGCCTTATTGGGCCTTATGCGTATTATTTGGCTTATTGGATGCATTTGGGAGTCATGACCCCGTATTTGGTTTATTATTGTTCCGGCGTTGGGACGATTAGTTTTCCACGTCGAGGCATGTTAGGTTCCGGGTGAGGTTTAAGTCCTACATGCTGCACGTTAGGTTCCGGGTGAGGTTTAAGTCCTACGTGCTACGCGCCAGGTTCCGGGTGAGGTATAAGTCCTGCGTGCTCAAGTATTACGATATTGGATGAGGGGCTCGACATAGGAACCCGACGGGGTTGAACTCGAGTTTCCGTGGGTGTACGTTTAAAGCTACTGAGCCTGACATCCCTTGCGTGTACTTTGTTTATATGACTAGTCATAACAACATAAAATGGGCTTACTTTGTGGACCGTCACATTTTATGGAATCGGGAATCCCCCGTCACCGAAAGGTGTTGTTTTTAGGTATTGAATTTTATTATCCAAGTTTTCGGTGACGTTTTGTATATTTGGGTTTTACCCTTGATTTATGGGTTGAGTATTATGCCCCACCCGTGTTTTGAGTGTTTTGAGATTTAAGGTTTAACCGTATCTTCTTAAATGGAGAGTTCAATTTATATTTACACTTTGCGTGAGTTTTGGATTAAAGCTAATTTATGAATGGACGACTTACATTGGTGTCATTATCTTCGAAGTAGTTGGTTTTGGAAAATGTCTAAATTGGTGTTCTTTGTCTAAATTGCATATTATTGGAAAATGAGTTTTTTTCTCTTGTAAGACGTATCATATTGAAGGGCTATAACTTTAACTGCATTCTTTCTCTTTTAAACGAATATTTTATATATGTTGAAAAACTCTTGAGCTCACTAGGCGTTAAGCCTAACCTTTTTATTTGTCGGCATGTGCATCAGGTTTCAAGGTTGGGAGTTGGTCCTAGCAATCCTAGGAAGAGTCGAGCTTTAGCTTTGTGCAAGCGTAAGTAGTTGGTGAAGTCTTCCGCAACGTTGGAGATAGTAACTATTATGGGGTTTTAGTAGCACCCGTCCTTATCATAGACTTTTGTATAGAATGAATGGTTGTATTGAGGTTAAGTCATAGTTTGTGGTTGAAGATGATTTATTTATTTATGTATTTAGTAAATTTTTAATAAGTTGCTATTTTCAGATTTAAGGGTGTTACAAGTTGGTATCAGAGCTTAAGTTTGAGAGATTTAGGTATTGATTTTAGGATGCCTAGACTCAAGCTAGCGTTTTTATAAGCAAAGATAAGTGGAGTTGCCATTAATTACCTTAAGATAAGATAATTTGAGATTGACCAAGTCGTGGGAAACGGGAAACTTGTCGAGGGTCTCAAGGATGATTGTGTACTGTGCGTTCATAATGGCACCTGACCAGTGTCATGGTGAACCTACATGCTACATATGTATACTTGATCTACCTCTGGAGGATGACCGTTGGGGTAATGAGAAGTTCCTAGGTGAGTTAGCTAAGAAAGGATTGATGTGTATATCAAGGTCACCTGGAAGTGATAACTAAGTGCGAGGAGGTCACTAAGTTGATCCTCTTGGGTCGGAAATTTTGGTTGGATTAGATTCGTGAGTTAGTAGACCGAAGCTATTCAAGGAGAATTCGTAAGTTTATTAATTATTGAGATTGTGGCTTAAGATGTTTGATGCATCCGGATGACAATAGTATGTCAGGTTTTTTTTGGGAAGTGTATATGATGCCAAATGCCGATCAAATTCTTGCACTAAATTTATTTCCGAAATAAATTTGCATAAATTGTTTCTTATGTTCGTAACACAAAAAGTGGTTTATATTATAAAGTTTTGGTAGAGCATTTAAAACGCATCAGATTTGAAACTGTGAGCTTAAGCATACTTGAGATTGTTTTGTTGCACGTAATTGCAAATTGTTATCAAAAATCTCTTTATTCACGTCTCCTGTTTAACGCTATTTGCGGATATTGTAATATCCATATTTTAATGTCATTTGAGTATTGGGCAAGTAGCTATGATATTTTAACCTAGGCATTGGATCTCCTCCACATATGTCAATGGTTTTAAAGGAAAAGTTATTCCCACGCGTTGAGTCGGAATTTCTTGTGAATTTTAGTTTGTGTGAGTTTTGTTGAAATTTCATGGAGTATTGTTTTACACGATGTCTTTTTATGCGTGAGTTTTAATTTTGTTTTTCTTTTAGCTTGCGAGTTATTTAGCGTCGTGTCCCATGTAAATTTTGTAAAGCGCTATTTCACTTTTCATTTCAGTAAAAGGAGGAAACTCCTAAAAGTTTAATATTTTAAAAGTATTGTCGTTTTACACTTTTGTCGAGTAATGAAAGTTTGACGCCAATTGGTTTTCACGTTAGTAAGTCTTACGAAAATTCAGTTGGGTTTAGGGTGTCTCGTCTTACGTCATTTTGCGTTGCGTAAATAATTTTGAGAACATGTGCATATGCATTATTGTGTGTATTAACTTACGAGTTTTGTTTAATACTTTGTTTCATGCAAGTCTTACACCTACATCTTGGAACCATAAGAGGCACCTTGAAAATTTTAGTGTCTCATGATTGCATCTTGAGTTTCACACGGGTATATGTGCATACTTTTGGGTTGGATCTGATTTTCACTCGCGTGAAAAAAAAATGTGATATATTTATGTTATCTCATATTAAACTTTTAATCTAAACGTGCTTCAATTGTGGACCTTACTGTTATAAATTTTTCGCAATGCATTTATTGAGTTAACAATGTTTATATCGTTGCATTTACTTTTTGGTCAAAGGTGTTTATCTGTACGATCTGAAGCTTTAAAACTCGATTTGAAACTTTATTTGTATTCCCACTATTTTACCAGGCCTTGAGGATTAAACTAATGCGTTTAGGATTGTTGATAATTTTAGGCCACAACGCCTTTTGGTTAAAGAGGAAGGATAAAAAAAAATTAAAGTTGTGAATTTCTCTTTTGAAATTGTACAAACCTTTATTGCACGTGTTGTGGTGCATGAATCCATTTTCTCTTATATGGTGTAAAATGTTGCGCATGTTTTATTTTTGTCTTTACTAACGTAAGTATTGAACAAACGAGTTTTTGGAAATGGTTTCATATCCGTTGTGTGATTAATCAATTTTGAAACCTAACGCATGAACGATAGTGTATTTTGCCGTACGTTTAATCGTTAGGAAGCCTTTGTATTCGAAATTTTTATAAACTCAAATTGGCATACTAGTTGGAAAAACCTTGAACTCATTAGGCCTAGAGATTTCAACCCTGGCGTAAGAGCAGTTGTAATTAGGGCCTAAGGGAGTCCTTGGAATTGAAGGCGTCGGATGTTCCGACTTGCGGTCAGTCATGAAAGTTTGAGTTTCAGTTTTGAATCTGTGCGCATTTGTTTTATGGAAGTAGTAGATTTAAGTCTTCTCCGCTAGTTAAGGGGTGATTTTATACTTCGGTAATCGTGCGGGATAAGGTTTTATGTGACTATCTGCGCTTCTTTTGGGATTCGTTGTGATGGATTGCTAGTCGGTGTCACATCATGGGTTGTGTTGTCGGCATACCGTTTTGGTGGGTTTCGCGATTAAAAGGAAATTTTGGTGATCTGTTTGTTAGAAATGCGCGATTTGGAATTTTAGCATTTTGTTAGGTGTCAACCTTAGTGCGACGATCCGTCTGGAATGAAATCGTGGACGGGATGTCCACATTTTCGAGGTCACCGTTTAGTCTTAAGTGTCGACTTGTTTTCTTGAAGTCAATGGATCTTGGAATGTTTAGAAGTATTCCGGTTGGATTATGGGAAATAATGACCTTTCGGTGACGGGGATTAAAAGAGGGTTAAGTGTTGATGTTTAAGTAACGATGGGTATAAGCATCCCCGTGGTGATAAAGACTTTGTTAAAGGAATGTTGTGTGGTTGGGGTTGGAACGGAGTTGAGTGATAGCCGAATTTGGGTTAACCAGTTACCTAAAGGACGCATTGGTGCGCCTTGGAATGACATATTCATCAATATTAGGAGTGGATCTGTAGGAATCTGAGGATTCATGGGATTTGGGATAATCGACTATCTGTAGAGCGTAATGGTATGTTTCTGGTGGAAATACAATGCTTGGGTCTATAGAAGTGTGGGAGCACTTGCAGAAATTGTCCGGGTCAGCTTTGAGGAACGGATTTAAAGGTTGCTATGGTTCAGACCAAACTAGTCGTTAGGAAATTTC
This sequence comes from Arctium lappa, assembly GCA_023525745.1. Classification (NCBI taxonomy): domain Eukaryota; kingdom Viridiplantae; phylum Streptophyta; class Magnoliopsida; order Asterales; family Asteraceae; genus Arctium; species Arctium lappa. Next base: position 14,108,711 of record CM042056.1, on the reverse strand, counting down.
GCCAAAGGACAATAACTCTTTAGTGATGATGATTTTGGAGACATTTGGGGGGAATGTCGAGGTGGAATTTAAGTACAAATGAATTTTGAGGAGACTTCGATGCGTCGTAATCAGAAATATCTAAGGGAATAGTTCGGATTGGGGTATTCTTGATGGAAATGACTAGATAAGGTCGTAAGTTGCTTTCGGGGTATTATGAGGAAATCTAAGGTTGGGAGTCAACCGAGAGTGAACGATTTAGAAAATGTTTAATCAAGGACTCAACTTTCATCCTGGCGTCAGTGAAATATTTTGAACGTTGAGATTTAGTTTGTAACGGCACGTTATGAGAAACTCAGCGAAAACCTCAACCGGAATGTAATCGGGTCTGTATATGAGGTGAAGTTTTATGAAGGCATCCATTTGGGATAGGGAATCAATCGATCTTTCAAATGTGAATGTTGGGTGCTTGATGATTCCAGATTTCGAGGACGAAATCTCTTTTAAGGTTGGGAGGATTGTAACACCCCGAGTTTCGAGAGGTATCAATTCAAGTTAATACAGAAACCGATATATAAAGGAAAAATAAGATATTTTATTTTGGACTTGAATCCTAGATTTTATAGTCTAGATGGATAAAGGATTCAATTACGAGTCCAACGGTTCTTTCCGGAGCAAAAACGGAGCTATAACGAAGAAGTTACAGCCAAAACAGTATCGGGAAGAAAACCAGGGAAGCGGGCGACTTATGCCGCGACTTAAGGTCGCGACACAAGTCGCGAAATCCACTGTTCCAGCTTAAATCGCGATTTTTCAGCCTCAAACTTCATTTCTTCATATCTTTTGATCCAGAGCTCCGATTTGGGTGATTCAAGTTGCTACGGTTTCGTATTTGAGAGCTCTTCAAGGATCTAGCAAGATATTGGAGGTCCATTGGAGTATACAAGAGTATTTTGTGGTGGTAAGCTCCTCATCTCTTCCATTTCATCTCCTTCACCAAGTTTTCTAGGGTTTCATCCACCCTTTGTGCTCCCTTTCATAGATTGGAGATTTGTGGTCATTTTAGTGAACTAGAAGTATTTTGGTTGGTGGATTCAAGCTTGGGTTAAGGTAATCTTCTATTCTCTTCGGTTATGGAAGTTAGGGTTTTGGTATTAGTTGAGGTATTCATGTTCATGGTTTGGGAAACGATTATTTGTGGTTGATTATGTTATGTATGGTTGATTATGTATGGATTTAGGTTTTGGAAGTTTTGTCTTGAGAATCCAAGTGCTCTTCAAAGGAGCTCTAGTTGGGGGGAAAATCTAGATTTAGCCTAAATCTAGCAAGGTGAGTTCAAGTTGATTTGTGAAAACGGTGTACATGCCAAAATGTCTATTTTAAAGTGTTTATGTGTTTTACATGAAATTATCAAATGTTGGGTTATTTGTTGATCTTGATTATTCGAAGTATTTAACTTTACAACTTTGTATAACACCCACATTTGGGATTTTTGGGCATTTTGATAAATGTGTTACAAACGAATGTGTTTTGAGGTCTTATTGCATAAGTAGATCTTTGGTCAAAGAAAATACACTTTTAAATGTTTATCGGTTCCATGCATCATCATGAAATGGAGTGTTTTATAAAGTATTACTTGCACTTTTATGTGAGGTATTTGAAAGAGCGTTTATAGTCTCATTTTATGATTTTCATTCTTATCAGCAGTTAAATTTGGAAAATGCATATTTTGTGTTATGAGTTCATTTGGAAAATGGGTTGCCTCAACTAATGTTGAGTTTTGAACTAATCTTACTTTTAGTCGCGGTGTTTACATATCCGTTGGTCGAGTGCGTTTTATTGTAATTTATTTCATTTACCAATTGGTCAATGGGTTGCTAAGCCTGCGGCTTGGTGTTTTTAATTGATTTGGGGTCTTTGGACAATTGTCCAGTTTTGGTAGCTCGACTTCGAGCCTTGTTGGGCCTTATGCGTATTATTTGGCTTATTGGATGCATTTGGGAGTCATGACCCCGTATTTGGTTTATTATTGTTCCGACGTTGGGACGATTAGTTTTCCACGTCGAGGCATGTTAGGTTCCGGGTGAGGTTTAAGTCCTACATGCTGCACGTTAGGTTCCGGGTGAGGTTTAAGTCCTACGTGCTACGCGCCAGGTTCCGGGTGAGGTATAAGTCCTGCGTGCTCAAGTATTACGATATTGGATGAGGGGCTCGACATAGGAACCCGACGGGGTTGAACTCGAGTTTCCGTGGGTGTACGTTTAAAGCTACTGAGCCTGACATCCCTTGCGTGTACTTTGTTTATATGACTAGTCATAACAACATAAAATGGGCTTACTTTGTGGACCGTCACATTTTATGGAATCGGGAATCCCCCGTCACCGAAAGGTGTTGTTTTTCGGTATTGAATTTTATTATCCAAGTTTTCGGTGACGTTTTGTATATTTGGGTTTTACCCTTGATTTATGGGTTGAGTATTATGCCCCACCCGTGTTTTGGGTGTTTTGAGATTTAAGGTTTAACCGTATCTTCTTAAATGGAGAGTTCAATTTATATTTACACTTTGCGTGAGTTTTGGATTAAAGCTAATTTATGAATGGACGGCTTACATTGGTGTCATTATCTTCGAAGTAGTTGGTTTTGAAAAATGTCTAAATTGGTGTTCTTTGTCTAAATTGCATATTATTGGAAAATGAGTTTTTTTCTCTTGTAAGACGTATCATATTGAAGGGCTATAACTTTAACTGCATTCTTTCTCTTTTAAACGAATATTTTATATATGTTGAAAAACTCTTGAGCTCACTAGGCGTTAAGCCTAACCTTTTTATTTGTCGGCATGTGCATCAGGTTTCAAGGTTGGGAGTTGGTCCTAGCAATCCTAGGAAGAGTCGAGCTTTAGCTTTGTGCAAGCGTAAGTAGTTGGTGAAGTCTTCCGCAACGTTGGAGATAGTAACTATTATGGGGTTTTAGTAGCACCCGTCCTTATCATAGACTTTTGTATAGAATGAATGATTGTATTGAGGTTAAGTCATAGTTTGTGGTTGAAGATGATTTATTTATTTATGTATTTAGTAAATTTTTAATAAGTTGCTATTTTCAGATTTAAGGGTGTTACATGATCGAACATGAATACATTTTTTTGTTCGTTTAGTTAAATGAACGAACATGAACAATGAGCTCGTTCGTTCATTTATGTTCGTTGATGTATGTTTATTTATGTTTGTTTATATATAAATATATTATGATATTAATATGTAAAATCATTAATTATATTAAAATTTAAGAATTCTTTTTTTATTATTCATAAATTTACTCGATTTTTCATTTTGTTATGTTATTTCGGAACGAAATGATGATTAATGATATTGTTTTTTTGTTCATTTGTGTTCATTCGTTTATGTTTGCTTGTTTACGTTCATTTAACATCTTAACGAACAAACGTAAATGAACACGAACAAACACATTTTCTTAACAAACGAACATGAACACAAAAAATTACGTTCTTTTACCGTTCGTTTTCATTCATTTGTTTGGTTAAGTTTAATGAACGAACACGAACAAGTCTCCATTAGTTTGTTCGGTTAAGTAAAATGTATTATATATATATATATATATATGTTTTTTTATTCTTGTATTATATATATATATATATATATATATATAGTGGAAGGATATTTTGCAACCCTTAAAAAGGTTGCAACCATTGCAACCCACATCTTAACCGTTGGATTCATGATCGGCGGTTATTTTATTTTTCTTTTTCTTTTTTTTTTAATTAAAAATATTAGGCCCCATATCTATTGTAACCGCCGATCATGAATCCGACGGTTAAGATGTGGGTTGCAAAGTTTGCAACCTTTTTAAAGGTTGCAAATTAAACAACCCCTATATATATATATATATATATATATATAGTCGGCGTTGGAGTTTGGCCGGTGATGGACCAAATCACAGAGGACGATGGTCCTTGTGTTTTACAATCACACACACACACACAATATATATATATATATATATATACACACACTAGAGTAATTAACATATTTGGTCTCTAAACTTTTATGGTTTTATACAAATATAAGGAAAAAAAAAGAATTGCAAATAGGGGACAAAAATATGGTTGGACGAAAATGCCCCTGCCTTTAACGGTGTTAGTGTCCAGGGACCTTTTTTAGAGCAAAATCCATACCCTAGGGACGTAAACTTGAATTATGAAACCATAGGGACCTCTTTCAAAGAAATCACTAAACGTCAGGGACCAAAATTGGGGTTTACTCCTTATTCTATTGCCTTTTGCAATTATTTAGTATTCTAAGCATTGCATGGTAGTCTTCAACATCTGCATGGATATAGTCTGCAGGAACATTTTAAGTGTAACAAAATGAAGGCCATCCACAGGATAAAAATATGAAAGGAGATATGGTAATAAATGTTAAAACTGCAAGCATATGCAAAATTGTATGATAGAACTCCCTATAAGAACAATTGTATGTAGAAGAATATGAAAGGAGATATGGTAATAGGTGCAAGAACTGCAAGTGTATGCAAATCTATATGATAGAACTCCCTAAGAACAATTGTATGTAGAAGATGTTTAGCATGATATTGTAGTGACATGGTATAATCGAAATCTGTATGATAGAACTCCCTAAGAACAATTGTATGTAGAAGATGTTTAGCATGATATTGCAGTGACATGGTATAATCAAACTGAATTTCATGTACCATACCAAGGAAGCCTGAGCTTTTACATCTTCAAGGTCGAAGTTCCAGCCACTAATCCCTCTTTTATATTCGTTCTAGAAACAAGTTAGGAAACACAATTAGGAACCAGAAACGAATAAACACAAACAAGAATCACTTAGACCAATCATCAATGAGTGGGGGGAGATGAGAGAGAGAAGAATGGATGAGGAATAGACAAATAAAAGAAAATCATGCCCCAAAGGTCGAATGAAAATAAAAACTCAAGTTAACAAGCCTCATCCAACAACTAATTCATCAAATATAGGAAATGTTTTAGCAGCTACCATCCCATAGTACATGAATACATAGCATAAATTTAAAACCATACTCAACGCAGTGCATCCAGAAAGAAACCACAAAACAAATATATGATTGAACATGTTCCCTATATACCATACCTGTGACATTTCTTCCTTCTGTCCACCAGGTATCTTCTTTTGTACGAGCATATCTTCTTCCTTTCTCTATTATTCCAACACATCAACATATCTTCTTCCTTTCTCTATTATTCCAACACATCAATTTATTGACTTGGTAAAACAGAGTTGAAATAAGATGAATGGATTCAATAATATCAAAGTAATCTGAAAGAAAAATAATAGAGGGACCTTCAATGCTTCCAACACATCAATTTATTGACTTGGTAAAACAGAGTTGAAATAAGATGAATGGATTCAATAATATCAAAGTAATCTGAAAGAAAAATAATAGAGGGACCTTCAGTGCTTGAAGGCGATCACCAAGTACAGACAGTCCTTCCAATGCTTCAGAAGCTTCTTTGCAGAAGGACGTTTTGAAGGATCTTTAACCAGGCAACTTGCAATGAAGCAACGTCGTTTGAGAAGAAGAATTTGTTACCTGAGCAGAACCTGGAATGAAGCAACGCCCGTTTGAGAGAGATCCGATCGAGAGCAGCGTTGAGAAACGCCGTTTTGAGAGAGATCCGATGGAGAGCAACGTAGGATTAGCGTTTGAAAGCAATAAAAGTAATTTCCTTTAGGTATTGTGTATAGTTAAGCTGTACCAAAGCTCTATTAAGTTGTAAATTAAGTAATTTGCTTTAGATGGTTGTATGTTGTGCTTAAAATCTTGTGATAAAGAGTTTTTATGTCGTTTTTATAATATAGTATAGATAGATAAGATCTACTTGCAGTTATGAAATAATTTGTTGTGAACTCTAATTTTGGTCCTTAAGGTTTAGTAAAAAGTCTGAAAGTGGAACTTGAGTTTAATAAGTCCATAAAGCATTCTTGTGGTTTTCATTTTACTTTGAAAGTGATCCATGATCATTAACCTCGTTAAAAAATATGTTAAATCAAGGATGTTTTGGTCTTTTCTCTCATTTCTTTAATTTTGTGTTAAATTTTTAATATTAATTTTTTTTAAAACAAAATTAAGGAAATAAATAAAAAAAAATTTTAAATGGAGTTAGTGATTAGAGGCCACTTTATATAATAATTTTCTTTCAGACTTTTCATTAGGCTATGTTTGATAAACTAGTTTTTCAAAACGCTACTATGAATAGCTTTTCAATAAGTTATGGTCATCCAAATAGACCCTAAAAAAAACTAGCTTATAAGCTAGCTTATAATCTAAAGGATCAAATTACAAAGTTTACTCTAATTTTTTTAACGGTTGAATGATTACAAAGGACCATTTTTGTAATACGAAATAATTTTGGGAGGAGACGTGGCAAACTTATTCACATTACAAGACTGTGTGGCTCAAGGCCATTTCATTTCATTTCAATTGCAACTTCCAAATGTTAGTTCAACAACACGCGGTGAAGCAGCAAGCGCACAGACCTCTATCAATGGCGACCACCACCTCTTCCACATTCGCCTTCTCCAAACTCAACTTTCCACTAATATTTACCAACAACATTTCTTCATCTTCAACATCGCCTTTCCACACCAAAACTAGGCTCCCTCCGATTACTTCTAAACCGAACAGAATAATATCAGTTTCTTCCTGTTTGATTGATAGTTCTTCAGTCGAGGCAGTCAAAAGTATCAGCCCCAAAGTTAAGGTGGAAACATGGTATTATCCGTTTCATTCATTAGGTTTTTTATAATGCGTTGATTATATTGTAATGCGCTATCTGTTCGTTTTTTTAATTTACTTTATTGATCTCAACATTCAATGGGATCAATCATATATGTTATGGAGAATTATAAACTGAGGAGATTAGGTCTTATTATGCGAATCATGATTTATTCTGGAACTTCTGTGCAAAGTAAAATCGAATCATAATTCATATAGAGGAGGCAGTATATGTGTATTGTGTAATGTCCCTGTTGCGGAGAAGCGGCTAATCATGGAGGTTTATGATTGCTAGAACACTATCTGGGCCATTCTGGTCTTATAATACAGAATACATATGATACACACACGTAAATTTTTGAATTGATTGGGCAATAGGGAAATCAATGAATTTGATGACTGTTTAGAAGCTTTCTTAAGACCAGAATGTTATGAAGCCTGATTCATTGTGACCAGAGCATTACTTATAGATTCAAATTTGTGATACAACTGTTATTCTTGCGGTTAGGAAGATGGTTTGTTTGTTGCATCGCTATTCGTTGGACGTTTTCTTATAGATATTGGCAATGTTTTTCTTTGTATATGCTACACAAGTCACGGGAGATAATAAGAATAAACGTTGGCAAATAGCTAGAGTACGTAAATCTCATGTCTTCTGACTTATTTGTTTCTTGCACTTGTTATTGCGTGTGTGATTATCGATCCAAATACTGGCTGTGTGTTTTAAGGCTATGTTTGGCACACTAGCCAATAAGCTAGCTGTCGGCTGACAAGTCCGTTAGCTGGAAAACTAACTGTTGGCTAATAAGCTATCTGTTAGCGGATAAGCTAAATGATAAACTAGTAACGTTTGGTAAAAACTAGCTGAAAAACTAGCTGAAAATGTAAATGACCTAAAAGGACATGTTAAAATGACCTAAAATGGCTTCTAAGGGGCATAATTGGAAAAAGAACAGTGAAAAAAGCCCCTGGAGCTTATTGAAAAGCAATCTGAAGTAGCTTTTCAAAAAGCTATGTTATGGCTTACCAAGTGGGGTTTTTTCAATAAGTTAAAAAACTAAGCTAGCTTGTTGTTGCCAAATATAAGTAAGGAGAAATTGATGGTCTAGTTTCTGTTGAGTTACATAGTTGTGCTTGAAAGACCTGATAAACGTATGACTTCTTTTGTTGCCAAGGTATACATTTGTAACTTCACTGAAATGAGTTGATTTTGTTTGTGTTGTAGTGTGTGGAATTGGAAAGGCTATTCTATTCGATATCAATATGCTGGGAAAAGTGGCCCTGCATTGGTTTTGGTTCATGGTTTCGGAGCAAACAGGTCCACCATCATTCATATTTTGCTTCTCGTCAACTATGTGATATAGGTATTAACTGCATTATATCACAAAAAGAATCTTGTTTCAATTGCATATATATATAGTGCCTTGATAGTCCCATATATTCAAATGTTTAACTTCTGATCACTCAAAATGCTCACATTGTACATGTTCAATTGAAATACTTTGTTTGTTCTGTCCTTGGATAAATCTCCTTCAAAACTCTAGAGTCAGCAAAAGGCTGTAAATTGGAACCAAAAGACCCTCATTTCATCGTGTAACTGGACCGGGCTCAGTCTAGTTACAGTTACAACCAGTTAGTAAGGATCGATCTCCAATGAGCAACAACTAGTTGGGATCAATTAACGGTTGCTTAGGACCAGTTCTTGTAGGCCCCGGAAAATCTTCACTTTTGACCTTTTTGTGATCTTTTCTCCATTTTATGGCCTATAATGGCTTTTTTAAGAGTATTTTGGTTTAATAACTATAAGTAGGCATTATTAGGAGTAAAAGTTTTAAAAGTACAAGAAAATGTCAAAACTAAGGATGATGCTGTGCATAAAAGAACCCAAGCAAGCAGCAGTTACAGCTGATCCCTGCTAGTCATTGTAGAGCAATTGTTCCTAATTGGCCCAGTACCTGGTTCTAACCAGCCTCCTCTGGTCCCAGACTTGACAGACACCGGGTCATGTGATGCAAAAAAGAGGGTTTGGACTAGGACCTCACCAGTCTTAAGTGGTCTTGGTTCTTTTTGGGTCTGGTCAGCTCTGTTCTTTTGCGTATATCTAATTGTATGTTATAGTTATTTGTAAAAGCTAGATCAAGAACCTTCTATTGGGCTGATTATTATAATACCCGAGCTTAACTACGCAGATTAACAAAATGGCCTAGAATGTTTCCAAGACCTCGTCTCTAGATGCCAATAAATGTGTGATGCTTTTTTAACTTTCATATCATTTTTTTTTGTCTCATCTAGGACGCTACTTGAAGCCATCTTTGAGTTCTTTGTTGCTTCAGATACACTGTCATACGGCTAAGTATCTCTAACTTATCTTCTTTGACAGTGACCATTGGCGGAAAAACGTTCCAGTTCTTGCAGAATCTCATAGGGTTTTCTCAATCGATCTTATTGGTTATGGTTACTCTGACAAACCGAATGCTCGTGAATTAGGAGACACTCCTTTCTATACATTTGAGACATGGGGTTCTCAGTTAAACGACTTCTGTACAGATATAGTTCAAGATAAAGCATTCTTTATATGCAATTCGATCGGAGGTACCACCATTTCGTTAGTTCTGAAATAAACCAAACATCTTTACGGTGCGTTTGGTATGCAGGATAGGACGGGACATGACAGTTAAAAAGTTTGTTGTTCCACGTTTGGGGCGACATTAGGCTGGGACAGGACCTGAGTGAGATAAAAGTGGTCCCACCAAAATAGGTGGAACAAAAATCAGGGAGATGAACAAGATTGGTAAATTACTAAACTACCCATGTCAAATTAAAACCTTAAAACATTCCACAATTCTTTCACCTCCCTTTCTCACTCTTGTCCATCCACTCATGTCCATTCCAGTCTCGTCTGCGTACCAAACGCACTCTAAACATAATTCAACAGGATACAATATTTTCAAAGTTGATTTGGTGTCTGCACAGGACTTGTTGGTCTTCAGGCAGCGGTGACGGATCCAAGCATCTGTAAGGGCATTGTGCTTCTGAATATATCTCTTCGTATGCTTCATATAACAAAGCAACCATGGTTCGGGAGACCCTTAATTAGATCTTTCCAGAACTTATTGAGGTAAGTCATCTCAGATTGAAGCTTTAGTTTGAAGTTCTTATAATTTGAAGTCACAATGGTTTAATGGTAGGAATACCCCTGTGGGAAAATTGTTCTTTCAAACCGTTGCCTCAAGAGAGGCGGTTAGGAATATCCTTTGTCAGGTATAATATTAAATTTAAACAACGTAAAACTAGATGTACAATAACTTTGAACTGACTGCATCCAATTAAGCACATGATCTACATTCTATGCAGTGTTACCATGACACTTCCCAAGTGACGGAAGAATTAGTTGACACAATCCTTCTTCCAGGGCTTGAGCCTGGTGCTGCTGATGTGTTTCTTGAGTTTATTTGTTATTCAGAGGGCCCTCTGCCTGAGGAACTACTGCCTCTAGTAAAGGTTGCATCTTTGGTTAAACCCTTATCATCCATGCCCAAGAAATTGCAACTGATGCCCTAACATTTGTGCAGTGTCCTGTGCTGGTAGTGTGGGGTGACAAAGATCCTTGGGAACCCATTGAACTTGGAAGAGCTTATGGAAATTTTGATCCCGTTGAAGATTTTGTAACCCTCCCGAATGTTGGTCACTGCCCTCAGGTACCCCTCCTCATCCCTTCCCCCAAAGAAAAACCAAAGATCATTTTTCACTACGAGTGCTCATAACAATCAACTAGAATCATGTTAGTTTATAGTCTAGTTTCTAGCGAGGGTTTCTTCTACCCTTCTATCGTATACCGGAGAAGTAATTGACGTTTTTTTTTTTTGGGAAAAAGAAGTAATTGACGTTTTGGATCATCGTACTTGGCTTTTGTTATCCAAAATCAGTTCTTCTTGTAACTTGTAGTGCTTTTTATGCCATTCTTGCAAGAACATTGGTTGGTTTGAAATGTAAAGCCAACTACAAGGAATCAAAAAGTCGCTCTCTCCTTTCCTAATCTGTACATCTGGTGCTTAAGGCGTGTGACCATGTTGTATCCATGAACTTCTTAGCACGACTACACGAGGTTATAGGATTGGGAATAAGGGAGGCAAATCTGTATCTTTTCAAAAGGTGGGAGAGATGAAAAATTCACATTTTGTTAAGTTGTAAACTTAGGTTAAAAGTTTAAGTAAACATACACTCCTCTGCAAAAAAGGGTATCACACCAACCTCTGGAGCACCCCCATGGTACAGTTCCCATGGGTCATGGCCATATGAGGAGGTAAATTCCGTATCCCAAGGTCAGGTGGGTGGTACATGGAGTTGAACCCTAGACCTACGCCCACCTCCTTACCTGCTAGACTAAAACATAAATTCTTATGCATGAACGAGAGAGAAAAGGAGCCAACACGATATGACCAATCTTTTTTACTTGACAGTTCGAGACTAATATAGACAGAAAAAAGGTAAACCAAGATAAAACTCGACTTTTAAAATTTAAAGTATATGTATATGGCAGCTTACCATCAAAGCTTATAGAATTTCCATTATCATCAATAGCTGGGCTGGGCCATTCGTTGAAGATAAAAGTAATATCGAACCAATATGAAGTTTTACCATGTGCAGTATTTTATGTACTTAACTTATGGAACAGGAATTGTGACCCTATTATTCTTGACTCCTTGGAATATCTGAATCTTTGATATCCATATATCATGCATTTGTATCCTTGCAACATAGTATATTACCATAGTTTGAGTTTGAGACACCTTTGGGCTCATGTGCACACAGGCAGATACTGCATTTTAGCATTACGATTCTGGTCAATCAGATACCTTTGTGTGGGATATATTGGGTTCGTTTGGTTTTATTCCGGTCAATTAGACATCGCCCTTGCCGTAAAGCCAGTGTCACCTTACATTGTGTTGTTGATCTATGCCTACGTTTGTGCAGGATGAAGCGCCTCATCTAGTGAACCCACTGGTCGAGTCTTTTGCCGCACGCCATGCAACAACAAAAAATTAGTCTTTGTTGGTACGCTATACGCACATTACTTGTGCATTGACAACCGAATGAGATTACCATTTTGTTCTTTTAATCATTACAAAATGGCACTCTTTGTACTCAAAAGAGCTGCAATTTTCTTGCATCAAACAAACAAGTGTTGTGTATGTATGCTGAATTGATTGCTAGAATAGAAGAACATAGTGATTTATAAAGAGAGAGCCCAGTGATGCTATACAAATTTTCTTGAAAAGTTTATACAATTGATTCTTTGGTAATGCTTATCGCCTCTCTTTCTGAAAGATGAAATGTATATGTCTATCTTACTTTTTTAAACCCTAGCTACATGCATATAGGTGGAATATACTGTTTGGTTTATTTTTCATGATGATTACAAACCGGCAATTTCAACACACATTTTACTTATTCTGTTAACACTATTGCACAAACAGGACGTCTTCACGGAAACACCTTGTTGGGGTAGATGTCAGGTCTATTTTATTTATCTTTTTAGATGGTGCAAAACACGAAAAATTTGGTTTTGAATGCAATTTGTTAATCTTACGGTTAGATTTACCATTCTATCAAAGATATTTTGACCAACTGGTCTTGATCCTTGACCAATTTTTCATTTGACAAATATTTAACGCTTAGTGAAAAGAAGTTAAAATTAATTTAACCCGGTTATTTGTCGACCATGTCAAGATTGATTGATATTTCGGTAACTTTGTCCAAATAATATCAAACAAAATAGTATAGGTTTTTGTGCAAGTTCTTATAAAAATTTCTTATGTCATATTTGTGTACGATCACAAGTTCTTATTTATCTTGATTGATGCTTATATTGTTAATGTTGTTTAATTAGTTTATTAATTGAGTTTTCTTTTAATAAGCCTAGAAAACAATTTTATAAGATATATAAATTAATAATTATATATTTATATTTTCTAATTTTGTTTTTATATATCTATGTAATGTTACAACTTAAATTGTTTATGTGTTAATTATTTTCTAAGTATATTACTATATAAACTAATTAATAAACTCCTTTTTTCTTTATTTATTTGGTGTACCTACTTGAACCGGATGAAAGGAAACTTCTGTGTCCAATTTTAGGGGGAGGACGGTGTTAAATTAATATAAAAACTGAAAATTAATCATTATATTTTTTAATTTTTTAGTGATTATATATATATATATATATATATATATATATCGTATGATTTATATAATTATCGATAAATAATAAACAAATAATTTATATAATTATTAATAAATAAAAAAGTGGGAATATTTATAAGAACATCTACTTTGTAATTATTGGAGTTTCTATATTATTAAGTTGATATAGATATAAAAAAAAAGAAAATAGATGCTCTAATTAATTAGGAATATGTTTGCATTTGTCCATAAATAATACTCCCCTCGCCTCGAGACACAAAAAATAATTTTGTTAAGTATATGATAGAACAAGAATACGAAATGGACTTTAATAATATGTGTATCAATGTATTTTTTAAGATCTTAGATTGTTAATTCAAGGGACATTTATATATCAATTATTAACCGTATTAAACAAATTGTATTATAGGCAAAATAAATTATTTGATTTATTATTATTATTATTATTTTATTTCGTACTTTATTAAAAAAAAATCATTAATTAATAATTATCCATGTTAAAAGATGGGGTTTCAAATACAAACCCTCTAATTAGTATAAACCAATCAAATGAGATACCTATAAAAAAATGATGAAAATGTATTTATTTAGATAAGAAAACAATCAAGATATTTATGAAACAAGATTTTCATTAGACTAGATTAAAACGTTTGACATTGATTTGTATAGTTTATAGTACTAATTAAAGAAAGGATTTGTTTTAAAATTCCTTTTGAATTCTTACAATTAAATTGATCATATTAAATTTATTAAAAACCTCTTAAATTATAATCCTCAATGTTTACTATTTCAAAAACATGCAATCTTCTTTCAATTATTAAATAATTTAGTACTAACAAGGTCAAGAATGTAAATTCCAAAAACAAAAATAAAAAATCCAAGGTGCCTTGTGAAAACATTGTTACATAATTTCTAGGAATTCCCATATTAATTTCTATGTTATTTAATCTCTCTCTCTCTATATATATAATCATATGTAAATGAGAAATTGACCACCTAAAAGTCAACTCATACAAAAAACCATATCTCATTTCCAATTTTCCATGAACCATAATCATAAAAAGAACACAAAAAATGAATCTTTTTTCATATAATGGTAAAAAAGAGTATTATCAATGAATACCCATGTGAATCTACAACTTCTATTTCAATTTGTACCTATACAGGACTATTCAAAATAGAAGAAAAATAGAACTCTATACAAGATTTGAAATTGAACATATGGACTTCAAAAGAATGTCTAAAATACCTAAGTCAATCTGCTATCACCACTAGAAAGTAACAAGTCAATCAAACAATTCTATGAATTCACCTGATCTGGTTATGATCATCGATCACACGATCAACAGGGACGACTGTGTTCTGTAACGCTGACTGTTTCTTCGATCGAGAGACCTCAATCTTCTTGGAGACAAGTTTGCTTGTTCTAAAGCATGCGATTGTAGCTCTGTTGGGTAATCTCGCAAACAACCAATTCGAGGTCCAGCTCCTGTGCTCCATTTGCACGAAAGCTGCCTTCCCAACTGAAACGATTTTCTTTCTTTATGTGAATTGATCCTTTGAAGAATGGATTCTTTAGGAACAGCCTCCCCCACTTCTTGATCGTGTTCATCGTCCGAAAAACCATCTAACATGGTTTCTGATGTGAAATCTTGATTCACGGTCTTTGATTTCACGAAGAAATCGTTATTTGTTGGTATTTCAAGAGGATTTAAGTTCCTAGCAAAACTTGGCTTCTTTGTTGATACCAATTTCGAATCTTGTTCTTTAACGGTTCTTTCTGGGATATGATCTTCAAGATCTGCATCTTCGGTATCCAGACGCTCCTTTTCGCTCTCGGACGAGTTAGTTCTTATGTGGAAATTGCTACTCTCTAGGCCAAAATATTCTTTATCATCATCATCATTGGAATCCATCTGAGATAATACCAGAAATGTGAGAATTAAGCAGCAAAGACCGAAAGAAAATAGTGAGAATTGATTCGGGTCTCGTTTTTTTACCTTTACATAAGAAGTGTCCACACCATTTTCCCGGAGGAATGAAATGAAATCTTGAAAATTTTCTTGGGTAGGACGATAATGACCGCTGTGAGGCCAGACTGCCTGTTCAATAAGCATTATTAATAAGAAGATCGGATATTGTTTTGAAGCAAAAAAAGACACGATTTTACACGAAAATATACCTCAAGGACACCATTCTCAGCAACAATTCTCCCGGCAGCCAATGTGGCTCCCCCGGCCAAAAAACTTGAATGTTGAAACGAACCTTTCTTCTTGATACCGACATATAAAGTCTTGGTTGCACTGAGGACAAAGATCCACTTAGCACCCTTTGTTTGTCTTGTGGTATCAATGAATTCGCCCGTTTGTTTGTAAAAGAGTTTCCCATCCTCTATCGCTACTTCATACACCTTCCTCTCCATCTACAAGAAAAAATACCGAGAATTTTAGTGAGAACTTTTTGTTGGAATGTAACTGTGAGTCAAGAATACGTGGAACCCATTAGATTAATCTCAAAAAGATCCCTTTGAGGATAGAAATGAGATTGCAAAATATATTGAGGATAAATGGTTCAAGTCTAGCTGATTTGGGACTCTAAAAGTAACGAGAACTGAAATTCAAGAAAAGAGGATATACCGGGCCAAGATATTTGATGCATTGCTGCTGAAGTTTTGATCTAGGACACTTTTCAACAAGATTCACTTCTTTACCTTCTCCTATATCCAACCTGATTTTCCAAATAAAGATAGATTCGGTTTATAACTCTATAAATACAACTCTTGCTAAGAATGAAAGCTTGTGATCATGTGCTTACCAGTAAAAGAAAGGTTCTTTGCTTTGAGAATGAAGCCATTTTAAGTAATAGAAGTGAAGATTATGCCCATAACGATGTCTCGGATCTATCTGTATAAACACAAGACCAAACAAATAAGAAAATTTTGAATTTTCGTAACTAAGTAGGAAGTAATAATAATATCAATTCGTCGTTCTTGGTTCACTTACCGCCTCAAGCCAATGCTGCAAAGCAAGCTTCTGGGCTTTGCAATTCTTCGATAATCCTTTCCCAACCTGCAAAAATCAAGAAAATTTTCTTAAGCTATCCGATTCGATATTTTTAAGTTGTTGGTATTCAATTGTATTCTAAATTTCTAATGCCATTAAATGTACCTTGGCAGCTCTTGTTCTTGCTCGAGCCCACCGTGATATGGCCGTCTCAGGTTTATCAATATCGAAAAACGATATAGAACTCCTTTTGAGTTCTGCAGAATCCAAGACTTTCCACCTACAACAATCACAAAGAAAATGCATTAGCAAAATTCGAGATTACGGTATAAGTATCGAACAAATCAACACACTTATGACTTACCAGCTTTGTTCAATTAGAACTGCACAATCTGCCAGCTTTCTTCTTGTTCTAAAGCTTTTATACACTTTTTGCAACTTTGTGGCTGCTTCATGTTTGGGGCTCCCTGAATCAGAAGTGGACAATTGCAGGGATTCTTCATCCATACAACTATGATCAAATCTTGGGGATTGGGTGCAAATTAAACTGTTTTCTTTTGGTGAAGGAATTTCAAGGCTAAAAGATTCTTGAACTGTCATCTTTTGAGAGCTTACAGACTTCATTTCAGAATCTTGGTTCTTGAAACTGATTGATTGAAACAAACTTTTAGGTTCATTGTCTTCTAAACAACTGATGGATGTGAAACTGGCTTCTAAATCTGTCCAAGCAGCAAAGGGGCATGAAATGGATAAACCCATACAAGTTTAAAGGAAACTTTCAGCAGCCAATGATTATGAGTCTTGATTATCCTGTTGAAACAATCCATTAGATTTGAATTAGATTAGATGATCAATAAGTTGTTTATGAAAAGAAACTGTAAAAAATGTAAGATTTTGTCAAAAGACATTTTGTTTGTATTTTAGTTATTGGTGACAACTAATACCAACAAACAGGAAAAAAGATGATTTTGTGGATGAGCTGTGATATCAATCAGCAAACAGAAAACTTTAAAAAATCAACACTCATTGGCCATATAAACTAAAAAAGTTTGAGGCTTGATTGTGCAATGAACCGAAGCATACATTCACACAGATCATCAGAAGATAATTAGATCAAATATTTCCAAGAAAACAAGAAAATGGCAAGAACCCATGAAGCTTTAACGACAATTTAAAGGTCCCAGTGGCGCATTTCGTCGAAAACCTTGTAGACATCAACACAGAGCGCAAAGACCCAGATAGTTACAAAACTTAAGAAGAAAAAATGGGGAAAGAGAAGAGGGAATGTTACCCTTATTTAGAAATTGGTGGGTAAAGATTGAGAAATTGGATTGATGCTCTGTTTTTTATTACGGATTTTAGCGATGTAATTGGAAGAGAAATAGAGAACTTGGGTGTGGTTGGCAATTGTGATGGCAAAAACAGTCTTATATAGAAGTCATCACGTAGTTTCGGCGTATGCGTGCGAATTGGGGAGATGGGTCAGAGGTGGTGGCACGTGGATGGACTTTGGAGTATCATTTCTCCAAGCTTTGTTCCTAACATTTTATAGGTATGGCGAAATGAAAAATTGGACCTTCGATAACTATAAAATTATTTTCAATATATTATTTATATCATTAAACATAACATTGAATTAAAAAATATTAATATTTCATATAAAATCATTTTTCCCGGTATTCCTAACACAAGATCAATTAATAGTTATTTCTAAATTAATATTATATACCATATCATTTTTACATAGCATCGTTAATCAGTTCCATTATAAAGACATCTTATGACATACCTTTAATATATAGATTTAAATAATTTGACGTCACTATGTTGATCATTCGGAGTAACACTTTAATGTTTTTCATCATCATTTTAAATTTTTAGGGTTAAACAAACTTTTTAAAAACCATCAATATTAGAATCAAAAGTTCATGTTAGTTATAGATTGAAATCTTATTTTTGTTTTAAAGATAGGAGAATACTTAAGATTCATACACCCAATATTAGGTAATAAGGAGTCAATAATATATGAAAAAAAATACCTTTGAAATCCTAAATATGGATATATGTTGGATCGTCTCATATACTTTGGTAATTGTTTTCAAAAGGTAGAAGTTTTTTTAGTTAATAACAAAAAATATACTACATTCTAACACAATAATAAAATTAATGTGGATGGAATAAACATAAAGAGTACATGGAAGATGAGTTATGGAATATATATCAAGGATTATAGGCAAAAATAGTTTTTAAATATTAGTACTAGATTAAAAAAAAACTTAGAGAAACAATAAGCAATACTATAAAATGAAAGACTAAGTAACTTTTTACAAATTTTCTTGTCCAATATTATTAATTAATACATGTTTGAGCCCTTAATATAATGTTAAATTCTTTTTGGATCATATTATATACTAATTTTTTTTGTCTTTTTTATTTACAATTTTTTAACTACTAATATATAGTATGTACTAAAAAAATTAGGCCCTGGGCATACGCCCGGCCCGCCCTCCCCCAAGGACGGCCTTGATTTCTCCTAACTATTTAACAAAAAATATTAAATCATATATGATTCACGCTCAAAAAAATAAACACGAGAGACTTTGTTCGTGACTTAAGTCACGACAAAATCGTGTGAATCATATATAATTTTATACGTAAATCATATATGATTATTATATGTACTTGACTATTATCATATTTTCTTAAATAAATATTGTTCTCGTATGAACTCATCTGTCTCTTAAATAGATATTGTTCTCCTATTTACTCATCAAAGTAAAATTTAGAATGCCCAAAAACTAAATTCAAATAGTAACCAATAAATAATATTTAAATGTAGAGTTTAAATATTGGTGAATGAGAGTGAGTAGGGGGTGGGGGCTAATGAGTTGGAATGTGTCAAAGTAAAAGTCAAACATGTCCGAGTAGTTCTCTTGAATGGCCATCGCCATTGCTTATGTCATTGCTTTGCACCTTTCAATGCCTTTAACTTAATTCCCAAGCTTCTTGAACAATTCATTCCTTAATAAAATCTTAGAGTAAATTACGATTTTCGTCCCTGTGGTTTGATGTTTATAACACTTTTCGTCCTTGATCTTTAAATTTTGCTTTTTTCATCCTTGTGGTTTTTAATTCTTTTCGTTTTTCGTCCCTGAAGCTAACTCTGTTAAAAAGGTACATTAACTTAAGGACTTTTTG
This sequence comes from Arctium lappa, assembly GCA_023525745.1. NCBI lineage: Eukaryota > Viridiplantae > Streptophyta > Magnoliopsida > Asterales > Asteraceae > Arctium > Arctium lappa. The sequence continues at coordinate 14,089,536 of CM042056.1, read as the reverse complement.
GTCATTTATCTTTTTATTTATTTTTTCTATTATTTTTAATTAAATAAATTTTATTATGTACACCCAAATCATTTACTAAAATAAAAAAATAACTAAAGTTAACCTAAACCTATCCTACCCTACCCATTCCCCCTCACCCACGTGACTCCCCCCCCCCCCCCCAACCTCTTCCCCACCCACCCCACCCCACCCATCTTTCTCATGTTTTAAGACCTGTCAAAACTCAAAACATTAAAAAGGTAGCTTTCTAAGTCTCTTCACAACTTTTAATCCAGGAGCTTCATAAATCATCAAATGATATTTTAGTCTGGAGTAAACAACTCTTAGGTGGTGCTGTTCTTTCAGATGACATCAAGAAATATTTTAAGCTTGTGAGAAAATATATACAGTAAGATGGAAGAAGAACTTGGTGAACTCTCATTTGCAACATCATACTTCGATCTGTACTCGAGGACTCGTATGGAGACGTTGTTTGAAGTAAGTGCTCATTTAAAAAACGAAGTAGATATTAGAATAATTCCACACCGTTAAAACATAACCTACTCCGATAAACCTTAACCCATCGATGCTTCCATACACTCCCCACCGTCGAGAACTATACTACAAGCCTCATCTCGTCGCCCCTACACATCTATTGTTCCTGTTGTTGGTCATACAAATAACTTTCAAATCCAGCCACCATCATCTCATTGGGGTTGTAGGTTTGGGAAACAGAGACGTGGGAAAGGTATTGCGATTTGTGGTGTAGAGTGAAAGGAGAAATGTTGACGTGGTGGTGGTATTCATCGGATGGAGGGGGCATCGTCTGGTTGATGGGCGACGATGATGATCGTCGGAGAGGAAAACTCACCGTAGATTGTAATGAAGTTGGTCCGGAGTTACACATTCATAACTTCATATATATATATATATATATATATATATATATATATATATTAAAATAATGTAAAATATATATAATATATTGTTATTAATTTTTAATGAAAAATAAATAAAAGGCTAAAAAGACTAAAATATCCCTAATTTAACAGACTGATTTAACAGAGTTAGTATGAGGGACGAAAAAAGATACAAAGTACAAACCACAAGGACGAAAAAGGCAGTTTTTAAAGACCAAGGACGAAAATCGTTACAAACATCAAACCACAGGGACGAAAATCGTAGTTTACTCAAAATCTTATTATTAAATTAATGTAATTCAATAAAGCTAAATTAAAAATTAATTTCATATGTAATTCAATAAAGGTTTTGAATAATGATTAGAAACTAAAATATTATTTAGAGTAAACTACGTTTTGGTTCATGTGGCTTAATGAAAATTGTTACTTTTACTCTTGGTCTTCAAACTATTGTTCTCGTTATAGTAATTTAAATTTTGTTGTTGTTTTCATCTATTTATGGATTCCACTGAATTCCAAGTAGTCTTTAGCCAATAGATGACCCTATTTAGATCTTAGAAACTTGCCCCAGAGAAACTGACCAACAACATAAGTCCCCGCAAGTTTGGTAACAATTTTTTCTATCTCCTTATACTACAAGGGAGGCAAACGAAGTGGGTACAGACCCTCACCCTTATAGTTGTATATGTTTTTGATCTAGTCAGAGATAATGGTGTTATTTGTTTACCAGAACGTTGAAGACATTTAGGTCTATTTTTTTTTCTAAATCTTTTTCTATTTTGTTTATTAAATAATTGTTGTCTTTTTTTATCATTTTTTTTTCAAGTTGTTTTGAAAAATGAAAGATTTTTTTTAAGTTGTCAATGCACATTTTTATTTATTCCTTAATATGTTTATTTTGAATTTTTTTTTTTTTTTTAAATAACTTATTTATTTATGAATATTAGTTAATGGCACAATGTGGAACCTAAGAGAAAGGGTGTTTATTAAACTTTTGGTTGGATGGATGATATAAGTGCTGATGTGTAGATTCTTTTAATTGACTCAGAATCGAAAATTATTCTTCCATTTCTTATTATTTTTATGGATTTTTGAATATTTTAGTTTTATAAAAAATAATACTATTGACAAATGAATTAGTCAGACATAGAGATATACAAAAGACTTGCTATCTAAATTTGAATTGAGGTTGGTTTGAAAAGCAGATAAAAAGACATGAGCCTAGATAATAAGACTAGTATTCAAGCTTACAACAGTCTCCATGTTTTCAAGTCTTACCCATTAAGGATCGTTATGGTAAAAGCCGAACAATAACTTAATTGGAACCCGTCAACGTATACCGATTATTGGTTCAGGCATCTTGGGTCCGATCCCTATAAGCCAAAAAAATTATAGCCTTTATAATAATTGATCATGTCCTTCATAGATTCTTGCTCAAAAAACTATAACTGATAAGGGCCCAGTTTCTGACCTTAACTGGACCTGACATGGCCTGCTTTTTAATAAAATGAATAAACAAATACCGTTTTGGAAAGCAGTTTGAACGTTTCCATATGTTTTGTTGCATGTGCAGAAACAATCCAAGCATTTGGAATTTCAAAATATAGTCGTTGGACATGTACCTAGCTTATTTTGGTTCTTGAATGGATAGTCAATCACTTTTTAGGTATATAATATTTTATGTCCAAAAAATTAAACTCGCATGTACCTTTTGGTGATTCTTGACTCAACGGTGGTTCATGGTTGGGCTTTGATGATCATTTGTAGGTTTAAGTCGGATACGGGTGATTGGTCAAACCTAACGTATTTTCTTTTCCCAAACAAATATAATATAGCAAAATCAAATCCTTTTTACAAGATTTATAACTTGTACTTACCCGTCCTATAAATAGATTGGCCTTGCAAATGGGTTGATGCCTTCAATAGTTTTTTGTACTTTAAAAAAGAACTTATGTAAAATCAATCTAAATCATACAAATTTCTTTCCAACTATATATAATTTTTTTAAAGAGGTAAAGGCTCATTCATTAATGTCATCAACCAAGAAAGGAACAAAAATTTGGGTAAAACTAATTTCTCAACATTACAACCAGAGAAGAAACACGATCCTCTTGCAATGTTGTGAGCTACCATGTTTGTCGTCCGTTCGTATAATGATACCAAACGAGGATATCATAAGCGACATAGCGCTTGGACCAGTATTAAACAATCTGTCTCCACGACAACATCTTTCATCTTCAAAATATAAAATGTGAGTGTGGACATTTTATCTCCACGGTTTTTCAAAAACCAAATATTCGAAAATTATAGCATTAGTCTTTATAATAAAGATCAATATTACAAAATACATGTCCTCCGACGTGTAGCACAATAGGCAAAGAGACAGAGCAACTTTGCTCAAATATTAGAAAATATATAGTCTAACTTTTCACCCACGCCTAAAACTATTTTTTTATAAAAAAAATATTAAATTTGAATTATAAAATTTAATTAATTATAAAAATATAAACATGCCATACATGCATGTCTAATTTGTGTTTTGTATCGTCTATTCTATTCATTAATCTTAACTAAATAGTTTCGTTCTGCTCATTTTCTAAGAACAACTGTTTAAGTCCATTTTTTTTAAAGAAGGGGATCAAGTTAAATTTAGCAGGGCATTTTACTCATAGAAAACTTTAATCTCATGATCATGCCATGAGATTTTCTCTCTTTTAACTCGAAAAAACAAAACAGAAATATTATTTAATTAAACAAATACTCCCTCTGTCCCAAAATAAATGTCCACAATGAAAATGGCACACAGTTTTAGGAATGTGCAATTATTACACTTTTTAAATAACCAAAATACACTTTTACCCTTGAAAATAGAGAGAGAAACTCTCCACCTTATAATTAAGGGTAAAATGGGAAATTGGAAACTTACTTTTAAAAGTGGACATTTATTTTGGGACAAACTAAAATAGTAATGTGAACACTTAATTTGGGACGGAGGGAGTATTAGTTTAATATCTCCGACATTATCATTGCATGTTTCTATTTTCAAGCAAAAGAAAACAACAAATTTTTAATTCAAAAAAAAAAATCAAAGTCAAATAATTATTAACATTTATAAATCGTATTTGAGAACAAATTAATCAAACTAATATTTAATCTTCCCATAAAATCTCAAGAAAGTACAAAAAAATTAAATAAAAATTACGAATAAAGAAATAATACCTATAGATGGTAACAATATATGCATGCAAAACTACGTTTGACGCATGTCTCCTTAAAACAAACGAAAAACGGGCATATTGTTTACATATTCCGTTTAAAGAGGATATTTTCATCTTTTTCCAATTGTGTTTGTCGTTTATTCAATCAAAAATCACATGAACCAAAATTGTAGTTTTCTCTTTTTTACTTTTTTGTCTTGTTACTTTTTCTTTCTTAGTGACATTTGGTTCACAGAATGGAATTTGATGGAATTGGAATCCATCGAAAGAATTTGACTTTGAAGGAATTGGAATGAAATTTGATAGAATTTGACCAAGCGTTTGATTAGTATGAATTCAATTCCTTCACTTAAGCCAAGGAATGATGAATTCCTTAAATCGTGGAATTCAATTGAATTTGAAGGATTTCATCGCTTTCATTTCGCGAACCAAACGTAAGCATGAAATTTGGTCAATGAAATCGGTCATTCCAATTTCTTCAAATTCCTAACTTCCTTTATGAACATGTGAAATTAATATAAACCCTGCTAATCAGTAATATCATTTTCGTACAGTGTGGTTGATATCTCAAACTTTTGGATATTTGAATAACCAGTATACTTGTAAAAATGCAGAAACATGTATATTTGAGTAGGCAGAAAATAGCAAAAGAAAAATTACAGTTGACAGTAAATAAAGTTCTCTATTCTTTTTGTCTACTGAAGTGTGTCTTTTCCCACTTGACATATATGTTGTTTGTTTACAAAAGAACGGACGGCTACAATTGTCCCAAATGCCAATCACTCTTTTCTTAGTCGTGAAGTTTTTTGGTATATATTCAAATGCTAGATAAACTAATGTATGGTAAATTCTAATTGGTTTTCATTAAGATATTATCACTCATTGAAATGAAGGATGATGAAAATCAATTTTTGTAATGAGTTGCGAGTATATGGGTTTAAAAGCCCAATATGTATGCAATTATTTTTCGATTCGATCTTATTAATACACCATACTAACCTCCAAATTTATCTAACCACAAGGTTGTGGCGTGGTGGTAAGAGCCTAGGGACTTCATAGCGGTTGCCCGGGTTCGAGCCCCACTCGCAGCATTGTAGCCACGGGATGAATGCCCGCGGGCCTTAGGCCTGTTTTCCAAGAGATTAGTCCAGGCCCAAAGTGATGTGGGATACTCCTTTACAAAAATAAAATTATATAAGTTGACTTGCAAATTAACCATGCAAACTCAAGAATTAAAATCGAAGGTGATAAGGAAACATGATTCAGGGCTAAACTAATGTTTCGGAATTGCGAATCGTAGCGCGGGTACACCACTAGTATATATATATATATATATATATATATATATATATATATATTGGAAGAATATTTTACAACTCTGAAAAAGGCTGCAACTCTTGCAACCCACATCTTAACCGTTGGATTCATGATCGATGATTATTTTATTTTTATTTTTATTTATTTTTAATTAAAAATATTGGGCCCCATATCTATTGTAACCGCCGATCATGAATCCGACTGTTAAGATGTGAGTTGCAAGATTTACAAATAAAACAACCCATATATATATATATATATATATAGGCGAATGATCGTGTGCGGAGTTGAGTTAACGGTGAGAAGCGTGAGAAGTGGATTTGAACCGTTGATCTCTTTTAATATCAAGCCCTCCCATGAATTGCGGTTTAGAAGAAAATTGATCTGGTGCTTCTCGGTATATCTTATCTTGGTGTCTCTCATTCTAATGTGCGTCTAGTTCTCATCCTACGGTTGATAACCACTTCTCATGGTTCTCACTATTAACTCAACTTCTCATCAAAACCCAACCATATATATATATATATATATATATATATATATATATATATAGTATAAAATTAATGGAGGATGGTGGATTAACGACATTTAGACTTATAGAAATAAGAAATCAAGAGTAAGGAGGAGACATACGGGTTGTCGTCGATGCCCTGCCCCTTTAATAATATATAAAACACTTGGCATCTATTTAACAATTAAATTATATACTATAATTAATTAACACATAAATAAATGAATATTGTAAAGTGTTTGTAGGGGAAGATTGATACATATGTATTGATCATGAGAATGAGTCCAAAAACCCAAATCACCAAACCTATTAAATTTAAAGTGATATTAATTTATAATCGTGTCATAGTCACGAGAACCTTCATTATCGCTATATTTACATTACCTTTCATACGGATTTATTACATGCAGTTATTGAAATGACGTAATATTTTTTTACTCTTAAGTAATGAAAATATAAATATATGATAATTTAATTTCAGGGTTTTGTTCTTAAACCACCAATTTTATATCAATTCACAACTATTTTTATATCAGTTTAATCATCGATTACATCGTTGATCATCAAAACTGGCAACCATGTAAATATTGTTAAATTGATATCGTTTAAAACACCATTTAAATATAACGACCGTTAGGGGGAGGGATCAAATTCAGACATTTTTACAAATCACGATGATCATCTTGTAATTTCAAAATCGCAGGGACAAAAACTGAGACCAAATTTGTAGTTTACTCCAATTTTTATGTGTTTAACAAGAAAACTAATTTTAATTATTATGATATTTGTTTTTATTATATTTTATTTTAATTAATGTTATGTTATATACATTCAAGAAAATCAGCAATTTTTATAGAAAGGAAATTAGTGAATAAAAAATATGAAACCAGTCTATAAATCATGCATGGACCATCGATAAATCTAAAGGGAGAGGCTATTTGCATAAAAAATGAGTGTTTTATCATTTTTTTTTTGTCTTTTTTTTATTTTATTTATTTGTATTATATAGTTTTAAAATGTTTTTTTTACTTTTTGTTTTAATTTGAAAAGAAATAAATATTTATAAATATAAATATTACTAATTTTTTATAATTATATAATTATAAAAATAAAACATAAATATTGCGATTTAACATATAAATATAACATAAAATAATCTATATTACATTCGATTATTCTAAAATAACATTATCCGTAAAACAATTAACACGTAAAAGTTGCATGTAAATATTTATTCGCTCTGAATACGGGGTAGCTCATCCAGCAACACACGGATAACTGTAATGAAAAAAATGTTCTACAATTTGCGGAAACGAGTATCTTTTTGCTATAACTAATTTTACATAATGGTTACCATTAACGTACCCAATTATAAAAACAACATGTTCATACCACACTGGCGGAGTGGACCTAAGCGGCAAGTACGTTCCACTGTCGGTCATACTTATAACATGTAATATCACATTATATTTTGAAGCAATCAAGACACCTATTTCAGGTATTGTCATCCAGTGTTCAAATGGTGCACCTTGATCTGATCGAAAGAAGTTTACAAATTTAATAAATTTATAAAATCAAAACACACACACACACACACACACACACATATATATATATATATATATATAAAGATAATGTGTGTGTGTATATATATAAACAAAAATAATAATAATTTTAGATCGTTTAGAATTATTATATGATATAGGGGTAATTTGGTCATTTTAATGGTTTTGTTTAGTCTTGTTCTAGTTGTACCAAACGTGGAACAGACAATTAGTCCTGTCCAATTCAGTCTCGTCTTGTCCTGTTCCATCTAGTCTGCATACCAAACGCTACCTAAGAAACAATTCAGGTAAGACGTGAACTTATCAACTTATATTTATAACGAGTTTACTTAATTGGCGGGTTTAACCCCCAATTATCTTTGGTTGCTATTTTTAATTCCGACTCAATTCGGGTAAGAAATAATTACACTTTTACAAAGTTATAATAAAATGTAATTGTTACAAAAAGAAAAATACATTTTACAAAGTTATAATAAAATCAAAAGTTACAAATTTATAAAATAAAATAAAATCAAAAGTTACAAATTTTATAAATTTATAAACAAATTTATAAAATCAAAACACACACACACACACACACACACACACACATATATATATATATATATATATATATATATATATATATTAAGTGAAATGACATTGGAGAGGCTAATTACACCTTTAACTTTGCTAAATGCACCATTATGATTAATTTTCTTCTCACACACATCAACATCAAAATCTGTTTTTTACATTTCCAATGCATTAATTACATTCCTAATGCACTAATTGACCTGATTTTGACATAATTAAGGGTGTCATTAGCATTGCCCAATGACATTCATTAAAAATAATTAGATCGAAAAACATTACATTCACTATTTACACTTTTTGATGCAAATAACACTCCCTCTCTTAAATCATACATAACAAGTAGTTGGAAACAAAAAATGTTTTTCAGAAAAAAAAAGTACTTGATAAAAGTAATAATTAGAACATGTGACATCAGTCAAAATTACTTTATGTGAACTATGGTGACACATTGTGACATTGACTTTTAATCCACGTCATCACACGGGATTGACAACTTGTAAAGGAAGTTTTGGGAAAAAACATTGTTGGGAACTTGTCATACAAGTTGTATTTGACTTCAATTTATATAATTTGGACACCTTCAAATGAAACACTACTATCAAACTCATTTTAACATTAAATTCTCAATAGATCAATACAATATGTTATAAACAGTGTTATAGTAACTAGCCCTAGGGCTATCAACGGATAGGGTATGGGTAGGGTAAGTGTTAATCCGTTATTCAATTCATTTAAAATAACGGGTAACGAAACAGGTAATTATCCATCTCATAAAACTCTTATCCGTATCCTACCCTACCCATTAAAAGTTGCAGGTAATGGATAAATGGTAAAACAAAATTTCATTTTGGACTACAATTGATATCGTTAAACTTCAAACATATAAGTAAAACGTAAGTTCATAAATATAGTTATTGTTTTAGATCTAATTTGTTGTAGTAAACATTTTATTACTCTAAATATAATCATAGTATAGTATTTTTAAAAACAATATGAAAATTGTAAGACAACACTTTTCGTTTTATTTATTTTTCTAAATCCGTCTTATTTCTCATTTAATCAGCATGAAATATTTTACTCGACAAATATAAAAAATAAATTAACGTACACGTTAATATACAACAACATTTAAAAAAATATTAATAATTTACTTTATATAATTAAGTGTATATACACTAATATTTAGTTTTATATAATTATACATACATATATATCATATAGTAACGGGTAATGAATAATGAAAAACCGTTTATCCATATCCTACCCACTAAAATTTCGGGTAAACGGGTAATAGATAAGTGGATAAATGGATAAAATTTTATTTATCCATACCCTTATTCAACGAGTCGAAACATAACGGGTAACATGTTTACCCTTACCCATTGCCAACCCTAACTGGTCCTGATCTCAGTCCCAACCAAAATGGTTTGGTTATGAGAACCGGTCCTGGGCCGGGTCCAAATCGGTCTCACTTAATTTATTTTTATCCTTTTTAAATTGATTTTTAACATAAAAAAATATTTTTTGAAAAATTTGATCAATCAAATACAATAACAAATACGTTTGTATTATAATTGGGTCAATCATATACACTAAAAATTACATTTTTGTTATAAAGGACTTGAGCAATCAAATATACTATAAACTATTGGGTCAATCAAATACACTAAAAAATATATTTTTATTGTAATACACTTAAATAAAATACACTTCAAAATACATTTAAAAATAAATTTTAAATAAAAAAACGGGTCGGACCCGACGGGCCCATAACCGGTCCCGGGCTGATCTGGGCCTTGTTTTCAATGGAATATCATAACCAGGTCGTCACCAACAGTCCCAAACGGTCTCGGGTCAAGCTGGTCCCAAATTGGTGCCGGTCCTACGTCGGTCCCGGGCCATGCTAGGCCCAATTAGTCATTATTTAATTATATTTAATTAAATAAATGCTAAAAGCCTCAAATTTTTTAAGAGACCATGTTCCAAATCTCATATTGAAATACTTAGGGCGCGTTTGGTTTGCGGTATTGGAATGGATTTGAATTTCAAATCCATTCCAATCCTGCGTTTGGTTTGCAGGAAAGGATTTCGTTGACCGGATTTCAAATCCGTTGATCATTTTAAAATCCCTCATATGATGGATTTGGAAATCCTTGGCATTGAGCCTGAATTTGAAATCCAAATCCGATGGATTCTAAAGCGTGATCCAGACTTCAAATTATATCGATCTAAATCCGACGTTTACCAATAAAAATAAATTATTATAAAACAAACAAATAATAAAAAAAAAGTCAATCCAAATCCAAATCCTACAAACTAAACAAGACTTGTAAAAGAATGGATTTGAAATTCAATCCAAATCTTACAAACCAAACACATAAAGGGATTTCAAATCCCCCAAATCCAAATCCCTCATTGAAATCCAATCTATTTCATTTCAATCCCGCAAACCAAACATACTCTTAGACTTTGAAAAAACATAATTGGTGTTCTCCAATGAAGCTCATCGTGGGACATCCCCGATGAACATCCAATTTAATAGCAAAATAGTGGTCCGAAGTGTAATACATCAAAATTGGTCTAATATTATCAAACTCTTATCATTTTTGGTGTTGAAAATAAAATATGAATAATTATATAGGTGATGGATCATGTGAGAAGTTGAGTTAACGGTGAGAATCGTTAGAAGTGAATCTGACCTGTTGATCTCTTTTAATCTCAAGTCCTCCCATGAATTGTGGCTTAAGAAGAGAACTAATCCGGTCCATCTCGGTGCATTTTATCTAGGTGCATCAATGTGCGTCCATTTTTCATCCAATGGTCGATAACATTTCTCACGCTTCTCACCATTAAGTCAACTTCTCAACGGAACTCAACCCTATTTATATATGTATATATAAAATCATATGTGATTTTACATTAACCCGAAAAAAACGTATGCGGACGACTTTGGCCGCGACCTAAAGTCGCGGACAAAATCGTGTGAATCATATATGATTTTGTATTTACTCGCATGTTTTCATGTTTTCTTAAATAGATATTGTTTACGCTCTCTCTCTCTCTCTCAATCTCAACCGTCCGTGCAAAATTTCAAATCAATGGCAACGACGTGGATTTAATCGGTTCCAAAATTTACTCTCTATCTTATCTGCAACTGATTTGGTAACTGCCTTAAAATTTTCAAAATACACAAAATCAATTGGTTTGTACACCATGTAACATTTAAGCGGATTGTATTTGATTTGTCATCTCTCTCTCTCTATATATATATATGTATATATATATATATGTATATATATATATAGGACGATAATCAAATGAGAACCATAAAAAAGTTAAGGACCATGAGGACTAATCTCAATCGTTAAAGAGTTTTAATCAAAGGTTAATAAACATGTTGGAAAGTTCAAAGGTTAAAGAGTTTTAATCAAAGGTTAATATTTCCTGTTGGATGTAATACGGCAAAAAGTGAAGGTTGGAAAGGGGTGGTCGACAAATTTAGTTCAAAACTTTCTAATTGGAAAGTTTGAACTCTTTCGGTAGGGGGTCGGGTGACGCTCCTTAAAGCTGTGTTGGGTAGTCTGCCTACTTACTATTTGTCCATTTTTAAACTTCCAAGTAAGGTTGAAAAGGTTTTGGAGTCGCTTAGAAATCGCTTCTTTGTTGGAGGGCAAATTGATGAAAACAAAATGTGTTGGGTGAAATGGAAAAAGTGTTTAGCTAGTAAAAAAGATGGGGGCCTTGGTATTGGAAGTCTGTTTTCTTTCAATAGAGCTCTCCCTTTTAAATGGATATGGAGGTTTTGGGAGGATAAAGATGCCCTTTGGGCAAAAGTGGCTAAATCGATCTATGGTACTTGCAGACTCATTGGAACGCGGATACCCAATAATTTGCCCAATTCTCCTTGGATTTGCATCTTGAAGGCGACTCAACAATTGGAAAACCGTGGTATTCACCTTCTTTCTTTTTGTAAGAAAAAAAGTAGGTGATGGGAATTCTACTCTCTTTTGGGATGCCCGGCCCTAAGGCATGGCGCAGGCCATGGGCAGCAGCTAAGCTCAGGGCATCAACAGCCCAAGCCCATGGTATACTTGTGAGTGAGGCAAAATAATATCTATAAAAAATAATAGATCTAGGATTCGAACTAGGGACTCCCTTATTAGAAAAGTAGCACATCTACCACCACACTAGAAGTAATTTCGTTATAATTTTGCCACAGGGTATTCAAATATTATACAAGCCTCCCATAGAGGCAAGTGAAGTTGGTGAGTATGATGGTTAAAAATTAAGATAAAGTAAAAAGTTTATGTTTCTATTTAATTTCAACTTTATTTTTCATAAGTATTTGAAAAGTAAAAGAGAATATAAAAAATGTGATTAATATCTAATTATACTGGAACATTCTTCATTAGTTTTTGTTTTTTTAAATATAACAGTCTTTTATAAACTTTTTTACATAATTTTATTTTGTTTATTTTTAATCTTAAAGTTATAAAATTTAAATTCTTAAAGCCATATGCGTAGACTATCATAAGTCAAAATGCATGAGTTACTATTCTAAGTATCAAAACTAAGTTTTTAGTAAATGTTTACTATGATAAGATAATTGATATTTTTTGCTTTTTTGCATGAGGACATCGATTTAATATGTTTTTGCTTTCTTGCACCATTAGTCATAGGTTGCACAAGTTATATATGTTATGTTTTGTCATTCAGAGTTTTTACTTAAGTCCTACGTTATTTTATTATATTTAATAAAAATTGTGATGAGGATGAACTGCAGATTTGGGAATGAAAATAATGTTTCGTTTTTTTTAATATATTAGGGGCATTGTTTAATTTTTCCGCCATGAGCATGAAAAACTTCAGGATCGGCCCTGATTCTCCCCTAAAGTGCAATTTTCAAGGGTTTATGCTCTTGATCCTGACAAATCGGCATTGGTTCATGAATGTCTGGCCATTGGGGATTGGGGGGCAGTTTTGCGTAGACATCCGAGAGGGGGTGTGGAGGAGGCACAAATGTCGTCTTTACGTGAGATTTTAACCACAGTCATTATATCTAACCAAACAGATAGATGGTTTTGGTCTCTTGATGGTTCGGGTCAGTTCACGGTGACTTCTACTCGTAATTACATTGACTCTAAAATATTGGTGGTGGATTCTTCTCCTACTAGATGGAATCGGTTTGTTCCTATTAAAATTAATGTTTTTGCTTGGCGGTTGGGTTTGAACAAAATTCCAACTCGTGACAACCTTCATAAAAGAGGACTTGATGGGCATTCTCTTTTATGTTTGGTCCGCGATTTGGAGATTGAGTCGGTGGGTCATTTGTTTTTCTCTTGTCAAATGGCTAGGGACATTTGGAGGCAAGTTGGTCGATGATGGAGTTTGGATATCGCAGGGTTTAGGTCCAATTCAGAGTTGATTGGGTGGTTATCATCTTTGCGATTGAAGAAAATGGAGTTGGCTTACTTCGAAGGGGTAGTTTTAAAGGCTTTATGGGCTATTTGGGTTTTCCGGAATGGGTCTTTGTTTAGGTTGCCTAAGCCTAAGAAAGCCGAGGTGTGGGATAGCATTTTCACCTAGTTGTTTTTTTGGGTTACTAATACGAGTAGAATATCTAACATTAATTGGGTGGGTTGGTTAAAAGACCCCCTTCGTGCTATCTCTTTCATGTAATTTCTTTTCTAGCTTTTTGCTAGTTTTATTATATATTCTCCACCGTTAAAAAAAAGGTTAATAAACATGATGACATTTTTGTAATATTAATGAAAGTTTGAAAGTCTTAAGGGTAGACTTGTAATTTGATATATCACATCATTTTCGACAACAGACACATCGACATAAAAAATCTTTGACGATAATAACAGCATTCAAGGGATAACGACAAATTAAAAATAATAGAAAATTGTGTGAATGTACATGGAGGTGACCACATTTACAAAAATTAACGAAGGTACATATTCAGGTACACATTCACAAAATATAAATTTAACATTCACACACACATATATATACACAGAGAGAGAGGGGGGGAGGGAGGATCATGCGAGAAACAAGCTAATTTGCCAGAAGTCGAGAAGTAATATGGGTCACATAATCTATTAATTAAAAAATACCATAAAATATAAAATAATTTTGGAAATTAGGATAATTATCATTTTTAATTGGTTAAATCCTACAAATTCTCATTATATCTTTTAGATTTATTTATTTTTTAATTTCAATTAATTCATAATTTTTTATTAAGTTTTATATAAATTTTTTCCTAGATACACTTTTAATAAAAGAAAATAAATTCACAATTTTGATCAAATATCACATGTGATATCACTATGCCAATTTTTGTACATATCACGTATCATATTATCACATATGATAAATGTATATATATTTTTAGTTAATCATATGTGATTATGTATATTCATATTTATAGATCTTTTTGTGATGTAAATATTACAACTAATTCATATGTGATATGTACAAAAATTCACATAGTGGATCATATGTTAAACGAAGTTAATCGCATGTGATTCAAAACATGAATCCAAAAAATAGAGAAAAATAGAGGAAAAGATAATGAATTGATTGTGGATATCATATGTGATATTTGATGAAAATTTTGATCTTTTTTATCAAAAGTGATTCAAGAAAAAGATTATATCAAACTTGATAAAAAAAATGATGAATTTATTAAAATAAAAAAAATAATTTTAAAAGATATAATAAGATTTTTAAGGATTTATAGTAATTATCCTAATTTATAAAATTATTTTTTATTTTTTATTTTTTATTTATGATACTAGCGTGCACGTGTGCACACGCACACACACACGCACATACTCACATATATGTATATATAACGATGATGGAAATGACAAAAGAATTCTTAAAAAAAAGTTATTTTATTTCATATCATTTAGACTTTCATAAGCCAACACGTCCACTAACAATAATTACTTCGGTGGGTAGATATATGTTCCTGACAACGAAGGTGTATCATCATTAACGTATGTACGAGAAAGTGGTTTTCTTACAGGCCTAGGATTATTTCGTGAATAAGGATTAGCAGGTTGTGATTTGCATAGAGGCCTAGGATCATGGTTTCCGCAAGGTGTATCACCACTATGAAGTGCAGGATACCCGATATATCGAACTGGTTGATCTCCAACAACAAATGATGGGACAGTCAATATGCTTAGACAAATGAATATAGCCATTGCATGAATGTTGATTGGCATTTTGTATCTAATAGTGCGTATGAATTGCAAACTTAAGTAGTTACGTGTTGCATAGGATCCGGCGGTATTTAACTTATGGCGTAAACTAATAACATGTTATAACTGAAGCAATTGTATTTATATCGTCATTCATACCAAAGAATAGTATTTATATCGATATTTAAGTATAATTAAAACACTTATATACATTTTTATTAAATGTTACAAACTTATTTGGTGGGCCCATTGATGTAAGGCTTAAAATTATTAATTATTTTACGTTAATTTTATGGATTAATTAAGAGCATCCGTAATGAAACAAAAGTACTTCATTTTTTGAAGAATCGTGATTTTCTTGTTTATTTTAAAAAATAATTTTATATACAAAATAATAATATTTTTAAATTGTTAACAATGTATTTATAAATAATGTTAAAACAAAATTTTAATAAAGTTACAACCTTTTAGATTTTAACAAATAGAAATAGTTTGATGTGTTTAACGATTTTTCAAAATATTATACTTGTTATATTTGCAAGTCCATTTACAAGTTCAATTTTCATGGTGATATTTGGTAAAAACAAAATTAATTAATGTTTTTTTTATCAAAAAATACCACTAAAGTTTTTTCATTTAACAAAAATAGCCATTAACGCTTGTGTAATAAATCCATTAATGTTTTAAACTTGTCGAAGTCAAGTTTTCCTCTCAAGTGAAAACAAACGTGTTCCCAACCATTCATATGGTTCAGCCAGTTAAACATCCAGCCCAGTCAAACAAGTTGAACATTGTTGGTATGATGTATGTAATTGTCGAGACAGTCTTGACAATTACATACATAATACCAACGATGGTTGCATTACTGTATTAATGCATTTTATCAAACTAATGCATTAATGCATTATTCCTCTCATTTTCTTATCAATAAAAATTATTTGAAAGTAACAATTTACAAAACTTTTTGTCTGGCGTCTGCAGTCATCTTTTCTTTTCATGTCCTGTCGCTAAAGACTTATGGGCTCTCATCGATCACTGGTGGCATATGGATATTCCAAATCTCCTAACTTATTCGGATTGGATATCTTGGATCGACTCTATTCAGTTGAAGAGAGAGGTGTTCTTATGTTTTGAGGTCGTTACGCTTACCACTTTGTGGTCTATATGGATGTTTCGGAATGGTATTCTCTTTGGAAACCGGAAGCCAAGGAAGGCGATGCTTTTTGACAACATTATAATTCGTGCTTACTTTTGGGTTAATCATAGAAGTAGTAACTTGTCTATTAATTGGGTAGGTTGACTTACTAATCCTTCACTTGCCATTACCTCGATGTAATTGTTTCTTTTTCTAGCTTCTCGCTAGTTTTATAAAATTCTGTCGTTCAAAAAAAAAATCGATAGAAGATTCAACGAAAAAAAGATATCACAAAAGGGTCATATACTTGTGAAGCCTATTTACAAATTATTAGCTGTATTTTGACGGAAAAAATTGAGGTTAAAAAATGAATGGAATCGAAGTTTTTTTTTACTATTTTGGAGAATACTTTTCACGAAACGTGTAAAAAAATGATGTGGTCAGGGAAATGTAAATGATTGCGGATGCTCTAAAATCTAAATCATATATGTGAAATACTTGAAAATTTGACTTGAAATACCTTATATTAACAAAACTTGGAGGTTATTTACCAAATGTTTACCAAGGCACTTACCTTATCAGGTGAGAATGACAATTAAATACCGAAACTCTTATTTGATAAAAAAAACATAACAAGGACCAAAAGTCTTACCCTGTAAATGTGGGAGAAGATTTTTATCCAATAAGTTGTTACCAAGAACAATCCATTTGATAACCGAGAATATTACTCGATAAGATAAATGATAGTGATGACTCTTATTGGTATGCATTTATCTGATAAGCGTTTAACAAACAAACAACCCCTTACTTCATTATAGACACATTGATTTTTAACCCACACCATCACACAGGATTGACAAGTTGTAAAGCAAGTGTTGTGGAAAACAATGTGGAACATGTCAAACACATTGTAATATTATATAGAGTAAACTCCAACTTTGGTCCATGAGGTTTATTGATTTCTTTGAAAGAGGTCCCTGTGGTTTTATAATTCAAGTTTACATCCCCAGGGTTTGGATTTTGCTCTGAAAATGGTCCCTGACACCTAACGACGTCAAAATGGTCCGTTAGTGCCAGGGGTAAAATCATCCAACTACCTTGTTGTTCTTTTTTTGCATTTTTTTTTGTTTCTTCTTATTTTTGTGTAAAACAATTGAAGTATATGGACCAACTCTGTAAATTTTATAACTCTTCCGGTCATCTTCTCCGGCTAGATCGTCGATCATCTTCTCCGGTTAAAAACCCTCCTACCAGACCTTATCCTAACACCAACATCAATTAAACCCAATTCAAATCCTAATCTGAACACCAAAATCAAAATTAAAATCAACCATAAATTCAAATCTAACCTTAAAATCAAAATCACACCCAACCTTGATTCAAACTTAATTGATGAACCCAAATTCAAGCCAAAATCAATTTTTTTTTAAAAAGAAGCAATCCTCAATGGTTTAATTTTGTTCGTTCGATTTTTTCAGATGATGTGTGGTTTAAATTTTTTCAGACGATATGTGGTTCAACCTGCGTTCCTTCTACAGATTCCACATTGGTAGATGTAAACATAAACCCGTCATCAAATCTCTTTTGGGTTTTTTCTTCATAAATTACCCATCTTTTGGTTTTTTTCTTCATAAAACCTTGATGGGTTTATAAATCCATCGTCGTTTCTTGATCTTTGTTTTTCAATCGTCAAGTCCTTTTCTTTAATTTTACTCAAATTTGGCAAAAATGTAGTTCAAAGTTCCAGAAAAGTGATCCCTTTTTCGTTTCATTACAGATAGGAACATAAATACATATAAACCATTCAAACAAATAAGATTAAGATTAAGATAAAAAAAAGTGAAATCTATTGGTAACAACCCAAAATACATAGAAATCCTAACAAAAAATTAGGGTAAGTAATTAACAAAGGGTGAAATCGATTTTCAGTCTTTGAAGACGATAGAAAGCAACAGGAGGAAAGCAGTATGGCAAACACCATGACTATTGTCGCCGGAGATGCAGATTCGGTGTCCATGGGAGCAGGAGTCGACACGTCATCTGTAACCACACCATGGGAGCAGGAGTCGACGCTTCAAGATTCTTGATAATGGTGGTGTTGTTGAAGCCATGGTTGTTCTTGTGTGATCGTGGTGGCGGCTGGTGGTAGCGATGGTTGGGGGTTTATGAAGATAATGGTGGCGGCGGCTGGTGGTAGCGATGGTGGGGAGTTTGTGAAGATGATGGTGGTGGCAGATGGTAGCGGTGGTGGGGAGTTTGTGAAGATGGTGGTGGCGGCTGGTGGTAGAGGTGGTGGGGAGTTTGTGAAGATGGTGGTGGCAGATGGTGGTAGCGCCGTAGCGGTGGTGGGAAGGGTTTGGGAAGATGATGATGATGGTGGTGACGGTTGGTGGTTTTCAAGATTAGGGTTATTGTTGGTGTTCATTTAAATGCAGGAGGGATATTGTTATTAACATATTTAGTCCCTTAATTTTTTTGATTTTATACAAAAATAAGAACAAAAAAAGTGCAAAAAAAGGACAACAAGGTAGTTGGGCGATTTTACCCCTGGCACTAACGGACCATTTTGACGTCGTTAGGGGTCAGGGACCATTTTCAGAGTAAAATCCTAACCCTGGGGATGTAAACTTGAATTATGAAACCATAGGGACCTCTTTCAAATAAATCAATAAACCTCGGGGACCAAAGTTGGAGTTTACTCTATTATATATACATATAATATATAGACATAAAGAACATCTTCAATGGAACACTACTATCAAAACTCATTTTAACATTAAGTCCTCTTAAATGGAACAACAACATATGTTATGAACAATAAAATACTATTCATTTACAACATTTTATTGTATGTTACAAATAGATTATATTTAAAATATTCTCTTTGATGTTAAAATAAAATACAATTAGAATATCATGTTTGGTGTTAAAAATGATGTTCTATTTGAGGATCAATTTATTGTTTACACACCAAAATTACATAATTTTAGCGCAAAAGTTGGTGTTCTCCATTGAGGAGAAGGTTTTAGGACATCATCCCCAATCGAACACCAAGTTTAATATCAAAACAGTTTTACGAGAAGTAAAACATCAAATTTGGCCATATTCAAGATGAAACAACGATCTCCTATCCTACAGACTATACAAAACCCTACGTAAAAGAAAAAAAAAACAAATGAAACAAAATCAATATTTTCTACCCATAAGTGGGATCAGATGTACGCAGACGTGACATCTACCTCGTAAAAAAAACCCTGGCGGGTTTGTGTGCTTACATGTGTGTGTATATACACATACACACGTGATTTTACCAAGAAAACCAAACGAGTCCAGAATTCCCGTTAGTAGCTAGAATCTGGCTGGTGGGATATCAAATTACCTGTTCTCTACCACAAATGGTAGAGCGGTTGTTTCTGAAAAGACCGTTGTTTGCATAAAGTACGAGTAAAAGAAAATTTCTACCAAGACAAGTTACATTGAATCATCAGACTCATCAGTATCGCTTCTCTCAGGCCCTCCAGCATTTGTTCCAGCCTCGGAGACATCGGGCTTTGCCACGGGTGCAGGTGCTACTTTCTTCCTAGCACTGCGACCAATCTCATCGCCAACTTCCTCTTGCTCAGTCATTTCCACATGTGAAATCATATGTCAAGGGAAATATGAACAACAAACAGTCCAAAATCAGAAACACTATTATGAAAAACTGAAAATTTCTTTCACATAAACCTTTCTAGTTTGCAAAATATCTACGATCAAACCGAATAGGCATTCCAGATTCCTGAAACAAAACCATCTCGAAAACATGGTTTTGGCTATCCTACATTGTTTTGTGAGGAAAAGGTTCTAGTTAACCAGCTTGTGTTGTAATCCAATGAGGTTCCACATATCACAGATAGCCAAGGTCTACCTCTGAGACATTTCCGTCTAGCCTCCGTTGGGCCAATATATGTTGGAACTCCTTTCTCTAATCTCTCCTTAAGGGGCTCTTTTGGAGAGTAATCTGATGGGGTTCCACAAATCTCACGGCTTTGCATTTAAATTCAAAAAAAAAAAAAAAAAACATCTGATACGTTTCACTGTTATCATGCATTTTATCAATATGTACCCTACAGAAAATTAAGCAAATCTGCCAAAATAAAAGGATATCAACATTTTCAGCTGTTCCACCATTTATGATGTTCAGCAGATCTTTCTCTACTCGCCGCACAAGTTCAGGCTGCAAACCATATCAATATCAAAATAAGTCATGTTGTCCCCCTTCTAAATAAGCAATCATCAGTGGTGGAGTCCCATATCGGCTAGACACAGACCATCAAACCTGTATATATATATATATATAGGGGTTGGATATTTTGCAACCCTAGTAAAAGGTTGCAACACTTGCAACCCACATCTAAACCGTCGGATTCATGATCGGCGGTTACAATAGATATGGGGCCCAATATTTTTAATTAAAAAAAACAGAAAAATAAAAATAAATTAACCGTCGATCATGAATCCAACGGTTAAGATGTGGGTTGCAAGGGTTGCAACCTTTTTCAGGGTTGCAAAATATCCTTCCACTATATATATATATATATATATATATATATATATGTAGAAACCTCCTCTCTCTAAAATGCTCTTTTAGAGAGAGATTCAAAGGGTTCCACATACCCTAATACCCAAAAAGAAACGAAAACAAATGGTGGATTAAACTTCAACCAAAAGTGGTCGTGAACGAGAGGAAAATGTACATTCAAATCAGGCTCCCTGCGAAATCTTCGCCTTCGAGCATCTCTCATTGGAGGGGTAAGACCATGACGATGCTCCACCACATCTGGAGCAGGATCATCCTTATCTCTGACCATAATCATCTGTCACAATACAATTGTATCACTGGACCAAAAAATACAAACTATCATGTTTACATGAAACATGCATAAGAAACATTGCCTACTTGCCCAACATCTGCGGTTTTGATCAGAACACTGTCATCGTAAGTCTTATAAGACTCCACGATGCAAGGAAGATCCAAGAGGGATGCAGGAAAATGGTCATCACCTATAACAAATGTGCCACTCCTCCCATCATCTGCATAAAAAAACCAATAAATAGCAAATTTAAAGTTTACAGACCATAATATTACTAACGGGAGAACAAAAAAATTTCTTTCTGACATCACTCAAACCGACTAAAATTGAAATGTGAGTCGTTATATTATGACTAAAAAGAAATACAATTTATCCAACATTATTCCAATAACAGACTAACTACATAGTAAAAACCTCTTGAACGTTACAAAAATGTAAATCATTCTCCTCAAAGATATCAAGTAGCTAGAATACATTTTACTTGTGCTTGTATAAGTAATAAAAACAGTATCAAAACACGGGTTTGTATAATTACATATTATAACCGTTTGAGAAAATGATCTCACGTATTAGTTATCTACTTTATAGTAGATTTTATAGTTAACTATCAGATTATCAAGATTATCAAGAATTCAGCTATGACTATAAACAGGTCTAACAAATATCAGGTGCCTGAAACAAATGTGAACATTCTTGGCAGCCATGTGCATTACATCATTCAAGGTTTAAGTTAGAATTTTACAAGTAAATTAAAAGATAAGGTCATAATCTTACCAGAGAAAGACAAATCCAGTGACTTGTCGTCTGAAGATGATGCGTTCTCACTTAAAAGCCGATCTATATGCTGGGCAACAGAAGGTGCCACTCTCAGTATAAACTGTTCCTCCATTCTTCTTCAAAGTGAGAGGATCTGTTCGATGTCCAAACTCATCAAGATAAATATCATACACAAATAAGTAAGTAATAGGAAACCTCTAACCCTTTTCCTACTCTCTTTTGGTATTAATTATGGATGTCAATATGCAAAGGGGAGACATTATTCCTTTAAAAACAAGGAGACTGGACCAAGAATCGGGCAAATTCTATTTGTAGCGGCATACAGAAGAGCTAAAACTCATGAAAACAATAGGCAAAGGATCACGTGAGAAGTTGAGTTAACGTAAGAAGCATGAGAAATGGATCTGAACCCTTGATCACTTATAACTCAAACCCACAAGTGAATCTCGCTTCAAAAGGAAATTGATCCGGTGCATCTCATCCTAATATGCATCCAACGGTTGATAACCACTCCTCCCGCTTCTCATGTTAACTCAACTTCTCACCATAATCAAACCCTGAAATAATAATCATTAATTGCACTAAATTATAAGGGTTAAAAATGATTCAGTATGATAAAGAAAAACAGTTGATATGAACAGGTTTGTGATTTGTAAACTTTTTAAGCAAAATTTCAATTCGGTGATTGTGTGGAATCGAAGAGTTATAGCCGACATAAAAACAGCGATTTCACTTCAGTTGCTTTGTTGGGGAGGGGACCAATAGAGGCTCATGGAGGATCAAGGAAACTATAATAATTGGGCAAATATCATGGATGATTCATATGCGTTTGTGATTATAATTTCTTCAAATACAATTATTCAATTCAACGATCCACCTCAGCGACGTTAGTCAAAAGATTAGAAAATCGCAGAATGATAAGCGAAAGAAAATCGTGAAGATGAAGGGGTCATGTGCGCTTGTGTGCATAATTTCTTCAAGAAATTCTCCGATTCCATTACTACACACTGTAATGATACTCGAAATTAAGAACCGCAACTCATAGAAAACAGTAATTGTAGAGAACCAAATAGGTTTCAAGAAGAAATAAAGCTATATGAGGCCATGAATGATGAGGAATTCAAACCTGGTTCGTTGATGATGGGGATATGATGGAGATTCAATTGAGATTCCCAAAACCCGATTGAAGAACGAGTAACGAATCTAAATCTTGGAGGGTTATAGAAGAACTTATGATCCAATCTAATCCTCGATAGGGTTAGACCGACATACTCGAAATAAAAATTGTTTACGTTTTTCGTCCGTGTCGTTTGTTCAAAATTAGAGTAAATTACGGATTTAGTCCTCGTGGTATGTCGATTCTTATGAAAATTTTCCCTATACTTCTTTTACTATAGATTTGTTGTTTGTGGTATGCACTTTCTTTCTGTTGGATCTAATCCTTGGACCAAACTCACCAAACAACTGTCTACCGAGTCCGTTAAAATCAGGGGTAAAATGGTCTTTTTATTATTTTTTCTGTTTTAACATTTTTTAAATTAGGGACCAAAATGTATACATTAAAAGTTAAGGGACTAAATAACCCAATTGTACAGGGGTTCTTTTTGTTAATTTTCAAAACTCAAGAACTTGGCCGGAAAACCCGTATCCCTTCTGCCTATCCAATTATCCGACGACCCAAAACACCCCCTTCCCCCTCGCCTTCTCTGGCGACTTAGAACCCGAAAATGAAACGAGAAACCCGATCACTCCCCTTCTTCTTTTCGAACGACTGTTGGCATCCTCACCTTCCAGTCCGGTGACACCCTCTATTTCAATCTTTCACTGGCCAACAACCACCAGAAACCACCTGCTCGATCATCTCCCACCATTCTCCGGTTCTCCCTCTACCCTCATCGGCTCTCCCTGTTCCATCGAGACAGTCACCACCACTGATCGATTGTTTTTCTCCTCCATTTTCCCGTCGATGTATTTCCAGGGGAGATTGAAGGTGTAAGAAACCACTAAGACCAAATTGGTATGTACGAACTTAGGTGGGGGAGTGAAGGATGGGGGTTTTCAACCGGAGTTGTGAGGGGACCAACAAATGGGAGGAGGTCGTCGACAAAGGGTGGTCTACCGGAGCTCTTTGCATCTTTCACCGACGATACACCCACACATATATATATATATATATATATATATATATTATATATATATATTATAGTATTATACAATGTTTTCTTTTTGGGAAATTGGCTCAAAGAGCCACATTACACACCCACATTGATCTCCTAACCAATTCTCCCCGGATTTTACGAAAATAGACCTAGGTCCGCAATGGCGGACCTGCAGGTCCGCTACCTGCCAAAAAACGACAAAAAAATGACGGTTCGAGCCAGATCCGCAACGGGTCGGGTCGATAGGTCCGCCACCCGACCCAAGTCCGCCACCTTTCCACATGTCACGTAACGATTCATCGCTAGGTCCGCCATCAGACTGCAGGTCCGCCATTGCGGACCTGCCGTTTTTCAGTCTTTTCAGGTCCGCCATCGATATGAACACCATCCTTTTCAATCTTTTTATACATAAAAACTAGTTTTCTTGGTCCCCCACTCATACGAGATCGTCGATTATTATAAGGAAGGAAGTTAGCCCCTCATTTTTTGTCGCATCTTTACGTGCTTCCCTACAACGACACGTGTGCAACATGTTCCGAAAGGTAAGTTCTCCAACTCCGCCATACTACCTCCGCTACCACATCTCCGCCACGACCACCTCCGCTACCACATATCTCCGCCACGACCTCCACCACGACCACCTCCGCTACCACATCTCCGCCACGACCACCCGGTGGTTGGCGAACCTGGAGATTTTGGTGGTGGCGGACCGGTGGTTTTTTATTTTTTATATTTTGTTTCCATATTGTTAATTAATTAGTAATTGTTAAATTTATTGTTAATTTATCATTGTTATTTGACACTTTAGGTCAATTAGTTCCCGACAAACTTATATATTTGACACTATTGATTCGTTTTTATTATTATTTAGACACTTTAGGTCCCTTTTTAATTTGTTTCACTTTATGTCCGTAAATTAATTAATTACACTTTCGGTCCCTTAAATTTATTTATAGACACTTTAGGTCCCTTAAAATTAATTGTAGACACTTTAGGTCCCTTAAATTAAATTTGTTTCATTTTATGTCCGTAAATTAATTAATTACATTTTAGGTCCCTTAAATTTATTTATAGACACTTTAGGTCCCTTAAAATTAATTGTAGACACTTTAGGTCCCTTAAATTTATTTTGTTTCACTTTATGTCCGTAAATTAATTAATTATACTTTAGGTCCCTTAAATTTATTAATTGACACTTTAGGTCCCTTAAAATTAATTGTAGACACTTTAGGTCCCTTAAATTTAATTTGTTCACTTTATGTCCGTAAATTAATTAATTACATTTTAGGTCCCTTAAATTTATTTATAGACACTTTAGGTCCCTTAAAATTAATTGTAGACACTTTAGGTCCCTTAAATTTAATTTGTTCACTTTATGTCCGTAAATTAATTAATTACATTTTAGGTCCCTTAAACTTATTTATAGACACTTTAGGTCCCTTAAAATTAATTGTAGACACTTTAGGTCCCTTAAATTTAATTTGTTCACTTTATATCCGTAAATTAATTAATTACACTTTAGGTCCCTTAAATTTATTAATAGACACTTTAGGTCCCTTAAAATTAATTGTAGACACTTTAGGTCCCTTAAATTTAATTTGTTCACTCTATGTCCGTAAATTAATTAATTACAATTTAGGTCCCTTAAATTTATTAATAGACACTTTAGGTCCCTTAAAATTAATTGTAGACACTTTAGGTCCCTTAAATTTAATTTGTTTCACTTTATGTCCATAAATTAATTAATTACACTTTAATTTTAGACATTTTATGTCTTTTAACTTTTAATATTTGACAATTTAGGCCCCTAACTTGACTTTACGGTCAAAGTTGACCGTGATAGAGCAAATAAAAAGTAAGTTGAGCGGACAAAGGCTTGAGATCTTCAGGCAGACGGTTTTTGGTCTGTGGTTGTTGATGGAGGACTTCTCCTACGACCCATTACTGATGTACACAATATTAAAAATGGAGATCTTCTCGGAGGAGAACATCGAGAATAACATGTTCTTCCAGGTTGGAGGACATATTCTCCGATATGGGCGCGAGGAGTTCTGCCTGATTACAGGACTCCGGTTTGGAGAGTTTCCCTCATTTCCAGAGAGGCAGGGGCAGAGGTGCACCCATTTTATTCGTCGGGTTTTTGGTGATCCGGATAAGCTGTTGATCCGGAATTTAGAAGCGAAATTTGCATCGCTTGGAGATGGAGATCAGCTTATGGACGATGACGTTGTCCGTGTTTGCTTGATCATGATGGTGGAGGTCTTTTTTCTTGGTAGACATATCCACTTACCTGTTTCCTCCACCGTGCTTACTATAGCACAGGATTATCGGTTCTTTAACCGATATCCTTGGGGTTCTTTTGTATGGGAACCCACATTTCGACAGATGTCTGGTGCTATTCGGAGACGTACACCAGATCAGTCGAAGTTGACACTTACAGGGTTTTTACATGCCTTCAAGGTTAGTTGATTTAATATTACTATACGTATACATGGTTAATGCATTCCATATTTTAACAACTTGTAACTCTCAGGTTTGGATCTTGGAGACATTTCCTGCTGCTACCAGGTTTTTCACGATGCATCCCAGGCTTCCTAGGGGTGTACGTTGGACTAGGATCATTATCCTTGGCAGTAAACATGTCGGGGTACTACTTGATACGTCAGAGGTACGTATTTTTAAATACTTTAAAATATTGATTATTTTAACGTTAAAAACTAACATTATAGATTATGAATACCAGCATAGTCGGCCACCCATCGGACCTCTTGTGGCTACCCCTCAGGAGGAGGCATTTCACTGGTATCAGATTAGCCACCGATATTTCCAGGGGATGGAGGAGTAGGAGATAAAGAGGACGAGAGTCTCCGGTGATGGTGACGATGACGACGATGATGACGACGAGGACGATGACGACGAGGGCGATGACGACGAGGGCGATGACGACGACGACGATGGTGGTGTCGGTGCTGGTTTCCACCCCGACGTTGGTGGTGACGGTGTTGGTTTCCACCATGACGCTGGTGTGAGTGGGGACTTCGGCCCACAGATCCATCAGGGACCCCAGCATGAGCCCCCACGTATGAGTATGCCTACCAGTGATCCCTATACTGCATATTGGGATCGTTTGACCACCCTGGAGGGCACTGTTAGTGAAGTACAAGGAACAGTTAGTGAAGTACACGAAACAGTTAATGACATAAATGTGTGGCGGGGTGGTCAAACGGATTTGTATACTCATATACAGGCGATGTATCGTGAGATGCAGCAGTGGCATGTAAGTATTTAATTTTAGTTATGTATTTAATTTTAAACTTAAGAACGTTCATTAACAATTAATACTTGTACGTAGCTATCCGCTCATCCACCACAGCAACAACGCCCACCACAGCAAGAAACATCGTACGACCCTTGGGTTTCGTCACCCAGGATTCCGGATCCGTCGTACGCTTTTTCCCCCTCACATATGCCCACGGTAAATATTATCAATCGGTTAATGTTTAACTTATTTTTTTCAATGATATTGGAGAGATATTTATTTATTTCATTATGCAGGAAGTGTCAGGTACGCCAGGTTCTGGTGGCCCAGACATGACAGGGACATTTGGTATGGTTGGCCCGGACATGTCACTGTCGTTCGGTATATGGGTGGACGACAGTTCCCAGTTCGTTACTCCTAGACCACCCCCCAGCATGGCTCCGAGACCACCTATACAGGAAAACCTTCGGAGGGGGGATCGTCTACGACATCCTTCCCATTTGCAAAACTCTCCATACACCGCCCTTCCTGATTCTACACCCCCAATCGCACGACAAAAAAAAGCGAAAGGTAAGCAGAAGGGGTCACAGAAGGGATCTGAGGTGGTGGAGAGCCTGTATCGGAATGGCACGTTGCATGAACCTGTGAGACTGACACTTCTACCAATTCGGCCTGTACATCGTACCTTTTGGGGGAAACTATTGGGCTTTGAAGATAGTGGATATTTTGAGACAGAGGTACGTATTTGTTTTAGTTAATATAATTTTATTAATAATAGTTTGTAACTCATGCTTAACATGTTATTGTTTATTAATAGCACATCGAGGTATGGGTCCGACTTCATCTGGAGTCACGCTCGACCCTGGCTGATTGGTCCATCATGCTGCCAGACTTCATGTACTACATGACTGAGCTTAAAGATCTTTCATACCTGACTCAGCAGTGCAATGGTGCACAAGGAAGTGCTGGTTTTCCAGCATGGGGCACCGTCAATAAAGTATGAATAACAGTTTACATGTATATTATTTAAGAAATTTCGAATTTATATAACTGACATATAATTTTTTTATGCTTCAGGTGTTCATTCCAATGTGTATAAGTAATAAACATTGGGTAATTGGGCTGTTCAATCTGAACTCCACGAAATTGACCATATATGACAGTTTCAGGGTTCCCACCTTGGAGGCATCCTTTAGCGAAATGATGACCAAATTCACTATCAGGATGCCGCAATTGTTGACGGCTTTGGGTGAACATTCGCGTACTGTAGCGTTTTTTAATTCCTTCACTTGGGAATACGCGAATGATGTGCCACAACAGACGGGACCGCTTGGCGATTGTGGTCCATGGGCATGTAAATTTCTCAGTGAATTGGTGCAGGGGAGACATCCATCTAGCATAGATACATCCAATGACTGTAAGCGGTGGCGGTATGAGATGGCGGATGTTATATGGGATTTCAGGGAGGTTGGATCATCCGATGTTTAGTACATAGTGTTAAAATTTAAAGATTATTGTACAAACTATTTTTTATTTAGTTCGTTCCTGTTACATCTACTAAAACTTATTATACATCTACGAATTTAACTCATCAAAACACACCAAATACTGAACTGTTTTATTAACGAAGAAATTAGAACAACGAAAAGGTACGATAAAGTCCAGATACGAAATGGTCAAAAACACTTGCATAATCTAAGGATAAAGTGCTTTACATTGATCAATCCAATTTTGTTTCTCGTTTATCTCAGCCTGCATGACTGTGAACTCTTGGATACACTTGTTCGCTCGTTCGTTGTCGATACGAATACGGTCTTCCTTATCTTTTATCTCCCGCTTCAATCTTTTTATCGCTTCCTTGTCTTCCTCCATCCTTCTCAAGTACCCTTCCTTCTTGGCCAGAATTTGTTTCCACCTTTGACTGAATTCCTCGATCCTTGCCTCAGCTTTTTCTACGAATTGTCTCATCTTTTCCGGCATTGTTTGTGAGGAGGGGGGTTCGAAGAAGAGGCTCGGTTTTCGGCCATAAGATATTAGTTGATGAAAATGGTGTGTGGATGGGGTGACTTATAAGTTGGAAATAAGGTGAGTATTTATAGCCAAAAAAGTAGTTCTAGGTACTCCATTGCGGACCTAGATTCAATTGTGGTTCTAGGAGAAACAGGAATTTGACGACGCATATGACTGGTATGTAGAGACACATGAATACGAAGGTCCCCCTCTCGTAACCATACACCTTCTGAAACGATGCCGGCGGGGAAGAGGGAATCCATACGACAAGCAGAGGTGGAGATTTCCAAGCTCAAAGACCTATGGCTGAAGAACAGGTCCGAGCAGATAGAGTTAGAAACTGTCGTCGAGAGAAAGAAGCAGACGGTGACGGTGTTGCAGAGAGAGATCAAGGAAGAGCAAAAAAAAATAAAGAATATCAGAGAAACCTATCCCCGCATAGAGGACATGATCAATGAAAAGGCTGATTTGATCATTAGATGTAAAGCTCTCTACCCAAAGGGACATTAGTTTACCTTTTCGTTCTATGTTTCGAGCTTTGTTTAAATTAACCTTCTCATGTAGTAGTCAATAGACTTCCGTTGCTCGGTTCTATCCTTGGGTTAAGTAATAAAAATGTTTTGTTTACTATCATGATACATGAACATTATTCATTATAATTAATACGTTCATTACATACATTGTTACTCGTTCAGATCAACATTTAAATCAAAAGTATGAGGTCCATAGGTGCCTCCATAATCGTCGGTAGGCATTGGTTGAGTAGTGCGGCTACCAGATGCTCTTTGTCTTCCACGGTTCACTGGTGCAGGCGCCTGACATTGAGTTTGAGTATGTCTGATTTCTCCACATCGAGTACATCTCCTTGTGTGGGATCCTCACCACGAGATGGGATACGATTGTGGTTACTCGGTCTTCCGGCGCGTCTCTTGTAGACCGGTGGCTCAACAGTCATAAGCGGAGTGTCTGGAATAACCCATGTTGATGGATGCCCAGGTGGATGTATGACCTCTGAGTATGTGGCTCGAAAATTATCCACTTTGAAGTAAGGCGATATCAAGTGGATGACATCTGTACACCGTTCATGCCTGGCAACGGCGATTGCATGACTGCAAGGTAAACCGGAGATCTGCCATTTCCTACAAGAGCAACTCCAACAACGGTAATCCACTTTCGCATCCCTACGAGAATCTAGAACTTCATATAGGTCATAACCTATTTCACGGACAATAAACCTTTCCGACTTCACCTATCGCCTTCTAACAATTATTTCTATATTTGGGGGGAGAGCAGTTACCCATCTCGCTGCAGAAAAATGAAAGATTAAAATATTGAATAAAATATGTTGCGAATTTTTTTGACAAACCAAAATAACAGTGGATGAGTGTGACTATGAAAACCTGCTTTGTTCCGACGAATTGAATACCAGTCTTGTTGAAATTCTCGGAAGTAATCCATAAGGGACACAATAGGAAGTTGCCGAGCAAAATGAGACAGTGCATTGACCGACTCGGCGCTGTTTGAAGTCATTATGTTGTAACACATTCCAGGGAAATAGGCCCGTGACCATTTCTCCTTGCCAACCGCGTCCATAAGTGGCGCTCCAACAGGTATAACGCGTCGTAGAACTTCCATTTTACGTTCAAAATCCTCCTCTGTGTACGCTTTACACGTTTTCCAGAACATACCCTTCCTAAACTTGGCCCTACTGTCCCTGCTTTTTACGTTCATCAGCAAATGGCGACAACACAAACCATGATGGGCATTTGGGTATACCGTGCTAATAGCTTGGCTTATGGATAAAGCCCTGTCGGATATGAACACCAACCCTTCCGGTTCTTGGATACATACCTTCAACATCGTCAAAAACCAAGTCCATGCCTCCCCACTCTCAGACCTACCCACTCCAAAAGCGACCGACACAATTTGGTTATTGGCATCCATAGCAACGGCTAAGAACATTGTGCCCAAATAAGGACCCTTCAAATGAGCGTCGTCTATTATAAGGACACGACGCAAGTGTCCCAGAAACGACCGAATCTACATAAATTACATGGTTTAACCGTTAGAAAATTAAAGACAATATCTTTTAATGCAAAAAATATACTGTCGGAGGCAAAACATAACCAAATACGTACCGAGCAACCAAGAGCATCAAAACACATCTCAAAACGTCCTGTACTATCTGTCTTTATTCTGGTGAAAGTACCAGGATTATTAAGCTCCAAGTTATAGAAGAACGCAGGAAGTCGGCTAAAAGATTCCTGGGGGGGTACCCCGCTCAATGGTTAGCGCATAAGCCTTCGCACGCCAAGCTTGCCAATACGAGATATTTAGGTGTCGTTCACAATGTCTTTTCCACGTATTTTCCGGCTTTCGTCACACACTTTAGGCAAAATTATGTGTCCCAATACTCTGCTATTGGCGTTACGGTGGTGGGGATTCATCTGGGTCCTTGAACAAGTGTGTACATCGTTCATAATTCGTACGTGGAACATAGTGCTATTCTTTATGCACACAACATAAATACGCCAATTACAGTTAGGATGCACACATCTCACATCGTATCGGCTTTTTGAAGATCTTTCAACTCTAAACTAGAAACCCTCTTCAAGGGTCTTCCTCCCGATAGCAAGGGTCATTTCGTCTTTCGTTTGAAAAACATCCCCTAAACTCACTCTTCTACTACGGTTATAATGTACGGGTGCTTCGTTTGGTGTGATAACGGGCTCTCGGTCTTCTGGAAGGGAGGGAGGCATACCAAAGAAATCATTTATCCCACCATATGATTTAACAGGACTACGTTCAGACGTTTCTTCTTCTTCTTCATCCGTATGAACATCAGAAAGACCGATGTCATAAACATGAGATTCATCGGGGTCTTGAGAAAATTCTTCATCGGCTTCGTCTTCCTCATCGGCTCGTTCGTCTACCAGTTCTTCTTCTGTCTCAGGAACAACACCGGGGTTATAGTCACTCATACCATAAGATGTTTGATTCTGCTCGGCATACACATCAGGAGCGCCTCCGGTGTTCGAACCAACGTTGTTGCTGCCCGCCATCGTGTAATCGTCGTAAACGTAAAGTGTTGGCGGAGTTGAAAAAGCCATAGCATTTTGCAAGAAACACGAAACTTCGGCATTGTCTCTTAGCTGAATCATTTGGCCATAATTTATGTAGATAATTCTGGTGGTACCAACAATGGTGTCCACACCACATTTCTCACGAAGATAACTAACCAACCTTTGATGCGTGATAGTTGTCGGAACCATGATGCGAACCATTGGTCGATCAGTATAATAATCCCACCCTTGATCGCCCAGTTCAAATGAATCTCCACCCAAAATACGTAACTTTACTTTTTCAGAAACAGAACTCATCTTGAAACTATCAGGTGTTTTTGAAATTTTTTCACAGTAAACAAAATGCTTACCTTCCGTTTTCAGGCTTGCTATTTTTGGGGAAAACTTCACCGGTTTCAAAAATTTTCAAAAGGCTTCAATGAATTCAACAACTAAATGTATATCTGACAATTAAATAGGACCAAAATAATGCAGCTCCGCAACGAAAATGTACGTCAAAAAACAAAAAAATAATAAAAAAGGGCACTGGCGGACCTAGCCTAGGTCCGCAATGGCGGAGCTAGGTCCGCCATGGCGGATGTGCAGACAACAAGTCCCGTTACGTGACACGTGGAAAGGTGGCGGACCTAGGTCGGGTGGCGGACCTACCGACCCGACCCGTTGCGGATCTGGCTCGAACCGTCATTTTTTTGTCGTTTTTTGGCAGGTAGCGGACCTGCAGGTCCGCCATTGCGGACCTAGGTCTATTTTCGTCAAACCGGGCGAGAAATGGCTAGGAGACCAATGTGGGTGTGTGATGTGGCTATTTGAGCCAATTTCCCTTTCTTTTTTAATTTCATATGTAATAAAAAGAAAATTATATATATAAAGGACACATGGCACATTGTAATCGATTAAAAAGTATAAAAAGACAAAATGGTTTGGTCCATTTAAAAAACAAAAAATAATATTAAAAGATGAAAGGACAGTAATACCCTTGAGTTTAACGGATCATCTTGACGGCAGTGTGATCTAGGGACCAATTCCAACAGAAAGTGCATACTATTGGCACCAAATCCATAATAAATGAAGTATAGGGACGGAATCCATATAAATTGACAAACCACAAGGACCAAATCATAATTTACTCTAAAAAATATATATTGGGGTTTTTTCTTGTGGTTTGTGATTAACGAGGTGGGATTAATGCCCGCGCGTTGCTGTGGGTTATCGTGTGCGTTGATGGAAAGAAATATTAAGACCATAAATTTGAGTATGACCAATTATGAGAACAAAACATTTTGTGTCTGTTAGCAGCATGACTATAAATTACAAAATGCACATATGAGGATTAAATTCATGAAATAAAATAAAACCAGGGATGTGTGTGTATGATAGGAAGCGAAAATAAATTAGCAAATGGTACATTACATCATTAAACCTAAAAAAAGTTACATTGTTATTAAACCTAAATTAAATTATAATAAAAATATGAATTAAACAAATTTTACATCATTATTAAACATAAAATAAATTATGATAAATTACTTTATTAATAAATAAAAAATTGGTGCGTCAATCACCTACGACTATGCGTTTGGATTGATGGGGAAGACGGAAGGTTTTGGGTTGGAGAAGACACAGTCATTGAGATGCGATGCATGTTAAGGGATATTTATTTTATGCTTATATAATAAAAATAATTTTTATAATATAACTTTTATTTATTTAAATTAGAAAATGAAAAAGTTATAAATGATCGAAATGTCATTTACTTAACGGTCAGGAGCTAACAACTTTTACTTTCGAGGACCAAAACGTTACGAAAATGCAAAATCGAAAGTCTATTTTGGAATAAACAAATTATGGGGACTAAATCCAAGAGGAAAATAAAACTATAGGGACCAAATCTGTAACTCTACAAACATAGAAAAAAAGATAAAAGCTCAAGGACCAAATCTGTAAGTTAATAAAACCAGAAGGACCAAATATGTAAGTTACTGTTCATGAACAGTGAAATTCCTTCCTGATAAATGTTATTACTTATAATTGTTTTTTCGTTCATAACTGTAACTCTTATATTTAATATTTGTTTGTTTTTTAATAGTTTTATTATAAGATAACTTTTGAATCGATAATAGACGAATCTTGTTAGACAAAAAAGAAAACAGTCTTTTAATGGTTTTAAAACCCTCAAAATGATTTTGTATCTTGAACTTTCTTTAACCCTTCAGTGTCCTAACTTCATTCTACACAAGTGTCAGACAATCATATTTCATTTTACACTATATCATAAGAGTCTATTAATCATTATTACCACTATTAATATTTATGATTTTCAATACCATGACAAAATGAAAATAGATTGAATTGAAAATTACATTTCTTTACAATTTAATGTTTTTTACTTTTTGTGGTCTACAAAATACATTTTTTTAGTTCAAGTTTATTTATTAATTAAATATATTTTTTAAACATGATATGATATGGGGGACAAAATTTAAAAGAAAACTTTGTAGATAAAAAGGAAAAAATATAAATCTAAGATAAAAGTTAGAAGATTAGGTAATTATTACAAGTAAATAAATAAAAACATTTAAATTAAAAATCTTATAAAGATATGATTATATATATATATTTTTTAGTAAATAGAAAAAGAAAAAAAAAACATACACTTTGTTTGTTAGTGTAGAGCTTTTTGGCATTTAATAAACCCAACTAAATCCCAATTTGGAGGGAATATGTTGTTCCATATTTGCATAATTGCTGCCAACCTTTTATCATCATAAAAAGGGTAAAAAGGTTCTTGTATTGCGTATGCACCTACCTGCTACTCCTTAATTTACATTTATATCATTTTCTCTTATAAAATATGTATTTTAAAATCAATGTAATATTAATATTATAGTTTTTATTTATATATGACAAGAGGAATCATAAGTCATGACTCTTTTCGAAAGCAATATGTTTACCTGTTAAAGTTAACGAGTCTTGCAACTGTACTTTCAGCCTCCAACACAGAGATGACTTAATTCTATGACAAGATGAAATATAAGTAAGAGGCTCTTTAGTTGGTTTTCCACCAATTTCTGTATAGAGAAAGTTGTTTGTATCAATTAATCTGTCTGTGTAGATTGGAACGATTTTTGCTTGGAACAATTTTTTTATAATAGAAGGAGCGTGTTCTTAATTGGACGAGGCAGGTTTGGAAAAAAATTTAGCTTTCTACAAAGTCCCCCTAAAAACTTATTGAATAAGTCACTTTATACCAATTCACTTATGATAGCTTCACAACCTTACTTTTAATGCTTCAGTGATCGAATTAGAACAAACATAACCTCTATTTTATTGTTTTAGTAATAGGCTGAAGATGCACTTAAATTCCCATATTCTTGTCCCAAATACTCAAATCCAGGCGCTGTCAAAGCCCTTGTGGCCATGGAGGTTCACCTGCGATGACCCAAGGCCATTCGTTGTCGCCCGGGGATTAGTCGGTGCGCATAAGCTCACCCGGAAACTCACGGTTACAAAAAAAAAAGAAAAAAAAATTAATTAGAATAGGGGTTTTATAAAGAAAAGGGCAATCTTGAGTGCCTGCCCAGGTCAATCTGGCAACCTTTTGGTCTTCTCTTCTTCCAAAGTATTATATTTTCTTGGGGTATATAGAATTATGCCAACTGGGTGGTGGGGGTATGATTGTATTCCACAATAATTATGCAATAAACAAAAGAGAGTATATGGATATCAAGATATAGGGATCCAAAAAGACACTCTTTTTTCTACACTTCTACCCTTTTCTTCCTTAAATGCTCTTTCTAAATGCTACCTGCTGCTTTACATTCTTTCTCAGAAACTTGGTGAACCTTCTGCCATTGAAGAACTAATTGTACTGTACATCTGATACTCCTGGTATTATCTCTCTTTCTTTTAAGGTTTTCTGTATGTGGGTTTCTTGAATTTTATCAAGAAACTTATATGGGTCTTCTCAAAATGTGTTTAAAACTTTTCTTTTTGATTTGGGTGTTCTCTATTTTGTGCCAAAGATTGACCTAACCTGATATAAAACTCCAAAAGTTCTTCCCTTTTTTTATATGTATGCAGGGTTTAATCAGTTTCTTTGCATTTTGTGCTGTTTTTCGTTCATTTCTTGCCAGTTGGGAACCTCAAAGGTTGTTTATTTATTCACCCCTGTGATAGAATCATCAATGGCTTCAAATATTGGTATTATTGTTCACCAACTGGTTTAATTAGTACAAGTGGTTGGAACTTCTTATAGAACATCAAAAAGAACACAATGGTTTGTATAAAAGAACAACCTTGGACAAATTGCATATACAATTCTTGACAATTTTTGTTCAAAATTACAAAATCTTGAATAGTATAACAGGCAAACAAAGGCCATATGTTCGAGTCTCTTTAAGGTTTGTGTGGTTATTGGTTACAGGTCCTATGGGATTAGTCGAGATGCGCACAAGTTGGTTTGGTCTGGACACACCCAAAAAGAAGTTAATAATAGTTTGTTTGTGTTGGTTTCTTTCTACAATGAGAACTTGTTTCATATAGCCTTATGATCGACCGAACCATGTGAATCTTTGTGTGCCATTATTCGTCTTTTTGGTTGATTATTCGTAACTCTTTACAGATAACTATGAAGTTTAACCGTAAAGAACGTTGATTTCCAATTATCTATCGGAAGATTGGAACAATGAGGCTTGAATTATGGCTTGGATCTCTCTTGCTTATATTTGGCAGTTTGGTTTATGCAGCAGGTAATGCCATTTGTTCTTGCAACTTCATTTATCTTGGTTACAAAAAAAAAAAAAAAGGAACACTTTTGATTCGAATTTGATATGTGTAATTACATTTTTACCAAATACGACTAGTTTATCAGCTAGTTTTTCGGCCATCAGGTAGTTTATCAGTTAGTTTTTCAGCGATCGGGTAGTTTTTCAGCCATCAGGTAGTTTATCAGAAACATAGGCGTAATGTAAAAGCTTGTTTTCCTCTTAAATTATATGTTTATATATTTGCAGACGCGTTCGTAGGAATGAACATTGGCCCCGATCTTTCAAACCTCCCATCACCGGAGCAGGTGGTGGCAATCCTTAGATCCCATCAAATAACACATGTTCGGCTTTTTAACACCGACGCTCGCTTGCTTAGGGTGCTATCGGACACTGGAATCGAAGTTATGATTGGTGTTTCTAACAATGAAGTCTTGGAGATTGGAAAATCAGCATCGGCTGCAGCATTGTGGATCAACCAACACGTTGCAGCGTTCTTACCTGCCGCAAATATCACTGCCATTGCCGTTGGTAACGAAGTTCTTTCTTCGATCCCAACCGCCGCCCCTCTTCTTGTTTCGGCCATGAACTATCTTTATAAAGCTTTAGTTGCTTCGAATCTAAATGATCAGATTAAAGTGTCGACCCCTTTATCAATGGACATGATTCCGAAGCCTTTTCCGCCATCCACCGCCACTTTTAACGCTTCTTGGAGTTCAACCGTACACGAGATTCTTCAGTTCTTGGAGAACACGAGTTCTTTTTACATGTTAAATGCTTATCCGTACGACGATTATGTACAGAGCAACGGCATTTTTCCGATTCAGTATGCGCTTTTTCAGCCGCTCCCGGTGGCCATACAGATCGTTGACCCGAACACTCTTTTCCATTACGAAAGCATGCTCGAGGCTATGGTGGATGCTACTTATTACGCCATAGCTGCTTCCAATATATCGGTGATCCCGGTTATTGCTACTGAAACAGGGTGGCCGTGGTCCGGTGGCGCCAATGAAACCGACGCCACCATGGAAAATGCCGAGACTTTTAACAATAATTTGATTCGGCGTGTTTTAACGGGGTCCGGCCCACCGAGTCAACCCGCTATTCTGATGAACTCGTACATTTACGAGCTGTTTACGGGATCTGAGCCGGATTCAGACCGAAGCTATGGTGTGATTTTTCACAATGGGAGTTCGGTATATAATCTCGATCTTGATGATTCCTCGGGGAATTCTTCGGGTGGGTTTTGTGTTGCAAGAAAAGGGGCGGATCGTACGAGCTTGCAAAATGGGCTGAATTGGGCGTGTGGTCAAGGCCAGGCGAACTGCAGTGCTATTCAGTCGGATAATCCGTGTTATCTGCCTAATACGGTACAAAACCATGCTTCTTATGCTTATAACGACTATTACCAAAAAAAGCGTGGAGTGGGCGGAACCTGTGATTTTGGTGGTACGGGTATAACGACTACAGTTGATCCGAGTACGTACCCTTGACTCTTCCCACCATTGTTTTAGATTACATTAATGTCTGTTAAGATATGTGAAACCCCTTTGAATTTAAAGAAAAGATTTTATAACAAGAAGAAATGTTCCTATATATATAGAGAGAGAGGGATCCAAACATGGAACAACTACTTTTTGTCCCGATCTGTCACACGTACCAAACGCACCCTGTAAACATTACCTAATACGGGGATCCAACATTGTTATAAACGAAGAGAACCCTAGTTACAGGGTCGTTCTTTAGCATTTTAAATGTGTGATTATGAATAGGGCCCCAAAATTTTGGGACCCAATTTTATGTTGTTTAGTGCCTTTAATCAACGAATGTAAAACTTTAGCCCATGTTAGTGCTATCTCTAATTTCTACAAGACTATAATTTGTGTGTGTATATATATATATATATTTTGTTATCTCATTTGGCATTGTAATCAAAAGTTTTAGGTGTAACAAGGTCTCCAAAAAAATTGGAACGTCGCTGCCTAGTTGTTATGGGCATTGACAAGAATTTTGTTGCATCTTTTTCTTGCAGGTTATGGATCCTGCATATTTACAGGAAGGTAAGCAAACAGGAACCTGTAAATCCGTTTTATGATCGCAGCATTGTTTTGATCTCTTTGACTCGATTGCTAACGTGTAAAACGTGTTTTTGAGCAGTTCAAACTCGAGCGCCGGTAGGGTCGGTCCGCCGGCATTTGGACCAGCGGGTCCCACGGGAAGTACATCGCCGCCACGTCGGGTTCCTGAAACCGGGTATTTGATATTGGCAGCATTGTTAGTTGGTAGATGTGCATATCTGTAGATTTTTGGGCAGGATTGTATAGTTGATTCTTTTGGCTCACAAGCTGCAAAATGCAAAGTGATTTGTTACATCCTAGCCAGTTTTGAATTATGTGTAAGATTGTTGGTGGCCCGTTGATATTTAGATCAGACCGATGTGATAAAACCGGTTGGGACCGGGAGGGCTCAGCCAAACCCGTAGTTCTACTCAACCATAAAAAGATCGGTATTTTATTCGAGTAAGAGATGAATTGTTTACCAAAAATAACCTCTTGCTAGTACTTAACATTGATTCATACATCTGCACTGATAACCATTGCTAGTACTTAACATTGATTGTGAAACCCGCCCCAAACACACAAAAGGATTCCAAATCCTCTCAAATCCAAATCCCTAATGAAATCCCATCCATTCCTACAAACCTTCGGACTCTATGGTGCATACAGTGGCACGGTGATAAAGCCCTTTTGTTTAGTATCAAGAACCAACATTATTGGCAAGGGCGGACCCTCTATGGTACATACGGTGGCACGATCCATCATTTCGTTCATCCGTCGTAGTGTAAAAAAATTAGGGTCGTGAAAGGTGTTATCATGTTATTTTGTTGGGCACAACCATATATTTCTTGAAACTACAATAATAACACAAGTCTCTTTTGATAGAGTTGGTTTGCATGATTTTTCTCCCTTTCCAGGCGTGGGTTCGAATCCCATTTGTATAACTATTTTTAGTTTTTAGCTTTTAATTTCATATTTATTATGTTTCTGGTTTTTTTGGATAAAAGGCTCAAACACAGGGGCCTTCATACGAAAATCAAGAAACTAATTACTAACCAACAGACGAATATTGATTTTGTGAAAAAATCATAACTTTATTTCTTATAGTCAAATGATGTCATAACTTAAAAATATTTCTAGATCTATCTCTAATTATTGGTATGTTTACACGACCTTTCATACTTTAATAATCCATAATTCATACAACTAAAGTATTAAAAGATTGAAATATATCCAGAAATAATAATAGGAAACGGGTGAATTGCAAGAATATGTACGTCAACACTTGGTCTTGATCACTAAAAAACTTACAGAAAACGATATTATTAAAATGTCTTAAATCATGGAATCATATCTACATTACAACGATCATTTTAAGTCATAAAAAGGAGAAAACATAAAAGTAACTAATTACCCTCAATCAATACCTACATTCTTAACCACAAGGGTTGTGGCGTACTGGTTAAGGTCCTGGGGATGTGGTGAAATATCTCATCTGCCCAAGGTTCGAATCCAGACGTACACAACAATTGTAACCACTAAGGTTTAATCAGGGTTGATGTCTTACAGTCATAACTTGTCAAGGGATTAGTCTAGCATTAACATAGGACACACTTCCCAAAAAAAATACTTACATTCTTTGAAACAACCTTGTTTAAAATTAGTTTCTTATTGGTTTAAGGTAGTTTGTAGAGTTAACACCAATAAATTGGTTAACAAAAGATCCTACCTCTCACACACACACTCATGATG
This sequence comes from Arctium lappa, assembly GCA_023525745.1. Lineage (NCBI taxonomy): Eukaryota > Viridiplantae > Streptophyta > Magnoliopsida > Asterales > Asteraceae > Arctium > Arctium lappa. The sequence goes on along the minus strand of CM042056.1, from coordinate 14,048,385 downwards.
GTCATAGGACCAGTATAGTGGGGGAGCTTTACAGGGTAGCACAAACCCTTTTTCCGCAACTTGCATCTCAACCACAACCTATGCCTTGCTAACCTTGGAACGAGTTCGTCATTTGCAAGTGAAGACGGGTTTAAGTGCAACGTCCCCGGTGCCAACGGTAACGAGATCACCATTAATGATTGCTGGACACCCTTTTTGATGCATTTTCTCAAAAGTACCTGCAAAACTAAAGATATAATGGTCAAAAAGGTTGAACTAAAAGCAAATGACGATAGATATACCAACCACCAATGACATGAAGTTCCAAAAGAACACGTATACAGTACACAACAACATAAATCAAGTGTCAGAATAGAACAAAGATCCCAAAGACCCCACCAAAATGCACAAAGAAACGATCCTTCCCAAGCTAGCAATCATTGGATAAACTCCAAAACAACTAAAGTCTAAAACTATGGTAGAAGTTAAGCTTAAAGCAGTCCAAATAACCTTTAAACAACTAAAACCATGATAGGGAGTTATTTTTCGCCCATGGCCACGATCTTATAAAGGGATCACTATGTACAACCATCCGTGTAACGCACACGTTTTTCTGTGAGGCTATCTACAAAATTAAAACCTTAGAGGGAAGTTATTTGTCACAAACTGCAAAGGTCTTATATAAGGCTCATATTTCACAATTACAAACAAAATGAATGGGATGGCGGGATGCTACAAACTAAACCACTCAAAATCCCAAACATCTTTTCATAATAGACACCAAGAACCATGATCTCATAACCCGCAGATCAAGTTGAATGACAATGTTACAAAAAAGTCCGCATCTCCTATCATCCTTGTACCAAGAACCCATAACCATCATCCACATAACGCACACTTCAAGCCATGAGATGATAGACGAAATCAAACTTAAACTCGAACATTAACTGTGTGGCTTCTTCACCGAAAAATAGACTCATCCAAACAACCCCAGAACAATTAAAATCATTAGGGAGTTCAGAATTCACATTTAGTACCTATACAGAATGAGGTGGAATCCGATAAAGAGCAATTGAGATCTATTTTATTTAGAACACCAAACAAGATCTGAGCCATCATCATTGAATACACGATCCATTTCAATCAAACACAAAGTGAAAGCATGATATCTTTTATGAACAATCTTAAATTTCAACAATGCAGACCTATTTTATTTAGAACACCAAACAACATTTGTATAATACTTGAATCTTATTGAGCCAACTCATTATCCTAGGTTCTTACATCAATAGATATAAATAGAAGACTTATATATATTACCATTTATTGATAATACTAAACTTCTCAGTTATTATTAAAATATTTTACTATTAAAACCAGATGGTATTAAGCCAGACTGCTCTCATAGTTAACAAGAAGCAAAAATCTGAAAAGCAAGGAGGTGGGCACCAAAAGCCAGCATCCAACTAGCAGTATTCAAGGATGAAATTAACTAACCCAGTAAATCTCACACATATATGTATGCAGACCTTACCTTTACCACAAGATGTAGACAATTTAGCAGCTTTGAGCCGATCATCATGATCTTCACAAGTGGCAATCAAAACAAACAAAAATTCAAGAATTATAGTGAAAGAAAGAACTTTTCATAATTCTGTAAATTCTTGAAATAAACACAATAACAGACACAACGATGCTTACAATAATCCAAGAAGAGCATGTCAAGTATAATGGTCAAAAAGTTGAAGTTTATATACAGAAACATCATGTATATATTTTCATAAACTCTTTATTTCAAAATTCATCATAATTGTAGGACATCCCAATAATATTGTATAAAATAGGAGAACCTTGTGAGCCCATGGTAATATCTATAATCTTTTTGCAAGGATGACAATGGATATATAAGTAAATTAGTTCAACAGAGTTCCATTATCATTATTGCAAAAAAAAAAAAAAAAAACTGATGAAGGATTGCCACCATGATGTTGTTTGTGTATTTATACCACAGAGCCACAATTCTTTGTTATAGAGATAAATAAGCATTAATGGAAGACATAAGAGGCTAGAGTTTTCATACTAGTGCTGCCAAAGTTCAGTAGATGTGAGGATTTTGTAAAGGGTTGGAGAGAGTCACAGTCACCTGCACATGGAAAGGTGGTGGTTGTTGGTGGTGTCGATTTCTGAATCCTTGGCACCCTGGTTCTGAAGAACAACAGAAAAAGAACATAAATTGCATAAACAACATAAATAAATGAATGAATTCGTGGCTATATGTTAGCAAAGAAACACAGAAGAAAGATAAAACTGCTGAGCAACATGCACATTCATGTGTGAATAGAGATATCAAACAATCTTAAATTCAGCATTAACGTTTTATGGTTCCGAGATATGGTTCAAATCTACTACGTACATCCCAATTCAGGCATCCTAAACAACATGTAAAACATATGTATAGCTGACACAGATGGACAAATGATCAAAGAATAGACATTTAATGCCCCGGATCAATTTGTATATAAGCTCCAAAACAGCTAAAATTAAGGTGGAAGTTAAGTAACCCACAACCAATTATAAGAGACTGATAGTTCTACAAACACAACCACTCAAATTCCAAACATCCTTTCATAATAGAAGCCAAGAACCATAATCTCAACCACAAGGGTTGTGGCGTACTGGTTAAGACCCTGGAGGATGTGGTGGGATATCCCATCTGTCCAGGTTCGAATCCAGGCGTATACAATAATTGTGGACACTGAGGTTTAATCAGGGTTGATGTCTTATAGTCATAATTTGCCAAGGGATTAGTCTAGGCATAGCCTAGGATACCCTTCCCAAAAAAAAAAAGGAACCATAATCTCATAATTTGCAGATCAAATTGAATGGCAATGTTAAAAAAGAACCCATAACCATCATCCACATAATGCACACTTCAAGCCACGATACAATAGAAGAAATCAAACTTAACCTCATATACTAACTGCGTGACTTCTTCATCGAAAAATAGACTCATCCAAAACAACCCCAGAACAATTAAAATCATGGGATCATAGGGAGTTCACAATTCACATTTAATACCCATACAGAACAAAGTGGAACAACAATAAAGAGCAATTCAGATCTACTTTATTTAGAACAACAAACAAGATTTTGAGGCATCATCATTGAATACAAGATCCATTTCCATCAGAAAAATCACTAAAATACAAAGTGAAAGCATGATATCTTCTAATGAACACAGTGGAACTCAAAGTCTTGGTGCCCATATCTTTGTATGAACACAAACAGATATAATGACCAATTAAGAGATATCAAATATAAAAAATATATATAAATATTGTACAATCATAAAAACAACAAAGATGTCAAGGATCCTACCAAAATTACCAAAGAAACCATCCTTCCGAAGCAAGCAGGAGCAACAAGGGTATAAATGGAAGGACGTCGAACAGAAAAGACGTGTTTGGCTGTGGAAGCTAGGGCAAACATTATGAGACAGCTGACGGAGAGCATGGTGTTCCGAGGGTTGGTTTGGAATGGAAATCCAGTAATTCCTTGCGCCTTGATTCCTACAAAAGCAAGTAAGCCAAGAATTATGAAGTTAAGATCGGATCCGGGCATGATAGTAGTTTCTTCCCCAAATGCTCCCCCCGGCGGGTAATAGTTAGTCCACAAGTTACAGAGAAATGCCATTGACCGTACTACTGGACTAAATAAGCCGACAGATGGGGAACGCAAGGTTACAGGGATGGATGGCACATCAATGGTGATCGAGCTCTCGATGATGACCGGGACAGTATCATTCCTAACCGAACTCATCGAACCTTTCTCAACACGTCTTAATGGCCTCTTCCTCTTCCTCTTCATCGCACCTTTCTCAGCAATTCTTAATGGTATCTTCCCGTCTTCTTGCTCTCTGGAAAACACCTATCTCTGAATCAGTTTTATAGGTCATGGCTATAATAGGTTCTTTCTCAGCAATCTCTTCATTTTCGTCTTTGAAAATTGAAATGTCATAAAATCTCCGACAGTCACTAATAGGACCAAATGCTCTAAGAATGTCAAAGCCAATCAAATAAATATATTTTAATATTTATTATTATTATTATGAAATTATATTATATTATATATAACCCATATTAATGACTATTATTATATACACTTATCCATATTATATATTATTATTTTGAGTAAATTACAGATTTGGTCCCTCAGGTTTGGCGTTTGTTATGGAATTGGTCCCTCAACTTCAAAAATTACATGGTAACCCTCCAGGTATGCATTTTCTTATGGATTTGGTCCCTCGAGCCAACGGCCGTCCATTTCCTCCGTTAACCACGGGGGTATTATCGTCATTTTGTCTTATTTAATTTATTTTACCATTTTTTAATTACTTTTCTTTGAATGTTCATCTTCTTCAACATGAACACCAAGAAATTATTTATCTCACCTAAACATTTCATTTCAAAGTTTCTCATTGGTGGAATGTAATAAAAATAATCTCTCTTTCTTGATAATCATTTTTTGGGATATCTCCAAATTTGGAGAAAATTACACGCTCTCTCCTATTTTCTCCATTTTAGAGAAAGTTTTGGAGAAACTGTTGGAGCAAAAGGTTGCTCAAAATCTCTATATTCTCCATTTTGGAGAAGATGTTGGAGATGCTCTTAGCATACCCCTTACCAAACATGCATCCCCTTACCGATATAGTAAATTACAAATTTCGTCCCTTTAGTTATTGAAAATTTTGGATTGGATCCCTTAGACGAAATAATTATATGTATGATTTATGATCATTATGGTTTCATTTTTTACGAATTGGGTCACTTGTCTTAACTCCACTAACTAATTACATGTAGTTATTTCGTTTGAGGGACCCAATCCAAAATTTCATATAACCATAGGGACAAAGTTTGTAATATACTATTTATCTTATTGATTAAACATGGCAAGGACCAAGATGCTTATCTGGTAACAGACAAGGCAATGCCCGGGAGTATTACCCGGTAAGTGTGGGTTACGAATCATACCGGGTAAGCGTTTATCGGGTTTAAGATGCTTACCAATAGTCCATTTTCATGACCAAGGATATCACATGATAAGGTAAATGGAGGTGAATCTCTTGCCGGTAAGCGCTTATACGGTAAGAATTTGGTAAACGACCCCTAAATCTTCCCACCTTAGTTCACTTTTCATATATGATGTTTTCTACATAATTGTCTCTATATTCCATTTCTTATGGAGAACATCTAATGGTATGTTTTTTTTATTATGGTTTGGTTCGTGGACCAAATTGTTATCCAATAAGTTCATTAAAATTGAGGGTAAATTGGTCTTTTCAATTTTCTTGAATTTTAACTTTTTTAATTAACCTTTTTAAATTATGGATCAAATGTAAACATTGAAACTTGGAGGGTCAAAGATGAACACCGTTCATCTTCTTCTCCATGTCTCCAACCTTCCCTTCCTGGTGAAGATCACCAACCTTGAACTACCAGTCACCTCCCCCTACACTTACACCCTCTTACCCAAAGTCACCCTCTTCCCTCCACTTTCTAGGGGTGAACACGAGTTAAGTTGATCGTGTTGAAAGCATTTGAACAACTCAAACCGTGTGTGTTAGGTTGGTCGAGTTGAAACTTTTGTATATCAAAATATTTTCGTATGTTTACCATCAACATGGTGTTTTATCTACTCATAGTTCATTTGTTCATCATCAATCAATTAGTGCAACTTATTCATACTTCTTAAGTAGATTGTGTTCAACTGTCATTCTTAATTTGCATATATATATATATATATATATATATAGGGAGAGGTTCATTTGATAAATGGTAAATGTATGAGAAATAGAGAAGTAATCTTAGCCATTCATCTGGTCAACATTTGCGGCTTTGACCCCGAAGCACCAGATAATTCCTTGCATGGTCAATAGAAGATAGAAGGGTAGTTTTAGTTAAATACGTGGGATGAGTTCATATATAAACCTATATGATTCACATATGAACTATACGTTCATATGTGAATCACAAAAGTTCATATATGAATCTGTTAATTAGTTCAACTGATTCATATATGAACTTACAGTTAATTAGTTCATATGTGAATCAGTTAATTAGTTCATATATGAATCACAAAGGTTCATATATAAATCAGTTAAAAGAATTCAGATGTGAATTACACTAATTCACATATGAACATATAGTTCATATGTGAATTACACTAATTCACATATGAACATATAGTTCATATGTGAATTATACAGGTTCATATATGAACACAGTCGTGTATTTTATAAAAATTACGAAAGTGTCCTTCTATTTTTGCAATAGCCGTAACTTTTGACCAGTCAAAGCCGAAATATTTGACCAGTCAAATCCGATCTTGATCGTATGAATGGCTAGGATTGCTTCTCTATTTCTCATATATTTATCATTTCTCAAATGAACCTAAGGCTATATATATATATATAATCATATTTATTGAACAATGTAACACCCGAAAATTTTAGTTAAACTCTCGACTCTCCTAGAATTTATCTTATGGGATTAAATTAACTAAATCTAGTGCCTTTGAGTTTATGTGTTTCTCCTTGGATTAGAAAGATTGGCCTTTGAAGAAAAATCGGGTTTTAGGCTCGGTACAGACGGGGCGATAGTGCCCGCGACTGTGACACTGGGCATAATCACCTGTCACAGTCGCCGATGGGAAGGGGTTCTCGGTACAACCGTGCGAGAATCGCCGGTCACGTACCGCGGGTGGGTTGTTTGGGGAGATAATGCCCTGCGAGAGTGCCCTTGGGCATAATCGCCGGGAGAGGTCGTAGGTCGGGGTCTGAGGTATAAACACCCCTTTTCAGCCGATTTTACTTCCACTTTTCTTCCAAATCTGATTCTTGGTCGACTTTTAAGAGAGAGAGGTGCGATATTTCTTCACTTGTTTCACTCTCTTCATTTATTTCAAAAGAGTATTTGGGTGTGAGCATTCATTGAAGATTCAAGGGTTGGGTTAGAGCATTTATGGTGGATAACTAACAAGGATTCAAGTCTTCAACAACCTCAAGCATTCACCCATCTCATCTTCTAAGGTTTCTAAGTTTTCTAGGGTTTTCATAAAAATCTATATTGTGAGTTTTCCAACTATTTTAAAATGAGATACATATCTTTATATGATTTCCATCATCATTCCATGTTTCCTTTCATCATATTAATCATTTGACATGGTAAATATAAACTTGCTATATTGAGGAATATTGGGATCTTGGTTGTTAATCTTTCATGGGATTATGGTGAGATCACTTTATTGGTAAATGTTAGGTTATATTCATGAGATATACATAGTTGATGGATATTATGTGTGGAATTTACATGATTTAGGGTTTTGACCTAAGTTGAGGTTTGGAGTTATATAAAGACTTTTATATGTATTTTGCTTGGAGTAAAATGTATATAATGTGGATTGAATATTGGATTAATCATGAGTAGGCACTAGGAGGATGTAGTCTTGGGCGCCACCTTATTGATATGTGTCTAGATCTCTGCCATTTGGAGTAATGCCTTGGAGGTAGTCTTCAAATGTGTCGGGCCTTCGGGATGTTGCTCATGAGAGTGAACATCAAGGTACATCGACTCTTAAGGTGAAACTCGTTGGTGTTTTGGGTATCCCCCATTGATTCCTCTATGAACCTTTATGATTTTGAATCCTTTAAATGATATGTGATGCTATTGTTCAAACTCACTAGGCTCTTTTGGTTTAACACTTTTTTTAGTGTTGATGTGTATCTCCGGTTCTAGCGGCGTGATCGCCAAGAAGGTTTAGCAAACCTTTAGATGTGAGCTTGGGAACATTTTGGGACGCCACTATAGAAGATGTTTTATTTTGGAAATCTAGATGACAACTTATTGTAATCTTTTTTCCTAATAGGAATTAGATTAAGAGGTTGTTATTTCTCATTCCTTTATTATTACAAACGTGTAATTACAGACGTATATTGTTCCCTTTTTGGGAGAGCTTGTAACACCCGGAAAATTAAGGTAAGTGTTTATAAGTTCTAATGTGTTCTCGTCAATTTTAAATGTTGGGATTCTTGCCTTGGATTAGGGATCTTTGGTATGTTATCGTATGTGTTATTATCTTAAAATTCCTTACGTGTTTAAATTATCGAAAACGTCGAAATTCAGTATTTTGGGAGTTGGGGCGATAGTGACTCGCGACTATGACAATGGTCATAGTCGTGTGGCAATGTCACGGGTCGGGGGATGGTCTCGGTACACCCCCGGCGAGAATGCCATGCGAGAGTGACAGGGGCACAATCGCTAAATTGGTACCGCGGGCCTTGGAGGGGGAGCGATTGTGCCCCGCGACAGTGCCATGGGCACAATCTCCGGGCACTGTCGTCGTCGGGCTGTAAGAGTTTAAAAATCAGATTTTCACCATTTTCACCTCACTTTCTCATGTAACACCCGCAATTTTATCTTCGGGTAAAAAGTTAATTATTTCCCATAGTACGGGGGGTTAAATGTAACTTGGATTTGTTTAAATATCAAATATTGAGATATTTTGCAAAATATCTCATACTTGATTTTGATCCCGTGGTTTGCTTTTTTTGAGAAGAGAAGCTTGTGAGAAAAGCTTTTGAAGTGGGTTTGCCTTCTTTTCCTCTTTAAGGTTTGTTGTTTGTTTAATCTTAAGTTTCTTTATGTTTTGACCGTATAGATTCGTAAGAGGAAGCTTTCCATCCGATTAGAATCTCTGTTTTTCCGTTTTGAGTTTGGCCGGAATCTGGGCCGGAGCTCCGGCGAGATTCTGGTTGAACAGTTTGACTGAAAAAGTGATGTCCAGTTGGACTATGCGTTCCCAGTGGGAAACACAAAGTGGACTGTGCGTTCCCTTTGGGAAGCGCACAGTGGACTGTGCGTTCCCTTTGGGAAGCGCACAGTGGACTTTGCGTTCCCAGTGGGAAACGCAAAACGTGGTGTGCGTACCCTTCTGTTCGCGCTCAAGTCTTCGTTACGCCGTCAGTTAGCTTCTGTTGTCGGTGCTTTAGTCAGGTAGAGGGAGTGTATCTGTGCTTCGACTTACTGATTCTTTTGGTGTTATCATAGGTAGCATTCTTTAAGAAGAAGGAAACAGAGGTGAGTTCCTACTATCATTTGAAACTTTATACATATCAAAAGTTACCTTTTGGATCTTATCTTGTGAAAGTCAAATGATGTTTTACTTGCACGTTATGCGATTATGCGAAAAGAATATTTAAGAGCCCCTTTTAATGATTTTCATTCTTACCAGAAGTTGAACTGGGAAATAACATTTTGTTTATAAAATGTATTTATACCATATGTTTATTTATGGTTGGTCACATATGTTGTTGTGACGAGTCTGTACCATTACTAGTGGATCCCTAGGTTTTGAGTCGATTATATTGTTGGGATGTAATATTCCCCAAATTTGTAGCTATGGATCACATGTTCCTCGGGGGCAAGTTGGTACGGTTATGTGAGGCCAGATACTAGCCATGGTTCATAGTGATCCTAGCGAAGGAGTATACATTGGTTTTGCTTGGGGCTTGATCTCACGTTGAAGCACGGACTTTTGTGTTCGTATCCTCGGATTCCAATTGTTTAGCTCGTAACTCGGATTGTGACCTACTTTGTGTTACGCCACAATCCTTGGTAAAATGTTTTATTGTCGGTCCTTTTATGATATGTTTATAACGGAAAAGCCCGGTTGTGGCAAAGGCTTAAATTGTAAATTTAACCTCTTTGGAAATATTATCTTATGATACAAACGTTTATATCTTTTAAACTTCATAAACTGTATGTTCTCACCAGGCTTTAAGTCTGACACTTTTTCTAAAATGGTATGTGTAACAGGTTTCCATTAGCGGTGGGTTGTCAGGGTTTTTGGAGAGACGAGTTTTGAGTCTCGAGGTTTTTGGAGATATCTAGTAATGCATCTGGGCATTTGTTAAGTCCCATTCTTTTGATGAACATTGGTCTGTCAACTGATGAATTCTTGATGTAGGGATCTAGATTAGTTTGTTGATGAACCCTATATCTGTACAGGTTTTGTAAAGTCTTAAGGACTGATCCCATTTATGGGAAGTTAATTGCAATACTCCCGTCTTGTTGCCAGGATTTCAAGTTTTATTTTACTCTGATTTCTGAGGTGTTACAAGTTGGTATCAGAGCCCTAGTTTAAGCGAACTAGGCATGAATGTAAGATGTCTAGACTTAGACTGAGCATACTAAGAATTGATCCGCGAGATTTTGGGTAGAGCTTCTAAGTTGGGCTAGTCTTAGAGTCGACGGAAAGTACGTTTACCAGGCGTTGTAGTGGTGGTGACAAGAACCATTATGTGTTGTATGTTCATAATTTCACTTAGCTAATGTTATTATGAGGATATTGTACGTAAGAGTGCTTGATTTGCCGTCAATATGACAATTGGTAATGTGGTAGTACGTTTTCCTTTCGTGTTTTCCTATCTCTCTCTTATCTCTTCCTCTGCTCTGTGTAGCAGTTCAGTATGGTAGGTACACGCGGAAGACCGCATACTCGTGTTGATGGTCTTGAAGCGACAGCCTCTACAGCGGGTCAGCCGGAAGGAGTTGAGGTTGTTGTACGACCACCCGTTCAGCAAAGGATAGGTGGGGGGCCAGAGGTCATTCCGTGAGTAGACCTGGCTTCGTCTCACCCAGTCATCGGGGATGCTAATCCCCAGTCCGAGTTGTTGGCCAGCGTGATGTTGGCAATGAGAGAAGAGATGGCAAAGTAGCAAGAGTTTCTGCTGAAAGCGATGGAGGACCGCGACGTAAACAATCGGAGAAGTGAGACGGTTGTGGAGAACGTCGTAGCAGGTTCTGGAGGCGATAGTATAAGGGTCACGACGGAAGACCGCAGGATTCCTGGTGCTCCGGGGAATAGGAAGAGTTGTTCCTATAAGTCCTTTTTGGGTTGCGGACCGCCAGAATTCTTCGGTTCTGATGACCCGGCGGTATGTGTAAAGTGGATCCAAGCGGTTGAGCAAGCTTTTGGCTCTTCCGAATGCGGAGATGATCAGAGGGTGCGGTTCGGTACCCAACTTCTGAGGGACACTGCACTCATTTGGTGGAATATCATCCAATCCACTCTTTCTCCTGAAGTGTTGGCTCAGTTGTCTTGGGCCGAGTTCAAGAAGAAGTTGCTAGAAGAATTCTGCAACGAGAGAACAATGGACCGAATTGAGAAAGAATTCTGGTCTCTGGTGAAGGGAAACCTGATGGTGAGAGAGTACACCCGTCAGTTAATGGAGAAGCTTGGTCTGGTGGGGCACGCTGCCCCAACAGAGAAAGACAAGATGAAAGCGTATCTCAACGGCTTGCCAGCGGACATGCAATCTATGGTCCATAATTTCAAAGCTTCTAACCTCCGAGAGATGGTGGAGGAAGCTCAGTTCATGGAGGAGATGTTCGCAAGAAGCAAATCTGAGAAATCGGTGGTAGTATCTGATAAGAGAAAATGGGAGAGAAGTTCAATACCTCCCAAGCGGGCCCGACCTTTTGTTGGAAACCGCAACTTCAGCAGTTACCAGGAAGCAAAGTGGTGCCCGAAGTGTCGAACCAAGTATCACGGTAACTGTGGCACCAATTCTCAAACTTGTTATAAGTGTAGGAAGCCTGGTCACACTGTCAGAGATTGCCCGGTCAGAGGACTCGTCTGTTATGAGTGCAAGGCACCGGGGCACGTGAGAAAAGATTGCCCGAAGCTTGTGTCGGGTAGCACGCCAGCAAAGAAGGAGAACCCTCCTAAGGTTCAGGGTCGAGCTTTTCAGATGACGGCCGAAGAGGCCAGGGCATCCGCTGATGTGGTATCGGGTACTTTTCTTATAAACTCTGTACCTGCTCGTATTTTATTCGACACGGATGCTAGTTTCTCTTTCGTATCTGAATTGTTCCGTCAGAAAATTGCTATGCCCACTACTAGTCTTGAGGATGCATTAGAGGTATAAATAGCAGATGGTAGTCAAGTTCTGATCCACAAAGTTCTGAAGCAGTGTACTCTTGGAATCGAAAGGAGAGAATTCCCGATCGATCTGCTGCTGATGTCAATCGGGGGTTTTGATGTTGTGGTCGGTATGGATTGGTTGTCAAACAATCAGGCCGAGATCGTATGTTCCAAGAAGTTGATTCGACTTCCCAACCCCTCTGGCGAAGTTGTTGTCATCTATGGTGAAAAGAGAAAGGGTGAAGTGGCAATAATCACAATGGCAAGAGCACGCAAGTGTTTAGTGAAAGGATGTTCGTCTTTCCTAGCCTATGTGATCGATGCCAAGTTAGAGAAGACAAAGCTGGGAAATGTGAAGATCGTGCGTGAGTATCCAGATGTCTTTCCGGACGACTTGCCCGGGTTGCCACCCGATCGTCAGGTAGAGTTTCGGATTGATCTTATGCCTGGCGCAACACCGATCGCTAAAGCACCTTACCGTTTAGCGCCATCGGAGATGCAAGAGATGGTGGCACAACTCCAAGAGCTATTGGAGAAAGGCTTTATAAGACCGAGTTCGTCACCTTGGGGAGCTCCGGTATTATTTGTTAAGAAGAAGGATGGCACAATGAGAATGTGCATTGACTATCGTAAGTTGAACAAAGCTACAGTGAAGAACAGATATCCGCTTCCGAGAATAGACGACTTGTTCGACCAAATTCAAGGGGCGGGTTGTTTTTCCAAAATCGACTTACGTTCAGGTTACCACCAAGTGAAGGTAAAAGAAGAAGATGTTCCGAAGACAACTTTCAGAACGCGATACGGCCATTACGAATTTCTTGTAATGCCTTTTGGTCTGACGAACGCACCAGCAGTGTTTATGGACTTGATGAATAGAGTGTGCCGACCATTCCTCGACAAGTCGGTCATTGTATTCATTGATGACATACTCGTGTACTCCAGGAGTGAGACAGAGCACGAGCAACATTTATGTGAAGTTCTGGAAGTGTTGAGAAAGGAGAGGTTGTACGCCAAATTTTCCAAGTGCGACTTTTGGCTTAAAGAAGTACAATTTCTGGGTCACGTAGTCACTCGGGACGGAGTGAAAGTAGACCCCTCCAAGATTGAAGCTATGATGAATTGGGAGCCTCCTAAGAGTCTGTCAGAGATCCGAAGCTTCTTGGGTCTGGCGGGATACTACAGGAGATTTATTCAAGACTTTTCGAAGATCGCTTCTTCCTTGACAGTTCTGACTCGGAAGAATGTGAAGTTTGAATGGACCGAAACCCAAGAGAAGGCGTTCCGGATTCTTCAAAAGAAGTTGTGTGAAGCTCCGATCTTGACTTTACCTGAAGGGTCGGAAGATTTCGTGGTTTACAGCGATGCTTCAAAAATGGGACTGGGATGTGTGTTGATGCAACGAGGCAAGGTTATCGCTTATGCCTCGAGGCAGCTCAAAATACACGAGCAGAATTATCCAACTCATGATTTGGAGTTAGAGACGGTGGTGTTCGCTTTGAAGCTTTGGCGACATTACCTATACGACACGAAATGTACTCTTTACACGGATCATAAGAGCCTGAAGTATGTCTTTGATCAGAAAGAGTTGAATATGAGGCAAAGGCGGTGGCTCGAGTTGCTTAAAGACTACGACTGTGAATTGCTTTACCATCCCGGTAAGGCGAACGTGGTGGCCGATACGCTAAGTCGGAAGGACTATAGCGGGAGTATTCGGACTACCCATTCAAGAATCGAGCTAGTGTCTAGTCTTGTTGAGAAGATCAAGACATCACAGATGGAAGCATTGTTGGAAGAGAATCTCAAAGAGGAAGTCATGACAAAACAACGTTTGCTCTTGACGGAAGATGGTCGTGGAGTGAAACTGTTCAACGGTCGTGTTTGGGTGTCCAAGATTGGGGGAAACCGTGAGCTGTTGCTAGAAGATGCACATAAGTCCAAGTATTCTATTCATCCGGGAAGTACAAAGATGTACAGGGACTTGAAGTTGCACTATTGGTGGCCGGTAATGAAGCTTGATGTGGCGCGTTACGTTGAGCGTTGTGTGACGTGTTCGCAAGTTAAAGCCGAACATCAGCGACCGTATGGGAGTCTTCAGTCCTTAGAGATTCCCGAGTGGAAGTGGGAGCATATCACCATGGACTTCGTGACGAAGTTGCCCAAAACTCTTCGGGGACACGATACCATCTGGGTGATAGTGGATAGATTGACAAAGAGCGCTCACTTTTTGCCTATGCGCGAGACTTTACCGATGGATAAGTTTGCGAAGCTTTATATCGATGAGGTGGTCTCGAGGCATGGAATACCATTGTCGATCGTGTCAGATCGCGAAAGTCGGTTCACTTCGAACTTCTGGGATGGGTTTCAGAAAGAGCTTGGTACGCGAGTTAAGTTGAGTACGACTTACCATCCGCAGACCGACGGGCAGAGCGAATGAACGATCCAAACCTTGGAAGACATGTTGAGGTCTTGTGTCATCGATTTCGGGGGTAGTTGGGACTATCACCTGCCTTTGGTGGAGTTTGCTTACAACAATAGCTACCACTCGAGTATTGGGATGGCACCTTTTGAGGCATTGTATGGGCGAAAGTGTCGGACTCCCGTGTGTTGGCTTGAAGCGGGAGAGAAGCAGTTCGCCGGACCTGAAATCGTGCAAGAGACTGCCGATAAGGTCAAGTGCATTCGTGAAAGAAGGAAGGCGGCTCAGGATCGTCAGAAAAGCTATGCCGATAAGAAGAGGCGACCGATGGAATTCCAAGTAGGCGACCGCGTTATGCTTAAGGTATCGCCATGGAAGGGCATTATACGGTTCGGAAAACGTGGGAAGCTAAGTCCACGTTTCCTCGGATCTTTCAAAGTACTTAAGCGAGTGGGTTTGCAAGCCTACCAGTTGGAACTGCCACCGGAGTTGAGCAGAATACACAACACGTTTCATGTTTGCTACCTCCGAAAATGTTTGGCGGTAGAAGACAGTGTCATTCCCCTTTCGGAGTTAAGGGTTGATGAAGGAAACCGTTGTGTGGAAGAACCCGACGCCATCTTAGAGAGAAAGTCTAAGAAGTTGCGTCCCAAAGAAGTCACTTTGGTCAAGGTGCAGTGGAAGCATCACCGGGGAGCGAATGTGACTTGGGAAGCCGAAGAGGATATGAAACGTAGATATCCCCATTTCTTTGAGTAGTTGGATTCCAGGGACGAAATCATTTCCAAGTTGGGGAGGTTTGTAACACCCGCAATTTTATCTTCGGGTAAAAAGTTAATTATTTCCCAAAGTACGGGGGGTTAAATGTAACTTGGATTTGTTTAAATATCAAATATTGAGATATTTTGCAAAATATCTCATACTTGATTTTGATCCAGTGGTTTGCTTTTCTTGAGAAGAGAAGCTTGTGAGAAAAGCTTTTGAAGTGGGTTTGCCTTCTTTTCCTCTTTAAGGTTTGTTGTTTGTTTAATCTTAAGTTTCTTTATGTTTTGACCGTATAGATTCGTAAGAGGAAGCTTTCCATCCGATTAGAATCTCTGTTTTTCCGTTTTGAGTTTGGCCGAAATCTGGGCCGGAGCTCCGGCGAGATTCTGGTTGAACAGTTTGACCGAAAAAGTGATGTCCAGTTGAACTATGCGTTCCCAGTGGGAAACGCAAAGTGGACTGTGCGTTTCGTTTGGGAAGCGCACAGTGGAGTGTGCTTTCCCTTTGGGAAGCGCACAGTGGACTGTGCGTTCCCTTTGGGAAGCGCACAGTGGACTTTGCGTTCCTAGTGGGAAACGCAAAACGTGGTGTGCGTACCCTTCTGTTCGCGCTCAAGTCTTCTTTACGCCCTCAGTTAGCTTCTGTTGTCGGTGCTTTAGCAGGTAGAGGGAGTGTATATGTGCTTCGACTTACCGATTCTTTCGGTGTTATCATAGGTAGCATTCTTTAAGAAGAAGGAAACAGAGGTGAGTTCCTACTATCATTTGAAACTTTATACATATCAAAAGTTACCTTTTGGATCTTATCTTGTGAAAGTCAAATGATGTTTTACTTGCACGTTATGCGATTATGCGAAAAGAATATTTAAGAGCTCATTTTAATGATTTTCATTCTCACCAGAAGTTGAACTGGGAAATAACATTTTGTTTATAAAATGTATTTATACCATATGTTTATTTATGGTTGGTCACATATGTTGTTGTGACGAGTCTGTACCATTACTAGTGGATCCCTAGGTTTTGAGTCGACTGTATTGTTGGGATGTAATATTCCCCAAATTTGTAGTTATGGATCACATGTTCCTAAGGGCAACTTGGTACGATTATGTGAGGCCGGATACTAGCCACGGTTCATAGTGATCCTAGCGAAGGAGTATACATTGGTTTTGCTTGGGGCTTGATCTCACGTTGAAGCACGAACTTTTGTGTTCGTATCCTCAGATTCCAATTGTTTAGCTCGTAACTCGGATTGTGGCCTACTTTGTGTTACGCCACAATCCTTGGTAAAATGTTTTATTGTCGGTCCTTTTATGGCATGTTTATAACGGAAAAGCCCGGTTGTGGCAAAGGCTTAAATTGTAAATTTAACCTCTTTGGAAATATTATCTTATGATACAAACGTTTATATCTTTTGAACTTCATAAACTGTATGTTCTCACCAGGCTTTAAGTCTGAAACTTTTTCTAAAATGGTATGTGTAACAGGTTTCCATTAGCGGTGGGTTGCCAGGGTTTTTGGAGAGACGAGTTTTGAGTCTCGAGGTTTTTGGAGATATCTAGTATTGCATCTGGGCATTTGTTAAGTCCCATTCTTTTGATGAACATTGGTCTGTCAACTGATGAATTCTTGATGTAGGGATCTAGATTAGTTTGTTGATGAACCCTATATTTGTACAGGTTTTGTAAAGTCTTAAGTACTGATCCCATTTATGGGAAGTTAATTGCAATACTCCCGTCTTGTTGCCAGGATTTCAAGTTTTATTTTACTCTGATTTTTGAGGTGTTACATCTCACTTCACTCATTTTGGTCCGATTTTGAAGAAGTTCAAAGGCGATTTTCTTCCCTCAAAACCCTAATCTCATTTACTCCACATCCTTGGGGTTGGTACATCTTGTGAAGAGCATTCAAGTCTTCATTAAAAGCTTGTTGGTGTGCTAGTTACCTTAACTCACTTTCTCATCTTATTGAGCCACTCAAGTTTCTAGGGTTTTCTATAAAACCTAGTTTGTGAGTTTCTACTACTATTTTCAAATGAAATACATATCTTATGTGTTTACTTGCTTGGTATTCTAAATATATGTAGAAATCTGATCACCTGATAAGTTTGACCTAACTGTTATTTTGGAGAATGTTGGGAATTTAGTTTTGGCACTTCAAGTGAACCTTGATAATGTTGTCATTGATGTAACTTAAACTTGATTAAGTGTTGTTTCAGTGAGCCATGGGTATGATATTTGGACTTGTGCATTTTAGAGTTTTATACCTAAAATATGCTTGGGATTATATGAGGTCTTATACATGTATCTTGTGGATATGGATTTATGTATAGAGATGGATATTGTACGTATGTAGGATGAACCATGAGTAAGTGCTAGGAATATGTAGTCTTAGGTGCCACCATGACGGTATGCACCTAGACCTCCGCCATTTGGAGTAATGGCTGAGAGGTAGTCTTCAAGTGTGTCGGGCCTTCGGGATGTTGCTCATGCGAGTGAACATCAAGGTACATTGACTTGAGGTAAAACTCATTGGTGTGATGGGTCTCCCCCATTGGTTCCCTTATGGCCTTTAGTGACTATAGCAATATAAATGTTCATACCATGTTCTTAAATGTTATGCCATGCTTTTGTATAACTCACTAGGCCCATTTGGCCTAACACTTGTTTGGATTGATATGTATCTCAGGTTTGAGCGGCGCTACCGCCGAGAAGGTTTAGCCGGCCTCTAGAAGTGAGCTTGGGAGCATTTTTGGGATGCCCTTTTAGAAGACAATCCTTTTGGAAATAGATCACAACTGATTGTAATCTTATTTCTTGATAGATTTTAGATTAGGAAGTTGTCATCTATTATTGCTTATTTTTACAAACTTGTAATTAAACAGGCATTTATTGTTCCTTTTAGGCGAGCTCATGCTTTGGCATTGAAATGATTACCGTGTTTCCTTTTTCCGGAAATTTTTGTTTGTCCCATTTTTAGGGTGTTACAGAGCTCATGATTTGGCATTATTTAAATACCACATTTCCATTTTCGAAAATTTTGTTTGTCCCAATTTTTGGAGTGTTACAAACATATATACCAAATCAAATTTAGAAACTATATAGAAATGGATACTATATTTAAAGTAATCTATATGAAGAGGGTGATGGTCTAATGTACATATTAATAAGGGACTTAACAATCATATTAAAGCCAATGAATTGAAGGGTATCGGATTCATCGTGTTGGGTTGAGTTCAAATGACCCTAACCCAATTCTAACTCAATGCCTACCGTTTGAAATTTTTTACAACTCCGTTAGGTATCGGGGAGGCTTCGGGGTTGGGTTGGCCAGGTTGGTCAGAATTTTGTGCAGTCGTACCCCATTGTCTATGTTTCTTCCATGAGTGTTTTCTCTTTCAAAAAACACATACATCACATAATCTCTTCCCCCAATTGCCACTGACCCGCTGTCATACACAAACATTTCCAACAAATCCATTTGAATAATTTCTTCTCTTTATGGAATCAACATAAAAAACATACATATCCTAAAAACACACACAATGTTTCTCACACAACCACTTGTGATGTGGGGGTAGGTTTGATCATTATATGCGAAATGGTTCGAAGCAATGTTGGAGATCAATGGAGTGGTGAGGGACATGACGGGGTTCAACACAAGAGATGGAGGATTGGAGGGGAGGAGGAGCAGTGGTTAATGTAATACCTTCAAATTTGGAAATAACAACTAATTTAAAATTTTCTAAATACACATCGATAACTAATTCACTTACAATAACAATTTAAGGTTTAACTTATATAAACACCATCCAAACCTTATACAAGGTCTATAATAGGGACAGATGTTACAAAAAACCCAATAACAGACACTATCTCCAAATGCGAAAGACTTCACCAAGCTACTCACCCTCGTGCATATAACTAATACTCGTCTCTTCAGAGTATCGCTAGACCCATTCCCCAACCGGAACCTGATGCACATGCCGACAAATAAAAAGGTTAGGCTAACGCCTAGTGAGTTCATGAGTTTTCAACACGAATAAATAGGTCGTTAAAAGGAAATGATGCAATTTAAATCGTAATCTTTCAAAATGATTTACTTGAAATACAGACGCGACTCGTTTTCCAATAACACACATTTTTAAAGATGAACGCCCAATACAAAACATTCTTCAAAGGTGATGCAATCCAAAACTCACTCAAAACGTGAATAGAAATCGAACCCCCAACTTATAAAAACGCGAATAAACTTTATATCCTGAAACACCCAAAACATGGGTGGGGCATAATACTCAACCCATAAATCATGAATAAAACCCATATATACAAAATTTCACCGAAAACATATATACTAAAACTCAATACCCAAAACAACACATTTCGGTGACGGGGGAGACCCGAATTCCATCGAATGTGTTGGGCACACAAAGTTAAGCCACTTATCAATGTTCTCGAGTTTCACATAGAGTCATGGATCCCCGTATACGGCTCCCTACCGAGCTACCACCGCAAGATAACCAAATGACCCTAGTGTCTACTCGACCTCTAGATGAGTGTCACCACAAAAGCCACAAGTTCCCCTATCCGGCTCACCATGGGCATGTAACATCCTAAAATTTCGAGAAAAATAAAATTCGAAATTTCGGCAATATAACGTTTGAAAATAGAGAAACCTGTCACCCTAAAATAGGGGATAATTTGAACCTGAATAGTAAAGATAAAACAATTCAAACCCAAGAGTATCATCTCAAAACGGGGTATATGGTAAGGCACGTACAATCCCAAATGATGAAGCATAAAACGACAACCTACTAATCTAAATTTGGTTAACTAGATTATGGTCGGGTGTCGCAATCCTTCCAAAATGTATATCTTCAAAAATCAAGGCATGTTGGTCATTATGTCTGTCAAAAAGACCACTCACGACCCCAAGGTCGTTCCCTCAGTCCCGATGTCCCCCACCGCTAAGATGACCTGTCAAACATGACAACCAAAGAACAAGCGTTAGGCTAAAGCCTAGTGAGAACAAGTCAAATAAGAATGGAATTACTAAACCCATTTGAAGTCATGCGGAGGATTATATCGTGAGCTAAAACCAATAAATCAAATAAACCATTAGTGATTAAATATGGTACAAATAACACCAATCACATAATGAGCTCAACTCCTCTAAGTCTATTGCTCGAAAACATCAAGTTAACCCCTCTAGGTCTATTCTTGAGAGTTCCAAAACGGGGAACTCTAGCACAAGGGAATTACAACTTACTGCCCATGGGACGTTGCCCGACCATATAGGTCCACACCTTACTTACCATGGTGACCTGATGCCTATTCTATGCCAAAGTGGTGAACCTAGTGTCCAAAACGGGACATAGGAACACCATGCCTATGGATCCATTGCACTAAATCTAAACACAAAATCTTGCTAGCACATTCATTATAAAACATGTATGTAAGCCAAACATATGCACAAGTCATTCACATGAAATCTTGGCTCTCATTATGTAGGAGACTTTAACAATATAACCCATCAACAATAATACCACATATCCCATTTCCATAGATAAGAATGTAAGAAATCAACCCATTACTTGAATTATCCCAAACCCTAATTTTCACTTTGGGTTCACCAAATTCCCATGAGGTAAGGGTGGAGGTTCATATAAATAAAAAAACATAAAAGCTTATAAATCTTAGTTTGAAATACATTTCTCATCATTATTGCTTAAGGTATAAAACCCCAATGTTCCCAAAACTTACTTGTAGGTCAAAATACACATAAATCCCATGTATGGATGAGAAGTATCAAAAAGAGTTATAGCTAGTAAACCTTAGTAAATATGTAAGATTAAGGGTAGGAAAACTCACCTTGTAAACAGGGTCGTTCCTAACTTTTTGGGGGCCCTGTTACATATTTGGCGATAAAACGAGCGATAAAGAAATAAATTATAAAATTTCATACATTAAGGTTCAAAGTGTTAAAGAGAGATAGGCTCAAGAAATTTGTGGAGACCTAAATTTGTAAATCAACCTAAATCTGTAAATCAAATAATCAATCAACCTACCTAAATTTGTAAATCAAATAATCAATCAAGCAACTTAAATCTGTAAATAAAATAATCAATCAAGCAACCTAAATCTGTAAATCAAATAACAGTATAGAAAGAAAATAGAATTTAAGATATCAGAAATTCTGAAATTCAGAACTGAAATAGTGAAAATGTGAAATTTACCTAATATGTTGTCACTGTCAATCGAATGATTTTGATTTATCCTCAACCTCAAGAACCAAAAATTCGATATCCAAGTCTGCAAAATCGGTCCAATAAGATGAACGAGAAATCGAGAATGAAGATTCTAATTTCTAAGATCCTACCAAATGTAGGATGAAGATTTTCAGAACTCAGATTGAAGAATATATTCAGATAATCACTAATCAGACTTCAGTTAATCAGACATCAGTTATTCACGAACACAAAGACACGATTACACGAACCTGTGGTATTATACAGAGGAAGAAGAGATAGTCGTTTGCCATTAGCCGTTGAAGAAGATGAATCGAATCGCCCATCTTAGGGATTTCAATCGTCGGTATTAGATGTAAAAAACTGAAATTGAGAGGCGTCGAGAACAAGATTGAAGTTCGCGAAAAAAAAGTGAGGCGTGTTTCTTTTCTGATTTCTCGATCGGCTCTGCGACCTCTCGTTTTCTTTCTTCTCTGGACTGAAATTAGGCCGGAGTTTTGATAGTTTGAGGAAGCATATGAAGATACTAGATAGGCCTTAGGTAAATATTGGGCCCCTTATTTTTTGGGGGCCCTGTTCAGAGGAACAGTTTTAACAGGCCATAGAACGGCCCTGCTTGTAAAGTTTGTAGAAACCCTAGATGTAAATATTTGAGATAAAAGAGGAATGACACTTGAACTTGAAGAACAAGTTCCCAATCACAACCAACCACCTAAATCAAATCCATAAACCATAAATGAGGATCCCTATATGAAGCATTCAATGAAGGAAGATGAAACCCTACCTTTTGATCTCCAAAAAGCGCCTTCCACAAGCTCCCAAATGTAACAAATGAATTAGAAAACGAGTTGGTGAGCATTTAAGGCACTGGAGGCCGCGGGCGACTATGTCATGCGACTATGACATGGTCATAGTCGTTGGTCAATGTCGCCGCCTCACCCCGGCCCTCTGTTCCTTCTTGGAGACTATGCCATGCGACTATGACATGGTCATAGTCGCTGGTCAATGTCGCACCAGCACCACCACCTTCTGTTGGTTCTTGGCGACTTTGCCAAGCGAGAGTGACAATTATCACAATCGCTGGTCATTGTCGCCGGAACCATTCCGGGCACCCTCTTGGGTCTTAACCCCACTTGTTTCCCATGCACGGAACGTGACACATCCCAAGAGTGGTCCCAAGTGTTAGACATGGCTAAGACTAGACCATCTACAAGAATTCGAGTGATAGAAGGTATAATTCATGGAGAGGAGATCTTACCGAAAGACGGGTGTTACAGGGCACCACCGCAAGACTTAGCTTCGTATACGACTCTGCAGAGCACCACCGCAAGCTTACATAAAAACATGACTTGGGGACCACTCACTAGACTTCAAACATGGACATCAAAACTCCATGATGAATAAACAAACTGATTACACGACATTGAGTTCAACCACCCACGATCTATATCTCGACCCCTTAGCTAAAGGCTACACAATTATCGAGTTCAACCACCCACGATCTATATCTCGACCCCTTAGCTAAAGGCTACACAATTGTCGAGTTCAACCACCCACAATCTATACCTCGAGTTCCTGCTAACCATAAATATTTCCAGTCTCAAAACAGGGATAAAGATCCCAATTTAAACCAGCTGACTGACTCATATGCCTAAGGATCCAACGCATTACAGTCTAAAACATTACATGACTCAAATGAATGACTAACGCACTCAAACATGTAATTTCCACCAAAACGCAATTAATATGCATCGTAAAACCAAAGCTCCTCAAATTAATTGACCATTGGTTAAAAGTCATAAAATGAAATAAACACAATTGTCCCACGTTTATGCAAACACACACTCCAAAATACTTGAATAAAATCCATCACAAATTTCGACCGAGACAAGTCATTTTCCAAATAAGTTTATACCAATTATCCTTTAAAAACGTCTCATAACACAAAATCAAACACTTCCCCAAAACACACACTAAAAGTGCATTTATACTCAAAGGATCCCATTCCATAAAATAAACCATTAAAATATCAATACTCAAGATTTATTTATTAAAATGTCCAAAATCCCAAATGTGGGTGTTTTACAAAGTTTATAGAGTTAAACACTACAAATAATCAAAACTCACCAAATAACCCAACAGTTGATAATTTCATGTGAAACATATAAACATTTAAAAATAGACATTTTGGCATGTACATTGTTTTCACAAATCAACTTGAATTCACCTTGCTAGATTTATGTTAAATCTAGATTTTTACCCCAACTTGATCTTCTTTGAAGAAATCTGAATCCTCAAGCCAAAACTTCCAAAAACCTAGATCCACAAGTTTTCAACCATAAAT
The DNA here is from genome assembly GCA_023525745.1 of Arctium lappa. Classification (NCBI taxonomy): domain Eukaryota; kingdom Viridiplantae; phylum Streptophyta; class Magnoliopsida; order Asterales; family Asteraceae; genus Arctium; species Arctium lappa. The sequence continues at coordinate 14,024,656 of CM042056.1, read as the reverse complement.
ATTCATATTCAACCATTTAGAATTGTTTCCCAAACATTTATATCAAAACCCTCATTTGGGCCGAAACCCTAATTTTGACCTAAATTCTCCAAAATTATCACATATGAAATTTGAGAAACAAGAACACTAGGAAATCATCAATGGAGAATTTATAACTTATAGAAAAGTTTAGAAACTAGAAGGATGAACTCACCACTTAGGTTTTGGTGAAAACCTAGAAAACCCCAAATTCCTTGAAGATGGAGGTGATGATGAGCTCTTGACCTTTGCTTCCAATCCACCACCAAATACTCTTGAATATTCCCAAAACTAATAATCTAACCTTGAAAAGCTATCAAAGACGAAACCATAACATTTTGAATTGCCCAAAACGGAGTAGAAATGACCAAGATATGACTAAATGAATAAAATCCTGATTTTATGCACTGCAGGTCTGGCGTGACCCTGCCATACGACAGTGCCATCTGTCACTGTAGCGGGAACTTTCGCCCGGGATGTACCGAGATCCCCTTGCCTCTTGCGACCCTGCCATGCTACAGTGCCCTATGGCACTGTCGCCGAGCACTTTAGCCAGACTCGTACCGAGAGTTTTTCTACGGCTTTCCCGACCGTTTTTCCGGTCGTTCCTCGACCGTTTTTCTGGTCATTCCTCGACCGTTTTCCTGGTCGTTCCTTGACCGTTCTTCCGGACATTCCTCGCCCTTTCTCCCAGCCATTCCGCGACCGTTCTCTCGAAACATTTGATGATATTATGCCAGTTATCGTGTCATTGCCATCATTTCATGGCACAATCGTTGGGACGACTGAACAGTCGGTAACGCCGGTGCTATTGTGACTGGCACTATAGTCGGGACTACCACACTTTCAGTACCATTGGTGCTATTGTGACAGATGTCACAACCACATGTCAATATAGCCAAGACGACCATACTATTAGTACCATTGATACTACTGTGACAAGTGTCACAACTATAAGGCACTATAGCCATACTCCATATGTGGTTCTTCCTTTACCGATTCACCCAGTTCAACATTTTTTTTCTTCTTCAATTGGGATAAAAATCAGGATGTTACAGTTAACATCGGAGATGAAGGGGGAGGAGGAGCAGTGAGATGAGGTCATCGGACATCGAAGAGGGAGGAGTTCATGGAGACGAATATGATTGCATGTGTGTATATATAACATAGTATAACACTAAATATAATATAATATATTTTTGTGTTCTGTTAGGAAAAAGACAAAAAGTAAAGCAAAAGACAAGAATGCCCTCAGACTTAACAGAAAGAATAGACGATCGTTTGGTCCAGAGACCAAAACCATGAAAAATTTCATACCATCAGGTATTCTATGTAATAAGTGAAAATTAGAAACCAATTCCATAGGAAAACATCATACCACAAAGACCAAATTCGTAATTTACTCATAACCGAGAGATTTCTTATGATTTTTACAAATAACACAAATTTTTTAGAGTGAAATTCAGTAGATTTATAAATAGTGTTCAATGTTTCTAGTATATTCAGAGTGAAATTCTCCTGAGAATACACACGATCAACTAATCCAACGGAAACACAAAATAACTTTGGTGGAAGTAAGGAGACATTATTCACCAAATCGAACGAAACGACTTGAAAGAAAAACAAAGAAACCATACACGAATTCAACGAACCAAATAAACACAATTGGAATTAGGAATTCGTACACATATACAACAGATCAAATAAATACAAAAATAGATATAATATAAAAAAAATTGTAACTTAACCGATATAAATCCCTTAAATGCATTCAACAAGTGCAAAGTCGTTTAAAATCACCATCAAAGTCACAAATGCAAAATCACGAAGTGGATGAAATTGGTTCCGAAAAAGGTATGTATATTCATTTGGAGAACATTAAGAGAGTGAATCCCATGTCGATCGGTGCTAGACCGAATGGGAATCGACTTACATTCGGTCTTGTGTCCAAGATATGGTGATTCGATCGAATTGGTCGACCATGCGCTAGTATCTTGCCCGGAAGTAAATATCCTATGGAAATTAATCGGTAGATGGTGGGGAAAAATTTTGGAGGGTATAACAACGGTTCGAGAAATCATACAAGAAGGAGCAAACTCGGTCTTTTACAATACGACCGACTCGCTTTGGAATGGAGTGATTTGGGCTACCCTTTACTTGATTTGGGAGAATAGAAATAGATTGCTTTTTAGAAGAGGTCAAAGGAAAATCGTGGATCAATTGTACGAGTTTCAAGCAGTCATATTGGAGTGGGTCAAAAGGCGTAATTCCAACACGACAGTTGACTGGGCGGCCTGGTTCTCAAACCCGTTGGCAATTACGTAGTGCAACAGGTACATCGAGGGGTCCATGGGAGTTGCGGCTATTGGTACTCAGCTGATCGATGATGGGAGCGGCTGTTTATCTCTCGCAAACTGAACTCCGATTGTCGTTACGGGTAGAGTGACGTGAGCTCAATTACCTTTTCTGTTGTTTTCTTTTCTTGCTCCCACAATTTCTAGTTTTGTTTTACGCGTGGATGTGTGGTTCGCTATGGGTCAGTGTTGTTCTTGTGTAATTGGTTCTTTAGTTTATAATAAAAGTTATCTTTCAAAAAAAAAAAATCACCATCAAAACTTTAAACACGAACACAACCTCAAATATTAATATTGATGCTTGAAACTCCTTGCGAGGTAATCCTAAAATCTTTTAAGTCTTTCCAATTTGACAAAACTAGCCCTTCTAGTTTCACAAGGTTTTCAAACTCGTATCAATATATTTATTTATTTAATTATTTTCGGATATTACACTTTCTTTACACACATATGTTTCAAGTTGGAATAGGGGGAAGCAGGTATGTTTCGTCAACATTTGGGGTACTATGGTTCGTGGCAACTTCCTACCACGTCACGTGCTTTAAAACACATATCATGCATCTGGCTTTTTTATGAAATAAGAAAAGTCAATTTCCAAATATTTTTTTGAGTAAATTACAAATTTCGTCCCTGTGGTTGTATGAAAATTTGGATTAGGTCCCTCAAAAAAAATAATTACAAACATGGTCATCATGGTTTAAGTTTTGTTATGGATTGGGTCCCTCACTTTAATTCCATTAACATAGCTCTGTTAAGTCAGGGGTCTATTAGTCATTTTAGATTTTATTTCAGAAAAAAATATATATATAGATATGTAATATATTATTTAAAATAAAAATGTATATAATAATTAGATAGATGGATGAGCACCATGCTTTTTACTGTACATATAGTTGTACAGCTTTACATATAGTGTACAGCTTTCTTGGAACAATAGATGGAAAAGAAAAACAGTGAGACTCCGGCCAAAATCCCTTTATCGGAAGAAAGAACCACTCCGGCCAAACAGGATGAGAACCACCAAAATCCCTTTCCTTCGACGTTGTCTCTTTCTCTGATGCCCACATTTCTCTCAACTCTGGCCAGCATTACATTACCTCTCCGTTCAACCTACGTCCTCCCTACTCCATCGATCACCGGAAACTCCAACACACATGACCCATTTTGAGACTTTATCTCCATTGATCGAACCCAAGTCTAAAAACCTAAGATCTGGTGTATGTGTGTAGAAGAATGTGAAGTGACGAATATTAATTGGGTTTCTTTTGCCAGACCTCCACTCGACTCCCTCCGGAAAAGATGAAGATGAAGAAATCGAAGGAAACATTCGGAAATTGTTGAAAATCGAAGGTTCTACATCAGCTCCATCTCTTCTCTGCGATTTTTGGGTATTGGTTAAGCTTCTGATCAGAATGATTTTTAAGGTTTTGGTTATGGTTTTCGGATATAGATTTAGAATCTTGATGTTGAGTTCTTGTGAGTTTGTGACAGATTTCATGTTTTTGTTGATGATTTTGATGGTTTTTGTGTTCTTGATTTATTTATGGTTCTTGAAGATGGAGAGCTAATAATGAAAAACCCAGATTTGCAAAAGTGAGGGTAAAACTGGGTTTAAATGAATTTCTTTTTGTTAATTTTATCCTTTAAAATGGGTTCAAATTGTTGGTTTATAGTGTATGTTCTTGGTAACAGGAGAAGATGACCGGAGGATGGCATCGCCGGAGAAGGGGAGGGTCTGGCGGAGAAGAGGAGACGAGGAGGGGAGGGATAGTTATGATTTATGTTTACTTTTTTTCTTCTTTTACACACACTTGTACACACTGCTTTAAAACGTGTACATGAAAGAAATCATTAAACAAATAGCTGAAATAACTGAAATGCCCCTCACTTGAGGGGCACGTGAGGAGTTAAATGATAAAGATCTAACAGAGTTAGAGGGAAGGGACCCAATCCAAAACAAATATGAAACCATAGTGACCATGCTTGTAATTATTTTGTTTGAGGGACCAAATCCAGATTTTCATTTAACCAGAGGGACGAAATTTGTAATTTACTCTATTTTTTTATACCCCTTCTTCTTTTATTAATATATTTATATTAATTATAAGTTAATTACATTTTTGGTCCTTATGATATGTCCAAAACAATCATTACTGATATGTATTTTATTATTTATTCACATTATATTAACGTCATAGCTTTTCTCATCAAGAGAGATATTAAAAATCCAGATGTAGATGGCATTTCGGCCTTTTTACATATTTTTTTTCTATTTAAACATAAAAACTATATAATATAATAATGTCTTTTTGCAAAATCAGTTAAACGGTCTATTGTGCTATCTCTAGTTCAAACCATACAATATGTAATTGGGTATGCCAACAAAACTAAAAATGCATTTGTTTAGGGAGCGTTTGGTTTGATTGGTTTTGAGAGATTTTGGATTTTTTGGAAAGATTTTAAATTGGAAGGATTTGGATTTGGAAGAATTTTGAATCTTTGGTGTGTTTTGTTTGTAGAATTTGGAATGGAATTGAATTTCATTTTTTTATAAATAATATATAAAAACAAATTAAAAAATAATTAAATTATCTTTTTATTAATTGATTATCTATACTACATTATAAACCAGATTTTCCAAAAGTCTTAAAAAAAACCATTTAAGCAAAAAGTACAACACTTTTAAGCATAAAAGTCTTAAAACTCTTAATTGCAATAGTTTATGCACAATGTACAACACTTTTATACATAAAGTCTTAAATATCTTTTGAACTCTCTTAGAAATCAAACAGACACACGCTCATCTCATTCCCCAAGGTCACGCTTCATCTCAATGACACGCTTCCTCCATCCCAAGACACGCTCCTGCAATTCCCTCCCTCAAGGTGACGACTCAGAAATTGTTTTCGGTGATTGCATCCACTCTCAAAACTCCCCATTCCATTCTCGATTGTTCCATTTATCTCCATCTTCACTTTTGTGCTATTCTTCCATTCGAACCTCCATTTTTCTCTTTCCAACGGAGTTCTAGGTCTGGTTTAAAATATTGTCTCAACCAGGGTATTTTGAAGGTATTGATCTTTTATTTCTTACAGGTTGTTTTGCTTTCCTTTCTAAATCTGCAGAATAGGTGTTTGAGGAAATGCCTCACAGATTTAGCTATAAAAGCCCATTAAAATCCTTCAAGAGTTTTCGATTTAGCTATAAAAAACCCATTAAAAACTCTTATTAGTTCGTTTTTTTTTGGATTTCATGTTTGAAATGATGCTGTTTGGAATCCCTTCATGTGTTTGGTTTGTAGGATTTGGAGTGAAAGACAATTGAAGACTGAAGCAAGTTATCAAATCCATCAGGATTTGGATTTGAAATCTCGGTCCATTGCAAAGGAATTCCAAATCCATCATGTAATGGATTTTAAAAAAGTCAAAGGATTTCAAATCTGGTCAATACATTACATTCCTACAATCCAAACGTAGGATTGGAATGGATTTGAAATCCAAATCCTTCCAAATCCACTCAATTCCCGCAAACCAAATGGGACCTAAGGTTTGTTTGGTTTCCAGGAATGAAAAAAATTTGGGGGGATTTGGATTTCAAATCCATTCCAATCCCGTGTTTGGTTTGCAAGATTTTCCGGATTTTAAATATTAGGATTTCTTTGAAATCTCGCAACATAGGATTTTGAAATCTCAAGGGGTGGCTAGGATTTCAAGGGATTTTATAGAAGTTGTATATAATACTGTTTAAAAATATGTTAAAAACATTTGTTTTATAATAATAAGTTAAATAAAAGATAATTTAATTATTTTTATAATTTTTTAATATTTTTTTTATAAATAATGAAATTCAACCATTCCAAACCAAACATTCCAAATCCTTACAAATCCCTTCAATTCCAAATTTTCCATGAAATCCAAATCCCTTAAAACCATCCCATCAAGCAAAACACCCCCTTAGTGTTTATGGAAAGAAAATATACAAGAGAATAATTAAACTGAATATAGCATTTAAACGGCATGCATAATCCAGGAAAATTCACCCAATAGAGGCCCCAAAAACAAAGAGAAGATGTGTATAAATGAGATATGCAACAACAACAAGAAGAAGGAAAATGATTGAATCAGTATTGCTATCTGAATTAATCATTCAATGAGTATTTCCAATATTATGCCGTGAAGAGGATTCGAATTCTCTCGAATATCCAAGTGTCCTATTAATTCTTTATAACGTGCTCAATGCTATAACACCCTAAAAATTTAGAGTATTTTTTTTTTTGCAATATGACGTCTATAAATTGTGGAACCATAAACCTGGAAATAGATATAACACCCTAAAAGATAAGGGGAAATTTTAAACTTAAGTCTATCCAATAACAAGATTGAAATAGATGGAGATCACTTAAGAAAAGGGAACTATAGTTAATGCGTTTACAAACATCTAAAATTGGAAATTATAAATGAAACTAGCTAATCTAGGCCATAACATCTAGATTAAACCATTGTCATCAAATCTCCCAAAAATTCTCTATTCCATTCTGTACGTCAAGCCCTCAAAATATTTACTCCCAAAAAGTATCCGCTATTCGCTCAACCCATCGAGCTCAATCTTTACGAATCCCACCACTAACGGAACCTGCGGGTACTTGCCAGACAAGAAAACAAGTGTTAGACTTACGCCTAGTGAGATTAAACATGTAAAACTAACATAAGAAACAATTTATATTAGAATGCGGTATTTACAAAGATTCATTCATGGATTTGACCTTGTTCACCATTGGGAGGGAGTAAGGTTCCACAAGTAAACGGGGGAGACCCGGGTTTACCATTGAGGTGACGGAACACAAAAGTAGGTCACACATCAATGTTATGGAGCTTATATCATAGCACCAAAGATTACCGAGTTCAACCACCCACGGTCTATAGTTCGAGCTCCCAAATGGTCTAAGAAGGACTCACTCGCTAGGATATGGATATCTCGGAGTGCAAGGTTATCGTATTCAACCACCCACGGTCTATAGCACGAGCTCCCAAGCACCACTACACATCTAGCCAAATAATTATCATCATGTAGTTTACATAATACTACTAGTGCCTATGTATCCATTACACTATAGTTTAACCCAATCAAATCCCATACATATCATAGTATAATATCCTATGTAGTATTCACAACATTAATTTCCAACAAAAGAGGAAAAACCCCCTTTCTTGCCAATCACTCGTAAAATAGCCATCTTAATTTGTTCACCAAAACCTTTCAAAATCACCAAGAGTTTATCATTTAAAGGCATAAAACCACCCTTCAAAATCATTTTATCGAAATTGTAACACCCCTAAAATTCGAAAATAGCAGACAAATTAAAACTTCCAAAAACTCTTAAATACAAAGCTTTGAAACGTCAAATATTTAAAATTACAAGGAAGAATCACTACAACAATGTATCAGAGTTCTAACGGAACTATCTAGTCCCACAACTAGGGACAATAGTAGTCGGGTGTTCCTAAAACCACCAAAATTGCCATCTTCACCAAACCGGATGACGTCACTAAAGCCATCCTACCGGAACTTCTACCAAGCTCCACTTGCCACACAGATCCATCTAAGACCTGATATACATGTCGAAAAGAAAAAAGTGTTAGGCTTAACGCCTAGTGAGTTAAAGCAGTTTTCATCATATAAAACATAAAACATTTAAAGTGAACGTTCTACTCCGAATAAGGCCATTTTAGAAATACTGATTATAAAGAGGCTTTATTTGCTAATCAAGTTACTTTTAATTTCCAAACACCCATTTTAAATAATTATTCGACACCCAAATTTCCTAAAACGCACCCACACAGTATTTCGTCAAAAGACTCTTTGTGTAAATAAAATAGGACGTTTTAACACCGAAGGTATGAGTAAGGGAATACCCACAATAACACCTTTCGGTGACGGGGGAGACCCGATTCCATCGAATATGGCGGGCACACAAAGTTAAGTCACTTATCAACGTTCTCGAGTTTCGCATAGACCATGGATCCCCGTATCCGGCTCCTCTTGAGCTACCACCGCAAGATACCCAAATGACCTAGCGTCTACTCGACCTCTAGATGAGTCTCACCACAAAGTCACAAGTCCCCGTATCCGGCTCACCATGGGACCACCGCAAGACTTAGCTCCGTATACGACTCTCCAAGAGCACCACCACAAGCTTATATAACAACATGACTTGGGGACCACTCACTAGACTCAAACATGGACATCAAAACTCCATGATGAACATAACGACTCATATGCCTATGGATCCAATGCATTACAGTCTAAACATTACATGACTCCGTATGAATGAACTAACACATCCAAAACATGTAATAACCAACATTTGTATAATATTTGTATTTCCATAAAGCGCCCATATTGAGCTATTTAAATGGGACAACATCCCAAAACTCATTAGAGTATAATTCAAACCACAAGGCATCTTAAAACGTTTGCTAATAAAAGCAAAACCAATATGACCATGCGTGTCAAAGTATAATTTTCCCAAAATATGCATTTCCATCAATGTATTGTCGGCCGAAGGCCAAAACCGTAGGATTCATAATTTCTCAAAAGCTTGTAGTGTCCCAAAATGATAATTTTCGTTTACTCACGCCGTTAAGGCCAACCTTGTTTAAAAACATCGATATCTCAAACTCATACGTAAAGTAAAATCCCAAGACTCCTACTTGTACCCAACTTTCACCAAAATTAAACTCAACACCTTATGTTGTCTAATTTCTTTAATAGTTCCAATAAAACTTCTTTAATGGGTTGAGATATCGTTTTGACGCTAAAACACCCCAAACACACTCAACAACTCACATAAAGCTTTAACATTCCAAATATGTGAAAATACCCATTTACCATGAAACTCATCAATTGTAAAATATGTTTATAACATATGTTCAAGAATCCCTTTATGGTGACTCAAATCCTTCATAAAATATTGTAAACCTTTTTCCCAAGAGTTTGATAGCACAAAATGTGCAAGTATACAAATATTCCCAAAACTTATCAGATTAAGGTAACCCATAGATATATTTTCAAGATCTCAAAATATAAGCATTTTGACATGTATATAGTTTTTCAAAGCAACTAGAACTCACCTTGTTAGATTTAGACTAAATCTAGGTTTTACCAACACAACTTGAGCTCCTTGAAGGAAGACTTTAAACCTTCTAGATCCTTAGCTCCAAACTCTCAACCAAGATCCTTAGACACATAACATTCTCATAGCTACATTAAACTCCAACAAAATGGGAGAAGAAAGGAAATACCAAAACCCTAGCTTTTAGGTAAAGAGTGGAGGAGATTACCTTGGCTACAACACTTGAACCCACAAGCTTAAGTTCTTGAAGATCCACCCTTGGTCTCAATAAACCCTAGATGACAAGGAAAGAGGAGAGGGGTTTATGGAGTGAAAATCGCCTAAGAGGCTCTCCAAATCGAATCTGAAATGAGTTGGGAGAGGAATGGGGTTAATTGGGGTGAAAAGGGAATTATATGTGGTCAGCCCCCCCCCCCCCCCCCCCCGGCGGCAGGCAACAATGTCCGGCGACAGTGCCAAGGGCATTGTCGCGGGTCATAGTTGCGAGATCCCCCCCGCCCACGGTACCAATTCAGCGACAGTGACACACGATTGTGTCACTGTCACTATCGCGGGTCATAGTCGCTTGACACGTACCGCGACCTTCCAGCCTTCCGCGATTGTGACCAACGACTATGACATTTGTCATAGTCGCGTGGCATTCTCGCGCCATGCACGACTCGCTCCGATTTCTTCGCTTTGTCGATCCAAGTGCCCAAACCGAGTCTATAAGGTTCTTAAACGGCTTCCAAGACGAGGCTTCTCCCAAAACGGGGGTTTTGAACAGAGATGCTTATCTGAATTTTCCGGGTGTTACAGAAATATTATGTTTGGCCAAAACCCTAGATTTTGACCTAAATTTTCAAAGTCATCAAGTGTAGAAAAATGAAATGTTACTTGTACATAAACCTTTAATAACAATAAATATGTGTATTTAATGAAGGGAGTTGGTAGATTGACTCACAATACTAGGTTTGACAAAACCTAGAGACCACAAAATAGTTGTAGGAAGATGGCACTCTAGTTGACCCAAGACTTAACCTTCTTACTTGAGAGAGAATAGAATCCTAGATGAAATCTTGAGGATGAACTTGCAAACCCTAGCTTGAAATCAATGAGGAGGGAGGTTTGGTAGGGGAAAAATCGCCCAAATGTAGAGAGGATTCGGTTTCCAAATTAAATGTTGTGATAAATGGCTGAAAAGATCGACCAAGGCATTAAATACTCAGACCAGGCCCAACCGCGACAGTGCCATGCGACAATGACATCTGTCGCAGTCGCGAGCATTATCGCCCGAAACGTACTGAGACCAATAGTCCCTTCACGACTATGCCACGACGAGAGTGACATGGTCATAATCATCGGGCAATGTCGCCCCATCTGTACCGTAGGGTATCTTACCCCTGCGACTTTGCCACGACGAGAGTGACACGGTCACAATCGTCGGGCATTGTCACCCCCCACGTGCTCGCGTCCGATTTTCGGCCCAATTTCTCAAACGAAGGTTATTCAGTAAACAGGTTTCGTAAATAAACTTTAATATTCGATAACGGTAATTAGTACTTAAGGATTAGAGGTCACGAGATAAAGCAACTACATACTGAAAATTGTGGGTGTTACAAATGCCACTGCAATTGATCCATCCAAAACAATCCGTCATCAAACAATCATTCCATGAAATATAGAACCCTTAAGATAAGTTGATCAACCATAAATTGTCAATGAGTAGTAAAAAGAGATAAAGGACATAACAATCAAACAAAATTCTTTGATTGCCCATGTAAATAATTTTCATAACAATATTATGAAATTAAGGTACACATTATCACAAAATAGCTGGTGTACAAACCAAAACCGCTCAACTGAAATCAATCAAGAAAGACAATTTGCAAAGCACTTAAACAAACATACATCAACATAACAGTCCACTATTGATGCAACCTATGATAACCGAAAAAAATAGAAGATTAATTATGTTGATTTTGCAAATACCCTGAAATAATTTCTTCTAAAACTTGTTAATTTAGTGAATACTAAACGTTAGGCTTAAACCCGAATTGAGAGTAAACTGAAAATGGATGAAAATGAAAATTTGTGTGTTGATCAATTAATCATCCATATAAAAAAAAAAAACTTAAACTTACAATACTTGGAATAGCATTATGAACGACAAACAAGCTATAGAATTATATTCGAATGAATGCGAACACGTAATTTCAAGCAAAATCAAAATTAATGTAAAATTTTCAATTTGGTACATACTATACTAGTGGATTATTAAGGTTGTATTTGGCAACCTAGTTGATAGTTGATAAACTAATCATATTTGATAAAACCTATTTGATAAGCTAATTGAAAAATGTAAAATGACCAAAAAGGATAATTTGAAAAATTAGTCAATAACAAAGTTTTATAATATAAGTAACATAAATTATTAATAATATAATGGAAAAATTCATAAAAACCCAACAAACTATTCCATTTTGAATGGTTAAGTCCCTAAACTAATTTTTTGAATGAAAAAACCATTAAATTTTCTCATTTTGAACGAGTAAGTCCCTGAACTATTTTTTTGAATGAAAAACCCATTAAACTTTTTCATTTTGAATGAAAAAACCATTAAATTTTCCAATTTTGAATGATTAAGTCCCTGCATATTTTTTTTCAATAAATTAAATCACCGAACTTTAAAAAATTGGTTACTTACATCATTTTAACAAAAAAAAAAACTACATGGAACCGATTATCTTTTGATTCTTTCTCTTTTGATAAATAAAAAAAGATTAAAAAGAGAAAGATCGATGCCAGGAGCAACAACGTGTTAGGTGATATGGAGAACGGACAATGTAAGGGTAATGGAGAGAGGCGAATCGGAACGATACGATTGTCTATGAGAGGTTTTAATGGCATATAATTTGAGAACGGTAAAAATGATTTTGATTTGTTTTTACTTAAAAACTTTAATCGTCAGTTCCAGGTATCTTTAAAAAAAGGTAACCAGTTTTTAGAAGTTCGATGGTTTATTTATTCAAAAAAAAAGTTGAGGGACTTAATCATTCAAAATTAGAAAGTTTAATGGTTTTTTCGTTTAAAAAAATAGTTGAGGGACTTAATCATTCAAATAGAGAAAATTTAATGGTTTTTTCATTCAAAAAATTAGTTCAGGGACTTAACCATTCAAAATATGATAGTTTATTGGGTTTTTTTTAACTATTCCCTAATATAATATGTTAATTAATATAAACAAGATGGTAAAATAAATAAATAATATAATATGTGAATTTTCAATTGAGTATTATATATATACACACATGCATGTGCATGTGTGCACACACACACACATATATACATATACATATACATATACATATACCTATGGAATAGATCAAATGGTTAAGCTAAAGAAATTGGTTCATGAAATTGTGTCATATAATTCTTTTGTTGATGAAATTGTTTTATATATTTGTGTTTTTTATATAAATATGAAACTATTTCATGTATTTTCTCATTCTGATGAAATTGTTTCGTACATTTTCTCATTCTGATGAAACCTTTTCATTTTTACATAAAAAAGGACAAATATATTAAACAATTTTATCAATAAAAGAATTATATAAAACAATTTATCAAATTTTACAAATTCATGAAACAATTTCATTAACTTAACCAGTGAAATCGACGGTTTCCATTATTTTCAAAATTAAGGTGGTTTCCAAATAAAACTACCCATATAGGGTTGTAAATGAATCGAACGTTCAGCGAACCATTCGTGAATCGTTCGGCGGGAAGTTCGTTTATTTAATAAATGAAGAACATGAACACATTTTTTGTTTATTTAGTTAAATGAACGAATATGAACAATGATTTTGTTCGTTTGCTTATGTTCATTAATTGTGACACCCCAAAATGGGGTAAATAAATAAAAAGGAAAATCAAATAAAAATTTGGTTTTTATTTTATTGGACCAATGTGAAGAAAAAGCTTGAAAATGGGCCAATCATGCCACTTAACAAAAGTGTGAAATGAAGAAATGAGTTTATGATCATCGAACTAAAAGTAAAAGAAAAAGTCAAGACAGGAGTAAAAGTGTAAATTTGGCCGAACCTTTGAAGCCAGGGGGCTGAGTGTCATTAACTAATAGTCTAGGGAAGTGTCAGACGTAAAGTTCCTCATACCAGAGGAACCTATTCCGTAAATAAGGCAGATCTGATTTGCTACTTTGAAGCTTGCCATTGGCTCGTTTTGTCAACTATTAGGACAAAAAAGTTATAGATAAGTAAAGGTAACCAGTTGAAGATCATTTTGGTTCAAGAAAATAAAGTTTTGGTCGAGTCTTGAAAGAGAAATTGGAGGTTGAAGTTCAAAGTCGAAAAACTCTGTTTATCGACGATTTGAGGTAAAATACTCAACCAAAATTCATGTTATATATATGGCTAGCTTCGTTTTTAAGTCTTTTATCGAACCTTAGTAGCCTTATGTCTCATATTTTGGGTTAGAGTGACCGATTTTGGTTTTTTTCCTGATTTTCGAGTAGATTTGTAATCCAAATTTTAAATAAGCAAATGTGACTCAATACTTGATGGTTTGCGTTGATTCTTGTTCCTATGGTTGAGGAAAATCATTTTATAGAGTTTTTACAAGAAAAATCATTGAAAACGGTCGAAAAACGAGGCCAAACGGCCTGAAGAAGTCGCTGCCGACGAGAACCACTTGCTTCGGGTCAGGAACACGTTTCCGGGTCGGATCGGGCACGGGTCGAGTCTGAGACTTAGGATCCAGATATGATGATGGGCTTATTTCTGTTGGGCCTTTTCTTTATTTCAATTTGGCCCTGTGTTTTAGTTAGATGAGAGCACAAAATTTTTATTGGGTATTTAGTTGGATTAAATTTATAAGTTTTAATTAATGAAAACTTATTAATAATTAAGAATTTAATTAATTGAAATTCTAATTTAGTTAATTTATTAATTAAATTATATTTAATTAATATCTTAAGTTAAATTAGAAATGTAGATTATGTTAATTAATTATATTCCAATGAGGTGTTATGGAATTATTTAATTAAATTTAAATGACGACTTTGAAGCGTCGTATTTTGATGAAATATTAACGAGACGTTTAAATGCGGAAAAAAATAATAATTCATTTAGCTATTTAAAAGATAAACCGACGTTAAACGTCGTTACTAAGCATAACACTTGGAGGTTTATTAAGTTATTTTGATGATTTATAACGGGATTAAAGCGTCGTAATTAGATAGAATAATTATCGAGACACTTTAATTTACAGTGATGAATTTATAAGGTTGTAAAGTGATTACTTTGACGTTTTGGGACGTTTTAATTTGGAGAGATATGTTTATAAGATTATAAAATGATTATTTTGACGTTTTAGGACGTCGTCGAGTTTTAAACTTAGGTTCTGACTAAAGTTAGTCGAGGTTGACCGCGATGGCCAATGGTTGACTTTTACCTCGTTTGACCCACAAGTATTTTGACGATGAGATCAAATGGAGATATTTGAGTTATTAAGAGACCCGATTTTGGAGTTTGACTTTAGGTCGAGTCGGGTTGACCATAGTTGACTTTTTGAGAAAATAAGCCATTAATTGGATATGGTGGTATGAAATGTGTAGGTGATAACTCTCAAATCTTGAGAGTTAATTCCTCTCTTTTCGTATCTATTTTACCACATTTTCACCCATTTTGTCCCTTACCTCCTTCGTTTGGTCTTAATTGTTTAAACATGGTGATGAAGTCTCAAGGTTGCAAAAATTTCGGTTTTACTAACTTTCTGTGCAGAACGTGGCCACCTTGTCACCACATTGCGGGTTGGCTGAAATTTTTTGGATAAGTTTTAGTCATTTCTGGAAAGATTGTCTTTTGAAGAAAATTAAAGAAGTTTCTGCTCTTTCACAAGAATAATCAAGAAAGAAGACAAAAAATGTAAGTCAAAGGAAGGTTCAATACTTCTCCTTAAAGCTACTTTTTATGATTGGTCACATCAACACTTCTTCTTTCTTGGGCTATAAACTGATGCTTGGGAGGCACCATTTCAACATCATCAATTCCAGGAGCATTTACTTTGATCTGGAGCTTAGCATTTAGTTTACATTCTCTCTTTAAAGTTGTAGTGTAGTGCATTTAATTCTTGTAATTTCTTGTATCAGTTGTCGCCACTTTGTCACCACGTTGTGGGCACTTTGGTGACAACCTTTAAGTTATATTTATGCCATTTATGTTCATGTATTCTCCTTCTTCTCTCATGTCTTTTACTTTTATTATGAGCTAAACACCCTTTTGGGTGTGGGTATGAGCCAAGGCTAAGACTAGTAGGCAACACTTGAGTGTTGCCATCTTTGCTAACTCTTAGACTTAGTCGCTCGAGTCGGGACTTCAACTTAACGCGGACAAGCCGATCACTTGTTAGTGTTAATATTAGATCTTAGCCCTCAAGATGGGCGGATCCGAAATACGGCTTGAGTGATGCAAAGAAGATTTGAGAAAGTCTTTTATAACCACGTAGAGATACGGGTTTTTGCATGACTTTAACTAAGGTTCAAAATATCGGTCGATATAGGTGTCACAAAGAGATTTGGGCTTCTATATCCATACTGGTGGAACTGAAATCCTTAGAGGTTTACTTAGTTAAGTCGGCAAGTCTTGAGTTGGCGAAAGTGGTGACTTTGTGGGTGCACCGTGGCCACGTTACGAGGAAACTCACTTTCGAGAAAAAGGGGTTTTTAAAGATACTGTGTGTTATTTTGTTTCTGACCATATTGTTACTACATCAGTCTTAGTTAATGCTTGTACCCACATCCTACCTTTTATCTTGTTAATCCCTTTTAATCGTTGTGTAGTTTGCTTAAAACTCACAAATATTGATATTGTTCTCAAAACTCAAACAAGCACTAGAAGTTCATGAAAGTTCTGTGATTCTTAGTTGACTAGTCCCTGTGGAAACGATCTTGGTACTCTACCACTTTATTACTTAATAGCGATCATAATGTCCGGTGTGCACTTGCACCGCCACTATGGCAACATAGTGGCCACGTTGTGGACCTATACGATTTTCCGCTATCAGTAGGTTTTTCATTCAAGAGCTATAAGTAGCCGATCTACACGCAATCAGGTGAGTTTTCATGAGACTTACAATAGGATGCATACCTACGTACAAATTTATATTCAGCAATATATGATTTGTATGGTGATGTGTACGTATGCATGATGTTTCAGTTTACATATATGATACAATATATTTTACATGTATGTTATTTATGATCAATTGCATGTTATGTGTTTATTTTGTTTTCAAATAACTCTACAATGCTATTTCATACGCAAGTTTTATGATCAGTTTTAGTGGGTGGACATTTGACCAGTAAGTCACGACCAATATAAGACACGACCCAGACAGGTGGGTGATCAAATATGATAGACATATCAACCCAGGGCGTGTCTGTGACTATATGATCCATACCCGACAAGACAGTTTATGAGATCTCTTTTCTTTCTGTATTGCATGTTTGTCAGAAAACGTATACTATTTGATACAGAGTTTACAAGTTGATATGCATGATATGATATGATTTTATTCACGCAAACCATGAACTCACTGAGCTTTATAAGCTGACTATAATATGCATCTCAGGGACAGGAGGTTTCAGGTTGGACAAAGGAAAAAAATGGCACATAAAAAGATTTGTCTTGTCTATTTAAGTTTAATATTTATGTTCAGACATCTATGGTAGATAAATTTTGTAACGTAACTCGGCATGAGACGAGTTAGCATTAAGTTACATATTTATTGTTTTAAAGTCTTCCGCTGTAAACGGTCTAAAATTTTAATTTAGCCATAATTTTGGAGTATCTTCAGATTATGTAACACTATACCAAGGTGAAAATATGGGTGTTACATTAATGTTCGTTTACATTTGTTTATATATATAAATTTATTTATATATTATAACATTAGAGGGATGAGCATGCGAGAAACAAATTAATTTGCGAGAAGGCGAGAAGAAATGTAGACCACATAATCTGTTAATTAAAAATACCATCAATAAAAAATGAAAAATAATTTTAGAAATTAGAATAATATTACTTTGAATCGGATAAATCCTTAAAATTCTCATTATATCTTTTAGATTTATTTATTTTTTAATTTCAATTATTTCATAATTTTTTTTATAAATATACTTTTAATAAAAAACACAATTTTGATCAAATATCACATGTGATATCACTATATGAATATTTGTACATATCATATTATCACATGTGATAATTGTATATATTTTAGTTAATCATATGTGATTATGTATATTTATATTTATAGATCTTTTTTGTGATGTTAATATTATCACATGTGATTATGCGTTACTTATATTCAGCCATATATTATCATATGTGATATGTACATAAATTCATCTAGTGGGATCATATGTGATACATAATAATATATCATATATTAAACGAAGTAGACCACATATGATTCAAAACGTAAATCCAAAAAATAGAGAAAAAAAACTAAAATAGATAATGAATTAATTGTGGATATCACATGTGATATTTGATGAAAATTATGATTTTTTTTTATCAAAAGTGTATATAGAAAAAAAATTGTATAAATTTGATAAAAAAAATTATTAATTTATTGAAATTAAAAATAATTTAAAAGATATAATGAGATTTGGATTTATCCAATTCAAAATTGTAATTATCCTAATTATTTTTGGTATCTTTTAATTAATAAACTATGTGGTCCATATTCCTTCTCGCTTTCTCGTAAATTGACCACCTTTTCGTTTGAACCTGCCCCTATGTCATTAATATATAAAATCACTAATTAAATTAATTTTAGAATTCTTTTTTTATCCGTCCTAAATTTACCCGATTTTTCATTTTGTTATGTTATTTTAAGAACAAAACGATGATTAATGATGGTTGTTTTTTGTTCGTTTATGTTTGTTCGATTATGTTCATTTGTATATGTTCGTTTAACATCTTAATGAATGAACATAAAATAACATGAACAAACACATTTTCTTAACGAACGAAAATGAACACAAAAATTTTCGTTTGTTTACCGTTCGTGTTTGTGTGCTCGTTCGGTTAAGTTAAATGAATGAACACGAACAAGATTTCATTCGTGTTCGTTCGGTTCATTACAACCCTAATCACAACAAGTTTTAGAAAAAATCTACATTAGTTTATGATTTTAGATATTGAAAATTAAATTAAATATTTTTTCGAAATAACTTGTCACAATTTTATTATTTATGAAACAAAATAAATATAACTTTAATTTTTATGTAACTTACGTAAACATTTATAAAATTGTTCTACTTGCTTTTCAATGACTAAATATATTGAATAATAGTTAAAAAATTATATATAAAAATAATTGATATGATTAATAATAATCTTAAATAATGTATAATTAATATAAATGTATGATGTATAATTAAAATTAATTAATAATTTCAATTAATAATTAATAATAATATATAATAACTAATATTAATCAGGGTTATAATTGAAAAAAATGTCAGAATGCCTCTAAATTCTAAAACGCTACTTCAAGTAGCGTTTCAATAAATTAACTTATAAACTACTTTTTATCCATTCAAACGGGGCTTTTGAAATTGACTTAAAAAATAAGGGGTCGTTTACTAAATACTTACCCGGGTAAGCACTTACCATTATAACTTACCTTACGGTCCTCACCTATTGAGCATAAAAACTACCTAGAATCTTACCCGATAAGATCCATAACAAGGCCCGAGAGTCTTACCCGGTAAGTGAGAGAAATAACTCTTACCCGGTAAGCGTTTACCGGGTTTAGGACGCTTACCAACAATCAATTTTGATGGTCGGGAATGTTATACAATAAGGTAAGTGAGGGTAATGTCCTTGCCGATAAATGCTTACCCGGTAACATTTTGGTAAACGTCCCCTAAGTTAACTTACATTTGCCAAATAAAATCTTTTCGAAACCAAACATAAACCAAAAGTGCTTTGATCCGGTTCAAGAATGTCATGATTTGACTATATGAACTTTTTTTCCTTAAAATATATATTGAATGGAAACATATATCAATAAGAAATGTTCAAGTTTAATTGATATGGGACTTTAATACGTCTCCTCTATCAAAGGCTAAACGGACACAAATGATCCAAGTATGATTCCGTAAGAGCTGTAAAGGCAACCGTAGCGCAAAACAGTTGATAGGTTGAGATAGCTATAATGGTCTTATAAGTTGCTCACAAGTATGATTCCGTAAGAGCGTCTCCAACAGATTATCTATAATTTCTCTAAAATAGATAACCAAAAGTTAAAATCTCTAAAAAGACTTGCATTCAACTCCAACAAACTCTCTATTTTAGAGATTTTTACACAAATTATATTTATATATTCTCTAATTTATCATCCCAATAAACTTTTAAAAAAAACTTTATATAAAATGATAAAAATTAAATCTTATTGGTGGGAATGGGATCGAATGAAATAATCATTTTTTTCTTCCACCATCAAGTTTTAGACAATTATCTAAATTGGAAAATTTTCAAGTTTTCTCTGTTATAGAGAACAACATAGTAAAGTTGTTGGAGAAGTTTGAATAAAAAAAAAAATCTATTTTAGAGAAGCCGTTGCCGTTGGAGATGCTATAAGGATTACCAGTTATTAGACCCTCATTTATCTTAAAATGTCCTAAATCACACATTCTTTTAGTATATGCAAGTGTCATATAAATACATCATTACCTCGTTGGACATTAATATTAAGACTTATATTTTCAATGCGTCTTCATCGGACCAAAAGTCCAAATAAGCTCCAAAACAACTAAATCAAGATCATCAATAAAAAAAATACCTAAGTGGAAAAAACACAATCTTTTTAAGAATACAGTAGAGCTTAAGATCTTGCTAGCAATAATTAGGCAATTATATGCAGCAATTTACAGGGTTTTTAATTTTTTTATTGTATCAAGTTTCAAAAGAAGGTATATATACAGTAAGAAAGCAACATAAATCAAGTAGTATTAGAAATCAAGTGTCAAAATAGAACAAAGACGCCAAAGATCCCACCAAAATGCACAAAGAACCAATCCCACCCAAGCGAGCAATCGTTGCGTAAACGGAATCAAGACGTGCGGCAAAAACGACAAGTTCGATGGCGGAAGCAAAGCCATACAGAAGCAGACCGGTATGGTTTGACGATGAGTTTGAAAAGGAAATCCAGCTTTCCCCTTCGATTTGATTTCTGCAAATGCAAGTAGAGCAGTGGATTTGGGCATGACTACAACTTCTTCCCCAAATACTCCTACTGCTGCTAGATTGAAGATATTGCCGATGAATCGGAAGAAAAAGACGGTGGTGAAAGCAGTGGCATGATCGGTTTCTGCCTCGACGGTGATAACTTGTTGGGCGGCCGGATTATCAGTAGCGGAGGACATGGAAGCTGAGAAATGGAAATAGGAAGGTTGGTATTTTGAATAAAGTTTTTCCTCAAGTTCTGTACATTTTTTTTCAAAAGAGAAAAAAAGTTGGTATTTTGTTAAGTGAATCTTTCTTGGAAGAATATTTATAGCTCCAAAGTTGAAAGAGAATGCTAAATGTTTGGGTTTATTTCGTTAATGATTGTTAACTTTCATCCGTTAGATAAGGGGTAATTTAGTTTTTCATTTTCTTTCAAGGAAATAAAAACGACCAACTTAAAAGATTCTGATTCAGGGAGATGCATCGAATCATGAAACATACTAGAACTGCACACAGATCTTTGGTCCGATGGTCGATATGGACAAAGATTCACGAATCTTTTGGATATCCATCGGGGATCGGATTTCGTAAAAATCATCTCTTTTTGTGGAGGTTGTTATCATGCAAAGCATGTTATTTGTTTTATTAAACAAATTAAATCTGTTAAATCATATGATAATTTAAACTCGTATACAAGTAAAAAATCAAATAACTTTTTGTAGTCGGTTATAATGAAACTTTTTTAGATTAAAAAAGATGTAGGTAACAAATTTCTAAAAGTTTGATGGTTTATTTATTCAAAAAATTATGTTTAGGGCCTTGGGGACTATTTGATAAATTTCAATAAGTCATTATGGATAAATCTAACCGTGCGGATTAATCTGTTTGTATAGATTAGAAGGGTTTTTTTAAAGGGTTTTTTCATAGACAGTAGAAATGCGTTTTTTTGATTGGGAGGAACATGGATGGAAAAAACTTGTCCTTCTGCATAATGTTCCTCCTAAAAGTTTACTGAATAAATCATTTTCTATATCATTAATCCACTACCAATCAATTATGTATAGTTGATCAAAATAAGTTGTAAAACCTATTAAATGAGAAAGAATGATGGTTTATTTATTCAGAAAAAGTCTCGGGATTCATAATAAGAAAGTTCTTCGTGTTTTTATGAACTTTTCACGTTAATTACATCGGTAACTCATGTGCCTCGTATCAACGAACCCGAAGTCGTTCTTCTCGGTATGTGAATCACAATAAACCAAAATAAATACGACAAGAGGCAAACAAAAAGAAACACGAAACCCATTAAAAGACAGATATATTAAGATGTATTTTGTCTACAAAGAGAATGATCGTGGAAAAATGAAGTAAAAAATAAGAGACGAGACAACACCATCATCACTGATTGCTTCCCGGTTACCCTACGACACCCGATGTTCAACTATATCAAATCAAGCACGTACATGCCGTTGATCCAAATGGAACTGCGACTGTTGGATCATAGGAAGTAATCTGGCGTCCTACGGGTTACATCTGGCTCTCCCCTCCTAGGGGCTGGTTCAAACTGCAATTCAACATATATTCTTCTTAGGGCCCGTTTAGTTTGACATAATGTTTTTGAAAAATTTGGATTTCGCAAAAGGATTTGGATATTGAATGAATTCCATTATTTATAGATATTTTATAAAATAAACAAATTCTAAATAATTCTAAAAATAATTACATCGTCTTTTATTAGTTGATTATTATAAAACAAATGTTTTAACATATTTATTAAAAATACAAACAAGTCCTATGAAATACCAACTACTCTCATGTGATTTTAAATCAAATGTCTGTGGGATTTTATTGAAATCACGGGATTTTAATTCCGGACTTCCCCTTAAACCAAAAGCAGGATTGCAATGAGATTCAATTCAAAATCCATCCAAATCCTGCAAACCAAACGGAACCTTGGTTTCAAGTATTTGAGGAAAGTATAAGTTGCCTTTCATGTTTCAATTGGCCAAAATTTGAGGACACCTACATATATCTTATCCCCATACCCTACTTCTGTGTGGGATACTGGGATAGTGGGATATACTGAGTTCGTTTAGTTTGGTTCAGACCGTTTATTGAAGGATCGATTAGCATGTAATCCTAAAAAACATGCATTAAACATCGAACCCTAGAGGAATCGAGGAGACTCGTACCTGAATGAAAGTGTGACCTTTGCAATCATCTACTTCAAGAACCGAAGCCATATTCCCACAACGGTAACAATAATTAGGTGCGCTAAAGATCGTCACAACCTTTTGTTCCTGTTAAAACCAAATGCATAATCAGTAAAGAAATCTTGAAA
The DNA here is from genome assembly GCA_023525745.1 of Arctium lappa. Classification (NCBI taxonomy): domain Eukaryota; kingdom Viridiplantae; phylum Streptophyta; class Magnoliopsida; order Asterales; family Asteraceae; genus Arctium; species Arctium lappa. Next base: position 14,001,571 of record CM042056.1, on the reverse strand, counting down.
AATCAAATTATGAGATATAAAGATGAAATCTTTTAAAACTTACATGACCCCAATTGAATCCCTCCATAACCAGCTGGTGTGCTCTAGCAATCAGCTTTAAGCTGTTGGTATGATTAAACTGTTCAGATATATCCTGATAAATAAAAGTACCAAATAACGAAAAAATTTAGCAACCGATGAAATAAATTTCAACAACATGAAAGGGAAGGCAGACGAGAGACTTGGCCGAACGTATAACCAGCACCCCGGGGTGAGATACCCCAACCACAACGATCATCGGGATCAGACCATAAAAGATCGCACATGGGACCCTCGTGGGGAACTTCTTGAACCCGATCAAAATTTCTTATGTTATCAAGAGTTTCAATCGAAGGCGACAACCCACCATGAAGACAGAAAATCTCGGACTCCACCTAGAATCAAATCGCCAAAAACGAAAAGGGTATTTATATATAGAAACCAATTGCAACAAAAAGCCCGGATATAAAACTCGACGAACTGTCATAATACTAACCAATGCGGTCAATGGAAGATAGTCGAATAGATCCGTAAAAATCTTCCACACGCTAGCATTACCATATCTGCAACATTTGTGTGATACAAGAAAACTGAGTCAGGGGAAAACCGCAAAAAAATGAAAAACTGAGGAACACCCCGGTAAACCGTTCATCTGGACGTAATTTATAAGCAATTTGTCTAGTATACACAGTGCATAAAAACCAAAAAACAACTTCAATTGCTTGTATGCATATGTGCATACCGTCCAGATAAACAGTTAACAAAGTGGTCCTCATTTTTTCATTTTTTCATTTTTTCCCCTGAACCTCCCTCTAAGGAAACTATCATATTTGGATAACGAAAATAGCAGGAAGAACGTGATGAAAAAATGGCGAGAACTAACTTTCTTAGGCATTCATCGTAAAAGCCGTAAACTTGAGTGATCTGCATAAATACGTCATTTTGGTATTTAAAAGATCTTACTACGGGAAAAACGTTGTGAAAGCGAAATGAAAAATAACCTAAACCTGTATAGAAGGGGACAAACAACCAAAATAGAACTTCAGCTGATTATTAACTATAGCTATCGTCACCGGCTCCTACTAATGCTATAATTTGAGGTCAGAAACACACTTCCTGGGTGATACAGACACAACCATCCTGTTAAAGAAGCAAATGCATAAATACAAGTTAGAATATAGCAGAAACGTATACCTGCCGACTCTCGTGGTTTCCTCTTAAAATAGTTATTCGTTGTGGATATCGCACTTTGAGTGCCACCAATAGCTGCAAAAGAAAATGGACCCATATGATCCAAATATTCTCGATCTACATGAAAAATATTGCGGCAAAAACTTACCGTCACTGTTTCGACTGAGTAATAACCACGGTCAACGTAATCTCCCATGAACAAGTAATTTGTATCAGGGCACTGCAAGAAAAGAGTGAGAGCGACATAATTAGCTCAAAACTCGAATAAATTGAACATATTGATGGGAAACATAAATCTATGGAAACAATAACTGTAATTACCCACCTTCCCTCCAATTCGAAAAAGCTCTGCAAGATCATGGAATTGGCCATGAATATCACCACAGATCGTTACGGGACTTTTCACAGGCTGCAAAAGAAATTTGCAGAATGTTTATGGAACTACCACAAAGACGATAAGGCGGAGCCATGCACGTAAAGGATATAAAATAGGAAAATTAAGACTTAAAATTACAGTCATTTGAAATTTTATTACCTGCACATTGCTTTCGTCCATCAGGATCTCCTTTGCCTTCTCACATAACACCCTAACCTACATAGCACCGAAAAGCTTTCCTTTACTACAATACAACTGAATGCCAAAATGATCATGATTTACGTAAAATAACTAAATAGGTAATATAAAGGTGTAGAATTATGCATTATGTTTGTCTTACAATTTGTTGGCAATTTAAATCATCAAATCATGAGGTTCATAAGAAGGGAAGGATTCTTTCAATGATACTTAGGGGCTGTTTACCAAACGCTTACCGGGTAAGCGCTTACCAAGTCAAGGGTTGGGTTCCGGTGAGAAGTTGAGTTAACGTGAGAAGTGGTTATCAATTGTTGGATGCACATTAGGATGAGATGCACCGAGCTGCACCAAATCAATTCCATTATGAAGCGCGATTCATGGGTGAGTTTGAGATTATAAGCGATCAAGGTTCATATCCATTTCTCATGCTTCTCACGTTAACTCAACTTCTCACACGATCCTTCGCCACCAAGTCAAATTACCTTACTGGATGAATATGGCAAAGAACATAAATCTTACCTCGTAAGAAGAGCTAAAGCAAGGACCGAGAGTCTTACCCGGTAAGTGAGGGGTAACATTCTTACCACGGTTAGAGCTTACCGGGAAAATTGTTGCATACGATACCATTTTGGTGGACTAAAATCGTATCCGGTAAGTAAGTGATAGTGTTGTATTTTACCGGTAACCGTTTAGTAAACGGCCCCTTAGTATCCAAACTACAAGATTTAAGCTGAATCAAGTGGCGTAAAAGATTGCATTATTTACAGAAAAGCTATAGAAAGAAAAAGTGTATGGATGATAAATCGAAAATTCTACAACCCCCCCCCCCAAAAAAAAAATTATTATTTTTGGAGTTTTCGGCAACACACTCTCCCTTATCATCATCAAAGATTCATAAAATGCAGATATTTGGCTAGAAAACTCCACATCTTATAAATTAACTTCAGCTCCTTTTTACATATTTAGAGTCCGTAAATTTTCCTAAACAGCCTGTATCCATGCTACAATATAAGTCTAATACATAGGTGTCACAGATTAATATACATGTAATAATTAGATTGTTTCCTATGGTACAAATACACTTTTGATAATCCGCGATCTATTTGGTGAAATCACATTTTAGAAGTACGGTATTTGGCTTTTATAGTATACTTGATAAATGATAACAACCAAAAGCATGTTTATTACAATTCAAAAGGGTCTCTAAGGAATGGGAATTGGATGTAAATAGATAACCAAACTCCTCTTAACACACTCCCATAAAGCAAGTGATCAAGACAGTTCATTGATTCCAGAAGCATAACTCGTCGAAAAACATCCACATCATGTAATTAAATGATCACCAGATAAAAAGGAATGTACAAATGAGAGGGAATACTTACAATAAAACCTTAACAACACCCAAGATTTATGTGAATTGTTGAACCATGTATATACCGTGATCTTTAGGAACACTTTCAATGCCACGTTAGCATGGTTGTACAGGTGTCAAGCCATGTGTGCACCAAGATAACAAATCTTTTAAATATGTAATTAAAACTTGATGGTAACTAGACAATGTTAAAGGAACTACAGACACCATAATTAAATCATTCAGAAAAACCACACTAATCATACTACTGAAATTACCAAAACTGACTCATTAAATATTTGAGTGTCAAATAAGATATTTATTAAGCAAAGAAGATGGTTCAACAAGTACAGCTAACCAAACCAACCAACCAAATGAATGCAATTCAGGATGCCATTTATGGACAGCAAATCAACTACTTGCTGTTTCATCCAGCACTTGCACCATAGAAGCATACTACTATAAATGACTTTGCTTAGGGCTACAACCACAACAATGACCCTGAAAAACTTATAGATTGCAGTGCTTATCTTTCCTTATATTATTATTTCTGAATCACAACAATATATATAGGGAAAAGTTCCATTGTGAACCAGGTTTCCGCCTGTGAACTGGGGGACAAAGGAGAGAGCGACATGTGTCTCCTGGTGTCCACGTTCAGTATGAATAACGAAGGTGAATGTTGATGCAATATTCATGATGAATAATACAACATTAAAGATCAATAATACAACATTCATGATGAATAATACACGAATTCATGATCTATGTATTATTCATCATGAATCATGTATTCTTCATTCTGAATGTTATTATTTATTCATGATGAATAATACATGAACGACCCCGTGTGGACACGTGGCACGCTCTCCTTTGTCCTCATGTTCACAACTGAAACTTGGTTTTCATTTGAACCCACCACTATATATATATATTGTAATATCAACAAAGCAATTCCTTTCTTCAGTAAACCTCAAGCAAAGGTGAATAAACTGGGATCAAAAACTTATGTTGCCAGCCCATTGACAAATCCATGTAATTCACTAGCCAATCCACAAGTTTGAGCTTTAAACTTAAATACCACTAGGTTATTTAAGCAAGCTGCACCCACTTGGCACAAATACTAATCTTGAATTTAATAAATAAAAAACAAACTTTTAACCATACTTCAACTTCCTAGAACATGTATACAGAGAGAATTTCCAACAAAATGATTGAAAACCCCCAAATTCAAACTGAAAACAGAAATTTTAAACTTCATTGCAGTAGATCTGACCCGGTAAGCAGATCTGGTCTAAACCAAATCCATGAATTTTGATATATAGTCCCAAATTGTCAGATCAAGAAGAAATACAGTATGATCAACACATCCGACGGATCAAAATTAAAGATCAAATTGGTGTTCGAAAAGATAACAACCTCTTGTTCGGACAAGGGTTTGCACTGCATGAGCTGAGAAATATATTCATCGATGTTGCCATGACCGCTAGAAACAGATGTATCCGAGCTCATATCGTTCCTTTTTGGGTAAATTGATTGGCCAATAACTCAAAAAATTTTGAATTTATGGGTGCTGATTTATAAGGAATTTTGAATGAATATTTGGTTTGGATGCGAGTGAGTGAAGAAGCGAGTGGTCGTGATAAAAGAGAAAATGAAATGAAATGAAACCAAACCCTTGTTATCGCCTTTTTGTTTCTTGGTCGACCACGGGATCCCTTAATAATAATTTGTGTTTAAATTATGTGTTTTAAGAGGACTAGAAGTGTACTGGCGAAAGCAGCGAGATACATCACAATTTTAAAGTTTATTTTTATTTTTTGTTTTTTATTGATTTACAGTACGATTTTGGATGATTTTTATTGAGTGATAATGGTTTTTTTATATATAAATTTGTTTAATTTAGGCTTAACAATATAATGTTTTTTATATAAAAAAAATTAAATAGTTTGTTAAAATTCATTAATTATCTTATATATTTTAAAGTTTTATATTTAAATTGAGATGTTTATCCTGTTTTGATTATGTTTATCAGAATTCAAATTTCATAATTTTAGGATTTGGGGATTAGAGATAAGGATTTTGGGGGATAAGAATGAAATTTATTAATTAAGGTTAAAAGCATTTAAAAGTAGTACATATTGCTTCATTAATTATTTTTTAAAAGATTTTAAGTAGATTAGTATTAAATAATAGTACATAATGCTTAATACATCACGATTTTAATGTTTATTTTTATTTTTTGTTTTTTATTAATTTACCAATACGATTTTGCATAGTTTTTATTGAGTGATAATGGTTTTTTTATATATAAATTTGTTTAATTTAAGCTTAACAATATAATGTTTTTATATAAAAAAAATTAAGTAGTTTGTTAAAATTCATTAATTATCTTATATATTTTAAATTTTTTATATTTAAATTGAGATGTTTATCCTGTTTTGATTATGTTTATCAGAATTCAAATTTCATAATTTTAGGGTTTGGGGATTAGAGATAAGGATTTTGAGGGATAAGGATGAAATATATTAATTAGGGTTAAAAGCTTTACACGTAGTATATTAGGCTTTAGTAATTATTTTTAAGAGATTTTAAGTAGATAATTTTAAATGATAGTTCTATAAAACTTAGTGAGTTGTAATTAAGAGTTTTTCATGCCATTTTATAATATAGTATAGATATAGACAATGATTCTAGAATTTATTCGATCAGTTATATATTAATGTTTGATAATAGTAAGTTTTTAAACGAAAACTTTATGTAGAAAGTTAAGTTTTTCCAATTTTTAAAAAAAAAAACGTTTCTTCTATTATTACATTTACACTCTTGATCAGACGGTAAAGTGAGAAAATACACAACCTATTGTTCTAAAGCATGGGTTTTTATGTTAAACTTTGTTTTAGATTCATCCATTATCAAATAACAAATTGTTTCTTCTTAGATAAAAGCCAGTTTCTTTTAATGAAATTTGTTTTCTTTTATACAAATGCTTGAATGAAGCTAACCGAAAGATATCTAACAAAGCTGCTATTTGTTCATGGACTCGTGTTTAATGAGATGTGTATTTACATGTTTCGTATTTTGTAATCAGAAAAATATTAATTACTTTATGATATTTAACAAAGCTGCTAGTAATGGGTTTAGACTATGTTTATCAACAATCTATTTCAACCCAATCTCACTCAATCTCTATTAAAAAATTATTTTTTCTCTCTTCCACCTATTCAATCTACAATTCTAATCTAATCTTACATTTTTATGGTTTATTGGTGATCCAACTCAATCTCAAATATTTTTATAAATATATATATATATATATATATATATATATATATATATATAATATTTTATCCTATCTATAATAATTTTATTATTATTTTTGAATATAGAAAATAGATTAAAAAAAATATTTGATATTTTAAAACATAATTATGATTATAAAAAAATTACAACTAAAAATAAATAAAACAAGTTACAATTTTGATGTGATAAAAATATTTCTATATTGATCTATATTTGTAGGACATTGAAAAATATGAACTTTTGTATATTTTTTAATTTTTTTTGTAAAAGTTATAATTTTATTGTGATAAGATTTATTTTTAAAAATTCTTAAATCAACCAATCACATAATTCCATTTGTTAAATAATTTAATAAAAAAAAGAATGAGATTGCAATTTAAGTTCACATAATGATCCAGATTGATTTGGATTGCAATAATAATATGATTTTTTATTTTCTTTTTATTTACTTGTTTTGTGTTTTAGTATATTAAGATTTGGATTGCTAATAAAGATATAGTCTGAGGAACAAGATGATTTAGCATCATTGTTTCAATTGATATTTATTAAGTTACGGTAATTTATGAACAAATATCGAGCCATTGTGTTATTGGAAAAGTTTAGGCTCCAAGAAATCATTGTGGGGTATAAAGATTTAAATTTGAATCTTTAATTGTTGTTGATATCATGTTAGGACATAAATTGCCCAAATTCAGAAAGTTTTGTAAAGGGTTCTACTTTTATTATTTGTATTTGGGCTTTAACTGTAAATGGGCTTGGACTTTAGGTTAAAACAAGAGAGTTGGGAAAGTATATATAGTTTATGTGTTTAGAGTTTTAGGGTTTTAGAGTTAAGTCATTATTCACAATGTTGTCGTCTTTGAGAAAGCGTGTGTTCTAGAGAGAGAAAGTGTCTCTCTAGGTTTTGTATGTGTTCTTCGTCTTATGTGAATAAAAGTATTCTCTCCCAATCTCATCTTATTATCTCTTATTGTTTCATGCAAACGCTTATCAGATAAGTGCTTACCGGTGAAATCTACACTATTATTTAACTTATCGGTAAGACTCTAGTCAATCGGAACAACATCATGTGCAATAATCAATCCGGTAAGTGCTAACCGGGTAAGAGTCGTCACCCTCACTTATCAGGTAAGACTCTCGGTCTTTGTCACGGCTCTTACCCGGTAAGATTTTACTTCCTTGTCATGTACATTTCCTATGGTAATTGATCGGGTAAGCGTTTGGTAAACGACCCCTTAGTTAGTTAGTTGGACTTCAGTTAATTAGGGTAGATAGTTTTGCTAAAGTGTGTATATAGGGTACCTCGGTTCATTTATGAACCAACACACACACACACAAAAAAAAAAAAACCCAACTCTCTCTACCTCATATATTTCTTCACTTTATTTTCATTTTCCAATCGCATGATGGTGTTTGGCAGGCACGGGCCGGTTAGAGAAGTGCACCAACAAGTACAGATAATTGAGCCTAAGAAGTGAGTCAAGTTCAAATAATTGAGCCTAAGGACCAACCCACTGGTTCATGACCTTCAAATAACAATATTATCCTTCAAATATTTAGAATATCGTGTTACACACTTACATCTTCTTATAGGGGTATAATAGTTATTATTACTCGATCAACCTTTAATACATGACATTTGATAAACAACAACTTTCAACCAACACTTAACTGAGTTAAACATCTTATGTTAGCCAACACTTAAAACTAAAAAAACAAATCTTAATTATCTTTTCATCATAATTCAATAATTATAATGAAATTTTGTAAACAAATGATAACCCATATTGTTATTTATTATATTTCGTTTTTGTAAATTATAGGTTTCATCAGAATTATGTAATGTTACGGTCTCATATTTTTTTAATTGTTGTTTAAAAAAGGGTTTTTAACTAATAATTAAATTAAATATCTATATTAATTGCTTGGTTATATATGTATATAATGTTCATTTAAGCATATCAAATTTGAGAAAGAAATCAAAAGGTTTTATTCATCCAAAAGGGATATACAAAGTGGACACCATAAAGAGCATGAAATTTACATAGCTTACATCATACACCACTTGGGAGCATGTTTCTTGACTTCTAAGCATAAAAAAGTATATGGTGTCATTGAATGAAGTGTGATCCAAACCTGCAAAATAAATCATGAGCCACTTCATCAAAGGCCTTAGTTAATGAAAGAAATATATGATTCATACTTTATTTTTTCAACATCGATGACACCTATAGAGTCCAATCTCCCTCACGTCATGCCATTTATTTTCAGGGCTAGTTGATTCAGCAGGTAAATTGTTACTTAAGGGATTTTGGCTATGTTTGGCAAAAATAAGCTAGCTGATATAAGCTAGTGTACATGTTTGGATGACCATAAGCTAGCTTATTGAAACGCTACTTAAAGTAGCGTTTTGAAAAGCTAACTTATAAGCTATAAGATTTTTGCCAAACATAGACTTTCATGTAGATCAAGGATTCAATAATCCCCAAAAAATATTATATACTTAAAAGAAAAACTCGACAAGATTCTGGTAATCCCTTCTAAGGTTTTTTTTTTAAATGTTATAATCTCTCTTAAGTCTAAATCGTTCATACCTTTTTATACACCACATCTTATTAATCACTTCAGACTTTAGATCTCTTAAAAAACAAACAGCACCTAAGTATCAAAAGTTATAATTTTGTTGACGTTTTAGAGGCTTACAGAATCTCCAACAGATTCTTCAAAATTGAGATCTTGGAGGTTTTTGTTCCAACAGATTTTTCTAGAACATTCTCCAAAATGTAGAAAGTATGAAATATATGATAAAAATCTCTAAATTTGAAGAACTCTCTAAAAATAATTACTCATGAAAGAGAAATGAATTTTTTATTCTTCTCACCAATGAGAATTCTTGAAGTTAAATGTTAATATTTTATGAATTGTATAGATTGTTTTAATAATATAAATAACATTATAATATCGAAAAATAGAAAAGTTGTTGGAGATAATCCTAAATTTTTTTTGTAAGATTTTGACTTTTTGATTGTTATTTTTAAAAAATTTGTTGGAGATGCATATAATTGAATTACTCCACAATTTATAACCAATTAGGCTTCGAATCTATCTATCCTGATCTCAAGTAATTCATCTTATTTGCCAAAGTCAAGATGAATCTACCTAACCTAGCTGTACAATATCAAGCAAAATCTCAGAATTTCTCATCAATAAATCAAAATCTACACCACACACACAAAACTTTAGTCAAATTAACTCCACATGAAATAGAAATACCTGTTAATTTAAATCGATTGAGACTGAGCTTCGTTTTGGCAAGCTTTGCTCTTACAATCAGGCACAATCAGAAACATACCAGCAGGCAATTTCTTGGACAAAACTCCAACATGAAACTCGATCATATTTGAACTAGTATCCAGATCCATGCCCGTCACACTTAGCCACAAGAAGAATTGCTTGGCTTGAATACCAGAGACATCGGAGACCGAGCCGTAAGTCAACTTGCCTTGGATGTTCTTGCTATAGTAGACGGTTTGATCGTCGAATTGAACGTAGCAGGGACGTGTGAGCTGGACGGTGAAGGCGCCATCGGAGGGGGAGAGAGTGTAGGATTCGACTGCGTCAGGTAGGATGCCTTTTGGTAGGCCGAATTGTGGGAGGATATCGTGGATGTCTGAGCCTGATACGGTGGCGATGGCGATGGCGGTGGTGGTGGTGGTGGCGGTGGCGGAGAGGTAGATTGAGATCAAAGCAATGAGCAGTGATTGGTTGAAGGACGCCATTGATGAATGGATATTGGAGAACTCAGTCAACTCGTTAAATGATGATTTATTAAACAAAGTTTTTTATTTGTTTAGTGGTAATCGACCCGATGGTTATAATAACGAGTATGAATTGTTCTTTTTTTTTTCTTTCTTTTTCAGCTTTTGGATGTCTTTTTAGCAAATTGGCATGTATGGTCCTTCTATTGGACATTTCTTTGCACTTTGGTCCAACGGGGTTACAACTTACAATTTTGTTACAAAATCGTTAAGGTGGCGTTTCATGTGCAAGCTAGATGAGACGGGATTGGACTTGACGGGAATGACTAATTATTTGTCTAATGTTTTGGTACGACTAGAAATGTAACATCTCAGGACAACATACCAAGTATTGTTTGTTTTATATACATCTGGATTCATTGTTTTAAAACGCGTCTGATAGAGAAGGTATCCAGTTCTTTACAAAACAACTTTAGTTCTATTCTCCAACTGTTGGGATCTTACAAGAACAAGATAAGACAGACTATTAAAATGACTAGATTACCTATAAAATGTTGCTTGCATAATTATTTGTATGTTTGTTGATTATTAGTTTATTTATTTTTTTGAATATTTAGTTATATGTTTGTTGATTTTGTATGAACTGTTTTTTTTAATATTTATCTTTATATATAGATATATAAGCGAAAGATCGTGTGAAAAGGTGAGTTAATGTGAGAAGTGGATCTGAACCATTGATCACTTACTTATAATCTCAAACCCACCCATGAATATTGAATGTTGTTCCATAAGGTAGCGTTTTGTACGTAGACATGATTGAGCGAGACTAGACAGGACAAGAGACTAGGAGTAGACTGGACAAGACAAGACAAATGTATGTCTTATGTTTTATACGACTATGACTAGATAGGACATCGAATAATTTTTTGTCGATGTTATTTGTTATCTTAAAAATAGACAAACTATTTTTTGTCGGTTATATCATTGCATAACGCCATCAAATAATTGGCAAATCAAATTGTCAATATTATTTGTTATCTTAAGAATTCTATTGATATTGTGAAGTTAATTGTATAAAAAGATGATGCAACCATTTCTTTTTTACATATATTTTTAAGCATAATTATGTAGTTTACGTACAAAAAATATTCGTTAATACTTTGCACCATGATGAAAAGGACAATGATGTTAGTTGGATGTTCCCATGACAAATTTAGCATGTGCCACATATATTATTTATTAATTAGATAATTTGGAAATATACGGAAAATATAATGATTTGGCACAATCGTCGCTTTTGCAACACAATTATAGTTGGAGTTGAAATTCGTGCGCTGCAGGCATCGATAATGAACGATGATCATCGGGTTCGGGTCTAGATGTGGTTTTCGGGGCGAAAGGGTCCATGGACCATAGGCTGGAGGGAGTTGAGCCTCACATGGCAGTCGGCTATGGGTCATGCATGTTGGGTTGACCGTTGTTGACGGATGGACAAAAATCGGTCCCAGTCTCAAAATTGCTTTCCATAATCGGCTCCAGTTCAGGGATTGAACCAGAAATTTTTTCATATGGTGGCACTATATAATATAGATTAAAAATAATTACAATAAACATAGTTTTTATCGACATGTTACCAATGTTCAATATTGTCCGATGTGTTTTTGGCCTGATTCCACCGTTTTGAGCGATTTTTATAGTTTTTTGCTTGATTTCGAGAGATTTTTAAGTTTTTTTTATTGATTTCGAGCAACTTTTTCGGTTTTTTGGGTTGATTTCAAGAGTTTTTTTTTGGGATTGTGGTTGATTACAAGGTACAGTCTCACCTTCTTGAACTTTTGAATATCATACGGTGACACATTTTAAAACGATACGGTTGCACCTTTCATAACCGTAAAAATTTTAACCTTTCGACGGAGAAATAATACGGTTGCATGTGCCACCGTATTCCCTTGATTAGGTCCGTCCCTGCTCCAGTTCCCAGTAAAAGCCCAAGGCCACAGGAGGCCTTCTTCATAACCGGTTATGCAAACCCGGCCCAGGCCCAAAGCGGTCACAAATGTTTTTTTCTCGAAAATTAATTTTGAACGTAATTGTTTGAAGACTTTCTTCTTTTTGGGCAATAACTTACTGAAATACGTTATTCAATTACATTTTAAAAAAAAATCTATATAAAAATGTTGTAGGTGTTTTCATAATTACCATTTTTGAGATTTAGTATTTGAACACTTACAAAAACTTGAAAAACTAAAAAACTATTTTTTTTAAATTCAAGCCTATGCATAACATAACCGGTCACGGACCAAGCTAAGTCGACCGTGAAATTTCCTAAAAATGGTTACCGGTTACAAACCGTCAGGCCGGTCAATCTCGTGCCTGGTCGGCCCCGTTTGACCATCTCTAGTTGACATTTTGCTTGGGAATGGCGTGGCTAAAGTTTGGAGTAGATCCATGTCGGATCTAGATCCCATACTTTACCACATATTTCTTCGTCTCAAAATAAATATTCACATTTATATTTTAGTTTGTTTTAAACAAGTTTATACTTTAAAAAATAATAGATTGTTAAAAGTAAACTTTCTCTCTATCGTTAAAAGTAAAATTATTATTTATTTAATTAAAAATTATAATAATTACATATTCTTAAAATAAAGTGTTTTTTTCATTATAAACATTTATTTTAGGATAGACTTAGTAGTATACTTAGATTTGTATTAGTTTATAACTATGTGATACATAGATATCTATTAATGGAAAATTAATGCAACACATTGTTAGAAGAATCTAAAGTTTATAGTTGAATAAAATTGAAACTACATATCACGATTGAACATGCCTTGTTGATATGTAATATAACAACCCAGCCAGAAGCAACAGGATAATAATTAAATCTTAACTATAAAAATAAAATTCATGTCGAATCGGTCCCAAGCGTACAATTCTAATCCAAGGTTTGCAAAGGCAACCTATACACAACTGAAATATATAATAAAGGAAACTAGAATGACAGTCTTCTATATGCTCCGGCTATAACTTCTCTTTACCCTTAGCAGCCCTTTCTAAAATTCGTCTACCAGAAATTAATAACAACACAGCCCAAAAACCATTAATCATACTGCAAATTCGATTCACATAAACCCCTTATCCACACAGATACTTCTATAGCAACACTTTCAAAGTTAAACCCAGACCCAAAAAGAGCGATTGGTATCTAAAATACTCAATTAAAAGCCTTGAGAAATCATTTGATAAACTCTTACACAACAATAAGACTAATGGAATTAGAAATTACCTTGGAAATTTGATGAACACCAAACTCAGCCTCTTTTCCCTTCAATCGATCGCCTCCAGTTCTCTATCTCTCTCTCGCTCTTTCCCAAAAAATGCCAGCCGCCAACAAACAACACACCAGGTCCTAGGGTTAATTCCTTTTTTTTTTCCAATTTCACTCTAGACCCCCCCCCCCCCCTTAATATGGCTTTTCTACTTTCTTACCCAAACTTTTACATTATTTGTTTTAAGTCCGGTTATTACAATATCCCCTCCTCAAAAGAATTTCGTCCCCGGAATTCCTTCGTCGAACAAACTGGGATATTGATTCCTCATAACTGACTCCAACTCCCAAGTCGCCTCTTGACCTTTATGGAATTGCCACTGAACTTTCACCAGTTGGATTTATTTGCTCCTCAATTTCTTCACTTTATGATCTAAAATGGCCACCGATTCCTCAACGTAACATAGTTTCTCATCTATTCGAACATCGTCCAATGGTACCACCACATCCACCTCCGCTAGACACTTTTTCAAATTAGACACATGGAATGTAGGATGAATACCTCATAGTTTCACGGGCAGATCCAACTTGTAGGCTACCTCCACAACGCGCTCCACTATAGGAAATGGACCAACAAACCTGGGTCTCAACTTACCTTTCTTTCCGAAACGAATCAATCCCTTCCAAGGTGAGACTTTTAACATCACCAAATCTCCCACTTGGAACTCTATCAGCTTCCTTCGCTTATTTGCGTACATTTTCTGACGATTTTGGGCTATCTTTAACCTTTCTCGTATCTGAAAGACCTTATCGGTTGTCATTTGTACAATTTCTGGTCCGGATAGCTGCTTTTCACCCACCTCATTCCAACATAAAGGTGTTCTACACTTTCGTCCGTACAACGTTTCAAACGGAGCGGCTCGAATACTAGCATGATAACTATTGTTATAAGAGAATTCGGTCAGAGGCAGATGAGTCCCCCACGAACCTTTGAATTCAATAACACAGGCTCGAAGCATGTCTTCCAATGTTTGAATAGTTCTTTCACCTTCAAACACGTTAGACATCGCTCAACGAAGTAAGATATGTCTTTCTTCAAACCTGGCCACCAGTAACTTTGCTTTAGGTCTCGATACATCTTATTGGTTCCCGGATGTATCGAGTATCGCGACTTGTGAGCTTCTTCCAACTTAATATTAAACTATCTCCAAACTTTTAAGAGTTTCCTCTTTTGAATGCAATGAAAGGTAAGTGACACTTTTGACAAAATTTACATGGGACACGACGCCGAATAAACTCGCAAGTTTATACGAAACAGAAACTAAAATTCACGCATCGAAATAGACATGCAAAACAATGCTCCATGAAATTTAACAAAAATCGTACAAACTAAAATTCTCAAGAAATTCCGACGCCACACATGGGATTAACTTTTCTTTTAAAACCATTGACATACGTGGAGGAGATCTAATGTCTAGGTTAAAATCTCATAGTTGCTTGCCCAATACCCAAACGACATTAAAACATGGACATTTACAATATCCGGAAATAGCATTAAACATGAGGCGTGAAAGAAGAGAATTTAGATAACAACTTGCAATCATGTACAACAAAACAATTTTATGCATGCTTAAGCTCACAGTTTAAAATCTGATGAGTGCTAAATGTTTTACCAAGACTTCAAGGTATAATACACTTTATGCTTCGAATACATGAGAAACAGTTGATGCAAACTTATTTTAGAAATGAATTTCGTGCATGAATTTGGTCTACACTCAGCATCTCAGGACTACACTCCTCCATCATCCCGACATACTATTGCCATTTTGATACATCAAACATCTTAGAGCCACGAACCCACTAATTGGGTCAACTTACAATTTCTCCTTGAAATAAAATTGGTCTAACGAACTTATAGTTCTAATCCAACCAATAATTCTTACTCAAGATGGTCAGCTTAATGCCTTTATCACACTTAACTATCACTTCAACGTGACATTGCTATAGACATCAACCTTTCCTTAGATTAGTCGCTTAAAAACTTTCTCACTACCCCAACGGTCGTCCTATCAAGGTAGTTCAAGTATACACATGTAGCATGTAGATTCACCATGACACTGGCCAGGTGCCATTATGAACGTACTGTACACGATCATCCTTGCGACCCTCGACAAGTTTTTCGTTCCTAGCGACTCGATCAATCCTCAAAATATCTCATCTTAAGGTACCTAATATGCAACTTCACTTACAATCACTTATAAGAACTCTAGTTTGAGTCTAGGCATCCAAAGATCAATACCTAATTCTCTCAAACTTAAGCTCTGATACCAACTTGTAACACCCTCAAATCTGAAAATAGCAACTTAATTAAAATTTCTAAATACATCAACTAATACCTTGAACTACAAACATAAATTGAGAATCAACCTCAATATTCTCATTCACCTTATACATACATTCTATGAACAGGACGGGTGTTACTAAACCCAATAATAAATACTATCTTCAATCCTGCGGAGGACTTAATGCTCATGTTTAGTCTCTATCTCCAACTCGCGGAAGACTTAATACCCATGCATAGCCACTATCTCCAAACTGGGACCTGATGCACATGCCGACAAATAAAAAGGGTTAGGCTTAACGCCTAGTGAGCTCAAGAGTTTTAGCATGAATGAATAAATCTTTAAAAGCAAGGAAACCAGTTTAAAGCGAGATCCTTCGAAATAATATACTTTAACATGGAAACGACACATTTTCCCAAAATATGCACCTTTAAAGACAATGCTCCCAAACACACGTTTCATATAAAATGATGCAATCCGGAACTCACCCAAGATGGGATCATAGTTCGACATTCCAATTCATGGAAATGTAAATAATACCTTATAACCCAAAACACCCAAAACACGGGCGGAACATAATACTCGACCCTTAAGTAAAGGAAAAAGATTCTTAAATAATATGGTACGCCATTGAAAACATGTAACCCAATTTAATACTCACGCGACCATAAAGTAGAATAAAATCCCAATATTAAAACATGGACAATCAAATATCCAAAATACGACGGGCCGACGACGGGGGCTTCCCGTATCCGTTGAGAGTGGAGGAACACAAAAGTATGCCACTCATACAAAGTTAATCGTATGACACTTCACGACACACAAGCCCAAGTGTCCCTACGACTCCCTTCAAGCTACACCAAAGAGTCAACTGACCTTAGAGATATAACAACGAGAATATCGCTCCAAGGCCCGGACCAAGGGGGATACAACCAAGGCATTGCCCCACCTGGCGGAGGTCCAAAACGCCCATCCAATGGCTACTCCACACCATGATAGCACCACCCGGACTCAGTCCTCCTAGTGTACTCCTTGAACGGACAAGGTCATAAAACATGTGTCCCGGAGTCCAACCCCGTACCACCCAAATGACCATCAAATAAGACTGACTCATGTGCCTATGGATCCAATGCAACACAGTCTAAGATTACACGACTATACCTGAATGACAACAGCACTCGAGCCTGTAATTATAAATATGCGATAAAAATGCATTTAGATGTAAGCCATGAAATGGGACTCTACATCGAGCTATTAAATCCAGACAATTGTCCACAAGACTCTTTTAAGCCAACACCGAGCTAAAATGCTCAAAGTCCATTTGATCGAATAATTATCGGTTCCCCGAGTAATATAATGTCTGGAAACAACGTTTACGAAGACACATACCTCAAAGACGAGATTAACCCAAAACTCAACACATAATGGGACCAAAGGTTTTCCAAAGGGTTTATGAATGCAAATGTACCCGAAATACGTATAACATGAAATATACTTCATTTGTACAAAATCACCATTAATGTGAAAACCATGCTATTTACTCGTTAGAACATTCAAAACCCAAATATTAGCATTTTATGAGGTTAACACAACCCAAGTTCACCAAATATGAAAACTTATCAAAATACTCACCCTTTGACAAATAACCAAGTAAAACATAATTTACTTCAAAATATTCCAAACTTATCAGCAGTTAACCATTTCGTATAAAACATTTTAAAATAACCATTTTGGCATGTACACCGTTTTCACAAATCAACTTGAACTCACCTTGCTAGATTTAGGATAAATCTAGATTTTACCCACTTAGAGCTTTCCTTGAAGAACTTGATTCTTCAAACCAAATCTTCCAAAAAACCTATATCCACAAGGTTCCAACCATAAATATACATAAACAACCACAAATAATCGATCCCAACCTTATACATGAATTCCTCAACTGATACCGAAACCCTAACTTCCATAAATGAAGAAGATAGAAGATTACCTTAACTCAAGCTTGAATCCACCAATCAAAACACCTCTAGTTCACCAAAATGGTTACAAACCTCCAATCTATGAAAGGGAGAACAAAGGGTGGATGAAACCCTAGAAAACTTTGGTGAAGAAGATGAATAGCGAGATATGAGAATCTTACCACCACAAAACACTTTAGTATACTTCAATAGATTTCCACTCTCTTGTTAGATCCTTGAAGAGATCTCAAAAACGAAACCGTAGCAACTTAAATCACCCAAATCGGAGTTGTGGATCAAAAGATATGAAGAAATGAAGAAATGAGGAAAAAGTCGGATTTAAGTGAAATTCACAGCGCAGATGCTCGCGGGCGCGCTCAATATTTTGATCGGGCGCGAGCGATAGTGAAGGAATTCACAGCGCAGATGCTCGCGGACGCGCTCAATATTTTGTGCGGGTGCGAGCGATGGTACTTCCGACCAAAATATGCCCGAACATTGTTTTGGACATAACTTCTTCGTTATAGCTCCGTTTTCGCTCCGGAAAGAACCGTTGGACTCGTAATTGAATCCTTCATCTATCAAGACTATAAAATCAAGGATTCAAGCCCAAAATCAAATATCTTATTTTTCCTTAATATACCGGTTTATATATTTACTTGAAATGATATCTTTCAAGAATCGGGGTGTTACATAGCGTCTACTACATACGCTAAGAACCCCACACACCCTTTCACTAGGCAATGCCTAGCCTTGATCATAGAAATCAAGCACGACTTCCTATCCCGACGATCCCCATACACTATAACTTCCTTCTGATCAGGCAAAGCTATACGAATTAGCTTCTTATTACAGACAATGCTGGCATCGTTAGACGCTAACCAGTCCATCCCCACAATGACATCAAATTCCCCCATGCCTATCGGGTATAACCGCAATGGAAAGGTATGACCGTCAATGTCTATACTACACCCGTCATATACTTCTCCCACTAAGACTCGACTATCATCTGCTACTTCTACTTCAAACCCTTGACTATGCTTCTTGGGTTTTACAAGCAACTTATGCACGAAATTCGGAGACACAAATGAACGGTTTGCGCCCGAGTCAAACAACACTTTAGCAAAAATCGAGTCTATGGGAAAAGTACCTGTCACCACATCTGGCGTCTCCATCGCCTCTTCCGCTGTCATGTTAAATGCCCTAGCTCTTGCCCGAGCTGGCTCCACCTTCTTCTTGCATCCCTTATCCCCATATCCTCTAACTGTTCCTTTCTTCAACTGAGGGCAATCGATCCTGATATGGTCAGGAGACCCGCACTGGTAACAAGATCTTGACCCGCGGCAGTCACGAGCCATGTGTCCAGTCTTTCCACACTTAAAGCACCCTTCCCGCTCCAAGAGACACTCTCCCTTATGCATTCTGTTACATTTGTTGCACGACCTACTATCGTTCTTGGAAACAACCCGCTGATCAGATTTAGCGGATTTGAATGTTCTAGAATCACGGACAGTCCCCTCCCATTTCCGCTTGTCCCCACTCCTCTCTGCAGCTTGACGATTCTTTTCCTTCTTTCTCAGTTCGACTGCATTCACCGCTGCTTGAAATGTAGCTGGTTCTCTGTTCGAGACAAATTCCCGAATATTACTTCTCAATCCAAAGATGAAACGCTCTACTCGCCTTTCTTCATTAGGCACATAGACTTCTGCAAATCGGGATTTCTCGATGAATTTTGTTGTATACTCCCGGACTGTCATATCCCTCTGTTCTAAACTCAGAAATTCTTCTTCTAACCTTTTAACCGCCGCCAGAGGGCAAAACTACGCCTTGAATCTTTTCACGAACCCCTCCCAAGATAACTCTTTAGCTGTCGCCGAACCCTGTCCCCTTGATTCAACGTCCCACCACATTACCGCCTCATTTTTCAACATAGACAGCGCGAACACAACCTTATCCCCCTCGGAACACTTGCTGGTATCAAATATCAATTCCATCCCTTTTACCCATTTCATTGCCAGCACAGGGTCGCACTCACCCTTGTAGGTAGGAGGTTTGCAAGCAGCAAACTCCTTGAAGCTACACCCTTTCTCGACCACTGCTCTGGTCAATACTGCGGGAGTTGACTGTGAGTGGCTCCCCATCACAGTCACCGACGCATCAAATATCCCAGTCACCTCTCTATCCTCACTATTTTCCTTACTTGTTGATACTTCAGTAGTTCATTGAGCCAACAATACATTCAGAGTTTCTTGTAATTTCCCCATCTCAGTGGCAAAAGTTTCTTGCATAACAGATCCCTGCGTTCGTCCCCCACCACGGTTCTTTGCCTGCCTACGACCTCTCACCAAAGCTGAACTCTCCTGCAGAGAGGTTTCTTGTCCAGGTCTTGCCTCTACACTTCTAGCTCGACGAACGACACGAGTCGCCCGTCCCCCTCGAGTTCCCGCAGCTGGTTCATTCACTTGTGTGGTCGCTTTCTTAGTCGCCTTCTCCTTAGGTCTGCCGCGACCCTTCCCTCGGTTTGCAGCTGTCTGAGGAGGAGCAACTGGTCCATCCTCAACGATCTCATTCACAGGTGCCACCTCTATTGCTGGCACTGATCTGCTCCTAGTCACTCTTTCTGACATAACTACAGATAAGACACCAACACACAACTTCATTAAGACAAACCCAAGGTAATAAAGCAAGTTAAGCACGCACATGTACCTGTAAATTTATAATTACACTAGCCAGATGTAATTTTAAATTTACCTTACATGTTAGTCCTTACAACCCAGCCAGAAGCAACAGGATAACAATTAAATCTTAACTATAAAAATAAAATTCATGCCGAATCGGTCCCAAGCGTACAATTCCAATCCAAGGTTTGCAAAGGCAACCTATACACAATTGAGATATATAATAAAGGAAACTAGAATGACAATCTTCTATCTGCTCCGGCTATAACTTCTCTTTACCCTTAACAACCCTTTCTAAAATTCGTCTGCCTGAAAAAGGTTTATAAATTTGAAAGAGCGAGGGTTAGATCGAAGGTCTAGTGAGTCCCCTCTAACAGATAAGCAACAATATAACTTTTCAGAAAATTTAAAACAACAACTTTACAAACACATAAGGATAAATCACGTTACTGACGACACTACCATCGAAGACGGTGTGTCTAACTCGCACTGCCTTAATGTTGGGACACACCCCCAACGGCATAAACGGGCCACACTCCCCGGTACGAGTAGGCGGGCCACACTCCCCGACTTAGGTCACATTCTCCACAAATAATGTATGCATACATTTAAATGTCATCAATTTATAACACGCTTAAATCGTTTCGTAATACTCATGCCGTCATAAATAAATCAAAGTTTAAAATTAAACTTTTTCATGCTTTCGTTAACAAAAGGTTTATTTCAGAAAAACTCACCTGACGTCCTTAGCTTAATTCCGGCGTCTACTCTTACGATTCAAACCGAAACCTATAAAGGAAACATTGATCGGTGAACTCTCTAAACTTTCTAATTTATAACAAAGTTGATCTTCACCCCATAACCTCAACGTCACTTATTCTCTAACTTACTTACCCCACTAGAATACCATCTTGAAACAAGATACTTTGCAATAAAAAGAAAGTGGGCCGATCTTCTAATTATTAAAGCTCAAACACTAACTAAATCTTAAATTCCAAACTGGGCTTCGGCCCACAAAAGCATAAGGCTTCGGCCCACAAAAGCATAACCCGGGGACTGGATCTGATGGTCGACCGGTATGGTTGTGACCGGGGTCTATCCCCCTCCCGTGACCGGTGTGCAAGAGACCGGGGTCTAACCCCCCCGACGACCGGTGTGCAAGAGACCGGGGTCTAGCCCCCCGAGGACCGGTGTCTCGACCGGTATTTAAGCAAAACCGTAATCGACCGATGCTTGAGAGTCGACCGGTGTCAAATGTCGACCGATACCCACCTGTTCGAACAAAACCCCTCCGAAGGTTCGATACAGATACCACCAATTCATCTTTACTACCATAAATTAATAACAACACAACCCAAAAACTATTAATCATACTGCAAATTCGATTCACATAAACCCCTTATCCACACAGATACTTCTATAGCAACACTTTCAAAGTTAAACCCAGACCCAAAAAGAGTGATTGGTATCTAAAATACTCAATTAAAAGCCTTGAGAAATCATTTGATAAACTCTTACACAACAATAAGACTAATGGAATTAGAAATTACCTTGGAAATTTGATGAACACCAAACTCAGCCTCTTTTCCCTTCAATCGATCGCCTCCAGTTCTCTATCTCTCTCTCGCTCTTTCCCAAAAAATGTCAGTCGCCAACAAACAACACACCAGGTCCTAGGGTTAATTCCTTTTTTTTCCAACTTTCCACTCTAGACCCCCACTTAATATGGCTTTTCTACTTTCTTACCCAAACTTTTACATTATTTGTTTTAAGCCCGGTTATTACAAATCATATTTAAAAAAAAAAAGAGGAGAAATATATTAAAGGGGGAGGCTAAATGCACCAAAAATCATTGATAAATCATTGTGTTTTTTTTTGTTTTTTCGTCTTTTTTTCGTCTTTTTGTTGTCTTTTTTATTTGTATTATATATTTCTTTTTTTATTTGTATTATATAGTTTTGTAATAAATATTTATAAAAGAAATAAATATTTATATAAATATTTTTATTTATTTGTTTTTTCTTTTT
The DNA here is from genome assembly GCA_023525745.1 of Arctium lappa. Taxonomy (NCBI): domain Eukaryota; kingdom Viridiplantae; phylum Streptophyta; class Magnoliopsida; order Asterales; family Asteraceae; genus Arctium; species Arctium lappa. The sequence continues at coordinate 13,979,103 of CM042056.1, read as the reverse complement.
TAATACTACTATTTTTATTTGATTTGAAAAGAAATAAATATTTATAAATATAAATATTACTATTTTTTTAATTATATAATTATAAAAATAAAACATAAATATTGCGATTTAACATATAAATAGAACATAAAATAATCTATATTACATTCGATTATTCTAAAATAACATTATCCGTAGTACAATTAACACGTAAAAGTTGCATGTACTTCTTTATTCACTCTGAATACGGGGTAGCCCATCCAGCAGCGTACGGATAACTGTAATGGAAAAATGTCATACAATTTGTGGAAACGGGTATCTTTCTTTCATATCTAATTTCACATAATGGTTACCATTAACGTACCCGATTGTAAAAACAACATGTTCATACCACACTGGCGGAGTGGACCTAAGCGGCAAGTACGTCCCACTGCCGGTCATACTTATAACATATAATATCACATTATATTTTGAAGCAATCAAGACACCTATTTTAGGCATTGTCATCCAGTGTTCAAATGGTGCACCTTGATCTGATCGAAAGAATAATTATATGTTTTTAAAAAAAACTGAGTCTTACAGAGTAAATTACAGATTTTGTCCCTAACGTTTGGTGTTTGTTACGGAATTGGTCCCTAAAAGAAAAAAAATACATTTTATAAAGTTATGAGAAAATGTAATTGTTACAAAAAGAAAAATACATTTTACAAAGTTATAATAAAATCAAAAGTTACAAATTTATAGAATAAAATAAAATCAAAAGTTACAAATTTTATAAATTTATAAAATCAAAACACACACACACACACACACATATATATATATATATACTATATTATAAAAGAGACATAAAAAAACTCTTAATTACAACATTTTAAGCACAAAATATAAATAATTAAAGCCAATTACTTAATTTATAATTTCATAATACATTGGTACAATTTATCCAAGCACAGTATCTCACATCATCATCTATTTGTGGAATGGATACTCATTTATTAATATAAATATTTGTTTTTTATATTTAATGGACGATTTGATCAATATTATCTACTATTATCAGTATTTATTGGACGATTTGATCAATATTACTATTATCAATATTTATTTTTTATTTTATGATTTGCTCTTAATATATCTATATCTATATTAGTTATAATCTCATAACTAATATATCTATACTATATTATAAAAACATGCATTAATCTAATAAATATATTTAAAAATAAATAAAACAGGTAGTTTATCTCATAGTGTTTATCATGTATTTAATATGTTTATTTGCAGTTAGTTATACAAATAAAAACATGAGACTTTAATAAGTTATAATTATGTTTCATTAACTTGTAATTTTGAATTTTAACTAATATATTTATACTATATTATAAAGCATTTAAACTAAACTCTTAAAAACTAATTTTTATGTATTAGGTACCACTTATTAATTCATATTACTTAAAATCCAAAAGTACAAATTGATTAAACATAAGTACCAGGGCCGTTCCAATCTTTTTGGAGGCCCTGTTACACATTGGAACGACAAAACGAGCTAGTAATACAGAAAATAAAATAAAAGTTCATAGCATATATTATATAAACCTAACCAATATGGACAATTATAATTTTAAACAATAATTTTAACACCCATTAAACCTAAAAGTAAACAATTAAAAATCTGATTATCTAAACCTAAACAAGAGAAATAGCAAAAATATGAACTGAAGATGTTTTCTGCTTTCGAATTAAAAAATTAACAATTTAAGTATTTAACATTCAGAAATCTTCAAATCAATTTTACAAGAGAAATAGCAAAATAACCAAATCAAACGTATTAAAAGAAATCAAATATAAGAAAAGAATTTACCTGTTCACTTTTTTTGAGGTTAACACCTAACTCAAATCCAGTAATCAAAGCCCTAAGACCAGTCAATATTTGTATGAAACCTTGGATGTGGATGTCGATTTTAGAATGAAGAATCTGAGATTCAAAACCTTGGATGTTGGATGCCAAAACGGTTTAGAAACAAAAGCAGAAGAGGAGCCCTGAACTTGAGTCGTTGTCTTTGCCATTGAAGAACCAAATCATAGGTTTTGGGGATTTCAATGTCGAATCGGGAATAGAAGTTTGAGGAGGTTGAAGAGACTCTCTTGAGTTTGATCGACAAATGAAGTATACGACTCTTGATCGATGTTGAGGAGTAGATTTAGGTGACGGTTAGGTTGGGCTACATATTAGGGCTCCAAAAAAATGTAAATTAAATTTGGGGCCCTGTTCAAAGGAACAGATTTAACACCCTAAAGCACGAGCCTGATAAGTACAACTTATAAAAGCTTAATGTTTGAATTCCTGTAACTAACTGCAGATAAGCACTTATTTTTATTTTCTAAAATATCTAAATTTTTTAACTATTGATATTATTAACCGATAAATATAAGAAAATTCGAGATAAAACACCTTATTTTTATTTTTAATTGAAGTATGTTATATTTTTAATTTTAAATATAAAATATCTTAAATATAGTTATCATTTAAATTAAACATTTTTTGACCCGTAACAAAAAAAAAATTATTATTTTTTATAACAAATCATAATTAAACTAAACTAAAATATATTTTTGTTTTAAATCTAGGTTTCTCAAAATCGTAAAATAAAATAAAAAACGACTAACAAAAAATATGAATAATGATTGAGGGTTCGAGTTCTAGATTTCAGAAACCCGTTGCATTGCGAGGGTACATTTCTAGTATATAAATAAAAAGATAAAAATAATAATAATAATAATAATAATAATAATAATAATAATAATAATTTGACTATTTTCACCTTTAATGATTGGATCGGAAAACAAGAATTCACTATTTGCAACTTTTTGTGGCAAATAGCACCCCCCTTAAAATGAACGGGGAGGGCTAAATGCACTTTTGTTTTTGCTAAATACACCAAAATTATTGAAAAATGATTATGTTTTTTTGTTTTTTTTTGGTTTTTTTGTCCTTTTGTTGTCTTTTTTATTTTTTATTTTTATTATATATTTTTATTATATATATTTGTTTTGATTTGAAAAGTAATAAATATTTATAAATATAAATATTACTAATTTTTTTTAAATATATAATTATAAAAGTAAAACATAAATATTGCGATTTAACATATTAATAGAACATAAAATAATCTATATTACATTCGATTATTCTAAAATAACATTATCCGTAGTACAATTAACACGTAAAAACTTCATGCAGTTCTTTATTCACTCTGAATACGGGGTAGCTAATCCAGCAGCACACCGATAACTGTGATGGAAAAAAAGTGATACAATTTGCGGAAACGGATATCTTTCTGCCATATCTAATTTCACATCATGGTTACCATTAACGTACCCTATTGTAAAAACAACATGTTCATACCACATTGGAGGAGTGGACCTAAGCGACAAGTACTACCCACTGCCAAGTTAAAAAACACTATGAAGGTAAAAAAAACCTAAACCAAGTTAAAAAAAATCAAACTTTTACAGATAAAAGACTGTGAAGGTATATCCGAATCTTCACAGTGAATACGCTGTGAAGGTAAAAAAAAACGAACATTCACAGCGAAAAACACCGTGAACGTAACATTTACGGTGTTTTCCCTATGAAAAGTTCGATTTTTTTTACATTCACAGTTTTTTGGTGTGAAGTTTCATACTTTAAAGCTTGGTCTCACCGGTCTCACGGAAACTGTTTGGTCTCACGCGAACTTAAGTCATATATTAATATATATATATATATATATATATATATATATATAAAGAGTTTAGGTTAATGATAGTTTTAACCCTTAACTATCTTTAGTTGTCATTTTTATTTACGTTTCAATTCGGGTAAAAATAATTATATGTTTTTAAAAAAAATTGAGTCTTACAGAGTAAATTACATATTTTGTCCCTAACGTTTGACGTTTGTTACGGAATTGGTCCCTAAAAGAAAAATATATTTTACAAAGTTATGATAAAATGTAATTGTTACAAAAAGAAAAATATATTTTACAAAGTTATAACAAAATCAAAAGTTACAAATTTATAGAATAAAATAAAATCAAAAGTTACAAATTTTATAAATTTATAAAATCAAAACACACACATATATACATATATATATATATATATATATATATATAAAAGATAATAATAATAATAATGATGATGAGTATTTGATTTGATTATTTATACCTTTATGATTGGATCAGAAAATAAAAAGGTCACTAATTTCAACATTTTGGTGCAAATAGCACCCCTGATGAACGTCAAATTAAAATTATAGTTTTCTTGTTTTTTTTTCTCCCAACTAATTTGTTTAGTTCAAAAGTTTCTTATAATTTAAATATTTTATATGAAAGAAGTAATGATGTAATTTATTAGTAATGCTCCACATATATATTTTAAACATATTTATCAATTAGTTTAGAAGGTCAAACATGAGTTTTAAAAAAGTTATGCATGTTTGTCAAGAAAATATATAAAAAAGTATTCAAATGGTAAATATAAAGGTGTATAGTTTGGGTATGAGATAACATAGTATCAATAAATGTCAGATTTGTTTAGCATGTAATATTGTACGACAAGAATGCTTCCTTAGCATCCATAATGTGGTTTTTAGAAGGTTTTAAGAGGTTTTTCGAGAAGCAAAAACCTCTTTTTAAAATTTTTCGCATAGTGAAGATGTTTTTTTCGTAGGTTTTTCATATTTGGTATTAAGATATTTAATATATAATGGTATTAAGATGTTTAAAAAAATTATGTAAAATAAATACATGATTAAATTTATAATATTTTCTCGATATAAATAAATATGTATTTTTATAATTTTAATGTATTTATTTTTATAAATAAGAATATAAATTATATAAAGTTAAAATGGTAGGACCCTAAATAGTTTGAAAAAACAATGAAAAAATTTGGATGGAGTTTTTTTTTCACATAGTGGATGCATAGAGGTTTTTAAATTGTTGATGTGACAATAATGTGTAAGAAAAAAGTTACAAAAAACCTTGATGAAAAACCTATACATTGTGGATGCTCTTAGCTAGTCACCGAACGATTTATTTTTAAACTGGGGTAGGTTAAATGTATCTTTATCTATTTATTTTTTTTCTCACACACATTAACATTAAAACTTATTTTTTACCTTTTTAATACATGATTTGGTCTGATTCTGACATTAAAATGTGTGCAAATATCATTGCCCAATTTTATTAAGGGATGACCTAAATGCACCTCTATATAATACTAAGGGGGTGCTATTTGCACCAAAAAGATGCAAATAGTGATTGTTTGTTTTCCGTTCCAATCATTTAAAATGTCATTTCACTTAGAGCATCTCCAACAGCATTGCTAAAATAGAAAAAAATGGCTTTTGCTCTGCTATTATTCTCCAACAGCATTGCTATATGGTTTGCTAAAATAGAGAAACTTCAAAAAATCTCTAAATATAGAGAATTCTCTATAATCTCTAAACATGAGAGAGAAAATATTATTTTAATGATTTTCCACCAAAATTAGGAGAAAATGTTTTTAGAGATTTTGAGTTTTCATTCTCTATTTTAGAGAAATTTTAGCAATGTTGTTGGAGATGCTCTTATATTATTATTATTATCATCTTAATATATATATATATATATATATATATATATGTGTGTGTGTGTGTGTGTGTGTGTGTGATATATATATAGGGGTCCCTTCATTTGCTAACCACGGCATTGGTGTTAACCGTGCTAACCAATATTGACCGTTAGTTATTTAGATCAATGGTTCACAATTAATTAGAATTTTAATTTTAGAAATATTAAACTAAAAGGCTAGGAAATTACGGTGCATAAGAGCATAGGGTAAAAAATGTAAACATGCAAATAGCCTTCCAAAATCATATTAACACGTTACCAAAAAAAGAGGCGAAAAAAGAGGGATTTTTTAAACTAATAATTCTTGTTTTTAAACCAAAAAAATAAAAGAGGCTCACACAGTTTAAAGTGTTTGCTATTTATGTGAATATGTGCATTTTTTAAACTAATAATTCCTAATATACATTTTCAAAACAAACATATGTGAGTGATTTTTGTGTTGTGCGTATGGGCATTGTCTACACTAATAAGTCTTGATGTGCATATGTACAGTTTTAAATATGCATATCAAAATGATTAGATTATTTGCTTTTTCAGTGCATATGTGCATTGTTCACGTTAATAAGTTTTGATATACACTATGAGCCTTTTGTATATGAATACGGAAAATGGTTTAAGATATGCACATATGCATATGTGTAAACTTAATAGCATAAAATCCGGAAAATGCATATGTGCTCACTTGGACATTTGTTCATTGTCAAGTAAATATGTGCATTTTTTAAACTAATAATTCTTAATGTACATTTTCAAAAATACATATGTGCATGATTTATGTGTTGTACATATGTGCATTGTCTACACTAATAAGTTTTGATGTGCATATGTGCAATTTGAATATGAATATCAAAATGATTAAATTATTTGCTCTTTCAGTGCATATGTGCATTGTTCACATTAATAAGTTTTTATGTACACTGTAACACCCTAAAAATTAGAGGAAATAAAATTCGAAAATGCGGCAATAGACTAAGCTTGCGGAATAAGGTGTAACAATCCCAATATACAAAATCATCCCAAACGGGGTATAGAGTAGCCATACACATGGTCAATAATGAAGCATAAGACGACTACCTACTAATCTACAATTGATTAACTAGATTAGGGTCGGGTGTCGCTATCCTTCCAAAATGTATCTTCAAAAGTTCACTGGACGATGGTCACTAGATATCCTCAAAAAGACCACTCACGACCCCAAGGTCGCTCCCTCAATCCCGGCGTGCCCCACTGCTAAGAGAACCTGCCAACATGACAATCAAGAGCAAGTGTTAGGCTAAAGCCTAGTGAGAACAAGCCAATAAGAAAAGAGTACTAAACCCAATTCGATGTCACGCGGTGATTATAGCCATGAGCTAAGTCAAGAAATCAAATAAACCATTAGTGATTAAACATGGTACAAATAACACCAAATCACATAACGAGCTCAACCTTTCTAGATCTGTTGCTCAAAACACCAAGTCAACCCCTCTTGATCTATTCCTGAGAGTTCCCAAAACAGGGGGAACTCAAGCACCATATGGAATTACACCTTACTGCACCATGAGACGTTGCCCGACCGTATAGGCCCACACCTTACTTATCATGGCAACCCGATGCCTATTCCGTGCTAAAACGTGAACCAAATGCCCAAAACCGGGGACATAGGAACACAGTGCCTATGGATCCATTGCACAAGACTCAAAGCCGAAGCATGTCATTTCAGAGCATATTCATATTAAATCAAATATACAGGCAATTCATATGAACAATGGTTCAATTCAATAAATCATGATTCTTGAAATAATGGAATTTTTAGAAAGCATTTCCCAACAACAATAAGTCAATAAGCCACTTTAAAACAAGGTTTTCCACATTTAAATAATACATTTATCACATAGCATTCGTAATACAGACTGATTTAGCTTAAAGGACTCACCTCAGATTTCTTCCTGTTTATAGTCTGCTTCTTACGATTGTTACCTACGACAACACCGATAAATCGGTAAGCCAAAAGTATAGACAACTCACTGACTTACAACTCTTGAATACAAAACACTACACACTGCCGAACACAGTACCGGTCGAGTACCACTATTGGTCGAAACAACAATACCGGTCGAATGCCAACTCCGGTCGAACCGACTTCCGGTCGAACCGACTTCCGGTCGAACCCATCTTTCGGTCCATCTTCCTGGTCTTATGTGATGGGACGTTTACAGAACCCAGATCCAACCCAAAATACGTAGATCTCGAAATTAAACGGTTAAAAACCTTAACAATAAGATTCTATACGACATATAACACTTGGATCGAAGTTTTAAGCTAGATTCGTACCTTGATTTGAAGAAAACGAACGACCTCTTTTCTCCTGCTTCCTTCTCTCTCTCTCTCTGATTTTCTTAAAGATCAGATTTTGTGATATTTAGAAAATATCTAAAACTTGATTTATATTTATATAACCCAAGTTACATTTTACCTCCTCGAACTTTGGGTAAATGTCAACTTTTCACCCAACTCCAAAATTGCGGGTGTTACAATCCTCCCCAACTTGGAGAAGATTTCGTCCTCGAAATCTCGGCTATGGAAAGAGGTGAGGGTACCTCCGCCTCAAGTCCTCTTCCGCTTCCCAAGTCACATTGGCACCCTGATGGTGCTTCCACTGAACTTTGACCATAGTGACTTCCCGGTGACGAAGCTTCTTCGTCTTCCTTTCTAAAATCACCTCAGGTTCTTCAACGCAACAATTTCCCTTATCCACTCTGATCTCGGAGAGTGGAATGACATTCTTCTCCTTTGCTAGACACTTCCGAAGATAGCATACGTGAAATGTGTTATGAATTCCCTTCATCTCCGGAGGAAGTTCCAGTTGATAAGCTTGAAGTCCTATCCGCTTGGTCACAGTGAACGGTCCAAGGAAACGGGGGCTCAACTTCCCACGCTTCCCAAATCTAATAATTCCCTTCCAAGGGGACACCTTCAGCATAACCCGGTCTCCCACTTGGAATTCTATTGGCCGTCTTTTCTTATCGGCGTAACTCTTCTGTCGATCTTGGGCCGCCTTCAAGCGTTCGCGGATGCCCTTGACCTTGTCCGCCGTTTCTTGCACAATTTCAGGTCCGGCGAACTGCTTTTCCCCCGCCTCGAGCCAACATACGGGAGTTCGACACTTGCGACCGTATAACGCTTCAAACGGTGCCATCCCTATACTCGAGTGGTAGCTATTATTGTACGCAAACTCTACCAAAGGCAGGTGCGTATCCCAACTACCCCCAAAGTCGATCACACACGATCTTAACATGTCTTCCAGAGTCTGAACTGTCCTCTCGCTTTGGCCGTCAGTTTGAGGATGGTAGGTCGTGCTCAACTTCACACGTGTACCCAATTCTTTTTGTAAACCATCCCAAAAATGCGACGTTAACCGACTATCCCGATCAGAGACAATAGATAGCGGCACACCGTGTCGGGAAATTACTTCATCGATGTACAACTTCGCCAATTTATCCATTGGCAAGGTCTCCCGCATGGCCAAGAAGTGAGCGCTTTTGGTCAAGCGGTCTACTATAACCCAAATGGCGTCGTGACCTTTCAAGGTCCTTGGTAGCTTTGTCACGAAACCCATCGTGATGTGATCCCATTTCCACTCCGGAATTTCCAAGGATTGCAAACTTCCGTAAGGTCTTTGGTGTTCAGCCTTCACTTGCAAACAAGTTACACACGGTTCCTTACATTCGAAACATATTTGCCCCTTAAGAGGGCAATCTCGGAACGTGTGACCCGTCTTTCCGCACTTGTAGCACATTCCGGGAACAAAGTTGCATGGGCCAAAATGTTTGCTTCGGCACTTGGAGCACCACTTGGCATCACGCCTAGGATTGGCTCTCCGCGGAGCGCTGCTGTTGGCATAGAAAGGTTTCTTTGAGGGCATCAAGCCTCCCTCCCATTTCCTCTTCTCGACTTGGCGACCACTTTGATCCCTGCCGAGACTGTAAGCATCCTCCATGAGTGAGCTTCTTCCATTGCCTCCCGAAGGGTGGAGGTCCTTGTTACACGTACCATCGACATCATGTCCGATGGGAGACCCTTGATGTAAGCCTTGATCTTATCTTTCTCTATCGGGACCAAGTGTCCCACAAAACCCAGCTTGTCCATGAAGAGACGGTTGTACTCCCTTACAGACATACCACCTTTCTTGAAGTTCTGAAATTCCTCCATGATTCAATCCAACGACCTCTCGTTACAGTACTCTTCTAGCAGTTTTTCTTTGAAGGTAGACCAAGACAGTTGGTCCAGAACAGTCGGTTCAAGCGAGGCAGAGTACACGTCCCACCAAGTAAGAGTTATACCCCGTAACATTCGGGAACCAAAGATAACCCTCTGCTCCTCCCCACATTCACTTGAGCGAAAAGCTTGCTCCATCTCTCGAACCCAGGCCATACAATCTATGGGATTGTCCGAGCCTTTAAATTATGGGGGTCGGCAACCCAGAAAAGCTTTGAACGTGCAAGTCCGCGCCGCTCGACTGACACCCAAGGCTGCAGTCACCATAGGGGAAATTACAGGTCCAGTACCCCCGGATCCTGCAACAATCACATTTTCGCCAACCGTTTCGGGCCTACGGTTGTTAGCGTCTTGGTCCTCAAGGAGTTTCAAGAATACTTCCTGCTGTTGCGCCATGGCCCTATTCATGGCCAACATCATACGATCCATCATTCTTGTCTCTGCCGTCACTTCCTCGATAATAGGCTCTGCAACCTCCAAATTGCGTCGAGGAATGTGCTCGGGTCCTCCACCTAGCACATTACTCACACGCACTATTTCCCCCACTACAGTCTCCAGCGGATGGTCGACTGTAGGTATATCGGCCTCCTGGCCTTCCGGACGATTCCTGGTATTAACCATGGTTCTGCTGAACGCAATCATGCAAAAGAACGGGATAAGGATTACGGAAACATAGAGAACGTACTACTACACTTATCAATTATTATAACAACAGTAATTTAAGTATGCACACGTAAAACATTTTCATAATAACGTTAGCTAAGTGAAATTATGAACATATAATACGTAAGAGTTCTTATTACCGTTATCACAACTTTCAATTTGTGCAAGTTTCCGTTGACCCTAAGACCATCCTATCTTAGAAGGTCTAACCCATCTCACGAGTCATAGCTTAATAGTCTCGGCTTAAGTCTAGGCATCTTACAGTCATACCTAATTCACTTAAACCAAGGCTCTGATACCAACTTGTAACACCCTAAAAATTAGCGGAAATAAAATTCGAAAATGCGGCAATAGACTAAGCTTGCGGAATAAGGTGTAACAATCCCAATATACAAAATCATCCCAAACGGGGTATAGAGTAGCCATACACATGGTCAATAATGAAGCATAAGACGACAACCTACTAATCTACAATTGATTAACTAGATTAGGGTCGGGTGTCGCTATCCTTCCAAAATGTATCTTCAAAAATTCATTGGACGATGGTCACTAGATATCCTCAAAAAGACCACTCACGACCCCAAGGTCGCTCCCTCAGTCCCGACGTGCCCCACTGCTAAGAGAACCTGCCAACATGACAATCAAGAGCAAGTGTTAGGCTAAAGCCTAGTGAGAACAAGCCAATAAGAAAAGAGTATTAAACCCAATTCGATGTCACGCGGTGATTATAGCCATGAGCTAAGTCAATAAATCAAATAAACCATTAGTGATTAAACATGGTACAAATAACACCAAATCACATAACGAGCTCAACCTTTCTAGATCTGTTGCTCAAAACACCAAGTCAACCCCTCTTGATCTATTCCTGAGAGTTCCCAAAACAGGGGGAACTCAAGCACCATATGGAATTACACCTTACTGCACCATGAGACGTTGCCCGACCGTATAGGCCCACACCTTACTTATCATGGCAACCGGATGCCTATTCCGTGCTAAAACGTGAACCAAATGCCCAAAACCGGGGACATAGGAACACAGTGCCTATGGATCCATTGCACAAGACTCAAAGCCGAAGCATGTCATTTCAGAGCATATTCATATTAAATCAAATATACAGGCAATTCATATGAACAATGGTTCAATTCAATAAATCTTGATTCTTGAAATAATGGGATTTTTAGAAAGCATTTCCCAACAACAATAAGCCACTTTAAAACAAGGTTTTCCACATTTAAATAATACATTTATCACATAGCATTCGTAATACAAACTGATTTAGCTTAAAGGACTCACCTCAGATTTCTTCCTGTTTATAGTCTGCTTCTTACGATTGTTACCTACGACAACACCGATAAATCGGTAAGCCAAAAGTATAGACAACTCACTGACTTACAACTCTTGAATACAAAACACTACACACTGCCGAACACAGTACCGGTCGAGTACCACTATTGGTCGAAACAACAATACCGGTCGAATGCCTACACCGGTCGAACCGACATCCGGTCGAACCGACTTCCGGTCGAACCCATCTTTCGGTCCATCTTCCCGGTCTTATGTAATGGGACGTTTACAGAACCCATATCCAACCCAAAATACGTAGATCTCGAAATTAAACGGTTAAAAACCTTAACAACGAGATTCTATACGACAAATAACACTTAGATCGAAGTTTTAAGCTAGATTCGTACCTTGATTTGAAGAAAACGAACGACCTATTTTCTCCTGCTTCCTTCTCTCTCTCTCTGATTTTCTTAAAGATCAGATTTTGTGATATTTAGAAAATATCTAAAACTTGATTTATATTTATATAACCCAAGTTACATTTTACCCCCTCGAACTTTGGGTAAAGGTCAACTTTTCATCCAACTCCAAAATTGCGGGTGTTACATACACTATGAGCATTTTGTATATGCATATGAAAAATGGTTTAAGATATGCACATATGCATATGTGCAAGCTTAATAACATAAAATCTGGAACAATATCAAATTTACGTTTAAAAATATTAGATTTAACCAAGGTTCTAAATGGCGTGAGGCGTGGCGTGGCGTGGCGGCGAGGCCAAGCCTCAAGCCTTAGGAGCCATGGCGAAGCCATGGCATTTTCAAGGTGTGACTTATGGCGTCAAATTTCTAATTAATATATAATAGTATATATAAAAACGTACGTTTCGTTATTGTTACTCAATGAGTCAATAGTAATAAACAAGTTAAATTAGGTTATATATGGTAAAAACTTGCAAATAAAACATTAAAAACGTAAATAAATATCAAATATCTCATTACGATAACTGCGCATTATGTCATGGCGTGCCATGGGCTTAACGTGGCGTGACACACAAGCCTTGGTGCCATGGTTCGCCATGGCGGCTGTGCGGCGAGTTTTTTAGAACATTGGATTTAACTCTTTATAACATAAAATCCATATATATCGCTCATTGTGATATTACGAAGAAAATATAAAGTCTATTGCACAAACTTAATAAACACAAAAACTTGTAAAAAAAAACTTATTCACTGATTCGATGGTAGACCCATATAAAAAGTGATATAATGAAAAATATATGTAAATGATATATTAAGATTTAAGATAATCTTGAATAATTTAAAATTTTCAAACTTTTATCCATACTATATTATAAAGATGACATAAAAAACTTTTAAAAACAAGTCTTAAAGCTTAATGTACCGCTATTTAATGTTAATTACTTAAAAAACAGTCATAAAAGTTGTATGTACAACATTTAATGTTATTCATTAATTTTCAATCATTATCTCTAACCATTTTAACTCCCCTAAAATCATTTCTCATTTTAACTCCCCTAAAATAACTCTCAGCATATTGCACATACCAAATTGGTGGGTGTTAGAAGTCTGTTGTAGTAATATGTATCTTGTGCTTTGATACTTGTAAATTAAGAGATTTTTAAAATCTTGCATAAAATGATGGTACGTTGTGCCTAATAATTTATATTTAAGAGTTTTTTATCCGTGCTTTATAATATAGTATAGATAGAAGTATAGATAAGGGGAGTGCTATTTGCACCAAAAAGGTATTGTGTTGAATGCATTGTTTTCCGTTCCAATCATTTTTTGTTTATATATATATATATATATATATATATATATATATATATAAATATATTATTATTATTTGAAAACATATATTATTATTATTATTATTGTTATTATTATTATATACACATTATCTTTATATATATGTGTGTGTGTTTTGATTTTATAAATTTTATAAATTTATTTATAAATTTATAAAATTTGATTTATTTGATTTTATTAATTTGTAACTTTGAATTTTATTTTATTTTATAAATTTGTAACTTTTGATTATATTATAACTTTGTAAAATGTATTTTTTTTTGTATCAATTACATTTTATTATAACTTTGTAAAAGTGTAATTATTTTTTACCTTAATTGAACCGTAATTAAAAATAGCAATCAAAGATAGTTGGGGGTTAAACCCGCCAATTAAGTAAACTCGTTATAAATATAAGTTGGTAAGTTAGTAAGTTCACGCCTTACCCGAATCGTCTCTTAGTTCACGCCTTCTTCTTCTTTTTTCATCTCTCTCTCTCTCTAAAAATCTCTCTAAATTTCCTCTCAATCCATTGAAGTAATCGACGAAACAATTACATATTCAGAATCTAAGTTTCGAATCCTTCCTAGAGGTATAAACTTCTTCTTAAGTTATTTAAGTTGGTAAGTTAGTGTAGTTAAACCGGGTTGTTACATATACAATATGATAATATATATAATATGATAAAATAGTATAAAAAGTGATAAAATAGTATAAAAAAGTATGGCGGCTTTGTAAATCGGGTTGCTACATATACAATATGATAAAATAGTATAAAAATTTGATAATGTTATTTTAAAATAATCGAATGTAATATAGATTATTTTATGTTCTATTTATATGTTAAATCGCAATATTTATGTTTTATTTTTATAATTATATATATTTATAAATATTTATTTCTTTTTAAATCAAATCAAAAAGTAAAAAAAAACTTTTAAAACTATATAATACAAATAAATTAAAATATATAATAAAAAAAAACAAAAAAAACATAATCATACATCTAATCATTTTGGTGCAAATAGCAAAAAGTTTGGTGCAAATAGCCTCCCCCTATAAATATCTTCCACTACAAGGATTTCTTAGAGCATCTCCAACAATATTGCTAAAATAAAAAATTTTGATTTTTTCTTTGCTATTCCTCTCCAACATCATCTTTACAAATTTCTTAAGTGACACATCATCATAAAAAAACTATATTTTTTTTTTATCAAATAACAACAAAACTACAAATAAATATTCTTTACTATAACTTAATACATGATATGAAATAAATTATTCATTCCTTTTTTATACACATACTCCACACAACATAAAAAAAATGATGTGATATAAGACAATTTCTTATTAAGAAATTATATCCGACAATCTTTTATACTATTTACTGTCACAACATAAAAAAGTACTGATATGACATTAGCAATTACCAAAAACCGATTTCTCATTAAAATACCAGACTCATAACCACTACAAATTTTCAATTAGAAATCATACATGACAATTAGAAATTCATTAGAAATCCTTGTAGTAGATGCTCTTATTGAATCGTAAACAATCTTAATATTTATAATTATTGATAATTACGAGTCTGTAAAAAATTAAAATTAAAATTAAAATTAAATTACTTCTAATATAATATAGTTAAAAAGTATAAAATTGATTGTAATGTGAAAAGATGATGATGTAAGTCGTGGTGGTGGACTTGTGATGGTCTTTTTCCAAGACGTATGTTCGACGCTGAGAATAATATATTGGACCACACCACCAAGCGTGGCCCTTCGACCCACCATGTTCTATATAATGATTATTTTTAACTAGATAAAAATAATAATAATAACAAATATGGTTTCTATGATAACTAGTGTCGGTATACCGTGTTGCTTGATAACGATAACAAAATTTGTTATTATAGAGTTTGAGACGTATCGATAACAATTTTGTTGTTATGCTATTTAGAATCAAACAAATGTCCCACAATCATATCGCTATTGTTATTTTTTTCTCTCTAAATAATATTCCCTTCATTCTAGAACGTTATAATGATACGTCTCGAGATCTTACATGCTAATTGGATATTTGGATGTTTTTAAATGGTGTATACAATATACTATTCATACCCTCTCCTGTAAAAGTATATGAGTGTGTAAAAATATGAGTGAAGTAAAAGGTAAAAAATTAGATTGTATGTGAGTGATGATAAAGTATGAATAACAATTCTTTTTATTAATAATTTAATTAATTTTAATTAGTAGTTACATAATTTTGATTTTAAAAAAAGGAAAATAATTAAAATAGTCATTTTTTACTAGTGGTTTACCTCTTAGCCACTTCTCTTTGGGTTTTACCAAAATAACTATAGGTCCGCAAAAACTAATTCAAAAAAACAAAAAAAATACGAATATGACCGACTCTATATTACGGACTTGAGTCCGCAATTGCGGATCTGAGTCAATTTTTTTTAAGAAAAATCGATCAGATTCGTATTTTTTCGTTGTTTTTGAGTTAGGTCCGCAATTACGAATCTATATATTGTGGACCTAGGACTATTTTAAGAAAAGTAGGAGAGAAATAGCTAAAAAAGTAAATCCAAAGATAAAAAAAATACTATTTTAATTAATTTTACCCTTTTAAAAATCAATCGTTTGAACAACTATTTGAGCCAATTCCCTTATATTAAAGAATAAAGAGTCATGATATGATGTCTACATTCACGTTTTACTCCATTTTTAAGAATAAATGCGATTATTAGGTGAGATTCCAATCAAATTACAAAAGGTTTATTTGGAATATAATTCAAGTTTATAATGTTCTTATTATTATATTTAAAATAAAATAAAATAAAATATGTATGTTCTCAAATCAATCGTATCAGATATTATCCAGTTCATTAACACATAGACTTACGGTTTTAACATACGTCTGATAAAAGATATTAAATTCTTTATAAAACAACATTTGTCCCCCACTCGACTGATGTGGGACCTCACATAATACTCATCAACAATTTAGTATAATTTTTGTAAGGTTTCTCAAATTAGTAAAATGATTTAGGTATTTTAAGATATTATGGTTCTAATATTTGGGTCATCTATTATTGTGGGTTACCTCAATTTCTTGAAAAAAAAAAGATTCTTTCTTTTCAAATATATGTCGAAAAGAAATCATAAGTGACCCAAAAGTACTAACTTTAAACTTCTTTTAATTATCGGTACTCGGGCCAGTTTGTGTGTATCTTGAGTTCTCGACTAATCTCAAAGATCTTTAAAAACAGCCAGGAATATCCTCAGTGGCATTACATAATTTTTTATTTCTTATTTAATCTCAAGTCTGCAATTTTCAATGGATTTCTTTTCTCCCCACTAACGTCCATTAAGTTTTCTGTTAACTTCATTTAGATAAGGACATTATGATAAATTTTCATTTTCCAACTATCTTAACTTCTTTATTTTTTTTTAAACCCTCATCTTTCTCCTCCTTCACCATCACACCCCGCCCCCCCTTCCAAATCCGTAACTCTCCTCCCCCCTTGCGGAGGAAAAGACTGATATGTCGTGAAGCATTTTCCGAGGAGGCGTGGAAAATATATTCCCTTGTGAATGGGAACGGGTTAGAGATGAGACGGTTGCTTCCCTTTATGCAATGAGCATAATTCTCGTGGGTTGGGTTCCGGTGAGAACTTGAGGTTAACATGAGAAGCGTAAGAAGTAGTTATTAACCGTTGGATGGAAATGAATGCACATTAGGATGAGATGCACCAAGATAAGATGGAACTGAGATTCACCGGATCAATTCCCTTCGAAGCCGCAATTCATGGGAGGTCATTTGATTAAAAGTGATTCACGGTTCAGATCCACTTCTCACGCTTCTCACGTTAACCTCAGCTTCTCACACGATCATTCGCCTAATTCTCGTATATATTACTGTATTGCAGGAAAATCATACACAAAATGGAATTAGATTGCCTTTCATCTTCCGACACATGATGAAAATGCTCTGCAACTGAATCGGCATGTTTATTCCATGTTTTTGTCGGTGTGTAATGTGTATCAAGGAAAGACTTCGACTATTTGGTTTCAACAAAGCTCGATTTTTTACTTGAGAATCAGTTATTAGATATATGAATCTTCCTTATCGATTAGGATCATGTCTTTTAATTTATTTTAAACTTTTACATTGAACTAACAAAGCCTTTGATCTGAAGCAATATTTGATTATTTTTTATCACAAATACCAAGGATGTGAATTAGGTTTAGAGTTGAGTGAAGCGGAAGGAGGGGAGAGGGTAGGTTTGGAGGGGAGGGAGAAGATAGATAATAGGTTTTTTATACAGAAAAAGCTTAAAATAGTTGAAAAATGTAAATTGATCAAAATGCCCATCATTTAAATGAAGTTAACATATTTTTTAATACGCATAATTGGAAAAGGGCGAAATCCATTGAAAATTACAAATGCAAGAAACAAATTTGCAATAAGAGAAGTGTGAGGACCAATTTATTTAAAGATGACAAACATAAGTGACGAACCGTTTCTCCAAACGATTACCCTGTAACCGCTTACCAATAGAGACAACACTCTAACTTCCTTTATCGGGTAAAATTGTAGTCCATCAAAACAGTATTGTATGCAATAATTTACCCGGTAAACGTCGTCACCTTCACTTACTAGGTAAGACTCTTCATCCTTATCATGAGTCTTACCAGGTAAGATTCTCGGCCCTTGTCATGTTCATGCGATAAGGTAAATAACTCGATAAGAGCATTTTCAACACATTCTCCATTTTTTTTTCCAAATGGATAAACAATAGTCAAAATTTTAAAAAAAACATCCATCTCCAAAAAATTACCAATTTTGGAGATAAATTGTTGATTATATTATTAAAATATTCTACATATTTAATAAAATATGGTTTCTCTCACCTATTTTATTTCAAAGTTTCTCATTTGTGGGATATAATAAAAAATAATTTATCTCTTTTGATAATCATTTTTAGTAATATCTCCAAATTTGAAGAATATTACACCCTCTCTCCAATTTTCTTCATTCTAGAGAAACTATTGAAAAAAAGTTGTTCAAATTTTTTATTTTCTCCATTTTAAAGATGCTTTAAGTGCTTATTGGATAAACGTTTATGCAAAACCCCTTTAAACATGTAACTAATTATTAAATATCGTATTTAATTATATATCAAATTAAACCTTGAATCTTTTTGACAAAAATGATATGATATAAAAAAACAAAAAACAGAAAGTGGTTGGACATTTGCATTATAAATTGGGGTCCCCAATCACACATTGATTTTGTCATTCGTTCTTTCTACCAAAAACACTTCCTCCAAAATGACCAAAATTTTCCTCTCCCTCCTCCTCCTCCCACTCCTCATCGCTTTCCCACAAACTTTTCCGGCCGCCGGAGCAAATCCCACATTTCTTAAATCCGTCAAACTCAACCCGTTAAAGCTCCGAACCGAAAAACTAAGCCACTTCAAATTCTACTGGCACGATATCATTAGCGGTTCCAACCCGACGGTCGTCAACATCGTACGACCGCCGGCCAATAACAAAACGTCAGCCTCCGGGTTCGGCATGGTCAACATGATCGACGATCCATTGACGGAGAAACCCGAATTAGGGTCGAAGTTATTAGGGCGAGCACAAGGGTTTTACGGGGTGGCATCACAGGAGGAAGTTGGGTTGTTGATGGCGATGAATTTTGTGTTTTCAACCGGAAAGTATAACGGGAGCACGTTGACGGTATTGGGGAATAATCGGGTGTTTCATAAGGTGAGGGAGATGCCGGTGATCGGAGGAAGTGGGCTTTTTCGGTTTGCTAGAGGGTATGTTCAAGCGAGCACACATGATTTTGATTTGAAAACAGGGGATGCTTGTGTTGAGTATAATGTTTATGTTTTGCATTATTGATCTTGTTGTTTTCACTTTTTTTGGCAACAAGTTGATCTATGTTTCCACTTCTTATGATTTTGTTTTTGTTTTTGTTTTTGTTTTTGAGTTGATGATTTATATAAATTATGGTTTTAATTGTTTTTCTTGTCATTTTGAAGTGGGTGGCACTTCATAATCATGTTGTCCATGAGATGATTGTGGGGGTCTTGGCCTAAGCACTTTATATAATAAAAGTGGAATATTTTCCAAATTTGAAAGGTTTATAAAATTTTGAAATTAATTAATCAAGTCGTTTTTTTGTCCATACTATTGTTTTGTATGGAAACCTTATCGGTTCAACCAAACCTAATTATATGTATCTCTAACCAATTAATCTATACTATATTATAAAGCACGAATAAAAAACTCTTAAATACAAATTATTAAATATGTAATTGGTTATTTTTTCTAGATGTCATTAAAATATATAAGATAATCATTGAATTCTAACAAAATACTTATTTTTTTTATATAAAAAACATTATTTAAGCCTAAATTAAACAAATTTATAAAAAAAACATTATCATTTTCTCAAAATCATCCAAAATCGTACTATAAATCAACAAAACCATCCGGACTTCTCTGTCCGGTGTGTAACGACTCTATCGAGACGGTAGACCACTGCCTCCTATTTTGCGATTCTTTGAAAAAGCTATGGCGATTGTTCTTGGATTGGTGGGGTTTGAGTTCGGAGTTGAACTCGCCTAGTGTTACACATCTTCATCTGGGCCGTCCCTGGGGGAGGGCGGGTCGGACGTACGCCCAGGGCCCAAACAAAATAGGGGCCCAATTTTTTAGTATATACTATATATTAGTAGTTAAAAAAATTGTAAATAAAAAAGACAAAAAAAAAATTAGTATATAATAGGACCCAAAAAGAATTTAAAATTATATTAAGGGCCCAAATATGTATTAATTAATAACACTGTAAAAGAAAAACTGTAAAAAATTATTTAGTCTTTCATTTTATAGTATTGCTTATTGTTTCTCAAAGTTTTTTATCTACTACTAATATCTAAAACTATTTTTGCGTATAATCCTTAATATAAACTCCATTACTCATCTTCTACATACTCTTTTCATTATTTCATCCGCATGAATTTTATTATTGTGTTAGAATATAATAATTTTTTGTTATTAACTAAGAAAACTCCTACATTTTTTAAAACAATTACCAAACTATATGAGACGACCCAACATATATCTATATTTAGGATTTCAAATATACTTCTTTTTTCATACATTATTGATTCTTTATTATCTAATATTGGATGTATGAATCTTAAGTACTTTTTTTATCTTTAAAACAAGAATAAGATTTCAAGCTATAACCAACATGGACTTTTGATCCTAGGATTGATGGGTTTTAAAGAGTTTGTTTCCCCCCTAAAAGTTTAAATGATGATGAAAAACATTAACATCAAGTAATATGTGAAATATTTACTGATTTATATTGATTTAATTAAACTGTTACTTCGAATGGTCAACATAGTGACGTCAAATGATTACAATCTATATATTAAAAGTATATCATAAGATGTCTTTGATAGTGGAACTGATTGACAATGTTATGTAAAAATGATATGATAGATAATATTTATTTAGAAATAATTATTGATTAATCTTGCGCTAGGAATACCGGGAAAATCGGTTTTATATGAATTATTAGTATTTTTTTGAATTCAATGTTATTTTTGATGATATAAACAGTATATTGAAAATAATTTCGTAGTTATCAAAGACCCATTTTTACATCTCGCTCAGGCCTGAAAAATGTCAGGATCGGGCCTGATCTTCATTCATACCAACCCGCAACATTCTCAGATGGAATTGGTAAGCTATGAAAAGCCTCTTTATGGATTGCATGTTATATAATCTGGAAGCGACGAAACGAGATTATTTTTAGACAAAAATCACCGAATGATGACATAATTTTTCAAGAAGTCCAAGCTCGTTCATACGTGTGGATTATTGGTCGGATCCGCAAGGCTGTCATTCCTTGGGATGTATGGATTAGCTCTCCCCAAAGTTGTCTGACCTCGATGTAGCCTTCGGTGTTCCTTTTGGTTGTTTATTTCCCTTCTTTTGGCTATAATTTTGTTGTGTAACCCCCCTTGTTTGTTCTTTTCGTTACTGCTTCTCGCAGTCTTGTATTGCCTTTCGGCTTTGTCGGGTTAATAATATGCTGCCTTTCAAAACAAAATCGACAAAAAAATAAAATGAAACATTAAAATCGTGATGTATCTCGTTGCATTGCGCGAGTACACTTCTAGTTAAGTCTAAAATATGTATATTAAAGTTATTAATATATTATTTTTATTTTATTGATCTTGGTTTTGTTTGACAAACTAATTAGTTATTAATTAATAAACTCGTTGTTATCTGAAAAATTATAAATAGTTTGACAAACATAAAATAGTTTATTTTTTAAGTTTATCGTAGATTTTGCATTTGATTGAGCAAAATGTAGCTTATAAACTTGATTATTGAAACGCTACTTAATAAACTTCACGAGCTTTTGCCGAAATTATTAATACACATTAATTAATATTAATTTCAAAATTTTAACTAATTTTTTTTTTATTTTTTCATCAATATTTAATAATTAATTATGTAGAATTATTATTAATTTATTAATCTTATCAATTATTTTAATATTATTGTTCAATATATTTAATCGTCAAAAACAAATATAATAATTTTAAAAATATTTTTATAAATTATATAAAAGTTAAAGTTATATTTTATTTATTTCATAAATAATAAAACTTTAATAATATTTTAATAAATGTTTGATTTAATTATTTAAAATCTTGTAATAAATTTTCTTATAAATATTCGTATTTGGTTATACAAATCCAAATTTAATAATATTATATATTTAAATCAAATTAAAATTTTATTAATTAATATATTAAATTAGTTAATATTTTTTTTTACCATTTATACCCGTAAGATGCAATTTAAATCATAAAAATTAGTTAAAAAAATATTTTAATTTAATTTAAGAACACTCTCTCCCTCTCCCTCTCTTCTTTTTCCTTTGTCCTCAAAGTAGATGAGCACACACAATTAAGAGTATGTTTAGCAAAAAAAGCTAGCTTATAAGCTAGTTTTTTTTTGGTACATGTTTGGATGACCATAAACTAGCTTATTGAAAAACTATTTATAGTAGCGTTTTGAAAAGCTAGCTTATCAGCTACCAGCTAGTTTGCCAAACAATGCCTAAATGTGCACACAAGTTAAACATATAACAAATGTTTTCATCATATTTTAAAACACTGTTACACATAAAACCTACAAAATCCCGTGAAATATAACCCCCCCCCCCCCCTCCCATGGGATTTCTAATTATGTTTCCTGGATTTCAACAAAATCCTGAATATTTCAAATCCAAGCAATCTTTTAAATCAAACATGAGGTTGGAATGGAATTTAATTCCAAATACTTTAAAATGCTATCAAATCCTATAAACCAAACGGGTCCTAAGGTTTTTCTACAACTTTTCATGCCATATAATCGTCAACTCAACAACTCAAAGATCTTAACATATCTCCAATATAACAAAAACATCTCTCAAGTCTTTTCACATTTTTTTCAAAAATTTCAGGGTCCGTCAATTTTAATTTTATATCATTTATATTTTTTTCTAAAATTATTATATTAAAATGTATACAAATACATGTTTATTTATATCGAGAAAATATTCTATTTTATTTATGTATTTTAAATCAATTATTTATTTAAATGTATTAATATAATATATAAATATATTATACATAAATTTCTTATTATAAAATTGTATAAAAATTAGGTTCTCAATATATCCATAGAGATTGTATAAAAATATACACATTTTTTAAAAAAATTATGAAAATTGGGTTTTTTTAAAATCCGTAAAGGTCGTATAAATTATGTATTTATTTTATATTTTTTATTTAGTAATTATTATGTAAAAATAATTACTTTATTATATTCAAATACATTAATTAACTATATGAATAATTAAAATTAATTAAATAAAAAATAATTTTAAAAAAGCAGGTCCTACAATTATGACTTCTAATCAAAATATCTTAAAATACCTCTAGTAAAAAATCTTTCACTATATTATTAAAAAATGTGATTTTTCACTTAAAAAAAAGGTAAAACTTATCGACACCCTAAAAACCTTATTGAAAAACATGTCAAAAGCCTCCTAAAAAGTAAAAACCCACTATGAAATTGAACTTATCTGTTCATATGTCATTTTACCTTCCAAACCTAACAATGGACCTTTGTTCTACAATGGAAAAATCTACCTATTCACAAATAGGAAATGATAGAAATAAGTGTGTGGAAAGTGAAAATATATTCCATACAATGATACCAAATATTCACATGCTCATGTCACAATCAACAAAATTTAAGACAATGGTTTATTACATTACGTTTCGACTCTTTGATCCATTAAGTGAAATTTTCCTTTATGTTATATTATCGAATTCGAAAATAAAATAAAGAAACTAAAAAAAATCTTTTTTAATTGTGTTCTTGAAATGTGCATAAAAAACCTGAAGCCGAAAGTCCAATATGGACCTAGCATCAAAGCTTGATTAAGTAGAAATGTTGGGACCCGATTTTAGACTTGGACCGAAATGTAACACCCCTAAAAAAAACGAAAATAGCAGACAAAATAAAACTTCCAAAAACTCTTAAATACAAAGCTTTGAAGTGACAAAAGTCTAAAGTTACAAAAGAGAATCTCTACAACAATGTATCAGAGTTCTAACGGAACTAACTAGTCCCACAAACTAGGGACAACATTAGCCGGGTGCTACTAAAACCACCAATCTGCTATCTTCACCAAACCGGATGACGTCACTAGAGCCATCCTACCGGAACTTCTACCAAGCTCCACTCGCCACTCAGATCCATCTAAGACCTGATATACATGTCGAAAGAAAAGTGTTAGGCTTAACGCCTAGTGAGTTAAAGCGGTTTACATCGCATAATTCATAAAACATATGAAATGAACGTTTTACATTAAATAAAACCTTTTCCGAAATTCTGATTATAAAAAGACTTCATTTATAAACCAAGTTACTTCTAATTTCCAAATACCCTTTTTAGATAGATAATTGACGCCCAAATTTCCCCAAAACGCTCCCACGCGGTATTTCTCCAAAAGACTCATTGTGTAGTTAAAATGGTACGTTTTAACACCGAAGGTATGGATAAGGGAATACCCAAGATAACACCTTTCAGTGACGGGGGATGTCCGATTCCATCGAATGTGACGAGCACACAAAGTTAAGCCACGTATCGACGTTCACGAGTTTCACATAAGACCATGGTTCCCCGTATTCGGCTCATCTGAGCTACCACCGCAAGACACCACTGCATCCTAGTGTCTACTCGACCTCTAGATGAGTCTCACCACAAAGTCACAAGTCTCCGTATTCGGCTCTCTCTGGGCACCCACCGCAAGACTTAGCTCCATATACGGCTCTACAAGAGCACCACCGCAAGCTTACATAACAACATGACTTGGGGACCACTCACTAGACTCAAACATGGACATTAACGCTCCATGATGAGCATAACGACTCATATGCCTATGGATCCAATGCATTACAGTCTAAACATTACATGACTCCGTATGGATGAACTGACGCATCCAAAACATGTAATTTACCAACATTTATATAATAGTTGTTTTTCAATGAAACACTCCATAAGGAGCCGTTTAAACCGGACAATGTCTCAAAACCCGTTAAGGTACAATTCAAGCCGAAAGGCTTCATAAAACGTTTGATACTCAAAAGAGCCAATATTGCTATACAAATCGATGAACAACTTTTCCAAATATTCCCAATTCAAAAGGTAGACATCCTAACAACTCACCCTTTTAAAGTCAAGGAGACCAAAGTTTTCAAATATAAAACCCATAGGGTGAGTAAACCCCAAATGACCATATTTCCATGGCCACTCTTTAAAATCTCCAACCCACACTAAGATCCCCTTTAAAACCATTTGTACTCCAAATATTCTCATATTAGTGACTCAAGCAACCAAATACCCAAATACTTCCAATAACCAAGAAACAAGTGTAGCGGATTAAAAATCTCCTTTTTGTGACTCAAACACCTTATAAAATAACGTAATCCACTTTCCAAGATTTATATCCCCAATTAAGTGTAGTGTACAAATATTCCCAAAAACTTGACAAAATGAAGTAACTCATGGATATACCTTTAAAACCCAAAATATGTGCATTTTGACATGTATATAGTTTTTCAAAGCAACTAGAACTCATCTTGCTAGATTTAGACTAAATCTAGATTTACCCACAACTTGAGTTCCTTAGAAGAGAGGATCTTGAATCCTTACACTAGCTCCGAGCTTTCTATAGATCTACTACCACAAACATCTACAAAGTTATACCAACTCTAGGAATGCCAAACAAGATGAAGAACACCAAATCCTAACTTTATAGATGGATAGAAAGGGTAGATTACCTTGGTTAAAAAAAACTCTTGGATTCACCCAATACTTCAATCTACTTCCTTCTCTACTTGAAAAGCTTCAAAAGACGAACCCTAGGTTCAAGAATCGCTCCAAACGACTTTGGGAAGGAGAAGGTATGAGAGAAATGAGGTTGAAGCCCTAAAATCGCGATTAAAACCCATCAGATGGCTTCTGCGACTTATGCCGCGACTTGCAAGTCGCGGCGCTAGTCGCCCGTTTCCTGAAAACTCACATACAGTGAGTTACGCGGCTTATGCCGCGACTCCAAGTCGCGCCACAACCCGCGGCAGCCCCAAAACTCAGTTTCTTAAGACTTTCGCACCTGATTCGATTTCCCAACATTCCAAAATGAAACTTACCTGATTTTCCGATACTTTACGACCCAAGAGTCAAAAGACTCTCGTAACACCGTCGAGGGTACATCCTGAAATTACGGGTGTTACACGAAAACGTTCGACACTTCATGACCGACTCTTTTTCAACCCAAAACCTGGCCTTTTTTTTATCCATGAAAACGGGTTTAAAAGGTCTGGGCTTTGACCCGGGCATCTCCATGAAAACGGGCTTGGCTCCTAGTAGCCTGTGCTTTGTGGAAAGGCGTAACAGAGTTCGAGATGAGAATGAAAAAGATTGAAGATATGCGAGAACTGAGAAGAAAGCCGAGAAGTTGCAGAGTTGTGACGAGGAAGACGAAGGTGAAGTTGAAAGTTCGGAGGGAACTCGAAAAGGTGAGATTTGTACTGATTACCGATCTCACAATATATACCCTATGCCTATGTTTCATTTCAAAATGTTATATCTCTATGACCATGTATCCAATGAACTATCTCCATTATTTGATTCAACTATTCAAGAATGTCTACGACCTTGATGGAATTGATGCAAAATGACATAGTGAATGATGGTGATTGTGATAACGATTATGGAGAGACAGAGATCTTTCCAAGAGAGGTCACTCCTGGGTCCACTCAACCTAACATGAAAAATAGATTGACTATATCAACTCAATCTAACATAAGGTTTAATTGGTTTTTAAGATATAAAAATCGATTAAAATAGGATCGATTAAGGGTTCGGTCCATGTCAAACCAAATCAGCCCGTCAAGTCTGAAAAAGTTATAATAATTTAAAAAATTCATATTGTTAGTTATTAAATGTCTACAAACATACATGGATACATAGTTCATTGAGTGGAAGTCCATTAATAATTTAATAGACTCCTACTTTGTAACACCCCCAAAATGGGACAAACAAAAATTTTCGGAAAAAATGGAAATGTGGAAATCACCAAAATGCCAAAGCATGAGCTCATTCAAAAAGGAACAATAAATGTCTGTTAATTACATGTTTGTAATAAAAAGCAATAATAGATGACAACTTCCTAATCTAGAATCTAGCTAGAAATAAGATTACAATCAGTTGTCAACTATTTCCAAAAGAATCGTCTTCTATAATGGCATCCCAAAAACGCTCCCAAGCTTACCTCTAAAAGCCAACTAAACTTGTTTGGCGCCCGCACCGCTAGAACCTGAGATACACATTAAACAATCAAGTGTTAGGCCAAACGAGCCTAGTGAGTCGCACAATGTAACACCTCGAATTTCGTTATGTAACCTTGGTATTCTAGTGTTAAGCTTTTGTCGTTAGCACCGCGGTTGTTACCAAGTTTGAGTTTGGCTTTTGATGGTTTTGGACAAACCTCAGTGAGCTACGCGAGTTATGCCGCGGGTTGAGGTCGCGACATAACCCGCGAAACCCTCTGGATGGGTTTGGTTTTGTGAAAGCGGGCGAGTTATGCCGCGAGTGGAAGTCGCGGCATAACCCGCGAGATGGCCTGGCCGACTTATACCCTTTTCAGTCTAAAAATCTCTCACTTTTCTCTTATCTCTCTCTCTCTTCAAATCCCATTCTCTCTCTAGAAATCTCTCTCTCTCTCTAAGAGTTGGTTGGTAACTTTTGGTGGCTAGAATCTAGTTTATGATCCAAGGTTTCGGTGTGGAAAGCTTCGTCTTATCAAGAGGGTCGATATCTGGTTCTTTGGGTTTTCGTATAAACCTATTGGGTGAGTTCCTACTACCTTTCTAAAACTTTATACATGTCAAAGGGTTACATTTTGAACTCCTATGTATCTCCATGATTTCAGATTTAAGATTTATACATTTTGGATATAAGTTAACTTTTGGGAGATTTTAGGGTTCCGATCATTTTATGATGGATTCTATATTAATTGAAGTAAAATGATGTTTTACTTACACATTATGTGGACATGTGAAAGAATGTTTATGAACTCATTTTGATGATTTTCATTCTTACCGGAAGTTGAACTTGAGAAGGCATTTTGTTTATAAAATGTTTTATACCATATGACTACCTATGGTTGTTTACAAAGTTATTGGGATGTCTATTCCCCATCAAAGAAATGACATTTTGATTATAAAATGTGTTTATACCATATGACTATCTATGGTTGGTCACATAAATTGTTGTGACAAGTTTATACCATATGACTATCTATGGTTGGTCACATAAATTGTTGTGACAAGTTTATACCATATGACTATCTATGGTTGGTCACATAAATTGTTGTGACAAGTTTGTACCATTACTAGCGGATCCCTAGGTTTTGAGTCGACTTATATTTCATTATTTGAGGTTACCAAGTAATGTAAATATAGAGCTACATGTGCATTAAATTGTGAGGCTCTGGCCGTTAACAAATATAGAACTACATGTGCATTAAATTGTGAGGTTCTGGCCGTTAATAAATTATGGAACTACATGTTCATTAAATTGTGAGGTTCCATAAGGTAATCAAAACGAAGAACTACATGTGCATTAAATTGTGAGGTTCTGGAAAGAAGGTTTATGACCTTATTTTAATGGATTTTATTCCTAACATCAGTTAACTTGGAAATGCTTGTTTGAAAGGTTTCCTTTTTGGATATAAATGTTATATCCCTTGAAATTTATAAACTGTATTTTTCACACTAGGCTTTTAAGCCTAACACTTTCTTAAATGATATGTATATCAGGTTCTCGTTAGTGGCGGGTTGCTAAGGGCTTGAGTGTCGGGATTGATCTCGAGGGTTTTTGAGATTGTGTAGTATTGGTTTGTTGGGCGTTGTTAAGTCCCACATTTTTTGATAATTCTGGATCAACAACTTTTGTAATCTAGATAGTATATGTTTAGATTAGTTGGTTGATGAATTCTATATCCGTTCAGATTTTGTATAGTCTTAAGGATTGATTCCCTTTATGGGAAGTTTATATCAATACGGATGTCTTGTTGCCATATTTCCAGGTTTTAATTTACTCTGAATTTTAGAGTGTTACAAGTTGGTATCAGAGCTCTAGTTTAAGCGAACTAGGCATGAATGTAAGATGTCTAGACTTAGACTGAGTTTGATATGCATTGATTGTGAGATTTGGGTAGAATTTCTAAGATGGGTTAGTCTTAGAGTCGACGGAAGTTATGTGTATCAGGCGTTGTGATGACGGTAACAAGAACCCTTATGTGTTATATGTTCATAATCTCACTTAGCTAATGTGATTATGAGCATATTTTACGTGAGTGTAATTGGGTTGCTAATATTATGACAATTGGTAGACGTAACGGTACGTTTCTTTCGTGCGTGTTTAAGTTAAACTCTTCCTTACCCTTTCTCGTGCTTATGTTTACCTGCTCTACCTTGGTATGTTGACCGTTAGAGTGGTGCGAAAGTTTCTAAGCGAGTAAGCTAAGGAATGATAGTTGTTTATAAGCAATGTCTCTTTGGAATTATAGTAAGTGCGTTGAACGCATTAAGTTAATCATCTGGAGCCAGATTCGTTGGTGGAATTAGAACTATATCTTGTTAGATCGATTCTATTTCGAGGATTTTTGTAAGTTAATTTAATGGGATGGTTGCCCTAGGATGCCTGAGGCATCCGGTAGATTATAGAACGTCGGAATGTTGGGAAGCGTAGTATTAAGATGCGAGTGCCGACCGAATTCATGCATTAAATTTATTTCTAAAATAAGGTCGCATAAATTTGCTTTTCATGATTGCCAAACATAAAGTAAATTACCTTATAACGTTTTGGCAAAACATTTAGCACTCAGCATATTTTAAATTATGAGCATAAGCATTGCTTAAAATGGTTTGTTGCACCTGATTTCAAGTTGTTATCAAAACTCTCTTTATTCACGTCTTGTGATTAAATGCTATTTTTGGATATTGTAATATCTGTGTTTTAACGCTTTTTGAGTTAATGGACAGTGGCTGTGGAATTTTGACCTTGACATTGGATCTCTTCCACGTATGTCAATGGTTTTAAAGGAAAAGTTATTCCCATGCTTTTGAGTCGAAGTTTCTTGAGAATTTTAGTTGTGTGAGTTTCGTTGAATTCTTGGAGCTTTGCTTTACGGATTCTTTTGTCGCATGTGTATATTTTGTGATGCGTGAGTTTAATCTCATTGTGTGCAAGTTATGAGTTCTTTGGGCGTCGAGTCTCGTCAAAAAAAAAATCTTGTCAAAATGGTCGCCTTACCTTATGTTGAAAAATAGAAATTTGGACACCACTTGATTCTAGCATTAAGGAGTTTTATGAAAAATCCAGTTGGATTATGGTGTCTCATCTTACGACTTTTGTGTCGCGTAAATAATTTCAGGAACATGTGCATATGCATCTTTGTGTGAGTATTTTGTTAAGTTTCGTATTCGGTAACTTGGATTGTTTTAACAGCATAAATTGCTCATGTCGAGCTTGAATATTTCAATAAGTAAATAGTGTGATTTACATATTCTGGGTGATTTTGTACACGTAAAATCTACATTATGATTTATGCATCTTGGATGATTTTGTGCATCTTACTATAATTGCATTCATAAACTTTTGGAAAATCTTTTGTCTCAATACGTGTTGAGTTTTGAGAAATCATGTCCTAGTGGTGTGTGTTTTCATAAACATTGTTTAAAGACATTTCATTATTTGGAGAAACATTAAATGTCGGTTAAATATGTTTTAAGGTTTACGAGACTTTCATTGGAAATTTACGTAAAGTGTCGGGCCTTTGGCTCAGTTTTTGACTAAATGAGTCGTGTGGACATTTGTCCGGATTTATAACCGCAATGAAAGATTTTAGCATGATGGAGTTTATTCGTGTTTTGGTAAGTTAAAGTTGATTTGTGAAAACAGTGTACATGCCAAAATGATTAGTTTTATGAACATGTGAGACACCCATTTTGGGATCTTTGGTTATTTTGGTGCATAAATCATGTTGAAGTGTTTCTTTGATGATTTTACATATAAAATTGGAGTTCAATTGATGTAAGTGTCATTTGGTGTATTTGATCTTATAAACCTTTTCAGAAAATGCATATTATTGTGTAATGAGGTCTTTTGAAAACATAAGGGTATGAGTTCATTTGGAAAACGGTTTGTTTCAACCAACGATGAGATTTGAGTTAATCATACTTTTGGGTCGTGTTTGCATAATAGTTGGTCAAACGTGTTTCAATATTTATATCGGTTTTCATTTGGGTATTTAAGTAAACTGTTGGGTCGTTGGCTCAGTTTTGATTAAATGGAGTCATGAGGACGTTTGTACGGTTTAAAAAGAGTTGTGGAATTTTTGGAGTATGATGGCGATTATTTCATGCCATTGGGAGTTACATGTTTTGGGAGCTTTGGTTTTCTTTTTTCAGTTGGAATCATGTAATGTCAAACAGTCTGTCTGTGTTGTAAAGCCTGAGGTTTTGGGTTACACTTAGTGACCGCTCAGGTTTGCTAGCGAGTAGACAATAGGTGGCACGAGCTGCTGAGTTGGAACTCGTCTGGATTAGATAGGCACCCGTGTCCGTAAGCCCTTGGGGTGGAACTCGACGGAGTATGACTAGAGGCATTAAACGGTTTGAAGTTGTGATGTCTGGTACGACATGGGAACTAAGATCGGGATACGTGGTGAAATCCAATAACATCACGGGTGGCCCCATTCATTTGTTCTCGCCACCCAAGATGGGAACGTTTAGAGGTCATGCGAGGAAGTTTTATGGGCAGCCTACTTGCGTGTCCTTCTATTCTCTTTGTGTGCGGGTCTCTCCGTCGTAGACCCGGGGTATTTTAAACGCTAATGTCATATTTTTACCAGCTTGGTTTATGTGTGGTCGACGGTACTTGATAACTTTAATATTGGGTTTACCCCACGTATATTAAGGTTTGAATGAAATGTGTTATTCATGCATGTTGATATTTAGTTTTCTTTTGTTTTTGGTCGTGTGAGTATTGGGCCTAGTGTCCATGTTTTCGGACGTACGATATGGATAGTGTTACTAATATTTCATACTTCGAGTTATACAAATTGTGTCAATTTATAAAACGTATTTGCAATGAAGTATCCGTCTTTGAAAGTGCATGACTTTGAAAAGGAGTCATTTCTATGTTTTAAGGTTCATTATTTGAAAGGTTCTGTTTTAAAGAGAAGTTCATCAAATTAAATGCTTTTACTTATGTAAAACTCTTGAGCTCTCTAGGCGTTAAGCTTGAACTTTTATTTATTTATTTATCTTCATGTGCATCATTCCTGTTGGGAGTTCGGTTCTAGCAGTGCTTTGAGGAGTCGGGCCTTAGCCTTGAGCTAGAGTAAGTGGTTGGTGAAATCTTCCACAGGTTGGAGTTAGTGGCTACGCATGAGTTTCTGTAGCGCCCATCCTTTATAGTCCGATGTATAGATTGGTGGTATGTTTAGAGATTAATCTTTATAATATGTTTGTAGACGAAGTATTTATGGAAGTATTAAGAAGTTGAATAAGAGCTATTTCCAGATTTGGGGTCAGATCGGAGTTAAGCGATAACAGAATCTGTGTTAACCGTTTACCGGAAAGACGCCTTAGTGCGCCTTGTAAGAATATCTTTATCACTGTTAGGAATGGATCAGTGAAATCTGAGAGTTGTGGGAAGATTAGCGTCGACCGTTGGCCTTGAGTTCGGAACCGTGCAGTTTGAAAGAATTTGGTAGATGGAAAGTTGAGGTCGCTAATTTCCTGGAAGTAGTAATTGTCACCTAAGGTTGGGAGGCAACCGTAACCTTAGGAGTAAAAGTTACTTTGAAGTGTTGAGTGTTCGCTCGGTTAGGAGTGAATTGTGCTCAAGAAGGGTAGCTAGTGTGGATGTCGGTATTAGGATCTCGTTAATGTTTCTAGCTTTTGGGTTTGAGATGATATTCTCTGCGAAAAGTGTTCCATAGAGAAGAGTAGATTTCGAGGACGAAATCATTCTAAGGTTGGGAGTATTGTAACACCCCGAATTTCGTTATGTAACCTTGGTATTCTAGTGTTAAGCTTTTGTCGTTAGCACCGCGGTTGTTACCAAGTTTGAGTTTGGCTTTTGATGGTTTTGGACAAACCTCAGTGAGCTACGCGAGTTATGCCGCGGGTTGAGGTCGCGACATAACCCGCGAAACCCTCTGGATGGGTTTGGTTTTGTGAAAGCGGGCGAGTTATGCCGCGAGTGGAAGTCGCGGCATAACCCGCGAGATGGACTGGCCGACTTATACCCTTTTCAGTCTAAAAATCTCTCACTTTTCTCTTATCTCTCTCTCTCTTCAAATCCCATTCTCTCTCTAGAAATCTCTCTCTCTCTCTCTCTAAGAGTTGGTTGGTAACTTTTGGTGGCTAGAATCTAGTTTATGATCCAAGGTTTCGGTGTGGAAAGCTTCGTCTTATCAAGAGGGTCGATATCTGGTTCTTTGGGTTTTCGTATAAACCTATTGGGTGAGTTCCTACTACCTTTCTAAAACTTTATACATGTCAAAGGGTTACATTTTGAACTCCTATGTATCTCCATGATTTCAGATTTAAGATTTATACATTTTGGATATAAGTTAACTTTTGGGAGATTTTAGGGTTCCGATCATTTTATGATGGATTCTATATTAATTGAAGTAAAATGATGTTTTACTTACACATTATGTGGACATGTGAAAGAATGTTTATGAACTCATTTTGATGATTTTCATTCTTACCGGAAGTTGAACTTGAGAAGACATTTTGTTTATAAAATGTTTTATACCATATGACTACCTATGGTTGTTTACAAAGTTATTGGGATGTCTATTCCCCATCAAAGAAATGACATTTTGCTTATAAAATGTGTTTATACCATATGACTATCTATGGTTGGTCACATAAATTGTTGTGACAAGTTTATACCATATGACTATCTATGGTTGGTCACATAAATTGTTGTGACAAGTTTGTACCATTACTAGCGGATCCCTAGGTTTTGAGTCGACTTATATTTCATTATTTGAGGTTACCAAGTAATGTAAATATAGAGCTACATGTGCATTAAATTGTGAGGCTCTGGCCGTTAACAAATATAGAACTACATGTGCATTAAATTGTGAGGTTCTGGCCGTTAATAAATTACGGAACTACATGTGCATTAAATTGTGAGGTTCCATAAGGTAATCAAAACGAAGAACTACATGTGCATTAAATTGTGAGGTTCTGGAAAGAAGGTTTATGACCTTATTTTAATGGATTTTATTCCTAACATCAGTTAACTTGGAAATGCTTGTTTGAAAGGTTTCCTTTTTGGATATAAATGTTATATCCCTTGAAATTTATAAACTGTATGTTCTCACTAGGCTTTTAAGCCTAACACTTTCTCAAATGATATGTATATCAGGTTCTCGTTAGCGGCGGGTTGCTAAGGGCTTGAGTGCCGGGATTGATCTCGAGGGTTTTTGAGATTGTGTAGTATTGGTTTGTTGGGCGTTGTTAAGTCCCACATTTTTTGATAATTCTGGATCAACAACTTTTGTAATCTAGATAGTATATGTTTAGATTAGTTGGTTGATGAATTCTATATCCGTTCAGATTTTGTATAGTCTTAAGGACTGATTCCCTTTATGGGAAGTTTATATCAATACGGATGTCTTGTTGCCATATTTCCAGGTTTTAATTTACTCTGAATTTTAGAGTGTTACACACAAGAACATGGCATAACATTTATAAGACATGGTATAAACATTTACATCATTTTTAGTTACTAAAGGCCACAAGGGAAAATCAATGGGGGAAACCCATTACACCAAAGAGTTTTACCACAAGTCAATGTACCTTGATGTTCACCCACAGAAGCAACATCCCGAAGGCCCGACACACTTGAAGACTACCTCCCAGCCATTACTTCAAATGGCGGAGGTCTAGGTGCATACCGACATGGTGGCACCTAAGACTACATCCTCCTAGCACTTACTCATGGTTCGTCCTACGTACGTACGATATCCATCTCTATACATAATTCCATATCAACAAGATTCATGTATAAGACCACATATAATCCCAAGCATATTTTAGGTACAAAACTCCAAAATATAAGATTCCCAATACAATGTCCATGGCCATCAAAATAATATGTTACTAAGATCAAATGTCATAAATAATAACCTCATCAAGATCCACATGAATTGCCATAACCACATTCTCAACAATCCCAAATGTAACAGTTAGGTCAAACTTATTAGGTGATCAGATTTCCATATAAACATGAAATGCGAAGTAATTAAACACACAAGATATGTATCTCATTTGAAAATAGTAGAAGAAACTCACTATCTAGGGTTTTACACAAACCTTAGAAAACTTGGTTGAGATGAGGAGAAAATGGAAGCTTGATTGTGACTTGAATGCTTTCACTTGGATGATCCTCTAGCTCCCTTAAACACCAATAAATGTCCCCAACTACTCTAGGGTTTCAATAAATGTTTGGTGGGTTTTGAGGTGGAAGAAAAGCGTCCTTACTAGCTCCAAGCCGGTTCCAAACGTTTTAGATGAGATAAGTGAAGTAAAAAGGTCAAGGCTGGATTTTTAAACCCTCAAAGCCCGTCGGCGACAGTGCCCGGCGATTGTACCCCGCCCAGCGATTGTGCCCATGGCACTGTCGCGGGGCACAATTGCGCTCAGCCCCCCGCTCTTGGTACGACGCCCGCGATTGTGACAGGGCGATTGTGACCTTGTCACTCTCGCGAGGGAAATCTCGTCGGGGGTGTACCAAGACCACCCCCGGCCTGCGACCTTGCCACGCGACTATGACCAATGTCATAGTCGCGGGTCACTATCGCGCCACTCTCAAAATTCCAGATTTTCGACGATTTCGATAAATTAAACCTGCAGGGAACTTAAGGCAATAACATGTAATATAACATACCAAAATCCTTAACCCAAGGGAGAATCCCAACATTTAGAAAATGATGAAAACACAATGAAAATTATAAATGCTTACCTTAATTTTTCGGGTGTTACATACTTATCAAATTCTTCAATAAGTCTAACTTATGTTTTTTTTGCAACATGAACAAACTTGATGCTAAGGCAAAATCGAAGTAAGAGAAGTTGAAAATTGTTCGTCGTTGGTCGATAGTATCATTTTAATTTCATGTTCTTACCATAACATGTATCTTAACATTTATGTTTAGATGATTAGACATAAACTTGAATGATTATACTACTTTTGAGTGGTTATTATCAAACACTAATATTTGATTTTTTGGTTTGAAATTATAATATAATTGTATTTTTAAACATGCTTTCAAACCGTCCAACGTAAACCGCACCAACCCAAAACCGATATCTAATAAGTTAGGTTGGGTTATAATTTAAAGATGGTTGATTACGGTTATAATTTTTCAAATTGAAATAGTTGGATTAGATTATTCAAATAGTCTCAAACCATCGAGTTCCAACCTAACCTATGTGTTTAGACTAAAAGATTTTCAATTGTTGGACCACTAGCCTTCTTGCTTTGGTTCCAAAACACAAAGACCAAGGTTTCAAGGCTCAACAATTATGGCATTTTGGGTTATTTTTATCATTTTTGGTGTAGATCGAATAATCTTAGAGTTTAAAGTATGGGAAAATGTCTAATATAGCACATTTTCTCAAAATATTTGACAAAATAGCACAATTTTAAAAAAAACTGCCAAAATGACACCCTTTTACGCCTATGGATTCCTCTAGCCGTCGGCATAAACCATTTGTGGGCCCCACTACTAACAACCCAATAAAAAGATGACACGTGACATCTTTGTCCCCTCTTTTTACATCAAACACTCTCCCTTATTTTAAGTGGGTCCCGCGTAACCCCCCACCCCTAACCCGGCATAAAAGCCTCCCCCCCCCCCCCCCCCGCCCCGACTTGACATTTTATTCCCCATTTTCCAAATAATCACATTTTTAAAAAAAATTGACAAGACAACTCAATGAAAAAAGATGTTATTTTTTTGACCCGATTTTTCGTATTAAAACCCCGATATTCCTATTTTCCTAAATATCATAATTCGAAAATACACTGGAAAAAAAAATCAGATATTTTTTGACAAAAAATCTTCCTACTTTCCCAAAAAAATTCTTACCTTTCCAAGATATATATCGATTTGACCACACAATTACAATAATCAGATATATTTTTACTAACTTTATACCTTATTTTTTTACTCAATACCCGGATATTTTGATATTTTACCTTCATGGTGACATAAATACCAAATTCTTTCCAAAAAGTCTTCTTAATTTCCAATATATCGTGTTTCGACAAAACACTGAAAATAAATATCAGATAAATTTTGACCAAAAAATCTTCCTACTTTCCCAAACAAATTCTTAATTTCCCAAGATATATATCGATTTGACAACACAATGACAATAATTAGATATATTTTGACCAATCTTATACCCGATTTTTTTTACCCAATACCCGATTTTTTTTTATTTTACCTTCATGGTGACATAGATACCAATTTCTTCCAAAAAAATCTTCCTTATTTCCAAACACTGAAAATAAATATCAGATAAATTTTGATCAAAAAATTTTCCTACTTTCCCAAAAAAATTCTTACCATCCTAAAATATATATATATATCGATTGACAATACAATGACAATAATCAAATATATTTTTATCAACTTTATACCCGATTTTTTTTAACCCAATACCCAGTTTTTTGTTATTTTACCTTCATGGTAACATAGATACCAATTTTTTCCAAAAAATCTTCCTAATTTCCAAACATTGGAAATAAATAACAGATAAATTTTGACCAAAAATTCTTCCTACTTTCCCCAAAAAATTCTTACCTTCATATATTTTGATCAACTTTATACCCGATTTTTTTACCAATACCCGATATTTTGTTATTTTACTTCATATATAAATTGATTGGGGGGGGGGGGGGACCATCACCACCAACAATTCCAACCATTTTCTCCCCCCCCCAAACATTTTCTCTCCCTACCACCGTTGACCACCGCTCACCGTCGTCTTTCGCCGCCGTTGACTACCGTTCACCGCCACTATTGACCGCCGTCAACCAACCGTCGGAATTTAGAAAAATGGTCGAATACAAAATGGTAAAAATTACTACTAATAATAAAAATAAATTTTAGAAGAAATATGAATACAAAATGGGGCCACCAATCCACCCACATGCATTTCTCTTTATTATTTATTTATCGTCATATTTTTTTTTATAAAATGACAAGATAAGTTATATAAAGTTATTAATAACTAGGTAAGTGAACCGCGCTTCGTGCGGCGGTTGAAACAGATAGTTACTGAAATTCTCAATGTTATATGACACCCTAATTTTTTTTTTATGTAAATGACCGTTTAACAAATGTTTATAGGGTAATCCTTACCGATAAAAGTTACTATTACTTTGTCGGATAACATTTTCGACCATCAAAATAGATTATATACAAGCGCCTCTTACTCACTAAGCTCTAACCGAATAAGAGTCTTCCTCCTCACTTACCGTGCAAGAACCTTGATTGTTGGCATGCATCTTACCGGATAAGATTCTTAGGGGTCATTTAAGGAACGCTTACCCGGTTAAGCGTTAACCTGTAAAAGTCAACACTATCACTTACTTACTGAATAAAATTTTAGATCACCAAAACGGTAAACTTTTGTAAACGACCTTGAAATATGTTAAAAACTTGTTTGACTAATTTAATTGTATCTATAAACTGTAAAAGTTAATAGTTTTTAATATTCTAAGAATAAAAATAGTTTTTTCATATATATATAATGGAATTTTTTTACTATAAATCAAAATAATTATAAACTAAGAATGAATATATTCATCCAAAAACATAAAATGCCTTCCTAATAAAGGCCTCGGATCAAATCTTTCGACTTCCGTAGACGCAATTGGATCAAGTCATGAAGTTTGTTCACCATACAATAGAACTTGCACCAAGACGTAACAATTAACATGACACATGACGCAAATTAATACAAATTTTGTCCCAATGTGGACCAAATTAACGTCCCTTGACGTCACCAACAGACGCTGCTGATACCTTCAGTAACCCTTCCAAGAACTCGGTTGCTCTAAATTTCTACCAGGTTTTGAACAATCCATTTGTTCCATCAAATTCTTCGAGGCAACCCATTTGGATACCTTTATTTTATGTAAAATGTGACATACATTTTGAGGCAACCCATGATAAATAAATAAAATGATATTCCTGCCATTACCCATATTTGCACGACTCTTTTTTCCCCAACTATTAAATTCAATAAGCCCAACACTCTTCTTCAACTAAGAACAACCTCATGAAAAATATGCCATTGCCACTTAAGTCTGAAGCCAATTCTTTGTAACCACATCAAATGAACCATTAAGTAGAAGGTACAACTCTTCAAAGCACAAACATGAAGAATCATGCTTAATCCAACCCTTGAAATAAAGTTTCAACATCTAAAACATAACCTTCAAATTCTAAACTTTTCAATAGAAAACTTTAAAAAAAAACAAATTTCCAGATCCATGGCCCATGGAAATGCATAACGCCGATATTTGTTGAAGGACCAACATTAAATTCAAACTTGTCACTCTTGAAACCATGAATAGTTCATCAAACCAAAACAATGAAGGGGCCTATAACAACAGCTTCAATCAGATAACCTACAACAATGATAAAAAACAATCTTGCGATCAACTGTTAAGATCATGACCCTCAACAACCTCAAGTTCACTAAGGGGTTCTTCAGGTAGCTTAAATTGAGAAAATATTAAAAATACCAACTTCCATATAACTTTAAAACATTGTAGAAAAAGCTCATCTAGAAGTTGATTAATCTCTCCAATCTATTAACATATACTTGAATTTATCACATGGAAATAAAACTTTATATTCACTTCCCTTTTGTCTTTCAAGTCATATGTGTGTGTAGCCTCAGAGTCCAACAATCTTAATGCATCTATTCCCTATAAGTTATAAGTTGACTTCTTCATTTAAGTGACAAATCAGAATCTTGTACTCATTTGCGAAGTTCAGGGAATTTCGAATAGCAAACGCTCTGCATTGACATTAAGTTCATAACACAATTTCAGCACATCATACTTTGCACATGACGGTAAATCCATAAATATACATATCAAGTTAAACCTTAATGAAAAATCCGTATGTAGATTTCAATTTTAATCATTCACAAATAGAATTATCTTAATAGTAGTCCCTCATATAAGTGTATCCTAGCGAAGAAATGTTCTTAAAATATTGCATTGCTACAACATAAACAAATGGCCTAGATGCTAAATCAGATGGTCAAATGGTTACAGTCATACATAAATCTTACAAAACAGAATCCTGTGGTGGAAAATGAGCATTGATGTGATGATGAGTTTCATTTTTAGGAGTAGGAGAAAGATTTTCTATGTTGACTTTTGCACACTTTTTCGGTACTCATCAAATTTTTAGTAATTCTAGAATCTTTTACCGATTTAAAAAAATGCAAACAACACGACAGTCATACAAACACAAAACAATAAATAAACCTCAACCAAAAATCAGATTTGTAAATTAATAGAACCAACTATCATGTTCAGTTCTTTTACCTCACTCTTGCCCGTCCACTCATGTCGAGTCACGCTTGCATACCAAACGAAAACGAACTCTCACTGGTGTTACCGAAAGTTATATTTTTAGTTGTTTCGCTTGTACTTGATTCATGCATTGCACCATTTTCATTTTTGTTCTTCGCATTCCTAATTTTTGATGGTAGGTTCTCTCTTGTTTGGAAGCTAAATGTTTTATTTTTCCATCAAATGTAAAGTTTCCTAATGTTACCTCATCTTTATAACCTGATAATAATTCATTGGACAAGGTGGTTGGTCTAATAGTGGTTCAAGTGAAAGCCAAGATTAATAGGTGCTCTTGTTTGATCAAGGTCCTAAAGTGGATAAATTTCATCGATTAATGACCCTTTGAAATCATGTTTATGCTATACATAGTGCATTTCAAATGCTTATGAATTTGTTATCGCATGGGATTTTGATTGAGTTGTTTATGAATAATGCTTGTAAAAGCTTGATGGTACTTAAAATTAGGGGTGTAAATAGGTCAGGTTGGGTTGGGTTTGGGTTCAACCCATTTATTAATTGGGTTGAAAATGTCAACCCAACCCAACCTGTTTAATTAAATGGGTTGAGATTTTCAACCCAACCCAACCTGTTGGGTTGATGGGTTGGTAGCGGGTTGACCTGTTTATGATTATCTCGACCTAACCTATTAAATAAATGGGTTGTAAATGAAATAAAAATGCTTAAACTACTTCATTCCACGACAATTACACAACGACAAAGTCAAATAAATTGTTCGAAGTTTAATAAAACACAACCATAAAGTAAAATAAATAGTTCAAAGTTTCCCACAACCACAAAGTTAAATAAATCTTAGTTCCAAAAAAGTTTCTATGTAACTCGACTTGCACTTTCATCGACTTCAATTTCACTCTCGGTATTACTTTCCTCTCGATCTTCTATCTTCTCAATCATGAACAATGGAAATGAAGTCGATCAAGTTAAGATTATAAATATATATAAGTAACAATGGAATAATGGAACTGAAGTCAATCAAGTTAAGATTACAAGTTTACCGTGAACAATGGAATTGAACTCGTTGTGGACTGCTCGTCGTGAAGTCGTGGAACACAAGGAGAGGAGTCGATGTGGAACAGAGGGAGAGGAGAGGAGTCGCCGGTGAAGAAGGAGGAAGATCTGCACCGGCGGCGTATGAGGGAAGATGGAGGAGAGGAGGCTGGAGGCGTATGGCGTTTCAAATTAAGAATAAGATTTACTGATTTAGTCGATTAGGGTTTTCAACTTTCAAGTTTCAATATATAAATTATTTTTTAATCTTTAAGAATTATATTAAAATGTTAATTGTATTAAATATTGATTAATAATTAAAAATAAAATATTAGGTAATATTATAAATGGGTTAGAAACATGTTGTAAATGGGTTAGAAACAGGTTGTAAGTGGGTTAGAAACATGTTGTAAATGGGTCAAAATCAGGTTGTAAATGGGTCGAAATCAGGTTGAAAACAGGTTGAAAATTTCAACCCAACCCAAACCCAATTAATAAATGGGTTAGGCGGGTTGACCCATTTAACTTAAATGGGTTGAAACTCTCAACCCAACCTGCTAATTTTGGGTTAGGTTCGGGTTGGGTTGGCGGGTTGGGTCACTTTTTGCCACCCCTACTTAAAATACATTGTCACTCACTGACTTGTTAAATGTTAATGACAGAGTAGGTTATAAAAGCAATTTATATAGAAATAGTAAATTACATGGTAACTGAAATGAAGAAGTAGAACACTTATCTCCGCTAAATGAAGATCTTGGATATCCTACTTAAAATACATTGTCACCCCTTTTTGTGATTAAAATCATAAAACACACACCTCTTTAAATAAAGCCGAAACCCAAAGTGCTCGTAAAATATAACTGACCTCATAATGATCAAACACCGAAAACGTAGTTAACTCCATCTTCCCAAAACATCCCAATAACTCGAATGAGTTTCAATAACCAAAACCTTAAAACATAGATAAATACTCATACACCAACGTCTCTGAAAACATGGATTATAAAACTCCATAACCAAACCACACCCATTGGTGACGTGGGAGACAAGATTACATTGTACATAACGGAACACAAAGTAAATCTCATAGTTATGTAGTAATTCAAAACATGTGGGTTACACATAAAACACCCACCGAGCTCAACTACTCCTAGTTTATCGCCCGAAAACATCAAGTCAACCACTCCAGGTCTTTCCTTGAGAGTCCCCAAAACCGGGCAACTCGGGCACAATGGGATTACACCTTACTGTCCATGGGACGCTGCCCGACCGTATAGGCCCATACCCTACTTACCATGGAGCCCGATGCCTATCCCGTGCCAAATGGTGAACCAACTTCCCAAACGGGGACAGAGGAACACCGTGCCTATGGATCCATTGCACTAACTAAACCATTACATGACTCAAAACGAATGAATCAAAGCATTCAAAACATGACATGCTCAACTAAAAAGCAGTGAATGCAAATCTTAACCAAACGCTCAACACCGAGCAATTAAAACGGACAAGTGTCCTCAAAACCCAACAAAATCCAAACCGAGCCACAAGCTCAACAAATCCAAAGACTCAACGTCGAAATTCATAAAATGAAATCAAATGTAAATACCCGTATTTATATAAACCCACGTTCCAAAACATACAATTGGCTACAATGTGGTTTAGATTGGGACAATTCATTCTCCAAGTGAGTTTACAACATTTATCTTTTCAAAACGTCCCGTAACACCAAAACCATGCATTTTTTCCAAAACACAATTTGAAACACATTTATGCTCATAATCTACTTCCATAAAATAAATCATTAAAATACCAAAATACATGATTTATTTATCATAATGCCCAAAATCCCAAGGACGTATGTTAAATGAGTTTATAAAGTTAAACACCTTTAAAATAACCAACTTATCAACAGTTAACAAAACTTATCAACAGTTAACAATTTCGTGTAAGGCATAAAATACTTTAAA
This sequence comes from Arctium lappa, assembly GCA_023525745.1. Taxonomy (NCBI): domain Eukaryota; kingdom Viridiplantae; phylum Streptophyta; class Magnoliopsida; order Asterales; family Asteraceae; genus Arctium; species Arctium lappa. The sequence continues at coordinate 13,935,109 of CM042056.1, read as the reverse complement.
ACAACCATTTTGGCATGTACACCGTTTTCACAAATCAACTTGAACTCACCTCGCTAGATTTAGGCTAAATCTAGAATTTCCCCCCAATTAGAGCTCCTTTGAAGAACACTTGGATTCTTAAGACCAAACTTCCAAAACCTAAATCCATACATATTCAACCACAAATAAACATAATCAACCACAAAGAATCGTTTCCCAAACCATCTACATGAATACCTCCATTACTACCGAAACCCTAACTTCCATAACCGAAGAGAATAGAAGATTACCTTAACCCAAGCTTGAATCCACCAACCAAAACACTTCTAGTTCACCAAAATGATCACAAACCTTCAATCTATGAAAGGGAGAACAAAGGGGTGGATGAAACCCTAGAAAACTTAGTGAAGAAGATGAAATGGGAGAGATGAGGAGCTTACCACCACAAAATGCTCTAGTATACTTCAATAGACTTCCAATATCTTTCTAGATCCTTGAAGATCTCTCAAAAACGAAACCGTAGCAACTTGAATCACCCAAATCGGAGCTAAGATGAGAAAGTTATGAGGAAATGAAGTTTGGGGCTGAAAATCGCGATTTAAGTGAGATTCACAGCGCAGATGCTCGCGGGAGCGCTCAATAAGTTGCGTGGGCGCGAGCGATGGGAGTGGTCGCGAGCATTTTGCTGCGCGGGCGCGAGCTGTGCAATTTTCGACCAACAATATGTCCGAACACTGTTTTGGTCATAACTTCTTCGTTATAGCTCCGGAAAGAACCGTTGGACTCGTAATTGAATCCTTTATCCATCAAGACTATAAAATCAAGGATTCAAACCCAAAATCAAATATCTTATTTTTCCTTAATATATCGGTTTCTGTATAAACTTGAAATGATACCTTTCGAAAGTCGGGGTGTTACATACCAACTTGTAACACCCATAATTTCTCCTTGATAAGTGTTACGTAATCTGAATAATTCCTCTAAAATACTCCAAAATTTCAGCTAAAAATAAAACTTTAAACCTTTTACAGCGGAAGACTTTAACAATAAATATGTAACTTAAATGCTAACTCGTCTCATACCGAGTTGCGTTACAATATTTATTCATAATAGATGCCTGAACATAACTTAGATGACGCAAGTCTCTATGTGTGCTCTTTTCCTTTGTCCAACGTGAAACCTTTCGTCCCTGAGATGCATATAGTCAACTTATAAATCTCAGTGAGTTCATGGTTTCCGTGGATGAAATCATATCTTGTCACACATATCAAACATGCAAGCTTCACATAAAATAATATGCATTTTCTTAAAACATGTAACACGAAAAGAAACGAGACCTCATGACTGTCTCCTCAAGTAAGGATTGATAAGTTGCAAGCATTTCCTGGGTGTGTACGGCTCACCTATAGCCCATAACCCATTACGGGGTCGTGCTGCCATGTCATAGGCATTCCCTGGTGTGTACGACTCACACAGAGCCAGTAACCCATTTCGGGGTCGTGCCTCCCCTTAACTCTTAAGTGTGACAAACCAAACTGACATCTCATACTCCAAACCATGCACCATTTGTACAATATAAACCAAATGAAAATCCAAGCATGCTAAATACGTTTAAAAACCGGAAAACAATTAGTATGCACGCTCCATAAAACTCCGCATACATGTAAACATATACCAATGACATTATTTAAATCATTATCATGCATAACATTCACCATAGAAATCATATAATGCTCAAAATAATTTGTACGTAGGTATGCATCCCAATGTAAGTCTCATTAAGACTCACCTGATTACGTGTAGATCGGCTACTGATAGCTCTCATCTGAAAACCTACACATTTCATACTACCATGTCCAATTAAAGACTTAGTTTCTCCAAAATTCAAATATGGTCAATCTGACCCGACCTAAAGTCAAACTCCAACTCCACACACCCTAATATGTCTCAAATAACTCAATTGACCCCATTATTAAAATCCACGTGGGTCAAACTAGTCAAAAGTCAATCCATTGGTCAATTCGGTTAACCCCGACCAACTTAAGCAAACTCCCAAGTCTATAACTCAATGACGTCTCAAAAACGTCAAATTAATCCTTTTATAATTATATATCTATACTATATAATTATGAATTTTCAACTCTTAAAAACAAGTCTTAAAGCTTAATGTACAACTATTTAATGCTAATTACTTAAAAAACAACCATTAAAGCTGCATGTACTACACTTAATACTATTTATGAATTTTCAATCATTATCTCTAACCATTTTAACTCTTCTAAATTCATTTCCCACTTTAACTCCCCTAAAATAACTCTCAGCATAATTAAATATAGAATAAAAATCAAATTTTAAATATAAAAATATAAAATATAATTAAAAAAATTCTAACAGAATATTTTATAAAAAAAAATTATATTTTTAAACCAAAATAAATTACATTATATTATTAAGTCTAAATTAAAAAAATTTATATAAAAAAATCATTATCAATCTCTCACAACCAACCAAAATCATAATGTAAATCGACAAAAAATAAAAAATAAAACGAAAAATTAAAATCGTGACGTATCTAGCGACATTGCGCGAGTACACTCCTAGTATATTATAAAGCAGACATAAAAAACTCTTAAAAACAAGTCTTAAAGCTTAATGTACCGCTATTTAATACTAATTACTTAAAATCTTTTAGAAACAACTATTAAAGTTGTATGTACTACATTTAATGTTATTTATTAACTTTCAATCATTATCTCTAACTATTTTAATTCCCTTAAAATCATTTCCACTTTAACTCCCCTAAAATCACTCTCAACATAATCTATATCTATTACTATATTATAAAGCAGATATAAAAAACTCTTAAAAACAAGTCTTAAAGCTTAATGTACCGTTATTTAATGTTAATTACTTAAATTCTCTTAATAAAAACAACTATTAAAGTTGTATGTACTACATTTAATACTATTTATTAACTTTCAATCATTATCTCTAACCATTTTAACTCCCCTAAAATCATTTCCACTTCAACTCCCTTACAATCACTCTTAGCATAATTAAATATAGAATAAAAATCAAATTTTAAATATAAAAAACCTAAAATATAATTAAAAAAATCTAACAGAATATTTTATAAAAAACCATTATAATATTAAACCAAAATAAATTACATTATATTTTGTAGCTAAGTTTGTAATTGGGTTCAATTATTATGTTTTACTATCTTATATATCTTTATTCGATTATTATTGATGTATTTTTAAATTTATAATTTATTAAGTTATGGTTTTATATTTTTAGAACCAATTTGATTTTTTGGTCGTCGTTTTGTACTTTTATGCATTGCGTACTGTTTATTGATACACATTACCTAAAATTCAATAATACAAGTCATGATGCATGAGTATAAATTTCTAAAGCTATATGTTTGAATTAATAACTAACTCATAATAATTGAATTCTAACAAAATACTTATTTTTTATAAAAAACATTATATTATTAAGTCTAAATTAAACAAATTTATATATAAAAAAATCATTATCACTCTCTCACAACCATCCAAAATCGTAATGTAAATCGACAAAAAAAAACAGAAAATAAAATGAAACATTAAAATCATGATGTAACTAGCTGCATTGCGCGAGTACACTTCTAGTAATTATATAAAATCTCCATTCCACATTAATCATCCCACTAGTTATTAACCCAAAATCAACATTTCAATCTCATTCTTAAACCACTTAAATAAATAAATGACTTAAATCTAACAACCTTTTTTTAATAAGTAATTAAATCACCAATTCCCAATTGTAGAATTATTTCGGATATTTCATAAAGTCAAATACATAGAAATTACTTGAAATACCGGTCATCAATTGTAGGGGGGTCTTGGTAATTTCATAAAGATAAATAACGAGGATCGGGTCAATTATGCATTTATAAATCCAAATAAAGTTGCCGAAAATTTTAAAATGTTATTGTGGTAGAAATCATATTTTGAAACTTCAAGGACTATAATACAATTTTTTGAAAATTTAAAATAAATATTAATGATAAATTTCTATGGTTTCAATTAAACGAGGAAATAAAATTATTCCCAATTGAAACCTGCCATAACATTGGATTTTTGTTTTAAAATAAAAACAAGAAATCTGAACATAAATAATTATTGACCATGTTCAAAACAAGAAAATACATTAGCTTAGTTGGTTGGGAGATGGGTTTTCACCTTTGAGGTTGCGGATTCGAACCCAACCTCGTGCAAAATCTTTTTAATCACTAAAAAATAACACACGGGTCAACCTGGACCCAATCACAGCTCGTCAATAACATCCGCGGGTCACCCTTTTGACCCGGTCGCGACCCATCTACCAGCAGCCATTGTTGCTCGTATTCAACCCTTTTCAAGCTCGATTTTGGCTATTTTTAGCTCTTTTTTCTTTATTCTTTTTACAACAATCTCTTGGTAATATTTTTATCAACATTTTAACATAAATAACTCAATTTTTTGTCTAGAAATGAAACTCATTTCCTCATTTAAAGTTTTGGTTTTTATTTAAAATCAAACAAACTTTAAACTTCAAAATCGACCCTTAAAACCCCAAATCCGAAACATAAAGCTACTAGGGTTCGATCGGCCGTTTAAAAACGAAGCTATAGACATAAAAATGACGATATTTGGTTGAGTATATTATCTCAAATCTTAAAAAAAATAACGAGAAACCCAATTTCAGCTTCTAACCTCCATTTCTCTCTCAATAAAAGATGGTTTTTCGATTTATCAGGATGAAAATGCTCCACATTAAGTCCTTTACATTTATATCTATGATTTTTGGCCTATTAGTTGAATAAATCAGACCAAATCGCGAGTTCTAAGTTGTAAGGTCGTTTTCTCCAAATAGAGTTGTACTAATGGCAAAACAGGACCCCAAACTTCTAAAAAATTATACACTCGACCCCCATGACTTTATGTTATTACATTCCAGTCCCTCCTCACATAATACTTTACATCTTTAGCCCTAGAATGAAATAAACTCCTTTTGCTCACTCCTTGCTTTCATTAAATGATAGAAATAACCCGTCCCAACTAATATCTTCACATTTTTGTTCCAATAAAATAAAAACTCATTTTTTTATTATTCCCTTTTTTTATAAATAAATATTTACTTTATTTTGGGGTATCACATTGTCAACCAACTCCAAAATGTCTTTTATAATTAGCGTCCCCAAAAATGTCCCCAAGCACGCATCTAAAGTCACTAAGCATTATTGGTGGTCAGGCCGCTAGAACATGACATACACATCAAACCAAATCAAGTGTTAGGCCAAACGAGCCTGGTGAGTGGAACAAAAGCATGGCATAATCATTTATACAATTTAAGACAACAAGAGTCATAAAGGAGTCAATGGGGGAGACCCATCACACCAATGAGTTGCACCTCAAGTCAATGTACTTTGATATTCACTCGCATGAGCAACATCCCGAAGGTCCGACACATGTGAATACGACCTCTTAGGCATTACTCCAAATGACGGAGGTCTAGGTGCATACCGTCAAGGTGGCACCCTATGACTACACCCTCCTAGCGCCTACTCATGGTTCATCCAATACTTTCCATAACCATCATTATACATATTCCATAACAGTTGAAATACATGTATAATACTCCAAGCACTACAAATCCCCATTTAGGTACAAAACTCTTAATCATGTGGGTACAACATCAATATTCATCATTGAGCATGTAATCGCATATACACGAGTCATATATGGTCAACCATGACCTATTCATAACCCATACAAGGAATCAAGATGTAACACCCCGAAATTCGAAAAGTATCACTTCAAGTTATTATAGAAATCAATAATTTTAAGGGAAAAATAAGATATAGGATTTTGGACTTGAATCCTAGATTTCATACTCTTGATGTATGAAGGATTCAATTACGAGTCCAACGGTTCTTTCCGGAGCGAAATCGGAGCTATAACGAAGAAGATATGGCCAAAACAGTGATCGGGCATGAAAAATGAAGAAATCGGACGAACAGTGCACGGGGCGACTTACGGGGCGACTTAGGCCGCCCGGTAACCTACCCGGAGCTCTGTTCGAGCATAAAACCCATCCGGGCAAGTTGTGGGGTGACTTAGGCTGTCCGGTAACCCGTGCGGAGCCCTGTTCGAGATTAAAACCCGATTTTCAGCCACCAAACTTCATTTCTTCATAACTTTTGCATCCCAACTCCGTTTTTGATTATTCAAGTTGCCATGGTTTTGTTTTTGAGATCTATTCAATGATATATCAAGAGATTTGAAGTCTATTAGAAGATCCAAGTATATTTTGTGGTGGTAAGTTCCTCATCTCTCTCAATGTTAAGCGAGGGTTTGATGGTTTCACCCTTTTTTCCTTTCATCCTTCAATTTGGGTGTGATTTTGGTGACTTGTATGTTGAAGGAAACCTTGTAGATGTGTCGGATCTAAGATTTAGAGAAGTTTCTTGGAGATTCAAGCCTTCATCTTTGGTGATTCAAGTTTTGGAGGTAAAACCTAGATTTAGCCTAAATCTAGCAAGGTGAGTTCAAGTTGATTTGTGAAAATGGTGTACATGCTAAAATGTTTATTTTAAAATGTTTGTGTTTTACCTCAAATTATTAACTGCTGATAAGTTTTGGTTATTTTGAAATGTTTAGTTTTATAAACATGTTGAGACACCCATTTTGGGATCTTTGGGAATTTTGGTAAATAAATCATGTTGAATTGTTTCTTTGATAATTTTACATATATAATTGGAGTTCAGTTGATGTAAGTGCCATCTTGTATATTTGATCTTTTAAACCTTTTCGGAAAATGCATATTGTTGTGTTATGAGACATTTTGAAAACATAATGGTATGAGTTCATTTGGAAAATGGTTTGTCTCAACCAACGATGAGATATGAGTTAATTATACTTTTGGTCGTGTTTGCATAATGGTTGGTCAAACATGTTTCAATGTTATTATCGGCTTTCATTTGGGTATTTACGTAAACTGTTGGGTCGTTGGCTCGGTTTTGACTAAATGGAGTCTTGAGGACATTTGTCCGGTTTAAAAACAGTTGTGGAATTTTGGAGTATGATGGCGATTATTTCATGCCATTGGGAGTTACATGTTTTGGGAGCTTTAGTCTTTCAATTGGAGTCATGTAATGTTAGACAGTGTTGTAATGGATCCATAGGCACGTAAGTCTGTCTGTTTTGTAAGGATTGAGGTTTTGGGTTACATTTAGTGACCGCTTGGGTTTGCTAGCGAGTAGGCAATATGAGGGCTCGAGCCTCCGAGTTGTAACTCGTCTAGATTGGATAGGCACCCATGCCTGTAAGTCCTTGAGGTGGAACTCGATGGAGTATGGCCAGAGGCATAATCGGTCCGAGGATTGTGATGTCGGTGGTGGCATGGGAACTAGGTCCGGGATATGTGGTGAAATACAATAACATCACGGGTGGCCCCATTCACGTGTTCTCGCCACCCAAGATGGAAACGTTTAGATGACATGCGAGGAAGTTGTATGGGCGGCCTACTTGCGTGTTCCTCTATTCTCAATGTATACGGGTCTCCCCATCGTTGATCTATGGTATTTTAAATGTTAAAGTCGTATTTTACCAACTTTGGTTTTGTGTGGTCGACGTTAAATGATGGCCTTAATATTGGGTTTTCCCCACGTATATTAAGGTTTGAATGAAATGCGTCATTTCTACGTTTCAGTATTTGATGTCTTTCCATTTTATAGTTGCGTGAGTTTTGGGTCTAATGTCCGTGTTCACGGCGATATTTATTTATATGGGTTTTTATCTTTGGTTTTATGAGATGTGGGTCATGTTCCACCCGTGTTGGGTATTTCGAGATATGATATTTTTACCCGTTTTTATAAAATTGGGAATTCTCTCTCTTTTCTCATTTTGAGCAAGACTTGGGTTAAATCTAAGTTTACGAAAGAATGTTTTATATTGGGATCTTAGTTTGTAAAACAGTTTGATTTGGTTAACGTTTAACTTGGTGTCTCTGTCGACTGAAATGCATATTTATTGGTAAACAAGTCGTTTTCATAAGCGAAACATATCATCTTGAAAGATTATGATTTTAATTGCATTCTTCCATTTTAAACGAGTTATTTATATATGTTGAAAACTATTGAGCTCACTAGGCGTTAAACCTAACCTTTTTGTTTGTCGGCATGTGCATCAGGTTCCGGTTGGGAATAGTTCTAGTGCCATTGTGAAGCGAAGAGTGCTAGTGGTGTGCTCGAGAAATGTTTAGCTTGATGAAGTATTCCGCATTTATATTTGGAGATAACGATTGTTATTGGGTTATAGTAACACTCGACTTTAGTTAGTCTTTATGTAGGACTTTAATTATTTGTTGATGGTTCAACCTAGAAATGTATTTCAATTATGGAGTATTAGTAAGAGATTTTATTACCCTTGAAGATATTTTTGAAAGTTTTTAATTAGTCGCTTTTTCCAAATTTGAGGATGTTACACAAAACCCAAGACACCATTAATGATCAAAAATAGAAAGTTAGGTCAAACTTATCAGGTGATCAACAAATGTACAAAACATGAAATGGTAACAAGTAGCATTTTAAGATATATATCTCATTTGTAAAAAGGTTAAGAGAAACTCACTATCTAGGTTTTATATAAAACCCTAGAAAATAAGTGGATGAATGTTTGGACCCTTGAAAGTTGAAACTTGAATATTGAGATAATCCTCAATAAATGCTTCCAAAAATCTTGAATCTTTTCCCAACCACCAACAATTAATGTTTTTGCAAGTAAAATAAGGGGAAGAGGTGTGGAGCTGAACCAAAATCATCTACTAGGGTTTCCTCCCTCTAAGATATCTGATTTTTGGGGTTTATGAGGAGTAAATGTGAGAAATAGCATTTAAAACTCGTCTTAGGACCTGCAGGTGGTTCCACGGCTTTGGTCGCGACTTTGAGGCCACGTCGCAGGCTGCACGTGTGTCCCAAGGCCTGAACTCCAGTGAGTTACGCGACTTTGGCCGCGACTTTGAGGCTACGCTATAGGCCGCGTAAGTCACTGTCTCAGCATTTTAAATATGATTTGAAAGATATAAGGACACAAACACATATGCAAATATATATATATATATATATATATATATATATATATAAGTTCTAAACGAAAATTACGGGCGTTACACCAACCTTACCCCGCCTGCATCAACCGCCCGACAACCTCCATCTCCCATCGATCTTAGTCCGCTCGTCTAACTTTATTAAGCGTTCAGGCACGAAAGCCATGACACCCAATCCAATGCTAACTCGGAGTCCCTCCTTATTACCCTTTCGAATGATTTTATTTGAAATTCAAAGATAGAGTCAATTTCGGAGTTCCTACCTTTTTCGAAAACAACTTTGTTTCTATTGGTCCAAATGAGATAAAGGACACAATATAACACCGTTATCCATGTTTTCAAACCTCTTGTACTAAATATCATCTGACTTCCAATCTCGAAAAGATCATCACTCAAAGTTCTTACCGAATCCATATTGACGTTCCACCATCTCCCCATGAGCTTCCAAATCTACCGTTTTGATCTCCCTACCACATCTCGGACAAAGGATGGTGTTTATCATGTTTCTTATTATGCTTATCAGTCAGTTATATAAATTCATACATGTACCTTTAAAAAGTTATACTCATTCACTATTTACATGTGATCTTGGATCTTAAGTAATATACATTAATAAAAAAATTATACAATAAAAAATGGTTTTTAAGACTTTATCTCAAATTTTTATAATATAGTATAGATATAGATATATATAGTTAACCTGTCCTTATCGTCCAAGATTCTTGATCTGCTACCATAGCCGTGGGCCGACTCGGATGCTACCGTAGCCAAGGCCCAACTGAATCAAACCCTTTTTTTGTTACATACACAATTAAGTAATAATAGTATAAAAAACCAATAATACCATATATTTTCAAAATCGAACAAAAAGTCTTTTAATATTTCATCAAATTCTCTTCAACGGAAAAAATATCTTACGAATATAGCGATATCTCTCTCTCCCCCTCCGATGGCTTCCCAAATTTGACCTAGCTCCGTACATGCACGAACCTATATCTTCTTCAAAACCTATTTCAAAAATCGGCATCACCTAGTATCCTATTATCCCTAATCATCCATCAATCTTGGCTCAATCGCTCAACGGAAAGCGTCTTCCGATTCTTGTTTGGGTTGATTTCTCGGAGGTCAAGGTCAAGTGATTATTATGCTTAGGGTTTCAGCATAGATGATGGTAGATTCAGTAATTAGTGAGTTTTCGTTATTATTATGTGTGAATTTTATGGGTAGAGAATGCCGGAGCTGCGCAGTGGAGTACGCCGTGCCGGTGCTCCTGTAGTTGAAAAGAAGAGAGGCGATAGGACCAAGAAGCGATCGGAACATTTGGTTGGTAATTACGTTAAGACTCGAGCGGCTGCGGCTAGGGACGCGGCGGCGGCGGCGGCTGCTGTGGTTGTTGTTGACGTCAAGCAAGAAAAGAAGCCGCGGCGGCAGACTAATAACGAGAGAAAAGAGGAGGAGAAAGAGGGTTTAGAAACGAAGGCGGTGGTTGTCATCTCTGAAGCAGAGGAGGAGAAACAAGAGAAAGGAGGAGAAATTGTGAAAGAAGTACCAATGGCGGATGCTAGCGGTGGGTTGAGCGCTAACAAGGTTACAGGCCAGGAAGAGGAGGGGAATACTGCCCCTTTTCCTGATAGGGTATGCTCGCTAAGTTTTCTCAATTTTTTTAATGTGTCTTTATTTATGCAACGTATTGATTTGTGCTTAGTCCCAGAAAGTAATTAACATGTTAACTTCAATATATAGTTATGGAATTTTGGTTCTATAAACAATCCTTGTCAATTACAATGGAAGTTTCCCTGATTGGTCTTTCAGAGGCTAAAAGAATAAAGAATTCAATCCTTAGGATTTCGGATTTTATCTTTCTGTTCTAGTCTGGTTTCGGTAGGTTTTCGGTAATAGTCGTGTAAAACTAGATGTTTGTTGTGGACAATGGAATCATATAAACTGGCAGATAGCTTGGAAAAATTACCATTCATGAATCATGAATGTGGTAGTTGTGGGTGACATTGTATTATGATCACATGTCTTGTTTTGTTCCCTTAGTATGAGAGTGTAATCACCCGAAAACTGCAATAAGAGTGGATCGAAATGTAAAGTGGGAAGAGTAAACTGTTTATGGTATTATTCTTGATTTGTATTTTCACTCTCCCTGGTGACAACTTTAGGGAAGTAGAAAAGCAGTCTGAAATCGTTTATTCTTAATTTATATTGGCACGTGGCAAAGATGTGAACCTACTTATATGAAACTACATGCTTGCTCAATGTTGCAATGCTTTTTCTTGATCAGTTTTTGAGAACTGTAGGGAACATGGCATTTTATCCTCCATATTGTGGAAACCAAAAATAACCATGCTCGCTTGATCTGTCCACTTCAGATATGGGGTGGACTAGTGAGCACCTGTGCTGCTGTGCACTCATGTATTTATTGTTTCGAATATGGATGAGCAATTCTTAGCTTTGTGAATTAGGGGTTGCAATTTTGTGTATTCCTATAATTTATTCTCTCTTACTAATATGCAATCATCCATTTTAATCCTTAGATAGCTCATGAGGCAATTCCTACTTGTGGAGTCATTGGACGATCTGTAAACCAGTTGTTATGCTACATGAGGAATGCTTAAGTTAGAGACATTTAATTTAAAGTTGTATTCATTGCCGTTCACGTGAGATGTATACTAATTCTCATGGCTTTCCCTGGTCCAAGGTGTGACAATGAGTCAACAAGCTACTTGCCCATCATTTGTGGTGTGATTAGGCCAGCTAGCAACTATTTCATATTCATTATATTAAATAAAAAGATTATGTGGCAAAGCTGTTATTAAATGCTGAGATTAACCGTTTTATATGTTGTTACATGGCATGTAAAGCTGGAACCTATATTCATATATTCAATCAAAGCATCTTAATATGGAATTTATATTCTGGTAATGGATTGGTCAAATGTCCTATGCATGGCATAGCCCTAGAGAGTAGAAGTACAAGGTTGCTGCTATTAACACATGCCTGTTCTTTCACATCATCTTCTTTGATGCCAATGTCAATCTGAATTTAAAATGAGATACCTACTGTTTCAGAAACATAAAGAAAGAAAAAGTCAGAAATTCATTTTAAAGGAATCACATGGTCTTGATCATATTGTTCTATTATTTTAGACTTACCACTTGGAAGACTTACTGCACAGGTTATAAATATTCCAGTTAAGATCAGCTAATTTCTTTGATCCCTATTCGGTCTGTTTCCAGGTTCAAGTAGGTGGATCGCCTCAATATAAGGTTGAAAGAAAGTTAGGCAAAGGTGGGTTTGGTCAGGTATTTGTAGGTCGTCGTGTTTCTGGTGGAACTGAACGCATATCAGGTCCGGGTGCCATGGAGGTAATGTTCTAGTTTCTGCTAAGCATTCAAGTTTGGATTCTATGAACTTTTTTTGTCTTCTATAAAATCTGATTTTTGCAATTCATTTTCATTTAATTCTGATTGTGGCAGGTAGCTCTTAAGTTTGAGCATAGAAACAGCAAAGGCTGCAGTTACGGTCCTCCATATGAGTGGCAAGTTTACAAGTATGTATGCATTTTTTTTTGCGATAAGTAATAAGATTAACATAGTTCTTTTTCAAATTTTAAACAAGGGACTTTTTTTTGGCCAAACAGTACTTTGGGTGGCAGTCATGGAGTGCCTAAAGTTCACTATAAAGGAAAACAAGGAGACTACTATGTGATGGTATGATAGTAAGTTTCTTGTTCATCTAGATGAATAACTTTATAACATAAATTAATCATTGTCATTTTTTCTTACATTCCAGGTCATGGACATGCTGGGGCCTAGTTTGTGGGATGTCTGGAATTCTTCTGGGCAATCGTGAGTTTTTTAAGCTTGTGAACATAAAACGATGTTTTTTGGTCTTTATTATGTGGTTTATTGTATTTTAATCTAGCATTTCAAAGGAGGCAACTTGTTTTAATGCTTTTGGGTATTTTGCCTATCGAGTTGTTTCATGGAAACTGCACACCAAGAATAATAGAAAAAGACATGTTCATTCGTGTGATTGAACCTATAAAGACATGGTTGATGCTATCTATTATGAAGTGTAATAATTATCTGTGTTCTGTTATCCGACTTCTGCTATAGGATAGAGAATTATTTTAAATCTATCGATGAATATCAGATAAGCATCATTGCTTTGGACTGAAGCTAATGACAGTTACCAAACTGCTGTTCATTTGCTCTTGCTCCTCTAGCATTATGCCTCCATCTGTGAATGTGTTCTGTAGATAATAGATCTGATCATGCCATAGGCTAGCAATAAGGTTTTTCATAATGGAATTAAAGCTTTTTCGATAGACTACTCTTTTGTGTTTTAGTGTTTTCCGGTAGTGTGAATTGAGGATATATATAAAAGAACATGACTCTATTCCCTGCATTTAGTTATTACTTGAAAGGCAGCTGTTTGGCTATAACCACTGGTGATGGAAGACTTGTCACTTCTTGAGCCACAATCTGACCATGACAATGATGACGAGAAACCTGCATGTTTTTAACTTGATTACAGTGATTGATGTCTCATTTATAGATGCTGTAATGTACCTGTCCAAGATGTCATTGCACATTCAAATTGTTTACCATTTATATAGATTGATGGAAAAAGACGGAAAATGTTTGCTGATTTAACTTGGTTTTGGAGCTATTTATTTTGTTAAAATGATAATTGCTGCTTGAGACAAGTTACCAATGATACAGGGGATAAGTTAGATCAGCAGAGTGTTGGTTCTATTGCAACTTACATTTTAATTTGCAGGCAGACTTGGGCTCTTGCTGCTTCTTTTCGTCTTCCTATGTTACAAAAGGTTGCCAAGACAGGCTAAGCTGCGTACCCCATAAAATTGGGGTGGTTAAGTTGTGTACTTGTGTTCACTGCTTCCAAAAATTTTGTGGTCCACTCCTTGAGATGCTTGTTTTATAATAATGAGCAATATGCAAATGTATGATCAATGCTCTCACTGCAGTTCTTATTTCTTGTTTTTTTGCCTGTTTCCCAGGATGTCATCAGAAATGGTAGCTTGTATAGCTGTGGAATCTTTGTCAATTTTGGAAAAGATGCATTCAAGAGGGTATGACATTCTAATTATTCTTATCCTTTGTTATTAGCTCTTGAGTTGAGATGCCTTCTCTCTTGTTCATCGCAAGGGTCATGTTCATGTTTGTTTTTTACATGTCATTATATTGAATGACTACTATTTGAATTAGTTACGTGCACGGAGATGTAAAGCCAGAGAATTTTTTGCTTGGTCAACCATCAACATCTCAAGAAAAGAAACTATTTCTTGTTGACCTGGGGCTAGGTAAGATATCTTATCCGCATCTCATGATGGCTTTGCTGTTCTTTCTGATGTTTATGTAATGCATTCATTGATATATGAAATGCAGCAACAAAGTGGCGAGAGAGTGCTAATGGTCAACATGTTGATTATGATCAGAGGCCTGACATGTTTAGGTGAAATTCAATTTTTTTAAGTGAAGCAAACTCTTACTTTGCAATTTCTATGTCTTCGTGTTGTATAATACACACATAATATCTTTTTGATCTGTATATCATATCTTTGTCATGTTACTGCAGAGGAACAGTTAGATATGCTAGTGTGCATGCACACCTGGGAAGGACAGCCAGTAGAAGAGACGATCTAGAATCTCTGGCATATACACTTGTATTTCTTCACCGCGGTAGACTGCCTTGGCAAGGGTATCAGGTATTGCTTGTTTACACCAGAAGTTCCCAGTGGCAGGTTATATTTCTGGTTTTAATAATTTGATACCAAGCATACTGTTGTCTTTTAGGGCGACAATAAATCATTTCTAGTTTGCAAGAAGAAAATGGCCACATCTCCTGAAATGTTGTGCTGCTTCTGCCCTGCTCCATTAAGGCAATTTCTTGAGATAGTTGTGAACATGAAGTTTGATGAAGAGCCTAACTATTCCAAGCTGATATCTTTGTTTGAGGGCCTGCTTGGCCCAAATCCTGCCATAAGGCCAATAAATACCGATGGTGCCCAAAAGGTGATACATATTTTCAAAGTATGGTTTTTATGGAATAGTTATATACTGTTTCTAACTTGCTTTCATTCTTAGATTATATTTCAAGTTGGTCAAAAACGGGGCAGATTGAATCTTGATGAGGAAGATGATGGGCAGCCTAAGAAGAAGGTCCGAATGGGAGTTCCTGCGACACAGTGGATTTCAGTTTATAATGCCAGGCAACCCATGAAACAGAGGTGCATGATTCTCCACTACTATGCTTTCTTTTTTCTTTGTCTAGCAGGTCAACGTTTTTGCCTTCTACATATGCCCAAGATTTTACGCAAACAAGAAGCCATGCTTTTTGGGTCAAGTTTGTGTGCGGATTTGTGGGTATCTGATTGACCAGGTTTTGTGGCCTCTTATATGATAAATATGTGTTTCTATGACATGCTTTTCCGTCTTCTTAAAAAAACTTTACCTATTTTTGTATAGTTGCAAACCTTTCTGCAGTTAAGTTCACATGAACTTGAAGATCTATTTTATTGATCGTTACAATTCTTACTAGACAACCATATCTTCATTGTTATTCATTCTTGCCATTGATTACTTCAAGCTCATTGTAATTCTACTCAAACCATGTATAGTTAAAACATTCCTGGGAGATTTCTGTTTGATTTACTATCCAATTGCTACTTGTGACGAGGACAATTTTGATTGTAGAACACCGAACCCTGCAACTGTGATTTAATTTTCATTTATGATGCTGCATAATAATCAGGTACCATTACAATGTTGCGGATGCAAGACTGGCAC
Source organism: Arctium lappa (assembly GCA_023525745.1). Classification (NCBI taxonomy): domain Eukaryota; kingdom Viridiplantae; phylum Streptophyta; class Magnoliopsida; order Asterales; family Asteraceae; genus Arctium; species Arctium lappa. Next base: position 13,919,174 of record CM042056.1, on the reverse strand, counting down.
AACATGTTGAGAGGGGAAATGCGGACGGCTTACTTATTAGTTCGGTGGCCTCTTGTTCCAACTTGTGGGCTCTTATAATGGATGCTGGAACTGGCTTTTCAAGCCAAGTTTATGAGCTTTCTCCTTTCTTCTTACATAAGGTAATTGATGCCACACCATTCCCTGTAAGGTTATTATATGGTGCGCTCATCTGAAATTGATCTAATTTCTCTGTATTATAGGAATGGATTATGGAACAATGGGAGAAGAACTATTACATTAGCTCCATTGCTGGTGCTAACAACGGAAGCTCTCTTGTGGTGATGTCGAAAGGTTTGTAGACTTTTTAGGGAGTATTCGATGGTGGCAGTTGATGATTGAGAAAAGAAAACGAACGGACCCCATGGGACTGGATTGGATATGACTGATGAGCTGGTGAAAAAATTGTGGAGGGATTTAATTAGACACAAAAAATGCATTTTCGTCTTGGTCTTGTCCAGTCCCAGTCTAATTGTCGCACCAAATGTGGGACATCATGTACTGTCCAGCGTACCAAACACGCTCTTGTGGATTTTGTTGCCAAAATGTAGATATTGGTTAAAATTATGAAATAACTTTTGCAGGGACGCAGTATTCTCAACAGTCGTACAAAGTAAGTGAGTCTTTCCCTTTCAAGTGGATAAACAAGAAGTGGAGAGAAGGGTTCCATGTGACGTCAATGGCAACAGCGGGAACACGATGGGGTGTTGTGATGTCTCGGAATGCTGGGTTCAGTGATCAGGTAGTGGAGCTTGATTTTCTGTATCCAAGTGAAGGGATCCATAGACGATGGGATAACGGTTATCGTATCACATCAACGGCTGCTACTTGGGATCAAGCAGCTCTCATCTTAAGTGTTCCCCGTCGTAAACCAGGGGACGAAACACAGGAAACCTTACGAACATCTCAGTTTCCAAGCACACATGTCAAGGTTAGATTGGATTAAATCAGATATTTCCTTGTCTTTTTTTTATTTATGGTTTTTTTGTATTGATTGATTGAATTTTGAAACATGCAGGAGAAGTGGGCAAAGAATTTATATCTTGCTTGTGTTTGCTATGGAAGAACCGTCTCTTGATTCAATTAATAGATGATGGGAGGGAGGAAAGCCATTTTTATCTTTTCTTTTCTTTTTAACTGTGTTGGTGACTGGTTGTTTAATGGTAAAAGACTTGATGTTAGGGATTTCCCAGAAGTAGATTGAGTCAGTGTTGTAAAAGAGCATTGTATTTAATTTTGAAGCTGTATAGTTGCCTCCTTCCTCTATTAGGCTCAAACCCCAAACTCTGGTCCAATCTCAGGCCTGAGCCTAAAGGTGCATTTGGTGTGTGGGACATGACAAGACAGAACTTGTCCATATTTGATATTGACATTTAGACTAAGACAGTTTTCTTTTCCATTAAGTCATGTTTGAATATGAATAAATTTGTCTGGATGGGAGACCTGTGAGTTTGAGGGAGACAAAGACTAAGAGAGAGGGTTGGATTATTTATGGGGTATTTCTGGTACTAATTTGTTTGAGATGGTTTGATGGGGATAAATGAGGGGTCCTGACTTATTCCATACAACCATTTTGGTTTAATGGCTTAATGATTAAGCTGTAAAGAAACAGAAACACTGGTGAATGGCTAAATGAATAGGCTTTCCATACCATTAAGTTTGTTAAGTTGTAAGTAAACAATCCCCGAGTAAGATGCAAAATGCATTTTTTGTCTTACCATGGAACAAAAATAAAGTATTTGACACCAAGATTTGTAAATTTATTAGACTATTTATGTCAAATTAAAACCTTAAAATCCTTCACAGTTTTCTCACTCATTTAACTCGGTCTCACCTATCCAATTTTATTATATTAAACGCACCCTAATAGATACCAAAGCTTGAGCCAAATGGAACTAGCATTTTATGCATATAGAGAAGGCAAATCCATCACTGCAACTGCATTTGATTTGGTTGGTTTAACAAGATTAATAATCGAAACTTTAAAAGGCCTTATAGCAAGACAAAATCAAGACAACTTTTGTATGACCATTAATTTTTCCAACTTTGCAAAATCCATGTGTTTCAAATCTAGAACTGTCATGTTATAGGAGCATGTGAAACGAGCAAAATGCCATAGAAGGGATGTAATTCGTTTGACTACTACTAAACAAGACCTAACAAAGAAAAGGAGCATTTAAATTATGGAGTTAGAATACCATTCAATTTCAAGCTAATACTTTAAAGAGGGTTCATAATGCATAAATCTTCCAAAATTTTATTCTCTTTATAGAACATTATTATCTATAATCATCCTTGTCACATTGGAAAAACCACTTGGAAAACAATGTTTAAATTTTCTATAGGGACTAAAATTGTCATTATGTGGAAGTACAAGGGTCGTTATTGGAAGAAGGAAGGTATGAGGGTGGCGGGAGTAGTAACTTAAATTAACGATTGGGCATACGCCACGTCCTCCTAGCATATCCATCAATAAACGGGTGTTGCTTTGCTGCTGCTAATGTCCATACACAGCACAGCTAGCTCTGCCCAAAAGGGGAAAAATGGCGTTTAACCTTTCTTCTCCTTCACCCTCTGCAATCGCAGGTCTCTCTGCTCAATCAAACGCTCCACATGGTCTACGCCGTAAGTTTCTCCCTCTGCTTTCTCAATTGAACAATCTAGGGTTGTTGAAGTTCAAACCATGAGTTATCTGATATGAGTTTTGATCATTCTCTTCACTTTTGCTCTTCTACTTGAGTTCTATGATTGTGTGAGATTTATAATGCATGCGTGTGGATAATTTTGTGATATGTCTTGTCTCATTCTTTATTTTGGAATTTATTTGTATGATTGTTCTGTGAATTATCCTTACTGAATCATAACAATTTATAAAACATGAAAAAATAGCTATTTGTCGACTTTCGAGTGTCGGATATGGCATTTAAAACCCTAGCAGGATGGTTGTTTGTCTGTGGTTCATATGCAAACTACAATTTTTTGGGTATTTATGCACTGATGCTGATTTGTTTGGAAAAAAAAAAAACCTTTCATTCTTTTTCAAATTCAAAAGCTAAAATTTTCTTTCCAAAAGCTTATTTGTTTTCTTTATACCCATTCTGGTTGATGAGTTGAATACTTGAAGGTAATCAAGAGGATTTCTTCAATGGATTCTTTCTCCTTTCTGTTCTTTTTTATGGGCTGTACGTTGTGGGACGGTTTCTAGCACGAACTTACTTCTCCCATTTTGATGCCTAGCCAATTTGAAGTTAGTAAGCTATCGTGTGAGATCTAGCTTAGAATCCGCGAGCTCCTCTGCAGATGATTCAGACACCTCGTTGGAACCTATCACCACAAAGGTCTGTGTCTTTTCAGTAATGGTCGTTATGCATTCAGCTGCTGTATATCTTAATAGGTTAAAGGATAGTAGAATTTATCATTCTTCTGGCGGTTATTGTTATGCCAGATTTTAGACATTTGCAATTCCAATAATGATTTCAAATGTAATTGGCCTTGACAGACTCAAAACCAATCGACATCAAGAAGACTATGTCTAGCATGTTTAGCTTCATCTATGGCTTTGATAAGCAATTCAACTAGTTCCCATATTGAGGCCGAGGCAATTACTTCTGATGCCAAAGAAAGACCAGCATGTCGAAACTGTGGGGGTAGTGGTGCCATTATATGTAAGTTTTGGCTTTTTGCTGTTTGATATGATCTTTTTGCTGCATTTGCTATTGTTCGCACACCGTTCAACACTCAGCTTGGAAGCTTAATTTGGTAACAAGTGGGTGTGCGAACCAGTTTGTGTGCACCTTGACTATTACCATGGGGCTCTGAAGTTAGTAGCCCTGAGGGAGAATTGAATCGATGACCTTTAGGGAGCAAACCCAAGCCCTTACAAGTGCACTACCCCTCAGGGTGCGTTTGGTATGTGGATGGGTCGGGGAAAAGCGAGAGTGAGGTAGGTGAATGAAAGAATTGTGGAAGGTTTTAGGGTTTTAATTTGATATGGGTAGTTTGATAATTTACCAATCTTTTCTCATTTCTATTAATTTTGTTCCATCTATTTTGGTGGAAGAACTCAGTCCCATCCTGTCCCTGTCAAATGTCGCGCCAAACATGGTACAGCAAATTTTTGTCCCCTCCTGTCCCGCGTACCAAACGCACCATCAGGGTTTTGGAAGCTTAATTTCACATGATTGGAAGAATGTTGAATGTCTTCCATGCGATTCTGATTTCACCTCTTTGGTCCATGAGATTTTCGTTTTCTATCTAGGTGATATGTGTGGTGGTACAGGAAAATGGAAAGCTTTAAACAGAAAACGGGCTAAAGATACGTATGAGTTCACTGAATGCCCCAACTGTTACGGTATATTTCATGTCATTGATACTACTCGTGTTGGTCTCTTTCATATCTCATTACGTTGTTCTTGCTTTGGAATACAGGTCGAGGAAAACTCGTGTGTCCTGTTTGTTTAGGTACTGGTTTACCCAACAACAAAGGTCTTCTAAGGAGGCCTGATGCCCGACAATTGCTTGATAAGATGTATAACGGACGCCTACTTCCAAACTCTTAGGTCAATTTCCTACTTTTGATATCTATTTATCGTTTATTTGAATATTGTTAGGGTCTAAATGTACCCCTTTCGGGAAGAGAGAGTATTGTGAATCTTGATGTTATCTTTTTTCTTCTTCATAGGCGTCGTTTGGCTCTCGGGTTATTTTTGAACATGGTATATAGAAGAGCAGTTTGGCCACTCTTTATCCGTACGTATATAGAAGCCGGTTGAGGTCAAAAATCAAATCGTTTTTGCAGGATACATCTTTAACTCGTGCTGCTGTTGAGATGTTGAATACGAGATCCGGCTTTCTTCATTTATAAGCAACAATTTTAATATGTGTGGAAGCAGGGTTGATAATCTGCTGGTACTTTCTAAAGGATTAGCTTTCATAGTTGTGTTCTTGCTAGGCTCTGAGTTGTATATGTGAAAAATATGATTTTTGCACTTAGAAGAATGGAATTTTGTTGTTTTTACATGCTTTTCGCATTTTCAAGCTATAATTTTAGGGGGCATTGGGTTCGACAGCCTCCTTTGACCAAATTCCTTGGCCCTAGTTGGTTTTCGGATTGAATTGACTGGATTCACTAAATTCCGTAAATACCGCTGTTGAGGGATTTGATCATTCTTTTGCACAAAATGAACTTTTGAATCTAATCTAATCAACAACACTATCGCCACTATCTCCACCACCACTACCACCACCACAACCATCGGTAAGTTAACATTGTTATTAAATTTATCAATTATAGACATATATTAATTTTTATTTAAGCAAGAAAATGCGAAAATGTCAAAAAAAGTTATCATTACTTCATCACGATTATGAAGTTATATTCTGCAAACCAAACAGACATATTCCACTTTCTTTATCAAATTCCATTCTATTTCCTGTCAATCCAACACCTTTCAATTTCATTCCAATTTTTTAAACACATTGTATTCATTTTAAAACATTTTGATAACCAAATGCCGCTTAAAGAAACCTCCAGATTAAATAACTGATCTTTACAGATTTGCTTGCACTAAAATTGTCAAGAAGTCTAATTGTCATAACTCATAATGCAGCAGTTGTGGCGGCTCCTGTCTCTAGATCACCAACCTTCCTCTTCTTCTCATTATGGCGTTGCTTGTTCAAAGATTTATCCGCTTTCGACACGATTTTCGAGACGGTAAACCCCGTGACTTCAAAATTATGTGATCGGTGAGGGATCAAAGCTTTGCGAAGGGTGACATCGATACCATCGTATGTCCAAACACCAACCACAGCCTCTCCTTTTAGTCCGATAGCGAACCAACCAAGACCAGCAGCAGCAATGTCGACACAACTCGAATCCCACCAGTTCCCAGTCACATGAAATTCCTTTCTTACCCATCTTCCAAGCTCCTCCACGCGTTGCTTTCCGATCGGTGGCTGAGCCAAAAGGGTAAAAATGGAAATCAACATCAAAGTTCTCTAAAACATAAAAATCTGAGAAAGTAAGCTAGAATGAGTGTACCTGCAATTGATGACCAAAATGATCTTCCACCATTGTTGATGCCTTCTCTGTTTTGCCCATATGCAAAGGAAGATGAGGAGATGCCCACACGGTAACATATATCGAATCCACCGATGATTCTTCGATGTCAAGCCTCATGAGACCACCAATATGAACAGAATGACCAACCTGATCAAGCACACACCTCTTATACCTTAACAAAAATCGAAATACATTCTTTGCAAGATCGGCATAATCCAGTTTCTATAGACTCTACGAATCCCTATCGTGGTCAAAAGTCTAATATTAAACAGGTTGAGGGAAAACCATAAAAAAATGGATAACCATCCATCTGTATGACATGCACATGTGAATAAAAGTAATTTGTCTGGTATGCACATGTGCATAAAATGCAATCGTGCATAGAAACCAGGAAGTTTTTTCAATTACTTTTATGTATGTATATGCATACTGTGCAGATGAATGGTTATTACTGCGTTCCTTAGTTTTTCATTTTTTTTATGCTGGTATATCTACAACTAAAGCAAGAACCAAATTACATCTCTTTTTAAGCAAAGGTACTCACTTTGATCCTATAGGTCCGCGGTTTCAATTCCTTGCTGATCTGAACCAGTTTCCGTTCTTCTGCGTTCAACCGTGTTGTAATCTGATGTGGGTGCAACAACCCTGGTGTATCGAACAACTTCGCCTGGCCAGGAAGCACACCCTCCACCCTAACGATCCCCAACGTAGTCCCAGGCACAGGAGCCTCCGTCAAAACACTCATTTTCCCTCCTATGCACTTCCCCATTGCATTAATCAGTGTCGATTTCCCCGCATTTTGTGCCCCTATGACCCAAACGTGCCCTCGTGGCCCAGCCAACGACACCATATCGTCTGCAAGATCCTTCAATCCCCAGTTCTTGACCGCACTCACCAAATGAACTTTCGTCAATTTGTTGGCTCCTCCTTCTCTGGCCCTGGTCCTAACCCAGTGTTCGAAGCCCGTTGGTGACAAAGATGTAGGCAATAAATCGATCTTCGTAACCACCAACACCAATCTAGGCAAATTCCCCGATTTCCCTTCTTTCCATGCTCTAGAATGAACATCAATCGTGTTCGAAATCGATTCCGCAACTCTTCTAGGAAACGAACCATCGAAATCTACAGCATCTACAACCACAATTACAACGGTTCTCGTACCCGAAACCTGATTCAACCTTCTCCCAATGGTATGATCGAAGTCGAAATCGGGCAACAAGTTTTCGACCGTTTGATCCCTCACCTTTCCGTAATTCCTCAAGCTATGGCACCTCGCGCAGACGATCGGCCTTTCCGGCGATTTAGGGCTAGGGTTTTTAGGGTCTTCGTCAGATTCAACCAAAAACCCCTTTTTAAGAGAATCTGGAATGTGTGTTTCCTCTGCTAATGGGTTTTTATCGATTGGTAATTTGTAGTTTGAATCTTTGATCGAGGGTGTGATGAAAAATCCAGGTTGTTTAGGATCGGAATCTTGCATTGGGATTCCACATCCAGGGCAAATTCTAAGGGTTTGGGAGGTTGATTCATCGTAATTTCCATCTCTGGTTAGTGGCAGAGGTGGAATCAATGTGTGATTTGAAGAAAAGGGTCTGAAATGGGGGATTTGGGTTTCTAGGGTTTTAGTAGGGTTTAAAAGAGTCGAATTTTTTGGGGGATTTGTGATGATGGTGAAATTGGAGTTAGATACAGGTTTTGTGTATGTATAGGTAGTGAAATGAGAGAGAGGAAGGAGGTTCTTGAGCTTTGATGGACGTAGTTTTCTGGATATCATTTTTGTGTTCAGAGCTCTGCTTCCATGGAGGTTTTGGCGGTTAGGGTTTGGTTTCTGGAAGAAGGGCAGGGGAGGCTAGTACAGTGTTACTACTGTATATTTTCACTAAAAGCCTTTGAGATTGAGATTAATCCAATATTGGTCCCTCAATTTAACAGAAAACAAAAAACACCCTCCAATTTTATCAAAACATCAATCCAATAACCATCGTAATGGGCTATCAATTCCCACTGTTGTTAAAGTCAAACGACGACGTTACTTTTAAGTATATTGGTCGTTTAACATTGAAATACCAAATAATATGAATATATTTGCAATGCAATAATTCACGTAAAATAACTTAAGGTTGGGTGATAGTAAGGATGTACATGGACCGATCTTGATGAGGGTTGTGTTTGACTCCGATACTTTGAAGCCTATAATCAGTTATAACTGGTAAGTCATGTTATGAGAATGTAACCCTATAATCGGTTATAATTGATCCGAATAATTCGTTGTATTGGATGCGTTTGTTTTGTTGCTATTGTAAGAATCTTTCAAACAAACACATATCTTCGACAATTATGTCAATAAATCCGTTAAAATCTTATTAGTTGCCATTATAACGGGCCTTAACCAGCTTGGACCAGGTCATCCATATTCGGTCCACGACTGGGCCTTAACCCACTTTTGGCCACAACGATGTCTTAAACTTCTCCAGTCTAAAAGTTGGACCGAAATGGGCCTGAAGCCTGAAGACCTAGTGGAGTCTATAACCCGTTCCAAGCTCGACTCAAAACCGATTTCCGATCTTTTATACATCTCTAATTGATAATACAACACCCAAATAAATATGATAATTTGAAAGTGAGTTTGCAACCTAAATTGAAATCAAATAAAAAGAAAGCATATAAAGTGAGGCTCAAATGAGAAAGACGATCAATTTGGGAGAAGACAATAAGGTGTCGTTTGTTTTTTAAGAGGTCTAAAGTCTGAAGTCTTAATTTAATTATGATTAATAAGAGGTGATGTGTAAAAAGATCTGAATGATTCAGACTTAAAGCCATTAAGAGATTTTTTTTAAAAAAAACAAACAACCCCTAAGTTTCCAAGATTGCGGCTTGATGTTACCAAAAATTTACATTTCGTTGCATCCAAGATTTTTGTTCCAACAATCGTATGAAGAATGGATGAGAGAAAAATACTCTCATTTCTAGACATGGTATGCACACTTAGGTGGTGTTTGTTTTTTAAGACGTCTAAAGTCTTATTTCACTTCTGATTAATAAGAGGTGGTGCTGAAGTTTGAAGCAATAAGACTGTTTGTTTTTGTAGCGTCTTGAGAGAAATGAGAGCATATGAACTGAGACGGCGATAAGAGGTTTTAAGAAGTTAGGTCAACTTCTTATTTCAGATGTATTTAAGAGTTGAGAGGTTTCAAAAACTGGAGAAAAACAAACAATCTGAATATAAAAAGGTTTGACCGATTCAGACTTAAGAGCTATTAAGAGGGTTTTTTTGAAAAAACAAACAACCCCTTAATCATATATTATTAAACACACGTTGCTTTGAGCGACACATAGTTGGCGGCCTTTCCCCACGAACTTTGGTTTGCGTACACCGAGTCGCCCGCGTCTCTTTTGAATGTATTTAATCATATATGATTAAACGTTCGAATCACACGTAATCATACATGATCTTCAAATTTCTCGCATTCTCGTAAATTTATCAACTTTTCGTTTGATCCTCCCCTCCCTCTCTCTATATATAATATTAATGAAACAAAAAGAAAGCATAGATATTATATTATATATCATGAAACAAAGTTAGCTCTTGCTTTAAAGCAAAAATGTTCACAGGTACTAAACTAAGCCTGCAAACCTGAATCTAAACCTTTACAAACAAAGATAGAGAGACATTTATAAACTCTCAGACCACCCTTCTTTCTTTTGCTATTTCACAAAAAAGAAAAAAAAAACATCGCTATGGCTACGGCCGAGGCTGTGTACGGCGGAGGGTGGTCGTGGTGGTGATGTTTTAGTTTTAACTCAAGAATCAATCAAGACTGTTCCCTCCATATCCGGCCGGCCACTTTCAGCTTCAGCTCCTGCCGATCACCACCGGAAAAGAACAAGGCTATATTTCTTGTTATGATCAATCCGTCTAGACTATCTCTAACCGTCTTGTGACCATCACGAATGCTCCTCGGTACCCCTTGCCATTTTAGCTTTCTCCCATTCCCACCCACCTCGAGGCTGTAGCTGAATTTGCTCGCCTCGTTTTCATCCCCCATAAAACGCAAGAACGCCATGTAAACCGGTGCCATCCCCAGATGAAACGCCTCAAAATGCAAACAGAATTGATACCCGAAACAGTTGAAAATCTACACCCGACAACACAAAATTTCAAACTTTATTTTCAAACACGCTGCAAATCGGTGTTTTTTTCTAATCAAAACTCAATCATCTGACCTAACAAAAACCAGGGTGAATTATGTAATCATTTTGCCTAAAAGATTGTTCCGCAGTTCACAATTAGGGTTTTTATGTTCGAGTTAGAGTCCTAACGAGACTGCATCTTGCATTTGTATTAAAGTTTATGGGGAAATTCAGAAGAAAACCGCAAGTATTTTAAGAATATGGAAACCAACTATTTCATCAGTTATTCACAATGAATAACCCAAAAATATACATGAATACTATTCATCATGATTTTCATTATTGATGATATTCATCATGAATATCTATCACGATATTCGTCATGAATAATTCATGAATAATCCATAAATAGTTAGTTCCAAGTTCTCAAAATATTTATGGTTCTCATTTAAACCTACCCCTAAAGTTTGGCAGTTGTTGAATGGTTTGGTGCAGAATGATTAAGAGGCTCTTATGATATAGTGCAAAATGAAATATGGTTGTTTGCTAATTGTTCAGAATAAAATTAGGGCGTTGAATGGTTAAGGGAGGGCCAAGATACAAAATCATTCAGAGGGTTTTGTAACCATTAAGAGTTAGACCTTTTTTTTTTTGCCAAACAAGATTCACCTCTTAGCGATTCAGAGGTTGTCGCTTAATGGAACCATTCAGAGGTAAACAAACAGTCCCGTACATCTACTCTAGGAGTCTAGGGAGAGGGAGAGGGATATCATATCTTACTGTCAACATCCAAGTGGCGATTTCAATTTCATGAGGATTGGGCTTGACATATCGGTGGTTGAAGGTGGAGCCCTCGTGCATGTCAACATTGTGATCGGCCTTGAGATGTGCAACCAGGAATGGGATATCACCTGTGACGTAGCATTCCGTGCCTGCATACGGGCAATTATATCCACGATACTTGCAATTCTCTTCGTGTCTTATCCTAGTATGATACGGGAAAATATCTTGGCACCCCAAATAACGGTACTTGCATGGCAACTCTATTGACTCTGCAACTTTCTCCAACGCCAAACACCGTATGTTTCCAAGCTCTTGGCGGCATATCGGGCAGCTATTTTGCACTTTAGATTTACAAACAACACATATCGTGTGGCCATTTGGACACTTCACAAAGTAATAACAAATATATTAGCGAATTTGATACCAAAACTTTGAACACCATATATAATCCAAAAACAATTAAATTGGAAAGTTAGAGCCCTACATCGGCTAGACACGGTCCATCTGACCTCTATATACGCTAAAACCTCCGCCTCTCTATAATGGCTCTTTAGAGAGAGGATCAAAGGGGTTCCACATATTCTAACATGGTATCAGAGCAAATGTCTAGCATCTCTAGGGATCCAAACACACTCAATTGAGCCTCTGCTCAATGGTGTGTGTCTAGCCTCTATTTGAAGGGACGTGTTGGAGTCCAACATCTGCTAGACGCATTTAGGAACCTTAAGGGGGCGTTTGGTTCGCAGAATGGAATTTGATGGAATTGGAATCCATCGAAGGAATTTGAATTTGAAGGAATTGGAATGGAATTTGATGAAATTTGACCACGCGTTTGGTTGATAGGAATGGGATGAAATTCAATTCTTTCATTTGAGGCAAGGAATGATGAATTCCTTGATTTGTGGAATTCAAAGGATTCCTTCATTATCAATATGTGAACCAAACAAAGAAATTGGAATTTGGTCAAAGAAATATCCATTCCAATTCCTTCAAAATCCATGAACCAAACACCCCCTAAATATTTTAGGAACCCATGAACCACCTTTTTGTGAGTATTCACGATGAATTACATGATAAAATATTCATGATGAATGTCGTGATAGACATTCATGATGAATACTATAAAAAAAAGTAGTTTCTTGGGTTCCTAAAATATTTAAGATTCCTGCCCCCGGTTCCACATATTGGTATCAATATCCATTAGGTTCGTGTCACCACAAGACAAAACGCAACAAGAAACTTTCCCAACAAAACAAGAGAAAATTTGCGTTTTTATCGGCAATACTAGTAGTCATTAAGCAACAAGGCTAAAAGGTCGGTAATGAAGATTAGAAGAGAACATACTTGATGAATAGGAGGGTGCATTATGCTTAGGCATACAGGACACTCAAGTAGCTCATGAACCGCACTATTTGACGCCAATCCCTGCCTTCCACCACCCGATACACACAATCTCAGGCAACTTCTTCCTTCCATGCTTGAAGATTTAACGCCATACTCACCACGTGATTCACTAACATCCTGATAAATATTACCTCCAGGACCCATATCTCTATAGTTTCACCTTCTGCTTTTTTTGGATCCTGCCAAGCACAACCAAACCAAAAATTATTCGATCTAGCTTCCACATTTATACCGTTCTTTTCTCCCTTTTTTTGGCATTTCACAAAAAGCATGAACTTTTTACAATTATTAACCAAGTAACTCAAAACCATAGGCACCAATGAACAAAATGAAAACCATATAGCATTTGGTTTTTTCATTGCAAACAAAGAGTCTTTCTTGATTTGCAAAAATGGGCAATTTCAGACTAATTAAAGAAAAATAGAAGTGCAAATAAACAGTTGTATTCCTTCCAAAGTTGCTCATCTTGCAAAAAACAGTGGTTGTTTTGTTGCATATTTGCAAGAAAAATGGTCCCTTTATCCATCTGTCCAAGGTTCGAATCCAGGCGTACACAATAATTGTGGCCACTTTACGGTCATAATTTGCCATGGGATTAGTCTACGCATAGCCTAGAACACCCTTCCAAAACAAAAAAAAATGGTCCCTTTACATAACACAGAAAAGATGCACAAATAGTTGTCAAATACCTAGGTTTAGCTATCAAACACAAATCTTAGCATGTTTAGTTGTTTACAAAACCTAATCAACACAAAAATGCAATATGTGATTCACAAGCTCATGATCATTAATTACAGAAGTTTAAACTATGAGTGTTGATACATCTACAAAACAGCAAACTCACAATCTAACTACAAGAGTTAAACCATCATCAAACCCTTAAAGATAATCACTTTTCCCTCAAAATCAACACACCCTAATCAAATTCCAACAATTAAAACACACCCATAAATAAGCTCGTTTTCAATCAAGAAAAAGAATTACAACAAGAAAGAAATTGAGAGAAAAAATAGCGCAGAACTAACCAAGAACTGCAAACCCCAGATGAGAAATCGAGTAAAATCACTCAACCCATGAATCAATAATTGGGGGAAAATTGATGTAAATGAGCCACGACGATGGGTGGGTTGTGATGAGGTGGAACCTAAAGTTTGAAAGCCGGAGTCTAGATTGACGTGTTGAAGCCGGAGTCGGTATTAAAAATAGAAATTGATGATTACCCAAGAAAGTCAAAGATTTGGGTTAATCTGGAACTCAATCAGTTCTAGCGATGGAACAGTAGTAGAATTTATAAAAATTTGGATTTGGGGCTCCATGATAGAAGCGTAGGGTGTACAGCTAAGTGGGGATTTGGGGGAATTTTTTGTTTCAAAGTCCCAAATTCCTTGCTTGTTTTGTGTTGTCATTTTCTTGTTTACAGAGTGTCCAAGTGTTGGCTTGTAACTTGGTATAACAACATTTCAATTATTGTATGTATGTATTTATAAAATAGGATAACTAACCAAGGTTCTAAATGGCGTGAGGCGTGGCGTGGCGGCGATGTCAAGTCTCAAGCCTTTGGAGCCACGACGAAGCCATGGCGTTTTCAAGGCGTGACTTATGGCGTCAAGTTTCTATTTCATATATAATATTATATATAAAAACGTATGTTTTGTAATGTTAATCAGTGAGTCAATAGTAATTATAGGGAAGTTAAATTAGGTTGTATATATAAAAAACTTGTAAATAAGACATTAAAAACGTAAAAAAAATCAAATATCTCATTACAATAACCGTGCATTAGGCCATGGCGTGTCACGGGTTTAACGTGGCGTGACACACAAGCCTTGGTGTGCGGCGAGTTTTTTAGAACATTGTAACTAACTAGTATTTATTATTTAGCATACAAAATGATATCATTTTTTATTAATGTATGGTAGATTAAAAGAAATAAGACATGTATTATATAAAATATATATATAGGTTCAAACAAAAAGATTAAGGACCGTTTACTAAACGCTTATCGGATAAGTGTTTATCAATACCATTTACCTTATTGATTGAGCATAGTAAGGACTGAGAACCTTACCCGGTAAGAAGCAAAACGAGGACCAAGAGTCTTACCCTATATGTGTGAGAAATGACTCTTACCCGGTAAACGCTTATCGGGTTTAAGGTGCTTACCAACGATCCATTTTCATGGTTAAAGATGTTACACGATAATATAAATAATAAATTAAGGTGAATCGTTTGTCGATAAACGTTTACCCGGTAAGAATTTGGTAAATGACTCCTAAGTACATAAAAAGATAAAGATAAGAATTAGGTTTACGTGTCAATGGATTACTCAAAAACAATAATACTCTTTTTTTTTAAATTAAAAATAAATTACTTTATATTATAAGACTAACTTATCTTAAATATAATTAATACTTTAATTAAATAAATCATATTAAAAAACCGGGCATTCAATTTCATACCCATATCGATAATATATTTTTTCCTATTTTTTTGTTGGTTTATGCATAAATTGATATGTATATATTCATCATAAATACTTATGTATGTTGACGTGTATACTAGTATTTCTTCATATCAATATTGAATATCTTAAAATCAAGTTTACAAGTTATTATAACATACATACCAAACCATAAAAATAAAATTCATATGATTTTTTTTTTCTTTTTACTTTTCTACCACACAAAACCATAAAAGTAAGAGGAACACAAGCAAGGGCGGACTTGTAGTGGTGCCAACGGTGGCACATGTCACCGTATTGTTCCTCCGTCGTAAGGTAAAAAAAAATTGGGTTTGTGAAAAGTGCAACCGTATCGTTTTAGAAGGTGCAACCATACCTCATAATCAACCAAAAAAACTTCTTGAAAATCAACCAAAAAACCGAAAAGGTCCCTCGAAATCGATAAGAAAAACTTATGAATCCCTTGAAACCAAGCAAAAGAACTTTAAAAATCCCTCGAAAGGTGGAATAGACTAAAAACACATCGAGCGATATTAAACGTTGGTAAAAAGATGAAGACATATCGATAAAAACTATATGAAAAAAATATGGTGTCATTGTATGAAAAAATTCTTGGGTCCGCCCCTGGACACAAGTGATGGAAGCATGAAACATGATTGACGGTTTAAATTCCCAACTTCATAATCAAGATTGAATTGTTCTGTTTTGTTGTATACACTTCTACTATTCAATAAATTACAACAAATAATCTATTCAAATATGATTTTTTATATCTTTTGAAAAATAACATTTATTTGGACAAAAAGTTGATTACCAACAACCCCAAACAACCCACAAAAATAAATGCTACTTTTCTCTTTGACGTATAGCTCAATTGACAAAAAGAACATAACAACTTTGATTAAAAACAAGACATGTCATGGGTTTCGATCCAAGACCCCGCTAACCTCAGTTACCGAATGAACCAAAAAAACAATTTATTTACCAACTTATCTAACACCTGTCTCAAGTAAATCACATGATTCATATAAGAAAAATCAAACATTTCAAATAACTGTTAAATTAATAGAATTGACTTACAAAAAAATTCGTAAAAATTGAACTTGAAATTCGTATTTTATGAGACATCACGTTTCAATGATTGACAGCAAGCTGAACCAAATGGGATTTCTAAATTTTCAATTAGTTTGTGAATCCTAATCATAAACCAAAATCGTTTAGAAAATAATGACATGATATAATATATAATATACATGGGAGGGATGATTTGTAAGGGTTGGGTTATTCCGTTATTGTGAGAAGTTGAGATTAACGTGAGAAGCGTAAGAAGTGGTTATCAACCGTTGGATGAGAAATTGATGCATATTAGGATGAGATGAACCGAGATAAGATGCATTGTTATGCACCGGTTCAATTCCTTTCTAAGCTACAATTCATGGAAGGACATTTGATTAAAAGTGATCAACAGTTTAGATACACTTCTCGCGCTTCTCACATTAACCCCAACTTCTCACACGATTTTTCGCCTCATTTGCAAACAGTGGCGGATCCAGAAACTTTTATTATTGGGAGCACATTTAAGGGTGTCCAAAAATTTTTGGAAACGAATAACTCTTTCAAACTAATACTTATTTTGGTTTATTCGATTTTCGGTTTAAACAATTCAGTTTAATCGAATAAGTAGAACTTATTCAATTCGATTTTTTATTATTTTTTATACTATTTTTGATAAAAATAAAATATATTGACTCATTAAATCATTAGCATTATAGCAACCAAAATAAGAGATATAAAATGATTCTCAAGAGACTGAAACTTATAAGTCAAGGGAAATAGAGTTTAATTGATCCTTAAATTAATCTCTTTGAAGTAAAAGTTGTAAATGAGATAATCTATATCTATACTATATTATAAAACATGGATAAAAAACTCTTAAATACAAATTATTAGGCATAAGGTACCATCATTTTATGCAAGATTTTAAAAATCTCTTAATTTACAAGTATCAAAGCACAAGATACATATTACTACTGCAGGCTTCTAACACTCACCAATTTGGAATGTGCAGAGTCTTTATTTTATACAGACATTTCCATTTATCACTATTTATCTATACTATATTATAAAACACAGATAAAAAAACTCTTAAATACAAATTATTAGGCACAATATACCATCATTTTATGCAAGATTTTAAAAATCTTTTAATTTACAAGTATCAAAACACAAGATACATATTACTACTGCTGACTTCTAACACCCACCAATTTGGTATGTGCAGGGTCTTCCTTTTATGCAGGCATTTCCATGTATCACTATTAATTAATATATTATATTACTATATTTTTGTTTTAACTATATTATTAAATATGTAATTGGTTATTTTTTCTATATGTCATTAAAATAAATAAGATAATCATTGAATTCTAACAAAATACTTAATTTTTTTATATAAAAAACATTATATTATTAAGCCTAAATTAAACAAGTTTATAAAAAAAACATTATCATTTTCTCAAAACCATCCAAAATCATACTGTAAATCGACAAAAAATAAAATGAAACATTAAAATCGTGATAAATCTCGTTGCATTGTGCGAGTACGCTTCTAGTTAATACATTATATTACTATAAATTTGTTTTAATTATATTATTAAATATATAATTGGTTATTTTTTCTACATGTCATTAAAATATATAAAATAATCATTGAATTCTAACAAAATATTTATTTTTTTATATAAAAAAGATTATATTATTAAGCCTAAATTAGACAAATTTATAAAAAAAATACATTATCACTTTCTCAAAATCATCCAAAATCGTACCGTAAATCAACAAAAAAACAAAAAATAAAATAAAATATTAAAATCATGATGTATCTTACTGCATTGCACAAGTACGTTTCTAGTAAAAATTAGATTTGATGTCTTAACTTTAATTTGTTGGGGGCCTATTAATAATTTTTGGCTAAAGGAAAAAAATTAAACATAAAACGTATCCTTCAATTAGTGTGATTCTTGGGGTTTGTTGGGGCCTGTGCCCCCTACCCCTTTGCTCCGTGTCTGCCAATTTGCAAACCTATCTTATAGTGCAAACTTTACGCACCAATTTCAATCAATGAATGAATTTCTTTTATTTTTTGGTATATTTTAATTATAAGGATAAGTTTGTGTTTGTCATCTTATATTTAATCCATCTGTATATGATAGTTATATTATGCAGTTATTTATGGATAGGTTTCAATGTTAAACGGATAATTATGGTATTAATTTTTTTATTAACAAATATCCGATATCAATGTTATTAATTTAATTTTTTTTAAGATATCGGTGGTTTCAGTGTTTCTTCAGGGGTCTTCTTCTTCAGTGGAATAATGAAACAGTTGCATGTAGGAGTTTCTTTTAATGAAACACATGTTCGGTATATATTCGGAAGTGATGAAACGTTTTTATCGACATTTGTTTAGAATAGATATGAACTATTCGAATTGTGGTGAATGCAATTGATGAAACTGTTTCATCGATCGATCCTTTTGATGCAATTGATAAAACTGTTTCATGGATCCTTAATTAAAAATATTAATTTTGATGATTTTGTAATTAATTATAAATTATAAATTGGTTTTGGAAGATTTTGTCCTTCCTAGATATTTTCCTTAATTAAAAATATTTTTTTTTATTAACATAAATAACTCAATTGATACAATCTATGGTGGTTAGATGAGTTGCAAAGTTTTCATTATAAAGATGATTTGCAAATGAAACCACCTATATATAATAGACAATTTCAAATACAAACCGTGTAATTCTTACAAACTTTAATCCATGTTTATATTAGGAAAAATCGAGATATTCATGGACAATTATCATGATTTATTAATTATAATTGAGATAAATATGGAAAATGATAACGTTTATTCATTATGATCATGACTTTAAATTAAGAAACAAAATGAAATCAGATATTTAATAGACTAAATGAACAGCTAAGATTGATTTATATGATTTAAAAGAATTACATGATTTGTATAATGTTTCGAAATCCCTCTTTTTACTCGCATTTAATATACAATATTGATTTTGTTTTGATGTACACTTAAATTAAACATATAACTTTTATAAAACCATTTAACAAACATTTTGATAAAGAAATCAAATCAAAACAAAGCAAGCTACATTTTCTGTCCTCCATTCTTTCAGTACAAAAAAGTTTGCATGGGTCAAAATAGTTGGATACAGGATGAATATTCACAAAATCCCATCTAATGACTTTTCTAACAGAAAACAACATTTTGTTTACAAATTTATCAACGGTGTAACCGGGAAGAAGTTCGGGTTGATCTCCTGGTTTCTTGAGATGGACCCGACCCAGACCCATCGTTAGATGTTTGAACCTTCTTTCTACGCTGACCAATAGACTCTTCGTCTTCAACCTTTCTGACCCTTCTACTCGAGGGATCAGAGGATGGTTGAACCTGAGACGGACCATCGGACTCATCCTCTTGACCATCTCTCGAGCTTCTAAGATTCCTTCTACCCAACGGCTCAGAAGGTGGTTGACTCTCATCCTCTTCAACAATTCTGGATCTTCTTGGCCTTTTCCGCACGAGAGGAGGCTGATGGACATCTGCATCCTCTTCTTCAACGGCTTCTGCTTTTGCCACCACGTATGGCCATTGTGTACCACACTTCGGGCACACTTTGTCTATCTGTATTTACTAATATCAACAATGATTACCTGCTAATCTAATTACATAATCAAAATATTTGGAGGAAAAAAAAGTACCCTGCTTTGAGAGAATTTCGCCTTTAGACAGTACTCGTGAATACGAACTGTACAACTTCCATTTGGGCACAAGTCTGCCTGGTAATTATAAACATCAAGAAAGATGTGCATCAGATACAATATAAGCACTCATCTCTGCAAAAACCTTTTTTTAACAGCAACAAAACTTTATTACCAAACAGCCAAAAAGTAAGTTTTACAGCCGAAAAGAACCAAAACAAACATCTCTGCGAAAATCTTAAAATTCAAGAAAGCACAAAAGGAAGCTTTTACATCAAGATTTTTACAATAACAAACCCAGTATATCCCACCCAATGGTGGGGTCTGGGGAGGATGAAATGTACACAGACCTGACCTCCAAACAAACCCAGTATATCAAGATTTTTACAATAACAAACCCAATATATCCCACCCGAAGGTCAGAAGGTGGGGTCTAGGGAGGATGAGATGTAGGCAGACCTGACCTCCAAGCAAACCCAATATATCAAGATTTTTACAATATGACAGGTAATGACTTTTACAAGGAATAGGATCAATAGAGGAAAAAAAAAACGTGTAGCATGATGACAGCAAAAATGCCAAAGGATTGCACGATAAGTCATATACTATATGATGCAGATAACCAAGAAAGGGTTTGAAAGTTGTATGGATGATGGGGCAAGTGAGAAGCTCAAACTCGGATTGCTATTTGAAGGAATCCAAGGGACCGTTTACCAAACGCTTACTCGAGTAAGCGCTTAACAAGTCATATTATCTTACCAAATGAATATGACAAAAACCAAGAATCTTACCCTGTAAGAGCTAAGGCAAGGACCGAGAGTCTTACCTGGTAAGTGATGGCGAGACTCTTACCACGGTTAGCGCTTACCGGAAAAATTGTTGCATACGATACCGTTTTGGTGGACTAAAATCTTACCCGGTAAGCAAGTGATAGTGTTGAATTTTACCGCTAAGTGCTTACCCGAGTAAGCGTTTGGTAAACGGCCCCTAAGTTAGAGCTGATTCAGTCAAATGATTTGTTGATTAGTGTTACTGAAGTTCCTCATGATTTTCATCAATGGGTCCAGTAATATGCGTTACTGCAGCCCAATCACAGTTATAGTAGTAATGATTACGTCAAAAGTCCAGTCTAATAAAGAGTCAATAATCTGCAATTACGTGATACAAGGATGTTTTGTCAGTTGAATAACTGTTTCTGTTCCTGTCCCTGTCCTTTACTTCTAAGCAAAATTTTAGCCAACTATACCATACTACTTTTCAAGAAAATATAATCTCAAGTTAAGAGGTACACCAAAAACTTTCATGCGATCAACAAACTTCATACAATTAATGGTGTGTCTAAAAGAAGGTTAGACAGATGAAGAATCTCAATTCACAAAGCAATAAGAAAAAAACAAATGCAGATAAAGAACCTTAATTCCAGCTTCATTGCAGACATCACATGTAGGAACTTCATTGTTATGAAACCAACTCCTAAGATCCAGGAATGATCTAACACCAAGTCCGATTTTACCATCAGGTGTGGTACACAACCATTGATCCTGAACAAATTCTTGTAAAGATTTCTCTTTTTGAGACATTGAAAAATTCTTGAATGCTGGAGGGACTTGAGTTGAAGCACCCTGCAATTGTGATAATTGAAGTCAGTTTGGAATTTATGGTCTGCTTCTATTATAACTTGGTCAAAATCCAAGCATCCTATAAAAGACCATGTGTGGCACCTTTTTTGATCTCCGTATGTATCTATCTAAACTACCATCCTCTATAGTCTCTATCAGTAACCACCTAAAAATTCTACAAGCCCAAGTGAATGCACTGCTTATCTGTTCTAGTTTACTGAATATCTGTAACCATAACCGATGAACTTCTATCTCAGTTCAAAGGGATGGGCATCTCCTGCATAGCATATCCTTCTGAAAAGGACAGACATCAGGGGAGAGAAGATAAAAGGTTGATTACAGTGCAATAAGGTTCATCAGCTTTCCTAGGATTGGGAAAGGAAATCTCTGGACCCGTTTGGTTTGACGGAATGTTCTTGATGGATTTGGATTTCGTGGATGGGATTGGAATTAGAAGGATTTGGAGCGTGTTTGGTTTGTAGGATTTCTAATGGGATTAGATTTCATTCTTTATAAATAATTTATAAAAATAATTAAATTGCTTTTTATTAATTGATTATTACAAAACGTATGTCTTTAACATATATTAAAACATTATTACAAACAAATTCTATGAAATCCCATGAAATACCAACTACCCCATGGGATTTCTAAATCCAATGTTTGTGGGATTTCAATTCCAGACTTCCCTTTAAACCTAATGTGGGATTGGAATGAAAGTTAATCCCAAATCCTACCATATCCTGCAAACTAAACAGGGTGCGTTTGGTTTGCCAGAATGGATTGGAATTGGAGGGATTCAGATTTCAAATCCATTCCAATCCCGTGTTTGGTATGCCATAGGATTTGGAATCGAAGGGATTTGAAATCCCAGGATTTTGTTGAAATCCCGTGAATGATGGATATGGAAATCCAAGTGGTGAGGCTGGTATTTTAAATCCAAATCCGCCGGATTTCATGAAAAAAATAGTGCGCCTCTCTAATTTCAATATTAATATGACAAGAGGGAGTGGGGCCATGGCCAGTGGAGGACACTAGTAATTGGAGTTGAGAATTATTTGCAGTTAAAAAAAGTCAGATTTTTAATATTTTTAATTAAAAAATAAATAGTTTTATACCAATAATGGAAAATATTTTAATACTTTTACGCTATAAATTTGGTCCCTAAATGTAAAATCAACTTTTTTTTCTTTTAACGGTGGGTATCCAGGGCAACATGCGCGTACCTCGACTAATCTTAAGGGCCCTGAAGAACAGTCAGGAAAATCTCCAAAGGTCTTACAGGACTCGAACCGGTAACATCTGAGAAAAATCCCCAAATACTCATGTCTTATTGTCAGTTTAGCTACCTCACAATGTAAAATCAACTTGCAGGTTTAATCCATTGTTTTTTTTTTGCAATTTTAATGTAGACTCGAATTACTGAATAGTAAATAGCGCGCCTCTCTAGTTTGTATTAATATGTAGCTTTGAAACAATGAAGTGGATGATTAAATATGGAGTTTACAAAAAATAAAAGAGATTTGATGATTAAATATACAATTTTAGAAAAATCGATAAAAAAAAGTAATTTACCAATAAAAAAAATTATTTATAAAACAAACAAATAATAACAAAAAAAAAATCTCAAAATAAATCCTACAAACCAAACAAGATTTATAAAGGAATGGAATTCAAATCCATTCCAAATCTTATAAACCAAACACATGAAGGGATTCCAAATCCCTCCAAATCCAAATCCTTACATGAAATCCAACCAATTTCCCGCAAACCAAACGCACCCTAAGGGGGTGTTTGGTTCATGGATTTTGAAGGAACTGGAATGGATAATTCCTTTGGCCAAATTCCAAATCCAATGTTTGGTTCACATAATGAAAGATATGGAATCCTTTGAATTCCATTGAATTCCACAATTTAAAGAATTCATCATTCTTTGGCTTAAGTGAAGGAATTGAATTCCTACCAACCAAACGCATGGTCAAATTCCATTCCAATTCCTTCAAAGTCAAATTCCTTCGATGGATTCCAATTCCATCAAATTCCATTTTGCGAACCAAACGCCCCCTAAGAGTCTTGTGCATTTCGCAAAGAGAAAAGCAACCCAAGGCCCCAATGCAGAGTTGGTTGCTAACAGAATTTTGCTTGCAGATGGTAGAAATAAACAAACCTGGTTTTCTAGCCGAACATTAAGAGCGGCAATATTAGAAATGGTACCCTGAGCTGTGGCATCTTGAACTATCGCTTCAATCTGTTTCAAATCAGTCATTATATCCAAGCATCAGTAGTTCAGTAAAAACCATCCAAGACTCCAATTGTAGACTAGTTTTGCATGCATATTTTTACCCATTATCTTTATGATGGTATGGATATCTTTGTTATTCTAATACCTTGGAATTATCCATAACCAGGTGTGTTGCAAAAAAAAGAGGGAAAAATCTTGGATTCCAACACTCAAGAAACTAGAGATGTCTGATTGATTTGAAATATTATGATAGCAACAAAAAAAATACTCAGAGTAGGACTAGAAAACCATTTTACCACCCACAATATTTCTCATTGTGGGGGAGGGGGTCAAGAAGAAACAAGAATGAACAAAATTGAGAATACAAGCAACACATACATTGATTTAATTGATATTACAAGAATCACAAACTTTGTTTCTCAAACTGTACAAATTAAAATCCCAACCTAGTACTCCTAGCTGATGGCTCTCTTGCATGGGTGAAATAGCATTTGTAGATCATATGTGAAGCGTTAACTTCCAGACTCTATAATAGCCTTTTCATGAAAGACATTTTTATTGCACTTTTAGTCTAATAGAACCAAGGAGGTTCTTTGTAAGTGATTCAAGCCTCTTCTTTGCTTGCTATTTTGATGATCAAAACCTTAAGCCCGACACAATAACTCAAAAAACTTGAAACCTACCTCAACATTTCAACCACAAAGCAAAAATCCCAACCTAGTAAATCTGTTCACAGCTTGCCAATGTCAAATCGAGATGAAAACTTGCAAAATAACTTACTCCACCACCAGTCGTACACATCCTATTATATTAATTGTAGTTAGTTACTGCACTTTGCATGCCTCTTTTAGTTGACTGGTTCCCGAAATCAATTATACTGGTGCTCTAATTAGACATTCAATCCCAACCATACGAGTCATTCCTCTTCTGCCACCTCAAGAAACTTGTTTCCTGATTATACCTGAGCACATTTATTAAGCTTATAGACCTTTTTCTTCTTTTTGCTTCTTGGGAATCAAATGATATTCTGTTTTACATAAGAGCCTAGATAGCATGAATTTTATGCATTTCAATATGGTTAGTCAAACCTTTACTTGAATCTCCATGCAGTTAACAGAACTGAAATATACAGTTGCAGTATGCCTGAGATTCAACAATGCATACTTGGTCAAACCAAAAGTGCATGAAAACTTACAATGCCCTTATAGAAAGCAATTTGAGGTACAGTATATCTTGTTCCAAGCTTGGATTGCTCATCTGCAACATTGTTGATCACTCCATAATATACACCACCCTCATACTGGTTTCTGCATGCCCGTAACTCAAATTGAACATAAGACAGCTCCATGTTTATCTTCCGCAGATACTCATTGAATAACTGTTGATGAGAATCTGAAAAAATATGACAGTGTCTTTTATATAGAGCAGATGATTTACGATCCAATGCGCAGAACAACTCTAAGAACAAAAAACAAAGCAACAAATAATACAAAAGAACCAACATTTAAACTTTTCAAGAAACTCTGTAAGTGGTGCCAAACTGCCAATACATTTTTCCGGGTTAAATCTTATAGAAAGCATACTAGAAGAGCTTCGTCAACATAAAGTAGGTTAATAATATAAATACAGTTAATTGTAAATGATATTACTCTCAAGTCTCAAGTCCCTAAAATGAACTACAACTGACATGAGATGAAACTACAAAAAGTGAAAAATAAAATGGCAGCCAATAAACAAGTCACTTATTTCGGCAACAGGTATATCATTTGTAACTTCAAATTCAATTCTAAACCAAATAATCTGTTTACAGAATTCGAAAATCTTTCTTCCTATTGAATTATCAAATTCTTAATGATTGATGATTCAACACACATTGATTACTGACAAACTTATGAAAAAGGGAATTTAATATAAATAATATAGATCATGATATAAATTTATCAACAGTTCATAATTGGTAAGTTTTCTTACAAATTCTAATGTAATTATCAATTTCTTACAGAAAGTCCGGTATTTACAACAATTGAAATTTTGAAAAGTACCTCATTTCATTTGAGAAAACTAAAATGCATTTGTGTTTTGGACTGGAGGGAGTATATTTTACTAGCTGCAATTTAGAAGAAAAAGCCAGCTTCTAACACAGGACTAGAAACCAAGATCATGCATATATTACTGACCATTAATCACCCGACTCCCTCGATGCTTAAAAATCCCACACTGAAAGTATTATGGGTTTTAGTTGGAGAACTCATAGTCTTTTATTTTAGTGTATTATATTCTAGGGTTGGGTTCTGGTGAGAAGCATGAGAAGTGGTTATCAACCGTTGGGTGCACATTAGAATGAGATATACCGAGATGTACTGGATCAATTCCCTTCTAAGGCGCAATTAATAAGATTAAAAGTGATCAAGGGTTCAAATTCACTTCTCACGCTTCTAACGATAACTCAACTTCTCACACGATCTTTTGCCATATATTCTATACAGTACAGATCTGAAATCTAAGAAGAATGTGGTAACTATAACTCCAGTTGTGAACGAGACGCATTTTGATTTCTAACGCCAACCCTCGCCCTTCCCAAATGCAAACTTGGTATGGACTTTGCTGCAAAATCTCTTCAACGATTCTATCCATACTAAGCGTTTAAAGGTAAATCACAATCTGTTCTAGAAACGTTTACAGGCCACAACAATTTCGAACTTGAAACAAAAAACATTTCGCATTCAAAGAAGAAAGTATGTTATTCGTTTCTGCCACATACGATTTCAATCATCCAATATACGGCGTCTACGGAAGGTAGTCATTTCTTACAGTTAGATGCCCTATGCAGTAGAAACTTGGGAATTCAGTTTTATTTACACCATATGAATCGCAAAAAATAAACCTAAAATGGATGATCTTGTAAACTTGATGAGAAAAATAAATGATATATAGAGGGAATCGTTGTACGAACCTACACTTTTGCCAGTGACATCGAAGAAGATCGACTGAAATTCCTTCTCCTTGAGTGGACCACGAGATAACAGAGCTTGAATCAGCGTATGGTGCCTCCAGCATAACGGTGGCATTTCCGGCGGTAAGAAAGAATTCCTCAAACCCTAATTTGGATATGGGAAAACAAGAAGCTCGAGGGAAACCCTGGATTTCTTGGCAACTTTTGGGGAAAAAATTGGGGGAAATGAAGATTTGGGGAATAATGGCGGGAAAATTATGCCCTTTTATAATAGACAACCATCTACCATCATTTGCCATCACCAAAGCTTGATTAAGAGATTAATTAAGGGATGTTGGACCTGGTCATGGGTATCATCAGGACCCCAATTCCATAGGAGATTTTCAACGGGTATGGGGAATATTTTTTCCTTGTTTTCCATAAGAAATGGAGATTTCTAACAAATGATTCAGATGTACTTATAATAGGGGTATCCAAAAATACAGTTAGATTATATAAACTGGTCCAACCAAGTTAAATTGGACCATTTTTGGCAATTTAAGCGGTCCAACAGTCTGATCGGTATAAAAGATAGTCAAACTGTTGTATTGATTATACTTAGTTTTCATGTTGTAGGCTCGACCTTTATGGCCCAATTACAAGAAATTTGTCCAAGACATTATGTTTCTAGATTTTAGTTTTCATTTCTCAACTGATCGTGTTATTTAAATTGGCAAATTTTTGAAATACGTCAAAAATCAAATCCAAATTTCCAAATCGTACTTGGACTTGCTCAATGTTTATCCAAAATTCCAATCATTGTTGGTATATTTATTTAACTTTTTTTTCAACTTGCTCGGTGTTCTATTAATTTTAGATAGAAACGTTTCTTTTATAATTCGGTATATTATTTTTGTAATAACGTTATATTGGTAGAAATTTCATTGTGGATATAAATGTTATGTTTTTTTACTTCGAAGCCCATAAGAGACTCAAACCGCCTAAACTAGTCAAATCAGACTGTCCCTTCTGTTGTCCAGCCTGATCGGTTTTATTACTTTATGTCAAACAGCTCGGTTTGGAAATTTTCTTAAATCAACAATACGGTTTGGTTTATGGTTTGAGGGTTAAACCTAAAGTTTAATAAAACGTAATTGCAAACAATAAATCAAACCACACTTTGATTAATCGAAAAATAACTCAAAACCGACTGTTTACAATTGTGAATTCTTAATCCTAAATCTCGCTTCAGGCATGTATATATAGATCTAATTACCGACTTGTATTAGACTATAATTAGGAAACTAGGAACCGACTTATTCTTTTGTTTCCATAAATACCGATTGCTTGTTCACCAAGTGTTTGGATCCCACGACTTTAGGATTCCAACAATCACCCCCGAATCTCTAAGTCCTTCTAGAGACGTCTTCGATCCCGATCAAGCTCCTCATCTCCTTGAACTTGGTTCGAGCCAATGGTTTTGTGAGAATGTCCGCCTTTTGTTCCTCACCGAGAATGTACTCCACCTCCACTTGTTCGTTTTCAACACAATTGCGAATAAAGTGAAACCTCGTGTGAATGTGTTTACTCCTTCCGTGAAAAACGGGATTCTTCGTTAGTTCGATAGCCGACTTGTTATCAACTCTTATAACCACCTTCTCTTGCGCTTTGTTCATAATTTCTCCTAGCAAATCTTGAAGCTATATTGCTTGACATGCAGCCGTCGTGGCCGCCATGAACTCTGCCTCGCAATATGATAAAGCAACGGTATCTTGCTTTTGCGAACACCATGTTATCGGAGATATCCCGTAGTAGAAAATGTGACCGGTTGTGCTTTTTCCGTCATTTGGGTCAACATTGTGACTACTATCACTATAACCAATGAGTCGGTTTTGTCCCATCCTCTCGTACTTGATTCCGTATCCCGTTGTTCCCCGTAAGTACCGTAGGATTTGCTTGATTGCACCGTCATGTGATTCTCTTGGGCTTTGCATGTATCGGCTAACAACCCCAACCGCATATGCCATATCGGATCTTGTTTGCAAGAGATATCTAAGGCATCCTACCACCTTTCGATATTGTGTCGGGTCGATTTCAGGTTCGTCTTCGGACTTCGACAATTTACTTCCCGGGTCCATGGGAATGTGGGTCGGATTGCAATCATGTAAACCGGCTTCCTTTAGAATGCGTCGAGCATATGCTTCTTGGTTTATAGTAATCCCCGATTCTTCTTGCTTAACTTCAATGCCAAGGTAATAAGTCAATCTTCCAAGATCCGACATCTCAAAGTTCTTGGACATCTCAAATTTGAACATCTTGATCATGCTCAAATTTGGTCCTGTGACAAACAAATCATCAACATAAATTGCTAAGATTTGCAAGTTAGCCCCTTCATTTTTCCGGTACACCGATGGTTCTTTCATGTACTTTTGAAATTTCATGCTCTTCAAAGTCCCGTCAAGCTTCGTGTTCCATGCTCTAGGTGCTTGTCTTAGACCATATAGTGCTTTTGTAAGGCGATATACTTTATGCTCGTTGCCTTTCTTTATATAGCCTTCCGGTTGTGACACGTAAACGGTTTCATTCAATTCTCCATGCAAGAACGCCGTTTTAACATCTAAGTGGTGAAGCTCCCACCCATGAGTAGCCGCTAAGGCTATAAGAAACCGGATAGTTTCGATTCGAGCTACCGGAGCAAATACTTCTTGAAAATCGATACCGGGTTGTTGCACGTAACCTTTAGCAACCAACCTTGCCTTGTATTTATTAATGGTGTCGTCTACATTCTTCTTCAATTTGAACACCCATTTGAGTCCGATTGGCTTCACCCCCATAGGCTTGTTCACGAGAGTCCAAGTATTATTCTTGTTTATTAAATTGATTTCCGCATTCATGGCTTTGACCCACTCTGGTTCTTTCTTCGCTTCTTCAACTGATACCGGCTCGTCATTGGTTGTTAGGAGAAGTTCTTCGAGATTATCAAGGTCAAACTCATAATCTTGAAATCGTTTTGGAGGTACTCTTGGTCTCGAGGTCCTTTGGTTTGCAACTCCTTGTTGAACATTATTGTTGACCGGGCTTGGTTGTTCATTATCTTGTACTTCCGCTCCGTCTTCAAACTCGTGATCCGATTCAATCGGCTCAATTGGATCACTGTTTACATCGTTTCCTTGATTGTTGTTCGCCTCGTCTTCTGGGTAGTCCCATGGTACTATGAATGTGCCTGGTTCTTCATTGTCGGTTATTGCTTCTTTAACCCAATCCCACCCTTTGGTTTCATCAAAAATAACGTCTCGACTCACGATTATTTTTTGTGTTGTCGGGTTAAATAGCCGATAGGCTTTCGTACCCGGTTCGGAACCAAGATGTACTAGTGGTCTTGATCTTGCATCCAACTTCTTGAGTTTTACCGGTTCAACTTTTGCATGTGCTAGTCACCCAAATATACGAACATTTTCTAAATTTGGTTTTCTTTTATACAACTTTTCGTATGGAGTTGTATCACCAAGGACTCGTGTGTAAACGCGATTAATTAGATTTGTAGAGTGACTTACTGCTTCTCCCCATAAGTAGTTTGGAACATGCATTGCCTTCATTATGCTTCGTGTCATGTCCATAAGTGTTCGGTTTCTTCGTTCCACAATTCCATTTTGTTGCGGTGAATATGGGGCGGTAAGGTGGCGTTTGACTCCGTTTTGATCACAGAAATAATTAAACTCGAGAGGAGTAAACTCACCTCCTCGATCACTTCTAAACACATTCAAAGGCTTTCCAATTTCATTCTCCGCCAAAGCTTTAAACTTTTTGAAGTGTGTGAATGTCTCACTCTTTTCTTTCATGAGATAAATCCACATAAATCGGGAAAAGTCATCAATTAGTGTGAAAACATACCGATTTTGACCCTTGGTTGCCGGCGTGATCAGTCCGCATAAATCACCGTGAACTAGTTCCAATGGTCGTTTTGCTTTGTATGTCGTCATAGTCGGGAATGACTTTCTTGTTTGCTTGCCCACCAAGCAAGACTCACACAATTGATTCTCATGATCAAATTGGGGTAACCCTTTAACTAGACCCTTCTTGGACATATTTTCCATTGACTCGAAATTGATGTGCCCAAGTCTTGCATGTCATCACCACGTGTCTTCACTTAGTCTCGAATGAAGGCAAATCGGT
The DNA here is from genome assembly GCA_023525745.1 of Arctium lappa. Taxonomy (NCBI): domain Eukaryota; kingdom Viridiplantae; phylum Streptophyta; class Magnoliopsida; order Asterales; family Asteraceae; genus Arctium; species Arctium lappa. Next base: position 13,888,565 of record CM042056.1, on the reverse strand, counting down.
ACTCCAATTTTTAATTTTATTTTATAAAGGCGATTTGGAGTTCTTTGTACCTTCATTAATAAGCAATTGTCGGCATCATGCATGGTTAAGTAATTGTCTTTCATCCGAATGTCACACCCGGTTTCAGTTGCTTGTCCGAGACTAATAATATTATTCTTTAAATCTGGTATGAAATAAATCTCCGTCATCAATCGTTGTTGCCCCGACTTTCCTTGGAAGAGGATAGAGCCTTTTCCTTTGATTCCTACACATGAATTATCCCCGAACTTAACCCTCCCGGTTATGCCCTCATCGAGTTCGGAGAAAAACGACCGGTTTCCCGTCATATGATTACTCGCCCCGTTATCCAAATACCACACATCGTTGTCTTGTGAGTCATATCGAGACGGTATCACCTTCCCTTCGTTTAAAAACACGGTTTCATGAAAGAAAACGGTGTCATCTCCATCTTCGTTTTCATTGAGATTCGATTCTTGTAGCTTCTGAATTCGATCGGGACACTTAGATGCGAAGTGCCCTGGTTTGTCGCATCGATAACAAATAAGCTTCGATCTGTCCTTATTTTTATTTTCTTATTAGGGTCATCGTTGGACTGTTTTTGGGCCGGTTAACATTGGGCCAGTTGGATTTGTATTGGGTTGATCCATTTGAACCACTCGACCCATTTGACCCACTCGATTCTCTCCACTTTCCTTTTCCCCTTGACGAACCACCACCTCCTGTCGACGACCCGCCTCCACCTCCAGTCGATTTTGCGGCAAATAGAACCCTCGATTGACCATCTCCAGCATCGACTTCCCTGATTCTTTCTTCATATGCCTTCAATCGACCCACAACGTCTTCAAACCCTACCGATTTCAAATCCAGCACCTGTTCGAGAGACGCAACAATGTGTATGAAGTTTCTGGGCAGGGATTTGAGGAATTTCTTCACTAATTCCGATTCCTCAATCGATTCCCCTAAAGCCGACGACTTTGAGGATGTTGGGTCATCTGAAGATTTGAAGATGACCTCCTGATCTTCCATCTTATATCATCCTACTTAGAATATGTTTAAGGTTCTTTTAGCAGCTTGGTTTCTATACAAATGTTCGGTGAAGTCGAAGATCAGCCGAAGAAGACAAAGAAGGAGTACATCTCTCAAAGCGGATTGAAGATAGTCTCCTCAGCCTAAAGCCAAGCATGCCCAAGTGATCAACACCATCAGCCAGGATGGTGTCAATCACATGTCTCTCAGGAGTATGAAGGTGTCCTCACATCTTCAGGAGTCGAAGACCTCTCAGGTCTTCGGCAGCCGATGATCTCATCTCTCCTTAGAGTATGAAGGTGTTCTCACATCTTTAAGGAGCAGCCGAAGATTTCTCAAGTCTTCGGTAGCCAATGATCTCTCCTTAGAGTATGAAGGTGTTCTCACATCTTCAGGAGCCGAAGATCTTTCAAGTCTTCGGCAGTCTATGCTTAAGGATTTCTTTCAAACACATTGTACTTTCTGACAAAGTATATTGTGATATCTTGCATTGACATGGACCTCATCTGGAGATCAGATCAAGTAAGTTTTGTCTACTTCACCATTTTAAGGAAAGGTCTCTACCATCCTTCTGCAGGTCAACACTTCAAGCCAAAACACCTCAAGACAAAAGGTACATCCTGTACCTTGCTGAAGACCTGTGTCCATCCTTTGCTCAGCAGGTGTCCCATGCATTTAATGCATGAGGCACTATATATATGGAGGATGGTTCAACATGCAAGATCATCCAGCACAACCCAGCTCTACTACCTTCAAGTTCTCTAAGTGTCTGGCAACATTCTCTCTGCGAAGTTAAATTGTTTTCTAAGTGTTTTACAATTGTTCTTTATTCTCTATGTGTAAGATTGTTTGAACATATCTCATATGTTCTCTTCCGCAACAATCAAAGTTTTCTATGTGTAATTCTTGATTTCAAATCAATAAGAATTAAATGAAGTGAAAAATTGTGTGTATTGTATTCAACCCCCCCTTCTACAATACTTTGCTTGTTTATTTACTGCTATTTGGGACCAACAAGTGGTATCAGAGCGGTTTAGTTTAATTCAATAAACTAGATCCGTAATGGCAGCCTCTTCTTCTTCTTCTTTAAACAATGATTCTTCTCAAAACACCACTGATGTTTCATACGACAATGGCTCTATAGCCAAACCACCAAAGTTTAACCCCAATAACTTCTTCTTGTGGAAAAGTCGTATGATACTCTTTCTAGAAGGAGTTGACAGCAGATATCCTACTATCTTACATGAAGGTCCTTTTCTTTCTAGGGTTTGGGACCGGTACAATGCCAAAAAGGTAGATAAGGGAAATGCTGATGAGGACTCTTCTGAGGAAGAAAGAACTCCAGCAAATGGGAGATACATTGTAAAGGATCCCAGCAAATATAATGATGAAGACAGACGTCTTATAGCTCTTGATACTAAAGTCAGAGCCATCATTGCCCTTTCTCTGCCTGATGAGGTCTATCACTCCCTTGTTAACCTTTCTACCGCTAAAGAAATGTGGTCCACTCTGTGTGTTCTCTATGAAGGTACGTCTGAAGTGAAAAAGAGCAGAAAGATTGCTCTTGTAAGAATGTATGAACTCTTTTCTCATGAAAAGGGTGAATCTCTCTCAGACTACTACAATCGTTTTAACAGTCTTCTCAACGATCTTAAACTTGTGGGTCGCATTTATGATAATGAGGAAGTCTTGTGCAAGTTCATGGACTGTTGTAACTCCCCAAAAATAGGGATAACAAAAATCCGAAAATCGGACATGAGGTATACTAAAAATTGCCATAGCAAGAGCCTCCCAAAAGTGGGGAACATAAATGAATAACCTGTTTAATCACAATTTGTAATTTAACGGGCAATAAACAACAACCAACTAATCTAATTTCTACAACTAGAAAAGAGATTACAAAAAGGGTTGTCATCTATGGACCCGAACGATCTATATCCAAAAGCATAATGCGTCCATGTGCAAAAATCCCCAAGCTCTCACCCCAAGGCAACTAAACTTGCTTAGAACCGGCGCCGCTAGAACCTGAGATACACATCGACACCAAAACAAGTGTTAGGCCAAAAAGCCTAGCGAGTTGAACAATTATAATCATGCATGTACAGTTACAGTTCTTATCAGCAGTTAACCATAGTTCAACAATTGTGGAGTCAATAGGGGAGACCTATAGCACCAATCAAGTTCCACCCAAAGAGTCGATATACCTTGATGCCCTATAACAAGGGACACCCGAAAGGCCCGGCACACCCGAGGACTACAACCATGGCATTACCCCCGAATGGCGGAGGTCTAGGCACATACCATCACAGTGGCGCCCAAGACTACATCCTCCTAGTGTCTACTGACTTGGTTCGTCCAACATATCATATAGGAGGTCTTGCGGCATATATTCCAACCAAAACATTTCGATACCAACCATGGGTACGATAATACCATCATAATGCATAAATCCAATATGAGACTCAAATTCCAACATAATCAATGTTTAAATATTCAATCACTAAAATGCATTCCAAGTAGAGTTTATCATCTACTATACCACATATATCCCAAATCATTCCAACCAACAAAGTAAATCATGGAATTTTCCACATAATCACCTTCCTAACATTTCTTCATAGCTAAACCCAAATACTTGAACATATGGAGTCAAATAACAACAATAGAAGCATATGATGTGTATCTAGTTTTAACAAAGGTTAGTAAACTCACTATCTAGGTTTTTTGACCAAAACCTAGAAAAGATGAAACCCTAGCTTTTGAAGATGAAGAGACTTGAAAGCAAGGGGATGAGGATCTTGAATGATACTTCAATGGAGACACTTGAAAGAAGCTTGAATGAGCACTTAATGCTCTCAACAACCCAAACCCTAGATTTAAATGAGTATGAGTTTGAACCCTTTAAAAATCGCCCAAGAGAGAGAGCTCCCGTTTTTTGTAAAGTGATGAGTGAGAAGTGAGGCATTAACTCCTATAAAACAGGATACTGGCCACGCGGGCGATAGTGCCCGGCGATAGTGCCCCGGGCACTATCGCGGTCACAATCGCGAGTCTCCCCCCGCTCTCGGTACACTTTGGGCGATAGTGCCCCTGGCGATAGTGCCAGGGCACTATCGCGAGGCACAATCGCTTGGACAATCCAGCCCGCGGTACCATCCGGGCGATAGTGCCCTCCGCGATGGTGCCAAGGCACAATCGCCGGCCTCTCAACTCGACCCGAAAACTTAGTCGAAAATGATAACGAGCACAAGGTTTGGATGATTAGAGGTAGTAAATCGATATGTGACATTCTAACATAGTCGAAGATCCTAAAATGCACTCAAAGACACATATACACACATAACGAAATTAAGGCATTAAAGGAGACAAAATACTTACCTTAATAGTTTACGGGTGTTACAACTGTCTTCCTGAGTTTTGGGAAAACATGTGTACTTGCATCAAGTCTACCAAGGATCTTGACTCCATGCCTCTCACTGCCTTGTATGGTACTCTCCTTAACTATGAGCAAACTAAATTGCTTAGGAAGTCTATCACAAATGACATTAAAAGCTCTTCTCTAGCTCTTGTTAGTGATTCTTCCAAAAACTCTGTGTGTGTTCCTAGAATCACCTATCCCTCCGATTCTGACCGTGATAGTCAAGAGGACCCTAATGATCCTTCAGAAGCCTCCCTTAGTGAGGCTGATGATGAAGGTGAGGAGACTTCCAGTAACCCTCGACTCTCTTCTGGAAAATCCAAGTTTTCAAGAAAACCCTCTTCTACTTTTTCTAAAATCTCTCCATCTGACAAATCAAATGAGGAATGTTACAGGTGTGGGAGGAAAGGACACTTTGCTTCTGAGTGCAGAAGCAGGTCTTCTGATAAATCCAGACTACCCTCCTCTAACCGTGCCTCCTCTAGGTTTGTCAGAACCAAGTCTAATTCTTACCAACTTTCTTTTCAAAAGGCCAATATGTCTGTCTCCTCAAAGTCTGACCGAGCTGAGAAATACAAGGCAAAATATAAGAGAGAGAAGGAAAGAAATGAAACCTTGCTCAAAAAGGGAAAAGGTCAAATGACTGAAACCCATGATTGGGCAGATGAACCCACTTCTGAAAGTGACAAATAAATGGCCAACCTTTGCTTCCTAGCTAGAATAGATGATGTTGATAAACAGTGAAGCTCAATCCTTCTCTATGGCCATTGTGTCTGCTGAGTGCTCTACCTCCTACCTAGGTACATCCCTTTCTCTCTCTCTCTCTCTCTCTCTCTCTCTCTCTCTCTCTCTCTCTCTTCTCATCTCTCTCTTTCGGCCTCTTAAACCCACTAAAGAACAAACCTCCCTTATACCTCCCTTCCCTCATATTTGGCCCTCAACCTCTCTCACTTTCTTCAGCCTCTCTCTCTCACTCTTCAAAAACCTACCGAGTCCACCATCTTCTGAGAAATTGCATCTACTCATGTGAAGTTTGATGATCTTAAGTCATCATCTCTTCATGAGGTGATGATTAGTGGATATCATCATGTGTTGATGAAGTTTCTCATAATCCTTCATCTAGCTCAAAACCCTATGTTCCTTTCTTCTCAGACACAAGCCATCAGAATGGTGACCTACCCATCTTCTCATCTCCAATATCTGATCTTCAGATAGTCATCTCTAAAGATCAAGATCCTTCATATCCTACTCTTCCCCATTTCTCATCACATCACTTCTCCTTCCTCCATCATTCCCATATTCCTCCCAACCTTAAAATTCTCCACAAATCATCTCACTCTCTCAACCACACTTTCCTTCTTCACCTATTCATGTCGATCATCCATCTTTCTCTCTCAAAGATGTCCCATCCAACTCTCACCTACAACTTTCCTTTCTTCCTCCAAAAAAAAAAAAAATCGGCTACTGTTCATCGGCTACCGACAAAAAAAAAAAAAAAAAACTCGGCTACCAATTTACTGTTCATCGGCTACCAACCAAAAAAAAAAAAAGAAAGGGTTTTAAATTTTTTGGGGTGTAGCCGATTTAAACCCCATCCCTTTTGGAATCCAAAAAAAAAATATTTTTCTTTTCTTTTTTTTTAATCCTGTTCGATGGTTTGTTTATAAAAAAAAATAATAATAATAATAAATTTTTTAATGTTTTCTTATCCCATCACCCCCTTCACCATCTTTCGGCTCTATACTCACCGACCACCCACATGACCACATCCCAACCACAAAAAAAAAAAAAAAAAAATCAACCCTTATATTTCCCCACCGAACCCACTATCCCCACTCTCATTTTCTTTGGCCCTTCATCACCCATAATATCCTCATTTTTTTTCGGCTCTCCCAAACCCAAGCCGAAACCCCCTTACCATACACCCTCTTCGGCCCACCACATCAACTGACCCCACCCCCCTCCTTTTTTTTTTCTTCGGTGCCACTCCAAACCCCACACCCCTTAGCCGATTTCACCACCCCACCTATCCCTTCCCTTTTTTTTTCTCCTAGCCGACAACCTCCCCTCTCCAAATTTTTTCTTGGTCGAAGTCCACCCCCCCCCCATCGGCCACAACTCCAGCCGACCACCCTCTCATGCCTCACCCAAACACCCCCTACCGATCGACCTCCCCCCCTCACTCCCTACCCGCCGACCCTCCCCTTTCCCCCTTCGGCGACACCCCACACACCCCTCATCAATCCCTCCTCGCCGACCTATCTCTTCTCCATCGGCCCCCGACCAAACCCAACCCCCCTTATTTTTTTCTCTAACCGATATTCCCCCTACCCTCCCCTCATTCGGATGTCGACCCCATCCTCTCTCTCCTTCCCTTCGGCTGCCGACCCCTCTCCCCTCTCTCCTTCCATACCCCCCTCCCTTTATCTTCGGTAGCCGAACCAACCACCCCCACCGAACTTCATCGCACAAACACCCCTTTTGTCTCCCTCGGTAGCCGACAACATCCTTTCCCCCCTCTTTTTTTTTTCGACACTCCCCCCTCTCGGCCGAACATTCCCCCTCTCCACACCCTTCTACCAACCGAAGCTACCCCAAACACCCTCTAGCCGAAAACCACCCTTCCCTCCCCTCACCCTCTAGCCGAAAAACACCCCCACTCCATTTTTTTTCTCTCGGCTAACACCCCCTCCCCCTCCCCTCCCCCTCTAGCCGAACCCCCTCCCTTCCCCTTCTTCGGCTTCCCTCTCTCTTCCCTTTCTTCCCCTTTCGGCCTCACCCTTACATCAAACCCTCCCCTTTCGGCCTCACCCTTACATCAAACCCTCCCCTCTCCCCCTTCCCACCGAAACCCCCCTCCCTCCTCCCCTCCCTTCGGCCTCCCTCTCTCCCCCCTCCCTTCGGCCTCCCTCTCTCTCTTACCCTTTCTTTCGGATTCTCTCTCTCTCTTCCTCCCCCCCTTTTTTTGAAATTTCCTTTTTCCCATTTTTTCTAGAAATTTTTGTCTTTTTCCTTGGTCTTCCCTATCCTCTTCCCTTTCTTTCTTTTCTTCCATTTCTTCTCTCCCCCCATATATCTCATCCTTTTTCTTTACCTACCACTTTCTTCCCCTCCTTTTTTTTTCTTTCCTGTTAAAAAAAAAAAGAGCCCAAAAAAAAACAAAAAAAACAAAAAAAAAAACAAAAAACAAAAAATGGGTCACTGAATATATGAGTTCTTCGTGTCTTGTAATTTTTCTTGGTGTCTGTACCATTTTTTTTCTATGTGTTGGTGTCATCATCAAATAGGGGGAGAAAAATTGTTGTGTCACAAAATGATTTGGTGATGACTCTCATACCAACACTTAGAAAGTCAAGAAGACCTCTCTCAACAAGGGCTCTCTATCCACCAATCAAGCTCTCAACCCAGGTATGTTCTCCTTCATAAACTCTCCCGATCTACAATGGGGTGATACTAAGGACACTTCGGTGTCCAAAGGTCCCTCAACTGTAGTGGACCCTTCTTCCCCCTCTTTAGTGACGCCGGCTAGCAATAAATCCTCAACCGCTACTGGCACCGCCGCACTTGCCCAAATGGCCATACCACCGAAAGAACCTTCGGCGGTTACCCAGGTCACAACCCATACCTCAGCGGCGACACTCTACCTCTTCCCCTCCCTCTCCTCTCAAGAGGTTGAGGAAGGTTTCAAGGGCCAAGCCACCTACTCCACCTACCGATTCTCTACAATCAACAGGTGTTGAAATTCTCCCATCTGGGCCCGGAGATTCTGCTAAACCCAAAGCCATCTCCTTTGTATCTTCACAAAAGGATACAATTGTAAAACTGGGGACCCTTATTATTCCCTTATAAACCTTTTCCTTGGTTGTTAAGGATGACTTGGACTCCTTCCCTATCCAATGTGCCTCTTCTCCACCTCACAGCCTATCATCCAGGATTCTCAGTCCTGATGCTTCTGCACGATCCAAGGATGAATCTGACCTCCAGGAGCAGGTTTGGAGGATCCCGAAAATCTTCTGATTTCTTTCTTTCCGACACCATTAATTAGTTGAGGGGGAGTATGAGTTGAGGGGGAGCATGAGCAACTTACCACTCAAGCTTAAACTCTGCTGAAACTAATTTTGCAATGGACTATGTGATCAAAGCCTCCTGACATTAGTTGAGGGGGAGTATGAATTGAGGGAGAGCAACCAACCACTCAAGTTCAAACAATCCCGACTACTGTCTTTGTATCTTTGTATATATTTTTTTCTTTCTCATTCTTTATTCATTGTATTCATTTATTCGTTTGTATAGCTATATTTTTTCATTCTCTTGTAAATGTCAGATATACAAAAAAAAATGGTGTATGTGAAAAGAACCCAAAAAGAGTAAAGATGGGTCAAAATGAATTTATTCAGTACACTCTTTGTTCTATTCTTTAGTATGGATGTCATCATCAAATAGGGGGAGATTGTTGGGTCATCTGAAGATTTGAAGATGACCTCCTGATCTTCCATCTTATATCATCCTACTTAGAATATGTTTAAGGTTCTTTTAGCAGCTTGGTTTCTATACAAATGTTCGGTGAAGTCGAAGATCAGCCGAAGAAGACAAAGAAGGAGTACATCTCTCAAAGCGGATTGAAGATAGTCTCCTCAGCCTAAAGCCAAGCATGCCCAAGTGATCAACACCATCAGCCAGGATGGTGTCAATCACATGTCTCTCAGGAGTATGAAGGTGTCCTCACATCTTCAGGAGTCGAAGACCTCTCAGGTCTTCGGCAGCCGATGATCTCATCTCTCCTTAGAGTATGAAGGTGTTCTCACATCTTCAAGGAGCAGCCGAAGATTTCTCAAGTCTTCGGTAGCCAATGATCTCTCCTTAGAGTATGAAGGTGTTCTCACATCTTCAGGAGCCGAAGATCTTTCAAGTCTTCGGCAGTCTATGCTTAAGGATTTCTTTCAAACACATTGTACTTTTCTGACAAAGTATATTGTGATATCTTGCATTGACATGGACCTCATCTGGAGATCAGATCAAGTAAGTTTTGTATACTACACCATTTTAAGGAAAGGTCTCTACCATCCTTCTGCAGGTCAACACTTCAAGCCAAAACACCTCAAGACAAAAGGTACATCCTGTACCTTGCTGAAGACCTGTGTCCATCCTTTGCTCAACAGGTGTCCCATGCATTTAATGCATGAGGCACTATATATATGGAGGATGGTTCAACATGCAAGATCATCCAGCACAACCCAGCTCTACTACCTTCAAGTTCTCTAAGTGTCTGACAACTTTCTCTCTACGAAGTTCAATTGTTTTTTAAGTGTTTTACAATTGTTATTTATTCTCTATGTGTAAGATTGTTTGAACATATCTCATATGTTCTCTTCCGCAACAATCAAAGTTTTCTATGTGTAATTCTTGATTTCAAATCAATAAGAATTAAATTAAGTGAAAAACTGTGTGTATTGTATTCAACCCCCCCTTCTACAATACTTTGCTTGTTTATTTACTGCTATTTGGGACCAACAGAGGCGATTCCAGACAGTTTTCCGGCGAAGGCATCGATTGTCTCCGACTCCGTCATCCTTAGGCCATCAAATTCCGACATTAAGGTTTGTAATCGCGCCTCTTTCACTCTATCAACCCCTACGTTTCTTGATTTAACTGTCTCCCAAAGTTTCTTTGCCGAATCCTGATCTCCGATTTGCATGATTAGGTTTTCCGGCAAGGCTTGGTACAGCAACCCCATGGCGAGGCAGTCCTTCTCCTCACTGGCATCGGTTCCTGGATCGATCACAGTCCAGGCCTTGTGGATTCGCAGCACCACCTTCATCCTCATAGCCCACACGGTGTAATTTGTGGGTGTGAGCATTGGACACACAACTGCAGTCGAGCCGATCAACTTCTCTCTCACCGGAGCCGAACCAACACCACCTTTATCTCCTTCTCCGTCTGACATCTTAACCAGGTAAGTAAACCGATTTCACGGTCCCTTGACTCGAGCTCTGATACCAAATAAAGTTTAATAAAACATAATTGCAAACAATAAATCAAACCACACTTTGATTAATCGGAAAATAGCTCAAAACCGACTGTTTACAATTGTGAATTCTTAATCCTAAATTTCGATTAAGGCATGTATATATAGATCTAATTACCGACTTGTATTAGACTATAATTAGGAAACTAGGAACCGACTTATTCTTTTGTTTCCATAAATACCAATTGCTTGTTCACCAAGTGTTTGGATCCCACGACTTTAGGATTCCAACAAAACCGCCCAAACCGGACCACAGACACCCATAGTTTATAAATAGAATTATATAATTGTTTTGGAATATTTAAAACAAACACAAAATTAAGTAAGCAATTTCATGATTTATAAAGCTATTTTTTTATCATTAAATATAAATTGACTCAGGAGACTCGCCCTTTGTTTGGGAATTGAGAGGGAAAACATAACATATCACAAGAGCGAAGCGAGAGTTGGAACTCTATTGCGAGAGGGATTTGATTTTGACTTAATTTCCTTAATAAACATATAACTTAATTTGTTAATTTATACATATGTCCTAGATTATGACTTAGGGGATCTTTGTTTTTTGTTTTGTTTTTGTTTTTACTTATTAGGCTTAATGGTCGTTATAAATTACAATATGTTTGTTGTTTATTTATACATACAATGGCCTAATTGATCAACCACTAGGTAAGAGCCTATTAAATTAATCTAAGAGGGTGTTTGGTTCACATAATGGAGTTTGATATAATTGGAATCAATCGAAAGAATTTGACTTTGAAGAAATTGAAATTGAATTTGACCACGCATATGGTTGGTTGGAATTCAATTATTTCACTTAAGCCAATGAATGATAAATTCCATAAATTGTGAAATTCAATGAAATTCAAATGATTTCATCGCTTTTATTCCGTGAACCAAATATGGGCTTAGAATTTGGTCAATGGAATTGTCCATTCAAATTCCTTTCAATTCAATGAACTTAACAGGCCCTAAGGGGGCGTTTGGTTCGCATAATGAAATTTGATGGAATTGGAATCCATCGAATGAATTTGACTTTGAAGGAATTTGAATGGAATTTGACCACGCGTTTGGTTGGTAGGAATTCAATTCCATCACTTAAGCCAATGAATGATGAATTTCTTAAATTATGGAATTCAATGAAATTTAAAGGATTTCATCGTTTTCATTCGGTAAACCAAACATGGGCTTGGAATTTGATCAATGGAATTGACCATTCCAATTCCATGAATCAAACATAAGGGCGCGTTTGGTTCGCAGGATTGGAATGGATTGAATTTCGAGTAAGGATTTGGATTTGGAGGGATTTGGATTTGGGGGGATTTGAAATCCCGACCCATTGCAAAGGAATTCAAAATCCATCAAGTAAATGATTTTAAAGAGGTCAAAGGATTTCAAATCCGGTCAACAAATTCCATTCCTACAAACCAAACACAGGATTGGAATGGATTTGAAATCCAAATCCCTTCAAATCCATTCCAATCCCGCAAACCAAACACGCCCTAAGAGTTTTCCATATTTTGGTCCTGTCAAAACACAAGGTCAATTTCCAAAAGAAAAATATGGATAATGTCTTGTCAGGGATTAAAATCATAATTAATGTTTATCCCTAATAATCATAATGATATAACTAGTTGTAATAAAATCAATGTTCTAAATGGCAGGAAATATGATGTGACGGCGAGATCAAGCCTCAAGTCTTATGAGTTACGGCGAGGCTACGTGTTTTTCAAGACGTGCTCTAAGACAACGTATGTATAGATATATGTATGTATACTTATGTGTGTCAGTGTTTGAATGATCTCATAGAACAATTTAAATTCATATAAAGTTATAAAACTACAAGAAAATAAAATCCATTTATATCAAATATATTGAACTTATAAGAAAAATTATAGCTTCAAATAATTCCCGTTCCACTATCCGTTTATGTATTTATCTATTTAGGGTTTTAGTTTGTATGTTTCCTTTTAATGTTTATTTAAGATTTATGTATCGTACATATTTATCACCCCCTCCCCCCCGGAAGTTATATGTTTAAAGAAAGTAGGAAAAAAATACATACTTTAAAAAACATTGTGTGGCGCTATAACACACCATAATGTGTTACAACGGAAGTCAAACCTTCGAGTAGAGACACGAGAATTAATCTGTCGGCAAAGCCAAGGCTCAGTGCCATGACGCCTCATAACGAGGCCACTACGAATTATATACAATTATGAAAAGATACATTATAAAATAAAATAAAATATTTTGATGTGTTTTTATTGTTTTTTTTTGGGGGGAGGGTGTCCTAAGCTATGCCTAAACTAATCCCTTGATAAATTATGACTGTAAGGCATCAACCCTGATTAAACCTCGGTGGCCACAATTGTTGTGTACGTCTGGATTCGAACCCTGGGCAGATGGATATTCCACCACATCCCCAGAGTCTTAACCAGTACGCCACAACTCTTGTGGTTTATGTTTTTATTAGGGGTGTGCAGAAATTAAACCGATCCAATAGGAACCGACCGACCATAATTGGATATCCAATTGTAGTTGGATCGGATCGGATTGAAAATCTCAACATCCCATTTGGATCGGTCGGTTCTTGGATGGCAGTCCAGAACCGACCAAAACCGACCGAATCGAACTGACTAACATCCAATTACCCATCCGATTACCATCCAGTTTTCCATCCAACTATCATCCAATTATTTTTTTTGCAATTTGCTTAAATCTAAATTTGTTTTGTGTTGGTTTTTGAATTTTTAGTCTCACTTATGTTGGTTTTAACACAAACTAAAAGTAATTAATTAGAACATTGCATTAAATTAACACGTTTGGATGAATCCGATTTGATCATCCATTGGATGTCAGATGGATCCAATCTGATCCAATGGATATTCAATAAGAATATCCAATAATAACATCCAATGGATGGAACCGAACCGATTCAATCATCCATTGGATTGAAAAAATCCAACATCCAATGGATGATTGGATCGGTTCGGTTCCCCTCACATCCATTGGATGCCAACCGATGAACACCCCTAGTTTTTATTGTTTGAACTTGAAAAAATCATCTTTTATGGTGTTTGACAAATTACGAGTATTTAAAAAATTATCAATAAAGTGAAGATGTGTAAGTTATTTAATATTATCTCATGATGATTTGCTTTTGTTACATTTAGGCGTCGTTTGTTTTTTAATAGGTCAAAAGTCTGAAGTCTTATTTTAGTTATGATTAATAAGAGGTGATGTGTAAAATGTATGAATGATTCAGACTTAAGAGCCATTAAGAGGTTTAAAAAAAAAAAAAAACCCTTAGTATCAAACTGATTATGAAAAGTTTATGATTTATATAATCTTTTAAATGATTACTAGTGTTGGACCCGTACATTGCACGGGAGGATAAATTTTTTGTTGGAATATTGAACCAAGTTAAAATGAAATGTTATTTCTCTGTTAACAGTTAATGAAATACAATGTGAAAAACGAATGTATTTTCATAAGTGGTTAACTTGCATATATTCTTAATTGTTTGTTGTTATGCGTTTATGCAATAATATTGGTAATATTTTTGTATTATATTATTTAAAACTCAAACGACATGTCTCACAATATATCACTATTATTGAAATAATTATAAATATGAACGTACGTTTTTACAGATTTTGCAATTTTTCTGAAACCTCCTCGACAACACTTGACAATCACTTTGAACGTATAAATTTGTAGATTAATTAACAACATTCAACCCACATCAAATATGACAAAGAAAATAAATGATTTCTATCTTTTGTAAACGGCAACTCAACTGGTATAGTTCAAATTCACTCAGTACCACTAAAAATTTATCTGACTATTGACTTCAAGACCTCATAGTATTAGTCGATAAAAATAAAGATATGTATATATATCTTATTCCCCTACTTCGAAAAATATGATTGTGGATTTGAAAAATATAAACAAATCCTCAGTAAATAAAATAAAATAAAAAAGTAGTTTTTCAAAGAAACAAAAATATAGTGGAATACCTTTTGTTCAGTTGCAGGTTTCGCCATTGACACCCGACCGTTCGTCTTCTTCTAGTACTCGGATGATACATAGAGAAACTATTATATATATATATATATATATATATATATATATATATATATATATATATATATATTTATATTTATAGTGAATGTAGATAATATTTTAAAATCTTTTATTTTCATTTTCGATTTTACATTTAAATGTAAATATATTAAAATATGGAAGAATATTTTTATATCTACATCGTTTTTATTTTATTTTCTTTGCACTTGGTTAATTTGGAAAGTATTGCGGAATATTTTTATTTTAAAGAATACGATAATTTATTAGTGTATCTCGTTATTTTTTATTTTTAATTCATATCAACCTTCTTTTTTCTTCTTTTGATGTTCGTGAAAAAAAATACTTGTATATTTTATATTAGTAAAAAAAATACGTGTAGGTTTTATAAAATAAAATAGATTTTATATTAGCAAAAAAAATACGGAAGAAAAAAGAGTTTATATTACATCTCATTATGTAAAAATATTTTATAAAATAAAATATGGAAAAAGATTTTATAAAATAAAATATGAAAAAATCATTATGAGATGTAATATAAAAAAACACGGAAGAAAAAAGATTTTATATTACATCTCATTAATATAGATTTAAATGTAAAATCTACATTTAAAATAGATTATGCTAATATACAATCTATTTTATAAAATTCTTCACAAAAAAAAATATTTATATTAATAAATGAGTATCCATTCCACAAATAGATGATTATGTGAAATACTGTGCTTGGAAAAGTTGTACCAAAGTATTAAGAAATTGTAAATTAAGTAATTGACTTTAATTAGTTGTAACTTGTACTTAAAATGTTGTAATTAAGAGTTTTTTATGTCGTTTTTATAATACTAGAAGTGTACTCGTGCAATGCCGCTAGATACATCACGATTTTAACGTTTCATTTTATTTTCTATTTTTTGTCGATTTACATTACGATTTTGGTTGGTTGTGAGAGATTGATAATGATTTTTTTTATATAAATTTGTTTAATTTAGACTTAATAATATAATATAATGTAATTTATTTTGGTTTAATAATATAATTTTTTTTATAAAATAATATGTTAGATTTTTTTAATTATATTTTATATTTTTATATTTAAAATTTGATTTTTATTATATATTTAATTATACTGAGAGTTATTTTAGGGGAGTTAAAGTGGGAAATGATTTTATGAGAGTTAAAATGGTTAGAGATAATGATTGAAAATTAATAAATAACATTAAGTGTAGTATATACAGCTTTAATGGTTGTTTTTTAAGTAATTAGTATTAAATAGTTGTACACTAAGATTTAAGACTTGTTTTTAAGAGTTTTTTATGTCATTTTTATAATATAGTATAGATAATATAGATATAGATATAGAAACAAAAATAAGTCATCACAATACTATAAATTAATTATTGTAATCTCCATTGAGTTCTGGAAACTTTTTTACGAAGGAAAATGTAAGGAAAGTGAGAAAGAAAGGAGGAAAAAATATGTGTTCTTGAGATTTCATGAGAAAAAAATGAAATGAATTAGGGTAAAACAAATGATAGATTTTCTTCCAAATATAGAAGGAAAAGGAAAGAGAAAAATAATCATTAAATATTAATTTATTTATTTTTTCCTTTTGTTATTTTCCTTCTCGAGAACATAGATAAAAATTTCATTTATCTTCATTACCTTTCCTAACGGTTTTGATAGATGGTCTTTCTTTATGACTTAGGGGTCGTTTACGGTTTACCCAATTCTTATAGGGTAACAACAAACACTTTAACTTAACTTATCTGGTAAAATTTTAGTTTATTAAAAACGGTATTGTATGCAAAAAATTTATCCGTTAAATGCTTACCGGGTAAGAGTTGTTACTATCACTTACCTGGTAAGACTATCGGTTCTTGTTATTGCTCTTACCGAGTAAGATTCTCAATTATTGTCACGTTCATCCGATAAGGTAATGTGATCTGATAAACATTTACCGGGTAAGCGTTAAGTAAACGACCACTTAGGGGTTGTTTACCCAAATGCTTACCCGGTAAGCGCTTACGAGCGAGAGTCAATGTAACACCCCGATTCTTTGAAAGGTATCATTTCAAGTTAATTCAGAAATCGGTATACTAAAGAAAAATAAGATATTTGATTTTGAACTTGAATCCTAGATTTTATAGTCTTGATGGATAAAGGATTCAATTACGAGTCCAACGGTTCTTTCCGGAGCGAAAACGGAGCTATAACGAAGAAGTTACGGCCAAAACAGTGAACGAGAAAGAACTGGGAGAACCAGCGACAATGCCCTGGGCATTGTCGCATGGCAAAGTCGCCCAAACAGTCCAGGGGGTTGTTAAGTCGCGAAAATCAGCTATTTCCTCATTTCTTATCACCAAAACTTCTTTTATACTCTCCCAATTCGTTTTCCTTCTTCCCCTTTCAAACCCTAGCTTAATTGTGGCTCAATTCCTTGGATTTCATGAAGAGGGAACACCATCAAGTGGTAAAATGGAAAGCTTTGGTCAAGGATTCACCATCTCCATCTTCATCTTCAACCTCAAGTTTATTTTTGAGTTTTCTAAGTTTTCATCAAAACCTAAGTGGTAAGTGTATCCTTTCCATTTCTAAACCTTAACATAAGTTATAAATGCTCCATTGATGATTATCCTAGTGTGCGGTTTATCAATTTCGGGTTTGATGGTTTTGGAGAAATCTAGGTCGAAATTTGGGTTTGGACCAAAATGGAGATTTTGATGTGTAATGTTTGGGGAATGTTTCTATATGGTTGAATGTGGTTATTTACGGTTGGAAATGTATGGATATAGGTGTTTGGAGACTTTTGGTTTGGAGGATTCAAGTTTCTTCAAAGGATCTCTAAGTGGGTAAAATCTGGATTTAACATAAATCTAGCAAGGTGAGTTCAAGTTGATTTGTGAAAACGGTGTACATGCCAAAATGTTTGTTTTAAAGTATTTTATGCTTACACAAAATTGTTAACTGCTGATAAGTTTTGTTAACTGCTGATAAGTTGGTTATTTTAAAGGTGTTAACTTTATAAACTCATTTAACACACATGTTTGGGATTTTGGGCACTATGATAAATAAATCATGTATTTTGGTATTTTAAATGATTTATTTATGGAAGTAGGTTTTGAGTAAAGACGTATCTAATTTTATGTTTTGGAGAAATGCATGGTTTTGTGTTACGGGACGTTTTGAAAGGATAAATGTTGTAAACTCACTTGGAAAATGATTTGTTCCAATATAAACTACGTTGGGGTTAATTATATGTTTTGGAGCATGGGTTTATATATGTACGGGTTATTTATATTTGATTTCATTTTATAAATTTCGACGTTGGGTCTTTGGATTTGTTGAGCTTATGACTCGGTTTGGATTTTGTTGGACTTTGAGGACACCTGTCCGTTTTAATTGCTCGATGTTGAGCGTTTGGTTAAGATTTACATTTACTGCATTTTAGTTGAGCACGTCATGTTTTGAATGATTTGATTCATTCGTTTTGAGTCATGTAATGGTTTACATAGGCACGATGTTCCTCTGTCCCCGTTTGGGAAGTTGGTTCATCACTTGGCACGGAATAGGCATCGGACTCCATGGTAAGTAGGGTGTGGGCCTATACGGTCGGGCAGCGTCCCATGGACAGTAAGGTGTAATTCCATTGTGCCCGAGTTGCCCGGTTTTGGGAACTCTCAAGAAAATACCTGGAGTGGTTGACTTGATGTTTCCGAGCTAAAGACTTGGAGTAGTTGATGCTCGGTGGGTGTTTTATGTGTATCCCACATGTTTTGATTTACTACATAACTATGAGACTTACTTCGTGTTCCGTCATGTACAATGTAATCGGGTCCTCTCCGTCACCAATAGGTGTGGTTTTGGTTATGGAGTTTTATAATTCATGTTTGTGGAGACGTTTGAGTATGGGTATTTATCTATGTTTTAAGGTTTCGGTTATTGAAAGTCATTCGAGTTATTGGGATATCTTGGAAGTTTGAGTTATCTACGTTTTCAACGTTTGATCATTATAATATTATTTATGTTTTACGTGTGCCTTGGGTTTTGGCTTTATTTAAAGAGGCGTGTGTTTTATGATTTTTTTTTATCACAAAAGGGGTGGATGATGAAAGGAAATTGTTTTAAGATTTAATGTACTTCATTCCTAGTTGTTTCCAAACTAGTTGTATTGCATTTTGGGAAATTATGATTTTAAATAACATTCCTAAAGTTATCGCTTTATATATCTCTAATGAAAACTCTTGAGTTCACCAGGCGTTAAACCTAACCTTTTTATTCGACGACATGTGCATCAGGTGCCAGTTGGGGTTTGGTTCTTGCAGTACTTTGAAGAGTTGAACATTAGACTTACACGAGAGTAAGTAGTTTGGTGAAGTCTTCCGCAGTTGGAGATAGTGACTATTATTGGGTTTTAGTAACACCCGTCTTTATCATAGACTGTATATGTAGAATGAATGTGTATATTGAGGTTGAATATTAATTTGTGCTATAGATGAACCGTTCATATTCATTCGATAAGATAAATGTCCCGATAATCACCTACTGGCAAGGACGAATCCAGAAAAATTTTCATACGGTGGCACCACATAATTAATATAATAAAATATATATCCAAAATACATTTACAAAAAGTATTGTTTTTATATGATCGGTAAATAACTCCTAAATTTGCACCCGACACGTCTTCATCTTTTGAAAACGGTCAATATATAGTTATATACCCAAAAATAATTACAACAAAAATAATAAAACGGTTATATACCACATTACCACAAGTTATACCAAATTAGAATTTTCACATTTACAACTTACAAGTAATTTATACCATTATTTTAATTTTTAAACCATTACCAACTAGGCACTAGCAAAACAAAGAAAGTTGTAAATTAAAAACTAAAACTCAGTAGCAGTACAGTAGCCAGTAGGACAGTAGGCAAACAAAACTGAAAATTAAGAAAACAGAGACAAAAAAAAGTTTCAAAACTCAAATTTTCAACACACACACTCGCGATTTCTGTTGTTTTTTAGTTCAATTACAAACAAATGAATACAAAAAGTAAGAATTATACCTAAATGAGATGTGGATTGTGGAGAAATCAGATGTGGATTTGATCGAGTGAGAAGCAGGAAACAGAGACCGAGTCGGTCACTGAGTTTCGTCCCTGTTTCAGAACTTCTTCTGAGTTTTGAGTTATGATTGATCGAGTGGAGGAGAAGCCGAGAAGGGTTTTCGACTATCGATTCCCGCTATTTTGTGAATGATGCGTAAAGGTGAAGTTTGGGCTAATTGCCTAATTCTAATTTGCTAAATCAAATAATCATACTGGGCTTTTTTTAGTTTCATAATTCAGATTAGTTTCATAATTCAGATTAGTTTCAAATAATCAGATTGGGTTGTTGCATTGCATGGGCTTTTCATTTTTCAGTTTCAAAATTCAGAGACAAGGTGCACACGTTATGAAGTTTCAAAACGTTACGGTTGCACACTCGAAAACGATACGGTTGCACCTTATACGAACATAAAAATTTTACCATTCGTCGGTGAAATAATACGGTGGCACGTGCCACCGTAGCCACCATAGTGGATCCGTCCCTGCCTACTGGTTAAGTATTTAGTAAACGACCCCTTAGTCTTTAGATTGATTTTTTTCTATCTTCTTTTTCGACTTGTTGGCTTGTGTTTAGACGTTATCTCTGTTCTTTTTTGTTTATGCACCGTGCAGAAAATGTTATGTTAGAGCTTCTTTTGTTCTTTTTGTGCTCTAATAAAATTATTTGTCCTTTTAATAATAATAATAATAATAATGCATTAACATCTCTGTATTTTTAGAAAACAATAATTTATATAGAACAAGAAAAATATATAAGAAAGTCTACAAAATATAAATATTAAAAACCAAAAGAGTGATACGTGATCCACGTCACAAATTCACAATCTAGAAATCAACGTCGGTGGTAGCAATTACAAGAGTGAATTGTGGATTTGGTCCCTGTGGTTTAGTGATTTCTTTGACCATGGTCCTCATTCTATGTTTATTATGGATTTGGTCCTTGTGGTATTCAATTTATTTTGGTCTTGGTCCTTCTGGCTAACACTTCCGTTAACCTTGTTAAATCAAGGACCATTTTAGCCATTTTGCCTAAACTTTGTCCTTTTTTGATAATAAAAATAAAAACAATATTTTTATACATATATATATATATATATATATATATATATATATATATATATAACGATATTAAAATAAATAAAATAAGATATTATTGTATGATTTAATTGTTTAATTTTTTAAAAATTAATTATATTAAATACGATTTAATTTTATTATTTTATTGTAATTGTGGAAAAAGATATAGTTTTATTGTTTTAATGTAACTAAAATTTTAATTTAAACAAATTAGATCATAAAACTATATCTTATTTTATTTAGAGCGAATAAAATAAAATATGGTTTTATGATTTGATTTATTGAATTAAAATTTTAATTAAGTTAAAGACGATTTAATTATATTGTTGTTTTACTATCATTACAACAAACAAGCTTATTGTTGATATTTTAACACCAAAAATCACTGAAAACTGTTGAGAAATGAACTATAATTTATTTATCTTGTTTTATTGTTATTTTTAAGTTAGTATGGTTATTCATAGTTTTAAATTTCTATAATTATTATATTTATCTTAATCTGATATTCATTAGCGTTTAGCATTTTATTTTTACCATAATTTTAAAATTCAATACAATACATATATATATTTGTGCAGTACAACTCTAAAATCTTTATTTGGTCATCTTAATGCCCCCACACCCTTTGTCGTGACACCTAATGATAGATCTAATTTTTTTGGAGATGGGGTTTAGAATTTAAACAATATAATATATAAGAAATAAACTTTCTTATGGTAATTAGTAATATAAGATCAAACCTTATTATTTTTTAGGGGGTCGAAATAGGTATATATCAATAAAAAAACAATATTTTAATATTAAAAAAAACTAGATTTTGAAACTTTATTATGGGTGTTAAGTGACCCTCAAAGTAACAAGTATATTCGTTCCCAGTGACATCATGAACCCCTCCTTTCCCCGTCTCGTCCCCTTCCACTTCCACCCACATTATCCATCTCTCGTACTCCCCTCTCCACCGATGTTATCCTCCTGCTGCCTCCCTTTTTTTTGTCGTTCGTTGGGCCCGTCTCTCCTCATTGATCGCCTCAAACCATCCTTATGTTTTACTCGTTAATCTTTTAAGGTTTTAGTGTTTGCATTTTAATCACCAAGTAAATGTAAAAGCAGTGGCATTATAGTAATTTTAGGTCATTTAAGCATATTTCCTTGCTATTTTTATACATGTGTAACTTATTTAAAACTTTTGCAAAGAGTTTGGTGTCATCCTCTTATCATTTTCTATTATACATTTATAGAGGGAATTAAGTTCTAGTACATGAAATTACTAATCAAGTCTCTAAAGTAAAATGATTACGGAAAACATCCATATGACATACATTTTGTTACATAATTTGTTCCTCACACCCCGAGTTAACTGAATAAACAGAATTCTCCTAACTCCGCCAGTGTGAGAGACGAATTAAGCAACAAAGTACATACCACATGAACGCTTTTCATAATTATTTCACTTTATAGGCCTAATTCATAAGAGCAACTCCAATCAAACATTAAAAAAAATGTTTTTGCCCGTCTTTAGTCTCCATTGACTGCAAAGAGAAATTAATTTTACCGATAATGAAAAAGAAACGACAAATATAACAGTCTTCTACTTAAACGACATAAACATAGTGTACCTAAAGATGAGACAATTTCTAGTGTCCATGACTCCACCAATACAGTTCTTTTTGGTGCATACCTTAAAGTTGCTCTAAATCCATATAAAAATACTACAAATGTACTAATTCACTATACTTTATATATAAATTTAAAATATTACTACACGTGGGTTTGAAATTAATTAAGATAAGGTTTCAAAGCTTCCACTTGTTCTGAATATAAAAACCTCATGGACTTTTGGTCATTGCTGCTCACATCCTTGCGGTTTCCTTTCCAAACCAAACCTAACCACGTTTCTGGTCAAATGGAACCACCTTCTTCTTCCTCCAATCCAAACGTCAATGGCGGCTTCTCCCCTCCCTATAAATATCTCTCCATGCTTTCAATTCAATTACACAACAGCCACTTCTATTCAAGCAACTTACACATTAATTAATTAAGCAGATCTCATCCACAGCTAGCAATGGTTGAGTTTTCCTTCGAAGATTTGTTGATCAAAGGTGCGATTTTCGTGATTGTTCAAGCTCTGGTTTATCTCATCCTCTCCAATTCCTCTGATGTGTTCTCGAAGAACAAGATGATGAGGTCGTTTAGCTTTAAACCTGCAAGATCTGTTAGTATTCGCCGGATGTTTGCTGCAATTTCGGATATGCCTCCCGGCGGCGAGCAGTCTCCGTCGTCATCCCATAGGGGGTTTCCGTTCTCGTCGTCGGAAGATGACTTGAATAAATTTGACTAGATTTAATATTATAGTAATTCTTTTATTGTTTTTGGGAAATTATTTATCTATTCATGGTATCTTGTTTGGTTGTAAACAGTTCGAAATGAATATGAGTAAATTATTTATTTCAATTAGTTGATTTTTATTTGCTGATCAAGGCTAAGAAAAAAAATATAAACTTAAAAAAATAATATTGATAAGTTAGAAGATATATTGCTACATATATGATACAAACACGATTCATGTTAAACAAATAAAACAACTTTGTGATGATTTCTCGATAAATCACACAATTTCTAACCATATAATCTAAAAAAATAAGTAAAGTTTGTATCGTTATTAAATAATACTAGAAATGTACCCTCGTAATGCAGCGGGTTTCTGAAATCTAGAACTCGAACCCTCGATCATTATTCATACTTTTTGTTAGTATTTTTTTATTTTATTTTACGATTTTGAGAAACTTAAATTTAAAACAAAAATATATTTTAGTTTAGTTTAATTATGTTTTTTTATAAAAAATAATAATAAATTTTTTTGTTACGGGTTAAAAAATGTTTAATTTAAATGATAACTATATTTAAGATATTTTATATTTAAAATTAAAAAGATAACATACTTCAATAAATAAAAAAAGGTGCTTTATCTCGAATTTTCTTATATTTATCGGTTAGTTATATCAATAGTTAAAATTTTTAAATATTTTAGAAAATAAAAATAAGTGCTTATCTGCAGTTAGTTACACGAATTCAAACATTGAACTTTTATAAGCTATACTTATGTTTAATCAATTTGTATTTTTGGATTTTAAGTAATATGCATTAATAAGTGGTACCTAATGCATAAAAATTAGTTTTTAAGAGTTTAGCTTAAATGTTTTATAATATAATATAGATATATTAGTTAAAATTCAAAATTACAAGTTAATGAAACATAATTATAACTTATTAAAGTCTCATGTTTTTATTTGTATAACTAACTGCAAATAAACATATTAAATACAGGATAAACACTACGAGATAAACTACATGTTTTATTTTTTTAAAAATATATTTATTAGATCAATGCATGTTTTTAAAATATAGTATAGATATATTAGTTATGAGATTATAACTAATATAGATATAGATATATTAAGAGCAAAGCATAAAATAAAAGTTAAATATTGATAATAGTAATATTGATCAAATCGTTCAATAAATATAAAAATAAATATTGATAATAGTAGATAATATTGATCAAATCGTCCATTAAATATAAAAAACAAATATTTATATTAATAAATGATTATCCATTCCACAAATAGATGATGATGTGAGATACTGTGTTTGGACAAGTTGTACCAATGTATTATAAAATTGTAAATTAAGTAATTGATTTTAATTAGTTGTATTTTATGCTTAAAATGTTGTAATTAAGAGTTTTTTATGTCTTTTTTATAATATAGTATAAATATGAGTTTTCACTTAACAGACAAAAGTTAAGGGTTTCTAACATGCACCAAATCTATAAGAAAATTGAAACCATAATGACCGAAAATATAAAAATGTAGAGAAGAACCCTAATATTTTTTGAAAGCAAAAAACAACTTTTATCAATGAGCTTTCAAAAACGAGTTAGAAATTTCAGCATATTAAAATAAGAGACCAGACAAGATGAGATACGAGATGCATGTGAAAAAGCCTGAGCAACCCCTCAAACTTGTCGCTTAGTAAAACGAATAGCATAAGAGTCGTGTTGTAGAAGTAATGTGTGACATCTTGAGACAATATCTCAGAAAATCCCATACGACCTGCTTGGCATTCGATTCAAGTATCACTTTTTGAAAGCCAAGTTCGGTTGTCCATGACATAGCTTCCAATAGAGTAAGGGTCTCAGACTCCATTACTAGGGGGATCTCGAGTAGCATATATGTTCAGACAACCAAGAAGATCCCGTTGGCGACACGAAAAAAAAAACTAATCCAATAGAGGAAGTGCCATCAAAAGTGGTTGCATCTGCGCTGCACTTCAACATAATCTTGAAGAGGCTTGTGCTATAGTGAGCAGGATCCCAAACTCACATAAGACCCTAAGTGGAACCCGCAATGCTTGTATCTTATAACGAATCCTCATGCATCTCTAAGGTATTGCATAATGTTTGGGCCACTATTCTAGTTTTGTTGTTCCATATCACATCGTTTCCCTGTCTCTAAAGGCACCGCGTAATCATAAGAAACTTGACATTAATTGATTCATGATAGGAACTTTGAACGACAACAAATAAGAGAAATCATTTACATGGTTATCCCTCTCATCTACCAACTCCCAACTCCCAACTCCCAACACTACAACAAATTTGACTTTATAAGACACCTATAATGTCTAAACGTTCTAATAGATTACTTTATAAAACTTAAGTTTATAAGACCAAACTGTAAAAGATCCATTACAAAAGGTTTATAAGACGCTTTTAGGCGTTTTAACAAAAATTTTAGGACGCTTTTAAAATAAACCGTGCTATTAGCTATTTTATATGACACTTTTAAAAATTATCATATAAACCCATTTTTTTATAGGATATTTGTGTTTATAGAACATTTTTTCAAATAATGTCGTATAAAATAGCTAATACAACACTTTACTTTGAAAGCGTCCTAAAAAACTTGTTAAAACGCCTAAAAACATCCTGTAGACCTATTTTAACACTTATAGATAAAACGTTTTTTGGTTTGTTTCTATAAACTTAAGTCCTAGCTATAAAGTATTTTGTTATGACACTCATGTATTTTAGTTGTCGTAGAAAACTAATTTTATTGTAGTGCAAAGTCTCTGGTCCCTTCACTAATTTAATGATAAGACAGACCAAAAAATGTAGTTTATTAATGTTAAGCTTAAAAGGACCAAAACTGTGGAATAAATCATAGTACAAGGACCAAGATTGTAATTCAATCTTTTTCCACCACACGTTGCCATTTTGCAATGCAAAGTGTTCCACCGTCACTGTTATCGGCTCAGAAATGCATGCTCTTCACGCACTCCCTTCATTCATGTTCATATTCTGAAACCCAAATTCAAGATTAACCCTAGAAAGTTTCCAAGCTAATTGTCGCCAAAATCCCCCCAAAATAACAAAAGATGAATGCAATGAGATTGCAAGTACTCTCTCCATTTCCAACCGACATAGACATTGCAAATTCCGTTCAACCTCAGCACATTTCCGTGATTGCCAAAAAGCTCAACCTTAATACCAATCATTACGATCTCCATGGAAAATACAAGGCTAAGGTATGCTGTTTTTGATGTTTGTGTTTGTTTTCCAAGTTTCCCCTATTTCGATGGTAGTGTAGATGAATGAACATTTGGATGTTGAAGTGAATTGATTTATGTTTTACCTCCTCCAATTGCGAGGGTTAGGGTTTGATCTTTCGTGTTAAATGTGTGTCACTTTTCGCATCAAAATCGTCGTGAGTTTTAGGTAATTATTGAACCAAGTGATTATGGTTTGGAGACTGTAGTTGATACGAGTGTTTTTTTTTGTTGTTGTTTACATTATCCTTGTGAATTACCGATAAATTCACAATTTTCACATTCATTTTCCTGGTTAAAAAATAGATTTGTATTGATTGATGAGAATCCTAAAGAGACATTGATTGAAGGTTACATTTGCAGTGCATACCATGCTCAATATTGAAACCACAACAGAATGAAATGCAGAGAGAATCAAATTCGAGTAAATTTAAGAGAGTTGAAGGAGGGTATAGGTTACTGGAGATATAAAATCATTGTGGATTTGGGTCAAATTGTTAAGCTCATTGACTTTATTACAAAATGTTGAATAGAATAGTGCCAATGGTGTCAATTTTGCATTTGAATGTAGTAGGACTGAAGTCTTAATGATGTTATGATCTGTTTATGTGGAAATTTTAGGTTTTGTTGCCCGTGATCGAGGAACTTAAAGAAAGAAAAGACGGGTTCTATGTTGTTGTTGGAGGAATTACACCGACCCCTCTTGGAGAAGGCAAATCTACCACTACCGTCGGTCTCTGTCAAGCACTGGGAGCTGTTCTTGATAAAAAGGTAACACTTTTAGTTCTTTTTGATCGAGGATTATGAGTTTGTCATGGATACTTCCCCTTGAACAAATATCTCGTAGTAAGTGTACGAGGTGCTGTTGTAGTCGTTTTCTTGCAACATTTGCTTCAACAGGGTTGTAAAGTCTAAATACGGGTCTATATTTTACATAAACGTCGTTTGATATATAAAAAATTCTTTATGTTCCAACCCCATTAGATCTCAAATACATTGGGATGTTCAGTGACAATTGTGAAGTGTCATTGGCTGTTTAGATAAATGACCTCCTCACAAGTATTTTTTAAATCCATAACCTGCTGGCAGGTTTCTAGGCATTCTTGTGTATGTAAGTGACATCCTTCTGTTTAGCAGTAACATTTTCAAACCTGTCAGAAAGTTATGGATTTGGTAAAGTCTTGATAGAATGTCATTTAATCAAAGGACCCAGCATCCTTACATCGAAAATTCCCAAGCTCTTTTGACTTATTTTCCCATTATGCTTACTGTGAAGGCGAGTACCGTATTGATCAAGAACATAATCATTGCCAATATGTAGTTATATTCTTTTTTGATAGTTCCCCTTGTAAGATTTCTTGGACAACTTTTTACGAAGAATATAATAATTTATATATGACAAATACTCACGCACACTCCTCGTCTTTGGCGAGGTTTGAATGCTCGACCTCCCGGGAGCCTGGCCTCTATTGGTAACCCAGGCAGGTACTGCTGGACCAATAACCCTTTGATAAGATTTGTTGGAGACTTGTTGGTGCACTGTGCACATATAATTTCTTGTTAATTTTATGCTGAAACTTATCATCTGTGCTGTTAGGTCGTCACAACCCTTAGACAACCATCACAAGGGCCAACATTTGGTATCAAAGGTGGTGCCGCTGGTGGTGGTTACAGTCAAGTCATCCCTATGGATGAGTTTAATCTACACTTGACAGGTGACATCCATGCCATAACCGCTGCAAACAACCTTCTAGCCGCTGCCATTGACACACGAATGTTTCATGAATCAACGCAATCGGATAAGGCCCTCTTTAGTCGGTTGTGTGCACCAGACAAAGAAGGTAACCAAATCTTTAATGACATCATGTACAGACGCTTAAAAAAGCTCGGTATCGCCAAGACCAAACCCGAGGATCTCACCCCCGAAGAAGTTAAGAGATTTGCTAGGCTTGATATTGACCCCGGAACCATCACCTGGAGGAGGGTTATGGATGTAAATGACCGTTTCTTGAGGAAAATCACCGTGGGTCAGGGCCCGGATGAGAAAGGGATGGTGAGAGAGACGGGGTTCGACATTTCTGTTGCCAGTGAGATAATGGCGGTTTTAGCTCTCACAAATTCTCTATCGGACATGAGAGAGCGGCTCGGGAAAATGGTGATCGGCAACAGTAGAGCTGGTGATCCCGTTACTGCCGATGATCTTGGTCTTGGAGGTGCGTTGACCGTATTAATGAAAGATGCGATCAATCCAACCTTGATGCAGACTCTTGAAGGCACCCCGGTTCTTATTCATGCTGGTCCGTTTGCTAACATCGCTCATGGGAGCTCATCGATTGTGGCTGATAAGATTGCGTTGAAGCTGGTAGGCCCTGATGGATTTGTTGTCACGGAAGCAGGGTTTGGCTGTGATATAGGACTCGAAAAGTTTATGAATATAAAGTGTCGTTATAGTGGTTTGAGACCTCAATGTGCTATTATCGTGGCAACTATTCGGGCTCTGAAGATGCATGGTGGCGGACCACCTGTCGCAGCTGGGAAGCCACTTGACCCTGCTTACATTACAGAAAATGTTGCTCTTGTGGAAGCTGGTTGCGCTAACCTGGCTAGGCACATTAAGAACACAAAGGCTTATGGTGTGAACGTTGTCGTGGCCGTGAACCGGTTCTCGACTGATACGGACGCAGAAATAGCCGCTGTGAGGACCGCTGCGTTAGCCGCCGGTGCGTATGATGCGGTCCTCTGCACTCATCATGCCCATGGTGGAAAAGGAGCGGTTAGTTCAACTCCGAATTTCTAACTCCACTGTACTCCAAACTTCTAAGGACTTGTTACCAAGTGCTTATAGCCTCTTACCGGGTAAGTAGTGTTTACCAGGTAAGAGATAATGTTGTTTACTAACATCTTCTGACCAACAAAGGTATGATGACCGAGATGCTGACCCGGTCAGATCAGGCTTGCTTATCCGGTCAGATCATCCTGATCAGCGCTAACCCAATATTTTTTAGTAAACGGTCCCTAACTCCATCATAGACCTTTAAGCATGCTATTTCATGTGATTTTACCAGATTGACCTTGGCATTGTGGTTCGAAAGGCCTGCGAAAGTGCAACTGAGCCTTTCAAGTTCTTGTATCCTTTGGATGCAAGTATCAAAGATAAGATAGAAGCTATAGCAACATCATACGGTGCCAGTGGTGTCGAATACTCCGAACAGGTACTCGAATTTTCGTTTTTGTTTGTCTGATGAGGGACGAATGTGTAAATTCACACTGTGTTTAATTTCTTGTAGGCAGAGAAACAGATTAAGATGTACAGCAAACAAGGATTCTCAGGACTGCCGATTTGCATGGCGAAAACTCAGTACTCGTTTTCGGATAACGCAGCTGCCAAAGGCGCACCGAGTGGATTTGTGTTGCCGATCAGGGATGTAAGGGCAAGCATTGGGGCCGGATTTATTTACCCGTTGGTTGGGACTATGAGCACGATGCCTGGGCTACCTACGAGACCTTGCTTCTATGACATTGATCTCGACACTACTACAGGAAAGGTTAAAGGGCTTTCTTGAAAGTTATGTATAATTGTTTCCATGGAAACCACCGCTCTACTGTTTGGGATAGAAGTCAGGTATGCTTGTTTAGTTTGGTTTATGTAGAAAGGAGACTCGTATGGTTTGATAATCGTGTTTTCGTGATTGTAGTTCGGGTTAAGAGCTCGCTTTCAAGATTCAGATTTTTGAAACGTTTGATTGTTAGTTAAATGATGGTTTAAATGATTTTGTAAGATAGCATAGATAACCAGCTGAAAACAGAAACAAACAATGACAAAAGCGGTCACTACACTTTCTGTTTATTTATTAACACCACACACATACACAAGTTTTCTCTTCTATGAGTTCATGTTGTGAAATTTTGTGTTTACACCTTTTTAAAATGCAAGTAAATAGATCTTGACGTAAGTATACGTCTTAATCTACTACCGTTTTGTAACAAGTAATAAAGGTACAAAGTACCGAATATCGATCTTACAGGGAAGCTCGGAAAAGTTCTTCTTAAAGTCGAGTTTGTAAAAGCGAGTCTCAGATGGTGAATTCGAAAAAATCATTTGATGGGGCTTTTGATTAATAACTACTGAAAAGTCGATTATAAAAAGAAGCACATGGTCGATATTTTATGTGACTTAGAAAAGCCTTCATACAACGAACTAGTTGTCAATTGATTAGTTGTAATCCAACATAAAATATAACTTTGATTTAAATAACTTTTGACAATCATGCAATACGATACACCTTTTTATCTTTTATCAGTTTCGGTCGGTCTCAACTTTACTTTATACCCTGAACTAAGGTGCTTACCCATTATCGTTCGGTTTCTAAAATAGTTAAAGATCTCAAAAGCAATTAAAAGAGATGGAAACTGCCTCAAACAAACCACGATTGATTGCGCTTGAAAAACCGTCACTTGTTGCACTAATGACCAATTCTTTAAATGAACGTGAAATAAACGATTGTATTTAAATAACATAAACTAAAATGTAAAATTTAAGTACAAAAAGTAAAAGACAGTAATTAAAAGACATAAAATAAAATACAAAATTTAAAGTGCAGAAAGTAAAAAACAATAATTAAATGACATAAAATAAAATACATAATTTAGAGTGCGTTAAATAAACAATAATAAAGTAAAACTAGACTTATAAAACTAAAATTTAACGACAAAATTGGAAACGAATATGGAAAATGTTGTTTCAAATGTGGAATTAAAACATGGGTTACTTAAGGATTTCATGGCACTTTAATGACTTAAAACTATCGGGATGAATTATAAAGCGAAACCACGTAACAAGTAGATGGTTTTTTTATAAACATGGAAACACAAAACGATTTTAATAGGCTACAACAAACAGTGAACCAAAGAGGATTGGGAACTCGAAATGATTAATCAGACTTACGGTTTGTAATAGAATTAAAATCGTAAATGAAACCAAATGTGAATAAAAACCATGGGTAAATCGAGCCGTAAGAGATGAACAATTATCACGAAAATGTAACGAGAAAATATCACACTAAGGTGTCGTTTGTTTTTTAAGAGGTCTAAAAGTCTGAATTCTTATTTTAGTTAAGATTAATAAGATGTGGTGTGTAAAAAAGTTTGAATGATTCAAACTTAAGAGCCATAAAGAAGTTTAAAAAAAAAAACCCTGATACTTAAAACGAGAAGAGAACGATATATTAATTAAACCAAACAAGGTTTGAATTGTGAGCCTAAAGCTTGGTTCCAACCGTAGGCGTGCCGCGTAAGTCTCAATTCTTCAAACCATCTTAACCACTAGAGAGAATATTGGTATCTTGACCTCTCTATCTTCCTAATACAAACTAAGTTTTTTTTTCCTACTAAGCCTAACATGCATACATATATAGAGAGTGGAGTGATTAAATGTAAATCACCTCTATTTGTATAAACTTACAAACTAATCTCAGTCATCCATCTAGTCTAATGAATATCTAATTTTATTTTGTTTCCTTAACCAACGTCATGATCAATATATATATATATATATATATATATATATATAGGAGTTGTTTAATTTGCAACCCTTAAAAAGGTTGCAAACCTTGCAACCCACATCTTAACCGTCGGATTCATGATCGGCGGTTACAATAGATATGGGACCCAATATTTTTAATTAAAAAAAACAGAAAAAATAAAAATAAAATAACCGTCGATCATGAATCCGACGGTTAAGATGTGGGTTGCAAGGGTTGCAACCTTTTTAAGAGTTGCAAAATATCCTTCCACTATATATATATATATATATATAGAGAGAGAGAGAGAGAGAGAGGCCAAATCAAATACACACCAATCCATTGTTGCACCCCTTACAAACTAATCTCCACCCTTGATCTCATCATCTTAACTTTCTTTTTTTATTATTCTTTTAATTAAATACCAAGGTTAGAATTGTAATTTTCAAATAGTATTTTATTTATTTAATATATTAATTATATAGGACAATAAGAAAATAATATATGATTCCTAAAATATAACATCCCTTTGATTCATCATTATCTTTTTTCAAATTCTTTTGGTATTTTTCTATGAACAACATATCGCCCAACCTCTTTGATTCATCATTATCTTTTTTCAAAAATTTTTGGTATATTTCCAGGAACAACAAGACCGTCCAGAAACATACAAGATCGTCCAGAAACATACAATATCGTCCCGCAACAATTTCATATGGCAACATACAAGATCGTCCAACACCATTCTTGATAGGGGCACAGTGACAGGGATAATGGTGCACGAAAGTAGTGAAATCGATGAACCGAATAGAAGAAAACACACAGTCATTGAACACGCAACGAATGAAATCGATGAAGATAACATAGTCGATGTTAGTGATCCGGTTCTTAACTCAGATGATATTGTAAACGACGATTTCCATGATGATGTTGTCGACGAAACCAACATGAATTACGACAATTGTAAGAGATTTTTTTAAAGTGTGTTGTGTATTGGAGATGTATGTAATTTTCCGTTGTTGATTAATCAAAATATTGGAGATGTATAAGTTGTTAGTTTTATAGATCGGTTGATATCATAGCCATGTTGATATTTGGAAATTCATATGGCTTCATATGTGAAACATTCATTCAGGGGGTTGAATCATATATGAACATGCATCTGAAATTCATGCACATACGCATTATCACGAAATTCATGCATATATGCCCAATTCATTCATGAACCTACATATATGATAATGTTATGAATTTCTCACACATATGCTATAAAATGAAAATCATGCGCATATGCACAGAAGCATATGTGAACCTTCACGAAATTCATGCATAAATGCCCAATTCATTCATGAACCTTCATATATGATAATGTTATGAAATTCTTGCACATATGCTATAAAATGAAAATAATGCGCATATGCACAAAAGCATATGTGAACTTTCACGAAATTCATGCATAAATGCCCAATTCATTCATGAACCTTCATATATGATAATGTTATGAAATTCTCGCACATATGCTATATAATGAAAATCATGCGCATATGCACAAAAGCATATGTGAACCTTCATGAAATTCATGCATATATTCCCAGTTAATTTATGAAACTTCATATATGGCACTATTATGAAATTCTCGCACATATGCTATAAAATGAAAATCATGCACATATGCACAGACCCATATGTGAACCTTATTATATGATACTCGTATGAAATTCATTCACGTATGCTATAAAATGAAGTTCATGCACACATGCATAGAAACAAATATGAACATTATGATGCTGGTTCGAAACCATACCTATGTGAATTTAATTTATGGAAACTAATCATGTGAATTTCATTTATGGAAACCAATCATGTGAATTTCATTTATGAAAACCATGCCTATGTGAATTTCAATTATTTAACGGCCCAATCATGCACAATTCCTATAATACCCTTACCGTGCCTATGAGAATTTCATTTATGGAAATCATGTTTAGGATATTTACATTTCCTACCCATTCTAATCTTGACCATTAGATTAAAAAATTAATGGTCAAGATTAGTTTGTAAGGGGTGCACTAATTGAAGGGTTTGTATTTGAATAACCCTCTATATTTTAAATATTATATAAATATATTTATTTATCTAATTATCTTTTGAAAATTGTAAATTATAGTATGTTGAAACGTTTTCTAATTTTTAAAAAACTATCGGTTTCATCAATCTCTCAATTGATTGTATTCATTCTCAAAATCCATAATTTATATATAGTTTTTGCATTATATAATACCCAAACCTGACCGACATTAACCGGAAACCCGACCAACCCGAACCCGAAATAATTCAAAATCCGAAACCTAAAATTCGGATCTTGTTTTCCATATCCAAAATCCGATCGGGTTTTTGGTTTGCCCACCCGAACCTCCCCGACCCGCCCGATGCACACCCCTAGTTATTGGAGATTAAGTTGTGGGACTAGGAGGTATTGGGGTTTAAGGATCTGAAACCCAGTATTAGATTCATGTTAGAAAAGGGTGAAATTGGGAGTTATAGGTTGAATCGAATGGTGAAAATGTCATTGTGTGTTTGTTGTATAAATTTATGTCGTAGAGAACTTGAATTAATCAGAAAAATGTTAATCTATTGAAAATCCAAATCAATCAGTTCGTCGACTCGGGAGTCGCCCTCCTGGAGACGAAAACCCCCTTTTCTCGATACAGACCCGCGCCCGAGTCGGGAGGCGACCCGGGTGAACCGGGGGTAACCCGAGTTTAGAGTAATGGTCGGGGAGGCCAGGGACCCGGGCCAACAACCGGGGAGACCAGGAGTTGGGACCCGGGTGAGCCAGATCGAGAGGCAGGACGAAGCCTGGGGAGGTCGAGACCACGACCTGGGTGAGTGGGCTAAGGCCAAGGCCCGGTTGCGCTTTGAGCCAACTGGTGGACCGAGGTGTAAGAGTTTTATAACTCGCTTTGCGTTGCGAATATTCTCCGAGTCAGTAAGAACTCTTGAGTAAGTGGAGCGAAAAGATTGGTTTAAGCGAGATAGGATCGTAACCTACTTTATGTGTCAATTCGTTGTAGGTGCGGTTGTAGAATAGCTAGTTTGGGTTTTAGCACGGACGTCAGGTGAGTTCCCTTATCCTTGAACAACGTATGACATATTGATATGGTGATTTTTATTTGTTATATGTATTTATTGTGTGCACCATTGTTGTTGTGTTTTATAAAGGGTAAATAAATGGCATAAATGCACTAATTAATCCATGGAAGATGGGGAGTGTTTAATTTGGGGTTCTAAACTAAAGAAATAAAATAACCTGGAATTCTACTACTTGTTGCTTTCAAGGCGAGTGATCTCTCTGTCCTTAAAACAATTTCGCCCCCACCGTTCGATAGAACATAGTGCTATGGGTTTGTGGCGAATTACTTCTCAAGATACAATGAAACAACGTATGTAGAGCAATTATCAACACCGCACTTTGTGGTGATAATCCGGTTGAACTATTGAGTTTCAAGGATTTCTAGAAACTAGAAATTTATGTTTCTATAGCAACACAAACTCTAGCAATCTGGTATATTGAAAAAGTTGTCCCATTTCGGTGTCTAGAGGATGATATATATAGAGGAAAAAATGAAAAGGTGTAACCTTTCATGAAGAGGTGCAACCTTTCATGAAAAGGTGCAATGATTCAACTTCCCTCAAAAAATAACCGAATTAACTAACTAACGGAGTTAACGGAAAAATTAACGGACCGTTAATTATAAGGACAAAAAATTCACTCTTCCTAAGACTTAACCCAAAATATTTTAGACTCTAACTTATTTTGAAAATTTCCCCAACAAACTCCCACCATTTTCAAAATAGACTCGAATTTGAAAAGACTGACTCGACATGACCTAACCAGATTCCGAAATCCTTGGGGGTGTTATGTATAAGTAAAGGTAGAGTCTTACACCTTGAACCTTTACATAGTGAAAGTGCTCACATCTAACTAGGGTAAGAATGGTTGAACCAAAGTCATTAAACCATCTTCCTTTATATGTTAGACGGAAACACCTCACGCATATCCTTCCTCTCATTCATTCAACCAATATAAGCCGACCCGTTAACTGGCCATGGGTCTATATCTTGATTTCTCAGAATGTTCTAGAGCCAAGCCCTTTAGCTCATAGGAAGCGGCCTCACTTCCACATTCAGATAGGTGGACCTTGTCAAGAATGTTCCCGTAACTTGAACACTCCAACACAAAATGTGTTACAAGTCCATTAAGAACTAGATTCAACCTTTCTTCACATTACGGTTCCAAGTTCCGCTGACCTTGGGATGGTTTTGAAACATTGCAGAACTTTCAGTCACATTCAAATGATGTACTTTAACTTAATCTTGAGACTTGGTGAAATACCAAGTGTCAAGACAAGGTTCCATCATGGGTGACTATCTATAGGTGGGCTTGAGACCTATCCCTTTTGAAGTGCTTTCAATCAATTTTCTTGGTAATCCTTTTGTGAAAGGATCTGCTAAGTTCTTACTTGATCGTAAGAAACTAATGGTGATCACCCCATCATTTATTAATTGATTTACTTGCCTATGTCTAAGTCCAATATGTCTGGACTTACCATTATACACTTGATTGTATGCCTTTGATAGTGTAGCCGCACTATCACAGTGTATAGAAATTGGCGGCATTGGCTTTGGCCATAAGGGTATGTTAATCAACAAGTCCCTTAACCATTCTGCTTCTTTACAACAAGAAGCTAAAGCAACAAAATCCGACGCCATTGTAGAATCTGTTATACAACTTTGTTTCTTTGATCCCCAAGACACTGCACCCCCACCAAGTGTGAAAATCCATCCACTTGTAGATGCATAGTCTTCTTGATCATTTATCCAACTTGCATCAGTGTATCCTTCCAATACTGAAGGATATCCACTATATTCCAAACCATAATCGATGGTTTTCTTCAAATACTTGAGTACCCGATTTACAACATCCCAATGTGCTTTTCCAGGCTTACTAGTATGTCTACTTAATCTTCCTACATCATAGGCGATATCAGGTCTAGTACAAGTCATAGCATACATTAAACTACCAATAACTTTAGCATATTCATTTTGAGCTAATACCCTACCGGTATTAGTCGTCAATCTAGAACCTACTTCGAACGGAGTGCTTACAGGAAAACAATCAAATTTATTAAAACGTTTTAATATCTTTTCAATATAGTGAGACTGGGATAGCATTAGTTTATTGTCATTTATAAGAATCTTTATTCCTAGAATAACATCAGCTTCTCCCAGATGCTTCATATCAAAATTATCAGATAAGAGTTTCTTAGTCATTTGCACTTGTTCTAAGTTGATTCCAAAGATCAAAATATCATCCACGTACAAGCAGATGATAACCCCTTGACCATTAACAGATCGACTATAAACACATTTGTCTGATTCATTAATTTTGAAACCATTCGATAGAATGATTTGGTCGATTTTTTGATGCCACTGTTTGGGAGTCTGTTTCAGGCCATACAAGGACTTAATAAGTTTACAAACTTTCTTTTCTTGTCCTTGAACTATGAAACCTTCTGGTTGTTCCATATATACTTCCTCTTCTAATTCACCGTTCAAGAATGCGGTTTTGACATCCATTTGGTGAATTACTAGTTTATAAATGGAAGCTAAGGCAATCAAAATTCTAATGGTTGATGTTCGTGCTACAGGGGCATATGTGTCAAAATAGTCTAGTCCTTCTTTCTGTGTAAAGCCCTTAACTACTAATCGGGCTTTAAACTTTTCAATACCGCCATCGACTCTTAATTTTCTTTTGAAAATCCATTTATTCTTGATGGCCTTTGAACCAGGGGGTAGGTCGACTAAGATCCAAGTATTATTACCTTTGATGGAATCCATTTCATCGTTGATTGCTTCTTTCCAAAAAGATGCATCATGAGATTTCATAGCTTCCGCATATGTACGTGGTTCTTCATCCAAGTTGTAAATTATTGGATATTCTTTCACTGAACCATGTCGATCACCTTCAACTAGGTACATTTCAAAGTCAGGCCCAAAGTTTCTTGCTCTTCTTTGACGTTTGCTTCTTCTAGGTTCAATCGCTTGATGATTCGGGGAGTCATCATCTTCCCTTTCATTATCTATGGGAATCTTGGTAGACACGGTTTCCTTAGAAACCTCATGTGCCTTTGGAATGCTTTTGAACCTTTGTTCATCAAAATGAGCATCTCTAGATTCTATGATGGTGTTAATAGAAATGTGATCATTTGGTTCAACCACCATGAATCTATAAGTTTTGCTATTTTGGGCATATCCCAAAAATATACATTCAATACCTTTGTCTCCTAACTTTCTCTTCTTGGATTCGGGAAGTCTCACAATTGCTCGACATCCCCAAATCCGAAGGTAGTCTAGTTTAGGTGTCTGTTGATTCCATAACTCATAAGGGGTCTTTTGACTTCTCTTGCTTGGTACTCTATTGAGTATGTAGCAAGATGTAAGTAATGCTTCTCCCCAAAATCCAGAACTTAATCCGGAATATGACATCATGGAATTTACCATTTCCATCAAGGTACGGTTTTTTCTTTCCGCAATACCATTTTGTTGTGGTATATACGGAGCCGTCACTTGGTGAATAATTCCTGTAGATTCAAAATATCTAGGGTTATAATATTCACCACCTCTATCTGTTCTTAAACATTTTATCTTTGTGTCACATTTAAGTTCTACTTCATTTTTGTAGATCTTAAACTTTTCAAGGACTTCATCTTTTGAATGTAAAAGATATACATAGCAATATCGAGAGTAATCATCGATAAAAGTGGCAAAGTACTTTTTGCCACCAAGAGATGATGTAGCATGTAAGTCACATATGTCATTATGCACTAAGTCTAAGATTTTAGATGATCTTTGGACTTGAGGGAATGGTTGTCTAGTAATTTTAGTATGCATACAAGTAAGACACTTATGATTTTTATCATCTAACTTTGGAATTAAATCACTTTTTGCCATAATTTTCAAACGTTTAAAGTGTACGTGACCTAATCGACCATGCCACAATAGTAAAGAAGAATCAAAGTAAGCAGAACTAGTAGTAGTATTATTAGCATCAATCATATGTACATCGGGAGCAACCACATTATTTGCGTTGCTTATGTCAATCATATTTACATTATTCACAACATCATTTATGTTTAGTTTAAACATTCCTCCGGTGAGATAGCCTTTGCCGACGAATCTTCCGCCTTTAGAGAGTATAAACTTGTCGGATTCGAAGACGAGTTTGAAGCCATGTTTGTTGAGGATTGATCCAGAAACCAAGTTCTTTCGGACATCGGGAACATGGATTTCGGAGCTACATTCGTGTCCGCAGGTCGCGCCCACGCACAAGTTCGCCGAATTTAGCCTATGAAGGCCGCAATCGGCACCCCCCCTGCGCGCGGGTAGGTGATGGAGTAAAACCAAACTAAGGACTTGAAAGTCCCTCCCACATTTTTAGTTATAAACTACTAAAATTTTGGTCCCCCTTCCAATGTGGGACAAGTTCCCACACCCATTTGGTTTTGCCAATTTTCATCCCAAACACTCAACTTTGAGCATCGATATCTCATTCACACATATTCCGTTTTTGACACATAATATATCGTTTTGAAGCTCTCATATAGGAGAACATAAACCCACTAAGAGTTAGATATATACGATACATATACATGTATTTATTTGTGTCCAAAGTTAGTAAAAAATCACAATTTTTACTAAAATTTTCCAACAGTGAATTCTAAAGTAACATTCCCTTTTCCCTTGACTTGAGCGGTAGAGTGATTTCCCATGTAAAGTACGGAGTTAGAAGCTTCGTACGTTTTGAACATGTCAATGTTGTTGCACACATGTCGGGTAGCCCCCGAATCCACCCACCAACATTTGTCTTCCTCAAGTGAGAATACTTCGGAAATCATAGCAACAAAGTTGTTGCTTTTGAAGTTTCCATCTTTGGTGTTGTCACTACCATTTCCTCTTCTTCTTTTGAGAAGTCGACAATTACGTTTGTAATGTCCAGGCGTGTTGCAATTGATAAATAACCACGTGCTTCATAATCTTTTTCTTTTTACCATTTTCCTCGTGGCGTTTCCTTTTCTTACCACTGGCTTTGGAAGTTTCTCCCTTTTCCTCGACCACATGAACTTTGGAAGCATCATCGTTGGATTTATTTTCCAATCGATATTGTTCTTCAATGAGAAGATGCTTTCCAAGTTCTTTTAAGGACACATCGTCCTTACGATGTTTAAGATTTTTCTTAACATCTTTCCAAGAGGGAGGGAGTTTGTCGATGATCGATGTCACTTGGATCGATTCATCCATTTTCATGTCGTGTTGTGTGAACATACTAAGAATGTGCTCAATTTCATACATTTGATCCATAATAGGATGTGAATCTATCATTTTGTAAGAATTAAATTTGGAAACGATAAATTTCTTACTTGTTGCATCTTCCGTGAAGTATTTTTGTTCGAGAGCGTTCCAAAGTTCCTTTGCCGTTTCGATGTTTTGATAAACATCGAATAGAGGGTCAGGCATAACATTGAGGATGTGACCGCGACATATGAAATCGTCGTTCTCAAATTTGAGCCTTTCTCGTGTCGATGCAAGTGTCTCGTCATTATGTTGTTCCATGTATGGTTTGGTGAGGACGTAGGAGATGTTTAGAGTGGCCAACAAGAATTGCATTTTATTTTGCCACCTTTTGAAGCCTCCATCGTCAAATCGTTCCAATTTGACGATGTCACAAGACATTTGTTGAAGATTTTTGGTTGTCATCTTTCTCGGGAAATTGCTTTAAGATTGTTTAATTTGGGGGTTTTAAACTAAAGAAATAAAATAGCCAGGAATTCTACTACTTGTTGCTTTCAAGGCGAGTGATCTCTCTGTCCTTAAAACAATTTCGCCCCCACCGTTCGATAGAACATAGTGCTATGGGTTTGTGGTGAATTACTTCTCAAAATACAATGAAGCAACGTAAGTAGAGCAATTATCAACACCGCACTTTGTGGTGATAATCCGATTGAACTATTGAGTTTCAAGGATTTCTAGAAACTAGAAATTTATGTTTCTATAGCAACACAAACTCTAGCAATCTGGTATATTGAAAAAGTTGTCCCATTTCGGTGTCTAGAGGATGATATATATAGAGGAAAAAATGAAAAGGTGCAACATTTCATGAAGAGGTGCAACCTTTCATGAAGAGGTGCAACCTTTCATGAAAAGGTGCAACCTTTCATAAAAAGGTGTAATGATTCAACTTCCCTCAAAAAATAACCGAATTAACTAACTAACGGATTTAACGGAAAAATTAACGGACCGTTAATTATAAGGACAAAAAATTCACTCTTCCTAAGACTTAACCCAAAATATTTTAGACTCTAACTTATTTTGAAATTTTCCCCAACAGGGAGTGTGACCCAATAACGAGTATATGAATTCGTCTCATGTATTCTCATTAATGGGCACATGTGCCCCAACAGATTATTACAAGTGTGCTTGTGACATCGGTTTATTTCAATTTCGTAAACTGTTAATTGAAATTTTATTATATTTATCTCTGCTAAACTGTGAGGTAGTGTGTTTTAGAGGGTTTTCACTAGACCTTGTGGTCTAACCCTCGCTTTTCAATAAAAAAACCCTTTTAGGTAAGCAGATAGAGGGAGGCTCTAGTAAAGGCAAGCTTTGAAGTAGAGATTTGTAGAGAGGACTTCTGCTGGACTTTGGAAATAGATGACACATCTAGCTATATTTATATTTCTCAATTGTAATCCGTTTTAAGATGTTTTGACTTTGACTTCACTTTTGCCTGTTTAAACCCCTGAATTGGAGACAGTTTAGCATTATCTTTATATATTTGATGCTTTGGTGTGTTCATTAGAAGTGAGTTTAACAATTAATTAAATTCTACTAATTTTTACAAAGCATATAACTATTATTCATTGATTATTATATTTATTAACTAAGACTGATTCATATAAGACAATTTACCGATTATTACGCAAATTACTCATGCTACCGTGCAACACACATTCTCACAATAGTTTTATTTAATTATTTTACCAGCACACTGGTTTAGGAAGATGCCATTTTTTTAGGTAAATTGCATTAAAAATTTATTGATTTCTATTTTGGATAACGTTTACACTCGTTGTGATATCTAAGAGGTAAAATCTCAAATATTTAAGTACTCGGATGACCGGTTCAAACATTAACCGGTTGATCAACCGCACCACCCAGGGTGTGAGCCACCCGAGAAGGATTCTCAGGACTGCCAATCTACATGGCGAAAACTCAGTACTCGCAACCAAAGGTGCACTGTGTGGATTTGTGTTACCGATCAGGGATGTAAGAGCAAGCATTGGGGAGGGATTTATTTACCCGTTGGTTGGGACTATGAGCACGATGCCTGGGCTACCTACGAGACCTTGCTTCTACGACAATGATCTCGACACTACTACAGGAAAGGTTAAAGGGCTTTCTTGAAAGTTATGTATAGTCGTCTTCATGGAAACAACCACTCTACTGTTTGAGATAGAGGTCAGGTCTGCTTACATCACAAGCCCTCCAACCCCATCTTCAGGTGGTGGGATATACTGTGCTTGTATGGTTTGGTTTATGTAGAAAGGAGACTCGTCAAGTTTGATAATCGTGTTTCGTGATTGTAGTTCGGG
The DNA here is from genome assembly GCA_023525745.1 of Arctium lappa. Lineage (NCBI taxonomy): Eukaryota > Viridiplantae > Streptophyta > Magnoliopsida > Asterales > Asteraceae > Arctium > Arctium lappa. The sequence continues at coordinate 13,845,987 of CM042056.1, read as the reverse complement.
TTAGGAGCTCGCTTTCAAGATTCGGATTTTTGATATACTGTGCTTGTATGGTTTGAAACGTTTGATTGTTAGTTAAATGATGGTTTAAATGATTTTGTAAGATAGCATAGATAACCAGCTGAAAACAGAAACAAACAATGACAAAAGCAGTCCCTACACTTTCAGTTTATTTATTAACACCACACACATACACAACTTCTCTCTTCTATGACTATGAGTTCACAACCCTGCAGTTTTTTCGAACTTCTCCACTGGAGCCCGTAAGCGGACTCATGTTCCCCATCTTGATCATCGATCTAACAAAGTCATCGAGGAAAAGCTGTTGGTTGTTGCTGTAGATTTCAACCAGGCTTCGTGTAGTTGACACAGCTTCATCACTCGAGTACAGGACTTGATCAGATTCAAGAAGTCCCCTACCATTCACCAAGTTTTTGAAGTAATGGTTATCGAACAAGTCCACAGAGTTCCGATCGAGAGCCGTGGTCTTGTTCCCGTCTCCATTAACTGGGCATTGAGCTCGAAGGTCTGATACCATGTCCGGGTCTAATAGCGTCTTATCGGGACCATTTGTTCCAGAAAAGTTGAATAATCTATCACTGAACACAGCACACTTTGCAGATCCAATTGTGTGTGCACCTGTGCAGTTTAGAATCCAAAAACACACACGAAATGTTACAATTTTCATGGGACAGTTGATATGTTTGGCATGCTGAACAGGACGGACCAAAACTTGTCCCATGTTTGGAATGATATTAGATTGGAACAGGACAGAACTTGAGATAAGATTGAAAATTACTAAACTATCCGTGTCAAATTAAAACCTTAAAACCTTTCAGAATTCTTTCGCCCGCCTAACTCACTCTTGCCCGTTCAGTCCTGTCGAGTTCCATCCGCTTGCCAAACGCACAGTGTACTAGGAACCAAAAACGTACCTGATAGGGACACAACATCTGTAAGGTTAAGACCGACAGCCACAAACTTGGCCGTGATATTACCAACCGACTCGGTGGGAGCAGGGAGGTTAGTATTAGCTCCTGTCTGGTTTGCCACAAGTCCATCCCTTCTTCCTAGCAAGACTTTCCATGAAGGGCCTCCACTCTGCAAATCGTATATACTTTTTAAGAATATAATATTTATATACAACAAAACTCACAAACACTCCTCATCATCTTTGGTGAAACTTTAACTCTTAACCTCCAATAAGGTTGGGATCTACTGATACCCGGATACCGTTGGGCGATTGGCCCTTTGGTGCAAATCGTAGTTTGCTATCATTCTATACTAGTTTTCTTTTAGTATCAGCCAGTGACCACAAGTCTACAGATTAAGGGAAAACCATTGACTTACTAAGAGAACCGAATCTCGTGCAGCTATAGCCAGAATGTCAGCACATGAGACTACTCCACTGCATGTACTTTCTACAGCGGTTTTAATAGCGTCAACCACCTCAAATCCCCTAGCTGAATTGATGTTGGGGAACGCAAATTTCTCTCCATCATTTCCATCTAATAAAACCGATGCATCGCAACCCTGTGAGACAAAAAAAATCAACCATGGGGTTAATGACCAGTAGGTCAAAATGTTCTTTTTGTTAGCAAGAGGTAAGAAAAGCTAGCAGCTAACGCCTCATGGCCCAAGGCAGCCATCTTGCCCAATAACTTTCAAATCAACTTAAAACCACCGGAAGTTATTGGTAGCCTACAACTTTGAGCTTATAAGGAGCTCACAAACCTAATATTCTATCCACGTGGAGGGGTTATTACACTACTGCCAAGTGTCAGCAGGGCAATCAGTAGAATTGAAATTCACCAAAAGGTTCTGAAAATCAAAGTTGAGAGTGGCTGCATAAGCATCCACTTGTGATAAAGTTATAGCAGAGTGGGAAATATGGTGAAGAATATGACCACCATGAAGAAGGGTTCAACCTACCAAAAAGCACCATTATTGGTCCTATATGTAAGATGGTACTTTTAAATGTTTCACCATAATATGGGAACATTTAAAAATTGGCTGCCACTATAGCAATTGATAAGAGAATAATATAAAAACAACTCAAAGTTTTGTGATTTTCTACAGCTGCATTTGTTCAATGTTATACAAAAAGATCTCACATTCACAAAGCAATCATGGAAATGAAGCCGAAGCAGAGAAGCAGCCATTCTTGTTTCAGTCTTCACAGCGGTTAATACTTGTCTGCGTACAACGCTGAGAAGATTAGGACATGAAGTTGAGTAGAAATCTGCAGTTAGCTGAGATCTTGCAATAAGACACAAAGACATGGTCACAAGCCATGCAAAGCCAGTATTACAATTTGAGCTCTTCATGGTTTTAAGCATCTTATTTTTACTTCAATGCCAAAGATACAATATTCACTGGAAATAGTTTCAGAAGTTAGTGTTTTATATGCGAGGGCCAGGGTCATGTGCTAGTCGGAATGTAAAAATATATTAATATATACGATACATATGCATGCTGACAAAAGTATCCAAACCAATGTGCTCACTACACCAAAATCGATTTTATATGACACCAAAGATGTCTAAATGTTATAGGACTTAAGATTATAGAACCAAACAATTGGGCGTCTTATATGAAGGTGTTGCATAGGATGTTAGAACGTATATGGGCATCCTAACAAGTTTTTTAGGCCACTTTTGAAATAAAGTGTCCTATTAGTTTTTTTATACGACACTGGTTTTTATAAAGACTAATACGACGTTTCATTTCATAAATATCCTAAAAAACTTGTTAGGACCCCCCTATGATAGGGCACACAATTGTCTGGTCCTACAAACATAAGTCTTATAAAGCAGTTTATTAGAACATTTAGACATATTTGACGTCCTATAACACTGATTTTGTTGTAGTGGCTGTGATGTAGATCGGCCACATATTGGAGTCGTCCTGGACCATGTAAGTTGCACTAAACATTCCGTGGGCATAAATTGAATGGTTTAAGGAATTTAATATTGCCCGAATTGACTGAAATGTAAGATAGATGTGGTTGAGTGTCATCAGATCATATAGAATATATATGTATAATCTTGGAAGTTCATGAATACACACAAACTCAAATCTTGTTAGTGCTGGTTGATAGAGCTAAAAGGCATTGTCAACTCCTTAACCTCCAGTAGTGCATAATCAACTTGTATGAACTTTTCATGCTTAACAAGAATTAGTTTAATCATCAATCTTAGATGGCAATAGTTGGTTTCTGATTTGCACCAATGATGTTAATTAGTCGGTATTAAGTTTTTTTATTCTTGCATCATAGTAATCAACAAAGCTACCACTACTGTTATTTTAAATAAGCATAATGAAGATGTAGTTCTGTTTTTTTCTTTCTCTACCAGTTTTGACAAATCAAGAAGAAGTTGTGTGCTTGGATTTGTGGTCTTACTTATCTAGACAGTGGTACAGATATATATGTGGTGGACAGTCCAACGAGTCCATAAGTCAATAAAGTATGCAAGGATAAACATCAATGGTGTGTGCAAGACATATAAACCAAACCAAACCAAACCAAACCAAACCAAACGGACCTAGTAAATTCCAATCAAAGTAGGGTGGGGGTTGCTATACATGCATACTTAACCTTTATCTCAAAAAGTAGAGCGGCTATTTCCATAAAGATCCTGCCTTGTGCAAGAATGTGAGCAATAAGGATTAGCATATGGTGAACAAAGCACTTGAAAGAGAGTGTATGCAAAGCATATCTATCTTAAATGACTGATTGTTTGATTATGAAACACAATACTCTATTTATCCCGAAAATGATTGATTTTGAGATTTGAACCTAGCACTTTCTGGTGTTTAGTATTGGCATAGATTTTTAGGCTTTTGTCTACATAATCTTTCTATTCTAATATTTATATATGGATAAATGAAGTTATCAATGTTTTCTATATGAAGAAACTTAAGTTTGTCGATTTTTAAGTTCAAACACTCAACAATCAGGTGTCTCCTCTCTTTTGTTTCACAGAAGTTTGGGCCAACAAATGCATATCAAATGGATTTCGTACCTGAATTAAGTAGGGTTTTTGAAAAACTTGCAATGTTCTGTTGAAACACAAAGCGTCTTTACATTGAGGCTACATCATACTAAGTCAATCTATAGCATCCTAATCATCCATCAAATTTCCCAAATCATAACACTTTCTAAAATTTCAATATCCTCTATTAGTTTTTCCAACATTTGAAGATCCTCATAGCCTACATAACCAGAATTTTAACCGACTTCCAAGAAACTGTCTCATCACTCTGTGAGGAATTTCTTCGAACATCTGGAGGGCTATAAGCAATCTCAGCTTTTCAATCATAATCCATTATTGACACCATAAGTATCCTCTTAAATTCTTGTCTGACAAATGAATTATCCAAAAGGGTAAAGTAAAACAGACGCTGAAGATTCAATGGTGTGATGGCCTCATTAAAATGGACTGAAACCCAGATAATCATTACAACGAACACATGATCAAAGATTTTATAAATTTGGAGCCAAGGATCACGCATACTTTTGTGCTAAAGTCGAGTAATTGTTAACCAATCATAAAAAAGCTATGTGGGGTCTGATTTTATCAGAACCGTATAAATCAAAAAAACTATCGATCAGGATGTTGTGGCGGTTATCAATGGCACGTTTAAACCCCTTCAATATTCCCATCTAACAATCGTTTTTTGTTTAATCCAAAAATGGCCTACTCAATCGATCTAGCAAATTTAGGGCTTAGATTCAATCCTATTCCCCCTACTAACACTACCTCCCTGAATCAAAGAAGGATTCGACCTCGATCTGTGATCGCATTTCCGACATCTTTGGATCTGAAGCATCCGCATCGACGGATTTTATGCTCTGCCGTCGACGAAGAACAGATTCAGCAAACTGAGGAGAATTCATTCAGCGATGCTGAGAATTCACTTATCAGCAGTCTCATTGGTATCCAAGGACGTGGCCGCTCTGCTTCTCCTCTGCAACTCAAAGTATTACTACATGTTCTTCTCTGTACTAAACTCACCAGATTTCATTTTTTGCGTATCTTCTAGAACCCTCTCGAATCATCCAAGTATCAATTTTGAGATAGTTGAAATTAAATTAAATTAAATTATCAACGAATAAGTTAATTGCTAAAGAGTTGATTGGCAGATGTAGAATGTTTTGGTGTATCATGGTGAGACTTTTATGATATAGTTGAAAAATAAAATATAGTTAGTGTGATAATTGTTGATAATGAAATTAGGGTGTTGAATGGTTAAGGGATAACTAATATACGAAATCATTTAAAGGGTTTTAGAATCATTAAGAGGTTGTAAATTCTATATTTTATTGAAGAGGAACGAAAAAATGTCTAAGATGAGAGAGAAACGACATATATACCTTTGTTCGTTCTTGTTTAAACGACTATTTAATTAGAGTTGAAGCAACTTTTGGTGTTAATGGTCCCACAAATTTAGTAATTTTTTTGCGAGAGTTGGAGATGGTCTAGTAATCGAGGTGTTTGAAGATGCTTAATGCGTGACCAATTGACTAGTTTTAGAAGATCGGTTATAGTTTTAATAGTGTTGGATGACAAATATATCTTTAAAAGTCGTTTTGTTCGTTATTATGATATTTCTTTTATGAATTGTGTAGGACGTTGAACAAGCCGTGAAAGTTCTAGAAGCTACTAACAGTGTTCCTGATCCGGTATGTGATCTAAAAACCCTAAACCTTGAACCTTAAAATGTTCGGAAGATTATATTCTTACATGAAATTAGTTGGGCTTTTGAGTTTTGTCCAATTTTGCAGACCAGCTCGAGTCTGATCGAGGGCCGGTGGCAGTTAATCTTCACAACGAGGCCTGGAACCGCCTCCCCGATCCAAGTTATACTTCGACTCATCTCGCTTAAAGGTTTTATACAAACATTTAGCTCGAAAATTAACCAAAACTTTGTGGTTCTTGTAGAGAACGTTTGTTGGAGTCGATTTGTTCAGTGTATTTCAAGAAATTTATCTTCAAACAAACGATCCACGGGTTTCAAATATTGTCAAATTCTCCGATGCGATAGGTGAGCTTAAAGTCGAGGTACGCCTTTGTCAATCAATTCGGTTATCATTGCTTTTAATGTAAGTTCGATTGTTGTGTTTCACACGATCGTGTTTTGGTTGAGCTCAGGCTGCAGCTACAATCAAAGATGGGAAAAGGATTCTTTTCCGTTTCGATAAAGCAGCATTTGCATTCAAGTTTCTTCCTTTTAAGGTCCCGTATCCGGTCCCTTTCAAACTCCTAGGCGATGAAGCAAAGGGTTGGTTAGACACAACGTACTTGTCGAAATCTGGGAACATTCGGATCTCAAGAGGAAATAAGGTAACTTAGCGTACCTCGTCTCTTTGACGTAAATTAGCTCGAATGTGTCATGCTTATATGTTGAACTAGGGGTCGTTTACCAACACAAATTATGCTCGGTCAGTATCTTCAATCCCTAGGTAAACATGTTGATGCTGACCGAGTCAGCTATGCTGACTGAATCAGCAGTGGTCAGCAATACGTAAACGACCCCTCTACTCGATTTTCTTGAAATTAAGGACCAAGCTACGTTGGTGTAGTGCAGGGGACGACGTTTGTACTACAGAAGCGAACTGAACCCCGACAAAGATTGCTTTCCGCAATTTCCTCCGGTAGTTCAGTTATTCAGGTGAAATTGCTTTCAGATCTTCGTGACGAATCTTTAAGTCTCTTATAACGTTTTCCTTGGGAAAAAAAAAGTCCAATTTGTTCGTCATCGTGCAGGCGATTGATGAGTTTGTTTCGTTAAATCAAAATGCAACAAAGGGCGAACAACAACTCGTTGAAGGCGAATGGCAAATGATTTGGAGTTCACAGGTCAATTTTCGCCACAATTTCTGAACTAAAAAGAGCTCGAGCATATGAATAATATTCATATTCTTAGGCTCACCTATCTGCTCGTAGTGCTGGTGACTTGCGTCTATGTTTGACAAACTAGCCGATAAGCTAGCTATCGGCTGAAAACCTATCTGATATAGATCATTGTTTTTCTCAGATGGAAACAGATAGTTGGATAGAGAATGCAGCTAATGGTCTTATGGGCACACAGGTACGATATTTTTATGTTATTCATATCAAATTTCATGAATATTCGATTTTACTGTTTCATATTCTTACGACCATTGTTCACACATGAATATTTGATTCATTTGGATTTGTGTATCGAACTTGTTCTTTTACAACTTTAGATCGTCAAAGAGAACGGAAGACTCAAGTTTCTTGTTGACATACTGTTCGGGTTCAAATTCTCCATGAACGGAAATTTTGAGTATGTTTCCTATCCGAACTCGGATGGTTTTAGTATGATACTGAATTCCCTTTTAATAACGACAAAATAAAAGAATCTTATGAAAAGTAACGTAATATCGATGGGTAAGTAGGTAATTGCGATTTGATATTCGGATGCAGGAAATCTGGCACCAACGTCTATGATGTAACGATGGATGATGGTGCGATAGTGGTTGGACCCTACGGGCTTCCGGTCGAGCTAGTAACCAAATTCAAATTGGAAGTGTTGTAAGTGATCTATCTAAACTTACGCTTTCCATCATTGTCTATTGTTGGACTTGTAACGAGCTTTGTGTTTTGTAGATATTCGGACGACAAGATCAGGATAACCCGAGGATATAGCAATATTCTTTTCGTTCACCTTCGTGTTGATCGTTGACAAAAACCCGCACTTGGATTTCCAGGGAAAAGTAAGTTTTTCGATTTTGTCTTTGAAGACCCTGAAAACCCGTTGGCCTATAGCAAACGGTTTGACAATGCTGGAAATCTTTCGTGGTGTATGCTGACGATCTCACGACACAATTCTTTCAGGTTTGAAAACTTCGAAGATGGTGTTTATATGATCAAATGTTAGTTCTTTTTGTTGTGTTGTAGATACTAATTCAAACTTTACTTGGAACATTGGTGTATAAGATTAAATGATTCGCCTTTTTATCGTATTTTTACAATAGAAGAATAAAATCTCATGGTTTCAAAACGGATCTAAAATGCGCTCTAAAAATACCAACAACGATACAAAGAACAATCCAACACAATGTAATGAAGATATAAGCAATAAATAACATGAGGATTAAGTGGTTCCATTATCGGTATACGTCTCGTGATGGCCTTGCTAATCTTCTTAGATTTGCATGCCATGTCTTTTCCTTCAAAGTCGAGAGAGCATCGAATAGAAGAAAAGGGTTTGACCTAGACAACATAGAGAATAGACTTTCGGAGAAAATGAGAAGTTACTATCTTTGTTGGCTAGACGAGGCGAACTCTTCGCTCTATGCTCTATCCGACTCCCTTTTATGGTATGTTGACGTATTACATCTTTGGTACGTCACATTGCATATTTTGCGTAACTAGCCATCGTTACGTTGCTAAATTTGAGAAGATAAGGAGGGCCACCATGGGATCGCATAAGCCTACAGAACATACTTAAACCTACCATTCGTGAATCATATAGAAAATGGATGCTATATAACATAAAATATGCTAAAGGACCACAAATAGAGAAGTTAGGTTTAATTCATCAACAACTGCACGTATTTGCCTCTCGTTTCAAAGCAAATGTGTTTGTGCAAAACGTCATATGTGGGCCAACCAGAAGAATAATACAAATATAGAACAACTAGAACTAGAAAATGGATGCATTTTTTTTCCTATGCAACATATGGAATACATTAAACCAAAAATTTCCATCTAACTTGTGAGAAAAACTTGATTGCGTCTTTGTAACTACTAAATACTAGATGTCACCAAAACACTCAAATGTTCAAGTCCGGTATCTATTTGAATAGTCGATATAATAAACTTGTGCAAGGATATTTGCATCTTTTGTAGATGTTATTTGTTTAAAACATTCACGTCCCAAATAAGCTTATAATGATAGAGGAAGAATCATGCGAGAAGGCGAAAAGTGTGATATAATCTATGACATATGACACAGCCTGGGTGTGTTCAATAATTAAACGTCTATGTATTATCGATATAACATTTGTTTAATCATATATGATTAAGCTTGTGTATCATATATGATATCACATTTCTTGCAAAATGTTTAACTTCACAAAATGAAATGAAGATCAATGAGACGAAAGATCGATGAATGTTAGGATGGTAGGTTGTATTCAGATAAAATCAACATGCACTAGTATTTTCGATTAAGGAAAGAAATTAAAATTATTATAAAATATTATTTTAAAACATTAGGCCAAATGTCTACATCAAGGTTTTCCATAGTTGGTTCAAAAACATCAATAGCAATATAGATCCCAAACTAATACCCCACAACTTTACCTAAAACCCTCCCCCACTTTCAAAACCTGAAAAAGGAAGAGTAATAAGCAAAAACAACAAAGAAATGTAGGCAAACTTGAAAAACCTCCAAAGTTCAGTTGGGAGACATGTAAAAGTGATTTACACATTTTACATATAACTTCATTCATCAAGAAACTAGACAGCAAAAGAGACTATTAACAAAGGAACTTAAAGACTTCTATGGATTCTTACTTCAAGCCATGTCTTCTTTCAATCCATTTGCTCCATTTTCTTCTTCATTTGCAGGCTCTGAGACTTCATTACTAGCATCCCTAACTTCTTCATTACTAGACACCACAACATTACTTTCAAACATACCCAATTCTTCCATGTTCTTATGCCTTTCTGCTCCCTCATCCTCATTTTCCGCTTTCGATTCGGTAACTTCAGTTTTCTGAATTTGTTCTTCCATACAAACGTCCGATGCTACGCCTAAATCTTTTCGTTCCTCGTCCTTGTTCCCTTGATCGATACAACCTTTCGCTTCATCATTTGTATTGTTACCAAGTTCCCTCCCCTGCACCCCCTTTTCGATGATATCAGATTGTTTAAATTCAGTATCCCCATTATTATTATTATTATCCTCGGAATGTTGACTTCTTTCATTGTTGTCTTCAATTGACCGACCGTAACCTCTACTCTCGCTTTCATTTTCGGAATCGTTCTCCACAACCTCTTCATTAAGTCTTTCTAATCCGCGGCTCTGCCTCTCCAGACACTGTAACCTCATTCTCAAATCATCGAACTCCCGTTCCATCAAGAACAACCTCTCCTTCAATATCAAGTTTTCTTCTTCCAATTGGGCTATATGGGTGTCTTGATCATCCACTCGATTCTCCAAAAGATAACTGCTATGGTCAGCACCATTGTAGTTCGGATAAATCATCTCAAATCGGCTCAAGTCGTGATCCAATCTCCTCTCTACCTCCACATGTTCCTCCACGTCACTCTCGCTCGACCCACCTTCTTCTTCCTCGTCTTCCTCCGGTGCATCCGCTTCGTTTCCCGACCTCAGCCTAATCAATCCTTTCATCGATCCATACCCATCAACACCCCACTCTTCTTTCGCCATGTCCACTAAAACCTCCCTCGATGGTGAAAATATCGGTGTGGGTAGCACCGCGGGTGTCACTGGACACGGTGACACCAGCGACGTAATGCCACCGGATTTCTTGGCTCGGATTAGAAACGAAGTGGTGTTTCTAGGTGCAAAAGGGGCCGATCTACCACCGTGATTGAATTTCTTCTTTGGGAAGTATCTCCTAGCCTTCAAACGATTCTGTTGCTGCAATTCCTTCAGTGTAGGAGGATTATATCCACCACCACCACCACCACCACCACCACCGCCAACCCCCATAGGAGGACCACCGTTTTTGCTGCTAAGACTACTACCTCCACCCATGACCGGCAATTCCTTCCTATTATTGTTATTCCACTTATCGTTACCCTTTTTCCCCTTCCAATTTTTGTTGTTTCGTGGTCCCATAGGTTTCAATGAAGATGAGCCAAGTCCAGGAGGCTTCAAATTAGGGTTTTGGAACTTGAGCTGATCCACCTGTGGCGGAGGCCACATCCCGTAACCACCACCACCTCGGTGGTTCAACATCCCCTGGGGCTGCGATTGATTCACCATCATTTGGGAAGGATTCATCAACTGGTTCACATACATCTGAGAGTTCTGATTATTCATTACCTGCTGTGGCTGACTCATTACAGGCGGCAACGGCTGCCCCATACTCATCATCTGCGACTGGTTCACCATCTTCGATTGATTCATCATCTGCGTCTGATCGTTCATCGCGACTGCAAACTGAAATTAATCTATAAACCTCCGAACAAGTCTCGATCAGAAATTAAAAAGCCCCTTTCCAAATTCAAACGACGATTTACACAAGATCCAAATAAATACCAAAAAGAAAAGAATCAAAACCCTAGGAGTTTCGATTTCGAGATCCTGAAACAACACAAGTAAATAAACAATAATCACGATTCAAGAGTTTTAAAGTGTTGTGAGATTACCGATTAACACACAATAAACATCAACCATCAGAGCAAACGAAATCTAGAAACCCTAAACCTAGCAGAAAACAAGATTGATTCTCGATATCCACGATTATGTGTGTGATCTAACAACGGACAGAATTAATTGAACAATTATCAGACACACAAATCGTCGATTTGATTTTTATGAATATCAAGAATTTTGTTTTGTGATGTTTAGGTCTCGTCTTGCGAATCGAAGAGGTTGCGTTTATGTGGAGACGAACAACGCCCGTGGTTGGATTATATAGACCGGTGGATGGCGAGATGGACGATCGAGATTAATTTGGATGATCGGACGGCTACGGTTGGTGTCGTATACTCGTATGCAAATCTGAGTCGGTTAAAGCGTTTATATTGTATATTTGTATTTAGTAAATTACTAAAATAGCCCCTAAGGTTTATGAAAACTCCGGTTTTTGCTTTTACTTGTTTGAAATTACAAGGAATGTCCTCAAGGTTTGGATTTTGCTATGGTTTTGGTATCGCCATCAGGGCCATTAAGTTTGTTTCGTTAAGTATCCAATGTCCTAGTCATGTAAGGGCATTTTGGTAATTTTACATGTTTCGTCACTAGTTTTTTTTATACATGTGATCAATACATAAGTACAAGTAGTTAAATTTTTTTTTTAAAAAAAGTAAAAAGTAAAAACCCACCATGCGTATAAGCGTATTCATCTTCATCTTCGCCACCGACAACCCATAGTCATAGCAACCCTGAATATCTCTCGTCAACCATTGTTCCCGACAACCACCGCTCTTCTCCTCACCATGTTCTTCTATCTACATCTCCACCATCCTTCTCCTCTGCAACTACCAACTACCATCCTATGTATCAAAATCCATATGTATTTATTCGAGAATTATAATAAGGGATTAGATGAACTGACATTTAATTTAGGAACGACTCTACGTCCCTCATTATGCATCTAGACCTATGATATGTTTGAAGAAAAATGATGAAATCATATAGTTTGTCCCCTGTGGTTATATTTTGATTTTGGATTTCACGATAGTAATTGTTCTTGATGTTTAATAATTCTAGCATGAATATGTTCCCCTTAATTTTATTTGCTTTTAAATTTCATGATGGTAATTGTTTATGCCAAAAATCTCACAAGGAAAATTTAAGGTAAATGTGGAGCTTGATCCAACCAAAGAAAGTAACAACAATAATCTTACGACTATAATAAAAATAAAGTAAATAAGACGAGAGAATTGGTGACGCGGAAAACCCCTAAAATGGGTAAAAACCGCGGACGAGTGTGAGTCGTCGTGCACTATGGACGTCAATCAGGGACGTCGTCCTTCAGAACAAGTGTTACAAGTGTAATACAATGTAAAACAATACGATAAAGTAAAGTTGGTCGTGCGTCGTATGAGAAACAGCGGAAAACTATGAACTTCAAGAGAGATTGAGTAAGCTTTGAGAGTATAATTCGTGAGCTTCTGAGGTATGAGAATCAGATGTCCTTGAGTGAGTTTTCCTCTTCGTATTTATAGTACATTCTTCCGTTAGGATGTCTTTAATGTGTATCTTACACATTAATGAGATGATCATTTCGACATTAATGATGGCGTCCGTTATGTCCGTTATATCCGTTATGTCCGCTGCTATTGATGAAGGCTTCCGTTATGACCTTTAGTCATAAATATCCTTGACTCCTGCATTAAAACATGGTATAATATATGCTGCTAATTAGTAACTGAAATCATGTCGTACGATGGTATTCGTTGGACGGATATTTAACCGTTTTAGTCGAGGTTGCTGAAGATAGAGCGTCCCTTACCTTATGTCGTACGACAATAGTCTTTTGGACTTCTTTACCTGTTGTCTAGTGTCAATCGTACGACAATGTACTATTGAAATTTTTACCCAAACAGTTTGCCCCCAAATTTAAAATTCAAGCGGCAATTTTTGAAATTTAAATTTAAAATCAAAACACGTGTCACAAAAGAGAAATCGGAAAATTTGTATAGAACCGAATCGGTTCATCTTCAACCAAGTAATGACGTCACCTCCTGCAAAGTTAGCAATTTTACAGCTAATAAAGGACAGGTGTCATGTCCTCGTTGAGTATACTCGAGTGGATGCCAGATACGAACGACACGTGTCAATATTATTGACCGTCGATTTTCTGGCGATTCGATTTCCTGACGATTTTCAATATAAATAAGGATTGCCCACAATCCATTCCTTTTTTACGTTTTGCCCTACTAAAGAATACATACCTACGACGAGATTTCTGAGTGACGAGAATCATTCTAAATTCGAGGTTTTTTAGAACATTATTTAAGGTACGATTTCTCGTTTTTCCCTCTGTGTCGATTTTATGCATAAGAAATCCATAGCGAAAAAGCCTAGGAAAGCTTGGGATTTTCTTAGTTATTGGAAAGCCACTGTGAGTGTTCCTGATTTCCAAATGTCGAGTGAACCTGTGAGCATGTTTAAGGAAGATGAACATTTAGATTACTTCAAAAAGTTAGCTAAGATTCCTGATGGGGTCAATCTGGTGACACCGGAGGATTTAAGGCCGGATGAAGTTCCGATGGGATACAGTGTTTTATACGAGTATCCTTTTAAGATAGGTTTTTCCTGGCCATTTAGTCCTTTAGTCAGGGAGTTTTTGGATGCGTTTGACTTGACGCCTGGACAATTGATGCCTCAATTCTGGCGGATTGTCCAGGTGGTCGATCGTCTTACAGCCGACTGGGGGGCTCCGTTTAATTTAAACGACCTCTTAGCTGCTTATAGCGTTCGAGCGGATAACTATCACAGATATAGTTTATTCCCTCGAACGAAAGGGGATACCGTACTGGTGCACAATACTGCGGTGAACGACCGTGGTTGGAAACGCCAGTACGTTTTCATCCAGGTAGCATCTGTGAGCGACGAGGACAGCCAATGGCTATCGTCCGGATGGAATGAATCGGGTAGGTTTTCTTGCTTTGTCGTGCGTTTGTCGTGCGTTTGTTTTGACGTCTTTTTGCATTTTTGTCGTGCGTTTATTCTGACGTCTTTCTTTGTTTGACAGTGATCGACTTCAGCAAAGTGAAGCCAAGGAAAGATTCTCTCGATAAGATTCAGAGAATCTTAGAAAGAAGTATTACTGATCGCTCGTTTTCCCCTCGATCGAACGACGAAGGAGACGAGGTTGTTTTTGTAACTGAGGTGACGTCTGTCGAGGGTTCTCCTAAAGAAGCAGAGAAGGAGAAGGAAGAAGAGAGAGAAGAAAACATGACTAGTAAGTCACATACCTTTTTCGAGTATCTCGTATGTCTTTGTATTTTTAACTTGCTCTCTTTTTCCAGAAGACGCAGCTGTAAAGTCGGCCGCCGCTAAGCGAGCCGAGCAACTGGAGCTCGCTCGTCAAGGGAGGGAGAAAGCGAGGAAAAGATCTGCCCCCTCCACGGGGGTAGATCCGAGACATGTCCGAGGCAAGCAGCCTCGGTATTCGCCAAAGAAGACGGGCGATACCACTCTGTCGTCCCTTTCAGGGGCGACATTAGCGAAGGAGACCGTTGCTGAGGTCGAACTTGAAGGCTCGACCAAGGCGACGAAGGATACTCCCTTATCGGGGGTATCGGGCGTTGAGAAGCCTTCTTCCTCCTCTAAAGGTGAGGGAAAGAATAAAGAAAAGGTGGGAGAAATGACTTTCAAAGCCACTCTCCCAGCTGATTTTATGGTAAATGACGTTCTCGAAAGAGACGTTATTTTTCCACACTTGGCGAAGTTCCTCCTTCCAACCTTTTACGATCGCTACAAGGATTCTCGGGTCGAAGATACGGGAGCACATGCCGCTGGTCTTTCCTTTATGGTAAGCCTGTATTACTTTTTGTTTCCTTTGTTACTTATTTGTTATGATTTTTTAACCTTTTCTTTGTTGTCGTGCAGGCTTTTCAAGCCTGTCTGAGCTTTTACGCTCAGACAGAAGGACTTAGGGCGTCCTTCCCTAACGTCAAGAAAAGGGCTGACGAGGCTCTTGAAAAGGAGAAGGTCGCCTTAGAGGCGGTCGAAGCCGAGAAGAAGAAAGTCGAGAGTCTCAAGACCAAACTTGTCGAAGCTCAAAATGAGACGATCAAGTTCAGGGACCATGTCCTTGAACTTGAGGCCTTAACGTCCAAGCTGGAGGTGGAGAAGATAAAGACCACTACTGCTGCTGCTGCCTCTGCTAATGAGGTTATGTCCCTCAAGAAGAAAATCGAGGAGTTGGAGGGTGATGTCAGGGATTTGGAGGAAGAGAATAGGCAGATTGAAGCTTTCTCTCGTCTCACAGCCCGAGCTGCTTTGATGAGACGCCATCTGAGTGGGAAGAATCCCATGGTGTCGGCCGCCGAGGAGCTCAAGACCTATCTTGACACTGTGGGGACTGAAAGGGACCTCGACGAGGATGACGATCTGGAGGAGAGCGATGGTGGAGGAGAGGTGGCGGCAGCAGGGACGGAGGTCGTGCAGGAACAACTTGACGTTCCCCCTTCTTAGCTTATTTTCCTTTAGATTTACGAATAAGATTTTTATAATTCCCTTTTGAACGACTAATGAAAGAATTCACTTTGCCCACTGACGCTTATTGTTTTGCTTTAAGTTTACACTTTATTGTACGTCGAGTAATCGAAGAAGATAAATAGTCATAGCATATCATATGTTTAACCATACTATCATCCATTGTAAGGACTTGGATTGAGGTTTATGACCAACCAAAGGCAATCTAAATATCAAACGTCAAATGCAAAAGATTGACTTCTATCAATGGTTACGACTAACCGTGTACTTGCGATAGTGTGAGTATTACTCGACATAAAGATTTTAACTAAGTCGTGTGTCCCTGCGAAAATCAACATTAGTGGGGTGGTCATTAGTTTGACCAACGACCATCAAACATCTAATCACATCACCATTTATAAAGTAATCCACTGAAGTTCTAGATCAACCAAAGACAGTTTGTAATAACGATTTTAAATTCTAAGTACTGAACATCAAATGCAGAAATTAATCTTTGTCATTAATTACGATCGATCATATACGTGTGATCATATGAGTTTTAAATAAGTCGTGCGTCCCTGCGAAAAACAACATTAATAAAGTGGTCGTTGGTTTGACCAACGACCCTCCGATGCTTAAGTCAATAATCTTTCTTAAGAAATAATCGAAGGAAATAAATATGAAATTTAAAAGAAATACCTCTTTAAATGAACTGTATTCCAGCTTCGTGGGATATTTCGTCCATCGAGGGTTTGGATTTTATAAGCTCCCTTACCCATGATGCTAGAGATTTGATAAGGACCTTCCCACTTAATGGAAAGCTTACCTGCATTGACCTCTTGAGTATTTTGAAATACTCGACGTAAGACATAATCGCCTTCTTGGAAAACTTTGATTTGGATATTTTTGTTGAAATGTCGTTCAACAGCTTGCTTCTGCGATGCCATGCGAATGTAAGCAGCTTCCCGAAGTTCCTCTAGGGCGTCAAGATCATAACTTAGATCGACTAAGTTATGTTCAACAGACGTATGTCTTGATGTTGGTAGTTGTACTTCAATAGGTAACACAGCTTCACATCCATAGACTAAGGAAAAGAGAGTTTGTCCTGTGGATGTACGAGGTGTCGTACGATTAGCCCATAGAACAGAAGGCAATTCTTCCATCCATCTTCCTTTGGCAGCTTTAAGTCGTTTCTTAAGTGAATTAACAATAGTTTTATTGCTCGACTCAGCTAAACCATTCGATTGTGGATATCGAGGTGTCGACGTTACTAATTTGATATTTCTTTCTTCACAAAATCTTCGCGTTCGGTCACTGATGAATTGTGTCCCGTTGTCGCACGTTATTTCAGATGGAATTCCAAACCTACAAAAAAATCTGTTTGAGGTACTCTTTTAACCTCCACTTCTACTAATTATAAAGGTAATTTAGTCAATTGATAGTTTTGAAGAACATAATTCTTTAATGAGATGGAAATGTTATCTGATTTTGATTTATAAATTCAAGCATATTTTGATGTATTTTCAAAATAAGGGATTGAAACTGATATTTTTTTCCATATAATTTATATTTTGATTATCTTTTTTTTAAATGTATAATTTTATATATATATATATATATATATATATATATATATTTTTTTTGAGTAAACTCCAATTTTGGTTCTTGAAATTTAGTAAAGAGTAAATTACACATTTGGTTTAGAGCATCTTCAACGGAGGTTCTTATAAGAGCATCTCCAATGCAAGGTTCTTATAAGCAAAAAGTGCAATAGCTTATAAGAACTAGCATTGTGGAGAGTTCTTAAAAGAACCTAAAGCTCTCTAGGTGCTTAAACAAGAACCTTGGTTCTTACCATGAAATGTGTGAGATTTGACATCATATTTATTTTTTTATTTTTTTTCTTGACTTTTTAATAATTATTAATATTGAAATCAAATATTTATTTATAAATAATAATTCTTGTTGAAGTTAAAAAAAATGTATGGGACCCACAAAAAGAGGTTCTTATAAGAACTACCATTGTGGGTTCTTATGTAAATTTTTAATTTGATGAGGTGGAAATGATGTGGCACCAAAAAGTACAAAAATGAGGTTCTTATAAGAACCTCCGATGAGGTTCTTATATCAAATTAAAAATTTACATAAGAACCCACAATGGTAGTTCTTATAAGAACCTTTTTTTGTGGGTCTTATACATTTTTTTCAACTTCAATAATAATTATTTATAAATGAATATTTGATTTCAATAAATTTTTTAATATTTTATCATAATTTACATAATAATTTATTAAATATTAAATTATAATATCAAAATAGTTATATAATAATTTATTAAATATCAAATTATAATATCAATGTTGATATTATAAAATGATTATATATATATATATATATATATTAATATTATACACACATATACAATTATATATATATATATATATATTAAAATTAACTAAAACATAAACATAAATTTTTATTACAATCATAGAAGTGCAATATAACAAATATATTAATCTTAATAAGTAGATAGATCATTCGTAATCATGATTGAGCCAAATATGTTCAACCAAGTCAGCACGAAGTTGATGATGCATTTCATTTGATCGCATCTCAGAATTTCGTTGAAGATATTTTTGGAATTCGTGGGTGGAGCCTTGAAATACTTGTGTAGAATTATTTGTTTCATCGTCGACCTAATTAATCAACACGTCACCCTCGTCCTCGACAATCATATTATGCATGTATGATATGATATTATACCTCGACATGATTGTCGTCCTCGACAATCAACACCTCATCATATATATATATATATAGATATTCATTCACGTAATATATATATATATATATATGATATTATATATACATATATATGTATATATATAATAAATAAATAAATAAATATATTGTAATATTTATATAAATAATTATTATTAAGTCAAGAAAAAAAATAAACATGATGTCAAATCTCACACATTTCATGGTAAGAACCAAGGTTCTTGTTTAAGCACCTAGAGAGCTTTAGGTTCTTGTAAGAAGTCTCCATAATGCTAGTTCTTATAAGTCATTGCAATTTTTGCTTATAAGAACCTTGCATTGGAGATGCTCTTATGTGGTTTATGTGTTTTAATACTCTGGGTCCCTAATTTGAAATATCTATGAATTACATCCATGTGGTTTGCAATTTATAACACATTAGGTCCCTTGTCACTAACTCCGTTAGATTTTTCTGTTAAATAGTTTAACTAAAAAGACATTTTGGTCATTTTAATCATAGAGACCAAACATGCAATAAAAAACATAAGGAGTCCAAACCTGTAATTTACTCACTATATATTGTATATTCATATATCTATACTATATTATAAAGACGGAATAAAAAACTCTTAATTACTACTTATAAAACATAAGGTACTACCATTTTAGTCATACATTTCAAAAATCTCTTAATCACAACTTAGTATGCATAAGGTACAACTCATTTGAAAAAAATTCAAACTTTACTTTTTCACTACCTTCCATATTCAAGTTTTTTCCCTTCCATTTGGGGTATCTCCAAAAAAAGAAACGTTATTACTTGCTCAAATTAACATATTTCTTTAATTATGATGATACATGTATTTTCGTCATGTATACAAGTTTTTAAAGTCTTTTAAATTCTATAAAACTAACTAATAATGAACCTATATATACGTTTAGATACAAAATAATACTATCCGACATTATATTTGTTATTTTAACCTATTCTATATTTCAGTATTTTGAAAAAATATTATCATTCGTTAGATATCGCTGATTAATACATGTTTTTAAAATTCAAATATACATTTAGCAATTACTTTAATATAATTTCTTAATGCTTCATGATTGAAAAAACTCAAGTTATGCGTTTATCACTACTAATGCTACATAAATTATAAATATATGATTTACTCCATATATATATTTTTTCTTTTTTTTCTGATAAGCTATTACATTAATTTTTTATTTCCATTTACAATTGTTCACCCCGATGCATTGTACGGGTACACTGCTAGTATATATATATATATATATGTGTGTGTTTAATATTATATATATATATATATATATATATATATGTTTAATATTATATATATAATGGACCAAACATGTAAACATGTAATTTACTCACTATGTATTGTATATTCATATATATATATATATATATATGTGTGTTTAATAATTAATAATATATATAATAGTTAGTAATGCATGAAATTATATATAAATTAAATATTTTAGAGTAACATATTTTTTAATATGACTATTTAAAAAGAATACATATTTTTTAATAATTATTTAAAATGTTAGTGATATACAATGTGATTTACAGATCTTCTAAATATTATTATAAAATTATATAATTTAGAAAGTTTTTAATTAATTTATTAAATAATACGGCAAGTCATTTTTTAAAAGCAAATAATATATATTATTTTCAAGCTAAATACGTTATTAGTAAAAAAAACATAACAATTTTTATTAAAAAGTACATTTTTAAACTTTTTTTTAAATGCAAGCGAGATAAATTGTGATTTGTAAGTTTTGTCTTAATATTGTTATATTAGTAATGAATAATTTAGATTTTAATTAATTTAATATACTTCATAAATAATCTGTAAAATTAAAACTTTTGTAAGTATAATGTTGTAACAAGAAATGTCACGTCAGCAATATGTTACATGCGAACGATGACATGGTATGAAAACTTGATAACATGTGTCATGTCATCGTAATTTAAATCAAAAGGTTATTTATTACTATGATGGATAATTTTTTTTGACATACAATGTCTTGATAAAAAAAAATTTGAAAGTATGTTCTTGTGATAGGGAAAAATGAAAGTGCAATTTATAATAAGAAAGTTTTTGTGAAAGTAGGTTGATATTTTATACATTTCACTCGAATATAAAAAAAAAAAAAAATATATATATATATATATATATATATATATGTTAAAGGGAAAAACAAATGGAACAACAATATGGAGAGAATAACAATAAGACAGAGAGAAGAAGTCTATATTTCTCATTAATCATAAGCCCTTTAAATAGGGAGGAGTTACAAGTAGATAGTTAGGAGATATTTCAGTTCTAATCTAACTCTGATATATTTATCTCTATCTCTATCTCTATCGTCACATCCTTTAGACGATGACACACTTATCCTACAATACTCCCCCTTGTGCCGAGTTAAAGGAGTGGTGGTGCACAGTTGTTGCCTCGTTAAAACCTTATGGCAAAATAAAACCCAGTGGGAAAAAATAAAAATATGACGAAGGAAAGAGTACAACGCACCAGCTTCTTTGCAATACATAGACTTATCCTTCAGTCTAGTTTTCTCTTAGATTCATACTTTAATCTTGAGAGTTAAGAAAACATGATGATATATAAACAGTTGCCTCACTAAAACCTTACACCAAGGAACAAAACCCAATGGGAAAAATAAAACCTTGGTTGAAGGAAAGAGCACAACATACCAATATCACAAATATAGTAGACTCCCCCTTATGTATACTACTCCCCCTGATTCGTGCATTAACCAAGGGAATTTGGAAAACATTTCCATTTACTTTCTACACGTTTCTCAATATATGGTTTTAGGTAATGACTTGGTAAAACATGTCACATTCTTTTGACACCTTACTTGATTCACTTGAATCTAAAGGAGAGTCTTTTATTGCTGATTGTATAGAAACTTAAGCAGAATATGCTTTGTGTTATTACCCCTGATGTATCTTATGTTCATTTCTTCGATACATGATACATTATTTCCATATATGCAAGTAGGATACTGGTTGAACCCAGAATTACTAACTCCTATAATATATGTAATGATAGTCCTTAATCATATACATTATTTTATTATCTCATGGAGAGTAATATTCTTGGATTAAATCAAGGAGATAGTTACAAAGGATCGCTTAGTTTACTTCCAAGCAATCGACGTGTTCCT
This sequence comes from Arctium lappa, assembly GCA_023525745.1. Lineage (NCBI taxonomy): Eukaryota > Viridiplantae > Streptophyta > Magnoliopsida > Asterales > Asteraceae > Arctium > Arctium lappa. Next base: position 13,824,129 of record CM042056.1, on the reverse strand, counting down.
TGTGGTAATTCTTTATTCAGTTTGGGAACATCATTTGTATGGGTCAGACAGATACCTAATATCAGCAAACACATACCAAGACATTATTTGGTGTTTTTCTATAAGAGCTAGCTAGTACTTTTGCTGCTTACATTCTAAGTAGGTATTGAAGTTCCATTATCAATCCCATTTTTCTTTCTATAGGGAAAGTATAAACCATGTTAATGGTTCCAAAAGATTAATTTAATATCATTCCAATGATTTTGCGTTGGTGCTGAGCTAAATCTAGCTAACAAGTTCACTGAGAAATACAATATATGGTCAAGTGTATTATGTTAAGTACGATAATGCGCATATTGTACTTAGATAGGGAATTCCAGCTCCCAGCATCTTTCGTCATCATCCTTTAGACGAAATGGATCTTTCCTTATATCCGACACTTCGACCGATCATGGGAGTGCTAACCGGATGCGCTTTGTCCATATTAAATTGCCTGATTATTTTCTGGACATATGCGATCGGTGAATTAATATTTCACAAACTCGGTGTCCTAGCTCAAATATCTAGACAAAACCAAGTTTTCCCAAGATCTTTCCTCTCAAAATCAGATTTCAAGTAGCTTGTGGTTCCTCTCATTTCATCAAGAGTGCCTATTATGTTCATAACATTGACATATAGAGCTACTTTGAAAATCTGGAACTTGTTTTACATAATAAATAAGCAAGAGAACATTTCATCGTTCTTATATATCATTTCCCAATCAAGTATTCCATTAGGCGGGTATACCACATCCACTTATATTGTTTTAATCTATAAAGTGGACGTTTCAATTTATTGCAAACGCATTTCGTGGTTTAGAGTTGCTTGATTTTGGTAATGTAATATCATCAAGCACTTTTATATATCTCTAAATCTAGATCCCCGTATAGATATGTGGTAACCACATTCATGAGTTGCATTTCCAGTCCTTCGGAAACTACTAGGCTAGTAAATTATACGGATGTCATAACATCCATCATGAGAGAGTAAGTCTCCTCGTGGTCAATCCAGGGCGTTGTGAAAAAACCTTGCGCCAAAGGAGAGTCTCATACATTATGACTTAATTATTCTCATTACGCTTTAGGACAAATGATTTATTTATGTCTTACAGGCTTTACACTTGGTGGGTTAGCACTACCAAACCAAATACTTGTTCATTTGTCAAATAATATGATTATTCTGGATTGCTTATTTAGGCCAGTTTGCTCTTTGTTGATATTTTCCAACTGAGCATGGTTCGATGTCAATGTGCTCTATCACCTCATAAACAATAATATATGCGAAATATATCATCAATAATTATATATGATCTGTCCATCGACTCATATGTGCTCTCATAGTTCATTTGAGATTAATATTCATCTCTATAATCAATATTAACTTCGGAGCGTCCTCCAGTGATGATTCATAGACATAGTTTAATCAGAGACAATCTCATGAGAGGTTTATGTATTGATGACAAATAGTTGTGCCTTACTCTTCTCTTCCTTTAGATGAGTATCTATCGAACCAAGTAGCTTCCCCCATTTCCGTTTGGGAGCTACGACCTCAACCACACCTCCACTATGTGTGATTGCAACGCACTTTCCAATGGCGTTGTGCCCCTGTTGGGGACTTTTTAACCTTGCAAGTATATTTGCAGCTCGTATATATGATCTTGTCACTTTTGGAATATTAAACGTATCAGGTATCGAGTCTGATTCGTTTGACTTCAACATTACGTTGTGAAGTTTTGGGGATCGAAATGAGACAGAGTGGGAATATTCAATGACACTTCCTGTCGTTCCCATGGAAAGTCCTTTTTCCTATCTCCCCCTAACGACGGGAAGACTGTCTCATGAAAGTGACAACCCGCAAATCTAGCGGTAAAGAGATCACTAGTCAAATATTATAATTAGCGGATAATTGTTGGGGATTCATATCCAACATATACCAAATCGTCTTTAAGGACCCATTTTGATGCGCTGTGGGGGTACAATTGGCACATATAATCAAACATGCGTAAATGTAAAGTATCAGGCTTATATCCAGTTACCAACTGGTACGCATGAGCAAGTAGTGGGTCTAAAAACGAAAAAAAACTGCATATAATAATTGCATAACCCCAGGTAGATGTGGGTAAATTGGTGCGCATTACTAATACTCTAGATGTCATCATATTCTTTTGATAACAACTTCTATGAGACCGTTTTATATATACACATGGGGTATAGGAAACTTTACATTGGTCCTAATACATATGCAATTAACATCAAAACCTTATGATATAAATTCTCCAGCATTCAAAGTCATGTAGACTTGATGAAATAATCAGGGTGGTGAGACCTTAAACGTATAGTTAGTGCTAGTAGTGCAGTATTTCATGTGGACAATAATACGACATGCGTTCATCGTGTCGAAACCAGAACCATAAAGTACTTTAATGGCCCGCATTCTGGATGTTTATATCCATAAATATCACCTTGTATTCGTTGTAACAATGGAATATTTTTGTATTATGTCCTTAACTTTAGGATGGTCTCAATCATTGTAACAACCTCAAAATCAGAGTAAATTAAAACCTGGAAATCAGACAATGTGACGAAAGTAAATCCATTAACTTCCCATAAATGGGATCAGTCCTTAAGACTTTACAATTCTATACAGGGATTGTATCAAAAGAATGGGACTTAACAATGCCGAACATCAATACTAAATTATCTCCAAAAACCTCGAGACTCAAAACTCGTCTCTCCAAAAACCCCGGCACCCACCGCTAATGGAAACCTGTTATACACATCATTTGAGAAAAAGTGTCAGACTATAAAGCCTGGTGAGAACATACAGTTTATAAAGCTCAAAAGATATAAACATCAGTATCATAAAGAAATCTTTTCATAAAGGTTTAATTTGTAAAGATAACATTTCGCCACAACCGGGCCTCTTCGGTCCAAAACTCTTAAACGGTGATAAAAGGACCATTTTACCAAGGAGAGTGACGAAACACAAAGTTAGGCCAACAAACCGAGTTACGAGCTAAACCAATTGGAATCCGCGGATACGAATCACAAAGTTCGTGCTTCAACGTGAGATCAAGCCCCAAGCGCAAAACCAAGGTATACTCCTTCGCTAGGATCACCATGAACCATGGCTAGTATCCGGTCTCACATAACCGTACCAAGTTGCCCCCGAGGAACATGTGATCCATAGCTACAAATTTGGGGAATGTAACATCCCAACAAAACAGTCTACTCCAAAACCTAGGGATCCACTAGAAATGGTAAGGACTCGTCACAACAACATATGTGACCAACCATAAATAAACATATGGTTACAAGTACATTTTATAAACAAAATGCTACTTCCAGTTCAACTTCTGGTAAGAATGAAAATCATTAAAATGAGTTCATAAACATTCTTTTTACATAATCACGTAATGTGTAAGTAAAACATCATTTTACTTTAATAGGGCGGAACCCGTCATTTTGGTCAAAACTGACCGGGAACCCCGAGATTCACCAAAAACTTCATTTATAACAAAATGTAGAGATCATAAAATCATACCGTAGAAATACTTCAGATTTCGCAAATAAGAGTTTTGACATGTATAAAGTTTGTAAAATGATAGTAGGAACTCACCGATAGGTTTTCGGAATAAAACCCGGAAAACCAGATAACGATCACGACGTAGAGGTGAAGCTTAAAACACCGACCCCTTGCTAGAAACACCGGAAACTAGCAACTAAACGAGCCTTGAAGATCAAAAGAATAAAAAGGAGAAAAAGAAAAGAAGAGAGAGAGAACTGAGATTTGAGAGATTCTAAATATCTCTCAAATCTAGATATTAAAGCAATCCAAAAAGGCGCCCTTAAAGAAGGAAATGCGCACGACCCGTGCGCTAGCACTATGCCTCGGCCCTGGATCCTACGCACGACCCGTGCGTTTTCTCTGATAACTTCCCAACTTCGCAAAACAACTTCTTTACAACTTCGCAAAACAACGAAATTCGGGGTGTTACAATCCTCCCCAACTTGGGAATGATTTCGTCCCCGAAATCCCAACTACACAAAAAGGTGAGGATATCTTCGCTTCATATCCTCCTCGGCTTCCCACGTCACATTTGCTCCCCGGTGATGCTTCCACTGCACCTTGACCAAAATGACTTCTTTATGACGCAACTTCTTAGACTTTCTCTCTAAGATGGCGTCGGGTTCTTCCACACAACGATTTCCTTCGTCAACCCTTAACTCTGAAAGGGGAATGACGCTGTCTTCCACCGCCAAACACTTCCGGAGGTAGCAAACATGAAACGTGTTGTGTATTCTACTCAACTCCGGTGGCAGTTCCAACTGGTAGGCCTGCAAACCCACCCGTTTAAGTACTTTGAAAGGTCCGAGGAAACGGGGACTCAACTTCCCACGTTTTCCGAACCGTATAATGCCTTTCCACGGCGACACTTTAAGCATAACGCGGTCGCCCACTTGGAATTCTATCGGTCGCCTCTTCTTATCGGCATAGCTTTTCTGACGATCTTGAGCCGCTTTCATTCTTTCACGAATGCACTTGACCTTATCGGCAGTCTCTTGCACGATTTCAGGTCCGGCAAACTGCTTTTCTCCCGCTTCAAGCCAACACACGGGTGTCCGACACTTTGGCCCATACAAAGCCTCAAAGGGTGCCATGCCGATACTCGAGTGGTAGCTGTTGTTGTAGGCAAATTCTACCAAAGGCAGGTGAGAGTCCCAACCGCCCCCGAAATCGATGACACAAGACCTCAACATGTCTTCCAAAGTTTGGATCGTCCGCTCGCTCTGCCCGTCGGTTTGCGGATGGTAAGCCGTACTCAACTTCACTCGAGTACCAAGCTCTTTCTGAAATCCATCCCAAAAGTTTGAAGTGAACCGACTGTCGCGATCCGACACGATCGACAATGGTATGCCGTGTCTCGAGACCACCTCATCGATATAAAGCTTCGCTAACTTATCCATCGGTAGAGTCTCGCGCATAGCCAAGAAATGAGCGCTCTTTGTCAATCTATCAACTATCACCCAAATGGTATCGTGACCTCGAAGAGTTTTAGGCAACTTCGTCACGAAGTCCATGGTGATATGCTCCCATTTCCATTCGGGAATCTCTAAAGACTGAAGACTCCCATATGGTCTCTGATGTTCGGCCTTAACTTGCGAACACGTCACACAACGCTCAACGTAACGTGCCACATCGAGCTTCATTACCGGCCACCAATAGTGCAACTTCAAGTCCCTGTACATCTTTGTGCTTCCCGGATGTATGGAATACTTGGACTTGTGTGCATATTCTAGCAACAGCTCACGGTTACCCCCTATCTTGGGCACCCACACACGACCGCTGAACAGTTTCACTCCACGACTATCCTCCGTCAAGAGTAAACGCTGTTTTGTCATAACTTCTTCTTTGAGATTCTCCTCTAACAGTGCTTCCACCTGTGATGCCTTGATCTTCTCAACAAGACTAGATACTAGCTCGATTCTCGAATGGGTAGCTCGAATACTCCCGCTATAGTCCTTCCGACTTAGCGCATCGGCCACCACGTTCGCCTTACCTGGATGGTAAAGCAATTCACAGTCGTAATCTTTCAGCAACTCGAGCCACCTCCTTTGCCTCATATTCAGCTCTTTCTGATCAAAGACATACTTCAGGCTCTTGTGATCCGTATACAGAGTACATTTCGTGCCGTAAAGGTAATGTCGCCAAAGCTTCAAGGCGAACACCACCGCTGCTAACTCCAGATCATGAGTTGGATATTTCTGCTCGTGTATCTTAAGCTGTCTCGAGGCATAAGCGATCACCTTGCCTCGTTGCATCAACACACAACCCAATCCCATCTTTGAAGCGTCGCTGTAAACCACGAAATCTTCCGACCCTTCAAGTAGTGTCAAGATCGGAGCTTCACACAACTTCTTTTGAAGGATCCGGAACGCCTTCTCTTGGGTTTCGGTCCATTCAAACTTCACATTCTTCCGAGTCAGAACTGTCAAGGAAGAAGCGATCTTTGAAAAGTCTTGGATAAATCTCCTGTAGTATCCCGCCAGACCCAAGAAACTTCGGATCTCGGACGGACTCTTAGGAGGCTCCCAATTCATCATAGCTTCAATCTTGGAGGGATTTACTTTCACTCCTTCTCGAGTGACTACGTGCCCCAGAAATTGTACTTCTTTAAGCCAAAAGTCGCACTTGGAAAACTTGGCGTACAATCTTTCTCTTCTCAACACTTCCAGAACCTCACGTAGATGCTGTTCGTGTTCCGACTCATTCTTGGAGTACACTAGTATGTCATCGATGAATACAATGACCGACTTGTCGAGGAAAGGTCGGCACACTCTATTCATCAAGTCCATAAACACTGCTGGTGCGTTCGTCAGGCCAAAAGGCATTACAAGGAACTCGTAATGGCCGTAACGCGTTCTGAAAGCCGTCTTCGGAACATCTTCTTCTCTTACCTTCACTTGGTGATAACCTGATCGTAAGTCGATTTTGGAAAAACAACCCGCTCCTTGAAGTTGATCGAACAAGTCGTCTATTCTCGGAAGCGGATATCTGTTCTTCACTGTAGCTTTGTTCAACTCACGATAGTCAATGCACATTCTCATTGTGCCATCCTTCTTCTTGACAAATAAGACCGGAGCTCCCCAAGGTGACGAACTCGGTCTTATGAATCCCTTCTCAAATAGCTCCTGGAGTTGTGCTACCATTTCTTGCATCTCCGATGGCGCTAAACGATAAGGTGCTTTAGCGATCGGTGCTGCGCCAGGCACAAGATCAATCCGAAACTCTACCTGACAATCGGGTGGAAACCCGGGCAAGTCGTCCGGAAAGATATCTGGAAACTCACGCAGGATCTTCACATCTTCCAGTTTAGATTTCCCTAACTTAGCATCGATCACATAGGCTAGGAAAGACGAACATCCTTTTATTAAACATTTGCGTGCTCTTGCCATTGTGATAATTGCCACTTCACCCTTCCTCTTTTCACCATAGATGACCACGACCTCTCCAGAGAGGTTGGAAAGTCGAATCATCTTCTTGGAGCACACGAACTCGGCCTGATTGTTTGACAACCAATCCATGCCAACCACAACATCGAAACCCCCGATTAACATCGGCAATAGATCGATCGAGAATTCTCTCCCTTCGATACTAAGAGTACACTGCCTCAGAACCTCGTGGATCAGAACTTGACTACCATCGGCTATTTCTACCACTAATGCATCCTCAAGACTAGTAGTGGGCATAGAAATTTTCTGACGGAACAATTCAGATACGAAAGAGAAACTAGCACCCGTATCGAACAAAATACGAGCAGGTACAGAGTTTATAAGAAAAGTACCCGATACCACATCAGCTGATGCTCTAGCCTCTTCAGCCGTCATCTGAAAAGCTCGACTCTGAACCTTAGGAGGGTTCTCCTTCCTTGCTGGCGCGTTACCCGACACAAGCTTCGGGCAATATCTCTTTACATGCCCCGGTGCCTTACACTCGTAACAGACGATTCCACTGACCGGGCAATCTCTGACAGTATGACCGGGCTTCCCACACTTATAGCAAACTTGAGAATTGTTGTAACAGTTACCGTGATGCTTGGTTCGACACCTCGGGCACCACTTAGCTTCCTGATAACTGCTGAAGTTGCGGTTTCCGACAAAAGGTCGGGTTCGCTTGGGAGGTACTGAACTGTTCTCCCACTTTCTCTTTTCAGGCACCACCACTGCCTTCTCAGTTTTGCCCTTCGCAAACATCTCTTCCATGAATTGAGCTTCCTCCACCATCTCTCGGAGGTTAGAAGCTTTGAAATTATGGACCATCGATTGCATGTCCGCAGGTAGGCCATTCAGATAGGCCTTCATCTTATCCTTCTCTGTTGGGGTAGCGTGCCCCACTAGACCAAGCTTCTCCATGAACTGACGGGTGTACTCCCTTACCGTCAGGTTTCCCTTCACCAAGGACCGGAACTCTTTCTCAATTCGGTCCATTGTTCTCTCATTGCAAAACTCTTCCAACAACTTCTTCTTGAACTCGGCCCAAGACAACTGGGCCAACACTTCAGGAGATAGAGTGGATTGGATGATATTCCACCAGATAAGTGCAGTGTCCCTCAGCAATTGGGTACCGAACCGCACCCTCTGATCATCACCACATTCAGAAGAGCCAAAAGCTTGCTCGACCGCTCGGATCCACTTCACACACAAGATTGGGTCGTCAGAACCAGAGAACTCTGGCGGTCCGCAACCCAAAAAGGATTTGTAGGAACAACTTTTCCTACCTCCCGGAGCACCAACAATCTTGTTCTCCTCAGCCCTGACCCCTGTACCAACGCCTCCAGAACCTGCTACGATGTTTTCCACAACCGTCTCACTTCTACGATTGTTCACATAACGGTCCTCAATCACTTTTAGCAGAAACTCTTGCTGCTTTGCCATCTCTTCCCTCATTGCCAACATCATGCTGGCCATCATCTCAGAAGGGGAACTAGCATCCCTGATGACTGGGTGGGACGAAGCCAGGTCCACACGCGGAATGACCTCTGGCCCCCCACCTAGTATTTGCTGAACTGGCGGACGCACGACAACCTCAACTCCTTCCGGCTGATCAGCTGTGGAGGCTGTCGCTTCCAGTCCGTCAACACGAGTACGCGGTCTACCACGCGTATTCACCATACTGAACTGTTTCACAGAACAGAGACAGAGATAAGAGAGAGATTGAATAAACACAAAGGAAACGTACTACCACATTACCAATTGTCATATTAACAGTAATTCAAGCACTCTTATGTACAGTATCCTCGTAATAACATTAGCTAAGTGAAATTATGAACATACAACACATAACGGTTCTTGTCACCACTACTACAACGCCTGATAAACGTACTTTCTGTCAACTCTAAGACTAACCCATCTTAAGAGCTCTACCCAAATCTTGCGGATCAATTCTTAGCATACGCAGTCTAAGTCTAGACATCTTACATTCATGTCTAGTTCGCTTAAACTAGAGCTCTGATACCAACTTGTAACAACCTCAAAATCAGAGTAAATTAAAACCTGGAAATCAGACAATGTGACGAAAGTAAATCCATTAACTTCCCATAAATGGGATCAGTCCTTAAGACTTTACAATTCTATACAGGGATTGTATCAAAAGAATGGGACTTAACAATGCCGAACATCAATACTAAATTATCTCCAAAAACCTCGAGACTCAAAACTCGTCTCTCCAAAAACCCCGGCACCCACCGCTAATGGAAACCTGTTATACACATCATTTGAGAAAAAGTGTCAGACTATAAAGCCTGGTGAGAACATACAGTTTATAAAGCTCAAATGATATAAACATCAGTATCATAAAGAAATCTTTTCATAAAGGTTTAATTTGTAAAGATAACATTTCGCCACAACCGGGCCTCTTCGGTCCAAAACTCTTAAACGGTGATAAAAGGACCATTTTACCAAGGAGAGTGACGAAACACAAAGTTAGGCCAACAAACCGAGTTACGAGCTAAACCAATTGGAATCCGCGGATACGAATCACAAAGTTCGTGCTTCAACGTGAGATCAAGCCCCAAGCGCAAAACCAAGGTATACTCCTTCGCTAGGATCACCATGAACCATAGCTAGTATCCGGCCTCACATAACCGTACCAAGTTGCCCCCGAGGAACATGTGATCCATAGCTACAAATTTGGGGAATGTAACATCCCAACAAAACAGTCTACTCCAAAACCTAGGGATCCACTAGAAATGGTAAGGACTCGTCACAACAACATATGTGACCAACCATAAATAAACATATGGTTACAAGTACATTTTATAAACAAAATGCTACTTCCAGTTCAACTTCTGGTAAGAATGAAAATCATTAAAATGAGTTCATAAACATTCTTTTTACATAATCACGTAATGTGTAAGTAAAACATCATTTTACTTCAATAGGGCGGAACCCGTCATTTTGGTCAAAACTGACCGGGAACCCCGAGATTCACCAAAAACTTCATTTATAACAAAATGTAGAGATCATAAAATCATACCGTAGAAATACTTCAGATTTCGCAAATAAGAGTTTTGACATGTATAAAGTTTGTAAAATGATAGTAGGAACTCACCGATAGGTTTTCGGAATAAAACCCGGAAAACCAGATAACGATCACGACGTAGAGGTGAAGCTTAAAACACCGACCCCTTGCTAGAAACACCGGAAACTAGCAACTAAACGAGCCTTGAAGATCAAAAGAATAAAAAGGAGAAAAAGAAAAGAAGAGAGAGAGAACTGAGATTTGAGAGATTCTAAATATCTCTCAAATCTAGATATTAAAGCAATCCAAAAAGGCAGCCTGACAGGGCGCACGACCCGTGCGCCCTTAAAGAAGGAAATGCGCACGACCCGTGCGCTAGCACTATGCCTCGGCCCTGGATCCTACGCACGACCCGTGCGTTTTCTCTGAAGGAGGACGCACGGGTCGTGCGTTTTGTAGATAGCTCCAATAACTTCCTTTTTCTTTACAACTTCGCAAAACAACGAAATTCGGGGTGTTACAATCATGTCTTGGCTAAGGATTAGGTTATATACAAAAGTTTTAGGTATTCGAGAGGGCATATAGCAATGTTGTTTCTTATGCTACAGAAGTCAACAGTTGCAATTTTCCTCATTCTGCCTTTCACTCGAAAGAGAATGTGTCTATGTGTATTTTGCAATACACGAATCACTATGTCATAACCACGGTGTCCCGCATGGTCATGCCAAAACATATATGTGTTATTGCCCCCAAAAGTTCTTTATTGGTGACAAAATATGTTCCGATGACCCAATAATCTACTAGTTTGACACATTAGTTTCCATGATATATGTTTACTTTCATATATTCATTAGAACTTATGTATATATGTTCATTTCCATTTCCATTTGATACGAATATCTTTACAAGGTTCCTATTAATTTTGTACCAACAAGAGAGTGACAGTCCATCGTCTAAGTAATTTGGTTGGATGTATTATAAAACAAGTATTAATCTATCTTTTTTTCAAGGGTGTGATAGGTCAAAAGAAATCAATTCTCCTCGATACATTCCTACACGGAACGGAGAATATTGAATTTTTTTTTTGTATTTGTTTTGATGTATTTCTTTACATCTATAATGGTTACATATTCGATTTTACTTTAGCAAAGAAATTAATTTTTTTTTAATTAATTTCAAAGAAACATATGCATAATCAATATTAAATATTAAAACAAATATGTTATATTTCATTTTCATCGTGTTCCCTTTTTTATAGAAGCACTTTTTAGTGCATATCTTATTGATTGTCCATTATCACCTGGGTAGTAGTTGTATCCTACTGGTGTTATTTGAAAGAACCTTGTTGTGTCTCTCAAACACTTGCAGTAGGTTGATGAGTTTGTCTAAATGTTACATTCCAACTTATATTGGTTCATTAATATTTACTTATATATGAAATGTGGAAATGATATTAGGAATCATGTCATCTTCTGTGAGCTCCTTGCCACAAAGATTGAGACGCGTTTTGGATATAACATTTATTTGTTGAAAACAGTTACCTTTTTGTAATCGAGTAAGTGGGTTTCATTCCACTGTACGATTAGTTCGGGAAGTACATATTCATCAGTACTCCCGATTATCCCTTTCGGAACATCCCACATTTCTTTGGGGGTTTCTAGTAAAGGTATCCTATGAAACTTAGGATTTATATGTCGTCTCAAAACATGAGGGTATTTGTTTGTACCTTTTCAAGAGATTGATTTTAGAGTCAATGAGGAGTTGATGGACTTTAGGTATTTTCTTGTACCTTTTCAAAAGGAGGTTTATGTACTCATTTATGATACTCATATTCTTTTGAGTTTATGACGTTGATTTTGGGATGAGTTGTTTCAACCATTTACATATATAAATAATAATATATGATTTTCTTTTTGATAAGGAAATGGATTTTGGTTATGAAATTTCATTATCATAACAATATTGGATTTTTGTATGCTTTAGTTTTATTGATAATACTTCATCAATATTTCAATTTGCAAAAAAAATCACTCAATCTATTGGATTTCCAGGTAGTAGGGGAATCACATGGATTTCTTAAATCCCTACAAACCTTAGGGCTATTTACACCCGTTTGACAAAATCCTTTCGATGTATTGCGATTAATTCATCAATGAAATACATAGATAACATTTGTTATTTGGTAAATTTTGACATGAGGTCAAAAAAAATCATACCATATTGGTATTTTGGGATCTTTTGGCAAGATGCCAAAGTGACTATAATTTGGCATATGAAACAATTTTAATACCTTAATAACATTTTTTGGAGTTTTTGGTAAAGATCAAAATATATGAGCTTGGATGTGTAACTTCCAAAAAATAATTATATAGTTTAAAATTATGAGTAGGAACTCACAATCAAGATAAATGTTTGAATTTAACATTTTCATGTTATTTTTGAATCTTTTGGCAAAATAACAGAAGTTATGGGGGTTGAAATTGTAAATTTCAAAAATAATTTATAAGTCATAACTAAGATAAACATCTGAATTATACTAACAATTATTAGGATAAACATTTGAATATTAACACAAACAAATAGTAAATAAATATATAATATTGTAACTAAATGGATAATCATTTAAATATATGAATATTTTAATCTAATTTGATAAACATTAATAAATCATAATAATATTTTAAAACAATAAAAGTTATACTAACACAATTAAAATAAATAAGATGAAACAAATATTAAAATAATTAATAGTCTAATTCATTATTTGGACTAGTCTAAAAGAATATATATTTAATTGGTCGAATTAAATAAAATTAAGTAAACATGTCAGAAAATAAGTCAAGATTGGCTCGCATAGATAAAGTATATTGAACTTAAATAAAAGTTAATATAATAAATATTTATTAAACAAAAACGTAAATTAATGGGAGAAAAAAAAACAAATTAAGTTTTGTTTTAGTTAAATAAAACAATAATACTTATCCCTTGTGGATACTTAAAAATTATTTATTTAATTCCTTTTGATAATTAAAAAAAATAAAAACAAAATCATTCAATTATCCTAATAATTCAGATAATTAGATCATAGTCATATTAAAATCACATATAAATTCCAATAATTATCTTTTAATATAGGTTTTTTTTACGTCAATATAATTTTCATTTATTTAATTATTTCAATAAAAATAAATAAATAATCATGAATTCGATTTTTTTTTTGAATTCAATTAATATCGATCACGAAAATAACGGAAGTATTCTACAGAAAACTTAAGAAAAAAAATAAACATGATTCATAATATTCACTTATGAAGAAATTGATAGAAAACTTACTAGATTTTTTTTTTGACATGCGTGGCAATGAGCAAAAGATAACGCAGTAGGCAAACCGTTCAACGACAACGTGCACCAATCGTTTAGAGACGATGAAAAACAGTTTTGAGCTTTACGTGCTGATAACGTGTTAAAGGGAAAAACAAATAGAACAACAATATTGAGAGAATAACAATAAGACAGAGAAAAGAAATCTATATTTCTCATTAATCATAAGCCCTTTAAATAGGGAGGAGTTACAAGTAGATAGTTAGAAGATATTTCAGTTCTAATCTAACTCTGATATATTTATCTCTATCTCTATCTCTATCGTCATATCCTTTAGACGATGACACACTTATCCTACAACAATATATACAATTTTATTAATTATTATATATATATATATCATTAATTATTTAATCTATATTATAAATATAGATGTGGGTTCATACGAGAATAATATTTATTTAAGAAAACACGAGAATGACCGAATACATACAAAATCATATATAATATTATTAATTATCAAATGTATATTATAAATATATATATATATATATAATATTATTAATTATTAAATGTATATAACAAATATATATATAATATAATTAAACATATATATTAATCTATACTATATTATAAAGCACGAATAAAAAACTCTTAAATACAAATTATTAGGCACAAAATACCATCATTTTATGCAATATTTTAAAAATCTCTTAATTTACAAGTATCAAAGCACAAGATACATATAACTACTGCAGACTTCTAACACCCACCAATTTAGTATATGCAGGGTCTTCCTTTTATGCAGACCTTTCCATGTATCATTATTAATTAATATATTATATTATTATAAATTTGTTTTAATTATACTAAAAGCGTACTCGCGCAATGCAGCGAGATACATCACGATTTTAATGTTTATTTTTATTTTTTGTTTTTTTATTGATTTACAGTACGATTTTGGATGATTTTTATCGAGTGATAATGGTTTTTTATATATAAATTTGTTTAATTTAGGCTTAACAATATAATGTTTTTTATATAAAAAAATTAAGTAGTTTGTTAAAATTAATTAATTATCTTATATATTTTAAATTTTTTATATTTAAATTGAGATGTTTATCCTGTTTTGATTATGTTTATCAGAATTCAAATTTCATAATTTTAGGATTTGGGGATTAGAGATAAGGATTTTGGTGGATAAGAATAAAATTTATTAATTAAGGTTAAAAACATTTAAAAGTAGTACATATTGCTTCATTAATTGTTTTTTAAGAGATTTTAAGTAGATTAACATTAAATAATAGTACATAATGCTTAATACATCACGATTTTAATGTTTATTTTTATTTTTTGTTTTTTATTGATTTACAGTACGATTTTGGATGATTTTTATTGAGTGATAATGGTTTTTTATATATAAATTTGTTTAATTTAGGGCTTAACAATATAATGTTTTTTATATAAAAAAAATTAAGTAGTTTGTTAAAATTCATTAATTATCTTATATATTTTAAATTTTTTATATTTAAATTGAGATATTTATCCTGTTTTGATTATGTTTATTAAAATTCAAATTTCATAATTTTAGGGTTTGGGGATTAGAGATAAGGATTTTGGGGATAAGAATGAAATATATTAATTAGGGTTAAAAGCTTTACAAGTAGTACATTAGGCTTTAGTAGTTATTTTTAAAAGATTTTAAGTAGATAACTTTAAATGATAGTACATAAAACTTAGTGAGTTGTAATTAAGAGTTTTTATGTCATCTTTATAATATAGTATAGATTATTAAATATGTAATTGGTTATTTTTCTAGATGTCATTAAAATATATAAGATAATCATTGAATTCTAACAAAATACTTAATTTTTTTATATAAAAAACATTATATTATAAGCCTAAATTAAAAAAATTATAAAAAAAAACATTAACAATTTCTCAAAATCATCCAAAATCGTACTGTAAATCGACAAAAAAACAAAAAATAAAATGAAACATTAAAATCGTGATGTATCTCGCTGCATTACGCGGATACGCTTCTATTAATATATATATATATATATATATATATACATAGTAAACTACAATTTTCGTCCCTGTGGTTTACCACTTTTTTTGAAAGTGGTCCCTGTGGTTTAAAAACTGCAATTATCGGCCCATGGTTTGCATTTTGCTTTGAAAATGGTCCCTCGTCGTTAACTTCGTTAAAAAACTCAGTTAAGTGAGAGGTTTTTTTGTCTTTTTACTTTTCAGGGACAAGTTATGTAGTTTTACTTAAATCAAAGGAAGCATATTGTAATTTACTCTAAGTAGATTTAAATTATTAATATTATATCCCCCTTCCCCCTTTAGTCCCCCCACCTTGCCATAAAATAACCAGTAAGTTCAATATATATATATATATATATATATATATATATATGTATAATATGAATACACACATATATAATCATACAGACATATATATATATATATAGACACACCCATGGCCGACGATCGATCGCGGTAGCACCGACCGTCGGAGAACCCATCGCTTAGCTACTTTTCCTGATTTGGTGGTTCTACTGGAAACAACCCACATGTATAATCACACACACACACATATATATATATATATATATATATAGACACACCCATGGCCGACGATCGACCGCGGTAGCACCCACCGTCGGAGAACCCATCGCTTGGCTACTTTTTCTGATTTGGTGGTTCTACTGGAAACCATCTCAAACTTAGACACCAAAGGATTTAATCACAGGGATCATCTAAAAAACAAATCACAGGCACCATCTCTCTCTTTTTTCTTATCGTCAGTGGTATCACATGGTTAACATGAGAAGTGGAAGGGTGGTGTTGGAGGATTAAGAGGGGGAGGGGGTGATGCAGCAGATTTTTCAGGGAGAAAAGTTAGGTCGATGTGTATTTTGCAAGTCTGGAAGTTGGGTTGGGGAAGAAAGGTTGGGCCGATGGAGAGTTGGACGGTATGCAAATCGACATAACCAGTAAATTATATATGTATTTCCCTCACCAACCTTTCTTCCCCCCTCGTCTCCCCCATGAACATAACCAGTAAAGAATATATATATATATATAAGTTATGTATATGTATATATATAAATTATGTATATGTATGGAGGTGCAGTGGTGGAGATTGAGGTGCAGCTCCATCGTCCCTTCCCATCGGCGACCACCCCAACCCTGCAACTCCAACGATTGGTTAGTATAATTTCGCGACTCTTATCAACAACAAACCCCGTAGCATAGTTTGCACCTGCCGATTCGGTATCAAAAGCTCGACAGGCAGTAGTCCGAAGCATGACCACCGCCGGAACCAGTGAACCACCTTTTGCAAAGCCTTCCTCCAATCCTCAGAGGTAGCGAGGTTTTCCTTAAACGGAGGATCGATTTCCATGGACAGATCATCCTTCTCTTTTCGATTTGCATACCTCTGTGAAAGAATCTTGAAGCGGGTTTCTACGGTAAACTATTCAAAACTTCCCATTCTTGGAAATCGAAAAGAGAAAGGGGAGGGGGGACGGTGAGGGCTGCAGAGTGCCGGTGGTCGTGATGATACGACCGAAGGATTTGCCGGAGAAGATTGTCGAGGAGTTGCCGGAGAAAATCGTCCCTGTTATGTGTCCGTTGCATGTGTATATATATATATATAATATATATATATATATATATAATATTAATATAAATAATTTAATAATTTAATTTAATCTACTTAGAGTAAATTACAATATGCTTCCTTTGATTTAAGTAAAACTACATAACTTGTCCCTGAAAAGTAAAAAGACAAAAATACCTCTCACTTAACTGAGTTTTTTAACGGAGTTAACGACGAGGGACCATTTTCAAAGCAAAATGCAAACCATAGGCCGATAATTGCAGTTTTTGAAGCACATGGACCACTTTCAAAGAAAGTGGTAATCCACATGGACGAAACTTGTAGTTTACTATATATATAATACATAGAGAGTAAATTACATGTTTGGTCCTTATGCTTTTTATTACATGTTTAGTCTCTATGATTAAAATGACCAAAATGTCCTTTTAGTTAAACTATTTAACAGAAAAATCTAACGGAGTTAGTGACAAGGGACCCAATGCGTTATAAATTACAAACCATAAATATGTAATCCATAGATATTTTAAATTAGGAACCAAAAGTGTTAAAACACATAAACCATAGGGACCAAATATGTAATTTACTCTTTAATAAAAAATTTGAAAGTGGAACCTCAACTTTAATAAGTCTATAAATCATTCTTATGGTTTACATTTTACTCTAAAAACCATGATCACAACTCATTTAAAAATGTCTATTAGAGTAGAAAGGACATTTCAATCTTTTTATCTATTTCATTATCTTTTTTTGTTTTGTCCTTATCTATTGATTATAATTTTCTTATTTTTCTAATAAAAATAATCAAAAAGATTACTTTATATTATATAATATATTTAATATTATATATATACATATATTATTATATAACTTATCAAAGTTTTTTTTAAATTAAAAAAAATATTACGTTATATTATTTATGTATGATATATATATATATATATAAAATTTACGAGAAGGCGAGAAGGAATGTGGACCACATAATTTATTAATTAAAAAAACATAAATAAAAAATAGTTTTAGAAATTAGAATAATTATCATTTTAAATTGGATAAATCTTTAAAATTCTCATTATATCTTTTAGATTTATTTATTTTGTAATTTCAATTATTTATTAATTTTTTTTCTAAATATACTTTTAATAAAAAAAATTCACAATTTTAACCAAATATCACACGTGATATCATTATATGAATATTTATGCATAACACATATCATATTATTAAATGTGATAATTATATATATTTTTTAGTTAATCATATGTGATTATGTATACTTCTATTTATAGATCTTTTTGTGATGTAAATATTATCACATGTGATAATTGTATATATTTTAGTTAATCATATGTGATTATGTATACTTCTATTTATAGATCTTTTTGTGATGTAAATATTATCACATGTGATAATTGTATATATTTTAGTTAATCATATGTGATTATGTATATTTATATTTATAGATCTTTTTGTGATGTAAATATTATCACATGTGATTATGCGTCATTTATATTCAGACATATATTAACATATGTGATATTTACAAAAATCCACCTAGTGTGATCATATGTGATACATAATAATATATCACATGTTAAACGAAGTTAATCACATGTGATTCAAAACGTAAATCTAAAAAATAGAGAAAAAAAATGATGAAATAAATAATTAATTAGTTATGGATATCACATGTGATATTTGATGCAAATTATGATTTTATCTAGAAAATAATAATATAAATTTGATGAAAAATTATGAATTTATTAAAATTAAAAAATAAATAAATTTAAAAGATATTATGAGATTTGTAAGGATTTATCCAATTCAAATTGTAATTATCCTAATTTTTAAAAAAATAATTTATTTATGCTATTTTTTAATTATAAAATTATGTGGCTCTTATTCCTTCTCGTCTTCTCGCAAATTGACTACCTTCTCGTTTGAACCTGCCTATATATATATATATATATATATATATATAGAGAGAGAGAGAGAGAGAGAGAGAGAGCAAGGATCATTTGTTAACCATCCATTTCTTGTTAACTTTATGAACCTTGCTCCACCAATAGGATTGCAAGATTGGGTGATGTTTAATGCATTTGTATATTTAATGGAAAAGGGTATAAACGTCATTTTATAAGTAACCATTTTTCATTTATTTTATTGGGGAGTTACAAGATTCAAGTTTCCATAATAGTATTGTCGGTTACGATTGTAGTATTTTTTTTTTCCATTTTCATCATATTTTTGAAATCAAAGCATTATTATTATAGATTTCCGGTTCATTTGTTTGATAAAATCGTGTAGTCGTTTTATTCCAGAAAATTTTCCGGTATTCATCTTAAGTCGTAAAACACATGAACATATCTGATTCAAGCGTAGTTTATGATTCATTTATTTATTTGGGGGTTACAAGAATAAAGCCTCATTGATTCAAGTGTAGGTTATGATTTCAAAAAAAATTTCATTTTCAAACTAATGTTAAAATCATATGAACATTTACTGAATTGAATATATAAATATTGTGTTACGTTTGATGTTATTCTTTTTTTTTTGTTAACCTTTTACAGAATAATTTAGATGTAATGTAACTGTTTTGAAGGTGTGTTCAACAATGAACATATTTGTAGGTGTTCATGTATGTTCAACTAAGAAAAAGTTCATATTTAGCTGTAATGTAACTGTTTTGATTTAGATGTAATGTAACTGTTTTGAAGGTGTGTTCAACAATGAACATATTTGTAGGTGTTCATGAATGTTCATCATGTGCATTTGAAACAATGTGAGATTTAACTGTTTTGATTTAGATGTAATATAACTGTTTTGAAGGTGTGTTCAACAGCAATGAACATATTTATAGGTGTTCATGAATGTTCATCATGTGCATTTGAACAATGGGAGATTTAATTCCCCATTGTTCATTTCGGTTACTATTGTTGTTCAATGGAACAATTAATGAGGCATTTAATTGCATTTAAAACAATGGGAGATTTAATTCCCCAAATTACCCTTAACCATTGTTGTTCACTTGACCATTTAAGAAATAAATCCCCTTTTATTAATTAGAAATTTACTTTTAATCTCAACCATTCAATGGTAAGATGAAAGGTTTAGATTAGTTCACAAAGTTAACAACAAAACTATGGTTAACAAAAGAACTCAACCCTATATATATATATATATATAGGGTTGGGTTGGGTTATTTTGTTAACCCAAATAATCTTACTAACTTTATTAACCCAATAACAACCATTGATCTTAATACAGACGGTTGAGATGATGCACACTTAAAAGATTAATTACAACATAGAATGATGGGTAATAAATGTAAAGAACAATGATGTTTATGAATAATTGAGTAAAACCAATTTTCTTTATCTTTTGTAACCCCCTGCATAATACTCCCCAAACAATCGATTTCTTTTACCTTTTGTAACCCCCCCCCCCCCCCCGACCGACATAATAAAGGTAATGAATAATGGTATTTATAGGTAATTGAGTAAAACCGATTTATTTTTCCTGTTGTAACCCCTCGCATAATACTCCCCAAAGAAACATCTCTGATAACACCAATGGGAGTATGTGAACAATACTAATAAAGGACAAATGGTCCATAAAGTTTCATAAAAACATGAATAGTTCCATAATTGCTCATGGTTGGCACATTGAATTGATAAACCCATTCATGAAAAAGTACACATGGTTGGTTTCATATTTGTTCATGGGTGGTTCATTTAACATTTATGAAACAATTTATCACAACCACAATATATCAAATGTAGTCGTTATGTGAACTGATGAACCCATCTGTAACACCCTGATTTTTATCTCAATTGAGAAAAAATGTTGAACTAGATGAATCGGTAAAGGAAGAACCAAGTATGGAGTATGATTATAGCGCCATGTGGTTGTGACACTTGTCACAATAGCACCAATGGTAATAGGAGTATGGTCGTCTTGGCTATACTGGCATATGGTTGTGACATCTGTTGCAATAGCACAAATGGTACTGAAAGTGTGGTAGTCCCGACTACAGTGCCATGTAGTTGTGACATATGTCACAATAGCACCGACGTTACCGAGTGTTCGGTCGTCTCAGCGAATGTGCCATGAAATTATGACAATGGCACAATAAATGGAATAATAACATCAAATGTTCCGAGAGAACGGTCGAGTAATGGTTGGGAGAACAGTCGAGGAACGACCGAGAAAAGGATCAGGGAAGCGGTCGAAGAACGGCCGAAAAACTCGCGGTACGGGCCAGGCTATAGTGCCCGACGACTGTGCCAGTGGCGCTATAGCATGTCAAGGTCGCCAAGGGGGTAAAATGACTTTCGGTACATTTCGGGCGACCCTGCCATGCGATTGTGACATGGCACAGTCGCATGTCACAATCGCGTCAGACCTGCAGTGCATAAAATCGGGTTTTTCTTCATTTGGTCATAACTTTCTCATTTCAACTCCGTTTTTGGCAATTCAAAGTTGCTATGGTTTCGTTTTTGAAAGCTTTTCAAGGTTAGATTGTTAGTTTTGGGAATATCCAAGAATAATTGGTGGTGAATTGGAAGCAAATGTCAAGAGCTCGTCATCACCACCTCCATCTTCAAGAAATTTGGGGTTTTCTAGGTTTTCATCAAAACCTAAGTGGTAAGTGCATCCTTCCCATTTCTAAACCTTATTATAAGATATAAATTCTCTCTTGATGATTTCCTAGTGTTTAGTTTCTCAAATTTTAGGTTTGATGATTTTGGAGAAATTAGGTCAAAATTAGGGTTTTGGCCAAATTAGGGATTTTGATGTAAAATGTTTGGGGAGCGATTCTAAATGGTTGAATGAGTATATTTATGGTTGGAAACTTGTGAATCTAGATTTTTGGAAGGATTTTTTTGTGGATTCAAGTTTATTCAAGAAAGCTTAAAGTGGGGTAAAATCTAGATTTAGCCTAAATCTAGCAAGGTGAATTCAAGTTGATTTGTGAAAACGGTGTACATGCCAAAATGTCAAATTTTAAATGTTTATATGTTTACATGAAATTATCAACTGTTATATTATCTGATGAGTCTGGATTATTTGAAGTGTTTAACTTTATGAATTTTGTAAAACACCCACATTGGGGATTTTGGACATTTTGACAAATAAATCTCAAGTAGTTATGTTTTAATGAGTTATTTTGTGGAAGTAGGTGTTTTGAGTATAAATTTACATTTAGAGTGTGTTTTGGGAAAATGATTGATTTTGTGTTATGAGATATTTTTGAAAGAATAAACGGTAGAGACTCATTGGGAAAATGATTTGTGCTAATCTAAATTGTGTTGGAGTTATTCATGTATTTTGGGGCATGTGTTTTCATAAATGTCGGTCGATTGTGTTTTATTACATTATGTGGATTTAAACATATGTTAATTTGATTTTGGGCTCAAAGCTCGATTTTCGTCGGTGTCGGATTTTGAGGGCATTTGTCCGGCTTTAATAACTTAAAGTGGAGTTTTGGGTGTGAGTTGCATTTATTGCATTTTACTTTGGGGAATACATGCTTTTGTGTGTGTGTGTGTGTGTCATTCATTTGGAGTCATGTATTTTAGAATGTAATGCATTGGATCCATAGGCATGCAAGTCGCTAATTTGATAGTGAGAAGTCTTGATTTTCTCACCTTGGGGTTTATGTCCTGTTGACATTGTTGTATGTGACACCCACAAATCTGACAATAGCAACTTATTCAAAATTTTCTATATACATCGATAATTGATTCATCTACAATCACAATTTATGGTTTAACCTCAATACACACCTTTCATTCTATGCATAAAGTCTATAATAAGAACGGGTGCTACTAAAACCCAATAACAAGTACTATCTCCAAGCGGCGGAAGACTTCACCAATTACATACCCTTGTGTAAAGCTAAGACCCATCCCTTCATAGCACTGTTAGGACCAAACCCCCAACTGAAACCTGATGCACATGCCGACAAATAAAAGGGTTAGGCTAACGCCTAGTGAGTTCAAGAGTTTTCAGCATGAATAAATATTTCGTTAAAAGGGAAGAATGTAGTTTAAATCATGGTCTTTCAAAATGATTTAACTTAACTATGAAAGCGACTCGTTTTCCAATAAGATACGTTTTAAGGACGAAAGGTCCCAACACAAAACATTCTTTATCAAAATGATGCAGCTCAAAAGTCACCCAAACGTGAATAGAAAACGGACTCCCAATAATAAAACACGGGTAAAACTTTGTATTCTAAAACACCCAAAACACGGGTGGGGCATAATACTCAACTCATAAAATAATGGGAAAACAACCCATATAATAATATGCCATTGAAAACATGTGACTAAGATTCAATACTCACGCGACCATAAAATGGGATGAAATCCAAATATTAAAGCATGAACAATTAAATATCCAAAATATTGTTGGCCGACGACGGGGGAGACCCGTATCCGTTGAGAGTGGAGGAACACAAAAGTATGTCACTCATACAACGTTAATCGTATGACACTTCACGACACGCAAGCCCAAGTGTCCCTACGACTCCCTTCAAGCTACACCAAAAGAGACAGCTGACCTTAGTGAATACTACCAAAGGCCCGACAACATTCGAGGACTACAACCATGGCATTACCCCGAATGACGGAGGTCCAAAACGCCCATCATGAAACACCCATCATCATGATAGCACAACCGGACTCAACTCTCCTAATGTACACTTGAAAGGTTAAGGTCATAAAACATGAGTCCCGGAGTCCAACCCCGGAATACCCAATTGACCATCAAATAAAGACTGACTTACGTGCCTATGGATCCAATGCAACACAGTCTAACATTTCATGACTACACATGAATGAATAACGCACTCGAGCATGTAAATATCCTTAAATATGCAATAAGATGTAAATCGTAGATGGGACTCTACATTGAGTCATTAAAATTGGACAGAGGTCCTCGAAACTCTTTTAAGTCAAATCTGAGCTAAAATGCTCTAAGTTCCATTTGGCCAACAATTAAAGATTTCCAGATAATAAAACGCATTTAAATGGCGTTTATGCAGACACATACCTTAAAGATGTGATTAACCCAAAACTCGACCCGGATGGGGACATATCATTTTCCAAATGGGTTTGTGAAATCAATTACACCAAAAATGCACATATCATGAATTAGACTTTGTTTGTACAAAAAGCGTCAAAGATGCATAAATCATAACATAGACTTTACTTGTACAAAATCCCCAAGAATACATAAATCATGCTATTTACTTGTTGAAATATTCAAAACCCAAATATGAGCATTTCATGAGATTAAGACAACCCAAGTTTACCAAGTATGAAAACTTATCAAAATACTCACACATTGACAATTACCAAGTAAAACATATTTTTACTTCAAAATACACATTTTGGCATGTACATAGTTTTCACAAAGCAACTTGGACTCACCGTGCTAGGTTAGGTTAAACCTAGGTTTCAAACCCACATCATTAACCTCTAAGAATGAAGCATCCATCATCAATAATGATCTAGGGTTTCCAAATAACCCATTTCTCCAAATCTAAGGAAATGGACCACCAACAAGTAAAACTCTTTAGATCTACAAGGATACTCACATATTAACTTGAAATATACAAGAAACTTACCACATTCAAATCTCTGACCTTCCAACCAATTCACTTCCATGAGATCTTCCTATTTTCCGAACTCAAGTTTCCAAAACACAAGTCTTTGATCTCCTTGTGGTGGATTCACTCCATGATGCTCCTAAACTAATATTGGAGCTCCCAAAATCGCCCCAAGAAGAAGAGGAATGGAGAAGAGAAGTAGAAATGAGAGAAAACCCTAAAATTTGGGTTTTAATTCGATCAGGCCTTCCCCGCGACCTTGAAGTCGAGGGCCAAGCCGCGTGTGCTACAAGACTACACACACACAGTGGGTTGCGCCGATTTAGCCGCGACTTTGAGGCCGCGTGCCAAGCCGCGCGTGCCCCTGGTGCACTTTCTCACCTTTCGTGTTGAACCACTTTCCGATCGTTTCTCTCGGTCGATCGTTCACTGTTTTCCTTAGCTGATCATAACCTGTTCTTTAGGAAATTACGGGTGTTACAATTCTCCCAACCTTAAAAGAGATTTTATCCTCAAAATCTGGCATCAACCAAACACCTAATAACGCATTTGGCAAGATCGATTGATTTCCTATCCAAAAGGAATGCATTCACGAAACCTTACCTCATATACGAACCCGCTTACATCCCGGTTGAGGTTGTCGCTGCGTTTCTCATAACGAGCCATCGCAAACTCAACCTCAATGTTCGATATAACTCACCCATGACAGGATGAACGTTGAGTCCTTGCTTAATCACTTTCTTAACATTAAATCTCGGTTGCCTCCCAACCTTATGTTGCTCATAATGCCTCAAGAGTAACTTACGACCTTATTCAGTCCTTTCCACTGAGAATACCCCAAAGCAAACATTTCACTTAGATACCTCTAAATACGGTGCATCAAGGTCTCCTCAATAATTGATTCGTACTTAAAGTCTACCTCGACATTCTCGCCAAATGTCTCCAATAATCATTACCACCAAATAGTTATTGTCCTCCGACGAAATTTCGTAACGGCTAGTTTGGTCTGATTCAATACCACCTTAAATCCGTTCCTCGAAGCTGACACAGACACAATGTCTGCAAGGGCTCCCAAACTTCCATAGATCCCAACATTGGCATGATGTTTCCCCCATAACGTACCAACACACTCTACAGATAGTCGCTTATCCCAAACTCCATGGTCACACAACTCCCATAACGCATTCGATCATCGATCGACGAATCAACGAAAGCTTTGACGATTACCAAAACACCAATGATTGATTCTTACTTATCAACATCTAATACTTCAAGGTTACCACTTGACCTGCAGACACACCAGGTCCAACAAAAGTGCACTGCAGCACACCTACAGTCATTGTCCTCAAAACCGAGCGTCGACACCTAACCCCGGAATGTTCATTCTGCAAACGTAGGTAAACTACCAAATATAGATCATTACAGACTTGCATCGACGAGTTAAAGTCGACACCTACCAGGACACTAAAATTTAAATCTTATACATCCAACAAACGAATCACCATATTTTCTTTATCTCCGAATACTTACCGGATGGCATACATCCAACCCATACATGATGTCAAAATTCAACCCATTAATTCATCTATAACCATAAGCAATTAACCATCAAAAGCTCTTACCCGTAGTTTTACCGAACAACACGATCACCACTTAAATAATGGAAAAATGCATAAATCTAATACATCAATTACCTATGCATGAACCAGTCCATAAAACCGAAATCCCAAATTCAAAACTAGCCATAGATCAAGTCCTCCAACACTTCAACCTCTGAGGACTCCTTTAGTCCTTAAACACGACCTCTATCACAAGAGGGTTTGCACCTATAGCTGTAATGAGTTCAAGGTTTTTCAAATTACAATGCCAATTTGGATTTTCATAAAACTTCTAAATGCAAAAGTTTTATAACCAGTAATCATACGAATAAAAGTTCCACTACCATTTACTCGGTAGGTGCACAAAGTGGTCACAACCGCCACACATATAAAACCATCTCGGAAAATATTTGGTCAATAATCAAACTAATATTGACTCCAACGAAAGATATTGCAACAATCTTTTTCAAAGGAACCACTATGTTCCCAATACGTATAAATTTGTGTTACTAATGAGGAATAGTTTTACGTACTAAAACAGTGTATAACAAAGCGTTTGTACAAAACTACGGAAGGGGATATTCATGAAATCAAATCTCAAAATTTCGCATTTAACCATAAAATGTCATGAAATAAAATTTCCCAACGTGACTCGCATACATCGGTTTATTCCCCGAAATTTAGTAAAGGCATATGCATGCGATTTGAGCAAACGTAAGAGTAATTTAGTTTGATTCCAAACTTTAGGCTGTACAAATAAATTGCTTGCAATACCCCAAAACAACATTTTCATGATATCGAACTCTCAAAGTTTTATCTCTTTTAGCCACAACGCGACACGGAATAAGATTCCACAACAAAACTTGCATGCGACAGTTTATTTCACAAAACTAGTAGGGTGATATGTGCATGCACTTTGGTTAAAACATGAAATATTCTATGTCGGTTTCAAGTTCAAAGCCAAATAATGATATGCTCTCATCCTTCTAAAATGCTAGTTAAAACTCATTGACGGAAGTTCTAAATAGACATGTATGCATACTATATGCAACTCACACTAAGCTCAAGGAAAACGATACCACTTGATGCCATTAAAGTCACCCCATTAAATCCACAAAATCGCATGAATTAAAATCCTCAATAAAACTCAAACACCAAGATAATGGGAGATAACTTTTCGTCCAAAACCTTAACATACGTGGAGGAGATCCCATGTTAAAGTCGTAAACCGCAGTTACTTATCCAAGCCCCTAAACAACATCAAAACACGCACATCGCAAAATCCGAAATAACGTTGGACAACAATGTGAATAAAGAAAATCTTCAACAAAGTTTGCAACCTCATGCCATAAAACAATTTTATGCATGCTCCAAATCATGGTTCAAAACCTTGTGTGTGCTAAAACATCGCTCCAATATTTGCAATTTAATCCACATGGCGATTTGGAAACATGAGAAATAATTGATGCAATTTACTTTAAAAATAGGTTATGTGCGTGCAGTTGATCGACACTCAATATCTCGAAACCACACTCCTTAATTTCTTAGTCACACTACGTCATCTAGATGTTTAAACATCACCAGACAATAATCGAATATTTCATCCGTTCACCTTATCATTTCTCCTCAAATAAAGTCAAATTCATGAGGCTAAGGTTCTACCAAGACCATCAATTACGACCCAAAACGGTTCACTTAATGCAATCACCATGCTTATTGTCACTCCAAGTGACGAATGCTAAAATCATCAGCCTCTCCTAACGGCTACTCACCTAGTAACTTCTTTACTACCCCAGCGGTTGATAGTGCTTGGAATACACCTATAGACGTGTGCTAATTAAACCTCAAAGCAAGTATACAATGAGATCTAATATCGTCTTTCAAGTAATAAAATGGTAAGAACCAAGTATCGTCCCACAGAGATTGGAGTAAAAGTAGATTAAAAAGTAAGAAAAAGAAATGACTTCAGATGGCGATTTTGAAGACTTGATTTGGTTTGATTTGTCACTTGATTAGATTAACAGAATAATAAAGCAAGCACGGGTGTAAGACATTTAGGTGAGATTTAAACACAAATTCCAGCAGACTTATGCTACAGACATGCTGCAGCATGAGTTGACCATAACTAGATCCACCATCTATTTTGAGGGTATTCCTCTCGGACTTCAATATTCACACTACTGTTTAGAGTCGACTAAACACATCTCTGTGCAGCCTCCAACTATTTATAGTGTAGAATAAAGTCCTCAAAATATATGGACGATCAAATCTCTTTGTATCTAAAACCGCTCTCTCGAGCCGATTCCCATATCATCCAAGTTGACGTGTTCGAAGGGGCTTATCTCTAAGTCCTCTACACTTTAACACTAATGACTAGCGATCAACTTGTCGAGAATAAATCAGTTTATAAATAAAAAACAACTCTCTCAAGTCTACTTCTTATATCATTCAAACTGACGTGCTTTTGGTAGCGTATCTCTAAGTCAACCGCACTTTAACACTTTAGCAAGTGATCAGTTCGTCAAGAAGTGTCATTGAACTTTATAAAACTTGAAATGAAATGATGGAACATTGTTATTGCGAAACAATGTCCACCTTTCTTTGGTTTAAAATCTCACCATTTTGTCTCACACCCGAGCTAAATAAAATTAGCTACTCATATTTAAAGACATAAAGCGATAAATGACGGAAAATAAAGACATAAATGTAAATGACATAAAGTAAATGACGGAATATAAATGACGGAATGTAAATTGCGTAATGTAAATAAAGCGTAATAAAGAAAGTAAAATTACAAGAATTAAAGGAAGACAAGAAAGTAACTTCAAAAGATTAAGTAATAACTATGGAATAAGACTTCTTTCTACATGGAAATGAAAGTTTACTTGGAACTTAAAGACTACTTAATACTACTACCAACCACTCCTATTTATACTACCAAAAAGAGGAGGGCAAAATGGTCAAAAGAAACTAATCTTGGAGCCTAAGCTAAAGAAAGTACAATTAAAGTAAAGTAAACAAGTACTAATGGTTAATACCCAAAAGATAATAAGGACAAGTGTTTTATCCAAAGTACACCAGCCAAAATTACTCTAGAATGTTCCCAAAAAATCAGATCCATAAATCAAAAAGGTCTTCCCACAAAAAGCTCCTCCTAGCTTATCCATTAAGCTCCCCACACGGCTGCTGTAAGGATGCTGCAGCATGCTGCAGCTTGTTGCACTTATAAATCTGCCCAAAAATACACCAATTAGCTTATCCAAATGCAATAAAACAAGTTCTTCATATCTTTAGCTCCAAGAAACAAGAAAAGAGAAAATAATGAACTAAAATGACTCAAAAGTTGGGATTAGAAGGTAAAATGCTATCCTAAAATAAAGAGAAAAAAAGCATAATGGCACTAAATAATTAGTGTCATCACAACCCCAAACTTGAAATATTGCTTGTCCCCAAGCAATTAAGACACAAAAAGAGATTAAAAGAAAAGAAAAAATGACTCAAGTGATAAGATTTGCAAGATGGATGCATTAAGTGCACACATATAGATGATCAACCCAAGAATACATGGCATAGCCCTTCATAAATCCAAAATGTTCATGATTTCAATCTACCATGAGTATGAACCATATGCTAGTAAGATTTTCTTTTTGTTATGGTACTCACATCTCACAATTAAGATCAAAAGGACTTTTAATGAACTGGATCACTCTTTTTGGCTTTTTCTTATGCTCACTTTGCCTCTTATTTTCACCTTTTGCATCATTTTTCAATTTTTTTTTTCAGATTTGGCACTTTTGTGCTTTTTTCTTTGGTGAATGCAATGCACTTAGCCCCTATGGGACTTTTTTTTATGCCTAAGTCCAAACATGACATATTTGAAGAGCTATGCTCTTTTTCTATTTTTAAGCTTTTGCCATGGTGGACTTTCCCAACCCCAAACTTTGAAATTTACAATGTCCTCATTGCAATAGTGTGAAAGTGTATGGCTATTATGGAGTTGGTGCAAGTGGCTAATGTTGAGTATCAAAAGATGGCCTAAATCATTTCCTATGTGAGATGTAGACCAAACTGCTTCCCAAGTAAAATAATCCTAGTTCTAGCAAGAACTACACAGTGAGATATAGACCATGATTGTATGTATTTATTATGGATATATATGCATGCTTAAACTGATCACCAATGCCCATTTTGCAAGAAAATAAATCCTAAAATCGGCAAAGACACATCCCAGACTTAAAAATTAAAAACGAACAATAAAAATTGGAGCTAAAGGGTAATGAGTAGAACCTGTCCTACTCCATTGGAGTAGGCTGTGAATTCTGTGGTGGTGCAACAGCAGAAGTGCCTTCCATTCCTTCTCTATATGCTTTCAGAAGCTTCCTTATCTCTTCATTTTCGGTACACAACCTAATATTTTCCTCCTTGATTTCCTTCAGCTTTCTTCCCTGCTTCTTGATTTTTCTGTCAAACTTCTCAACCAACGCAGCCTCAACTCTCTTGAAGTCTTCCCTTCCCTTCTTGCATTCTTTCTTCTACAATCAAAGCTGCAAAACTATACAAACGATTAAAATACCAGTCCTAGAAAGCAGTAAAGGTAAGGTAAAATATTTACAAATAAAATGGGACTTCAAAAAGTCCTCATCATTCTTGAAGCTTGTTCAGCACAAAGTGACCAAATCCACAGAACAGGGTTCTGGGATGGTCACTGGGGTGTGGTATGCCTTAACTCTTTGCCCATTGACCTTGAACACAGTGTTATCCTCAGGGTTAACTAGGTCAATTGCTCCATATGGATATACATGATGAATGAGGAAAGGTCCTGACCATCTGGACTTTAGCTTTCCTGGAAACAATTTTAACCTTGAGTTAAACAAAAGAACTTGTTGGCCTGGTCTTAAGTCTCTGTGTTGTATCTTTCTGTCATGCCATTTCTTGGTTTTTTCCTTATAGAGTTTGGCATTTTCATAGGACATGTTCCTATGCTCTTCTAGCTCACACAGTTGTAACTTTCTTTTATTACCAGCAGCATTTAGGCACATGTTTAATTCTTTGATTGCCCAGTATGCTTTGTGTTCAAGTTCTAAAGGGAGATGGCAAGCTTTGCCAAAAACAAGCTTATATGGGGACATACCAAGTGGTGTCTTGAATGCAGTTCTGTATGCCCATAAAGCATTGTCTAGTTTAAAGGCCCAATCTTTTCTGTTTGGCTTGACCACCTTTTCAAGAATTCCCTTTATCTCTCTATTAGAGAGCTCAGCTAAACCATTGGTTTGTGGGTGGTATGCAGTGGCAATCCTGTGGTTAACATTGTACTTTTTTAAAACTTCTTGTAACATTTTGTTCACAAAGTGGGTACCCTCATCACTGATCAGTGCCCTGGGGGTACCAAACCTTGTAAAAATTTGCTTTTGAAGAAACTTAATCACAGTTTTTGCATCATTTGAGACACATGCCACTGCCTCTACCCATTTGGATACATAATCAACAGCAACCAGTATGTATTGGCATTGGTTTGATGGGGGAAATGGTCCCATGAAATCTATTCCCCAAACATCAAACAACTCAACCTCCAAGATCCCATTTAGTGGCATTTCATTTCTTTGAGAAATGGAACCACTCCTTTGGCATTCATTGCATCTTTGTGCAAAACTGTGGGCATCTTTGAAGAGAGTTGGCCAATAGAATCCTGACTGTAACACTTTGGCTGCTGTCCTTTGACCTCCAAAATGGCCTCTATACTCAGATTGGTGGCAATGCTGCAAGATTGCTACAACCTCAGTTTCTGGTATGCATCTTCTCAAGATCTGATCTGTACCAAGTTTAAACAAGAAAGGGTCATCCCATAAATAAGATTTGGCATCATGGAGAAATTTCTTGAACATTTGGCCAGAATAATCAGAAGGTCGTATGCCACAAGCCAAGTAATTTGCCATGTCAGCAAACCATGGTAGCTCAGAGTGTTGTAACATTAGAATTCTCTCATCAGGGAAGGTCTCAATGATGTCTCCTTCTCCTTTGTTCTCACTAGGTTTTTCTAACCTAGACAAATGGTCTGCTACTTGGTTGTCCACTCCTTTCCTATCCACAATTTCTAGGTCAAACTCTTGCAACAACAAAATCCATCTTATCCACCTAGGCTTAGCATCTTTCTTGGAAATCAAATACCTAATGGCAGCATGGTCAGTGTGAACAGTAACTTTTGTACCCATCAAGTATGATCTAAACTTCTCAAATGCAAAGACCACAGCTAACAATTCTTTTTCTGTTGTTGTGTAGTTAATTTGAGCTTCATTCAAAGTCTTACTTGCATAATAAATTGAATGAAAAACTTTTTCTTTTCTTTGACCCAAAACTGCACCTACAGCCCAATCACTGGCATCACACATGATTTCAAAAGGTTTGTTCCAATCTGGAGTGACAACCACTGGTGCAGTTACCAAAGCTTTCTTCAAAATGTTGAATGCATCTCTACATTCTTCATTAAAATCAAATTTTTGATCATGCTGTAAAAGTAAACACAAAGGTTTGGATATCTTTGAAAAATCTTTGATAAACCTTCTGTAAAAACCAGCATGGCCAAGAAAGCTTCTGATTCCTTTAACAGTGGTTGGCTCAGGTAGCTTTTCAACAATTTCAATTTTAGCTTTGTCTACCTCAATTCCTCTTTTTGAAATTACATGTCCCAGAACAATCCCTTCCTTGACCATGAAATGACATTTTTCCCAATTTAGGACTAAATCAGTTTCTTCACACCTTTCAAGACTCTTTTTCAAATTTTCTAAGCAATGATCAAATGATGAGCCATATACAGAAAAGTCATCCATAAAGATTTCTATGGAGTTTTCAAGCATGTCAGAAAATATGGACATCATGCATCTTTGAAAGGTTGCAGGTGCATTGCAAAGTCCAAATGGCATCCTCCTAAAAGCAAAAGTACCATAGGGACATGTGAAGGTGGTCTTTTCCTGGTCCTCTGGTGATATGGCTATCTGGTTATATCCTGAGTATCCATCCAAGAAACAGTAATATTCTTTTCCGGCTAACCTGTCCAGCATTTGGTCAATGAAAGGTAATGGAAAGTGGTCTTTTTGGGTAGCATTATTGAGTTTTCGGTAGTCCATGCAAATCCTCCATCCAGATACTACTCTAGTTGGGATGAGTTCATTTTTATCATTGGGGATGACTGTGATCCCTCCTTTCTTTGGAACACACTGGACTGGGCTAATCCAAGAACTACTGGCTATTGGGAAGATAATTCCTGCATCTAACCATTTCAAAATTTCCTTTTTCACTACCTCTTTCATGACAGGGTTCAGCCTTCTTTGTGGTTCAATTGATGTGAAGTTCTTATCTTCTAGAATGATCTTATGCTGACAGATGGAAGGACTAATCCCTTTCAAGTCAGCAATGGTCCACCCTATGGCTTTGGTGTGTGACTTCAACATATCCACAAGTTGTTTTTCTTGATGCAAATTTAGGGTAGATGATATGATGACAGGCAATTTGTTCTCTTCCCCAAGAAAAGCATATTTCAAGTGAGATGGGAGTTGTTTCAACTCCAGGTCAGGTGGTGATATGACAGATGGTGTAAAGTTCTTTTGGTCATTCTGCTCCAATGGTTCAAACTTTGCAGCATAAACTGGGGCAGTTTCATCTTCCACTATGGCTCTATCTAAGTCATCCTCAAGATCATCATCATCATCAATCTTACAAACCCTCCTAACTCCTTCCTCATGGAACAATGATTCAATCACACTTAAGTTTGAACAATCCTCAACATCATCAGGATATTTTAAAGAATTGAAAACATTGAAGGTGACTTTTTGGTCTTGGAGTCTCATGGTCAGTTCTCCTTTCTGGACATCTATCAAAGTTCTTCCGGTGGCTAGAAAAGGTCTTCCTAAGAGAATAGGAATATCTTTATCAGCCTCAAAATCCAAGATGATAAAATCTGCCGGAAATATGAACTTGTCAACCTGTACTAGAACATCCTCAATCTTCCCCTTAGGATAGGCTATGGTCTTGTCAGCCAATTGGAGTGTAACTGTGGTAGGTCTGGCTTCTCCTATTCCTAAGTTGTTGAAAACAGATAAGGGCATGAGGTTGATGCTAGCTCCTAGATCACACAAAGCCTTTCCTACTTCCTTCCCACCTATTGAACATGGAATGGTAAAACTTCCTGGGTCTTTCAACTTAGGAGGTATTCCATTGGTCAGGAGTGCACTACATCCTTCAGTCAAAGCAACTGTCTCATATTCATTCAACTTCTTCTTCTTGCTTAGGATGTCCTTAAGGAATTTGGCATAACTAGGCATTTGCTCGATTGCTTCAACAAGAGGTATGTTGATGTGCAATTCTTTGAACACATCCAAGAATTTTTTAAATTGCAATTCTTCTTTTTGATTCCTTAACCTTTGAGGGTAAGGAACATAAGGAGGAACTTGTTTTATGAAAGCTTTACTTGGATGTGTGGAGCAAGATGTGTCTTTTGTGCCTTTGATTTCACTCTCCTTAGGTAAGGTTGGGATTTCATTCACTACAGGCTGAACAGGACTGGCTACCCTAGGCTCTAGATTCTTTGTGGGTTTAGGTTGTGGTTCAAGAATAGGAGCTAAAACAGTAGTCTCGGGTTCTGACTTTTTGTTATTTTCAAATTCTGTTTGAGTTATTGGTCCAAACTTGTTTTGCACTGTTTCATTCAATTCTCTACCACTCCTAAGGGTCACAACTTTTACATGTTCTTTACCAGGAGCTCTTGGGACTTCTGTGTCACTAGGTAACATGCCATTTGCCCTACTGTTTTGATTAAGTGCAATTTGACTCACTTGGGTTTCTAAATTCCTGATGGCCGCACTCTGTTGATTAAAAAGAGCTTGATTTTGGCTCAAAAGTTGTTGTTGAGCTTGTGATTGAGCCACAAGGCTTTTTATCATAGCTTCCAAAGAAGATGATGATTCAGCCTGTGGAGGAGGTTTTTGAAAATGCTGTTGGTTATTTTGAAAATTCCTGTTCTGATGATGTTGTGAACTTTGGTTATGCTGATGTTGAGAACCTTGGTTTTGATGATGTGAACCTTGGTTTTGATGATGCGAACTACTAGCATGATGTTGTGTTTGAAAATTTGAAGTCTCTTATGGCTTAGGAGCTTGCTGATTTAGACATGGACTGTTCCAAGAAAAATTTGGATGTTGCCTCCAACTCGCATTGTAATTGTTGCCATAGGGAGCATTCCTGTTTTGAACATAGTTTACTGATTCAGAGTTTTGAGGACAATGTTCATAGGAATGTTCCCCACCACAACAAACACATTGAATAGAAAGGACTGACTGGGTTGATGTAGCAGCAACTTGTTGTGTTCCTTGGTTTGAAGATAAGTTTTTGAGCATTGAAGCCATGGAAGCAAGTTGTGCTGTTAATGCAGTATATGCATCCACATCATGAATCCCAACAGTTTTCTTTTGCGGTTGAGCACGTGGATCAACCCAATGTCCATTGTTTGTTGAAATTTTTTCAAGAATTTCATACCCGTCATTGTAGGTATTGGCTGTAAAGGCCCCTCCTGATGTCGCGTCGAGCATTTGTTTTGCCGTGGGGTTTAACCCATTGTAAAACGTCTCGAGTTGAATACAGTAGGGAATGCCATGGTGAGGGCATTTTCTTAACAACTCTTTAAACCTTTCCCAAGCATCGGGAATTGCTTCATCGTCCATTTGTTTAAACATGCAAATTTCGTTTCTGGACTTAGCATTACGGGTAGGTGGAAAATATTTTCTCAAAAATCTTTCAGCCATGTTGCTCCATGATGGCACAGAGCCAGGTGCCAAAGAATTAAACCAAGACTTTGCCCGATCCCTTAGAGAAAAAGGAAACAAAGTGAGTCTCAAGGCATCGTTAGATACCCCAGGGATCAGGAATGCATCAGTGATCTCCATAAAAGATTTTAAATGAGAATGTGGATCTTCCGATGGCATTCCGGCAAATTGTCCGTTTGTTTGCAACATTTGAAACATGATGGGTTTTAGCTCAAAATGGAGAGTGTTAATATGGGGTCTAATTATCCCTGAATTTAATTGCTTAAAATCGGGGATAGCGTAGTCCATAATTTTTCCCTCTTTGGAATTTGCAAGATTAATTATGTTTGGAACTTCATTTCTTATTTCATTGGTGCCTTGAGATTCAACATCATCATCAACATGGTTATGATTATTTCCTTGATGTGGCGGATTTTGGTGAAAAGGGTGCTCCGGTGGGTTTCCAAAAATTGGAGGTGCATCATGGAACATTGGTGGTGGTCGAGGATTTTCTAAAAGTGGTGGTGGTCTAGGTCCTCTATTTTCAAATCCGGGTGGTGGTGGTTCCATAATTGGAGAGTCTAAAATTAATGCGATTCTTTGCGTTCTTCTCCTATTACGAAACGTTTGTTCAATTTCCGGGTCAAGTTCGAACAACACCCCACGTGGTATTCTTGGCATACACCAAAAAAATGCGATTCAAACGGTGGTAGAAAAATCAAATCTTTTTAAAACTTTTTAAAACTTTTAGCGTGCCAATCCCCGGCAACGGCGCCAAAAACTTGATAGTGCTTGGAATACACCTATAGACGTGTGCTAATTAAACCTCAAAGCAAGTATACAATGAGATCTAATATCGTCTTTCAAGTAATAAAATGGTAAGAACCAAGTATCGTCCCACAGAGATTGGAGTAAAAGTAGATTAAAAAGTAAGAAAAAGAAATGACTTCAGATGGCGATTTTGAAGACTTGATTTGGTTTGATTTGTCACTTGATTAGATTAACAGAATAATAAAGCAAGCACGGGTGTAAGACATTTAGGTGAGATTTAAACACAAATTCCAGTAGACTTATGCTACAGACATGCTGCAGCATGAGTTGGCCATAACTAGATCCACCATCTATTTTGAGGGTATTCCTCTCGGACTTCAATATTCACACTACTGTTTAGAGTCGACTAAACACATCTCTGTGCAGCCTCCAACTATTTATAGTGTAGAATAAAGTCCTCAAAATATATGGACGATCAAATCTCTTTGTATCTAAAACCGCTCTCTCGAGCCGATTCCCATATCATCCAAGTTGACGTGTTCGAAGGGGCTTATCTCTAAGTCCTCTACACTTTAACACTAATGACTAGCGATCAACTTGTCGAGAATAAATCAGTTTATAAATAAAAAACAACTCTCTCAAGTCTACTTCTTATATCATTCAAACTGACGTGCTTTTGGTAGCGTATCTCTAAGTCAACCGCACTTTAACACTTTAGCAAGTGATCAGTTCGTCAAGAAGTGTCATTGAACTTTATAAAACTTGAAATGAAATGATGGAACATTGTTATTGCGAAACAATGTCCACCTTTCTTTGGTTTAAAATCTCACCATTTTGTCTCACACCCGAGCTAAATAAAATTAGCTACTCATATTTAAAGACATAAAGCGATAAATGACGGAAAATAAAGACATAAATGTAAATGACATAAAGTAAATGACGGAATATAAATGACGGAATGTAAATTGCGTAATGTAAATAAAGCGTAATAAAGAAAGTAAAATTACAAGAATTAAAGGAAGACAAGAAAGTAACTTCAAAAGATTAAGTAATAACTATGGAATAAGACTTCTTTCTACATGGAAATGAAAGTTTACTTGGAACTTAAAGACTACTTAATACTACTACCAACCACTCCTATTTATACTACCAAAAAGAGGAGGGCAAAATGGTCAAAAGAAACTAATCTTGGAGCCTAAGCTAAAGAAAGTACAATTAAAGTAAAGTAAACAAGTACTAATGGTTAATACCCAAAAGATAATAAGGACAAGTGTTTTATCCAAAGTACACCAGCCAAAATTACTCTAGAATGTTCCCAAAAAATCAGATCCATAAATCAAAAAGGTCTTCCCACAAAAAGCTCCTCCTAGCTTATCCATTAAGCTCCCCACACGGCTGCTGTAAGGATGCTGCAGCATGCTGCAGCTTGTTGCACTTATAAATCTGCCCAAAAATACACCAATTAGCTTATCCAAATGCAATAAAACAAGTTCTTCATATCTTTAGCTCCAAGAAACAAGAAAAGAGAAAATAATGAACTAAAATGACTCAAAAGTTGGGATTAGAAGGTAAAATGCTATCCTAAAATAAAGAGAAAAAAAGCATAATGGCACTAAATAATTAGTGTCATCAGCGGTCGTCACATCAAGGTAGTCTAAGCATACACATGTAAGTCGTAGGTTCACCATAACACTGGCCAGGTGTAATTATGAACGTACTGTACATGATCATCCTTGCTACTCTCGGTGTGCTTCCCATTCCTAGAGACCCCATCAATCTCAAAACTTCCAATCTTAATGTGCCTATTGGTGCAACTACACTTTCAATCACTTCAATTAACGCTAGTTTGAGTCTAGGCATCCGAAATCAATACATAATTCTCTCAAACTTAGGCTCTGATACCAACTTGTGACACCCTCAAATCTAACAATAACAACTTATTCAAAATTTTCTATATACATCGATAATTGATTCATCTACAATCACAATTTAAGGTTTAACCTCAATACACACCTTTCATTCTATGCATAAAGTCTATAATAAGAACGGGTGCTACTAAAACCCAATAACAAGAACTATCTCCAAGCGGTGGAATACTTCACCAATTACATACCCTTGTGTAAAGCTAAGGCACATCCCTTCATAGCACTGTTAGGACCAAACCCCCAACTGAAACCTGATGCACATGTCGACAAATAAAAGGGTTAGGCTAACGCCTAGTGAGTTCAAGAGTTTTCAACATGAATAAATATTTCGTTAAAATGGAAAAATGCAGTTTAAATCATGGTCTTTCAAAATGATTTAACTTAACTATGAAAGCGACTCGTTTTCCAATAAGATACGTTTTAAGGACGAAAGGTCCCAACACAAAACATTCTTTATCAAAATGATGCCGCTCAAAAGTCACTCAAACGTGAACAGAAAACGGACTCCCAATAATAAAACGCGGGTAAAACTTTATATCCCGAAACACCCAAAACACGGATGGGGCATAATACTCAACTCATAAAATCATGGGAAAACAACTCATATAATAATATGCCATTGAAAACATGTGACTAAGATTCAATACTCACACGACCATAAAATGGGATGAAATCCAAATATTAAAGAATGGACAATTGAATATCCAAAATATTGTTGGCCGACGACGGGGGAGACCTATATCCATTGAGAGTGGAGGAACACAAAAGTATGTCACTCATACAACGTTAATCGTATGACACTTCACGACACACAAGCCCAAATGCCCCTACGACTCCCTTCAAGCTACACCAAAAGAGATAGTTGACCTTAATGAATACTACCAAAGGCCCGACAACATTCGAGGACTACAACCATGACATTACCCCGAATGGCGGAGGTCCAAAACGCCCATCATCATGATAGCACAACCGGACTCAGCCCTCCTAGTGTACACTTGAAAGGTTAAGGTCATAAAACATGAGTCCCGGAGTCCAACCCCGTAATACCCAATTAACCATCAAATAAAGACTGACTTACGTGCCTATGGATCCAATGCAACACAATCTAACATTTCATGACTACACATGACTGACTAACGCACTCGAGCATGTAAATATCATTAATATGCAATAAGATGCATTAAGATGTAAATCGTAGATGGGACTCTACATTGAGTCATTAAAATTGGACAAAGGTCCTCGAGACTCTTTTAAGTCAAAACCGAGCTAAAATGCTCTAAATTCCATTTGGCCAACAAATAAAGATTCCCAGATAATAAAAACATTTAAATGACGTTTATGCAGACACATACCTCAAAGATGTGATTAGCCCAAAACTCGACCCGGATTGGGACATATCATTTTCCAAATGGGTTTGTGAAATCAATTACACAAAAAATGCACATATCATGAATTAGACTTTGTTTGTACAAAAATCGTCAAAGATGCATAAATCATAACATAAACTTTACTTGTACAAAATCCCCAAGAATACATAAATCATGCTATTTACTTGTTGAAATATTCAAAACCCAAATATGAGCATTTCATGAGATTAAGACAACCCAAGTTTACCAAGTATGAAAACTTATCAAAATACTCACACTTTGACAATTACCAAGTAAAACATATTTTTACTTCAAAATACACATTTTGGCATGTACATAGTTTTCACAAAGCAACTTGGACTCACCGTGCTAGGTTAGGTTAAACCTAGGTTTCAAACCCACATCATTAACCTCCAATAATGAAGCATCCATCATCAACAATGATCTAGGGTTTCCAAATAACCCATTTCTCCAAATCTAAGGAAATGGACCACCAACAAGTAAAACTCTTTAGATCTACAAGGATACTCATATATTAACTTGAAATATACAAGAAACTTACCACATTCAAATCTCTGACCTTCCAACCAATTCACTTCCATGAGATCTTCCTATTTTCCGAACTCAAGTTTCCAAAACACAAGTCTTTGATCTCCTTGAGGTGGATTTACTCCATGATGCTCCCAAACTGATATTGGAGCTCCCAAAATCGCCCTAAGAAGAAGAGGAATGGAGAAGAGAAGTAGAAATGAGAGAAAACCCTAAAATTTGGGTTTTAATTCGATCAAGCCTTCCCTGCGGCCTTGGCCGCGACCTTGAAGTCGCGGGCCAAGCCGCGCGTGCTACAAGAATACACACACAGTGGGTTGCGCGGGTTTATCCGCGACTTTGAGGCCGCGGGGCAAGCCACACGTGCCCCTGGTGCACTTTCTCACCTTTCGTGTTGAACCACTTCCCGATCGTTTCTCTCGATCGATCGTTCACTGTTTTCCGTAGCTGATCATAACCTGTTCTTTAGGAATTTACGGGTGTTACATTGTATCCCGGTTGTTTTGCTGAGAGGAACCTTTATGGGTTGTACCCCAGGACCTTGGGTTTGGTGTTTGATGTTCTAATTCTTGTGTATGAGGGTTAGACATCATGAGTTATCAAGTAAGGAGTTGAGGCTCCTCTCTTGAATACTAGGGAGTAGGAACTAGGGGTCTAATGAGTACCCTGAGAATGAAACTCTACTAGAGAATGAACATGCAATATGATCGCGTATCTTTGAGGTGTAGCTCGACAGAGCAGGCAATAGAGTATACGATGTTTTTACGACTTGGAATACAGTCCGACTGGAGGTGTAGCTCGGCAGAGCAGGCAATACAGTTACGATCCGAGTTGTAGTTCGATAACGTGGCTATGTGGGTTAACTTTGTGTTCCGCCCCGTACAACGGAATCGGGTCTCCCCCGTCACCGGAAGGTGTTATTTTGGGTATTAAATTGTGTCATTTTATTATCCATGTTTTCGGTGACGTTTTGCATATATGGTTGTTATTCAAGACTTATGGGTTGAGTATTATGCCCCACCCGTGTTTTGGGTGTTTCGGGAAATAAAGTCTTTTCTATACGCACTTTTATAAATTGGGAGCTCATTTTTCTATTCACGTTTTGGGTGAGTTTGGGGTTGAAGTTGTTTTACAAAAGAATGTTTATGTTGGGTTACTTGTTTTTAAAAGTGTGAGCTATTGGAAAATGAGTCGTTTAATATCTAGAGTAAATCCTTTTGAAAGATTATGATTTAAACTGCATTATTTCTCTTTAACAAATATATTTGTTTCATGACGAAAACTCTTGAACTCACTAGCCGTTAGTCTAACATTTTTATTTGTCGGCATGTGCATCAGGTTTGGTTGAGGATTGTTGCCAGCGACTTCGTGGTGAGATGCGTGTTAGTCCTGTGCGAGAGAGAGTAGCTTGGTGAAGCCTTCCGCACTTTTGGAGATAGCAACTGTCATTGGGTTTTAGTAACACCCAACTTGATTAGTCTTTATACAAGATTTGACCTATTATTTGTTGAAGTTAAATCTAGTATTCTTTTTGAGGTGGCTCAAGTGTTGATTAGTAGAATAGAATTTATCCTCATTTGATGTATAATTGAAAGTTTTAAATTAGTTTCTCTTTCCAAATTTGAGGGTGTTACACCATCCAACCCCAAGAAAGATTAAATCCTTATATTATTGTGAGAGAATTACACTTTTGGTCCCTGAGGTTTGGTGATTTTTTTGAAAGTGGGACTCCTTTTCCCAGATGTGTGCTAATCAAGATGAACGACAACAAATTCAATCCAAAACATCATATTATTGATTATCAAATCAAACAGTACACGATGCTCTCTCTTGTACAATATTTCTCCCTCTAAAGTTTGCTCTTCTTCTTAGTGTCATATGAGTCTACAAACGAAAATAAGGTATTTATGCCTACTAGTTAAAAAGACAAAACAACTAACACTAGTTGACTTATTACAAAGACTATGACTTTCCTTTATTATGCTTGACTTTGACTTTTGCTTTAAGAGTCTTTGACTTGAGCTTTGACTTTGATTATCATTCTTCATGATCTTGGATCCAACATATTTATGCACTAACAAGGACCTATACTTCAATAAGTCAAGTTGTAGTCCCTGAGGTTTGAATTTTGCTTTGAAAGTGGGACCTGACTACTAACTCCGTTAAAAAACTCAGTTAGAGTCAGGGGCAATATCGTCTAACCATGTTTTTGTCCTCTTTTTGCATTCTTTATTTGTTTTTTCCTTAATTTTATGAAAACACCAAACTATGGGGACCAACTTGTAATTAACTCTAATATATATATATATATATATATATAGTGTGTGTGTATATATATATATATAACACAGGTCAACACCGTCGGTGGCAACCATTATTAGACCCTGCTCCAAGTCAACATCTCCAACAACAGTGAGCCGACCCAACTCATCCTCGTAGGTCCTCACACACGGTAACGACTTAGCATCTTCTCCATCGAGGATATCAAGAATGTATTGTTGGGTCTCCGACAACGGTGGTGTGGGAGCACAACAAACTCGTATAGTGAAGGAACCAACTCCGATGACACAGAACCCACTCGACGATCACACATAACCAACTCCGACGAGAACCTCTAGTCATCTCCCCGCCCAAAACCAACTCCGATGAGACAAAGAACCATCGTCCCCTCCTTTGGTCTTGTTTTCTTTCCTGCGATTTGGTTCCTTTAAAATGTTCGATCACCATCATCGGGAAAAATGGTTTCAAAGGCATCGCCCCTGTGATGCTCATCGAGATGCTCACCGAGAATCGACGATGAGTTTTGTCCCCATGGTTTCGTCCCATGTTCACCGTCAAAGAATATGGTCCCTGTGAAAACTTGGAATCGTCCCTGTTGATGAACATGGTGCATGTCTTTCTCTCTCTCTCTCTCTCTCTATATATATATATATATATATATATGTGTGTGTGTGTGTGTGTGTGTGTGTGGTTATTTACGAAACAGGTCCTGTAA
The DNA here is from genome assembly GCA_023525745.1 of Arctium lappa. Lineage (NCBI taxonomy): Eukaryota > Viridiplantae > Streptophyta > Magnoliopsida > Asterales > Asteraceae > Arctium > Arctium lappa. The sequence continues at coordinate 13,780,525 of CM042056.1, read as the reverse complement.
TTTTTTGGTTTTAACAAAAATATAGAAAACAAAAGAAGAAATGCAAAAGGAGGGATAAAACATGGTTGGATGATTTTGCCCCTGACTCTAACTGAGTTTTTTTAACGAAGTTAGTAGTCAGGTCCCACTTTCAAAGCAAAATTCAAACCTCAAGAACTACAACTTGACTTATTGAAGTACAAGTCCCACTTTCAAAGAAATCACCAAACCTCAGGGACCAAAAGTGTAATTCTCTCTATTATTGTTCATATATCTTCAAGTCATACTACTAATAATAGTTCATATTGGTTCATTACGACAAATATGACAAAGAACATATATAGAAGTCCATAGCACCCCCGTGTTGAAGGTTCAATTATGCTCTATAGCTACCATTGACACTCTCCTTATAACACACATCTGCACACAACATGTCACAAACAAGATTAGCATTATAACACAAAACGGGTTGAATGTAGTTTTGCTCATATTGATAGTCCATTTTTCATACATAAAATGATGAACCCATATGAAAAAATAAAAACACCTTGTTATTTTATGGAAAAGTTAATTAAAGGTACATCAATTAATCATCTAATGCAAAATTTTGAAAAATTAATTGTAGCGAAAATCATGGATGATGATTATTTTGTAACTCCTCATTAATATATCTATGAAAAAAAATCATGAAATGTCAGTTCTATCTTTGTACATTTAATGACTAGGTATATAGTAACCAAGATTGAGAATGAAATCCTATTGATCAATTGAAGTTTGTAGAGTTAATATTATTTGATATGTTAACAAAAGAACCTACTCCTCTCTCTCTCTCTCTCTATATATATATATATATATATATATATATATAAAATAAGGTAAAATGCATGAAATAGTAGTAATCTCCTTTTCAAAATAATAATAATTATTGTAGCATTATACTTTTATTTAATTTTCTCATTACAACATTGTACTTTCTATCTTCAGCCTCCCCGATTCACCTATAGATTCATTTAATAACACCCATTTGTTAGTGTACAGGGTATTATAGAAAGCTCAAATGTAGCAAAAACTATGGAGGTGGGTTAAGATGAGGGCTTAACTCTACTCCATCTAATAAGGAATTTTTTTTTTTTTTAAGTTTTTATAAATCAAAAAATTTAATATTTTTGTAACATCATTAATTATATTACACATGGATTCTATGTGAACACTGATATGGTATAAAACTTCTTAACTTGTAATATGTCATCATAACTTAAATTAATATGTTATTCATTGGATAGATTTTTTTAAATACAATGCCTTAATAAGAAATAATTTAAGAGTACAATGTTGTAATGAGAAAAAAATAAAATACAATGTTATAATAAGGAAAATTTAAAAAGTAGATTATTTTTTCATGCATTTTACATTATAATATATATAATACATGAACAATTTAATATTAAATATATTATATAATTTAAAGTAAACTTTTTGATTATTTTTATTAGAAAAAGGAAAAAAATAATCAATAGATAAGGACAAAATATAAAAAGAAAAAAAAATAGATAAAAAAATACCAGACATTTTTAATAGAGTTAGCGACCGTTTTCAGAACAAAATGCAAACCACAAGAATGAATGACTTATAGACTTATCAAAGTTCAGTTCAGGTCCCACTTTTAGACTTTTCACTAAACTTCAAGGACCAAAAATTGGAGTTTACTCTTGTTTTTATAATCAATAAATATAGAGTAAACTACAAGTTTGGTCCCCGTGGTTTGTTGAGAGATTTAGGTGTTGATTTTGGATACATAGACTTAAACTAGTGTTCTTTTAAGTGACTGAGAGAGAGAATTTCACCGATAGACACTTTAAGATCGGATGTTTTGAGGTTGATGGAGACACTAGGGACGGGAATCACGTCGAGAGTAGCAAGGATGATCATGTACAGTACGCTCATAATTGCACCTGACCAGTGTTATGGTAAACCTACGAGTTACATGTGTATGCTTGGACTACTTTGATAGGACGACCATTGTGGGTAGTGAAAGAAGTTTCTAAGTGGGTAGCCGTTAAGAGAGACTGAGGATTTTAGCGTTCGTCAATTAGAATCGACATTATTCAAGGAGAAATTATAAGGTGAACCTATGAAACCCTTGAATTATTGTCCTAAGATGTTTGAGTATCCGGATGACAATAGTGTGCCGGGAAATTGAGGATCTTTGGTCTGTGCAAATCGAGGCACGTAGTTTCGAGACATTCAGTGCCGATCAAATTCATGCACAAAATTTTATTCTAACATGAATTGCATCAACTATTTCTCATGTTTCTGAAATCATCATGTGAAATTTTTATTACGAAATCTTGAAAAAATGTTTAGCACACACAAGTATTTAAACTATGATTTTAAACATGCATAAAAATACTTTATTGCATGTGGTCACAAACTTTGTCAAGATTTTCTTTATCCTCGTTGTTGTCCAACACCATTTTCGGATATTGTGATATCCTTGTTTTGATGTTGTTTATAGTCTTGGACAAGTAACTGCGATTTATGACATTGACATTAAACCTCCTCCACATATGTTAATGTTTTAGAGGAAAAAGTTATTCCCATGTTTTGGTGTTCGAGTTTATTGGAAATTTTTATTCCGTGTGAGTTTTGTTGAGTTTTATGAAATATTATTTACGACGTTTTACAACGCACGAGTTAATTATGAAATGCGTAGGCTTTAATTATATTGTATGTAAATTTATGAGTTTTATTGAACGTCATGTCTTACGCGGGTCTTGCACATGTCTTTTCGCAATCGTAAGAGACGTCTTGAGAGTCTTAACATCGCATATTTGCACTTTGAGTTTTATACAAGTATGTTTCGTTGTACACTACTTAGCATTTGAATTGATTTATACTTTTGACGTGAGTAAACATATGAAGGACCTATGATGGTCCAAACTGAACTTTTGCTTTGTACCTTCTTTAGTTGTTGATTTTACCGTTATAGTTTCACGCGATGCATTATATTGGTTTATCGGTGTGCATGTCATGGTAACCACTATTTTGGGACTATGAACATTTTATTATGCGGTTTAAAAGCTTGAAATCGATTTAAATTATCTTACGTATGGCCAAATCGCATGCACCTATCGTATAACTAGCGTTCGTCAATTGGAATCGACATTATTCGAGTAGAAATTATAAGGTGAACCTATGGAACCCTTGAATTATTGTCCTAAGATGTTTGAGTATCCGGATGACAATAGTGTGCGGGAAATTAAGGTTAACATAACCAAAATCTACACACCTTAATTGAAAAATGGTTGAATCCACTGATCTGATGGTCTCGTAGACCTAAAAAAATCTTCGATGGTGAAGAGTGAGATCAGATTTGGTCCTTGACTTAAAGGGTTTTTTTAACGGTCGTTAAAGACAAGTACCAAATCCAATCGTTTTTACATACCACTAGAAGTGTACCCGCGCAATGCCGCTAGATACATCACGATTTTAATGTTTCATTTTATTTTTTATTTTTTGTCGATTTACATTACGATTTTGGTTGGTTGTGAGAGAGTGATAATGATTTTTTTTGTATAAATTTATTTAATTTAGACTTAATAATATAATGTAATTTGTTTTGGTTTAATAATATAATTTTTTTAATTATATTTTGTTAGATTTTTTTAATTATATTTTATATTTTTATATTTAAAATTTGATTTTTATTATAAATTTAATTATGTTGAGAGTTATTTTAGGGGAGTTAAATTAGGAAATGATTTTAGGAGAGTTAAAATGGTTAGAGATAATGATTGAAAATTAATAAATAACATTAAATGTAGTACATACAACTTTAATGTTTGTTTTTTAAGTAATTAGCATTAAATAGCGGTACATTAAGCTTTAAGACTTGTTTTTAAGAGTTTTTTTATGTCATCTTTATAATACTAAAAATGTACCCTCGCAATGCAGCGGGTTTCTGAAATCTAGAACTTGAAACCTCGATCATTATTCATACTTTTTGTTAGTCTTTTTTTGATTTTATTTTACGATTTTGAGAAACCTAGATTTAAAACAAAAATATATTTTACTTTAGTTTAAATATGGTTTTTTTATAAAAAATAATAATAAAGTATTTTGTTATGGGTCAAAAAATGTTTAATTTAAATGATAACTATATTTAAGATATTTTATATTTAAAATTAAAAAGATAACATACTTCAATAAAAAAATAAAAATAAGGTGTTTTATCACGAATTTTCTTATATTTATCGGTTAGTTATATCAATAGTTAAAAATTTTATAGATATTTTAGAAAATAAAAATAAGTGATTATCTGCAGTTAGTTACACGAATTCAAACATTGAGCTTTTATAAGTTATACTTATGTTTAATCAATTTGTACTTTTGGATTTTAAGTAATATGCATTAATAAGTGGTACCTAATGCATAAAAATTAGTTTTTAAGAGTTTAACTTAAATGTTTTATAATATAGTATAAATATATTAGTTAAAATTCAAAATTACAAGTTAATGAACATAATTATAACTTATTAAAGTCCCATGTGTTTATTTGTATAATTAACTGCAAATAAACATATTGAATATATGATAAACACTATGATAAACTACTTTTTTTATTTTTTTATTAAAATATATTATCAATAATTTTAAATATAATAACATAACAAAATAATTTATCATTATCTTTATAAACAAAGCATAACTAAAAGTAAAATAAATTACATCTTTATAATAAAATATAAGTTGTACCAAAGCATTATGAAATTGTAAATTAAGTAATTGCCTTTAATTATTTGTATTTTGCACTTAAAATATTGTAATTAAGAGTTTTTTATGTCTCTTTTATAATATAGTATAGATAGTATAGATGATCTGATGGTCTCGTAGACCTAAAAAAATCTTCGATGGTGAAGAGTGAGATCAGATTTGGTCCTTGACTTAAAGGTTTTTTTTAACGGTCGTTAAAGACAAGTACCAAATCCAATCGTTTTTACATACCACTAGAAGTGTACCCGCGCAATGCCGCCAGATACATCACGATTTTAATGTTTCATTTTATTTTTTATTTTTTATTTTTTGTCGATTTACATTACGATTTTAGTTGGTTGTGAGAGAGTGATAATGATTTTTTTTGTATAAATTTATTTAATTTAGACTTAATAATATAATGTAATTTATTTTGGTTTAATAATATAATTTTTTTATAAAATATTTTGTTAGATTTTTTTAATTATATTTTATATTTTTATATTTAAAATTTGATTTTTATTATAAATTTAATTATGCTGAGAGTTATTTTAGGGGAGTTAAATTAGGAAATGATTTTAGGAGAGTTAAAATGGTTAGAGATAATGATTGAAAATTAATAAATAGCATTAAATGTAGTACATACAACTTTAATGTTTGTTTTTTAAGTAATTAGTATTAAATAGCGGTACATTAAGCTTTAAGACTTGTTTTTAAGAGGTTTTTTATGTCATCTTTATAATATAGTATAGATAATGGCCATCTTATAAAAACCAAAAGTGTTGCAAACAACAAATAGCTAGCAGGAACCAAATTTATAGTTTACTCATAAATATATAATATTTTATTTATGTTGCATTAAATCTCATTTCCACATTCTAATAGTACACAAAATATTTAGCAAAGCAAATGGTAAGAGAAAACGTTGTTATAAAATATAGTGTAATTATATAATATAATTAAAAATGGAAAAAACACGGCCAAGGACTGGTTATGAGACCGGTCCAACCGGTTAATAACAGATCCTATAATTTTATCTGATTGCTAGTTATAACCCGGACCTGTTACAACTTAACCGGTTAAGCCACCATGTGACAGTGACAGTGACGGAGACGGGTAAGTAGTGGTTAAAGGCCCAACTGATTAACCGGTTTTCCCATCTCTAACTCTGGTACCTAAAAGAACCACACAAATTGCATATTCAAGATTTTTCAAATCCTACAAGATTTGCAGCCTGAATTTTCAATACTAGAATATGCAAATCCAAGTACTGAACAACACCAGTAAGTTTCACGTTAAGTACTCTGTGAGTACAAAAGCCGACATGGCCCCTATAGCCCAGAATTTGGGTTGTTTCCGGCAAGGATGAGGGAGATTTCAAGACCTCGGCTGAACGCCTGGTTGAACATTAGTCGGGTTTGGAACGTTGAAATGGGAACCACGAACATATGGCAACGGGGATGAAGATCAGCATTCCCATCCCAGCATCGTATAACCGACCAAGAGATCGTACTGATTTCCATAATCCAACCCTTTTCAACATGGGTTTCCAAGCTACACAGATCTGGAATAAAACAATAGAAAAGAAAGTCAACAATTCCATTCATTTGTACCTGTTTATTTCATTTTCATTCCCTTTGGCTCACACTTTTGCATAAACTGAGGTTTTCACGAAAACAACCGCTCAAATCATTTGGGTTAGAAGACAGGTCTGCATACATACCATCCCAGACCGTGCTGTCAAGTGAAATATATTGGGTTCATTTGGTTTGGTTATTCAATTCTTGATTTTATGGATCACATCTTTGTCTCTCCATAAATAGAATGAGATCAACCACCACATTTTCAGTTACCCATATAAATGGGACAACAAAATTGAAATTTTAAAAGAAAGGAGCTGTAACAAGTCCAGAAAACATACCGAAAGTAATCCCCAACCAGTGGGTACAAAAGCTAAGATGCAAGCAAATACGTCGGCAACAGTAAGGCCAGTAAGAACGACAGCAACTGTTATACCAGCAAGTGCAAGCATGAAGGCAACGCCTTGTATAAAACGCAAGATCAGTTGAAAGTTGACCGATATTTTCTGGCTGAATGTGAAAATCTGTAGAGATAAAAACAGCAACGAAAAGAAAAGACCAATTGAGAAATACACCAATTTACTTCACCTCATAGCATTTTAAGATTTAATGTTAAACTTGTGTACCCTAAAAAGGAATATAAGTCCCACAAGCGCAATCCAAGAAAATCCGTACACCTGCAGAAGTATATTACAGAAGTAGTAAGACCCAAGCAACTAAGCAAGTATCTATATTATAAGTTGTCGAGATATGCAGTATAATTAGCAAACGGACGACAAAAACGCCATTTATTAGGAAAAAAAAGCATTAGTGAATTGATTTCAACCCAACAAAGAACTTGCTATGCAAAAAGGTTCTTACCGATAGTGACGTATTTGATCCTTGCACATCAAGTTTGTAGATAACACCATACTGGAAAATGAAAAACCGCAGGCTCAAAATAGTTTCCATAAGCCTTCCCCCAAGTGTTCGGATATGAGACTGTAAAAGGAAAACCATAAGCCTTCCCTCAAGTGTTTAAAAATGAAAAACCGTAGTCAACCTAGTAACACTAGAACATGCAAAAGAAATTGTATAAACACAAGGCGATGCGCCATAATAGAAAATCTAGACAATAAATAATATGGAAACACAATTTTCATGTAGGAAAGCGGTTTGTGATTCCATTTGTTCAAACCATTTCCTCCTTTCGCCATTTTCTGCGTCTCATTTTCATGTCTACTCAGAGCAGGTAATCGATGGACTTGTGGTAGAACCATGCTTTGACAAACGGGGTTTTCCGACCAGTGTTGGGAGTTGCACCTACCACAGATAAATTGATGGAGAGAAGATTTCGGTGGTTTTGTCACGTTCGTAGGAGACAGTTGGCGACTCCAGTGACGAGGGTTGAAAGCATGATGGCCGAGGGGGCAAGGAGGTAGGGGTAGGCCGAGGAGGACGTGGCGGCTTTAGCATTTCCAAGAAGACTTCTGATAGGAGCACTTGGAGACGCAAGACCAGGGTTCTATTTATATTTATATTGTTTCCTCATAATCTGGTTTCTCAAATTTTAGCACATTTGTCTTTCTGTATCTGTATTCGTATTTGTATTGCTATTGCTTTCTCATATCACTTTTTCAATGTTTAGCTTATCTGTTTTTCTCCATTTCACACACTTTTCACAAGCCCATGGCCTTCACCAAAACAACCACTATACTCTTTAGAGTAGAGGTCAAGTCTGCGTACATCTTCCCCTCTCCTGCGCGACCCCACCTCCAGGTGGGATTTACCGGGCTCGTTTGGTTTGATTTAACCACATGTGTGTTACATCATATAGATAGGACAGAGGTAACAATGAAAAAATGGCAAAAGGCAGACAATAAGAAATTTAGCAGGAGGGTACATTCGTACCAGTTCTTCATCCCACCATGCTTCCCAGCTTTCTTCAGCTCCAGCTTGAGGGGGAGTGTTAGAATGTAAAATATTTAATTCTTTACTTAGGCCCAATTAGCTCGTGGGCCCTTAGGGTTTTTAGGGTTTCCTTCTTTTTCTAGCTTTCTTGCCTATATATAACCTTGTACTCTTTCATTGTATTAATAAGAGAAAATCAATAATATAATCCCTGATTACATCCTTTAACACCGATTCCTCCCCGATAAAAGAGCCAATTTGTCCAATCTCGAAAATCCTCTACTGTCCTAAATGATCGAACAAGAAGGTAAATGCTGATGGGAACAACATAACCTGATGTATAATTCCAAACAGGAAAACTTACTTCTGCCACTCAAAACCAGATGGATTGAACAAAAACGGCGCAAAAAGCCATGAAATTGCCATGAACCAACTGCTAATACTAAGAAGAAAACTAGCCAAATGCACCAGCCTCATTGTACCCATATGAAAGGTACACCACTAACAATAGAACAACTTCCATTCTGTTTCAATAAATACTGAACATCAGAAGCGTGAGAGCTAGGGAAGATGTGTATGTGTGTGAGGGGTCCTTCGGTTAAATGACATTCTGTCAAGTTTTCTTTTAATCCATGACCTTCTGACAGGTTTGAGAAAGTCACTGCTTAATAGAAGAATGCCACTTCTATACAAGAATGCCTAGAAACTTGTCAGAAGGTCATTGAATTTAAATAGCACTCGACACTTGTCATGAGGTCATTTAGCTAAATAACCCGTGTGGGTGCGAAAGGGGGGGGGGGCTTTGACAAAATGACTGCGTGAATAAAGCCTGTAATTCTCTGAAAACTTGATGTGGATCACAACGAAGCCCCGACCAGTTGCATGATACTGTTTTGGAATCAACATTTGTTAGATTACAGCAACAGAACAGAGCGAGAAATAAAGAAAAGGCAGGAAAAAACCTTTGCACCACCATGAAGAATGGTTCGGCCAAAGTAATGTGTTTTGGTGCCCAAAGAAAATGTGAAGAAGACGGTACAAAGCTGAAACTGCATGGTGATAAAACTAACAACAGCCTGCAACACCATTCAAGATTTCGAAATCAAAAAGTTAACCACATGAAATAACTAGGGCAGAACAAAAGGGTCAATTAACAAAGAAACAGAAGTACTATCAGGCAGTTCGGCGAATTGACAAACAAGTAAACAACGATGATGATGACCAACTTGACAATATTTGTTTTACATTGACCAAAGAAAACATTCCGGTTCCAGATCATGCATTTTTCATTTAATCATGCCAAATTCTTAAGTCCATCAGCCAAAGATTTTACCAGAGTTTTGCTAATTGGAAAACAGAGACAAATGTATTTGGCAAATTAGCTAAACTTTTACACTGTTATCCAAGGACATAGAAACTACAAAATCCCCAATTCATGCACACGGACTTCTCCTACATCACTTTCTTTTATCATCAGTAGACGTTGCATCAGATTGAAAATTATGTTTAGAAATAAGTATATCTATGTAAACAACATTCTGCATGCACAAAAACATACCCTTAATAATCCCTGCTCTAAGATGAAACCCAAAACCATTGGTATAGCCGTAAATACACCAATCTGAAACAGAAACTGTGTATTTAAAGCTGTATTTAGAGCCTTGTTGTGTAACACACTGGCTCTACTTTGAATATCTTCACCAACTCCAGACAATGCCTGACACAATAAAATATAACAATCTCAAAAGAAGGTATGAAACTCCAATGAGAAGCTATAGAATAAAAGTTTAGAGCTTACCAAATACGTTTTGCCATAAAGAAATATGTACACAGTAATCACCGTTAACTGCGTGAAAATCAGAGAAGTTGTTAGGGGACTCCAACGTGATTTTTGAAAACATACGAAATGCCATTATGATATAGAACACTAGGGAGTGTCCGTCCAATTTTACCTGTTTGATTTTGTTTCACATAGATAGGCAAGTTATTCGATTGACTGACAAATAAAATATTGAATTCAAGTTGAACTCGAGTTTAGTAGTTTTTGTTTTTATTTTAGTATTTTAAATATATAAATAATATTACAACTTTAATTTATATTAAAAAAAGTATACACACAATAAATTTTCCATGTATATTATTACATGATTATAAACTTGCAATTGGATATAAAAATCCAGAATATAGATTACTCTTTTTAACATATGAGTTATGCTCAGCTGTCCCATACTAAATACAACAACTAACTTGGCTCAAAGTTCTAACAAGAATGTTAAATAAAGAGTGTAAAACGACCCTCAATTAGAACAAAATAGAGTCTCTTGACCAAAGCAGCGTTACTAGTATTTTGTAACAAATGCCAAAGGACAAAAAGTAAATCCGGATTGAAACCTTACCTCCAAAAAATTGTTCCATTTTGTTTGGAATCAGAAAAGGAAATTATTGATATTATTTTATTCGAATGAAGGGAGTAAGCATATTTACTAATAAGACAAACATATCTACAATTTAAAAGATCAACAAAACTTGAGTAGATATTATTAAAACCAAACTCACGTCAAGTGGTTCTCGAGCTTACTCAACATGGATTCGAGTCTTCTAACATGTTCAAGCACAATTTCTTAATTGATCTAGACTCGAGCAACTTATTCGAGTGAAGCCAAATTTGAGTTATGCAAGATTAATTAATTGCAGGCGTGCATGTCCTACCACAACGAAATAAAATAAATTAATGGCAAAGGTGCATACCATGGTACAAACGTAGTATCCAACAGTGGTGAAGTAGAATGAAAGCATTCGAAAGTAATCAAACAGCTGCCCAAGTCTGTATATATCCCTACTAAGAACCTGCTCACCATTTCCTCCAGCCACTTTTCCTTCAAACAGAGCAATCTGATTGAGCCCAACATCTCGTCCCTTGCCAACCTACGCAATATATCAACCAAGTACATGATAAGCTAAAGAATATGCTTACTGAAGACTTCTTTTGGAACAAAATAAATTTATTTTGGGAGGGAAGGAGTATATAACAGATATAATACCTGGATATATTCATGATGAGTGATGTTTCCTTGACGTAAAGTTGAATTGAAACCTGCATTATAAATTTCAAATTGTAGTGGTAGACGTGAAAAGAAGTACGGTTTGACAAAATCATGTGACGTTACTAAAAATGTTATGTATATGTAGTATAATGGTGGTTTTGTGAATCAAGACGAGCAGAAATAAAGATGATATTCCACCATGTTGAAGATGATGGTAAAAAAAACATATTATCAAGAAAAGAAAAAAAAAGATATACCTGCATAAATATCCTCACTAATGTTGATCACACGAGAGGCTTTGCTGATGCCACCCCGGGTTATATGGAACACTCTATCAAACACATCAGGATGACCATAATGCATGCGAACCCTGAAAATATTTTGAAGTGACACCATGATGCACCAACCACACATAGCTTCTGGAAAGGAGAAAATATTGCTTGCACAGAAAAGCTCTGTAAAGAATTTTGAACTTACTTTAACGGGGTTGCGAGAACACGCTGCCCAAGAGTTACGAAAGTAGTTTCTTGATTGGACATGAAGGATGCTAAAGAAGAGACACTGCATGGATAGTTCAAAAAGTGATGATGGCTGTATGAGTAAGTGTGTGTTAGGAAAACGTAATTATAGATTATACCTTCCCGTAAATACATGCTCCCTTATACCAAGAATGGTAGCAGGACGGATACCATGATAAACATGGAATTCTTCAAGAAGATTTCTCATCTTTAATGCTTCCTCAAAATAATTATCCTGAAGAATAAGCAGACAAAAGCTAAAACATAGAATAAAAGCATACTTGAAGACAACAATGAAGGTGATATTAGATTTTGATTTTCGTATTAGTAAACATGCTATATAGTCAGTACTTTGTGAACAAGTTTGATAACTACTGGGGTGAAAAGAAGAAAGCACACAAAAAACACATTAGCACAGAAGTTCCTATGAGATCATCATCACATAAAGCTAGAAAAGTGCATACCTGATTCATGTCAATTGTCTGGACAGCATTTCCACGAGTAAAGACAATCGCATGATTTTGATTTTCAGGTTTTCCCTCACCAAGTTTTGGATTCCCAGGCAATTTTATAGAATAGACTTCCTGCATTACATAACATTTACTTCTGAATTAAGTAAATAACAAACTCAAAGCTCGACTCAACTAATCTGGTACATGGTAACAGAACAGTAAAACTGTAGTAAATAATAAAACGAAAGGGCCCACCCATAGGAAAATAAGAAAAAGAAACAGGAGCATATCAACCTTGTCTTTCCCGTTGATGTCACCCTTCACAAGTTTAGAGAAGAACTCTCTATGCACTTCACCATCAGTCAAAGTCTCCACCTCATCAATGAAAGCAACTCGAAGTGCTTCATTTCTGAAATGGAAACCAACAATCAGTTTTTTGGCAGATTATCATCAAAGAACTTAGAATCACAACAGCAATATTACTAGCACATTCAAAAGCTTATATAAACACATTTCAATCTCCGTAAATAGGGGTCTTCACTCGATTTTCAGAGCACACCAATTTAATTAACTTATTTTACTTTATAATAATAATTATTTAATTAATTTATTTTACTTTATGATGATTATTTAATTATTTATGTAAATTAATAAATTATTTGGTATTAAATTATAGTAAAGAATTTTTAATTGTAGTTTTGTTTTTATTTGATTAAAATATTTTTTTTATGTTGATGTGGCACTTTAGAAATTGTGTTAAAATTGTATTGTAGTGGATGATCTTATGACTTATCAGTCAAAATATACGAGGAGCCATTTCTATCCCCCTCCCTCTCTCTCTCTTTCTAAATATCGGATTCCTTTGGAAAGAGAGAAACTTATATGTAAACCAAATGAATCCATATTATTCATACCTTCTTAATTTTATGAAATATAACATGATGAAACCAAAAAGGAAGACTTATATGATATATCTTTGTCATTCGCTCTACTCGTGGAGCGGCATACCGGAAAAAAGATAGGATTTGAATCACTGACATAGGCCTAGAATCGATGACATAGGCCTGTATGCTCACACTAAATGTCACCCATGTAAATAATAACAAAAATAAAAATTAAAAGTTGGAGAACCGTCAAGGCCATCAATTGTTGTAGTTGTTTCATTTTATATACTCCCACTTGCCTGTAATACAAAAACATCAATAATGAAGGGATACCCCGGGGGGTATGAGTTAACTCACCACATAAAGTACGATGGATTTAGTTCCGAGGCCAAGTAAAGATAAAAAGGACTTGTTTATCTAGGGCACAGGAACTATAAAAGCATAAGCAACAATACCAGCTAACATACATATCTCACCTTTGCAATAACAATGCAATATCAGCAGCCTCAGGCTTTTGCTCTTCTTTCTGTTTCCCATATATTTGGCAAGTGACAACATATGTAAATTTTAGGTCAGCATGAGCTCTTGCTTCAGGAGAAAACTCAAATCCTTTAGTATCAGTTGCTTCAGTAGTGGGAACAGCCGCTTCCATATCTATCATAGCCATGTAAAATATTAGAACACACCTGATGTAAATGAAATCAAAATGAAAAATAGCAAGAATACAAATATTCTGGAAACCCGAACCTCCAACAGTTATTCTTTCCAAATATGCTTGAAGCATTAGAGCTTTTCGGTAATACATCATTCCTCGCACTGGATATTATTAAACAAAAGGTAAATGATTTAAGAGACGGCAACAAATCTTGAAATTTACAGAATTATGTAACATGGATATGCAAACTCAATAACTGCTGTTTCATACACAGCAATACTAGGGCCTCTAGCGGTGTCAACTAGTCTTTTCACCCTAAATCAGAACGAAAACACAAACCTATGTAAAATAAATTCAAGCATCACCATGTTGGTGATTTTTAGTGTCATCAAGCATTTTAGTGTAGTTGTGATTTACTTGAGATCGATGGGGTTTCGTTGGTTAAGCTATAATATGAGTTAGAAGGTGTGAAATGCACACTCTTATAAACATAATTCAGAAGGCAAGTTGCCTTCTGAACTTTGGTGCAGTGACCGTTGTTGATCTTATCCGTTGGCTGTTATTTGTTCTTATCTTCAACTAACTACTTAACCACCCCAAATAACTGACGAGTAACTATCTATTTAAGGGGTTTTCGATCTCATTTAAACAAATCGAAAAATATAACATCTGTGTTTGCTCTCGACTTTGCCTATAAATCTTGAGGATGTATTCCGAGTAAATTTTGTGATACACGGAGGCTGCAATAGGGTTGAAATATTACTTCCAGACAGTGATTCCATTCACGATCCATTTACTATCCAAGTTCTTAACATCACATCTATTTCCTGAGGACCCAAACTCTAATACAAACATAATAACTAGTAGTCTACAGGCTAACTATGCATTGCTGAGACAAAAAAACGTAAGAATCCCTGCAAAAACTCAGAAAGAAAAAGACATACCAGTTCTTGCTAATGTTTGTCCACGATATGATGCCCAAAAACGAAGTTCAAGGTTCTCATCATCATTATCAATAAGATCTGACTCGTGCGTATTTTCATCACGTCCAATCCGAGTAAGAAAATTTTTCCATTCATCTGCAAAATCCAAAAGGAGGTTCAAGACTTCAAGCAGGCCCATAGTTTCATAGGATCAAAAGAATTAACAAGTTTAAGTCCTGGTAGCCTAGGACAAAATAAACCTGCTATTCCCCTCTTTAAAACTACCACATGACGCAACACTGGTGGTCCTAAATGATCTGGTTCCTATAGTTTCATGGCGCTTAATGAAATAGACCTATTGTTTCCATCTTATTGGAGTTTTAAAGCCAAAATACCTGGATAAATCTTCTGGAGGTAAAACAAAATCGAAATCCCATCTTCATTTTTCTTAAGAAGCTCGTGCACACTATAAAGAACAGTCTCGGAATAATATGGTGTGAAAACACTAGACAAATTCAAAACTTCAATCAGTACCCAATGGGTGGTTTTATATGAAGTTAAAAATATTCATATCAAGAACCAATGACGGGTCCATGTGAGGATTTACCTAAAAGATAACATTTCACGAACAGGCTTGGTTCTGGGCATCGACATGAAAAGTGAATTTGTGAAGAATTCCAACCTACGTCTAGCCTCTAGGTTTTTTGGTACATTTGCAGCTGAATCCTTGATAGTGAAAAGCGAGTGTAGCCTCCGAATTTGTGACCTCTGTAGACATTGAGTATTTTTAAGTTTAAACACCAGTATGAAAGATACATAGAAAGTAAAGGTCAACTACCACAAATCTGACTATTACAAGAGACAACATACCAACTCAGGATCTCTCGGCCACTTCAACTTTGAAAACAGGCGACCTTCCTTCCTTGCTTTTAACAACATATTCCACGTCGCATAATTTTTTCTGAAAAAGGACTCCAAAGTTCTGTCAAGTATGTGTTTAAGAACTGAATTATAACTTAAGAACACATAACTTCTCGTTGAACACACACCTCATATTGACGTTAAGAAAATCAAGCTGGATAACATCATAGAGATCTAGAGCAGCATTAACAGCACCACGCTCCAGTTCAGGGTTTTCAACTTCTTTCTGTGCATGTAGCACGCAAACCACATTATAAGGATAAAAAGAAAGGAAAATACACAGCATAAAGAAACAAAATCAGCCAAGAAAAATATTATAAATTGGCAAAAAAATACCTAAGGAAAACAAAGATCAGGTATACTATGTTCTAAGATGTACAGAAACCCTCTAGAACACAATGGTTCAGCACTATGGAAACTTCAGTAGTTCAAATACAAAGTCAATAAGAGCTACTTGTGTATATTGACAGTACATGAACACTCAGATTGGTAGAGGAGAAGATTGTACAACCAGAGACTCTGCTTAGCTTTCACATAGTTAGCGATATGCATAGAAGAGATGTTAGAGTTGGGATAAGAAATTCATCATCCTAATAGTTCTTATGTCTGAAAATTGTTTATCAGCCACATGATTTACAGATATCTTACCCTCTCTAAGTTAATATTCATTCAGGATGAAAAACATTGCGTTAATTTCCAATTAAGATCAAGAAATCTATATCAACCAAAAACCATTTGGATTAGAAGTATTAGGTCCTGAGTACCTAACTCTATGAAGCCCTGTTTATAGTTCGTTAGCTTATCATTATGAATAAGAGAGACATTCACCATCAGTATGGATGCAAATACTTAGGTAGCTGATTGGCGGACCACAAGTGCAAGAACATAAATCGCTTAAAATGAACAAATAAATACCAGAATTCCTGTAAGTGCAGTAATTTTTTGAATAACAAGTGCCAACTTTTTTAGTTGAAAGTCTATGTGCATGCTTTGTTTCACTATACTTCCTCGAATGTCTTCATATATTCTTTCAACCCTGCAAAAGACATGTAGGTAAAAAGCTAAACAATGGCGCTAACATGATGAAATGACCAGTGCTTACAGAACTGACAATTTATACAATCTAAAGACTTCACCGTGCACTTACCACAACTTCCCTTCATCATCATCCAAAATTGACGTCAAAATTAGCTTGATGGTGTGAAAACACTCCTCAACTGCATATTTCATGTAATCGTCCCTTGCAATCCTATCCCACAGCTCTTCTTGTGAGTCACTCTCTCCAGCAATATCTTTGGCAAGGAATATCTATATATGACAAAGGAAAAAGAATATTTATGAAGAAACTCACAAAAGATAAGAAAAAGAACCAAAATGAAGTTCAAGACCAAAGCATTTGAATAACCTTGCTGGCTAGGAGAAAAAGAGGCCACTGAACCATAGGAACAGTCCCAGAATTTTTAGGCATTAGAAGCAATTCCATTTCCCTGAAGACAAGATGCATCATAACATTTTTGATGAGGATAGAGAACCATTCAACTGCGCGGAAAAAAAAATCATCATTCTACCCAATAAGTCCTGTCATAGAAAGTAAAACACTCACAAATTTGTAATATAATCTTCTTCTCGCAGATTCCTCACGATCTCATTCCAGAAGGAGGAAAATCGAGCAGCGTCAAACTTATTTTTCTGCAGAACCTTTGACATAGAAGAAAAGGATGTTTTAAACACACCTTTTTACTGCTTAAATACCACAAGCACGAGGAATTGAAAAAGATAGGTGTATACATGTATATAGCAAATGAACTTTTAGTATCAAGAAGCTGACACAGATCACATCGATTCTAACTTCATAGATTTTAACTAGAAAATTATTCAAGAGATAACCAAGAACAAAGGGAACTCGAGCAACAAAATTGCAACTGGCCAACATGATAATAAAAATATATCATCAGCACATGTAGAGAATCCATAACAAAACTTTGGTCATGCAGATGCATGAATGCCTAAGCACACAATTATCGACTGGCACAAAATTCCAACAACACGAATCCCGTTCAGAAAAACTAATACAGATCAAGGAGTACTGTATGCTATATATTAGTGTAACATCCGTAATTTTTGAATGAATACAATTGTGGGATGAATTAAGCTATTTTCTCGAATTAATGCAAATTTATAGATTTTTCTTGTGTATAATAGTTTAAGTTTGTTGCGAGGGAAATGGTAGAGAAAAAGGAAGTCATTGAGCATACAGGGGCGCAACGCAACCACTGGAATGTGGCATGCACACCATAGAGCCATGCCACTTGGCCCAGGACCAAGGTCTTGTGCGCCGCTGTGTGGCATGGGCAGGAGCGTGGGCGACTTGGCATGCGACCTTGGTCGTGGACAAGGTCGCAGGGACTAGGGTTTGAGCATTTACTTCACCTTCTCTTCCTCTCTCATCATTGAAGTTGATTTTTGGGTGTTGGGAGTTGATTTTGAGAGGATGTTAAGTCATACAAGACTTGGATTTGGGGTTGCCATTAAAGAACTTTGGTTGAAGCTTCAAGCCTACTTCAAGGAAATCTTGGGTTTTTGCTTTAATACTAGATTTCTCCTAAATCTAACAAGGTGAGTATCAAATACTTTGTAAAATTAAATACATGCCAAAATGTCCATTCTCTTTTGATTACAAATTGCAATTATGAAGTCATTTTCAGATGTTGAAGGTATTACACTTGCTTGTTCATATGGTACCATGTTTTCAAATACATGGGAAATATACACCTCGTTTGATTTATTTACCTTTGTTAGATCATGAATCAAGAAGTTGAACCATTGGTTGGTGTTATATCATCAATAAGGGATTTTATGTGTGTTGTAAGGATTTAGGGTTTGTTAACCTATTTGGGCATTTTATACATTTATATGATGAAGGTGAATGTCTTTGGCTTTATCTACCTATTTCAAGTTGTGAATCATGGGGATTGTGTACACTTTATGGTATTGACCCTTCCTTAAAAGGGATAATTATTGTATGAGACCCGGAAGGGTAGGCACTAGGAACCATGATCCTTGTCCCTTGAGATGTTATTCGAAGGAGTAGGCACTAAGGATATGAGCCTTGAGGAGCTATTCGCAAGTAGGCATTAAGGTCAATCGAATCTTGAGGGGAAACTTGATTAGAGGTCAGTAGGCACTAAGGCTTTGAGCCTTTTCAGTCCTTGAGGTGCTACACGACAACACTGAATCAGTGGCATACTTTTTGTGTTCTCGCCACTTTCCATGGATACGAGTCCCCCTCATCGTCTTTAGATGGAACAAATGCTTGAGGTTCATGTTACTGGTGTCAAGAAAAGAAACTCCAGTGTTGATTAACTTGTATTCGAATGACAGACTTCGTTAACTTTATAACATCTTCTACTTATTGGTTATTCGTTATATAATACGTTTGGACTCACTAGGCTTGTACACTTAACACTTTTTCTTGTCGGCATGTTCTCAGGTTCTAGTGGCGGGGTCATTAAGAAGAGTTGACTTAGTGCTCATTAGAGGCACGTAGCTAGGATTATATTTTTGGGACGCCTCGTGTATTGGAGATAGCAACTTCTAACGGTTTGTGTAACACCCGACTACAATCTAGTTCTTGTATGAATTACATTAGGAGGTTGTTAACCTTAAACCCATTATTTGCACGTAATTAACTAGCGTTATTCCCTTTTTTGGTTGGAAGCACGTACTTTGATATTTAAATACCAAGTTTTTGTATGTTGCTTCTCTCCCAATTTTTGGGGTGTCACAATTAGAGTGTATCCCCGATTTGAGCTTATAAACCGTTCCCCAACACAGGATAAAAGTGAAGGATTGTGACAAACATTTGGAGAAAATATAAAAACTAGATGCAGCTAGAAAAACACGATGGGTTCAACTCATAATTTCTGATCACCAACTTGCACGCAACAAAAGGCATGTTGGTTTCATTAATTGCAGTCTATATTGTCTCATGAGTTGAAGCAAGTGATTTTGTTATTAATCAAAGGAGATGTGTTGATAGAGAGAAAAAATGTATGGTGATAATTACAAGATAGGAGGAAGAGGTGCTTCTACCTCTTGTAGAAGCTATGTACTGGGTGCTCTGGGGTTGAGTTCTATGGGTGCATTGGGGTATGGTTTTGACCACATCCGTGAATTATGGAGCACGAAGGGGAACGGCAATATTGGAATGATGATACGAGATGTGTAATGTTCATCTCTTTTTTGGAAAATGGGGAGATAAAAAGTCACAGAATATAAGTTCAGAAATCAAACTAAAATTCAAAAGGAGGATTGCAAGAGAGATAAAGAAGGCTAGGCAAGGAGACACAATAGATCCTTCTTCCTTGATAGTTCAGACTGTTCTGAGTCCACCAGTACAAACTGGATAAAAGGCATAACCTAAGTATGTGTTTTATTTTTTTAACTGGTATGTGTGTTACTTTTATATTAGTGTATTGACACAGATTACAATTTCCTTAGTTAACTGGTTTAATTTTAGATTTACATTTTACACACATACACCATAAACACCAAGTCCTGGTATCGACATACGGTGCACCCATATCATCACACCTGTATCCTTGCATCATATTACAAGCAGCCCACTAAAAAGTAGAAATACAGAATCAATGACAAACATAAAACAAAAACGCAGAAACGGAAGGAAAAATGAACAATGATGATGATGACAAAGGAACAATAATGGAAAATTTTCAACTCGAATGTTTTTGCATAGAAAACATAACATTTCATGTAAGAATGGAAAGTAATAACGATTATATAAAGAAAATTGCACGCCAAGACACAATCATGGTATTAGTAATTTCAGTGATAAGGACTGGCATCATCAACTTACCTGACCAGTTATCCTAAGGGAATCCCTGCAAAACATATTTAAACATTAATATAACAGAAAACATCACTGGATTAAACAAATGAGGAGGCGAGCCTTTCAAAATTCTGTTACAGAGACAGATCAAGAACACCTGGTAGCAAGAGGAATGTAGAGATTATCCATAAATGCCTCGGGGAACTTCTCAAAGAGTTTGTGGACAGCACTCAAAGACCTAATCTGAAAGCATTGAATAACAAAGAAATTGCCACCTTAACCTATCACACATATACAAAAAGGGGGAACTAGGAATCTATATATATCCTTACTATAAAGCAAAAACATAATATGCAACAATCTGGATGACAAGATTATCGTTACTGCCAACATCAATTGCCAAACACCAAATAGATTCAAAAACAAGGTAAATACAAAATTCTGATTATACTTCACTACAAAACTAACGAATAAACAGTGGCATACAAGGAAAGATGATGCGATCTCCGAAAAAACAACTGACATATAGGAAATATGAATTAACTTCAGATAAGTACGCACCTCTTTCTACCATGGTTCAAACATCACGTTAGTACACAAGAACCACTTACCTCACCAAGACGATCTTTAGCTCCAAGCAAGAAACCCACTGCAGCAGATATAATGGTATAAAAGATGTGGATGTCTAAAAGATAGATCTGCAACAAAACGGAGAATCATATCAAACATATACTACAGTGTTGTCACATGACAAGATCATATAATAGTATGTGACATGGGAAAGGAAATAAACACAATTGTGGAAGACTAGAGAGTATTCAAGTAAGATCATCAAATTTACAGGATCTTAAGCAGATTAAAAACCTATCTCATGCCCAAAATCACATTGTCAATGTGCAGTGTCAACTAAGGGATTCCAATTAAGGCAAGAAAAAATGGGCGGGAAGGGCAATCTGTTTACCAACTACGGAGTGGAAGAAAGCCTGGGCATTCAAGGCTAACTCTTTCTCAACTTCAAAAAAGTATCCAAATGTATCTTTTGTAACAGAAGTCATCATTGATAGCATTTTAATCAGATTTGTGGCCTATTTGTGCCACATAAGGTAATCGTCCCCTAAATAGTCCAGAGTCCGAACCAGTAAACTATTGGCTAAGGTGTAAGTTCACCAATAACTTTATAGCCCAAATGTAATACAGACAAAGCATACTCCAGGGTTCAAGTTATGCATACTTGAGGAACAAACTATAAAACAAAGATCTTTGTGAATCTTAGTTTTGTCAGCTACAGGGGACTCGGTTATTTTCACTAAAGAATTCACAGAAGCATCAAGAAAAGAAATAAAAAGTGAAACTCTTTTCATAGTAGCAGCATTTATAACATAGCATGAAGTACGTCTCCTGAATTGTGTACACCAGCATGTGATGACAGGTTGCATCTTCAGAAATCTAATCATATATAATAAAAGTTGAGATACGATAAATGTAACATCACAGAAGAAAAACATAACCCAGAAACAGACAATAATGTAGGAAACAAAAACCAAGACAAGGCATAATTAATCATTAATTAGTAATTAAAGCGAACATAAGTGCATCGCAAACATCCAAACGAAGATTTGATAAACATTGCGAGTGAACAAATAGAAGAATCAAGAGCAGATTAGCAGCTTACACAAAATACCGGCGCCCACAAGCTATAAATAGTCAAGGCATTATGATTATCTGTATAAGAAATCATCAAACTACATATCAGGAAAATAATCTTCATTAAAATCCAAGAACAAAGACTAGAATTTTGTAAAAGGCATTAGCAAAAGGGTCCAGTAATAATATATTCTTGAATATCACTATATGTGGCTTACTTTTTGATACAAAATCATGCCAAGAATAGCGCACATCTTTAATATCAATTATTACCCTTGTTGGTTTCACTAAGGGCCTGATCTGCATAAGCAATCAATGACACAAATAAGAAAATCAACAAATCAGAGATATTGAACTACATGCAAAACCATAATAAGTTAGTTACCTGGAGAAAGTAGGCAAATGAAAACTTTCCCCCCAATACAATAAGCCAAAAAAGCACATACCTGAATTTCCATGACATTATAAAACCACCAACCACATGGAAAAAGAGAGTGAAACCAATTTATCTTTTATGAACATTCTAGATAGCAAATAATCAAAAACACAAATGATGAATCATCATAACCATCTAATAATGGAATAGGTAGGTCATGCTTCTTGGCAACGTCATTAAGAAAGATGGCGCGCTATGAAGTTCGCATATGATGTGTACATGCATGCATACAAATCCAATGCCTTGAGTGTAACACCCGGATTTTCAAAGTAAGTTTCCATACATCGTTAACCTTCTAATCATCTTTCGTTAATCTTTTTGGATAGGTTACGTTAAACCTTCGAACCTCGAGTCAAACCATGCGAGAAATCAATGTTTTGAGCAAAAAGTGGGCTCGGTACCTGTTTGGCGAGAGTGACTCGCGATAATGACAAGTGTCACTATCGCTTGGCACAATCGCCGAGAGAGGATCGAACCCTCGGTACAATCTCAGCAAAAGTGCCTCACGATAGTGACAATGTCACTATCGCTTGGCATAATCGCCCGGCGACTGACTGATGCATTAAATACGGGTTTTTGACCTCTTTTCTCATAACTCTTCATTTATTTCACCTAGACTCTCTCAACTCTCTTCCCCTCTTCCCAAAACCGATTCTAGGGTTTGTAAAGGGGACTCATACCACATTTATTGCAAGAAGTTAACTCTACCAACCAAGATTAAAGATTAAAGATTAAAGCTCATCTCCTTTCTCTCCTACTTGTCATCTTCTCCAAAGAAATCAAACTAGGGTTTTGGGTTTTCATCAAAAACCCACTTTGTGAGTATTTCTTCCTTATTAAATGCTTACATGTTCCATGAAAAACCTTTCTCTTACATTTTATAAAATATATATGTATTTTTTTTATTTGTGTTCTTGAGCCAAGTGGGCCAAAATCTAGGGTTTGATGTCATGATGATACGATGAGTTTAAATGTCCTAAATGTTGAGGGAATGATAAATATGAGTTATTTGTGTGCTATGTATCTTGGGAAATCAAATGAATGATATTACCTACTTGGAATTATGTAGAGAAACTATGTGTGAGAAACCATGATTTAACTATGTTAATGATACTTGGGTTTTAGAAATGATATGGGTACATGTTTCCACATGGTGTTAAAAAGGATTATATGGGATGAGATGTCCTACCGATATGTTAAATCTTCCTTGTAAAGACTTGGTGCTATATGAAGTTCATGTGTCGGGAAATTATGATATATCCTTAATGGTCATGTTGATGTACTATATTAGCTTGGAATGGTGAGGTCCCAAGGTAAAGATCCATGGATAGGGTTGAACTTGGTGACTCTTTGGGGTAAAGATTCATGAATAGAGTTGAACCCATGTTTACATTGGACTAAAGATTCATGAATAGAGTTGATGTTCTAACGGCTAAAGATTCATGAATAGAGTTGATGCCGGTAAACAACCATTCCAACTATGCGCTCCACATGGGTTGTGGCCTACTTCCGTGTTCCGCCGCAACCTATGGTGGAACGGGTCTCCCCCGTCGTGCATAAGGTTCCGCGTTGGAGAATCCATTCGCTATTGTCATTTTAATTATCAATATTTGTTCTATTACATATTACACTTTATCGCGTATATAACTTGGATGTACTCACTAGGCTCCAAGCCTAACACTTGTTTACTTTGGTGTTCATATCAGGTTCGTTAGTGGTGGGGTGGCGAAGTCATGAGTAGAGTGTCGAGCCGACTTTTTGGGATATAGCATATGACGAGATATAGAGCGTGCATAATCACTTGTCGATATTTTGGAAATAGATGACGACACCCAATTATAATCTAAATTAGATTGTTTAGATTAAGTAGGTTGTCGATCCTCTTTTCATTCATTGGAAATTGTAAACGCTTATACTTCCCCAAATTGTGTTGGGATGATGTCATTTGCGAAACTCGATTCTTATACAAATGTGCCAGGCTGTTTTCTCTTCAAATTATAAACGTTTTATTGCGAAAATTTATGTTTTTAACAGTTCCAAATTTTAGTATGTTACATTGAGTTTTCATATATAGCATATTGTTCAAATAGTATAAAGGGGTACCATGGAGGTATGTCAGGGCAGGCGACACAGGACCTATGGGATAGAAGGGTACCATGGAGGTATGTTAGGGCAATACATGATATGTACGTGCAAACAAGTACTTGTGTCAGGACCCCGTGGGTGAGACAAAGTTTTTCCTTCTGAAAAAGGGTTGCACTAGGGATCGACACTAAGCCATTACTTTCTGTGTTGATCTTGGATGAGTTTTCCGGCAGGATCCAGGAAGTGTCCCATGGTGTATGTTATTTATTGACGACATTGTGTTGGTAGCAGAAACGAAGAGAGAGATGAACGCTAAGTTGGAGCATTGGAGGGTGGCACTCCACACTTGTGCATTAGCAACACTAAGATTGAATACATATGGTGCAATTTCAGCAGCAAGCGTATTGACGAGGGGGTAAAAGTCAACATTGGGGGGTAAAAGGTACCCCAAAAGGACAGTTTCATGTATCTAAGCTCATTGATTTAGATAGATGGAAAGCTCAAGGAAGACATTCACATTGTATAAAGGCAAGGTGGTTTGAAGTGGAGGGATGCCACAAGATTTTTGTGTGGCCATCATGTCCGGTTAAACTGAATGACAGATTCTATGGTATGGCCATCAAACCAGCTATGTATGGGTCTAAGTATTGGCCGATAAAGAAGGCGCATGAGAGGAGGATAGAAGTTGCAGAAATGAGGATTCAGAGATGAATATATGGTCGAACCATGTTGAACACGATACTCAATGAGGTCTACCAGGCAAAGCTAGGAGTTTCGCCTATCATGGATAAATAGATATAGTGAAGATTGTGGTGGTTGATCATGTTCGCAAGAGAAGACAACACAGGTGAGAAGGGTAGAGTGTGTAACAGTAGACAAGGTGAGGAGGGGGAGGCCAAGGAAGACGTGGGATGAGCAACTGAGGCAAGATATGGGCCTTAGACCTCTCCAAGAACATGAACTCCGATAGGAGTTCCAGCAGATAATTTGTATAGACCAGTGTAATCTGTAAATGGAGAAAGAGGATGGAAAGGTAGAGGGTTATAGAGTCGACTTGTTGGTTAGCAGTGTGTTAGGATAGTTAGAGGCGACACTTCCTTTAAAGCTACTTAGCTTACTGTACTTTTTCTACCCTGTCTATTGTTTGTAATGTTTTTTTTTTGGAGAGGGTATCCCAGACCACATTGGGCCCAGACTAATCCCTGGCAATATGGGCCGAAGCCCGACTGCTAAAGCATGCAGCCCGGGGTCGAAGCCCCCGTACCTCCAGGATGCGTCCCCCAGGGTTCGAACATGAGACCGCTACTAGCTAGTCCACATGCCTTACCACTAGGCTAACACCCCTTTGGTTTGTTTGTAATGTTCCACTGTTCTTATTTGCCTTTTTGTGTACATTGTGGAGTTTTACAAATATTTGTTTATCAAGCTTTTCAATTACTTTTCATAATCTTCAATTTTTTGTAAAATTTTACTTTCCGAAACTTTTTCACAAAGCAGGGGTCTTAACGAAAACAGCCTCTCTACACCTTGGGATTATGGAAAAGTATAAGTACATCCTGCCCCCATACCCTACTTTCTGGGTGGGATTTACTAGGTACGTTTGGTCTGCTTTATCAAATAGTATAAACAACCTTAACTTATGAAGAAGGAACACCTTCATGGTGGATAAATATCAAGTCTTGTGATTTAAGACTTCAGAAAGATAAGCTCAGCCTTAAAAGTCCATGTGTGATCTATCATGTTTCCTAGAGTAGAATATTTCCAAATTGTAAGCTTTTCTAGGATCAATGAGCAAAAGAACGGAACTGTGCAATTCGGAAAGTCTAACTTATAAGAGAGCTAGAAAGTCCAACTCCCAACCCAAGCAACTTCCTTACCAATAACCATGGAAACTGCATTCTCGGAAACTGCACCCAAACAAGTTCCTTTTGTATTATATCAAGCTTTGAAAAGCGCAATGAGATTCATCAGGCTACATATGAATTATAACCTAGCAATGGGTTAGGACACCAATCGAACTATTGTTCTCCATAAACAAGCAATGCATAACGCTTGCGAAGCAGCTCAATATCTGTTCAAATTCTTGTTGAAACACAAAGCACCAATATAGGATAGTAGTTTTTAGCAGGAGGTAGTTGATTCTATATGTCTTTGTCTGCTATCCACTTATTTCATAGAGATGATTGTTGAGGATCTGCAAGATCCAATTTTTCCTATCTATTTCAGACTAGCTGTGAACATATAAACCCTTCAAATTCAATGTCAGTCCACTAGTGATACCTAAAACAACCGTAATTAAAAGAAAAAGGAATTAGAAACGAAGTGAAGGGATGAAGTCATTACATGACATAATCACTCGTCGCCTTGTACATGCCACGGCCTACATAATAATGTTCCTTGAAACACAAATCAGATAGAAAATATTATCATTGGCAAAAAGCAAAGGATTATGAAATAGATCCAAAAGAATATGAAAAACATGAAATAGAATGCCAACCTGATGAATCCACTTGAATAAACGAACTACGGACCAATCATCACACCGGTTTAACATGTGGTGACACGATGGTAACCGTGCCAACGAGCTCCAAAAGAATTGTATACCAGTATAGATGCCAAGAACAATTATGTATATCTGGAAAATAGTTGACTCCGATTTTGAACTACTCTTCTCTTGGAGACCTTTCCTGAAATGAGATGGTATAGAATGAAATCTTGTGTTGAGGGTTAATAAAGGTGGGCATGTGGCAATCCGAAGGCATGCAATCAAATTTAACATCATGCAAAACTAAATTAAGAGAAGTACATACACGTAAAGGAAGCATATGAAAATAGTAGCGAAGCTAAACCAAATGAAACGAACGAAAATCCGTGAAACGGCCAAGAGCCTTGTTGTAGAATAGGCACCATACATCACCACAATGTCCAACAGACCTGGAAAAAGAAACAATAAGGAACAAGGAACTAGAATTTTGAAGAGCACATTGTTTAAAAAATGAAAATATCCAAGAGTGACGCCTACTTTGAAAAAGCTTCATAACAAAATATGTTGGGCCTAGACTAAGAACTTCATGTATCGTCTTGGAGTCGAAATTTCCATCATTGAATGCTATTATTGCAAGTGCCTGTGGGGAGAAAACTCTTCAGTTTTAGAAAATGTGCAAACGAAGTTAAAGAAAGCATCAAAAGACATTGCAAGGGAGTACATCCTAGTGACGTTGGATTTAAGAAGTGGTAACAAGTGGCCAACTGAAAAGGAATATCCACAGGCGGTGGAAACTATGATAAAGATGGAAAAACGTCCGGTGCTCAACGAAAGAAGTTTTCCCATGACGCTTAGTGATGTTGAAATTAAAAAGATTCTGCAACGAAGAAAAAGAAGCAAAGGTGGTCAAGAAAGTTACATGGAAAAGCCACATGTGTTCTTCAATAATATGCGTAAGAACAAAAACAACCATATTTGATTAAAAACAATTGTAAGCGACTTCGGATAGGTAATGAACGAAAAAGGTAATATGAAGATATACATGTATGTTCTATTAGTTATTTCTACAGGTTAATAAAGCAAAACCACGAGAAAAACGCTACAATATGAATTATCTATAACCACATTACACAGCTTCCGTTGCTAATTATATACAACAAAAGCATTATATGATATTATCAACAAAATACATTTAGTAAATTGACCTGCAAAAACACCCAGATGCCTATTGGGAGGCGTGAACCCCCAACTTGAAGGAGACTCACGCGGATGCCATACCATGGGACAAAGGGCCTCTTGCTCTAAAATTTGGTACAGGGATGCAATACTGAAGATTACATGCATACATATGGTCATATATGACTATGTAAGAAAAAATTGATGATATTCCTTGGAGATAGACTATCTGAAACTAACAGGACAAGATAATAGTGTTTCACTGTCCACAGAGAAAGAAAGATCACAAGATGAATACCTTTGTCCTTGCAGTTGGCTTCCAAAAGAAAGATGAATCCCTATCTAATGGCCAACGAAGTTTAAGGCAACTAGGGGACCTGGAAATACTAGAGTTAGTGTGAAACAAGATCAAATATAGACATTGTAAAGAAGGTACTTAGAAACATAAACCTCACCAGAAGTACTCATTGAAATCATCATAATTTCTCCATGTGGAATGAGGAGCTTTCCCATTTTCATTATTAGCAGCCTCCTGCAAAATCAAGTGTTCTAGTTAGTATGCAGACTGTAAAACCTTTAACCTTTCACATTCACAAAATGGGAGAAGTAAATTCTTGAAATGACAACAATGTCTTTTAACAGTTCATACAAATCTCAAAAGCAACATTCATACCACCTGAAGCAAGTTAAAGCAAGTAAAAACAACAAAAATGTGCTATTACCAAAGATAATTCTGCAGCAAATCATCTATTAATACAAATGTGGATCAGAATACTGCAAAATAACAAAAATCACAAGACATACCGCAGCAATAACATCATAGATAGGGCATACGACTTGTTCAAGGAATGAAACACCATTCTCAGTAACACAACTGTCAGCTGGCTTTGCAAGCTGCTGCATCAATAGTTCATTCAATTCTTCTCCCATCTGTCGATTGAACTTCAAGTTAAAGCAATCTAGAACATCTGAATCAATTTTATACAACTATGGATCCGATAAAATGAAAAATCCAAGCATACAAACAACTTGCTGAAGGAACTCACAACACATAACAGTACAGAATCTCAAGCAAATATACAACACAATCACAACATTAATTTCCATCAAGAACAAGGGCTATACTATATTTAGTGGTTGGGCCTTACATGACAGATTATGTATTTGACATGGTGAAACGGATTCTATTTACTTTATTAAAAAGTTAACAAGAAAGACTTCAAGTCAATTGTTGGGTCATCTGAAGATTTGAAGATGACCTCCTAATCTTCCATCTTATATCATCCTACTTAGAATATGTTTAAGGTTCTTTTAGCAGCTTGGTTTCTATACAAATGTTCGGTGAAGTCAAAGATCAGCCGAAGAAGACAAAGAAGGAGTACATCTCTCAAAGCGGATTGAAGATAGTCTCCTCAGCCTAAAGCCAAGCATGCCCAAGTGATCAACACCATCAGCCAGGATGGTGTCAATCACATGTCTCTCAGGAGTATGAAGGTGTCCTCACATCTTCAGGAGTGGAAGACCTCTCAGGTCTTCGGCAGCCGATGATCTCATCTCTCCTTAGGGTATGAAGGTGTTCTCACATCTTCAAGGAGCAGCCGAAGATTTCTCAAGTCTTCGGTAGCCAATCATCTCTCCTTAGAGTATGAAGGTGTTCTCACATCTTCAGGAGCCGAAGATCTTTCAAGTCTTCGGCAGTCTATGCTTAAGGATTTCTTTCAAACACATTATACTTTTCTGACAAAGTATACTGTGATTTCTTGCATTGACGTGGACCTCATCTGGATATCAGATCAAGTAAGTTTTGTCTACTACATCATCTTAAGGAAAGGTCTCTACCATCCTTCTGCAGGTCAACACTTCAAGCCAAAACATCTCAAGACAAAAGGTACATCCTGTACCTTGTACTTTGCTGAAGACCTGTGTCCATCCTTGCTGAAGACCTGTGTCCATCCTTACTGAAGACCTGTGTCCATCCTTTGCTCAACAGGTGTCTCATGCATTTAATGCATGAGGCACTATAAATATGGAGGATGGTTCAACATGCAAGATTACCAGCTCTCAAGCATTCAAGCTCTCTAAGTGCACTGGCATTCTCTCTAAGAAGTTCTTATTGTTTTCTAAGTGTTTTACAATTGTTCTTCATTTCTCTTAGTGTAAGATTGTTTGAATAGATTTCATCTATTCTCTTCCGCAACAATCAAAAGTTTTCTATGTGTAATTCTTGATCTCAAATCAATAAGAATTAAAATAAGTGAAAAACTGTGTGTATTGTATTCAACCCCCCTTCTACAATACTTTGCTTATTTATTTACTGCTATTTGGGACCAACTAGTGGTATCAGAGCGGTTTAGTTTAACTCAATAAACTAGATCCGTAATGGCAGCCTCTTCTTCCTCTTTAAAAAATGATTCTTCTCAAAACTTCAATGCTGTTTCATACGACAATGGCTCTATAGCCAAACCACCAAGGTTTAACCCCAATAACTTTTTCTTGTGGAAAAGTCGTATGATACTCTTCCTAGAAGGAGTTGACAGCAGATATCCAACTATTTTACATGAAGGTCCCTTTATGCCTAGAGTTTGGGACCGATATAATGCAGACAAGGGAAAAGCTGATGAGGACTCTTCTGAAGAAGAAAGGACTCCAGCTACTGGGAGATACATTCTAAAGGACCCCAGTAAATACAATAATGAAGACAGACGTCTTATAGCTCTTGATACTAAAGTCAGAGCCATCATTGCCCTCTCTCTGCCTGATGAGGTCTATCATTCTCTCGTTAATCTTTCTACTGCAAAAGAAATGTGGTCCACTCTGTGTGTTCTTTATGAAGGTACGTCTGAGGTGAAAAAGAGCAAAAAGATTGCCCTTGTAAGAAAGTATGAACTCTTCTCTCATGAGAAGGGTGAGTCTCTCTCAGACTACTACAATCGCTTTAACAGTCTTCTCAATGATCTTAAACTTGTGGGTCGCATATATGACAATGAGGAAGTCTTGTGCAAGTTCATGGACTGTCTTCCTGAGTTTTGGGAAAACATCTGTACTTGTATCAAGTCTACCAAGGATCTTGACTCTATGCCTCTCACTGCCTTGTATGGCACCCTCTTCAACTATGAGCAGTCTAAACTGCTTAGGAAGTCATTCACAAAAGACATCAAAGGCTCTTCTCTAGCCCTTGTCGGTGAATCTTCCAAAAGTACTGTGTGTGTCCCTAGGATCACCTATCCTTCTGACTCTGACAACAATAGTCAAGAGGACCCCAATGACCCTTCAGAAGCCTATCTCAGTGAGGCTGATGATGAAGGAGAGGAGACCTCTGTGGCTCAGCTGTCAGATGGTGTTGCCATGCTGGCTGGCTTTTCTAAAGGCAAACCTCACTTCCCTTCTAGAAAACCCAGGTTTTCTAGAAAACCCTCCTCTACTTTTTCAAAGAATGTTTCCTCTGACAAATCAAATGAGGAATGTTACAGGTGTGGGAGGAAGGGACACTTTGCTTCTGAATGCAGAAGCAGGTCCTCTGATAAGTCTAGACTGCCCTCCTCCAACCGTACATCCTCCAGGTTTGTCAGAACCAATTCTGATTCTCTTCAACCCTCTTTTCAAAAATCAAAAACTTCTGCTCCTTCAAACTCTGACCGTGCTGAAAAGTACAAGGCCAAGTACAAGAGAGAAAAGGAAAGGAATGCTCTTTTAGCCAACAAAGGAAAAGGTCTTCTTGCCGAATCTCATGATTGGGCAGATGAACCAACTTCCGAAAGTGACAAGGAAATGGCCAATCTCTGCTTTATGGCTAAAATAGATGATGCTGATGATGGTGAAACCTCTTCCACCTCCATGGCTCTTGTGTCTGCTGAGTGCTCCACATCATCCTCTCAGGTACATCCTTTTTTCTCTCTCTCTGATGCTGAGAAAATTGAAGCATTTGATTCTTTGACCATTGACTTCTATGAAGCCAAGGATGCAAAGAAGAAGGCAAATGCTCAGATAAAATCTCTTTCTTCTCAACTGCAAGTCTGTTTTTCTCAACTAAAACACTTTGATAAAATCAAGGCTGAGCTTGAGGATTTGAAAACTATAAACTTTACTCTTGCTAAAGAGAAAAATAAACTTCTTAAAAAGTTTAAAAAGGAGCAAGAAACTGTGAAAAAGTGGACAAGCTCGTCCAAAAATTTAGAAAGGATTTTTCAGGATCAAATATCTTGTGATAACAAGTCTGGACTAGGCTTCGGGAAATATGACCTTGAACCTTCTTCTGAAACTCATGCTCCTTTCTCTCTTCCCTCATTCTATGAATCCTCTGAAGAGAACTATGACAACTCTGAACCTTTGGACTCTTCTGATCCCTCTAAAGATCTCAAATTTGGAATGTTTATCAAAGCTAAGAGCATTGATTCACCCAATGAGAGTGAGGAAACCCAAGACTCAAATGACCCTTCTAAACCCATTACTGAATCTATGTGTTCCTTAAAAATAAATGAGCCTTCCTCTTCTGAACCCAAACCTTCCTCTTCTAAGCCTTCTTCAAACAAAGTCTCCTTCTCCAAAAAGGGAAAATCTGTTGCCAATCTTCCTCCCCAAAAGAAACTTCCCAATAAAAACTCAAAGAAACCATCTTCTCTTCCAATCCCTAGAGCTGTGATGTTAAATAAACTAAACTCCAAGACACCCTTTTCTATTCCTTCAACTGACTCTGGCAAAGGTATCTTGGGTCCTAAGCCTCTTGACTTTCCTCTAACCTCCAAGGCCATGAAAGTCAATGTGACCAGTCATCACAAGGAATCTGGTCAAAGCTCCAAAAAGGTTTTTACATATAGAAAATGTTATAACTGTGGTAATACCTCTCACCTTGCTAAGAATTGTCCTCTGGAGAGAATTGATAAAAATGCTTCCAAGGATACTTCTTCTCCTTCTAACTCAAAAGGACCCATTTCCAAATGGGTACCAAAGAACTGATTTTCTTGTGATTGCAGGGTCTAGGGCACCAACAAATCTGGTATCTCGACAGCGGGTGCTCAAGACATATGACCGGCAACAAATCTCTCCTTGTTGACTTCGTGCCTACCAAAGGTCCTTCTGTCACCTTTGGTGATAACTCTAAAGGAAGGACTAAAGGTTATGGAACACTCTCAAATGGTTCCATCACCTTTAATAAAGTAGCTTATGTTGAAGGCTTGATGCACAATCTCCTAAGCATAAGCCAACTGTGTGATCTGGGGTACAAGGTGATGTTTGAATTATCTTCATGCATCATTTTCAACGAAAAGATGGAAACTGTACTCTCTGGCTACCGCAAAGAAAATGTCTATGTCATAGACATGGGACATAGCTCATCCTTCGGAACAAACATCTGTTTTGTCTCTGAAAACTCTGCCAAACGATGTTGGCTTTGGCACAAGCGTCTCTCTCACCTCAACTTCAAGACTTTGAATGTCCTTTCAAACCAGGAGCTCGTTACGGGCATGCCAAAGTTATCCTTTGTGAAAGAAAAGCTGTGTGCTGCATGTGAGAAAGGGAAACTCACAAAATCTTCCTTCAAGTCCAAGCAATGTTTCTCCATCTCTCAGCCTCTTCAGATGCTCCACATGGATCTGTGTGGACCAGTCAGTACTCCAAGCCTTGGTGGTAGAAGGTACATTCTGGTTATTATTGATGAATTCACTCGTTACACTTGGGTATTTTTTCTCAGGTATAAAAGTGACACTACTGAAGAAATCATAAAGTTCATCAAAAAGTCTGAAGTGTTGAATGGGCAGCTGGTAAGATCTGTAAGAAGTGACAACGGAACAGAATTCAAGAACAGTATGTTGGATGACTTTTTCAATGAAAAAGGCATCTCTCAGAACTTCTCTGCCGTCAGAACTCCACAACAGAACGGTGTAGTGGAGAGAAAGAACAGAACGCTATGTGAAGCTGCCCGATCCATGTTGAGTGAATCTCACCTCCCTACCTACTTTTGGGCCGAAGCAATCAACACTGCATGCTTTACCCAAAATAGGTCCATCATTGTGAAAAGACACAATAAGACTCCTTATGAAGTCTTTTATGGTAGAAAACCCAACATTGGTTTTCTTCATGTCTTTGGGTGTGTCTGCTACATTCTCAATGATAGAGAAAATTTGGGAAAATTTGATCCCAAAGTTGACGAAGGAATCTTCGTGGGATATTCTCTCACTTCCAAAGCTTTCAGAGTCTACAACCTCCGACGGAAGTGCATTGATGAATCCATCCATGTTAAGTTTGATGACCTCAAGATATCATCACTCTCTTGTGATGATGAAGAATTGAACAGATGGATGTCCTCCTGTGTTGATGATGGTCCTCTTCCAACATCATCAGACATTCCCTACACAGTTCCCACTTCTCTCTACCAAAACAATGAACCCTCTACATCTCATAACCCCTCTTCTCATCAAGAGGATGATCCTCAGCCTACCCAACCTCAACATACACTCCAAATCATCCCAGTCTCTCCATCTGACATCCACTCCTCACCTATACAAGCCGATCTTCCATCCATCTCTCCTCAAAATTGCCCTTCCAACTCTCCTCTACAAATCTCTTACCCTCCTCCTTTACCTCCTGCCCTCAAGTGGACAAAAGATCACCCCATTGATCAAATCATTGGTG
This sequence comes from Arctium lappa, assembly GCA_023525745.1. Taxonomy (NCBI): domain Eukaryota; kingdom Viridiplantae; phylum Streptophyta; class Magnoliopsida; order Asterales; family Asteraceae; genus Arctium; species Arctium lappa. Next base: position 13,745,625 of record CM042056.1, on the reverse strand, counting down.
ATCAACAAGCTGGTGTACAGACTCGAAGAGGTGTCGGTAACATTTGTCTCTATGTGAACTTCCTTTCTCTCTTTGAACCAAAGAAAGTTGACGAAGCTCTCGCTGATCCATGTTGGATCACTGCCATGCAAGAAGAACTTTCTCAGTTCGAAAGAAACAAAGTCTGGAGATTGGTTCCTCGTCCTTCCAGAAAAACCATCATAGGAACCAAGTGGGTCTTTCGGAACAAAATGGATGAAGAAGGCACAGTGATCAGAAACAAGGCCCGACTGGTTGCACAAGGATATAGGCAAGAGGAAGGAATTGACTATGATGAAACATTTGCTCCAGTTGCCAGACTTGAAGCCATTAGAATCTTCCTTGCTCATGCTGCCTACAAGAACTTCAGAGTCTTCCAGATGGATGTCAAGAGTGCCTTTCTAAATGGGGAGCTAGCTGAAGAAGTCTATGTGAAACAGCCCCCTGGCTTTGAAGATCCAGTCCATCCTGACTATGTGTACAGGTTAGACAAAGCTCTCTATGGTCTAAAGCAGGCTCCCCGTGCCTGGTATGACACTCTTGCTGACTTTCTCCTGAAGAACAAGTATACAAGAGGTAAAATTGACAACACTTTGTTCATCAAGCAAACCTCAGGTAATCTTATTCTTGTTCAAATCTATGTGGATGATATCATTTTTGGTGCCACTGATGAGTCACTGTGTGATGAGTTTGCCTCTCTCATGAAAAGCCAATATGAGATGAGTATGATGGGGGAGCTTACCTTTTTCTTAGGACTTCAAGTTAAACAATCTTCAGAAGGAATCTTTATAAATCAAAGTAAATACATTCGTGATCTTCTGAAGAAGTTCAATTTTGAAAACTCCTCCCCCATGAAAACTCCCATGGCACCACCTTTGAAACTCCATGCTGATCCGGATGGTGTATCTGTGGATATCACCAGCTACCGAGGCATGATCGGATCTCTTCTCTATCTTACTGCGAGTAGACCGGATATTATGTTTGCTACTTGCCTATGTGCGCGTTACCAAGCCAATCCGAAGGAATCTCACTTGGCTGCGGTTAAACGCATTTTTCGGTATCTAAAAGGTACCATGAATCTGGGTCTTTGGTATCCCAAAGACTCAGGTTTTGATCTAATGGGGTATTCAAATTCTGATTTTGCAGGCTCTAAGATTGACAGGAAGAGCACCACTGGCAGTTGTCAACTCCTTGGTGGCAAGCTTGTTAGTTGGTCTAGCAAGAAGCAGAACTCAGTCTCAACCTCTACCGCTGAGGCTGAGTACGTAGCTGCTGGAAGTTGCTGTGCTCAAATCCTTTGGATGAAGAACCAACTGAGAGACTACAATCAACTGTACTCTCATATCCCGATTCTGTGTGACAACTCAAGTGCGATCGCAATCGCAAACAATCCAGTGCTGCACTCTCGTTCCAAGCACATCGACATCCGGTATCATTTCATCCGGGATCACATCTCCAAAGGTGATGTCGAACTCCATTTCATCCCCACCGACCTCCAACTGGCAGATCTCTTCACCAAGCCTCTTGACGAAGCTCGGTTCAAGTTCCTCATCGGAGAACTCGGTATGTTAAATGCCGATTTTTAATTCAAAAAAAAAAAAAATTGAGAGAAAGAAAAGAAATTAAAAAAAAAAAATTAAAAAAAAAATTAAAAAAAAAATTATTAACAAAAAAAAAAAAAAAAAATCTCTCTTTCTCTCTCCCTCTCTTCGGTTCTCTCTCTCTTTCCCTCTCCCTTCGGCTCTCTCCCTCCTCCCTCCCCTCTCCCTAGCCGAACCCCCTCCCTCCTCCCCCCCCCTCCCTTCGGCTCTCTCCTTTCCCCCTCCCCTCTCCCTAGCCGAAACCCCCCCCTCCTCCCCCCCTCCCTTCGGCTCTCTCCTTTCTCCCTCCCCTCTCCCTAGCCGAAACCCCCCCCCCTCCTCCCCCCCTCCCTTCGGCTCTCTCCTTTCCCCCTCCCCTCTCCCTAGCCGAAACCCCTCTCTCCTCCCTCCCCTCTCCCTAGCCGAATCTCCCCTCCCCTCTTCCCTCTCCCTTCGGCTCTCTCCCTCCTCCCTCCCCTCTCCCTAGCCGAACCCCCTCCCTCCTCCCCCCCTCCCTTCGGCTCTCTCCTTTCCCCCTCCCCTCTCCCTAGCCGAAAACCCTCCCTCCTCCCTCCCCTCTCCCTAGCCAAACCCCCCCTCCCCTCCTCCCCTCTCCCTTCGGCTCTCTCCCCCCCCCCCTCCCTCTCCCTCCTTCGGCCCTCTCTCTCCCTTGCCACCGAACCCCCCCTCCTTTTCCCTTCTCTCCCTTCGGCTCTATCTCTCTCGGCCCCTCTCCCTTTCCTTCGGCTCCCACACCCTCCGACACCCTCTTGTCTTCGGCCTCCCTACACCCCTTCGCCCCCCCCCCCCCTTCGGTTCCTTCGGTTTCCCCTCCCCTTCCACACCCTCTTAGCCGAAACCCCCTCTCAACTGCTCACCCTCTCACTCTCTACCTTCGGTTCTCTCTCTCTCTCTCTTTCTACCCATCCCCTAGCCGAACCCATCCCCCCCCTCCCTCTCCCTCTCGGCCTCCTCTCCCCTTAACCGACACCCCCTTAGCCGAAGACCTCAACCCCTCTCCTCTCCCCCTAACCGAAGCCAACATGACCACACACCCCCCCCCTTTTTTTTCTCTCGGTAACCGAACCAAACAACCTTCCCATTTTTCCCCTCCATATCCCTCCCTTTTTTTTTCTCTTTCACTCCAACCGAACCATTTCCCCCTCCCCCCCCCCCCCTTTTTTTTTTCTCGGCCGATCCCCTAAACACCTCCATTTTGCTTTAACTTTTTCCTAACCCCCTAACCTACTCCCTTTCTTTTCTTCTCCTTTTCCTTTTATTTCCTTTTTTCCAAGACTCTCATTTTCATCCCATCCCATCCCTCCTTTTTCTTACACCTTCTCCTTCTCCACTCCATACTAATTTTTTATTTTTTATTTTTTCTTCTTTCCCAAGACTTTCACCCAAACCATCCCATCTTTTCTTCTCCCACCATCCTACCTTTCCCCTTTTTCCTTCTATATCTCACTTTTCTTACACTCCTCACCTTTCCCCATTCATCTCCTCCTACTCTCTCTCACCTTTCCCATCCCTACCATACTTACACCTCTCTCCCTATTCTCTTCTCCCTACTTAGCCTACCAATTTCAAATCCCTTCCATTTCTATTTCCCTCCTATTTTCACTATAAATACCACCCTTCCTCCTTCATTTTTTTCACCACCGCCACAACAAACACCCATCTCCTCTTTCTCTCACTCATCACCTTTCTTTCTCCTTCTATATTTTTCATGGCTTCCTCCTCCTCCCCCAACCTTGTCAAGAAAAATGTGTTCACTTCCCCCACCTCTCATTCGGATCTAATTTTCAACCCATGCAATCATGTTGCACGGTTGGAAAGTGATCCCAAGCATAGTGAGTTTGACCCGATTGCTTCCTTCCTCATAAAGTCTCCTCTTCACTATGCCTTGACATACAATCCACCAAAAATAAGCAAATTGCTCATTGGCAATTTTTGGCTTACTTGTATTTATGACGCTACATCCGAGAAAGTGTCGGCTTCCATCCTCTCCGATCCCGCCTCGCCGGATCTCTCTTTCGGGGTTGAGGATGTTCGTTCGGCACTTCATCTTCCTACCTACTCCCCCTATGAGAAATTCCCTCTTGGAAATGAGCATGAGGAAGTTGTTGCGGCTCTGAACAACATCCGTGGTGAACATGACAGAAGTCCAGGCACACTGTTTCGCAAAAACATGGGAGGTATCTGGCATTTCTTCTTCTCTCATGTTATTTTATGTCTTAGCAAGAAAACATCTGGACATGATCAATCTCCTTCTTCCATCACCTAACTGGCACATGCTCTTATCTTTCAAAGAAAGATTGATTTTGCACGGTATTTCTTCCGTGAATTAGTCAGTGTCATCACCCCTCACAAGCGGCCTCATGTCGCTTTTCCTCGGTTTATATGGCTCATCATTTATCATAAATTTGCTACTGCCATTGATGCCTATCATAGCATCACTTTTGACTACAAGGCGCCGATTATGACCAAACCCCTTCTTCATAAGGGGCCTTTGGCAACTGACAACCCTCTGCTCCCAGGTATGGTCTCTTTCCTTACTTCTCCCAATCTACAGTGGGGAGATGCCAAGGACACTCCAGTGTCCAAAGGTCCCTCCTCTGTAGTGGACCCTTCCCCCTCACCTCTTGTGATGTCGGCTAGCACTATCTCATCATCAGCTACCGACACCGCCGCACCTGTCCCAAGGGCCATACCACTGAAAGGACCTTCGGTGGTTACCCAGGCCTCTCCCACCACCTCAAAGCGGCGGCACTCTACCTCTTCCCCTCCCTCTTCTCCCAAAAGAACGAGGAAGGTTTCTAGGGCCATCCCACATACTCCATCCTCCGATTCTTCACAATCGATGGATGTTGATATTTTCCCATCCGGGCCCGGGGATTCCGACATACCCACTGCCACCACCTTTGCATCCTCTCAAAAGGATGCAACTGTAATATTTGGGGACCCTCAACTACCCTCTTCCACTCTCTCCTTGGTGGATGAGGATGACTTGGTCTTCTCCCCGGACCAAGGGTCTGCCTTCTCACTGCACGGCCTGTCACCCGACCAATTTTTGGTCGATGCTTATGCACCGCCCGGTGAAACACGGGTCTTACCAAAGGCCAGTGTGGAGGGTATTTCACATTTTTTGGCTTATTTGCAACAGGGAAACGAGCAGATGTCACCTTCCCCACTTCCTTCTATATCTACTGTGCGGGACACTCCTACCTCTGCTCCCATCATTCCCCCAGAAGTTCTGGCTGACATTCAGGAAGCCAACCGACAGCACCGCCTCATTGGTGCTCAGTTTCGTGAACATCAGACCATTCTGGGCTCTCTTGTCAAAGTCACTTGTGACAAACTGTTATCTCTTGAGACCTCCAATCAGCACCTCACTGCCTTGGTCACTGCTCTTCAAGCAGCCTCTAGTGCTCGTGATGAGGAGGTTCGTCGGCTTCAAGCGGCTTCAGAATCTCATCAGGCCATCACTACTCAAATTCTTGAGTCCTTGCAGTCTCTTCATCAAAAGGTTGATTCTGTGCTGGTAGCTCCCCCGTCAGCCGCTGAGGGGGAGAAAGAGACGGTTCCCACTCCTTCAGACAGCGGCTGTCCGGGTCCCACTCCCATCACCAATGCTCCAACTGAGGGGGAGCATTCTAGACAAAGCAGAGACAAAGGAAAGAGCAAGCTATCTCCAGATGAAGAGGCCCTTTTATCTCAGCAACAAAAGTCTGCTTCTCTAAAAGATTTTGTTTCTGAAGCTGATAGGTTCAAACTTCAACCACCAAACAAAGTCACCTCTGACTTTGGCCTTTCTAAAGCCAAGCTTGATTCTCATGACATCCCTTGGTACCGAAAGACTTTAATGGAAAGAAAGTTGAAGTCTAAAATTGTTGAAATAAAGCTTGGCACCACCAAATGCTCAGATGAGGTTCGGATGTTAATCATTAGAGAAGACAAAAGTCATCACTCCACCAAATTCAGCGATCTTGAAGACTATGGACTCTCTGAATAGTACAAACTCTCTGAACTCTTATCCAAATCTCTTAGTAGGCACAAAGTTTTGGCCAAGAAGACCATCAATCATCTTCTTGAAAAAATGAAAGACATTGCAAAAGATTATAAGCATTCTCCTGAAGAAGAAGCTCAGGTTCAATGTCTCAAAAAGATGTGTCTCTCCTCCTCTCCACAACTCTCCTCTTCTGTCACACAAAACCTCTTCAAGGACATGGTTGCCAAGGGAATGATTTCTGATATAAAGAATCTAAACCTGAAGACTCCAGGTGGTCCGTGTCCGACCCATATTTCTGGCACTACTGGTACTGTAGTGTTTAGGCCAACCAAAGGAGTCTTTTTCCTTAATGAAAAGGAAACTCCCATGTTCTTCAGACATAAGGAGATCCCCATTGCTGACACCAAATTTCTGGTTGCTATCCTAGCTCTTATCCCCATAAGTTCTGAAGGTTCTCTCTTCCGTCGGGATATTCTTGCTGAGCTCCACAAAAGACAGAAGAAAGAATGAGGTTCTTCTCTAAATCCTTTTATCTTTCTAATGTACTTGTAACCGTTGTTTTGCTAAGTGATATTTAATACAAATACATTTCCTTTATTTAGTTTGTACAAATATACTTCATTCTTTTATTTCGTTTGTAAGTGTCGGATATACTTTATAAATCCTTATACAAAAAAAAAAAAAAAAAAAAAAAAAAAAACTATGTGAAAAGAACCCAAAAAGAGTAAAGATGGGTCAAAATGAATTTATTCAGTACACTCTTTGTTCTATTCTTTAGTATGGATGCCATCCTCAAATAGGGGGAGATTGTTGGGTCATCTGAAGATTTGAAGATGACCTCCTAATCTTCCATCTTATATCATCCTACTTAGAATATGTTTAAGGTTCTTTTAGCAGCTTGGTTTCTATACAAATGTTCGGTGAAGTCAAAGATCAGCCGAAGAAGACAAAGAAGGAGTACATCTCTCAAAGCGGATTGAAGATAGTCTCCTCAGCCTAAAGCCAAGCATGCCCAAGTGATCAATACCATCAGCCAGGATGGTGTCAATCACATGTCTCTCAGGAGTATGAAGGTGTCCTCACATCTTCAGGAGTGGAAGACCTCTCAGGTCTTCGGCAGCCGATGATCTCCTCTCTCCTTAGGGTATGAAGGTGTTCTCACATCTTCAAGGAGCAGCCGAAGATTTCTCAAGTCTTCGGTAGCCAATCATCTCTCCTTAGAGTATGAAGGTGTTCTCACATCTTCAGGAGCCGAAGATCTTTCAAGTCTTCGGCAGTCTATGCTTAAGGATTTCTTTCAAACACATTATACTTTTCTGACAAAGTATACTGTGATTTCTTGCATTGACGTGGACCTCATCTGGATATCAGATCAAGTAAGTTTTGTCTACTACACCATCTTAAGGAAAGGTCTCTACCATCCTTCTGCAGGTCAACACTTCAAGCCAAAACATCTCAAGACAAAAGGTACATCCTGTACCTTGTACTTTGCTGAAGACCTGTGTCCATCCTTGCTGAAGACCTGTGTCCATCCTTACTGAAGACCTGTGTCCATCCTTTGCTCAACAGGTGTCTCATGCATTTAATGCATGAGGCACTATAAATATGGAGGATGGTTCAACATGCAAGATTACCAGCTCTCAAGCATTCAAGCTCTCTAAGTGCACTGGCATTCTCTCTAAGAAGTTCTTATTGTTTTCTAAGTGTTTTACAATTGTTCTTCATTTCTCTTAGTGTAAGATTGTTTGAATAGATTTCATCTATTCTCTTCCGCAACAATCAAAAGTTTTCTATGTGTAATTCTTGATCTCAAATCAATAAGAATTAAAATAAGTGAAAAACTGTGTGTATTGTATTCAACCCCCCTTCTACAATACTTTGCTTATTTATTTACTGCTATTTGGGACCAACATCAATGATACAGAATGCCGAGAAAAGGTAATGAGCCTATCCCCAACAAAGCGAAAAACAAACAAAACAGTATTTTTCCAGAACGAAGTGCCAGAGCCAAGGATGTGAAAGAAATATAAACCAATTAAACCAAGAAAAAAGACAAGAAGATCTAAAAGGGGATCTAATTACTCTATTCTACTTTTCAACATGAATATGGATAATCGCTCTTTTCAACAAGAGTTGTAACTTTCGTGCTATTTATCGCGCAAGAAACAACACTAACATTACAAAACATGAGAAGATAAAGAAAGAAGTCGATAAACAAAAGGAATACGAAGAGCAACTACTTGATAAATTCTTACACGATGAAATATGTAGCATAAGCATTCTGGAAGGTATCGTACGTTGGCAGCTTCACCCCATATCAAAAAGTACAAAGAGATAAAAAATTATCTTCTTTTCCTTGCTGATGTCTGAACTGCAAAAGCAAAAGAGAAAGACCAAAGGATATAAAAACACGCACAACGTCATCAAAAAGAGTTCAATTTCTATATGGAAGTGCATACGATGATCATAGAAAAAATGTGCTCTAGAAAGCCCCTAAATGACACTGGCTTAGAGATGTCATACTTGCTCCACATTGGCGAGATATCCAGGTACTTGCACCACTTGGTATAGTTATCAAGAGACTTCAAAAATACTCCATCCACAGCAGTCTCATCCAATTTCTGATACAAATTACAGTCCACCTTATTAAATATGCCATTTAAAACAGAAAAAAAGTCAATCTTTTCTGTTATCTCACAAACACCAGATAAAAACATTATATTTCATATTCCCCTCGCAAAAAACCACATTCCTGGATTGTTGGTCACCTTCTATTTCATGAGATCATATAGAAATTCTAGATTTTAAGATAGTATGCACTGTTTTCATTTACTAATATATTCTTCCAAAAGAGCAAGAGATGGAGTCAAAATGGTAACGTGGAGTAGAGTGATGTCACAACTTATAATAGTGATTGTAATTTGTACAATTGTACCAAAAGAAAAATATTTAGAAATTTAATGAATTCATTTTCTTTGGTTCGGTTGATTTTCTTAATCAGTGACAATAATCTAGGAATGGTGGCATAATCTTAACTAATGACAGTTATTATACTCTTGGCCATATCTGTAGAAAATACAGCAGACCATATAAGTCCCCGTTGCATTCTTATTGTGCTAATCTTCTTTATGAATGTATGCCTAGTTATACACTTCAAAAAAAAAATTGCTGATGGTTATTACTGTCTTATTGTAAAACATGCATCTTAAAGTTAACTATAACATAAATTATCAAAAGGCGGGATGGATATGGAGCCTACCGGGTCATGCTCGTTAGGGATACCAAGTCGACTTTGCTCATTTGAGAGAAGATTGACGATATTCTCCCTTTGATTTGAAACATTACCTTTCTGCCAAACGACGATGATAAAAATGATTAGGGCTAAAACATCAGTCCAAGGGAACACTTCAAAATGGTTAATATTGAAGAGAAAAGGAAGACATAGCATCCCGTCTTCATGGCCTTCAATAATTTTCAATCATAGTGAATTTCCAAAGATGATTGAGCCACAATGTTGATATATTAAATAATGATAAAATTCAAATCTTAATATGTAGTTCGGTAATTGTTAAATAAATGTTAAGGCTACACAAAGTAAAAAGAGGACCGCTAACACTGACAAATATGTTATCAACAATGTCACGGGGATTTGGCATTGCCACAGACTTTGGAAAGACAAGTGAAACTCAAAAGCCAAGAATTTGCAACTCCTGAAGGACAAATATAGCATACTAGAAAGTATGATATAAATGTGAAACCCCGTTCTTTACTCACTTGCACAAAGTATTAGAAAAGGAACCCTCATAAATATCATTTTCTCAGTCCCAAACACAACTTTAAGTTTCCACATTGTCTTCAACTACCCACCTGGAATCCAAAAACATAGTGGAGAAAGTCAAGAACATCAGCACTCCTGGTAGCGGGTATTGGAAAATCTGCTGGCAGCTTTTGCAGACCTCTAAAGTACTTCAATGATGATATCGCGACACGTACCTGAGCATAGATTCATTACATCTTGAATACTAATAGAAATAACAAAAGTTTAAGAATCGGACAGTATTGATATAGATGAAATCGTAGTCGCCTCTGGGAACAAAGTAATAGCATTTGGTATAGCAGGAGCATCCAGAGGAATAATATTATAAGCAATCACGTCTTCTGTCATAGCTGCATCAGCTTCAATCACCCGTTTTAACTGAAATTTTGGAGAACAAATAGAATCCAATATATGCGTAAATTCAATTGGTATACTTTTAACTATGTTCTCTTATGTGGATAAGTTCAGAAGATTTTCTACCACAAATAGGAACCGAGACTAAAGCTAATTATGTACACTAGACGTTTGAAAAATAAGTTTACCCATGATCCTAGATTTTCATTAGGGAAACTAATGTCATTGTATGATGCCACCAGCAAACAGAAATTCATGTCAAACCTACTACAAATTTAAAAGACAAACCAAAAAATCCAACAAGTGAAGAATTAGTTGAAACAAAAAACATGAACTCTTTAATAAATTGCAGAGCTAACTTATGAAGTATTTCTATGCTTAAATGTAGCTTGCAATTAATATTCGACACAAATGGTATTAACTACAAAGCTTAGATGGCCAAATTACGTAGACCTGACAAAAAATGTTAACAGGTTATGATAGTCTATGAAGTAGAAAACAAGAAGTACAGCAACCACAGAAATAGTTCAAAGTAATATATGTAAACGTATCATTCAGACAAGTTATATTCTAAAAAAATATTAACTGGAGACAAACCTCTTCAGGAATCAATCCTTCAGCTTCTTCGGGAGAAACCTCCTTTGTAAGCTGCTCCAATACAGTTCCTAAGACTTTAAGAGTCGAAAAAACCCTTTTCCTCTTCACAGTTTTTCGTTCTAGCCTATTCTTGGAACATAAAAGAGTATGAAAACAAGCCAAATTAAAATTTAAGATAAGGAGAGATAAGAGATGGAAAGATGACAAACAGATCCATACTCTTGAAAGTTTCCACTAAAAGCACCCGACTCTCTCAGTTCCATTTCCTCCTCCTGTAGTTTGTCTACATTATTCTTCTCTCTGTATAGCTTATAAAAATCTCGTAAGTGACTTATGTCTTGACTTCTGTCAGTGACTCCACCCTCCCTCTTTGCTAGTTTTTGCTGCCAAATATATATTTGGTGAAAAGGATGACTGTTATGAATAGAATAATTAGAGGGGGGGGGGGGGGGGATCAAACAAGTATGGTAAAATATATATTCATCAAGTTCCCCTAGAAATTTTTACAAGAGATTAGAATTAGAACCCAAAACCTACGGGTGTCCAAAATAAACCTAAACCAAGCCATGAAAACAACTTCAACCAACCGAATGGACTACAACAGCAGTTAATAGGGGTGGTTTGCCTCTAGATAGTTATTTAAAACTGCATATGCAGTGTCTCTATGCTTTCTCGACTCGAAGTATGATTAGAGCACCAAACAAACATTCTCACTTTTTTTCACACTTCCCCAATTAGGCATTTTACTTCTAATGCTTGGTTATGCATTGAAAAGTTTAATCACTCAGTTTGTTACTTCAAACGTATGTTTCCTCTCCACATTTGCCATAATCATAATTGTGATTTGTTTTATGAACTCCCGAGGGTTCTCTAAAAGATTTTATTCTTATGTCACTCATTGTAGTCTTTCGACAGTATAAAAGGAAACCTAAATACAAAGTAACCTTTACTAGTTGAATGAACAAAAATCATATGGCAAATTTGATAGGAATTTGTCCTTGAACTGACTTGAACAAATAAAATCAAAATGCAACTCAACCCATTAAATCAAAACCATAGGGCATTGTAGGTGTTCAATGTGCTTAACTGGGAGTTCTAATTCTGTATGATCAAACAATTGTAAAATATGATGCACATTTGGTTTTTGCTGACAGCTTTGCATAATATAAAACCACGCCATACAAGTCCCTAGAAAAATACGTATCTGCAATAGAACTCAACTGATCTCTTGCTCATATGCACCAAAAAGGCTAAAAGTGCAATCATCCATATTTCAAATATAGTATTACAGAAATTAGTTTCATTTCAAAGCTTTGAAATACATACATATATATAGAGTAAAATATCTAATGTAGCTATAGCCGTCCTTGCTACCTGCTTAGGGGGCGAACTCCAGATGTTCTTAGTTTGGTATAAAAAGAAAGCAAACATTCAGTCGAGATACTTCAGAAAGAAACATCAATATGTTACATTGTACACACTACGCACAGCATACAGGCAGTAGCACAATTAGTTTATGAGGAAAGGAAAGACACTTGTCTCGTTGACTCAAAATCATACTTTGATTATGGACATCAAACCCGTCTTGAACTGTAGTACACCCCTCCCTTCGCTGTTAGGATCTAGATTCTGAGCCAGCATATAAGCATGCTCACATACTGCAATGAAGTAACAATCTTTAGCATTGTTTGCCAGTTACAGTTAGCTGCTAACTAGGTTGGTAATGTCGAATACACAACATATGCAGAAAAAAGTATTTACACAATCCAAATAAGAAACTATGTAATGCAATGGTGCAAATTAAATGAACTATTCTAGAAGGTTAGAATTTAAATGAAAAAATTCAAAGTGTGCCAACAGAAGGAACTGGGCTTCAGCTATTTTCAGCCATTAGAACTTTATATTGCAACATGCCACAACAGAGAAGTACCTTACTCTCCAACTACATACCTATTTTTCAAATTTCATAAAACCCTACTTAGAGCATCAAATATGGTGTATGTTGATTGGCAGAATACAGTTCCTTCAATTTGCACCGTATATGATACGTAGTTCTCAAATTAACACTTACTTGGATGAACTTGCTTTGATTGCACCATGTTTCTCATTGTTCTAGTTGGTAATAAGCATAAAGTTACAACGCTTTACATAGACAAAATACATATCTATATCCATTGCTGAATGTACAATGACAGGTCAATCAGACATTGATATCTTCACCATTCTAATCTAGTCTAGCTCCGAAGTACCAGTCACTTTGTCATGGACAAAGGAACTCTATAAAAGTTAAGCAAACAAATAAGCTGATGGAAAGAAGCTGAGAATTAAATACATACAGATTCTAGACATGTTCGGGTCTTCATCTTGAATTTCATCGGCTGCTCTTAAAATGGGATCTATGTCCCTACTGTTCGAAAGCGAAGATGGTACATTTCCAGCAATGCCACCAGTAGGTCGCCCATAAGCATCGATACCGGTTCTCTCCCTCCGAAGTGCAGCACGGACCAAACGCTCCCACAGATTTCCCACATGAGACATTTATAACACTGTATGTGTAGGAAATACAGTCTCAGAAGTTATACTTCATCTCAATTCACTCTAGAACCAAAAGCAAGAAACGTAAACCTTATTGAACAACTTTATCAACAAAAAAAAAACTTTATTGAACAAGATTGAAACATATAAATTCCAACATAAAGATAGCAGAATGTGATGGTTCGAAAAGAATATCCTGAAAACAAGAAAAACAAAAACAGGAGGAACGAGTTAGAAGTAAACAGCAACATATAAGCAAAGGTAGATAAATGAAAACATAAACAAGGTAATGAGGGTATGAATAACCACACACTCCTGGTCTAGCAACTGGCTCGATAACCTACACACCCCTGGTCTAACAAAGGGCTTGGTTACCTACCTACCAGCTCGCTAACTCTACTTCCACCCCAGTACCTCTCACCTTGAAGCGCCCGACTATGATAGTTACAGGCTTACAGCTTCAACCAATCCAACCAAAATTAGTGACAAAAAGAACAAATCAATCAAAGAGGCAAAGCAGTTCAAATTTAAAATTACAACAGCATAAAGTTTGGTTCCTTTAAACGATAGAGCCATACCGAAGTCAAGCTTGCAAAAATCACTAAACCCTATAACATAGATGATACAAGAAAAGGGATATTTTGGCTGTGTTTGGTACATGGGACAAGACAGTACAAGACGGGACAAAACTCACTGTCCCATGTTTGGCGTGACATGGGACAGGACAAAAACTCAGTGACCCACGTTTGGCACGACATGGGACGGGGACAAGGACCGGGACAGGATGGGACAAAAAGGGCTTTTTCTTATTCCACCAAAATAGGTAGAACAACATGGGACAAGAGTCAGACAGAAACTAAAAAATGATTGATCTACCCTCATTTGATATATAAACCTAACATGGTATTTGTTCTAATGTTCATCACCACCCATCGCCGCCACCACCACCATCGGCAGCCACCGGTAGCCACCGCCAACCACCATCGGCCATCGGCCACCGGTAACCACCGCCAACCACCTCCACCTCTTCCTCCACTACAACAACCTCCTCCACCACCTCCACAACCACCGCCCGTCGCCACCACTACTACCATCATCGACCACCGGCTCCACCTCCACCGATCACCACCACCCATCGGCCATCACTGCCACCACCACCGATGTCCATCGGTAACCACCGTCGGCCACTTCCACCTCTTCCTCCACTACAACAACCTCCTTCACAACCTCCACAACCACCGCCCATCGCCACCACTACCATTGTCGACCACCGATCGCCACCACCACTGGCGGTCATCGGTAGCCACCGCCAACCACGCTCATCCACCTCCACCTCTTCCTCCACTACAACCTCTTCTACCACATCCACAACCACCATCCATCGCCACTACCATCATCGACCACCTCCATCTCCACAGCCACCGATCACTACCACCCATCACCACTTATACCTCTGCCACATCGGCCACAACTACCTCCTACACCACCACTGTCTACCATCTTACGTCCTCTACAACCACCATCGTTCACCGGCCACCCATCGCCTTTACCTCTACGTGTCGCTGCAACCATGCCTCCACCAGTTCATAAAGATCTTCCAAATTGAATCAAACATAGTATTTCCTTTGTATAAATTGGGTTTTTTCGAACTACCATCAATTATTTCAGATTCTTCATTAAAATTTCGTATTATTACTTATGTATATGAAAATTGTGTAAAAAACTAAAAATGCTTATAAATTAAATGATTTAAATCTATACTTTATTTGTGTCATTTGTAACTATTATATGATATATAAAATCATCGAAAAACTTTTAGGGGCAACTTGTCTAGTCCTGTCCTATCTAGTCCTAGTCATACCAAACACTAGACAGACACTTGTCATGTCGAGTCCTGTGATGTCATGTCCAGTCCTCTTGTCTAGTCTTGTCTGCGTACCAAACGCTACCTTTCAACTGAATTAAAATGCATATTTTGGGGACTTTCCAATGAACACTAGATTTATACTAACAAAATGTTGATTTTACTAACAAAAAAGATCGAGTACAGATCTTTAAGAACTCAAGGAAGTTGAATTACGGTTGCAAGTTGCAGTTGCAAAAATACTAAGTCGTGACTCTGGGTGTTGACTACAACTACCAAAATGACATTGAAAAGGTAATAAACCTCGTTTGTCATCGTAGCGACTTCCAAGTCGAATGTCATCTTGCCCAGTCTTCCAAATAAGTTGTACATCACATCTAAAGTTAGTTGTTGAAGTTGTGTTTGATCACACAATAATTAGAGTTGTAAACGACCTTCACGTTGCACCAAGTCGCTCTTAATGTACCATAAGTTCTCCCTTGCATGAGTGAATTCCTAAGCTACATGCTCAAGTGGCTCACACCAGTAATGGTTTAAAGTCACATTTAACACATAATTTGAATGTACACTAGTTGTTTTATAACTAATGAAATGACTTTGGTTTGCTTTGTTCAATAGCAGTTCATACCAAGAAGCATTTGAATAACACCAAATGGCAATGTCATAAGATGATCTTCTTGTTGGTGATTTAGTGTCACCGGGAAATCAAGTGTAATTGGATTTAACACGAGTGCCGATGGGTTTCAAACTGTGATCTAATACAAGTTAGGCGGTGCGGAGTGCTCACTTGTTATAAGACGAGTTTGATCCCGGTCACGA
This sequence comes from Arctium lappa, assembly GCA_023525745.1. Lineage (NCBI taxonomy): Eukaryota > Viridiplantae > Streptophyta > Magnoliopsida > Asterales > Asteraceae > Arctium > Arctium lappa. The sequence continues at coordinate 13,730,029 of CM042056.1, read as the reverse complement.
CAAAATGGCGGGGGTCAAGGGGGTCGCACCTCCTTGCGGGGTCCAAGGGGCAGACCCCCTTGCGGTGATTCCGCTGACCAATCAGCGGGCGGGATCGAGGGGCGACGCCCCCACGGGGTTCAGAATTTTGGGCTTGGAATGCAATAGAAAAAACTCGGTCATAATGAAGAAAAATTCAGTTTGGAGTTTAAGATCAAGAGGTGTAATTTCAGACTTATTTCTGAAAATAGGACCAGAGGTTCTGGTTGATATACCAGAGGCTCTCTGGTTGGTCGTGCTTCTGGCCGGGACTCTCTGGTCTGGTTGGTTATGGTCGACTACCTCTGGTTGGCTATCTCTGGAAAGGCTAAGTCTAACCTCTGGTCTCGTATGACTAGAGCTTTGGACGTGCAGTTACTGAACAATTATTGTGCAGTTATTGCCAACCCATGATCTTAGTTGAAACGGTTGTAACTGTCCATTACTGCTAATAATTAGTCATAACTGTCATTTCAGTTATTTTCCTTCTTTTACGAATGGAACTAGTATATATACCCTATATACTTATGTTTTGGAGTCTTACGTTTTTTAAAAACCTTCATATACTCTCCGGTAATTTTACTCTCGTTTTTGTGCCTAAAAACGATAGTGGTCTTGAGTTTTATCCCAGATTGAATTTCGTGTAACCCAAGGCATAGGGTCGAACGATTCTCAAGCAATCCAGTTACTGATTCTATTACCCTATTTTCTCTAACACTTCTTGCAGGGGAGGGTTTTAAGGGCAGGAAATCGAAGATCCTGAATGAGTTTGTTATAAGAAAACACTCACGCTTAAAAAAATCAATGTGAATTTCTTTTCAAAAGCTAGTCACGTTGAAAAAAGATGTCTCAAAAAAGTCGTGTTTGAAGGGCTTTTTATAACAACGCAGTCGTATTACAAAAAACTAGACATCATAAAACCAAACACTGTTCATAAAAATATTGTTATCATAACAAACCGCTGTGTTTTGAAATTTAAATTATAACAGCATTTTAACAGCTATGTTAAAATAGAGAAAAGTGAAATTTTATCAATTTTTCTGCTCCAATAGCTATGCTATACCATATATTAAAAATAAAGAAAAGAAGATAGAGTGTAAAAATCTCCAAATTTGGAGAAATCTCTAAAACTCCATATTTAAGAAAGATTTCTCACAAATAGGAGACATGAGAGAAAATAATATTTTATTAAATGTATTGAATAATATAGTTAATGGTCAGAATTGCTAAAATAGAGTAGTTGTTGGAGTTTGATGTAATCTTTTTAGATATTTTAACTTTCCATACTCTATTTTAAAAAAATTATAGCATAGCTGCGCATCTCCAACAGCTATGCTAAAATGGAGAAAATTGAAATTTTAGCAAAAAATTTGCTCTAATGGCTATGTTATGTTGTATGCTAAAATGGAAAAAAAGATGCGAGAGAAGATAGAAATCTCAAAATTTGGAGAAATCTCAAAATTTGGAGAAATCTCTAAAACCCACTATTTAAGAACAAATAATAATTTTTAATATTTCCACCAATAATAGGCATTGAAGAAAAAATGTTTGTGATATAAATAATATTTTATTAATGTATTGATTGTTTTAATAATATAATCAATGTTACAATCTCTAGAATAGAATAGTTGTTGGAGTTTGAAGCAATTTTTTTTAGAGATTTAACTTTTGATACTCTATTTTAGAAAAAATATAGCATAGCAGTTGTAAATGCTCTAAGAACAGTGAGATTTATTTTTCGAAAATATAATGTTAATTATGCTAGCTAAAATATTAATATTCAAAAAACGAAAGTATTCTTTAAAATACATATTGACATACATATTATATATATATATATATAGGGGGAGGATCATTTGTTAACCGTGTGTTTCTTGCTAACTATGTGAACCGTCATCAACCAATAAGATTGCAAGGTTTATTTATGTTTTATTTTTTTTATTTATTTAATAGAAAAGGGTAGTATTGTCATTTTGATATGTAATCTTATGTCATTAATTGTATAGGAGTTACAAATATCAAGATTCCAAATTTAGGTGTAGGTTACGATTTCAGAATTGTATCATTTTTCATATTTTTTTTGAATATTTTGAATATTTTTATAGTAGATTTGTTATTTTTTCGTTAAATCCGTATATCGTATAGTTGGTCTTTTCGAGAAATTTGTCCGATATACGAGATGAACATACCTGTCATGAACCAAACAAGGACATGCAATGAACTGTAATGAATGATCATAGATGTTCATTCGTTATATACATGCCCATATATGTTCATATACGTTCAACAAATATGTCAAATGAACTCTAATGAATGATCATAGATGTTCGGTCGTGATATATATGTCCATTTATTTTCATATACGTTCACTTTCTCAAATGAACACTAATGGAGTGGTTGTTAACATATACATGTTCATATATGATCCCTTACAAATTCTTTTACTTTTTTCCCGTCCCATTCATACTAATTTTGTTAACATAATTCAACCATTAGTAAGTCATTGTTAGCCTTGGTTTAATATATATGTACAATAAAAATATGATGTCATTATTGATTTTTTTTTTGTTAATTGTAACATTTATTTAATGTGGGGGTTACAATACTAAATGTGAAAAATGGTTATGAATTTCCTCAAAAGCCCCTATCATATATGTTCCATATAATTAATTATTAATAAGGCTAATAAATAAGAGTTAATGCAAATGGGTTTTAATCTTAGCCCTTCATCTTAATATCAATGGTCAAGATTTGGTTCACAAAGTTAGTACAAAAAATCGGGTTAACAAATGAACCCGACCCTATATATATATATATAATTTAATATTTGATTTTTATTAACTTCTAATAGTTTATATAATTAGTAGTAAATTACGATTTTAGTCCATGTGGTTTGTTGAAAATTTCTATTTTCGTCCTTATGGTTTTAAAATTACGATTTTCATCCCTATGGTTTATAATTCATTACCTTTTTCGCCCTTATAATTTAAATTTTATTGTTTTTTTCATCCCTATGGTTTACAATTCATTTCTATTTTAGTCCTTCATACTAAAAAGTAGTGTTTTGGCCTTAGGGACGAAAAAGAAATGAACTGCAAACCATAGGGATGTAAACCAAAATTTCAAAACCACAAGGATGAAATTCACAATTTTTAACAGACTACAGGGACGAAAAACGTAATTTACTCTAATTATTATTTTTATTTATTGAGTTTAAAATTATTTTTTAATTATTTTGATTGAATTAAAAAAAAACTAAAAATCAAATTTTATTTTTAACATCAAAATAACAATTGTCCAAGGACTTAAAAGGCACTCAAAATCAGAAGTTCCTTGAATTTTTCTAAACTTTTCAGAGTGTTATACAATATAGTATATACATATAGCTTTATAGACTAAAACTTAGTTAAAAGTATATCATTTTATAGGTAAATCGTCATTACTCTTATTTCAAAAAAAATCTAAAAAATAAAATAATTATATGTAAATGTGTTTAACATATTTCACAAAGAAAAACCTATCAGAGTTCAACATGAATTTAGTCAAACAATTAATATTTTTTATAAATAAATCAATTTTTTAAACAAAATTCAAAAATAAAAATAAGTCATTATATATTTAAGAGTAAACTACAATTTGGGTCCCTAAATAAATCAAATTTTAAACAAAATTTAAAAATAAATTAATGAGATCTTTGAAAGTGAGACCTAATGGTTGGACGATTTTACCCCTGGTTTTAACAAATAAATTAGACAAGTTAATGGTCAGGTCTCATGAAAGATAAAAACTCTACTTATTAACATTTTTAAAATTTTCACTAAACCTCAAGGACCAAAATTGTAGTTTACTCTAAACTTTTTGTCTTTTCCATTATCATTCCCATAAGCGACTCCCCTAATACCCCCAGCCATGCAATCAGTTAGGGGTTGCTTGGTAGGGTGTTCACGGTGCGGTTTGGGGTAAAACTGTAAACCGCACCGCATATGCGATTTGAACATTTTCTCAAACTGTAAACTGCATCGTATATACCTCAAACCGCACCAAACCTCGCACATGCGGTTTATGCGATTTGTACCTAACGCACTCTACATCTATAATCCAATAATTAGAAGATTAAAATTTCATTTTAAAATCAACGATAATGTAACCGTAATCCAAAAAATAAAAATATTCAACATGTCGGATTTCACATATTACATAAATATTGCAAGTATATATACATATATGTGTGTGTAATATATAAAATTGAAAATATACATATATATATATATATATATATATATATATATATATATATATAATATGCGGTGTGGTGCAGTTTGAACCGCGGTTTGATAACTCAAAACCGCAAACCACACCGGATAGTGCGGTTTGGTAAAAATGCAAACCGCAAACCGCACTGCAGAAGTTCTAAACCGCGCTTTGGGGTGCGGTGCGGACGGTTTGTGAGGTTTGACGATTTAGATGAACACCCCTAATGTTTGGTTTACGAAGGGAATGAAAATGCGAATGAAAATGAAAATAACATGGAATGGCAATATTCGCACTAATTTAATCGACGATGAAAATTTAGGCTTCCGAAGAAATAGACTAATTATTTATAGAAAATCAAATAGTTTTTGGTTTCTATTCTTCTTTAATCTAACTTTTATTATATTTTATAGGGAAAAGTCCAAAAAAACCCAATGGACTTTAATGTTTGGAGTGATTAAGTCCTTGAACAATTTTTTGGAACAAATAAGTCCTTGGACATGTCAAAACCTGTTAACTAAATCCTTGGACTTTTGATAACATGTTGAATACATCCTTATTACTTAAAAATGTAACTTGCAACCCATATAGCAGGTAAAACTACAAATTAAAAACAAAGTCATCTACTTTATCCGCCTACAAATTAAAAATGAGAAAATTAACTAAAATAGTCAATCTCATCAACCAAATTCATTTTTTTTACCATTTTTCAAAGTTTTTTTTCCCTAAAATTGCCAAAGTTTGCACATAATGTTTTTTTCCTACGTAAGGATTGTTTTTTTCCAAAAAAATAAAAATAACAAACATCCTCACGTAGAAAATTTTATGTGTAAAGATTCACTTTCTGCTTATAGTTTTAGAAAAAATTTACACTTTGCATTCTTATAAAGTTATAATTAGTTATTTAATTTATTTTATATCAATTACTTTTTCATTTACATTTTTATTTTATTAACATACATAATTGAATATTAACTAAAATATATAAAAAAAAAATTAGTTTTTTTACAAATTACACCATTACAGTCGTTTCGTCAATACGTTCAAAATGAACTCGACATTGTTTTTGAACTTTATCTTGTATTATTCAATATCATAAATACGTACGAATTATTTTTAATATTTACCCTTTATAATTACAGATTAATCTTATATTATTAAATAAATAACCTTAAAGGATAGAAAGTGTAAATATTAAATATTTAAATATAATTAGTACGTATTTATGATATTTAATAATATGAGATTAAATCCAAAAAAATCAATATTAGGCTCATTTTAAACATAATGACAAAACAATTATAATATTAATGGTGTAATTTGTAAAAAACGTAATTTTTTTTATGTATTTTAGTTAATATACGATTATATGTGTTAATATAATAAAAAGTTAAAATAAAAAAGTAGAAAATATAAAGTAAATTAAATACCAAATTATTAAGATGTTTTCTAATTGTTTCTCTCTTTTTTTTTTGCCAAAAACAGTTTTTAAGGCAAAAAAATAATATTTTTTTTTAACGGCGGAATTTTATAAAACTAGCAAGAAGCTAGAAAAGAAACAATTACATCAAAGTAATGGCAAGAGAAGGATTAGTAAGTCAACCAACCCAATTAATAGACAGATTGTTACTTCTATGATTTACCCAAAAGTAAGCACGAGTTATAATGTTGTCAAAATGCATCGCCTTCCTTGGCTTCGGGTTGCCAAAGAGAATACCATTTCGAAACACTCATATAGACCATAAAGTGGTAAGCGTAACGGCCTCAAAACACAAGAACACCTCCCTCTTCAACTGAATAGAGTCGATCCAAGATATCCAATCCGAATAAGTATAGAGATTTGGAATATCCATACGCCACCAGCGACCGATGAGAGCCCATAAGTCTTTAGTGACAAGACATGAAAAGAAAAGATGATTGTAGTCCTCCACTCCTATATCACAATTAGGACATAAAAGAGACGAAACATCGATACCTCTTTTATCCAAATTTATCCGAGTAGGGAGCCGATTGAGACGCAACCGCCACGCGAACACATTAACTTTGATGGGAACAAGTCTATTCCATCTAGTAGGACGAGATTCCACCTCCAAATGACTAGAGTCAATTAAACGCCTAGCTGAAGCCACTGAAAAATCACCCGACCCTTCTAACAACCACACCCATCTATCCTTTTGGCTGGAAGGCACAAAGGTAGACAAGATTTGTTGTAGTTCACTAAATTGGACAGCTTCAACCCCACCTCTCGGCGGCCTTCGAAGACACACATCCCAACACCCTAACTCCAAACGAGACTTGACATTCGCCGATTTATCCAATTCTAAAGCGTAAACTCTAGGAAATTGAATTTTAAAAGGAGAATCCTCAAACCAAACATCATCCCAAAAAGCGGTCAAAACACCATCACCCACCTTTTTCTTATAGAAAGAGAAAAGATCAATGTTTTTGTCCTTTAGAAAGTTGACCGATTTTATAATAGAGACCCATGTTGAGTTCGAAAATTGCCTAGGAACATTCGAACCAATTAGACCCTTCTCGCCATAGATGGATTTAATAATTTTAACCCAAAGTGCCTCATCCTACAACCAAAACCGCCAAATCCACAAGGCAAAAAAATAATATGCTTCGACTATTTAAGAAAAAAACTTTGAAAAGTGCTTAAAATTTTAATTTTGTTGATGAGATTGACTATTTTAGTTAATTTTCTTATTTTTCTTATTTGTAGGGTGATAAATAGGTGACATCTTTTTTGTTTTTTCTTTCAATTTGTAGTTTTATCTGTTATGTAGGTTACAAGTTACATTTTTAAGTAATAAGGATATATTTAACAGGTTTCCAAAAGTCCAAGGATTTATTTTGTGTGTTTTGAAATGTCTAAGGACTTATTTGTTTCAAAAAATTGTATAAGGACTTAATCACTCCAAACACTAAAGTCCATTGGTTTTTTTTAGACTTTTCTCTATTTTATATTACGTTAATTAAAATCCAAACTACAGTCATAAAAGTTCTTTGATCCATCACTGAATTATAGAGAAGGATTAAAGAAAAAAATGGTCGATCCATAAATTCAGGTACTACCAGGACACGCAGCACACATTTTTTGCCAGAAATCTTTCCATTTTTTCAAGCGAAATAAATAAATAATAGAACAAATTAGGAAGATAAATATCGGATAAATTGATTTACCGAATTGCAGGTGATTACCAATGGAAGGTACAAGAGTGTGATGCACAGCAATCATAAATTGAGACCAGTAGCAAAAAATCAGAATGCACAAATCGAGATAAGTAGCAGAAATCAGAAAGATGAGAATTGAGAAATAGCAAAACAATGGCATAAATCAGAAAGCAGTCGCAAAAATCGAGAAATACCTGCCTGATGATCGCTGTGGAGGACCGATGTCGCGACTAGGGTTTGCAGTGCGGAGCGGCCGGCTGTGGAGGATCTCCGGCGAAGGACTGGGCAATGGTCCCGGCGCCGGTGGGGACTGGGGGCAGGGGCACCGAGGGAGAGTGAATTTTTATTCATCCAAATCTTCTTTTTTAGTCCCCAAAAGATTCTGCGTATGGTGCTGATCATGTGATTGAGGAAATGCGTATACGATTGAAATTCTGAAAATGGCTTGACGACACAAGATTCATTCTCCAACAACATTTCTTGCACATATGTAAAAGGTGACACTGAGGGTAGGGATGGTGATTTGGCCAGACCCGATAAGGAACCCGGTTCATCCGACCCGGGCGGGGCCGGGGATTCCCAGCAAAACCGGGGCCGGGATCCCCACTTGACTAAAACCGGGGCCGGGTAACACACCCCCGCCCCACCCCACCCCGTACCCGTTATATATATTAATATTAATTTAAGAGTAAACTATGATTTTAGTTCCTGTGGTTTGATGTTTATAACGATTTTCGTCCTTGGTCTTTCAAAACTGTTTTTTTAGTCCCTATGATTTCTATTTGCTTCCATTTTTGTCCCTCCATCTAATTTTATTAAAATTAAGTGTTAATTCATTTAAAAATTGAATTAGCAAATTACATATTTGGTTCTTGTGGTATATAAATTTTTAAATTTTTATCCTAATTTACATTTTTTTATTTTTCTTTATTTATCGTATTTCATCAAGACATTTATTTTTCTATTAATTATATTGTATGTTTTCATAATTATTATACCTTTAATTATAAAAATAATCAAATAATTTCATTAAAAATACTAATAAATACATTATATTTTTTTCAAAACTTTAGGTTTAAATCTTTTAAAATTAAGGGGGCGTTTGGTTGGGGGTATTAGAAGACAAGGAATGGAAATGATATTCATTATAGGTGTTCTATAGAACTCGTCGACAAAGACTGCAACCTCTCCTTTTCTGCAAAATTCGCCTGAGGGTTTGATAGATTTGATTTAATCAACAAAGAGACGGTTTGATAGATTTGGTTCTTCATTTTGATATGTTGTTCGATTGTTTATGTTTGATTAACTCGTTTTTTCTTCATCAGAAACCTCGATTTTTTTGTTGGATTTTATTTCTTCTTTTGTTTTCTGTTGATTGTTTTTTCCTTGTTTCATATTGGTTCGATTTTTTCTATGTTGATTCAATATGTTTCACTCATTTTCTTTCTTTTTTCTTTGTTTCATATTGGGTCTTTTTTCTGGTCACCGAAGTAAATGGTCACAAGAGTAAAGGGAAGAAAAGAGCCCTTTAACACCACCATGTTTTTTTTTCATATCAAACATCAACAATGTAAAAGAATGTAAATCAATACAAAGGAATGTAATGAAGATATTCATTCCCATTATGTGTTATATTCATTTTCATTTTCATTCCTTTAATTGAACCAAACACGCTCTAATATTTGTTATCTGTTGATTTATTAAAAAATTATTTATTTTAAATTACCATTGAAAAAAGTTTAATAAAATTCGAGAAAAAAATAGTATTATTTTATAACAACCGGTTGTTTATTGTTAAGATCACTTTACTCCTACCATTTCATATTTTCATTTAAACTTTATTTTTATTAATTAATTAAATTTGTTTAATATTTAAAATAAACACATACACACATGTATACATATATATATATATATATATATATATGTATATCAAGATTATAATTAACATGAGATTTAAGGTTTGTGTTTGTGTTTGACGTCACGTTAATTATGTGGCACGTCATGGTCCATTGCATGATTTTTGTAAGATCATATTGAAATATTCTTATCATTTTATTGTCTTATTTTTTGTTTTTAATATAAAACTTACTTTAAAATGGTGTGTATGTGTGTGTATGTTTTATTTAAATATTAAATAAATTTGATTAATTAATAAAAAATAAAGATTAAATGAATATTTAGAATAGTGGGAGTAAAGTGCATTTAACAAAAAAAAACGGTTGTTATAAAATAATATTATTTTTTTCTCGAATTTTATTAAACTTTTTTCAATGGTAATTTAAAATAAATAAATTTTTTTAATAAATTAATAGATAAAAAATATTAAGTTTAGGAGATTTAAAGCTAAAGTTTTGAAAAAAAATATCATGTATTTATCAGTATTTTTAATGAAATTATTTGATTATTTTTATAATTAAAGTTATAATAATTATGAAAATATACAATATAATTAATAGAAAAATAAATGTATTGATGAAATACAATAAATATAGAAAAAGTAAAAAAAATGTAAACTAGGATAAAAATGTAAAAATTTATATACCACAAGGACCAAATATGTAATTTCATTATTCAAATTTTAAATGAATTAACATTTAATTTTAATAAAGTTAGGTGGAGGGATGAAAATGAAAGCAAATAGAAACCATAGGGACTAAAAAGCAGTTTTAAAATAGCAGAGACGAAAATCGTTATAAATAACTAAATAAGTAACTAGAAAGACACGTGTCGCCTTCTTGTGAATCCATTTTTTTCATTTTCCCACCTAAACATGTATCTGGACGCATTTTACATTATACGTTCATTTAGTACATCCACATTCATTCTTTCTTAAATATTTCCTTAATTCAATTTTTTAATTTATACCTTACATTTACTACCCTTATAATTATGTATTTAGTTTACTTTTAATCCCTTACTTTTTTATTTTTCATTTTAGACTTTTATCATATAAATATAAATAATGTATATGAACTAAAATGTATAAAAAATATTTTTATTTTTTACAAATTATATCATTGTAATCGTTTCGTCAATACCTTCGAAATGAGTTCAATATTGAATATTTTTTGATTAATTATATTATTAAATATCATAAATATATACGAATTAATGTGTCGTGATTAGTATGAGATTTGATACAAATAATCACTAAATTGTCTTAATTTTTTTGGCTATTTCATATCAATTTTTATTTCAAGAGTTTTTTATAAAAACATCATCATCTTAAAATTTTTATACAAGAATTTTGATTTTTATCATGAAGTTTTATAAAATAACATTTTTAATTTTATTTTCTTGACATTATGATATTTTAATTTAAAAAATATTAATTATAAATGATGAAAGTATAATTAGCAATAGAACAAAGAATGTTGTGTTTAAAGAAGTATTTGGTAATTTATGATACGTGATTCTTATTTTATTAATATCTTAACTATTCACTTTTCCTTAATTTCATTTACCTTCTATTATAAATTTTGTTTTATAAATTCTTAATACTTATTCATATTTTTTATTAATTTTTTGCAAAACATATTTTGTGAAAATTGCTTAAAACAATGACATTTTGTAACCAGCTGCAAAAAAACAACTCCGAAGGAAAAAAGGTTTGGAAAAATAGTATCGTACTTTCGATGATCATTCATATACGTAAGATAAGTTTTTTTCGTATGATTTAATTTTTTTAAATTACCCCGTGTAATACACGGTGGCGAATCTAGTTTATTAATATATTGATATATAATTTATGTTATTCCCAAATTATATATTTGTTTATCTGATTTTTATAATAAGATGGTTATATGCATTCATGAAAACACACATATATATAATTATATATATATATATATATATATATATATATATATATATATATATATCCCTAACTGGATGAATGAAATCACAAAAAGTATTTGTGAAAGAAAGGTTTTGCAAGGGATCCAATATTGATAAGGGTTATACACACGATTTTCTAACATCAAGTATCTATATACTATATTATAAAACACAGATAAAAAACTCTTAAATAAAAATTATTAGGCACAAGGTACCATCATTTTATGCAAGATTTTAAAAATCTCTTAATTTACAAGTATCAAAGCACAAGATACATATTACTAATGCAGGCTTCTAACACTCACCAATTTGGTATGTGCAGGGTCTTTCTTTTATGCAGACATTTTCATGTATCATTATTAATTAATATATTATATTACTATAAATTTGTTTTAATTATATTCTTAAATATGTAATTGGTTATTTTTCTAGATGTCATTAAAATATATAAGATAATCATTGAATTCTAACAAAATGCTTAATTTTTTTATATAAAAAACATTATATTATAAACCTAAATTAAAAAAAAATTATAAAAAAAACATTATCACTTTCTCAAAATCATCTAAAATCATACTGTAAATTGACAAAAAAAACAAAAAATAAAACGAAACATTAAAATCGTAATGTATCTCGTTGCATTGTTCGAGTACGCTTCTAGTATATATATATATATATATATATATATATATATATATATATATATATATAACTTTCAAGTTTGATTTATGTAAAACAAATTAAGAAAATTAAAAAGTAAATTTGACCGGGTCGGGGAACGGGGATTTGAACGTAAGTTTGACCGGGGACGGGATAATAATCCCCGTACCCGCCCGGGGCCGGGGCCGGGCATTGTAAACCCCGCCCCGTTGCCATGCCTAACTGAGGGGTTGTTTGTTTTTTAAAAAAAATCTCTTAATGACTCTTAAGTCTGAATCGTTCAGACCTTTTTATACGCAACCTCTTATTAGTCATAACTAAAATAAGACTTCAAACTTTAGACATCTTAAAAAACAAACGACACCTCACACACCCCATCCCCATCCTCCTCAACTTTGAATATCAGGTTGTTCGACAATAGGAAAATAATTACAATAAGATAGAAATATTATATAATTTTTAGAGATAAAAAGAATACTTTATCAGATGAATAGAATATTTTAATAATATAATCAACACTGTAATCTCCATTCTCTAAGATAAAGATTGTTGTATTTAAATGTATTTATGTTTTAAAGATTTTGAGGTTTCATTTTCTATTTTAAATAAAATTTTCAAAAATATATTGGAGATGCTTTTATGTAAATTTTAATCTATATTATATTATAAAGCATTTATAAAAAAACTACTAAAAACAATTGCTAAAGTTTAATGTATCGTTATTTATTACTAATTAATTAAAATCTCTTAAAAACAATCATTAAAGCTTTATATACTATATTTAATGTTATTTATTAATTTTCAATCTTTATCTCTAACCACTTCAACTCTCCTAAAATCACTCCCTGCATAACTAAATACATGATAAAAATCAAATTTTAAATATAAAAAATCTAAAATATAATTAAGAAAATCAAACAGAATATTTAATGTTTATTTTATAAAAAATATATATTATTAAACTTAAAATAAATTACATTATTATTAAATTATCAAAAAACTCTTAAAAACAAATTTTTACGTATTGAATATTGTTTATTGATACACATTATTTAAAATTCAAGATTATAAGTCATGATGCATGAGTACAAATTTCTAAATCTATATGTTTGAATTTATAAGTAACTGATAAACATACTCAAAACAAGATAAACATCTCAATTTAAATATAATAAAATTTAAAATATATAAGATAATCATTGAATTCTAACAAAATACTTAATTTTTTTTATTATAAAAACATTATATTGTTAAGCTTAAATTAAATAAATTTATAAAAAAAACCCATTATCACTCTCGCAAAACCATCCAAAATCGTACCGGTAAATCGATAAAAAAACAAAAAATAAAAGAAAACATTAAAATCGTGATATACATCGCTGCATTGTGCGAGTACGATTCTAGTTATATATAATATAATATTATATATGTATATACAATATTAGATATAATATAATAGAGGGTCATTTAAGGAAGAACACAGTTGTTTGTAATAAATGTGAGATCCAATCTTAATCACACATTATTAATAATCAATAACTATTATTAAAAATATTAATTTTAGTAATTATCCATTAATTTCCAAAGAAATTAAATTTATGGAGAATATTTAAGGGTAAATTAGTATTTTGGTAATTATTCACTCCTCTATCATTTTTCCGACCGATGAACCTTACTCAGTTACTCTGTCCAAACTCCAAACTTATACCATTGTGATACCAAATAACTTCTAAAAAGCAAAACACAAACCCATTACGATACCCATTGTTAGGGTGAGAAAAGGCGGGTACCCGTCCAAAATTTCTGGAACCGGTCCTGGAACCAGAACCGGTTACACCGGTTCTTTATATTTGGGAACTGGTTCCGGTACCGGGTGCCTACTGTCTAATTTTTAATTTTTTTTATCATTCATATTATAAAAAAGCAAATATTAATATATTACAAAGTTCTAACGTAAATAAAATAAATACCACAGACGTAAAAACTAATACGATAAAAACTAAAAACTAATAAATACGACAAATGATACTTACAAAACAAATAAATATTACAAATGGTGCTTCCAAAACATTTCACGTCATTAAAATTAGTTGATGCTAATAACTACTACAAATGGTGCTTCCCTAAAAGATAGTTTATTAAATATTTATAAACAAATAAAAGAGTTCTTATTATAAAAATAACAGGTATCCATCGTTCCGGTTATGGGTACCCAGCGGACCGGGTAACCCGTCCTGGAACCGGTCCCGACGGATACCCAATGGTTAATGGTTCCAAAAAAACGAGAGTCAGAACCGGAACCGGACCCAATCACATCGGTTTCGGTTCAAGAACCACCAATTCCCAAACAGTTCTGGTTCCAAAGGCGGGTACTTGTCGTGATTCCCAGATTGCTCAAGTAACAATGAATATAAAGATCAAATTGTATTGAATGATTGTAGAGAGTTACAAAACATATGAATGGAAATCAAACTATCTCTCTAAAAACTCTATTAGGCGCACAACACTCCTTGTCGAATGAAAAACGGCTAACCCTAAACCACACAAAACAACCATTATATACTTAGGCCTCTAATAACCAAGGCCCAAGCCCATTACACAAGACTAATCCCAATAACAATTAAAGCCTTTTATAACGCTTTAAAACAAATAAATAAAACTCTATAAATACGTTATACAACTTTTAACGCACTAGGAGTTTCAGTCTTAACACCCGCTTCCAATGCTCACCCTTACCCATTGTGAGACCACTGTGATACCCGATGTGATACCCACTATATGCATTATGAACACTTTTTACATCGTAAATCTGAAGACTATAGTTTTAAATATAATATTTTGACTCGTTTCACCCACTGGCCACTGTGATACATTATGCTACAAGTATGTGAGTGAGGTAAACATGGTGGTGGATGGTGTGGACATGAAAGGTGTAAGTGCTAAAAAAAGAGATGATATAAAAAAATCAATCTGATTGAGAAAATTATGGTATCGGAGATAAACACTTTTTAGTGTTTGAATGGAGAAAAAATAAAAGTGCTTATAACGGTGCCAAACCGATGAAAAGAAGCTTTTCATAATTCATTTGATTATAACTTATCAACTTATTTGAAACAACTTATGTCTTTTTTGGTTATTTTATATGTATAAGTAATCTCAAACACCCCTAAATAACAACTTATTATTTTATTACGTTTTAGTATCACAATAAACTAATCAAAACACTTTTTATAAAACTCTCTTTTGTTACCACATAATTTGATAAACACTTAAAAAGAAAAAAACATAAGTTATTTAAATAAGCAATCCAAAACACCCCCTTTGTCGAACCACAGGGACCAAAAGTGTATATTTTAATGTACATCTTGTACTTCACAAGGTACAAACTCTAAAGCATAAACCGCGCCAGCAATGCAAAGTTGTAACTTGTCTCAAAAGTATACAAGCAAACACAGAAAGCAGCAATGCTTTTGCATTTGGCTGCCTGCCTGCCTGCCTGCCTTACTCTTCCCATACCAGTTCTCTACCGCCGTCCGCCATCCGCCATCGCTTCCTCTCTTGCGCATCTAACGTCTTCAAACTCTGCTTATTTCGACTAACATGTCGATGGGATCACCACCGCCGGCGGTCCCTGCTGCTGTGTCGGATGATTCGGTCGCCGATGGATTGGAGAAACAGAGTTCTAGTGAAGATGTAAGGGTTAAGTTGAAGCTTGAAGATCTGAATTGGGACCATTCATTTGTTCGCGAGTTGCCGGGCGATCCTCGAACCGATATCGTTTCTCGCGAGGTGAATTTTCAACATTTTAGCAATTACAAAACTGCGAAGAACGATTTCCCCTAAAGTGTTCAATTTTCATCTGTTGCTAGCGTGATTGAAAGATATGAAGAATTGTGTGAACTTGTATGTGATTTTAGATCTCGAATTCAGGATTTTATGTTCTTAATGTGTCTTGTAAGCTGTCATTGATGGTCTAGTTTTCGATTGTTTTAAGAGGCTAGGAATATAAAGAACTAAATAATGAGTGAATCTTTGCTTTCCTAGGTTGGAAGATAGTAACATAAGTTTTTAATTTGCAATTAGGGCTTCATTTTGTGAATCCAACTGTAGTTAATCGGGGAACTTTCATAGAGCAGCAAGATTTGAATGATTCCATGCCCTATGCCTGTATTATTGTCTCCTTGAAGCTTCTTGTTATTGGTTAGTGCATATTTGGCATTTGCGTGAGGGCTGAAGTAATTATTACTATGTTGGTCTGAAATTAGCCTAGAAATAACAAAAGAACAATTAAGTTCAGTTTCATTTGTGCATCTTAAATGGACTCAATGGGCAACAGAGGGGTATCCACCCTGTGTGAAATGTCTGATGCCTTGTTGGAGTGTTCATACATGATGCTGCATGCCATTTTCTCATTTGGATGTTAAAATTAGCAATCGTGCTCTTATATAAATGCAATGGGAGATGTAATTAATGTTCTCTTCAAATCAATTCTTTCTTTTGAGACGAAGCAAACAGTGGGGCAGAAGGCTCCCAAATAGAATATCATTTTCGATTGGGAAGGTGAATTTTACAGCATTTTCACTGTATGATCAACTATTATTTGTAAAAGATTACTGGTATTGTGTTATTCTTCAATTTTAGATTAGTCAAGAATGCATACGTCAGTTTTAGTTCAAGTAGTAGTATTTTCTGATGTATTTTATATGCTAGTTTTAAGCTTTGAACTAACTGGATACCAAGCAAATTCTAAAAATCTGGTATGTTACCGTTGAATTTTGTTTCAGGTGCTTCATGCTTGTTATTCAAAAGTATCGCCATCTGCTGAAGTAGAGAACCCTCAGCTAGTTGTGTGGTCAGAGTCAGTTGCTGATATACTTGATTTAGATCCTAAAGAGTGAGTTATTTGTGTAAACAGAGAGTACTTATGGCAAGTTCAGATTTGATTTCTCAGAAATTAATCTTTCTATGTTTTATGTGTCATTATAAGATGTTTCGATGTCCACAATGCCTACCATGATAAGGCTCATTCAACCAACAATCGCTCCTTTGTATATAAATAGAAATACTGTTTTTCTCTTGTTATTGTCAGTAATTGTAACGTCTCACCAGATGACTAGGAGACTGATTTTGTTTATCACATAATTAGTTCACCGTACTTACCTTTTTTGCCTGTAACCACGGTATCAGGGTTATTTCGCCCAACCAGTTCATAGGGTTTTCCTTTCCACATGAAGCATAAATTGTGGACCTTCCGGCCAATGGGGGTAAGCCAAGTAACTCTCAAAGGAACAGATAGCATATAGTGGATTCGAACCTTAGACCTCACATATATTTGAACACAAGGCTACAGGGGATTGATTTCTAGGTTAGCCCCTTTTAATTATCTTTCTTATAATAACCACCTCTTTAGTGTCTACCTTAATATGACTACGATACTAGCAGACAATTCTACCAACCACCACCTTTTTGTATGGTGATTGACAAGTTGACCACCTTCTTACCATCAGATGAGTTATACAACAGAATCCATAACAATAATGTATTTTCCCTCTTAATGTTGCCTTTCTCTTTTTGTGTTTTACTCCCTCTGCGCCCTCTAGCCTAACTGGAGCATGTCATATACATTTATCATGATTTTTTTTTTAGTTCTGGGTTCTGGCAGTAATCGTCTTCTATTACATATTTTATGTATATGAGATGGATCTTTTTATGGGATTTTCTATTTGTTCTCTTCTATTCAGTTAGCTGATTTGATCTATATCATCATTCCTGTTTGAGAAGATGTCATAATCTTGAATTTTGTTATGGCTGTTGCAGATTTGAAAGACCCGATTTTCCATTTCTGTTCTCGGGGGCCTCTCCTTTAAAAGGAGGGTGAGTGGCATTCTCTTCGTCGACATTTATCAAGAGCTTTTTTTATTCAACTTTAAAATGCTGATGATGTCAGTTACTTATTACTCAGGTTGTCTTATGCTCAATGTTATGGGGGGCATCAATTTGGAATGTGGGCTGGCCAGTTGGGTGATGGCCGGGCTATCACACTTGGGGAACTTCTGAATTCCAAGTCGCAAAGGTGGGAGCTTCAGCTTAAGGGTGCTGGGAAGACTCCATATAGCCGGTTTGCTGATGGTTTAGCAGTTCTACGTAGCAGCATACGGGAATTTCTTTGCAGCGAAGCAATTCACAGTCTAGGAATTCCAACTACTCGTGCACTTAGCCTTGTAACGACTGGAAAATTCGTGAGCCGTGACATGTTTTACGAGTAAGTTTTACGAAGTAGAGCATTGTTTCCATTTTAAATGGCTTAAAACATCTCATGAGTCATGACCACTGACTGGTTTGTTATGGCTTCATGATTTTTCTCCAGCCGTATATTTATGGCTTCTACTATAAAAAGGAAAAAAAAGATGCACTTCGAACTTTAAGGTCAAACTTCCAAATTTTGAACTAAAATTTTTGGTATGATTTATGTAGCTTTTTGAATAAACTTTCCATAACCACATATGATAACTTCTTAAAGATCTGTACAAATTGAACGTTTCAACCAGATTAGTAACAAGACCCCTAGCGGTCTGGAAAAGTGATGTATTAAGTTTGACCTCAATAATCTAAGTGCATATCTTGTGTTTTTTGGACCACAATGAATAGCATGTTTCTCGTTCTATTTTGTATGTTCCTTCTGTGTTGTGCCCATCTTAGCTAATATTGGTAGAGGAGCTAGTAGCAAAATAACTCAACTGTGACAGCTTACCTGTTACATTTAACGCCTGCTGATAGCATTATCTTCTGTCTAAAATGCAGTGGCAATCCAAAAGACGAACCTGGTGCTATCGTGTGCCGTGTTGCTCAATCCTTTCTGCGTTTTGGCTCATTCCAGATACATGCTTCAAGAGGAAAAGAGGACCTTGACATTGTTCGAACTTTGGCTGATTACACCATTAAACATCACTTTCCTCATATTGAGAACATGAGCAAAAGTGATGGTTTATCTTTCTCCACTGGGGAAGGAAACAACGATGTTGTGGATCTGACTTCAAACAAGTATGCAGGTGAATATTTAACGTAGAGAAACAATTGAATGCATGTTTGCTTTTGTAAGAAATTCCCTCCATTGTGCAGAAGGAACCGGTATTCTAAACATTACATGCTTATATTTCCATGTTGTGTATGTGTGGATTTGTTGTTCATATGTACGCAGAGTGTCATTTTAGTAATTTGACAATGATTTCTATCTATTTATTTTAATCTGCATCTTGATCTTTTCCTTACTGGGTTTCAATTGATGGATTTTACCAGCTTGGCTGGTGGAAGTTGCTGAGCGTACTGCTTCCTTAATTGCACGATGGCAGGGTGTTGGGTTCACACATGGTGTGCTAAATACCGACAATATGAGCGTATTAGGGCTCACAATCGATTATGGTCCTTTTGGATTCCTTGACGCCTTCGATCCCAGTTTCACTCCAAACACCACAGATATTCCAGGGAGAAGGTATTGCTTTGCAAATCAACCCGATATTGGCTCGTGGAATATAGGCCAGTTTGCTACCGCACTTTCAACTGCACAGCTAATAAATAAGAAAGAGTTCAATTATGCGATGGAAAGGTATGGAAACATATATATTATGAGTTCTTTATTATTCTTGCTTAGTCACCTAAGCTGATTTTGAAGCATCTTATGTTGTTGATTTACTGCAGATATGGTACTAAACTTATGGACGACTATCAGGCCGTAATGACCAAAAAAGTTGGCATTTCAAAGTATAATAAAGAACTTGTTGGTGAACTGCTCAACAACATGGCTGTCGACAAAGTTGATTACACAAACTTCTTCAGATTACTCTCCAACATCCGGGTTGATTCCAACGTTCCCGATGAAAAATTGCTGGTTCCACTGAAGGCTGCTTTGCTAGATATTGGCAAAGAGCGAAGGGAGGCTTGGACCAGCTGGGTAAAACGTTACAGAGCCGAGGTAGCATGACCTCTGAACTTGTATATAAAATCGACACGTGCTTTGTTTTCGTGTGGCCCACCCCGACAGCAGTTTGTAATGCTTATTGATGGTTATTTCTTTTTATGGTGCAGCTATCTGCTAGTGGTATTTCGGATGAGGAAAGGAAAGCTTCAATGAATTCCGTGAATCCAAAGTACATTCTGAGGAACTATCTATGCCAGAGTGCGATAGATATGGCTGAACAAGGTGATTTTGAAGAGGTGAGACGACTGCTAAAGGTGATGGAAAGGCCATACGATGAGCAACCGGGTATGGAAAGATATGCTCGGTTGCCTCCTGCCTGGGCTTACCGTCCAGGTGTGTGCATGCTCTCTTGTTCCTCGTGAGCATTTTGGCTTGCAAGCGTAACATGTGCATAACAGTTAAATTATGTATGATTATCGTGTAGTCTTTTAGGGGACTTTTTTCCTTGTTATAGTTATAAATGGTAGTAATATTTCTGCCGTCAAAAAACTTGTCGCGAAAAAGGTACATTATTGTGGATTTCTTCATTTCAGTTCTGTAGAAAGGTATACCCTTGCGTGGGATTTACTGTACGTTTGGTTTGCTATTTTTCTCGCATGTATGTTTTTGTTTTGCATGCAGAGGGTTTTCACGAAAACAACCTTTTTATTTTTGGGATAGATGCAAAGTTTGCATACATCATATCATAGACCCTACATATGTTTTGATATGGTTTGGTTTTTGTTTAGAAAGAATTTATGTGGGTTTTTGTTTAACCTGGGGATTTTATGTCAAAACTTTCTGGTGATAATATTGAGTCAAAACCCCATCAATGCCTAGAGAAGTTTGTTTCGCTCTTTTTGGAATAAATCACTCCACCTCTCGCCATAACCTGAGTAGGCAAAATGGTATCTGCCGGAAAATAAGTAGGCAAAATGGTATCTGCCGGAAAATAAAACTCTCCCATATCGTGCTAGAATCGCTACGAACAAGCACAAAGTTGCCGGTATCATTCATAACACCATATGCAACATCAGAAATGGATCCAGAAGTACTCCATACTTCTCTGCCTTGAGGATCACTCGGTACGAGCCCACGCCCATTTGTCAGCTCTACTTTCGATCCTCTAGACACCGTAGGATTGGTTTCTGGATACCAGATGATGGTCTTGTCAGGTATCTTGTCATACCATATGGATAACACGAAGTTATCTTTTCCTTGAACTCGTTGGAACCCAAAGGCGAAATCACCAGAAGGTGAGAGCCATGGTGCGACATCATCTGTTGCTGTGAGGGATGTACCGACTGGTACAGAACCGTTTAGTTGTTGTGTGATGACTGAAAATGGTAGGAAATGGGTTAAAAGAATGAAATATGGGAGTTTGGCTTCCATTGCAAATTGGTAGAATGATGTGCAACAGGAATAGATACCACCGTTAAAAAGATGATGATCACTGGTTTCAAGTCAAATGAAGGACTTTTGGTGTCAACAAATAATTTTCTAGCAAGTGATTACAGCTACCCACATAATATTTATCTGATCTTGACCGGTTCCATGGATTGATGTGGTTTAATCAGGGAAACCCATGTCAACTTACACCCAGAAATATCTTATTTGGAAAACATATATAGTATAAATCTATCGTCAGGTTTAAACGAGAAAGCGGTTAATCTGAGAGAAAACGAGAAGTTTCAAGATCACACATGATTACATGTGATATGAACCCGAAATCATATACGATTAAACACATCTTGCATTAACCGGGATATAGCGGGCGACCTTCCCTGCAGGTCGCATTCTCCAAGTCGTCAGCGTCCCTTTTGGACGTGTTTAATCATATACGTGTTTGTATAACATGTAATTATATGCGATCTTGGAACTTCTTGTCTTCTAGCAAAGTGATCAAACTTCTGCATGCTCTCCCTCCCCCCCCCCCCCCCTCTCTCTATATATTTATCTATACTATATTATAAAGCACCGATAAAAAACTCTTAAATACAAATTATTAGACACAAGGTACCATCATTTTATGCAAGATTTTTAAAAATATCTTAATTTACAAGTATCAAAACATAAGATACATATTACTACTGCAAGCTCCTAACACCCACCAATTTGGTATGTGCAGAGTCTTCCTTTTATGCAGACATTTCCATATATCACTATTAATTAATATATTATATTACTATAAATTTGTTTTAATTATATTATTAAATATGTAATTGGTTATTTTTTTAAATGTCATTAAAATATATAAGATAATCATTGAATTATAACAAAATACTTAATTTTTTATATAAAAAACATTATATTATTAAGTCTAAAATAAACAAATTTATAAAAAAAAAACATTATTACTTTCTCAAAACCATCCAAAATCATACTGTAAATCGACAAAGAAAAAAAAATAAAATGAAATTTTTTAAAATCGTGATGTATCTAGCTGCATTGTGCAAGTACGCTTCTAGTACTATATAATGAAAAACCTAAAACTTGTACAAACTTTTGTACAATTACATTTACCACCTTGTACAATTACTTATTTAATTTACTTTATATCCCTTACTTTTTCATTTTTCATTTTACACCATTATCATATTAACACAAATAATCATATATTAACAAAAATGCAATGAAAAAATACATTCATTTTTCTACAAATTATACCATTATAATCGTCTCGTCAATACCTACAAAACGAGCCCAATATTGAATATTTTTTTTAATTTAACCGTACTATTAAATATCATGAATATCTACGAAATAATTTGTTTTCTATCCATACGTTTTATTTTTTTTTCCACCGTTAGCACGTTAAAAATATATAATCGTAAAATACGTTTCATTCTTATTATAAATTATATCATTATAATTTTTTTTGTCTAGTATATATATAAGAAAACTCTTTTGTCTCAACATCAAAGACCAAATAAATAGTCTTGGGGTTGCCAAAAACCGTTGGCTTGAATTTTCTGATGGTCAATTTTCTTCGGTCTCATAAGTCGTAACATAATATGTCGGTGAAAGGTGTAAAAAATAAAAAAAATAGCGATTAGGAAAGATAATTTGATTTTGAAGGTGAAACTCTTGAGCAAGGAAGGAGTAATTCAATTTTCTGATGTTAGATTGCAATTAGAAACCATGTAAAAACAGTATTAAATTCACAAAAACACACAGACAGATGAATCAATTGACTCTAAACTTTACCCTATTTGAGAAAACCCAAATCAAGAAGTGACTGGAGTTTTTTTGCAGAATTGGAGATGATATGAAAAGACTGACTTGTTGTATTGTGTCCTTCCTTCCACCGACCGAGGACAGCAACAACCAATTCAAAAGCCCAACAATCTATCTATCTCTTGAATAGCCCATCCATTCTAGCTTCTTCTGTGTTGCTAAAATGGACAAAAGCGTTTCTTCTGGAATCTCTAATCAACTATTTCTCAGACCACTATTTCATGATCCAATATGGTAAAATTGCGGCAATAGCACCGGCAGGATTGACTTCCCAGGTATTATAAACTAAAGGGAAATTGGCTGAAATAGCCATATTAGACCCTAAATTGCAGCCATTTCTCCCCCGGTTTTACGAAAATAGACCGAGGTCCGCTATAGCGGACTGCAGGTCCGCAATGCATCGCTAAAGGATAAAAAAGACGATTCGAGCTCAGGTCCGCTATAGCGGACCTGAGCTGGAACCGTCTTTTTTTGTCCTTTAGCCTGACATTGCGTACCTGCAAGCGGACCTAGGTCTATTTTCGTAAATCCGGACGAGAAATGGCTAGGAGGTGCAATTTGAGGTCTAATATGGCTATTTCAGCCAATTTCCCCAAACTAAAATAGTGTTCTACAATAATAAACTCTTAGAACACCATTAGATTGTTAGCATCTCCAACAACTTTTTTTTTTTTCTAAACCAGACAACTAAAAGTGAAAATCTCTAAAAAGTATTACATTCAATTCTAATATATTTGTTATTTTAGAGATTTTATGTAACATCCCCCGTCCCCGTGGTCCTGAACGGGTGATGTCACATACGGGACTTAACATAATTACACAACTAAATCAGAGCTACTAATAAACTCCAAACATATATTACAATCTAAAATCTTACACTTCAAAAAGTGTTTATAAACTTAGAACGTTTATATAATAATGCGATTCTAAGAATTCCAAAATTCCACGCTCGATCTCAAGTCCCGTCCCCGTAAACTTCACTTCGAACCAGCCGTGTCAGAAAACAAAAACACGGCTGAGCACAGGGCTCAGTGAATGGATTATAATATAAATTCGTAAATAATAATGAAAACATCAATAACGAAGCGGAAGACTTAAAAATTCATTCGATGAAAGTTCTTGAAACTCAAGTTCATAACAAAAGAGATGTTCAGTAATTTTCAAAGACAATAATTTTAAGAACAGTTCACACTTTAATTTCAAAACGTAATATAAATAACGTCCGTCAATTCCTGTCGTGGTGTTCGTGGGTGGCCAAACCATACGAACTGGGTCGGCATGCGGGCACACACAACGGATCCCCCGTGAATTTAACCACTGTCACATATTCTGTGGGTAAAATCTAGAATCGATTCATCCGCCCTGGAGCCAACAAAGTCAGCCAAGTCCTCCCAGAGTGGGTTCACGTAAGCCACATAGGCTTAACTCTGGTGGACCGTCATCTGCAGGACGCTATGACAACAAAGCCGCCATAGAAGGCATCCCAAATAATGTGCCCATTTATTGGGTTCTTCTAAAATCAACGAAAACTAAACATATGCCACTTACCCAAATGGCGATCACAGAAATTATAATCTATATACTTCACATTTTTTTCATAAACAATCTCATACGAGACACATTTTAATAAAACATCAAAATGTTCAAACAATTGATTCAATAAACCAAAATCAATGTGTAAGTGTGTGTACAATTTCGCATTTGTTGATCACATTCAGTTGATCAATCACAAGGCGGTGAACCACCTTTCGGAAGGGTCAACTACAACAAATAGTTGCCCACGATTCAAAAGAAATGAAATCCATACCTTGATCGGATTGAGATACAACACGTGATCAATCGAGACTCGGAATGAAGTTTAACCCGTTCGATTGTCTATTTAAACCATAAATTACTATTACTCGCATATCATAAAATTCAATGCTTATTATCCTAAGCTTAATAATAAAATTATATTCTCTTAAACATTAAAACGATCACTTGGTGTGTGCTTAAACATCTAGATATAAATATCACCATTTTGATTCTAAACTTTACTCGTTTGTAATTTTGACAAAAACAAACGTTCCTAAACATATACATGATTATAACTTTGTATTATATAATCATAATCTACCAACCAACTTCAACTACCCTAACTTACCAACTTAAATAACATAACAAGAAATTTATACCTCTAAGAAGGGCTCGAAGCGTAGATTACGAATATGTAATTGTTTCTTCGATTTGCTTCACGAAATTGACATAAATTTAGAGAGATGGAGAGTTCTAGAGATAGAGAGAAAATGAAATGAAGGTGAGAATGAGGGTTTAATTACAGGGACGATGGAATTGTAGTTTACTTGTTATAGTTTTTTATTTATTTATTTATTTTATATATATAATTATTAGAAGTTTGAGTAAATGGCGGTTTTAACCCGTAACTATTATGGGTTGCTATTTTTAATTTTGGTTCAATTCGGGTAAGAATAAATATACGTTTTATTTTAAAACCGGGTCTTACATTTTAAAACAATTTATATTATTATAATCTATATCTATACTATATTATAAAGCAAAGATAAAAAACTCTTAAATACAAATTATTAGGCACAAGGTACCATCATTATGCAAGATTTTAAAAATATCTTAATTTACAAGTATCAAAGTACATGATACATATTACTACTGCAGACTTCTAACATCCACCAATTTGGTATGTGCAAGACCTTCCTTTTATACATACATCACTATTAATTAATATATTATATTACTATAAATTTGTTTTAATTATATTATTAAATATGTAATTGGTTATTTTTTCTAGATGTCATTAAAATATATAAGATAATCATTAAATTTTAACAAAATTTATAAAAAAAACATTATCAATTTCTCAAAACCATCCAAGATCGTACTGTTAATGGACAGAAAAACAAAAAATAAAATGAAACATTAAAATCGTGATGTATCTTGCTGCATTGCGCGAGTACGCTTATAGTATTCTCTAATTTATCATCCCAATACACTTTTTAAAAAAACTAAAATAAAATGATAAAAATTAAATCTCATCAGTGAAATTGAATAAAATAATCATTTCTTTCTCCTACGATCAAGTTTTAGAAAATTCTCTAAGCTTAGAAAATTTTTAAGTTTTTTTTTCCTATTATAACAAACAAGATAACAAAACTGTTGGAGAGGTTTAGAGAACAAAAACACATTTTTTTAGTCTATTTTAACAAAACTGTTAGAGATGCTCTTACATTAGTTTGAAAATTTTATTATTTGGTTAATTGTTACATTACCGTAACAATTGTGTAATTTTGAATAAATTTTCATATTTAAAACAAATTTATTGATAAACTCACAATATAGTAGCAAATATAATAACAAGATCTGCAGAGACTTTTAGATTAGAATTTTTGCGGTAAAGGACATATTTTAAAAGATCCGACCAATGTTAAAAAATATTTTACATCTTTGTTAACATTACAATTATGTGATATTTATGAAATAGATAGATATATCTATGTTTTTCAATATCATTATTATCACATATATAATCAAGTACCAGATAAATACATAATCCAAAAGTTGCAGATACTTTAGAAAAAAAATAACACATGTAAGAGATAAACCAAGTGAATGATGTAAATGACAAAAGGATTAAAGAAAAGAATATCTTTATGTTATGATAAATCTAAAATGCTTTTAACTTATTGTACAAATTTGATTAATTTACATTACCGTAACAATTGTGTAATTTTGAATAACTTTTCATATTTAAAACAAATCTATTGGTAAATAATTACTTAACTATGTTATTTTTAATTTTATCTAATAAAAATATTGTATTTTCATTAATTTATTACTTATGTACGTTATGGTATTTTAATTACCATCATTATTATTTTCTATATTTTACTTTATCATTAT
The DNA here is from genome assembly GCA_023525745.1 of Arctium lappa. Lineage (NCBI taxonomy): Eukaryota > Viridiplantae > Streptophyta > Magnoliopsida > Asterales > Asteraceae > Arctium > Arctium lappa. The sequence goes on along the minus strand of CM042056.1, from coordinate 13,702,977 downwards.
TTTTTTTTTTTTTGAAAAAACTAGTTTTTTGGATATTTTTCAAAAGACTAGCCATTAGAATATATAAAAACTAGCCATAAAAAATATTAATTAGATAATTACAGTTTTAAATTATAGGGTTAAGTTCAAAGGAAAATCTCAAAAAAAAAAACGAAAAACTAAGGAACATTCTGTTAGTCATTGATCTGGACGGTATGCACTTGTCCATACAAGTAATATGTAACATGCTCACGTACATATGCACAAGTACATAATGTATATGCGTATATAAAAAAACAACAACTTAATTATTTGTATGCATAAGTGCATACCGTCTACATCAAAACTACTAAGGTGTTCCTTATTTTTTTCATTTTTTTGAGATTCCTTGAACCTCCCTCTTTGAGTTATATCTATCTATACTATATTATAAAGATGACATAAAAAATTCTTAATTACAACTCACTAAGCTTTATGTACTATCATTTAAAGCTATCTATTTAAAATCTCTAAAAAATAACTACTAAAGCATAATGTACTACCTGTAAAGCTTTTAACCCTACTTAATATATTTCATCCTTATCCCCTAAAATTCTTATCTCTAATCCCCAAACCCTAAAATTATGAAATTTGAATTCTGATAAACATAATCAAAACAGGATAAACATCTCAATTTAAATATAAAAAATTTAAAATATATAAGAAAATTAATGAATTTTAACAAACTACTTAATTTTTTTTATATAAAAAACATTATATTGTTAAGCCTAAATTAAACAAATTTATATATAAAAAATCATTATCACTCAATTAAAAAACAATTAATGAAACAATATGTACTACTTTTAAATGTTTTTAACCCTAATTAATAAATTTCATCCTTATCCCTCAAAATCATTATCTCTAATCCCCAAATCTTAAAATTATGAAATTTGAATTCTGATAAACATAATCAAAACAAGATAAACATCGCAATTTAAAATATATAAGATAATTAATGAATTTTAACAAACTACTTAATTTTTTTATATAAAAAACATTATATTGTTAAGCTTAAATTAAACAAATTTATATATAAAAAAACCATTATCACTCAATAAAAACCATCAAAAATCGTACTGTAAATAAAATAAAAAACAAAAAATAAAAATTAAAATTAAAATCGTGATGTATCTCGCTGCATTGCGTGAGTACGCTTCTAGTTAATTTAAATATTAATGAACATAGTTGTTTAAAATTAAAAAAAAATTAAACAATTTTCTTTTATAAATTAAATATTTTTATTTTTGAATGTTTTCTTTTTTACAGACGTGTATCGAACCAGGTCGTCCGCTTTGGTAGGTGGAAGCAATACTTGAAGTCTTTGGACCAAAATGAATCCATTCCATCTTCTTTATTATTACAACGCCCAGAATCAAGCTCACAAAATCCTATCCTCCGGCTGTAATCTCTCTTTCACAAGTTTAAAGGTAAGCGTTTCTTAAAGATTTCAGCTTCTCTAGGGTTTTTGTTTTTCATTTACCGCCCACCAACTGTTTGTTAGAATGCCCAACTGGGTTTTTCTCCCACGTCTTGCCATTCCTGATACCAAATTACTCGATGGTAATCGTTGTTGATGGATGATGATGTCACTTCAACTCTCACCCAATTGAAACAAAGAAAACTAGTTAATTCTAATCATATGGGTAGGCTTCAGTTCTTGAAAATTTGCTATCTTGTTTTTATTTTTTATCTTTGATCCTCAATTCCAACAAAAGAGCCATATGTTGACTTTAGATGTCAAATGGGTTAATTTTCGACTGTGAAACTGTTAATTTAATCAAACATTAAAACTAGTGGCAGGGATAATTGGTATAGAACTTGCTCCATATATATATATATATATATATATATATAGAGAGAGAGAGAGAGAGGGGAAGGATCATGCGAGAAGTTAAACATTTTGCGAGAAGCCGAGAAGTGTGATATCATATATGATTACACGGCCAGTGGGTGTGTTTAATTATATGTGATTTTACGTCTATGTATTGCCAATGTAACATGTGCTTAATCATATATGATTAAGCTTGTGTATCATATATGATGTTCTTGCATTCTCACAAAATGTTTAGCTTCTCGTTTGAACCTGCCCATATATATATATATATATATAATTATATATATATTTCAATAGATTTATGAACAAATGTATGATCTAGGCTGCCCATTTGTAAGTTAAAATGAAATTAATTCCTTTAAAGGGAAATAATGCTCAAAAAGCACCAAATTTGACATATACAATATGCTCAAAAGCACCTGTAACTGTCTTATTCCTTAACTTGTTTGCTTGCTGTTTTCCCTTGAGTTCTAGTTTGATATATATATATACATAGTATATATATACTATGTAACTAACAAATAACCATGGGTGAAAATGTGATATTGAATGTTGGGTATTTGTTTCAGAATGAGGATTCCAAGAAAGCTTGAGGTTTGGAGATTAGGTACAGTCAGTTACTTGGAAGCACTTAAACTACAGGAAAAACTGGCTTCCGATAGGAAAACGAGTAAGATTTCTGATACCCTTTTGTCGTTACAACACCCGCCTACATACACCCTTGGAAAACGCCGAACTGATCACAACTTACTAGTTCCTGAATCTGAACTTAAAAACATGGGTGCTGAACTGCACTACACACAGAGGGGAGGGGATATCACATTTCATGGCCCTCATCAAGCCATCCTATACCCGATTCTTTCCTTAAGAGAGATTGGGCTCGGTGCTAGGAAATACGTAGAAAATCTTGAGTCAACCATGATTGAATTAGCGGCTCTATATGGTGTCAAAGCTCATGGTTTAAGGAAATTGGAAACTGGGGTGTGGGTTGGGGAGAGAAAGATCGGAGCAATTGGGGTTCGGATTTCTTCTGGGATTACGTCTCATGGGTTGGCATTTAATATTGATCCTGATTTGAGGTACTACAAGCATATTGTTCCTTGTGGGATTTATGATAAAGAAGTTACTTCTTTGAGGAGGGAGACTGATATGGTGCTACCTGATGAAGAAGTGATCCAGGAGCAGTTGGTTTCTTGTTTTGCTAGATTATTTGGTTATAGTGATATTATTTGGAGGAATGGATCATCGATAGTGATAGATAGCGATTCAAAACCGACATAACCCAAGTGCATAGATTGATGGAGGGATATTTCAATGAATAAAGTTTTGATTTTTGAAAACAGCATGTTGTTTTTTTACAGTAATTATTTCTGTGATTTAGTTGTTATAGTCTTGCACTTTATTGGTATGATGCTACATATGTGGGTATGATGTGCAAAGACCTTGCCTCTATCTCAACTCAACAATAATTACAAGGATACAAGATATGTGAACGTAAAGCGCATATTGATGCAGGATATGCCATAGAAGTTTATATATATGTGTGTGTGGACTTGGGATCACGTGAGACAACCTGAGTTCGTGAGACCTGTGAGAACACATTTTTACACTTGAAACTTCACAATACCTTCATAGTGTTTTTTGCTGTGAAGGTTCAATTTTTTTTTTACTTTCACAGTGTTTTGCTGTAAAGTTTCAAGTGTAAAAATGTGGTATCATGGGTCTTACGAAAATAGGTTGGTCTTACGTGAATCAAACCCTATGTGTGTGTGTGTGTATATATATATATATAGAGAGAGAGAGAGAGATGTGGGTTCATACGAGAACAATATCTATTTAAGAAAAAACGAGAACAACCGAATACATACAAAATCATATATGATTCACGTGCAAAATCATATATGATTCACGCGACTTTGCCGCGACTTAAGTCACGGGCGGTCCATTTTTTTGGCCGTTAATGTCGAATCACATACGATTTTGCATATGATTTGCTGTTTTGTTATTTTTTTTAAATAGTTGCTGTTTGGCCCAACTATTCCATACAGTTAAGTGCCATTCCATATCAAATATTCGAGGCATCAAGCCTATGACATTATGAGCAGGCAGTAGTGACTCCGAGTAATAAATGGTACACTATCACGACAACAACAACGTGCGCTTCTAATGAAACCACACTATTGACTAATCTTGAAGAATTGCAAGAAGACACGTTTAAGAAAGGAGAACAATATTGTTGTAGACGAAGACAACAACGAGGATGAAATCACGGGGGCGGACAACCCACCACATTTCCAAACAAGTTAAAAAATTAAATATTTTTTTTGCGACGGCAAAACGATTCGATAGTTTTTCCAAAATATACTAAAAATTGTTGTTGTAAACGACAAGTTAATATACAACAGATAAGATGAACTCACTTGTTCATTATTGAGAGGAGAAAGGCTTTAAATAGCCAAGTTACAACTGAAGATAAAACAGAAAAATTGATAAGCTAGCAAATCCCTAAAATGTCTGAACAACCCTTGAGACTAGGTGATTATTAGTAAAATTAGGTTTACCAAGTAAACACAGGATCTAAAGACTTGGTAAAACCCAATAACGGTAAAACTCCAACAATCCCTCCCATAAGCTAACGATCGAAGACAAGTTAGCTTACACTTGAAGCTTGGTGACCCCCATCATACTTCTGAGTTTCTCAAAGGTCTCAACTGTAGTGGCTATTGACTTTTTGTACTACAATAAACCATCCTGATTGTTCCATTATGAACTATTTCTCGAAGGAAATGGAAACGCACATCAATGTGCCTGCTTCTACCATGCATTACAGGATTCTTCGAAAGCTTGATAGTTGAGTCGTTGTCACACTGAATTGCGATTCGTTCTGTGTGCACACATCTCTTCAGCCAAACAGCTTGACTTGCACAACCAGCTGCTGTAACGAATTCAACTTCTGTTGTAGATAATGTAACAATCGGTTGTTTTTTCAACATAAAGACATAGCCCGAAGTACTCCTTCTGTTATCCAGGCCTCGAGCGTAGCCGGTGTCCGAGTATGCCTTTAATCCTTCTTTGGTTCGTTGGTATAGGACGCCAAACTCATGTGTCCTTTTAAGATACCTGAGTATCCTTTTTCACGGTCTGCAAATGCAATTCAGTAGGCTTACTCATGAATCTGCTCACAAGACTTACACTATACATGAGATCTGGCCGTGTAGCGGCGAGGTATATCAAACAACCTACAATTTGCTTGTAATTAGATTCACAGACTGCAATCCCATCGTCATCCTTGTTGAGCTTCGTACCTGGAACAATCGGCGTCTTCATAGCCTTGTCGTCCCACATATCAAAGCGTTTAAGTACTTTTGTTGCATACTTCTTTTGACATATAAAGTTTCCTACAGTTCCTTACACGACTTCAATTCCAAGGAAATACTTCATAGTTCCCAAGTCAGTCATTTCAAAAGCCTTCATCATCGACACCTTGAAGTCCTTCAACATGGTTTCATTGTTACATGTGTAGATTAAATCATCCACATAAATGCTAACGATAATCAAATTACCTTTTTCATTCTTCTTGGTGAACAAAGTTTGCTCGCTTGGACATTTTTTGAACCCTGTCAATTTTGCTGAACCAAGCACGGGGTGCTTGTTTTAAGCCATACGAGGCTTTATGTAACCTGTATACTTTCTGTTCTGAACCTCTCACTTCGAAGCCTTGTGGTTGATCGACATAAACCTCTTCGTTTAGCTTCCCATGAAGAAAGGCCGATTTTACATCTAATTGATAGATGTTTCACCGTTGTTGGGCAGCCAAGGCTACAATAGTCCTTATAGTTTCTATTCGAGCGACAGGAGCATATACTTCTAAGTAATCAATTCCTTAGCTTTGTGAGTAACCCTTCGCGACTAGTCTGGCCTTGTGCTTGACCAACTCACCGTGCTCATTCAACTTGGTCCCGTAAATCCACTTAACTCCCACCGTTTTTGCTCCTTTTGGCAGCTCAACTAGGCTTCATGTCTTGTTCTTTTCAATGGATTTGATCTCATCCATCATGGCATTCCTCCAATTTTCATCTTTAACTGCATCTTCAAAGTACACAGGGTCTGAAATTGCCATCATAGCCATATTTACAGCCTCATCTTCATCTTCTTGAGTTTCTTCCAATTCATCACCGGCGACATAGTCCTTTGTCCATCTTGGAGCTTGAGTGACTCGCTTGCTTCGTGTACTTGACTCAGCTTCCCCCCATGAACTGTGTTGTCTTCAATTTCACCAACTTCTGGTTCAATCTGGTCGTCTTCACGTTCGCCCACTTCTGATCCAGTCTGATCATTGTTGGTTTTGTCTTCCCATTCTAATTCCATCATCACCCCTTCTGTATGAGTTTTATTCCAATCATGTTGTTGATCTTCTTCAAACACTACGTCCCAACTACTCAATATCTTGTTGGTTTTAGGATCAATTAGTTTGTATCCTTTTGAAACTTCACACTAACCCAACAACACACACCTTAGAATCCTGTCATCAAGCTTCGTTCTACGTTCTTTGGGAACATGTGCATGGGCAATTCAACCAAAGACATGTAGATGGGAAACCGACGACTTTCTTTCATACCAAACCTCCTCGGGTTTAACATCGTTGAGAGGTGCATTTGGACATCTATTAAAGATGTAATTGCTCCAGTTTGTGGCTTTGGCCCAAAATTGTCAATTCTGGCATCTTCATATCTGATAACATGGCTTGCACCACATTCAACACGGTCCTGTTTTTGCGCTCAGCGACTCCGTTCTGCTGCGACGTATAAGCAGCGATAAGCTGTCTTTTGATTCCGTATTCTTTGCACACTTATTTGAATGATGTGGAATTGAACTCTCCTCCTCTGTCTGTGCGTAGACACTTGATGTTGAACCCCGATTCCTTCTCTACCGTCCTTTTAAAATATAAGAACTGAAGAAGCGCCTCTGATTTTTTTGCTAAGAAGAACATCCATGATTTTCTACTGTAATTATCAATGAAGCACAATATGTACTGTAACACCCTCAAATTTGGAAATAGCAACTTATTTAAAATTTCTAAATACATCAATAAAGGAATTATCTACAACCACAAATTAAGATTTAATCTCAATACAAACATTCATTCTATACAAAAGCCTATGATAAGAACGGGTGCTACTAATCCCCATGCATAGTCACTATCTCCATAAAGCGGAAGTCTTTGCCGAATACTTACTTTCAGATCTAGCTAAGGCTCTACTCTTCATAGGACAGCTAGAACCAACTCCCAACCTTGAAACCTGATGCACATGCCGACAAATAAAAAGGTTAGGCTTAACGCCTAGTGAGCTCAAGAGTTTTCAACATAAATAAAGATGTCTGTGAAAATAGATAATGCAGTTTAAATCATAATCTTTCAAAAGGTATGATTTGAATATGAAAACGACTCGTTTTCCATTAATATGCATTTTAGACGGAGAACACCAATTTAGACATTTTCCAATTCAAACTACTACAAAATGATGATACCAATGTAAACCGTCCCTTCATAAATTAGCTTTAACCCAAAACTCACTCAAAGCGCAAATATAAATTGAACTCTCCATTTAAGAAGGTACGGTTAAACCTTATATTTCAAAACACCCAAAACACGGGTGGGGCATAATACTCAACCCATAAAATCAAGGGTAAAACCCAATAATACTAAACGTCACCGAAAACTTGGATAATAAAACTCAATACCCAAAAACAACACCTTTCGGTGACAGGGGATTCCCGATTCCACAAAATGTGACGGTCCACAAAGTAAGCCCATTTTATGTTGTTATGACTAGTCATATAAACAAAAGTACACGCAAGAGATGTCAGGCTCAGTAGCTTTAAACGCACACCCACGGAAACTCGAGTTCAACCCCGTCGGATTCCTATGTCGAGCCCCTCATCTAATATCGTAATACTTGAGCACGGTAGGACTTATAACCTAATCCGAAGCCTAAACGTGCAGCACGAAGGACTTATAACCCAATCCGATGCCGAACGTGCCTCGATGTGGAAAACTAATCGTCCCAATGCCGGAACAATAATAAACCAAATACGGGGTCATGACTCCCAAATGCATCAAATGAGCCAAATAATACGCATACGGCCCAACAAGGCTCGAAGTCGAGCTACCAAAATTGGACAATTGTCCAACGACCCCAAATCAAATAAAAATACGATAAAACACACTCGACCAACGGATATGCAAACACTACGACTAAAAGTAAGATTATTTCAAAACTCGACATTAGTTGAGGCACCCATTTTTCCAAATGACTTATACCCTTATATTTCCAAAATGCCTCATAACCCAAATGACATGTATTTTTCTCAAACTTAACTGCTGATAAGAATGCGAATCATAAAATGAGACTATAAACACTCTTTCAAGTACCTCACATAAAAGTGCAAGTGATACTTTATAAAACACTCCATTTCATGATGATGCATAAAACCCGATAAACATTTAAAAGCGTAAATCTTTGACCAAAGATCCATTCATGCAATAAGACTTCAAAACACGTTCATTTATGACACATATATCAAATGCCCAAACATCCCAACTGTGGGTATTATACAAAGTTATAAAGTTAAATACTTCCAATAATCAAAGATTAGCAACTAACCGAACATTTGATAATTTCATGTAGAACACATAAACACTTTTAAAATAAACATTTTGGCATGTACAACGTTTTCACAAATCAACTTGAACTCACCTTGCTAGATTTAGGCTAAATCTAGATCTTTCCCCCAACTAGAGATCCTTTGAAGAACACTTGGATTCTCAAGACAAAACTTCCAAAACCTAAATCCATACATATTCAACCATACATAAACATAATCAACCACAAATAATTGTTTCCCAAACCATATACATGAATACCTCAACTAATACCAAAACCCTAACTTCCATAACCGAAGAGAATAGAAGATTACCTTAACCCAAGCTTGAATCCACCAACCAAAACACTTCTAGTTCACCAAAATGGTTACAAAACTCCAATCTATGAAAGGGAGAACAAAGGGTGGATGAAAACCAAGAAAACTTTGGGGAAGAAGATGAATAGTGAGAGATGAGAAACTTACCACCACCAAATACTCTAGTATACTCTAATATACTTCCAATCTCTTTCCATATCCTTGAAAAGCTCTCAAAAACGAAACCGTAGCAACTTGAATCGCCCAAATCGGAGTTGAAATGAGAGAGTTATGAAGAAATGAAGTTTGGGGCTGAAAATCGCGATTTTAACACCCTGAAACACCCAGGCGATTGTGCCAGGCTATAGTGACAATGTCATAATCGCCGGGCACAATCGCTGAGATTGTACCGAGCGTTTCTGGGCTCCGGCGACCTTGACAGGCGATTGTGACACTGTCACAATCGCCGGGCATTATAGCCTAGCGCGTACCGAAACTGTTTTGGCCATAACTTCTTCGTTATAGCTCCGTTTTCGCTCCGGAAAGAACCGTTGGACTCGTAATTGAATCCTTCATCCATCTAGACTATAAAATCCAGAATTCAAGTCCAAAATCTTTTATCATATTTTTCCCTAAAATCTCGGTTTCGGTTTTAACTCGATATGATTCCTTTCGAAAATCGGGGTGTTACATGTACCTTTTATTGCTGGCAGAGGCCGGGCTGATCGGTCCACAAATGTCATGTACTTTGGTTTGGGAATGACTCACGATGGTGTTTTCCAATGAGACAATGTTGGCATATTTCAGCAGTCTTCTCAAGTGGTGGTAAGCCTAGTACCATTTTCTTTGTTTCCAAAGTCAGCAGACCAGTATAATTTAAGTGACCATATTGTCTGTGCCATAATCTGGTCACCTCCTGATCCTTAGTGAGAAAACATTGCTCCTTCTTGCTGCTTCTTTTTGAGTTTCTGTGAGAACAAACATCCTGTTTGTACTTATTGATGTTTCAATAATCAACCCCTTGGTTGGATGATAAATCTTGCATGCCCCATCTTTAATCAAAATTGCAAGGCCTTTTTCTTGTAACTGACCGATACTGATCAGATTGTTTCTCAAGTCTGTGACATAGTACACATTAGTAATGACATGAATAACGCCATTCAAACGAATTTTAACATTACCTTTCCCAACAACATTCAACCGTTGATCATTTCCGAGCTTCACCGTTGTCGTGAATTGATAGTCAATATCGGAAAAACTTGCCTGATTACCGCACATATGATTCGAGTATCCCGAGTCAAGGAACCATGTGTCTTCTTTCTTTCTCTCTTGTAGTTCAATATGTGCCATTAAAAGCATCTCTTCTTCCTCTGGGATGTAGTTTGCTTCTTTACTCCATTCCGGGCATTCGACTGCAAAATGGCCAAGTTTACGGAATTTGTAACATTCCACGGTTGCTTTGTTGTAGGCATATCTGCCTCTGCCTCTTCCCCTTCCTCCCGGAGAGTATCGGCCTCGGCCACGCATTCCTTGTCGCCCCTCATATGAGACTTGTGTTGTTCCTTGTCTTACCTCATTAAAGACCTTCAATGCCTGACTGCCTGTTCTTCGTCTTCTTCGTTGCTTCTCTTAAACTTCTCTTCATGCACCAGTAATGAACTTTGCAATGCATCCAGAGACATCTCATCCGTGTTGTTCGACTCTTCAATTGAGCAAACCACAAAGTTCCATTTTTCAGTTAACGTGCGCAAGATTTTCTCTACAATCTTGATGTCCTCCATGTCTTCTCCATAATTTCGCATCTCATTTGCGACCAACATTAGAAGTAATCAGTAACAGACTCACTGTTCTTCATCATTAGAAGTTCAAAGGATCTCCTTAGTGTGTTCAACTGGGCTCTCTTCACCTTTTCGTTCCCTTTTGGTATCTCAGTTTCATTGAATCCCATAGTTGTTTGGTAGTGTCCTTTTTAGTAATCGTCTTCAATATGGATTTATCTATCGCTGCGTATAGATAATTCTTTGCCTTCATATCCTTCAACCTTAGTTCTTCCAATGTCTTTTTCTGAGCTACCGTGAGTTGTTGATTATCAGCCGGAATCTCACTTTCCACAACCCCCAAAACTCTTTGGAACAAAGGAGATTTTTCATCAGGAGACTCTCCAGTGTTCATAGTCCCCATCAAACTTGGGAATGCATGGTTGAGCAAAGCTTGATCCATCTGAATTCATCTCTCCCTCACTAGTGTTTCACTCGCACTGTATCTTGAAATTGAGTTTCGGTCTGATACCAAATGTTGCTGTAAACGACAAGTTAATATACAACAGATAAGATGAACTCACTTGTTCATTATTGAGAGGAGAAAGGCTTAAATAGCCAAGTTACAACGGAAGATAAAACAGAAAGATCGATAAGCTAGCAAATCCCTAAAATGTCTCAACAACCCTTGAGACTAGGTGATTATTAGTAAAAGGTTTACCAAATAAACTCAGAATCCGAATACTTGGTAAAACCCAATAACGGTAAAACTCCAACAAAAATATCATTATTTGAAAATTTGATATTTTATTTCAAGTAATAGCAACTTTTGTAATCATAATTAATGTATTAATTATTATGAAACAAAAAATGGACCAAAAAGTACCTATGTGTGCCAACAACATTAGTAATCAAAAAGTGTTTGTTGATTTACAAGAAATGTCTTATACAACTCAAATATGAAGGTTTTGCATTTCATTTCTCACATGATAAAGATGTATATTCGTGTTTTTGGTGTATTGTGTTCCCTTGCCACATGATTATGAAGATAATCCAATGCAAAGTAACACGAATGCATATCTTGGGACATTTTAGCCATGATAGTTCACCTGACATAGCATCATCAATTATGTATCGAGGCTTCCATGGGTCACGTATTCATAGACAAGGATTATCGTCACAAAACCCTAAAAGGGTCGTAATGTTTTTGTGTTGATGTCGTAAAAGTATTGCGATCTCCATGTAGAACTCGTTCCCTTCAAACCTGGTAAATCTAGTTGTTTGGCTTTCAATTTTGCCTTCAAATATAGGGTACGTATTTTGATTATCCTCCTGTAAATTTTGTAATACCCAATAGGATTGCAATAATACTTGCGAAGAATGATTCCATTCACAATCCACATATGGCCTAAGAGCATTTATAATAGATTGTCCAAAATAGAGATTTTGGGGATTTTTACTTCAACAGATTTTCGAAAACGTACGAGAGAAAGGATGAAAATCTCCAAATTTAAAGATTTCTCTAAAGTCAATTACTTAACGAGTGAGAAATAATTTTTTATTCATTCTACCAATATAATTGGTGTAAGTTGTCACTCCACTAATATCTAATTTCCTTACCCAAATTGTCTAACATATATTTCTGAAGGAGATCCTGATTTGGAATTATGATGGGAATCACGGGATCCCTAATATATATTCCGGTGTGTTTGTGATTGCTTATTTAAAGGCATATTAACTTATTCCGTTTATCACCGCAGATAAACAATTTTCAGTGTTTAAACGAGAGGAATAAAAAAACTGTTTATACCGTTTTGTCACCGTTGATAAGATGTTTTTAATAAGTCATTCCATTCTAACTTATTAACTTATTTGAAACAATTTATAAGTTTTTTTTGGTTATTTTACATGTATAAGCAATCTCAAACACTCCTAAATAACAACTTTTTAGCTTATTACGTTTTGATACCACCATAAGTTAATCCAAACACTTTTTATAAAACTCTACACCGAAATTTTTTATATAAAAGCATAACTTGTTCGAGAAGGGGCTGCTTAGTGCAGCGGTGGTCTGAATAGAGGCTAGAATTCATGTCATAAAGGGGGATGTGATTGGGTCCCTGATCTGTTGCTAAATGATTCGAACCAAGCCGTTAGGATCGTTTCTGTATCAGGTTTGCAGTCATTGTATTTGTGGACGTTTCATCTCGGGGAAGTTTTTCAGGATCTGTCGCGGTTTGCTGTGGATTATCGTATCTTGGGTATTAAAACTGGTGTCGTCGTTTGTCGCTGCAAATTGAAGTAGCATTTCGGCTCTGCAGTTGTCTATATTTTTTTTTTGTACGGCAACTTGGGCTACGCCCACACACACACGCACCCGCGGTATCCGGGCATCCAATTGGGCAGCACCGACTAATCGGCTCTGCAGTTGTCTATATGCTCGACATTTCTGCTGAAGTGAGGGGAGTTAGACATCTGTTTGGCTGTTGCTCGAAGGAAAAAAATCTGTGGTGTGGTGTTTATCAATGGCTGTCTGATCATTTTGGATGCTCTGAGGAGGGCTTTCGGTGCAGTTTCGGGCTGCTGCAGGGGATAGGAGTTTGGTAGGTTCTGTTCGGGGACTGTTGCAGATCTGTTTGGTTATGTTCGGGGCTGCAGTTTGGCTGTTGTTTCGACGGTCTTTGGCTACTCGCAGAGTGAGATGTGTTCAGAGATTCATCTGCAGCGTTTGGGCATAAGATCTGGATCGGGCTGGAGGTTGCACCCAGTGATTTCCTTCTGCAAATCTCGGTCTTGACAGCACACTTTGGAGGTTGCAGACCTCGTGAACGAATTTCTGCAATCCTTGGAGGCTGTGTTTTCATGCATATGCTCGAGTGGATATAAAAAGTCTCGTTTTGACTCTTTCGTGATCTTGAGCTTGCGGTGGTTTGATCCTCGCAAACTCCGTATGTTCTTGTTGTAGTGTATCTCGTTGTTTCGCGGTTTCGTTTTGTTGGTTAACCTTGCGAAGGGTGTTTGTAATATTTTTGCTGGTATGTTTAATAAAGGTTATTGCCGTTCAAAAAAAAATAAAAGCATAACTTGTTTTAAATCAGCAATCCCAAACACCCCTACCTGGGCAGTCAATCCCGCTGGTGCTAGTGCCACAATTTTACCACTATTGGATGCATGAAATAGATAGCGGTGTGAAATTCAACCCGCTTTTCTGGTCCATCGTTGTTGGGCTTTTCAATTGGTCGAAGAAGGTTGTTGCAACAAGTGCGACAAACGCCTCGCCTCAGCCACACATATACTGTAAGCTAATTTCTTCATTTTGGCCAGAACAGAAGCATACGATTAGTGTGAGTGAGTATTTTGTGGATAACATTTTCTTGACAATCAAGAATAAAAACTTGAGCTTTCCAGTCACTTCTTGATTTAGGTTTTCACAAATAGGGTAAGTTTAGAGTCAATTGATTCATCTGTCTCTGTGTTTTTGTGAATTTAATGCTATTTTTACATGCTTTCTAATTGCAATCTGACATCAGAAAATTGAATTAGACTTTCCCCTTCAAATTGACCTTTATCTTTCCTTATTGCTATTCTTTTATACACCTTTCACTGACATAATATGTTTTGACTTGTGAGACCAAAGCCTCAGAATATACTTCTTGACGATGACTACGATGCCAAGATTGCGGACTTTGGATTGGCGAAGCTTTTGATGACGAATCAAAGTCGAACGAATACTGGAATAAGAGGAACGAAAGGATATGTTGCTCCGGAATGGTTTAGGAACACTTCCGTGACGGTAAAGGTTGATGTCTTCAGCTTTGGTGTGGTGCTACTAGAAATCATTTCTTGCCGAAAAAGTGTGTTTTTTGAGAGCGGTAAGGAAGATGTATCGATTTTGACTGATTGGGCATGGGATTGCTATTGAGATGGTAGAGTGGATGCGTTTGTTGAAAACGATTTGGAGGTTTTAGACAACTACAAGAGTGACAGACCTTGAATCTCATACCATGTGATAATATGTGAAACCCTATTAGATTACTTTAAAAGGGAGGTTCACCTGTTATGACTCTAGGTTCAACCACTTGGGTTGTGGCATACCGGTTAAGGGGATGTAGTGGAAAATCTCATCTACTCCAGGTCAGGCGCTGCTAAAGCCCTTGTGGCCATGGAGGTTCACCTGCGATGATTCCAGACCAGCCATTCGTGGTCGCCCGGGGATTAGTCGGTGTGTGTAAGTTGGTTCGTAAACCCACGGTTACAAAAAAAAAAAGAATTTGGAGGTTCCAACATACTTGGAAAAGAAATCGTTAAGTCTAGCTGATGTGAAACTCTAAATACTAGAAGTTTGGTTTTCCATGAAACTACATATGGATCATTAGATTTGTAAGATAGGGCCAGAGCCTTTTAGCTTCAACTTTATTATCCTTGTGATCTTGTTTAGGTCTCTTTCCAGCTTTTAGTGGAAGAACAAAACACCTTATGAGACCAAATAAAATTGTCCATGAGAATATTTAAGTTAAAATCTTGAAGGTTTATGGTAAACCACCGCTGCGTTTCACTTACAAAAAGAGGGGTATATAATTTGGGTCCTGCTCTTGGGCCGGGTTGAGTTTATCTTTGTTATTTTACTGCTTTCAATAATCGGGCGGGAATTGCCTTTTTTTAGGGGAGCGTATTCTGTTAGAGGGGTATTCTGATTTGTTTGTAAATTGAGCTTAGCTCTCGGGAGAGACCATGGCCTCTCGAATGCCATTGGAGTGATTTTGTTCCCTGATATTTCAATAAAATACCACCAGTTTGCCCTAGTGTATACCAAATTGGTATCAGAGCAGGTGATTCCTGAAGATGACTCGCAGTACGACTTCGAGGATAGAGGATCTGGAGAGCAATGTCGGGTCGATTCAGCAAGCGTTGCAAACAGTGCTGGAGCAGATGCAAAAAATTTCGAAGCAACAGGATGAGGTAGCTAGTAAGTTGAATTCAATTCCGTCATCTGAGAATGCAGAATCATCGGGATCTAATGGAAGGAAGAAGGATACCGATGGTTATGATCCGAATCGATTTTTGGCCGTGAAAGGAAGAAAACTCGAGATTCCAGCGTTCGATGGGACAGATCCTGACGGGTGGATTCTTAGAGCGGAACGTTACTTCTCACTGAATCGTTTGAGTACCGAAGAGCAAATCGATGTGTCCTTCATCGCCTTTGAAGGCGATGCTCTCAAATGGTTTCAGTGGGAGCACAAGCGGCAACCGATCACTAGATGGGAGGAATTGAAGCGTATGATGTTGCGCCAATTTAGATCGTTGGCAACAGGATCACTGTGTGAGCAGTTTCTGGCCATTCGACAAGAAGGAACCATTGACGAGTACCGGCGAAAATTCGTGGAGCTTGCTGCTCCGTTGGAAGGCATACCAGAGGAAGTATTTTTAAGTCAGTTTATAAATGGCCTAGAAAATTCTATTAAGGCAGAGATACACCTCATGAATCCTATGTCTCTCAGCGATGCAATGGAATTGGCGTCGAAGGTCGAGATAAGGAACCGATTGGTGGGTAAGGATCGAGGTCTGTATTCGAGCAGGCACAAGTTCGGAGGTTCGTGGTTCGAATTTCTCCTCTGCAGCCTCTTCTGTCGCATCGGCAAAAACCGTGAGCGAGTTTAGAAGATTGTCGGATCAGGAGGTACAACAGAAACGTGCTCTAGGGCTTTGCTACCGGTGCGACGAGAAATATTCACCGGGACATAAGTGTAAGAAGGAGTTAAGTGTTTTATTAGTTCAGGAGGATACAACAGAAGAGGGGATACAGCAGAAGAGGGGATACCTGTGGTGGATGAGAAATCGTTAAACACGGTCGATGTGGTAGAATTGGGACAGAAGGTTGAGGTACACCTTAATTCTGTTGTAGGATTGACTAATCCTAAAACAATGAAGATGGAGGGATTAATCGGAGATCAGAAGGTCGTGGTTCTCATAGATAGTGGAGCTACTCATAACTTCATCTCAAAGGAAGTTGTGAGTAAGCTGGGTTTGGAAGTAGAGAAGACCAAGGAGTACACCATTACGATGGGGACGGGAAAAACCGTGCAAGGAGAAGGTGTTTGCCGACATGTTACGTTGTTGATACAGGGATTAAATGTGGTGGAGGAATTTTTGCCCATTCAATTGGGCAACAGTGACGTGATTCTGGGAATGCAGTGGCTCGAATCTCTGGGAGCCACTTATACGAATTGGAAACAACAACACATGAAGTTCACTTTGGGAGGAAGTCCGGTATCGCTGAAAGGGGATCCCTCGTTGGGCCGATCGATGGTGTCACTCAAAGCTATGGGCAAGGAGATTCAATTTGAGGGACACGGGGTGTTAGTGGAGTTGGGTTCGTGTATAGTCGACGAGGGGTTTGACAAAAGGGATGATGGGGTTTTTGAGCCAATACTCGAGGAGTATGACCGAGTTTTCCATATGCCGTCGGGATTACCCCCGATTCGTGGTAGGGAACACGGGATCATAATGAAAGAAGGGGAGACCCCGGTGAATGTTAGACCCTACCGATACCCGCACTATCAAAAGGACGAGATTGAGAAACTGGTAAAGGAGATGCTGATGGCAGGGGTTATACGGCCGAGTTCGAGTCCGTTTTCCAGCCCGGTTTTGTTGGTCAAGAAAAAGGACGGGAGCTGGAGGTTCTGTATAGATTATCGGGCTTTAAATAAGGCCACCGTGATTGATAAATTCCCTATTCCCGTCATCGATGAGTTACTCGACGAATTGCATGGTGCTCGAGTGTTTTCCAAGCTCGACTTGAAGTCGGGATACCACCAGATCAGAATGAAAGGAGACATCCAAAAAACCGCTTTCCGTACTCACGAAGGACATTACGAATTCCTCGTAATGCCCTTCGGATTGGTAAATGCTCCAACCACCTTTCAGGGACTGATGAACAAGGTGTTTCACGATGTATTGCGGAAGTTTGTATTAGTATTTTTTTGACGATATACTAATATATAGTAAATCGCTGGAAGAGCATTCAGAACATCTTAGAACTGTCCTAGCAATTCTAGATCAGCATCAACTCTACGCCAATAAGAAGAAGTGTGAATTTGGCAAGTTAAAGCTAGGATACTTGGGGCATGTGATTTCAGGAGACGGAGTGGAAGTCGATAGAACCAAAATCAAAGCTGTGGTTGATTGGAAAGTTCCAACGACAGTTTCTGAGTTACGAGGGTTTTTGGGTTTGTCTGGATACTATAGGAAGTTCATTAAAGGATATGGGTCGGTGGCTGGACCACTCACTGATTTGCTAAAAAAAATCAGTTTCAGTGGTCAACTACCGCCCAAGCTGCGTTCGAGGAACTCAAACGATTGTTGTCAACAGCCCCGGTCTTGAAACTTCCAGATTTTACCTCAGATTTTGTCATAGAAACTGATGCCCCAGGCTACGGGTTGGGGGTTGTTTTAATGCAAAATGGGCAACCAATTGCTTATTACAGCCAAGCTTTGGGGTTGAAAGCCAGGCAAAAATCAGTATACGAAAAAGAATTAATGGCTATTGTTTTTGCCATTCGCAAATGGAGACCTTATCTGTTGGGGAGGCCTTTTACAGTGCATAGTGATCAGAAAAGTTTGCGATTTCTGCTGGAACAGAGGGTAGTCGAACCAGAATACCAGAAATGGGTCAGCAAGTTGCTCGGATACAATTTTTCAATTGTCTACAAACCAGGGAACGACAACCGAGCTGCTGATGCTCTGTCTAGAAAGAAAGATATTGTGGAATGTTCGATCATGGGGGGGCCGCAATGGAGACAATGGGACAGTCTCAAGATGGAATTGGAAGCTGATGAGTTATTGAGAAAAATAAAGGCGGATTTGTTAGTCGATTCTACGGCCCATAAAGGGTTTGAGCTACGACAAGACCTGCTATTGTATAAGAATCGCTTGGTGCTGTCTAGAAAATCCAAATTCATACCCCTAATTTTCGATGAATTTCACGGTTCTCCTATTGGGGGTCATGGCGGGGAGGATCGTTCTTACCAACGGATAGCTGCCGAGGTTTTCTGGGTGGGAATGCGAAAGGATATTTGTGACATGGTCAAACAATGTGAAACATGTCAACGAAACAAGAATTTAACGGGGTCTCCAGCGGGTCTGCTCCAACCTTTAAATCTGCCTTCTACCGTGTGGGAAGAATTATCGATGGATTTCATCGAGGGGTTACCAAAATCGAATGGAATGAATTCGATTTTGGTGGTGGTCGACCGTTTCAGTAAATACGCCCACTTCATCGGTCTAAAACATCCTTTTGACGCCAAATCCATAGCCGAGGTGTTCGTAAAAGAAATCATTCGTCTCCATGGCGTTCCCCAATCAATCGTTTCTGATCGCGATAAAATATTTCTCAGTGGCTTTTGGAAGGAATTGTGTAAGATACAGGGTTCTAAACTACAGTATAGCACGGCTTACCATCCTCAGTCCGACGGGCAAACTGAGGTGGTCAATAAGTGTTTAGAACAGTATCTACGATGTTGGGTTTCGGGACAACCGAAGCAATGGAGTAAATGGTTGGCGTGGGCCGAGTTATCCTACAATACAGCATATCATTCGTCACTCAAGTGCAACCCTTTTAAAGTTTTATACGACCGAGACCCCCCTCCCTTACTGCGTTATAGACCAACGTCTTCTCCTTTACAGTCGGTCGAGCAGGAACTGATGACTAGGGATGAAATATGGGATGATGTTCGAATGCACTTACTGAAAGCTCAAGGCCGAATGAAACAGCAGAAAGACCTTCGGTGAAAGGAAGTCAATTTCGAAGTGGGAGAATGGGTTTTTCTGAAGCTACGTCCCTATAGACAGAAGTCGTTAGTCAAGGGAAATAGCCCGAAATTGTTAGCCCGTTTCTACGGTCCGTACAAGATTTCTGAGAAGATTGGACTTGTCGCCTATAGACTGGTTCTTCCCGCGGGGGTAACCATTCACCCCGTTTTCCATGTGTCACAATTGAGGAAGGCGATGGGTAATTGTGTGTCTGCTAATGACATTCCGACTCAGCTCACAGATGAGATGGTACTCCAAGCAGTACCAGCGGATGTGTTAGATGTGAGGGTGAGTCCTAATGGCGATCCGGGTCAATTAGAGGTCCTAGTCAAATGGGAAGGCCTATCGGATTTCAAATCATCGTGGGAGCTCTTGGATCCTTTATTGCAGCAATTTCCTGACAAACACCTTGAGGACAAGGTGCTTTTATTGGGGGGAGGTATTGGTAAACCACCGCTGCGTTTCACTTACAAAAAGAGGGGTATATAATTTGGGTCCTGCTCTTGGGCCTGGGCTTGGGCCGGGTTGAGTTTATCTTTGTTATTTTACTGCTTTCAATAATCGGGCGGGAATTGCCTTTTTTTAGGGGAGCGTATTCTGTTAGAGGGGTATTCTGATTTGTTTGTAAATTGAGCTTAGCTCTCGGGAGAGACCATGGCCTCTCGAATGCCATTGGAGTGATTTTGTTCCCTGATATTTCAATAAAATACCACCAGTTTGCCCTAGTGTATACCAGTTTAAAAGTCAATACCATACTTTCCTTTAAAATCGATTAGTTAGATAATATCGAGTAACCGGTGTCTACTTTTATCCCAACTTTCGTTGGTAATAAATCATAACATCGAGCAACCAACACCCGAGGACTAAAACTGATTAGTCAAATCTTTAAGAAGATCCATACAACACTGTTACATTAATATATACTACAATAAACTAACATTTTCAATGCAAGATTTGACATGATCCTGACTTAAATAAGAGTGCACACAGCAACACTTATTTTTTTCATGGCTCTCTCACCTTTTTTGCAACTTTGACGGGCGACCATTCATAGCACGCCATGTCATAAAACCGAAGAATATTAACCATAAAAAACTGAAAATTATAACATGATTATTTTCAGCAGCCTCAGGACTTGTTTGGTATTTGATATCGACAGATTGATGTTTGTGTTTAATTAGCTTACGTTTTCTGCATGGTGTAAGATGATTGGGTTTTCCTGAAAACTCTGCAATCTATACATAACAACTGGTCAAAAATAGGTTATGATTTAGAAGCAAACCCCTCCTGCTATTAAAGATTTGCTGTGCCAGAAATTAACTATCTAGAATCCAAAATTCTTTTCACTTAAACTCCATAGTTTTTACTGTTATGCAGCTATTCTAGCAATTTGCAATGCAAAGAGTCCCATATCTCATTTTACTACCTCTTTTCCTACCATTTTTAGTTATCGGACAACAAACAAACGGTTCGGTATCTGTTGGTTCATCCATCACAGCTACAGATGACGCCAAACCATGGCTCTCATCTTCTGGCGATTTCACTTTTGGGTTCCAACGAATTCAAGGGAACGATGGTTTCTTGTTATCGATATGGTATGACAAGATACCTGAGAAAACCATCATCTGGTATCCAGAAGCAGGTCCTACAGTGCCTAGAGGATCGAAAGTTGAGCTAACCGATGGGCGTGGGCTCGTACTCAGAGATCCTCTAGGAGTAGAGGTATGGACTTCTGGGTCTGCTTCAGATATCGCATACGGTGTGATGAATGATACAGGTAACTTTGTGATTGTTGGTAATAATTCTAACAAGATTTGGGAAAGTTTCGATTTTCCTGCAGATACTATGTTGCCTACTCAAGTTATGGAGAAAGGCGGAGTGATTTACTCGAAAATGAGCGGAACAAACTTTTCTAGCGGAAGGTCCAACTTCGTTTGCTTCAAAATGGGAATCTTGATCTTAATACTCGAGATCTAGCATCGAATTTCGCTTACGCTGCTTACTACGCCACTGGAACTGATGATTCATCGAATCAATCGAGTTCTGGTGAACAACTGATCTTTGATGCAACCGGTTACTTGTATTTATTGCGAAGAAATGGCAAAAGATTCGATCTTACGCCAAGTCAAGAACTTCCGTTGGGAGACTATTATTACAGGGTTACCCTAGATTTCGATG
Source organism: Arctium lappa (assembly GCA_023525745.1). Taxonomy (NCBI): domain Eukaryota; kingdom Viridiplantae; phylum Streptophyta; class Magnoliopsida; order Asterales; family Asteraceae; genus Arctium; species Arctium lappa. The sequence goes on along the minus strand of CM042056.1, from coordinate 13,681,419 downwards.
GGGTTTTGACACAATACTATCACCCCAAGGATTCGACCAACAATTCGAGCTGGGGAATCGTATGGTCTTACCCCGAGAACATATGTCTTAGTTTTCGTGGTTTTGAAGATAGCGGGGCTTGTGGATTCAACAATGTTTGCAGCCTCGGTCAGGATAATCGACCAAAGTGCGAGTGCCCACGAGGGTTTTCATTGCTTGATCCGAATGATCCATACGGTGACTGCAAGCCATATTACTTTCCAAACTGCGAGGAAGATGTTTCCAACGCTTTCGAATTCGTGGAGCTCACGGATATCTATTGGCCAACATCGGACTATGTCATTGTTGGAAATAATCTTGCTATGATGAACAAATCACAGGTAATAGTATGAATATACTTGCTAATTTTATTGATACTTGCAATTTTTGTTCATACACTTTACAATACATTGACCCTATTTATAAACACTGAAAAGGTGCCTCCGAACCATCGCAATGGTTCGGTAAAGGTTGTGTTGTTTCATGAAGCATCATACCTATTCATGAATGGTCACACCCTTTCACTAAGCATCATACCTCTTCATGAATTGTCACACCCTTTCACTAAAATAACTACCTATAAATATATATATATACTGACTTGATTATATTTAACCCACAAGTTTAGGTTAACTATCAACACTCCCCCTTAAACTAAACTTTGGTTTAAGGTAGGTCTTTAACTTGCTTTTATCTTGCTCTTCACAGCAGCGTTGGTCCTTCGTCATCATTAATGAGATAAGACTCTTCTTGCTTGTCTTTATTGTGTTTCCACTTCGAACATTCCTCGCAAAGTGGCCGAAGTCACCACATTCATAACATCTGAAAGTGCTCTTGTTTTTAGTTCCTTGATTCGTACTTCTTCCACGTGTATTTGGACTGTTCTTCCATCTCATGCTTTCCTTGGCTTCGTTGTTGAAATTTTTACCTCGCCCTTTACCATGGCTTTGGTTGTTTGAACTTGCCATCAGAAGTTTGTCTTGATCATTTTCCTCTGGTGTGTCTTGACTTTTGATTCGTTCTTCAAAGGCTGTTAATCTTCCAACGGCTTCTTCAAACGACATTTTGTCCAAATCTTGATATTGTTCAATAGTTGCCACGATCGGTAAAAACTTCTTTGGAACCGAATTGAGTAGTTTCCTCACAATTATCTTGCTTTCGAGTGTAGTTCCAAGATTTCTAAATATTGCCCTCATGTTGCTCAATTTGCTTGCAAAACTACTTACAGTTTCATTTTCTTTCATCTTTAAAGACTCTAGTTCACTCCTCAAAGTTTGCGAGCGTGCCTTTTGGACTAAGTCTACTCCAATGAAACGAACTTTGATTTAGTCCCAAACTTCCTTTGTAGTCGAGCACTGTGCTACCTGCATTAGGACATCTTCGGGCAAAGTTTGAAAGATCATTGCCTTTGATGTATGTGCTTTCTTCTCATCCACCGCATTTTTAACATCAATTGTTTCCCACAGACCATGGGCCTTCAATATTGTTTCCATCAACAATGCCCACGTAGTGTAGTTTGTTTTAGTCAATTTTGGACATTGTAGTAAAACGTTTCCTTGCTCTCGAACTGATGTACTGCTTGATGCGTTATCATGTTTATCACCTGCTTTTCATGTCATGCTTGCTTGCTTGCTTTTCTTACTTCTTACAAATCAGAACCGAGATGGTTTCTGGTTTTCTTGCTCTTGTGTTTGATCGAAAGATAAAAAAAAAACCTTACTTACTACTGGCCAACTTGCTCAATATTGATCAACTTGCTAATCAATATTGTGTTTCCAGACCCACTTGCTAATCTGGCTCATGCTGCACGTATCTGACCTACTTGCTAATCAGTTCGTGCCTCCTGACCCACTTGCTAATCAGGTTCTTACTTGCTTTGATCAAAATAATTGATCCTTTCTTGCTGATATTAAAACCCAATGATTCTAATTTCTTGCTGGTTTGAATCAAGGGTTCTACTTGCTATTTGAACCTAAGAAAAAGCTCGAAACTTGCTATTTGAATCTTAAGGTTCGGAACTTGCTATGAACCTAAGGATTCGTTTGGTATCTGCTTTCCAATCGATCGCCCCTTGCACTTGTTCTTCCCTGGATCGATTAACATGCTCTGATATCAATTGTTGGAAATAATCTTGCTATGATGAACAAATCACAGGTAATAGTATGAATACACTTGCTAATTTTATTGATACTTGCAATTTTTGTTCATACACTTTACAATACATTGACCCTATTTATAAACACTGAAAAGGTGCCTCCGAACCATCGCAATGGTTCGGTAAAGGTTGTGTTGTTTCATGAAGCATCATACCTATTCATGAATGGTCACACCCTTTCACTAAGCATCATACCTCTTCTTGAATTGTCACACCCTTTCACTAAGCATCATACCTCTTCATGAATTGTCACACCCTTTCACTAAAATAACTACCTATATATATATATATACTGACTTGATTATATTTAACCCACAAGTTTAGGTTAACTATCAACAGTCATCATGAACCCAACTACTGAACAGGATTGCAAGAACGCCTGCTTGAATGATTGTTTCTGTGCTGTTGTAATTTACCGGCGAAACAAATGTTGGAAGAAGAAGCTCCCGCTCTCGAACGGAAAGGTTGACGATTCACTTGATGTGAAAGCTTTCGTAAAATCCCGAAAAGGCGATCTTCCTCCTTCAACACCTCCCCATTTTTCCGGAAAGACAAATGATCGACAAACGTTGATAATTGTGGGATCGGCCTTCTTCGGTATGTCTGTGCTCGTAAACGTAGTATTGATTGGTGCAATTTGTGTTGGTTTCTTCCTACTCTATCAGAAAGTGTCACGAAATCTTAATCCGGGTAGTAAGAATATCGAAACAACTCTTACTCGTTTTCGATATCAACAGCTTGTCAATGCTACAAACGGGTTCAAAGATGAACTGGGAAACGGGGCATTTGGAGTAGTCTATAAAGGTGTAATCGGGATCAAAAATGTGGCAGTCAAGAAACTCGATAGAATGGTTGAAGATGGCAATAAGGAATTTCGAACCGAGGTGAACGCGATCGCAAGAACTCATCACAAGAATCTGGTGCAGCTTCTCGGCTACTGTGACGATGGTGATCAGCGGCTTCTGGTTTATGAGTACATGAGTAACGGTACTTTAGCAAGCTTTCTTTTCGGAAACATGAAGCCCAGTTGGGATCATCGATGCCGTATCGCATTGGGCATCGCAAAGGCACTTGCATACCTCCATGAAGAATGTAGCACCCAGATCATCCATTGTGACATAAAGCCTCAGAACATACTTCTTGATGAGTACTACAACGCCCGGATTTCAGACTTTGGATTGGCGAAGCTTTTGTTGATGAATCAGAGTCGAACGAATACCGGGATACGAGGAACGAAAGGGTATGTGGCTCCGGAGTGGTTTAGGAATGGACCGGTGACGGTGAAAGTGGATGTGTATAGCTTTGGTGTGTTGTTGTTAGAGATTGTTTCGTGTCGAAAGAGTGTGAGGGAGTATGAGAGTGGTGATCTTGAGTGATTGGGTATGGGATTGCTATCAAGAAAGGAGATTGGATTTGGTTGTCGAGGATGATTCGGAGGCGTTGGAGGATGTGAAGAAAGTAAGAGCATCTCCAACAGCATTGCTAAATTTTTTCTAAAATAGAGAATGGAAAGTCAAAATCTTTAAAATCATTTTCTTCTAACTCCAAGAGCTTTTCTATTTTAGAGAATCAATCATTATTTATATTATTATAATATTCCATAATTTATCATCCCACTACACTTTTTAAAAAAAAACTTAAAATAAAATGTTAAAAATTGAATCTTATTGGTTGGATTGAATAAAATAATATTTTTTCTCTCCAATTTAGAGATTATAGAGAAATCTCTATATTTAGAGATTTTTTGATCTTTCTCTATTTTAGCAACCATATAGCAAAGCTGTTGGAGAGGAATAGCAAAGAAAAAGCCAAAATTTTCTATTTTAGCAATGCTGTTGGAGATGCTCTAAGAACGTTTGTGAAGGTTGGTCTTTTTGGTGTGTTCAAGAAAACCCGGGTTTGAGGCCGACGATGAGGGAGGTTGTCCAGATGCTTGAAGGAGTTGTTGAAGTGACGGAACCTCGGTGTCCATTCCCTTTCTCTGTCACATTGAGCTAATCATCAAATTGGATGGCGAAAGATAGTGTCAGAAGTTGAGCAGGTCCGTTCCTGACATTCTATAGGCCCTGGGTGACATGTGAGAGTGGGTCCTCGATAAGTACGATAAAAATTTCAATATGTTGTTTTTATCATTAGATTAATAACGAATTTAGAAAATACTATTATTTCATATAAAACCGTTTTCCAAGTATTCCTAGACGCAATAAAAAATTATTTCTAGATTAATATTATTTATCATATCATTTTTACATAGCACTGTAAATTTGTTCTACCATCGAACACATCATATAATATACCTTTAATATATAGATTGACATCATTTTGAGTCAGAGTTTTGACTATTCAGAGTTACACTTTATGTTAATCAATGTAAATCAATTGGTTTTCCATGTCACCTCATGTTAATGTTTTCATCACCATTCACCAATTAAAATTTAATTTAGGGTTAAAACAAACTTTTTATTAACCTAAAGTTCATGTTGGTAATAGTTTGAGATCTCATTCTTGTTTTAGAGATATGAGTCAATATTGTATGAAAAACAAGGGTAGTTTTGAAATCTTAAATATAGATATAAGTTGGATCATCTCATTTTGTTGGTAAAAAAATTTCAAAATGTATAAGTTTTCTTAATTAATAACAAGAAATCTACTATATTCTAATACAAAAATATAATACATGCAAATGCAAAGGCAGATGTAGCATGTAAAAGGTGGGGGATGAGACCCCATTAAAAAAATATTTTTACCTAGGTTAAAAATCATTTTTTTAACTTCATGTTATAGTTCTTCCCAGTAATTTTTCGTCTGTGTCCCCACCAACCAAAAAATTCTTTTGAAATAAACCGAAAAAGTCCCTCGAAATCGACAAAAAATACTAAAAAATCCCTTGAAATCAAGTAATCAACCGAAAAAGTACATCAAAATCGGAAAAAAAAAATACTAAAAAGTCCCTTGAAATCAACCAAAAACTTTAAAAAATCGCTTGAAATCGTGGAATTAGGCTAAAGACATATCAAACGATTTTCCAGATCTTTAATCTATCTTAAAGGTGCCCCCACTACCTTAAAAGAGTTAGTAAAAGATGAATGATGGAAAATATATCAACGTTTGTTGGACAAAGTAGTTTTATATATTAATATTGAATAAAAAAACTTAGAGAAACAATAAGCAAATAAGCAATACTATAAAATGAACGATCAATGAACTTTTACATATTTTATTCTCCAATTTAATTAACTAATACATGTTTGGGCCCTTAATATAATGTTAAATTCTTTTTGATGACTTATTAGATACTTCAAAAAAATTATGTCTCTTTAATTTACTAATTTTTTTAACTACTACTATAGTACTATATATAGTATCTATACATATAATAAATAAGTAACTAGAAGGACACGTGTCGCCTTCTGGTGAACCCATTTTTTCATTTTCCTGCCTAAACATGTATCTGAACGCATTTTACATTATAAGTTCATTTAACACATCCACATTCATTCCTTTTTAAATCTTTCCTTAATTCAATTTTTTAATTTATACATTATATTTACTACCCTTATAATTAGGTATGTAGTTACTTTTAATCCCTTACTTTTTTATTTTTCATTTTAGACTCTCATCATATTAACATAAATAATATGTATGAACTAAAATGCATTAATTTTTTTTTACAAATTATACCATTGTAATCGCTTCGTCAATACCTTCGAAATGAGTCCAATATTGAATACTTTTGGATTTAATTATATTATTAAATATCATAAATATATACGAATGAATGTGTCGTGATTAGTATGAGATTTGATACAAATAATCACTAAATTGTCGTGATTTTCTTTTTGCAATTTCATATCAATTTTAACTATGTATTTTTCCAATTTCATTTACGTTCTATTATAAAATTTGTTTTATAAATTCTTAATATTTATTCATATTTTTTATTAATTTTTTGTAAAACATCATTTGTAAAAACTGCCTAAAATAAGGGTATTTTGTAATCAACTGCAAAAAACAACTCTGAAGGAGAAAAAAACTTGAAAAGGTAGCATCGTACTTTCGATGATTATTCATATCTGTAAGATAAGTTTTCTGGCATGATTTAATTTTTTAAATTACCTCGTGTAATATACGGAATCGAACCTAGTATAGTATATACAAAAAAATTTGGGTCCCTATTTTTTGTGGGCCCTGGGCGTGTGCCCGGCCCCCTGAAGTTGAGTTAATTTGAGCAGCGTGGTGATTATAGGCTTTTCAAATCACTTCTCAAAATAAACCCCATATAGTTTTCCACATTCTATGCTTCCTGTCGTGTATTGCAAGTTGCTATTATTCTGGGTCTATTTTTGTCTTGTGTGTGGATAGTTTCCACATTGATTATAGGCTTCCTGCCGTGTACTACCATTCGGGTTTCCTTAAATAGTGACACCAAGAAATGTGAAAAAAATGGTCAAGATTCTTTACTAGGAAAGGGACCCAGAGAAAGTTGTTCATTAGAAACAATGTCTGGACCTCAAAAGTCTTTCTGTTGACTTTGAAGCAATCATCTTTATCATGTTTAAAATCTCCATTTTGTATTGTTGTTCTGTCATTCTAGCAATTTCCGATGGCCGTAGTCCTACTGCATCTCATCTTTCTAACTACTTTCCTACGTTTTGTAGCTGCACAAACCACCAATGGTTCTATATCTGTTGGTGCATCACTCACAGCAACCCCGGATGTCCAACCATGGCTTTCATCTTCTGGTGGATTCGCCTTTGGCTTCCAACAACTTCAAGGGAATGATGATTTCTTGTTATGCATATGGTATGACAAGATACCAGAGAAAACCATCGTCTGGTATCTAAAAGATGGTCCAATGGTGCGTAGAGGATCGAGAGTTGAGCTAACCGGAGAGTTTGGGCTCGTACTCAGGGATCCTCAAGGCAGACAAGTATGGACTTCTGGTTCAAATTCGGATCTTGCATATGGTTTTATGAATGATACTGGTAACTTCGTGATCGTTGGTACTAATTCTATCAAGATCTGGGAGAGTTTTAATTCTCCGGCAGATACCATGTTGCCTACTCAGGTTATGGGCGTAGATGGAGTGATGAATTCGAAAATGAGCAAAACGAATTTCTCTGGTGGAAGATTTCAGTTACGAATGCTTGAAGATGGGAATCTTGTTCTTAATACTCGAGATATACTTTCTGATAATGCTTATGATGATTACTATATCAGTGGCACTCGTGATGCCGACGATTCAACGAATTCTGGTTACCGGTTGACCTTTGATGCAACGGGATACATGTATGTATTGAGAAGAAATGGCGAAAGATTTGATCTTACTACAAGAGACACGCTTCCTCCCGGAGATTATTATCACAGAGCTACTCTAGATTTCAATGGTGTTTTCACTCAATACTACTACCCCAAGAATCCCACTGGCAATACAAGCTGGGAAGTTCTATGGTCCATACCAGAAAACATATGTGGTGCTTTCGGTGGCAGTGTAGGTAGCGGAGCTTGTGGGTTTAACAATGTTTGCAGCCTTGAAGGTAACCGGCCAAGCTGTGAATGCCCACAAGGGTTCTCGTTGCTTGATCCAGATGATCCGAATGGTGACTGCAAACCTGATTTTACTCCAAGCTGTGATGAAGGTGAGTCAAGTTATGGGGGAGACATGTTTGATTTCATCGAGCTTACTAATATTGATTGGCCGATGTCTGATTATGTGCACATGAACCCAAGTAATGAACAGAGCTGCAAAAATTCCTGCTCGGAAGATTGTTTCTGTGCTGTTGCAATTTTCCGGGCCAACCAATGTTGGAAGAAGAGGTTTCCACTCTCCAATGGAAAGAAGGATACTTCACTTAATGTGAAGGCATTTCTGAAATCCCAGAAAGGCGGACGTATTCCGAGAAGCCCTCCTCGGTTTTCAGGAGAAAATAAAGATAATGGTCGGCGAAGTCTGATACTTGTGGGATCAGTCCTCTTAAGTACGTCTGTGTTTGTAATTTTCATATTGATTGGTGTGATTTGTCTGGGTTTCTTTCTAATCTACAAGAAGAAACCCAGAAATCCATATGCAAGTAGTAAAGCTGTTGAAACCAATCTGGCTCGTTTTACTTATCAAGAGCTAGTCGAAGCTACTAACGGGTTCAAGGATGAACTGGGAAATGGGGCTTTCGGGGTAGTCTATAAAGGTGTGATAGGGACAACCGTCGTGGCGGTGAAGAAGTTGGATATGGTGGTTCAAGATGGCGAAAAGGAATTTAAAACCGAGGTCAACGCTATTGCAAAGACTCGTCACAAAAACTTGTTGCAGCTTCTTGGGTATTGTGATGATGGTGAGCAGCGGCTATTGATTTACGAGTACATGAGCAACGGCACCTTGGCGGTCTTTCTTTTCGGAGACATGAGACCTAGTTGGAAAGAGAGGAGTTATATTGCTGTAGGCATCGCAAAGGGACTCGCATACCTCCATGAAGAGTGTAGCAGTCAGATCATCCATTGTGACATAAAGCCTCAGAATATACTTCTTGATGAGTACTATAACGCAAAGATTTCTGATTTTGGATTGGCAAAGCCTTTGATGATGAACCAAAGTCGAACAAATACTGGAATACGAGGAACGAAAGGATATGTTGCTCCTGAATGGTTTAGGAACACCCCTGTGACAGTAAAGGTTGATGTGTTCAGCTTTGGTGTGTTGTTACTAGAGATCATTTCATGCCGGAAGAGTGTGGTTTTTGGGAACGATAACGATGATGTGGAAGTTTTAACTGATTGGGCATGGGACTGCTATCATGAAGGTCGAGTGGATGCATTTGTTGAGAATGATATGGAGGGATTAGATGATTTGAAGAGACTAACAACATTTGTGAAGGTTGGTCTTTGGTGTGTGCAAGAAAACCCTTGTTTGAGGCCAACAATGAGGGAGGTCATCCAGATCCTTGAAGGAGTTGTTGAAGTTACGGAACCTCCATGTCCATCCCCTTATTCTGTTACTTCGGTCTAATCATCAAATTCATCTACCATGTATGTCCTGGTAACGCTTTCTATATATTACTTGTTTCTTACGATTAGTATCTGTATTAGCACAATTCTCCTAGTCTAGATCTAATTAGATATGAGTTAACAAATAAATATTGTAAAAATAGTGTTCTATTACAAGTTATTGTTGTTGATTTTAGGGTCATCAACTATTTGGTGTAATTGTGACTTTGTGATTTACTTGAGATCGATTAAGGTGATAAGACAAACAAAGTGAGTTAGGAGGTGTGGACTGCACACTCACAAATGTTGCCCCTATCACCTTAGATCACGATAAAGCGGGAGTCAAGGGGGTTGCACCCCCTTGCGGGGTTCCAAGGGGCAGAGCCCCTTGACGGTGATAACTTAGAGATTTTATGTTTCGGAATGAGCTGGATTAATTTTAGGTTGTTAGAAGCATCCTTGAAATTGCTCTGATGCTCTCGATCAAAGTTCTGAGTTACCACTGAAAATTCTAAGTCTGGATCAGGGTTGAGAGTAATCAACTATGGAACCGGAGATCTGGTCCATATAATCAGAGTTCTGATCCGAAGGAACCAAAGTTCAGTATAGTACAACCAGAGTTCAGTGCAATGGAACCAAGGAACCGGAGCTCTGGATGTGATCTCTAATTCAGTTGTAACTGCCCTTCAACCTTATCCGTTTAACGGTATAACTGCCATACAATTATATTCTAACTGTTTAACTGCCCGTAGCCGTCGATCTCTCATATAAATGCTTAAAATGTGATCTGGTGGCGGGTGGTAGCTGTGACAACGACAATAGTGACGTGGTGGTCGGGTGTGGTGTGGTGTGGGTGGGTGACGGGGATGGGGATGGGGGTGGGTGGCGGTTGTGACGGCGACAGTAGTGGTGTGGTGGTAGGGGGTTAAGGTTGGGGCATGACAGTGACAATTATAGCATGGTCATGGTTGGGGCAGGGGGTGGAGGTGTTGGTTAAATTGGATGCAAATGGATGGAATTAAAATCCTTCACTTATGCCAAGGAACGAGGAATTCCTTAATTTGTGGAATTCAAAGGATTCCTACATTTTCAATATGTGAACCATACAAAGGAATTGGAATTTGGTCGAAGGAATTGATCATTCCAATTCCTTTGAATTTCGTGAACCAAACAGCCCCTAATTTTATAAATTTGCTGTGCTTCTAGTTTATTTCATATATCTGAATTTTTTACCTTTTAGAAATTTACACCTTGTCGATTTACTAAAAACCAAATCAAAATGTTTGATAAGTTAGCAATTAACGTCTTTGAACAACTTTGTTTGGAGTCTCTTACTTCTCTACAATTCGCCTAACTCCATTAGAAATTTCCAAAACGTGATCAAGATTTCGAAACTATCAGGTCTTCTTTTCCACACTGCCTGCTTCCTGCCGTCTATTATAACTTGGGTAAAGAAAAATTAGCCGAAATAGTCAATTCCGTATGAGCCTATGGGCTCGTACTCAGTGATCCTCAAGGCAGACAAGTATGAAGTACTTCTGGGTCCATTTCTAGTGTTGCATATGGTGTTATGAATGATACAGGTAACTTTGTGCTTGTTCGTAACGATTCTAGCAAGATTTGGGAGAGTTTCGAATTTCCAGCAGATACTATGCTGCCTACTCAGGTTTAGGAGAGAGGTGGAGAGTTTCGAATCTCCAGTTACGTTTACTTCAAGATGGAAATCTTGTTCTTAATGCTTAAGCTGTTTACTTCAGAGGACTGCAAAAAGAGATGCATGGAAGATTGCTTCTGTGCTGTTTCAATTTACGGGACCGAGTGATGGAAGAAGCAGCTTCCACTCTTGAACGGAAGGAAGGGACGTTCAGAATTTAGCAAGGTGTTTGCGGAAGTCTGGAAATGTGTACGTCCTCCTGTATTCTCAGAAGAAAGTAACGATGAAAGAAGTTTGATATTCGTGGGACCAGCCCTCTTAATGACAACCGTGTTTGTATTTGTGGTTTTGATTGGCGTTACTTGTCTCGGTTTCTTTCTGATCATCTACAAGAAGAAAGCCAGAAATCCATGTCCAAGTAGTAAAGTTGTCGATACCAATCTGCCTCATTTTACATATCAAGAGCTAGTCGAAGCTACTAACAGTTTCAAGGATGAACTAGGAAGGAGGGCTTTTGGGATAGTCTATAAAGGTGTAATAGGGACAAACATCATAGCGGCAAAGAAGTTGGATAGGGTGGTTCAAGATGGCGAAAAGGAATTCAAAACTAGGTCAACGCTATTGCAAAGACTCATCACAATAACTTGGTGCAGCTTCTTGGTTATTGTGATGATGGTAAAGTTAAACTATCTAGATGATATCGAATTTAAAAATAATGTTCTTTTTGTTGCCACTTTCCTTTCTTGCTTTTAGGAATATCTGAGTAACATAACAAGTAGATGTGTGTTAATGCTTTTGGTTTTGACAACTTTGTTGGTGAAGACTCGACCTCTGTTAAATTTTTATCTTGACACCTACGCAAGTCGTTGTGGGAACTTCAAGCAGCCGATATATGTATTCTGGGTAATTAAGTTTGAAGTATTGTTGACAGCTTAAACTCCAACAGTCAAGTGTATAGTTGTTGAACTGAATGAATGTAAGCAGTTTGCTTTGGTGCTGAACATACATAAATGGGATCCAAAAAAACAGCACCATTCCTTTTGGAATCTTGGAGAAAATCTGGGATGAAAGTTTAATGTTTTATCTTTGAACTACACCATGGACAGTATAATTAGGGACGTTGATTGGGAAAAATATTCGTTTTAAATAATAATGTTTCTTCCCAACGTACACATAATGCGAAAGTAAATATGGGTCTTGGGTTAGAAAAGCTTTTTCACCTCGAAAGAGGGTTGAAGTAATTTTGCATAACGAATTCCCACCATTACCAAAATCTGAAGTTGACATTACCCAATGTTCGTTAGTTTGTTTTGCTCCATTCGTTTATTTGTTTATTTAATTAGTTTTAATTTAAAAAAATCCAAATATTGATGAGTTCACATAGCTAGGTCATAGTCTAGAACGAGTCCGTGTTTAGTCCATCGCCTCCCTGTGATCGACCCGTATGCTACACACCCGTACGCTTGTGGTTATAAATTTTAAAACTAACACCACATTCCAATAGAAATTTCCAAGTTGCTCTTGTTTTCCACATTGTCTTCCTGACGTGTCTCACAATTTGAGGTTTCCTTAAAGAAAAATCAGGCCAAATGGTCAAGATTCTGTACCACCACACAAATTTGATGATTAAATTTAAGGTAACGACTTCTTTTTTGACCACAGAGACTTCAAAAGTCTTTCTGTTGACTTTAAATCATTGATCTTTATTATATATTACATACGTTTTTAGACACCTAATTTTGTTATTACCAATCTCAATTCCAATGGCCATAGTCCTACTGCTTCTCATCTTCCTAACTACTACTTTCCTGGGTTTTGTAGCTGCACAACAGACCAACTGTTCTGTACCTGTTGGTGCATCACTCACAGCAAACCCCGATGTCGAACCATGGCTTTCATCTTCTGGTGATTTTGCTTTTGGGTTCCAACAACTTCAAGGGAATGATAATTTCTTGTTATCCATATGGTATGACAAGATACCTGACAAAACCATCATCTGGTATCCACAAACAAATGCTACGGTGTCTAGAGGATCCAAAGTCGAGCTAACCAATGGGCGTGGGCTCGTACTGAGAGATCCTCAAGGCGGAGAGGTATGGAGTACCTCCATCTCCGTTTCTGATCTTGCATGTGGTTTTATGAATGATACTGGTAACTTCGTGATTCTTGGCAACAATTCTCGCAAGATATGGGAGAGTTTTAGTTATCCAGCAGATACCGTGTTGCCTACCCAGGTTATGGAGATAAGCGGGGATCTCTATTCGAAAAAAAACAAAACAAACTTCTCTCGTGGAAAATTTCAGTTACGTCTTCTTTCAGATGGGAATCTTGTTCTTAATACTCGAGATATATTTTCCAATTCTCCTCTTGATGCTTACTACGTCAGTGGAACTTCCGATGCCGACAATTTGTCGAATTCTGGTTACCGGTTGATCTTTGATTCCACGGGATACTTGTATATATTGAGAAGAAATGGCGAAAGATTTGATCTTACTCCAAGAGACGCACTTTCTTCTGGAGATTATTACCACAGAGCTACTCTAGATTCTGATGGGCTTTTTACTCAATACTACTACCCCAAGAATCCCACTGGCAACGCAAGTTGGGAAGATATATGGTTCAAGCCAAAAGACATATGTTCCAGTGCGAGCGAAGGTAGCGGAGCTTGTGGGCTTAACAATATTTGCAGCCTTGATGGTAACCGGCCAAAGTGTGAATGCCCACAGGGGTTTTCGTTGCTTGATTCCAATGATCCAAATGGTGACTGCAACCGTGATTTTACCCCAAGATGTGATGAAGGTTATACGGGAGATCTGTTTGATTTCATCGAGCTCAATAATACTGATTGGCCCGGAGCTGACTATGCGCACATCAGCCCAACTAATGAACAAAGTTGCAAATTTTCCTGCAGGGAAGATTGTTTCTGTGCTGTTGCAATTTTCCGGGACAACCAATGTTGGAAGAAGGCTCTTCCACTCACCAATGGAAAGAAGATTTCTTCAGAATATGTGAAGATATTCCTGAAATACCAGAAAGATGAACGTCCTCCTCGATGCCCTCCTCAGTTTTTAGAAGAAAAAGATCAGAGAAGCCTGGTACTTGTTGGATCAGTCCTCTTAAGTACGTCCGTGTTTGTAATTTTCGTATTGACTGGTGTGATTTGTCTGGGTTTCTTTCTAATCTACAAGAAGAAACCCAGAAATCCAGATCCAAGTAGTAAAGCTGTTGAAACCAATCTGCCTCGTTTTACTTATCAAGAATTAGTCGAAGCTACTAATGAGTTCAAGGATGAACTGGGAAGGGGGGCTTTCGGGATAGTCTATAAAGGCGTAATAGGGACAAACATCGTGGCAGTAAAGAAGTTGGATAGGGTGGTTCAGGATGGCGAGAAGGAATTCAAGACGGAGGTTAACGTCATTGCAAGGACTCATCACAAAAATCTGGTGCAACTTCTTGGCTATTGTGATGATGGCGAGCAGCGGCTATTGATTTACGAGTACATGAACAATGGCACTTTGGCAGCCTTTCTTTTCGGAGATATGAGGCCTAGTTGGAAACAAAGGAGTTATATTGCTGTCGGCATCGCAAAGGGACTCGCATACCTCCATGAAGAGTGTAGCACACAGATCATCCATTGCGACATAAAGCCTCAGAACATACTTCTTGATGATTACTACAATGCGAAGATTTCTGATTTTGGATTGGCGAAGCTTTTGATGATGAATCAAAGTCGAACAAATACTGGAATACGAGGAACGAAAGGATATGTTGCTCCGGAATGGTTTAGGAACACCCCCATCACCGTGAAAGTTGATGTATTTAGCTATGGAGTCTTGCTATTAGAGATCATTTCATGTCGAAAGAGTGTGGTTTTCGAGAGTGATAAGGAAGATGTGGCAGTTTTAACTGATTGGGCATGGGATTGCTATCATGAAGGTAGAGTGGATGCATTTGTTGAGAATGATTTGGAGGGCTTAGATGACTTGAAGAGACTAACAACATTTGTAAAGGTTGGTCTATGGTGTGTACAAGAAAACCCTTGTTTGAGGCCAACCATGAGGAAGGTTGTCCAGATGCTTGAAGACTTTGAAGTTACAGATCCTCCATGTCCATGCCCTCTATTTAGTACAACCTGCTAATCATCAAATTGCTCTGCCATTAATATGTGCCGGTAACTCGTTCTATATATTAATTGTTTCCTACTGTTAAATTTTGTATTAGCACCGTTCTTCTTAGTCTAGTTTTAATAAAATAATTCGATCTATATATAGTTTAGTTATCACATATTGTTGTTTTTATTCCGGCTTAATTTCCTTCATTGTTTTAGGAATCTCGACTAACATAACAAGGAGAGTAGATGTTAATGCTTTTGGTTTTGAGAACTTTGTTGTTAAGATTCGACCTCTGTTAAATTTTTATCTTAACATGATCTAAGCAAGTAGTTGAGGAAACAGACCTTCTCATAGTCATCATCAAGCAGCCGACGCTAGTTATGTTTTGGTCATGTCATCTGGGTAAGTTGGCAGTTTTGTTGACAGCTCAAACTCCAACAGTCGAGTGTATAACTGAACTTAATGAATTATCAACTTGCTTTGATTCATGTTTTGCTGCATACTTGCATGATCAAGAAAGGTGTCAGCTTTCTGATGAACATATTTTCTGTGATATTTAAGCAAGGTGATTACTTGTATGGTGTTCTTGATGAACCAAAGCACCAGAAGCTACTAGGGACAAGAGTTAGGCAAAGAAAGACACCACCAATAATAAGCCACAAACAAACCAGGAAAACGGACATACGAAAACATCCCATATCACCCAAAGATGCGTAAACAACAATAGATGAAGAAAAAGAATACCAAAAACCCAGCCTGTCTCCGAACTAAAGCAACCAAAAAAGAAGAATCACAAAAGAACCGTGCACAACCAAAGCATACCATCATCTCGAGAGGTTCACTCCATAGACCATGAAACCCCGAATCAAGAATACACCCCAAAGAACTGGCAAGAACGAAAGGAATGGAGGACCCTAAACCACATAAAACCATTGCACAAAAGTCCATCTGAATCCTCGTCTCCATCTTGGAAAGAAAAAGGAAGAAAATTGTGCGTGTTGAAGTAGATCTAAGGAAAAAGGAGTGAAAACCTGTGTCTTGGAGGACTAGAAACAGATACAGTAAATAAAGAAGATGATTAGAATCTCGATTCAATAGGGAACAGATGGAGAAGGAGGAGGAGAGCCGGACTGAAGCAGAGAATAGGAGTGTTAAAATGGCAGCAGGTGTGAAGAAATTTTGCAGTGGTGGAGGGAAGTATGGATACACACGGTTCCATGACACTAGTCACTAGCTAGCCACTTTTCGTGAGACCACAAGACACACCGTGAAAGTTTGGATACACGTTGTGAAAGTTTTGTATGTGCTTTCCGTGAAGGTTTAGCATGTTTTTCCTATGAATATTCAATGTGTTTTTCATGTGAAGGTTCAGTTTTTTTATAGGAAGGTTTGGTCATCTGAACGATCATTATTTGGCTGTGAAAGCTCAATGCAAGGACGTTCCAATCTTTTTGGAGGCTCTGTTACACCTACATTTTTTTAAATTACAATGCAAAATGAGATAACAAAGATACATATATATCAAGGTTCTAAATGGCGTGAGGCGTGGCGTGGCGGCGAGGCCAAGCCTTAGAGCCACGGCGAAGCCATGGCGTTTTCAAGGCGTGACTTATGGCGTCAAATTTATAATTTATATATAATATTATATATAAAAACATATGTTTTGGTATGTTACTCAAAGAGTTAATAGTAATAAGCAAGTTTAATTAGGTTCTATATATTTAAAACATGCAAATAAAACATCAAAAACATAAAGAAAAACCAAATATCGCATTACAAAAACTGCGCATTAGGGCTTGGCATGCCACGGGCTTAACGTGGCATGAGACACAATCCTTGGTGCCATGACGTGAGACACAAGCCTTGGTGCCATGGCGTGCCATGACGGCTGTGCGGCGAGTTTTTTAGAACAATGATATATATATATATACACACAAATTATAGAGGCGATGACGCGGATTATTATTTTTGTCTTCTGATAGAAATTA
Organism: Arctium lappa; assembly: GCA_023525745.1. Lineage (NCBI taxonomy): Eukaryota > Viridiplantae > Streptophyta > Magnoliopsida > Asterales > Asteraceae > Arctium > Arctium lappa. The sequence continues at coordinate 13,664,514 of CM042056.1, read as the reverse complement.
GGGATACACTAAGGTGAGCTATAGTTTGACATTCATTCATTAAATGCACTAAACAACATAAAATTGGGCCCCAAAATTTTGGAGGCTCTGTTCATAATCACACATTTAACATGCTAAAGAACGGCCCTGACTCAATGTGTTATGTTGTGAAGGTTTAACGAGATCTAGAAAAAACTAATCCAAGGGGCTCACATTGTGTCTCGCTAAAACAAGGCATGCCTCACATGATCCCAAGTCTCTCTCTCTCTCTCTCTATATATATATATATATATATATATATACACACACACACACACAACACATTGTCGTGTCTCATTTCGTCTACCTCGATCATCTCCGACAATCTACAGCAGTACCTCTGGCCTCCCCATCTCTGGCAATCTACAACAACACCTCTCCCAACTCAAAAATGGAACCTCAGCTCAACATTAATCAATCTATGGTGGTAGTGGTAGTTATAGTGTTTCTTTCTCATGTTGATGATTTTAGTGTCATCAATTGATTTTGGTGTAATTGTGATTCACTTGAGATCGGTAAGCAAATAAGGCAAGCAATTTGAGTTAGGAGGTATATTAGAGAAAATTGGGGCAAAGGGATCGATCAGTTGACCGGATTTTTTGATAATTGTGTAAGTCACTTTCCGAATTGGTATTTCGACCCTATGCCTAGGTTGCACGAAATCCAATATGGGATAAGACTCAAGAACACTATTGTTTTTAGGCACAAAAGCGAGAGCCAATTTACTGGAGAGTATATATGATTATTTAAAATCGTGAGTCTAAAACATAAGTATATACGGTTTATATACTAGTCTCATTCGTAAAATAGGAAATAACGGAAATGACAATGATTGCAAATTACTATCAATTATGGTCGGTTACAATTAATTTAGCTAAAAGTAAAGGCTGGAAATAACTGAGCATTAAATGTTCAATAAATGCAGATTTAGTCCAAAAATAGGCACCAGAGGCTCTGCCGTGCCAAAGAGGCAGAAAAGAGGCTCTGTCGCGCCATCAGAGGCTCTGCCGTGCCAAAGAGTCTCTGAACAAGTTTTTCCACTTGACCCCCACCATTTCGTCATGTCCGGGATCAAACCTGTCTTATAACAAGTGTGCACTCCGCACCACCTAACTTGTATTAGATCACAGTTTGAAACCTATTACTACTCGTGTTATAACCAATTACACTTAAATGTCTTGTGACACTAAAATCACCAACAATCCTCCCCCATTTTAGTGTAACCAATGAAATAACATATTAAATTAAACAAACCAAACTTGCACATAAATGAAAATATCGAAACGATTTAATTTCCACATTAGTATTTTACACATTCCAAATATTCGAGAATCAAGGTGTCCCAAGGATTGAACCCATAAACTCATTTGAATACCTGAAGACAAAATACATACAAGTTTCTTATACTCGTCCAACAAAATAAAACATGACACAATTATAAAGCCGTGTGTCCTAATCCTCTCATGATTGTATAAAGGCCAAGTCCCCAACCTTTTGAAATGCGGCTACACTTCACAATCACATAGGTAATTCCTTTATTTCGTGTACCTGCAAATACAGTTTATCAAAGGAATTATTAAGAAGATATACTTCAACCTACCCTCTGCAGAACTGAACACATACCTGGGATGATGCAACTTGTGTTCCAATTTATAAGTGTGAGCTTTCCACATTGAATTCAAATTCTAATTTCATATTAGAAGGGAATTGGGTGTCTCACCTTTATAAATTTGTAAGGACTTTAATCCCATCCCAATCGCAGACTTGTGCACTAAGTCTCTTGTCAGACCTTTAGTTAAATGATCTGCCAAATTTTGTTGCGTTCTAATAAACTCAACTGAAATTACACCATTCATGATTATTTCTCTAATCATACTATGTCTAACACCTAGGTGTCTAGACTTCCCATTGTAAACTTGGCTATAAGCCTTGGCCAAAGTGGCCGCACTGTTACAATGGATTGAAATAGGTGCAATCGGCTTTAGCCACAATGGAATCTCATAAATTAAATTCTTTAGCCATTCCGCCTCTTTACCGGCGGCAACTAGTGCAACAAAGTCAGATTCCATTGTTGAGTTTGTAATATAAGTTTGCTTTTTGGATGCCCAAGAGATGGCACCTCCTCCAAGCAAGAATACCCAACCACTAGTTGGGGAATGATCCTCCATGTTGGATATCCAACTTGCATCCGAATAACCTTCTAAAACTGAAGGGTATCCTAAATAACTCAAACCATAATCCATGGTTCCCTTGAGATATTTGAATACTCTTTGAACCGCTTGCCAATGTTGAGTACTAGGATTACTAGTATAAAGGCTCAATCGTCCCACGACATAAGCAATATCGGGCCTAATGCTTGTCATGGCGTACATCAAGCTACCAATGGCCTTAGAGTATTCAAGTTGTGAAATAGTCTTGCCCGTATTAGGCATTAGTTTCACACTTGGATCCATGAGAGTGCTTACGGGAGAACACTCACGGTAATTAAATTTATTGAGAATTTTCTCAATATAATGTGATTGCGTCATAACAATCCCTTTGTTAACCCGTTTAATCCTTATACCAAGGATTACATCAGCCTCTCCCATGTCTTTCATGGAAAATTTAGATGAAAACAATTTCTTGGTCTCATCTACTTGATTTTGGTCAATTCCAAAAATTAACATGTCATCTACATACAAGCAGATGATTACACCCGCACAAGTAGCATCAAATCTACTATAAACACATTTGTCACATTGGTTTAAAGCAAAACCACATGACAAAATAACTTCATTAAACTTTTGATGCCATTGTTTAGATGCTTGTTTCAGCCCGTACAAAGATTTCACAAGTTTACATACCTTATGTTCGTTTCCGGGCATAACGAAACCTTCTGGTTGTTTCATGTAAACTTCCTCATGAAGATCGCCATTCAAGAAGGTTGTTTTAACATCCATTTGATCGATAATCATATTGTGTATTGCCACCAAGGCAATACACATATCTAAACCTTATTAAACCTTATTAGGTGATACAAATGCTCCATTGATGGTTTCCTAGTGTTTGATTCCTTCAATTTCTGTTTGGAAGATTTTGGAGAAATTTAGGTCAAAATTAGAGTTTTGACCAAAATTGAGATTTTGATGTAAAGTGTTTGGGGATCGGTTCTATATGGTTTTAGATGTATATTTATGATGGAAAATTTATGTATCTAGGTCTATGGAAGTTTTGGACCTTGAAGATCCAAGTTTCTTCAAATGAGCTCAAAGTGGGGTAAAATCTAGATTTAGCCTAAATCTAGCAAGGTGGGTTCAAGTTGATTTGTGAAAACGGTGTGCATGCCAAAATGTTTATTTTAAAGTGTTTTGTGTTTTACATGAAATTGTTAACTGCTGATCACCTGATAAGTTTCGGTTATTTTGAAACATTTAGTTTTATAAACATTGTGAAACACCCATTTTGGGATTTTGGGAATTTTGATAAATAAATCATGTTGAAAGGTTTCATTGATAATTTTACATATATAATTAGGGTCCATTTGATGTAAGTGTCATTTTGTATATTTGGTCTTATAAACCTTTCCGAAAAATGCATATTTTTGTGTTTTGAGGCATTTTGGAAATATAAGGGTATGAGTTCATTTGGAAAATGGTTTGCCTCAACCAATGTTGAGATTTGAGTTAATAATACTTTTGGTCGTTATGTTTACATGAGAGTTGGTCAAACGTGTTTCAATGTTTATTATTGACTTTCATATGGGGGTTTACGTAAATTTTTGGGTCTTTGGCTCGGTTTTGACTAAATTGAGTCTTGAGGACATTTGTCCGGATTTATAACCATCGTGGGGTTTTGAGTATGATGGCGCATTTTCCGTGTCATTTGAGAGTTTCATGTTTTGGGAGCTTTGGTCTTTCTTTTGGAGTCACGTAATGTTAGACAATGTTGTAATGGATCCATAGGCACGTAAGTCTGTCTGTTTTGGAAAAGCGGGAAGGTTGGTTTTTGACCGTTGACCGCTTGGGTTCGCTAGCGAGTAGGCAATAGGTGGCTCGAGCCTCCGAGTTGTAACTCGTCTAGATTGGATAAGCACCCATGTCTGTAAGTCCTTAAGGTGGAACTCGACGGAGTATGGCTAGAGGCATAACGGTCCGAGGATTGTGATGTCGGTGGTGGCATGGGAACTAGCTCCGGGATATGAGGTGAAATCCAATAACATCACGGGTGACCCCATTTACGTGTTCTCGTCACCCAAGATGGATACGGGTCTCCCCCGTCGTCATCCATTAGCATTTTAAATATTAACATCATACTTTATTTACGTTGGTTGTGTGGTCGACGGTAAATGATGGCCTTAATATTGGGTTTCCCTTGCGTATATTAAGGTTTGAATGAAATACGCCATCTCCACGTTTCGATATTTGATTTTGTCTCTTTTATGGTTGCATGAGTTTTGGGCCTAATATCCGTGTTCACGGCGATATTTATTTATATGGGTTTTCATCCATGGTTTTATGAGTTGTATGTCATGTTACATCCGCGTTGGGTATTTCGAGATATATCATATTACCCGCATTTTATAAAATTGGGAGTCCTCTCTCTATTCTCATTTTGAACAAGTTTTTGGTTAAATCTAAGTTTACGGGAGAATGTTTTATATTGGGTGAAGCATATCATTTCGTTTAACGATTAACTCGGTGTCTCTTTCGTTTAAAATGCATAATTATTGGTAAACGAGTCGTTTTCATAAGTGAAACATATCATTTCGAAAGATTATGATTTTAATTGCATTCTTTCCTTTTTAAACGATTAATTTGTATATGTTGAAAATTTTTGAGCTCACTAGGCGTTAAGCCTAACCTTTTTATTTGTCGGCATGTGCATCAGGTTCCAATTGGGGTTTGGTTCTAGCCGCTATGAAGAGTTGAATCTTAGCTTTGTGCAAGTGTAAGTAGTTAGTGAAGTCTTCCGCAGTTTGGAGATAATTAATGACTATTATTGGGTTTTAGTAACACCTGTCCTTGTTATAGACTGTATGTAGAGAATAAATTATGTGTGTTGAGGTTAATCCTTAATTTATGTTTGTAGATGAATCAATTATCGACGTATTTAGAAAATTTTAAATTAGTTGATATTTTCAGATTTGAGGGTGTTACAGGTTCTTGGTCGCCGGCGTAGTGATGACGATGAAGATGATGGTGGTGGTGGCCGGATTTTTTTTTTTTTGAGAGAGAGAGAGAGAGAGATTGAGTTAAATATGGAGAAAATTAAGGATAAGTTATAACCATAATTAGATAATTCAAATTAATTAATAAAATTTAAATTTAAAATACCTAAAACTATTCCTAAACTACCCTTTCCCTATTTTCTTAATTAATTTAAATCCTAAAATTCCTCAACCGTTGATCAATGATTTGGATAGTCTAGATGAGTTTGTATAGTTTGTAACCTTTAAAAGGTTTCTAAATTATTATCTCTCTCTCTCTCTCTCTGTGTGTGTATATATATATATATATATATATATATATATATATATATATATATAGTGGAAGGATATTTTGCAACCCTGAAATATCTTAACCGTTGGATTCATGATCGGTGGTTATTTTATTTTTATTTTTCTGTTTTTTTTAATTAAAAATATTGGGCCCCATATCTATTGTAACTGTCGATCATGAATCCGACGGTTAATTAGATGTGGGTTGCAAGGTTTGCAACCTTTTTAAGGGTTGCAAATAAAACAACCCCTATATATATATACATATATATATATATATATATATATATATATTCAATAGATTACGTTTTATGTATTTATATGAGAGATCGATGGTTACGGTCAGTTAAATGGTAATAACCGTTAATGGTAAGATTGAGGAGTAGTTACAACTGATTTAGAGTTTCAGATCCGAAGTCTGAGTCCAAATCTGATTGCACTAACCAAAAAGTCTTGTCAAAAGGATCATATATCTAATCAGACTCTTTGAACCCCTTTGGGCTGTTTGGTAGTTGTTGAGTTGCTGAATGGTTTGGTGCAGAATGATTAAGAAGCTCATATGATATAGTGAAAAATGAAATATGATTGTTTGCTAATTATTCAGAATGAAATTAGGATGTTGAATGGTTAAAGGAGGGCAAAAATACAAAATAATTCAGAGGGTTTTGGAACCATTAAGAGACAAACTCTTTTTTTTGCCAAACAAGATTTACCTCTTACTGATTCAGAGTTTGTCTCTTTATGGAACCATTATGTCTGAGTGCACTAACCAGAACCTCTGATAAGAAGGATCAGATATCTGATCAAACTACCTCAGACTTATTTTGAACTCTGAAGAAACTAAAGTCTCAGTGCACTAATCAGAAACTTCGATCAGAAGGATCAGATTTATGAATATACACCCTTAGACATAATGAGATTTTCACTAAGTTTGACTCTTCATAAATTCCAAAAACCTCGAAGCCCTGCCCCTCGATCCCACCCGCTCATCGGTCAGCGTGACCGCCGCCAAGGGGCTCTGCCCCTTAGACTCGCTAGGGGCGCACCCTTGACCCCCGCCTTATGGCAATCTAATGTGATAGGGGCAACATTTGTGAGTGTGCACTTTGCACCTCTTTTCTCACGTATGTTTGCCTTAACGATCTCATGTAAATCACAATTACACAAAAATTGACTGATGACACTAAAATCACCAACACTTCACCTCCCTTAAACCATAAGAGCATCTCCAATGCAAGGTTCTTATAAGCAAAAAGTGCAATGGCTTATAAGAACTAGCATTGTGGAGAGTCCTTATAAGAACCTAAAGCCCTCTAGGTTCTTAAATAAGAACATTGGTTCTTACCATGAAGTTCGTATGAAATAACAATTTTCTCATTTTTATTAGTAGTTAAATTAAATATTTGATATTTATTATTAATATATAATATATAATAATTATTAATGTTGACATAAGGTTCTTAGAGCATCTCCAATGCAAGTTCTTATAAGAATATATTTTTTGTACTTTTTGGTGTCACCTCATTTCCACCCCATCAAATTAAAAATTCACATAAAAGTCTACAATAGGAGTTTTTATAGGGTGCGTTTGGTATGCAGGACAGAGTGGGACAGGACAGAACAGAACAGGCTTGTCCCATGTTTGGTGTGACCATATGTGGGACAGGCTAGAACTAAGTGGAACAAGCATGGGACACACTTGTCCCACTCCAAACCCCTGGAACTAAGTAGAACATCAATACTTTGACTAATATACCCTTTGTTAAAAACATGTCTTCTCATCATCCATGCCTCCAAGCTAGGGGTGTACAAAACCCGAATAGTCCGAAATCCGAATCCGAACCGAAAATAAGATGTTTTTGCAAAACCCGAATACCCCGAAGTCTGATAATCCGAAACCCGACATTTGGGAGGATATCCGGGTTCGGATTGGGTTTGATCGTTGGCCACCCAACCCGTCCGAATATATATATATATATATATATATATATATATATATATATATATATCTTTTTTTTTTTAAATCGTAAATTATAGTCTATTGAAATATTTTCTAAAATTTAAACTTGCTATCGATTTCATCAATCTTTCAATCGAATGTATTCATCCTAAAAAACGATTGAATTTATATATAACATTTGCATTATATAATACCCGAACCCGACCGACATCAATCCGAAACCCGACCAACCCAAATCCGAAACTTAAAATTTGGGTTTTGATTTCCATATCCAAAATCCAATCGTGATAAATTAGTTTTATGTTTTTGATAATCCATTGCACTATGTATTACTGATGTGATCTATGATTTTTCATCAGGGGTAAATTCGTCATTTAACCGGTCTAGTCCAGTTCTGTCATGTATTGCCAAACGTTGGACAACTGTCTTGTTCTGTTCCGTCATGTCCTGTTCCATCTTGTCCTGTCCTGTCTGCGTACCAAACGCACCCATAAGAACCTCTTTTTGTGGGTCACATACTTATATAAGTTAAATATATATAATATTAATAATTATTATAAAGTCAAGAAAAAAATAAAAAAAAATAAGGATAATGTCACATCTCACACATTTCATGGTAAGAACCAATGTCCTTATTTAAGAACCAAGGTCCTTATTTAAGAACCTAGAGTGATTTGGGTTCTTATAATAACTGTCTACAATGCTAGTTCTTAATAGTCACTACACTTTTTGCTTATAAGAACTATTATTGTGGATTTTTATATAAATTTTTAAATTGATGAGTTGAAAATTAGGTGGCACCAAAAATGGTAAAAAAAAAAAAAGTTTTATTGGAGATGCTCTTAACAACCCATCTCTATTTCTTCAGCCTTCCATGAAACCGTCCCCCTACCCCCAAACCTACATAAATCTCTCCATGAAACCCTCACTCTACCCCCTAAGCTGAAGATGAAGAACACAAACTAGTAGACGAAGATCGATAGTTTTGATTTCAAACAAAGATCGATGGTTATGATTTCAAATGATTCAGAGGAGAAACACACAACAAAAGACGAAGACAATTTTAAACGACGGTTTGGGTTTAAGAAGACGATTTTGAAGACGAAGACAATCTCGAATGATGGTTTGGGTTTACGAAAATGATTTTCAAGACGATTTCAAAGGCGAAGATTCAGATGTAGGGTTTTGATTTCAAACGATTTCGAACCCTAGATTCAGGTTTGATTTGTTTTGTAAAAATCCAGATTCAGGTGTATAGATAAATCTAAGGTTCTGATGGTTTTTTTTTCTAGTTTTTATTTGGATTAATATTTAGATTTAGATTCTTTAGGTTCTTTGTATGAATCACATTTGTATGAATTTGGAGTTGATTCTTGGTCATGTACATTCCTGTTCATCTTCAAATCATTTAGGGTTTTTTTTCTTGTTTTTATTTAGATTTAGATCTAGATTCTTTAAGAGCATCTTCAACCTTAGCACTAAAAAAAAAACTAAAAACACCAAATTTGGTATGCCCATCAACCAAAAAAAAAAAAAAAAAACTCATCTCTAACCATCATCTAAAAAAAACACTAAATTTGTGGACCCCATATTAAAATAACATATTTCATTAACTATTATGATTTATTTTTAATAACCATAATTATAATTTGTAAATACATATTATAAAAAAATAAAAAATCAGTAATTAGTTTATTTTTAACCAAGATTTATGTTTTGTTTTATTAATGTTAACTTTTTTTTGTCTTATTTAAATTTTAATTTAACATAATATATATATATATATAATTAAATAATATATTGTTAAATGAATTAAACAAACACTTCATTGTTAAATGTAGGTGCTCACGGGTTGGGTTGATCGGGTTGGAGGCTTTTCGACTAATCAACCCAATATAAACGGTTTGAAAATTTTACAACCCAACCCGATCAAAAGTACAACCCAACCCAACCCAATCGGGTTGTGTTTAAACAAGATGAAATCAAATTTAGAAATATAAACACAAAGAAAACATTTCTTTGAAATACAATCGAATGACCGATAATTCATGAGAGTATGTAAGTTCATCAAAAATATTACGATATTACATATAAAAATGTCTAAACCAAATGATAACATGTCAATCAACAACAATCGTTTTAGACGTTTCCAACCCCGATGCTTTCGCTTTCTTTGCCTTGAGGTTGGTCGTGTCATCATCAACCATTTGGTACAACTTATCCATACTTCTTAGATATTAAATATATCACATTCAGTTAATTTTTTAGTTTGCATATATATATATATATATATATATATATATATGTGTGTGTGTGTGTGTGTGAGAGAGAGAGAGAGAGAGAGAGAGTGTGTGTGTGTGTGTTTACATTTATTAAAGATATATACAAAGGAGTTATATAGAGATGAATAATAGATTGAAAATATATGTAAATGAAGAGGGCACGCAATAGTGTAATTGTCTAATTTACATATTAATTGAGACTTAATAATCATATTAAATCCACAAAATAAAATAATCGGGTTCATCGGGTTGGGTTGGGTTCAAATAAAAGTAACCCGATATCAACTCAATACATACGGTTTGAAGATTTTACAACTCGATTAGACATCGGGTTGCTTCGGTTTGAGTTATTTCGCGTTGGGTTGGGTTGAGTTGGGTTGGGTTGGGTTGATCGGGTTTTTGAGCACCCCTAGTTAAATGAAGAGTAAACTTCACTGTTGGTCCCTAAAGTTTCGTACTTTCTTTGAAAGTGGGACCTATACTTCAGTATCTCAAATAGTGATCCCTGAGGTTTGGTATTTGCTCTGAAATGAGGACCTCCTCACTAACCCCGTTAAAAAAACTCAGTTAGAGACAGAGGCAAAATCGTCCAACCATGTTTTTTTTTCTTTTTGGCACTTCTCTTTTGTTTTTCTTGTTTTTGTAAACATCATGAAATTATAGGGGTCAAATATACAATTATCTATATATATATATATATATACACATTATACATATACATAAAAAGAGACACAGGGTCCGCCGGCACCACCCCTTCCTAAACCGTCGTCTGCCGGCACCACCACCTCCTAAACCGCGACATCACCAAATCTGCTGCTGGACCATAACATCTCGAAAATGAACCATAACATCTCCAAATCTTCGATAAACGGTGGTATCTCCAACTTCACCTTCGGGGATAATGAGTAATTTGGTGGATTTTGATGAGAGATTGTAAGTTTGATGAATATAGAGGTTGGGGGCCGCTTGGTTTAGGGAAGAAGATAGGTTTGGGGAGTAATGTTGGAAGGCGAGGTGGTCCGATGGTTGGCCAGAGAAAACTTATTATGACGAAATTGAGCATTCAAATCACCATTAGAAATATGAAAAAGGAAATGTTCATATCATCCCTATGTTTTACACACACACACACACATATATATATATATAGGGGTTGTTTCATTTGCAACCTTTAAAAAGGTTGCAACCCTTGCAACCCATATCTTAACCGTCGGATTCATGATCGGCGGTTACAATAGATATGTGACCCAATATTTTTAATTAAAAAAACAAAAAAATAAAAATAAAATAACCGTCGATCATGAATCCAACGGTTAAGATGTGGGTTGCAAGGGTTGCAACCTTTTTCAGGATTGCAAAATATCCTTCCAATATATATATATATATATAGCGTTTCTTTTGCAAACCAAACAATTTGTACAAACTATGCAAACCACTATTTTAGGAAACAATAAATATATTTATGGATAATGATTATGATTCATTAATAATGATTGTGATATATATGGAAAATGTTAAGTTTATTCATTATAATAATTATTTTAAATTAGGAAATGTTAAGTTTATTTATTATAATTATGATTTTAAATTAGGAAACATAATAAAATCATATATTCATTAGACTTGATGAACGGCTAAGATTAGTTCACAAAGTTTGCATAATCTGACTGGTTTGCAAAAAGATACGTCCCATATATATATATATATATATATATATATATATATATATATATATATATATATATATATATATATATATATATATATATATATATATATAACGAGTTGGATGTTTGGACCATCGGATTCTCCGATCTCTTCCCGACGACCTTGAAAATCTCATCGACCTCGAAAATCTCAAAGTCAGCCAAAACTTCCAGTACCTCCACTCCATATACCTTCCTACTCCGTCGGCCTCCTCATCTCCCTCGTCGAACTCGATGTTACTTATTACAAGATCACCACCTTTCTTGATTCCATGGGCTGCCTCAAAAACTCTGGAAGCTCAGCGTACGTCGAAGGTAACCCCTTGGTGTCTCCACCACCTCCAATCAAGAACTATATGAGTGAGAAGATGACTAGAGCTCATCAGAATTCGCCGAAGAAAAAGGTCGTGGATCGGGAAACTGAAGAAATATGGGACGTTTAATGGGATCCAGATGTCGACGCCGGAGAGAGAAGGATACATAATGCTGAATCACGGGACGATGGACGGACTTGCGTCTCCGAGATACAGGGGATGTTTTCGCCGCGGAGGCTTTTCTCGCCGGAAAACTATTTTACGAGATGAAAAAGAAGAACTTTTCGTTTCCCTAGGTTTTTGTACGGTAACCTGTGTGATCTTCCCTACGCTCTTTACTGAAGCAACTAGGTAACAGTGATCTTCCAAGTTGGATATATATATATATACAGACTTGTGTTTATATACACACCCACACTATATATATTAGAGTTAATTACATGTTGGTCCTTATAATTTTGTATTATTTATAAAATTAAGGAAAAACAAAAAAAAGTACAAAAACATGATTGGACGAAAATGCCCCTGGGTCTAACCTGAGTTTTTTAACGAAGTTAGTGGTCAGGTCCCATTTTCAGAGCAAAATTTAAACCTGAGGGACTACTATTTGAAATATTGAAGTATAGGTCTCACTTTCAAAGAAAATACGAAACTTTAGGGACCAAAACTGTAATTCTCTCTTAAATAAATTAAACAAACTATAATATATATTTAAATATAATAAACAATTTAAAGTAAATGAAAAAAAAATAAAAACTCAAGTGAAGTGGTGGGTCCCAAATTTACGCCGTGGTTCAATTCTCACGGCAAATATGTCGTGGACAATTCCAAGACGGCAAATCTTTTCCAATTATAGCGGTAGGTTGGAGGGTACAAAACGCCAAATTTAAGATTATAACGGAAGGTTGGAGATGCTCTAATTATGTTCTTTGTATGAATTTGGAGTCGGTTCTTGGTTATGTTCATATTCATCTTCAAATGAGTTTTGTTATCTTCACATGAGTTTTGTTATTTGTTCTTTATCAGTCATTAGATTTGTTTTAATTTGGTTGGGGTGGCATTAGTGATGGCCAAAAATTGGGCTCGGGCCGAGCCGGGCCGGGCTAAAACGGGCTTCGGGCCGCTACAGTGAAAGCAAAAACCGGGCCCAAACGGACTTCGGACCGGGCTTCACCCGAAAAGGGGTGGTCCGGTTATGTCAAGTATGTGTTGACTTGGATCGTCACCCGATTTCAACTTCTTGCACGAAGACTCGTAGTGGCGCTTTAACGTGGTATTTGCGGCCGCCGCAAGGAGATCTCCACACCGTTTGCATTTTGCTTTTTTTTGTACCGTCGGGGAGCATCACCAAGTTGAAATGGTTCCAAATTGGTGCTTTTCGTCCATAATCGGCAATAACTTGGTAATTTTGTTCGACCATTTTGAGAGTAGAGACTTGAGAGTTGAGAGTAGAGACTAGAGAGTAGAGAACTAGAAATATTAGACTAGAACTTGCGAGAAACGAATATAGCGAGAGCCGATAAATGAGAATTGTATGCGTTTTTTGCGTTTTGTAAGTTGGTGTCACTATCCATAACCAACACAAGTATTTATATGGGTTTGGAGGGGTAAAAAACACCAAAAAAACGGTCAAAAAATGCATACCAACGGCTATATTTTTTAAAATGTGAAAATCGGGTCGGGTCGGGCCAAAAACCGGGTCGGGAACCGGTTTTGGGCCGAGCCGGGCCGAGCCGCCAAAAACCCAAACCGGTCTAGGTTTTCTGGCTTCAAACCGGTTTGACACCGGGCCGGGCCGGGTTTTCAGTCGGTTCAGGCTGGGCCCATTTGGTCATCACTAGGTGGCATGGGGTGGGTGGGTAGAGCAGGAAAGGTGATGGGAGGAAGGACGGTAAAATGACTAAATTGCCCTCACGTGAGGGGCACATGAGGTAACTAATGAAGCTTTAGTTAACGGTGTTAACAAGAGGTACTACATTGGGTTGTGAAACACAAAAAATGGACCACCAATATACTTTATAAATTGTAGGAACGAAAATCAAAAAATAACCATAGACATATTTAAAGTATCAATATTACTTTTATTTGAAAATGTAACCTTTTTATTTAGTTTGGATTGTTTAAGAATTAAGATATTGTTTAAGTATAAAAATATGTAAACTAATGAAAATTGCAATGGTTAAAAAACATCAAAAAATATAATGATATAAATGTCAAATTAAAAAAAAAAAAAAAAAAAAAACTTATTTTTTATGTAACTGTTTAATTTAAATTATTATTTAGTTGAAGTACTTTTTTGATCATAAATTTGTTGTGCTTCTGTCTTATTTTCATAGTATTATATATCCGGACTTTTTTGGAAAGATGTTCGAGACCTTGTAGATTTTTATATTTCTATGTTGCATGCCGCCTTTGAACAAGTTTGTTTCAAGTCTCTTACTATATATACAACCCACCTCATCACTTCTTTAGAATTTTCCAAATACCTACCTACCTGCCTGCCGTGTATCACACTTTGGGTTTACTTCTAAGGCCAAATGGTCAAAGATACTGTACCATGAAAGAAATTTTTAAGTCCCTCGTACAAAAATACTATGTAAATATAGTATATATACTCCTAATATTTTGTTGTTGTCTTGTCTCTCATTCTACCAATATTCCCATGGCCCTAGTCCTACTGCATTTTATCTTCCTAACTACTACTTTCCTGGGTTTTACCTGTTGGTGTATCACTCACAGCAAGCCCAGAAGTCAACCCATGGCTTTCATCTTCTCGTGATTTTGCCTTTGGGTTCCAACAACTTCAAGATGGTTTCTTCTTATCCATATGGTATAACAAGATACCTGACAAAACCATCATCTGGTATCCACAAACAAATGCTACGGTGCCTAGAGGATCGAAAGTTGAGCTAACCAATGGACGTGGGCTCGTACTAAGAGATCCTCAAGGCGGAGAGCTATGGAGTACTTCCGTCTCCGTTTCTGATCTTGCATGTGGTTTTATGAATGATACCGGTAACTTCGTGATTCTTGGCAACAATTCTCGCAAGATATGGGAGAGTTTTAAATTTCCGGTAGACACCATGTTGCCTACTCAGGTTATGGAGATAAGCAGGGATCTCAATGCGAAAAAAAGCAAAATAAACTTCTCTCGTGGAAAATTTCAGTTACGTCTTCTTTCAGATGGGAATCTTGTTCTTAATACTCGAGATATATTTTCCAATTCTCCTCTTGATGCTTACTATATTAGTGGCACTCGTGATGCAGACAATTCCACGAATTCTGGTTACCAATTGATCTTTGATACGACGGGATACCTGTATATATTGAGAAGAAATGGCGAAAGATATGATCTTACACCAAGAGACGCCCTTCCTTCTGGAGATTATTATCACAGAGCTACTCTAGATCCTGATGGCCTTTTTACTCAATATTATTATCCCAAGAACCCCACTGGCAATGCAAGTTGGACCGTTTTACGGTCCGAGCCAGAAGAAATATGTTTCCGTGGGAAGATAGGTAGCGGAGCTTGTGGGGTTAACAATCTTTGCAGCCTTGATGGTAACCGGCCAAAGTGTGAATGCCCACAGGGGTTTTCGTTGCTTGATTCCAATGATCCAAATGGTGACTGCAAGCCTGATTTCACCCCAAGATGTGATGAAGGTTATACGGGAGATCTGTTTGATTTCATGGAGCTTAATAATACTGATTGGCCAGCAACTGACTATGCGCACATCAGACCAACTAATGAACAAAACTGCAAAACTTCCTGCAGGGAAGATTGTTTCTGTGCTGCTGCAGTTTACCGAGAAGCGGAATGTTGGAAGAAGGGACTTCCCCTCGCCAGTGGAAAGAAGAGTTCTTCAGAATATGTGAAGACATTCCTGAAATACCAGAAAGATAAACGTCCTCCTCCGAGAAGGCATCCTCAGTTTTCAGGAGAAAATAAAGATAATGATCGGAGAGGTCTGATACTTGTGGGATCAGTCCTCTTAAGTACATCCGTGTTTGTAATTTTCGTATTAATTGGTGTGATTTGTATGGGGTTCTTTCTAATCTATAAGAAGAAATCCACAAATCCATATCCGAGCAGTAAAGCTGTTGAAACCAACCTGCCTCGTTTTACTTATCACGAGCTAGTTGAAGCTACGTTAGGGTTCATGGATGAACTGGGAAGGGGAGCTTTCGGGATAGTCTATAAGGGTGTAATTGGGACAAACATCGTGGCGGTGAAGAAGTTGGACAGGGTGGTTCAAGATGGCGAAAAGGAATTCCAGACCGAGGTCAACGCTATTGCAAGGACTCATCACAAAAATTTGGTGCAACTTCTTGGCTATTGTGATGATGGTGAGCAGCGGCTATTGGTTTACAAGTACATGAACAATGGCACTTTGGCAGCCTTTCTTTTCGGGGACATGAAGCCTAATTGGAAACAGAGGAGTTGTATTGCTGTAGGGATAGCAAAGGGACTCGCATATCTCCATGAAGAGTGTAGCACCCAGATCATCCACTGTGACATAAAGCCTCAGAATATTCTTCTTGATGATTACTACAATGCCAAGATTTCTGACTTTGGATTGGCAAAGCTTTTGATGTTGAATCAAAGCCATACAAATACTGGAATACGAGGAACGAAAGGTTACGTGGCTCCTGAGTGGTTCAGGAATGCACCGGTGACGGTAAAAGTGGATGTGTATAGCTTTGGTGTGTTGCTACTAGAGATTATTTCATGCCGAAAGAGTGTGAAAGAGTATGTGAGTGGTGATGAATATGGAGGAGTAATCTTGACAGATTGGGCATGGGATTGCTATCAAGAAAGGAGATTGGATGCGCTTGTTGAGGATGATTCGGAGGCCATTGATGACGTCAAGAAACTAACGACATTTGTGGAGGTTGGTCTATGGTGTGTACAAGAAAACCCTAGTTTGAGGCCAACGATGAGGAAGGTCATCCAGATGCTTGAAGGGGTTATTGAAGTGACAGAACCTCCATGCCCATGCCCTTTATATGTTACCTCCTGCTAATCATCAAATTGTCATGTATGTGATAGAAACTCGTTTTATATAGTGTTTCCTAAGCTTAATTAGTTTCTATTTTAACCCGCTTCCGTTAAATGTCCCAAATGTGCATTACATTAGAGTTGTTTTTACCATTAGTTAATGATTCTACTAAGGTGCCATTTGTTTTTTAAAAGGTCTAAAGTCTGAAGTCTTATTTTAGTTATGATTAATAAGAGGTAGTGTGTAAAAAGGTATGAACAATTCAGACTTAAGAGTCATTAAGATGTTTTTTAGAAAAAACAAACAACCCCTAAAAGTCTCTTGGAAATCCTCTACCTGGCATGGCCGACAAACAATAATAAATAAATAAAGATAAAATTATACCAACTCCCCTCCCTAACACTCTTCCAATATATGTCATCATCTAGGCTGTGAAAATGAAGGCCAAACTTGAAAGCTATGTCCTACCAGAATTTGAAATCTCATCTTACAATTTCTTTCTTTGGCTTTGGTTCTGTCAAATGTGTTCTTCTAGCATTTGATGAATAGCTATTTCAGGCACTGGTTGAGGATAAAAATGTGCAAGTCATCCACCAAAAGATTGTGAAACTCCTGACATGCTTAATTGATTCAAATATTGTTTTTGCATCTATCACAGTTGGTCTCATAAACATAGTTCTCTCTAAATAAACTCGAGAACTTCATACATGCGTCACTATCTTCTTTAGACGATTAAGGTTCACTAATACACCATATCGATTGCATAAACATTTTGTTGACAAAATTGACCATTGATTCAATAATAATTAATAAACATCTTTTGTAACCAAGGAACGTTCATGAGCTTCAAGATTTTCTTCGGAACAGCTTCTGCATCGATATTAGATTCAAGAACAAAAAGGTTAGGTTCATATATGAATCTGAGCTAGGTTAACAAATGGTCCATTCTAATCGACGGTTTATCAACACAAATTGGGTAACTTGAGTAAGAGTGCAGTCTCGATAAGCGCAGACTGAAAATGGTTGTTTAAGCGTTATCTGAAAGGAAATAATATTCAAGAAAATGAGTGAAAATTGGAAAACTTCTTACTATCGATCCCAAGCTGATTAATGGCTGCTACGAACTGTTGATGTAGCTCGACGGACCAAACGACACGAGGCTTCTTCGAAGAATAAGAAGAAGACCCGTCTGGTTCCTCGGATTCCTCCTCGTCGTCTTTCCTCCTCTTTGTGTTTTTCCAATTATGCCCTTCGTTTGCAGAAGACGAATCGTCGAGATCTTCATGGGGGGTTTCGGCGGTTGGTGATCAGCATCATCTGCACTTATTAACGGCTCGAAATCTTTCCACTCGTGTTTCCGTCTTCGAACAACATGTTGCCATATGTTACGCAATGCCTCGATACGAACAGGCTTTATCAGATAATCACAAGCACCGTGAGTAACCCCCTTCATAACTACACTCTTGCTATCATCGGCCGACATCACTATCAAAATTACGAACCTTGATTACACAAATTTCACCAATAATTCGAGAAATTAAAACCGTAAAAAAACTTGAATTTCAAATTGATGCTGTTACCCAAATACTATGAAATAAAAATTCAAGAAAAATGAAGAAATTGGAATGAAAATTTGTGAACTTACTGATAACAGGGAGGTCCATTTCAAGGCCAATATGTTCAAGAAGTTTGAATCCATCCATATCTGGCATATGAACATCACTCAGAACTATCATTCCAACATCGAGTTCATTTTAACCATTCATTATACCCTTGCTTTCATGGGAGCCATTGCTTGACCTACCAAACTTTGCATTCATAACCTGACTTTGCAAGCAACCCCTCTCCAAAAGAACGTCTACTTTGTTCTGAAATCGAAGTGGATTTTAAAACAGTCTCCATAGCTGAGAAGAAACAAAATGAGGTAAAACTGTAAAAGAAACATAAACGAACAATATAAACCGGTACCTTTGGATGATGTTTTTCCTGACGCGGGGACGATCAAGATGTTCGGTTCTGTCCTCAGGTTTCAGAAACGCAAACGGCAAAACATAGCTAAGGAGGGCTGGAGAAGTAGAAAGGGTTTCGTAGATGGCAGAGGATTTAGGGAGCAGGAGACCATTCTTTAGGAGATAAACTAATTTGAATTTGAATTTGAAATCAAAATCAGGAACGTGTTGCTGTTGCAGGAGATATTGGACCAAATTCAGTGGTGTGTTTTGGGTTAAAAGTATTGGAGGATAAATAATGCAACAGAAAATTGTACATTGTGCTTATTGAGTTGTAATTCATAGTTTTTTGAAAATTATGCATAAAATGGTAGTACCATGTGCATTATGACTTGTCTTTAAGAGTTTTATCTAAATGTATTATAAGGTAGTATAGAATAGATATATCTTCCTAGTTGAGTTTTAATCCGAGAACAAATAAAGATTGTAAAATACAAGATGATCTATCTGGTTTTAATTAATCACTTCTAGATCAGCTACGATGGCCGGTAAGTACTATATTGATCATGAATGTGGATGACATGGACATGGAGAAAATATGGGGGAAAAGTTATAATACTTTGGAAATCTAGGAAGAAAAAATTATATTATGTGAATCTTCAAACTACAGTGTGTACTGTGTATATATACATACATATTTATATGTATGTATATATGTAGACAAATGATCGTGTGAGAATAGGAGTTAAGGTGAGAGTTTTAAATCTCCAGCAGACACCATGTTGCCTACTCAGGTTATGGAGATAAGCGGGCATCTCAATTCGAAAAGAAAAAAAAGGCAAAATAAACTTCTCTCATGGAAAATTTCAGTTACGTCTGCTTCCAGATGGGAATCTTGTTCTTAATACTCGAGATATATTTTCCAATTCCCCTCTTGATGACTACTATATCAGTGGCACTCGTGATGCAGACAATTCCACGAATTCTGGTTACCAATTGATCTTTGATGCTACAGGATACCTGTATATATTGAGAAGAAATGGCCAAAGATATGATCTTACTTCAAGAAGCATTGCAAAGGGAGTCTTGTACCTCCATGAAGAGTGTAGCACACAGATTCATCCATTGCGACATAAAGTCTCGGAACATACTTCTTGGTGACTACTATAATGCCAAGATTTCTGACTTTGGCTTGGCAAAGCTTTTGATGATGAATCAAAGTCGAACAAATACTGGAATAAGAGGAACGAAAGGATATGTTGCTCCTGAATGGTTTAGGAACACCCTGTTACTGTGTGTGTTAAGGTTGATATCTTTAGCTGATGGAGTCTTGCTATTAGAGATCATTTCATGCCGAAAGAGTGTGGTTTTTGACAGTGATAAGGAAAATGTAGCAGTTTTAACTGATTGGGCATGGGATTGCTATCATGAAGGTAGAGTGGATGCATTTGTTGAGAATGATTTGGAGGGGTTAGATGATTTGAAGAGACTAACAACATTTGTGAAAGTTTGGTGACTTTGGTCTATGGTGTGTACAAGAAAACCCTTGTTTGAGGCCAACCATGAGGAAGGTAGTCCCGATGCTTGAAGACTTTGAAGTGACAGATCCTCCATGTTCATGCCCTTTATTTGGTACCTCAGTGCTAATCATCAAATAGCTCTGCCATTAATGTGCTGGTAACTTGTTCTATATATTAATTGTTTCCTAGTGTTAGTTGTAATTAAATAATTCAATCTATATAGTTTAATTATCACATCTTGAGAGGCTCGGCTGGTCATACAAGTTAAACTATCTTGATGATGTTGAATATAAAAATATTGTTGTTATATTAATTTCTAGTGATATTTAAGCAAGTTAATTACTTGTATGGTGTTCTTGATGAACCAAAGATAGATGGTTGTGGTGATATATATATATATATGGTCAACCCCACAAGAAGAAGAAATTTATAACCCATAAATGTTTGAAATCTTTGAACTACATCATTGATCAACACAGCAGGCCATCATATCTTCAGGAACCCTATCTCCTCCATGATTATAAGCCATCACCAACCCAAAGATCAAACCTTGAGCGCGAGCTCAACTGGCACATATATAAAGGCTAGTCCTTGTCGCTCCTCCCCATAGGCCGTCATTCAAATTTCATCAGGGCCACTTGAGATTTTCCTGACGTTATCATCAAGGGCATCAAGGGCCATGAGATCATTAGTCAAGGTGCACACAAACTGGCCCAGACACCCATGGCTATCCAAAAAAGATCCCCTCCATGAATATAAGTAATGATAAACAACCTTGAATCCTCATGAATAGCCCACGATCTATAAAGCTGAAACCAGCAGCCTATTAATTACTCAACAATAAATCCCAGATGCGCCGAAGTAAAGCACCAGCATCAAAAGCTACCGGACAAGAGTTAGGCAAAGAAAAAAAAACACAGCATGGCGAAGCCAGCAAGACGAGTTCACTCTACTTCGTAGACAAGGCTTGTCGGCTCTTCACCACCTGGGGCTGTAGTATGTTCCAAGGGTTGGGCTGTTCGGTGTAGTAGTACTAATGTACTACAACAGTTTTGACACATACTAAGGACTCCTTTTGTAAAAGTAAACACCCACTAGCCTCTCCTTTCAGTTGAGTAGCTATCTCTCCTCTCCCGCCTTCTGATTTAAAGGGAGCTATTTGAAATCCCTTTCACTCTCCCTCTCCCGCTTATTCATTAGGGCGAGCGGCTTATAAGCCATAAGGAAACCAGGAAAACAGACAAAAGAAAACATACCATATCAGCCAAAGATAACCAAAACAACAATAGATGAAGGGAAAAAAATACCAAAAACCCAGCTCCAGCCTGTCTCCAAACTAAAGCAACCTAAAAAGAAGAACCACAAAAGAACCTTGCACAACCAAAAACATACCATCATCTCCAGACTCCAGAGGTTAAACCCTGAATCAAGATACACCCCGAAGATCTGGCAAGAACCACCGCAACAAAATTGGATTTATAGGACTTGAGTTCACAGACCAAGATCGGCCAAGAATACACCCAAAGATCTAAGCGTCCTAATAGCATACTTTATAGGACTTAAGTTTATAGGACCAAACTATAAAGGGCATCATATCTAAAAGTGTCGCAATAGGTTTATATGACACTTTAGGTGTTTTAACAAGTTTCTTGGGGCGTTTTAAAAAAAAGTGTAATGGAGTTTCCTTGAACAGGGCTTCTACAATGCTATCTATTTATATACATATCAGGATAGAGTCCTATTGCAAATAGGAGATAACTCTAGGATCCTAATATAATTAGGAAAGATCTACTAATGGATAAACAGCATAAATTAATAATATATGGAGGAATAAATCCCATATTATATTCTATCAAAGATGATTAGAGTTCCGAATGAGCCGGAAACGGACAGAGAGGGAGGAGGAGAGCCAGACTGACACAGAGAATAGGAGTGCTAAAATGGCAGCAGGTGTGAAGAAATTGCAGTGGTGGAGGGAAGTATGGATACACACAGTTCCTGTGACACTAGCCATTTTTGGTGAGACCGCAAGACACAAAGTAATCGATTGGATACACGTTGTGAAAGTTTTGTATGTGCTTTCCGGTTTGGGTTTCCTTGAAGAAAAATTAGGCCAAATGGTCAAGGTTCTGTACCACCACACAAATATGATGATTGAGATAACGACATCTTTTGTGACCACAAAAGACATGAGACATCAAAAGTCCTTCTGTTGACTTTAAATCATTCATCTTCATTATATATGTTTTTAGACCCCTATTTTTGTTATTGTTTTCTAACAATCTCAATTCCTATGGCCGTAGTCCTACTGCCTCTCATCTTCCTAATTACTTTCCTGGGTTTTGTAGCTGCACAACAGACCAACTGTTCTGTATCTGTTGGCGCATCACTTACAGCAAACCCCGATGTCAGACCATGGCTTTCATCTTCTGGTGAATTTGCCTTTGGGTTCCAACAACTTCAAGGGAATGATAGTTTCTTGTTATCCATATGGTATGACAAGATACCTGACAAAACCATCATCTGGTACCCAGAAGGAGGTCCTACAGTGCATACAGGATCGAAAATTGAGCTAACCAATGGGCGTGGGCTTGTACTGAGAGATCCTCAAGGCAGAGAGGTATGGAGTACTTCTATCTCTGTTTCTGATATTGCATGCGGTTTAATGAATGATACTGGTAACTTCGTGATTCTTGGAAACAATTCTCGCAAGATATGGGAGAGTTTTAAATTTCCGGCAGACACCATGTTGCCTACTCAGATCATGGAGATAAGCAGGGATCTCAATGCGAAAAAAAGCAAAATAAACTTCTCTCGTGGAAAATTTCAGTTGCGTCTGCTTCCAGATGGGAATCTTGTTCTTAATACTCGAGATATATTTTCCAATTCTCCTCTTGATGCTTATTATATCAGTGGCACTCGTGATGCAGACAATTCCACGAATTCTGGTTACCAATTGATCTTTGATACGGCGGGATACCTGTATATATTGAGAAGAAATGGTGAAAGATATGATCTTACACCAAGAGACGCCCTTCCTTCTGGAGATTATTATCACAGAGCTACTCTAGATCCTGATGGGCTTTTTACCCAATACTACTACCCCAAGAATCCCACTGGAAAGGCAAGTTGGGCAGTTATATGGTCTGTGCCAAAAGAAATATGTTTCAGTGGGAGTATAGGTAGTGGAGCTTGTGGGCTTAACAATGTTTGTAGCCTTGATGGTAACCGGCCAAAGTGTGAATGCCCACAAGGGTTTTCGCTGCTTGATTCCAATGATCCAAATGGTGACTGCAACCGTGATTTCACCCCAAGATGTGATGAAGGTTATGCGGGAGATCTGTTTGATTTCATAGAGCTCAATAATACTGATTGGCCAGGATCTGACTATGCGCACATACGACCAACTAATGAACAAAGCTGCAAAATTTCCTGCAAGGAAGATTGTTTCTGTGCTGTTGCAATTTTCCGGGATAACCAATGTTGGAAGAAGGCGCTTCCACTCTCCAATGGAAAGAAGACTTCTTCAGAATATGTGAAGGCATTCCTGAAATACCAGAAAGAGGAAAGTCCTCCTCGATGCCCTCCTCAGATTTTAAAAGAAAAAGATTAGAGAAGTTGATACGAACTCATTTGACCACCTTCCGACTTTCAATAAAAGGGATATTATTTATGTTTTTATTTTATTTATTTATGTTGAAATCGTGGCATCCTCATAAGGAGTCAGGGGGATGTATTCTTTTATTTATGGCTTAGGAAGAAGTAGTGGGTTAGTTTTAGAGTTTGCTTTCCTATAAGTATTGTACTTCATTTTATTAAGAAATTAAGCAGAAATTGTTCCAAACTTCTCCTCTCAAGCTTCGGCTTTTCTTGGAGATTGACCATCTCAATCAGTCTCTATCATTGGTGCTTTCATTGATTTATCATGCCTCCCAAACGCGATCCACCATCCTTGGAGGAGTCTATGGCCGCCATAGCCGACAGTCTCGCCAAGCTCCTTGTTGCCCCCACCTCCAACGTCACCGGTCACCCCATGTTAAGCAAATCGCCACCAACACCGCCACCACTGTCCACTGCCAACCTCGTTACTGCCCTTGCCAAGCTTGAACCCGATCCACACGAAGGTCCCCCTCCTCCTCCGCCACCACCCTCAATGGCATTCCCTCAAGTCATCCAAAATCCAACCCCCTTTCTTTGACAGTTCCGCTCCATTGGATTGGCTTTTCCAAGTCGACCAATATTTTAATTTCTATCAATTTAAACCCTAACAACGCCTCTCTATTGTCGCCTTCCACCTCAAAGGGGACGCCTTAAGCTGGTACAAATACCTCCATAACAACCGTCTTCTCAAAGATTGGGTGTCTTTCACACGCACGCTTGAGCTTCGATTCGGACCATCCTCTTTAAAAAAAACCATTAGGTTGCCCTTTTCAAGCTCTCTCAAACGAGTTATGTCTCTGCTTACCAAAACCGAGTTCGAGTGTATTAGCAATTGCGTGGTCAGGCTCCCCAGACGCCCTCCTCAATTGCTTTATCTTAGGCCTTCGCATCGACATCCAAACAAGAATTGTCGCTCTACAACCCATCCTACATTCACGGGCTCTACGGGTTGTCCAAATTAACTGAAGATAAATTGGCCACCATTTCTCCCCACACCTCCAGCAACTCTCACACCGCCACCTCCTCGTCATCCTCGTCCCCTCCACCACCGTCCCCATCGACCACCCCAGCAATCCTCCCCACAACACCTCAACCACCAACTGCTCTTCCTCTTCGTCGAACGACACCGGAAGAAGTCTGAGTCCGTCGCTCCCAAGGCCTCTGCTTTCGTTGTTCTGAAAAGTATCACTCGACACACCGTTGCAATCCGCCTCAGTTCATACTTCTCGAGTCCACGGAGGAGATCCCCGCATCTATTCCCTTTGCACCGGCCCCGACGTTCAAGCTACTGGCCTTGAGGACAAGGCCTTTGTTTGAGGGATGGGCATTGACACAAACTCATTTGACCACCTTCCGACTTTCAATAAAAGATACTTTATTTATGTTTTTATTTTATTTACTTATGTTGATATCGTGGCCTCCTCATAAGAAGTCATGGGGACGCATTCCTTTATTTATGGCTTAGGAAGAAGTAGTGGGTTAGTTTTAGAGTTTGCTTTCCTATAAGTATTGTAGTTCGTTTTATTATGAAACTAAGCAGAAAATTGTTCCAAACTTCTTCTCTCAAGCTTCGGCCTTTCTTGGAGATTGACCATCTCGAATCGGGCTCTATCAGAAGCCTGGTACTTGTTGGATCGGCCTCTTAAATACGTTTGAGTTTGAAATTGTCGTATTGAGTGGTGTGATTTGTCTAGGTTTCTTCCTAATCTACAAGAAGAAAATCAAAAATCCATATACTAGTAAGGCAGTTGAAACCAATCTGCCTTGTTTTACTTATCAAGAGCTAGTCGAAGCTACTAATGGGTTCAAGGATGAACTAGGAAGGGGACTTTCGGGATAGTCTATAAAGGCGTAATAAGGACAAACATCGTGGAAGTAAAGAATTTGGATAAAGTGGTTCAAGATGGCGAGAAGGAAATCAAGACAGACGTTAATGTCATTGCAAGGACTCATCACAAAATTTTGGTGCTAGCTTCTTGGCTATTGTGATAATGACGAGCAGAGGCTATTGATTTACGAGTACATGAACAATGGCCCTCTCGCAACCTTTCTTTTCAGAAACACGAGACCTAGTTGGAAATAGAGAAGTTTTATTGTTGTATGCATAGCAAAGGGACTCACATACCTCCATGAAGAGTGTAACACCCAGATCATCCATCCACTATGACATAAAGCCTCAGAATATTCTTCTTGATGACTACTATAATGCCAAAATTTCTGTCTTTGGATTGGCAAATCTTTTTATGATGAATCAAAGTCGAACAAATACTGGAATAAGAGGAACGAAAAGGATATGTTGCTCCTGAATGGTTTAGAAACACGCCCATCACAATTCACAGTAAAGGTTGATGTGTTCAGCTTTGGTGTGTTATTACTAGAGATAATTTCATGCCGAAAGAGTGGTTTTTTAGAGTAATAAGGAAGATGTGGCAGTTTTAACAGATGTGGCATGGGATTGCTATCAAGAAGGTAGATTGGATGTATTTGTGGAGGATGATTTGGAGGCCTTAGATGACCACAAGAGACTAATGACATTTGTGAAGGTTGGTCTTTGGTGTGTACAAGAAAGCCCTTCACTGTGGCCAACAATGAGGAAGGTCATCCAGATGCTTGAAGGAGTTATTGGAGTGGTTGACCCTTCATGTCCCTTCCGTTTCTCTATTATCTTGAGTTAATCATTCTATTATATATATATATATATATATATATATATATATTGTTTGTTATCCCATCATCTTCATTCTAATTAATATGTTAGGAAATAAAGCTTGTAATACCTTCATTCTACCTAGTTGTTTGCCACCTCTTGAATGCTAGGTTGATTCTCTTAAATGTTATAGTACCATCTAAGATGGTTTTTGGCGTAATCCATATGTGTGAGGTCTTGGGTTCAATCCTGGGCACCACTCCTCTACCAACGGGATGCATGCGTTGATTTACCTCCCACATGATGACCGTGGGAACGGTGTGGTGGGGGCGCCTCAGAGGGTGTTGTCTACCCTTTTTTAAGATGGTATTGATTATGACAAATGTTGTTTTTTTCTTCCCACTTTCCGTTGTCATTTTAAGGAATTTCAATTAACATAAGCGGTGAACATTGATGCTTTTGCATTTTATAAGTTTAGAAAACATTTTAGCGTAGTTGTTAGAGCAAAAAAATCTCCAAAATCTCTATTTTTGAGTAGCTTTTTTTCTTGAAGGTATAATATATGGCTACCTATAAGGTTTGTAAGTCTCTAGGAGAATTTTCAATGCATCTTTTTTTGGGTAGTAAAAAATTAATAAGGTTTATGTTGGTGGCTTGCTAGTTCTTTAACCACGAATTTCTTATGTAGCCGGTTGAATCCACAACTAAAACACTGATGTCTTAAGGGGAAAAACTAATAAGAGTCAACAGAGCTATTAAGATAACTATTCTTTTTACCCGGTAAGTGAGGGTGATGACTCTTATCCGGTAAGTGAAGTTAAATGAGAGTGGTGACTCTTGTAAGAGTTTGGTAATTGGCCCCTAGGTGGAGGCATGTCTTTGATGACAAAAGCAAATATTCAAACAAACAAAGTCTAATCAAATAGCAGATGCAACTTTGCAGAAGCAACATAGCAACAAACTTAATGCATATCAAAATCAAGTGAATAACAAAAATAGGAATGCATCTATTTAATGTTTGAGGCGAGAAAACACTGGTTGTCAAACAAGCATTTCACACTTATGAATAGCAAAGCAAACTAAACAATAAGCACCATTTGTTGAGCGTTTATAGAATTTAAGGAGGAGTCAACCCCAAAATCTCTCATTGGAAACTATTATCAAACACTTGGTGTTCATCAGAATACAAAGAAATATTAAAAAAAAATTGAACACGACTTTAGTGGAATAAAATAAACCAAATCTGAAGTCTACAATAAAAAAACATGCGAGACTGGATTCTAACCTCGTTAAGGAGACCTTCGTTCAATAGCCGGTTGTCGCCCTTCTTGTATTTTGCAGCTATGAAGAAATCAAACAATGTAGAGGAAACATTTTATCCTTTTTTTCCTATCGATCGAAGACGAATCCAGATGATTGGTTGGTGTTTTATCTTCCACGGATTTACAATTGAAACCCATTTTCAGAAGTTCATCATTCTACACCTACTATTGAAACCAGTTTTTTATCTTCTTCCTAATTCGAAAACTTCTAAGATGCTAATAGGTAAAAGAATTGGAGTTGGTTGAATATATTTCCTGAAATAACCTAATCCTCTTTTGGTGAGACCTGCATGGGTGGCCGGAGAAGAAGGAAGGGAGAAGGGTGGCCGGAAAGGTGATGAGGAAGGGGGGAGAGAGATTATGAGAGAGATTATGTAATAATCTCTCATATAATTAATTGCATTTTTGGTTTTGGTGGTTTGCTGATTTTTCTTGGTCTCCATAGTTTTTCTATTGCAAGAAAAGATAAGAAAAAACTTTATGGTATAATAGGTTTAATGAAACTTATAGTTTATTTCTTTAGTTATATATGATTGGTTGATACAGGCTTAACAATATAAAAAGTGGTTTATTCAGTAAACTTTTAGAACGGAACTTTGATAGCGTTTGATAAAAATAAGTCAACTTATTTTCTGGATACATGTTTGGAGGGTATAAGCTAGTTTTTTTATAAGTTAAGTGGAATAGCTTTTTTGTAATTATTCCAAATATTCATTATTATATGTTAACTATCAATTATAAATAAATATTAATTAATATTATCTAAAAATTATAACATAAATTCTAATTATACATTGATATTAATTTTTAATTATTTAGAATTATTAATAATTATATCAATTTTTTAAATATTGATCAATATATTTTAGTTATTAATTATTAGTATTATTTTTGTGATTATTATTTGATTATTTTTTTATATTATATGTAACGGTAATTTAAAATCTTAAGTTAATGTAGATTTTTTTTTAAAAATTGGTTTAAAATTAAAAATTTATAATATATATAATAATAAATTTCAAATTTTTTTAATTAACATATTATATTATTTACTACCTTATTTGTATTAATTAGTATATTATATTATCATAAATTTGTTTTAAATATATTATTAAATATTGTAATTTATTATTTTTTTTAGATGTCTTTTTTGGTAATGTTACATGCTTATAAACAAGTTTTTACCAAACGTGATTTTTTCATCAGCTACCTTATCAGCTACCAGCTAGCTTATCAGTCACCAGTTAGCTTATCAGCTAGTTTGCCAAACATAACATTTATGTAGAAAACCAAGTTTTTTTCTAAACCCAAATGCTTATATACAAATTATTGTTACATAGATCAAAGAACCCCATCTAAGGGGGTGTTTGGGATTGCTTATTTGAGGTGCTTTTTAGCTTATTGTGATTTGGCACCAGAGATAAGCACTTTTGAGTGTTTGGATGGAGAAAAATGAAAAGAGCTTATAGCGGTGCCAAACCGCTGAAAAACTGTTTTTGATAAGTCATTTGGTTTTAACTTATCAACTTATTTGAAAAGTGTTTATGACTTTTTGGGTTATTTTATATGTATAAACAATCTCAAACACCTTTGAATAACAACTTATTAGCTTATTACGTTTTGGTACCACAATAAGTTAATCCAAACACTTTTTGACACCGAATAAGTTGATAAACAATTTTCAAAATAAACATAAGTTGTTTTAAATAAGCAATCCCAAACACCCCCTAAAAACTTCATCATTAGAGGATAGAATTTGATTAATGGCGAGGGGTTTGGTCGGTGCAATGTTATTAATGGGTAGAGATAGAAAAGGGATGAAGAGAGAGATGATGATGATGATTTAACAATGGAGTTTTTTCATTCTTGAAAAGGAATATTGTGATTTTTTATGTGTGAGTTTGTGATTTCTTTTTAGTTATAAATTTGTGATTTTTGTGTTTATTGAATTAGGGTTTTGTAATCTTTGTTGACTTTGTTGTTGTTCATGTGATTTTGGTTCCCATGATTCAAAGAATTTTTTGATTTTATATATTCGTAGTAATTTTCTTTTGTTTGAATTTATGTTGTTTGTGATTATTTCTTTCGTGTTAAAGAACACACGAGGAGGAAGAAATGAGATTAGAGAGCAAAGATTAAAAACGACCACAATACCCTTGACTTAACATATTTATTTTAACGATTTTAGCGGGATGGACCAAAACCAAGAATTTTTCGCCTATCACAGGAGGTTTTTTTTTTCAATAAAAAAAGAAAAGAAAAATTACGTTGAGACCTAATCCAAAAAAATCAACAAACCACAAGGACAAAAATGTAATTAACTCTACTTGTATACTAACCTTTTTTAATTAGAAAAAGAGTAAACTACAAATTTGGTCAATGTGGTTTGGTGTTTATAACACTTTTGGTCCCATGCAGTTTCGAAATTACAGTTTCACCATTAAGGTATGCAAAAGCGATCGGATTTGGTCCTTACCTCTAACGACCGTTAGAACAATGCGTTAAGTCAAGGGTATTTTAGTTTTTTTTTTCTTTTATCTCAATACTTTCATAAACATGTAAATTAGAGGGACCAAAAATATAATTTACCTCGACAACCATTCTAGTCATTTTCCCCGGCTACCACACACATACAACCGCATAAACAAAAGCAAATGTTTTGAGAGTCAGAAAGGTTGAAAGAGATACAAACTCAAAAACAAACTTACAAACCAACCACTTTCCAATAAATTTAACAAGAACAATTAGAATCCTAGATACAAATTCAAACACTAAAATCAAAACTTAAAGTCAATACCTAAATATTTATATAAAGCCCTTAAAAATTAAATCAAACCCAAAAAAACATAAACAAACCCAATAAAATCTAAATCAAGCCGTCATTTTACAAAGAAATGTCGACGAGGGGAGGGATTCGATTTACAAATAGAGATCAACAGGAGGGGGATGATTCGTGTTCTCCGAGCTATTGGGTTGTCTTCTCCGATGAACCATCTCAAGAAATGGGTTGTCCTCTCTTCCAACATGTGTGGTGTTGGGTTGTCCTTTTTCCTGTTGCTTCAAGAAACCATTAAAGCCTCGATGAAGACACAAAACCACCCAGTTATTGCCACCATCTGCGTCGTTGCATCTCCGGCTGTCGTGGGTGTTAAAGGGTGCGTTTGGTACGCAGACAGGACAGGACATGACAAGATGGAACATGACAGGACGGAACAGAACAGGATAGTTGTCCAACGTTTGGCAAGACATGACAGAACTGGACAGAACATGACTAGACCGGTTAAGTGACGAATTTACCCATGATGAAAAATCATAGATTACATCACATAAAACTAATTTATATCACTAATACATAGTGCAATGGATTATCAAAAACATAAAACTAATTTATCACGATCGGATTTTGGATATGGAAATCAAACCCCAAATTTTAAGTTTCGAATTTTAGGTTGTTTCGGGTTTGGGTTGGTCGGGTTTCGAATTGATGTTGGTCAGGTTCGGGTATTATATAATGCAAATGTTATATATAAATTCAATCGTTTTTTAGGATGAATACAATCGATTAAAAGATTGATGAAATCGATAGCAAGTTTAAAATTTAGAAAATATTTCAACAGACTATAATTTACGATTTTCATAAAATAATTAGATAAATATATATATATATATATATATATATATATATAGTATTTAAAATATAGATTTATGTTATTTCGGGTTTTCGGACGGGTTGGGTGGCTAACGATCAAACCCAATCCGAACTCGGATATCCTCCTAAATGTCGGGTTTCGGATTATCGGATTTCAGGGTATTCGAGTTTTGCAAAAACACCTTATTTTCGGTTCAGATGCGGATTTCGAACCATTCGGGTTTTGCACACCCCTATCTTGGAGTTGGAGGCGTGGATGATGAGAAGACATGTTTTATGTTTTTAACAAAGGGTATATTAGTCAAAGTATTGTTATTCTACTTAGTTCCAGGGGGTTGGAGTGGGACAAGTGTGTCCCATGCTTGTTCCACTTAGTTCTAGTGTGTCCCATATATGGTCACGCCAAACATGGGACAAGTCTGTTCTGTTCTGTCCTGTTTCACTCTGTTCTGCATACCAAACGCACCCAAAGAGATCTCACTCTCTTCCTCTAAACTCCGATGAAGACGAGGAACATATATGCACGAAATTGAAAATCTGAATTCAAACAACAAATCGACGAGGAGGCTTTGATGAGGTGATCAGCGGCTAGAGACGTAAGTCGGAGATGGAGAGGTTGAAATGTTGGTGAAGATCAAGGTGTTGACCATAATAGGGTTTCTTTACGATGGTGGGTTACAACATTAAGGCTATGTTTGGCAAAAAAAAAAAACTAGCTTATAAGCTAGCTTTTTTTCTGGTACATGTTTGGATGACCATAAACTAGCTTATTGAAAAACTACTCATAGTAGCGTTTTGAAAAGCTAGTTTATCAACTACCAGCTAACTTATAAGCTAGTTTGTCAAACAATGCCTAAAGCTAAAAGTTTTTTTAATTAAATATTTATTTTAGTTTGAGGTTTAGATTTTTATTAAATATTTATTTTAGTTTGAGGTTAAGAATTTTTATTAGGTATTTATATGTTACATTTTTTGTCCCTGTAATTTACAATTTGTTTATTTATTAAAGAAAAAATGTGATAAGAGTATAAAAAGACTAAAATACCCTTGACTTAATGGGTTGTTCTAACTGCCGTTAGAGGCAGGGACCAAATCCAGTCTTTTTTGCATACCTCAATGGAGAAACTATAATTTCGAAACTGTGGAGACCAAAAGTGTTATAAACACCAAATCGCAGGGACCAAATTTGTAGTTTACTCTTAGAAAAAAATGAAAATGACGGAAATGCCCCTCAACTAAAGACACTCCAACTAATGGTGTTAGTGCTATAGATACTTTTCAAAGAAAAACGTATATCACGGTGACTATTTCTAAACTTTTTGAAACATAGGGACCATTTTTGGGGTTTTTTTTACACTATAGAGATCAAAAGTGTAGTTACTTTTTTGCAAAGAGTAAACTACAATCTTGGTCCATGTGGTTTACATAAAACTACGAAAATCATCTCATGCTTCAATAAGTACGAAAATAGTAACACCAGTTTGCAGTTTGTTTTGAAGGTGGTCACTTGCCCAAACACCGTTAGTCAAATTGTCAATAAATGTAGATATTTTCTTCCTTTTACTTATTTTCTTAATTTCTCTTTAGGTTTTATTTTTAAAAAAATATCATTTATTTATTTTATATTAAATTATAACCTAAAAATATATATTACATTACATAACCTCTTCCACTTTTGATTCCCCAATAACCCCCTCTCCTTCCTGTTCCCCTGTGACCCTACCGCCTCCTCTTCAATTTTCTTTTTGGATTATTTTCACCTTTTTGGTATTCAGATATGGGGAATTGTAGAGTCTAAATAAGCTAGAAAGAACCAATAAACATGGGAAAGAACAAGTTCATGAGTGACGTTGTAGTTATGATATACCTTAAATTCCTTGTATCCAGAAAACGAAGTCGACAACCTCACCACCTCTAGTAACTTGGAACCTTAGCCTCCATTTTGTTGCACCGCTGTTCCCTGTCCTTCTCCAATGACCATATATGTTCCTCTCAATCTCCATTCCTCTCGTTGCTCACAACACACTACACACGGTTTTTCATTTGAATAAGGGTTTTGATTTAGGTCTCAAAATTGGAATTTGGTTGAGTTTTGGAATTTAAGTTGGATTTTTTATTTGGGATTTTGATTTAGAGTTCATATTTGAATTTGGTTGGGTTTTAGAATTTGGTTTGTCAGAGAAGATGGCCAAATAGGGTGTAGGAGAGGGTTGTCGAACTGTTTGGGGGGGAGGGTTGATGAGAAAAAGAAGAAGAGGGGTGGACTTAAGCATGAGTACATCAAAAATTATTTATTAAAATACAATGTAAAAAGACTATAATTCCCCTTACTTAACAAACATTTTTTTTACCATAGTTAATGTCTAGGGACTATTTTTTGTATTTATTAAAGCATAGGGACAATTTTTGTAATTTTATATAAATCATAGATACTAAAATTGTAGTTCACACTTATTCTTGAGAACAATTTAGTTAGCATGTGATGAACAACATCAACATCTCTTTCCCAACCCTTGACCAAATCTACCCTCCAAGTCCTCTCCAAGATTTCCACACACAAAGTGCACACACACTCTACACCATACCCATTTCAACATTACAGACTAAATTCTCATCTACACAACTGTGCAACACAACCCAATCAAACAAATCTCTCTCTCTCTGTATCATCTTCTTCCATATCTGCTTACTGTATCTGCCCATTCCCTCTTACTTTGGGACCACTTCTTTTCAAAATCTCTCTCTCTCTCTCTCTACCATCTGATCCTCATTCATTCTATCCCCAAATCACTATCTATCTTGTGTTAAAGACCCAATCTTTTCTTCAACTATCACAAGAACTCAAAACATATGTTTCACCTATTCAAAGATGCTTTGATTGATTGATTGATATTATATCTCACATGGTTAGTTTCTTGTTAATCTGATTTAATTTATGGTCATTGTTTCCACCTTAAAGATTCTACACCTGTTGGGTTTTGCAAGTCAAAGATATTGCATCGTTTAATTTTTCTTCTTATTTTCTGAGATCTTGTCTTCTGATCAACTTATGCATAGATCTTATCGCTTGTAATTCATAAAAAAGATTAAGCTTTTATTCTCTGATTGTTTTGTTCTTCCCTAATCTTTACACAACTATTGTCTATCTTTTTTTTTTCTTCTTTTCTTTAGGGTTTTTATGTCATTCACTTGATTCAATATTTACACATCTTAATTGATTATCTTTTTAAGTTTTGGTACATACCCTGATACCCATTACTTAGATTTGAATCTTTTTGAGTTTTTCTTGATAAAAATTGAATCTTTCCCACTATTAAGCTCTCTTTTTCCTCTTGATTTGGCAGAATATGTCTTTGGAACTCTGAGTTTTCTTGAAATCTTGATTGCTGTAAAAATGGGTAGGGGTAGAGGAAAAGGGAAGAAGTTCACTTTGACTAACAATGATGACACTGGAAGTGGTGAAGAAGAAAGAATTCCAGCTCAAAAAAGAAGGGGTAGGCCCCAGAAACCATTGGTGGACGAAATCGAAGAAGATGTCGAAAAGATAGAAGACGAAGAGAACGGGAATGTGAACGATGTTGGATCATCGAACAAAGATGCGAAGGTAATGGAGAATGGAAAGAAGAGGAAAAGAAACAAACAATTGAAAGAAGAGGGTGAGTTAGTGAAGGAGGAAAGTGGGATTGGAATAAGATCGAATGCTAATGGATTAGCGCAGGTTAATGGTTTTCGCCATACTGGGAGTAGGAGGAAAAGCAAGCCTCGTCGTGCGGCTGAAGCTGGTGTCGAGTGCAAATGAGGACTAGCGTATCGAAGTGTGTGTTACCTAGTAAATCTCTAGTCTCATTTTGTTGATCTGTTTTTCTATTTTTGGTTGTTT
Source organism: Arctium lappa (assembly GCA_023525745.1). Classification (NCBI taxonomy): domain Eukaryota; kingdom Viridiplantae; phylum Streptophyta; class Magnoliopsida; order Asterales; family Asteraceae; genus Arctium; species Arctium lappa. The sequence continues at coordinate 13,629,131 of CM042056.1, read as the reverse complement.
ATTTCTATGTAGTTTTCTGTTTGATTGAATGGGAAGCCTTGAATTGATCATGGTAGTCTCATTTTGCATTCGATATATGTTCCATTCGAGTCTATAACTAAATTTTTTCGCATGATATCGGTTGCATAGACCTTATTCAGAGTTTTCTTGTAGTAGATGCATGATTTTTGGCAGTTGCTGAATGGTTTGGTGCAGAATGATTAAAGAGGTTCTCATGATATAGTACAAAATGAAATATGGTTGTTTTATAATTGTGTAGGATGAAATTAGGGCGCTGAATGGTTAAGGAGGCCCAACCATTAAGGGGCAGACATTTTTTTTGCCATACAAGATTCACCTGTTAACGATTCAAAGGCTGCCTCTTAATGGAACCATTAAGAGGTAAACAAACAATCCCTAAATGAGATTAACTTTTTTTTTCATCTTCAGCATAGTATGCAAAGGTTTTGTAAGAACTAGGGCATGTGGATTTTTTTTGTCAAATGACTAAAATACCCTTGAGTAACAACAACAGACCCAAATCACTAAATGGGTATCATCTATCTTTTGTAAAGACAAAAATGGATAGACAGGTAAACGTGCTTAAAATCCCCAAATGGAAATTGTTCCTTTGAGCACTAGTCATGTTTGCTTCTTGCTATTATCTTGTTTAACTATGTTTTGAAGGAGAAATTTGGCCAAAAGTTTGATGTTCTTAACGATCGATGAGGATATTGATGGATTCCCCTTATGTGAAATTGTTTTTTCTTGATCAAAGACGCGTTGAGCTATCAAGATGGCAGAAATTTGCAGACCTCGATTAAGAAACTCGTTGGGATCAGAATCATTCTATGTATCTGATTTCTTGAAATTTTGGTAATATTTGCAAGATCACGAGCACATATTCTTCGTGGGCATCTATACTATACCATTGCAAGTCACCTCTATGTATGTACTTGATCAAGTGTCTTAACTTTCATCATTGTCTTCTGTGAACCCTGTGTCTAACCTTATCAACGAGCGCTCTGAAACCATCAATTTGTTTCTTAGTTTTCACATTTCTGAGCTGAAGACAGATTTGCAAATGACAGCATAAACTTGTGGTGGTGTTCTGCTTTTTTGATCATCGATCATCGTTTGGTAGGGGCAGAAGTAGAGAGTTATATAGGACTTCGATTTGGGTGTGTATGGTACAGGACAATAGTCATGTTACCATATTCTAACAACCCCCATAGATTTTCCAGCCAGCTCTACACAAGGCATCATCATTGTACTTTTTTTCATTGTTCCTGTGTGTAGCCCTTCAGTGTAATTCCAAGTAATCTAATGTGTTAATTGATACTATTTGGTGATTCAGATACCCTTTTGGTTGAATTTGAAAACCCAATTTTGAATTTTGAAAAAAGGGATTGAAATTTGGTAGATTTTGGTCAGCATTGGAGCAGTGAAACAGAGGTGAATTTGAGATCATAATTTGAAATTAGTGGAAGTTCTTTTTTGTTATTGCAAATACAAAAAAAAAGACATTACTTTTTGAATGAGAACCCACCAAGAATGTTGGGAATCATATTTTGAAACTAGGGATTCAAAAGAAGAAAAAAAAAGCATTACTTAATACTTGTATATTAGGTTTGGATTCCAAGTCCTATGTGGTTTTATTTTATTCTAGATCTTGTTTTCTAATTAATATATATATATATATATATATATATATATCAAAATGGGCTTTATAAATTCAATGTCACGTTCTCTTTTCCAAAGAGTAAATACATGCTTGGTCCATTTGGTTTAAGTTTTTATTGCATCAAGTACCAAAAACAAAATAAATACGGATTTAACACTAGTTACATAAACTTTCGTACAGAAAAACTGTTAAATGAGAAGCATTTATGTCTTCTATTAAACGTTAATTAAAATTATATATATATATATATATAATACATACATAGAGGTGACTTCATACGAGAAGAACATCTATTTAAGAAAACACGAGAACAATCAAGTACATACAAAATCATATATGATTCATGTGACTTTGACCGCGACTTTAAGTCGCGCCAAAGTCGTCCGTGTCCGTTTTTTTCAGGTTAATATAAAATCACATATGATTTTGTACATAATCTGTTTTTTTTGTTGTTTTCTTAAATAGTTAGCGTTCTCGTTTGAACCTTCCTCTACATATATATACATCGTCACATACTCACAGGTGAACCCTCCCCTCTTCCCCTTCTCGCCGGCCTTCCCTTCGCCATCATCGTCCCCAAGAGAACCCTCATCCACCATCTCTATTGATAGAACATTAGAACTTGGTACAATTTTATTTAAAGCTAGAGTCAAGTATAAAAACTATCAATATTTAAAATGTTCCTAAATGTATATATATATATATATATATATATATATATATATATATATATATATTTCTTTAGATTATTTTAGAAGTTAAGTAGAGATATAATGGTTTTAAATGTATTTAATCCATGTATATAAATTTTACAACTATATATATAATTCAAGACATTCTGCAAGACTTTCCCCCCCAAAATGCATTTAAATTCTGATGAAAAATATGCAAATAAAGCATAAGCCCCATACAATATTCTCACTTAAAATTCACTTAAATTTTAATTTATTGATGAATTATTTATTGATGAATAGCAGAAGCCCCATACATTATTTTCAGTTTTTCCATGAAAATGGCAAGATCAAGATTTCTTGCTCCATTTTATGCAAAAAGAACTAGATTGAAATACTGTTTGGAACCCCCATACTAGTGACACCAGGTCCTGAATGAGGCTTTAGAAGGGTGTACGGTACAACCCCAACTCCATTTCTGTTCTTCAAGCAAGCATCTGCATTTCTACCATCAATGATTCCTTCCAGCTCCTTCAACTTCCCTGAAAATACTTCATATGCAGCTTTTATCTCCGGAACTGCCTCGAATGTTAGCTCCAACTGGTGCCCGATATATTCCTCTTCGGGAGAATGAGTCGATAACACGTCCAGAACCGCCATAACTTGTGACGCTTGAATCTGAGAAGGAAATGCAGACAGGAGTTCATCCTCCGGCCTACGCTTAAAAGCCTCCCATTCATCATCAGTCGGATCTTCACAAGGCATTTTGACTCGGGCAATGGTGGCCCTATTCGGAATGTATCCTGCGTAGTCATACTGCCCAAAGTTGACAGCTGCGTGGTGACCCGAAGCTACCCAGATGATTGTTGTGATAATCCCGATAAGGTCTTCTGGTGTTTTAAGAACAGGCCACCATGGTTCGTCTTTCTTGTCTGCATGCCCGACTGTTATGATCTCTTTCCACCATGCTTGAAGTTCTTGATCAGTTTCCACAAGTTTCTTTTCTGGGTAGTAATGGTTGATGTAGTTGGTTACCCATTCTTTGATGATATCCCAAAGAACCAAAGCGTCATTTGCGTAGGGATAATCTTCTATAGTTAGCTTTAAACCGTGAGGCGAATCCGGATCTTCCACAGCCATACCCCTTAATATGAGCAAGTTTAAAAGTTCGAATTAGTTAAATCTAATTTGAGACAGAAATGAAAATCTAGTTTAAACAAAAGTAACAGTCGGGGTTACCTAGCAATAAGGTCAGCTGGCAATGCTTCATGATCAAAACGCCATAGTAGATCATAAGCAACAGAACTCAACTCAATGCTATACTTTCCTGGTGAAAAGCACGATTCGATAGTTCCGTTACAATTTATGAGGGCTTCCCGAGCCAAACCATTGATCTCCATTGTGTATCGGAAATGAGGGTGTAAGAGGTTATGTATCGGGTGCATTTTACTAAGCTGACGATTGGTAGCAATAATATATGGCTCGGTACAACAATGCGTTCTCAACCTGCAAAGTTTCCAATATCAGATTACCGTATCATACAACTAATTAGACGACAACTTAACTTTTGCTAAGAATCTGGCTCCAATAAACGGTGGCAAGTTGCTTACCAGTGACTTACGAGCTGATGATAACCACTATCATGAGCAAGGGCATGCACCTTAGCAAGCTTCCACAGCCAAGCACCAGTTGCATCCCAACAGGGAGTGAATGCTCTCTTCCATTGAGGTTTCCCATTAACAGGTGGTCGAACCAACTCAATGGCTAATGGCCTCAATGTTCCCGTTGGAGTAAGGTACATCAATGTTCTTGATCCATATAAAGTTGTTCTCATAGTTTTGATCTCTCTAACTTTGTTCACATATGGCAGGAAAACATCATGATAATCTAGAACAAACAGCTTCTTGTTCTCTAATGCCTGCATATGATGTAGGAGTCCATGCTTAATTTACAAGTTCTCGTTTCTAACTATTGTATAAAAGACATAGACGAGTACGCGTTTTAGATAATTAAATCATACCTCTTCAAGCGTGCAAAAGCCTTTGATCTCTTTCTCAACAATATCTTTGGTTATTGCAGATTCGGCCGGACCATACACCTCAGGATCAAGTTTACTCATCATCGGCCATTCCTACACATATTCAGGTTTACCATTTCTAAACTTTCTTTTCTAGATAACTAGATAATCTAAATAAGTTTGCATAATTTTGAAATCTCTTGATTTAGATATTAATTGTGTATGGGGACAGGGGTATGATAATGATGCATTGAGGCTAATATGAAAGAAAAACATCATAGTGTTGAAAGAAGGTTGCTTGATGCCCTAGAGCTTTTTATATGCCATGTGGATGTGATTGTCTTAATTCAGTTTTGTGTGATATGGTAAACTCTTGTCATAAAGCAAAACTTTTTTTTGGTACATGTCAAACAATTTATACCATATACTCTAATTATACAAAGCGGTGGAGTGTTTTACTTCAATGTCTAGAAAGTTGGGTGGTCAGAAAAACATACCGTGACCAACTTAATACTCAAAGGGTTAAGACCAGCAAGGGTTTGACGACAAAATTCTTCATCCCTCATCCAACCAAACTTATCTCCTGCAAATCAACAAAGGTAAAATATTTAAATTGACAAAAAATAAAATAAAATGTCAGTCGAAAGAGAGAGTTGTAATTACTGTCGATCATTTCGGGTGTCTCGAAACGCAAGATGCTATTTTGAGCATCTGAAACAGCCTTCAAAATTCTAGGGAGAACACTTCCTAGAGGTCCTTTGCTCTCTATCTGTGGCAAATTAACTCCCTCATTGAACAAAGAATCAATGGCTGTGAAGTATGGAAACCCAAGATCTTTGTCAAGTAGAGTTGTCTCTAGCGAAGGCACGACTGCATGCAACACCGAGTATACAGTCTTGAACGAAAACGATAAATTCTTTGCTTCTGAGAAGGCTTCATCCCTTGGCACGTAAACGTCATCGCTTCTTGTCTCCGTTAACGGATCTGCATTTGCAATTGAATTCAGTAATTTTAACATATTACAACCATCATGTTTTAGGGATGTTTGGGATTGCTTATTTAAAACAACTTACGTTTTTTTTTTGTAAAAATGCTTATCAACTTATGTAGTGTTAAACCGGAGTTTTATAAAAAAGATTAGCTTGTGTTACCAAAACTTAATAAGCTAATAAGTTTTTTATATACATGTAAAATGACAAAAAAAAACTAATAAGTTGTTTCAAATAAGTTAACAAGTTAGAATGAAATGACTTATCAAAAACTCCTTTTTATCACCGGTGCCAAACCGGTATGAGCATTATACTTTTTCTCGTCCAAACACTAAAAACTGCTTAGTACCGTAATCACGCCAGAACAAGTGCATTCCATACGATTAGATCATAACTCGTCATTACTCATATAGTTAACTAAAACTCAACGTCTTCATCAAAACCGACAATGTATTAGATCGAATAAACTTCAATTGAGCTAACAAATTCATATGAAAACCCGTTTTAGGTTTAAAAACGTATAATTTTGTTAAATTAGATGATAAATGCTGTGTTAATTGCAGAGATTAGAAGGTAATTTGGGGAAAACAATTGAATACCTGATTTAGTGCGAGGTCGGCCAGTTTTGCAACGCCTAGGGTAAGGATGTTGTTTGCCGCCGAGCACCGGACGTGCCAATTCCGGATCCTTGTCCGGATCGCCGAGGTCATTGTACACATCATAATCGTAAATTCTATCTGTCTTTTTCCGAGGGCCATCACTGACGCCATCGCCTCGGAGAGTCGCAAGTTCCTTCTTTCGTAGAGACTTGAGTCCGCTCGGTGTATCCTTTGGAAGGCATGCTACCTGCCAGAAAACGCAGTCACATACATACGTGATCATAGATACTGTATTCTTTTAATAAGCTTGTAACCATTAAATCAATTAAAAAATGTAACAACCAAAATAATTCAATATGTGTTAGTATAAGAAAATATACAACTTTCTATTTTAATAATAGAAAAGTTGTCACAATTAATTAAAGACATAAAGTAGGTTTTAATGAGATTAAACTTAAAACACGACCAAAACTTAGGAATTTACTTAATTATTTGTGGCAACATTAGTTAACTACTAACCTTGTCGAGGAAAAAAATACGTTTGGAGTTTTTTTCACGTTTGGATTGAATCCATGACTCGCAACTCACGGTGACTGGGCCAATGGCAAGACCTTCCAGTCGAACGGATTCCACGAACATCTCTTTGTGGTGTTCATTTTGTATATAAATCGCCCCAATTGATCCAAAATCCTCCGGTACTTCAAACTCTGCTAAATATTCCAGGTCGTCTACCTTTCGACCAAGTCGATGTGCGTAATCCTTTATTGTAGGTTTTTGTATTCCCGTAACTTCAAAAAATCAAATTTGAAAAAGTAAATCAATAAATAAAGTTATAAGCTAATTTAAAGAACAATTCCATTATTTCTCGTAAACAAAAATAAAATGAAACCCAATACTTCACAACAGTTATTACGACTTACTTTTATTTTAAGTAGTATTTATTTGGATCATAAACCTTATGCAAATAAATCATGTTTTTATCCTAAATATAAAATAATTACTAAAGTAAAAAATAAATACCAAGTATATATGTCCTGTCGTTTAAAAAAATTCTAAACGATAACTTTTATTAGATGGTCTTTACAAGGCAGTTTACTAAAATGCTTACTCTAACAGTAATCCCTCTCATTAACCTTATCAGGTAAGATTCTTAGTCATCAAAATAACATCGTATGCAACAATCAACATTTACCTGTAAGAGTCATCAGTTTCAATTACCTAGTAAGACTTTTGTTTCTTGTCTTACCGATAAGGTTAATGACCCAGTAAGCATTTACCTAATAAACATTAGGATCCCGCTTATTAATCAAAATTGATCTTAAGTGTATTAATATAAGAATATCTCCAACGGATAAGGACTCATAAAAGTCTACGATCGTGGTTCTTGTAAGCACTTCTTTTTGTAGGTCCAATCTATTTTTTTTAACTTCAATAATTATTATTTATAACTTAAATATTAAGATTTATAAAGTTAAGAAATTAAAAAAAAATAAAAAACTAATAAATATGCCACTTCATGTTCTTATAAGAGTATTTCCAACCGCTTCTCCATTTTGAATGAAATAGGGATTTTGGGTCTAAATTTAGGAAAGTTGTTGGAAATACTCTAAAACTTAAAAAAGTTTGGGTTCTTATAAGAACTCTTTACAATGATAGGTTTTATAAGTCATCACATTTTTTACTTGTAAAATAGTTAACGAGAACTTTAGATTATGATGGAAAAAGAAACAAGGCGAGTTCGTACCAGGGTCAGCCTCGGCAGCAACAAGCTCCAACAGGAGCGATTTTCCGAGCAAATCTCCGATGTCGTCGAACGCTCTCGTAATACTAAGGTTCGATAAGACTCCACCCACCGTCATTTGGACTGTAACCACAGCTTTCACGCTGGTGGTCTTGATGACACCAGCAGTGCTACTTTCGCCGGCGACCGCTTTGATTTCTCCGACTGAATTTCCGGTGTGACGCCGAGAATTTCGGAAACTCCTGCTGTGACGTTTGACGGGAAATGCCAGCGTGTTGAGAGATAAAACGGAAGCTGGGATTCCACTACCGTCAACACCCCCATCTCCGGCGATAAAAGTCTTCTTTCCCTGGCTGAGTAACGGCGGAGATGACCGTTGGTGGCCGTTGAGGTGGTTGATCGGAGCTTTCAACATGTTTGTGTGAGTTACAGAAACTGCAATGCACAGGTTCTTTATAGACGAGAGAGGAGGGGTTGAAATTGAAAATAAGGGGTAATTTACAAAAATAGTCCCTATACAACTCGTGGAATGCGTTTTTTAGTTTACTAGCTTAGGCATGGAAATGGGGCGGGGATGGGGCGGGGACCTCAATCCCCATCCCCGTCCCCGTCCCCAATCCCTCATCTTCATCCCCGTCTCCGCCGGGGAATATGATCACATCCCCATCCCCATCCCCAACGGGGAACGGGTATCCCCATCGGGGAAACGGGGATTTTATTTTTCGTTTATGTAAGCTATTTAGATCAAATATATGAGACACCGCACATGTTTAAATATCACATATTTCCAATAAACCTAAAATCGAAAGAAATTTAATTTAGTATAAAAAAATCACAACATCATATAATAATTAATAACTTAAAACCAAAAGAAATTCAACCGAATTCGAAAAAAAAAAAAAAAAAACTTAACTTCACACGTACCAAAAGATATCGAGTAATATTCAAAACTATATCGAGAAATTGTATTTTGATTGACATCTAAAATACAAACTAACATCCAAAAAATAACAATTTTGATATTATAAACCTAATTAGGAAATAGGAAATTATGAATTACCGATTTAGTTTAAATAAATAATATATATTAAATATTAATTAAAATATATAACGGGGACGGGGCGGGGCGGGGAGTGCGATACCCGTCCCCGTCCCCATCCCCGCTTTGAGACAAACGGGGATCCCCGTCCCCATCCCCATCCCCGGTTTAGCGGGGAATCCCCATCCCCGATCGGGGCGGGTGGACCGGGTTCCCCGACGGGTCGGGGCCCATTTTCATGCCTATACCAGCTTTTGATTTTGTGGTTCGGAGTTCTTGCCAATGAGTTTAATTTTTATATTAAAATGATCCACTCGTCACTATAACAAATTCGGGGTTATAGGATGTTAAAAATGTTTAAGTATCTTTAATCAAGGACGGACTCAAAAATTTATAATATTAACAAAAAATAATTACAAAAAACACGTTTTTATCGACTTGTCTTCATATTTTTACCGACGTTCAATATTGTTTGATGTGTTTTTAGCCTAATTCCATCATTTTCGAGGGATTTCTAAAGTTTTTGGTTGATTTCGAGGGATTTTTAAGTTTTTTTTTTGTCGATTTCGAGATTTTTTTTTCCAGTTTTTTTGGTCGATTTCAGGAGTTTTTTTTCGGTTGATTTCAAGAGTTCTTTTTTGTTGATTACGAGGTATGATTGCACCTTCTTGAAGTTTCCAAAATAATACGGTAACACCTTAAAAAACGATACAATTGCACCTTTCACGAACCTAAAATTATTTACCCTTCACCGGAGAAATAATACGGCGGCACATGCCACCGTAACCACCAAGGCAGGTCCGTCACTAGTCTTAATAGACTACTTTATAAGACTTAAGTTTGTAAGACCAATCACTTGTGTGTCGTTTTTAAAAATGTTGTAATAAGTTTTTAAGACGTTTTTGGATGTTTTCACAAACTTTTTAGGACACTTTTGAAACAAAATATCTTATTATCCCTTTTATATGACACTTTGAGAAGTATTCTCTAAACATTTCTTTTTATATGACACTTATTTTATAAGACATTTTTTTCAAATAGTTTTCAATACAATGATTGATATGACCATTTATTTTAAAAAAAAAAGTGTAATAAAAAACTTATTAAGTCGCCCAAAAGCGTCCTATAAGCTCATTAAAACACGTTTACATAGGACACACAAGTAGGCTGTAAACGAACCGAAAGTTCAGCTAAATGTTAACCGTTCAGCAGGAATTTCGTTTATATTTGTTTATTTAATAAATGAGTAAATATGAATACGTTTTTTTGTTCGTTTAGTTAAATGAACGAACATGAATAATGGTTTCGTTCATTCATTTACTTTGTGAATGTTCGTTCATTTATGCTCGTTTATGTTTGTTTACTTTGTTTATACATATAAATACATTTATATATTATTACATTAATAGTAAAATCATTAATTAAATCAAATTTTTAGAATTTCTTTTTTATCCCTCCTAAATTTACCCATTTTTTCATTTTGTTATGCTATTTTTTAGGAATGAAATGATGATTAGTGGTGGTTGTTTTTTGTTCATTTGTGTTTGTTCGTTTATATTGTTTATGTTCATATATGTTCGTTTGTTTAACATCTTAACGAACGAACATGAACAAACATATTTTCTTAACGAACGAATATGAACACAAAAAATTTCGTTCGTGTTCATTCGTTTGTTCGGTTAAGTTAAACGAACGAATAAGAACAGACCTTCGTTTGTGTTTGTTTGGTTCGTTTACAGCCTACATGTAAATGTTTGGTTCTATAAATGTAAATCCTATAAAGTAGTTTATTAGGACAATCAGAGATTCTTTATCCTATATATAAACCATATTTTGTTGTAGTGGCTCCTTAAAACTTAAACTATCTTTCATCAAAAAAGTTGATTTAAGAGTAGATTTCAACGATCTTAATCGACATTGTACCTATAAGTCATGTGTTGTTCTGTATTTTGTCCCATTTCTTCCTCATTTGCTTCTTATCATCAAATTAAGATGTAAACCAGGTGTTTACTATCTAAAGTTGGATTGTCAATATATGTACAACGTTGTACAAGACATTTGTTATCTTTAGTTGCTTCCTTTCTCCTTCATTAGTTTCGTGTTGCTTTTGTTGAAGACATAAAAACCACAAATTTATTTTTGTCAATCTTCTTAAAGACGTAAATCATGCCTTTACGATAAAAAGTTGGATTGTGAATACAATGTATGTACAACCTTGGACAAGGCATTTGTTATATTCTTGTGCTCCCTTTCTCCTTCATCAGTTTCGTGTTGTTTTTCTTAAAGACAGAAAACCACAAATTTATGATCTAAACTGAATCTGAAACAAACAGTTTTTATTGATGTTGAAATTCAATTATCAATTGTGATTGAAATTTGACATTTCAGTGTCAATTATTATCTCATTGTTAAATTAATTAATAGATTAAATAAAACATTGTTAAATTGAATTAAAAATGGTATGCTTGTTATTTTGTGTATACCACTATCTGTAATCGTGAGAATAGTCCCTAATAAATCGTGATTGCATTTTTTTATCCAAGCCGATTTCTAATAATCTCTAGTAAACCGATTTTATTACAAAGATAAATTTGTAATTGTTTGGTTATAGATTTTTGTCACATATGATAATTTGGGTGATGATCGTATCATCATATGTGATAATTGTAGATATTTTTGTTAATCATATGTGATTATGTATATTTACATTTATGAATTAATCAAAACTAAAAGAGAAATAAATCTGAAAGATATAATGATATTTTTATGAACCTGACGCTATACATACATATATAGAGGTGGTTTCATATGCAAACTATACAATTATACAAACTTTGCAACCCTATTTCCACCATTGATTTCATTGATCAATGGTTGAAAATGATATGAGATATTTATGTTAAGAAAAAAAACTATTAATAGATCATACTTAAATTAGAGTAGAAAAAGGTAAAATAGTCAAAAAATGTTTTTAAATATTTATTTTTTATTTTCAGTATAATGATATGCAATATTTTTTGTAACAATTTAAATATTTATTTTTTATTAATATTTTTCCATATTTTTTTTTTCGGTTTCATGTTTTCGTGTTTCAAATTTCCATGTTTCATATTTTTGTATTTCGTGTTTCACATTTCATAATTCATATTCATGATTCGTGTTTCATGTTTCATATTTTCGTATTTCATGTTTCATATTTTCATGTTTCATGTTTTATGGTTAGTTTATCATGTTTGGTAAGAGCAACTAATTTAAAATTTCGATATAACATCAAGCGAGTGACAAAACTTCCTCCAACAAATCAAAACTCAATACACCTCAAATTAAAATTCTATAATTAACCTCAACAGTTGTAAACTCCAATAATATACACAGGACTAAACCGAAGTCGGATGTCACTTAACCCAAATACAAGTTGCTCTTCATAAAACCAATGTTGAAGGCTTCACCACGCTACTCACTTCTCGAGCACCCAACAAGCATTCCTCTCTTCACATTGATACAAGAACTATTCTCAACCCGAACCTGTTGCACATGCCGACAAATAAAAAGTTAGGCTAACGCCTATTGAGTTCAAAAGTTTTCCTCAAAATTAAATATATCGTAAAAAGGGAAAGGATACTACTCAAAATAATCTTTCAAATGGTTTACTTTAAATATAAAAATGTTTTGTTTCCAATTGTAACACCCGTAATTTTCGGTAAGTAAAGGTCAGCCGGACGTTTTCACAATTTGGAAATGATGGGATTTATGTTGGGAAAGCATTACTTAAAGTCCTTGGGAGTGTCGAGGGTCTTGGTGTTGAAAAAGTCGAGTTTCGGAGCTTGGTACGGGCCCGACTACAATGTCCGGCAACTATGACAGTGTCATAATCGCACCTGGCATTGTAGCAGCGAGAAACATAACCTGGGGGAGAGTTGGCGACATTGCTCAGAGCAATGTCGTTGGTCAATGTCGCACAGAGGGTGCAGTGTGCTGATAAAGTCAGGATTCCAACCTTCTTTCTCATTTCTCTTCTCCAAAATTTTCCCTTTCTCTCCTAAATCGTTCCCCCTTCTTCCCCACTCAAACCCTAACTCATTTTGGGGCCATTTCTTGAGCTCTTAAGGTGTTCCATCATCAAGTGGTAGAGTGAAAGCTATGACCAAGAGTTCACCATCATCATCTTCAAACTCAAGCTCCATTTTAAAGTTTTCTAGGTTTTCACCAAAACCTAAGTGGTAAGTTTATCCTCTCCACTTCTAAACCTTATTTTGAGATATAAATGCATCATTGGTGATATCCTAGTGTTTTATTCCTCTAATTTCGGTTTGGAAGATTTTGGAGGATTTAGTCAAAAATTAGGGTTTTGGCCAAAATGGAGATTTTGATGTAAAATTTTTGGGGATCGATTCTAAATGGTTGATAAAGTATATTTATGGTTGAAACTTGTGAATCTAGGGTTTTGAAAGTTTTGGCTTGAGGATTCAATTTCTTCAAAGGAGCTCAAGTTGGAGGAAAATCTAGTATCTAGATTTAGCCTAAACCTAGCAAGGTGAGTTCAAATTGGTTTGTGAAAACAGTGTACATGCCAAAATGTCAAATTTTAAATGTTTATATGTTTCACATGAAATTATTAACTGTTGAGTTATTAGATAAAGTCTAATTTCCTGAAGTGTTTAACCTTATAAACTTGTAAAACGCCCATTTTTGGGATTCTTGGGTGTTTTGACAAATGTATCAAAGTGAAAACGTTTCAATAATTGATTTGCATGAATAGAGAATATTTGGTAAGAATGCATTTTTATGATTGTTGGTATTATGTGTATTTTGTATCGTGAAATGTTTTTAAAACACCAACGTGTGAGTCATGGGCGTTTGATCACTCCCAACCTTGTGAATATTCCAAAAATTATCAACCTTCTTGGTTTGGGGGAAAAGATGTAACTCAAGTATTTTATTGAGTAAACCTTTAATATTGATATTTTAATGACTTGTCATACGAGTGTAAATCCCTTGAATAATTACAATTTAAATGTGTGTCATGGGACATTTTGGAAAGAGTAGATGGGGTTATAAACTTGTTTAGGAAATGATTTATCTCAATCTAAAGTATGTTGGAGTTTATTCATGTAGTTGAAGCATGAGTTTTCATAAACGTTGGTCATTGCATTTTATTGCATTTTCTGGACTTTAACATATGATCATTTGATTTTGGGCTTAAAGCTCGGTTTTCGTCGATGTCGGGTCTTAAGGACATTTGTCCGGCTTTAATAACTTAAAGTGGAGCTTTGGATGAGAGTTGCATTTATTGCTCTTTATCTTGGAGAATACATGTTTGAGTGCGTATGTCATTCATTTGGAGCCCTGTATTTTAGACTGTAATGCATCGGATCCATAGGCATGTAAGTCAGTCATGTTTAATGGTGAGGACTCTTGGGACTCTTACCTTGGAAATTATGTCGTGTTGGCATTATTGTTGTCCCGGTTGTTTGGCGAAAAGGAACCTTTATAGGTTGTACTTCGAGACCGTGGGTCTTCTGATTTGATGTTCTAATTCCTGTACACGAGGGTTAGACATCATGAGTTAGCAAGTAAGGAGCTGAGGATCCTATCTTGAATGCTAGGGAGTAGGCACTAGGGGTCGAATGAGTACCCTGAGGATGAAACTCCACTAGAGACCGAACAAGCAATAAGATTGTGTATCCTTGAGGTGTAGTTCGGCAGAGCAGGCAATGGGGGATACGGTGTTTTTGGGACTTGAAATAAAGTATGACTGGAGGTGTAGCTCGACAGAGCAGGCAATACAGTCACGATCTGAGGTGTAATTCGACAACATGGCTATGTGGCTTAACTTTGTGTTCCGCCACGTACAATGGAATCGGGTCTCCCCCGTCACCAGAAGGTGTTATTTGGGTATTAAATTGTATTATTTTATTATCCATGTTTTCAGTGGCATTTTGCATATATGGATTTGTTTACTCAAGATTTATGGGTTGAGTATTATGCCCCGTCCATGTTTGGGGTGTTTCGGGAAGTAAAGTTTATTTTGTATTTTTATAAATTGGGAGTTTATTTACTAATCACGTTTTGGGTGAATTTGGGATTGGAGTTGTTTTACGAAGGAATGTTTGTGTTCGGTTACGTGTCTGTCTGTATTGGGTTGCGTGTCTTTAAAGGTGTGTATTGTTGGAAAATGAATCTTTTAATATTTAACGTGAATCATTTCGAAATATTATGAATTAAACTGCATTCTTTCCCTTTATCAAATATATTTGTTTAATGTTGAAAACTCTTGAACTCAATAGGCGTCAGTCTAACCTTTTTATTTGTTGGCATGTGCATCAGGTTTGGTTGAGGATTGTTGCTAGCGACTTCGTGGTGAGATGAGTGTTTGTCCTATGCACGAGAGAGTAGCTTGGTGAAGCCTTCCGCGTTTTTGGAGATAGCAACTGTTATTGGGTTTTAGTAACACCCGACTTTAATTAGTCTGTATTCAAGACTTGACCTATTATTTGTTGAAGTTTAATATAGAATTCTAATTGAGGTGACTCAAGTGTTGATTAGTAGGATAGATTTTATCCTTAATTGATGTATATTGGAAAATTTTAAATTAGTTACTCGTTTCGATTTTGAGGGCGTTACACCAATAGTACGTGTTTCCAAAGACGGATGCCCAAATGCAAAACGTTCTTTCATAAAGTAAATTCAACCCAAACTCACTCCAAATGTGAATAAAACTTTATACTCCGAAGCACCGAAACACGGGTGTGGCATAATACTCACCCCACAAATCAATGAATAAAATCCATATATATATATAAGGTCACCGAAAACAATGACACTAAAACTTAATACTCCAGGTAACACCTTTCGGTGACGTGGGAGACCCGATTCCATATAATGTGGCGGAACACAAAGTGAACCACATACTATGTTAGTAAAACCGACCGTACGGTCACACCCATATTGGATATCGAGCTCAACATCTTTCAGCATACACTCATGGTTTATCGAGCTCAGCATCTTTCAGCATACACTCATAATTTATCAAGCTCAACATCTTTCAGCATACACTCATGATTTATCGAGCTCAACATCTTTCAACATACACTCATGATTTATCGAGATTAGCATCTTTCAACATACACTCATGATTTATCGAGCCCAACATCTTTCAGCATACACTCATAACACGTAAACTCAAATATATAATCACGACCCAAAGCTCTACATTGAGCTATCAAAACTGGACAAATTTTCCCAAAACCTAATCATAATCAAATACCGAGCCACAGACTCAAACAACCAAAGGCCTCATTGTCAAAAGCAATAAAATGCAATAAAACGCACTCGACCAACGTTTATGCAAACACGTACTCCAAAGTACACGACTAAACTCCAACACAACCTAGAATGAGGCAGATCATCTTCCAAACAAGGTTATACCATTGATCCCTATCAAAACGTCTCATAACACGAGGTTGAACATTTCTCCAAAACATATAGCAAGTGTATTTAAACCAAAAGGATTTACACTCGTAAAATCAACCGTTAAAATGTCAATGCTCGAAACTTACTCATTGAAATACTTAAAATACATCTTTTCCCCAAAACCAAAAGATTTACAATTTCCGAAATGTTCACAAGGTCGGGAATGACCAAAACCCAATGATTCACACGTTGATGCTTTCAAACATCTCATAACACAAACTATGCATATTTCCAACAAACACCAAAATGCATTTTTACCAAATAATCCTCATTTATGCAATAAATTATTAAAATACATTCAGTTATGGCTTATTTATCAAAATGTCCAAAAGTCCCAAATGTGGGGGGTTTTACAAGGTTTATAAAGCCAAACACCTCAAATAATTTAAACCCACCAAATAACTCAACAAATGATAATTTCATGTAAATACATAAACACTTAAAAATAGACATTTTGGCATATACAACGTTTTCACAAATCAACTTGAAACCACCTTGCTAGATTTAGGCTAAATCTAGATTTTACCCCAACTTGAGCTTTTTTGAAGAAACCTGAATCCACAAGCAAATCCTTCCAAAAAAACCTAGATTCGCAAGTTTCCAACCATAAACGTTCATATTCAACCATTTAGAATCGATTCCCAAACATTTTACATCAAAATCCTCAATTTGGCCAAAACCCTAATTCTTGACCAAAATTCTCCAAAATCATAAAATCTGAAATTTGAGAAACCAATCACTAAGAAATCATCAATTGAGCATTTATAACTTATAATGAAGTTTAGAAACTAGGAGAGTGAACTCACCACTTAGGTTTTGGTGAAAACCTAGAAAACCCCAAATTTCTTGAAGGTGGAGGTGATGATGATGAGCTCTTGACCTTTGCTTCCAATCCACCACCAAATACTTTTGAATCTTCCCAAAACCAACAATATATCCTTGAAAAGCTCTCAAATACGAAACCATAGCAAAAAGAATCGTGTCAAACGAAGTTATGTTGAAGGAGATATGAGGAAAATAATCGTGTCAAACCAGAAGTACCCAAAGTTTGATACTCTCCGCGATAGTGCCATGCTAAAGTGACATATGTCACTTTCGCTAGGCACTTTAGCCACACTCATACCGACCATTTTCCCGGTCGTTCCTCGATCGTTTTCTCGGTCGTCCACCTACCGTTTTCTCGGCCGTCCACCGACCGTTTTCTCGACCGTTCCTCAACCGTTTTCTCTAGATTTATTTTATACATAACATCAAAATTACGGTGTTACAATGAGACTTTCTGAAAAATCCCAGCGTTTTCATGGGACTTTACCCGCATGAAACCCACTTTAGCGTCTGTTAGCTCTAAAAAGTCCGATTTTGGGGTTTTCTTCCTCATTTCTTCACCCCAACACCTCTCCTTCACCATTTTATCTCTACTTGAAGTATTTTGAAGGTCTAAGTCCGATTTTGTGTCTTGGGAAACATATATTGGTGATTTTAAATGTCTTTATTGAAGGTAACTTTTTATCATCTCATCTTTAAAAGTTAGAGTTTTGGCCATTCATGTACCTCAACCTCTTTCCTTCTTTGTGATAACTTCATTAGAGTTTGGGAGTCGATTTTGGATCTCTTCAAGTGGGGTTTGAGGATTGGGAACTCCACATAATGTTTTAGCTTGGATATTCCAAATCTTGAAAAGGTAAACATTTTTTGGGTATTTGAGATTCATTCTTGGGTTGTTATGGATCCGATATTGTAGTTACTTTGGTGTAGTTTAGGTTTGTTTTTGATCTAGATAAGTTTTTGGTGATGGATGTTTGTGGATCTAAAGCCTTCACCAAATGAAGCTCAAATTTGGGGTAAAACCTAGATTTAGTCTAAATCTAGTAAGGTGAAATCAACTTGTTTTGTGAAAACTTTGTACATGCCAAAAAGGTTCATTTTAAAGTATTTATGTGTTTTACTTAATAATTATCAAATATTGGATTATTTGATGAGTTTTGCGTGGTGTATTTGATTTTATAAATCTTGTGAAATACCCATATTAGGGATTTTTGGACATTTTGATAAATAAATCATATTATAATGTTGTTTTGATGATTTATCCTATAAATGGAGATTATTTTGGTGTTAATGTATTTTAGTGTATTAGGTTTAAAAATGTGTATTTTTATGTTATGGGACATTTTGGATATGTAAATGATATGATTCCAAATTTAAAATGGGTTGTCTCAACCAATGATGGGTTTTTGAGTTAATCATGCATTTAGAGCATGCGTTTGCATGAACATTGCTTAAATGCATTTTATTGACTTATGTTGGCTTTTATTAACTAGTCACATAAGTGTGGAGTTATTGAGTTGTTGAGCTTTTGGTTCGATTTTGACTCAGAAAAGTATTGGGGTAATTTGTCTGGTTTAATTTGCCCTATGTTGAGCTTTTGGAGTTATATGCAGTTATGACATACTTATTTGTAAGTTACATGTTTTGAGTGCATGGCTATTCATTTGGAGTCATGTAATTTAGACTGTAATGGATTGGATCCATAGGCATAGGAGTCAGTATGGAATGGGATAATTATCCCTGTGTTATAACTAGAAACTCAAATCAACAGAGGACTAAAGGTAAATACTTGGATAGACTGGAACTTGATGACCATGTGATCCATAATGGGGGACTCAAGGTAAAGACTCAGATATAGTTGAACTTAATGACCATATAGTCCTGTAGTGGTTGTAATTTTTAGTGAACGAGCTTAACTTGGATTTGGGAGATCCCAAGGTAAAGACCCGAATAAGGTTGAACTTGGTGACTCCCTAAGCGAAAGACTTGGATAAAGTTGAGTTTCTTAGCCCATTTGACTAAATATCCGGATAAGGTTGGTGTCAATGTTTATTTATCCATAAGTGATGCTCATATAACATATATGTGGCACACTCTTGTGTTTCTATCACGTTCAATGGAAACGGGTCTCCCCCGTTACCGAAAGGTGTTGATTTTGGATATAGAGTTTATCCATGTTTTCGTTGACATTTTGAGTATGGATTGTTATCCATAATTTGTGGTTTTGTGTATTGAACCTTATCCATGTTTTGGAGTACTTTTGTATCATAGAGTTTTTATCCATTTTTACAATATTTAGACATTGATCCTTATTTACGTTTTGGAATGAATGTTTCATATTGAAAGGGTATTTTGATTTAGAGTTTCATCACAAAAACAGTGGGTTTTGGAAAGATGTTTCTTTTAAGATAAATACATTTCATTTGAGAAATTATGTTTTAAATAAGCAGTCTTTCGGTTTTACCTTTTTAAAATTATGATGAAAACTACTTGAACTCACTAGCCGGTAAGCCTAACATTTTTATTTGTCGGCGTATGCATCAGGTCCTTGTTGGGGGAATGGTACTAGCGACAATGTGAAGAGTTGAGTGCTAGTTAGATGCACGAGAAGGTTATAACTTTTCGACGACATCTTTCGCACCTTGGAGATAGCGACAATTATAGGGTTTAGTAACACCCGACTTTAATCTAGACTATATGTAAAGTTTAGTTTGCTTTTGTTGACGTTAGATCTAGATTCGTTATTCGAGGAAATCAATTATTGATTTATAAGGAGGAATTGTTTATCCTTTATTTAATGTATTACCAAAAAAATTAAATTAGTCACTCTTTCCAAATTTGAAGGTGATTCTAGCCCTTGGATCAAATATTCAGGAGTTATGGTCCCCCCACCCCCACTTCACAGTCAAAGTCAAAGCCACAATTGTTGACCATGTAACAACCCCTTCATCCACCACACATTTTACTTTTAGTTTTTTTTTTCCTTTTTTTTAATTACATAAAATGTGTGGTGAATGGATTACAAAGGTTGCAATATGTAAATAGGTTGCATTTGAACACCCCTCTATATAATGGTTAAAAGCAGGGGTGGAACACAAGCTTCTCAACCGCAGGGGCCGGAGATAATATATTATACAATTTCAAAAATATAAAAAATGCATTATCCAAAGTTATAACGTAGTAAAAACTCTAAAACTAGACGTTAAATATGAAATATCAAATATCGCTTATTAAAATGGAACCCGTCGATCTTTTGCGTATGCAAAATATCGCTTAGTAATTTTTCACCTGTGTCTCCACCAACCAAAAAACCAAATAAAGTACCTTGAAATCAACCAAAAAAGTCTCTCGATATCAAGCAAAAAAACCGAAAAAGTCTCTCGAAATCGACAAAAAAAAACGTAAAAATCCCTCAAAATCAACTAAAAAACTTTAAAGATCCCTCGAAACCGTGAAATTACGCTAAAAACACATTGGATGATAAAGTGTGGGAACAATATTTGCTTAACATTTTAAGCAATATATATTATTTTGGATCTTCTTGATGGTTTAAAGTGATGTATGAATGGAGTACACATAATTTGCTTAACATTTTAAGACGTATATATCATTTTGAATCACACTCGTAGAGAAATGATGTCTAGTTGCATACCGGTTAAGGCGAAGAATCGTATGAGAAGTTGAGTTAACGGTGAGAAGCGTGAGAAGTGGATCTAAACCGTTGATCTCTTTAAATCTCAAGTTCTCCCATGAATTGTGGCTTAGAAGGGAATTGATCTAGTGCATCTCGATGCATCTCATCCTAATATGCGTCTATTTCTCATCCAAAGGTTGATAACCACTTTTCACACTTTTCACCATTAAGGGCCCTACTTAAAAAACCAATAATAATAACCATTAGGTGTCACAACTGGTCCATCTTTATGTTTGCTCCCCACTAATCACTAATTTAAGTTCCTTCTAGACAGTTTACTTTTCTTTAATTTGTCGACCCTCAAGTAACTCATGCTTGAATGTGAATCACCAACATAAAGGAGGTGCGCACTAGGGGTGTTCAAAAAAATCGTTGGACCGCTCAAACTGGTCGAACCAAGTCAAATCGGACCGTTTTTTGCGGTTTGAGCGGTCTGGCGGTCCGGTCTGGTCTGGAAAATTGCCAAACCGGGCGGTCCGGTCCGGTCTGCGGTTTGGAGGTTTTTTTTGGGCGGTTTGGACCAAACCGACTACCAAATATATAAATATATATTTTTTATTTTTTTATATATACATTTATTATAAATAATAGATTATATAAAGCCCAAATGTCCAACTATATACAAAAAGGACCAAGGTATTTTAAAAGATTGAAATCTTTATGGATTATGGAATACAAATAATGGAAAAATGAAGAACTGAAGTCGTTGATTTTATTTGCACTTTGCATATTACTTTTTTTTTAGTGTTTTGTCTTTGGATATTTAGTTAACTTTTGTGGACTTTGTTCTTTATTTCAAATGGATTCAAGCCAACGAGCCTTTACAAATTCAAAGTTTTATATGTTTTTATGTTTAAACTTAAAAGTCCACTAAAAGGCCCAAACCGCCTAAACCGGTCGACCAAACTGCCTAAACCGCAGTCCAACTTGACCGGTCTGGGCTCTTGATGTCAAACCGTTCGGTTTGAAAAATCAACAAACCGCCACTTACGGTTTGGTTTGTGGTCTGAGGGGTTAAACCGCCAAATTGGACCGCGAACACCCCTAATGCGCACAAGTGTACCTAACACCTACAGTTATATTTAAAAAAAACAATTTTTTTTACTGGTAAAAAAAACAATTATTCATATCGATATTTGCTTTTTAAAATGACGAAAATCATACATCTTTCAAAATAATATATATATATATATATATATATATATATTTCATCATGTTACTATATTTTCTCAACATGCTTTCTCTTGTGGAGACTTGAAGTTGAACCTGCCACCAATTGGTTGTTGGCATATATTAAAAAAAAAAGGCTATCATATAATTATTTATTATTCACATGTACAATTATAAAATATAATTATCTTTTGGGTTTGAAAAGTCAGGCACCAGTCACCTCGCTGCTTCTCTTATTGGCAAGTGGTCCACGTGGCAACCTTCCATGGACCCGATATCCATCTTGAAGATAAATGGACGAAATTTGGATAATTTGGATGTAGAAAAAGCTTCTCATTTTGAGCATGTTTTTTAAGTGTTATAAGCATTCCAAAATATAATATTTTTAAATTTTTATTATTTTTAAAAAGACAAAAGAACAAAATTTAGCACATATCTTTCATACTCATTAATAATCTAAGTTACAATTTTATTAAAAAAATATAAGAGTGTCTTCAAAAGCTTTCTCTTCAAAAAGTCAAAATCTCTAAAAAAAAATTATAACTATCTCCAACAGCTTCTCCATTTTAGAGATAAATCATTGATTATATTATTAAAATATTTTATATATTTAATAAAATATTATTTCTCTCACATAAATAATTCATTTCAAAGTTTCTCATTGGTGGAATGTAATAAAAAATAATTTCTCTCTCTTGGTAATCATTTTTAGGGATATCTCCAAATTTGGAAAAAAATGTATTTTCTCTCCTACTTTCTCCATTTTGGAGAAAGTTTTGGGAAAACTATTAGAACTCATTTTACACCAAAAATCTCCATTTTTCTTCATTTTCTCCAAAATGGAGATGCTGTTGGAAATGCTCTAATGTCATATAAGATTTTAAAGTTATTTTGTTTTCAAGATTTTGGCTTTATCGTTGTTGATTTATAATTAATAGGATATTTTTATTGATTTAATTTACTATAAATAAGATTAACTCCTACATTTGGAGTATAACTTATAAAGAGCATCTCCAACAGCATTGCTAAAATAAAAAAATTTGCTTTTTTTTGTTATTCCTCTCCAACAGCTTTGCTATATGGTTTGCTAAAATAGAAAAAGATCAAAAAATCTCTAAATATAAAGAATTCTTTATAATCTCTAAATTGGAGAGAGAAAATATTATTTTATTAAATCCAACCAATAAGATTCAATTTTTAACATTTTATTTTAAGTTTTTTTAAAAAGTGTATTGGGATGATAAATTATGTGTTGGAAAATTTTAGTAAAAATGTGATTTTTTACTAACTTTGGACACAAATAAATACATGTATATATATTGTATATATCTAACTCTTCGTGGGTTTATGTTCTCCTATATGAGAGTTTCGAAACGATATATTATGTGTCCAAAACGGAATATGTGTGAATGAAATATCGATGCTCAAAGTTGAGTGTTTGGGATGAAAATTGGCAAAACCAATTGGGTGTGGGAACTTGTCCCACATAGGAAGGAGGAACCAAAATTGTGTGGTTTATAACCAAAAATGTGAGAGGGACTTTCAAGTCTTTTGTTTGGTTTTACTCCATCACCTACCCGTGCGCAGGGGGGTGCCGATTGCGACTTTCGTAGGATAAAATCGACGAACTTGTGCATGGGCGCGACCTGCGGACACGAATGCAGCTCCGAAATCTTGTGCTCGCACAGGTTGGTTTACCCGCGCCATTAGTCGCGAAACTCACTGTCTTGAAGAGGATAAAACAGTGAGTTACGCGGGTTAAGCTGCGGGGCTTACTCGCGTAGTAAGTCGCGATATTCACTGTTTGTAGACGATAAACAGTGAACTACACGGGTTGTGCTGCGACTTCACCCAGGGACGGAACACAACCTTTAAAACCGCAGGGGCCGAACCTATAGTGGAACCCTTCGATCTTTCGCGGCCTTGAAGTCTTCCACAATTTCCTCTAAACTGATCTTTTAATCAAACATCTACTTTGAAACTCCTAATCCTATTATCCTAAATGGCTAAATTCATTACTAGTTGGTACTTGGTAGACATTTGATATTTGACATTTCACAGACAATTCAACAATCTCAAAGCAATCAAAGTAATCAAACAATTTAAAACTCAAATAAGCAAATAAGTAATGGACAATCAATGATATTTTAGAACTTAAATAAAATGGGGGGAAACCTGTGATTTTGGGGTTTTTGGAGGATTATTTGATGATGAAGAAGTTAAAATCAATGGAATTCCATTTGCATTTTGAGGGTTTGGTTGTTGCTCTTCCATTGAAAACTTAAAGATTCGAACATTTGAAGGTTGGAAATCAAGGTCTGACCTGCAGTTAGGAAATCATCAAATTTCAAATAATCAAAGCAAAAATGGGAAATCAAGTTATCAAGCCATCAAGGTCTGACCTGCAGTTAGGATTAGGAAATCATCAAATCAAAAATGGGAAATCAACTAATTAAGACAAGACAAATCAAAAAATTAAAAATGGAAAATCAAAAAAATGGGAAATCAAGACAAGTTACTGTGGTTTTCTTTGAAAGAAGTTAGAAGTCTCACCTCCAGACCTCCTGTTTCAACTTTCAATGGAGTGAATATCAGAATGACAGAATCAGTGATGGACGTTGTGTCGCTGTCGCCGGCGGGCGGCGGTGCTGCAGGGCTACTGGCGCCTGGCGTGCTACTACCGACGGTGATCCAGTCCGGCAGTCCAGCAGTCCGATCGTCAGTCGAGAGGTGTCGTGACTCGTGTCGAGCAGTCGAGGTCGAGCAGAGGACTGAGAGGAGAATGGATATGAGGGATAATCCGTTAAGGGTTTCACGCACGGTTTGAAAATTGAAATTATCAGTTAAGGTCCAGTGGACTGAAACTGAAGGTTGAAGTGGTGATGAAGGTTACGGTCCAGTGGACTGAAGTCTGAAGCGGTGATGAGGTGGGGGGGCCCAAACCCAATTTCTTTTTTTTTTATAACTACATATTATTGGCTCTGTATATGAATTTCAGAAAACCACAGGGGCCTTGGCCCCTATATGCCCTTTAAGGCATCCGTCCCTGATTTCACCCACGTAGCAAGTCGCGACGTGCACTGTTACTGATCCAGTTTGTAACTCCTGAAATACTCATTTATATAAAATTCATTTTAATTATTGATTAATTTCGTATTAAGATGTTGGTTTCAATATCGACTATATAAAGGGAGTTCAGGTTCATTTCTCAACACGAAAAACATGAGCAATACTGAACGGAAAGAATACACACAATTCTCTGCATACGTTTTTCAGGCAAGAAGTTCTATCCGACAGTTTAACTGTTTACGCTGTTATACCCTGGGAACAGACGGCAAATCTGTTTAAAGGAATCGTGTTCAACACGAGCCTCAGCATCTTATGAATATATGGTTTATTCATTTACGTTTTCTGTCGATTCCCTTTCTATTCATTTACTAATCATTAGTTGATTATATTAAGGGGGCGTTTGGTTCGCAGAATGTTTTTGGATGGAATGGAATCTGTCAAAGGAATTTGACTTTGATGGAATTGGAATGGAATGTTGTCAGGTTTGACCACTTGTTTGGTTGACAGAATTGGAATGGAATCTGTTAAATGGATTGGAATTTTTCTGTTTGGTTCACAGATTGTAGCTTCGGAATTGGAATGGAATTTTGGTAAATGACCAAAATACCCTTTTTGATTATTTTAATTTTTTAAACAAAAATTACTTTAATAAAATAGTCATTAAACAGTTTAATTTTTAACAAAAATTGTTTTTATTATTTTAGCACATGAATTATACCGAGAGAGGGAGGAGAGAGAGGGAGAGAGAGAGAGGAGAGAGAGAGAGGAGAGAGAGGAGGAGAGAGTGGAAGACATAGAAGAGAGAGAGAGATAGAGAGAGGAGAGAGAGGGAAGAGAGAGAGGAGAGAGAGAGAAGAGAGTGGAGGAGAGAGAGAGGAGAGAGTGGAGGAGAGAGATAGGAGAGAGAGGAGGAGAGAGAGAGGAGAGAGAGGAGAGATAAAGAGAGAGGGAAGAGAAAGAGAGAGGGAGAGAGGAGAGAGAGGAGGAGAGAGAGAGGATAGAGGGAGAGAGAGGAGAGAGAAGGGAGAGAGAGAGAGAGAGGAAAGAGAGAGAGAGAGAGAGGAGAGAGAGGATAGAGAAAGAGAGAGGGAAGAGAGGAAAGAGAAAGAGAGAGGGAGAGGGAGAGGAGAGAGAGGGAGGAGGAGAGAGAGGAGAGGAGAGGAGAGGAGAGGAGAGGAGAGGAGAGAGAGAGGAGAGAGAGAGGAGAGAGAGGAGAGAGAGGAGAGAGAGGGAGAGAGAGAGGAGAGAGAGGGAGAGGATGAGAGAGAGAAAGAGGAGAGAGTGAAGGAGAGAGAGGATAGAGAGAGTGAAGGAGAGAGAGGAGAGAGTGGAGGAGAGAGGGAGAGAGAGAGGGAGGAGAGAGAGAGAGTAGGGTTTATTTGGAGTGAAGGATAATTTTGGAAATAAAGAAATACCACATTTCATTCCATTGAAATGCTTGGCATTTTGGATGGAATTATAAAATCCCTTATCTATGGAATTTAATGGAATTGGATGATTCCATTCCTTTGAAATGTTTGAACCAAACAAAGGAATGGAATCTGGTCAATGGAATTTAACATTCCAATTCCACCAGATTCCATTAAATTCTGCGAACCAAACGCCCCCTAAGTTATTACAATATTTGTAATTTATATGTATTATTAAATACATATATGTGTACTAACATTATGAAATATTATAATAATATAAATAATGATTGATTCTCTAAAATAGAAAAACTGTTGGAGTTAGAAGAAAATGTTTTTAGAGATTTTAACTTTTCATTCTCTATTTTAGAAAAAATTTAGCAATGCTGTTGGAGATGCTCTAACGTCATGACTTACTAATGTAATGTTATAATTGATTTTTTTTATTAAAAAAACAAAGGAATTTCAAAAATTGATCCTCCCTAGACTTGAGTTTTAGGCATCAAGTTGAATGTTATTTTAGTTATTATACGTAAATCTGCATAATAGGTTATTTAATGTTTAAAATATGTTACTTTGTACTAAATAAAATAAAATTTTGAACATATATATGGTTAATTGTCCAATCGTTTAGGAATACATATTTACTTTATTAAAAGAATTACATAATTTAGAAAAGGGAATTTAATTAAAATACTCTTTTTTGAAAAATCAGTACCCAATATGTTCTCAATCTTGTTATTTTTGCCAAAATACTCCATATATCCGCGTTTGGTTTATTTCACGCGGGTATGGCCCGCGTTTTGTGCAATTCAAGTCATTGAATTGTAATTTTTATTATATATTTACAGTTTATACCCCTATAATTATTTAGTTAGTTTACTTTATACCTTTTACTTTTCTATTATTCATTTTATACTTTTATCATATTAACACACATAATCGTATATTAACTAAAATACGTTAAAAAATACGTTTTAATTTTAACAAATTATACCATTATAATCGTCTTTTCGATATCTTCGAAATGAGTCCAATATTTAATATTTTTTTATTTAATTATTTTATTATATCATATATATTAAAAATACGTTTTTATATATCATAAAATTATTTAACGTATTTTAGTTAATATACAATTATATGTGTTAATATGGTGAAAGTGTAAAATAAAAAATAGAAAAGTATAAAGTATAAAGTAAACTAACTAAATAATTATAGGTGTATAAAATTTTAATATATATGATATATAATAAAATACTTAAATAAAAAAATATTCAATATTGGGCTCATTTCGAAGGTATCGAAGAGACGATTATAATGGTATAATTTGTTAAAATTAAAACGTTTTTTTAACGTATTTTAGTTAATATATGATTATATGTGTTAGTAAAAAAAACGATATTATACCATTGGACTAAATATAACGATATTTTAGTAAAAATAACGATATTCTACCATTTGACTAAAAATATCGTTATTAGTAAAATGGTAAAAAAAAAAAAAGAATAACATAAATTATGAATTATTTGTCAAAAAATATGTAGTATATATATGATATATAATACGTTTTATGTTTTATGGTAAAAAGAAAAATAGCATATGCATACGTTCATACATTTTATGTAGTACATATGATATATAATTAAATAATTAAATCCAAAAATATTCAATATTGAGCTCATTTCGAAGGTTTCGAAAAACGATTATAATGGTGTAACTTGTTAAAATTAAAACGTATTATTTTAACGTATTTTAGTTAATATACGATTTTATGTGTTAATATAATGAAAATGAAAAATGAAAAATAGAAAAGTAAAAGGTATAAAGTAAACTAACTAAATAATTATAGGGGTATAAAATGTAAATATATATTAAATATCACAATTCAATTAAAGGGATATGTCGCGTTTTATGAACTTTTATCCCCATGTCCGCGTTTTATCCCCCAACCCCGCGTTCAACAGTGGAAACGCGACCCTAACCCCCGTTTCTACCCACACGCGGACATATGAGGTATTTTGGCAAAATGACAAGATTTAGGGCATATTGGGCACTGATTTTTAAAAAAAGGGTATTTTAATTAAATTCCATTTAGAAAACATAAATTAAAACATTTCACAGTAAAATTATTTTCCATTGCCTATGTTCAGTTAAATACTTAAAGAACTATTCAATATTAATTGATTAAAGCATCTCCAACAGCTTCTCTAAAATTTCTTCAAAATAGATAACTAAAAGTCAAAATCTCCAAAAAAAAATTACAACCATATCCAATAGCTTTTCCATTTTGGAGATAAATCATTGATTATATTATTAAAATATTATATATGTTTAATAAAATATTATTTCTCTCACCTAAACAATTTATTTCAAAATTTCTCATTGGTGGATGTAATAAAAAATAATTTCTCTCTCCTGATAATCATTTTTTAAGATATCTCCAAATTTGGAAAAAAAATGTATTATCTCTCCTCCTTTCTCCATTTCGGAGAATGTTTTGGGGAAACTGTTGGAGCTTATTTTACACCCAAAATCTTCATTTTCTTTATTTTCTCCATAATGGAGAAGCTGTTGGAGATGCTCTTAGATAGAATTAAGGGAAATTAACTTAAATAGTCAAAGTAGACAAAGAAATTGGTATTCTAGCCATTTTTCTCCTGATTTTACACAAATATCACTACTTTCGCAATATTCAGGTCCACAACTTGCGGATCTGGCTAAATGACAAAGAAAAAAAACAAATCTGGTCATTTTTTTACTTAAAAAAAATACGGACCCAGATCCGCATTTGTGGACCCCACATCCGCAATTACATACCTATGTAATTTTTTCCTTTTTTTAGGAAGATTGCAACAAAAATTTACATTTTCTACCTAAATCCATAATTACGGGCTTGAATATTATGGACTTAGTGATGTGAATGCAAAAGCAGGAGAGAAATATGGTTAGGTCACCAATCTCTTTGGCTATTTGACTCAATTTTGCTAAAATAAATATCTACCAGCACAAATAAGATGTCAACAGTTGTATGGGAAAGGTTATTGATCAAAATGTGGTCCTTTTTGGAAAATAACAATAATTAACGATAATTTTATTTAAAAAATAATAATTAATGTAGTTTTGGATATTTTATGAATATGGACAAAGAGGTGAGTTGGAAAGATAAGGATTTCTGGAATATTTATTAATTCATATATATTATCAAAATATGTATTTGATTGATAATTATACTCATTACTACATATTTGTTATATAGCAAGTATATACACATTAATATATACATATATATATATATAGACGGATAGGGGTCATTTAAGGGAGAACTTGGTTGTTTATGATAACCGTGATATCCAATCTCAACCACAAATCAATGAATAAATTAGGAAATTATTAATTTTGGTAATTTTAATTTATGATTTTAATTAAAGAGCAACTTAGGTATTTTAAAAATAGCCTCTCTCCTCCTTCCTATCTCTTCTCTCCGGCGAACTTTATTCCGGCAAAAACATGATGCACACTGTGATACCCTTAATAAAATAACGAAAAGATATAGTGTGATACACTTAGTAAAACAAAACACCGTCTGATACTATGTGATACACTTCGTAAAACAAGAAAAATACATTGTGATACTCAATAACTTTTAACAGTAAGGCATTACAATGACTATGATACATATTGTGATACCAAATAACTTTGAACAGTAAGACATTAAATGACTATGATACATGTGATATCCAAGAACTTATAACAGTAACACATTAAATGACTATGATACACACTGTGATACCCAATAATTTGTAGTAGCAAGGCATTATATGACTATGATACACAGTGTGATACCCAATAGATTGTGGTCGACGGTTAGGTTTAAATTAATAAATTACGGTAAATTGAAATCAATTTAAATTTGGAATGAGTCAAATAAGGAATTGATTTTTCTATTAAAAGAAATTCAAATTATCAATTTACCAAATTATCCTTTTACATTATTTTAAAAACAAAATTAATTATATTAAATGAGTGGCTCATATTGGATCTCACGGTTACCACAAACTACGTAGTTCTCATTTGATTAAGCCCCTAGACGGATATATATATATATATATATATATATATATATATATATATATATATATATATCCTCATTGAAATTTATTAGTGGATATGTATAAAAGAATATACAGGTTTTCACGATATTACTTTGTCATTTGTTAGATATAGAGCTATGATATAGATTTAGACATTTATAAACTTGCATTGTATATGTACCAGAATGGCTTCTTTGTTATATAGAAAATAAAATAAAATTTTGAGTTTTATACTTAATTTAGCCTCATATAGATTTCCAATAATTGAACATTGTAGCATATTTTTCTATATAAGAGGCTAAATTAAGCATATAAACCGAAGTTTACCAAATAAAAATACAATAATCTATACTATATTATAAAGCATTTATAAAAAACTCTTAAAAACAATTGTTAAAGCTTAATGTATTGTTATTTAATGTTAATTACTTAAAATCTCTTAAAAATAACCATTAAAGTTTTATGTACTACATTTAATGTTATTTATTATTATCTCTAACTACTTTAACTCCTTTAAAATCACTCTCCACTTCAACTCTACTAAAATCACTCACCGCATAACTAAATACAGGATAAAAATCAAATTTTAAATATAAAAAATCTAAAATATAATTAAGAAAATCTAACAGAATATTTAATGTTTATTTTATTAACAAAAACATATATTGTTAAATCTAAAATAAATTACATTATTATTAAACCCTCGAAAAAACTCTTAAAAACAAGTTTTTATGCATTAAATAATGTTTACTAATACACATTACTTGAGTGATGAATGATATTTTGAGTAATGTGTATTGTTTCGTGTTGACCCAAACGAATGTCTCGAGTAAGAATTATGGCAGAACCGTGTATGTAAATGAGGGGAAATCAGTGTTACAAGTTAGCGTGAGAAGGTGAAGTGGATATGTCTTAATAAGTGAGTAAACCAAAAGTGAGAAATTCGGCCGGTGAAACGGAAGAAGTTGGAGTATGTTTAAAAGTCGTCATTTGTCGTGTATATGAACTCCTCGTGAGGATATGAGGAAAAGAGATATTGTATATGTTATAGTTAAGATGTTGAAAAATCCATGTGGCTGGTCTAAAGCTTGCACCTGTTAGTCAGTCTTTCTTTGAGAGTGTGTGTATTCTATGTTCTTGGAAGACTTGGTAAAGGTGGTTGAACAAGATGCTAGAAGGGAAAGATCAGCGGATGTGAGCAAGTAGTAGTGCGATGAACATTCCGAGTGAGTCTTGTGTTTAATGTCGGGCAAATTTAACAGGTTATATGGGGAAGTATCGCTCCTTTTGTAGGACAAGTGCAACCGGAATTAAATTGGAAAGTCATGGGTTATTGTTGGGTTCAGTGGTATTCTGTTTTGTGTTTGGGGCTGGCTCAACTTGTCGGCGGACTTATCGGGCAATGAATATTTTGGTCGAATGGGTATAGTGCAGATAAATTGGTTATCATCAAAGTGTTAGTGATAGATTTTGTGTTATATGTCAGGGTGTTATTAGCGCTGAGCACAAGTCATGCTTATGGGTGTATTAAGAAATGGTAATGCTTAATAAAAGAGATTTTTATCATTGGCCTGTGAGACGAAGTCTGAGAATGACTCAGTGTTAATTTGGCAAGTGAGTGGTTGTTCTTAGATAAAGATTCTTATTATTGTGGTGTTGACCTCAATAAAGTTCTTTCCTTTATGAAGGTGAGATTGTGTGCGAAACCCCGAACTTCAACACGTTTTAAAACCGTGTGTCCAAGTAAGTGGACTAAATGGATAACATCTGGTGTGGCCGATTTGATAGGTTGCAGATATACTTTGCGATTTTAATCAGGAAGTTAAGAAACAAGATCTATTTGGTAAAAGTTCAGTGGCATTTACATAAGGGTTGGAATGTGATAACACCAATTTATGGTGTTATTTTCATATCATTAACCGAGTAAAAGTGCTTAATTCCAAGTGAAATTAGCGGAGTTTTATAATTTAAATCAAGTGTTTCAGGATTATGCATCATGTTATGAGATAGCCAAGAATAAATGCAAAAAGTAATTTTTCCGAACGGTAATCGAGCATAACGTACGTCAAGTTCCAAGCCCGAGAAATGGCCGGTGAAAAAGTGAAGTTAAGAAGAAAACTCAATTCCAAATAAAAGCCAAAATCAGTGGCTGAAGTACCTTTTGATGTGGGTTGCTGAAGCTAACCCACGGAGCAACCTACCAGAATGGAATTTAGGGTACCTTTTCTCGTGAGTTGCTGAAGCTAACCTACGGAACAACCCACGAGAAGGTGCTGGACGTTTTTAAGGGTTATCTTCTAGGGTTTTGAGGGACTTATCATATCATTCTCAATTTGGCGACTAAGGGAAGCAAGGGAGACATACTTGGGGCGATTTTTGCAAGAGGAGAACACAAGATTGAAGCTTGGAAACATCTTTGGTCACGATTCTTACACGAGGATAAGGAACAGTTCAAGAAATTTCTTGACATTTTCAAGAAGCTACACATCAATATTCCATTTGCAGAGGCACTTGCACAAATGCCAACATATCTCAAGTTCATGAAAGACATCTTATCCAAGAAGAGGAAGATTAAAGATCATGCAACAATTGCACTTACCGAGGAGTGCAGTGCAATCATTCAAAATAAGCTTCCTCCGAAGCTTCAAGATCCAGGGAGTTTCTCTATACCTGTGCAAATTGGAGTTTTTCATTTTGATAAAGTGTTATGTGACTTAGGAGCAAGTATTAATTTGTTACCTTTATCCATTTTCAGGAAACTTGGCTTGGGGGAAGTGAAGCCAACAAACATGACACTCCAACTTGCAGATAGATCAGTGAAGTATCCATACGGAATAATGGAAGACGTGTTGATAAAGGTCGGAAAGTTTTACTTTCCAGTTGATTTCGTAGTTCTAGATGTGGAAGAAGACGTTGATGTGCCATTAATTTTGGGAAGACCGTTCTTAGCCACAAGCAAAGCTTTGATAGACATGGAAGAAGGTGTGATGACTTTCAGAGTTTGTAATGAAAAAGTAACCTTCCACGTCCTCAAAAGCGTAGAAGATAAAGTTGAACTGGAAAGGCGATCGATTGGATCAGAAACGGGTGATGATGAGAAAACGGATGTGAGGAAAATCAGGAAAAGTCGTATGTGTGGGCATTTTAGTTCCGCAAGCGATACCGAGCCAAACTGAGAGCCATAAAAGGTCGCGCCACGACCCTAACTAAGGCGCTAGGTGGGAGGCAACCCACTAGGTGTGTCGTTTTAATCTTTTATTGTTTTTATATTTATTTTTTAGTGGTTTTAAGTAATTGGTGTTCGTAGGAGTTGTGTTTTGTTTCGTTGTAGGTCTCTCGTGATTCGGAGAAGTTCCCGCGCTACACGGTAAGTTATTTTGGTTTTGGGTTAAAGTTGGAGAGAAAAGACGGAAATTGAGAGGAGCAAACGGTTGAGATAAATGCACGTGGTACCATGTGTTTGAAGTCGAGAAAAGGGATTGAGAGATAATAATGAGGAGGTTTAAATTGGGTTTAAAATGGTATTTAAAAGGGTTTAAAATAGTGATTAAAATGGTGTTTTTCCACCAAAAAAAAAATATATATACCCGATTGATTTTTTTTTCCACCACAAATCCTCTCACTTGGCACCTCTCTCCCTATCCCTCTCCCTCTCTAATCTATTTCAAGACTCAAACCTAGGATTACTCTCAATCTCAACCACTCATTCACATCTCAATCCAAGGTATGCCTCCTCACTTGTTTTATTCTTGTTTATGTTTTTCCCTTTACTATTTTCATGGTGGAATTGGGTTTGCTTAAACCTTTGTTTTCTTATTCATGCCACAATTAAGTCACAATTTGGGGGTTATGAGTAATGTCATGTTGTATTTTCCCCCATCATCTTCTTGCTCTAAATTTTACATGTATGCATTTGGTTGTGAGCATGAGTTTTCTTTTACACAAAACAAACCTATGTCCCAACATAGGTTTGGGGTTCCTCGCATCCCTCCCAATCACACACACATTTGGTCACCCAACTCATATACGCTTTCAAAGTCGAGGGTTGTACATCATTCAAACCTATGTCCCAACATAGGTTTGGGGTCGTCAATCTTTGATCCCATTTTCAATCTTTACCAAGAGCAAACCTAGACCACGGTCTAGGTTTGGGGTGACCATTTATTCTCACTATGTACTAATACTTCCATTGAATTTCAGGATATGGCGAGAACTCGACTCCATATCACACCACACCACCATACTTCTCCAGGTCGGAAGCAAAGCTAGACCACGTCATCGCCGAAATAACAGAAGTTCGGACTCACGCCGTACCGCTTGACGCTCATTCTTGACTTCATTATTTTTGTGAACTTGGTACTTGTATCGTCTATTATTTTGAATTCGGATAAATGTAATCATGTAGACATACTATTCACATCATCTCGCACGAACACGAGTAAGGCTTCTACTATCTCTTATATAGTGCATAAATTTTCTGTCATCTTAAACTCAAACCAAGCTTCCACATTGGGGACAATGTGCCGGTAAGGTTTGGGGTAGTAGACCGGGTATACTATCGGGTATTCTATGGTATTGCACGTAATTGCGTAATTATCACAAGTTGTCAAGCATATCATAAATTTTATTTTCTTAGGATAGTGAACACCGGAATTCATAAAGCACCTAGGCATTTAGATAACTTTACATTGTTCTGAGAATCTAGGAGCGGAGATATAGTCCTAAAAATAATCAGGAAATTGCACGAGTAGGGGACATTAGTGGAGACCACCCAAGAGAAATTTGAACCCAATAACGTACAATTTATTGCGAGAGAATTATACACTTTTATCTTATACACCTTTCAGTTTCCTTGTCGTGATTATAGTTAGATCTCACTATAATATTGCATTAGGTAACAAAGACGGCCATAAGGATATTAAGTGCCAACTTCTGTCGTATCTGAATTACGGACCTTAAGAGGTGATTCCAGGCATTGCGTGTTAATTAAATTTGTAATTCTTTTATCTTGCTTACCTTTCTATTGTGTGCACCTAAGCCCTTTTGCAGCCATACAACGATTAAATTCATTTGTAACCCATTTATCTAACCCCAACCTGATTGTCAGCCTACCCGCATCCGAACGTGTGTCACGAATGAACAACTGGTAGGGAACAACGGAAAGGGATAGGAAAAAGCAAAAGTGATACTGAATCCAGTTCTAGAAAGAGCGAAAAGACCAAAATGGGTCTAACAGCTGCAAAAAAAAAAAAAAAAAAAACAGCAGTAGCAACAGTAATAAAGGCTATGAAAAAAAAGAGAAAAAGAAAAAGAGAAAAGGGTGTGAAAAGAAACACCAATGTAAAGGAACAAAGTGGGAATCAAAGTGAAAAGAAGGAAACTGGCCGGGAAGAATGGGTTGAAACTAGTTGTTCATTCAATGCCACATTGAGGATTTTGATCCGTTTACCTTCGTTTCCTAGCCATAAGCCTAGCCCCATTACAACCCTTACAAAGACCTGGATGATCTTTTGGAAAGTGTAGGAGGATAGACGGTATAGCACTAATAGTCCTAGTCTTGTTACTTGATTCCTTCTGAGATCACTTCTTTGGACATTTGTGCGTTTTTCTTGTTTAGTTGTTCATGCTAATATCTTGTGAATTGTTGTATATAAACTCCAAATACATGAACAACACGTGTGTTAACCTAGGGTTCGAGCGTAAAGAGAGTATCCGTGAGGTAGGGTCGAGGCGAAATCCTCCCCGAAAGTGTGAGGACTTGGTTGTGATTAGGTATGGTGTCACTGTTCTTACTTCGATTTTCAATGTTCATGACTCTAATACCTTTGTTGAATAATGAATACCGGTTGTTTCATCCACTTATATTTTTATTGCTTGACACCCATGATTGCTACCCGATAGATATACCCGTGGTCCGGTTCGTTTATAATTGCATGCTTGGTTTAAGATTGTGTTTTTATTGACGCTAATTTGCTTGGGGACAAGCAACGCTCGGTTTGGGGTTGTTGATAACACCAATTTATAGTGTTATTTTCATATCATTAACCGGGTAAAAGTGCTTAATTCCAAGGGAAATTAGCGGAGTTTTATAATTTAAATCAAGTGTTTCAGGATTATGCATCATGTTATGAGATAGCCAAGAATAAATGCAAAAAGTAATTTTTCCGAACGGTAATCGAGCATAACGTACGTCAAGTTCCAAGCCCGAGAAATGGCCGGTGAAAAAGTGAAGTTAAGAAGAAAACTCAATTCCAAATAAAAGCCAAAATCAGTGGCTGAAGTACCTTTTGATGTGGGTTGCTGAAGCTAACCCACGGAGCAACCTACCAGAATGGAATTTAGGGTACCTTTTCTCGTGAGTTGCTGAAGCTAACCTACGGAACAACCCACGAGAAGGTGCTGGACGTTTTTAAGGGTTATCTTCTAGGGTTTTGAGGGACTTATCATATCATTCTCAATTTGGCGACTAAGGGAAGCAAGGGAGACATACTTGGGGCGATTTTTGCAAGAGGAGAACACAAGATTGAAGCTTGGAAACATCTTTGGTCACGATTCTTACACGAATTCTTCCAATTCTTCGTCGGTGTTACACATTCAAAAGGGAGTTTTTTTTAATCTTTGATGTTTGAGAGAACTTTTCTTAGATCTATGAATTCTTCTAGTATATTCTTGTTTAATACCCCCAACATGAACTAATCTTTAGATGTTGGGGGTTGGTTTGATTATGGTTTAAGCTTGTGAACATGTGATTGGGAGTTTTTATCAGTTTTTCCTAACTAATGAAGCATATGATTTGGGTTTTAATGCTTTTGTGAGTCTGATCAACTTTCATCTGATTTGTTCGTTATAAATTAAGTTCGAGAGAATTAATTGTTAACAAGAACTAGAATTATATGCCTAAGGTGAGAAATTGGATAGAGATATACCACCTAAACCTTAGTATCATAATAATCTGGAACTTAATGTGTTTTGAATTCATGTGTTAAGATCGAGAGATGAGACTTGTGCTTTCAAAATAAAATCCGTTGTTGCTTGAGAAAGAACAATGGTGATTTTACAGATTAGATTTTCATTAAAGGGTTTAACTGATAATTATTTTCAAGAACATTGTTCATTAGTGGAAACCATAGGATTTCCAACCCTCAACTGCTTTCTTCCCAAAAAAGTTTCCAACTTTATTATCGCCTTTACTCTAGAGTTTATTTTTATTAATTTAGTTATTAGTTAATCATCAAAAATTCAACCTTTTGGATCGTTCAGTTAATAGTGAATATAGTTATTGTGATACTCAGTTCCTAGTTCCCTTGGTTCGATACTCGTACTTTTAAGTATATATTACTTGATTCGACCCGTACACTTGCGGTTAGATTAAGGAGGTGTAAACCCGCCTATCAAGTTTTTGGCGCCGTTGCCGGGGAACTAGTTTGCACTGATAGCACTACCAGCTATAAGCGCTATTACATTGGACATTTTTTTTATTCTATTTTCCGCACATTCCGTGATCTCTCTTTTCCCTGATTCAGATAAAAAAAATTCATATAATGGGAGAGGAAGCACCAACAAGAGTGCCGATGAGATCGTTTGCCAATCCTAATATGGCAGCTATTAACAGAGGTATTCAAGCCCCTGCAGTAGCAGCAAACAACTTTGAGATAAGGTATGGCACGATCCAGATGTTGCAACAAAAATAGTTTGGTGGAGCACCAACAGAAGACCCTCATGCACATCTCCGTTCATTCGAAAAGATCTGTAACACATTTAAGATCAACGGGGTGTCAGACGATGCAGTTAAACTGAGGTTGTTCAACTTTTCACTGAAGGGAAGGGCACAAATTTGGGAAGAGAGCCTACCCAATGGTCAGATTACCACTTGGGCCGACATGACTGCAGCGTTCCTTCAGAAGTTCTTTCCACCAGGTAGAACAGCCCAACTAATGGCTGAAATTACTCACTTTGCTCAATGGGACCAGGAGACACTCTATGAGGCATGGGAAAGGTATAAGGACATGCTCAAAAAGTGTCCACATCATGGGTTACATGGTTGGGTTATCATCCAGACTTTCTTTGGTGGACTTCACCCGCAGTACAAGAATGATATTACTGCAGCAGCGGGTGGTGCCTTGATGAACAAGACTTATGAAGAGGCAGTTGAGCTGATTGAAAATTTGGCTGAACATAGCTATGCCACTCCACGATCCGATACCAGACGTGTAGCTAATGTTCACGAATCTGATGAGCTAAAGGCGATAAAAGCCCAACTGGCCGCCATCATAAATCAGTTGAACGGAGCTTCCATCCAACCTGCTCATCACTATGAGGGAGACATTCCCAATTTGTTCCCTACTTCTCATGAGCCTGAACAAGTTCAATTCTTACAAAATCGGAACAATCGCCCTCGGAATGATCCATTCTCTAATACCTACAATGAAGGGTGGAAGAGGCATCCCAACCTCTCATGGAATCAACAGCAAAATCAACCGAGAGAGACTATGGGACAGCAGCAGCAACAGTACGGTAACAGTTCTAATTTTAATTCTTATTCTAATGCTAATAATGTTTATCGTCCCCCAGGTTATAATCAGAGAAGACTTGATGAAGGACAATCTGGAGAGAAGAAGTCGGGATTAGAAGATGTTTTGATGAAGTTCATTTGAAAGATGGACAATACTGTCGAGGAGATTACTTCATCTGTAAGCACTTTGACAACCACCGTAGGCACAGTAAAGGCGGCAACCGAGCAGAATACAGCTTCCATCCAAATCTTAGAGAGACAGATCAGACAGATAGCTGAAGCTCTACAATCCCGCACTCAGGGTCAATTCCCTAGTCAGACTGAAAGAAAACCGGGAGAGCATTGCAATGCCATTCATATTAGGATTGACAAGGAATTGATAAAGGATCCTACTCGAGAGCATGTAGTGACTGAAGAAGTAGAGGCTGAAGATGTTGGGACGAAATGTGAGATGACTACTGATATTACTGATCCAAATGAGCCAAAGGAAAAAGGTGTGACACCTCCATCAAAGTCGATAGTCAACCCGTATGTGCCACCGCTACATTTTCAAGAAGCTACACATCAATATTCCATTTGCAGAGGCACTTGCACAAATGCCAACATATCTCAAGTTCATGAAAGACATCTTATCCAAGAAGAGGAAGATTAAAGATCATGCAACAATTGCACTTACCGAGGAGTGCAGTGCAATCATTCAAAATAAGCTTCCTCCGAAGCTTCAAGATCCAGGGAGTTTCTCTATACCTGTGCAAATTGGAGTTTTTCATTTTGATAAAGTGTTATGTGACTTAGGAGCAAGTATTAATTTGTTACCTTTATCCATTTTCAGGAAACTTGGCTTGGGGGAAGTGAAGCCAACAAACATGACACTCCAACTTGCAGATAGATCAGTGAAGTATCCATACGGAATAATGGAAGACGTGTTGATAAAGGTCGGAAAGTTTTACTTTCCAGTTGATTTCGTAGTTCTAGATGTGGAAGAAGACGTTGATGTGCCATTAATTTTGGGAAGACCGTTCTTAGCCACAAGCAAAGCTTTGATAGACATGGAAGAAGGTGTGATGACTTTCAGAGTTTGTAATGAAAAAGTAACCTTCCACGTCCTCAAAAGCGTAGAAGATAAAGTTGAACTGGAAAGGCGATCGATTGGATCAGAAACGGGTGATGATGAGAAAACGGATGTGAGGAAAATCAGGAAAAGTCGTATGTGTGGGCATTTTAGTTCCGCAAGCGATACCGAGCCAAACTGAGAGCCATAAAAGGTCGCGCCACGACCCTAACTAAGGCGCTAGGTGGGAGGCAACCCACTAGGTGTGTCGTTTTAATCTTTTATTGTTTTTATATTTATTTTTTAGTGGTTTTAAGTAATTGGTGTTCGTAGGAGTTGTGTTTTGTTTCGTTGTAGGTCTCTCGTGATTCGGAGAAGTTCCCGCGCTACACGGTAAGTTATTTTGGTTTTGGGTTAAAGTTGGAGAGAAAAGACGGAAATTGAGAGGAGCAAACGGTTGAGATAAATGCACGTGGTACCATGTGTTTGAAGTCGAGAAAAGGGATTGAGAGATAATAATGAGGAGGTTTAAATTGGGTTTAAAATGGTATTTAAAAGGGTTTAAAATAGTGATTAAAATGGTGTTTTTCCACCAAAAAAAAAATATATATACCCGATTGATTTTTTTTTCCACCACAAATCCTCTCACTTGGCACCTCTCTCCCTATCCCTCTCCCTCTCTAATCTATTTCAAGACTCAAACCTAGGATTACTCTCAATCTCAACCACTCATTCACATCTCAATCCAAGGTATGCCTCCTCACTTGTTTTATTCTTGTTTATGTTTTTCCCTTTACTATTTTCATGGTGGAATTGGGTTTGCTTAAACCTTTGTTTTCTTATTCATGCCACAATTAAGTCACAATTTGGGGGTTATGAGTAATGTCATGTTGTATTTTCCCCCATCATCTTCTTGCTCTAAATTTTACATGTATGCATTTGGTTGTGAGCATGAGTTTTCTTTTACACAAAACAAACCTATGTCCCAACATAGGTTTGGGGTTCCTCGCATCCCTCCCAATCACACACACATTTGGTCACCCAACTCATATACGCTTTCAAAGTCGAGGGTTGTACATCATTCAAACCTATGTCCCAACATAGGTTTGGGGTCGTCAATCTTTGATCCCATTTTCAATCTTTACCAAGAGCAAACCTAGACCACGGTCTAGGTTTGGGGTGACCATTTATTCTCACTATGTACTAATACTTCCATTGAATTTCAGGATATGGCGAGAACTCGACTCCATATCACACCACACCACCATACTTCTCCAGGTCGGAAGCAAAGCTAGACCACGTCATCGCCGAAATAACAGAAGTTCGGACTCACGCCGTACCGCTTGACGCTCATTCTTGACTTCATTATTTTTGTGAACTTGGTACTTGTATCGTCTATTATTTTGAATTCGGATAAATGTAATCATGTAGACATACTATTCACATCATCTCGCACGAACACGAGTAAGGCTTCTACTATCTCTTATATAGTGCATAAATTTTCTGTCATCTTAAACTCAAACCAAGCTTCCACATTGGGGACAATGTGCCGGTAAGGTTTGGGGTAGTAGACCGGGTATACTATCGGGTATTCTATGGTATTGCACGTAATTGCGTAATTATCACAAGTTGTCAAGCATATCATAAATTTTATTTTCTTAGGATAGTGAACACCGGAATTCATAAAGCACCTAGGCATTTAGATAACTTTACATTGTTCTGAGAATCTAGGAGCGGAGATATAGTCCTAAAAATAATCAGGAAATTGCACGAGTAGGGGACATTAGTGGAGACCACCCAAGAGAAATTTGAACCCAATAACGTACAATTTATTGCGAGAGAATTATACACTTTTATCTTATACACCTTTCAGTTTCCTTGTCGTGAT
The DNA here is from genome assembly GCA_023525745.1 of Arctium lappa. Taxonomy (NCBI): domain Eukaryota; kingdom Viridiplantae; phylum Streptophyta; class Magnoliopsida; order Asterales; family Asteraceae; genus Arctium; species Arctium lappa. The sequence continues at coordinate 13,587,227 of CM042056.1, read as the reverse complement.
TATAGTTAGATCTCACTATAATATTGCATTAGGTAACAAAGACGGCCATAAGGATATTAAGTGCCAACTTCTGTCGTATCTGAATTACGGACCTTAAGAGGTGATTCCAGGCATTGCGTGTTAATTAAATTTGTAATTCTTTTATCTTGCTTACCTTTCTATTGTGTGCACCTAAGCCCTTTTGCAGCCATACAACGATTAAATTCATTTGTAACCCATTTATCTAACCCCAACCTGATTGTCAGCCTACCCGCATCCGAACGTGTGTCACGAATGAACAACTGGTAGGGAACAACGGAAAGGGATAGGAAAAAGCAAAAGTGATACTGAATCCAGTTCTAGAAAGAGCGAAAAGACCAAAATGGGTCTAACAGCTGCAAAAAAAAAAAAAAAAAAAACAGCAGTAGCAACAGTAATAAAGGCTATGAAAAAAAAGAGAAAAAGAAAAAGAGAAAAGGGTGTGAAAAGAAACACCAATGTAAAGGAACAAAGTGGGAATCAAAGTGAAAAGAAGGAAACTGGCCGGGAAGAATGGGTTGAAACTAGTTGTTCATTCAATGCCACATTGAGGATTTTGATCCGTTTACCTTCGTTTCCTAGCCATAAGCCTAGCCCCATTACAACCCTTACAAAGACCTGGATGATCTTTTGGAAAGTGTAGGAGGATAGACGGTATAGCACTAATAGTCCTAGTCTTGTTACTTGATTCCTTCTGAGATCACTTCTTTGGACATTTGTGCGTTTTTCTTGTTTAGTTGTTCATGCTAATATCTTGTGAATTGTTGTATATAAACTCCAAATACATGAACAACACGTGTGTTAACCTAGGGTTCGAGCGTAAAGAGAGTATCCGTGAGGTAGGGTCGAGGCGAAATCCTCCCCGAAAGTGTGAGGACTTGGTTGTGATTAGGTATGGTGTCACTGTTCTTACTTCGATTTTCAATGTTCATGACTCTAATACCTTTGTTGAATAATGAATACCGGTTGTTTCATCCACTTATATTTTTATTGCTTGACACCCATGATTGCTACCCGATAGATATACCCGTGGTCCGGTTCGTTTATAATTGCATGCTTGGTTTAAGATTGTGTTTTTATTGACGCTAATTTGCTTGGGGACAAGCAACGCTCGGTTTGGGGTTGTTGATAACACCAATTTATAGTGTTATTTTCATATCATTAACCGGGTAAAAGTGCTTAATTCCAAGGGAAATTAGCGGAGTTTTATAATTTAAATCAAGTGTTTCAGGATTATGCATCATGTTATGAGATAGCCAAGAATAAATGCAAAAAGTAATTTTTCCGAACGGTAATCGAGCATAACGTACGTCAAGTTCCAAGCCCGAGAAATGGCCGGTGAAAAAGTGAAGTTAAGAAGAAAACTCAATTCCAAATAAAAGCCAAAATCAGTGGCTGAAGTACCTTTTGATGTGGGTTGCTGAAGCTAACCCACGGAGCAACCTACCAGAATGGAATTTAGGGTACCTTTTCTCGTGAGTTGCTGAAGCTAACCTACGGAACAACCCACGAGAAGGTGCTGGACGTTTTTAAGGGTTATCTTCTAGGGTTTTGAGGGACTTATCATATCATTCTCAATTTGGCGACTAAGGGAAGCAAGGGAGACATACTTGGGGCGATTTTTGCAAGAGGAGAACACAAGATTGAAGCTTGGAAACATCTTTGGTCACGATTCTTACACGAATTCTTCCAATTCTTCGTCGGTGTTACACATTCAAAAGGGAGTTTTTTTTAATCTTTGATGTTTGAGAGAACTTTTCTTAGATCTATGAATTCTTCTAGTATATTCTTGTTTAATACCCCCAACATGAACTAATCTTTAGATGTTGGGGGTTGGTTTGATTATGGTTTAAGCTTGTGAACATGTGATTGGGAGTTTTTATCAGTTTTTCCTAACTAATGAAGCATATGATTTGGGTTTTAATGCTTTTGTGAGTCTGATCAACTTTCATCTGATTTGTTCGTTATAAATTAAGTTCGAGAGAATTAATTGTTAACAAGAACTAGAATTATATGCCTAAGGTGAGAAATTGGATAGAGATATACCACCTAAACCTTAGTATCATAATAATCTGGAACTTAATGTGTTTTGAATTCATGTGTTAAGATCGAGAGATGAGACTTGTGCTTTCAAAATAAAATCCGTTGTTGCTTGAGAAAGAACAATGGTGATTTTACAGATTAGATTTTCATTAAAGGGTTTAACTGATAATTATTTTCAAGAACATTGTTCATTAGTGGAAACCATAGGATTTCCAACCCTCAACTGCTTTCTTCCCAAAAAAGTTTCCAACTTTATTATCGCCTTTACTCTAGAGTTTATTTTTATTAATTTAGTTATTAGTTAATCATCAAAAATTCAACCTTTTGGATCGTTCAGTTAATAGTGAATATAGTTATTGTGATACTCAGTTCCTAGTTCCCTTGGTTCGATACTCGTACTTTTAAGTATATATTACTTGATTCGACCCGTACACTTGCGGTTAGATTAAGGAGGTGTAAACCCGCCTATCAGAATGCCACCTGGCAAGTCGAATCGGAATGCGAGCCAAGTATCCTCAATTGTTGGAAGAAGAGATTCCGGGGACGGAATCCTTTTAAGAGGGGGAGATTTGTAAGGACCAAGTTTGTACATTTATTCCTTTTGTTGGAAGTGGTGGTCATTTGGTAAATTAAGTTAATTTAAGAGGGCCTTTTTGGGGCAAGTGGCAAAAGTTATTGAATTGGAGGCACTATACCCTAAACCCCCTTTTTCACATTTTCTTCCTCTCATGGTTGGCGGCCGAGAAAGAGAGAGAGAGAGAGAGAGAGAGAGAGAGAGAGCAAGAGTTAAGCTAGATTTGGGAATTTGGGAGAAATGGAAGAAGGAATCGATCTTGGGAGACTCTCGTTTGGAAGGTAATTACTCTCTATTCCTTTTATTCTTCGATGAATTGCAAAATACATGATTAGATGGAAGTTCTTGCAATTTGGAAACTGTTAAATTAGAAACTGATAAGGAAATGGGTCTATATTGTTTTTTTATTATTAACCTTGGATCTAAAGAGATGGTATCTCAATTTGGGATTTAAAATCAGATTATTGGATGTAGTTTGGTTGGTAAATGTTGATGTCTAGCTTTAATCTCTTATGTAGTTAGTCTTGGGATGATTGAAATTTGGATTGAGATTGGTTTTAGTGAGTTGTTTGGTCTGTGGGATCTGGTTATCGCGATTGTTGCTTAGGGTCCAGTCGATGTTCAACCCGGGGACCAGGGGCGTCCCGGTCGATGCTTAGTCTGGGGATCCGGTCGACGTCGGGAACCGGGGGGAGACCCCAGTCGTGTAGGACCCGGTCAGCAGGGGGAAGACCCCGGTCGAGTTGGGTCCGGTCAAGGAAGGACTGGTTGAGTGGGGTTCGGTCGGATGGAGTCTGGGGACTCAGGGTGTGTTAGATTGAGTTGTAGTTCGTATCTGAGTCGGTTCATTTAGTAACCTCTTTATTCTTTTGTTATTTAATTATAGGGAAGTCGTCTTTAACTAAGTAAGCGTCGGTTCAAGTAGGTGAGTTTCTGACCCCTCAACCTCATAATTTCTTTTAAATGTTTTTAAACTGAGATTGGGATGCATGAGATTTTGTTGTTGGCTAATGTTACGTTTTAAAAATATTCTCGCAAGTTATCTTGTTATTATGAAATTACGTAAACGAACCTCTGTGTTAAATGCATCGATATGGGAAATGTTGGACTTGTGGCGATTACGGAAATCTCACACCACCAATGTGTGTGGAATTTGTTTCCCTCACTTGTGGACGAGGAGTCTGCTTGGGCCCCGGTGTGAGCGGGGAGTCTGCTTGGGCCCCGATACGAGAGGGGAGTCTGTTGGGGCCCCGATCGTAGATGTGCACATGGTAATTGGATTTTGGGACACAACTGATCATTGTGTTTCAAGATTTGGTACGCAGATTAGAACTTGACTTTTGTTAAAAAGATTGTATTTAATTATGTTCCTTAGTTCGTTACTTATTATAAATTGTTACAACTGTGATTGTTTATTTAAATACAAATGTTTGTCAGGAATTCACTAGACCTTATGGTCTAACCCTCGTTTTTCCATCTTAAAAACCCATTTTCAGGAAGAAACGTGGGTAGTGCTTCGGGGAAATGGAAGGAGAAAGCTTGGAGTTGTTAGCTGACTCGAGCAAGGGATTAGTTCCGTTGCTTATCGTTTAACTTTAGTAACTCTCGGTTGTAGTTAAGACTTCAGTTGTTTCAAATTCTGGTTTTTGGAGAATGTAAACCTTAGTTATCAGATTTATGTGATGTTATGTTTTGGCTTGAAATTTGGGTTGTTACAACAAGTCATGAATCATGATGCATAAGTACAAATTTCTAAAGTTATGTTTGAATTCATAACTAACTGATAAACATAATCAAAACAGGATAAACATCTCAACTTAAATATAAATAATTTAAAATATATAAGATAATTAATGATTTTTAACAAAATACTTAAATTTTTTATATTAAAAACATTATATTATTAAGTCTAAATTAAACAAATTTATAAAAAAAACATTATCACTCTCTCACAACCATCAAATATCGTATTATAAATCAATAAAAAACAAAAAATAAAAGAAAACATTAAAATCGTGATGTATCTCGCTACATTGCATAAATACGCTTTTAGTGTATCAAAAATGATGAGCAAGACAACTTTCATATTGTTCGAGTAATTCAATTAAAATATAAAAGTTTAATAAGATTAGAAAAAAAAAATAAGATACAATTTTCATATAAAAAATACGATACACACAAATTAATAAATTTATCAACTAATAATTAGACATCTTAAATACATTTAAAAATATAAAATTAAACACAATGGATAAATACATTTACTAATTAATGAAATTGAAATAAAATTTTTGTGGGGTCAAATTTTATTTTTGTTATGCGTCGAAATAATATATGTAAATATTAATAAAAGTTAAAATTTGTAATATAAGCACCAAATTATTTGAAAGTTTATATGGAATAATGTATAACAAATTATTAAAATGTTTTCCATTTAAAATATTGTGTGTATATATATATATACTAGGTTCGACCCCGTGTATTACACGAGTTAATTTAAAAAATTAAATCATGTCAGAAAACTTTTCTTACAAATATGAATGATCATCGAAAGTATGATGTTACTTTTCCAAACTTTTTTCCCTTTCAGAGTTGTTTTTTTGCAGTTCGTTACAAAATGTCATTGTTTTAGGCAGTTTTCACAAAGAATGTTTTACAAAAAATTAATAAAAAATTTGAATAAATATTAAGAATTTATAAAACAAAATTTATAATAGAACGTAAATGAAATTATGAAAAAATACATAGTTAAAATTGATATTAAATTGCAAAAAGAAAATCACGACAATTTAATGATTATTTGTATCAAATCTCATACTAATTTTATCAAATCACATAATAATCACGACACATTAATTCGTATATATTTATGATATTTAATAATATAGTTAAATTCAAAAATATTCAATATTTGACTTATTTCGAAAGTATTGACGAATCGATTACAATGGTATAACTTGTAAAAAAACAAAAATGTTTTTTAATGCATTTTAGTTCATATATATTATTTATATTTATATGATAAGAGTCTAAAATGAAAAATAAAAAAGTAAGGGATTATAAGTAAACTACATACCTAATTATAAAGGTTAGTAAATATATGGTATAAATTAAAAAAAATTGAATTAAGGAAAGATTTAAGGAGAAATAAATGTGAATATGTTAAATGAACTTATAATGTAAAGTGCGTCCAGATACTTGTTTAGGCGGGAAAATAAAAAAATAGACTCACCAGAAGGCGACACATGTCCTTATAGTTACTTATTATATATATATATATATATATATATATATATATATATATATATATATATATATATATATAGGGGTGGTTTCAATTGAAAACCTAATTTCATTGGAAACTTTGGAAACCAAATTTCAGCCATTAATTTTTTTAATCAATGGTCAAGATTCATTTGAATTATATATGATAATAAATTAATTAATTTATTAATAAAAGATAATAATAATTTGTCAAAAGAGTAAATGTGTTTTTCTCTTTTGTGTTTCAAATTTAACAACAAAGATGAAATATGGTATTAAATTAATTAATTTATTAATAAAAGATAATAATTATATATGGTAATAAATTAATTAATTTATTAATAAAAGATAATAACAATATATCAAGACTACCTTTTTATTACATGTTCATCAATATGCAGTATGTAAAACCCAATTAAGTTTCATTACCATTATTGTTTCATTACCTTTCCATTATGTTTCACGATATCAAATATGTTTCATCAGATTTCACTATATTAATATTTTGTTTCACTATATCAGATTTCACTATATTAATATTTTGTTTCATTACCTTTCCATTATGTTTCACTATATCAAATATGTTTTATCAGATTTCACTATATTAACATTTTATGTTTCATCAGGTTTCACTATATTAATATTTTGTGCCTAGAGGTAATATTGAAGATTTCATATGAATATAAACTTTCATTTATTGGATGAATCAAACACTGATTCATAAGAATCAAAACAATACATAGTATCAAAGTTTTCAATCTGTTAATTTCATATGAATATTTAATTTCATATTAATACTTGAAAATTTGAATATTTTAATTTTATATTAATATTTTTTGGCTCAAATACAAAATTTCCTAAGAATGTCAATTCAAGTACATGAATAAAAAAAAGGGTATTCGTATGATTTCAATTTTGTTTACCTAAATTAGATATCTCATTTTTAATTTAATAAATCATCCATATTACCATATATAAAATAAATTAAAATTAAATAATAATTAATATAATAATAATAATAACAATTACCATATATATTATGGAATTATGTAAAATACTAAAATAACTTTATCAATTAAAAATAAAAATAAAAAAAGAAATTCACTGATTGGTTGATTTCGGTTTTCAAAATTTTCAATGTAAAATTGGTTTTCAATTGATCCCTCCTCTATACATATATATATATATATATATATATATATATATATATATATATATATATATATATATATATATATATATATACTTTTGTTCAGATACACATGTATCACGCCATGGTATTATTTAATTTAAATAAATAAATACATATTTGATGATTATTATGGTTTTGTCTAATTCATAGAGAAAGCTTGCAAATTGTCGTTGTCTTTTTATCAAGTAAACTACTGTACAAATTTTAACGCTCCACCTTTTATCCACATTGAATTATATTTTAATAAAAACAAATTCTCTTTTCTAACGACCTTAATTAGTAAAAACCATATAACTGTCAAATATTTTGACACTGATAGGTCCATGGCATGAAGATGATTATTTTCTAAATAAACAAAAAATATTAAAAATTAAAATATGTATGTTGATGATTAATAATGTTGATTCGAACCCCGTGGCAAGCATGTGGCGATATTCAGATCATGGGTGCGTGTTCTCTTAATTGGACCGACCCATGATCGTCGGGATTAGTCGGGTGACACCCTTAAGTGGGAGCCCGGATACCCCGGGAACGTGTGTGTGTTGATGTCGTTCAAAAAAAAAATGTTGATAAAATACAATGTAGTTATCAATGTTGTTATTATTTAAACTAGTATGTGGATCGCGCGTTACCAATTTTGCTGTTCTTAAGAAATATGTTAAAGTATAATATAAGAAACATAATATGTTAGTTAACCAATAAAATACAATATAAATAAAATAATAAATGAACTGAAAATGTTTTAGATATCATTTATTTTTACTATTATATTTTTAATTTTATAAAAGTTATTGGGGTTTTTTGGTTCAAACTACTAACATCTCTTATTCATGGATATACTTGACCATCAATTTAATAGTCATCATGATATCAACTTTGTTGGTTGAAAGATTATAAATAAACACAAAATATTTTTCATTCATAATATTAATTTGTCTTAATAACAAATTGTATTTTATATATTATTTTATTTTTTATTAAACAAAATAATAATCCGATGGGAGATTTTTCTGTGATAAAAGAACATACTCCCTAAGATTTTTTTATTTAAAAAAACTAAATCGTGAATTTCTATTAACCGACATCTATATCACCAATTGAGCCCAACAATTTAAAATTTTAAAAATGTATTAACGCAAATTGTTTATCAATCCCTCATAGTAATTACTAATACCCTATGCCTACTATGCTAATTTTCGATATATTTTTTTAGAACAAACCCACTTCACATTAAAATACGTAACCCACTCTCAAACAGACTTCGTCTTTATTAAAATTTTAACTCAACCGTCCAAAAGTACAAATATCGTAATCATAACGCATAAAATCAATTATCACAAAATTAAATCTTTCAACAAAAAAAATCATTGTTTATGCATATTTTGTATGTAAGTAAACAAAAGAAACCAAAATTTAGCAGCAAAATATATTAATGCAACATATATAGAAGCACAATTAAACCAACATCAATACTTGCACATTCACTCATACTTCCTTGTTGCCTTGCACCCACATTTAGAATGATCAAAACAAAAAGAGACAATTGTATAAGATAAAAAAAAACAAATAGATGCATCAAAACATAAGTCAAATGACAACAATACACAAACATAAACTTAACAATAAATATAATATTGTAAGCTTTATTGAGATTTAAACTGAAGTAATTAAATCCCAAGAGAGGATTGAAAGAACCCTTCTATTAAAATTTTGTTAAATCCTAAGATGAAAAACAACCGGATAATAAAAAATACATTTGCAATTTCTGGATGTTGGGGAGCTTTTGAGGCACTATCTCATCGGTTGGCGTCAATACTCGATCATCAAAGCCTTTAATATGCAAAAATTCCAGTTATTAATCCTAACAAACAAAAAAAAAACATTCAACTCATCATTGATCAAAAATAACAAATCTCGATTAATTGATCAAAAAACTTTTCAAAGTTCATAAAATGGAACAGACCTCAATTCATGATTCATCATAAGAACAAACAAACCACTTTGTGAAATCTAAAAAAATATAAGAATTCTAGAATAGATAATACCTTTGTTCTTATAAATGTTGTTGAAGTTGTAGCATGTAGTGACAAAATCATTTCATTGCAACATGAAACTTGCTATCAAGTATGAATTCAACTTGATCATAGCCCTATATAACATATATGCATATAATACAAACACGTAAACATATATTTGTACAACACCAAACTACTTTTTAAATAAACAAAGTTACAATATTGTAGGCAAACAATGTACTTTCAAATCTTGAACTATAGAAAAAAAATCAGACACAAACTCTTAATACAAACTTGGAACAATTTTATAATAAAAATTAATATTAATTTTTTTGGCAATACTTTTACGACCATGTCGTGAATGTTTTTAAAATCCTAATAAAACCCATGTTGGGTTAGAAAGAAATTTATTTTAAGTTACAAAAAATACAAAATTTAAGACACAAAAAATTACGATTTGTATAGATCGGTGCATGATAGCATAGTAGAGATGAAGAAGTTTCATCGCAGGAACGCGGTTGCGGCAAACATAGAGGAGGATCTTTGGATCTTCATCTTTCTTTTAGGGATAGACAAATATGCTAGTTCAAACTCAAAAAATCACTCGAACATTTATGCAAACAGTTTGTATTTGTGTGTAAGAACAAATATATTGTAATTACCGTTCATGACAAAACTAATGGAGAGAAAAAATTGAGATATAAAGACATGGATAGATGAAGAGGTGGGGAAAGTAAATAAAATGCAATAAACAATGAGTTAAAAAAGGGCAATTGAAAAGTTTGGAGTTATGCCTAACAATTAATTGTTGTTTGCAAAATTATAAAATTGAAAAAGAAAATTAAAAATAGATACTGTGGGAGAAAAGTTGAGTAAAGGAAAAAAATGATAAATGATGTTCTAAGCTTGAGGAGATGCACCTCATACATGGTGGTTTCACCTTTAATTAATTAATATATATATATATATATATAGATAAAAAATTTATTCATTTATAAACATTTGTTAACTTATCAAAAAACAAAAAATTAAATAAATAAAACAATAGACTCATTTAATAAAAGTTTTGATTTGTAAGCATTGTTATCTTACTAAGAAATAAAATAGACTCATTTAATAAAAACTTTATTTATTATCATTGTTAGTTTACTAAAAAATAAAAATAAATAAATAAATTCATTATAAAATTATTCATTGTAATATATATATATATATATATATATATATTGATTTTTTTATATTTCATGAAAATTTTAAAGTTCAATACATATATTAATTGACTTTTAAAATTTCAATGTGAAAGTTACATAAAAATAAAGTTTTTTTTAATGATTTTTATATATCTTAAAATGAAAAATGAAAAGTTTTAATAATTAATGATAGACATTTAATATATGACTATTATTTAAAAATAAATCAAAATTCTAGAAAATTAGATAAATACCAAGGAAGACTTCTCATGGTGGCACATCATCACTCTTGGTTTTCCTTTTATATATATAATAAAGATAAAGATTTAACCTAAAAATTATTATTTTTGTACGTCAGAAACAATCAAGACATACATAAAAAAATCACAATTATTGTTGTATGTATATTCATACATATACATTTGCAAGTCCAAAGGTGGTAGTTTTCCATTTAACTTTATTTGATATTTTGAATTTTAAACAACATTATTTTGATATTTAAAATATTTTATTTTCATGTCAAATCAGATTTACTTCCTATTTAACTAAAAATAAATAATGAAATTTTAAAAAAGTAAATAACTGAATTATTATCTATACTATATAATGAAAATTCTAAAACGGTTATACGGTTATTGTACAATCTTTTGTATAATAACATTTACCACCCTTAATTTTTTGTACAATAACATTTACTACCCTTACAATGTTACATTTACCACCCTTACAATTACTTATTTAATTTACTTTATATCCCTTACTTTTTCATTTTTCATTTTACACCGTTATCATATTAACACAAATAATCGTATATGAACAAAAATGCAATGAAAAAATACGTTCATTTTTTTTACAAATTATACCATTATAATCGTCTCGTCAATACCTTCAAAACGAGCCCAATATTGAATATTTTTTAACTTAACCGTACTATTAATCTATACTATATAATGAAAAAACTAAAACGATTATTGTACAAACTTTTGTACAATTACATTTACCACCCTTACAATGTTACATTTATCATCCTTACAATTACTTATTTAATTTACTTTATATCCCTTATTTTTTTCATTTTTCATTTTACACCATTATCATATTAACACAAATAATCATATATTAACAAAAATGCAATGAAAAAATACGTTCATTTTTCTACAAATTATATCATTATAAGTGTTTCCTCAATATCTTCAAAACGAGCCTAATATTGAATATTTTTTAATTTAACCATACTATTAAATATTATGAATATCTACGAAATAATTTGTTTTTCTATCCATACGTTTTATTTTTTTTTCCACCGTTAGCACGTTAAAAATACATAATCGTAAAATACGTTTCATTCTTATTATAAATAATATCATTATAATTTTTTTCGTCAATAATTGTAATATAAACTAATTATTGAATATCTTTATGGTTTAGGTTTCATAAGTTGTGATTCTTAGGTCATGGTTGATTATTGATGAAATGTATATAAGAAAATAACATTAATTGTTCGTTCTTTACTTACATTTCGCTGCATCGCGCGGGTATATGCCTAATGTATTTGAAAAAAAGTAAAAGTCTTACGGTTGCGTTTTCGTAAACATATTAATGATTTTATTTTTGTCTAGTTTTAATCAATTTTATTAAGAATATCATATTTGATTACTAAGGGTTGTTTGTTTTTTGAAAAAAACTTTTAATGACTCTTAAGTCTGAATCGTTCAGACATTTTTACACACCATATCTTATTAATCATAACTAAATTAAGATTTCAGACTTTAGACCTCTTAAAAAAACAAACGACACCTAAATGTAGGGGTGTTGCGGTCCGGTTTGAACGGTTTAATCTCAAACCACAAACCAAACTGCTATGGCGGTTTAGAAAATTTCCAAACCGAGCGGTTTGACAGCAAATGACCATACTGGTCAAATCGGACCACAAAAAAACAATCTGGTCTGACCGGTTTAGACAGTTTGAACCCATTATTGGCTTTAAATTAAAAAAACATCACATTTATTTCTAAAATGAAATTTATATTAATATAACACTATTAAAAAATTGTACATCAAATTATAAAAAAAGCGTCCATCTCTAAAATTAAAAAAAAAGATATTGAGCAAATAAAAAAGTTAAACAAATCCAACAACAATGGTTGGAAACTTGGAATGTTGGATAAATATTGAGCAAGGCCAAGAAGGATTTGGAATTGTGAATTTGATTTCAGAATTTTGCCAAGAGCAAACTACGATTTTCGTCCCTATGGTTTGATGTTTATAACGATTTTTGTCTTTAGTCTTTCAAAACTGCTTTTTTAGTCCCTGTGGTTTCTTTTTGCTTTCATTTTCATCCCACCATCCAAGTTTATTAAAGTTAAGTGTTTTTCATTTAAAAATTGATTAAAAAATTACATATTTGGTCCTTGTGATATATAAAATTTTACATTTTTATCATGGTTTATATTTTTTTTTACTTTTTCTTTATTTATTGTATTTCATCTAAACATTAATTTTTCTATTAATTATATAGTATATTTTAATAATTATTATAACTTTAATTATAAAACAATCAAATAATTTCATTAAAAATACTGATAAATACATGATATTTTTTTTTTCAAAACTTTAGGTTTAAATCTCCTAAAATTAATATTTTTTATCTACTGATTTATTATATTTTTTATTTATTTTAAATTACCATTGGAAAAAGTTTAACAAAATTCGAGAAAAAATTGTATTATTTTATAACAACCAGTTGTTTTTTGTTAAATACACTTTACTCCCATTATTCTAAATTTTTATTTAATCTTTATTTTTTATTAGTTAATCAAATTTGTTTAATATTTAATAAAATGTAACAACCCAACTAGCGACATAAAGCAAAACTAACTTTATTAATTAACAACGCCAAACGACCCAAAACAACATCTAAAATTCAAGGTTTGCGGAATGACAACCTAATACACAACTGAGATTACAAGAAGCGAAAACTAAAATGAAGGTCTTCTAACCTAACTCCGGCTCACACCCTCTCCTTACCCTTGCTCGATCCTCCTACCTGACGCCTGCCTGAAAAGGTTTTTTTAGTTTGAAAGAGCGAGAGTTAGACCGAAAGGTCTAGTGAAATCCCTCTAATAATGGTTCACAACTTATAAGCAGTTATAAAACAATTCCGTTTTTTATAAATAACCACCTTTAAAAAAAACTCGCTTTCGACACACATTATCATCACTCGAAAGTAACAGCGTGTCTGACTCATACTACTTTAATCTGCCCCTCCCCCCCCCCAATTGGTATAAACGGGAGACACCCCTCAATACGAGCGCAGGCGGGACACCCCCCCCCCCCCCCCGACTTAGGCCATATACTCGCCAACTAAAATGTATGCATACATTTAACTAACAACAAAAGTGTAAAACCACATTTAAGGTAAAACTCGCATATATATATAAAGCATACATAAATAAATAAAATGCTTTAAATGACTTCCACATGTTTTTAACCACTTTATCATTGAAGAGCATTTCGTTTGGAAAACTCACCTGATGCCCACCGCTAAAGTCTCTTACCTACTCTCTAAGGTCGATCACGAGACCTACTGCACAAATGATAACGACGAATAAGTCTTAATCTAACTTTCGGTCATACTGAGACCCCTATGAAACAAGGCCCATTTCTCCCTAGCGACCAAGGTTAACTCTCTCACATGGCCCAAAAAAGAACTCACCGGCCCAACACCCAAAAATAAGCTTGGGACATGGGCTCCGGCACGACAGTGGGTTGCGGCCAAAAAGCCATGCGCCCGGGGTGGCACCGCCCGGGGTCCTTCCCTACGCCGCCCGGCCCCTTGCGGCCCGGGTTCCCCCACGTCGCCCGGCCCCTTGCGCCCGGGGTCATCCCATGCCATCGTTCGGCCCCTTGCGGCCCGGGGTCATGCGGTTGGTGCCCGTCACACGGCTGCCCGGTGCCTAACCGCCCGACATGCTTCCATTAACCGACCGGGGTGTTCAACCTTCTGATTTCTTGGTCGAGCAAAAGAAACCCAGACCACACGATTCTCGATTAAAAGAACTCTACACACTCTTAACAACGAGAGATCATTCCAAGGAAGGTTTCTCCTAACTTCCAAAATGAGGATTTGAAGGTAAACCCAAAAGATTTCATCCCTTGATCTCAAAGATTAACTCTAAAGAATATGGTCTAAATAAGGGTTCCTTTCTCAACAAAATCTCCTCAAAGTTGGATTAAAGGGCGTTTATCAATCCATAACACTAGATTAAAGGATTAGCTTATTACCTGGAAGATGATGAGGATCAAAATCACAAATTGCTTCTTCCTTGCCTCTTTTCCAAAATCGTCCAAGCTCTCCCTCATTCTCCACAATTCAGCCGCCAACAACATAATTGTAGGAGAGGGTTAGGGTAAAAGAACCCCTTTCAACTATTTTCACTTTGACCCCTCTAACCTTTAGTTTATGATAAACTTTCACACAACTTTTAATTTATCAACAAATGAACACGGTTACTACAATATCCCCTCCCCCCCCCCCCCACAAAAGAATTTCGTCCTAGGAATTCCATTGCTGAACAAACTGGGGTATTGGGACCTCATCTCAGCCTCTACTTCCCATGTAGACTCTTGCCCCTTTTTATCATATCGCCATTGCACCTTCGCATGACGGATTTCTTTTGATCCTTACTTCTTATTTGTTTACATACCCTTAGAAGGTATTGACGCCCAACTTCTGATAAATTATCTTAACTAGAGGCATGGCGTACGAAACAGATTTTCCTCGAGCACTTACAGATCACACACCATCTCTCCAACTCTTTTTATAAATTCAACGTATCCCAAAATGTGGCACAACACGAGCTCTCCCTCGAATGCTCCAATTCACTCTATGGGAACTACTTCTGTATCAAGGTGCACCCTCTCAACTTGAGATTTACAAGTCTTGCGTCCTTTTAATCATCTCAACTTAACTTCACTCTGTTGCCCGAGATATTTTGCCAAAACCCAAGCCATACCAATTGACAGGCTAACCATACCAGTTACCGTCCGGTTTGTCCACACACCTGGTCTCACGGTTTTTACAACATGTCCCCTTAAGGTTTCACATACCACTTCACTTCTTTCCACTAACGAACTTTACCGGAGACAGCACCACAATAGTATGTATCCCAGACTAAGATAATAACCTCTTAAATTGCCAACTTAACACGGTGTCAACCTTAGACATCACGCTGAACCCACCGTTATGATTTTCTTCATCAAGTATCCCATCATAGCAAAACAACTTCCCTCAACACTACATACGCCTAGTGCGAAAAGCACCTTCTTTCCGAACCACAATGGTCACATCTCATCAATGTTGCACAACTCGTACGTATTAAACATACGTCGTGCCAAACGTCATCACCCCAACTTCTTACCTGAAGAACAAAAAACTTCCACCACTCGCCACTTTCATAGTCTACTAGATCCAATTGACCGAATTAATATGACACATACTTCAATTTCTCATCACCTCCAACAACCGCCTGACCAATTTGCAATGAGTCCGAGCATCGTCCGTTCACACCCGAAGTGATCATGCCGACCCCAAACCATTCCGAAAAACTTAACACTGGAAGACAGACCCACAAGAAACCTTTTCCACGCATCACTAAGCTTGACACTTTGGTCCTTCACTCTAAGCATTACATCCAACCACCACTTCTAAATATCGACTCACTGATTAGCGGTGCAAGCTTTAGGACAACTGCACAATCTAGATTACTCAACACCCAAACCGCAACGTACGCCATAATCTTTTTCTCATATCCACGCTAGGGATTCATAAACTTACTTAACGACAAATCTGAAAACATAATTTCCACCCTTTTTGCACCACTTGTCAAACTTCATCCTCTCAGGTTACCTACCTTTCCAACATAATATCTTCACTCTCTTCTCGTTGTATGGAACACTGTTCACCCAACACTGCTCACTCCAATTCTCGATGATTCCCCAATTGTTTCGAATACACACTTACATTCTATACTCAACCAATCGATTAGCCACAATTCCTATGTGAGATAATCCACCAAGCTCTTCCAAAACATCACCCACTACTCGCAAGCACGCAAAATTCTCGCTCTCCAAACAGGATTGTCCAATTTAATAGAATCCCCTCACACCCCAAAGAATACTTCGACATGCCCACGGATTTCCTATCTACTACACAACCTCCTGAATTAAGCAGTTCAACACTTCCAATAACATTCTAGGGATATAAGATAAACCTGCCCAAAACTTGTCGTAACCCAGAACACATGGTTCCTCTCTTAAATAACAGCCAACTATCATTCGAAAATTATCCTTAACTTAGTAATACCCCGATACCAACCAAACATCCACACGTCTCATCCACATACTCACCACTTACAAATCATTCTCCAGAAATCTCTGGACGAGGATGCTCATCCTATATCAATAACACGAGCTTTCTACATATCCTCAAAGAAGCCCCTTACTACTTTAATGGCTTGCACGTCTAGATATGTCATTAAAAACATCTCCACTCATAGATACAACCATCACCCTACTACCTCATCACAAAACAACCAAAATCTCCAAGACCACTTTGCACAAATACCTGTACCGTCCTCTTCTCACTGGTCATAATTCTAATATTTGAATTCAAGGCATTTCACGACCTTGTCTTTCTCGAATCTGAATGAATGGCAAAACCATGATCCTCTAAACCACTCAACAAGATACCATTCCTTGTCGGCTCATCGCGGCTTACTAGAAACAAATTTCAGCAGCCTGAAAGATTAAGCATACTACCTCGCAGACCTAAATGCTAGAAGCGCAACCCCTCCAATTGTGCTATAAATAAAATTCACTCCTACATAAACCATCAAAACCTCATCGAAAAGAATCATCTGACCGAACTAACGGTCTTCCACTTTCGTAAGATTCGCACAAGGTGGTCCAACATCACAACGGGTACACCCTTTTTCCGAATAACTCTTTGCTTCCTCACGAAAACTCAACGAAACTATCCATAGCTACTTCTTCATTTTCAACGTCCCGCCATTAACCACGAAGATGGTTTCTGACTTCAACATCATCAGTCGACATTGTGATACTTCCACCATGTCTTCGACCAACATGGATTCGCAATGAAACCCACCTCTTCCAATGCAACAACTTACTGCTATAAAATTAACTTAACGACTTCAAATTCCACCCCAGGCACAACCATTTGCCGACATCCACATCTCAAGTCACTGAGCAAACAGGCAAGTCATTATAATACAAACATCCCTAACGTCAAAGGTCGAGAACTCCATTAACCACCTCGGCTATTCACCACCCTTCCTTAAAAGAAATACCTAAGTCATGGGTCAACCACCCACTGTTCGAGTGCCCCACTTCCACTCCCAAACCTCCATCACGACCTAGAGAGTGCATAGTCTTCATGCATGACATACTATAAATTTAAACTTTTGACACATTTGAATGTTTAGTATGTACCATATTATGAAACAAGCTTGAGTGTACACCACACTACACCAACATCATTGATTAACCATACACAACGATCTCGAGGATCATTCATTCTCAACTCTCCGACAAATTACGCCTCACCCCCATCCCAAAATCGGTGTTGACACAATTGAATTTATTTTCACTAAACATTACCCACACAATTTATAAAAATACTATAAAATTGCTTACACTAAGCGAGTCAGATGACTCTTACCCTCATTGATAAGACAACACGTGTTCGTACCAAATGCACTTATAAAATTATGTGTTCAAACGCTGTTATGATTTTCACAACAAAGTTAACTCATTTATAAAGAGATAAAATAATTCTTCCACACCAAAATCGAAATTTTATCATTCAACGCAATAAATTTGTCTTTTCAATACAAAGACACGTTTACACGCATCGTCACATTTTTAAAACGAATACCTCGCAAGACACACACACACAAAGATATCTTATATGAATTATATTAAGGACTCCAGCAATTTGTTTGAAACACAATGCATGAGACTCACTTGACATTAAAGGCTATTTACTCTAACAAGGTCAACTGCTTGCACCCACTATAATTCATCCCAAACTTCCTACTCCCGTCTAACCAGTCAAGGCTCTCACATTTGCCACAACCTCCTGCACCAATGCTTCCCAATATCCTTGGATGTCTAACAACAAGTTATCATCACGACTAGTAATTCGCAAATCATGCGTCCTCACCTTGACCCCAAACAAACTTACCAACAATAGTTCATTTCCCTTTGATCCTCACTACATTTTATCGGTCAACACTGATACCGTCTCTCAACCACCCTTCAATTAACTACAACTTCAAAAGCCTTATTTCTATCGTTCGATTCTTGGGTTAACACTCTCATGATTTCTAATGATCGACATAACAAACTACCAAATCGGGGGACTCCCTTGAAGCAAAAAGCTCACCTCCAATCGTTATTCTTTTCCTTTTGGACCCAAGAGGTCCTTTCTCAAAACGAAATATCTATATCCCGCTCAATACTCATCCCAAACGGTATTAACCTCAAAACCATAAGCGAGCTCACCCAGCACGCCAGACCAACGCTATCATTTCAATGGTACGACTCACTACCCAAAACTACACCCATCGATTGTCTCAACAATAGAAATCGAGCATGCCCATGCACCTGTAAATTCATAAAGGCATTGGTCAGATGCAATTATGAATTTACCTTACATGAGAGTCCTCACTATCGTTATCACGACTCCCAATAATCAAGGTCTTTCTTAAAGGCTTCCTAAATCTCAGTTGTGTCCCCCTACTCCACATTTTAAGTTTAGGCCCGGCCGATTACCTAACTCCCTTAAACTATGGCTCTGATACCAATTGTAACAACCTAACTCGCGACATAAAGCAAAACTAACTTTATTAATTAACAACGCCAAACGGCCTAAAACAACATCTAAAATTCAAGGTTTGCGGAATGACAACCTAATACACAACTGAGATTACAAGGAGCGAAAAATAAAATGAAGGTCTTCTAACCTAGCTCCGGCTCACACCCTCTCCTTACCCTTGCTCGATCCTCCTACCTGACGCCTGCCTGAAAAGGTTTTTTTAGTTTGAAAGAGCGAGGGTTAGACCGAAAGGTCTAGTGAGATCCCTCTAATAATGGTTCACAACTCCAATATCAAATAAAAGGTTTATAAGCAATTATAAACCAATTCCGTTTTTTATAAAAATAACCACCTTTATAAAACTCGCTTTCGACACACACTACCGTCACTCGAAAGTAACAATGTGTCTGGCTCATACTGCCTTAATTTGGGATACCCCCCCCCCCATTGGCATAAACGGGACACCCCCCCGGTACGAGCGCAGGAGGGACACCCCCCCCCCCGACTTAGGCCATACTCGCCAACTAAAATGTATGCATACATTTAACCAACAACAAAAGTGTAAAACCACATTTAAGGTAAAACTCGCATATATATAAAGCATACATAAATAAATAAAATGCTTTAAGTGACTTCTACATGCTTTTAACCACTTTATCATCGAAGAGCATTTAGTTTGGAAAACTCACCGGATGCCCACCACTAAAGTCTCTTACCTACTCTCTAAGGTCGATCAGGAGATCTACTACACAAATGATAAAGACGGATAAGTCTTAACCTAACTTTCGGTCATACGGAGACCCCTATGAAACAAGGCCCATTTCTCCCTAGCGAGCATTAAAGAAATAATTACAAGGTTAACTCTCTCACATGGCCTAAAAAAGAACTCACCGGCCCAACACCCAAAAATAAGCTTGGGACATGGGCTTCGACACGGCAGTGGGTTGCGGCCCAAGAGCCATGAGCCCGGGGTCCTTCCCCACGCCGCTCGACCCATTGCGGCCCGGGTTCCCCCACGTCGCCCGACCTCTTGCGCCCGGGGTCACCCCATGCCATCGCCCGACCCTTTGCGGTCTGGGGTCATGCGGTTGGTGCCCGACACACAACCGCTCGGTGCCTAACCGCCCGACATGCTTCCATTAACCGACCGGGGTGTTCAACCTTCTGCTTTCTTGTTCGAGCGAAAGAAACCCATACCACATGGTTCTCGATTAAAAGAAATCTACACACTCTTAACAACGAGAGATCCTTCCAAGGAAGGTTTCTCCTAACTTCCAAAATGAAGATTTAAAGGTAAACCCAAAAGATTTCATCCATTGATCTCAAAGATTAACTCTAAAGAATATGGTCTAAAAAAGGGTTCCTTTCTCAACAAAATCTCCTCAAAATTGGATGAAAGGGCGTTTATCAATCCGTAACACTAGATTAAAGGATTAACTTATTACCTGGAAGATGATGAGGATCAAAATCACAAATTGCTTCTTCCTTGCCTCTCTTCCAAAATCGTTCAAGCTCTCCCTCATTCTCCACAGTTCAACTGCCAACAACATAAAGAAACATTGAAGGAGAGGGTTAGGGTAAAAGAACCCCTTTTTAACAATTTTCACTTTAACCCCTCTAACCTTTAGTTTGTGATAAACTTCCTCCCAACTTTTAATTTATCAACAAATGAACACGGTTACTACATAAAACATACACACACATAAACACACATACACACACACACACACCATTTTAAATAAAGTTATATATTAAAAAAACAAGACAATAAAAGTATAAGAATATATAAATATGGTGTTACAAAAATAATGCAATGAGCCATGACGTGTCATAAAATTAGCGTGACGTCAAACACAAACCTTATATCTCATGTTATTTATAACGTTGATATATATATATATATATATATATATATATATGTGTGTGTGTGTGTGTGTGTGTTTATTTTAAATATTAAACAAATTTGATTAATTAATAAAAATAAAGTTTAAATGAAAATATGGAATAGTGGGAGTAAAGTGAATTTAACAATAAACAACCGGTTGTTATAAAGTAAGACTATTTTTTTCTCGAATTTTATTAAACTTTTTCCAATAGTAATTTAAAACAAATAAAAATCTTTAATAAATCAATAGATAAAAAAAATTATAATTTTAAGAGATTTAAACTTAAAGCTTTGAAAAAAATATCATGTATTTATCAGTATTTTTAATAAAGTTATTTGATTATTTTTATAATTAAAGTTATAATAATTATGAAAATATACAATATAATTAATTGAAAAATAAATGTTTTGATGAAATACAATAAATAAAGAAAAAGTAAAAGAAATGTAAACTAGGATAAAAATGTAAAAATATATATACCACAAAGACCAAATATGTAATTTGCTTATTCAATTTTTAAAAGAAGTAACACTTAATTTTAATAAAATTGGATGGAGGGACGAAAATGGAAGCAAATAGAAACCACGGGGAGTAAAATAGCAGTTTTAAAATACCAGGAACGAAAATCGTTATAAACATCAAACCACAGGGACAAAAATCAGAGTATACTCTTTTGCCAATTTAGAAATGAAAACTTAAAAACAATGTATTTGACGAACTTTTTTTAACTGGCCATAAAAACAAATCCTACAACATGAAAAATAAACACATTAATATATATGTATTTTAGGCGGTCGGTACGATCCAAATCGCTCAAAGAAATGTTCAAACCGCAGACCTGACCGGATCAAGCGGTTTGGTTATTTTTCAGACCGGACCAGACCGCTTAAACCGTAAAAAACGGTCCGATTCAACTTGGTTCGACCGGTCCAACGAGTTTTTTTTACACCCCTAACTAAATGTTTCATTCAATGTTGTCATTGTACTTTGTATTTTTTTTTCCAGTGGTTGATATGATACCATGTAGAACTTGGAGGGCTACTTTTTGAGAAGTTCAAAGTATAAGGTTATGAAGGACTGCCTGTTACTATGTGCACGAGTTTAGGGGTGTGCATCGGACGGGTCGGGTCGGGTCGGGTCGGGGCCCAAAACCCAAAACCCGATCGGATATCGGGTGATGGGTAAGAGCCCCGAAATCCGACCGAATATGCTTCGGTTGTTTCGGATATCGGGTGGTTTGGGGCACGGGTTGTTCGGGTCGGGGATTCGAGTTAGTTCGGGTATTGAGCTTACAATCAGAATTCTCACTGTCGAATGTCGATATAGTTAGAGAGACAACAGAGATCCAGAGAGTTGCAGCGGTGGCGTCGTGGGGGTGGTGTGGCGGTAGTGGCCAGTCGGCGAGGATTCTGGTGGAGTGGTGGTGGCCTCGTCGGTGGAATGAGGCGATGGAGACGAGGTTATGAAGTCTGGACGTCTGGTCGAAAATGAGAATGAGAGAAGTGAGAACAGAGAAGTCTGCATGATCTCAGATATTTAGATTTTAGATAGGTGGGAGGTTTTAGTATAAAGAGAAAGCACATTAAATAATAAATTAATCATCACAAATAGTACAAATATTAACAAGCAGGTACATAGAAAAATACATATACACATATTTTTAGAGATAAGTATGGAGAACGAGACATTACTCATTAAAATACTCAATAGTTGCAGCTTTTTCTGTGTAAATAAAGAGGTGGACCGGTGGTAGTGGATGGTGGTGTGTGTAGCAATAGTTGCAGCTTTTTCTGCAGCTTCTCCCCTATCGAAATATCGAATGACACACATAGAATAGAATACATAAGGTTGGTGATTTCGGATATTCGGGTCGGGTCGGGTGGGGATTTGGATACCCAACCCGATCCTACTTATCCGAAATTATTAACGGATATCGGGTGGTCGGGTGGTCGGGTGGGGCTTCTTCGGGTTATTCGGGTCGGTCGAGTTTTGCTCACCCCTACACGAGTTCAAGGGTAGCCAAGTTTATTTATTTATTTATTTAAGGGATATGATTTTAAGTTGAGTTTCTAATTAAATTCATAACTTTTTAGCCTACTAAAAAAAAGACTTCACACTCGTGATAGGGTTATAGATTTAACCAAAATCTTGTTTAAAATTATATATACTTAAATATCCTATTCCTAGGTTCGACCCCGTGTATTACACGGGGTAATTTAAAAAATTAAATAATGTCAGAAAACTTATCTTAAAGATATAAATGATCATCGAAAGTACGATACTACTTTTCCAAACTTTTTTCCCCTTCAGAGTTGTTTTTTGCAGTTGGTTACAAAATGTCTTTTTTAAGCAGTTTTCACAAAGAATGTTTTGCAAAAAATTAATAAAAAATATGAATAAATATTAAGAATTTATAAAACAAAATTTATAATAGAACGTAAATGAAATTATGAAAAAATACATAGTTAAAATTGATATGAAATTGCAAAAAGAAAATCACGAAAATTTAGTGATTGTTTTTACTAAATCTCATACTAATTTTAATAAATCTCATACTAATCACAACACATTAATTCGTATATATTTATGATATTTGATAATATAATTAAATTCAAAAGTATTCAATATTGGACTCATTTCGAATGTATTGACAAAACAATTACAATGGTATAATTTGTAAAAAATAAAAATGTTCTTTTAATGCATTTTAGTTCATATATATTATTTATGTTTATATGATAAAAGTCTAAAATGAAAAATAAAAAAGTAAAGAATTAAAAGTAAACTACATACATAATATACAAGGGTAGTAAATATAAGATATAAATTAAAAAAAATTGAATTAAGGAAAGATTTAAGGATGAATGAATGTGGATGTGCTAAATGAACTTATAATGTAAAATGCATCCAGATGCATGTTTAGACGAAAAAATGAAAAAAATGGGCTCACCAGAAGGCGACACGTGTCATTCTAGTTACTTATTTATTATATGTATAGATTTATGGGTCTCCAAAACTTTATTCGTTTATATGAAAAGTGTAATATGAGTTTCCAAAAACCCTTCAAGTTTCCATTCTTTTTGTTTACAAAAAGGGTAAAATAGGAATTTTATAAAAACCGAAAGATTTTGTATGCATTTATTGCTTTGTACATAATGCTTTAATATCTGTATTCTTGAAGAATTAAATGTTAGTTGAGGTACTAAATATTTTATAACAAAGTATAGATATTTGAGACGATCGACATTATCTTTACTGAATATTGTTTTGACAAATTTTAACAAAAAATGATATAATCCATACTTTTACAAAAATATAAACAAAGGCTAACCGAAACAATAACCCTTCAATATAATAATGTAACACCCCGATTTCTCGAGTAAGTCCTCATAACCCTCTAGCGACCCTTTCTAGGAAAGCCCGACAACTTTATCATCTTGTTATTTTCCCTCTAGGAGAAACCGTGTATGTTGGTTATAAGATTCTCCATATAAAATTGCATTTGGCTTAGCTGTGGCGTCGGTACATTGGTACATGTGAAAATATGTGTATATGCATGGTATATATATATATATATGTGTGTGTGTGTGTGTGTGTGTGTGGGTTTCTAAGTGTCATTGCATGCGTATGGTTATTGTGGATATATGAAAGTCTCATAACGTGAGGTTCGCGTCTTTGGAATCCCACTCTCGGTTATAGGAAACGTCACCTTGGAATGTTAGAAAACGTTAGAAGTTCGAGAGAAGTCGCGGGGGGAGGGGGGGACTATGCGACAATGCCCGATGAGTATGTCGTGGCACGGTCGCTGTTGGTCACTATCGCACCAAACACACAGTGGTAGGGGGAGGTGTGCGACTATGCCCAACGACAAGCCCGTGGCATAGTCGCTGGTGTCAAAATAGTCGCCGATGTACCGTGAGTAGGGAATAGGGGGCGACTATGCCCGACGACAATGTCTTGGCATAGTCGCATGGTCAAGGTCGCACGTGGGGGTTGAACTCCAGCAGCTTAAAAACGTTTTTGACCTCGAAATCTTGGTATTCACTTTTTAAAATTGCAGAGCGATTCTCTCCCTCTCAATAGGCGATTTTCTCCTCTACCCTCTCTTCTCCCTCCTCGTTTAATACCCATAAGAAATCATAGCATTTAGTGCTCTCTTAAGGGTTGTTGAATCAAGTAAAGAGTCTGTTGTGGTATAAAACTTCAAGATAATCAAGCTCTCCTCAAGTTCATCTACTTAGGGTTTTCTCTTTACAAACCCTAGTTTGTGAGTTCTTAACCTTTAAAACTCCATGTACATACTTATATGCTTACTATAAATACACACACACACACACACACATATATATATATATATATATATATATATATTCATTTAAGACTCTTGATCTAAAATCTAGGGTTTCAAGGATTTTAGCTATAAGAGTTTCTTAATCTTTTATTGTTGTATTTAACAATCATATAGTAAACCTCTTGTTTGAGAAATATGATTTGATGGGTCACAAGCATGAAATGATAACACTTTAAAATGGGAAATTCCATATGATAAATATCATGCTCATGGGTTGGAAATGTGAAACGTGCTAGAGTGTGGATATCTAACTTGTTTATGTTTATATGTTGAGGATATTGGTTTGTATTTCCTTGTGCACGAGGACTTAGATTGCATGTCTAATGTGTTCATCATTATTGACCATTTTGGGTCGCTAGCGAGTAGGCAATGGGGGACGTAAGTCCTTGAGGTGTAACTCGTCTAGATTGGATAGGTAATAATGCCCGTAAGACCTTGAGGTGTAACTCGACGGAGTAGGCAATAAGGACAATATTATGGTTTGAGGTTGTGATGTCTTGATGGCATGGGAACTAGAACCGGTGCATTAGGTGTAATCCAATAACATCATGGGTGACTCCACTCCCGTGTATATGTCACCCCGATGGAAACGGGTTTCCCTCGTATTATTTTCAAAGAGGTATCTCTCGTGTGTTCATGTTCAGGAGTAGGACATCTTTGCCAAGTTGAGTATTGGCATATGTTCAACCTTTGCGGATTTCAGTAACACTTAATTGCGATATTTCCATCTTACTTGTAAACTGCTTAATTTGTAAAATCTCACTAAACTTGTTGTCTAACACTTGTTGTGGTTGCTTGTTGGTTCCCAGGTCCCACTAGCGGTGGAATCTAGGATGTCGGGCTTGTCAACCGTGCACGTAGGAATCCTCGAAGTACCGGTCTTTTGGGGGAAACGTTGAGAAGAGAGATTTTTGGTGGAATAGAAACAACCATATTAATCTATTTCGAATTAACTCTAGATTAAGTAGGTTGTTGTAATTTTCTTATGTCTCATCCCTTTGCAACTATTTTTGGTGCAAACTAACCCAACTTAATTTGGGGTTTTAGTTGTCGTGAATCAAAGGCCTTCGTTTACTGAATTTGGGGTTTTCCCTTATTTAGTTGTTCACATTTACAGGGTGTATTAGACCTTCATATTCTAGACGTTATATTGTCAAAATTTTAAGTTTTAAATTACCCTAATTTTTAGGGTGTTACAAATAATAGTTAGGTTTTGCGTGCAGAAACATATATTAATAGAAAAAGTACATGAAATCTGATATCAGGTTGATAAAAGAAACTCTAACCGACCAAAATGACCACCTCCAAAGTGTTGGTTGTCCTAAGTGCAAAATCGACATAAGTCAATAAAATCGATTCAGACTTAAGTCAACAAACTCAATCCAGGCATAAGTTAACAGAATTAACATATTTCTTCAGGCTAGCTAATCTCCAATGTCAGCAACATTGCGGGTTCGATGGCAAGTGGTTGTTTGGGTTTCGTTATATATGATATGGAGTTCACGGAATAAGGTAGTTTTGAGATCATTCACCCCTCTTGATTGATATTTTCTTTGAAATTTAGCTAGTTTCGTTTATCTGGATCTCTAAGAGGGATAAACTTTTACCGACCTCTTGGTCTAGGTGGTGTTGCATCCCGGGTGGTTGAATTTTTGGTTGTTGGTGTGCAATATTTTTCCTTCTCTGCCTCTCGGGTTGGATTCATTGAAACCCCTCCTTTTTTTCTTCTTTGTTTTGTTTTTGTTTCCGTTTTGGCCTAGTTTATGTCTTGCATACTAGGCCTTTCGTTGTATCTTCCTCGTTTACAATAAATTAATGCCTTTCCAAAAAAATATAGTAAAATATGCTGGTTGCCTTAAATGAAATACTAGATTCATTAGTATTTGAAATTAAGCACGTTCGATGTAGATTATAATGTTAAGAGAAAGTAGATTTAAACTAGTATTAATTTTCAGTGTGATTAGTTTTGTTGTCTAAATGCATCACGAACAGGTGTGCTATATTTTCTTTCTCTTCTTCTAAATTTGAAGATTTCTCCATTCTTTCTTTCTTTCTTTCTTTTCCCTCTATTTTAGAAGAGAGTTTAACATAGTTACTAAAGCAAATTTTTTCCAATCTCTAAAATTTCTATTTTAGTATAGCTGTTAGAGATACTCTTATAAAAAATTTATCAACAATATTCTTTGATTTTGGTGCAGTATAATTCACATTAATATTAATTTAGAGTTTCATCTTTTTTAATGTTTTATTATGATTAAATTTACAACAATTTATACAGTCCATATATGATTAATGAATATTTAAATTATTAATTAAATTAGTTTACTTTTATCACATTTTTTTACAAACGTTATTCAAAATGTTATTTGAATTAGTTGAGATATATTATTAGACTGTTTTGATTTGTTTTAAATTTTCAGTTTAATATATTTTAGAGTAAACTACAAATTTGGTCCCTAGGATTTGTCGGAAATAACACTTCTCATTCCTACAGTTTTGAAATTACAAGATTGTCGTCATGGTTACAAAAAGTCTCTTAGCTAATAAACTTTTTTAATAATAGCTAGTTTGAGAGATCAAAAGTGACATAGATTGATAACTATAGTCACCAAAATTGTAATTAATATAAAATATGGATTAAAGTTGATAATGAATGACAACAACATAAACCAAAAATATAATTAACTTTATTTAATTACCAAGTTGTTAACATAAGGTGGCGTTTGATTCGCAAGATTCTAACGAAATTCAAAGAAATTAGAATGATCAATTCCATTGACCAAATTTCATTTAGGCGTTTGATTTACCTATGGAATTGAATTCCACACATTCCACCATTTATGGATTTGGCCACTCCATCACAATTGAGAAGGATTCAATCCAATTTCATCCCATTTTCTCAAAAAGACAAAATTATCCTCATCTTTCATACTTGATTTACCTAGGGCACCGTCGTTGACCACCACCAATCTGAACCACCGCCGACCACCACCGATCTGAACCGTCGACCACCACCGAACACCAACGATCTGAACCGCCGACGATCTAAACCTCCACGAATCTGAACCACCGCCAACCACCACCAATCTGAACCCCTGCCGATCACCACCAATCTGAACCATCGCCGACCACTCGAAAGCTTCATTGTTCTTAATAGTGAGAAATACTTTTTCAAATTTGATCAAATCGATCAATTTTTTTTAATATCTTAAGTGGGCCAATCGACCGACCAAGTTGGGTGCTTCTTGCTATGAACAATTAGTTAGTATTTAATAATTATATATACCCACTAATCTAAACCACCGCTGACCAGTACCGATCTGAACCATCGTCGACCATAGGGGTGTTCGCGGTCCGGTTTGGGCGGTTTAACCCCTCAGACCACAAACCAAACCGCAAGTGGCGGTTTATTGATTTTTCAAACCGAGCGGTTTGACATCAAGTGCCTAGACCGGTCAAGTCGGACCGCGACTTAGGCGGTTTGGTTGACCGGTTTAGGCGGTTTGGGCCTTTTAGTGGACTTTTAAGTTTAAACATAAAAACATATAAAACTTTGAATTTTAAAGGTTCGTTGGCTTGAGTCCATTTGAAATAAAGAACAAAGTCCACAAAAGTTAACTAAATATCCGAAGACAAAACACTAAAAAAAAGTAATATGCAAAGTGCAAATAAAATCAACGACTTCACTTTTTCATTTTTCCGTTATTTGTATTCCACAATCCATAAAGATTTCAATCTTTTAAAATACCTTGGGCATTTTTGTATATACTTGGACATTTGGGTTTTATATCATCTATTCTTTATAATAAAAGTATATATAAAAAAATAAAAAATATATATTTATATATTTGGCGGTCGGTTTGGTCCAAACCGCCCGAAAAAACCTCCAAACCGTAGACCGGACCGGACCGGACCATCCGGTTTGGCAATTTTCCAGACCAGACCGCTCAAACCGTCAAAAACGGTCCGGTTTGACTTGGTTCGACCGGTTTGAGCGGTCCAACGGTTTTTTTGAACTCCCCTAGTCGACCACCACCGATCTGAACCACCGTTCTAAACCACCACCAATCTGAACCACCGACGACCACCATCGCATACCGAGTCGAACCACTGCTGACCACCACCGCAAAGCAGACCACCACTGCCCTAAACTACCGTCGATCACCATCGGCCGGAACCACCGCAGACCACCACCGACATGAACCACCGTGAAACCACCACCGATTTGAACTACCGCTGACCACCACCGATCTGTATCACCATTCTAAACCATCGCTAACCACCGCCGACCACCACCCATTTAAACTACCGCCGACCACCGTCGACCTGAACCACAATAGTTGGATTTCGGTTTCAAATTTTTCAAAAAAAGGTATTTTGGTAATTTACCAATATTCCATTCCAATCCGAAGCTATATTATGTAAATCAAACACATAGATTCCAATTCTTTTAACATATCCATTCCAATGTCTGTAAACCAAACATGTGGTCAAACCTGATAAATTTCGTTATAATTCCTTTAAATTCAAATTCCTTTGACAACTTCTATTTCATCCAAAAAAAAATTGCGAACTAAATGCACCTTAAGAAGTTTTGAAATTGGTTTATAAAACGCAAGGTTAAAATACTGGTTCTGTATATAAGTAAAACGAAAGTTAATTTTAGAGCGAATGATGGATTTGGTCCCTTTGTTTTGATCTTTTTGACTAGGGTCCCTATGGTATGTTTATTGTGGATTTGGTCCTTGTGATATTCAATTTGTCTTGCCCAAGGTCCCTCTGACTAACGTCTTCATTAACGTCGTTAAATCAAGGGCTACTTTAGCCTTTTTGCCTATTCTTTTGTTTTTTTCCTATAAAAAATAAAAACAATATTCTTATATACACAAATATATATATATATATATATATATATATATATATAGGGTCCCCTTCATTTGCTAACCAAACTATTGGTGCTAACCGTGCTAACCAAATTTCGACCAATCAGAAGCTTTCTAGAGTTTATCTAATTTGATTAATGCTATTAAAACGTCAAGGGTATTATGGGAATTTTCTAATTTTCGGCCATTTAATCTCATTCCATATTTTGAGGAGTGTGTTATGGTAATTATCTATTATTTGGCCATTTAATCTCATTCCATATTTTGAGGAGTTTGTTATGGTAATTATCTATTATTTGGCCATTTAATCTCATTCCATATTTTGAGGAGTTTTGTTATGGTAATTATCTATTCTTTAAATGTAATATTTTTAAATTAAAATTTGATGTCTATCAAGTTAATATGTAAATTATCTTCTACCTAATTTTAAGCATCCAATAACTTTCAAACTGAATGAACATATGCTCATATGCACAACTCCTAATGATAACTTCTTACCATATTCCCATATGCACAATTACCAAACAATGCACATATGCATATACAAAAATATAAAAGTAGTTATCTATGTGCAAAAATTCACAACAATGCATACATGCACTTTCAAAATTCCATAAAATGTATTTCCATATTTCGAGTGTGCATATATGCATGTCTAGATGTCAATGTGTATCTCAACCAATGCAGAATAGATCAGTTGATATGCACATATGAACATATACAACATGTACATATTCACAATACTCAATGTGCACATATGCATATTAGATATTAGTGTGTAGATATGCATATGCTCAATATGCACATGTGCATATTAGATACCAATGTACACATATGCATATAATATTTCAACAAACATATGCACATATGCACTATCAAAGAGATCATTAGTTCATTGCAAATTAATGACATGAATTCCATGAATAAGCACAAAGGTGTTCGTATTTTATTGATTAGCAGGGTTTGATAATCTGAATCGATTTTTTGTTTTCTTGGATCTCATCCGTGGATGCCCTCCATCATCATCTTCACACTGGATGCCGCCATGGATGAGGTGAGTAGAACAATTTCTTGAAATCGAAAACAACAGATTTCCTGAAATCGTTTTCTCCAAATCGAAAACAACAATAGTTTTTTTTAATATTGATTGATTTCTCAAAAAAAGAAAAGGGAACATAATAAAAATAATCTCATATAATTTCATCCCAAAATAATCAATATGAAACGAAAATATAGAACAACAAGACCAAAAACACAACTTAATTTTCAAAAAAAAATTATCCTTAATTTGTTCAACCTAGTGCAATCAATCATATATATACAAAATTACTAATCTGCGCTTTGAAGCAAACAAAACATTCATTCATTCGCATGACTTGAAACGAACCGGCTCCTCCTTTATGGTATCCAGAAATGGCTTCCGTAATCAGAAAACCGCTAACTAAACTCCGCCACCTCCACCACCAACCTCGCCTGCTCCGTCCCATCACCACCACCACCACCACCCTGCACCGGATATATCTTCCCCGAAATCCTCTTCGGTGCGCTATTCGCCAACATCCAAAAAAACGCCATATCCGCCGGCGTGATCATCGAATTCACCCTCCTCATCGGAAACATAATATATACGATTCCAGATCTTCATCGGCCGAGAGAGGCAAAAAACAACTGTTGATATTCAACGACTGTGAGTTTGACGGAATCCTGAAATTGGTGGATTTCTCCGGTGGGGAAAATAACTCTAGCTTCTTTGTTGCTCTTCATTCTAGAATGAAATCCCTAATTAAATGGGATTTTAATATGGTAGGGCGTGTGTTTCCCTAAAATAATGGGATTGTATTTTTACTATAATACCCTTGTGCATATATACAATGTATTCTTATAAACCGTTTTGAATATTTTATTTTAATTAAAAATCAATTAATTATGGACCATTGATCTCCTCAATCTACGGTTGAGATTGGTTAGCACGGTTAGCACAAATATCATGGTTAGCAAATGAATGAGTCTCTCTCTCTCTCTCTCTATATATATATATATATATATACATATGTAATGATATAAAAAATAATTAAAGTACGATATTATTTTATGATTTAATTTGTTTAAATTAAAATTTGATTATATTAAATATGGTTTAATTTTATTAGAGTAAATTATATATTTGGTCCTTGTGCTTTATGTGTTTTAACAGTTTGAGTTCCTAAAATGAAATATCTATGGATTGCATCCTCGTAGTTTGCATTTTATAACGTGTTCGGTCCTACTTTTAACTCCGTTAAAAAATTTATGTTAAATAGGTTAATTACAGGGGTATTTTAGTCATTCTATTTTATCTTTTATTTTCTATTAAAAACAAGAAGGACCAAATATGTAACTTACTCTATGTATAATATTATAATATATGTATATATCTATCTACACTACACGACACAGGGACACGGGGACCAATTCCCTACTCATTATCTCCGGCGAAGATGGCGACTTCCTCCGTCAACGACCACCACCATATCCGGCCTTCTCACCATCCGTCATTGTTTCATACCTACCCCTTCACTACAACCCTACTTCAGTGAGCACTCATGTCGGAGGCCACCATCTCCTCCCCTACCCTTTCGCCACAACCCCTCGCATTTCCACCACCTCCACCGTGACCCCGACGACGCCCCACTAACCGAGTTCCTTCGACTTTGGCTACCATCACCGAGTTGTCGCTCATCTATGTTCCCACACCGACCACCATATCTGCCCACCTCCACATCGCAGGCACTTCGTCGTCTGTGAAACCCAAGGCGCCGAGACAGGGACCATTCTCCGGCGAATACAGATCAAGCAATCCATTCCCCCACTTCTTCTTCTCCTTCTCTCGGTGAACCCCCTTCCTCTTCGCACCTCCATCGCTGCAACATAATCGAGACCAGATTTCAACAGAGGTGATTCATCGAGAGTAAATTCGAGATCCACTACCCTAGTTTCCTCTCAATACATCTCCACTCCTATGGGGTTTGTTGGTTTAATTTGATGTTTTTTTACAGGTTTGGGGAATGAGGACCGATGTTAGGTTGCTGGACAAAGAGACCGGAAGGGATATCGACCACTCTATCATATCCCCGACCCTCACCTTTGATTTCATGTGGGGGGTTTTTATTTGATTTTTAGTTTTAGTTATTAGTGTTTGGATTTCGATCTATTTCTAGGGTTTGATTGTCGATTTTTCATGGATTTTTTTTATGGTTGTTGAAGTAACAATAGAGATGGTCGATGTGGTACAGAGGAATTCGTTGGAGGGAGGGTGGGTCGGTGAAGGTATTATCGGGGAAGATGAAGTCACCATTGGATTTTATAAATATATAGAGTAAACTACATCTTTGGTCCCTATTGTTTTTAATACAAAATCAAAAGAAGAGTAAATTGACTAAAATACCCCTTTAGTTGACATATTTAACGGAATTAGAAGTCAGGGACCCAAGACGTTATAAAATAAAAACCACGAGGATACAATCCATAAATATTTCAAAGTAAGAACCCAGAGTGTTAAAACACCTAAACCACAATGACCAGTCATGTAATTGCCTCATTTTATTATTATACTATTTTTGCCTATTTAAGTATGAAAACCTGGTTGAAGTTTATATAGAGATTTGTTTAGTTTTAAGTTACAAAGATGATAACATGTACAAATATTTCTTTTTGGTTAAAATCTAAATAGTTGATTTTGAGTTTTTGAATGAAGAATTGTTAAAGACGATTTAATTGTTTTTATGTTTCTAGTTTTTATATTGTTCTTAATTCAGAAACTCAAAATCAACTATTTAGATTTTAACCAAAAGAAAAATTCATACTTACTATCATATTTGTAACTTAAAATTGAACAAATCATTATATAAACTTCAACCATATTTTCATAACCAAATAGACAAAAATATTAAAACAATAAATTAAATTGTATTTAATATAATTAATTTTTTAATTTAAAAAAAATAAAATCTTAATATATTTGTTTTGATATCATTATATATACATGTGTGTGTACAAAACTATTCTTTATAATTTTTTTTAATAGGAAAAAGAGAAAAATATAGGCAAAAAAGCTAAAATGACAATTGATTTAACGAAGTAAACAAAAACGTTAGTCAAAAAGACCATAATCAAAACAAATTAAATACTACAAAGATAATAATCAAAAAAATATATCAAAACACTGGGATCACAATTCACTCTTAATTTTATTTCCACACAATTTATAAAATCAATATCAACTAAAATCACGTGTTTCACGTTATGGCTTTTATTTAATGAGAAATTATATTCTATCATTTGTTTTTTTTTTTTTTTTCTATTTTTGGTTTCTTGTGTCATAAATGGTTGGTTGTCCATTTTCAAAAAGAAAAAAAAAAGAAAAAAATGGTTGTCATTTACTTTGATTTGAAATCTTTAATATTATCTGATTTTCATTATTAAGGCTATGTTTGACAAACTAATTGATAAGTTAACTGATAACTGATAAGTTAGCTGGTAACTGATAAGCTAGCTGATGAAAAAGTCACATTTGACAAGAACTAACTTATAAACATGTAAAATTACCAAAAAAGACATCTAGAAAAAATAATCAATTACAATATTTAATAATATAATTAAAACAAATTTATAGTAATTTAATATATTAATTAATACAAATAAGATAGTAAATAATATAATATTAATTAAAAGAATTCAAAATTTATTATTACATATATTATGAATTTTGAATTTTAAACCAAATTTTAAAAAAAAATTACATTAACTTATGATTTTAAATAACCGTTACATATAATATGAAAAAAATAATAATAATTGATAACTAAACTATATTGATCAATATTAAAAAAATTGATATAATTATGGATAATTCTAAATAATTAAAAATTAATATCAATGTATAACTAAAATTGATATTATAATTTTAAGATAATATTAATTAAAAATAATAATTTTTAATAGTTAATATTTATTTATATTTAATATTTAATGTATAATAATGAATATTAATGAGGGTATAACTGAAATAATCATAAAAAACTACTCATAAGCTATTCTAAGTAGCTTATAAAAAAGCTAACTTATTTTTGGCAAACAATGCCTAAGTTAAACTAAAAAAGAAAACTGATATTTTTATTCATTTTTCCATCATCTTCAACTCAGTCTGCATCTTTAAATCAATTTTTATAAAACTTTTTATAAAAAAACACACACACATAAAATCTATTATCTTAGACCAAAACATAAAAATAATTAGTAGATCAAACGCGTAAGTGCACGAATTTACAGTTTATTTTCTTTAACATTAGTTTTCATTTCTCATTATTGTGGCTTCTTTAATTAATATTACTTTTATACTAATTTAATGTAAATTATTATTATATTATAAAAATAAATAATAAATATATTTTAAGAAATTATTATTTTATAAATGAAAAAATATTATTTTTTATATTTCACATTTAAGATTTTCTAAAATAAAATATAACAACGAACGATAAAATATGTAAATGATCTTGTTTATTACCATTAAGATATACAATATCCATATAATATTAATCTTAAAATTATTATTTTGTTAGAACAATCAGGTTGGAATAACGGGACCAAATGAAAATGTTACCAGTTTTGTGTCTTTATTGCAACGCCCCAACAATTGGATCAAATTGTAATAGACATGAAGGGTGAAGACCAAAACTGTAAAGCAACAATACTTGAAGGTCCAAGGGTTGAATAGCCATTTAATGCAAGTCTTGGACTTGATTGAAATTAGAGGAACACGTTCGAATTCAACGTAGGTTAGAGGTTGCAAGGAAGCAGAAAGGGGTAACGGTGCGACGCCAAAGTTAAGTACCCAAATTGAGAGAAAGTCAGAAAGATTACTTATTTTTTTCTTTCTCAAAGACAAACAAAACCCATAAGTTTATGATTAGGAGATGTTCATTTAAAAAAAAAGTTAGAAGCAAAATATTTGAAAGTTTATAAGAGCAAATCAACATATTAAGGTACGAATCGAATAACAAATTCATGTTTAATTATTTGATGTGTAACACATGATGTTTGTAAATAAGAAATGTAATTGCAGATGAACACCTTATTATAAAGTGGCTCTCAAAAATTGTATTATTCAATAGGAAACGAAGCCATTAAATAGCTTACAAAGCAAACAGAAAAGTCCTAAAAATAAGCAACAAAATAACTACTTAACAACAAGAGAGCTTATTCAAAGCATAAACCAAAATCAACTAAAAATCAGGGCTTCTCCTTAAGAACAGGTGCTGCACTTTGACTCTCCCTTAAGCTAAGCATGATCAAGGCCTAGCTTACTAATTTTGCAAACCCCCAACATGTTACGCAACTTAACAAACAAATCAGTCTTGAGAGCTTTGGTCATTATATTTGTTGCTTGTTTTGAACTTCTACAAAGCAATAAAGCAATTGTACCTTCCTGGCTTAACTCTCTGAGAAAATGGTAGCATACCCTGATGTGTTTGCTTCTTCCATGGAGTATCGGGTTTTTTGACAGCTTGATGGTTGATGTATTGTCGCACAAAATCCTTGTGCAATCTCGTTCTTCTCCATGTTCGAGTTGTACCAGCACTTGTCTTAACCAAACAACTTGACACACACTGATCGCATGCTACAAATTCAGCCTTTGTTGTTGACAGAGTAACAATTGGTTGCTTCTTTGAGCTCTAACAGATGGCTGATGAGCTTAACATAAATACATAACCACTTGTACTCCTATCGTCCTCCATATCACCTGCATAATCACTATCAGTAAATCCAAGTAGTCTTATGCTTGCACTGCATTTGTAAAAGAGACTGTACTCCACCGTTCCCTTCAGATATCCCAATACCCGTTTTGCAGCTTGCATGTGTGTTTATGTGGTACAAGACATGTATCTACTCAACAGACTTGTGGCATACATTAAGTCTTGCCATGTAGATATTAGATAGAATATGCTCCCTACTAGCTGCTTGAACAATGTACTATCCACTTTAGTTCCGTTCAAGTCTTTATTAAATCTTAAACTTGGTACAATTGGTGTTGACACCATCTTACTTTCATGCATTCCGAACTTCTTAAGGATCTCGAGTGCATATCTCCGCTGGCAGATGAAGATACCACCCTCTTTCTGAATTACTTCTATGCCAAGAGAGTAATTCATACTTCCCATATTTGTCATATCGAACTCTGCATCATGGACTTTTTAAATACACATTGAAAATCCGAACAATCACATGTATAAAGTAAATTATCAACATAAATGCTTACTATGATGATTCGGTCTTCATCGTTCCGCTTGGTGAAGAGGGTTCGCTTACTTGCACATCTTTGAAAACCATTTGTAAGAAAATATGCTTCATTACGACTAAACCATGCTCTTGGAGCTTGCATTAGACCGTACGAAGCTTTGTGTAGAAGGGACACTTTATCCTCTTCTCCTTTCTTCTCATATCCCCTTGGTTGTTCAACGTAAACCATCTCGGTTAGCTCTCCATGGAGGAAGGTATATTTGACGTCAAGTTGCAGCAGTTTCCAATTCTGATGTGCGGCCAAAGCAATAATGGTTCTTACCGTATTGATTCGAGCCACTGGTGCAAAAACTTCCAAGTAGTCTATGCCTTCTTGGTGGGTGTAACCTTTAGCCACAATTCGTGTTTTGTACTTGATGACTTCTCCATGCTCATCCTTTTTTGTTTTGTAAATCCATTTTACCACTATTTTCTTTGCACCGCTCGGTAATTTACACAATTTCCAGGCCAGATTGTGTTCAATTGCTCGAATTTCTACGTCCATGGATTCCCTCCATTTTGGTTCTTTAACCGCTTCTTCGAAAGAACTTGGATCGTTAAGGACTCCTTACACATGTAAGCTTCCTCAAAGTCATCACCACTGACATAATCTTCTAACCAAGTTGGCTTTCTTCTAATTCTTGGTATATATTGACTTGTTGTTGCAGCTCCCCCTTCAACTGCTTCGTTGGTATGCATTGCATCAGTTTCAACAACTTCTTCTTCTTCTTCTTCCTCACCGGTGGATTGTCCAACAACTCCTTCTTCGTCACTGGTGGATTGTTCACCAGATGAATCTTCATCAGGATGTTGCTCTCCCTCACTTTCAAGGCTGCTAAAATCGTCCTCTTCCCAAGTAAGAGTAGTCTCTATTTTTTCTTTGTAATTGGAACACTAATCCTAGCTTTTATCTTCTTCAAAATACACATACTTGCTTACTACAATTCTCTGTTCTTGAGGACCAAAAAGCTTGTACTTGATTCTGTACTTACACCCAGAAAAATGCAAGGAAAACTCTTGTCATCGAGTTTACTCCTATTGGGTTCAGAAACATGAACGTGAGCTAAACAATCCTAGATTCGAAGGTGATGTACCGATGGTTTGACCCCACTCCAAGCTTCTTGAGGTGTTTTATTTTGTATCGCGAAAGTCGGACATTGATTGAGGATGTAAAACGTCCACACTACAGCCTCAGGCCAAAAAGTTTTAGGCATCCTCTTTGCTGATAACATGCAACACACCATATTCATTACATTTCTGTTTTTCCGTTCGTCCACTCCGCTTTGCTGCGGAGTGTAGGTTGTGGTTAATTGGTGTTTGATGCCTTCATCTTTACAAAACTGTTGGAAGGTATGTGAAGTGAACTCCCCTCCCCGATCTGTGTGAAGATACTTAATAACATGTTCGGACTCTTTTTCCACCATTCGCTTGAAACCTTTGAAGCAATCAAAAGCTTCTGACTTATTTGTGAGAAGATAAACCCAACTCCTACGAGAAAAATCATCAATAAAGGACAGAAAAGACCTTTTCCCGCTGTTGAAGACGGTGTAACATCCGAAATTTTGGGTACGTATTAAGCTGTTTTATTTCCTCAAATTGGTAGATAATCGCGTATTAGTTAATAATCATGCGTTGTGGGAAACCGTAAGGTTGTGGTGAGTTGGTTGGAACCCAAACCTGTGTACCAAGATCTTTCGAGGAGAAAAACTCCAAGAATCAGGGTTCGGTACCACACCAGAGATTATGCCCGCGATTGTGACACCTTGTCACTCTTGCGGGGCATAATCGCGAAGAATGTACTGCGGGTGCATGGGAGGCGGAGACTATGCCCGCATTTGTGACACCTTGTCACTTTCGCTGGGCATTGTCACAAGGTTTGTACCGCAAGGCCATAAGCTGGAGCGACTATTGTCATAATCGTCTGGCACTGTCGTGGTCGGGCCCAGACCCCTTAAATGCATCAGATCCGATTTTTGAACTATTTTCAACCTAGAGCTTTTGTGGAGGCGATTTTCTTGGAGCTCAAGGTGAGTTTTCTTCTCTCCTTATTCAATGCTACTAAGAAGTAACAGTAAGAACCTTTTTATGGTTGGTGTAGGAGTGGTTAGCATTGATTAGGTGATTAAAGCAAGCAAGATTCAAGTGTCCTCTTTCTCTCTTTTGGTCCATCTCTACTTAAGTTTGCTTATAAAACCTACTAAGGTGAGTTTATCTACTCTTTTAAACTTCATACATGACAAATCTTAGTATTATAAACTTCTACACATCTCCTAGCTCATGTATTTTGATTTTGAGATTTTGACCTAAACTTGTTTTAGGAGATGTTAGGGTTTGACCTTAATAAATGTGGTTGAAATGGGATGAGAGGTATTTAATAACCCTTACCTATAATATTTCTCCACTTGTTTTATAATGATGAAATATGAGGAAACCCAACTAAATTAGGGTTTCATGATGATTTGAGATTTTGACCCAAGTTTGGGGAATAATGATTTCTTATGTTGAAATAATATCCATACATGGTATTTGATGAGGCCTTGGAATTTTATAAACACCCTCCAAGATTTAGAGGATTTGGCATTTAATTTATGAGTAGTTGTGGATGAGTATGGGTATCAAAGTGCTTGTACATTATTAAGAGTTGGTGTGTTACTTTGTGTTTTCGGTTTTAGTTTAGTGCAATGGATCCATAGGCACGGTGGTCTTGGTGTTTTGAGTTTGGACATCGAACCACTAGTTCGGCACAAAATAGGCACCGAGTCACCATAAAAGTAAGGTGTGGGCCTATATGGTTGGGCTATGTCCCATGGGCAGTAAGATGTAATTATGTGGTGCATAAGTTCCCGTTTTGGAACTTTCCAAGAATAGACCTAGAAGGGTTGACTTGCAGTTTTCTTGAGTAATAGACTTAGAGGAGTTGAGCTCATAAAGGTGACTGTTGTTGGGTTAAATGTATCATAATTGTTGATGGCCCTCTTACTTGATTTACTTAATTTTCGGTATCAAATAACACCCCTTTTAAATGATTTTATTATTGACACTAATAAATATTTGTTCTCACTAGGCTTTAGCCTAACACTTCTTCTTAAACGTCATGTATGGCAGGTCATCTTAGCAGTGGGGCTTTGCGGGATTGAGTGACGACGAGGTGGTCGGGAGTTGTCATTTTTGGAGATGTATAGACCAGCATAGTTTGTTTTGTTGAATACCATTTTTGAGTGATAGCGACACCTAATTGTAATGTAAATTAGTTTGATTTAGATTAATAGGTTGTCGATGTATATCCCTTATTTCATTTGGATTTGTAAACGTCGTACTATTTCCCCTACTTTTAGGGTGACACACTTCTTTATCGGATGTCATTTCCGCCTATATTCAAGTTTAAATTTACCCCTATTTTTAGGGTGTTACAAACGGGTTCGATCGGTCCACAAATGTCAGAGTGTACTAGTTCCAACACTTTGTTGGCTCGCCATTCACTTCTTTGGGGAATTGCCATTCGAATTTGTTTTCCCATAAAACAATCAACACATGTAATGTCGGTGTCTCTTAGTTGGGGAAGCCCTTTCACCATCTCCTTGGTTTGCAGCGTCTTCAAACCTTTGTCTCCCAAGTTTCCAAACCGTTGATGCCATAGATGCATCTGCTTTGATGAGGTAAGAAAGCATTCTTCATCTGAACCTGTGTGCCTGCTTTTATTGATCAAAACGAACATTCGATTGGCGGTTATGTTAGTTTGAGCAATCAAACCCCATTTAGGATGGTAAATGTTACAAACCCCTTCATTAATTAGAATATCCAGCCCTTTCTCCTGCAATTGCCCGACACTAAGCAGGTTGTTTCGATGTTCTGGGACGTAGTACATATCTTGAATGTTGTATGCGATTCCACCGAAAGTGACTTTGTTGTTGCCTTTTCCTGCTACTTTCATATGAGAGTTATTTCCATATTTCACCGAGTGGAGTTTTTCTTCAACAAGACTCGAGAACATGGCTTTATCACCACACATATGGTTAGAACAACCTGAGTCGAGAAACCAGGCGTCGCTTCTTGTTGTTGAACCATCTTCTGCAAACGCCATCAATAATTGCTCATCCTCCTCATCTATTTGTACTTAGTTTGACTCCTTATTCCACTTAAGGCATTCGTATTGGAAATGACCTAGACCGTTACACTTGTAGCATTCCACCATGGCTCTATTGAGTGGTTGTCTTCCTCTACCCCTGCCTCTTCCTTGAAACGATGACCGCCCCGCTGCCTCTGGAACTTTCCATCTTCAGAGCATGGTCTCCTTCATTCCTGATGTGTTTAAACTTCTACTCATACACCACGAGTGAGCTCTAAAGTTCATCAACCGTCATTTTTTCTATATCTTTTGATTCTTCAATTGAGATGACAACGTAAGTGAACCTTTCGGTAAAAGTTCGGAGCACTTTCTCTACTATCTTAGAGTCCGACATCATTTCTCCATTGCTACGCATCTTATTTGCTACAGCCATAACTCGAGAAAAATACGTTGTGATGCTCTCCGATTCTTTCATCTCCAACACTTCAAACTCGCTCCTCAGTGAGTTAAGTGAAGACTTTTTTACTTGCTCGTTACCTCCAAACTTTCTTTTCAACGAATCCCACACAATTTTGGACGTGCGTCTGTCCAAAAGCTACTCGAAAATGGTACGATCAATGGCCTTAAAGAGGTAGTGCTTCACCTTGTGGTCCTTGGTTCTGGCGTTGTCTAGTTGCTCCAGCTGATGCGTAGTTATTTTGGTCTCTGTCGCAGGCTCATGAACACCATTCTCAATTATGTTCCATATTTCCTTTGCTTGGAGAAAACTCTCCATTAGTTCACTCCAGTGGTTGTGGTGATGACCATCAAAAAGCGGGATCTTAGTGGAAATCTTGTCACTCATTCTTGCTACTGTGTTGGATTCTTCCTTCTTGACTAAGCTGTTGCTAAGTTGCTGAAAACAGATCAGTCTTTGGCTCTGATACCACTTTGTAAATAAGAAATGTAATTGCAGATGAACACCTTATTATAAAGTGGCTCTCAAAAACTGTATTATTCAATAGAAAACGAAGCCATTAAATAGCTTACAAAGCAAACCGAAAAGTCTTAAAAATAAGTAACAAAATAGCTACTTAACAACAAAAAGAGCTTATTCAAAGCATAAACCAAAATCAACTAAAAATCAGGGCTTCTCCCTAAGAACAGGTGTTGCACTTTGACTCCTTCAGTGTTGTCAAGTTGTTTAGCATCGAAAAATGGGACAAAAATATTGGCCTTAAGGTTGTCAATTCGATTTAAAAGGGTAGTTGTACTGTTTAAATCATGGTCAATAAGTTTGTGCTTGATTAATGTCAGGGCCGTTCCTGATATTTTGAAGGACCTGTGCAAAAAATAAATGTGCTTTCAATTTTTTTCATATTCTTTATTAAATTGTTTTTTACTATATTTGCCTTATAATAAATCTACCGATAACTTATTTTTGAATTTGATCAGATTACCATCTTTTATTCTCTTTTGACGACAAATTTTAATTTTTAATGTTATTATATTAGTGTGGATTCAAAATTTATAATTGATTATTTAACTTTTAATTAATGTTAGTGTTTTAACTTTCATAACTTCTCAAATAAGATGTATGTGAAGAGGTAAGAGATATGAAATAACATGGTATCATGGTATGTAAGTGGGGAGGAGATATGAATAACAATCATCTTTCTATATAATTGATCAACCATTATATGTAATTAAAAAACCCATATCAACAAGAAAGTATCATCATTAGAAATCAATATATTAAAAAATTAAAAGTGTGCCAAAAAACATACGGAAAAAATCGACAAATACTAAAAATTCTAAATCTATTAAATATTCAAAGAAAAATATATGATAATCTATACTATATTATAAATCATGTATAAAAAACTTTTGAAAACAACCTTTTAAGCATAAGAAACTGCTAATTTATGCACAAAATTCTGAACACTCTTAATTACACAATATGATTCA
Source organism: Arctium lappa (assembly GCA_023525745.1). Lineage (NCBI taxonomy): Eukaryota > Viridiplantae > Streptophyta > Magnoliopsida > Asterales > Asteraceae > Arctium > Arctium lappa. Next base: position 13,543,582 of record CM042056.1, on the reverse strand, counting down.
TAATCTACAAGTGAGAAATGCATACACTTTACAATTTTTGCAGGTTTCACTTTTTAGACCTGTATACTTTTAAGGTTTCCTTTTCAGGTTCCCAATTGAAATTCAAATTGTAAAGCTTAGAGGGTTTTTCATTTTCTATTTAAAATAAAATTTCAGGCCTTGTTTGTCCGGTGCATTACACAAACACACTGCTAGTATCATTAAAAAAAACTAAACAAGTACCGTATACAGAGCATATCTATTAAGTATTTTATAATTTTTTCTAAAATAGACAATATAAATTTAATGTCTTTAAGAAAATTACATTCAACTCAACTATTTTATTTTTACAATTTTAACATTATTAATATTATTAAAATATTTTAAGAGTTTATTATCTTAAAAAGTTATACAAAATTAAAAAATATAAGTATAAATTGAGAACTTTAGATTTAAATTTTGAAGGATAAATGGAGTAGAAAATATTTTTAAAACAATCATATAATTAATTTAATTACTATAATAAAAAGAATAAGAAGAAATGATATATTTAAGTCATCATCTGAAAAAAAAAATTATTAAAGTAAACAATGGTATATATATATATATATATAGAGAGAGAGAGAGGCACCTTCAAAAGGTTGTTTTATTTGTTTTATTTGTAACCCTTCAAAAGGTTGCAAACCTTGCAACCCACATCTTAACCGTCGGATTCATAATCGGCGGTTACAATAGATATGAGGTCCAATATTTTTAATTAAAAAAACAGAAAAATAAAAATAAAATAACCGTCGATCATAAATCCAACGGTTAAGATCTGGGTTGCAAAGGTTGCAACCTTTTTCAGGGTTGTAAAATATCCTTCCACTATATATATATATATATATATATATATATATATATATATATATATATATATATATATATATATAGGGGGCCTATCATGGGAGACCCTAGTATTTCGTGATAACTGTGAGATCCAATCTTATCCATCAATTTAATTAATCAATGATCTAAAATACCTAATATAAAATAATATTTAAAAAATGATTTTATGCCACTAAATAAGGAAAAAAGGGTAAATTTGTCAAATAACATTACAATTTGTCTTTATCTGATTTAGGCGGCAAGCGATAATTTAGGAAGGGATAATTTGTCATTATTTTGTGTGTTACATATTGTATCACGAAATTGTTTTGATTACATTATGAATACAAATTCAAAAAACATCATCCAATGGAATTGTTTTAGTTGTAACATATCACCATGTATAACCCGGTGTACCACAGACTATCACAAATCATATTTGCAACACAACACTGCAGTATCCCATAAGTTTCACAATGTATCACAATGTGTGACTCTATGATACATCTATTTTCTACACATATCATATCACCTGTAGTTTCATCGTTCACCTTGTTGGAATACGGGAGATAGCACCCATCGTTTTCACCTTGTTCTATTCCAATTCATTGGGACTAACGGACGAAGATCGATCGGAATCTATAGAATTTTCATTATCCATTGAATGAAATAGAACGAGATTAATAAAGAATAAATAAAATTGCAGGCTAATGTAAAAAAAAACAATGACAAACATGGAAGGGATGAAACGAGATGAATAAAGAAGACACAGTGTTGCAGGCTAATATAAAAAAAACACTCTCAACGACGGAATGGATGAAACGAGAAGAATAAAGAAGAAATCGAATAGCATGATACTGTAAAAAAACAATGTCACGGTGGAAGGAATGATGCAGTCGATACCATGTTTAAAACCAAATCAAATTATCAAAATCAGAATATCTTCTAATTAGTTGGTTGAGATAATGAAGGAAACAAAATATTTAATTTAACATTGATTGATATCTTTCTGTTACAATTTTGATTTTAATGTTAAGTAATTTAGTAAATGACTAAAATATCTTTCATTATTATTTAAAAAAAACATATAAATGGATGGTTGAGATTGAATCTCACATTTACCACAATCTAATAGAGTCTCATTTGATTAGGCCCCTATATATATATACTAGAAATGTACCATCGCAATGCAACGAGTTTCTGAAATTTAGAACTCGAACCCTCGATCATTATTCATACTTTTTGTTAGTCTTTTTTGATTATATTTTACGATTTTGAGAAACCTAGATTTAAAACAAATATATATTTTAGTTTAGTTTAATTATGGTTTTTTATAAAAAAAAATAATAAAGTATTTTGTTACGGGTCAAAAAATGTTTGATTTAAATGATAACTATATTTAAGATATTTTATATTTAAAATTAAAAAGATAACATACTTCAATAAAAAATAAAAATAAGGTGTTTTATCTCGAATTTTCTTATATTTATCGGTTAGTTATATCAATAGTTAAAAAATTTAGACATTTTAAAAAATAAAAATAAAGGCTTATCTGCAGTTAGTTATACGAATTCAAACATTGAACTTTTATAAGTTGTACTTATGTTTAATCAATTTGTACTTTTGGAATTTAAGTAATATGCATTAATAAGTGGTACCTAATGTATAAAAACTAGTTTTTAAAAGTTTAGCTTAAATGTTTTATAATATAGTATAGATATATTAGTTAAAATTCAAAATTACAAGTTAATGAAACATAATTATAACTTATTAAAGTCCCATGTTTTTATTTGTATAACTAACTGCAAATAAACATATTAAATACAGAATAAACATATGAGATAAACTACATGTTTTATTTTTTATTAAAATATATTTATTAGATCAATGCATGTTTTTATAATATAGTATAGATATATTAGTTATGAGATTATAACTAATATAGATATAGATATATTAAGAGCAAATCATAAAATAAAAAATAAATATTGATAATAGTAATATTGATCAAATCGTCCAATAAATATAAAAAAATAAATATTGATAATAGTAGATAATATTGATCAAATCGTCCATTAAATATAAAAAAACAAATATTTATATTAATAAATGAGTATCCATTCCACAAATAGATGATGATGTGAGATACTGTGCTTGGATAAGTTGTACCAAGGCATTATGAAATTGTAAATTAAGTAATTGACTTTAATTATTTGTATTTTGTGCTTAAAATGTTGTAATTAAGAGCTTTTTATGTCTCTTTTATAATATAATATAGATAAAGAAAGCTATTTTTTTAATAAAGGCAAAATTAATTTAAAAAGTTAACAGCCACGCGGGACTCGAACCCACTCAACCCAGGTATAAAATAGGCAGATAACTTTACACAGAGCCTCTTACCAATGCGCTAGAGTTGCTTTTGTGTTATATTTGAAGTAGATTATTTATATAGTAATTATATTATAAATAAAAATCAAAAAATATTCCGAGGCTCCCGACGATCGGGGACCTTGTGCGGTAAGACCACTACGCACACCCCAAAGAACGGCCCTGATTAATGCATGAAATGTTAGTTTTGATTGGCAGTTTTAGCATGCAATGAAGTAGTAAAGCATGATAGGAGCATTGAAATATAAAAAAGAAAAAAGAAAAACACCTCATTATTTAATTAGAATGGTTTGAAAATTCATACCAATAAAACCTTTTTTTCTGTTTGTAATAAATAAATATATAGATTAAAAAAACTTAAAAACTACACAAGCAAAATCTACAATTTAATCTTAGTACAAGGTTGGTTCCCTTAAAAAACACTTAGGGGTTCTAGCAACCCAACCAGAAGCAACTAACTAGCAGCTTAAATCTTAATAATATAAATAAAAATTCATGTCAAAATGGCCCCAAACTTACAATCGAAAATTTCAAGGTTCTCAAAGTCAACCTACACAACTGAGATAATAACAAGGAATATCTAAGATAACAGTCTTCTAACTCTTCCCGCTACATTTTTTATTTGCCCTTATCCGATCTCATTAATTCACGCTTGCCTGAAAAGATTTTTAGTTTTGAAAGAGCGAGGGTTAGACCATAGGTCTAGTGAGTCCCCTCAAACAATTAAGCAACAAAATAGCTTTCCAGAATTAAATCAACAAATTTATAAACACACAAGGATAAACACGCTACTGACCACACGACCGTCAAAGACGATGTGTCTAACTCGCGTTGCCTTAATGTTGGGACACACCCCCCAACGGCATAAACGGGTCACACTCCCCGACACGAGTAGGCGGGCCACACTCCCCGACTTAGGTCAAAATCTCCACATAGAATGTATGCATATATTTAAACAACAACGATTTATAACACACTTGAAAACATTTCATAGATATCATGCCATCATAAATAAATCAAAGTTTAAAAATTAAACTTCACATGCTTTTGTTACCAAAGAGGTTTAGTTCAGAAAAACTCACATGTCGTCCCTTAGCTCGAATCTCGCGTCTACTTCTATAATTTGGTCCGAAACCTATAAAGGAAACATTGACCGATGAACTCCTAATTCAATCTATTAATAACGACCTTAACCCAATAAATCCCACTTCACCAATTCTCTAAAAATCTTAACTCACTAAACCAAATATAACAAGATACCTTAAAATAAAAGAGAATGGGCCTAACTTAAAAGTTAAGCCCAAAAGCTGAAAGGTAGCATTCAAAACTGGGCTTCGGCCCAAGCACAACCCGGGGACCGGGGCCTGCCATGGCCGCCCGGTGCCATCCCATGACCGGGGTCTCCCCCCTCCCCACACCTACACCGACCGGTGTCCAAATAGTCGACCGGGGTCTCCCCCCTTCTCGACCAATGTCGAGCGAGTCGACCGGGGTCTCCCCCCCTTCTCGACCGATGCCTAGCGAGTTGACCGGGGTCTCCCCCCTTCTCGGTGCTCGAACTTGACCGGAGTCTCAACGACCGAGGCCATTCGCCCCCCCCCCCCCAATCTGGGTGATTCGATGGCGATACACAGACTCCAGTCCTCAAATAAACGATAAAAAAAATTATAATCTTCTCCAAATTCAATTACTAAAAGAAATAATTAAAACTCTAAATCACAACAACTTCAAAACCCAAATTAACCAGACCCAACAAATATACTTCAACCCTCAGATTCAATAAAACCACCCCAACTCAAAACTGTTATTAACAACAACATTAAGAAAATATTGAGATTACTAGCCACAAGAAGGTTTACCTTGCAATGAAAACAAAGCCAAAATTTGGAATTCGTGAAGAATCGCCTCTCTTCTCGGTTTCTCCCCAAAATCGCCCAAGAACACTTTTCTTCAAAAACAGCCGTCAAAGCCAAAACCCATTGCATCTAGGGTTAAAACTATTTCTTTCAAATGTTACATTTTACTCCCTTATCCTTTGAGTCTTGACCATCCCACATCCAAACTTTAAAATATGAAGAATTTACACCCGGTTATTACAGGGGGCGTTTGGTTCGCAAAATGTTTTTGGATGGAATGAAATCTGTCAAAGGAATTTGACTTTGAAGGAATTGGAATGGAATGTTGTCAGGTTTGACCACCTGTTTGGTTGACAGAATTGGAATGAAATCTGTTAAATGAATTGGATTTTTTCTGTTTGGTTCACAGATTGTAGCTTTAGAATTGGAATGGAATTTTGGTAAATGACCAAAATACCCTTTTTGTTTATTTTTTTCAACAAAAATTACTTTAATGAAATAGTCATTAAATAGTTTAATTTTTAACTAAAATTGTTTTGATTATTTTAGCACACGAATGACGAGGAGAGAGAGAGGGGGGGATAGAGAGAGATAAAGAGGAGAAAGAGAGGAGAGAGAGATGAGAGGAGAGATAGAGGAATAGAGGAGAGAGAGGGAGAGAGGATAGATTGAGAGAGAGAGGATAGATTGAGAGAGAGAGATGGGGTAGAGAGAGGAGAGAGAGAGGGAGAGAGGGAGAGGATTGAGAGAGAGAGGGGGGGTACAGAGAGGAGAGAGAGAGGGAGAGAGGGAGAGGATTGAGAGAGAGAGGAGAGAGGAGAGAGGGAGAGAGGAGAGATAGAGGATAAATTGAGAGAGAGAGGGTAGAGAGAGAGGAGAGAAAGGAGAGGAGAGAGAGAGGAGAGGAGAGAGAGGAGAGAGAGGGAGAGAGGAGAGAGAGAGTGGTGGTGGCCATTGTTGGTAGCCGGATGTGGTGGTGGCTGGTGGTGGTGGTCAATGGTGGTCGAAGGTGGTGGTGGTGGTGGCCGGAGGTGGTCGATGGTGGCCGGTGTTGGTAGTCGGAGGTGGTGGCTGGTGGTGGTAGCCGGAGGTGGTGGTGGCTAGTGGTGGTCGGAGGTGGTCGATGGTGGCCGGAGGTGGTGGTCGGAGGTGGTGGCCGGTGGTGGTAGTCGGAGGTGGTGGTCAATGGTGGCCGGAGGTGGTGGTGCATATTAGGATGAGGGGCAATTTTGTCCAAAAAAATATGACATTCCATTCCAATGAAATACCCCCCCCCCCCCCAAGGAATGTTGAATTCCTTCATTTGTGGAATAAATGAAATTCAACATTCCAATTTCTTAAAAAGAATGAACCAAACGATGTAATGGAATTTGGTCAACGGAATTCAACATTCCAATTCCACCAGATACCATCAGAATCCGTGAACCAAACGCCCCCTTAGGGCTTGTTTGGTTTGCGGAATTGGAATGGAATGGATTGGATTTCGAGTAAGGATTTGGATTTGGGGTGTTTGGAATCCCAACCCACTACAAAGGAATTCCAAATCAATCAAGTAAATGATTTTAAAGAGGTCAAAGGATTTCAAATCCGGTCAACAAATTCCATTCCTGCAAACCAAACACAGAATTGGAATGAATTTGAAATCCAAATCCCTCCAAATCCATTCCAATCCTGCAAACCAAACGCGCCTAGAGCATTTCCAACAACTTCTCTAAAATAGAGAAAAATCAATTTTTCGTTTTCTATAATGCTTCAAGAGCTTTCCTATCTTATTATTTAAAATAGAGAATCATGGAGAACACTCCCAATATTGAGAATTCTCTAAAACTCTAAAGGTAGGAGAGACCGAGAGAGAAATGAGTTTTTTATTCATTCCACCAATGCGGGTTGGATTAATATCATTTTATATAAAAAAAATTAAGTGTATTGGGATGATAAAATTATAGAATATTTAAATAATATAATTAATGATCAAATCTCTAAAATAGAGAAAAAAAAACCTTGAAGATATTTGAGAATTATTCAACTTGAGTTATGAGTACAAATGATTTTTTATTTTTAGGAAGGGTGCTTTGAAAAAGGGGGAGTGAGGGGTGGGGAAGGTCGAGCCCTCACTTTATTGCGAGGGCGTCTCATCCCTAAGACTTGTTTGAGAATGTCGCGACCCGTTACAAGGAGTCCATTGACCTCCTGCAGGTGGTTACGAAAGAGCTTTACAAACGGCATTGCCCTTCTTCACTCACGTAGCAAAGGTTCGTAGTGCTTACAATTGTTTGTGATTGCTTAATATGTTAGAGTTAAATATAATTTATTTTAGAGATTTTGACTTTTAATTCTGTATTTTAGCAAAATTAAAAAGAATATGTTGGAAATGCTCATAATGCATGGATGATTGTTTTCATGTGGACCCTTTCATCTGCCCCACTATTGTTTACCTTTTGACATTATATTCACATGGTTGAAAATGATATATCATAAGATGACGTTAAACAAGTTACAGTCAGCAATGAAATTTCAACAGATGGATGCATAAATTTAGATCTTTTTTTTTGGGGGGTGGGGGGGGGGGGGGGGAGGGGTTGATAAATAATCCATCCGAATCAAAATGGTTTTGGGTTAATTGGTTTTCCGGTTAATTAAACGATACATTTTTTTTTGTTTATGCTGGTTAAATTAGCATGTATACTATTATTTTATTTATTTTACTTGTATATTAGTTTATTGATGGACGGAATTTTTGAAGATCGGGGCTGGTTGGGAGACAATTTGAAGACTCAACTTAAATAATATTTAATTAGAATTCCCAAATAAAATGTAAAAGTTTAATGCTTTATTTTATATTATATCCAACGAATTTTTAGTTTATGGTTGTGTATATTTTGAGAGAGATAGTCTTCAGTTATTTATTAGTTTTATGTAGTATTATGACGTATCAAATAAGGCTCAATGTTTTTTGCATACTCAAACATGTTTATCAGTTAGTTTTAAGTTAATTTTAAGGAGTGTACATGTGGAACTTTAAGAATTTATACTTACGTAGGCCGCAACGATACATCGTAAACTTAAATTTTAGAAGATTTTAAAAAGGGTAAACGTCACCCTCTGAGGCGGTCCCACCATACCGGTCCTAAGGGAGGTAAATCAGCACATGCATCCTATTGGCAGCGGAGCAGTGTCCAAGCTCGAACTCGGGACCTCACATATATGGATTACATATACACCTCTTCTGCTGAGACAATCGGGACAATTTTAAAAGATTTTAAAAACATAAGATAGATGTTTTCATTATATATTAATATCACTTTTATTGTTGTAAAAATGAAAAACTCAAATTCTTTATAATATAATTTATATTATTATATTAAAATGCTATAAAACGGTTATTTTTAAGATTATATTTTATATCTTTATAATTAGTTATTTAATTATATTTAATGCTTTTTTTAGACCTTTATCATATTAACATAATAATCATATATGAACTAAAATGCATTAAAAAATATTTTTTTTTACAAATTATACCATTGTAATCGTCTTGTCAATACCTTCAAAATTAGCTCAATATTGAATATTTTTGGATTTAATCATATTATTAAATATCATGATTAAATATAAATTAACTTATTTTATATATTCCTTAAGTTTTAACTTTTCATCAGGGCCGTCCCTGGAGGAGGGCGGGTCGGGCATACGCCCAGGGCCCAACGAGAAATAGGGGCCCAATTTTTTTTAACTATATAATAGTAGTAAAAAAATTAGTTAACAAAAGAGAATTTTTTTAGTATCTAATAGGAGTCAAAGAATTTCGTATTATATAAGGGTCCAAACATGTATTAACTAATTATACTCGAAATGAAAAAAATATGTGAAAAGTTAATTGGTCGTTCATTTTACAGTATTGATTATAGTTTCTTTAAGAGTTTTTTTATATCTAGTACCAAAGTCTAAAATTACTTACCTAGAAAACCTTGATATATTATTCATCATTCATCTCCCACTGACTATTTTGATTATTCAATCCAAGGTCTGGGTATCGCCGAAGTGCATCTCCCAGGATTTGAACCCTGGTAGATAGGCATACCATGCACTATCCCCCCAGGGCCTTACCACTAGGCTAGCACCTCTTTGATAAATTAAATAATTTTTTTCGTACTTATCGAGGGTCCTGTTTTACATCTCGTCCAGGGCCCAAAATTTGTCAGGATCAGTTTTCATTTTACAATACATCATATTATAAATATATAATCATAGATTAGCTAAAATACATTATAAAATGCATTTTTTTACAAATTATAATCTTTTTGTCAATAATTTCAAAATAAGTTCATTATTGAATATTTTTTAATCTAATAATGTTGTAAAATATCATGAATACGTATAGAGATTTTTCAAGAATGGTGTATCGATTTTTTTAAACTTGTACATTTTAAACTCTTATCTATATTTATCTATTTATCTATACTATATTATAAAAACGACATAAAAACTCTTAATTACAACATTTTAAGCACAAGGTACAACTAATTAAAGTCAATTACTTAATTTACAATTTCTTAATGCTTTGGTACAACCTTTCCAAGCACAGTATCTCACATAATCATCTATTTGTGGAATGGATACTCATTTATTAATATAAATATTTGTTTTTTTGGTGGAGAATTTTATAAAATAGATTTTATATTATCATAATCTATTTTAAATGTAGATTTTACATTTAAATCTATATTAATGAGATGTAATATAAAATCTTTTTTCTTCCGTATTTTTTTTATATTACATCTCATAATGATTTTTCCATATTTTATTTTATAAAATCTTTTTACATAATGAGATGTAATATAAACTTTTTTTTCCGTATTTTTTTTGCTAATATAAAATCTATTTTATTTTATAAAATCTACACGTATTTTATATTAGCATAATATAAAATCTACACGTATTTTTTTTTCACGAGCATTAAAAGAAGAAAAAAGAAGGTTGATATGAATTAAAAATAAAAAATAACGAGATACACTAATAAATTATCGTATTATTTAAAATAAAAAAAATTCCGCAATACTTTCCAAATTAACCAAGTGTAAAGAAAATAAAATATAAACGATGTAGATATAAAAATATTCTTCCATATTTTTAATATATTTACATTTAAATGTAAAATCAAAAATGAAAATAAAAGATTTTAAAATATTCTCTACTTTCACTATAAATATATATTAAAATATATTTTATTTTATAAAATCTACACGTATTTTATATTAGAATAATATAAAATCTACACGTATTTTTTTTGCTAATATAAAATCTACACGTATTTTTTTTCACGAGCATTAAAAGAAGAAAAAAGAAGGTTGATATGAATTAAAAATAAAAAATAACGAGATACACTAATAAATTATCGTATTCTTTAAAATAAAAAAAATTCCGCAATACATTCCAAATTAACCAAGTGTAAGGAAAATAAAATAGAAACGATGTATATATAAAAATATTCTTCCATATTTTTAATATATTTACATTTAAATGTAAAATCGAAAATGAAAATAAAAGATTTTTAAAATATTCTCTACATTCATTATAAATATATATAACTTCTCTATGTATTATCCGAGTACAAGAAGAAGACGAACGGTCGGGTGTCAATTGCGGAACCTGCAACTGAACAAAAAGTATTCCACTATATTTTTGTTTATTTGAAAAACTACTTTTTTATATTTTATTTTATTTAATGATAATTTGTTTATATTTTTCAAAACCCACAATCATATTTTTCGAAGTAGGGGAATAAGATATATATACATATCTTTATTTTTATCGACTAATACTATGAGGTCTTGAAGTCAATAGTCAGATAAATTTTTAAGTGGTAATGAGTGAATTTGAATTATACCAGTTGAGTTGCCGGTTACAAAAGATAGAAATCATTTATTTTCTTTGTCATATTTGATGTGGGTTAAATGTTGTTAATTAATCTACAAATTTATACGTTCAAAGTGATTGTCAAGTGTTGTCGAGCAGGTTTCAGAAAAATTGCAAAATATGTAAAAACGTATGTCCATATATATAATTATTTCAATAATAGTGATATGTTGTGAGACATGTCGTTTGAGTTTTAAATAATATAATACAAAACTATTACCAATATTATTGCACAAACTCATAACAACAAACGATTAAGAATATATGCAAGTTAAACACTTATGAAAATACATTCGTTTTTCACATTGTATTTCATTAACTGTTAACAGAGAAATTACGTTTTATTTTAACTCGGTTCAATATTCCAACAAAAAATTTATCTTCCCGTGCAATGCACGGGCCCAACACTAGTACTTCTTTAAAAAAATCTATTATGATTATTTGTGAATATTTAAGAGGTACAAATCTCAATATATAATATACAAGTTTTAAAGCTTTAAAACCTCCAATGTTCAACATGATAATTAAAAATAAAATTATTTTTTATTTTTAAATTACATTTTATACACGTATAATTAGTTGTTTAATTCACTTTTATATCCTTTTCTTTTTTACTTTTTATTTTAAACCCTTATCATATTGATATATATAATTGTATATTAACTAAAATATTTTAAAAAATATGTTTATATTTTTTACAATTATAGCATTATAATTATCTCATCAATATCTTCAAAATAAGTTCAAATGTTATGGGTTTGAAGACTCTATTATCGTGTGAATCTTTTTCAATTTTTTTTTTATCAAATTGACTATATTAACCTTGAATTTTATATATTCGATACGCGATCTAAAACACATAAAACCATAAAATTGGCATCGTCTAACGGAGAATAAAACTGATCATAAAACAAAATTATTGTTTCGAATAAAACAGAACATAAAACAATATAAATTAAAAAAATATATTTTTATTTAGAAACATAATAAGAATGTGAACCGTGCTGGTTCACATCAAAGTGGGTCCCACGTCGCTAATGAGAAAACCGAAAGCCAACACATAATTCGCGACACAAACACTAAAAACGTGGAAAGATGTTACCATAATTTCAGAACTCATTCATATGTTTGGACATATGAATGAAGATACCAGGAGACCACGTTTGGTTTGTAGAATAAAATTTGATATAATTGAAATTTATTTAAGAAATTTAATTTTAAAGAAATTGAAATGAAATTTGATAAAATTTGATCACGCGTTTACTTGATAGAATTTAATTCTTTCATTTAAGCTAATGAATGATGAATTTTTTAAATTGTGGAATTCAATGAAATTCAAATGATTTCATCAATTTAATTATGTGAACCAGACATAGGATTTGGAATCTGGTCAAAGGAATTATCCATTTCAATTCATTCAAAATCCAAACACCCCTAATTGTTTAATTACGAATAAGCTCGTTGTGGTATATAGCCCTGTAAAAATATTATTGTTTTGTGAAATATTTGGGTAAATAAGTTGATTACCGACAATCTTAACCGGTTTTACACGGAACCCGCCTCCACGACCATCAATGTAAGGGGACATTTTTGGCCCACTCGGGGGGGGGGGGGGGGGGGGGGAGGGTGGGCGAACCCGGGACCTGTCTTCTATTTGGTAAAGTCGTCTCGCCCCTTTGCTAACTGAGCTACACGCCAGAGGCTCATAAGAATCGATACAACTTGTAACGAAAACTGTGTATGTGGAGACATGTTTGTCTTGATCCTTGTGGAAATTTGAGGTTGAGATTAAAACAATAGTTAATATTAGAAAAGCTTCAACACTTTTACAGTGTTTATAAGCATTTAATGACCAAGTAAATTCTAATTCAAGATGCGGGTTGAACATATATGAATGGGAACGACACGGGATTCACTATCCTCGTCCCTAATTGAACATATATGAATGGGAATGACACGGGATTCACTATCCTCGTCCCTAATTGAACATATATGAATGGGAACGACACGAGATACATTATCCTCGTCCCTAATTCTCCTTTGTTGTTAACCCTGTTACCATTCTCCCCAGGGGTGGGGAATCGAATCCCCCTCTCCTATAGATATGGGGATATTCCCGAGGAATGTTCGACAAAAACACTTTTAATTAAGTATATTGTTAGAGGCTTCATTTAAATACACCTCTTACAAACTTCATTTAAACACGATTTACTTACTGACTTCTTTGTATGAAGACATTCTAATAAGTTAATAAGTTTTCGTTAGTGTAGGATATTTTGATTCATAATTTTATTAATTAGTATATATAAGTAGTTGAATGGATTTCAAATAAGCAATCCTTGGATTGCATTTTTTTTTCTTCCAAAAAGGATAGAGTAATGGTAAACATTAATTCTATAAAAAAAAAACATTCAAGTAGTTTTAAAAATTAAGTTATATGATCACCTTGCAGTTAATTTAGTAAAATACAGGTTTACTTAAACTTTGATCAATTGAGTATTCTTACAGCACCCCAAACTGTACTAAAACAATGGTTTATCCTCCAACTTTCAAGGTTATAACCAAACTCCTTATAAGGCGCCATGATTGCCACATTTGAAACTAAAAAGATACATTGGTTCACCCTACAACTATATATTAAGGTTCTCAATAAACATGTCTCAAATTTAAAGGAATACAACTATTATCAGTGTTCTAAAATGTGTCATGTCAGGCGTCTTGACGACAAGGCACTCATGCACATTATGTTGACCCCTTCATTATGTTTGTTTAAGCTGAGACACTATCGTGGTGAGGCATGGCGTTTAAGGAGGCATTTTCCCCCTTTTTGACATGTTTTAGCTTAAAGTTTTGCATTTTTTTGTAACATCTATCAATATATTGTTTTCATCTATTCATATGAATTTAAATAGTTCAACATCATTAAGTAATAGTGGAAACGTATGTATGTATGTACACACACTTATCGTCTTAAAGTCACACCTTAAAAAACATCGTGGTTTGTAAGGCTTGAGTTTTGATCTCACTGTCATATCATAATACCTCATGTCATATGAAATCTTGACTAATTATGGTTCCTAAAGTTAATTTTTATAAAGTAATTTTTTTGAATCATCACTATTAGACTCCCGTCCCACCCAGACAGTAGTAACACATATATGATAGCTTTGTAAGATCGTCTCCAAACATAAGTCATACACACCCTATAAAATGGAGTTGAAGTTTCAAACCCCCAAAATTATTGACTTACAAAATCTTCATTCCCTACTATAGGGGCGGAACACGACCGTTGTAATCTCGTAATATAATATGACTAAAATTTAGAGATACAATACCCATTTAAGGCTATGTTTGGCAAACTAGCTGAAAAACTAGCTTATGACTGATAAGCTAGCTGGTAGCTGATAAGCTAACTGGTGACTGATAAGCTAGCTGGTAGCTGATAAACTAGTTGATGAAAAAGTCACGTTTGGTAAAAACTAGCTTATAAGCATTTAAATTACCAAAAATGACATTAATTATTTATTTATAATTAAAAGTTAATATATAATTATGAATATTAATGAGGGGCATAATTGGAATAATCACAAAAAACTCCTCATAAGCTACTCCAAGTAGCTTATCAAAAAGCTAGCTTATAAGCTAGCTTATAGTCATCTAAACATGTACCAAGAAAATAAGCTAGCTTATAAGCTAGCTTATTTTTGCCAAACAATGCCTAATATTAAATTTTAGAGAAAAATTGTTAATGTAAGACTATGGGTCGTTTATCAAACGTTTACTTGGAAAATGGCTACCAAGTCATATTACCTTACCGGATGGACATGACAAGAACCGAAAATCTTATCCGATAAGAGCGATGGTAAGGACCGAGAGTCTTAGATTGTAAGTAAAGTTGAAGACTCTTAACGGTTAGCATTTACCAGGTAAACTGTTGCATATGTTGCATTTTGATGAAGTAAAAATCTTACCTGACAAGGTAAGTGATTGTTAAATTTTACTAGTAGTTAAGCGTTTACTAAGTAATTGTTTGGGTAAACGACCCCTAAAACAAGAGAAAATGTGTAAATTTCTCTAAAAATGAGTACCTTGAGAGAGAATTTTTTTTTTATATATCTTACCAATGAGAAATATTAAAATGAAATGTTTAGAATAGAGAAACAATATTTTATTAGATATACATAATATTTTAATAATACAAGTATTAATGTAATCTCAAACATGAAGATTTGGTGAAATTGAATGCAAAATTTTAATAGAGATTTTGGACTTTGAATTTTTTTTGGAGATGATCTAACGATTTAATATTAGGGAATAGAAAATAACTAAAAATGAAAAATGCAATGGAACACAATTTAATCTTAAGGAATAAAAAATGAGTATAATTTAAAAATGCAATGGAATGGATTTGATACCATAACGTCCAACTCCAACATATGGCCACATAGTGATTACAAGTTAAGGTACAACTCTTATGTGTTCATTATATGAAATGTATAATATTTGAGTGAAAAAGCGGGGGCCCAAAAGCCCATACAAGGTTCCGCCACTGCCCTATTACATGCGACGAGATTTAGGGGTCGTTTACCAAATTCTTATCGGATAAGTGTGCTTACTGGCAAGAGATTCACCTTCATTTATCTCATCGTCTCATCCTTGGCCATGAAAATAGATTGTTGGTAAGCATTTTAAACTTGGTAAACTTTTACCGAGTAAGGAGGTGTTTGGGATTGCTTATTTGAAGTGCTTTTTAGCTTATTGCGGTGTGACATCGGAGATAAGACACTTTTTAGTGTTTGGATGGAGAAAATTTTAAAGGGCTTATAGCGGTGCCAAACCGCTGAAAAGGAGTTTTTGACAAGTCATTTGGTTTTAACTTATCATCTTATTTGAAAAGTGCTTATGATTTTTTTGGTTATTTTATATGTATAAGCAATCCCAAACACCTTCAAATAAAACTTATTAGCTTATTACGTTTTGGTACCACAATAAGCTAATCCAAACACTTTTTTAAAAACTCCGGTTTGACACCGCATAAGTTGTTTTAAATAAGCAATCCCAAACACCCCTTAAGAGTCATTTCCCATACTTATCGGGTAAGACTGTCGGTTCTTCCTTTATCTCTTATCGGGTAAGCTTCTTGGTCATCGTCATGCTCAATCAATAAGGTAAATGATATTGGTAAACGCTTACCCAGTAAATATTTAGTAAACGGTCCCTTACTTTTACCAAGTATGCTCACTAAACATTTTAGATTCAAGCCAAACTTTTCAAAAAAAAAAAACCCGATTATTTTTTATTGACGATTCGACCCGTAGGCCCGTTCGATAAATTATCACACTTTATGACGTTTACGTTAAATAATGAAGGAAGAAGAATCAACTAAAAGAACAGGAATAAAATTCACGTTTGCTATAAATTAATTCTATTTATATTCCTTCTCCTATGTAAGTGATATGTAAATGAAAAAGGAATATAAAATATGAATAGTATGTGATTCAGGGGTAAAATAACAATCCCCTTGCTATAAGTATAAATGGGAATGGAACTTTTAGGGTAGACAAACAAATCCACTTCAAGATTCTCTTTTATTGTTTTTGTTTATTTGTTTATAATTTGTCACATCTTAAATAATTTACAAATAATTCTGCCAATTTAAATAAAAATAAATCAACTTAAACTCCCCCAAAAAAACAAAAATCTAATTGAATGATAGAGTCGAAATTTAAAAATAGCATGTAAGAGCATCTCCAACGGCTTCTCCAAAATGGAGATTTTAGTCATTTTTGTGCTCTAACAGATTCTCCAAATCTTTCTCCAAAATGGAAAAAGTAGAAGAGAGAATGTAATTTTCTCTAAATATGGAGAACTCTCTAAAATCTCCAAAAATGATTACTATGAGAGAGAAAATATTTTTATTATTATATTTTACCAATGAGATTTCTTCAAATGAGATAAGTATGAGAGATAAATAATATTTTATTAGATTTATACAATATTTTAATATTATAAGTAATGATTTCATCTCCAAAATGGAGAATCTGTTAGAGATAGATGTAAATTTTTATGTAGATTTTGACTTTTAATTCTTCATTTTGTAGAAATATTGAAGATGCTGTTGGAGATACTCTAAGAGGTATGGGATTTGCACATCTTTTATTCGTTTTTTGTTTACATTTACAGTAAATTACGTTTTTAATCCCTGTGGTTTGTTAAAAAATGAAGATTTTGTTCTTATAGTTTTGAAATTTCGATTTTCGTCCTTATGGTTTGCAACTCATTTCTATTTTAGTCCATGACGCTAATTACTATTTTGAGTAAACTCTAATTTTGGTCTTTGACGTTTATGGATTTCTTTGAAAGTGGTACATATACTTTCATAGTTCAAGTTTTCGTCTTCCAGGTATTGTTTTTGCCTTGCAAGTGGGACCTGACCACTAACTCCGTTAAAAAGATCACTTAGAGCGCGAGGCAAAATCGTTCAACCATGTTTTTATCACCTTTTTGCACTTTTTTTGTTTTTGTAAAAAACATAAAACTTTAGGGAGCTGTTATGTAAATAACTATTGTGATATAAGTAAATTATGTATTTGGTCCCTAATGTATGTTAAAGATTACAAATTTGATCCCTTAACTTCATTTATTACATAAGAAACCTCCATATATGCATATTCTTATTGGATCTGGTCCTTCACACCATAACGGCCATCCAACTTATCCGTTAACGATAAGAGTAAATTAATCGTTTTAGTTTTTTCCTAATTTTTTCAGACAACAGGGACCAAATGCAAAATTTACCAAAAAATAACAATTTTTTTAAAGTACTCTATTATATACTCCCTCCGTCCCAGATTAAATGTACACAATGGAATATGCACACAATTTTAGAAGTGCATAATTACGACACTTTATAATTAACAAAATGACATTTTTACCCTTAATTATAGAGAGATAAATTTTCTCTGTAACGCCCTCAAATTTGGAAATAGCGACTAATTTAAAATTTTCAACAATACCTCAAAGTAGAATAAAATCTCTCATGACAAGTCCATACTTGAAATACAATTCTAGGTTGAACCATCAACAAAATAAATAAAGTCTTACATAAAGACTAATTAAAGTCGGGTGTTACTAAAAATCCAATAACAGTCGTTATATCCGAAGTGCGGAAGACTTCACCAAGCTTCTCACTCTCGTGCTTATAACTTGTACCCATCTCTTCACATGGTCGCTAGTACCCTTCCCCCACCGGGACCTGATGCACATACCGACAAATAAAAAGGTTAGGCTAATGCGTAGTGAGTTCAAGAGTTTTTAACATGATTAAATATATTGTTAAAAGAAAAGAATACAATTTAAATCACAATCTTTCAAAATGATTTACTAAAAATTTGGAAACGACTCGTTTTCCAATAACATGCATTTTTAAAGATGAACACCTCAATACAACCGAAGAGGGAGGAGACTCGAGAGGAAATGAGGAAGAAAGCGGCGCCTATTTCCTTTAGTGATTTAGGGTTTCAACTTTAACTTTCAAATTTTAATATTGAAATTATATTATATTTATTAATAACTAAAAAAAATTATTAGGTAATATTATAAATGAGTTAGAAACAGGTTGTAAATGGGTTAGTAACAGGTTGTAAGGGTTAGTAACAGGTTGTAAATGGGTTAGAAACAGGTTGTAAATGGGTTGAAATCAGGTTGTAAATGGGTTGAAATCAGGTTGTAAATGGGTCGAAATTAGGTTGAAAACAGGTTGAAAATTTCAACCCAACCCAAACCCAATTAATAAATGGGTTAGACGGGTTGACCCATTTAACTTAAATGGGTTGAAATTCTCAACCCAACCTGCTACTATTGGGTTGGGTTCGGGTTGGGTTGGCGGGTTGGGTCACTTTTTGCCACCCCTAATAAAATGATGCATCCCAAAAGTAAAACTCACCCTAAACGAGAATAGAAATTGACTCCCAATTTATAAAACGCGGATAAAACTTTATATCCCGAAACACCCATAACACGGGTGGGGCATAATACTCAACCCATAAATCATGGATAAAATCCACATATATAAAACATCACCGAAAACATGGATACTAAAACTCAATACCCAAAACAACACCTTTCGGTGACGGCAGAGACCCAATTCCATTGAATGTGGCGGGAACACAAAAGTTTGCCATGTATCTATGTTATAAGCATGTTTCAAGGATGGACAACCATTGACATCAACCCTATCCAGGTCTTTAGTCATCGTAGGCATCAACCCTATCTAGGTCTTTAGTCGTTTGAACATCAACTCTATCCAAGTTTTTAGTTCGGTACAAATGTAGGTTCAACTTTATCCAAGTCTTTAGCCCAAAAAATCACCAAGTTCAACCCTATCCAGGTCTTTACCTTGCGATGTCACCATCCTTGACATGTTTGTTCATTTAGAAATTATATTGTATCACCAATGCCTATTTCCAAATCATAACTTGGGGATCTTATCCACAGTTACACAATAAAGTCAACTTCTATGCCTATGGATCCAATGCATTATAGTCTAAAACATTAATGACTTGAATGAATGACAACGCACTAAAAACATGTAATTTCCATCAAAACACAATTAAATGCATCGTAAAACCAAAGCTCCTCATCGAGCCAATAAAACTGGGCAAATGCCCCCAAGACTCCTTTAAGTCACAACCGAGCCAAAGCTCCAAAAATCCATCTAGTCATTGGTTAAAAGTCATAAAATGCAATAAACACAATTGACCCACGTTTATACAAACATATGCTCCAAAATGCACAAATAAACTCTAACACAAATTTAGATTTAGACAAATCATTTTCCAAATGAGTTTATACCAATTATCTTTTCAAAACGTCTCATACCACAAAATCAAGCATTTCCCCAAAACACACACTAAAAGTGCATTTGTACTCAAAAGATCTCATTCCATAAAATGAATAATTAAAATACCAATATTCAAGATTTATTTATCAAAATGCTTAAAATCCCAAATATAGGTGTTTTACAAAGTTTAGAAAGTTAAACATTTCAAATAATCAAAATTCATCAAATAACTCAACAGTTGATAATTTCATGTAAAACATATAAACATCTAAAAATTGACATTTTGACATGTACACCGTTTTCACAAATCAACTTGAACTCACCTTATTAGATTTAGGCTAAATCTAGATTTTCCCCCAACTTGAGCTCATTTGAAGAAATTTAAATCCTCAAACCAAAACTTCCAAAAACCTAGATCCACAAGTTTTCAAACATAAATACACATATTCAAGTGCTTAGAATCATTCCCCAAACATCTTATATCAAAATCTCCATTTTAGCCAAAAATCCTAATTTGACCTAACTTCCTCAAAATCATCCAAACCAAAATTTGAGAAAATACAACCACTAGAAAGTCATCAATGAAGAATTTATAACTCATAGTAAAGTTTAGAAACTAGGAGGATGAACTCACCACTTACGTTTTGGTAAAAACCTAAAAAACCCTAAAATTCTTGAAGATAGAGGTGATAATGATGAGCTCTTGATCTTTGCTTCCAATCCACCACCAAATACTATTATATATTCCCAAAATTAACAATCTAACCTTGAAAAACTCTAAAAAACGAAACCATAGCATTTTGAATCGCCCAAAACGGAGTAGAAATGAATAAGATATGAAGAAATGAAGAATGTGGCTGAAAATCGCGACTTTATGCACGCTGGTACCTCCATGCGATTGTGACATGCTATAGTGACAATGTCACAATCGCGGGCACAATCGCTCAGATTGTACCGAGATTTTGGATTTCAGCGATTGTGACATACTATAGTGACAGTGTTACAATCGCTGACACTATAACTGAGCATGTACCGAACACTGTTTTGGTCATAACTTCTTCGTTTTAGCTCTGATTGTGCTCCGGAAAGAACCGTTGGAATCGTATTTGAATTCTTAATCTACCAAGACTATAAAATCTAGTATTTAATCCCAAAATACCATTTCCTCTAGTTCTCTTAAAAGATCTATTTCTACATTAACTTGAAATAATACTTACCCAAAAATTATGAGTGTTACACCATTGTCATAATTACATGGAACATTCGTTGGGACGACCAACCACTTGGTAATCGTCGTTGCTATTGTGACATATGTCACAACTGCATGGCACTATATCATAGACTACCACACTTTTAGTGCCATTGGTGCTATTGTGACAGATGTCACAACTACATGACACTATAGTCATACTCCATATGTGGTTCTTCCTTTACCGATTCACCCAGTTCAACACTTTTTTTCAATTGGGATAAAAATTCAGGGTGTTACAATTCTCCCAACCTTAAAATAGATTTCGTCCTGGAAATATAGTTCATACATAAAACATTTTAATACTATGCAATACTGAGCACCAGTCCGATAATTATCTTGTCATCTACTCCTCCCAAAAGGGTAACATTCTAAAGATATAATCCTCAAATAACATCATTTTCACAAAATAGCCAATTCTTTTCCTCCAAGGATATGTCTCTATCCCAATTCATCCGTAAATGATGTTCGATAACCACTTGACAAAACCTGTCATGATGATTTTTGTGAAGACTTTCACATCAAATAACCACCTCAATACGTTACACTCATACCAGAGAGAACATCGAATCTTACTAGAGCAATTTCTAACCACATGATCGCGATTGCCTCCCAACCTTAGGTGACACGTACTACCTCAAGGGTAAGTTGTGATCTCAACTTCTCATTGACTAATCCGTCCCAGCTCAACACGATTCTGAATCCTTATTCCAATGATCAACACTAAACCCAAAGAATTCTCAAAATTCCTAAATACGATTCGGGTGACTATGCCTGGAGATAATGCCAAGGGCATTGTTGCCATGTCATTCTCACCGAACCCAGGTAACCCATGGTACATCTTGGGCGAATGTCACTCTCGTCGACGAGTATGCTCCTGGTATAAATTCTTTTGGCCGACTTTTGAGAGTGCATTAATTTCAAAATCATATTAGGTGCGTTATTTCTCAGCATTGAAGGCGATTTCTCACCTATTTTCATCACTTCTCATTTACTCCAACTTAATGATTTTCAAGAGCATTAAAGTGTCATCTTCTAGGGTTTTGCTAGCTTCTAAGAGCGAGGAACTACAAGTCTTGACCAAGCTTCAAGTGTTCTTCCATTTTTAGGGTTTTCTAAGTTTTCATAGAAAACCTAAGTTATGAGTTCATCCTACACTTTTCTAAACTATATACTTGTTAAAATGCTACTTTTACATTTCTTAAAGTTGTTATTTCATTATTTCTCATATTGATTGATTTTGAGTATTTTGATGAAATGAAAAGAGTGAATGGTTTTATGTAACATCCTAAAATTTGAGGTGAAAATACAAATTTAAAATTCGGCAATATGACGTCTAGAAATAGAGGGAACTAGTCCGCCCAAAAAGGGAGACCAAACAACCTGTATAAGGATATGGCAATCTGACCCAAGCATATGTCAACCCAACACGGGGAACAAAGTATGACCTTTACAAACCCAAATCAATTAAAGAATAAAATTCGACAACCTAATAATCTAACTTGGTCAAGTAAGATTAAGGTCGGGTGTCGCTATTCTTCCAAAATGTGTAATCTCTATTCTTCAATATATTGGTCACTATATCTTCAAAAAGACCGCTCTCGACCCCAAGGCCGTCCTCTGAACCCCGACGAGCCCCACCGCTAGAAAGACCTGCCATGCATGACCACCAAAGAACAAGCATTAGGTTAAAGTCTAGTGAGAATAATTAAGCGGGAAGATAAATAAATGATAAACCCGTTTGAAGTCATACAACCGATCTAGTCATGAGCTAAATCAAAACAAATCCAATAAACCATTAGTGATCAATATATGTTACAAATAATTCTAATCACATAGCGAGCTCAACTACTCCAAGTCTATTGCTCGAAAACATCAAGTCAACCACTCCAGGTCTATTCTTGAGAGTTTCAAAACAGGGGAACTCAAGCACAATGAGATTACACCTTACTGTCCATGGGACGTTGCCCGACCGTATAGGCTCACACCTTACTTACCATGGATCCCGATGCCTATCCCGTGCCAAGGGTGAACCTAATGTCCGGATGAGACATAGGAACACCGTGCCTATGGATCCATTACACTAAGACCAAAATATAAAGCATTTATTCAATTGATCTTAATCATTTACATAAATGTTAAACTAAATTGTTCATGTAAAATCTTGCCGATATGGAGTCTAGACTTCCCAACTTGGAGGAATCCCGCATTCACAAATCTACTACCATTACATCATAAATCTCATTTTAAAGATAGATTTGCCACAACCAAACAATTACTTGAACCATAACCCAAACCCTAGTTTCTCTTGGAGTGTACCAAACTCTTATAGAAACGAGGATAAATCCTTAAATGTGTGGAGAGTTGTAGAATACCATTGTTCATAGTTAAAACACAAGTTCTAACCATTTTTGTTAGGCCAAAACCCCAATATACCCCAAATTCACTTTTAGGTCAAAATGCAACAAAGCCCATTACATGATTAAGAGATGTAGGTGAAAGTTATAACACTTCCCAAGTAAATATGTAGAACAAAGAGGTTAAGAAATTCACCTTGAAAGGTTATAGGAAACCCTAGATAATAACACTTGAAGGTAGAGTTTAGGAGAAGGCTTGACACTTCAACCACAGTTCTCTTAATCACCACCACCAACCTAAACCAACCCAATAAATACCTATGGCACTAACAAGGCTTTTTAATAGAATTAGTGGGCAGGTCCCACTTTCATAGCAAAATCAATACCTGGATGACGAAAACTTGAACTATGAAAGTATAGGTCCCATTTTCAAAGAAATCCATAAATGTCAAGGACCAAAATTGGAGTTTACTCTACTACTTTTAAGTATGAGGGACTAAAACAGAAATGAATTATAAACCATAAGGACAAAGAGAGAAATCAAGTTTAAATCATAAGGACGAAAAGAATAATGAAGTATAAACCATGGAGAAGACAATCATAATTTCAAAATCACATGAAAGAAAATATAATTTTCAACAGACCATGTTGACGAAAAACGTAATTTACTCTTATATTTATTATATAAACTTCATATTTTAAAAGTGAGTTTAAAACTAGTTTTTTTAAAGATACTTGTAATATGATTTAGGTATATTTTTTAATATATTATGACCAAGGTCATAATATATTATGACCTTGGTATAATTTACTAAATTTTTTGGATAACTATTTGCTAATGTAAAAGGTTTAACTGAAATAAGATGTCTAATCCACATATAGCATTAATGGTAGCTGGAAATTTGTGTAATGCATAATAAAGGCACAAGTATATAGAAAGATTGAGATCGCTACAAATAATATAATGGTTGTATTATCGAATATCGTTTTCATATGGACTGAACTACTGAGAATTAGAAGTTTATGAACTTCTTGCACAAGTTTCGGTTGAAAGAAAAATTATATTTTTGTTGGTAAAATAACGGTAAAATGTGAGATATAACTTTTTAATTAAAAAATGTTTATGGGTGTAAGTTTTTATTGAGATAAACGTAATAACAATATGGCCAGTCACTTAGTAGCATAAGACATCTATAAAAAGCCCGATATCTCGAAAGTGGATTTTTATAGACCGTGCTCACAAAGTGTCGCAGACTCTTAATTTTGCCGATTTAACTAAGTTGATAAAAAAAATCAAGTTCTATCAGTATAGGAATTTATACCTAAATATCTTTGTGATATAAATCTCGACCAACGTTTGAACTTTAGTAAATCATACAAAACCCGTATCTCTATGTGGTTATCAAATACTCTCTCAAATCTTGTGCATCATTTAAGCCGTATTTCAAATCCGTCCATCTTTGGGTCAATATCTAATATTAACAATTCAAAGTGATCAACTTATCAGCGTTGAATTAAGTCCCAACTCAAGTGACCAAACTTAAAAGCTAGTAATAATGATCACACCCAAGTGTTGCCTAGTAGTCTCAAGTTCGACTCACACCCACACCCAAAAAGATGCTTAGCTCATATTAAAAGTAAAAGACATAAGGAAATAAGAGAAATAATTGTAAACTACTTGCATTAAAATGAGACTACAAACGATGTAGGAAATGAAATAGAAGAAGTAAATGTGAGAAATTAAAGCTACACTGATCTTCAAGCTTAAAAACACTAGCTTGAAGAAAGAAAACTCAGATTTTGATGCTTGTTTCATCCTTTTGATTGCCCTCCAAAGTCTCAATTATAAAGACAAGATAGGTAATAACCATTGGATAAACATTGCTATAATCCATTGGATAATCAATGTCATATCTCCAAGGGATTTTCAGAGATTTTTCAATCATCTTCAATCTTCATCACAACTCATAATACCCAGTTAATAACATTATCCAATGGTCGCTCGAGTGTCCACAGTGGGCAGACTGTGCCCACTTCCAAACAGTAGTGTTTTATGAACAAAATTAAACCTTTTAGCTTTTTTTTTATCACAACTTGCAAACATTATGGACCAAATGAAGGAAATAGAAACAAAGTGGGTATAAAATGGAATAAAATGCTAGAAAATAGTAACAAATAAACTCTAAAAAATGAGAGTTATCAATTAACTAAAAATCATTGTTTATCAAATATTTTAAGGGGCCTTTGGTTTGTTTTAAGGAATAGAAAAGAAAATGGTACTCGATATATTAGAGCAACCCCATCATCTTCATAACATCTTCATGACCAAGACATCTCTATTATTTTCCTCTTTATTACAACATCTCTTTAATCACCATAACAACATCTTCGTCACCAAGACATCATCTCCATTCTTTATCTCAACCTAACCGAGTAGAAGAGAAACCATCCATGATTTCTTTCTTCCTCATAAAGCCCTAAACGGGTAGAGGATAAATCGAAACGAAGATGTTATGTAAGTTAAAATAGGAGAAAAAAATTCGATTTGTTAAATCAAAGAGAAATCTTCAATCCGAAATTAATGGAGACAAATCTTGGATCTAATGGAGAAAATCTCAACTGAAATAGGGATAAATCTTCAAAAACTTGAACGAAAAAGGTGATGGAGACAATCGGCAAGGGAGACGGAGATATGGTGGGAGGATAAGGAGAGACAGTTTGTTTCTGTTGGCGACTTCTATTCCCCCCAAATTGGAAGGAATGATTTTTACCAAAATCTATTACAATGATTGATTAACAATATGAAACCAAAAATCATTTTTCATTCCATTTATACTCCTTATTTGAACCAAACATAATCAATTATTATCATTTATATTCATTACCTTTTAATATCCCATCCAAACACCCCCCTAAAATAAATGCTAACTAGAAAATAATTGACTATTATATCCTGTTTTAAAATTTAAAACAAATATTATTTTAAAGCATTCAATGTGTTAAAATATTAATTGAAAACAATAATTGTTTTTCTCTCCTTTTGGAGATGTACCGTTCTTTCTCCATCATTTTTGGTCTTTCTATATTAAGAAATAAAAACCCATATCGTAGTGGAGTTTGAGCTTCTTGAAAATTGCTAAAAAATAAAGATGTTTTTCTTGCACATGTTTTTATAAATTACTATTTTTAAAATTTAGTATTAAAATACACTTTAAATAATATATTTAAGTAAATAAAATTTTAAAAAGCATAAAAAATAAAACACTTAAATAAACTTGTATTATAATTTAGGGCTAAATGTAATAAATAGCAACATACTTTTATACATTTCTTTATTATAGTATTATACTTTCATTTTTCTTATTACAACAATGTATTTTTAAATTATTTCTTATTAGGATTTTTACTTTGAAAAATCTATTCATTATATCAATGGGTAATTTGTAACCTTTTAAACCGGTTAACCCCATCTTTTCTTGGGCATACATGACTTAAATGGGATGATGTGGATGACACGTCATTCTGATTATGTGGGATGAAAAAAACTCTTTTAATTTTTTTTTTATAAATTCATCACTTTCTCTCCCGATTATTTATATCCCACCCAAATTATGTTTTTCATCGATCTCTTTAAAAATAATTTTTAAAATTTTTCACTCTTACTAAATTGTTGTAAAATAAATATATAGAGTAACATATTTTTCAAAAAAATATGATTTATTATTTTCAAGATAAATAATTTATTTATAAGAATACATAAGAGTTATTTTTTTATTATTTAAAAAAATACATTATTTAACCAAAAAAAATTAAAAGTTAGGGATATAAAATGTATTTTACAAATATTTTTATATTGTTATATTAATAAATAATTTAGAAATTTTCTAATTAATTTAATATATTTATAAAATGTATTTTATAAATATTTTTATATTGTTATATTAGTAAATAATTTAGAAATTTTCTAATTAATTTAATATATTTATTAAATAATATGTCAAGTCAAAGTTTAAAAAAAAAAAATAAGATATATTCTTTTCAAGATAATTACATTTTGGTTGTAAAAAAAACTAACAAAATTATTATTTTCCTTGTTCAAAAAATACACCTTTTAACATTTTCATTGAATGCTAGCAAAATAAATTGTGATCTACAAGTCTTCTTAATTAATATTGTTATATGAATGAAAATTTTATTTTTTTAATTAATTAATATATTTATTAATTAATACGTAAAGTTAATTTTTTTGAAAGTTAAATGTTGTAATAAATAAATGTTACGTCATCAATATGTTACACGTGGATAATAACATGACATGGAAATCTGGTATAATGTGTCACGTCATCTTAATTCAAATCAAAAGATTACTTATTGTTAAAATGGGTAAATTTCTCAAAGTACAATACCTTAATAAAAAATAATAATTTGATAATATACTGTTGTAATAAGAAAAAAAATGAAATTATAATACTATAATAAGAAAATTTATAAATATAGCTTTTATTTCATGCATTTAACCTTATAATTTATACAAACTTATACATGACCTATCCCTAGTCCCGTAACCGTCCTGGACCAAGTCTTGAAATTCCATTAAAAGTGTAACCAATCCCAAACAGTCGGGTCATAACCTGTCAATCAGACTTAGGTATAGGACTGGACCCAATTTAGACACCTCTAGTCTATATTCCAATGTTTTTTTGTTCCGATAAAACATTTCATCTCCTACTTGGGTAAAACCTTCTTACCGATTTAAAGGTAGTAAAAGGCTAGTAAACAGACCATACATTTGTAATTTAAAAAAAATCACATTTTAGTTTTTAATGATTAGAATAATCACTCGACTCTTAGAGCATCTCCAACAACTTCTCCAAAATGGAGATTTTGTTTTTTTTTTTGCTCCAACAGCTTCCCCAAAACCTTCTCCAAAATGGAGAAAATATGAGAGAGATGATGAGAATCTCCAAATTTGGAGATATCTCAAAAAATGATTACAATGAGAGAGAAATTATTTTTTATTCATTCTACCAATGAGATTGGTTTAAAATAAATGTTTAGGAGAGAGAAATAATATTTTATGAGTTGTATTGAATATTTTAATATTATAATTAATTATGTAATCTCCAAAATGGAGAATCTGTTGAAGATGAAGGTGATTTTTTTTTAGAGATTTTCACTTTTTACTTCTCCATTTTGAAGAAGCTGTTGGAGATGCTCTTATAAGTTAATTTTAAGAAGTGACCGTTTAAAAATTAAAATTATTAAACTATTTTTTATTTTTATATAAATTTTTATTTGGTTTTTTATTTTTGAAACTTATAATAATCAATTTTAAAATACATCCCCAACACTTCCTACAAAATTTATTACACACATTTTACATTCAATCCCATTTATGAATATTTACACCCCTCATTTATTTGGATTCTCTTTTATTTTTGACACGTGAAGTATGGGCATAATTTTTAGAAAATGGGCCCATAAAAGCCAACTATAATTAGACATGGCAAAAACACCGGTCCCATGTCGGGTCGGGTTTAAATTGGTCTCGATCCGAGATTTTCATTTTGTAAGCGGTTCTGATGTAACCAGTCTTGGTCCCGATCCCAGTCTCGACCAAAGTAGAAAAGAAACAGTCCAGGTCCTAGGTCGGGCCTAAACTAGTCCATTTTTTCTCCTAAAAATCATGTTTGAATGTATAAAAAAATCGTGTTTCAAGATTTTTGACAATAATTTATTGAAATACACTTTAATATTTTTTTTAAAATCTTTTTGATACAAAAATGTTATAGACGTTTTTATAATTACGATTTTTGAGATTTAGTATTGAAACACTTGTAAAGTCAAAAAGAACTTGAAAAACTTAAAAAAAAAACTTAGAGATTTTGGTTAAAAAAACTTGATATATAATTCAAAAAACTTATTTTTTTTAAAAATTGGGCCTATGTATAGCCGGTCCCGATTCCTACCGGTATCAATCGATCCCATTCTGGGCTAGGCCGGATCCATTTTTGACCATCTCTAATTATAATATCATGAAGAAAATATTTAAAGAGAACCTTAATAAAAAGTAACCAAATAACCCATTTAAACGTTGATTTCCAACGGATATCTAAAAATAAAACCATATCCTCCTATTTATCTATACTATATTATAAAATACGGATAAAAAACTCTTAAATACAAATTATAAGACACAATGTACCATCATTTTATGCAAAATTTTAAAAATCTCTTAATTTACAAATATCAAACCACAAGATACATATTACTACTGCAGACTTCTAACACCCATCAATTTGGTGTGTGCAGGGTCTTCCTTTTACACAGACATTTTCATTTATCACTATTAATTAATATATTATATTATTATAATTTTGTTTTAATTATATTATTAAATATGTAATTGGTTATTTTTTCTAGATGTCATTAAAATATATAAGATAGTAATTGAATTCTAACAAAATACTTAATTTTTTTTATATAAAAAACATTATATTATTAAGCCTAAATTAAAAAAATTTATAAAAAAACATTATCACTTTCTCAAAACCATCCAAAATCGTACTGTAAATCAACAAAAAAATAAAATGAAACCTTAAAATCGTGATGTATTTCGCTGCATTACGTGAATACGCTTCTAGTTAAATCGTATATTAACGAAAAATTGAGCGAAACAAATTACAATAAAAAAGTAAGTTTTATTCTTAATTTGACATCTAATTTTGATATATATATTTTTTATCCATCTTTTATGATGCTTTGATTTTTTTTATTTGAGTGCTGTTGTGATCTCAGCCCATTTAGAAACGAATCTTGGGCTTGGGCCTAAGTGTAGCCTTATTTTCCATCGAGTCCACATATTTGGGCCAAAAGTGTGTGTCGGGTGCAATTCAAAACATATTTAACTAGAAAAAGAGATCTTTATCATATTACTTCACCTTTGATTGTTAAAAACTTTTTAACTTTTTAGAATACCCCCAAAAAATGGTATTATCTAGAGATGTTTTACATTGCATTGCAGTGTGGTACGGTTTAGAGTCAAAACTACAAATCAAATTGCATATGTTGTTTGACCATTTTTTCAAGTCGTAAATGTCTCAAATCACAAAATACTACATCATAATAGTCTGTGCAGTTTATACCTAAGTATGATGTGTGCAAGAGTGGCAAAAATGTTTTATACCACTAATACAAAATTTCATAGTTCATACTCCATACTCTATGCAATATAAATAGAATGTGGATACAAAATTATTTCTACACGCGTAGAACAATCAAACTTCAAATAATCGAAAAGAAACAAATATATTACAAAATTGAATAAATTGAAGTTGAGGTGAATAATTGAAATTAAGGGGCCGTTTATCATACACTTATCAGTAAGTGCTCCCCAACAAGATAAATTACCCTCACTTAACTTATCATGTAATAGTATCGGCCACCAAAATTGATTGTTGGTGAGGGATCGTTTACCAAATGCTTACCGACTAAGCGTTTAACAAGTCACATTAGTTTACCGGATGAATATGACAAGGATAAAAATTCTTATCCGATAAAAGCTTAGGCAAGGACCGATAGTCTTATCCGGTAAGTGATGGATAAGATTCTTACCACGATTAGCGCTTAACAGGAAAGTTGTTGCATACGATACCGTTTTGGTGGACTAAAATCTTAACCGCTAAGTAAGTGAGAGTGTTGAATTTTACAAGTAAACGCTTACCCAGGTAAGTGTTTGGTAAACGGCCTCTAAGAGTCTTAAACCTGGTAAGCACTTACCGGATAAGAGTCTTTTTCCTTACTTATCGCGTAAGAATCACGGTCATTGTTATGCCTCTTATAAGGTAAGATTATTGGTCATTGTCATGCTCAATCGGTAAGGTAAGTAATATTGGTAATTAGTTACTCGGTAAACATTTAGTAAACGACCACTAAATAATATTGACCACTGAACAATTGTAATTTTATTCAAAGAAATTATTCTTATTTAATAAAAATATTACACACACACACACACACACATATATATATATATATATATATACATATATATATATATATATATATAGGCGAAAGATCGTGTGAGAAGTTGAGTTAATGGTGAGAAGTATGAGAAGTGGATCTGAACTGTTGATCTATTTTAATCTCAAGCCCTCGCATTAATTGCGGCTTAGAAGGGAATTGATCTGGTGCATCTCGGTGCACCTCATCCTAAGGTGCGTCAATTTCTCATCCAACGGTCGATAACCACTTCTCACTGGAACCTAACCCTATATATATATATATATATATATATATATATATATATAGGTGGTTTCGTTTACAAACCCAACCATAGTACAAACCACACAAACCAATCTCAACCGTTCATCTAGTCTAAATAATATATGATTCAATGAATATCTCGATTGTTTACTAATATAAAACATTGATCATAATAAATAAACTCTGATATTCTTTCATAATTATCCAAATCATAATAAATAAACTCTCATTATTTCAATAAATATCTCAATTATTTGATTTTATGGTCATATATATATATATATATATATATATATATACTATATTATAAAAACGGTATAAAAAACTCTTAATTACAACATTTTAAGCACAAGGTACAACTAATTAAAGTCAATTACTTAATTTACAATTTCTTAATGCTTTGGTACAACCTTTCCAAGCACAGTATCTCACATAATCATCTATTTGTGGAATGGATACTCATTTATTAATATAAATATTTGTTTTTTTGTTGGAAGATTTTATAAAATAGATTTTATATTAGTATAATATATTTTAAATGTAGATTTTACATTTAAATCTATATTAATGAGATGTAATATAAATTTTTTTTTCTTCCGTATTTTTTTTATATTACATCTCATAATGATTTTTCCATATATGCAAGTTAACCACTTATGAAAATACATTCGTTTTTCACATTGTATTTCATTAACTGTTAACAGAGAAATTACGTTTCATTTTAACTCGGTTCAATATTCCAACAAAAAATTTATCCTCCTGTGCAATACACGGGCCCACCACTAGTATATATATATATATATATATACTATATTATAAAGATAACATAAAAAACTCTTAATTACAACTCACTAAGCTTTATGTACTATTATTTAAAGCTATCTACTTAAAATATGTTAAAAATAACTACTAAAGCCTAATGTACTACCTGTAAAGCTTTTAACCCTAATTAATATATTTCATTCTTATCCCCCAAAATCCTTATCTTTAATCCCCAAACCCTAAAATTATGAAATTTGAATTCTGATAAACATAATCAAAACAGGATAAACATCTCAATTTAAATATAAAAAATTTAAAGTATATAAGATAATTAATGAATTTTAACAAACTACTTAATTTTTTTTATATAAAAAACATTATATTGTTAAGCCTAAATTAAACAAATTTATATATAAAAAACCATTATCACTCAATAAAAACCATCCAAAATCGTACTGTAAATCAATAAAAAACAAAAAATAAAAATAAACATTAAAATCGTGATGTATTAAGCATTATGTACTATTATTTAATGTTAATCTACTTAAAATCTCTTAAAAACAATTAATGAAGCAATATGTACTACTTTTAAATGTTTTTAACCTTAATTAATAAATTTCATCCTTATCCTCCAAAATCCCTATCTCTAATCCCCAAATCCTAAAATTATGAAATTTGAATTCTGATAAACATAATCAAAACAGGATAAACATCTCAATTTAAATATAAAAAATTTAAAATATATAAGATAATTAATAAATTTTAACAAACTACTTAATTTTTTTTATATAAAAAACATTATATTGTTAAGCATAAATTAAACAAATTTATATATAAAAAATCATTATCACTCAATAAAAACCATCCAAAATCGTACTGTAAATCAATAAAAAACAAAAAATAAATATAAACATTAAAATCGTGATGTATCTCGCTGCATTGCACGAGTACGCTTCTAGTATATATATATATATATATATATATATATATATATATAGAGAGAGAGAGAGAGAGAGAGAGAGAGATGTGAGTTCATACGAGAACAACATTTATTTAAGAAAACACAAGAACAACCGAGTACATACAAAATCATATATGATTCACGCGAGTTTAGGTCGTGCCCGAAGTCGCCCGCATCCGTTTTTTTTTGTTTAATGTAAAATCACATATGATTTTGTACATGATGTTGTTTTTTGTTGTTTTCTTAAATAGTTAGCATTCTCATTTGAACATTCCCCTCTCTCTCTCTCCACATATATATATATATATGTATATATATATATATATATATTTAGAGAGAGAGAGAGAGTCTCATTCATTTGTTAACCAAATCATTGGTATTAACCGTGTTAACCAATCTCAACCATTGATAATCAAGATCAACAACTTACAATAAAACACTGATTTTAATAATGATTCATGCCCTTGGTTTGAAGATACACGTATGCATAGGGGTGTATTGGTATTTTCAATTTAATGATAATTATGGTATTAAAAATAAATTAATGATAATTATTTTGTTTCTTTTTTTATCTCATTATCTTGTTTCCTTTTTTTTTTTGCTTAAATCTTAAAATTGGTAATTATCTCATTTTAAAATATTTTAAAATTTAAAATTAGTAGTTATCTCAATTTTTGTCAAATCTGTGTTTGAATATTTCCAAACCTTTTTTTTATGAAATCTGTGTAGCTTTTCTTTTACCATGGATAACCAAATCTTGAAGAATCGAACACCATGGATAACTTCGTGGATGTTGATGCAGATGAGAACAAAGCCCTAAGAGAATTGGTGAAGAGAGTGATGGCCAGTGTTGGGCTACAATTGACTGATAACAGTTAAGGAATCGATGATGAAGGTTAGATTTTTAGAATTAGGTTTATTAATTTACCTTTTTTACTTTTTTACACGACGAGGTACTGCGCCTAACACACATAACACAGTTAAACTTGAAGTCTTGAAGTGTGCATATGATCACTCGATTATGGTATGTGCATATATGCACTTGAATCAATTCTTAAATTTCAATCAATATGCGCATAAAAATATGGTATGGCCACAGATTTTGTTTGGTGCATATTTACACATAAGAAACTTGGGTATGAATGTGAAATTTCAAACAATAATGCAATGTCCACTTGATTATGCACATATGCACTTACACACTTTGGTGGCACATGATCTACATATATGTGGATCAATCTACTTTTCCATGTTATGCATATTTGAATCAAGTTGATTTACATATCAAATCGGTTTCGCATATTAAAGAATTATGTGCATAATAGCATATATGCACATATGCATAATTGTTATGTGTACATATGGTGCACATGTGCATACAGTGGACATGATGCATATGTGCATACAGTACATGTGTGCACACTGACATATGTTCATAGAAAATGCACAATTAGGGGTGTACAAAAAACCTTCAACCCGCGAAACCCGCCCAACCCAAACCGCTAACAACCCAATTAAACCCAACCCGCCAAACCGCTCACCCGCCAAACCGCCAACCCGCAAATTAAGAGGGTTGAAATTGGGTTACGATTTGTTCAACCCGCCCAACCCGCCAACCCGCCGCTAATATATAATTTTTATAAAATTATATTTATATATATATATATATATATATATATATATATATATATATATAATACAAGAATAAAAAACAACTAGTCTATTTAAGCAAATTTATAGCCCAAACTATATTATATACATTATATATATATATATATATATATATATATATATATATAATACATTTTTACTTAACCGAACAAACTAATAGAGGCTTGTTCGTGTTCGTTCATTAAACTTAACCAAACAAATGAATGAACACGAACGGTAAAAAAACGTAAACAGACAAACATAAAAGAACGAACACAAATGAACAAAAAAACAACATCATTAATCATCATTTTATTCCGAAATAAAATAACAAAATGAAAAATCGGGTAAATTTATGAATAATAAAGAAGGAATTCTTAAATTTTAATATAATTAATGATTTTACATATTATATATATATATATACATATAAACAAACATAATATATAT
Source organism: Arctium lappa (assembly GCA_023525745.1). Taxonomy (NCBI): domain Eukaryota; kingdom Viridiplantae; phylum Streptophyta; class Magnoliopsida; order Asterales; family Asteraceae; genus Arctium; species Arctium lappa. The sequence continues at coordinate 13,508,040 of CM042056.1, read as the reverse complement.
ATATATATACATATAAACAAACATACATTAACGAACGTAAATGAACGAACGAGCTCATTGTTAATGTTCGTTCATTTAACTAAACGAACAAAAAATTGTATTCATGTTCGATTAATACTTAAATAAACGAATATAAACGAAATTCTCCCGAACGGTTCGCCAAACGTTTGGTTCATTTACAGCCCTAGCACTACTAAATGCTAACCAAATAACCTCTTGGTTCGCTAAACGTTTGTATATTCTTAGTAGTAGTTATCGTAATTCATTTTACAATTTTATGTAAACTACTAAACCGCCTAACCCGCCCAATCCGCCATAACCCGCAAGAGTTGGGTTGGGTTTTACTTTTGAATGGGTTGGGTTGAGTTGAGTTTTTCCAAACCGCCATAATTGGGTTGGGTTGTAAAAATGTCTCAAACCGCCCAACCCAACCCGCGTACACGCCTATGCACAATACACTTTTCATACTTAGGTATAGGGTTAACTATTCAAAAGAAAAGCTACGCAGATTTCATAAAAAAGGTTTGGAAATATTCAATCACAAGTTTGACAAAAATTGAGATAACTAGCAATTTTAAATTTTAAAATATTCTATTTAAATAAAATGAGATAATTACCAATTTTAAGATTTAAGCAAAAAAAAAAAAAAGATAATGAGATAAAAAAAGGAAACAAGACAATTATCATTAACTTATTTTTAATACCATAATTATCATTAAATTGAAAATACCATTTCTACCCCTATTTAACCGTTTTAAATCAAAGAAATGGTGCAATCTGATTGGTCTAGATCGGTTAACATGGTTAATACCAATGTTTTGGTTAACAAAAGAAGAGAACCCTATATATATATATATATATATATATATATATATATATATATATATTTACAGCATGGTACTGTTTGAACCATGATTTACATAATCCAAAACTACAAACCAAACTGTGTAATGTGTATAAATAATACAAATCATAAACTCTACCCTGAAGTCCTAAACCTGCACGATTTGTTGTGCTACGAACGGGTTATATCGTTGAGTGATAAAATCAACATACCTAGTATTAACGAAATGGAACATAAATAAAAAAACTTAATACTCCAACCGTCCCGAATTAAGGAGTTGTTTGTTTTTTTCAAAAACCTTTCAATGGCTCTTAAGTCTGAATCGATCAAACCTTTTTACATTCAGATTGTTTGTTTGTTTGTTTTTCCAGTTTTCAAAGCTTCTTAACTCTTAAATACATCTGAAATAAGAGGTGGTGATCTAACTTCTTAATGTTAGAAAAGAGGGGGCAAGGCAATTAATCAGGTGACCGAAATTCTTGAGAATCGTATAGTTTCACTTTTCGAATTGGTATTTCGACCCTATGCCTGAGTTGAACGAAATCCAATATGGGATAAGGCTCAAGAACACTATCGTTTTTAGGCACAAAAACGAGAGCAGATTTTGCTGGAGAGTATATAGAGATTGTTTAAAATTGTGAGTCTAAAACTTGAGTATATATGGTATATATACTAGTCCCATTCGCAAAATAGGAAAATAACTGAAACGACAATGATTGCAAATCATTAGCAATTATAATCGGTTACAATCAATTTAACTAAAATCATGGACTGGAAATAACTGAGCATTAAATGTTCAGTAACTACAGGTTTAGAGACAGCCAATCCAGATATAGTAACTAGAGCCTCTGGTCCAGAGACTCCCACCAGAGGCTCTGGAGAGACGCCCACCAGAGGCTCTGTAGAGACCCACCAGAACCTCTGTAGAAATCCACCAGAGCCTCTGTCGAAATAGGCATCAGAGCCTCTATAGAGAGCTTCTGATCAAGTTTTTCCACTGCATTCCAAATCCAAAATTCTGAAGAGCTTTTGGGGCGCTACCCCAAACCCTGCGTGGCTCTGCTGTAACACCCTAAAAATCAGGGTGAATTTAAAATTCGAAATTCCGGCAATATGACGTCTAAATAAATAGCAATCCTGAACACCTAATCAAGGGGAACATTAAACCTGTATAAAATGGTAAGGACCAATCATGCCAAAATGTAACATCCCAAGCGGGGAATAAGATATGGTATTTACAAGTCCAATAATATGAAGAATACAATCGACAACCTAATAATCTAATTTGTCAAATAGATTACGGTCGGATGTCGCTATCCTTCCAAAAGGTGTGACTAACAAAATCGCATAAGCCGGTTTATAGATCTCCTAAAAGGACCGCTTTTAAACACATGATCGATCACTCATTCCCGTCGATTCTCGCCACTAGGATTCCCTGTCATACATGACAATCAAAGAAACAAGTGTTAGGCTAAGGCCTAGTGAGAACATGTAATCACAATGTGTCAAGATCGATTTCTTAACAAGAATAAATTCTCAGAAACAATATCAAAGAAGTTTGCGGAATAACACTTTGATATTCAATGAAACAGTAAACCAAAATAGTAAATATGAAGAACAAACTGTAAACTTGTATTGAATAATTGAAATCACAAGATTACACACTCAACCTCAATCTTGAAGAACAGACTCTTTCAAGACGAATTCTACTTCTCTAGAATTAGGATCTATGCCTTGAGGTTGATTTTCTCTCTAGAACTTAGAATGAATAATAATTGTCACTACTATTCTATACATTCTATACATATACTAATCAAAGGATAATTACAATAAATAAACATATCTTCAGTATATCTTCCATGTATATCTCTAAGCTTCCATGAATATCTTAAGTTTATCCAGCTGTCATCCTTTTCATTCGGATCTTCAAGTCATAAGCAGCACTAACTATGTTCAGCAGCATTAACTTCTTCAAGCAGCATTAACTTGATCTTAGCAGCATTAACTACTAAGCAGCACTAACCACTAGCAGTACTAACTTTGTTCAAGCAGCACTAACTTTGACTAGCAGTATTAATTCTACTAGCAGTAGTAATACTCAGCAGTATTAACCTTGAAGTCTTCTAGCAGTAGTAACTCTGAAACATCAGCATTAACCATACTTGGTAAATTCTTCAGTTCCCAACAATCTCCCCCTAACTTGACTTTTAGGAAAAGAAGTCAAGTTCTTCAGATGCTCTTCAAGATGCTTTCAACACCTCAGGTTCAATTTCCCAAATTTGGATCTAAGCCCAAACTTTGATTTACAGTTCTTCTCACCACAATCTTAGCCATCTCTGAATCTTTTGTACATACCAGTGTAGCTTTAAGCATCCCTTCTAGCTTCTCCTTGCTATGCTCATAGATTTTGTCCACCAGGTAGTATTCATGATAACAGTTGTCAATAGTAATCATGTATACTCCACAGTTTTCAAACAGTATCCATTTATCAATCTTCTTGAATATGAACTCATGCTTATGATCTTTAATCCTGTAATTCACTCTTTCTGGATCAAACATCATGCACAAGTATTCCAATGTCACTTTGAGAAGATTCTCTTCAGTACCTTTCAACACAGGTTCATAAAGTTTCATCCCCACTTTGTATAATTCTTCTATATCAGCTCTTGAACAACTTCTGATAACTCTCCCCCATGTTGAATAAGCTTCAAATGAACCATCAGCTCTCTTGATTCTGAAGAAAGTCTTTCCACTGTCTCTTAGAATATCCCAGAAGATGATCTCTGGAGCTTGCATAGAGATTGGAACAGCCTTCAAAGGTTCCACTATTGTCATGTACAGATCCATACTCTCATCTGTTGGCTTACTTGACTGTTCTGGAAGTTGTACTGATTCTGCTATAGGTACCTCTGAATGCTCTGCTGTAGTACCAGCTGTTTCTTCCACTCTAGGCCTTTTAGACTGCTTTTTGGAAGCAATTGTCTTCACCCTTTTTCCAGCTTTGGCTTCTACACCAACACTCTCAGGTTCTTCCTTCTTTTCTTCTGCTTTATCTTTTGAGGGTGTGGTCTCCTCAGGGAATGGCTTTTGAATATTCAGGTCATGCCTTTCCTTCATTCTTCTCTCAGCCTCCTCCCTTTGTGCTGAATCCCCTTGGAGCTTGGCCATTTCCTTTTGATACAACTCTTCAACCTGAGTGTATGCCATATTGGTAAACATCTCCCCCTTAACACCAATTGCACCTTTCAGGAAATTTATCATTTTTATTTTTTCCTGATTGGCCAAAAATGTTTTGGAGGGTTGTCTTTTCTGTTTTGGCATCCTTTTGACTTGAAGTTTCTTGGCTTGAGCTGCTTCTTTGATGCTTTTCTGATATTCTGCATTCAACTTTCTAGCCATGATCTTTGCAAGTTCTCTATCCTTTTCTGTTTGCAACTGTTCCTCCTTTTCCATTTGGTCTTGAAGCTGCTTTGCTATTGCCTCATCCAATTCAATTTGGGACTTCTTCTTTGCAGGCATTTCAGCTTCAATCTTCTCCTTTCCTTTTCCCTTTGACTCTTTTGCCTTTTCTTTCTCCTTCTGTTGACTTCCTCCTTCATTGATGACTACTCCCTTGGCCTTTTGAGTAGGCTTAGGAGTATCATTCTTTGCTTTGACCAATGTTTCATCAATTTCCATTTCTTCAATAGAAGCAAATTATGTTTCTTTTTCTTCCTCTTCCTCCCCCTCAACCTTAAATGGCCTCTCAGCTGTACTTTCTTTCTCTGTTTCTGCCTCTTTCTCCCCCTTGTTGGAAGCATCTTTATTAGTTGACCTCTTCTTTAAGACAAACTGCTTCCTCCTCTTCTTTTGCACTAGCCTTGTCACCATTTTCTTTAATTTGGCAATCTGTACTTGTTGGGACAAGATTACCAATTTCATTTCTTCTATCTCTTTGCCTTGTTTGATGACATCCAGGTTGATGTTACCCATTGTCTCCATCAATTCATCATAGTCATATCTGTCCTCACCTTCTCCAGGAGTGTTACCCCCTATTGAAGGATCATGGGATCTTTTATTAGTGGATGTCTTCTGCCTAGCAGAAGCACTATCCACCCCCGTGGTTTCTTGGCACCTGGGACCTTTGAATGATTGCTCATTCAAAGTTGCCATGGGGGAGGTCTTATTGATGTTACCACTGTCCTCCTCTGTGCTAGCAGGAGTAGTGGCAGCCTCATCACCCATATGCTCAACCTCCTCCTCAGAGAGCACCTCCTTGGGGTTGGGAGACACCCCTTTGGTTTCCCTATTGATATTCCCTAAAGGAGAATTCTCCCTTAGAGGGCTTAAAGGCTTGGGGGTTGATGGTACAAGAAGGGAAGGAACCTTCTTTACCTGTTTCCTCTTGTATGTTTGGGTGATTGGTGAGGTTGGTTTTTCAAGAAGGGACTGGGGAATAGATTTAGAGTGGGAAGGTTGGGATTGGCTAGCAGTAGGATGGTCTAATGGGTGCCTTGACCCTGCTGCCATACCTTCATCACTGTGGGACACCACCATCATTGTAGGGAACAATGGAGTGTCAACTCCTTCCGAGTCCCCAGCAGATCTTCTCATATGTGAGAAAACCTTGCCTTTGGGGGGTTTAGGTACATATACCCCAACAAGATGAGGTATATCCGTCAATTCATGAGTAATAACTTCTTGGACAAACCTGGGGTACATAAAGAAGCTCTTTTTGTTTCCCATGTTTGAGACAAGATCACTGAAAATCATTTTTGAAAATTTGTACTTTCTGGCAGTGGCCAAGCACACCAAAGCATAAGCAATGGTGCTGCTGAACTCACTCCATCCAGTAGTCTTTTTGGAGATACAGTGCATAAGGGTATGGACAAAGAAACGCCATTGGGGTGAAAATTTGGCTTTCGAGAACTTGAACACACCCAATGGGCCTCCATACCCCATTCTTGTAAGAGAAGAGAACAGTTCATCATTTGGGATAGAAGTCATACCAGAGGCATCGTCTAGACGTAGACTGGTGCGAATAACTTCTTCAGTAACTGTCAAGGGTTTGTCACACACCTTTGTCTTAATCATTTGCACACCATTCTTAGTGATAATGGTGGCATTTGCCCAGAATTGCCTTTGATGCTCGATATAGATTGTAGGCGATACAGTAAGAGCATGGGCAATATGGCTTGACTTGAGGAAATCCACAATCTGGTGGAACCCAGCGGCCTGTTTGGGCTTCTGTAGCATCGCGATTTCATTATGTTCATCTATGAATGCCATTGATGCCATTGAGCTTTGAGAAAATCTTGCCTGAAAGCTTTGAACTTGAGAGAGAAAGCGTTTAGAGCGCAAGTGAACAGTATGCAAAGAGTCGTTATGAACTTTTAGGCGGGCAAAGGGTATTTATAGTATTCGGGACATAAGCAGTATTAACCACTAGCAGTATTAACTGCGAGCAGTATTAACTGCGAGCAGTATTAACTGCGAGCAGTATTAACTGCGAGCAGTATTAACCACTAGCAGTATTAACTAACTAGCAGTATTAACTGCGAGCTGTATTAACCACTAGCAGTATTAACTAACTAGCAGTATTAACTGCGAGCAGTATTAACCACTAGCAGTATTAACTGCGAGCAGTATTAACTGCGAGCAGTATTAACTGCGAGCAGTATTAACTGCGAGCAGTATTAACTGCGAGCAGTATTAACTGCGAGCAGTATTAACCACTAGCAGTATTAACCACTAGCAGTATTAACTAACTAGCAGTATTAACTGCGAGCAGTATTAACCACTAGCAGTATTAACTAACTAGCAGTATTAACTGTGAGCAGTATTAACCACTAGCAGTATTAACTAACTAGCAGTATTAACTGAATTGAGTACTGCTTTGAATGCCCTGAAAAGGTAGATTAGTAACACCAAGAATACATAATATACAGGTATTTTAACCACTTGTTGAAAAGATGCTTATTCAGAGTTGATCATTCCCACACTTGTTACCAAGAAAGTGAATCTACCCACATCAAAAGCTTTGGTGAATAGATCAGCAAACTGGTTGTCAGTATGAACTTTTACAACTTGAATAAGTTTCTTTTCATTACAGTCTCTTATGAAGTGATACCTGATCTCAATGTGCTTTGTCTTTGAGTGCTTGACAGGATTGTTCACAATGCTAATAGCACTGCTATTGTTAATAAAGATTGGAGTGTGTAGAAAGGTTACCCCATAGTCCAACATTTGATTCTGAATCCATAAGACTTGAGAACAGCAACTTGCAGCTGCTATGTACTCTGCCTCTGTTGTAGATGTGGACACTGTGGTTTGTTTCTTGCACTGCCATGAAACTAGTCTTGCACCCAAAAACTGACATCCTCCAGAAGTAGATTTTCTGTCCAAGTTTGCCCTACTTAGATCACTGTCTGAGTATGCTAGTAGGTCAAAGGGTGAGTCATGAGGATACCAAAGTCCCAATCTGGGTTGCCCTTTGAGATATCTGAATATCCTCTTAACAGCTTGAAAGTGAGATTGCTTTGGCCTAACTTGGAATCTTGCACATACACAGACTGGAAACATTATATCTGGCCTAGATGCTGTGAGATACATGAGAGAGCCAATCATGGATCTATAATGATGCACATCCATGTCCTCCCCCTCAAGATCTGCTGTTATCTGCTTGTGTGTCTCCATTGGTGTGCTGGCAGGTTTTGAATCTGAGAAACCGAACTTGGTTAGAATGTCCTGCACATACTTGGATTGACAGATGAAGATGCCATCTGACTTCTGTTGAACTTGGAGTCCAAGGAAAAAAGTAAGTTCCCCCATGGAACTCATTTTGAACTTTTGATGCATTAGGTCCTCAAACTCCTTGCACATGTTGTCTCTTGTAGATCCAAAGATAATGTCATCAACATAGATTTGGACTAGCAAGATATCCTTCTTCTTTCTCTTGATAAATAAAGTCTTATCAATGACTCCTCTTTCAAAGCCATTTTCCAAGAGATAGGATGACAGAGTGTCATACCATGCTCTTGGAGCTTGATGCAGTCCACAAAGAGCTTTCTTCAATTTGTATACCCTGTCTGGATAGCTTGGGTTTTCAAACCCTGGTGGTTGACAGACATATACCTCTTCTTCAATTGAGCCATAGAGAAATGCACTTTTTACATCCATTTGATAGACTTTGAAGTTCATGTAAGAAGCATAGGCTAGGAATAATCTGATTGCTTCTATCCTAGCCACAGGTGCAAAAACTTCTTCATAATCTATACCCTCTTCTTGAGTATACCATTGAGCCACCAGCCTTGCTTTGTTCCTTATGACAATTCCTCTTTCATCTCTCTTGTTCCTGAAAATCCACTTAGTGCCAATTGCTCTGTGACCTTTAGGAAGGTCTACTAGATCCCATACATCTTGTAGCTTGAACTGTAACAGTTCTTCTTGCATTGCTTCTATCCAACTGGATTCTTTCATAGCATCATGTGCCTTTTTAGGCTCAAGCTAGGATAGAAAACAAGAAAGCACTGTATGCTGTTGATCTTACATTTCTTGAAGCCTGCTTTGATGTCTAGTCATCATAGGAGAAGATATATCTCCTATTACAAGCTGAGGAGGATGATTCTTTTGAATCCTGGTGTTTTGACTAGGTTCTTCATTAAGTCCTTCCTCTATATTAGAGTCATTCAACTCAACTGAGGTGTTTTCAGCAACTACTTCTGATTCTTTATTTTCTTGAGTCTCCTCATCTCTACTTTCTTCTTCACTCTGACTTGGTTCAGTAGATGGTTCCTTTTCACAGTCTTCAACAGAATCCACTGTGGGTATGGGAAAGATCACAGATTTAGATATACTTTCTTGAACTTGTCTAGTCCCTGATCCTCCACATCCTGAACCTGCATAATCATCACTACTGAAACCAAAAGAGTTAGTTAGTGAATCAATGTCAAATAGCCACTGAGGACCAGACCCAATAGGATTTGGTGTGTTCTCATTGCATTTGACGTTGTCACTTTCTTCAATTATTCTAGAAGATGAGTTAAAAACTCTGTAGGCCTTACTCTGAGATGAATACCCAACAAGAAATCCATCATCTGCCTTGCTATCAAACTTACCTAGGTGAGTTTTGGTATTGAGAATTGTACAAGTACACCCAAAAGGTTTGAAAAATCCAATAAAGGGTTTTCTTTTATTTAAAAGCTCATATGGTGTCTTGTTCTTTGGCTTAACTACTAGAACTCTGTTTTGGACATAACAGGCAGTATTAACTGCTTCAGCCCAAAAGGTAATTGGCAGTTTTGAATCAGCCAACAAAGATCTAGCAGCCTCTATTAGTGTCCTATTTCTCCTCTCAGCAACTCCATTCTGTTGAGGAGTCCTAGGGGCACTATATTGTCTCTCAATACCTTTTTCTTCACAAAAGGTGTTTAGATCAAGATTTTTAAATTCAGTTCCATTGTCTGATCTAATGATTTTTACTTTTTGATTAGTTTGGTTTTCAATTCTTAGGATAAAGGATTTGATCAGTCCACTTGTCTCATCCTTATTCCTTAGAAAATATACCCAAGTAAATCTTGAGTAATCATCAACAATAACTAGGCAGTAAGATTTCTTGCCAATACTCATAACATTTGTAGGACCAAACAGATCCATATGCAATAACTGGAGACAAAAAGAAATTGTATTTATCTCTTTGGTCTTATGAGAAGTTTTATGCTGTTTGCCTTTAAGGCAAGCAACACAATGATCATCACATGAAAAGACTTTAGATGGTAAACCTCTTACAAGGTTGTTTTTAACAAGTTTGTTCATAGTCTTAAAATTCATGTGACACATCCTTCTGTGCCAAAGAGAGGATTCATCTACAGAAGCTTTTGAAACAAGACAATTTAGAGATAAATCACTATCAACATTGTCCATATCTAGACAATAAACATTGTCCTTTCTTGGAGTTCTAAGTAGTATCATGCTTTCATCAACTACCTTGAACCCTGGAGCAAGGATCATACACTCAGTATTAGTGAATAATATGCTATGTTGTTTGTCACAAACCCGTGATACACTTAACAGGTTGTACTTCAATTGATCAACATAGTAGACATCCTCAAATGTCATCTTACCTTTGGTGACATTACCTTTGCCACTTATTTTACCTCCAGTAAGATTATCTCCAAATGCAACATGTCCTCCATTGATATGCTTGAAATCCTGAAGGCATGACATGTTGCCTGTCATGTGCCTAGAGCAACCACTATCAACATGCCATATGCTCTTCCTCTTGAGCTGTTGGCTGCCCTGCGCATAAAATAAATCAGTTAGTATGAATTAGGAACCCAAGCCAAGGTGGTCTTGGGTACCCCTTTCTCATCAAAGTACTTGCATTCTTTCTTGACAAGATTTTTAAAATCAGAACACTTAGTATTTGAATACTTTGTCAAGATTATTGGTTTAGCAACATTAATACTAGAAGCATCACTATCTTTAGAAGTACTAACAGAGTTAGCAGTACTAACAGGTTTGGCAATATTAACCTTGTTGGCAGCACTAACAGAGTTAGCAGTATTAACATTTACAGAAGTACTAACAATGTCAGCAGTACTAACATTGCTAGCTGCAGTATTGCTTCTAGCAGTACTATCACTGTTAGCAGCACTATTTGTAGTAGCAGCACTAACAGTTTTAGTACATTTTGGAATCCACATCTTGACATTATCTTCCACATTCTGTTTCTTCATGTGGCTTTTAGATTTAACAACTTTCTTAGCCACATGGTTCTTTTCTTTCTTCCTATAACCAAAGGATTTTTTAGTAGGTCTTTGAAAATTTATCCTTTGGTTTATAGGATTAAAGTAACAATATTTGGCAATGTGGTTCAGCTTTCCACAGATAAAACAGGGTTTTGGTCTATTAATTTTTTTCAGATCAACCTCTTGTTTTTGTGCCCATTGATTGTTCCAGTTTCTCTGATTTCCCCTTGGTTTATCATGTTTTTGGGGCTCAGATTTATTGCATGCACATTGTTTGCAAGGGATAGGGTTCACAACAGTGGTCTGCTTATAGTGAACATTCTTGTTCTTTCCCTCAGTCTTTTCTATCTCTTTGGACTTGATCCAGTGCTTTCCACATCCCTCATTGGTGATTATGTGGTTTTCTTTAGGAATCTCACCACTTACAGTATTGTCCTTATCCTTGACAACTTCTTTCTCAATTTTATCCTTAACAACCACTTCATCTAAGGGATCTATCTCAGTGGCTCCCTTAGGTAGATCCTTCCTATCCTTTGTTTCTAACAACTCTGAACTAGGAGGGATGTAGTTGTTGTTATAGGGTGGTGGTGTGGTATTGTACCCTATTCCTCTTCTCAGTTTATCATGAATCTGAGTTTGTAACAAAGAATCCATTGCTTTGGAAGCATTAGAAAACTTTTCTACATCAAGTTTGACTTTAGCTAGCTCTCCTCTTAGCTTTTCACTCTCTTCCTTAGATTTGGTCAGTTGAAGCTCTAAGTCATTCTTCTCCCACTTCCAGTAATTTGTGTCATAAGAGTGTTGAAGCTCATTAGCTTGAAAACCCTTAATCTGCTCTTCAAATCTCTCAACAATCCTCACATAATCTTTTATGTCTTTTTCCAATCTCTTAAGGTCATCACTCATGTTCTGGTTGTGATCCCTATACCTTTTAACAGTGTTAATGCAATTTTGAGAACAAAGATTGGAAGTTACCTCTGTAGGGAGATCAGACACCTCTGCCATTAGAGCTTGATTCTGGATGGCCTCTTCAGCTTGATCACTCCAATCAAACCCAATACCTTGTTGAGAGACAAGGGCTTGTGCAGAGTTTCTGTTGAAGATTCCAGATTGAGCTTGTTGGTGGTTGTTTTTCTGAGACATTTCACTTCTGCATTCTCTAGCAAAGTGTCCCTTTTGATGGCATTTGTAACATTCCACCTTAGACTTGTCAAATCCTGCTCCATCTTCTCTTCTTTGGGAGAAGTTGTTCCTCCCAGTTCTTTTGATAAACTTTTTAACTCTCATGGAGAGCATGGCCATCTGCCATTTAATGTCCATCTCTTCAAGATCATCTGGATGGAGTTGTTCCAAGTCATCATTAATGAGAGAAGAGTTTCCATGACTTGCCAGAAAGGCCTCAAACACAGTTTCAGTGCCTTTCTCTTGGTTTGTTCCATTGGCAGCACTAACTGATTCAGGGTTGGAAGTAGAATCAGTTGATGCTGAAAGGAGTGCGGCATTGTGAACATACCCAGAAGGCCTCTTTTTAGCCTCTACCTCAGATTCAAAAACTCTTAGATCATTATAGAGATCATCAAGTTCCTTTTCTTCTAGTTGATCATTCTGTCTGAAAGACACAGTATACATGGTCCATTCATCACTCAAGGATCTTAGAAACTTTCTGTTCAGATCATCTTGATCAATTTGTACTCCCACTGTAGCTAGTTCACCAATAAGTTTGTTGAACCTGTCAAAAGTTTGAGTCATGGACTCATTCTTGGTTGACATAAAGTTCTCATATTGTTGCTTCAGAATGGCTTTCTGATTTCTCTTGGTACTTTTGGTACCAGAGAATCTCTTCTCCAGAGCATTCCAGAGCATCTCTGCATCAGTGCAGTTACAGAACTGATGTTGATATTCATTGGGAATAGCCAAGAGCAAGGTGCTCAAGGCTTTCATCTCTGTCTGTCTGATCTTTCTTTCTGCATCAGTTTTTGGTGGAGTTCTCTTTCCATCTGCACCAATCTTTCCTTCTTCAGAAGGACCATTCTCTATGATGTCCCACATAGAATAGTCAGTGAGGAGTATGTACTGCTTGATTCTGATCTTCCACATATCAAATTCATTGGGTCTAAGCATTGGAACCTTTGAGACCAAAGTACTGCTTGATTCTGCAAGATTTTCCATCTGAGAAACCAGGCTCTGATACCACTTGTCAGGATCGATTTCCTAACAAGAATAAATTCTCAGAAACAATATCAAAGAATTTTGCGGAATAACACTTTGATATTCAATGAAACAGTAAACCAAAATAGTAAATATGAAGAACAAACTGTAAACTTGTATTGAATAATTGAAATCACAAGATTACACAATCAACCTCAATCTTGAAGAACAGACTCTTTCAAGACGAATTCTACTTCTCTAGAATTAGGATCTATGCCTTGAGGTTGATTTTCTCTCTAGAACTTAGAATGAATAATAATTGTCACTACTATTCTATACATTCTATACATATACTAATCAAAGGATAATTACAATAAATAAACATATCTTCAGTATATCTTCCATGTATATCTCTAAGCTTCCATGAATATCTTAAGTTTATCCAGCTATCATCCTTTTCATTCGGATCTTCAAGTCATAAGCAGCACTAACTATGTTCAGCAGCATTAACTTGATCTTAGAAGCATTAACTACTAAGCATCACTAACCACTAGCAGTACTAACTAGCTAAGCAGTACTAACTTTGTTCAAGCAGCACTAACTTTGACTAGCAGTATTAATTCTACTAGCAGTAGTAATACTCAGCAGTATTAACCTTGAAGTCTTCTAGCAGTAGTAACTCTAAACCAGCAGCATTAACCATACTTGGTAAATTCTTCAGTTCCCAACACAATGTAAATATTGGAATGAAATTATAATATGTGACTATCCAAGCATTTATTGTTTCTAACCAACTCGCTCGGATTGTCATTGAACGCATAATGCAATGCAACTCTTGACATCATGCCTACGAATCCACTCAAGCCATATGGTTGTTAGCATCAGTACAAACCGGTTCTTTAACCATTCAAGGCATCAACCCAAACCGGGTCTTTAGCCTATTTGAGACATCAACCCAACCGATGTATTTTTACATCCCACAGCTTCGGCAGATCGCTTAGCCCCGTTCATCTTCGGCGCCGGGTCTTTAGCCTATTGGAGACATCAACCCAAACCGGGTCTTTAGCCTATTAGAAGTGAGCCATTGTAACCAACATAAAGACTTCTACTCACCTACGAACTCATAGTTTATGATAAGGTCAATGATCATTTCAACCCAATTCCTCAATTTTAGATCACCTTCAACATTTGAGTTTTTAGGTCAAACTTCACAAAATCAACCAAGAGCTAAGAAGACATATACATTTAAGGATTTAAAACCATGTTAGACACAATTATGAGTATAATGGTCAAGTAAACACTCACCTTGATTGAAATTATTAATAAACCCTAGTTGACAAGAGTTTGAGAGGAGGAGAGATGAACTTGGATCTTTAATCACAACCAACCTAAATCAACCATGGAATCTCATTTAATGCATTCCCTTTAAGAGAATTTAATGAAGGGGAAGAGTTCTTACCTTTTTTCTCAGAGGAAAATCGCCAATGCTATGAGAGAAATGAAGTTAATGCCATTTGGGTCGACCTACCCCCTTTTTAATCTGCGCAGGGGTCGCGTGCGGATGCCTGCGTGGCTCAAATCGCGTGGCTACTGGCGCAGATCACTGGAGTGGCACGCGTCCAGAGCATGACACGGATGCCCACGCGGCCCAATCCGCGCGGCAACTCGCGCTGAACACTGGGAGCAAAACCTTACTTAGTCAAATATACTCAAAACCAAGACATCAAAAGCCCAACTAATACCGAAGGTTAAAACTATGCTACTAGTGGTATATAAATACCACGAGAATACATCGCTCGTCTAAAATTCGGGGTGTTACAATCCTCCCCAACTTGGAGGAGATTTCGTCCTCGAAATCTAAGCTAAGAAAACAGGTGAGGATATCTACGCTTCATGTCCTCCTCGGCTTCCCATGTTACATTAGCGCCACGATGATGCTTCCATTGAACTTTGATCAAAGTAACCTTCTTATGACGAAGTTTCTTCGTCTTCCTTTCCAAAATTGCGTCGGGTTCTTCAATACAAGGGTTTCCCTCATCCACTCTAATTTCGAAGAGTGGGATAACAATCTCCTCTGCTAGACATTTGCGAAGGTAGCATACATGGAATGTGTTGTGGATTCCATTCATCTCCGAAGGGAGTTCCAATTGGTAGGCTTGGAGCCCTACCCGCTTAATCATGGTGAATGGCCCAAGGAAACGGGGACTTAACTTCCCACGTTTTTCGAACCGAATAATACCCTTCCAAGGGGACACTTTCAACATAACACAGTCTCCCACTTGAACTCTATCGGTCGCCTCTACTTGTCAGCATAACTTTTCTGCCGGTCTTGAGTCGCCTTCAAGCGCTCGCATATACCTTTCACTTTGTCTGTCGTCTCTTGCACAATCTCAGGCCCGACAAACTACTTATCTCCCACTTCAAGCCAACATACGGGAGTTCACCATTTACGACCATACAATGCCTCGAACGACGCCATTCCGATACTCGAGTGGTAGCTATTGTTATACGCAAACTCTACCAAAGGTAGGTGCGAGTCCCAACTACCCCCGAAATCGATTACACAAGATCTCAACATGTCTTCAAGTGTTTGAATCGTCCTCTCGCTTTGGCCATCGGTTTGGGGATGGTAGGTTGTGCTCAGCTTCACACGCGTACCCAATTCTTTTTGCAGTCCGTCCTAAAAGTGTGACGTAAACCGACTATCGCGATCCGAGAAAATAGATAGTGGCACGCCATGATGGGATATCACTTCATCAATGTACAACTTTTCTAGCTTATCCATAAGTAAAGTTTCCCGCATGGCCAAGAAATGCGCGCTCTTGGTCAAGCGGTCTACTATCATGTAACCACCTCAAAAATCAGAGTAAATGGGATCACTCCTTAAGACTATACAATTCTATACAAGGATTTCATCAAAAGAATGGGACTTAACAATGCCCAACAACAATACTTAAAACATCTCCAAAAACCCCGAGACTCAAAACTCGTCTCTCCAAAAACCCCGGCACCCACCGCTAATGGAAACCTGTTATACACATCATTTGAGAAAAAGTGTCAGACTATAAAGCCTGGTGAGAACATACAGTTTATAAAGCTCAAAAGATAAAACATCAGTATCATAAAGGAATCTTTTCATAAAGGTTTAGTTCGTAAAGATAACATTTCGCCACAACCGGGCCTCTTCGGTCCAAAACTCTTAAACGGTGATAAAAGGACCATTTTACCAAGGAGAGTGGTGTAACACAAAGTAGACCACAAATCCGAGTTATGAGCTAAACACTTGGAGTCCTCAGCAATGAACCCAGAGTCCGTGCTACGAGGTGAGATCGCGCTCCCAAGGGAAACCAATGTATACTCCTTCACTAGGATCACCATGAACCATGGCTAGTAACCGGCCTCACATAACCGTACCATAAACTCATCACGGAACATGTGATCCATAGCTACATATTTGGGGAATATAGCCTCCCAACAAAACAGTCTACTCCAAAACCTAGGGATCCACTAGTAATGGTAAGGAATCGTCACAACAACATATGTGACCAACCATAAATAAATATATGGTAATAGGTACATTTTATAAACAAAATGCTACTTCCAGTTCAACTTCTGGTAAGAATGAAAATCATTAAAATGAGTTCATAAACATTCTTTTTACATAATCACGTAATGTGCAAGTAAAACATCATTTTACTTCAATAGGGCGAAACCCGTCATTTTGGTCAGAACTGACCAGGAACCCCGAGAATCACCAAAAACTTCATTTACAACAAAATGTAGAGAACATAAAATCATACCGTAGAAATACTTTAGATTTCGCAAATAAGAGTTTTGACATCTATAAAGTTTGTAAAATGATAGTAGGAACTCACCGGTAGGTTTTCAGAATAAAACCCGGAAAACCAGATAATGATCACGACGTAGAGGTGAAGCTTAAAACACCGACCCTCGCTAGAAACACCGAAAACTAGCAACCCAAACGAGCCTTGAAGATCGAAGAAGAAAAAGAGAGAAAAAGAAGAGAGAGAGAGAGAGAGAGAGAAAAACTGAGATTTTTGAAAAATCTCAACAAAACTGAGATATTTAGCAAGACTTGCACACCTCCCAACACAGCGCATGGCCCGTGCGTTTTCCAAAGGGAAGAGCGCATGACCCGTGCGTTTTCCACTGCCTCGCACACTATTTCATGCGCACGACCCGTGCGCATTTCCTGAAGGATGGCGCACGACCCGTGCGCCCTGTAGACAGAAACATCCTCTTCATTTCTTCTTTACAACCTCTCAAAACCAAACGAAAATTCGGGGTGTTACATATCACCCAGATGGTGTCGTGACCTCTTAAGGTCTTTGGCAATTTCGTAACGAAGTCCATCGTGATGTGTTGCCACTTCCATTCCGTAATCTCCAAGGATTGTAGGGTTCCATAAGGTTGTTGGTGCTCGACCTTCACTTGCAAACAGGTCACGCATCGCTCCACGTACGCATTGGCATTGAGATAAGGCGTCAAGCTCGTTATGGCGCGCCATGGCACGCCATGGCGTGTTATGGCGTTACAACTTCGAATTTGTGTACTTCGAAATTCGATTGGAATTTACCCATTAGTATCGATTATAACTTAGATTTTTTTTGTTTATCATTTCATATGAATTTAAATTGTTAATAACTCGTTCATTATTGTTCAAGACACCGATAAAAAACACACACATACACATATATACATATAAATTATATACAGATTTGCCGCCTTAAGCCACGCCTTGGAAAACGCCATGGCCTCGCCATAACTCGTAAGGCTTGAGGCTTGACCTCGTCGCCATGCCATGTCTCACGCCATTTAGAACCTTGCTCGTAGCCCTTTCGACTGAGAGCATCGGCGACGACGTTTGCCTTACCCGGATGGTAAAGCAACTCGCAATCGTAATCCTTTAATAACTCCAACCACCTCCGTTGCCTCATATTCAGCTCCTATTGATCAAAGATATGCTTCAAGCTCTTATAATCCGTGTAGAGAGTGCACTTTGTGCTGTAGAAGTAATGTCGCCACAATTTCAAGGCAAACACTACCGCCGCCAACTCCAAATCATGGGTAGGATAGTTGACTTCATGAATTTTGAGCTGCCTTGATGCGTAAGCGATTACATTGCCCCTTTGCATTAAGACACACCCTAAGCCCATCTTTGAGGCATCGCTATACACCACAAAGTCCTCCGTCCCTTCGGGTAAGGATAGGATCGGATCTTCACAAAGTTTCCTTTGTAACGTCCGAAATGACTTCTCCTGAGACTCGGTCCACACGAACTTCACATTCTTCTTGGTCAAAGCCGTCAATGCTGAAGCAATCTTGGAGAAATCTTGAATAAATCTTCGGTAATAACCCGCTAACCCCAAGAAGCTTCTGATCTCGGATGGAATCTTAGGAGGTTCCCAACTCATCATGGCTTCTATCTTCGCGGGGTCCACCTTCACACCATCATTCGAGACTACATGTCCCAAAAACTGCACATCCTTCAACCAAAATTCACACTTGGAGAATTTTGCATAGAGCTTCTCCTTCCTCAAGACTTCCAACACGTCCCGAAGGTGGTGCACGTGATCGGATTCATCCTTGGAGTAAATCAGAATATCGTTGATGAACACAATAACCGACTTGTCAAGAAACGGTCGGCACACACGGTTCATCAAGTCCATGAACACCTCCAGGGAGTTCGTCAAACCAAAAGGCATCACTAAGAACTCATAATACCCGTAGCGCGTCCTGAATGCGGTCTTTGGAATGTCTTCCTCCTTAACTCTCACTTGATGGTAGCCTGAACGTAGATCGATCTTCAAGAAGCATCCCGCTCCTTGAAGTTGGTTGAATAAATCGTCGATTCTAGGGAGTGCGTACTTATTCCTTACGGTCACCTTATTCAACTCCCTATAGTTTATGCACATCCGCATGGTGCCATCCTTATTCTTCACGAACAAGACCGGTGCTCCCCATGGCGACGAGCTCGGTCTCACGAATCCTTTCTCAAGAAGGTCTTGTAGTTGCCCCATCATTTCTTTCATTTCTGATGGGGCTAAATGGTACGGAGCCCTAGCTATTGGGGCCGCTCCCGGAGTTAGGTTAATCTTGAATTGCACCTGGCGATTGGGTGGTAGTCCAGGCAAGTCGTCTGGGAATACGTCGAGAAATTTCTTTACCACCCCCACGTCTTAAAGCTTTTTCTTCTTGAGCTTGGCATCTATAACGTATGCCAAAAAGGATGAGCCTCCTTTCGATAAACACTTCTGTGCCTTCGCCATACTAATAATTGCCACCTCGCCCTTCCGTCTTTCGCCGTACACGGTTACCGAATCATCATCCGAAATTGGAATTCGTATCAATTTCTTTGCACAAATGATCTCGGCATGGTTATCCGCTAGCCAATCCATTCCGATAACAACATCAAATCCTCCGATGATCATCGGTATTAGATCAACCGGAAATTCTTTTTCTTCGATTTCCAATTCGCAACCCCTAAGAATATCCCAAACTACTACTTGGTCTCCATTTGCTAATTCTACCACTAAAGCATCCTCTAAGTTATCAGTGGGCATAGTTAACTTTTGACGAAAATCATTCGACACAAACGAAAAACTTGCGCCGAAATCAAACAGTATACGCGTAGGTACG
This sequence comes from Arctium lappa, assembly GCA_023525745.1. Taxonomy (NCBI): domain Eukaryota; kingdom Viridiplantae; phylum Streptophyta; class Magnoliopsida; order Asterales; family Asteraceae; genus Arctium; species Arctium lappa. The sequence goes on along the minus strand of CM042056.1, from coordinate 13,488,660 downwards.
AAGTTTAGGAAAAACGTACCCAACACTGCATTAGTCGAAGCCTTTGCTTCCTCGGTGGTCATTTGAAACGCTCTTCCGGTTGCTCTAGGAGGATCCGTCTTCTTTGCTACACTTCCCCACGTCTTCAACTTTGGGCATTCGCTCCGGATATGACCCGGTTCCAGGCATTCGTAACATGTGATCCCTTTGACCGGGCAATCGCGACGCTCATGACCCGATTTCCCGCACTTTGTAACACCCTGAATTTTGGGGTTGGGTGAGAAGTTGACCTTTACCCAAAGTTCAAGGGGGTGAAATGTAACTTGGGCTATATAAATATAAATCAAATATGAGATATTTTCTAAATATCTCATTTGATCAGTTTTGGTTTTGAGAAGTCAGAGAGAAAGAAGGAGCAGGAGAAGAAGCTTTGTAAAGGGTCGATCGTTTCGGGCAAATCGAGGTACGAATCTAGCTTAATGCTTTGATCTGAATCCTTTTAGCCGTGTAGAATCTCGTTGTGAAGGTTTTGAACCGTTCCATATTGAGATCTGAGTATTTCTCATTTTGGATCTGGGTTCTCGTCGATCTGTTCTTGATGAACAAGACGATGGTCGTTCGACCGGTGTGTCGTTCGACCGGATGGCCCCTCGACCGAAGGCCCTTTGACCGGAACCTGTTCGACCGGTGTTGTCCTTCAACCGGGGTAGTGTTCGACCGGGGTGGTGTTCGACCGGTTGTTGCCTTCGACCGGTTTAGGTTTCTGTTAAGTTGTTAGCTTCTGTGTCTTTGAGTTCTAGTCTTGTAGCGAGAAGGTTTTCTGTATTTCGACTTACCGATTCTTTCGGTGTTGTCATAGGTAGTGCTCGTTAAGAAGAAGGAAACAGAGGTGAGTTCCTACTATCATTTTAAACTGTATACATATCAAAAGTTACCTTTTTAGACCTTATATTATTAAAGTAAAATGATGTTTTACTTATGCGTTTATGCAAAAAGAATATTTAAAGGTTCCCTTCTAAATGATTTTCATTCGTACCAGAAGTTGAACTGGGAATAGCATTTTGTTGATAAATTGTATTTATACCATATATTTATTTATGGTTGGTCAGATATGTTGTTGTGACGAGTCCTTACCATTAATAGTGGATCCCTAGGTTTTGAGTAGACTGTATTGCTGGGATGATAAATTCCCCAAATTTGTAGCTATGGATCACTTGTTCCTAGAGGGCAACTTGGTACGGTTATGTGAGGCCGGATACTAGCCATGGTTCATAGTGATCCTAGCGAAGGAGTATACATTGGTTTTGCGCTTGGGGCTTGATCTCACATTGAAGCACGGACTTTGTGATTCGTATCCGCGGATTCCAATTGGTTTAGCTCGTAACTCGGATTGTTGGCCTAACTTTGTGTTACGCCACAATCCTTGGTAAAATGTTTTGTTTTCGGTCCTTTTATGGCATGTTTATAACGAAAAAGCCCGATTGTGGCAAGGACCTAAATTGTAAATTTAATCTCTTTGGAAATGTTATCTTGGAACTGATGTTTTATCTTTTGAGCTTATAAACTGTATGTTCTCACCAGACTTTTAAGTCTGACACTTTTTCTCAAATGGTATGTGTATCAGGTTTCCATTAGCGGTGGGTTGCCGGGGATTTTGGAGAGACGAGTTTTGAGTCTCGAGGTTTTTGGAGATGCTTTAGTATTGTTGCTGGGCATTGTTAAGTCCCATTCTTTTGATGAAATCCTTGTATAGGATTGTATAGTCTTAAGGACTGGTCGCATTTATGGGAAGTTAATGGAATTACTTTCGTCATGTTGTCAGGTTTCCAAGTTTTAATTTACGCTGATTTTTTGAGGTGTTACAAGTTGGTATCAGAGCTGTAGTTTAAGCGAACTAGGCATGAATGTAAGATGTCTAGACTTAGACTGCGTATACTAAGAATTGATCCGCGAGATTTGGGTAGAGCTCCTAAGATGGGTTAGTCTTAGAGTCGACGGAAAGTACGTTTATCAGGCGTTGTAGTAGTGGTGACAAGAACCGTTATGTGTTGTATGTTCATAATTTCACTTAGCTAATGTTATTATGAGGATATTGTACGTAAGAGTGCTTGATTTGCTGTTATTATGACAATTGGTAATGTGGTAGTACGTTTTCCTTTCGTGTTTTCTTCTCTCTCTTATCTCTTCCTCTGCTCTGTGTAGCAGTTCAGAATGGTAGGTACGCGCGGAAGACCGCGTACTCGTGTTGATGGTCTGGAAGCGACAGCTTCTACAACGGGTCAGCCGGAAAGAGTTGAGGTTGTTATACGACCACCTGTTCAGCAAATACTAGGTGGGGGGCCAGAAGTCATTCCGCGAGTAGACCTGGCTTCGTCCCACCCAGTAATCGGGGATGCTAATCCCCAGTCAGAGTTGTTGGCCAGCGTGATGTTGGCAGTGAGGGAAGAGATGGCGAAGCAACAAGAGTTTCTGCTGAAAGCGATGGAGGACCGCGACGTGAACAATCGGAGAAGTGAGACAGTTGTGGAGAACGTCGTAGCAGGTTCTGGAGGTGATGGTATAAGGGTCACAATGGTAGAGCGCGGGATTTCTGGTGCTCTGGGGAATAGGAAGAGTTGTTCCTATAAGTCCTTTCTAGGTTGCGGACCGCCAGAATTCTTCGGTTCTGATGACCCGGTGGTGTGCGTAAAGTGGATCCGAGCGGTTGAGCAAGCTTTTGGCTCTTCCGAATGTGGTGATGATCAGAGGGTGCGGTTCGGTACCCAACTGCTGAGGGACACTGCACTCATCTGGTGGAATATCATCCAATCCACTCTATCTCCTGAAGTGTTGGCTCAGTTGTCTTGGGCCGAGTTCAAGAAAAAGTTGCTAGAGGAATTCTGCAACGAGAGGACCATGGACCGAATTGAGAAAGAATTCCGGTCTTTGGTGAAGGGAAGCCTGACGGTGAGGGAGTACACCCGTCAGTTTATGGAGAAGCTTGGTCTGGTGGGGCATGCTTCCCCAACAGAGAAAGACAAGATGAAAGCATATCTCAACGGCTTGCCAGCGGACATGCAATCTATGGTCCATAGTTTCAAAGCTTCTAACCTCCGAGAGATGGTGGAGGAAGCTCAGTTCATGGAGGAAATGTTCGCGAAGGACAAATCTGAGAAGGCAGTGGTGGTGCCTGAAAAGAGAAAGTGGGAGGGCAGTTCAGTACCTCCCAAGCGGGCCCGACCTTTTGTCGGAAATCGCAACTTCAACAGTTATCAGGAAGCTAAGTGGTGCCCGAAGTGTCAGACCAAGCATCACGGTAACTGTCACAACAATTCTCAAACTTGCTATAAGTGTGGGAAGCCTGGTCATACTGTCAGAGATTGCCTAGTCAGGGGACCCATCTGTTACGAGTGCAAGGCACCGGGGCACGTGAGAAAAGATTGCCTGAAGCTTGTGTTGGGTAGCGCGCCAGCAAAGAAGGAGAACCCTCCTAAGGTTCAGGGTCGAGCTTTTCAGATGACGACCGAGGAGGCCAGGGCATCCGCTGATGTAGTATCGAGTACTTTTCTTATAAACTCTGTACCTGCTCGTATTTTATTCGACACGGGTGCTAGTTTCTCTTTCGTATCTGAATTGTTCCGTCAGAAAATTGCTATGCCCACTACTAGTCTTGAGGATGCGTTAGTAGTAGAAATAGAAGATGGTAGACAAGTTCTGATCCGCGAAGTTCTGAATCAGTGTACTCTTAGTATCGAAAGGAGAGAATTCCTGATCGATCTACTACCAATGTCAATCGGGGGTTTTGATGTTGTAATCGGTATGGATTGGTTGTCAAACAATCAGGCCGAGTTCGTGTGTTCCAAGAAGATGATTCGACTTCCCAACCCCTCTGGCGAAGTCGTGGTCATCTATGGCGAAAAGAGAAAGGGTGAAGTAGCATTAATCACAATGGCAAGAGCACGCAAGTGTCTAGTAAAAGGATGTTCGTCTTTCCTAGCCTATGTGATCGATGTCAGGTTAGAGAAGTCAAGGCTGGAAGATGTGAAGATCGTGCGTGAGTTTCCAGATATCTTTCCGGACAACTTGCCCGGGTTGCCGCCCGATCATCAGGTAGAGTTTCGGATTGATCTTGTGCCTGGCGCAACACCGATCGCTAAGGCACCTTACCGTTTAGCACTATCGGAGATGCAAGAGATGGTAGCACAACTCCAAGAGCTATTGGAGAAGGGATTTATAAGACCGAGTTCGTCACCTTGGGGAGCTCCGGTCTTATTTGTCAAGAAGAAGGATGGCACAATGAGAATGTGCATTGACTATCGTGAGTTGAACAAAGCTACAGTGAAGAACAGGTATCCGCTTCTGAGAATAGACGACTTGTTCGATCAACTTCAAGGAGCGGGTTGTTTTTCCAAAATCGACTTACGTTCAGGTTATCACCAAGTGAAGGTAAGAGAAGAAGATGTTCCGAAGACAGCTTTCAGAACGCGTTACGGCCATTACGAGTTCCTTGTAATGCCTTTTGGCCTGACGAACGCACCAGCAGTGTTTATGGACTTGATGAATAGAGTGTGCCGACCATTCCTCGACAAGTCGGTCATTGTATTCATTGATGACATACTCGTGTACTCCAGGAGTGAGTCAGAGCACAAGCAACATGTACGTGAAGTTCTGGAAGTGTTGAGAAAAGAGAGGTTGTACGCCAAGTTTTCCAAGTGCGACTTTTGGCTTAAAGAAGTACAATTTCTGGGGCACGTAGTCACTCGGGACGGAGTGAAAGTAGACCCCTCCAAGATTGAAGCAATGATGAATTGGGAGCCTCCTAAGAGTCCATCCGAGATCCGAAGTTTCTTGGGTCTGGCGGGATACTACAAGAGATTCATCCAAGACTTTTCCAAGATCGCTTCTTCCTTGACAGTTCTAACTCGGAAGAATGTGAAGTTTGAATGGACTGAAACCCAAGAGAAGGCGTTCCGGATCCTTCAAAAGAAGTTGTGTGAAGCTCCGATCTTGACGTTACCTGAAGGGTCGGAAGATTTCATGGTTTTCAGCGACGCTTCAAAGACGGGTTTGGGTTGTGTGTTGATGCAACGAGGCAAGGTAATCGCTTATGCCTCGAGGCAGCTCAAAATACACGAGCAGAATTATCCAACTCATGATCTGGAGTTAGCAGCGGTGGTGTTCGCCTTGAAGCTTTGGCGACATTACCTATACGGCACAAAATGTACTCTTTACACGGATCACAAGAGCCTGAAGTATGTCTTTGATCAGAAAGAGTTGAATATGAGGCAAAGGCGGTGGCTCGAGTTGCTTAAAGATTACGACTGTGAATTGCTTTACCATCCCGGTAAGGCGAACATGGTGGCCGATGCGCTAAGTCGGAAGGACTATAGCGGGAGTATTCGGGCTACCCTTTCAAGGATCGAGCTAGTGTCTAGTCTTGTTGAGAAGATCAAGACGTCACAGATGGAAGCATTGTTGGAAGAGAATCTCAAAGAAGAAGTCATGACAAAACAACGTTTACTCTTGACGGAAGATAGCCGTGGAGTGAAACTGTTCAGCGGTCGTGTGTGGGTGCCCAAGATTGGGGGAAACCGTGAGCTGTTTCTAGATGATGCACACAAGTCCAAGTATTCCATTCATCCGGGAAGTACAAAGATGTACAGGGACTTGAAGCTGCACTATTGGTGGCCGGTAATGAAGCTTGATGTGGCGCGTTACGTTGAGCGTTGTGTGACGTGTTCGCAAGTTAAAGCCGAACATCAGCGACCGTACGGGAGTCTTCAGTCTTTAGATATTCCCGAGTGGAAATGGGAGCATATCACCATGGACTTCGTGACGAAGTTGCCTAAAACCCTTCGGGGACACGATACCATCTGGGTGATAGTGGATAGGTTGACAAAGAGCGCTCACTTTCTGCCTATGCGCGAGACTTTACCGATGGATAAGTTGGCGAAGCTTTATATCGATGAGGTGGTCTTGAGGCATGGGGTACCTTTGTCGATCGTGTTGGATCGCGACAGTCGGTTCACTTCGAACTTCTGGGATGTGTTTCAGAAAGAGCCTGGTACGCAAGTTAAGTTGAGTACGGCTTACCATCCGCAGACCGACGGGCAGAGAACGAACGATCCAAACCTTGGAAGACATGTTGAGGTCTTGTGTCATCGATTTCGGGGGTAGTTGGGACTCTCACCTGCCTTTGGTGGAGTTTGCTTACAACAATAGCTACCACTCGAGTATTGGGATGGCACCTTTTGAAGCATTGTATGGGCGAAAGTGTCGAACTCCCGTGTGTTGGCTGGAAACGGGAGAGAAGCAGTTCGCCGGAACTGAACTCGTGCAAGAGGCTGCCGACAAGGTCAAGTGTATTCGTGAAAGAATGAAAGCGACTCAAGATCGTCAGAAGAGCTATGCCGATAAGAAGAGGCGACCGATGGAATTCCAAGTAGGCGACCGCGTTATGCTTAAGGTATCGCCATGGAAGGGCATTATACGGTTCGGAAAACGTGGGAAGCTGAGTCCTCGTTTCCTCGGACCTTTCAAAGTACTTAAGCGTGTAGGGTTGCAGGCCTACCAGTTGGAACTGCCACCAGAGTTGAATAGAATACACAACACGTTTCATGTTTGCTACCTTCGAAAATGTTTGGCGGTAGAAGACATCGTCATTCCCCTTTCAGAGCTAAGGGTAGACGAAGGAAACCGTTGTGTGGAAGAACCCGACGCCATCTTAGAGAGAAAGACTAATAAGTTGCGTCACAAGGAAGTCACGTTGGTCAAGGTGCAGTGGAAGCATCATCGGGGAGCAAACGTGACTTGGGAAGCTGAAGAGGATATGAAGCGTAGATATCCTCGTCTCTTTGTATAGTTGGATTTCGGGGACGAAATCATTCCCAAGTTGGGAAGGATTGTAACAACCTGAATTTTGGGGTTGGGTGAGAAGTTGACCTTTACCCAAAGTTCAAGGGGGTGAAATGTAACTTGGGTTATATAAATATAAATCAAATCTGAGATATTTTCTAAATATCTCATTTGATCAGTTTTGGTTTTGAGAAGTCAGAGAGAAAGAAGGAGCAGGAGAAGAAGCTTTGTAAAGGGTCGATCGTTTCGGGTAAATCGAGGTACGAATCTAGCTTAATGCTTTGATCTGAATCCTTTTAGCCGTGTAGAATCTCGTTGTGAAGGTTTTGAACCGTTCCATTTTGAGATCTGAGTATTTCTCATTTTGGATCTGGGTTCTCGTCGATCTGTTCTTGATGAACAAGACGATGGTCGTTTGACCGGTGTGTCGTTCGACCGGATGGCCCCTCGACCGGAGGCCCTTTGACCGGAACCTGTTCGACCGGTGTTGTCCTTCGACCGGGGTAGTGTTCGACCGGGGTAGTGTTCGACCGGGGTGGTGTTCGACCGGTTGTTGCCTTCGACCGGTTTAGGTTTCTGTTAAGTTGTTAGCTTCTGTGTCTTTGAGTTCTAGTCTTGTAGCGAGAAGGTTTTCTGTATTTCGACTTACCAATTCTTTCGGTGTTGTCATAGGTAGCGCTCGTTAAGAAGAAGGAAACAGAGGTGAGTTCCTACTATCATTTTAAACTGTATACATATCAAAAGTTACCTTTTAAGACCTTATATTATTAAAGTAAAATGATGTTTTACTTATGCGTTTATGCGAAAAGAATATTTAAAGGTTCCCTTCTAAATGATTTTCATTCGTACCAGAAGTTGAACTGGGAATAGCATTTTGTTGATAAATTGTATTTATACCATATATTTATTTATGGTTGGTCAGATATGTTGTTGTGACGAGTCCTTACCATTAATAGTGGATCCCTAGGTTTTGAGTAGACTGTATTGCTGGGATGATAAATTCCCCAAATTTGTAGCTATGGATCACTTGTTCCTAGAGGGCAACTTGGTACGGTTATGTGAGGCCGGATACTAGCCATGGTTCATAGTGATCCTAGCGAAGGAGTATACATTGGTTTTACGCTTGGGGCTTGATCTCACATTGAAGCACGGACTTTGTGATTCGTATCCGCGGATTCCAATTGGTTTAGCTCGTAACTCGGATTGTTGGCCTAACTTTGTGTTACGCCACAATCCTTGGTAAAATGTTTTGTTTTCGGTCCTTTTATGGCATGTTTATAACGAAAAAGCCCGATTGTGGCAAGGACCTAAATTGTAAATTTAATCTCTTTGGAAATGTTATCTTGGAACTGATGTTTTATCTTTTGAGCTTATAAACTGTATGTTCTCACCAGACTTTTAAGTCTGACACTTTTTCTCAAATGGTATGTGTATCAGGTTTCCATTAGCGGTGGGTTGCCGGGGATTTTGGAGAGACGAGTTTTGAGTCTCGAGGTTTTTGGAGATGCTTTAGTATTGTTGCTGGGCATTGTTAAGTCCCATTCTTTTGATGAAATCCTTGTATAGGATTGTATAGTCTTAAGGACTGGTCGCATTTATGGGAAGTTAATGGAATTACTTTCGTCATGTTGTCAGGTTTCCAAGTTTTAATTTACGCTGATTTTTGAGGTGTTACACACTTGAAGCATTTCGTCCTGCCCGAGGTGCACGGACCAACATGCTTATTCCGACACTTAGGGAACCATCTAGTTTCTCATCCAACTTATTTCCCACGGTAGTTGTTGTTGAAAGGTCTCGTCTTCATTCAGGGTGTATAACTACCCTCCCATCTTCTTTTCTCAACCGATCAACTTTTCTCTACCTTGCTCGGACCATAGGAATCTTCCACCAATTGTGCCTCCTCAATTGCTTCTCGGAGGTTGGAAGCCTTGGACACCCGGACCATATTCATCATATGCGATGGAAGTCCCTTGATGTAAGCTTTAATCTTTTCTCTTTCAGTTGGGACCAAGTGCCCCACCAACCCCAATTTGTCCATAAACTAACGGTTGTATTCCTTCACAGATAGATTCCCTTTCTTCAAGTTCCGGAATTCTTCCTCTATCCGGTCCATGGCTCGCTCGTTACAAAATTCTTCCATTAATTTCTTCTTGATTCTTGAAGCTTGGCCAACTCAGTTTGGCCAACACCGTGGCCTCCACCGAAGAGGAGTACACATTCCACCATGTGAGGGTCGTCCCTCTTAGTATCTGAGAACCAAATGTCACTTTCTGACTCTCACCACATTCACTTGATCGGAAAGCCTGCTCCATCTCCCAGATCCAGTTCATACAAGAGACCGGATCATCTGATCCTTTAAATTCCGGTGGTTGGCAACCAAGGAACGCCTTAAAGGTGCAAGTCTTTGACACTCCTTGTTTCCGGGGTTGGGGTCTCATTAGTAGGAATTCCGGGTCTGGTACCCCCGGATCCCGCCACCAAAATGTTTTCCGCGACCGCTTCGTGTCTACGGTTGTTAGTATCTCGGTCTTCAAGTAGCTTTAAAAACATTTCCTGTTGTTGAGCCATCGTCGCGTTCATGGCTTGCATCATCTGATCCATCATCCTTGATTCCGGGGTCACTTCTTCCATTATCGGTTCGGATGAGACTATGTTGCGACGGGGCACATGCTTGGGCCCTCCGACCAACACATTCTGCGGTCGCGGGGGCAAGTTCACTGTCGTAACTCTAGAATGGTCGGCCGTAGATGCCGATGCCTCTTGACCCTCCGGCCGATTTCGAGTATTTACCATTGTCTGCCACACATACGCGAGAATATAGGTGAGAGATAGATTATTCGAATTATAGATAAGGAAACGTATTACTACATTAATTAATCATCATAACAATGGAAAACAAGCATAGTCACGTAAAGCATCTTCATAATAACGTTAGCTAAGTGAAATTATGAACATGTGATACGTATGAATTTTCATCATCATTACCATAATTCTCAATTTGTGTAATTTCCGTCGACTGTAAGACCGTCTTATCTTAAGAGTTCTACCCATTCTCACACGATCATAACTTAAATTCATAGCTTAAGTCTAGGTACCTACATTCATACCCAGTTCGCTTAAATTAAAGCTCTGATACCAACTTTTAACACCCTAAAAATCAGGATGAATTTAAAATTCGAAATTCCGGCAATATGACGTCTAAATAAATAGCAATCCTGAACACCCTAATCAAGGGGAACATTCAACCTGTATAAAATGGTAAGGACCAATCATGCCAAAATGTAACATCCCAAACGGGGAATAAGATATGGTATTTACATGTCCAATAATATGAAGAATACAATCGATAACCTAATAATCTAATTTGTCAAATAGATTACGGTTGGGTGTCGCTATCCTTCCAAAAGGTGTGACTAACAAAATCGCATAAGCCGGTCTATAGATCTCCTAAAAGGACCACTCTCAAACACATGATCGATCACTCATTCCCGTCGATTCCCGCCACTAGGATGCCCTGTCATACATGACAATCAAAGAAACAAGTGTTAGGCAAAGACCTAGTGAGAACATGTAATCACAATGTAAATATTGGAATGAAATTATAATATGTGACTATCCATGCATTTATTGTTTCTAACCAACTCGCTCGGATTGTCATTGAACGCATAATGCAATGCAACTCTTGACATCATGCCTACGAATCCACTCAAGCCATATGGTTGTTAGCATCAGTCCAAACCGGTTATTTAACCATTCGAGGCATCAACCCAAACCGGGTCTTTAGCCTAATAAAGACATCAATCTAAATCGGGTCTTTAGCCTATTTGAGACATCAACCCAAACCGGGTCTTTAGCCTATTGGAGACATCAACCCAAACCGGGTCTTTAGCCTATTGGAGACATCAACCCAAACCGGGTCTTTAGCCTATTGGAGACATCAACCCAAACCGGGTCTTTAGTCTATTGGAAGTGCGCCATTGTAACCAACATAAAGACTTCTACTCACCTACGAACTCATAGTTTATGATAAGGTCAATGATCCTTTAAACCCAACTCCTCAATTTTAGATCACCTTCAACATTTGAGTTTTTAGGTCAAACTTCACAAAATCAACCAAGAGATAAGAAGACATATACATTTAAGGATTTAAAACCATGTTAGACACAATTATGAGTAGAATGGTCAAGTAAACACTCACCTTGATTGAAGTTATTAACAAACCCTAGTTGACAAGAGTTTGAGAGGAGGAGAGATGAACTTGGATCTTTAATCACAACCAACCTAAATCAACCATGGAATCTCATTCAATGCATTCCCTTTAAGAGAATTTAATGAAAGGGGAGAGTTCTTACCTTTTTCTCAGAGGAAAATCGCCAATGCTATGAGAGAAATGAAGTTAATGCCTTTTGGGTCGACCTACCCCCTTTTTAATCTGCGCAAGGGTCGCTCACGGATGCCTGCACGGCTCAAACCGCGTGTCTACTCGCGCAGATCACTGGAGTGGCACGCGTCCAGAGCCTGGCGCGGATGCCCGCGCAACCCAATCTGCGCGGTAACTCGCGTAGAACACTAGGAGAAAAACCTTAGTCAAATAAACTCAAAACCAAGACATCAAAACCCCAACTAATACCGGAGGTTAAAACTATGCTACTAGTGGTATATAAATATCACGAGAATACACCGCTCGTCTAAAATTCGGGGTGTTACATCTGCCCCTTGGACCCCTTGCGGGGCGCTGCCCCTTGACCCCCTCCATTTCGTTGTGTCCGGGATCAAACTCGTCTTATAACAAGTGTGCACACCACCTAACTTGTATTAGATCACAGTTTGAGACCCATTAGCACTCGTGTTATATCCAATTACACTTAAAATGGCTGGTGACACTAAAATCACCAACACTTAAAACCTCTTATCGTTGCCTCAGTTCATATGCTCTCCTTTCTCTCAAGACGCCTCCAGACGTTTCGAAAACAAATAATCTTATTGCTTGAGATTTCAGATTTCAACATCACCTCTTATTAATCAGAAGTGAAATAAGGCTTCAGACCTCTTAAAAAACAAACGCCACCTAAGTGTCATTCTATTTTAGTCTCAAAATGAGTGTCTATTTTCTCGTTCTACCCTTATGAGATGTAGGAAATCTCTTTCTATCATCAAATGTGAAAGTGTAACAATTATACATTCCTAAAACTATGTGTCATTTTTATTGTAGACAATTATTTTGGGACGGATGGAGTAGTATTAGATAATAATAATAATAATAATATTGTAAAAATACCTTATTTTTAATCAAATTTAAAATATAAAATAATAGATTTTCAAATAAAATGAGTAACATTAAAACTATTAATGCAACATATGTATATATTGTTGACTAGTTATATGTATCCACATGCAATACGGGAGTCGTGATGACTATTAAATTAAGCTATTATATTTTATATTTTAAAACTAAAAAGTCAAACAAAATATATGTTAGTGTGATACCTTCAAAAAAATTCTATGAACACCGTGAATATTATAACTATGATCCACTCTATGAGCATTGCTACTGTGATACAAGTTGTGAAACAATGTGATTTCATGACTTTTAACTTTACTAATATATTCTTTTGTATATTGTGATGCACCATGATCCCTTTTATTAGTGGTATTGAAAGACCCAATTTTTGTTATAGAAATCAAGAAAATTAATATTTGAAAATTTTAATTTTATTAGATAATAATTAAATTGTTTATAATAATGGTAATTAATTTATTTTGTTGTTATCTGAATCCCAAAGTTATTAATTCACCTTTTATTATATAAATAATAAACATACAAAATTATCTCAAATGAGTAGTTCACATTAGATCTCACGATTATAAAAAAATTAGGAAGTTCTCATTTGATTAGGCCCCTATATATAGGTGGGTTCATACGAGAACAATATCTACTTAAGAAAACATGATAACGACTAAGTACATACAAAATCATATATGATTCACGTGTCAAAGTCGCCCGTGACTTAAGTCGCGGACAAAGTCGTCCGTGTCCATTTTTTTGGTCGTTAATGCTGAATCGTATATGATTTTGCACATATGTATATATATAGGGCAAAGTCGACCATGTCCATTCTCGTTTGAACCTCCTTTATATATATATATCTATATCTATATCTAGAGCGAGGATCATGCGAGAAGGAATGTGGACCACATAATTTATAAATTAAAAAAACCATAAATAAAAAATAAAAATAGTTTTAGAAATTAGGATAATTATCATTTTAAATTGGATAAATCCTTAAAATTCTTATTATATCTTTTAGATTTATTTATTTTTTAATTTCAATTATTTTTTAAATTTTTTTTCTAAATATACTTTTAATAAAAAAAAAATTCACAATTTTAACCAAATATCACATGTGATATCATTATATGAATATTTATGCATATCACATATCATATTATTACATGTGATAATTGTATATATATTAGTTAATCATATGTGATTATATATAGTTCTATTTATAGATCTTTTTGTGATATAAATATTATCACATGTGATAATTGTATATATTTTAGTTAATCATATGTGATTATATATAATTTTATTTATAGATCTTTTTGTGATATAAATATTATCACATGTGATAATTGTATGTATTTTAGTTAATCATATGTGATTATGTATATTTATATTTATAGACCTTTTTGTGATGTAAATATTATCACATGTGATTATGCGTCATTTATATTCAGACATATATTATCATATGTGATATTTATAAAAATCCACCTAGTAGGATCATATGTGAAACATAATAATATATCACATATGATTCAAAGCGTAAATCACATATGATTCAAAGCGTAAATCTAAAAAATAGAGAAAAAAATGGTGAAATAAATAATGAATTAGTTATGGATATCACATGTGATATTTGATGAAAATTATGATTTTATCTTAAGAAAATAATAATATAAATTTGATAAAAAAAAATTATGAATTTATTATAATTAAAAAATAAATAAATTTAAAAGATATTATGAGATTTTTAAGAATTTATCCAATTCAAATTGTAATTATCCTAATTTAAAAATAATAATTATTTATACTATTTTTTAATTAATAAATTATGTGGCTCTTATTCCTTCTCGACTTCTCACAAATTGATTACCTTCTCGTTTGAACCTGCCCCTATATATATATATGGTTGGGTTCCAGTGAGAAGTTGAGATTAACGTGAGAAACATGAGAAGCGGTTATCTACCCTTGGATGAGATATGGATGCACATTAGAATGAGATGCACCAAGATAAAATACACCGCAATGTACCAGATCAATTCCTTTCTAAACCCCAATTCATGGGTGGGCATTTGATTAAAAATGATCAACGGTTCTTCTCACGCTTCTCACATTTATCACGTTAACCTTAACTTCTCATACGATTCTTCTGAACTAATTTTTTGAATGAAAAAGTCATTAAATTTCTCATTTTAAATAATTAAATCCCTGAACTATTTTTTTGAATAAAAAAACCATTAAACTTTTTTGTTTTGAATGAAAAAACCTTAAAAATTTTCATTTTGAATGATTAAGTCACTGATTTTTTTTCCAATAAATTAAATTATCGAACTTTTAAAAATTGGTTACTTACATTATTTTAACCCAAAAAAAATCAACTGTAACCGGTTATCTTTTGATTATTCCTCTTTTAAAATGTAAAAATAGATCAAAAAGAGGGAGATCGATGACAGGGGTAACAACGTGTTAGGTGATATGGAGAACAGACAACGTTTGGGCAACGAGGAGTGGCGAGGCGAAGTGATACAATTGTTTGTGAGGGGTTCTAATGGCGTAAAGTTTGAGAATGGTAAAACTGATTTAGATTTGTTTTTATTTTAAAACCTTCATAGTTAGTTACAGGTACCTTTAAAAAAAGGTAACCAATTTTTATAAGTTTAATGGTTTACTAGTGTTGGACCCGTGCATTGCACGGGAGGATAAATTTTTTGTTGGAATACTGAACCGAGTTAAAATGAAACGTAATTTCTATGTTAACAGTTAATGAAATACAATGTGAAAAACGAATGTATTTTCATAAGTGGTTAGTGCATTGCACGGTAGGATAAATTTTTTGTTGGAATATTGAACCGAGTTAAAATGAAACGTAATTTCTCTGTTAACAGTTAATGAAATACAATGTGAAAAACGAATGTATTTTCATTAGTGGTTAACTTGCATATATTCTTAATCGTTTGTTGTTATGAGTTTGTGCAATAATATTGGTAATAGTTTTGTATTATATTATTTAAAACTCAAACGACATGTCTCACAACATATCACTATTATTGAAATAATTATAAATATGAACATACGTTTTTACAGATTTTGCAATTTTTCTGAAACCTCCTCGACAACACTTGACAATCACTTTGAACGTATAAATCTGTAGATTAATTAACAATATTCAACCCACATCAAATATGACAAAGAAAATAAATGATTTCTATCTTTTGTAACCGGCAACTCAACTGGTATAGTTCAAATTCACTCAGTACCACTTGAAAATTTATCTGACTATTGACTTCAAGACCTCATAGTATTAGTCGATAAAAATAAAGATATGTATATATATCTTATTCCCCTACTTTGAAAAATATGATTGTGGGTTTTGAAAAATATAAACAAATCCTCAGTAAATAAAATAAAATATAAAAAAGTAGTTTTTCAAATAAACAAAAATAAAGTGGAATACCTTTTGTTCAGTTGCAGGTTCCGCCATTGACACCTGACCGTTCATCTTCTTCTTGTACTCGGATGATACATAGCGAAACTATATATATTTATAATGAATGTAGAGAATATTTTAAAATCTTTTATTTTCATTTTCGATTTTACATTTAAATGTAAATATATCAAAAATATGGAAGAATATTTTTATATCTACATCGTTTCTATTTTATTTTCTTTACACTTGGTTAATTTGGAAAGTATTGTAGAATATTTTTATTTTAAAAATTACGATAATTTATTAATATATCTCGTTATTTTTTATTTTTAATTCATATCAACATTCTTTTTTCTTCTTTTAATGCTCGTAAAAAAATACGTGTAGATTTTATATTAGGAAAAAATACGTGTAGATTTTATATTATGCTAATATAAAATACGTGTAGATTTTATAAAATAAAATAGATTTTATATTAGCAAAAAAAATACGGAAGAAAAAAGAGTTTATATTACATCTCATAATGTAAAAAGATTTTATAAAATAAAATATGGAAAAATATTTTATAAAATAAAATATGGAAAAATCATTATGAGATGTAATATAAAAAAATACAGAAGGAAAAAGTTTTTATATTACATCTCATTAATATAGATTTAAATGTAAAATCTACATTTAAAATAGATTATGCTAATATAAAATTTATTTTATCAAATCATCCACCAAAAAAACAAATATTTATATTAATAAATGAGTATTCATTCCACAAATAGATGATCATGTGAGATATTATGCTTGAAAAGGTTGTACCAAAGTATTAAGAAATTGGCTTTAATTAGTTATACCTTGTGTTTAAAATGTTGTAATTAAGAGTTTTTTATGTCGTTTTTATAATATAGTATAGATTTATTCAAAAAAATATTTAGAGACTTAATCATTCAAAATTAGAAAGTTTAATGGTTTTTTCATTTAAAAAAATAGTTAAGAAACTTAATCATTTAAAATGAGAAAGTTTAATGTTTTTTAATTCAAAAAAAAAGTTAAGGGATTTAAACATTCAAAATACAATAATTTATTGGATTTTTTTTAAACGTTTCCCTTGTATCAACCCAACCGACATATGAACGAATCAAGAGTTTATAGTAAAAAACAAATATAAAATAGTGTTCGTTTTTTTTCCACCTTTCATACCCCTTTTAATTATTCAACAAAACACAAGCCAATTGGAACTAAATGGAAAAAAATTACTTGACATATTTATTAATTTATAGATAAAAAATGGTTACTTTTTGAATTATTGTAAAGTTTATTAAATTGTGCATACATACATACATATATGTAAGTACATATTTAAATTGTTTTGTTGACTTTGTGAGAGTATTTGAGATATTAATAAATTAGAGGGTCCTTCTTTTGTTAATCAAGGATTTTGTGTTAACTAATCTGGACCCTTAATCTTGAAAATTAATGGTTGTGATTAAAACAGTTTTTTAAATTAATAAAAAGGGAAAAAATTGGTTCAAATGTGATGTTTCTATATGAACAAGAGTAAAAAAGTAAAATTGTATTTGTTGATAATCAAGGAAAGGTATCAAATCCCAAAATATTTGGGATCATGTCTTCTACCTCAATCAACGATTCATCCATTAACAAGGTATGTGATGAATTACATAAGCTTGATTTCAGATTGCAAACAAACCCTATCGTTTTTGATTTCCGATACCGGTAGGGTTGCTTCGTCACCCTCATCCTCTTTTTCATCGAATTTGTCACTCTCGTCCTCTTTTTCATCGGAGTTGTCACCTCAGCCGCAAACTTCCCCCATGGCCACCTCCTTATTCCTCTGTACCGCGTCCAGTCCATCGACGCTTTCTTCCCACGCCCAGATGTCTTTTTCTTTGGTGTTTTCGTGCATTCCGATTGCACTCCGACATCGTTCGAATCATTTTCCGGCGAGCAAGAACCACTATTGGTCGTTAAACTGGAGCCACCGATGGTGCTGTCTGGTGGAAAATTCTTTACAATTTGATGGATATCTTGGAGGAGATTATCCGGTAAGTGGGGATCACTTTGGTCCACCCAATCCGGGTCGCAGACTGGATCATCTTGATTCCCAGAAAATGTCGGAAATGCCATCAGAGATATGGAGGTGTTGTTCTTTGTTTGTCGGAGTTCTTGTGGGTACTTTACTTCCATCAGTCTCTTTGGTGTTGGCGTAATTTGCTATGTGCATATATATGCACGATTATTGGTGTGCATATATGAAGATTAGATGTCCATTAATTGTATAAATGCACTTTGTGAAGTGTGGGTTTATTGTTCATATATGTGAATGTTTTTGAAGGGTGGGTTAGGGTTTATTGTTCATATAAAAAACAGAAGAATTTTTGTTTACTGTTTAGAATTTGAATATAAGAAAATTAAGGAGTTGCATATGTAATTTGCTATGTGCATATATCCATGATTATTGGTGTGCATATATGAAGACTGGATGTCCATTAATGTGCATAAATGCACTTTGTGAAGGGTGGGTTTATTATTCATATATGTGAATGTTTTTGAAGGGTGGATTAGAGTTTATTGTTCATATAAAAAACATAAGATTTTTGTTTACTGTTTAGAATTTGAATATAAGAAAATTAAGGAGTTGCATATGTAATTTGCTATGTGCATATATGTACGATTATTGGTGTGCATATATGAAAACTGGATGTCAATTAATGTGCATAAATGCACTTGGTGATTGCATATAGGGGGTTGTTATATGCACCTTCTTTAGGTCAAAATGAGGTCAAATCATGCATTAAAAATGTAAAAAGAGCATTGAAATTGTAAAAATCGGGGGTTGATGTTGATGGGCGTGAGAAGAAAATTAGTAGAGTAGGTGCATTTAACAAGTAGGGAGAGGTGCATATATCCTAACCCTTGCATATATATGAGACGATTATTGAACACAATGAAGGAATGGAAATTTAAAAAAAAAAAATCAAAATTATGGTAAGAAGATTAGGATAAACAATTAAAAAAACAAATCAATTTCATAATTATCTCAAATCACATAAATATCTCATAATGTGATTATGATATAATATAATATTAATTAAATTTAAATTCCTAATTCTTAATTTACCTTTGCTAAAAAACGGTTACATATACTAAACATAAAAAATTCTTGAAATCCTATTAGTCTAAAATGGTTAACAAAGTTAACACAAAATCCTTTGTTAACAAAAGAAGGGGACCCTAATAAATTAATGTTTTGAAAGAATCATTGGAAAGAAAAGAAAAGTTTACACTTATATCAAAGAAAAATAGTTCAAGTTTAGCCGATATGGTACTTCAATACGACTTGTCAGTTAGAGGCTAAATGACCACATATATTTTCAAAGTGTCAAATGGGGTTAGAAGAGTAGAGATTGTTCCATATACCATGTGAAAATATGTGAAACTCTGTTAAATTGCTTTCTAGTAGAGCCCTTAAGAAGATGGTGGAGATTCCAACATATATCAAAGAGAAATAGTTTAAATCTAGCTAATATGAGACGCCAACAAACTAAACTGACATATGAACCGATCAAATTGTAAGTTTATAACAATAAAATATGAAATGGGTGGTCATTTATTTCCACCCTTCAAACCACTCCTAATCTTCCATTTAAAAATAGCTGGAACTAAGTAGAATAAAATTTATTTCACATTTTTGTTAATTTATAGACAAAATAAAGAAACCATGTAATACAATTATGAGAATACAAGTTCAATATCACGAAAGATAGACCAAATGTTTCTATTTAATATACATTTTTCTATTATGCATTTTTTTAGTTGCCTCTTAATAAGAAATATCTAGAAAATGTCTATTTAAGTTCATTATCACGAAAGATAGATCGAATGTTAATTTCTAATTAGCATGTACCAAATATTGGATCGAAAAGCATCATGGAACACCAAATCTCAAACTATCATCATAAATTATCGGTTACGCAAAGAAATCATGATTGTTAACTGATTACCGGAATAAGGTTTTTGTTATATTAGGAGAAATAATACATGTCTACAGTTGATAAAGTAGTTTTTATTTGTTTCTACACTTCGTCTCTACATTTACAAGCAATTTTGACAATCCCTGTTAACTAGTACATACTATATATATATATATTGTAATGAGAGGCCAAAATCACCGGCTTTCATTGTAATTTTGTCCATTATCAATCACTGCTTGACTTTTAAAATGACGATACAAAAGTCTCGCTCGAAAACCAATAAATAATGTTAAAGTTTTTTGTTATCCATTTAATTCAATGGGCGGAGTACAAAGAAAATCACGACCATCATGCATAAGGTTTGAATTAAATGATTTATGTGTTAAAAAGATAAAAATAAAATATACAAAGAATTAAAAGTCATATGTTTGGGATTTGTTTACATGGAAAAAACAAAAGGTGTTGGGGAAAATTAGAACAATTCGGGTGGATGATCGGGAGCATTCTTACCTAATCAATGTCATGTAACGACTTTTTAATTTTTTTTTTATCAAACTAATTAAACTAATATATATATATATATATATATATATATATATATATATATATAATATATATATATAGGGGTTAAATCATGTGAGAACCAAAAAAAGATTGAGAACCGTGAGAACCGATCTAAACCGTTATTTGGTTTTGATCCTATGATTTTAATTAAAAGTTGTTTCACTTCCAAATTAATTCAAATTTCCATTGCCTTTAATGACCATGGATTAAAATTAATTAATGGTTTAGATCGGTTTTCACAGTTCTCAACCTTTTTTTGGTTCTCATTTGATTATCGTTCTATATATATATATATATAGGGGTTGTTTCATTTGCAACCCTTAAAAAGGTTGCAAGACTTGCAACCCACATCTTAACCGTCGGATTCATGATCGGCGGTTACAATAGATATGTGGTCCAATATTTTTAATTAAAAAAACAGAAAAATAAAAATAAAATAACCGTCGATCATGAATCCAACGGTTAAGATGTGGGTTGCAAAAGTTGCAACCTTTTTCAGGGTTGCAAAATATCCTTCCACTATATATATATATATATATAAAGGGGCAGGTTCAAACGAGAAGCTAAACATTTTGCGAGAAGGCGAGAAGTGTTTAATCATATATGATACACAGGCTTAATCATATACGATTAAATACATGTTATATTGACAATACATAGGCGTTTAATCATACTCACCTACAGGTCGTGTAATCATATATGATTAAACACTTCTCGGCTTCTCGCAAAATGTTTAATTTCTCGCATGATCCTCTCTCTCTCTCTCTCTCTCTCTCTCTATATATATATATATATATATATATATATATATATATATATATAGTCGGGTTCAAACGAGAACAGTACCAATTTAAAAAAAACACGAGAACTAACAAAATCATTAATGATTTTACATTAACACACAAAAAAAAGACTTTGGCCGCGACTTCAGGTCCGCGTGGCTTTTTTGCATGTTAATGTAAAATCAATAATGATTTTGTTAGTTATCGTGTTCTTTTAAATAGTTATTGTTCTCGTTTGATCCCCTCTCTCTCTCTCTCTTCACAGTTGAGAATTTTAATCAAACGTCTAAAACGGAAATGAAGACATAAAACTAAAGGGTTCTTCTACGTCCTCCAACTCCAAGCCCTCACATCTTTTCCTTTCCTTTGCTCAAACTCACACTAACCTGCTTGCCTGAAAGTGTGTTTTCAGTTTATAAAAACGAAGGTTAGACCGGAGGTCTAGTGAGTTCCCTCAAACAACAACGCTGCACCACGAGTACTATTTAAAAAAGGATATAAAAAATTATAAATTTTCACACTTTCAGGAAGAATCCTTCATGCACACATAAACACATGTGGATGGCATACGTATAAAGTCACACACACCTGTGACAACGTGTTCGGGGCTCACACTCTCCCTCTACGAATCACATGAAACGAATTCATGTATTCCAATGGGTCACACCCCCCATTCCAGGCCATCACATGCCCCACCCTAACGAATGCACATATTGAAAAATCAATCCAAAATCATATCACAATATGAGCAATTATAAAATGATCAATTCAGTTACTATCATGCACATTCGAGCTTGTTTGAAAAAAGGTTTAGGTAAGAAAGACTCACCTGTCGTCCACGCTTAACCTTACACTTGATGCTACGAGCGCTCAAACCGAAAACCTAAATTCCACGACATACAATAGGTGTTAAACCACTTAATTACCTCCCAAAACTATCCCTAACAAACCCGAAACAATTTTCTAATCGACGCCTCGACCCTAGCCCCAAACGAGAAAATGCAGCATAAATGACCAAGACCACACAGCAACTTGCGTGGCTTGGACCGCGACTTCCAGTTAAGGGTGTAAATAGGTCAGGTTGGGTTAGGTTCGGGTTCAACCCATTTATTAATTGGGTTGAAAATCTCAACCCAACCCAACCCAACCCAACCCAACCTGTTTAATTAAATGAGTTGAGATTTTCAACCCAACCCAACCTGTTGGGTTGATGGGTTGGTAGCGGGTTGACCTGTTTATGATTATCTCAACTCAACCTCTTAAATAAATGGGTTGAACCTGGATTGACCCATTTAAATTTAAAATTGTAAATGAAATAAAAATGCTTAAACTACTTCATTCCACGACAAACACACAACGACAAAGTCAATAACTATATATATATATATATATATATATATATATATATATATATAAGTTAAGTGAATAATGAACAATGGAACTGAAGTCGATCAAGTTAAGATTATAAATATATATAAGTAACAATCGAACTGAAGTCAAAAAATAGAACTGAAGATGAAAGATAAGAACTGAAGTCGAGCAATAGAATTGAACTACTGAAGTTGAGATTATAAATATACATCAAGTTAAGAATTGAAGATGAACAATAGAACTAAAGTCGATCAAGTTAAGATTACAAGTTTACCATGAAGTCGTGAACAATGGAATTGAACTCGTCGTGAAGCCGTGAAACAGAGGGAGAGGAGTCGACGTAGAACAAATGGAGAGGAGAGGAGTCACCGGTGAAGAGGGAGGAAGATCTGCGCCGACGGCATATGAGGGAAGAGGGAGGAGTCGAGTCGAGGACTGAGGAGGCTGGAGGCGTTTCAAATTAGGAATAACATTTACTGATTTAGTCGATTAGGGTTTTCATCTTTCAAATTTCAAAATAAAAAGTATTTTTTAATCTTTAAAAATTATATTAAAATATTAATTGTATTAAATATTGATTAATAATTAAAAATAAAATATTAGGTAATATTATAAATGGGTTAGAAACAGGTTGTAAATGAGTCAAAATCAGGTTGAAAATTTCAACCCAACCCAAACCCAATTAATAAATGGGTTAGGCGGGTTGACCCATTTAACTTAAATGGGTTGAAATTCTCAACCCATCCTGCTAATTTTGGGTTGGGTTCGGGTTGGGTTGGCGGGTTGGATCACTGTTAGGACTGAAAGTCCTGTGTGTTGAAAGTGGCATAAAGCATTTATAAGGGTTTAAATTGTAGTTAATTGAAAGTTATTTGATAGTTGGGCCTAAAGCCCATTAAGCCTATGCACTTCATATGTAAGGGCTAGTTTAGTTCATTATTGAGGAGAGATGAATTGTTAGATGAAATTATTGTTAGAAGTCGCATTTTCATAATTCTCTAGTCAATAGGTTACTTTCTCTGATAAGATATTCTCTCTGTAAACCTAAACCCTTTCATTGAATATTAATCATATGACTAGAGGTTGTGACTATATTATTGTTCTTCATTGATATAACTGTTCGTGATTGCACTGTACTGGGATCTACAATTGGTATCAGAGCAAAGAGACTGGAGGTTTGATCCAAAAAGATTTGTCTAAAACTCTTGATCATCATTCTGTTTGTGTGTCGATTGATTATTTTCTGGACTGATATTTTTTTATCGATTTAAACTGAGATTTAGCCATACTGCTTTCTGAAAATCAATTTACTGGAAAAACAGTAGTCAATCGACCTAAGTTATTGAAATATCAACCTTTTATCTGTCAAAGGTTCTGGATTTTTGCTTTAAGATACAGTGTTCTTCAGTCGACTTACTGGGCTGTTCATCGATCTGTATTGAGGTTAAGATTAAATCTGCATATTTGTTTGAGTCTGCATAATTGCTCATTGAATTCGATCTCTGGGTTATCTTTATACTTGCTTAATCGATTGTTTTCTGGGTTTGATTACGATCGATTTCCAGAATTCATCGTGTTTATCGGTCCTTGTTCTTCGATTTTATCGGTCCTATATGTTTATCTGTTAAATCTGATATCGACCGACACCTTGACCGATACATTGTATCGACCGGTACTCTCCGTGACCGATACATAGATTGACCGGAACCGTGTCCCGACCGGTACATTCCTTGACCGGTATATTGTTGGACCGGTGTGTTACTTTGACCGATACCCTTTCGACCGATACCTGGCCTGGACCGATACCTAGACTCAACCGGTAAGTTGTTGACCGGTACCCTTTGTCGACCGATACTCTTTAAGGACCGGTATTCCTGTCGACCGAACCTTTGCGTCGACCGGAATCTCTTTTGCGCCAACAGCTACCCGCGAGAACCCCTATTTGCGCCACCCCCTGCTCGCGCAAAGCGTACTTTTCGCCACCCTTTGCTCGCGCAAAGTCTACTTTACGCCACCCATTAGTCGCGCAAATCTCACTTTACGCGACCCGAACCTCGCGCAAACCTATATATAGATATATTGTTCTGTTTTTGGATCATCCTGTTTGTCTCACGATCATTACAGTGCAGTTAAGATTAAAGTTTAAACCCATTCAAGTTTCATCTATTATCAAGTTTTTCCAAAAGCTTGAATTAGATAAGTCAAGATGGTATATTAATGCTGAAGTTCAAGAGCTCAAATTAGAGAACAAAAATCTTGAATTATTTGTTGCTTTCTATAAAGAGAGATCAGAACTTTATAATAATGAAAGCAACATACTGAAAGAAGAAGTTAGTGCATTAAAGGAAATTAATGAAGATCGTCTGAAAAAGACTTCTGGGCAGAATAATGAGAAAATACTGAGTTTGGAAACTGAGAACAAAAAGCTGACAAGAAAAATCTTGAACTTGGAAGATCAGATTGTCCAAATCCAGAAAGCATCCGTTGAAAGTTATGAGGCAAAGATTAAGCGTCTGACGGATGCTAAGACTGAGCTTCAAAAGAAAATATCTGATTTGGAGCAAAAGCATGCTAAAGATAAATCCGAGTTTGAGAAATCTTTCGCAAAGAAGTTCTCAGATTTTTCGAGAAAATGTACTGATGAGAAGAAAGAAGTTGAGCTGAAATGCATAAAACTTTCTCAGCAAGTTTCTGCTTTTGAGAAAGTAATCATCTTTGAAAGAGAAAAGTTTGCAAAAGAAAAGAAGGCCATTGAATGGAAGAATGTTGGATTCTTCAAGGAAATATCCGGCCAAAGATAGGATGCTGAGAAGGGATTTGAAGAAGAAAGATGCACATTTGAGGCTGAGATCAAAAAGCTTACTGAGAAGCTAACTGAACTATCTGCAAATGCACTAAAAGAGCAGAAAACGAAGTCTGAGTTCACGAAGAAGTTTGACATGCTTGTTAAAGAAAGAGACAACTTTGCTTCGACGATTAAAGTGCTTGAAAAGACTGTATCAAGTTCAAATCAGAAATCTGTCTCTTCACAAAGGTCAGTTAAATCTTTTGATCAGAATCGTAAAACTAACCTTTTCTATGATAGCAATATAGATGGTTCAGGTACATAAAGAAGGAGAAGAAGAAGATATAAAGAAGAGGAACTGGTCTGGAAGAAGAAACCAGTTGTAGATGAGAAGAAAGATGAGCTGAAAGGGAAGAAATCATGTGTACATACACACAAAGTCAAAGAGAACAATGCGCGTAAATGTAAACCTGATCATATCTACTCGAGAGATCAATTACTCAGGTTATCAGGTAAGAAATACTATTGTTCTTATTGTCGTACACATGATCCTATTCACATAACCAGTGATCATTTCTGGTATGGTTCTTATTCCGTTACTCCCACAAGAACTACAACTAACATTCATGGACCCAAATACCAGTGGGTACCAAAGCCGAAAACTGATTATGTGTTGCAGGCACCTACTGTCAAGGGGGAGTAGAAGAACAATGGCTTCTAAGTAAATCAACTTAGAACCCGGACTTCAACGAATTTGGCTTCTGATTACAATAGATCAGGACCCGTTCTTCAATGTTCAGACTTGGATATTTTGCAAATATCTAGGGGGAGCTTATCTGATCCATATCATTCTATCATGATTTGAGAGAGACCTTAAAGGTAAATATCTTCTAATCCTAGATCTTTGATTGTTTGAAAGAAGAACAACTTTCAAGCATGAAAAAAAACGTTTTCTGAAATGTTCAAACCACTTCTGGTTCTCAAAAGATTTTATGAATTTTGAAGTGTGGTTTTAAATGTTTTTCAATTTTGAGCTTTAATGTTTAATTGACCGTGTGTTTCCAAAGATCAATACTTGCGTATTATCTTGTCTTTATACTGTAAAGTATTCACACACACAGGTTCAGTATCTCATTTGAAATTGTTATTACCATGTCTCATAAAGAAACAATTTTTCGATGGTAATACCCCCGTTTGCAATTCAATGTTGTTGAGCATCAATCGTCATTTCTAATCTTGTGCTTTCATTGCAAAATTGTTTATATTCGTTCATATAAACAAAATATTCTGTTCTTTGATACCCTAACCATTTCATTTGATCTGATTGATACATTGTCAGATTCTCAAAACAATTCTTTTGATTTCATTTCTTTCATTCAATATCTTTGTTTTGAGAAATCTTCAAAGTTCAATTGCTCAAATCTTATGAGCATACATTTTGACAGTGTTATCATACATTTTGTGCTTAACTGTTCAAGTTAAACTGTTGAGCAACTATTCATTTTAGGACTTACATGGGATTTGTGTGAGAACTTAAACAGAACTTCCATGGATTCACGTAAACCAGTGTTTCCTACCCCGGAAGTTATCCTAGAGTGATTGAGGGGTGAGGGATCATAAATCAAAGAGTGGGGGAGATAACTCATCCGATTGAGTTTTTCTCATTGTGCTGAGCGGTAAAATGTAAATGAGAGTTTGGTTAGAAGTGAGCTTTAATGGAAAAAAAGAGGGTGTGAGAACAGAGTTAAAAGAATATGAAACCTCTGCACCAAACACTTTCTGAAAGAATTTTACAAAGTTCAAAAAAGGGGGAGAGAATTTTACAAAGTTCAATTTCAAAGTTATAAAGAAAGAAAGTTGAAGACAGTCTAGAGATCAAAGAGATGAAGATATGATGCTGTTTCAAAGATGAAAATTTTCAAAGATTGTATTTCTTCTATCCCGTATCATGTGGTGTCTGCTTCAAGTCGATTTCCTCCTACGAGCTGATTGAAATAAGTTCTTAAGCTGAAAGTTTATTCAACTCGCGGTTCAAAGACAAATTATTTGTTTTAAACTGAAGATGCACCGTGGAAAGTCACGTAACTCACACATTATCTTTCTTGTGAGCTAATCTGATGTGTTGAGTTTCTACAGTTGAAAGCTGCGTGATAGTGCATTCAGTCAAGGCTATTGTACATTGAATCTGGTTACAAAGTTGAAACTATGAAGATCAAGAGCTTTATTCAAGGGGGAGCTGGGAAATATATGAAGACATGCAACACCAAAGGTATTCAAAGATTCAAGAGGGAAAGAAGATCAAACCTGAAGTTTTCAAGAAGTTAAATGTTTTATTCAACTTTAGGGGGAGATTGTTAGGACTGAAAGTCCTGTGTATTGAAAGTGGCATAAAACATTTATAAGGGTTTAAATTGTAGTTTATTGAAAGTTATTTGATAGTTGGGCCTAAAGCCCATTAAGCCTATGCGCTTCATATGTAAGGGCTAGTTTAGTTCATTATTGAGGAGAGATGAATTGTTAGATGAAATTATTGTTAGAAGTGGCATTTTCATAATTCTCTAGTTAATAGGTTTACTTTCTCTGATTAGATATTCTCTCTGTAAAACTAAACCCTTTCATTGAATATTAATCATATGACTAGAGGTATTGCCACCCCTACTTCCAGGCCGCGGCCTTGCCCGCGCAAGTCACTGGAGTCCTAGCCCAGACCTGCACAATTTTCTGCCAAAAACCCTTACTTCCTTGCATTCCCAAACTTCCCCAAAATGATTCTAAGCCTCCAAATTGAGGGAATCAATGCACTATATCGATTTAATCAATATTCAAACCTCATAATACCAAATAATTAAATGTAATTCATCCATTGATTATTACATTTTCCAAATAATCCATATAATGAATAACCCATGGAAGGATGACTTCATTAATGGTGATTCTTTGACCAAAACTCCAAGAACCCAATCCTTTCCAAAACAAAACATATAAGCCTTAATGAGTTTTAGATCCCACAACATTTCAAGAAGGAAAAACCCTAACACTGCCCTCTTTAAACTTGCTAAAAATGTGGTAAATATTATGGAAGATGATTACCTTAATAATGAAGAAGATGAATCCCCCCCTCCAATAACTTTCTTCTTCGATTCCTTCAAGAACACACACAATCACACTAAGCTCTCTCCAAAATACTCTCTAGCCTCCAAATACGTTAAAGAGGAAATGAGATGGTTTTGGAGGGTTTTACCCTCTTCAGACCTTATTTACACTTTAGCCGCCTGCAAATTGCAAATTTTACATTTTCTCCCTAAATTCACAAACTAACTAAAAAATGAGGGCTTAGGTTATTACAATAGCTCCCCCTCAAAAGAATTATGTCCCCGGAATTCCATCGTCGAACAAATGTGGGTACTTGGACTTCATGTATGCCTCGACCTCTCACGTTGCATCTTGTACTTTATGGTAATGCCACTGTACCTTTACAAGACCAATCTCCATGGTTCTCAATTTCCTAACCTTGCGATCTACAATGGCCATCGGTTCTTCGATATAGCTCAACTTTTCGTCCACACGAATATCAGCCAAGGGTACAACCATATTCGTGTCGGCTAGGCACTTCCTCAAATTAGACACATGAAGCGTAGGATGGATGCCCCGAAGTTCCTCGGGCATTTCCAATTTATAGGCCAACTTCCCTACACGTTTGGTAATAGTAAAAGGTCCCACATACTGGGGACTTAACTTTCCCCTCTTACCAAACCGAACCACACCCTTCCAAGGAGAGACCTTTAACATTACATTGTCCCCCACTTGGAATTCTATTGGTTTTATTCGTTTGTTAGCATACGTCTTCTGGCAATCTTGAGCCGCCCTCATATTCTCGCGAATTTGATTGATCTGATCGGCGGTCATTTGCACAAGCTCAGGATCCGCTGTAACACCCAAAAATTCTCAAGGTAAGTACTTATTTTCTTTAAATGCGTTAAATGTGCCTATGTGAGTTTATAAGCCTTTGTATGCATTTTATGATAGTTGATATGTTGAAATGCCGTATAATCTGACTTACCGTTCTTAACTGTTCAAACCTCGCGCTCGTTATCGAAACTGGTCAAATTTCGGGATGTTGGGAGTCTGGCGCGACTGTGACTCGCGATTGTGACATGGTCACTCTCGCGGTGTCACTATCGCGAGCAATGTACCGTAGGTCGGGAGCCCGCGCGACTATGACACGCGATTGTGACATTGTCACTGTCGCGGTGTCAATGTCGCGGGAGATGTACCGAGAGTGGGGGACTTCGCGCGATTGTGACACGCGACAATGACCATGTCACTGTCGCCGGGCAAGGTCGCGAGCGGGTGCAGGGGTTTTAAATGAATTCCAATCTGATTTCCAATCTCATTTTATCTCAAACACTCTCTTCTCTTGGCCATTTTGGAAGCTCCCAAACCCATTTTTCCTCTCCAAACCCTAACCCTCATAAATACGATTCTTCGGTGGTTGAACCTTCATTGCTAGCATTTATTGTCATCCAAGGAAAGTTTCTAGGGTTTCTTCAAGTGAACTTCTCATCTTCAAGTTCATCCTCCAACATCTAGGGTTTTCATCTTTTCTAGGTTTTGGTCCAAAACCTAGATAGTGAGTTTACTAAACCTTTGTTAAAACTAGATACACATCATAATCTTCTATTTGATACCTTATCTCTATATGTGCAAATGCTTGGGGGTTTCTTCATGAAAATAGTTGAAAGAATTATATTTGTGGGTGATTTGCATTGATTATGGTTATGTGTATTATTGTTTGGGATTGTATCATAAATACATAATGTGGATACCTTGACATGTTAAATATATGCATATATGGGTATTATGATGTTTCTAGTTGGAACACCACTCTGGTGATATGTTTATATGCATGAGGAACATGATTTACATTGTGTCTTTTGCTAGACATCATGAGGATAAGGTGGTAATATTATACCCGTAGTTGGTATTGATTTTGTGGATTGAAATATATCTAAAGGACCCCTTATAAATGTTATGTGGACGAACCAAGTCAGTACACTAGGAGGATATAGTCTTGGGCGCCACTGTGATGGTATGTGCCTAGACCTCCACCACTCGGGGAATTTTCTGAGCGATAGTCTTCGGGTGGGCCGGGCCTTTGGGGTGTTCCTTGTTAAGGGCATCAAGGTATATCGACTCTTGGGTGGGATTTGATTGGTGCTTTGGGTCTCCCCTGATGACTCCACATAGGGTGAACACTGGTTAACTGCTGATAAGAGTTGTATCTGTTCATGCATGCTTATTATTGTTCAACTCACTAGGCTTTTTGGCCTAACACTTGTTTGGTGTCGATGTGTATCTCAGGTTCTAGCGACGGCGGTCTTAAGCAGGTTTAGTTGCTTGGGGGTGAGAGCTTGGGGAAATTGCACCTGGACGCGTTATACTTTCGGATATAGACCGTTTGGGTCTATAGATGACAACCCTTTTTGTAATCTCTTTTGTAGATGTAGAAATTAGATTAGTTGGTTGTTATTTGTTGTCCGTTAAATTACAATTGTGATTAAACAAGTTATTAATTTTATATTCCCCATTTTTGGGAGGCTCTTGCTATGGCAATTTTAGCATACCTCATGTCCGTTTTCCGGATTTTGTTATCCCTATTTTTAGGGTGCTACAAGTTGGTATCGAGCTTTAGTTTAAGTGAACTAGGTATTGTTTAGCATATCTAGACTTAAGCTTTAGACTTTATGACTTCACTGTCCACTTGGGGTAGGAATCCTAGGTGGGGAGAGTGTTAGGATTACGGAATTACTGTAATTGAGAGTTGTGATGATGGTGACAAGAATACTTGTGTATGGTTCGTTCATAATTTCACTTAGCTACTGCTATTTTGAATGCATTGTTACGTGAGCATACTTGGTTTACTATTATTATGATAATTGATGAAAGAAGTAGTACGTACAATGAGTTCAACTCGCTTAGTATTTTCTCAATCTATTTCTCGTACGTGTATGACAGATTGTTATGGTAAACACTCGAAGCAGATTACCTGACATGCCAGAAGGGCAACCTGAAGTGGAATCTGCAGTGGTACGATCCCCGGTGGGGGCAACCTCCGATGACATTCCTATACCCAGAATCTTGGCAGGAGGGCCTGAGCATATCCCGCGCCGGAACCTCAACACCGGTAACGCCATCTTGGAGGAAGTTACCATGGAGACCCGGCTTCGGGATAACATGATGTTGGCCATGAATGCGGCTTTGGCTCAACAGCAGTTGGCCATGACTTCGGCCATGACCCAACAGAAAGAGTTTTTCATGAAACTTCTAGAGGATCGAGATGTCAGTAACCGTCAACCCGAGACCATGGTTGAAAACGTTATTGTGGGGTCGGGTGAACCGAATGTGGTGACGGTCGAAGAACCATACGCTGAGGGAATCAGAACGAAGACTAAAGGGTGCACCTACAAGACATTTATGGGATGTCACCCTAAGGAGTTTGCGGGTTCCGATAGCCCAGTTGCTTGTATGTTTTGGCTCAAAGAGATGGAGATGGCCTTCGAGGCAAGTGAATGTGATCCCTCTCAATGAGTCAAGTTTGCTTCCCAACTACTTCGGAGAGAGGCGTTGATTTGGTGGAACCTCACTCGATCCGCCCTCATCCCGGAAGTTCTGGCTAAGTTAACTTGGCCGGTGTTCAAAGAGAAGATTATGGACAAGTACTGCAGTGAGCGGTCGTTGGACAAGTTGGAACGGGATTTTCGAGATTTGAAGAAGGGGAATATGTCGATCGTTGGCTACTCCAAGCTCTTCCTGGAGAAGCTAAACTTGGTGGGACATCTGGTCCTCGATGAAAAGTCAAAGATGAAGGCTTATCATCAAGGGTTACCGGCCGAGATGCGAACGGCGGTAACCCTTGATGATAAGCCTTTATCTTTGACTTTTCATCGGGATGCGAATAGCGGTAAGAAATGCTAAGTGTTCGACTTTGCAAGAAGTTATCGATGAGTCCTTACTCATTGAGGACGACATCAATTCGGAAAGGGATGAGAAGAGGCATGTTGGTGAGAAACGGAGGTGGGAGGGGCCATCTGGGCCCGTTCGTCAGTCAAGACCCTTTGTAAGCGGGAGATCGGGTGATCAACGCCGTGAAGATCGGTGGTGCCACAAGTGCAGGTCAAAGCACTCGGGGCCGTGCGCTACAAGGACTCACTCCAATCCAGCCGGGTGTACCAAGTGTGGTAAGAAAAATCACATGACTCGAGAGTGTTCCCTCCGTGGGTCGGTATGCTATGAATGCGGAGATCTGGGGCACATGAGGCGAGAATGTCCGAGGCTAGTTAGGGGAGGTGGTGGAAATTCTGTGGGTTCGATGGCTAGGGTCGAGCAACCACCAAGAGCACCGAGTCGAGCTTTCCGAATGACTACTGAGGAGGCAAAGGATACCGCGGATGTCGTTTCGGGTACGTTTCTAGTAAACTCCATGACCGCTCGTGTCTTTTTGATTCGGGTGCTACGTGTTCCTTTGTGTCTGATGCTTTCTGTAAACGATTCACCACTCCTATTAGTGTTCTTCCCGATGCGTTAGTAGTAGAAATAGCTAATGGGGATCAAGTAATCGTTCGTGACCGTTTCTGTGATTGCACTCTAGAGATTGATGGAAATTCTTTCGGAGTAGATTTACTACCTATGGATATAGGAGGGTTTGATGTAATCATAGGCATGGATTGGTTAGTGAGGCATAAGGCGGACATCTTTTGCTCCAAAAAGATGATCCAAGTACCATTGCCGGATAATGGTGCGACAACCATTTATGGGGAAAAAGGAAGGAGGAGTAATCCTATTATCTCATCTCTAAAGGCTCACAAGTTCTTAGCGAAGGGTTACCCTTCGTACTTGGCCTACGTTGTGGATGCAAAGAAAGAAAAGAAGTCGGTAGAAGATGTGGAGGTGGTACAAGATAATCTGGACGTCTTTCCGAAAGACTTACCCGAATTACCGCCGGAACGGCAAATGGAGTTTCAGATTGACCTCACACCGGGAGCGGCTCTGATAGCTCGTGCTCCTTATCGATTGGCACCAACAGAAATGAAGGAGATGATGACGCAACTTCAAGAGTTGTTGGAGAAGGGATTCATTCGACCAAGTTCGTCACCTTGGGGAGCACCGGTTCTATTCGTGAAGAAGAAGGATGGATCTATGCGGATGTGCATAGATTATCGGGAGTTAAACAAAGTCACGGTGAAGAACAAGTATCCCTTACCTCGCATCGACGACCTTTTTGACCAACTTCAAGGCGCGAGATGTTTCTCGAAGATTGACCTTCGGTCCGGATATCATCAGGTGAGAGTGAAGAAAGAGGACATTCCGAAGACGGCTTTACGAACGCGATACGGCCATTACGAGTTTTTGGTGATGCCTTTCGGTCTAACCAACGCTCCGACCGTATTCATGGATCTGATGAACCGTGTGTGTCGCCCATTCTTGGATAAATCCGTGATCGTCTTCATCGACGATATTTTAATATATTCAAAGGATGAGTCCGAGCATGGAAAACACTTACGAGAAGTATTAGAAGCTTTAAGGAGGGAGAAGTTGTTCGCAAAATTCTCGAAGTGTGAATTCTGGCTTCAAGAGGTGCAATTCTTGGGGCATGTGGTATCAAAGGACGGGGTAAAAGTGGATCCTGCAAAGATCGATGCAATGATGAGTTGGGAGCCCCCAACAAGTCCGACGGAGATCCGAAGTTTCTTAGGTTTGGCGGGTTACTACCGGCGTTTCATTCAAGACTTTTCCAAGATAGCTACACCGCTCACTTCTCTTACAAGGAAGAACGTCAAATTTCTTTGGACCGATGCGCAAGAACAAGCGTTTCAGACGCTCAAGAGGAAGTTGTGTGAATCCCCGATCTTGTCCTTACCCGATGGATCGGAAGACTTTGTGGTGTATAGTGACGCTTCCAATATGGGACTTGGGTGCGTACTAATGCAAAGGGGGAAGGTAATAGCCTACGCGTCGCGACAATTAAAGGATCATGAGAAGAACTATCCGACTCATGATTTGGAGTTGGCGGCGGTAGTTTTTGCGTTAAAGTTGTGGCGACACTACTTGTATGGGACCAAGTGTACTCTTTTCACGGATCACAAGAGTCTCAAGTACATCTTCGATCAAAAGGAACTCAGCATGCGACAAAGGAGATGGTTAGAGCTTTTGAAGGATTACGATTGTGACCTACTCTATCATCCCGGTAAGGCTAATGTGGTGACGGATGCATTGAGCTGAAGGAATCATGGCGATGGTGTCAAAATGTCCCTTACAAGGATTGATGTAGTCACAAGTTTGTTGGAAAGCATTAAGGCAAGTCAAGTGGAAGCACTTAAGGACGAGAACCTCAAGGCCGAAGTAATGGTGAAACAAAAGGAGCTATTAACGAAGGACGTTCGTGGTCTCAAACTCTTTCAAGGACGAGTTTGGGTGCCGAAGTTGGGAGGAAACCGGAAGCTACTTCTTGAAGAAGCGCATAAGTCGAAATACTCTATACATCCCGGTAGCACCAAAATGTATAGAGATTTAAGGTTAATGTATTGGTGGCCGGTGATGAAGTTAGATGTGGCTAACTATGTGGATAAATGTGTCACTTGTCTCCAAGTCAAGGCGGAACATCAAAGGCCGTATGGGAGTTTACAACCGTTGTCCATTCTTGAGTGGAACTGGGACAACATCACTATGGATTTTGTAACCAAACTACCGAAGACCTTGCGCGGTCACGATACCATTTGGGTGATCGTGGATCGGTTAACCAAGAGTGCGCATTTTCTTGCGATGCGGGAGACTTTGCCAATGGAGAAATTGGCTAAACTGTATATCGACGAGGTGGTGTCAAGGCACAGAGTTCCGCAGTCTATAGTATCGGATCAGGATAGTCGCTTCACTTCGAACTTTTGGGCTAGCTTGCAAAAGGAGTTGGGTACTAGACTGAATCTGAGCACGGCATACCATCCTCAAACGGATGGCCAAAGCGAGAGGACAATCCAGACATTAGAAGATATGTTGCGGTCGTGTGTTATAGACTTCGGGGAAAGTTGGGATTCGTACCTACCTTTGGTGGAGTTCGCGTACAACAACTGTTACCATTCTAGTATCGGAATGGCACCATTCGAGGCTTTGTATGGACGGAAGTGCAGAACCCCGGTTTGTTGGTTAGAAGCGGGCGAAAAGCAATTCGCCGGGCCAGAAATAGTGCAAGAGACGGCGGACAAGGTGAAGGAGATTCGAGAACGACTAAAGGCGGCACAAGACCGATAAAAGAGTTATGCGGACAAGAAGAGAAGGTCGGTGGAGTTTTAAGTGGGTGATCGGGTCATGTTGAAGGTGTCTCCCGTGGAAGGGGATCATACGTTTAGGGAAGCGTGGGAAGCTTAGTCCTCGTTTCCTTGGACCGTTTGTTATTTTGGAAAAGATTGGTTTGCAAGCCTATCGGTTGGATTTACCGCCGAAAATGGATGGAATACATCCTACATTCCACGTGTGTTACCTTCGGAAGTGTCTAGCCGAAGAGGAAAGCGTGATTCCTTTGTCGGAAATTCGGGTGGACAACGGAAATCGTTGTGTGGAAGAACCGGATTCCATTTTAGAA
Source organism: Arctium lappa (assembly GCA_023525745.1). Classification (NCBI taxonomy): domain Eukaryota; kingdom Viridiplantae; phylum Streptophyta; class Magnoliopsida; order Asterales; family Asteraceae; genus Arctium; species Arctium lappa. The sequence continues at coordinate 13,453,015 of CM042056.1, read as the reverse complement.
TCGAAAGTGAAAAAGTTGAGGCATAAGGACGTGGTCATGGTTAAAGTCCAATGGAAGCATCATCGGGGTGCCAACATTACTTGGGAGTCCGAAGATGATATAAAGAAGCGTTATCCTCACTTGTTTGTCTAGGGTAAGATTTCGGGGACGAAATCTTATTTAGGTGGGGAGGATTGTAACACCCGGAAATTCTCAAGGTAAGTACTTATTTCCTTTAAATGCGTTAAATGTGCCTATGTGAGTTTATGAGCCTTTATATGCGTTTTATGATAGTTGATATGTTGAAATGCCGTATAATCTGACTTACCGTTCTTAACTGTTCAAACCTCGCGCTCGTTATCGAAACTGATCAAATTTCGGGATGTTGGGAGTCTGGCGCGACTGTGACTCGCGATTGTGACATGGTCACTCTCGCGGTGTCACTATCGCGAGCAATGTACCGTGGGTCGAGGAGCCCGCGCGACTATGACACGCGATTGTGACATTGTCACTATCGCGGTGTCAATGTCGCGGGAGATGTACCGAGAGTGGGGGACTACGCGCGATTGTGACACGCGACAGTGACCATGTCACTGTCACCGGGCAAGGTCGCGAGCGGGTGCAGGGGTTTTAAATGAATTCCAATCTGATTTCCAATCTCATTTTATCTCAAACACTCTCTTCTCTTGGCGATTTTGGAAGCTCCCAAACCCATTTTTCCTCTCCAAACCCTAACCCTCATAAATACGATTCTTCGGTGGTTGAACCTTCATTGCTAGCATTTATTATCATCCAAGGAAAGTTTCTAGGGTTTCTTCAAGTGAACTTCTCATCTTCAAGTTCATCCTCCAACATTTAGGGTTTTCATCTTTTCTAGGTTTTGGTCCAAAACCTAGATAGTGAGTTTACTAAACCTTTGTTAAAACTAGATACACATCATAATCTTCTATTTGATACCTTATCTCTATATGTGCAAATGCTTGGGGGTTTCTTCATGAAAATAGTTGAAAGAATTATATTTGTGGGTGATTTGCATTGATTATGGTTATGTGTATTATTGTTTGGGATTGTCTCATAAATACATAATGTGGATACCTTGACATGTTAAATATATGCATATATGGGTATTATGATGTTTCTAGTTGGAACACCACTCTGGTGATATGTTTATATGCATGAGGAGCATGATTTACATTGTGTCTTTTGTTAGACATCATGAGGATAAGGTGGTAATATTATACCCATAGTTGGTATTGATTTTGTGGATTGAAATATATCTAAAGGTCCCCTTATAAATGTTATGTGGACGCACCAAGTCAGTACACTAGGAGGATATAGTCTTGGGAGCCACTGTGATGGTATGTGCCTAGACCTCCGCCACTCGGGGAATTTTCTGAGCGATAGTCTTCGGGTGGGCCGGGCCTTTGGGGTGTTCCTTGTTAAGGGCATCAAGGTATATCGACTCTTGGGTGGGATTTGATTGGTGCTTTGGGTCTCCCCTGATGACTCCACATAGGTTGAACACTTGTTAACTGCTGATAAGAGTTGTATCTGTTCATGCATGCTTATTATTGTTCAACTCACTAGGCTTTTTGGCCTAACACTTGTTTGGTGTCGATGTGTATCTCAGGTTCTAGCGACGGCGGTCTTAAGCAGGTTTAGTTGCTTGGGGGTGAGAGCTTGGGGATATTGCACCTAGACGCGTTATACTTTTAGATATAGACCGTTTGGGTCTATAGATGACAACCCTTTTTGTAATCTCTTTTTAGATGTAGAAATTAGATTAGATAGTTGTTATTTGTTGTCCGCTAAATTACAATTATGATTAAACAAGTTATTAATTTTATATTCCCCATTTTTGGGAGGCTCTTGCTATGGCAATTTTAGCATACCTCATGTCCGTTTTCCGGATTTTGTTATCCCTATTTTTAGGGTGTTACACCCGCCAATTGTCTCTCTCCCACTTCATTCCAACACAACTGGGTTCTACACTTGCGTCCATACAATGCTTCGTATGGCACCGCTTGAATGCTAGCATGGAAGCTATTGTTGTATGAAAACTCTATCAACGGTAAATGGACTTCCCAAGAGCCCTTAAAGTCGATCGCACGTGCTCGAAGCATGTCTTCCAAGGTTTGGATGGTCCACTCACTTTGTCCATCTGTTTGGGGATGATAAGTGGGACTTATCTTTAGCTGCAAACCCAACTCTCTTCCAAAATAATGATGTGAAACGACTATCACGATCGGACACTATAGACAGTGGCAATCCATGTCTCGTCACAATCTTATCAATATATAACCTCGCAAGTTTCTCCATCGAATACGTCTCTTTGTTTGGTAGAAAGTGAGTCGATTTAGTGAGACGATCAACTATCACCCAGATGGCATCATAACCCTTTGGTGTCCGTGGCAACTTTGTGACGAAGTCCATGGTAATATCGTCCCATTTCCACACCGGTATATCTAAACTGTTGGGTCATCTAAGATTTAAAGATAACCTCTCTTTAGTCTTTATTGATGTTTGAACTTTGTACTTTGATTTATGGTTCTTTGTAATAGCTTAGTTATGGTTAAACAGATCGGTGAGTCGAAGACAAACCGAATTCAACATGAAAGAAGTCTACTATGCGGATTGAGATGAACTTCAAAGTGAACTAAGCTTGATCTGTCGATTTCATATTCGACAGATCACCCTTGTGCCGATTTCCTATTTCGGCATATCCTTCCCTTGTTGCCGAATCATCCTTGTTCGGCAGATCTCTCATCTGCCGAATCATCCTTGTTCGGCATCACATGCCACCTCTTCGGCGGTTTCCCTTCTTACCGATTGCTCCTTTATCTGCAAGATCATTTATGTCAAACCCTCTTGATTTGACATACTTCCTCATTCCCAATGATCTTCTGACAATGGAAATGGAAGCTTCCTTCTATGAGAAGATATACACTTGGTCTAAATGTGATTAAGACGTTTATTTTCTAATAGATCTCAAAAAGATTTTCCCAAGTATATTTTATTTAGATATTATACTTTCATAGTACAAAAGTTACCTTTTGTATTGTGATAAGTCACATCAAATATCTTATAATTTATTAACAATATCTCAACCACCCTTGCCTTTATTGTTCCTTGTCCTTTGCACTCATTACATTGGATAGTATATAAAGGATGGAGGTAAAACCTTGCTACTTACGCTTTCAGCTCAAGACTTCTCATTTGCAAGATTTCAAGCAGGTTGATAACTTTCACTTTCTTTCTAAGATTTAGTCTTTGTGTTCTTTAAAAGTCTTCTTAGTGTTAGATTGTTTTGAGTAGTTCTTAGCTATTCTTTTCCGCAAACAATATTTGATCTCTTTGTGTAATTCTTGATATTCTTATCAATAAAATAATTAAAAATTAAGTAAAATTTTGTGTATTGTATTCAAGCCCCCTTCTACAATACTTGTTTTGCTATCTCAGGACCAACATAAAGATTGAAGCTTTATGTAGGACCTTTGATGCTCCACCTTGACTTGCAAACATGTCAAACACCGTTCAACAAAGGGAGCTATATCCTTCTTCATTCCTGGTCACCAATAAAACTGTCGCAAATCCTGGTCCATCTTGTTGGTTCCCGGATGATCAGAGTAACGATACTTGTGCGCTTCTTCTAGCACACTCTTGCGTAACCCTCCTAGAATAGGAACCCACACCCGATCCCCTAAACATCTCAATCCACTACTATTGCATTCTAATGAAGCCACTAGCCCAACAATCCTTTCACCTTTCAAGTTCTCTTCCAACAATGCTTCTTCTTGGAACTTCTTAATCTCGTCACAAAGACTAGATGTCGACTCGGCTCGGTAGGCCACTACTTTGGTTGATTCTCCCCTTTCTTTCGGCTTAAGGCGTCGGCTACCACGTTCGCTTTGCCCGGATGATAAAGAATTTCACAATCATAATCACTTAATAGTTCCATCCATCTCCTTTGTATCATATTCAGTTCTTTTTGATCAAATAGATGCTTGAGGCTCTTATGGTCGGTATAAATCTGACACTTAACCCCATAGAGGTAATGCCTCTAAATCTTTAATATGAATACCACACTCGCTAATTCCATGTTGTGGGTAGGGTAGTTTCTTTTCATGATCCTTCAATTGAACGGACACATAAGCAATTACCTTCCCTTCTTGCATGAGCACACACCTGAGCCGCAACTTGTATGCATCACTAAAAACCACGAACCCTTCAGAACCATTGGGTAATGATAGGATAGGCGTGCTACTCAACTTCTCATTCAATGTGTTAAAAGTCGCTTCTTGCATTCCCGTCCACTCAAACTTGACGTTTTTCTTGGTCAAAGCAGTCAACGACGTTGCTATCCGGGAGAAGTCTTGAATGAACTTTCGATAGTAGCCAACTAAGCCGAGAAAGCTCCTTACCTCAGACAGTGATCTCGGTGGTTCCCACCCCTTGATGGCTTCAATCTTAGCCATGTACACTTTGATGTCGTCCTCTGACACCACATGTCCTAAGAATTGGACTTCTCTCAACCAAAACTCACACTTTGAAATTTTGATGTATAACTTCTCAGGCTTCAACAACTCCAACACCAAACGAAGATGCTCTTCGTGCTCACTTTGGGATCGAGAATAGATGAGAATATCGTCTATGAAGACGATCACACATTTATCTAGGAGCGAATTGCACACCCGATTCATCAAGTCCATGAATGCCGCTGGGGCATTGGTCAAACCAAAAGGCATGACTAAGAATTCATAATGTCCGTACCTCGTGCGAAAATCTGTCTTGGGTACGTCTTCTTCCCTCACCTTCAAATGATGATAATCGGACCTCAAATTTATCTTTGAGCTCACCTCTTGCAACTGATCATACAAATCATTGATCCTTGGAAGCGGGTATTTGTTTTTTACAGTCACCTTGTTTAAGTTCACATAGTCTATGCACATAAGCATCGACCCATCCTTCTTCTTAACGAAGAGTACCGACGCTCCCCAAGGTGACGAATAGGGCGGATAAATCCCTTATCGATAAATTTTTGCAATTGCGTCATCATTTCTTTCATTTCTACTGGTGCTAAGCGGTATAGTGCACGTGCTATCGGTGCAGCCCCGGGCACCAAATCAATTTTAAACTCGACTTGTCGGTCCGGGGGTAGACCTGTCAAGTCATCCGAAAAGACTTCTGGGTATTCGCTCACCACTGGGACATACTCCACTCCCCTCTTCTCTTTCTTAGCGTCAATCATATACACTAGGAATCCATGACACCCCTTCCCTAAGCATTGCTTTGCTTTCATCATGGTGATCAGACAAGACTTTTTATCACGTCTATCGCCATAAATTACCGCTTCTTTCTTATTTGGTAAGGCGACACGGATCAACTTCTTGTTGCATACAATGTTGGCGTTATTGCTAGCCAACCAATCCATACCTATAATCACATCAAAATCGCCCATACCCATTGGGTACAAACGCAACGGAAAAGAATGACCCTCTACCTCAATACTACACCCCTCATATACTTCTCCCACCAAGACTCAACTAACGTCCGCAACTTCTACCTCAAACCCATAATCTAACCGCTTGGGTTTCATATGAAAATTCCGCACAAAGGTCGGCGATACAAACGAACAGTTTGCTCCCGAATCAAATAACACTCTAATAAGGGTGGAATTAATAAGAAAGGTACCTGCCACCACATCCGGTATCTCCACCGCCTCATCCGCCGTCATGTGAAATTCTCTCACCTTCTCCCGTACCGGCTCCACCTTCCTCTCCCCGCCTCTTCTTCCTTGACCACGGTCGTAGCTTCTCGTAGAACCTTTCTTCAATTGCGGGCAATCCGTCTTTATGTGGTCTGGAGAGCCACATTGATAGCAAGCTCTTGGATTGGGGCATTCTCAAGCCATGTTCCCCACCTTCTCGCACTTGTAGCACCCATCTGGCTCAAACGATTATTCTCCATGGTGCACCCGGTTGCACTTCCCACACGGTTTCTCAATAAACTTTGGTCCCACCCGCGGCTCGGGTCTAGTGACCTTGGACCTATTTGCATCATGACCGGATCCGTTCCACTTTCACTTTTCTCCACCCCTCTTGGACACTTGGCGAATCTTCTCTTTCTCGGTGAGTTCAACCGCATTAATGGTCGCTTGGAAGGTAGTAGGATTCTTCGTTGAAGCCAACTCCCGAATGTTGTTTTTCAAGCCATAAATGTACCTCTTCACACGACACTCCTCGGTCGGTACATATATCTCGACGAATCTATCCTTCTCCATAAACTTTGAGGTATACTCCCAAACGGTCATCTTTCCTTGGTCCAACTTCAAGAACTCCTCCTCTAATTTCTTGATGGCCGCCAAAGGACAAAACTGAGCTTTAAATCTACTAACGAAAGCCTCCCAAGTCATGCCCTTGGTCGCCTTCGATCCTTTCCCGCCTGATTCGGCATCCCACCAAAAGATTGCATCCGATTTTAACATGGATAAGGCAAACATCACCTTGTCCTCTTCGGTACACTTGCAAGTGTCGAAAACCAACTCCATTTCTCTAATCCACTTCATAGCCATAATCGGATCACACTCTCCTTTGAAGGTAGGAGGTTTACAAGAAGAGGACGTCTTGTAATTACATCCCTTAGCCATCAATGATTCATTTGCCACCAACGAGGTCGATTGAGAGTGGTCGCCCACATCGGTCATAGGTAGGAAAGACATCTTTGTGCCATCCCTACTCGCACTCTTCTCTTTTCTCCCTGACGCCGATTTATCTTGATGTGCTAATAAGGCTTGCAAGATCTCTTGTAGTTTGCCTATCTCGGTAGCGAACATTTCTTGGGTCACGAAGGCTTGAGTACGGCCTCGACTGCGGCCTATAGATTGACTTCGTTCCCTCACAGTCGCTGAACTCTCTTGTTGGGATATCTCACACTCGGCCGGAATCTCCATGCTCCTTGCCCGACGAGTAGTGCGAGTCTTTGCCCGGCCTCGGGCCCCCGTATTGGTTTCATCAACCTGGGTGGTAACTCTTCGGGGTGCCCTTCCACATCCTCTTCCACGGCCTCGTCCCCTTCCTCGGGCGACCGTTTGTCTCTGAGTGCCCACTGGTTCATCCACCATAATTTCTTCAACCGGAATTGTCTCAACGACCGACACCGACCTACTCCTCAATGAACGGTCAGACATCTTGCTTACTGAAATAACACATAATAACGAAAGCTTAATTCAATAGTTTCAATACAATAAGGCAAAATCAGCACATTCATGTACCTGTAAATTCACAATTACATTAGCCAGATGTAATTCCAAATTTACCTTACATGATAGTCCTCACTACCCTATTGGTTGTGTCCCTGTTGAGGTCTCCCTTAGGCCTTCCTATTTCTTATATGTGTTCGTACTCCTACTGTTTAAGTTTAGGCCCATCCGGTCACCTAAATCCCTTAAACTACGGTTTTGATACCAATTCTAACAACCCAAAAACTCAAACGAGACATTATATAAAACAATGCCAAACGACCCCAACACATAAGTCAAATATTGAATTAGATCCCAAAGGTCTACTATGGGCAACACCTCCACAACTGAGAATTTTAATCAAACATCTAATACGGAAATGAAGACATAAAACTAAAGGGTTCTTCTACGTCCTCCAACTCCATGCCCTCACATCTTTTCTTTTCCCTTGCTCGAACTCGCACTAAGCTGCTTGCCTGAAAGTGGATTTTCAGTTTATAAAAGTGAGGGTTAGATCGGAGGTCTAGTGAGTTCCCTCAAACAATAACGCTGCACCACAAGTACCACTTAAAATTTGATATAAACAATTATAAAATTTCACACTTTTAGGAATAATCCTTCATGCACACATAAACACATGTGGATGACACACGTATAAAGTCATCACACCTGTGACAACGTGTTCGGCTCACACCCGCCCTGTACGAATCACATGAAACGAATTCATGTATTCCAATGGGTCACACCCCCATTCAAAGCCATCACATGCCCTACCCCAATGAATGCACACTTTGAAAAATCAATCCAAAATCATATCACAATATGAGCAATTATATCAGTTATTATCATGCACATTCGAGCTTGTTTGCAAAAAGGTTTAGGTAAGAAAGACTCACCCGTCGTCCACCCCTAAGCTTACACTTGATGCTACGAGCACTCAAACTGGAAACCTAAATTCCACGACATACAATAGGTGTTAAACCCCTTAATTACCTCCCAAAACTATCCCTAACAAACCCCAAAGCAATTCCCTAGTCGATGCCTCGACCCTAGCCCCAAACGAGAAAATGCAACATAAATGACCAAGACCACACAACAACTTGCGCGTCTTGGCCCGCGGCTTCCAGGCCGCGACCTTGCCCACGCAAGTCACTGGAGTCTCAACCCTGACCTGCACAATTTTCTGCCAAAAACCCTCACTTCCTTGCATTCCTAAACTTCCCCAAAATGAATTTTAAGCCTCCAAATCGAGGGAATCAGTGCATTATATCAATTTAATCAATATTCAAACCTCATAATACCAAATAACTCAATGTAATCCATCCATTGATGATTACATTTTCCAAATAATCCATATAATGAATAACCCATGGAAGGATGACTCCATTAATGGTGATTCTTTGACCAAAACTCCAAGAACCCAATCCTTTCCAAAACAAAACATAACCCTTAATGAGTTTTAAATCCCACAACATTTCAAGAAGGAAGAACACCAACACCACCCTCTTTAAACTTGCTAAAAATGTGGTAAACATTAAGGAAGATGATTACCTTAATAATGAAGAAGATGAATCCCCCCTCCAATAGCTTTCTTCGATTCCTTCAAGAACACACACTGAGCTCTCTCCAAAATACTCTCTAGCCTCCAAATATGTCAAAGAGTAAATGAGAGGGTTTTGGAGGGTTTTACCCTCTTTAACCCTTATTTACATTTTAATCCCCCTGCAAATTGCAACTTTTACATTTTCTCCCTAAATTCACAAACTAACTAAAAAAATGAGGGCTTAGGTTATTACATCCTTGCAGATTACATGGCACGTGCTAAGAGATGTGATGCCTACTAGGTGTATGCAGGAATCCAACAACGAAATATTGTTTATGATGTTAAATATACTATTGTTTCACATTGTAAAATAACACATTGTTTATGATGTTTTACAATACATCATGTGTGAAATAAAACAAGTGTAAAACAACAAATCGGAAATACTTTGTTGTTTCACAATGTGAAACAACATTACATTGTTTCACGTTATAAATATTATATGTTGTTTCACATTAATTATGGAACTAAGTAGAAAGGAAAATACAGATTGTGAATACTGCGATTGGTTGTGAAACCACAAAAATTGAGGATCTAAGTGTAACTTTTTTAAGTTGTTGAATTAGAAACCAAAAGTTCTTTTTAAGTGAACATTATAACTTGATGGTTTATATGAGAAAAATGGGAAATATAACCGGAAGGTTAATGCACAACTTTTAGATGGTGGTTGATTAATAATTGGTTGGGAATAAGTTACGTTTTTTTATCCTTAAGAGATTTCAACGTTTTTAATTTACTTTCCTTTCTTTTTAATTTTTCACTATCTATACTTACCATTTTAATTAATTAATTAATTATTAGCTAAAATACATTTAAAATAGAGTGAATTACATAAATGGTCCCTCATGAATGCCTAGATTTCACTTTTCGTCCCTCGAGTTCTGAAACTACATTGGCGGTCCCTAAAAACGAGATATGGTGCCCAAACTCGACCCTGGCGCTAACGCCGTTAGTCTAGGCTCCGTTAAGTGGGTCATGTGCCCCTCACGTGAGGGGCATTTTGGTCTTTTTACCCTTTTCTTCTTCACCCACACCACCATCACCACCTGCCACCACCCACCGCCCGCCACCACCTGCCACCACCCACCGCCATAATAAAGGACCGGTAAAGTTTTTTTTTTTTTACTTTGAAAAAACTTCGAATAAAGTGGTCCTTTTGATACAAAAAAATATTTTTTCTTTCAAAGTTTTTGATTCTCAAGTTTTTTTTATTATGTGTGTGTGAGTGAGTGTGTATATATATATATACCCGTGGTGTATATATATATGTGTGTGTGTGTGTGAGTTTTAGCACTTATGTACTGTATATATATGTGGGTTTTTCACAGGGATGTGTATATATATATACATATACATACATATATGTATGTTGGTTTTTCACAGAGATGTATGTATATATATATATATATATATATATATATATATATATATATATATATATGTAGGCTTACTTCCATTAATGGAGGCTTCACTGTGTGTGTATATATATATATAAATATATACTCGTGGTGTGTATATATATATATATATATGTGAGTGTGTGAGTGTGTATATATATGTGTGTGTGTGTGTGTGTGAGTGTGAGGCGGTGGCGGTGGGCGGTGGCGGTGGTGGCGGGCGGTGGCGGTGGGTGGTGGCAGGTGGTGATGGTGGTGTGGGTGAAGAAGAAAAGGGTAAAAAGACCAAAATGCCCCTCACGTGAGGGGCACATGACCCACTTAACGGAGCCTAGACTAACGGCGTTAGCGCCAGGAACGAGTTTGGGCACCATATCTCGCTTTTAGGGACCACCAATGTAGTTTCAGAACTCGAGGGACGAAAAGTGAAATCCAGGCATTCATGAGGGACCAAAAATGTAATTCACTCTTTAAAATATATATAATTGGAAAAAAGCGTCAAAAAGTTTATCATAAGCTACTCAAAGTAGCTTATCAATAAACTAGCTTATGTGCATCCGAACGATTACTGAAAAAATAAGTTAGCTTATTTTTGCCAAACAATGTCTTAGACGTTAAAGTTATTTGTTTAGAATTAACTTGAGTTAATTTTTAGACTTTGCCATTATTTTTTTAGTTCAGGCTAATATTGTAGGTTAATTTATTTATATTTGGGGCTAACTTTTTAGACTTTATGATTAACTAGTTGTGTACCCGTGCAAAGCGGCGGGATACATCTTAATTTCGAGGTTGACAACTAAAACCCATAATCTTGATCATGCTTTTCTCTATTCTATGTTCAAGTTGATTTTATTTTATTGTTTTATATTGTTTTGACTTTGAGTTGAATAGTTGTTGTAACTTAATGCAACTCATAATTAACAAATAAAACCCGATATGTATGTTTGAACAAAATAGAATTATAATCATCTGTGACAATACAAATTTGTACACACAGAAAACAATAAGATATCACTCGGAGCATCCATCTGTGGACTTGCCCTGTAAAAAATGTCATATGATTATAATAGATACAAACCAAATGTAGTTGTAACAAATGTATAATATACTCGGCAAATGCCTCAGCAGTGCGGGAACCTCCATAGCTGAGGAAAGCAAATTGTATACCATAACATAATTATATTATGCCTTTTCATATATATATGATAAGATAGCTTTCAGTAACCATTGCTCTTCGAGTAAAAAGACATCATATGTCTGCTACTGTAAGGATCTCTAAAATTTACCTTGTAACTCTTACATGCTATACAAGAAGTTAACTATTTGACTAAGGAATTTATTGAGGTCGTCTACTGTTTCAATAAGGTGTTAATGATTTTTTTTCCTTAAAAAAATACAGATGTGCATTTGAACAATATTTGGGTTACTAAATTTCAGATACCGGTTTAGCTATTGAGTTCAGATTAGATTTTTTATATAACCATACTTGATTCAATTATAGTTCATTTGCAGGCATATGAAGACCATGGGTAAGATACCTTTTCTGATAGAAATTAGTGAGACACTAAGGTCGGTTGTAGTTTTACATTAGTTGATTAAATACTGTAAACAAAAACGTAAAATTAGGCCCCAAAATTTTGGGGATCACATGTTTAACATGCTAAAGAACGACCCTTCAAATAGTAGAGCAGTGGTTTGTGAAAAATGTGAGAAAAAAGAGAAAAACAGGTAAACTTAATTAAAAGGGTGAGTCGCGAAATCAGTCTGAAAGAAACTAAACATATGGACAGATACTAAAGGGAGTAACATGTGAAAGAAGTAGGCTAACATTACATCAAGATCACTAAAATAAGCCTTAAATTTAACATATGAATAGATAAAAAAAGCTCAAACATTGTAAAGCTGTCACATACCTCCAAGTGAACCAGCCAACTGTTGGCACCTGAACCAAATCCACGGTGCAAATGATACCTAGGTAATGTTCCATCCATGCATACTACGCAAAATGAAGACCATTTACTAAAAAAAGTCAAACAATTTGACCTTTGAAAGTGAAACTTCTTGTTGATTGACATCAGAAAGGATATAAAATAATAGATTTTCTTTACAAGGATTAGATTCAGTCAAAGTAGCATCTTCTCTGTTTGCATGTATTTTAGGAGTATTGCTATTTCTATGTGGGGACAATGGAGCACCAGATTGTTCAGGTGTAGATAGTAGTGGTGAAGCAGAAGTCCTCACATTAGAAGGAGTTGACGAAGGCAATCTAGCTTTTCCAACAGATTTAGGAGGGGTTGCAACAGATTTGTAGATATGCATGATCATCACTACACAATCATCACTACACAATTGCTTTGGTGTTTCCACATTCCAGTTGAAAATAATACTTGAAAAATGCAATTGAAGGTATTGGTGGGTGGACACCAGTGAAGGTTTTCAAGGAATGAGTTGCCCATTCCATTCATTGAGTACGGTTCAACACAGCATGATTTTTTTCACAATAACAGTTTCACTATCATAGAGTTTAGTGATAAACCAGGATTCACTATACAAAACCATTGTTTACAAGTTAATGAAGTTTGCTATAACAAAAAAAGCATGTGCCAGGAATGTAAATTGACTAAATTCATCTTCAGTAAAGCAGATGGACATGCAACAACGCAGAAATGGTAAAAGAAGTTAAATAAGGATGGTAGTGAACCCTGAAAATGGCAAAAAGCATGTTGACAGGTATCTTTCTTGTGGATCATAACTCTTGTGAATAAGTGGTTAGTAAATATAAAAATGACTCCATCACTGATGATTGTCAAAGATAGTATAGAAACCAAAACAAACTTGTACCAAGAGTCCTAAACTCTTGGACCCTGCATTCAACTTCCAAAATCTATCTTCCATTTTAATGGATCAATAATATATTGTTCACAAACTTAAGGATTGAAAAGATATGCATAAGGGAAAATAAGTGCAACCAAGGATAGCGATGATTGAACAAGTATCATACCTTCAGCGACAACTACGACCTTCATATGATTCTTCGTAGATGGGTGGTCTAAAACAATGGCTTTGTCAAAAAGAAATCAAAATGGTAAGAAAGTAAACGTTGTGGTATTCGCATGGAACTCTTTATCATTAAGCTCATCATACCCATTGGCCCATGTCTCAGATAAGCTGTTAAATCCGATCAGCACCACTATCAAAACCCAATCATAGATGCGGTTCCTCATTCTTGAATCTAGCTGCAAATGTCACTAACCCTTTTGATATGTATATATATATATATATGGCCTTTGTGGTTACAAAGATCTTTATAATAAATTTGATGACATGTTCTTCGTGATTTAGTACCTTATAATGACCTCACTATAAATAAATAAATACAAAAATAGAAGAAAAATCAATTTTGAGTTGTCATGGCCCCCAGATATTCGCATTCCCATAAATGTTACCGGGATTGTCTTCAAATGAATTAAAATTGTATTTAACTGAGGTATAACATCTACAATAAAGGTTATTGTTGAGGTTTGTTAGGGAACACCAATTGCAGTGGAAAGAAGACGATAAAATTACCGATTGTTAGGGAACAAATCCATCCCTGTAGCTCATTGAGGCTCTTCCAATACCAGTGGAAAAAAGAAAATTATCAGGAGTAAGTGCAAAGTATAAATAAAAATAAAAGATGATGAAAGGACAGGAACCACCTTTTAGATGTACGAAAACAACATATGAAATATCATTGAATCCCAAATTGAGTACTTCCAAAGCCTTAAGCGCTAAAAACACCAAGGAAGCCGAAGTTATTAACAAACATTTTCTAGATGAATAACAAAAATTGAAGGTATTGGTGGGTGGACACCAGTGAAGGTTTTCAAGGACTGAGTTGCCAATTCCATTCATTGAGTACGGTTCAATACAACATGATTTTTTTCACAATAACACTTTCACTATCATAGAGTTCAATGATAAACCAGGATTCACTATACAAAACCATTGTTTACAAGTTATTGAAGTTTGCTATAACAAAAAAAGCATGTGTCAGGAATGTAAATTGACTAAATTCATCTTCAGTAAAGCAGATGGACATGCAACAACTTAGAAATGGTAAAAGAAGTTAAATAAGGATGGTAGGGAACCCTGAAAATGGCAAAAAACATGTTGACATGTATCTTTCTTGTGGATCATAACTCTTGTGAATAAGTGGTTAGTAAATATAAAAATGACTCCATCACTGATGATTGTCAAAAATAGTATAGAAACCAAAACAAACTTGTACCAAGAGTCCTAAATTCTTGGATCCTGCATTCAGCTTCCAAAATCTATCTTCCATGTTAATGGATCAATAATATATTGTTCACAGACTTAAGGATTGAAAAGATATGCATAAGGGAAAATAAGTGCAACCAAGGATAACGATGATTGAACAAGTATCATACCTTCAGCGGCAGCTACGACCTTCATATGATTCTTCGTAGATGGGTGGTCTAAAACAATGGCTCTGTCAAAAAGAAATCAAAATGGTAAGAAAGTAAACGTTGTGGTATTCGCATGGAACTCTTTATCATTAAGCTCATCATACCCATTGGCCCATGTCCCAGATAAGCTGTTGATTCCGATCAGCACCACTATCAAAACCCAATCACATGAACCACCTTTAAGCGCTGAAAACACCAAGGAAGCCGAAGTTATTAACAAATCGAACAAAAAAACCAAGGAAGCCGAAGTTATTAACAAACATCTACACTAAACACACAAAAAAAACAAAAAAACATGATGAATAAAACACACATAGAGAATATCCAAGAATCGAACAAAAATTCGAAACCTTTTTCATATGAGAAGTAGAAACCTCAAGTAAGGGCCACCGAAAACAAAATCGAAAAAAAAATCGAAGGTGAGAAGTAGAATTCTAACCTGATACGACTTGAACACCAATTGCAGAATTGATTGAGAGAAAGCAGAACCTGATACGACTTGAACACCAATTGCAGAAATGATTGAGAGAAAGTAGAACCCTAGAACGGTGGTCGACGTCGAGAGCAACGCTGATTGAGAGAAGAGTCGATCGAGAGAAACGACGATGATGGTAGGGTTAGGGTTTGGAAGCGATAAAAGTTGTACCAATGAAGGATTTGTACGAATTTGAGATACCGTGTTTCGTTAAGTTGTACCAAAGCATTATGAAGTTGTAAATTAAGTAATTGGCTTTAATTAGTTGTATTTTGTGCTTAAGATGTTGTAATTAAGAGATTTTTGTGTCTCTTTTATAATATAGTATAGATTTATTTATATTTGATGTTAATATGTTAGGCGAATGATCGTGTAAGAAGTTGAGGTTAACGTGAGAAGCGTGAGAAGTGGATCTGAACCGTTGATCACTTTTAATCTCATGCTCTCCCATGAATTGCGCCTTAGAAGGAAATTGATCCGATGTATCTCAATGCATCATATCTCGGTCCATCTCATCCTAATGTGTATTCATTTCTCATCCAACGGTTGATAA
Source organism: Arctium lappa (assembly GCA_023525745.1). Lineage (NCBI taxonomy): Eukaryota > Viridiplantae > Streptophyta > Magnoliopsida > Asterales > Asteraceae > Arctium > Arctium lappa. Next base: position 13,437,302 of record CM042056.1, on the reverse strand, counting down.
CCATTTCTCACGTTTGTCACGTTAACCTTAACTTCTAACCGGAACCCAACCCTAATATGTTATAACCCAATCCGAACATGTAGAATCACCAAATGAAAAAGTGAAAATACACCAACAATCAATTAGTTTTTAAGTTTTTGGGAGATATTTTTTTGAAAAACTAATGTATCAATTTTTTTAATGACTTAAGTGTTTAATTTATATTAATCGACCCAAAATAAGTAAAAATTGAGCCAACATGATAAATATTTTTTATTTTATTGTTAATATTTTATTTTCTTTTATCCTACAATAATTATTTTGTGATATCACTTTAAAAAAATATTGGATCTGCCTCTAACCTTCACCTTCACCATCACCATCACCATCACCATCACCATCACCATCACCATCACCATCACCATTGTTGGGAATTTGCCTTGTATTTGATCCCACATAGGAAGGACAAGAAAATTTTGATAGGCTTATATGGCTTGTTCAATATGCCTTATCAAATTGGATCAAAGCCCATCTAATGGGGTTTGGGTTGGATTTATAGCTTGGCATATAAATATTTAAATGGTCAAAGATTGGGCCTTGGGGCTCTTGACGTTTTTCCTCTCTGGTTCTCTCAATATTCGATCCATGAACGCATAAGAAACTCGACAGATTCTCGTTCTCGTGCAAGAACGTGAATTGATAGTTGTATCCTCGAACGGACGCTCGGACTACGCACGAGTAGGGGCAAAATTCTGTTTAAGGACACTGCTTTGCAGGCCTCTATCGATCATCGATCTAATCGTCGATTTCAAGTTAGTATTTCTGTTAATCTTGTTAAGAATTTCGATATATATATACACGTTTTGTTTGTTTATTCAATATTATCATATATTTTGCACAATAAATATACACGAATTTTCTGGATTTTCGTGGTTCGATAACATTGGTTCTAACAATCTTAAACAGAATTTTGTGATGGATCCTTCATCCATGATAAAGAACCATGTGGAGAAGCCGGAAAAATTCAAGGGAACGGATTTTCGACGGTGGCAACAAAAGATGTTGTTTTATCTAACAACTCTTCATGTTTCCAACGTATTAACGGATGACGAACCCACGAATCCACCCGTGAGTCTTGGACAAAATGTTCCTATCGCCGCCCAAACGCAACAATTTCAAAAGGCGGTGGAAAGTTGGAGAAGCAACGAGTATAATTGTCGAAATTATATACTCAATGCTCTCGATGAATCCCTTTATGATATATACTCGACCTTTAAAACAGCGAGAGAGATATGGGAGTCATTGGAGAGAAAATATAAAACTGAAGTTGCTTGCTCCAAACGATTTGTGGTAGGAAAATTCCTACACTACAAGATGAGTGATTCGAAATCAATCATCAAACAAGTCGAGGAACTCCAAGTCATTACTCACGAGATGGAAGTGGAAGGTATGGGAATCAATTCTAACTTTTTAGTCAGGGCTATAATTGAAAAGTTGTCTCCTTCTTGGAAGAACTTCAAATTATATCTCAAACATTTAACCGATGAAATGAGCTTTGAACAACTTGTCCTTAAACTCCGAGTTGAAGAGGACAATAGGCTTACTGATAAAGCCGATGCTAGTTCCCTTGAGCCTAATGCAAACATTGTGGCTGCAAGCACATCAAAGGGAAAGTTTCAGAAATTCAAGGGCAAAGGTGTTGCCCCTAAACCATCATTCAAGACCTCTCTTGCCCCACAAAAGAAATTTTTCAAAAAACCACATATCCTAAGTTGTTGGGTGTGTGGAAAGCCTGGTCATAGGGCTAAAGATTGTAGGCACAAGAGAGATCATGGTGGTGGAAACGGTGGTGGAGGTGCAGGTCCTTCTCACCAAGCAAACATGGTCGATTCTGAAACACAGTTCATCGGAGTGGTGGAGGCAAATCTGGTGACAAATACCGTGGATTGGTGGTATGATACCAGAGCCTCGAGACACATTTGCAACTCCAAAAGCTCGTTTGCAACCTATCAAAAAGTTAGTGATGAAGAACCGATGTCAATGGGGAATGCATCGACAGCAAGGGTAGAAGGCAAAGGGAAAGTGATATTGAAGCTCACTTCCGGAAAAGACCTTGTTCTTACAAACGTGCTACATGTGCCGGACATAAGGAAGAATCTCATATATGGTCCTATGTTAAGCAATAAGGGATTCAAAGTAGCATTAGAATCCGACAAGTTTGTAATAACTAAGGGAGGATTGTATGTTGGGAAGGGTTACCTTAGCGAGGGACTCTTCAAGATAAACTCTATACATAATGACATTGTAAATATCAATAATAAAATGGCGGGCTCAAGCTCGACTTCTATGTACATGATTGAGTCTTCTACTTTATGGCATTCTCGACTTGGGCATGTCAATTTCCGTTGTTTGCAAAGAATGACAAAACTTGGCATGTTACCATCTTGTTCAATGAACAAGAAAACAAAGTGTGAAATTTGCATCGAATCTAAATTCTCTAGTCATCCACATAAATCCGTTGAGAAAAATAATGAAGTGCTTGGTCTAATACATAGTGACTTATGTGATTATAAAGCAACTCCTACTCGTGGGGGAAAGAACTATTACATATCATTTATTGATGACTGCAGCAAATTTTGCTATGTGTATCTAATAAATACCAAAGATGAGGCTTTGAATATGTTTAAGACATATAAAGCAGAAGTTGAAAACCAACTTGATAAACGGATCAAAATCCTAAGATCCGATAGAGGAGGAGAATATGAGTCTAAAGACTTTGCTGAATTTTGCTCCTCTCATGGTATTGTACACCAAACAACAGCTCCCTATACTCCTCAACAAAATGGAGTAGCCGAAAGGAAAAACCGGACATTGAAAAACATGATCAACTCTATGTTGATCACATCGGAAGCACCACATAGCTTATGGGGAGAGGCTTGCCTCACCGCAAATATGATATTAAATAGGATCCCTCACAAAAAGAGTAATAAATGTCCATATGAATTATGGAAAGGAAGGTTACCTACCTTCAAAAGAATGAAAGTGTGGGGTTGCTTGGCTAAGGTTCAAGTACCTTTGCCTAAAAGAACGAAACTTGGACCCAAAACCATAGATTGCATCTATATTGGTCCAGCCAAGAATAGTGCAGCCTATAGGTTTCAAGTTCACAAGTCAAATGTCGATGACATACATGTCAATACTATTCTAGAATCTGTGGAAGCAGAATTCTTTGAAGATATTTTTCCTTATAAGGACAAAGAGGGTCAATCCTCTAATCCAAGGAAAAGGGCATGTGATGAAACGAGTCATGATGTATTAGATCAACGTGCACAAAACATTCAAGATGATGCTCCTAAGGTCCAACAAGATATGGAACCTAGAAGAAGCAAACGAGGAAGGATAGCCAAAGACCTTGGTCCCGACTATATGACCTTCAATGTGGAAGGTGAACCTTTATCCTATAAGGCCGTCATGGAATCGTCCGAGGCACCTTATTGGGAAGAGGCTATTAATAGTGAGATAGATTCAATCATCCAAAACAACACCTGGAAATTGGTTGATCTACCTCCGGGACACAAACCCATTGGCCATAAATGGATCTTTAAAAGGAAACTTAGACCCGATGGTACCATAGAAAAATATAAGGCTAGATTAGTAGCCAAAGGGTATCGTCAAAAGGTAGGTCAAGATTTCTTTGATACCTATTCGCCAGTTACTAGAATCACGTCCATTAGGACTTTGATTGCAATAGCAGCAATTCACAATCTGGAAATTCACCAAATGGATGTGAAAACTGCTTTCTTAAACGGCGAGTTAGATGAAGAGATCTATATGCAACAACCTGAAGGGTTTGTTGTCAAAGGTCAAGAACATAAGGTCTGCAAATTGGTGAAGTCCCTCTATGGACTTAAACAAGCACCAAAGCAATGGCATGAAAAGTTTGATAACACATTGTTATCAAATGGCTTCCAAATCAATGAATGTGATAAATGTGTATATGTTAAACAATGCAAAAATGTGTATGTTATTATATGTTTATATGTCGATGATATGCTTATCATGGGAACTAACTTGGATGTAATAAACAAAACCAAGAAGATGCTAAACTCCTCATTTGATATGAAAGATATGGGAGTAGCCGACGTTATCCTTGGGATTAGAATTCAAAGAAATTCTAATGGATACATCCTCTCTCAATCCCACTATATTGAGAAAGTTCTCAGAAAATATGGACACTATGATGATAGACCAGTGGTCACTCCGTTTGACCCATCTAGTCACTTGAAGAAAAATCAAGGTGATAGTGTCTCTCAACTTGAATATACTCAAGTTCTTGGCAGTCTAATGTATATTATGAATTGTACGAGACCTGATCTAGCATATTCGGTGAGTAGACTAAGTCATTATTCACACAATCCTGGGAGAGATCATTGGTTTGCACTAGTAAGAGTGTTGCGATATCTCAAATATACATTGAACTATGGATTGAATTACACGAAATATCCTCCTGTCTTGGAAGGATATTGTGACGCCAATTGGATTTCCAACAATTCAGAAAGTAAGTCCACAAGTGGGTATGTATTTACACTTGGTGGAGCAGCAGTGTCTTGGAAATCATCAAAACAAACAGTAAATACACGTTCCACAATGGAAGAAGAATTTGTGGCTCTAGACAAAGCGGCTGAAGAAGCCGAATGGCTTAAATTTTTTTTAGAAGGGATTCCCTTGTGGCCGAAACCAGTACCAGCCATTTGTATTCACTGTGATAGTATGGCCGCTCTTACAAGAGCGAAAAATCAGATTTACAATGGTAAATCGCGGCACATAAGGCGTCGCCATAACACAATTCGGGATTTGCTCAAGAATGGAATCATATCTATTGATTATGTGAAGTCAAAGGAAAATATAGTCGATCCTTTGACGAAAGGGCTAAACAGGGAGCAAGTCATATATACATCGAGGGGAATGGGCTTACAGCCAACTCAATGAGTTATTACCCGGCGGAAACCTAACCTAGCAACATTGGAGATCCCATGGTCTAGGTTCAATAGGCAAACTAGTTGGGGAAAACTCAAGTCGCATGACAACACACACACTAAGGTATGCACATTCCTATGATAATTTTGTGTGTTTTCGTTGACGATAAAGGGTTGAATATTGATTCTTAATAATGCTAATAGCTTTGACAGTGGAACAATACGGACTGTTCTTGATTGGCATTACCTATGTGAGATTGATGTGTGGTCGCATCTATGAGGACCGAGATGGTAAGAGTCTCATGAAGAAATGATACGTTCAAGACCGAAATGAACACAACCGTAAGAGTAACATTATGTGCTAGATATGATGTATGTGATACTTATTGTCTAGATTTACTACACAATGTGGTTAGTTCAAGACTTTGTTCACTACCCACAAAGTAGATCCGATTTGTACTCACTATGAAAGGTTCAAGTCCAAAAGACACCTTTTCAAATGTATGTCATATCTTATTTCATGGAATAGAAAACTATTTGAATATTACTTATTTTCTATTCAAATGTGGGGTATTGTTGGTGTTTGAATAGAAAATGTGGGGTATTGATGGGAATTTGCCTTGTATTTGATCCCACATAGGAAGGACAAGAAAATTTTGATAGGCTTATATGGCTTGTTCCATATGCCTTATCAAATTGGATCAAAGCCCATCTAATGGGGTTTGGGTTGGATTTATAGCTTGCCATATAAATATTTAAATGGTCAAAGATTGGGTTAATCAACCGAATTAACTGCCAAATCTATATATATTCGATTGTTTCCCTCCAAAAACAGTATAATCATTATTTCCCACGTTTTTCCTCTCTGGTTCTCTCAATATTCGATCCATGAACGCATAAGAAACTCGACAGATTCTCGTTCTCGTGCAAGAACGTGAATTGATAGTTGTATCTTCGAACGGACGCTCGGACTACGCACGAGTAGGGGCAAAATTCTGTTTAAGGACACTGCTTTGCAGGCCTCTATCGATCATCGATCTAATCGTCGATTTCAAGTTAGTATTTATGTTAATCTTCTTAAGAATTCCAATATATATATACACGTTTTGTTTGTTTATTCAATATTATCATATATTTTGCACAATAAATATACACGATTTTTCTGGATTTTCGTGGTTCGATAACATTGGTTCTAACAACCATCACCAATTCACCATCATCCATCACATTACCGTCAATAACTTTCATATGCATAAATTTATTAAAGTTTTAGTCATTGTAATACAAGTCGATGCACATAATAATAATAATAATAAAAAAGGTGTGTAAATAAAGGTATAGAAAGATAATGAAAGTCTAATGTTCTCACTAAAAAATTGTATTATCGTATTTCAAATTTTGCTTTTGTTGTAATTTAGTTAAATATTTACAACTACAAAATCTATTTATTGTTAAATCAATAAACAATATTGACACTTACATGCATTCATACACCCTCTCTCAATTTTGAGACTTTGTTCAAATGCTTTTCCATAATTTACTCTTTTAACACTTCAAATAAATAAACAACTCCTAGATCAACCTATACACTCATATCTTTAAAAAAGATCAACTCATAAATTTAATCATTATAAAGATGTCTCACACCATTTTAATTTAATTCAATCTTGTCGCACGTAATCAGACAACTACAATTTTGATTAAATGTTCGGCCGTCAATTCCTAATCAATTTACGGACTTAAACCTTAGGCAAAATCTTCAACTACTTCATTCCAATTTGGTTTTTGTGACAAAATGTTCAAGTGGAGAATGAGGAAAAACTAATAGAATCAGAATAACGACGTATGATGATCTTTGTCCATAAGGCTACAATAATACTTTTCTATATTGCTTGAAATCTTTATACTATTCACATTTAAGCATTTGTTGGACGGATTGATGCAACGGACAAAGTTTTGATGACCATTAATTTATATGTTCACGTTTTTTGAGTTGGACCATTGTTAGCTTTAGCCGGTTTTGTTGTAGGAATTGGTTTTCATTATGTCTGTTTTAGTCGGGGGGGGGGGGGGGTTCGAAGTGTTTTACCTCTCTTTTTGTAGGGTATAAACTCATTTTCTAGTAGACAACTTAGTGGTAAAAATGAAAAGATAATACATGGTGTTTGTTCCACACTACACACGGGTTCATTGAAGGTCGTTTTTGTCATTAACCATTTTCTTGCTTTGTTGTGACACATCTTCATCTTTAATCATATTTGTTTTTCGTAAAATGAAAATTCAAAAAACATATCTTTACATTTGAACCCAAAATCAAATGGATAGCATATCTACAACCCATTTTTCAAAATGAAAATTAGATTAAAAAAAAACACAAGTTGAAATAACCAAAAAAAAACATTCTAAAATCTCTTTCATTTTTCAATCATTCATAAAACAGATTTAAGCATAAAGAGGTGAAAATTATAAACCAATTTCAAAAACTATAAAAATCTAAACCTACGAATCCCAAATGCGAAAATAAACTTTGGGTTAAAAACGAACATCTAAAAAATCCAAAATTTGGAAAAAATATAATGGAAATCTTAAAATTATTGGTCACATCATAAATGTGGCATTATTGAAGCTCGAAAACCTTGTTGATGGTGGCATGATACATGTCCTCCACGAGAAACCCTACCAAGATTAAGGCTTCAATGGCTTCTTTTTTCCTTTAGTGCATTACCCACAATTTGCATTTAGTAAATTTTATTTGAATGGAAAATAAATTGGATATCGAGTTGAGTTTATATCTTGTACTTTCTTTGTTCTCTTTTACGAATTTACAAAATAATTAATGTATTTAAATATAATTATAAACTAATGATCAGGTTTCAGAAAAGCAATGTAGAAGGTCATAACACTTAGAGTTTACTCATCTTCGGTTAAATTTTAATTTATCCTTGTTTGTATCATTCTCACTAAAGTATAACAAATATTAACTCAGATTTAACACGAATAAGTTGAAATAAATGATTCATCTCTTTCTTTCTTATTTGGGTATTTATGTTTTTAGATCCAAGTGCTTCTTTTCGATTTGTCTCTAGGTCTTTGAAACTGAAATGTGTTTTTGAGTTAGTGGAATGAAATTTGTCAAAAGATGGAATTGGGATGGTTAAAGATCTTTGAGTTTAATGGAATTCCATCATTTTTGAGTTAATGGAATTGGGATGGTTAATTCTCTTGACAAGTTTCATTCCATCATTTAGTTCATTAAGGGGTGGAATGGAATGTATCAAATAGACTTCAAATCTTTAACGACCGTTATCACCATCATTTTATGTAAACTTGAAAGTGTGAATAATATTATGGGTGTAAATAAATGATAGTCGGAGGGCCTCTTTAGAAATTTGCCATACTAAGACTCTCAACCCTTGATCCTCTCTCTCATTTGGGGTAATTTTGGGTGCGGCACTGAGAAGTGAAAGAGGAGAGTTCTAGGGCGACGAAGCAAGGGAAGGATTGGAAGTCTTAGAGGAAAACTTCATTATGCAGGTATGTATTCTTTCTCTAATCCCTTCATGTTGTAGTGGTAAACCTTTAGGGAAGGGAACAGTTCTGGGAATAAATCTTCTATTGATTTGATCATGTAGGGGGGGGGGATTATTAGAATCGACCGATTGAGACTTTCGTTTTAGGTTCTAGTAGTCGATTATTTAGCAAATGAAATCCTTGTATTAATGGTTCTACCTTTCGATTTAGGATCTGTAATATTTGGGAACCATGGATTCGTTAAGTGTTGAATATTGCGTTGGTCGTATATTGCTCGGACCAAGTAAAACCCCACCCTGGTGCACCGAGAGTCTCCCTCCCCGGGAAGCACCGGGAGTTCCCTCCACAGCAACACCAGATAACCAAAGGAACCAGGCGAACCAGGAGTTCCCTCCTTGGGTTTCCCGTAAGACATCACACCCGGGTGGGTCGGGAATGGAAGAGTCAGGTGTACCGGGATTGCAAGGACCCGGGCGCACACCGGGCACGCGTGAGTCGTGAGTAAACCTCAACCCGGGAGCCACAAAACCCGGACCCGGGCGACCCCGAATGATGCGATGGGTCGTGGCCCAACATTTCTTTTTGGGCTTTTGGTCTATGTTAGGACGTAAGAATTTCACTCATGTGTTTATCCGTAGATTGGTTAAGTTCGTAGAGTTATAATTCGGACTTAGTAACCGATATTTTAATTGTGAACCTTTAATAATTGTAAAAACCGGTCTGTTTGGATTTTAGTCTGTGTGTGAGCCGAGATTCAACCCTCCAGGTGAGTTCCCTTATTAAATCTTTTGTAACTGGAAATGGTGCATTAAACTGATATCTAAAATGGTTATTGCATGTCATGTAATGATTTAGAACCATGAAGTGTTTTATCTAAACCACAACAGTTGTGGCGTACTGGTTAAGACCCTGGGGATGTGGTGGAATATCCCATCTGTCTAGGGTTCGAATCTAGGCGTACACAACAATTGTGGCCACTGAGGTTTAATCAAGGTTGATGTCTTACAGTCATAATTTGCCAAGGGATTAGTCTAGGCATAGCCTAGAACACCCTTCCCCCCCAAGAAAAGTGTTTTATCTATTCAACTACTATGCATGAGTTCTTGTACATGGTTATTTATATGTGAATTGTGTTATCGATGAATTGTGTACAAGAAATTTGTTTCAACCGTCGGGGATGGTTGAATTGTGTGTTTGGAATTTGTTTCCCTACACACGGGAATGACATCGACTAGGGGGCCGAATGGGGATCTACTGGGGGCCCCAGGAGCGAATAATCCGAGATTCTCGAGATTCGATTCCGGATGTGGACCGATTCATTTCTATGTGATGATTAAATTTTGTGAGACGAATTTTAATAAATTGCTTTTGCTTTCAATTAATTTAAAATGGTCGAGGTTGGGAATTCACTAGACCTTTTGGTCTAACCCTCGCTTTCAAATTTCTTAAAACCCATTTTCAGGTAATGGGATTGTTAGCGGTTCGTCAAAAGGGAAGGAGAAGTTTGAAGGCTAGCGAGGCGAAAAGTGTTTCCTTAGTTGCGGTGTAGTTGCAAATTTATAGATTCTAGGTTGTGATAGAATTATTTCTGTTTGAACTATGTTAATCTTTTCCTTCCATATACTTTTATTGTTAGGGATGAGCATCGGACGGGTCGGGTCGGGTCTAAAATCCCTAAACCCGTTCGGATATTCGGGTGGGAAGAGGACCCCTGAAACCCGACCGAACGCAGATCGGGAGGTTCGGGTTCGGGTGGGTCAGTTCGGGTGGGTCGGGTCTGGGCAAGACAAAACACTTGATAACAAAACTACCAAATCTGAAATTGCAGAGAACTATTAAAAAAAATATCATTGAATCTGCATTAGTATTCTTAAATCATTCAACAATATTTCCAAGATCCAGTTTTTAGAAATATGTAAGAGATCTGAAGCTACTTCAAATGAAAACTAAGACAATAGTTACAAAAGAAAAAAGAAAGGTAAGAGAGAAAGTGAAAACCTTGAGGATGAGAATTTCTGGTGGTCGGAGGTCAAAAGTCGGCAAAGAGATTGCCGTGAAAGTTTAGTCGTGGAGAAGATAAAGCAGTATCAAGTATCAACTGGATGGTCGACACTCGACAGGTCGAGAGTCGTTCGTCGATGGAATCACAGGTTGAGATCGTTCGTCGTTCGACTCCAGTCTTGATTTCGATGGAATCACAGGTCGATGGAATCACAGGTCGATGGACTCCAGTCCTGATTTCGAAATATCGATTTAGGTATTTTAGGATTTAGAATCTGAAATGAGGTATTTAGAATTTAGGTATTTTGAATTTCGGATTTTCGGGTCGGATCGGGTTTGGGTTTTGGATACCCAATCCGATCCTATATTATCCGATAATATAAACGGATCGGGGTAGTTCGAATATTCGGGTTTCGGTTTTTCTTGCTTTTTCGGTTCGGTTCGGGTCGGGTTTTTCGGGTTGGGCGGGTTATGCTCACCCCTATGTAATGGGACCCATTTTGGGGAGTTTAAATTTATGTTATGTTATGTTGGATTTGGATTGTTACAAAATCCATAAATCAAGGAATCCCCATTTGTAACACCCGGATTTTTTAGGTAAGTATCGAGAATTAGTTAAACCTTTCATATTACGTGTTAATTGACGTTAATCGCATCTTTCTAGGTTGCTTTTCTATATGAGGCTTTTATGTGTATATGTTACCCTATGTGATTCTCGTAATCCTACTTTGAATAAAAATTATGGCCGCGCGTGTGTCGACTACCTTTCGGGAAGAAAATCAGGCCCCTGCAGGTGATGGGCGACATTGCCCCAGCGACAATGCCCTTGGGCAAAGTCGTCGGGCATAGTCGCCTAGGGTGTACCGAAGGTGTTGGTGACCCGATGACATTGCCCAACGACAATGCCCATGGGCAAAGTCGTGGGTCATAGTCGCAGTTGGTGTACCGCGGGGGGTGGTGAGGTCGGGAAAGTGACCAGCGACAATGCCATTGGCAAAGTCACCAGGGCATAGTCGCCCGCGTGGACCATACTCCTGTTTTAAACCCAATCTGATGTCTCATTCCACATCTTATCACTTTGAAAACGGGAGAGCTCCTCCTTAGGCGATTTTTGGGTCTTTCAACACATTCCACACTTATTACTAGGGTTTTGGTTGGTAAGATCATTTATTGATCATCAAAGCACAATCCAAGTTCATTTATTGAAGTATTGTCAAGGATTCTCACTCTTCTCCATCAAGTCTTCCCTTGGCTTTTTCTAGGGTTCCTATTTTCTAGGTTTTAACCAAAACCTAGATTGTGAGCTTACTAAACCTTTGTTAAAACTAGATACATATCATAATCTACTACTTGCTATTATCTTGCATCTTAACATGAAATGTCTATTTTTCATGTCTAAGTATTTGGGGTTTTCCTTATGTATACATGTTTATGCATATATTGCTGTAACAACCTCAAAATCAGAGTAAATTAAAACCTGGAAAACCTGACAGTATAACGTAAGCAATTCCATCAACTTCCCATAAATGGGATCAGTCCTTAAGACTATACAATTCTATACAAGGATTTCGTCAAAAGAATGGGACTTAACAATGCCCAGCAATAATACTTAAAACATCTCCAAAAACCCCGAGACTCAAAACTCGTCTCTCCAAAAAACCCCGGCACCCACCGCTAATGGAAACCTGTTATACACATCATTTGAGAAAAAGTGTCAGACTATAAAGCATTGAGAGAACATACAGTTTATAAAGCTCAAAAGATAAAACATCAGTATCATAAAGGAATCTTTTCATAAAAGTTTAGTTCGTAAAGATAACATTTCTCCACAACCGGGCCTCTTCGGTCCAAAACTCTTAAACGGTGATAAAAAGGACCATTTTACCAAGGAGAGTGGTGTAACACAAAGTAGACCACAAATCCGAGTTATGAGCTAAACACTTGGAGTCCTCAGCAATGAACCCAGAGTCCGTGCTACGAGGTGAGATCGCGCTCCCAAGGGAAACCAATGTATACTCCTTCACTAGGATCACCATGAACCATGGCTAGTAACCGGCCTCACATAACCGTACCATAAACTCATCACGGAACATGTGATCCATAGCTACATATTTGGGGAATATAGCCTCCCAACAAAACAGTCTACTCCAAAACCTAGGGATCCACTAGTAATGGTAAGGACTCGTCACAACAACATATGTGACCAACCATAAATAAATATATGGTAATAAGTACATTTTATAAACAAAATGCTACTTCTAGTTCAACTTCTGGTAAGAATGAAAATCATTAAAATTAGTTCATAAACATTCTTTTTATATAAACACGTAATGTGCAAGTAAAACATCATTTTACTTCAATAGGGCGGAACCCGTCGTTTTGGTCAGAACTGACCGGGAACCCCGAGAATCACCAAAAACTTCATTTACAACAAAATGTAGAGAACATAAAATCATACCGTAGAAATACTTCAGATTTCGCAAATAAGAGTTTTGACATGTATAAAGTTTGTAAAATGATAGTAGGAACTCACCGATAGGTTTTCGGAATAAAATCCGGAAAACCAGATAACGATCACGACGTAGAGGTGAAGCTTAAAACACCGACCCCTCGCTAGAAGCACCGAAAACTAGCAACCAAACGAGCCTTGAAGATCGAAGAAGAAAAGAGAGAAAAAGAAGAGAGAGAGAGAGAAGGAAACTGAGATTTTCTAAAAGATCTCAACATGTGAGATATTTAGCCAAGTCTTTGCACGAGACCCAACACAGCGCAGGGCCCGTGCGTTTTCTACTGTCTCGCACAATGTTTCATGCGCACGACCCGTGCGCATTTCCTGAAGGATGGCGCACGACCCGTGTGCCCTGTAGACAGAAACATCCTCTTCATTTCTTCTTTACAACCTCTCAAAACCAAACCAAAATTCGGGGTGTTACAATCCTCCCCAACTTGGGAATGATTTCGTCCCCGAAATCCCAACTACTCAAAAAGGTGAGGATATCTTCGCTTCATATCCTCCTCGGCTTCCCACGTCACATTCGCTCCCCGGTGATGCTTCCACTGCACCTTGACCAAAGTGACTTCTTTATGACGCAACTTCTTAGACTTTCTCTCTAAGATGGCGTCGGGTTCTTCCACACAACGGTTGCCTTCGTCAACCCTTAACTCTGAAAGGGGAATGACGTTGTCTTCCACCGCCAAACATTTCCGGAGGTAGCAAACATGAAACGTGTTGTGTATTCTACTCAACTCCGGTGGCAGTTCCAACTGGTAGGCTTGCAAACCCACCCGTTTAAGCACTTTGAAAGGTCCGAGGAAACGGGGACTCAACTTCCCACGTTTTCCGAACCGTATAATGCCTTTCCACGACGACACTTTAAGCATAACACGGTCGCCTACTTGGAATTCCATCGGCCGCCTCTTCTTATCGGCATAGCTGTTCTGACGATCTTGAGCCGCTTTCATTCTTTCACGAATGCACTTGACCTTATCGGCAGTCTCTTGCACGATTTCAGGTCCGGCAAACTGCTTTTCTCCCGCTTCAAGCTAGCACACGGGAGTCCGACACTTTCGCCCATACAAAGCCTCAAAGGGTGCCATTCCGATACTCGAGTGGTAGCTATTGTTATAGGCAAACTCTACCAAAGGCAGGTGAGTGTCCCAGTTACCCCCGAAATCGATGACACAAGACCTCAACATGTCTTCCAAAGTTTGGATCGTTCGTTCGCTCTGCCCGTCGGTTTGCGGATGGTAAGCCGTACTCAACTTCACTCGAGTACCAAGCTCTTTCTGAAATCCATCCCAGAAGTTCGAAGTGAACCGACTGTCGCGATCCGACACGATCGACAATGGTATGTCGTGTCTCGATACCACCTCATCGATATAAAGCTTTGCTAACTTATCCATCGGTAGAGTCTCGCGCATGGCCAAGAAATGAGCGTTCTTCGTTAATCTGTCAACTATCACCCAAATGGTATCGTGACCTCGAAGAGTTTTAGGCAACTTCGTCACGAAGTCCATGGTGATATGCTCCCATTTCCATTCGGGAATCTCTAAAGACTGAAGACTCCCATATGGTCTCTGATGTTCGGCCTTAACTTGCGAACACGTCACACAACGCTCAACGTAACGTGCCACATCAAGCTTCATTATCGGCCACCAATAGTGCAACTTCAAGTCCCTGTACATCTTTGTGCTCCCCGGATGTATGGAATACTTGGACTTGTGTGCATCTTCTAGCAGTAGCTCACGGTTACCCCCGATCTTGGGCACCCACACACGACCGCTGAACAGTTTCACTCCACGGCTATCTTCCGTCAAGAGTAAACGTTGTTTTGTCATGACTTATTCTTTTAGATTCTCTTCTAATAGTGCTTCCACCTGTGATGCCTTGATCTTCTCAACAAGGCTAGACACTAGCTCGATTCTTGAATGGGTAGCTCGAATGCTTCCGCTATAATCCTTCCGACTTAGCGCATCGGCCACCACGTTCGCCTTACCTGGATGGTAAAGCAATTCACAGTCGTAATCTTTAAGCAACTCGAGCCACCTTCTTTGTCTCATATTCATCTCTTTCTGATCAAAGACATACTTCAGGCTCTTGTGATCCGTGTACAGAGTACATTTCGTACCGTATAGGTAGTGTCGCCAAAGCTTCAAAGCGAACACCACCGCTGCTAATTCCAGATCATGGGTTGGATAATTTTGCTCGTGTATCTTAAGTTGCCTCGAGGCATAAGCGATCACCTTGCCTCGTTGCATCAACACACAACCCAATCCCATCTTTGAAGCGTCGCTGTAAACCACGAAATCTTCCGACCCTTCAGGTAACGTCAAGATCGGAGCTTCACACAATTTCTTTTGAAGGATCCGGAACGCCTTCTCTTGGGCTTCAGTCCATTCAAACTTCACATTCTTCCGAGTCAGAACTGTCAAGGAAGAAGCGATCTTTGAAAAGTCTTGGATAAATCTCCTGTAGTGTCCCGCCAGACCCAAGAAACTTCGGATCTCGGACGGACTCTTAGGAGGCTCCCAATTCATCATAGCTTCAATCTTTGAGGGGTCAACCTTCACTCCGACCCGAGTGACTACGTGACCCAGAAACTGTACTTCTTTAAGCCAAAAGTCGCACTTGGAAAACTTGGCGTACAACCTTTCTTTTCTCAATACCTCCAGAACTTCACGTAAATGTTGCTCGTGCTCTGACTCACTCTTGGAGTACACGAGTATGTCATCAATGAATACAATAACCGACTTGTCGAGGAATGGTCGGCATACTCTATTCATTAAATCCATAAACACAGCTGGTGCGTTCGTTAGACCAAAAGACATTACAAGAAATTCGTAATGGCCGTAACGCGTTCTGAAAGCTGTCTTCGGAACATCATCTTCTCTTACCTTCACTTGGTGATAACCGGAACGTAGGTCGATCTTGGAAAAACAACCCGCTCCTTGAAGTTGATCGAACAAGTCGTCTATTCTCGGAAGCGGATATCTGTTCTTCACTGTAGCTTTGTTCAACTCACGATAGTTAATGCACATTCTCATTGTGCCATCCTTCTTCTTGATAAATAAGACCGGAGCTCCCCAAGGTGACGAACTCGGTCTTATAAAGCCTTTCTCCAATAGCTCTTGGAGTTGTGCTACCATCTCTTGCATCTCCGATGGCGCTAAACGATAAGGTGCTTTAGCGATCGGTGTTGCGCCAGGCACAAGATCAATCCGAAACTCTACCTGACGATCGGGTGGCAACCCGGGCAAGTCGTACGGAAAGTTATTTGGAAACTCACGCACGATCTTCACATCTTCCAGCTTGGATTTCTCTAACTTAGCATCGATCACATAGGCTAGGAAAGACGAACATCCTTTTATCAAACACTTGCGTGCTCTTGCCATTGTGATTATTGCCACTTCACCCTTCCTCTTTTCACCATAGATGACCACGACCTCTCCAGAGGGGTTAGGAAGTCGAATCATCTTCTTGGAACACACGAACTCGGCCTGATTGTTTGACAACCAATCCATACCGATTACCACATCAAAACCCCCGATTAACATCGGTAATAGATCGATCGAGAATTCTTTCCCTTCGATACTAAGAGTACATAGCCTCAGAACTTCGCGGATCAGAACTTGACTACCATCGGCTATTTCTACCACTAATGCATCCTCAAGACTAGTAGTGGGCATAGCAATTTTCTGACGGAACAATTCAGATACGAAAGAGAAACTAGCACCCGTATCGAACAAAATACGAGCAGGTACAGAGTTTATAAGAAAAGTACCCGATACCACATCAGCGGATGCTCTAGCCTCTTCGGCCGTCATCTGAAATGCTCGACCCGGAACCTTCGGAGGGTTCTCCTTCCTTGTTGGCGCGCTACCCGATACAAGCTTCGGGCAATCCTTCCTCGAGTGTCCCGGTGTCTTGCACTCAAAACAGATGATCCCTCTGACCGGGAAATCTCTGACAGTATGACCAGGCTTCCCACACTTGAAGCAAGTTTGAGAATTGTTGTAACAGTTACCGTGATGCTTGGTTCGACACCTTGGGCACCACTTAGCTTCCCGATAACTACTGAAGTTGCGGTTCCTAACAAAAGGTCGGGTCCGCTTGGGAGGTACTGAACTGCTCTCCCACTTTCTCTTATCAGACACTATCGCAGAGTTCTCAGATTTGCTCTTCGCGAACATCTCTTCCATGAATTGAGCTTCCTCCACCATCTCTCGGAGGTTAGAAGCTTTGAAATTATGGACCATCGATTGCATGTCCGCTGGTAAGCCGTTGAGATAAGCTTTCATTTTATCTCTCTGTTGGGGCAGCGTGCCCCACCAGACCCAGCTTCTCCATAAACTGACGGGTGTACTCCCTCACCGTCAGGCTTCCCTTCACCAAGGACCGGAACTCTTTATCAATTCGGTCCATCGTTCTCTCATTGCAAAACTCTTCTAGCAACTTCTTCTTGAAATCGGCCCAAGACAACTGGGCCAACACTTCAGGAGATAGAGTGGATTGGATGATATTCCACCAGATGAGTGCAGTGTCCCTTAGCAATTGGGTACCGAACCTTACCCTCTGATCATCACCACATTCGGAAGAGCCAAAAGCTTGCTCAACCACTCGGATCCACTTCACACACAAGACCGGGTCGTCAGAACCAGAGAACTCTGGCGGTCCGCAACCCAAAAAGGATTTGTAGGAACAACTTTTCCTATCTCTCGGAGCACCAACAATCCTGTTCTCCTCAGCCCTGACCCCTGTACCAGCGCCTCCAGAACCTGCTACGATGTTTTCCACAACCGTCTCACTTCTACGATTGTTCACATCACGGTCCTCAATCACTTTTAGCAGAAACTCTTGCTGCTTTGCCATCTCTTCCCTCATTGCCAACATCATGCTGGCTATTAACTCAGACGGGGAACTAGCATCCCTGATTACTGGGTGGGACGAAGCCAGGTCCACGCGCGGAATGACCTCTGGCCCCCCACCTAGTATTTGTTGGACTGGCGGACGCACGACAACCTCAACTCCTTCCGGCTGATCAGCTGTGGAGGCTGTCGCTTCCAGTCCGTCAACACGAGTACGCGGTCTACCACGCGTATTCACCATACTGAACTGTTTCACAGAACAGAGACAGATATAAGAGAGAGATTGAATAAACACAAAGGAAAACGTACTACCACATTACCAATTGTTATATCAACAGCAAATCAAGGACTTTTACGTACAATATCCTCATAATAACATTAGCTAAGTGAAATTATGAACATATAACACATATCGGTTCTTGTCACCACTATTACAACGCCTGATAATCGTACTTTCCGTTGACTCTAAGACTAACCCATCTTAGGAGCTCTACCCAAATCTCGCGGATCAATTCTTAGCATACGCAGTCTAAGTCTAGACATCTTACATTCATGCCTGGTTCGCTTAAACTAGAGCTCTGATACCAACTTGTAACAACCTCAAAATCAGAGTAAATTAAAACCTGGAAAACCTGACAGTATGACGTAAGCAATTCCATTAACTTCCCATAAATGGGATCAGTCCTTAAGACTATACAATTCTATACAAGGATTTCGTCAAAAGAATGGGACTTAACAATGCCCAGCAATAATACTTAAAACATCTCCAAAAACCCCGGCACCCACCGCTAATGGAAACCTGTTATACACATCATTTGAGAAAAAGTGTCAGACTATAAAGCATTGTGAGAACATACAGTTTATAAAGCTCAAAAGATAAAACATCAGTATCATAAAGGAATCTTTTCATAAAGGTTTAGTTCGTAAAGATAACATTTCGCCACAACCGGGCCTCTTCGGTCCAAAACTCTTAAACGGTGATAAAAAGGACCATTTTACCAAGGAGAGTGGTGTAACACAAAGTAGACCACAAATCCGAGTTATGATCTAAACACTTGGAGTCCTCAGCAATGAACCCAGAGTCCGTGCTACGAGGTGAGATCGCGCTCCCAAGGGAAACCAATGTATACTCCTTCACTAGGATCACCATGAACCATGGCTAGTAACCGGCCTCACATAACCGTACCATAAACTCATCACGGAACATGTGATCCATAGCTACATATTTGGGGAATATAGCCTCCCAACAAAACAGTCTACTCCAAAACCTAGGGATCCACTAGTAATGGTAAGGACTCGTCACAACAACATATGTGACCAACCATAAATAAATATATGGTAATAAGTACATTTTATAAACAAAATGCTACTTCTAGTTCAACTTCTGGTAAGAATGAAAATCATTAAAATGAGTTCATAAACATTCTTTTTACATAAACACGTAATGTGCAAGTAAAACATCATTTTACTTCAATAGGGCGGAACCCGTCGTTTTGGTCAGAACTGACCGGGAACCCCGAGAATCACCAAAAACTTCATTTACAACAAAATGTAGAGAACATAAAATCATACCGTAGAAATACTTTAGATTTCGCAAATAAGAGTTTTGACATGTATAAAGTTTGTAAAATGATAGTAGGAACTCACCGATAGGTTTTCGTAATAAAACCCGGAAAACCAGATAACGATCACGACGTAGAGGTGAAGCTTAAAACACCGACCCCTCGCTAGAAGCACCAAAAACTAGCAACCAAACGAGCCTTGAAGATCGAAGAAGAAAAGAGAGAAAAAGAAGAGAGAGAGAGAAGGAAACTGAGATTTTCTAAAAGATCTCAACATGTGAGATATTTAGCCAAGTCTTTGCACGAGACCCAACACAGTGTACGGCCCGTGCGTTTTCCAAAGGGAAGGGCGCACGGACCATGCGTTTTCTACTGTCTCGCACACTGTTTCATGCGCACAACCCGTGCGCATTTCCTGAAGGATGGCGCACGAACCGTGCGCCCTGTAGACAGAAGCATCCTCTTCATTTCTTCTTTACAACCTCTCAAAACCAAACCAAAATTCGGGGTGTTACAATTGACATGACTAAAAGGAATACATATCTTGATGTTATGATGATTCTTACTTTAGACACCATTTGGTGTTATCACCACTACATGATTAAAAGTGTGTCCATGCTAGTCTTATATCGGACTTTGTATTGATTAGGGATGGTAATATTATACCCATGGTTGGTATTGAGATATTATTGGTTATTATGTGCCTTGAGACCTCCTATAAATTATGTTGGACGAACCAAGTCAGTAGACACTAGGAGGATGTAGTCTTAGGTGCCACTGTAATGGTATGTGCCTAGACCTCCGACATTCGAGGTAAAAGCATGGTTGTAGTCCTCGGATGTATCGGGCCTTTCGAATGTCACTCTTGGTAGTTGGCATCAAGGTATATCGACTCTTTGGGTGGAACTTGATTGGTGCTATGGGTCTCCCCTATTGACTCCACATTTAATGAAATATGGTTAACTGCTGATAAGAATTGTATTTGATTATATATGTTATTTCTTGTACGAACTCACTAGGCTTTTTGGCCTAACACTTGTGTGGTGTCGATGTGTATCTCAGGTTCTAGTGGTGCCGTTCCAAAGCATGTATAGATGCGCTTGGGTGAGAGCTTGGGGAAGGTGCTTTTGAGAGCACTTGTTGTGAAGGCGTTTTGGGATCTATAGATGATACCCTTTTTGTAATCTTCTTTCTAGCATAGAAACTAGATTAGTTGGTTGTTGGCTATTCTCTGTTATATTACAACTGTAATTAAACAGATTTAAATATTTCCCCATTTTTGGGAGGCTCTTGCTATGACAATTTTAGTATACCACGTGACCGTTTTTCGGATTTTTGTTATCCCTATTTTAAGGGTGTTACCATTTCTCCCATGTACCCAATGATTTTTTTCCATTAGGAATAAAATACTTTTTTAACCTACCACCAAAACCACCTTCATCACCTTCGTCCACCACTACATCGTCGACGACCCCTACGCACCACAACCACTGCAGTCAATAGCCACCTACCACCATAGTCCATAGACACCTACCACTGTTGATCACTGCCACCCACGTCGACCACCACCATCAAGCATTGCTGACCACCGTTGGCCACCATCCACCGTCAACCACCATGATCATGCCAAAAATAACCATAAAAGGGTATTTTAGTCGGTTATCATTTTTTTTTCATTTCAATTCCGAAGTTACGTTCTGCGAACCAAACAAATATATTTTAATTCATTTGACATATTTCTGCTAACCAAATGTGTGATCAAATTTCATCAGATTTCAATATTCTTTTGACAATTTTCATTTTATCCAATAATATTATGCAAACTAAACGCCTCCTTAAGGTTATATATTTTTATATAGGGTTATCTCCTCAGTTTTATTAATTTGAGTCTTTGAGATGAAGATGTTTTGTAGGATTTGTCTATTTAGTACATGGTTTTTTGTTCAAATTTTGCAAAAAGTAGGAAAAAGAAAAAACAATGACACAGGGAAATATGATTAAAACAACCAATGAATATTCCTTTAACAGTGTTCACTATGTTAGCCACAAGTATATATGTGTTAGGGCTACTTTGTTAGTTAAATAGAAGTTCAGGGTATTTTATGTCAAGTTATCATAGTTGTAAGTTTGTTGGGCCTAAAAGCCCATAAGCCCATTAGGCCTGCGAGCCTACGTATTTAAAGTTATTTCTATTTCATTTGTTAGTTTAAGAAATTCATTATTCAGTTTACTAGTCATTAGGTTTACATACCCTAATCAGAAATTCTCTCTGTAAACCTTAACCCTTTGAAGTATTATCAATCATATGACTAGTTGTTGTGGCCTATTATCTGTTCATCATTGTTCATATTTACTTGTGATTGCACAGCACTGAGATCTACAATTGGTATCAAAGCTGATAGGCAAAAAGGTTTGATCCAATCAAAAGGTTTGTCTGAAACCCTAAAATCAATTACTTGTGATAATAGCTTTATTTGCTTGAATTGATTGTTAGTGTTTGCGTTATATGTTTATCTGATTAATCTGATTCTGCAATGTTAAAGTTTTTTTTATGTGCGATTGAATTTTTCTGGTAAGTTAAAACTTTATTTTTTTCGTCAATCGAATCTGAGAAAAAAAAATTGCTATCGGTCTTAGGGTTAGCCTATTGTTTATCGTTCTTTATGATTATATTGCATCCGGTCGAATTTTTTGGTTGATTATCTGGGTTTTATTCGATCGAAGATCGAAGGTTCTGGGTTTGGCTTCGGTCGAATCCCAGAAATTCATCGGGTTCTTCGGTAGATTCTTCGTGTTCTTCGGTCGTTTGTGTTTAATCGATCTTATCTGTTCTTTTGTGTTTATCATATTTATAGTCTTTCGACCTGAGCATTCGACCGGGTAATTCCTCAATCCGGTCTTATCCATTCGATCGGACACTTGTACTCCGGTCTTGCACTTTCGACCGGATACTTGTATCCCCGGGCTTTCACCTTCGACCGGATAAGTATATCCCCGGTCTTGTCATTCAACCGGATACCTGCTTACCCCGGTCTTACCTTCGACCGGTATCTTGCATACTCCGGTCTTTCGTTTGACCGGATATTCTGTTAGCCCAAGTGTTTCTGTGTTTCTTCTATTTTTATTATATTTGGATCATCCTGCTTGCCTAACGATCATTACAGTGCTCTTAAGTTAAGAAGTAAAGATGAACTCAAGGGATGCTCTAGCTATCGGTTCTGACCAAAAGCCCCCGGCGCTCTTTCGGGGAGAGTACCCTCAGTGGCATGACCGATTTATGAACTTCATAGAAGCAAAATCCAACTATGAAGAAATATACAAATGCTTGACTGAGGGTCCACAAGATTGGCCAATGAAAGTGGTACCGGGAAACCCAGCTGAAGGGTGGCCAGAGCGACAGATTCGGAAATCTATTGGTGATTTTACTAAGGAGGAAAAGGAAATGTACGAGGCAGAGAAGCTAGCAAAATCGTACCTTCTTCAAAGTCTACCAAATGACATCTATGCTTGTATAGATAGCTTCAAGGATTCATCGAAAAAGATGTGGGACCAAATAGAGAAGATGATGATGGGAAGCCACATCAATAACAAGCTAAAGGTGACCAACTGTATCACCAGATATGATGGGTTTAAAGCAAGAAAAGGTGAAACGCTGACGGAAACCTACGAGAGGTTTAATATGCTTCTGAATGATCTTCAGAAAAATAAGTTCACAAAGACGAACACGGAAAACAACATAAAGTTTATGAACAACTTACAGCCTGAGTGGAAACCGTTCGTCTCCCATATACGCCACACTCAGACCCTGAAGAAGCTGTACCTTCACGAACTCTATGAAATGCTGCTCCAGGACGAAGAAGAAGTGATGGAGCTTATTGGAAAAGCAGAGGAAAAGCCAGCAGCTGATCCATTAGCACTCGTATCTGAGAGAAGAGGCAAGTCCGTCAGCCGATCATCTGGAAAAGAGCCCATGCTGAGTGATTCTGAACCTGAAGATCCCGATAGCGACTCGGATCCAGAACTTGCCAAGATAAAAGAAGCAATGGTGTTTCTCACCCAAGCATTTCAAAAGAGGAAGTTTTTTAACAAGTCCTCCAACAAGCAAAGAGTCTCTACTCGACGTGATCATCGAGAAAAGTTTGAAGGTAATAGTCGCTTTGAAGTTGGTAAGAAGTCTGACAAGAGAAATGACGAAAAGCCGAAAGACGAGCCGATCAAATGCTACAACTGTGGTCGGTAAGGTCATTTCGCCAAAGATTGTCGCAAACCAATTGTGCACAACGCCGACTACTACCGAGCCAAGCTGCTTCTTTCCAAAGAAAAGGAAGCCGGGAAAGCTCTAATGGCTGAAGACGATTACTGGTTGCAAGTGTCAGATGAAGAACCTGAGGATGCTGAAGCTCATTTGTGTTTCATGGGCAACCATTCATCACCATCCAACACTGATGAAGAAGATTGCAATGCTCCTTGCCAGGTATGTGCCCCTTTTCATGAAGCTTTACTTGATCAAATGCAACTCTCAATGCACAAACTTGATTCTTACAAGCTACTCTTAAAAGAAAAAGAACAACTTCTCTCATCTTTAGAAAGTCGTCACTAAACAGTCTGACTTTATGGAAAACCAAAGCTTAGAAATATCTAGCTACCTGTGCACGATTTCTAATTTAAGAGAAGAGAATGTGAGTTGTTCAACAGAGTCACAAAAGCTAATGACCAAAGTAGATGACCTGACCGATGAGCTACGTACGTCTGAGACCGAGAAAATTGATTTGTTAAATCAAAACGTGGCTTACAAAAATGAGAACATAAGGTTATCTAATCAGTTAAAGGAGATGGAAAAGAAGCATTATAGACTTGGGCAATCTCAACAAACGTAAAACATCTAATTACACCAAAAGAACCCAAGCATGCGAATAGGGGTATCGGTTACGATAACCCATATTATTTGAAAAAGGCCTTAACCCAAGTTCCTACGATGTACGCATCCGAATTTCTTGGATTAGATAAGACCTATCCAGAATACAAAATAAATTGGACCAAACCAATTGAGGATGAGGATTGGGAAGAAGATGAGTTAAGAAGGGAGACCTCTACAAAAATGAAATTTCCTTTTGTTTATGATTCTTTAAATGCATCTTACAACGAGGAAAAACCTGTTTTTCTATCAAATGACTACTTTAGAAGCTATACTCAAGCTGAACTAGATGCTAAAACCGTTCAAAATGAGGAGGAACAACCAGACCATAAAGTCTATGTTCCACCTCTGATTTTAGAGAGAAAAAATGTTCAGCTAGAAGAGTCGTTTGAACAAGAAAGAGACAGATTTCAAAAGGAAAAACAAGAACTTTTATCCCAAATTGAGTGCCTCTATTCCACTAAAGAGGAAAATGTGTCAGTTAAGGAGAAAGAATACTTTCAAACAGAAATAAAGAGGTTAAATTCACAACTGGCTGCTTTGGCAGCAGATCGCCTGAAAGAGCAACTTCACAAGGCTGAACCTCAAGCTAAGCCTTCAACTCTCCAAAGTGAGAATAATCATCTGTTTGAAAATTCTTATCCTGCCTCCGATACATCTTCCTGTAAAGCTTTTATGGGTGACTCGTCACCAATCATTTCAAATAAGGGAAAAGAGCCTCATGTTTTTGAAACGGATCAGTGTTCTGATTGTAAAAATGCTTCCGCAAATGATCCTCTCTTAACAAACTCTTCTGTTGTCCTGAACTCCTCAAGCGATAAGGTCCTTTCTGATGAGGAACTAGAATTTTCCGCATTCTTGAATTCTGAGGTGTGCTTAGATAGTGATTTGAGCAAATTTGAGCCATTTGTTATACATGTCATTCCTAGGACACAGATTCCTTTTTCGGCTATCGCCGGTAGCCTAAGTGGCCCGGCCGGAACACCCATAGTAACTCCGCCTTCGGGTAGTTTACGAGGATTGGGTGGAAGTCCTACCACGGCTATCATCACGCCAACCGTGAACGTAGGCGGCTCGACTTCTACAGTCGTAGCTACAACGGGAAGTCTAAGTGACCCCGGAGTTACCCCAACCGAGTTCGTCTCAAGGGAATACATGGACGGCGCCCTAAAGGCTGTCCAATCTATGATGAGGGAAGAGATGGACAATATCAAACGTATGATCAAAGGCAAAGGTCCTGCGACTGAGCCTGAGACCACACCTATTCCACCTTCCCTACCCGCCACAGATCTTTCTATACCTGAGCTAAAATCCATCCTTCTTGCCAAACTTCTAGCCCAGTCTCTAACCGAACCCACCCAGGATGCCGATTTGCTATCTCTACTTCGTTCTCAAGCATCCACACCTACCCCACCAACCCCCCAACCTATTGTCTCTACTGAAGCCATCCAGATCCAACAAGCCATGCTTCAGTCACTTCAACAAACCATAGCTGTTTTGACTGAACGCCTATCAGCAGTGGAGGATACCTGCCGTAGCCAGGCAGAACGGCTCAAGCGCCGACATGATGATCAGGATGATCTTGATCACCATGAGGGGGAGAAGCGCCAACGTCTATCTGAGCCGGAGACACATGTGGTGGAATCAGAACAGGTTGAACAGGGTACGGGTTCCGGTACAAGAACAGAGGGACAGAGACAGGAACAGGCACGGGAACCGGTGACAGACCTGGTACTATACGATTATCCGACGGTTGAAAAGCCTGAGGAATTTGAAGATGGTTCTCCGATAGTTCCTGAAGATTGGGCAATAATACTAGATCCGTATGAAGCGGCAGACACGACAGAAGAATGTGCCAACACTGAAAGAGCTTTGGTGGTTATGCAAGAAGAAATTGATGAAATACTGCATCCAGATGATCAGTATTCTGTCGTGATTCCTTTATTGACCTATCCAGTTAATCACCCTGACTTTACTTCTACAGTTTTTCCCGAGAGATCTCCTCCAGCGTCACCAGTTAGAGAACCAGTACATACTACTCCAGTTCGTCCGTCCAAGTGGGAAAGAGTCAGAATAAAAGTTCCTTTCCTCGAAGAAAGCCAGAAAAAGATCTTTGCCCACTGGATCAGAAAGTATGATGAAGTCGTTTTACATGGTCTGCAGTCAGTGAAAAACAAAGAAAAACAGCGTGAACTTGTGTTCGTGTACAGAAAGTTCCAGCATAAGTACTCCAAGACGAAGCTCAGGATTGTATCAGTTGATAAGATTATACCTGCCTACTTCATGAAGGTTAGGTATACGGACTTTATGGTTACAAGAAAAGATGGTCAACAATACTGCTTTTCTGATGCTGATTTTCCATGTCTGGAGCCACAAGATCTGCTGTTCATCCTACGTGACTTAAAGACCAGAACCGTCAGACTCGGAGAAGTCATTGATGCACTAGAAACCGTGAAAAGATACATGAAGTGTGCAATGAAACTTGCTTCGGTGGAAGATTTTCAGATTGGGTTAGAAAGCGACCAACCGAAGATTAATCTGCTCAAGCCTGATCTGAGTGTTCCGTCTGATGCTCTAAATGTACCTGCATTCACAGTCATAAAAATTCCAGAGTTTGGGATGTCATATGTGAACAACAAAGGTGTTCTACGCTTTATCCGTTTTGATCAGATTGCCAGATTCTGTGATGGTACTTTGATGCTTCTGAAAGACAAGTTGAAGCATGCGTTGAGTCAAGATGAAAAAGGAGTTCAGTTACTGGATTCTTCATACAAAGCACTGGTTCTTAAAGCACTGAAAGTTATTGAAGAACGACTGGAGTATAGAACGCAAATCAGATATTTCGAGATCAGTTTTGGTTTTCGGAAGATTTATGTTCCTAACTGGCGCGAGTTTCAACTTCTATTTAAAGGGGGAGATTGTTAGGGCTACTTTGTTAGTTAAATAGAAGTTCAGGGTATTTTATGTCAAGTTATCATAGTTGTAAGCTTGTTGGGCCTAAAAGCCCATAAGCCCATTAGGCCTGCGAGCCTACGTATTTAAAGTTATTTCTATTTCATTTGTTAGTTTAAGAAATTCATTATTCAGTTTACTAGTCATTAGGTTTACATACCCTAATCAGAAATTCTCTCTGTAAACCTTAACCCTTTGAAGTATTATCAATCATATGACTAGTTGATGTGGCCTATAATCTGTTCATCATAGTTCATATTTACTTGTGATTGCACTGCACTGGGATCTACAATATGTGATCTAAAATAATTACATATTAAACTTGCATAATTAAAAAACAGTTATGGAATATATATATATATATATATATATATATATATATATATATATAGCCATAGGTTCATTTGAGAAATAGTAAATATATGATAAATAGAGAAGTAATCCTAGTCATTCATACGGTCAAGATCGGCTTTGACTGGTCAAAAGTTTCGGCTTTGACTGGTCAAAAGTTGCGGCTTTGACTGGTCAAAAGTTGCAGCTATTCCAAAAATAGAAGAACATTTTTGTAATTTTTACAAAATACACGGTTGTGTTCATATATAAACATGTATAATTCACATATGAAATATATGTTCATATGTGAATCAGTGTAATTCGCATATGAACTCTTTTAAGTGATTCATATATGAACCTTTGTGATTCATATATGAACTAATTAACTGATTCACATATGAACTAATTAACTGTAAGTTCATATATTAATCAGTTGAACTAATTAACAGATTCATATATGAACTTTTGTGATTTATATATGAACTAATTAACTGATTCATATATGAACGTATAGTTCATATGTGAATCATGTAGGTTCATATATGAATTCATCCCGCGTATTTTACGAAACTACCATTTTACCTTCTATAGACCATACAAGGAATTATCCGATGTTTTGCGGTCAAAGCCGCAAATGTTGACCAGATAAATGACTAAGATTATTTCTCTATTTCTCATACATTTACCATTTCTCAAATTAACCTCTCCCTATATATATATATATATATATATATATATATAGGGTCAGGTTCACGTGAGACCAAGTTGTTTCCGTGAGACCGCGTAAGACCAAACCTTAAAACATGAAACTTCACACCGAAACACTGTGAAGGTAAAAAACATTCGAACCTTCATAATGTAATCACACTATGAAGGTAAAAAAACCTAAACCAAGTTAAAAAAATCAAACCTTCACAGCTAAAAGACTGTGAAGGTATATCCGAACCTTCACAGTGAAGACGCTGTGAAGGTAAAAAAAAACGAACATTCACAGCGAAAAACACCGTGAACGTAACATTTACGGTGTTATTTACGGTGTTTTCCCTATGAAAAGTTCGATTTTTTTTACATTCACAGTTTTTTTGTGTGAAGTTTCATACTTTAAAGTTTGGTCTCACCGGTCTCACGGAAACTGTTTGGTCTCACGCGAACTTAAGTCTATATATATATATATATAGGGACATTCTTTTGTTAACCTAATATTTTGTGTTAACCATTTAACCAATTTGAACCAATAGGATTTCAGAATTTTTCTTTGTTTTATTAATAGTAATTGGTCTTGATTAGGGGTAGTTTAGGTATTTTAGTATTAAATTATTTAATAATATCTACTTTCCTATAATCACGATTTGATATATATGGTTGTTAGTTGTTTTGGTATTTAAATTATTTAATAATATTACTTTCCTATAATCATGATTTGATATATATGGTATTTATTTATTGTTTTTTTAAATTAATCATAATCTTCTTCTTCTTCCTAAATCTTAGCATTTTATTCACGATCTTATTTTCTTGTTATTTGATCATGGACTCCATTGAAGACGAACCCAGTTCCCCAATTTTTCCGTCTTCCGTTGACGGTCATAATGCTTATTCCGAAGCTATTGAAGAGCAAAACTTGGTGAAGGATAGATTTCAAACGGTTGATGATGTTTATACCTAGATGAGTGACGATGTGCAGTCACATGGACTTGAATATTTTTCTTTCGAGTTTGTAGATGTTTATAACTGACCATCATGTAGTAACGTTGATGAATTTGTGAATGGTACGTTTTTGTTTTATTGATTCAAATTATTTTTGTTTTTTTCGTATACAGTGATATGAAGATGATGTTTCATTTAGGGTTTATTGGTTTCTTGTTGGTTTAAGGGACGGGTTTTCTATTTTACGTTATCAAATCTCATGCATGTTCATATATGAATATACGTTGTATGTTTACTGTTTAATGGTTTCGACATGCTTATGATGATCACTTTATAAAATTGCATATATGCACATTAAAAAGTTGCATATATGAACATCAATGCAATGCATATATGCTCTTTTTAACTTCCTGACACCAAATTTCAATTTCATATATGGACAACAATGAAATGCATATATGCCCTTCTTTTGTTAACCAACAAAATAGTGTTAACCTTGTTAACATATATGGACCAATAGGATTTTAGTATTTTTCTTTATTTTAGTAAACACATGGGGCATTAATTAGGGGTAGTTTAGGAATTTAAGGATTTTTTTTAAACGACAAGTTAATACACGCACACGTTCCCGGGGTATCCGGGATCCCACTTAAGGGTGACACCCGACTAATCCCCGTCGACCACGACCCAGCCCAATTAAGGGTACCACTAAGTGGCAGGCCCATGATCTGGATGTCACAGGATGCTCAAAACGGGGTTCGAACCTGGATAGTCAGGGATACCATCCACTGACCCCCAGGATGCTACCAAACCACTGGGCTACAACATGAAGGACTTAGGAATTTAAGGATTAAAATTGGTTAATAGTAATATTTACATTCCTAGATTAACGTATGGATAAATATGGAAGTTATGTTTTTTAGAATTTTTTTTAAAGATTAATCATATTATTCATCTTGTTCCTAATTCATACTTCATATTCACGAGTTTGTTTCCTTGTTAAAAAGTTCATATATGTTCCTCAAAACCCGATTCGTATATGCACATCCAATCATTTATACCCAATTTCATATATGCACATCCAACCATTTATACCCAATTTCATATATGCACATACAACCATTTAGCCAATTTCATATATGTACATAAATTTTTTTGTCACCCAGGTTGCTTTACACTTAATGAGAGAGGTTCATATACGCACATAAATGATAAAACACAAGTTCATATATGCACATCAAAACCCAATTTCAAATATGGTCATCAAATCTCATTTCATATAGGCACATAAAACACAAGTTTATATATGCACATCAAAACCCAATTTCAAATATGGTCATCAAATCCCATTTCATATAGGCACATCAAACACAAGTTCATATATGCACATCACATCCCAATTTCAGAAACTACCATTTTAGACATGTCGTGAAACAAGGGTGGTTTCCTTATTAGGTTTTTTTATCACTTGACTATTTTGCCCCTCTTCGTATATGTAAAGACCCTTGTCATACATGGTAACCATTTAAATATTTAAAAAAATTGTTTTAATCTAAGCCATTGATTTTCAAGATGAATGGTCCTCATTGGTTAACAAGGTTAACACGAAAATCTTGGTTAAGAAGAAGATTATATATATATCGACTCTAAGTTTATGGATCATAATTCTAAGTTTATATATATATATATATATATATATATATATATATCGACCCGGTACAACCCAAAAATCGATATTCGCATGTAAGTCTTTATTTATCGATAAGTTTTCTTATTGCCACCCCAAATTTCTTAAATACACCCCACCTCACCCCCTCCCACCCCACCTCACCCCACACCACACCACCCCTTCATTAATCATTACACCTTTTTAACTAATTATTATATAATTATATCTTAATTTTTAACTTTTAATAATAATATGTCAACTATTATATATATATATATATATATATATATATTGTAACACCCTCGAAATTGGGATGAACAACTAATTTAAAATTTCCAAAAATGCCTCAAGGAAAGATAAATCTCTTACAACAAATCAATTCTTGAAGTATTAATCTAGGTTAAACCATCAACAAAATAAATGAAGTCTTACACAGAGACCAATTAAAGGTCGGGTGTTACTAAAACTCAAATACCAGTGGTTATTCCCAAGATAAAAGCATAAGACTTCGCCAAGCTACTCACTCTTGTGCATAAATCTAGCACTCATCTCTACATGGAACGCTAGCACCAAACCCCAACCGAAACCTGATACACATGCCGACAACATAAAAAAAAGTTAGGCTAACGCCTAGTGAGTTCAAAAGTTTTAAACGCAAGTAAATATATTGTTAAAAGGAAAGAATGCAATTTTAAATCATGATCTTCCGAAATGATTTACTTTAAATATGAGACAACTCATTTCCAATAGCACGCATTTTTAAGGGCGATTACCCCAACATAAAACCTTCCTTCGTAAAGTAAATACAACTCAAAACTCACTAAAAACGTGAATAGATATTGAACTCCCAATTTATAACATGCAGATAAAATCTTATTTCTCAAAACACCCAAATCACGGGTGGAACATAACATTCCACCCATAAATCATGGATAAAATCCATACATATAAAACGTCATCGAAAACATGGATACTAAAATACAATACCCAAAACAACATCTTTTTGTGACGGGGGAGACCCGACACCATATGATGTGGCGAAACACAAAGTAGGTCACATCAAGTATTATGGAGCTTTTATTACAGCACAAAGGTTATCGAGTTCAACCACCCACGATCTATACCTCGAGCTCCCAATGGTCTAAGAAGGACTCACTGCTTCTATCATAGCACCAAGGTTATCGAGTTCAACCACCAACGATCTATACTTCGAGTTCCCAAAGGTCTAAGAAGAATTCACTTCTTCTATCACAACACCAAGGTTATCGAGTTCAACCACCAACGATCTATACCTCGAGCTCCTAATGGTCTAAGAAGAATTCTTAATAAAATCAACTATCTGACTCTTATGCCTATGGATCCAATGCATTACAGTCTAAAACATTACATGACTCCAAATGAATGACAAACACACTCAAAACATGTAATTCACAAACAAATATACCCCATATGCATATAACTCCCAAAACTCAACATAGCGCAATTTAAATCGGACTAATGTCCTCAATACTCTTTTAAGTCAAAAATGTGTCCAAACTCAACAATTGAATTGACCGATAAATAAAAGTCATCAAGACAATAAAACGCGTTTAACCGATGTTTATACAAATACGTGTTCTAAAATACATGAATAACTCCAACACAGTTTAGATTGGGACCAATCATTTTTCCAAATGAGTTTATACCATTTATTCTTTCAAAAACGTCCCATAATAACAAGTATTTGTCCAAAACATGTGATAAAATGCATTTATACTCAAAGAACCACATTTCATAACATAGGTCATCAAAATACCATTACTTATGATTTATTTACTAGAATGCCCAAAGTCCCAAATGTGAGTGTTTTACAAGTTTATAAAGTTAGACACTTCAAATAAGCAAAACTAATCAAATAACTCAACAGTTAATAAATTCATATAAAACATATAAACATTTAAAGATTAACATTTTTTTTGGCATGAACACCGATTTCACAAATCAACTTGAACTCACCTTGCTAGATTTAGGCTAAATCTAGATTTTACCCCAATTTGAGCTTCCTTGAAGAACTTGGATCCTCAAGCTGAAATCTTCCAAAACCTATATTCACAAGTTTCCAACCATGAATGTACTCCTTCAATCAATAAAAATCGATCCCCGAACATCTTACATCAAAATCCCCAATTTAGTCAAAACCCTAATTTTGACCTAATCTCTCCAAAATCAACCAAACCGAAATTGGAGTAATAAAACACTAAGATATTGCCAATAAAGCATTTAAATCTCATAATAAGGTTTAGAAATGGAGGGAATAAACTTACCACTTAGGTTTTGAGAAAAACCCTAAAACTTAGAAATCTCAAGGAATGTGGAGGAATACTTGATCTAGCACTTGAGGTTAGAGTTGCAAGCTTGATGATGATGGAACACCTTAGAATCCATGGGAAGGGACTCAAAATGAGTTAGGGTTTGTATTGGGTGTTGGGGAAACGATATGGGAGAGAAAGAAATGGGGAGGGTGAAGTGAAATGAGGAACAAGGGGGGAAGTCGCAGCTTTAAAGGCCCTGGTACCCACGGGCGACCTTGACATGACGATTATGCCATTGGCACAATCGTCTGGGTTGTACCGAGAAGGGAAGGGATCCCGCGACCTTGCCCTGCGATTGTGCCCGAGGGCACTCTCGCCAGGCATAGTCGCCCAAAACGTACCGAGGGTTTTCATTCCCCCGCGACAATGCCCTCGGCGATAGTGACAGTGTCACAGTCGCCGGGCACTGTCGCCCCGACTGTACCGAACTCCTAAAATTCCAACTTTTCAACCGTGAAGCTTGTGATGTCCAAAATAGTGAAAGTAAGCCATTGAGGTACGATTCATAAGAATATAAGGTTTAGGTTAAAAACATTAATTGATGCTTACCCCAAAAATGTGGGTGTTACATATATATATATATATATATATTATAATATTTAAAATGCAATACTTTATTAAATTTAAAATATATTTTTTTTGAAAAAGAATTTAAAATATATTTTAAAAATCATAATTGGTTTTTCAAAAGATATATAAGTTTTAAATAAATAAAAAATTGTAAATAATCTTGACTTATGTGAGATTTAAGATTTTTTTATATTTGTTAGAGTAAACTACAAATTTGGTCCCTGAGGTTTACCAAAAAATACGAAAGTGGTCCTTGAACTTCAATAAATGCAGATTTCATCCCTGAGGT
This sequence comes from Arctium lappa, assembly GCA_023525745.1. NCBI lineage: Eukaryota > Viridiplantae > Streptophyta > Magnoliopsida > Asterales > Asteraceae > Arctium > Arctium lappa. The sequence goes on along the minus strand of CM042056.1, from coordinate 13,403,162 downwards.
TTCGATTTTGCTATGAAAATGGTCCCTCATCCGTTAGCCCCGTTAAATTGTCCGTTAAGTCAGGGGTAATTATGTCTTTTTACACAATTTTTTTTGTCTTTACTTGCTTTTGTCTTATTCTTATCTCTCTCTCTCTCTCTCTCTCTTTCTTGTACATAATCACACACACACACACACACACACACACACACACACACACACACATATATATATATATATATATATATATATATATCAATGTTCTAAAAAACTCGTCACACAGCCGCCATGGCGCGCCATGGCACCAAGGCTTGTGTGTCACGCCACGTTAAGCCCATGGCACGCCATGGCCTAATGCGCAATTATCGTAATGAGATATTTGATTTTTCTTTACGTTTTTAATGTCTTATTTGCAAGTTTTTAATATATAACCTAATTTAACTTGCTTATTATTATTGACTCATTGAGTAACACTGTAAAACATACGTTTTTATATATAATATTATATATGAATTAGAAATTTGACGCCATAAGTCACGCCTTGAAAACGCCATGGCTTCGCCGTGGCCCGTGGCTCCTAAGGCTTGAAGCTTGGCCTCGCCACCACGCCACGCCTCACGTAATTTAGAACCTTGATATATATATATATATATATATATATATATATATATATATATATAGAGAGAGAGAGAGAGAGAGATAGATAGATAGATAGATAGATAGAGAGAGAGAGAGGGGGGGGGGAGGATCATGCGAGAAGTAAACTAATTTGCGAGAAGGCGAGAAGGAATGTGGACCACATAATTTATTAATTAAAAAAACATGAATAAAAAATAGTTTTAGAAATTAGGATAATTATCATTTTAAATTGGATAAATCTTTAAAATTCTCATTATATCTTTTAGATTTATTTATTTTTTAATTTCAATTATTTATTAATTTATTTATTATTTTTTTTCTAAATATACTTTTAATAAAAAAATTCACAATTTTAACCAAATATCACATGTGATATCATTTTATGAATATTTATGCATATCACATATCATATTATCACATGTGATAATTATATATATTTTAGTTAATCATATGTGATTATGTATACTTGTATTTATAGATCTTTTTGTGCTGTAAATATTATCACATATGATAATTGTATATGTTTTAGTTAACCATATGTGATTATGTATACTTCTATTTATAGATTTTTTGTGATATAAATATTATCACATGTGATAAATGTATATATTTTAGTTAATCATATGTAATTATGTATATTTATATTTTATAGAGTTTTTTGTGATGTAAATATTATCACATGTGATTATGTTTCATTTATATTCAGACATATATTATCATATGTGATATTTACAAAAATCCACCTACTGGGATCATATGTGATACATAATAATATATCACATGTTAAAGGAAGTTAATCACATGTGATTCAAACCGTAAATCTAAACAATAGAGAAAAAATGGTGAAATAAATAATAAATTAGTTATGGATATCACATGTGATATTTGATGAAAATTATGATTTTATCTAGAAAATAATAATATAAATTTGATAAAAATATTATGAATTTATTAAAATTAAAAAATAAATAAATTTAAAAGATATTATGAGATTTTTAAGGATTTATCCAATTCAAATTGTAATTATCCTAAATTTTAAAAAAAAAATTATTTATGATATTTTTTAATTAATAAATTATGTGGCTCATATTCCTTTTCGTCTTCTCGCAAATTGACTATCTTCTCGTTTGAACCTGCCCCTATATATATATATATATATATATATATATTTATATATATATATATATCACACACATATATAATCATATATATTACACACATACATATATATATATATACACAGATATATATATACATATACAGATGTACATAATCACACACACACACACATATAATCACACACATATATATATAATCAGCAGACAACTTCGATTGGACAGATTAACTCAAACCCCATTACAAATTTCATAATATCACACACTATTATGCTAAAGTCAGTAGCAAGCCTTGTTTAAGACAATTAGAACAGCTTCAAAGACGAAACCTAGTTTGCTCTCACTCGAAACAATTGGAATTACAAGCTTCACCTTAGAAACCAGTCATTGATAATTTGATCTAACCTTTTATCCAAGTAGATTTTACATCTCGTTTACAAATTATGGCGGATTTTGCGAATTTCTGAAACGGAAAGAGGAAATTGAAATTGAAATTGAAATTGAAAGAGAGAGAGAGAGAGAGAGAGAGAGAGGTGAAACTGAAACCTTATCGCCATTTACGAGAGAACTCCATCACCAATTCGAAGATCCAACGCCTTCACACCTCCAGATTGAGGTAGTTCGGAAAATTGAGGTGTAGCGGCGGCGGAAGCTTCTGAGCGACGGCCTGAAGAGTCGTGAAACAATATTGGGAGTGAAAACGCTACGGTGGTTGCCGTGTTTGTTGCGAGCAGAGATAAAGCTCGTCTCATGACCACCGACTCCGATTCACCATGTTTTGGGGTCGGAGGATGAGGGTTGTTGTAATAGAAGGTGATGATGTGAGGAATACGGTAATGGAGGTGGTCGCCAGAGATGTGGGAGTTGGTCGGTGTGGTCGCCGGAGATGGGGAGTTGGTCGTAGAAGCTTGCCTGCTCCGGTCCCTGCGTGTTCGTATATATATATATATATATATATATATATATATATAAATATAACATATATATATATATAATATATAAATATAATATTAATATAATTAGACTAAATTACAATTTGATCCCTCAAGTTCAAGCAAAATTGAAAAACTTATCCTTGTGTAATAAAAAGGCGAAAATACCCTTGACTTAACGGAGAAATATAACGGAGCTAACGGACGAGGAACCATTTTCATAGCAAAATCAAAACCTCAGGGATGAAATCTGCACTTATTGAAGTTTAGGGACCACTTTCGTATTTTTTGGTAAACCTCAGGGACCAAATTTGTAGTTTACTCTATTTGTTACTTTTTATTAGAGTAAATTGCAATTTTAGTCCTTGTGGTTTGTTATTTTTCTCGTTTTTGGTCTCTACAAAATTTTTATTACAAGAAAAACCTTGTGGTATGTAAAAGTGCTCGTTTTTGGTCCCTGAGGACTAACACTGTTAGGTTGCCTCCGTTAAAACCCCCATGTGACTTGCACATGAGGGCATTTTGGTCCTTTTTACTTACTTTTTTTGTTTCTTTATTTTATTGGATTTTTTTTGTTTTTTTAATTATATTCTTTTACACAACACATCACCATCACCATAATCCATTACCAAATCAGGACAACCAACATAAACATGTTGGCTCACTACCACCATAAACATCTCGGCTCAAACACAGACATCGAACAATAAGCATCACATGAAATTAATAAAATCGAATGGTTCATTGATGGAGAACAAACCGCCGCCCCCCCCCCCAAAAAAAAGACTACAATGCCCTCATGTGCAAGTCCTCAGGGATCAAAATCGTGCACTTTTGCATACCACATGTTTTTTTTGCAATAAAAATTTTGTAGGGACTAACAGTGAGAAAAACAACAAACAACAGGGACCAAATTTGCAATTTACTCTTTTTATTATTTAATTGCTTTTATTTTATATTTTCTTGAGTAAATTACGTTTTTCTATCCCTGTGGTTTGTTAAAAATTGCAGATATCGTCCTTGTTGTTTCAAAATTTCGGATGAAAATCGTAATTTCAAAATTATAAGGATGAAAATAAAAACTTTCAACAAACCACAAAAACTAAAAAAGTAATTTACTCTATTTTCTTATAAGTTACTTTTTAGTAAAAAATTGTATTGACTTTTTAATTAGAGTAAACTTCATTGTTGGTCCTTAAGGTTTCATATTTTCTTTGAAAGGAGGACCTATAGTTCAATATCTCAAATAGTGGTCCCTGAGGTTTGATTTTTGCTCTGAAAGAAGGACCTCCTCACTAACCCCGTTTAAAAAACTTGGTTAAAGTCAGAGGTATTTTCGTCATATCACTTTTTTTTCCCTCTTTTGCATTTCTTTTTGTTTTTCCTTATTATTGTGTAAAAACATTAAAGTTTAGGGACCAATGTTTTAATTATACATACATACACACACACACACACACATATATATATATATATATATATATATATATATATATATATATATATACCCACACCTGCCACCACCATTACCTCCCAAGGCTTTCGCTTCCACCTCGTGGAACATGTGCAGGTCTATGGGTTCCCCTGAAGTCCCACCAACTCATAACCATCAGAGCCTGAAGCTACATTATCGACAACATCATCCCACGAAGTTCTCATGATATACAAAGATAAATCCTCAACCTTACCGGCAATTAATACCCCAAAAACGAAAAACCAGAAGGCAATTCTCTTAACCCAAACCAATAAATACCAAAAAAAGTTGCTTGCAGGTTGCTTTTGAAACTATATGATCAAAAAGTTGCAACCTTAAACACACAGATCAATTGCTAAACACACTAAAACAACAAAAACATCAACATTGTAGAATCGCATAAATCAACCAAAACTCACCGGTGAATTGACTTCATCGCCGTCGAGTGAAAGGTTTTTGGTAGAGAGGGAAAGGGAGAGAGAGAGAATGTGTATGTGTGTGATAGAGAGACCATCGTCCCTGTAAAACCATTGAAATATAGGGACCAACCACGTAATTAACCATGAAAAAACATCTTATCCGGGAGCCGTCATCTTCTCCGGCGAAGGTTTTTGGTCATCACGTTTCTGTTGCAGCCTTGCAGGGACGATATTTACATATATATATACAAACATAATACATATACAGAGACATACACAGAGACATTATCTAACTCAATCAATCATTGAGTTCTTGAGGGTGTGGTGGGTGAGGTTATATGCAGACTTGTCTTATATATAAACACACACTATATATGTATATACACACACAGACATGTATATATACACATACACCACACAAACTTATATATATAAAAACACACACAACCAACTCCGACGAGAAGCTTCGGTCATCTCCCCGCCCCAAACCAACTCCGATGATACAAAGAACCATCACCCCTCCTCTGGTCCCGTGTTTTTTTCTTGTGATTTGGTCCCTTTAGAATGTTCGATCACCGTCATCGTCCCTATGGGTTTGATCGATGGTGAAATCCCAGTTGATATCGTCCCTGTGAATCTGTGATAATCGTTCCTGAGTTTTGTGGTCGGTGATCTCGTCCTTGTTGCTACTATGATTTGGTCTTTGTGATCTGGTCTTTGAAATCATTCCCTGTCGAATCGAAGAACATGGTCCTGTGGTATCTTTTTGTATATATATAAATATAACACACCATGGATGATATATATATATATATATATATATATATATATATATATATATATAGTTATTTACCAAGTTGGTCCCTTAGGTTTTAGTGTTTTCACGCATATACAAAAATAAAAAAAAAAGTACAAAAAAGAGACAAAAACATGGTTGGACTATTTTGCCCCTCTTACTAACTGAGTTTTTTAACGGGGTTAGTGAGGAGGTACTCCTTTCAGAGCAAATACCAAATCTCAGGGACCACCATTTGAGATACTGAAGTATAGGTCCCACTTTCAAAAAAAGTACGAAACCTCAGGGACCAACAGTGAAGTTTACTCTTTTAATTATAAATAAAGTATTATTAAAAAACATTATCATTTTCTTTTTATATTTATATAAGTTATAAATAAATTAATCTATACAATAATAATATAAAATAATATAATATATGATTTATATTATAGCATTATGAAAATCTTAAAATAACCCAAAAATTTATTAGTTACAGCTTAAGTACAAAAGATTAATATTTGAAGTAATTATATTTAAGCGTTATTTCAAGTTCAATAATATAATTACACTACTAAAATTAATCGTATTACCGGCGGCTGAAACAGTCGATAAACCGTCGGAAAAAGGCTTTAGCAACGTTTTTTCGACGGGAATGATCATTGGTAAAAAGCTTGTCGGTAATATTCAGCGACGATTTTCCGACGACAACTACTGACAGCTTACCGACGGTTTTCCGACGGTATTTACTTATTAAAAATAAATATAAAATAAAATAAAAAAAACAACCGTCGGTAAGCCGTCGGATTTCACTAATTTTTCCGACGGTTTTTCGACGACTTGTTAAAAAAAATAAAAAATTAAATTAAAAAGATACCGTTGGTGGGCCGTCGGTTTGCCGTCATTAAATACCGACTGTTGTTTGTCGTCGGTAATTATCGTCGGTATTTCACATTTTTCTAGTAGTGTTAGTTAATACAGTTTAAAATTACCATAATTTGTATTTATATTATATTATTTAATAATAATTATAAATACAAAATATGTTTTAATTAGTATTATATATATAATAACAAAAATATTATAATATGTAGGCATATATAATACATATAATATAAAGAGAATTTAATTAAAATACCCAAACATAAAAAATGATACTCAAAATGCCCAAAATCTTGTAACTTTTGCCAAAATACCCAATAACCTCGTGTTTTTGGGCCACGTTTTTGAAAAACGCGAGGTTATACGGTTTTGGTCCACGTATGAACAAAAACACAAGGATAGGTCCGCGTTTTACATATTTGGTCCGCGTTTGGTGCTCAAACACGGGGTTGGTTCACGGATGCTTTCAATTGTTGTTTTTAATATATATTTACATTTTATATCCCTATAATTATTTAGTTAGTTTACTTTATACCTTTTACTTTTCTATTTTTCATTTTTCATTTCATCATATTAACACATAAAATCGTATATTAACTAAAATACGTTAAAAAAAATACGTTTTAATTTTAACAAGTTACACCATTATAATCGTCTCTTCGAAACCTTCGAAATTAGTCCAATATTGAATATTTTTTGATTTAACTATTTAATTATATATCATATGTACTATATAAAACGTATAAAACATATGAATATGTTATTTTTCTTTTTACCATAAAACATAAAACGTATTATATATCATATATACTACATATTTTTGGACAAGAATAACATAAATTATTAATAACTTGTCCAAAAATATATAGTATATATGATATATAATACGTTTTATGTTTTATGGTAAAAAGAAAAATAACATATTCATATGTTTCATACGTTTTATGTAGTACATATGATATATAATTAAATAGTTAAATCCAAAAATATTCAATATTGGGCTCATTTCGAAGGTTTCGAAGAGACGATTATAATGGTGTAACTTGTTAAAATTAAAACGTATTTTTTTAACGTATTTTAGTTAATATACGATTTTATGTGTTAATATGATGAAATGAAAAATAGAAAAGTAAAAGATATAAAGTAAACTAACTAAATAGTTATAGGGGTATAAAATATAAATATATATTAAAAACAACAATTGAAAGCATCCGTGAACCAACCTCGCGTTTATACCCCCAACCCCGTGTTTGAGCACCAAACGCGGACCAAATATGTAAAACGCGGACCTATTCCCGTGTTTTTGCTCATACGCGGACCAAAAGCGTATAACCCCGCGTTTTTCAAAAGCGCGGCCCAAAAACACGGGATTATTGGGTATTTTGGCAAAAGTTACCAGATTTGGGGCATTTTGGGTACCCATTTTTTATGTTTGGACATTTTAATTAAATTCCCTAATAAATATATAAGAATTACAAACTATAATATAAAATCTTTTCACATAATGAGATGTAATATAAACTCTTTTTTCTTCCGTATTTTTTTGCTAATATAAAATCTATTTTATTTTATAAAATCTACACGTATTTTATATTATAAAATCTACACGTATTTTTTTTTTGCTAATATAAAATCTATACATATTTTGATTTCACGAGCATTAAAAGAAGAAAAAAGAAGGTTGATATGAATTAAAAATAAAACATAACGAGATACACTAATAAATTATCGTATTCTTTAAAATAAAAATATTTCGCAATATTTTCCAAATTAACCAAGTGTATATAAAATAAAATAGAAACGATGTAGATATAAAAATATTCTTCCATATTTGTAATATATGTACATTTAAATGTAAAATCGAAAATGAAAATAAAAGATTTTAAAATATTTTCTACACTCACTATAAATATATATAGCTTGTCTATGTATCATCCGAGTACAAGAAGAAGACGAACGGTTAGGTGTCAATAGCGGAACCTGCAACTGAACAAAAAGTATTCCACTATATTTTTGTTTCTTTGAAAAACTACTTTTTTATATTTTATTTTATTTACTGAGGATTTGTTTATATTTTTCAAAACCCACAATCATATTTTTCGAAGTAGGGTAATAAGATATATATATATATATACATATCTTTATTTTTATCGACTAATATTATGAGGTCTTGAAGTCAATAGTCAGATAAATTTTCAAGTGGTACTGAGTGAATTTGAACTATACCAGTTGAGTTGCCGGTTACAAAAGATATAAATCATTTATTTTCTTTGTCATATTTGATATGGGTTGAATGTTGTTAATTAATCTACAGATTTATACGTTCAAAGTGATTGTCAAGTGTTGTCGAGGAGGTTTCAGAAAAATTGCAAAATCTGTAAAAACGTATGTTCATATTTATAATTATTTCAATAATAGTGATATGTTGTGAGACATGTCGTTTGAGTTTTAAATAATATAATACAAAACTATTACCAATATTATTGCACAAACTCATAACAACAAACGATTAAGAATATATGCAAGTTAACCACTTATGAAAATACATTCGTTTTTCACATTGTATTTCATTAACTGTTAACAGATAAATTACGTTTCATTTTAACTCGGTTCAATATTCCAACAAAAAATTTATTCTCCCGTGCAATGCACGGGTCCAACACTAGTATATTATTAAATAAAAAGCCAGATTCACTAAAAGAACTAATAAAATTGTACTTATAAATTAGCTTGTTGTCTCTTTGCCGGCTTATAAATTTTTTTCCAAGTCATCCACCAAGCAAGGAAGTTATGATAATTGATAGGTACAACAACACAATTCCATTTGCAATAATCTATATCTATATATATATATATATATATATAAAAGGAAAACCTACAAATGATGATGTGGCACAATGTTAAAGTAGTATTCACCTAAATGAATTTTCTCATTGTTTTGATTTTTTTTTAAATACCAATAAATTAAAGACCTTTCTACTCTTAAATGAAAATTGTGTACTTCATTATAAGAAGGATCGTTTGGTAATTTTACTTCCTATTTAATTAACTTTAACCTTCAAACTATCCAACTTCCTATATGCATTCATTTAGGATTCTTAGATAGAAATTATGTAGTTTTTTTGAATATTTAAAATATTAAATACATTAAAGACTTCAATGCCCCTCTATGAAAAATGCATTTTATATTTCAAGAAGGCTACTTTGGTAATTTTGACACCACTTTGATTAGCTTTTAGTATCAAACCATCCATCTTCTTATATTAATCAAAATTTTATTGCAATTTATGTTAATTAATAATTTATTTTCACTTTTTTATGTTATTAACCATTCATTTTCCTACATTTATTTTAATTAACCATCCATTTCCTCTTATTTAAACACATGTGTTTTTTTTTCATTTCTTTGTCATACAACAACCTACCTTCCATTATTTCCTTCTAACACATTTTCTCTTACTAAAAGATCGATCTAGCCTGTGGACTTTTGTTTGCCATTGTGTTGATTTCATATGATGTTTATTTTGTGTTTTTTTTTGTAGTAAGTGACACAAGTAGAAACAAGTTCTAAAGATCGCCAAATATCCGAAAGAGCATCAAAGTCTCATCACCATGTTACACATATACGTTACTAAATGTAAGTCTTTCATTCAACTACTTCTTCAATTTCAATCTATTCTTACTTTTGTCTATTTTAGAATTTCATGAGGCATTATTATCTTTATTCTTATTTCTATATTTTTTTCTTTCGAACATAACATGCAATACTAAAATTGTATATTGTTTATTCAAATATAACATTGTTACTCGCAAACGGGTTGCAAATCTATATTTTTATATTCACTTATTGTTTGATGTATATACTAATAGATTTTTAGTGTTACATTTGAGAAATTAAAGTTTTATGTGAATGTAAATCTACTAATACTATCCAAAGTTTATTTTCTTGACCTTCAATGATTGAATCATATTTAAAACTAGACCAATTTTCATTTACGAATTTACTTTTTTGCTTCATACAATTTAAGAGTTCCAACAATGATACTTTGCTACAATTTAATGAGATTTATACCATTGTCAACAATGTTATCGAAGATTATCAATTTAGAAAATGAAACTGGTACATCTCCTCCACACAAGAAAAGTAAAAAACTGAAGGTGTTTGACAATGCTATTTAATCGTGTTAAGTGACATTTGCCTCGATCCAAATTTTGACCTATATTACAAAAAAAAATCAAAAAAATACTATTTAAAAAGAAAAAAATATTGGAAGAAAATAACTCTACGACTAAATGAAAAATGAGTTGGACCCTTGATATTTTTTTTTGAATTAGATTTTAAATACTTCTATATCTTTTTTATATAAGAAGATAATATTTATGATAAATATAAACACTTTTTATATTACATTTAATCATGTATTATTGTATTTTTTTTAAAGACGCTTATAATTTTTAAAAATATTATAATAGTTGGTTTTTAAATATGAAGGTTATTTAAACTACATATTTGAATAATAATAACTAGACATATACCCGTACGATGCAGCGGAATGTAAGTAAAGAACGAACAATAAAATAAAATTTAAAAAAGTAGTTTTTCAAAGAAACAAAAATATAGTGGAATACCTTTTGTTCAGTTGCAGGTTCCGCCATTGATACCCGACCGTTCGTCTTCTTCTTCTACTTGGATGATACATAGAGAAACTATATATATTTATAATGAATGTAGAGAATATTTTAAAATCTTTTATTTTCATTTTCGATTTTACATTTAAATGTAAATATATTAAAAATATGGAAGAATATTTTTATATCTATATCGTTTCTATTTTATTTTCTTTACAGTTGGTTAATTTGGAAAATATTGCGGAATGTTTTTATTTTAAAGAATACGATAATTTATTAGTGTATCTCGTTATTTTTTATTTTTAATTCATATCAACCTTCTTTTTTCTTCTTTTAATGCTCATGAAAAAAAAAATACGTGTAAATTTTATATTATCAAAAAAAAAATACGTGTAGATTTTATATTATGTTAATATAAAATACGTGTAGATTTTATAAAATAAAATAAATTTTATATTAGCAAAAAAAATACGGAAGAAAAAAGAGTTTATATTACATCTCAGTAAAAAGATTTTATAAAATAAAATATGGAAAAAGATTTTATAAAATAAAATATGGAAAAATCACTATGAGATGTAATATAGAAAAATACGGAAGAAAAAATATTTTATATTAGTATATTATATCTCATTAATATAGATTTAAATGTAAAATCTACATTTAAAATAGATTATGCTAATATAAAATCTATTTTATAAAATCCTTCAATAAAAAAAACAAATAGTTATATTAATAAATGAGTATCCATTACACAAATAGATGATTATGTGAGATACTGTGCTTGAAAAGGTTGTACCAAAGCATTAAGAAGTTGTAAATTAAGTAACTGCCTTTAATTACTTATAACTTGTGCTTAAAATACTGTAATTAAGAGTTTTTTATACCGTTTTTATAATATAATATTGATAATAGCATAAATATTTGATAATATAGTTTTATTAAGTAATAACTGATATATTTTGTTTATTTATTGTTTCTATTTATTATAAGTATATATATTTATAATTTTATTTTTAGTTATTGTGGTGTTAGAGTTTTGTTTATTCTAAATCTTTCACTATGTTGGAGCATTTTGACTTATTTTTTATTTTTATGTTATTTTTTGTATCAATTTATTTTAAACGACGTCAATAAATGTTATATAAAAATATTTAAACTATATTTGTTATTAATAATTTTCATCACATATCCAACATATTTCATAACTCTATTAATTGAATAGGCTCAAAACCAATATTTATTTAAAATAAAGTATTGTACATGGACTTGCATCTATTATGTATTTAGAAATGGTTAATAACATAAATTGAAATAGATATGTCAAATTACTAAAAAGTCCCTCACTTTTACTGAAAATTTAAGTTACATATGAACATAGAGAAGTCTTTTAACATATTCAACATTTTAAAAAGTCAAAAATTTCAGAAAAATGATAAGAGATTATATGTATTAAAATATGCTACATTATCTCTTCAAGACCTCTCTTATGTACAAAATTATATAGACTTGGGATAATGGGAGACCATGATGTTTTCGTGAGACCGTTAAAACCACAAAATAACACTGAAACTTCATAGCAAAACATTGAGAAGTTAGAAAAAAAAACTTCGAACCTTCATAGGAAAAACATGTGAAGTTTTACCTTCACAGAGTACCAAACACTATATATATAGTCAATGAAAATGATTTTTATATTTTTGTTAACATTTATTTTGATCATCGTGCAACGCACTATATCAAACACTAGTTTGTGTTAATGCCAATTTATTGGAGATGATCATCTTGCTAAACAGGAGGGATTTACGTAAGCTTCGAAGTCATCTAAGTAAGCATCCAATAAATTTTGAATTATTTTCATTATCTTGGAATGGAAAATGGTTGAATGCAATATCAAGAGACTTAATAATTGAGAATAAAAGATAGGATCATAGAAGTCTTTGATTAATTAATTAAAGCCATAAGCCTTCAATGGGAATGATGTCAAATCAATTTCTCTTATAATATATAAACTATGTATAGATATATAAATTATGTTGCTAAGATATATATGATATGATTGTGCAAAAAAATCTAAATAGACGAGGTTCAATTGAGAACGCCTTTGTTTTACGAAAATGCGAGAACATTTATATATGGGTGTCCAATTTATCTAACCATGATAAGAATTAAGAAAAAATGAACATTAAGGGTACTAATTTAACTATGTATCTATCAATAATTTTCTGTTATTTTATATTTGTCTTTATCACCTAAATGTTGTTAGTACCATCGAATACTTCTTGTGTCGATGTGTTTATTGTCGATAATGTTGTGATTTTGTTGCGATAATGATGTGATTTTGTTACGATAATGATGTGATTTTGTTGTAATAACATTGTGATAATTGTAACACTCATAAAAATAGAGGTAAATTTAAACTTAAATAATGACGTTGATAAGACATCTATATAAATGGAATCATCCAAAAAGGGGAAATAGTAATAGCGTTTACAAATATAAAAATGGAAATTATAAATGACAACTCACTAATCTAAACTATTTACGTCTAAATTAAACAATTGTCAACACAATTTCCCAAAAGGGGTAACTATCCAAATCTGTACGCCAAGCTTCCAAAAGACTATCTTGAAAAGTTGTCTTTATTGGCCAATACGCTCATCCCTCAAACCTTGTGAGCTCCGCTGCTAACGAAACCTGATATACATGTCATTTAAGGAAAGGTGTTAGACTTTACGCCTAATGAGGACACACATTTAAATAGAAACAATGAAACATAAATCAACAATAATTGTTCTCCCAAAAATATGAAGTAGGTTTTGCTTTAATATAAATCACGTAGGAACCATACGGTCCAAAAAGCATCTTGCAATGACGGGGAGACCCGATTTTCAATGATTGTAGCGGAACACAAAAATAAGTTATTTTCTAAGTTAGTGAGCTCATACTAGGATCAAGGCCACAAGCTCGCCGGTTCGTACTAAGATGTGGGGAATGACACCCAATGATCCTAATCATATTCATTCGCTAGGATTACATTTACGGTCCATGGCTAGTATCCAGTCTCACATAACCGTACCAAGTTGCCTTCCGATGATCCAATGTCTCAACTAGCTACAAACGAAATTTATCCCAAAATAAGTCAACTCTATACCTATGGATCTAATAGTAATAGCCTAAGGCTCGTCACAGTTACATCTGTGACAAAACTATAATCACACATATAGTCCTCATAATAAAATTCCCATAAAACGATTTCCATACATAAACTCTTTTCATGTACTTAAAACCAAATAGCAGACAATAAATGGTCATTTCCACTTTCATCATAAAATGCCTCTAAAACGAGGTTTTCCAACATTTTATAACCATTTGGTTCAATCTTTGCTATATAACCAAATACCATTTAGTCCTAAGTGAAATCTTCATATTTAAAGTAAAACAAAAAACGACATCAATATAATTTCATCCAAACATTTAATCATAAAAATGTAAATGGAATGTATTTGGTATTCCAAACCACGATTTCTAGTCACATATTCCAAAACTTGGTTAGAACCCTAAAAATCTCCAAAACCCATTTTAGGTCAAAACTTGCATATAATGGAAATGTAAACAATGAGGTGATTATAGGTTCAAAAGAGTAGTTTTGACATGTATAAAGTTTAAAAGGTAAGAATGAACTCACACTATTACGTTTTGCCTAAAACCTAGAAATCTCCCAAAAACCCTACAAATTCCTTGAGGTTGAAGGTGGTGAGATGATGAACACTTAACCCTAGTCTTCAAATCCTTGTTGGGTGGTGACGGATCACTTTAAAACCCAAGAATCAAGGTCTTGACTGCATCCAAATCGCAATAAATGCAGGAGGGTCGACTTGAGAGAAAAGGGAAGGAGTAGGTGTGGAGTAAAAGAGGAAAGTTGGAAGAAATAACACATTTATCACTATGGAGCCCGACAACAATTATTCCAGGTGATTGTTCCCAGGGCACTCTCGCAGGGAATTCTCGTGTGGAATGTACCAAAGGGTACCACCGACCCGCGATTGTGCCTAGCGATTGTGACCAATGTCACTCTCGCAGGGCACTCTCGCCCAGAGTGTACCGAGCGGTCCTCTGGTTCGGCGATTGTGACCCGACGATTGTGACCAATGTCACTCTCGCAGGGCACTCTCACCTAGAGTGTACCAAACCTCAACAACTCTTCTCACCCGAAAGCCCTCGACTCGCGCAAAGGTAGAAAAAATGACATTTCTTACTAGGTAACTCATAAAATAGAATTACTAAACACTTCTAAGGATAAACCTTTCTTACCAAAATTCCGAGTGTTACAATAATGCTTTGATAAATCGAAGACTTTTTATGATTTGATTTAACTTGTTGTGATAATAATGTGATAATGTGTAACACCCGTGATTTTCGGTAAGTGAGGATCACCTGGACCTCTTTGAAACTTGGAAGTGGCGGGATTCGCGTTGGGAAAACATTATTCAAAACCCCCAAGAGTGTCGAGGGACTTGGTGTCGAAAAGGTCAAATTTCAGAGCCCGAGGGAGCCTGGGCGATAGTGCCCGCGACAGTGACAAGTGTCATTGTCGCCGTGTCAAGATCGCGGGGGTGGTACCACCCACGGTACACTCTCTGCGAGAGTGCCCTGGCGAGAGTGCCCTGGGCACAATCGTCGGGCACAATCACGGTCGGCCCCTGGTCGATTAAAATCAGATTTCAGCCCTATTTCTCATTTGTTACTTCACCAATTCAGTTCCACTCTCTCTCAAGGAACCCTTTCCCTTGGTTTGGCACTTAGAACATTCAAAGCTTCGATTCTTAAAGGTTTAAAGTGATCCTCCACGTTTTGGGGAGATTTGGAAACAAGTTGGGGCTCTTCATTTCATCCCCCATCTTTCTAGGGTTTTAAGGTTCTATCAAATCTCTCCAAACCCTTTTCCCATTCTTTTGATGATTTGGATTTAGAGGTCATGTGGTGACCTAGAAGAGTGTTGTTGACGAATGCAAGTCTAGGTAAAGGTAATCTTCTCTTCTCTTCATTTATGAAAATTAGGGTTTCGAAATAAGTTGAGGTTTCATGTAAAATGTTTTGGGGGAAATATTCTAGATGGTTGAATATGGTTATTTATGGTTGGAACTTGTGGATCTAGGTTTTTTGGAAGATTTGGCTTGGGGATACAAGCTTCTTCAAAAGGAGCACAAGTTGGGGAAAAATCTAGATTTAGCCTAAATCTAGCAAGGTGAGTTCAATTTGATTTGTGAAAACGGTGTATATGCCAAAATGTTTATTTTAAAGTGTTTGTGTTTTACATTAAATTGTTAACTGCTGATAAGTTTTGGTTGTTTGGATATATTTAACTTTATAAACTTATGTAACACATATTTTTGTGATTTTTGGGCATTTTGATAAATAAATCATTTTGATATATTTCTTTGACGATGTAATATATAAATGGAGGTCATTTTATATAATTGTCCATTTGGTGCATACGATTTTATAAACCATTGAAAAATACATATCATTGAACTATGAGTCATTTTGGCAACATGAAGAGAAAGAGTTCATTTGGAAAACATTTTGTTTCAACCAATGAGAAGTTTTGGGTTAATTACCTTTTTGGTCGTGGTGTTTGCATAATTGTTGGTCAAACGTATTTCGACGTCTCTACTGGCTTTCATTGGGTATTTACGTAAACTGTTGGGTCGTTGGCTCAGTTTTGACTAAATGGAGTCTTGAGGACATTTGTCCGATTTAAAAACAGTTGTGGAATTTTGGAGTATGATGGCGATTATTTCGTGCCATTTGGGAGTTGCATGTTTTGGGAGCTTTGGTCTTTCAATTGGAGTCATGTAACGTTAGACAGTGTTGTAATGAATCCATAGGCACGTAAGTCTGTCTGTTTTATAAGACCTGAGATTTTGGTTACATTTATTGACCAGTTGGGTTCGCTAGCGAGTAGGCAATAGGTGGCTCGAGCCGCTGAGTTGAAACTCGTCTAGATTGGATAGGCATCCATGTCCGTCAGACCTTGGGGTGGAACTCGACGAAGTATGGCAAGAGGCAACAAACGGTCTGAGGATTGTGATGTCTGGTATGACATGGGAACTAGGACCGGGATATGTGGTGAAATCCAATAACATCACGGGTGGCCCCATTCATGTGTTCTCGCCACCCAAGATGGAAACGTTTAGATGACACGCGAGGAAGTTGTATGGGCGGCCTACTTGCGTGTTCCTCTATTCTCAATGTATACGGGTCTGTCCGTCGTAGATCCGTGGTATTTTTAAATGTTAATGTCGTATTTTACCAATTTTGGTTTGTGTGGTCGACGATAGATGATGGCCTTAATATTGGGGGTTTCCCACGTATATTAAGGTTTGAATGCAATGCGTCATTTCCACGTTTCGGTATTTGATGTCGTCCATTTTATGGTCGTGAGAGTTTTGGGTCTAATGTTCGTGTTCACGGCAATATTTATTTATATAGATTTTCATCTATGGTTTATGAGTTGTGTATCATGTTCCACCCGTGTTGGGTATTTCGAGGTATAACATTTTTACCCGCGTTTTATAAAATTGGGAGTCCTCTCTCTATTCTCATTTTGAGCAAGTTTTGGGTTAAATCTAAGTTTACGAAAGAACGTTTGATATTGGGATCTTAGTCTGTAAAACAGTTTGGTTTGGTTAACGATTAACTCGGTGTCTCTTTCGTTTAAAATGCATATTTATTGGTAAACGAGTCGTTTTCATAAGCGAAGCATATCATTTTGAAAGATTATGATTTTAATGACATTCTTCCTCTTTTTAAAACGATTTATTTATATATGTTGAAAACTATTGAGCTCACTAGGTGTTAAGCCTAACCTTTTTATTTGTCGGCATGTGCATCAGGTTCCAGTTAGGGGTTTGGATTCTAGCAGTTCTATGAAGAGTTGAGTCTTAGCTTTGCTCAAAGGTAAGTAGTTGGTGAAGTCTTCCGCAGTTGGAGGTAGCGACAATTATTGGGTTTTTAGTAGCACCCGTCCTTATTATTGATCGTATGTATATAATGAAATGTGTGTATTGAGGATAAATCTTAATTCGTGATTGTAGATGAATCGATTTTCGATGTATTTAGAAAATTTTAATTTAGTTGTTATTTTCATATTTGAGGGTGTTACATAATGTTCTGATAAATAGTCGACTTCTTATTATGTGATTTTATTGTAAATCGAAAACCAGTGATAATCACTTCTACAATCATCAGCTCTGTCTGTCCATTATATGATTTGTAGTTTTCCCCATTTTACCCCTGCATGCCTTCAATATTCCTGAAAAGGGTGAATATTTATTTAATATTTTGTTGCTCCCTCAATCCTTTAAAAAACCGACTTAAAACAGAATGATGAGCTTACAAGTGTTATCACATTTGTATAAATCACAAGTGTTCTTGTTTGAAAATTTCCCAATTCAAATAAATTGTGTTCAAGATTTTTATTTGGACTCTATAGTAAAAGGAAACATGATTCTATTATTGTTTACAATTCTCATCATCTATTTTGCCTTAATTCTATGTTGATTTCTATTAATAGTCCATGATCTACACGTAAGAGACATAATACCTAATATGAGAGCCTCAGTCGAGAGCGTTAAAGCAATTTTGTGAGGTCATGTAGAAGATGAATACTTGGTTATATATAAGTCTAGAAGTCAATATAATATCCTCAAAGGTTGTTAGCTAGGGTTTTGGTTTTTCAAGGTGGTGTCCTTAACTGACGGGGTAGATTCATAGAGAGCGGCCCACAAAACCCGTATGAAGATTTCTACCAATATGTTTCTAATTTCATGAATGATGATCTATGTAGACATGAAGGTAGGCATTCTTTACGCTTGGTTTCACCAAGTATGTTCAAACATGTAACCATTGTACTTGGCTTTAAGATTAAAAATAATACCATTATAAAGTCGTAAATTAGGGCAAGCAGTATTGTGAATCTTGCCCCAACAAGAAAGAGATATACAATGATCGGTTCGAACTGGCCCTAAAAAGTATTGTCTAATCATCAAATAACAAAGGTTGGTCATAGGAATGACTGGGTCGATCTTTAGTTGGTTCTGGAGCTGAAAACTGGTTCTTGATGCCTGTCTTGACAGGTCCTAAACGAGTTCTTTTTCATTTTGTTAATTGTATAACACTATTTAATATATACAAAGATTCTAGTTTGACAGGGCTTACTTGGGCCACTGACTGAGCTTTTTCAGGTTATATTTAGACCTTTGACCAAGCTTTACTATGTCTAAATTAACGAGGACCGATCCTAACTAGACTTTTCAAAAGAGGGGCCGAGGGGATTAATTAGTCCTTTACTTCTTTAGACCTGACCTATTCTTCACCTTAACTGGTTCGTTTAGGACCGTGGCTGAGTCGTTGTCCCCATATACTCACGCTGAATGGCTAAAATAGCTTTTTGCTTTTATTTTCCTTTTCTAAGCTACGACATTGTGATGCTTCAAGGGCTCGACTAAAATGGTTGTTAATAAACTTGCAAGTTCATGTTGAGTTATTAGCCTTAGTCTGCCCTGATATAGTTGTAGTCGTCATGACATCTAATATTGTTTTATAAGTTGCATATAAAGTCTATCAAGGTCGTTTAATTTAACTGAAATACGTTTTTAAAATATCTTAGATTTTCTATTACATCTTTATGTGGTGTATCTCAATTCTAATACAATATCAACAAGACACTACCATTTCACCTCAACATCTTCGAGAAGATTTATTTGCTTTTAGAAAACTAAAACTAAAACAATGTATCATTTAACATCCATTATGGAAAACAAGAGTCACTAACGACCACCAATAGTTTTTTATATAAAATTCCTTTGAATTGTTTAATTAGAAACGAAATAATGGAAATAAATTGTGAGCATTAGTGCAAAATCCCACTACAAATATAGTCTTAAAATGTCAAGTATTTGATCATGTCGTGGGGTTCTTATCCCTTATAAAAACACTAAGGCTTTTATAATAAATAAAATAATAAAAATATAGTTTTAAATATAGAATATAATCCATTTTGAGACATAGTTATTTTTTTACAAGGTCCTTAAGGAATTAAAACGATTAATAAAACCAATCATAAGTGCTTTTCAAAAAAAAAAATCATAAGTGAGAAGAAAGAGAAATAAAAGGTCATCTTTCGACCACCACCATATCTCCACCACACACCACTCATTTGAATCGAATCCATCATTATACAATTTATGATTTTATTCTCCTGTATTATAGGAGTTTTTTAAATTAAATAATGTTAATTATCAAAGAGGAAATGTTATAATTCACTACAAACCAACTTTGATCAACTTTGTGCACGTAATGAGTAAATGTTCACTAGCATCACCTCATCCTACTATTTCAAAACCATTTAACATTATTGTTTCTCATGTACGTATATACATACAAATATATATATGTATTTGTATATATAAGTTGGAACCATGTTAGAACAATCGATTTTGAGAAGAATGATGATAAACTTATAAATCCTTAAATGTATCTGATGGCCATTAAAACATATTAGCATTTAATTTATGTAAACAATTGGAATTTCAAGAGCATGGTTTGTAAGGTAGATCGAACCTTTATCTATTTTCACTACCTTCGAATTTATCAACCTGCATACATATACATATGTATGTATATCAGTATATGTTAGTTTACTTGTGTTTGTGATGTATGAGACGACTACTATATGTATTGTTTATTTAATTTGTTCACCATATAAAGTTATGAAACATGATCATGATATATTTCCTCTAATGCGTGGTTCCATAAAAGCTTACTTCTACAACCCTACTATAATTAATAGTCTACTCGATCACAATCACCACAAATTTAAATTACTCCACATTTGCGATGATCTTGATTTTGAAGTTGAGAATTCAAACCCTTAATTAATTTTGGTTCTTGTGGTTTTTTGTTTTTCTCACTTTTGGTCCCTACAAAATTTTTATTGCAAGAAAAACTATGTCCTATGCAAAATTGCTTGAATTTGGTTCCTGAGGAGTGAGGACGCAACACCGTTAGTTTGCTCCGTTAAAACCTCCAAAGGACCAAAATTGCAATTTATTCTTTTATTATATCATTTATTTAAAACATAATAATTATATTATATAATTAATAAATAATTATCACTTCATTTAAAAATAACTTAATAATAAAATGACAAAATTTTAATTAATTAATAATTTATGTTTACGTTTCGTCGATAAAATTATAATAATAAATAATTTATATTTTCGTTTTTACTAAGTTTCAATTTTAATACAAAAATAAATTATTCAATGAAAATAAATTAAAGATGTAACACCCATGATTTTGATATATCCTTAACCTACACCTCAATGGTTAATCTGTAATTATAAATCTTACTTGGGTTGTTGATAGGGTTAATTTATTAACTCTATTTGTATCATATTTCTCACACTTTGAATGCCCTTTTTAGCTTTCAATCGAGTATTTTGTTCACTTTTTACTTATTTATTTGGAGTAGTCTGCGTTTGAACCCAGCTGAAAAGAAATCGATAAAAAAACATACAAAATTTTGATTGATTGTTTGCGGTTAGGTTTGAATCCAAAAATTCATCTTCTAATCCGAAGCAACAATTAAAGAGCTTAAGGATGGTTTCCATAAGTGTTGTATGCAAATTTCATTCTTTAAATTCGTTGTTTGGCATGCAAGTTTCTCCATCCCTCTCTCTCTCTCTCTTTCTTTCATCTATTCTTTTAATTTTATGTCTTTATATTAATTTAATTTCCACACTTTAATTTTACGCAGTTTACTTTCTCGCAATTTAATTTCTCGCATTTCATTTATTGCACTTTCATTAACATTTACTTTTTTCCAAAAAAGCCGCTAACTTGCATGCCAAGTTTCCTTTCTTGATGTTTAATGCTTATCATTTCTTTATTGCATTTTCCATCTCCATTATTTAGTTTAAAAGTTTTTATATCTTTTATAAAGAGAAACCGAGCTATGACAGGCTGACAACCTAAGCTTGGGGTGTAAAGTCAAGTTAAGATTTAAACCGGTAAAAACATAAAGAGGTGTATTTATATAGTCTTATCGTTATTTAAATCAGACTATAAATATTTCATTAAAGATTACATCTAATCAATTGACAACAGATTATTTGTATGAAAATGTGTTGGCCTTTCAGAGGTCACTTAAATATTTATAATCTGAGATAACGTAAGTTTGCTATAACATATTTTTACCGGATTACTTGTTTTTATCTCAACAAAAATTTACACTCTTTGCTTCTTTTTATAATTGATTTCTCAGTAGTTGTTAATCAAACCCCCAACAAAAGATTTTCTTCGTTCGCCATCTGAAACCAACTTTTAAGAACTAGACTTTTGAGAAACCGTTGCAATCCTCTCCCTGTGGGATCGATATCTAGTACTTGTACCGTTATTACTTGTTTGAAAACGACATTAGATCAAGATGTATACTTGCGTTGAGATCTATTTGCACGCTCAGTTTAGGGTTGTGTAAACCCGACCAACAAGTTTTTGGCACCGTTGTCGGGGAGAGACAAGTCGATAGTTTTTCTTTTTTAAAGTAAGGTTTTTAAAAGTGAGTTTTTCTACCACCCTTGGAAAATTTGGTGTATGCCACGAATACCTCAAGGCGAACTTTTTCAACTGGATCATGATATTGAAAAATGTTGAGGAGAAATCCTAACATTTGCTGGGAATGCCGCAAGCATCCAGCGCCCTCACCTTCGACTCGGGAGTACGTAACTGGCCGGGACTAACAGCCCGACCCGCTGGCTCCACGAAAGTGGTGCAGCCCCTCATGTCCGCCTGTCGCTTAGTACGGGGCTTTGCGCTACCATGGTTTAAGGAAATAAAGTTGTGCCTTCACCACCAGCAATTGCTTTTGGTGAAGGCGCAACTTTATTTCCTTAAACCATGGTAGCGCAAAGCCCCGTACTAAGCGACAGGCGGACATGAGGGGCTGCACCACTTTCGTGGAGCCAGCGGGTCGTGCCATCCTAGGATTGCTCAAGCCTTGGGACCTAACAATTGGTATCAGAGTGAGGTCGCGGGTTCGAGTCTTCCAGTGTGCAAATGCTGGGGGGGGATTGTTGAGGAGAAATCCCAACATTTGCTGGGAATGCCGCAAGCATCCAGCGCCCTCACCTTCGACTCGGGAGTACGTAACTGGCCGGGACTAACAGCCCGACCCGCTGGCTCCACGAAAGTGGTGCAGCCCCTCATGTCCGCCTGTCGCTTAGTACGGGGCTTTGCGCTACCATGGTTTAAGGAAATAAAGTTGCTCCTTCACCACCAGCAATTGCTTTTGGTGTAGTGGTAAGCGCTTGATCCTAACAAGTTAAGCGTGCTCGGGCGAGAGCAATCCTAGGATGGGTGACCTCCTGGGAAGCTCAAGCCTTGGGACCTAACAAAAAAACTTTCAGAATTCGACGAAAATTGCAAAGGGCCATTTCAGCTATAAGATCTTCTGAAACTCTTGAAACCAATCACAGGATGGTTGAACTAGATGATGAAGGTGTTCTTGGTGAGCGTCTAAATCGCGGAGAAATAAATCTCGAAGATGTGGAACAAAACATTTTTCGAATCGCAAATTCGAAAGATGGAGGAATTATGGCGTATGCTATCCCAGTTTTAAATCAGTTACACTCAGGGATACGCAAACCCACAGTTACTGCCACCCAATTCGAACTAAAGCCGATAATGTTCCAGATGCTGCAAACTAACGACCAGTACGCTGGTTTACCATCTAAAGATCCTCACTCACATCTAAGATCCTTCATGAAAATCACAGACTCTATCCTAATTCCTGGTTTACCAGACAAAGTTCTAAAACTTAAACTTTTTCCATACTCATTAAGAGATAGAGCAAGGTCATGGTACAACTCGTTGCAGCCAGATTATGTGACCATATAGAACGAAATGGCAGAAAAATTTCTAAAAAAATATTTTCCATCCACGAGGAATGTTAAGTCAAGAAATGAGATTTTCACTTTCAAACAAATGGACGATGAGGCAGTTCCTGATGCATGGGTCAGGTACAAAGAGCTGTTATGAAAATGCCCACACCATGGCATTCCATACTGCATACGGCTAGAGACATTTTACAACAGTTTAAATATTGTTGCAAAACAAATGCTTGAAGCTACTGCAGGAGGTTCTTTCACAGCTAGTACCTACAATGAAGGCTATAACATACTTGAAAAAATTTCCAACAACGGACAATGGTCTGACCCACGGACAAGTACACTTAGAAAGACAACAGGGGTACAGGAAATTGATGCTTACACTACTTTGACTGCACAACTTGCTAACATGGCTTCTTTAATAAAAAATCTCACAACCAACCAAGCTGGGCAATCAAATGTCAACGCTTCTATCCCTACTGTCAACTCTATACAATGTACTTACTGTGGTGATGGTCACTTATTTGAGCACTGTCCTGGAAATCCGGAACAAGTAAGCTATGCCAGTAACAACAAGAGTGGACTTTTTCTCAAACTTACAATCTAGGATGGAGAAATCATCCTAATTTTTCATGGCACGGTCCAACCCTTAATCCACCATTGCCAAAACTTCAAGGGCAATCAAACCACCAATCACAACAGCACGGGCAACCCAATTTTCAATCACATGGGCAACCTCATTTTTAGCAACAGTCACACCACAACTCTCAGAACAACCATCAGGCAAATTTTCAAAATCACCAACCCTCTTTCCAAAATAAATTTGATCAGCATGTTGAGTCATCTACTTCCTTGGAAGCTATGATGAAGGGGTTTATAACCCAAACTCATGCTTCTATCAAGAACCTTGAAACACAAATGGGTCAAATGGCTTTGGAAATTAAGAAAAGACAAACAGGTTCTCTACCTAGTGACACAGAAGAGCCCAGAAGGGATGGAAAAGAGCATGTAAAGGTTGTAACCTTGACAAGTGGGAAGAATTTACCAGAAAATACATTAAGAGAGTTAGAAGAACCAAGCACAGTAGGACCTGAAAAGAATCCCAATGAATCAACTCATGTTGCAACACCATTGGAGCAACCCATTGATACTGCACCCATTCCAAAGAGATCAGACTTCCCAACCCTCTTTCCAAATGAACCCAAAGAAACCCAGAACCCTAAGGAAAAGAATAGTGTGGATATGTCACAATCTGGTGACGGTCCCAAAGTTCCTAATCATACCAAACCTTTAGAACCAATTAGAACCACACCAACCATTGATAAAGGATCAGTTTTGAAACAGCTTTCTGCACCTACTCCTCAAAAGACTACATCTCCTACTCCAGTCCCTCCCTATATTCCTTATCCACAGAGATCAAGGAACCAAAATGAGGAGTTACATTTCAAAAAGTTTTTAGATGTTTTTAAACAGTTGCATATCAACATACCTTTTGTAGAAGCCATTGTACAAATGCCAAGTTATACTGTAACACCCCGGATTTCCGTTGTGTAACCTTGCTACTCTTATGTTAAGCTTTTCTCGTTAGCTCTGTGTTTGGTTGGTTGTCGTTTTGGATTTTGTGAAGTTGGGGCGTTTTGGATTTTGTCGTTTCTGGATGATTAGGGTTTTTGGGACACGGGCGAGTTATGCCGCGAGTTGAAGTCGCGGCATAACCAGCGAAGTTGCTTTGACCGCTTTAAGAGGTTCAGTTTCCCAAGACTTCCTTATCAAAAAAATCTAAATATCTCTTCTCTCTCTAAACTCTCTCTCTCTCTCTCTGAAGTCTCTCTCTCTCTAGAGTATGGAGGATTATAGTCAGTGTTCGATTCGAGGTTTCGGTGTTTTAAGCTTCACCTCTACGTCGTGGTCGTTATCTGGTTTTCTGGGTTTTATTCCGAAAACCTACCGGTGAGTTCCTACTACCATTTTATAAACTTTATACATGTCAAAACTCTTATTTGCGAAATCTGAAGTATTTCTACGGTATGATTTTATGTTCTAAACATTTTGATATAAATGAAGTTTTTGGTGAATCTCGGGTTTCCCGGTCAGATTTGACCAAAATGACGGGTTCCGCCTTATTGAAGTAAAATGATGTTTTACTTGCACATTATGTGGTCGTTTGAAAAGGATGTTTATGAACTCATTTTAAATGATTTTCATTCTTACCAGAAGTTGAACTGGGAATAACATTTTGTTTATAAAATGTACTTATACCATATATTTATTTATGGTCGGTCACATATGTTGTTGTGACGAGTCCTTACCATTACTAGTGGATCCCTAGGTTTTGGAGTAGACTATTTTATTGGGAGGTAATATTCCCCATTTTGTAACTATGGATGCATATGTTCCTAGAGGGCAACTTGGTACGGTTATGTGAGGCCGGATACTAGCCATGGTTCATAGTGATCCTAGTGAAGGAGTATACATTGGTTTCCCTTGGGAGCGCGATCTCACCTCGTAGCACGGACTCTGGGCTCATTGCTGAGGACTCCAAGTGTTTAGCTCATAACTCGGAATTGTGGTCTACTTTGTGTTACACCACTATCCTTGGTAAAATGGTCATTTTATCACCGTTTAAGAGTTTTGGACCGAAGAGGCCCGGTTGTGGCGAAATGTTATCTTTACGAACTAAACCTTTATGAAAAGATTTCTTTATGATACTGATGTTTATATCTTTCGAGCTTTATAAACTGTATGTTCTCACCAGGCTTTAAAGTCTGACACTTTTTCTCAAATGATATGTATAACAGGTTTCCCTTAGCGGTGGGATGCACCGGGTTTTGAGAGACGAGTAGGGTCTCGGGGCTTTTTGAGAGGATTAAAGTATTGATAGTTGGGCATTGTTAAGTCCCATTCTTTTGATGATTAATGGATGTCAACTGATGTAATCCAGATAGTTATGTTAGATTAGTCTGTTGGTGAATTCTAAATCCATACACGTTTTTGTAAAGTCTTAAGGACTGACACACCTTTTCGAGAGGTTTATATCAATGTAGTTGTCTTATTGCCTTATTTATGAAGTTTTAATTTACTCTGATTTTTAGGGTGTTACAGCTTGGTATCAGAGCTCTAGTTTAAGCGAACTAGGCATGAATGTAAGATGTCTAGACTTAGACTGCGTATGCTAAGAATTGATATGCGAGATTGGGTAGAGCTTTTAAGATGGGACAGTCTTAGAGTCAACAGAAAGTACATTTATCAGGCGTTGTAATAGTAGTGACAAGAACCATTATGTGTTATATGTTCATAATTTCACTTAGCTAATGTTATTATGAGGATATTGTACGTAAGAGTCCTTGATTTGCTGTTGATATGACAATTGGTAATGTGGTAGTACGTTTCCTTTCGTGTTTTTCCTATCTCTCTCTCTTATCTCTTTCTTTGTTCTGTGAAGCTGTTCAGCATGGTGAATACGCGTGGTAGACCGCATACTCGTGTTGATGGCCTGGAAGCGACAGCCTCCACCGCTGATAGGCCGGAAGGAGTTGAGGTTGTCGTGCGTCCGCCAGTTCAGCAGGTACTGGGTGGGGGGCCAGAGGTCATTCCGCGAGTAGACCTGGTTTCGTCTCACCCAGTCATCGGAGATGATAATCCCCAGTCCGAGTTGTTGGCCAGCGTAATGTTGGCAATGAGGGAAGAGATGGCAAAGCAGCAGAAGTTTCTGCTGAAAGCAATGGAGGACCGCAACGTAAACAATCAGAGAAGTGAGACGGTTGTGGAGAACGTCGTAGCAGGTTCTGGAGGCGATGGTATAAGGGTCACAGCGGTAGAGCGCGGGATTTCTGGTGCTCCGGGGAATAGGAAGAGTTGTTCCTATAAGTCCTTTCTGAGTTGCGGACCGCAAAATACTTTGGTTCTAATGACCCGGTGGTGTGCGTAAAGTGGATCCGAGCGGTTGAGCAAGCTTTTGGCTCTTCCGAATGTGGTGATGATCAGAGGGTGCGGTTCGGTACCCAACTGCTGAGGGACACTGCACTCATCTGGTGGAATATCATCCAATCCACTCTATCTCCTGAAGTGTTGGCTCAGTTGTCTTGGGCCGAGTTCAAGAAGAAGCTGCTAGAGGAATTCTGCAACGAGAGGACCATGGACCGAATTGAGAAAGAATTCCGGTCTTTGGTGAAGGGAAGCCTGACGGTGAGGGAGTACACCCGTCAGTTCATGGAGAAGCTAGATCTGGTGGGGCATGCTGCCCCAACAGAAAAGGATAAGATGAAGGCCTATCTGAATGGCCTACCTGCGGACATGCAACCTATGGTCCACAATTCTAAAGCTTCTAACCTCCGTGAGATGATTGAAGAAGCTCAGTACATGGAAGAGATGTTCGCGAAGAGCAAGTTTGAGAAAGCAGTAGTGGTGCCTGATAAGAGAAAGTGGGAAGGCAGTTCAGTACCTCCCAAGCGGGCCCGACCTTTTGTCGGAAATCGCAACTTCAACAGTTATCAGGAAGCAAAGTGGTGCCCGAAGTGTAGAACCAAACATCACGGTAACTGTTACAACACCTCTCAAACTTGTTATAAGTGTGGGAAGCTTGGTCACACTTTCAGAGATTGCCCGGTCAGATGACTCGTCTGTTATGAGTGCAAGGCACCGGGGCATGTGAGAAGAGATTGCCCTAAGTTTGTGTCAGGTAGCGCGCCAGCCAAGAAGGAGAACCCGCCGAAGGTTCCGGGTCGAGCATTTCAGATGACGGCCGAAGAGGCCAGAGTATCCACTGATGTGGTATCGGGTATTTTCCTTATAAACTATGTACCTGCTCGTATTTTGTTCGATACGGGTGCTAGTTTCTATTTCGTATCTGAATTGTTCCGTCAGAAAATTTCTATGTCCACTACTAGTCTTGAGGATGCATTAGTGGTAGAAATAGCCGATGGTAGTCAAGTTCTGATCCACGAGGTTCTGAAGTAGTGTACTCTCAGTATCGAAGGGAGAGAGTTCTCAATCGATCTATTGCCGATGTTGATCGGGGGTTTTGATGTTGTGGTCGGCATGGATTGGTTGTCGAACAATCATGCCGAGATCGTATGTTCCAAGAAGTTGATTCGACTTCCCAACCCCTCTGGTGAGGTCGTTGTCATCTATGGTGAAAAGAGAAAGGGTGAAGTGGCAATAATCTCAATGGCAAAGGCACGCAAGTGTCTAGTAAAAGGATGTTCGTCTTTCCTAGCCTATGTGATCGATGCCAAGCTAGAGAAGTCAAGGTTGGAAGATATGAAGATCGTGCGTGAGTTTCCAGATATCTTTCCGGACGACTTGCCCGGGTTGCCACCCGATCGTCAGGTAGAGTTTCGGATTGATCTTGTGCCTGGCGCTGCGCCGATCGCTAAAGCACCTTATCGTTTAGCGCCATCGGAGATGCAAGAGATGGTGGCACAACTCCAAGAGCTATTGGAGAAGGGATTTATAAGACCGAGTTCGTCACCTTGGGGAGCTCCGGTCTTATTTGTCAAGAAGAAGGATGGCACCATGAGAATGTGCATTGACTACCGTGAGTTGAACAAAGCTACAGTGAAGAACAGGTATCCGCTTCCGAGAATAGACGACTTGTTCGATCAACTTCAAGGAGCGGGTTGTTTTTCCAAAATCGACTTACGTTCGGGTTATCATCAAGTGAAGGTAAGAGAAGATGATGTTCCGAAGACAGCTTTCAGAACGCGTTACGACCATTAAGAATTTCTTGTAATGCCTTTTGGTCTAACGAACGCACCAGCTGTGTTTATGGACTTAATGAATAGAGTGTGCCGACCATTCCTCGACAAGTCGGTCATTGTATTCATTGACGACATACTCGTGTACTCCTAGAGTGAGTCAGAGCACGAGCAACATTTACGTGAAGTTCTGGAAGTTTTGAGAAAGGAAAAGTTGTACGCCAAGTTTTTCAAGTGCGACTTTTGGCTTAAAGAAGTACAGTTTCTGGGTCACGTAGTCACTCGGGTTGGAGTGAAGGTTGATCCCTCCAAGATTGAAGCTATGATGAATTGGGAGCCTCCTAAGAGTCCATCCGAGATCCGAAGTTTCTTGGGTCTGGCGGGATACTACAGGAGATTTATCCAAGACTTTTCAAAGATCGCTTCTTCCATGACAGTTCTGACTCGGAAGAACGTGAAGTTTGAATGGACCGAAACCCAAGAGAAGGCGTTCCAGATCCTTCAAAAGAAGTTGTGTGAAGCTCCGATCTTGACGTTACCTGAAGGGTCGGAAGATTTCGTGGTTTACAGCGACGCTTCAAAGATGGGATTGGGTTGTGTGTTGATGCAACGAGGCAAGGTAATCGCTTATGCCTCGAGGCAACTCAAAATACACGAGCAGAATTATCCAACTCATGATTTGGATTTAGCGGCAGTGGTGTTCACTCTGAAGATTTGGCGACACTACCTCTACGGCACGAATTATACTCTTTACACGGATCACAAGATCCTGAAGTATGTCTTTGATCAGAAAGAGCTGAATATGAGGCAAAGGCGGTGGCTCGAGTTGCTGAAAGATTACGACTGTGAATTGCTTTACCATCTAGGTAAGGCGAACGTAGTGGCCGATGCGCTAAGTCGGAAGGACTATAGCGGGAGTATTCGGGCTACCCATTCAAGAATCGAACTTGTGTCTAGTCTTGTTGAGAAGATCAAGACATCTCAGATGGAAGCATTGTTGGAAGAGAATCTAGAAGATGAAGTCATGACTAAGCAGCGTTTGCTCTTAACGGAAGATAGCCGTGGAGTGAAACTGTTCAGTGGTCGTGTATGGGTACCCAAGATTGGGGGTAACCGTGATCTGTTGTTAGAAGATGCACACAAGTCTAAGTATTCCATACATCCGGGAATCACAAAGATGTACAGGGACTTGAAGATACACTATTGGTGGCCGGTAATGAAACTTGATGTAGCGCGTTACGTTGAGCGTTGTGTGACGTTTTCGCAAGTTAAGGCCGAACATCAGAGACCATATGGGAGTCTTCAGTCTTTAGAGATTCCCGAGTGGAAGTGGGAGCATATCACCATGTACTTCGTGACAAAGCTACCTAAAACTCTTCGAAGTCACGATACCATTTGGGTGATAGTTGATAGATTGACAAAGAGCGCTCACTTATTGGCTATGCGAGAGACTCTACCGATGGATAAGTTAGCAAAGCTTTATATCGATGAGGTGGTATCGAGGCACGGCATACCATTGTCGATCATGTCGGATCGCGACAGTCGGTTCACTTCGAACTTCTGGGATGAATTTCAGAAAGAGCTTGGTACTCGAGTGAAATTGAGTACGGCTTACCATCCGCAAACCGACGGGCAGAGCGAGCGAACGATCCAAACCTTGGAATACATGTTGAGGTCGTGTGTCATCGATTTCGGGGGTAGCTGGGACACTCACCTGCCTTTGGTGGAGTTTGCTTACAACAATAGCTACCACTCGAGTATCGGAATGGCACCCTTTGAGGCTTTGTATGGGCGAAAGTGTCGGACTTCCGTGTGCTGGCTCGAAGCGGGAGAAAAGCAGTTTGCCGGACCTGAAATCGTGCAAGAGACTGCCGATAAGGTCAAGTGCATTCGTGAAAGAATGAAAGCGGCTCAAGATCGTCAGAAGAGCTATGCCGATAAGAAGAGGCGACCGATGGAATTCCAAGTAGGCGACCGCGTTATGCTTAAGGTATTGCCATGGAAGGGCATTATACGGTTCGGAAAACGTGGGAAGTTGAGTCCCCGTTTCCTCGGACCTTTCAAAGTTCTTAAACGGGTGGGTTTGCAAGCCTACCAGTTGGAACTGCCACCGGAGTTGAGTGGAATACACAACACGTTTCATGTTTGCTACCTCCGGAAGTGTTTGGCGGTGGAAGACAGCGTCATTCCCCTATCAGAATTAAGGGTTGACGAAGGCAACCGTTGTGTGGAAGAACCCGACGCCATCTTAGAGATAAAGTCTAAGAAATTGCGTCATAAAGAAGTCACTTTGGTCAAGGTGCAGTGGAAGCATCATCGGGGAGCGAATGTGACGTGGGAAGCCGAGGAGGATATGGAGCGAAGATATCCTCATCTTTTCGAATAGTTAGGATTTCGGGGACGAAATCATTCCCAAGTTGGGGAGGATTGTAACACCCCGGATTTCCGTTGTGTAACCTTGCTACTCTTATGTTAAGCTTTTGTCGTTAGCTCTGTGTTTGGTTGGTTGTTGTTTTGGATTTTGTGAAGTTGGGGAGAAACAATGAATTACGCGAGTTACACCGCGACTAGAGGTCGCGGCACAACCCGCGTAACCCTCTGTTGGATATGGATTTTGAGAACTACGCGAGTTATACCGCGACTAGAGGTCGCGGCACAACCCGCGAAACCCACTGGATGATTAGGGTTTTTGGGACACGGGCGAGTTATGCCGCGAGTTGAAGTCGCGGCATAACCAGCGAAGTTGCTTTGACCGCTTTAAGAGGTTCAGTTTCCCAAGACTTCCTTATCAAAAAAATCTAAATATCTCTTCTCTCTCTAAACTCTCTCTCTCTCTCTCTGAAGTCTCTCTCTCTCTAGAGTCTGGAGGATTATAGTCGGTGTTCGATCCGAGGTTTCGGTGTTTTAAGCTTCACCTCTACGTCGTGGTCGTTATCTGGTTTTCTGGGTTTTATTCCGAAAACCTACCGGTGAGTTCCTACTACCATTTTATAAACTTTATACATGTCAAAACTCTTATTTGCGAAATCTGAAGTATTTCTACGGTATGATTTTATGTTCTAAACATTTTGATATAAATGAAGTTTTTGGTGAATCTCGGGGTTCTCGGTCAGATTTGACCAAAATGACGGGTTCCGCCTTATTGAAGTAAAATGATGTTTTACTTGCACATTATGTGGTCGTTTGAAAAGGATGTTTATGAACTCATTTTAAATGATTTTCATTCTTACCAGAAGTTGAACTGGGAATAACATTTTGTTTATAAAATGTACTTATACCATATATTTATTTATGGTCGGTCACATATGTTGTTGTGACGAGTCCTTACCATTACTAGTGGATCCCTAGGTTTTGGAGTAGACTGTTTTATTGGGAGGTAATATTCCCCATTTTGTAACAATGGATGCATATGTTCCTAGAGGGCAACTTGGTACGGTTATGTGAGGCCGAATACTAGCCATGGTTCATAGTGATCCTAGTGAAGGAGTATACATTGGTTTCCCTTGGGAGCGCGATCTCACCTCGTAGCACGGACTCTGGGTTCATTGCTGAGGACTCCAAGTGTTTAGCTCATAATTCGGAATTGTGGTCTACTTTGTGTTACACCACTATCCTTGGTAAAATGGTCATTTTATCACCGTTTAAGAGTTTTGGACCGAAGAGGCCCGGTTGTGGCGAAATGTTATCTTTACGAACTAAACCTTTATGAAAAGATTTCTTTATGATACTGATGTTTATATCTTTCGAGCTTTATAAACTGTATGTTCTCACCAGGCTTTAAAGTCTGACACTTTTTCTCAAATGATATGTATAACAGGTTTCCCTTAGCGGTGGGATGCACCGGGTTTTGAGAGACGAGTAGGGTCTCGGGGCTTTTTGAGAGGATTAAAGTATTGATAGTTGGGCATTGTTAAGTCCCATTCTTTTGATGATTAATGGATGTCAACTGATGTAATCCAGATAGTTATGTTAGATTAGTCTGTTAGTGAATTCTAAATCCGTACAGGTTTTTGTAAAGTCTTAAGGACTGACACACCTTTTCGAGAGGTTTATATCAATGTAGTTGTCTTATTGCCTTATTTATGAAATTTTAATTTACTCTGATTTTTAGGGTGTTACATATACAAAGTTTTTGAAAGACATTTTGAGCAAAAAGAAAAAACTGACTGAGTATAAGACTGTAGCTCTTACTGAGGGTTGTAGTGCATTATTGTCCAATAAGATCCCTCCCAAGATGAAATGTCTTGGAAGTTTCACAATCCCATGTTCAATATGAGGGAAGGAAATAGGAAAAGCCTTATGTGACTTAGGTGCTAGCATAAACCTTATGCCTTCATCTATCTTTAACAATTTAGGCATAGGTGAAGCTAGGCCCACCATTGTTACTCTTCAATTAGCAGACAAGTCCATAGCCTACCTAAAGGGAAAAATTTAGGATGTCTTAGTTCAGGTTGATAAGTTTATCTTTCCTGCAAACTTTATCATCTTAGACTTTGAAGCTGATAAGGATGTCCCTATCATCATAGGCAGACCTTTCCTTGCAACCGGAAGAACCCTGATAGATGTCCAACAAGGAGAGTTGACCATGAGAGTCCAAAACCAAGAAGTGACTTTTAGTGTGTTTAACTCCCTTAAGTACCCTGGAGAGAAGGAAGAACGTTCCACACTGACCTTAATTGAATTATGGTGTCAAGAGAAAAGTTTGGGGGAAATTTTGGGAATAGGTAAGTCTGATAGTGATAAAGATGATACAAATCCTGAGGATTTAGAAGAACCACATGAAATTTTTGCTTTTGAGGTTCTAGAAAGTGAAGATAGGAAAACCCTTGTTCCTTTCTTACAGTGTGCTCCAGACCTAGACTTGAAACAACTTCCCTCCCATTTGAAGTATGCATTTCTAGGAAACCTAGGGAAGTTACCTGTCATTATTTCATCATCACTAGAATCTGACCAAGAGTAAAAGTTGGTTAACATGTTGAAACTTCACACAAAAGCCATAGGATGGACCATTGCATATTTGAAGGGCATAACCCCTACTATCTGTCAACACAAGATCATCCTGGAGGATAAGGGTTTCACCTCTGTTGAGCCTCAAAGAAAACTCAATCCTGTGATGAAGGAGGTTGTCAAAAAGGAAACCTTAAAATGGCTTGATGCTGGCATAATCTACCCTATCGCCAACAACACATGTGTCAGTCCAGTACAATGTGTTCCCAAGAAGGGAGGAGTTACTGTGGTAACTAATGAGAAGAATGAACTTATACCTACTAGGATAGTGTCAGGTTGGAGGATATGCATGGACTATAAGAGGCTAAACAAAGCCACCCAAAAAGACCACTTCTCATTACCATTCATGGATCAGATGCTACACAGACTAGCAGGAAAGGAGTTTTATTGTTTCTTGGATGGTTACTCCGGTTACAACTTACAACCAAATTGCCATTGCACATGATGACCAAGAAAAGACCACTTTTACTTGTCTTTATGGAACTTTTGCCTTTAGAAGAATGCCTTTTGGACTTTGTAATGCCCTAGCCACTTTTCAAAGATGTATGATGTCCATTTTTTCTGACATGTTGGAACACTCCATGGAGATTTTCATGGATGATTTTTCTGTATATGGGACATCATATGATCTATGTTAACAAAACCTTGAGAAAAGTCTTAAAAGATGTGAAGAAATTGATTTGGTTTTAAACTGGGAAAAATGTCACTTTATGGTTAAAGAGTGCATTGTGCTAGGGCATCTCATTTCCAAAAGAGGCATTGAAGTTGATAAGGCTAAGCTGGAGGTAATTGAAAAATTACCTGAGCCAACAACAATTAAAGGAATCAAAAGTTTTCTAGGACATGCAGGTTTTTACAGGAGGTTTATCAAAGACTTTTCAAAAATTTCAAAACCTCGTTGTATGCTACTACAATAGGACCATGTCTTTAACGTTAATGAAGATTGTAAAAATGCTTTTCAAATTTTGAAAAAGGCATTGGTTACTGCCCCTGTATGTAACACCCTCAAATCTTGTAATAACAACTAATTTAAAAATTTCTAAATACATCGATAATTGCTTTATCTACAATCACAAGTTAAGATTTAACCTCAATACACACACTCTATAATTAAGATGGGTGCTACTAAAACCCAACAACAGATACTATCTCCAACCTGCGGAAGACTTCATCAACAACTTACTCTTGAATAAAGCTAAGACTCAACTCCTCAAATCACTTGCTAGAACCGAACCCCAGACAGAACCTGATGCACATGCCGACAAATAAAAAGGTTAGGCTTAACGCCTAATGAGCTCAAGAGTTTTAACATGAATGAATATATCTTTAAAAGAAAGGAATTCAGTTTAAAGCAAGATCCTTCGAAATATTATACTTCAAAATGGAAACAACACATTTTCCCATAATATGCACTTTTAAAGACAATGCTCCCAAACACACATTTCTTATAAAACGATGCAACCCGTAACTCACCCAAAACGGGGTCATAGTTCGATACCCAAATTTGTGAAAATGTAAATAATACTTCATATCCCAAAACACTCAAAACTCGGGTGGGACATAATACTCGACCCTTAAATAACGGAAAACAATCCATAAAAATATGATACGCCATTAAAACATGGAACTGAAACTTAATACTCACGCGACCATAAAATGGAATGAAATCCAAATATTAAAGCATTGACAATTAAATATCCAAAATACAGCGGGCCGACAACGGGGGATACCCGTATCCGTTGAGAGCGGAAGAACACAAAAGTATGCCACTCAAACAACGTTGATTGTATGACACTTCACGACACGCTAGCCCAATTGCCCCTACGACCTCTTGACAAGTTTCACCTAAAGAGACAGCTGACCTTAGCGAATACCACCTGAATTACCGCCAAAGGCTCGGCACACGGGGGATACAACGAAGGCATTGCCCCACATGGCGAAGGTCCCAAACACCCATCAGAGGACTACCCAAAGTCATAATAGCTCAACCGGACTCAGCCCTCCTAGTGCCTACTCGTAAAGACAAGGTCATAAACCATGAGTCCAACCCCGTACCACTCAATTGACCATCAAATAAGACTGACTTACGTGCCTATGGATTCAATGCAACACAGTCTAAGATTACACGACTACTCATGAATGACTAAAGCACTCGAGCCTGTAATTATCATGAATATGCGATAAAATGCATTAGGAGGTATATCGAACATGGGCTCTTCAAAGAGCCATTAAAACTGGGACAAATGTCCTCAATACTCATTTATGTCAACACCGAGCCAAAATGCCCGAAAATTCCTTTGACCGACAATTAACGTCCCCACAATTAATGAAATTTCTTTAAACAACGTTTATGAAGACACATACCTCAAAGACGTGATTAACCCAAAACTCAACACGTATTGGGAACAAAGGTTTTCCAAAGGGTTTATGAATGCAAATACCCCAAAATGCCTATGACATGAAATAGTTTTCGTTTGTACAAAAATCACCAAAGATGCATAAGTCATGAAATGGACTCTATTTGTACAAAATTGCTAAGAACCCAAATATGAGCATTTTATGGAATTAAACAACCCAAGTTCACCAAATATGAAAATTTATCAAAATACCCATACTTGACAAATACCAAGTAAAACATACTTTTACTTCAAAATACACATTTTGGCATGTACACCGTTTTAACAAATCAACATGAACTCACCTTGCTAGATTTAGGCTAAATCTAGATTTTCCCCCAACTAGAGCTCCTTTGAAGAACACTTGGATTCTCAAGTCAAAACTAGGGCTGGCAATGGGTAAGGGTAAACCCGTTACCCGTTATGTTTTGACCCTTTGGATAAGGGTATGGATAAAGAAAATTTTATCCATTTATCCACTTATCTATTACACGTTTATCCAAAATTTTAGTGGGTAGGATATTATATATATATATATATATATATATATATATATATATGTGTGTGTGTGTGTGTGTGTGTGTGTGTGTGTATAATTTTATAAATTTAAATATTAGTGTATATATACATAATTATATTAAGTTAATTATTAATGTTTTTTTTAATAATGTTGTCGTACATTAACGTGTACTTTAATTTATTTCTATATTTATCTAGTAAAAGATTTCATTCTTATTAAATGAGAAACAGGACGGATTTAGAAAATAAATACAACGGAAAATGTTAGTCTTACACATTTTAAATTATTTTTAAAATATTATACTATGATTATATTTAGAGTAATTAAATGTTTACTACGACAAATTAGATATAAAATAATAACTATATTTATTAAATTATGTTTTACTTATATGTTTGAGGTTTAACAATATCAACTGTAGTTCAAAATGAAATTTTGTTTTACCATTTATCCATTACCCGTTTCGTTACCCGCTACTTTTAATGGGTAGAGTAGAATACGGATAAGGGTTTTATGAGATGGATAATTATCCGTTTCATTACCCGCTATTTTAAATGGATTGAATAACAGATTAACCTTTACCCTACCCATACCCTACCCGTTGACAGCCCAAGTCAAAACTTCAAAACCTAAATCCATACATATTCAACCATAAATAATCATAATTAACCACAAAGAACCGTTTCCCAAACCTTATACATGAATACCTCAACTGATACCGAAACCCTAACTTCCATAACTGAAGATAATAGAAGATTACCTTAACCCAAACTTGAATCCACCAACCAAAACACCTATAGTTCACCAAAATGGTTACAAACCTTCAATCTACGAAAGGGAGAACAAAGGGTGGATGAAACCCTAGAAAACTTTGGTGAAGAAGATGAAGAGGGAGAGATGAGGAGATTACCACCACAAAATACTCTTGTATACTCCAATAGACTTCCAATATCTTTCTAGATCCTTGAAGATATCTCAAAAACGAAACCGTGGCAACTTGAATCACCTAAATCGGAGTTGTGGATCAAAAGTTATGAAGAAATGAAGTTATAAGGCTGAAAATCGGGTTTTATGCCCGACCAGTGGATTTCGCGGGTTATGTCGCGACTTTAAGTCGCGGCATAAGTCGCCCGTTTACCCCTAAGTCGCGACATACATCCTAAGTCGCGGCGTAAGTCGCGAGATGCACTGTTCGCCCGGTTTTCTTCTCGTTCACTATTTTGGCCATAACTTCTTCGTTATAACTCCGATTTTGCTCCGAAAAGAACCGTTGGACTCGTAATTGAATCCTTCATCCATTTAGACTATAAAATCTAGGATTAAAGTCCAAAATCATATATCTTATTTTTCCCTTTAAAGCTACTAGTTTCTGTATTAACTTGAAATGATGCTTTTCGAAATTCGGGGTGTTACAATCCTCCCAACCTTAAAAGAGATTTCGTCCTCGAAATTTAGCACCAACAAATAACCCAACATCGCCCTTGGCGAGATCAATTGATTCTCTATCCAAAAAGGAATACCTTCTCGAAACCTTACCTCATATACGAACCCGATTACATCCCGGTTGACGTTACCACCGAATTCCACATAACAAGTCGCCATAAACTCAAATTCTAAGGTTCAATGCACTTTACCGATCACGGAAATAGCATTGAGTCCTTATCAAATCATTTCCCCATCAATAAATTTTCGGTTGCCTCCCAACCTTAGATTGAACATAACACCTCAAGATAGCTTACGGCTCTGAGCTAACCACTCTCCCAATGGTACCCTAGAGTGAACTTGACCTTACACACCTCTAATTGCCCATCATTGAATCACATTACACTTTTTCTTGCCTTTTATGAACACAACAAATTCTGTAGAAACGGCCCAACTATTGATTAACCATACCCCTTTCAATTCCATGTAGCCACATCCATGACGACCTTACCCGAGTGGCGACTGAATCCATATATATAACTGATGAGCTGATCATCTGCTGCTGTTACAAAACGATTCTTATAATCTCAACAAATGAAGGTCTTTTTAATAAGTGATTCTTACTTAAGGTCCATAACGATATCCTCACTAAATATCCCCCATAAGCAACACCCCAAAAGGCTTATCGTTCTTTCTTCCACGAAATTTTCCATCAACAAGTTTGATCCGATTCAGCACAACAATAAATCAAATCCTCAAGCTGACCACCTAAACACAACATCTGTAGATAGCGAGTTGCCCCAAAATTCGCGTCTACACAACCCTCATAATGCATTCTAACATCGATTGCCGAATTAGCGAAACTTCGTTGATTACAAGATTATCAACGATTGATTCCTAGGTATTAATACCTACATTCCTTAATGTTATCACTTAACTTGCAACACTAGGTTTAACAGATGTGCACTGAGGCATACTAACGATTATTTCCCAAAACCTAGTGTCAACACCTATCCTTAACACAACTATATGCAATGCGGATATACTAACAAATATTCAATTCCCAATTAGCAATGCCGATACGAAGTTGACACCTACTATTGGAAATAATTCTCCAAATCAAACGTCCTTACTAGTCAACCATAACATCATCAATAGTCACAGATACTCATTATGGTGATACACCATAGACTCATAGCATGCCGACGTACCACTAATCCACAAATTCAAAACCCAAACACACATAAGCAACCACACATGGTTTTAACCCAAAGACTTATCGAAATGGGAAGATCATCACCTAATTAACTAGGAGAAGGCACAAGCCTAACACCCCCATTACTTCTGTGCGAGCCAATCCAAGAACCAAAATCCCAAAATCCGGACTGACCACCGGTCGCCTTATCCGACGCTTCAAAACCACAAGGACGCCTCTAGACCTTATTAACAAGTCCTTTCACAAAGAGGGTTTAAAGTTATGGCTCTAATGAGTTCAAGGGGTTTTCAAGCTACAATGCCAATCTAACATTTTATAAAACTTCCAAGTTCATAAGCTTTATAACAATTAACCATGCGAGTAAAAATCAACCACCGTTTACTTGGTAGGTGCACAAAGGGTCACAACGTCCCACAAATAAGAAATATTTTGAAATCATTTGATCATTACTCATGCTAATAACGACAATAATAAAATATGCGCAAAAACCTTTTCAAATGGACCACTATGGTCCGGGTATGCATTACTTTATGATGTACGTAAAACAAATTCCTGCACTAAAACGGAGTGCAACAAATGTTTGTATAAGCTCTGGAAGGAGAAATTTACGTAATCGAGTTCCAAAATTCCCCATTTGTCCATAAAATGACATGGAGTCAAATCTCCTACACGACTCACATACACCAATTTATTTCTCAATTTAGTAAAACAAGAAGTGCTTGCGATTTGGTCAAACATAACATAATTTAAGTAGACTTCAACTGAGTTGCTCTGATAAAACGTTCTTTGACCCAAAATAGTGACTATAATTTCATGCATGCGAGTAACTCAATATGACGGATTGCGTGATGCAACAAAGATAAAATGACAATCAAAGAATGCTCAAAGTCTCTGTTAGGGCCATTTTCTATGTTAAATAGAAGTTCAGGGTAGTTTGTGACAAGTTGCTATTGTTGTAAGCTTGTTGGGCCTTAAAGCCCATAAGCCCATTAGGCCTGCGAGCCCGAGTATTTAAAGTTATTTCTGTTTCATTTATCGTTGCCAGAGAGATTCATTATTCAGTTTTAGTTGTTAGGTTTACATACTATTATCAGAAATTCTCTCTGTAAACCTTAGCCCTTTGAAGTTTATATTAATCATATGACTAGTTGCTGTGGCCAATATATTGTTCATCATTGTTCTTATATCTGCTGATTGCACTGAAACTGGGATCTACAATTGGTATCAGAGCAGATAGGCAAAAGGTTTGATCCAGAAAAAGGTTTGTCTAAAACCCTATATTTTTTGTGTTAATCGCGTATATGTGTTTTAGGTGATTATTAATTTTTGTTTATCGATCGAATCTGTTTCTGAAGTTGATTTGGCTTCGATCGAATCTGGTAATTTTTCTGGAATTTTTTTTTGTATTCGGTCTTGGTCATTAAGTCCTTCGATCGCTTTGCTTCTGAGTTGTGATTATTCGGTCTTAGTGAGTTTGGTTGTTGCTTGATTTGTTAATTCCTTCGATCAAAGGATCGAAGGATCTGTGTTTGCATTCGATCGAACCCAGAAATTCTTCGGGTTCTTCGGATTCTTCGTGTTCTTCGGGGTTGTTTGTGTTTATCTTTAGTTAAGTCTTTCGACCGGACACTTGTGCTCCGGTCAAACCCTTTCGACCGAACAGAGTGTCCCCGGTCTTATCCCTTCGACCGAATAAAGGTGATCCGGTCTTGTTCTTTTCGACCGGATAAGTGTATCCCCGGTCGTATCATTCGACCGGATAAGTGTATCCCCGGTCGTATCATTCGACCGGATAAGTGTATCCCCGGACGTGTCCTTCGACCGGATAACTGCTTCCTCCGGGCATACCTTCGACCGGATATTTGTGACCTGATTTTCTGTTTAAATCAAGTGTTTCTGTGTTTCTTCTATTTTATTGTACTTGGATCATTCTGCTTGCCTAACGATCATTATAGTGCTCTTAAGTTAAGAAGTAAAGATGAACTCAAGGGATGCTCTAGCCATCGGTTCTGACCAAAAGCCCCCGGTGCTCTTTCGGGGAGAGTACCCTCAGTGGCATGACCGATTTATGAACTTCATAGAAGCAAAATCCAACTATGAAGACATATACAAATGCCTGACTGAGGGTCCACAAGATTGGCCAATGAAAGTGGTACCGGCAAACCCAGCTGAAGGTTGGCCAGAGCGCCAGATCCGGAAAACTGTTGGTGATTTTACTAACAGAGAAAAGGAATTGTACGAGGCAGAAAAGCTGGCAAAATCATATCTTCTTCAAAGTCTACCGAATGACATCTATGCTTGTATAGATAGTTTCAAAGACTCGTCAAAAAAGATGTGGGACCAAATAGAGAAGATGATGATGGGAAGCCACATCAATAACCAGCTAAAGGTGACAAACTGCATCACCAGATATGATGGGTTTAAAGCACGGAAGGGTGAAATGCTGACGGAAACCTACGAAAGGTTTAATATGCTTCTAAATGATCTTCAGAAAAATAAGATCACAAAGACGAACACGGAAAACAACATAAAGTTTATGAACAACTTACAGTCTGAGTGGAAACCGTTTGTCTCCCATATTCGCCACACTCAAACCTTGGAGAAGCTGTACCTTCACGAACTCTATGAAATGCTGCTCCAAGACGAAGAGGAAGTGATGGAACTTATTGGGAAAGCAGAAGAAAAGCCAGCAACTGATCAAATAGCACTCGTATCTGAGAGAAGAGGCAAATCCGTCAGCCGATCATCTGGAAAAGAACCTGTGCTGAGTGATTCTGAACCTGAAGATTCCGATAGCGATTCGGATCCAGAACTTGCCAAGATGAAAGAAGCAATGGTGTTTCTCACTCAAGCATTTCAAAAGAGAAAGTTTTTCTCCAAGACTTCCAATAAGCAAAGAGTTTCTACTCATCGTGATCATCGTAATAAGTCTGAAGGTAACAGTCGCTTTGAAGCTGGTAAGAAGCCTGACAAGAGACATGAAGAAAAGCCTAAAGACGAACCGATCAAATGTTACAATTGTGGTTGGTTAGGTCATTTCGCCAGAGATTGTCGCAAGCCAATTGTGCGCAACGCCGACTACTACCGAGCCAAGCTGCTTCTTGCCAAAGAAAAGGAAGCTGGCAAAGCTCTAATGGCTGAAGACGATTACTGGCTACAAGTGTCGGATGAAGAACCCGAGGATGCTGAAGCTCATCTGTGCTTCATGGGTAACCATTCATCACCATCTGATACTGATGAAGATGATAACAATGCTCCTTGCCAGGTATGTACCCCTTTTCATGAAGCTTTACTTGATCAGATGCAACTATCTATGAACAAACTTGACTCTTACAAGCTACTGTTAAAAGAAAAAGAACAACTTCTCTCTTCTCTGGAAAACCGTGTCACTAAGCAGTCTGACTTTATGGAAAATCAAAGCTTAGAAATTTCTAGCTACATGTGCACTATTTCTAATTTAAGAGAAGAAAATGTGAGGTGTTCAACAGAGTCACAAAGTCTAATGACCAAAGTAGATGACCTGACCGATAAGCTCCGTATGTCTGAGTCCGAGAAAATTGATTTGTTAAATCAAAACGTGACTTACAAAAATGAGAAAATAAGGTTATCCAATCAGCTAGAAGAGCTTGAAAAGAAACTTTATAAATTTGGTCAATCTGATCAAACGTTAAAGCTAATCGCACCAAAAGAACCAAAGTACGGCAATGCGGGTATCGGGTACGATAACCCTGATTATTTAAACAAGGCTTTATCCAAAGTTCCTACTTTATATGCATCTGAATTTTTTGGATTAGACAAAATCTTTCCTGAATATAAGATACAATGGACCACACCCACTGAGGAGGAAGACCTTGAAGATAAGTTGAGAAGAGAAAACTCTGTTCTTTCTAAAAGGACATTTCCGTTTGTTTATGATACTTTAAATGCTTCTTATAATACTGACAAACCCCGTTTCCTGTCATCCGAT
The DNA here is from genome assembly GCA_023525745.1 of Arctium lappa. Lineage (NCBI taxonomy): Eukaryota > Viridiplantae > Streptophyta > Magnoliopsida > Asterales > Asteraceae > Arctium > Arctium lappa. The sequence continues at coordinate 13,359,144 of CM042056.1, read as the reverse complement.
TTTTTCCATAGTTACTCTCAAGCTGAACTAAATACTAAAACCGTTAAAACTGAGGAGGAACCTCTAGCTCCCAAGGTTTATGTTCCTACTCTGCTTTTAGAAAAGAAACTTGTTCAGCTAGAAGAATCGTATGTACTAGAAAGGGAAAATTTTCAAAAGGAAAAGCAAAGTCTTTTATCTCAAATTGAGTGTCTCAGTTCCAACAAAAAGGAAACTATGTCGGAAGAAGATAAAGAATATTACCAGACAGAAATAAAGAAGTTGCACTCACAACTGGCTGCTATGGCAGCAGATAATCTGAAAGTGCAACTTCACAAGGTTGACCCTCATGCTCAGCCTTCCATTCTCCAAAGAGAGTTATCGTCTCTGTCTGAAAACTCTTATCCTTCTTCTGACACATCTTCCTACAAAGCTTTTATGGGTGACTCGTCACCGATCATTTCAGATAAAGGAAAAGAGCCTCAAAGTCTTAAACCAGATCAGTGTTCTGATTGTAAAAATGCTTCCGCATATGATCTGCACTCAACAAACTCTTCAAATGCTCTGAAGTCCTCATGTGGTAAGGTCCTTTCTGATGAGGAACTTGAATTTTCCGCATTCTTGAATTCTGAGGTGTGTTTAGATGACAATTTGAGCCAATTTGATTTTAATCCTTCTCTACCTAGCCATGTTGATTTTCTAAATGAGTCATGTGCGCCTCCGGTCAATTTTCATAAGGGTGAATGTTCTACATCTGCCTCGCAAAAACCTTCTGTGAACATTCCTTCAAAACCTTCCATGTCAAAATCGAAAAGGCGTTCACAGAAGAAGAAAAGGACCGGTCGCTCTCAAATGTCACAATCGTCAATTTTCAAATCCTCTGACTATGGGTTCAACGGCATTTCAGATACGTATGGTCGGCGGAAAGAAGTGAAATATGCTTGGGTAGCTAAGAAGTCAAGAGAAAGCTCGGCAACATCAGAATTAGTTGATTCAGTGTTAAAGTCTAGAAAGAACAATAACAATCACGATGTTTTTATTTCTAAACCTCTAGTTGATTGTAATGGAACTTTTCCTTTAAAAGTTTATTCAATTCCGCAATTACTTCAACTGTCGCATGATTGTTTGTGTTGTTCTCATTGTGGATCAAATGATTTTGTTGATAGCCGTTATGCATCTAATTGGTTTGGTTCATATCATATTGCTACTAATAATTCACATAGTAATGTTTCCTGTGAAAGACAAAGACCCAATTATAAACGGGTCTCTAAGGCGGGTGTTAAATCTAACCCCAAAGGACCCATTTACGAATGGGTACCTAAAAAGAAATAACCTGTTTTGCAGGACGGTCATGTGTGGTATCTAGATTCAGGTTGCTCCAAGCACATGACCGGAAGAAGGGAGCTTCTCACAAACTTCACCGAGAGGTTTTGTGGAAATGTACGGTTCGGGAATGATCACTCATCTCCTATCAGGGGTTACGGCGATATTGTCAAAGATAATATCACAATCAAGAAAGTCTCCTATCAATCCGTGCAAAGGTAGCACGAGAATTTCCTCCGCAGACTTTCCGACTCAAGGCGTCGGCAACCACGTTTGCCTTACCCGGATGGTAGAGCAACTCGCAGTCATAATCCTTCAACAACTCCAACCATCTTCGCTGCCTCATGTTTAGCTCTTTCTGATTAAAGATATGCTTCAGACTCTTATGATCCGTATAAAGAGTGCACTTCGTACCGTAAAGGTAGTGCCGCCACAACTTCAGTGCAAATACCACAGCTGCCAATTCCAAGTCATGAGTAGGGTAGTTGACTTCATGCACTTTAAGTTGTCTTGATGCGTAAGCGATCACCTTCCCTCTTTGCATCAGGACACAACCCAAACCCATCTTCGACGCATCGCTGTACACCACAAAATCTTCCGTCCCGTCTGGTAAGGATAGGATAGGAGCTTCACAAAGCTTCTTCTGTAAGGTGCGGAACGCCTCTTCTTGCTTCTCGGTCCACACAAATTTCACGTTCTTCCGGGTCAAGATAGTCAACGACGAGGCTATCTTCGAGAAATCTTGAATGAATCTCCGGTAGTATCCAGCCAAACCTAGGAAGCTTCGGATTTCAGACGGATTCTTGGGAGGTTCCCAATTCGTCATTGCCTCGATCTTTGCGGGATCCACTTTGACTCCTTCCTTTGAAACTATATGTCCCAAAAATTGAACTTCTGGAAGCCAAAAGTCGCACTTTGAAAACTTTGCGTAGAGTCTTTCTCGCCTTAACACCTCTAACACTTCACGGAGATGTTGCTCATGCTCTTCTTCATTCTTGGAGTAAACTAAGATGTCGTCGATGAATACAATTATCGACTTGTCGAGGAACGGTCGACACACTCGGTTCATCAAGTCCATAAATATCGCCGGTGCATTGGTTAGGCCGAATGGCATCACCAGAAACTCGTAGTGCCCATAGCGAGTTCTAAATGCCGTCTTTGGGATGTCGCTCTTTGCTACCTTCACTTGGTGATATCCCGATCGAAGATCAATCTTTGAGAAGCAACCCGCTCCTTGAAGCTGATCGAACAGGTCGTCGATTCTTGGAAGTGGATACCTGTTCTTCACCGTCACTTTGTTCAGTTCCCTGTAGTCGATACACATTCTCAATGCACCGTCCTTTTTCTTGACAAATAGAACCGGAGCTCCCCACGGGGACGAGCTCGGTCTGATGAAACCTTTCTCGAGAAGGTCTCGAAGTTGAACCACCATCTCTTGCATTTCGGTAGGAGCTAAACGATAAGGAGCTCGAGCAATCGGAGCCGCTCCAGGAATGAGGTCAATACGAAAGTCCACAACACGATCGGGCGGCAACCCGGGCAAGTCCTCCGGAAACACATCGGGAAACTCGCGCACCACCCTAACATCTTCCAATTTCCGTTGGTCGAGTTTGGTATCGATGGCATACGCCAAGAAAGATACGTATCCTTTCGCCAAACACTTCCTAGCTTTGATTACTGAAATAATCGCCACATCGCTTTTCCTTCCTTCGCCGTAGATTATAGTTGCTTCCCCGTTTGCCATCGGTAAGCGGATCATTTTCTTGGAACATACAATTTCGGCCTGGTTCTTAGATAACCAGTCCATACCTACCACTACGTCGAATCCGCCAATTTGCATTGGTAATAGGTTAATGGGAAATTTCTTCCCCTTAAGCTCTAAGATGCAATCCTTAAGGATACTACGAATTAGAACCTGACCTCCATTTTCTATTTCTACCACAACCGCATTCTCTAACATACTCATAGACATAGCAAGCCTTTGACAGAACAATTCGGATATGAACGAGTAGCTAGCACCAGAATCAAATAACACACGTGTAGGTACGGAATTTAGAGAGAACGTACCCGACACCACATCGGTCGATGCTTTCGCTTCCTCGGACGACATCTGGAAAGCCCTTCCAGTCGACCGCGGAGTTTCCAACTTCTTCCCGCCAGATCCTCCGGTCTTCAGCTTCGGGCATTCCGCCCTTATGTGCCCCGGTTCCCTACACTCAAAACATACCTGTCCCTTGAGAGGGCAATCTCGGAACGTGTGACCCGTCTTCCCACATTTGTAGCACGTCCCGGGAACAAAGTTGCAAGGACCGAAATGCTTGCTTCGGCACTTGGAACACCACCTAGCATCACGTCTATGGTCAGCTCCTCGCTGAGTGTTGTTGTTGGCATAAAAGGGTTTCTTTGAGGGCATTGAACTTCCCTCCCACTTTCTCTTCTCGACTTGGCGACCACCCTGATCCCTGCCGAGACTGTAAGCATCCTCCATGAGTTGAGCTTCTTCCATTGCCTCCCGAAGGGTGGAGGTCTTTGTCACACGAACCATCGACATCATGTCCGATGGAAGACCCTTGATGTAAGCCTTGATCTTATCTTTCTCTGTCGGGACCAGATGTCCCACAAAGCCTAGCTTGTCCATGAAGAGACGGCTGTATTCCCTCACAGACATACCTCCCTTCTTCAAATTCTGGAATTCATCCTTGATTCGGTCCAACGACCGCTCGTTACAGTACTCCTCTAGCAGTTTCTCCTTGAAGGTAGACCAAGACAATTGGTCTAGAACAGTTGGCTCCAGCGAAGCAGAGTACACATCCCACCAGGTAAGAGCTATTCCCCGCAGCATTCGGGAACCAAATATCACCCTTTGTTCTTCCCCACATTCGCTTGAGCGAAAAGCTTGCTCCATCTCTCGAACCCAGGCCATACAATCTAAGGGATTGTCCGAGCCTTTAAATTCTGGTGGTCGGCAACCCAGAAAAGCCTTAAACGTGCAAGTCCGTGTCGATCGATTGACGCCTAGGGTTGCAGTCACCATGGGGGAAATTACGGGTCCGGTACCCCCGGATCCAGCAACAATCACATTCTCGCCAACCGTTTCGGGCCTACGGTTGTTAGTGTCTCGGTCCTCGAGGAGTTTCAAGAACACTTCCTGTTGTTGCGCCATGGCCCTATTCATGGCCAACATCATACGATCCATCATTCTCGATTCGGCCGTCACTTCTTCTATAATAGGCTCATTAGCCTCCAAATTTCGTCGAGGAATATGCTCGGGTCCTCCTCCCAGCACATTACTCACACGTACAGTTTCCCCCACTACGGTCGCCAGCGGATGGTCGGCCGTAGGTATGTCGGCCTCCTGGCCTTCCGGATGACTCCTGGTATTAACCATGGTTCTGCTGAACGCAATCATGCAAAAGAACGGAATAAGGATTACGGAAAACACAGAGAACGTACTTCTACACTTATCAATCGTTATAACAACAGTAATTTAAGTATGCTCACGTAAGACATTTTCATAATAACGTTAGCTAAGTGAAATTATGAACGTATAATACGCAAGAGTGCTTATTACCATCGTTACAACTTTCAACTTGTGCAATTTTCCGTTGACCCTAAGACCACCCTATCTTACAAGATCTACCCCATCTCACGAGTCGTAACTTAATAGTCTCAGCTTAAGTCTAGGCATCTTACAGTCATACCTAGTTCACTTAAACCAAGGCTCTGATACCAACTTGTAACACCCTAGGAACTGCGGAAATAAAATTTTGAAGAAACAATTCGGCAATAGACTAAGTTGCGGAATAAGGTGTGACAATATTCATTACACAATTAACCCAACGGGTATAGAGTAGCCAATATTGAGGTAGATAACTGAAGTATAAGACGACATCCTATTAATCTACAAAATATCTAGATTAGGGACGGGTGTCGCTACACTTCCAAAATAAATCTTCAAAAGAATCTCTCACGACCCCAAGGTCGCTCCCTCAGTCCCGACGAGCCCCACTGCTAAGATAACCTGCCAACATGACAACCAAGAGTAAGCGTTAGGCTAACGCCTAGTGAGAACAAGCTAAATAAAAGAGAGTACTAAACCCAATTGGTGCCACGCGGTAGTATAGCCATGAGCTAAGTCAAGAAATCCAATAAACCATTAGTGATTAAACATGGTATAAGTAATACCCAAAATCACATAACGAGCTCAACCCCTCTAGATCTGTTGCTCAAAACATTTAAGTCAACCCCTCTGGATCTATCCTTGAGAGTTCCCAAAACAGGGGGAACTCAAGCACATAATGGGATTTCACCTTACTGCACCATGAGACGCTGCCCGACCGTATAGGCCCACACCTTACTTATCATGGCAACCCGATGCCTATCCCGTGCTAAAACGTGAACCAAATGCCCAAAACAGGGGACATAGGAACACAGTGCCTATAGATCCATTGCACTAAGACTCAAAGCCAAAGCATGTCATTTCAGAGCATGCTCATATTAAATCAGATATACAGGCAATTCATATGAACAACGGTTCAATTCTATAAATTGTGATTCTTGAAAATGTGAAATCTTTAGAAGGTATTTCCCAACAGAGTCAGTTACTTTGAAACCAGGTTTTCCACATTTAAATAATACATTTGTCACATAGCATTCGTAATACAGACCGATTTAGCTTAAGGACTCACCTCAGATTTCTTCCTGATTATAGCCTGCTTCAGACGATTGCTACCTATGACAACACCGATAGTCGGTAAGCCAAAATAAAGACAACTTAATGACTTAAAACTCCAGAATACGAACACAACACACTACCAGAACTCAGTACCGGTCGAAGGACACAACCGGTCGAACCCTGACCTCGGTCAACACGACCTCGGTCGAACCCTGACCTCGGTCGAACACGACCTTCGGTCAAACAAGACCTTCGGTCGAACAAGACCTTCGATCGAACATATGTCCGGTCAAAGGACACATCGGTCGAACGACCAATCGGTCGAACGGCCAACCGGTCGAAGGACCATCGGTCAAATGACCATCGTCTTGTTTCATCAAGAACACCATAAACAGATCGATGCAGAACCCAGATCCAAAATGAGAAATACTCAGATCTCACAATGGAACGGTTTAAAACCTTCACAACAAGATTATACGCGGCTAAAAGCATTCAGATCAAAGCATTAGGCTAGATTCGTACCTTGATTTGGAGAAAACCCGAAGAACCACTTCACTGCTTCTTTTCTCTTTCTCTCTCTGATTTCTCAAAAACTGATATTTGTGATATTTCCAAAATATCTAAAATCTGATTTATATTTATATAACACAAGTTACATTTTACCCCCTTGGACTTTGGGTAATAGTCAACTTTTCACCCAACCCCAAAATAGCGGGTGTTACAATCCTCCCCAACTTGGAGAAGATTTCGTCCTCGAAATCTCGGCTATGGAAAGAGGTGAGGGTACCTCCGCCTCAAGTCCTCTTCCGCTTCCCATGTCACATTGGCACCTCGATGGTGCTTCCACTGAACCTTGATCATTGTGACTTCCCGGTGACGAAGCTTCTTCGTCTTCCTTTCTAAAATCGCCTCAGGTTCTTCAACGCAACGATTCCCTTCATCTACTCTGATCTCGGAGAGTGGAATGACACTCTCCTCCTTTGCTAGACACTTCCGTAGATAGCACACGTGAAACGTGTTATGAATTCCCTTCATTTCTGGAGGAAGTTTCAGCTGATAAGCTTGGAGTCCTACCTGTTTAGTCACAGTGAACGGTCCAAGGAAACAGGGGCTCAACTTCCCACGCTTCCCAAATCTAATAATTCCCTTCCAAGGGGACACCTTTAACATAACTCGATCTCCCACTTGGAATTCCATTGGTCGTCTTTTCTTATCGGCGTAGCTTTTCTGTCGATCTTGGGCCGCCTTCAAACGTTCGCGGATGCCCTTGACCTTGTCCGCCGTTTCTTGTACAACTTCCGGTCCGGCGAACTGCTTTTCCCCAGCCTCGAGCCAACATACGGGAGTTCGACACTTGCGACCGTATAACGCTTCAAACGGTGCCATCCCTATACTTGAGTGGTAGCTATTATTGTATGCGAACTCTACCAAGGGCAGGTGCGTATCCCAACTACCCCCAAAGTCGATCACGCATGATCTTAACATATCTTCTAGCGTCTGGATTGTCCTCTCGCTTTGTCCGTCGGTTTGAGGATGGTAGGCCGTGCTCAACTTCACACGTGTACCCAATTCCTTTTGTAAGCCATCCCAAAAATGCGACGTGAACCGACTATCCCGATCAGAGACTATAGATAGCGGTATGCCGTGCCGGGAAATTACTTCATCGATGTACAACTTCGCCAATTTATCCATTGGTAACGTCTCCCGCATGGCCAAGAAGTGAGCGCTTTTGGTCAAGCGGTCAACTATAACCCAGATGGCGTCGTGACCTTTCAAGGTCTTTGGTAGCTTCGTCACGAAATCCATCGTGATGTGTTCCCATTTCCATTCCGGAATTTCCAAGGATTGCAAACTGCCGTAGGGTTTTTGGTGCTCAGCCTTCACTTGCAAGCAAGTCACACACTGTTCCACATAGCGCGCCACGTCGAGCTTCATGACTGGCCACCAATAAAGCAATTTCAAATCTCTATACATTTTCGTGCTTCCCGGGTGAATGGAGTATTTTGACTTGTGGGCATCTTCGAGAAGAAGTTCTCTATTACCCCCAATCTTGGGCACCCAGACTCGCCCATTGAAAAGCTTCACCCCTCGACTATCTTCAGTCAACAAAAGATGTTGTTTCGCCATGACTTCTCCTTTGAGGTTTTCCTCTAGCAGGGCTTCGGCTTGCGATTCCTTGATTCTATCAATAAGCGTTGAGGTTACTTCAATCCGTGCAAAGGTAGCACGAGAATTTCCTCCGCAGACTTTCCGACTCAAGGCGTCGGCAACCACGTTTGCCTTACCCGGATGGTAGAGCAACTCGCAGTCATAATCCTTCAACAACTCCAACCATCTTCGCTGCCTCATGTTTAGCTCTTTCTGATTAAAGATATGCTTCAGACTCTTGTGATCCGTATAAAGAGTGCACTTCGTACCGTAAAGGTAGTGCCGCCACAACTTCAGTGCAAATACCACAGCTGCCAATTCCAAGTCATGAGTAGGATAGTTGACTTCATGCACTTTAAGTTGTCTTGATGCGTAAGCGATCACCTTCCCTCTTTGCATCAGGACACAACCCAAACCCATCTTCGACGCATCGCTGTACACCACAAAATCTTCCGTCCCGTCTGGTAAGGATAGGATAGGAGCTTCACAAAGCTTCTTCTGTAAGATGCGGAACGCCTCTTCTTGCTTCTCGGTCCACACAAATTTCACGTTCTTCCGGGTCAAGATAGTCAACGACGAGGCTATCTTCGAGAAATCTTGAATGAATCTCCGGTAGTATCCAGCCAAACCTAGGAAGCTTCGGATTTCAGACGGATTCTTGGGAGGTTCCCAATTCGTCATTGCCTCGATCTTTGCGGGATCCACTTTGACTCCTTCCTTTGAAACTATATGTCCCAAAAATTGAACTTCTGGAAGCCAAAAGTCGCACTTTGAAAACTTTGCGTAGAGTCTTTCTCGCCTTAACACCTCTAACACTTCACGGAGATGTTGCTCATGCTCTTCTTCATTCTTGGAGTAAACTAAGATGTCGTCGATGAATACAATTATCGACTTGTCGAGGAACGGTCGACACACTCGGTTCATCAAGTCCATAAATATCGCCGGTGCATTGGTTAGGCCGAATGGCATCACCAGAAACTCGTAGTGCCCATAGCGAGTTCTAAATGCCGTCTTTGGCATGTCGCTCTTTGCTACCTTCACTTGGTGATATCCCGATCGAAGATCAATCTTTGAGAAGCAACCCGCTCCTTGAAGCTGATCGAACAGGTCGTCGATTCTTGGAAGTGGATACCTGTTCTTCACCGTCACTTTGTTCAGTTCCCTGTAGTCGATACACATTCTCAATGCACCGTCCTTTTTCTTGACAAATAGAACCGGAGCTCCCCACGGGGACGAGCTCGGTCTGATGAAACCTTTCTCGAGAAGGTCTCGAAGTTGAACCACCATCTCTTGCATTTCGGTAGGAGCTAAACGATAAGGAGCTCGAGCAATCGGAGCCGCTCCAGGAATGAGGTCAATACGAAAGTCCACAACACGATCGGGCGGCAACCCGGGCAAGTCCTCCGGAAACACATCGGGAAACTCGCGCACCACCCTAACATCTTCCAATTTCCGTTGGTCGAGTTTGGTATCGATGGCATACGCCAAGAAAGATACGTATCCTTTCGCCAAACACTTCCTAGCTTTGATTACTGAAATAATCGCCACATCGCTTTTCCTTCCTTCGCCGTAGATTATAGTTGCTTCCCCGTTTACTGAAATAATCGCCACATCACAAGAAGTATGTCCTGGTGATGGTTGATGATTTCTCTCGTTACACTTGGGTCCGATTTCTCCGTTCCAAGGATGAGACTCCCGAGTTGATAATCTCTCTTCTAAAAAGTATTCAAGTAAGTCTCCACCAGGTAGTTCAAACCATCAGGACGGACAACGGCACGGAGTTCAAGAATCAGTTACTCACCACTTATCTCACTTCAGTGGGTATCTCGCATACTTTCTCCGCTGCTCGTACTCCTCAGCAGAATGGAGTGGTAGAACGTCGAAACAGAACTCTAGTCGAAGCAGCACGCACGATGTTATCTCATTCCAAGCTACCACTATTTCTTTGGGCAGAAGCTGTTGCTACCGCTTGCTATACTCAAAATCGGTCTATCATTAACAAGCGGTTCAACAAGACTCCGTACGAGATCATCAACAAATGTATTCCGAACATCAACTACTTTCATGCCTTCGGATGCACCTGCTTTGTCTTAAATGATAAGGATGATCTTGGCAAATTCAGTCCCAAAGCGGATGAAGGAGTGTTCATCGGTTACTCTCAGCACGCAAAAGCCTATCGTGTCTACAACAAACGGACGAAGACCGTCGTTGAAAGCGTAAACGTGACTTTTGACGAGGCCCCTGATATGGTTTCTGAGCATCTCAGTTCAGAACCCGCGCTTACTGGTGTGTTAGCTTCTGGACAATTCCGTTCGGAAGCTACACAATCTCCAGTGGATCCACATCATGCGTCTACGTCAAGAGCACATCTTTCTGATTTGGATTTACTGTTTGAATTCTTTTATAATGACTTATTTAATGTTCAATCTAATTCTAAGTCATGTGACAGGAATACTGCTCAAGCACCAGAAGTGACACAAGTCACTGGCCCTACCGACTCTGGAGGTCCATCCTCGTTTGGTGCTCCATCCTCTACTGCCAATGATCAAGCTTCCCCAACCTCAAGTACTAGAAATCCTCTTACTCAAGTTCTTGATGACGGTGCTCCTGAACCGACTCCTGTTCCCGTTCAACCTCATGAACCGACTCCTGTTGAAGGTGCCCTCGAACTTCCCTCTCCGGCAATCCCGGAACCTCCTATTGTTTCATCTCCAGCTGAGTCGTCCTCTACTCCGTGTTCGACTCCCACGACGACACTTCCACCTCACAGGCCATCTTCCCTCGAGGCAGTTCAGGATTTACCCCCAGGTGGTCATGTGGATGCCGATACCTCCCATCAGACATATCAACCTCATCCACACACTACCAAGTGGACTCGAGCACACCCCCTTCATCAGATCATTGGTGATCCTTCCACACCAGTTCAAACTAGATCTACCACCGCGAATGACTGTTTATTTTCCTCGTTCCTCAGCCGTATCGAACCTTCCACTGTATCTGAAGCGCTGAATGATCTGGACTGGGTAATTGCTATGCAAGAGGAACTCAACTAGTTTGAGACCCTCAAAGTATGGCGCCTAGTTCCCCGACCAAAGAACAAGACGGTGATAGGGACTAAATGGATTTTTAAGAACAAGAAGGACGAAAACGGCATTATAGTTCGGAACAAAGCGCGTCTAGTGGCTAAAGGATATCGCCAGCAAGAAGGAATTGATTACGATGAGACGTTTGCACCGGTTGCTCGCATTGAAGCGATCCGCATGTTCCTCGCCTACGCCGCTCACAAGAATTTCATCGTCTTTCAAATGGACGTGAAATCCGCGTTCCTCAACGACGTGCTCAAGGAGGAAGTCTATGTCTCGCAACCAGAAGGCTTCGTGAGTCCTGAAAATCCGAATTACGTCTACTTTCTTGACAAGGCCCTCTACGGTCTTAAGCAAGCGCCACGAGCCTGGTATGATGCACTCTCATCCTTCTTAGTCAAGTCTGGCTTCTCTAAAGGTAAAATTGACACTACTTTATTTATTAAAAGAGAGAAGAAAGATATCATCCTTGTACAAATTTATGTTGATGATATAATTTTTGGCTCCACGAACCCCAAGTATTGTCAGAACTTTTCTGCCTTAATGAGTAAACATTTTCAAATGAGCATGATGGGGCAAATGAACTTTTTCCTGGGTCTTCAAGTAAAACAATTACAAACAGGAATTTTCATTAATCAATCTAAGTACATCTCGGATATTCTTCGGAAATACCAGATGGAACAATCTTCATCCATGAAAACCCCCATGTCCACTACTCTAAAGCTTCACTCCGATCCTGACGGTAAGGATGTGAATGCGACTATTTATAGAGGTATGATTGGCTCTCTGATGTACTTGACGGCGAGTCGGCCTGACATCATGTTTTTGACATTCTTGTGTGCAAGATTTCAGTCAAACCCTAAAGAGTCTCACTTAGCTGCGGTTAAGCGAATTTTTCGCTATTTCAAAGGTACTGCTGATCTCGGTTTGTGGTACCCAAAAGAGACAGGTTTTGAATTGACAGTCTACTCGGACGCTGACCACGCTGGCAACATGCTGGATCGGAAGAGCACGTCGGGTCATGTTCAGTTCTTGGGCGATCGTCTTGTCAGCTGGGCTTCGAAGAAGCAAAACTGCGTGTCCACCTCCACCGCCGAGGCGGAGTATGTAGCAGCCGCCAGTTGCTGCTCGCAAGTCATCTGGATGCGCACCCAGCTCAAAGATTATGGATTTAATTACTCCAGGATTCCCATCTACTGCGACTCGAAGAGCGCTATAGCCATTTCAAGCAATCCCGTCCAACACACAAAGACGAAGCACATTGATGTGCGCTATCACTTTATAAAAGATCACGTGGAAAAAGGTACTATCGAACTCTATTTTGTTAATTCAGAGCATCAGTTAGCAGACCTATTTACCAAAGCCTTGGACGAAAAACAATTTAATTACCTTGTGTCCAAACTAGGTATGCTAAATTTGAAAGTTTGATCCGTTCGCAGCTCTCTACGAGTTTCATTCAATAACGAATGACTGTGACAAGTGCCCCAGTGACTTGTCTCTGGTTGCTATTTTCCACACTCCTTGGTTATTGCATTTTACTCGTTCAGCTCTGTGTCCGTTACGAACTTCTGTATTAACAAAGTAGATTTCGTTGTGTTCCCGTTTTGTTTTGTTTTTTTTGTGTTAGTATGTCTGTTTTTCGTGATTGTGTGTGCAGTTCATTTCTTTGTTCCTTGAAGAGTAAGTTGTTAGTGACAGATCTACAACCCGATACTGTGTTCAGGGGAACCAATAGCGTCAGATGGTTGGTAAGTTTCACGGGTCCTCCTTTCGAGGGGGAGCAGGTAAGAGGGCTCTGTGGTTGGTCCTTCTCTTGGTAACCATTCGAGGGGGAGCTAGGTCTCATGTTTTTTTTTCATTTATTCAAGTTCTTTTTATCTTAATTTTTTTTCCCCGTTATTCTTTTTCTTTAAGTTTTTTTTATATCTACGAAAACTACAAAAATATTTTTTTTGTTGTTTGTTTTCTGTCGTGCCTTGTTTGCTTGGTTTGTTTTCGGCCCACAGTCTCCCGGCCCCCCCCACCCCCCGGCCCAAGCCCACCTCACCTCCGGGGTATAAGAACCCCGATCGAACCAGGTTCTTCCTCATTCGATCGATCCTACTAGTTTTCTCTCATACATACTCTCTCGCCCGGACCTCATCTCCGACCGAAAGCTTCGACTGATTCCGTCGTTTCCATCGTCTACAATCGACGAGGTAGTTTCATCTTGTTTAGGTTGTTTTTGTTTTGTAGTCTGCGTCGATCGTTCGTCATCGATCGATCGTAATCGATCGATTTCCCGTTGGTTTTCTGCTCTGGATGATCCCCGGGGTTGCTCTGGGGTCGATTCATCTTCTCCGGGGGTATACTCCGACATAGGGTTACGCCCCGGTCGAAGACTCCCCCGGTCAAAGGACCCTCCGGTCAAAGACCCTATCCGGTCTTAGTGACCTCCGGTCGAAGACTCCCCCGGTCAAAGGACCCTCCGGTCAAAGACCCTATCCGGTCTTAGTGACCTCCGGTCGACCACTTACCCGGTCGAATCTCTCCTCCGGTCGAAGACCATATCCGGTCTTAGTGACCTCCGGTCTAGCACCTCATCCGATCGAACGTATATCCGGTCTTAGAGACCTCCGGTCGAATGCCTCGTCCGGTCATGCTTTTATCCGGTCTTATAAAAACCCCGGTTGAATTTTTATTCGGTCGAATCAAATTATTGTTTGGTGCTTATAGTCATTCTTGGACTTCTGTGTGTTTATGAGGAAGTGGTGCACGTCTGCGCGCCTTGGTGACTGACCCTAACTCACGAGTAGGGTTTGTTCTTCCAAATTTTTTGGAGTTACTATCTGGCGTGATCTAAATCATCACGGTATAACTCCAACGGCGAAAATTGTGTTTCCAAACCTGTGTAGTAATCGATTCTTCTTCACAGGTACAATGGCTCAAAATCAGCCACCAGCGATTGACCCAATCGCAGATGCAGAACTGATTCCCGAGGATCAGTTCCTTCCACTTACAGCAAATAACTACCATCTCGATGTGACCCAACTCGCCATTCAACATCAGGTCATCATCGAGATACTAAGGGGCCATCCACTCTCCTATGCTCTAACAGAAACAGCCACCGTTCCAATCATATACCTACAGCAATTCTGGCGTTCCCTTCATGCTTTAGAAGCCGATGGCGGTTTCCACCTTGAAGGTCGGATAGATCGCACACCAGTGCTTCTCACAAGTGATCTATTCCGCCAATTTCTTCGGTTACCGACCGCCGGATCTGTAGCTGGCCAAGAAGACTTCGACCCGCTTGTCTCAGATGCTACATTGTGCACCGATCTTATCTCGTTGGGATACGGCGCAGAACTCCGCATACCATCAACATTCACCCGCAAACATCTATCGACGTTATGGTACACGCTGTTCACTTATATTAATCGGTGTCTTTCGTCTATAACGAAAGGCATTGATCAGACGAGCGCTCCGATTCTACGCATCTTTCATGCGGTGGCATTCAATCGCCACGTCGACTTTGCTGATCTTCTATGGTTTGAACTCATTCAGAGAGTTCGGTCGACTGCATCTCGGCGGTCAAACTTCGTCCCCTTCATGCGGTTCCTACAGATAATCATCCGGAACTACATGAACCTGTATCCCGAGATACAGCGCCGCTCCACCCACCCGATGTGCCTACAACATCCAACCCGGAAGATTCCTTCCCGTGCTGATCCAGAAGGTGTTGTCGCCCGACAAATCCCAGTCGGGGTACTAGACCATGCTCGTCCCACGACACTGAGTGTGATAGCTTATAGGCACACACACAACATCCCAGCTCCTATGGTCCGGCCAGGACCGGCAGGACCTGCCCAAGGAGCAAGACCTGAGCGACGTGAGGGTCAGCGTCCACGAACGAGAGGTGGGAGCGTCCGGATAGCTGGGGCTTCCGGACAGGGTGTGTCGAGGGCCATTATCGTGAGGGGAACTGGAGTGGGCAGTGCCGTTGGAACGAGCCAGCCAAGTTCTTCGAGACAACCTTCTCCGCCACCAACAACAGGTACTCAAACGACAGAAGAGGCAACAGTTTCTGACGCCGTTCAAGCTCAGTCCTCTTCTGTCGCTGCTACTGAAGGAACATCAGCCACTTCAGATACCGAGGAAACCCAAACCGCAACATCAGCATCAAATGAAGAGTCTTCTGACTCTGATGGTGACGATAATCAGCCCCCATCCGGAGAGATAAGGAGAACGGAGGGAGTATTAGTTGAACATCAAGAGGTGAGCTGTGTGAGGGAAAGGCGGAGTAAGCTAAATTCTGAGAGTACGCGAGTGATGGGACAACCATCTTCGGTTGTATCCCCCCCAGCCACATCCAGCCAGGTAGCCACATCTGCTATCCAGTCTCATGTGTTGGGACTGGGTATTGAAGAAGCCGCCGTGGACCTAGCGGCACACTTGTACGCCCCACCAAGCCACTCCACCATCTCTCAACAGATGGTGGTTTCACAAACTCACGGGGATTTAGCACATACGCTATCGGGCTCTCACTTGGAGGGTGCCGATATTGAAACAAGAGAACAGCTGCCCCCGTTCTCGCCTTCTTTGCATGCACGGAGTCTAGATCCATTTGTATTACACGCCATTCCTAGGACACAAATTCCGTTTTCGGCTATCGCCGGTAGCCTAAGTGGCCCGGCCGGAACATCCATAGTAAACCCACCTTCGGGTAGGTTACGAGGATTGGATGGAAGTCCTACCACGGCTATCATCACGCCAACCGTGAACGTAGGCGGCTCGACTTCTACAGTCGTAGCTACAACGGGAAGTCTAAGTGACCCCGGCGTTACCCACACTGAGTTTGTCTCAAGGGAATACATGGACGGCGCCCTAAAGGCTGTCCAATCTATGATGACGGAGGAGTTGGACAACATCAAACGTATGGTCAAAGGCAAAGGTCCTGCGACTGAGCCGGAGACCACATCTACTCCATCTTCTCTATCAGCTGCGGATATGTCCATACCTGAACTGAAATCTATCCTTCTCGCCAAACTTATAGCCCAATCTCTAACCGAACCCACCCAGGATGCCGATTTGTTATCCTTACTTTCTCAAGCATCTACACCGACCCCACCTACACCCCAACCTATCGTTTCTGTCGAAGCCTTCCAGATCCAACAAGCTATGCTTCAGTCACTTCAGCAAACCGTAGCTGTTTTGACTGAACGCCTTTCGGCAGTAGAAGATACCTGCCGTGGCCAGGCAGAACGGCTCAAGCGCCGACATGATGATCAGGATGATCCTGATCACCATGAGGGGGAGAAGCGCCAACGTCGATCTGAGCCGGAGTCTCATGTAGTGGAGTCGGAACAGGTTGAACAGGGTACGGGTTCGGGTACAAGAACAGAGGGACAGAGGCAGGAACAGGAACAGGAACGGGAACCAGTGACAGATCTGATACTATATGATTATCCGACGGTTGAAAAGCCTGAGGAATTTGAATTTGATTCTCCGATAGTTCCTGAAGATTGGACGATAATACTAGATCCGTATGAAGTAACAGACACGATAGAAGAATGTGCAAATTCTGAAAGAGCTCTGGTGGTTATGCAAGAAGAAATTGATGAAATACTGCATCCAGAGGATCAGTCTTCTGTCGTGATCCCTCTATTGACTTATCCTGTTATTTACCCTGAATTTTCTGATACAGTAGTTCCCGAGAGATCTCCTCCAGCTTCACCAGTTAGAGAACCAGTTAATACAACTCCAGCTCGTCCATCCAAGTGGGAAAGAGTCCGAATAAAAGTTCCTTTCCTCGAAGAAAGTCAGAAAAGGATATTTGCCCACTAGATCAGAAAGTATGATGAAGTTGTTATACATGGTCTACAGTCAGTGAAAAACAAAGAAAAACAGCGTGAACTTGTGTTCGTATACCGAAAGTTCCAGCACAAGTACTCCAAGACGAAGCTCAGGATTGTATCAGTTGATAAGATTATACCTGCCTACTTTATGAAGGTCAAGTATACGGACTTTATGGTTACTCGAGAAGATGGTCAACAATATTGCTTTTCTGATGCTGATTTTCCATGCTTGGAGCCACAAGATCTGCTGTATATCTTACGTGACTTAAAGACCAGAACTGTCAGACCCGGAGAAGTCATTGATGCTCTAGAAACAGTGAAAAGATACATGAAGTGTGCAATGAAACTTGCTTCGGTGGAAGATTTTCAGATCGGGTTAGAAAGCAACCAGCCAAAGATTAATCTGCTCAAGCCTGATTTGAAGATTCCGTCTGATACCCAGAATGTACCTGCGTTTACTGTGATAAAGCTTCCAGAGTTTGGCATGACCTATGTGAATGACAAAGGAATTATGCATTTCATTCGTTTCAATCAGATTGCCAGATTCTGCGATGGTACGTTGATGTTGCTGAAAGACAAGTTGAAGCGTGCACTTGATAAAGATGAAAAAGGGGTTCAGCTTTTGGATCCTAAATACAAGGCGCTTGTGCTTGAAGCACTGGGTGAAATTGTAGAGCGACTGGAGTACAGAACTCAGATTAGATATTTCGAGATCAGCTTTGGTTTCCGAAAAATCTTCGTTCCTAACTGGCGTGACTATCAACTTCTATTTAAAGGGGGAGATTGTTAGGGCCATTTTCTATGTTAAATAGAAGTTCAGGGTAGTTTGTGACAAGTTGCTATTGTTGTAAGCTTGTTGGGCCTTAAAGCCCATAAGCCCATTAGGCCTGCGAGCCCGAGTATTTAAAGTTATTTCTGTTTCATTTATCGTTGCCAGAGAGATTCATTATTCAGTTTTAGTTGTTAGGTTTACATACTATTATCAGAAATTCTCTCTGTAAACCTTAGCCCTTTGAAGTTTATATTAATCATATGACTAGTTGTTGTGGCCAATATATTGTTCATCATTGTTCTTATATCTGCTGATTGCACTGAAACTGGGATCTACAGTCTCAGTTCACCACAAACCTATTCTAGGTTTTTCGTAAGTTTACTCACACTAAAAGTTTAAATCAACTCACCCACCAAGTTGTGCACCACGGGCTACATTTACATAAAACTCACAAATGAACCCACACGACCTTGAAACCACCAAAATAACATATGGGGTGACATACACCACCAAAATTCTTATGAAATGAATTTCCCAACAACCCATTAAACAACGCACACAAAGGACTTAGACTGTGCATTTCAAGGTTCACCCAAACGTCGTGAACGTCGTAAAACAATACTTCATAAAACTTAACAAAACTCACACGGAATATAACTCCCCAGAAAACTCAAACACTAAAATAGTGGAAGACAACTCTTCGTCCAAGGCCTTAACATACGTGGGGGAGATCCAATGTTATGGTCCTAAGTCGTAGTTACTTGTCTAAGACTCTACGCAATATCAAAATACGAACATCACAATAATCGAAAATAGCGTTTGGCAGCAATGAGAATAAACAAAGTCTCAACAAAGCTTGCAACCATATGCAATAAAATAACTTCATGCATGTTTAAGATCATGATCTAAAAAATTGAGTGTGCTAAACATTTCAAGATTTCGTGATGTGATTCACACGGTGATTTTTGGAAATATGAGAAATAATCGATGCAATTTATTTCAGAAATACATTTCGTGCATGGATTTGATCGGCACCCAACACCTCGAAACCACACTCCTCAATTTCTTAGTTACCCTATCGTCCACCAGATGCTCAACATCTTAAGGCGAAGATCAAGGATTTCATAGGGTTACCCCACTATTTCTCATCGAAATAACATCGGTACCAAGAGTCTATGGTTCTAATCCAACCAATAAATCCGACCAGAAACGGTTCACTTAATGCAATCACCAGACTTACCGTCACTCCAAGTGACGAATACTAAAGTCATCAACCTCTCATAACGGTTACTCAATTAGAACTTCTTCACTACCCCAACTGTCATCACATCAAAGTAGTCCAAGTATACACATGTAGCTCGTAGGTTCACCATAACACTGGTCAGGTGCAATTATGAATGTACTGTACATGATCATCCTTGTTACTCTTGACGTGATTCCCGCTCCTAGTGACTCCAATATCCTCAAAACATCCAATCTTATAATGCCAAATTGTGCAATCTTACATTCAATCACTTAAAATTATGCTAGTTTGAGTCTAGGCATCAAAATCAATACCTAATCCTCTCAAACTTAAGCTCTGTTACCAACTTATAACACCCTCAAATCTTGTAATAGCAACTAATTTAAAATTTTCTAAATACATCGATAATTGCTTTATCTACAATCACAATTTAAGATTTAACCTCAATACACACAATCTATAATTAAGACGGGTGCTACTAAAACCCAACAACAGATACGATCTCCAACCCGCGGAAGACTTCATCAACAACTTACTCTTGAATAAAGCTAAGGCTCAACTCCTCAAGGCACTTGCTAGAACCGAACCCCGGACATAACCTGATGCACATACCGACAAATAAAAAGGTTAGGCTTAACGCCTAATGAGCTCAAGAGTTTTAACATGAATGAATATATCTTTAAAAGAAAGGAATTCAGTTTAAATCAAGATCCTTCGAAATATTATACTTCAAAATGGAAACGACACATTTTCCCATAATATGCACTTTTAAAGACAATGCTCCCAAACACACATTTCTTATAAAACGATGCAACCCGTAACTCACCCAAAACGGGGTCATAGTTCGATACCCAAATTTGTGACAATGTAAATAATACTTCATATCCTAAAACACCCAAAACTTGGGTGGGACATAATACTCGACCCTTAAATAACGGAAAACAATCCATATAAATATGATACGCCATTAAAACATGGAACTGAAACTTAATACTCACACGACCATAAAATGGAATGAAATCCAAATATTAAAGCATGGACAATTAAATATCCAAAATACAGCGGGCCGACAACGGGGGATACCCGTATCCGTTGAGAGCGAAGGAACACAAAAGTATGCCACTCAAACAACGTTGATCGTATGACACTTCACGACACGCTAGCCCAAGTGCCCCTACGACCTCTTGACAAGTTTCACCCAAAGAGATAGCTGACCTTAGCGAATACCACCTGAATTACCACCAAAGGCTCGACACACAGGGGATACAACGAAGGCATTGCCCCACATGGAGAAGGTCCCAAACGCCCATCAGAGGACTACCCATAGTCATAATAGCTCAACCGTACTCGGCCCTCGTAGTGCCTACTCGTAAAGACAAGGTCATAAACCATGAGTCCCGCAGTCCAACCCCGTACCACTCAACTGACCATCAAATAAGACTGACTTATGTGCCTATGGATCCAATGCAACACGGTCTAAAATTACACGACTACTCATGAATGACTAAAGCACTCGAGCCTGTAATTATCATGAATATGCGATAAAATGAATTAGGAGGTATATCGAACATGGGCTCTTCAAAGAGCCATTAAAACTGGGACAAATGTTCTCAATACTCATTTATGTCAACACCGAGCCAAAATGCCCGAAAATTCCTTTGACCGACAATTAACGTCCCCACAATTAATGAAATTTCTTTAAACAACGTTTATGAAGACACATACCTCAAAGACGTGATTAACCCAAAACTCAACACGTATTGGGACCAAAGGTTTTCCAAAGGGTTTATGAATGCAAATACCCCAAAATGCCTATGACATGAAATAGATTTCGTTTGTACAAAAATCACCAAAGATGCATAAGTCATGAAATGGACTCTATTTGTACAAAATTGCTAAGAACCCAAATATGAGCATTTTATGGAATTAAACAACCCAAGTTCACCAAATATGAAAACTTATCAAAATACTCACACTTGAAAAATACCAAGTAAAACATACTTTTACTTCAAAATACACATTTTGGCATGTACACCGTTTTAACAAATCAACTTCAACTCACCTTGCTAGATTTAGGCTAAATCTAGATTTTCCCCCAACTAGAGCTCCTTTGAAGAACACTTGGATTCTCAAGTCAAAACTTCCAAAACCTAAATCCATACATATTCAACCATAAATAATCATAATCAACCACAAAGAATCGTTTCCCAAACCTTATACATGAATACCTCAACTGATACCGAAACCCTAACTTCCATAACTGAAGTTAATAGAATATTACCTTAACCCAAGCTTGAATCCACCAACCAAAACACCTCTAGTTCACCAAAATGGTTACAAACCTCTAATCTACGAAAGGGAGAACAAATGGTGGATGAAACCCTAGAAAACTTTGGTGAAGAAGATGAAGAGGGAGAGATGAGGAGCTTACCACCACAAAATACTCTTGTATACTCCAATAGACATCCAATATCTTGATATATCCTTAAAGATATCTCAAAAAGAAAACCGTATCAACTTGAATCACCCAAATCGGAGTTGTGGATCAAAAGTTATGAAGAAATGAAGTTCTAGGGCAGAAAATCGGGTTTTATGCCCGACCAGTGGATTACGCGGGTTATGCCGCGACTTTAAGTCGCGGAATAAGTCGCCCGTTTACCCCTAAGTCGTGGCATACATCCTAAGTCGCGGCGTAAGTCGCGAGATGCACTGTTCGCCCGGGTTTTTTCTCGTTCATTGTTTTGGCCATAACTTCTTCGTTATAACTCCGATTTTGCTCTGGAAAGAACCGTTGGACTCGCAATTGAATCATTCATCCATTTAGACTATAAAATATAGGATTCAAGTCCAAAATCATATATCTTATTTTTCCCTTTAAAGCTACTAATTTATGTATTAACTTGAAATGATGCTTTTCGAATTTCTGTAATTGAATCCTTCATCCAATTCTGTATTACCTGACTGGTCTCAACCTTTTGAGATAATGTGTGATGCAGTGACTGGGCGGTTGGATCAATTTTAGGTCAAAAAACAAACAAAATATTCCCCTTTATTTACTATTCGAGTAAAACTCTCAATGAGGCCCAAATCAATTACACCACTACTGAAAAGGAATTATTAGTTATGGTTTTTGCTTTTGAAAAATTCAGATCATATTTGATGGGAACCAAAGTAACTGTTCACACTGATCATGTTGCTATCAAATATCTCATTTCTAAAAAAGATGCAAAACCTAGGCTAATAAGGTGGGTCTTGTTGTTACAAGAATTTGATTTGGAAATCATCGACAGAAAGGGTGTGGATAATCAGGTAGTTGACCATCTATCCAGATTAGAGAAACAAGACAAACCAGCAATTGATGGTGACATCTGTGAAGTATTTCCAGATGAAAGAATTTTGGCTCTCCAACATTCTACCACACCCTGGTTTGCTGATATTGTAAATTATTTGGCTTGTGTGATCATTCCCAGGGAGCTAAATAAACATCAGAGGAAAAAGCTCATTTTTTACTCTAAGAAATATTTGTGGGATGACCCATTTCTTTTTAAAATTTGTGCAGATCAGATGATCAGAAGATGCATCCCAAAAGACGAAGTGACATCAGTCCTACATCATTGCCACTCAGGTCCTTGTGAACGACATTTTGGAGGAAACAAGACAGCCGCCAAAGTTCTACAATCAGGATTGTACTGGCCCACCTTGAACAGTGATGCTCATGAGTTTGCAAGAAGCTGCAATGAGTGTCAAAGGAGTGAGAATATCTCTCATAGGAATGATATTCCCTTGAATGGAATTCTAGAAGTAGAGTTATTTGATGTCTGGGGTATTGACTTTATGGGATCCTTTCCTCTCTCCAATAATTGTGCCTACATACTGGTTATAGTAGACTATGTGTCCAAATGGGTGGAGGCTATGGCTGGCCATACCAATGATGCAAGGAATGTAGTCAAATTCTTACACAAACACATTTTCACAAGATTTGGAATCCCACATGCAGTGATAAATGATGAAGGCACTCACTTCATAAACAATCTTTTGGAAGAAGTCTTGAAAAATATGACATTAAGCATAAAGTAGCCACAACCTACCATCCCCAGACCAATGGATTAGCTGAGTTGTCAAATAGGGAGATAAAAAGGATGTTATCTAAGGTAGTCAAACCACACCGGAAGGATTGGGCCTCCAATTTGGATGATGCCCTTTTGGGACTACTAGATTGCCTATAAGACCCCTATAGGAATGTCTCCCTATAAATTGGTCTTCGAAAAAGCTTGTCACTTACCCCTGGAGTTGGAACACAAAGCCTACTGGGCTATCAAGGAACTCAATTTGAATCTAGACTTTGCAAGAAAGAAGAGATTGCTACAACTCAGTGAATTAGAGGAACATAGGAATCTTTCCTATGAAAATGCCAAGCTTTACAAAGAAAATACCAAGAAATGGCATGATAAAAAAATCATTTTGAAAGAATTCACTGAGGGATAACAAGTTCTACTGTTCAATTCTAGACTCAAATTGTTTCATGGAAAATTAAACTCTAGGTGGACAGGACCATTCCAAATAGAGAAAGTGTACCTTTATGGTGTCATAGAACTGGTAGATCCTGAAAAAGGGACAACCTTCAAGGTAAACGGACAAAGGGTGAAACCTTTATATGACCCACAAACCCAAACACAACAACCTTTTTAGGTTGTTGGGCCCATGAAAAGATTTGGCCCACAAAAGTGGTGGGACTCCCAAAAGTCCATTGGGCACTCAAATTTTTTAATTTTGGACTTCTAATTTCATCAATTTAAGAATCCAATTTTGAGTTTTTGTCTCTCTCTCTCTCTCTCTCTCTCTCTCTCTCTCTCTAAAAACAATTTCTTTCTACCAAGAGGAGTAATGTTGGAACCACCAATTCAGCAACCCTCATCTTTAACCACTACCAGCTCTCTGATAAATTTTGGCATCAGCGATCTATTTCTTCAATTCAGAGATCAACTCCTTGATTTCAGCGATGGACCAATAGCAGCGATCCTTGCCTTTCTACAACACCAGTGAAACACAAGAAGCAAAAGTGCCCAACATATACCTCCATAGGAGATGATGGCAGAAAAATTGTGCCATAACTCAAAAGAAATAAATCTTGAAATAAGAAAAATGCATATGAGTAAAAGAGCCCTATAAACTGCAGACCTACGAATGATGAAATTTTTTTGCAAGGGACTGATATGCTAGTTTTATGTCATGATACATGGTTGAGGTATGATCTACAAGATGTGAATGGCTATGTGCTTTACACTCTCAGATATTGTAAAACCCTCTTGGTAAAAACTTGGCTTGTGCATACAATGGTTGTCATGATTTTTGACTCAAAATTTTCATTTTTCTCTTTCTTTTTGTTGCTTGGGGACAAGCAACCATTTAAGTTTTGGGTTGTGATAGGGTTAATTTATTAACCATATTTGTACCACATTTCTCACACTTTGAATGCCCTTTTTAGCTTCCAATTTAGTCTTTTGTTCACTTTTTACTTATTTATTTGGAGTAGTCTGCGTTTGAACCCCGCTGAAAAGAAATCGATAAAAAACATACAAAATTTTGCCACTTATGATGTTTCTTTCATTTCTTCTCCAGGTTGCGATGGGAACACTGGAAATTCGAAGGATGTAGATGAAGATTTTTTAGCATGGACTGACATTTGGAGTAAAACGCATTTCAAACTTCTCACGAACTCGTTTTTGAGTGTTTTCAAGGGCCGAATGTTGGGCCATTTTATGTGGTTTATTATCAAACAATTGTTTTGTGGGATTTGTAAACATTAATTTAGGCTTTGGTTTTAACTTTGATTTAGGTTTAGTTAATGGGTATTTCGGCCTATGGCTCAAGTCTTTAGTTATAAATTAGATGCTTAAGCTATTGTTGAAACACACCTTAACCTCACCATCTTTCCACTTTTGGAAAGGGTGTAGGTTCTCTCTTTTATATCTTAGTTTGTTGTCCAAGTTAAGGGATTTTCGGTTAGTGCAAGTTCAAGCATTCGGCCGAGAACCTCCCTTGTTTTAGTGATTAAATTGAAGTTTAGTTGGTTAACATTGCAAGCTTTCTCTACGTTGTTCATTTGTTCCCATACCACTTGTTTCCCAACATCTTGGCAAATTGATTGTTTGCGGTTAGGATTGAATCCAAAAATTCATCTTCTAATCCGAAGCAACAATTAAAGAGCTTAAGGATGGTTTCCATAAGTGTTGTATGCAAATTTCATTCTTTAAATTTGTTGCTTGGCATGCAAGTTTCTCCATCCTTCTCTCTTTCTTTCATCTAGTCTTTTAATTTTATGTCTTTATATTAATTTAATTTCCGCACTTTAATTTTACGCAGTTTACTTTCTCGCAATTTAATTCATCGCAATTTAATTTCTCGCATTTCATTTCTTGCACTTTCAGTTAACATTTACTTTTCTTCCAAGAAAGCCGATTACTTGCATGGCAAGTTTTCTTTCTTGATGTTTAATGCTTATCATTTTTGTATTGCATTTTCCATCTCTATTATTTAGTTTAAAAGTTTTTATATCTTTTATAAAGAGAAACCGAACTATGACAGGATGACAACCTAAGCTTGGGGTGTAAAGTCAAGTTGAGATTTAAACCGGTAAAAACATAAAGAGGTGTATTTATATAGTCTTATCGTTATTTAAATCAGACTATAAATATTTCATTAAATATTACATCTAATCAATTGACACCTGATTATCTGTATGAAAATGTGTTGGTCTTTCAGAGGTCACTTAAATATTTATAATCTTAGATAACGTAAGTTTGCTATAACATCTTTTTACCGGATTACTTGTTTTTATCTCAACAAAACTTTACACCATTTGCTTCTTTTTATAATTGATTTCTCAGTAGTTGTTAATCAAACCCCCAACAAAAGATTTTCTTCGTTCGCCATCTGAAACCAGCTTTTAAGAACTAGACTTTTGAGAAACCGTTGCAATCCTCTCCTTGTGGGATCGATGTCCGATACTTGTTCTGTTATTACTTGTTTGAAAACGACAGTATATCAAGATGTATACTTGCATTGAGATCTATTTGCATGCTCAGTTTAGGGTTGTGTAAACCAAACCAACAGTTGTGCTTGTGGATTTTGGGTTTTGGATCGAGAGCACGTTGGGTCGAAAAGTCGTATTTTAGCGTTCGGCACGCCCTGGGCCACTGTGCCCGCGATTGTGACAGTAGGTCACTCTCGCGGGGCACAATCACGACCCCTGTATCGAGAGTGGTGTGGGTTGGGCGACTATGCCCGCGATTGTGACAGGATGTCACTCTCGTCAGGCATTGTCGCGGGACATGTACCGTGGGTAGGGGAAGCCAAACGACTGTGCAATTGTGACAAAGTGTCACTCTCGTCGGGCACTATCGCCGACGAAGGTCAGACTGCATTAAATACGATTGTTTAGCCATTCCCCTCATTTTAAATATCTTCCTTTCTCTCCCAAATCGATCCCCCACCTTCCCTCATGAACCCTAACTCATTTTTGGGGTTTATCTCCTAAAACCTAGTGCTTCTTCATCATCTATGATAGTGGTTTCATCTCTTGATGCAAGATCAAGATTTCACCTCCAACACTAGAGATTTTCGGGGTTTTTTTCTCAAAACCTAAGTGGTGAGTTCG
The DNA here is from genome assembly GCA_023525745.1 of Arctium lappa. Classification (NCBI taxonomy): domain Eukaryota; kingdom Viridiplantae; phylum Streptophyta; class Magnoliopsida; order Asterales; family Asteraceae; genus Arctium; species Arctium lappa. Next base: position 13,332,430 of record CM042056.1, on the reverse strand, counting down.
TCCCCCTATTTTCTAATACCTTAATTAGGTTATAAATACCCCATTAATGACTCTCTAGTGTTTATATTTCTATAATTTTGGTTTGGATGGTTTTAGGGAAGTTAGGTCAAATTAGGGTTTTTGGCCAAAATGGAGATTTTGATATAAAATGTTTGGGGAACGATTCTAGATGGTTGAATATGAATATTTATGGTTGAAAACTTATAGATCCAGGTTTTGGAAGATTTGACTTGAGGATTCAAATTTCTTCAAAGGAGCTCAAGTTGGGGAAAAATCTAGATTTAACCTAAATCTAACAAGGTGAGTTCACGTTGATTTGTGAAAACGTTGTATATGCCAAAAATACCCATTTTAAGGTGATTATGTGTTTACATGATTTTTACTAAATGTTGGAATATTTGAAAAGTTTTACTTACTTGGGTTATTTAATTTTATAAATATTGTGAAACACCTACTTTTGGGATTTTTGGACATTTTGATAAATAAATCATAAGTATAAATATTTTATGATGTATTTTATGAATGTAAATATTTTGGTATAAGTTCACTTTCAGTATGTGTTTTGGAGAAATACTTGTTCTTGGGTTATGGGACGTTTTGAAAGGATAAATGTTATAAATATTTTTGGAAATGATTTGTCCTAGTCTAAAATTGTCTTTTGGGGTTTTCACGTCTTTGGAGCATGTGGTTGCATAATCGTGGGTTATTTACGTTTTATTGCATTTTATAACTTTTAACACTTGGTCTTTTGATTAGTTGAGCTTATGGCTTGGTATTGACCTTGTTGGGTCTTGGGGACAATTTTCCTATTTTGATAGCTCAACGTAGAGCATTTGGTTATGATTTGCATTTACTACATCTTATTTGAGAATTACATGTTTTAAATGTGCTAGTTCATTCGTTTGGAGTCATTTAATGTCTTTTACTATAATGCAATGGTTCCATAGGCACTTGAGTCTTTACGTTCAATGATGGGACGTTGGTTTTCCTCATTGTAGCATGGAATGTGCATCGGGTCTCATGGTAAGTAAGATGTGGAACCGTATGGTCGGGCAATGTCCCATGAGCCGATGAACAGTAATGTATAATTTCAATATACGAATAGGCATCGGTCTCATAGTAAGTAAGATGCGGACTTGTATGGTCGGGTAATGTCCCATGAGCTTATGAGCAGTTAGGTGTAATTTCAATATGTGAATAGGCATCGGGTCTCATGGTAAGTAAGATGTGGACCCGTATGGTCGGACATTGTCCCATGAGCAGTAAGGTGTAATTCTAATGTGCTTGTATATTTTCCTTGGATTTGGATATCTCAACGTATAAACCTAGAGGGGTTGAAATTGAGACTCCACGAGTAATAGACTTAGAGAAGTTGAGTTCGATATATCATATAATTATAATCCAAGCGTTTGATTTTATTAACTTAAATATGTGACCTACTTTTGTGTTCCGTCACATTCTATGAAATCGGGTATCCCCCGTCTCCGAAAGGTGTTGTTTTGGGTATTAAGTTTTAGCATCCATGTTTTCGGTGACGTTTTATATATATAGATTATTATCCATGATTTATGGGTTGAGTATTATGCTTCACCCTTGTTTTGGGTGTTTCGGGATATGAAATGTTCTCCGTATTTTCATAAATTGGGAGTTTGATTTCTATTCACGTTTTGAGTGAGTTTTGGGTTGCATCACTTCGTGAAGGAATGTTCTGCATTGGGGCGTTCATATTTAAAAATTCGGGTTATTGAAAAACGAGTTATTTTCATATTTAAAGTAAATCATATTGAAAGATTAGGATTCAATTTGCATTCTTTCCTTTTAACGATATATTTATTCATATTGAAAACTCTTAAACACTAGGCGTTAGCCTAACATTTCTATTTGTCGACATGTGCATCAGGTTCCGGTTGGGGATTGGTACTAGCGACACTGTGAAGGGATGAGTGCTAGTTATATGCACGAGAGAGTGTAGCTTGGGTGAAGTCTTCCGCACTTGGCAAATAGCAACTTGGATTGGGTTTAGTAGCACCCGATCTTTAATTAGTCTTTATGTAAGACTTTATTTATTTTGTTGATGGTTAAATCTAGAACCATATTTCAAGTATGGGCTTGTCGTAAGAGATTTTATCTTTCCTTGAGGTTTTATTGAAAAAAAATTAAATCAGTTGTTCTTTCCAAATTTGAGGGTGTTACAAAAGACATGAGGTTTTTGATTATTATATAAAATATAACATATATAATATAAAAAAAATCTAATAAATATTAAAACGGTATATGAAATAATCTTTAAACAAAGTAATTTTATAACTAAATTTACATCTTATTGAACTCGACATTCTTAGATTTTTTAAATAAATTATCCTACGACTATAAAAATAATGTAACATGTTTGAGAGAGGAGAAACAAAAACCTTTGAAGTAACTCCAACAGATTATTCAAAAAAAATGAAGAATCAAAATTCAAAATCTTTAAAAAATAAATTATCATAAAAATAAATTAATTAAGACATGAAATTTTCTTATTATTTATACTAGCATCATGCCCGTGCAATGCATCGGGTGAGTAAGGTGTAACATTTTATCGTAAATGAAAAATTAAAAGCCCTCGAGCGTGCAACTCCGTTGCTAAATGGGTTGACTGTTGAGAAACTTTGTTAACCATCCAAACAAAGAAATAGATATGTAGAAATGAAGGAAAGACAAACATATGAAGGAAACCAGTAACAAATACACACTTAAACAAGTCAAACAAAAACGAAAAAGAAGACAAAACCTGATACAGAAACACCTCAAATAAATCAAGAAAGACGGTAATAACAAATACACACTCAAGCAAGTCAAACAAAAACGAAAAAGAAGACAAAACCTGATACAGTTGTTTGAAAAAAGGCGCTACTCGATCGATCTTTTCGATTTCATCCTCATCTTCTCCATTCAAAATTCATGTTTAAATAAGGATATAAATAGGGGGGAAGATGGTGTGTTTAGAGATAGAGATACATGAAAATGATGATAACAATGGTTTTGAATTTCGATTTGAACGGGTTGGAGGGATTTAGGGATAGGAAGAAAGTTGAACTGATTTAGGGATAAGGTTGAACGTGTTTAAGGATATGCATTGATAGTGTGCTTTAGTAAGTGGTACCATAGGCAATAGCAAGTTGTAAACTTGAAATTTAAGTAAATTAGTATAGATATTGGATGTTTTTTAGAGAATTTTTAAAGAGTTTTTAATCAATGCTTTATAATATAGTATAGATATAGATATTGAATGGTTTTTAGAGAGTGATAATGTTTTTTTTAATTTGTTTAATTTAGGCTTAATAATATAATATTTTTTATATAAAAAAATAAGTAGTTTATTAAAATTCATTAATTATTTTATATATTTTAAATTTTTTATATTTAAATTGAGATGTTTATCCTATTTTGATTATGTTTATCACAATTCAAATTTCATAATTTTAGAGGATTAGAGATAAGGATTTTGGGGATAAGGATGAAATTTATTAATTAGAGTTAAAAACATTTAAAAGTAGTACATATTGCTTCATTAGTTGCTTTTAAGAGATTTTAAGTAAATTAACATTAAATAATAGTACATAATGCTTAATGGGTTATTTTTAAAAGATTTTTATAACTCTTTTATAATATAGTATAGATAGATAAATTTCATTTTTAATAGAAAGTAAATTATCTAATACAAATAAATTAAAGACATGAAGTTTTTGATTATTTATATAAAATATAGATATATAATTAAAAAACAACTGAAAATATAAATTATTTTATTATATTTTTTGATCGACGAAATGTAAGCATAAATTATTAATTAATTAAAATTTTGTCATTTTATTAATAAGTTATTTTAAATTAAGTGATAATTATTTATTAATTATACAACATAATTATTATGTTTTAAATAAATGATATAACAAATTGCAATTTTGGTCCTTTGGGGGTTTTAACGGAGCAAACTAACGGTGTTACTCCTCAGGAACCAAATCAAAGTATTTTTGCATACCACGGGGTTTTCGTGCAATAAAAATTTTATAGGGACCAAAAGTGAGAAAAACAACAAACCATAGGAACCAAAATTGCAGTTTACTCTACCCTTAATTGTGATATGGAGAAAAATTCTTTCTTCATAATTAAGGGTAAAATTGTACTTTTGTTAATTAAAAAATGTAATTAATAATTACACATTTCTAAAGTTGTGTGTATTTTTTATTGTAAACATTTATTTTGAGACGAAGGGGTATATGATAATTTCAATGGATTGTTTGATATGTAGATGATATTTATGATGTATTCACAAAGTATGAGAGTCACTTAGTATGACAAATAAGCTTGGTGTGGTAAACTCTTGTGATTATGAGCATATATGAAACATATGTGGTGATGAACATGCATGCGAAGTTATGTGTATGACACTGAAATGGATATAATTTAATATTTGATCTTGGCATGAAAGTGAGATTATAATTGTAATCACATGAAATACTCACTCGGCTTCGACTTATAAAGTATGTGCATACGTCTCAAGGATTTGATCGGTAAGGAGGAACTCATAAATGTGTGAAAAGCACGACAATAAAGTGATGCATGCTAGTATTTTATCATCGTTATATTATCGATGTTAACTTCAAAATTAGTAGGAGTGGTTTAAACTATTACAATTATGGTGTGTGTTTGTTTTGGAAGTAGACAATTATGTTGTGTTTAAGTATGTGTAATAATGTTTATATTTTGGTTTTGGTGATATTTAGTTTTATATGTGGTGAACCGATCCATAAGTTTCATTGCGTACTCGAACGAAATGGATTAAACTCAAACGTAAGTATAAGAATGGATCGATAAAACCATTAACAAATATTAGGTTTTAAAAAAGTTGAGAAAATACCTAAAAGAATTGAATTATATGAATGAGATAGTATAAAATAGTGGGATTCTAACCATTTGGTTACATGATATTTACTTTGTGGTGATTGAGATGCATATATTTATATATAAAAAAAATTAATAAAATGTATATGTTTGTCGAAAATGGCATCAAATAAGAAACGATGACAAATGTCAACATTATTGGTATAAGCTAATGCATGATATGTAAAGTTTATTGGATAGAAAAAAATGAAGGGGTGTTACATCAATGTTAAATAATTTTTTAAACATTTGAGTCTGAAATGGATTTTAACATATTGTATGAATAGATTACTACTTTTTTTTTTGAACGGCAAGTTAACACACACACACGTTCCCGGGGTATCCGGGTTCCCACTTAAGGGTGTCACCCGACTAATCCCCGTCGATCACGACCCAGCCCAATTAAGGGTACCACTATGTGGCAGACCCATGATCATGGATGTCACAGGATGCTCACCACGAGGTTCGAACCTGGGTAGTCAGGGATACCATCCACTAACCCTCCAGGATGTTACCTTACCACTGGGCTACAACATGAAGGACAATAGATTACTACTTTCACCATCGGACTAAACAGTAAACACTACAATAAATTAGTATTTTATTATTTTATCAAATGAAATTTTAGAGAAGAGTTTCAAGACATAATTAGATGCATGTTTTTGAGAAATATTTGACAACAAAAGCCAAAAGTGACACTAAAATTTTCTTTTAGTTAACCTTTTTAAAAAGCATTTTTAAAACTTTCGTATACGTACTATCATATAGTAAAATTTGTTATAATAATATAATTTAAGCATACAATATAAAAAATTAAACATCCCGAAACATATTTTATCGTCAAATGTAGAAATATAATATGAACAACTTGTACGCTTTTGACTAAGTTAACGAGTAGTTAGACCACACTCTTTTTTTTAATATTAATTGAATTTCAAACTATTAATGTAAAGGCAATGACTATCGTTTAAGTTGGTTTGACATTATTTTTCCATGAAATCCGTCGTTAACCGTTGGATACATGATGTGTCGATCAAACATTAGCTTTTGGATCATTTGACATTTTAATGGAAAGGAAATCAATCATATCACAAGAATGCTTTGTAGATACATGATGAGTCGATCAAATATTAGCTTTTGGATCATCTGACATTTTTGTGGAAATGAAATCAATCATATCATAAGAAGACTTGTAAAGTATTGATAAATAAAGGACGTTAAGGTTAATTTATCTTTTAGTGAAAATATATTGTAGCGATCCATGTTTTTTTAAAGATATGTAATTATAGGATTACTGATAATTAATTGTTGATGAAGAAGAAACTATACGAACAAAGGAGGACTAGCGTCAAGTCCATAGGCTAATCGATAATTCTTTTAGATGGTGGCAGAAATTAATCGTCATGATATTAAATAAAATAAAAATTAATAAACTAATTACTTCATACCTGTGGACTCTACGAGTTTTCATCTTTGTAACCGGTTCGTAACATCTTCAAGTGCTTCCTTTTTAGGGCACAAATGATTGAAACCTTCAAAAAATATCACCAATTCGATTTCGCGAATCTGAATTAACAAGATTCATTGTAGAAACACGTTTTTCAATTGTAATAGTTGCAACAGACAAAACCAAGACTAGCTTCAATAATCGATAGGTTAAAGGATGCGAGTTATGTTTTCTTGTTCCAATCTAGCAAGGTCGACAATACCATTTAAGTTGACAAATGTTTATCTCGAGGCACAACGTCCTAGTAGATGTCAAGATCATGCTCTAGAGTTATCCTTTCTATGTGATTAAAATTATATGGACATCTCAATCAACTTTAATAAGTTTGATTTGTTAAACGGAGAAAATAAATTTTGTGGAGCGTAGACTAGAAACCGCCATATTTTGTGCAATTCAGTGCTTACCTTACTAAAGCGATCACCAATTCAAAAAATGAGGGATTTCTATTGAGGATTCTCCACCAGTACAATATCCAAATGATACTTTTCTTTTAATACTCATTTTTTTCCATATTCAGTAAGTGAAATCTTCAAATGGCATCAACATAGAATTAAAGTCGTAGCAACACTGACAATATTAAAGCAATGAAATGACAACATTGACAACAAATCATGCACTACTGGAAAATTTCTTATTTCCGACCACATTTACCGACGGATTTAATCCGTCGGTAATTACCGACGGTAAAGAAAATTTTGTGACGGATAGACTATCCGTCGGTAATCCGTCGGTAAATGTACAAATTACCGACGGATATTAAATTTTTTTATTTTTTTTTATTTTTAAATCCGTCGGTAATTTATATAATTTAATAAAAAAAAATTTTGACATCCATCGGTAAACCGTCAGTAATTACAGACGGATTACCGACGGCCTTTAAGAATCCGTCGGTAAGTTTAATAATTTAATAAATATTTATTTTTTCTGTGATCATGTATGTATATGTATGTATGTATATATATATATATATATGTATGTATGTTTGTATGTATGTGATATGTATGTATATACACAAGTACGTATGTGATCATGAATGTATGTACACCATGTGTATATAAAGTATGTATGTACATCATGTATATGTATAGTATGTATGTACATCATGTATATGTATAGTATGTATGTGATCATGTATGTATATACAAGTACGTATGTGATCATGTATATACAAGTACGTATGTGATCATGTATATACAAGTACGTATGTGATCATGTATAGTATGTATGTTAAAGCCCAATTGGATACGTTAAAGCCCAGCTGGGAACGTTAAAGTGTAACACCTCGAAAATCAGAGTAAATTAAAACCTGAAAACCTGACAATAAGACAAATGTAAAACCATAACTTTCCATATATGGGATCAGTCCTCAAGACTATACAATCCTATACAAGGATTTCATCAAAAGAATGGGACTTAACAATGCCCAGCAACAATACTAATCAACTCCAAAAACCTCGAGACTCAAAACTCGTCTCTCCAAAAACCCCGGCAACCCACCGCTAATGGAAACCTGATACACATACCATTTGAGAAAAAGTGTCAGACTTAAAGCCTGGTGAGAACATACAGTTTATGAAGCTCAAAAGATAAAACATTTGCATCAAGATAGTATTTCCAAAGAGATTAAATTTACACATTAGGTCCTTGCCACAAACGGGCTTTTTCGTTATAAACACGCCATAAAAGGACCGAGAACAAAACATTTTACCAAGGATTGTGGCGTAACACAAAGTTTGGCCAACAATCCGAGTTACGAGCTAAACCAATTGGAGTCCGTGGATACGAATCACAAAGTCCGTGCTACAACGTGAGATCAAGCCCTAAGCGCAAAACCAAGGTATACTCCTTCGCTAGGATCACTATGAACCATGGCTAGTATCCGACCTCACATAACCGTACCAAGTTGCCCTCAAGGAACAAGTGATCCCTAGCTACAATTCTGGGGAATGTAACATCCCAACAATACAGTCTACTCAAAACCTAGGGATCCACTAGTAATGGTAAGGACTCGTCACAACAACGTATGTGACCAACCATAAATAAACATATGGTTACAAACACATTTTTATAAACAAAATGCTATTCCCAGTTCAACTTCTGGTAAGAATGAAAATCATTTAAAAGAAGTTCCTTTGAATATTTCTTTCGCATAAACGCACAGGTAAAACATCATTTTACTTTTAAAATAAGATAAGATCAAAAGGTAACTTTTGATATGTATACAGTTTAAAATGATAGTAGGAACTCACCTCTGTTTCCTTCTTCTTAACGAGCGCTACCTATGATAACACCGAAAGAATCGGTAAGTCGAAATACAGATAAACCTCTCGTTACTTGAATAGGACTCAAAGACACAGAAGCTAACAACTTAACAGAACCTAAACCGGTCAAAGGATCACACCGGTCGAACAACTACCCCGGTCGAACAACTACCCCGGTCGAACAACCCCCGGTCGAACGACCCCCGGTCGGGCACAACCCCCCGGTCGAACCCCTTCGATCGAACAAGCTCCGGTCGAACACAACCATTCGGTCGAACGACCATCGCCTTGTTCATCAAGAACAGTACGATGCAGAACCCAGATTCAACCCAGATCCAAATGAGAAATACTCAGATCTCAAAATGGAACGGTTCAAAACCTTCACAACGAGATTCTACACGGCTAAAAGCATTCAGATCAAAGCATTAAGCTAGATTCGTACCTCGATTTTGCCCGAAACGATCAACCCAAAAACAAGCTTCTTCTCCTGCTCCTTCTTTCTCTCTGACTTCTCAAAACCAAGAAACTGATATTTTGTGATATTATCAAAATATCTTATTTGATTTGTATTTATATAGCCCAAGTTACAGAATACCCCCTTGAACTTTGGGTAAAAGTCAACTTCTCACCCAATCCCAAAATTCAGGGTGTTACATAAAGCCCCATTGAATCCATTAAAGCCCAACTAGATCTATTAAAGCCCAACTGGTAACGTTAAAGCCCAACTAAATCCATTAAATCCCAACTGGATCTGTTAAAGCCCAACTGGTAACGTTAAAGCCCAACTGGGTACGTTAAAGCCTAACTGGATCCATTAAAAGCAACTGGATATATTAAAGCCCAACCGGGTCCATTAAAGCCCAACTGGATTCATTAAAGCCCAACTGTGTACGTTAAAGCCCAATTGGATACGTTAAAGCCCAGTTGGGAACGTTAAACCCCCACTGAATCCATTAAAGCCCAACTGGATCTGTTAAAGCCCAACTGGTAACGTTAAAGCCCAACTAAATCCATTAAAGCCCAAATGGATCTGTTAAAATCCAACTGGTAACGTTAAAGCCCAACTAAATCCATTAAAGCCCAACTAGGTACGTTAAAGCCTAACTGGATCCATTAAAAGCAACTGGATATATTAAAGCCCAACCGGGTCCATTAAAGCCCAACTGGATTCATTAAAGCCAAATTGTGTACGTTAAAGCCCAATTGAATACGTTAAAGCCCAGTTGGGAACGTTAAAGCCCCACTGAATCCATTAAAGCCCAACTGGATCTGTTAAAGCCTAACTGGTAACGTTAAAGCCCAACCGGGTCCATTAAAGCCCAACTGGATTCATTAAAGCCCAACTGTGTACGTTAAAGCCTAATTGGATACGTTAAAGCCCAGCTGGAAACGTTAAAGCCCCATTGAATCCATTAAAGCCCAACTTAATATGTTAAAGCCCAACTGGTAACGTTAAAGCCCAACTGGGTGCGTTAAAGCCCAACCAGATTCGTTTAAAGCCCAACTGGGTACGTTAAAGCCTAACTGATCTCATACTGTCCATGATCTAACCGGATTCATTTAAAGCCCAGTTACTTCAGGGGTATTTTAGTCAATTTAAATACAATTTGATAAATTAATTAATAATTTTAAATATAATTTGATAAATTAATTAATTAATAATTTATTTATTAATTTTAATATTAAATAATATATTAATTAATAATTTATTTAATAATTTTAATTTTAATTTAAAAGATTTTCTTTAATAAAAAACAATTATCCGTCGGTAATCACCGACGGACTTTCCGTCGGTGAATTTCCGAAATAATACGTGGGCTGAAAGCCCTAACTCAGTCTCTCCCTCTAAATCCCTGCGATCTCTCGACTCTCTCCCTCACAATCTCTCGATTCACCGGCGACGACCTCACCACCACCGGCGACGACCTCACCTCCACAGCCGCCGGCGATTTCCCTCTCGTCTCTCTCGACCTCCATCTCTCTCTCGACTCTCTCCCTCACAATCTCTCGATTCACCGGCGACGACCTTACCTCCACAGCCGCCGGCGATTTCCCTCTCGTCTCTCTCGACCTCCATCTCTCTCTCTCGGCGACCGTCGGTAACCGTCGGAGATCCGTCGGAAAACATAACCGTCGGTGATCCGTCGGTAATTTGAACGCCGACCACCTCTTTACCGACGGCTATTTACCGACGGATCACCGACGGATCACCGACGTATTCATCCGTCGGTGATAAACCTCTGTTTTGTAGTGTCAACAATATTTAAACAATGAACAATGATAAAAATTCGACAATAAATCAACACAAAGAGATGAAGGACAACAAATGGCAACAAATCAACAATATCTAAAAAATCAAATAGCAACATTGACAACAACAACAACAATGTTTAAACAATGAAAATAATTTGGAATCTAGTTAAACAGAAAACACAATTCCATTGCGGCACAACTAAAGGAACCAAAGGAAAATGAGATGAAACCCAAACCAAATATTGTGTTATGCTTTTAAAAATTTTAAACAGATAAAATACGTAACAACTATAGATAAAAATTAACGTAGTGTGTTTTGGTGAGGCCTACCAAAAGTTAACAAAGCTATGCAGGCATAAGTCTTTCCATCCCGTTTTGATAAGAGTTTCATAGGTCTTAATAATCGATTCATGTTTCAAATTCCATGCTTGATTCTTGATATATTCTGTCACAATCTCCTTTACGAAACATTGTGACCTTTATCTATTTTCTTTTCTATAATATATTTTGATTATCATAATAATTTTTGTTTTCGATTTGGACTCTTTCAAGATTCTGATTGTTTCTGTTGGTTTAAGTTTTCAGAGTTTTATATAAATAATCATATAAATAAGTTTAGTTACATAGTTTTAATTAAAAAAAAATCAATCTGAATTTTAAAAAACCAATTTTTTATTAGATGAAAATTTAATCAAATAAATATGGGAATTTTAAATTGGGTCCACAACGAAATAATTACATTTATAGTTGTTGTGGTTTTGCTTTTGTTATGGATTGGGTCTCTTGTCTTAACCCCACTAATCGATACTATGTTAACTTTAACAGGGAATTTTTTTGTCTTTTCACACTTCTCTTTCATTTTTATTTAACAAATAATAAAGTTATATGTAGTTTATAATAAATAATGTATTATTATTTTGAGTGAATTACATTTTTGGTCTCTCATGAATGCCTGGATTTCACTTTTCGTCCCTCCGGTTCTGAAAGTACATTGGTGGTCCCAAAAAGCGAGATATGGTGTCCAAACTCGTCCCTGGCGCTAACGCCGTTAGTCTAGGCTCTGTTAGAGCACCCATGTGCCCCTCACGTGAGGGGAATTTTAGTCTTTTTACCCATCTTCTTCTTCCTCAACAAGAACACCAACCATTGCCAAGCTTTCCAAACACAACTCCTTTTAAAGAAACCCCATGTCATATTTACCCCCAAAACCCCAATTTTCATCACACCCATCTCAAAACCCACCCAAAGTTTGAATCTTTTTGTGTTGAAATCCAAGAAAACGGTGGTGGTGGCGGCGGCGGAGACGGCGGCGGGGGAGGAGAAGTCAAAGAAGAGGTATCCAGGTGAAGGAAAAGGGTTTGTGGAGGAAATGAGATTTGTGGCTATGAAATTGCATACAAAAGATCAAGCTAAAGAAGGTGAAAAAGAGGCTCAAGAGAAACCTTTGCCTAAATGGGAACCCACCATTGATGGGTACTTGAAGTTTTTGGTGGATAGCAATGGTTGGTGTTCTTGTTGAGGAAGAAGAAGATGGGTAAAAAGACTAAAATGCCCCTCATGTGAGGGACACATGGGTGCTCTAACGGAGCCTAGACTAACGGCGTTAGCGCCAGGGACGAGTTTGGGCACCATATCTCGTTTTTAGGGACCACCAATGTACTTTCAGAACTGGAGGGATGAAAAGTGAAATCCAGGCATTCATGAGTGACCAAAAATGTAATTCACTCTATTATTTTTTTTATACTAGAAGTGTACTCGCGCAATGCAGCTAGATACATCACGATTTTAACATTTCATTTTATTTTCTGTTTTTTGTCGATTTACATTACGATTTTGGATGGTTGTGAGAGAGTGATAATGATTTTTTTATATAAATTTGTTTAATTTAGACTTAATAATATAATGTAATTTATTTTGGTTTAATAATATAATTTTTTTATAAAATATTCTGTAAGATTTTTTAATTATATTTTAGATTTTTTATATCTAAAATATGCTGAGATTATTTTAGGGGAGTTAAAGTGGGAAATGATTTTAGGGGAGTTAAAATAGTTAGAGATAATGATTGAAAATTAATGAATAACATTAAATGTAGTACATACAGCTTTTATGGTTGTTTTTTAAGTAATTAGCATTAAATAACGGTACATTAAGCTTTAAGACTTGTTTTTAAGAGTTTTTTATTCTTTCTTTATAATACTAGAAGCGTACTCGCGCAATGCAGCGAGATACATCACGATTTTAATGTTTATTTTTATTTTTTGTTTTTTTATTGATTTACAGTACGATTTTGGATGGTTTTTATTGAGTGATAATGGTTTTTTATATATAAATTTGTTTAATTTAGGCTTAACAATATAATGTTTTTTATATAAAAAAATTAAGTAGTTTGTTAAAATTAATTAATTATCTTATATATTTTAAATTTTTTATATTTAAATTGAGATGTTTATCCTGTTTTGATTATGTTTATCAGAATTCAAATTTCATAATTTAGGATTTGGGGATTAGAGATAAGGATTTGGGGGGATAAGGATGAAATTTAATAATTAGGGTTAAAAACATTTAAAAGTAGTACATATTGCTTCATTAATTGTTTTTTAAGAGATTTTAAGTAGATTAGCATTAAATAATAGTACATAATGCTTAATACATCACGATTTTAATGTTTATCTTTATTTTTTGTTTATTATTGATTTACAGTACGATTTTGGATGGTTTTTATTGAGTGATAATGGTTTTTTATATATAAATTTGTTTAATTTAAGCTTAACAATATAATTTTTTTTAAGTAGTTTGTTAAAATTCATTAATTATCTTATATATTTTAAATTTTTTATATTTAAATTGAGATGTTTATCCTGTTTTGATTATGTTTATTAGAATTCAAATTTCATAATTTTAGGGTTTAGGGATTAGAGATAAGGATTTTGGGGGATAAGGATGAAATTTATTAATTAGGGTTAAAAGTTTTACAGGTAGTACATTAGGCTTTAGTAGTTATTTTTAAGAGATTTTAAGTAGATAGCTTTAAATGATAGTACATAAAACTTAGTGAGTTGTAATTAAGAGTTTTTTATGTCATCTTTATAATACTAGAAGCGTACTCGTGCAATGCAGCGAGATACATCACGATTTTAATATTTATTTTTATTTTTTATTTTTTTATTGATTTACAGTATTAATTGTTTTTTAAAATATTTTAAGTAGATTAACATTAAATAATAGTACATAATGTTTAATACATCACGATTTTAATGTTTATTTTTATTGTTTTACAGTACGATTTTGGATGGTTTTTATTGAGTGGTAATGGTTTTTTATATATAAATTTGTTAAATTTAGGCTTAACAATATAATGTTTTATATATAAAAAAATTAAGTAGTTTGTTAAATTTCATTAATCTTATATATTTTAAATTTTTTATATTTAAATTGAGATGTTTATCCTGTTTTAATTATGTTTATCAGAATTCAAATTTCATAATTTTAGGGTTTGGGGATTAGAGATAAGGATTTTGGGGGATAAGGATGAAATATATTAAATAGGGTTAAAAGCTTTACAGGTAGTACATTAGGCTTTAGTAGTTATTTTTAAGAGATTTTAAGTAGATAGCTTTAAATGATAGTAAATAAAGCTTAGTGAGTTGTAATTAAGAGTTTTTTATGTCATCTTGATAATATAGTATAGATAGTATAGATATAGATATAGATAGTATAGATATAGATTATATACAAAGAAAATTCTTGTTGGCCTCCCCGTCTCTATCTCTAGCCCCTCACCAACATCCATCTCTCCCATTCTAGCACCCTTCCCTTTCTCCGGTTCGGTGAACCCCCCCACCCAAGAAGCACATTGTCCATCCTCCTTCCTTCCCTCTGCCGTCTCCCAATATCCCCCACTACTTATTCCTTTTTGTGATTCTTCATCATTTCAATTTAGACAAGTAAAAAGTATAACATCGAGCAACAATGGTGATCTCATTTCCAAGTTTGGTGGGGAAAACCTCCAAATAGGTTAAAATCTAAATATAAAAACCCATTTGTTTTGTTTTTCAAACTAACCGCCAAATAGGTTAATTAACATAGATATTAAAACCTGCTTGTGTTTGTTTCTCAAATCGAAACCTCAACCCAGTTTTGCAGCTTATAACTAGTGCATTGATCAATGATCATCATCATCACTGGTCCTGGTGAGAATATATAAGAGAAACTGGAAGAAGTTGTATGGTGGAAGTGGAGGGAGGGGGGTCAGCTGAAGATGGTTTGCAAGTGTGAAAGGTCGGCTTGTTAGAGAAAAGAGGGTATGGAATGGAAGGAGGCGGTGGTGAGTGAGTGACCGGAAATGGGAAGAGGTAGTGCGGTGGAGAAAAGGGAGGGGGTGCCGATGGACTTTCTTAAGGGACGACGTTGTAGGCATATATACATACGTACATACATGAACACACACTTGCATACATACATATATATATATAGAGATAGATGTGGTTTCAATTGGAAACCATATTAAATTGGAAACTTTGAAAACCGTCAATTTTATTGGTTAAATTAATGAAATTGGTTCATAAAGTTGTTTAATATGATCAACTTGTTTCATATAATTCTTTTATTAATGAAGTGTTTCATATATTTGTGTTTTTTATGTAGTTTCATTTATTTTTTTCATTCTGATTAAATTGTTTGATGTATTTTCGCAGTCTGATGAAACTTTTTCATTCTTACATAAAAAAACACAAATATATACAACAATTTCATCAATAAAAGAATTATATGAAACAATTTCATCAAATTAAACAATTTCATTAACTTAACCAATGAAATCGAGGGTTTCCACGGGTTTTCAAAATTAAAATGGTTTCCATTTGATCGTTCCTCTATATATACATACATATATATATATATATATATATATATATATATAGTGGAAAGATATTTTGCAACCCTGAAGAAGGTTACAACCCATGCAACCCACATCTTAACCGTAAAATTCATGATCGACGGTTATTTTATTTTTATTTTTCTGTTTTTTTAATTAAAAATATTGGGTCCCATATCTATTGTAACCGGCGATCATGAATCCGACAGTTAAGATGTAGGTTGCAAGGTTTGTAACATTTTTAAGGATTGCAAATAAAACAACCCCTATATATATAGTCTTAGGTTCATTTGAGAAATGGTAAATATATGAGAAATAGAGAAGTAATCCTAGTCATTCACACAGTCAAGATCGGATTTCACTGGTCAAAAGTTGCGGCTCTTCCAAAAATAGAATGACACTTTCGTAATTTTTACAAAATACACGGGCTGTGTTCATATATGAACATGTATAATTCACATATGAACTATATGTTCATATATGAACCAGTGCAATTCACATCTGAACTCTTTTAACTGATTCATATATGAACCTTTGTGATTCATATATGAATCAGTTGAACTAACTAACAGATTCATATATGGACCTTTGTGATTCATATATGAACCAATTAACTGATTCATACAGATTCATATATGAACTTATCTCGTGTATTTTACAAAATTATCCCTCTATCTTCTATAGACCACGCAAGGAATTATCCGGTGCTTCGCGGTCAAAGCCACAAATGTTGATCAGATGAATGGCTAAGATTACTTCTCTATTTCTCATATATTTATCATTTCTCAAATGAACCTCTCCCTATATATATATATATATATATATATATATATATATATATATATATATATATATATATATATATATATAGGGTTGGGTTATTTTGTTAACCCAAATTATCGTACTAACTTTATTAACCCAATAACAACCATTGCTCTTAAAACGAACGGTTGAGATGATGCACACTTAAAAAATTAATTACAACATGGAATGATGGGTAATAAATGTAAGAGTGAATTGTGGGTTTGGTCCCTGTGGTTTAGTGATTTCTTTGACCATGACCCTCATTCTATGTTTATTGTGGATTTGGTCCTTGTGGTATTCAATTTATTTTGGTCATGGTCCTTCTGACTAACACTTCCATTAACTTTGTTATATCAAGAATCATTTTAGTCATTTTGCCTATTTTTTGTCCTTTTTTTATAATAAAAATATAAACACAAACACACATGCATACACACATGTATATCTATACTATATTATAAAGATGGTATAAAAAAACTCTTAATTACAACTTACTAAGCTTTATGTACTATCATTTAAAGCTATATACTTAAAATCTCCTAAAAATAACTACTAAAGCCTAATGTACTACCTGTAAAGCTTTTAACCTAATTAATATATTTCATCCTTATCCTCCAAAATTCTTATCTCTAATCCCAAACCCTAAAATTATGAAATTTGAATTCTGATAAACATAATCAAAACAGGATAAACATCTCAATTTAAATATAAAAAATTTTAAATATATAAGATAATTACTGAATTTTAACAAACTACTTAATTTTTTTTATATAAAAATCATTATATTGTTAAGCCTAAATTAAACAAACTTATATATAAATAACCATTATCACTCAATAAAAATCATCCAAAATCGTACTGTAAATCAATAAAAAACAAAAAATAAAAATAAACATTAAAATCGTGATGTATTAAGCATTATGTACTATTATTTAATGTTAATCTACTTAAAATCTCTTAAAAACAATTAATGAAGCAATATGTACTACTTTTAAATGTTTTAACCCTAATTAATAAATTTCATCCTTATCTCCCAAAATCCTTATCTCTAATCCCAAAATCCTAAAATTATGAAATTTGAATTCTGATAAACATAATCAAAACAGGATAAACATCTCAATTTAAATATAAAATATTTAAAATATATAAGATAATTAATGAATTTTAACAAACTACTTAATTTTTTTTGTATAAAAACATTATATTGTTAAGCCTAAATTAAACAAATTTATATATAGAAAAACAATTATCACTCAATAAAAATCATCCAAAATCGTACTGTAAATCAATAAAAAAACAAAAAATAAAAATAAACATTAAAATCGTGATGTATCTCACTGCATTGCGCGAGTACGCTTCTAGTATATATATATATATATATATATATATATATATATATATATATATATATATATAACAATAAATCAAATAAGACATTATTGTATGATTTAATTGTTTAATTTTTTTTAAAATTAATTATATTAAATACGATTTAATTTTATTATTTTATTGTAATTGTGAAAAAAGATATAGTTTTATTGTTTTAATGTAATTAAAATTTCAATTTAAACAAATCAGATCATAAAACTATATCTTATTTATTTAGATCGAATAAAATAAAATATGGTTTTATGATTTGATTTATTGAATTAAATTTTTAATTAAGTTAGAGACGATTTAATTATATTGTTCTTTTACTATCATTGCAACAAACAAACTTATTGTTGATATTTTAACACAAAAAATCATTGAAAACCGTTGAGAAATGAACTATAATTTTATCATCTTAAAATTAGAAGCTCCAATTTTCATATTGTTTGTCAGTCAAAAACTCAAAACCAATTTTCATATTGTTTTTAGTATGATAAAATTAAAGTTCATTTCTCAACGGGTTTTAATAAATTTTTGTGTTAAAATATCAACAATAAACTTGTTTGTTGCAATGATAATAAAAGAACAATATAATTAAATCGTCTTTAACTTAATTAAAATTTTAATTCAATAAATCAAGTCATAAAACCATATTTTATTTTATTCACTCTAAATAAAATAAGATATAGTTTTATGATCTGATTTGTTTAAATTGAAATTTTAAATACATTAAAACAATAAAACTATATATATTTTTCCACAATTACAATAAAATAATAAAATTAAATCGTATTTAATATAATTAATTTAAAAAAATTAAACAATTAAATCATACAATAATGTCTTATTTTATTTATTTTAATATCGTTATATATATATATACATATATATTTATATAATGTGTGTGTGCATGTGTGTATAAAAATATTGTTTATATTTTTCTTATCAAAAAAGGACAAAAAATAGGCAAAATGGCTAAAATGGTCCTTGATTTAACAAAGTTAATGGAAGTGTTGGTCAGAAGGACCATGACCAAAATAAATTGAATACCACAAGGACCAAATCCACAATAAACATAGAATGAGGATCATGGTCAAAGAAATCACTGAACAATGATGTTTAGGGGTAATTAAGTAAAACTGATTTATTTACCTTTTGTAACTCCCCCTCCATATAATAAATGTAATGAACAATGATGTTTATGGGTAATTGAGTAAAACCGATTTCTTTTACCTTTTGTAACCCCCCGCATAATACTCCCCAAAAAACATCTCTCGTGTATGAATATGAATGTGCACTATACAATGGGGGTGTGTGAACAATACTGATCGGGGTCAAATGGTTCATAAAGTTTCATAAAAACATTAATGTTCACTGAACATTCTGAAAACATGAATGTTTCATAGTTATTCATGGTTGACACATTGAACAGATAAACCCATTCATGAAAAATACACATGATTGGTTTCATATTTGTTCATGGGTAGTTCATTTAACATTTATGAAACAATTTATCACAACCACAATGTACCCAATGTAGTCATTGTGTGAAATGATGAACCCATCCAACCCTAAGAAAAATTAACCCATTATATTATTGTTCATGTGTCTTCAAGTCACACTAGTAATAATAGTTCATATTTGTTCACTACAGCAATTTATCACAACGAAATTTGATGAGCGAAAGCAAACTCAAAACACCTAGTATTTTAATAAAAATTAAGAATAGCTAAATCAAATTTAACTCTCAATTAATGTTCAATTTTGTAACTCCATTTTAAATAGTCTAAAAAAAACAATTTTATGAAATACCAAATATATCCTTGGACAATTAATTAATATGTTAAACCAACCAATCTTATAGGTGAAATCCTATGAAATCCTATTGGTCAATAGGGGTTCACAAAGTTAATACCAATTAGGAGGTTAACAAAAAAAAACTTGACCCTATATATAAATATATATATATATATATATATATATATATATATATTATTTTATGTTTTTAAAAGGAAAATGGTACAAGGATCATATTGCTCTTGATTTAATAGAGCACTGATAAGTGGAGTTAGAATAAGGGACCTAATTCCTTAAAAGTGAAAATATGATGACTATAGATATAGTTATTCTATTTGAGGGGTCACAATTCATACTTACCATATAACCACATAAATAAATAAATAAATAAATTAATTAATTAGAAGTGTTGTTGATTCACTTCATTTCTTCCAATGTCTAGGAGAATGACCCTTTCCTCGTTTTAGATTTTAGTGATTGGCCTGAAAATAGCAAAATTTTGTCCAAATCTCTTTTTCTTTTTCGTTTTTTTGAAAAATATGACTTTAAAATTCAATATTTTATTTAAAATAACCAAAAACTACAAAAATGTTAAAGGAAAAAACGAATAGCACAACAATAAAATAGAGAGAATGAATCTGTAATTCTCATTAATCAAAAACCCTTTAAATAGGGATGAGATACAAGTAGATAACCACGAGATATTTCAGTTCTAATCTAACACTGATATGTTTATCAATATCTATATCTCTATCTTTATCGTCACATCCTTTAGACAATGACACACTTATCTTACAACACTCCTCCTTGTGCCTAGTTGAAGGAGTGACAGTGCACAATTGTTGCCTCGTTAAAACCTTATGCCAAAATAAAAACCCAGTGGGAAAAGGGTACAACGCACCAACTTCTTTACAATACATAGACTTTTCCTTGAATCTAGTTTTCTCTTAGATTCGTACATTAATAATGAGAGTTAGGAAAAGCATTATGGTATATTAAACAGTTGCCTCACTAAAACCTTATACCAAGGAACAAAACCCATTGGGAAAAATAAAACCTTGGTTGAAGGAAAGAGTACAACATACCAATATCACAAATATAGTAGACTCCCCCTTTTGTCTACTACTCCCCCTGATTCGTGCATTAATCAAGGGAGTTTGGAAAACATTTGCATTTACTTTCTACATGTTTCCTAATATATGGTTTTAGGTAATGATTTGGTAAAATATGTCATGTTCTCCTGACATCTTACTTGATTCAATTGAATCTCGATGAGAGTTTTCTTATTGTTGAGTATAAGACTTAAGCAGAATATGCTTTGTGTTATCACCCTTGATGTATCTTATGTTCATTTCTTCGATACATAATGCATTATTTCCATATATGCAAGTAGGATACTGGTTGAACCCAAAATTACAAATTCCTCTAATATATGTAATGATAGTCCTTAATCATATACATTCTTTAATTATCTCATTGAGAGTAATATTATTAGATTAGTTCAAGGAGGTAGTTACAAGGGTTTGCTTAGCTTACTTCCAAGCAATCGGCGTATTCCCAGTAGTAATTCCTTATCCAGTTTGCGAACAACCTTTGTATGGGTCAAGCAGATACCTAATACCAGCAAAAACATACCAAGACATTGTTTGGTGTTTTTTCTATAAGAGCTAGTACTTTTGCTGCTTACATTCTAAGTAGGTATTGAACTTCTATTATCAATCTCATTTTTATTTCTGCAGGGAAAATATAAGCCATGTCAATGGTTCCAAAAGATTTACTTGATATCATTCCAAATGACGTTGTGTTGGTCCCAAATAGCAGTAAATAAACAAGCAAAGTATTGTAGAAGGGGGGTTGAATACAATACACACAGTTTTTCACTTACTTTAATTCTTATTGATTTGAAATCAAGAATTACACATAGAAAACTTTGATTGTTGCGGAAGAGAACATATGAGATATGTTCAAACAATCTTACACATAGAGAATAAAGAACAATTGTAAAACACTTAGAAAACAATTGAACTTCGTAGAGAGAAAGTTGCCAGACACTTAGAGAACGTGAAGGTAGTAGAGCTGGTTGTCTTGCATGTTGAACCATCCTCCATATTTATAGTGCCTCATGCATTAAATGCATGGGACACCTGTTGAGCAAAGGATGGACACAGGTCTTCAGCAAGGTACAGGATGTACCTTTTGTCTTGAGGTGTTTTGGCTTGAAGTGTTGACCTGCAGAAGGATGGTAGAGACCTTTCCTTAAAATGGTGTAGTAGACAAAACTTACTTGATCTGATCTCCAGATGAGGTCCACGTCAATGCAAGATATCACAATATACTTTGTCAGAAAAGTACAATGTGCTTGAAAGAAATCCTTAAGCATAGACTGCCGAAGACTTGAAAGATCTTCGGCTCCTGAAGATGTGAGAACACCTTCATACTCTAAGGAGAGATCATTGGCTACCGAAGACTTGAGAAATCTTCGGCTGCTCCTTGAAGATGTGAGAACACCTTCATACTCTAAGGAGAGATGAGATCATCGGCTGCCGAAGACCTGAGAGGTCTTCGACTCCTGAAGATGTGAGGACACCTTCATACTCCTGAGAGACATGTGATTGACACCATCCTGGCTGATGGTGTTGATCACTTGGGCATGCTTGGCTTTAGGCTGAGGAGACTATCTTCAATCCGCTTTGAGAGATGTACTCCTTCTTTGTCTTCTTCGGCTAATCTTCGACTTCACCGAACATTTGTATAGAAACCAAGCTGCTAAAAGAACCTCAAACATATTCTAAGTAGGATGATATAAGATGGAAGATCAGGAGGTCATCTTCAAATCTTCAGATGACCCAACAATCTCCCCCTATTTGAGGATGACATCCATACTAAAGAATAAAACAAAGAGTGTACTGAATAAATACATTTTGACCCATCTTTACTCTTTTTGGGTTCTTTTCACATAGACCATTTTTTTTGTTGGTATATCTGACATTTACAAGAGAATGAAAAGTATAGCTATACATACGAATAAAAGAATACAATGAATAAAGAATGAGAAAGAAAAAAAATATATACAAAGATACAGAAGACAGTAGCCGGGATTGTTTGAACTTGAGTGGTTGGTTGCTCCCCCTCAATTCATACTCCCCCTCAACTAATGTCATGTGGCTTTGATCACATAGTCCATAGCAAAATTAGATTCAACAGAGTTTAAGCTTGAGTGGTAAGTTGCTCCCCCTCAACTCATACTCCCCCTCAACTAATTCATGGTGTTCAGGAAGAAAGAAGTTAGAAGATTTTCGGGATCCTCCGAACCTGCTCCTGGAAGGGCAGATTCATCCTTGGATCATGCAGAAACATCAGGACTGAGAATCCTGGGTGATAGGCTGTGAGGTGGAGAAGAGGCACCTTGGATATGGAAGGAGTCCAAGTCATCCTTATCAACCAAGGAAAAGGTTGATGAGGGAATAATAGGGGTCCCCAATTTTACAATTGTATCCTTTTGTGAGGATACAAAGGAGGTGGCTTTAGGTTTAGCAGAGTCCCCGGGCCCGGATGGGAAAATTTCAACACCTGCCGATTGTGAAGAATCGGTGGGTGGAGTTTGTGGTTTGACCCTTGAAACCTTCCTCAGCCTCTTGAGAGGAGAGGGAGGGGAAGAGGTAGAGTGCCGCCGCTTTGAGATATGGGGTGTGACCTGGGTAACCGCCGAAGGTTCTCCGGTGGTATGGCCATTTGGGCAAGTGCGGCGGTGCCAGTAGCAGTTGAGGATTTAGTGCTAGCCGGCGTCACTAAGGAGGGGGAAGAAGGGTCCACTACAGATGAGGGAGCCTTGGACACCGGAGTGTCGCGAGCATCACCCCATTGTAGATCGGGAGAGGTTATGAAATAAAACATACCTGGGTTAAGAGCTCGATTGGTGGATAGAGAGCTCTTCTTGAGTTTCTAAGTGTTGGTAAAAGAGTCATCACCAAATCAATTTGTGACACAACAATTTTTCTCCCCCTATTTGATGATGACACCAACACACAGAAAAAAAATGGTACTGACACGAAGAAAAATTACAAGACACGATGAACTCATAAATTCAGTGGCCCGTTTTTTTTTTTTAAGGGGGGGGCTCTTTTTTTTTTTTTTTTGTTTGGGGGGGCTTTTTTTTTTGGAAGGAAAGAAAGAGAAAAAAAAGGAAGGAGGGGAAGAAAGTGGTAGGATGTGGATAGAAAAAAAAGGAGAGGATAGGTAGTAGGGAAGTCTTGGGAAGGAGAAAAGTGAGAGAAGAAAAAAAAATTAAAAAAATTTAAGGGGGGTGGATTGGCCGAAAAAAATTGAGAAAGAGGGGGGTTTCGGCCGATTGAATGGTGTGTGAGGTGGGTGTTAGGCCGAAGGTAGGAGTGAGATGGGGTGGTTTCGGTAGGAGGGGAGTTACAAGGGGGTATAAGGGGGTGTTTGGGATTTCGGTGGGTAGGGGAGGCCGAAGGAGGAGAGAGTCGAAGGGGAAGAGGGGGAAAGGGAGTGGGGAGAGGGGAGGGAGGTGATCTTCGGCTAGGTGGTGTTTGGGATGTTCGGCTAAGGGGTTGTTGTTTGGTATTTCGGTGGAGGGATAAGGGGGTCGGTGGGTAGGGGATTCGGGGTAAGGGGGTCGGTGGGAAGGGGGAATGTGGGTGGTTCGGTGGGGAGGGGAAACCGAAAAGGGGGTATAAGGGAGTGGTTGGGATTTCGGTGGGAGGGGAGGCCGAAGGAAGGGGGTAGGAAGAGGGGGTAAGGGAATTCGGCTAAAAAAAAGGGGGGGTTCGGTTGGTGTGGAGAACCGAAAGAGAAGAGAGGGGGGGGGAGGGGAAAAGGGGTTGGGTTAAGTGTGGGGGAAGAGAGGGGGGTGGCTTCGGTAGTAAGAGAGAGGGAAGGGGTCGGCGATTTGAGGGAGGCCGAAGGCTAAGGGGTCGGTGGCTTGAGGGAAGGCCGAAGGAAGGGAAAGGACGAAGGGGAGGAGTTCGGTGGGGTGTGGTGGTGTTCGGCGACAAAGGAGAGAATGGGAAGGGGTCGGCGGCTTGAGGGAGGCCGAAGGCTAAGGGGTCGGTGGCTTGAGGGAATTCGGCTAAGGGGGAGCCGAAGGGAGAAGGGAGGGGATGGGGGCTTCGGCTACCGAAGTGGGTAAGGGAAAGAGAGAGAGATCGGCGAGGGGAGAGGAGAGGAGGCCGAAGAGGGAGAGAGTCGAAGGGAGGAGAGGGGGGGAAGAGAGAGAGAGTCGAAGAGGGGAGAGGGCCGAAGAGGGAAGGGGATTCGGCTAGAGGCCGAAGGGAGAGGGGGCCGAAGAGGGAGAGGGAGGGAGGTGGGGGGAGTTCGGCTAAGGGAGGAGAGGGTCGAAGAGGGAAGGGAGGGGGTTCGGCTAGGGAGAGGGAGGGCCGAAGAGGGGAGGGAGGGAGGGGGGAAGGGGGTTCGGCTAGGGAGAGGGAGGGAGAGAGAGAGAAAAACGAAAGTAGAGAGTGAGAGTTCGATGATTCGATTTTTTTTTTGGAAGATGAACAGTAACTTCGGTAGACGGAATTTTTTTTTTTTTGTTCGGCAGATGAACAGTACCGCCAAATTTTTTTTTAAATTCGGTGGATGAACAGTACCGCCGATATTTTTTTTTTTAAATCTTCGGTGGATGAACAGTACCACCCAAGTTTTTTTTTTTTGTTTTGTTCGGCCGATGAATAGTACCTTCGGTAGACGGGAATTTTTTTTTTGTTAAATCTTCGGTGGACCTTTTCCCTTTTTAAATCTATTCTAGTCATGAAGCAAAGGTTGACCATTTCTTTGTCACTTTCAGAAGTGGGTTCATCTGCCCAATCATGGGTTTCAGTCATTTGACCTTTTCCCTTTTTGAGCAAGGTTTCATTTCTCTCCTTCTCTCTCTTATATTTTGCCTTGTATTTCTCAGCCCGGTCAGACTTTGTGGAGACAGACATATTTCTCTTTTGGAAAGAAGGTTGATTAGAATTAGACTTGGTTCTGACAAACCTAGAGGAGGTACGGTTGGAGGAGGGTAGTCTGGATTTATCAGAAGACCTGCTTCTGCACTCAGAAGCAAAGTGTCCCTTCCTCCCACACCTATAACATTCCTCATTTGATTTGTCAGAGGGAGAGATTTTAGAAAAAGTAGAAGAGGGTTTTCTTGAAAACTTGGATTTTCCAGAAGAGAATCGAGGGTTACTGGAAGTCTCCTCACCTTCATCATCAGCCTCACTAAGGTAGGCTTCTGAAGGATCATTAGGGTCCTCTTGACTATCACGGTCAGAATCGGAGGGATAAGTGATTCGAGGAATACACACAGTATTTTTGGAAGAATCACTGACAAGATCTAGAGAAAAGCTTTTAATGTCTTTTGTGATAGACTTCCTAAGCAGTTTAGTCTGCTCATGGTTGAAGAGAGTGCCATAAAGAGCAGTGAGTGGCATATAGTCAAGATCCTTGGTAGACTTGATGCAAGTACAAATGTTTTCCCAAAACTCAGGAAGACAGTCCATGAACTTGCACAAGACTTCCTCATTATCATAAATGCGACCCACAAGTTTTAGATCATTGAGAAGACCGTTAAAGCGGTTGTAGTAGTCTGAGAGAGATTCCCCCTCTTCATACGAAAAGAGTTCATACTTTCTAACGAGAGCAATCTTTCTACTCTTTTTCACCTCAGACGTACCTTCATAAAGAACACACAGAGTGGACCACATTTTTTTAGCGGTAGAAAGGTTAACAAAGGAGTGATAGACCTCATCAGGCAGGGAAAGGGCAATGATGGCTCTGACTTTAGTATCAAGAGCTATAAGACGTCTGTCTTCATCATTATATTTGTTGGGATCCTTTACAATGTATCTCCCATTTGCTGGAGTTCTTTCTTCCTCAGAAGAGTCCTCATCAGCATTTCCCTTATCTGCCTTTTTGGCATTGTACCGGTCCCAAACCCTAGGAAGAAAAGGACCTTCATGTAAGATAGTAGGATATCTGCTGTCAACTCCTTCTAAGAAGAGTATCATACGACTTTTCCACAAGAAGAAGTTATTGGGGTTAAACTTTGGTGGTTTGGCTATAGAGCCATTGTCGTATGAAACAGCAGTGGTGTTTTGAGAAGAAGCATTATTTAAAGAAAAAGAAGAATAAGAGGTTGCCATCACGGATCTAGTTTATTGAGTTAAACTAAACCGCTCTGATACCACTTGTTGGTCCCAAATAGCAGTAAATAAACAAGCAAAGTATTGTAGAAGGGGGGTTGAATACAATACACACAGTTTTTCACTTACTTTAATTCTTATTGATTTGAAATCAAGAATTACACATAGAAAACTTTGATTGTTGCGGAAGAGAACATATGAGATATGTTCAAACAATCTTACACATAGAGAATAAAGAACAATTGTAAAACACTTAGAAAACAATTGAACTTCATAGAGAGAAAGTTGCCAGACACTTAGAGAACGTGAAGGTAGTAGAGCTGGTTGTCTTGCATGTTGAACCATCCTCCATATTTATAGTGCCTCATGCATTAAATGCATGGGACACCTGTTGAGCAAAGGATGGACACAGGTCTTCAGCAAGGTACAGGATGTACCTTTTATCTTGAGGTGTTTTGGCTTGAAGTGTTGACCTGCAGAAGGATGGTAGAGACCTTTCCTTAAAATGGTGTAGTAGACAAAACTTACTTGATCTGATCTCCAGATGAGGTCCACGTCAATGCAAGATATCACAATATACTTTGTCAGAAAAGTACAATGTGCTTGAAAGAAATCCTTAAGCATAGACTGCCGAAGACTTGAAAGATCTTCGGCTCCTGAAGATGTGAGAACACCTTCATACTCTAAGGAGAGATCATTGGCTACCGAAGACTTGAGAAATCTTCGGCTGCTCCTTGAAGATGTGAGAACACCTTCATACTCTAAGGAGAGATGAGATCATCGGCTGCCGAAGACCTGAGAGGTCTTCGACTCCTGAAGATGTGAGGACACCTTCATACTCCTGAGAGACATGTGATTGACACCATCCTGGCTGATGGTGTTGATCACTTGGGCATGCTTGGCTTTAGGCTGAGGAGACTATCTTCAATCCGCTTTGAGAGATGTACTCCTTCTTTGTCTTCTTCGGCTAATCTTCGACTTCACCGAACATTTGTATAGAAACCAAGCTGCTAAAAGAACCTCAAACATATTCTAAGTAGGATGATATAAGATGGAAGATCAGGAGGTCATCTTCAAATCTTCAGATGACCCAACACGTTGCATTGGCGCTGAGCTAAATCTAGCTAACAAGTTCACTGAGAAATAAAATATACAGTCAAGTGTATTGTGCTAAGTCCGATAATACGCATATTGTACTTAGATAGGGAATTCCAGCTCCCAACACTTTTTCGTCACCATCCTTTAAACGAAATGGGTAATTCCTTATATCCAACACTTTGACCAATCATGGGAGTGCTAACCGGATGCGCTTTGTCCATATTAAATTGTCTGATTATTTTCTAGACATATGCGATCGGTGAACTAATATTTCACAAACTCGGTGTCCTGGCTCAAATAGCTAGACAAAACCAAGTTTTCCCAAGACTTTCATCTCAAATTTAGAATTCAAGTTGCTTGTGGTTTCTCTTATTTCATCAAGAGTGCCTATTATGTTCATAACATCAACATATAAAGCTACTTTGAAAATCTAGAACTTGTTTTTCTAAATAAATACGCAAGGGCACAGTTCATAGTTCTTATATATCATTTCCCAATCAAGTGTTCAGTTAGGCGGTTATACCACATCCGCATAGATTGTTTTAATCTATAAAGTGAGTGTTTCAACTTTATTGCAAACTCATTTCGTGGTTTAGAGTTACTTGATTTTGGTAATGTAATGCCATCAAGCACTTTTATATCTCTGAATCCAGATCCCCATAGAGATATGTAGTAACCACATCCATGAGCTGCATTTCCAGTCCTTCGGAAACTACTAGACTAAAAAATTATTCGGATGTCATAACCTCCATCGTGAGAGAGTAAGTCTCCTCGTGGTCAATCCAGGGCGTTGTGAGAAACATTGCGCTAAAGGAGAGCCTTACATATTAGGACTTTATTATTCTCGTTACGCTTTCTGACAAAGACTCAGTTATGTCCTACGGGCTTTACACTTGGTAGATTAGCACTACCTGACCAAATACCCAATCCTTTGTCAAAGAATAGAATTCTTTCTAGATTATTTCTTTACATTTAGGCTATTATGCTCTTTGTTGATATTATTCAACGGAGTCTGGTTCGATGTCGTCGTGTTCTATCATCTTATGAGTCATAGTATATGTGAATAAATCATCAATGATTATATATGATATGTCCATTGACTCATGTGTACTCTCATAGTTCATTTTTAGATTTTTTCATCTCTAGAATCAATATTAACTTTGGAGCATCCTCCAGTGATGATTCATGGACATAATTATAATTAGAGACAATCTCATGAGAGTTTTGTGTATTGATGATAAATGGATGTTCCTCGCTATTCTCTTCCTTTAGAATAGTATTCATCGAACCAAGTAGCTTCCACCACTTCCATTTGGTAGCTACAACCTCAACCACACCTCCACTATGTGTGATTACAACGCACTTTCCAACGGCGTTCTGCCCCTGTTGGGGACTTTTAACCTTGCGAGTATATTTGCAGCTCGTATATGTGCTCTTGTCACTTTTGGAATAACATTAAACGTATCAGGTATCGAGTCTGATTGGTTTGACTTCAACTTTACATTGTGAAGTTTGGGGATCAATATGAGACAGAGTGGGAATATTCCATGACCAGTTCCTGTCGTTCCCTTGAAAAATACTTTTTCCTATCTCCCCCCTAACGACGGGAAGACTGTCTCATCAAAGTGACAACCCGCAAATCTAGCGGTAAAGAGATCAATAGCCAAGGATTATAATTAGCGGACAATTGTTGGGGATTCATATCCAACATATATCGAATCGTCTTCTTAAGGACCCATTTTGGTGCGTTGTGGCGGCGCAATTGGCACATATACTACATAACCAACCATGCGTAAATGTAAAATATCAGGCTTATATCCAGTTACCAACTGGTACGCATGAAACTGGTTGGTTAATAATGGGTCTAAAAACGAATAAATAAAGTTGCATGTAAATTTGCATAAACCCCGGTAGATGTGGGTAAATGGTGCGCATAACCAATGCCCTAGATACAATCAATATTCTTTTGATAACAACTTTTACGAGACCATTTTATATATATATACATGGGGTATAGGAAACTTCACATTGATCCCAATATATATGCAATAATCATCAAATTCTTATGATGTAAATTCTCCAGCATTCCAAGTCATGTAGACTTATGAGATAATCAGGGTGGTGTGCCCTTAAACGTATAACTAGTCTTAGGAATGCAGCATTTCATGTGAATAATAATTTGACATGCGTTCATTGTGTCAAAACCAGAACCATAAAGTACTTTAATGGCCCGCATTCTAGATGTTTATGTCCATAAATATCACCTTGTATTCGTTGTAAGAATGAAATATTTTTGTACTATGTCCTTAGATTTAGGATGGTCTCATTCTTGTCTTGGCTAAGGATCAGGGAATACAAAAGTTTTAGATATTCGAGAGGGCATAGTATGATGGTGGTGTTGCTTCTTATGCTGCAACAATCAACAGTTGCAATTTGACTCATTTTGCCTTCATTCGAAAGAGAATGTGTCTATGTGTATTTGACAATACACGGATCACTATGTCAGAACCATGGTGTCCTACATGGTCATGTCGAAACATATATGTGTCATTTCCCCAAAGTTCTTTATTGGTGACAAAAAAAATGTTTCGATGACCCAATAATCTACTAGTTTGACACATTAGTTTCCATGATATATGTTTCCTTTCATATTCATTGGAATTTATGTATATATACTCATTTCCATTTGATACGAATATCTTTACAAGGTTCCTATTAATCTTGTACCAACAAGAATTTTTTTTTTGTATGGCAACTTGGGCTATGCCCACACACACACGCACCCGCGGTATCCGGGCATCCAATTGGGCAGCATCGACTAATCTGCGGCGACCTGGCCCAGCCAAATCGACTGGACCCGCCCAGGTACGACTAAGCCTGGTCAAGACCGAACCCGCATACCCATAGACTGGTATGCCCGTAAACCTGGACCCGAACCGACCCGAAGGCCGACCCAAGGTCTGGGTATCGCCGAAGTGCATCCCCCAGGATTCGAACCCTGGTAGATAGGCATACCATGCACTATCCCCCCAGGTCCTAACCACTAGGCTAGCACCTCTTTGATTGTACCAACAAGAAAATGACAGTCTATCGTCTAAGTATTTTGGTCGGAATAAGTATTAGTCTATCTTTTTTTTAGATTGTGTGAGAGGTCAAAAAAAATTAATTCTCCTCGATACATTCCTACACGTAACGGAGAATATTGAAAATTTTGCATTTGTTACGATGTGTTTCTTTACATCTATAATGGTTACATATTCGATTACTTAGCAGATAAATAAATTTTGATACTTAAAATTAATTTCAAAGAAACATATGCTTAATCAATATTAAATTAATATGTTATAGTTCATTTTCAACATGTTCCCTTTTTTATTGATGCAATTTTTAGTGCATTTCTTATTTTATTGTCCATTATCACCTGGGGTAGTAGTTGTATCCCTACTCCAGGTGTTGAAAAATCCTTCCTGATTCTTACCAAGACCCTGACCCTTTCTAGGGTCTCGTTCACATGGTGCATAACTGTCACATGTGTGAAATTGTTTTTAACTCACAATCATTTGGAGTTGTTTCCACCTCTAATGCTTTCATTATTGATATCGGGAATTTTCTTTGTCCCGACATATGTGGTGTTATTCGAAAGAACCTTGTTATGTCTCTCAACCACTTACAGTAGGTTGATGAGTTTCTCCAACTTATATTAATATTTACTTATATATGAAAGGTGGAAATAATGTTATGAATCATGTCATCTTCTGTGAGTTCCTTGCCACAGAGATTGAGACGCGTTTTGGATATAACATTTCTTTGTTGAAACCAATTACCTTTTTTTATAATCGAGTACGTGGGTTTCATTCCACTATACGATTAGTATGGGAAATACATATTTCATGAATACTCTCGAGTCTCCCTTTCGGGACATCCCACAATTCTTTGGGGGTTTATAGTAAAGGTATTCCTATGAAAGTTAGGATTTATATGTTGTCTCAAAACATGAGGGTATTTACTTATACCTTTTCAAGATGTTGGTTTTAGGGTCAATAGGGAGTTGATGGACTTTAGGTATTTTATTGTACCTTTCAAAAGGAGATTTATATACTCATTAATGGTACTCAGATTCTTTTGAGTTTATGACGTTGATTTCGGGATGAGTTGTTTCAACCATTTACATATATAAGGGATAATATATGATTTTCTGTTTGATAAGACAGTGGATTATGGTTATAATTATTATTTTATGTATGAAATTTTATTATCATAACCATATTGGATTTTTGTATGATTTAATTTTATTGATAATACTTCATCAATATTTCAATTTGCGAAAAAGAAATCACTCAATCTATTGGATTTCCAGGTAGTAGGGGAATCAAATG
Organism: Arctium lappa; assembly: GCA_023525745.1. Taxonomy (NCBI): domain Eukaryota; kingdom Viridiplantae; phylum Streptophyta; class Magnoliopsida; order Asterales; family Asteraceae; genus Arctium; species Arctium lappa. Next base: position 13,300,016 of record CM042056.1, on the reverse strand, counting down.
GATTTCTTAAGTCCCTAAAAATCTTAGGTTGTTTACACCCGTTTGACAAAATTCAGTCGATATCTTGTGATTTATTTCATTTAAATATAACATTATTAATTATAGAGTGTTTGGCATGAGGCCAAAATGACTATGAGTTTGGCATATGAAGTCAATTTTAATATTTTAATACCTTAATTGTATTTTTAGAGCTTTTGGTAAAGACCAAAATATATGGAGTTAGAAGTGTAACTTCCAAAAATTAATTATATAGTTTAAAATTATGAGTAGGAACTCACAATCAAGATAAATGTTTGAATTTAACATTTTCATGCTATTTTTGGACCTTTTGGCAAAATAACAAAAGTTATGGGGGTTGGAATTGTAAATTCCAAAAATAATTTATAAGATTGAGGTTAATGAGTAGGAAGTAGGAACTCATAACCAAGATAAGTATTTGAATTATAACAATTATTAATTAGGATAAACATTTGAATATTAACATAAACAAACAAATAAATAAATAATATTGTAAACTAATTGGATAACCATCTAAATATATGAATATTGTAATCTACTTTGATAAACATTAATAAATCATAATTCATAATAATATTTTAAAACAATAAATATTATCATATCTATATTTAAACGGTAATTGATCTAAATAAAATAATATTAACACAATTAAATTAACCAACTAAATATGTCAAGATTGTAACTAATTGAGAATGTCTAAATAAATAATCATATGTCAAAACAATAAAAGTTATACTAACCCAATTAAAATTAAATGAGGTGAAACCAAAATTAAATTAATTAATAGTCTAATTTATTATTTGAATTAACCTAAAATGTAGGTTTAATAGATCCATGTAAATAAAACTAACCAAGCACACCCAATACTAATAATAGTGAGTTGATTCAATTTAACAAACATATCCATAACTCAATTTAAAAAAAAAACAGTCTAAAACATATTAAATTTGATCATCGAAAAATTATGATTCACTTGTATCAGGACCCTAAAAAAACTTCATTAAAATAAGCAACAACAATGGTAGCCAATATGAGCTTCAGTAACTATGGATCTCCAAATCTAGCTTTGAAGAAAAAAAAAATAATCGTTCTTAATTAATTAAGTGATCCTTGATCAACTTAACTATTTAACTAAATAACAATATGTATATATATATATATAGGGTCAGGTTCAGCGGAAAACCTCAAAAAAACGGAAAACTGAGGAACACCCTGGTAGCCTTTACTCTGGACGGTATGCACTTGTGCATACAAGTAATTAATTTGTTTTTTGGTTTGCACTTGTGCATATGCACGTGTGCATGTTCTAAATTACTTGTATGCACAAGTGCATACCGTCCAGATTAAAGGCTACCAGGGTGTTCCTCAATTTTCCGTTTTTTTAAAGTTTTCCCTTGAACCTCCCTCTCTCTCTCTCTCTCTCTCTCTCTCTCTCTATATATATATATATATATATATATATATATATATATACCCATATTTATATGAACAAAAATCTCTTCCTACTACTACTATTATTATTATTATTATTATTTCCTTTTTGAGATTTGGATTTAATATTTATGAATGATATGGATCATTATGGATAAATACTACATATTAAAAATTAGGTTTTGATTTTGTTCTTCAACAAGACAAAATCGAATCTCAATATGCAACGATAAATAAATTCAATATTTTATTTAAAGCTTTAAATCAAACACATATATGTTTAATTTGATTAGAGGAAAAAGAAAATTATACCTTTGATTGGGACTTGAAGTTGGTTGTTTCAAGTTATTCTCCTCATGATCCATAGGATATCCATTCACAATGAGAATCATAAAAACAATAAACAATCAAAAGAATAGGAAGGACTTACATCACTACTTTGACTATGAGATTTGCACACACAAACATCAAAGAGAACTTCCATCAATTTTGCAGTAGGCCTCAACCAGATTGTGTACCGACTTTATGTGAGATACTTTGATTATTTGGTTTTTCCATAGCAAAAAATAATGATTTAGGTCTGGTGTCGGGTTTGACAATTTTCGTAGAACATACGTGTTGATAACGTGTTAAAGGGAAAAACGAATAGAACAACAATAGAATAGAAAGAATGAATCTGTAGTTCTCATTAATCAAAAGCCCTTTAAATAGGGATGAGATACAAGTAGATAACCACGAGATATTTCAGTTCTAATCTAACTCTGATATGTTTATCAATATCTATATCTCTATCTTTATTGTCACATCCTTTATACGATGACACACTTATCCTACAACAAAAAAAGAATTGCATATTGTTTTTTTCATTTGTATTGGAAAACAAAAACATTTATCATGTACCACATTAATACCACATTAAAGTTGCTTGTGGTTTCTCTTATTTCATCAAAAGTGCCTATTATGTTCATAACATCGACATATAAAGCTACTTTGAAAATCTAGAACTTGTTTTTCTAAATAAATACGTAAGGGCACAGTTCATAATTCTTATATATCCTTTTCCAATCAAGTGTTCACTTAGGCGGTTATACCACATCCGCATAGATTGTTTTAATCTATAAAGTGAGTGTTTCAGTTTTATTGTAAACACATTTCGTGGTTTAGAGTTACTTGATTTTAGTAATGTAATGTCATCAAGCACTTTTATATCTCTGAATCTAGATCCCCATAGAGATATGTAGTAACCACATCCATGAGTTGCATTTCCAGTCCTTCAGAAACTACTAGGCTAACAAATTATTCGGATGTCATAACATCCATCATGAGAGAGTAAGTCTCCTCGTGGTCAATCCAGGGCGTTGTGAGAAACCTTGCGCCAAAGGAGAGCCTTACATATTAGGACTTCATTATTCTCGTTACGCTTTCTTACAAAGACTCAATTATGTTCTACGGGTTTACACTTGGTAGGTAGCACTACCTTACCAAATGATCAAAGACCAAGGTTCTAACATGAGGTGTGGCCTGGCGGTGGGATCAAGTCGAGGTCACGACATTTTTCAAAGTGTGTTCTAAGAAGCAATGGGGGAATCAGAGACAGATATGAAGTTAAGTATCTGCATCTGCATCTGTTCGTTGATGGAATTCCAAGGACAGAATTATGTTAAGTAGGGGCGGACCTACTAAGGACCGAGCGGGGTCTCGTGCACCCGCTCTCTTGATTACCGAAAGAGAAAAAAATTATGCGTCATGAAGCCGCACCCGCTTGATTTTGAGAATGTCTTCAAATATTTTAAAACCAATTTTGCAACAAAAACTAAACGTGGGTGGGATGGTCTTGGTAGTCTGAACTTAAGTGCCTCCTTTGTAGGAAGTCTTGGATTATATCCTTACTTGTAACAAATATATAATTTTTTGATTGAAAGCTAATAACTTTTATTCCACATTAAATACTCTATTAATTTCTAAATTTTGTTTCCATTTTATGTTTATTAACTACATCCTCGCATCTTCTTATAATTATCATGTTCTTTACAATAAAGTAATTTCCCCGAAAATATGAGTTTTTCCTCTTGAATTAATTATTGTTGAAATCTTAGACGAATACAGAAACGAAATAAGATGCATAGTTAATTTGAGTTATAAAACATCTTATTTAATATTAGGAGTTATATATGCATAATGAAACGAAGTTGAAAAACGTAGAAAAAACAGAGGACAATCAATATAAAATACTAAAAATTAGAAAAGTTTATGAAATCAACCAAAAACCTAAATAAGTTCCCTATAACAACAGAATTCAGCTAAAACAATGTCGGGCGCAAGATATATTATTGTGCTTTACTCAAAATGTCAAAATAGATTTACACTGAAAAAAAAAGTTGTATTATCCCCGAAATCGACATAATTGGTTGTCCCTAGGATCAAATCGTGATGATTTTTAGCTCCAATCAAAACTGCGATTTTGTGGGCTTTCGATCCACCTTAAGTGGTACACTCGCTCATAAATATTCTTGGGTCTGCCATTGCTGCTAAGGAGGAGGTATCGTAATAACCCTCCTCTTTTGCTTAGTGAATTTTGCATGTAAAGGAGTGTGAGTGTAAACTCTTATAACTTTCAAGGACCAACTTTTTAAATAAGAGGATAAAGTGGGTAAACCTTTATTCACTCCTCATTTTGGTGTGAACGATGTTGGGAATAGAGAGAAAAGAGAGTGTGGAAGAAATGAGTCTCTCTTGAGATTTTGGTGAAGATTTGAGAAGGTTGCAGGTATTCATCATCTTCTTCATTAAGGTAACCCCCTTCTTCAATCATAGTGTCTATTTATTGGGGAATTGAATTCTAGTGGAGAACTCCCTCATAGATTTGAGTTTGGTTGAATCTATGGTTGAGTAATCGTTTTGGTTTATTCTTTTGTTTTTGTGATTAGCTTTCTTTGAGAAACCCACCATTGTTGATGTATTCAAATAGGGATTTAGGTTTTAAGCTTTAAAATTTTATATTCTTGCTTCTTACATGATTTTGGATGGATTAATCTATGATTAGTGGTTAGATTGATGTTGTAAATGGTTTTGGATATTGATTCTTACGTTTTTGAACCTTCAAATCAAGTTGGGATGGTGTAAAGATAGATAGGACTTGGATTTTGGTTTCTGCGAAGGTATAGGTCGACTAGAAGCTACAGCCTACAGCGACTTGGCTCGCGAGTTTAAGTTGCGTCCAAAGGCACGCCAGACTCTGTTGGACGCCGATTTGTGTCGTTTTGATTCTCGTTCTGGGGTGCATTCGAGCGATTTTCTAGGGGATTATGTAGGAGATCTATAAGTTGTACTTTGGGATAGTTAAGGGAGTCTAACACCTATTTTAATTGGGTTAACTCAAGTGTTCGGTTTGGACATTTTTTCCGTTAGGACTTCTTGTGAGGTGTGACGCATTAGGTGAGTTCTCTTACTTCAATTTTATGAGCTTGTGACTGTTTATGAACGTTTTAAAATGATGATTTTGGTTTCATGCATCAATTTCATAGTTTGATAAGATGGTTTGATGTTTTTGTGAATGTCGGATGGTTTATACAAACACTCCTCGATCCTCTCTTTCCCCTCCCCGAACAAGGCCTCTCCAATTCGTCCCTCCCCCTCCCCGAGTAGAGCCTCTTCAACCCACTCCTCACCATTTTCCCGGCTTACCCCCTCACCGATCCACAACGTCCCCTCCCGATTTCTAACTCATAACCCTCCTACTCCCACTCACCCCTCTACCTCATCAACCACACCCTCGATTCCCTCTTCCTAAGCCTCAATCCTCATTCCCAGGGATCTCATGGACGATATCACTTATACTTGGTAAATGCTCAGATTTTGGATTCTCTCAAGAAGCTTAATGAGAAGGTGGATAGTTTTCTTGCCTCCTTCCCAAAAGCACAAACAGGCGTGTGGGACATCAATATGGGTGATGCGGTGTTTAGTGATGAAAATCGGGAATGTCTTCGCTGATTAGATCGGAGGATGGGTCGTATACCGACCACATTAGGAGTTTCTTCCCCTTCGGACACTGAGGGGAGAAACGGGCTGAGGGGTAACAGCCGGTACCTTCGGTAAAAATTACCAGCGTCCGCAGTGAATAAAAAGAGGAGGGAACCGGCCAATTAGCAAACTGACCTGGCCGATGAATCTGAAAGGGGAGCAAAGAAGGATAAAGGCAAAGGTCTGATGACCCCTAAAGAAGAAGTTATTGACCTAAAAAGAAGAAAGGAAGAAAGATACAAGTGGTCTTCTGATTCTGATGTCCTTAGACTTCAACCTCCTCCGAAGATTGCATCCCATCTGGGGGTGTCTGATGAAGAAATGAAAGCTGTCGAAGCTGCTCAAAAAGCCTATGAGGAAAATCGTAGGCTAATTCTTCAACTGGCCGAGGAGGAATGTAACACCCTAAAATTTAGAGTAATTTAAAATTTTGGAAATTCTCTATAAACCCCTTCTCTAGATTATATCGGTTGTCTACCCAAATTCTCAAAAATAAAGAAATCGTTTAAACGTCAAGACTCCAAATATCTATTCATCTCAAAATATGCCTCAAAAGTCCATGCTCGTCACTCAAACCTTCGGCAACCTACCAGGGAACCTATTATACACATCATTTGAGAAAAAGTGTTAGGCTTAAAGCCTAGTGAGAACATACAGTTTATATAATGTTTGAGAAACAATTTAATTTGCAAGAATAAGAAATATTTTCCAAATAGTTGAGTTTGCAATTGGATTAACAACCACATAGTGACCTTTCGGTCCAAAAATACATCTTGCGATGACGGGGGAGACCCGAATTTTAATGATCGTGGTGGAACACAAAAGTAAGCCACTCTCCGAGTTGTGAGCTCAATACTTGGAACCATGGCCACGAACAACGCTGGTTCGTACTCAGATGTGGGGGAAGGCACCCGAAGATCCAAGTCATACTCATTCACTAGGATTACATTTACGGTCCATGGCTAGTAAACGGTCTCACATAACGGTACGAAAATGCCTCCGAGGACCCAATGTCTCAACTAGTTACAAAGGGGAAAACATCCCAAAATAATTTGACTCAATACCTATGGGTCCACTAGTATAGTCTAAGGCTTGTCACAATTTCATTTGTGCCAAACTATAATCACATAAATGTAAGAACATCATTTTTAGCACCATTAAAGGACCACATACTTCATATTCCAAAATACTCATATTTTCCATGTAAAACTCACCACATAGAGAATTATGAAAATAACTAACATGAGTTCAACCAAGTATCCAATCTCAAAAAATGATAACCAATAACATTTTATAACTCAAATATAGAAGCCCTTTATCATATTTGAAAAGCATTAGAAACCCTAAAAATCTCCAAAATAGTAAATTAGGTCAAATCATTTTAAATGAGAGTAGGTAAACAAGGAGATGATTATAAGTTTAAAATCATCATTTTGATATGTATAAAGTTTTAGAAATGAAGAATGTACTCACTATGTGGGTTTTAGATCAAAACCCTAGAAATAGACAACTTAAGGATGAAGGTGTAGATGGTGAGATGATGATCCTAGCTCCCAAGCTTGATTGATGACACCAAGATATGAAATAAATGATATTAAATGGCTCATTGGAAACCCTAAAGCCGGATCTTCAATGAGGAGAGAGGTAGAGAGAGTTTTGAAGAAAGTTAGGTAAAGTAGTAAATGAGAATGAGGTCTAAAAGGGGTTTAAAAACGATCCTGGCCCGTCGGCGATAGTGACACCGCGACTATGCCCTTGGCATAGTTTCCGGACATAGTCGCCGGCTCGAGATGGGTTACGGTACCAACCCCGCGAATGTGCCTCGCGATAGTGACCCTAACACTCTCATCGGGCACTGTCGCCCAGAGTGTACCGCGATCCCCTTCCTTACGGCGATTGTGACCACGACGACAATGCCCATGGCAAGGTCATCGGGCACTGTCCCCCAGACCCTCCGAACACCGAAAAATGATGATTTTCACACCCGAAAGGAAATCTCGTGAGATATACAGTCCACGATAATCATAAATGAATACGATTCAACTTAAATAAAGTTTAGAAGACTTAAGATGGATATTAATAGTTGAAAATTCAAGGTGTTACAAGGAAGTTGCAAAGGCCGAACTTCCCGATCCGATTGAAGCTCAAAAATCGGAGTTAGGAAGAGTTGAGAAGTCAGCCAAAGATGTTGAAGAGCTCAAAGACAAGAGTATTCGGTGGTACCGGAAGACTTTAGACGGTCGCATGGACAAGTCCCCAGTTTCTAGTGTCCATATCACCGGACCAAAATCTTCAAAAGATTTCATCTGGTTGGGCATCACTAGAGAAATTGGATTTTCCAGAATGGACAAGTTGAGTTGGTTGAAGTCTTACGGTTTGGGTGAATGGTTTGAGATCATTCCTCTTGTGAAGAAAAGTAAAAGCTCAATCAAGGATGAAGTCTTGGACCACATGAACTTTTTGATCAAGAATATGAAGCTCATCAAAACCAAGTACAAGATCGAGTATTCCCCTGCCGAAAAAGAAGAAGTCATCAAGAAGCTCCAAACCACTTCTCGTACCCCTCCGAAGCTTAAAGAAAAATCGGGGAAACGGGAATCGGTATTCCAAGACATGTCTAAGGAAGGTAAGGTTCCTAACACCTCCAACCTCGACCTGTCTATACTGACCCTTTGCAACTCATTCCTCCGGAACCATCATCATGGAGCCCCTCTATGGGATGTTCTTCCATGATGGTTTCATCCAGGTCAAGTTCTTTAGAGCAGCCCAAATTCCCATCGCCGACAACCTCTTCCTCCAAGGTCTTCTGAAGATCATTTCTTTCGGCCCCGATGGTGCAACTCTTAAATCTCGTTGAGCGATGTACTCAAGGAAAGAAGTCACATGCCAAAGGAACCATTAAAATATGCCTAGTTCCTTCTATCTCTTCTTTACTTGTATTGTCTTTTGATTCCTTATACTTTCAACTTGAACTAAATACAAGTAAATTTTCCTTTATTTTCTTTGTTGAAAATTCATTTATTCTTTTGTATATGTCGGATAAAGTAACAAATCCAAAAAAGACAAAAAGAATGGCCTATATGAAAAAGAACCCAAAAGAGTAAAAGAGGGCAAAAATGTTATACATTTCTACTTTACTCGAATTTTTCTATGTATAGGATATCATCCTCAAATAGGGGGAGATCGTTGGGTCACCAAAGATTTGAAGATGACCTCCCGATCCCACTTATAATCTTTGAAAAACAGCTTTTGTACTTAGATAAGTTTTAGGTTCTTTATAATAGCTTAGTCATGCTTTTAAAGATCGGTGAAGTCGAAGATCGGTCGAAATCAAGAAAAAGAGAATTTATCAATGAGGATTGAAGATGAACTTCTTAATACCAACTAAGCTAAACCTGCCAATTTTATGGAACAAATCGGGGACCTTCAAAAATCAGAGGCTTTTCTCTTTTGTTACTAAGATCAATTTTAGAAAGAAAATCGGTAAACCCTTTACAATAGAGGATATCTTCTATCTTGTCCCTTGCTAAGGAAGTATTCGACAATAGTACATCCATTTTTGTACCTGATAGAGACATTCTCTGAAGAACCTGAAGAAAATATATTTGTCTTCTCTACCTTTTTCAGGAGTTATCTACAACAAGGTCTGAAGGTCCACTTTGTCTCATGATAAGACAAAAAGGACACTTTGTCTTTTTGAATGACATCTCTGACATTCAATCCCAAAATGACAAGTGTCCCAAGCATTTAATGCACATGGTAGTATTTAAAACTGAAGACCCCTCCCATGTAAAGTTACGGTTTTATAAGAAATTTCTAAGTGCTCAAGCAAAATCGACAGACCCTCTCTCCTCAAGAACTTCATAGCTTTGTTCTTAGTGTTTTACAAGTTGTGTTCAGTTTTCTATTTTCTAAGTGAAAGATTGTTATGATAGATTTATCTATTCTTTTCCGCAACAATCTTAAAAAGTTTTCTATGTGTAATTCTTGATTTTATCATCAATAAAGAATTAAATTAAGTAAAAAATTTGAGTATTGTATTCAACCCCCTTCTATAATACTTGTTTACTTTTATCATTTCTTGTTGGGACTAACAAAAACTATAAGGGAAAGAAAAACCATTTTTATCAAATATATTGAGCTTACAAGAAAATGATATCAAGAGTGCAAAATCGACATTAAATCTCTTGAGTAAGGATTTACCGATTTAGGGTTTTAGGTTTTATGTTTCCTTTTAATATTTATTTAAGTCTTAATTAGGAGTCGTACATAATTATCAATTGTCCCCCAAGTTATATGTTTAAAAGAAGTAAAAAAATATGACTTTTTTACAAAAATAACGCGTTTTAACGCATTATAACGCACCATAAAACGCCATAACGTGTTACAACTGAAACCAAGACTTAAAGTTGTAACACCCTCAAGTTTGTAAAGAGAAACTAATTAAAAGTTTCGATATTTTATCAAGTAAAGGGTAAAAATCCCTTTCTACAAATCCATACATGGAAATACCTAAAATTTAATCATACATTTACTCCCAACAATCATTGACTCGAGGTTTATACCAAGACTAAATAAAGTCGGGTGTTACTAAACCCAATCCAGGTTGTTATTTCCAAAGTGCGGTATACTTCATCCAAGCTACTCTTTCTTGTTCATATAACTATCACTCATCCATTTACAGTGCCGCTAGTACTATTCCTCAACTTGAACATGATGCACAGGCCGATAAAGGATAAAGGCAAAGGTCTGATGACCCCTGAAGAAGAAGCCATCGACCTAAAAAGAAGAAAGGAAGAAAGATACAAGTGGTCTTTTGATTCTGATGTCCTTAAACTTCAACCTCCTCCGAATATTGGATCCCATCTGGGATGTCTGATGAGGAATTGAAATTTGCCAAAGTTGCTCAAAAAGCCTATGAGGGAAATCGGAGGCTAATTCTTCAACTGGCCGAAGAGGAAGTTGCAAAGGTCGAACTTCCCGATCCGATTGAAGCTCAAAAATCGGAGTTAGGAAGTGTTGAGAAGTCGGCCAAAGATGCTGAAGAGCTCAAAGACAAGAGTATTTGGTGGTACCGAAAGACTTTAGACAGTCACATGGACAGGTCCCCAATTTCGAGTATTTTTAATGACATCTCTGATCAGACCCTCTCTCCTCAAGAACTTCATAGCTTTGTTCTTAGTGTTTTACAAGTTGTGTTCAATTTTCTATTTTCTAAGTGAGATTGTTATGATAGATTTATCTATTTTTTTCCGCAACAATCTTAAAAAGTTTTCTGTGTGTAATTCTTGATTTTATCATCAATAAAGAATTAAATTAAGTAAAAATTTTGAGTATTGTATTCAACCCCCTTCTATAATACTTGTTTACTTTTATCATTTATTGTTGGGACTAACAAAAACTATAAGGGAAAGAAAAATCATTTATATCAAATATATTGAACTTACAAGAAAATGATATCAAGAGTGCAAAATCGACATTAAATCTCCTGAGTAAGGATTTACCGATTTAGGGTTTTAGTTTTTATGTTTCCTTTTAATATTTATTTAAGTCTTAATTAGGAGTCGTACATAATTATCATTTGTCCCCCAAGTTATATGTTTAAAAGAAGTAAAAAAATCATGACTTTTTACAAAAATAACGTGTTTTAACGCGTTATAACGCACCATAAAACGCCATAACGTGTTACAACTGAAACCAAGACTTAAAGTTGTAACACCCTCAAATTTGGAAAGAGCAACTAATTAAAAATTTCGATATTTTATCAAGTAAAGGGTAAAAATCCCTTTCTACAAATCCATACTTGGAAATACCTAAAATTTAATCATACATTTACTCCCAACAGTCATTGACTCGAGGCTTATTTCAATACTAAATAAAGTCGGGTGTTACTAAACCCAATCCAAGTTGCTATTTCCAAAGTGCGGAATACTTCATCCAAGCTACTCTTTCTTGTGCATATTACTAACACTCATCCTTTTACAGTGCCGCTAGTACCATTCCTCAACTGGAACATGATGCACAAGCCGACAAATAATAAAGTTAGACTAACGCCTATTGAGGTCAAAAGTTTTCATCATGATTATATAAATCGTTAAAAGGAACAAGTGCAACTTAAATCATGATTTCCAAAAGAATTTACTTTAAATATGAAAACGACCCGTTTTCCAATAACTTGTATTTTAGGTGATGGAAACACCAATATAAACGTTTTCCAACACACACAATTTAAAAGACGAAAACCCCAATATAAAACATTCCTTCGTAAAGTAAACTCAACCCAAAACGTGACTAGTAAAAGAATTCCCAATTTATAAAAACGTGGACAAAACTTTATATCCCGAAACATCCAAACACGGATGGGGCATAGTACTCAACCCATAAATTATAGATAGCAATATATATATATATATATATATATATATATATATATATATATATATATAAAGTGTCACCGAAAACATGGATAATAAAATTAAATATCCAAACAACATCTTTCGGTCACGGGGGAGACCCGCTTCCATTGTATGTGGCGGAACACAAAGTTAAGCCACATAACTATGTTATTCAACTACACCTCAGATCATGACTTTATTGCCTACTGTTAAACTCAGATAACTAGTTGATAGATTAACACACAACACAATATAAATCAAGAGATTAATGAATCAGAATAACATACCACAATCCTTGATTAAACAGTGAAAACCTTGTGTGTTCTTGATACCTTGAATGTGATTATAGAGAATACGGCTACCTCACTAATATGATAATTGTAACTTATGAGGATTAACCTAAAAACCTAATTAATCAAAACTATAAATACTTAGGAAGTATAAGCCTAATGGGCTTGGGCCCAACTACTAATAACTATTAACTTATTACAATTTGAACACTGAACTTTAACTTTAATCTTGAATACAATTTATGATCCAACAATCTCCCCCTTTGGATTCAAGATTAAAAAAAATTGGCAATTTGCTTCGGGTCTTCACTTCTCTTGAAAACTTGTTAACAGCTTCAGATCTTGTAGATTTACACAGTCTTCAAATTCCTCTTTTGAATGCAAGTGTCCTTCTGACGATCATCTTCAGTCAAGCTTTTGATAGATCAAATAAGTTCAGACACTTTGAATTCTTTGAAATCTTCAGCAACCAAAAATTCTTGTAATCTTCTTGTATTCTCCCTTTCTGATTATTCTCCCCCTTTTAGATTAGTCTCCCCCTTTTTGATGAGTGGTGAGAATCATCATCAAATGAAAACAATCTCCCCCTTTGTGGATGGTCATCAATTTAGCACTGTCTTCATGTACGGATCCCTGTGTGGAAATAAGAGCAGTCTTCCTAGATGGAAAGAGTGATTATTTCAATCTTTTCAGATTCAAATAATTAAAATGTGGTAACTCTTAATCAATAAATGACTCAGTTAGAATGTCTGTCAGTAACACAAAGTTACTATATAAAGAGTTGGTTTTGATGTTGGCTCCCCAGGACTTCCATTCAATCATCGAATAACACATGATTATCTATGAACGTTCTGACAGAAAACAAATTTATGTGTGCTCGTGCATGTGTATGAAAGAATTAAGCACCGATGATTGTTTTTCAATGTAGGCTCAAAATATGTAAACTTGTTGAGACGGCAACAAATTATACAAAGACTTAATGTGCATGAGAAAAGGTCGAAGGTGAGACAACTTTCCTTCTTTTTCAATATTAGTATCTTCCAAATGAAGAACCAATAGCGTATGTGTTGCTTCCCCATAAAATGTGAAACATTCTTTTTTTGAGAAAAGAATGAGTAGTTGGTGGGGTTGTATACAAGAGATGGCATGGGCTAGGTGCCTTTTTCAATGTCATTCACAAAGAAATGTGAAACAACAGATAATGTGGTTGCCCGACTCAGAAAGAAGTTTGGTGCAGAGTTTGATATTCTTTTACTCTGTTCTCTCACCCTCTTTCTTTTAATTCTCACTTCTAACCAATCTCTCTTTTCCATTTTACCTCTTCACACACCATCACTCAATTCTTTTGACCACTCTCTCCTCAATCACTCAGGGAATACTTCCTGGGTAGGAAATACTAGTTATCGTGAATCCATGGAAGTTCTGTTAAGCTTTCACACTAAATCCCATGTATTTTCCTAAAAGAACATGTTGTTCGACAGCTTTTTGTACATGAAAGCACAAAGGAATAAAATTACACATGAAGAATAAAATGTTGGAGAAATCAAAGACATTTCGTTTTTGACAATGCAATTCTCCCCTTCAAACAAAAAGTGGTTGGCAATTAAGCTCTTTGTCTATTAGGCATCCAAAAATCATTTAAAATCACACTTCACAATTCATGAAAATCTTTGAAGAATAGGAAGTGGTTTGAACATTTAAGAAACCATTTTCCACAAGTGAAAGTTGTTCATCTTTCAACAAGTGATAGAGTGTAAGGATTAGAAGAATATACATGTAAGTCAGAATCCTTAACTCCCTTGGAATGAATATTTTCATTTAAGTATCTTTAACAAAAAAAACTCATATATCCTCCCCCTTGATACCTGTAAAAAGTCAATTTAATCAGAAAAAAATATGACAATGATAGTAAAAGTCATATTTATCTCCTCCTAAAAGATATAACAGTTAACTCCCCCTCAAATCAAAAACTTCTATAAAAGATTTTATCATTTAAGCATCCTATCAGAAGAAAACATTTGAGTACGGGTTTTGAACTCTAGTATTCAAAAGCCAGATTACTTATTCTCCGGTGAGAATAGTATCGCTCATTTTTACCAATGAAGATCGAGTCCTAAGCTGTTATACTTAGAAGTGATATTTTTGACAATGAAGCAAGAGTCCTGATCTGTAGTTATCAGAAGTCATAGTTCTTTCTCCCCCTTAAACCTTTGGTGCCTGCAACACAGATTTAACTTTTGGTACCCACTGGTAATTGGGTCCTAATGGGTTAGTTGCAGTTCTAGTGGGAGATATAAAATAAGAACCATACCAGTTATTCATATAATCTTTTCTTACAAAATCATTTGATCCACAGTAGGAACAACTAATTTTCTTTTGTGTTAACCTGATCAGTTGATTGATAGTGTAAACCAGATTAGGTTTGCCAAAAGTTTTACTTTTTGAAGCATAGTTCCATTTAGCATTTGATGTATGCACAAATGATTTGTCGGTCTTCTTTTCCTCTGAAGATCCTTTAACTTTTCAGATCCAATTTCCTTTATCTTTCTCATCATCCCTTCTCCAGAAGCTTTTCTTTAAAGACTTAGTCTTCTTTAAGTTACCTGAACCATCAACATCTTTGTCATAGAAAAGGTTAGAAGGACGAATCTGATCTTTATGTTCAGAAGTATGATCATCAAATACATCAAACAAATGATTATTAGAAACATTAGTAAAACTTGAACTTGCTGCTGAATTGAATGAGCATTCGAATGCAGTCAGATCATCTCTCAGTGATTGATCTATTGAGTCTGGCGTCTTGTACTCAGCCAGCTTCACTTTGAATACGATCTCTTCAAGTTCCTTTATCTTTGATGACAAACTGTTTCTTTCCTTTGCAATCAGATCAAACTTCTTATGCAACTCAGATTTTGCATTCTTCTCCTTCAAGATGTTTGTTGACAATTCAGATAGCTTTCTTGTCAGCTTAGCTATCTCAGTCTCTAGATCTTTCTTTTCTTTAGAAAAGTCTTTATTTACATTCTTCATATCAGCTGTCTTCTTTTCTTTCTCAGCCTTTTCTCTCTCTAGAATGATAACTTTCTCAAAGTCTGAAACTTGTTGAGAAAGCCTAACACATTTAAGCTCTAAAGATTTCTTCTCTTCAAAGGCTTTTCCAGAGAAATCAGGGAATTTCTTGGCAAATTCTTTTCTTTCTTTCTCAATCTTTAACATCTCATCTTGAGCTATTGTGTTGTTTCTGTCTTGAGTTGCTTTTTCTTTCAGCATATTAATCTCAACCTCAAGACTGAAAACTTTATCTTTCAAATAATCCCTTTCATCAAAAATTCGAGAGTTTGTCTTTTTAAGCTCTTCAGATCTTTTTAGTTTTTCTTGAAGATGTATGATCTCTTTTTCTTTAGACTCAATTATTCCTGCAAAATCAATTTTAGAATCAGTAATGCATACTGAACAGATGAAATCTTTCTTTGAATCTTTTGAATTTTCTTTTAAAACATTGATCTGAGTAAGAAGAGATGAGTTCTGAATCTTTAAATCCTTGTTCTCAGCTTTAAGAGGTAATATCTCGGATTTGAGCTTTTTATTCTCCTTTTCACAATCAACGTCCATGCTTGAATATCTTGACAACTGTCCAGCAAGACGTTTAACATTTGCTTTTGCTTCAGAAAGAGTTATCTTGTCAAAATCATAGCTATAACCTTCAGACATCTTTAGCTGTATGGTTAAAAAGCAAACTTATCTGTACCAAGAGAATCAACTATATGAGATTTTTAGAATCAAGAATTGGAAAAACTACACTAAAAAATTTCCAGAAAAATAAATTTCCAAAAATAATCAAATGTAGAATTTGCACAGTATAAAACTCAAATTTAATCACAGAAAATCTGGCGCAAAATTAAGCTAAGGCAGTGGCGCAAAGGACGGTTTGTGCGAGAGACAGGTCGCGCGAAGTATGGTTTTGCGTGAACAGTGGATGGCGCAAAGCTTAGGTTTGCGCGAGCAACAGATGGCGCAAGAATGAAATTTGCGCTAGACGTGGGTCGCGAGAAAGGAGTTTTGCGCGAGCCGTGGGTGGCGCAAAACAAATGTTTGCGCGAATAGGCAATGACGCAAAGTAGATAGACCGGAGTCTTACTTGACCGGGGTCCTGCTCGACCGGGGTCTTGAGATCGACCGGTGAGTTGCTCGACTGGGGAAAACCTTCGACCGATAATATGCTTTGACCGGTATCTTGCTCGACCGGACTTAAGAGTCGACCGGTTCTTAGTGTCAACCGGTATCCTGTCGACCGAAAAAGTGTATGACCGGTATGCATACCGGGATGGAGTGATGTGAGGAGACCGGTATGTATCGACTGGTATCAGATTTTGACCGGTGTTCCACGACCGAGGTGGACTGTGTGTTAACCGGGCGACCGTAGTGAACCGAGGTCGACCGATATTGTGTTGACCGGTATGGACCGGTATGCTACTATGACCGGTACCGGACTGATGAATAACGACCGGTATGTTCTTGAAGGTCTACCCAGAACGACGATAATTAACCCAGAAATCACAACGAACACAGAAATTGAATGCAAAAATTCAAACTTTAGAGTCCACAATCATATATCGACCAATACCTAGATGCAAACAATGATTAAAGCTCACTTTTTATCATTCAATTTGAAGGAGCCAGTATCGATAGTTATATTAACCCAGATCCAAAAACTATCAAACAGCCAATCAATAGATGATTTACAATGCAATTAACCAATCAGATAACGTTCAATAGCATAAAACACATCTAATCAATTCGATTTTAAGCATAAAAACACATAAATTCGAGGAATCGATTATCGCACAGTAAGATGTCGATGAACAGTGAAATTGATGAACATTAAAATCCAAAAAAAAACTTGATTCTTTAGGCTCTGATACCACTTGTTAAACCCAGATAACTAGTTGATAGATTAACACACAACACAATATAAATCAAGAGATTAATGAATCAGAATAACATACCACGATCCTTGATTAAACAGTGAAAAACCTTGTGTATTCTTGATACCTTGAATGTGATTACAGAGAATACGGCTACCTCACTAATATGATAATTGTAACTTATGAGGATTAACCTAAAAACCTAATTAATCAAAACTATAAATACTTAGGAAGTATAAGCATAATGGGCTTGGGCCCAACTACTAATAACTATTAACTTATTACAATTTGAACCCTGAACTTTAACTTTAATCTTGAATACAATTTATGATCCAACACCTCAAGTCCCCAATAATGTCGTATCCTTTATTGTCTGTTCATTTTCTAGTAAGTTACAACCTCAAGGTTCCCAATAGACCTTTAATGCATACTTACTAACATTCAAGATAGGAGTCTCAAACTCTCTACTTGATGACCCCAAGATGTTTAACCCTTGTGCACAAGAGTTGGAGCATCTAAACCACAAAACCCATGGTTCCGGATTACAACCCATAAAGGTTCATCTCCGTAAAACCGGGACAACAACAATGCCAACACGATATTTTTCTTAAAGTGAGAATATCAAGACTCTTCACTATTAAATATGACTGACTTAGATGTCTATGGATCCAATGAATTACAGTCTAAAATACATGACTCCAACTGAATGACACACTCAATCAAAACTTGTATTCGGAAGTGTTTGGCGGATGAAGAAAGCGACATCCATCTTTCCGAGATAAGAGTGGATGAGGGTAATCGATGTGTGGAGGAACCCGACGCTATCCTAGAAATAAAGTCTAAGAAATTGCGTCACAAGGAGGTCACTATGGTTAAGGTGCATTGGAGGCATCATCGTGGAGCCAATGTGACATGGGAAGCCGAGGAGGACATGAAGCGGAGATACCCTCACTTGTTCGTTTGATCAAGATTTCGAGCACGAAATCATTTCCAAGTCGGGGAGGATTCTAACACCCGGAATTTCGATTAGTAAGTTTCCGTTCATCTTTAGTCATCTCTTCGTCTTCCGTTTATCTTTTTGGGTTAAGTATGTTGTAATTTCGAACCTTAAATCAACCCATGCGATAATCTCGAGTTTTGATCTTTTTTCGGGCTCGGTACGTGTGGCGCGAGAGTGACTCGCGATAGTGACATGTGTCACTATCACTTGGGATAATCGCCTGGAGAGGACCACCCGCGGTACAATCTCCGCGAGAGTGCCCTCGCGATAGTGACAATGTCACTATCGCGTGGCAAGGTCGCCGTCGGGGTCTGTCTTGGTTAAAATACGAAGTTTGACCTCTTTCTCATTTATATCTCATCCATTTCATTTATTTCACTCTCTCTTAACCTCTCCCCTTCCAAGAACCGAACCTAGGGTTCCATTAATCCTTATCTACCTCATTTATTGCTAGTAGTTGGGAGCATCATCTAAGGATTCAAGTTTTGTGCATTAAATCACCTCCTCCATTGTCATCTTCTCCAAGGATCAACTAGGGTTTTGGATTTTCTTCAAAAACCCACTTGGTGAGTTCATACTTCCATTTTCCAAACCTTATACATGTCAAAACATATATTTTAAACTCCTATATATCTCCTTGGTTTTGGATTCATGTTTATTACATTTTGACCTAACTTGAGTATTGGGAGATTTTGGGGTTTCCAATCACTTTCAACTAAAATGAAGGGTTCCATCTTATATGACGTAAAATGAAGTATTACTTGCACATTTATGTGAGATACTTGAAAGAATGTATATAATCTCATTTTATGATTTTCATTCTTATTAGCAGTTAAACATGGAAATGCATATTTGAAAATAAATGGTATTGAGAACTATATGTTTAACTATAGTTGGTCACAAATGAAATTGTGACAAATGACTATTACTAGTTGATCCATAGATATTGAGTCGGCTTATATTTGGGATGTTTTTCCCCTTGTAGCTAGTTGAGACATTGGGTCCTCGGAGGCAACTTGGTACGGCTATGTGGGATCGGTTACTAGCCATGGACCGTAAATGTAATCCTAGTGAACGAGTATGACTTGGTTTCCTCGGGTGCCCTCCCCCCACATCTTAGTATGGACCGGCGTTGTTCGTGGCCATGGTTTCCAAGTATTTAGCTCATAACTCGGGTTGTGGCTTTCTTTTGTGTTCCGCTACAATCCTTGGTAAATCGGGTCTCCCCCGTCATCGCAAGATGTAAATTTTGGACCGAAAGGTCCTTACGTGATTAACATTTCAACTGCAAATTCAACTCTCTTGAAAAGGTTTTCCTTTCGTTACAATTGTATATATTTCTTTAAAATTATAAATTGTATGTTCTCACTAGGCTTTAAGCCTAACACTTTTTCTCAAATGATGTGTATAACAGGTTCCTTTAGCGGTGGGTTGCCACAGGTTTGAGTGACGAGCGTGGGGCTTAAGGCATTTTTGGGATGATTAGATATTTGGTGTTTCGGCGTTTAGACAATCTCCTTATTTTGTGAATTTGGGTTGACAACCGATGTAATCTAGATAGTACATGTTTAGATTAGTTTGTTGTTGATTTCCATTTTCGTTCACAGGTTTGTAAACGCTTATTACGTTTACCCTTTTTGGGTGGTTTATTCCAAATACAAACGTCATATTGCCAAATTTTTAGTTTTTTAAATTACTCTAAATTTTAGGGTGTTATAGTTAACTGTATCAAACCATGTGCATTTGAATATTGAGACAACACATCGACCGAATATATACCCATGGTATTCTATCTTTTGCACTTCATCCAACAATCCATAGTAGTCTTCATCATACTCTGAGTAACAAGAGCCTCTCACGCAAACTCCACTATTATGTGTGGTGTGATTCCTACCGTGAGTTTGAGTGTGGAACTTGTAACCATTTACAAAAAAACCCGGGTGTGTCCAAGCCCATCGTAGCGGTCTTTGTGCCAAAACTTTCCAGTGGTCGATTGAGGGGTCGGGCCGAGTCATAACCTATATTATAAGACATTATTTCATTTGTAATATTATATTAAGTACATATAAATGATGATGAATAAAATTTCATATGTATACTTACGTAGCTCTCAAACCAATCAGCAAATTGGTCACCTCTACGTTTGTCGAGCCCCTCTTCATCGTTATACGACTCCAAACGTTTAATCCAATCATTGAAAATAGTTATGAAAGGAAAAACTTCTTCACAATTAAGCAAGATGTATGTGTGAGCTTTGTGCATATCTACCTCTGCTAGATGACAATGTCTTCCGACCTTATCGTATAATGGACGACAGGGGGTTTTAAATATGCTTAAGCATTGGTCAGAAGACTCACATTCGGGGGAAATTTTTTGAGGCTCATGGTTTAGCCGCGTCTCGACCGTTGGTTCAAAATACAACGCGCAATAGGTAGATAGTTCGTTCACCAAATATGACTCCACAATTGACCCTTATACCCTTGCTCTGTTTCTCACTGTCCTTTTCAAGGACCCTAGATGTCTCTCGTAGAGATACATCCATCTGTATTGAACCAGACCCCCAACTAGTACCTCTTGTGCCAGATGTACCACAAGGTGTTCCATGGAATCAAAGAACCTCGGTGGAAAGACTTTTTCCAACTTGTATATCGTTTCTACTATACTTGTCTTCAATTAAATCAAGTCCTCAACGTGTAACACCTTGGAGCATATTGCACAAAGAATGTGCACAACTCAGTGATAGCATCCCATATTTGGGTCAGTACCATCCCTTTAATAGTAATAGGGAGCAACCTTTGCATGAACACGTGACAATCATGACTCTTGAAACCATAGAAACTACCATCCTCAAGGTTTACTAACGACCCTATGTTGGAAGCATAGCCGTCTGGAAGTCAAACCATGCATATAGAAGAAACCCGGATTGGGTTTGTGCGCTTGAAAGCTCTAAATGTCGATATTCGGTAAAGAAAAAACATCAAAATGGTTTAAAGCGTAAATTGTTACTCTAAAACATATTGTTACTATTGAACAATCAAGTATGTGAATCTGAGGTCTATTTGCACTCTAAAACTTAGGGTTTTATGCTTAAAGTAGTAAATATTGATCAATAATTGCACTCCTTAATGTCTTGTACCTGAATCGAGAGGTCGTCGGTCAAGTCTGTGAATCGAGACTCGAGAGGTCGTGAATCGAGTACTCAAGTCTTGTCGTTGGTCAGGTCTATGAATCGAGTACTCGAGAGGTTTGTGAATAGAGACTCGTTGGTCGAACACTCAAATCTGGTCTTCGGTCGACTGGTCGAGAGTTCAAGTGAGGGGAGACGCCGAGAGGGGACTGTCGGACTACCGAGAGGGGACTAGTGGCGACGATGGTGGTGATGGTTCGCTGGAGAGTCATGAAGAGAAGAAGAAAGAGTGGCAGTGGTCGCGTTTGGCGGTGGTAGGGCGACGGTGGTGGTGGTGGTTCACTGGAGAGTCAAAAAGAGAAGAAGAAAGAGTGGTGGCGGCGGTGCTGGTAATCGAGAAGAAGAGAAGAGAAGAAACCGTGAAAGTGGAAGAAAGAAAAACCTAAGTCTAATTTCAGGTGGTTTTCGGCGGATTACCGGCGGATATGTCCGCCGAAAACCAATTTTTTTTAAAAAAAATGAATTTTCCGCCTAAAATTCGAAAATTTTGAATTTCCAACAGATTTGTTCGCCGGAAATCCGCCGGAATATTTTATTATTATTATTATTATTATTTTGGAATTCTTTTTTTTATATTATTATTATTATTACTACGTACCCATCCAGATCCATTAAATACCGGTAAATCCTATCCACCGGGTACGTTAAAACCCAACTTGATCCGTTAAAGCCAACGGGATCCATGAAAACCAACTGGTTCTATTAAAGCCCAACCGGATCTATTAAAGACCAACTAGACCGTTAAAGCCCAATTGGGTATGTTAAAGCCCAACCGGGTACGTTAAAGCCCAACTGTGTACGTTAAAGCCCAACCGTATCCATTAAAGCTCAACTGTATCCATTAAAGCCCCACTGGGTACGTTAAAGCCCAACTAGATCCTTTAAAGCTCAACTGTATCCATTAAAGCCCCACTAGGTACGTTAAAGCCCAACCGGATACATTAAAGACCAACTGGTTACGTTGAAGCCCAACTGGGTACGTTAAAGCCCAACTAGGTACGTTAAAGCCCATCTAGATCCGTTAAAGCCAACCGGATACGTTAAAGCCCAACTCGATCCATTAAAGCCCAACGAGGTACGTTAAAGCCTAACTGTGTAGTTAAAGCCCAACTAAATCCCTTAAAGCTCAACTGTATCCATTAAAGCCCCACTGGGTACGTTAAAGCCCAATTGGATCCATTAAAGCCCAACCGGGTACGTTAAAACCCAACTATGTAGTTAAAGCCCAACTAAATCCCTTAAAGCTCAATTGTATCTATTAAAGCCCCACTGGGTACGTTAAAGCCCAACTGGATCCATTAAATCCCAACCGGATCCATTAAATCCAAACCGGATCCATTAAAGCCCAACCGAATCCATTAAAGCCCAACCGGGTACGTTGAAGCCCAATTGTGTAGTTAAAGCCCAACTAAATCCCTTAAATCTCAATTGTATCCATTAAAGCCCCGCTGGGTACGTTATAGCCCATCTAGATCCATTAAAGCCCAATAGGATCCATTAAAGCCCAATCGGATCCATTAAAGCCCAACTAGGTACGTTAAATCCCAACTAGGTACGTTAAAGCCCAACTGAGTACGTTAAAGCCATACTGGATCCATTAAACCCAACTGGATCCATTAAATCCCAACCGGATCCATTAAAGCCCAACTGTGTATGTTAAAGCCCAATTAAATCCCATAAAGCTCAACTGTATTCATTAAAGCCCCACTAGGTACGTTATAGCCCATCTAGATCAGTTAAAGCCCACTAGGATCCATTAAAGCCCAACCGGATCCATTATAGACCAACTAGGTACGTTAAAGCCCAATTGGGTACGTTAAAGCCCAACTGGGTACGTTAAAGCCATACTGGATTTTTTTAAAGCCATATTGGATCCATTAAACCCAACTGGATCAATTAAAGGCCAACCAGATCTATTAAAGCCCAACTAGATACATTAAAACCCAACTGCATCCATTAAATTCTTTTAAGAAACTAAATCTTTAACTATTTTTTGTGTTTTCGACGGATTTTCGACGGACTTTAAATTTTTTTATTTTTAAAATTCTTTTAAGAAAACTAAATCTTTAATTATTTTTTGTGTTTTCGGCGGATTTTCGGCGGCTTTTAATTTTTTTTCGTTTAAAATTCTTTTAAGAAAAATAAATATTTAATTATTTTTTGCGTTTTCGGTGGATTTTATGTAACACCCCGATTTTCGAAAGGTATCATTTCGAGTTAATAAGAAATCGGTATTTTAAGGGAAAAAGAAGATATAGGATTTTGGGCTTGAATCCTAGATTTTATAGTTTTGTTGGATGAAGGATTCAATTACGAGTCCAACGGTTCTTTCTGGAGCAAAATCGGAGCTAAAACGAAGAAGTTATGGCCAAAACAGTGATCGGGCATGAAAAATGAAGAAAATCGGACGAACAGTGCACGGGGCGACTTTCGGGGCAACTTAGGGTCATCCGGGCGACTTAGGGACATCCGGGCGAGTTCTGGGATGACTTAGGCTGCGTGGTAACCTGCGCGGAGCCCTGTTCGACCATAAAACCTGATTTACAGCCTAAAACTTCATTTCTTCATAACTTTTGCATCACAACTCCGTTTTTGGTGATTCAAACTGCCATGGTTTCATTTTTTAGAGATCTTCAAGGATATATCAAGAGATTGCAAGTCTATTGGAGAATACAAGAGTATTTTGTGGTGGTAAGCTCCTCATCTCTCTCAATGTTAAGCTAGGGTTTGATGATTTCATACTCTTCCCTTTCATCCTTCAACTTGGGTGTGATTTTGTTGACTTGTGTAGTGAAGGTAACCTTGTAGATGTGTTGGATCTAAGATCTATATAGATTTCTTGGAGATTCAAGCCTTCATCAAAGGATATTCAAGTTTTGGGTGTAAAACCTAGATTTAGCCTAAATCTAGCAAGGTGAGTTCAAGTTGATTTGTGAAAACGTTGTACATGCCAAAATGTCCATTTTAAAAGTGTGTATGTGTTTTATAAAATGTTGAGTTATTTGGAAATCTTTGATTATTTGAAGTATTTAACTTTATAAACTTTGTAAAACACCTACGTTTGGGATTTTTGGGCATTTTGATAAAGGTGTCACAAATGAATGTGTTTTGATGATTTATTGCATAAGTAGATCTTTGGTCAAAAATACACTTTTAGCGTTTGGTTCGTTCTAAGGAATGAAAATGGAAATGGTAATGATAATAAAGTATAATAGGAATCATTATATCTTATTCCATTATATTATATTAATGAAATTCCTTTATTATATTGATGTTTAAAAAAAGAAAAAAGAAAAAAAAAACACTCCATCGTTGTCTTCCCCACATCTTCCCTGTTTCAATTCACCCCACCATCTTCCCTGTTTCATTTCACCACCATCTTTCCCATTTCATCCATTATCCATAAAGGAATTTCAGTAATATTATTGATGTTTAAAAAAAAGAAAAAAAAAAGCCCACTCCATCGTTGTCTTCCCCACCATCTTATCTGTTTCATTTCACCACCATCTTCCCCATTTCATCCATAAATCCATGACCACGAGATTGGAAAATCGAACAAGATGAGATTGGAATACTAGATGGAAAATCGATTTGAAAAAACCCTAATTGGGATTGGATTACGAGAATCACAGGACCAGATTTGAAAAACCCTAGATGAAAATAAAGATACCCTCGATTTCTTCTGCAGGTAGGAAGATAACCTCGATTTCTTCTTGTTCTTGCGAAAGTGAAATGGAATCAAGAAGAGAAAGGGCATCTATGACGTTGGGGGAGGTGGAAGGCCAAGAAAAATGGAAACATTTCATCCCCTGGGCTCCAATCGATCATCAACAGATATTGAAATGGGGAAGATGACATAGGGAAGATGGTTGTGGGTTTAGAATGGGAAGATGTATAGATCGGTTGATTCCCCCCAATTTGTAGAGGAATGGTTTTTACACATTTCTATTATAATGATTGATTAGATTCCTTGCAACCAAACACTATCAATCATTCCATTTTCATTCCCTTTTTGAACCAAACAGATACAATGGATATCATTCCCATTGATTACCTTCTAATACCCCCAACCAAACACCCCTTAAGTATTTTTCGGGTTTTATGCATCATTCGTGAAATGGGATGTTTTATAAAGTATTACTTGCACATTTATGTGGGGTACTTGAAAGAATGTATATAGTCTCATTTATGATTTCATTCTTATCAGCAGTTAAACATGGAAATGCATATTTGAAAATAAATGAGTCTTGAGGACATTTGTCCGGTTTAATAGCCCGTTGTGGAGTTTTGAGTATGATGGCGGTTAATGCGCATCATTTGTGAATTACATGTTTTGAGTGTGTTGGTCATTCAATTGGAGTCATGTACTGTTTTAGACTGTAATGCAGTGGATCCGTAGGCATATGAGTCAGTCTTTATTATTTAAAAAGGAAAATGGGCTATTATTTATATGTTGGCACCAGAATTAGTTATGGGATTTCGAGGATAATACGGTGAGGGCTCGTGGAGTCCAATACCCGGACCTGCATCCATGATTTAATTTCTAAGCCTGTTTTTATAGGATAGTCACTTCCTATTTGTAGCTAGTTCAGACATTGGGTCCTCGGAGGCAACTTCGTACGGTTATGTGGGACCGGATACTAGCCATGGGCCGTAAATGTAATCCTAGTGAATGAGCATGATTAGGAATCCTCGGGTGCCCTCCCCCACATCTTAGTACGAGTCGGCGATCTCATGGCCATGGGTTCCTAGTATGGTGAGCTCAGTAACTTGGAATGTGGCCTACTTTTGTGTTCCGCCACTAGCCTTGGAATTCGGGACTCCCCCGTCACCAAGAGGTGTTGTTTTGGGGTATTTAGTTTTATTCTTGTTTTCGGTGACGCTTTGAGTTTGGGTTATCTCCCTTATGCAATAATTTTTTAGACTTGAGTTTACTCATATTTTGGTCGTTTGTTTTATAAAGTTTACTCAAATTTCATTATTCGAGCATTACCATTATCCTCGTTTTGAGTAAGTTTTGGATTGAATTATTTCATGAAAGAATGTTTTGGCGTTGAGGCGTCCATCTATGAAATGCATATTATTGGTGAAGGAGTTGTTCTCTTATTTTAAAGTAATCATTTTTAAATGATCATGATTATAAGTTACAACATTTCCATTTTACGCTTTCCTTTATAATAATGATATAAAACTCTTGAACTCACTAGGCGTTAGCCTAACCTTTTTATTTGTCGGCATGTGCATCAGGTTCCATTTCGGGATTAGTTCTAGCGACGCTGTGAAGAGATGAGTGCTAGTTGTGTACTCGAAGAGGTGATTAGCTTGATGAAGTCTTCTGCACTTATATTGGAGATAGCGATTGTTATTGGGATATAGTAACACTCGACTTTAGTTAGTCTTTATGTAAGACTTTAATAATTTTGTTGATGTTTCAACCTAGAAATGTATTTCAATTATGGACTGGTAGTAAGAGATTTTATTATCGTTTAAGGTATTGTTGAAAGTTTTTAATTAGTCGCTCTTTCCAAATTTGAGGGTGTTACAAGTTGGTATCAAAGCTTAAGTTCGAGAGAATTAGGTGTTGATTTTGGATGCCTAGACTCGAACTAGCGTTATTTTAAGTGATTGAAAGTGAAGTTGCACTAATAGGCACTTTAAGATAATATGTTTTGAGGCTAATGGAGTCCCTAGGAACGGAAGTCACGTCAAAGGTAACAAGGATGATCATGTACCGTATGTTCATAATAGCACCTGGCCAGTGTTATGGTGAACCTACGAGTTACATGAGTATATTTGGACTACTGGGATGCGACAACCGTTGGGGTAGTGAAGAAGTTTTTAAGTGGGTAGCCATTAGAAGTGTTAGACCACAGTCTCATTGGATTCCAGATCATCCAAACTGAAGATCGCAATCTGAAGCTAAAGCCGGAACGTCGACTCTTGATAATAAGGTCTATGTCGTTTGTAATAAATGTCAATGTAATTTAATGTAATTGTTTGTTTATTATATTAGTTTACTTAGATTAATTATCTAAGTTATAAATATTGTAAAAGGTAACTTAGTTTGTTGCTAAGTTAGTTTCTAGTTTAGTTAGCTATATAATATCTAGATATTGTATATCTAGATATTTAGTTGTTAGTTTTATTGTTTAAATATTACAACTTGCTCTTGCAAGATGTAGATAGTGTGTTAGACACACTTGGTTAGATTAAGTGTATCTCAAACTCTCAAAAGATCAGATCATACATTAGATCACATAGATAACACAAAAACACACACAAGAAAGTGTAAAAGAGAGAAAACATTGAGAACACATCAAGAGCTTAATCATTCAACCTTGTAATCGTTTCTATATTCAATACAGGTTGGTAATCGTTAATGTGTTGTTGTTTCTATAAAACTTGATAGTAGTATTGTTGGACCGACAATTGGTATCAGAGCCTGATTAAGATCAAATCAAGTTTTAAAAGAAAACGTCTCTGTGTTCTGTGTGAAAATCTTTTTCGAGATTTAAACTGTTTTAGGTGTTAGAATCGATCAGATTGTGATCGATTTACATGCTAGATCGAGTTGTATGTGTTTAATTTCATTTTAAAGCTTAAATCGAGTTCCAATTTGTGATTTTTGCGAGTGAACTGTCGAGTGAAGAAGGTCACTGTGCGATCAAAATAATCTTCAAAAAGTGTATTTTAGTGAGATCGAGTGCTCATAATCTGTTCTAGAAGTGATTCTAGACACATTGGTAGTGTTTGGTTGTGCTAATCATTGCAGGAACAAAGATTTAGTCGAATTTTGAAAGTACAGGTCGAATAACCCGCAAACCAGAGGAAGAATAACACGCAAAGTCCCACTTTGCGCATCCCACTACAAACGCAAAGCAGACTTTGCGGCTCCCACTACAAACGCAAAGCTTACTTTGCGGTTCCAACATCAATCGCAAAGTCTACTTCTCGGCTCCCAAAGCACCTGCAAACCTCAACTTTGCGCTTCCATCTAGACCCGCAAACCTCAGTTTGCGCTTCCCACTAGACCCGCAAACCTCCATTTGCGCGTCCCATTAGAAACGCAAACCAGACTTAGAATTTTTTTCTGAGATTTTTTTCGAAACTGTAATAGGGACCCCCGTGCTAAGTCTGCCTAGGGGGACAAAATTTCTTGTGTGATCAAAATTTACCTAGGTTAACGATCATATCTGTCAAGTTTTTTCTCTTATTCAAACAAGATGACATCCAGAGAAGCCCTTGCAATAGGAACTGACACCAAGCCACCAGTTCTCTTCAAAGGAGAATACGAACAGTGGAAGGATAGGTTTCTAAACTTCATTGAAAGACAGGATTTGGGTAATTTTATTATACAATCCCTAGAAGAAGGCCTAATGGAAACACGGTATAGGGAGCCAGCAACAGGAACTCAAGAAGCAAGGGTTGCACTCTCTTATACAGATCTAACAGGTGATGCTAAGCTAAGAGCAAAAGGTGACAGGTTAGCCAAGTCATACATTCTACAAGGGATTACAAATGAAATCTATGTAAAGATTGACAGCTACAAAGCCTCAGCCAAACAAATGTGGGATCAATTAGAGAAAATGATGTTGGGTTCAAAGATTGGGAACCAACTGAAAATCTCTAACTGCCTACACAGTTTTGAAGAATTCAAAGGCAGAACTGGAGAAACTCTAGAAGGAACATATGATAGGTTTGTGACATTGCTAAACGAATTGAGCAAGAACAAGGTCAACAAATCTCAAATCGAGCTGAATATCAAATTCCTGAGTATTCTACAACCAGAATGGAAAAGTTTTGCCAGGCAGATGAGGCAGATAAAAGACCTGAATGAGATTCCACTTCACGAGGTGTATGAAACCCTCCGACAAAATGAAGATGAGGTGGATGAAATTCTAGCAAAAAAGAGAAAAGGAAAGACAGTTGAAGACACAGTCGCTCTTGTTGTGAAGAAGAAGAAGAAGAACAAGAACAAGACGATTGTGTATGAATCAGAAGAAGCTGAAGCTGATGTTGTCTCTGACTCGGATGAAAATGAACAAATGCAGCAAGCAATGCAGTTTCTAACAAATGCATTTCAGAAAAAGTTCTACAGGAATCCAACGTCAAACAGTCAGAGGTACTCTTCTGGACCCAACAACTATGCTCATAAGGAAAGAATTGAAGGAAGCAGATATGAAGGAAATAGGTATGAAGGGAAAAGATTTGAAGGGAAGAGACAAAAGGAGAAGAAATCTGATGAGAGAAGATATCAGACAGAAGGAAACAGATTGGAAGAGAAGAAACCGGAAGAAAGGAAGTACAAAGCTGAAGGATCAAGTCAGCCAGGACCACCGATGTGCTACAACTGTGGCAAAACCGGTCACTTTGCCAAGGATTGCCGAATATCAAAGGTTAGAAACTCCGACTTCTACAAGAACAAGATGCTTCTTGCAAAGCAACAGGAGGCAGGAAAGGTGCTGATGGCTGAAGATGAATACTGGCTGGATCACTCAGATGAAGAAGAAGATGAAGAAGAAAAGGATGAAGCCGTCAATATGTGCTTGATGGGCAAAATCGAATCAGATACTGAAGTTGATTCAGAAAATGAAGAAGAGGAGGTATGTGATTTATCGTATAAATCTTTAATGAATAAAATGCATGCTATGGTTTTAAAACAAGAAGAGTTAGAATCTAATCTTAAGCGAGAAAAAGGTGTTATTATTAATAAAAACCAATTGATACAGAAACTTAGCGATGAAATTGCTGAGAAGAAAGTATTAGTTGAGGTTTTACATACAAACGCTGACACCAACGCAAAAGAACAGACTATAATTCTAAAAGAGAATAGTGAACTCAAGTCTAAATTGACAAAAAGTGAGATTGATTTTTATAAGCTTACTGAAGTGCATTCTTTATATACTAAAGAAAACAAGACCTTAATTGCTAAATTAGATGTTTTGGAAAAGAAGCTATACTCATTAGGTCAAAGTGAGCAAACCATTCATCTTAACAAACCGAAAAAGAACAAAGAAAATTGGGGAATCGGTTATGTGAAACCTCAACGTCTTCAAAAGGGTATAAGAGAAGTGCCTGCACTTTATGACTATACCTCTATGCTTGTTTCTCACCGAATCGCCTCATTTAAAGTTTTTAATACTAAACTATCAGAAGAGGATGAAGCCAATGAATTTGAAAAACGGATGAAGTCAACTAAAGTTCACGCTCCATTTTATTATGCGAAGTTGAATAATAGTTATGACTTTCCAAATGATGAAAAGAAATCTCTTTCAACTGACTACTTTCAAAGTTATTCTGAAAAAGAAATGGAGGCGAAGCCTGTTATAGGTAAAATTTATGTCCCTTCTCTCGTGTTAGAAAGTAAAATTTCTGAACTCGAGACCTCTTTATCAGATGAAAGACTTATGATTGAGATTCAACAAAAGGTTTTTTCAACTGTTATGAAAAATGTTGTTTTTACAAAGGCTTCTACTTCTAATGACATGTTTGGTTCATCAAACGAAGAGTTTAATTTTCTTAATTCTGACGGTGGTTTAGATGGTTGTTTTGAACAAATTGATTTTAATGCGAAACTTCCTAACCATGCATCTTTTGTTAAGAAAACTTCAAGAAAAACCAGTTTGTCTGTGTTCAGTGCAAAATCAACGAAAGCTTTCGTTGATAAATCAGTCTCTGTGAATGCTAAGAGTGCTAAAGGTAAGAAAATATCTCAGCATTCACAGAAACCAACCACTACTGGTAATTCTAAGAAGAAGCATTCAGTTGTTGCTCAAAGGTCTAACTCACCAGTTTTACATGTTTCAGATATGAGCAAGTCAAGACATGAAGCCCATTCTCAATGGCAACCAAAACGGAAGCTTGACAAGGCCGTTTTATCGTCTAGTAGTGTTAATTGTAATAAGACTTCGCTTACTAAAGATGTTGTGATTGCTGAAATTACTGTTTTGAATCCAAAACTTGTTGTTTCTCGTAAACAATATACAATGAAGCAATTATTTCAGTTATCTTTATCTGCTGGAAAGTCCTCTATCTATAATAAACATGTTTCTATTACTTGTCAAGATTCTGGAGATTGGTTTGGAAATTACCATGTGCATTCATCTCATACCAACTCTCATGCTTTTCAAAAGAACAAAGGATCCAATTTGAAATGGATACCAAAATCTTGTGCTAACACAGCAGGACCCAAATTCCAGTGCGTACCTAAGGCTAAATCTGTGTTGCAGGCACACAAAGATTAAAGAGAAAGCGACTTCTGATTATGTACAGATCAGGACTCGTTCTTCAATGTCAAAATAGGTTTTTGGATAATGCAGTTCAAAACCCGAACATCAAAGTCGAAATAGGCTTTTGAACAAATCAGTTCAAGACCCGCACTTCGATAATCAAAGTGAATATTCCAAAGTTGTCGTATAAATATCTAAATTTCCAATTTCTCTTATGCAGACCAGTCATACATGGTTCTTGGACAGCGGTTGTTCCAAGCACATGACAGGGCAAAAGGAGATACTGTCCAACTTTAAAGAAAAATATTGTGGAACAGTAAGATTTGGCAACGACCAGTTTTCTCCAATCATGGGATATGGTGATGTACAACACGGCAATGTAACTGTCAAGAGGGTGAGTTATGTAGAAGGCTTACGACACAACTTGTTCAGCATAGGTCAGTTCTGTGACAAAGACTTAGAGGTCAACTTCAAAGCCAAAAGATGTTCCGTTCGCAATGAAGAAGGCGAAGAACTTTTGGTCGGTAAACGAGAATCAGACCTCTACACAATCAATTTATCAGATGTCCAGACTGACAAGCAAGTTTGTCTACTATCGAAAGCTTCGATGAAACAAAGTTGGTTATGGCATCGACGTCTTTCGCACCTCAACTTTCGGTACATCAACGATCTGGTCAATGGAAAGCTCGTCAAAGGACTTCCAGAGCTGAAATATGAAAGAGAACATCTATGCGCAGCTTGTGAAAAGGGGAAGATGAAGAGGGCACCTCATAAACCGAAGCCTGAACCAAGTACAAAAGCTCTTTTAGAGTTATTGCATATGGATCTATGCGGTCCAATGCGCACTCAAAGCTTAGGCGGAAAGAAGTACATACTCGTGATTGTGGACGATTATTCGCGGTACACATGGGTCAAGTTTCTACGTACAAAGGATGAAACACCAGATGTTATCATTACATTCCTGAAAACGACCCAGGTGAATCTACAGAAACCGGTCAAGATTCTAAGAACAGACAACGGCACAGAGTTCAAGAACAACAAAGTTGAAGAATATCTCGAATCTGTTGGGATTTCACATCAATACTCTGTTGCTCGAACGCCTCAACAAAATGGAGTAGTTGAAAGAAGAAATCGAACGCTAGTCGAGGCTGCTCGTACTATGCTAAGTCATTCCAACTTACCTCTGTTTTTGTGGGCAGAAGCTGTTTCGACCACGTGCTACACACAGAATCGATCCATGATTCATCGAAGGTTCAAGAAGACTCCTTACGCGTTAATCAACAACAGAACACCTACAATCAAATATTTCCATATATTTGGATGTAAGTGTTTCGTATTAAACGATAGGGAGAATCTCAACAAATTCAGCGCTAAGGCAGATGAAGGAATCTTCATTGGATATTCCTCGACTTCAACTGCATATCGTGTCTATCTAAAGAAGACAAAGACGGTGATTGAAAGCGTCAACGTCACCTTTGATGAAGAAATGGCTTCCGAACAACAACGTTCAGAACCCGCAATAACAGGAATACTAGCTTTTGGGCAACTCAGTCCAGAACCTATGTCTCAACAGAATAAATCAGATGAAGCATCAACTTCTACTAACCATTTATCTGATTTAGATTTATTATTTGAATTGTTTTATGATGAATATCTCGGATCTAATGTAAAGAAATCTGTTGTGGTTGATAGGATGGAAGACTTAACGACTACTCATCCAACCAGTTCAGATGTTCCAATTGAATCAAATGCCCCGATTCAACAAGAGATAACAATTCAAATGCCAACTCCAACAGTTGAAGAAGTGACAAATCAGAACGAGACAGAAGTAGCTGAAACAGTAGGATGTTCTGTACAGATCAATCTACAGCCAGAACAAGCTGTACCTGCTGAGCCTTCTGAACCTGCCACTTCAACTGAAATCACTCCTCATGAACAAACCGAAGAAGGTACAAGTGGATTTATAGATGACACAATTGACATACATTCATATAATCCATTGCCTCATGAACATAAATGGACCAAAGAGCATCCAATAAGCCAGATCATAGGCGATCCATCAAAACCGGTGCAAACTAGGTCAGCATCAATGAACATGTGCATGCATGACTCCTTTCTGAGCAAGATTGAGCCAACAAGAGTATCAGAAGCTCTTGCTGATCCAGAATGGGTGATCTCAATGCAAGAAGAGCTAAATCAGTGTGATGCACTTAAAGTCTGGAGACTCGTACCGAAACCTCAAGGTAAAACCATTATAGGTACGAAATGGGTTTTCAAGATAAAGAAAGACGAAGATGGAACCGTCATCAGAAACAAGGCACGACTAGTAGCCAAAGGATACAGACAAGAGGAAGGATTAGACTATGACGAAACATATGCTCCTGTGGCGCAATTAGAGGCAATCAGAATGTTTCTAGCCTATGTAGCCCACAAAAACTTCACGGTCTTTCAAATGGACGTGAAGACAGCATTCCTAAATGGAATTCTGAAGGAGGAAGTCTACGTCTCTCAGCCAGAGGGTTTTGTCAATCAAGAGAAGCCGAATCACGTCTACATTCTCGACAAAGCTCTCTACGGTCTGAAACAAGCCCCTCGAGCCTGGTATGATGTCCTTTCCACTTTTCTAGTCAAGTCTGGGTTTTCAAAAGGTACGGTGGATACCACCTTGTTCATAAAGAAAGAAAAAGCCGATATCATTTTAATACAAATCTATGTCGACGATATTATTTTTGGTTCAACTAATACTAAGTACTGTAAGAATTTTGCAAACCTTATGGTGTCTAGATTTCAAATGAACTTGATGGGAGAGATGAACTTCTTTCTCGGGCTTCAAGTAAAACAATTTTCTACGGGTATCTTTATCAATCAATCTAAGTACATTAGGGAAATTCTCCGGAAATTCCAAATGGAAAATACAAAACCGATTGGTACCCCAATGGCACCAGGAACTAAGATTGGCACCGATCCTTCGGGAAAGGCTGTTGATATTAGGACCTACAGAGGAATGATAGGTTCTTTAATGTATCTTACTAGTAGTAGACCAGACATAATGTTTTCAACATGTCTTTGTGCCCGATATCAGGCTAATCCAAAAGAAATCCATTTGACTGCTGTCAAACGTATATTCAGGTATCTGAAGGGCACCGCAGATCTCGGTCTGTGGTATCCCAAAGATACTAGTTTTGAACTAACAGCCTACACAGATGCAGATCATGCAGGTTGTATGTTAGACAGGAAGAGCACGTCAGGACACGTACAGTTCCTCGGTGACAAACTAGTAAGTTGGGGATCGAAGAAGCAACTTTGCGTTTCAACTTCCACGGCCGAAGCAGAATATGTAGCTGCTGCTAGCTGCTGTTCTCAAGTCTTGTGGATGAGAACTCAATTACGCGACTACGGTTTCCACTTCAACAAGATCCCGATCTACTGTGACTCCAAGAGCGCCATCACAATAACAGCGAATCCTGTTCAACACACGAAGACAAAGCATATAGACGTCAGGTATCATTTTATCAAGGATAATGTAGAGAAAGGAACAATTGAACTTTTCTTTGTAAAGACTGAGTATCAACTTGCTGATTTGTTCACCAAACCTTTAGACGAAAAGAGGTTTACCTTTCTAGTCTCGAAGCTTGGTATGCTAAATCTCAAAGTATAACCAGTAATTACCTATAAAAGTTTTCTAATTGTATACTTATTCATCATTTCTTCATTCTTAACTCTGATTGATATCTGCCATTCTATCATATGTTCATGATCCAAGGGGGAGTATGAGAAGAAATTGACATTTGGTCAATATTACTTCGAGGAGGAGCTCATAAAATATTGCATG
This sequence comes from Arctium lappa, assembly GCA_023525745.1. Classification (NCBI taxonomy): domain Eukaryota; kingdom Viridiplantae; phylum Streptophyta; class Magnoliopsida; order Asterales; family Asteraceae; genus Arctium; species Arctium lappa. Next base: position 13,264,689 of record CM042056.1, on the reverse strand, counting down.
TACCTTTTAATGCCAATTTTTTTTGTAATACAAGATTTTAGGGGGAGCTATTCAAGTCAAAAAATGAGTACGAATATGACTTCTGATTACTTCTGATCAGAACTCGTACTTTAAAAGTTTTACTGGTTTTTGTCTTTTCAATATAAGTGAATAATTATTACTTTGACTTGACATTAGACTTTTGCAGAATTTTTGAGAGAAGCTTACAAGTTCATATTTCTATGACTTAAAGCTTAGCTTCATGAGATGAAAGATCACTCATTAAGGTATAAACCTTTATCTTCATCTCATATATGGTTGAAAGAAGGACAACTTTCAATCATCGAAAACATTGTTTTTAATGTTCAAACCACTTCCCGATTTTTCATCACATTTTATATTTTAGGAGTGTATTTTAAATGTTTTCATAATCAATATTGTGCTTTAACTGAAATAGTTAAACCAATCTGAGCATCACATGCATCATAGGAAAACAAAGAATCATTGTGCTAGGAATTAACACAACTTCTATGGAATCACCTTAACCAGTGATTTCTACCCAAGAAGTTAATCCTTAGTGTTTGAGTATGCAAGCGAAAAGAAATGAGTGTGATTAGAGAAAGCAAAAAGTTTAAAAGAAAGAGCGTGTGAGAACAGAGTTAAAAGAATATCACAACTCTGCACCAACTTTTTCTGAGCCGGGTAGCCACCATTCTAGTGATTCACAATTCTTTGGTGATCATTATTGAAACAGGCAACTAACCCATGCCAACTCTTGATCAAACCTCACCATCTACTCATTTTCTTCTCAAAAAGAAAATGTTTCATTTTCTAAGGGGATGCAGCACATTTGCTATCTGATTTTCATTTGAAAAATCTGGATATTGAAAAGAAGGAAGTCTGCCCCACCTTCGCACTTCAATCATGCACATTGAGTCTGTGTTTAACTTACTGTTGTCTCAGTGGTTTACACAATTTTGAGCCAATAAGCAATCATCCGTGCTTAATTCTTTCAAACACAAGCACGAACACACAAGGAATTAGTTTCTTTGTCATAACGTTTATAGAAATTACCTTTGTGGTGTTTCGATGATTAAATGGAAGCCCTGGGGGAGTCAACATCAAAACAGATCCTTTTCAATGTGTATTCGTTACACTCAGTGACTTAGTGTTACTGACAGGCATTCTAACTGATTCATTAGTTGATTCAGGTGTTACACATCTAATTTGTCTGGATTTGCAAAGATCTGGATGAATCTCTTATGAATTGACGAATCAGGGGCTCTAACCGCAAGATTGACATTTCTTACAACAAATTTTGATGAAGTCGTTGCACTTAACATCAAAAAGGGGGAGAATGACTACACAAGAAATGGCAAAGATCACATGTTTCAAGAATCACGTCAAAGACTGAATTCTTCTAAAGAAAGTAGATTGAAGACATGTTGATTTCAGAGAAAGAGATTGCCTCTTCTGAGCTGAACAAGAAGGCTGAATTGGATAAATCTTTTTATTAAATGATCTTGATCCAAAGGGGGAGATTGTTAGACCACAGTCTCATTGGATTCCAGATCATCTAAACTGAAGATCGCAATCTGAAGCTAAAGCCGGAACGTCGACTCTTGATAATAAAGTCTATGTCGTTTGTAATAAATGTCAATGTAATTTAATGTAATTGTTTGTTTATTATATTAGTTTACTTAGATTAATTATCTAAGTTATAAATATTGTAAAAGGTAACTTAGTTTGTTGCTAAGTTAGTTTCTAGTTTAGTTAGCTATATAATATCTAGATATTGTATATCTAGATATTTAGTTGTTAGTTTTATTGTTTAAATATTACAACTTGCTCTTGCAAGATGTAGATAGTGTGTTAGACACACTTGGTTAGATTAAGTGTATCTCAAACTCTCAAAAGATCAGATCATACATCAGATCACATAGATAACACAAAAACACACACAAGAAGGTGTAAAAGAGAGAAAACATTGAGAACACATCAAGAGCTTAATCATTCAACCTTGTAATCGTTTCTATATTCAATACAGGTTGGTAATCGTTAATGTGTTGTTGTTTCTATAAAACTTGATAGTAGTATTGTTGGACCGACAAGAAGAGAATGATGATTTTTAGTGTTCGTCATTTAGAGTGCCAGTAAACATAGTAAATGCATTAAGTGGACCGTTTCGGGTCGAGATGATTGGTTGGATTAGAACCATAGACTTTTGAAATCGTCATGATTCAGGGAGAAATTGTAAGGTGGACCTGTGAAATCCTTGGTTATTGTCTTAAGATGTTTGAGCATCCGGGTGACGATAGTGAGACTGGAAATTGAGGATCGTTGGTCTGGGAAATTGAGGCGCATTGTTTTGAGACGTTGAGTGCCGATCAAGTTCATGCACAAAGTTTATTCTAAAATAAATTGAATTAATTATTCCTCATGTTTCCGAAATCATCATGTGAAATTTTATTACGAAATTTTGGAAAGACGTTTAGTACACACGAGGTTTTAATTTTTAAACCTTTATTTTAAACATGCATAAAATTATTTGACCGCATGAGGTTGCAAACCTGGCTGAAGCTTTCCTTATTCTTATTGTTGTCCAACACCATTTTCGGATATTGCGATGTTTGTATCTTGATGTGTTTAGGGTCTTGGACAAGTAACCACGACCTATGACCTTAACATTGGACATCCTCCACATATGTTAAGGTTTTGGACGAAGAGTTATTTTCCATTATTTTGATGTTTGAGTTTTGTTGAGAATTTTGTCCCATGCGATTTTGTGGATTTAACGTGGCGATTTTAATGGTGTCCAGTTGTATTGTTTTTCCCTTGAGCTTTGTGTGGGTTGTTGGGTTGCATATAGTATGTGTCGGTCCACAATATTATCAAGTTCTTATCAAAACAACAACACATATATTAACCAACCTGATTTGATTACAAACACGGAATACATGTTGATTAGATTTCTCTTTTGAAGCTCTCTGTATCTGTTTTCTCTCTGATGAACAGTAAACTCAGATCTTAGATTAGTTGTGTGTTGTGTAAGATATGTGATTTCACCTAACAACAACCAACATAATATCTAAACTAATATCTAATAAATAATATCCTAAAATATCTAACAACTTAGATATTTAGGAATAATAATAAAATACTAAAACTAACTTTGACATTTTATTACAAACTGACTTTAGACCTATATCGAGAGTGGCTTTTCAGCTTTAGCTTCAGATTGCGATCTTCAGATTGGATGATCTTGAATCCAATAGATCTGTGCGCTAACAATCTCCCCCTTTAGATCAAGATCATTACTAAAAAGATTTAGCAATTCAGTCTTCTCTTTCAGCTCAGAAGATGCAATCTCCCTCTTTTTCTTCAATATGTAATAATCTCCAGTTTTAGCTCAGAATTCTTTAGCAAAGTATCTTCAAAGAAAATTTCTCTCTTTTCAGCATGTCTTCAGAATACTTGCTCTAAACTTGTATTGTTCCTCATTTCTTGTGTAGCTCTTCTCCCCCTTTTTTTGATGAAAAGAGCAACGAGTTCATCAAAACTTTCATGTCAAGAAATGTCTTTCATCAGGAGCTTCTGATCCGTCAATTCAAAAGATATTCATCTAGATCTTTGCAAATCCAGACAAAATAATCGTGTAACACCTGAATCAACAAATGAATCAGTTAATATGCCTGTCAGTAACACTAAGTCATTGTGTGTAACAAATACACATTGGAAATGAGCTTTTTGATGTTCACTTCCCCAGGTCTTCCATTCGATCATCGAAACACCACAAAGGTAATTTCTATAAACATTATGATAAAGAAACAAATTCCTTGTGTGTTCGTGCAAGTGATAGAAAGAATTAAGCACTGATGATTGCTTATAGGGCTTAATATTGTGTAAACTACTGAGACAACAGTAAGTTAAACATAGACTCAATGTGCATGAGTGAAGTGCGAAGGTGGGGCAGACTTCCTTCTTTTCAATATCCAGATATTCCAAATGAAAATCAGATAGTAATTGTGTTGCTTCCCCTTTGAAAATGAAACATTTTCCTTTTAAAAAGAAAATGAGTAGCTGGTAGGGTTAATCAAGAGTTGGCATGGGCTAGTTGCCTATTTCAATAATGTTCACCAAAGAGTTGTGAAACATTAGATTTGTGGCTGCCCGGCTCAAAAAAAGTTGGTGGAGAGTTCTGATATTCTTTTAACTCTGTTCTCACACCCTCTTTCTTTTAAACATTTAGTTTACTTCTAACCGAACTCTCTTTTGCATTATATCTCATCACACAACCCACACTCATTTCTTTTTTATTTCTCACACTCAAACACTATGGATTAACCTCTTGGGTAGGAAACATTGGTTAACGTGTATCCATAGAAGTTGTGTTAAGTCCTAGCACAATGAAATCCGATGGTTTTTCTAGAAAGCATATGATGCTCAAAATGGTTTAACTATCTCAGTTAAAGCACAAAGATTAATAAGAAAACATTGAAAATTTCACTTTCAAATTATAAAATCTGGTGTAGAATCGGAAAGTGATTTGAACATTTAAGAACATGTTTTCAATGAATGAAAGTTATCCTTCTTTCAACCATATATGAGATTAAGATAAAGGATTATACCTTTACGTACGATCTTACATCTCATGAAGCTAAGCTTAAAGTCATAAAGATATGAACATGTAAGCATCTCTCAAACTGCAAAAGTCTTATGTCATAGTCAAAGCAAATTTATTCACTGAAATTAAAAAGACAAAAAGCAGTAAAACAATGAAAGTACGAGTTCTGATCTGTAATAATCAGAAGTCATAGGTCTTTTACTCCCCCTGAAATTATGCATCCAAAAATATGTCAGTTAAAAAGATATGCATTAAAATTTCAGACAAATATGTACTCCCCCTTGAAGGTTGATTTCCTCATTCGAGTATTGGAGTACACTTATCATATCAGCACAGAAGTAAATCTTTTGATCACTGAAGTACGAGTCCTAAACGGTTGTGTTTAGAAGTCATCGTCTTGACATTTAAGTCTGGGTCTTGAACTGTTGTATTCAAGAGCCATTTTCTTCTTCCTACTCCCCTTTGACAGTAGGTGCCTGTAACACAAAATCATCCCTTTTCTTTGGTATCCATTTCCATTTGGATCCAACTGTGTTAGTTGCAGTTCTTATGGGAGTAGTTGAGTAAGAACCATACCAGCAATGGTCACTCGTTTTATGAACAGGATCATGTGTACTACAATAAGAGCAATAGAATTTATTACCTGACAAACTGATTAATTGATCTCTCGTGTAGACAAAATCAGGTTTACCTTTACGCGCATTGTTCTTCTTGGCATACTGCATATGTACACATGACTTCTTACTTTTCAGCTCATCTTTCTTCTTTTCTTCCTTCTTTTCTTTAACTGGTTGCCTTTTCCAAACCAGTTCAGCTTCTTTGTAGTTGCTTCTTCTTCTTTGATGTGTACCTGAACCATCTGTATTTCTATCAAAGAAAAGGTTATAATTACGAATTTGATCAGAAGATTTAACTGACCTTTTTGAAGAAACAGATTTAGATGTTGAACTTGTAGCTGACTTGAATGAGCATTCTGAATCAGCTGAATCATCTCTAGGTGAGTGGAAAATTGACTCTGGAGTCTTGTGCTCAGTCACCACCACCATTGAAATAATCTTTTCAAGCTTTTTAATCTTTAAAGAATAACTGTTTCTTTCTTTGACAAGAAGGTCAATCTTCGTCTCAAGCTCACACTTCTTTTTCTTCTCTTTATGTGCACACTTAGAAAGTTCAGATAGCTTTGCATTAAGCTTTCTAATTGCAGCTTCAAAGGTGCTTCTCTCTTCTTCAAATCCCTTCTTAGCACCCTTTCTTCCTTCTGATATCTCTTTTAAGAATCCAACGTTCTTCATTTCAATTGCCTTCTTCTCTTTGTCAAATTGATCTCTTTCCAAAGTGATTACTTTCTCAAAGTTACTAACTTGTTGAGAAAGCTTTATACTTTTAAGCTCAATCACCTTCTTCTCTTCAATGCTCTTCTTGGAAAGATCTGAGAACTTCTTCTCAAACTCTGATATTTTCTTTTGAAGCTTAGTGTTTGTACTCTCCAAATCCTTTATCTTTTCTTCATAGCTTTCAACAGAAGCTGCTTGCAGGATATGGACACTTTGATCTTCTAAGTCTGAGATTTTTCTTTTCACCTCATCATTCTCAGTTTCCAAAACCATTACCTTTTCTTTTGGAGACAATTTTGATATGTCTTCAAGCTGATCCCATAACTGTTTTGCTGAAGCCCATTTGCTAAGTTTTCTATTCATTTAAATAGTAATCTCTTATGAAATTCCTTTCAAGATAAGAATTTTGGCAAATTTATCTGCTTCATGTCTCCTTCTCTGCTCATCTGTGTATTCATTAAGGTATATTGGAACCTCTTTCATTCCCATAAATCCAGAAGTTCCTCGGAAAGAATTGAACATTGTTGGAATTTTCATCATCCCTTCCTGCAAAGATAATCTGATATAAGTGTTCAATTCATGTTTGTCACTAAAGTCTAAGAAATGGATTTTCCACTGCTCATATTTTCCTCTTTCTAAAATAGTAGATTTCATATCAGTTACAGATGATAAAAATTCTTTTGAAATAGACATTTGATCTAGTTTGTACTGTTCTTGAAGATCTGAAATTTTCTGAGACAGATTTTTCTCTCTAGGTGGAGCAAAGAAATCATCATCCATGATTCCTGTAACAAAAGAACTTGACAGATATGATCGTTAATCCAAATAAAATTCAGAAATAAAATTTCCAAATTTAACCAAGTCTGGAACTGGAGCAAAAAGCACAAATTTGCGCTAATTGAAGGTAGCGCAAAAGTAAACTTTGCGTTAGAAGAAGCTGACGCAAAAAGGAGTTTTGCTCGAGAAGCGGGTCGCGCGAACTGGAACTTTGCGCTAGTAGAGGGTCGCACGAACTGAGGTTTGCGCGAGTAATGGTTGGAGTAAAACAAAGTTTGCGTGAGAAGTAGGTCACGCGTTTTGAAGATTGCGTGAGCAGTTGGTCGCGCGAAAGAACTTTTGTGCGAGACGTTGATGGCGCGAAAGTGAGGTTTGCGTGAGACATGTATGGCGCAAAAGGGATACTCGACCGGTATGATGTTGTGACCGGGGTGTTGCTCGACCAGAGGCTTGAGTGGCGCAAAGGTAGATTTGCGCGAACAGTGTGTGGCGCAAAATAAGGTTTGCGCGAGACGAAGTTGGCGCAAAATACACTATGAACTGGCGCAAATCTTTCAACTCTCGCGAGTTCGTCCCTATTCTTCGAAAATACGATCTGATAGCTCAAATAACCCTGATTGACAACGATTAGCAGTCCCAAATTTTAACAAATTGACCACTAACAGTTTTAGAACAGTTTACAACCTTTAGATCTGAAAAACAATTACTTTTTGAAGTTTAAATCGATGGAACAGTGCAGTTTGAAGTCGTGAACAGTTAGACACTAAAATCGCAAAATGGGAATCGATTAAAGTGCAATAATGAAATTAAAGTATACCACAACGATCTAGTACACTTATCGATCACAACCTGATCGATTTCAACACCTAAAACACTTTGAATCTCGAAAATGATTTTGCAAATGAAGAACACAGTGTCGAGTTCTTTCTTTTTTATTTTAATCTGGTTTAGCTCTGATACCAATTGTCGGTCCACAATATTATCAAGTTCTTATCAAAACAACAACACATATATTAACCAACCTGATTTGATTACAAACACGTAATACAGATTGATTAGATTTCTCTTTTGAAGCTCTCTCTATATGTTTTCTCTCTGATGAACAGTAAACTCAGATCTTAGATTAGTTGTGTGTTGTGTAAGATATGTGATTTCATCTAACAACAACCAACATAATATCTAAACTAATATCTAATAAATAATATCCTAAAATATCTAATAACTTAGATATTTAGGAATAATAATAAAACACTAAAACTAACTTTGACATTTTATTACAAACTGACTTTAGACCTATATCGAGAGTGGTTTTTCAGCTTTAGCTTCAGATTGCGATCTTCAGATTGGATGATCTTGAATCCAATAGATCTATGCGCTAACAGTATGCATACATGTCTATTTGGAACTTCCGTCATAGTGTTTTTAACCAACATTTTAGAACGATGAGAGCATGTCATTGTTTGGCTTTGAACTTGAAACCGACATAGATTACTACATGTTTTTTTAACCAGAGCGCATACACATATCACTTTACTAGTTTTGTGAAATAAACCGTCTCATGCGAGTTTTGTAGTGGAATCTTTTTCCGCGTCGTGTTGTGACTAAAGAAAGAAAACTTTGGGAGTTTGTTATCATGAAAAATTTGTTTTGAGTTTTGCAAGCATTTTGTCGTATGTTGTTTAGTGCACATAGAAATTTACACCATGGCGTGAGTAAGCGTATGAGGAGTCTGTGATAGCTCATACTAAGGGTTGTTTTGTGCGTTGTGGTTGTTGGCACCACTTTTAAAGGTCCATGCACATACGTTATATTGATTTGCTAGTATGCATGGCTTCGTAGCCACTATCTTTGGTCAAGAGCATTTTATTCACGCGGCCTAGAGTTTGAAATCAATTTAAAAGTTATCAACGTTTGATAAATCGTATGCACTTATCGTTTTACTAAATTTGGGAAATAAACTGATGTATGTGGGTCTTCTATGATAAGAAATTAAGGTATTGTTGAAAGTTTTTAATTAGTCGTTTTTTTCCAAATTTGAGGGTGTTACATTTTCGGTAGCTTTTAATTTTTTTAATTTTTTTTTAAATTCTTTTAATAAAAATAAATATTTAATTATTTTTGTATTTTCGGCGGATTTTCGGCGGCTTTTATTTTTTTAAATTCTTTTAAGAAAAATAAATATTAAATTATTTTTGTATTTTCGGCGGATTTTCGGCAGCTTTTAATTTTTTTTTATTATTTTAAAAAACTCTTTTAAAAAAATAATTAGTTAATATTTTTCGGCATAAAATAATTAATTAAATTAATTATTTAAAATCCGCCGGAAATTGTTAATTAATTACAATTAATATGAAAAATTTTAAAAATAAAAATAAAAACCGTCGGAAATCCGTCGAAAATCCGCCGAAAATATTTGTTTTTTTTAAATAAAAAAAATATTCCGACGGATTTCCGACGAAAGTCAACGAGGTTTGACCAGGTTGGGTTTAACGACTGTCAAAAAAATTTGTTTGTTTAGTAGTGATTGGTTTAAGCTCTGATGCTTTATGAGATGACATATATTGGAATGTTCGATCTCATTTAATGCTAATGTTCGATCTCATTTTTGTTTCATCCTCCTAATTTCTTATCATAGAAGTCTCATTCAACCTATCAACTCCATTTAACTTTTACTTCTACAATTGATTTCACACAATATATGTCAACTTTATATTTTTCTTGTCATCATTGTCCTCAACCTCACAATCTATAACTTTTGGGATTGTAGATGTGGAGCAAAATAATCAAGCTCTCTAGGTGGTAGGTGGTGGTGTCGGTGTAGAACAGTATATCTATCTCATTATAAATTAATGGAACATCTTTGTAGTGTTTTATCACTTATTGTTGGACCATAAAGTACAAACATCGAATATAATTTATTATTATCGTTGTTGCAAAATAACAAAACCTATTATATGAATCAATACCTACAGTAAAAATAATGTTATATAAAAATGAACAAAGTAGTAAAAATTGTACATAAATGTCACAAAGAATGACCAATATATTGTAAGTTCAGTAATCTGTATCACCTGAAGTTTTGGGTAAGTTAAATCCCTGGTTATATTTATATCCCTTTGGAATGTTATTATTATTGCATTTTGAAGTTTGGAACTTTGGATATATCAGTTTTGATGTCAACCAAGTAAAGGATTGAATTTCAAAAAATTAGATTTTTGGGTAGAGTTGTTTTTGATCCCATGCGGGTTTGACGCAGGTTTAGGGGCTGTTTGTTTACCTCTTAATGGTTCCATTAAGAGACAACCTCTGAATCGTTAAGATGTAATTCTTGTTTGGCAAAAAAATTTGGTTGTCTCTTAATGGTTCCAAAACCCTCTTAATGATTTTGTACCCTGACTCTCCCTTAACCATTAAGAGTCATGATTTCATTTTGAACAATTAAAAAACAACTGTATTTCATCTTGCACTATATCATAAGAATCTCTTAATCATTCTGACCATTTAATCATTCTGCGCTAAACCATTCAGCAACTGCCAAACAGCCATTTAGTCGCATGATACCCGCATTTGACACTGGAATGTCACAAATAAAGGGAAAAAACACAGTGACCAATGCGGATTTGGCGCAGGTTTAGCCGCGTGAAAGTCACCCACGTGTGGGCTGGTCCCAAATGGTTAAAGGACCACTTGCACTCTTTTTCCCCATTTCTTCTTGATTTCTTTTCCTTTCCTTCAAACTTCGACCCAAATTATCTTCTTCTCCCCTCATTGATTTTGGTTGGTGGCATTGAAGGAACGAATGAAGTAGGATTTTCAAGCATTCATTTATTCTCTCAACATTAAGATTCAAGTAGCAAGTCCACCTTCATCACCTAACCTCCATTTCAATCTTTGATTTGGTTTTCTAGGGCTTTCACCATTTTTCTAGGTTTTCTCCAAAAATCTAGCAAGTGAGTATTAAATGCTTTATAAAACTACATACATGCCTAAATTTGTTTCTTGACAATCGAAATCGAAATTTACCTTATTTAGTTAGCCGAACCGTTTAACCCGCAAACCGAATAATCCGAAATCGTTTTGGTTTGGGTGAGTTATTCACTTTTGGATTTTTTATACCTTAGGATCCCCCAGTCACCTAAGTTTCTGGATCTACCACTGTTAATATGGTACTTGAATTATTGTCTTAATGTTTATACGAAAATTATGATTGTCTAGGATTATTGACCAAAAATGTGATAGTTACCTATAAATGTTAGTTTCTTGAGCTTAGATGAGTTCTCAAAGATATTTGACACCTTCCCAGATTAAAGGAACGCAAATTTATCTAAATGTGGATTAGTTGGATATTTCCATTAGTGTCATAATTTTGGATGAAACTTTTCAAGTAGGCACTAGGAGTGTTGAGTCTTGAGGTGTTACCTTTGGGGTAGACACTAATTAAGATCTCTGTTGCTTAAAGTGTTACCATAGAGGTAGACACTAAGGTGCCGTTTGTTTTTTAAGAGGTCTAAAGTCTAAAGTCTTATTTTAGTTATGATTAATAAGAGGTGGTGTGTAAATATGTCTGAATGATTCAGACTTAAGAGCCATTAAGAGGTTTTTAGAAAAAAACAAACAACCCCTAAGTGTGTCGAGTCTTGAGGTGTTATTCGCAAGAATAGACACTAAGGACAACTGACGCTTGAGATGAAACTTGTTAAGTGGTCGTTAGGACACTTGGACTATAAGTCTTGAGGTGTTATGCGACAACGTTATTCAGGTGACATACTTTTATGTTCCAATCATTCTCAATGGATACAGGTCTCCTCCGTTGATTACACCTAAAATTCGTACTTGGCTTACAGATGATGTTAACTAATTATATTGCAATTGTTTGCTTTATGTTCTTGCTCACTAGGCTTTTTGGCCTAACACTTGATTTGTGTCAGTGTGTATCTCAGGTTCTAGTAGGGTGTCCGTCAAGAGTTTTGACCGATCTTCGTAAGAGTGAGCTTGAGGATTATTTTGAGACGCCTTCTTGAACTTATTTTTGTGGTTTAGGTGACATCCAATTGTAATCATATTTCTCTGAAGAGATTAGTTTAAAAGGTTGTTATCCTCAAACCATTTTGTTTACAAATTCTTAGTTAACTAGCTTATTCTAAGTCCCCTTATATACCATATTTCCAATTTTATTCGAAAATTTTGTTGTCCCATTTTGAAGATGTTACATAACCTACATATATTGGATAAAAGTAAAACTGCCACATTCCCACACATGCCACCGTTGGGTTTTATATATTCATTTCTAATCCATGAAATAACCCAACAATAATGTCTAAATACAATATGTATTTATATATATAATGTGTATATATTTCTAATTAGAGGTATTTTTCATCTGAAAACCAAATCTATAGTACATTTAGACTATTTGCAACATAGAATAGAGGGTGTTTTCACATACGAGGACCCATGGATTTGGAATTCAATGGGATTAATTTAACAAATGAATAAAACGAATACCATTTTTAGTAGTTAAAAGATAGATAACTAGAAGTGACTTTCCTAAACAACTTTTTTTTCATATATATATATATATATATATATATATATATATATATATGACGTAGTTTTCATCTCAGAACCACATCATTAGTAAATTTAGACTATTTGCAACATAGAACGAATGTTTACAATTCATTTTATAGCCACCTTTTGAACTTACTGATGGATTTAGCCGAAAATTACATACACAACTTGCGTAATCCACATTTCAGATTAACATATTAAGACAAAATGGGCATTCCACAAGTTGGGTAAGTCCTACTTGCGTAATACCAACATGGACTTCATCCCCCCCCCCCCCCCCCCAACATTACTTATGCAACTTGCTAGTGCCCATTATGCAAGTTGCGTTATCGCACTTGCGTAATTTCCAACTAAATCCGTCAAGCTATAAAGTGAACATGAGGGATTTGATTGGCCATTTTAGTGAATTTCTCTATTTATATGTGATAAATACTCACTCACTTCTTAATCTTAATGAGATTTTGGACCTTTAACGTTCATATAAGATATAGTTACCGTTGGACTAATGACCTTTTTAGTATTTGCATCTTTCTTTCCAATATAATTTGTATAAAGAAAAAAACAGTATTTTGTTAAACATATTTTGACTAAAATATTTGATTTTCACTCAAAAAAGTAATACATGTTTTTAAATTAAATATACAAAAAAAAACTTAAGAATCAAAATGATTGATATTTGGGCTTCATTTCGCAACTAGCTGATTAACTATTAATGTTTGATATAAATTAATTGACAAATTAGTAGGAAACAACAAAATGATCAAAAAGAACATTTCAAAATATTAGTCAATTTGACATTTCATAATATATTTAAAACAAATTATTAATAGCATAATATGTTAATTAATATAAACTAAATGTTAAAAATAAATAAATAATATAGTATGTTAATTAAATAGAATTTCAATTTGATTCATTATATATTATTATATAAATTTTGAATTTATATAACTAAATATCAATATTTATAATAAATTTATTAAAAAGGATTAAAATAATAATTAAATAAAATATTTTATTAAAATATTTATCAAAGTTTTATTATTTAGAAACATATGATGAAAGTGTTTAATATGATTAAATTGTTTCATATAACTCTTTTCTTAAAGAAAATTGTTTCTTATACTTATTGTTTAATGTAAAAATGAGAAATACATTAAACGATTTGATTTTTACATAGAAACAAAAGTATATGAAACTATTTAATCAAAAAAAAAATTATATGAAACAATTTCGTCATATTAAACACTTTCATGAAAGAATTTCATTAAATTAAACTATAAAATTGATGGTTTGTATGTTTATACAAATAGTTTGGTTTGCAAAATAAACCACCCATATATATATAACTTTAAATTTTAAGTAATTTATAAAATAATTTTTAAAATTTTTACATTTGATTTTTGACGACCAAAAATATTGAATAATAATTAATAAAGGTTAATAATATAAAAATTATTTATATATAAGACTAATGATAATTTTAATTAATTTAATTAGTATTAACTAAATAACTTACAATTAAAGTTAATTAGTAATATGAAATTAATATTGATTAATAATTAATATTTACTACTAATTTATGATTAACAATCCATATTTGTTAATTAGTAATTAATAATTATAAATAAAAATTAATATTGTTGTTCAATCAGTTAGGTAGTAAATTATTATTTATCCATTCAAATATAGTAGACTTGGCAAAAACTGACACGACACGTTAATCCGACACGAACTCGACATGAAAATAAACGGGTTTGAGTAATACTTTTCAACCCGTTTAAGTAAATGGGTTAACACGACACGACAAGAAAATTAAACGAGTAAGGTTATGGTCAAAATTTTCAACTCGAAAATGACCCTAATTTCAACTCGAAATTGCAACCCCTCTATCCACCACTCATTTTATTTTTATTTTTTAATTAAAAAATGTGAAAATAAAATGAGTGGTGGATAGAGGGGTTGCATAGGTTGCACCATGTAAAATGTTGCATAATAACCTACCCCTATATATATATATATATATATATATATATATGAATTTTATAAGTATTTTTTTAATGCTTTGGTTTTTTAATGTTTTAGATTTGGTTAGAACTTATAAGTTTGAAATATAAAATTTGGATTTCTAATGCTTTCATTTGAATTTTGGATTTGTATTTTTTTGTGAATTTTCGATTAATTTTTAGTTTTATAAGTGTTAAATGGGTTAGGCGGGTCGTGTCGGGTTGAGATTTTCTAACCCGTTTATTAAACGGGTCAGGTTAGGGTTAGACATTAATTTCCAACTCGTTTAACTTTGAACCCGACGCGACACTTTTGTCAGGTCTAAAATAGAGTTTTTATGACAAGCTCAAAAAAATAAATCGATTTATATTTGTCAAAAATGAGTTTAAAATTGCCATATTTTTTGACAATATAAAACGTCCGATTAGAGCATCTCCAACTTTAGCACCAAAAAAAACACCAAATACGATGGGCCCATCAACACCAAAAAAAACTCAACTTCAACCATCCTCTAAAAAAACACCAAATTTGTGGACCCTACATTAAAATAACATATTTTATTTACTATTATACTTTATTTTTAATACTCCCTCCGTCCCAAAATAAGTGTCTACATTACTATTTTTGTTTGTCCCAAAATAAGTGTCAATTTTCAAAAGTAAATTTACACTTTCCCATTCTACCCTTAATTATGTGATGGAGAAAATTTCTCTCTCTATAATTAAGGGTAAAATTGTACTTTGGTTTATCAAAAAGTGTAATAATTACACACTCCTAAAACTGTGTGCCTTTTTCATTGTGGACATTTATTTTGGGACGGAGGGAGTAACAATAACCATTAAAAACAGGAATTAGATTAAAATAATTGAAAAAAAAGTGAAAAGTAGTGGGCCCAAAGGTTTTTAGCGGTCGTCAATAGATGGCCGGCATATTTGCTGGATGGTTTATGTGGCCAGCAAAAAAAAAAATTAAATGCCGACCGGTTGGAGTTTCTCAGCCGCCAAAAATACAGAAATAGCGTCACGTTGGAGATGCTCTTATACATATAATTTAAATAAACTATTTTATTAGGTAACAAACGACTCATTTACTTAATAAAATTAAAATGCTTTATATAAATTACATTACAAATTTAATAATTTTAAACTAGAAAAGTATAAGAAGAAACAAGTGATAGGGCTTATAATTATGCTTCCCGCTCTTGTTTTCAACTCTCAGCCGCAATATTCATATTAATTGTTTTTAATCTTATTAAACCCCACCGACCACTAATAAAACCAAAATTTCTGATTCCCTTTCTTTATTTAATTTTGGTCAAATTCCTCGCCATCCATGCGATTTGCTTATGTTTCCAGTTTTTCAAATAATGTTTTTACAAAATAAATTATTATTACTTGTTTAAATAAATTATTTATTATATGAATGTACTGTATTTTATAATTACTTATTAATTAAGCCAAAAATAAACATTGCTTAAAAACAACAATAAATCGTTAAGCTAATTAAAAAAACCAAACAGATTATTAATTAATAAATAATATTATTGTATAAACATACTTAAGTTAATGGGGAATCCAAGATTTTATCAAAACACGCATTTCGTTTTTTTTGTTTAAAATTATGTATGTGTTAAATTCGTCGACAAAAGTTGTCAAAAACCCGTATTTTCAATGGAAATTTTCGGCTAAAATACCTCTTTATTATAGAGCGGTTCAAGAAAATCTTGTCCAATCAAAAGCATTCTTGAAAAAGGTCGGATATTACAAGCTACAAACTGATTAAAGGTTGATGGTCTGGCCTGTTTTGTGACTGGTTTGAGTTTTATTTGATTCAAACATTTAATCCGATCTATTCATCGACATGTAAAGAATTTTAGGGAAAAAAAGAGTTTTTTTTATGTTATTTTGAAGTACTATATATAGAATAATGAAAAACCTATTCATATATGTTAGATACGCTAATTATGCAAACATCCTCTTAAGATTTATGCAACAATAATTAAACGCACTTTTTAGAAAGACAATAACATTTAGGGGTTGTTTTTTTTTTTTTTTAAACTCTTAGAGGTTGTTTGTTTTTAAAAAAAAAAACTCTTAATAGCTCTTAAGTCTGAATCGTTCAGATGTTTTTACACATCAGCTCTTATTAATCATAACTAAAATAAGATTTCGGACTTTAAACCTCTTAAAAAACAAACGGCACCTTGATCTCTCTTAAGTCTAAATCGTTCAGACATTTTTACACACCACCTCTTATTAATCATAACTAAATTAAGATTTCAGACTTTATACCTCTTAAAAAACAAATGACACCTTAATGTGTAAGGGTTGTTTGTTTGTTTTTTAAAACCTCTTAGTGACTCTTAAGTCTGAATCGTTCAGACCTTTTTACACATTACCTCTTATTAATCATAACTAAAATAAGACTTCAGACTTTAGACCTCTTAAAAAATAAACTGCACCTAAATGTGTAAAGTATAACAAATATATCATTTTTTACCAAAGGTATATGACATCGCTTTCAATTTTCGTCCATGTATTTTGCATATATATTCTGAGAAAAATTGTCATCCTTTACCTATATGTGAGTGTGTGTGTGTATACACATACCACCATCCACACACAAAATATATATATACATATGCGTCTATGTATATATGGCTTCTCCATTGTTGAACTTTGCTTCATTGTGAGTCAAGACCGCAAAACATGCCCTAATTATATTTCATAATCTTTCTCTCTCTCTATCAGCCTCCCTAGCTTACGCATGGCTAATTGTAAATCTTTGCCTAACGTGATGAACAATCCATGCATGAATCTTGTGAAGTTGCCAGCTGTTGATCCTGCCATGATCATCACCCCAAAAAGACGATATTCTTCTAGGTTTAATATCACCAAGAAGATCTGTTGCAGTACTACTGTTGAAATTACGTCTTTACCCTCGTCACTTTCACCTGCAACTAGGGTTTCTTCGGTTTCTCCAAGTTTGGCTCTCAACTGGAGAGATGTTCAAGGTTTAAATAACTGGGAAAATCTGATTCAGCCCTTAAATCCTCTTCTTCAACGTGAAATCATCCGCTACGGCAAGTTCGTCACCGCCTGTTACGATGCTTTTGATCTGAACCCTAATTCCGGCCGCTACCTGAACTGCAAGTACGGCAAGGACCACCTGTTTTCCGAGGTAGGATTGGGCGACTCCGGTTATGAAGTTACAAAGTATGTTTACGCCACAGCTGACATCAGCATTCCGATCCAGAATGGTGGTTCGTCCGCCCGGTGGGTGGGGTACATTGCGGTGTCGTCGGATGAAGAGATGAAGAGGATTGGGAGGAGGGATATTTTGGTAACTTTCCGTGGGACGGTTACTTATCCCGAGTGGATAGCAAACTTAATGAGTTTGCTATCTCCTGCCAGGTTGGATCCTGATGATCCAAAACCTGATATCATGGTGGAGGCTGGATTCCTCAGCCTCTACACTTCTTCTGAAACGAATGTTAGGTTCGGTCTTCAAAGTTGTCGAGAACAACTTCTTTCAGAAGTTTCTCGACTTCTAAGAAGGTATAAACATGAAGAATTGAGCATAACGTTAGCTGGACATAGCATGGGTAGTTCCCTAGCTCTGCTACTCGCATATGACCTAGCAGAGCTAGGACTAAAACAACCCTCGGTTTCATTAACGGTTTTTTCGTTTGCAGGACCGAGGGTTGGGAATGTCTATTTCAAGGAACGGTGCGAGGAGTTGGGAGTGAAAGTTCTTAGAATCGTTAATGCGAACGATCCTATAACGAAACTCCCAGGATTTATATTCAACGAGACTTTTAGGGTTTGGGGGTGTGGTAGTTATGCTCATGTCGGTATCGAGTTGGTTCTCGATCGTCTAAAGAAAGACGAAGATGAAACCAACGGAATATCTGATATTATAATAGACCATGGTGCGAAAAGGGGTGTGAATGTGATGAATTTCTTCAAGATCGACGACATTTTGTGCGTTCACGACATGCAAACCTATATCGAGATGATCAAGAATTGTCCGAGGAGATCAAAAATTCGAAGAAAAAGGATGGATTTGATGAGAAAATTGAAAGAAGTGAATATTAAAACTTCAATACCATGGAGATATATTGCAATAACATGTGTTGTGTACCATGGTTGTGTCACGTTTGTAGATATGATGAGGTTAGCTTATCCATGAATGAGTCCAATCATATATGTGTTATGTATTATAGTACTCGGAAATTAAATAAAATATTTTTTTAATGGTACTGAAGTGTGAAAGCCTTATCGTTTTCTACAAAGGAAAGAGTCAGTAATTTATGATTTAAGGGATCAATCGGAATCGAGGTGCCATTTGTTCAAATTATTTGACATTTATATGTGATTATGAATCTTGTTTAGTCGATTTGTCAGAATTTCATATAAGAAGCACTTTAAAATTAAAATATGAAAAAGTCTAAGGGGTTGTTTATCAAACGCTAATCGGAAAATTAGTGGTTATCGAATCACTTATCTAACCAGGTAAGTAAGATCGAAAATCTTCATTTCAAGGACTGAAAATTTTATCCGTTAAGTGAGGGTGGTGAATCTCACTACTAGAAAACTGAGAATTAGCGATGGATATTAGTGACGGCTAGAATCCTTCGCTAATGTCTATAGGGGGTGTCGTCTAGCACACCGGGGGATCGATTAGTGCCATACAACATCGACACCAGATGGTAAGTATACAACTTTTTTTTAATATGTACTTAGATTTGCATGTTTACTAACTTAACTAAGGGTTGTTTACCAAAATCTTACCTGGTAAACGCTTACTAGCAAAAGATTCACATTCATTTACCTTATCGGGTAACATCATTGGCTATGAAAATGAATTGTTGGTAAACATCTTAAACCCGGTAAGTGCTTACTGAGTAAGAGTCGTATCCGACACTTACCCGGTAAAACTCTTGGTCCTTACCTTATCTCTTACTGGATAAGCTTTTCGGTTCTTTCTTTGCTCAATCAATAAGGTAAATGATATTGCTAAGAGCCTACTCGGTAAACATTTAGTAAACGACCCCTAATTGTCTATTGTAGGTACAAATATTAGGTCGTGATCCGACTAGTTCTGAGGTGTATGAGTGGATCCACTGCTCGAACCAGAAGGTCATTTCGGGTTTGTCCGGCCCGCCTACTGATCCTCCACGCTACATTAACCCTAAAGCGGCTAGAATAACGGTAAGTTCTCTAAAACCATTAACTCGTTTTATAGAACCATTTGATAGGTTTGAAATAATAGATTTTAATAAACATAGTGATGCTATTAGTTTAGGTTGCCACTGTTGGGTAGACATTAAGCTAAGTAGATATGTTGGTTGGTAATGTGACTACATTGGTAGAATGTTATAATTGTTAAAAACAAGCATTGGATACGTTTGATTTACAGTTGTTATGTTATTGAAATGTCTACAGATATAATTAAGCTCACCTATATATATATATATATATATATATATATATATATATATATATATATTGGTAAACCATAGGAATGGTTTCGAGAACTTAAGGATGTGGCTCAGTCTAGTACAGAGCCCGACACACCTCCCTTTGATTTTTTTTTTTGCACAGTAACATAACCAATTTATTACCACCCAAAAAACCAAAATACAAAACCAAGTACACCATACAAAAAAAGCACAGCGAAACAGAAGCAGAAAGAACAATAACAGGTGACCAAACAGCAGTTTGCGAGGAGCAAACAAAACAGAAAAGAAAACAGTCTACCGCTAAACAAAACTAGGAACACAACTCGTACAGCTACACCACGCGCAACTTGAGTACGAAACAGGGGTTGTTACCGCAGAGAGGGTACCTTGGGCAGACCCCCAAGTGGTTGTTCGTGGACAGACGTACCAACTAGGAGCTTAATGGATTCGAAAGCCAGCTTTTACCCATTCAATGTTTAATTCTCGGTCTCTTCGTGTGATCCACTCGAACGAATTTACCTGGAACTCGAGAAACAGGCCCGGTAACTTTCCTTTTTCCTTTTCGAACGTCAGTTTGTTCCTGTTTGCCCAAACAAGATAGAGAAACAACCATATTACCGCGTTCAGCCTCCTTGATCCTTTAGCATTCTCCCGTACCTGTTCTATCACTCTAAACAACTCCATTAAGGTGTTTACCGCATCCAAGTTAAGTCCCCACCACCTTCCTAGTAGTTACCATAGCTTTTTCACATCGTCACAGTTTACTAAAGCATGATCTATCATTTCTATGACGTCACCACATCTTGGGCAAAGGGTAGAGCTCAACTCTATCCCCATGTTATCCAAGACCGACCGGCATGGTAATCTCCCTAGTCTCGCCCTCCAAACAAAAATGCTAATCTTCTTAGGGATTGCTTTAATCCACTTGGTCTCCACCGTATTTCCCCTCTCCAAGCAACACTTTTCTTCTAGCATACTTTAAACCTTCCTAACGGTGAACATCCCATGAGGATCCTTTTTCCAAACAACTCAATCTTTCAACTCCTTCTTTGGTGCGTTTTCCCGGATCATGTTGGCTAGACTCTCCAACTCTCCAAGTTCCCTTCTCCAACCCCACTTCCACACCCATTCTTCACCTCTCCACTCACCCCTATCCTTAACCGTAACATCTTTGTAGACTTCTAACCGACGTAAGCGTGGAAAATCCTTACCAAGTACCCGATTTGAAATCCACCTATCCTCCCAAAAACGGGTATCAGATCCGTCCCCCACGGCCTTCCTAAACGAATCCAAGAAGTGTACAATTTCCTTGTCTAACTCCTTGCCTACCCGCACTATGTCTAACCATATCGATGTCCCTCCTACTCCCCTTTGTGACTCATCTACCAAGCCCCCATCCCTCCTATATATACTCCTAACCACCTTTACCCATAACGAGTATTTCTCAACATGGAACCTCTACCACCACTTTCCGAGGAGACCTCTATTGGTATCTTTGAGGTTGGAAATATTGACGCCCCCTCTTTTTAAATCACCCAACACCCTATCCCATTTTACCCATGCAAGCACTTTCTTCACGACCACACCTTCACCCCCACCCCCGGACCCCCCCCCAAAAAAAAAAGAAGTTACTTCTCACACTCTCCATTTGTTGTAACACTCCTAGCGAGGCACGAAACAAAAAAAAAGTATAGTGAGATACTACCAAGAACCGATCTTACCAACGTCCACCGTCCTCCAAACGATATCAATCTTGCTTTCCACGTCGCCAACTTGTTTTTAACCTTTTCTATTGCCTTTTTCCAATGTTTTATTCTCCTCATCGGTGCTCCAACAAGTAGGCCTAAATATGTGAAAGGTAACAAATCGCTTCCATACCCCAAGCCTCTTGCCCACGATTGAATTTCACTTTCCGTCACCCCCACACCGTAAAGTTTACTCTTGCTCATATCTATCTTCAACCCTGATACCAAGTGGAAGCATTTCAAAACCTTCATTAAGTTTCTCAAGTTTGACAACTTCCACTCTCCAAAGAAGATCACATCATCCGCATATTGGAGATGGGATATCGGTACTTCATCGCGCCCCACTTTTACCCCATCAAACATACACTTTTCCAAGATTTCTTCCATCATATTATGTAGACTTTCGGCAACCACTAAGAATAGGAAAAGGTGCAAGTGGGTCCCCTTGCCTTAGTCCCTTCTTCATTTGGAATTCCTTTGTCGACGCTCCGTTAATCAAAACCGAGATCGTTGAAGATTTTAGGCATGCTTCTATCCATCCCCGCCACTTGTCCCCGAAGCCCATTTTCTTTAACATTTCCAAGAGGAATGACCACTCGACCGTGTTATAAGCCTTCTCAAAATTTATCATAACAGTAAAACCTTTTTTCATCGACTTTCTCATGAACGCCATCGTTTCGTTTGCTACGTACAAGAACCCCGTTACGGATTGACCGCCCTTTAACAAAAGCACTTTGCTATAATTATTAGTTTCCCCATTACCGTCTTCATCCTTTCGGCCAAGACTTTTTCCACAACTTTGTAAAGGATTCCAATGAGGCTTGTTGGTCTAAACTCACTTAACTTGATCGGATTCACAATTTTCGGTATCAAGGTCACAAACGATGCGTTGCAACCTTCACTCATTTCCCCTCTATCCTAAAACCATTCTATCACTGCCATCAAATCGTTTTTATAAGGTTCTAAAACTTTTTTATAAAACCAATTGTAAAGACATCCAGCATCGGCGACTTGTTGCTACCACATTCCTTTACCGCCCCCACACCTCATCCTCTGATACTCTTCATTCCAAATTGATCGCTTCCTCCTCCGACAACTTCTTAAATCTGTCAAGCTTTAATTTTGGACTTTGGCTTCTTTGGCTTGTGTATTTATTCTTAAAGAAATCAAATGTATACTTCTATATCCTCTCTGGTTCTTCCATCCATATTGAATCTAAGATTAGGCCTTGGATGCTATTCTTCCTTTCTCGACTTTTGATCACTATGTGGTAGAACTTTGAATTCTCGTCACCTTCTTGAATCCATTTAATTTTTGCTCATTGCTTGGCCATTTCCGTTCTTTTTTCTTCCATGTCTAACAATTTTTTCTGGGTCTCTATCCACCTTGTCCGCTCGAGTTCCCCCATATGGTTTAATTCGGATTCTTGCTCCCACTTGCTCACTTCTTCCTTTTTGATTTCCGCTTCTCTTTCCACATCCCCCACCTTTCTCTAGACCACCCTTTCAAGGCTTTTTTGACGTTCTTGAGTATCTCAAAAAATGCAATCCGGTCTAAACGAAATTACATCCTTTATCCAAGCTTGTCTTACCACCTCCTCTAAACTTCTATCTTTCAACCATGCATCAAAAAAATTAAATGGTTTCGGAACAAAGTCAACACATTGATCGTGTAACAAAATTGACACATGATCGGACCACTTTCTTTCTAAGGTTTTTGCCCCCAAAATTTTCCAAAGCATACCAAAACCATTAGTGACCAAGAATCTATCTAACTTGTTGAATTTATTTCCGTTGTCACTCACTCTTGTGAACTTTTGACCTGCCATCGGTACTTCTAATAGCATGCATCTCCGAATAAAATCGTTAAAGTCTTCCGTGCTTTTGGGGTTTGTGATCGAGTTCAGTCTTTCTTGCGGATTTCTGATTTCATTAAAGTCCCCAACTAGGACCCATTTTACCTCCTCCTTTTCACACAGTCGCTCTAGTTTATCCCAAAGCTCTGCCCTCCCCCTTTCTTCCCTTGGACCATAAATGTTCATACACCCAACCAATCCTCCTACATTGTCCCATTTGCCCACCACCGCTTAAAAGTTGTCGTCCTCTATAACGAACTCACAGTGAAAAGATCTCTTGTTCCATACTACCAGCAAACCACCAGATTTACCAGAGGCTGCTACTTGGGCATAATCTCCCTCATCGCTTCCCCACAGACTTACCATGAATTTATCGCTCACTGATTTCATTTTTGTTTCATGTATCCCTATCAAACATGGACCATCCCTTCTACAAATTTCTTTTATCCATTCTCTTTTATTCAACGATCCTAATCCTCTTACGTTTAGTGAAACAATCTTCATCAAGAAAATAGGGCTAACGACACTTACCGGGTTACACCGATTTATGACCTGCGTTCCTCCCCCTCTGTCTTGCGTTCACTGTTTGCTTCCCACTGCACACCAATTTCATTACCAAATTCCTCCAACCCCGCCATAATTTACGTGCTTTTAATTTGTTTGATACCGCCACCTGGGACAAAATCAATCCCTTCCCTGAGGTTTTCGATTTTCCTCCATCCACCTTACACGAATCGCCCATCTTAATTGATTTCCTTTGCATCCCTTTTTGATTATGGTTGTTTCTCGCCATCTGCTTTAAGAAATGGAAACTCATCTTACTTCTGCCGAATCCAAGGTCCTTTCGATTTTTCTACCCCTGTACTTAGATGTACTGTTTCTTTTGTTTGCTCCGATTGTCCCCTTTGATTATCACCTTTTTTTTTCTTTTTCTTTTTTTTCCTTTCATTACGCGGACTCAACTCACTAACCCCAGTTTTTTTCCACCAACCCATGTGACTCCTGCGATTTAGGCCCAATATTTAGATTGTTATCTGGATCCACTACAAAGTTTCTTTCAGCCAAACGAGCAGCTGGCCTGTTTAGTACTGACCTAATTTCCTTCTCCAGCCCATTACTACCAGAACCAAATAATTGGCCCACTCCAATCTGTTGCTTGTATTTTCCAACGGCTTTCTCGGTACTCTTCATTACTCCATTGGGAGTAGGTTTTGTAATCATTATTGGCGACCCTTCACCTTCCTGTTGCACCACCATCTCCATCGCCTGCTCCCCGTTTGCTGCTGTCTTCTTCTCCGGCTCCAGTTCCGGCGACTTTCTTAACTCCTCTTCTTAGTTCTCCCTTCCTTTCCTCTACACCTGCTTCCTGTCCATCCTCTTTGCTTCTCCGATCATCGTTTTCAAACACGCTTTCCTCAACCATCCATTCCTCATCACTATGAAGCTCTCCTTCCGTCCATTCTGAGGGATGGAGGATTCTTCCCCCTCTTCGGCATTATCCCAACTCGTGTTCGAGTCCTCTTCCTTGATCTGAACTTCTAAAAGGATTTTCTTCCTCTATTTTAATCACATAGAACAAATTTCCCACTTTGATGCTTTTTATTTCGCTTATCTTGGCCATAAGACCCGAGCTGACGAGAGCTTTACCCCACATCAGATTCGAGTTTTCTTCCATATTGCAGTTTTTGAACTTTAGAACTTTGCCCCATTTACTTGCAATCTCCGTGAATGTAGTCTCATTCCATACGTGTAGTGATATCCCTTTAATTTGTTTCCATATCAAACTGTCCGAGGCTCGAAACCCTTCCGACCACCTTCTCAAATCCTTCACTGTAACACCCCAAAAATTGGGACAAACAAAATTTTTTGAAAAAGGAAATTTGGTATAGGAAATAATGCCAAAGCACGAGCTTTCCCAAAAAGGGAACAATAAACGCATGTTATAATTACAAGTTTGTAATGATAAGGAAATGAAGGATAGCAATCCTCTAATCTAATTCCTATCTAGAAAGGAGATTATGACAAGTTGTTATCTAAGTCCCAAAAATGGTACACATCTTCTATTAGCATCCCAAATTGCTCCCCAAGCTCTCGTCTAAGGCTTGCTAAACCTTCTTAACGATCGCACCGCTAGAACATGAGATACACATCAAATCAATCAAGTGTTAGGCCAAACGAGCCTAGTGAGTTGAACAATAGCATGACATAATCACTTAATAATTTATAAACAACAAGAACCATAAAGGAATCAATAGGGAAGACCCATCACACCAACGAGTTTCACCTCAAGAGTCGATGTACCTTGATGTTCACTCACATGAGCAACATCCCGAAGGCTCGACACATTTGAAGACTACCTCCAAGGCATTACTCCAAATGGCGAAAATCTAGGCACATACAGTTAAGGTGGCACCCCAAGACTACATCCTCCTAGTGCCTACTCATGGTTCATCCAATATACAATCCATCATTATACATATTTCACATCAAGTAAAATACATGTATAAGATCCCAAATAGTTCCGATCCCAATTTAGGTCCAAAACCCTAAATCATATAAGTTCACAAACAATATCCATCAATCACATGTTATCACCTAAACATATCCCAACTCTTACCAACAATTAATCTTATCAAACCCACACATAGTGATTTGTGACCAAACCCCCCCCCAACACTTACCAAATATAGAAATATGGTCAAACTTATCAGGTGATTAACATATGTAAGAAAAAATGAAATAGTGACATGAAACATGTTAAGATGTGTATCTCATTTAAAATAGTTAGGAGAAAACTCACAATCTAGGTTTACATAAAACCCTAGAAAACTTAGAAACCCTAGCTTGATGTAGTGGAGAATAGAGACTTGAAAGATGTTGGTAACCACACTTAATGCTCTCTTTAATGTCTTGATCTACAATAAATGTTCCACACCAAACCCTATATTTGGCAATAAATGAGGAGAGGAGTCTTTGGAAGAGAAAGTCACCAAGAAGCTCTCAAAAACATTTCTCTCAAGTTGGAAATCAGATAAATGAGCTCAAATGGGTGGAACCACGTTTTAAACACTCAGACCCCGTCGGCGATAGTGCCCGGCGACAATGCCATGGGCACTGTCACGGGGGCATAGTTGCGCGTGTCCCCCATGCTACGGTACACTTCATGCGATAGTGATCGACGATAGTGCCATGTGTCACTATCGCGGTGTCATAGTCGCGGACGCTCCATAGGTTTCGATACATTGTCGGCGACCTTGACAAGCGATTGTGCCCAAAGGCACTATCGCGAGTCACTGTCGCCCTCACACCCCCGAGGCCCGAAACTTTCGCTCGATTTCACAATTGCACTCACAATTAGGCTTCCCAATACGGTCGACATAATAATAGTTAAATCTCGAGCACATTAACCTTAAAAGGCTCCAAGACTATAGTTTGAAACAAAGATTAAATGACAATTGATAATCACTTACCTTGATTTTTCGGGCGTTACATTCCTCCCCTCCTAAAAGAGGATTTCGTCCTCGAAATAATGACGTATCAAAACAAATTAGGGTGCTTCTTCCTCATGTCCTCTTTCGACTCCCACACCACGTTTGCACCCCGGTGGTGCTTCTATTGAACTTTAACCATGATTACATCTTTATGTCGCAATTGTTTCATCTTTGATTCCAAGATGTCCCCCGGCTCCTCCACGCATAGGTTTCCGTTGTCCACCTGAATCTCCGTCAAGGGGATAACGTTTTCCTCTTCAGCTAAGCACTTGCGAAAGTAGCATACATGAAATGTAGGGTGGATCCCATCCATTTACGGTGGCAAGTCCAACCTATAGGCTTGAAGTCCAACCTTCTCCAATATTGTGAAGGGTCCAAGAAAACAGGGGCTAAGCTTCCTATGCTTCCCGAAACGGATGATCCCCTTCCATGGTGACACATTTATCATAACCCGTTCCCCCACTTGGAACTCGACCGGTCTTTGTTTTTTGTCCGTATAGCTCTTTTGTCGGTCTTGAGCCACCTTCAAACGCTCTCAGATGCCTTTTACCTTGTCCGTCGTCTCTTGTACGATTTTCGGCCCGACAAATTGCTTTTCTCCCGCCTCGAGCCAACACACCGGTGTTCTACATTTCCGTCCATATAGTGCCTCGAATTGTGCCATCCCAATGCTCGAATGGTAGCTGTTATTGTAGGCGAATTCCACTAAGGGTAGATGCGAATACCAATTTCCCCTAAAGTCTATAACATAAGACCGAATCATGTCCTCAATAGTTTGGATGGTTCGCTCACTTTCACCGTTTGTTTGAGGGTGTAAGTCGTGCTCAACTTGACCTTCGTGTCCAATTCTTTTTGTAGCACGTCCCAAAACTTGGAAGTGAACCGACTATCTTGATCCGAAATGATAGATAGTGGAACACCATGACGCGACACCACTTCATTAATATAGATCTTGGCTAGTTTGTCCATCGGCAACGTATCCACATCGCCAAAAAGTGTGCACTCTTTGTGAGTAAATCCACCACTACCCAAATAGTGTCATGGCCCTTCAAGGTCCTTGGTAGTTTGGTGACGAAGTCCATCATGATGTGTTCCCACTTCCATTCCGGAATGGCCAATGGTTGTAAACTCCCATAAGGCCTTTGATGTTCCACTTTAACTTGAAGGCAACGCACCTTTCCACATAGTTGGCCACATCAAGCTTCCTTACCGGCCACCAGTAGTGCAACTTCAAATCCCTATACATCTTAGTGCTACCGGGATGTATGGAATGCTTAGACTTGTGAGTTTCCGCCAAGAGCAACTCACAGATTCCTTCAATCTTCGGTACCCAAATCCTTCCTTGGAAGAGCTTGAGACCACGACTATCCTCTGTTAGTAGTTCAATTTGCTTCACCATCACTTCGGCCTTGAGATTTTCTTCACGGAGTGCTTCGGCCTGACTTTTCTTGATGTCCTCCACTAGGCTTGATATCACATAGATCCGAGAAAGGGTTACTTTGACTTCGCTCCCATAGTTCTTCCGACTCAAAGCATCCGCCACCACGTTGGATTTACCGGGGTGGTAAAGTAACTCACAGTCATAGTCCTTCAAAAGCTCCAACCAGCTTCTTTGCCGCATGTTGAGATCCTTTTGGTCAAATATGTACTTCAAGCTTTTGTGGTCGGTGAATAGTGTACACTTTGTCCCTTAGAGGTAGTGTCTCCACAGCTTCAAGGCAAATACTACCATCACAAACTCCAAGTCGTGCATAGGGTAATTCTTCTCGTGGTCCTTAAGTTGTTGTGACGCATGCACTGTCACCTTCCCCCTTTGCATCAAGACACACCCGAGAGGCCGAGACCCAATTTGTAGGTGTCGCTATAAACCACATAGTCGTCGGATCTTTCGGGTAAGGATAGAATTGGTGCCTCGCACAATTTCTTTTGAAGGGTCCGGAAGGCTTTCTCTTGAGCCTCGATCCATAAGAACTTAACGTTCTTCCTTTGTCAGTGATGTGAGCGGTGAGGCGATCTTCGAAAAAATCTTGAATAAACCGCCGGTAGTAGCCGTCCAAACCCAAAAAGCATCTTATCTTCGTTGGACTCGTCGGTGGTTCCCAATTCATCATCGCTTCAATTTCCGCCGAGTATACCTTCACTACATCCTTTGATACTACACGGCCCAAGAATTAAACTTATTGTAACCAAAACTCGCACTTTGAAAACTTTGCAAACAATTTCTCTTTCCGAAGGATCTCCAAGACCTCCCGTAAATGTTGATGGTGTTCGACCTCGTCCCGCGAGTAGATCAGAATATCATCGATAAAGACTATAACGGATTTGTCCAAGAACGGTTGACACACGCAATTCATTATGTCCATGAATATAGTCGGAGCATTAGTAAACCCGAATGGCATGACTAGAAACTCATAATGACCGTATCGTATCTAAAACGTCATCTTTGGAATGTCGCTCTCCTTCACCCGCACTTGATGGTAACCGGACAACAAATCTATTTTGGAGAAACATCCCTCTCCTTACAATTGATCGAAGAGGGTCGTCGATTCGAGGAAGTGGATATTTGTTCTTTACGGTGACCTTGTTGAGCTCACCGTAGTCGATACACATCCGCATGGAACCATCCTTCTTCTTCATAAACAAAACTGGAGCTCCCCACGACGATGAGCTCGGTCGTATGAATCCCTTCTCGAGGAGTTCTTGTAATTGTGTCATCATATTTTGCATCTCCGTCAGGGCTAGATGATAAGGAGCACGGGCGATCGGAGCGGCACCCGGAGTGAGGTCAATATGGAACTCCACTTGGCGTTCCGGTGGTAGTCCGGGTAGGTCCTCCGGGAAGACATCTGGGTAGTTGCATACCACCTCCACATCTTCGATCTTCTTCTTCTCGAGTTTCGCATCGATAACGTAAGCTAAATACGAAGGATACCCCTTTGTGCGCTTTAAGCGACGAGATGATCGTGTTGGTCTTTCGATTCCTTTCCCCATAGACTATCATTTCCCCACCCTTCGACAACGGTACTCTAATCATCTTCTTGGAGCAAAATATACCGGTATCATGCCTAGCAAACCAGTCCATACCTATGATCACATCGAATCCCCCAATGCCCGCCGACAACAAGTCCACCATAAAGGATTATCCATCTAAGTCTAAGGTACACCCATCAAAACGTTCCCGAACTAACATATGTTCCCCATTTGTCACTTCTACTACTAGTGCATCGGATAATATACAAATAAGAGTAGTGAAACTCTTGCAGAAAGTGGTAGACACAAACGAACGGTTCGCACCAGAATTAAACAAAACACGTGCAGGTAGAGAGTTTACTAGAAACATACCCGCCACGACGTCCGTCGTCACTCTCTTCTCCTCCGCCGTCATTTGGAAGGCCCGACTTGGTGCTTTCGGTGGAATCTCTTTCTTCGGTACCACCCCGCTTGAAGCTCCTTGATGTCCCCTCACTAGCTTGGGACAATCTCTCTTAATGTACCCTGGCTCCCGACACTCAAAACATACCGGTCCCTAGGAGGGGCAGTACCGACTCACGTGGTCCCTTCGTCCACATTTGAAGCACTCGGTCGTGTTAGAGAAAGGTCTCAGATTACAAGGCCCGAAATGCTTACTCTTACACTTGAGGCACCACCTCGCCTCACGTTGAGGTTCCACGTCCTCCCCCCGATAAAGGGTTTAGATGGTTGTGCGAGCCCGGTTGGCCCTTCCCACTTTCACTTCTCACCTTGTGGACTCTTCTCCTCTCTTCCTTGAATGATGTCGTCCTCTACTGGTTGGGACTCTTCAATGACCTCTTGCAACGTAGTCACCCGGGCGTTTCTCACGCCCGTTTTCATCTCCGCAGGCAAACCTCTCAAGTACGCTTTTATCTTCGATCTCTCATCGGCCACCAAATGCTCAACTAGACTGAGCTTCTCCACAAACTGCTTTGAATAGTCCGCAATGGACAGATTACCCTTCTTCAGATTTCAGAACTCTTCTTCAATCTTGTCAAATGTCAAGAGCCCGCTCATTGCAATACTTGTCCATCACCTTCCTTTTGAAGGTTGGCCAAGTGAGCTTGACCAGAACCTCCGGAATAAGGGTCGTGCGAATAAGGTTCCACCATCTTAAAGCTTCCCCTCTGAATAATTGAGATGCGAACTTGACTCTTTGGGAGTCGTCACATTCTCTTGATTCAAAAGTGTTGGGAACTGAAGATTCTACTAAGTGTGGTTACTGCTGCTAGTACAAGAGTGGTTACTACTGCCAGAACAATATGAAGATTAATACTGCTAAGTATTACTACTGCTAGTAGAATTACTACTGCTAGTTAAGGTTAGTGCTGCTTGAACAAAGTTAGTACTGCTTAGCTAGTTAGTACTGCTAGTAGTTAGTATTGCTTACAGTTAATGCTGCTGGTAGAAGTTAATACTGCTGGTAGAAGTTAATGCTGCTAAAGAGATCCGGATGGAATGTATGACAGCTGGATATTCTGAAGATATTCTACAGATATACTTAGAAGATATACATAGAAGATATGCTGAAGATTTGTTTATTCTTTGTAATTATCTTTTGATTAGTATATGTATAGAATGAATAGAATAGATAAAAGATAGTCTTTTGATAATTTTTTTTGAGAGAAATCAACCTCAAGGCATAGATCCTAATTCTAGAGAAGTAGAATTCGTATTGGTGATCCTGTTCATCAATATTGAGGTTGAGTGTGTAATCTTGTAGCTTCAAGCATTTAATACAAGTTTACAGTTTGATAATCATACTCTGTGTTGTTTTACTGTTTTGTTAAATATCAAAGTGTTTTTCCGCAACTTCTTTGATATTAGTTTCTGAGAATTAATTCTTGTTAAGAATTCGATCCTGACAAGTGGTATCAGAGCCTATTGAATCAGAAACATCTATCATGGAAAATCTTACAGAATCAAACAGCACTTTGGTCTCCAAGGTTCCAATGCTCAAACCCAGTGAGTTTGACATGTGGAAGATAAGGATCAGGCAATATATTCTTCTCACTGACTACTCAATGTGGGATATCATTGAGAATGGTCCTTCTGAAGCTGGAAGAATAGGACCAGATGGAAAAAGACCTCCACCAAAGACAGATGGTGAAAGAAAGATCAGGCAGACAGAGATGAAGGCCTTGAGTACTCTACTCTTGGCAATCCCTAATGAATATCAGCATCAATTCTGCAACTGCACTGATGCTCAAATTCTCTGGAATTCTCTAGAGAAAAGATTTGCTGGAACTAAGAGTATCAAGAGAAATCAAAGAGATGTTCTTAAGCAGCAGTATGAGAATTTTACTTCATCAAAGAATGAGTCCATGACTCAAACTTTTGATAGGTTCAACAAACTCATTGGAGAACTGGCCACTGTTGGAGTAAAGATGGATCAAGATGACATCAACAGAAAATTCCTCAGATCTCTTGGGGATGAATGGACTATGTACACTGTCTCTTATAGGCAGAGTGACAATCTGGAGGAGAAAGAACTTGATGATCTATACAATGATCTAAGAGTTTTTGAAACTGAGGTAGAGATCAAGAAGAAACCTACTGGTTATGTCCACAATTCTGCACTCCTTTCAGCAGCCACTGATACTACTGCCATTCCTGAAGCAGTTAGTACTGCTGGTGGAGCAAGTTCAGAAAAGGGATCTGAAACAATCTTTGAAGCCTTCTTGTCCAGTCATAGTAACACTTCGTTAATCAATGATGATCTGGATCAACTTCACCCTGATGATCTGGAGGAGATGGATATAAAATGGCAGATGGCCATCCTATCCATGAGGGTGAAGAAGTTCATTAAAAGAACAGGAAGGAATAACTTCTCCCAAAGAAGAGAGGATGGAGCTGGTTTTGACAAAACCAAGGTGGAATGCTACAAGTGTCACATGAAAGGACACTTTGCTAGAGAATGCAGGAATGCCGTGTCTAACAACAACCACCAACAAGCTCAGAATGGAGGCTACACTCAGAACAAGAATCCTGCTCAAGCCCTTGTTTCTCAACAAGGAATGGGATTTGACTGGAGTGATCAAGCTGAGGAAGCCATTCAGAATCAAGCTCTTATGGCAGAAGTGTCTGATCTCCCATCTGAGGTAATTTCTAACCTTTGCACTAAAACTTGCATTGACACTGTCAAAAGATACAGGGATCACAATCAAAGTATGTGTGATGACCTCAAAAGGTTAGAAAAGGATAGAAGAGACTATGTACTAATAGTTGAGAGATTTGAAGAACAAATCAAAGGCTTTCAAGCCAATGAACTTCAACACTCTTATGATACAAACTACTGGAAGTGGGAAAAGAATGAGTTAGAGACTAAACTATCTAAATCCTTAGAAGAGAGTGATAAGCTAAAGGAGGAATTGTCCAAAGTCAAACTTGACATAGAGAAGTTTTCATATGCTTCAAAGGCAATGGATTCTCTTCTAAAGGCTCAGATTCATGATAAGATGAAGCCTGGTATTGGATACAACAGTACACCTCCTCCTTATAACAACAATTATATCTCTCCTACTTCAGACTTGTTAGAAACCAAGGAGAATAAGGACTTATCAGATAAGGCCTTTAAGATAGACCCTCTGGATGAAGTAGTGATTAAGGATATTACTGAGAAAGAAGCCAGTATGAAGAGAGATAATAAGATAGGTAAAGAAATCCATGAAGAAAACAAGATAATCACCAATGAGGGATGTGGGAAAGACTGGATAAAATCCAAGGAAATAGAAAAGACCAAAGGAAAAGACAACAAGGTCCATTACAAACAGACCACAGTTGTGAATCCTGCATCTGGTAAACAGTGTGATTGCTATAAAGCAAAGAGCCTACATTCTGGTTTAAAAAGAGGAAATCAAAGAAACTGGAATAATCAATGGGCTCAGAAGCAAGGAGTTGATCTGAATAAAATCAATAGACCAAAACCTTGCTTCATATGTGGCAAGTTAAATCATCTGGCCAAATCTTGTTTTTTCAATCCTATCAATCAACAGATGACCTTTCAAAGATGTAAGCAAAAGTCTGTTGATTATAGAAAGGTTGGAAAGAAACATGTTGAAAAAGGAGGCCCCATAAAGAAAAGAATTTTTAAAGAAAGCATTAAAATGTGGGTGCCCAAAAGCACTAAAACTGTTAGTACTGCTGACAGGGATAGTGCTGCTGGAGGTTTTACTGCTGCTACCTGTGTTAGTACTGCTAAAAACATTAATGCTGCTAATACAGTTAGTATCTCTTCAAAGGTTTATACTGCAAACACAGTTACTGCTGCTTGCACTGTTACTACTGCTAACAAGGTTAGTATTGCTAAACATGCAAGTGCTGCTAAGGCAGTCAATACCTCTAAAACCAGTACTGTTACCAGCACAACTGTTTCCAAGCCTATAATTGTGACAAAATACTCCAAGAATGAGGAGTTAAAATTCAAGAATCTTGTCAAGAAGGAATGCAAGTATTTTGATGAGAAAGGGGTACCCAAGACCACATTGGCTTGGGTTCCTGATTCATACTAACTGACTTATCTAATGTGCAGGGCAACCAACAGCTCAAGGGAAAGAGCATATGGCATGTTGATAGTGGTTGCTCAAGGCACATGACAGGCAACATGTCATGCCTTCAGGATTTCAAGCATATTAATGGAGGACATGTTGCTTTTGGAGACAATCTTACTAGTGGTAAGATAAGTGGAAAAGGTAATGTCACCAAAGGTAAGATGACATTTGAGGATGTCTACTATGTTGATCAATTAAAATACAACCTGTTAAGTGTATCACAGGTGTGTGACAAACAACATAGTATATTATTTACAAATACTGAATGTATGATTCTTGCTCCAGGGTTCAAAGTAGTTGATGAAAGAATGATACTACTAAGAACTCCAAGAAAGGACAATGTATACTGTCTTGATATGGAAAATGTTAAAAGTGATTCATCTCTAAATTGTCTTGTTTCAAAAGCTTCTATAGATGAATCCTCTCTATGGCACAGAAGGATGTGTCACATGAATTTTAAGACTATGAACAAACTTGTTAAAAACAACCTTGTAAGAGGTTTACCTTCTAAAGTCTTTTCATGTGATGATCATTGTGTTGCTTGTCTCAAAGGCAAACAACATAAAACTTCTCATAAGACCAAAGAGATAAATTCTATCTCTTCTTGTCTACAGTTATTGCACATGGATCTGTTTGGCCCTACAAATGTGATGAGTATAGGCAAGAAATCTTACTGCTTAGTTATTGTTGATGATTACTCTAGATTCACCTGGGTATATTTTCTAAGGACTAAGGATGAGACAAGTGGACTGATCAAGTCCTTTATCCTGAGAATTGAAAACCAAACTAATCAAAAAGTAAAAGTCATTAGATCAGACAATGGAACTGAATTCAAAAATTTTGATTTAAACACCTTTTGTGAGGAAAAAGGAATTGAGAGACAGTATAGTGCTCCTAGGACTCCTCAACAGAATGGTGTTGCTGAAAGGAGAAATAGGACATTAATAGAGGCTGCTAGATCTCTATTGGCTGATTCAAAACTGCCAATTACCTTCTGGGCTGAAGCAGTTAATACTGCCTGTTATGTCCAAAACAGAGTTCTAGTAGTTAAGCCAAAGAACAAGACACCATATGAGCTTTTAAATAAAAGAAAACCCTTTATTGGATTTTTCAAACCTTTTGGGTGTGCTTGTACCATTCTCAATACCAAAACTCACTTAGGTAAGTTTGATAGCAAAGCAGATGATGGATTTCTGGTTGGTTATTCATCTCAAAGTAAGGCCTACAGAGTTTTCAATTCATCTACTAGAATAATTGAAGAGAGTGACAATGTCAAATGCAATGAGAACACACCAAATCCTATTGGAACTGGTCCTCAATGGCTATTTGACATTGATTCACTAACTAACTCCTTTGGTTTCAGTAGTAATGATCATGCAGGTTCAGGAGGTGAAGGATCAGGGACTACACAAGTTCAAGAAAGTGTATCTAAATCCGTGATCTTTCCCACTCCCACAGTGAATTCTTTTGAAGACTGTGAAATAGAAAAAGCTACTGGACCAAGTCAGAGTAGAGATGAAGAGAATCAAGAAGATAAAGAATCAGAAGAAGCAGCTGAAAACACTTCAGTTGAGTTGAATGACTCTAATCTAGAAGCTAATGTTAATGAAGAACCTAGTCATAACACCAGAGTTCAAAAGAATCATCCTCCACAGCTGGTAATAGGAGATATATCGTCTCCTATGATGACTAGACACCAGAGCAGACTTCAAGAGATGCAAGATCAACAGCATACAGTGCTGTCCTGCTTTCTATCCCAGCTTGAGCCTAAAAAGGCACATGATGCAATGAAAGAATCCAGCTGGATAGAAGCAATGCAAGAAGAATTACTACAGTTCAAACTACAAGATGTATGGGATCTGGTAGACCTTCCTAAAGGTCACAGAGCGATTGGCACAAAGTGGATCTTTAGGAACAAGAGAGATGAAAGAGGAATTGTCATAAGGAACAAAGCAAGGCTAGTGGCTCAAGGGTATACTCAAGAAGAGGGTATTGATTATGAAGAAGTCTTTGCACCTGTGGCTAGGATAGAAGCTATCAGATTATTCCTAGCCTATGCTTCTTACATGAACTTCAAAGTCTATCAAATGGATGTAAAGAGTGCTTTTCT
Source organism: Arctium lappa (assembly GCA_023525745.1). Classification (NCBI taxonomy): domain Eukaryota; kingdom Viridiplantae; phylum Streptophyta; class Magnoliopsida; order Asterales; family Asteraceae; genus Arctium; species Arctium lappa. Next base: position 13,228,170 of record CM042056.1, on the reverse strand, counting down.
CTATGGATCAATTGAAGAAGAGGTATATGTCTGTCAACCACCAGGGTTTGAAAACCCAAGCTATCCAGACAGGGTATACAAATTGAAGAAAGCTCTCTATGGACTGCATCAAGCTCCAAGAGCATGGTATGACACACTGTCATCCTACCTCTTGGACAATGGCTTTGAAAGAGGAGTCATTGATAAGACCCTATTTATCAAGAGAAAGAAGAAGGATATCTTGTTGGTCCAAATTTATGTTGATGACATTATCTTTGGATCTACAAAAGATATCATGTGCAAGGAGTTTGAAGATCTAATGCATCAAAGGTTTCAAATGAGTTCCATGGGGGAACTTACTTTCTTCCTTGGACTCCAAGTTCAACAGAAGTCAGATGGCATATTCATATGTCAGTCCAAGTATGTGCAGGACATTTTAATCAAGTTTGGTTTCTCAGACTCAAAACCTGCTAGTACACCTATGGAAACACACAAACAGATAACTGCAGATCTTGAGGGGGAGGATATGGATGTGCATCATTACAGATCTATGATTGGCTCTCTCATGTATCTCACAGCATCAAGGCCTGATATAATGTTTCCAGTCTGTGTGTATGCAAGATTCCAAGTTAGGCCAAAGCAATCTCACTTTCAAGCTGTTAAGAGGATACTCAGATATCTCAAAGGACAACCCAGATTGGGACTTTGGTATCCTCATGACTCACCCTTTGACCTAATTGCATACTCAGACAGTGACCTAGGTGGGGCAAACTTGGACAGAAAGTCTACTTCTGGAGGATGTCAGTTCTTGGGTGCTAGACTAGTTTCATGGCAGTGCAAGAAACAAACCACAGTGTCCACATCTACAACAGAAGCAGAGTACATAGCAGCTGCAAGTTGTTGTGCTCAGGTCTTATGGATTCAGAATCAAATGTTGGACTATGGGGTAACCTTTCTTCACACTCCCATCTTTATTGATAATAGCAGTGCTATCAGCATTGTACATAATCCTGTCAAGCACTCTAAGACAAAGCACATTGAGATTAGGTATCACTTCATAAGAGACTGTAATGAAAAGAAACTTGTTCAAGTTGTGAAAGTTCATACTGACAACCAGTTTGCTGATCTATTCACCAAAGCTTTTGATGTGGGTAGATTCACTTTCTTGGTAACAAGTGTGGGAATGATCAACTCTGAATAAGCTTTATCTCAGAAAGTGGATAAATAACTGTATATTATAGTTTCTTGGTGCTACTAATCTATCTCTGCAGGGCATACATAGCAGTACTCAATTCAGCCTAAGCTTCAAGGAGTAAGTTAGTTAATACTGCTAGTTGGTTAATACTGCTAGTTAGTTAATACTGCTAGTTAGTTAATACTGCTAGTTGGTTAATACTGCTAGTTAGTTAATACTGCTAGTTGGTTAATACTGCTAGTTGGTTAATACTGCTAGTTAGTTAATACTGCTAGTTGGTTAATACTGCTAGTTGGTTAATACTGCTAGTTAGTTAATACTGCTAGTTGGTTAATACTGCTAGTTGGTTAATACTGCTAGTTAGTTAATACTGCTAGTTGGTTAATACTGCTAGGTAGTTAATACTGCTCGCGGTTAATACTGCTCGCAGTTAATACTGCTAGTTATTTAATACTGCTCGCAGTTAATACTGCTAGTTAGTTAATACTGCTCGCGGTTAATACTGCTAGTTAGTTAATGCTGCTCTAGGTTAATACTGCTTTTATTCCGAATACTATAAATACCCCTTTGCCCGCCTAAATGTTCATAACGACTCTTTGCATACTGTTCCCTTGCTCTTCTAATCTTTTTCTCTCAAGAACCTAGTCCTCCAGGCAAGAAAATCCCAGTTCAATGGCATCAATGGCGTTTATCGATGAGCACAATGAGATCGCCATGCTGCAGAAGCCCAAACAAGCAGAAGGATTCCACCAGATTGTGGATTTCCTCAAGTCAAGCCACATTGCTCATGCCCTCACTGTTGCCCCTACCATCTACATTGAGCATCAGAGGCAGTTCTGGGCAAATGCCACCATTGTTGCTGAAAATGGTGTGCAAATGATAAAGACAACAGTATGTGACAAGCCATTAACAGTTACTAAAGAGGTGATTCGCATCAGTCTCCGTCTAGACGATGCCTCTGGTATAACGTCTATCTCTAATGATGAACTGTTTTCTAAACTTACAAGCATGGGGTATGGAGGCCCATTGGGTGTTTTCAAATTCTCAAAAGCAAAGTTTTCACCCCAATGGCGTTTTCTTGTTCATACCCTGATGCATTGCATCTCCAAAAAGACTACTGGATGGAGTGAGTTCAGCAGTCCAATTGCCTATGCTTTGGTCTGCTTGGCTACATCCAGAAGGTACAATTTCTCAAAAATGATTTTCAATGATCTTGTATCAAACATGGGAAACAAAAAGAGTTTCTTTATGTATCCCAGGTTTGTCCAAGAAGTCATTACCCATGAATTGTCGGATATACCCCAACCTGTTGGGGTATATGTACCTAAACCCCCAAAAGGCAAGGTTTTCTCAAATATGAGAAGATCTGCTGGGGACTCGGAAGGAGTTGACACCCCATTGTTCTCTACAATGATGGTGGTGTCCCAAACCACTGAAGGTATGGCAGCAGGGTCAAGGCCCTCATTAGACCATCCCACTGCTAGCCAAGCCCAACCTTCTCACTCAAAAACAATTCCCCAGTCCATTCTTATAAAACCAACCTCTCCAATTACCCATACTTACAAGAGAAAACAGGTAAAGAAGGCTCCTTCCCTTCTTGTACCAGAATCCCCTAAGCCTTTAAGCTCTCTAAGGGAGAATTCTCCTTTAGAGAATACCCATAGGGAAACCACAGGGGTGTCTCCCAACCCCAAGGAGGTGCTCTCTGAGGAGGAGGTAGAGCATATGGGTGATGAGGCTGCCACTACTCCTGCTAGCACAGAGGAGGAAAGTGGTAACATCAATAAGACCTCCCCCATGGCAACTTTAAATGAGCAATCATTTGAAGGTCCCTGGTGCCAAGAAACCAAGGGGGTGGATAGTGCTTCTGCTAGGCAGAAGACTTCCACTTCAAAAAGATCCAATGATCCTTCAATAGGGGGTAACACTCCTGGAGAAGGTGAGGACAGATATAACTATGAGGAATTGATGGAAACCATGGGAAACATCAACAAGGATGTTATTCAGCAAAGACAAGAAATAGAGGAGCTGAAGCTGGTCATCCTGTCTCAACAAGTGCAGATTGCCAAGCTCAAGAAGTTGGTAATGAAACAAGTACAGAAACAGAAAAGGAAACAATTTGTGCTAAGGAGAAGGAAGGTTGAGAAGGATGCTCCCAAAAAGGGGGAGATCAACATGGAAGAAGCATCAAGGGAGGGGGAGCTGGAAAAAGAGAAAGTAGAAGTTGAGGGGGAGAGGGAAGCAGAAAAAGGAAGAGTCTCAGATACACTAGAAGCAGAAACTGATAATGCTGCTGAAACATCACAAGCAGCAGTAACAGAGTTATCACCAACAGAAGTTGAAGTAGCTGAGACATTGATCAAAGCAAAGCATGACACTTCCAAAACAAAGGGAGTGATCATAAAGGAAGGGGGAGCAAAGAAAAGAGAAAAGAAAGAAATGGATGCAGAGGCAAAGAATAAAGGAAAAGCAAAAATGGTGGAATCTGATCAACCTGTCAAGAAGCAAAAGTTGGTTGAATCAGATGAAGCCTTAGCAAGGAAAATGCAGGAGGAGATGGAAAAAGAAGAAAGAGCTCAAGTTGAGAAGGATAGGGAAATGGCAAAGGCTTTAGCTGCTGAGCTAAATAAAGCCTATCAAAAGGGGATTGAAACTGAAAAGGCTAAACAAAGGGCTATAAGTCTGAGAAAGGCTATGATGGCTAATACAAGTGCAAAGAAAAGAAGACCTTCACAAACTTACCTTGCCACTCAGGAAAGAAACAAAATGATAACTTTCTTGAGGAGTGCAATTGGGGTAAAGAAAGAAATGTTTGTGAAGATGAGTTTTGATCAAATCAGAGAGCTCTATGAGAAAGAAATGGGGAATCTGAAGAGAAATGAAAAGAAAAGAGTGGAGTTTGAAAAGAAGGCCAAGGAGAGTAATGATATAGATATGAATCAACCATTCCCTGAAAGTGAAGAGGGAACTCCTATCAAAGAAATGGCAAGGGAAAAGGAAGAAAAGAAGAAGGAAGCTACTCTAGTGCAGGTTCAAAAGACTTTGAAAAGAACCAAAATGATGGCCAAAAGAAAGAAAGATAAGAAGCCTAGAGTAGAAGAAGAACAAAAGGTTGCTGAAGAAGAAGGGGCACCTGAGTCATCAAGCCAGCAAGAGTCATCAATCAAAGATGATGTAAACTTATATATGGTAGTGATGGACAAAGTGCCTGAACCAATTTCTGCAGAACCTGTTGGAGTTAAGCCTCCTGAGGTCATTCATTGGGATATACTGACAATAGATGGAAATGATTACATCAGACTCAAGAGGAAGGGTGATAAATATGAAGTATTCAACACTTGGGTCAAGATTGTCAGAACATGCTCTAGATCTGATATAGAAGAGATGTTTGACATAGGAATGAAGCTGTATGCAGATCATCTGAAAGCTCCAGGGATTTCTCTTACAAAACTGGTGATGGAGTATCTGTGCATGATGTTCAAACCTGAAGAAGTGGACCAGGTCATAAGGAGTGTGTTTCAAGAAGTCACAAGTTGGACTCTATATGAAACTAGTGGAGTATATGCAGTGACTTTGGATAGAAATCACACAGAATACTTCCTAGTGGATAGAGTATACAATCACACCAGACTGAAGGTTCATGCCATGCTAAAGAAGAAGTTGGGTTGTGCACCAAATTCAGATATGGCAAAATACCTAATTCAGAGGATAATCAATCAGAGTTTGGGACTGAATCCAGACTTAGGAGCATGATCTTTGAAGTTTTGGGAGCATCAAAAAGAGCTTCTGGAAGAGTATCTGAAGAACTTGACTTCTCTTCTAAAAGTCAAGTTAGGGGGAGATTGTTGGGAACTGAAGATTCTACTAAGTGTGGTTACTGCTGCTAGTACAAGAGTGGTTACTACTGCCAGAACAATATGAAGATTAATACTGCTAAGTATTACTACTGCTAGTAGAATTACTACTGCTAGTTAAGGTTAGTGCTGCTTGAACAAAGTTAGTACTGCTTAGCTAGTTAGTACTGCTAGTAGTTAGTATTGCTTACAGTTAATGCTGCTGGTAGAAGTTAATACTGCTGGTAGAAGTTAATGCTGCTAAAGAGATCCGGATGGAATGTATGACAGCTGGATATTCTGAAGATATTCTACAGATATACTTAGAAGATATACATAGAAGATATGCTGAAGATTTGTTTATTCTTTGTAATTATCTTTTGATTAGTATATGTATAGAATGAATAGAATAGATAAAAGATAGTCTTTTGATAATTTTTTTTGAGAGAAATCAACCTCAAGGCATAGATCCTAATTCTAGAGAAGTAGAATTCGTATTGGTGATCCTGTTCATCAATATTGAGGTTGAGTGTGTAATCTTGTAGCTTCAAGCATTTAATACAAGTTTACAGTTTGATAATCATACTCTGTGTTGTTTTACTGTTTTGTTAAATATCAAAGTGTTTTTCCGCAACTTCTTTGATATTAGTTTCTGAGAATTAATTCTTGTTAAGAATTCGATCCTGACAAAAAGCCATCTCTATTTCTCATATTCAGTTCATTTTTTTTGGGAAGGAGTATCCCAGACCACATTGGGCCCAGACTAATCTTCGGAAAACAGACTTTTGGCCCGCGGGCATTCATCTCGTGGCCACAAGGATGACACTTGTTCCAATATTTGGCATAAATGTTGCGTGTGAGGCTCGAACCCGGGCAACCGCTATGAAGTCCCCAGGCTCTTACCACTACGCCACACCCTTGTGGTTCATACATGTGGTTCATACAATCGCTATGTTGCGTGTGAGGCTCGTATCCAGTTCATACATGCCACTGGATTGGTTTTTTCGGAAAACTCTGGGGGCTTGCTACATAGAAAGTTCTTGTAGGAGCAACCCCCTTCCTTCTTTCTCTCTATCCTTACTACTTGCTCTTCAGTCCCATTTTCATTGCCCGTACCACCCGATCCAATCACTGCATTATCCGCCATTGTCTCATGCCTTCAGTTGCTTGCATCTCGATCCTCTAGCAACTTCATTAACCTTTCATCACATTTGTCCATTGCGGTGTTCATCATTTGCATGATGCTAGCTATCATGATCGATTAAGGGTCCACTTCTTGGATCACTGGGTTTTCGGTCTCTAGGTTCATGCAAGGAACCTCATCAACAATCCCCTCCAACATAGTGGGTATCGGCGGGATAACTTGATTCATCGTTGGGTTATCCCGTCTCAACGGTTCTGGAGCGGTTACACTCGCCTCATTAGCATCTTCGGGAGCCCTGACCCAACTCCTCGTGTTTACCGTAGTGAACTGTCACACACGATAAGAATCGTACCGGTTAATTCTTTAGAAGATAAATGGTTTGTTACGTACTACTACAATGAGCAATCATCATAAAAACAATTTCAAGCACGCTCACGTATTTATAAATTCATAATAGCACTTGGCCAAGTGAAATCGTGAATGTACATTACATAAGAGTTCTTGTTACCATCATCACAATTTCTTAATCAATGCATTTCCGTAGTCCTAATACTTTCCCCACCTAGGAATGCTCTACCTGTATGGACAGTGATACTATAGGCATAAATAACTTAAGTCTAGGTATACTAGAGTCGACACCTAGTTCACTTAAACTAAAGTTCTGATACCAACTTGTAACACCCCAAAAATTGGGACAAACAAAAATTTTCGAAAAAGGAAATGTGGTATAGGAAATAATGCCAAAGCATGAGCTTTTCCAAAAAGGGAACAATAAATGTCTGTTATAATTACAAGTTTGTAATGATAAATAAATTAGGGATAACAACCCTTTAATCTAATTCCTATCTAGAAAGGAGATTATGACAAGTTATTATCTAAGTCCCAAAAATGGTGCACATCTTCTATTGGCGTCCCAAACTGCTCCCCAAGCTCTCGTCTAAGGCTTGCTAAACCTTCTTAACGGTCGCACCGCTAGAACATGAGATACACATCAAATCATTCAAGTGTTAGGCCAAACGAGCCTAGTGAGTTGAACAATAGCATGACATAATCACTTAATAGTTTATAAACAACAAGAACCATAAAGGAATCAATGAGGGAGACCCATCACACCAACGAGTTTCACCTTAAGAGTCGATGTACCTTGATGTTCACTCACATAAGCAACATCCCAAAGGCTCGACACATTTGAAGACTACCTCCAAGGCATTACTCCAAATTGTGGAGATCTAGGCACATACCATTAAGGTGGCACCCCAAGACTACATCCTCTTAGTGCCTACTCGTGGTTCATCTAATATACAATCCATCATTATACATACTTCACATCAAGTAAAATACATGTATAAGATCCAAATAGTTCCAATCCCAATTTAGGTCCAAAACCCTAAATCATATAAGTTCACAAACAATATCCATCAATCACATGTTATCACCTAAACATATCCCAACTCTTACCAACAATTAATCTCATCAAACCTACACATAGTGATTTATGACCAAAAACCCCAACACTTACCAAATATAGAAATATGGTCAAACTTATTAGGTGATTAACATATGTAAGAAAACATGAAATAGTGACATGAAACATGTTAATAGGTGTATCTCATTTAAAATAGTTAGAAGAAAACTCACAATCTAGGTTTATATAAAACCCTAGAAAACTTAAAAACCCTAGCTTGATGTAGTGGAGAATGGAGACATGAAAGATGTTAGTAACCACACTTAATGATCTATTTAATGTCTTGATCTTCAATAAATTTTCCACACCAAATCCTAGATTTGGCAATAAATGAGGAGATGACTCTTTGGAAGAGAAAGTCACCAAGCTCTCAAAAATATGTATTCTCTCAAGTTGGAAATCAGATAAATGAGCTCAAATGGGTGGAACCACGTTTTAAACACTCAGATCCCGTCGGCGATAGTGCACGGCGACAATGCCATGGGCACTGTCGTGGGGGCATAGTCGCGCATGTCCCCCATGCTACGGTACACTTCATGCGATAGAGAACGGCGATAGTGTCATGTGTCACTATCGCGGTGTCATAGTCGCAGACACTCTATAGGTTTTGGTACATTGTCGGCGACCTTGACAAGCGTATGTGCCCAAGGGCACTATTGTGAGTCATTGTCGCCCCACATCCCCGAGGCCTGAAACTTTCGCTTGATTTCACAATTGCACTCATAGTTAGGCTTCCCAATATGGTCGACATAATAATAGTTAAATCTTGAGCACATTAACCTTAAAAGGATCCAAGACTACAGTTTGAAACAAAGATTAAATGACAATTGATAATCACTTACCTTGATTTTCTGGGCATTACATTAACCCAATGGTGTAACCCATGTATTTTGTTTCTTAGGACGTTATCGATCACCTCCTTTAACTGGAACTTGATCATAATACTCCATCCTCCCAACAGTTTGGTTTCACATCCTTTTAAGCTCTCTGATTTGCATAAGGATTGGATTACCTCCAGGTCATCCATTGAGGTGAGGCTTCCTATGACACATTATGAAGGTATTCTAGCGATTCTCCATTAGCTTCTCAAGTCCCCACAACCTATGCCACTTGTTCTTTGCCAATCTTCTACTCCGAGCTGCCCCGTCTTACCACTTCAGTGAAGGAGATGTTGTTTGTTCTCTTTTGGGAATCTCGTGTTCTTTTCTAACTGTTGTTTGCACTTCTCCACCGCCATCTCTGTAGCATACTTTCTCCTCTCTACCTTTCCTGTTAGCTAGGAAAACTCGCATTCCTTATCCATATATTGTTCAGATTGCTTTCTAGCCTTTGAACGTCATCTATGAGTTTAAACCTGATGAAACCAAATATTTCTCCAATTTTCATCCTCTTCTTAGCCACGTACACGTCCGTCACTACCCCGTATCTCTTGAATATTTTCCATTGATGAATGAATTCCCAATCCCTCGGAAATTTGGAGAACAAGAACGATATATGAGTTGGATTCCTAAGACTATTGCTTCATCGATTCAGACATACCTCACTATACCTATTCTGTTTCGAAGCCACGTTGTACTCCTCACGTGTTCTCTCCCTCTCCCTCTCCCCACTCCCTCTCTCTCATCTCTTTAATATTTTTTTCACCTCCCTTTGATGATGCAGCTCTTTCAGGGTGCGTTTGGTACACAGACAGGACAGAACAGGACAAGATGGAACAGGACGGGACAGAACAGAACAGGACAACTGTCCAGCGTTTGGCAAGACATGACAGAACTGGACAGAACATGACTATACTGATTAAATGACGAATTTACCCCTGATGAAAAATCATAGATTACATCACATAAAAGTAATTTACATTACTAATACATAGTGCAATGGATTATCAAAAACATACAACTAATTTATCACGATTGGATTTTGGATATGGAAATCAAAATCCAAATTTTAAGTTTCGGATTTTAGGTTGTTTCGGGTTTGGGTTGGTCGGGGTTTGGATTGATATCAGTCGGGTTCGGGTATTATATAATGCAAAAGTAGATATGAATTCAATCGTTTTTTAGGATGATTACAATCGATTGATAGATTGATGAAATCGATAACAAGTTTAAAATTTAGAAAATATTTCAACAGACTATAATTTACGATTTTCAAAAGATAATTAGATATATATATATATATAATATTTAAAATATAGATGTATGTTATTTCGGGTTTTCGGATGGGTTGGGTGGCCAACGATCAAACCCAATCCGAGCCTAGATATCCTCCCAAATGTCGGGTTTCGGATTATCAGATTTCGGGGTATTCGGGTTTTGCAAAAACACCTTATTTTCGGTTTGGATTCGGATTTTGGCCTATTCGGGTTTAAGGTTTTGGTTTTTAACAAAGAGTATATTAGTCAAAATATTATTGTTCTACTTAGTTCTAGGGGGTTGGAGTGGGACAAGTGTGTCCCATGCTTATTCAACTTAGTTCTAGTGTGTCCCACATATGGTCATGCCAAACATGGGACAAGTATGTTATGTTCTGTCATGTTCCACCCTGTTCTGCGTACCAAACGCACCCTCAGAGCAGAGTGTCGAATGACGAAAGAAGGGATGTCTTTTTGGTTTCGGGACCGCCCAAGATCCCTATTATACTATGACTTGTGAATGTAGTAGTAGCAGCGGGAGATCATCTTTTACTAGATCACCAGTAGAGGTATGTTGATATTGTTATGTATCATGTCATTACTTTTCATTACCAACAAATTACTAATTTTTGTCAAATATTGAATATTTACAGATAGCTAGGTTGAGAGGGAAGATGAATGAATTGGAGGAAGGCCATCGGGCCAAGCTGGAGGCCGGAAAAATCTGGAGACCTTACAAGCTAAGTCAAGTTGCCCAATTAGCCGAGCAAGTTGCATTACCTACGCATTTTTCTGCTTTCATACAACAGCAAGGATACACTTCCCCCCCCCCTCCCGACACATCCGGTAGTTAGATTGTTAACTAACTTTCAAACATTGTTTTGAATTCTATTAATTTGGTATTTTAAATTGTATGGATTCGTTAATTCGTTATTTTTAATTTTTAGACATGTTTCAGTTTGTTATTTTCAATTTATGAGCATATTTTGTATAAAATATACAGGAAATATAATTTTTTTAAATTATTAAAAACCAGAGAGGGATTAACGATGAAATTTCGTCGTTAAAAGTGCATGGGCTACTCGCAAGTCTGTTGTTAATACTCTCTCGCTAATCCATTGCTAAAAGCCATCACTACACCGTCGCTAAAACTTGTCATCGCTAATCCGTTGCAAAAGTCCCCTCCCTACTGTTGATGCCAAAAATTACTCAAAAAATAATTTAAGGTTGATGTGGAGCTTTATCCAACTAAAGAAAGTAACCAGACGACAATACGCGCGATAAACAATAAAATAAGGAGACAAGGGATTTGGTGACGCGGAAAAAACTCAACGAGGAAAAAACCGCGGACGACAGATAGATGTCGTTGTGCACTATGATCACCAATCAGGGGTGATGTCCTTAGATATTACAATATATTACATGATGAATAGCTAGAACAAGTGTATAAATTGCAGATCGTGCGTGAAAATACTTATGTCGTGTGTATGTTGTACTGCTGGTGTGTGTTGCTAGAGCGAGAATGCAATAGTTCTTCGCAGAGCTTGTAAGTTTAGTAATTCAGGTATCCAATGTTCGATGTCCCAATGATGGATATAACCTTCGTATTTATAGCCTTGATTCTTCATAAATATGTCTCTCGTAACGGTTGTTTCTTCATGAATGATCTTGATGGTGTTTGATCGGTTATGACCGTTGGTACTTATGAGCATTTAAACCTGCATTAAATAAGAGAAGAATGTTGGGTCGTACTTTAGTATAGTCGTGGCCTAGAGTAATCTTACAACGGTCATACGATGCTCGACCGACCTTCGAGAAAGTCTCGACGGACATTATGGTTATGTTTGGTCGACAGGATATTATCTTAATACAAGACAAATTGTGTGCAATATGCATTAAATGTATCTTCGTCGAGGTCAAACATTTTTTACCTAAACACCTACTCCATCACTAAAGTCCCTTACCTAATCAATCGTTAAAAGGCCCTCGCTAATCCGCAAGTAATGTTTTCCGTCGCTGATGTCTATCCGCCGATGATTACATTATCCACGCGCCCCTTTGGCCCACAAACTATCAGTGTCTTATCCCAACATTAGCGACGGATTAGAGATGACTTCTTCCGTCGCTGATAGTGGTTAATTTTGTAATGTCTATTTGGTTTGTGTTTACTTGGTAAGGTAAAGCGAGAGTGGTGACTCTTACCTTGGTTAACATCTGATGAACAACACCTAAATCTTATCCGGGACCTATCTTGTATTTGAACAAAGTCGTCCCACACCTTTGCCAAGCGAGCTACACATCAGAAGTGAAACTCAAGTAATTAAATCACTTATTTTGACACATTTGGGTTTCTTCTTTACACATCAACAAGTATTACGATTATTTTACAACAAAAATATGAAGATGTACTTTAAAGACATGTACGTAAACTCATGCCTTCTTAGGGCGTGTTTGGTTTGCTGGAATGGATTGGAATTGGAGGGATTTGAATTTCAAATCCATTCCAATCCCGTGTTTGGTTTGCAGGATTGTCCGGATTTGAAATCCTAGGATTTCTTTGAAATCCCTCCAACATAGGATTTTGAAATTCCAAGGAAATGCCTAGGATTTCAAGGGATTTCGTAGGATTTGTATATAATAATGTTTAAATATATGTTAAAAACACTTGTTTTCTAATAATCAGTTAAATAAAAGGTAATTTATTTACTTTTATATTTTTTCATAACTCTTTTAATGATTTTTTTTTATAAATAATGGAATTCAAATTCATTCCAATCCTACAAACCAAACACACAAAAAGATTCCAAATCCTCTCAAATCCAGATTCCTCCAAATCCAAATCCCTATATGAAATCCAATCAATTCCATTCCATTCCTACAAACTAAATGGACCCTTATGTGCCGTTTGGTTTGCAGAATGTTTTTGGATGGAATGGAACCTGCCAAAGGAATTTGACTTTGAAGGAATTGGAATGGAATGTTGTCAGGTTTGACCACCTGTTTGGTTAACATAATTGGAATGAACTTTGTCTGTTTGATTCACAGAATGTAGCTTTGGAATTGGAATGAAATGTTGACAAATGACCAAAATACCGTTTTTGATAATTTTAATTTTTATAAACAAAACATGCTTTAATAAAATAGCCATTAAAAATACTTTATTTGTTATGGTGGTTCAGATTGGTGGTGGTTAGTGATGGTTTTGAACGGTGGTTCAAATCGAATGTGGTCGGCGGTGGTTCAGATCGGCGGTGGTTCAGAATGACGGTGGTCGATGGTGGTTCAGATCGGCAGTGATCGATGGTCGACGGTGGTTCAGAACAACGGTGGTTGATGGTCGACGATTATCAGTGGTTCAGAACGACAGTGTTCGGCGGTGGTTCAGAATGACAGTGGTTCAGAACTGCGGTGGTTGGTGGTCGACGGTGGTTCAGATCGACAGTGTCGGTGATGGTTCAGAACAACATTGATCGGTGGTTAGTGGTGGTTCAGATCAGCGATGGTTCAGAACGGCGGTGGTCGGTGGTCGGCGGTGGTTTAGAACGGCGGTGGTCGGCGGTGGTTCAGATCAACGGTGATTCAGATCGGTGGTTGGCGGTGGTTCAGATAGGTTATGATCGGCGGTGGTCGGTGGTGATGAGGTTATATTGGATTGAGGGTATATGGTATTATGAAAAATAAGAATTCAATTCCATCAAAATACCTTGCAGTTCCTAAGGAATGTTAAATTCCCTCATTTGTGGAATTTGATGGAATTTAGAGATTCCTTCCACGAAAAAGAATGAACCAAACAAAGGAATATAATTTTGTCAATAGAATTCAACATTCCAATTCCATCAAATTCCTTCAGAATCTGCGAACCAAACACCACCTTAGTGAATTTAACTAGTTATGTACCCGCGCAATGCAGCGGAAATCATGAATGTAAATTATTTTGATGCTTTGGTGTCTTTCTTAGAAGATATTTTAAGGATTATATATTTAAACTTAGAGGTCGTTAAACAAACGCTTACCCGTAAGTTTTAACATTGTAACTTACTTTACCGGGTAAGATTGTAGTTCATCAAAACGATATCGTATGTAACAATTTACTTTATAAACACTTACCAGATAGATCTCTACACCTATATCATCACTCTTATCGGGTAAGATCCTTCATAGATTATCAATCCTTACATAAAAGTCTTTAAAATCTATCAGTTTTATCTTATCGAACCTTGCATAAAAAATCAACTTTTCATGCAAGCAATTTAGTTTGCAGTTGGTGTGCGTTTGGAGGAACAATACCTTTAAGCAAAACACTAAACCATTATCATCAATTTTGGTATGATGTTTATGTTAGGACTATGTTATGCTTTCTCAATTGTAATCAAAAGTTTTTTTTTACAGTTTTTCAATAAAACAATATAGACAAATAAAACCTGTCATAAATAACATATTCTCCAAGAAGCATCTTTATATTGTGCACATCTAAGCCACAAAATCGATGGGGCCATTTCCTATAATCAGAAGAACAACAAAAACCACATAAAAAAGTCAAATAAATGCTACATTATGTCCTTTAGCTTCTTTGGTTTTAATCATCAGTTTTACTTTGATATGGAGAGGAGGGAAACACTTGAACAACCAATTATCCGCATTCTCCTACTCGTGAATCAATATCCTCTATCAGCAGGCCGATTTCCACTTACTTGTCCTTTTTCCTGACAGATCCTTGAAGATAGCTAGGATCATCATCTTTAAACATTCGATACCCCTAAAGATTCATCAGGAATCAACATGAGTAAAAAATGTAATGTATCTATATCTATATCTACAGACACAACACAATATTCAAAGTTCTATTTTGTGTCTTTATCCAACCATTCATACACTAAAAAAGTCCAAGCTCACATGACCGTGTTTATATTTTTAATGATATATTAGGACATTGCATCCATATTTAAGAACATAAGTGACCATGAAGCAGAATGAACCTATCGATCATACACAGATAGCATGTAAAAACAAACTCGGAAATAGGAAAGTAGAATGTGTTTTATACATCAAAAAACTGATAAAGTTGGATTCTTTTAAGCAAATGAAAACTCAAAAGCAGTAAACTAAACAAAGAAATAAAAGAGGCTTATTCTTTTGATTATTCAACATTTTCATTTTATGGGTCTAAAGTCAAGATGTAGAGAGTTTGTATCTACCGGAAAAAGGAAATTATAACTAAAATATTAAAAATGCATTGTGTTGAACACCATCTATGTGTCTGGAAATATGCTAATAAAGATTCAAAATTTTGTATTTTTTGAAAATCATGCAAAGGAACTTGGAGGTTATAATAATGATTAAGCAAATCAGTGATGATACATAATATTGTTCCCAAAGAACATGGCAGAATGTGAGCAGTACCTTGGGGGCCAAAATCGGCACATGAGTATCAATCAACTTTCATGTGAGCAGTCCCCTTGACTCCCTCTTCGAACTTTCGAGTAGCTGTATCATCCATTATAACGGGCTCTTTCCTTTTTTGTTTCTTTAGTAGAACCGATCAAAGTTGAAGCTCGTTAAATACATTCAAACCGGTTCCAGTTAGAAACTCTTTACCTGATGAGAAGAGAATTCAAATAAAAGCAAATATGGTAATGCAAAACAATAATAGAATTGAGAAACAGGGTTCTATTACCAACATTTTGTAGTCCAATATATGATTCCTCTTTGTTGTACTTTATGTTTTGAAGGGAAAGAAATAGTGAAGATAAAACAAATTATCATTTAATTCATCAAAAATATGAAGATACATGATTGAGGGGATCTTTTATGAGGGACATCACATGTGGTTCATGAAAAGGATTATAATAAACATTATTCAACATATTTCTACAAATCCAAATAATAAGTAATTCAAATACATAACAAATCAAACCAAAATAAAGTATTGTGGCAACTCAATATTCATCTGGCAACTCGCTAAGGTAATGTGACTTGGTAATGTGCTTACCTCGGTAAGCTTTTGCTAAACAACCCCTATGTCTCACAAGTGTCTTTAAAGATAATTAATGTGTAGATAAAGATAATTAAATGTTTGGATTAAGTTTCTATAAACTTTACCTGTTGTGTATAAACAAAGGACATACACCAACACTAAAATTTGGTTAAACAAAAATATAATTAGCATTATCTATAGATTTCTAGATAAACCACTTGAAGTTTGATTAACTTCATAAACCACTGATTATCTAACTGTGCAGTTTGATTATCTAGATAAACCACTGATTATCTAACTAAACCAAGCAAAATCAAACCCAAATCAGTCTGATTTAGAATGCAGAATAAATCGAAGAACCCAAAATCACTTGTTAAATCACTTTAATTGTAAGATTCCTTACATAACTAAATCAAACCCAAATCAAACCCAAACCAAATCAGTTAGATTTAGAATGCAAAGAATAGTATTTAACAGAGATAAATCGAACTAAACCAATGGTTTAGTTATTGGTTTAGTTCTTTAAAAGGAACTTTAAAGTGATTATTTTGCATTACCTGTGTAAGACACATCCATAGTAGTGGAACTTTCAATAGTTTGGGTTTGCATTCTTCTAAATCAAAGAAGAAACTTTAAAGTGATTATCTAGATAAACCACTAATTATCTAACTAAACCACTGATTTCATTACATGGCAAAATCGAACCCAAATCAAGCACAAACCAAACAGTAGCAAAAAGGAATCGACGATAGCAGCAAATCGAGAAAGAAACCGAAATATTTGAAGAAAGAAACTCAAATCGTACCTGTTAATAAAAAAAGAAACCGAAATATTTGAAGAAATAAAGAAATCAAAGGTGAAACCTTTGAAGAAACCATGAAAGTAAACAAAGAAACTGATGAAATCATGCCTGAAAATAATTGTTTTTGAAACCTTATGCAAACAGAAATCGTAACTGAATTGAAGAATCGATGGTGAGAAATCTTCGAAATCGTAACTGAGTAATCAATGGTGAGAAATCGATTTGAGAGGATGATATGAGAAAATGGCAGATCCATAAAAACCAAAACCAAATATCCAAAATTTGATTTTCTTGATTTCATAAATTAAATGGATTTCTGATTCATAGATTAAGAACATATGCACTACAAAACAAAGGAGATGAAAATGGAAGAAGGGTAAGGAAATTCCGAGTAGTCGGAGCAAATTACCTCGATATTTAAATTTTGAGCCATGAAGCGTCCCTTTGTGTCTGAGAACATCAACAATGTTAGGATCGAATTCTCAACAAGAATTAATTCTCAGAAACAATATCAAAGAAGTTTGCGGAATAACACTTTGATATTCAATGAAACAGTAAATCAAAACAGTGAATATGAAGAACAAACTGTAAACTTGTATTGAATAATTGAAATCACAAGATTACACACTCAACCTCAATCTTGAAGAACAGACTCTTTCAAGACGAATTCTACTTCTCTAGAATTAGGATCTATGCCTTGAGGTTGATTTTCTCTCTAGAACTAGGAATGAATAATAATCTTCTAAACTATTCTATATCTTCTATACATATCCTAATCAAAAGATAATTACAATAAATAAACATATTTTCAGTATATCTTCCATGTATATCTCTAAGCTTCCATGAATATCTTCAGTTTATCCAGCTGTCATCCTTTTCATTCGGATCTTCAAGTCATAAGCAGCACTAACTATGCTCAGCAGCATTAACTTCTTCAAGCAGCATTAACTGTAAGCAGCAGTAACTACTAGCAGTACTAACTAGCTAAGCAGTACTAACTTTGTTCAAGCAGCACTAACTATAACTAGCAGTATTAATTCTACTAGCAGTAGTAATACTCAGCAGTATTAACCTTGAAGTCTTCTAGCATTAGTAACTCTGAACCAGCAGCATTAACCATACTTGGTAAATTTTTCAGTTCCCAACAATCTCCCCCTAACTTGACTTTTAGGAAAAGAAGTCAAGTTCTTCAGATGCTCTTCACGATGCTCCCAAAACTTCATAATGGCCTAGATTCCAGTATTTGCATCCAATCCCAAACTCTGATTGATGGTTCTTTGGATCAAAAATTTAGCCATCTCTGAATCTGGTATGCATCCTAGCTTTTTCTTCAGCATGGCATGAAGCTTCAATCTGCTATGATTGTACACTCTATCCACTAGGAAGTATTCAGTATGATTAAGATCCAAAGTCACTGTATATACTCCACTAGTTTCATATAGAGTCCAACTGTTGACTGACTTGAATACATTCTTGATCACATGCTCTACTTCTTCAGGTTTGAACATCATACACAGATACTCCATTACCAGTTTTGTAATTGAAATCTCTAGAGCTTTAAGTATATTTGCATACAACTTCATTCCTATTTCAAACATCTCTTCAAGATCTGACCTAGAGCATGTTCTAACAATCTTTGCCCAAGTATTGAACACCTCATACTTTTCATCCTTCCTTTTTAGCCTTATGTACTCCTTTCCATCCACTGTCAGTGTATCCCAGTGAATGACCTCAGGAGGCTTTATACCAACAGGTTCTGCTGAAATTGGTTCAGGAACTTTGTCCATCACTACCATATACAAATTTACATCATCTGTGTTTGATGACTCTTTCTGTTTAGATGACTCAGGTGCCCCTTCTTCTTCAGCAACCTTCTCAGCCTCTCCTTCAGCTATTCTAGGCTTCTTGATTGACTTTCTCCTTGCCATCATCTTGGTTCTCTTTAAAGTCCTTAGACTTTCTTTCAGAGTGGCTTCTTTCTTTGGTGGTGTTTCTTGCTCATCTGGAAAGGGCTTTTGAAAATCAAAGTCATTACTTTCTTTCATCCTCTTCTCCATCTCCACCCTTGCAGTTTCATTCCCCTGAAGCTTTATCATCTCTGAATCATATAGTTCTTTAATCTTCTCAATGGACATCTTTGAGAACATCTCCTTTCTGACTCCTATAGCACCTTTGAGAAAAATAATCATCTTGTTTCTATCTTGGGTACCTAGGAAAGTCTTTGAGGGTTGTCTCTTCTTTACAGCTGTTTTTATCACCACTGATTTCTTCAGAGTTGCAGCTTTCTTCTGTGCAATTTCAGTGGCCAGGCTTTGTTGATAAGCTTCATTTAGTTCAGCAGCTAGAGCCTTTGCCATCTCCCTGTCCTTTTCAACCTGAACTCTTTCTTCCTTTTCAATGTCATCCTGCATCTTCCTGGCTAAGGCTTCATCTGATTCAACCAACCTTTGCTTCTTGACTGGTTGATCAGATTCCACCATCTTTGCTTTTCCTTTGTCTTTGTTCATTGCCTTCTTACTGTTATCTTTATTGATCCCTTCACCTTGTTCTTTTATGATTACTCCTTTGGTCTTTGAAGTGACCTTGGGAGTATCATTCTTGGCTTTAAGTAAAGTTTCTGCAATCTCAAGATCTGTTAATACTTCTTTCACTGTTTATGCTGCTTGTTTAATTTCAGCAGTATTAACCATTTCTGCTGCTTCTTGTGTTTCTATTTGCACTGATTCTCTTTCTGTTTCTGCTTCCTGCTCCCCCTCATCATCAAGCTCCCTCTTTTCTGTAGCTTCTTCCATGTTGATCTCCCCCTTTTTGGGAGCATCATTCCCAGATTTCCTTCTCCTTAGCACAAATTGTCTTTTCTTCTTTTTCTGTACTAGCTTCATCACCAATTTCTTGAGTTTGGTAATCTGCACTTGTTGGGACAAGATTACCAATTTCATTTCTTTAAGTTCTTTTCCTTGTTTGAGAACATCTAGGTTGATGTTGCCCATTGTTTCCATCAATTCATAGTAAGAATATATGTCCTCACCCTCTCCAGAAGTGTGACCTTCTTTGGAAGGATCATTGGATCTTTTTGTAGTGGAAGTCTTCTGCCTAGCAGAAGCACTATCCACCCCCTTGGTTTCTTGGCACCAGGGACCTTTGAATGATTGCTCATTCAAAGTTGCCATGGGGGAGGTCTTATTTATGTTACCACTGTCCTTCTCTGTGCTAGCAGAAGTAGTGGCAGCCTCAGTACCCATATGCTCAACCTCCTCCTCAGATAGCACCTCCTTGGGGTTGGGAGACACCCCTTTGGTGTCCCTATTGATATTCCCTAAAGGGGAATTCTCCCTTAAGGGCTTACAGGCTTGGGGGTTGATGGTACAAGAAGGGAAGGAGCCTTCTTTACCTGTTTCCTCTTGTATGTTTGGGTGATTGGTGAGGTTGGTTTTTCAAGAAGAGACTGGGGAATAGATTTAGAGTGGGAAGGTTGGGATTGGCTAGCAGTAGGATGGTCTAATGGGGGCCTTGACCCTGCTGCCATACCTTCATCAGTGTGGGACACCACCATCATTGTAGGGAACAATGGGGTGTCAACTCCTTCCAAGTCCCCAGCAGATCTTCTCATATTTGAGAAAACCTTGCCTTTGGGGGGTTTAGGTACATATACCCCAACAAGATGAGGTATATCCGTCAATTCATGAGTAATCACTTCTTGGACAAACCTGGGGTACATAAAGAAGCTCTTTTTGTTTCCCATGTTTGAGACAAGATCACTGAAAATCATTTTAGAAAAGTTGTACTTTCTGGCAGTGGCCAAGCACACCAAAGCATAAGCAATGGTGCTGCTGAACTCACTCCATTCAGTAGTCTTTTTGGAGATACAGTGCATAAGGGTATGGACAAAGAAACGCCATTGGGGTGAAAATTTGGCTTTCGAGAACTTGAACACACCCAATGGGCCTCCATACCCCATTCTTGTAAGAGAAGAGAACAGTTCATCATTTGGGATAGAAGTTATACCAGAGGCATCGTCTAGACGTAGACTGATGCGAATAACTTCTTCAGTAACTGTCAAGGGTTTGTCACACACCCTTGTCTTAATCATTTGCACACCATTCGCAGTAATAATGGTGGCATTTGCCCAGAATTGCCTTTGATGCTCGATATAGATTGTAGGCGATACAGTAAGAGCATGGGCAATATGGCTTGACTTGAGGAAATCCACAATCTGGTGGAACCTAGCGGCCTGTTTGGGCTTCTATAGCATCGCGATTTCATTGTGTTCATCTATGAATGCCATGGATGCCATTGAGCTTTGAGAAAATCTTGCCTGAAAGTTTTGAACTTGGAAGAGAAAGGGTTTAGAGCGCAAGTGAACAGTATGCAAAGAGTCGTTATGAACGTTTAGGCGGGCAAAGGGTATTTATAGTATTCGGGACATAAGCAGTATTAACCTAGAGCAGTATTAACGGACAAGCAGTATTAACCACTAGCAGTATTAACTAACTAGCAGTATTAACTGCGAGCAGTATTAACCACTAGCAGTATTAACTAACTAGCAGTATTAACTGTGAGCAGTATTAACTAACTAGCAGTATTAACTGCGAGCAGTATTAACCACTAGCAGTATTAACTAACTAGCAGTATTAACTGCGAGCAGTATTAACCACTATCAGTATTAACTAACTAGCAGTATTAACTGCGAGCAATATTAACCACTAGCAGTATTAACTAACTAGCAGTATTAACTGCGAGCAGTATTAACCACTAGCAGTATTAACTAACTAGCAGTATTAACCACTAGCAGTATTAACTAACTTACTCTTTTAAGCTTGTGCTGAATTGAGTACTGCTTTGAATGCCCTGAAAAGATAGATTAGTAACACCAAAAATACATAATATACAGGTATTTTAACCACTTGGTGAGAAGATGCTTATTCAGAGTTGATCATTCCCACACTTGTTACCAAGAAAGTGAATCTACCCACATCAAAAGCTTTGGTGAATAGATCAGCAAACTGGTTGTCAGTATGAACTTTTACAACTTGAATAAGTTTCTTTTCATTACAGTCTCTTATGAAGTGATATCTGATCTCAATGTGCTTTGTCTTTGAGTGCTTGACAGGATTGTTCACAATGCTAATAGCACTGCTATTGTCAATAAAGATTGGAGTGTGTAGAAAGGTTACCCCATAGTCCAGCATTTGATTCTGAATCCATAAGACTTGAGAACAGCAACTTGCAGCTGCTATGTACTCTGCCTCTGTTGTAGATGTGGACACTGTGGTTTGTTTCTTGCACTGCCATGAAACTAGTCTTGCACCCAAAAACTGACATCCTCCAGAAGTAGATTTTTTGTCCAAGTTTGCCCCACCTAGATCACTGTCTGAGTATGCTAGTAGGTCAAAGGGTGAGTCATGAGGATACCAAAGTCCCAATCTGGGTTGCCCTTTGAGATATCTGAATATCCTCTTAACAGCTTGAAAGTGAGATTGCTTTGGCCTAACTTGGAATCTTGCACATACACAGACTGGAAACATTATATCTGGCCTAGATGCTGTGAGATACATGAGAGAGCCAATCATGGATCTATAATGATGCACATCCATGTCCTCCCCCTCAAGATCTGCTGTTATCTGTTTGTGTGTCTCCATTGGTGTGCTGGCAGGTTTTGAATCTGAGAAACCGAACTTGGTTAGAATGTCCTGCACATACTTGGACTGACAGATGAAAATTCCATCTGACTTCTGTTGAACTTGGAGTCCAAGGAAAAAAGTAAGCTCCCCCATGGAACTCATTTTGAACCTTTGATGCATTAGTTCCTCAAACTCCTTGCACATGTTGTCTCTTGTAGATCCAAAGATAATGTCATCAACATAGATTTGGACTAGCAAGATATCCTTCTTCTTTCTCTTGATAAATAGAGTCTTATCAATGACTCCTCTTTCAAAGCCATTTTCCAAGAGATAGGATGACAGAGTGTCATACCATGCTCTTGGAGCTTGATACAGTCCATAAAGAGCTTTCTTCAATTTGTATACCCTGTC
Organism: Arctium lappa; assembly: GCA_023525745.1. Lineage (NCBI taxonomy): Eukaryota > Viridiplantae > Streptophyta > Magnoliopsida > Asterales > Asteraceae > Arctium > Arctium lappa. Next base: position 13,205,612 of record CM042056.1, on the reverse strand, counting down.
TGGATAGCTTGGGTTTTCAAACCCTGGTGGTTGACAGACATATACCTCTTCTTCAATTGAGCCATAGAGAAATGCACTTTTTACATCCATTTGATAGACTTTGAAGTTCATGTAAGAAGCATAGGCTAGGAATAATCTGATTGCTTCTATCCTAGCCACAGGTGCAAAAACTTCTTCATAATCTATACCCTATTCTTGAGTATACCCTTGAGCCACCAGCCTTGCTTTGTTCCTTATGACAATTCATCTTTCATCTCTCTTGTTCCTGAAAATCCACTTAGTGCCAATTGCTCTGTGATCTTTAGGAAGGTCTACTAGATCCCATACATCTTGTAGCTTGAACTGTAACAGTTCTTCTTGCATTGCTTCTATCCAACTGGATTCTTTCATAGCATCATGTGCCTTTTTAGGCTCAAGCTGGGATAGAAAACAAGAAAGCACTGTATGTTGTTGATCTTACATTTCTTGAAGCCTGTTTTGATGTCTAGTCGTCATAGGAGAAGATATATCTCCTATTACCAGCTGTGGAGGATGATTCTTTTGAATTCTGGTGTTATGACTAGGTTCTTCATTAAGTCCTACCTCTAGATTAGAGTCATTCAACTCAACTGAAGTGTTTTCAGCAGCTACTTCTGATTCTTTATTTTCCTGAGTCTCCTCATCTCTACTTTCTTCTGCACTCTGACTTGCTTCAGTAGATGGTTCCTTTTCACAGTCTTCAACAGAATCCACTGTGGGTATGGGAAAGATCACAGATTTAGATATACTTTCTTGAACTTGTCTAGTCCCTGATCCTCCACATCCTGAACCTGCATAATCATCACTACTGAAACCAAAAGAGTTAGTTAGTGAATCAATGTCAAATAGCCACTGAGGACCAGACCCAATAGGATTTGGTGTGTTCTCATTGCATTTGACATTGTCACTTTCTTCAATTATTCTAGAAGATGAGTTAAAAACTCTGTAGGCCTTACTCTGAGATGAATACCCAACAAGAAATCCATCATCTGCCTTGCTATCAAACTTACCTAGGTGAGTTTTGGTATTGAGAATTGTACAAGGACACCCAAAAGGTTTGAAAAATCCAATAAAGGGTTTTCTTTTATTTAAAAGCTCATATGGTGTCTTGTTCTTTGGCTTAACTACTAGAACTCTGTTTTGGACATAACAGGCAGTATTAACTGCTTCAGCCCAAAAGGTAATTGGCAGTTTTGAATCAGCCAACAGAGATCTAGCAGCCTCTATTAGTGTCCTATTTCTCCTCTCAGCAACTCCATTCTGTTGAGGAGTCCTAGGGGCACTATATTGTCTCTCAATACCTTTTTTTCACAAAAGGTGTTTAGATCAATATTTTTAAATTCAGTTCCATTGTCTGATCTAATGATTTTTACTTTTTGATTAGTTTGGTTTTCAATTCTTAGGATAAAGGATTTGATCAGTCCACTTGTCTCATCCTTAGTCCTTAGAAAATATACCCAAGTAAATCTAGAGTAATCATCAACAATAACTAGGCAGTAAGATTTCTTGCCAATACTCATAACATTTGTAGGACCAAACAGATCCATATGCAATAACTGGAGACAAGAGGAAATTGTATTTATCTCTTTGGTCTTATGAGAAGTTTTATGTTGTTTGCCTTTAAGGCAAGCAACACAATGATCATCACATGAAAAGACTTTAGATGGTAAACCTCTTACAAGGTTGTTTTTAACAAGTTTGTTCATAGTCTTAAAATTCATGTGACACATCCTTCTGTGCCAAAGAGAGGATTCATCTACAGAAGCTTTTGAAACAAGACAATTTAGAGATGAATCACTATCAACATTGTCCATATCTAGACAATAAACATTGTCCTTTCTTGGAGTTCTAAGTAGTATCATGCTTTCATCAACTACCTTGAACCCTGGAGCAAGGATCATACACTCAGTATTAGTGAATAATATGCTATGTTGTTTGTCACAAACCTGTGATACACTTAACAGGTTGTACTTCAATTGATCAACATAGTAGACATCCTCAAATGTCATCTTACCTTTGGTGACATTACCTTTGCCACATATTTTACCTCCAGTAAGATTATATCCAAATGCAACATGTCCTCCATTGATATGCTTGAAATCCTGAAGGCATGACATGTTGCCTGTCATGTGCCTAGAGCAACCACTATCAACATGCCATGTGCTCTTCCTCTTGAGCTGTTGGTTGCCCTGCACATAAGATAAAACAGTTAGTATGAATTAGGAACCCAAGCCAAGGTGGTCTTGGGTACCCCTTTCTCATCAAAATACTTGCATTCTTTCTTGACAAGATTTTTGAACTTTAACTCCTCATTCTTGGAGTACTTTGTTACAATAATAGGCTTGGAAACATTCTTGCTAGAAGCAGTACTGGTTTTAGAAGTACTAACTGCCTTAGCAGCACTTGCATGCTTAGCAGTACTAACCTTGTTGGAAGTAGTAACTGTGTTAGCAGCAGTAACTGTGTTGGCATTATTAACTTTTGAAGAGGTACTAACATTATTAGCAGCATTAATACTTTCAGCAGTACTAACAATAGTAGCAACAGTAATACTTCCAGCAGCACTATCCCTGTTAGCAGTACTAACAGTTTTAGTGCTTCTAGGCACCCATATTTTAATATTTTCTTTTAAAACCTTTTTCTTCATGGGGCCTTTACTTTCAACAGATGTCTTCATCACATGTTTCTTTCCAGCCTTCCTATAATCAACAGGTTTTTGCACAAATCTTTGAAAGTTCATCTGTTGATTAATAGGGTTAAAGAAGCAATATTTAGCCAAATGATTTAACTTGCCACATATGAAACAAGGTTTTGGTCTATTGATTTTATTCAGATCAACTCCTTGTTTCTGAGCCCATTGATTATTCCAGTTTCTTTGATTACCTCTTTTTATACCAGAATTTAGGCTCTTGGCTTTATTGCAAGCACACTGTTTACAAGATCCAGGATTCACAACTGTGGTTTGTTTGTAATGGACCTTGTTATTCTTTCCTTTGGTTTTCTCTATTTCCTTGGACTTGACCCAGATTTTCCCACATCCTTCATTGGTGATAATGGTGTTTTCTAATGGTATCTCTTTACTCACAGCATTATCCCTATTCTTACTGACTTCTTTCTCAGTCAAATCCTTAACTACTACCTCATCCAAAGGATCTATCTTAAAGGCTTCCTCAGGTAAGTCCTTTTTCTCCTTGGTTTCTAACAAGTCTGAAGTAGGAGAGATATAGTTGTTGTTGTATGGAGGAGGTGTATTGTTGTATCCAATACCAGGCTTCATCTTATCATGAATCTGAGCCTTTAGAAGAGAATCCATTGCTTTTGAAGCATATGAAAACTTTTCTATGTCAAGCTTAACTTTTGACAGTTCCTCCTTCAGTCTATCATTCTCTTATAAGGATTTAAACAGTTTGGTCTCTAACGTATTCTTTTCCCAATTCCAATAGTTTGTGTCATAAGAGTGTTGAAGTTCATTAGCTTGAAAGCCTTTGATTTGCTCTTCAAATCTCTCTACTATTAACACATAATCTCTTCTGTCCTTTTCTAATCTTTTGAGATCATCACACATACTTTGATTGTGATCCCTGTATCTTTTGACAGTGTCTATGCAAGATTGAGTGCAAAGATTAGAAATTACCTCAGAGGGGAGATCAGAGACTTCTGCCGTAAGAGCTTGATTCTGAATGGCTTCCTCATCTTGATCACTCCAGTCAAATCCCATTCCTTGTTGAGAAACAAGAGCTTGAGCAGGATTCTTGTTTTGATTATAGCCTCCATTCTGAACTTGTTGTCCTCCATTTTGAGCTTGTTGGTGGTTGTTGTTTGGACCAACACTCCTGCACTCTCTAGCAAAGTGTCCTTTCATGTGACACTTATAGCACTCCACCTTAGTCTTGTCAAAACCAGCTCCATCTTCTCTTCTTTGAGAGAAGTTATTCCTTCCTGTTCTTTTAATAAACTTTTTCACCCTCATAGATAACATGACCATCTGCCATTTAATATCCATCTCCTCTAGGTCATCAGGGTGAAGTTGATCCAGATCATCATTAATTAATGAATTGTTGCTATGACTGGACAACAAGGCTTCAAAGATAGTTCCAGTGCCTTTTTCTGAATTTACTCCACTGGCAGTACTAACTGCTTCAGGGTTAGCAGTAGTATCATTAGATGTTGAAAGAAGTGTAGCATTGTGGATATAACCAGTGGGCTTCTTCTTGGATTCTACCTCAGTTTCAAAAACTCTCAGATCATTATATAAATCATCAAGTTCCTTCTCTTCCAGATTGTCACTCTGTCTATATGAGACAGTGTACATAGTCCATTCATCCCCAAGAGATCTGAGGAACTTTCTGTTGATATCATCTTGTTCCATCTTCACCCCTACAGTAGCCAGTTCACCAATGAGCTTGTTGAACCTATCAAAAGTTTGAGTCATAGACTCATTCTTTGAAGAAGTGAAGTTCTCATACTGCTGCTTTAGAACATCTCTTTGATTTCTTTTGATGCTCTTAGTTCCAGCAAATCTTTTCTCTAGAGCATTTCAGAGAATTTGAGCATCAGTGCAATTGCAAAATTGATGCTGATATTCATTGGGGATGGCCAAGAGCAGAGTGCTCAAGGCCTTCATCTCTGTCTGTCTGATCTTCCTCTCACCATCTGTCTTTGGTGGAGGTCTTTTCCCATCTGGTCCTATCCTTCCTGCTTCAGAAGGACCATTCTCAATGATATCCCACATTGAGTAGTCAGTGAGAAGAATGTATTGTCTGATTCTGATCTTCCACATGTCAAATTCACTGGGTTTGAGCATTGGAACCTTAGAGACCAGAGTACTGTTTGATTCTGCAAGGTTTTCCATGATGAATGAATAGATGTTTCTGAGAGATCAGGCTCTGATACCACTTGTTAGGATCGAATTCTCAACAAGAATTAATTCTCAGAAACAATATCAAAGAAGTTTGCGGAATAACACTTTGATATTCAATGAAACAGTAAATCAAAACAAAAAACAGAAATGTCAGAAAGCATACTCCATCATAATTGCTTGCATTAACAAAAAGAAAAAAAACCAAAGGATCATTGGCCAAACGGTGCCCGGGAGGTCAAGGGTTCAAAAGTGTGTGAGTATTTGCCATATATATCTTTCAAAAGAATAAGAAAACAGAAGGAAAAGATGGATGAAGATCAGAGGATTTTATGTTGGTCAATGGTCAACCTTGTTCTGTTCTAGGTCCCAGCATTTAAGTTGTTTGTCACCACCAGCAGAGAACATGTAGGTGTGCCTTCGTGCTAACAGCAAGGCCTGCAAAAATTCGATATTTGTTTTAGATGCAAAGTGTACAGGATCAATGGCAACATGGTTAGTCAATTTTTTATAAGCAAATAAGTAGTTAGTTTAAAACCAAACCTCAAACTTGTTCTATATGCCCTGTGAGTGTCAACCTTAATCTTCGAGATCCCACATCCCAGATCTGTCCACAATCAATAAAAAAAAAACTTTTAAAACATAACTAATATAGAACCGAACTACTAAAACTGTTACCTGAAGAGTACCAAATTCATATAATTGGCAAAAATCAAAGCAAAACACTTCAATTTTAATAGTAATAAACAAATATATTACCCTGCAAGCATTAGGCACTCCTCCTCAAGCTTCTCCATCCTCAAATCAGCCTGCGATCACAAGAACAATGGTTCAATCTCAACAAAATAGCAAGTGTTAGTTTGAGCAAAAAACCATATGCGAAAATGCGAAAAAAGGAACATAGATAAAAAGAAATGAAAATTCAAAAAAGAAGGGTTACCTTGAGAGAGAAATTGAGGGCAACAAATGGGTAATAACGAAGAACATTGCTGCCATTACCTCTCCAAAGTAATAAAACCCCTTCTTTGACTGTATGAAGAATGCAATCAATCATACCATTAAACCTCGTGTCCTTCACTCCAACAATGGCTATGTTGCTCTGTGGGGTTTGTAAGGGTAGCAGTGGTGGCTTTCTTGAGAGCTAATTATACTCAAATATGAAGTTGGATTCGAAACTTTGTGAGTGGTTTTAGTTTTTGCCAAAAATGGAGGAGAAACAAAGAGAAATTAGAGGCGTGAGGAACATGAAACACTGGAGAAGTAATCTATTTATAGTTGCAATCGTGAATGTGGAGGTTGAAGGCGGAGAGAGTCGTGGGAGAGAAATCAGGGCGTGAGGAGGGAGTTCATGTGGGCGAAATTAGGGCGTGAGGGGAGAGAGTTCGCGTGGAGAAACAGGTGTGAGGTGTGAGGGGAGAGCTCGTGGAGGTTTTGGCAAAGACGTGGAGAGAAGGGAAGTGGGCTGGTGATTTGGGGGTGGGAGATAGGAGTACGCTGGAGATAGGAGTGCGCTGGAGATAGGAATTTGAATGGTGCAGATCAAAAGTTGGCTGAATTTAAACGGATCAGATTAACCTAAAAACGGTTAGACTCGGCTCCATCCATATATATATATAATATAATCACAATGATAATTTATTTTAAATTTGACATCTAATGAAATATCTAATATACAATTACAATTTCAATTTCATTAGATGTTATCAAAATTTTAAGATTAGACACACCATGAATTAATTGTATTTTTGGGAAATAAAAATAAGAGTAGATTACACGATTGGTCCATGACGTTTACATTTTATTGCATTGTTGGTCCATAATTTGAAATAATTATGGAAATGGTCACTGTGGTTAACAATTTCACACTCCTTTGGTCCTTCTGTCCTAACACCGTTAAATGATTATGTTAGGTAGGTTTACTTTAAGGGCATTTTAGTCATTTTATATTTATTTATTTTAATTTAAAAATAAATTATTTATTATATTAAAAACCACAAGGACCAATCATGTAATGTAATTTTTCATGGCCCACATCACTCCTTCCCTCCCGTCAACACACCTCTCTCTCCTTCTCTCTTTCTTCAAGGATATACACGCAGGTATACATACACCATCACTTATCATCATTATCAAGGACCACCACTCACCACCATCAACCACCATCGTAAACCATAAACAACAATATTAAAAATAGATAAATAGGACGATAGGTGTATATATATATAATAGTAATATAATAATATATTTTATAAACTTTTAATAGAAAATGTTGAAATGACTATAATACCCTCTAAGCTATCCTAGTTAACAAATATTTTTAACTGTGTTAGCGCACAGGGACTAAAGGCGTGTGAAATTGTTAACCATAGTGACCATTTTCATAATTATTTCAAATTAGGGACAAACAGTGCAATAAAATGTAAACGTCAGGGACCAATAGTATAATTTACTCTAAAAATAATAACACAGAGAGAGGGAGAGAGGTGGGTCCCATCAGTCATGAGATCATGGTATGAAACCACATCACACGGATCATGATCCACATCCTTGCACCACCGTCGATTTCTTTTCAATCCAGCGATGCACAACATTCCACGAACCTCCAAAATTTGAAACTTCCCGCTTTTTTAAACTATATAAATACCCCTATAGAGAACCATTGTATTCATCCAAAATTTTCATACCTCCAAATCTTCACTCTATATACTCTCTGTGATATCATTTTACACCAAATGGCTCGTACAAAGCAGACGGCGAGGAAATCGACCGGAGGAAAGGCTCCGAGGAAACAGCTGGCCACCAAGGCGGCTAGGAAATCGGCTCCGGCGACCGGAGGAGTGAAGAAGCCACACAGATTTAGGCCCGGAACCGTAGCTTTGAGAGAAATCAGAAAGTATCAAAAGAGTACGGAATTGTTGATCAGAAAATTACCTTTCCAGAGGCTTGTGAGGGAAATCGCACAGGATTTCAAAACGGATCTGCGATTTCAGAGCTCTGCGGTTGCTGCACTCCAGGAAGCGGCTGAGGCGTACTTAGTTGGACTGTTTGAAGATACTAATCTCTGTGCGATTCATGCTAAGAGAGTCACTATTATGCCTAAGGATATTCAACTTGCTCGTAGGATTCGTGGTGAGAGAGCATAAGCTTCAGGATTTGATTTGATTGGACCTGGTGATCTTATTATTTTTCAGAATCGTGCTAGGTATTTGCTGGTATTGCAATTTTCTGTTCCTAGAATTGTGTTAGGTTTACGATTTCTATCTGCAGTTTGATGTAAAGTGATGTATCTCCAATTCTCCATGGATTTTGATAATCCAATCTAATAGAGTATTTATTTCTCTTAACTATTTGTATCTATTGCGTTTTTTTTAACTGTTTTGAATTTCATGATCAAAAATTGCTCGAGCATGAAATCAAAATCAAAAACATCTATGTGATTTGTTCCAGAAAAAAAACATTGGTAATATGTTCTCAATTTATGTTTAAGCTCAAATGAAGTCTTCTATTTGAATACACTACATTTGTTTTAAATGAATTATACAATTTGCCGACAGATATACATAATGCTATTTTCTTGCTTATAATAATCCATTTTTGAGCTTTATTGAACTTTAGCTTTATAATCTACACCCATCTCTTATGTGAAGTTGAAACTCTAGATTTAGTTGTACGACTTCTGTGAAAATCTCCAGAAACAGATGATGAATGAGCTTGTTGATTCATACACTTTTCTTTTAGAGGACTGACTGGCCTGGGTGGTAGTTTGGTTGATTTCACCATATGATCAGCACTATTGGGCTGTTTGTTTTTTTGTTTTCCTCTTGAAGAGCTGTTCTTGATTTGGTCATTATTGATCTTCACAACTTGATCTTCATTCTTCATCATGGGAAGCTGGTGCTTTTTGGTAGAGCTATCTGAATCAGAAGAAGATGGACTGGTTGTGCTATCCATGTCATAGACTAGATTATCGGTCATGGCGGGAAGTTTTCTTGAGCTCAAGCTTGATTTAGATGTAGAGGCTCTTCTAAGTCTTGTGAGGTTAATCACCTGTATATAAAGATTGGAATAAAATGTTGGAAGAACTTTAAATTTCCATAACTCTTGTGAAATATTTGTAACATACATGAGTACAATTGATCTGACATTTTGAGCATAATTCATTCATGTGAAAATGCCAGAAAACAATGATGACTGATTGTGAAAAAAATGTGAAGAATAGCATCATACTTGGCACTTATTGCCCAACAGAAGTTTTTTTTTTTTTTTTTTTTTTGCATTTTTGCTAAAATGATGGTTTAATTACATCGAAAAACCAAGTACTGTCATGAAAGGTCAATAACCTTATGAACCGTCCATGGAAACTGCAATTATTAAAGAATGAAATGTATATTGTGGCAGGGAACTGTACCTTTTGCTCAAGAACTAACATATCCTTCCTAAGCTTTGTGATTATCAAGTTTTTGTGTCGGATAATGTCTTCCAGCTCTGAAATTCTCTGTTTGTGTACAGACGAAAGTAAAACAGCGATAACAGTAATGTATGAAAGTAGAAAGGCTTATTGGACTTGGCGCAACTACTGTAAGAAAGCATTAAAGAGCATACCTTTGAACCAAGGGTTTCGGGTGTGTTGAGAAAAGACGACAGCTCATTGATTATGTCATCTTTGTCTTCAAGTTCCTTGCAGAGATCTTGTTCAACCGATGTAGTATTCCACTATACAAATATACAAATGTTTATGAATTCAAAATATGCAAAACATTGAACTAGGGGCTGATCCTTCTTGTGTCTCAAAGACATGGCATATGGTTAGAACAATGAAATGTTTAGAAACGTATAGCTTGTTTTTTTGTATACACATTGACAATGACAAAGCTACAAGGAAAGGCTAGAATAGAAATGTCCTATTCCCTTGATATGAAAACAGAAGATATTACCTGACCATCTACTGTGGAACTGACACTGGGAGCCCAATCTGACAGATCAGACATGCGGCGTTCTTCTGGTTCTGTGTCATTTTCAAGCGGTATTTTACACTTGATCATGGCTTCATCATCAACAGCTTTTACACTAGAATTAGCCTGAGTTAGCACAAAAGTAAAAAATATTGTCAACACCTATTTTGTTCAAAGCAACAAATATATGGCATGTGAGCCGAACCCCGGACCAAAATGAATATGTAGAATCTTATTAGATTACTCTTCAAAAATCCTTTAAGGAGAGAATGGAGGTTCCAACATATATTGAGGAGAAATGATCCTAGTTTAGCTGATGTGGGACTCCAACACGCCTTGGAGGCTAGATGGGGATAGATTGTCCCAAGGGGGTCGGGGGGCTAGACATGCATAGATTTTCACGGAGTGTCGAGTCCTAGACTGGTAGTCTTTGGCTCTCACATCATGAGAGAATATGTTAGTTAGACTACTCTTCAAAAGAGTCCATAAAGAGAGAAGGGAGGGTTCAACATATAATTAGCCGACTTGAGATTCCCAACAAGTTTCTTTACATAAATGCATTGAGAAGGCTACTCGCACAAATCAATGGAAGGAGCCTTGGTGCACCACAGTCACCCTTTCAAGAAACATATGGAGAGGTTATATGTCACCACAAGATTTCTTACCTCTTGAGATTCTGATGGAAGTTGATGATTCCCACATAGCCGACACCCACAACCCAAAAACATGAAATTATAGGACGAAATATCGGGCTGATCCTTAAAGCAATTCACCTGCTTGCATATGTTCTCAAGCTTTTGCTGCATGCCTAAAAGCACCTGATCCTGAAAATAGTTTTGAGACAAAGGGTACATTCATAATAGCTTGTTAGCTCATAGAACCAATATAAAAATTGTTGTAAATTCCAAATTCAAATTCATAATATCGAAATAAATATAAAGATAGTTATTTATAACTCCAAATATCTGAATCAAATACCATCATCTATGTCAAGCATGGACTTTTACAATCATATCTACGGTATACAAGAAACTATTATAGGTTAATCACCAAAAAAATGAATGGATTCTTTGCCAATTTACCGGTAGAGTCCACTTCTTTTTACAAACTCAATTTGAAAATGCAATGTTTACATAGTCCTGTTTTATATGTGAAATGTTCAGGATTGTATTTTTCCAAACACAAACATTCATGAATGTTTCACATATGAAACGATTCTGTATAAACACTACATCTTTACAAGTATTGTTTCATATGTATAACGACATATGGAAATTGGATTGGAAATTTGTATGATTTATTGAGTTTGTAAATGATTATGCATCCTTAGCGGTATGCTATAGTTTAATATTGATCTCGGTTCTTAAATTAAAAAATTCAAGTAAAAGATAACATGCTAGACAACATACATAAGCACATAATAACAGTCCTAGTAAATTAATCAATGCTGAAATTTAATAGCTTCAGTTATATAAATTAGTTCAGATATAAAGGTTTTTTTGAAGCCTAAAATCCATTGATTACAATCTGAATTAAGATCGAAAATCCAGTATCTGCTATCATTCAATGAACCCTAACAGCGTGGCTGTTCAACTCCAAACCTAATCTAGAGCAGAATTGATAACTAGATCATAGTTTAGCAAGTTTCTGATTGATATCTGATCAATTTATTAAAATGGATATAATTCCTCCTGAAAATCTGTACTGTTAAGATCTAAATCGCACAATAAAATTTGGTAGAACACAACGATTTCTATAGCAGCAGATTGTGTAAACAGAAAAAATTGGTTGAAATACGAACCCTAATTTCAACAGATTTTTCCAATTGAATAATCTGCTTGTTCTTCTTCGAATTGGCAGCTGCAACGGCAATTATAGCGACAATCAGAACCCTATGCATAGGACTGAAGAGCTCCCAAGCAACAGCTTCCTCAGAATTCAATCCTCCTCCTATGCCTTTAGATGAGCTTGCTTCTTCAGCTCCAACGATCCGACCTTGCAGAGACACCCAAGCTAGCTGTTTCGCCGCTCGTATTGGTCGCGTCGGAGGGGTGAAGTTGCTGGAGAGCCGTCGCGGCGATGGAGAAACTTGTGGAGGAAATGGTGAGAGGGATATCCATGGCGGTGGTGCGAAAGAGGACCGCCTGCAGTTAATTTCTTCGTCGGCGTCTTCCATGGCGGTGCGGTGATTAAATCCAACTGATTTCGAGTTTTCTCGTTCAGAAAATGTATTTAAATTTTGAAAAAGAATTTAGACAGAGGGGGAATACGCTACGCTTGTAGCCGTTGGGTTCTTCAAATTTATATTGCCAATTATATTTTTATTTTTAATTCTCCTTGTTAATCATATAAATATATTTCTATAAATATATATCAACTTTCAAATACAAACTATGTTATTGTTACAAACCCTATAAACTAGCGTTATACCCGTCCGTTGGTCGGATATACGACACGACTTTAATATAGATTTAGTTATTTGATTAGTCGCTCATTAATCTAGATTTGAACAAAAAAAAGTACAAAGGAAGAAAACACATATTAAGAACCGGTAATGAAGTTAACAAACACTCCATTTACATCAATGGGCATCCTATTTTAGAAAGAAGAAAAAAGGTCAAGAAAATGATAGTTAACATTTTAACAGGTAGATGACTGGAGTCGTGTTCAAGATAGCTTAAAACAATGAGGATTTGAAATATTCTGTCACAGTGATAACGTATCTGATGGCATATTTCAAATGTTATATCACCCTTTTCATAGCACCTGTATTGAACACACTTCCTGTGAGCATACATACCGCATAAACATCGTTCATATACGAAAATTAATAACCACCAAAAACATTAAATCATCGATTTCTACAACTAATAATTTGGATGATGTTCGTTATTCTGCTAGAAAGTCCAAAGGAACAAAGTTAAGGATGCGATTGATTACCTTAAGACTGCCATTGCAAGCAAGAATCAGTGGTCCAAGTACAAGAAGGGGGCTAGACGAGTACACGGAGTGTCAAGTCCCTAGAGTGGTAAATCTTCGCTCTATATCATGTGATAATAATATGTAGAACCCCACTAAATTACCTTCCAAAAGAGAGGTTCCAACATATATCGAGAATAAATGGTCAAAGTCTAGCCGATTTAGGACTAACCATATGCAAAGTGTTAAACTACATAAATGCTATGTCTTCAATTTCATTTCCGCATTTACACGAATTGTATGGGAAGTTCATATATACAATCTTTCCCTTTCTTACTCTTAAACAACTAAACCAAAAAAAGAAAAAAAAACACCACCAACTACAAAACTAAAATCAAACTTTCATAGTCACGAACTAAATTGCAACAGAAATCCCCAATTACAACACCAAAAATCACATCCAATATCCAGTGCCAAATGTGATATATCATCAGACTGATTCGGCAACAGAACTGTAGGATCTCTCTCTCTCTTCAAAATTCCCTTGAATTGATGCACCACTAAGATCAAACAACGGCTGTGAAGTTTACCGTTGAATTGAAATCCCCACATGTCGCACCATCTGCACTCCGCCCTCTTCTCAACTCTTTCCTTGATGTCTTCTTTAAAAATAAAGCGAGAAGCTGATGTAAAAATAAAGAACCCTAGTGCCTAGATTGAGAGATGAAGAGGAAGATAGAAGGGGTACCTGGAAGAGAAAAGAAACACACAACCTGCAAAAAAAACCCAAAATTCATGTTTAAACAAAATGGAAATATAATCGTCTTTAATACTAAAAATCGATACCTATAGAATATGATAAGCCGATAAGGTATCACTCTTTTCATTATTGCCAAATGCTTTTTTTCAATCAATCAAGAAGCTTAGTCAAACTATAACCGGCTTTCCATAAACGCAAAACACACCAATCATTCACATGGATGAAACTTTTAATTGCAAAATTAATATAACACACATCGATAGTTCCAATGGATGACAATTTTGTAAGAAAGTATGATTCTATCTACCCTTAAAGCCTCCAATATCGCCGTCATCTCCACGTCCATCTAAAAGAGTAAGTCATAAGGGCAGCAAATACAATTCTGTAGATTGGTTGTCACACTTTTTTTGCTTTTACCACAAGGGTTTCTGCTTCTTTACTCTCAATAATCCTGTTAAAATAAATTTGATTAAATATAATAGAAGTAATAAACCAATAAAATGATATTTCATAAAGTGGATTTGCATATTACGTGGTTGATGCCTAAAACATACTGGCTTATGAGAGCTGTCGAGCTTAATGTTGACCAATTTACAAATTAAGATGTTTGCCTTCAAAAAACATGATCAATTGTCAATAAACATGATCAATCAAAAATGCTCCCTTGGTACCATGAAATTTGCAATCTTTACCTTGGAATATAGTTTAATGGCAAGTAAATTTAACCTGGAACTTCCCAAACTTTTCTTTTTGCTTCCAACTTTCATGGGACTGAGGTATGGAATATATTGAACTTTAAGCTATAACCCTCTCACTTGATTCCCCCAAACTTGTTCCAACTCATGTTGGATTGCCTTTGTGACACATAGAGATCCTTGTGCCATCTTCCCATAACGTAATTCAACCCTACAAAATTTACAACCCAGGTTTGCATTAGCATGTCATAAGAATACCTCATATTCATAATCAGTATAACGATAAACAATGATTCTGATAGAGAAATTGATGGCGGGTAATAAGCAACAAAGGGCGGTTGTTTTTATTACCCAACTACGAGCCACTCTCGAAGTACAAAGAGGAGTGCGTTGATCAAAGCCATATGTGGGTCCGTTTGGGAAGAAAGTTTGAACTTGGATTTCCGACTCTACACAAAATACCCATATTTTGCCAACTTAATCTCAACTTAACATAAAGACCTCCTTATTTAAAAGTTAATTAATATTAATATTTATAGAGGAAAAATATGAGTAAATTTGATCCTTGTTACTTAATTTATAAACTTCCCAAAACATAAATCTTTTTGTACCCTTTTTTTTCTAATGTCTCGAGCTTTCCAAAACCTTTTCTAAATCTTTAAAGTGTCACTAAAACTTATGCAAGCAAGAGGTTTTCATGGAATTCCAATCTCTCTATCCCCGGAGGTGGAGGTATTGTTTGTTTACGTCTTACCCTCCCTATCTCTACTGCCGTGTATTTTCTGGGTACGTTTGGTTTGCTTATATTCTAGTCAATACGGTAAAAGCATACAAATGCAAGTTATTCAAGAAACCTAATATCTTTTCACACTACAAATTTATCATTCAGGATCTAGCATAAACTTACACGTATGTCCTGACATAGAAATATCACCATTGTTAGGATCGAATTCTTTAACAAGAATTAATTCTCAGAAACTAATATCAAAGAAGTTGCGGAATAACACTTTGATATTTAATAAAACAGTAAACAAAACAGTATATGATAATCAAACTGTAAACTTGTATTGAATGCTTGAAGCTACAAGATTACACACTCAACCTCAATATTGATGAACAGGCTCACCAATACGAATTCTACTTCTCTAGAATTAGGATCTATATCTTGAGGTTGATTTTCTTCTCTAGAAATTATCAAAAGTTGTTTCTATCTATTCTATACATTCTATACATATACTGATCAAAAGATAATTACAAAGAATAAACAAATCTTCAGAATATTTTCCATGTATATCTTCTATGTATATCTTCAGTATATCTTCAGAATAAACAGCTGTCATACATTCCATCCGAATCTCTTTAGCAGCACTAATTATGCTCAGCAGTAGTAACTTCTTCTAGCAGCATTAACTACTAAGCAGTACTAACTACTAGCAGTACTAACTAGCTAAGCAGTACTAACTTTGTTCAAGCAGCACTAACTTTGACTAGCAGTAGTAATTCTACTAGCAGTAGTAATACTCAGCAGTATTAATCTTCAAAGTACTCTAGCAGTAGTAACTCTGAACTAGCAGTAGTAATCAGCATTTGTACTAGCAGTAGTAACCAGACTTGGTAGAATCTTCAGTTCCCAACAATCTCCCCCTAACTTGACTTTTAGAAGAGAAGTCAAGTTCTTCAGATACTTCTTTATAAGCTCTTCAAGATGCTTTCAACACCTCTGGTTCAATTTCCCAAATTTGGATCTAGGCCCAAACTTTGATTAATGATTCTGCTGACCATAATCTTTGCCATTTCTGAATCTTTTGAACATGTAAGCTTGGCATTCAACATTGCTTGTAGTTTACCCTTGCTGTGCTCATATATCTTGTCCACCAAGTAGTACTCATGATATGCTCCATTCACAGTGATGACATAGACCCCACATCTTTCAAATATCTTCCAGTTTTCTATCCTTAGGAATTTATTCTCCAGATGTAAATCCCTGATCACATGTTGAACTTTACTAGGCTCAAACATCATGCACAAGTACTCCATGGCTAATCTGATTAAGTTTCTTTCTTCTCCTGTCAGCTCCTTTTCATACAATCTCATTCCAACTTTGAACATCTCTTCTAAGTCTGATCTTGTACAACTTCTGATGAAACTTCCCCAAGTAGGATACACCTCATATATATCCCCTAGCCTCTTAATCCTAAAGAATTTCTTTCTTTGATCTTCCAGGATATCCCAAAAGATTATTTCAGGAGCTTGAATAGAGATGGGATCTACTTGTATTGGATCATCATTTGTTAATGTCATGAACAATTCAACCTGTTCATTGGAATGCTTGTTTGATGATTCTGAATCCTGAGTTGGTTCTGCTGAAGGTGTAACAGGAGGTTCAAATTCTGCTCTTTCTTCAATTCTTTGTCTTTTGGACTGCATCTTGGAGGCTATAGACTTTACTCTCTTTGAAGATTGTACTTTCACCTCAACATTCTCTTGCTCTTCTTTCTTTTCTTCAGCTTTATCCTTTGAAGGTGTGGTCTCCTCAGGGAATGGTTGTTGGATGTTGAGATCATGTCTCTCTTTCATCCTTCTTTCTGCTTCTTCCCTTTGAGAGGAATCCCCTTGGAGTTTTGTCATTTCCTTTCTGTATAGCTCTTCAACCTGAGAGTATGCCATATGAGTAAACATCTCCCCCTTAACACCAATTGCACCTTTCAGGAAGTTTATCATCTTTCTTCTTTCTTCTTTCCTGATTGGCCAAAAAGGTCTTGGAGGGTTGTCTTTTCTGCTTTTTGAATGGCATCCTTTTTACTTGTACTTGCTTGGCCTGAACTGCTGTTTTCATGCTCTTCTGATACTCTTCATTTAGTTTTCTGGCCATATTCAGTGCAAGCTCTCTATCCTTCTCAGATTGAAGTTGTTCCTCCTTTTCCATTTCTGCCTGAAGCTTCTTTGCCACTTCTTCATCCATTTCTATCTGATTTTTCTTCTTTGCAGGTTGTTCAGGTTCAATCATCTTAGCTTTACCCTTTGTATCCTTCAACCCTGCCTCACTTCTTTCTTGTGTCTTAGTTTCAAGGCCTCCTTCATTGATGACCACTCCCTTAGCCTTTTGAGTAGCCTTAGGAGTGTCATTCTTTGCTTTTACTAAGGTTTCTGCTATCTCCAATTCTTCTACAGAAAGCCCTGTTACTGCTGCTTCTGTTACTGCTGCTTCAGCAGTATTAACAGTTTCTGCTGCTTGGGCAAATTCTGTTTCTTTTTCAGCTTCTATCTCCCCCTCAACACCAAATCCCATCTCAGATTTGCTTTCCTTCTCTGTTTCATTCTCCTGATTCTCCCCCTTGTTGGAAGCATCTTGAGTTGTTGTCCTCTTCTTTAAAACAAACTGCTTTCTTCTCCTTTTCTGTACCAATCTTGTCACCAATTTCTTTAGTTTGGTGATCTGAACTTGTTGAGATAGAATAACCAGTTTCATTTCTTCAATCTCTTTCCCTTGTTTGATGACATCCATATTGATGTTGCCCATTGTTTCCATCAATTCATTGTAGTCATATCTGTCCTCACCTTCTCCAGGGGTGTTACCCCCTATTGAAGGATCATTGGATCTTTTAGTAGTGGCCTTCTGCCTAACATGAGCACCATCTACCCCCTTGGTTTCTTGGCACCGGGGTCCTTTGGTTGATTTCTCTCCCAAAGTTGCCATGGGGAAGGTCTTAGAGATGTTACCACTATCCTTCTCTGTGCTAGCAGAAGTAGTGGCAACCTTCTCACCCATATGCTCATCCATCTCCTTTGAGAGCACCTCCTCAGGGTTGGGAGACACCCTAGTGGATTCCCTTTGGATATTCTCTATTGGAGAGTGCTCCAATAGAGGGCTTTGAGGCTCTTGGTTAATAGTAGGTACACCAAGGGAAAGAGCCTTGTGTACCTTTCTCTTGACATAAGTCTTGGATATGCTGGGAGTTGGTTTTGCAGTAAAGGACTGAGGGAAAATTTGAGAGAGGGAAGGTTGGGATTGGCTAGCAGTGGGTTGGTCAAATGGGGGCCTTGACCCTGCTGCCATACCTTCATTGGTTTGGGACACCACCATCATTGTAGAGAACAATGGGGTGTCAACTCCTTCCGAGTCCCCAGCAGATCTCCTCATATTTGAGAAAACCTTGCCTTTGGGGGTTTAGGTACATATACCCCAACAGGTTGAGGTATATCCGTCAATTCATGATTAATAACTTCCTGCACAAACCTGGGGTACATGAAGAAACTCTTCTTGTTATCCAGATTTGAGACAAGATCATGAAAAATCATTTGAGAAAAGTTGAATTTTCTAGCAGTGGATAAACACACCAATGCATAAGCAATTGGACTGCTAAATTGGCTCCAGCCAGTTGTTTTCTTTGAAATCCAGTGCATTAAAGTATGAGCAAAGAACCTCCATTGGGGTGAAAATTTTGCTTTGAAAAACTTAAAAATCCCCATTTGGCCTTGATATCCCATTCTGGAAAGAGTTGAAAACAGTTCATCACTAGGAATAGAAGTTATACCCGAGGCATCGTCTAGACGTAGACTGATGCGAATAACTTCTTCAGTAATGTTTAGGGGTTGGTCACATACCCTGGTCTTGATCATCTGCACACCATTCTCAGCAACAATGGTAGCATTTGCCCAGAACTGCCTCTGATGCTCGATGTAGATGGTAGGGGCAATAGTGAGAGCCTGAGCAATGTGGCTTGACTTGAGGAAATCCACAATCTGGTGGAACCCTTCGGCTTGTTTGGGCTTCTGTAGCATCGCGATTTCATTGTGTTCATCTATGAAAGCCATTGATGCCATTGAGCTGTGATGTTCTTGCCTGGAATACTTGGTACTTGAGAGAAAAGGATTAGGAGAGCAGGTGAATAGTATGCAAAGAGTCGTTATGAACGTTTGGGCGGGCAAAGGGTATTTATAGTATTCGGATTATAAGCAGTATTAACCTAGAGCAGTATTAACTAACTAGCAGTATTAACTGCGAGCAGTATTAACCGCGAGCAGTATTAACCGCGAGCAGTATTAACTAACTAGCAGTATTAACTGCGAGCAGTATTAACCGCGAGCAGTATTAACTAACTAGCAGTATTAACTGCGAGCAGTATTAACCGCGAGCAGTATTAACCGCGAGCAGTATTAACCGCGAGCAGTATTAACTACTAGTAGTATTAACTGAACTAGCAGTATTAACTGCTAGCAGTATTAACTGAAAGCAGTATTAACTACTAGCATTATTAACTGAACTAGCGGTATTAACCACTAGCAGTATTAACACTGCACTAGCAGCATTAACTGCACTTGCACCTTTTAAGCTTGTTTTGTTCATAACTTTTCATGTGTACCTCACACTTTTATTTCATCTCTCCATTTTCCATGATTCTTTAAACACTTTTCTTACCTTTGAACTTACCTCCATCTGGAGTATCATACAAGGAGCAACATGTCCTCCATCAAACTTTTTGAAGCTTTGAAGGCAGTCCATGTTACTTGATTTGTGCCAAGAGCAACCACTATCTACATGCCAAATGCCCTTCCTCTTGAGCTGTTGGTTGCCCTGCACACTTAATAGATCAGTTAGTCTTGGATGGAACCCAAGCCAAAGTTGTCTTGGGTTGACCTTTCTCATTTATATAATCTGTCAGTTTGGTCTGGATGAGTTGTTTAGGAATCTCATGGCTGGAATATTTTGTCAAGATTATAGGCTTTGCAACATTAATACTAGTAGAAGCACTATCCTTGTTAGCAGTAGTATTGGTTGCAGCAGTACTATTTCTGTTAGCAGTACTATCTGGGATAGCAGTACTAACAGGTTTCTTTACAATTGGAACCCAAACTTGAACAAAGTTGTTTGCTTTCTTTGCCTTCACTTTACTCCTTGGCTTATTTGGAGCATTTTTCTTTGTATTAGCAAACTTATTCTGAGCATGAGTCTTTAAAGGTGCTCTTTTCTCAGCCAATTTATCCCTTCTTTTATTCCTATAACCAAAAGAGTTTTGTGGTTTTCTTTGAAAAGTGACTCTTTGGTTGATAGGGTTAAAATAACAGTGTTTGGCAAGATGATTCAATTTGCCACAGATAAAACAAGGTTTTGGTCTATTGATTTTGCTCAAATCAACCCCTTGTTTTTGTGCCCACTGATTATTCCAGTTTCTCTGATTTCCCCTTGGTTTATCATGTTTTTGGGGCTCAGATTTATTGCAGGAACACTTTTTGCAAGGGACAGGATTCACAACTGTGGTTTGCTTATAATGGACCTTTTGAGACTTTCCCTCAGTCTTTTCTATGTCTTTAGACTTTATCCAAGCCTTTCCACATCCCTCATTGGTGATAATGTTATTTTCTAGAGGAATCTCACCACTCACCGAGTTCTCCTTACTCTTTTCACTAGTGCTCTCTTCTTCAGAGTCTGTTTCAACCACCACTTTGTCTAAAGGATCTACCTTAGTGGCTACAACAGGCAATTCCTTCCTTTCCTTGGTCTCTAGCAGGTCTGATATAGGAGGAATATAATTGTTGTTGTATGGTGGTGGTGTGGTGTTATATCCTATTCCTCTTCTAAGTTTGTCATGGATTTGAGTTTGAAGCAAAGAGTCCATTGCTTTAGAAGCATTGGAAAATTTCTCAATATCCAGCTTGGCTTTCTCAAACTCATTCTTTATCTTCTCATTCTCCTCTTTAGACTTTTTCAGCTGAAGTTCTAGGTCATTCTTCTCCCACTTCCAGTAATTTGTATCATAAGAATGTTGAAGTTCATTGGATTGGAAAACTTTGATCTGTTCCTCAAAACTCTCAACAATTCTTACATAGTCTTTTATATCTCTCTCTAATCTTTTAAGGTCATCACTCATTGTCTGGTTGTGATCCCTGTACCTTTTAACAGTTTCCATACAAGTTTTAGAGCAAAGGTTAGACATTACCTCTGTGGGGATTTCTGTGCTTGAAGAATCTGAAGCTTTATCCATTGAAGATTTCTGATTTCAAGGAAGAATGATGCTTGCAGGTTTCTGAGAATACTAGCTCTGATACCACTTGTTAGGATCGAATTCTTTAACAAGAATTAATTCTCAGAAACTAATATCAAAGAAGTTGCGGAATAACACTTTGATATTTAATAAAACAGTAAACAAAACAGTATATGATAATCAAACTGTAAACTTGTATTGAATGCTTGAAGCTACAAGATTACACACTCAACCTCAATATTGATGAACAGGCTCACCAATACGAATTCTACTTCTCTAGAATTAGGATCTATATCTTGAGGTTGATTTTCTTCTCTAGAAATTATCAAAAGTTGTTTCTATCTATTCTATACATTCTATACATATACTGATCAAAAGATAATTACAAAGAATAAACAAATCTTCAGAATATTTTCCATGTATATCTTCTATGTATATCTTCAGTATATCTTCAGAATAAACAGCTGTCATACATTCCATCCGAATCTCTTTAGCAGCACTAATTATGCTCAGCAGTAGTAACTTCTTCTAGCAGCATTAACTACTAAGCAGTACTAACTACTAGCAGTACTAACTAGCTAAGCAGTACTAACTTTGTTCAAGCAGCACTAACTTTGACTAGCAGTAGTAATTCTACTAGCAGTAGTAATACTCAGCAGTATTAATCTTCAAAGTACTCTAGCAGTAGTAACTCTGAACTAGCAGTAGTAATCAGCATTTGTACTAGCAGTAGTAACCAGACTTGGTAGAATCTTCAGTTCCCAACAACCATTCAACTACACTTTTCACCTACAAAACAAAGATAGAATGTTAAATTTTCACTGTTGATCCAAATATGATACATTTACCATATGATTTGAATAGCCATTGTAAACAGAAGTTTCAATTTTCAAAGGAGGTGTAACACCATCAGCAGTCACAACAGTAACGAAAAGAACAAACCCCAGGCAAGACTTCGGAAGGGGGGGGGGGGGAGGAGCATAAAAATGTAATTTGTGAGAATATCCATGAGATTTCATTTTATAATTTTACTACAGGCATAATTGGCATACCATTCTACCAAATCTTTTTTTTATTTCCCCTATTATCTCTCTCAAGAAATTTTCTATGAACCCTGCAGTAGAGCTTCAATTGCATTTGAAAAGATTATATGGAAAGGCGGTCAATCAAAGATTTCACCAACTTATTTGATCGATCGTGCAAAATACGAACTACATTTAATTCAAACCCCAAATCAATCATATTATATGCAGACTCTTACAATCAAAGTGGTGGTGCTGATTTTTCTCCATGGCAAGATCAAACAGACTTTTTAACACAAATGCAAGTCATTCACAAGCCGTATCAAGAAGTAGGGCAAGCCACGATTTGACAGCAGCAAGAGCAATCTCTGCAACTGCTTCTGCAATTCCCCTTCCCCGTCCTATTGGTAAGCACTTACACGATAAGTGTTGGGTAAACAACCACTAAAATAAACTTTGCTCCCAATGGTTTAAAGACAATTAATGTGGAATAAAGGAAGTAGTCATGATAATCTACATTTATAATCAGCGATTTGAATGTCCTCAATTTATTGGTAGTGGTACAATTGCTATAATAAATATAACATATAAGGGTGTACAATATCATCTCTCTTAACAACAACTCTGCATCTATGCATCATGATGCTCGCTTCATCTCCCCAACTTTAGATAATAGCTCCTGGGGAATTAAGCTTTTTAGGCCCAATGTGTACATAGGATTTTGATTTTCTAGAGCAGTGCTAGGAGGTGATCTCTAAAGTAATATGCATCAGAATATGCAAGTAAACAACAGGTTACAACCAAATAATGAATACAATACCTATACTTATACTTACAGGTCTTCCATCTTATACCAAATAAATTCATACAGGTAGCATCTTATGATTATCAGAGGGCAGGGAGTATTACACCATCAATGGCACACCAACTCATCCATGCCTACAACATATGCATATCAACAACCAGAATAACATTAAGCTTTTAGCGATTATATTGCTGATTTTCTAGTTTGAGAAAATCGTTACACATACCATTTTCAGCCAGAATAACAGTCGGGTTCCCCATGGTACATTGTAGAGCCCGTATGAATATGCCTGCATTGAAAGTATATCAAGTGTAGTTGACTCTAACATGAGTTCAAAGAGTGAATTACCATCCAATATGAAAGTCTCGTGCTCTTTGAGCAGCATAATTGTCAGCTTTTGATCGGGTGAGGGGTTCATACCAAACGAAGTCCAACAAAATCCCGATCCATCCATTTTGTGTTGCCTGCATGATCTCAACACGAGTTAAAAACGTTGTTTTTCTATCATGACTTGATAACTTTGTTTTTTTCTTTTTCTTAACAACTATTTCATCTCACTTGATACTTTTGTCAGTATCTTTCAACTGCAGCAGCATGACTTAAGATCAAATCGTGGACGACAATGTATGGCTCGGTTGCAGAATTCCCAGCTGTGCAATTCCCGTATGCCTTGGAGCACCGTCCTGGAGCGAAAAATCCATTGTCGTATCCAAGGGCAACCACCACTCTAGGCTCGTTAAATGTCATCCAATTCTTCACCCTGTCCCCGAATGTCTTGAAACAGAAGTCTGCGTAATCCGCAAAATCTTCCCTGATAGAATATTTTGCACAAAAAAACCATGTCAGATCCATAAGTTAATTGTAAACCAAACAAAACCCTGTTTGTCTTATGATTATGACTATGTTTATTTATTCAAACAGAAGCAACAATCCAACAGAGAAGGAACGACCCCAACAACACAGCAGTAGCTTTGAGAAGAAAAAAAGCCTCAAGATAGTACATATTATTTGAGATTTTTTAAATAAAACCGTAAATAAACATTGTTGTATGGCTGAGTAGCCCAGACCATTAAGCTCATTAAACTGTAAGTAATCAACCCCTAAAACTCTTATCTAAATACAAACCTCCAGTGCGGTATTCAACTTATTGAACACCGGAAGAAGTTCCGTAGATGAGGTCATAGAACACAGCAGTAGCTTTGAGAAGGATCAAAAACAGGGAGCATAACACAAAAATCCACACTCTAAAGCACAAGATACCAATAGACTCCCCTCCTTCAGATCCAGAAATAACTCTGGCATTTGGTTCAGAAATGCTCTACCATCACTTATGATCCTAACATCTTCAACTCTAGGGTCATTGATCACATCAATACAACAATACTTATACCTGAGAGAGCATAACCTATACTTGTCTTGACCATTGTGAATAGTTGTAAGAAGCTGTCTGTGGCTGGGGGATTTTACAGAACTGGATTAAGCCTTTAAATGGATAATCAACATCAAGCAAGGTTTTAAAATGCACATCTTTTCTTGTTCTGAATGGGTTCAGGATCATCTGTGTACTAATAAACAATAATATATAGATGAATGAATGAATAAGAATTAATTAATAAAATTAAGAAATTAAGACTGAAATTGAATCACTAACCATGGCTCAAAAAAACCCTTGGTTGACCCAAAAGCGACGAAGATGAGTGAAGGGTGGTTGGATAGCTTTCAAGAAATGTGCGGAAAATATCACCGGGCAAAAAAATCCACAATTGGGAAGGAGTTTCTGCAGTTGAATACTCAATTCACAACTAACAGATGTCGCATCTCACCTGTAAATCCACGAAGACGTTTACTTCTTAGTTCTGTTGTTTGATATAACAGAAATTTGACACTTCTGCGTGTTCCAGTTTAAACATGTTTGAGTCTTGGTTTTGAACTAAACTATTTAAAGCTAAAAGAAGTCTATAATACTTCTATGCAACCCTGCCCTGCCTTTTCTGCTCAATAAGCTCTTTAGCAAATGTAAAATACAAGTGGGGAAGATGCAAAATACTCACCTTCGCGAAAACTTTCTGGGCCAAATTGAAAACGACAATTCGCAGATTGATGATGTAGGATCTGAAGAATGGCAATTCCAAATAGCAGAAGCAAATTTATAGTTGTAATTTGGGGAAGTTGGAACTCCATGAGGTTGAAGGCGGGAGAGAAAATAGGAGTGGAATCGTGTGAGAGAAAATAGGGAGTGGAGTCGTGCAATCGGGAGATCATCGTCCGATTGAAGGGGATGAGTGGGCTGGAACTCCATGAACGTGGAGATTGAAGGGTCGTGGGAGAGAAAGCAAGGCGTGAGGGCTGAACGCTGGAGATAATCTGGCGTGAAAATAGGAATTTAAACGGCCCAGATTAAAAATCAGATGATTTTAAACGGCCCAAATTATTCCAAAATTGGTTAGACTCAGCTCTATCCGTATATATATAATTAAATCTTGGCAGTTAATTTTGAAATTTATAGACGGTTATCAAATCAGTTAAAAATACGGTTAGAGTAAATTTAGGAATTGTATTAATCAACATCGTTGAAGATGAGACTGGTTTGTAAGGTTTGTAACAATGACGTTGTTTGTATTTGAAACTATCTCTAATTATATATTTCTACAATTACATTATTCAACATCTATATCATTGTTCAACAAAACTATGGAAGACATGACCCTAAAGGGCTTGTTTACTTACCTCTTATTGTTTTTTACGGGGTAAAATATGCTTACTAGATAAGAGGATGATGTTGGTTAATTGGAAAAAAAATATTGCCTCTTAACAATACTCATTGTCGATCGAGCTACTTACTTGGTTTACGACTAAAGGCTTGGCTTATTGAGTCAAAGACCTCCAAATCCCGATTATACCCTTGTTCAAAGTCGCAAATCTTCTTGTCTCTCAAACAAGTGCAATTATCTAACAAGTGTAGAATTACTTTGAGTTAAAGATGTCCATATACTTGTGTCTTGTGCATTACTCTTTGTTGCTCACAAACATAGCCCTTTAAATTGGATGGAGATAAGCTTGTAAACATGATGATATTATCTTAATAGTTCCCTTAAGAGACATCATCTGAATCGTTAAGATTTGAATCTTGTTTGTTAAAAAAAAGTCTATCTCTTAATGGTTCAAAAACCCTATGAACAATTTTGTATCATGGGCTTCTTTTAACCATTCAGTGCCCTAATTTCATGTTGAACAATTACAAACAACCATATTTCATTTTGTACTATATCATAAGAGCCTCTTAATCATTCTGACCACCTAATCATTCTGCACCAATCATATAAATGTACTGTTTAATATCTACTTTGACATTAAACTATATTATTAAACATACATAAAAACTTACATATATTAAAACAACCCTACATTTTTAGGGCTATGTTATAGATTATGCAAAAAGTTGTGCAAAACGTTATAGATTTTGCAAAAAGTTATAGATTATGCAAATTTTTTATTATTATTTATGTTAGTTGTAACAACTTATTCCATATGGATTTAAAAAAATGAGATTTATGAGCTCCTTGTAAGTCTTAAGTTATGGGCTACTAATAACTTCCATCACGATTTTAATTAAATTGGATTCGAAGTTATTAGGTTAGTCTATTGTTTTGGGCTTTGGGGTATTACAAATGATATCAGAGTTAATTCTGGACAAACCTCATTAGGTGTGATGAGACATCGAAGAAGGTGTTTGTAACATCTTAGTCGAATAAGTATTTTCGTGACTAAGGAGTTGTTTATCTAAATGCTTACCCGGTAAGTGCTCACCGGTAAAATTCAACAAACTCGCTTGCCTGATCAAGTAAAACTCTAGTCTATCAAAACGGTGTCGAATGCAATAATTTACCCGGTAAGCGCTAACCGGGTAAGAGTTTTTGCGCTCACTTACCGGGTAAGACTTTCAGTCCTTGACATCGCTCTTACCGGGTAAAATTCTTGTTACTTTCCATGTTCATATGTAAGATAAGTGACTCGGTAAACACTTACCATGTAAGCATTTGGTAAACGACGACCAAATTCAAAGAATAGGGCACCCTTTAATTTGTTATGGTTATTAATGTTGGAACTTGCAATGGTACAATTGTAATTTAGGAAGTCTTTTTGTATATCTACAATATTATATACCATTACAACATACCTATTTTTTTTTATATGAGTAAACTATTATTTTCGTCTATGTGGTTTGTTGTTTATAACCATTTTCGTCTATAATCTTTAAAAATTATTTTTTTGGTTCTTGTGTTTTGCAACTCCTTTCGCTTTTAGTCCCCGAGAAATGAGGATATTAATAATCTTAAAAGACTAACTTTTAAAATTTCCGGTTCGGTTTCGGTATTTTCGGGAAATTCCCGGTACCGAATACCGAATTCCCGAATACCGATTTTTCATAATAGTTGGAACCGAATACCGGACCGAATATATGGTATCGGTACGGTTCGGAAAAATGGTCCAGTTTGCTCATCCCTAATTAGCACTTTAACGCCAAACTATTCATCTCTTTTGGATACATTTTTTTTACTTTTGTCTCCTCATCTTCATCTACTATGCCCTAGAATCGAATAAAAAGGAGATTCATATTCTCTAATCTCTTTTCATCTCCCCTTGGTTCACCTTCTTCTCTTCCTCTATCTCTCAATCTTTGGTGTCAAGTGTCTCCACTCTCTAACATTGGGTTTGTGACTTCTCAATCTCCATCTGCTCTACGGCCTTGGGAACAAAGATAGATTGGATAAAGAGAAGGAGATTCCTCATTTGTTATGACAACTATCTTCATACAAGTTGTTAGGATGTATTTTGTCGTTTGAACAATACATGCGATCAACATCACACTTTAAGAATAAATGTAATGTCGATTCTTGATTTCATATATTTATTTTTGTATTAAAATTAGGTTTTTTTTCGTTTAATGAATTATGAATTGGAGTTTCCATTTGATGAATCATGAATTGTTCTATTTGATGAACATTGAAATGTTTAATAATAATGGTGATGCTCAAATGATTATAGACCCTATGCTACATGAAGAATTGAGCAAAAAAATTATCCAATATTTTTTTAGTGCAAATGAAAGATAGTAATAGACGTGCATTTCCAAATGTGTATCTCTTAGATTTTGTTCGTATAATGAATTGTGAATGGGAGTTTCCATTTGATGAATCATGAATTGTTCCATTCGATGAACATTGAAATGTTTAATAAAAATGGGTGATGCTCAAATGATGATAACCCTATGCTATCTGAAAATTTATCCACCTTCATGTACATGTCAAGGTCAGGATATGGCTTAATGTTTTCTTTCTTCTTTCTCCATCACAATAATATGAACAAAAGGATTAGTGACGACGGAAAGAAAGGTAGAAGATTGGATCGATTCCTAACGTCAAACGGCTTTTGTATGTCATGGAGAAATCTCGGGGTGAAGGCTCTTGACCGAAAGTGGTCGGATCATTATCCGATCATGCTTCACAAGAGTAATGGTGGGTTCGGACCGAAGCCGTTCAAAATCTTCGATACCTGGTTAGAAGAAGAAGGGGTGGAAGAGGCGGTTAAGGAAGCTTGGAATATCGGTGTGACATCAAAGGACCCGGATTGCATATTCCAGGAAAATTAATTTTGAAGAAAATAAGCAAGGAAAAATTCTGGAAACTAGAGGGAGACGCGGAAAATTTCAAGGAAATGACAAAGAAATTGGAGGGCATTTTGGAGCATAGAAGCTTCGATGACGAGGAAAGAAAAAGATGGATGGAGGCCCGAAATAATTGGTTAACTGCAAAAAAAAGGAAGGCGGAAATCGCTTGGCAAAAGGCAAAGGTAAAATGGGTGAAAGATGGAGACGAAAATTCAAGGTTTTTTCATGCGATGATACGAAAGAAAGAAAGAAAAAATGGAATCCGGGGTTTGGAAGTAAATTCCCATTGGACGGAAGATCCGGAAAAGATTAAAGAGGGTGTATTTGAGTTCTTCAAGAGGAAGTTCATGTCGAGAAAAAAGGAGGGGCCGAAATTAAAAAGCGGTAAGATGAATAAAAATTCGAGGGAGGAGGCGGAGTACTTAGAAAGGAGGTTCACGGAAGAGGAGATCTGGGAAGCGATTAAAGCATGTGGGAGCAATAAATCTCCCGGGCCGGATGGAATCACGATAGCATTTATAAAGAAGTTTTGGTTGTTGATCAAAGAGGATTTGGTGAAGGCTTTAGACAAGTTTTGGGAAAAGGCCGAGATTAGTCGGGGGTGCAACGCTTCTTTTTTAACTCTCATTCCGAAGAAACAAAACCCAATCGGTCTTAACGAATATAGGCCGATAAGTTTGATTGGTATACTGTATAAAATTCTCTCGAAAGTGCTTTCGGAGAGAATGAAAAAAGTATTGGGAGGGATAATCGGTGACACACAAACAACTTTCATAAAGGGGCGGCTAATTCTTGACGGGGTGCTTATAGCAAACAAAGTAGTGGAGTACACTCGGAAAGCAAAGAAGAAGGCTATGGTATTCAAGGTGGACTTTGATAAAGCTTACGACAGCGTCGAATGGGAGTTTCTTCTACATACGATGAGTGAGATGGGGTTTGGAACCAAATGGTGCAAGTGGGTTAAGGCATGCTTAATTTCTTCTACCATATCAGTGTTGGTCAACGGCTCACCGACAAAGGAATTCACGATGGAAAAAGGTATTAGACAAGGGGACCCATTAGCACCTTTTTTATTCCTAATTGTAGCGGAGAGCCTTAACCCGTTAATGAAGGAAGCAAAAGCTGAAGGCATATTCAAAGGTATTAAGGTAGGGAAGGAAGGGATGGAGATTTCTCATCTCCAATATGCCGACGACGCCATTTTCTTCGGTAAATGGAATATTAGGAATCTCAAAAATCTAATGAAGATCCTTAAATGTTTCTATGAGGCATCTGGATTAAAGATTAACATTAGTAAAAGCAAGTTATACGAAATTGGTGTGGAGGAAGAAGAGACGCAAGCGTAGGCGCGTGGAATTGGGTGCATGCATGGAGTTTTACCTTTTATGTATCTTGGACTTCCGGTTGGTGCGGTTATGAGTAAATCAGATAGTTGGAAAATGGTGGTGGAAAAAATGAAAAACAAGTTGGCGACATGGAAAGCAAGATTAATTTCGTTTGGAGGTCGACATACATTGGTAAAATCCGTTCTCGGTAGCTTATCTCTGTATTTTTTTTCGCTTTTTCGTGCCCCGAGTGAAGTGATAAAAGAGCTTGAGAGAGTGAGAAGTTCATTTTTTTGGGTGGGGGAAATGGGTATTGTGCTAAAGGGGTGGCTTGGGTCAAATGGGCTAATGTAATAAGAGACTTTAAGGGGGGAGGGCTTGGGGTGGGAAGTCTTCGCGTTGCAAATTGGAGCTTGTTGGCTAAATGGTGGTGGCGGTTTCTTTGTGAGAGAGATGCGTTGTGGGTAAAAGTTGTAGAGAGTATTTATGGGAAGGGGGTGGTATAAAGGAAGAGAGTAGACGAGTCATAGGAGGGAGGGGATCGGTTTGGAGCAATATTATTAAGATAAAAGATGAAGTAGCTAAATGTAACACTCTAAAATTCAGAGTAAATTAAAACCTGGAAATATGGCAACAAGACATCCGTAATGATATAAACTTCCCATAAAGGGGATCAGTCCTTAAGACTATACAAAACTCATACGGATATTGAATTTATCAACAAAACTAATCTAAGCATAACCGTTTAGACTACAACACTTGACGAACCAAAATTCACTAAAAGATGAGACTTAAACAATGCCCAACACCAAGGTAAAGCAGGTAAACATAAGCACGAGAAAGGGTAAGGAAGAGTTTAACTGAAACACACACGAAAGAAACGTACCGCTACGTCTACCAATTGTCATAACATTAGCAAACCAATTACACTCACATAAAATATCCTCATAATCACATTAGCTAAGTGAGATTATGAGCATATAACACATAAGGGTTCTTGTTACCATCATCACAACGCTTGATTAACATAACCTCCGTCGATTCTAAGACTAACCCATCTTAGAAGTTCTACCCACTCTCACAATCAGTGCCTATCAAACTCAGTCTAAGTCTAGACATCTTACATTCATGCCTAGTTCGCTTAAACTAGAGCTCTGATACCAACTTGTAACACTCTAAAATTCAGAGTAAATTAAAACCTGGAAATATGGCAACAAGACATCCGTAATGATATAAACTTCCCATAAAGGGGATCAATCCTTAAGACTATACAAAACTCATAAGGATATAGACTTTATCAACAAAACTAATCTAAACATAACCGTCTAGACTACAACACTTGACGAACCAAAATTCACTAAAAGATGGGACTTAAACAATGCCCAACACCAAAATACTAGACATCTCAAAATATGCCGCGAGTCCACGCTCGACTCTCAAAAACCCTATGCAACCCACCGCTAAGGGAAACTTGCTATACACATCATTTGAGAAAAAATGTTAGGCTTAAAGCCTAGTAAGAACATACAGTTTATACAAAATCAGAGATATAAACATCAGTATCATAAGGAAATCTTTTCATAAAGGTTTAATTTATAAAAGATAACATTTCGCCACAACCGGGCCTTTTCGGTCCAAAACTCATCATACGATGACAAAAGAACCATTTTACCAAGGATTGTGGTGTAACACAAAGTAGACCACAAATCCGAGTTATGAGCTAAACAATTGGAATCCGAGGATACGAACACATAAGGTCGTGCTTTACAACGTGAGATCTAGCCCCAAGCAAAACCAATGTATACTCCTTCACTAGGATCACTATGAACCATGGCTAGTATCCGACCTCACATAACCGTACCAAGTTGCCCCCGAGGATCATATGCATCCATAGCTACAAAATGGGGAATGTGACATCCCAACAATAAGTCGTTAACGGCCAGAACCTCACAATTTAATGCACATGTAGTTCTTATTTGTTAACGGCCAGAGCCTCACAATTTAATGCACATGTAGCTCTATATTTTCTTTACTTGGTAACTACCAAATAATATCAGTCGACTCAAAACCTAGGGATCCGCTAGTAATGGTACAGACTCGTCACAACAACATATGTGACCAACCATAAATAAACATATGGTATAAACACATTTTATAAACAAAATGTCATTTCCAGTTCAACTTCTGGTAAGAATGAAAATCATTAAAAACGAGTCCTTAAACATTCTTTTCACAAATCCACATAATGTGCAAGTAAAACATCATTTTACTTCAATAAGATAAAATCCATCATTTTAGTAAACACAAATGATCGGGAATCCCTAAAATCTCCCAAAACTCAAGTTATATCAAATATGTAGAAAACTTAAATCTGAAACCATTGAGATATATAGGAGTTCCAAAAGGTAACTTTTGATATGTATAAAGTTTAAAATGATAGTAGGAACTCACCCAATAGGTTTATACGAAAACCCGAAGATCCAGATATCGACCCCCTTGCGAAGACGAAGCTTTCTACACCGAAACCCCGAACCATGCACTTAATACTAGCGATTAACAGAAGCTCGAAGATCCAAAGAATACCAACCAAACTTAGAGAGAGAGAGAGATAAATTTGAAGAGAGAGAATCGAGAGAGTTAGAGATTGAGAGAATGAGATATTTTGGAAACTGAAACCCTTAAGTCGGTCCAGGGACTTTCGCGGGTTATGCCGCGACCTCAACCCGCGGCATAACTCGCCCGCTTACACAAAACCAAACCCATCCAGAGGGTTTAGCGGGTTGTGCCGCGACCTCAAGTCGCGGTGCAACTCGCGTAGTTCACTGTGGTTTGCCCAAAACCACCAAAAACCACACTCAAACTTGGAACCAAACGCGGTGCTAACGACAAAAGCTTAACACTAGAATATCAAGGTTACATAACGAAATTTGGGGTGTTACACTAAAGTGGGGGTTAATTTGGCCGAGTCTTTTGGAAAAGAGGTGGGAAGTGGGAGTGAGTCATCTTTTTGGTCGGATAGATGGTTAGAGAATGAAGTGTTAAAGAAAAAATTTGAGAGATTATGGAGGTTGTAGACAAAGAATGAGGCAACAATTAGGGAGAGAGGGGAATGGGTAAAAGGTAAATGGGTGTGGAAATGGGCTTGGAGGAGGGAACCTATGGTGAGGGAGAAGGGAGAATTGGAGGCGTTAATAGGTCTAGTGGGCGAATGGGCTCCAAAACCGAGCTCGAGAGATAGATATATATGGATGGGTGGTGAAAAGGATGAGTTCACGGTATGCGACTTTAAAAAGCTAATTGAGGAAGGTGTGGTGGCGGACGGTGATCATGTAAAGGAAACGAAGTGGTTAAAAGAGGTCCCTAAAAAGTGATATTTTTATGTGGAGGGCAAGATTAGGAAGGCTTCCGTGTAAAGAAGTGTTAGATAAGATGGGGATGGATTTACCGTCAATACTATATCCGAGGTGTCAAAAAATGGTGGAGACGGTTAACCATGCTTTGGTCGAATGTGAGGAGGTTGCAAAGATTTGGGAGGGTGTAACAAGGTGGTGGAAAGTGCATAGCGAAACGACCGGGTACTTTAATGGCTTGGTGGAAAGCAACGACACACCTCGGCTTTGGAAAGAAATGGTGTGGAGCATGCTTTATCTAATTTGGAACCACCGGAACCGGGTCATATTCAATGAGGATAAAAGAAGAATAGCGGAGATGTTTTTTGAATTCCAACGAAAAAGTTTTGAATGGATATCGCAAAGGCATTGAGGACGAAAGATGGAATGGAATGCTTGGCTTTCAGACCCTCGTTCGATGACGTAAAAAAGACGTATAGGCAAAGCGGGCAACAGATTGTAGCTGTTGCGAAAAGGGAGTTCGTGGACACGGTTGTGATTGGTTCCAGGCTTGTTCGAGTCTACGTTTGAGGTACAATACGTACCTGTGTGCAGCGGCATAATAGCAGGTCGGGGGAGTCGTACGTGAAGGGTTGTGGAAGGTTATCTATGTGACACGTAGTTCATTTTTCGTTCTTGTCTACTGCATGATTTTGTTTGCATTTGTGATTGTGTGATGACATGGTTGTCTTTGGTTTGCTTCTGGCAAACATGTGTATATGTATTTTAACTCTCTGTATCATTGTTGGTGATAATATATTATGTCTTTAAAAAAAAATATGAACAAAAGGAGACACATTTCAGCACACATGTGAGATAGAGATAAATTTCATGTGCATTAGAGCAAAAGAACCAGGTTGATTTTTTTTTGAGTTGTTGCCAATAATTTTACTAATATCGAAACTGTTAAACAGTGCAAAAACAATTTACATCACTAAATGAGAACTTCATAAACAAGAAAAAGTAAAGACGTATTCATTTTGAAGGGAAAACATGGAATTTTCTATTTGTCTTTTCAGGACCCTATGAGGTTACTCGAGGTGTATGCAACCTGACTAGAAAACCCACTCTTACAAAAAAAAAAAAATCAACATACCCAACAAGTAAACATTTTACATAAATACATTAAATAAATAACACATCTTAGGTACCAAAATGGTTGTTTTGAAAATACGTTACCCAAAATATGAATTAAGGCAACGGATTACCTTTTCATGAAATTTGCCCTTAAAAGATCCCTAATACATTCATTGTTTAATATTGCATTACGATAAATCTCATTTAACGAATTACATTATTAGAACTTAATTACATATCTTCTAAAAAGTTCGTCACCGTGCAACAGGCGGTAGCACACACTAGTATATATTAAAGTAGAAGCCATTGGGTATGACGTGGCAGTCTGAGGGCTGGAATCTATATTTTCTTTTTTCTCAGCACTTGACAAATGGCTTCCTTTCCATTGAGGTTTAGCCTAAAAGAAAAAAAAAGAAATATAAACAAGAAAATCGAAGAGCATACTACTGAAAAGACCCACCATTATTCTTACTTAAAAGACCCACCATTAGTCTCTTTGTTTTTTCATCCTTCTTTTTTCTTTAACCTTTCTTCTCCACGACAAACTTTTCCCGGCAATCGTTTTGCCGACCACTATTCCAGAAAACCGATTTAGAGGAGGCCTGAGCAATCGATGGATTGATTTTGCGCTGTGGTCCATGATCCATGGAAGAAGGAATAATCGTCATAGGGAGAGAGACTGATGGGTTTTATGTTCAATAATTTCACCAGTTTCAAAAGAGAAGAAGGAGCAGCAAGTCATAGTCTGAAAGGTAATTTTTACTGTTTGTTGGCCTAGGGGTTTTTTGAACTTCTATCATGGAATCGTTAGACCAACCATCATCGATAATCTTTCAATATTTATATACATCAAAATCAATTTACGATTTAATGTATAAAAGTATGGAAACAAGTTAAAAAGCAGTGCAAACGATATTTTATGAAGTTCTCTCCAAATAAACCATGGGAACGAAGGAGTACAAGTTAAGAGGGATAAGAATTTGAAAAGTGCATTAGCCTTTCCAATCGAAATGATTTAATGGAGATGCAGTTGTCAATGCTCTATGATCTGCCAAATTCAATGGTTATGCACCTAGAGGTGGTGCTCTTTAAACAAGAAGGTATTGATTTAGTGTTATCCTTTTCCTTCATTTTTCAGAAATATGGCTTAAAAATGAAGTATTTATTTACTATTGAGTTGATGATAGGCTTCTAACGAATTCAAAGGCTTGAAAACTATAGAAGTCCACGAATTTGTAGTAACATTATGAGGAACTGAAGAACCATGATCACCCAATTGAAGCATACTTGTCGGTGGTTCAAAAAAATATTTCATTATAGCCAGATTCCCACGGCGTGGTCTCAGTTCAATCTTACCATGGCTAACTTGGTTTGTCCCAGATCTCGAATTGGCCTCTCCTGCAGTACAAATAGTTTTTTTCCCTACGCTTCTTGATTTGTAGACTCTAAAATAGACCACTTCCATTGGTGGGTGACATGTAGATTGATAACCAGTTTGATGGCAAGTTTTGTAGGTTGTTTTCCCCAACAAATTTGCATGTTGGTGTTTGCTAGAACTTTGTCTCTTAAGAGCAATAAGGTCATGTTTGTTCTTTCATGAGAAACATGTTTGTTATACCTATCGAGTACGTTTACTCATTCTCAACGATGGTTAGAGAATAGGCGTAACCCCTCCCCTTAAATATTAATAAAACCTTCAACTATTATGAATGCAGGTTACAATCATAGTATTAGAATCTTTATATATATATATATATATATATATATATATATATATATATATATATATATATTAAAGGAAAACCCAAGCATCATAACGTGGTAGTCCCTGGTTATTGAAATCCCTGTTTTCTTTTTTCTCAATTTACTTCTTTCTCTTCGTTGCACCTCCAATATCCAATATTCATGGAAGGAGTAGCCATCATCAAGAGGTTGTTGGGTTTTCCGTTCAGTTTGTTTCTTTATATATGTTTTTTTGTTTTCTTACTTCTAATATGGTTTGAGCAAGTTCCACAGGTTGACCCCAAACTCTGCAAGTAAGAGACTCACAGTGACGATGACTATCAAAATCTTAAGGTATAATTTTTCTTTAGGCATGATTTTTTCTGCTAAGTTGGTTGTACTTGTAGCCAAAAATAATGATTTTTTTCTTTAGGTTTTGATTATTCAGTTGCAAGATAAGTGTTTTCTCATGGTAGTTATTACTTTCTTAAACTATTGTTTTAATTGATATATAGATTAGCTAAAAGAAAGCAGATGAAATGCAACAAAGTAGGATGGTTGATGCTCGATCTTTTTGGTAATGTGCACCCATGAAGCACCTCAGTACCTAGGGTCATTACGTAAGAAATGGTAGAAACCGAAAGGCCTTTGCATTTTTTTGAGACAAATGCACAACGAAAGTAACTACAAGGTCTTGTGCATTTTTTTAGACAAATTAAGTTAGACCATTCAAAAGTGATGTCAACTAATATATATATATATATATATATATATATATATATATATATATATATATATATATATATATATATATATATATATAGGGGTAGTTTAATTTGCAACCCATGAAAATCTTAAAACCCATGCAACCCACTTCTTAACCGTTGGATTAATGATCGACGGTTATAATATATGTGGGTCCAATATTTTCAATTAAAAAAATCAAAAAAATAAAAACAAAATAACCGTTTTTCATAAATCCAACGGTTAAGATGTGGGTTGCAATCTTTTTAAGGGTTGCAAAATATCCTTCCACTATATATATATATATATATATATATATAGAGGCACTCTATATATATATAGAGGCACCTTCATTTAGAAACTGATGAAAAGTTGCAACCTGTGCAAACTAATCTTGACCACACAATTTAACGATCAACGCCTATGAATAAAACGATGGCATACTTGTAAATAAGGTGAAATTAAAGGCCAATCTGGGAAATAACAAAAATATGAATGAGGGAAAATTGGGAATCCAATTGGGGTGTTCGTAATATAGGAAACCCATCGTACAAAATCAACGGGATAATACGAAATCAAATCTCAATGCATCTGCAGATTTCATGGTTAACCAGAATACACACGATCGAATCATCTATTCTACAACCCGATTCTTCATGATCGACTTTCATCTGTGAAATTATGGCGGAAAACCGACCACAAAGAGGTTTGATTTTCAAATTTTTTAGGGTTTATAACTACCCCAAAAACCAACTATAAAATATGAATGAACGATTCTAATAGTAACCATATCGTTGCAGAGAGAAGACCAAGCCAAAGAATAATGCTCAAGACGGCGTTTTCAAAGTTCAAGAACACGTCAGACGACCCAGTTGAACTCTCCAGTCCAAGTTGTGAAATCAGGTATGATTTCTGACTGATGATTAGATTCGTGTGAGATATATGAAATGTCATTAGCAGCATATACGTATACGCATGTAGACAAATATTAAGATTTGAAGCAAGAAACATCATTGGAAAATGTGATTAGCATGAAGATTATTAATTAGGAATTGGGAATGCATCATAGTTTGCTGTATGAAATTGGATGTGTTTATGAGTTTTTATTGAATCAAGCACTAGTATTGCATTTTAATTGAATATTAAATTAAATTAAATAATAAGAACATATGGATTTTGGGATGAGGGAATAAAGATTTTTAAACATAATGTGCGGAACAATGTGAAAAGCTAACAAGTCTTATGAAAAAAGAATGGAATAGAGACCGGTATTGTATCTAGGCATGGTGTAAGAAATTCGATGTGTTTATGTCGATTTGTTGAGTATACAACTGTGAAAGTAACCTAAAAAAATGCACATTATTTGGGTTATGACTATTATGAACATAAGGGTTTGGTCATGTTAAAAATATGCATAAAAACAGACATGGATGAATGACTTGAGCATACGGAAAAAGATATGAAATTAGTGAAGTGATTCTATGTTGTGAATACCATGAAAAGGGTTATTACGAGTCTGGAGCGTTGTGGAAAATATGAAACATGAGTAGACATTTAATGTGAAAAGCAACTGGGATAAATTTGTGAAGTCTATGAAAAGGGTTAAGTTGTTTAGGTCAAAAGCAGAAGAAACTGACTTATGATTAGGGTAATATGAAAACTATGAAATTAATTTATCTACATTCTGAACCGCATATAAACATGTTACTGGCAATTTAGAAACAATTTTTTTTAAC
Source organism: Arctium lappa (assembly GCA_023525745.1). NCBI lineage: Eukaryota > Viridiplantae > Streptophyta > Magnoliopsida > Asterales > Asteraceae > Arctium > Arctium lappa. Next base: position 13,166,939 of record CM042056.1, on the reverse strand, counting down.
GGCAAGAGAACACACGCACACGTTCTCGGGGTATCGGGGCTCCCACTTAAGGGTGCCACCCGACTAATCCCCGTCGACCACGACCCAACCCAATTAAGGGTACCACTATGTGGCAGGCCCATGATCATGGATGTCACAGGATGCTCACCACGGGTTCGAAGGGTAGTCAGGGATACCATCCACTGACCCCCCAGGATGTTACCTTATCACTTGGGCTACAACATGAAGGACGACAATTTAGAAACAATGAGTGTGTATCTGGTTATTGGTTACAACAACCATATGTATGAATGAATTTCATATAATATTTAACATACCGATCCCTTACAAAACTGACTAACTGAATATTAGTTCCTACTACCACACCGGCAACGAGGAACAACAACAAGGGTTACGGAGTTGCACCGAACGAACCACCTGCACCGGTACATGGATCATATTTCATATATTTTGTTCATAAAGATTTAGCCGAAGCTCAGCGAGAAACTGAAGTCCCCGTACATGAAACGACAAGTGCTAATCGGCAAAACATTGACAACAGAGGAGAAGAAGGTGCACGAATGGAGCATGACAGCGTTCGGCGGTGCAGGGTAAGAACAATTATCTACTAATTTTTATATGATTACGTCCGAACAACTTAAAACATATTTCACACAAAATATCTTGGCAACAGGGATTACGTATACACATCAGAAACCGGACAAACAGTTTCACGGTCGGCCATTGAAAGTCTTGCATCATTCACACGTGTGCACAGTGAAGTGATCGACTGTTGGGCAGATGTGCTTAACTACGAGGAGCGATTCAGAAGCCGAGATTCACCACGTCGTTTTTTCTTCAAGACAAACCTACTAGTAAGTATAAATCTTGAATTTTTAACTTAACATAAACCACACAAATGTTTCATAACGACAAATCTGACCACTAAACAACGTCGTCAGGGGGATGGTGTGCTGCTTTACTACATGCACGACTTCAACAAGCGATACAAGTTGTTTTCAGGGAATCTGGGTTTAGCATCCAACTTCAACAAGGACGCAGTTAACACGAGAAACAACGACATGGTACGTACCGTAAGATTCGTACATTAAATAACACATTCATCATTTTATCAAAAATACCAATGTATGAGCAGGTGTTCATCCCACTTACACGGGGGACATAATACTATTGTGACGTCTTTAACCCAAGGACGAACACTGTGGAGATACTAGACAACAACGCGAAGGAAGGGGAGATTGACGACTTGTACGACTATGATATTCACATACTGGTAAGATGCGAACCATACATGTGCATCAGCTAATTAAACATTATACATTCTGAACATACTTAATTTCAACAAACCATGATGATACGCCACTTGAAGCTTCTTTCACACACAAGTGGCGAAAAACTTAGGGGGTGGACAAAATAAGGCTTCAGATGAACTGGCGTACTGAGCGGAATACCAAGGACTCTGGCATTTTCGTGATGAGGCATATGGAAACGTATATGGGAGGAGGAACAAAAGGGTGGAACACGGGACTTGCAAAAGAAGGACAAGTCCAGGAGAAGCAACTATCAAGCCTCCGAAAAAAGTACACCACGAATATTCTGTTAAGTGATTTCAACAAACGACTGGAGTTTGTGGAGACAAATATTGCAAGGTTGATGTCACTTGACCAAGATTCGCGCGCACAAATAAAGGAACGAGTAGACGCAACAAGGAAACATCGCCTTCACCAGTAAATTTGAATCTGAATCTAGTATGGCTGTTTATATGAATATTTCCGGTTTACGTTTGGTTTTTATTTGGGCCGTAGTTCACCATCGCAAAAGCTTACCGATTATGAATAACAATATCTACTTACCACGTACTTTGTTTTATGTTTTGGTTTAGTAATCCATTATCGTAATCTCATCCGTTACATGTTTAAAAAAATTGGTTTCTTTGGTTTGGTTATGAGCATGTCATGTTAAAGAAAATGAATGTCACTGTTCACGTTTATACGCCTGCCATTTTAACATCTTCCAATTCACGACTGATGTAGATTATGTTTTTAATGCAACATATGAAAGGTAGAATGTTCACAACATTCTACAACACAGCAACCTTCACATACACATTCAACATTTCATATATCAAATACGACGTTTGAATCTGATATCCAATCTTGATTTAAAAAAAAATTAAATTTATAAACGACGGGACACAAATTGAACATGCTCCTAAAATATGTAAAACATAAATTTAATATCCTAGTTAAATAAACATTCTTATTGTCTTGATTTTAGAAAAAAACTTAAATTTAATATCCTAGTTATGTTCATATATTTTTCTTTACATCAAATATTATAAACCTACTGCACAGGAATAGTAATTATGTAAAACAAACAACAACAAATACATACAAAACAAGAAAAAAAAAAATAACACAAACCAAATAAGAAATGAATGTGGGCACCGAGAAAGAAATAAGAACGAACATTTTAATATTCATATAACCCCCCAAAACACATCCATCTTCATCAAATTACTTCCCCCCTCCATAACTAGTAGCAAACTATGAACAACAAAATAAGAGGAGGGATAGACAATAAGAAGACACATCAAAAGTAGAATTTAAACCCTCTAAACCCTATATCCCATCATCCATGGCAAGAGTTTTCTCCCACAACTTCTTGGACGTGTGTTCTAGTCCCTCCCTGACTCTCAAATACTTCATCGATACAATCTGCTCATCAATTTGCGTAACTATAACATTATACATATAACAATAAACTTCAAAGTTGCATAGGAAACATAATGCAAATTGAGATTTTCATAACTATCAAACATCATATCTTAAATATAACAAACATTCATAACTTCTGAAAAAATTTCATAACTGCGTCTAAAGTTCTACTTTGTTATACTGCCAAACATTCATAACTGCGTCTATAAATTTCATAAAGTTCAACTTTGTTATACTGCCAAACATTCATAACTTCTGTAACATCAACCTACGAAAAAAGAAATTCATACATTCCATATCGACCTTCAAAGGAGATAAAAATCTAAGCATCTACTAAGTTAATTACATCTTTCATATAAATTAAACTATACACTACTGCATAATATCAAAACAGAAAAAAAAACTAACATGAAAAACAAGCATGAGATAATAAAAAAAAAACATCACTTGCCATTGACTTCTCCCAACACAATAGACTCTTTCGAAGGAACTAGATCAACCGCAAACCCATCAGCATCATCGTCCAATGACCCAGCGTATAAGTCGATTTCTGAATTTTCATCATTCGAAGGCATTAAATCACATAAAATATCACGGAAAGCAGCCTCGATCTTCATCCAAGCCATCATTGATGATTTCATCCTCCATTGACATCACAACGAAAACCGTACGATTACAAAGGCAATTACAGAGAATAAAATCGTATGAAAACTAGATAACACAATATAGAAACTACCAACATGATAACATAATCATTTCCTAATTTAAAATATTAAATGCCAATCAATTTTAAAAATAACTGTCGTTCAATAATATAGGAAAACAAAAAAAAAAACCAAAAAGACATATATACCCTTTTTATTTAAAAAAAATGAAAAAACAAATTAACCATGATCAAGGGCCAGGATTAGTTTGCATAGTTTGTAAAATCTCATTAGTTTCTAAATGATCATCCCTCTCTCTCTCTCTCTCTATATATATATATATAGATCATTGTTGGGATATTAGTTGGGGGTCGTTTACCAAATGCTTATCGGGTTACTTACGGATTAACATGACAATAGACTGAGAATTTACCTAATAAGAGGCAAGGCAAGGCAAGGAAGGAGATTCTTATCCGATGGCATTTACTCGGTAAGGTTGTTGTATATGATAGCCAAGAATTTTACTCGGTAAGGTTAGCGAGAGTGGTGACTCTTATTAGTAAACACTCACCCGGTAAGCGTTTTAATAAATGTCCCCTTAGTGTAGTTGAAATATGGATCTTATGGTGAAATGGTACACACAAACGAGAAATTTGAAGAAACATTGCTTAAGGAGAGATCATATTGATATTTTGCCTTAGATGTACCTGTGAGAATTGAAACTCCAAGGAGAGATCTTAAGGAGTGGTTGGCTGAATGGGGAAAAGTTAAAAAGTTATTTAACCATTGTGTTGGTATATAATTATACTTATTTATTGATTGGATCTCTCGCTTTGTTCTTCAATGCATAAATCATTTTTATGAAATCTTTTACATGTTTTATTTCCATGAGTCAAATTCTTGATCGTTGATAATATGTGATTATTGATTACATTGTTAGCTAACACATGTAGATTTTTAATTTTTCACACTTGGTGGCTTACAAGTACTAATGATAATAATCAATCGACTTACTTTTGCAAGCTTGCAACTGTCAGGGACGATTGCAAACATGACAACTTACAATTTCTAAATTTAAGCTATTAGTTAGTCAAGCTTACCTTTGCATACAAGGTCAAGACAAAGCAATGGTAGTACTTTGGGATTACAAAGGAGACATATGGAAGTCATCCACTAAGATCAATCTAATTCATGACATTACATAAATGTAAATGTAATTTTCTAATTTTTGTGATGAAAACTTATTGCATTGTAATGATCACCATGTTTGGTGAGAATGTATCCAATAAACTACTTATAAGTTCCAACTACTTAATGGATGAGAATGAACATAAGTTCCTATTTACTATGTTAGAAGTTCCTCACTTATAATACCTTGGGGTGGGATAAACACGGGGTGCACCGAAAAATTTGGGGGATGATTACGAGAGACCGGGACAAAAATGTATTTTTATTGCTAATGTTTATTGGTTTTGTAGGTGTTTTCATTTTCATTCACTGTTTGACAACTAAGTTTATGTTTTTATTTGATCGATGTTCGGAATATGAGAAGTGCAAGTAATTCACATATGGTTTATGATTATTGATGTTCCTACAATGGTTGTTTTGGGTTATTGTTACCATTAGCATCAATAGATAATCATATGAAGTTGCTTTGTTGCTGGAGTGCACTTTAAGTGCATATTGCCATAGACTGGTTTATTCACGTGTATGTAAAGTATTCTCTTTTTTGCTTTATGTTTCTTGAATTGCTATCATTTTTCCGAGCATAAAGATATTGAGCAATGATAAATACAAGATCATTTTGCATCGAGCTTTGGTGAACTGTGAAAAAGAATGGATATCGATTCCAACATTTTACTGCCCATCACCAGATGCAGTGATCAGACCTGCTCCAGAATTGGTAACTGATGATCAACCTGCTGAAACAGGAAGTTTACATATGTGGTATACTATGATACGTTCTCGAACAGAGGGCTGAAACAGGAAGTTTACATATGTGGTATACTATGATACGTTCTCGAACAGAGGGCTTGCAACCAAAAGCTGCTTGGATATGTTCATGAAGCATTGACCTTTGTTTTGGTTGCTTTCAACCCCTTATGTGGTTGCGTTTAATCATTTTTTATAAGTTTAAATTTAATATTGAAACATTATGATAATTTACATTTAAAATATCCATAATACATCTATTGTATTATATTGCATTTCCTTAGTTGTCAATTAACATATTACGTTTCTTCTAAACTTAGTTATTTACTTCTTAACAAGAAACTGGAAGATTGAGAGCTAATTATTGAGACTTTGGATTATCCACATCTTACTAAGGGGTCGTTTACTAAGGGGGTGTTTACTTGTGGCTTAATGGGCTTATTGACAAAATAGCTTAGGTGTTTACTTGTGGCTTAATGACTTATGTGCACAAACAAAAATGGCTTATTCGCACAAATAAAAATGGTGTGTTGTCCCCATTCTGCCAAAAAAAATGACACCCCTACCCCTTATTTAAAACACACCTCTTTTAATCAAACACGTCTCCTTCCCAAACGAGACACCTCTCATTTTCAGCCTTTTTTCCATCGACGACAACCACTCCTTTCGGCGACCAGCGACCTCCTTTCCGGTGACCGTCGATTTGTATCGATTTCTATCAATGTTTCGATTTGTAGATCGATTACTATCAGATATCAATTTCTATAAATGTTTCGATTTGTAGATCGATTTCTATCTAGTGACATCCTTTCCGATAATCTTTTTCTACGTCGATTTCTAGATCGATTTCTTCTTCTATGGGGTGTATCATTGGGAACTATTGGATTTTGGGTGTATCCTCGATTTTTAGATCGATTCTGAAAAGTACTTGTAACACCCCGATTTTCGAAAGGTATCATTTTAAGTTAATACATGAATCGGTATTTTAGGAAAAAATAAGATATATGATTTTGGACTTGAATCCTAGATTTTATAGTCTTGATAGATGAAGGATTCAATTACGAGTCCAACAGTTCTTTTCGGAGTAAAATCGGAGCTAAAACGAAGAAGTTATGACAAAAACAGTGTTCGGGCAAGAAATTCAGGCGGCAGTGCTCCGCGCGGGTAGACCCTTACCACCACCCGTGCGGAGCCGTTGTGTGCACAAAAACGGAAAAATCCGGCCCCCAAACCCCATTTTCACCCAAACCTCAAATATTCTCCCCGTTTCTCTCCCAACTTGACCCTCCAACGTCCCCAAACAAACCCTAGCTCATTTTGAGTATCTTTCTCTTAAAATCAAGTGACCCTTCTTCAACTAACAAACTTGGAGGATTGAACCATAATCTCTCATCTTCATCTTCTTCATCAAGATATCTAGGGTTTCATCCACCATTTTTCTCCCTTTTGTAGATTTGGAGTTTGTGGTGCATTTTGGTAACCTAGAGGTGTGTTGGTGGTGGATTCAAGCTATTGGTCAAGGTAAGCTTCTAATTCTTCATCTTTGGAAATTAGGGTTTTAACTATATTGTGAATCTAGGTTTCAGAGGTTTTGGCTTTGAGGATTCAAGTTTCTTCAAAGGAGCTCTACGTGGGTAAAATCTAGATTTAGCTCAAATCTAGCAAGGTGAGTTCAAGTCGATTTGTGAAAACGGTGTACATGCCAAAATGCTTATTTTAAAATGTTTTGTGTTTTACATGAGATTTGTTAACTGCTGATAAGTTTTGGTTATTTAGAATTGTTTAACTTTATAAACTTATATAACATACATTCTTGGGCATTTTGATTAATAAATCATGTTGACATGTGTTGTAACACCCTTAATTCTGGAGATAACAACTTATTAAAAAATTTCTAAATACATCAATAATAGATTTGTCTACAACCACAATTTAAGAATTGACCTCAATACATACATTCATTCTATACATACCATCTATGACAAGAACGGGTGCTACTAAACCCAACAACAGTTACTAACTCCAACTTGCGGAAGACTTCACCAACTACCTACTCTGGTGCAAGGTTAAGGATCAACTCTTCATAGCACCGCTAGAACCGAACCCCCGCTTGGGACCTGATGCACATGCCGACAAATAAAAAGTGTAGGCTTAACGCCTAGTGAGCTCAAGAGTTTAACATGAATGAATATATCTTTAAAAGACAGGAAATCAGTTTAAAGCGAGATCTTTCGAATTAATATACTTTAAAATGGAAACGACACATTTTTCCCACAACATGCACTTTTAAAGATAATGCTCCCAAACACACCCTTCATGTAAAATGATGCAATCCGGAACTCACCCAAAATGGGGTCATAGTTCAATATTCCAATTATGAAATTGTACATAAAACCTCATATCCCAAAACACCCAAAACACGGGCGGGACATAATACTCGGCCCATAAATAAAGGAAAACGATTCTGAATTAATATGGTACGTCATTGAAAACATGTAACCCAATTTAATACTCACGCGACCATAAAGTAGAATGAAATCCCAAGGCACTCTCGCCAGGGCACTATCGCCCAAATTGTATCGCGGGCATCACCCTGTTGGCGATTGTGCCCAGGGCACTATCGCCCAGAGTGTCCCGAGCCCCGATTTCTTCCATTTTCATTCGGAGCACCCATGATGTGATAAGGCTTAAAAGGTAAGGCGTAAGGGATAAAAATCTATGATCAGAATCAAGGATTTCTCAAAGGCTTGGCTTTCACAGACAGGAATTTACGGGTGTTACATGTGTCCTTGACAATTTTTATATAAATGGAGTTTATTTGACGTAATTGTCATTTTTGAGTACTTGATCTTATATACCCGTTTGGGAAAATGCATACCATTGTGTCATGAGACATTTTGGAAATATAAGGATATGAGTTCATTTGGAAAATGGTTTGCCTCAACCAACGTTGTGTTTTGGGTTAATCATACTTTTAGTCGTTGAGTTGCATAACCGTTGGTTAAAAGTGTTTTATTGTTTACACCGACATTCATTGTACGATAAAGCAATTTTGTTGAGCTTTGACTCGATTTGACTAAAATGAGTCTTGAGGACAATTGTCCGGTTTAATAGCCCGTCGTGGAGTTATGAGTATGATTGCGCTTAATGCGTATCATTTGATATTTACATGTTTTGAGTGCGTTGGTCATTCGATTGGAGTCATGTAATATTTTAGACTGTAATGCAGTGTATCCATAGGCATATGAGTCAGTCTTTATTATTTAAAGAAAATGGTCTATTATTTATATGTTGGCACCAGAATTAGTCATGGGATTTCGAGCACAATACGGTGAGGGCTCGTTGAGTCCAATACCCGGACCTGCATCCGTGATGTAATTTCTGAGCCTGTTTTTATGGGATAGTTATTTTCCATTTGTAGCTAGTTGAGACATTGGGTCCTCGGAGGCAATTTGGTACGGTTATGTGGGACCGGTTACTAGCCACGAGCCGTAAATGTAATCCTAGCGAATGAGCATGATTAGGATCCTCGGGTGCCCTCCCCCACATCTTAGTACGAGTCGGCGTGCTCGTGGCCATGGGTTCTAGTATGGTGAGCTCAGTAACTTGGAATGTGCATACTTTTGTGTTCCGCCACTAGCCTTGGAATTCGGGACTCCCCCGTCACCGAGAGGTGTTGTTTTGGGGTATTTAGTTTTATCTTTGTTTTCGGTGACGTGTTGAGTTTGTGTTATTCTCCGATTGCTAAAACTTTGGGGTTTGAGTTTACTCACATTTCAAACGTTTGATTTATAAATTCTAATAAAATTTTAATATTTGAGCATTTATCGTTACTCGCATTTGTGTAAGCGTTGGGTTGTATTAATTCATAAAAGAATGTTTTGGCGTTGAGACGTCCATCTATAAAATGCATATTATTGGTAAATGAGTCGTTCTCTTATTTTAAAGTAATTTATTTTAAAGAATCATGATTATAAGTTGCAATATTTCCGTTTTACGATTTTCTTTATGATCATGATATAAAACTATTGAACTCACTAGGCGTTAGTCTAACCATTTTATTTGTCGGCATGTGCATCAGTTTCAACTTCGAGATTAGTTCTAGCGACACTGTGAAGTGATGAGTGCTAGTTGTGTGCTCGAAGAGGTGATTTAGCTTGATGAAGTCTTTCGCACTTATATTAGAGATAGTGACTGTTATTGGGTTTTAGTAACACCCGACCTTAATTAGTCTTTATGTAAGACTTTAATTATTTGTTGATGGTTCAACCTAGAAATGTATCTCAATTATGGACTTGTAGTAAGAGATTTTATTATACTTAAGGTATTGTTGAAAATTTTGAATTAGTCGCTTTTTCCAAAATTGAGGGTGTTACAGTACTCGATTTCTAGATCGATGGTTCTGGATTCGATCTTCAAGAAGAAGATGATGGATGAGGGGAATTGGTGACGGAATTTGAAAGAGTGAATGAGAGTGTGTGTTTGATTACTTCAACTGGAAACTGGAATGGAAATGGAATATTGAAGAGTTTAAAGGAAGAAGAAGGTTTATGGTTGCCGCTACTGCTAGGAATGAAATATGTTGATATTTGGATGATATTTTCTTTATGATTTTATGTTTTGATGTTAAAATACTTTTATGTTTCATAAATATCACTTGGATTAAAAATAAACAATGATTAATCAAATAGTGCATAATTAATACAGAGGGTAAATTGGTCATTTTTATCACTCAGACTGTTGATTCAGATAAAAAAGTAAACAACAACACCCATTTATCCAAGCAGACAAATTTATCAATACAGGACTTAATACAAAATTTGGTAAACAGGCCCTAAATGTTTACTTGGTAAATGCTTATTGACTTGCTTTACTTTATCGGGTGAGCATGACAAAAGTTGGGAATCTTACCAAGTAAGAGCGATGACAAAGACCGAAAGTCTTACCCAGTAAGTGAAACGCTTAACAGACAGGTAAAAATATTGCATATAATGTCGTTTTAGTGGACTAAAATCTTGCGTGGTAAGTTAAGTAAAAGTGTTGACTATTACCGGTAAGCGCTTATGGAGTATTGACTGTTACCGGTAAGTGCTTACGGAGTAAGTGTTCGGTATACGACCCCAATTTCCCCCTTATCTTTTTGAAAAAACCCGCTCCATGGAATAATGCTTGAGAAGTCTGGAAAGCGTTTAGAGTTGTCACCGCACTATGCACGATGCCACACACTAGTTAATATTGAAACAAACATACATTCAAGTTGCATACTTTTCATGCAAGTGGTATTTGTTGTTTATATATACTTTTCATGCAAGTGGTGTTTGCTATTGTCATTTGAACATCTTTGGAGATCTGTACCAACTTTTTTGGAGTATTCCTTTTAATAGTACTTTCCTTGTGATTGTATTATTAGTTTTCTTTCTTTAAAAAACATAATAAATTTTTTATTTTAAATGATTAAGTCTCTAAACTTTTATTAATAAATAAATTATTAAATTTTTTTATTTTAAATTATTAAGTCTCTGAATATTTTTTTAATAATAAATCATCTAATGTTTAGAAATTGGTTACATCATTTTAATCCAAAAAACTATTTCTAACCAATTAAGAATGATTTAAAGTAGAAAAAAAGCTAAATTAGTTTTACTGTTCACAAACTCTACGTTATTCAAACCCCTTGCCACCCATGGCCATCCACTTTCTACCCATCACTGCCGTTCACCCTTGCCATCGATATCCCTAGCTCTTTTAATAATTTTTTTGTTTTTCAGTGCACCCTCTTTTTTGATCTATCTATATGTACTTCGTTAAATTATTGTAAAAGAGTGAGAATGAAAAAGACAAAAATCAGATAAAAAAGGGGAACAGTAGGGGCCGTAGGGCTTACAACGGGGATGAGCGGTATGGAGAATCGACGACGATGGGCTGACAATAGGTAACAAGGGAAGCGACACTGTTAGGTGCAACAGGTTAGAATGATGTACGGTTTGGATTTAGTGTATTGATTAACATATACTTGTTTTACATATATACTTAATTTACAATGCGAGCATTTTTTATGTGTTTGTGAAATAAAAAATATAACTAAAAAATTCTACATTATGAATCGAATGCATATGAAATAAACACATTGTGAAACAAATATATGTTAATCAATATATATTTGATCTAATATTAAATGGAAAAAATAATGTAAAACAATAGCCTAATAATTCTCACGATTATCATGATATTACAATACATAACTGCCCAGAAAGGCTGAGGTTGCTGACAATACTTTCTTAACTCTAGAGATATATATGAGAAATTGACTGAAATAGCTAATCTCATCAACTAAATTTACTTTTTAGTCATTTTTAGATCATCTTCCCAAAATAGTCAATCTTTACGTAAATACTTTATGGGTTTGCGACTAATTTGTAGAAAAAAGAAAAACAAAGAAAATCAAAATTACGCATATGCGTAAGAATCTTTACATAAAATTTGAATTCTTACCCATATGTGTAAATTTTTTTACATCTTTATGTAAAAATTTAAATCATTATATAAATTTTTTTAAATCTGAAAATCGAGTTTACATAAATATGTAAAATATTTACGTAAACTCCGACTAAAATAGGAATTCAATTAGAAAATGTTAAAAAAATGAAGTTGTTCGATAAATTGACGCGTATATATTCATCTGTATTTTTAGTTCCGACTAGACTGAATCTACCCCTCCTCCAACCGAATGATGACACGTGGCAGACCTACATTTTACAGGTGCATCTTAAAGCGAAGACAACCGCGAAACCGATCAAAATGTGACCCACTTTTTTCTTTTCTAAACCTTCTTCTTCTTCATCCCCAAAATTAACAGAGAAACCCTAAAATTACTGAATTTGCGAATACATCTGCAAGCTTGTGATCTCAATCGAAAATCTTCCTACCTCCATCTCCATATCGTCGGTAGCTCTTCAAATCTCCTGATCTATCTGTAATTTTGGTGGAATCTTTCTCATCACATCTCGTCTATTCGCCGGTGATTTGATTTAAAATTCCGTTTTTAGGTATGATTTTTGTTGATTGAAGCTATCAAACAAGTTTAAGATTCGTATGGTAGTTTAAAGTTTTGATGTTACGCACACTTACATTTATCGATTCATGATACTTTACGATTATTTTTTTTATTTTACGTCGAACATCACACTCTTTAGTTCAAAATTGGTGTGGATTTTGAAGTTCCCTAGAAAGATTGCCAGCTACACTAGGAAGTGACATAAAAATTGTAAGATCCCACATTGGGTGGGAACAAAGGTGACTTGATACCTCCTCTGTTACACGCGTTTTAAAATCGTGAGATGTGTGGACAAAGCGGACAATATCTGGTACGGTTAGCCTGAGATGTTACAAATTGGTTCGTCCTCCAAGGGGGGTGGATTGTAAGATCCTATATTGGTTGGGGAATGGAGCAAAGGTTGCCTTATAAGGGACTTGATACCTTCTCTATCATACGCGTTTTAAAACCGTGAGTCCAGCTGTCCAGGTGTGTGGACAAAGCGGACAATATCTAGTACGGTTACATGGTTAGCCTGGGATGTTACAAAAATTGGGTTAAATTCCATCACGGGTCATATGAATTACTTTTTTCGGATAGTATTAAGTATGACATGAAAATTGGAAGTGTAGCTCTTTTACTGGGAGGGAGGGTATAGTATGTTTTTGATAATTGAGATGCTTTTTTATTATTTATTTGATGTGTTCTTAAGTAGGAAATGTAGTACTTACAAATATATCAAATATTGATTTGAGTTTTGGTCTTCCTAGGTCTAGGTTATCCATGAGGGATCACAAAGACATGAATTCATGTATCACTGAAAGTGGTAGACCAAGTGTGAACCTGTATTGTGGTTAAATTGGACAACAGCCGAGCTTTGCCACTGCCAATATGGATGTTACTGCTGTTTCTGGGGGTACTTATTCGGAACCTCAAGACAATATGGAATTTGATTCAAATGAGGTCGCATATGAGTTTTACAAAGAATATGCCAAATCTGTGGGGTTTGGAACTGCCAAACTGAGCAGTCGTCGTTCTAGGGCATCAAAGGAGTTCATCGATGCTAAGTTTTCATGCATAAGATACGGAAACAAACAACAATCTGATGATGCAATCAATCCACGACCATCTCCTAAGATAGGTTGTAAGGCAAGTATGCATGTTAAAAGAAAATCAAACGGGAAATGGTATATTCATAGTTTCATAAAGGATCATAACCATGAACTTTTGCCGTCTCAGTCACATTTTTTCCGCAGTCACAGGAATTCTGATCCACTTAAGAATGATGCTAAGGTACGTAGAAAAACGATATTAGCTGCCATGTCCAAACAATATGGTGTATATCAATGTAGCGGTTTGGAGAATTATATTCGAAATCAAAATGACAGGGGTCGGAATTTGACACTCGAGGAGGGAGAGTCACAACTTCTTCTTGAACTCTTTGTAACCATGCAGGAAGAGAATCCAAAATTCTTTTATGCTGTGGATTTGAATGAAGAACATCAACTGAGAAATGTCTTCTGGGTTGATGCCAAGGGCATGGATGATTATACAAATTTTAGTGATGCAGTTTCTTTTGACACTACGTATTTTGTGAACAAGTACAAATTACCATTGGTTCTTTTCATTGGAGTCAACCAGCATTGTCAGCCTACATTGCTTGGGTGTGCATTGATTGCAGATGAGACATTATTCACATTCATTTGGTTATTTCAGACATGGTATTTGGCAATGGGTAGCCGGGCTCCAAATGTAATACTTAGTGACCAGAGCAATTCTATAGAAACAGCTATTTCGGCAGTTTTCCCTGAGACACGGCACTGTTATGGTCTGTGGCATGTGCTGGAAAAGGTTTCAAGGCAGCTTGATTATTTGAACCCGTGGCACGATACTTTCATGGCAAAGTTTGGTAAATGCATACACAAGTCATGGACTGACGAAGAATTTGACCGGAGGTGGGCAAAACTAGTCAACAAATTTAATCTTGGTGACGATGCATGGTTTCAATCATTGTACCAAGATCGCAAACTCTGGGCACCTATGTTTATAAAAAATATATCTCTTGCTGGGTTGTCTACTCCTTCTCGATCTGAGAGTCCAACCTCCTTCTTTGACAAATATATCCAGGCAGAAACTTCTTTGAGAGACTTTGTAGATCAATACAAAGTCATCATGGAAGATAGGTATGAAGAACAAGCCAAAGCAGATTTTGATGCGTGGCATGAGACACCTGAGTTGAAATCTCCATCACCCTTTGAAAAACAGTTGTCCATTGTATATACTCATGAGATCTTCAAAAAGTTCCAAGTTGAGGTTTTGGGAGCAGCTGCATGCCATCTTAAGATAGAAAAAGAAGATGGGAACTCAATAACATATGTTGTAAAAGACTTTGAAAGTAGTCAGGATTACATGGTGGAATGGAATGGAACACAGTCGGATATCTGTTGTTCTTGCCGTTCATTTGAATTTAAAGGTTATCTGTGCAGGCATGCTGTTGTTGTTCTCCAAATGTCCGGTGTTTTCACTATCCCGTTCAAATATGTACTGCAAAGATGGACAAATGCAGCTGCAAGTAGGTACCCTATTAGTGAAAAATTGGAAAATGTACAAACAAAGACCCGCCGCTTTAATGATTTGTGTCGTCGGGCTATCATTTTGGGTGAAGAGGGGTCGATTTCACAAGAGAGTTACAAGATTGCATTAAGTGCTATAAAAGATGCTTTGCTGCAATGCTCAAATGCAAATAACTCTGCTGAGAATGAGTTAAGACCTTCAACATCGACGTCTCTTGGCATTTATGGTACTGAGGAAGAAGACCAAGGTGCAGCTACAGTTTCTAAAGAGCCAGTGCCAAACTTAAATGTGAACAAGTTGAACAAGGGTGTTAAGAGAACAGAATCTGGGAAAGAAAAGTCAAACTACGACAGTACTGCAATTGTTAAAGAGAAGGTTTGTTTATTTTCTTTGGAATGATCTACATGTTTTTCCATCTTTCACGACTTCAAGTTCACGTCTGTCTAAATAAGCTTATCTCACATGGATCAGGTACCTGCACACCCAGAAGTTGTAAACATTGGGATCGATGCCAGTTTTCACCAAATGGTTTGTCTTGCTCATCAATACTTATCATGCAGATGTATTATAATTGCACTTCACAGTACTGGTGCTTCTTGAAGAATTCATTAGCTGTTGAAACAATGTCAAATTGTTATGTGAACTGTCAGTTGTCACCAATAGAATGTGCCAAAGAATGAAAGCATACATTCATAACTTAAAACAAGGTTCTCTTTATCATTTTCACTCCAAGATCAAAGTGAATATGTAGCATCTTGTTGAAAACTAACTTAGATGCATAAAGGTGGGACTAATGGCACCACATGAGACAAGTAGGCAGCACTACAAGCATATGCGCATCCCTCCGGGTCCTGAACTTTCCATACATGCATATTTGTTTGAGTAGGCAGGCTTGTAGCTTCTACATATTTGGGAGTAGGTGGGTGTGGGTGTATGCTACCCGACTCGAGGACCAATCAAGGGACCTAGGTACATCAGACTGGAGCATGGCTCATCATATCATAAGAAATTGCTTTTAGGCACTTATGGGGAGTTAAAAGCACATTGGCCATAACCTACAAATAGGTGGTGATAAGGAACATTTTAAATCTCCTAACTCGAATACTTTAGATACTTCTCTCTCCTTGTTATTATACCTCTTCCCTGGTAGTGCATATACTAGTTCCCATGCTGGAGAGGTAAAGTAAGGAGGTAGAGAGAGAATTTGGACGTTCAACTTCAAGTTGTTTACAGATTCTGAATGTTCCTTATCACCCCCTATTTATGGGTTCTGATCTGTTTTTTGACTTCACGTGTACCTGAAGACATTCTATTGAGCCGAAGCCATGCTTGGGGTAGGTTTGAGGTACATGAAGCACCTAGTTGGTCCTTGGGTCGTGTACCATATACCATCAACGGCTGTGAGTAACTGCCATAATCTATGTGTTGCTGAAATTTCTTAGTTGATAGTAAGCAGTCATTTTTTCCTGCTAGTCTTTGAGTGAAGAACTGTAATTGGTCTTGTACATGATTTCAAGTTTTTACTAGTAGTAGTAGTTTCTTGTTTGGCTAACTCGTTACATGTTTTACATGTCTGTTGCAGGAACTTCCTAACACGAGGCTGTTACAGTTTCACAACATGATGCCACCACATTTGCATGGTGTAGTACCGACTATGTTCCAGAATGTGGCATCTACACAGTTCCACAATGTAGCTTCAGCACAATTGCAGAATTCTCGTCTTCCGCATTAGCTTGAGTTCGATCTTTTTCCCCCTGTGGATAATATTTCTTGTAATCTATCAACATTAGTTTATACCTTTAATTTGAGAAGAAATCAGGCACTATTTTTGCTTCCTTAGTCAATTATTGAGATATAAATTTGAGTTTCTGCATTCAGCTATTCCAGTCTCTATCAACACAATTAGGATGTATCTATTTTGTTCAAATTAGTTATATACATTTTTTCAGATTCTATTGTATTGTACAAGTGCTTTGTGATTTCAGGAAAGACCTTGAAGAGCTTCAATCTTGGTTTGAAGTATTGGAACACACAAAACAAGTATACAGATCACCGATGTAAGGTAGGAGTTCTTTTGTTCTGCAATTACAGAAATATATTGCTTTCCCATGGTTGAATTTTCTTAGTATCCTTTAGAGCTTAGACTTACAGTATCGTGTGTATGTGACTACTCGATCTTTGTACTCTTATGAGTTATCCTTGTGGTTTGCATAGTAGAAAACTCGCTTTATAATTGCATTTTTAATATTCTTTTTTAACTTTTGTACGTCCTAAAATTCGAAAACTTGTTTCCATAGACCTTCAGGAGAGATAATAGACCAAGGGAAAACTATTGATTTTGTGCACGTACGCGTGCTAGGATTGATGGTCATGGACATTATTTTTTTTAGTGAAATAGAAAATACCAAGGACATGATTTACATGAGTAGACAATTTGCTTAAATCTACCGTCTTTTCTAGGACCCTTATTATGTTTCGTATTGTAAGCTCTATGGTACATACAAGGAAGGCTAACACCATTTATAAGAACAAATTTAGAAGGAAAAATGATGATAGATAAGTTTTTTTTTTTCCTAATATATTGCAAAACTAGTTTAGATCACTTAAATCCTGTGTCACCTCCTGTAGGAAGGTTCCCTGAGAGGCCGGATTATTCTAGACCCTTCAAGAGCATGCAGGAGCTTTGAAGAGAAATTAAGAAGCACCAAGCATATTCTAGAAGACTCCTCACCCATGTAGGGTTTGTCTTTAGATCCTTTTATCAAAATATCCAGGTAGAATGTTCTAGACTTGTACATTGAGACCTATAAATAGTTGACCCTAAACTCCCCTCAATTGTAAAGCACCCATAGAAGTAAGAGTGAGAACTATCGATTAATCCCCACTCTCCCTCTATAGCTCTCGTGCGTTCATTTGGCTGAGGGCCACATGCGAGCTTGTACAGACAACTTCTTGATGACTAGTATCAGAGCATGTTTCAACTGAAGGCTGAAGCAATGACAAGCAACAGAGAAGTGAGTGTTGTCGGTGGAGGTGAGGAAACCTGATGACAAGATGCGACTGGTCAATCAAAGGAGTTAATGGCTTGCCTGAATGCTAGTGTTGCTGAAGTTGAGATTTCAACTGAAGAATCGAAGGAACAAGTTGATGATATCGATCATCATCTTAAAGTTTCCACCAACAACTTTGTGTGTTGGAGGCGGAAGACATGGAAGTTTGAGAAAGAAAATGTCAAAAGCATGTCTGATATCTTAAGAAGAAAATTTCAAAGAGAGGTTGACAATCTTCGAGGAATCATCCAAAATGAGCCACCAACCTCACACGCATGAGTAGAGGGGATGGAAAAAGAAAAAAATCATTACATGTAACCAACTTGAAAAAGTTTTGACCGATATGAGCGTTTGCAAAAGAACTGTGGCAAATGGAGTATGTACCGGGACACCCACACCAAGAGTGAAAGTTCATGAACTTACATGTTTGTAGGCAAGAGAGAAGCAAGGATCATTAATAATTTCATTTGGGAAGTCATGAGGTACTTCAAAGCTATAGGAATCATAGACGATGCAACGAAGGTCCACACTGCCACGATGACTTGAAGGACATGACAAGTTGACAACTTTGTAGTGGCGTCGTAAACATGGGGACATGACAATGAGTTAGTTAAAAAGAGACATTTTTATATGAGAATGTCATTCATAAGGCAAAGAGCCGGTCCAAAATTCGGGGTCAATTCACGAGTACATAAGGAGTTCACTGTATTATTTGGACCTCTCGAACAAAGAAGTCCTGTATTATTTTTTGGATGGACTCCAACCATGATCAAGGATGGGGATTCAGTGTGCAGTGGCTATTATTGAAGCTGAATTTATCATAGAACTTACGCTGTGTTCTCAAAACCTTTTTTACGAAGGAAAGGAAAAGAAAGGGAGGGAAAGGGGAGGAATGATAAAAAAAACTCGTGTTTTGGAAACTTCTTAGGAGAGAGAGGACATGAAACGGAAGGAAAATAATGATAAGTTTCCTCCCAGAATCTTCATTACAAATGTGGGAGGAAATGGAAGGAAAGGAAAGAAATTAAAACTCTTTCAAAAGATTATAAAAGTTACAAAACCACCTAACCTTTCATTATAAAGGATATATTTTTAAAGGGTATGTTTGTAAAAATGACATCTTTTCTTTCCTTTCTCTCCTGTTAAAGAATATGAAAAATTATTTTCTTTCTTTTCCTTTCAACACAAATAAAAAATTTATTTGCTTTTCCTTTCTTTTCCCTCCCTTTATTTTTCATCCATTTCTTCTCTTCTTTTCTTTTCAAATTGGAGAACACAACTTTAAAGAATAAAGCTTAAAAATGAGGAGAATCACAACCATAGAGTGGGGTAGAGAAAAAACCAACGTTAGAAGTGAAGCCATGCAGAAGCCCCTTACAAACATGTGGAAAGGAAGATATTCCGAAGGAAAATTGAAGGCCGGTAATTGCTTCTTAGGCGATGGATCCCATTGAATAAAAGATTGCTTGAAGAAAGTCGGGGTTCATTGCAATGAAGCTCAAATGGAGGAGCACGATAAAGTGAGGATTGTGATAAGTTCAATACAAATCTTAAATGCTATCAAATGAAGAGCCGAAGTACCGAAGATATCGACAAGAGAACTTTAATACATAGACATGAGGATGAATGGGTCAAGTGTCCATGCTCTTGTTGACACTAGGGCCACCCATAATATTAGAGCCGAAGACGAGACCTGGAGACTTGGAATATGAATCACAAGAGATGGTGGTTCCATGAAAGCAATAAACTTGAAGGCTTGACCTATTTGTGGGAATTGCAAAAGACGTGAGCTTGTGTTTTTGTTTGTTCACTTGGCTTTTCGTTTCCCGATTTTTGATGCCTTGGTACGAGTACGAAGGGCTGCACGCAAGCTTGATTAGGCTCTTAATGTGTTGCTTAATTTAAAAAAGATGAGCAATTCTGTACATTAGATGGGCATGGAGTATCATCGCCCAACACAATACACCTCAACTAGTTTGATTTTTGAGCATGGTCTAACATTACTCAAACTCAAGAAGAAAAGTTAGAAACACACTAAAGGATCTATACAAATATATTAAACTAGAAGTCCTTGAAATTGTAAGTATGAAGCTGCTTATTGAGCAAGTGCTTATGAGGTGAGCATTACAAGAACGAGAAGCTTACCCAGTAAGAGGCATTAGTAAAGACTGATAATTTTACCTATTTCTTTATTTTTCTTAAACTTTTATGGCGAGTTGAAAAATGGATGTATTCAACATCTCTTTATTTTTAAGCATATTTATAAATGTCTTGGCTTGATGTGTTGTTTAAACATATTTCTGTAATAATCAATGTGTTAGGGGCTAGAGCTATTATGATAAATGTGCATGTTATTTGTTACAACATCCATATCAAAGTCTACTTTGTTTTTTTTTTTTTTTTTCTTTCTTCTGGCAAAGCCCTTTTAGACCTAAATCAAATGTTTTAAAACTTGAATTGAATTGATGGGTGAATGTATCAACCTTGTACAGAGCTCAATGACATGTGAATATGTTATATGGTTTAGATATTCAATATTTTTGGGAATTAGTTTTGGGTGTTTGGTGATTTTAATGTTTAGATCAGGGATGAATCTAGAAATTTTTTCATACGGTGGCACTATAAAATATAAACAAAAAATAATTACAAAAAATACGGTTTTTATCGACATGTTTTCATTTTTTTAACGTTCAATATTTTTTGATGTGTTTTTATTCTCATTCCACCATTTCGAGGGATTTCTTAAAGTTTTTTGCTAGATTTTGAGGGATTTTTAGGTTTTTTTTTATCGATTCCGAGGGATGTTTTCGATTTTTTTGATTGATTTCAAGAGTTTTTTTTTCGGGTTTTTGGTTGATTTAGAAAGGTTTTTTTGTTTTTTGGTTGATTACGAGGCAAGGCCGTTCTTTAGGGTGTGCGGAGTGGTCCTACCGCACAGGGCCTCCGATCGTTGGGGGTCCTCCGATTTTTTTTTACTTATGATAAAAATCACTATATAAAAATCTAATGCAAATACTTAAACGAAAGCAACTCCAGCGTAGCGGCAAAGGCGTGTAGTGGTAGAGGCGTGTAAGCATAGTTCCCACCAGGGTTCAAATCCCCTTCTTTGCACATTTAAATTTTTTCAATTAATCTTTTTTTTTATTTAAAAAAATTGCTTTGTTTTATTAACTTATTATAGATTTTCTGGTATATAATTATAAACCGTTTAGCCATTTCTTTACTTTAATTTTTTCTTTTTTTGGACTTAAATATATTATTTTTTATTATTCTTTTTACTATGATAATTAAATTAATAATATGATTGTTATTAAGATGTTTTCTATACGATTTATCCTCCAAAATTCAAATCTAAAGTTCTTAATTTATATCTTAGCTTTTAATTTTCTATAATGTTTTTCTAAAATGTTTTGAGATAATAAACTTATAAAATATTTTAATAATATAAATAATGTTGAAATTGTAAAAATAAAATAGTTATCGGAATTGGATGTAATGTTATTAGAGACATTAAATTTAGATTGTCTATTTTAGAAAAATTTATAAAATAGTTGATAGAGATACTCTGAATGACGTTCGTTTTTTTTTTTTAATGATATTTCATTATATTTTTCTTTGAATATTTAATAGATTTAGATTTTTTAGTTTTTGTCGATTTTTCCCAATGTTCGAAAAAGCTCGCCGTAACAATCGCCATGGCGCGCCGTGTCTCAAGGCTTGTGTCTCACGCCACGTTATGCCTGAGGCCCGCCATGGCGTAATGCGCGGTTTTTGTAACACGGTATTTGATTTTACTTATCTTTTTAATGTCTTATTTGTTAGTTTTTAATATATAACTTAATTTAAATTGCTTAGTATCATTGATTTATTGAGTTATAGTAGAAAACATATGTTTATGAATATAATTTTATATATGATATACAAATTTGTCGCCATAAGTCACGCCTTGAGAAACACCGTGACCTCGTCGTGGCTTCCAAGACTTGAGGCTTGACCTCGCCGCCACGCCACGTTTCACGCTATTTAGAACCTTGTTTTTTCCGTATGTTTTTTGGCACATTTTTAATTTTTAATATATTGATTTTTAATGATGATACGTTCTTGTTGATATGGGTTTTGTAATTACCGATAATGACTGATCAATTTTATAGAAAGACGATTGTTATCCATATCTCCTCCATACCATGGTATTTCACATCTCCTTTCTCCTTATAGACCCTTTATTGGATGAGTTATGAAAGTTAAAACACTAACATTAATTAAAAGTTAAAGAATTAATTACAAATTTTGAATCCACACTAATATAATAACTTTACAAGTAAAATTTAGTGTCAAAAGAGAAAAAAGATGGACAATTTATTATAAGACAAATATAATAAAAAGTAATTTAATAAAGAATATGAAAAAAATTAAAAGCACATTTAGTTTTTTGTACAAGACCTCCAAAATATCATGAACGACCCTGTTACGAGGTATGGTTGCACCTTCTTGAAGTTTCCGAAATAATACGGTAGCACCTTCCAAAACGATACGGTTACACCTTTCACGAACCTAAATTTTTTTACCCTTCGCCGGAGACGCCACCATACGAACATGGTATATAGGATAAATATTAGGCCCAAACTGAGAAGTGTTGCACCCCCTTGAAATGAGTGCATGTACATCACACCTCCTACGGTGGCAGAAATGATACGGTGTGGCCACAAGAGTAGATCCGTCCATGGTTTAGATAGTATATAATTTAGGCGTTTTCAATTTTAGTCATCCGTATAAGGATTGTTGTGACTTGTGACGATGATATGGAAGTTTAAGTATAAAGTAGGTTCATGGATGTTCGATATGAGAGGCGAAGTTGTGCAATAGGGGTTGGAGGGGTTTATCGAGAAAAGTTTCCATGCATCTTATTATTTTTTACTATTGCTGTCGAGTCGAGTAGTAGGTTATTCGACAAAAAACAATGCAAAGTTCAAGCTTAGGTAGCTCCGCATGAAGGTTACTCGCCCCTGCAAAAGCTTCTCATTTTGATGAATTGGAACATCTCTTTTCCATTTCTATTTACGCAAGTAATTGTCTTTTTGTAAGACCATAATGAAAACGCAAATTTTGTTTTTCTTCTAGGTGAAATAGCGAAAGGAAAAAAAACAAACTATAATTTGTAGCTTGCTATCCTCTTATGCAAGATTTCACTATAATCAATATAGGAAATAAGATAGAAAGATTTTTAAACTATATTTTAAATCACAGTACAGTCCCCTGGGAATCTTTAGAATTACCACTGCTTAGCTTTCAATTCGCCTATTGAGCTCGAGCTCAATGCTCATTTATGGATCCAACTTCCGATCGAGTAACTCATTTATTGGCTTGAACTTGATAATTTTTATATTTTTATTATATGATTTATGAACATATGAACATGTTTGACTCAAAAAAGTGTATGCTCAAAAGGCTCGACTCGACTAAAAAAAAATAAAAATAAATAAACAATTCAACTTTTGAATGAGCCTAGTCCAACATAGGTGATATGAAACTCGAGTCATTAAGTTAAACGAGTTTTATTTTGTGTTCGAGATTGACGAGTAGCTCGTTAAAAGCTCGAATCGTTAACGCCCAACTAGGTAGGATTATTTAAGTTATGTACATTCAGGATTTTGTCTCAAATGTAATTTTTTGTTTAAAAACTTTAAATTGTTCAATTTTTGTTAATGTTTTGCTTATTTAATTATAGAGTTATTCATATTTGTTTGTTTATGTGGTGGTGTCGGTGACGGTGATAGAGATAGACAATCTCGAATAATTTGAAATAAAAATGAAAAATAATAATACATAATTTCTTAGGAGAAGATTTTCACTTGACAAATAAATTTTAACCAGTTGCATTTTTTAGGTGGCGTTTGTTTTTTAATAGGTCTAAAGTCTGAAGTCTTATTTTAGTTATGATTAATAAGAGGTGGTGTATAAAAAAGTTTGAACGATTCAGACTTAAGAGTTTTTTTTTTTTTTTTTTTTTAAACAAACAACCCCTTAGAGTTGCATATTATAAATTGTCAAGGAGGTCGCACCCAAGTTCAGGTTTTCTATTTTGAGCACTATTTGTTCCGCTGAGCTTATGAGAAGTATTTAATCTATCATCATAGATTTGGTTGCATGAAAGTGTAAAATTTTCAAACTTCGTAATATTGAAACCATTGATTTGGTTGTGTCGATACAAGTGTTCCCTACCATATAGATCGAGAAGTCGTTGACCTCGACATAGTATCTGCATTATTTATGGATTTAACGGTGTTTGGATATGCATTATTTATACATCGGTGTGCAGTATATGTAATAGTTATTGGGAGTGCACGTCGTTTGTGTTGGGCGAGTTGAGGTTATTTGAATAATTCAACCAATCTACTTTGGTTTGCTAAATTGCAATATATTCAACCCTTTTTTAAATTCATAACCCAATGTGTTACATTTCAGTTTGGGTTAGAGCGGTTTGAACATATGTTTAAAACGATGATTACATTACAATTTCAAAACCAAAAAAATCAAATAAAAAATGGTTGGCCACCCAAAAAATATTATAGTCATCCAAGTATAGGGCTAGGCTGTAATCGAACCGAACGAAGACGAACGAAGGCTTGTTCGTGTTTTTTCCTTTAACTTAACCAAACAAACGAACGAACACGAATGGTAAATGAACGAAATTTTTTGTGTTCATGTTCGTTCGTTTAACTTAACTGAACAAACGAACAAACACGAACGCTAAACGAACGATTTTTTTTTGTATTTTTGTTTTTTTAGTAAGAAAATATGTTTGTTCATGTTCGTTCGTTAAGATGCTAAACGAGCGAACGTAAATGAATGAAATTTCTTGTGTTCATATTTGTTTGTTAAGAAAATGTCTTCGTTCATGTTTGTGTTTGTTAAGATGCTAAACGAACGAACTAATTAAACAAACATAAGTAAACATAAACAAACGAACACAAATGAACAAAACACAACCATTATTACTTATCATTTCGTCCTTATAAGGTAACATAACAAAATGTAAAACAGGTAAATTTAGGGGGAATAAAAAAGGATTTTTGAAAAACTTAATTAATTATTGATTTTACATACTAATGTCATAATATATTTATATAAACGAACATAAATAAACGAACGTTCACGAATATAAATGAACAAACAAGGTCATCATTCATGTTCGTTCATTTAACTAAACGAACAAAAAATGTGTTCATGTTCGTTCATTTATTAAATAAACGAACTTCCCGCTGAACGGTTCACGAACGGTTCGCTGAACGTTTGATTCTTTTACAACCCTATCCAAGTATGTCTAATTACTTAACATAAGTGTCAAGATACATATTATGATGTGGACTTGTATTAAAATGACATCATATTTCAATTGACTAGAAAGTAGGCTGTTAGACCGCAGTCTCATTGGATTCCAGATCATCCAAACTGAAGATTGCAATCTGAAGATAAAGTCGGAACGTCGACTCTCGATAATAAAGTCTATGTCGTTTGTAATAAATGTCAATGTATTTCAATATAATGTATTTGTTTAGTTTTGTAAAAGTTAACTTAATATCTATTTGTTAGATATTAGGTAACTAAGTTAGTTTTAGTTAGTTTCTAGTTTCTAGATTTAATATCTAGAACTAATATCTAGATATTATGTAGATAGTGTGTTAGACACACTTAGTAGATTAAGATGTATCTTAGATCACACACACAAACACACACAAACACGCACAAGAAGGTGTAAAAGAGAGAAAACATTGAGAACACATTCAAGCTTAATCATTCAACCTTGTAATCGTTTCTATATTCAATACAGGTTGGTAATCGTTAATGTGTTGTTGTTTCTTAGAACTTGTTAAGTAGTATTGTTGGACCGACAATTGGTATCAGAGCCTGATAAAGATCAAAAACAAGTTTATGAGAAAAACGTCTCTGTGTTCTTGAACAAAATTCGAGTTTGTGATTTTGAGTGTCTTAGGTGTTAGAATCGATCAGGGTGTGATCGAAATACCTGCTAGATAGATTTGTATGTGTTTAATTTCACTTTAAAGCTTATATCGAGTTCCAATTTGTGGTTTTTGTGAGAAAAGAGTCGAGAAGAGTAACTTACTGTGCCATCGATCTTATTTCGAAAAAGAGTGTTTTAGTGAGATCGAGTGCTTAAATTCAGTTCTAGAAGTGATTCTAGACACTTTGGTAGTGTTTGGTTGTACTAATCATTGCAGGAACAAAGTTTTAGTCGAATTTTGCAAGTACAGGTCGAATAACCCGCAAACAATAGGAAGAATAACACGCAAAGTCCCACTTTGTGCGTCCTTCATCAAACGCAAAGTCCAACTTTGCGCGTCTCAAGTGACCCGCAAACCTCTACTTTGCGCCTCGCAAGCCAAACGCAAAGCACACTTCTCGTTTCAAAGAGCAATCGCAAACCTCAAGCTCACTTCTCACAAGTCAACAAACGCTCCTCTCAAGACACGCAAACCTCAGTTTGCGCTTCCCAAAACACCCGCAAACCTCTACTTCTCGCTTCCATTTAGACCCGCAAACCTCTGTTTGCGCTTCCCACTAGACCCGTAAACCTCCATTTGCGCGTCCCATTAGAAACGCAAACCTCAACTTTGCGTTCCTAACTTGAAACGCAAACCCTCTCTTATCTCAAAGCCTCACGCATCTCAAAGCCTCTCGCATCTTAAATCTTGTTCAATTATGACTTCCGGAGAAGCTCTTGCCATAGGAACTGACACCAAGCCACCAGTTCTCTTCAAAGGAGAATACGAACAGTGGAAGGATCGGTTTCTAAACTTCATAGACATACATGAGCTTTGTGAGTTCATCAGACAGTCATTTGCAGAAGGAAATATGCAACCAATAAAGACAACTCGTCTGGTTGAAACAGTGCCAACACAAGTTGAACTGAAGTACCATGAGCTTGACGGTGACAACCTAAACAGAGCTAAAGGTGATAAGCTAGCTATGTCATACATTCTTCAAGGAATCCCCAATGATATCTACATAAAGATTGACAGCTACAAGGCCTCAGCTAAGGAAATGTGGGATCAACTGGAGAAGATGATGTTGGGTTCTAAGGTGGGAAATCAACTGAAGATCTCCAACTGCCTAAATAACTATGAAGAATTTAGAGGCAGAGCCGGAGAAACCTTAGAAGAAGTACATGACAGGTTTGTGACCTTGCTGAATGAGCTAAGCAAGAACAAGGTCCACAAATCTCAAATTGAGCTAAACGTCAAATTTCTAAGCGTTCTACAGCCAGAATGGAAGAGATTTGCGAGGCAGAAGAAGCAGATTAAAGATCTGAATGAGATTCCACTTCATGAGGTGTATGAGACCCTCAAACAAAATGAAGAAGAAGTAGATGAAATTCTAGAAGAGAAAAGGCAGAGAGGAAAGAAGGTTGAAGACACAGTTGCTCTTGTTGTCAAGAAGAAGAAGAACAAAGCGACTGTGTATGAATCAGATGAAGATAAAGCTGAAGCAAACTCTGACGAAGATGAATGTGAACAACTAAAGCAAGCATTGCTTTTGTTGACTAAGGATTTCCAGAAGAAATTCTACACAAAGCCAAGCTCAAACAGTCAGAGGTATTCGTCTGGTCCAAACAACTACGCTCATAGAGAAAGGGTCGAAGAAAGTAGATTTGAAGGAAGAAGGTTTGAAGGAAGGAGAATAGAGGAAAGGAAACCAGAAGATAGAAGAGATCTTGCTGAAGGAAAGAGATCAGAGGAAAGGAAACCTGAAGAGAGAAGGTTTCAAGCAGAAGGATCAGGTCAGACAGAACCTATAACGTGCTACAACTGTGGCAAAACCGGTCATTATGCCAGAGATTGCCGAAAGCCAAAAGTCAAGAACTCGGACTACTACAAGAACAAGATGTTGCTTGCAAAACAACAAGAGGCTGGGAAGGCATTGATGGCTGAAGACGTTTTCTGGCTCGATCATTC
The DNA here is from genome assembly GCA_023525745.1 of Arctium lappa. Classification (NCBI taxonomy): domain Eukaryota; kingdom Viridiplantae; phylum Streptophyta; class Magnoliopsida; order Asterales; family Asteraceae; genus Arctium; species Arctium lappa. The sequence continues at coordinate 13,139,018 of CM042056.1, read as the reverse complement.
TGATGATGATGAAGAATATGAAGAGAAAGATGAAGTTGTCAACCTGTGCTTGATGGGAAAGCATGAATCAGATGATGAAGCTGATTCAGAGAATGAAGAAGAGGTATGCAACTTATCGTATGCTGAATTCATAAATCAATTGCATGCCATGAATGATAAACTCAAAGAGTTAGAGTCGAACCTAAAGCGTGAAAAGGGTGTCATTACTGACAAAAATCAATCAATACAGAAACTTAGCAATGAAATTGCTGAGAAGAAAGTACTGGTTGAGGTTTTACATAAAAACAATGACACCAACGCAACAGAGAAGACAATAATTCTTAGTGAGAATTCTGAACTCAAGTCTAAACTGCTAAAACGTGAGATTGACTTATACGAGGTTACACAAATGCATTCTTCGTCTATCGAAGAAAACAAATCTTTAATTGCAAAAATGGATGCTTTGGAAAAGAAGTTGTACTCATTAGGTCAAACTGAGCAAACCATTCATCTTAACAAACCAATAGAGAACAAAGAAAGATGGGGAATCGGTTATAAGAATCCTCACTATCTTCAAAAGGGAATGTCTGAAGTGCCTGCACTTTATGATATTCTTTCTATGAAGTTAGCTAGAAGAATCCCTGAATTTAAAGTTTATTGGACTAAACTATCTGAAGAGGATGAAGCCAAAGAAACAGAAAAACATTTAATATCATCTAAAGTTCATCTTCCATTTTATTATGCGAAGCTGAATAATAGCTATGATAAGAAACCTGAAAAGAAGAAAACTCTTTCAGATGACTTCTTTTTAAGTTATTCTGAAAAGGAAATGGATGCGAAACCTACTCAAGGTAAACTATATGTCCCTCCTCTCGTTTTAGAAAGTAAAATTTCTGAACTCGAGAATTCCTTGTCAGATGAAAGACTTTTGATAAACATTGAACAAAATGTTTTTACAACTGTGTTTACAAATTCTGTTCTTTCTAAGGCTTCAAACTCTGAGAATATGGTTAGTTCATCAAATCAAGGGTTTGATTTTCTGAACTCTAACAGTGGTTTAGATGATTGTCTTGAACAATTTGACTTTAATGCAAAACTTCCAAACCATTCATCCTTTCTTAAGAAATCTGTTGGATCAACCAGTAAGCCTGTTAACAGTGCAAAATCAACGCGAGTTGATAACTCAGTCTCTGTGAAAGCTAAAAATGCTAAAGGCAAGAAGCATTCACAGAAGCCGATCAATACTGGTAACCCAAAGAAAATGCATTCAGTTGTTTCTCTATTGTCTAACTCAAAAGTTTCAACTGTTTCAGATATGACCAAGAAATGGCAACCCAAACGGAAGCTTGACAAGACTTTTAAATCTTTTGATTTTGTTTATTGTAATAAGAATATGTCTAGTTCAGATACTTTGAATATGAATGTTGCTCCTAAACTGAAATACTCTTTTAAGCAACTATTCCTGTTATCTAAAACTGCTAGACAGTCTTCCTTTTATGATAAACATGCTTCTAATTTCTGTCAAGATTCTGCTATGCGGTTTGAATCATCTCATGTGCATTCTTATCAGTATCCTACTTCATATCTATTTCAAAAGAAAAGAGGACCCAATTTGCAATGGGTACCAAAATCAAAACCTTGTGCTAACACAGAAGGACCCAAATTTAAGTGGGTACCAAAATCTAAATTTGTGTTGCAGGCACCCAATGTTTAGCAAAACATATGGCTTCTAAGTACATCAGCTTAGAACCCGTACTTCAACGAAGTTTGACTTCTAAACACAACAGTTTAGGACTCGCACTTCAATGATCAAAAGACCTTACTCCGAGCTGATAAGAGATTGTACTCCGATACTCAAATGAGGAAATCAACCTTCAAGGGGGAGTACATATTTGTCTGAAATTTTATGCATATCTTTTACAACTGATAATGTTTCAAATGCATAATTTCAGGGGGAGTATAAAAAGGTGATGACTTCTGATTATTTCAGATCAGGACTCATACTATAAACATTTTTTACTGTTTTTTGTCTTTTCAATATAAGTGAATAATTATTACTTTGACTTGACATTAGACTTTTGCAGAATTTTTGAGAGAAGCTTACAAGTTCATATTTCTATGACTTAAAGCTTAGCTTCATGAGATGAAAGATCACTCGTTAAGGTATAATTCTATATCTTCATCTCATATATGGTTGAAAGAAGGACAACTTTCAATCATAGAAAACATTGTTTTTAATGTTCAAAACACTTCCCGATTTTTCAACACATTTTATATTTTGGGAGTGTATTTTAAATGTTTTCATGATCTAAATTGTGCTTTAACTGAAATAGTTAAACCAATCTGAGCATCACGTGCATCATAGGAAAACAAAGAATCTTTGTGCTAGGAAATAACACAACTTCTATGGAATCACCTTAACCAGTGATTTCTACCCAAGAAGTTAAATCCTTAGTGTTTGAGTGTGCAAGCGAAAAGAAATGAGTGTGATTAGAGAAAGCAAAAAGTTTAAAAGAAAGAGCGTGTGAGAACAGAGTTAAAAGAATATCACAACTCTGCACCAACTTTTTCTGAGCCGGGTAGCCACCATTCTAGTGATTCACAATTCTTTGGTGATCATTATTGAAACATGCAAATAACCCATGCCAACTCTTGATCAAACCTCACCATCTACTCATTTTCTTCTCAACAAGAAAGTGTTTCACATTTTCAAAAGGGGATGCAGCACATATGCTATCTGATTTTCATTCGGAACATCTAGATATTGAAAAGAAAGAAGTTTGCCCCACCTTCGCACTTCAATCATGCACATTGAGTCTGTGTTTAACTTACTGTTGTCTCAGTGGTTTACACAATTTTGAGCCAATAAGCAATCATCAGTGCTTAATTCTTTCAAACACAAGCACGAACACACAAGGAATTAGTTTCTTTGTCATAACGTTTATAGAAATTACCTTTGTGGTGTTTCGATGATTAAATGGAAGCCCTGGGGGAGTCAACATCAAACAGCTCCTTTCCCATGTGTATTCGTTACACACAGTAACTTAGTGTTACTGACAGGCATTCTAACTGATTCATTAGTTGATTTCAGGTGTTACACATCTAATTTGTCTGGATTTGCAAAGATCTAGATGAATCTCTTATGAATTGACGAATCAGGGGCTCTAACCGCAAGATTGACATTTCTTACAACAAATTTTGATGAAGTCGTTGCACTTAACATCAAAAAGGGGGAGAATTACTACACAAGAAATGGCAAAGATCACATGTTTCAAGAATCACGTCAAAGACTGAATTCTATTGAAGACATGTTGATTTCAGAGAAAGAGATTGCATCTTCTGAGCTGAACAAGAAGACTGAATTGGATAAATCTTTTTATTAAATGATCTTGATCCAAAGGGGGAGATTGTTAGACTACAGTCTCATTGGATTCCAGATCATCCAAACTGAAGATTGCAATCTGAAGCTAAAGCCGGAACGTCGACTCTCGATAATAAAGTCTATGTCGTTTGTAATAAATGTCAATGTATTTCAATATAATGCATTTGTTTAGTTTTGTAAAAGTTAACTTAATATCTATTTGTTAGATATTAGGTAACTAAGTTAGTTTTAGTTAGTTTCTAGTTTCTAGATTTAATATCTAGAATTAATATCTAGATATTATGTAGATAGTGTGTTAGACACACTTAGTAGATTAAGATGTATCTTAATCTCTCTCACATCGATCATATCATAGATCACACACACAAACACACACAAGAAGGTGTAAAAGAGAGAAAACATTGAGAACACATTCAAGCTTAATCATTCAACCTTGTAATCGTTTCTATATTCAATACAGGTTGGTAATCGTTAATGTGTTGTTGTTTCTTAGAACTTGTTAAGTAGTATTGTTGGACCGACATAGGCATTTAACAATATGAACTTTTTTTTTTGGAAAGGGTATCCTGCACCTATGGCCCAGACTAATCCCCGGCAATTAGGACCTTTGGCCCAGCTGCTAAAGCGTGCAACCCTGAGTTTATCCTTAGTGGCCACAAGTGCTACGAGTGGGGCTCGAACCCAAGTTAAGCGCTATGAACTCCCCAAGCCTTTACCACCACACCACAACCCTTGTGGTTAACAATATGAACTCTTAATGGACAATAACTTTGACGTGGTGGTTTAGTTTGACATAAGTCTAACCCATAACCAATTCTACTCTCACCAATTTGAATATTTTATAAACCAAGCCTCAGATTGGGTTATTCACTCTATTTTTTGGTTTGGGTTAGATAAGTTGGTCGGTTTTTTATGCACCCTTAATATCTACACATCGTTGTTTCAACAATGTGCAATATATACATTATCTATGTATCAGTGTTTAACAATGTTCAACCTTTGAAAAAAAACATGTTTTGAGAAAGTGTTTGAAGCAGTAAAAAAACATGTACATATTGATAGCTTTAATTGTGAGCGTTATTTACATATCATTTGTGTAAGTTCTTCTTCCGTTTTAATTGTGTTTTCTCTTTATGTGTTTGTGTTTCTTCTTTTTATTAATTTATTTTTATTTGGAGTTGTTGATGATATTTTATTGTTATATGCATCATTTTTTGTTTAAATGTTGGACTGTGAAATGTGCGTACTGTGTACCCATCGTGGGGGATGACGATAATTTGAGGACAACTAAAAGTATCATTTTTGCATGTAATATTATGCTTATTTCTCAGCTACGTTATGACAATATTATAGGGCAAACTCTAGATACAATTGAAGATGAAGTTAAGATTTGGAAAATATTTCTTGAAGATATGTAAAGATCACTTGAAGCGTCCAAAAGCTAAATAGTAATACGAAGATTTCAAAAGATATGGAGATTTCAAAAGATTTATTGAATAGTGCCATTTTGCCTGAAAGATTAAGGTGGCGTTTGTTTTTTAAGAGGTGCTGAAGTATGAAGTCTGATTTTACTTCTAATTTTTAAGAGGTGGTGTTGAAGTCTGAAATCTGAATCAACAAGACTGTTTGTTTTTGTAAACTGACAAACGTCTGAATATGTATAATTGTCTATTTTATCCCTAAAAATTCAACTTAAATACGTCAATTGAAGTGAGCATCGATGATCGAAGGACGGAACGAAAAAAAAGAAGAAACAAAAGAAGGATGCTAACATATTTGCGAGGTTGTAGAGTTTTAATCATATTTCAAACACCGAAGCGCCAATTTAAGCAATTCAAGATGTTTCGAAGAGCAAACACACAAATCTACAATATTCATGTTTTGCGTTTTGCAAATTCAGGTTCATTTGGGCTAAAACCGATGTTGAAATCGAAAGAATGATGTTGGATGGAAATAAGAGGTAATTAAGTGGTTGGGTTGTCACTTAATTATTCAGAGGACATTAAGGGTTAAGAGGCTCTGAAAAGAAAGAAAAAACAAACAGTCTGAATTATCTTATGTCTGACCGAATCAGACATAAGTGGTAATTAAGAGCTTATTTTGGAAAAACAAACACCACCTGAAAATACCTCTTTCCATTAGGTAAAGTTCATCTTTTCACCTATAAATAAGAGGCCTTGATGAAGCATTTTGGGGAGAGCTCCAACAATGTAGAAGTTCCAACCATTTCTTCTATCATTTTATTGTTGTAGTTGTAATTTATTTTATAGTTTTTAGTTTTCAGCACTGCTGCCTACTGTGGGGACACTGTGGGCATAATTTGTATTTTATTTTCAATGCAAATAACTTTTAAGTATTGCTCTTCTTCTGCTATGTTACTTATTTTACTTATTAGCTAAGCACCTCCTTGGGTGAGTGTGTGAGTCGAACTTAAGACTAGTAGGCAACATTTGGGTGTGACCATTATTGCTAACTTTTAAGCTTGGTCACTTGAGTCGGGACTTAAACTCAATGCGGATAAGTCGATCACTTATTAGATCTTTGACCCAGAGATGGGCGGATATGAAATACGGCTTAAGTGATACACAAAGATGAGAAAGTGTTTGATAATCACGTAGAATTCGGATTTTGTATGATTTGCTAAGGTTCATACATTGGTCGAGATTTATATCACAAAGAGATTTGGGTATAAATTTTCATACTATAGAACTTGTTATTTTTAGTCAACTTAGCTAAATTGGCAATATCAAGAATTGGCAATAGTGTTGACTTTGTTGGCACGGTCTATAAAGATTCACTTTCGAGGAGGATCTTTATAGAGGTTTTGGTGGCATAAAGTTTCTGACCATTTTGTTATTGCAATTGTCTTAAGTGAAACTTATACTCATACCCATTTTAGTTACTTGTTTAGATTTCATTGTTAAAAGCACCTAACTCGCTCAAAATATTTTCTTCTTCTCTCATTGTACTCGGTGTATTCTCGACTTAATACTCAAAACTTTGAAGTTCAAGCCCTGTGGATTTGGTCTCAGTATTTTACCACTTTATTACTTGAAAGTGATCATAGTATCTAGTGTATACTTGCACCACCACTGTGGAAACGTTGTGGCCACTTTATGGACCTATACGATTTTCCGCTATCACATATAAAGTTGTAGTGTCTTTATAGTATGATCAACATACAATATTTTTCAATATTTGCTTATGCAAACCATGGATTTGCTGAGCCTATTACCTAGCTATATCAGCTATCTAAAAAGAAGGTTCGACAAACAACAGCAAGAATAAAGAGAAGGCATAGTCGATCCATAGGCGGTTGTTTTATTTTTATTTTACTCTATTTCAATATGGGATGAATTAGAGGTTTTAGCTTCAGTATTATTATATGTTTAAGATTACTTTCGTTGTATGAATTGTTTCAATACCAACTATTTTATTAGAGATTTAAGTTTCTTGATTTTTTTTTCTATATTTAGGTGCTTTAGTAAGGGCATCTCCAACTCGACTATTAAAAAAAATAACACCAAAAATGGTGGATCCCTTGAACAGAAAGAAAAAAAAAACTCCAACCACACATTAAAAAAAACACTAAAAATATCTTTAATATTATAATAATAAAATAATATTACTTAATATATTAAACTATTAACCTATATATCATTATAAAAGTTGAATATAATATTAGTATTTGTTTTAGAGGCCTACTTTATTGACCTCCAAATATAGAAGGATACTTTATCGACCTGCATTTTTTTAGTGTTTTATTTGTGTTGGAGATGAAAACACCTTAATTTTTATGTTTTTAGACCATCTCCAACTGCACACTAAAAACACAAAAATGGAGGTGTTTTCCTCTCCAACCTAACACTAAAATACTGAAAAAATGAAGGCCAATAAATGTGGCCTCTCTATATTTGAAGGCCAATAAAGTAGGTCTCTAAAACTAAATAATGATATTTTATTCAACTTTTATAAATTTTAAATGTAGATTAATAGTTTAATACATTAGTGACGCAACGTAGGTTTGCGGAATGATCGTCAATCGTCTAAACCCTTTAACGGTTGAGAATTACGAAACGTAAAACTCGAAAACTCAAGAGAATACTCTTTAAAAAGATAAACTTTTATTGATTGATACTTGATTGAATTCAAAACAATAAAGGGATTAATCCTATTTATAGCTAAACTAATTAAGAGATAATTATGGGAATTAAAACTATCCTAATCCTAAACCAACTAGGAAACTATTTAAATAATTAATAAAAAAGAAACTAAATAATAATCCTATTAATAATTAAAGCTAATAATAATTATCCTAATAATTAAAAGAAGGAAATAAGTTGTCGAGAGTTGTCCCGAGACTTAAGTCTCGGTGAAACTCTCGGTAGCTTCTGCCTTGATTTTCTAATATGGTCCAATTGCTCTTCGAACCTCGTCGCTAGCCGCTCTACATCAATTAGATAATATTATTTTATTATTATTATAACATTAAAGATGTTTTAGTGTGTAGTTGAAGTTGAAGTTGATTTTTTTTAGTATCAAGGGACCCACTATTTTTAGTGTTCTTTTTACAATGGTTGGGTTTTAGACCATCCCCAACCCACCACTAAAAACACTATAAGAGCATCCATAGTGTGCTCGTTAGGAGGTTTTTCAAAAAGCAAAAACCTCCTTTTGAGGTTTTTCACATAGTGGAGATGTTTTTCGTCATAGATCATAACTGCACTACCTGCTTTTTTATAGGTTTTTCGTATTTAATCAGTTTTATTTATTAATATATTTAAAGTAATCATATTTAAATATAATTATTAAATAAATAATATAAATAAATACATAATGAAAGTAATTATATTTTTATATTTTTAAAATAATATCTCAAATTTGACATATTTATACAATTCTAACAGATTTCTTAATGACCCAATTTTTATTTTCGGTTATACATACTTTTAAGTTTAACATTTTTTAATTTTTATTTTACATACTTTTATCAAAGCTTGTCTAGCCCAGTGATAAGATAACATCTTAGGGGGTCAGTGGATGGTATCCCTGACTACCCGGGTTCGAACCTTGCGGTGGACAATGCGGCGATATTCCAGATCATGGGCCCCGTGTACCCTTAATTGGGTCGGGCCGTGATAGACGGAGATTAGTCGGGTGACACCCTTCAGTGGAAGCCCAGATATCTCGAGAACGTGTGTGTTAACTTACCGTTAAAAAAAAAGTTATTAAAAAAAAATAAGGAGCAAGATAGGTCCATGTTTTATTGCATGGTTGAGTGCACATTTGGTTGTTGGCCTCCTGATTCCTAAAATGTGGGTGAGCAATTGCATGTGGGTTGGTAAGGGTCCCTATTATTTATACCTAATTTTGGGTGAAAATTACATTGGAAACATAAAAAGTTACATTGGGAACATAAAAAATCAAACATATGGAGTTAAGTATGATAGATGGGGTGGGTAGGGGGTGGGGGTGGGGTGTATTTAAGGATTTGAGGGTGCCAATAAGTTTTCCCGTTGGTAATATATATATATATATATATATATATATATATATATATATATATATATATATTATGAAATAGAGTATTGGTTATATTGGCATGTGATGTTAGTTAAATTTGGCAAAATAAATAAATAGGCACGGTACTTCCATTTTGTTTTTTATTTGTATGTTTATACAGACACAATCATATCATTTTAATAAATTTGGATTAACATAAAGCACTAATAATGGTTAAGACGACTAATATTTTATCTCTTAAAGTGTTCATCAATCTTTTTTCCCTCAAATTGATCATTTATATTAGTTAATTTGATTAAATTTTGATGAAAATTAAGTAATTATAAAATATAAGTATTCATTCATTTGAATTTTTAAATATGTAATGGAGAAAATATATAGATATTATTGTTTATGTAACTTGGTTTTATCGTTGTATAAATATATATATATATATATATATATATATATATATATATAATACTTTCTATTTGGAGAAAATTAAAGAAACCACCATATTAAGAAAAAGAAAGTCTACGTAATAATTTTAAAACAAAATTAAAAATAAGACCGAAAACTGAAACAACAAACATATGTATGGCTACAATTAGCATTCTGCTTTTCTCAGCTAAACCATAAAGATGCTCTCCACTTAACTCTGTAAAACACTCCCAAGATTAAGGAACGCATTTATCATATATTTTATTAATTTGAAAACTTATTAAAGCTTGACTGGGTTCAAATGAGAATCACAAAAAAGTTGAAAATGTAAGGATATATCTTAATCGTAATTCGTCGGATGATGTGCTAAGACTAAAAATGTGGTTATGACCATAAAAAGGTTACAAACCTGTAAGAACCAATCTCAATGTATTATTTGATGTGAATTTTTTTTTTCTCGATATAAGGCTTAGATTTAAGTTATTATTTCACATATATTTATTTCGTAAAATATTAATTTTCACATGTATTTGTTTTACATTGTGAAACTTTTAAAGAACAGGTGGACACTAGCATGAGGCACTCAACTCCGCCCCTAGAATTAACCTGGATTTTTTTTCACAATGTGAACATAAGAAACATTTCACATATAATTTAACATAATGTGAACACAAATATATGTGAAACAATATCTTAAATCATAATATTTGATAGAAAAATCATGTAAAAAATATTTTGAAACCGGTAGTTATATGTTTGTAATCTTTTTTATGCTTCTCATTAGACTACACACACACAAGGGTGGAGGCAGGATTTAGGGACAGGGGGGCACCAAGCTTAGATATAATTGTCTATACCCCCGTTGCTTCTTTGCCCCTTCCTCCCTTGCCCCCATCGTCTCCTTACACCATTGTCGTCATTGTTGCCAAGAACCCTTCAATATTTTCTTATCGAAAATTTAGTTTTATTATCCATTTTTTGATAATTTCAAGATAAGTATTTAAAGTTATAATTTAGGTTTCGACTATCAAACTATCGTAAATCAATGATACTATTATCATTTTGCTTATTTTACTTGAATTTGACGGTTATTTTTTATTTATATATGTGCAGCTTGAAGCCTTAAACGAAATTTTTTCATATTTACGATTAAGAAAATGTTAGCAAGTTATTTATTGATCTCTCTCTTTCTTTAAATATTTGCATTTTTTTTAGATATAAATAAATTTTTTAATGAAATAAATGACATTTCTCTTCCTCACGATTACATATTTGCTCTCTCCTAGGCCTAACCACCCTATTGTATGCATATGTCACCACCTCCATAGATAGGGGTGTCAAAAATAACCGAAATCGAATAACTCATCCGAACCGAATGAAATTTGGGTTAAACGGTTTTCGGGTTAAACGGTTCGGTTAACCGAATAAGGATTCTTATTCAGTTCGGTTTTCGGTTAATTTTTTCCTAATTCGGTTAAACCGAATAACCCGAATAACACATTCGACTAATATTTTATATATTGCATTTTATAAAAAATAAACCTAAGACATGTTATACTATTATTATTTTATATATTTTATTGATATATAATGTTTTTTATTGGGAGTAGAGAATGTTTCTTTATTAGATTACATTTTATGCTTGAATTACATCGTCACATGAAGAAAAATAATGTCATATGGTAGAAATAGGTTTTGATAGATGATGTAATTTACTTAATATAAGTCAATTGTTGAGTAATAATGTATGACACAATTATATATTGTAAGCAACAGACACTTGATTTGAAAACACTATTTGAGCAAATGTCCAACGAAAAAATATAAATCCTTATTCGGTTTAACCGGTTACCGAACCGAATAAACCGAAACCGATTAAACCGAACCTTATTTGGTTTGGTTATCGGTTAGTTTTTAAAAAGTTTGAAAACCGATTAAACTGAAAACCGATTTAATCGACCGAATAACACCCCTATCCATAGACTATAAGAGTCCCAATTCTCTCTCTTTCTTATTTTATCATTTTCACTCTTTACAATATTTTCTTTCTTACAAACAAATAGCTTATTACTATATCCAAAAAATTAAAATTGAAAAACCCAGGGGGTGCCATTGTACCCTCTGGTTCCTTACTAGCTCTGCCCTTGCACGTGCGCGCGCGCACACACACACACACATATATGTAATATACACACACGAAGGACCGTGTGAGAATATGAGTTAAGGTTAGAAGTATAAGAAAAGATTTGGATCCTTGATCATTTTTAATTAGTGTTGATCTAATAGCTCAAATTAAATTTCAAAATAACTCATGAATGAGCTTAGAAGAATGTTTTCAATTGATCTCCAATTAATATTAATCCAAGGATGGAGATCCCCTTCTTACCTCTCTCACGACAACGACTATATATATATATATATATATATATATATATATATATTATTACCGAAAACCAGGGGGTCATTCAAAGGAGAACTCGGTTGTTTGTGATAACTGTGAGATCCAATGTGAGCCACATATTAAGGAATAAATTAGGAAATTATTAATTTTGGTAATTTTATTTGAAATTTAAATTTTAGGGCATTTTAGGTATTTTAAAAATATTATCTCTCCTCTTTTCTCTCTCCTCTCTGGCCTCCGATCTCCTATGATACCAGCGGTCTCCTGTGATACCAAAATGCATTGTGATACCAATCCATATTTATTATACTCTTGTTGTATTAACCTTCCTGTGATACCAAGATGCACTGTGATACCAATCCATGTTTATTCTACTCTTGTTGTATTAACCTTCCTGTGATACAAAGATGCACTGTGATACCAATATGCACTTGATATCAAGATGCACCGTGATGCCAATTCATACTTCTACTCTTGCTATATTAACATGCACACTTGTGATACCATTCCCTTCAAGTGGTGGCTCTTGAGTAACTCTTTCTCCATCACATGATTTTGATCTGATGAATCCAACAACCTTAGCAACATTTAGATTATCTAATGCAGCATCCACCTCATCCAATATAAAAAATGGTGATGGCTTGTAACTGGAAAAAATATTTAGTGAGCATGGTTAGATCATAGTTGCTGGAATTATGCCCCAAAATCAAGAATAACCATTGCAAGCTGAAAATTGTGTAAAACTACTTCTCAATTTGATGCCTTGCATATCAAAAAACGCATTTTTCCATGAGAAATGAGAAATACATATACGAAAACCCATCCCCATTTTGAACTTTAGAAAAGAAAGAAATTTGCTTACCCATGGCAGTGTACTTGATGCCATGTAGAAATGGTTCATCCTCAGTATCAAACACATTGTGATAACCGTGTGATACACCCAAACCTACTGTGATATCGATACCCATTGTGATACCCAATGTAATACACCCAAACCCTAAAATCAATGTAACACCCCGACTTTCGAAAGGTATCACTTCAAGTAAATACAGAAACCGATATATCAAGGAAAAATAAGATATTTAATCTTGGACTTGAATTCTAGATTTTATGGTCTATATGGATGAAATATTCAATTACGAGTCCAACGGTTCTTTCCGGAGCGAAAACGGAGCTATAACGAAGAAGTTATGGCCAAAATAGTGAACGAGAATGAAAACCGGACAAACAGTGTGTTACGCGAGTTGTGCCGCGACTTAGGGGCAATCTCGCGACTTAGGAGAACAAGGGAGACTTATGCCGCGACTTAAGGTCGCGGCATAACCCGCGAAACCCCCTGGTCGATCAAAAACCCGATTTTCAGCCACCAAACTTCATTTCTTCATATCTTTTGATCCAGAGCTCCGATTTGGGTGATTCAAGTTGCTACGGTTTCGTTTTTGAGAGCTCTTCAAGGATATAGCAATATATTGGAGGTCCATTGGAGTATACAAGAGTATTTTGTGGTGGTAAGCTCCTCATCTCTTCCATTTCATCTTCTTCACCAAGTTTTCTAGGGTTTCACCAACCCTTTGTGCTTCCTTTCATAGATTGGAGATTTGTGGACATTTTGGTGAACTAGAAGTATTTTGGTTGGTGGATTCAAGCTTGGGTTAAGGTAATCTTCTATTCTCTTAAGTTATGGGAGTTAGGGTTTCGGTTTTAGTTGAGGTATTCATGCACATGGTTTGGGAAACGATTCTTTGTGGTTGATTATGTATATTTATGGTTGAATATGTATGGATTTAGGTTATTGGAAGTTTTGTCTTGAGAATCCAAGTGTTCTTCAAAGGAGCGCTAGTTGGGGGGAAAATCTAGATTTAACCTAAATCTAGCAAGGTGAGTTCAAGTTGATTTGTGAAAACGTTGTACATGCCAAAATGTCTATTTTGAAGTGTTTATGTGTTCTACATGAAATTATCAAATGTTGGGTTATTTGCTAATCTTTGATTTTTGGAAGTATTTAACTTTACAAAATTTGTATAATACCCACATTTGGGATTTTGGGGCATTTTGATAAATGTGTTACAAATGAATGTGTTTTGAGGTCTTATTGCATGAATGGATCTTTGGTAAAAAAAATACACTTTTAAATGTATGTCGGGTTTTATGCATCATCATGAAATGGAGTGTTTTATAAAGTATTGTTTGCCCTTTTATATGAGGTATTTGAAAGAATGCTTATAGTCTCATGTTACGATTTTCATTCTTATCAGCAGTTAAATTTGGAAAATGCATACTTTGTGTTATGAGTTCATTTGAAAAATGGGTACTTCAACTAATGTCGAGTTTTGAACTAATCTTACTTTTAGTCGTTGCGTTTGCGTGTCCGTTGGTCGAGTGCGTTTATCGTATTTTTATTACATTTATCAATGGGTCAATGGGTTGCTAAGTCTGCGGCTTGGTATTTTTATTTGATTGGAGTCTTTGGACAATTGTCCAGTTTTGGTAGCTCGACTTCGAGCCTTGTTGGGCCTTATGCGTATTATTTGGCTTATTGGATGCATTTGGGAGTCATGACCCCGTATTTGGTTTATTATTGATCCGGCGTTGGGACGATTAGTTTTCCACGTCGAGGCACGTTAGGTTCCGGGTGAGGTTTAAGTCCTACGTGCTGCACGTTAGGTTCTGGGTGAGGTTTAAGTCCTACGTGCTACGCGCCAGGTTCCGGGTGAGGTATAAGTCCTGCGTGCTCAAGTATTACGATATTGGATGAGGGGCTCGACATAGGAACCCGACGGGGTTGAACTCGAGTTTCCGTGGGTGTACGTTTAAAGCTACTGAGCCTGACATCCCTTGCGTGTACTTTGTTTATATGACTAGTCATAACAACATAAAATGGGCTTACTTTGTGGACCGTCACATTTTATGGAATCGGGAATCCCCCGTCACCGAAAGGTGTTGTTTTTGGGTATTGAGTTTTATTATCCAAGTTTTCGGTGACGTTTTGTATATTTGGGTTTTACCCTTGATTTATGGGTTGAGTATTATGCCCCACCCGTGTTTTGGGTGTTTTGAGATGTAAGGTTTAACCGTATCTTCTTAAATGGAGGGTTCAATTTATATTTACACTTTGCGTGAGTTTTGGATTAAAGCTAATTTATGAATGGGCGGCTTACATTGGTGTCATTATCTTCGAAGTAGTTGGTTTTGGAAAATGTCTAAATTGGTGTTCTTTGTCTAAATTGCATATTATTGGAAAATGAGTCGTTTTCTCTTGTAAGACGTATCATATTGAAGGGCTATAACTTTAACCGCATTCTTTCTCTTTTAAACGATTATTTTATATATATGTTGAAAAAACTCTTGAGCTCACTAGACGTTAAGCCTAACCTTTTTATTTGTCGGCATGTGCATCAGGTTTCAAGGTTGGGAGTTGGTCCTAGCAATCCTATGAAGAGTTGAGTCTTAGCTTTGTGCAAATGTAAGTAGTTGGTGAAGTCTTCCGCAACGTTGGAGATAGTAACTATTATGGGGTTTTAGTAGCACCCGTCCTTATCATAGACTTTTGTATAGAATGAATGGTTGTATTGAGGTTAAGTCATAATTTGTGGTTGAAGATGATTTATTTATTGATGTATTTAGTAAATTTTTATTAAGTTGCTATTTCCAGATTTAAGGGTGTTACAATCAACATCAAACCCATTGTGATAACCATGTGTTACACTCAAACCCTAAAATCAAAATTAAACCATAATCATCACAACTCAAAATCATAAATCAATATCAAAATCAAACCCAAATCATAATTACACTGTGAGACCTATTATACAAAATACTAGGTTTTAGATCATACATAACCATTGTAATACCCATTTTGATACCACTGTGATACCCACTATGATACCACTGTGATACCCACTATGATACATTGATGCAAGGATTTCAAATCAGACACATACCCATATTTAAAATACACACCAACCCATTGCCTCTTAGTTGATGTCTAACATTTCAGACCATACATTTTTAAGCCATACTTGTTTGGTTTTCATCATATGTTGAAATCACGCCCATACCTAGAAGAAGAAAGACATCCCTTCACAGATTAATGAAGACAAAGAAATCAATCGAAAATTAAACAATCTCAATCTCATTTTCCTTCGCCTTCTTTTTCTTTCGTCCTTCGTTCCTCCGTCGGAGATAGGGGGCGGAGTCATTGTCGGCCAGGAGATGATGGATGTAGAGTCACTGGTCGGCGCGTAATGTCGTCACCCCCTCTTCCCTTTCTCTTATGGATTATCGTCTCCTTTTCATTATCTCTTGCATCAGAAGAAGTCTGCTTCCTTCTCACGGTAGCATCTTCCTATGATTAATAGAAAAAAAAGGTTCAACTCCATCATTTCTCTTTAAAATTACTATCGATTCCCCCGATTTAAATCAATTGATTGATTTTGCTTTTCAATTATGGCGGACCTCAAAGGAACCTTGACGTTCCTTTTTGCTTCAATTTCATATTTGGTAGAGAGAGAGATGGGAGAGAGGAGCCGTATAAGAGATTTTAGGAGAGATTTAAGGATTTATTTATTTATTTAATTTGATGTAGAACATAAATTTACTAAAATACCCTTTTGTATTTATTTAAAATTGATATTAATTATCTTAAATGTGTGGCTTACATTGGATCTTACAGTTATCACAAATTATCTAGTTCTCATTTGATTAAGACCCCGAAAACCATGTATATATATATGTGTGTGTGTGTGTGTGTGTGAGAGAGAGAGAGAGAGAGAGAGAGGGGGGGGGGGGGGGGGGAACAGGGATTTGCGGCTGAAGGTGTAATTTTTGCATGTGTGACTCTAGGATATGTTTGAATAAAGATTAACGTGTAAGGAATCTTATTCTCTTTTCAAAAATGATTATTATGTAAACTCATGAGAAATGAACCTATGAACTGATGCAACAAATCATTGGATTAATTAAAATCTAAAATAGAACTAAATAAGCAAACTAAAATATTATATATGTTATTTTATAAAGTATTTGGTGAAATCTTTTAAATTTCAAAAGTAGCAAATTTATAGAAGACTAGAAGTGTATTCGTGCAATGCAGTGAGATACATCATGATTTTAATGTTTAATTTTATTTTTTTGTCGATTTACAGTACGATTTTGGATGGTTTTGAGAAAGTAATAATGTTTTTTTATAAATTTATTTAATTTAGGCTTAATAATATATTGTTTTTTATATAAAAAAATTAAGTATTTTGTTAGAATTCAATGATTATTTTATATATTTTAATGACATCTAGAAAAAATAACCAATTACAAATTTAATAATATAATTAAAACAAGTTTATAGTAATATAATATATTAATTAATAGTTATACATGAAAAGATCTGCATAAAAGGAAGACATTGCACATACCAAATTGGTAGGTGTTAGAAGTCTGCAGTAGTAATATGTATCTTGTGCTTTGATACTTGTAAATTAAGAGATTTTTAAAATCTTGTATAAAATGATGGTACATTGTGCCTAATAATTTGTATTTAAGATTTTTTTATCCGTGCTTTATAATATAGTATAGATTAAGTAAAAAAAATTTAATAAATTAACAACTACTAGAAACGTACTCGCGCAATGCAGTGGGATACATCACGATTTTAATGTTTCATTTTATTTTTTTGTCGATTTACAGTACGATTTTGGATGGTGTTAATGTAGTGATAATGTTTTTTTTTTATAAATTTGTTTAATTTAGGTTTAATAATATAATGTTTTTTATATAAAAAAATTTAGTATTTTGTTAGAATTCAATGATTATCTTATATATTTTAATGACATCTAGAAAAAATAATCAATTACATATTTAATAATATAATTAAAACAAAATTATAGTAATATAATATATTAATTAATAGTGATACATAGAAATGTCTGCATAAAAGGAAGACCCTGCACATACAAAATTAGTGGGTGTTAGAAGCTTGCAGTAGTAATATGTATCTTGTACTTTGATACTTGTAAATTAAGAGATTTTTAAAATCTTGCATAAAATTATGGTACCTTGTGCCTAATATTTTGTATTTAAGAGTTTTTTATCCGTACTTTATAATATAGTATATAAGATAGTTTGTGATTTTTTTTAACTAAAAACATCTCACATAAATAAAGTAATAAAAGATGGAATGACTCAATACCAATAAAAAAATCTCAAAGCATTATATCAAAACACTCCGCTCAAGGGCACTTTGGTTGTTTATTTTCTTATATTTTGTTTTTCTTTTGGAAATAAAAAATAACTTTCATTAATAAACTCCTAAAGAACATACATTGAAAATAGAATGAGTCACAAAACTCGACCATCAAAATAAGAATCAGTACAAGATAAGAAGCAGAGATGTCTGTGCAAAAGCATGAGTAACCCGATTAGCTTGTCGCCTAGTGAAACAAATGGAATAAGAGTCATGTTGAAGGAGTAAAGAGTACCACAACTGCATTGTGAGATGATATCACCAAGTCCAATTCCATTTCCTTGTTCTTTTGTTATAGTGTATGTAGACGAGTCACATATTTATAAAATGATAATAGTGTAATTAAAGGTGGTTTAAGAGATTCGTTTATACAATTTTTTGCATATAGAATTTTTTTTGGAGCCCATGTTTCAAAAAGATTTACATAAAAATGATTTAACATATTTAAAAATAGATGTGTTATATCAGAATTTTTAATAAAAAATTAAACTAAATTTTCATTTCCAATTTATAATTAAATTTGATTATTAAAATATAGCGCACCAACACACAATTAAAATAATTGAACACATATTTTAAAATACCTAATTAACTGCTATTTCTTTTGTCTTATCACCTCATAACTACCATGTTACTTACTGTCACCTTTTTTACTCTAATTTCTAACAAGATCTTGTCTTTGTGTCCCGCATCTTTTATTTTTCCCACATTAATATATCTATTTAGTATTAAAATAAAAGCTATTCTATTTCTATTGAATATGGAAAATCATATCATTATTATCATAGTAAAATTGAGCTAAGAGCTTTCAAAACAAATGTTATACTTGTTTTTTAAATTAAATAAACATTATCTCTATTTTATGAATAACATAACTTTTAATACTTGTAATAACAAACTTTTAAACATACAATTACATGTTATAGGCTTAAAATAAGTGTCTATATTTATATCTAAATTTGTCTCAAAATAATTGTATACTTTTAAAAATAAGTTACTAGCAACATTCTAATTATGAGATTTAGAAAATTTCTTTCTCCATTATTAAGCTTAAAATCTCTTTATTAATTAAACACAAAATTAATTGAATATTTTATGTATATTTAATTGTAAACATTTATTTCAAGATGAAAGAATATAAAAAAAATTAAAGTTTGAGTGATATATATATATATATATTAAATCGAATAAATTACAGATTTCATCCCATTGTTATATACAAATTATGGACCTGGCCCCCCAAACAAAATAATTACATGTATAGTCACTATTTTTTTTGAACAACAATAGGCATATATTACCACACCCAAAGGATAACAAAGCGTTCGGGAAAAGACCCAAAGAGTTACGACCCATCAATCGATCAAGACAAATACAATACATAGACAAAACAAATATGGAACAAATCCCCCAATCAACGATATGTTACCGACGAGTTTGCGAGAATTAAACCACCGGGAACGACTCGAAAAATGAAGAAATTGGTACGACGCCACAACAACCCCAATCACCTCCTGTCGTTTCCATTTACAGCAGCTAACTCGATCGACCAGTAGCCGCTGCCATGTTTTGTACATCATCGGTTAGTTGGTAGACGAAAATCAGTCAGGAACCCATGTTCGACAGCAAAATCGATCTCTGGACAGCCCACAATCCTTTCTCTTGAGGCCGCACTGATCAGACCCTCGATCAAGGTCAGAAGAGTCTGCCAATTAACAGCCCTGCGTCTGTTCCGGTCCTGTGGCCGAACAGCTCACTCCTCAAGTTGTGCCATTCCTATCTTTGAGCTTCACTTTCTGCACTCCCCTGTCTCGACCCGTAACTTCAATCTAAGTCGCCCACTAACCGGAACGGGATCCGCGAACCAAGATAACCAGTCACACACTAAGCTATTGTCCCTCTTTGTAATCCAATCATACAATTTTAATTGAATTTCAAAGAACCTGTTCGAAATCTTCCCCTCCTTCTTTTTAAACACCACATTATTTCGGTTAGCCCAAATGAGATACACTACACACCAGCTTACTGTTTCCCACCTTTGTATGCCTTTTGCGTTGTCCCCCATTTGATTTATCACACCAAACAAATCGGTTACAGAAGCGATCGAACCCATATTTAAATTCCACCATCTCCCTACTTCTAACCACAACTTTTTTACCTCCTCACAACTTACCAAAGCATGGTCTAACGTATCCACATCCCTCCCACATCTCGGGCATAGAGTAGAGTCTAATTCTATACCCAATTTGTCCAAAGTCTCCCTCGTTGGAATCCTCCCCAATTTCACTCTCCATATGAATATGGCGATTTTCTTTGGAATCGCCTTAGACCATTTCGTCGCCTCTCCTACCATTGCTCCAATAGCCCTCTTTTCTTCCAAAATTTGACTTATTTTTCTTACCGAGTACCCTTCATTAGTGTCCAAACTCCACCTTACCCCATCCTTGCCTTCTCTTTTTGGTGTCACATTTTGGATTAAGCTTCTTAGATTTTCCCACTCCCCGAGCTCCCTCCCCCTTGGCTCTCATCTCCAACCCTATTTCCACACCCATGTGTCATCTACCCATTCCCCTCTCTCTAACACCGATACCTCTTTATTCGATTCAAGTTGATATAGTCGTTGGAAGGTCTCATTGAGACATAAATTGGGAATCCACCTCTCATCCTAAAACCGCGTCTCCGACCCCTCCACTAATTCTTTCTCAAAAGTATCTGAGAAGGGGATACCTTCTTTCTCCAATTCCCCCCCACATGTATAGTCACTATGGTTTCATTTTTGTTGTAGATTGGGTCATTGTTTCTGACTCCAGCTCATCGATCAATTTTACAAGAGATAAACTTTGATTTATCCATCGATTTTCAAGAGATCGATTATGTAATAACCCTCTACCTATTTTATGTTAACTTTTGCAAATTTAGGGAAGTAGTGTAACTTTCCTAATCTTCAGGAACTAAAGTAATAAGGGATGAAGTGGGAGGGGATCCTCCCATTCAGCTCACAGAGGTCGATCCCATGGAGGTGTGTGTTGTTTTTTAGTAGAGCAAAGGAGGAGGAAAGTTGTTGAAGGAATTGATTAGTTTGGAAGAGAATATCGAGTGGAGATCCCAACCTCTTCAGGTATTGTTGCTTATTTCTTTCTCATCTTTGCATTTCTTAGACCTAGGGTTTCATTTTTGGGTAAGGATGGAGTAGAAAGCTAATTCCATGAATGAAATTAACTCCTATTATCGTTTTTTGTATGGGGATTGTGATCTATATCGATTTCTCTCATTGAACCCTTGATATTAGGTTCCATTGTTACTCTTAGGGGGCGTTTGGTTCGCATAATGTTTTTGGATGAAATGGAATCTGTCAAAGGAATTTGACTTTGATGGAATTGGAATGGAATGTTGTCAGGTTTGACCACATGTTTGGTTGACAGAATTGGAATGAAATCTGTTAAATGAATTGGAATTTTTCTGTTTGGTTCACAGATTGTAGCTTCGGAATTGGAATGGAATTTTGGTAAATGACCAAAATATCTTTTTTGATTATTTTAATTTTTTAAACAAAAATTACTTTAATAAAATAATCATTAAATAGTTTAATTTTTAACAAAAATTGTTTTTATTATTTTAGCACATGAATGATGTTGAGAGAGAGAGGAGAGAGAGGGAGAGAGAGGAGAGGAGGAGAGAGAGTGGAGGAGAGAGAAAGAGAGAGAGATAAGAGAGAGGGAGGAGAGAGGGAGAGAGAGTGGAGGAGAGAGAGGAGAGAGTGGAGGAGAGAGGAGAGAGAAAGAGAGAGATAAGAGAGAGTAAAGGGGAGAGAGAGGAGAGAGAGGGAGAGAGAGAGAGGATAGAGGAGAGGAGGAGAGAGAGAGGAGAGAGGAGAGGAGAGGGGGAGAGAGAGTGGAGGAGAGAGAGAGGAGAGAAAAAGATAGAGGGAAGAGAGAGAGGAGAGAGAGAGAGGAGAGAGAAAGAAATAGGGAAGAAATAGAGGAGAGAGAAAGAGATAGGAGGGATAAAAAGAGAGGGAAGAGAGAGAGAGATGAGAGAGAAGATATAGAGGAGAGAGGAGAGAAATAGAGAGGAGAGAGAGGGAAGAGAAAGAGATGAGAGATAAAGAGAGAGGAGAGAGAGATAGCGAGAGGAGAGAGGGTGAGAGAGATAAGAGAGATAGTTGGTGTTTACTGATAATCAATATTAGTAGGGTTTAGTTTGGAGTAAAGGGTAAGTTTGGAATTATCAAAATATAAGATTCCATTCTATTGAAATCCTTGGGTTTTAGGATGGAATGTTCAAATCCTTCATTTGTGGAATTTGGTGGAATTCACACATTCCTTCCATAGAAAAGAATGAACCAAACAAGGGAATTGAATTTGGTCAAAGGAATTGGACATTCCAATTCCATCAGAATCTGCGAACCAAACGTCCCCTTAGAGATTTTGATGTTTTAAATAGAAACTCATGTTTTAGCTTGGGAGAATTGAAGATTATTGTCTTTCATAGTTTCGTTTTGGGTAAGAGCCTAAGGAATATGTTCTTTTATTGCCATAGTATTTTGAGGGTTGTAAATTGGGAGGATTTTGGAGAGTTTTGAGTTGGGGGTGCAAAGAAGGGTTGAAAAGATGAAGCAACACACACAATAATCTGCGCGTCTTGGCTTACGACATAAGTCGCGGCGCAAGTAGCGTGACTCACTATGGTGTGGTGACGCGATGTATCGTTTCAGGGGGTCTTTTGAGGGGTTAAATAAAAATACTTTTGGGATATTTAATGGGTTAATACCTTTTCTAATATCGTTAATTCAGGCGTTCAGTTTGAGTTTTTTAGCCATTAGGCTTGGGGTGAAGTACGGAACGTCAGGTGAGTTCCCTAACACTTATTCTATAATATGTGGTGCTTCTAAATGCTTTCAAACATTGATTATGGTTTACTAATATATCATTATCTACTATGCAAATTCTTTAAGACGCATCTTTGATATGATCAAACCGTATATGTGGCTATGTGGGGTGTGTGGAGTTGCACAGTAGGCGTAAGGTACCTTGAGGTAGTGATATCTCTTGGGAGTGATAGTTCATGTGCCCAGAATCAGTTTCGTAAGCACACTGAATAGACATATACTGGGTATATCTACAAGTACTGTGCAACGCCCGGGTAGTGTAAGGCGAACTTATTTGATGGAGTATGATTTTTACTTGTTGTGATGTTACTTCATATTACAACAACTTTATATTTTGTAGTTGAAAGTGAGAGAATTTACTAGACCTTATAGTCTAACCCTCGCTTTTCCAAAACTAAACCATTTTCAGGTAAGTGTCAAGTGAAGGGTAGCTCAAAGGGGTTGGGGAAGATTTGATCCTCCTAGAGTTGGATTTGTTGGATTAGTGATTCTTGCCTTTAGTATTGTAATAATTTTCAACTATGGACTTATATTTTTTTCAACTGCAAACATTTAAGATGTAATCGAGAAACCTTGTACTCGTTCACTTTTGGTGTCGGTTTGGCTTATGTTATGATGTTTGGAGTTTGGGTTGTCACAGACTCCAATTTATCAATTGATTTTACAAGGGACTTGATGCATCAAACGATTTCACAAGAGACTCCGATTCATCTTGGATTTCATCATCATCGATCAAATTACAGTTTTAATCAAAAAATTGTTATACAAAACTCATGCAAATTCGCAACCCTTAAATTTAAATCAAAAAGCTATTTCTAAATGCAAAAACTTGAATATGAAGAAGCATCGACAATGCCTTTCCATTCCTGAGAAAAGAAATATCGCTTTATGTTATTTGGTTTCAATCTCACTCGCCCACTAAAATACCCAGAAATGAAACAGTAGAAAGGGGGAGGAGGAGATCGGTGTAGAGGTTTTTTTGCGACGATGGTAATTGGCCGAAGAGGGGCAACATTGACTGGTCAGAGATAAGGAAGGATGGAGCAAGTCGAAGAAAAAGAGTGATACATAGGTGGGACTTTCTTTGGGGATGAGGGTTGTAGCCGTGATACATATACACGTATGATATATATAAAATAGATATATTACACATATTATACTAAAACTATACATATTATATTTGTACATAAATTATATTATTTTTATATTATATTTCCTCCGTCCCAAAATAAGCGTCCATAATTGAAATGACACACAGTTTTAAACATGTATAACTATTACCTTTTTTTTTGTTAACCAAATGACATATTTACCCTTATTTAGTTTCTCTATCTTCACAACTATTTAAATATTTGTGCATTAATTAAGGATAAATTTGATAATTTAATTATTTACTTTTGAAAGTAGACACTTATTTGTAACAAACGTAAATAGAAATGTGGACACTAATTTTGAGATGGAAGGAGTAAAAAAGTAAGTGAAAAATAGAAAAGACCTTATTACCCCAAATCTAAAGGAGTCTATGTTAAGTGTGTTAGGTTAAGGGACTCAATGTTTACTAAAAGTGAAACCACGAGAATGATACATGTAATTATTTTGTTTGAAGGATCCAACCCAAATTTTCATATAAACACGGGACCAAATCTGTAATTTACTCTATTATTAATATATCTGCAATAATATTTTTTACTGCTACAGGCTGTTCTTGAAACATTAGTCTTTATTAAGGGGCCCACTTAGCCAGTGGCGTCAAGGGACTTGACGAATGTGCCTCTGTTCCAACATTGCAGTAATTGTAAATCCCCGTAAATAAATGCGAAGACCCCATTTCCTATGACACCCATAATGATAATATAATCATTAATGGGTGGTGGAGCATTCAATCAACACATCTCTGACCATCAACCATCACCGCAATCTCCAAGATTCGTTCATAAGAATCAAATCATATGCCTTCCTAATTACTAATTTACTATACCATTAATTTCATCTTTTCAATAATATTGTTTACACATAAAAATATATATTCATTTGCTTCACTTACCAAGACCCTAGGTATTCTAGGAGCATATAGCTGTGAAGGTTCACTGCAACGACTCTAGATTATTTATAATTGTACGGAGGATTAATCGGTCCACGTAAGTTGGTCCGAAAATCCACGATTACCCAAAAGAAAAAAAGAGCCTAAATATTTTGCGCCAAACTACCAGGAATCCCATGTTGAAATTGGGCTAATGAATTCCTGTCGTAGCCTAAATCGGTTACGAGTCATGGAGGCCACTAAGGGGCTGTTCGGTGACGACTTAATGAGCTGTATAACAGGTATGGCTTATTCGCTCAGCCATACCTAGTTGTTCGGTATGAACTTATTCGCTCAGCCAATGGCTGATTCACTCAACTACAAAAACCATGTCATATAGACTCAGTCATTAAATTATATTAACTTCCCCAAACAACCCTTTCTCCCCAAGACCCCAACCTCCTGAAACACCATCGACGCCTCATCTTCCTTTCTTTCTTCTTTGGTGAGCCATGAAAACCCTCTCCAGACTAAAATGGTTCTTGGTGAAAAAAAACCCACTCGATCTCATGAAAAAACCATATCCATCTCCATGAAGTACCTTCTCGATCTCCCCTCTGTTTCTAAAGGTTGTTCCTTCTCTGCCGCCTCGTAATCGCCGACACCGGTAGCTGCCGCCTCACCATCGCCGACACCGTACCTGCTGCCTCGCCATCGCCGACCCTCCTCGCCATCGCCGACACCTGTAGTTGTTGCCTCGCCCTAGCCATCGTCGCCCTCTTCCTTGCCATGGAAACAATCTAACCGTTGTTCTTCTCCTTTGTGTTTATTTTTTATTTTTTTACAGATGTGTTCTTATCCATCCCCTTTGTGTGTTTTTTTTATTTAACAGATCTGTTGGTTTTTTATAAGGCTTATATATTTGGGCTTTTTTATTTAGGGTTCATAAATTTGAGTTTTTAATTTAGGGTTCATAGATTTGGGTTTATTGTTTGATGATTTGTTTATAAAATTGTTATTTTATAATTTGTTTGTTCTAGTTTGATTTGTACTTTGTTGTATAAAAACTAAAATTTGTTGTAAAATTTGTTGTTTTATCAAATTTGATACAAATGTAAACTAAAGGGTAAAATAGTCATTTTCTACATTCAGATTGTTTGGTCAGTCCTACAACCGAACACCAATTTAACTAGATCTATACAGACTTCATTATCAATATAGATAACTTTATCTATACATGACTTAATGGTAGACGAACCGAACAACCCTTTATACTCACATAGTAAAATAAAATGGTAGACGCCACCTTTTGAGGCGTCCCTACCATACCGATCCGGTGTAATCCATATGTTTGAGGTCTTGGGTTCAAGACTGAGCACCGTTCCTCTGCCAATGAGATGCATGCACTGATTTACCTTCCTCATGATGATTGTAGGACCAGTACGGTAGGGGAGCCTCAGAAGGTGCGTCCACCCTTTTTTCCTTACCCTTCATAACTCGATTATCATTAGGGTACTAGTTTAGTCATCGACTAATAGGCGATGACACCTACCTTCTTGTTTCATTAGTGGACTGGTGACTCAGTGAGTCCACGACGACCGATACATGTTATTTATTTTATACTTTTTAAAGTAATTTATTTTATACTTTTTAGTTTCAAGTAATTTACTTGTCAATTATTACAAAACGTTAATAGTATGTTATGGTATTGAGTTTAAGCTCTATGTACTTGTATCCCTGTAACCGACCTAGCCTTGACACTTGCCACATGTTTTGGCTGTCACCTTCCTTCTTCACCTTCGTCTTATCCTACCCACGTTGACCTGTTCACCCTTAATTACGCATCGCACGTGAGGGTCATATTTGTAATTTCATCTCTCCACCATTACCTCTATATCAACCCTTCCCCATCCTCACTCTCTTCACACTCACTCTAAACTTGCTAGATATCCTCACTCCAGCATAACACTTGCACGTCGTCGTTTCACACATCAAAACTAGCTAAAAAAAGCATCTAAATAAAGAACAAATTACAGTGTGTGTGAGTGGGAAATTAAGAGTTATAGGTAGGGAGTGAAAATGGGTACCTTCTTGTGGTGGATTACAGCTGTTTTGGTATTCGCCGTCGGTGTGACGACGGTGAATGCTTGCCCGCCGTCAGATATGGAAGCGTTGCTGGCCTTCAGAGCTGCTTTAAACGAGCCTTATTTGGGCATCTTCAATTCGTGGACCGGTAACGACTGTTGTAATAACTGGTACGGCGTTACTTGTGACCCGACTACTAAACGGGTTGCGGATATAGCACTCCGTGGAGAGTCCGAAGATCCGATTTTCCAGAAGGCTAAGCGTACCGGATACATGACCGGTTCCATCTCTCCAGCTATATGCAAGTTGGAGAGGTTAGCCAATGTGGTCCTTGCCGATTGGAAGGGCATTTCCGGTATTATACCTCCCTGCATATCGTCTCTGCCGTTCCTCCGTCACATAGATCTGGTCGGAAACCAAATCTCCGGCGGTATTCCTATTGATATCGGCAAACTCAACCTTCTGACGGTTTTGAACCTCGCAGACAACAAAATCACTGGAACGATTCCGAGATCGCTCGCAAATATATCTACGTTGATGCATTTGGATCTCCGAAACAACATGATCTCCGGAATTATACCAACAAACTTCGGTAGGCTTCGGATGCTAAGTCGTCTTCTGTTGAGCGGCAACCGCATTTCCGGACCGATTCCGAACACTGTTTCTCACATCTATCGTCTCTCCGATCTCGATCTCTCGCTAAACCAGATCTCCGGACCGATTCCTGAATCGCTTGGAAAAATGGCGGTACTGGCGACGTTGAATCTCGATGGAAATATGATTTCCGGTAAATTACCGGCGACATTGATAAACTCTGGCATCAGCATTTTGAACCTTAGCAAAAACGCCATTGAAGGCAGCATACCGGACGTGTTTGGTCCAAGATCTTACTTCATGATGATGGATTTATCATATAACAAACTGACAGGTCCGATTCCAAAGTCGATAGCGTCGGCATCGTATGTCGGACATCTTGATCTGAGCCATAACCATCTCTGTGGAGCGATTCCGGCCGGTTCGTGGTTCGAACACCTTGAAGCGTCGTCGTTTACTAACAATGACTGTCTGTGTGGGAAGCCTCTTCAAGCTTGTTAATTACTATTGTTATTAGATCGATTAATCGCCGGTCGCCGTTCTAAGGATAATCATAGTAACGGAAATTCGTTTCAGTCTCCGATTCCAGTTCGGCAAGTTTGAGCAGTTGGTTTTTACGGTGTGATTTCATTCGTAATGGTGTGTTAGTAAGCGGTGTTTGGGATTGCTTATTTAAAACAAAGTATGTTTTTTTTAAATTGTTTATCGACTTATATGGTGTTGAAAACGAAGTTTTATAAAAGGTGTTTGGATTAACTTATATGTTTTAAATACAATTTATATACTTAGGGGTTGTTTACCAATTTTTCTATTAAGTTATGTATGGATAAATTTGTCTGTCTAGATAAAAATATATCGATGTTTACTTTTTTTTTTTTTCTGAATCAACCGTCTTAACAATATAAATGACTTTTTTACCCATCAATTCATTAGATAAACTTGTGAAATCTGGAAAAGTTTAAACTTGAACCATGTCTAGTGAAATCTGGAACTTCAAAATCAAAATCGAAAGCAATCGAAAGCTGGAACTTGAAAATCGAAATTGAAGTTTAGAAACTTCAAAAACGAAAACGTGATCGAACTTCCTATGAGGTCTGTTTATGCCAAAAATCTCACAAGGAAAATTTAAGGTAAATGTGGAGCTTGATCCAACCAAAGAAAGTAACAACAATAATCTTACGACTATAATAAAAATAAAGTAAATAAGACGAGAGAATTGGTGACGCGGAAAACCCCTAAAATGGGTAAAAACCGCGGACGAGTGTGAGTCGTCGTGCACTATGGACGTCAATCAGGGACGTCGTCCTTTAGAACAGGTGTTACAAGTGTAATACAATGAAAAGTAATATAACAAAGTAAATTCGGTCGTGCGTCGGATGTATTCAGACTTCAATCGTGCGTCGTACGTCAAACAATAGGATGCTTTATGAACTTTGAGAAGGATTGAGCAAGCTTGAGAGTATAATCTGTGAGTTTCTGAGGTATGAGAATCAGATGTCCTTGAGTGAGTTTTCCTCTTCGTATTTATAGTGCATTCTTCCGTTAGGATGTCTTTAATGTGTATCTTACACATTAATGAGATGATCATTTTGACATTAATGATGGCGTCCGTTATGTTCGTTATGTCCGCTGCTATTGATGAAGGCTTCCGTTATGACCTTTAGTCATAAATATCCTTGACTCCTGCATTAAAACATGACATAATATATATTGTAGGTTAGTAACTGAAAACATGTCGTACGATGGTATTCGTTGGACGGATATTTAACCGTTTTAGTCGAGGTTGCTGAAGATAGAGCGTCCCTTACCTTATGTCGTACGACAATAGTCTTTTGGACTTCCTTACCTGTTGTCTAGTGTCAATCGTACGACAATGTACTATTGAAATTTTTACCCAAACAGTTTGCCCCCAAATTTAAAATTCAAGCGGCAATTTTTGAAATTTAAATTTAAAATTAAAACACGTGTTGCAGAGGGAAACGCGATTCTTTCGTTTAGAATCAAATTAGTTCTTTTCTAACTGGATAATGACGTCATCGCCTGCATAAGAAAACGATGACAGCTAATTTTTAGACAGGTGTCGAATTTTGGAAGGACATACTCGAGATACAAGGGACACGTGTTAAACGACGATTGGCGATCTATTTCCTCTGTCGATTCAGTTTCCAATTTTACGATACAAATAAGGAAGGTTGTTTACCCTTTCCTTTCTTACGCTTACAATTCTTTGGAAAATATACACCTCCGGCGAGATTTCTGAGCGATCAGAATCTTTTCCATTCTAACTTTGAGGTTTAGAACACTATTTTAAGGTACGATTTCTGAGTCCTTTCTGTGTCGATTTATGTATAAGAAATCTTTAGCTAAGAAACCTAGAAAAGCTTGGGATTGTCTTAGTTATTGGAAAGCCACTGTGAGTGTTTCTGATTTCAAAATGTCAAGCGAGCCTGTTAGTGTCTTCAAAGAAGAAGAAAACTTAGAGTATTTTAAGAAATTAGCTAAGATTCCTGAGAGTGTTAATCTGGTAACGCCAGAGGACTTACGACCAGATGAAGTTCCGAAGGGGTATGGCGTTTTATACGAATATCCCTTCAAAATAGGTTTTTCGTGGTCATTTACTCCCTTAGTCAGGGAGTTTTTAGATGCATTCGATTTATCGCCTGGACAATTAATGCCTCAATTCTGGCGAATTGTCCAAGTGGTCGATCGTCTTACGGCCGATTGGGAGGTTCCATTCAATTTGAATGACCTTCTAGCAGCTTACAGCGTTAAAGCAGATAACTATCATAGATATAGTTTGTTCCCTCGAACGAAGGGAGACATTGTACTGGTGCATAATACTGCGGTGAATGACCGTGGTTGGAAACGTCATTATGTTTTCCTCCAAGTGGCATCCTTAAACGATGAGGATAGCCAGTGGTTCTCATCCGGATGGAATGAGTCGGGTAGGTTCTCTTATTCCGTCAGTCGTTTTTGTCGTGCGTTTTTGTCGTGCGTTTTTGTCGTGCGTTTTTGTCGTGCGTTTTTATTCGTGTGTTTTAGCTTAATGTTTTTTCTTTGTCTTGCAGTGATTGACTTCACTAAAGTGAAGCCAAACAGAGATTCTTTAAACAAGGTTCAAAGGATCTTGGAAAGGAGTATCGCTGACCGTTCTTTTTCTGTTCGGTCGAACGACGAAGAAGAGGAAGTCGTTTTTGTTGCAGAGGTTCCATCCGTTGAAGGTTCTCATCAAGGAGAGGAGAGAGAAGAAAGAAGAGAAGAAAAGAGAGAAGAAGAAATGACTGGTATGTCACTTGATGTCTTTTTCGTGAGTTGTATTTCATGTCTTTTCTAACTCTTTTATTTCGTCCAGAAGATTCATCTACGAAGTCGGCTGCTCAGAGACGGGCCGAACAACTGGAGCTTGCCCGTCAGGGCAGAGAGAAATCGAAGAAACGATCTGCTCCTTCTGCGTGGTTGGATCCAAAACGGATTCGAGGCAAACAACTTCGATCTTCGCCTAAAAAGACGGGCGATGTTACTATGACGTCCCTACCAGGGATGTCACCGACGAAGGGAACCGTTTCTGGTGTCGAGCTCGGAGGCTCGACTCAGATGACGAAGGACATTCCCCCGTCGGGGATGTCGGGCGTTAATAAGCCCACTTCTTCTTCTTCAAAGGAAGAAAAGAATAAGGAGAAGGTGGGAGAGACGACATTCAAAGTCACTCTCCCATCTGACTTCATGGCAAATGACGTCCTCGAGAGGGACGTCATTTTTCCTCATTTGGGAAAATTCCTTCTCCCGACCTTCTATGATCGATACAAGGAATCCAGGGTCGAGGATACGGGAGCGCATGCTGCTGGTCTTTCCTTTATGGTACGTCTTTATTTATTTTTTACTCCGTTCAATTTTCTTACTACTAACTTTTTCTTTCTGTCATACAGGCTTTCCAAGCTTGCTTGAGCTTCTTTGCTCAGACGGAAGGTCTTAGGGCATCCTTTCCCGACGTCAAGAAAAGGGCCGACGAGGCTCTTGAAAGGGAGAAGGTTGCCTTAGAGGCGATTGAGGTCGAGAAGAAGAAGGTCGAGAGTCTCAAGACCAAACTTGTCGAAGCTCAAGGTGAGGCGATCAAGTTCAGGGATCACGTCCTTGAACTTGAGGCCTCAATGTCCAAGCTGGAGGTGGAGAAGATAAAGGCCGTTACTGCTGCTGCTGCCTCTGCTGAAGAAATCAGATCCCTTCTCAAGAAAGTTGAAAGCTTAGAAGGTGATGTCAAAGATTTAGAAGAAGAGAATCAACAGCTTGAGGCTTTTTCTCGTCTTACAGCCAGGGCTGCTTTGATGAGACGTCATCTGAATGGGAAGAATCCCATGGCGTCGGCTGCTGAAGAGCTTAAGACTTACCTTGAGAAGGTGGGGACTGAGAGAGATCTCGACGAAGATGATGATTTGGAAGGAAGCGAAGGGGGAGAAGAGGAGCCGGTAGTGAGAACGGATGTCACACAAGAACAATTTGACGCTCCTCCTTCTTAGTTTACTTTTATTTAGATTTACAAATAAGAGTCAGTTGTCTGTGGTCGTCTCTTATATTTGTAATTTTTTAGAAATGACAAAAGTTTCTTTTGCTTATCAATGCTTGTCACTTGCTTTATTTTTCCAGAAGCACGTCAAGTAAATTTAAGGAGATACCAAAATCATTATATACATTCGACCAAACCATTAATCATTCACATGCTGAACTTAAAAATCGAACGAATGCAATCATAATAAATTTACATATTGAGAGTCAAATGTAAAGGATTAACCTTTAACAAAAACTAACCATCTCCATGCGATCACATGAGTATTACTTTGACAGGGAAATTTTAGTTAAGTCGTGCGTCCCTGCGAAGATCATTGTTAGCGTGGTGGTCGTTGGTTTGACCAACGACCCTCCGATGCTTAAGTTAGTAATCTTTTTAAGAAATAATGTAAGAGAAAGAATTCATAATTTAAAAGAAATACCTCTTTAAATGAACTGCATTCCAACTTCGTGGGATATCTCGACCATCAAGGGTTTGGATTTTATAAGCTCCTTTACCCACGACACCAGAGATTTGATAAGGGCCTTCCCACTTAATGGAAAGTTTACCTGCGTTGAGTTCTTGAGTGTTTTGGAACACTCGACGTAAGACATAGTCGCCTTCTTGGAAAACTTTGATTTGGATTTCCTTGTTGAAATGTCGTTCAACAGCTTGCTTCTGCGATGCCATGCGAATGTAAGCAGCTTCTCGAAGTTCCTCTAGGGCGTCAAGATCATAACTTAGATCGACTAAGTTATGTTCAACAGACGTATGTCTTGAAGTTGGTAGTTGTACTTCAATAGGTAACACAGCTTCACATCCATAGACTAAGGAAAAGGGAGTTTGTCCTGTGGATGTACGAGGTGTCGTACGATTAGCCCATAGAACAGAAGGCAATTCTTCCACCCATTTTCCTTTGGCAGCTTTAAGTCGTTTCTTAAGTGAATTAACAATAGTTTTATTGCTCGACTCAGCTAAACCATTCGATTGTGGATATCGAGGTGTCGACGTTACTAATTTGATATTTCTTTCTTCACAAAATCTTCGCGTTCGGTCACTGATGAATTGTGTCCCGTTGTCGCACGTTATTTCAGATGGAACTCCAAACCTACAAATGATGTTAGTTTGGATAAAAGAAACGACTTCTTTATCCCGGACTTGAGAAAAAGCCGCTGCTTCAACCCATTTAGAGAAATAATCAGTTAGAACTAAAAGGAATACCTTTTGCCCGGGAGCAGGTGGTAGTTTCCCAACAATATCCATTCCCCATTTCATAAAGGGCCAGGGGATCAAAGTCGAGTGTAAAGGTTCAGAAGGTTTATGAGACATACCTGCGTGTCGTTGACATGCGTCGCATAACTGTACATACCTAGTCGCATCTTGTCTTATCGTCGGCCAATAGTAACCTTGTCTTGATATCCGGTTAGCTAAACTGCGGCTTCCAGAGTGATTTCCACATTCACCATCGTGCATATCTTGTAAAATTTTGTGTACTTGTTCCTTGCTGGTGATACACCGCAAGTTCAAACCAGTTGAAGATCGTCGATACAATTGTCCTCTGATCATAACGTACCTCGATGCTTTGAATCTAATTTTTCTTGCTTCCATTTTATCATCGGGTAATTGATTGTGCTCTAAGAAATTTCGAATGTCGTCCGACCAAGAATTTTCTTCTTCGATTGGTGCGACTGAAATATTATCATCCTCTTTGATGGAAGGGGTTGCAAGATGAACTATTGGGATATTGTCGAATGTCGTTCGACTAAGTGCTGACCCCAAATTGGCCAGTGCATCAGCTTGAGTGTTCTGATCTCTTGGTATTTGCTCGATTACAAAGTGGCCGAATTTTTTTGCTTCTTCTTTTACTATTTTATAATAGGCAATCATCCTTGAATCTTTTGCTGCGAATTCTCCATTGATTTGGTTAACAACTAAGGATGAATCACTTCGAATGTGCAAACGTGTTGCCCCCAGTTCACGAGTAATTTTGATTCCTGCAATCAATGCTTCATACTCTGCTTCATTATTTGTTGCTTTGAAATCGCATCGTATGGAATATACCATTTTGCCCCCTTGTGGGGACTGTAGAACGACACCCAAGCCTGTGCCACGTATATTTGCCGAACCGTCAATGTCGAGCGTCCATGTAGTGTCGTGCAAAGTCGCCACAATTTTATCGGACGTCATCGTGCTTTCTAGTTCTGGACTAAAATCTGAGATGAAATCGGCTAAGACCTGTGACTTAATCGCTGTTTTGGGCTTGAAATCCAGATCAAAATTGCTGAGGTAAATACTCCATTTAGCTAGTCGTCCTGTTAATTCAGGCTTTCTTAACACAGATTTTAGAGGAAAATTAGTTACCACAGTTATAGGATGTGACTCAAAATAGTGTCGTAACTTTTTAGCAGCCATAACTAATGAAAGTAAAAGTTTTTCTATAGACGAATACCTGGTTTCAGCATCTAACAGAGTTTTACTTACATAGTAAATTGGCAGTTGTCGTCCGTCGGTTTCTCGTATAAGGACTGCACTTACCGAATTAATGCTGACGGCTAGGTAAAGTTGAAGGACTTCACCTTTCTCAGGTTTAGAGAGGAAAGGAGGCGACATCATGTATTTTTTGAGTCGCTGCAACGCTTCTTCATGCTTATCCGTCCATTCAAACCCTTTATTTTTTCGAAGGACATTGTAAAATAAATGACACCTGTCGGACGATCGAGAAATAAACCTGTTCAGCGCTGCTACTCGTCCTGTAAGACGTTGGACTTCTTTAAAATTTCTGGGCGATTTTAGCTCAACAATTGCTTTAATCTGTTCTGGATTAGCTTCGATTCCTCGTCGTGTGACCATATAACCGAGAAATTTTCCAGCTCGAACCCCGAAAGAACATTTCGTAGGATTTAGCTTCATCTTGTATTCACGCAAGATGTCGAATGACTGCTTCAAATGTCCGATATGATCGTCCGCATGTTTTGATTTGACAAGCATGTCATCAATGTATACCTCCATAGTATCACCCAAATGTTCTTTGAACATCATATTCACCAATCGTTGATATGTCGAACCTGCATTTTTAAGACCAAAAGGCATTACTTTGTAACAATAAATACCTTTATCCGTCATGAAGGCTGTTTTTTCCTGGTCGTCTGAATGCATCAATATTTGGTTATACCCAGAATATGCATCCATGAATGTGAGTAACTCATGTCCTGCTGTAGCGTCGACCATGGAGTCGATATGTGGTAATGGAAATGGATCTTTCGGACATGCTTTGTTAAGGTCTGTGAAATCGATGCAGACTCGCCATTTGCCATTTTTCTTTTGAACGACTACAACATTAGCGAGCCAATCTGGATACTTGACTTCCCGTATTTTTCCTGTTTTAAGTAAATTATCAACTTCGTCGTTGATAACCTTATTCCTCTCAGGAGCAAATTTTCGCCTTTTCTGTTGAACAGGTTTAAATGATGGATCAATGTTGAGTTTATGAGAAATAATACTCGGATCAATACCTACCATGTCTTCGTGCGTCCAAGCAAAACAATCATAGTGGTCCTGCAAAAAAGAAATTAGTTGTTTTTTAAAAGAAGGGTCGAGCGTAGAACCTATGTAAACCATTTGGTCAGGTTTATCCTGGTTTAAGACGACAACTTCCAAGCGATAATCGTTGTTAGTTCCAGGAACATCTTGGTTCTGTAATTGCTATACTGTCTGTTTCGGGGGCTTCAAGGAAATTTTATAACATTCCCTAGCAACCTTTCTTTCGCCTTTGATTTCCTGTACTCCCCATTGCGTGGGAAATTTCAAAGTTTGATGATATGTCGAAGGCACAGCCTTCATGTCATGAATCCAAGGTCGCCCAAGAATAACGTTATAAGCTGATGAACAATCGACGACATTGAATTTCGTCTGTCTGTTGATTCCTTTAGCATATACTGGGAGTATGATTTCACCCATGGTGTTTGTCGCTCCACCATTAAACCCAACGAGTGTGGTCGAACGTCGTGTAATCTCGGATTTGTCGATACCCATTGCTTTTACTGCATCAAAAAAGATAATGTTAGCTGAACTACCTCCATCGACGAGTATCCTTTTGGTTAGACAATTCCCAATGCTTAATTGAATAATTAGTCCGTCATGATGCTTCTGATGTACGTCATCGAGATCTGCCTGATCGAACGTTAAGGGCATAGCTTCCAATTCTGCGTCCTCTTTGAGTCGTATATCCTTTGGAATTGGTCGATCATCAGGACCACGACTGGCATGTCTCTTAGCAGCTGAATAAGTGGTCCCACAGATATCAGAACCTCCGGTGATACAATTAATCACCTTGGCATGCTCTGGGGATGTGGGACGTGCGTCTTTCTTTTCCTTTAATTCCTGTAAATAACCTTTCGAATTAAGCCAGGACAACTCTTTCTTTAAGGCGATGCAATCTTCCGTTATATGACCGAAGTCATCATGGAAGTCGCACCATTTATTTTTATCCTTCTTGTCACTGTCTTTGTCACTTTTCTTTGGCCATCGTATGTTTTGCTGAAGTTGCTTCAAGGATATGACGACGTCTTTAGCTGATCCAGGGAAACCATAAGATGATACCTTAGGATACTGGATAGATTTAGAAGTCGTCAGTCCTTTCTTTTCAAATCTGACGTTTGAAATCTGTCGAGTAGGCTCAGATCGATTGGTTGACTTTGGTTTGAAGTCTGGCTTTTTAACACTTAAGTTTTTTCGGTCGCCCGAATGTTTATTTCTGAATGCAAGGTCATCTTCGACCCTCATGTGGGCAAGTGTCCGTGCTCGTACGTCTTCAAAGGTTTCCGGAGGATATTTCGTAAGATCGAGATATAACCCATAACTATCATCCAGACCTCGTTTGTATGCTTCGATTGCTGTTTTTACATCACAATTACGGATACTAATCATCTCTGCATTAAACCGATTAAAGTAGCTTCGGATGGACTCTCCATTCTTCTGCACAACATAATAGAGGTCGCTTGTCTGCTTCTCCATTTTTCGGCTGCTAGCGAATTGTTGAGTGAATTGATTCACCAGTTCTGCAAAAGACCCAATAGTTTTAGGTTTAAGATTTATTAACCATTGTAAAGCTGCTCCAGTCAAGGTCGCCCCAAAACTTTTGCACATGCAAACTTCTTGGAATTGGTGCGGTATTGAGACAGTCCACATAAGTTGCTTGTATTGAGCGACGTGTTCCGTTGGATCAGTGACGCCTGAGTACTTTGGATTGAAAGTTGGAATACTATATTTCTTTGGGACGTCCACCAACGCAATCTCGTCAACAAACGGCGACGCCTGAAACCCTGTACGAGGCTCGACATCGACTGGAACTGCTGCCCCCGGTAATTTGGCCAACATTGATAGGACACGTTCATTTTGTTCTTCTAGAAGTTTTAATCTTTGCGCAACAGGATCTAAGGGAACACCACTTGAAGTGCCCAATGGAACATAACCAATCCCATTGAGGCTATTCTGCTGTGAGGCGTCAGAAGCATATCCATTAAATGGAATAGAGGCCATAGGCATAGTTGGAATCATAAAAGTTGCAGGGTTAATTGATGGCGGACGAGGATAATTTGGTAATGGAGGAGGCACATTCCAAGTACCAACATAAGCATTTGTAGTCCCCATCATATTGTTCCCATTTTGATTTCTCAAATTCTCAATGGTTTCGGCTGCTTGTCGAGCTTGAGTTGTTAAGGCGTCAATACGAGCACAAGCAGCTGTCAACTCCATATTCATTTGAGCCACGACATGATCTTGAGTTCCCTGGAATGCCATTATCTTGAACAACTGGACAAGAAAACACTAAGAGAAAACGTTAGTCTGTCGTTAGATTATTGAAGATTTCCTTTGGATGGGGCCCCACGGTGGGCGCCAAACTGTTTATGCCAAAAATCTCACAAGGAAAATTTAAGGTAAATGTGGAGCTTGATCCAACCAAAGAAAGTAACAACAATAATCTTACGACTATAATAAAAATAAAGTAAATAAGACGAGAGAATTGGTGACGCGGAAAACCCCTAAAATGGGTAAAAACCGCGGACGAGTGTGAGTCGTCGTGCACTATGGACGTCAATCAGGGACGTCGTCCTTTAGAACAGGTGTTACAAGTGTAATACAATGAAAAGTAATATAACAAAGTAAATTCGGTCGTGCGTCGGATGTATTCAGACTTCAATCGTGCGTCGTACGTCAAACAATAGGATGCTTTATGAACTTTGAGAAGGATTGAGCAAGCTTGAGAGTATAATCTGTGAGTTTCTGAGGTATGAGAATCAGATGTCCTTGAGTGAGTTTTCCTCTTCGTATTTATAGTGCATTCTTCCGTTAGGATGTCTTTAATGTGTATCTTACACATTAATGAGATGATCATTTTGACATTAATGATGGCGTCCGTTATGTTCGTTATGTCCGCTGCTATTGATGAAGGCTTCCGTTATGACCTTTAGTCATAAATATCCTTGACTCCTGCATTAAAACATGACATAATATATATTGTAGGTTAGTAACTGAAAACATGTCGTACGATGGTATTCGTTGGACGGATATTTAACCGTTTTAGTCGAGGTTGCTGAAGATAGAGCGTCCCTTACCTTATGTCGTACGACAATAGTCTTTTGGACTTCCTTACCTGTTGTCTAGTGTCAATCGTACGACAATGTACTATTGAAATTTTTACCCAAACAAGGTCGAAGCTCAAACACCCCCTTGTTACGCAAACTAACTGATAAGTCACAAGTAAACACCCCCTTGTTACGCAAACTAACTGATAAGCTAGCTGGTGACCGATAAACTAGCCGATGAAAAAGTCACGTTTGACAAAATCTAGCTTATAAGATGTAAAACTACCAAAAAGGACATCTAGCAAAAATAATCAATTACAATATTTAATAATATAATTAAAATAATTTTATAGTAATATAATATATTAATTAATACAAATAAGGTAGTAAACAATATAATATGTTAATTAAAAAACTAAAATTTATAATTATATACATTATAAATTTTGAATTTTAAACAAAATTTAAAAAACATATATATACATTAACTTATGATTTTTTAAAAAATATTACATATAATATGGAAAAAATAATCAAATAATAATTACAAAAATAATAATATTTGATAACTAAAACATATTGATCAATATTAAAAAAATTGATATAATTATCAATAATTCTAAATAATGAAAATTTTATACTATCTTACAATTAAAATTTATGTTATATTTTTCAGATAATATTAATTAATTAATTAATTAATAATAAATTTAAATAATTAATATTTATTTATAATTAATAGTTAATATATAATAATGGATATTAACGAGGGTATAATTGGAATAATCACAAAAACCTACGCCAAGTAGTTTATCAAAAAGCTAACTTATAAGCTAGTTTACGTTAATCCAAACATATACCCAGAAAATAAGATAGCTTATTTTTGTCAAACGATGCCCTAGTATACTTTTTTCAACTCGTCTTTTTACCTCATTGGAGACCCACATCCAACTAGACCTGGCAAAAAATGACACGATACGTTAACCTGACACGAAATAAACGGGTTTGGGTAATACATTTCAACCCGTTTAAGTAAACGGGTTGACACGACACGACACAAAAAATTAAACGTGTAAGGTCATGGTCAAAAATTTCAACTCGAAAATGACCCGAATAATCCATTTATATATATATATAGGGGTTGTTTCATTTGCAACCCTTTAAAAGGTTGCAAACCTTGCAACCCACATCTTAACCGTCGTATTCATGATCGACGGTTATAAAAGATATGAGGCCCAATATTTTTAATTAAAAAAAGAGAAAAATAAAATAACCGTCGATCATGAATCCAACGGTTAAGATGTGGGTTGCAAGGGTTGCAACCTTTTTAAGGTTGCAACCATTGCAACCCACATCTTAACCGTCGGATTCATGATCGGCGGTTACAATAGATATGGGGTCCAATATTTTTAATTAAAAAAAACATAAAAATAAAAATAAAATAACCGTAGATAATGAATCCAACGGTTAAGATGTAGGTTGCAAGAGTTGCAACTTTTTTCAGGGTTGCAAAATATATATATATATATATATATATATATATATATATATATAGTCTTAGGTTCATTTGAGAAATGGTAAATATATGAGAAATAGAGAAGTAATCCTAGTCATTCATATGGTCAAGATCGGATTTGACGGGTCAAATACTGCGGCTTTGACTGGTCAAAAGTTGCGGCTATTCCAAAAATAGAATGACACTTTCGTAATTTTTACAAAATATACGGGCTGTGTTCATATATGAACATGTATAATTCACATATGAACTATATGTTCATATATGAATCAGTGTAATTCACATCTGGACTCTTTTAACTGATTCATATATGAATCTTTGTGATTCATATATGAAATAATTAACTGATTCACATATGAACTAATTAACTGTAAGTTCATATATGAATCAGTTGAATTAATTAACAGATTCATATATGAACTAATTAACTGATTCATATATGAACGTATAGTTCATATGTGAATCATATATGTTCATATATGAATTCATCTCACGTATTTTACGAAACTACCTCTCTACCTTCTATAGACCATGCAAGAAATTATTCGGTGCTTCGCGGTCAAAGCCGCAAATGTTGATCAGATGAATGTATAAGATTACTTCTCTATTTCTCATACATTTACCATTTCTCAAATGAGCTTCTTCCTATATATATATATATATATATATATATATATATATATATATATATATATATATATATATAGGTGGTTTCAATTGGAAACCATATTAGATTGAAAACTTTGAAAACCGTCAAATTCATTTGTTAAATTAATGAAATTGGTTCATAAAATTGTTTAATATGATCAAGTTGTTTCATATAATTCTTTTATTAATGAAATTGTTTCATATATTTGTGTTTTTTATGTAGTTTCATCTATTTTTCTCATTCTGATGAAATTCTTTCATGTATTTTCACAGTTTGATGAAACTTTTTCATTTTTGCATAAAAAACACAAATATATGCAACGATTTCATCAATAAAAGAATTATATGAAACAATTTTATCAAATTAAACAATTTCATTAATTTAACCAATGAAATCGAGGGTTTCCACGGTTTTCAAAATTAGAGTGGTTTCCATTTGATCGCTCCCCTATATATATATATATATATATATATATATATATATATATATATATATATATATATACATATAAGTTTTCCTTTTAATGGTTTGGATTTTTAGTGTTTTAGATTTGATTATAATTTTGAACTATAAATTTTGGATTATAATGCTTTCATTTGAATTTTGTATTTGTATTTTTTTGTGAATTTTCGATTTTTAATTTTAATTTTATAAATGTTAAACGGGTTAGGCGGGTCGTGGCGGGTTAGGCGGGTCGGATTAGGGTTGGGATTTCTGACCCGTTTATTAAACGGGCCGGGTTAGGGTTAGACACTTTCAACCCGTTTAACTTTGAACCCGACACGACACGACACGTTTGCCAGGTCTACATCCAACTAACAAATCGGTTCTTTTGGAAAATAAATGACTTGCATCGAGTTGTTGGACTTCTAAATTGAAGCAAAAGAAGGTGGTAGAGTTGCTCACATTATGAAGGAAGGCACGACTTCGGAGAGTCAGCCAAAATAGCCAACGTGCGTTTTGTTATTTAGAGGATCGGTCAAGAGAAGCAAAACCCAATGAGTTAGAAGACGCAACTTGATAGTGACAAGCTAAAAAAAATAGAAATGATCGTTGTTGGCGTAGAAATTATGCTTAAACTTGTGAGAATATATTATTGATTTGAAAATGTTTTTGAGTTAACTGTTTGAATAATTTTGGGTTTAGGCTGGTTCAAAGGCCACTAACTTCACCACCATAACACTGGTGATGGTTCTATAGTTGGACTAAAAACAAGATATGGTTGATTTTGGTATACTATAGTGTCGTTTGTTTTTTAAGAGGTCTAAAGTCTAAAGTCTTATTTTAGTTATGGTTAATAAGAGGTGATGTGTAAAAAGGTCTGAACGATTCAGAGTTAAGAGTCATTAAAAGTTTTTTTTTAAAAACAAACAACCCCTAAGTCATTAAAAAATAAACAAACACATAACATCTCATTTAGGGGGTGTTTGGGATTGCTTATTTAAAACAACTTATGCTTATTTTGAAAAGTGCTTATTAACTTATGCGGTGTCAAACCGGAGTTTTTAAAAAAGTGTTTGGATTAGCTTATTGTGGTACTAAAACGTAATAAACTAATAAGTTGTTATTTAAAAGTGTTTGGGATTGCTTATACATACAAAATAACCAAAAAAAGTAATAAGCACTTTTCAAATAAGTTGATAAGTTAGAACAAAATGACTTATCAAAAATAGCTTTTCAGCGGTTTGGCACCGCTATAAGCTTTTTTTTTTTTGTTCCATCCAAACACTCAAAATGGCTCATCTCCGGTGCCAAATCGTAATAAGCTAAAAAGCCCCTCAAATAAGCAATCCCAAACACCCCCTTAATGACAACTCACTTATTTTTAGATTTAAATAATATTCGGTTCAGGTCATAAATGATAAATTAGACAAAAATTATGACTAGATCTTAAAT
Organism: Arctium lappa; assembly: GCA_023525745.1. NCBI lineage: Eukaryota > Viridiplantae > Streptophyta > Magnoliopsida > Asterales > Asteraceae > Arctium > Arctium lappa. Next base: position 13,096,303 of record CM042056.1, on the reverse strand, counting down.
TTATTTTTTAAAAACATTTTTTCGAACCTTTTCTCTATCGAATTTCAATGAATGTTGATACAAAAGAATATGATTGTAAAAATTCAATGTATCTACTCAATTATTTATGTACCTCTTTAGTTCTTCAATGTCGGGAAAAAGCTAAATTTTTTTAGTGATTTTAGATTTTTTTTTTAATAGAAAATCATTCTATTCCTTTCTTCTGTAAATTTTTATGGGTGTTGCTATCCCTACCCTCTCCTCACTCACAAAAACTTCCATACCCCCTATCTCACCCACATACACCCCTCCTACTTCACTCACATACCCCCTATAGGAGGGGGGTATGATTAGAATTCACCATTTTCATTTGTAAAGTGATCTATTTTATGACTATACATAATATTACATTGATTATGATTCACATATTCTTTAATTTATATTGTTGAGATGTAATTTAAGTATTTCATGAATACCTATAATAATTAAATAACAAATTTGGTAACATGTTAAATAAAAATACAAGTATTTTTATCTTAAAAACAAACAAAATACCGCATAAATGTAAACGTTTCCAATCAAATGGGAATTCTATTCTTAATAAATAAATTAAAAAAAGGGTCCAGTTGATTTTGAATTAATCAAATAAATTTTCTTTAAACAGACGAAGAATTAGATTTCATTAATATTTGCAAATCAGTATCAACAAATCAGAGTGGCGCAGCGGAAGCGTGGTGGGCCCATAACCCACAGGTCCCAGGATCGAAACCTGGCTCTGATAAGGAGAAAGCTTCTGCAACCATATTTTTGCTGCTTTTGATTTTTCCCCCTCAATTATACTTAAATTGCCATTTTACTAACTATAAAATCTTTATTTTCATTTGCAGTCCCTACTCAGGAATATAATTTCCATTTCCAATCCCTACACAAGAATACATTTCCAAAATATATTTTCCTTCGTTACGTGTTCGAGACATTTTAATTTTGATAAAAATCATAAAATATAAAGTAAAGTTCACTTTTGGTCCTTTAACGTTTGTAGTTTTCAACATATATCATTCCTAAACTTTAAATACTCGGATTTGATCTTTTACATAGTTTTAGTCTTTCTGTCTAACGATAATTAACTTTTTCCGGTTAATACAGTTAAATGAGACATATTTTCATTATTTTCTTAACTTTATATTAAATTAAAAAAAAACATATTATATTTTTAGTTTTAAATTATAGAACAAAAATAAAAAAGAAAATGAATAACCACTATCTTTTCGTTTTTTTTTTAAATTTAAAAGTAAAAAAATAGTAAACAACAAATTTGGTGCATGTGGTTTGTTGAAAATAACTCTTTTGTCTTTTACGGTTTTGAAATTACAAGATAGCTACTATAGTTAGTAAAGATACTTGTATTAGTCCATCCTTCTAACGGCCGTTAAATAAGAGGTATGTTCCTCATTTTATCAATTTTTTTTTGTCATTTATGGAATCAAAATCAATTTTAAAGTAAATTACGTTTTTAGTCCCAATGGTTTATTGAAAATTTCTACTTTTGTTCTTATGGTTTTGAAATTATGATTTTTATCCCTATGGTTGTTTATAATGCATTACCTTTTTTATCCTTATGGTTCAATTTTTGTTGCTTTTTTCATCCATATGGTTTATAATTCATTTCTATTTTAGTTCTTCATACTTAAAAGTAGTGTTTTGGACTTGGAGACGAAAATAGAAATGAATTACAAACTATAGGGACGAAAACTGAAATTTCGAAACCACAGGGACGAAATGCACAATTTTTAACAAACCACATGACTAAAAACGTAATTTACTCTCAATTTTATGATCTTGGTCCCTGTGGTTGTATATATAACGATGATATTAATAGAAACACAAGCATTGTATATCAATAAAAGCATAGTGTACAACTATATACTGCAACATAATTCAGACCTTAAATACCACCTAATATTTCATTAAAACACTCTTTTTAGGAATGAAGTTTGAAGTAAACTGCATACTGTTCATCTCTCAAGCTAAACAATGGCTGCAGAACAAAATTCATGTTCGACCCTTTTGCTACGAAGCTAATCGGATGGTATTGGCTGATTCCATTGTTCGCCTTGAAACTGGTTGCGGTCATAAACCCGGAATCCGATCCACCGGAATCACAGCTCAGTTTCACCGATCCATCGGAACTGTACACAAAGCAACCCTTCTGGCTTTCCGACTCTAATCTAACCGTTCCTTCATTGCCGTCCACTAATCGGAATAAAGAATTCTTGGGATCGAGGGAATCGCTGATTCCAATACTTGCTTCTTTTCCTAGCGCTACAAGCGACATGCCGGGGAGGTTGAACGGCTCTAGCTTGATGGTTTTACCGATAGCATCTTTATATGACGACATACGAGTTGAAGTTGAGGAGTCTGCTAAGATGATTCTAAATGTTGAGAAAACGGAATCGCTAGTTCCAGGGTTCGGGAACTTCACCATCGTGACGATCGTGTTTGTGTGCGAGAGGGCGAAGGTTGAGTTCGTGGTTTCTTGAGAAAGAGAAATCAGATGGGAATTGTAATCCGATGGAATTGGAGTGATCCAGTTGGAAAGAGAACCCAATTCTGGTTTTAGGTCGGAATCACCCGTGGTGAGGCCAACGAGCAGATAGGGACCATATAAGATTGCATGAAGAGAAGCGTAATTGGACCGATCATCTGGAAATATAACATTCCCAAAGACTGTTGAGCAAAAACTATATACACAAATGACAAAAGCCTTTAAGGAAAGAATAGTACCTTGAATGGCCTCCATTCTAAGAGTTATCGGCATTTCGAGGGTAATAACGTCCGACGAGCTCCATTTTTTTGTGACCGATAGGAAATTTCCTAAATCAAGAGAATATATGAAGCTTCATGACTAAAAAAGAACAAAACCAAACAAACCCAGTATATCCCACCTGTGGTGGGGCATTGGGATGGTGAGATGTAAGCAGACCTGACCTCTACCCAAAGAGTAGAGCGGTTGTTTCCGTGATTTCAAGAACAAACTTTTCTTTTTTTAAATATATAATCTTGATTCAAAGATTCATACCTGCAGATGTTATAGGAATACCCTGACCATTAAGTGTTGCTTTTGCATTTGATGTTGTCCAAAACGGTATTCTAAAATTCAACGTAGATGATGATCCTTCCTGCAAAAATGAGAGCCGTGTTTTTCATATAAACAAGCAAAAAGATGAATACTCTGCAATTTGACACACATCGTTCACGTTCAACAATAACGAATTCAAACAGATTTGATGCTAACACATACCTTCTTTGAGGTGATCGTGACCGTGACTCGAAGACGAGGGTCCCACGACACAACAGGCATTACTTTCTGATCAAGAAATATCTGCCCAGATTTCCAATTAAGCGAGCTCGATATGTACTGGATAATGTAAATCCCCGGATCGTTTCCTGCTTCTTCAAAGTATATCGAATCGCCTAATTTCGAGAATGATTCGATTCCTAACGGAAACGGAAAAGGGTATAACCGTCAAATGTTGGTCTTTTGCTCAAGATCAAAACTTGTGAAACAATTAGCACACTAAGATTTCAAGAATTTACACGAGAAGTGGTAAGAAATCAAACGGCCGAACCTGTTCCATAACAACACCAGAAAGAATTAAACTTTGTTCCCCATTTATGGTATCCGGTAGCTTTTGATGATCCAGGTCCCATCGGAAGCATATATATCATAATTCCGGGTTCTTTCCCTCTTTGAATGCTCAAGACACCATTAGTCAAGGCTCGTTCGTAATAATCAGCATACGCCATTTCTTTGGTCCATCTAAACAAATTACGCGACACCTTCAACATGTTATAGGTGGTACACGATTCTTCATTCTCCGTTTGTAAGGTGGTCGCGAGTCTTTTCGGATCCGACCTGAAAAGAACACCCACCCATTTAAACAAAACTAAACGAGCTAAGTATATCCCCCCTGGAGGTGGGGGTCGGAGGATTTACGCACACTTGTCATCTACCCCAAAGGGTAGAACAACCGTTTCCAAGAAAACCTATGTTTTTTCCACATGGTACAACGATTTCGTACGAGAATGAGCAATTACTAATCATTTACTCTCCCTACCAGAACTCGCTAACCGATGTCCCTCCGGTAGCATACATGTGAGAAGAGTTCACGATATCCATGAAAGACATCCCGATTTCCTGAAAAGCAAATAACGTAAAAACAGTCACGTATGTTTCAGAAATTCGTACGGGACGTGAAAAGATACGTATTTAAGGCATCAACTTAGAGCATAAATACCTTGTAGAGAGGATCGCCCGTAATTTCATACCGCATTTGCGATCCAACAACAATTGGAATATGCGTATTGGCATGAAAACCAGATAATTCATCGGCCTACAAGTAGATTTTTTGCATAAGTTACAATTGAACAACTCGTTTTATTCAATAAAAATCTTTGTTTCGAAAGAGTTCTTTAACAAATATTACGGAAATTACCTTTACGGCCAACAATCCAAGAAAGCAGGGTTTGTCAAAAAGATGAGCCAACCATAAATGCTTTGTATCTCCCTAGTAACGATTAAGAAGCCTGTTAATATTTGATCAATGGTGCGGATTTAACAGAAATATAACATGATGGATTAGTTCAACATACTGTTATGGTGTATAGCCTATACAAGACATCATTCATTCCACCGGTTTCTTCGTTTAAAGATTGCCAGTGCCTTTCAACGGTATACTGCGTAATCACATTTTCCACGCGTTTGCCGAAATAGTCTGCCATCCGAGTCACCATTTTTAGAGCTTGACTGTTGCCAGCCAAAACATACTGATCCACTAGACCTGCCATTATCTGCCCGTTGCAAGAAAGTATGAACGGAATATGATAAAAAGAGCTCGACAAAATCTTTAAAAAGTGGTAAAATTTTACCTTGTGAATGGTGTAATAGGGAGCCCAGACTTGTCGTACGGCTTCAAAACGGTCAAAAAATTCGGTTGGGAAAGCCGAGAGGTATCCCGTGCCCATCTTTTCTTGACAGGCAGCGAGCGCTGATACCACTGCAGTCATCTTCTCTTTGAGAGTGCCGTTATTGGTGCTAGCCCACATTTGAGCTGTGGCACTCAAGTAATGCCCTTTATGTTCGAAAGAGATGTTAAATTAGTGAAATTTTCATCGTAGAAGAATGCATAATGATCTACAAGAAAGTTGTGAATCAAACTAATGATATTCGTATTCCCTTCAACGGTTAATAAAATCCACGTGTAACTAGATTTGTTGTACCAACAAAGGGAACATGTATTCATATAGAAACCCCGGCCAACAAACTACCCTTCACATTTCATGGGAAGTTTCTGCATTAGGAAAAAGGTCAGGTCTGCTTACATCTCACCCTTCACGGACCCCACCTCCAGGTGGGATGTACCAGGTTCGTTTAGTTTGGTTTTCTCTATTAGGATAGGTGCACAACTAGAGAATTTCTCAAAATTCTAGCATCATATTTCTCAAAATTCATAAACCATTCAAATTAAAACCTAGAAGGATAAAACCTTGTGTCTTACTTTGAAACATGGGTATTTAAATAGGGAAGTTTGGTCACAAAAGGCAAATTATCTAATAGAGAAACATGGCTGCATAAATAGAATGAGATTTCCATATCAAACAAAACAAAGGAATTTGATCAAGACTTGGGATCACGTGAGACCAACATGTTTTCGTGAGACCCATGAGACCACGATTTTACACTTGAAACTTCATAGCAAAACACTTTGAAGGTAAAAACCTTCACAGTAAAACACTGTGAAGGTTCGGATTTTGTTACCTTCACAGCATAATGCTGTGAAGTTTCAAGTGTAAAATCGTGGTCTCAGGGTGTCACGAAAACATGCTGGTCTCACATGAACCCAACCCATATGATCAATTGTATCACATAAATAGACACAATTATAAATCCAAATGCTTCAAATAACACACTATTTGAAGTACACCAACCTACGAAGTGACCACGAAGCTCTTGATCCGGGGACTCCCAACCTCCATACGCAGTGGCAGGAGTCGGCAAACCGGCAGTCTTCCTAAAGCTCCAAACCAAACTATCAACATCCAACATCAACAAGTATTCCAAATTGGTTTGTTGAGCTTGACCATGAACCGAATCAGGGTCCAATCTCACATCACCCAAAGAAATTTCATTCAAGAAATCCCCAGAAACACGAGACCCACCCCCGTGTTTTTTCATCTGTTTATACATGATCATCCAAGAATACTCATCTTCCTGTTTCAACACTTTTCTAGGAAGCAAACTGGCCCAAACAGAATCATCAGTGGGAGTCAAATGGTTATGAGACAACCCCACTTCTTCTTTCCAAGTATCGTTATTCGAATTCAATAATTGGTATCGAAAAGTATGCGACGAGAGCTGGGTCGGAGTGTTGGTGCATTCTTTGCACACAACATAATTACAAAACAAAAACAAAATCACAACAGACAGCATCTTCAACAACATAAAGAATTTCATTATGTTGAAGAAAAATAAGAGATCACCAAACCCTCCAATTATTGATATGAGTATACAAGTTTTATATATATATCTCAATACCCATCTCAAAATTCAATTGAAATACCTAATTTATAACTACTTAAAGCATAATAAATCAGTAATGAATAAGACATGTGAGTGGCGAAAACCGATAAAGTCTCGTGGAAGACAAAGCTTGTTACCTTCCGCAACAAAAAACGGAATTTGGGCAAAAATTGAATTAGAATTCACAACCAAATCATATAGACACACTCTGAAAACGAAATTCAGTGTTGGAAGATTAAAAATTACGATCGAGAAGAATGGATTATGAGAATTTACAGAGACTCAATTTCCTTTTGTGGGATTAATTACGAAAGGGGAATAATGTCGTCTAAGTTAAGGGATTCTTGAAGATGAAATGTACAAGTGAGAAGAAGACAGGGGAAAACTCACGGATGGGATGTCGTTATCTATGGAGGATTGATGAAGAGAGTGAGTGAACATTAACAACAAAAAGCTGTTAAAAATGGGGGTTTTCGATATGACATTTAAAAATGGGAATTTGTGATCCGAAAAGGAGTGAAGAATTAGGGTTTTTTCTTGATGAATTTGTCGTGTTCTTTGCTTCCCGGCCTTTTTGTTCGGTTGGGCAGACTGGATGAGGAACCAGTCAGAAAAAAAGACACTTTTACAGTGCACTTCTGCTTCCAAATTGGGTGTCTGTGTGGATGTATGTATGTATGTATTAGTATATTGAACATATTCTTTGTCTCTATATCTATATACTATATTGTTGAATGGAGTAAGTTATATTTTTGGTCCTTGGTTTTTTGGTTTGTCTCGATTTTTGGTTCCTACAGTTTTGTTTATTACATAATAACCATTGTGGTTTGCAAGTTCGTAAAAAATAATATTATAAATATACACACGCAAAACACCAACCACATATTCGTTGGCCAGCTTTTAAGCACCCTGGGAACGAGGAACAAAACAGCTCGATCCAACAACACCGACAAAACCCCCCACATCGTTTACGTACCTCCATAATGGATATAGCAGGACTTGTATCATGTCTGCACCAACTACTACCATAAGGTCCCCAAATGAAGAGAATAGACTCGTGAACTTTATTTCATTTGTATTAGGTTTAGACATATCGATATTTTAGACCTTAGATATGGTTCCTTCCACTTCCTTTAGATAGATTTATTTTGCATATATACCACGAGTTTCTAATGTTGATTTTGGTTCAATTTTATATCTGGAACAATCTTTAGCACATGATTAAAAAAATATCCACCGGAGAGCTTCGTTCCAATCCTTTTGTGCTATAAGCTCTTTATATCCCTTTGTAGTGAAGGATTTCCCTATGCAAAAGCAAAATAGGGGTGTAAAGGACTCCTTTAACCTCACCCTTCATTCCTCTTTTGATATTTTAATGAGTTCGGTTTTCAGTTAGAGTTTGGGAAATGAGGGAATAAGAAGCAGAGGAGGCGCAACAACATCAATTTGGCTAGACAAGGGGATGGTTCATCAAAGAAGTGATGGACAATGTTGTAGATTGGGGAAGGGGAGGAGTGGGTGCCTGGGTGGGGTTGGTCATTAACCATAAAAGATTAAAAAAGGTTAATATGAAAATAGACTAAGGTAAAAGAAAATGCCCCACACTTATGGACTAAAAGTTAATCATAGATAACGAGAGGGACCGGTTCCGAGTATTATTGCAAACCATGATGATGATTCCATGATAAAAAAAACTTTGGGGACCAAAAATGAGACAAACAAACAAACTTAGGGACACTTAAAATACAATATACTTTTTAAAGCTAACTAATAACTAACATTAAGTATTATTTATTAATGGATAATCCCTTAAATTTGAAATATACAATTAACTATTACATAGTATATTTTTTATAACTAACTAATAACTAACCAATAAACATCTTAAAATATAGAATAATCATTGAACACTATTAATAGTTTAATACGACAAAATACTCCATTATTATATGTAGCACAAAAAATATTTTATCATTATCTTTATTGATAAATAACATTTTATCATTAAAACTAAAATATTATATAAAATAATAATTTTATAACCTTTAATTTGGCATCAATAGATATATTTTTTTAGGGTTTTTTTTACTGAATTTTCATATTAAGAAAACATATTTAACCATCACTTATAATTTCTATTTTATCAAACATAAATTCGAAGAAAACTCATGAAAATTGTATTAATTTTCATTCATACTTTAAAATAAAATTTTGCATCTACACGATACAACGAAATTTCAAACTTTATTGTAAACATTGCATATATATGTAGTAATTAAAAATCATTGCTCCAAAAGGGTTTTCCAAAGTTAAGCCCTAAAATAAAGTATTACCAATTGTTAATAGCCAATAAACTATAATTAAAAAATCAATAACAATTGAAATAATACAATGACGATGCTCGATTACGTATTCAAACTCAAATGCTCATCTTCTCTAAGATAGAAACAAAGTCAAATACAACAATAGTCATCTTCTCTCTAGAGTATCAATATTGGTGATATTTAAGTCGTGATACTGAACTAACACATCATACAGAAATATGGTTGCATTAAGGATCGAACTAGTTTTGTAATAAGTAAGTAAAACAAAAGAATGATCAATTGTATCATATAATTGTATACAAACATAAACAACATGAATAAAATAATATTGAGGAAGTAAACTGACCTACAAAATGACCACGAAGCTCTTGACCAGGGGATTCCCAACCTCCATAGGCAGTCCCAGGAGTCGGCAAACCAACAGTCTTTCTGAAGCTCCAAATCAAACTATCAACATCCAACATCAACAAGTATTCCAAATTGGTTTGTTGTGCTTGACCATGAATTGAATCAAGGTCCAATCTCACATCACCCAGGGGAACTTCATTTAATAAATTCACTGAAGCATGAGACTTACCACCTCGCTTTTTTATCATTTTGTACATCATCACCCAAGCAAATTCATCTTTTTGTTTCAACGTTTTCGTAGGGAGCAAACTGGCCCAAGTTGAATCATCAGTAGGGGTCAAATGGCTATGAGACAATACCTCTTCATTCCAAGTCTTGTTATTGGAATTCAGTAATTGGTAACGGAAGGTATGTGATGAGAGCTCAGTTGGAATGTTGGTACATTCCTTACTCATAACAGAATCACAAAACAAAACCATAAGCGCTACAACGAGCATCTTTAAGAACATAAATAACTTTGTTCTTTTAAAAGATATAAACAGTTGAATAAGTTACTATCAAAAGCAAAAACGAGATGAAATTCAGTACTAAAAAAAGTCAAAACATCTTTTGGAAAAACCTAGCAAGATATTGATCTTATTGAAATAGAAGAATGGATGGAACAAATTTATAGAGATCATAAAGAGGAATAATGTTATCTAAGGAAAGATAGGAAGAAATTTCCCACAAAGATGTAAAACATGTGAAAACAACGTTGGTGTATTCTAATAAAATTTTATTTTACGGGTTATACATTTTAAATATTTTTTTTTTTTTTGGTTTTTTATAACCGATTATTGATTTTATGCTAACTGTTTTTTTCTAAAAGAACAATTTTCCTTTTTAAGATCGACTATATCTTTCTAATGACAAACTATAAAAATATGACCCCTTTTTATTATTTTATATGGGGATGTTTGATAACTTTTGAAATTGTGATAAATTTGAAAACTAGTGTAACATTTAATATTTCATATGTTTTTTTTTCATTTAAGATTAGAATTTAGAATATTGATGAACATATATTATTTTCACCAATATGTTTGTTTTACATGTATTTGTTTTCACAATGTGAATCTTTATAGTTTGTTTGTAAAATAAACGTTATACATAAAAAAGTTTCACATTGTGAACTAAACATATATAAATCAAACAAATATATGTTCATCAACATATTAAATGTTAGCCTTATATGGGGAAAAAATCAAGTGAAACAATATCTTAAGATAAAAGTTATCACATTTATCGTAATATATGGATTTCTCATTTGATTACACCACTGTATATGTATATATATAGTTATATTACTTTTTATCGTGATAATATATAATGTTTCAATACATCATGTACTTCCCAAGCTCAAAGTAACAAGCTAACATAATAACCTCTAAATCATCTTAAAACCGTAGCAAAAGTTATTAGTAGTTCATAACTTTTAACTTATAAAGAACTCTTAAATTTAATTTTCTGTTTATATGAGACAAGTTATTACATGTTGGAAATGCTCTGATATGCTCCATACTTTACAATACTGACGGGTGTCGAGACAATCAAATAATAAGTTCCAACTATCGACTAATTACAACTAAAGTTGCAACCAATGTTTTAAAAACCGGTTTTTTGGTTGACCCGGTGTGGTGACCGGGTCACGGTTCAACCGGTCCAACCGGGTGGTTGACCCGGTTTCAAGAAATTGTATGTATTTTTCATTTTCTTGCATATATATATATATATATGTATGTATGTATATATAAAACCAAGAATTTGATGTCCACAAGTTAAAACATTAAAAATACACATAACAAAAAGTTTACATCAATCCAAAAACATTAAAAAAAAACACATAACAACAAGTTTTACATAAATCCAAAAACATAAAAAAAACACAAATATAAGAAATTGATTTTTTTTAACCGGGTCAACCCGGGTTTTTACCGGTTCAATTATACCGGTTCAACCAGTTCTCTCAAAAACCCGGCGGGTCGATCCGGTCCATAAATCCCCCAAAACCCGGTGATAGTTGACCCGGTCTCTCGACCGGTTCCCGGTTCAACCGGTTTGAACCGGCCGGGTCGACCCGTGTTTTAAAACATTGGTTGCAACAGCGGTAAGTCGGGTCGAATCCACAGGGATTGGTCATGACAATTATTCGATTTCTATACTTTTTGTACAAAACAACCGGGGGGGTTGAATTTGATTTACTAAACTAAACATGCAATTAAAAACTAGACAAAAACGATAAAAAGAACACCAACATTAGTTCGACTTCGATTAAGACGCTAACACTTGTCATTGATTCCAAAAACGTAGGCACAAGGAACGAACCCAAGTTGATTATAGTCGTTAACAAGCTCTAACGACCTCTTTTTTTCCTTAAATTCACACCGGTTAAAACAAACTCTTCAACCGAATCTTAATCACGAATAAGAAATTAAATAAGCTCTTAAATTCTTAGGCGTAATTAGCTTTATCGGACTAGAAAAACACCAACTCAAAGCCATAAGCTCGTAAGCTCGGCTTATTAAGGCCTTGAATGCAACATTTCAAGACTTCAATTCGGAAACCTTATTGAAACCAAACGAAATCGGATGTTACTTTATCAAAATTCCAAGACGATTACGTATCTAGGGTTTGATTAACAATCATTCATAAGAAATTCAATCAATTGATCAATTTAACTGAAAATCCAAATGAAATTGACATTGAGAATAGAAATCAAGCAAATAAGTTTGTCCCAAATGTTTACAATGGAATCTCAAGGTATCAAACCATCCAAATCAAAGCAAACAAATGTTGGTAATGAAAGAAAACCCTAAGTTACCTAAACCAAAGAGAAATCAGATGAGTTGCTTTTGCTTTGCCTTCAAGAATCGACTTCTCCTCTTCTCTAATCTAATTTTTTTCTTCCCAAAAATGGTGTGATCCCCCCTTTTTCTATGGCAGTTCCATCGACCACCCTTTAAACCTCCCATGTCAAAACCGCTCGAAAAAGGGTCCAGAAGCCTACGATTTGGCCGCTTGCGGCGGGGCTTCGGCCGCTCGAGAAACTAGCCCGCGTCTTTGAATATGGGCCTCGAAACAGTGCTTGGCGCGACTTTGCCCACGCAGGAAGTCACCCCTGCCTCCTCTTCAGAATCGTACGCTGCTATGTTTGCCAAGGAGAGAGATGGGTCCAAGTCTTGGAAGTCACCCCTGCCTCCTCGGGCAAACACTATGGTTTTAGCACGATGTAATCTCACAAGTCGAATTTTAAGAATTGAGAAAATAGACATAGCATTGCATGAAGGTGCAACTTAACCGGTATAACCATAATCAACACACAAGACAAATCAAAGACGAATACATGTTAATTTCACAAACACCTCACAAAAGACATAAACCTATTCTAATCGCTCATTCGCACAAAGGTGTAAGTGTTTTCACTCAAAGCATCAATTCACATGAAAATGCACTACCATAGGCTTGCATGAAGTCTCAATTCTTCATTGCTAACGGTAAAAACTAAGTGTGAATAAAAATGACTTTAGTCATGGGTTGTAGCTTGGCTAAGGGTCAAGGTGGGAAAAATTTGGTTAAGTGACTAAGATTGGACTTTGGAAAAGAAACCATGAATTAATTTGTCTACTACCGGACATTGCATATCAATGTTGCCATAAAATTTCTCACTTTTTCGGCTCTTATTTTGCTTGGCACTGTATGGAGACAATTGTATATTTCTTGAAATTAGTCTCCATTTATTCATAATTCTTTCTTTTTTTCTCTCTCTTTCTTTTCATACTTCTTCTTCTTTTATACTTTTTTCTTTTCTCTTTTTTTTTTCAAAAACCTCTACCGATCATTATATCGGCATTTTGGATCATGTAGAGGGACTAAAATTTAAGGGAGTCTAACTAAAAGATAAAGTCTCATTCCCAAAATTCGATAAGTGAAGTGTTTGGCTAAGGGTTAAGTTGTGGTGTAATGACAAAAAATGGTAATTAGGCTCAAAAGGGGTGATCAAAACGGAATACATGCGTAAGGGTTGGCTTTTAGGCTAAATGGTTTAAAAATAGCAACAAAGATGGCCTTTTTCATTTTCACACTAGAATTACCTAAATGCAATCTCGAAGAGCCACAATGCAAGTTCTAGAATGACAAAGACATGGAAGATGCAATGCACACGAAAATGAATTAAGATTGAATACAATGTTCAATCATGGCTCAAAAGCTCATAGGTGCATTTTTGTCCATAAAATTAGCAAGACTCACAAAGGTTATCTCAAATGTGTTAATCATGACTACACAAGCAAGCCACACAATCATTCATGCTATGGCATTAGAAGTAGAAAATTTGTCAACACATGCAATTTACGTAACAATCACCCAAAAACAAGTCAAAATTCGAAAAATTTAGCCCTTACTCATGCAATATCCCTACACTTATTCCATCTCCACACTTAAATCATATATTGTCCTCAATATATGCATTCAATGGCGTAGTCTAAATCATTAAAAAGCAAAGGGAACAAGAAAACTCCCCTGAATATGTAGACGATGGTAGTGGTGGTGGCAGTGGACAATGGTTATTGTAGTGGAGGAAGAGGCGGAAGTCACCAACGATGGTTGGCGGTGAGCGTCGGTGGTGGCGGCAGTGGAGGTGGCGATAGGCGGTGGTTGTGGAGGTGGTGGAGGAAGTTGTTGTAGTAGTTGAGGAAGAGGTGGAAGTGGTCGACGATGGTTGGTGGTGGCTACCAGTGGCCGTTGATGGTGGTGACGGCCATAGGTGGTGGTGATTGGTGTTAGTAGAGGTGGTCGACGATGGTAGTGGTGGTGGCGATGGCTGATGGTTGTGGAGGTGGTGGAGGAGGTTGTTATGGTGGACAAATAGGTAGAGGTGGCCGACGATGGTTGGCGGTGGCTACTGGTGGCCGTCGATGGTGGTAGTGGGATGGATAGTGGTGATCTTTAAGACTAATACCATGTTAAGATTATATATCAAATGGCGGTAGATCAGTGATTTTTAGTTTATGTCTCACTTTTGTCCCATGTTGTTCCACCTATTTTGGTGGGACAAGAAAATACCATTTTTTGTTCTTCATATTGTAGCCCAGTGGTAAGGTAACATCCTGTGAGGGGTCAGTGGATGGTATCTCTGACTACCCAGGTTCGAACCCCGTGGTGAGCATCCTGTGACATCCTGATCATGGGTCTGCCACATAGTGATACCCTTAATTGGGCTGGGTCGTGATCGACGGGGATTAGTCGGGTGACACCCTTAAGTGGGAGCTCGGATACCCCGGGAACGTGTGCGTGTGTTAACTTGTCGTTAAAAAAAATACCATTTTTTGTTCCATTTTGTCCCACCCTGTCTAGTCTTTGTCCATGTCCCATGTCGCGCTAAACGTGGGACAGTAAATTTGTGTCCTGTCCCATGTCACACCAAACGGGGACAACGAGTTTTTGTCCCGTCCACTCAGTCTGCAAACCAAAAACACCTAAACTATCTATTTATGGTCTTTTAAACATAAATTCAAAATAAGTTATATTCTTTTCATTTAATTTTAATTTCAAAATAAAATGATTGATATTTTTTTGTTAAATCTTCTCATTAATACATATAAAGGTGTGTGTATGTGACGGTGCTTATCGGATATGATCATAATTGTCGGTTGAGTTACCCACTCTAGCATCGTTATGAAAAACACCATTAAAAAGATTTTTGCTTATTTTTTATTGCAATATTTTTCTTGATTTTTGGATTATTATTAACCAAAATCATTTGTTAAATTACTTATTAAGTTAAATATTATATGTATTTTTAAATGAACAACATAAAATTGTGGAAAATTGG
Source organism: Arctium lappa (assembly GCA_023525745.1). NCBI lineage: Eukaryota > Viridiplantae > Streptophyta > Magnoliopsida > Asterales > Asteraceae > Arctium > Arctium lappa. The sequence continues at coordinate 13,081,203 of CM042056.1, read as the reverse complement.
AAGTAAAAATCAAAAGTAAGAGCATGCGCAATCGTTTTTCTCCCGTGAAGTTTCAACGAAATATGATCGCATGGGCGTGAAAAGATAAAAAAAAAAAAATCACTATTTTGGATTCTGATGCATTTAAAAAATCGTTAATGAAAGTGGATATCATATCTTGATTAAAAATCTTGCATTAGAGACCATCATTATTTTCAAACAATTCAATTTTTTAATTGAAAAGTTGTGCTTTTTGTATTTGGAAAGCTTCCTTTTGGAAAATAAATTAAGTGTTTAAAAAAAAGTAAATTACATTTTTGGTCCATGCAATAGCGGGTCTAGAATTTTTGTCGAGTAGGGCATATTTAAATTGGATCAAAGGCTCGTAAAACTATTTGATATGATTTTAATTAATTCTAAATTTTGATATCTATAAAAAGGGAAAATTTACCATCATGTCCTTTAATTATAAATGGAACATTAATTAAGGTTGTTAGATTGGAGTGATTAGATGGTTGAAATTGTTTGTTAAGGTTCTCAACATTTTTTGGATTCTCATTTGATTACGGTCATATATATATATATATATATATAGTCTGGGGCTCCAATGAGAAGTAAAGTTATGTTGAGAAGCGTAAAAAAGGGACCTCTACCTCTTGGATGCACATTAGGATGAGATACACCTAATGCACCGGATCAATTCCCGCATCGGATGTCACCCCCTAACCCCCCTCAAGGGGGAGTGTTTATCGCTAGAAGAAGTTCAATCTTGCTACCCATATGCGAGGCGCCACCTTAGCCTTCCATGACCAAGATCGCTCTCATACCTATGGCGTTCGTGATCGACCTCCTCAACTGCGTATCGATCGAAAGGTGGGGCGGCATAGCCCCCAACCAAGGGAGTGGTTACGTCCAATATGTCCCCCCGAGTTCACTCATACCCTTAGGGGCTGAGACTGAATCGGTTCTTTTATCTATGCTTCGCGATAATAGCTCCTCCGCATCCCAAAGCGCACTGCCCTCCTAGGCGCGCACCACTAAGTAATCCAAGTCGGATGATACAAGGATACCCTGATCGCTTGAGGGAGGCTAGTACAGGCAACAATTCGGGTGGCTTCGGAATACCTCCGTAAGCCATCTGAAGGGATGAAGAACACTTGATCTTCTCAATTCTTAAAATGTATTTACTCGCGATCAGGATTCAGGAACATGCTAAAGTGAGAAGCGTAAGAAGAGATTTGGACCTTTGATCACTTTTAGGGGTTGTTTGTTTTTTTAAAAAACCTCTTAATGACTTTTAAGTCTGAATCGTTCAGACCTTTTTACACACCACCTCTTATTATTTATAACTAGAATAAGACTTCAAACTTTAGACATCTTAAAAAACAAACGGCACCTTAATCTCAAACCCACACATGAATCACGATTGATAAGGGGATTGATCAGGTGCATCTCATCTCAATGCACGTCATCCTAATGTGCATCGAAGGTGGAAATCTCTTCTTACCTTTCTCACCATAACATTCATTCTCACGGGAACCAAACCCTTATTTAAGAAAACCATTTTGGAAATTATTAATTTATGAGTAAAATAATAGAATCGAACTATCTTTACAAAAGTAAGGCTGGGCATGCGTAATGGGTTCTTCTTCTATGAAATTTTCACGAAGAAATCATTTAATTTGCATTTTTCAAAAAAAATCTTGTTTTTCATAATATACTAGTAGCGTATAGTATCGCGAAATACATATTTACTCCGTTCTTTTTATATTACTATATAAGAGTTTAAAAAAAATTCTAAATACTTTATAATATAATATAGATATACAATAATATCTAGCTGATAAAAATATTGGAAGTTCGACATGGCACGATGTTGAAAAACTCTCCCTAAGACTATTATTAATCTCACGAACGAATTGAGAAATACTAATTTTACATGTTCACTTAAATTCTCATATGCCCACGACTTCTACCAAAAGAGGGTATTTGATACTATTACATATTGAATAGAATTGATGACAGAGATGAGTTCTCGAGTCTCATTAAACGCACTCATTTTGATATTCACAATCACATGATACACAAATACAGTCATACAGAACTACAATAAAACAAGTTATCTTTCTAAACGGATATCGTCATGATTTATAACGTTTAATAAATGAATTAATGATTCAAAAAACCACCATTGATAATGACACACGAGAATGCATCTTTTTTAGCATAAAAACAAAACCCACAAGTCCACACTCACATTCATGTCTTTAAAGGGATGCCTCTCAAGTCTCTATCTCCATTGATGATTTCAAGCTTTTTAACTCTACTTTGGTCCATCCAATAAATGGTTATTTATTTTTGGTTATTGTATTTTGATATATTGTTTAATTATATTTATATTTTTGTTATTTAATGTGTATATTTATCTCAATTTTATTATTAGATTGGTTGGTTTAATTTAAAAAAAATGATGCAATTAATATGACTACACATATATAAATATATGATTGATAAAAAGTTATATATGAATATATAGAGAACAAACCAAACACAAACCATATAAATATTGAACACTATACAAATCAAGACGGGGGTTCAGGGGAAAACCTCAAAAAAACGAAAAACTGAAGAACACTCTGATAGCCTTTCATCTGGATGGTATGCACTTGTGCATACAGGTAAATTATGTTGTTTTTTGGTTTTTATGCACAAATATGCACAAATGCATGTTACAAATTACCTGTATATCGTCTAGATGAAGGGCTACCAGAGTGTTCCTCAGTTTTTCGTTTTTTTGAGGTTTTCCCCTGAACCGGACCCTACAAATCAATCCCGTTCCTTAATATTGTGTATTTTGAAATTTTTAGACGGTTATCAAATCAATTGCAGATAAGGTTGAGAGTATGGACGGACCTACCCTATGGGGCCTAAGGGGCTGTTTGGCAGTTGCTGAATGGTTTAATATATAATGATTAAGAGGTTTTTATGATATAGTGTAAAATGAAATATGGTTGTTTGCTAATTGTTCATAATGAAATCATTGCTCTTAATGGTTAAGGGAGGGTCAAGATACAAAATCATTAAGAGGATTTTGAAACCATTAAGAGACAGTCTTTTTTTTTTGCCAAACAAGATTTACCTCTTAACGATTCAGATGTTGTCTCTTAATGAAACCATTAAGAGGTAAACAAACAGCCCCTTAGTGTAATTTTGAAGGTATATATAAGTGTGAAACCATAAGTTTTTTGTGGTGAAATCATAAGATTTTTTAAAGATGAAACCATAAACATTAAAAGCTTTAGGCGGTTTAAATGAAAAAAATAAGAAGTAAACCATCCACGATGGTACCGGTTGGAAATCAGTTACACTTTTGACCCTTCAAAAACTTTGGTGGTTTTAATTTACCTAATTTCATTTTTCATTTTTTGTTTATACCCTTATCATATTAGTTAATTATTAGTTAAAATACATTAAAAATATGCATTTTTTTATAAATTACACCATTAAAAAGGTCTCGTCGATACCTTCGAAACGAACCCAATATTGAATATTTTTAAAATTAATTATATTTTTAATGTTAACATAAAAAATAACATATTTTTTAACGTTAATTGCATTCATGTATGGATCCACCACTAGATGGGTGACGACTTTTTGAATAGAAAAAGAAACGTTTGTCTTGGTCACGAACGAAGTCGTACTCAACCACTTCCAGAAGATGAAGCCTCGTAGGGAACAGTTGTAGGCGTTAGCTTATATCTCACTTTTTTTATGAAACTGTTTTTTTTAGCTACACTTTTATTTTAGTATATATTAATATGAAAATTATTTTCTGACACCATACCTAAAATTCCTCGATCGACCTCTGATTGAGAGAAAATTTAAGATCAATTTAATTCAAATCATTGATATTGACATTGATTTGATAATCTGTATATGAACAATTGAGATTGATTTATAGTGGTCGCTATTTATGTAATTGATAAAAATATATAAAAAGCCGCGTTTTTGATAACTTACGTGTTTTTAAACCTTTTGTTTTCACATTTATGATGAGAACCTTTTAATTAATTAAAATTAGGAATGGGACACGTAATATGCAATAGTGAATAAACCCTGCACCTACCAAATCAATTCACATTCCACTATTGATATGTTGTGTTTCTATAAGAGCATCTTCAACAACATTACTAAATTTTTTTAAAATAGAGAATAAAAAGTTAAAATCTCTAAAAACATTTTCTTTCAACTCCAACAGCTTTTCTATTTTAGAGAATCAATCATTATTTATATTATTATAATATTCCATAATTTATTATCCCAATACACTTTTTTTTAAAAAACTTAAAATAAAATGTTAAAAATTGAATCTTATTAGTTGGATTGAATAAAATAATATTTTCTCTCTCCAATTTAGAGATTATAGAGAATTCTCTATATTTAGAGATTTTTTGATCTTTTTCTATTTTAGCAAACCATATAGCAAAACTGTTGGAGAGAAATAGCAAAGAAAAAACCAAAATTTTCTATTTTAGCAATGTTGTTGGAGATTCTCTAAGTTGATCAAGAAGCAGCGATCCACCCAAAGTGCTATCAAGTACAAAATTTTAATTGTACAAATTGTTATTCTTTTTTAACTTAATAAAACATGGTTAAAAAGTTTTAACATAAAAAGAAACATAAATTGTTTTATCGTTTCAAATTGTACACCCATTCAAATCTCTCGGACCTAATGACATCGCTCCTCTTTGCTACCCCCTCGCCACCCATCAAAAAATATAGAAAATGACCATAATACCCCTTATTTAATTGGAGTTAACGAAAAAAGTTAACGAACGTTAGTGGGAGAGACCAAAACCGAAGTAAAATAACAAACGTGACGGACCAAATCCGAGTTTCGATAGTTTAAGGATGATATCCGTTAAAATTGACAAACATCAGAACTAACGGTCACCCGAATCAAACGACCCGAAACTGAATAGCCCGATATAGATTAATCTGAAGTTTATTTAATTTTGTTATTGGTTAATTTTAAAAAGGTTAAAAATAAAATAAGCCGACTAGATAATGGGCCGTCGTACTTATTCGTGATGGGCCAGTTATATCATGGGCCGTAGTACTTATTCCAACTTCCAACTCAGAAAGAGTTATTGCTAGAACCCACCTTTTCAAGATTTGTATTTCTAAATTCTAACTATATATTTAATCAAAATTACTTATAAATCATATATATTATACTTTCATAGGCGAATGATCGTGTGAAAAGATGAGTTAACGGTAAGAAGCGTGAGAAGTGGATCTGAATCGTTGATCTCTTTTAATCTCAATCCCATCCCATGAATTGCGGCTTAAAAAGGAATTGATCGGGTGCATCTCATCCTAATGTGCTTCCATTTCTCATCCAACGGTTGATAACCATTTTCTCACGCTTCTCACCGAAACTCAACCCTACTTTCATAATAATATTATGTTTATATTAATTTAATTGATTAACAAACAGAAATGATTATTTGAAGCATGGTTACAAGGAGACAAATAATTGACTATAAAAACATAAGTATGTAAATGAAATATTGTTTTATGCAAATATGATTTATAAAAATATAAATACAATAATCTATATTTACCTAATCAGAAAAAGAATAATTATTAAATTAAAAAAATGAAAAATAAATTAGGAAATATACCTCAACGAGGTGGGATTAATGCCCGCACGTTGCTGCGGATGGAAAGAAATATTAAGACCATAAATTTGAGCATCACCAATTATGAGAACAAAACATTTTGTGTCTGTTAACAACATCACTATAATTTACAAAATGTCCTATGAGGATGATGTGTGTGTATGATAGGAAGCAAAAATAAATTGGCAAATGGTACATTACATCATTAAACTTAAAAAAAAGTTACATTGTTATTAAACCTAAATTAAATTATAATAAAAATATGAATTAAACAAATTTTACATAAGTTTTGGGTTGGAGAAGACACAGTGATTGAGATGTGATGCATGTTAAGGGATCTTTATTTTATGCTTATATAATAAAATTAATTTTTATAATATAACTTTTATTTATTTAAATTAGAAAATGAAAAAGTTATAAATGATCGAAATGTCATTTACTTAACGGTCAGGAGCTAACAACTTTTAGTTTCGAGGACCAAAACGTTACGCAAATGCAAAATCGAAAGTCTATTTTGGAATCAACAAATTATGGGGACTAAATCCAAGAGGAAAATAAAACTATAGGGACCAAATCTGTAACTCTACAAACATAGAAAAAAAAAATTAAAAGCTCAAGGACCAAATCTGTAAGTTACTAAAAACCTGAAGGACCAAAGCTGTAAATTAATGTATAATGGTATACCAAATTGTCAGCCGCTTTTTTTTTCTTTCTCAATTGATTTGAAAGGGTATTTTTGTAATTTCACTTTCCTGGTAAATGTTATATAATATAATGTATACCTTATGTAAAATACGCAACACATATAGAGTATGTATTTTCAATTAGATTTCTTGTTATTTGATACCAAAAATATTTTCTTTTATAATCTTGATTTTTGGAAGATTTTGTCACCATTTTTAATATTAATTGTTAATCAAAATCACTTGCCAAACTAAATAGAACATCACATTTACCTTTAAATCTAATCTAATACATATATAAATAAGTAACTGGAGTACCACGTGTCGTGTTCTGGTGAGCCGACTTCAGTATTTTTCCGCCTAAACATGTATCTGGATGCATAGCACATACACATTAATTTCTTGGGTGGAAGAAGCCTCTTTATCTAGTCATTTATAATATATTAGAGTTGTTTATTCCTTTAAGCTTGAGCTCCCATCTTCTATTGTTGGTTTGCATACGGACTATACTCAGTTTGAAGGTTTATGCTTCCTAAAGGTTGCTGTTTTGATGAATAGGCTACAAAAGTTGGTGTTATTTTTTCCAAATGGTTGGTTGAGCAACTTTTATATTTTTAGTTGTTTGGCATTCAATTAAAAAATCCACCTAAACTTGATGAATTATATGTTTTTCATTAGCCCTTGGATTGAACCGTTAAATTTTTCATTACTTGAAAAATTTTAATATTCAACGCATCATTTTTTTTATATTTCAAATAATTGTTTGAAAAGTTTGATATTATGAAAATTTTGATGTTTGTATATTATCGTTGATTTTTTATAGAACATTTTATTATTTGTATTCAATTAATATGAAGTCAAAAACAAAGTCCTCAAATTCTTTGAGATCTAATACAAGAACTATTTCTTCAAATAAACTATACGAAATGATTGATTTTTATAAGTTTCACCCTTAGTATTTTTCATTTGGCTTTCATGATAATATATTATTTGCAAACAACCCATAATTAAATGATAAAGAACATTCTATAAATAATCGTATTAATTTTTCAATCACAATTTACAAGAAAGTTTAATACTCGCGCCGCATCACATATATTAAAAAAAAGAATGAATTGTGGATTTGGTCCCTTTTGATATTTTTTGACTAGGGTCCTTATAGTATGTTTATTATGGATTTGGTCCTTGTGATATTCAATTTGTTTTGGCTATGATCCCTTTGACTAACGCCTCCGTTAATTCCGTTAAATCAATGATCATTTTAACATTTTCTTATTCTTTTGTCTTTTCCCATAAAAAAAATAAAAACAATATTTTTATACACACAAGTATATGTATATCTATAATATGATATCAAAATAAATAAAATAAGATATTATTTTATGATTTAATTTGTTTAAATTAAAAAATTAATTATATTAAATACGATTTGATTTTATTGCTTTAGTATTTTTACTTATTTGAGTATAAAAACCTAGTTGGAGTTTATATAGAGTTTTGTTACAAATATGATAATATGTATAAAACTTTCATTTGATTAAAATCTAATTAGTTGATTTTGAGTTTTTTGATTGAAAAGCAATATGAAAACCGGAAACCCTAATTTTAGGATGATAAAATTGAAGTTAATTTCTTAATGGTTTTAATGATTTGATGTTAAAATATCGATGATAAATTTGTTTATTGCAATGATTGAAAAAGAACAATAAATTTAAATTGTCTTTAACATAATTAATTTTTTTAATTTAAACAAATCAAATTATTAAACCAATATTTATTTTATTCGCTCTAAATAAAATAAGATATGTTTTTATGATTTTGATTTGTTTAAATTAAAATTTTTAATTAGATTAAAATAATAAAGTCATATCTTTTTCCATCATTGCAATAAAACAATAAAGTTAAATATAATTAACTCTGTAAGATTTAAACAAATCAAATCATACAATAATGTCTATACAGGGGTAGTTTAATTTGCAACCCATGAAAATATTACAACCAATGCAACCTACTTCTTAACCGTTGGATTAATGATCGACGGTTACAATACATTTGGGTCCAATATTTTCAATTAAAAAAATCAAAAAAATAAAAACAAAATAACCACGGTTAAGATATTTAATATATATTTACAGTTTATACCCCTATAATTATTTAGTTAGTTACTTTATACCTTTTAATTTTCTATTTTTCATTTTTCATTTTCATCATATTAACACATAAAATCGTATATTAACTAAAATACGTTAAAATAATACGTTTTAATTTTAACAAGTTACACCATTATAATCGTCTCTTCGAAATCTTCGAAATGAGCCCAATATTAAATATTTTTGGATTTAATTATTTAATTATATATCATATGTACTACATAAAACGTATGAAACGTATGCATATGCTATTTTTCTTTTTACTATAAAACATAAAATGTATTATATATCATATATACTACATATTTTTGGACAAATTATTCATAATTTATGTTATTCTTTTTTTTTACCATTTTACTAATAACGATATTTTTAGTCCAATGGTTGGATATCGTTATTTTTACTAAAATATCGTTATTCTACCATTTTAGTAAAAAATAACGATATTCTACCATTGGACTAAAAATTTCGTTATTCTACTAAAAATATCACTATTCTACCATTTTAGTAAAAATAACGATATTCTACAATTGGACTAAAAATAACGATATTTTAGTAAAAATAACGATATCCTACCATTGGACTAAAAATAACGATATTCTACCATTGGACTAAAAATAACGATATTTAAGTAAAAATAACGATATCCTACCATTGGACTAAAAATATCGTTATTAGTAAAATGGTAAAAAAAAGAATAACATATATTATGAATAATTTGTCCAAAAATATGTAGTATATATGATATATAATACGTTTTATGTTTTATGGTAAAAAAAAATAGCATATGCATACGGTTCATACGTTTTATGTAGTACATATGATATATAATTAAATAATTAAATCCAAAAATATTCAATATTTGGCTCATTTCGAAGGTTTCGAAGAGACGATTATAATGGTGTAACTTGTTAAAATTAAAACGTATTATTTTAACGTATTTTAGTTAATATACGATTTTATGTGTTAATATGATGAAAATGAAAAATGAAAAATAGAAAATTAAAAGGTATAAAGTAAACTAACCAAATAATTATAGGGGTATAAATTGTAAATATATATTAAATATCCCAATTCAATCACCAACCACTCCCCTGTGTAATCCTTCAAACGCGGACATATCCTTCCAAACGCGGACCAACTCCGTGTTCAACAGTAGAAATGCGGACTTAACCCTCGTTTTGACCCACACGTGGATCCAAACAGTACCCGTCCGCGTTTTTTGAAAAAACGCGGACCTAAGGGGTATTTTGGCAAAAATTACAAGATTTGGGGCACTTTAGGTACTGATTTTTCAAAAAAGGGTATTTTAATTAAATTACCTTTATTGTATATATGGTAATGTTAGTCATTTATTAATGTAAAAATGAGATTTAATTTAGGAAAACAAATTTTAATCATACGGATCCTCTATTTTTGATTTTGATTAATCATTGATTGATTAAAATATTAATATAAAATTAAAATATTTAATTTTTCAAGTATTCATATGAAATTACCTCCAGGCACAAATTTATTAATATAGTGAAACATAATGAATTTGATATAGTGAAACAAAATATTAATACGGTGAAACCTGATGAAACATAAAATGTTAATATAGTGAAACATGATGAAACAAATTTGATATAGTGAAACATAATGGAAAGGTAATGAAACAAAATATTAATATAGTGAAACCCGATATAGTGAAACCTGATGAAACAGATTTGATATAGTGAAACATATTTGATATATTGAAACATCATGGAAAGGTAATGAAACAATAATGGTAATGAAACTTAACTGGGTTTTTACATACTGTATATTGATGAACAGGTAATAAAAAGATAGTCTTGATATATTGTTATTATCTTTTATTAATAAATTAATTAATTTATTACCATATATAATTATTATCTTTTATTATTAAATTAATTAATTTATTACCATATTTCATCTTTGTTGCCAAATTTGAAACATAAAAGAAAAAGACACATTTACCCTTTTGACATATTATTATTATCTTTTATTAATAAATTAATTAATTTATTACCGTATATAATTCAAATTAATCTTAACCATTGATTAAAAAGATCAATGGTTGAAATTTGGTTTCCAAAGTTTCCAATGAAATTTGGTTTTCAATTGAAACCACCCATATATATATAGTGGAAGGATATTTTGCAACCCTGAAAAAGGTTGCAACCCTTACAACCCACATCTTAACCGTTGGTCAAAACTTAGAAAACTCATCTTTCATTGTGCACAACTGCACATGAGGACAAATCTTAACCATTGATCAAAACTTAGAAAACTAATAAATAGTTAATACATAATAAGGTTAATTGAGAAATGATTAAGGACAAAATTGAATATTTGAATCAGCGTCTACCTTGTTTGACTTTTTATTTTATTTTTTAATTAAAAAAACTTTACCCCTTTAAACTTTAAAATAAATTATCTTAAAAATTACTAATATTTTAATCAAACAAATTACATCAAAAAAACGAAAATTTCGTGTTATTCAATATGACATCCATCTCGATATAGTTTTTTTTTTTTTTTTCGTTTTAACCGTTTTTTACGTGAAATTCTATATGTGTACCATTGATGTAATTTGTTTGGTGGCATTGTTTCTTTTTTATCCAATTATTGATGAATAGTAAGGGGCATTTGGTTCATAGAACAAAATTTAATGGAATTGGAATCCATTGAAGTAATTTGATTTTGAAGAAATTGAAATGAAATTTGACCACGCGTTTGGTTGGTAGGAATTGGATAAAATTCAGTTCTTTCATATTAGATAAGGAATGATGAATTTCTTGATTTGTGGAATTCAATGAAATTCAAAGGATTGCATCATGATCCTGTTGTCCACAAGTGAAGGCACTGAACGGGATTTGTCTTATGAACAATTCTTTCATGTTGACCATGTAATATGTGAATCAAACAAAGGAATTGGAATTTGGTCAAAGAAATTATCCATTCCAATTCCTTTTAATTTTTCCTTCAAAATCTATGAACCAAACACCCTCTTAGTTTTAATCTCTCATGTTATTTTTTGATAAAAATAAATTAGCTTATAAGTTAACTTATTTTTAAATTATCGTTTGGAGCTTTTTAACACTTTTTTTTCAATTATAACACTGATTAATATTAATTATTAATTATTATTATTTATTATAAATGACTATTAATTATTTATAAATATTAACAACTAATTATAAATAAATATTAATTATTGATAAATATTAATTTATAGCAATTAAAATTATTAATCAATTTTAATTATTACAAGATATATTAATAATTATTTTTAAATATTATCAACTATATCACTTATTTTTATTATTCATTATATTTAGATATTAAAAAACAAATATAACAATTCTAAAAATGTTTATCATATGATATTATTAGAAAGTTGTTGTAAATTATATTGTTAAAAATTTGTTTGAATTATATTGTAAAATATTTGTAATTGAATATTTTTCAAGATGTTCTTTTTAATTATTTTACATGTTTATAAGCTAGTTTTTGTCAAACATAATTTATTCATCAACTAGTTTGCCAATTATATAACATAAATTTTGTTTTATAATATTTTTATGTAACAAATTTAAATATTTTATATTTTGTATTTAAAGGTGTTAATGGTTAAAATCCAATAAATTTAGGTTGAATCAATCAAATTCAATATCTATTCCAGTTATCAATCTAACTGTTGATTGGATCTGATCGGATTTGTTTCATCCATCATATATTGTCATTGATTATCAGTTAGATCAAATTGGGTCCATCTATTTTTTTTTATCAAATTTTCCAATCAATTAATCCACTATTTATGGGCCGTTTACAAAATACTTACCCGGTAAGTGCTTATCGGATAATTTACCATAGCGGATGAACATGACAAGAGGATATGATCTTACCCGGTAAGAGCAAGGATAAAGATAAAGAGTATTACCCGGTAAGAGAGAGTGACAACTCTTACCCGGGTAAGCGTTTATCGGGTAAATTGTTGTATAAGATACCATTGTGATGATTAAAATCTTACCCGGTAAAGCAAGTTAGTGTGTCGAGTTTTGTTGGTAAGCGCTTACCGGGTAAGCATTTGGGTAAACGGTCCCTTAGATATTTATTCATATATCTTTCTAATTTTCTTATAAAACAATACATACAAATTTCAAATAAAAACAATTAGATATCTAATTTTGGTTAGTTAATTCCAATTAAAGCATTCCTTTAACATTGGATCGGATTGTTTTTGTTTTTTTAGATTCTCCAAATCTATCCAATTTAAATGTTAAAATTTTGAATTCATTCCATTTACAATTATTATTAATTTATTCGAATTAAATCATCCGATTATATTTTAATTAAATATTTTTTATACACCCTAATTCTTCCTTTTATATAATACTAGAAGCGTACTCGCGCAATACAACGGGATACATCACGATTTTAATGTTTCATTTTATTTTTTTGTCGATTTATAGTACGATTTTGGATGGTTTTGAGAAAGTGATAATGTTTTTTTTTATAAATTTTTTTAATTTATGCTTAATAATATAATGTTTTTTATATAAAAAAAAATTAAGTATTTTATTAGAATTCAATGATTATCTTATATATTTTAATGACATCTAGAAAAAATAATCAATTACATATTTAATAATATAATTAAAATAAAATTATAGTAATATAATATATTAATTAATAGTGATACATGGAAAAGTCTGCATAAAAGGAAGGCCCTACACATACCAAATTGGTGGGTGTTAGAAGCCTGCAGTAGTAATATGTATCTTATGCTTTAATATTTGTAAATTAAGAGATTTTTAAAATCTTGCATAAAATGATGTTACTTTATACCTAATAATTTGTATTTAAGAGTTTTTTATCCTTGTTTTATAATATAGTATAGATATAGATAAAATATATTATGTATCAATAATACTTTATTCTGATTAAATCATCCAATTATCTTTGAATTGAATGATTTTTTATACACCCTAACTCTTCCTTTTATAAAATATAAAATACATTATTTATCAATAATAATTTATTCTAATAAAATCATCCGATTATATTTGAATTGAATAATTTTTCATACACCCTATTTTTTCCTTTTATAAAAACTTTAAATACACTATTCATTAATAATTAAAAAAAAAAACGTAGCTTTTATTTGTATTGGGAGATACAACGATCCGTTTCCAAAGGGGTCCTGCTCCAACGTTAACATTTTCGACCGTTGGAAACAACCACTATAAATAATCAAACCCTCTCATTATCTCCTTCATCCCAAAATTAACCACAGTCTCTCTTCTTCTGCTCAATTTCTCTCCGATTGCTTTTGTTTTCTCCGATCGAGATTCAGAAATGGCTTCCGGTGGTGCAATCCTCACTCTGTTTATTCTGGTGATCTCCGCCGCCACTGCCGCCGTTGCTCGAGAATACTCGGAGTTTTCATCGGCACCAGCTCCTGCTCCGATGGAAGCCGGATCTGCAGTTCCGGTGACTCTTTCAATGGTTGTCGTCGCAGCGTCGCTGCTGGTTTCTGTCGCCGGAATCATGTTCTATTAAGAGGAATTTATTTGATTTTATATGCCCTAATATTTTCCCCTCTTTTTGCCCTAATATCTAATCAGGGTGTTATATGTTATGGTTCGATTATAAATTAAATTTATTATTTATTATTTGTGAATTTTGATTTATTTCTACTTTGCTTCTTTGAATTATCGTCAATGATATGTTGTCAATTTTACCAAAATAATATATTTATAAATATTACATTAAACTTTAACAATTTTTTTTTTTTAATCAAAATGTCGTTCTCAAAATTATTGTAATAAATGTATTTTCTTTAGAATTAAACTTCAAGAAATGTTTTAAAAAAAATCACTACAGTTTTTAAAATTGTTAATGTGGTTGAATGATTTTTATTAAAAAGTATAAAATTGGATGCTTTATGATTGAAAAAATTGAATCAAAATGAAACTTTTTAACCTTATTTCTCTTTGAAGGGAATTTATTTTAAAAATAATCAATGGGAACTAACTTGCGTAATCTGTTTGAGCAAAAATAATCAAAATCTTTATTTTGAAGTGGTGAAATTCTCCCAATTTAAAAACTTTCCAAAAATGATTACTAATGAGATCTTTGAAATTAAATGTTAATATTTATAAATTGTATTAAAATATTTTCTAATAATGTATTGTAATATTGAATATTGTTTTAGAATCAAACAACAAAATAACAATAAAATAAAAATATCTCGTCATTGAAAATTCACAATGTTTTGCTTTGAAGCTTTAATTTATGGTCTCACATCCTCACAAAAATAGGTTGATCTCATGTGAACCCAACAAGTGAGTTTTAATCGATTGTTTTGCAAATTTATCGCACATGCATAACATCAAATTTATTCCAAATCAAATAACAAGATGCAAATTTTATGTAACACCCCGATTTTAGGAAAATATAATTTCAAGTTAATACAAATGGGTATTTTAAGGGAAAAAAGAAGAAATAGGATTTTAGACTCGAATCCTATATTTTATAGCTTTGTTAGGCGAATGGGTTCGATTACGACGAGCCCAATGGTTCTTTTCGGGCAAGAAAAATGAAGAAAATCGGGGGGCAGTGCTCCACGCGGATGGATCAGCGCCACCATCCGTGCGGAGCCACTATGCGCATTAAGGGAGGAACCGGTCCCAAACCTCATTTTTCACATAAACCTTCAAATCTCTTCCCCTTTCTCTCCCAAACCGACCCCCATCCTCCCCAATCGAACCCTAACTCATTTTTGGGGGATTTCCTCCTAAAATTACATGATTCTTCATCATCTAGCCAGTTTGGAGGTGAGAAACATAACCCTTCATCTTCATCTTCTTCATCAAGTTATCAAGGGTTTCATCCACCCTTGTTCCCCCTTTCGTAGATTGGAAGTTTGTGACCATTTTGTTGACCTAAAGGTGTGTTGGTGGTGGATTCAAGCCATTGGTTAAGGTAAGACTCTATTATGGAAATTAGGGTTTTGGGTATAGATGAGATCTTCATGTAAAATGTTGGGGAACGATTCTATACGGTTGAATATCTATGTTTATGGTTGGAATCTTGTGGATCTTGGTTTTGGAGGTTTTGGTTTTGAGGATTCAAGTTTCTTCAAGGAAGCTCTAAGTGGGTAAAATCTAGATTTAACCTAAATCTAGCAAGGTGAGTTCAAGTTATTTTGTGAAAACTATGTACATGCCAAAATATATATTTTAAAGTAAAAATATGTTTTGCTTGGTGATTGTCAGTGTGTTGAGTATCTTGAGAAGTTTTCATATTTAGTAAAGTTGGGTTATTTGAATATAATGAAATGCCCACATTTGGGATCTGGATATTTTGATAAACAAATAGCATGATTTATGCATTTGGTGATTTTGTACAAATGAAGTATATTTTATGATTTATGCATTTTTGGTGATTTTTGTACATATGAAGTATAATGTATAACTTATGCATTTTTGGTGTATTTGATTCCATAAATCATTTGGAAAATACATGTCTCAGTGTTATGAGACATATTGGAAAACATAAGAGTATGAGCCCATTTGGAAAATCTTTTGTCCCAATACGTGATGAGTTTTGGGTTAGTCAAATCTTTGAGTAAATGCGTTTTTCTACGTGGGGATCGGTATTTGTTGGTCAAAAGAGTTTTGAGCATTTTAGCTTGATTTTGACTTAAAAGAGCTTTGAGGACATTTGTCCGTTTTTAATGGCTCAATGTGGAGCCCCATTTACAATTTACATCTTAATGCATCTTATTGCATATTAATGTTAATTACACGCTCGAGTGCGTTGGTCTTATGTGTAGTCATGTAATGTTAGACTGTGTTGTATTGGATCCATAGACACGTAAGTCAGTCTTTATGTGTTGGTCAATTTGGGTATTACGGGGTTGGACTCTGGGACCCATGTTTTATGACCTTAACCTTTCAAGTGTACACTAGGAGGGCTGAGTCCGGTTGTGCTATCGTGTTGATGGGCGTTTGGGGCCTCCGCCATGTCGGGGCAATGCCATGGTTATAACCCCCGCCAGGGCCGTTCCTGATATTTTGGAGGTCCTGTACAAAAAACTAAATGTGCTTTTAATTTTTTTTTTCATATTCTTTATTAAATTACTTTTTATTATATTTGTCTTATAATAAATTGTCCATCTTTTTTCTCTTTTGACACTAAATTTTACTTGTAAAGTTATTATATTAGTGTGGATTCAAAATTTGTAATTAATTCTTTAACTTTTAATTAATGTTAGTGTTTTAACTTTCATAACTCATCCAATAAAGGGTCTATAAGGAGAAAGGAGATGTGAAATACCATGGTATGGAGGAGATATGGATAACAATCGTCTTTCTATAAAATTGATCAGCCATTATCGGTAATTACAAAACCCATATCAACAAGAACGTATCATCATTAAAAATCAATATATTAAAAATTAAAAATGTGCCAAAAAACATACGGAAAAAACAAGGTTCTAAATAGCATGAGACGTGTCGTGGCGGCGAGGTCAAGCCTCAAATTAAGTTATAAAATATGTTTTCTAACATATGTAAAATTATATATTTTACGACGAGGTCACGATGTTTCTCAAGGCGTGACTTATGGCGACAAATTTGTATATCATATATAAAATTATATTCATAAACATATGTTTTCTACTATAACTCAATAAATCAATGATACTAAGCAATTTAAATTAAGTTATATATTAAAAACTAACAAATAAGACATTAAAAAGATAAGTAAAATCAAATACCGTGTTATAAAAACCGCGCATTACGCCATGGCGGGCCTCAGGCATAACGTGGCGTGAGACACAAGCCTTGAGCCACGGCGCGCCATGGCGATTGTTACGGCGAGCTTTTTCGAACATTGGGAAAAATCGACAAAAACTAAAAAATCTAAATCTATTAAATATTCAAAGAAAAATATAATGAAATATCATTAAAAAAAAACTAAAAAACGAACGTCATTCAGAGTATCTCTATCAACTATTTTATAAATTTTTCTAAAATAGACAATCTAAATTTAATGTCTCTAATAAAATTACATCCAATTCCGATAACTATTTTATTTTTACAATTTCAACATTATTTATATTATTAAAATATTTTATAAGTTTATTATCTCAAAACATTTTAGAAAAACATTATAGAAAATTAAAAGCTAAGATATAAATTAAGAACTTTAGATTTGAATTTTGGAGGATAAATCGTATAGAAAACATCTTAATAACAATCATATTATTAATTTAATTATCATAGTAAAAAGAATAATAAAAAATAATATATTTAAGTCCAAAAAAGAAAAAATTAAAGTAAAGAAATGGCTAAACGGTTTATAATTATATACCAGAAAATCTTTAATAAATTAATAAAAAAAAAGCTATTTTTTTAAATAAAAAAAAGATTAATTGAAAAAATTTAAATGTGCAAAGAAGGGGATTCGAACCCTGGTGGGAACTATGCTTACACGCCTCTACCACTACACGCCTTTGCCACTACGCTGGAGTTGCTTTCATTTAGGCATTTGCATTAGATTTTTATATAGTGATTTTTATTATAAGTAAAAAAAATCGGAGGACCCCCGACGATCGGAGGCCCTGTGCGGTAGGACCACTCCGCACACCCTAAAGAACGGCCTTGCCTCGTAATCAACCAAAAAACAAAAAAACCTTGCTAAATCAACCAAAAAACCGAAAAAAAAAACTCTTGAAATCAATCAAAAAAATCGAAAACATCCCTCGGAATCGATAAAAAAAACCCTAAAAATCCCTCAAAATCTAGCAAAAAACTTTAAGAAATCCCTCGAAATGGTGGAATGAGAATAAAAACACATCAAGAAATATTGAACGTTAAAAAAATGAAAACATGTCGATAAAAACCGTACTTTTTGTAATTATTTTTTGTTTATATTTTATAGTGCCACCGTATGAAAAAATTTCTAGATCCGTCCCTGGTCTAAACATTAAAATCACCAAACACCCATTTGGCTGAGGGCCACATGCGAGCTTGTACAGACAACTTCTTGATGACTAGTATCAGAGCATGTTTCAACTGAAGGCTGAAGCAATGACAAGCAACAGAGAAGTGAGTGTTGTCGATAGTTCTCACTCTTACTTCTATGGGTGCTTTACAATTGAGGGGAGTTTAGGGTCAACTATTTATAGGTCTCAATGTACAAGTCTAGAACATTCTACCTGGATATTTTGATAAAAGGATCTAAAGACAAACCCTACATGGGTGAGGAGTCTTCTAGAATATGCTTGGTGCTTCTTAATTTCTCTTCAAAGCTCCTGCATGCTCTTGAAGGGTCTAGAATAATCCGGCCTCTCAGGGAACCTTCCTACAGGAGGTGACACAGGATTTAAGTGATCTAAACTAGTTTTGCAATATATTAGGAAAAAAAAAACTTATCTATCATCATGGCGATCGTATAGAAAACTTTAGATTTGAATTTTGGAGGATAAATCGTATAGAAAACATCTTAATAACAATCATATTATTAATTTAATTATCATAGTAAAAAAGAATAATAAAAAATAATATATTTAAGTCCAAAAAAGAAAAAATTAAAGTAAAGAAATGGCTAAACAGTTTATAATTATATACCAGAAAATCTATAATAAATTAATAAAACAAAGCTATTTTTTAAATAAAAAAAGATTAATTGAAAATTTTTAAATGTGCAAAGAAGGGGATTCGAAATCTGGTGGGAACTATGCTTACACGCCTCTACCACTACACGCCTTTGCCGCTACGCTGGAGTTGCTTTCGTTTAAGTATTTGCATTAGATTTTTATATAGTGATTTTTATTATAAGTAAAAAAAATTCGGAGGCCCCCCGACGATCGGAGGCCGTGTGCGGTAGGACCACTCCGCACACCCTAAAGAACGGCCTTACCTCGTAATCAACCAAAAAACAAAAAAACCTTTCTAAATCAACCAAAAAACCGAAAAAAAAACTCTTGAAATCAATCAAAAAAATCGAAAACATCCCTCGGAATCGATAAAAAAAACCCTAAAAATCCCTCAAAATCTAGCAAAAAACTTTAAGAAATCCCTCGAAATGGTGGAATGAGAATAAAAACACATCAAGAAATATTGAACGTTAAAAAAATGAAAACATGTCGATAAAAACCGTACTTTTTGTAATTATTTTTTGTTTATATTTTATAGTGCCACCGTATGAAAAAATTTCTAGATCCGTCCCTGGTCTAAACATTAAAATCACCAAACACCCATTTGGCTGAGGGCCACATGCGAGCTTGTACAGACAACTTCTTGATGACTAGTATCAGAGCATGTTTCAACTGAAGGCTGAAGCAATGACAAGCAACAGAGAAGTGAGTGTTGTCGATAGTTCTCACTCTTACTTCTATGGGTGCTTTACAATTGAGGGGAGTTTAGGGTCAACTATTTATAGGTCTCAATGTACAAGTCTAGAACATTCTACCTGGATATTTTGATAAAAGGATCTAAAGACAAACCCTACATGGGTGAGGAGTCTTCTAGAATATGCTTGGTGCTTCTTAATTTCTCTTCAAAGCTCCTGCATGCTCTTGAAGGGTCTAGAATAATCCGGCCTCTCAGGGAACCTTCCTACAGGAGGTGACACAGGATTTAAGTGATCTAAACTAGTTTTGCAATATATTAGGAAAAAAAAAACTTATCTATCATCATGGCGATCGTATAGAAAACTTTAGATTTGAATTTTGGAGGATAAATCGTATAGAAAACATCTTAATAACAATCATATTATTAATTTAATTATCATAGTAAAAAAGAATAATAAAAAATAATATATTTAAGTCCAAAAAAGAAAAAATTAAAGTAAAGAAATGGCTAAACAGTTTATAATTATATACCAGAAAATCTATAATAAATTAATAAAACAAAGCTATTTTTTAAATAAAAAAAGATTAATTGAAAATTTTTAAATGTGCAAAGAAGGGGATTCGAAATCTGGTGGGAACTATGCTTACACGCCTCTACCACTACACGCCTTTGCCGCTACGCTGGAGTTGCTTTCGTTTAAGTATTTGCATTAGATTTTTATATAGTGATTTTTATTATAAGTAAAAAA
Organism: Arctium lappa; assembly: GCA_023525745.1. Taxonomy (NCBI): domain Eukaryota; kingdom Viridiplantae; phylum Streptophyta; class Magnoliopsida; order Asterales; family Asteraceae; genus Arctium; species Arctium lappa. Next base: position 13,060,584 of record CM042056.1, on the reverse strand, counting down.
AATTCGGAGGCCCCCCGACGATCGGAGGCCGTGTGCGGTAGGACCACTCTGCACACCCTAAAGAACGGCCCTGACCCCCGCCCGTGTCGGGCCTTTGCGGTATTCATGGTAATATTCGCTAAGGTCAGCTGTCTCTTTTGGTGTAGCTTGAAGGGAGTCGTAGGAACACTTGGGCTTTCATGTCGTGAAGTGTCATACGATTAACGTTGTATGAGTGACATACTTTTGTGTTCCTCCACTATCAATGGATACGAGTCTCCCCCGTTGTCGGCCAACAATATTTTGGATATTTAATTGTCTATGTTTTAACATTTGGATTTCATTCCATTTTATGGTGGCGTGAGTATTGAATGTTAGTTCCATGTTTTCTGTAACAATCTGAACAATTATTTACATAATAAAATAACATTCATTACTAAATACTGTCCCAAGCTTACAATGTTCTTTACTATCAACTATTACACAACTGAGTTTCCCAAAAAGATAGCTATGGCAAGAAGTCTTCTATCTCCTGCTTAAAGCTCACACCTTCTCTTTACCTTTATCTGCTACTTTTCGATTACCTGAAACAGGATTAAAATTTCGAAATAGCGAGGGTTAGACCAATTCATGCTTAAGCTTCTTAGGTTTCTCATTCAATTTATGCACAAAATTAGGAGACACAAAAGAACGATTTGCTCCTGAATCAAACAATACTTTTGCATAATTTGAATCGATAAAGAAAGTACCTGTCACTACATCAGGTATCTCCGCCGCTTCTTCCGCTGACATATTGAACACTCTAGCTCTAGCTTTAGCTGGCTCTCCCTTTTTCTCACTTCCTTTTTCTACACTTCCTCCAACGGTTCCCTTTTTCAACTGTGGACAATTGGTCCTGATATGATCAGGAGATCCACACTGATAACAAGACCTCAAATTCTGGCAGTCCCGAGCCAAATGCCCAACCTTCCCACACTTATAACAGCCCTCTTGATTAATCTTGCATTCTCCCTTATGCATTCGATTACACTTACTACAGGGCTTATTTTCAAGCTTACTAACAGGACGCTGATCAAACTTAGTAAACTTAACTGGTTTGAAGTCACGAACTGTTCCTCCCCACTTTCTTTTATCTCCACTTCTCTCAGTGGCTTGTCTGTTCTTTTCTTTCTCTCTCATCTCCGCCGCATTTACTGCCATTTGAAAAGTCAATGGTTCTTTATTCGAGACAAATTCCCGAATATCACTTCTTAATCTAAAGACGAAACGTTCTACTCGTCTTTCTTCATTCGGCACATAGATTCGTGCAAATCTAGACTTTTCAATAAACTTTGTAGCATACTCTCGCACTGACATTCCTTTCTGCTCTAAACCCAAAAATTCTTCTTCCAGCTTTTTAACTGCCGCCAAAGGGCAGAACTGTTCTTGAAATCTTTTAACAAAATCACCCCAAACCAATTCTTTAGCTACCACAGAACTTTGACCTCCGGATTCTACATCCCACCACATCACCGCTTCATCTTTCAGCATTGACAAAGCATAAACTACTTTATCCTCTTCTGCACACTTACTCGTATCAAATGCTAACTCTATACCTTTTACCCATCTTAACGCTACTACGGGATCACATTCCCCTTTGTACGTAGGAGGCTTGCAAGCAGCAAACTCCTTGAAACTACATCCTTTTCCTGATACAGCTTTAACTGACACAATGGGACCTGACTGAGGATGACTTCCCATTCCAGTTACTGGTGATTCGGCTACCTCAGTTGCTACTTTATCTTCACTCTTTTCTCTACTTGTCGAAGCTTCATTTGTACGCTGAGCCAACAAAGCATTCAACGTTTCTTGTAACTTTCCCATTTCTGCAGTAAAGGTTTCTTGCGTAACAAAACCTTGCGTTCTGTCTCTACCACGGTTTCCCGTCTGCTTTCGACCCCTCACAGAAGCCGAACTTTCTTGATGAGAAGTTTCTTGCTCATCTCTTATCTCTACACTTTCATTCTGACGTATACCACGACTCGTCTTCCCACCTCGAGTTCCCACATTGGAAACTCCTATCTGAGTAGTTGTTTTCTGAACTGTCTTACCTTTAGGTCGACCTCGACTCTTTCCTTGGATAGCAGTAGGGTTGACATTAGTCATTCGCTCTTCTGCAATGACTTCATTCTCTGGATCCATTTCTGGATTTACTACAGATCTACTCCTGGTCACTCGCTCAGACATACTTCTGCTAAGAATAAACATAAGATATTCAATCTGACATTCTAAACATTACGGCAGTTTAAGCACAGGCATGCACTTGTAAATTCACAATTACACTGGCCAGATGGAATTCCAAATTTACCTTACATGCTAGTCCTTAATACCTTAATGTTATCTTCTTACGGTCTTCCTACTACTCAGTTGTGTTTCTACTATCTCAGTTTAAGTCTAGGCCCATCTGGTCACCTAGATCCCTTAAACTAGGGCTCTGATACCAATTGTAACAACCTGAACAATTATTTACATAATAAAATAACATTCATTACTAAATATTGTCCCAAGCTTACAATGTTCTTTACTATCAACTATTACACAACTGAGTTTCCCAAAAAGATAGCTATGGCAAGAAGTCTTCTATCTCCTGCTTAAAGCTCACACCTTCTCTTTACCTTTATCTGCTACTTTTCGATTACCTGAAACAGGATTAAAATTTCGAAATAGCGAGGGTTAGACCAAAGGTCTAGTGAGTCCCCTCCAAGCACTACTACAACAGTTCAAATATTAATTAAAACATTTAAACAAAACTGTGTATCTCAATACATAACTTGCTCTTTAAATCACTTTAAAACATATTATGCTTCGCAGGCACAATAAAACTACTGGCCATCACTGATCACTTTCTACGCTCGCAAGCGTACTTTAAACTACTGACCAACATTCCCGTCAAAGACGGTATGTCTGTCTCGCACTGCCTTATTTTAGGGACACACCCTAATGGCATAAACGGGCCACACTCCCCGGTACGAGCAGACGGGTCACACTTCCCGACTTAGGTCAATTATGACTCAAATGTATGCATACACTGAGTCCTGCCAGTATATAAAACAAGTTTATATACCCTGAGCATAAACATGCCCAACTAATTAAATCAATCATTTGAAATAATTCTGCTAACTTTCAATATTTTAAATGCGCAGTATATAAAAACTCACATTTATAAAATAACTGCTCAAATCATAAAAGATTTAGTTGAAAGACTCACCTCTGATTCTTCTGAATTAAACTCTGACTTCTATTGATTAACACCACCTACGATGGTATTAAAACAAAGATAAGCTAACTTGCAACTAACACTTTTTCTTTTAAAAGACTCATCAATTGAAATCTACTGTTTTTAACCCGGTCAAAACCAATCTGATTAAAAACCTCTTGTACCAAATATCAAACTATCGGTCTAACAAATAGACCGAATAACACTGTTCTAACCATAACATCGGTCGAATCTCTATCGGTCATTTACAACCTACCGGTCGAACATCCTTCCGGTCCTTTACAACATATCGGTCGAATACTACCGGTCTTATACAACATACCGGTCGAATCCCATCCGATCTTATACAACATACCGGTCGAATCCCATCCGGTCTTATACAACATACCGGTCGAATCCCATCCGGTCCTTTACTATATCGGTCGAAAGCATATGACCGATACATCATCTTCCGGTCTTTATCAAGAACATAAGTCGGCTAAACACAGTTCAACCCAGAAAACTTTTGATCGATTCAATCGATTAAATACACGGTTAAAAGCTTGATTAACACGTCTATTTACCGACTATAACATGCAGATAGAAGCATGAAGCTAAAAACATACCTCTATTTGGCAAAATGATCGATTCCTTCACGATCTCTTTATCTTTTCTCTCTGCCTTCTTTGCTTCTTTCTTTCAGTCTTTCTTAAGTCGGCTCAAAATTTCTAAATATCAGTATGCTAATTGAAGAGGAAAACACATATCTGATATTTAAGGTGTATAAAACCAAAGTTTCAATAAACCCCCTGAACTTTGGGTCTCACTTCACTTTCTCCCCCCAACTTCCAAAATTAGTAAAATTTCAAAACTGGGTATTACAATCTTCCCCCCTTAAGAGAATTTCGTCCCCGGAATTCTATCGCTAAACAACTGGGGATACTGAGATTTCATATTTGCCTCTACTTCCCACGTAGACTCTTGCCCTTGGTGAAATTTCCACTGAACTTTCACTAAGCGAATCTCTTTGTTCCTCAACTTCTTTATCTTGAGGTCTGTAATTGCTACAGGCTCCTCAATATAACTTAGTTTCTCATCTACATGAATATCTTCTAAAGGAACAACTATATCTGCTTCTGCCAAACACTTCTTCAGATTTGACACATGAAATGTGGAATGAATCCCACACAAACTTTCTGGTAGATCAAGTTCCTAAGCCACTTCACCAACACGACTGGTGATGATAAATGGTCCAACAAACCTTGGTCTTAACTTTCCTTTCTTTCCAAATCTGACTACCCCTTTCCAGGGCGACACTTTTAGCATTACCTTATCTCCTATATGAAACTCTATCGGTTTCCTTCGTCTATCAGCATACATTTTCTGACGATCTTGAGCAATCTTCAATCTTGCTCGAATCTGATCAATTTTATCAGCTGTCAGCTGCACAATCTCTGGTCCTGCTAACTGACGTCCACCCACCTCATTCCAACATAGAGGTGTTCTACACTTACGACCATACAAAGCTTCAAACGAGTACTTCAGAGGTGCATCAGGTCTCGGCTGGGGCGATACTGTGAAGAGATGAGAATTAGATTTATGCTTGGGGGTGAGTAGTTTGGTGAAACCTTCCCCTGTTATCTTGGGCTATAGCAATTTGTATTTGGGTTTAGTAACACCTGACCTTTAATAGTCTACGTGTAAGACTTTATTTATTTTGGTTGATGGTTAAATCTAGAATAGTATTTCAAACATGGACTTGTCGTAAGATATTTTATCTTTCTTTGAGGCATTATTGAAAATTTTAAATTAGTTGCTCCTTCCAAATTTGAGGGTGTTACAAGTTGGTATTATAGCACGTTTGAGAGAATTAGGTGTTGATTTTGGATGCCTAGACTCAAACTAGCGTACTTTTAAGTGATTGAAAGTGAAATTGCACCATTAGGTACTTTATGATAGGATATTTTGAGGTCAATCGAGTCGCTAGAAACAGGAAACTCGTCGAGGGTAGCAAGGATGATCATGTACGGTACATTCATAATTGCACATGGCCAGTGTTATGGTGAACCTACATGTTACATGGGTATGCTTGAACTACTTTGGTGTGATGACTGTTGGGGTAGTGAAGAAGTTTCTAAGTGAGTACCCGATAGAAGAGTTGATGTTTATAGCATCGTCATTTGGAGTGATGGATAAGCATGATAAATACATTAAGTTGACCATTTTGAGTCGGGGTTATTGGTTGGTTTAGAATCATAGACTTAGGGAATCGACATTACTCGAGGAGAAATTGTAAAGTGAACCTATGAAGTCCTTGATTATTGTCTTGAGATGTTTGAGCATCTAGGTGACGATAGTGTGGCTGGAAATTGAGGAGCGTAGTCTGAGACGTTGAGTGCCGATCAAATTCATGCACGAAGTTTATTTCAAAAATGAATTGCATCAATTATTTCTCATGTTTCCAAAAGCATTATATGGATTATATTACCAGATCTTGGAAAAATGCTTAGCATACAAAATTTTTAACCATGATTTTAAACATGCATAAAATTAGTTGATTGCATGAGGTTGCAAACTTTGTTGGGACTTTCCTTATTCTTATTGTTGTCCAACGCTATTTAGGATATTGCGATGTGCGTACTTTGATGTTGATTAGGGTCTTGGACAAGTAACTGCGGTTTATAACTTTAACATTGGATCTCCTCCACATATGTTAAGGTTTATGACTTTAACATTGGATCTCCTCCACATATGGATTATTTTGATGTTTTCACGATTCTTTCATCCATCTAGTTTTGTACTATCTCATCCAATCCATCTCTATTTGTGTACCAAACGCACTCATACTCTGAAATCGAGTACTTGTTGAAATGGTTGTTTTACAACAACAATAGATGCCACAAAATCTAACTCATGTGGAACAACAAATACTTGTATACACACAAAACAAATACCAATTTATTTCCTCATATGCAAACATTCTTCATCTTTTTACACTCACATACAACACAATTACACAAAAATGTAAAAACTATAATTGAAAAAATAAAAAAAGAAAACCAAAGTGTTGTTCATGCAAATCACCAACTCAAAAAACAAGCAAATCCTCCAATGAAGCAAAGAAGGCTCATGACAATTGAAGATGCACCATTTGGAGAAAAGATGGATGGTCCTTGTCCGCCGGAGACTCTTCGCCTACTGGAGTCGGAGACGGTGGAGATTCCGACGACGATTTGTGGCCACGATCCACCATTACAACAACCATCACTTTCTCATTATGTTTGCAATGATCGCTAACTCCGCTTATGAAGTAGTGAGGCCTGGACTTATCCAACTTCAAACAATCTTTAAGATCATACAGATGGTTAGCATGCATGCTACATAGAATAATCTTGATATATTCTAAATTAGAATTTCTAATAAGTCCAATGTTTTAAAAACCGGGTCGACCACACCGGTTGAATCGGTTGAACCGGGACCCGGGGAAGATGGCGGGACAATTGTGACCGGGTTTATGGCAATTTATGCCGGGAGTGAACCGACCGGTTTTATCAAAAAACCGGTTGAACCGTGACCCGGTCACCACACTGGGTCAACAAAAAACCGGGTTTTAAAACATTGAATAGATCAAAATGAGCAATATTCAATAATCTACAATATTACTGCGCACAATGAAACTACATGATTACTTTAGTAGTCTTTTTTGCATTTTAGTAAATACAACAGTTAGTTTACATCAAACAACAAGTGTGATGATAAGATTTCGCATTCACACATTCAAAAGTAGCCGGCACAAGCATTGTGGTTTCAAAGTCTTCCATTTTCTAACCTCTTGCAATGTCATAACAAACTACCCAGCCAATTGTAATGTAAAAAACTAATGCTTTATAAATTCCTAAGACAAAGTAACATTGACTTTTGTGTCAATTTTATTAAGATGAGTATTAAGTTGAAGTATCTAAAGAAAATGGAGTTCAAGGGGAAAGCAGGTCCAAATTAAATAACAATCTTCGGAGGCATAGTCAACAAAATGAAGCTCACCAAAATCAAAATCCAAGATCTGGTAAAGCATACAAACATACACCAAATTTGATGCTAGACCAAGAGGCCGTTTAAGTGCTTACTGCTTACCAAGGTAATTTTATGATATTGGATGAACATGACAAGTATTGAAAATCTTACCTGGTAAGAGTGATCACAAGAACCGAGAGTCTTGAGAGTCTTACCTGGTAAGCGGTTATCAGATAAATTATTGCATACGATGTCGTTTTAACAGACAAAATTTTTACCCGATAAGTTATGTGAAAATGTTAACTCTTACTGATAAGCACTTAACGAGTAAGTATTTGGATAAACAACCCACAAGCATGCTTGATGCTTAGACATTAGAAACAGAAAAAACATAAGCATATCAGAAAAAGCATAGATCGTAACCCCCTACCAACCTCATATCGACCCTATTGAGCCAATTAAATAACCACATGAACCTTTTAATATTCTGGCTTATCACTTCGAACACTAAAATCCCTTGGAATAGACATTTGCATAAAAAAATCTGGTGCAGTAAGTACTGGGTAAGCACTTATCGGGTAAGCACCTACCGGATATGCATTTGGTAAACAACCCCTTAGTATTTGTAGTGCTAAAGAAACCAATTTAAAGAGTTAAAAATCTCGAAACTGAAACTCGACAAAGATGAATGGTACAATTTTTATAACCAAGATTTTCTCATCAAGTAGAAAGTTAAAAAAAACTTGATCGCATAGAAAACAACTTCAAGATATAAGTTAACAAATCCAAAGGAGTATAGTTACACATACATTCTGAATTTTTGATAAATCAACAGGAAAAAAGGGAAGGGAATAACCACATAGTTTAGGTGTTCTTGCCACATGTATAATACACAATTCTTATAGCGTTCATAAAGGAATGAGTTAAAAGCTCTTAGAAGTCAAATGCTAGAACTGTATGAAATTTGGACTAATTAGGTTTCTTTCTAATAAAATCGTACAAGTACAGAGGTTGGTGTACAAACTTAATGTGGGCAAATGCACAACTGAACAACCTTTTTGGTTTTTTTACCAATGTAACCATCTTCTTATACTTAAAGGCCGCATTTCCATCATTTTATTAAGGTGTCTTCTCTTCAACTCACAATTGGACATGCTTAGAAATACATTAAAGAAAGGGATACTTGTCAAGTGGGGAATAAATGGTTCAGTTATTAGCAAGAATTGGATATGCTTGTGCTTGTGGTGGCTCCTACTTGACAAGATCAGGAAAGATTAATGTAACTTAATATCAATATTTCTTTCATAACAATCTCCCTTCCAAGAATCTATAGAATCCAAAGACATTTAGAAAAGAAATTAAAAGTTGTAATAGAATAGAACATAGAACATAGAACTAATGTGCAATGAAAACTTTTCATAATACCTTGGAAGAATTCAAAGATCCCAAACGTGTCTACTCAATTTCCAAAAACTTCAACTTGAATTATGGATATGTTCAGGAAATTAAAAAAAAACGCAATAATCAGTCAAAATATACAGGCATACATATAATCAAACACATTCTCTTTATACAACATACTCATTTTCTTCACAAAGATATATATTAAAATCAAAAATCAAGGCACAGTTCTTGTTCATAGGTTAACCAAAACGACCTCAACAGTCTGGTATAAGCAAAAAAAAAAAGGGAAGAAAGAAAGAATTTGAAAATTAATCAAGAAAATGTAAATTTCCCTACCAACACCACTGTCCGCTGAAAGTCTGCAGTACGAAAGTCTCATCAAATTTGGAGGTATTCCTGTTGTGAACAGAGAATGGAAACTCAACCACAACCTCATTGACCAACACATAAAATAGTGGATCTATAAAAGGGACTTACATGTAGCTTTTGACCATGATTGTTTTGATTGTAGAATTGAAAAGCATTGTTTTGATTCACGTAAAAAAAATCCAAACACTACATCATATAACTAATTAGAATATTGGAGTTAAAAAACAAGGGAAGTTTAACTTAATGAACTTGCAGCGCGATTCATATTTATATATGCATCTGGAAACACAAACCATAGAAACTTAAAGAACAATGAAATCTAATACCTTATTTACACTAAAGCCTTGATGGACCAGCCCCTGAAGCCTACGCATCCACAAATATTGCTCTACAAGAAATCGAGATTAGAAGCAACAAATTAGAACCATCAGAGAAATCGAGACCACAAGAAATCGAGATTAGAAACCCTAAAACAAAACATATACCTGAATATCTTGGGAGCGAAAAGGTTGAATTTTGAAAGTTTGAATGTCTATTTGGATTCATATCTAGATATAGGAAGGAGACGAACTATTGATGCAGGGGGAAAGGAGCACTCTGTATCTGAGAAAGCAAACTGCATATTACCATAATTAATGGCCATGATGTAACACCCTATAAATTTTGCGAAAATAAAAATTTTCGAAAAAGAATTCAGCAAAACTAACTTGCGGAGTAAGGTGCAACAATTTCAATAAACAAAACATCCCAACGGGGTATAGAGTAGACATTAATGTGGTAGATAAATGAAGCATAAAACGACAACCTATTTATCTACAATAATATCTAGATTAGGGACGGGTATCGCTATACTTCCAAAATGTATCTTCAAAAGAATCCCTCACAACCCCAAGGTCGCTCCCTCAGTCCCGACGAGCCCCACCGCTAAGATAACCTGCCAACATGACAACCAAGAGCAAGCGTTAGGCTAACGCCTAGTGAGAACAAGCCAAATAAAAGGAAGTACTAAACCCAAATGATGTCACGCGGTGAGTATAGCCACGAGCTAAGTCAAGAAATCAAACAAACCATTAGTGATTAAACATGGTATAAGTAACACCAAATTACATAACGAGCTCAACCCCTCTAGATCTGTTGCTCAAAACATTCAAGTCAACCCCTCTGGATCTATCCTTGAGAGTTCCCAAAACAGGGGGAACTCAAGCACATAATGGGATTACACCTTACTGCACCATGAGACGCTGCCCGACCGTATAGGCCCACACCTTACTTATCATGGCAACCCGATGCCTATCTCGTGCTAAAACGTGAACCAAATGCCCAAAACAGGGGACATAGGGACACCGTGCCTATGGATCCATTGCACTAAGACTCAAAGCCAAAGCATGTCATTTCAGAGCATACTCATATTAGATCAAATATACAGACAATTCATATGAACAATGATTCAATTCCATAAATCTTGATTCTTTAAAAAGATGGGATTTTTAGAAGGTATCATCCAACAACAATAAGCCATATTTTAAAACAAGGTTTTCCACATTTACATAAATACAATTATCATATAGCTTTCGAAATACAGACTGATTTAGCTTAAAGGACTCACCTCAGATTTCTTCCTGTTGTCAGGATCGAATTCTCAACAAGAATTAATTCTCAAAAACAATATCAAAGAAGTTTGCGGAATAACACTTTGATATTCAATGAAATAGTAAATCAAAATAGTAAATATGAATAACAAACTGTAAACTTGTATTGAATGATTGAAATCACAAGATTACACACTCAACCTCAATCTTGAAGAACAGACTCTTTCAAGACGAATTCTACTTCTCTAGAATTAGGACCTATGCCTTGAGGTTGATTTCTCTCTAGAACTTAGAATCAAAAAAATCAATCTTCTAAACTATTCTATACATTCTATACATATACTAATCAAAAGATAATTACAATAAATAAAAATATCTTCAGTATATCTTCCATGTATATCTCTAAGCCTTCCATAATCTTCAGTCCATCCAGCTGTTATCCTTTCATGCGAATCTCCATCTTATAAGCAGTATTAATCTTCAGCAGCATTAATCTCTTCTAGCAGCATTAACTACTAAGCAGTACTAACTACTAGCAGTACTAACTAGCTAAGCAGTACTAACTTTGTTCAAGCAGTACTAACTTTGACTAGCAGTATTAATTCTACTAGCAGTAGTAATACTCAGCAGTATTAACCTTGAAGTCTTCTAGCAGTAGTAACTTTGAACCAGCAGCATTAACCATACTTGGTAAATTCTTCAGTTCCCAACAATCTCCCCCTAACTTGACTTTTAAGAAAAGAAGTCAAGTTCTTCAGAATTAATCTTCAAGATGCTTTCAACACCTCTGGTTCAATTTCCCAAATTTGGATCTAGGCCCCAACTTTGATTTACAATTCTTCTCACCACAATCTTTGCCATCTCTGAATCCTTTGTACATACCAGTGTAGCTTTAAGCATCCCTTCTAGCTTCTCCTTGCTATGCTCATAGATTTTGTCCACCAGGTAGTATTCATGATAACAGTTGTCAATAGTAATCATGTATACTCCACAGTTTTCAAACAGTATCCATTTATCAATCTTCTTGAATATGAACTCATGCTTATGATCTTTGATCATGTACTTCACTCTTTCTGGATCAAACATCATGCACAAGTATTCCAATGTCACTTTGAGAAGATTCTCTTCAGTACCTTTCAACACAGGTTCATAAAGTTTCATCCCCACTTTGTATAATTCTTCCATATCAGCTCTTGAACAACTTCTGATAACTTTCCCCCATGTTGAATAAGCTTCAAATGAACCATCAACTATCTTGATTCTGAAGAAAGTCTTTCCACTGTCTCTTAGAATATCCCAGAAGAAGATCTCTAGAGCTTGCATAGAGATTGGAACAGCCTTCAAAGGTTCCACTATTGTCATGTACGGATTCATACTCTCATCAGTTTGCTTATTGACCTGCTCTGGACTTTGCACAGGTTCTGTTGGAGATGTGACTGAAGGTTCTGTTTCCTTTTCAGTTTCTTCCACCCTTGGCTTTTTCAACTGCCTTTTTGAAGCAATTGACTTCACTCTCTTTCCAGACTTGGCTTCTATACCAACACTTTCAGGTTCTTCCTTCTTCTCTTCTGCTTCTTCTTTTGAGGGTGTGGTCTCCTCAGGGAATGGTTGTTGGATGTTGAGATCATGTCTCTCTTTCATCCTTCTTTCTGCTTCTTATCTTTGAGAGGAATCCCCTTGGAGTTTTGCCATTTCCTTCCTGTACAGCTCCTCAACTTGACTGTATGCCATGTTGGTGAACATCTCCCCCTTGACTCCAATTGCACCTTTCAGGAAATTTATCATCTTTCTTCTTTCCTGATTGGCCAAAAAGGTCTTGGAGGGTTGTCTCTTCTGCTTCATCACTGGCATCTTTTTAACTTGAAGTTTCTTGGTCTGAGCTGCTTCTTTTAAGCTTTTCTGATATTCTGCATTCAACTTTCTGGCCATGATTTTTGCAAGTTCTCTGTCTGTTTCTGTTTGCAACATTTCCTCCTTTTCCAATTGGTCTTGAAGCTGTTTTGCTATTGCCTCATCCAGTTCAATCTGAGACTTCTTCTTTGTAGGCAATTCAGCTTCTTCAACCATCTTTTCTTTTCCTTTTCCCTTTATATCCTTCAAGACTTCCTTCTCTTTATGCTTCTTTGAGATCCCTTCTTCATTAATGACTACTCCCTTGGCCTTTTGAGTAGCCTCTATCCAGCTAGATTCTTTCATACATCTTGTAGCTTGCACTGTAACAGTTCTTCTTGCATTGCTTCTATCCAGCTAGATTCTTTCATAGCATCATGTGCCTTTTTAGGCTCAAGCTGGGATAGAAAACAAGAAAGCACTGTATGTTGTTGATCTTGCATTTCTTGAAGCCTGCTTTGATGTCTAGTCATCATAGGAGAAGATATATCTCCTATTACCAGCTGTGGAGGATGATTCTTTTGAACTCTGGTGTTATGACTAGGTTCTTCATTAAGTCCAGCCTCTAGATTAGAGTCATGCAACTCAACTGAAGTGTTTTCAGCTGCTACTTCTGCTTCTTTATTTTCTTGAGTCTCCTCATCTCTAGTTTCTTCTTCACTCTGACTTGGTCCAGTAGATGATTCCTTTTCACAGTCTTCAACAGAATTCACTGTGGGTATGGGAAATATCACAGATTTAGATATACTTTCTTGAACTTGTGTGATCCCTGATCCTCCACTTCCTGAACCTGCATACTCATTACTGAAACCAAAAGAGTTAGTTAGTGAATCAATGTCAAATAGCCACTGAGGACCAGACCCAATAGGATTTGGTGTGTTCTCATTGCATTTGACATTGTCACTTTCTTCAATTATTCTAGAAGATGAGTTAAAAACTCTGTAGGCCTTACTCTGAGATGAATACCCAACAAGAAATCCATCATCTGCTTTGCTATCAAACTTACCTAAGTGAGATTTGGTATTGAGAATTGTACAAGGACACCCAAAAGGTTTGAAGAATCCAATGAAAGGTTTTCTTTTATTTAAAAGCTCATATGGTGTCTTGTTCTTTGGCTTAACTACTAGAACTCTGTTTTGGACATAGCAGGCAGTATTAACTGCTTCAGCCCAGAAGGTAATTGGCAGTTTTGAATCAGCCAATAGAGATCTAGCAGCCTCTATTAGTGTCCTATTTCTCCTTTCAGCAACACCATTCTGTTGAGGAGTCCTAGGAGCACTATATTGTCTCTCAATGCCTTTTTCTTCACAAAAGGTGTTTAGATCAAGATTTTTGAATTCAGTCCCATTATCTGATCTAATGACTTTTACTTTTTGATTAGTTTGGTTTTCAATTCTTAGGATAAATGATTTGATCAGTCCACTTGTCTCATCCTTAGTCCTTAGAAAATATACCCAGGTAAATCTAGAGTAATCATCAACAATAACCAAGCAGTAAGATTTCTTGCCTATACTCATAACATTTGTAGGACCAAACAGTTCCATATGCAATAATTGGAGACAAGAAGAAATTGAATTTATCTCTTTGGTCTTATGAGAAGTTTTGTGCTGTTTGCCTTTAAGACATGCAACACAATGATCATCACATGAAAATACTTTAGATGGTAAACCTCTTACAAGGTTGTTTTTAACAAGTTTGTTCATAGTCTTAAAATTCATGTGACACATCCTTCTGTGCCAAAGAGAGGATTCATCTACAGAAGCTTTTGAAACAAGACAATTTAGAGATGAATCTGTCAGGATCGAATTCTCAACAAGAATTATGAATACTCAGAAACAATATCAAAGAAGTTGCGGAATAACACTTTGATATTCAATAGAACAGTAAACAAACAGTAAATATGAATAACAAACTGTAAACTTGAATTGAATGATTAAAATCACAAGATTACACACACAACCTCAATCTTGAAGAACAAGCTCTTTCAAGACGAATTCTACTTTTCTAGAATTAGGAACTATGCCTTGAGGTTGATTTCTCTCTATATCTTTGAATGAATAATTAACAAAAAGTTATCTATCTATTCTATACATTCTATACATATACTAATCAAAAGATAATTACAAGAAATAAAAATATCTTCAGTATATCTTCCATGTATATCTCTAAGCTTCCATAATCTTCCTTCCATCCAGCTGTTATCCTTTCATGCGAATCTTCATCTTATAAGCAGTATTAATCTTCAGCAGCATTAATCTCTTTTAGCAGTATTAACTACTAAGCAGCACTAACTACTAGCAGTACTAACTAGCTAAGCAGTACTAACTTTGTTCAAGCAGCACTAACTTTGACTAGCAGTATTAATTATTAGCAGTAGTAATACTCAGCAGTATTAACCTTGAAGTCTTCTAGCAGTAGAAACTTTGAACCAGCAGCATTAACCATACTTGATAAATTTTTCAGTTCCCAACAATCTCCCCCTAACTTGACTTTTAGGAACAAAAGTCAAGTTCTTCAGAATTAATCTTCAAGATGCTTTCAACACCTCAGGTTCAATTTCCCAAATTTGGATCTAGGCCCAAACTTTGATTTACAGTTCTTCTCACCACAATCTTTGCCATCTCTGAATCCTTTGTACATACAAGTGTAACTTTAAGCATCCCTTCTAGCTTCTCCTTGCTATGCTCATAGATTTTGTCCACCAGGTAGTATTCATGATAACAGTTGTCAATAGTAATCATGTATACTCCACAATTTTCAAACAGTATCCATTTATCAATCTTCTTGAAGATGAACTCATGCTTATGATCTTTAATCCTATAGTGCACTCTTTCTGGATCAAACATCATGCACAAGTATTCCAATGTCAGTTTGAGAAGATTCTCTTCAGTACCTTTCAACACAGGTTCATAAAGTTTCATCCCCATTTTGTATAATTCTTCCATATCAGCTCTTGAACAACTTCTGATAACTTTCCCCCATGTTGAATAAGCTTCAAATGAGCCATCAGCTCTCTTGATTCTGAAGAAAGTCTTTCCACTGTCTCTTAGAATATCCCAGAAGATGATCTCTGGAGCTTGCATAGAGATTGGAACATCTTTCAAAGGTTCCACTATTGTCATGTAAGGATCCATACTCTCATCTGTTGGCTTACTAGACTGTTCTGGAAGTTGTACTGATTCTGTTTGAGATGTGACTGAAGGTTCTGTTTTCTTTTCAGTTTCTTCCACCCTTGGCTTTTTCAACTGCCTTTTTGAAGCAATTGACTTCACTCTCTTTCCAGACTTGGCTTCTATACCCACACTTTCAGGTTCTTCCTTCTTCTTTTCTGCTTCTTCTTTTGAGGGTGTGGTCTCCTCAGGGAATGGTTGTTGGATGTTGAGATCATGTCTCTCTTTCATCCTTCTTTCTGCTTCTTCCCTTTGAGAGGAATCCCCTTGGAGTTTTGCCATTTCCTTCCTGTAAAGCTCCTCAACTTGACTGTATGCCATGTTGGTGAACATCTCCCCCTTGACTCCAATTGCACCTTTCAGGAAATTTATCATCTTTCTTCTTTCCTGATTGGCCAAAAAGGTCTTGGAGGGTTGTCTCTTCTGCTTCATCACTGGCATCTTTTTAACTTGAAGTTTCTTGGTCTGAGCTGCTTCTTTTAAGCTTTTCTGATATTCTGCATTCAACTTTCTGGCCATGATTTTTGCAAGTTCTCTGTCTGTTTCTGTTTGCAACATTTCCTCCTTTTCCAATTGGTCTTGAAGATGTTTTGCTATTGCCTCATCCAGTTCAATCTGAGACTTCTTCTTTGTAGGCAGTTCATCTTCTTCAACCATCTTTTCTTTTCCTTTTCCCTTTATATCCTTCAAGACTTCCTTCTCTTTATGCTTCTTTGAGATCCCTTCTTCATTAATGACTACTCCCTTGGCCTTTTGAGTAGCCTTAGGAGTATCATTCTTGGCTTTAACCAAAGTTTCAGCTATCTCCATTTCCTCTATAGAAAGCCCTGTTTCTTCTGCTTCTGTTTCTGCTGCTTCTTGTATTTTAGCAGCATTAACAGTTTCTGCTGTTGTTCCATGTTTTGTCTCCCCCTCAACTTCAACTTCCTTTACAGTTGAGCTTTCTTTCTCTTTTTCTCCCTCTGGCTTCTCCCCCTTGTTGAAAGGATCTTGAACATTTGATCTCTTCTTTAAGACAAACTGCTTCCTCTTCTTCCTCTGTACTAGCCTGGTCACCATCTTCTTCAGCTTAGCAATCTGTACTTGTTGTGACAGAATCACCAGCTTCATCTCTTCTATCTCTTTGCCTTGTTTGATGACATCTTGGTTGATGTTTCCCATTGTATCCATCAATTCCTGGTAGTTATATCTGTCCTCACCTTCTCTAGAAGTGTTACCCTCCTTTGAAGGATCATTGGATCTTTTAGTAGTGGAAGTCTTCTGCCTAGCAGAAGCACTATCCACCCCCGTGGTTTCTTGGCACCAGGGACCTTTGAATGATTGCTCATTCAAAGTTGCCATGGGGGAGGTCTTATTGATGTTACCACTTTCCTCCTCTGTGCTAGCAGGAGTAGTGGCAGCCTCATCACCCATATGCTCTTCCTCCTCCTCAGAGAGCACCTCCTTGGGGTTGGGAGACATCCCTTTGGTTTCCCTATGGATATTCCCTAAAGGAGAATTCTCCCTTAGAGGGCTTAAAGGCTTGGGGGATGATGGTACAAGAAGGGAAGGAGCCTTCTTTACCTGTTTCCTCTTGTATGTTTGGGTGATAGGTGAGGTTGGCTTTTCAAGAAAGGACTGGGGAATAGATTTAGAGTGGGAAGGTTGGGATTGGCTGACAGTAGGATGGTCTAATGGGGGCCTTGACCCTGCTGCCATACCTTCATTGGTTTGGGACACCACCATCATTGTAGAGAACAATGGGGTGTCAACTCCTTCCGAGTCCCCAGCAGATCTTCTCATATTTGAGAAAACCTTGCCTTTGGGGGGTTTAGGTACATATACCCCAACAGGTTGAGGTACATCCGTCAATTCATGAGTAATAACTTCTTGGACAAACCTGGGGTACATAAAGAAGCTCTTTTTGTTTCACATGTTTGAGACAAGATCACTGAAAATCATTTTGGAAAAGTTGTACTTTCTGGCAGTGGCCAAGCACACCAAAGCATAAGCAATGGTGCTGCTGAACTCACTCCATCCAGTAGTCTTTTTGGAGATACAGTGCATAAGAGTATGGACAAAGAAACGCCATTGGGGTGAAAATTTGGCTTTAGAGAATTTGAATACACCCAATGGGCCTCCATACCCCATTCTTGTAAGAGAAGAGAACAATTCATCATTTGAGATAGAAGTTATACCAGAGGCATCGTCTAGATGTAGACTGATGCGAATAACCTCTTCAGTAACTGTTAGTGGTTTTTCATAGATCCTTGTCTTGATCATTTGCACACCATTCTCAGCAACAATGGTGGCATTAGCCCAGAACTGCCTTTGATGCTCGATATAGATTGTAGGTGATACAGTGAGAGCATGAGCAATATGGCTTGACTTGAGGAAATCCACAATCTGATGAAATCCTGCAGCTTGCTTTGGCTTTTGTAGCATCGCGATCTCATTGTGTTCATCGATGAATGCCATGGATGCCATTGATCTTAGTGAAAAACTTGCCTGAAAACTTCGAACTTGAGAGAGAAAGGGTTTAGAGCGCAAGTGAACAGTATGCAAAGAGTCGTTATGAACGTTTAGGCGGGCAAAGGGTATTTATAGTATTCGGGACATAAGCAGTATTAACCTAGAGCAGTATTAACGGACAAGCAGTATTAACCGCGAGCAGTATTAACCGCGAGCAGTATTAACTGCGAGCAGTGTTAACAGCTAGCAGTATTAATTGCGAGCAGTATTAACGGCTAGCAGTATTAACTGCGAGCAGTATTAACGGCTAGCAGTATTAACTGCGAGCAGTATTAACGGCTAGCAGTATTAACTGCGAGCAGTATTAACTAACTAGCAGTATTAACTGCGAGCAATATTAACCACTAGCAGTATTAACTAACTAGCAGTATTAACTGCGAGCAGTATTAACTACTAGCAGTATTAACTAACTAGCAGTATTAACTGCGAGCAGTATTAACCACTAGCAGTATTAACTAACTAGTAGTATTAACTGCGAGCAGTATTAACTAACTAGCAATATTAATTGTACTTACTCTTTGAAGCTTATGTGAAAAATTGAGTACTGCTATGTATGCCCTGCAAAGGAAGATTAGTAACACCAAGAAACTATAATATTCAGATATTTAACCACTTTTTGAGAGGATGCTTATTCAGAGTTGATCATTCCCACACTTGTTACCAAGAAAGTGAATCTACCCACATCAAAAGCTTTGGTGAATAGATCAACAAACTGGTTGTCAGTATGAACTTTTACAACTTGAACAAGTTTCTTTTCATTACAGTCTCTTATGAAGTGATACCTGATCTCAATGTGCTTTGTCTTTGAGTGCTTGACAGGATTATTCACAATGCTGATAGCACTGCTATTATCAATAAAAATGGGAGTGTGTAGAAAGGTTACCCCATAGTCCAGCATTTGATTCTGAATCCATAAGACTTGAGAACAGCAACTTGCAGCTGCTATGTACTCTGCCTCTGTTGTAGATGTGGACACTGTGGTTTGTTTCTTGCACTGCCATGAAACTAGTCTAGCACCCAAAAACTGACATCCTCCAGAAGTAGATTTTCTGTCCAAGTTTGCCCCACCTAGATCACTGTCTGAGTATGCTATTAGGTCAAAGGGTGAGTCATGAGGATACCAAAGTCCCAATCTGGGTTGCCCTTTGAGATATCTGAATATCCTCTTAACAACTTGAAAGTGAGATTGCTTTGGCCTAACTTGGAATCTTGCACATACACAGACTGGAAACATTATATCTGGCCTTGATGCTGTGAGATACATGAGAGAGCCAATCATGGATCTATAATGATGCACATCCATATCCTCCCCCTCAAGATCTGCTGTTATCTGCTTGTGTGTCTCCATAGGTGTGCTGGCAGGTTTTGAATCTGAGAAACCAAACTTGGTTAGAATGTCTTGCACATATTTGGATTGACAGATGAAGATGCCATTTGACTTCTGTTGAACTTGGAGTCCAAGGAAGAAAGTAAGTTCCCCCATGGAACTCATTTTGAACCTTTGATGCATTAGTTCCACAAACTCCTTGCACATGTTGTCTCTTGTAGATCCAAAGATAATGTCATCAACATAGATTTGGACCAGCAAGATATCCTTCTTCTTTCTCTTGATAAATAGAGTCTTATCAATGACTCCTCTTTCAAAGCCATTTTCCAAGAGATAGGATGACAGAGTGTCATACCATGCTCTTGGAGCTTGATGCAGTCCATAAAGAGCTTTCTTCAATTTGTATACCCTGTCTGGATAGCTTGGGTTTTCAAACCCTGGTGGTTGACAGACATATACCTCTTCTTCAATTGAGCCATAGAGAAAAGCACTTTTTACATCCATTTGATATACTTTGAAGTTCATGTAAGAAGCATAGGCTAGGAATAATCTGATTGCTTCTATCCTAGCCACAGGTGCAAAGACTTCTTCATAATCTATACCCTCTTCTTGAGTATACCCTTGAGCCACCAGCCTTGCTTTGTTCCTTATGACAATTCCTCTTTCATCTCTCTTGTTTCTGAAAATCCACTTTGTGCCAATTGCTCTGTGACCTTTAGGAAGGTCTACTAGATCCCATACATCTTGTAGCTTGAACTGTAACAGTTCTTCTTGCATTGCTTCTATCCAGCTAGATTCTTTCATAGCATCATGTGCCTTTTTAGGCTCAAGCTGGGATAGAAAACAAGAAACCACTATATGCTGTTGATCTTGCATTTCTTGAAGCCTGCTTTGATGTCTAGTCATCATAGGAGAAGAGATATCTCCTATTATCAGCTGTGGAGGATGATTCTTTTGAACTCTGGTGTTATGACTAGGTTCTTCATTCAGTCCAGCCTCTAGATTAGAGTCATGCAACTCAACTGAAGTGTTTTCAGCTGCTACTTCTGATTCTTTATTTTCTTGAGTCTCCTCATCTCTAGTTTCTTCTTCACTCTGACTTGGTCCAATAGATGATTCCTTTTCACAGTCTTCAACAGAATTCACTGTGGGTATGGGAAATATCACAGATTTAGATATACTTTCTTGAACTTGTGTGTTCCCTGAACCTGCATACTCATTACTGAAACCAAAAGAGTTAGTTAGTGAATCAATGTCAAATAGCCACTGAGGACCAGACCCAATAGGATTTGGTGTGTTCTCATTGCATTTGACATTGTCACTTTCTTCAATTATTCTAGAAGATGACTTAAAAACTCTGTAGGCCTTACTCTGAGATGAATACCCAACAAGAAATCCATCATCTGCTTTGCTATCAAACTTACCTAAGTGAGATTTGGTATTGAGAATTGTACAAGGACACCCAAAAGGTTTGAAGAAACCAATGAAAGGTTTTCTTTTATTTAAAAGCTCATATGGTGTCTTGTTCTTTGGCTTAACTACTAGAACTCTGTTTTGGACATAGCAGACAGTATTAACTGTTTCAGCCCAGAAGGTAATTGGCAGTTTTGAATCAGCCAACAGAGATCTAGCAGCCTCTATTAGTGTCCTATTTCTCCTTTCAGCAACACCATTATGTTGAGGAGTCCTAGGAGCACTATATTGTCTCTCAATGCCTTTTTCTTCACAAAAGGTGTTTAGATCAAGATTTTTGAATTCAGTCCCATTATCTGATCTAATGACTTTTACTTTTTGATTAGTTTGGTTTTCAATTCTTAGGATAAATGATTTGATCAGTCCACTTGTCTCATCCTTAGTCCTTAGAAAATATACCCAGGTAAATCTAGAGTAATCATCAACAATAACCAAGCAGTAAGATTTCTTGCCTATACTCATAACATTTGTAGGACCAAACAGATCCATATGCAATAATTGGAGACAAGAAGAAATTGAATTTATCTCTTTGGTCTTATGAGAAGTTTTGTGCTGTTTGCCTTTAAGACATGCAATACAATGATCATCACATGAAAATACTTTAGATGGTAAACCTCTTACAAGGTTGTTTTTAACAAGTTTGTTCATAGTCTTAAAATTCATGTGACACATCCTTCTGTGCCAAAGAGAGGATTCATCTACAGAAGCTTTTGAAACAAGACAATTTAGAGATGACAGTATTAACCTTTGAAGAGGTACTAACAGTATTAGCAACATTAATATTTTCAGCAGTACTAACATAGGTAGCAGCAGTAATACTTCCAGCAGCACTAACCCTGTCAGCAGTACTAACAGTTTTAGTGCTTCTAGGCACCCACATTTTGATACTTTCTTTTAAAATCTTTTTCTTCATGGGGCCTTTACTTTCATCATGTTTCTTTATCACATGTTTCTTTCCATCCTTCCTATAACCAGCAGGTTTTTGCACAAGTCTTTGAAAGGTCATCTGTTGATTAATAGGGTTAAAGAAACAATATTTAGCCAAATGATTTAACTTGCCACATATGAAACAAGGTTTTGGTCTATTGATTTTACTCAGATCAACTCCTTGCTTCTGAGCCCATTGATTATTCCAGTTTCTTTGATTTCCTCTTTTTAAACCAGAATTTAGGCTCTTGGCTTTACTGCAAGCACACTGTTTACAAGATCCAGGATTCACAACTGTGGTTTGTTTGTAATGGAACTTGTTATCTTTTCCTTTGGTCTTCTCTATCTCCTTGGACTTGACCCAGATTTTCCCACATCCCTCATTGGTGATAATGTTGTTTTCTAATGGGATCTCTTTACTCACATCATTATCCCTATACTCACTGGCTTCTTTCTCAGTTAAATCCTTAATTACTACTTCATCCAAAGGATCTATCTTAAAGGCTTTCTCAGATAAGTCCTTTTTCTCCTTGGTTTCTAACAAGTCTGAAGTAGGAGAGATATAATTGTTGTTGTAAGGAGGAGGTGTATTGTTGTATCCAATACCAGGCTTCATCTTATCATGAATCTGAGCCTTTAGAAGAGAATCCATTGCTTTTGAAGCATATGAAAACTTTTCTATGTCAAGTTTTACTTTAGACAGTTCCTCTTTCAGCCTATCACTCTCTTCTAAGGATTTAGACAGTTTGGTCTCTAACTCATTCTTTTCCCACTTCCAATAGTTTGTGTCATAAGAGTGTTGAAGTTCATTAGCTTGAAAGCCTTTGATTTGCTCTTCAAATCTCTCTACTATCAACACATAATCTCTTCTGTCCTTTTCTAATCTTTTGAGGTCATCACACATACTTTGATTGTGATCCCTGTATCTTTTGACAGTGTCAATGCAAGATTTAGTGCAAAGATTAGAAATTACCTCAGAGGGGAGATCAGACACTTCTGCCATAAGAGCTTGATTCTGAATGGCTTCTTCAGCTTGATCACTCCAGTCAAATCCCATTCTTTGTTGAGAAACAAGGGCTTGAGCAGGATTCTTGTTCTGATTGTAGCCTCCATTCTGAGCTTGTTGGTGGTTGTTATTTGGAACAACACTCCTGCATTCTCTA
Organism: Arctium lappa; assembly: GCA_023525745.1. Classification (NCBI taxonomy): domain Eukaryota; kingdom Viridiplantae; phylum Streptophyta; class Magnoliopsida; order Asterales; family Asteraceae; genus Arctium; species Arctium lappa. Next base: position 13,037,536 of record CM042056.1, on the reverse strand, counting down.
GCAAAGTGTCCTTTCATGTGACACTTATAACATTCCACCTTGGTCTTGTCAAAACCAGCTCCATCTTCTCTTCTTTGAGAGAAGTTATTCCTTCCTGTTCTTTTAATGAACTTCTTCACCCTCATGGATAACATGGCCATCTGCCATTTAATATCCATCTCCTCCAGGTCATCAGGATGAAGTTGATCCAGATCATCATTAATCAAGTAATTGTTGCTATGATTGGACAAAAAGGCTTCAAAGATAGTTTCAGTGCCTTTTTCTGAACTTACTCCACTGGCAGTACTAACTGCTTCAGGGTTGGCAATAGTATCAGTGGATGCTGAAAGAAGTGCAGCATTGTGGACATAACCAGTGGGCTTCTTCTTGGTTTCTACCTCAGTTTCAAAAACTCTTAGATCATTATATAGATCATCAAGTTCTTTCTCTTCCAGATTGTCACTCTGTCTATATGAGACAATGTACATAGTCCATTCATCCCCAAGAGATCTGAGGAACTTTCTGTTGACATCATCTTGTTCCATCTTTACTCCTACAGTAGCCAGTTCACCAATGAGTTTGTTGAACCTATCAAAAGTTTGAGTCATAGACTCATTCTTTGAGGAAGTGAAGTTCTCATACTGCTGCTTTAGAACATCTCTTTGATTTCTTTTGATGCCCTTAGTTCCAGCAAAGCTTTTCTCTAGAGCATTCCAGAGAATCTGAGCATCAGTGCAGTTGCAGAATTGATGTTGATATTCATTGGGGATGGCCAAGATCAGAGTGCTCAAGGCCTTCATCTCTGTCTGTCTGATCTTCCTCTCACCATCTGTCTTTGGTGGAGGTCTTTTCCCATCTGGTCCTATCCTTCCAGCTTCAGAAGGACCATTCTCAATGATATCCCACATTGAGTAGTCAGTGAGAAGAATATATTGTCTGATTCTGATCTTCCACATGTCAAACTCACTGGGTTTGAGCATTGGAACCTTAGAGACCAAAGTACTGCTTGATTCTGTAAGATTTTCCATGATGAATAGATGTTTCTGAGAGAGTTTGGCTCTGATACCACTTGTCAGGATCGAATTCTCAACAAGAATTATGAATACTCAGAAACAATATCAAAGAAGTTGCGGAATAACACTTTGATATTCAATAGAACAGTAAACAAACAGTAAATATGAATAACAAACTGTAAACTTGTATTGAATGATTAAAATCACAAGATTACACACACAACCTCAATCTTGAAGAACAAGCTCTTTCAAGACGAATTCTACTTCTCTAGAATTAGGAACTATGACTTGAGGTTGATTTCTCTCTATATCTTTGAATGAATAATTAACAAAAAGTTATCTATCTATTATATATATTCTATACATATACTAATCAAAAGATAATTACAAGAAATAAAAATATCTTCAGTATATCTTCCATGTATATCTCTAAGCTTCCATAATCTTCCTTCCATCCAGCTGTTATCCTTTCATGCGAATCTTCATCTTATAAGCAGTATTAATCTTCAGCAACATTAATCACTTTTAGCAGTATTAACTACTAAGCAGCACTAACTACTAGCAGTACTAACTAGCTAAGCAGTACTAACTTTGTTCAAGCAGCACTAACTTTGACTAGCAGTATTAATTATTAGCAGTAGTAATACTCAACAGTATTAACCTTGAAGTCTTCTAGCAGTAGTAACTTTGAACCAACAACATTAACCATACTTGATAAATTCTTCAGTTCCCAACAGAATCACTATCAACATTGTCCATATCTAGACAGTAAACATTGTCCTTTCTTGGAGTTCTAAGTAGTATCATGCTTTCATCAACTACCTTGAACCCTGGAGCAAGGATCATACACTCAGTATTTGTAAATAATATACTATGTTTTTTGGTCACATACCTGTGATACACTTTACAGGTTGTACTTCAATTGATCAACATAGTAGACATCCTCAAATGTCATCTTACCTTTGGTGACATTACCTTTTCCACTTATTTTTCCACCAGTAAGATTATCTCCAAATGCAACATGTCCTCCATTGATATGCTTGAAATCCTGAAGGCATGACATGTTGTCTGTCATGTGCCTAGAGCAACCACTATCAACAAGCCATATGCTCTTTCCCTTGAGCTGTTGGTTGCCCTGCACATAAGATAGATCAGTTAGTATGAAATAGGAACCCAAGCCAAAGTGGTCTTGGGTACCCCTTTCTCATCAAAATACTTGCATTCTTTCTTGACAAGATTTTCGAACTTTAACTCCTCATTCTTGGAGTACTTTGTCACAATAATAGGCTTGGAAATTTTTTTGCTAGAAGCAGTACTGGTTTTAGAAGTACTAACTGCCTTAGCAGCACTTGCATGCTTAGCAGTACTAACCTTGTTAGAAGTAGTAACTGTGTTAGCAGCAGTAACTGTGTTGATAGTATTAACCTTTGAAGAGGTACTAACAGTATTAGCAGCATTAATATTTTCAGCAGTACTAACACAGGTAGCAGCAGTAATACTTCCAGCAGCACTAACCCTGTCAGCAGTACTAACAGTTTTAGTACTTCTAGGCACCCACATTTTGATACTTTCTTTTAAAATCTTTTTCTTCATGGGGCCTTTACTTTCATCATGTTTCTTTATCAAATGTTTCTTTCCAGCCTTCCTATAACCAACAGGTTTTTGCACAAATCTTTGAAAGGTCATCTGTTGATTAATAGGGTTAAAGAAACAATATTTAGCCAAATGATTTAACTTGCCACATATGAAACAAGGTTTTGGTCTATTGATTTTACTCAGATCAACTCCTTGCTTCTGAGCCCATTGATTATTCCAGTTTCTTTGATTTCCTCTTTTTAAACCAGAATTTAGGCTCTTGGCTTTACTGCAAGCACACTGTTTACAAGATCCAGGATTCACAACTGTGGTTTGTTTGTAATGGAACTTGTTATCTTTTCCTTTGGTCTTCTCTATCTCCTTGGACTTGACCCAGATTTTCCCACATCCCTCATTGGTGATAATGTTGTTTTCTAATGGGATCTCTTTACTCACATCATTATCCCTATACTCACTGGCTTCTTTCTCAGTTAAATCCTTAATTACTACTTCATCCAAAAGATCTATCTTAAAGGCTTTCTCAGATAAGTCCTTTTTCTCCTTGGTTTCTAACAAGTCTGAAGTAGGAGAGATATAATTGTTGTTGTAAGGAGGAGGTGTATTGTTGTATCCAATACCAGGCTTCATCTTATCATGAATCTGAGCCTTTAGAAGAGAATCCATTGCTTTTGAAGCATATGAAAACTTTTCTATGTCAAGTTTTACTTTAGACAGTTCCTCTTTCAGCCTATCACTCTCTTCTAAGGATTTAGACAGTTTGGTCTCTAACTCATTCTTTTCCCACTTCCAATAGTTTGTGTCATAAGAGTGTTGAAGTTCATTAGCTTGAAAGCCTTTGATTTGCTCTTCAAATCTCTCTACTATCAACACATAATCTCTTCTGTCCTTTTCTAATCTTTTGAGGTCATCACACATACTTTGATTGTGATCCCTGTATCTTTTGACAGTGTCTATGCAGGATTTAGTGCAAAGATTAGAAATTACCTCAGAGGGGAGATCAGACACTTCTGCCATAAGAGCTTGATTCTGAATGGCTTCTTTAGTTTGATCACTCCAGTGAAACCCCATTCCTTGTTGAGAAACAAGGGCTTGAGCAGGATTCTTGTTCTGATTGTAGCCTCCATTCTGAGCTTGTTGGTGGTTGTTATTTGGAACAACACTCCTGCATTCTCTAGCAAAGTGTCCTTTCATGTGACACTTATAACATTCCACCTTGGTCTTGTCAAAACCAGCTCCATCTTCTCTTCTTTGAGAGAAGTTATTCCTTCCTGTTCTTTTAATGAACTTCTTCACCCTCATGGATAACATGGCCATCTGCCATTTAATATCCATCTCCTCCAGGTCATCAGGGTGAAGTTGATCCAGATCATCATTAATTAATGAATTGTTGCTATGACTGGACAAAAAGGCTTCAAAGATAGTTTCAGTGCCTTTTTCTGAACTTACTCCACTGGCAGTACTAACTGCTTCAGGGTTGGCAGTAGTATCAGTGGATGCTGAAAGAAGTGCAACATTGTGGACATAACCAGTGGGCTTCTTCTTGGTTTCTACCTCAGTTTCAAAAATTCTTAGATCATTATATAGATCATCAAGTTCTTTCTCTTCCAGATTGTCACTCTGTCTATATGAGACAGTGTACATAGTCCATTCATCCCCAAGAGATCTGAGGAACTTTCTGTTGACATCATCTTGTTCCATCTTCACTCCTACAGTAGCCAGTTCACCAATGAGTTTGTTGAACCTATCAAAAGTTTGAGTCATAGACTCATTCTTTGAGGAAGTGAAGTTCTCATACTGCTGCTTTAGAACATCTCTTTGATTTCTTTTGATGCTCTTAGTTCCAGCAAATCTTTTCTCTAGAGCATTCCAGAGAATCTGAGCATCAGTGCAGTTGCAGAATTGATGCTGATATTCATTGGGGATGGCCAAGATCAGAGTGCTCAAGGCCTTCATCTCTGTCTGTCTGATCTTCCTCTCACCATCTGTCTTTGGTGGAGGTCTTTTCCCATCTGGTCCTATCCTTCCAGCTTCAGAAGGACCATTCTCAATGATATCCTACATTGAGTAGTCAGTGAGAAGAATATATTGTCTGATTCTGATCTTCCACATGTCAAACTCACTGGGTTTGAGCATTGGAACCTTAGAGACCAAAGTACTGCTTGATTCTGTAAGATTTTCCATGATGAATAGATGTTTCTGAGAGAGTTTGGCTCTGATACCACTTGTCAGGATCGAATTCTCAACAAGAATTAATTCTCAGAAACAATATCAAAGAAGTTTGCGGAATAACACTTTGATATTCAATGAAACAGTAAATCAAAATAGTAAATATGAATAACAAACTGTAAACTTGTATTGAATGATTGAAATCACAAGATTACACACTCAACCTCAATCTTGAAGAACAGACTCTTTCAAGACGAATTCTACTTCTCTAGAATTAGGACCTATGCCTTGAGGTTGATTTCTCTCTAGAACTTAGAATCAAAAAAAATCAATCTTCTAAACTATTCTATACATTCTATACATATACTAATCAAAAGATAATTACAATAAATAAAAATATCTTCAGTATATCTTCCATGTATATCTCTAAGCTTCCATAATCTTCAGTCCATCCAGCTGTTATCCTTTCATGCGAATCTCCATCTTATAAGCAGTATTAATCTTCAGCAGCATTAATCTCTTCTACCAGCATTAACTACTAAGCAGTACTAACTAGCTAAGCAGTACTAACTTTGTTCAAGCAGTACTAACTTTGACTAGCAGTATTAATTCTACTAGCAGTAGTAATACTCAGCAGTATTAACCTTGAAGTCTTCTAGCAGTAGTAACTTTGAACCAACAACATTAACCATACTTGGTAAATTCTTCAGTTCCCAACACCTGTTTAAAGACTGCTTCTTACGATTGCTACCTACGACAACATCGATAAATCGGTAAGCAAAAATAAAGACATCACACTGACTTACAACTCTAGAATACAAAACACAACACCCTGCCAAAACACAGTACCGGTCGAGTCCAATACCGGTCTAAACAACAATACTGGTTGAATGCCTACACCGGTCGAACCGACTTCCGGTCGAACCGACATCCGGTCGAACCGACCTCCGGTCGAAGGACTACCGGTCGAACACAACCTACCGGTCAAATGCTCTCCCGATCGAACACCTATCGGTCCTAACAAGTCCGGTCGTCTTGTTCATCAAGAACAGTCGACGCAGAACCCAGATCCAAAACGAGAAATACTCAGATCTCAAAATGGAACGGTTTAAAACCTTCACAACGAGATTCTACACGGATAAAAGTATTCAGATCAAAGCATTAAGCTAGATTCGTACCTTGATTTGGAGAAAAACCGAACGACCCTTCTTCCTGTTTCCTTCTCTCTCTCTCTCTCTGATTTCTTAGAAGACAGATTATGATATTTTAGAAAATATTTGAAATCTGATTTATATTTATATTACCCAAGTTACATTTTACCCCCTTGAACTTCGGGTAAAAGTCAACTTTTCACCCAACCCCAAAATAGCGGGTGTTACAATCCTCCCCAACTTGGAGAAGATTTCGTCCTCGAAATCTCGGTTATGGGAAGAGGTGAGGGTACCTCCGCTTCAAGTCCTCTTCCTCTTCCCAAGTCACATTGGCACCTCGATGGTGCCTCCACTGAACCTTGACCATTGTGACTTCCCGGTGACGAAGCTTCTTCGTCTTCCTTTCCAAAATTGCCTCAGGTTCTTCAACGTAACGGTTTCCCTCATCCACTCTGATCTCGGAGAGTGTAATGACACTCTCCTCCTTTGCTAGACACTTCCGTAGATAGCACACGTGAAACGTGTTATGAATTCCCTTCATCTCCGGAGGAAGTTCCAGCTGATAAGCTTGCAGTCCTACTCGCTTAGTCACAGTGAACGGTCCAAGGAAACGGGGGCTCAACTTCCCACGCTTCCCAAATCTAATAATTCCCTTCCAAGGGGACACCTTCAACATAACCCGATCTCCCACTTGGAATTCCATTGGCCGTCTTTTCTTATCGGCGTAACTTTTCTGTCGGTCTTGGGCCGCCTTCAAACGTTCGCGGATGTCCTTGACCTTGTCCGCCGTTTCTTGCACAACTTCTGGTCCGGCGAACTGCTTTTCCCCCGCCTCGAGCCAACATACGAGAGTTCGACACTTGCGACCGTATAATGCTTCAAATGGTGCCATTCCTATACTCGAGTGGTAGCTATTATTGTACGCGAACTCTACCAAAGGCAGGTGCGTATCCCAACTACCCCCAAAGTCGATCACACACGATCTTAACATGTCTTCCAGGGTCTGAATTGTCCTCTCGCTTTGGCCGTCAGTTTGAGGATGGTAGGTCGTGCTCAACTTCACACGTGTACCTAGTTCCTTTTGTAAACCATCCCAAAAATGCGACGTGAACCGACTATTCCGATCAGAGACAATAGATAGCGGCACACCGTGTTGGGAAATTACTTCATCGATGTACAACTTCGCCAATTTATCCATTGACAAGGTCTCCCGCATGGCCAAGAAGTGTACGCTTTTGGTCAAGCGGTCAACTATAACCCAAATGGCGTCGTTACCTTTCAAGGTCTTTGGTAGCTTTGTCACAAAATCCATAGTGATGTGTTCCCATTTCCATTCCGGAATTTCCAAGGATTGCAAACTTCTGTAGGGTCTTTGGTGTTCAGCCTTCACTTGTAAATAAGTCACACACTGTTCCACATAGCGCGCCACATCGAGCTTCATGATTGGCCACCAATAATGCAATTTCAAATCTCTATACATTTTCGTGCTTCCCAGGTGAATGGAGTATTTTGACTTGTGGGCATCTTCGAGAAGAAGTTCTCTATTACCCCCAATCTTAGGCACCCAAATTCGCCTATTGAAAAGTTTCACCCCTCGACTATCTTCAGTCAACAGAAGATGTTGTTTTGCCATGACTTCTCCTTTGAGATTTTCCTCTAGCAAGGCTTCGGCTTGCGATTCCTTGATTCTGTCAATGAGGGTTGAAGTTATTTCAATCCGTGCAAAGGTAACACGAGAATTTCCTCCGCAGACTTTCCGACTCAAAGCGTCGGCAACAACGTTTGCCTTACCCGGATGGTAGAGCAACTCGCAGTCATAATCCTTCAACAACTCCAACCATCTCCGCTGCCTCATGTTTAGCTCTTTCTGATCAAAGATATGCCTCAGACTCTTGTGATCGGTATAAAGAGTGCACTTCGTACCGTAAAGGTAGTGTCGCCACAATTTCAGTGCAAACACCACTGCTGCCAATTCCAAGTCATGAGTAGGGTAGTTGACTTCGTGCACTTTAAGTTGCCTTGATGCGTAAGTGGTCACCTTCCCCCTTTGCATCAGGACACAACCCAAACCCATCTTCGACGCATCGTTGTACACCACAAAATCTTCCGTCCCGTCGGGTAAGGATAGGATAGGAGCTTCACAAAGCTTCTTCTGTAAGGTGCGGAACGCCTCTTCTTGCCTCTCGGTCCACACAAATTTCACGTTCTTCCGGGTCAAGATCGTCAACGACGAGGCTATCTTCGAGAAATCTTGAATGAATCTCCAGTAGTACCCTGCCAAACCTAGGAAACTTCGGATTTCCGACGGATTCTTGGGAGGTTCCCAATTTGTCATCGCCTCAATCTTTGCGGGATCCACTTTTACTCCTTCCTTTGAAACTATATGTCCCAAAAACTGAACCTCTGGAAGCCAAAAGTCGCACTTTGAAAACTTTGCATAGAGTCTTTCTCTCCTTAACACATCCAATACTTCACGGAGATGCTGCTCGTGCCCTTCTTCATTCTTGGAGTAAACTAGGATGTCGTCGATGAACACGATTACCGATTTGTCGAGGAACGGTTGATACACTCGGTTCATCAAGTCCATAAATATTGCCGGTGCGTTAGTTAGGCCGAATGGCAACACCAAAAACTCGTAGTGCCCATAGCGAGTTCTAAATGCCGTCTTTGGGATGTCGTTCTTTGCTACCTTCACTTGGTGATACCCCGATCGAAGGTCAATCTTCGAGAAACAACCCGCTCCCTGAAGTTGATCGAACAGGTCGTCGATTCTTGGAAGTGGATACCTGTTCTTCACCGTTACTTTGTTCAGTTCCCTGTAGTCGATACACATTCTCATTGCACCGTCCTTTTTCTTGACGAACAGAACCGGAGCTCCCCAAGGCGACGATCTCGGTCGGATGAAACCTTTCTCAAGAAGGTCTTGGAGTTGAACCACCATCTCTTGCATTTCGGTAGGAGCCAAACGATAAGGAGCTCAAGCAATTGGAGCCGCTTCGGGAATGAGGTCAATACGAAAGTCCACAACACGATCGGGCGGTAGCCCGGGCAAGTCTTCCGGGAACACATCGGGAAACTCGCGTACCACCCGAACATCTTCCAACTTCCGTTGGTCGAGTTTGGTATCGATGGCATAATCCAAGAAAGATAAACATCCTTTCGCCAAACACTTCCTAGCTTTGATCACTGAAATAATCGCCACAACGCCTTTCCTTCCATCGCCGTAGATTATAGTCGCTTCTCCGTTTGCCACAGGTAAGCGAATCATTTTTTTGGAACATACGATTTCGGCCTGGTTCTTAGATAACCAGTCCATGCCCACCACCACGTCAAATCCGCCAATTTGTATAGGTAATAAGTTAATGGGAAATTTCTTTCCCTTAAGCTCTAAGGTGCAATCTCTAATGATATTATGAATTAGAACTTGACCTCCATTTGCTATTTCTACCACAACAGCATTCTCTAGCAAACTCTTAGACATAGCAAGCCTTTGACAGAACAAATCAGATATGAACGAGTAGCTAGCACCAGAATCAAATAACACACGTGTAGGTACGGAATTTAGAAAGAACGTACCGGACACCACATCGGTCGATGCTTTAGCTTCCTCTGATGACATCTGGAAAGCCCTTCCGGTTGACCGTGGAGGTTCCATCTTCTTCCCGCCTAAACCCCCGGTCTTGAGTTTCGGGCATTCCGCCCTTACGTGCCCCGGTTCCTTACACTCAAAACATAATTGCCCCTTGAGAGGGCAATCTCGGAATGTGTGACCCATCTTCCCAAACTTGTAGCACATCCCGGGAACAAAGTTGCATGGGCCAAAATGCTTGCTTCGGCACTTGGAGCACCACTTGGCATTACGCCTAGGATCGGATCCTCGCTGAGCGTTGCTGATGGCATAAAAGGGTTTCTTTGAGGGCATTGAGCTTACCTCCCACTTCCTATTCTCGACTTGGCGACCACCCTGATCCCTGCCGAGACAATTGCCTCCCGAAGGGTGGAGGTCTTTGTCACACGAACCATCGACATCATGTCTGATGGGAGACCCTTGATGTAAGCCTTGATCTTATCTTTCTCTGTCGGGACCAGACGTCCCACAAAACCCAGCTTGTCCATGAAGAGACGGTTATACACCTTCACAGACATACCTCCCTTCTTCAAGTTCTGAAATTCATCCTTGATTCGGTCCAACGACCGCTCATTACAGTATTCCTCAAGCAGTTTCTCTTTGAAAGTAGGCCAAGACAATTGGTCCAGAACAGTCGGCTCCAGCGAAGCAGAGTACACATCCCACCAAGTAAGAGCTATTCCCCGCAACATTCGGGAACCAAATATAACCCTCTGTTCCTCCCCACATTCGCTTGAACGAAAAGCTTGCTACATCTCTCGAACCTAGGCCATACAATCTAGGGGATTGTCCGAGCCTTTAAATTCTGGTGGTCGGCAACCCAGAAAAGCCTTGAACGTGCAAGTCCGCGCCGCTCGACTAACACCCAGGGTTGCAGTCACCACAGGGGAAATTTCAGGTCCAGTACCCCCGGATCCTGCCAAAATCACATTTTCGCCAACCGTTTCGGGCCTACGGTTATTAGCGTCTCGGTCCTGAAGGAGTTTCAAGAATACCTTCTGCTGTTGCGCCATGGCCCTATTCATGGCCAACATCATGCGATCCATCAATCTCGTCTCGGCCGTCACTTCTTCGATAATAGGCTCATCAGCCTCCAAATTTCGTCGAGGAATATGCTCGGGCCTCCTCCCAACACATTACTCACACGTATAGTTTCCCCCACTACGGTCGCCAACGGATGGTCGGCCGTAGGTATGTCGGCCTCTTGGCCTTCCGGACGATTCCTGGTATTAACCATGGTTCTGCTGAACGTAAGTATGCAAAAGAACAGGATAAGGATTACGGAAAACACAGAGAACGTACTACTACACTTATCAATTATTATAACAACAGTAATTTAAGTATACCCACGTAAAACATTTTCATAATAACGTTAGCTAAGTGGAATTATGAACATATAATACGCAAGAGTGCTTATCACCATCATTACAACTTTCAATTCGTGCAAGTTTCCGTCGACCCTAAGACCATCCTATCTTACAAGATCTACCCCATCTCACGAGTCATAACTTAATAGTCTCGGCTTAAGTCTAGGCATCTTACAGTCATACCTAGTTCACTTAAACCAAGGCTCTGATACCAACTTGTAACACCCTATAAATTTTGCGGAAATAAAAATTTTCGAAAAAGAATTCAGCAAAACTAACTTGTGGAGTAAGGTGCAACAATTTCAATAAACAAAACATCCCAACGGGGTATAGAGTAGACATTAATGTGGTAGATAAATGAAGCATAAAACGACAACCTATTTATCTACAATAATATCTAGATTAGGGACGAGTATCGCTATACTTCCAAAATGTATCTTCAAAAGAATCCCTCACAACCCCAAGGTCGCTCCCTCAGTCTCGACGAGCCCCACCGCTAAGATAACCTGCCAACATGACAACCAAGAGCAAGCGTTAGGCTAACGCCTAGTGAGAACAAGCCAAATAAAAGGAAGTATCAAACCCAAATGATGTCACGCGGTGAGTATAGCCACGGGCTAAGTCAAGAAATCAAAAAACCATTAGTGATTAAACATGGTATAAGTAACACCAAATCACATAACGAGCTCAACCCCTCTAGATCTGTTGCTCAAAACATTCAAGTCAACCCCTCTGGATCTATCCTTGAGAGTTCCCAAAACAGGGGGAACTCAAGCACATAATGGGATTACACCTTACTGCACCATGAGACGCTGCCCGACCGTATAGGCCCACACCTTACTTATCATGGCAACCCGATGCCTATCCCGTGCTAAAACGTTAACCAAATGCCCAAAACAGGGGACATAGGGACACCGTGCCTATGGATCCATTGCACTAAGACTCAAAGCCAAAGCATGTCATTTCAGAGCATACTCATATTAGATCAAATATACAGGCAATTCATATGAACAATGATTCAATTCCATAAATCTTGATTCTTTAAAAAGATGGGATTTTTAGAAGGTATCATCCAACAACAATAAGCCATATTTTAAAACAAGGTTTTCCACATTTACATAAATACATTTATCATATAGCTTTCGAAATACAGACTGATTTAGCTTAAAGGACTCACCTCAGATTTCTTCCTGTTTAAAGACTGCTTCTTACGATTGCTACCTACGACAACACCGATAAATCGATAAGCAAAAATAAAGACATCACACTGACTTACAACTCTGGAATACAAAACACAACACCCTGCCAAAACACAGTACCGGTCGAGTCCAATACCGGTCTAAACAACAATACTGGTCGAATGCCTACACCGGTCGAACCGACATCCGGTCGAACCGACCTCCGGTCGAACCAACATCCGGTCGAAGGACTACCGGTCGAACACAACCTACCGGTCAAATGCTCTCCCGATCGAACTCCTATCGGTCCTAACAAGTCCGATCGTCTTGTTCATCAAGAACAGTCGACGCAGAACCCAGATCCAAAACGAGAAATACTCAGATCTCAAAATGGAACGGTTTAAAACCTTCACAACGAGATTCTACACGGCTAAAAGTATTCAGATCAAAGCATTAAGCTAGATTCGTACCTTGATTTGGAGAAAAACCGAACGACCCTTCTTCCTGTTTCCTTCTCTCTCTCTCTCTCTGATTTCTTAGAAGACAGATTATGATATTTTAGAAAATATCTGAAATCTGATTTATATTTATATTACCCAAGTTACATTTTACCCCCTTGAACTTCGGGTAAAAGTCAACTTTTCACCCAACCCCAAAATAGCGGGTGTTACACATGAGTATTGAGAAGTCAAAATTCAATAAAAAAACATGGAAATGGTATAAAAGCAAACCTGAAATGTAACATTGGGGATATAAGGTTACCAGTATAAAGAATAATGCATTCATGACTTGTAATTCATGCATAACATATTGTAAATTCATAGTTTTTTGAATTTCAAGCATAAAATGGTTGTACCATTTGCTTTGTTACTTGTTTTTAAGAGTTTTAGTGTATATTCATTTGTTAACCAATATCTTCTTGTTAACTTTGTGAACCATTTCTAGTCGTTGGTCTTGGAAATCAAGGGTTGAGATTGAAAATATCTTTTAGAAGGTGTAATAAATGTACAATTAATGTAATATTATGGATGAACTATGGTGTTGGGAGTATTTTGGGGGAAAATCAATTAAATAAGATTCTTTATTCTCTTCATTAATTATCCTTCCATAAAATCGTACCCCATTCGTAACCCCCCGATTCACCCCTTAAAATGTGAACATGTGTTCATCTATTAACTATTGTTTCTATTTAAATTTTGTACATAATTGCGATCCTTTTGTAGAAATATGAAACATGTCATGCTTTAGAGAATAAACTGAAAAAGGGATCATATGTTCATTTGTTCACCTGTTTAACCACATGTATATGACGTATTCATTGTTGGTCCTACTGTCAACTGGATCTGAGCTTGTGCATTTACTGAAAATGAACTTATATGCACACATATGAAAACTGACCCCTATTGTGCTAACACTACTAAATAAAAGACTATTTTCGGCGGATTTTTCCGATGGATTATTCCGCCGGAAATTTTCGGCGGATTTCCGACGGAAGTCAAACGGGTCAACCCACTTTGACTTTCGCCGGAAATCCACCGATTTTTTTTATTTTATTTTTTAAAAAAATCAATTATTTTCGGCGGATTTCCGACGGAATATACTTTTTTTATATTTTTTTTCTTGTTAATTATAATTAATTAACTATTTTCGGCGGATTTTCGGCGAATTTTAATTAATTATAATTAAATAATTAAAATTCGCCGAAAATCCGCCGAAAATAGTTAATTAATTATTATATTTAAAAAAATAAAAAATAAAAATAAAAATCCGTCGGAAATCCGCCGAAAAATTCATAACATTTTCGGCGGATTTTCGGCGGATATTCTATAATTTTTAAAAAAAAATAAAAAAATAAAATCCGCCGAAAATAGTTATTTAATTATTATATTTAAATGAATTAAAAAAAATTAAAAATAAAAATCCGTCGGAAATCCGCCGAAAATAGTCCGAAAATTTTATAACATTTTCGGCGGATTTTCGGTGGATATTCTATAATTTTTAAAAAAAATAAAATCCGCCGAAAATCCGCCGAAAATAGTTAATTAATTATTATATTTAAATGAATTAAAAAAATAAAAAATAAAAATCCGTCGGAAATCCGCCGAAAATAGTCCGAAAAATTTATAACATTTTCGACGGATATTCTATAATTTAAAAAAAATAAAAAAAATAAAATCCGCCGAAAATAGTTAATTAATTATTATATTCAAATGAATTAAAAAAATAAAAAATAAAAATAAAATTTATAGCATTTTCGGCGGATATTCTATAATTTAAAAAAAATAAAAAAATAAAATCCGCCGAGAATAGTTAATTAATTATTATATTTAAATGAATTTAAAAAAATAAAAATAAAAATCCGTCGGGCTTTAACGTTTCCAGTTGGGCTTTAACATACCTAGTTGGGCTTTGACGTACCCTGTTGGGCTTTAACAGAGCCAGTTAGTATTTAAAGTATCCAGTTAGTCTTTAAAAGATACAATTAGTCTTTAAAGGATCCAATTGAGCTTCAACGAATCCAGTTGGGTTTTAATGTACCCGGTTGGGTTTTAATTGATCCAGTATGGCTTTAATAGATACGGTTGGGCTTTAACGTATGTAGTTGGGTTTTAACGAATCCAGTTGGGTTTTAACGAATCTAGTTGGGCGTTAATGGATTCACTTGGGCTTTAACGGATCCGGTTGGGCTTTAACGTTTCCAGTTGGGCTTTGACGTACCCTGTTGGGCTTTAACAGATCCCGTTAGTATTTAAAGGATCCAATTGGGCTTTAAAATATCCAATTAGTCTTTAAAGGATCCAGTTGAGCTTTAATGGATACGGTTGGGCTTTAACGTACACAGTTGGGCTTTAACGTTTCCAGTTGGGCTTTAACATACCTAGTTGGGCTTTGACGTACCCTGTTGGGCTTTAACAGAGCCAGTTAGTATTTAAAGTATCCAGTTAGTCTTTAAAAGATACAATTAGTCTTTAAAGGATCCAATTGAGCTTCAACGGATCTAGTTGGGTTTTAATGTACCCGGTTGGGTTTTAATTGATCTAGTATGACTTTAATGGATACGGTTGGGCTTTAACGTATCCAGTTGGGTTTTAACGAATCCAGTTGGGTTTTAACGAATCCAGTTGGGCTTTAACATTTCTAGTTGGGCTTTGACGTACCCTGTTGGGCTTTAACAGATCCCGTTAGTATTTAAAGGATCCAGTTGGGCTTTAAAATATCCAATTAGTCTTTAAAGGATCCATTTGAGCTTTAATGGATACGGTTGGGCTTTAACGTACATAGTTGGGCTTTAACGGATCTAGTTGGGCTTTAATGGATCTAGTTGTGCTTTAACGTACCAGTTTGACTTTAATGGATACAGTTGATCTTTAAGGAATTTAGTTGGGCTTTAACTACACAGTTGGGCTTTAAAGTACCTTGTTGGGATTTAATGGATCAGTTTGAGCTTTAATGGATCGAGTTGGCTTTAACGTAGCCAGTTGGGCTTTAACGTTCCTAGTTGGGCTTCAACGGATCCAGTTGGGCTTTAATGTACCCGGTTGGGCTTTAATTGATCCAGTATGGCTTTAATGGATACGATTGGGCTTTAACGTATCTAGTTGGGTTTTAACGAATCAAGCTGGGCTTTAATGGATCCGGTTGAGCTTTAACGGATCCGGTTGGGCTTCAATGGATCCAGTTTGGCTTTAATGGGTACAGTTGGGCTTTAACTGATCTAGTATGGCTTTAATGGGTATAGTTGGGCTTTAACTGATCTAGTATGGCTTTAATTGGTACAGTTGGGCTTTAACTGTTTCCGGTGGGCTTTAACGGATATAGTTGGGTTTTAACATACCTAGTTGGGCTTTGACGTACCCTGTTAGACTTTAACAGATCCAGTTAGTATTTAAAGGATCCAGTTAATCTTTAAAATATCCAATTAGTATTTAAAGGATCAAGTTGAGCTTTAATGGATACGATTGGGCTTTAACGTACACAGTTGGGCTTTAACGGATCCAGTTGGGCTTTAATGGATCCATTTGTGCTTTAACATATACCATTTTGGCTTTAATGGATACAATTGATCTTTAAGGAATTTAGTTGAGCTTTAACTACACAGTTGGGCTTTAAAGTACCTTGTTGGGCTTTAATGGATCAATTTGAGCTTTAATGGATCGAGTTGGCCTTAACGTAGCCAGTTGGGCTTTAACGTTCCTAGTTGGGTTTCAACGGATCCAGTTGGGCTTTAATGTACCCGGTTGGGCTTTAATTGATCCAGTATGGCTTTAATGGATACGGTTGGGCTTTAACGTATCTAGTTAGGTTTTAACGAATCCAGTTGGGCTTTAATGGATCCGGTTGGGCTTTAACGGATTCGGTTGGGCTTTAACGTTTCCAGTTGGGCTTCAATGGATCCAATTTGGCTTAAATGTACTAGTTGGGCTTTAACTGATCCAATATGGCTTTAATGGATACTGTTGGGTTTTAACGTATCCAGGTGGGTTTTAACGTCTCCAGTTGGGTTTGGTACAAAGAGTTGAAGTCAGAGAAATGGAAAAGATTTTTCCGGTCTCTTGTTTGGTAACTCAGAGAAAAGAAAAATGAGAAATAAACCATTTATATTTTCCTACTTTTAATCAATGTTTTAAAACCAAGGTTGACCCGACCGGTTCAACCGGTTGAACCGGGAACCGGTGAAGAGACCGGGTCAATTACGATTGGGTTTTTGGGAAATTACGACCCGGATTAAACCGCCGGTTTTTTGATCGAACCGGTTGAATAGGTCTAATTGAACCGGTAAAAACCCGGGTTGACCCAGTTAAAAAAGCAATTTCTTTTATTTGTGTTTTTTTATGTTTTTTGATTGATGTAAAATTTGTTGTTATGTGTTTTTTTAATATTTTTGGATTGATGTAAAACTTTTTGTTATGTGTATTTTTAATATTTTAACTTGTGGACATCAAATTATTGGTTATATATATATATATATATATATATATATATATATATATATATATATATTGAAGAAAATGAAAATTACATAAAATTTGTAATTCCCTCTAATTTGTAATTCCCCCTAAAATGAAAAAAATTGGTAGGAAATGAACATTTGTAATTCCCTCTAATTTGTAATTCCCTCTAATTGAGAAAACAAGGAGAAATAAACCCAAAAAAAAACTCACACCTCTCTCTCTCCCTCTCCCTCTCCCTCTCCCTCTCCCTCTCGTCGCTCTCCCTCTCCATCGAGCTCGGCGCTCGCTCTCTTTGACGTCAACGGCAAACGGTGTTCTCGCTCTCTCTACGTCGCTCTCGTTCTCGCTCTCTCTACGTCGCTCTCACTCTCTCTACGTCGCTCTCTCTACGTCGCTCTTGCTCTCTCTACGTCGCTCTCGCAGGTATCTTCCTTCATTTATGTATTTCCTTCATTTCTGTATTTCTGGTATGTTTGTTTCTTATTTGAAAATCGATTTGAAAATTTGTATTTCTGTATGTTTGTTCCTTCATTTCTGGTATGTTTGTTCCTTCATTTCTGTATTTCTGTATTTCTGGTAGATTTGAAAATCGATTTGGTGTATGTTTGTTTCTTATATGTATCCACTTGGAGATTGCAATCGATTTCGGTTGGAGATTTCAACTGTCGATTTCCGTGGTCGATTAGCAGCAGGTAATCTGTTATGTTAGATTGGTCGATTTTGTATTTCACGATTTCAGTGACCTAATCTGTTTGTTCTTCTTCTTCTTGCATTTCACGATTACAATTTCACTGAGCCCTGTTTGATTTCTCGAGTTAATCTTCATCGTTCCCTGAGCCCCCTGTTTGATTTCTCGATTTCTCTTACATTTGTTCGGTTTGATAAACTGGTTAGTTCGATAAACTGGTTCGATAAACTGGTTAGTTTGATAAACTGGTTAGTTTGGTTAGTTAGATAAACTGGTTAGTTTGGTTAGTTTGATAAACTGGTTAGTTTGATAAAGGATTAGATTATTATGTGGAAGCAAGACCACCTATCTCGGAAAGTTTGATTGGGATTGGACATGGTTATTAATTGTCACCCATGCCTTGATTTGGAGAGTGTGGAATAAATCTGCTATTATATGGAATCTGCAGGTTCAGACTAGATTTAAGTCTTTCTTTCTCCTTTTTCTCTATCTCAATCTGAGTGGTATTTGTCTTTCATCTTTTGTTCGTGATAAACAACCATTAGAAACTTGATGGGAAGATATAAACCATACTTGCTTCACTTCCATTTTTCCTTTCTCTATATCAAGTAAAACGAAGGATTTCAATTTTTGAACTGGGTTGTCATTTGTATTTTCTATTTTTTCCATGTGGGTAATTGATTGATTTGGATGTTCTTTTTTAACTTGAAAAAGATCGTATGTGACAATTTAACGTGGAAATTAGGTGTTTGATAAAGTGCATAAGTGATATCTTGTTTAGGTGTTAACTAATTTTCCTTCTTTTTCTTCTTAGTTTGATTATTGTATTATGTAACATTGAACATACCAACTAGTTTATAAGATCCTTTAATCTAGTTGATCTACATGATTATCAATGTATCATCACATTGCTTTGAGAGTATCCGTTAGACGCATACATTATTAAATCTCATATAAATTTACTGTTGTATGTTAATTGGACCGGGAACCGGTCGAGGGACCGGGTCAACTAGCACCTCCATCAACACTCGACAACGCCTTCATCAACACTCGACAGCGCCTCGTTCAATCGACTCAATCCTTCATCAATCGACACTCGACAGGTACAAAGTTTTAAGGCCAAATTTGATTCCACATTCGATTCCATTTCAGGAGTGTAGCACATTCGATTACATAATACATATGTAAGTTTGTGAGATTTTAGGGTAATTCGATTCCACATTCGGTTCCATATGGATTAATTCGGTTTTTGGTTGTTAGTTATTACTAGTCCTTTTTAAGCATTCTTGGCAAAATATTTATCTTCGATTTGCTAACATCATTCATATGCACTTGTGCATATACTACCATTATTGGATTTCGATTATTTATCTTCCATTATTGGATTTCTGAATTGGGATGGCAGCATAGAGATGTTGCATTGGAACAATCGGAACCAAGATTGGTTTATGTATGCAACTGATCTAGTAGATACTGTTAGTCACTATGGAAAAAGAGATTAGGTTCGGCCCCTGGGGTTAGAGAGGTTACATTTGACTAATGATTTTCATTTGATTTTGTTGCAGGTTACATCTATCAAGAAATTTGGCACAATTTGACATGAGTGTACTAGTATTTGATGAGGATTGATATTCAAATTTTATAGTGATGTACATTATTTTTGATTGAATATAAATTGTAAAAGTGATAATATTTATTTAATACTTATTATTTGTGGAGATGTGTATTTCAATATAAAGTTTATTTATGTATATAATAAAAAGTTGGTTGTATATTTTTTGATTATTTGTATGAAAAACTAATTTTTAAAAAGATGATAGGATTTAATTTTAATTATTTTTTTAAAAAAATTTATTGAAATTTCCGACGGAAAAATCCGTCGGAAAACAAATAAATAAATAATTAATAAAAATCATCAGAAAATGCCGCCGAAAATGACTATTTGCGGCGCCCCTATTTACGGCGGACCAAATCCGGCGAAAATCCGCCGAAAATGACTATTTTCGGCAGATTTGGCCGTCGGAAACAGTCGAAAATTTGGTAGTGTAATAACCATCTGGTATACTGAAAATGAACTTATATGCACACATATTATATATTAAAGATAGAATGAACTTATATGCACACATATGAAAACCGACCCCTGTTGTGCTAATAACCATCTGGGTATGCTGAAATTTTGTGGTATACTGAAAATGAACTTACATGCACACATATTATATACCGAAAATAAAATGAATTTATATGCACACATATGACCATTAACCCATGTTGTGCTAATAACCCCAACTCATATACGTGCTTGGATGCCCAAAGGAATGTGCATTGTGTGTGCGTAAATAACCCCAACTAATATATGTGCTTGGATGCCCTGGTTTCATTGTCCCAAATGGAAATATGTTCATAATACTGGTTTCATTGTCCCAAATGAAAATATTCAAATAACGAAATATGAACATTATTTATTTTAAAAGTTGAAATCTTGACCAAAAATGCGGTTCCTTATGATTTTATATTATAGTTCACATAGTTTCGTCTGATTGGTGTAAAATGTAAAGTGACAATTGTACCTGGATTTACAGAAATCATCATATTTAATCGGTAGACAAACAACTTGAATTGAAACAAGGAGCTACTAGACTTCTTGGGATGTTCATAAAATTTTAGCAATTGAATAGAAAATATTTAGTTATCAAAGAAAGCTAGAATTATGGAATTTGAATTTTTGTAACTCCCATATAATTGTAATAAATATTGTATACATTTATATTTACCTTTCTATTTGTCATCAATGGTTAAAGGATTAAAAACAACATATGAATGTGCAATTCTATTGGTTGGACTGGTTCACAAAGTTAACAAGAAAATGTTGGTTAACAAATGAACCTCTCTCTCTCTCTCTCTCTCTCTCTCTATATATATATATATATATATATATATATATATATATATATATATAGGGAGAGATTCATTTGAGAAATGTTAAATATATGAGAATGAGAAATAGAGAAGTAATCCTAGCCTTTCATTCGATCAAGATCGGTTTTGACCGGCCAAATATTGCGTCTTTGACTGGTCAACAATTACGGTTTTGACCGGTTAAAAGTTACGGCCATTCTAAAAATAAAAGGACAGTTTCGTAATTTTTACAAATACACTGGACGAGTTCATATATGAACTATATGTTCATATGTGAACTAGTGTAATTCACATATGAACTCTTTTAACTGATTCATATATAAACACTTGTGATTCATATATGAACCAATTAACTGATTCACGTATAAACTAATTAACTGTAAGTTCATATGTGAATCAGTTGAACTAATTAACATATTCACATATGAACTAATTAACTAATTCATATATGAATCACAAAGTTCATATATGAATCAGTTAAAAGAGTTCATATGTGAATTACACTGGTTCATATATGAACATATAATTAATATGTACATTATACATGTTCATATATATATATATATATATATATGAACTTGTCTCGCGTATTTTATGAAACTACCCCTCTATCTTATATAGACCACACAAAGAATTATCCAATGTTTCGCGGTCAAAGCCGCAAATGTTGATCAGATAAAGGGCTAGGATTATTTCTTTATTTCTCATATTTTTAGCATTTCTCAAATGAACTTAATCCTATATATATATATATATATATAGTCATAGGTTCAAATGAGAAATGCTAAGTGTGTGATAAATAGAGAAGTAATCTTAGTCATTCATACGGTCAAGATCGGATTTGACTGGTCAAAAGTTGCGGTATTCAAAAAATAGAATGACAGTTTCGTAACTTTTACAAATAAGCGAGATGAGTTCATATGTGACCTTGTGTGATTCACATATGGAACTATATGTTTATATGTGAACTCATGTAATTCACATATGAACTCTTTTTAACTGATTCACATATGAACTTTTGTGATTCATATATACACTAATTAACTGTAGGTTAATATGTGAATTAGTTGAACTAATTATAACAGATTCATATATGAACATTTGTGATTCACATATGAACTAATTAGTTGATTTACATATGAACGTATAGTTCATATGTGAATCACACAGTTTCACATATGAACTCGCCTCGCATATTTTACGAAACTACCCCTCTATCTTCTGCAGACTATGCGAAGAAATATCTGGCGCTTCACAATCAAAGCCGCAAATGTATTTCTCTCTCTCTCTATATATATATATATATATAGATTCATTTCAAGTTTTTATCTTATTTAAAATTGTGGTTTTAATAATTTTGAAATTTTATATCATGTCCCCTCAAACTACTTTCTATCATTTTAAACATACTTTTACGTAGATTGCAAAGTTCAATGGTCTCATTTATAGTTTGATGATACAATATAATTAAAACTTTCTGCGTAAATAAATGATTTTTACACTTATTCTCTCTTTTAAAAATTGTAATTTGATATATATATATATATATATATATATATATAAGTCTATATATATATATAGACTTAAGTTCGCGTGAGACCAAACAGTTTCCGTGAGACCGGTGAGACCAAGCTTTAAAGTATGAAACTTCACACCAAAAAACTGTGAATGTAAAAAAAATCGAACTTTTCATAGGGAAAACACCATAAATGTTACGTTCACGGTGTTTTTCGCTGTGAATGTTCGTTTTTTTACCTTCACAGCGTCTTCACTGTGAAGGTTCGGATATACCTTCACAGTATTTTATCTGTGAATGTTTGATTTTTTTTTAACTTGGTTTATGTTTTTTTTACCTTCATAGTGTGATTACATTATGAAGGTTCGAATGTTTTTTTTACCTTCACAGTGTTTCGGTGTGAAGTTTCATGTTTTAAGGCTTGGTCTCACGCGGTCTCACGTGAACCTGACCCTATATATATATATATATATATATATATATAGGAGGGAATTCAACCACAGGATTATAACAAACACATGATAATTATCATTTGAATCTGAAAAACAAATAGTGATAATAATAGAGTATTCTTTTTTGTTTTATTGGTTTGTTTCTATCACTACTTTGTTGATACATTGAAAAATAGAATCGGATTCAAACAAGAACGATACATATTTAAAAGAACATGAGTATGACAAATCACGTACAAAATCACATAATGATTTTACATTAACGGGAAAGTCGTGCAAAATAATTGATGTGGCGACTTTTGCCACAACTTCATGTCGCAGGAAAGTCGATCGTGGGAATCACATGTAAAGTCTTTTGATCCTCCCTCTTGAAAGAGATATGATCAATTTATTTCGTTATCTAAATGTAATCATTTATTCAATTCATTCAAAAAATGTTCAGAGACTTAATCGCTTAAAATATAAACATTTGTTGTTTTTTTTCTTATGATTTTAATAGATTCAAAAATTTATTTGTTCGGTTTCAATAAATAAAGTGATTTATTTGTTTAAAACAAGTAATTCAAACACCATACATCTTTCAAATATAAATGTACAGTTGAATTTTTGTCTTCTTTTATTTATAGTTCACAAGTGTTTTGTACGTGGCCATGCTTATATACTACTTGTTGTTTGATCTGAATGATTACAAAAAAAAGTGCTTCTGATAGTATCTGTGCATGACTAAAGTTTCAGAGATGAGAATTGATGGATGGAACATAACATCTGAATGTTTGGATGCTTTGATTTGACCTGTCACTGCAATATCCCCTTTGTTCCTCCCCTTTGTCGCCATCACTCCCAACCAACCCTTCATTTTCCCCACCAATACCATTAATTCAAATGACCTACATATACTTTCAACAATATTACAAAACAAAACACATAACTTACATATCATTATCATCCATTAATACCTTCAATTCAAATGTAACTTTCACGTCTTTCAACACTCATTTAGTCAAGTCTCGAAACCATATACCAGTTGGGTCGATTGAAGATGATGATTCATTGCTCGTTGATCTCAGAAGCATCGTCATCTTCTTGATCTACTTCAAAGCAACGAGTACTATCGACATAGGCTCCATGCCCATTCCCAAATGCCTTGACATGGTCTTTTAATGATCTTTTATGCTTAAAATCAGATCCACAACTACAATACCAAATTTTCCCACAATTCTTCTCGTGGGTTCGCCAATCCCCACGAACTGCAAATGGCTTACCGCATTTGTGGCACATGAATGGTTTGTCCCCGTGTTTCCTTTTGTAATGTGTCTGAAGCGTTCGGAAGTCCTTGAGTGGTTTAGCCCTTGGGTGGTCGATGTTGTTGCAACACCCTGGTGAACAACAGTAGCATGGTAGTCTAAGCATTCCACTTGGTTGTCTTCCTCTTAGTGATTCAGGACCTCTCCTGTATTGAGATCCATGCCCCCACATATGCATCTAATTTGTATATATATATATATAAACATCAATTAGTATGTAGCTCGATGATCAATCTATACAAGATTAATTTACATCTAATGAAAATATGAAATTTAATTTATTCAAGCTGTATGCAAAATGAACCTAGTACAACAATCTTCCTCCCACTTTTTTGAATCTCTATATATATGTGCAATTCTCTCGATGCCAGATCCACGATTGTCAATCTTTTTATAAGAAGAAAATCCAACTAAAACTCACACATACACTCCTCACTTTTGATGAGACTTGAACCATTGACTTCTAAGAAGGTTGGACTTTACCGGTAACTTAGATACCAGTAGTCCAATATAATGATCCTTATGTAATTAAATATTCATAGCCAACAGGAAATCATTTCATGTTCTATTGTGTATTGAGTTTGAGTCGATTGAGGCACTATGCATGAATCTTTGTGTATTACTCTAGCCTAAAGAAGTCTGAATATGATCAAGATTATAGTAAAAGCTTAATAGAGTAAACAAGGTTTCCAATATTGGTTTTTTTAATTCATTTCTAAGCGAGCAATTAATATACTTGTAAAATTACCAAAAACGACCTTGTTAGCCGAAGCCAAAGAAATACTACTACAATGATTTGGTGGAAATAAATTAAAGAAAATTGTTGTGAAAACTCCAACCCTTTCCATGGGGATAAAACTAAAACCCCCTAGGGGGGCCAGATGGGTATGTAATTTAGGTCATTGTTTTTGTTCAGCTTGATTTTTTAGTACATTTTTAAAATCGATTAATTGTTTATAAACAATTCAAGTTAAATTATAGGTTATGAAGCAACCTTAGTAAAGGAATTTCAAGAAGTCAAGAACGAAATACTTGCATCTTACGGGGCAAATCATTTTGGATTTCTTAGGTTTTTCATGATCAAACTGGTAGTGTGGCATAATTTGTATAGCAATAATGATGAGTTTAAGATTCATTGCCCACAAGATGTGAGTTTTTGTTGTTGTTGTTGTACTTGCCTCTTATCTGAAAACGACCCAAACTAAAAGAAGACAAACTCGAGTACAAAAGGACCAAATGAGCTAGTACGTGTTAGTTTCATATGTTTAACAATGAAAAGAAAACTAATGTAAAATGATCAATGAAAGTAGCGTGTGGATGATATAACTTTCAGTTAACAACTTCATTTAATAAATAATGATCTTGTTGCTTCAAGATCGTACAAACATGTAACACACGGATGCCAGATATTAATGGTTTATTTTCACACAAACGGGCATGTTCCATCTTCAAAGTGAATTTTTAACTATATCATGGTTAAATTTTATTTAAAACCAATTATCATTATTATGAAAGTACAAAAACAATGTCATAAAACAATGTCATATATGTTATAAAAAACGAGTTAAGTGTCAAACATAATAACTACTTAAATTTTCGTAATTTGGCAAAAGTCACTTGTTTTTATCAGGAAAAATGTTCATTGTCAGTTTTATAAATACAATAGTTATGTTAAAACAAAATTTAAATACAATCTTTAAGCAAATAATAGTGAATAGACACCCTGAAACTCTCCTAACCACAAAAGAGTTGTATGTGGGGTTAAGAGATGTAAATTAAAGATGGATGACCATGAAGCTTTCCTTTTCTCTTTTCTTGTTCTTAACAAGAAAAAAGGTTTCAGTTGGCAAAGGCAAGAAGTAAAAAGAAAGAACACGAACTCCAAGAACCAAAAAGTATAACATGTCTTGTCCAATCACAAATAAACCCTTTTGCTTCTGACCAAATTTGCTATCTTTATCGGTTGGATAAAAGTCTGGATTTGTTCAAATCCCCAAAAAGACCACAAATCATGCAGATTTGAAGGAATAAATAAGGGTATTATATATATATATATATATATATATATATATATATATATATATATAAGAGGTGGTTAACCATAACCCTAACCCTAACCCTAAAAACCCATGTTACCTGGACTAAAAATGGTGAAGAAGTTGAAAATTAGCAAGATTTAGAAGTGCAGAAAGAAAGAAGTCTACTCTTAGTTGTATTCTATGCAAACAATCCAATGGGGTTAAGGAATTAAAATGATTGGAAGTAAAGAATTCATGTATACAATTATAGAGATTTATGCATATAGATTTAGGGTTAGTTCAAAACCTGCATGTTATTGTATCTGTTGAAAGATTTGAAGCAGAGAGGGCAAGAGAACTGATTTGGACCAATGAGAATCTGAGATGGAGTAGGGATCCAATACTGACCCTTGTTGAGTGTGCTTGTAACAAACCCAATACTATTATTTGTACCATCTTCATGATCTTCTTCTTCTATCACTTGTTTATAATCATCAATATTATTTGTGGAGAGTCTTGAAATGAGATCAGCTTCAGAAAGTGTAAGGCTTGGGAGTCCAAGATGTAAAGATACAGTCACAGTATTCTCATTGCAATTATTGTTAATATTATCAGTGTTCTCATTGTGATGATGAACTCCCATGGCTGTGGTGGTTGTACTACATGCATTATTGGTGGTACTAGGGTTAGGTATTGTTGTTGGGCTTAAGGTGAGGAGAGGAAGAGCTTCTTTTAGAGGTGGAGAGGGAGGTGACAGTTGATGGTAGTTAGTGAGAGAAGAATATGAAAGAGGAGGATTAGAAGAAGAAGAAGAAGCAGAAGAGCGAGATGGATAGTGAGGGTTGAGAATAAACCATGAAGTATTCATGTAAGTGGAGTAAGAGTGATCATTGCTCATGTTTTCAAATGCCAGAAGCAATGTTCAGATGAATAGGTAAGTGGACTATATGGAGAGAGAGAGAGAGAGAGAGAGAGAGAGAGAGAGAGAGAGAGATGACCAAAAAGATAAAGAGATAAAAGACTGCATAAAAACACCAAAGCTAAAACAAAGTGCAAAGAGACATTTTAACAAAGAAAATATAAAGAAGGTTGGTTAACAAGCATTTGAAGGTCCTACTAATTGAAATTAAAATACATGATGTTTGGATGTGTAAATGTAATTATATCACCTTTGAAATTGTAATAATCAGTTTTTTAAGTGAAATCGATTTCCGATTATTAATGGAGTCAGGCGATATTGGGACTTGAAATGAAGAAGAAAGTTTGGCATGCATCTTTCACTACAACAAAATCGGTCATATAAGACGTTAAATATGTTAATATGTCATAATGGTCTGCAGTATGCTTTATATAGAACTTAATTCATATGACCAAACAATTGTGCATATATACTCTTATATACAAGTTTTACAATAGGATGTTAAGATGTATTTAGCCATCCTAACAAGTTTTTTAAACACTTTTGAAATAAAGTGTCTTATATTTAGCTTTTTTGTAGCACATCTTTTTATAAGACATCTGCTTTTTTAATATTTCAAATAATTTCATATAAAAAGACTAATATGACATTTTATTTCAAAAATATTCTAAAAACTCGTTAGTACGTCTAAAAACATACTATCAACTTCTTCTAACACCTTTACATACGATATACAATTGTTTGGTCATATAATTCAAATACTATAAATTAGTCTATTTGGAAATTTATATATATTTTGGGTCTTTGTAGCGATCATTTCTTGCAATCATTTACATAACTTTTGATTTTATATATAGTTTTAGTATCTTTTTTTAAACAAAAACGACTATTTGATTTAACATGTTAAATATTGAAGACTAGATAATTGTAACTAGATGGAACATATTTTGAGAAACTTATTTCAAAATCTCAATTTTGGTGAACATACTAGTAAATGATGCAATTAAGAAAAGATGTTATAATTTTATAACAAAAATAATGGAACATGTTAAAATTTTGATAAGAAAAAATTGTTCTTGGAAAAAAATCTATTGAGATATTTTATTGTACACACCAAAATGAAGTTTTTGAAACTAGGTTCTTCAAAATAGAAACATAATAAAATGCATTAAATTTTGATATAATGTAATTATCCTTTACTATAAAATGAAAAAGATATATACATCTTTGCTAACATAGTTTTAAATATATCTTAGCTCAAGATAATGTAGCAATCATGTAGGGCCTACCAAGCGAAGTTTGTGATTTTGGTCTAAAAGATCTAATGTCCAAATTCAGTAGGTATTAGGGGTGCTCACGGGTTGGGTTGGTCGGGTTGAAGGCACTTGAACAACCCAACTCAATGTTTGCAATTTGGAAAATCTCAACCCAACCCAATCCAACCCAAACCGTGCAGGTTGGGTTGGGTTGGTCGGGTTGAAACTTTAATATATCATTTTACAATATAACCAAGTGATTCCGTTTGAAAAAATTAAAATCAAAAAGGAAATATAAACATAAAGCTAATAAGAAAAGAGAAGAGTAGATGAAGAGTATCTCTTGCCTCTTGATTCTATCAATGTTGAAGATTTTTAAAAACTTGCAGGTTAGATTCGTACGACTTTAATCGGCGTGGTCTCGTTGAAATATCTAAACTATGACTAAGATTGGAAGACTTGAAAATTGATAGAAAAAAGAGTCGCTAAAAGTCTAAAACCATAAATATATAAAAAGCGTCGGGTTGACGGGTTGGTCGGGTTACTTCTGGATTAACCCGTTTCCAACCCAATAGATGCGGTTTGGGCAAAAATTGTATCGATTATGTATCGGGTTACCTCGCTTTGAGTTTTTTTGTGTTTTTTCGGGTTGGGTTGGCCAGGTTGGTCGGAAATTTGAGCACCCCTAGTAGGTATGATTAACTTCTTAGAAACGCATTTAATAGCCATAAAACTTAAAACTATTATGATTCATACAAAAATAGTGTTTCACGTTATCAAAGACATTTACAAAACGATAAAAAATAGGGTAAAAAAGACATGAAATAAAGGGTTTTTAATTGTTGTGTGTCAAGATGCAAAACTCCAAAAAGACATGAATGAGGATGGAGTTTGTTTACTGCTCAAACAGTTAGAGACCCACACATCATTCAATCATTCTCTGTTCATTCTCACATAAACAATGATGAATACAGAAATTTCAATTTCAAGATTTATTATACTAGTAAATGTAATAAAACTTGACGTGTCAAAATAAAGTGGAGGACAGTAAGAGTAACGCAAATTTTTGTTCCAATGCGTGAGCAACCCCATCTGCTTGTCGCCTAGCAAAACATACAGAGTAAGAGTTGTTTACCAAATTTTCTATTAAGTTCTGTATGGATAAATTTATCTGTCTGGATAAACTGTTGACGTCATTTACTTTTTTATATGAATCATGAGTCTGAAAGATAAAAATGACCGATTTACCCTTAAGTATGAATTATGAGTTAATTATTTGATAAATTTATGTTTATTTTTTAAGCCAAATAATATTTCTGAAACACAAAAATTATTTGATTATCAAATAAATCAGAAAATCAACAAACCCAGAGAATCAGAAGTATAGAATGGAAACATCTAATTAGCTTGTGTTAGGATTTTTCTTATCAGAAGCAAACCCAAGTGGAGGAAATCGTGCAACAAACCCATCAATAAACCTTCACGAATCAACAAACCCAAAGAATCAACAAGCACCATCAAGTGAAGGAAATCGTGCAAACAAACAATGGAAAAGGAGATCGACAAACAAACAATGGATAAGTCGTGCATAAATCGTGATTCGGAGAAATCGATTGTGCAGAAATCACGATTACATTTGGAAATTGATTGTGCAAAAATCGATTATGCAGAAATCGATTTGGAGGAGACACCTTCAATCGTCCAGCTCGGTTTGGAGGAGAAATCGATTGTGCATAAATCACGATTACATTTGGAGATCAATTGTGCAAAAATCGATTATGCAGAAATCGATTTGGAGGAGAAATCGTGCATAAATTGTGAAGGAAATATTACCTTTGGAAATCGATTTTGCATAAATCGATTTAGAGGAGAGACCTTCAATCGTCCGGTTCGGTTTGGTGGAGAAAGGGAAGTGTGTTTTTGAAAAGGGTGGATGAGGTCATTTTTATGGCTGAACCTGGACAAGTGACCTCCATGGGCTGTGAGAAAAAGCCCATTATATTTTCATTAAGCCACAAGTAAACAACCCTCTGTTTACCAAATTTTCCATTAAATCCTGTATAGATAAATGTGTCTGTCTGGATAAATTGATGTTGTTGTTTATTTTTTTATCTGAATTAACAGTCTGAATAACAAAAATGACCAATTTACCCCTGAATATGAATTTTAAGTTGTTTTATAAATTGTTGTTTATTTTTTTAAGCCATATATTCATAAATTCATTGATATAATGCAAAAATCAAACAAAAATTCATTAAGTACTTAAACTTCCAAGTTCAAACACAATGTAGCCAAGTTCAAACAAAAAGTAGCAAATATGAAACAAGTATGAAATCGACATTGTAGAAATCATGGTTACAAAAATCTACATTGCAGAAATGTCGAGCAACTATGGAGAAGAAACAAGTATGGAACAAAAATCGACTGAAAAAACAAGTAAGGAACAACAATCGACTGAAGAAAACAAGTATGCAACAACAATCGACTTAAGAAATAAGTATAGAACAACAATCGACTAAAGAAACAAGTATGGAACAACAATCGAGTATGGAGAAGAAACAAGTATCGAACAATTAGTAAAATCATTACTTTTGGAGAAATCGACCAAAGGAAATTATTTTCTAGGGTTGAAATCGAACCAGCAGTGAATTGAAATAGTGTAATCGAACCAGCAATGAACTCGAAGCAGTAAAATCAAACGAGCGGTGAAGGTGAAATCGAAATCGAACAAGCAGTGAAAGTGAAATCGAGCAACTAGGTTTTTATTGTGTGATTATTGAGTAGGAGGGTAGGCATGTCTTTATTTTTAAAGGGTAGAAATGTCAAAAATGTGTCTTAATGGGGACAACACACCTTTCCCCTACTTAGTGAATAAGCCGAAAATGTTTACGCGAATAAGTCGGTTTTGTCAGTATGCCCCAAGTAAACACTCCAAACGTCTGCGTGAATAAGCCGGTTTTGTCATTAAGCTCATTAAGCCCCAAGTAAACACCCCCTTAGTGTATGTGCGAATAAGCCAAATTCACCAATAAGCCCAATTAAGCCACAAGTAAAACAGCCCCTAAGAGTCTTGTTGAAGGAGATACGTACGACGTCAGCTCGAAATAATACCCTCAAACTCCAAAACCTCCTCCCCTAAAGAACGGATAGCATTTATTAGTTGCTTGTCATTTGATTCGAATTAATATCACTATCTGAAAACCAAGTTCGGTTGCCCAAAACACAACTTCGAAAAATGCAACAGCTTCACATTCTTTAACTAACGGATCCCAATTAATATATTCACAGCAGATGTTTAAGTTGCCAGGAGTTTTCCGTTGTGTTGCACTTCACAAAATTCAAATGAGGCTTATGTGGTAATGCACAAGGGTAGAACTCATAACAAAGTTTGAAAGAGACTTCAATCTTTTGGCTTTCAATCAATCATCAAGAACCTCCAAAGCAATATGGACCTTTGAAGAAGTTGTAGGAGAACTATTATTCCATAATTTGGCATTTCTATGCCCCTAGATGCTCCACCTGATTATGATTGTATGTAGTGAATTGGACCGTTTATTTCTTTTTATTTTACAAACTTGAGACGATGTCGTTTGAAGTTTCTATTTTCCAAAATAAAGCAAAAACTACCCAAATATGTACTCAATTCATGTTCCTAGCTATTTGGTACCAAACCGGTTTAGATCTTTTTCGCTTTAATTATTTTTATTTGATGGTTTCGGTTCTATCTGATCTAATTCAGTTATAAGACCGAGATGTGCATCACAAACGACAACCGACAAATAGATTACCTTAACATGTACCCATGTTAGTGCAAAAAACAACTATCAAGTCACATGTATGTCCCCTTGACTTGCTATCTAGTGATAAAATATTCCATAAGTATTGCATTATGAATATACGACCTATTCACATATGAAACAATATAAATATTTAGAGAAAATAAATTAAATCAAAAGGACAATATTTTTAAGTTTGGGTGGGTTAAATGCACCCTTATATATCACTAAATGTACCCCAACCTCCTAATTTTCACTTCACACATATCAACATCAATCGGGTCATTTAGGGATATGTGTAACACCCTCAAATCTGGAAAGAGCGACTAATTTAATTTTTTTCTTAATACATCAATTGAAAGATAAAATTTCCTTCTAACCGAATCAGCTAAAATGACAATTTAAGGTTTAACATCAAATATTACAAATCAAACCTTACACAAGGTCTATAATAGGGGTGAATGTTACTAAAATCTAACAATGGTCGCTACCTCCAAGTTATGGAAGACGTCCATGAATGACTAAATTCTTCTTGTTCATCTAAATAGCACTCTACTCTTCACAGTATCACTAGTACCATTCTCGAACAAGTACCTAATGCACATGGTTTAATGCTAGTGAGTTCAATCATTTTTCATTTTTAATATAAAACTGAAAAGATGTTATTTAAAACACAATTTCTCAAATTAAATGTATTTAATACAAAAACAACATCCTCTCCAAAACCCATCATTTTTGTGGTGAAAACTCAATTATCAAAACACGCGTTCATCATGAGGCAAAAACTCAATACTCACCCAAAACAACAATAAGGTAAAATATTCCAATACCGAAAATACCGATAGAACTCTATTATCCAGAACACCAAAGAACATGGGTAAGGTACAACACCCAAAACAACTAAACATTGATAAGTTCCAAGATATCAATGCTATAAAGCATAGGCACACTCCGTACCAAAAACAACATTGAAAACACAGATAATACATTATCCAGAAATAACACCTTTCGATGACGAGGGAGACCCGTTTCCATCAAGTGGCAGAACACTAAGTAAGGGAGTGTTTACTTGTGGCTTAATGGGTTTAATAAGTGAGTGGACTTATTCGCACAAACATTTTCACTTGTTTACTTGTGGCTTATTAAAAAAAAATAGCTTTTTCGCGCAACCAAGAAGGGACACTTTCCCCATTAAGACAAAAATATTCCCTGCCTACCCTTGATGAAAATACACGCCTCAGACCATCCCTCCCTGACTCCTTCTTTCCTTGTTGACATCCCCCCTCTCCTCTTTTCCTTCTGTCGGCGACCACTCGCTCCCCTCCGTCCCTACTCAATCGGAGATCACTCGCTCCTCTCACTCCCTACTCAATCGGTGACCATAGTTGCATGTTCGAGCAAAAAGGTTCGAGCAAAAACACCATAGTTACAGGTTTCGAGCAGGAAGTTTGGTCTCGTTTGAAGTTTCCAGATTTGGTTCCAGATTTCGATTTGGTCTCGATTTGATGCAGGAAGTTTGGTCTCGTTACAAAAGTTTGGTCTCGTTTGATTTTGGTTCCAGATTTCTGAAGTTTAGTCTCGTTTGATTTTGGTTCCAAATTTCTGAAGTTTGGTCTCGTTCCACCATCCTCTACATGGATCTTGTCCAGATTATTATCGTTTAATTTCAAAATAGTTTGATGGACAATAGCTTTTTGGTTTGATTAATTATAGAAAATGTTCAAACATGTTCAAAGAAGATAAACAACAGTAAACAACACCACATTTTTGTTTAAAGGGGTAGATCAGTCATTTTTATCATTCAGACTGTTGATTCAGTTAAAAAGGTAAACAACAACACATTTTTATCCAGACAGACAAATTTATCCGGATAGACAAATTTATCCATACAGGACTTAATGGAAAATTTGGTAAACAGCTCCTAAGTGACATGATCAAGATGTTGACGAGTAAATCACCCCCAGCATACAAGCCTTGGTGATTACTCTATTTGGGGCTTAGATAAAAACCTCAAAACTTCTTACTTAGTCGGTCCCCAAGTTACAAGATAAGAACATCAAAACTCTTCATTTGCCTAAAATCAAATGTCCTAAAGCGAGAACATCAAAACTCATCCTTTATCCCAAACCAATGATATCAATAAGAGAACCTCAAAACTTCTCTCTTGTCACGACCAAAAAGACCCAAACTGAGAACATTAAAAAATTCTTGACTAAACCCTATGGCTTCAAGTAGGGGTGCTCAAAAAACCGACCAACCGGATCAACCCAACCCGACCAATCTAGCAAAAAACCAACCCTAGGTAACCCGACATATAATCGATACAAAATTAGGACAACTCGAATCTATTTGGTTGATATTGGGTTAGGCTCAAAGTAACCAGACCAACCCAATAAACATTTTAGCGAGTTCTCTAAAATTATTCATATTTCCCTTTACTATGTATAAGTTACCAAAAACAACTCGGCAATAACGAGCAATAGAACTCATAAAAGGACATTATTGGAAAGTTATATGTAATACCTAAATATTTGATGAACTTGTATATTCTTTTGAATGATGGATCGTATTTCAAACAAAAGTTTTCTTATTTTTTTTGTTTTCAATATTGTTTTTACTTTGTTTAAACACAACCCGACGACCAAAACGAACGGGTTGGGTTGGGTTGCACTTTTGTTTGGGTTAGATTGGGTTAAAAATTCTCAAACCGCCAACATTGGGTTGGGTTGTTGAAATGTCTTCAACCCGATCAACCCAACCCGTGAGCATCCCTAGCTTCATGACAAGGACATAAAAACTCGTTGCTTGGTAAACATGACTGACATATATGCCTATGGATACAATGCATTACTGTCCAAATTACATGACTCCAATTGAATAACCAACGCACTCAAAACATGTACTCGTCAAATAAAAGTGCAATAAATACATATCATGTCTCAAGCTCAACATCGAGCAAATAAAACTGGACAAATATCCCCAAGATTCATCTGAGTCAAAACTGAGCCAATAACTCCAAATACAATTGACGAGTCAATAAAAATATGTATAAACCAATAATATATAGTTACCCAATAGTTTGGCAAAATCCCCAAAACACATCATAAGTTCAAGGAAAATTATTAAATAGGCAATGACACTCAAAGGGTATCGAATAATTCAATCTTATGTATCCTTCGAACGATTTATAAATCAAAATATTAAAAGTGTATCATCATCAAATAATTCCATATGAGATATAAATCATCAAGATTTTTGACTGACCGGATCGGTCACTCCTCAACCAACTAAGACATTTATGAGCAGTTCTGATTTAGTGTTTTAAATGGGCTTAAAACCCCAAATTTCTATGTCATTTTTGTCCCTAAAATAGGCCTACTTAAGCCCTTGTTTTGATTATGTTAATCAGGACCGACAAGGCAAGAAAAAGGCCCAAAAGCAAAGGAAAAGATAAGCCCATCTTTCCTCACATCAGTTGTCGATCAAGAGCAAGAGAAAGAAGGAGGCAGAGCTTCGCGCTGACTTCTGCGCGCCTGGAGTCGCGCCAACAGCAGCGTCGGGCGCTGTTTCGATCGCATTCCAGTCCTCTGCGCGGGTCTCCGCGCGTCCATATCCGCGCCAGAAGCCGCGCCGGCCCAAAAACGTGGGCCTTTATTCTTTTTCGAGCGGTTCTTGTTCAGGAGGTATAAAAATGAGAGGAAACTGCTTTTTGAGGGGGAATCACACCATATTGACGAGAAGAACACAAGAGGAGAAGCCAAATTCTTGAAAGGAAAGCAACAACTCATCTGATTTCTTTTCGGTTTAGGTAATTTAGGTTTTTCCAATTTATTCCAACATTTGTTTGCTTTGATTATGATAGGTTGATACCTTGAGATTCCATTGTAAACATTTGGGACAACTTATTTGTTTGAATTCTATTTTCAATGTCAATTTCATTTGGGTTTTTAATTAATCTGATCAATTGATTATAATTCTTATGAATGGTTGTTAATCAAAACCTGAATACGTAATCGTCTAGGGATTTTAATAAAGTAACGAATGAAATCGTTTGGTCTCAATAAGGTTTCCAATTTGGTTTCATGAATTCTCGCAATCGAAGCTTTAGTAAGCCGAGCTTGTGTGCTTATTGCTTCGAGTTGGTGATCTTTCTAACTCGTTAATGCTAATCACGCCTAGGAACTTAAGAGCTTGTTTAATTTCTTATTCGTGATTAAGATCCGGTTGAAGAGCTTGTTTTAACCGGTGTGAATCTAAGGAAAAATCGAGGTTATCAGAGCTTATTGATAACTATAGCCAACTTGGGTTCGTTCTTTGTGTTTACGTTTTTGGAATCAATGATAGGTGTTGCCGTCTTAATCGAAGTCGAACGAATGTTGGGTTTTCTCTTTATCGTTTTTAATTAGTTTTTAATTGAATGTTTACTTTAGTTAATCAATCCAACCCCCCCCCCTTTTGTATTGAAAGTATAGAAGTTGAATAGTAGTCACGACCAATCCCTATGGATTCGACCCGACTTACCACTATTGCAATCTTTATTGTGATTTGGGACAGTTGGAAAATATAAATACTTATTATTTGACGGCCTCGACACCCGTTCAAATTTTTGGCGTCGTTGCCGGGGATTGGTTTCGGTGATCGTTATTTAACTTTTGTACTTTGTTTTTCTTTATTTAATTTTTGTCTTATAGTTTTGGTGTTTATCTGATTTAATAGTGTACCTAACGCCAACAATTTTTAAGTGTTTTTGCATCTTTCATGGCGGATTATCCATATAATTATGGTTCACGATATACCACCAACGCACGAAACTCAAACGAGGTAAATATCTCTTCCCTTGAGACTCAACTTTCAGATCTAACATCTCTTGTGATACAATTGGTTTGTAAAGAGCCACAACGGGTGAGAAGATGTGGGGCGTACGCTAAAAATGATTTTTCAACCAACCGGTACCCCACATCACAATATCACACCGAACAAACCTACTCTTATGGAGCATTTTCAAGCCAATATCATGGTCCGTCCGAGTCATACTCTAGCACCTACACTCCAGGATGGCAACCCCGTCCATACTTAAACGAGTATGACTATAACCGGTACGACCCTTCTTATCCTAGTTATGCATCAACACCACTGGCAACACAAAGTTATTATGGGGATTCAGGTATGTCTCTTGAGGAAATTGTTAAATCACTGGCTCTTAGTACATTAGAATTTCAACAGGAGACAAGGGCAAGCCTTCAGAACTTGGAAAACCAGATTAGCCTGAACGAATCTACAATACGTCGGTTGGAAGCCCAATTTGAAGAAAAGCTAGGATCGATGAATAAGAAGAGGCCAGAAATCTCCCTAGAAGAAGAAGATGAAGAAGAAGACACAAACCTATCTAATCCACAAGATGTCGACAAAAAGGGAGAAGATGTGAATATTTTGGAACCGGTGGTGGCACCCCCTCCTTTTCTTACACTGGTGGTTGATCTAATAAAGGAGGAGGAATTTGTAGACACCGGGAGAACCTTCACCATACTAGAAACACTGAAGGTAGACGATGAGAAGGGGAACCCGGATGAAGATACCTTTGCGGAGCTGAAACGTCTAATCACATCATATGGCAAAGGACTTACGCTTGAAATCCGGACAGATTTCAAGGTACCCCAACATCGCGTGAAAACGCATGTATGGGGTATTGACTTGTTAGACACGGGATAGCGTGGGAAGTGTCTAGCCAAAGACGTTAAAGAAAGGCACTGATTGGGAGGCAACCCAATTTTATTGCTTTATTTCTTTTCTAGTTTACTTTTATGCATTTGTAGTTGTCTTTTAAGTTGATGAGTTTTGTTTCCAGGTTTGACCTTCCTTGAAGCCGGATTTTACCCCCCCCCCCTAGTGCAAAGAGGCTATCACCACATGCTTGGATCATATATTGGGCACGAGTCATCGAATCAGGAGAGATTTCTTGTTCCCTTTATACTTTATTGTTTTTAGAATGTGCCAAAAACATGCATATATTGAGGACAATATATGATTTAAGTGTGGGAATGGAATGAGTATGGGGATATTGCATGATTAAGGGCTAAATTTTTCGAATTTTAACTTGTTTTTGGGCGATTATTAAGTAAATTGCATGAGATGACAAATTTTCTATTTCTAATGTCATAGCATGAATGATTGTGTGGTTTGCTTGTGTAGTCGTGATTAACACGTTCGAGATAAACTTTGTGAGTCTTGCTAATTTTATAGACTAAAAATGCACCTGTGAGCTTTTGAGCCATGATTGAACGTTGTATTCAATCTTATTTCATTTTTGTGTGCATTGCATCTTCCATGTCTATGTCATTCTAGAACTTGCATTTTGGCTCTTCGAGATTGCATTTGGGTAATGCTAGTGTGAAAATGAAAAAGGCCATCTTTGTTGCTATTTAAACCCGTTTAGCCTAAAAGCCAACCCTTACACATGTGTTCCTTTTTTATCACCCCTTTGAGCCTAACTACCATTTTTTTGTCATTACACCACGACTTAACCCTTAGCCAAACACTTCACTTACCGGGCTTTGGGAATGAGACTTCATGCTTTTAGTTAGACTCCCTTAAATTGTAGTCCCTCTACATGATCCAAAATGTCGATATAATGATTGGTAGAGGTTTGAAAAAAAAAGAAAAAAAAAGAGAAGGTATAAAAGAAGAAGATGTATGAGAAAAAAAAAGAAAAAAAATGGAGACCAATATCAAGAAAAATACAATTGTCTCCATAGAGTGTCATGCAAAATAAGAGCTCGAAAAGAAAAGAAAAGAAATTTTATGATTTACTTGACGTGCAATGTGTGGGAGTAGACAATTTGACTCATGGTTTCTTTTCTGAAGTCCAATTTTAGTCACTTTACCAAATTTTTCCAACATTGACCCTTAACCAAGTTACAACCCATAACTAAAGTCCTTTTGATTCACACTTAGTTTTTACCGTTAGTAATGGAGAATTGAGACTTGATGCAAGCCTATGGTAGTGCATTTTCATGTGATTGATGCCTTGAGTGAAAACACCTACACCTTTGTGCGAATGAGCAATTAGCATATGTTTATATCTTTGTGAGGTGTTTGTGAAATTAGCATGTATTCATCTTTGATTTGTCTTGAGTGTTGATTATGGTTATACCGGTTAAGCTACGCTTTTATGCGATGCTATGTCTATTTTCTAAATTCTTAAAAGTCGACTTGTGAGATTTACTTCGTGCTGAAACCTTAGTGTTTGCCCGAGGACGGTCAAAGTTCTAAGTGTGGGGATATTTTGATGGCTCTAATTTAGTGTTTTAAATCGGCTTAAAAACCCAAATTTCTATGTCATTTTTGTCCCTAAAATAGGCCTACTTAAGCCCTTGTTTTGATTATGTTAATCAGACCCGACAAGGCAAGAAAAAGGCCCAAAAGCAAAGGAAAAGATAAGCCCATCTTTCCTCACATCAGTTGTCGATCGAGAGCAAGAGAAAGAAGGAGGCAGAGCTTCGCGTTGACTTCCGCGTGCCTGGAGTCGCGCCAACAGCAGCGTCGGACGCTGTTTCGATCGCATTCCAGTCCTCTGCGCGGGTCTCCGCGCGTCCATATCCGCGCCAGAAGCCGCGCCGGCCCAAAAACGTGGGCCTTTATTCTTTTTCGAGCGGTTCTTGTTCGGGAGGTATAAAAATGAGAGGAAACTGCCTTTTGAGGGGGAATCGCACCAGATTGACGAGAAAAACACAAGAGGAGAAGCCGAATTCTTGAAAGGAAAGCAACAACTCATCTGACTTCTTTTCGGTTTAGGTAATTTAGGTTTTTCCAATTTATTCCAACATTTGTTTGCTTTGATTATGATAGGTTGATACCTTGAGATTCCATTGTAAACATTTGGGACAACTTATTTGTTTGAATTCTATTTTCAATGTCAATTTCATTTGGGTTTTTAATTAATCTGATCAATTGATTATAATTCTTATGAATGGTTGTTAATCAAAACCTGGATACGTAATCGTCTAGGGATTTTAATAAAGTAACGAATGAAATCGTTTGATCACAATAAGGTTTCCAATTCGGTTTCATGAATTCTTGCAATCGAAGCTTTAGTAAGCCGAGCTTGTGTGCTTATTGCTTCGAGTTGGTGATCTTTCTAACTCGTTAATGCTAATCACGCCTAGGAACTTAAGAGCTTGTTTAATTTCTTATTCGTGATTAAGATCCGGTTGAAGAGCTTGTTTTAACCGGTGTGAATCTAAGGAAAAATCGAGTGTAACACCTTAGGCATATCCCATATCGGCCGTGGACAGGAGTGATGCTGGGTGTTATAAGTAATATCTTGGCCTTCCTAACAACAGCGCGTTTTGGGGCC
The DNA here is from genome assembly GCA_023525745.1 of Arctium lappa. Classification (NCBI taxonomy): domain Eukaryota; kingdom Viridiplantae; phylum Streptophyta; class Magnoliopsida; order Asterales; family Asteraceae; genus Arctium; species Arctium lappa. The sequence continues at coordinate 12,997,305 of CM042056.1, read as the reverse complement.
ACAAGCACGTCAGGTTCTGGGAACTCTGAGGTTAAGCGTGCTTGGGTGGGAGTAGTCCCAGGATGGGTGACCCCCTGGGAAGTTTCTCACCAGGTCGTCAAAAACAAATCCGTGCGCTACACGTTGGTTAAATCCAGGGGCAAAGCGGACAATATTGTTGTCGAGGTAGGCGGGATGTTACATCGAGGTTATCAGAGCTTATTGATAACTATAGCCAACTTGGGTTCGTTCTTTGTGTTTACGTTTTTGGAATCAATGATAGGCGTTGCCGTCTTAATCGAAGTCGAACGAATGTTGGGTTTTCTCTTTATCGTTTTTAATTAGTTTTTAATTGAATGTTTACTTTAGTTAATCAATCCAACCCCCCCCCCTTTTGTATTGAAAGTATAGAAGTTGAATAGTAGTCACGACCAATCCCTGTGGATTCGACCCGACTTACCAGTATTGCAATCTTTATTGTGATTTGGGACAGCTGGAAAATATAAATACTTATTATTTGACGGCCTCGACACCCGTTCAAGTTCCCCTCACCCCTATCACTTAAAGGCAAAGTTAACCCAACATTCTACTGCTCTCTAAAGGGCCTGCTTATTCTATTAGTCAAGCTTGGAGAACATAGTACTAGGACTTACTAGATGAAAGACCTTGATTGGTGAAGGGCTTAAAAGCGCCTTAGGTAGTTGTTATCTATCGGATCTTTTCTAAGAGGTTAGGTAGGTGGTTGAGTTGAAGCGGAGAAGGAGACTAAGTCATCGGCCATGTCGGGATTGATTTCCTACTTCCAGCTGAATGAGGGCCACACAGCCGTCAACCGTGCTGGAAGTGCTTTCTAGATCCAATCTCCTGGTCTTTCGTTCGCTATTCGAATGTCTGGACCAGTAGATATGTACGAAAGGTGGTCTTGTCCTTTCCTTTACAACTAGTAGCTAGTAGCTCCGTCGTTGATCTCTCCTCTTCCCGGCCGGTTGTGACTCGTATGTCCAGTCAATAACTATCGATTCCTGATGAATCCATAGATTCTTCTACCATTCGACCACTCTTACTATTTATTTATCAAAATACCAAAATATCCCAAATATATGTATTTTTCAAGATTTTAAAAAATAAATGTACCAAATATGCAAAACTCACCAAATAACTCGCATATTTGATAAATTTCAGGTAAAACATATTAATACTTCAAAATGAATATTTTTTGCATTTACATAGTTTTCACAAAGCAACTTGAACTCATATTGCTAGGTTAAGTTAAACCTCGTTTCCAAACTCATCTCTAGTTTCCAAAAGATGAGGACTTGAATTCGTGAGCAAGGATTCCTAGAAATCTTCTCTAGGCAACAACCCAAGTCTAAAAATATACCAAATGCAACCATGAGATTGAATCCACAACTAAACCCAAATAAAATATCAAAATACCCAAAAACTTACCTCTTCAGATCCTAAAACCATCCACCAAGGATCTTTAATCCCCATGCTAAATTTTCATTTTGCTCCAAACACCCTCCAAAATCGACCCAAAGGTTGCTCAAAATCACCAAAAAGGGAAGAAATTGAAAAGGGGTAAGAAATGGGGAAGAAAACCCTAAAATAGCGACTTTAAATAGTTCATGGCCTTACGTGCCTTTTCCCGTGACTTTAGTCGCGTGGAAAGTCACCCGATACTAAAACTCACCAAGATAATGGGTGAAGCGACTTTGCTCGCGACTTAAGTCGCAACAGTCCCCTTTTCGCATTTTTGGCCGTTTTTCGCGCCCGATTTGTATACTCGTTAAACCCATTAAGATATATACATAAAACTTTACTAAATTTCCATCTTAATGGTCGAACGGTCTCCATAAAATCCAAATAAAAGTATCAGAAATCGCGGGATTACAATATGACCTTAAACGAGTTTTTAATTAAATTCATGACTTCCTAACTTATCAAAGAAAAAAAATGCTTCATACTTATTACAAGGTCATGGGTTTAATTAAAATCTCATTTAAGGTTATATACCTCAAAAGCCTTCATCAGACTTACTTTTTACATTTCTTATGCATGATTTGATCTGATTCTGATATAAAACGGAGTTCATATAGCTAGCATTACCGGTTTAAATTATGTGGAACTACATGACCTATGACCAGTCAAATGAAGAGGCTTGGAAACTAGGAGATGCATAGTGTTAGTGCATATATTTGTTGGATACAAGATCATGAAGATAGAAGACTGAAGTCAAAGCAAGTCAAAGCTCAAGTCTACTCTCAAGCATAAAAGTCAAAGTCTTTTGTAATAAATGTAAAAGTCAAAGTCTTGTAAATGTTGTGTTGTGTTTTTGTGTTGTAAGTGTTTTTGTCCCGCGTGTGTTAAATAGGGATATGACTAGAAGGAGTTAGAGTTAGAAGTTCTAAGTGTGCTCAAAGTGTTGTACGCAGACTGATTCTAGAGAGAGAAATATTCTCAGAGCTCATTGTATACGGATTCTTAAATTGAATTGAAAACAGGTTGAGTGTTTGATTGTTCTCATCTTGTTATTGTGATTAAACTGTGATTAGAACTTGTGAATTTGGGAATAATACCTAGACATAGGGGTACTCAAAAACCCAACCAATCCGACCAACCCAACTCAATCTAATGCGAAATATACCAACCCGAAGCAACTCGATATCTATATAATCGAGTTATAAAATCTTCAAGCCGAAAGTATTAGGTTGGAATTGGGTTATGGTCATTTGAACTAAATCCAACCCAATGAACCCGATATCCTTTTATTACTTGGATTTAATATGATTGTTAAATCCCTATTATTATGTACATTAACTAGACAATTACACCATCACGTATCATCTCCATATACATATATTTACAATCTATTCTCTATCTCTATATAACCCATTCGTATATATGTTCGGTAAATGTGAAAATATATGTACAAACTGAAAAGGTGGTTGAATGTGATATACTTAAAAAAGAGTATGGATACATTGTACCAAATGATTGATAATGAAAAATGAATTATGAGTAGAGAAAACAACATATTCAAGGTAATAATTATAATAATATTTTGATGTATCAAAAAACCAACCCGCCTAACCAGACTAACTCGTACAATTTGGTTGGGTTGGGTTGCACTTTGGTTTGAGTTGGATTGAGTTCAGATTTTTCAAACTGCAAACATTATATTGGATTGTTCAAATGTTTTTAACCCGATCAACTCAATCCGCACTACTACAGAAATAGGTATTTTAAACGGTTGTTTTGGACATGGTTTTACAACCGTTTGAAAGGGCACCGTTTGAAAAAGTCAGGGGTTTTTTTAAACGGATTTTGAACCGTTTAAAAAAATCACATTTTTAAACGGTTTTTAAACCGTTTAAAAAATAAAAGAATACTATCTGCTACACATAGGACTCGATCTCGGAACCACAACCATGCAAACACACGACACTTACCATCCCGCCACATCTTCTTCTGTGTTTATAGAAGCACCTTTAATTCTTTTATTCATTTTTTGTCCAGCTTTGTACTCCCAACTTCAACTTCAGATTGGGCCCAGATTTACTCCTAATTACCAAAAACTCAAAACATGAACATTGTAGATCTGTGTGTTGGGTTTCCAGATCATCTTGAATCAATCAAATCGGAGATCAGACGAGTGAGATATGATCAAAACGCCACAGTTACGCAAATCTATCAAAAATTATCGTTTTGTTCTTTTTCACTCCAAATTGTTCCGAACCTATCAAAATATAAAAACGCATTAATGTAGTTCGGTTTTAACCTAAATTTTTAAAGGCCTTTTTAAACGGTTTTGTGATAGTGAAAGCGTTTGAAAAAGTGTTTGGCCTTTTTAAACGATTATTTCTAGAGAACCGTTTAAAAAGATGTATGTATTTTAAACGGTTGTATGAAAAAACCGTGTAAAAAAGTTAGGCGGCTTTTTAAACGGTTTTGTTCAATTATTCGTGTGAAATACTTATCCCTTTTTAAACGGTTTTGTTCAATTTTCGAATTTTTTTAAAAACCATTTAAAAATGTGCGTTTAAAAAAGTCATTTATGTAATAGTGCCCCTAAGTAGAAAAGGCGGCACATTAATTTGGGCACAAAATCTATCTTTGGTGCCTCAAATTTGTTTTTTAGTTTTTATTTTCTTTTAAGTTAAATCACATAAAAATCGAGATTTCCTAAAGAGTAAAGACAGGTTTGAATCATATGCTGTACTTGATGAGCCATGGTAGAATTAATTAGGAATGTACTTGCAGGTGTGGAGGCCGTTTTAATTTTTTTTAGATAATAGAAAGGTTTTAAAACGTTAATATATAGTTACAAATTAAAAAAAAAAAAAAAAAAAAAAGAGTAAATTACGGATTTGGTCCCTGTGGTTTTCTGATTTTTATGAAAATCGTCCCTAGGTTTCATTTATTATGGATTTGGTGTCAGTGGTATGCACTTTCTATTGGATTTGGTCCCTCGTCCCAACGTCCATCCATCTGATCCGTTAAAGTCGAGGGCATAATGGTCTTTTTTCTTTTTTTTTTATTTTAACATTTTCCTAAGTAAACTTTTTAATTTAGGCGCCAAAACATATATATTTAAACTTAGAGGGCCAAATTAAAACATCCTCCTTCATCGTTCCTCATTTTCCTCCGTCGACACCACTTTTCCCGGCCAAACACCTTCCCCCTTTCCAGCATCACCATCTTCCCTACCTAACCGGTAACCACCATCACCATCTTCTACCCACCAATGACCCTCCTCCCATCCCCATGGTTAGCGTTTCCGACCACCTCCTTCCGGCCACCTCTGCCCATTGTTTTCGGCCACCCACCACCCCGACTACCTAACCACCACCATCCTCTACCCATTAGTGGTTTGAAGAAACTTCAACGACCACCGTCACCACCCTGATACGTCACTTCACCCACCACCCTCACCGCCTAACCACCACCATTCTCCTTTCACCAGCCACCACTCCTCCATTGTACCTGTGATCCAACCACCATTACCTGCCAAGCACCATCGTAGCCCCTGGGTTTGCAGTTTTATACAAGACCTTCGCCCATGGTGGTGGGGTGGGTTCACAGTGGGTAAAAAAGAGAAGGGTCTCCACGATGGGTTGTACGTGGGTGTGCCACGGTTGGGGATGAGAAAGAGAAAAAATAGGGGGCAGGGATGGAGATGATGGGGTGGCAGGGTTGGGGACGAACCCTGGTTGTATATATGGGTGTGTATAATATTATATATATATATATATATATATAATATGTATATACGTATATAATAAATAAATAATAATAAGTTTTTTTGCCCTCAAGTTTTAATATATACATTTTGGCCCCTGATTTAAAGATGTTAATTAAAAATATATTAAAACAGAAAAAAGGCAAAAAGACAATTTTGCCCTCAAGTTTAACAAACCAAATGGACAGACGTTGGGACGAGGGACCAAATCCAACATAAAATGCATATCATTGGCACCAAATCCATAATAAATTAAGCCTAGGGACGAATTTTGTAAAAATCAGCAAACCATGGGGACCAAATCCGTAATTTACTCTAAAAAAAATTCAGTCCCTAATTTTTTTTTATTATCAATTTAACGCTATTTTTAGATTTTATATTTTGACTCGGTTAATAGTCCATGTATACGACAACCATATATGGTTCATGGCTACGATCTACTTTTTTTGGATGAGATCATGAGATGACAACCATATATGGTTCATGGAGTTTTACTATATGTATTGGAAATGTAAAAAAGTAATATGTTGATGTGTGTAATAAAAAAATTAGTAGATAGAGATGTATTTAAAACAAAAAAAAAAATCAGTTGATATAAAACTTATGTATGTATGTCTCTCTCTCACTCTCTCTCTCTATATATATATATATAGAGAGAGAGAGGTGGGTTCAAACAATAACAATATCTATTTAAGAAAACACGAAAATAGTCGAGTACATACAAAATCATATATGATTCACGCGACTATGTGTGCGACCTGTGAGTCGCGGTTGACATCGTTTGCGTCCGAATTTTTCGGGTAGTGCAAAATCACATATGATTTTGTACACGATCTGCTGTTTTTTGCCTTTTTTCTTGTTTTCTTAAATAGTTAGCGTCCTCGTTTGAACTTTCTTCTATATATATATATATATATATATATATGCATTTATCCGACCCTTATAGATTACATAGATGTCTACATATTTGAGATTGGTCTGCTTTTAGAGTCACTCAAAAAATGTAAAGTTATTAATACTATTTATCTGCATGCATAAAACATTAGTACAAATGCATTAAGCCCTTGTAACCAGACTGCTAACCATTAGACAAATAAAGTTAAATAAATTAATAAGTCATATTTAATATACGATATTCTAGGAAAGCGAAGATCTATTTGGAACCAAACTGCAATACTAACCACCCGAAGATTTGTTTTCAAGTGTGGACTCCTAATCTATGTTGGTGCAGTAGAGATCTATTTGGAATACGGTTGTTTGGATTGCTCTAAACTTTACGCTCTACTAATAAGATGTAACAGTCTATAAATTTTGGATTTTCCTTTTTAATTGAGATTGTATTAATTTTTTATTTTTGGTTTAAATAAAATTTTATAAATTGTTGTATTACATGATTAAACCCCTAGTCATATTCAACTTATTCAATTGATTAATACAGTTTGATGTGATTAACCACAAAAACATGAAATTTAGTCACTATATTCAAGATCCAAAGAGATTCCTTATAGGTCAACCTTTAATCGATTGTTCATAGCCCATCGAATAGGGGAAAAAATTCATTTAATTAAGTGGTATGTAATGTTTTAAAAACCGGTTTTTTGGTTGACCCAGTGTGGTGATTGGGTCACGGTTCAACTGGGTGGTTGACTCGGTTTTAAAATTTTTTATGTATTTTTCATTTTCCTGCATTTATATATATTCTAAAGCATAAAATTCAAAATCCTCTTAATGCTTCAAGTGAATTTCGGAAATAAAGGCTTATACGTATTTTTATAAATTGGGAATTCAATCCCTGTTTAATGCTTCAAGTGAGTTTCGGGTTAAAATCTATTTTGCGAAGGATTATTTTTATGCTAGAATTGTCATCTTTAAAATGTGCATATTAGGTAAACGAGTCGTTTTCATAAGTGAAGCATATCATCTTGAAGTATTATGATTTTAATTGCATCATTCCCTTTTAAACGTTTAATTTATATATGTTGAAAACTCTTGAGCTCACTAGGCGTTAAGCCTAACCTTTTTATTTGTCGGCATGTGCATCATGTTCCTGTTGGGGGTTTGGTTCTAGCAATGCTATGAAGATATGTGCTTTAGTTTTTCACAAGTATAAGTAATTGGTGAAGTTTTCCGCAGTTTGGAGCTAGTGACTATTACTGGGTTTTAGTAGCAACCGTCTTTGTCATAGACTGTATGTAGAGAATAAATTGTGTGTGTAGAGGTTAAACCTTAAATTGTGATTGTTTATGAATCATTTATTGATGTATTTAGAAAATTTTAAATTAGTTAACATTTCCAGATTTTAGGGTGTTATAAGTTGGTATCAGAGCTTAAGTTTGAGAGAATTAGGTATTGATTTTTGAATGTCTAGACTCAAACTAGCGTGCTTATAAGTGATTGGAAGTGAAATTGCATATTAGATACCTTAAGATATTTTGGAGTTGACCGAATCGCTAGAAACGGGAAACTTGTCGAGGATCGCAAGGATGATCATGTACGGTACGTTCATAATGGCACCTGGCCAGTGTTATGATGAACCTACGTGTTACGTGTGTATACTTGAACTGCCTTGGTTTGGTGACCGTTGGGGTAGTGTGGAAGTTTCTAGGCGAGTAATCGAAAGAAAAATTGATGTTTATAGCATTGTCATATTGGGATGATGGTTAAGCATGCCAGATGCAATTAGTTGACCATTTTGGGTCGAAGTCATCGGTTGAATTAGAACCATAAGCTTATTGAATTGACTCTATTTCAAGGAGAAATCGTAAGTTGACCAAATTAGGGTGATTGTTGTTTTAAGATGTTTGATGCTTCCGGATGACAATAGTATGACGAGAAATTGAGAAGCGTAATCCTAAGATGTGAGTGTCGACCAAATTCATGCACTAAATTTATTTCTAAAATAAGTTTGCATAAATTGTCTCCCATGTTCTCAAAACATAAAGTGAGCTATATTATAAAGTCTCGATAAAGCATTTAGTACTCATCGAATTTTAAACCACGAGTTTAAGCATGCATAAGATTGTTTTGTTGCACGCGGTTGCAAATTGTTATTAAAAATCTTTTCGTCCACGTTTTGTGTTTCACGCTATTTTTGGATATCATAAAATCCGTGTTTTAATGTCCTTTGGGGTATTGGACAAGTAAATGTGGAATTTTTAACCTTGACATTGGATCTCCTCCACGTATGTTAAAGTTTTAAAGGAAGAGTTGCCCCCGTGTTCTTGAGTCGAATTTTTTCTGGAGAATTTTGGTTTGTATAAGTCGTGTTTAATTTTAAGAAGTATAGTTTTGCGACGTTTTGGGCGCGTGAGTGTACTTTGAGATGCGTGGGTTTTAATTTTATTGCGTGTAAATTTACGAGCTTTTGGGCGTCGTGCCTCATGTTAGCAGTGGCGGATCCAGAAAAAATAATTGATGGGGGCCCGAGGAACAGGCGATGAGGCGAACAACGAGAACAACAGCGTCGTCGACGCTAGACCAAGGAGTGTTTTCTGTTTTCAGGAATTGGATGGGGGTTAAGGGGCCTTTGATATATTTTGTTGGGGTCCCAGAAGCTATACCAGACTAAAATACAAGTAAATTTTTTTTTAGCTGTCACGTGCAGGGCTGGTAGGGGGCCCAGGACCCCTACCCCTCCTTACTGCATCCGCCCCTGCATGTTAGTGTTGTTGAAAAAGGGTCTTTTTATCTTACGTTGTGGTCTTGAGATTTTAATATTTTTAGATTATTTGTCGCCTTATGCTCTTATGTCGGGAAATGAAATTTCTGACGTCGTTTGATTTTAACGTTAGTGAGTCTTATAAAATCCAGTCGGGTCTTACGGCGTTTTATTCTATGACAGTTTGAGTCACGTAATAAAAGGAACTTTTGGGACGTGTATACATGCATTATTGTGTGCGTTAATTTATAGGTTTTGTTAATAGATGCCATCCCACATGTTGTTTTGGGGAAGTTTCATTATCGCGCAATTTATCTTTGGGTTTTATACAAGTGTCAATCGTTGTATACTATTTGTTTTTAGATTGAATTATATTGTTGGTGTGAGTAAACGTATAAAATATTTATGTTGCTTCAAATAGAGTTGTTGATCTAAACGTGCTTCAATTGCTGACTTTGCTGTCATAAGTTTTTCACAATGCATGAAATGAATTTTCGGTTTGCATGTCGTTGTAGTTACCGCTTTGGGAAAGTGTGTTTTATCTGTGCGGCTCAAAATTTGAACTTGATTTAAAAATTTATTTACGTTCCTATTGCGTTGCTAAATTTGGGAAATAAACGGACGTATATGGACCTTGTTGGGGATTTTATCCTCCGACGTTTTGTGGTTTAAAGGAAAATATTTTAAAGTTGAAGTGGTAAAATTCTCTTTTGGGAGTTGCACAAACTTTTATTGTACGTGTTATAGTACGGAAAATTATTTTCATATGCATGATATAAATTGAGGCATGCTAGGACCATGGTGGTCCCTTTGAAAAAGTTTTGTTGTGTACCCTTGTTTACTATCACTGTTAGCATGAGTAATGATTAAATGTTTTTAATGTTCTTTTTATGAGTGTGGTGTTTATTGGCACTTCGTGAATTTATCGAGTAAACTATAGTGGTTTGTACGTGTATGATAAATTGTTATAAAACTTTTGCGTTTAAAAGTTTTACGAAATTCCAAATTGGCATACTGGTCGGAAAACCTTGAACTCATTAGGGCTACAGGTTTAAAACCCTATCTGGAAAAGAGTAATAATTAGAGACTAGAGGAGTCCTTGGGATTTGAAGCGTCGGAAGGTTCTACTTGTGGTCAACTTTGAATGTTGGGTTTCAGTTTTGGATCTGTGCACGTTTGAATAGTTGAGGTATCAGATTTATATATTACCCCTATATATGAGCGGTGATCTTTCTCTTCGGTAAATCCTTGGGTTGATCCTTGTGTGATTGCTTGAGTGCGGATTAGTTTTGAATTGGTGGGTTGATATGGACAGCATGCTATGTGTTGGTAGTGTACTACCTTTACGAGTATTTGGGAATATTGAGGACGTTATGGTTTGGTCGTAAAGAGGTATTATCGGAGTTCTCATTTCCATATTAGGTGTTGACTTTAAATCTTTTGAGAATTGGCTCAGTGCAAGCCGACTTGTCCGTTTGAGGCCAGTGATCTTTAGAATGTTTGGAAATATCCCGTTAGATTATGAGAAATGTTAGCCTCACGGTGGTGGAATTTAAAGGAAGATTAGATGTTGGTAATTAAGTATCGATGTGTATAAGCTTCCCTGATATGGTAAATATCTTATTGATGGAATGTTTGAGTTTGGGAGTAGATCGGGGTTGAGTAATAGTCGGATCTACTTTAACCAGTTACCCGGAGAGCGTATTGGTACCCCTCGGAAGGACGACCCTGGAGCATTAAAAATTTAGAGGATTCCTTGGAGGTTGATGTCGAACTTTGGTTGGGTCCAGAAGTATGTCGAGCTGAGGTAAATTGGTCGGTGTGAAGTTGAGGTCACAAACTACTCTTGAGGTAGTAAGTGTCACCCAAGGTTGGGAGACAATCGTAGTCTTGTGAGTAAAGACTACTTTAGTGAGTTAAGTGTTCACTTGGACATAAGTGTAACGTGCCCAAGGGGACGGTTGTCGTGAGTATCGGCATAAGGATTATGGTAGTAGTTCTGGAATATGGATTAAAGACAATCTATCCTGCGGGCAACGTTTTGTTGAAATCTAGATTTCGAGGACGAAATCTCTTTTAAGGTTGGGAGGATTGTAACACCCATAATTTTCGGTAAGTATAGGGGCACCCAAGCGTTTATGTACCTTGTGTTTGGTGGGATTCATGTTGGGAAAACACTACTAAAAGTTCCAAATAGTGTCGAAAAAGAGCATATTTTTTAGGTTCGGGGGCACCTGGGCGACTGTGCCAGCGAGAGTGCCAAAGGGCACAATCGCATGGCATTCTCGCCAAACCACTTGGACTCGCGGTACAATCTTGGCTATTGTGCCAGCGAGAGTGCCACTGCACAATCACTTGGCACTATCGTCGAGAGGTACCAGGGGGTTAAAAAATCGACTTTCAGCCCTTTATTTCATTTTCTCATTCCCACTCTCTTCCCTTTCTCTCCCAAAACGTTCCTCCACCTTCCATTATGAACCCTAACTAATTTTGGGGCTTTTCCAAGAAGATCAAAGTGTTCCATCTCCATATTATGTTAAAGGCTTCATCTCTTGATACAAGATTAAGCTCTCACCTCTAACACTAGGGATTTGGGGGTTTATTAGGTTTTGCCCAAAACCTAAGTGGTAAGTTCATATCATCCATTTCTAAGCTTCTTTATGAGTTATGAGCACTCCATTGATGATTTCCTAGTGTGTGGTTTCTCAAATTTTGGATTTGATAATTTTGGAGGAGTTAGGTCAAAATTAGGGTTTTGGCCAAAATAGGGATTTTGATGTAAAATATTTGGGGAACTATTCTAGATGGTTGAATAAGTATATTCATGGTTGGAAACTTGTGAATATAGGTTTTTGAAGGTTTTTCTTGCGGATTCAAATTTCTTCAAGGAAGCTCAAGTTGGGATAAAATCTAGATTTAACTTAAATCTAGCAAGGTGAGTTCAAGTTGATTTGTGAAAACGGTGTACATGCCAAAATGTTTATTTTTAAAGTGTTTGTGTTTTACATTAAATTGTTAACCGCTGATAAGTTTTGGTTATTTGGGTATATTTAACTTTATAAACTTATGTAACACACATCTTTGGGATTTTGGGCATCTTGATAAAGAAATCATATATTTTAGGTATCTTAATTATTTATTTCATGGAGCATATTCTTGAGTATAAATGCATGTTATTTGGTGTTATGGAATGTTTTGAAAGGATAAAAATGCATGAACCCGCTTGGAAAACGTTTTGTCACAATCTAAATTATGTTGGAGTTATTTGTGTGTTTTGAAGCATGGGTTGTATTATTGCGAGTCGTTTACATTTGATTTCATTTTATGAGTTTCAACGTTGGGTCTTTGGATTTGTTGAGCTTATGGCTCAGTTTGGATTTTGTTGGGTCTTGGGGACATTTGTCCGGTTTTAAATAACTTAAAGTGGAGTTTGGGGTGTGAGTTGCATTTATTGCACTTTATTTTGGAGAATACATGTTCTGAGTGCATGTGCCATTCGCTCAGAGTCATGTATTTTAGATTGTAATGCATTGGATCCATAGGCATGTAAGTCGGTCATATTTGATAGTGAGGAGTCTTGATTTCTCACCTTGGGAAGATATGTTGTGTTGGCATTGTCGTTGTCCCGGTTTTTCGTGGTGATGAACCTTTATGGGTTGTACTCCGGAACCATGGGTTTTGTGGTTTTGATGCTCAAATCCTTGTGCACGAGGGTTAGTCATCATGGGTTATCAAGTAAGGAGTTGAGACTCCTACCTTGAATGCTAGTGAGTAGACACTAAAGGTCAAACGGGAACCTTGAGGTTGGAACTCTACTAGAGAGCGAATGGGCACTAAGATCGGGTATCCTTGAGGTGACGCCCGCTAAGTGGTGTGCAGTAAAGGTGTTGGGGACTTGAGGTGACACTTAAGTTAGTGTGCACTAAAGTCAATGATCTGAGATGCAGTTCGATAACATAGATATGTGGCATACTTTTGTGTTCCCGCCACGTTCAATGGAAACGGGCCTCCCACGTCACCGAAAGGTGTTGTTTTGGGTATTGTATTTTTAGTATCCATGTTTTCAGTGACGTTTTACATGTACGGGTTTTATCCATGAGTTATGTGTTGAGTATTAGTGTTCACCCGTGTTTTGATGTTTCGGGAAATAAAGGCTTATACGTGTTTTTATAAATTGGGAATTCAATCCCTGTTTAATGCTTCAAGTGAGTTTCGGGTTAAAATCTATTTTGCGAAGGATTATTTTTATGCTAGAATTATCATCTTTAAAATGTGCATATTTGGTAAATGAGTCGTTTTCATAAGTGAAGCATATCATCTTGAAGTATTATGATTTTAATTACATCCTTCCTTTTTAAACGCTTAATTTATATATGTTGAAAACTTTTGAGCTCACTAGGCGTTAAGCCTAACCTTTTTATTTGTCGGCATGTGCATCACGTTCCTGTTGGGGGTTTGGTTCTAGCAATGCTATGAAGAGATGTGCTTTAGTTTTTCACAAGTGTAAGTAATTGGTGAAGTCTTCCGCAGTTTGGAGCTAGTGACTATTATTGGGTTTTAGTAGCAACCGTCCTTGTCATAGACTGTATGTAGAGAATAAATTGTGTGTGTAGAGGTTAAACCTTAGATTGTGATTGTTTATGAATCATTTATTGGTGTATTTAAAAAAAATTTAATTAGTTGTTATTTCCAGATTTTAGGGTGTTATATAGGTGCTTTGTACCCATGACCAATACTCGCTATTTTATCTACCATATGTTGAAAATAAGGAGAGTTTCAAGCATTCATAGGTACACATGCATCATAAAACCACATAGCAATAGTTAAATCGACATCATGTAGTTTTTCCTTACTTTGCATGGCAGATTTAATAGTGGGTTGAGAAGGATCATTTATACCTTTTGTAAAAAAAGGATGAAGACTTGATGTAGCTTTCCTTTTTCCCGCTTTAACAGATCGTGCTTTGACATTTCGCGATTGTGTTTCCCCCGTCTCGTCATCCGAGATAGTAATACCACCACTATCATTATCCGATTTATCTTTCTCCGCTTCCAATCTCTTTCAAAATACCTTGCATAGTAAAACGAGCTTCCGGAGTTACCTTTTTACAAGATACAACCTCACTGGTAACACCGGCAAGATGTTTCTTAAATCTATTTATCCCACCACCTTTGAACATTCTTTGACAAAAACTACATATGTATGTTTTGCTTCCCTTTTCATCAACGACTAGAGTTGCATAATCCCATGCTTTATCCGTCTTCATTCTTACATTTGATTGAACGGAAGAATAAGATTGAGATTGTGCTCCTATCGGTTATTTGTCTCTAGGTTCCATATGGACCTGAAAATGTCCATTGACCATTTTAAAAAAATAAAATATATACATTGAGGCTTGAGCTACCATTTGAAGTATATTGTATGCACTTGTGCATACATGCAATTATGTTGATTTTTTTGGTTTTTATGCACAAGTGCATGCATATGCACGTGTGCGTGTTACAAATTACTTGTATACACAAATGCATATTAAGTGGTAGACACATAGACACATAAATACATAATCTGTAAGTGAGAGACACATAGACAAAGTGTCATCCTATGTTTGAGATTTCCTATTTGAGCTACCAAGTGGACCTTTTCACCTATAATCTGTAAGCGGTAAGAACACACATATGGTAGGAATCAAACTCCAATACATATGGAAGGAATCGAAGAACCATTAACACGTTTCTATTAAAGTTTAAACAACCATTAAGGCATTAACCCACTGATTAAAGTTTAAACTTTAAACAACCATTAACCCCTTGTTCTAATTGAATCGACCAAAGAAGTAGATGGAATAGAACGAAGAAGGAATCAATGTACCTGTAGGTGGAATTGATTGTGGAATCGAAGAAGGGATCGATCGAAATTCGAAGTTGTTTGTGGAATCGATTAAAGCTGTATGTGGACCGATGGGTCTGTGGAATCGATTGAAGTCGATTGAAACTGTATGTGGACTGGAGTCGATGAAAGTTGTTTGTGTTCTGATGGAATCGAGCGTCGATGGAAACTCAAAATAACCCTAGCCGCTTCCTTTATGAAATTGTCCAATTGATTTTTAAATCGAGTTAAACCGGGTCTTTAACGGTTCAATCAGACCAGTTCAACCGGTTCTCTCAAAAACCCGGCGGTTCGATCCGGTCCATAATTCCCCAAAAAAACAGTGGTGGTTGACCCGGTCTCTCGACCGATTCCCGGTTGAACCGATCGGGTCGACCCGGGTTTTAAAACATTGGTGGTATGTCATATAATAAGATTAAGAGTAAATTATGTTTTTAGTCCCTGTGGTTTGATGAAAATTTCTATTTTCGTCCTTATGGTTTTGAAATTACGATTTGCATCCTTATGGTTTATATTTCATTACCTTTTTTGTCCTTGTGATTTAAAGTTTATTGTTTTTTTCATCTCTAGGGTTCACAATTCATTTCTATTTTAGTTCTTTATATTTAAAGGTAGTGTTTTGGCTTCAGGGACGAAAATAGAAATAAGTTACAAACATAGGACAAAAATCAAAATTTCAAAACCACAGGGATGGAATTCGCAATTTTTAACAAATCATAGGGACGAAAAACTTAATTTACTCTAAGATTAAAGTTGCATGTGGATTGAGTCTAAAATGTAAAGTATAATGCTTCAAAAATATATTGAGGATTGAACCCATTGATGAACAACAATATACAAGAACTACAAAAATACCCTTCGATGTCCTTTGATTTGATTTTAAGTGTCGGTTTATGAACGTTTTTCATTGTCAACTCCTAAACAAAAGTCGTCTATATTATATAGGTCCATCTAGCGTACACTACGGGTCTGTTCGTTTGTGACTTAATGGGTTGTATGGTAGATATGGTTGATTCGTTCAACCATACTTATTGTTCGGTACCGGCTTATTCGGTCAGTCCATGGCTGAATTGGTCAGCTAGAAAACCTAAATCCTTTGTACTCGGCCATTAAAATCTCCTAAGTTTCCCAACTACCCCCTTACAAAAACACCATCCCCACCCTTTACAAAAAGGGTCTCTAAACAAAAAGCACGATCCTCCCACCCTGATTTCTTCCATCACCATGAAGATACAGTCGCCTCCCCCTCTTGATCTCCCTGGTTTAAACTCAGATGTGAAAAACCTTATCTGATTTGTGGTGGATTTCACCAAGTCTTGTATGTTTTGTCATATAGGGTTTACGATTTGGGTTCTTCTCTTCATCCATGGCTCCATCAGAGGAATCGATTATGGTAAATAAAAGATTGATAGGTTTCATTAGAGGTCGCCAAAAATTGGGTACAGAATATGCAAACAAAGAAAATACTTAAAAATCCTCTGTATTTTTTTTCTTTCTCTTGTGGGTTTCTTTCTGTGTAAGCCTTCAAAAGCATGGTGTTTTTGGAAGATTCCTCATTAATATTTGCAATTTCCATTTTTGCATTTTCGTCAATAATTTTTGCAATTTCTTATTTAAAAGTGTTTAAATTAATTTTTTAATTTAGAAGTTATTTATTCAATATTTTTATCAAATAGTGTTTTTTGACGAAAATAAAGATTGGGGTAAAATGGTCATTTCTGACATTCATAATGTGTATTCAGTACAACAACCGAACAACAACTTATATGTTAACACCCAGACAATTAGATCCATACAGACAACTATATGTTAAACGCGTTTTTATTGGGTATATCGAAAACTCATATAAGAGCATCTCCAACAGCTTCTCCAAAATGAAGATTTTAGGGATTTTTTGCTCCAACAGTTTCCCCAAAACTTTCTCCAAAATGGAGAAAGTAAGAGAGATGATGAAAATCTCCAAATTTAGAGATATCTCCAAAAATGATTGCTTATGAGATAGAAATAGTTTTTTATTCATTCCATCAATAAAATTGTTTTAAATTAAATGATTATGAAAGCGAAATAATATTTTATGAGTTGTATTTAATATTTTAATAATATAATTAATTATGTAATAAAAGAAAATTTGTTGGAGAAAAAGGTGTTTTTTTTAGATCTTGACTTTTACTTCTCCATTTTGGAGAAGCTGTTGGAGATGCTCTTACATTGGTAAGCACTTACCAGTTCAATTACTTTACAGGGTGAACCTAACAAGGACCAAGAATTTTACCTGGTAATAGGAAGACAATGATCGAGAATCTTACTTGGTAAGTGAGGGTGATGATTCTTACTTCTGCAACCCATTTTGATGGTCGGAAACATTTACCCCATAACGTAAATAAGAGTGATGACTCTTATCGGTAAGCATTTGGTAAACGACTCTTTAGTATATAGGATATCTTTAATGAGATGACTGAAGGACTAGCCAACAACTGTTTTTCTAAACAGTAAAATAGCTTTATTCAACAAACGTGTATAAGCAAATTGAACAGAAATTACCAGAAGCGACAAAAGTTCTATATGATCTCACATTGTTTGGTCTTGCCTAAGACAAATGCTCCATAAAGGGGTGGGACTGGTGGGACCACCGTTACATGAACACCAGATAAAGAATTGTAAATGTTCTTTTTAGAGTTTATTAGAAGCTTACCCGTGCAATGCAGCGAGATAAATCATGATTTTAATGTTTTATTTTATTTTTTGTTTTTTTATTGTTTTTTATAAATTTGTTTAATTCAGACTTAATAATATAATATTTTTTATATAAAAAAATTAAGTATGTTGTTAAAATTCAATGATTATTTTATATATTTTAATGACATCTAGAAAAAATAACCAATTACATATTTAATAATATAATTAAAACAAATTTATAGTGATATAATATATTAATTAATAGTGATACATGAAAATGTATGCATAAAAGGAAGGTCATGCACATACCAAATTGATGGGTGTTAGAAATCTGCAGTAGTAATAAGTATTTTGTGCTTTGAAACTTGTAAATTAAGAGATTTTTAAAATATTGCATAAAATGATGGTACCTTGTGCCTAATAATTTGTATTTAAGAATTTTTTATCCGTATTTTATAATATAGTATAGATTATGGATTTGATCCATGTGATTTAATATTTTTTATGAAATTGGTTTCTAAACTTTATTTATTACAAAAAAAAAAAAGGATTTGTTATACTTTATTTTCTAACTAATTGATCCATCACTTTTAACAACCATCCAATTTATCGTTAATCTTGAAGGCAATTTCGTCCTTTTGTCTTTTCTTAAGGGATCAAACCCATAGAAAACCACCAAACCACAGGTACCAAATCTGTAATTAACTGTAAAATTTAATAATTTATTAATTACTATATAGAGTAAGGGGTCGTTTACCAAACACTTATCCGGATAAACGTTTACCAATAAAATTAAAATTATCATTATTTAGCGGGTAAGATTTTAGTCCACTAAAACGGTATCGTATGCAAGTCCACCAAAACGGTATCGTATGCAACAATTTTCCCGGTAAGCGCTAACCGTGGTAAGAGTTTTCGTCATCACTTACCAGGGTAAGACTCTTGGTTTTTACCTTAGCTCTTACCGGGTAAGATTCTTGGTCATTGTTATCTTCATCCATAAGGTAATATGACTTGGTAAGACCCCTAAGTTGCAATTTTGGTCCCTGTGGTTTGTTGTTTTTCTCACTTTTGGTCCCTATAAAATTTTTAATGCAAGAAAAACTCTATGGTATGTAAAAGTGATTGGTTTTGGTCCCTCAGACTAACTCTGTTAGATTCTCTTCCGTTAAACCCCCACATGTGCCTTGCACATGAGGGTATATTAGTCATTTTGCTTATTTTTTTGTTTTTCACTGAAAACAACAAACTACAAGGACCAAATTTGCAATATACTCTTACTTATAAAATATATATATATATATATATATATATATATATATATACACACACACATACTATTAAATCGTAAACCCACCCATCGGCCATCTCCATCGCCGATGACCCAATCACTAGCCATCTCCATCGTCGGCGATTCTAACTCTCTCCTCTCAAGGTCGACGTTCAGGGGTCGAACCACAGGGACAAGCATATGGATCGAACCACAGGGACAAGCATTAGGTCCCTGTGTAAACCACATACCCAAAAGCAAATAGGAGCAAGGTAATTAAAGGGGTAGGCCTTTGTGGTCCCGACGATGATCGGAGCATGAGGAGGACTTTGATCAAAGGTATGGGCTAGTGGTAGTCTGGTAGAGAGGGGGTCGGTGGTAGAGAGAGAAAGGGGGTGGTCGGTGGTAAAGAGAAAGGGGTGGTCTGTGGTAGGGAGAGGTAAGGGGTGGTCAGTGGTAAAGAGAGAGGGTGGTAGATGGTAGAGAGGGGGTGGACGGTGGTAGAGAGGGGGAAAGAGATGTCTTCTAGGGTTAAAAGAAAGATATGGTTAAAAAGATCATTATACCCTCATGTGCAAGACACATGGGGGCATTTAACAGCTGCAAATTAACGGACGTTAGTCTCAGGAGCCAAAATCAAACACTTTTGCATACTATGAGGGTTTTCTTGCAATAAAAATTTTTTAGGGACCAAAAGTAGAAAAACAACAAACCATAGGGACACCCCCCTTAAAAATATATGTATATTACACACACATATAATGTCTAGTAATGTTCAGGAGAAAACTACAAATAAGTGAAGAATTGTAAAACACTTCCAACAACCATTAGATTAATTGACTTAACGAGTGTGATTAAATGGATGGTTACAACAATATTTTTTAAATTAAAAAAATCTCATTCCCACTAATTTTTATTCAAAAAAAATATGAATTATCAATAAAAATCGAGCGAAAAAAAACAATCATACTTTTCTCGTTAATTTGATATCAGTATTGATATATTTATTTCATCCACTTTTTTGTGGTTTTCTGCTTTTTCGTTTATTTAGTGTTTTCCTCTTAAGTCTGAACTCATCTCTCTCTCTCTCTCTCTCTCTCTCTCTCTTCATATTCATATATTTTGTCATTATATCTATTTTATTCTAAGTTTTTGCCATTATCCGGAAAACCACGAAAAAATGGATGAAAAAATACATCAGTATGAATGTTAAATTATCCGAGGAATAAATTAATCTAATGGTTGATGGAGGTGCTTTCCTGTTTTTTCATTTATTTGTGTTTTTCCCTTGAACCTCCCTATATATATGCATACATGTTTCTGTGTGTGTGTATATATATATATATATATATATGTGTGTGTGTGTGTGTGTGTGTGTGTGTGTACGTTTTTTTGTTGGAAAATGGTTATACTATATATTAAAATTAAGAGTACGGAGTGTTTGGTTAGAGCTATTAAACAGTAATCAATGGGAATGATAATAAATCAAACTGTTTGATTTTATATAATGTAATGGGCCCAACTCCCATAAACCCAAATTAAATGAAAATTCATTCTCATTTTCATTCTCTGTAATTTTAATTTTCATTCTCATTTTCATTTCCTAAACCTGAGCCAAACAACCCTTAAATTACATTACCGGTCCCTGTGTTTTGTTGGTTTCCCCTACTACAGTACTACGGTCTCTCAAACGTGTTTATTACACTCTAGTTACCTACGGTATGCAGAAACGTACGCTATGAGTCTCTCCATTTAACGAAATTAGTTAACCCAGTTAACTCAAGGGACATTTTCGTCTCTTACCCTTTTTTTTTTTATCTTTTTTCTATTTTTTCTATTATATATATATTTACAATAGAGTCTACGTCCTCCTCTTCATTAACACCATCGTCAGCTAAACTACCACCAACACCTCCAGCCACCTCTCTCCATTTTCTCTCTCTCCATATTGGTTTTCCAACCCGACATCTAAGGGTGTTCAAAAAAACCGTTGGATCGCTCAAACTGGTCAAACCAAGTCAAACCAGAATGTTTTTTGTGGTTTGAGTGGTCTGCTGGTCTGGTCTAAAAAATAGCCAACCCACTCGGTCCATTCCGGTTTGTGATTTGAACATTTTTAAGCAATTTGAACCGAACCAACTACAAAAATACACATGTATTAATTATATTTAGTTTTTATGTTGTAAACTGAAAATTGTGATCCAATTAACAAAATATATGTCCAAGACGTTAACTTTTTGGTTTTAATTTCTCAATTATCCATTATCTAAAACAATAAAAAAAACGAAATCCATCAAAAATCAATATCCAAAGTTTCAAATCGTCCATCCACTTGCTCAATGTTTGTCCAAAATTCAACTATTATTGGTGAGCTTGTATAAATTTTTTCAACTTGCTCAATGTTCCTTAATTTTGAGATAGATGTTTCATTTATAATTCGGTATAGTATTTTTTTTAATAATGTTATATTGGTAGAAATTTCATTTTGGATATATATGTTGTGTTTTTTTTAATTTAAAACCCATATTAGGCTGAAAATGTTGGAAAATGTTAGTAAAAATGTGGTTTTTTACTAACTTTGGACACAATTAAATACATGTATATGTATTGAATATATCTAACTCTTCGTGGGTTTGTGCTTTCCTATATGAGAGCTTTGAAACGATATATTATGTGTCCAAAACGGAATATGTGTGAATGAGATATCGATGCTCAAAGTTGAGTGTTTGGGATGAAATTAGCAAAATCAAGTTAAGTGTGGAATCTTGTCCCACATAGGAAGGAGGATTAAACTTATTGTGGTTTATAACCATGAATGTGGGAGGAACTTGCTGATTGAGACTTTCGTAGGCTAAAATCGGCAAACTTGTGCGTGAACGCGACCTGCGGACATGAATGCAACTCCGAAATCTTGTGCTCGTGCAGCTTGGTTTTTGCGAAAATTTTGTTTTTGAAACAGTGCACCACGCGGGTTGTGTCGCGAGTTTACCCGCGTGGCAAGTCGCGACGCACACTATTTTGATTCCGTTT
Source organism: Arctium lappa (assembly GCA_023525745.1). Classification (NCBI taxonomy): domain Eukaryota; kingdom Viridiplantae; phylum Streptophyta; class Magnoliopsida; order Asterales; family Asteraceae; genus Arctium; species Arctium lappa. Next base: position 12,975,564 of record CM042056.1, on the reverse strand, counting down.
GTAACTCCTTTGATACTCAATAATTATATGAATTAATATGTTTAATGATCAGATTATTACTGATTAATTGCATATTAATTCATCGGTTTCGTTTTTTTAGTATAAAAGAGGAGTTGGTTCACATCCAAAAGATAGAAGACACACCAAACATATCGATATACTGAACAACTTACACTATTCTCTGAAATCTCTATTGCATACGTTTCTCTCCGGCATTTTCAGGCAAGTGGTGATATCCGGCAGTACACACTGCTTACGCTGTTGTACCCTGGGAACAGACGGTGAATCTGTTTAAGGGAATCGTGTCATACACGAGCCTCAGTGTCGTTTGGATCTTATACGGTTATTCGTTTTATATTTTATTCGTTGATTCCGTCTATCTCTTTTATATGAATTAATATGTTTAATGATCCAAACGACGGTGAATCTGTTTAAGGGAATCGTGTCATACACGAGCCTCAGCGTCGTTTGGATCTTATACAGTTATTCGTTTTATATTTTATCCGTTGATTCCGTCTATCTCTTTTATATTCGGGTTATTACTAATCATTTGTTGATTTTGTAGTTTATTACATCTATTGTAATAATATATGTATTATTGAAATACATATCGAAATTACTAACAGAAAACGCCTAAGCCGGTCAAACCATATCGCCTCTTTGTGGTCTAGTTTGACCGGTTTTGTCACTTGCTGCCACAACGCTCGGTTTGAAAATTTTCATAAACCGCCATTACAATTTGGTTTGTGGTTTAGGGGGTTAAACCGCCTAAACCAGACCATGAACACCCCTACCGACATCTCCTCCACCATTCTACTTCTCCATTGAACCATCCCCCTCCCTTACGCCCTCCTCCATCTAAAAACCCACGCAGACCTCTGGCATGTAGCTCAATTGGCAAAGGGGTTGGGCGACTTTGCCCAAACACATAACAGGTTCTGGGTTCTATCCTAGGCCCGCCCATTAGCCTCAATCGCAGAGTCAGCCAAAAATGTCCCTTCACATTGGTGTCATTGGAGACAGGTTTTATGTGGGGCCGGTTATGGTTGTCGGTAATCAACTTTTTGCCAAGAAAAACACACAAAACTTTCCATCAAGTCCAAAGTCTCTCCTCATTGGCGAACGTCTCGCCAAACATTGCTGCCTTTCTTTCAATATTCTCTTTCTGCTCCTGCAAAAAAAATGAAAAAAAAATACCCACTAACCATAGCTTTTGGGTTCCAAGGTCAGTCCATGATTCCAATTCGTCCCATCATCGACCTTTCTCCGGTCATCATCTATGATGCCTCCTCCAACCATCGTTTGTTATCGTCTGCACTGTACCCTCACCTCCAACTTTGTCTTCCTCCTTCAATGACCATCAGTTCCTCTCACTCCTTTTTCTATTAGCACATACATGAACCCACCGTTGGCTGGAGAAAACATGCAACTTCTTTCTCTCACTAGACCTATAACCACATAAACACACGTTGAGACATAAATATTAAACTCACTTGTTTGTAGAGTTTCAGAAACTTGAGTTGTGTGAGTAAAACCAATGAAAGCAACCACTTCTTCAAATACAAACCAATTAATGTACACAAATAGGAAAAGTATAAGTGAAAAGGAACTATTGGTTCCAAGGTTGATCATGATCCCAACCTCCAAGACTAACTTATTTTTATGTTTTGATGCATTTGTAACTTGCCAAGCTACACTGGGTTTTAATGGTGGGTTTATTTTGTTTTCTAACCTCATTACTGTGAAAAATATGAAAAGCAAAATGAGAGAAAATAAAATAGAAGAAGAAAAGTTGCAAATGGGTGGGAGATGGGTGTCATGGGGACAGGAGGAGAGAGAGAAAGAAAAAAAAATTGTAGGTGTGGTAGGGGGTCTCGCGGGGGTCGGGAGGTGGGGTTTTGTGGCAAAAATAATTTACGAGAGAAAAAACAAAAAAAGAAAAGAAAAGACTAAAATATCCCTTGACCTAACGAAGTTAACAAAATATTTTTGATTTCGTATGCATTTTTGCATACCACATGTACCGAAAGTGTAATAAATGCGTTTGAGGGATCCTAGTCAAACAAATCACATAGACCAATCACGTAATTTACTCTAAAATAAACTTAAAATATAATAATTAATATATTATTAAAATTTAGAGTAAGTTACGGATTTGGTCATGTGGTTTGGTGGTTTTTTACGGATTTAGTCCATTAAGAAAAGACAAAAGAGAAAAAAAAAAGATAAAAGGACGAAAACACCTCCCTCAAGGTTAACAGAGGAGTTGGATGGTCGTTAGAGTGAGAGACCAATTCGTTACAAAACAATATACGACGAGTCCTCTTCTGTAATAAATAAAATTTAAGGACCAATTTCGCAAAAACAACCAAACCACAATAACCAAATCCGTAATTAACTCATTTTTTTTTTGTATTTAATAAATAATTTTAAACATTGAATCTTAGTTTATTTTGTTCAAGAAAAAATACAATAACAACTTAACATGTTTTTTTAAGTATATTATATTTATATATGAAAAATGCAACAAATAAAATTACACACCCTCCTCAATCCTCATATTTGGTGAGGTTTAAACCCCTGACCTCCTAGGAGGTCAAAGAATCTGATACCGCTACGCCAAAGGCCCTTTGGTAACAACTTAAGCATGTTCTAATATTTTTTTAACAATCAATTACAAACTTAGCTCGATTTTAAAAAAGGAAGTACAAATGAAATTGGGGTCTTTTTGTTAGTAGCTTAATGAAATTAAAGGGACACACAACTTGTTAAAAGTTTGTATGTTTTTGTTAATCTTGACATTTACAAGTTATTATTGTGTTTGTGCAAGGTAAATGTAACACCCCGATTTTCGAAAGATATCATTTCGAGTTATTGCAGAAACCGATATATTAATGAAAAATAAGATATTTGATTTTGGGCTTGAATCCTTGATTTTATAGTCTTGATGGATAAAGAATTCAATTACGAGTCCAACGGTTCTTTCTGAAGCGAAAACGGAGCTATAACGAAGAAGTTACGGCCGAAACAGTGTTAATAACTTTCGGTACATCTCGCGCTACCCTGCCTCGCGATTGTGACATGTCACAGTCGCATGTCAGGGTCGCGACGAACCTCCAGTGCGTAAAAACATGTTTCTTCTTCTTTTGGTCATAACTTCCTCATTTCAACTCCGTTTTTGGTGATTCAAGTTGCTACGGTTTCGTTTTTTAGAGCTTTTCAAGGATATGGCAAGAGATTGGAAGTCTATTGCAGTATACTAGAGTATTTGGTGGTGGTAAGCTTCTCATCTCTCCCTATTCATCTTCTTTACCAAAGTTTTCTAGGGTTTCATCCACCCTTTGTTCTCCCTTTCATAGATTGAAGGTTTGTAATCATTTTGGTGAACTAGAGGTGTTTTGATTGGTGGATTCAAGTTTGGGTTAAGGTAATCTTCTATTCCCTTCGGTTATGGAAGTTAGGGTTTCTGTAACACCCTCAAATCTGAAGATAGCAACTTCATAAAAAAATTCTAAATACATCAATAATTACTTCAAACTACAAACATAAATTGAGAATTAACCCCAAAGCTCACATTCATCCTATACATACATTCTATGAAAAGGACGGGTGTTACTGAACCCAATAATAATCACTATCTCCAATCTGCGGAAGAATTCACCAGCTACTTACTCTTGTATAAAGCTAAGGCTCAATCCTCATAGCACTTGCTAGAACCGAACCCCCCAACTGGAACCTGATGCACATGCCGACAAATAAAAAGGTTAGGCTTAACGCCTAGTGAGCTCAAGAGTTTTAACATGAATGAATATATTTTTAAAAAAAACAGGAAATCAGTTTTAAAGCAAGATCCTTCGAAACCTTATACTTTACAATGGAAACGATACATTTTCCCATAATATACACTTTTAAAGACAAGCACCCAACATCACACTTTGAAAGATCGATTGATTCCCTATCCCAAAGGAATGCCTTCATGAACCTCACCTTATATACGGACCCAATTACATTCCGGTTGTGGTTATCGCTGCGTTCTCATAACGTGCCGTTACAACTAAATCTCAATGTTCAATATAATTCACCGACGTCAGGATGAACGTTGAGTCATTGATTAATCATTTTTTTAATCGATAAATCTCGGTTGCCTACCAACCTTAGATTTCTCATATTACACCGGATGCAACTTACGACCTTATCTAGTCATTTCCACCAAGAATACCTCAAAGCAAACCTTTCCCTTAGATACCTCTAAATGCGACGCGTCAAGGTCTCCTCAATAAACGATTGGTACTTAAAGTCTACCTCGACATTCCCACCAAATATCTCCAAAAATCATCAACATCTATCCTTCTTTTAAATTCTATCACCGAAATGTCAATATTTCCCATGATCCAACCGGGGTACCTCCCAAACATTCCTAGATCCATTGACTCCAAAAAAAAAAAAAAAACAAGTCGACGCCTACGACTAAACGGTGACTTAAAAAACGTGGACATCCCATCCAAGATTTCATTCCAGACGGATGATCGCACTAGGGTTGACACCTAACAGAGTGCTAAAATTTCCATTTATTACAATTTATCAAACGGACCATAAGAACTTCCTTTGATCGCGGAGCCTACTAAGACGATACACCATCGACCTATATCATGATGTCACACCGACAAGCAATCCCACCAAATCGAACTCCATTTAAGCGCAGGTAATCACACAAGACCTTATCCCACATGGTTACCGATTTATAAAATCACCTCTTAACTAACTGGAAAAGCTTAAACATACCAACTCCATTAACCATGCGTACCCAGATTCAAAACTGAAACCCAAAATCCAAGACTGACCGCGAGTCGGATCATCCGACGCTTCAAATCCCAAGGACTCCCTTAGTCCCTAAACATAATTGCTCTTATGACAGGGTTTAAATCTACAGGTCTAGTGAGTTCAAGGCTTTCCAAATACTATGCCAATTTAATTTTATAAAACTTTCCCATACGTAAGCCTTTTAACGATCAACATGCGGTAAAGATATACTACCGTTCATTTGATAGAGTTTAAAATTGACCAACAACTCAGCGCATAAGAAACCATTTCCAAAATTTGATTTGTTCAATGCTTACGTTTATAAAGTCAATAATAAAACATGTGCACAATTTACACTATATACATGAAGATAGGTTCTTGCACCACAACACGTGCAACAATTGTTTGTACATTCCAAAAGAGAAGTTCGCAATTTTAACCTTAAAAATTCTTTCTCTTTAACCAAAAGACGTTGCGGCAAAAGAATTCTCAACAATCCCATAAGCAACAGTTTAATCTCCAAAGTTCGGTAAAATAGTGGGAATACAAATAAAGTTTCAAATCGAGTTTAAAGCTTCAGATCGTATAGATAAACACCTTTGACCAAAAAGTAACTGCAACGATATAAACATTGCTAACTCAATAAATGTATTGCGGAAATTTTTTAACGGTAAGAGTAATTGATTGAAATATAGACAGAACAAAAGTCCTGTTTGAAATGATGTAAATCTTTTATATATTTACTTTTACCAACGTTATAATTAAACTCAAATGCAAATAGTATGCAACGATTGACATTTGTATAAAGCCCAAAGATAAATTGCATGATAAGGGAATTTCCCCAAAACAACATGTGGGATGACACCGATTAATAAATCTACATTTAGACGCATACATAAATGTATGAACACATGCTCCAACCTTATTTATGTAACGTAAAAGGACGTGCAATGAGACACCATGGACCCAACTGAATTTTCCGCAAAACTCATTAATGCTAAAATCATGCAGTGTCAAAATTTCATCTCTCAACAAAGTGTGCAAGACGACTATATGTTTAAAATATTAATCTTCTAAGAGTTTCCTCTTTTAATGCAATGAAAAGTAAAATGACACCTTTAACAAAATTCACATGGGACACGGCGCCAAATAACTCGCAAGCTTAACAGAAGCAAAGTTAAGACTCACGCATGAAAAGACATCGCATAAAACAATACTCCATGAAATTTCAGCAAAACTCACACAAACAAAAAAATCCTCAAGAAATTCCGACTCAAAACGTGGGATTAACCTTTCCTTTAAAACCATCAACATACGTGGAGGTGTTCCAATGTCTAGGTTAAAATCTCATAGTTATTTGCCCAACACCCAAATGACATTAAACATGGAGATTGCAATATCCGAAAATAGCATTAAACATGAGGCGTGAAAGAAGAGAATTTAGATAACACTTTACAATTACGTGCAACAAACAATTTCGTGCATGCTTCAGCTCAAAGTTCAAAATCTGATGAATGTTAAATGCTTTACTAAGACTTTATAGTGAAAATCACTTTATACTTAGCGAACATGAAAACAATTTATGCAACTCACTTTAGAAATAAATTTAGTGCATGAATTTGGTCGGCACTCAACATCACAGGGCTACACTCCTCAACTCCCCCAGACCAAAGGTCCTCAACTTCGTGGCAGACTATTGTCATCCGGATACTCGCATATCTTAAGACCAAAACAAGGATCTCATAGGTTCATCTCACAATTTCTCCTCGAAATAGAAACGGTATAACAGACTTATAGTTCTAATCCAACCAATAAATCTGACTTAAGGTGATCAACTTAATGCGTTCACCGCACTTACTATCACCCCAAATTGATATTGTTATAAACATCAATCATCCCTTAGCTTACTCGCTTAGAAACTTTCTCACTACCCCAACGGTAATCCTACCAAGGTAGTTCAAGTATACACATGTAGCATGTAGCTTCACCATGACACTGGCCAGGTGCCATTATGAACGTACCGTACACGATCATCCTTGCGACCCTCGACAAGTTTCCGTTTCTAGCGACTCGATCAATCCTCAAAATATCTTATCTTAAGGCACCTAATATGCAACTTCACTTTCAATCACTTATAAGAACTCTAGTTTGAGTCTAGCCATCCAAAGATCAATACCTAATTCTCTCAAACTTAAGCTCTGATACCAGCTTGTAACACCCTCAAATCTGAAGATAACAACTTCATAAAAATTTTCTAAATACATCAATAATTACTTCAAACTACAAACATAAATTGAGAATTAACCCCAAAACTCACATTCATCTTATACATACATTCTATGAAAAGCACAGGTGTTACTGAACCCAATAACAATCACTATCTCCAATCTGCGGAAGAATTCACCAGCTACTTACTCTTGTATAAAGCTAAGGCTCAATCCTCATAGCACTTGCTAGAACCGAACCCCCCAACTGGAACCTGATGCACATGCCAAAAAATAAAAAGGTTAGGCTTAACGCCTAGTGAGCTCAAGAGTTTTAACATGAATGAATATATTTTTAAAAAAGACAGGAAATCAGTTTTAAAGCAAGATCCTTCGAAACCTTATACTTTACAATGGAAACGATACATTTTCCCATAATATACACTTTTAAAGACAATGCTCCCAAACATGCCTTTCTTGCAAAACGATGCAACCCGAACTCACCCGAAACGGGGTCATAGTTCGATACTCAAATGAGCTAAAATGTAAATAGTACGTCATATCCCAAAACACCCAACATGCGGGTGGGGCATAATAATCGACCCTTAAATAACGGAGGACAATTCATAAAGATATGGTGCGTCATGGAAAACCCGCAACTCGAAATAATACCCACACGACCATAAAATAGAATGAACTCGAAATATTAAAACGTAGACAATTAAATATCCAAATACGACGGGCCGACGACGGGGGCTTCCCGTATCCGTTGAGAGTGGAGGAACACAAAAGTATGTCACTCAACAATGTTGATCGTATGACACTTCACGACACGCAAGCCCAAGTGCCCCTACGACCTCTTGACGAGTTTCACCCAAAGAGATAGCTGACCTTAGCGAACAACACCGGAATTACCGCCAAAGGCTCGACCCACGGGGGATACAACGAAGGCATTGCCCCACATGGCGAAGGTCCCAACGCCCATCAGAGGACTACCCCCTAGTCATAATAGCTCAACCGGAACTCAACCACTCTTAGTGCCTACTCGTAAAGACAAGGTCATATCCCATGAGTCCCGGAGTCCAAACCCGTACCACCCAAATGACCATCAAATAAGACTGACTCATGTGCCTATGGATCCAATGCAACACAGTCTAAAATTACCCGACTATACCTGAGTGACAACAGCACTCGAGCCTGTAATTATAAATATGCAATAAAATGCATTAAGATGTAAACCATGAAATGGGACTCTACATCGAGCCATTAAAACCAGACAAATATCCTCAAACCCCTTTTTAAGCCAATACCGAGCTAGAATGCTCAAAATCCATTTGACCAACAATTATCGGTTCCCCAAATAATGAAATGTCTTTAAACAACGTTTATGAAGACACATATCTCAAAGACGAGATTAACCCAAAACTCCACACGAGATAGGACTAATGATTTCCCAAAGGGTTTATGAATGCAAATACACCAAAATGTATATAACATGAAATAGACTCCATTTGTACAAAATCATCAAAGATGCATGAATCATGAAATAGATATTACTTGTACAAAGTCACCAAGAATACGTAAATCATGCTATTTAGTTGCTAAAAATGTTTAAACCCAAAATAAGCATTTTAAGAGGTTAACACAACCCAAGTCTACCGAATATGAAAACTTATCAAAATACTCACACTTTGACGAATAACCAAGAAAATATTATTTTACATTGAAATACCCAAAACTTATCAGCAGTTAACCATTTCATGTAAACCACTTTAAAATAAACATTTTGGCATGTACACCGTTTTCACAAATCAACTTGAACTCACCTTGCTAGATTTAGGCTAAATCTAGATTTTACCCACTTAGAGCTTTCCTTGAAGAACTTGATTCTTCAACCCAAATCTTCCAAAAATCTAGATCCACAAGGTTCCAACCATAAATATACATAAACACCCACAAATAACGTTTCCCAACCTTATACATGAATACCTCAAACGATACCGAAACATTAACTTCCATAAATGAAGAGAATAGAAGATTATCTTAACCTAAGCTTGAATCCACCAACCAAAACACTTCTAGTTCACCAAAATGGTTACAAACCTCCAATCTATGAAAGGGAGAACAAAGGGTGGATGAAACCCTAGAAAACTTTGGGGAAGAAGATGAATAGGGAGAGATGAGAAGCTTACCACCACAAAATACTCTAGTATACTTCAATAGACTTCCAATATCTTGATAGATCCTTTAAAATCTCTCAAAAAAGAAACCGTAGCAATTTGAATCATCAAAATCGGAGTTGTGGAGCAAAAGTTATGAAGGAATGAATATTTGGGTGAAATGGGGCGGAAATCAGGTTTTAAGTCCGAGCTGAGCCTCTGCCTGATGCGCACGACCCGTGCGTTTTTGTGAAGGGGAAGCACACGGCCCGTGCGCCACCTCCAGTCCGCCGGTGATTTGCCCGAAAACCGTTTTGGTCATAACTTCTTCGTTATAGCTCCATTTTCGCTCCGGAAAGAACCGCTGGACTCGTAATTGAATCCTTCATCTATCAAGACTATAAAATCAAGGTTTCAAGCCCAAAATCAAATATATTATTTTTCCTTAATATATCAGTTTCTGTATTAACTTGAATTGATACCTCTCGAAACTCGGGGTGTTACAGTTTCGGTATGAGTTGAAGTATTCATGTATAAGATTGGGAAACGATTCTTTGTGGTTGATTATGTATATTTATGGTTGGAACCTTGTGGATCTAGGTTTTGGAAGATTTGGTTTGAAGAACCAATTTTCTTCAAGGAAAGCTCTGTCAGGATCGAATTCTTAACAAGAATTAATTCTCAGAAACAATATCAAAGAAGTTTGCGGAATAACACTTTGATATTTTATGAAACAGTAAATCAACACAGAAAATATTAAGAACAAACTGTGAACTTGTATTGAATGCTTTGAAGTTACAAGATTACACACTCAACCTCAATATTGATGAACAGACTCACCAATACGAATTCTACTTCTCTAGAATTAGGATCTATGCCTTGAGGTTGATTTCTCAAAAAAACTTAGAATTAATCTCTAATTCTCAAAAAGTTATTTCTAACTATTCTAAACAATACTATATATATACTGAAGATAAAAGCTAATTACAATTAATAAAATATCTTCAGAATATCTTCCATCATTATCTCCAAGTTTTCCATAATCTTCAGTTTATCCAGTTGTCATCCTTTCCATACAGATCTCCATATTATAAGCAGTATTAATCATAAGCAGCATTAATACTTTGAGCAGTATTAACTCTAGCAGTACTAACCATGCTCAGCAGCATTAATATCTTCAAGCAGTACTAACTTTGAACTAGCAGTACTAATTTTGTTGAGCAATATTAACCATCAACTAGCAGCATGAACTAGAAGTATTAACTAGAAGTATTAACTGTTTTCTTCTAGCAGCATTAACTAGAAGTATTAACTAGAAGTATTAACTGTTTTCTTCTAGCAACATTAACTAGAAGTATTAACTAGAAGTATTAACTGTTTTCTTCTAGCAGCATTAACTAGAAGTATTAACTGTTTTCTTCTAGCAGCATTAACTTTGTTCCAGCAGCATTAACTACAACTAGCAACATTAACCACAGAAGTAGTAACCATGATGAATATTAACTTCAGAAGTAGTAACCATGATGAACTAGAAGTAGTAACCATGTTGAACTAGAAGTAGTAACCATGTTGAACTAGAAGTAGTAACCATGTTGAACCATCCTTGGCATATTTCAGACCCAACAATCTCCCCCTAACTTAACTTTTCAAAACTGAGAAGTTAAGTTCTTCAACATAGGGTCTTTATGATAATTTCAAAACTTTTTGCAATTACTAGTTCTTCTTGATTCAGTTTCTGCTGTTATCTTCTTTTCTGTTTCTGCTGTAGTTAATGCTTTATTTCAGCTTCTTCACTTATCTTCCCCTCAAAATAAGATTTCATATCAACTTGATTCTCCTTCTCATGTCTTCTCAAGTTCAGTTGTTTAAGTCTCCCCCTTTTTGAAATAATCATGATCTGTGCTCCTTTTCATCTCTTTTATCTCCATAATTTGATTGTAAACTTTCAGACTAATTGTACCAAGTGTATACATCAATTCTTTGTAGTTAAATCTGTCCTCACCTCCTTTAGGTGTGTTTACCACCTTTGAAGGATCCTTGGATCTTTTAGTAGAGATCTTCTGCCTAGCAGAAGCACCTTCTACTCCCTTGGTTTCTTGGCACCTGGGACCTTTAGATAATTACTCATCTAAAGTTGCCATGGGGAAGGTCTTAGATATGTTCACACTGTCCTGTCCTGCACTTTGTGCAAAGTCAGTAGTGTGAGCCTTACAACCCATATGCTCTTGCATCTCCTTATTGAGCACCTTCTTGAGGTTGGGAGACACCCCTATGGTTTCCCTTTGGATATTCTCTGATGAAAAATGCTCCATCAGAGGGCTTGTAGGTTTTGAGGTCGAAGATACAAGAAGGGAAGGAACCTTCAATATCTTTTCCTTATATAATATAGTAATAGGGAATGTTGGTTTGTCAAAAGGAATCTGAAGATTTATGCTTGGTAGTGGAAGGTGTGGATAGGTCATCAGTGGGTTGGTCTAATGAGGGCTTTGACCCTGATGCCTTACCTTCTTGATTGTGGGACATCACCATCATTGTAGAGAACAATGGTATGTCAACTCCTTCCGAGTCCCTAGCAGATCTTCTCATGTTTGAGAAAACCTTACCTTTAGGGGGTTTAGGTACATATATCTCATTAAAATGAGGTTAATCCGTCAATTCCTTATTAAGTACTTCTTGTACAAACCTTGAATACAGATAAAAGCTTTTTGATTGATATCCAGGTTTGACATTAAATCATTGAAGATCATTTTTAGGTATAGAAAACTTACATTATCAGTAGTAACACTTATCAGCAGCATTAACACAGACTGGCAGTAGTAACACATACCAGCAGCATTAACACAGTCTGACAGTTTTCACTGAACTAGAAGTACTAACTACCTTTCATTATTAGCAACCTGAAACACTTACAGACACAAGGTTAGTAGTACCATATACAATAAAATTTTCAAAAGTTACTTTATCTTTTGAAACTATACCTTTTTCACTTTTCTTACCTTCTGTTGGATCAAAAGAAACATGTCCTCCATCAAATCTTTTAAAGAATTTGAAGGCAGTCCATGTTCCTTGTTATGTGCCTAGAGCAACCATTATCTTCATTCCAAATGCTCTTCCTCTTGAGCTTTTGGTTGCCCTGCACACTTGATAAATCAGTTAGTCTTTGAGGGAACCCAAGCCAAAGTGGTCTTGGGTTGTCCTTTCTCATTTATATAATCTGTCAGTTTGGTCTGGATGAGTTGTTTAGGAATCTCATGGCTGGAATACTTTGTCAAGATTATTGGCTTTGCAACATTAATACTAGTAGAAGCACTATCCTTGTTAGCAGTAGTATTGGTTGCAGCAACACTATTTATGTTAGCAGTACTATCTGGGATAGCAGTACTAACAGTTTTCTTTACAATTGGAACCCAAACTTGAACAAAGTTGTTTGCTTTCTTTGTCTTTAAATTACTCCTTGGCTTATTTGGAGCATTTTTCTTTGTATTAGCAAACTTGTTCTGAGCATGAGACTTTAAAGGTGCTCTTTTCTCATCCAATTTATTCCTTCTTTTATTCCTATAACCAAAAGAGTTTTGTGGTTTTCTTTGAAAAGTGACTCTTTGGTTGATAGGGTTGAAATAACAGTGTTTGGCAAGATGATTCAATTTGCCACAGATAAAACAAGGTTTTGGTCTATTGATTTTACTCAAATCAACCCCTTGTTTTTGTGCCCACTGATTATTCCAGTTTCTCTGATTTCCCCTAGGTTTATCATGTTTTTGGGGCTCAGATTTATTGCAAGAACACTGTTTGCAAGGGACAGGATTCACAACTGTGGTTTGCTTATAATGGACCTTCTCAGACTTTCCCTCAGTCTTCTCTATGTCCTTAGATTTGACCCAAGTCTTTCCACATCCCTCATTGGTGATAATGTGATTTTCTAGAGGAACCTCACCATTCCCAGTGTTCTCCTTACTCTTTTCACTAGAGTTCTCTTCTTCAGAGTCTGTTTCAACCACCACTTTGTCTAAAGGATCTATCTTAGTGGCTCCAACAGGCAATTCCTTCCTATCCTTGGTCTCTAGTAAGTTTGATATAGGAGGAATGTAATTGTTGTTGTATGGTGGTGGTGTGGTGTTATAGCCTATTCCTCTTCTAAGTTTGTCATGGATTTGAGTTTGGAGCAAAGAGTCCATTACTTTAGAAGCATTGGAAAATTTCTCAATATCCAGCTTGGTTTTCTCAAACTCACTCTTTATCTTCTCATTCTCCTCTTTAGACTTTTTCAGCTGAAGTTCTAGGTCATTCTTCTCCCACTTCCAGTAATTTGTATCATAAGAATGTTGAAGTTCATTGGCTTGGAAAACTTTGATCTGTTCCTCAAAACTCTCAACAATTCTTACATAGTCTTTTATATCTCTCTCTAATCTTTTAAGGTCATCACTCATTGTCTGGTTGTGATCCCTGTACCTTTTAACAGTTTCCATACAAGTTTTAGAGCAAAGATTAGACATTACCTCTGTGGGGATTTCTGTGCTTGAAGAATCTGAAACTTTAGCCATTGATGATTTCTGATTTCAAGGAAGAATGATGATTGCAGGTTTCTGAGAATACTTGCTCTGATACCACTTGTCAGGATCGAATTCTTAACAAGAATTAATTCTCAGAAACAATATCAAAGAAGTTTGCGGAATAACACTTTGATATTTTATGAAACAGTAAATCAACACAGAAAATATTAAGAACAAACTGTGAACTTGTATTGAATGCTTTGAAGTTACAAGATTACACACTCAACCTCAATATTGATGAACAGACTCACCAATACGAATTCTACTTCTCTAGAATTAGGATCTATGCATTGAGGTTGATTTCTCAAAAAAACTTAGAATTAATCTCTAATTCTCAAAAAGTTATTTCTAACTATTCTAAACAATACTATATATATACTGAAGATAAAAGCTAATTACAATTAATAAAATATCTTCAGAATATCTTCCATCATTATCTCCAAGCTTTCCATAATCTTCAGTTTATCCAGTTGTCATCCTTTCCATACAGATCTCCATATTATAAGCAGTATTAATCATAAGCAGCATTAATACTTTGAGCAGTATTAACTCTAGCAGTACTAACCATGCTCAGCAGCATTAATATCTTCAAGCAGTACTAACTTTGAACTAGCAGTACTAATTTTGTTGAGCAATATTAACCATCAACTAGCAGCATGAACTAGAAGTATTAACTAGAAGTATTAACTGTTTTCTTCTAGCAGCATTAACTAGAAGTATTAACTAGAAGTATTAACTGTTTTCTTCTAGCAGCATTAACTAGAAGTATTAACTGTTTTCTTCTAGCAACATTAACTAGAAGTATTAACTAGAAGTATTAACTGTTTTCTTCTAGCAGCATTAACTTTGTTCCAGCAGCATTAACTACAACTAGCAACATTAACCACAGAAGTAGTAACCATGATGAATATTAACTTCAGAAGTAGTAACCATGATGAACTAGAAGTAGTAACCATGTTGAACTAGAAGTAGTAACCATGTTGAACTAGAAGTAGTAACCATGTTGAACTAGAAGTAGTAACCATGTTGAACCATCCTTGGCATATTTCAGACCCAACAAGCTCTAAGTGGGTAAAATCTAGATTTAGTCTAAATCTAGCAAGGTGAGTTTACTAAACTTTTGTTAAAACTGGATACACATCATATTTGTTTAATTGTTGTTATTATCACATATTTGCTCAAAATGGTCATTGATATGCATTGAGAATTCAATGCATAAGAACACCTTTTCTTTCTGTTTAGATAGATCATTTTGTTTAATCCCAACTTTGAGTCCATTTTTCTTATCTTATTTTCCCTTTTCTGTTATATGGAGCTAAGTTAATGATTTTCCTGTCTTTTACTACTTATGGAAGCTAACTTAGGTTTTATGCTGATTTCGTTGCTGCCAGTCAATGCTACAGCATCCCGATCTGCTTGTTGGAAGAGCCATAGACGAATTTTATGAAGATGGCCAACGAAATTAATTCAAATCCAAGCTCTTTTTATAATGAAACCAGATCTGTTGCTGGTTAGATTTTAATTGGAAAAAATGACATATTTAGCTTTTTGTTGGGAGAAAGGACAATCTAGTTACTTTTTGCTTTATGTACTTTCATTGACTTTGGTTATTTTACTTTTATCTTGCTTGTTAAGTTTTATTATTTACTAGTTTGCTACTCTCTTTTTGTATAAATAGAAGTGGTTAGGAGCTCATTTGGGGCAAGACCTAATCGGTCCAAAAACCGATTGTTACATTTCCTCTCTCAAATATTTTCATGTTTTAATTAAAGTCTTGAAATTACTTTACTTATTGTTCGTCATCGCTTTCTCATATTTACTTTCTTTACTTTATTACGCTTATCGCATTTACATTCCGTCATTTAATTATTGTCATTTACATTACGCCATTTACATTATGCCTTTAATTTCCGTTCTTTACATTTCTCGCACTTTACTTTCCGTAATGAGTAGCTAACTTTATTAGCTTGGGTGTGAGGAAAATGGTGAGTTTTTAAACCAAAAGAAAGTGGACATCGTTTCTCAATAATGATGTTCCACCATTTCATTCTAAGTTTTATAAATCCAAACGCACTTTTTGACGAATTGATCACTTTGAAAGTGGTAAAATGTAGTGGACTCAGGCATGAGCCACATGAATACACGTCAATTTGAATGATATGGGAAGTATACTTGGAAGAGTTGCTAACAAGGGAACTTGTTATCTATGTTTTTCAAACTGATTGATTCTTGACGGGTTGATCACTAGTCAAAGTGTTAAAGTGTGGTGGACTCAGGAATGAGCCACTTGGAACACGTCAACTTGGATGATATGGGAATCGACTCGGAAGAGTGATTTTTAACAAAGGAATTTGTTTATCCATATACTTTGAAGACACCGTTGGCACTATCACTGGTTCTGATACTGCACAGGAATGTGTCTAGTAGAAGCTAAATACAAGTGTCAAGGTGAGAATTCGGAAGGATCACTTTCAAAGTAGATGGTGGAACTAGTTGTTGAAAAACACAATGTTGTAGCATTCCTACAGCATTGGTCCACAGAAACTTGTGTTTAATACTCACCAAAAGTCTTACACCCTTGCTTTCTTTATTCTCTGTTATTTTAATTAATTGTTCGCTCAACCCAAACAAAGTCTTCAAACTCGCCATCTGAAGTTAGTTTTTCATCTCGAGATCTTGCAACTTAAGATACCTATCCCTGTAGAATACGATACTTGGTTCTTACCATTTTATTACTTGAAAAGACGATATTGGATTCCATTGTATACTTGCTTTGAGATTCAATTATCACATGTCTTAGAGGTGTGCAAACATTTCGTATCAGTCATCTTTACGGGTTTAAGTATTTGATGGTATTTCCATGAGATTATGTGAGATATATGTATATGAAGTATCATCCCATGATTTACTCTATGTTGTGTAATTATTTGGGGATTTACATTATGTGTGCCCACAATGGGTATTTGACATGATTAAGGAATATATGTTTGGTATAACATGATGATTTCCATTCGGAATACACTCTTGGTGTTATTGTATCTACAACGTGGCTATGTGGATATTTATGTCATATAATGGATTTACATGCTTAGGATGGTAATATTGTGTTCTTGGTTGATACCCGAATGACTAACGGGTTGAAACACATCTTTGAGACCTCCTATATGCATTATGTGGACGAACCAAGTCTGTGATTCACTATAGGAATGTAGGTGGGTGACATTGGAGAATTTCCTAAGGCGTTAGTCTCCCATGTACCTAGACCTACGCCGTCGGGGAATTTCCTAAGCGGCAGTCCCCGGTGCGTGTCGGGCCTTTGGGTTGTCAGTGAAAGTGACTTCAAGGTGCATTGCCTCTTTGGGTGAACCGGATTGGAGATATGGGTCGCTCCCGTTGACTTCACATCTACGTGATTATTTGGTTATTTGCTGATAAGAGTCATGTATGTTTTACCATGCTATTTCTTGTTCAACTCACTAGGCTTTTTGGCCTAACACTTGTTTGGTGTCGATGTGTATATCAGGTTTTAGCGGCATTGGTCCTAAGCTGGCGTAGTGCTTGGGTGAGAGATTTGGGAATATCGCTTTTGGACTTACTATTGGTAGAGAATCATTTGGGTCTATAAATGGCACCCTTGATTGTAATCTCTTTTCTGGTTATAGAAATTAGATTAGTTGGTTGTTATTTATTATCCATTTAATTACGATTGTATTTAAACAGGTTTGTGTATTTTCTCCATTTTTGGGAGGCTCTTGCTTTGGCAATTTTAAATACCGCATGTCCATTTTTTTCGGATTTTTGTTATCCCTATTTTTAGGGTGTTACAGTAAAGGGTTGATCTGTTCCAGTCAAGGTTGTTAGAGGGTTATTCTGAATATTCTCGGTTCAAGTAGGTTAGCGGAGCAATTAGAAGTTTCTTGGAGGACTGTTTCTGTAATTAGTTTATTTGGTATATAAATGTAGGGTTGTGTTAGAATTGAGATTCATTTTTTTCTTGTATACAACAATGTTATTTTCCACACACACACACAGAGGCGTATTACAGTAAAATTGTATCATTTTGATTTATGTATTTGGTTGATTCTTATATGAATAAAAGGGTTGAGGACTTGAGGTTTTTTTACATAACTTATTTGGTCAGTTATACATTACTATTTGATAGTGACATAATGATACAAAAAAGTTATTTATTCAGTAAGTTTTTAGAGAGACCTTTATGCAGAAAACTAAGTTTTCTTTTTTCAAACCTGTTTCTTTCAATTAAAAAACAAACATCTATGAGAAAACCCTCTAAAAAAATTCTCAATTTATAAAGACAAATTAACCACATAAACACCTTTATCCATACCGAACTTAGGGGTTGTTCGGAAGGAGCTTAATGGGCTGTATAAGGTTTATGGCTTATTCGCTCAGCTATAAAAAGTTGTTCGGTAGTGGCTTATTCTCTCAGCCAATGACTTAATCGGTCAGCTACAAAGAATGAGTCCTTTACATTCAGCCATTCAATTTCCCTTACTACCCTTGCCAAAATAGACGCTCCTTCCACTTCACCTTTCCAATCGATATGCTTCCAATCCAGTTCACGCTCATTGCTTCAACCATCGACGCTCTCATCATCATCATCATCGACGCTCTCATCATCTTCTTCTTCAAACGTTTGCGTCTTCACTAGGTATATCGCTTTCTCCCTATGGTTTTCTTTTTCGATTTGTACCCTATGATTTCAACATCTTGTGATCAAATTAAGCAGCTACTGGTGATGCTCTTGATTTCATTGCTATACCTCAAATTTGAGGATGTTTATCTTTTGGGTTCTTTATCTTTACCATGACTATTCTACGATAAACATATAGTTTTTTTTAAGTGTAATACTACCTCCGTCCCCCAATTCACATCTTACCTATTGGTTTGGTTTTTAGTTCAAGCAAGAAATGAGTTACAAGACTTGGATGAACTGTGATTTTGGAAGTAGTAATTTGATATTTGAGAGCTCAAGTTGACTTTACTTTTAACTTTGCTAAAGATTTGTATATGGCTATGTGTGCAGGAGGAACATGATAACGATTGTTTCATTGCATGTATCCCCAACTTCAAGCCCATTATGGTAGTACAGATCTGCATACCGAAAGACCAACCTAATCGATGATTGATCCATAGACGAGCATAAGAGTTTGATGTACGTTTTGCTTGCTTGCCATCTGAAAAGAATTCGGGTGATGGAGTGGCTTGCAGTTTGTTTCCATGACGTTTGTGGCTCGATAAATTTGTGTTGGCCAGAATTCTTGTAGAACGGAAGTACATGAGGGTTTTCATTTTCTTGACATTGAAATAGTCCAGATGTTTGGCACTTGGGAATTGATGGGAAGAGACCCAAAAGAAAAACAAAAACTTGTTGTCTCATGTTTGATGTAATAGGATCCAAACTATGATGGTTGACGTTTTGATTATAACAATGACTGGGGGTAAAATGGTCATTTCTGACATTCAGACTGTTTATTCAGCATACTAACCGAACAACAACTTTTTTGTTAACATACAGACAACTATATCCAGGCAGACAGCTATATCCATTCAGGTCTTAACAGAAAACGAACCGAACAACACCTTAATAAAAAATGAACCAAACAACTCGTTACAGGGGTTTCCACTCATAACTAGCAAAAAGGAATAAGTAATATGTGAATTATAATCGGTTATAAATATATATCTTTTAATGGTTGCTAGTAGTGATAGCCATCTTGGCTCGACCCGACCGACCTGATCGGTTAACCGAAGCCCGACCCGCCTGAAGCCCGACCCGATGGAAAACCGATTTGAAGCCTGAAATGCTAAACCGGATCATGTTTTTGGAGGATTTGCCGTCCCGGCCCGATTATTTGAAATTAAAAAAAAATAGCCGTTTGTTACCGTTTGTGACCCTTTTTTGCCGTTTTTTTGTATTTTTTACCCCTACAAACCCCTATAAATACTTGTGTTGGTTATGGATAGTGACACCAACTTATAAAATGCAAAAAACGCATACAATTCTCATTTCTCGGTTCTCACTATATTCGTTTCTCGCAAGTTCTAGTCTAATATCTCTAGTTCTATACTCTCTACTCTCAATTCTCAAAATGGCAGAACAAAATTACCAAGTTATTGCCGATCATGGACGAAAAACACCGATTTGGAACAATTATAAATAAAGTGTATTTTAGTGATTTATTATAAATAAAACGTATTTTTAAAATGTATTTTAGTGATCCAATCCAATTTTTATTTTTTAAAGTTTAGTAATTAATTATTATATAAATAAATTATTTTTAAAAAAATACGAAAAAATCATCGGCCCGATCACGGCCCGGTTTTTATATAACCGGTTTATTCCCACCTTAAACGGGCCAAACATATTCGGGTTAAACCCGTCCCGGCCCGAAACCCGATTGGCCCAGTTTTTGGGTTTACTGTTTGAGCCCGAATCCCGTTTTGGCCCGGCCCAAACCCGATTTTTGGCCATCACTAGTTGCTAGTAACTTTCCAAATCAGAAATAATTAAACTTTTTTAAATATTTTTAAGAGTAATTTATATTTTTCGTCCCTATGATATATAAAGAATTACAATTTCTATCCTTATAATTTAGAAATTACGATTTCCGTCCTTATCTATACTATATTATAAAGCACGGATAAAAAATTCTTAAATACAAATTATTAGGCACAAGATACCATTATTTTATGCAAGATTTTAAAAATCTCTTAATTTACAAATTTCAAAGCACAAGATACATATTACTACTGCAGACTTCTAACACCCATCAATTTTGTATGTACAGGACCTTCCTTTTATGCAGACATTTCCACGTATCACTATTAATTAATATATTATATTACTATAAATTTGTTTTAATTATATTATTAAATATGTAATTGGTTATTTTTTTTAAATGTCATTAAAATATCTATACTATATTATAAAAACGGTATAAAAAACTCTTAATTACAACATTTTAAACACAAATTACAACTAATTAAAGTCAATTACTTAATTTACAATTTATTAATGTTTTGGTACAACCTTTCCAAGCACAGTATCTCACACAATCATCTATTTATGGAATTGATACTCATTTATTAATATAACTATTTGTTTTTTTGGTGGAGGATTTTATAAAATAGATTTTATATTAGCATAATCTATTTTAAATGTAGATTTTACATTTAAATCTATATTAATGAGATGTAATATGAAATCTTTTTTCTTCCGTATTTTTTTATATTACATCTCATAATGATTTTTCCATATTTTATTTTATAAAATATTTTTCCATACTTTATTTTATAAAATCTTTTTACATAATGAGATGTAATATAAACTCTTTTTTCTTCCGTATTTTTTTTGCTAATATAAAATCTATTTTATTTTATAAAATCTACACATATTTTATATTAGCATAATATAAAATCTACACGTATTTTTTTTCACGAGCATTAAAAGAAAAAGAAGAAGGTTGATATGAATTAAAAATAAAAAATAACGAGATACACTAATAAATTATCGTATTCTTTAAAATAAAAATATTTCGCAATACTTTCCAAATTAACCAAGTGTAAAGAAAATAAAATAGAAACGATGTAGATATAAAAATATTTTTCCATATTTTTAATATATTTACATTTAAATGTAAAATCGAAAATGAAAATAAAAGATTTTAAAATACTCTCTACATTCACTATAAATATATATAGATTTTCTATGTATCATCCGAGTACAAGAAGAAGACGAACGGTCGGGTGTCAATGGCGGAACCTGCAACTGAACAAAAGCTATTCCACTATATTTTTGTGTCTTTGAAAAACTATTTTTTTATATTTTATTTTATTTAGTGAGGATTTGTTTATATTTTTCAAAACCCACAATCATATTTTTCGAAGTAGGGGAATAAGATATATATACATATTTTTATTTTTATCGATTAATACTATGAGATTTTGAAGTCAATAGTCAGATAAATATGTTGTGATACATGTCGTTTGAGTTTTAAATAATATAATACAAAACTATTACCAATATTATTGCACAAACTCATAACAACAAAAGATTAAGAATATATGCAATTTAACCACTTATGAAAATACATTCGTTTTTTACATTGTATTTTATTAACTGTTAACAGAGAAATTACGTTTCATTTTAACTCGGTTCAATATTCCAACAAAAAATTTATCCTCCCGTGGAATGCACGGGCCCAACACTAGTATAAGATAATCATTGAATTCTAACAAAATACTTAATTTTTTATATAAAAAACATTATATTATTAAGCCTGAATTAAAAAAATTTATAAAAAAAAAACATTATCACTTTCTCAAAACCATCCAATATCGTATTGTAAATCAACAAAAAATAAAATAAACCATTAAAATTGTGATGTATCTTGCTGCATTGCGCGAGTACGCTTCTAGTAGCTTATAATTCATTGGTATTTCCGTTCTTATAATTTTCAACTTATTGTTATTTCAATCCATATAGTTTACAATTCTTTATTATTTTAGGGGGCGTTTGGTTCGCTGGATTCCGCCGGAATCTGGTGGAATTGGAATGGTCAATTCCATTGACCGAATTCCATCGTGTTGTTTGGTTGCCAAGGGAATGGAATTGAATTCCATGAAATCCTTAGATTAAGGAATTGGTCATTCCATTTGAAAATGGATGGAATTGAATTCCATTCCATCATGTTTTTTCAAAAAGACAAAAATACCCTCAAAACCTTTTCTAACAAAATTAAAACCCATCAGATGTGGATTTGGTTTCCTCTCTCTCCTCTCTCTCTCCTCTCCTCTCTCTCTCTCTCTCTCTCTCTCACTCCTCTCCTCTTCTCTCCTCTCTCCTCTCTCTCTCCTCTCCCTCTCCTCTCTCTCTCTCCTCTCTCTCTCCTCTCCTCTCTCTCCTCTCTCCTCTCTCTCCTCTCTCTCTCTCTCGACATTTAAAAAAAAAAAAAAAATAAAAGAAAGGGTATTTTGTCATTTTTCAGAATTCCATTCCAATTCCTTTGTAAACCAAACAGACATATTCCAATTCATTTGACTGATTACATTTCATTTTTGCCAACCAAACAGTTGGTCAGACCTGAAAACATTCCATTCCAATTCCTTCCAGATTCCAATTCCATTGACAGATTCCATTCCATCAGAAATCATTCTGCGAACCAAACGCCTAGTTTCCTATACTCAGGGATAAAAACTATTCTAAAGATAAAAATAATAATAAATTACAAACCACATAAAAGAAACTTACAATTTTAAAACTACAAGGACGTGAATCAAAATTATTAACAAACCACGTAAACTAAAAACGTAGATTTAGGGGTCGTTTACAAAATGCTTACCCGGTAAGTGTTTACCGGAATTGACTATAGTGGATGAACATGATAAGATGATAGGATCTTACCCGGTAAGAACGAGGATAACGATGAAGAGGCATATCTGGTAAGAGAGAGTGACAACTCTTATCCGGGTAAGCGATTACCGGGTAAATTGTTGTATAAGATATCATCGTGATGATTAAAATCTTACCCAGTAAATCAAGTTAGTATGTCGAATTTTATTGGTAAGCACTTACCGGATAAACATTTTGATAAACAACCCCTAAGGCCCTAACTCTTTTTTTAATTTCGGTTTTAGGCAAAAGTCAACCATGACTTTATATAAATAAAATTAGAAAATAAAATATAAAAATAGTTTGCGCGTAGTGGCCAGTGGGCCTGCAATTTGACGTTATTATCCTTGGTGGGAAGGGTTCTTATATTCGAATATTTGAAAAGAAGAAAAAACGGAGACGCCTCCGTTACCACCAATACGCAGAACCCCTAATACGTCGTCTAAAAGGTCTGCACCCCATCCTCTTGCCTACCTTCTTCTTCCTCTCTCTGCTCAATCACACTGCAACCTTTTGCAATCTCTCTTTGTTTCGTCAAATTCATCTCACCGCCGCTGTTCTAAACCCTAATTCGTATTTGATTGCGTCGGAAAAGGTAAGCTCTCGCTCAGATACGTGATATAAGGTTGTTGTGTTTTGTAATTTTGTTGCTTGATTGGTTCTAGAAGCTTCGGATTAGGTTTTTGATTAAGAGTCTGTTGTTTTAATTCAATTGTTGTTACTTTATTTGTAAACGTGGATGATATGCTAAATTCAGGTTTTGTTTGGCTTCAGGTTGGTAGTCCAGTCGTTTGTCGTCGTCACATCAACGCTAGGTTTCTCATGGTCAACACGAATTTTGTTAATTGAGGCTTAAATTGATGATATCTGTTCCAAAAAATTAGGTACGCTGATTTCAAATTGAAGGTATCTGTTCCAAAAAAATAGGTACACCGATTTCGAGAACAGTTTTAAGTTTGAGGTGAATTTTGAGAAAGATTTGTTATGTACCTTGAACAGTTGAACTTAATAATCTTTTGTGCAAAAATAGTAATATATTCCATGTCAAATTTGCATCGGAAATGAAATTTTATATGGTTGACTTTAAATTCTGAATGTAACCTTTTTAAGGAACTAAGGAAGTATTTTTTTTAAGGAACGATAATAATTCTTCATTTGTGGTGTTTAAAGTTATTTTTATGAAATTTGGTAAACGATACTGATTTTTGGTTAATGTTTTTGGTCTACTTTATTAAATGGTTATGTTGTATACTTGTATGGTAAAGGGGATGTGATCACTGCATGTATATGTGGTTAGTATGTATGGAACTGTATTGATGATTGGCTTGAAGTTGTTTGTTGGCTAAACTTTAATGCTGTTTTGAGGTTTTGTTTGCAGAAATGGATGTCAATGGGAAGGACGATTTGGAGATACCGCTTCTGCAACCCTCTGATGCTGTTGTACTTGATATTAAATCAGTTCGTAGCACAGATCAAGGGGTTAGGACCATTATGTTTAAAATAGGCGGTATCGAATGTGCATCATGTTCAACGTCAATCGAGTCTGTACTTCAGGATCTGAGAGGTGTTGAGAGTGCCGAGGTGTCACCACTTCAAGGCCAGGCTGTAGTTAAATACGTGCCAGAACTTGTTGGTGTAAGTTAAAGTGATTGCCTCAAGTAATCTTTGTCATTTTTATGTTAATATATTGAAAAGGTTAAGAATCGATGATGAATTCAAGTCTCCATTGATTACATTTTAGAAACGCCAATTCGTGGTAGTCCACAACATGACACAAAAATTACTACTGCTTGGCATGTGTGGCCATAGCAGTGGCTGATATGCAAGATCATGTCTTTGTTTTTTTTTTTTGTTTTTTGTTGCTTACTTTAGTCCTTTTATATTTTCTGTGACGCTATATTATATATTCAGGTAAAAGCAATCAAAGAAACTGTTGAAGATGCAGGTTTTGAAGTGACTGAATTTACAGAGCAAGACATTGCAGTATGCCGACTCAGAATTAAGGGAATGGCATGTACGAGTTGCTCTGAGTCGGTTGAGCGTGCTCTTTTGATGGTTGAAGGAGTGAAAAAGGCAGTTGTGGGTTTAGCTCTTGAAGAAGCAAAGATAAACTACGATCCTAATGTTATCAACACTGATCGCATCATTGAGGCAGTGGAAGATGCTGGCTTTGGAGCAGATCTTATAGGCTCTGGGAATGATGGGAACAAAGTGCATATAAAACTCGAAGGTATCACTTCTCTGGAAGATATGACTGCAATCAAGTGCTCTCTGGAATCAGTAGCTGGTGTCAATCATGTTGAGATTGACATGGAAGAATGTAAGGTGGCTGTTAGCTATGATCCAGATTTGACAGGTCCCAGGTCACTTATAATCTTCATCCAAGAAGCTGGTGCTGGCTCTACTCATTATCAGGCAAGCTTATACATTCCAGAAAGACGACATAAAACAGAGAAAGACTATGAGATCAAAACGTACAGAAATCAGTTTCTTTGGAGCTGCCTATTTTCACTTCCACTTTTGTTGTTCTCTATGGTACTTCCAATGATTCCTCCATATGGGAATTGGTTAAGCTATAAAATTCATAACATGCTTACTGTCGGAATGGTTTTGAGATGGATCCTCTGCACACCGGTGCAGTTCATTATTGGTAAAAGGTAAGGCCAATGTCCTTTCCTGTTAAGGCATTGTGTATTTATTCGTTTGTGGTAATATGCAGACATTAATGTAGTATCTCATATGTACTTTGTTTATTTAATTCAGGTTTTATGTGGGATCATATCATGCACTGAGGCGAAGATCTGCTAATATGGATGTCCTGGTTGCACTTGGCACTAATGCCGCTTACTTCTATTCTGTATACACAGTAATAAAAGCGTTGCTTTCAGATGCATTTGAGGGACAAGATTTCTTTGAGACTAGTACGATGTTGATTTCATTTATTCTTCTAGGTAAATATTTGGAGTCTATAGCCAAAGGAAAGACATCTGATGCTTTAGCAAAGTTGACGGATCTTGCTCCTGACACAGCTTGCCTGTTGACAATGGGTGATGATAAAAATGTTATTTCAGAGACCGAAATTAGTACTCAATTAATACAAAGAAACGACATTCTAAAGATATTTCCTGGCTCAAAATTTCCTGTTGATGGTATTGTCATTGATGGTCATGGTTATGTGAATGAAAGTATGATCACAGGAGAAGCAATTCCAGTTGCTAAAAGTCCTGGTGACAAGGTATGTCAGTTTTGCTTCCCCCCCCCCTAAATTTTCAATGCCACATCTAAATTGATAAGTATTTTTTTCTTCTGAAATCACTAACAGGTTATTGGTGGAACTGTGAATGAGAATGGATGCTTGTTGATCAAGGCCACTCATATTGGGTCAGAGACTGCACTTTCACAAATTGTTCAAATAGTTGAAGCCGCTCAACTTGCAAGAGCTCCTGTACAGAAACTAGCTGATCGGATATCAAGGTTTTTCGTACCTGCGGTTAGTTGTTTGCCTTTGCATCCATTCATGCTACCTGCCATGGTCTGTGAGAGGGTTTTGGTTGTTTCATTTAGTATATGTTTGAGTTCAGCACCAAGTTTTGTCATTCTCCCTTTACCCTTCCTATCTTAAATTGAATTTAAGCAAGGGTTGGGTAATTTTTGAACTCCATTCCTATGTTATTGTTTTGACATGAAAGTCACCACATTTGCAACACTTAATTATGATATTCATGAGCCGCTTGAACTTTTTCTTTGTATACTTCCTGTATGACCTTGGCTTAGAAAATATTAGTAGTCTATAACCACTTGAAGCATCGAAAAATTAACATATGAAATGGAAGGCTACTATTTGGGAAATTTTCATGGGACCAGTAACTTTTCAAGGCATGAATTATGTACAAAATGGTAATGGCATTTCTTTTATTTTACAAGAATTTGCAACTACATGAGAGTTGTGCTAGTATTACAAGGGTAATGGATTTTGTGTATGTGTTTTGGGTTGGGGTGGGCATGTTTAAGTCGAGATAGAAGGTTAAAACTTGAATTTGTGTAACATGTTCATATTGTAGATGAAGATTCAAAAGTAATATGATTTTAGGATCAATACACTGACTTGTTACGATTATATGCCATAATGAATTATGTGGCATGGTGACAATGCAGTCTATGCTTATTCAATTGCTCTCTCAGGTCGATGCACCTAAAATTATCTCATCATGCCATATCTATATTTCCTCCTTATATTCGTAAATGTTTTTGAGTAGTACGACATCCTGAATTTCAGGTTGTTGCTGCTGCTGTCGTTACATGGTTGGCGTGGTTTATTCCTGGAGTTGCTGGACTTTATCCTAAAAGTTGGATTCCAGAGGCGATGGATGAGTTTGAGCTTGCATTACAGTTTGGAATTTCGGTTTTAGTTGTAGCATGCCCTTGTGCTCTGGGTCTAGCCACACCTACTGCAGTTATGGTTTCCACTGGTAAAGGTGCTACACAAGGTGTCCTGATCAAGGGTGGAAATGCACTAGAAAAAGCTCACAAGGTACTTGAAATTACGGTTGAAGCTGTAGGTGACTCTTTCTGATTGTAGATGGTACTCTACTAGGAAATACCAAGTGGTGTTATAAAAATTCATAAATATGAATTAAGATGGCCTTTATCTGAATATTAATATCAGGTTATATAACACAGTCTACTTTTATTGTATATATAATATTGCTAAATAAAAGCAGGATAAAATATTGGGGATTTGAAATTAACAAGGCCATTAAATACTTGCCAGTGACTCGGTGGATTTAGTGAGACAATCATGCCAAGGGTGTAATCATAGACAAGTTAAATAAATGATTTTACTTTCGACTCAGCTCAGCTACGTCAAGAGAAGCTACCCAAGAGTGAGAATTTGAGATGCTCTTTTTTTATTCTTTTCCAAGATTGACCAGCAACGTTGACACCCTATGCTTTGAACCTCACTGGAAAAGATAGCCAAGATTGAGCTTGCTTTTGCCTGTAGCAACTGTTGGACAGCTTGCTACCAACTGATTTTCCGTACTTTCACTATGACATATGGTTTAGATGAAACATAGAAGTATATGGTCTAGTTCATGCTGTCTATACAAATATATTGCAATACTTGATGCATTTCTTCTCTTTTAACCAGCAATGGAATGTATTTTGATCCTCTTTTTGATGGTTTAATATTGAGGGTACACTTTAGGATTTTATGATGACTTACTGGACAATATTTGGAACCTGTAGGTTAACACAATTGTCTTCGATAAAACGGGAACATTGACTGTTGGAAAACCTGAAGTTGTCAGCGTCGTGCTTCTTTCTGAAATTCCAATGGAGGAGTTCTGTTACATGGTAATCGCTGTAGAGGTGGGTTTATATTCCTGAAATGCTACTTTGCTAATTTTGTAGTTGATGACAATCTGTTGGCTTGTGTGATGCTTGATTAGACTTTTAGGGTGCGTTTGGTATGAGGGATAGAACGAGACAAGACAATACAAAAATTTGTTGTTCTACGTTTGACACCACATTAGACTGGGACAGGAAATGACCTGAGTTTTTTGTCCCACCAGAATAGGTGTAACAAAAAGCTGGGAGATGGGAAATTACTAAACTACCCATGTCAAAAATGCTAAAACTTTACAATGTTCTTTCACCCACTTACCTCACTTGTGCTGGTCTAGTCTGCATACCAAACGCACCCTTAAGGTTGTCTCGGGAGTACCCAGGACTTGATAGATCCATAGATTAAAAAAAAATAAGGAAACCATTGGTATTATTGGGACAATTATATCAATTTTATTATTCATCATGTATTCAAATTTACATACGTTGTATATGCTTTAGGCAAATAGTGAACATCCCATAGCAAAAGCCGTCGTGGAGCATGCCAAGAACAGACTGCCTGATCATAAATCTCAAATTGGTAACGGTTCAGTGGTGAAGGACTTTGAGGTGCATCCTGGAGCTGGGGTGGAGTGTAAAGTTGGAGACAGAACGGTCTTGGTTGGGAACAAGAAACTTATGAGACTATCTAATGTTCCAGTTGACCCTGAGGTCGAGAACTATTTTTCAGATAATGAAAAACTGGCTCGCACCTGTGTACTGGTGGCCATTGATGGGAAGGTTGCTGGTGCTTTTGCAGTCACTGATCCGGTGAAACCAGAGGCTGCACAGGTCATATCTTTTCTCCGCTCGATGAATATCAACAGTATTATGGTAACAGGCGATAACTGGTCAACTGCAACTGCCATTGCAAAGGAGGTTGGGATTGAAAATGTGTTCGCTGAGATTGATCCTTTGGGAAAAGCCGACAGGATAAAAGACCTGCAGGTAAACTTGGTTTATACTTGGGATTATCCTTTGTATTCATCGTATAGTTTTCAAAAACATTATATTCTAGTCAACATGACTTTCTGATTGGCCAAAATGCATCAAAGTGCCGTAAAGTTTGGTTTAGTTCTTATTTAGTATTACGAAGAATGTTTTTTCTCAATCAATTTAACAAAGTTCAAAATTTTCTATTCAACGTAACAATGTTTTAGAAATTCATTTTGACCGGTAACCGGTTAATCGTGTAACATTTGGTAATTGGTAATCCTTTCATAAATGGGTATCCACGTTATCAAATGTTACAAGATCACCATGTTAGCAGTTAAAGTTAGGTACAAAATGAAATTTTGAGACTTTGTTACATAGATCGAGAAGAAAAAAAAATCATTACACAGTATAGGAACTAAACCACATTTTACTGCATTTTGCTCTTTCTGATATAAAAAAAGAAGCATGATTTGGTTTTTGAAGCTGACATTGATCGGCCGTATGCAAATATTTTGAAGTTTAAACCATTTTATCCGATGATATAAAATAAAATGGACAGGCGAGAGGAAAGATAGTTGCAATGGTGGGAGACGGAATAAACGACTCACCAGCGCTGGTTGCAGCCAACGTGGGGATGGCGATTGGCGCAGGAACCGATGTAGCTATCGAAGCAGCCGACATAGTGCTCATCAAAAGCAACTTAGAAGATGTGATCACAGCGATTGATCTCTCTAGAAAGACAATTTCCCGTATCCACCTTAACTATGTGTGGGCCCTCGGCTACAACGTTCTCGGCATGCCGATTGCAGCCGGAGTTCTATTCCCATTCACCGGAATCCGGTTACCTCCTTGGTTGGCTGGAGCTCTCATGGCTGCTTCTTCTATCAGTGTTGTCTGTTCTTCACTACTCTTGCAGACATACAAGAAGCCCTTTTCATACTCAAAATGAGAAAAGGTCTGAATATGTATTTGATTTCAGGTTGGTGATTTACATGACTTGATTGGTACTTAATTGTTATTTAAAAAAGTAACTTCTAACTCAAGAAGCATGGCTGTCCCCGATGGTGTTTCAATGTGAGATACAGAATGGGGTCTCCAAATTTTTTTGGGTTTAATTATACATGTTCTATCCCTTTAGTCCAGTTATAATATTTTAGGTTTTTATACTTTTTTAGCTGATTTAGTGATTCTCAGTCGGCCACTAACACTGTGTTCTCTAATATGGAGAGAAAAGAAAAGAAATGAGTGGAAAAGAAACGGAGGGAAAAGAAAAGAAAGAAAAATAATTTTTTTATTTGTGTTTTCGAAAGGGAAGGAAAAGGAAAGGAAAGAAAATAGTTTTCATATTCTTGAATATGAGAGAAAAGAAAGGAAATGAAAGATGTCAATTTTACAAATACTCTTACAAAAATATATTCTTTATAACGAAAGATTGGTTAGTTTTGTAATTTTATTAATTTCAATAACTTTTTTAAATGGTTTTAATTTTTTTCCTTTCCTTTTCTCCCACATTTGGAAGAAAAGTTTTGGGAGAAAACTTATCATTATTTTCTTTCGTTTTCTTTCCTTTCTCTCCTGAAAAAGTTTTGAAAACACGAGTTTTTTTTAGCTTTCCTCTCATTTTCCTCCATTTCCTTTCTTTTCCTTGGTAAGAAGAGTTTCGAGAACACAGCGTAAGAGTTTACAAAAGGTACGAATAACTATATTTGTTTGTTTTACATTTTGTCTTTATAATTTTTGGATGAATATGAAATCGTATGTCGAGAAAGTACAATGAAACAGGATAGTAACAAATGTAGTTGTGGTTTAAAGTGATATGTACTGTTTGTTTTCGTCCGTTTGTTTTACTTTATACTTTTGACGTGTTAAGTATTTAAAACATGTAAAACAGTTTTTCTAAAAATTATTTGAAATAAATAATCAAAATTTCAAAATTTTAAAAATAATTATATTTTATTTCTAATATACTCTCAGTTTTAAATATTTTAATATTAATTGTATTATTGTTAAAGGAAAAACGAAACAGAATAATAACAGAATAGAGAGACAATGAAATCTGTAATTTTCATTAATCATAAGCCCTTTAAATAGGGAGAAGTTTACAAAGAAAATGAAACATTCATTATAGTAAATTCTAATACTAGGAAAATATTATATCAATCACTTCCTTTTGATGATGACAAATAATTTTACAACACTCCCCCTTGTGTCGAGTCAAATGAGTGATGGTGCACAATTGTTGCCTCGTTAAAACCTTACGCCAAAATAAAAAAACTCAGTGGGATAAA
This sequence comes from Arctium lappa, assembly GCA_023525745.1. NCBI lineage: Eukaryota > Viridiplantae > Streptophyta > Magnoliopsida > Asterales > Asteraceae > Arctium > Arctium lappa. The sequence continues at coordinate 12,943,827 of CM042056.1, read as the reverse complement.
AAAATAGAACGAAGGAAAGAGTACAACGCACCAGTTTCTTTGCAATATATAAACTTTTCCTTCAATCTAGTTTTCTCTTAGATTCGTACATTAATCATGAGAGTTAAGAAAGCATGATGGTATATAAACAGTTGCCTCACTAAAACCTTACACCAAGGAACAAAACCCAATGGGAAAAATAAAACCTTGGTTGAAGGAAAGAGCACAACATACCAATATCACAAATATAGTAGACTCCTCCTTTTGTCTATTACTCCCCCTGATTCATGCATTAATCAAGGGAGTTTGGAAAACATTTGCACTTGCTTTCTACATGTTTCCCAATATATGGTTTTAGGTAATGATTTGGTAAAATGTGTCATGTTCTCCTGACATCTTACTTGATTCAATTGAATCTCGATGAAAGTTTTCTTATTGTTGATTGTATAAGACTTAAGCAAAATATTTGATGTATCTTAATATTTGATGTATCTTATGTTCATTTCTTCGATACATGATGCATTATTTCCATATATGCAAGTAGGATACTGGTTGAACCTATAATTACTAGCTCCTCTAATATATGCAATGATAGTCCTTAATCATATACATTATTTACTTATCATGAGGAGTAATATTCTTGGATTAGTTCAAGGGGGTAGTTACAAATGATTGGTTAATTCACTTCTAAACAATCAGCGTGTTCTTTGTGGTAATTCTTTATCCAGTTTGGGAACAACCTTTGTATGAGTCAGACAGATACTTAATATTAGCCAAGACATTGTTTGGTGTTTTTTTATAAGAGCTTGTACTTTTGCTGCTTACATTTTAAGTAGGTATTGAAGTTCTATTATCAATCTCATTTTTCTTTCTATAGGGAAAGTATAAGCCTATGTCAATGGTTCCAATGACGTTGCGTTGGCGCTGAGCTAAATCTAGCTAACAAGTTCATTGAGAAATATAATATATGGTCAAGTGTATTATGCTAAGTACGATAATGCGCATATTGTACTTAGATAGGGAATTCCAGCTCCCAGCATTTTTCGTCATCATCCTTTAGACGAAATGGATCTTTCTTTATATCCGACACTTCGACCGATCATGGAAGTGCTAACCGGATGCGCTTTGTCCATATTAAATTACCTGATTATTTTCTGGACATATGCGATCGGTGTATTAATATTTCACAAACTCGGTGTCCTAGCTCAAATATCTAGACAAAACCAAGTTTTCCCAAGATCTTTCCTCTCAAAATCATATTTCAAGTAGCTTGTGGTTCCTCTTATTTCATCAGGATTGCCTATTATGTTCATAACATTGACATATAGAGCTACTTTGAAAATCTGGAACTTATTTTCCATAATAAATACGCAAGGGAACAGTTCATCGTTCTTATATATCATTTCCCAATCAAGTATTCCATTAGTTCTTATATATCCTTTATAGATTAGATTGCTTTAATCTATAAAGTGGGCGTTTCAATTTTATATCAAACGCATTTCGTGGTTTAGAGTTACTTGATTTTGGTAATGTAATATCATCAAGCACTTTTATATATCTCTAGATCTAGATCCCCGTAGAGATATGTGGTAACCACATTTATGAGTTGCATTTCCAGTCCTTCGGAAACTACTAGGCTAACAAATTATTCGGATGTCATAACATCCATCATGAGAGAGTAATTCTCCTCGTGGTCAATCCAGAGCGTTTTGAGAAGCCTTGCGCCAAAGGAGGGCCTTACATATTAGGACTTCATTATTCTCGTTACGCTTTCTGACAAAGACTCAGTTATGTCCTACGGGCTTTACACTTGGTAGGTTAGCAGTACCTGACCAAATACCCGATCATTTGTCAAAGAATATAATTATTTCTGGATTGTTTCTTTACATTTAGGCCAATATGCTCTTTGTTGATATTATTCAACTGAGTCTGGTTTGATATCGTCGTGCTCGATCATCTTATGAGCTATCGTATATGCGAATAAATCATCAATGATTATATATCATCCGTCCATCGACTCATATGTACTTTCATAGTTCAATTGAGATTAATATTCATCTCTAGAATCAATATTAACTTCGGAGCGTCCTCCAGTGATGATTCATGGACATAATTATAATTAGAGACAATCTCATGAGAGTTTTATGTATTGATGATAAATGGATGTGCCTAACTATTCTCTTCCTTTAGAATAGTATCCATCGAACCAAGTAGCTTCCACCACTTCCATTTGGTAGCTACGACCTCAACCACACCTCCACTATGTGTGATTGCAACGCACTTTCCAATGGCATTGTGCCCCTGTTGGGGACTTTTTAACTTTGAGAGTATATTTGCGGCTCGTATATGTGATCTTGTCACTTCTGGAATAACATTAAACGTATCAGGTATCGAGTCTGATTCGTTTGACTTCAACATTGCGTTGTGAAGTTTTGGAGATCAAAATGAGACAGAGTGGGAATATTCAATGACACTTCCTGTCGCTCCCATGGAAAATCCTTTTTTCTATCTCCCCCTAACGACGGGAAGATTGTCTCATGAAAGTAACAATCCACAAATCTAGCGGTAAAGAGATCACTAGTCAAATACTCTAATTAGCGGATAATTGTTGGGGATTCATATCCAACATATACCAAATCGTCTTTAAGGACCCATTTCGATGCGATGTGGAGGCGCAATTGGCACATATACTACACAACCAAATATGCGTAAATGTAAAATATCAGACTTATATCCAGTTACCTTTTTGTAATCGAGTAAGTGGGTTTCATTCCACTATACGATTAGTTCGGGAAGTACATATTCATGAGTACTCCCGATTATCCCTTTCGGGACATCCCACATTTCTTTGGGGGTTTCTAGTAAAGGTATTCCTATGAAGCTTAGGATTTATATGTCGTCTCAAAACATGAGGGTATTTGCTTGTACCTTTTCAAGAAGTTGGTTTTAGAGTCAATAAGAAGTTGATGGACTTTAGGTATTTTTCTTGTACCTTTTCAAAAGGAGGTTTTATATACTCATTTATGATACTCACATTCTTTTGAGCTTACGACGTTGACTTTAGGAAAAAACGAAACAGAATAATAACAGAATAGAGAGACAATGAAATCTGTAATTCTCATTAATCATAAGCCCTTTAAATAGGGAGAAGTTTACAAAGAAAAAGAAACATTCATTATGGTAAATACTAATACTAGGAAAATATTATATTAATCACTTACTTTTGATGATGACACATAATCTTACAACAATTATTAAAATATTTTAAAGCTTTATCAACTTATTAATACATTTTAAAAAATATATTGTATAAATAAAATAATAATAATTCGATCCCATTGTTAGAAAGAAAAAAAGAATCAATCCCCTCTTTTTTATATTCAAATTTAGAAAATTCTTTAAGCTTAGAGTTAAATTTTGTTTTCTTTATTTTTGATAACATTATATAAAATCTATTTAAATAAATAAAGAAAAAAATCTTTATTTTCTCTATTTCAGAAATCACATAGGAGATCCTCTAACAATTCATCTATTTCAAGTAGTTGTTGACAAATCATGTTATATATTAGAGAAATTGATCCAAATAGCTATTTCTCTCTTCACAATTGGCTTCTAGTCATTTTCCTCCTCATTTATCAAAATGTCACTACCTCGCAAGTGCAAGTAAATAAAAAAAGTTTTTGAACGTGGTTCGCAAGTACGGGGACTAGATCTATAATATTTTTCTACATCCTCAAGAACAAGAACTAGTTCTCATCTTGTGGACATGATTGAATTTTTTACACATCTGGCCCCTGCACTTGCTGAGCTTGTTTAAAAACTTTTATTTTTTTTACTTTTTCACTCCTCCGTAAATTTTAGAGTTGCCACTTATAAATGTAGTGACATTTTCATAAAATTAAAAAAGAAATAGTTAAAAAACCAATTTAAGAGAAATGAAAGACTGTTTAGGTCAATTTTCCTATATCTTAGATATAATAATCATTTTGAAGGAGTAATTTTCTTTTTCTTCATATTCATATGCTACATAAAAACTACTTTACCATATGAGCCTTGAAATATAATACTATAAAATTGCTTTTCTATCTATACTATATTATTAAAAGCCTAAAACGGTTCTTGAAAAATAGCGGTTCTTGAAAAACGGTTTTTGGAAAGCCTTTTTCTCCGCTCATGTCTCCTGTCTCCTCCCCTACGTCCCTGCAATCACTCCCCAGATATCTCTCCCTTCTCCATCTCAATATTACGATCTTCGCGCAGAAGAGGCTGTGATGATTGAACTGTGACCTGAGTAAAGATCGGGCCGAGATTTGAGATTTTCCAGTGGCGAGGCAGAATTGGAGGAGGGCAAGTGTGAGATACACCGGTGAGAAAGAAATTTTGTATTCGATTTGATTATGAAATTGATTTGTCTCTGGATCTCCACATGCAACCTCTGTTATTACAGCCATGGAGGTCTAACCTTCTTTCCCGATGGTAAAACAGATCTGAGCCGACGGTTAACCTAAACTTCCTTCACGTCCACTTCTTCTCTCAACCATCATCTCCACTTCCCTGAATCATCACTTCCCTCCAAAATCATATTCTTCCAATGTTCTTTACAATTTCTTCAATTTTCTCTTCTTTGAACTGGGCCATTTCCCGACCTAATTTGGATGAAACTTGACTAATTGTGACATTTTTGAGTCAAAATTTCATCATCGTTAGAGTGTTTTCTTGCAATTTTTTATGCTTTTCTTTTCAATTAACCTCGAAACTCATACGTTAAATTTCGTTTTGCAGATAATAGGAATCGGTTAATAGGAATCGGTGACACTGATCAATTTAGAGGCGCGATTGCGTTTGATTTCCGTTGTTTTTAAGGTTTTTGGGGCTTTCATTTTGTTTTTGTGGTTTAATTGTTAAATAAGGGTTGCAGGTGTTGGTAAACATTAATTAGTTTTGGTTAAATTTTGACGAGTTTTGTTGTTTTTACAGGGATGGCGAGGTATGGATATGACATCGACGACGTTGTTGGCCAGAGCCATAACATTGATCCGACTAACGAAGATGGATCGTAAGCCTAGAATTTAAATAAGAAATCTCAAACAGATTAAAAGTTGTTTTGTGATTATCGTTCTTTTTGGTGTAGTTTTCAAGTGTGAATTTTGCTTCAAGTACTTGTGGTTTGGTGTTTTTTTTAGCGGTGGTTTGGTGCTTTAACTATCAAGATTTGTTCGTTGATTGTTCAGTTTTGGGTTAAATGCAAAATCTTGACTGCAAATTTGATCTTTTAGTAGTTTGTGTTACTTATGTTCCAATGAAGAAATTCCAGGGAACCCCAAATGATGGGTGATGAAGATCCAAACGAATTGATAAAATCTGATTGCCAAATGTATGCCAAGATCATAAAAGACATGTTGACGATCGATAGACATACCGAGTTTCTTCATATCATGAGAAATTTTCATAAAAGCAGGTTTGTCTAACTCGATGTTTCTTCCAATTTCATCATATTTTTGTAGTTGATCCGCTATAAATGTATAAATCATTCATCATATTTTTGGTAGGATCGACTTCGCTGATATTAAAGAAAAGGTGATGGAACTGTTTGAAGGACATCCAGAACTACTTACAGTTTTCAACACCTATCTCCCGAACGAATTTAAAATCAATCTCCCACAAGAAGATGAGCTTCGCGAATCTAAGAAGTCGTTTCAATATGAAGTTGCCATGAAGTTTGTAAACAATATGAAGGTGATAACATCATAAGAGCAAGTTGACTTATAATTTTCCTTTAAAATGTTTATAATTCTAATGGCTATTTGCTTGCAGATGGGACTTCAAGATAGTTATCATATTTACATATCTTTTCTTGAGGTCTTGAATTCGTATCGAATGGGCAAAATATCAATTTTTCAGGTCCATCAAGAGGTATATATCTTTGCATTGATTTTGAGTTGGGATTGATCATGTTGAATTTGTAAGTATTTGTGTTATTTTTTTATTATATAAAATCAGCCTTGTTTTACTAAGACGTGCCTTTTTTACAAACACATTGCTAGCTTTGTTTAAACTTGAAGAGATAACTCTTTTACCCTGTGGTGATTGTAATATAAAGATATGCAGAGACTTTGGTTTTAAGTTTTTGAATATACAACATATACTTTAGAAGTTCCCAGCATCATGGATTAATCTTTCTAAAATAGGCACTTTTGCCATCTTTACATTTTAAAGTTATATTAGTACGACTGTACGAGAAGATGTTTCTTCTCTCATCATCACTTTTCTTTGTAATTTATAATCTCATGAACCAAGACACTAGAATCTCATGGGCTTAAAACTCTTTCATGCAAACTTGTTTATCATAATTGACACTTGGGTTAGTTGGTTTGTGAAGAAATGTGCTATTATAGCCCCTTCATGGTTGTTATATTTCTGGCTACATCCTTTGCTTTGCACTCAACTCCTGTAAACTTCTCCCATTCTTCGTTTTTTGCAAAAAATCAAACCACAATCATTAGATGTTCTAATCCTCTGCTATGTCCCCGTATATTTGATTGGTTTATATATTTGATTCTTGATTACATTGTTTTTTTCTTTTTCATTTATATAACATGATATCCCTATGTTATGAGGTTAAGCTTACTCCTGGTATGAACCCATAGGCTCCCAAAGTCTGTGTGCTGACTCATCCATAAGGAGCCTGTTATGAGTAACAATCATTATGCCTGTTCCCTTCTTTTGAAACATGATAAGCTACCCAATTTCACATGTAACCACAATGCCCAAGATAATATTCCTCCTTTGCTCTTGATCCATGTTCATACTTCAAGCATCCATACACTTTTTTCTTGATGTATCATAATGTGCTTGTGGATTTGCAACTGTGGTAAAAAAAACTAGGGGAATTTCATCTTAAAATTATTCAAAATCTGAAACTTGATGTGTGTCCATTTACTTGAAATGCCATAGAGAATTGCTATCGCATTGGCCAAATTCTTGCCCATATAGAGAATTGAGAAAGACCTTGAAAAAGTTGCTACTTGGGCCACACACGTATTCATCACATAACCAATATTGAATGTTTTTTTAATTTAACCGTACTATTAAATATCATGAATATCTACGAATTAATTTGTTTTCTATCCATATGTTTTATTTTTTTTCCACCGTTAGCACATTAAAAATACATAATCGTAAAGTAGCTTTCATTCTTATTATAAATTATATCATTATAATTTTTTTCGTCAATAATTGTAATATAAACTAATTATTAAATACATTTATGGGTTTAGGGTTTCATAGGTTGTGATTCTTAGGTTATGTTTGATTATTGATGACATGTTATTAAGAAAGTAACATTAATTGTTCGTTATTTATTTATATTCCGTTGCATCGTGCGGATATATGCCTAGTATTGTCTTGAGGATTGTATCTGTTTTACGGGTTTTTGATTTATCTAACATTTTTATAATTAAAAAAAAAACTACAAAAGTTACCTAAAAATTCGGTTTTTTCATAAATAACCTCCCATTTCGTATGTATATTCATGAAAAGAAAAAAGACCCATAAAAATTCTTTTTGTTTTTTCACTTGCTATTTTGTAATTTGATGATTATAACTTTATTTTGTTTTTGGTAATTATGAATTATTAACTCGTTATTATACAAAATTCAGTTTCACATATAGCTTGATGTAAACAATAACTTTGTTACAATCCAAGTATTATAATTTTTAATTGTTTATGCCACTAATGTATTATAATTTTGGATAATGATTATGGTAGTGATTTCTTTTTCTTTTGATTTAGACCATTTACTATAAAAAAGAACTTAAAATAATCAAGGTTATTTATAAAGATTTATGGGTAAGTGAAGATAATTGATTGTGGTGTAAGAGGTTTGACTGAAGTAAGGGTCTGATTCAAATATTCAAGATCTCATATCAGTTGAGGAGTGAAATAAATATTGTTTTATAAGAAACTGGATAGTTCATCTATCAAACGTGTTTTAAAACCATGAGTTCAGGTGTAAATAAAACAGATAATATGTGGTATGGTTGCCTATGGATATTACAAGATAAATGCTTACGAGAAATTGTTGTTTGTTAAATATTTTGTATTAATAGTTGATCAAGTAACATAACCATTAGGTAATCATCCAACCACGTGTCTTGTCTTGTTTTAATTCCAAGGCAAAATCCATCTCTTTTTCATTCCACCCAAATACTAGAATATAAACAACTCTTGCTACGGATGCTCTTACGTTGTTGAGCCACTCAACTATTTTGAAACAGTTGATATGCCAGATTTCGTGACTTTCACTTGTTTGATTTGACAATCATTCATTGTTTTCTAACCTCGGAATTTCTCATTTTCTCCCCCAAAACCATGGTTTTGGCGTTAGCCACAAGATTTATGTTATCATCAAAGAACGTAGATGGCTCAAACTATGATAAAGTTGTGTAAGGATAACAAATTAAAAAACTTACAAACGAGGACAAGGGAGGCCTTCCAGTTAGTGTAAAAGGGAGTAGTGTAATTGTTTCTGCTACAGATGTTTCGTTGAGAAATGAAGCCCTTCTTCTATACACGCTTAAGCATACGAGTTCTTATCAAATCATTTCCGCGCCCAACAATGAATCTCTTGAGAGAAAAATGGATCCTGAATTCAACCTATTCGTGAAAAAGAAAGAGGAAAAGAAAGAAAACGGGCTGAAAGGTGAATTTTGTAATGATGAATTGCATATAGAGGGAGGGGTAAATAAGAAAATCATTGTTGATAGTACTACTGTAGTAAGCATTATTGTTTTTCTTTAGTCAAATGTGAGGTCAGCATTAAATCCCAGTTAGAGGTTTATTTTGCTTTGGCAAACACCCTGCCTCTTACCCATGTAAGGGCCTCTTACCAGGTAAGTGTAACACCCGTAATTTTCGGTAAGTAAAGGTCACCCGGATGTTTTTACAACTTGGAAATGGTGGGATTATTGTTGGGAAAACATTATTTAAAGTCCCTAAAAGTCGGGTTTCGGGGCTTGGAAAGGGTTCGACTACAATGCTCGGCGACTATGACAATGTCATAGTTGCACGGTCATAGTTGCACAAGTTGGAACGCCCACGGTACACTTGGTGCGACTATGACACGCAACAATGACCGTGGCATAGTTGCGTGTCATTGTAGCACCAGGGGGAGGACCTACTGATAAAAATCGGATTTCAGCATTTTTCTTCATTTTTCACTTTCCTCTTCATCCCAAACTCTCTCTAGAACAAACCTAAAATGTATGTGGCGATTTTGGGTCATCTTTGGCTCAAATCCTTGGGTATTATGGAGGTAAACCATCATCGAGTGGTAGATTGGAAGTTATGACCAAGGTTCACCATCTCCATCTTCATCTTCAACCTCAAGCTCCATTTTAGGGGTTTCTAGGTTTTCACCAAAACCTAAGTGGTAAGTTTATCCTCTCCATTTCTAAACCTCATTATAAGATATAAATGCTTGATATCTTAGTGTTTTATTTCTCCAATTTCGGTTTGGAAGATTTTGAGAAAAGTTAGGTCAAATTAGGGTTTTTGGCCAAAATGGAGATTTTGATATAAGATGTTTGGGGAATGATTCTAAACACTTGGATATATGTATTTACGGTTGGATATCTATGGATCTAGGTTTTGGAGGTTTTGACTGAGGATCCAAATTTCTTCAAGGAATCTCAAAATGGGGTAAAATCTAGATTTAGCCTAAATCTAGCAAGGTGAGTTCAAGTTGATTTGTGAAAACGTTGTACATGCCAAAATGTCTATTTTAATGTATTTATGTGTTTTACATGAGATTATCAACTGTTGAGTTATTTGGTGACTTGTGATTAATTGAAGTGTTTAGCTTTATAAACTTTGTAAAATACCCATATTTGAGACTTTTGGACATCTTGATAAATAAGCCATAAATGGGAGTGTTTTAAATAATTTATTGCATAAACGAAGATTTCTTGGTAAAAATGCATTTTTAGTGTTTGTTGGAAATATGCATAGTTCCTGTTATGAGACGTTTTAAAAAGAGGTCAAGGGTATAACCTTGTTTGGGAAACAATCTGTCTTATTTTAAGTTGTATTGGAGTTTGGTCGCGTACTTTGGAGCACGAGTTTACATAAACGTTGGTCAAGTGCATTTTAGTGCATTTATTTGCTTTTGATAATGAATCCTTGGGTTGTTTAAGCCTGTGGCTCGGTATTTGCTTACGATTGGGTTTTGGAGACATTTGTCCAATTTTGATAACTCAACGTAGAGCTTTGGTCATATTTATGATTATTGAAGTTTTACATATTTTGAGTGCGTGTGTCATTCAATTTGGGGTTATGTAATTTTTAGCCCTATCTGCTATGGATCCATGAGCACTTTAATCACTTTGTCCGATGATGGAACGATTAGTTTTTCACATTGCGGCTCGTTAGGCATCGGATTGGGATGTAAGTCCTTCGTGCAAGTATCTATGGGTGTACGCTGAAAGATGCCGAGCTCGATACTTTAATTATTTTGTCCGATGGTGGAACGCTAGTTTCCCCCCATTGCGGAGCGGTTAGGCTTCAACGGTATAGTGTAAGTCCTCCGTGCAATTATCTATGAGAGTACGCTGAAAGATGTCGAGCTCGATACTTAATACCGATATGACCATGTAAATGGTGTTAATAACATAATGTGTGGCTTACTTTGCGTCCGTCACATTATATGGAACCGGGTCTCCCCCATCACCGAAAGGTGTTGTCTTCGAGCTGGGTCATTTATATTTATGTTTTCGGTGATGTCTTTTATGGGTGGATTATTGTCCATACTTTTGTGTGTGGAGTATTGGGTCCCACTCGCGTTTTGGGTGTTTCGGGATATGAAATGTTATTCATGTTTTCATAAATTGGAAGTCGATTCTACTCTCGTTGAGTGAGTTTTGGGATGCATTATTTTATAAAGAATGTTTTGTATTAAGGTGTTCATCTTTGAAAATGCATATTATTGGAGAACGAGTCGTTTACATACTTAAAGTGAATCATTTTGAAAGACTATGATTTAAGTTGTATTCTTCCCTTTTAGCAATATAATTATCCATATTGTAAAACTTCTGAACTCACTAGGCGTTAGCCAAACTTTTTATTTGTCGGCATGTGCAACAGGTCAAGGTTGGGAATAGTTCTAGTAACACAAGGAATAGAGAAGTACTAGTTGTGTACCCGAGGAGTGAATAGCTCGATGAAGTCTTCCGAACTAGGTTGAGGAGAGCAATTTTATTTGGGGTTGAGTAACACCCGACTTCAATTTAGTCCTCGTATATCATTGGAGTTTGTATCTGTCAAGGTTATTTATTGAATTTTATATTTGAGGCATATTGGGTTTTTATTTGTAGGATGAGATGTTGTCTTTCATTTGATGTTATATCGATAAATTTATTAGTTGCTCTTACCAAATTTGAGGGTGTTACAAGTTGGTATCAGAGTTTAAGTTTGAGAGAATTAGTTGTTGATTTTGGATTCCTAGACTCAAACTAGCGTTATTTTAAGTGATTTAAAGTGAAATTGCGCCATGAGGTACCTTAAAATATGATATTTTGGGGTTGATTGATTCGCTAGAAACAGGAAACTTGGCGAGGATAGCAAGGATGGTCATGTATGGTACGTTCATAATGGAACCTGACCAGTATCATGGTGAACCTCCGTGTTACATGTGTGTACTTGAACTGCCTTGATATGATGACCATTGAGGTAGTGAGAAAGTTTCTAGGCGAGTAACCGATAGAAGGGTTGATGTATATAGCATTGTCATCTTGGAGTGATGGTTAAGCACGATCAAGCTGACCATTTTAGGTCACAGTTATTGGTTAAATTAGAACCATAGACTTATTGAATTGACTTTATTTCAAGAAGAAATTGTAAGGTTAACCAAATTAGTGTGATTATTGCTCTAAGATGTTTGAGCATCCGGTTGACGATAGCGTGACTAGGAAATTGAGAAGTGGGGTTCTATGATGTTGAGTGCCAACCAAAATTCATGCACGAAGTTTATTTCTGAAATAAGTTTGCATCAATTATTTATCATGTTTCCCGAATCATAAAGCGAAATATGTTATGAAATTTTGGAAAAACGTTTAGCACGCATCAGATTTTAAAACGTGAGTTCAAGCATGCATGAAATTGATTGTTGCATGTGGTTGAAATTTTTTATTGAAAATCTCTGCATTCCTGTTTCGTGTCTAACGCTATTTTCGGATGTTGTAATATGTAACACCCTGGATTTCTATCCCAATTGAAGAAAAGTATTGATCTGGGTGAATAGGAAAAGGAAGAACCACATATGGAGTATGGATGTAGTGTCAAGTGGTTGTGACATCTGTCACAATAGCACCAATGGTACTAAGAGTATGGTCGTCTCGGCTATAGTGTCGTGTGGTTGTGACATTAGTCACAATAGCACCAATGGTACTAAGAGTATGGTCGTCTTGGCTATAGTGACATGTGGTTGTGATATCTGTCACAATATCACCAATGGTACTGAAAGTGTGGTAGTCCCGGCTATAATGCCATGCAGTTGTGACATATGTCACAATAGCAATGGCGATTACCAAGTGGTTGTTCGTCCCAACGAATGTGCCATTGTAATTATGACAATGGCAGGATATATGGCATAATAACATCAAATGTTCCGAGAGAACGATCCAGGAATGACCGGGAGAATGGTCGAGGAACGACCGGTAAAAACGGTCGGGAAACAGTCGGGAAAGTCGTCGAGAAAGCGGTCGAAAAACGGCCTTAAAAACCCTCGGTACATCTCGCGCGACAGTGCCCGCTAAAGTGACAAATGACACTGTAGCATGACAGGGTCGCACGAGGCAAGGGACCCTCGGTACATCTTGCGCGACAGTGCCCGCTACAGTGACAAATGTCATTGTAGCATGTCAGGGTCGCGCCAATCTCACAGTGCATAAAATCGGGATTTTCTTCATTTGGTCATATCTTGCTCATTTCTACTCCGTTTTGAGCGATTCAAAATGCTATGGTTTCGTTTTTGAGAGCTTTTCAAGGTTAAAGTGTTAGTTTTGGGAAGATTAAAGAGTATTTGGTGGTGGATTGGAAGCAAAGGTCAAGAGCTCATCATCTTCACCTCCATCTTCAAGAATTTTGGGGTTTTCTAGGTTTTCACCAAAACCTAAGTGGTGAGTTCATCCTCCTAACTTCTAAACCTTATTATAAGTTATAAAATGTTCCATTGATGATTTCATAGTGTATATGTTTCTCAAATTTCAGATTTGATGGTTTTGGAGAAATTAGGTCAAAACTAGGGTTTTGGCCAAAATGGTGATTTTGGTATATAATGTTTGGGGAACGATTCTAAATGGTTGAATGTGGAAAATAATGGATGGAAACTTATGGATCTAGGTTTTAGGAAGTTTTGGCTTGAAGATCCAAGTTTCTTCAAAGGAGCTTAAGTTGGGGAATATCTAGATTTAGCCTAAATCTAGCAAGGTGAGTTCAAGTTGATTTGTGAAAACAGTGTACATGCCAAAATATTCATTTTAAAGTGTTTTGTGTTTTACATGAAATTGTTAACTGCTGATCACCTGATAAGTTTTGGTTATTTTGAAATGTTTAGTTTTATAAACATGGTGAAACACCCATTTTGGGATTTTTGAGAATTTTTGTAAATAAATCATGTTGATATGTTTCATTGATGATTTTACATATATAAATGGAGTTCATTTGATGTAAGTGTCATTTTGTGTATTTAATCTTATAAACCTTTTCGGAAAATGCACATTATTGTGTAACACCCTCAAATCTGGAAATAACAACTGATTTAAAATTTTCTAAATACATCGATAAATGATATATTTCCAATCACAATTTATTATTTAACCTCAATACACACATTTCATTCTATACATACAGTCTATAATAAGGACGGGTGCTATTAAAACCCAATAATAGTCGCTATCTCCAAACTGCGGAAGACTTCACCAACTACTAACACTTGCACAAAGCTAAGGCTCAACTCTTCATAACTGCTAGAACCAAACCCCAACTAGAACCTGATGCACATGCCGACAAATAAAAAGGTTAGGCTTAACTCCTAGTGAGCTCAAGAGTTTTTTAACATATACAAATGAATCGTTTAAAGAAAGAAGAATGCCATTAAAATCATAATATTTCAAAATGATAAGCTCCGCTTATGGAAACGACTCGTTTACCAATAAATATGCATTTTAAACGATAGAGACACCGAGTTAATCATTAACCAAACCAAACTGTTTTACAGACTAAGGTCCAAATATAAAACGTTCTTTCGTAAACTTAGATTTAACCCAAAACTTGCTCAAAATGAGAATAAAGAGAGGACTCCCAATTTTATAAAACGCGGGTAAAAATGTTATGCCTCGAAATACCCAACACGGGTGGAACATGATACACAACTCATAAACCATAGATGAAAATCTATATAAATAAATATTGTCGTGAACACGAACATTAGACCCAGAACTCACACGACCATAAAATGGACGAAATCAAATACCGAAACGTGGAAATGACGCATTCCATTCAAACCTAAATATACGTGGAGACAACCCAATATTAAGGCCATCGTTTATCGTCGACCACACAAACCAAAGTTGGTAAAATACGACATTAACTTTTAAAAACACCACGGATCTATGACGGAGAGACCCGTATACATTGAGAATAGAGGAACGTGCAAGTAGGTCGTCCATACAACTTCCTCGCATGTTATCTAAACGTTTCCATCTTGGGTGGCGAGAACACGTGAATGGGGCCACCCGTGATGTTATTGGATTTCACCACATATCCCGGTCCTAGTTCCCATGCCATACCAGACATCACAATCCTCAGACCGTTTCTTGTCTCTTGCCATACTCCGTCGAGTTCCACCCCAAGGTCTTACGAACATGGATGTCTATCCAATCTAGACGAGTTTCAACTCAGCGGCTCGAGCCACCTATTGCTTACTCGCTAGCAAACCCAAGCGGTCACTAAATGTAACCCAAAACCTTAGGCCTTACAAAACAGACAGACTTACATGCCTATGGATCCATTACAACACTGTCTAACATTACATGACTCAAATTGAAAGACCAAAGCTCCCAAAACATGTAACTCTCCAATGACACGAAAATGCGCCATCATACTCAAAACCCCACAACGGTTATTAAATCCGGACAAACGTCCTCAAGACTCAATTCAGTCAAAACTGAGCCAAAGACCCAACAGTTTACGTAAATACCCAATGAAAGCTAGTAGAGACATCGAAATACGTTTGAACAACAATTATGCAAACACCACGACCAAAAAGGTAATTAACAAAAAACTTCTCATTGGTTGAAACAAAATGTTTTCCAAATGAACAATTTCTCTTCGTGTTGCCAAAACGACCCATAGTTCAATGATATACATTTTCCAACGGTTTATAAAATCGTATGCACCAAATGGACAATTACATGAAATGACCCCTATTTATATATTACATCGTCAAAGAAATATATCAAAATGATTTATTTATCAAAATGCCCAAAAATTACAAAGATGTATGTTACATAAGTTTATAAAGTTAAATATATCCAAATAACCAAAAATTATCAGCAGTTAACAATTTAATGTAAAACACAAACACTTTAAAATAAACATTTTGGCATGTACACCGTTTTCACAAATCAACTTGAATTCACCTTGCTAGATTTAGGTTAAATCTATATTTTACCCCACTTTGAGCTCCTTTGAAGAAACTTGAATTCACAAGCAACATTCTTCCAAAACCTAGATCCACAAGTTTCAACCATAAATATACTTATTACACCATAAATAATTGTTCCCCAAACATAATACCCCAAGATCTCAACATATGATCACCAAAACCCTAATTTTGGTCTAATTCCACCAAAATCATTAAGTCCAAAATTGAGAGGTGCAACCACTAGAAGATCATCAAAAGAACTTTTATAGCCTATATAAATGTTTAGAAAAAGGATAATGAACTTACCAAGTGGGTATTGTGTAAAACCCCAAGAACTCCAAAAATCTCAAGGGTTGAAGATGAAAGCTTTGCCTTGAATCAAGAGGTGTACCCACTAGCATAGATGATGAAGAACTTCATGATTTTAGGATAAGTAACCCCAAAATAAGCTAGGGTTCATGAGAGGGTTTGAGGGGTCGATTTTAGAGAGAGAGGAAGAAGAGTTGAAAATGAGAAATGGAGTGAAAAAGGGGCTGAAATCCGATTTTAATCGACCAAGGGCCGACCGCGATTGTGCCCAGGGCACTCTCGCCAGGGCACTCTCGCGGGGGTACCGCTGGTGGTACCACCCCCACGACATTGACACGGCGATAGTGACACTTGTCACTGTCGCGGGCACTATCGCCTAGTCTCTCCCGGGCTCCGAAATTTGACCTCTTCGACACCAAGACCCTCGACACTCTTGGGGGTTTTGAATAATGTTTTCCCAACGCGAATCCCACCACTTCCAAGTTGCAAAGAGGTCCAGGTGGTCCTTACTTACCGAAAATCACGGGTGTTACATATTGTGTTATGAGGCATTTTGGAAATATAAGGGTATGAGTTCATTTGGAAAATGGTTTGCCTCAACCAATGATGAGATTTGAGTTAATCATCCTTTTGGTCGTTGTGTTTGCATAATAGTTGGTCAAACGTGTTTCAATGTTTATACTGGCTTTCATTTGGGGGTTTACGTAAATTGTTGGGCCTTTGGCTCAATTTTGACTAAATTGAGTCTTGAGGACATTTGTTCGGATTAATAACCGTTGTGGAGTTTTTGAGTATGATGGCGTATATTTCACGTCATTTGAGAGTTACATGTTTTAGGTGCTTTGGTCATTCAATTGGAGTCATGTAATGTTAGACAGTGTTATATTGGATCCATAGGCACGTAAGTCTGTCTGTTTTGGAAGGCATGAGATATTTTGGTTACAACTGTTGACCGTTTGGGCCGCTAGCGAGTAGGCAATAGGTGACACGAGTCTCCGAGTTGTAACTCGTCTAGACTAGATAAACAACCATGTCTGTAAGTCCTTGGGGTGGAACTCGACGGAGTATGACTAGAGGCATAAACGGTCCGAGGATTGTGATGTCTGGTATGGCATGGGAACTAGGTCCGGGATATGTGGTGAAATCCAGTAACATCACGGGTGACCCCATTCACATGTTCTCGTCACCCAAGATGGAAACGGGTCTCCCCCGTTGTCAACCATTAGCATTTTAAATGTTAATTGTCATATTTTATTATCGTTGGTTTGTATGGTCGACGGTAAATGATGGCCTTAATATTGGGTTCCCCCCGTGTATATTAAGGTTTAAATGAAATAGGTCATTTCCACGTTTCGGTATTTGGTTTCTTTCCATTTTATAGTTGTGTGAGTATTGGGTCTAATGTCCGTGTTTACGGCGATATTTATTTATATGGGTTTTCATCTATGGTTTATGAGTTGTGTGTCATGTTCCACCCGTGTTTTGGGTATTTCGAGATATAACATTTTACCTGCGTTTTATAAAATTGGGAGTCCCCTCTCTATTCTCATTTTGAGCAAGTTTTGGGTTAAATCTAAATTTACGAAAGAACATTTTATATTGAGATCTTAGCCCTTAAAACAAATTGGTTTGGTTAACGATTATATTGGTGCCTCTTTCGTTTAAAATGCATAATTATTGGTAAACAAATCGTTTTCATGAATGAAGCATGTCATTTTGAAAGATTATGATTTTATTTGCATTCTTCCTTTTTAACGATTCATTTATAGATGTTGAAAACTCTTGAGCTCAGTAGGCGTTAAGCCTAACCTTTTTATTTGTCGGCATGTGCATCAGGTTCCAGTTGGGGGTTTGGTTCTAGCAGTACTATGAAGAGTTGAGCCTTAGTTTTACCCAAATGTAAGTAGTTGGTGAAGTCTTCCGCTGTCTGGAGATAGTGACCGTTATTGGGTTTTAGTAGCACCCGTCTTTCTTATAGACTGTATGTATGGAATGAAATGTGTGTATTGAGGTTAAATCTTAAATTGTGATTGTAGATGAATCAATTATCGATGTGTTTAGAAAATTTTAAATTAGTTGCTATTTCCAGAATTGAAGGTGTTACATAATATTCGTCTTTTAAAGTTATATGGGGTATTGGGCAAGTAACTGCGAAATTTTAACCTTAACATTGGATCTCCTCCACGTATGTTAAGGTTTTAAAGGAAAAGTTATTCCCATGTTTTGCGTCTGAGTTTTCTTGGGAATATTAGTCTATACGAGTCTTGTTGAGTTTTATAGGGTTTTATTTTACGACGTTTTTCGATGTGTGAGTGAACTTTGAAATGCGTAAGTTTTAATTATGTTGCGTGTAAATTTACGAGTTTATTAAGCGTCATGTCTCATGCAAGTTTTGTTGAAAAGTGTCACTTTATCTTACATTATGATAAGAGGGAAACTCTTAGAATTTTTACATTTTAGACATATCTTCGTCTTATGCTTTTCATGTTGGGAAATGAAGATTTTGACACCGCTTGATTTTAGTGTCAATGAGTTTTATGGAAAATTTAGTTGGGTCTTATGGAGTTTTGTTTTACGACATTTTGCGTCGCATAAATGGACCTTGAAACACGTATATTGAATTATTGTGTGCATTAACTTTTGGGTTGTTGATTAACATTAATGTCTCACACGGGTTTTGCACGTGTCATTTCGCAACCGTACGAGGCGTCTTGAGAGTCTTCATATTGCATATTTGCGCTTTTGGGTTTCTATAAAAGGGTATTCCGTGTTGAACTTTTGCTTTAAATATTCTTCGGTTGCTGATTTTATTGTTATAAATGTCACGCTATGCACTAAATGGGTTATCGGTATACATGTCGTTGTAGCCACTATTTTCGGACAAGATCATTTTACTTGTATGGCCTAAAGTTTGAAAATTGATGTAATTTATTTTACGTTTGACCAATCGCATGCACATGGGTTTCTATACAAGGGTATTTCATGTTGAACTTTTGCTTTAAACATTCTTCGGTTGCTGATTTTACTGTTATAAATGTCACGCTATGCACTAAATGGGTTATTGGTATACATTTTCGGACAAGATCATTTTACTTGTATGGCCTAAAGTTTGAAAATTGATGTAATTTATTTTACGTTTGACCAATCGCATGCACATTTTGTCTTGCTAAGTTTTGAGAAACAAACTCAACATGCGGGTCTTGTTGGGAACTTTATTCCACGTCATTATATGATTAAATGAGAAACTTTTGAAACCTGATTACGTGCCTGGAGTTTTGTACAAACGTCTTGTTATATACTATTTTAGTACGTAAAATTATTCTCATTTATGGCGTATTTTGATGCATGGCAGGACCGTGGTGGTCCATTTGAAAGGCTTATTATGTGTCCTTATTTATGGTCATTATAGTGTGAGTAATGATCAAATGTTTCTCTTTCGAAATGATTTTATATGTGGGGCGATTGTGACCACTCTGCACACCTACCGAGTAAACGGTAGTGGATTTTCATACGTATGACTAATTGCTATAAAGATTTTGCGTTTGAAAGTTTTATAAAATTTCAATTGGCATTCTTGTTGAGTCCTATAATTGAAAAGCCTTTAACTTAATAGAGCTATAGATTTAAACTCTCTTGAGAAGGAAGTGGTGATAAGGGACTAGAGACATCCTTGGGAATTGAAAATGCGAATGTTCTGAATTGTTAGCAGATTTGAATTGTGGAAATTCAACCACATGAAGTCTGATCAGGTAAGACTATTTAAGGTAGTTGATATATATGACCATCCCAGATATGCAAATGGTGATCTTCCCCTTTCGGTAAGCCTTCGGGTTGAAACATTGTGTGAATTATTTGAGTACAGTTGGATTTGACTTGATGGGTTACTTGTTCGCTCGACATCATGCTATGGGTTGGTAGTGTATCACTTGAATGAGTCTTTGTGAATAAAGGAAATATTGTGGTTCGTTTGTTAGAGATGTAAAAGTGGAATTTTAGTGCTATGATTAGGTGTTAACCTTAAACTCGGTAATCCAAATCCAGAATGAAATAATTGACGGTACACCCATGCTTGCGGTATAGTCGTTTTAAGGATAGGTGTCGACATTCGATTTTGAGGATAATGACCGTTGGAGGCTTCAGTACATTTCCGATGAATCCTGTATGGTTGCAATTTAAGTGGTAACCTTAAGGATACTAGATGTTAGTAATTAAGTACCGATGACTAAGACTTTCTTGATATGATAAAGGTTTATAGTGACTAAATGATTGATTTTATGAACATTTTGGGAGGTTGCGAACCCGTCGGATTTGAATAAACCGACCCGTGGAGAACGTATTGGCACGTCCCTGGAAGGATGGCTCTACCAATAACAAGGGCGAATAATTAATGGATTTTAGGAATTCTTTGAGTCGGGTGTTGATCATCGGAATACGGATCCAAAATCATGTTGAACTGGTATGGATTTGTCAGAAAGAGGTTCCCTTGAGGTAGTACGTGTCACCCAAGGTTGGGAGACAACCATAGTCTCGTGGTTAAAGGTTACTCTAATAAGTTAAGCGTTCACTCGGATATATGTTTAATGTGCCCAAGGGGACGGTTTTCGTGAGTATCAACATAAGGTTTATGGTGGTTGTTCTGGCAAGTGGATTAGAGACAACATAATATGCGGACAACGTTAAATGGGAATCAAGATTTCGAGGGCAAAATCTCTTTTAAGGTTGGGAGAATTGTAACACCCGTAATTTTCGGTAAGTAAAGGTCACCTGGATGCTTTTACAACTTGGAAATGGTGGGATTATTGTTGGCAAAGCATTATTTAAAGTCTCTAAGAGTATCAGGAGTGTTGGCGTTGAAAAAGTCGGGTTTCAGGGCTTGGAAAGGGCCCGACTACAATGGTCGGCGACTATGACAATGTCATAGTTACACGGTCATAGTCGCACAAGTTGGAACGCCCACGGTACACTTGGTGCGACTATGACACGCGACTATGAATGACACGCGACAATGACCGTGTCATAGTCGCGTGTCATTGTAGCACCAGGGGGAGGACCTATTGATAAAAATCGGATTTCAACCATTTTCTTCATTTCTCACTTTCCTCTTCTTCCCAAACTCTCTCTAGAACAAACCTAAAATGTATGTGGAGATTTTGGGTCATCTTTGGCTCAAATCCTTGGGTATTATGGAGGTAAACTATCATCGAGTGGTAGATTGGAAGTTATGACCAAGAGTTCACCATCTCCATCTTCATCTTCAACCTCAAGCTCCATTTTAGGGTTTTCTAGGTTTTCACCAAAACCTAAGTGGTAAGTTTATCCTCTCCATTTCTAAACCTCATTATAAGATATAAATGCTTCATTGTTGATATCTTAGTGTTTTATTTCTCCAATTTCGGTTTGGGAGATTTTGAGAAAAGTTAGGTCAAATTAGGGTTTTTGGCCAAAATGGAGATTTTGATATAAAATGTTTGGAGAATGATTCTAAACACTTGGATATATGTATTTATGGTTGGATATATATGGATCTAGGTTTTGGAGGTTTTGACTGAGGATTCAAGTTTCTTCAAGGAAACTCAAAATGGGGTAAAATCTAGATTTAGCCTAAATCTAGCAAGGTGAGTTCAAGTTGATTTGTGAAAACGTTGTACATGCCAAAATGTCTATTTTAATGTATTTATGTGTTTTACATGAGATTATCAACTGTTGAGTTATTTGGTAACTTGTGATTAATTAAAGTGTTTAACTTTATAAACTTTGTAAAATACCCATATTTGAGACTTTTGGACATCTTGATAAATAAGCCATAAATGGGAGTGTTTTAAATAATTTATTGCATAAATGGAGATTTCTTGGTAAAAATGCATTTTTAGTGTTTGTTGGAAATATGCATAGTTCCTGTTATGAGACGTTTTAAAAAGAGGTCAAGGGTATAACCTTGTTTGGGAAACGATCTGTCTTATTTTAAGTTGCATTGGAGTTTGGTCGCGTACTTTGGAGCACGAGTTTACATAAACGTTGGTCAAGTGCATTTTAGTGCATTTATTTGCTTTTGACAATGAATCATTGGGTTGTTTAAGCCTGTGGCTCGGTATTTGCTTACGATTGGGTTTTGGAGACATTTGTCCAATTTTGATAACTCAACGTAGAGCTTTGGTCACATTTACGATTATTGAAGTTTTACATATTTTGAGTGCGTGTGTCATTCAATTTGGGGTTATGTAATGTTTTAGCTCTATCTGCTATGGATCCATGAACACTTTAATCACTTTGTCCGATGATGGAACGATTAGTTTTTCACATTGCGGCTCGTTAGGCATCGGATTGGGATGTAAGTCCTTCGTGCAAGTATCTATGGGTGTACGCTGAAAGATGTCGAGCTCGATACTTTAATTATTTTGTCCGATGGTGGAACGCTAGTTTTCCCCCATTGCGGAGCGGTTAGGCTTCAACGGTATGGTGTAAGTCCTCCGTGCAATTATCTATGAGAGTACGCTGAAAGATGCCGAGCTCGATACTTAATACCGATATGACCATGTAAATGGTGTTAATAACATAATGTGTGGCTTACTTTGCGTCCGTCACATTATATGGAACCGGGTCTCCCCCATCACCGAAAGGTGTTGTCTTCGAGCTGGGTCATTTATATTTATGTTTTCGGTGATGTCTTTTATGGGTGGATTATTGTCCATACTTTTGTGTGTGGAGTATTGGGTCCCACTCGTGTTTTGGGTGTTTCGGGATATGAAATGTTATTCATGTTTTCATAAATTGGAAGTCGATTACATACTTAAAGTAATCATTTAAGGTGTTCATAGTTTTGGGATGCATTATTTTATAAAGAATGTTTTGTATTAAGGTGTTCATCTTTGAAAATGCATATTATTGGAGAACGAGTCGTTTACATACTTAAAGTGAATCATTTTGAAAGACTATGATTTAAGTTGTATTCTTCCCTTTTAGCAATATAATTATCCATATTGTAAAACTTCTGAACTCACTAAGCGTTAGCCTAACCTTTTTATTTGTCGGCATGTGCAACAGGTCAAGGTTGGGAATAGTTATAGTAACACAAGGAAGAGAGAAGTACTAGTTGTGTACCTGGGGAGTGAATAGCTCGATGAAGTCTTCCGCACTAGGTTGAGGAGAGCAATTTTATTTGGGGTTGAGTAACACCCGACTTCAATTTAGTCCTCGTATATCATTGGAGTTTGTATCTGTCAAGGTTATTTATTGAATTTTATATTTGAGGCATATTGGGTTTTTATTTGTAGGAAGAGATGTTGTCGTTCATTTGATGTTATATCGATAAATTATTAGTTGCTCTTACTAAATTTGAGGGTGTTACAGTAAGGGGGTAAGAAGTTAGTAAACAGGTCTGTCATTAGGCTCATCTATGCCAATTTTGACTAATACGGGTTCGAAAAATAATAAAATGAATATACAATCTCTTGCATATTTACATGTATTATACAAGTTTACCCTTTCTACCTATCATCATGCCCGCATCCCTTCTCTCCCTCTTTCCCCTGCCTATCCCCCTTATGTCGTTAGCGTTTCTCCCCCAACATTAATGGTTTTTGTCAGTTTTAGTTTTTTATACCATAAAAGGCTCATGTGAAGTACATATCCTTTCAATTTTTTATAATCTTTTATTTATCGTAGAACTTTTACTTATGTTCTTAAAGTATCTTAAAATTTAAGTTTATAATTTATTATTGTATACAGACAATTTCTTAAAACTTTATGTTTGAAATTTATAAAATAAACGATAAACACGTTCAAATATAAGATAAACGTTAACTTATACTAATATAACAATATATTTTATAAATACCGGATTTTCATTTTTCATATAAAATTGGATTGATTTCTTTTTTCAATTTACAACAAAATTTGCTTCTTTCAACATTGCTTAGGGCACACAACTACAAAAGTAATATTAATAGAGTAAGTTATGGATCTGGTCCTTGTGGTATATCGGTAATAATGACTAGCGTCCCTAAACTCAATTAATTATAGATTTGTTTCCTTGTGGTTGTCATTTTTGCATGATTATGGCCCCTCTTCCTAATTCTGTTAACGATGACTTCATTAACTCAATTATATTTGAGTCTTTTTACCCTTTTATATTATTTTTTAATTATAATTAGAAAATATACTATATTATTTTTTTATTTTACTTTATTATATGTATTATATATAGAGAGAGAGAGGGGGTTGAGTTCATACGACAACATTTGTTTAAGAAAACACGAAAACATCCGAGTACATACAAAATCATATATGATTCACGCGACCTGTGGGTCACGCTGGACATCGTCTGCGTCCGATTTTTTTGGGTTAGTGTAAAATCACATATGATTTTGTACATGATCTATTGTTTTTTGTTGTTTTCTTAAATAGTTAGTGTTTTCGTTTGAACCTCCTCTCTCTCTCTCTCTATATATATATATATTCATAGACACAAAACTTTGACCCCTCCCACCGTTAGCCTCTAGTTCCAGCAATCCAGCATCCTCTATGGTGGATTTTGTCTCCGACGTCCCCCACCTCTATGATAGAGTGAGGGTGCAGTTGCACCCCCTGGGTTTTTCAAAAAAAAAATTGATGTAGTCATACACTGAGTGGAAGAAGTGAAAGAAGAAAGAAAACATGTGAGATGCAGGGATGAGACTTGAGAGAGGCATTTAAGTTGAGGCGGTGGAGACGGGAGAGTTAGGGGTAAAAGTAAACCACTAATAATAAATCAATTTTATATTTTGGTCAAAATTTTTAAATGGCCCTTAAATTTCTAAAATAAAATATTAGAATTTAACCCAAAATATATACCAAACTAAACTACTCTATTTTAATACTGTACAAAATATATTACACTAATTTTTAAAATAAACGGAAAGTTCAAATATATTTTCTATCTTCATTATATAGATTTACAATAATACCTTCATATATGGATTGACCTTAACATTATACTTATATAATTCATATTCTTGTTTGAACCGAATTAAATTATCCAATATAAAATATATATATATTAGTAAAATAGTAGTGTATTTAAATTGAAGGGGGTCTTTCAAGGGAGATCCTCCTATTTTGTGGTAACTATGAGATTTAATCTCATCCATCCATCTTAATAATCAATGGTATAAAAAAATTAAGAAAAATATTAATTAAAAAACACAATTTACTACCATTAAAATAGGCAAAAAGGGTAAAAATGTCAAACAACAATATAATTCATTGTGATCTAATTTTAGGCACTCCGATAATTATGGCATGGAATCAAATAGGATAAACTCTCAATATTGAAACGAATCACATTATGTATCACCGGAGGAACTCGATTGAAACAGGCCACTAATCACATTGTGTATCACCGGATTTTTGGAATCAAAGGCCACAAATCACATATGTTGTGATACACTGTGATCACTTGCCTCTGTTGTAAATTAATTTGATCACATGCCTCTGTTTTGATACATTATGATCACTTGCCTCTGTTGTGATACACTGTGGTCACTTGCCTCTGTTGATCACTTGCCTCTGTTTATTATAACTTGCCTCTGTTGTGATACATTGTGATCACAACCCACTGTGGTTACCCAAGAACTTCTATACAGTAAAACACAAATTGACTGTGATACATATCGTGATATCACTATGATACCCATCGACCATCGTGATACAATGTGATCCACTATCTAAAACCCATAAACACACTCTGATATGATCCATTGTGATCAACCTAAAACTAAACAAAAAAAATGAAAACCATAGAAATCTTCGACGAGATGGTTTTTGGGTGCACCATCGAGGTCTCCGGCAAGATTTGGGCTTCAGTGCATCATCTAGATCTTCGACGAGATCTTCGACGAGATCATGTTTTTTTTTGAAAGGGTATCCTGGGCCTATGACCCAGACTAATCCCTGGCAATTAGGGCCTTTGGCCCAGCTGCTAAAGCGTGCAACCCTGAGTTTATCCTCAGTTGCCACAAGTGCTGCTAGTGGGGCTCGAACCCGGGATGAGCGCTATGAACTCCCCAAGCCCTTACCACCATACCACAACCCTTGTTGTGGTGCATTGTTGACATCTTTGCGACATTGTGGTGCTACATCGATGAGTGTAGGGGAGGTCGTTGAAGTCGGTATCGGTAAGGGAACCAGAGACAGTAGAGAAGATGGAGGAGGCCATCAAGAGGGTGGAGAAGGCCATTGAAACCGCTGGAAAGGGGTGGGGGAAGGTCATCGGAGTTAATGGTGTTTCATCAAAGTAGGGATATGGATGAGAAATTTAAAGAAATTATCATGGAATGAGAAAAATTAAGAAAATTATAATGGAATGAGAAAATTAAGGAAATCATCATGGCATCGGTTAAGGATATGGATCAAATAAAATAAATTATTTGCTGAGTTGTTAAATATATAAAATTACTATTTTATCTTTTATTTATTAATTAAAAAAGATATTAATTACATAAAATGAGTGGCTCACATTAGATCTCATAGTTACCATAAAATACTAGGATCTCATATGATTAGGCCTCTTAAATTGAATTTGTTATTATGTTGCTAGAATATAAAATTTTAATAATATTAAAAATAGTTGAACAAAATGAAATTTAATTTAAACTTATATGTTAATATAACTCTAAATAGTTAAAATGTTATTCCACAATGAAATAAAGCAAAAATACAAAAAAAAATTTAAAAATTAAAAGCGAAAGATCATTTTATAAATTTTAAAACTTAACAAAAAAAAAAAAGTGGTTTTGGTGTATTTTAATTTGTGACACCAAATTAACAGTTTATTATTCAAAGTATCTTATAAAAAAAAGAAAAAAACGGATGATTCGTCATCTATGTAAGATAAGAACAATTTTTATAGTTGTAAACAGAAGTAGTATGGATTGTTGAATCTTTAAAAGTCGGTATTTAATCAATATAATATCGTTGTTTTCGCCATTTTCAAAAATTCAATATTTACTTTTATTTATTTTACGGGCTCCCCCTCGTAACAATTCCTGGCTCCGCCCCTGCCTCTATCGATAGCTTCTTTCTCTCTACCTCTCCCTCGATCCTCTTCTCCACCAAACACGAATGCCCTCTCTCTCGTAGACAAAATTTCTGACTCTCCCATCCCCATACTTCACCTCCTAAATCGATAAACCCGTATGTATTCCTAGACCCCCTAGTGAGTTTTTAACACACACATATATACATACATACACACATACATACACACACGTAGCTCCAGTAAAAGAAGAGAGATTGTAGTTAACCGAGTCACTCAAAGTTAAGAAGAGAGACTGTAGTCATGCAAAAATGACAACAACAAGGACCAAATCCATAATTAATCGAGTTTATGAACACTAGTCATAAATTTCCAACAAACCACATGGACCAAATACAGAATTTACTCTATTGATAAATATAGTAAACGAGATTTGACTAGAGGATAACAATGCCTCTTAACATTCCAGCCTTCGCGCACGATAGGTGTAGGAATTTGATCAAGGCGATCCGCGTCCATCTTTAAATACGAAATATACCCTTTCTTGTTGATCCAGTGAACTGCATCATTCCAATAAACCCCACCCATGAACTCTGTGTCAATCTGATTAGCAAAAGGTTTTCCAGACATCTTCCAGCTCCCTTTTTCTGATGAGTAAATCTCTATATTGTACAGATGATCACTCCACAAATATCCACGAACACATACAACTTTATAATGAGGTGATTTCATGTAACACCCGCTATTTTGGGGTTGAGTGAAAAGTTGACTTTTACCCAAAAGTTCAAGGGGGTAAAATGTAACTTGGGTTATATAAATATAAATCAGATTTCAGATATTTTGAAAATATCACAAAATCTTGTTTATCAAGATCAGAGAGAGAGAGAAGGAAGCCAAGAAAAGAGGTCGTTCGGTTTTCTCCAAATCCAGGTACGAATCTAGCTTAATGCTTTGATCTGAATGCTTTTAGCCGTGTAGAATCTCGTTGTGAAGGTTTTAAACCGTTCCATTGTGAGATCTGAGTATTTCTCATTTTGGATCTGGGTTCAGCATTCGACCTGTTCTTGGTGTTCTTGTCGAACAAGACGATGGTCATTTGACCGATGGTCCTTCGACCTAGGGTCCTTCGACCGGTTGGTCGTTCGACCGGTTGGTCGTTCGACCAGTGTGACCTAAGACCGGGCATCGGTTCGACCGGATGTCGGGTTCGACCGGGGAGTCGCTCGACCGGATGGTCCCTTCGACCGGATGGTCCCTTCGACCGGTGTTGTCCTTCGACCGGTACTGAGTTCTGGTAGTGTGTTGTGTTCGTATTCTGGAGTTTTAAGTCATTAAGTTGTCTTTATTTTGGCTTACCGATTATCGGTGTTGTCATAGGTAGCAATCGTCAGAAGCAGGCTATAATCAGGAAGAAATCTGAGGTGAGTCCTTTAAGCTAAATCGGTCTGTATTACGAATGCTATGTGATAAATGTATTATTTGAAATGTGGAAAACCTGGTTTCAAAGTGACTTATTGTCGTTGGGAAATACCTTCTAAAGAACTCACATTCGATAACCCTTTATCCCAACGATTTTGGGTATTACTTATACAATGTTTAATCACTAATGGTTTATTTGATTTCTTGACTTAGCTCATGGCTATACTACCGCGTGGCACCATTTGGGTTTAGTACTCTCTTTTTATTTGGCTTGTTCTCATTAGGCTTTAGCCTAACGCTTGCTCTTGGTTGTCATGTTGGCAGGTTACCCTAGCGGTGGGGCTCGTCGGGGCTGAGGGAGCGACCTTGGGGTCGTGAGAGATTCTTTTGAAGATTTGTTTTGGAAGTATAGCGACACCCGTCCCAAATCTAGTTATAATTGTAGATTAATAGGTTGTCATTTTATGCTTCATTTATATACCACATTAATATCTACTCCGTACCCCGTTGGATTAATATGTATTTTGAAATTGTTACACCTTATTCCGCAAGTTAGTCTTTTGCCGAATTGTTTCTTCGAAATTTTATTTCCGCAGTTTTTGAGGTGTTACAAGTTGGTATCAGAGCCTTGGTTTAAGTGAACTAGGTATGACTGTAAGATGCCTAGACTTAAGCTGAGACTATTAAGTTACGACTCGTGAGACGGGGTAGATCTTATATGATAGGATGGTCTTAGGGTCAACGGAAACTTGCACAGGTTGAAAGTTGTAACGATGGTAATAAGCACTCTTGCGTATTATACGTTCATAATTTCACTTAGCTAACGTTATTATGAAGATGTCTTACGTAAGCATACTTAAATTACTGTTGTTATAATGATTGATAAGTGTAGTAGTACGTTCTATGTGTTTTCCGTAATCCTTATCCTGTTCTTTTGCAATTGCGTTCAGCAGAACCATGGTTAATACCAGAAATTGTCCGGAAGGCCAAGAGGCCGACATACCTACGGTCGGCCATCCGCTGGCGACCATAGTGGGGGAAACAGTGCGTGTGAGTAATGTGCTGGGCGGAGGACCCGAGCATATTCCTCGACGAAATTTGGAGGCTGATGAGCCTATTATCGAAGAGGTGACGGCCGAAACGAGAATGATGGATCGTATGATGTTGGCCATGAATAGGGCCATGGCGCAACAACAGGAAGTGTTCTTGAAACTCCTCGAGGACCGAGACACTAACAATCGTAGGCCCGAAACGGTTGGCGAGAATGTGATTGTTGCAGGATCCGGGGGTACCGGACCTGTAATTTCCCCTGTGGTAACTGCAACCCTGGGCGTCAGTCGAACGGCGCGGACTTGCACGTTCAAGGATTTTCTGGGTTGCTGTCGTGTCTTATATTAACCGCAAGCGTACGGGTCGTGTAGCATACGGGTCGATCACAGAGAGCAGTGGTTTAAGTACTAATCCTGCTATAAATCATGAACTAGTTATGTGAATACAAATGATGGAGAATTTTTTATAAACTACGGATTAATCTATTAAATCAAAATACAAGAATAAAACATAAACGCAAATAAGGGATTTGAACTATCTATAACGAAAGTATACAAAATTAGAGCAAAAGACTAGTTAAGATGTTTATCGAACTAAGACATACATTGAGATGGAAGTGATGACACTCAATGGTTATATCGAGGTAGAAGTTTATCTTTCTAAAACGTTCGAGACCCTCTTCCGAGGTGATACAAACCTTCCTAGTTAAGTAGTTTGACTACTTCCGTGACATCCGACTTAACTAGAAGCATTAAGATTCTGATAAAACAATTTCTCCGATTTCTACTTTTATCTATTTCCATGATAATTTGAGAATCGTTGGTTAATCGATCAAAAGCCGAATTCAAACTTCCGTTAATAATTTGATTTGTTAGATAAAGGGTTATCGAATAGTCGGTCACCGATCACAACCCAACTTCCATTGGTGATGAACCGTAAAACTAACCTTCGATAACCGTACCGTTAACTTCGAGTTAACCAATTTCTCAATATAACCGTTGATTATCACCACACAATCTTATATGTGAAAAGAACTAGAAACGACTTTTATTAATTAAGAAACTAAACAAAATACAAAGCTATATTAGCTACTAATATGCAATAGAAGAAATAAAAGGGAATCATCAAAATATTCCTACATAAATCTATAAAACAACTAAGCATGATCAATATGTAGAAAACATTAGACCTAACCTTGATACTTATAACCCAATAACAAAAGTATATCATTCATACCTATTGAATCATAAAACAAGGATGAATCGCTATGAGTATAGTAATCAGGTGATAATACTGATTTATAAGACAATGATAAGAACATAAATCAAAGATTAAGAAAAGAAATACAATACTCAAAAGAAGAACCAAAGGATTTAAACTTGATGAACCCAGAATCAGATTACAACTTCAGCTCCTTGCTAGACAATACCAAAAAAGAGAATCTGAGCTATTGATTATCTATGTTGCAGAAAATGTCCATGGAAGATTAAAAGTCCTTGAGAAAGGAGAAGACAAACAAAGAAGAACAACCTCTTCTTTTTTTCTTAAGGGAGAGAGAGAGAGTCCAGGAGAAAAAGAAAGTAATACTGCAGCCGACCAAAAAGAAGTATCTAACCCTGTTTTTCCCAAAAATATCTAATTAGAAGATAAGGTTAAAAAGCTACTGGAGATAACGCACGGGTCGTGCGTGATTCCTTCAGAGAAACGCACGGGCCGTGCGTTGGCTTCTGTCCGAAAGCATAAAAAGGGGAGCACGGGCCGTGCGTTGTTAGGGTGTGGAAACCGCACGGGCCGTGCGTTCCACAATCATCCATTTCTGCTTCCTTTCGCGCTCTCTGCCACCAAACCAAAATCCACCATCTCTAGACCAACCTGAAGATCGACAAGTACGTAAGTTTTCCCGATCATGACCCAAATACGTAATGAAGGATGAATGCAATGCGATTTAAACTAGAATACACATATTTATGCTAGACTATGATGCAAAACAAATTAAATTAATAAAGAAAATATGTACAAAAAGACTAGCTAACAAAATCCCCCAAGCTAAACTCTTCCTTGTCCTCAAGGAAGCATGTGTTCATTAAGAAAAATTGGGGTAAAACAACAAAGGAGACAAACCTTAAAAGCAACAAGATGAGCGAACCATATTTCCAAAAGAGATAATTAATATTTAAGTTCATTAATGCACAAACACAACCAATCCACTGCATATCAATCACTAAATGTAAGAAAAGACAATTGTTTTACACAAAGGTTAATACTAACACGACACTTAGATTCAGCAAATCACACACTCACGGCCTTAAGGGAAATTGTAAACATACCGCAATCACTAAGGAAATGGGATAAGTGATCATACCGGATGGATGCTCGCGGAATTCACTCAATTTCTCTCATGTGTATAAGGTAAGGTGTATACGCTCAAATAGCCTTCCTAACCAAGAATGTATTTCACTCTTAATGTTTTTGAAATGGTTCTCAAAGTCTAGAAGTTTCCACAAAACTACACATACAGAGGACTTTTTAGGCTCAAAGGGGATTTTTGGGCTAAAAGGAAGTCTTTGGTTAGATGGTGTCTTTATACGTTCAGCTTTATCCTTTTTGCCTTTCTTTTGATCTTGCCTTATCTTGGAATTAACGTAGCCTTGAAAGACTAATCTGATTCAAGATTCTTTCGGTTCCCTTTGTGAACCTCTTCTACTGCATTTCCCCCAAGCTATCTTCTTTTGTATTTTTTTTATAGCTTTATGGTGTAGGGGATGATAGGGGTTGCTCTTGGCGAGTTCAAAGAAAAATGACGGCCTCAATGTAGTTTCATAGTTATTCCGGACGAGAATCAGGTCAAAAACCTAGAGTTACGTCTTGGTGGAAGGTACCTCACAAGAAAGAATAAATTGGGATTGATTATAAATGATTCAATCCAAAACGGCCCAAATTCTCACTGGGTGGGGTCCATCCAAGCAGTCACATATGTAATGTAGGGGGATTACGGTATGCGTACTAATCCTAAAGGTTACGTGCGGTGATGTAATGAGAAGTGCGTGTAAGTATCTTCCTAATAGTGAAATAATGCTTTCTATGCAACTTAGATTTTAACTAGCAATGAATGGGGTGATGTACAAGCAATGAACCTAAATATTAATTATACCAATTGTGAACAGGTTATCTACATCTTGAAGCTGAAAAGGTATATCCAATGATGATTTTTTTTTTTTAGAACCAAAGTAAGAAACAAGAACAAAAAAGTATGAAGATAGAATGACACCCCCCCAAGCTAGAAATTAGCATTGTCCTCAATGCTTAGAGGGATGTCGAGGCTTTCAAGTCCATGGGTCATTCCGGCGGTCCGGGAAGTGGTCTTGGCTAACATGCCAATCGTACATGTGATCCATCATTCGCCGCATATGTCGATTGTGTTCTTCAATGGCATCTAGCCGGCTCAGGATCTCGTTACTAGGAGGGTCAGGCTGGGCGACTGGCTGGGCAGGAGGTTGCATTGGTCCTTGTTGGATGGGAAAGGACCAATCAGTGTTGCGGGACACTTCTATTAGGTTTTCGTCGGGCAATGTACAAAGTGCCACGCGGTGCTTACCATGCAACCAAGTGAAGGTGCCACCCCTCTCTATTCTAAGCATGTTACTCCTTTCCATTGATTCTAGATCTAAATGTGCCAACCCCTCGACCGCAGGAGTATCGTCGGGAATATTGACTGACAGACAAGACTTTGTAATCAACCAAGTAATCATGCCGCCACAACAAATGTCACCCGACTTGTTTTCGCTAATTCTAACCAGTCTTCTAACAAGCCATGCGGCTCCATTGATAGGAATAACTGGTGGTCGGTCAGGGTTGGCTGGATGCTTGGTCATAGCCCATAGAAAATAAAGCTCTTCTAGTGTGACAGTTCCCGTTTCTAGGCGGGAAAAAATAAGGCAAGCTATAATTTTGTGGGCTATGCGCAGACATGGGTGGCGGATAGAGGATGACTTAGCAGTGCGTGCCTCCCATGATGCTTCGCCGGTGATGTGCATCCAGAATCCTAAGGGATTGAATTCCGAATGATGGGCATCATCGGGTCCTAGTGTACCATCACCATAAAATTCGAACGCGTCATTGCATTCGTTAAGATTGAGTTGGCGTTCTTGATTAAAAATTCGGAAGGTGATGGTATCTCGCGTTGGATTCCTAAGAGTACTTAGGAACTCAAGGGTGATCCTCGGGTATGTGCTTGCGCGCTGTATAAGGATTTTTGGCATTCCAATATTTTTTAGAAGTTGGAATACGCCCCTGGAGACTCCTAAAGTGTGTAAGTCATGACCCTTAGGGAATCTCGTCGCTGAGATATTTCTTTTGGCCAAATCTTTAAATCTAGCCTTGTCACTAGAGTTGGTCAAAATAATGCCCATGCTAGAGGGTGTCGGAGGAGTTGCAATTCTACTTGAGGCTTGTTGTTCAGAAGATTCACCTCGAGACCTTTTAGACCTACTTGATGATGCCATGGATTTGGAACACACTTATGATTGACAAAAATTGAAATAAAAACAATCTTATGTCTGTCCCAACAGAATTGACAGCCCAATCTAGATAAATAACTTATACTAAAACAAACTAAAATTACGAACTTACACAAAAAGTAAAGAAAGGAACGAGGTTACCGTAACGAAGAGTGATGGGTTCAGACTTCTAAAGATGTGAACCTCAATCTTTTCCTCAATGGCAACCTGAAAATTAAAGATTGCACAAAAGAAACAACAAAAATCCCCAAAATTCTCCCCTCTTTTTTTTTTTTTTTTTAGAAGGTAGGGAGGGGAGTGTTAGAAGTAAGGAAAGCAGAAATAGAAGAAGAGATCAAGAAAAATTGGGCTTAGAAGTTGATTTCCGGAGGTTAGGGTTTCAAAAAAAAATTGACAAAAAAACAAAAAAAAATGGAGGGTTTGTGGTTGGAAATGGTGAAGAAGATGATGAATGTGATGAAGATGATGAAGGTTTTGAGAAGAAAGTGGGTTTTAGGGTTTTGGAGAGAATTTTCGAAAAAGAAGAAGAAAGAAATTGGGGGAATGAGGAAAACAAAAGAAAAAACGCAGGTTAATGTGGCTCTGGACTCGGCGCACGGGTCGTGCGTTTTTTAGGCAGGACCACCGCACGGGTCGTGCGTATCAAACAGAGGCCCAAATTGCATATGGCGCACGAGCCGTGCGTTTTTCTTCTTCTTCCAGCGCACGGGTCGTGCGTATCAAACAGAGCCAAAAATGTTTTTTTTTTTTAAGAAAAAGTTATTTATTTATAAGAGTAAAGAGAAAAAGGAAAGAAGAAACCTAACAAACTTTCAAGAGCGCTCGTTTTACGTCATGAGCTCGACGGAAGAACTGAACAGGGGGAAGAAGAGATGCGGCGTCGAGGATTTCGGACGAGCGCGTTATTCGTCACTGAGTCATAGTGGGCTGCACAAACGCATGGGATACGGGTCCAGTGATTGGTTCACCCGCAATGTAATGCTTTAATCGCTGCCCATTGACTTTAAAAGTGCGGGACTCACAAGAGACCTCGACCACGCCGTACGGGAAGACACGTACTACAGTGAACGGGCCAGACCAACGTGAGCGGAGTTTTCCGGGAAAGAGTTTAAGTCTGGAATTAAACAAAAGCACCAAATCCCCTTCATTAAACTCCCTGCGTATAAGTCGTCGGTCGTGCCACTTTTTCGTTTTTTCTTTGTAGATACGCGAACTTTCATAGGCGCCTAGACGAATTTCATCTAACTCGGATAGCTGAAGAAGTCGTCGGTCTTTGACATCCTTGAAATTGAAATTTAGGCTCTTCACAGCCCAGAATGCTTTATGCTCGAGCTCCACCGGGAGGTGACATGCTTTCCCATAGACTAGTCTATAAGGCGACATTCCAATAGGGGTTTTAAAAGCTGTCCGGTAGGCCCAAAGGGCATCATCGAGCTTTATAGACCAATCCTTTCTTGAAGTTGCTACAGTCTTTTCAAGGATTGTTTTCAGTTCTCGGTTTGAGATCTCAACTTGCCCACTCGTTTGGGGGTGGTAAGCGAGTCCAACTCGATGATGAACTCCATATTTTTTAGGAGGGCCTCAAACTTGTTTTCAATGAAGTGTCGTCCCCCATCGCTTATAACAACTCTCGGTCCACCAAACCGAGGGAAGATTATTCGCTTAAAGAATTTGGAGACTACACGGGCATCATTGGTGGGGGAAGCTAAAGCTTCAACCCATTTGGACACGTAATCGACTGCTACAAGAATGTATTTGTTTGAATAGCTAGACGGAAACGGCCCCATGAAATCAATGCCCCAAACATCGAAAATTTCTACCTCAAGAATAGAATTTAAGGGCATTTCATTTCGACGCGAGATGTTGCCTGTTCGTTGGCAACGGTCACAACTCTTGACATAAGTATTGACGTCCTTGAACAAGGAAGGCCACCAGAAGCCACTTTGAAGGATTTTCGTTGATGTCTTACTTGTACCAGCATGACCACCACATGGCAAGGTATGACAATGAGATATCACAGATTCGACTTCTTCTTCTGGGATACATCGTCGGATGATGCTGTCAGAACATGACTTATACAAGTAAGGGTCATCCCAAAAGAAGTGCTTGACATCGTGAAAGAATTTCTTTCGTTGATAAGAGGAAAGATCATGCGGTTTAACACCACAAGCTAAGAAATTCACGATATCTGCAAACCAAGGCGTAACACTATTGGCTAGAGCGAACAACTGATCATCCGGAAAGGAATCGTCAATAGGAAGAGAACGAATGTCATTATCAACGTAAAGACGTGAAAGGTGATCAGCTACAGAGTTATCTACACCCTTCTTATCCTTGATTTCAAGATCGAATTCTTGGAGCAACAGAATCCACCGGATCAAACGCGGTTTTGCATCTTTCTTACTTAAAAGGTATTTGAGAGCTGCGTGATCGGTGTGGACAATTACTTTTGAGCCCACAAGATACGATCTAAACTTTTCAATGGAAAATACTACCGCCAACAACTCCTTTTCGGTCGTAGTGTAGTTACTTTGAGCGGGATCTAAGGTCTTACTGGCGTAGTATATGGCGTGCAGTCTGGTACCTCGTTTTTGGCCAAGAACGGCTCCTACAGCGAAATCACTAGCGTCACACATAAGTTCAAAAGGAAGAGCCCAATCTGGCGGTTGAATTATTGGCGCCGAGATGAGGGCTCTTTTCAAAGCGTCGAATGCTTTGAGACATGAACTAGTGAAGATGAAAGGAGTGTCCTTTGCTAGTAATTCGGTCAAAGGCCTTGCGATTTTGGAAAAGTCCTTGATAAAGCGCCTGTAGAAGCCGGCATGACCGAGGAAACTACGCACCCCTTTGACGTTTACCGGAGGTGGTAATTGTTTAATCACTTCTACCTTAGCCTTATCTACTTCGATTCCTCGTTTTGAAACAACATGGCCCAAAACAATACCTTCATTGACCATAAAATGGCATTTCTCCCAATTTAGAACCAAATGGACTTCTTGACACCTATGGAGGACTTTTGTCAAATTTAAAAGGCAACTATCAAAGTTAGTGTCGTGGACCGAGAAATCGTCCATGAAAACATCCATCGTGTTTTCAATAAAGTCAGAGAATATAGCCATCATACATCTTTGAAAGGTGGTTGGCGCGTTACATAACCCAAAAGGCATTCGACGGTATGCGAAAGTGCCAAACGGGCATGTAAACGTGGTTTTTTCCTGATCATCTGGGTGAATTGGGATTTGAAAAAAACCCGAATATCCATCTAGATAACAGAAATATGCATGGTGTGCCAACCTTTCTAGCATTTGGTCAATAAAAGGGAGAGGAAAGTGATCCTTCCGGGTGGCAAGATTTAGTTTTCTGTAATCTATGCACATACGCCACCCGGTAACCATTCGAGTTGGGATTAGCTCATCTTTGTTATTCTTAACAACGGTTATGCCACCCTTTTTGGGTACTACTTGAACGGGACTAACCCACCTACTATCTGAAATGGGATAGATTATTCCCGCCTTAAGTAACTTCAAGACTTCTATCTTGACAACCTCCTTCATATTTGGATTTAACCGCCTTTGCGGCTCAATGGAGGTGGCATTCTCATTATCTAACAAGATGCGATGAGTACAAAAAGAGGGACTAATCCCTCGCAGATGATCTATGGAATACCCTAAGACACTTTTGAACTTATTCAAAACATGTAGCAATTTGTCAAGTTCAATGTCAGATAGGGATGCATTTACTATAACTGGATATGAGCTACCGTTACCTAAAAATGCATATTTTAAACTAGAAGGGAGAGGTTTTAGATCTACCTTTTGTGGAGTGACATCTGCTCCTTCTATTGTGGTTGCCTCCTTCACATCCAGGCATGTCTGACCCCCCCTTGTAGCATGGGCTGTCATCAAATAGCCTGGCGAACATCATAGCATCCTTGCTCGTTTCATCCAATAAGCCAAAAAGGTAATTCTGCAGTGGGTCCAAAATTGCCCTCATGACCTCGTCATCATCGGCGAGATCGACAACAAGATTTGCGTAGTTACAGTCGTCGAACAGCCTTGGCAAGCCGAGAGACTTTTGCAGCTCAAAGTTCACCTTTTCCGTTCCAACATTCAGTGATAACTTGCCATTCTTCACATCAATCATAGCGCCAGCGGTGGCTAAAAATGGACGACCAAGTATAATGGGAACATTCACGTCTTCAGCCATGTCCATTACTACAAAGTCACAAGGGATGAGTATTCCCCCGACTTGTAATGGCACATCTTCTAACAATCCGACCGGATATTTGATTGAACGATCGGCTAGCTGAAGAGAAACTCTGGTGGGTTTAAGCTCACCCAACTTGGCCTTAAGGGCGATGGATAAGGGCATAAGGCTGACGCTTGCTCCTAAGTCACACAATGCGCGATGAATAGACATACCTGCAATAGAGCATGGAATTGAGAAACTACCTGGATCCTTCAGCTTTTCAGGAAGTGGGGCGGAGAAAAGAGCGCTACATTGTTCGGAGAGAATTACTGTCATCTTCTTCTTTTGAGAAAGAAGGTCCTTTAGAAACTTAGCATATGAAAGGATCTCAGAATTTGCATCTAAGAATGGTATATTGATGTGCAACTGTTTCAGTGTCTCCATTATCTTAGCATACTTGTTCTCCAACCTTGCTTTAGCTAGGCGTTGGGGATATGGAATATGGGGGAGGTAGACGGAGGGAGGTGGTGCAACGACTTCCGGTCCCTTCTCTTTTGGGGCTTCCTCAACGGTCACATCATCCATTACCACATCGTCTATCACCAGTTGGTCTTTAGTGCCCTCTTTTGCTATCTTTTCCACAACTACCTCATCAAGGGCCTTGCCACTACGAAGTGTAACGGCATTAAGTTGGGCTCTTGGGTTTTGCTCAGTCTGGCCGGGAAGTTGGTTACCAGATTTGGAGAGGTTGGCAACTTGCTGGGCTAGTTGGGCAATTTGCGTTTCGATCATCTTGTTATGAGAGGCCACAGAGTCGAACTTCGAATTTACCTGTTGAATTGAGTTATGGAACTGGTCATTCTTCTGCCCTTGGCTAATAACAAAGTTTTCCATCAAAACCTCAAGATTAGACTTTTGTGGAGGGTGTTGAAATTGCGGCGGTTGAGAAGATGGTGCTTGAGGGCGCTGCTGAAAACCGGGAGGCTGAAAACCTTGTGATGTTTGCTGAGTAGGATGCTGACCGGGGTTTAGACGATATGAGAAATTCGGGTGTTGCTTCCATCCCGGGTTATAAGTTTGAGAATAAGGATTATTTCCCGAGTTGAACCCCCCTTGAGGCCGTGACTGATTGTATATGGCATTTGCTTGCTCGAGTGTCGTGCCTTGCGGAACTTGCATAAAAACTGTACACCCATCTGAATCATGGCCTTGAACTCCACAAGCTTCACAAAAACTAACCGATGAGCTTGATCCAGCTTGTTTCCCATTGATTTTAGAGATTTGAGACTTCAAGGCATCGACCTTGTCAGAAAGCATCGTTAGAA
The DNA here is from genome assembly GCA_023525745.1 of Arctium lappa. Lineage (NCBI taxonomy): Eukaryota > Viridiplantae > Streptophyta > Magnoliopsida > Asterales > Asteraceae > Arctium > Arctium lappa. The sequence goes on along the minus strand of CM042056.1, from coordinate 12,904,328 downwards.
GATCCGAATCAAACCGCACCGATTTGTTTGGCATGGCTCGATCGTTGCTCCAATGATAGTTGTTAGAAGCCATTTCTTCTAACAATGTTTTCGCTTCATCGGGAGTTTTAGCCATTATAGCACCTCCTGCTGCTGCATCAATTGAAATTTTCACCTCATTCTTCAAACCATTGTAAAAAGTTTGGATCAGAAGCCATTGCGGAATGGCATGATGGGGACATTGACGCTGAAGCTCTTTGAAACGTTCCCATGCTTCGTATAAAGACTCCTGGTCATCTTGATAAAAAGAGGTGATCTCATTACGGAGCTTGACTATCTTCCCCGGCAACGGCGCCAAAAACTTGTCGTGTCTTATATTAACCGCAAGCGTACGGGTCGTGTAGCATACGGGTCGATCACAGGGAGCAGTGGTTTAAGTACTAATCCTCCTATAAATCATGAACTAGTTATGTGAATACAAATGATGGAGAATTTTTTATAAACTACGGATTAATCTATTAAATCAAAATACAAGAATAAAACATAAACGCAAATAAGGGATTTGAACTATCTATAACGAAAGTATACAAAATTAGAGCAAAAGACTAGTTAAGATATTTATCGAACTAAGACATACATATGAGATGGAAGTGATGACACTCAATGGTTATATCGAGGTAGAAGTTTATCTTTCTAAAACGTTCGAGACCCTCTTCCGAGGTGATACAAACCTTCCTAGTTAAGTAGTTTGACTACTTCCGTGACATCCGACTTAACTAGAAGCATTAAGATTCTGATAAAACAATTTCTCCGATTTCTACTTTTATCTATTTCCATGATAATTTGAGAATCGTTGGTTAATCGATCAAAAGCCGGATTCAAACTTCCGTTAATAATTCGATTTGTTAGATAAAGGGTTATCGAATAGTCGGTCACCGATCACAACCCAACTTCCATTGGTGATGAACCGTAAAACTAACCTTCGATAACCGTACCGTTAACTTCGAGTTAACCAATTTCTCAATATAACCGTTGATTATCACCACACAATCTTATATGTGAAAAGAACTAGAAACGACTTTTATTAATTAAGAAACTAAACAAAATACAAAGCTATATTAGCTACTAATATGCAATAGAAGAAATAAAAGGGAATCATCAAAATATTCCTACATAAATCTATAAAAACAACTAAGCATGATCAATATGTAGAAAACATTAGACTTAACCTTGATACTTATAATCCAATAACAAAAGTATATCATTCATACCTATTGAATCATAAAACAAGGATGAATCACTATGAGTATAGTAATCAGGTGATAATACTGATTTATAAGACAATGATAAGAACATAAATCAAAGATTAAGAAAAGAAATACAATACTCAAAAGAAGAACCAAAGGATTTAAACTTGATGAACCCAGAATCAGATTACAACTTCAGCTCCTTGCTAGACAATACCAAAAAAGAGAATCTGAGCTATTGATTATCTATGTTGCAGAAAATGTCCATGGAAGATTAAAAGTCCTTGAGAAAGGAGAAGACAAACAAAGAAGAACAACCTCTTCTTTTTTTCTTAAGGGAGAGAGAGTCCAGGAGAAAAAGAAAGTAATACTGCAGCCGACCAAAAAGAAGTATCTAACTCTGTTTTTCCCAAAAATATCTAATTAGAAGATAAGGTTAAAAAGTTGCTGGAGATAACGCATGGGTCGTGCGTGATTCCTTCAGAGAAACGCACGGGCCGTGCGTTGGCTTCTGTCCGAAAGCATAAAAAGGGGAGCACGGGCCGTGCGTTGTTAGGGTGTGGAAACCGCACGGGCCGTGCGTTCCACAATCATCCATTTCTGCTTCCTTTCGCGCTCTCTGCCACCAAACCAAAATCCATCATCTCTAGACCAACCTGAAGATCGACAAGTACGTAAGTTTTCCCGATCATGACCCAAATACGTAATGAAGGATGAATGCAATGCGATTTAAACTAGAATACACATATTTAAGCTAGACTAAGATGCAAAACAAATTAAATTAATAAAGAAAATATGTACAAAAAGACTAGCTAACAGTTGCCGACCACCAGAATTTAAAGGCTCAGACAATCCGCTAGATTGTATGGCTTGGGTTCGAGAGATGGAACAAGATTTTCGCTCAAGCGAATGTGGGGAGGAGCAGAGGGTAATTTTTGGTTCCCGAATGTTGCGGGGAATAGCTCTTACATGGTGGGATGTGTACTCTGCTTCGCTGGGGCCGACTGTTCTGGACCAATTGTCTTGGTCTACCTTCAAGGGGAAACTGCTAGAAGAGTATTGTAACGAGAGGTCGTTGGACCGAATAAAGGATGAATTCCAGAGCTTGAAGAAGGGAGGTATGTCCGTGAGGGAGTACAGACGTCTCTTCATGGACAAGCTGGGTTTTGTGGGACATCTGGTCCCGACAGAGAAGGATAAAATCAAGGCTTACATCAAAGGTCTCCCATCGGACATGATGTCGATGGTTCGTGTGACAAAGACCTCCACCCTTCGGGAGGCAATGGAAGAAGCTCAACTTATGGAAGATGCTTACAGTCTCGGCAAGGAGCAAAGTGTTCGCCAAATCGAGAAGCGGAAATGGGAGGGAAGTTCGATGCTCTCAAAGAAACCTTTTTATGCCAACAACAGCGCTCAGCGAGGAGCTGATCCTAGACGTGATGCCAAGTGGTGCTACAGGTGTAGAAACAAACATTTCGGCCCATGCAACTTTGTTCCCGGAGTGTGCTACAAGTGCGGGAAGGCGGGTCACACATACAGAGATTGCCCTCAAAAGGGGCAATTATGTTTCGAGTGTAAGGAACCGGGGCACGTTAGGGCGGAATGCCCGAAACTGAAGACCGGAGGATCTGGCGGGAAGAATTTGGAACCTCCGCGGTCGACTGGAAGGGCTTTCCAGATGTCGTCCGAGGAAGCGAAAGCATCAACCGATGTGGTGTCGGGTACGTTCTCTCTAAATTCCGTACCTACACGTGTGTTATTTGATTCTGGTGCTAGCTACCTGTTCATATCCGAATTGTTCTGTCAAAGGCTTGCTATGTCTATGAGTATGTTAGAGAATGCTGTTGTGGTAGAAATAGCAAATGGAGGTCAAGTTCTAATTCATAATATCCTTAAAGATTGCATCTTAGAGCTTAAGGGGAAGAAATTTCCCATTAACTTGTTACCAATGCAAATTGGCAGATTCGACGTGGTGGTGGGTATGGACTGGTTATCTAAGAACCAGGCCGAAATAGTGTGTTCCAAGAAAATGATCCGTTTACCGATGGCAAACAGAGAAGCAACTATAATCTACGGCGAAGGAAGGAAAGGCGATGTGGCGATTATTTCAGTAATCAAAGCTAGGAAGTGTTTGGCGAAAGGATGCGTATCTTTCTTGGCTTATGCCATCGATACCAAACTCGACCAACGGAAGTTGGAAGAGGTTAGGGTGGTACGCGAGTTTCCCGATGTATTCCCGGAAGACTTGTCCGGGTTGCCGCCCGATCGTGTTGTGGACTTTCGTATTGACCTCATTCCAGGAGCAGCTCCGATCGCTCGAGCTCCTTATCGTTTGGCTCCTACCGAAATGCAAGAGATGGTGGTTCAACTTCAAGACCTTCTCGAGAAAGGTTTCATCCGACCAAGCTCGTCACCGTGGGGAGCTCCGGTTCTGTTTGTCAAGAAAAAGGACGGTGCGATGAGAATGGGCATCGACTACAGGGAACTGAACAAAGTAACGGTGAAGAACAGGTATCTACTTCCAAGAATCGACGACCTGTTCGATCAGCTTCAAGGAGCGGGTTGCTTCTCAAAGATTGATCTTCGATCGGGGTATCACCAAGTGAAGGTAGCAAAGAGCGACATTCCGAAGACGGCATTTAGAACTCGCTATGGACACTACGAGTTTCTGGTGATGCCATTCGGCCTAACGAACGCACCGGCGATATTTATGGACTTGATGAACCGAGTGTGTCGACCGTTCCTCGACAGATCAGTAATCGTGTTCATCGACGACATCCTAGTCTACTCCAAGAGCGAAGAAGAGCACGAGCAACATCTCCGTGAAGTATTGGAGGTTTTAAGGCGAGAAAGACTCTACGTAAAGTTTTCAAAGTGCGACTTTTGGCTTCCAGAAGTTCAATTTTTGGGGCATATAGTTTCAAAGGAAGGAGTAAAAGTGGATCCCGCAAAGAATGAGGCAATGACGAATTGGGAACCTCCCAAGAATCCGTCTGAAATCCGAAGCTTCCTAGGTTTGGCAGGATACTACCGGAGATTCATTCAAGATTTCTCGAAGATAGCCTCGTCGTTGACTATCTTGACCCGGAAGAACGTGAAATTTGCGTGGACCGAGAAGCAAGAAGAGGCGTTCCGCACCTTACAGAAGAAGCTTTGTGAAGCTCCTATCCTATCCTTACCAGACGGGACGGAAGATTTTGTGGTGTACAGCGATGCGTCGAAGATGGGTTTGGGTTGTGTCCTGATGCAAAGAGGGAAGGTGATCGCTTACGCATCAAGGCAACTTAAAGTGCACGAAGTCAACTACCCTACTCATGACTTGGAATTGGCAGCAGTGGTGTTTGCACTGAAGTTGTGGAGGCACTACCTCTACGGTACAAAGTGCACTCTTTATACTGATCACAAGAGTCTGAAGCATATCTTTGATCAGAAGGAGTTGAACATGAGGCAGCGAAGATGGTTGGAGTTGTTGAAGGATTATGATTGGGAGTTGCTCTACCATCCGGGTAAGGCAAATGTGGTTGCCGACGCCTTGAGTCGGAAAGTCTGCGGAGGAAATTCTTGTGCTACCTTTACACGGATCGAAGTAACTTCAACGCTTATTGATAGAATCAAGGAATCGCAAGCCGAAGCCTTGCTAGAGGAAAACCTCAAAGGAGAAGTCATGGCGAAACAACATCTTTTGTTGACTAAAGATAGTCGAGGGGTGAAGCTTTTCAATGGGCGAGTCTGGGTGCCCAAGATTGGGGGTAATAGAGAACTTCTTCTCGAAGATGCCCACAAGTCAAAATACTCCATTCACCCGGGAAGCACGAAAATGTATAGAGATTTGAAATTGCTTTATTGGTGGCCAATCATGAAGCTCGATGTGGCGCGCTACGTGGAACAGTGTGTGACCTGTTTGCAAGTGAAGGTTGAGCACCAAAGACCCTACGGAAGTTTGCAATCCTTGGAAATTCCGGAATGGAAATGGGAACACATCACGATGGATTTCGTGACAAAGCTACCACGACGCCATTTGGGTTATAGTTGACCGCTTGACCAAAAGCGCTCACTTCTTGGCCATGCGGGAAACCTTGCCAATGGATAAATTGGCGAGGTTGTACATCGACGAAGTAATTTCCCGGCACGGTGTGCCGCTATCTATAGTCTCTGATCGGGATAGTCGGTTCACGTAGCATTTTTGGGAAGGCCTACAAAAGGAATTGGGTACACGTGTGAAGTTGAGCACGGCCTACCATCCTCAAACCGACGGACAAAGCGAGAGGACAATCCAGACGCTAGAAGATATGTTAAGATCATGCGTGATCGACTTTGGGGGTAGTTGGGATACGCACCTGCCTTTGGTAGAGTTCGCATACAATAATAGCTACCACTCAAGTATAGAGATGGCACCGTTTGAAGCGTTATACGGTCGCAAGTGTCGAACTCCCGTATGTTGGCTCGAGGCGGGGGAAAAGCAGTTCGCCGGACCGGAAGTTGTGCAAGAAACGGCGGACAAGGTCAAGGGCATCCGCGAACGTCTGAAGGCGGCCCAAGATCGACAGAAAAGTTACGCCGATAAGAAAAGACGGCCAATGGAATTCCAAGTGGGAGATCGGGTTATGTTAAAGGTGTCCCCTTGGAAGGGAATTATTAGATTTGGGAAGCGTGGGAAGTTGAGCCCCCGTTTCCTTGGACCGTTCACCGTGACTAAGCGGGTAGGACTCCAAGCTTATCAGCTGGAACTTCCTCTGGAAATGAAGGGAATTCATAACACGTTTCACGTGTGTTATCTACGGAAGTGTCTAGCAAAGGAGGAGAGTGTTATTCCACTCTCCGAGATCAGAGTGGATGAAGGGAATCGTTGCGTTGAAGAACCTGAGGCGATTTTGGAAAGGAAGACGAAGAAGCTTCGTCACCGGGAAGTCAAAATGGTCAAAGTTCAGTGGAAGCACCATCGAGGTGCCAATGTGACTTGGGAAGCGGAGGAGGACTTGAAGCGGAGGTACCCTCACCTCTTCCCATAGCCGAGATTTCGAGGACGAAATCTTCTCCAAGTTGGGGAGGATTGTAACACCCGCTATTTTGGGGTTGGGTGAAAAGTTGACTTTTACCCAAAAGTTCAAGGGGGTAAAATGTAACTTGGGTTATATAAATATAAATCAGATTTCAGATATTTTGAAAATATCACAAAATCTTGTTTATCAAGATCAGAGAGAGAGAAGGAAGCCAAGAAAAGAGGTCGTTCGGTTTTCTCCAAATCCAGGTACGAATCTAGCTTAATGCTTTGATCTGAATGCTTTTAGCCGTGTAGAATCTCGTTGTGAAGGTTTTAAACCGTTCCATTGTGAGATCTGAGTATTTCTCATTTTGGATCTGGGTTCAGCATTCGACCTGTTCTTGGTGTTCTTGTCGAACAAGACGATGGTCATTTGACCGATGGTCCTTCGACTCATTGGTCGTTCGACCGGTTGGTCGTTCGACCAGTGTGACCTAAGACCGGGCATCGGTTCGACCGGATGTCGGGTTCGACCGGGGAGTCGCTCGACCGGATCGTCCCTTCGACCGGATGGTCCCTTCGACCGGATCGTCCCTTCGACCGGTGTTGTCCTTCGACCGGTACTGAGTTCTGGTAGTGTGTTATGTTCGTATTATGGAGTTTTAAGTCATTAAGTTGTCTTTATTTTGGCTTACCGATTATCGGTGTTGTCATAGGTAGCAATCGTCAGAAGCAGGCTATAATCAGGAAGAAATCTGAGGTGAGTCCTTTAAGCTAAATCGGTCTGTATTACGAATGCTATGTGATAAATGTATTATTTGAAATGTGGAAAACCTGGTTTCAAAGTGACTTATTGTCGTTGGGAAATACCTTCTAAAGAACTCACATTTTCAAGAATCACGATTTATAGAATTGAACGGTTGTTCATATGAATTGCTTGTATATCTGATTTAATATGAGTATGCTCTGAATTGACATGCTTTGGTTTTGAGTCTTAGTGCAATGGATCCATAGGCACGGTGTCCCTATGCCCCCTGTTTTGGGCATTTGGTTCACGTTTTAGCACGGGATAGGCATTGGGTTGCCATGATAAGTAGGCTGTGGGCCTATACGGTCGGGCAGTGTCTCATGGTGCAGTAAGGTGTAATCCCATTTGGTGCTTGGGTTCCCCCTGTTTTGGGAACTCTCAAGGATAGATCCAGAGGGGTTGACTTGAATGTTTTGAGCAACATATCTAGAGGGGTTGAGCTCGTTATGTGATTTTGGGTATTACTTATACCATGTTTAATCACTAATGGTTTATTTGATTTCTTGACTTAGCTCATGGCTATACTACCGCGTGGCACCATTTGGGTTTAGTACTCTCTTTTTATTTGGCTTGTTCTCATTAGGCTTTAGCCTAACGCTTGCTCTTGGTTGTCATGTTGGCAGGTTACCCTAGCGGTGGGGCTCGTCGGGGCTGAGGGAGCGACCTTGGGGTCGTGAGAGATTCTTTTGAAGATTTATTTTGGAAGTATAGCGACACCCGTCCCAAATCTAGTTATAATTGTAGATTAATAGGTTGTCGTTTTATGCTTCATTTATATACCACATTAATATCTATTTCGTACCCCGTTGGATTAATATGTATTTTGAAATTGTTACACCTTATTCCGCAAGTTAGTCTTTTGTCGAATTGTTTCTTCGAAATTTTATTTCCGCAGTTTTTGAGGTGTTACATTTCAGAGGATCAAAAGCCAACGTCATACCACGAGGCCGCCTTTGAAACCAATCACAACCTTCAAGTTTCGGAAGGGTGGCAACTTGATTGATTGTTGGATTGTAAACATAATACTTGGCATTGTACACAATTTCTTTTGACATTTTGCGATAATATTCATGCAGGCTATGACAGAGCATTAAACCATTGGAAGAATGCAGAACAACTATACCTGAATTAGACACATTTCCATGGAAATTCAGGGTTTTGAACGGAGGTTTAACATTTTTTTTGCAATCGAAGGGAACGAAGTCATACTTCGGAGGAGTAACATCAGCAATCCGTCGAAGAAACAAACCGCGAGGGGGATTAGGGTTAGGGTTTCGAAGGTGAGCGAAACGATGGTTTGAAATAAGAGAGCGCCAATGTTTCGATACGCATTTTGATCGGAGGAGTGATCGGATTGGTAATCGTAGCAAGATTTCCGTCAAAACATCATCGTGAGAAGCTAAATCGGCTGATGATAAAATTACTTGGTGCTCCTCATCGTCTACGTTGCGTTGCTTGGACTTACGATACCGCTTTATGTTCGTCCTCATCGTCACCACTTATCTCACTTCTTCCTGTTCTCCGACGGCCACCGAATCACGTTCCGGCAATATCTAATTGAATTCCGAGCTACCGACGACGACTGTGCATGTCGATTCCGACAATCAATTGCTATCAGTCCCGATTCGAATTGGATTTGTGCGTCCTACGGTACAAATAGAAGCTTTTATAAGTACAAGAAAAAAAAGCCCTCTTTTTTTAAGACGATATGAAATATTCATCCAAGGAAAATAAAACTATAGGGACCAAATCTGTAACTCTACAAACATAGGACTAAATCTAACAGAGAGATAAAACCTGAAGAACCAAATCTGTAATTTAGTAAAAACCTCAAGGACCAAATCTGTAAGTTACTGTTTACCAGCACTGTTCATAAACAGTACAGGTAAATGTTATTACTTATAATTTGGAATAGCACAGGAGTAGTAGTATACTAGTATTATATTAGCTAAAATTAGTTTGATACCAAATACCAATGGCACCAAGACACCAACTCATCTGCTGATTGGCAGCCCCCAAACTCATCTTGCTTCAAATCGCCACAAAGCAAACCCCCATCTTCACTTGCAGAAAACCTTAATCTGGAACACAAATTAGGTAACCGATCAACATTCCGCACATCTTTGTGTTTTGATTTTCAATTTTCCATATATTAATCAGGGAAAGTTTACTTTCATACATCTTGATCTTACTTCGGAATCTTTTTTACAGCTTCTCAATCCATCTTTTAGGGTTTTCTTGTATTCCTGTTGCTAATTCAGTTCGAATTCGTTTTATATTCAATTATCGATTGTTAATTTCAATCGATTTGATCAACGAACGATGATTCGGATGTAAAAGGTCCGATTTGGGTCCTTGGGTTTTTTTTTCCTTTCTTTTTACCGTACTTCAATTCATCAATCTATCAGTAAAATCAATTGGGTAAATCATCGTATAATTTCGTCATCAATGAATCTGATGAATCGGATTGATGACGAACCATCTTTAGGGTTTATGGAAACCAAGATTTTAAACCCTAATAATACTTCTTACTTGAGTTTTGGGAAACTTGATGAAAACTTGAATGATCACAACCTGAGTGATGAAGATGAGCCCAGTTTCATGGAAGATGAGAACTCGAACAAGGGTCGAAAGGGTTCGTCGTCTCCGTGGCAACGAATGAAATGGTCGGACACTCGGGTTCGGCTTCTGATCCAGGTCGTGGCTTGTGTCGGAGATGACGGCACGCTCAACGGTATGCACGGTGGTGGCGTTTCGAGTCGGAAATCCGGGTGTTTACAGAAAAAGGGGAAATGGAAAATGGTTTCGAAGATCATGGTTTCGAACGGATGTCGAGTTTCGCCTCAGCAGTGCGAAGATAAGTTCAACGATCTTAACAAACGGTATAAACGATTGAACGATATGCTCGGATGGGGGACGTCGTGTCGAGTGGTGGAGAACCCGTCTCTCATGGAGTCCATGCCACGGTTATCGGCTAAAACGAAGGAAGATGTGAAGAAAATATTGAATTCGAAGCATTTGTTTTATCCGGAAATGTGTGCTTATCATAACGGTCAACGGATTCCGAATTGCACGGAACTCGATCTTATGCAGGTTCGTGAAATTCCCGTTGTTGGTCAATGTTCGAAGGAGAACAATCGTAGTTCCGATGAAGGAGAAGATAATGACGGAAGCGATGACGACGATGATGATTCGGACCGTGAAGACGATGAGCATGAAAACGTCGGTGAAGATGGTGAACGGGAAAGGGGTAATAGCGGTTTTCGTGACGAGATGAATGAAGTTTTCGAAGATCCTAATAATTCGAAACTGCAAAAGAAAGAATGGGTTAAGAAGCGAATGTTGCATTTACAAGAACAGCGAGTCAGTATCGAAGCGGAAGCTTTTGAAATGGAGAAAAGACGGTTTAAATGGCAAAGGTTTTGCGATCGGAAAGACCGAGAGCTGGAGATCTCGAGATTGGAGAACGAGAGGTCGATGTTGGAGAACGAGCGTATGGCGTTGCAACTAAAGCATCGGGTTCAGGTTGTTGAGTCTGAGTAGCTCGTTCTGGTCCGTTGGATATTCTATTATATATGACTCGAGGTAAACGACCTCGAATATCTTGTAGCGTATGAAATGCTTAAACGTTGTTGTTATCATGTTTGTGGATTATCGAGTTCCGAAAGCATTTGTGATATGATACTGGTTTCGTAATAAAACCAAACAAACTTGGTAAATCTCAGATACAATAAAACCAAACAAACTCTATAAATCTCACATAAAATAGAAATATGAAGGATAAAGATGTATGCAGAGTTTTGTGTACATATCCTCACAAAGTTTAGGAGCTTTTGGTTGGAGTAATCTTGGTGTCAGTCAAGTTCAACCTTTCTAGATTTCACACATAGCACCATGGATTTGACTTTGACAAGGTCAAATAGTTTGTGTTTGAATTGATGGGATGATACATCTCACTTTCTATTTTCACACCATAAATTATATTCTTTTTGTTTTAGAAGAATTTATTTTAGTTTATTTGTAAATAGTTGTTTACTTTTAAAGGTAAATGTTTATTTTTTTATTATGAAATGGAGAAAAAAATTACTTTTTATTATTAAAGGTTAAATTATTATTTTTTTAATTAAAAAAATATATAATAATTATACATTTCTAAAACTCGACTTTTCATTATAAATATTTATTTTGAGATGGGAGGAGTATTTGTTTGGTTTATATTAATTATTAAAGATGATTATTTATAGATTTGGGTTTGGTTTAAGTTGAGTCTAAACATTTTTTATGTTCAATAGACTTAGGGTTGTTTGTTTTTTTTAAAAAACCTCTTAATGACTCTTAAGTCTGAATCGTTCAGACTTTTTTACACACCATCTCTTATTAATCATAACTAAAATAAGACTTCAGACTTTAGACCTCTTAAAAAACAAACAGCACCTTAATACAACAAACTCGAGTCTATTTTTGGTGGATTGATAATTTGTTCGTACCCATTTATGAGCTAACAGACCTAAAAATCTTTTACATTTATAGAAACAAAACTTGTATAAAATCATATGTAAAATAGTTCAAAATACATACTAAGAGGTTGTTTACCAAACGCTTACTCGGGTAAGCGTTTACTAAGTCACATTACTTTATCGGATGAATATGACATGGACCAAGAATCTTATCTGGTAAGAGCTAAGGCAAGAATCGAGAGTCTTACCCGGTAAGTGAGGGCGAAGACTCTTACCACGGTTAGCGCTTACCAGGGAAATTGTTGCATACGATACTGTTTTGGTGGACTAAAATCTTACTCAGTAAGTAAGTGATAGTGTTGAATTTTACGGGTAAACGCTTACCCGGATAAGCGTTTGGTAACCGCCTCTAAGCCGTGAAATTATAATATTGCACATAAACTTAAAACAAATAGTTTTACAAAAACAAAGTAACAAAATTTGCTCTTCAAGAATTTATCAAACTATAGAGTTTGAATTCTTTAGCGACCAAATATTTCCCCACCTAATATTTCAAGATCCAATTTTGACATGTACAATATGTCAATATGACAATGACATCACATGTAGCATATTGGAAGACGGTTAGTACTTAATAAGGGAGAGTTCGGTAATTTTTTATAAATAAAAGAGTATTACTTGTATAAAAATTTTAAGTAATTATAAAAGTACAAATGAGTTGGACAGACTCGTCTGCAATACTTTTTTATTGTCCAAGTCTGCCATTAACATTAATGGTCTAGCCCAGACACTCCTATTGTTTCAAGAATGATTGTTCATGCGTGCATTTCCATTTGATCGGGTATAAAGAACAAATTGTCCGTAAACAACTCTAAGTTTATACACATGCCAATTTGTTGGATTGTACAAGTTATTATTATAACTGGTTTTAACTCAAAATTGAATGATAGTTTGTTCTTCAGTTTTAGTTTTATCCAATTTTTTTGTACAATTGTTTTGAGTTTATTAGAATACCAATTTTTTCTATAGTTTCTTTAAAATGGAAAATTGAAAGTTAAAATCTATATAAAAAAAAATCAACTACAAAAAATCCTTTGTTTTAAGAATTTCAACATTAATTATATTATTAAAATATTTTATAAGTTTATCATTCAAATACACTTTTAAAAGCTTTATATAAAATAATAATACATTATTAACTATCTATTTACATTAATTTTTTTTTAAAATCTCTAAATTTAGAGAATTTTATCATCTTATTTTCTTTTCTTTATGTTAGAGAATCATTTAAAAACATCTTTAACCGTTTCTCCATAATTTCTCCAAATTGAAGAAGAAGAAGAAAATTTTGAAATATTAAAAAAAATTACCTTCAACTCCAATCTTTTTTACATTTTGGATATTATAACATTAATTATAGAGTAAATTACGGATTTGGTCCCTCAGGTTTGGCGTTTGTTACGGAATGGATCCTTTAACTTCAAAAATTACATGACGATCCTCCCACTATGCATTTTGTTATGGATTTGGTTCCTCGAGCCAACGGCCGTCTAGCTACTCCGTTAACCACGAGGGTATTATCGTCATTTTACCCTATTTTATTTATTTTTACAATTTTTAATTAATTATAATTATTTTGTTTGAATATCCATCTTCAACCTCAAGAACATCATGAACACCAAAAACAAATCCAAATCAAACCAATATTCAAAAATCAAAAACCCAAATCTATTGGTAGCCATTAAAGTCTTGGGAGATAGCAATCACCTCTGCATCTGGTTCTATAAGTTTAAATCAAGGAAAATTAACTTAATTTTTATATCAATTTCAAAACAGCAAAACCCTAAACACTCATCATCTTCCCCACATGAAATCTCCTTTTTTTTCCTTCTAAACGGAAGTAGAAGCAGTAGGACAACAATGGCAGCAACTTTTGAAGAAATACAGACCTGAGAGAGATAGAGAGAGAGATCTGAGAGGATATATATATATATATATATATATATATATATATATATATATATGAGAGAGAAGAGAGAGAGAGAGAGAGATTTGAGATTGAGAGAGATTGAGACACACAGACGACCTCGTCGGAGAAGACGAGGTCGTCGACGTCTCTCTCTCTCTCTCTCTCTCTCTTCTCTCGATGTCTCTCTCTTCTCTCGATGTCTCTCTCTTCTCTTATATTTGTTTTCTCGATCTCTCTCTTCTCTCAAATCTATGTCTCGATCTCTCTCTCTCTTCTCTCAGATCTCTCTCAAATTTAAGTTTGGTTTTTGAGTTTTTGGTTTGATTTAAGTTTTTGGTTTTTGAGTTTGATTTGGGTTTTAAAATATTGGTGTTCTTGAGGTAGAAGATGAACATTCTTGGTGTTCTTGGTGTTCATGTTGAAGAAGATGAACATTCAAAGAAAAATAATTAAAAAATGGTAAAATAAATTAAATAAGGCAAAATGACGATAATACCCTCGTAGTTAACAAAGCAGTTAGATGGCCGTTGGCTCGAGGGACCAAATCCATAACAAAATGCATAGTGGGAGGGTCATCATGTAATTTTTGAAGTTAAAGGACCCATTCTATAACAAACGCTAAACCTGAGGGACCAAATCCTTAATTTACTTTTAATTATATTAATCTATACTATATTATAAAGATGACATAAAAAACTCTTAAAAACAAGTCTTAAAGCTTAATGTACCGCTATTTAATGTTAATTACTTAAAAAACAACCATAAAAGCTGTATGTACTACATTTAATGTTATTCATTAATTTTCAATCATTATCTCTAACCATTTTAACTCCCCTAAAATCATTTCCCACTTTAACTCCCTAAAATAACTCTCAGCATATTTTAGATATAAAAAATTTAAAATATAATTAAAAAATCTTATAGAATATTTTATAAAAAAAAGTATATTATTAAACCAAAATAAATTACATTATATTATTAAGTCTAAATTAAACAAATTTATATAAAAAAATCATTATCACTATCTCACAACCATCCAAAATCGTAATGTAAATCGACAAAAAACAAAAAATAAAATGAAACATTAAAATCGTGATGTATCTAGCTGCATTGCGCGAGTACACTTCTAGTAAAAATATTAATACTGTTACTATCCCAACAAATTTCCAAATTTTAATTGGTGTGAACAATAAAAAATTATCTATAATCTATAATATATTATAAAAACAACATAAAAAACTCTTAATTACAAAATTTTAAGCACAATGTACAATTAATTAAAGCCAATTACTTAATTTACAATTTCTTAATGCTTTGATACAACATTTTCAAGCACAATATATCACATAATCATCTATTTGTGGAATGGATACTCATTTATTAATATAAATATTTGTTTTTTTGGTGGAGGATTTTATAAAATAGATTTTATATTAGCATAATCTATTTTAAATGTAGATTTTACATTTAAATCTATATTAATGAGATGTAATATAAAATCTTTTTTCTTCCGTATTTTTTTATATTACATCTCATAATGATTTTTCAATATTTTATTTTATAAAATCTTTTTCCATAATGAGATGTAATATAAACTCTTTTTTCTTCCGTATTTTTTTTTCTAATATAAAATCTACACGTATTTTTTTCACGAGCATTAAAAGAAGAAAAAAGAAGATTGATATGAATTAAAAATAAAAAATAACGAGATACACTAATAAATTATCGTATTCTTTAAAATAAAAATATTCCGCAATACTTTCCAAATTAACCAAGTGTAAAGAAAATAAAATAGAAACGATGTAGATATAAAAATATTCTTCCATATTTTTAATATATTTACATTTAAATGTAAAATCGAAAATGAAAATAAAAGATTTTAAAATATTCTCTATAGTCACTATAAATATATAAGTTTCTCTATGTATCATCCGAGTATAAGAAGAAGACAAACGGTCGGGTGTCAATGGCGGAACCTGCAACTGAACAAAAGGTATTTCACTATATTTTTGTTTCTTTGAAAACTACTTTTTTATATTTTATTTTATTTACTGAGGATTTGTTTATATTTTTCAAAACCCACAATCATATTTTTCGAAGTAGGGGAATAAGATATATATATATATATATATATATATATATATATATATATACACATACATACATACATATCTTTATTTTTATCGACTAATACTATGAGGTCTTGAAGTCAATAGTCAGATAAATTTTCAAGTGGTACTGAGTGAATTTGAACTATACCAGTTGAGTTGCCGGTTACAAAAGATAGAAATCATTTATTTTCTTTGTCATATTTGATGTGGGTTGAATGTTGTTAATTAATCTACAGATTTATACGTTCAAAATGATTGTTAAGTGTTGTCGAGGAGGTTTCAGAAAAATTGCAAAATCTGTAAAAACGTATGTTCATATTTATAATTATTTCAATAATAGTGATATGTTGTGAGAAATGTCGTTTGAGTTTTAAATAATATAATACAAAACTAATACCAATATTATTGCACAAACTCATAACAACAAACGATTAAGAATATATGCAAGTTAACCACTTATGAAAATACATTCGTTTTTCACATTGTATTTCATTAACTGTTAACAGAGAAATTACGTTTCATTTTAACTCGATTCAATATTCCAACAAAAAAATTATCCTCCCGTGCAATGCACGGACCCAACACTAGTTTATCTAAAAGTTTGGAAATTTTGGAGACTCTTTTCAATTTGGAAAAATTTACATTCTTTTTCTTATTTTCTTCAAATGGAGAAACTTTTGGGGGTTACACAAGAGGAAAAAAAAGAAGACAAAAACTCTATTTCGTACAAATACTTTTTTTTTCGTACAAATCAAAATGCATTCGGTTGCATCAACCCACGAACAATTTTTTTTTAAATTTTATTTAGTGTTACATAGTGTTATATCTATTACTACCTTAATATACATTTACACCATTGTCTTAAATACAACCCTTTAAGCATGTAGTACTACTAATTTTAGCATGATTTTCAAAAATCTCTTAAAAACAAGTGTTTGTGCATAAGGTACAAACTCTCAATGCATATGTACCTTTGGTCAATTTTAGACGAAATCAATTTCTTCTTACAGTCATACCCAGTACAACCATACCCACGAAATCAGTTTCACGATTGCAACACCATACCCACAGTACAACCATACTCCTCTTCTTCACCTTGCACGCATAAGAGCATCTCCAACCATAGCACCAAAAAACACACCAAAAACACCAAATATGGTGTGTCCATCAACACACAAAAAAAAAAGCACAACTCCAACAGTCCTCTAAAAAAACACCAAATTTGTGGACCTCACATTAAAATATCCTATTTTATTTATTATTATAATTTATGTTTAATTATTAAATCAGATTCCTATTAAATACCAATAAACAATTGCATAGTGGTGGGTCCATAGGGTTCATCAAATATACCGGTTGGAGTTTTGGCCGGCATAATTGCCGTGTGAATTTCTTGACCGGCAAAAAACTTTTGGGTTTAGCGGACGATTGGAGCACTCCAACCCAAATGGAAGAAGATATAAATCAAGAGTTAGGGTTCAAAGTATTTTCATCCCTAAAATCTACTATTTCTCTCTCTGCACCTGATTTGGGTGATTTGGGTTCACGATTGCAGCTGATTTGGGTTCAAGATTGATTTGGGTTCACGATTGAGGTAGCATCTTATTTCTTGTGTTTTGGTTTTACTATCGTGTTCTGTATTTTCATCCATAAAATCTACTATTTCTCTCTCTGCACCTGATTTGGGTGATTTGGGTTCATGATTGCAGCTTATTTGGGTTCAAGATTGATTTGGGTTCACGATTGAGGTAGCATCTTATTTCTTGTGTTTTGGTTTCACTATCGTGTTCTAACCAAACGACTCCCAAATTTTTGATTTCAATTTAGAATGGGGTGAAAGAAACAGAGTAAATTTTTGCTTACCTTACACCATTTGCAGTGTAAAAAGCATCAGGCCTTGAACCAAGTTTCATAAACTTCATCACTAACCTTTTTCTTGTTCCTATTTTCACCTTCTGATGTTATATAAATTCTTCATAGTTTAGTAGCAAAAAAAGGTCAAAACAATCCCTTTCTCCCACACGAATTGAAACATGTTCATATGAACAATAAAACAGAGCTCGATATGAGTTGTGTATGTGTCGTACTGGTTAAGGCTTGTGGGAGATGTGGTGGAATATCCTATCTGCCCCGGGTTTGAATCCAGGCGTACGGAACATGTGGCCACTGGGGTTTATGGGGTTGTCGCTTTAACAGTCAAAAATTGACAGGGATTAGTCTAGGTCGTGCCTAGGATACCCTTTCAAAAAAAAAAAAAAACTGTTGGCATACTCCAATGGCAAAGAACAGCAATATAAACCAACAAGTATTTAACTAATAGTACAATAAGAAATAGAAACAACTTTCACCTTGTAGTCGAGCATATCAAATCCCTTTGATACAAATTCGAACAAAAAAGAGGCCAAAACAGATTATAATGTCTAAATGAAAGTTGTTCTACGACCTCTTATGGTTCTAACGAATTGGAATCACCCCATTTGGATCATCCATCAATTTTATACAAAATTTACAAGAATACAGGGACTGATCCCGAGTACACTGTGATCAGTCCCAAAAACACACAGTTTTGAGCCACTTAGAGTCTCAACTGGGTTTGAGGCCATTCATGAGATTTGTAGTATACATTTAGGTCGTTCTACCTGTAAAATTTGAGCTCATATGGACTTACGGTTTGAGAGTTATGCATTGTTAAAAAAGTTGATCTGCACTCAAAACAAACTATATTGTTTCACGGTTCCTTTTATTGTTTCACGGTGCCTTGGTGGAGGTTAGTGACTCTATCTTTAGGAACATAAACATTAACTGGAGAAGAAATTGCACAAGTTAGTACAAATATTCGGTAATACACGATGTTGTATGAAGTTTAGTTGAAGAAAGCTAATCTTATATAAACAAGATGAAAAGACATGTCAAACACAAAAGAAATAAATGTAGTTGAACAAATAATTGCCATAATAGCTTTTCAGTTTCTTGCAAATAAATGAATATACATTGGTTCCGTTGATGCTAAATAAATGATCACAACTTGACTTGTTCTTGCACCAAAATATGAATCAAATCGTTAGTATTTGTAGTAATATGTTCCTGCACCAATTTCCACTGTTCTTGCTCAGTAGTAACATGTTCCAGCACCATCCCACTCAAAAGAAAATGGCTTGAAAAATATACAACTCACTCAATTCCAACTAAGAAGATGATAAAGATATTAAACATTGTCAATCAAGCATGTATATCAGACAAGCAAAGATATTTTTCATATGATAATTTAACGGGTAATATGGATAAAACAAAGTAAACCATTTACAGAGAGGATCACGATTGTTTTACTCTTTCTAATTTATTTATATTATTAAGCCAACAATTTATGTGAGACTTTCTATGAATGCTTAAACTTTACACAGTTTGATGCTAACATCATATTTGAAGTTTTAGGGTAGATGCTTTGCTGTGGTGAATTTGAGTGATACAAGCACTAAAGTGACTAACTTTGTGAAGCATATTTTTTTGTATGCCGTTTAACCATATTCTTGATATTTCTAGCCACATGTATCTTTTTTCTCTTTTGGAAACGGTGTTGTATTGGCCTATAGTGGATGTATAAGTAACATTGCGGGAACATATCGACATGCATTGCATTAGTGGTTAAAAGCATATTTATGTTGCTGCCGAATCATCAAGGTTAGTTTATTAAGGTTTAAAAAAATATTTAGTCTAGAATGTGAACTCGGGTATTATTTGACTAAGCACAAAGAACTGCAGTATATAATTTGTCGTTTTATATATAAAATGTATTTGACATTAACGAGAGAAATGAAATGTTGGAACTGATAAGTGTGGGTGGATGTCAGTTACCTGGGAAATCATATAACATCGTTCTATCAACTCAACTTTCTCATAAACTTTCTCTTTAAAGATTATGTGATGTAATATTCTCACTTGATCTATAGTATCATGTGGCAAAAGTTTTATTTTTGCAAATGCAATCATTGACTTGGTTTTGTTTCCATGTATTGTTTTGAAAGTGTTTGTTGACAAAAGTGTTGGCTTACTACATAAATGAGTTTGTTTCGAGATCTCAGTCCCATTTTTTTGTGTTGTAGGTTGTTTTAATACATGGGCATTCTGGTTTCTCTCATCTTGGATCCAAAGGCGAATCTTTATATATTTTTGTACAAGATTTAGATATCTTAGAACAAGCTGGAAATTACGTGTGCTAATCCATAACATCTTTCCTATGTTGTACTTTAATGTCAGACAAGCTTCCTGCAGTGGTTCTTTACAGGAAAGGATAAATTTCCTGAACATGCTTTGACCTGATTTTTTTTAAAACCCACATATAACTGCTGCATTCGAAGGTAGTAGCGTTCTAGCAAGATATTTTACGACCCTATTCGAATTTGGGGAGGTTGGAAAGCTCAATTGGTCTGATATATCTATAAAGAGACGAGATCCAATTTGTCCTTGATCCAAGGAAGCTTCTGCAAGTTGCCGTATGACTCTCTGTACTTTTGCTCACAGAAAGAAAAGTTCAGATCATTTAAATCAACAGGCCTTTTGTCCATCTCTTGGCTTGAGGAAGCATTTGCATATCTAAGAAGCTCAAATGAAATGTCGATGAGCAACAACCACAATAGATCAAAAATCCACTGTGTTATCAGCTCCATTGTCTGTGTTAACATGAATCTTTGTTAACATGGGTTGTTGTACCAAAAGCTGCACTTGAACACAGTAAACACATGGACAGGTTAACATCACACATCTGCAAATTTTTGAACTCTTCTCATATCTACACATATCAACCTTGAAATCTGAAAATTTGTTTGAAAACTCTAAAAACATTCTTTGATTGCATACGATTGAATTCTGCTACATTTGACAGATGCATAATCAACATTTGCATCATTTTTGCAGTTTTGAATCTGCATATGTTGATGGAAAGCAGATTTTCGAACTCCCAATGAACAGACTTTCGAATCTGTACATTCCGCTACTCACATTTCTAGCTTATGATCAACATGGGCAATAGCTTTCTGAAATCTGTGAACACCGATTGCATTAGTTATTGATCATTCAAATCAACACAGCAGTTGATGTGTCCAAATTCAAAGCACATGATCAAATTTTATCAGATTGTTGTTGAGAGAAATCTGGACAACCATGACAATTTGTCTAGAGTAACAAGTTGTGAAATTTTGCACGACCTTGACTAAACATAGAAAACGTTTGCTATACACAACCTTCACTTTTATTTATTAGTCGACATACAAATAAAACACACAAACTCATGAGACAAAATCGAGAGAGGCGGAGAAACATGATTGAGGATGAAGTTATTGCTTCAGAATTGTGATTCACCCGTGCTGCATCGCGTGGGTACACAACTAGTATATATATAATTCACGTATTCAATATGATTTATCTTTTTTTAAAAACTATATTTGTGTAATTTTACTAATTTCACCATTAAAATAAGATATATGCTATGTGTGGCAAACTAGTTGATAACTGATAAACTAGTTTTTCAAAACACTACTATGAGTAACTTTTCAATAAGCTAGCTTATAGTTATAAACTAGTTTATGGTCATCCAAACATGTAAAAAAAAAAAAAAAAACTTTTTTTGGTCAAACAATGCCATAATCAAAATAATCTTTTTGTTAAATAAATAAGTCAAATTTGACATATATGCCTAAAGTTGCTCGTACAAAACAATAATTGTAAACTTCAAAAAAAATGCCATATGCACAAAGTAATGTGTTGTTGTAAATGAGGGAAGAAAAATAAGGAAGTTTTCATTAAAATTTCGTAATTATATATAACTTTAAAAAAATTAATGTATTCGACATATTATAAGAAATTTAGGGCTTGTTTGTTACCAACTTAATGAGTTTAATGGGACTTATAGCTTATTCGGTCAGCTATACATGACTATTTGATAGTGGCTTAATGATATAGAAAGTTGTTTATTCAGTAAGCTTCTATGGGAGAGTTTTATGCAGATATCCAAGTTTTTTCCAAACTTGACCCCCCCAAATAAAAAACACACTCTTTACATCTATGAAAAAACCTTCTCAATCTATACAGACAAACTAATCAACACAACCAGTTTTATCCATACAAGACTTAATGGAAAACCAACCAAACATCCCCTTAATTCAACTTGAAAATTTCTTTAAAAGAACAATACATAATAATAATTTCCATTTTTACGCTTTCTTTAGGTTATAAGGTTTATATAAATCATTATGTTTGAATGTTGATTAATAATTTCATTTATTTGTTTGTATATTTAAGACAATAAAGGATCTGATTTTTTTTATTTAATGATAGTACAAAATGATTATTATAATACAATAGAATCATTTTAATTATAGTTAAAATTTACAATATAAAATACTAATAAAATCAACTACAATTTTAATTATTTACGGTTTAAGTTTTACCTTCTACTATTATTAATCATAAAAACTCAAATTTAATATTCGACATGTTACTTTAACTTCTCAATTTTTCAACAACAATACTAGTGATAGCACGTAACAAATAATAATAGTAGCATCATTAAAAAAAATTAATAATATAAAAAGAATTTGATGGTGGTTCTTTTGGCCTTTGATTGAAGGGTTTTAGAAACTTGAATAAAAGAATGAAAATCTTCAATGATTTTGTGAAATTTTCAATTTTAATTACTAATAACATCTTTCAATAGATTTTTTAAAATGAAGATTTAACAAATTTTGGACATATTTTTTATTTTATCAGATTTTTCAAAACATTTATCCAAAATGAAAAAAGAATGATAGAAGAGCGTAAAGTTCTCCAAATTTGGAGAACCCCCAAAAATGATTATACCGGAAGAGAAATATTTTTAATATATTCTCACCAATAAGATACTTTGAAATTAAATTTTTAGAGAGATAAATGAAATATTTTAATAATATAACAATTGTTGTAATATTCAAAATGGATAATCTGTTGGAGCTGAGTGTATTTTTTCTTTTAGAGATTTTGAAAGTTTCACTATTCATTTCGGAAAATATGTTGAAGATAGGGGCGTTCATCAAAACTGTCAAACTGCTCACATTGCACCCCAAAGCACGGTTTAGAACTTTCGTGGTGCGTTTTACGGTTTGCATTTTTACCAAACTGCATTATGCGGTGTAGTTTGCGGGTTTGAGTTATTAAACTGTGATTCAAACCGCATCGCACCACATATTTTGTATATTTTTAATTATATAGAATAATTTAATATTTATGTAATATTTTTTGGACTTTGTCTTTTGGCCCAAAATCTCAACTTGAATAAACAATTGGCCAATTGGGAGTCGGAACTTAAGGATCGAGATGAAAGAAAAAGTTGGACACGTCACAACTCACACGTCTAATTTAGCTTGAAGTTTACATAGATTATTTTTAGTTATGCAATATGTATTTGGGAATTGGATGTATTGAAACTCTTTATTTTATTTTTTTGGACTACGATTACTTTGTCATTGATTTTATAATATATTTTTAAACTTATAATTTTTTATGTATAAAGTGCGATAAGGACAAACCGTATAAACCGCACTGCACCGCATTTTGCGGTGCGGTCTAGAAAAATGCTCAAACCATATATGCGGTGCGGTTTCCGATTTAGCCGCAAAAACCCCTAGTTGAAGATGGGTTAAGAGCATCTCCAATAGATTCTCTAAAATCGAGATTATTAGGATTCTTGTTTTAATATCTTTTTTCCAAATCTTCTCCAAAATTGAGAAATTAGAAGAGAGATAATGAAAATTTCCAATTTAGGAGAACTCTCATAAAACGATTACTCAAAAGAAAAAAGTGATTTTTTATTATTTCTTTTCAATGAGAATCTTGGAAATTAAATATTTTAAACAGAGAAATATTATTTTATGAATCATATTAAATATTTTAATAATATAATTAATATTGTGTAATCCCTAAAATTGGAGTTGAACATAATTTTTTAAAAGATTTTAACTTATTTCAAAGAATTTATTTGAGATATTCTAAGATTGTATTTAAAAGTTGAAATTTATTTTAATATCGAAAAACATAACTTTGAAAAAAAAAAAGTAGAGATGGCGTAGGAGGTCCAAAAAGACAAATTTAAATAGAATTTATCCCGCATCCCATCTTGAATCTTCTATTTTCCCCATCAAATCTCCACCGTCCATTCTCCATAATTCATTATATATATATCCCCATTTTTCTCCCTTCGCCGCACCAAATTCCTCTCTCCCGATCACACATAACAACTCTAATATCTCCTCCGCCACCTCCGTATACGCCGAGGTACTCTCCGATCTCTTTGCCGATTTACATGTATCAATAGCAGATACCTTTTAGATTCATCATTGGAGTATAGTTTGCAACTTAGGTGCTCGAAAGTTTGGTGCAATTTTACTCTTACATTTGTTTTATGGAGTTCGTGTCTACGTTGTTTCTTTTTTGCATTTGATTTGCACGATTACGTTGCAGATCCAATTGCATTGGTTTTTATTAGCTATTGAAGTATGAGAATTCTCGATTGTAGGGAGTTTTGGTGTAAATATTGTTTCTCAAAATTTATTGTTTGTTGCGGTTATTATTACTATCTGTGTGATTGGGATTTTAAGAGTTGTGTATATATCTAGCACGATCGATATCTGTGTATATATGTTTGTGTGAGTTCGGTTTTGTTTTGATCCAGTACTGTGGTACGATCGGTCTTAGTTTAGTTGGCTGATTTGTTCTAAGATGATGCGTTCGAATATGTTTTTTCATCACATCCAAATGCGTAGGGGAATTTTGTTAATTGAAAAGTTAAAAATTGAATTTTTTACAGCTTCTGTTTTAACCATATTCCAACTTGTATATTGTTGTATTTTTTTATATGGAACTAGAGATTTTATTGCATAAAGAATTTTACAAGGGTTTGGAATAATCAATTCTAAATAAGGATTACAAGGGAAATTCAATGTTTGACCAAATTATTATTTAATACTACTACTACTTATAACATTTTAATTTTAATTTTAATTATTTATTACTTTATTTTGATTTTCAATTTTTTGTATTAATTTTTTTATTTTTATTTTTGTTTTCATACATATATATATATATATATATATATATATATATATATATATATGGGAAAACCTCAAAAAAACAGGAAAGTGAAGACACTCTGGTAGCCCTTCATCTGAACGGTATGCACTTGTGCATACAGGTAATTTGTAACATGCACACGTGCATATGCACAAGTGCATAATGCAATTGTGCATAAAAACCAAAAAACAACATAATTTACCTGTATGCACAAGTGCATACCGTCCAGATGGAAGGTTACCAGGGTGTTCTTCAGTTTTCCGTTTTTTTGAGGTTTTCCCTTTAAAGGGGTTGTTTAATTTGCAACTCTTAAAAAGGTTGCAAACCTTGCAACCCACATCTTAACCGTCGGATTCATGATCGACGGTTACAATAGATATGGGGTCCGATATTTTTAATTAAAAAAAACAGAAAAATAAAATAACCGTGGATCATGAATCCAACGGTTAAGATGTGGGTTGCAACCTTTTTAAGGGTTGCAAAATATCCTTCCACTATATATATATATATATAAATTCGCGACTTCTTTTACTTACCTTTCTCACAAGCCAGGGGTTTGGAAAGTCCCTCTTTTGATCTTTGGACAAGCTATAATGGGCTTGTTTGTTTGATTTATATGTATAGAGCAAAGATCTAGAGAGGACCCAAAAACCACTAAGAAATTATTGAAACCATTTGATTGAGACGATCTAACCTTTGTGATTAAAAAGGTGGTTATAATCTCATTTTTTTTAATTAAAACATAATTTTTATTTTTTGATTTAAACAAATTACACAAAAAAGATCATTTTATTCTCTATAATTTAACATCTTTATTGATATACTTTTCATTCTATGTCATCCAAACATGGGTGTTGAGCACTTTTTATTTCATTCCAATTCCCTTCACAAAGAATTCCACCAAACACTTGTTGTTGTATCCTTGTAGCTTAGCTTTTTTGCTGTGTTCTCTAATCTGGAGAGAAGAAAAGAAAAGAAAGGGACGGAAAAGAAAGGGAGAGAAAAGAAAGGAAAGAAAAATAATTTTTTTTATTTGTGTTCTCGAAATGGAAGGAAAGAAACTGAAAGAAAATAGTTTTTCATGTTCTTGATCATGAGAGAAAGGGAAGGAAAGATGTTATTTTTACAAATATACTCTTATAAAATTATATTCTTTATAAAGAAAGATCAGGTAGTTTTGTAATTTTAATAATTTCAATAATTTTTTTAAATGGTTTTAATTTATTTCATTTCCTTCCATTTCCTCCCACATTTGGGAGGAAAGGTTTGGGAGGAAAGTTATCAATTCTTTCCTTTCCTTTCTCTCCTAAAAAGTTTCGAGAACACGAGTTTTTTTTACTTTCCTTCACTTTCTCTCTCTTTTCTTTCATTTCCTTCGTTAAATGAGTTTCGAGAACACAACGTTTAGCCTTTACCTGGTTGTGAAGCATTAGCATAATGATCGCAAATAATTGTCTCTGTTCAGTTGAATATCTGTTTTGTTATATATTTTGAAACTGCCAAACTGAATGGCCATGCTTCAATTCGGATTTTTCAAATTTTGTTTCAAAATATATTGGGCACTCTTTTAATCACGATTGGTTTCTTTGTTTGCACAAGTAATTTCTATCACCATATCTAGTTAAACCTGTTTAATTTGTGTTCATTTTCATGATACAAACTACATTGTCTTTACTCTTTAGCCTTTAGGTCTTGCCATCTTTTAGTTTTGCATTTGCATAGAGCTTATTGTCATTGAAGCATGTTGTCTCTTTTCATTCTTTCCTCCTATAGTTAGTTTTTCTTTTTTACTCAAATGAGCTTAAATACATGCACACATAATCGCATGAAGTTGGTGGTTAACTGAAACATTTTCCCACTATTAATTTATCGCTAATGCTATGTGAGTGATGCATATATCTGATTGATCTTTGAAAACTAGTTTCTTGACATGGATTAATGAAACAAACTTGGTGTTTTTTTGTCACTAATCCTTTGTGTCTCATCTATAGGAATTTTGTCTTGAACACTAATGGCTGATCAGAACCAACATCCAGCCATTATTAGTAAAGTAGCTGGCCAGCTACACCTGTCCCAAGATGTTCGAACTCGTTATGGTGCCTTTCAAAGGCCTGCTGCAAGCCAGAAACAATTTGTGTACAGGAATTATTCAAATGCAGGGTTGCAGTATCCAGTAACACAGTCATTGGTTGCTGCAAATGCTTCTCCTGTTTTTGTTCAAGCTCCATCAGAGAAAGGTTTGGCTGGATTTGCCATTGATTTTCTTATGGGCGGAGTTTCAGCTGCTGTTTCCAAATCTGCTGCTGCTCCAATCGAGCGTGTGAAGCTGTTGATCCAAAACCAAGATGAGATGATCAAAAGTGGCCGTCTTTCTCACCCATACAAGGGTATTGGAGAATGTTTCTCAAGAACCATTAAGGATGAAGGAGCTATGTCTTTGTGGAGAGGAAACACTGCTAATGTCATCCGTTACTTCCCGACTCAGGTCTGTCATACTCTGTTCTTGTCTCGTTGATATTAATAGGTAGAACAAATGAACCTAGGATATCCCACCTGGAGGTAGGGCCTTTAGGGTGTGTGTGTGCATATTTACATTTCAAAGGGAGGAGAAAAATGGAAAGAAAAAGAAAGGAAAAGAAAGATAACAGAGGAAAGGAAAGATGTCATTTTTACGAATATACATTTATGTCCCATGTTGTTGTATGAGAGTGTTTTTGTCATAAAAGATCACAGACTCCTTTCAAATTTTCTTTCCCTCCCTTTCTTCCTACATTTGGGAATAAACATAAATGATATTTTCTCTTCTAGACGAAGGATCATGTGAGAAGAAGAGTTAAGGTGAGACAGTAAGAAGGGACCTGGACCCTTGATCACTTTTAATCTCAAACCCACCCATGGATCGCCCTTGATGCAGGGATTGATTCGGTGCATCTCCGTGCATCTCATCATGATGTGCATTCAAGGGTGGAGATCCCTTCTTAACCTTCTCACCATAACTTTCATTCTAACTGGAACACAACCCTTCTCTTCTATTCTATTTTCATTCCCTCCCTAAAAGTTTAGATAACACATGTTTTTTTTGTCTTCCCTTGGCCTCATATCCCTTTATTTCCGTTTTTTTTCTGATAAGAGGTTTCGAGAACAGTGTTAGTTTTGTGTTGTTGGGCTTAGAATTTGTTACTTGTATCCTGCAGGCCCTTAACTTTGCATTCAAGGACTATTTTAAGAGGTTGTTCAACTTTAAGAAAGATCGTGATGGCTACTGGAAGTGGTTTGCTGGAAACCTTGGCTCTGGTGGTGCTGCGGGTGCTTCCTCCCTACTCTTTGTATACTCTTTGGATTATGCTAGAACCCGTTTGGCAAATGATGCCAAGGCTGCAAAGAAGGGAGGAGAAAGACAATTCAATGGCCTAATTGATGTATACAAGAAGACTATAGCATCAGATGGTGTTGCTGGATTATACCGTGGATTCAACATCTCTTGTGTCGGTATCATTGTGTACCGTGGTTTGTACTTTGGAATGTATGACTCTTTGAAGCCAGTTCTTCTCACCGGATCATTGCAGGTCAGTAAATCATTTTTTCTGTTCGTTTTCTTGTTTCAGCTTTTGAATTTCCGTCTTCCATAACTTCTTTCCTGAGGGGTACTTTAGTCATCGAAAAATGTTTAAAATGACTAAAATACCCCTTATTTAGTTGGACTTAATGTAAAAAGTTAACGACTGTTAGTATGAGGGACCAATATCGTTATAAATTGACAAACGTGAGGGACCAAATCCGAATTTTCAAAGTTAAGGGACGATATTTGTTGAAATTGACAAACATTAGGGACTAAAAGTGAAGTTTACTCTTTTTTATCAATTATGACTAAATTTTCGGCTAACAAGTGGCTTATCAGCTAGTTTGTTAAACATAGCAGATGATAGCGTGTTGCAATTATGATGACTGATGGAGAGGTTGTTTGTTTGTGTAATTCAGGATAGTTTTTTCGCTAGCTTCGCTCTTGGTTGGCTTATTACAAACGGTGCTGGTCTTGCATCATACCCAATTGACACCGTGCGTAGAAGAATGATGATGACATCTGGTGAAGCGGTCAAGTACAAGAGCTCGCTCGACGCGTTCTCTCAAATCCTGAAGAACGAGGGTGCCAAATCGTTGTTCAAGGGTGCAGGTGCGAATATCTTGCGAGCTGTGGCTGGTGCCGGTGTTCTTGCTGGTTATGACAAGCTTCAGGTGATTGTTTTCGGCAAGAAGTACGGTTCTGGTGGGGCCTAATCGGATTATTTTTAGTTTATAGGATGGTGATGAAATCTTTATGGAGTTTTGATGAGTGTCACAAGCATTTGGAATAATTTTTTGAAGTTTAGAAGGGGATTTCTGAAATGTTGTTTTGTTCGTATGAAGTCTTTGAAGAGGTTGTTGAAAATTCTTGCAGCGAATATTAATATGGTTACTTTCTAGTGTATTTCTAAGTTTTGACAGGTCGGATTAAAGTTTAGCCGATAGATGACCAATAATATTTAATGGATGAGGTCAATGTGATCCAATCATCCATTGGATAGAATTAAATTGGTTCGGATGACAAAGTCCTACATCGGATCAATTTGGATCTATCTAAGAGGATCTCCAACAACTATTTTAAAATAGAAAAAAATTGGATTTTAGTATTTTTGTTGCTCCAACAGCTATGTTATTTTCTATGCTAAAATAGTGAAAAGAGAACAGAGATTGTGAGAGCATCTCCAACAGCATTACTAAATTTTTTCTAAAATAGAGAATGGAAAGTCAAAATCTCTAAAAACATTTTATTCTAACTCCAACAGTTTTTCTATTTTAGAGAATCAATCATTATTTATATTATTATAATATTTCATAATTTATTATTCCAATACACTTTTAAAAAAAAACTTAAAATAAAATATTAAAAATTGAATTTATTGGTTGGATTGAATAAAATAATATTTTCTCTCTCCAATTTAGAGATTATAGAGAATTCTTTATATTTAGAGATTTTTTTATCTTTCTCTATTTTAGCAAACCATATAGCAAAGCTGTTGGAGATGAATAGCAAAGAAAAAGTCAAAAATTTCTATTTTAGCAATGCTGTTGGAGATGCTCTAAAAATCTATAAATTTAGAGAAATATTTAAATATATAGTTTCCTTCCAAAACTAATTATTACTCCTGAAAAGCAAACTTTTTAATTATATATGAAAAACAAATAAGTTAAACATTTTGCGAGAATACGAGAAGTGTGATATCATATATGATTACACGACTTGTGGGTGTGTTTAATCATATATGATTAAGCTTATGTATCATATATGATATCATACTTCTCGTCTTCTCATAAAATGTTTAGCTTCTCGTTTGAACTTGTCCCTAATCAAGTAATCATCATCTTTGTAGTTTACTACAAAAACTGGTAAAAATTGTTAAGCGATTAACTTTGATCTGTAATGATAGAAAAACAAATCTTCATTATATATGAAATTTCGTCGTTGAGATCAAAACAAAACATTGTGTTGTGATAAAACGACCATAGAAAAAATATACCCCGAATAATATAAAAAAGAAACATAAGGTGCTTATGGGAATAATATCAATCGATCTTGTTGGTGGCGGAGGTTGTGGAGGTGGTGAAAAAGCACGATGACAATAGAGGGATTTGCAAAATTATGGGATTGCAAACATGATGTTTGCACCTTCTGCGGGATTTTATTCTACCTGAGCTTACCCAATAAATGTGGGATGCCAATAACATGATGTCCATAGCTGATTCAATTGGAGAACATAAGCACCATATTGTTTGTACAAATGAACAACAAGATCGATTGATATTATTCAAAATAACTAAGGGACCGTTTACCAAATTCTTATTACTGGCAATAGATTCACCTTTATTTACCTTATTATAGTGTAACATCATTGACCATGAAAATGAATTGTTGGTAATGATTTAAAACCCGATAAGCGTTTACCGGGTAAGAGTCATTTTCACACTTAGGGGTTGTTTACCTAAATGCTTACCCGGTAAGCGCTTACTGTTAAGAGTCAACATTATAATTTATTTTATCGGGTAAGATTGTGGTACATCAAAATGGTGTCGTATACAACAATTTACCCGGAAAGTGCTTACCCGGGTAAGAGTTGCCACCCTCACTTACCGGGTAAGACTCTTTATCCTTACCATTGCTCTTACCGGGTAAGATTCTTGGTCCTTGTCATGTTAATCCGAAAAGAAAAATTACCTGGTAAGCACTTACCGTATAAGCGTTTAGTAAACGACCCCTTACCGGGTAAGCCTCTCGTTCCTTCCCTTGTCTCTTATCAGGTAAGCTTTATGGTCCTCGCCGTACTCAATCAATAAGGTAAATGATATTAGTAACGTTTATCTTATAAGCACACTAATGTATATAAAGACCATTTTGGATCGAAAATCAATCTATGCTTTTGGGGATCTAAAACGAGTGGTAATTTTGTATTATATTTTATGTTTAAATTTAGCTTATAAAAATGGCATTGACTTTTATTTTTATCACAATTGGATTCATAAATGATATAATTAAGTACGGTCGACCTATCGTGACATACACATAAAAATTGTATTTGGGTTTTCGTTTCTTTCACTTTTTAATTACAACTATGATCTAATGACTTTTGTAACGATGATTTCATAAATAATTTTAAAAAACTTAATTATCATTTTTTTATAAAAATAAGGGGTTGCTATTAATACCCCTATATTTTAAAGTCTATCAAGTTTCAAAATTATAAATCTTTCCCTAAGATTTGTATTCCTTTATGAATTTGGTCCTCGCTCTAACGATCTAGACTCTCATATTGACCATTTTATTTGTTTAATAATTTAATTTTTATCATACAAATATCTTAAGACAAATGTGCACCCACCCCCTTCATCTTAGACCCTCGTGGAAACCACCGCCTAGTTCTAGGCTTCTAGCTAACCACAATCAATGCATCTTCCCCCTTCCATCTGCACCTCTAACCACCGGCATCAACTTCTATTGTGACCACCACCACAATCGACTGTTGATTCCGTTTGTTGTGACCACCACCATCAATCGATCTTGTTGTTCATTTGTACATATATACAATGTGTTGCTTATGTTCTCCAATTGAATCAACTATCATGTTATTGGCATCCCACATTTATTGGGTAAGCTCAGGTAGAATAAAATCCTACTGATGGTGCAAACATCATGTTTGCAATCCCATAATTTTGCAAATCCCTCTATTGTCATCGTGCTTTTTCACCACCTCCACAGCCCCCGCCACCAACATTTTCAGGTTTAGGGAAAGAAGCAACATAGGGGGTTTTTGTTAGCCTTTTCAATCTACGGTTTTTGTATCAGTTTTTTTTTTTGTAATGTATTTGCATAAAATTGGTTATATTTATTCTTGATGTTCTTATACAATCCCCCCAAATGATTATATTTATGATTGTGGTTTGTTTGTTCTTCAATTAGTGCCACTCTCCTTCGACGAATGAAGAACAAAAATTTGACGTTGCTCTTCTTCAAGTAAAAAGAAGAAGGAAATGACAAAATGGTCAAAATGCTTTCACATGAAGGATACTTAGGCCTTGTTCGGTAGCAGATTAATGGGCTGAATAAGGGATATGGCTGATTCGGTCAACCATATCTAAGTGTTCGATAGCAGCTTAATCGGCTGACCGAATCAGCTACAAAATTTAAGTCTTCCAGGCTCAGCCATTCCTTTTCCATCCTTACCCCTCTTCATAAAAAGAAAAAGAAAAAAAAGGAGAAAAGCACGCCTGAAAAAAAAGGAGAAGCACGTCCTTCCTTTTCCATCCTTACCATCTCCGGCGGTCTCCTCCCCTCCCCACACTCCATCTCAGGCGGTCTCCTCCCCTCCTCCACACTCCATCTCCTGGATCTCCTCTCCATCTCGATCGATTTCCTGTGTATTGATCTGTGGATCGATTTTATGTGTATCGATATGTGTAATTTTTCTGGTTTCCATACATTAGTTTCATCTCTTTTTTCCCTTGCTTCATCTCTTTTTTTTCCTCGATCTGTGTATCTATCTGTGTTTCGATCTTATGTGTATCGATCTATGTATTGATTTTATGTGTATCGATCTATGTATATTGATTTTATGTGTATCGATCTGTGTATATTGATTTTATGTGTATCGATCTGTGTATATTGATTTTATGTGTATCGATCTGTGTATTGATCTGTAGATTTTGTGGATCGATCTGGATTTTCTGTATATTGATTTATGTGTATCGATCTGGATTTTCTGTATTGATCTGTATATTAATTTTGTGGATCGATCTGTGTATTGATCTGTATATTGATTTATGTGTATCGATCTGTATATTAATTTTGTGGATCGATCTGTGTATTGATCTGTATATTGATTTATGTGTATCGATCTGGATTTTTTGTTTTTTCGATCTGTAGATTTTGTGGATCGATTTTTATGTTTCTGGTTTACATACATCAGTTTCAGCAAGCTGTTAATATTCATGATTCTGCTTTTTTTTATCGATCTGTTTCGGGTATATCTAGCAAGTTGGGGGTAAAATGGTCATTTCTGACATTCAGACTGTTTATTCAGCACAACAACCGAACAATAACTTATCCGTTAACATATAGACAACTTTATCAATACAATCATCTATATTCATTCAGGTCTTAACAGAAAACGAACCGAACAACACCTTAATGGATGCTCTTAACGAGAAAGAACCAAATTTGTAATAAAATGCAAACAAGAGAAAAAGATTTGTTAATTTTGAAACTCAAGGAACGGCATCGAACCATTTTGTTTATTGAATAACATAAAAGTGGTCCAACTTTATAAGAGCATCTCTAACAACTTCTTCATTTTGGAGAAAATTGAGAAAATTAGGATTTTAGGTCTAAATTGTGCTTCAATAACTTCCTTAAAACTATCTCCAAAATGGAGAAAGGAGGGGAGAGAAAAGTTTTTTTTTCCAAATATGAAGATTACTCCAAAAATGATTACCAAGTAAGAGAACCAATAGAAAACTTTGAAAATAAATATGTAGAGAAAGATATATAATATTTTAATAAATGAATGAAATATTTTAATATTATAATTAATGTTGAATTCTTTAAAATGGAGAATCTGTTAGAGATAGAGATAATATTTTTAAAGATTTTAAGTTGGACAATATTAAAGACATCCTTATTAATATCAAAATGAAGTCATTTCATACATTAGAAACGGAAAAAAAAACAGATTTTAATGATAGGAAAGCTGTTACGTGATCCCTAATAGTTGACCCAACCTTTAACCACCGGACAAGTAGGCCACGTCTCACCTTTTATTTGAATTGTACCTCTCTAAACTGTTCCGCGAAGCACACAATCATAACCCACCTACTCTTTGCTCGCGTGTCTCCTTGCTAGCTATCTATCTCAACAAAAGGCGCCACCACGAGGCTCAGACAGAGTGATTGCAGAGAGAAGAATAACTGAAATCTCTACCTACCTATACATACACATCTTTGTATATATATAAGAGAGATAGACGGACGGAATAACTTCTTATCAATCCTCACGGCGGCCGGAAAAAGCAGCGATCAATGTAGGTAACATCATCGCCATTGAAGGATGAAATTTCAATTCGTTTTACTATTGTTCTATGATCATAGTTGTTTTGTGTTCCATTTTGATTATAGTTATTAATTGGTTATGTAATTTTATAATGGATTTTGTTCAGTAATTTAATAATCTATGATGTTCACGAGATTTGTTTATTTGCTAAGAAAATGCTAAACATAAACGCACCGAAATCATGTGGTAAGTTCGGCATCTCTGTTTTTGTTATTATAATGTGTGTCTCATTGTGTCAATCAATTGTTTTTAGAGGAGTTTCGGTAACAAATAATCTGTAAAAAGTACCTGGAATTACGCAACGATTGCTATCGGTTTATGAATTTCACCTTGCATATGTGGATTTAAGCTCTGTTTTGTCCGAGCTTAATATATTTGGTTATGATAGTCTGATAGTAGATTTCACGGAAAAATGATAGATAGTATTTGAGGCGAGGACTGATTCGTTTATAGTCTTTGATTGCATTAGGAAGATATCACACCAATTGATCAGAGCATTTCAGTTCACATATAAGTACTGGAATACGATATAGTTCAAGTGAAGGCTTTATGGATTTTCTGGAAGGCTTTACCTACGAGCATGTCAATTTCATATTTTCTGCAGCTACATATCCTCAGGTAAATCATAATGGTTTGTAGGTATATGTTTTCTATTTCATCTGCAATCCGTTTGTTTTTTGATTCTTTTATGGAAAAAAATTACTTTCAGATTGTTGTGTTTATACACAATAAATTATTTTGCAACCTTGATCTGCATGTATATTGGTAAACTTTCAAGTTTTTACTGTTTAATTTACTTCTAAATCTTATGCAAAGAAGTATCGTTGTGCTTTTATGTGTAACTTGCACCGTTGAGTGAGTGTTTCTGGAAAGTAACACAAATTATCTTCTCATGCCAACTTTGAGGAACCATGGATCTTACTTTATTTACTTGTCCATGTAGGAGAATGCAAACTCTACAATGAATATGAATGCGAATAAGTTTGGGTATTCTGAACCTGGGACATTCTCATACTATGATTACTCTGATGCTTATGTGATCAATGATTGGACGACGGGGAATAATGAATATACTACGCAATTGAACATTTCTTCGATCATGGATAATGAGAGGATAACATCAGAACATACACAACAAGATGGACAAGCAAGATTGAGTTTTCATGCTACTCCAACAGAGTGTGAGCTTTGCTAATTATGTCTCATATTAATCTGTGTTTCAGTGTGTGTATATATATATTTATATACAAGGTAAAAAAGGGCTAGTGCCTTCCTTGCGTAAAAACATCAATACACATGTAGATCAAGATTGCAAAACTTTTATAATTTCTTATGTATAAAAATACCAACAGTCTGAAATTAAAGTAATACTTTTCATAAAAAAAGAGTCATACCAAACTGATTACTGCTGAAATAGAAAACATATATGTACACGCCATTATGAGATTTACCTGAGGATATGTAGCAACAGAAAATATGAAATTGACATGCTCGTATGTAAAACCTTCGACAAAAT
This sequence comes from Arctium lappa, assembly GCA_023525745.1. Classification (NCBI taxonomy): domain Eukaryota; kingdom Viridiplantae; phylum Streptophyta; class Magnoliopsida; order Asterales; family Asteraceae; genus Arctium; species Arctium lappa. The sequence goes on along the minus strand of CM042056.1, from coordinate 12,868,530 downwards.
CCATAAAGCCTTCACTTGACCTATATTGTATTCCAGTACTTATATGTGAACTGAAATGATCTGATCAATTGTAATGCAATCACAAAGACTATAAACGGTTCATTCCTCTCCTCAAATACCCTGTCTTCTTGATTGTCAAAGATCTATAACTTTTTATGTGAAATCTACTATCATGACCAAATGTATTAAGCTCGGACAAAACAGAGTTTATATCCACACATGTAAGGTTAAAATTGATGACCAATACATGTAGATCAGAAAGTAGTCTGAAGCTAAAATTTTGTACTTGTATACCAGGTGTGGAGAGTGATCATAATTCTATTGCCGGTGAATATCAGGTTTGAACTTTGACACCATATTTGTTGCATTTGTTCCTGTGTAATTTTGTTTGAAAGGCTATTTGTACATAGCAAAATTTGGTTGCCAACGTATTACAGGTTGTTGATCATGATAACATGACTTACGAGGTTTAATTTGTAACTTTGAATTAATTTTATTTGCATCCTCAACATGGTTCTTATGCATACGGGAATTGCTGATTTTGGATAATTGCAGGAACTGGTGGAGTTGGGTGAGATTGTTGGAAGTGAAAGCCGTGGTCTATCTCAGGAGGCTATTTCCTTGCTCCCCATTTCAAAGTTCAAGTGTGTCTTCTTCTTGTGGAGAAAGAAATCAAGAGATGAGAGGTAACAAATATACAGCAAGCCCATATTATATACAGTTCACCCATAACTATTTGGGCAAAAAGTTGATTACCGGCAACTCCCAACTGATCCCGGATGGAATCCGCCTCTAAGGACACATTGGTGGGAGGCATTAACGGTTGGGGCTAGGGGGGGATTGATGCGGGACTTGTCTTGTATTTGGACAAAGTCACCTCATCCCTTTGCCAACTGAGTTACACAATGCTGACAAGTATATTAGACTCTTTTGTATCTGTTTACAATATCTTTATATACATTAATTGTAAGGTAGCTAGCTAGTGATTAATCCAACTCTTTTTGGAGGTTGATCATTGATTAATCCTCTCATATCATTTGAGATTTGTGTTGCAGGTGTGTGATCTGTCAGATGGAATATAAAGGAGGTGAGCGCCAGATCACTCTTCCTTGCAAACATAGATACCATGGTGCCTGTGGCAGTCGATGGCTTAGCATCAACAAGGTATATACATAAATATACTAATTAGATAGGAGGTTCAAGTAAGACTAAGGGGCTGTTTGTTTTTTGTTTAAAACCTCTTAATATCTCTGAAGTCTGAATCGGTAAGACGTTTTTACGTTCAGATCGTTTTTTTTTTCAGATTTTAGAGGCTCTTAAATCTAAAATACATCTTAAATTAGAAGAGGTAATTATAACCCCTTAAAGCACCACCTTTTATTAATCAGAAGTGAAATAAGACTTCAGACCTCTTAAAAAACAAACATCACCTAAATATCGTGATGAGGGTAAGAAGAGAACATTTATTTTGTAAATCATAGAAAAATTCCATTTGGAAATGCTTATGTGAATCCATATAATCTGAGACCTTAGTTCACATATTCATCTTCAAATAAATTCTTTAATGATTTACATATAAACCTTCAGTTAGCCTTTCCTTATTACTTTCTCACGATATTAGTCTTCTTATTTTAAACCGACCCCTACTAATTAATGTCAAATGGCAATCTATCAATTACTACACCCTTCTTACTAAGATTTCCATGATCAGGCCTGCCCCATTTGTTACAAGGATGTGCATGTTCATATGTCAAAAAACATGAAGAACAAATTTTGCAAGACAAGGTAAAAAAAAAAACTAGTAGTGCCTTCTCCTTGGAACTTTCCTACAGAAGATTAATCGACTACAGGTTGTGTAAGTGAGGTGTTGAATTATTTTAAACATTTGGGTTTCTTGTTGCTAAGACTTGGAGATGGTTGGTGGTATCAGAAATTAAGGGGTTGTCTGGTTGGTATTTTATTGTTTGTGTGAATTAATCTGTCAGCATAGACCAGGAAAGTTTTCGTTTGAGATGATATTTTTTTCATATATGAAAGTAGCGTGTTTTTTAATTCGAAGGGGCATGTTTGGAAAAAAAGTTGGTTTTCTGTCTCAAGCTCACCGGTAGAAATTTACTGAATAAGTCACTTTTTATATCCTTAAATCACTATCAAATAATCGTGTATGACTGAACGAATAGGTTATGAGTCTATTTATCCTAAAAGAAAGCAAATATGAGTTTTCATCTGTATGAAAATTTAAATATAAATGACATGTTTGCACATTATAATCGTTTTTGGGTTATAATTGCTAAATTAGAGTTGTTTTAAAAACAATAAAAGCATACATAACCATTAAAATTTGTTGTGTTAAGTGGCCATTCAACTAACATCAGATAATGTGACATTTCAGTTTGATATCATATATACCAAAATTGTAAGAAAAAAAGATAAAACACTAATAATTTAAATTTGTTTTATAGTGGTTGTTGATAGTGGATAAATATGACTTGTATTGCAATTTTACAAAATTCAAAGTTAACATTTAAAATTTGCAAAAGTTCATATGAACTTTATATTATTATAAGAATTTCTAAATTTAATATTAATTTACAGAGTAAAATGATCATTTTTATCTATTTTTTCTATATATAACATTAAGTACCTGTTTACTAATCTCTTAGGGGTTTTTTGTTTACCTCTTATGGTTCCATTAAGAATAACCTCTGAATCGCTAAGAGGTAAATCTTGTTTGGCAAAAAAAAGGGCTGTCTCTTAATGGTTCCAAAACCCTCTTAATGATTTTTTATTCTGGCCCTCCCTTAACCATTAAGAGCCCTGATTTCATCATGAACAATTAGCAAACAACCATATTTCATTTTACATTATATCATAAAAACCTCTTAATTATTCAGACCACTTAATAATTATGCACTAAAAATTCAGCAACTGCCAAACAACCCCTTAACATCTCTTACCACCTCTTAATTGGTAAGAGGCACTTACCTAAGCAAGAGATAAAAGTGTTTATTAAAACAAAAACAAAAAAGACACTGGACTGTTGACAATGCCTCTTATCGGAGACATAGATAGAAATGATTATTACCATAGTCAGCGCCATCTTTCCTTTACTTGCCCTTCCTTCAATCTTTTTTCTAAGAGAAATAACCTTCTGTTTTTCTTCACTATAATGTTTGCACCAAGCGTATTCTGTTCTCCCCGCAGTTGATCAATCTCAACCATGTCGATGTTGTTGGTTATCTCCTAGGCCTCGACGAGAGCTTGGCCTTTTGGTGTCTTGCACATCAACTCCAATCAATTTTGGGGTATTTTTGTATTTTTCCATCAACTTTCAAGAAGCTTATGCTCCTCCACAACAATTTGGGTTTTTTTATATTCTGATACAACAAGATCAAAAAATTAGACAACTTCTTTTAACTTCATAGTTAGGTAGTTTGCATAATACTTTTGACAAGTTTTGATAACCTTGCATATTAACCAAAAATAAAAAGATATGGCAATAACCTTTGCATACAAACTTGCTTAAAAATCATTCAAAATTTTCTACGATATGCGTAGGATTTCACACCCCTACTTTCGCTATAGAGAAAAATAACATCTTGCTTAACTTATAAAATGGCAAACTTCAAATCAACTTCATTACAACTTAATAGAATACACACCAGAATATCTTACTTACAAATTTAAACATAAATACAACAAACTGTGTGTCCCAAATGCAAGTGTAATCACAATCCAATTCACAAATCTCACAAGTTTAATGATCTTGAAATGATTACAAGCTTTCTCTCTCTACAATATGTTTCTCTCACTAAAAGCTCTCTCAATGTGTATTCTCCAATATGTGCTACAAGAATTAACAAAGAAGAAAATCTATATATACCCACATGCTTTACAAAAGAAACTAACAACTAACAAAAACATTGACTTTTACATAACAAGACCTTAACTTTGACTTTCCATAATAAGCATGTTGACTTTGACTTTCTTCATTGAGTCTTTGGCTTGAGACATTGACTTTCTTACAATGATCATGAATACAACAAATCTTGCACTAACACAAACCATTAATAAAATACACATCAAAATATCTCACTTATGAATTTAAATAGAAATACAACGAACAACTTAAATCGTCTATAAAATCACAAACCCAATGTACTTAACATTGTCACATTTAAGTTAATCACAAAAAAATAGGTAAGCTACAATAAGCTAGCAAAGGTTAGACTAGTCATTTGCCTTTATCAATCCTCAATTTTTCTAATCTTACAAGCATAAGTTCAACAAGTAAACGTTAACTAACATGTACTTTAATCTATGCATTCACGTTACAATCTCACAAATAATTCATATAACTTCATATTGGTGATTGGTATTTAATATGTCAACAAGTCACTATTGACATAGACAAGTCAGTCTCTTGATGGGTTTATTACCCTGTGGCACTTTCGTCCATGGCAAACACCATCAATACATATTGTACTACTCTTTGCCCTTTTCTTCTCATACACCAAACATTAGCATGCTCACTTTGATTTAATGAATAACACATAGCATGCAATGACACAAAAATCATATTCGAATACCATGTATCCATATTATGCATATATCAAATATAGGTATATTATATTTACTTGGTATTATAACTTACCTTTGTTTCCTTGGAATAACACCTACATAGGTGAAACATAATCATGTAGTCCAGATTTAATCTTAAGCACCTACATCTACTTAACTCGTATAAAGAAAATATCTTTGGTCAAATCCTAATCGGGTTAACCCTTGGTCACCATGACCTGGACTTGCCTCGCTTGGTTGTGGCAATTTGGCATGCATGCTCTAACTCACAACCCATTGGGCCTTTGTGACTTAAACCTCATACCATGGGTCGGAGTCGGACACCTAGGTCGCAACGATCTGACTAGTGACTCATGGCACGGTAGCCACTTTGTCCTTGCGACGTGGACCTGACAACCAAAAATCAACCTAATCCATACTATTTTGTGTATACAACCTCTAAATATTGTATATAACATAATGGCTCATTTGATGATCATTTCCATTTGAAATGTTACCTATTACTATAATATAACGTGTAAATTTTTAAAAAATGCAATACTTTAATAAAAAGTAAACTGAGAGTTACATTGTTATAACATAGATTAAAATACTATAATAAAAAGAAGTATGAAAATTAGGGGTGTTCATCCAAACCGCCCACACCTCGCACCGCAAAGCACGGTTTAAAACTTTCGCGGTGCGTTTGCAGTTTGCATTTTTACCAAACCGCATTATGCGGTGCGATTTACGGTTTTGAGTTACCAAACCGCAGTTCAAACCACACCGCACCACATATTTTGTATGTATATTTTTTATTTTATATAACACACATATATATATATATATAATAATAATAATAATAATAATTTAATATTTAATTATTTATGACTTTATGTAATATTTTTGGATTTGAATAAACAATTAACCAATTGGGAGTCGGAGCTTAAATATCGAGACAAAAGAAAAAATTGGACACGTCACAACTCACACTTCTAATTTAGTTTGAATTTTGTTTTTTTATTTATTAGACTATTTTTAATTATACAATATGTATTTAGGAATCAGTATTGAAACTCTTTATTATCTTGGACTACGGTCACATTGTCATAAATTTTATAATTTTTTAAAATTATAAATTTTGAATTGTAGGCATAAAATATGATAGGGACAAATCGAATAAACCGCATCGTACCACAAAATATGGTGCTGTTTGAGATTGGTTTGTCATTTGTGGCTTGAAAAAATGTTCATAACTTACGGTTTGTGGTTTGACCAAATCGCACCATACTGCACCTCAACGCTGCTAATGAAAATAAATTATTATTTTATACATTAAATTTTTTTTTCAAATCTGATATTCTTATAAAAACAAAAGGAGAAAAAAATACACAAACGAAACTGCAAACTTCAAGGGCTAAGAGAGAAATCAAATTCAAAACACACCCACAGAGAGACAAGAAGAAGAAGAAGAAGAAGAAGAAGAAGAAGAAGAAGAAGATGGAAGCACAAGGTGGACAACAACAATGGATGATGAGCGCACAGCCACAACCGCAACCACAATTTGCTTACGGAGCACCGCCGCCTCCACCGCAACCCTACCACCAGCCTTCCTCTCACGAAGAAGTTCGTACCTTATGGATCGGCGATTTACCCTACTGGGCCGACGAATCCTACCTTCATTCCTGGTTCGCCGCCACTAACGAGGTCTCTAATCCTTACAACTCTCCAACACTCCTCAATTCCTGCTTATTATGTTTACAGTCTGTTATGGCATTTAGGGTTTCCCACAGGCATAGCGTCACAAGGTCTACATGATACCCTACCTATTGAAGGTGCAACAACTTGATTTTGGAAATCGATTGGATTCTAATTTTGTTTGAGAAAAGTCGATGATTAACGTCATAATTAGTATTGAAATTTGATAATTGTTGTTTTGTGTATTTGTAACGAAAACCAGATTCAACTTGAATTCCGGAGGAATTAGGTTTTCATATCGTATCTAGCTTTTCTGAGGGAGTATCGCCAATCCTAACATGTAGTTCCCACTGAGAATTGCACAGGTTGAAAACTCTTTTTTTTAATCCAAAATTCTGTAAATTTGTTTAAAAATTAAGTTGCATCTTAATAGAAATCTGTTAATTCTTGAGCAGTTTTACAGTATTCACCGATTGCGGCATCTATCATATGTTGTTATGTTTCGCTTGCAGGTGCTTTCGATAAAAGTAATACGGAACAAGGCAACTGGCCTTCCAGAGGGTTATGGATTTGTGGAGTTTGCTTCACATGGTACAGCGGAAAGGGTTCTACAATCGTATAATGGAACACAAATTCCAGGAACCGAATTAACTTTTAGGTTGAATTGGGCGTCGTCTGGCATTGGTGAAAGACGTCCTGATGCTGGTCCTGAGCATTCTATTTTTGTGGGTGATTTAGCACCTGATGTTACGGATCATTTATTGCAAGAAACCTTTCGGACTCAATATCCATCTGTTAGAGGAGCGAAGGTTGTGACTGATCCTAACACAGGACGCTCAAAGGGATATGGGTTTGTTAAATTTGCGGATGAGATGGAAAAGAATCGGGCCATGACGGAGATGAATGGGATTTATTGCTCAACTAGGCCCATGCGAATCAGTGCAGCAACACCAAAGAAGACCACAGTCTTCCAACAGCAATATGTGGCACCAAAAGGTAGAATATTTTCTTCTAAATCTTCCAGAATTCTTAGATCATTGAGTCCTATGAATGTCGTAAAGCATCTGAAGGAATATATGTTTATGTATATAGCGTATTTCCCACATAAAAGGTTTTAAGTCCTTTCCTTCCTCATTTGAATCCCTTTTATCATAGTTCACAATAATGTTGCATGGAAGAAAGAGAATGAACTGAAGGGCCATTGGCCCTGCGGTACTTCTTGGAGGTCAAGGGTTCAAGGTGAGGAGTATGTGTCTAGGAAAGCATGAACCAAAGTAAATGTGTGTGATGCATTAAGTTGTAGTTGATTAAAATACAAAACCGTGCTACTCTCATGAACTTAGATTATTTTCTCAATATATATTCTAGATCCATGATGTGCCAAATAGGTTGCTTTAGTTAATGCTTTTGTTTACATTTACTCTTTATTTTCATGATGATTTAATGGATGATAGTTTTCCCCAAACTTGGGTTGAAGATGATGATTAGAGAGCAATAGTGTTGATACTTGTTTGTTTTGTCTGGCTTAATAAACACTTTTCTTGTCATATCCTTTGGCAGGCTTGTATACAGCTCCAGTGCCTACAATTCCTGTGGACAATGATATAACAAATACCACAGTAAGTCGGGTGTTTTTTTATTATAGCGTAGTATTCATGCTTCTTATTTTCATTTTTCTTTCCAATTGCAGGTTTATATTGGCAATCTTGACCCTGTTGTTACAGAGGAGGAACTGAGGCAGATTTTCTTGCAGTTTGGGGAAATAGTCTATGTCAAGATCCCTGCAGCCAAGGGATGTGGGTTTGTGCAGTTTACAGCTAGGTCTGTGTTTAATGTGATAAAAACTTTGAACAATTGTAGGAACTGTCAAAATCTCATTGCTTTTACATATCTCATGCATATTTATGGTCGTCTTTTAAGTGAAACTGTATCTTCATGCTCTCAAAATATGGCGATCATTCTTTCAACTCCATATTGCTGATTGTGAACTATGCAGGACATCTGCTGAAGAAGCAATTCAAAGGATGCATGGAAGCCAGATTGGTCAACTTGTAGTCCATCTTTCTTGGGGCAAGAGCACAACTGCTAAGCAGGTAAACTTTTGGCAGTTTTTTTAGAATTGTATGATATGCAATAAATAGCCCGTTTTAGCAAAAAGTAGTAAAAGATTCATTATGGTCTACAAGCTTAAATTTTCGTAGTTCAAGGTCAAAAGCATGGTTACTGAAATAGTACCCATCATGATCTGCTTTCTAGCGTTTCTTTTTCCACTAAAATTGCAACATAAAGCGGCTCAGAATGATAGGTTTCTCAAATTGTAGCACTCTCTCTCTCTCTCTCTCTCTATATATATATATATATATATATATATATATACACACCTTTGAACAACATCTGGACTTATTCTGCAGGATCCATCTGGAGTCTGGAATCCACAGGCAGATCCAACTCAATGGAGCAGTGCATACTATGGTTATGGACAAGGTTACGATGCTTATGCTTATGGAGCAACTCAGGATCCGTCCTTGTATGCTTATGGTGCATATGGTGGTTATATGCAGTATCCTCAACAGGCAAGACAATTTCCCTATACTTATTGTTCATTGCATTTTTCGAATTGAATTTGAAAACCTCAATATATTACTTATACATGAAGTGATAAGTATGGTGAAGCCTTGGAGCAACAACCAGTAGTGTTACTCCTTTATATGGCTGCATATGATATTTATTATTAGATTTGGGATTCAACTATTTGTCCTTGTGGTTGATTTTCAGGGTGAAGGTGGTCAGGATATGGGAGCAGTGGCAGGTGTTGCACCACCTGTGGAACAAAGGGAGGAAATATATGATCCCTTGGCCACACCAGATGTTGACAAGTAAGTTTTCCCTTTCTCATATTTGTTATTATATTTATATCAAAAGGCATGGTGACATGCAGCAGCCCAAGCTAAGCTACTACTAGGAACCATATATGCATATGAATATTGAATACAGTACACACATATTCACAAGTATTCAAATTTTGTGATGTGCGATATGTTGACAAAATGAGTCTTGTTCAGACGAGAATGTTAAGATGGTTTGCAGTAAAGCTAGAAAAGTAATTGCAGAATGAATGGCTTAAGATATTTTAGATCAAAATGATTTGAATGTTCTTTAAGATGTTAGTGTATTCATTATGTGTAGCAAACTTGCAATAAAATTCCATGATGGTTTGTGTTTGGTGCGTGGGACTGGACAAAATAAAAACTTGTTTGTCCCACTTTTGGCACGACGATTAGACAGACAGTATTGAGTTGGACATAAATGCAATTATTTTGCCCCGTCAAAATAGGTGGAACAGAAAATGGGGAGATGGGCACAAGATAGGTAAATTACCAAACTACCCATATCAAATTAAAAGCTTCCGCAATTCTTTCAAACGCCTATCTTAGTCTCGCCAAGCCAGTTCTGCATTAGAAACCAATAATGGTGTTTTCACTGCTTTTCACATAAAGCTTTAGTTTGAGATATGCATTTTTACATAAGGATGATGGTTGCTTGTTATGTTGTAGGTTAAATTCTGCATATGTTGCTATACATGGAAGTGCGATCTTGGGGCGTCCCTTGTGGCAGAAAACGTCGTCTTTTTCAATACAAGCGTAGCTACCAACACCCAACAGGGTAATGTAATGCTGAAGATCGAAGCATGCCTCAGGCAACCTAATATGATTCGGAACCATCATATCATATTTCACAGAAGAAAAACGAAGCTCGTTTACGGAGTTGTTGGCAATAGAAAGAAGCTATATGTACTTTTGTATCAAAGCTGAGACTTCTATCGATGTACGTTGGTGGTTAGTTTGGCATGCAATTGATTTCGATGATCCCCAACTTATGATACATTTTGTAATTGTATTCATGAATGAAAATTGCAATCTGATCTTTACTTCATTTCGAAGTCGAAACTAACCTCTCAACAATGGTCTATACATCAAGCTCAATCCAGCTGCAACCAGCCATCTTTTTTAAACCTAAACAATCCATCGTCTTTCGAATCTCGGTTGACTCATCCCATCTACTCGAACCTGCATAACTATTCGACACCGAAGCCAGAGTTCCGCCACTCGCACCTTTCTCTACAACAGCCCGACTAACTTGTTCAAGCATCACCTCATTCCCATGAACCCTACAACCACTAACCAACGCACTCCAAACCGGCCCGTCTGGTTCTACACCCATACCCCTAACAAAATCCTCTGCTTCTTTGAACCGCCCGGCTCGTGCATACAAGTCCACAACACAACCATAATGCCGCTCGTGAGCTGTGATGCCATATGCATCAACCATGGCCTTGAACACCATCAACCCTTCATCAACTAGCCCAGCATGGCTGCATGCGGTTAACAAACCGATAAACGTAACATCATCTGGTGCAATCCCATTAACCAACATGAGACCAAAGAGTGGCAATGCGTGATGACCAAGGCCGTTCATCGCAACCCCACTAATCATGGTGCTCCAAGAGACTTTATCCTTGAATCTAAGGTTTTTAAACACCCGGATTGCCTTCCCGATGCTGCCGCATTTGACATACGAGTTAACCAAAGCGTTACCCACGTTTCCTTCGACTGGTATATCATATCTTTCTTGAACGTAAGAGTGCACCCATTCGCACAAACTCAAGGACCCGAGTGAAGCACACGCGGCCAAGAGATTGACTATGGTGGCCTCATTCGGGTTAACACCTCCTCTTTTCACCATCTCATCGAAAACATTAATTGCGGTTTCACAAAAACCCCATTGTACAAAACCACCCACCCTTGTGCTCCAAGAAACCACATCTCTCTTAGGCATTTTATCAAACAGGTACTGGGCATCCTCTAAAGCCCCAACTTTCACATAAAAATGCAATAATGCATTATCAAATATCACATTTCCTTGATCAAAACTCTTTAATCCATAACAATGAACAGATTTCCCAACCTTCAACGATCTTAAACTAGAACAAGCAGATAAAACACTAACAAGCGTATTAGCATTAGGGTCTACATCCATCAAAGAAAACATAACAATGGCATCATCAGCAAACCCACATTTCGAAAACCCAGAAATGATCGAAGTCCATGAAACCACAGTAGGATAAACAATCATTTGAAAAACCCTATAAGCATAAACGATATCATTTCGAATAACATAAAAATGGATGAATGAGTTTTGGATATACGTATGAGAAAAATGACCAGATTTTATGACATGGGCATGGATTTCTTGACCTTTATAATTGAAGGAGTTTGACAAGCAACATGCTTTGAGAGCATAATTGAAGGTAAAATGGTTGTGGGTATTTGGGTTTTGGAGCATTTGATTGTAGAGAGCAAAGGCATGTTGTGGGGTGTGTGATTTCACGAACGAAGCAAGATGTGTGTTGAGTTCATGTGGTTTTGAAGATTTAAGAACATGGGCTTTGATTTGGGCGAGTTGCTTGCAACAAAAAACATGAAGAAGAGGCTTTATTTGCATGTTTGATATCTTCTTGGATGATCATATCACAAGAAAGAAACTATGGTACGTGTTGGAGCAAATATTTGTACAAAAGAATATATGTGAAAAAGCACAATAAAAATCTCTTGTCCTAAAATCTCAGTCTCATTCCTGTTCGACCAATGAAATTGGTGGACATGAATGGGACATAATAATTTGGGACATAAGATTTTTATCCGAAAACAATAAAATATGAAATATATAATTGAATATATAGAAATAGAACAAAATCTATTTTTGTCATGGAACCTGTCTTTAAAGACACCAATGTGTTGCGGTATTTTTTGGCTCATTCACGTTGTGTTCTCTAATCTGGAGAGAAAAGAAAAGAAATGGAGGGAAAAAAAGAAAAGAAAAATAATTTTTTTTATTTGTGTTTTCAAAAGAGAAGGAAAAGGAAATGAAATAAAATAGTTTTTCATGTTCTTGAACAACAGATAAAGGAAATGAAAGATGTCATTTTTACAAATATACCCTTATAAAAATATATTATTTATAATGAAAGATTGAATAGTTTTATAATTTTAATAATTTCAGTAATTTTTTTAAATGATTTTAACTTCTTTCCTTTCCTTTCCTTCCATTTATTCCCACATTTGGGAGAAAAGTTTTGTGAGTAAACTTATCATTATTTTCCTTCCGTTTCCTTTTCTTTCTCTCCTAAAAAATTTCGAGAACACGAGTTTTTCCCCTTTCCTCCCTTTCGCTCTCTTTTTTTCCCTTTCCTTCATAAAAAGAGTTTCGAGAACACAACGTCAGTGATTGAGGCTAGTCAAGGGCTAGTATCAACCCGGGACTTGTTTTGTATATGGGCAATTCGTCTCACCCTTTACCAAGCGAGTTACACACCAAAGACTATGTAATCAATGATACAATATTACTTGACAAATTTACATTATGAACAATTACAAGATCTATTGGCTATCAGGGGCGAATGCAACTACAAATTGGTGGGGGACTAAAACAAAAAAATTATGTTTTTTGTAGGTTGAAAACAATTCTTTTTAACATCCTATCATGGTTCCCCAGTGTTTTTCTGTCGGTGCCCCTACCAACCAAAAAAATCAAAGAAAGTACCTCAAAATGAACCAAAAACCCAAACAAGTCTTTTGAAGTCAACCAAAAAATCGAAAAAGTCCATCAAAATCGACAAAAAGAAACTTAAAAATCCCTCGAAATTAACCGAAAAACTTCAAAAATCTCTCGAAACCGTAGAATTAGGCTAAAAACACATCGAACAACCTTGCGAACCTTTAACCTACCTTAAAGTGCCCCAGTATGCAAAAATCCTGGATCCGCCACTGTTGGCTATTGATCAAAATGAATACAAAAATAGGGGGATAAACTGAGCGTTTATTACATTTGTAGGGGAAAATCGTTTCAAAATAAAAACTAAAACAAGCTTTGTATATTTTTGATGCATTTTAACGTATAGTAAAATGCAACAGATAGTAAGAAAGTGAATATTGATTTTCGATTAAAAATTTCGTGGTCTGGGTTTTATATTTTAACGGTTTTTGAATTTTTGAACATGCCTAATCATATACATGTATAGTGTTGGGTTCACACGAGAACAGAGTCAAAAGTAAAGAAAACTCGAGAACACTTATATCATATGTGATTTTACACTGAAATCACATGTGATCACGATTACAATCAATGCAAGCGCTTGCAGGATAAAAATTACCACTCTCACTTACCTTATCAGGTAACATCCTCAACCATTAAAATGAATTGTTGATAAACATCTCGTACCTGGTAAATGTTAATTGGGTAAGAGTTTGCTTACCGGGTAAAATCTCAATCCTTACCATGCCTCTTCTCGGTAAGATTCTTATGGGTCGTTAATTAAACGCTTACCCAGTCATTTACCTTACCGGATGAAGATGGAAATTGCCGAAAATCTTACCCGGGTAAGACCGATGATAGGTGTTAATGTATATGTGTAGAGGGCCCAGGCCCATGTCAGTATAGGGCCCAAGCCCATATAGTCTATGTATAAATATGTTGTATCTTGTAGTCTAGGTTAGATTACTCATTATTTACTTTTCATATTGTACGTTTTCTCTCAATCAATATATCGAGTTTTCAAACCTTCAGCATATTTATCGTCTCCTTCAATCATATTCATCTTCTAACATGGTATCAGAGCCAGGTTTACCTTTTGAAATGAATGAGTTTAATTCTACTTCTTCTTTTGATCTTATTCATTCTGATGTATGGGGACCAACACCACATCCATCCATGGGGGGTGCTCGATATTTTGTTATTTTTATTGATGACCATACACGTTTCACATGGATATATCTCATGAAACATCGTTCGGAACTACCCTAAATTTATATTATGTTTGCCCGAATGATTCACACCCAGTTCTCAAAATCTATAAAGATTCTTAGAGCTGACAATGCTATGGAATACAAAGAGTCATCTCTTCTCTCCTTTCTTCAATCTCAGGGGACTCTCTCTCAGTACTCCTGTCCCGACACATCTCCTCAAAATGGTCGTGCCGAACGCAAACACCGTCATATTCTTGATACGGTTCGCACTCTTCTCATCTCTGCTAAATGTCCAGAACGTTTTTGGGGTGAAGCTGCTTTCACTGCAGTTTATACTATCAATCGTCATCCTACTCCCATTCTTAATAATAAGTCTCCTTATGAGGCTCTTCATGAGGTCACCCCTGCCTATGAACTTCTAAAAGTTTGGGGCTTGTTTTGTTCAACTACAATCTCATGAACATACCAAACTTGAACCTCGCTCCAGACTTTGCTACTTCCTTGGATATGGTATTGAACATAAGGGTTATCGCTGCTGGGATCCTATCTCCCAGCGTCTTCGTATATCTCGTCACGTTACTTTCTGGGAGCATGTTCCTTTTTCTTCTATATCCAAGTTTCGTAAGTCTCATAATCACACCACTCCGTTCTTCACTGATGCTTCCGTCTCATTGGACTCACTCCAATCTGACATCATATCACCTCCACCTGTTGTTCCAACTCCTTATGAGTCTGCCTCTCCTTCAGAGTCTCCTGCCCCCACACAGCCTGCCTCTCCTAGTTTTCCTGATCAACATCAATCATCTGCTTCATCCGCACAACCAACATCTGAGGTGCCTGTTGAGTCTTTGGCTCCTGGAAGTTCTCAATCTCATAATGTTAGACGATCAGATCGGGTAAGACAAGTTCATTCTCATCTTCGTGATTATCATGTTTATGCTACTCTGCTGTCAAATCATGAACCTACTTCCTACAAGGAAGCCTCCTCTAACCCTGATTGGCAGAAAGCTATGGATGAGGAACTTCAGGCCCTTGACAAAGCTCAGACATGGGAATCTGTCCCTCTTCCACCAGGCAAGTCACCCATTGGCTCTAAATGGGTGTTCAAAATCAAGACAAAATCTGATGGCTCTATTGATCGGTACAAAGCTCGTCTTGTGGTCAAGGGCTTCAATCAAGAGTACAGTATTGATTATGAGGAGACTTTTGCACCTGTTGCTCGAGTCACTTCTGTTCGCAGTCTCCTAGACATCGCAACTACAAAACAATGGCCTCTCTTTCAGATGGATGTTAAGAATGTCTTTTTGAACGGTGACTTATCTGAGGAAGTCTACATGACACCTCCTCCAGGCGTTCGACTTCCACAAGGTCATGTTTGTCGTCTTTAGAAGGCTCTTTATGGACTCAAGCAAGCTCTGCGAGCTTGGTTTGAGAAATTCAGTTCCACAGTTACCTCTCTGGGCTTCTCACCCAGCAACTATGATTCAGGACTGTTTACTGGGACCACTGAGGCTGGTACAATCTTACTTCTGAAATGACCATTGACTATGGTGGCCTCATTCGGGTTAACACCTCCTCTTTTCACCATCTCATCGAAAACATTAATTGCGGTTTCACAAAAACCCCATTGTACAAAACCACCCACCCTTGTGCTCCAAGAAACCACATCTCTCTTAGGCATTTTATCAAACAGGTACTGGGCATCCTCTAAAGCCCCAACTTTCACATAAAAATGCAATAATGCATTATCAAATATCACATTTCCTTGATCAAAACTCTTTAATCCATAACAATGAACAGATTTCCCAACCTTCAACGATCTTAAACTAGAACAAGCAGATAAAACACTAACAAGCGTATTAGCATTAGGGTCTACATCCATCAAAGAAAACATAACAATGGCATCATCAGCAAACCCACATTTCGAAAACCCAGAAATGATCGAAGTCCATGAAACCACAGTAGGATAAACAATCATTTGAAAAACCCTATAAGCATAAACGATATCATTTCGAATAACATAAAAATGGATGAATGAGTTTTGGATATACGTATGAGAAAAATGACCAGATTTTATGACATGGGCATGGATTTCTTGACCTTTATAATTGAAGGAGTTTGACAAGCAACATGCTTTGAGAGCATAATTGAAGGTAAAATGGTTGTGGGTATTTGGGTTTTGGAGCATTTGATTGTAGAGAGCAAAGGCATGTTGTGGGGTGTGTGATTTCACGAACGAAGCAAGATGTGTGTTGAGTTCATGTGGTTTTGAAGATTTAAGAACATGGGCTTTGATTTGGGCGAGTTGCTTGCAACAAAAAACATGAAGAAGAGGCTTTATTTGCATGTTTGATATCTTCTTGGATGATCATATCACAAGAAAGAAACTATGGTACGTGTTGGAGCAAATATTTGTACAAAAGAATATATGTGAAAAAGCACAATAAAAATCTCTTGTCCTAAAATCTCAGTCTCATTCCTGTTCGACCAATGAAATTGGTGGACATGAATGGGACATAATAATTTGGGACATAAGATTTTTATCCGAAAACAATAAAATATGAAATATATAATTGAATATATAGAAATAGAACAAAATCTATTTTTGTCATGGAACCTGTCTTTAAAGACACCAATGTGTTGCGGTATTTTTTGGCTCATTCACGTTGTGTTCTCTAATCTGGAGAGAAAAGAAAAGAAATGGAGGGAAAAAAAGAAAAGAAAAATAATTTTTTTTATTTGTGTTTTCAAAAGAGAAGGAAAAGGAAATGAAATAAAATAGTTTTTCATGTTCTTGAACAACAGATAAAGGAAATGAAAGATGTCATTTTTACAAATATACCCTTATAAAAATATATTATTTATAATGAAAGATTGAATAGTTTTATAATTTTAATAATTTCAGTAATTTTTTTAAATGATTTTAACTTCTTTCCTTTCCTTTCCTTCCATTTATTCCCACATTTGGGAGAAAAGTTTTGTGAGTAAACTTATCATTATTTTCCTTCCGTTTCCTTTTCTTTCTCTCCTAAAAAATTTCGAGAACACGAGTTTTTCCCCTTTCCTCCCTTTCGCTCTCTTTTTTTCCCTTTCCTTCATAAAAAGAGTTTCGAGAACACAACGTCAGTGATTGAGGCTAGTCAAGGGCTAGTATCAACCCGGGACTTGTTTTGTATATGGGCAATTCGTCTCACCCTTTACCAAGCGAGTTACACACCAAAGACTATGTAATCAATGATACAATATTACTTGACAAATTTACATTATGAACAATTACAAGATCTATTGGCTATCAGGGGCGAATGCAACTACAAATTGGTGGGGGACTAAAACAAAAAAATTATGTTTTTTGTAGGTTGAAAACAATTCTTTTTAACATCCTATCATGGTTCCCCAGTGTTTTTCTGTCGGTGCCCCTACCAACCAAAAAAATCAAAGAAAGTACCTCAAAATGAACCAAAAACCCAAACAAGTCTTTTGAAGTCAACCAAAAAATCGAAAAAGTCCATCAAAATCGACAAAAAGAAACTTAAAAATCCCTCGAAATTAACCGAAAAACTTCAAAAATCTCTCGAAACCGTAGAATTAGGCTAAAAACACATCGAACAACCTTGCGAACCTTTAACCTACCTTAAAGTGCCCCAGTATGCAAAAATCCTGGATCCGCCACTGTTGGCTATTGATCAAAATGAATACAAAAATAGGGGGATAAACTGAGCGTTTATTACATTTGTAGGGGAAAATCGTTTCAAAATAAAAACTAAAACAAGCTTTGTATATTTTTGATGCATTTTAACGTATAGTAAAATGCAACAGATAGTAAGAAAGTGAATATTGATTTTCGATTAAAAATTTCGTGGTCTGGGTTTTATATTTTAACGGTTTTTGAATTTTTGAACATGCCTAATCATATACATGTATAGTGTTGGGTTCACACGAGAACAGAGTCAAAAGTAAAGAAAACTCGAGAACACTTATATCATATGTGATTTTACACTGAAATCACATGTGATCACGATTACAATCAATGCAAGCGCTTGCAGGATAAAAATTACCACTCTCACTTACCTTATCAGGTAACATCCTCAACCATTAAAATGAATTGTTGATAAACATCTCGTACCTGGTAAATGTTAATTGGGTAAGAGTTTGCTTACCGGGTAAAATCTCAATCCTTACCATGCCTCTTCTCGGTAAGATTCTTATGGGTCGTTAATTAAACGCTTACCCAGTCATTTACCTTACCGGATGAAGATGGAAATTGCCGAAAATCTTACCCGGGTAAGACCGATGATAGGTGTTAATGTATATGTGTAGAGGGCCCAGGCCCATGTCAGTATAGGGCCCAAGCCCATATAGTCTATGTATAAATATGTTGTATCTTGTAGTCTAGGTTAGATTACTCATTATTTACTTTTCATATTGTACGTTTTCTCTCAATCAATATATCGAGTTTTCAAACCTTCAGCATATTTATCGTCTCCTTCAATCATATTCATCTTCTAACATGGTATCAGAGCCAGGTTTACCTTTTGAAATGAATGAGTTTAATTCTACTTCTTCTTTTGATCTTATTCATTCTGATGTATGGGGACCAACACCACATCCATCCATGGGGGGTGCTCGATATTTTGTTATTTTTATTGATGACCATACACGTTTCACATGGATATATCTCATGAAACATCGTTCGGAACTACCCTAAATTTATATTATGTTTGCCCGAATGATTCACACCCAGTTCTCAAAATCTATAAAGATTCTTAGAGCTGACAATGCTATGGAATACAAAGAGTCATCTCTTCTCTCCTTTCTTCAATCTCAGGGGACTCTCTCTCAGTACTCCTGTCCCGACACATCTCCTCAAAATGGTCGTGCCGAACGCAAACACCGTCATATTCTTGATACGGTTCGCACTCTTCTCATCTCTGCTAAATGTCCAGAACGTTTTTGGGGTGAAGCTGCTTTCACTGCAGTTTATACTATCAATCGTCATCCTACTCCCATTCTTAATAATAAGTCTCCTTATGAGGCTCTTCATGAGGTCACCCCTGCCTATGAACTTCTAAAAGTTTGGGGCTTGTTTTGTTCAACTACAATCTCATGAACATACCAAACTTGAACCTCGCTCCAGACTTTGCTACTTCCTTGGATATGGTATTGAACATAAGGGTTATCGCTGCTGGGATCCTATCTCCCAGCGTCTTCGTATATCTCGTCACGTTACTTTCTGGGAGCATGTTCCTTTTTCTTCTATATCCAAGTTTCGTAAGTCTCATAATCACACCACTCCGTTCTTCACTGATGCTTCCGTCTCATTGGACTCACTCCAATCTGACATCATATCACCTCCACCTGTTGTTCCAACTCCTTATGAGTCTGCCTCTCCTTCAGAGTCTCCTGCCCCCACACAGCCTGCCTCTCCTAGTTTTCCTGATCAACATCAATCATCTGCTTCATCCGCACAACCAACATCTGAGGTGCCTGTTGAGTCTTTGGCTCCTGGAAGTTCTCAATCTCATAATGTTAGACGATCAGATCGGGTAAGACAAGTTCATTCTCATCTTCGTGATTATCATGTTTATGCTACTCTGCTGTCAAATCATGAACCTACTTCCTACAAGGAAGCCTCCTCTAACCCTGATTGGCAGAAAGCTATGGATGAGGAACTTCAGGCCCTTGACAAAGCTCAGACATGGGAATCTGTCCCTCTTCCACCAGGCAAGTCACCCATTGGCTCTAAATGGGTGTTCAAAATCAAGACAAAATCTGATGGCTCTATTGATCGGTACAAAGCTCGTCTTGTGGTCAAGGGCTTCAATCAAGAGTACAGTATTGATTATGAGGAGACTTTTGCACCTGTTGCTCGAGTCACTTCTGTTCGCAGTCTCCTAGACATCGCAACTACAAAACAATGGCCTCTCTTTCAGATGGATGTTAAGAATGTCTTTTTGAACGGTGACTTATCTGAGGAAGTCTACATGACACCTCCTCCAGGCGTTCGACTTCCACAAGGTCATGTTTGTCGTCTTTAGAAGGCTCTTTATGGACTCAAGCAAGCTCTGCGAGCTTGGTTTGAGAAATTCAGTTCCACAGTTACCTCTCTGGGCTTCTCACCCAGCAACTATGATTCAGGACTGTTTACTGGGACCACTGAGGCTGGTACAATCTTACTTCTGAAATGACCATTGACTATGGTGGCCTCATTCGGGTTAACACCTCCTCTTTTCACCATCTCATCGAAAACATTAATTGCGGTTTCACAAAAACCCCATTGTACAAAACCACCCACCCTTGTGCTCCAAGAAACCACATCTCTCTTAGGCATTTTATCAAACAGGTACTGGGCATCCTCTAAAGCCCCAACTTTCACATAAAAATGCAATAATGCATTATCAAATATCACATTTCCTTGATCAAAACTCTTTAATCCATAACAATGAACAGATTTCCCAACCTTCAACGATCTTAAACTAGAACAAGCAGATAAAACACTAACAAGCGTATTAGCATTAGGGTCTACATCCATCAAAGAAAACATAACAATGGCATCATCAGCAAACCCACATTTCGAAAACCCAGAAATGATCGAAGTCCATGAAACCACAGTAGGATAAACAATCATTTGAAAAACCCTATAAGCATAAACGATATCATTTCGAATAACATAAAAATGGATGAATGAGTTTTGGATATACGTATGAGAAAAATGACCAGATTTTATGACATGGGCATGGATTTCTTGACCTTTATAATTGAAGGAGTTTGACAAGCAACATGCTTTGAGAGCATAATTGAAGGTAAAATGGTTGTGGGTATTTGGGTTTTGGAGCATTTGATTGTAGAGAGCAAAGGCATGTTGTGGGGTGTGTGATTTCACGAACGAAGCAAGATGTGTGTTGAGTTCATGTGGTTTTGAAGATTTAAGAACATGGGCTTTGATTTGGGCGAGTTGCTTGCAACAAAAAACATGAAGAAGAGGCTTTATTTGCATGTTTGATATCTTCTTGGATGATCATATCACAAGAAAGAAACTATGGTACGTGTTGGAGCAAATATTTGTACAAAAGAATATATGTGAAAAAGCACAATAAAAATCTCTTGTCCTAAAATCTCAGTCTCATTCCTGTTCGACCAATGAAATTGGTGGACATGAATGGGACATAATAATTTGGGACATAAGATTTTTATCCGAAAACAATAAAATATGAAATATATAATTGAATATATAGAAATAGAACAAAATCTATTTTTGTCATGGAACCTGTCTTTAAAGACACCAATGTGTTGCGGTATTTTTTGGCTCATTCACGTTGTGTTCTCTAATCTGGAGAGAAAAGAAAAGAAATGGAGGGAAAAAAAGAAAAGAAAAATAATTTTTTTTATTTGTGTTTTCAAAAGAGAAGGAAAAGGAAATGAAATAAAATAGTTTTTCATGTTCTTGAACAACAGATAAAGGAAATGAAAGATGTCATTTTTACAAATATACCCTTATAAAAATATATTATTTATAATGAAAGATTGAATAGTTTTATAATTTTAATAATTTCAGTAATTTTTTTAAATGATTTTAACTTCTTTCCTTTCCTTTCCTTCCATTTATTCCCACATTTGGGAGAAAAGTTTTGTGAGTAAACTTATCATTATTTTCCTTCCGTTTCCTTTTCTTTCTCTCCTAAAAAATTTCGAGAACACGAGTTTTTCCCCTTTCCTCCCTTTCGCTCTCTTTTTTTCCCTTTCCTTCATAAAAAGAGTTTCGAGAACACAACGTCAGTGATTGAGGCTAGTCAAGGGCTAGTATCAACCCGGGACTTGTTTTGTATATGGGCAATTCGTCTCACCCTTTACCAAGCGAGTTACACACCAAAGACTATGTAATCAATGATACAATATTACTTGACAAATTTACATTATGAACAATTACAAGATCTATTGGCTATCAGGGGCGAATGCAACTACAAATTGGTGGGGGACTAAAACAAAAAAATTATGTTTTTTGTAGGTTGAAAACAATTCTTTTTAACATCCTATCATGGTTCCCCAGTGTTTTTCTGTCGGTGCCCCTACCAACCAAAAAAATCAAAGAAAGTACCTCAAAATGAACCAAAAACCCAAACAAGTCTTTTGAAGTCAACCAAAAAATCGAAAAAGTCCATCAAAATCGACAAAAAGAAACTTAAAAATCCCTCGAAATTAACCGAAAAACTTCAAAAATCTCTCGAAACCGTAGAATTAGGCTAAAAACACATCGAACAACCTTGCGAACCTTTAACCTACCTTAAAGTGCCCCAGTATGCAAAAATCCTGGATCCGCCACTGTTGGCTATTGATCAAAATGAATACAAAAATAGGGGGATAAACTGAGCGTTTATTACATTTGTAGGGGAAAATCGTTTCAAAATAAAAACTAAAACAAGCTTTGTATATTTTTGATGCATTTTAACGTATAGTAAAATGCAACAGATAGTAAGAAAGTGAATATTGATTTTCGATTAAAAATTTCGTGGTCTGGGTTTTATATTTTAACGGTTTTTGAATTTTTGAACATGCCTAATCATATACATGTATAGTGTTGGGTTCACACGAGAACAGAGTCAAAAGTAAAGAAAACTCGAGAACACTTATATCATATGTGATTTTACACTGAAATCACATGTGATCACGATTACAATCAATGCAAGCGCTTGCAGGATAAAAATTACCACTCTCACTTACCTTATCAGGTAACATCCTCAACCATTAAAATGAATTGTTGATAAACATCTCGTACCTGGTAAATGTTAATTGGGTAAGAGTTTGCTTACCGGGTAAAATCTCAATCCTTACCATGCCTCTTCTCGGTAAGATTCTTATGGGTCGTTAATTAAACGCTTACCCAGTCATTTACCTTACCGGATGAAGATGGAAATTGCCGAAAATCTTACCCGGGTAAGACCGATGATAGGTGTTAATGTATATGTGTAGAGGGCCCAGGCCCATGTCAGTATAGGGCCCAAGCCCATATAGTCTATGTATAAATATGTTGTATCTTGTAGTCTAGGTTAGATTACTCATTATTTACTTTTCATATTGTACGTTTTCTCTCAATCAATATATCGAGTTTTCAAACCTTCAGCATATTTATCGTCTCCTTCAATCATATTCATCTTCTAACATGGTATCAGAGCCAGGTTTACCTTTTGAAATGAATGAGTTTAATTCTACTTCTTCTTTTGATCTTATTCATTCTGATGTATGGGGACCAACACCACATCCATCCATGGGGGGTGCTCGATATTTTGTTATTTTTATTGATGACCATACACGTTTCACATGGATATATCTCATGAAACATCGTTCGGAACTACCCTAAATTTATATTATGTTTGCCCGAATGATTCACACCCAGTTCTCAAAATCTATAAAGATTCTTAGAGCTGACAATGCTATGGAATACAAAGAGTCATCTCTTCTCTCCTTTCTTCAATCTCAGGGGACTCTCTCTCAGTACTCCTGTCCCGACACATCTCCTCAAAATGGTCGTGCCGAACGCAAACACCGTCATATTCTTGATACGGTTCGCACTCTTCTCATCTCTGCTAAATGTCCAGAACGTTTTTGGGGTGAAGCTGCTTTCACTGCAGTTTATACTATCAATCGTCATCCTACTCCCATTCTTAATAATAAGTCTCCTTATGAGGCTCTTCATGAGGTCACCCCTGCCTATGAACTTCTAAAAGTTTGGGGCTTGTTTTGTTCAACTACAATCTCATGAACATACCAAACTTGAACCTCGCTCCAGACTTTGCTACTTCCTTGGATATGGTATTGAACATAAGGGTTATCGCTGCTGGGATCCTATCTCCCAGCGTCTTCGTATATCTCGTCACGTTACTTTCTGGGAGCATGTTCCTTTTTCTTCTATATCCAAGTTTCGTAAGTCTCATAATCACACCACTCCGTTCTTCACTGATGCTTCCGTCTCATTGGACTCACTCCAATCTGACATCATATCACCTCCACCTGTTGTTCCAACTCCTTATGAGTCTGCCTCTCCTTCAGAGTCTCCTGCCCCCACACAGCCTGCCTCTCCTAGTTTTCCTGATCAACATCAATCATCTGCTTCATCCGCACAACCAACATCTGAGGTGCCTGTTGAGTCTTTGGCTCCTGGAAGTTCTCAATCTCATAATGTTAGACGATCAGATCGGGTAAGACAAGTTCATTCTCATCTTCGTGATTATCATGTTTATGCTACTCTGCTGTCAAATCATGAACCTACTTCCTACAAGGAAGCCTCCTCTAACCCTGATTGGCAGAAAGCTATGGATGAGGAACTTCAGGCCCTTGACAAAGCTCAGACATGGGAATCTGTCCCTCTTCCACCAGGCAAGTCACCCATTGGCTCTAAATGGGTGTTCAAAATCAAGACAAAATCTGATGGCTCTATTGATCGGTACAAAGCTCGTCTTGTGGTCAAGGGCTTCAATCAAGAGTACAGTATTGATTATGAGGAGACTTTTGCACCTGTTGCTCGAGTCACTTCTGTTCGCAGTCTCCTAGACATCGCAACTACAAAACAATGGCCTCTCTTTCAGATGGATGTTAAGAATGTCTTTT
Source organism: Arctium lappa (assembly GCA_023525745.1). Lineage (NCBI taxonomy): Eukaryota > Viridiplantae > Streptophyta > Magnoliopsida > Asterales > Asteraceae > Arctium > Arctium lappa. The sequence continues at coordinate 12,843,871 of CM042056.1, read as the reverse complement.
TGAACGGTGACTTATCTGAGGAAGTCTACATGACACCTCCTCCAGGCGTTCGACTTCCACAAGGTCATGTTTGTCGTCTTTAGAAGGCTCTTTATGGACTCAAGCAAGCTCTGCGAGCTTGGTTTGAGAAATTCAGTTCCACAGTTACCTCTCTGGGCTTCTCACCCAGCAACTATGATTCAGGACTGTTTACTGGGACCACTGAGGCTGGTACAATCTTACTTCTCCTGTATGTGGATGATATGATTATTACTGGTAGTGACTCTACAGGCATGTCTAATCTCAAGACATCTCTCAGCTCCTGTTTTGAGATGAAGGATCTTGGTTCTTTACACTATTTTCTTGGTCTTGAGGTGCTCTCCAATCCATCGGAATTTATCTTTGTCAAGCCAAATACACCTCAGATCTTTTGTCAAAAGCTGGGATTACTGACAACAAAACTGCATCCACTCCTCTTGAGCACAACCTTCATTTGGCTCCGAATGCTGGACCTCCTTTGCGTGATCCTACTTTATATCGCCAGTTAGTGGGGTCACTTGTCTACCTGACAGTAACTCGACCTGATATTGCCTATGTTGTTCATACTGCCAATCAGTTCATGTCTGCACCCTGTTCTGATCACTACACTGATGTCCTGAGCATTCTTCGATATTTAAAAGGGACCATGTTTCATGGTCTTCATTTTCCATCCACATCATCATTGACTTTGCGAGGTTTTTCTGATGTTGATTGGGACAGTGACATGACTAATCGTCGCTCCACTACCGACTACTGTTTCTTTCTTGGAGACTCTCTTATATCTTGGCGGAGTAAGAAACAATCTCTCACAGCTCGATCCAGTACTGAAGCTGAGTATCGAGCACTAGCTGACACGGCTCAAGAACTTGTGTGGTTACGCTGGCTACTCTCTGACATGGGGGCTCCTCAACAGTCTCCAACTCCATTGTGGTGTGACAACAACAGTGCGATTCAGATTGCTCACAATGATGTCTTTCACGAGCGCACAAAACATATTGAAATTGACTGTCACTTTGTTCGTCAACATGTGACTCGTAAGATGATCCAACTTCTTCCTATTTCAACTCTTGATCAACCGACCGACATTTTCACTAAAGCTCATCTACCAGGACGGTTTCGTGATCTAGTTTCCAAACTCCATCTGGCTCATTCTTCTCCCGATTGAGTTTGAGGGGGGATGTTAATGTATATGTGTAGAGGGCCCAGGCCCATGTCAGTATAGGGCCCAAACCCATATAGTCTATGTATAAATATGTTGTATCTTGTAGTCTATGTTAGATTACTCATTATTTACTTTTCATATTGTACGTTTTCTCTCAATCAATATATCGAGGTTTCAAACCTTCAGCATATTTATCGTCTCCTTCAATCATATTCATCTTCTAACACTAACTACGATTACTAACCACCATCAAATTAAAAACACACATAAACCAAGTACTAAAATAAAACCTTTTAAGATCTCAGAAACCACACACTGACATGGGTCTGGGCCCTCTACACATATACATTAACAATAAGGATGGAGAGTTTTACCCGATAAATGAGGGTGACGACTCTTACCCAGTAAGCGTTTACTGAGTAAATTATTGCATATGATATCGTTTTTATGGACTACAATCTTATCCGGTAAAGTAAATTAGAGTGTTAATTCTTACCGATAAGTGCTTATCGAGTAAGCATTTAAATAAACAACCCCTAAATCTTTACCATACTCATCCGATAAGCGTTTGGTAAACAATCCCTTAATTCATATAACGTTTATATAAACCATGTAAACTAGGTAAAACAAAAAATATGAGACTTGTCACAATTTATATATATATATATATATATATATATATATATATATATATATAGGGCAAGGATCATTTGTTAACCACTAAATTGTTGTTAACTTTATGAACCTTGTTCAACCAATAGAAATGCATCTTTGGTGGTTGTTTTCATGTTTTGTATCTTTAATGCAAAAGGATAGAAAGGTCATTTCATAATTACATAATATTTCATTTATTTGCTTGGGGGTTACAATAATGAATCCTCCTTGATTATAGTGTAGGTTATGAATTCATGATTTTTTCCATCTTCAAAATAATTGTTAAAATCATATGAATATTTTCAAAGTCTTCAATTTCATATGTTTGTCAAAATCGTTAATGGTTGTCTTCAAAAACTTTATACAATATTCATTTTAATTCAGAGAATCTCATGAACATCCCGACAATGAACGCAACAACGTCCTCCGACATTATGATTTCCGTCCTCCATAACAACGTCGATGGAAGTGCAATTGATGAAACTTTGTCGAACCCGGGAACACAGAATATGGATGAAGAAATTCAAAATCAACTCGTAAACCATGAACTTGAAAATGAGAGTAACTGTATATGCACAGTGGATGTATTCGAATCAAACAACAAAAATTATATTGGTTAGTTTTTTTTATTTTTTTAATATTTTTGAGTTGTTTTCATTATTTAGTTCATCAATGTTTTCATTAAAACAAAAAATTCCACCGGTAATTTACAATCGTGAATCATTGTTAAATGTGGTTTTTTTTTTCAGTGGTCATCCATGTCTTCATCCTTGTTAAATGTGGGCGCTGAACATATGTGAATACACTGCACAAAATTGGAAAACGTATGAATATACGTGTGAACACATAGATGTTAAAATGTTGTGTTCTTGAAATGCATGTGGGTATAAACACACATGTTCGTGTAGAGAATACCTCATATGAATTTGACTTTAGTTTTTTAGGTTTCTCAAATTCTTCCTTTTTCAAACTTGGTGTTTTAATTACTGAATATTTGTTTTTACGTAATTAAAATAACTATCAACAAGTTTAGCCATTGGAAGATTTAAAATATATTGTTGTATAAAATTTAGGACTGTAAATGAATCGAACGAATACGAACAGAGATTTGTTCATATTCGTTTGTTTAAATTAATCGAACAAGCGAACAAACACGAAGAGTAAATGAACAAACTTTTTTGTGTTTATGTTCGTTCATTAAAGCATGTGTTTGCTTATTCATTCATGTTATTTCGTTAAAATACTAAACGAACGTAAACGAGCTAACATAAATAAACGTAGATACACATAAACAAACGAACAGAGACGAACAATATTGCATGTATGTTTGAACACACAGATGTTCATATGTTGGGTTCTTGAAAGGCAAATGTATGAAGACACGTGTTCATGTAGTAATAATTAAATTTGTATGAACAATGTATTAAATTCGTCAAAGAATCTTCCGTTACAATTTTTGTTTTAGGGAACATTAATGAGCCATTTAATGGGTTTTAAAAGAATGAATGTTTTATTTCCCAAACTACCCTTAACCACAAATGTTCGCATATCCATTTAATAAATAAAACATATTTTATTAATTAAAAATCTAGTTTTAATCTCAACCATCCAATGTTAAGATGGATGGTTTAGATTAGTTCATATAGTTAACAACAAAATTAAGGTTAACAAAAGAACCTAACCCTATATATATATATATATATATATATATAGCGGAAGGATATTTTGCAACCCTGAAAAAGGTTGCAACCCTTGCAACCCACATCTTAACCGTTGGATTCATGATCGACGGTTATTTTATTTTTATTTTTCTGTTTTTTTTAATTAAAAATATTGGGCCCCATATCTATTGTAACCGCCGATCATGAATCCGACGGTTAAGATGTGGGTTGCAAAATATCCAACCCCTATATATACATATATATATATACAGTGTTTGGTTCATTTGAGAAATATAAATATATGAGAAATAGAGAAGTAATCCTAACCATTCATATGGTCAAGATCGGATTTGACTAGTCAAATATTGCGGCTTTGGCCGGTCAAAAGTTGCGGCTTTGACTGGTCAAAAGTTACGGCTATCCCAAAAATAGAAGGACAATTTCGTAAATTTTACAAAACACACGGACTGTGTTCATATATGAACATGTATAATTCACATATGAACTATATATTCATATATGAACCAGTGCAATTCACAACTGAACTCTTTTAATTGATTCATATATGAACCTTTGTGATTCATATATGAATCTGTATGAATCACAAATATTCATATATGAACCTTTGTGAATCACAAAGATTCATATATGAATTTGTATGAATCACAAAGATTCATATATGAATCAGTTGAACTAATTAACAGATTCATATATGAATCTTTGTGATTCATACAGATTCATATATGAACTCATCCCGTGTATTTTACGAAATTACCTCTCTACCTTTTATAGACCACACAAGGAATTATCCGGTGCTTCGCGGTCAAAGCCGCAAATGTTGACCAGATGAATGGCTAAGATTACTTCTCTATTTCTCATATATTTACCATTTCTCAAATGAATCTCTCCCTATATATATATATATATATATATATTGGAAGGATATTTTGCAACCCTTAAAAAGGTTGCAACCCTTGTAACCCACATCTTAACCGTTGGATTCATGATCGACGGTTATTTTATTTTTATTTTCTGTTTTTTTTAATTAAAAATATTGGGCCCCATATCTATTGTAACCGCCGATCATGAATCCGACGGTTAAGATGTGGGTTGCAAGGGTTGCAACCTTTTACTAGGGTTGCAAAATATCCAACCCCTATATATATATATATAAACCATTAATTCGGTCAAGATCGGCGACTTTGACCGAGAATTAGGGGATAATTGCTCCCATGGTCCACTCCCGTGTTCCTCACATTGTTTATTATTCGAAGGGTATTTTTGTAAATTATTCAAACGCATTCATATATGAACGCATGCGACTTTTTTTTTTTAGCCGTGTGTGTTCATATATGAATGCATGCAAAAAAACAGAAGTTCATATATGAATGTTAGTAGAATGTCACTATTTTTTTTGTACGTATTCATATATGAACGCATGCATTCATATATGAAGGCATGCAAAAAACAGGCGTTCATATATGAATGTCACTCTTTTTTTTTGCATGCATTCATATATGAACGCATGCATTCATATATGAAGGCATGCAGTCAGTGTTTATGTAAAAATTATGAACATTCATATATGAACGACGCATTCATATATGAAGGCATGCAAAAAACAGGCATTCATATATGAATGTCACTCTTTTTTTTTTTGCATGCATTCATATATGAAGGCATGCAGTCAGTGTTTATTTAAAATTACGAACATTCATATATAAACGCATGCATTCATATATGACTGCATGCCTTCATATATATGAATACGTGCGTGTTTTTGTCAAAGTTACGTAAATACCCTTATATTTTTGGAAGAGCCGTAATTTTTGACCAGTCAAAGCCGTAACTTTTGACCAATTAAATCCAATCTTGACCATATGAATGGCTAAAATCACTTCTCTATTTCTCATATATTTACCATTTCTCAAATGAACCAAACACTATATATATATATATATATATAGTGGAAGGATATTTTGCAACCCTTAAAAAGGTTGCAACCCTTGTAACCCACATCTTAAGCGTTGGATTCATGATCGACGGTTATTTTATTTTTATTTTTCTGTTTTTTTTAATTAAAAATATTGGGCCCCATATTTATTGTAACCGCCGATCATGAATCTGACGGTTAAGATGTGGGTTGCAAGGGTTGCAACCTTTTACTAGGGTTGCAAAATATCCAACCCCTATATATATATATATATATATATATATATATATATATATAGTGGAAGGATATTTTGCAACCCTTAAAAAGATTGCAACCCTTGTAACCCACATCTTAACCGTTGGATTCATGATCGACGGTTATTTTATTTTTATTTTTCTGTTTTTTTTAATTAAAAATATTGGGCCCCATATCTATTGTAACCGCCGATCATGAATCCGACGGTTAAGATGTGGGTTGCAACCTTTTACTAGGGTTGCAAAATATCCAACCCATATATATATATATATATATATGTCAAAAATATGTTGAGTGCAATCATTAAGCGGATAACAAAAAAACAAATGTTGCATGTTATGTGGTTTATATGATATTTTTTTTTCAAATAATAAGACAAAAGGAGTAAGGTTGAATTAGATTCTTGGGTATACACCATGGACCCGATGAATCCATGTGTCAAGTATAACTTGTAGTTTTGTTTGCAAGCAAAACCAAGTTTTACACAACCTTTGGTGCGAGCGAAAGGCTTTTTGGCGGATTTAGGGGCTATTCGAAGCCTTCATACGATGCAACTATTATTTCATGATGGTGATTGGTTATTATCAATATTGAGTAGACATGGATATACTAAAATAAAACTAAACGCGACAGATAGCTAACGGAACTGAAGAAGTTACTACTTTTTGTTTTAAATAAATTACAAAAGATCGGGTTTCTTATTTTACCCAATAAACTCAAATCAATAAAAAGAAGCATCTAATCCATAATGGTAAATAACAATAGGAAAATAACATATAATAGCCCAACATAATTGAACTCGTTTAATCTACATGGTCCATTTCTGCCTTTCCGGTGTTTTCTTAGGGTTTTGATGTTGGCTTATCCATTGTTTTTTAGTTCTACTTTCAATCAATTTGAAATGTTTTATATTTTGGTTTGGAGATTCAGTTCTGGTGTTCCTTTTCATGTATTGTTGGTTTAGAGGTAGTCTAGGTTCATTCTGTTTAATGGGTATTTTGCTTTGGCTCTTTGTGTTTCATAAAATCGTGTACATCTCATTTTGGACAGATGGTCTGATTAAGCTTGTCAAATAGTTGAAATTTGTTTTCATGACTTTAGTCTAACAAGTAAAGAGGCATATATCCTTACAAGTTACAAAATACGTGGAAGGTCTGAAGTTTGACTCGTACTATAAAAGTAAGAGAACCTCACATGTTCTAGTTGAATCAAATAGGGTACATAACATCTATTCATACTAATCCAAGCAAATCAAAATTACTAGACTACCCTTACCCTTTAATAACGCAAATAGAAATTACCAAATTATCTTTACACTCTAATAATTCAATCCACCATCTATATGCTTATGACGCATGTGATTTACCTCTCCATATGTCATAATTACAATACAGTAGACAGTAATCGCATCATACCCTTTTTGCCGAAGTAGCTAAAACTTTCTCAATATAATTGATAACATAAAAAGATTTTAAAGTTAAATCTTCTCGTATAATTTCCGTCAAATTGTAACAATAAATGTTGAACAAACTTGTTTCTTCCTATGTCCCAAAATAAATTTCCATAACAAAAATAGTATATTATTTTAAAATTATGTAATTATCAAACAATTTAAATAACTAAATTACATTTTTATCTTTAATAATAATAAAAATAATAGAGAGAGAAAGTTTATTTTGTTAGTATATAAATTGTATCCAAGATTTAAGTGTGAAAAGTCAAAGTATCTAAAGTCAAAATAGTCAACCTTAGTGGTATAAGTGTTTAGCTTTATGAGTGTTTGTAATGCTTGTAAGCTTGTGAGTGAAGTGTGATAGGTATAAATAGCTTAGAGGTGTGAGCGTTCCTTGTACTCATTCATATTGATAATAATACGACTTGTAGTTTCTCTCTCTACTCTCTCTCTCTCTAGAACTATAATTGTCAAATCTTGTATCTTGAATTGTGTTTTGGAATATGGGAATAATACATTTTCTTATTTATCCCATAATTTAGGGCATAATGAAAAATGAAAACTTATTTACTAAACTGAACACTTATTTCTAGATGGATAGGCAATATAAAATTGGATTTTTTTTTGGGAAATTAATTAAAATGACCGTATTTGAAACCCGTATTACCAAAATGCCCTAAATCTCGTTGGGTTTGCCAAAATACCCTTTTTGTCCGGGATTCACTGTTCATCTCGGTATTCACTGTTCATCAAAAATGTCCTAACCCCGGGATTCACTGTTCATCCCGGCCCTAACCCCGGGATTTCACTGTACATCCCGGCCATAACCCCGGGATCGATCCTTTTTTGGTCCGAATCACCCTAACCCCGGGATGGGTCTCATCCCGGCCCTATATCCCGGACAAAAGGGGTATTTCGGCAAAGTTATCGAGATTTAGAGTATTTTGGTAATACGAGTTTCAAATACAGTCATTTTAATTAATTTCCTTTTTTTTTAATATATATAATTAAAATTGGATTTTAAATAAAATTGTAATGAAACCACATAGAAAGAAAGCACGTGCATTTCAGTGGTCAAGACTCACTGAACCAGCTTCTGAACTCCCAATCTCCATACTCAAACCTTTTCTCCATCTACTTACCGTCCAATAACACATCTCCACGTGTCGTATCGCAATCGCCTGTCGATCCCCGGCGCATATTAGCCTCAAACCCGCTTCAATTACAGCGGCGGAAATCGCAAAAGGTTTCAACGGACAAAACGAGGCCAACTTATACGATGCATTCTGAACCGTTGGATTAAAATCAAATCCTTCTTTTAACTTCCATTTTCTCCGCTGCTCAACTCCTCTTACCACACACAATCATCTCCCGGATTCCGCCGTTAAACGCCATCGTTTTGCTCATAACGATGGCGTCGGTAGCTCTCACCGCCTCCGTCAACCTAGGGTTCCGGTCATTCCCAATCTCCAGCTCACGGCTGTCCTCCAAACAATCTCCGCCGTTGAATCTCCACAGATCGAACGCTCTACACCACCTCCGGTCATCTTCTTCACACACTCACACTCTCGCATCTCGGTCACCATTGCTGAAGCTCAAATCGCCGAACAGGAACCTGAATTTCACCGTAAACGCCTCCGCAGCTGCAGCTCCGGCTACACAGGATCCGGCGCCGGCGCCGGCGCCGGTGCCATGGCAAGGAGCGGCGATGAAGCCTCTGATTGCTTCAATCGCTACCGGTGTTATCCTCTGGTTCGTTCCGGTACCAGACGGAGTTTCTAGAAACGCCTGGCAATTGCTTTCGATATTTCTCGCAACGATCGTCGGAATCATCACACAGCCTCTTCCACTCGGTGCTGTGGCGTTAATGGGACTAGGTGCGTGTGTTCTCACCAAAACACTAACATTTGCAGCTGCGTTTTCGGCTTTTGGAGATCCGATCCCGTGGTTAATTGCTCTTGCATTCTTCTTCGCTAGAGGATTCATTAAAACCGGATTAGGTAACAGAATTGCTTATCAATTCGTGTCGTTATTCGGTAGCTCATCGTTAGGGTTAGGTTATAGTTTGGTGTTCAGTGAGGCTTTGTTAGCACCAGCAATTCCTTCGGTTTCCGCAAGAGCAGGGGGAATTTTCTTGCCGTTGGTCAAATCTCTGTGCGTTGCTTGTGGGAGTAATGTAGGTGATGGAACTGAACATAAGTTAGGGTCGTGGTTGATGTTAACTTGTTTTCAGACGTCGGTTATTAGCTCATCTATGTTCTTGACAGCCATGGCTGCGAATCCGTTGAGTGCTAATTTGACGTTTAATACTATACAGCAGACGATTGGGTGGACTGATTGGGCTAGGGCTGCAATTGTGCCTGGAATAGTTTCGTTGATTGTAGTGCCATTTGTTTTGTATATAATTTATCCACCATCGGTGAAGAGTAGCCCTGATGCTCCTAAGCTTGCAAAAGAGAGATTGGAGAAAATGGGGCCTATGACAAAGAATGAAATCATCATGGCGGGAACTCTGCTTCTAACGGTATGTTGATTGATAACCTATTTATGGTTAAAATACTTCATTTCAGTGATATTTCTTGTTATAGTGGTAAATCTAGAGGTTTTATGGTATGGTAGAGCACATAATTTACGGAATTGATTCTTACTTTTCACTAGGACTTTGCATTGGGTAATCTTAGAACCGGATATATGAATGTGAATAATAGCTCATAACATATATGATGATCTGCTCATCTTGTAGTTGAAAGAACACTGGTTCAATTTCTCATTGTTTAGCATCTTTTGAGGTGGGTTCTATGTGGTATATGATCAAGGGCTTAAAGATTGGAATTGGAAAACAGAACATAATAAGTAGCTGCATACCAAAATCAAATTGTTCTTGCTTGAAGCCTGGACGACGTATAAGTGTCATACATTATAGAGTAAGCTACATAGGTTGTGTTTCAACAGGGATAGATTTTTGAAGGTTTTTTAGAGCTTAAACTTAATATTGCTCATCCCAGAAGAAAGTGTCTCAAGAAATATGTTTCAAGTTAGGATACGCAAAAGATGCTTTTTTTGAAATTATAAAATTCAATAATCTGCTTTCAAGTTGGGATACGCAAAAGATGCTTTTTTTTTTTTTGCATTTCTGGCGGTCCTTCTGAATCAATTATCTTGGAAGAGACGGAATGTTAATAGCCCAACTCTCTTCTGATCGATCATTCATCAAGTTTTGCCACAAAAAAACTGTCACCTGCTTGAAAACCAATTGTTATCCGAAATCCTACTTTTGAAAAGAGTAAAATAACTGTATTACAGAGCATAGAAATCTCTCAACTTGTGATTTGATCCTGGAATCAGGTTGGCCTGTGGATATTTGGAGGGATGCTGAATGTCGATGCCGTAACAGCTGCTATTCTTGGACTGTCTGTTCTCCTTATAACTGGAGTTGTAACATGGAAGGAATGCTTAGGTGAAGCTGTCGCGTGGGATACCCTTACATGGTTTGCTGCACTCATTGCAATGGCTGGCTACCTTAACAAATATGGTCTCATCTCGTGGTTTAGTCAAACCGTTGTCAAGGTCTGCTCCTTCATTTCTTACTGTTTTCATCATATCTTCGGACCATCAAACCTGCATATAGGAACTAGAGGTGATCATTAACTTGGGCGGGCCACGGGTCGGGCCTAAGATAGTTTTCTTGGCCAACGGACCTAATTTAGCAAACCCAAGCCCGTTTTTGCGGGCTTGAGAACTTGCCCATACCCGTCTTATAAACGGGCCAGGCTTGCCAACGGGCTAACGGTCCTAAAAACTTGCATTTAAAAAGATTCATATAAAATGATAAGTTATGTAAATTATCCAAAATACATAATTTTTTCCTACTAAAAAAACGTAGAATATACTAATATACACAATGTAAGAAAAAAGTATTTTGCACAAAATATGGAGTATGAACTTTTCCTCTTTAAAGATTATCACCCTTCGATGCTCGGATTCCTCAACAACAAAATATGTAACCATTTAATATTTCAAGATCGAGATCCTAGATGTACTATATGACATATAGTATATATATTTGGGAGGTGGTTGATATTTAGTAGAGGGAGTTCAACCAAAACCACTTCTAAACTTTTTTTCAAATACAATATTAATTATATAAAAAACTAATTGATTATAACTATGTACCGGGCCGGGCGGACCTGTCCAAAAAAAAATTCATTGCCCGAGCCCAGGTCCGTCCATATTTTATAAAATGGTTGTCCAAACCCGCTTTTCTAATGGGTTGGACGGGCCGGGTTTAGCGGATCGTACCGTCCATAAACAAATCTAATAGGAACCCCCTCCCTCTATAACGGCTTTATTTGAGGGAGATGTTGGAGTTCCACATCGTCTAAATTTGAACCTTTTCTGCTACATATATGTTGGAAACTCTCTTCTCTCCTAAAACGCTCTTTTTGGAGAGTAATCAAATGGGTTCCACATATTTTCACCTCGTATCGGAGCCAAAGGTCTACCATGCCAAAGACTCAACACACTGGGTCAATCTCTGCCCATCTAGTTGGAGGGTGTGTGTTGTAGTCCGACATCGGTTATACTTAGACCTCCACTGACCCTCAAATGGGATTCACATATACCAACATAAATAACCAAAATACAAACATGCTTGAATTATAATGAACATTGGGTTTTCCTGCAGTTTGTTGGTGGATTAGGTCTTCAATGGCAAGCATCTTTCGGCATTCTTGTTCTTCTCTACTTCTATTCCCACTACTTTTTCGCAAGTGGCGCTGCTCACATTGGTGCCATGTTTACCGCCTTCTTGTCGGTTGCCAGTGCCCTTGGCACACCACCACTATTCGCAGCCATGGTGCTTGCATTCCTCTCCAACCTCATGGGTGGTCTGACCCACTATGGAATTGGGTCAGCTCCTGTGTTCTATGGAGCAAACTATGTCCCTCTGGCTAAATGGTGGGGCTATGGGTTCATCATCTCTGTGGTCAATATTATCATCTGGCTTGGAGTTGGAGGAGTCTGGTGGAAGTTCATTGGCTTGTGGTAGACCAATTTGCTACAAAATTTCTGACTTCTAATGTGGTATTCAACCAAATCCTTTGAATCTGGTTTCAAGATTTTTTTGTTCAGGATTCTTGCAAATAATTTTTGTCTTTGTTGGAGGCTTGTGTAGGTTAAGATGGCATGGTATACAGGTCATGAGGCCAATTTATATTTGATGTTGGAATTTGTACTTTAAATTTTTATAGAGTGAATTACATTTTTCGTCCCTGTAGTTTGGTGTTTTCAACGGATTCCATTTCGTGCCTAGTTGCATCTTTTAACAAGCTAGGTCCCTGTGGTATTTTTTTTAATGAGTCAATTCCAGTGGTTGCAGTTTTTTAATGAACAGGGTCGCCAAATAAATCAATGAGTTGGGTACCTATGATAGCATTAAGAACCTAGCTCGTTGAAAAATATACAACTATCGGACTTGGCTCGTTAATTATCTGTTAAAAATATCAAACCATAGGGGGACGAACAATTTAATTATCACTTTTTTATAGTTATAACATGCTTTGAGAGTGTTTATGCTTCTTTTTAGATGGTTTTACATAAACTTTGGTACTACAAATGCTATAATTGCACATTCAAACATATCTATATCGTATCGTCTTCATAACATGAACCAATTACGGTATGTTCATCCTCAAAATATGTTAGAAACATTTCTTCTATCTAAAAGGCAACATCTAAACCTACATTGTACCCTTGAGAAAGCACCATGGTCCAGTTCTTGTCCCTATTCTGCAAAAAAAATAAAAATACTTCAAGATACTCGTAGAGAATATAGAAAAAGATGTGGATAAAAAGAGAGCGCTTTTGTAGATCTCGGTCTTTTGGATTAACATTATTCATGACAAGAAAAAATACCTCCAAAAACCTGCAAATGCTCTCAAACTCATATAAAGTGTAAGAGCAATCCAGAGCCCGATGAATCCATGGCTACAGGCCACAAACAACGCAAGGACACTAATTATCGCAACCAAAACCTGAGATCCAAAGTTTAAAAAACGGAGAACCCATATCAATATCATCGGTCTTATTTGTCTTTATTTCATTTTCCAGGTCCCATCTCAATATTGGGACCCACAAACTGAAAACGAATAGAAAAGGCCAAGAAACACAATGAGTATTACCATAGAATACGCGGCATATGCAAAATCAGATGCTCCAAAGTTAACACCATCGAAAACAAAGGCCAACGCGTTGATTGGTTGAGTTGCCGCAACAAACTAATACACAAAAAAAATAAGGATTGAATCGTTATTTGGCTTTCGGGAGTAGCAAAAAGATGGCTCTTTTATTGAGACAAGAATATATACCGGGATGCCGATGCTAATGAGATGAAGCACATCGGTGTCTTTGGTAAACAATCTTGCTCCAAATTGTAACCCGACCCCTAAAAGAATAGCCAACGCAACCCCGAGAAGCAGACCTAACTAAGTGACCAATTTGTATCGTCATTTAAGTAAAACAAATAGAAAATATAGAAAATTTGTCATTTTGCAACGGCATAACCGTCACTAATGCACATATCCGTCACTAAAGGCTAACAAATCCCACAAATTGCAACGCGTTTTCCTGTATCTAATAATTGTGTTGCTATTATGTCATTAGGCTTCAAACGAATACGGTAAAAATGTTGAAAACAGGAAAAAACGAATAAAAAAGTATATTGATATAATGATATGAATGCCAAATTAAAGAAAATAAAATATATTTAGTATATTTTCGATTAAAAAACTGGGGTAATCTTTTTAGTTTTAGAAATAAAGGTTTAAAATGTATGTTAATCACGTACGTCCCTTGAATTTGATCCATATAACGGTTGAGATATGTTTTCACGTTTTCAACATTTTTACAGTTTTAACATCGTTTTTCTTCTAGTAGTGCATACCTGCAACACCCTTGAAGCAGTTGCGGTGACCTTCTCGTAGTCCATTTTCGCAAACGCGCTTGCAAGTATAGCCTTCAAAGATTTAAGCATGACAAAATCATATAAAGCATTGAGCTTAAAAGGACAAGACGGTAAATTGCAAACCTGTCCAGCGACGGCCAGACCGTCGGCTAAAAGTGAAGTTGCGAGCCAAACTTGCAAGCAAACTTGAAACGCAGCCATCGTGGTCGACCCTTGTCTCGCCGCCATCGATGCAGCCAATGTTACACAGAACGTTACAGCCATAACCCTCATCAACAACAGAAAACCTGTCGAGTAAATAAATGAAAAACACTCGATTTAAAACACATAAAACCGATCTAAAGATTGGTTTTTCAAAGCACCGTTCTTGAGAAATCGTTCGAATTGAAGATGCTTAGAATTAGGTGCTACGAGATCGATCTTTTCTATCAATCTCCAAAAAAGTATTGCCGAAATCAGGTACCTAGTACACAAGTGACGATTATCAAATCGTCAGTAGATTTCTAAAAAACAAACAACACCTAAATAAACGTAAATTAATACCATTAAAAAAACACAATCGACTTACTGAGATATTACGTGAGCGATGGCCGCACCACTAACCCCAAGACCAAAAACAAACATAAATATCGGGTCCAAAATGATATTTGTCACGTCTCCTGCCACTTAGAAAATTGAATTGAAACCGAACCCGAGTTAGTTACAAGATACGTGAATTACGGACCTAATAAGGGTAATATCGTCTTTTTCACTTACCCGTGGCGTAAAGAGGGGTTTTCGTGTCTTTGAATCCACGAAAGACGCCTTGCATCGCCAATGAAAGTAGAACGGCAGGAGCACCAAGTGACCTTAACTTCAAGTATTGTTGTGCCGGGTATAACATCGGAGAACCCTGTATATATGCAATAATAAGTTGAATAATAAAAGAACATACGAATATAGTATTACTTTACGTACGGATTTGATCCCCATAAAACCCAACACGGGTTTTGCTCCGGTTATTAGAAATGCAGCTTGCAAAAACCCCAAAATGCCCCCGATGATTAAAGCAGACGAGGCCGATGGAATTCTCTTCTTCTCGTAACTGAGCGACTTTGTGTCGAGTGACTCGATCTCTACATGTACGAAAACACGATGTTTTGAGGTCAAGAGTTCGATAGTTGCAAAATATATATCGAAAGGCAATAAAAAATGAGTTTTCGTAACATAACATAACGTACTAGTTATATTTTCGTGTTGCAGCAACGTTTTATTTTCGACATGTGTATCGGGCCCCTGCATTTCTATACGGTCTGAGGTGGCATCTTCCTCGGCCACGAAAGAGGTTGTAACGCTCACGAGAGGAAATATTGCGATTCTTGATACTTGGTTGAACACGGCAATCGAAACTCCGACCGCAGCTAGTTCAACCGCACCTGAAAAAATTCTCACTCTGAGTTAACAAGTCTTTTAACCTTTCTATTGTGAATTTGTAACAACTCATCCCACATTGATAGAATATGAGATTTGTGAGGCTAGACTGGGCGTATGTATAAGACCGAATCCATTCGATTTCTAAAAAAGATTACTAATCCTTAACTTTTCGAGGAATCCTTCATCAGTGGTTGTGAATGACTGATTTTTTCAATCTTTTCGATCTTGGTTCCGTAGGAGCAAGTCAGAAAGTAGAACCATCTGATTTGATTCGTTCTCAATAGCCATGAGATGATCATCTTAGGGTGATCCTTTTGTCGACGGATGCTCCTATTACACTCGTAGTCTCTGAAGGATGAGAACCAACTATGTAGCATCTACACCGAGAATTCAAGTATTGTATACGTCATTAGTCTGATCCTTTGTAGGAACTACCCGTAATAACGAACTTGCAAAACGGATCTGTTTATCATAAAGAGATTCGTCGTTCCTGACCCTGCTTCACCTTAATTGTTATTTGAACAAGTAAAAGAGGACGACTTAAGACAGCAAGAACGGCCAAAAGAAGTAAGTCACTTGCAAGCCCAGGAAGAATGAAAAGAAATCGATGAATGTGTCCCGACCAAGCAACGAAGAAGCGCTAGCAGATGAGATTGGACCTATATAGACTAGGAAACACAGGGAAGTCTTGGGGGGCCCGATGGGCCGGAAGAAGGGCCCGGAAGAGAAAGACTTCTTTCTTGGCCATCGTTAGGGTTTGCGCCGTTAAAAAAGAAAGTGAAAGTGGTCGGAATCAAATAAAAAAAATAAGATCGAAACCAAGCACCCACCCCCGCAATGAGAAACAGAATCAAGAAGAACAGAATATAACAATTTTGATACCATTTGGAAAAGAATAAAGGACCTGATTGAAAATTAACTATAGGAATAGGAAAAAAAAAGTTCACCGCTGGCCAAAAGAAAAGAAAGATTGGTAATGCTCAGACTGAAAAAAAGATGAAGGTACGAAGTTGGACTAATTTGGAAACATTGGGCAATTTACTTTATACCTACTATTCCGTCGGTTCCAAGTCTGATTTTTTTTTTTTTTTAATGAGGATGAGGTTTTTGAACAGAATACTTAAGACAAGAGAAGAAATGGCACCAATCGATTCAATAGAAGGCATTAAGCAGACAGAGCGAGAAGAGAGGATATCCTTTATCCTGTTGCAGCTTTCATGAAGGCTTTCATTGAAGAATCGAAAGAATCTACCCAGTCTAGGGCTGAAAAGGGGGGGGGGCTAAATGCAGAGACAAGGCAACTGAGGATAGTAACTTTCACCACAGTTCTAAGCTGAATTTAAAGTTATTGGGCCATACTGCAATATTGGGCTTGGGGAGTTACATTATTGAGTATTATATTTGTTAAAATACATCACATCTACAATGTACATGTAGACAAAGTATTTCCATCACAAGATTAGCAACCGCTGTTGAAACCCTAAAGGCTTGAGGTTTGACCTTATCATAATGCCTACCACATGCAATTTCGGAACTTTGATTTTAATACGACTAATTTTCTATAAAACTTTGTATAAAAATAATAGTACTCGTTCTAAAATATTGAAACCACTTCGCTTGTGACGCACTTGTAAAGCATGTTGTGGGAAATCTCATCTAACCGGAGTTCAAATTCGACAAAACCCTTGTGACCATGGAGGTTCACCTACGAGAACTCTAGGCCATTCATGGTCACCTGGAGATTAATCAGTGCTCATAAGCTGCCCAAAAATTCACGGTAAAAAAAAATTGCATTTTGAATGGTGAAAGATGGAAAATGTGAAATTACCGATTTGGCCTATGAAGGCGGTGTCAACAAGAGAAGCAATAGGATCAGCTGTGAGAGCAAGTGCTGCTGGCAATGCTATTTTTGCTATTTCCACACCAAGCTCGTCCATTTTTAATGCTAACCTGCAATTCCACCGCTTTCACAAAATTGGGAAATAAAATACTTCTTTAAATTATGTTTTAATATTTATTGCGTGTAATTTAGATTTAATTTTTTTTAAATAAACGTCTTAAAATCTAATTTAGATTATTTTTTTATTATTTTTTGTATAAAAATGTGCTTATTTTGGTACTTTTCAATGCGCAATTTTTTAAATAACGTTTAACCCAAAACTTCTAAGAGAAATGTGTTCAAAATATTATTACATTTGTTTTTACTAAAAATATTATAATTTTAATTAACAAAGGTACTTATTTTCATCAGATTAATTTGCCAAATCAAATATATTTATTTTAGGTCATACAAAACATAACCCGTTATGGATCAAAATGAAAGATTTTAGAGATTTTATATATTACTGTTTTGCTGCAATAAATTCTCTGAGACTTTATATGGAGAAAGTATAAGATAGTAGATGTTTGTTTACCACTTAATAGTTCCATTAAAGGACAACCTCTGAATCGTTAAAAGGTGAATCTTGTTAGACAACAAAGAAGTTTGTTTCTTAATGGTTTTAAAATCTGAATCATTTAACCATTCAGTACCCCTAATTGAATTCTGAACAATTGTTAAACAACCATATTTCATTTTACACTATATCATAATAGTCTTTTAATCATTCTTACCACTTAATTATGCATTAAACCACTCTGCAACTGCGAAACAACCCTAACACTTATACCAAATATCCAAAATGGAAAAAAAAAGCAAAATCTCAAAAAACAAATATATATATATATATATATATATATATATATATATTACTAAAATATATAATAATATAACAAAATTACTCTCAAAACTTTAAAAAAAAAAAAAAAACTGGAGATTTTGACTTTTGAGCTATATTTTGATTTGAAAATGCTATTGAAGATGCGTTCATGCCATAAAAATTGTAAAACCTAGACTACTTTAAACAAATATAACATTGTAAATGTTTAAACAATAATATTAATTATTAGATTTAGCGGGTGTTTGGGATGACTTATTTCCCTATTTAAAACAACTTATGTTTATTTGTAAAAGTGTTTATTAACTTATGCTTATTTATAAAGTGTTTATTAACTTATAGAAAGAAGTGGCAAATATGTAATTTAGTTAAATAAGTTAATAAGGAGTTTCAAATAAGACATAATTGTTTAACTTATCAAAATCTCCTTATTACCGGTGTGGAAAAGTCATAAGCCGCTTTTTCTAATCCAAACACTCAAAAGTCAAAATAGCTTATTTACTGTATAAAAAAGCAATAAGTTAATAAGGAGTTTTAATAAGCAATCCCAAACACCCCCTTAATATATAATCGGTAGTTGAAGTATTTACAAGTACCATAAAACAAATTTGTGTTTTAATCATCTATCTCGTACTTTTTTGAAAGTTAACTATTACGATCATTAATTATATTTATATTTTTGTTACAAACTAAAAAATTAAAATTATTCACAATAATTGATTAACAACATTTTTATAAAACAAAATAAAATAAAAATTACCTGGCATCTTTGAAGAAAATGGAGAGGGGAAACCTTGAGCATCCATCATTTTCGTCAGCCATAACCCCTTTGAATGATTGGAGGGCAAATTTGTCAATTTGGATTCAGAGAAAAACCTTCTCCATCCATCATCAACCTGCAAAAAACATATCATATATATTTGAAAACATAAAACATGAAAAACACATATTTTATTATTAAAAAATTAAAATATGTAAAAAAAAATAAAATTAAAAACTCCATAGATATCAATGGAACCAAACTCCACCCACAAAAACATGAAAACACACACACACACACCAAGAGTAAAAAAAAACACAATAGAAATAGGATGAGAAAAGAAAAATAGAGACACGGAAGAAACATGAAAAAGACGATATATATATATATAAATTGAATTACACGCTCTTTATACATATATAATATAACCTTTACATTATGATACCATTTAGCATGCAACAACCCTTACTAACTACGATTACTAACCACCATCAAATTAAAAACACACATAAACCAAGTACTAAAATAAAACCTTTTAATAAGATCTCAGAAAATGAATACAACTTAAACAACTAGTAAAATACAGTACATATATATGATTAGTTTGAAGATGGAAGGGATTAATAATTGAATGGAAGTGAAAGAGATGGAGTTTTTGAAGTTAAAAAGACAAAGACTTGCAACAGAATATAAAAAGGAAGGAATTCATGGCTGAAACTTAAAAATGTGTCTTTTCCACATCAATATTTCTCACCCATGAATGAATATAAAGAAAGTGAGTGAAGTACTCATTCTTTCTATTTTAACTTTTTCTTAAAATTCTAGGTTTAAATAAACTATTTATATTGTTTTTAGGGAATTTAATTAAAATGCCCTAACATAAAAAAATCAGTACCCAATATGCCCTAAATCTTGTCATTTTTGCCAAAATATCCCATATGTCCGCGTTTTTGAGCCTCATTTTTGAAAAAAAACGTGGGGTTCACTATTTGGGTTCCCGTGTTGGTAGAAACGCGGGGTTGGTCCGCGTTTGGTTGATTTCACGCCGTGTTAGATTTTTATTATATATTTACAATTTATACCCCTATAATTATTTAGTTAGTTTATTTTATAACTTTTATTTTTTTATTATTTATTTTATACTTTTATCATATTAACATATATAATCGTATATTAACTAAAATACGTTAACAAAATACGTTTTAATTTTAACAAGTTATATTATTATAATCGTCTCTTCGACACTTCGAAATGAGCCCAATATTAAATATTTTTGGATTTAATTATTTTATTATATATCATATATATTAAAAAATTTATACATCTATAATTATTTAGTTAGTTTACTTTATACTTTATACTTTTCTATTTTTTATTTTACACTTTCATCATATTAACACATATAATCGTATATTAACTAAAATACGTTAAATAATTTTATGATATATATAAAAAACGTATTTTTAATATATATATATATATATGATATAATAAAATAAAATAATTAAATCAAAAAATATTTAATATTAGGGCTTATTTCGAAGATATCGAAGAGACGATTATAATGGTATAACTTGTTAAAATTAAAACGTATTTTTTAACGTATTTTAGTTAATATACGATTATATGTGTTAATATGATAAAAGTATAAAATGAATAATAGAAAAGTAAAAGATATAAAGTAAAATAACTAAATAATTATAGGGGTATAAACTGTAAATATATAATAAAAATCAACAATTCAATGAATTGAATTGTTTTACCCGCGTGAAATCAAACAAACGCGGACCAACAAGTGTTCACTAACCAAATAGTGAACCCCGCATTTTTTTTAAAAATGAGGTCCAAAAACGCGGACATATGGGATATTTTGGCAAAAATGACAAGATTTAGAACATATTGGGTACTGATTTTTCATGTTAGGGCATTTTAATTAAATTCCCTTGTTTTTAATTTGATTTTTAAATATTGATTTGGAACATAAAAAGAAGAGAAATAAGTAAGTAGAAACATCTTGACCATTATTATTATTTAAAATTAAAATAATATTATCATCTACATTATTTATATTGAGGGAAAAGTCCAGAAAAATCCAATGGACTTTAATATTTACAGTGATTAAGTCCCTGGATAATTTTTTGAACAAATAAGTCCTTAAACAATTCAAAATACACTAAATAAATTCTTGGATTTTTGGAAACCTGTTAAATATATCTTTATTACTTAAAAATGTAACTTGCAACCTAACAGGTAAAACTACAAATTGAAAAAAGAAAAAAAAAGATATCATCGACTTTATCATCCTACAAATAAAAAAAATGGAGAAATTAACTAAAATAACCAATCTCATCAACCAAATACATTTTTTAAGCACTTTTCAAAGTCTTCTTAAATTTGTCAAAGTTTAGGCATATTTTTTTTGCCTTAAGAATTGTTTTTGGAAATGTGTATGTATATATATATATATATAACAGGTAAAACTACAAATTGAAAAAAAAAACAAAAAAGATATCATCGACTTTATCATCCTACAAATAAAAAAAATGGAAAAATTAACTAAAATAACCAATCTCATCAACCAAATACATTTTTTAAGCACTTTTCAAGGTCTTCTTAAATTTGTCAAAGTTTAGGCATATTTTTTTTGCCTTAAGAATTGTTTTTGGAAATGTGTATGTATATATATATATATATAACAGGTAAAACTACAAATTGAAAAAAAAAAAAAAGATATCATCGACTTTATCATCCTACAAATAAAAAAAATGGAGAAATTAACTAAAATAACCAATCTCATCAACCAAATACATTTTTTAAGCACTTTTCAAAGTCTTCTTAAATTTGTCAAAGTTTAGGCATATTTTTTTTGCCTTAAGAATTGTTTTTGGAAATGTGTATATATATATATATATATATATATGATGTGTTTCTTTTGCAAACCAAACAATTTATACAAACTATGCAAACCAATTAGTCGTTCATCAAGTCTAATGAATATATGATTTTATTATGTTTCCTAATTTAAAATCATGATTATAATGAATAAACTTAACATTTCCTAATTAAAAATCATTATTATAATGAATAAACTTAACATTTTCTATATATATCACATTCATTATTAATGAATCATAATTATTATCCATAAATATATTTATTGTTTCCTAATATAGTGGTTTGTATAGTTTGTACAAATTGTTTGGGTTGCAAAAAAAAAATATATATATATATATATATATATATGGGTAGGTTCAAACGAGAAAGTAGTCAGTTTGCGAAAATGCGATAAGGAATAAAAGTCACATAGTTTATTAATTAAAAAATAGCATAAATAATTTTTTTTAAATTAGAATAATTACAATTTAAATTGGATAAATCTCATAATATCTTATAAATTTATTTATTTTTTTAATTTTAATAAATTCATAATTTTTTTTATCAAATTTATATTATTATTTTCAAGATAATATCATAATTTTCATCAAATATCACATGTGATATCCATAACTAATTCATTATTTATTTTACTATTTTTTTCTATTTTTTAGATTTATGTTTTGAATCACATGTGATTAACTTCGTTTAACATGTGATATATTATTACGTATCACATATGATCCCACTAGGTGGCTTTTTGTAAATATCACATATGATAATATATGTATGAATATAAATGACGCATAATCACATGTGATAATATTTACATCACAAAAAGATCTATAAATATAAATATACATAATCACATATGATTAACTAAAATATATACAATTATCACATGTGATAATATTTACATCACAAAAAGATCTATAAATAAAAGTATATATAATCACATATAATTAACTAAAATATATACAATTATCATATGTGATAATATTTACATTATAATTTTCTGGTCAATACATTTAAAATGAGTCTATTATTAAATTTTTTTGATTTAATCTCATATTATTAAATATCATAAATACGTACGAATTATATTTAATACTTACACTTTTTATCCTTTAGGGTTATTTATTTAATAATATAAAATTAATCTGCAACTATAAAAGTATAAAGTGTAAGTATTAAAAATAATTCATATATATTTAGGATATTGAATAGTATAAGATTAAATTCAGAAACAATCTTGAGTTCAATTTGAATGTATTAACGAAACGATTATTGTAATTTGTAAGAAAAAAAAACTAATTTTTTTGATATGTTTTAGTTAATATATGATTATGTGTGTTGATATTATAAAATAAATTAAATAACTAATTATAATTTTTTAAGGATGCAAAGTGTAAATTTGTAGGTGACATTTTTTTTAATTTGTAGTTTTATCTGATATGTAGGTTGCAAGTTACATTTTTAAGTAATAAGAATGTATTCAACAGGTTACAAAAAATCCAATGATTTATTTAACAGATTTTGAAATGTCCAATGACTTATTTGTTCGAAAAAATTGTCCAATGACTTAATCACTCCAAACACTAAAGTCCATTGGTTTTTTTTGAACTTTTCCCTTATATTAAATAGAAATGTTGTTCGATAAATACAATTTTTATTTGTAATTGAATAATTTTTTTTAATTTTATGAAGTTAGTTTAACTGATAATAAAACTTGGGTTTTTTAAAATTCTCCTTAAAGATTGTCTGTTCAAGTTCTATAAGGCCACTAGGGTTTTCTTACTGTTCTCCAAGACCCTTAAATTTAATCAAGTACGTATAAGATGGTCCGGACACTCACAATAAATAAATAAAAAACTAATACTTTTTTTGGGAAATTAACCAAAATAGTCATTCTACACATACGAATTGGTGTCCTGGTTATTCCTCTCCTAGATTGACCCAAATGTCACTACATTATATTGTGTGCCTGACAAAAAAAAACGAATTTAGCCCATTTTCTTTATTAAAAAAAAAGAATTTTTTAATAGACTTAGATCCGTAATTATGGACCCAAATAATTTTCTTTAAAAAGAAAAATTGATCAAATTCGTTTTTTTTTTTTGTCTTATAGCTAAGTCGACGATATACAGATAATAATATTTTAGTAAAAGTGGAAAAAAAATGACTAGAAGACAACTTCAAATGTATAGAATGGCTATCTCATTCAATTTCTCTCTTTTTTTTTATCACCACCGTCTAGTTAATTAAAAAAAATCCTCTGTTCAAGCGGTGCCATGGTGACAAGCGTTACTTTCCTCTCTACTTGGTGACACGTCATATATTCACTTAATAAATAAAGCCCTAATTTATTTTTATTAACAATTATTTTTATTAAATAATAATTCAGTTTTATAAATTAATTTTATTGAAAATTTCAAGCCGTGGTTATTTTGTACAATGTTTGAATCTTAAACGTTATAAATTAGTATCAATATTTATGAGGGTTGTTTGGTTATGAATAAAATTGTTTATGTAGATTAATCTGTTTGTATAAATTAGAAAAAGTTTTATTTGTTAGGATTTTTTCATAGATAAAAGAAATATGTTTTTAATCGGAAGAGACGGGTTTAAAAAAAACTTGGTTTTTTGCACAAAACTTTCTCTTAAAATCTTACTGAATAAATCACTTTCTATATTATTAAGTCACCATCAAACGATCATGTATGACTAACCAATAAGTCATGTTCCGATACTTAACACCCCCCCCCCCCCCTCCTATTGTTTTGAATTTTTTGAGTTTTCGACTTAAAGATTTTTAAAGTTTGTTTTTAAGCTTTAAAATGAAAGATGATGAATATATGTCCTTAAAATAAAAATTAATATATAGTTGGTTTCTATTTTTGTTATTTTCATTTTCTTTTTAATATTTATAAATGATACAATGTTATTTTTAGTTGGTTAACAATTTTTAATCATTCAGAATTTTATAATTTTACAAGTGATGATATGTATACATATAATTTAGTTAAGGTAATAAACATAGTAAAAAAGATAGATGATGTATAACTACTTATATGTCTTTTATACTTGAAAAAGGATGATGGTCATATCGAATATTATATTTGTCAAAAAATTAGTTACAACTGAAAAAAGATAAGATAAGATGCATTGAAATTGGCCATATATTCATATCATACATGGTACATATGCTTGGGTCGCTTTTGGAATGGATTCTCCAAAGAAAGTGATTTTAAAAAATAATGTTAAATTCTCAATCAAATTTATATGCGATTCGATAATAGCGAAGACATTTACGATACGGTATGTGATACAGGTTGTTAGAGTCAAAACAACAAACCAATCTGTTTAGTATGGTTTAACCATAATAACACTAGAAAAGTTCTAAATCTGTAATTTGATGTTGTACGATCAGTTTGTACAATTTATCTGGCTTGATAAACACCTCTAATTAATACATCGAAACATTATTTAAGGTTATATACTTAAATATACCCTTGTCGGGCTATTTAGCTAAATGACCTCAAAAACATAATTTATGAAATATCACCCTCTAATGTAGTTCTAACTTTTGGTAATTCACTAGACATTTTAATAAGCATGATTCCAAACTTGTGACCTAAAACCTAATATATCTCACACGAAAGTGGATCTTGACCCTTGAGAGAGTACGATGTACGCAAACTTAACCTCTATCCCAAAAGGTAGAGAAACTGTTTTTGTGAAATCATTGGCTTGTAAAAAGTGTGGACAATAGAAGTTAGCACAAAAGCTCGAAGAAAAATAGGGCATAATGCAACAAAACTCAAGTTTGTTTTTGATAAGTTTTGAAAAAGGCAAGTTTAGTTGAAAGTACGTATAATTATATACAACAAAACTCACTCACTCCTCACCACCTTTGGTGAGGTTTGAATCCGTAACCTCTAAAAAAGTTGTAATCTACTGGGTTACCCAGGTACCGTTGAGCCAAATATCCTTTGGTTTTGAAAGGAAGTTATGAGCAAGCTACATTGCAATAACATACAAATAGAAGAAGCAAGGTATGCAAAGACATAGGCTCTAAAGGACTAGAGACCTTATCGTCGGCTAGGGGTGTATCGAGCTTTTAACGAGCTACTCGAGCTCGAGCTCGTTTATCTCGAGCTCGAGCTTAATTATTCTTGAGCTCGAGTAGATCTCAAACACAAAATAGAATTGGTTTAACTTATCGAGTCAAGCTTTATAACACCAATGTTCGACTCGGCTCGTTCGAGAACTTGATTCAATTCTTCGAGTCGAGTCGAGCCATTCGAGCATACCCTTTTTCGAGCCAAACATGCTCATATATTTATTAAGCATACAATAAAAATATAAAAATTATCGAGCTCAAACTGATACACGAGTTAATCGATCGCAAGTTCGAACTCATAAACGAGCATCGAGCTCGAGCTTGAGAACTCAAAAAATATTTGAGCTCGAGCTCGAGCCCTACATTGAAAAGTTAATCGAGCTCGAGCCTAGTATTAATTTTTTGAGCTCGGTTCGATTAACCTACTACTCGACTCGACTCGACTCGTTTACACCCCTATCGTCGGTCGACTAACCCTATCCCCACCCTCTACCTCTAACTACTGATCCCTAGTTCCCCACTCCTAGTTATATGTATTCAAGAACTCCTATCATAGATCATGTCATCGGAAATGTCTAGAGTCGCCATGTCTAACCTCGTTGCTCAACCCACGTCCTTCTCTTCCCTTCAACCGTCACACTTTCTACCCTCCTAACTGGAACCAACGTTTGTCTCTTACGAATGTGAACAAACCACCGAAATCTTCCTTCCATCAACTTATTCGTGATAGGCGCAACTCCCAACAACATCTAGAAGACCCCGTTTAGTATCTTATGAAACATGTTTCGACCATAGGTTCATCCAAGTATTTTTTAAGAACATGGAGGGTTGTTTGCTTGTTTTTCTTCGGTTAAGTCCTATATAGATCAAGTCTTCATAAATTAAGTTGTATGTATGGATTAAGATAAATTGTTGTTTATTTTGTATGGACCCTCCTAGAGCTTTTTAGAACCTACGACGTTCATTTTATGCCATAAACACCAACAAGCATTTCTACCACAAATATTGACTTATATTCATAGGATGTAATAGTAAACCAAGAAATGTTTCATCAATCTACTCTAAGAGACTATACATGTATATAGGCATGGGATCATGTGAGAAGTGTGAGAAGTGGTTTTAAGTCGTTGATTACTTTTAATCAAATACCCTCCCATGAATTGCGACTTTAATGGAAATTGATACGGTGCATCTCGGTGCATCTTATCTCGGTGCATCTCATCTTGATGTTCGTCCATTTTCTCATCCAACGGTTGATAACCACTTCTCACGCTTCTCACCAAATTTGACACTTCTCACCGGAACCCAACCACACACACACACACACACACACATATATATAGGGGTCTAATCAAATAAAGGGTAAATTGGTAATTGAAGTTGGTTTGACAACTCTAAAACCCTAAATTTTTGTTAGGCCCCGCTGCATATGTGTTTTACATTCATTTTCTTTTCCATAACCATATTCAACCATTTCACCATTTCTTGACTTAAACATTCAAATCTTTCCCGTTTCTTGATTTTTGATCATCATAATCTTGAACTTTTTGTTCCTTTCTCTTCATTTATCACTGTTTCTTGATCGTGTTTTCTAGGTTAATTCGTTCGAGATGAAATAGTTCATGATGGGGAAACCCCACGCACCGCCATCCTGGAAGAAGCCACCGCCGCTGCACAGAAGCAGCAAGATAATCACATAAGATCCATGGCTATATTCTTAGATGTTCAGGTCATTTGTTTCAGTATCTGGAGATGTACAAGAGGTTTTTCACACTCTTCAGTTTTTCATTTACGTTATGTGTATCTTGTTTGTTGAAAACTCCATCAAAACGAGGTATGTAAGATCCAGATCTCTAACCTCTCCATTAAACCCAGATCTTAAGAATAAAAGTTTATGCATCAAAGAAAAGTTTCGATATTGAAGGTCAGCATGATTTCTTTCTGGGTATAAAAGTGGCATCACATTTGTTATCACAGTGGATCATATTTGGTATCACAGTGGTATCACGTTTGGTCTTGTTTGTCTTTTTGGTATCACACTGAGGATAGAGGTCTGTATCTTGTATGTATTTTGGGTATCACATTTGGTCTTGTATGTATTATGGGTAGATGTAACACCCTGAATTTCTATCCCAATTGAAGAAAAGTGTTGAACTGGGTGAATAGGTAAAGGAAGAACCACATATAGAGTATGGATATAGTGTCATGTGGTTGTGACTCTTGTCACAATAGCACAAATGGTAGTAAGAGTATAGTCGTCTCGGTTATAGTGCCATGTGGTTGTGACATCTGTCATAATAGCACCAATGGTACTAAAAGTGTGGTAGTCCCGACTATAGTGCCATACAGTTGTGACATATGTCACAATAGCAACGACGGTTACCAAGTGGTTGGTTGTCCCAACGAATGTGCCATGCAATCATGGCAATGGCAGGATAACTGGTATAATAGCATCAAATGTTTTGAGAGAACGGTCGAGGAATGGTTGGGATAAAGGTCGAGGAATGTCCGGGAGCACGGTTGAAGAATGGCTGGGAAAACGGTCTGGAAAGCCGTCGAAAAAGGCCTCGGTACATCCCGCGCGACAGTGCCCGCTACAGTGACATATGGCACTGTCGCATGGCAGGATCGCAAGAGGAAAGGCGGCCTCGATACATCCTACGCGACAGTTCCCGCTACAGTGATTAGATGCCACTGTCGCATGGCAGGGTCGTGCCAATCTCACAGTGCATAAAATCGGGATTTTCTTCATTTGGTCATATATTTATCATTTCTACTCCGTTTTGGGAGAATCAAAATGTTATGGTTTCGTTTTTGAGAGCTTTTCAAGGTTAGATTGTTAGTTTTGGGATGATTAAAGAGTATTTGGTGGTAGATTGGAAGCAAAGGTCAAAAGCTCATCATCATCACCTCCATCTTCAAGGAATTTGGGGTTTTCTAGGTTTTCACCAAAACCTAAATGATAAGTGTATCCTTCCCATTTCTAAACCTTATTATAAGATATAAATGTTCTCTGGATGATTTCCTAGTGTTTGGTTTCTCAAATTTTGGTTTGGAGGATTTTGAGAAAAGTTAGGTCAAATTAGGGTTTTTGGCCAAAATGGAGATTTTGATACAAGATGTTTGGGATCGATTCTATATGGTTGAATATGAATATTTATGGTTGAAAATTGATGGATTTAGGTTTTTGGAAGCTTTTGGCTTGAAGATCCAAGTTTCTTCAAAGGAGCTCAAGTTGGGGAAAAATCTAGATTTAGCCTAAATCTAGCAACGTGAATTCAAGTTGATTTGCGAAAACGTTGTACATGTCAAAATATTCATTTTAAAGTGTTTTGTGTTTTACATAAAATTGTTAACTGTTGATCACTTGATGAGTTTTGATTACTTGGAAGTGTTTAACTTTATAAACTTATAAACCACCCACATTCGGGATTTTTGGGCATCTTGATAAATGAGACGCATATGGACGTATTTTGGTGATTTATTGGATAAATGAGATTATTTGGTTAAAAGGCATTTTAAGTGTTTGTTTGGGTAAAAGGTTTAACTTTGTGTTATGGGACGTTTTGAAAGGATAAAGAGTATAAATCTATTTGAAAAAACTTTTGTCCCGGCTTAAATTGTGTTAGAGTCCATTATTTTGGAGCGTGTGATTGCATGGTATGGGTCGAGTACGTTTATTGTTTGAAAAGCGTTAATCATTGGTCAAAAAGAGGTTTTGAGTATTTTGGCTCGATGTCGTTTTAAATGAGTCTTGAGGACACTTGTCCGGTTTTATATGGCTCAATGTAGAGTCCAGTTATGACGCGTTGTGTTGCGTATTGAGGTTGGTTACAGGCTCAAGTGTTTTGGTCATTCATATGTAGTCATGTAATGTTAGATTGTGTTGCATTGGATTCATAGGCACGTAAGTCAGTCTGTTTTGGGATGGTCAATTGGGTATTGTAGGGTTGAACTCCGGTACCCATGTTTTATGACCGAAAACTTTACAAATAAGCACTAGGAGGGTTGAGTCTGGGGGTGCTGTCGAGGAGGTAGGCATTAGGACCTCTGTTGCTTGAAGTAATGTCTGGGAGGTAGTCTTTAAGTGTGTCGGTCCTTCGGGATGGAGTTCTACGGAATGTTCATCAAGGTCAAGTGACTTGAGGTGATGCTTGTTAAAGAGATCGTAGGGACACTTGGGCTGTGATGTCATGAGGTGTCATGCAATTAACGTTGCATGGGTGACATACTTTTGTATTTCCTCCACTCTCAATGGATACGTGTCTCCCCCGTTGTCGGCTATCAGTATTTTAAATATAAGGATGTCTTACTTTATTGTCATTGGCTCTTTATGGTCGACAGTGAATGAGGGCCTTAATATTGGATTTTCCTCCTCGTATATTAAGGTTTGAATGAATTATGTCATCCTCATGTTTTGGTGATTAGATTTCTTTCGGTTACGATCGTGTGAGTATTGGACCTAGTGTCCATGTTTTCGGACATACAGTATATGTGGTTTTGATGATGATTCATGGGCCGAGTATTTTGCCCCACCCGTATTTGGGTGTTTTGGGATATAACGTTTTATCCACGTTTCTTAGATGGGAGTCAATTCATATTAACGTTTCGAGTAAATTTGAGTTGCATCAATTTATAAAGAAGGTTTGTAATGAGGTGTCTATCTTTGAAAGTGCGTGATGTTGGAAAAGAGTCGTTTCCACGTTTTAAAGTACATCAATTGAATGGTCATGATTCCAAGTGAGGTTCATTCTTTTAAAGATATATTTACTCATGTAAAACTCTTGAACTCACTAGGCGTTAGCCTAACCTTTTTATTTGTCGGCATGTACAACAGGTTCCGGTTGGGGATAGTTCTAGTGACACTATGAAGAGAGAAGTGCTAGTTGTATACTCATGAAGTGAGTAGCTTGGTGAAGTCTTCCGCATTAGTTTGTAAAGAGCAACTTGTATTGGAGTTATGTAGCACCCAAATTCAATTTAGTCTGTATTTATTATTGGAGTTTTATATTTGTCAAGGTTAATTATAAAGTTTGTAATTGAGGCATAGAGAATTTTGGATCGTAAGAGGTAGTTTTGTCCCTCGTTTTGATGCCATGTTTAAATTTTTAGTTAGTTGCTCTTACCAAATTTGAGGGTGTTACAAGTTGGTATCAGAGCTTAAGTTTGAGAGATTTAGGTGTTGATTTTGGATGCCTAGACTCAAACTAGTGTTCTTTTAAGCGATCGAGAGAGCGAATCTCACCCATAGACACTTTAAGATTGGATGTTTTGAGGTTGATAAAGTCACTAGGGACGGGAATCACGTCGAGAGTAGCAAGGATGATCATGTACAATACGTTCATAATTACACCTGACCAGTGTTATGGTGAACCTACGAGTCACATGTGTATGCTTGTATTACTTTGATGTGACGACCGTTGGGGTTGTGAAAAAGTTTCTAAGGGGGTAGCCGTTAGGAGAGGCTGATGATTTTAGAGTTCGTCACTTGGAGTGACAATAAGTATGGTGGTTGCATTAAGTTGACCGTTTCGGGTCAAGGTTATCGGTTGAATTAGAACCATAGGTTTATTTGTAACACCCCGATTTTCGAAAGGTATCATCTCAAGTTTATACAGAAACCGATATATTAAGGAAAAATAATATATTTAAATTTGGACTTGAATCCTGGATTTTATAGTTTAGATAGATGAAGGGTTCAATTACGAGTCCAACGGTTCTTTCCGGAGCAAAATCGGAGCTATAACAAAGAAGTTATGGCCAAAACAGTATCGAGAAGAAAATTAGGGGAAGCGGGCGACTTATGCCGCGGCCTAAGGTCGCGAGACAAGTCGCGAAATCCACTGGACGAGCTCAAAACCGATTTTCAGCCATCGAACTTCATTTCTTCACAAGTTCTTCATCCCAACTCCGATTTGGGTGATTCAAGTTGCTACGGTTTCGTTTTTTAGAGCTCTTCAAGGATCTAGTAAGAGATTGGAAGTCTATTGAAGTATACTAGAGTATTTTGCGGTGGTAAGATTCTCATCTCTCCTTATTCATCTTCTTCACCAAAGTTTTCTAGGGTTTCATCCACCCTTTGTTCTCCCTTTCATAGATTGGAGGTTTGTAACCATTTTGGTGAACTAGAGGTGTTTTGGTTGGTGGATTCAAGTTCGGGCTAAGGTAATCTTCTATTCTCTTCATTTATAGAAGTTAGGATTTCGGTATCAGTTGAGATATTCATGTAGAAGGTTGGGAAACAATTATTTGTGGTTGATTATGTATATTCATGGTTGGAACCTTGTGGATCTAGGTTTTGGAAGATTTGGTTTGAAGAACTAAGTTTCTTCAAGGAAAGCTCTAAGTGGGTAAATAATAGATTTAGCTTAAATCTAGCAATGTGAGTTTACTAAGCTTTTGTTAAAACTGGATACACATCATATTTGCTTATTTGTTGTTATTATCACATATTTGCTCAAAATGTTCATCTTTATGAGTTTAAGTAATTGATGGTATTTTCATAAGATTATGTGAGATATATGTATTAGAAGTATCATCCCATGATTTACTCTCTTCGTGTAGTTATTTGGGATTTACATTATGTGTGCCCACAATGGGTATTTGACATGATTAAGGAATACATGTTTGGTATAATATGATGATATATTATTGGAATACCACTTTGGTGTCATATTTATATGCATGATGAATATAACTGTCATTTGCGTCTTTTGGTAGACTTCATGAGGATAGGATGGTAATATTATACCCGTAGTCGGTATGGAAATATGTTGGGTTGAAATACATCTAAAGGACCTCCTATATGCATTATGTTGGATGAACCAAGTCAGTTCACAAGGAGGATGTAGTCTTGGGCGCCACCGTGATGGTATGTGCCTAGACCTCCACCACTCGGGGAATTTTCCTGTTGGAGTAGTCTTCGGGTGTGTCGGGCCTTGCGAGTGTTCCTTGTTAAGGGCATCAAGGTATATCGACTCTTGGGGTGGGCTTGATTGGTGCTTTGGGTCTCCCCTAATGACTCCTCATATATTGGACACTAGTTAACTGCTGATAAGAATTTATGATTGTTCATGCATGCTTGTTATCGTTCAACTCACTAGGATTTTTGGTCTAACACTTGTTTGGTGTCGATGTGTATCTCAGGTTTTAGCGGCATCGGTTCTAAGCTGGCATAGTGCTTGAGTGAGAGATTTGGGAATATTGCATTTGGAATTACTTTTGGTAGGAGAACCTTTGGGTCTATAAATGACACCCTTATTTGTAATCTCTTTTCTAGTAATGGAAATTAGATTAGTTAGTTGTTATTTATTGTCCGTTTAATTACGACTGTATTTAAACAGGTTTGTGTATTGTCCCCATTGTTGTATTGTCCCCATTGTTGGGAGGCTCTTGCTTTGGCAATTTTATATACCGCATGTCCGTTTTTTCGGATTTTTGTTTTCCCTATTTTTAGGGTGTTACAAATTGGTATCAGATCTCTAGTTTAAGTGAACTAGGCATGAATGTAAGATGTCTAGACTTAGACTGAGTACGTTAGGCAATGATTTGTGAGATGGTAGAAATTTCTAATATGGGTTAGTCTTAGAGTCGACGGAAACTATGGTTATCAAGCGTTGTGGCGATGGTAACGAGAACCTTTATGTATTATATGTTCATAATCTCACCTAGCTAATGTTATTATGAGGATATTTATACGTGATGGTGCTTGAAGTGCCGTTACCGTGATAATTGGTGATGTAGTAGTACGTTCTATTGTGCTTGGTTTATTAATGTTATGATATTTGTAGACGTAGTAGTACGTTTCCTTCGTGTTCAATTCTGTCAATCTCCTCCTTATTCATCCTCGTGCTTGTATGAACTGCCTTGGTATGTCGACCGTTGGGGTAGTAAGAAAGTTTCTAAATGGGTAACCATTAGAAAAAGTTGATGATTTTATTATTCGTTACTTGGAGTGACGGTAAGTATGGTGATTGCATTAAGTGGACGGTTTTGAGTCGGATTAATTGGTTGGATTAGAACCATAGACTTTTTGAATCAATGTATTCAAGGAGAAATAGTGAGGTGAACCTATGAAGTCCGTGGTCTTTACCTTAAAACGTTGAACATCTGGATGACGATAGTGTAATTATAGAAATTGAGGAGTGTGAGTTCAAGTTGAATTGTGAAAATGGTGTACATGCCAAAATATGCATTTTGAAGTAAAAGTATGTTTTACTTGGTATTTGTCAATGTATGAATATTTTAATAAATTTTCATAGTTGGTAAACTCGGGTTGTTTTAACCTCTTAAAATGCTCAGATTGGATTTTGAATAGTTCAACAACTAAATAGCATGATTTACGTGTTTTTGGTGGTTTTGTACAATTAAACTCTATTTTTATGATTTATGCATCTTTGATGATTTTTGTACAAATGAAGTCTATTTTTCGTTATATGCATTTTGGGCGTATTTGCATCCATAAAACCTTTTGAAACTCTTTGGTCCCAATACGTGTTGAGTTTTGGGTTAATCATATCTTTGAAGTATGTGTCTTCATAAACGTTGTTTAAAGACATTTCATTATTTGGGTGAAACTTGTCAAGGATTCGTAGGGACACTTGGGCTTTCATGTCGATTAGGTGTCATACGATGAACGTTGTAGGAGTGGCATACTTCGTGCTCTCCCGTTCTCAACGGATACGGGTACCCCCGTTGTCGGCCACTATATTTTGGATACTTAATTGTCTATTTGGTGCATATGATTTTATAAACCGTTGGAAAATGCATGTCATTGAACTAAGAGTCGTTTTGGAAACATGAAGAGAAAGAGTTCATTTGGAAAACATTTTGTTGCAACCAATGAGAAGTTTTGGTTATTTTGAAATGTTTAGTTTTATGAACATGTCGAGACATCCATTTTGGAATCTTTGGGTATTTTGGTAAATAAATCATGTTGAGATGTTTCCTCGATGATTTTACATATATAATTGGAGTCCAATTGATGTAAGTGTCATTTTGTGTATTTGATCTTATAAATCTTTTTTCAGAAAACACTTATTATTGTGTTATGAGACATTTTGAAAACATAAGAGTATGAGTTCATTTGAAAAATGGTTTATCTCAACCAGCGATGAGATTTTAGTTAATTATACTTTTGGTCATGTTTGCATAATAGTTAGCCAAACGTGTTTCAATAGTATTGACTTTCATTGGGTATTTACGTAAACTATTGGGTCGTTGGCTCGGTTTTAACTAAATGGAGTCTTGAAGAAAATTTTCCGGATTAAAAACAGTGGTATTGCTTTCCTTTGAGTTTAGTGGGATCAATTCAGTTGCACATCTCATGTATGCATATATTATTGGAAATTTTCGTCATGGTATTTCAGTCAATGTTTTAGAATAATGAGAGCATGTTTATATTTGGCTTTGAACTCGAAAACGACATAAGTTATTTCATGTTTTAACCGGGTGCATACGCATATCAATCTACTAGCTTTGTGAAATAAACGGTCACATGCAAGTTTTGTTGTGAAATCTTACTGCGTGCAACATTGTGATTAAAAGAAAGAAAACTTTAAGAGTTCGATATCATGAGCATGTTGTCTTGGGTTTTGCAAACATTTTATTTATACAATTTAGAATTAAACTAAATTACTCTTACAATTGCTCAAATCACATGCATATGTCTTTACTAAATTATGGGGAATAAACCGATGTATGCGAGTCACGATGAGAAGTTTTATTTCAAGACATTTTCAGGGTGAATTGCAGAAATTTTGAGGTTCGATTTTGTGAATTTCCCTTCTGTAGTTTTGTATGAAAGTCTTGTTATACACTGTTTTAGTACGTAAAACTATTTCTCATTCGTTACATAAATTAAATTGTCGGTGTGAGTAATCGTATGAAAGATTTTTAGCATTTCGGATAGAACTGTTACCCAGGACATATTACAGTTATTGACTTTACTGATAGGAGTTTTCCGCAATGCATGAAATGAATTTCCGGTTTGCATGTTGTTGTAGTTACAATTTTGGGGAAGTACGTTTTATCGGTACGACCCAAATTTGAAACGCGAATAAAATATATATATATATATATATATATATATATATGTAACAAAAGAGGATTTCACAACTTCAACTTTAAAATCTTTTACTTTAACATAAAACGTCGGAAGATAAAATTTCCAATAAGACCTATATAAGTCCGATCATTTCCCAAATGTAGCAACACAATGGAAAGTAAATATATATCTTTTGGGAGTTGTACAAACTTTTATTGCACATGTTATAGGATGGAAAGTTATTTTCATACGCATAGCATAAATTGATGCTACTAAGACCCTGGTCATCCGTTTGAAAATTTTGTTACGCATATTTCGTTATCGTTTTATTAACGTAAGTATTAATCAAATGAGTTTTGAAAATGGTTTTATATGCGTGACATTGGTGATCAATTTTGAAACCTATCGAATGCACGATAGTGTATTTTCACCGCACGTTTAATTATTATAAAACTTATGCATTTGAGAGTTTTATAAATTTCAAATTGACATAGTAGTGTGAAAAACCTTGAACTCATTGGGCTATAGGTGTAAGCCCCTCGTGTTAGAAGTCGATATTAAGGATTAAAAGAGTCCTTGGAGTTTGAGGCGTTAGACATGTGTTTTCTCCCAATTAGTTAAGTAACGATCTTTATGCTTCGTTAAACCTACGGATTAAAATCGTGTTCGGTTGTTTGGGTATGGTTAGTTTTGGAATTGTGGGATTTTGGTACGACGGCATGCTATGTGTCGGTAGTGTACAATATTGATGGGTATTTGTGAATAATGATGATGTAACACCCTAGAAACTGCGGAAATAAAATTTTGAAGAAACAATTCGGCAATAGACTAAGTTGCGGAATAAGGTGTGACAATTTTCATTACACAATCAACCCAACGGGTATAGAGTAGCCAATATTGAGGTAGATAACTGAAGTATAAAACAACATCCTATTAATCTATAAAATATCTAGATTAGGGACGGGTGTCGCTATACTTCCAAAATGAATCTTCAAAAGAATCCCTCACGACCCCAAGGTCGCTCCCTCAGTCCCGACGAGCCCCACTGCTAAGATAACCTGCCAACATGACAACCAAGAGCAAGCGTTAGGCTAACGCCTAGTGAGAACAAGCCAAATAAAAGAGAGTACTAAACCCAATTGGTGCCACGCGGTAGTATAGCCATGAGCTAAGTCAAGAAATCCAATAAACCATTAGTGATTAAACATGGTATAAGTAATACCCACATATCACATAACGAGCTCAACCCCTCTAGATCTGTTGCTCAAAACATTCAAGTCAACCCCTCTGGATCTATCCTTGAGAGTTACCAAAATAGGGGGAACTCAAGCACATAATGGGATTTCACCTTACTGCACCATGAGACGCTGCCCGACCGTATAGGCCCACACCTTACTTATCATGGCAACCCGATGCCTATCCCGTGCTAAAACGTGAACCAAATGCCCAAAACAGGGGACATAGGAACACAGTGCCTATGGATCCATTGCACTAAGACTCAAAGCCAAAGCATGTCATTTCAGAGCATGCTCATATTAAATCAGATATACAGGCAATTCATATGAACAACGGTTCAATTCTATAAATTGTGATTCTTGAAAATGTGAAATCTTTAGAAGGTATTTTCCAACAGAATCAGTTACTTTGAAACCAGGTTTTCCACATTTAAATAATACATTTGTCACATAGCATTCGTAATACAGACCGATTTAGCTTAAGGACTCACCTCAGATTTCTTCTTGATTATATCCTGCTTCTGACGTTTGCTACCTATGACAACACCGATAATCGGTAAGCCAAAATAAAGACAATTTAATGACTTAAGACTCAGGAATTTGAACACAACATACTGCCAAAGCACTGATCCGGTCGAGTACCCCATACCGGTCGAACAGCCAACCCCGGTCGAAGGTCACACCGGTCAAACCCGAGGTCCGGTCGAACCCTGACCTCGGTCGAACACATCATCGGTCGAACGAGACCTCGGTCGAACACGACCTTCGGTCGAACGACATCACCGGTCGAACGAGACCTCGGTCGAACACGACCTTCGGTCGAACGACATCACCGGTCGAACGACCAATCGGTCGAAGGACCAACCGGTCGAAGGACCCCTCGGTCGAATCGACCATCGTCTTGTTCATCAATAACAGATCGATTTGCAGAACCCAGATCCAAAATGAGAAATACTCAGATCTCACAATGGAACGGTTTAAAACCTTCACAACGAGATTCTACGCGGCTAAAAGCATTCAGATCAAAGCATTAAGCTAGATTCGTACCTGGATTTGGAGAAAACCGAACGACCACTTTCTCCTGCTTCTCTTCTCTCTCTCTCTGATTATCAAGAACAGATATTTGTGATATTTTTAAAATATCTAAAATCTGATTTCTATTTATATAACCCAAGTTACATTTTACCCCCTTGAACTTTGGGTAATAGTCAACTTTTCACCCAACCCCAAAATAGCGGGTGTTACAGATGATGTTATGGTTGACTGGTAAGGATGTTGGATTTGGGTGACTACTTCCAAGAGTAGGTGTCAACTTTGAATCGACATTGCTAATTGGGAATGAAATATTTGGTAGTGTTGACACGTAACTTGAGGATAATGATCGTTGACACGTAATTTGAGGACAAGTGTCGTTGACACGTAATTTGAGGACAATGATCGTTGGTGTGCTTCAATGTATTTCCGTTAGATCTGGTGCGTCTGTAGGACGAGTGGTAAACTTAAGGAAATTAGATGTTGATAATTAAGAAATCAACCTTTGGTATATTGATAATTGTCAGGACTTTCGTTGATTTGGAAATCGATGCTTGAGTGCATGGTGGGAGTTTGGTGGTAATGTTTATTGGACAAATTTGGTGAGAATGTCGAGATGGACTTTAAGTACAAATCGATTATCGAGGAGACCTTGATGTGTTGCATTTAGAGGTATCTAAGGGAAATGTTTGCTTTGAGATATTATTGGTGGAAATGACTGAATAAGGTCGTAAGTTACTCTTGCGGTAATATGAGCAACATAAGGTTGGGAGACAACCGAGATTTAATGATTAATCAGAGACTCAACGTTCATCCGGACATCGGCAAAATATATTGAACGTTAAGATTTAGTTTGTAACGGTACATTATGAGAAACGCAACGACAACCTAGACCGAAATGTAATCGGGTCCGTATATGAGGTGAGGTTTCGTGAAGGCATTCCTTTTGGATAGTAAATCAATCAATATTTTCAAGTGTGATGTTGGGTGCTTGGTGGTTCCAGATTTCGAGGACGAAATCTCTTTTAAGGTTGGGAGGATTGTAACACCCCGATTTTCGAAAGGTATCATCTCAAGTTTATACAGAAACCGATATATTAAGGAAAAATAAGATATTTAAATTTGGACTTGAATTCTGGATTTTATAGTTTAGATAGATGAAGGATTCAATTACGAGTCCAACGGTTCTTTCCGGAGCAAAATCGGAGTTATAACGAAGAAGTTATGGCCAAAACAGTATCGAGAAGAAAATTAGGGGAAGCGAGCGACTTATGCCGTAACCTAAGGTCGCGAGACAAGTCGCGAAATCCACTGGACGAGCTCAAAACCGATTTTCAGCCACCGAACTTCATTTCTTCATAACTTCTTCATCCCAACTCCGATTTGGGTATTTTAAGTTGCTACGGTTTCGTTTTTTAGAGCTCTTCAAGGATCTAGCAAGATATTGGAAGTCTATTGAAGTATACTAGAGTATTTTGTGGTGGTAAGCTTCTCATCTCTCCCTATTCATCTTCTTCACCAAAGTTTTCTAGGGTTTCATCCACCCTTTGTTCTCCCTTTCGTAGATTGGAGATTTGTAACCATTTTGGTGAACTAGAGGTGTTTTGGTTGGTGGATTCAAGTTCGGGCTAAGGTAATTTTCTATTCTCTTCATTTATAGAAGTTAGGATTTCGGTATCAGTTAAGATATTCATGTAGAAGGTTGGGAAACGATTCTTTGTGGTTGATTATGTATATTCATGGTTGGAACCTTGTGGATCTAGGTTTTGGAAGATTTGGTTTGAAGAACCAAGTTTCTTCAAGGAAAACTCTAAGTGGGTAAATACTAGATTTAACTTAAATCTAGCAAGGTGAGTTTACTAAGCTTTTGTTAAAACTGGATACACATCATATTTGCTTATTTGTTGTTATTATAACATATTTGCTCAAAATGTTCATCTTTACGAGTTTAAGTAATTGATGGTATTTTCATTAGATTATGTGAGATATATGTATTAGAAGTATCATCCCATGATTTACTCTCTTCGTGTAATTATTTGGGATTTACATTATGTGTGCCCACAATGGGTATTTGACATGATTAAGGAATACATGTTTGGTATAATATGATGATATATTATTGGAATACCACTTTGGTGTCATATTTATATGCATGATGAATATAATTGTCATTTGCGTCTTTTGTTAGAATTCATGAGGATATGATGGTAATATTATACCTGTAGTCGGTATGGAAATATGTTGGGTTGAAATACACCTAAAGGACCTCCTATATGCATTATGTTGGACGAACCAAGTCAGTTCACAAGGAGGATGTATTCTTGGGCGCCACCGTGATGGTATGTGCCTAGACCTCCGCCACTCGGGGAATTTTCCTGTTGGAGTAGTCTTCGGGTGTGTCGGGCCTTGCGAGTGTTCCTTGTTAAGGGCATCAAGGTATATCGACTCTTGGGGTGGGCTTGATTGGTGCTTTGGGTCTCCCCTAATGACTCCTCATATATTGGACACTAGTTAACTGCTGATAAGAATTTATGACTGTTCATGCATGCTTGTTATCGTTCAACTCACTAGGCTTTTTGGCCTAACACTTGTTTGGTGTCGATGTGTATCTCAGGTTTTAACGGCATTGTTTCTAAGCTGGCATAGTGCTTGAGTGAGAGATTTGGGAATATTGCATTTGGAATTACTTTTGGTAGGAGAACCTTTGGGTCTATAAATGACACCCTTATTTGTAATCTCTTTTCTAGTAATGGAAATTAGATTAGTTAGTTGTTATTTATTGTCCGTTTAATTACGACTGTATTTAAACAGGTTTGTGTATTGTCCCCATTGTTGGGAGGCTCTTGCTTTGGCAATTTTATATACCGCATGTCCGTTTTTTCGGATTTTTGTTATCCCTATTTTTAGGGTGTTACATTATTGAATTGACTTTATTTCAAGAAAAAATTGTAAGGTTAACCAATTTAGTGTGATTATTGCCTTAAAATGTTTGAGCATCCGGATGACAATAGTATTGCTAGGAATTTGAGAAGTGTGGTTCTAAGACGTTGAGTGCCGACAAAATTCATGCACAAAATTTATTTATGAAATAAATTGCATCAGTTATTTCTCATGTTTCCAAATCACCATGTAGATTATATTACGAAATCTTGGAAAAATCTTTAGCACACACAAGTATTTAAACTACGATTTTAAACATGCATAAAATTATTTTATTGCATGTGGTTACAAACCTTGTCAATATTTTCTTTATCCTCGTTGTTGTCCAACACCATTTTCGGATATTGTGATGTCCTTGTTTTGATGTTGTTTAGAGTCTTGGACAAGTAACTGCGATTTAGGACCTTGACATTGGACCTCCTCCACATATGTTAAGGTTTTAGAGGAAAAAATTATTCCCATGTTTTGGTGTTCGAGTTTTATTGGAAATTTTATTCCGTGTTAGTTTTGTTGGGTTTTATGAAGTATTATTTACGACATTTTACTATGCACGAGTTAATTATGAAGTGCATAGACTTTAATTATATTGCATGTACATTTATGAGTTTTATTGAACGACATGTCTTACGCGGGTCTTGTTGGGAAATTTTATCTCATGTCATTTTATGGTTAAAAGAGAATTTTGGAGCTTGAACTTGGGAAATCCCTCTTTTGAAATTTGTACAATTATTTGTTACCCATTGTTTTAGTACCAAAAAAAATTATTTTTACGTACACGACATAACTTGATACATGTTAGGACCATAGTGGCCCAATTGAAAAGTTGTTGAGCATCTTTTGTTATTGTCATTATTAGCGTGGGTAATGATCGAATGCTTTTCGAAATGGTTTTATATGTGTGACGTTTATGACTAATTTGCATGACTACCAAGTGAAGGTAGTGGATTTTTACACGAACGGTTAATTGT
The DNA here is from genome assembly GCA_023525745.1 of Arctium lappa. Classification (NCBI taxonomy): domain Eukaryota; kingdom Viridiplantae; phylum Streptophyta; class Magnoliopsida; order Asterales; family Asteraceae; genus Arctium; species Arctium lappa. The sequence continues at coordinate 12,801,667 of CM042056.1, read as the reverse complement.
TATAAAGATTTTGCATTTGAAAGTCTTATAAAATCTCAATTGGCATATTTGTTGAGTCCTATAATTGCAAAAACCTTGAACTCATTAGAGCTATAAATTTAAACCCCTGTTATGAAAGGAATTGTAAGTGGGGACTAAAGGAGTCCTTGAGAATTGGAAATGGCGGACGACCCAAATTGTGGACATATTTGAATGTTGGGAATTTGACCTTATGAAGTATGTTTGTGTATGTATAATTAAGGTAGTAGTTTGATGTTATAATATCGGTTGTGTAAGTGGTGATCTTTCCCCTTTCAGTAAAACTTAAGGTTAAGGCCTTGTGCGGTCGTTTACGTATGGATGGATTTGAACTAGTGGGTTAATTGTGCGGTAGCATGTTATGTGTCGGTGGTATACCATCTTAGTGAGTATTAGTGAATAATGATGATGTTATGGTTTGTCTGTAAAGATGTATGATTTGGGGTTTTTAATTCCATATTAGGTGTCAACTTTAAATCTTTTAGGGATCGGCTCAGTGCAAGCCAACTTGTTCTTTTGAGGTCAATGACCTTTGGAATGATTGGAAGTATCCCCGTGGGATCATGAGAAATGTTAGTCCCACCGTGGTGGAATTTAAAGAAAGTTAGATGTTGGTAATTAAGTATTGATGTGTATGATATTCTTGATGGGGTAAGGCTCATATTGATGGAATATTTGAAGTTTGAGAATAGATCGGGTTGTGTGATAGCCTAATCTGAATTAACCAACTCCCCGGAAGGCGTATTGGTACGTCCTTGGGAATAAGACTTTACCAATACCAAGGGTGAGTTATTAAGGAATTTTGGGAATTCTTTCGGTTGGTGTTGGTCATTGGAATACGGATTCAGAATTGAGTTGAGTTGGGTCGGATTAGTCAATGAGAAGTTGAAATCACGAGCTACCCTTGAGGTATTACGTGTCACCTAAGGTTGGGAGGCAATCGAGATCATGTGGTTAGAAATTGATCCCGTAAGATTCGATGTTCTCTCTGATATAAGTGTAATGTATCAGGATGGATATTGGATGTGAGAGTCTTCACGAAAATCATCTTGACAGGTTTTGTAAAGTGGTCATCGAACATCATTTACGGATGAATTGGGATAGAGATGCATCCTTGGATGGAATGAATTAGCCGTTTTGTAAAAATATTGTTAGTAGAGGCTTATACCTTCAGAATGTTACCCTTTTAGGAGTAGTATATGACAAGACAATTATCGGATTGATGCTCAGTATTGTGTAATTAAAATGTTTTGGGTATGAATTAGATTTCGAGGACGAAATCTCTTATAAGGTTGGGAGGATTGTAACACCCTGAATTTTTATCCCAATTGAAGAAAAGTGTTGAACTGGGTGAATAGGTAAAGGAAGAACCACATATAGAGTATAGATATAGTGCCATCTGGTTCCGAAGACCCGATTGCGTGTGTAAAGTGGATCCGAGCGGTCGAACAATCCTTCGGTTCATCTGAGTGCGGAGATGACCAAAGGGTGAAGTTCGATACTCAACTGCTCAGGGATACGACGTTGACATGGTGGAATGTTATCCAGTCCACCTTCTCTCCTATTGTTTTGGCCCAACTGACTTGGGGAGAATTTAAGGTGAAGTTATTGGAAGAATACTGCAACGAGAGGGCCATGGATCGGATCGAGACGGAGTTTCCGAGCGCTTGAGAAAGGGAACTTGACGGTGAGGGAGTATACTCGTCAATTCATGGAAAAGCTAGGGTTAGTGGGGCATGTGGCCTCAACAGAGAAGGAGAATATTAAGGCTTATCTGAAGGGTCTACCATCGGACATGATGACCATGGTCCGAAATTCGAAGGCTTCCAACCTTCGTGAGACTATTGAGGAGGCACAATTTATGGATGAGGTTTACGCGAAGAGTAAACCGGAGAAAGCTGCGATGGTTGTGGAAAAGAAAAGTGGGAAAACAATTCCGCTCCTCCCAAGAGGACTCAACAACAACCAAGAAGCTAGGTGGTGCCAGAAGTTCCGAATCAAGCATCATGGTAACTGTAACCCCACTCCGCGATTTTGCAGCAAGTGTCGTAAGAATGATCACATCGCCCGTGACTACGCGATCTCAGGGATGGTCTGCTTCGAGTGCAAGGCACTGGGGCATATGAAAAGAGATTGCCCAAAGCTCAAGTCGGGTAGCGCACCGGAAAAGGGTTTCGGGTCGAGCGTTCCAGATGACAGCCGATGAGGCCAAGGCATCCGCTGATGAGGTATCGGGTACGTTTCTTCTAAACTCTGTACCTGCTCGTGTACTGTTCGATTCGGGTGCTAGTTTCTCTTTTATATCTGAGTTATTTCGTCAAAGGTTTGTTATGCCCACTAATAGTCTAGAGAATGCGTTAATGGTAGAAATAGAAAATGGTAGTCAAGTTCTGATCCGTGATGTTCTGAGGAAGTGTACCCTCGGGATCAAAGGGAGAGAATTCCCAATCGATTTGATGCCAATGATTATTGGATGTTTTGATGTAATGGTCGGCATGGATTGGTTAGCGAACAATCATGTCGAGATCGTATGTTCCAAGAAATTAATCTGAATTTCCGATCCTAGCGGTGAAGTTGTTGTGATCTATGGTGAGAAGAAGAAAGGTGAAGTGGCAATAATCACCATGGCAAAGGCGCGCAAGTGCTTGGTGAAAGGATGCTCGTCTTTCCTAGCCTACATGATCGACGCCAAGCTAGAGAAGTCAAAGCTTGTTACCGTTCATTCATTTGTTCGCTTAAGTTAAATGAATGAACACGAACACAAAACTTGCGTTCTTTTATCATTCGTGTTTGTTTACTTGTTCGGTTAAGTTAAACGAACGAACAAGCCTCTTTCGTGTTCGTTTGGTTCATTTTGCATATTGAAATTTGCAATTAATGCACATGAACACATTAATGAATCGTTGGAGCACATTGCACAACAATAACAACATATTGTGATATTGCCTCATTGGGTACTTGTTCTTTGCAATGCACAATAGCATAAATTACGAATTTTATAATTTATCATTAGATTTAGAATTTAGACTTTAGACCTGTAACTTTCTGAGTTTTGCTGTTTGCTTACTATGACATTAACTTCGATTTAATTTACTATTTTAGTTAAAACTAATTATAGTTTTCCTTATTTTTTTAGTTTAAGTTCCATATATTGAAGTAAAAGTTCTATTATGCTAATTTCAATTTGGAAAAAGGGAAAACTAGAAAAGAAGGAAGCACGATCTTAATTCAGGTTTTATCATTTTATCTATCTATATTTTGTAATTTTGGGTTTTGGCTTTTACGTCCCCCGTTTGAATTTTTTTAATTATAATTAACAAGATTCTAAAAAACGCGCCATGGCGCCGAGGCGCCACGTTTTTACCCTTGGCGTCGATGTATGGCGTTAAGCTTCATAAGGCACGCCATGACGCGTTATGGCGTTACGTTACGTTATGGCGTTATAAGGTTTTGGGGGAAATTGTACTTTTCTAAAACTTGTAAATTTACACGGTAAAAAAATAAAAATCTAAAAAGTCAAAACTAAATTTTTTAAACCCTAGAATTTTACTTCTCTTTCTTCCTTTCTCTCTCTCTGTTTCTCAATTCTCGGTCACGATCACGAGTTCATGACTCACAAAGACACGAACTACATACGATTTTGACTTCAAAGTTCAAACAAGGTTGATCGAAGTTCTTCAATCGATTAGATTTGATGTTTTGTTGCTTCGTTCGTCAATCATCACACAACCAGGTTCGATTTTTTGTCTAGATTCTATAACAGTATAACCCAAATTCGAGTTCTAGTATAGCGAAGACTGAAGAGTAAGAGTTAAAGATGTTTGATTTTCTGTTCGAGTATAGTTGCCTTGTGTACATCTGGTATAAATACGTTTTTTGAGTCGGATGAAGAACCACAAGTTGAAGGTGGCGAAGAGTTTGAATTCAACTCCGATGACGAAAGACTTTTGGGTGTAATTGATGATGATAACATGGAAGGATAGTTTGTTTATACTTTAGATGATACATCTACTCTAATATAACACGTTTTTTGAATTATAGAAGTATATAAACCATGGGTAGATCGTTCTTTTTTGTTATGATCTCTTGATATCATTTTTGTAAACTTTGTATATTTGATATCAAATCAATCCATGGTTCTTCTTTTGTTTTTTTATATGATATAAAACTCTCATTATTATATAATTATACATACATATATATATTTGTCGTCTTGGCGCCGCCATGAAAAACGCCATGGCCTCGTCGTAACTCGTAAGGCTTAAGGCTTGACCTCGCCGCAATGCCGTGCCGCGCGCCATTTAGAACCTTGATAATTAATAAAAATCAATGTGAGGATGAGTCACCTATCTTAACTAAGTTCCAACCCCTTTAAAAAAGCGCATGTTTCGTTATTTCATTAGCTTAAAAAAATAGGCATAGGGGCATTTTTTTAGCATTTTCGCACAGGGCATCAAAAATCCTAGGAACGACCCTGGATTTAAGCCAAACCTTCAACTGGTACTTGAGCGGGGGGGGGGGGGGTTGGTTTCGTGCAAGGCCCTCGCAGCAGGAAGAGGCCGTTGTGGTTAACCATCTCGAATAAATCCATATCGTCCATCCGAATTGTCTCCATTATAGCCAACTCCCCTGTCTCTTTCCCTATCGAAAAACTAGCCCGACTCTCCCTTTCCCGCTTGATTTCTGGTTGGGTAAGGGACGACCACTCAGCCCAGAAGCTCATGGGCTTCCATTCCTTTGTTCTATTACCTTCGATATCACGTCCAGGATTCCTGTCTGTTTTGTGTTGAATTGGAAATATCTATGTCGTTGTACTTTGGTTGTGTTAAGGGTTCACATTCGTATAATTCATGCACGTGCATATTAAGTAGTTGTACCATTAGTTACTTTATAAATAGAAATGGGTATATAGTTCCAATTATAGTACGGGGTTCTAAATGTTAATTGTTCTGAGAAATGTGAGGGGCCTTTTTAGGTAATTATGCTCAACGACCATATTTTTCATGTGTGTATTTCTCTTAATTCCAAATCCCCATTTGATATGATGCTTGTTTATTTAGCCATAATGACGCTTCTAATAAAAAATGAATTTTTGGTTATACAACTAGAAAGACTATATGTACTTCTTTTTGTGTTTTTTAAGAGAGTTTTTGGTGCATTTCATAATGTTTTACCTTGATACCATCTACATATTACGAGCATGACCATGTTAATTAATTATTAGTATCAATAAAACTGGCTACGTGTTATGTTGTTTGTTTTCTAATTTGGGGTTCTCTTTTTCCATGGTATCTGAATTGTGGGTGCTTTGGCACGTGTAAAAGAGTTCAAGCATGTACTTTTCCATATTCTCAAGCCGCATCTACACGGATATTCATTTCGTTTTGCTCAACCAATATTTTCCAACATTGAATTGATGACTCTATCACAAAGATGCAAGTATTATTAAGTATTGTGAATGTTTATGTTGCTTCATTAATATTATTTTCTTTTGCAATATAAACGGTTCCACTATTACATTATTAAGGTAAACGAGTCAATAAAAATGGTATTTTTTTGAATAAAAAGGAAGCACAACGGCGAAAGCAAATCTAGAACATGATAAGCAGGTTATGGTAATGTCAGTCAGTTGTTAAATATGGTTTTTGCATTGTTTAATATGAATTTTATAAAATTTCATCCCACAGCTCCGTTGACATTGTCATTTCTATTGTGCCTAAGATTTATGATTCGCTTTTTACAATATGTGATCCTTATGTTAGTGTAGATCTAACTATCGAGGGCTCATATATCACATTTATGATTGGAAGCATTTTGATGTATTAGATATAAACCATTAACCACAAGTAATAAGCTATTGTGCTTGAGAAATATCATACTTGTGTACCAATTTTTATCATCAAGTCAGCAATGACTGTAGTTCTCTTGTTGGTTTTTTAAAGAGTTATATATTTAAACCATCTAATACATTAAATCACTGAAATAGACACACAATTTTTTAACCCATGAGTTAAATTGATCAAAGTATTTAAAAATATGTATATATATATATATATTAGTAGGGTCAGGTTCAGGGAAAAACTTAAAAAAAAACGAAAAACCGAGGAACACTCTGGTAGCCCTTCATCTGGACGGTATGCACTTGTGCATGCAAGTAATTTGTAACATGCACACGTGCATAAAAAAATAGATAACAACTTAATTTACTTGTATGCACAAATGCATACCGTCCAGATGAAGGGCTACCAGACTGTTATTCAGTTTTTCATTTTTTCTGAGGTTTTCCCTTGAACCTCCTTTTATATTAGTAATAGGGATCGTAGTCGTAATAAAGGGATAACCAGTGGGATCATATCCATAATTAATAAAGGTATATGAAGTGTAGTTGTAATGTTAACATAACGTAAGGGACCAAAAGTATAATTCACTCTTAAAAACTTAATTTAAAAAAGATAAAAGTTAAATTATGACATTTATAGAAAACCAACATATGATTTTTTGTTCCTTTTCAAGGATGTCGACAAGATAACTTCAAAAACATCCATGATGCATTTAATGTTGTCACCATTGGAGATCTCAAAAACATGTGTGAAATGTATAACATCCATCATACTTAATATTATAACAATCTTAATAGAAAAAGATTTATTAATATTAAAATAATTCAACGCTTTTGACCCTATTGATCATATGAGTCTAAGGGTTTTTTTTTTTTTTAAATCTCTTAATCTCTTTTAAGTCTAAAACGTTCAGACATTTTTACACTACCTCTTATTAATCATAACTAAATTAAGACTTCAGACTTTAGACTTCTTAAAAAACAAACGACACCTAAATTTGTATTGTCAAATTAAAGGTGATCATTTTCTTGTCATCTTGTTTCATCCACTCAAATGCTAATCATCTTAATCAAATTTTTACTATTAACGAAATAACAATAACACTTGATTATATCGTATTGAATCCATATATTGAGAGAGAGTGAAGTTAATTGAAATGGGGTGATGGTTGAAATCAATTCGCCATTTCTTCTTTCATGCACCTTGTGCCTATAAAAATAATGGAGAAAAAGGGAGAGGAGGAACCCAAGAAAGAGAAGTAGAGAAAGGAAAAAATGGAGCATCCAAATTACGAGATCAAAATTCTACGAATTAAGGTAAGAATTCTCTTGGATTTTATAATTCGATGTTTCCCGCAATGTTTTACGATGTGAATGCATGATTATCAAGTTGTCGAGTTGATTGAATAATGGATTTAAATTGATACTTCGTTTCAAACTGGAGGTGGTATTTTATGATTTAAACGAGTAAAGTTTGGGTCAAAATAAAGTACGAAATCATGTCGTTGTGCTTATCAAAGATGTTTAAAAATTGCATGTATGAAAGTTATCATTTATGATGTGCATAAATTCGGAGAACGATTGGACGTTTGGGTTCAAAACAATTTAAAGTCGGGAGAAAATATGGGCTTCTATAGAATAGCCATGTACATGCATGTGACGAAGGCCGAACAATTTTACTTGGTTGTGGATTGAAGCCAAAGACCGGCCATGGGAGGCCACCGAATAAAATCAAATGAATGTCATGCGATCCATATATATCATTATTATATATGTAGTCCATGCAGTGGGTTTTAGTTTTCGATTAAGTCATGAATGCATAAGAGTATCTATACATATAATAAATAAGTAACTAGCATGCAGTGTGTCGTCTTCTGGTGAGCCGACTTCAGTATTTTCTCCCCTAAATATGTATCTAGACTTAGTTTACATTATAAGTTCAATTAGCACACCCACATTCACTTCTGCTTAAATATCTTCTTAATTTAATTTATTTAATTTATGTCTTACATTTACTACACTTATAATTAGGTACATAGTTTACTTTTAATCTCTTATTTTTTTTATTTTTTCATTATAGACTCTTATCATATAAACATAAATAATGTATATGAACTAAAATGCATTAAAATAATTTCTATTTTTTACAAATTATACCATTGTAATCGTTTCGTCAATATCTTCGAAATGAGCCCAATATTGAATGCTTTTGGATTTAATTATATTATTAAATATCATAAATATATATGAATTAATGTGTCATGACTCGTGATTAGTATGAGATTTGTTGAAATTAGTATGAATTTGATACAAATAATCACTAAATTGTCGTGATTTTCTTTTTGCAATTTCTCCAGGTATGTTAATTATCTATTTAGGTATTTATACAGTTATTATTTGAATACAAACCAATTTATTGTTTTATTATCTTTTAAATATTATTTTCTTTCTTAAATATTTTTTCAGTTGTTATTTATATGTTATGGTTGTTTAACATTTATATTATATATGTTACAGGTTTATCCCTTAATGATGATCAAGTCAAAAACTTGACATTGTTTGAGATTGAAAATATTTTTTACTTCGTAACAATTCCAGCCTAAAAAAAATCACCAATATGCCTTACCCTGATGATGATTATGTTGATTCTTCAAACAATCGTTTGATTACGGAGGAGCTAGATGACGACATAGTTAATCTACAGAACGAGTTTCGTCAACTTCCAGGTGCTTTAACAAACGAGCAACGAGGTGTTTATGACGATATCATCACAGCGGTTCAAAATAATCAAGTAGGTGTGTTTTTTGTATATGGTTATGGCGGAACAGGTAAAACATTTCTATGGAAGACATTATATGCATCAATAAGATGTAAAGGATAAATTGTTTTAAATGTTGCTTCGAGTGGTATTGTTTCTTTACTTCTTACAGGAGGTAGGACAACACACTATCGCTTTCAAATTCCTCTAATTCTTAACAAATATTATCTTTGTTACATAAAGCCAGACAGTGATGTTGCCAAGTTAATAAAGAAGACTAGGTTGATTATATGGGATGAAACACCAATGGTTCATCGGCATGCATTTGAAGCATTGGATAGAAGTATGAACAATATTTTTGGTAGTCAAGGCATTACTGACTCGGAAATGCTTTTTGGTGGCAAAATAGTTGTTTTTTTAGGAGATTTCAGACAAATTCTGTTGGTTATTCCCAACGCAAGTAGACAAGACATTGTTAATGCATCGTTAAGATCATCTTACATTTGGAAAAATTGCAAAGTCCTAAGGTTAACTAAAAACATGAGGTTAACTGTTGACAGTCAAGCTTCTGATATTGAACAAACAAGGATTTTTGTAAACTGTCTTTTGGATTTAGGAGAAAGCAAGGTTGGTAGTGTGAATGATGGTGAGACAATTATCGATATACCTGATGATCTTCTCATTACCGATTCAACGGATCCTATATCAGCATTAATTGAATTTGTCTATCCTTCTATTATTGTAAATGTCAGTAATTCATCTTATTTTCAGGAAAGAGCAATATTTGCACCCAAACATGAAGTTATTCAAGAAATAAATAATCGTTTGCTATCATTGTTTTCAGGAGACAAAAAGGAGTACCTAAGTTCAGATAGTCTGTGTGAATCATAGCATCTTCATGAACAGTTTGATGAAACTTTGTACTCACCTGATGTCTTAAATGGTTTTAAATTATCGGGTTTGACAAACCATAAGATAATACTAAAAGTCGGTGTTCCAGTTATGTTACAAAGGAATATTGATCAGAAATCTGGGCTATGTAATGGAACTATACTACGGGTGTTATCTTTGAAAAAAACGGGTTATAGAAACAGAGATCATATATGGAAGCAATATTGGAAGCCGAATATTTATTTCAATAATGTATTTGACACCTACAGACAAAAGGATTTCGTTCAAGTTTCAAATAAGACAATTTCCAATTGTTGTATGTTTTTCCATGGCCATAAATAAAAGTCATCGACAATCATTATCGAATGTTGGTTTGTTTCTAAGACAACCAGTCTTCACCCATGGTTAATTGTATGTTGCTTTATCTAGAGTAAAAAATAGGCAAGGTTTAAAAATATTAATTATAGATGATGAAGGTTTAACTAGCAATAGAACAAAGAATGTTGTATATAAAAAAAATATTTGGTAATTTATGATACGTGATTCTTATTTTATTAATATTTTAACTATGTACTTTTCTATAATTTCATCTACGTTCTATTATAAATTTTGTTTTATAAATTCTTAATATTTATTCATATTTTTTATTAATTTCTTGTAAAACATCCTTTGTGAAGACTGCCTAAAACGAGAACATTTTGTAACCGTCTGCAAAAAAAAAAAAACTCTGAAGGGAAAAAAACTTGGAAAAATAGCATCGTACTTTCAATAATCATTCATATCTGTAAGATAAGTTTTCTGACATGATTTAATTTTTTTTAAATTATCCCGTGTAATACACGGGTTTGAACCTAGTGTATGTATATATGTGGATTTCTCTTGTCCAGTTGATTTTTGGAGTCAAATTAGGGTGAAACCCAATTGTAAGAGTTATACATACACACACACACACACACATATATATATATATATATATAGTGTTTGGTTAATTTGAGAAATGGTAAATATATGAGAAATAGAGAAGTAATCCTAACCATTCATATGGTCAAGATCGGATTTGACTAGTCAAATATTGCGGCTTTGACCGGTCAAAAGTTGCGGCTATCCCAAAAATAAAAGGACAATTTCGTAAATTTTACAAAACACACGAGTTGTGTTCATATATGAACATGTATAATTCACATATGAACTATATGTTCATATATGCACCAGTGCAATTCACAACTGAACTCTTTTAACTGATTCATATATGAACCTTTGTAATTCATATATGAATCAGTTGAACTAACTAACAGATTCATATATGAATCTGTATGAATCACAAAGATTCATATATGAATCTTTGTGATTCACAAAGGTTCATATATGAATCTTTGTGATTCATACAGATTCATATATGAACTCATCCCGTGTATTTTACGAAATTACCCCTTTACCTTCTATAAACCACACAAGGAATTATCCGGTGCTTCGCGGTCAAAGCCGCAAATGTTGACCAGATGAATGACTAAGATTACTTCTCTATTTCTCAAATGAACCTCTCCCTATATATATATATATATATATATATATATATATATATATATACTAGAAGCGTACTCGCACAATGTAGTGAGATAAATCACGATTTTAATGTTTTATTTTATTTTTTTGTTGATTTACAGTACGATTTTGGATGGTTTTGAGAAAGTGATAATGTTTTTTTTTTATAAAATTGTTTAATTTAGGCTTAATAATATAATTTTTTTATATAAAAAAAATTAAGTATTTTGTTAGAATTCAATGATTATCTTATATATTTTAATGACATCTAGAAAAAATAATCAATTACATATTTAATAATATAATTAAAACAAATTTATAGTAATATAATATATTAATTAATAGTGATACATGGAAAGGTCTGCATAAAAGGAAGGTCCTGCACATACCAAATTGGTGCGTGTTAGAAGCCTGCAGTAGTAATATGTATCTTGTGCTTTGAAACTTGTAAATTAAAAGATTTTTAAAATATTGCATAAAATGATGGTACCTTGTACCTAATAATTTGTATTTAAGAGTTTTTTATCCGTGCTTTATAATACTAGAAGTGTACTCGCACAATGCAGCGAGATACATCACAATTTTAATGTTTCATTTTATTTTTTGTTTTTTTGTCGTTTTACAGTATGATTTTGGATGGTTTTGAGAAATTGATAATGTTTTTTTTTATAAATTTGTTTAATTTAGGCTTAATAATATAATGTTTTTTATATAAAAAAATTAAATATTTTGTTAAAATTCAATGATTATCTTATATATTTTAATAACATCTAGAAAAAATAATCAATTACATATTTAATATTATAATTAAAACAAATTTATAGTAATATAATATATTAATTAATAGTGATACATGAAAATGTCTGTATAAAAGGAAGATAATACACATACCAAATTGGTGGGTGTTAGAAACATGCAATAGTAATATGTATCTTGTGCTTTGATACTTGTAAATTAAGAGATTTTTAAAATCTTACATAAAATGATGGTACCTTATGCCTAATAATTTGTATTTAAGAGTTTTTTATCCCTACTTTATAATATAGTATAGATAGTATATATATATAGAGAGAGAGAGGTGGTTTCAATTGGAAACCATATTAGATTAGAAACTTTGGAAACGTCAATTTCATTGGTTAAATTAATGAAATTGGTTCATAAAGTTGTTTAATATGATCAAGTTGTTTCATGTAATTCTTTTGTTAATGAAATTGTTTCATATATTTGTGTTTTTTATGTAGTTTCATCTATTTTTCTCATTCTGATGAAGTTGTTTCATGTATTTTCGGAGTATGATGAAACTTTTTCATTTTTACATAAAAAACACAAATATATGCAACGATTTCATCAATAAAAGAATTATATGAATCAATTTCATCAAATTAAACAATTTCATTAACTTAACCAATGAAATCGAGGGTATCCACGGTTTTCAAAATTAGAGTGGTTTCTATTTGATCGCTCCCCTACTATATATATATATGTATATGCAAAAGGAAACCATGGAGAATTGAGTCTCATGCCATGTAGCCTTAAAAGGCATTTTGTTGGTAAAACATAATATATATATATATATATATATATATATATATATATATATATATATATATAGTATATTTATACACATGCATATTTATATGTTGTTGAGGGAACGAAAGGTCTAGATGTCGGGATGTTGAATTGATCTAAAGCTTAAAAATATGTTTGTAAGGTTTTACAAGAACTCTTGGAGCAAGTAAATATTTATTTAACGAAGATGATACTTAGAAAATAGTACAATTTGTGTAGTTTCGGGAGCTACGTACAAAGTAACGGGTGAACCTACGCAAAATCGAGGTGAGTTTCATGTGACTTTTGGTTGTGAGATACATGCATGTATGTAATTATTTTCGAGTATGGTTGTGATGTTAATTTGCATGCAACTTTTTGATGCACTCGTTTTGCATGCTAGTGATGTTGGATGTTTTATGATACACGATATTTAAAAGCATGTTATATTTAATATGGGATGGATTTGATGTGGCTATAAGTGTGGGGCTTGTTACCGGGTTATCGGTAGAGGACGACGGGAAACTGCAGATGATGATTAATAGTCAGTACATGTATCGGAAGGGGTACTTCTGAGACTGCACTATGGGACGATAGTCAAGACATGTGCTTGCGAGCACCTCTGAGTTTGACTAGAGATGGACGGATTGATGGAGCCCCGCCATGCCAAGTGGACGGATAAGACATCTAATGCGAGGACAAGTTGCATAAATGATATTGCAATATATGATATAAAATGCACGATGTTTTATGAGTCATTTATGATGTAAACGATTTGTTTTTGAGTTATGTTGTGTTTTATGGGTTATGAATGAAGTTGTAAAAACCATGAATTAACTTAGCGTAAAGCTAACGTTAGCGTGTATCATATGATGTAGCACGATCAAGAGCAGTAAGAGCAAATGTATGATGCGAAAATGTAAGATCCAGGTCATACGGGTCTAGTTTTCTTTATATAAGATATGTAAGATTGTTTTTCTTTAAGTCAAATTCGTAAGAATGTGCTCAAGATGACCAAGATGGTTTGATGTTTATGATGTTGAAAGTTCCGCTGCGATGTGATGGACTGTTTATATGATTTTATGTTGTGATTTGTCGTTACGACCCTAGTGAAATTTGGGGTGTAACACATGAGAAGTGGTTATCAACCGTTGTATGAGAAATAAATGCACATTAGGATGAGATGCATCGAGATAAGATGCATTAGATCAATTCTCTACACAATTAATGAGAGGACATTGATTAAAAGTGATCAATGATTCAGATCTACTTCTCACGCATTTTACGTTAACCTCAACTTCTTACATGATCCTTTGCCTCTATTTATAATGGTAAAATAATGAAATTAAATTATTTGAACAAATGGACTTTACATTTCAATGGTTAAAAATGACCATATTTGATTTAAAGGGGCCTCTTTTGAAAAAGTTCAAACAATAGGTACTAAAATGCAAGTAATTCCCAAGTTCCTGATTTTGGAAATACGAAAGAGGACACAGGAATGCTAAAATGCACGTAAGGAGCATAGAATCCAAACCCGGATTTGTTGGTATGAACTAAATCAAATTGCAAACCATCCTTCACGTCCGTTTAAACTCGTAATTGAAGGAAGATTATTGCTTTCCGGCTCCGTTTCTCAGTCAAAATTGGGAAATAATCGATGAGAGAGAAATATACGTCGGCGGCGTAAGGCTCCTGACTTCACAAAATACTCCAAAACCCTCCGATTTCGCCAATCATCAACCTCAATTTCGCACAAACTTATTGTTCGCGTAAGTGCCCTAATCTATGTGATATTGCATTTAAGGAAATTGGATATGATTAAGCTTTTTTTTTTAAAAATCTAAATCATTTTATGTTTCTTTGTAGGTTGAACGTTTTTGATTGGATCAGTGGTTAACTTTTTAGAAGCGGATGAACGTTTTTGATTGGATTGGTTGCTGCTGAATGATATAACTGCTGGGCGACGGGGGCGATTTATGTATACAGTTAAAGATGGATTTGGTAGCAAGTTGCAAGGTATTGTTTCAATTTTTTTTGCATATGGATTGGTTTGTAGGGTGTCTTGGTGATGTTTCAAAAATTTATTGTCAATGCGTGTTTTCTGTGCTTAATACTCCCCCTGCTTTGCACAATTGAAGCCCGCACTTGAATTCACTAACATGAAAGATATATGTTATTGTCTGTGGTGAATTGAGGACTATCGGTTCAACTTGATGCGACTATTATTTGAACAAATTTTTGGCGAAGTGGACGATTGACGGTAGAATGGGTGTAGTATGACACTAGGTTGTATGTTCCGTCACCTCATCTTTGTGTTTATGAATAGTGTGCTGGAGAATTTTGACATGCTTTATTGCTACCTTTAGCAATTAAAATCTGAATACCTTAATGGATTTTGTTTAAAAATGCTAGTAGATGCTAGGTTTGCAGGTTGTATCTTGAAGTAGAATTGATTAGTGAATTTGTTCATGGATTTTAACATTTCTAACTTAGGATAATTTGGCTATGATAGAGTTGGATCAAGGAAACATGAGTTCAAGCAACTTGTATAAGCAGTTTGATGCATTATCATATGCTTATTGCATTATTTGGTGCCTTGCTTTGCTTAACATGGTTCTTGGTTTGTTTGAGGTTTTGGTCCTGGCTGCTCAAAGCATGCAACGGTCATCATTTTCTTTCTTGGATATTAAAGCTAATGTATGAAATGATTTTATTTGCTCATGGTGCTGCTAAACATGAAGAAAATGAGGAATCGGTATAGAAAACATTCATTTACACCAACTTCTTCTGTTGTTGGTTCCAAAAATGGAAGGTGCCATTTGTTATTTCTCCTCGGACGATCTTGATTGAAATTTGAAAATAGTTCTAGCTATTCTAGTAGTTATTTAAAATATTTGAGATGTGTAGTAAGCAAAAAAAATGCTATTGTCAATTAACAGATGCTCTGGACCTTTGGTTGTTACAAGAGCGTAACTTGCATAACCACTTGCTAGAAGAAGCAAGGTTCATTTTCAATACATTTACCAATTGTACACCCTTGATGGTTTTTACTTCCTAAGTTTCATATGCTCTAGCAGCTTTATTAGATTAATGGCCCATCTGCTGCACTGCTTTGCTAATATGCTAACAGATGTATAGGAACAAACACTCACACGTCCACATTCCCAATTGCATCATCAGTTTCGTCGTTTGTACCCAAGTTGAAATTAGGTGGTTTAATTATGAAGCAGATAAATTCATACCTTGCTATTCCAAACAATTACAAGATGTAGGTTGGGGTATTAACAAGTCTAATGATCAACCATTTTCTTTTGGTGCAAACCTAATTCACGAGTCTCTCTTTTGGTATGTTGGAGTCATACTCTTCTAGGTTCTCTACCTTTTTTATAGCCCATATGCCATATGCATGTGCACATGAAGTTGAGAGTAGGTACAGTGTGTAATTATGGTGAAATTTTGTGTGAGGTTTCTAAGATTGTACCCTGGCTGTGCATTTTTTGTTATAGTTGATATATTCTAAAATTTCTGCTTACCTGCTTATCTGATTAGCTCTGAGTCTCGGACAATTTTGAGCTTTTTTCCTTGTGTGTTTTTTCTGGCAAAATTGCACATGCTTAGACTCGACTTCTGTTATGCTAATGGCAAGAACCTTGGTTCATTATCATATATACTCATATACTTTGAACTGCTTCCAGTTGCAATATGTTTATGGTTATCTGTTCTTTGTCTTGTAGGAAAAGTTGGCACATTTTCGGATAAGAGAGCTGAAGGACATACTCACCCAACTTGGTCTTTCCAAGCAAGGAAGGAAGCAGGTTCAATTGTGCTTTCCCTGCTTGTTGTTTGTTCTTGCGTTAACCAATTTAAATCTGCATAGGTTTCAGATCTGTGCGGGCTTCCTGATCTGGGTTTTGGTCCTGGTTTCTTTGCTACCATTCTCATTGTTGTAGTAGCTACTGTAGTATTTTAGATTTCCCTGTTCAGGGCCTTATATTAGTTCTTTGTGGTAAGGGAAGCGCACCTGCAAAATGCATTTTTTTTTCAATCTGACATTATTAAGGTATGTAGAGTGTTGTCTGACTAATGGACTTTTAATTTCAAACATGGCTTACTGGTTTGTTGTCTCAACGACCCAAGTTTATCTCTGTTTATATATGGTTTTGGCTCCATGGGCAATGGGTCAATTCTTATTTAGTTACTTGGGTTTCAAGGCTCATTCAGGCTCATCAACTGTTGATCTTTCAAGTTCTACAGGCTAAGCTTTAGGAAATGATAGCAGGGCACATGACTATTTATTTGGAGAATCCAGTCAGAGTGGTTACATGTTCCTTTTTTTCTTTTTCTTTTTCTTTTTTTATTGTTATTGTTTCTCTTTTTGCTTCTTCCCCATCTGCCCATGTAATAATTTCTTGCTAGTCTTGCTGCCTTTTTCTTTCCCGCATTTTGTGCTACTTGGTTCACTTTTGTTTGTAGCCTTGGAAAAAACAAACTAATATTATGTGGCAGAGAACAACAGTTTAGTGCTTAGTTCTTTTATATATTTGCTCTTTATTTTATGAAATCTCTTTAGCGTACTCCAAGTTTGCCTTTTGTATTTTTCAAATCAGGTTGTCATATCTTGATTTTTTAATGTTAAACGACCATCAACAGTTATTTAGTCTTCACTGTCGCTCAGGTAAATAGAAGATTAAAAGGTTTTAGTTTGTATCCAAATGTGGATGTTCTTCTCCTGTTCAATACAGCTAACAAAGCTTACATTGCTTTCCACTAGCAACATTTTGTGTTTTAGTATCCATTCCCTTAAACAAGATCTTTTAGATTTCTTGTATCCTTAATTGACCTTGTTTGGTGTTCAATAAGTTTTTTGTGAATAAATAGTTTTATTGATTTCTCTATTTCTTGTTCATGTAGGATCTCACTGAACGTATATTAACTATTCTCTCCGATGAGCGAGGTAAATGTTACTCCATCTTCGAGATTTGATGAATCTATCATGTAGTACTGTTCCTAAGTCATATTCTTTTCTTGAATCTGTATTGTTTTCCTTGTCTTTATATGTCAAAGAGGTCAGTTACAGAGCCCAAGGCCAACTTCTACCCTTTGATCAAAATGTCAAATTTGGAGACCCGAAATATATTTTTACATTGATATGCAGTCCTTGAAACCTTAATCTATGATGAGATTCTGAATCACGTGATGTGATTTCCACTTTCTGGTTGTAATGCTTAAATCATTTCTTTCACCTCAGATATGTTGAATCACTCGAATGGGTGCTTTGCAATATGGTGGTGCTTGCCATGGTAATGATATTCGAAAGGTTATCGAGGTGTGGGGATACTGAAGCCTCATTACCTTGATAATTATTGTGAGCATGAGCACCTAGAGGCTCGCCTTTAAAACTTCAAAGTGGTCCTTTGGATGCCTTCCAGACCACGCTGGATGACTTGGATCCTGTTTACCCATGAACCTTTTCTAATGTTGGCCGACTTAAAACCCAATGGGGTTGAATAAAAACCTAATCTTTTGCGATTGATTATAAATAGCTGCCGCTTCCTTTTCATCTCCATGACCTACTTTGGCTCTGATTACCTTTTTGATGTCTAGTACTTTTTTCTATTTCAGTTTCCCTTATGTCCATTCTGGGTGGTCAAACTGAAGCGTTGAACCTATAATGACTCAAGCTTGATCCACTACTTCATTTTAGCATTTTTTATGTCACAATGTGTTTTAGTGGCATTTGATGGTGTTAATTAAGAAATTCAAGTTTTTATTTGTAGTTTCGTACAATTTTCCATGTGTGATGTACACTGGCGGAGCCAGCACATGCCCTGGGTTATCCTGGGCACACTCTCAAAGTCCAAACACAAACACTGTATAAAGCTCAAAAGACTTAATTTTATAAGGCCACACTCACCATTCCCCATACATGTTCATCCTCTTTTTTATAATTTTGTTTATAAGATCCACCAATGTGAACCTACAAGTAATAGACTAATGTAATCAATGGTTTTGTGAAATTGTTTTCTGCTATTAATATAGAATTTTGATGTATTTATTTTATTTAGTTAAAGGGTAAAATTAATCAAAATTAAACAAAGTTTGTATTGTTTTTATTTCGTGTACCAAATAATTGTTTTCTTAATTAATGTAATAAAGTTTCAAATTTATTATTTAATGTAAGAAAGTTATAAATTTCTCAATTAATATATCAAAATTTCTATTTAATGTAGCATTTCATGACGTGAATGACAAGCTTTTCGTCCAGTTCATCATGACTCTTTCGTGAACTTTTCGTAAACGGGTACTCACGTCATCAAATGTTTCAAGATCAGAATGTTACCAATCAAAATAGGCCGAAAATAGAAAATATTGAAACTTTGTTACATCGATTGCAAAAATAAATTCTTTGTTACACTAAATAGGTAATTAAACCAAAGTGTGTTGCATTTTGATACATTTTACCCCTGCTTAGAAGGATCACCCTTAGTGATTTTTCTGGCTCCACCCCTGGTGATGTTAGGCTGGAGGAGAATATATATATATATATATATATTTATATATGTGTGTGTGTGTGTGTGTATTTATGAAAATGGACTTTATGACTTGTCACCTTACAGGTGACTTGTGGGATCCTTGCTGCCTTGGTATTTAAATTCCTTTTGGCTTGCCTTGTCGTTATTTGTGTAGGGTACTTCAGTTAAATAAAAAAATTTCATCCTCGTATCTATATTGTATCACTGGTCCTTGTGTGATGGCTCTTGAATGTTACTTTCTAATTACTTCTTTTAGATTCCAACTTTGTTGTGATATCGTGTGACGGTGTGAGCTACATTTATGTGTTGCTTTTATTGTTGTACTTATTTATGCAAGTAATGGAAATTTATCTGTCATGTTGAGTAGTTTCAGGAATGTGGTCCAAGAAAAATGCTGTTGGGAAGGAAGAAGTTGCTAAATTAGTTGATGACATTTACAGGTGTGCATATCTTTAGAATTTTCTCCCTACAAGCATATGTAATGTAGCAAATTAATGGTATATGCCCTTGTCTATTATGGTGCCAATATGTGTCTATGCGCTATGTGTTATGCATAAGATGACTAGATGCCCTACAGTAATCTTACTACCATTTCATGCAAAGCAATGGCTGATGTGCCAATATAGTTTCTATTGCCTGTTCATTTCATTCTCACTAGTCCCCTTTTCCCTTGCCACAAGGAAAATGCAGGATTCCGGGGCAACAGACTTGGCATCAAAAGGTCGGGGTGTTTCAGATGGCAGTAATAATACAAAACTTAAAGAGGAGATTGAAGACGCTCATCAGGTGGAAAAGGTTCGCTGCCTATGTGGAAGTTCATTGCAAGCTGATTCGATGATAAAGGTTTCAGCAGTCCTTTCTTTCTTTTATATTAAGTGTGTATTTTTCTATCATGATGTTTGATGTTAAGGTGGATGTAAGTTTTTAATATATTTCAGCTCATTAGTCATGTCTCAAATATTCTGTAGTGTCTTCTTTTCTCACATTTTTGGTGCTAGAAAATACCATCTGGCTTTCACTTTTTTCATAGAGGTAGCAGCAATCCGTTGTCCTCCAAGTTTAATTCAAGGCTTGTGGCATTCTTTTGTTTTTTGCAACAAGAACCTCACTTATTCATACGTACATCTCCTCTGTTGATTTGGGGTGAAAACGGATGGTTGGGCCAGTGGTTGATAGTTTGAGTTGTTTCTATTGTTTCCATGTGCTAAAGTATGTTGTCCATTTAGACCTTCTTTTGCCTCGATAACAGTTGTATCCTGAGACCAGGGTGTCCGCCAGTGTATAAGGCCATATTATCCTATGACGTGCTGATGTTGGGTAGAAATCTTCTCCAAACTATGCATTTTGTGAACATCAAATATGTGTCACACTGGCATTTGTCATGCTTATATGATTTGAACGGCTAGTCATATTCTTTTCTCAATTCGTGTCTCATGTCAATTTCATTGTGGATGCTTTCTAGCCAACTGAATATACATTTTCATGTGATTTGACATGTTTATTGTTAATGAACTTCCATTATATCTGCTGATTATCCATTTTGGTTTAATGCACAGCTGTAGGGTGGGCATTGTCTGCATAGTGAACCTTTTGCTTTTATAATATCCGTCTTCAATTGTTGTTGAACTTTATTTCTTTTGTAATATATAGGGTTAGTCTTCATTTGTAGTATGATATAATGGTTTCAAGAGGCCTTTGTGCTTTGCTAAAAAAATAGATTTTTTTTTGTTTAAACATGAGTTTGTCTTATAGTGAGGAGTGGAACTTTGACATACATGCCTCCTCTATGTTGTACATCTCTCATGCACTGCCCATTTGACATTTTCCTTTCACATTTTTAGTTTATGGTTTACATTCCTAATTTTGTGGTATGATTATAATCAACTGTTCTTTGTGTTGATGCACCTACCTTTCCCTTTTGCTAACAAACATATGCTTACCTTACCAATTTTCCTGTTCAGTGTGAAGATCCAAGATGCAATGTGTGGCAGCATATTGGTTGTGTTATTATCCCGGAGAAACCCATGGAGGGTATTTTACCAGCACCTCCCCCAAAGTTCTATTGCGAGCTTTGTAGACTTGGTCGTGCAGACCCGTAAGTGATAATTGTTATTATCTTCTTTTCCTGGTTCACATGGTAAAACAAGTTTCTTTGGTCAACTGTTAATTGTTGGTGGCTCTGTCAGTTTATCTGGTAATTTCGTTTTTGTTGATGAGTATGTTTCTTCACCAGCATTTTGCTTGTAGAATCATATTGTGAACAGTCTTCATGTGCAAGGGTGTGGAGTCATGACATGTGTGGAGAGACGGCTCTAAGAGAGTCAGAGGGCTGGGCTTATTTTAACTAGTTTGAAATGATAAAGTCAAGGTTTTGGTTTAAACATCAGCCTTTGGAAATTTCCAATAAGACTAGTCATGCCCATTAAAGTTTCCCAGTCTATAGTCTATCATGGGTATCCTTTTCTCCTACCCAATTATTTCGGGATAAAGGTTGTGTTGTTACATGATCATCTCTATTGATTTACCTGGCATCTTGCATGCTTTCTGTTGCCATCTTATTTGATTGATTTGTTCCGGTTATCAATTGCTTGATGTAGAGTTTTTGTATTTGTTACATTTGATCAAAACTTTGCTATTTGAGGTTCACCTAGAAGGAAATTTGACGGTGTTGGCAGTTAGGATATTCTTGGCACCCCACTGTTTGTGATATGGCTTCCTACTTATATTCTTCATTCTGCTGACTGGGGATTCGAACTTTTGTAACACATTCCATATGATTTTTGCATTTCATGTAGATTTGTTATTCTCCAATATTGCTCTAATCATCGTACTTTATCACAATACGTGCATGATGCCTCTTTTCTTTGAAATGAGGTGCATCATATATCTAGTTTTTCTACTTCTGTCTTTCTTTTCTTTTTGGTTCACAACACACATGGGTAAAACAGGCCAACATGAAGCCATTAGCGGATCATTCCAGAAAGTGGTCAATGGTTAAAATCCAGTTGCAAGTTTAAATTACTCATCTGATTGTTCAGCTTCACCATGACCTTTTGTTTCCCTCTGTTGATCTCTTTTTTTGCGTGATCAATAATAAATGGCAATTGATATGTGCTTTTGAACATTCAGGTTCTGGGTTACTGTAGCACATCCTCTATTGCCTCTGAAGCCAACTATAGCAAATGCCCCGACAGATGGGTGAGTCTCGCTCTTTGTTTGTTTGTCTTCTGTATTTCTTTTAAGGTCAGGGGTTCAAACCTCACCAAAGGTGAGGAGGGGGTGTGAGTTTATTTGTTGCATTTGCCGTACATAAATATTATATACTTAAAAAAAAGTCAACAAATCTTTCTTTTACATATTTTTTCATGGTTTGACTTGTATATTAAGTAGTATATCTTCATTTTATAGATGTGTTGGTTCTTCTAGTTGTATGCATGTGCTCTTGAGTTCTTTATTGCATATCCAAGCATGCTACTATTTTAAATACGTTTGGCATGTATTTCAGTACAAACCCAATGCAAAGTGTTGAAAAAACTTTTCAACTTACAAGAGTGGACAAGGAGTTGTTGGTGAAACCAGAGTATGATGTGCAGGTTAGTCATATAAACTTCCTTTTTAATGTTTGGGTAGATCAACATAGAGGATTTATTATGTGCTTTGTGAAATGTGTCTGATTCTTATGTAGGCCTGGTGTATGCTTCTGAACGACAAGGTTTCTTTTAGGATGCAATGGCCACAGTTTGCAGAGCTACAAATCAATGGTATGCTTTTATCTACCTCTATGGACTTGATAAGACATGATTTTTGAGAGAAAAATGAATTTTGTCAGCCTGTGCAAGCTCTCCTTCCGTTCTTTTCGGACCTTATTTATTTGAATTCTACATTTCTCACGGATTTGGCATATGCCTTACTGTGCTCTTCTTGTTTCTCTATGTTACATGACAGGTATGCCCATGCGTGCAATAAATAGACCTGGTTCTCAATTGCTGGGAGCCAATGGGCGTGATGATGGTCCTATTGTAAGTTTAACCTCTCTAACAGTTAGTTATGGATTGTGTTCTAATGTTGTGTCAATGCTTAGCGGCCTGCTATCTGAAGCTTTTGTGATAAGCTTGTTATTTGTCTTTTTTTTGTGGCCAACTTTCTGTGTGGGTGATAAGAGGCACATGGTTTCAAAAATTAATGTTTAATTCCTCAGATATCTATACACTTTTTTATTTTGTTAACATGTTTTACTTGGTGTTTTTTCTCTCTTTTTGTCAGATCACATCATGCACTCGAGACGGAATTAATAAAATTTCCTTAACAGGCTGTGATTCTCGTGTGTTCTGTTTGGGTGTCCGGATTGTGAAACGGCGCACAGTTCAACAGGTGCGAGTCTCCTTCAATTCAAGATGTTAGTTTGTTAAAGGTGCCATCTGTAATATTGCAGTACATGTGGTTACCATGTTCTACATCGTCTTAATGGGAAGTAAATTTCTTATTAGAGTTGTGTAGTTCTGTATTGTACATCAACCGTTGACATCTTTTGTCATATGTAGTGAGTGCTCTTGGAGTGTTCTTTTGCCTCCAAGAATAATTTTTTAAAAAATTACTTGGACAGCAGGCCCTGCTCAAATTCAGGTGTGCGGGTGTTAAGAGAGAGAATGAATCATTGTCTAATAAATTGTTTGACTGTTGTTGAGCAGGGATCACTGCCCAATAACCTATGTTTCAACAAAGATTTGAGCAGCTGGCCCTGCTCAACAGCAGGGTGGCTGCTCTTTTATTATTATTATTAACAGTAACATAGGATGGGGTAGCAGGGACAGTGCCATATGCTCTTTTATTATTATTATTGTTTGTGGTGGGTCAGTTGTGAAAGATTAACTGCCGTTTTATTAACCTATAAATTGTTTTCTGATTTTTGGCGTTGAAGTACTGGTAATGACATTCTGATTTAATAATGTTACTTGAAAGTAGATCTATTATGGTTGAACAGGGCCTACTTTTGAATTTATTGAGCTTTGGAAATGGTGCATGCTGTGCCACCTCTTTGGTTTTTTTTGGGGGTAACCGCGGGTTTCCGGGCCAACTTACGTGCACCGACTTATTTTTAGCTTGGTGTATGCTTGGGCAAAACCCCATGACTGTTATAGAAGTCTTGTTATTTTTAATAATGTTACTTGAAAATAGATCTATTATGGTTGAACAGGGCTTACTTTTGAATATATTGAGCTTTAGAAATGGTGCACGCTGTGCCACCCCTATGGCTTATTTTTAGCTTGGTGCTATGCTTGCGCAAGACCCCATGACTGTTATAGAAGTCTTCTTCTTCTTCTTCTTCTTCTTCTTCTTATTATTATTATTTTTGGGTCTAGATGAGGGTGTATTACTGTTTTTCGGCTTTTTCATGCTCTTGATTTATGCTATTGAATCTTTACACTGCTATTTGGATGTTATGTTCATCCAGATATTCCTTTGATTATACAGATATTATTTAGAATTGTTGTTTATGTCCTTGATTTTGGCATCTATTTGCTGTAGCTTTATTATGGGTGCAAAATTTGATGTTAAGTGTAAGTTCAGCTTCAAATTTAACATTAATGATAGGGTGATATCTATATCTATATCTTTGAGGAAAAATATCTTTAGCTTTACTTAACTGTCGTGCTATTGTTTTTGTCGATTCATCCCCTTAGATTCTCAACCTTATTCCCAAAGAGTCCGATGGTGAGCGGTTTGAAGATGCCCTTGCACGTGTTCGTCGCTGTGTAGGAGGTGGGCCTGCCACAGAAAATGCTGACAGTGACAGTGATCTGGAGGTTGTTGCTGATTCTATTCCGGTTAATCTACGTTGTCCTGTAAGTAACACATTTACTTTAATCTATTGATGCTTACTATACAATCCAAAGCAGAAAAGGGGATGGTTTGTATTGGCTGGCCTTTTGGGCAGTGGGCATGCATTTCATAACTTGTGTCATGATTTTTTTTTCTATAATGGCTTACGTAATTGGCCAAGTTATGCTTGCTATGTGATGATTTGTGATTAAAAAACGCACCCGCTACTGTTGTTGCAGACTCAAATGTTTTATAATATCTTAATCTTCTCTGCGACATGTTCGTCCTGAGATTGTTTTTTGGCAAAATTGCCAAAAGATTCTTTCTTGTTTCTTTGATGTTGGCTTCTACTTTTCCTTTTTATGTTATTGTTTTATTGAAATATACACAACCGGTGGCATATGAACAATGATCACTTGAAGGCAGCATAGCTCTCCCAATCACTCTTATTTGGAGATTTCATCTAATAGGTCTATTTAAGAACATCTATCTGCAACTATTTTAGAGGCTCGTTGTTTCAAACTGATTTTATATGACTACACGTCTCAGATACTCTGTTACGTTTAGTTACCTAAATGGACTTGCTAGCAGTTGCAAGTCCAAGCTTTTAAGCTGCGTATCGAGGAAGCCATATGGACATTTTACTTCCTCATGCTGTTCTAACACAACTAGACACCATGTCCAGTTGACCCAAAACTTAGGTTGTTTTTTCTCTGTTACTTCACACAGTTGATGCATAGTATTAGGTTTGTCTTTGTGTTTGCTGTTTGTTGTAAATTCGTAAACATATTTCTGTTGATCCCTGCTGTGCGCCTGGTAACCTTGGTTGAAGGTTTTCATTTCCGTTGTTATCTAGTGTTTCTATTTTGTTTTTGCAAATTTTGTTGTTCTCCTTTTAGAATGGTTTTACTATTTTGTTGGCAGGAATAACTGGTTGTATGCGTTTCTGGTTTTATTCTATTTTATAATCCATTTTGGCCAAGGACCAAACTTTAATTGTGAAAGTACCTGGCAACGGTTCATCTTCTATATTTGATGCATGATGTGGCATTGGCTGATGCAGTTCTGCAACTGATGTGTCTTGTATATGCTACAGATGAGTGGTTCAAGAATGAAAATTGCGGGAAGATTCAAACCTTGTGCCCACATGGGCTGTTTTGATCTTGAAGTGTTTGTGGAAATGAATCAACGGTCTCGTAAGGCAAGTGGCTTTATACATCCATGATGGTTTTTCTGGCCTTCTCATTTATACAATGCCCATCTTTTATTTTCTAGGATCTTTCTCTCTCTCTCTAACAATTCTTAATTTGTTTTGGATTGGCTGCAGTGGCAATGTCCCATTTGTCTCAAGAACTACTCTTTGGAGAATGTCATTATTGACCCATATTTTACTCGTATCACATCTAAGGTAGTACTTGGAATGAATCTTGGTTTTAGTTTGGTTGATTTTTCTCTAATGATATACTGATGGGAAGTTTTACTTTTTCTTCTTCCATGAAGATGTGTGATTGTGGGGAGGACCTGACAGATATTGAGGTGAAGCCAGATGGTTCTTGGCGTGCGAAGGCAGATGATGACCGAAAGAGTCTAGGAGATCTTGGGCAGTGGCATTTACCTGATGGTACTCTTTGTGTACCCATGGAAGTGGAGTCTAAACCCAAGCCAGAAGCTCTAAAGCAGGTCAAACAGGAAGGTGCTTCTGAAGGTCATACTGGCTTGAAGCTTGGAATGAAGAAAAATAAGAACGGGTTTTGGGAAGTCAGAAAACCTGAAAATCTGCTCTCACTTTCTTCTGGTAGTAAACTACCAGATAACTTTATGAACAATGGTCACAACGTTATTCCTATGAGCAGCAGTGCCACTGGAAGTGGTAGGGATGAAGATACTAGCGTCAATCAGGACGGTGGTGGGCGCTTTGATTACTCTATCACCAATGGGGCCGAGCTCGATTCACTTTCTCTGAATATTGATGCAGGCCACGTATTTACGGACCGAAACCTTTTGGCTGCAGCAGGGGATGCTGAAGTTATCGTTCTCAGTGATTCAGAAGAAGAGGCTGAAAACCTAATTTCTTCTGGACAAATCTATAAGAACAATAGTGCAGATGCTGAAGGAGTTGCTTTTTCTAGTCTTCCTCTTGGAATTCCGGAGCCACATCCTGAGGATCCTTCTCTTGTGGCAGGGGGAAGTTCATGCCTTGGTCTTTTCGATGCCAATGATGATGGTTTTGGGGTGCCCTTCTGGTCTTTACCTTCTAGTAACCATGGAGGGCCTAGCTTTCAGCTATTTGGTTCAGATGCAGATCCCACAGATGCCTTAGTTGATGCACATCATGGTGGTCCACTCGGTTGTCCAACATCAATGGGTGGTGGCTACACATTGGCTGCCGAGACTTCCATGGGTTCTGCATCACTTGTCCCTGATTCTTCTCGCCACCAATCAAACGCCGATATAAACGATGGGTTGGTTGATAATCCCTTGGCTTTTGGAGGCGACGATCCCTCACTTCAGCTCTTTCTTCCTACAAGGCCATCTGAAGCAACAGAACAGGTTGAGTTGACGGATCAGCCAGCTATGTCGAATGGTTTCCGAAGTGATGATTGGATATCCCTCCGACTAGGTGGGGGCGGCAGTGGGGTGCACTATGACCCTGATGCTGCTGCCGCCACTGCCACTGCCACTGCCAATGGGTTTAGTTCGAGACAGCAACCACCATGCAAAGATGGTGCATTGAATTCACTCGCAGATACTGGTATTTCCCTTTTTTTGTCAATCTTTTCTTTTCTGCTAGGAAATTTGTGAAGATGTTTTCATAAAGATTATTATTATTATTATAATTTGTTGGTTCTGTGGATGTGCAGCTTCTTTGCTTCTGGGAATGAACGACGGTAGATCCGATAAGAATATTAGGGATAGATCTGATAGTCCGTTCTCGTTTCCTCGACAAAAGCGTTCAGTGAGACCAAGATTGTATCTATCTATTGAATCAGATTCTGAAGAGAGATGATAAGGCTCCAGTGACCTGCATTTTTGGCATTAAGAAAGCTAGTCCAAGGTGGCAGCAGCATGAGCATGTGGTGGAAGTAATGGTGATGAGAGCTTAGTTTTGATGATTATAGGCTTTTGGTATCTGCTACTAATACATGCCATATATTTCTTTCTAATCCAAAAAGGCCTGGTATAGATTCTTCCCCCCCTTTTTTTTACTTTCCATATGGTGAATTGTAACATTCTAATAGGGCTTCTGGTAGTAGATTCTAGATACTTGCCTTTTTTTTTTTTCTTTTTTCTTTTTTCTTTCTGATTTATAGCGATGAGAGGAAATCGCGTGTAAATGTCTCAACTCGAGACTTGTCCTGTTACCTAAATAGAAACATAGCTTTTCTTTTTTGCAATACTTGTCGTTGTGTTCTCTGAGTTGTTGATGATAGCTTCTTATTGACGGAGTGAGTAATCAACATACTCGACCATCTTCGGCATATTCCCATTACTGCTTGAGGATAGTTTCTGCATATTCGATGAATGCTTGATATGTACTTGGGTGTATTTGTAATCTTGATTAATATTGCTTGATTGATTTTGTGTGTGGCTCAACCATTTAAAAATCATGTTTTTTGTAATTATTTTGTCTATATTATATGTTGTCATCGTATGAATTTTTTTTTTATTCCGTCCCTGGCTGCATGCTACCCATTGCCGTGCCCCCCCTTCACCCAAAACCCACCCTTGATTTTTATGTCACGGTGTTTGAAATCCTTTTGCCCTCGAAAAGTCGAGCAAACCAACAGCCTCAGAATATAATGGAAATAGAAACAAAATAAACATTATTCATTAAATGATTTTGTGTTACTCTTAGGAAATATAGTTAAATAAAAGAAAGAGGTCGAAATCAATTGAAATCAAACAAATACAGCTAATTTGTACAATTATTGGTGGATCCTCACATGAAGGAGAAACAAACAAAATTAAGAGACCGTTGTTTCTAGTTGTTCCATATTTCATCGTACCATAAAAAGTCCAAAAATACGTTCTAAACTATAAAATTTCTTTTCTAGATCATTTAATATTCTATTCAAAAGATATTTACTTTGTTCATGTAAAATTATAGTTTTATGTTAAAAGTTGTCGCCAAACCAAATCAACGGAATAGAATATGTTTGTCATAATAAATAAATCGTGTTTTTTAATTATCATAAAAAATTACTTGTCTCTAAAATTTTAACACCATAAAAAGAGTGAATTACAGATTTGGTCCTTTTGTTTCGATGTTTTTTTTTTCTTTTTCTGACTAGGGTCCCTATAATATGTTTATAATAGTTTGGTTCTTATGGTATTCAATTTGTCTTGGCTATGGTTCCTCTGACTGACACCGTTAAAATAAATTTGTTAACTCAATTAAATTAGGGGTCATTTTAGTCTTTTTGTCTTTTTCTTATTAAAAAGTATAACCAATATATATATATATATATATATATATATATATATATATATATATATATATATATATATATATATATATATATATATATACGGAGGTTCAAGGGAAAACCTAAAAAAAACGGAAAACTGAAGAACACTCTGGTAGTCTTCCATCTGGACGGTATGCACTTGTGCATACCGGTAATTATGTTGTTTTTTTGGTTTTTATGCACAAGTGCATTATGTACTTGTGCATATACACGTGTGCATGTTACAAATTACTTGTATGCACAAATGCATACCGTCCAGATGAAGGGCTATCAAAGTGTTCTTCAGTTTTCTGTTTTTTTTAGGTTTTCCCCTGAACCTGACCCTATATATATATATATATATATATATATATATATATATATATATATATATAAAATACACACACATAGACATATAGGGTCGGGGTTCATTTGTTAACCCGATTTTTTGTATTAACTTTGTGAACCGAATCTTAACCATTGATATTGAGATGAAGGGTTGAGATTAAACCAATCAACATTAATTCTCATTTATTAGCCTTTGTAATAATTAATTATATTGAACATATATGATAGGGGCTTTTGAGGAAATTCACAACCATTTTTCACATTTAGTATCTTCCCAAAATAAGGGTCCCTTAATTAAAGGATAACTCATCGTCAAACAAATCGGACAGACAAGTAACCCGATTTCATCAACCGAAGCCTCAATCATCGAATATACAACGACTGGACATATATGATCATTCAAAAATCTTATGATTTGTATAGCTACTACTTGTTCATATATACCCTATAGTGTTCACTTTGACATGTGTGAACGTATATGAACATATATATAGTTACTACTTGATAATGTGAACGTGTATTAGAATGTGAAAATATATCCGTTAGTGTTTATTTGAGAATGCGAACGTGTATTAGAATGTGAACATGAATGTTCATGGTTGAAATTAAAATTAAAATACACATTAATTTTGTTAAATGAATATTTGTAACCTCCTCCTAATTAATTATTATTTTGTAACTCTCAATCAACAACTCTAGCAAGAAAAACATTTTATGAAATTCCATTTCTACCCTTGGACATTTAGGTGCCGTTTGTTTTTTAAGAGGTCTAAAGTCTGAAGTCTTATTCTAGTTATGATTAATAAGAGGTGGTGTGTAAAAATGTCTGAATGATTCAGACTTAAAAGTCATTAATAGGTTTTTAGAAAAAAACAAACAACCCCTTAATGATGATGTTGAAACCAACCAAGGTTGAAAATGAATTTCTATTGGTCAAGAGTGGTTCATAAAGTTAATACCATTTGGGAGGTTAACAAAGTAACCTCCCTCTAGACACACACACACACACACACACACACACACACACACACACATATATATATATATATATATAGAGAGAGAGAGAGAGAGAGAGAGAGAGGAAATATCATGCGAGAAGTTAAACATTTTGCGAGAAGACAAGAAGTGTGATATCATATATGATTACACGACTGTAGGTGTGTTTAATCATATATGATTAAACGTTTATGTATTGCCAATGTAACATGTGTTTAATCATATATGATTAAGCTTGTGTATCATATACGATATCACACTTCTCGTTTTCTCGCAAAATATTTAGCTTCTCGTTTGAACTTGACCTTATATATATATATATATATATATATATATATATATATATATATATATTGTAACACCCCGATTTCGGGGTAAGCAATTATTAAATTAATCTATGTTTCGGTTGTTATTTTGGTATTTGCTTTATCCGTGCCTCAAAAACGGGTCTATTGTGGATAAATTCTTAAAGTTGGAATTTTTTTTTTGAAAAGTGGAACCACAGTGCACCGCGCGGGTCATGGCGCGACTTGAACCGCGCCACTAGCCGTGCGGAGCACTGTCAATCTGCGGGTCCAGAGAGCGGCGCGGTTTGCCGCGCGGGTCACCTGATCGTCTAAAAAGGGGGAAAACGGCCCCATTTGCATTTATTCCAAATATTTCTCCCCAAGAACACTCCCTTCTTCTTTCCCTTCATAAATTCCGACCTAGGCTCATTTATTACTAAATCCTCTCCAAATCTTCAAGTTTGGGTCAATCTTTTGGGGTTTGGAAGACTAGGGTGCAAGGATCTACCATCTTCCTTTCTCCATCTTCAATCTCAAGACTCCATCACCATTTTTAGGGTTTTCTTGCAAACCCTAGTTTGTGAGTCATCTTTCCTCATATGCTCTAGTATCTATTTATTGCTAAGGGTTAACCTACATTATGCCTATGTGTTATTTGTTTGAGTTTTGTGACCTAACTTGTGGAATTCTCAACTTTATGAACCCTAAAGGAAAAATGATGAGTATGTTTAGTAAACTTTAATAATCTCTTGTGTGGTAATTACATGGGTTATATATTCTTGATTTCATGCTTATATGTTGAGTTCATGAGGAAATTTCTATTGCCATGATTTTAATCCAACTGCTGATAACTTTATGAAGAGACGATGAAAGGATGATAAATGGTTGTGCTGACATGTATGAAATTATGAAGAATGTGAAATCTTGAGAAGCAAGAAGATACCTATTTTGCATGTAGAAAAGAAGTGCTTATGATGTTATAATTGTTATCAAATGTTGATCACCTGATAAGAATGTGATTACTACTCCTTGTGCACGAGGAGGTAGTAGCTTAATGTATGAACCTTGTAATAATAATGGTGTGTTACTAGCGAGTAGGCAATAAGGGATCATGTATCCTTGAGGTGTAACTCGTCTAGATATGGATAGACAATAATGTCCGTAAGACCTTGAGGTGTAACTCGACGGAGTAGGCAATAAGGGCAGTAAATACGGTCTGAGGTTGTGATGTCGTTATGGCATGGGAACTAAGATCGGGGCATGAGGTGTAATCCATTACCATCGCGGGTAACCCCACTTTCGAGTAAACATCACCCCGATGGAAACAGGTCTCCCCCGTAATTCAAAAGGTATCACGTATATGTTTATATTCAGGTTTTGGGAATCTGATTGCGGGAAATTGTTTACTTGTGAGGCGAAGGAGTTCGGTAACACGATTATCGTTTTATAATATCTTGTCGTGATTTATATACTCATGAGATCTCACTAGGCTTCGTCCTAACACTTGTTGTGGTTGCTGTTTTCTCACAGATCCTCCTCGTGGTGGAAATTAGGTTGTCGAGCTTGTCAATCGGGCACGTAGGAGTTCCCGAAGTGCCGGTCTTTTGGGGATTTTTGTGAAGAGAGATTATAGAGAAATTGCAACACCCATTTTCATCTAGTTTGTAATTTATTCTAGATTAAGTAGGTTGTTGTAACTTTATAGCCCCATCGTTAGCAAACTTTATGTTGCAAACCAACCCATCTTTACGTGGGTCTTTAGTTGTTCATATTTTGGGTTTATCTTGTTGGAAGTTTATATCTACAGGGTAATTGGACCTTCGTATTTTAGACGTTATATTGCCAAATTTTAGAATTTTTATTCGTCGAAATTTTAGAGTGTTACATATATATATATATATATATATATATAGACTTAAGTTCGTGTGAGACCAAACAGTTTCCGTGATACCGGTGAGACCAAACTTTAAAGTATGAAACTTCACACCAAAAAACTGTGAATGTAAAAAAAATTGAACTTTTCATAGGGAAAACACCGTAAATGTTACGTTTACGGTGTTTTTCGCTGTGAATATTCGTTTTTTTTTACCTTCACAGTGTCTTCACTGTGAAGGTTCGGATATACCTTCACAGTCTTTTAGCTGTGAAGGTTTGATTTTTTTTAACTTGGTTTAGGTTTTTTTACTTTCATAGTGTGATTACATTATGAAGGTTCAAATATTTTTTTATCTTCACAGTGTTTCGGTATGAAGTTTCATGTTTTAAGGCTCGGTCTCACGCGGTCTCACGGAAACAGTTTGGTTTCACGTGAACCTGACCCTATATATATATATATATATAGGGGTGATATCAATTGGAAACCAAGTTTCATTGGAAACTTTGGAAACCAAATTTCAACCATTGATCTTTATAATCAATGGTTAAGATTCATTTGAATTATATATGATAGTAAATTAATTAATTTATTAATAATAAATAAAAATAATAGATGAAAAGAGTTAATATGTCTTTTGATTTTGTGTCTCAAATATGGCAAGAAAAGTTTATTTTATTTAGATTACTTGAAACAAAAATAAAATTTCCCACGCAAAATAAGAAAATATAAAATTAGATTATAAGAAAATATAAAATTAGATTATATTTTGGTTTCAAGTAAAAAAAATTTACCACGCAAAACAAAAATAAAATTTCCCACGCCCATGAATTTCCACATCGATAAGAAATTTTTTAATTTTCTTTTAAAATGTAAGAAAATATTTTTTTAATTTCATTTTATTATAAAAATACCCACGCAATCTAATATTGTGATGAAACAGAATGAATTTGTGGATTACAGATTTCATTAGATTACATTTTTGTGATGAAACAAGATGAAATTGTGCCATTTTTGTTTCATTACCTGTTCAGTTGCATATCCGTATATGAAAATAGATTCATCAGGTTCATCGTGTTAGAATTATTGTTTCATAATGAAAATAGATTCATCAGGTTCATCGTGTTAACATTATTGTTTCATAATGAAACATGATGAATTTGTGCCATTTTTGTTAACTTCCCATTTTTGTTTCATTACCTGTTAGCATTATTGTTTCATCGTGTTAGCATTATTGTTTCATAATGGAAATAGATTCATCAGGTTCATCGTGTTAGAATTATTGTTTCATTATTACCATATATAAGCTAAATTAAAATTAAATAATTTACCTAAATTAAATATCTCATTTTTAAATTAATCAATGATCATTATTACCATATATAAGCTAAATTAAAATAAAATAATTATTAATATAATAATAATAGTTACCATATATATTATGAAATAATGTAAAAGACAAAAATAACCTTTTCAATTAAAAATAAAAATAAAAAAAAGAAATTCACTGATTGGTTGATTTCGATTTCCAAAGTTTCCAATGTAATACTGGTTTCCAATTGATCACTCCCCTATATATAAGCTAATATGAGTACATTTTCAATAAACTAACTTATAAGCTAGTTTATGGTCATCCAAACATGTACAGAACTTTTTTTTTTTGCCAAACAATGCCTAAATTGGAGGGAGGAGGACCACATATGCTAATAATTGGTTTTGGGGGAAAACTATTTATTTAGAGATTTCTCTAAGTTTAGAGATTTTTACAATCTCTCTCATCTTTTCTCTATTTTAGCATAGAAGATAGCATATCTATTCGAGTAACAAAAATACTAAAATCCTATTTTTTTTTTCATTTTAGCATAACTGTTGGAGATCCTCTAACGATCCATCCTTGCATCAAACAAAATGAGATTTTGTATAAGTTAAATAGAGAAAAACAATTACATTTAATAAGTTTCTTTCTTCATAAAACCATGCCCTTTTTTCATGTTGAAAATATACCTTTCCGTCCACAAAGAACAATAAAGAAATTAGTTTTTTTCTTTATTTGACAATTAATATGCATTAAATTAAATAGACTTATTAGAATTACTTTAAAACCTTAACTCCCATGAGTTGAAATCCTTTTGCCTTAAAATTTTATAACTACTCTAACAATCTTGTAACCATTCTATTCTGTGAGTTAGATATCAGATATGCATATAGTATTTTCTTATTAAATATACTATACTCGTTTGATCTGGTATGATACTTTAATGGTCTTGGAAGTTATTAGAACTAAAGACAAAATAGAAGAAATAATAATCTTTGGTAGATGAATGAGTATTGGGGGTGTGAAATATGTATAAGAAAAAATCAAAGAAATACAACTATTTGCAACATTTTCTTGGTGCATGCCTAATACATGGTCCAGAAACAACCCACATCAAAAGACCATGCTTCTACCATTCACATTATCATCATAAAAAGTCTATTGTCATAAAAACAACACTTTCATGATTTTAGAATTGTATATGAGTTAGGTTGGATGTGTTCGGAAAATTTTGATAACTAAACACAACTAATTCCGTTTAAAAAATCACAACCCGTTCAAAATATATATAAAATAGAACCAAACCTAAAATCGTTTGGATTGAGTTGGATTGGTCGGATACGTTAGAAAGATGGTTGGAATACAAGTTTAAAGGAAATTGACCAAACTAGAAATTTTGGACAAACATCTTCACTTTTTAGACAACTTTACATGTTTGAAGCAGAATAACCAAGATTTCTCAAGTGCCTATTTCACAATATCCAAAATGGGATTTTTATAAATAAAATATGATTTGTTGGGCTATTTCGCTAGCCACTAAGGAGACTTTGCAAGCCAAAAGAACATTTTGCAAGCCGCGGTGCCAATTTTGCAAGCCATCTCCACTAGAACTGTATTTAATTAAAAAAAAGTACATTTGGCAAGTTGCAAGATAGACACTTACGAAATCTTGAATATTTTAATCAAATTGAAAAAAAAAATCCAAAAAAGTGAAGAATTACATTAAAAAAAAGCCAAATATTTTGATCAAATTTCCCAAGCTTAATCGTCTAAAACATAAAGTAACATAATAGAGTGTCTACTTGACCTTTTTAGTTATGTGGTTATGTTTTTCGGTGACGTTTCAACCTTAATATACATAGGAGTCTTGTTCATGACTCCATACATATAACAAAGAGAAACAAACATTTATCAATAGCCAAAACAAATAAGTTTAAGCTATACAAAAAGAAGCCTTAGCTTATAGCACAAAGTGGAAGTGGTGATGATCAACAAAGTGGCATTACTTAGGTCCCAGGGTGTAACATAATTGGTTATAAAACATGTCAATTTGAATTTAAAAAATGATAAGATGATTAGATTGGTGTATTTTAAGGCCAGGTTTAACTTGGTTTGGCCTAAATTCCAACCTAATTAAAAGTGGCTTGTTAAGGTTGGGTTCAATCGATCTATTTTCGAGGTTTTATGCATGCCTATCTGATTTAATTTCAATATGAATTGAAAAATTGACAAATAGATTTACAAACTTTAAAAAGGCACATGTATTTCATTTTTATCATTATCTTGGTTGAATGTTGTATTGAATTTGAAATTAATTTTATTTTATACGACTTTCTCAAGAAATTACATCAATTGTAAGTTTTCAACATAAGCATTAATGTGATGACATCTTATATATATATGTCTTATTTTTAGTGGATAATATTATTTATATGAATTTGATTACTTTTATATATCGTTTCATTTGAAAATCAAACAATTCATGTAGATTTTGTAAATAACTATTTTAGAAAACAATATATATATATATACATTTGCAACCCACATCTTAAGCGTCGGATTCATGATCGACGATTACAATAGATATGAGGCCCAATATTTTTAATTAAAAAAAACAGAAAAATAAAAATAAAATAACCGTCGATCATGAATCCAGCGGTTAAGATGTGGGTTGCAAGAGTTGCAATCTTTTTCAGGGTTGCAAAATATCATTCCACTATATATATATATATATATATTTATGGATAATTATTATGATTCATTAATAATGATTGTAATATATATGGAAGATGACAAGGTTCATTTATTATGATCATGACTTTAGATTGAGAAAAATAATCAAATCAAATATTTATTAGACTTGATGAACGACTAAGATTGGTTTGCAAAGTTTACACGAATTGCTTGGTTTTCAAATGTGTGAGAGAGAGAGAGAAGGGATCAAACGATAATGCTAACTATTTAAAAGAATAAAAGAATAATTATAGACCAATCATTTTATTAAATAATACATTAAATAATTAATTCTAAAAATAAATAAATAAGGGTATAAAAGTAATTTAGTTATATAAAAGTTGTTTTAAGTATTTATTTAAGATTCTACTTTACTATATTTGTAAATTTAATATAATTTAATTTTTTATTAAATATAAATTTTATTTAATTCATTAAAAATAAGCATATTTAATTTTCATCTAAAGAATTCGATTTTTATTTAAAGTAATATTTAAAAAATCATAATTTTCATAAAAATCACATGAGATTCATAATAAATTATTTTTTTTCAATTTTTTTTTCTAATTATATATGATTTAAAATTTGAAAAACAATAATTTAGATTAAACATTGAAAAGAAAAAATAATGAAAACATAATCATATATGATGTGTAGCAAAACACAATTAAAATTAATGTATAAGATCACATGTACTTTAAAACGTAATTCATAATTTTTCATTAAAATCATATGTGATTCACAATGGATTAATTTTTTTTTCCAAAATGTTTTCCTAATCATATGTGATTTAAAATTTGAAAAAACAATGATTGAAATTAAACATTGAAAAAAAAATAATGAAAACAAAATCATATGCGATCTGTAGCAAAACACAATTTTAATGTATAAGATCATATGTACTTCAAAACGTAATTCATAATTTTCATCAAAATCATATGTGATTCACAATGAATTAGTTTTTTTTCAAAATGTTTTCCTAATCATATATGATTTAAAATTCGAAAAATAATGATTCAAATTAACATTGAAAAAAAAAATCATATGTGATCCGTAGCACAACACATTTAAAGTGTATAAGATCACATAATGATATATAAAAGAAAATTAGTGAGTCTGTTTTAAGAAAAAAATGTCGATTAACTGTGGATATCACATGTGATTTTTGAGAAAAATTGTAAAAAATTATTAAATAAACTAATTCAATAAAAATAAATATTTAAAATGAAAAAATAAATCACATTTATTTTAATGTTGTAAAAAATTATAAAAAAAATTCATGAAGAAATACCTTAATTAAATTTGTTACATAATTTATATAAAAATAAATGAGTTTCCATATATAATATGTATACAACAAATTACACATATCCCCTTTTAGGCGATTTTTAAGAAAGTTTTATTTAAGGTATTATTTAATAAAATGATTGGTCAAGAATTATTCTCTTATTCTTTTAAATATGTATCATTCTCGTTTCAACCCGGCTCTCTCTCTCTCTCTCTCTCTCTATATATATATATATATATATATATATAGGTTCGAGTTCATTTGTTAACCCTATATTTTGTACTAACTTTGTGAACTCAAATCTTATTCATTGATATTGGAATGAAGAGCTGAGATTAAAAACAAATCAACATTAATTAGAATTTATGAGCCTTCTAATAATTAATGATATTGAACATATGTGATAGGGGCATTTGAGGAAATTCACATCCTTTTTCTAGATAACTATATTAATTATGTTCATGTCTAGTTGTTCATATATTATGAACAAGGATGAACATGCAATATGAATAAATACAGTGAACATATATAACGATCACTACTATTGAATGTTATTCCTAGATAACTATATGAACAATTATGAACCATGGTACTAAAATTTGAACCTTTATGAACATCGTTTATCCTTCAATCTTTCCTGTTCATAAAACTTCATGTATAGTTGGGTTCATTTGTGTTCATGATCGAGTTGTGTTTCATCATCTTCATCAATCGAACGAACATCTATGTCTACTCTCTCCTTAACATCGTTAAAAACACTGTGATTCATAATGTTGTTGTCTATGTTCATGATGCAACAATATGAATTTCATACACTTATTTGATACTAAAAGTTACAAAATATTCAAGAATTAAAAATATGGCTAGAATCAAGGAAAATTTGATATTTGTAACTCCCTCAATAAATGAATGTTACATAAAAAATAAAAATACATGAATTTCCATTCATACCCCTATTTAATTGTTGGATACAGACTTGAAACCAAAATAGAAAATGACTTCCTATTGGTTGAAAAGGGTTAACATAGTTAATACAAAATCTCGGGTTAACAAATGAACCTCACTCTATATATATCAAGGTTCTAAATGGTGTGAGACACAGCGTGGCGGCGAGGCCAAACCTCAAGCCTTAGGAGCTACATCGAAGCCATGACGTTTTCAAGGCATGACTTATGGCATCAAATTTCGAATTCATATAAAAACGTATGTTTTGTAGTATTGTTCAAAGAGTCCATAGTAATAACAAAGTTAAATTAGATTATATATTAAAAACTTGAAAAAAAGACATTAAAAAAAATTATTTCACTATGATAATTGCGCAGTAGACCATGGCGTGCCATGGACTTAACGTGGTATGACACACAAACCTTGGTGCCATGGCGCGCCATGACGGCTGTACGACGAGTTTTTTAGAACATTATTATATATATATATATATATATATATATATATTAAACTTAAAGTTAATAGTATTTTAGATTCATGATTCTAATAGACCTTTTAATTTATGAGCTTTATATATAATATGATACATAAAAGGTACAAAGTTATATTAAAATTCTTAAGATAAGATATAATTTAACATCATATAAAATGGTAAAGAAAATAAAAAAAAATGTGTGACAATATTTTAGATAACGGTAAAATATAATACAAATAAATGTAATTGTTGCTTTTAATAAAAAAAAAGAATTATAATTTTGTTTGTGGGTAATCATTAATTATTTTTATTTATTTTTATGTTACACATGTAGCATGCATTTTTCACGAAAAAAAGGAAACATAAATGTTTGGGTTTGATGGATCAAAATTACCCAAAACGACTTTTAGCTACATTCTATTTTCAACGATTAAAAAAATAAGAGAAGAGTTAAAAAAAAAAAAACCTAATAAATTTTTTTATTTTAAATGATTAATTCTTTAAACTATTTTTTTAATGAAAAATATTATTAACTTTTTTTATTTTAAATGATTAATCATTGAATATTTTTTTTAAATAAATAAACCATTAAACTTTTGGTTATCTACATCAATTTAATCCAAAAAAGCTACATGTAACCGGCTACGAAATTTTTTACAGTAAAAAAAATCTAAATCGGTTTTACCATTCTCAAACCCTATACCATTCAAAACCATCGCACCCAACGATATCACTCTCCTTCGTCACCCCATCGTCGTCCTTTCTCCATACATTGGGTAGAGCGGGTAACGTAGGGTTTGAGAATGGTAAAATTGATTTATGTTTTTTTTTACTTTAAAAACTTCCTTGCCGGTTACATGTATTTAGGTTAAAAAGATGTAGGTAACCAAATTTCCAAAAGATCGATTGTTTATTTATTTAGAAAAAAAATTATCCAGGGACTTAATAATTCAAAATTAGAAAGTTCAGTAGTTTTTTTTATTAAAAAAAAGGTTCTAGGACTGAATCATTCAAAACAGAAAAATTCATTGTCTTTTTCTGAACTTTTCCGAAAAATTAATAGCTAAAGTTTGGTCAAAATTTTATAAATATATCATCAAACTACAAAAATTGTTAAAGAAAAAGCCTACCCAATCAAAAAATATAAAATACCTAAACCAAGAAAAAACAACAAACCACATAGACCCAAACCGAGAAAAACATTTTTGCAATGAACATTTGTAAGGATCCAACCAAGAAAAAGAATAAACCATAGAAACCAAAATTGCAATTTACTCGACCTATAACATATATTTATTTATTAAACAAAACATAAAAATGGAACTTCGATACATACATAAAACTTTGAATTGAAAAGGAAAAAAAGGGGAGGGGGGTATACGACTTTGACAAAAAATTGGGAGACAGGGGAGAGTGGCGACAACGACTCACAAGATAGGTAGAGAAAACATAGCAGGGTCGACGGGGATAGAGAAGAGGAAGTCGTAAAGGGGATGGGATTGGGGATTTTTACAATTATACTGTACAAGTATTTATAAATTAAATTACACTTTAAATTCAAATAATATTTTAATAAGTTCTCTATTTTGATCGGAAATAAACTTGGACTTAAATTAAACAATCATTTATCAATTTCTTTTTACTAGATTTGGTATTAATGACATCAATTTGGAACATTAAGGTGTCGTTTGTAT
This sequence comes from Arctium lappa, assembly GCA_023525745.1. Lineage (NCBI taxonomy): Eukaryota > Viridiplantae > Streptophyta > Magnoliopsida > Asterales > Asteraceae > Arctium > Arctium lappa. The sequence goes on along the minus strand of CM042056.1, from coordinate 12,760,313 downwards.
TTTAAGAGGTCTAAAGTCTAAAGTCTTATATTAGTTATGATTAATAAGAGGTGATATATAAAAATGTCAGAACGATTCGGACTTAAGAGTCATTAAGAGGTTTTTTTTTTTAAAACAAACAACTCCTAACCTTGTTACAAGAAAGATGTCTATAAAATTCATCAACCATTTTTTTTATCGGTTATGTATGTTTTTTTTGGTCCCCTTATTTAGTCAATTTCACTAGAAAATACGTATAAGATCCTTTGAAAAATGTGATGGAAATGTCATATCATATTTTTCAACAACAACAAGTTGAAATGTCATGTTACTTCACGTACATCCGTACGGAACTATACTTTAATTTCGTAGCCTTATTCTATGATCAATATGATTCTTTGACGATTTAGAAAAAGTTGACACTTTTATTTTGAGCTGTTTTAAAAAGTTTGATACTTTTCAGTTAAATTTCCTATGTTGATTTTCACTTTATCTACATGTAACCTTTTCTTGAAATTAATAACCTTAGGGGTTGTTGTTTACCTCTTAATGATTTCATTAAAATGCAACATCTGAATCGCTAAGAGGTAAATTCTGTTTGGCAAAAAAAAAAGGGCTGCCTCTTAATGGTTCCAAAATCCTCTTAATGATTTTGTATCCTGAACCTTTCTTAACCATTAAGAGCCCTGATTTCATTATGAACAATTAGCAAATAACCATATTTCATTTTACACTATATCATAAAAACCTCTTAATCATTCAGACCACTTAATCATTATGCACTAAACCATTCAGCAACTGTCAAACAACCCCTTAGTTCTTATTACTAAGTTTTTTTTTCCCCTTCTATAGTATTTTTAAATAATTGATCAAAACTAAAAAAGTCAAATATTTTCATTGAATCATGTATGAGGTTGATTGTTGCATCTTCTTTATGGAATGAATAAAAACATGCAAACAATTATATATTATATAATTGGAAAATTTGCGTCTAAAACCAAAATACTCCCATTCGATTGTTATTTTAAACTAGAAGTGTACTCGCACAATGCAGCTAGATAAATCACGATTTTAATGTTTCATTTTATTTTCTGTTTTTTGTCGATTTACATTACGATTTTGGATGGTTGTGAGAGAGTGATAATGATTTTTTTTTTATATAAATTTGTTTAATTTAGACTTAATAATATAATGTAATTTATTTTGGTTTGATAATATAATTTTTTTATAAAACATTCTGTAAGATTTTTTAATTATATTTTAGATTTTTTATATCTAAAATATGCTGAGAGTTATTTTAGGGGAGTTAAAATGGGAAATGATTTTAGGGGAGTTAAAATGGTTAGAGATAATGATTGAAAATTAATGAATAACATTAAATGTAGTACATACAGCTTTTATGGTTGTTTTTTAAGTAATTAGTATTAAATAACGGTACATTAAGCTTTAAGACTTGTTTTTAAGAGTTTTTTATGCCATCTTTATAATATAGTATAGATAGAGTAAATTACGTTTTTAGTCCCTGTTGTTTGTTGAAATTTCTATTTTTATTCTTATGGTTTTAGAATTACGATTTTCATTTCTATGATTTATAATTCATTACATTTTTCGTTCTTATTATTTAAATTTATTGTTTTTTTTCATCCCTATGGTTCACAATTCATTTCTTTTAGTCTTTCATGTTTAAAAGTAGTGTTTTGACCTCAAGAACAAAAATAGAAATGAATTGCAAATCTTAGGGACAAAAACTGAAATTTCAAAACCACAGGAACAAAATCCGTAATTTTTAATAAACCACAGGGAAGAAAAACGTAATTTACTCAATTAAATAAGATATTTTTAAAATATATGTTTAAGTGTTTATCTATACTATATTATAAAGCACGGATAAAAAAACTCTTAAATACAAATTATTAGATACAAGTTACCATCATTTTATGCAAGATTTTAAAAATATCTTAATTTGCCAAGTATCAAAGCACAATATACATATTACTACTGCAGACTTCTAACACCCATCAATTTGGTATGTGCAAAGTCTTCCTTTTATGTAGACCTTTTCATGTATCACTATTGATTAATATATTATATTACTATAATTTTGTTTTAATTATATTATTAAATATGTAATTGGTTATTTATTCTATATGTCATTAAAATATATAAGATAATCATTGAATTCTAACAAAATACTTATTTTTTTTTATATAAAAATCATTATATTATTAAGCCTAAATTAAACAAATTTATAAAAAAACATTATCACTTTTTCAAAACCATCCAAAATTATACTATAAATCAACAAAAAAATAAAATAAAACATTAAAATCGTGATATATCTCGCTGCATTGCACGAGCACATTTCTATTAATTTTAAAAAGTATATAAATTAAGCAAAATAAATAATGATGTTCAAAAAGTCTCTTTATAACGGTCACTAACCACCACATAATCAAATAGTTTAATTAATTTCTATATTTATTTAATGTTTTTGTATTTATAATTGTGTACGACTTATTCACAGAAAACAAACAAGAGAAACTACATCAAATAAACACCACACTTTAAGATTTTAAAGCATGTCGAATTCTTTAATATGGAAATTTGATTTTCAACGGGAACAAATTCTTTATTTTATAAATTACAACATTAATTATATTATTAAATGTTTTATACATTTAATAAAGAGTAAATTACATTCTCGGTCCCTGTGGTTTACTGATATTTTGGATATGGTCTCTAAAACGCGTTTATTACATTGTTGGTACCTGTGGTATACAAAAATGTGCGCTCTTGATCCTTCACACTAACGGATCTTGCTAACCCAGCTATTTTCGAGGACATTTTTGTCTTTTTACCCTTTCTTTTTGTCATTTTCCTGATAAAAAAAATTAAAAAATAATAATGATAAATATATTATATTATATTATATGTTAGTAATTCGATATGTATTTTTAATAATACATATAATATTACAATGTATGTAATAAACTACAAAAACAACAAATAATTAGTAATACTATGAATACAAAAGAAACTTGACGAATCAACTGAAGATAAATATAAACGAATAACCGAAGATGATTCAAACGAAGTTGAGGCTCGTGTATGACACGGTTCCCTTAAACAGATTCACCGTTTGTTCCCAGGGTACAACAACCAAAGCAGTTGAACTGCCGGAGATGATCACTTTGCCTGAAAAATCGTCGAAAACGAGAGCGTATGCAATAGAAAATCAAAGAGTTGTGTAGTCGTATCGATGTGTTGGTATCTTGGAATAGCAACAGGTCCCACCCTTTTATATTGAAAATCGAAACCGACACAATTAATATTTTAATTAAAAGGTAATTAAAATATTAATTCTCTTATTCAATATGTTTGATTTCGGGAGTTACAGAACGGACTGAAACAGATCTCCGCACGGGACACTGTTTCGAAACCATTCCAGTGCTCGACGCGGGAGACTGTTTGAGTTCCCATTCCAGTGTTTGGCGCGGTTAGCCGATTTCGGAAACACTCTGCACAACACTAGATCAAAAACAAAAAAATTCGCAAAAACCACTCTGCGCGAGCACAAGATTTCGGAGCGGCATTCGTGTCCGCAGGTCGCGCCCACGCACAAGTTCGCCGATTTTAGCCTACGAAAGTCTCAATCGGCACCTCCCTTGCGCGCGAGTAGGTGTTGGAGTAAAACTAAACAAAGAGCTTGTAAGCTCCTCCCACAATCAAGGTTATAAACCACAAGAAATTTGTTCCTCCTTCCTATGTGGGACAAGATTCCACACCCACTTGATTTTGCCAATTTCATCCCAAACACACAACTTTGAGCATCGATATCTCATTCACACATATTCCGTTTTGAATACATAATATATCGATTTGAAGCTCTCATATAGGAGAACACAAACCCATGAAGAGTTAGATATATACTATAAATATACATGTATTTAAATGTGTCCAAAGTTAGTAAAAACCCATGTTTTACTAAATTTTTCCAACAATCCCCCACATGAATGGAGATCGATCTTTGCATACGAAAATTTCCTTACAAAATTTCAATGGTCGAATCCTGCATAGGATAGGTAGGTGTTACCCTTTGAACCTTCCCTTGTGAAACACACTTAGTCTCCTAGTTGTCAGTAGACTCGATGTCCTTGAACTGAACTGCCATTTTTGTAGACGACAATACATTTCACATAGAACTCTTCCTAACAAGGTCATATACTCATAGTTGTGTTCGTTATGGTCATGAACACTAGCCTGGTTCAGCGAGAGCTGTTAGGAATTGAGCCCCCACAATTCCCTTCGAAGCGACCCCACTTCTCTTTCACATAGGTGATTTTCAATAATCATTAAAAGCCATAGGCTTAGCCTCACTGTCACTAATTTCAGAATTGGACTAAGAAGTTTATTAACTCCCGCACAGTGACCTCCCTTATTCATACAACTAGGTTGTCCTTTTGAACCCAGATCTTGGGATCTCCAGTCTTCTGGGTAAGGTTTCCTTTGCATGAATTACTCATTCAAAGGCTTTAGTCCCATTCCTCTCGACGACTTATAAACCAAATCTCTATTTAGGCCTTTCGTAAGCGGATCCGCAATGTTATCCTTTGACTTCACATAGTCAATAGTGATAACTCTAGTAGAGAGTAATTGTCGAATCGTATTATGTCTACGTCTAATATGTCTAGATTTCCCATTATACATTGTACTTTGAGCTCTACCAATTGTTGGTTGGATATCACAATGTATACATATGGCCGTTATCGACTTAGGCCATTTGGGAATATCTTCCATGAGTTGACATAGCCATTCTTCCTCTTCACCACATTTATCCAAGGCAATAAATTCAGATTCCATTGTGGATCTGGCTATAACAATTTGTTTGGACGATTTCCAAGATATAGCCGCACCTCCAAGTGTAAACACATATCCACTTGTAGATTTGGAATCCTTTATATCAGATATCCAATTTGCATCACTGTATCCTTCGATTACCATTGGATATTTTCCATAATGCAGTCCATATTCACGTGTGTATCTTAAATATCTTAATAATCTAGTAATACTCTTCCAGTGTTCTAAACTGGGATTACTAGTATACCTACTTAGCCTGCTCACTGCATATGCTAAGTCAGGTCTAGTACAACTCATAAGATACATCAGACTGTCTATTATTCTTGAGTATTCCACTTGTGCAACACCTTCCCCTCTATTCTTAGATAGATGTTGACTAGTGTCATTCGGACTTCTAGCTATACTAGTATCTCCTTCATTGAATTTCTCAAGAATCTTGTCCACGTAATGTGTCTGATTTAACACCAAACCATTTTGGGTTCTTGTGATCTTGACCCCAAGAATCACATCCGCTAAACCCAAATCTTTCATGTCAAATTTAGATTTCAACATATCCTTCGTGGACCTTATCATTTTTTCATTACTGCCGATGATAAGAATATCATCAACATATAAACACAAGATGACATATCCATGAGTGGTATTTTTCATATAAACACACTTATCACACTCATTTATCTTAAAACCGCTTTCTAACATGGCTTGATCAAACTTTTGATGCCATTGCTTTGGAGCTTGCTTTAGGCCATACAAGGATTTAATAAGTTTACAAACCTTGTTCTCTTGTCCCAGGGCAACGAATCCCTCAGGCTGCTCCATATAGATTTCTTCTTCTAAATCTCCGTTTAGAAAAGCAGTTTTCACATCCATTTGGTGAATTTGCAGATTTCTAATAGCTGCAATAGCTAACACCAATCTAATGGATGTTATTCTTGTCACCGACGAATAAGTATCAAAATAATCTAGACCTTCTTTTTGTCTATATCCTTTGATCACTAATCTCGCCTTGTATTTGTCAATACTGCCATCAGCTTTCATCTTTCTTTTAAAGATCCAACGGTAACTGTAACACCCTCAAATCCATAAATAGTAATTAATTTAAAATTTCTTAAATACATCAATAAATGATTCATCTACAATCACAATTTAAGATTTAATCTCAATACACACAATCATTCTATACATACAGTCTATAATAGGGACGGGTGCTACTAAAGCCCAATAATAATCACTATCTCCAAACTGCAGAAGACTTCACCAACACTTACACTTGCGCAAAGCTAAGGCTAAACTCTTCATAGATTTGCTAGAATCCAAACCCCCAACTGGAACCTGATGCACATGCTGACAAATAAAAAGGGTTAGGCTTAACGCCTAGTGAGCTCAAAAGTTTTCAACATATATAAATGAACCGTTTAAAGAAAGAAGAATGCCAATAAAATCATAATCTTTCAAAATGATATGCTCCGCTTATGAAAACGACTCGTTTACCAATAAATATGCATTTTGAACGAAAGAGACACCGAGTTAATCGTTAACCAAACCAAACTATTTTTGTAACACCCGAATTTTCGGTAAGAATAACCCACTTGTGATTTATGTGTGTATTTGTGTGAATGTGATCCCTAAGTGGTAAAAAGGTTAGAGGAGAAACTCTGTCCCACATAGGAGCCAAAATAAAAATTAGAGCACTTAATAAACCCCAATCAATGAACATTAATTGAATCATTTAATTGTTTGGGCCTTGGAGTGTAGTGTTCTTAGTGGGCTCTCTTTGACATGAAATACACATATTAAATGTCAAAGATAGGGCCTTGGGCCTTGGGTCGAGATCACTGAAACTTTCGGATTCGATACCTCTAGGGCGAGAGTGCCCGACGACTATGCCTTGGGCATAGTCGCGGTGTCAAAAACGCGACCCAAGAAGGGGTTGCGGTACATGTTGGGCGACAGTGCCCGACGAGAATGCCCGTGTCATAGTCGCGGGGCAAGGTCGCCGACGGACCAGACCCCCATTAAATGCTTTCCTTGTTTTTTTTTCTCATAAAAACACTTTCACCTACCCAAAACTCTCCCATTCTCTCTCATTTTCTCTCATTATTCTTCAAACCCTAGCTTCATCTAAGACATTAAATACTTAGATTTCAAGAGGTTACTTCATCACCTTCACCATAGTTGATCACCTAGAGTTCAAGGTCAAGGTTTCACCATATTGAAGATTTCTTGGTTTCTAGGGTTTACCCAAACCAAGCATTGTGAGTTCATATTCCTTTTCTCTAAACTTTATACATGACAAAAATTGATATTTTAAACTCCTACTCATCTCCTTTGATTTTGGTTCATATTTATAAGATTTTTGACCTAACTTATATTTTGGGAGATTTTAGGGTGTTTACCCCTTTCAACTAATATGATGGAACAATGATCATACTTGTATTCGTAGGTGGATTATTTGAAAGAAAATATATATTTCCAATTTTATGATTTTCACACTTATAATTGGATTTTGTAAATTCTTATGAGTAGTTAAACACATGAATGTATTTTGTGGAAATAACGGATATTAATGGCTACATTGGCCTTCTATTTGTCACAAATGAAATTTTGACAAATCAAGACTACTAATAGTGGATCCATAGGTATTGAGTCGACTTTCGTTGGGGTATCTTCCCCGTATGTAGCTAGTTGATACATTGGGTCCTCGGAGGCAATTTGGTACGGTTATATGGGACCGGTTACTAACCATGGGCCGTAAATGTAATCCTAGTGAATGAGTATGACTTGGATCCTCGGGTTTCCCTCCCCCACATCTGAGTACAAGCCGACGTTGTTCGTGGCCATGGTTCCAAGCATTGAGCTCATAACTCGGAGAGTGGCCTACTTTTGTGTTCCGCCACGATCCTTGGAAAATTGGGTCTCCCCCGTCATCGTAAGATGTTTTTGTAGACCTCAAGGCCACTATGTACATATCAAATCTTTTACAAAGGTTTTTGGGCGAAAAAAGTTTCTTACCGTTGCACTTAAATTATTTTCATAAATTGTCATATAAATTGTATGTTCTTACAAGGCTTTAAGCCTAACACTTCTTCTTTAATGTCATGTATAACAGGTTCCCTTAGTGGTGGGTTCTCGAAGGTTTGAGTGACGAGCGTGGACTCGAGGCATTTTTGAGATGATAGATATTGGAGCCTTAACGTTTAAAATACTTTATTCATTTTTGGGAATTGGGTTGACAACCTATGTAATCTAGATAGAAATGGTTTAGATTAGTTTGTTGTCAATTTTCCATGCTTTATATGCAGGTTTTGTAAACGCTTACACTTTTACCCATTTTGAGTGGTTTGCTCCAAATACAAACGTCATATTGCCAAAGTTTCAAAATTTTAAATTACTCTAAATTTTAGGGTGTTACAAGTTGGTATCAGAGCTCTAGTTTAAGTGAACTAGGCATGAATGTAAGATGTCTAGACTTAGACTGAGATTATTAAGTAATGATTTATGAGAATGGGGTAGAATTATATGATGGGTTGGTCTCAGAGTCTACGTAAATTATGCTAATCGAGAATTGTAGTGATTGTAACGGGAACTCTTACGTACTATATATTCATAATTTCATTTAGCTAACGTTATTATGAGGATGTTTTACGTGAGTGTACTTGTTTTATAGTTGTTATGATTATTGGTAAATGTAATAGTATGTTTCTATCGTGCTTTATTTTGTGAACCTTCCTCTTACTCTTTCCCGTGCTTGTGTGACAGCCATTACTTTGTTATGGTGAACACACGTAGTCGGCCGTTAGGCGATAGAGATCTGCATGATGATAGCTCACCCGAGCGAAATCTAGTGGTTAGAGCGACAACTGCCGTCCCTCCTAGCATGCCGCCACTATTCACCGGGGAAGTTGAGCAAGTGCCTAGAGTGGAGTTGGCATCCAAAAACCCGGTCATTCAAGAGGCGAACCCTCAAGCTGACATGATGGCCAGCGTCATGCAATTAGTGACGTCGGCTATGAAGAAGCAACAAGAAGCATTTCTAAAGATGCTGGAAGATCGTGATGCGAGTCTTAAGAGGCACGAGGCAGTTGAAGAGAATGTGTTGGTGGGTTCTGGTGGCACCGGGAACGGGGTCAGGACTGAAGAGCACAGGATTGTGGGTGCTCAGAAAAGTGGGAAAAACTGCTCCTACAAGTCTTTCCTAGGTTGTGGACCACCCGAGTTCTTTGGTTCTGAAGACCCGGTTGCATGCGTGAAGTGGATCCAAGCTGTCGAACATGCTTTCGGCTCATCCGAGTGCGGAGACGACCAAAGAGTGAGATTCGATTCTCAATTGCTCAGAGATACGACGCTCACTTGGTGGAATGTCACTCAGTCAACTCTCTCTCCTACTGTTTTGGCTCAATTAACCTGGGCCGACTTCAAGAAGAAGATCTTAGAAGAGTATTGCATCGAGAGGGCCATGGACCGTATTGAAGCGGAGTTTCGGTCTCTTGAAAAGGGAAATCTGACAGTGAGGGAGTACACTCTCCAGTTTATGGAGAAGTTAGGATTGGTGGGGCACGTGGCCCCAACCGAGAAAGAGAAGATTAAGGCCTACCTCAAGGGCCTGCCGACGGACATGATGTCTATGGTCCACAACTCAAAGGTTTCTAATCTCCGCGAGACGATAGAGGAAGCCCAATTTATGGAGAAGGTCTATGCTAGAGGCAAACCCGAGAAAGCTATGGTTGTAGGAGACAAGAGGAAATGGGAAGGCAATTCTGGGTCTCTCAAGAAGTCTCGAACTGAAATTTCGGCAACCGACAGGAAGCTAGATGGTGCCAAAATTGTCGGAGCAAGCACCATGGTAGCTGTAACACATCTCCTCGCTCGTGTGCTAAGTGTGGGAAGTTTGATCACGCCATCTGGGACTGCCCGATAAAGGGGATTATTTGCTTCGAGTGCAAGGCACCGGGGCACGTGAAGAGAGACTGACCGAAACTCAAATCGGGTAATGTACCGGAGAAGAAGAAGAATCCTCCGAGGGTTCCGGGTAGAGCGTTCCAGATGACGTCCGAAGAGGCCAAGCCATCCACTGACGTGGTATCGGGTACGTTTCTCCTAAACTCCGTAACTGCTCGTGTACTTTTCGATTCGGGTGCCAGTTTCTCTTTCGTATCTGTTTTGTCGCGTGAAAAGTTAGCCATGCCCACTGATAGTTTAGAGAATGCTTTAGTGGTCAGGATAGCTAATGGTAGCCAAGTGATAAAACATGACGTCTTGAAGGACTGTACTCTCAGAATCGAAGGGAAGGAATTCTCAATTAATTTGATGCCTATGGTTATTGGCGGTTTCGACGTAGTAGTCGGTATGGATTGGTTGGAGGATAATCATGCCAAAATACTATGCTCCAAGAAGATAATCCAACTCCCTGTGTCGGATAATGAAATGGTGTTGGTTTATGGAGAAAGAAGAAAGGGCGATGTGGTGGTTATCACAATGGCCAAGGCACGAAAGTGTTTAGTGAAAGGATGTCCATCCTTTTTAGCATACGTGATAGACGCCAAGCTTGGGAAGAAGAAGCTCGAAGATGTGAAGGTGGTACGTGAATTTCCCGACGTCTTTCCGAAGGACTTTCCCGGGTTACCACTCGACCTTCAAGTGGAATTTCGAGTTGATCTCGTACCGGGAGCGGCTCCTATTGCTAGAGCCCCTTACCGGTTGGCACCATCGGAGATGCAAGAGATGATGGATCAACTCCAAGAACTTTTGGAGAAGGGTTTCATAAGGCAGAGCTCGTCACCGTGGGGAGCTCCGGTCTTATTTGTTAAGAAGACGGATGGCACGATAAGGATGTGCATCGACTACCGTGAACTGAATAAGGCCACGGTGAAGAATAAGTACCCACTCTCGAGGATCGACAACTTATTCGATCAACTCCAAGGAGAGAGTTGCTTCTCAAAGATCGATTTGCATTCGGGGTATCACCAAGTGAAGGTGAGAGGTGAAGACGTTCCGAAGACGACTTTTAGAACGCGTTACGACCACTACGAATTCCATGTAATGTCGTTTGTCCTAACAAACGCACCGGCGGTGTTTATGGATTTGATGAATAGAGTGTGCCGACCATTCCTCGATAAGTCGGTCATTGTATTCATTGATGACATACTCGTGTATTCCAAGAGCGAGTCAGGACACGAGCAACACCTACGCGAAGTTCTAGAAGTGTTGAGAAAAGAGAGGTTGTATGCCAAATTTTCCAAGTGCGACTTTTGGCTTGAAGAGGTTCAATTCTTGGGTCACGTTGTCACTCGAGACGGAGTGAAAGTGGACCCCTCTAAGATTGAAGCAATGATGAATTGGGAACCTCCCAAGAGTCTGTTCGAGATCCGAAGCTTCTTGGGTTTGGCGGGCTATTATCGGAGATTCATCCAATACTTCTCTAAGATCGCTTCTTCCTTGACGGCTTTGACTAGGAAGAATGTGAAGTTTGTCTGGACAGAAAAACAAGAGAAAGCGTTCCAGATGTTACAGAAGAAGTTGTGCAAAGCCCCAGTTTTATCGTTGCCTGAAGGATCGGAAGACTTCGTGGTTTATAGCGACGCTTCGAAGATGGGGTTGGGTTGTGTGTTGATGCAGAGAGGCAAGGTAATCGCTTATGCATCGAGACAACTCAAGATTCACGAAAAGAACTATCCTACCCATGATCTGGAGTTGGCGGCGGTGGTGTTCGCTTTGAAACTTTGGCGACACTACCTCTATGGCACGAAATATACACTCTACACAGATCATAAAAGTTTGAAGTATGTTTTTTATCAAAAGGAGTTGAACATGAGGCAAAGGTGGTGGCTCGAGTTACTCAAAGACAATGATTGTGAGTTGCTTTACCATCCCGGTAAGGCAAACGTGGTGGCCGATGCTTTAAGTCGGAAGGACTATAGCGGGAGCATACGGGCTACCCTCTCAAGAATCGAGCTCGTGTCGAGTCTCATAGAGAAGATTAAGGATTCTTAAGAAGCAGCCTTGTTGGAAGAAAATCTCAAGGAGGAAGTTATGACAAAGCAACGTTTACTCTTAACGGAAGATAACTGCGGAGTAAAATTGTTCAACGGTCGTGTGTGGGTGCCTAAGATTGGAGGCAATCGAGAACTTCTTCTCGAGGAAGCCCATAAGTCCAAATATTCCATTCATCCGGGAAGTACAAAGATGTATAGAGACTTGAAGCTACATTATTGGTGGCCGATAATGAAACTTGATGTGGCACGTTACGTGGAGCGTTATGTGACGTGCTTACAAGTGAAAGCCGAGCATCAACGACCATATGGGAGTCTTCAATCCCTGGATATCCCCGAGTGGAAGTGGGAGCATATTACCATGGACTTTGTGACCAAGTTGCCCAAAACTCTTCGAGGTCACGACACCATTTGGGTAATAGGTGATCGGTTGACTAAGAGCGCTCACTTCTTGGCCATGCGCGAGACACTACCGATGGACAAGTTGGCAAAACTTTACATCGATGAAGTGGTTTCAAGGCATGGGGTGCCTCTATCTATTGTGTCGGATCACGATAGTCGGTTCACTTCGAATTTTTGGGATGGCTTGCAGAAGGAGTTGGGTACTCGAGTGAAGTTGAGAACGGCTTACCATCCTCAAACCGACGGTCAGAGCGAGAGAACAATCCAAACGCTAGAAGACATGCTAAGGTCTTGCGTTATCGACTTCGGGGGTAGTTGGGACTCTCACCTACCTTTGGTGGAGTTTGCTTACAATAATAGCTACCACTCGAGTATTGGAATGGCATCGTTTGAGGCGTTGTACGGGCGGAAGTGCAGAACTCATGTGTGTTGGCTTGAAGCGGGAGAAAATCAATTCGTCGGACCCAAAATTGTGCAAGAAACGGCCGATAAGGTAAAGGGCATTCGGGAGCGGCTGAAAGCGGCTCAAGATCGGCAAAAGAGCTATGCAGATAACAAGAGGCGACCAATGGAGTTCCAAGTGGGTGACCGTGTGATGCTTAAAGTGTCACCTTGGAAGGACATTATCCGGTTCGGAAAGCGCGGGAAGTTGAGTCCCCGTTTCCTTGGACCATTCACGGTACTTAAGCGTGTGGATTTGCAAGCCTACCAATTGGAACTTCCACCAGAAATGAGCGGGATCCACAACACATTTCATATCTGCTATCTCCGAAAATGTTTGGCCGATGAGGAGAGCGTCATTCCTATTTCGGAGATAAGAGTGGATGAAGGGAATCGTTGTGTGGAGGAACCCGAAGCTATCCTAGAGAGGAAATACAAGAAACTTCGCCACAAGGAAGTCATCATGGTCAAGGTACAATGGAAACATCATCGTGGAGACAACGTGACGTGGGAAGCCGAGGAGGATATGAAGCGGAGATATCCTCACTTGTTCGGGTAGTACAGATTTCGATGACGAAATCGTTTCCAAGTTGGGGAGGATTGTAACTCCCGAATTTTCGGTAAGAATAACCCACTTGTGATTTATGTGTGTATTTGTGTGAATGTGACCCCTAAGTGGTAAAAAGGTTAGAGGAGAAACTTTGTCCCACATCGGAGCCAAAATAAAAATTAGAGCACTTAATAAACCCCAATCAATGAGCATTAAATGAATCATTTAATTGTTTGGGCCTTGGAGTGTAGTGTTCTTAGTGGACTCCCTTTGACATGAAATACACATATTAAATGTCAAAGATAGGGCCTTGGACCTTGGGTCTCTTGGGGTCTCGATGGGATCGCGATCATTGAAACTTTCAGATTCGATACCTCTAGGGCGAAAGTGCCCGACGATTATGCCCGGGTCACTGTCGCGTGTCAATCTCGCAAGGGTGGTATCGTAGGTCCCCTTAAGCGGGAGACTATGACCGGCGAGAATGCTCGTGTCATATTCGCGGGGCAAGGTCGCCGACGGACCAGACCCCCATTAAATGCTTTCCTTGTTTTTTTCTCATAAAAACACTTTCACCTACCCAAAACTCTCCCATTCTCTCTCGTTTTCTCTCATTATTCTTCAAACCCTAGCTTCATCTAAGACATTAAATACTTAGATTTCAAGAGGTTACTTCATCACCTTCACCATAGTTGATCACCTAGAGTTCAAGGTCAAGGTTCTACCATATTGAAGATTTCTTGGTTTATAGGGTTTACCCAAACCAAGCATTGTGAGTTCATATTCCTTTTCTCTAAACTTTATACATGACTAAACTTGATATTTTAAACTCCTCATCTCCTTTGATTTTGGTTCATATTTATAAGATTTTTTTACCTAACTTATATTTTGGGAGATTTTAGGGTTTTTACCCCTTTCAACTAATATGATGGAACAATGATCATACTTGCATTCGTAGGTGGATTATTTGAAAGAAAATATATATTTCCAATTTTATGATTTTCACACTTATAATTGGATTTTGTAAATTCTTATCAGCAGTTAAACACATGAATGTATTTTGTGGAAATAACGGATATTAATGGCTACATTGGCCTTCTATTTGTCACAAATGAAATTGTGACAAATCAAGACTACTAATAGTGGATCCATAGGTATTGAGTCGACTTTCGTTGGGGTATCTTCCCCGTATGTAGCTAGTTGAGACATTGGGTTCTCGGAGGCAATTTGGTACGTTTATGTGGGACCGGTTACTAGCCATGGGCCGTAAATGTAATCCTAGTGAATGAGTATGGCTTGGATCCTCGGGTTGCCCTCCCCCACATCTGAGTACGAGCCGGCGTTTCGTGGCCATGGTTCCAAGCATTGAGCTCATAACTCGGAGAGTGGCCTACTTTTGTGTTCCGCCACGATCCTTGGAAAATTAGGTCTCCCCCGTCATCGTAAGATGTTTTTGTGGAAAATTGTTGCCGTGAACACGGACATTAGACCCAAAACTCACAGGACCATAAAATGGACGAAATCAAATACCGAAATGTGGAACTGATGCATTCCATTAAAACTTTAATATACGTGGGAAAAACCCAATATTAAGGCCATCATTTATCGTCGACCACACAAACCAAAGTTGGTAAAATACGACCTTAACATTTAAAAATACCACGGATCTACGACGGAGAGACCCGTATAGAGAATAGAGGAACACACAAGTAGGCCGCCCATACAACTTCCTCGCATGTCAACTAAACGTTTCCATCTTGGGTGGCGAGAACACGTGAATGGGGCCACCCGTGATGTTATTGGATTTCACCACATATCCCGGTCCTAGTTCTCATGCCATACCAGACATCACAATCCTCAGACCGTTTGTTCCTCTTGCCATACTCCGTCGAGTTCCACCCCAAGGTCTTATGGACATGGATGCCTATCATGTCTACTCAGCGGCTCGAGCCACCTATTGCCTACTCGTTAGCGAACCCAAGTGGTCAATAAAAGTAACCAAAATCTCAGGCCTTACAAAACAGACAGACTTACGTGCCTATGGATCCATTACAACACTGTCTAACATTACATGACTCCAATTGAAATATCAAAGCTCCCAAAACATGTAACTCCCATTGGCATGAAATAATCGCCATCATACACCAAAATTCCACAACTGTTTTTAAACCGGACAAATGTCCTCAAGACTCCATTTAGTCAAAACTGAGCCAACGACCCAACAGTTTACGTGAATACCCAAATGAAAGTCGATATAAACATTGAAACACGTTTGACCAACTATTATGCAAACACGACCCAAAGTATAATTAACTCAATTCTCATCGTTGGTTGAGACAAAACATTTTTCAAATGAACTAATACCCTTATGTTTTCAAAATGCCTCATAACACAATAATATGCATTTTCCGAAAAGGTTTATAAGATCAAATACACAAAATGACACTTACGTCAATTGAACTCCAATTATATATGTAAAATCATCAAAGAAACATTTCAACATGATTTATTTACCAACATTCCCAAAGATCCCAAAATGGGTGTTTCAACATGTTTATAAAACTAAACATTTCAAAATAACTAAAACTTATCAAAAGTTAACAATTTGAGGTAAAACAAAAACATTTTAAAATAAACATTTTAGCATGTACACCGTTTTCACAAATCAACTTGAACTCACCTTGCTAGATTTAGGCTAAATCTAGATTTTACCCCACTTTGAGCTCCTTTGAAGAAACTTGAATCTTCAAGGTCAAAACCTCCAAAACCTAGATCCATACATTTCCAACCGTAAATAACCGTATTCAACCATATAGAAACATTCCCCAAACATTTTATATCAAAACCTCAACTTATACCCAAAACCCTAATTTTGACCTAACTCCTTCAAAATCTTTCAAACCGAAAATGGAGAAACATAATACTTAGGAAATCATCAATGGAGCATTTATAACTTATTTTAAGGTTTAGAAATGAAAGGGATACACTTACCACTTAGGTTTGACGAAAACCTAGAAAACCCAACAATGAGTTTGAGGTTGAAGAAGAAGATGGAGATGGTGAATCCTTGACCAAAGCTTTCCATTTTACCGCTTGATGGAGTTTCATCCTCATAAAATACAAGGCTTTGAGCCAAATATGAGTTAGGGTTTGAAGGGAGAAGAAGGAAAACGATTTTGGGAGTGAATAGAAGAAGTTTGGATGGAAGTGAATGAGAAAAGGCTGAATTTCGCGATTTAACAGCAGCCTGGGCCATTTGTGCGACAATGACCAGCGACATTGCTCTGCCTGGCAATGTCGCCAGGTGCCCCCAGGCTTCTGTTCCTTCTCTGCGACTGTGACAGTGCGGCCATGACACTGTCATAGTCGTCGGGCATTGCCGTGGGACCTCTCCGGAGCCCCGAAACTTGACTTTTTCACTGCTAAAACTCTTGATACTCCGAGGGACTTTAAACAATACATTTCCCAACAAAACCCCACCGTTTACAAGTCACAGAAACGTCCGGGTGACATTTACTTACCGAAAATTACGGGTGTTATAATCCTCCCAACCTTAAAGGAGATTTCGTCCTTGAAATCTAAATTTTCATACCACGCTGCCCACAGATTAGATCGACTCTACTCCGCTCGCCAGGACCACTTTCGTAACCTCGTGATGGTCCTCACGATAAATGTCCCCTTGGGCACTTCACACTTATCTCCGAATGAACAATTAATTTACTACCGTAACCTTTAACCATGAGACTGCGGTTGTCTCCCAACCTTGGGCGACACGTACTACCTCTAGGGCAATTTGTGACCTCAACTTCAGACCGACCAATTTACCTCAGATCCACATGCTTCTGAACTCAAAACCAACGACCGACACCAAACCCCAAAGAATTCTCAATATCTTTAATGGTCCATTCCTGATCTTGATAAGGCCGTCCTTCCAGGGGCGTACCAATACGCTCTTCGGGTAGCTGGTTAGTGTAGATCCGACAATCACTCAACTCCGATCTACTCCCAACCTCAAAGCATTCCATTAAAATATATTTACCATAACAGGAAGGCTTATACACATCGATACTTAATTACCAACATTCAATCCTCCTTTAAATTCCACCACCGAGAGGTAAACTCTTCTTATGACCTACCCGGGATACTTCCAAACATTCCAGGATTCATGGACTTCAAGAAACGAGTCGACGCCTAACACCAAAATGGTGACATCAAAACGTGGATATCCCACCCAATACTTTATTCCAGAGGTGTTGTCGCATTAAGGTTGACACTTAACAGAGGACTAATATTCCCAAATCTTACAACCCTAACAGATAGACCACAAAATTCCTCGATCACGGAAGCCCATTAAGACAGTATACCGTCAACATATGCCACGATGTTGGACAGACAAGCAACCCACTAAATCGAACCCAACCAGGCGTAAATAATCACACAAGACCTTATCCCGCAGGTTTACCGAAGCATAGAGATCCGTGATCATTCACACAAGACCTTATCAAGTGAACAATTTAGTACCTCAATTTCAATCTGTTTACACAAAACAGAGAAGGAATTAAATCAAATACAGACTTGATTGAGAATCCTTTTATATAAACAGAAAAGGTCTTAAATCAAAACCAACCCGTTTTAGAATTTGTTCACACAAAATCGAAACAAATTCGATTTAAAACCTTTTCCACAAAATCGAAACAAACTCGATTTTAGATTCCGTTTCCACAAAATCGGAACGAACTTGATTTTTAGTATTCTTTTTCTACAAATCGAAGCAAACTCGATTTATATTTTATTTCCACAAAATCGAAACACAATCGATTTGGAATCTTTCTCCACAAAATCGAAACAAACTCGCTTTTAGATTCTTCTCAACAAAATCGAAACAATATCGATTTAGAACCTTTCTCCACAAGAATCGAAACAAGCTCGATAAACTGTTTACAAACAGTAATTATTTAAATCAACAAATAAGATTTAAAATATGTTTACACAAAACATAAAAAGAATTAAATCGAACCAAAGTCGATAGAAATTCTTTTCCACATAAAACGAATTAAATCGAAACAAACTCGATTATCAATCCGTTTATACCCGTAAATCGAGAGCAAACTCGATTTGAAATCAATCGAGATAAACTCGATAAAATCTGTTTACACAAAACAGACAACCAAATGAATCAAGCTAAACTCGATTAGAATCTGTTTAAGATTGTTAGTAATTCGATATGTATTTTTAATAATACATATAATATTACAACATATGTAATAAACTACAAAAACAACAAATGATTAGTAATAATACGAATACAAAAGAAACTTGACGAATCAACTGAAGATAAATATAAATGAATAACCGAAGATGATTCAAACGAAGCTGAGGCTCGTGTATGACACGATTCCCTTAAACAGATTCACCGTTTGTTCCCAGGGTACAACAGCCAAAGCAGTTGAACTGCCGGAGATGATCACTTGCATGAAAAATCAACGGAAACCATTACAGTGTTCGGCGCGGTTGGTCGCGTGGGTTCACCCGCGCCAGAAGCCGCGCACAACACTGGATCAAAACAAAAAAATTCGCAAAAACCACTCTGCGCGAGCACAAGATTTCGGAGCGGCATTCGTGTCCGCAGGTCGCGCCCACGCACAAGTTCGCCGATTTTAGCCTACGAAAGTCTCAATCAGCACCCCCCCTGCGTGCGGGTAGGTGTTGGAGTAAAACCAAACAAAGATCTTGTAAGCTCCTCCCACATTCAAGGTTATAAACCACAAGGAATTTGTTCCTCCTTCCTATGTAGGACAAGATTCCACACCCACTTGATTTTGCCAATTTCATCCCAAACACTCAACTTTGAGCATCGATATCTCATTCACACATATTTCATTTTGGACACATAATATATCGATTTGAAGCTCTCATATAGGAGAACACAAACCCACGAAGAGTTAGATATATACTATACATATACATGTATTTAAATGTGTCCAAAGTTAATAAAAACCCATGTTTTACTAAATTTTTCCAACATTATATACCAACCCCCTACCACCACCTAGACCCATCATCGGCATCCTTCATCGCTATCAAAACCTGCAACTTCTCCCTCTCTCTCTCTCTCTCCTTCTCTCCATCTCTTTCTCTCTTGTTCTCTCTCTCTCTCTCTCTCACACACACACACACACATACACAACATTGTCGACATCACTCAATGTCGGCCACCCTCCGGTAAGTACCTGCAACGTCACTCTCTTATGCACACACCACATATACATATGCATACACAATCACAGGGACGACTAGAGAAAGTCCTTAGCCCGTCACCTAACTCCTCCATTTTCGTCTGTTAACTCCTCCCAATCCATTTTCGTTGTTTTTGATTTGAGCCTATCATATATGGAGGTCGATGAAGGGGGCGAAGATAGATTCCATGGTGGGGGTGGGTTTGAGTGTAATCTGCATCCTCTCTCTTTCTTTCTTTCTCTCTCTCTCTCTCTCTCTCACACACACACACACACACACACACACACACAAATAAAGTGAGTTCACCGGTGAGTTTTGAAGAGGGTAACAATGGAGGATGAAGATGGGGAGGGAGAGGGAGGTGGCTCGGGGGTTCATTGGAGAAAGAAGTCGGTTAGGATGGAGGCAGCAACGGGTTAAGAAGGTAAGGAACAGTGGGTTTGGGGTTTATAGTGACAACGGTTGTGCTCTAAGAAGGTGGGCGATGTTTTTTTGTGTGTGCCGGAGTTAATGGAGGCCAACGAAGAGGGTGGGATGCAACTTGTTGGGGGCGGGGAAGAAGAGGGGAGGGTAAGGGAGGGAAATAGTGGATAGGGTATTAATGTTAAAAAGACAAAATTATTTTATTATACAGATAAAGAAAAAGACAAAAAAAAAAGAAGAAAGTGCCAAAATGCCCTTTGAGTTAGAGCGTGCATTTTTGCATACTACAGGTACCGGCAGTGTAATAAACGTGTTTTAAGGACCATTTCCAAAATATCAGCAAACCACAGGGACCAGGAATGAAATTTAGTCTTTAATAAAATGTTAGAGTAAATTACATGATTGTTCCATGTGGTTTACACAAAATAACATTGTGCACCCCTAAATGGAAATAATTATAGAAAACGTCCATCTGGTTTACATTTTCACACATATTTAGTCATTGTGCCTTGACACCGCTAAAGATATCTGTTAAGTAGGTTACTTAAGAGGGTAATTTAGTCATTTTATCAATTCTTATTTTTTTTTTTATTAAAAACACAGGGACCAAGGATGTAATTGTGTATTTTTATCATTTTTTATTTTTGACCCATCATCCCTTCCCCTTCATTTATGCTAGACACCACCCACGAACATCATCCCTTCCCCTTCATTTCTGCCAGACACCAACACCGATCGGTTCCCCCAAATCCCGGTGAAGCAACCTCCAAATCCCGTCGAAGCAACCCCCAAATCCCGGTGAAGGAACCCTCGCCTCTTCAAACTTCATCATCAAACTTCAGATCCGCACATGTATGTATGTTGGTCCCGAATGTGCTTAACAAGTTTGTAGAAGGGGGGTTGAATACAAACACAGAAATTTAAAGTTTATGTCAGGATCGAATTCTCAACAAGAATTATGAATACTCAGAAACAAATCAAAGAAGTTTGCGGAATAACACTTTGATATTCAATGAAACAGTAAAACAAACAGTAACTATGATGAATAATTTGTAAACTTGTATTGAATGCTTTAAATCACAAGATTACACACACAACCTCAATCTTAAAGAACAAGCTCTTTCAAGACGAATTCTACTTCTCTAGAATTAGGAACTATGCCTTGAGGTTGATTCTCTCTCTTTAAAACAGAACTTAGAATTAATAATTTAAACTATTCTATCAATTCTATACATATACTAAACAAAAGATAATTACAATAAATAAAATATCTTCAGAATATCTTCCATGAATATCTTCAGTATATCCAGCTGTCACTCTTGTAATTCGGATCTCTATCTCATAAGCAGCACTAATCACCTTGGAAGTATTAACTCAAACTTGGCAGCATTAAATACTAAGCAGCACTATCCTCTAGCAGTACTAACTAGCTAAGCAGTACTAACTTTGATCAAGCAGCACTAACTTTGACTAGCAGTATTAATTCTACTAGAAGTAGTAATACCTAGCAGTATTATCTTTGACATGCTCTGGCAGTAATAATTCTGAACTGGCAGCATTAATGACTTGGTCACATCTTCAGTTCCCAACAGTTTAATAAATTGTTTATTGATAAATCAAACACAATTTACAAGTTCGTTGCGGAATAAGATTAAGACAGACTTAATCTAAACAAACTTAAGAAACACTAAGATGGTTGCACAAGAATTTCAGAGAATGGGGGATTATAGAAATCAAAGGTTTCTATTTGGAGTTCAAGGGTTGAGCACACCCTCAGATGGAGGGGTGAACTTCCTATTTATACCCTATGCATTAAATGCATGGCAGGGCACTTTACACGTGGCATTCACTTATTGGCTTTGTAAATCTGACTTTGGGAGACATGCTTTCGGCCGGATCATGAACAGTGTAGTTGACAGAGTTGTTGTACGAATTGTGGCAGAGGCATGTCCTTTCCGACACATCGTACTGAGTTGTGCAAGGTAAGAAAAAAGGAAACTTGAGTTATAAGCTTTGTGATCATTTGATCGCTGAATATCTCTTTCTTCAGAGATATCAAGAGTTCAACGATCGCTGAAGCTTTCCTCGTGTTCCTTCGCGTATAAGTAGAGTTGTCTTGGCTTCACTGATATCCGCATCAGGTCACTTGTAGACTTCTCTTTGTTCAGCAGCTTCGTCTTCGATTCAGCTATGAACATCTGTTGACGCGAGACTTGTCTTCAGGGATTACGTTACTGTTTACATCAGAACTATCAGCGATAACTGAACAGACTCAGTTTGATCACTGATAGTGAAACACTAATACATATTAAATGTTTATAAGAAAGACTATCAGCGATAACTGAACAAACTCAGTCTGATCTCTGATGGTGAAACACTAATACATATTAAACGTAATTTTCACTAAGTACATAAAAGGGTCGTTATCAAATCACTGAGAGTTTGGATCAACAATCTCCCCCTATTTGATAATGACAAAGTAACTGAAGAAAATTACTTTATAATTCAAAATGATGACATAATCAGGACTCATAACATACATGTCCCAATTACTATTTTGAGGGATCTTTTATAATACTGATAGAGTTAAGTACTTTACTTAAATTTTCATTAATCCAAGGAAAGAATTACAAGGTATGAAAATTACAAGTACAAGTGATGTACTAACTACTGTAAGTTTAAACTAATAGATTACAAGAAGAAAACTAATCTATCAGCTATCTAAAGAGGGTTTAGGAGGATTGATCAAGTACTCAGGTATATCTTCTCCTTTTTGCTTTCGCTCTAAAGATTCTTTGCTAATTATCACTTTGATTTGCTCAGCAGCAAGAGAGAGATCACACCATAAGCACATGAGATCCTTGAGAAGACCGAGGGGACAGATAGGTATTTCAGAGATTCATTGAAATCTGAGTTGTTCCTCGTCATCTCTGAAGAAGATTCCAAAAGGTTCTTCAAGTACTTGTCCCGCAACATATGGTCCACCAGAAGGCAGAGATAGATCCAGAACTGAAAGATCAGGAGGAGGACCGAACAGAGCTTCTCTTCAAAAATTTGATGGAGGTTTCATTCCTGATCACCGCAAAATTTTCAGAGGACGAGGAGACAGGCTTTCTTCTGATCTGCTTTGGTTTAGAAGGAAGAGCAGACGACACCTTTAATATTGCAGTGACTCTGTTGATGAGAGCATCATTTATCCCTTCAACATAACCTCTGTAGATTGACTTTGATTTCTTCAGTGCGTCTTTGAACTCAAGCCATTCCATATAGCCGAGGCTTTCCAGTTTTGAAACAAACATTACCTTGCAGCTTCCATCCTCTCTGGTAATCTCCATAGTGACAGAAACTTTGTCCTTCTTCTTTCTTCTAGAGATAGCAACTGAAACAATCTTCATTGGATCAGAACGATAGTCGAGTTTATGTTTGCACCAATCGACTGAGTTATCGCTGACCACTAGAGCTGTAGAGCGTTCCTCTTCAATTTCTTTCAACAGAGCATCCTGGACTTCAACTGGTTTCTTCTTCAGTTTCTTGTCTTTGACTTGAGAAGACTGAATTTTGAGAGGCAGAGTGGCATCTCTTTGACAGTCAGCGATCAGCTTCTCAGCCCTGACGGATTCTTCAATTTCAGTTTCAGTCAGGAACTCTAGATCAGTTGATTGAGAGGGGATCTTCAATCGTTGACCCTCCAGATGAGAGATCATCTCTGTTCTTTTCTTCATCTCTTCCTATGACCAACGAAGTGGTCTAGAGGGCCTCCGTGGATGTTGCAGGGACTCATCTTCTTCATCCTCTTCATCCTCTTCATCAATCTCTCTTACAGAGATTGGGATTATCTTGTCATCAGCTTCATCAGCTGGGATTATTTGGAGTTCTTTACCCTTAAGCAGGGGAGAGAACTGTATGGTCAGAAAATGAAAAAGGTTAGATTATTTTTAGAAAAGAGAGATAAAGGCTTAGAAAGAAACAGGGGTGGGATTTTTATAGAAGGATAAGGGAACGAGAAAAAGGCATACCTGAGAAGGATTCTCCTTAGATAGTGAAGTCATTTTCAGGCTTCCCTCAGCCGTAGCACCTTTG
This sequence comes from Arctium lappa, assembly GCA_023525745.1. Taxonomy (NCBI): domain Eukaryota; kingdom Viridiplantae; phylum Streptophyta; class Magnoliopsida; order Asterales; family Asteraceae; genus Arctium; species Arctium lappa. Next base: position 12,736,358 of record CM042056.1, on the reverse strand, counting down.
CTTTGGGAAGGGGTTCCTGAAGATGTTCCATGGCTCCCCCCTGCTTTGATAACTTCTTTCGAAGCTATCACTGATGAAGTGGCGGTTGAAGAACACCATAGAGATTGATCTTCTTCTTCATCATCATCATCATCATCTTAATGAGATTCTTCCTCTTGATCTTCAAGATCAAGGGCTTCATCTTCATCATCCTCATCTTCCTCTTCATCGATTAACTCATCGATGGTAGGAGGGGCTTTTTCAGCAGCTATCTCCCCCTCAACCTAAGAGGGAGTTTCCTTCTGTTGGACCTCAGCAGCAACTTCAAACTTCGTATTTTCTTCAGCTGCTTTCTCCCCCTCTTTGTCATTATCATTGAAGGAGAGATCTTTGGAAGGAGATGAGGCATTTGCAGCGGCCAACACCTGAACTTCAGCCTCCAAACTGTCTAGACGGCCTTCAATCACAGGAAGATCTGACGTAGCCTGATGAATGAACTCTACGGCAATGTCCAGTGAGGTACGATCGTTCTCTGTGAATGAGGGAGTAGGAGTCGGAGTTGGTGCCTTCAGGTGAGTCAGGATTTGCTGAAGAAGAACTTCACAGGAATCAACCTTTGTAGCCAGGGCTGCAAACTGTTGTTGTGAGTCCTCCCTGACTTTGACAATCGCTTCTTGGAGAGTAGCGATTTGAGAAACGTCAGCTTTGGAGGCGCATTGAGCTGTCAGCGTCTTCAGTGCTTCACCAGCTGTATGAACAACGCTGGTGGTGTTGTTGAGAGAGGCAGTCAGCGACTCCACCTTTCCACTCAAACTGTTGACATTGGTGTCAACAGTCTCCAAACTAGGACCTGAAATATAAGTTAGTTAGTTACCAAAGGGGTGTTAGCCTAGTGGTAAGACATGTGGACTAGCTAGTAGCGGTTTCATGTTCGAACCCTGGGGGACGCATCCTGGAGGTACGGGGGCTTCGACCCCGGGCTACATGATTTAGCAGTCGGGCTTCGGCCCATATTGTCAGGGATTAGTCTGAGCCCAATGTGGTCTGGGATACCCTCTCAAAAAAAAATTATAAGTTAGTTTTTGAGAAACAGGCTTATATGGTGAGTTGGGAGAAGTGTTTAAGGTTATAGGGGTACCTGAATTATCAAACATTTTGTAGAATTGTAAAGATTCCTCAAAAGATTGATGTTCAGGTCCTATGGGTCCAAACTGTGGTTGAGTAGAAATAGATGAAGGGTTAGAGATCAAAGAAATAGAAGGACTAGAGATGGGGATAGAAGAAATAGGGATAGGGGTAGTTACCTCAGTTTGTTGTTGAACTGGGATCGTAGGTTGCGTCACTGTTGTTGTGACAGCGACCGAGATCGCTGGCACGGTTGAAGTAGGTATCGCTAAGGATATGGAGGAGAGACCCACGAATGCATCCAAGGAAGTTTGTTGATAAACATCCTTAGGTATAGAGCTAGAGGTAGCTTTCTCCTTGGTCACCTTGGCCTTCTTCGAAGGACCAAGGGAGCCAGTTGATGGTCGTTTGGAAGGGGTAGCGGCAGGGATAGCAGAAGAAGGAACCTCCTGCGTGGCCGCTGAAGACGAAGAAGTGAGGAGAGAGAGTCGGGAGCAAAGTTCAAAGATACTTACCTCGTTGGGAAGCGGATTGACCTCCAGGGAGCGCTGACCCACTTTGGGAAAAGATGCATCAGCATTCGTGGGGTAAGTAGCAGGGTAGAGGAACTTCAGGTACGCACAGATGAAGCATACATAGGGAATCTTTGGATCCCTCTCGGTCTTCTCTATCTTTGACCTTAGATCGTCAAAGATAGCTGTTGCGTAGTCAAAATTTCTTCCGGCGATCACCGAGTAAGTCATCTGGACCTGAATCTTGCTGTCCTGGTCCAGTGACCCACTTTTCCCACTCATACACTGAATGAAGTGAGAGAAGATGTAGTTAAGCTGAGAAGGCATGAGCGCCTTCTTCACCAGAGTCAACTTCTTGTTTGGAATTGTCGTCCTTGGCTTGGGTTCCCAAGAGTATTCCATAGCATCCAGGAATTGGATGAGTTCAGCATCAGTGAGTAAGGCATCGAATCTATTCCTGGGTTTGTCGGGAAATCTCAGAGCTTTCCTTTGCCCTAAGGCAGTCATCATCCCTGTGCCAAGTTCAGTGCTGAATGAAATAGCAGGAACTAGTTCACCCTTTTTGTTGGTGAGAGAGGTCTCTTCAGCGGTAAACCAGAATTGTTGGAGAAGAGCTTTTGAAGGTGTGAGATCCACAGTGATAGCATAGGCAATGCAGGATTGCTTCAGAATTTTTGCGGCTTTCACCAGATGTGGGTATTTGACACCATCAAAGTCAAGGCGAGCAAGATGATTGTTCTTAGGAAGCTCAGAGTCAGCGATGGCGAACTTGACATTCTTAGAGGCGACAAGTGCAGATTGAGCCATTCTGAATATGAACAGATAGAAGAATAGAAGAAAGGTTTTAGTCTAAAAATAAAGAAGGTTTTCCCAGTTTCTATTTTAGGAAAGAAACATAGAAAAATCAACATATTCAAAGATTAAAAAGGTGTTCTTAATGAAAGATATAAGAACAAGAAGAAAAACCAAAGATTTTGAATGAAGATAATCAAAAGAAAATGGTTTTGAATGAATAAAATAAAAAAGAAAGATGATTTTATGAAAAAAATCTTATAAACCCATAATGGCAGTCCATAAATGGAGTATTATGTAAAAAGATTTAGAACAAGAATAAGAAGAAAATCAATAATAACCTGTTGATCTTGAAGGAGATGATGCAAATGCTTGAGAATGCTATAATTCTTTTGAGAGAGTTTTCTTGCCTTGAAAGTATTTCCAGAAAGCGTAAAATGATAAGAATGGAAAAACATTCTTTTTATACGTGAGAGAGAAGGAGAGAGAGTGTGATAGGCGGGAAAAAAATGTTCATCATGACATGGACACGTCCCACGAAGTTGATTGGATGGAAGGGCAACGGACGAACGTGTCAGAAAAAAGGCATGTCGTGGATTGTCGGTTCAGATGACGTCATAGAAGAGAGAGAGACTGTTCATTTGTCCGTTTTGAAATTATCGCTGAAGAAAAGTCAGCGATAGATTTTTCTTTTTGAAAGTATCCCTGATGGTAAAGTTAGGGATGAAGTTTCTTTTAAGAATGATCACCGACTAGAAATACAGTGATAAATTTATTTTTCAAAAAGCTTTTAATCATTTGAAGAAAGTTCAGTGATTAAAGTTTATATTTTGAAAAATATCTTAACTGAATGAAGATTCAGTTGTAGGGATGGAGAGAACATACATGAGAGTCAGAATGTTTATCAGAGTGATAAAAGAGGAACCTATGATTACTGACACAATGCATGAACGCTGAAGAATTATTCTTCGAGATTCAGCATTCCAAGCTCATTGATGAGAAAGTTGAACCTTGTCCCATCAAGAGGTTTGGTGAATAAATTAGCAAGCTGATAGTCAGTAGGGATGAAATGAAGTTCAATATCACCGTTCATCACATGATCTCTGATAAAATGATATCTGATCTCTATGTGTTTCGTCTTTGAATGTAGCACTGGATTATTTGCTATAGCGATAGCACTACTGCTGTCGCAATAGATTGGAATCTTTGATAGCTGAAGGTCATAGTCTAATAGTTGATTTCTCATCCATAAGATCTGAGAACAACAGCTTCCAGCGGCTACGTATTCAGCTTCAGCTGTGGAAGTGGACACTGAATTTTGCTTTTTGCTTGTCCAGCTTACCAACTTTCCTTCTAGGAGTTGACATCCACTAGTGGTACTCTTTCTGTCAAGTTTACAACCTGCAAAATCACTATCAGAATAACCAGTTAGATCGAACCCTGAGTCTTTGGGATACCAAAGACCGAGTTTAGGAGTTCCTTTCAGATATCTGAAAATTCGCTTAACAGGGATCAGATGGGATTCCTTGGGTTCAGATTGATAGAGTGCACATAAACAAGAAGAGTACATAATGTCAGGTTGGCTCACTGTAAGATACAACAGTGAGCCTATCATTCCTCTATAGGTAGTGACATTAACAAATTTTTCAGATGGATCTTTGTTAAGTGTCAGGGGAGGTGCCATAGAAGTTTTCATCGTTGAAGTTTGTGTAAGATCAAACTTCTTCAGCATGTCTTTAGCATACTTAACTTGGCTGATAAAAGTACCTTTGTCAGATTGTTTAATCTAAAGACCAAGAAAATATGCCAGCTCACCCATCATACTCATTTTGTATTCTTTCTTCATTCTTTCAGCGAAGCGAGTACACAGAGATGAGTTAGTAGAACCAAATATGGTGTCATCAACATATATTTGTACAAGAATAATATGACCTTTTATCTTTCTGAAAAACAATGTATTATCAATTTTGCCACGTTCAAAATTTTCAGAGATAAGAAAAGATGAGATAGTGTCATACCAAGCACGAGGGGCTTGTTTTAGACCATAGAGAGCCTTATCCAATTTATAAACATAATTTGGATACTTAGGGTCATAGAACCCTGGTGGTTGTTCTACATAAACTTCTTCATTCAGCTTTCCATTTAGAAACGCTGATTTTACATCCATTTGATAAACGATGAAGTCTTTATAGACTGCATAAGCTAAGAATAGTCGAATTGCTTTGAGCCTAGCCACAGAGGCAAAGTTTTCATCATAGTCTATGCCTTCCTCTTGTCTGTATCCCTGAGCAACAAGTCGAGCCTTGTTGCGGGTTACAGTTCCATGTTCATCTAACTTGTTTCTAAACACCCATTTGGTGCCTATAACAGTTTTATCAGATGGTCTAGGAACGAGATCCCAAACTTTGTTACGAGTAAACTTAGTCAGCTCTTCTTGCATAGCGTTGACCCAGTTTGGATCTCTGAGGGCCTCATCAGTTTTCTTTGGTTCTAAGAGAGAGAGATAAAGTTGACAAAGAGACAGATATTACCTGAACTTCGTCGTGTCTGAATACCTGCATCGGGATCACCAAGAATTTGATCTATTGGGTGATCTCTGGTCCATCGCTGAGCAGGAGCATGATCGCTTAACCCAGAGGTTGGATCAACAATTGGGATGTTTACTGATGAGGACGTTTGAGGTTCATCAGCAATTAACTGTTGAGTAGTGGACAGACTATTGTTATCAAAGAGGTTTTCAGACGAAGGTAGATCTGATGGTAGTAGTGTGTTAAGAGGTTCAGCTGAAACCCATGAGTTGGATTCAGCGTTAGGATGTATGATGTTTGGATCATCATCAGCAGTAGATGGATCTGTGTGCTGATGGTTTGAAAAGAAGGGTTATGTTTCTCTGTAATGAGAAAACATCCAAGCATTTAGCTCTTCATTGTCAGCGATTGGTTTAGAGTTCGCTGAGCGAGTTTCATCAAACGTGACATGAATTGTTTCTTTCACAGATTGTCTTCGCTTGTTGAGTACTCTGTAGGCTTTGGAGATGGAGGAATATCCTAGAAATATTCCATCATCAGCTTTTGGGTCGAACTTTCCAAGTTGATCTTTGTTGTTTAAGATAAAGCACTGACAACCAAAGATATGAAGAAAGCTGATAGAGGGCTTTCTTCCATGAAAGAGTTCATAAGTTGTTTTTCCAAATTGCTTTACTATCAGCGATCTGTTTTGAGTAAAACATGCAGTATTTACAGCTTCAACCCAAAATTGTGTAGGAAGGTGAGAATCGCTGAGCATTGATCTAGCATCTTCAATGATCGTTCTGTTTCTTCTTTCAGCAACTCCATTTTGCTGAGGTGTTCTTACTGAAGAGAACTTATGAGAAATTCCCTTGTTTTCAAAAAAATTGTTCAGAGAGCTGTTTTTAAATTCAGTTCCATGATCACTTCTTATTGAACGAACAGTAAGATTATTCAGCACTTCCATCTTTTTAACAAAAGATATTAATTCTTTTGGAGTATCACTCTTACAGCGAAGAAAGATAACTCAGGTATAGCGAGAGAATTTATCTACAATGACAAGTGTATATTTCTTTCCAGCTATTGATTGGATATTGACAGGGCCAAACATATCCATATGTAAGAGCTAAAGAGGACTTGTCACTGAGGAGACTTGTTTAGATTTGAAACTAGCTTTTGTTTGTTTTCCTTTTTCACATGCTGAGCAGAGAGATTCTTTAGCATATGAGTGCTGAGGAAGACCAGAAACCAGTTCCTTAGATGAGAGAGAATTCAGGGTTTTGAAGTTTAGATGAGAGAGCTATTTGTGCCATAGCCAGTTGACATCAGAAGAGGCCTTAGAGAGAAAACATAAGTTTTCAGTGGTAGTAGAGTCCATATCTATTACATAGACATTTTCTCTGCGATAACCACTGAGAGCAAGTTTTCCTTTCTCATTCACCACTGAACATGCTTTCTTAGAAAAGCGAACTTCGTAGTCTTTGTCACATAGCTGACTGATGCTTAGAAGATTGTGCTTCAGTCCATCTACATAAGCGACTCTTCGAAAAGTAGTTGTTCCATTGCTGAGAACACCAAACCCTCGGGTATATCCTTTTCCATTTCCACCAAAGGTCACAGAGGGACCTTTCTCTTCCTTGTATTTAGTGAGCAGGTCTTTTTGTCCAGTCATATGACGAGAACATCCACTATCGAGATACCAGATGCCCTTTGATCCCTGCACACATAAGGAAGATTAAGCGTTGTTTGGTACCCACTTTTCAATGGGTCCTTTTGGGTTAGTGGAGATGGAAGGTTCAGTAATCTTCACAGCAGATGAAGATTAAGCTTCAGTGGTGATCTTCACTTTGGTTAATTTCTTAACCTTAGTGGTATTTTTCACCTTCGTTGATTTTTCAACTTTGGTGACCTTTTCAGCCTTAGAGGCATTTATCTTCACTTTAGCTGATTTATCAGCTTGAGTGGCAGTTGGACATTTGCTTGCAATATGGTCAGTAAAACCATAGTGATAGCATTTTCTATATTTGAAAATGGTTTTAGGACCAGAAGTAGAAGGTTTTGCAAGTTTAAGATGAGCGGGGCCAGGTCCAAGAATGCTTTTCTCATGAGATCTGGGAGGAATTCTCATTTCTTCAAATCTCGTGGGTTTAAGATCAATCTTTACCTTTGGAGGACAGAGATCGAAGATTTCTATCACAGAGCTAGAGGATTGATTCACTGAAGGTTTAGAAGGAACTTTCAACTTTGCTTTCTTGGAAGCCTTCTGAGGACGAAGAATGGATTTTCCTTTATCCGCAAACTTAGAGTCTTTGGATTTTTCCTCAGGGATATAATTTGAAGAAGAAGGATAAAATTGATCATAAGAAGTGTCAGAGATAGGAGTGACAAACGTTCCAAACTTAAGCATGGAACTTTCTTCTTTAGGCTCATCCTGTGGTGTCCAAAAGCCAAGACCAGTTTTATCACTTTCAGGAGTTTGAGCATTTATTATCTCAAAGATCTTTGTTGATGATTTGCACCATTTCTCAACATGAGCCTTTTCTACTTTTAGAGCAGCGATGGCTTGTTCGCGTTCAATGCTGATGATTTCATTTATAATGACTTGATCTTTTCATGACATTTCTCTAGCTCTTGAGTTAAATGAACATTTTTATTTTCAGCTTGAGTTTTGTCGTTTAGAGCATTATAAAGATCAATCGTCAGCACATCAACAACGCGACTTCTCTCAGCTTCAGGCAGAGAGGGATTAATAGAGATAGATACCTGAGATGATATGTAGCTTATGGAAGGTTCAGATGCTTCTTCCACTTCTTCTTTAATCTCAGCCATGAGGCAAAGATTAGCGACTTCTTCTTCATCAGAACTTGATTCTTCTTATTCAGCCCAGTCATGTTCTTCAGCGATGAGACCTTTACCTTTTCGCTTGTAGCTTTTCAGCTTTTGATATTTGTTCTTCAACTTTAGGTATTTGTCATCACTGGATCTTCTTGAGGTAGAAGGCTTGGAGACCTTTTTAGACCTGCACTTACTAGCAAAGTGTCCAATCTTTTCACAGTTATAGCAAGTGGCAGTAGCCTTATCAACATGAGTTGATTTTGGCTTTTCAGTAAGAGAGAGAGGCTTATTTCTTCGGAAATTGCTCTTTCTTGCAAATCTCTTAAAAGAGTTTGTCAAGAGTGCTAAGGACTCATCGAACTCTGAAATATCAGGGTCTGATAGATCCTCAGATTCATAATCTAACTCAGTGATGGTGAGAGTAGATCGCTGAGATGGAATTATCTCTAAAGAGACTAAAGCAACATGAGTGCTTTTGGAGTCTTTAGAATCTTTAACAATATTCTTCTTTAAGAGATTCGATTGCTCATAGTTGAGTAATATTCCATACAGAGTGCTGAGAGAAAGAGAATTTAAGTCTTTTGTCAGCTTAAGACATATTGAATAACTGTCTCAGCTTTCAGGAAGACATTCTAAGAATTTTGTTAGGACCTCAAAATTAGAATAGGTCCTACCAACGATTCTTAGATCAATGATTAAGCAGTTAAACCGCTGATGAACATCAGAGAGAGATTCATTCTTACCAGCGATGAAACTTTCATATTGTCTTACCAAGTTAATCTTTCGAGTCTCTTGGATTTCAGTGGTGCCCTCATATTGAAAACATATGGTTTCCCACATTTCTTTAGAAGTTTTAAGATGCATGATGGAATGGAAAACTTCATCAGGCAGAGCCATTGAGATAATGGTCTTTGCTCTTGCATCTATGCCTACCTTCTTTTTGTCTTCATCACTCCACTGTCTTATTTCCTTAACGACATAGCGTTCAGGGACAGCTTCAGTGGTGGCAGTAGCGGGAACTGCAGCTATAATTCTAACAGGTTCATAGGGTCCATTTTCTATATACTCAGGTATAGTAGTGTAACACCTTAGGCATATCCCATATCGGCCGTGGACAGGAGTGATGTTGGGTGTTATAAGTAATATCTTGGCCTTCCTAACAACAACGCGTTTTGGGGCCACAAGCACGTCAGGTTCTGGGAACTCTGAGGTTAAGCGTGCTTGGGTGGGAGTAGTCCCAGGATGGGTGACCCCCTGGGAAGTTTCTCACCAGGTCGCCAGAAACAAATCCGTGCGCTACACGTTGGTTAAATCCAGGGGCAAAGCGGACAATATTGTTGTCGAGGTAGGCGGGATGTTACAGATGGTATCAGAGCCACTCCTGTGCCGTTCGGGATATGGGGCAAACCTCATCGAGGACGATGAGTCACAAGATGGGGGTGTTTGTAACACCTTAGGCATATCCCATATCGGTCGTGGACAGGAGTGATGTTGGGTGTTATAAGTAATATCTTGGCCTTCCTAACAACAACGCGTTTTGGGGCCACAAGCACGTCAGGTTCTGGGAACTCTGAGGTTAAGCGTGCTTGGGTGGGAGTAGTCCCAGGATGGGTGACCCCCTGGGAAGTTTCTCACCAGGTCGCCAGAAACAAATCCGTGCGCTACACGTTGGTTAAATCCAGGGGCAAAGCGGACAATATTGTTGTCGAGGCAGGCGGGATGTTACAGATGGTATCAGAGCCACTCCTGTGCCGTTCGGGATATGGGGAAAACCTCATCGAGGACGATGAGTCCCAAGGGGGGGGTGTTTGTAACACCTTAGGCATATCCCATATCGGCCGTGGACAGGAGTGATGCTGGGTGTTATAAGTAATATCTTGGCCTTCCTAACAACAACGCGTTTTGGGGCCACAAGCACGTCAGGTTCTGGGAACTCTAAGGTTAAGCGTGCTTGGGTGGGAGTAGTCCCAGGATGGGTGACCCCCTGGGAAGTTTCTCACCAGGTCGCCAGAAACAAATCCGTGCGCTACATGTTGGTTAAATTCAGGGGCAAAGCGGACAATATTGTTGTCGAGGCAGGCGGGATGTTACATAAAAACATGGCATATTAATGCAAGCATAATATGAACAATCATGACACTTCAATCACCAAAGTCCTTACGGGTCAATCATGGGGGAGACCCATCACTTTCAAATGAGATACTTACTTAATATGCTTTCATGTCTAATGTGTTATTTTATGAGAAGATCTGATCACCTGATAAGTTTGACCTAATTGATAAACTTAGTATTATTGGTATCTAGACTTGAATAAAGTTAAGGATGTGGGTGAAGTTATCATACTTGATGTATTGAGCATGTTTACATATTCGTTTTGGCGAGTCATGGATTATATTGATGTATTTGCATATCTTAGAGTTTTGTACCTAAGTATGTTTGGGATTGTTGTAGTCATATACATGTATCTTATGAGCACGAAATGATGTATAGAGACGGACATTGTAAGTACACAGAACGAGCCACGAGTAAGTGCTAGGAGGATGTAGTCTTAGGTGCCACCGTGAGGGTATGCGCCTAGACCTCCGCCATTTGGAGTAATGCCTGGGAGGTAGTCTTCAAGTGTGCCGGGCCTTCGGGATGTTGCTCAAGCGAGTGAACATCAAGGTACATTGACTCGAGGTAAAACTTATTGGAGTGATGGGTCTCCCCCATGATTGACCCATAAGGACTTTGGTGATTGAAGTGTCATGATTGTTCATATTATGCTTGCATTAATATGCCATGTTTTTATGTAACTCACTAGACCCGTTTGGTCTAACACTTGATTGTTGGTATGTATCTCAGGTTCTAGTGGCGCGAGCGCCAGGGATGTCTAAACGACCGTAGTGGTGAGCTCGGGAGCATTTTTGGGATGCCAATATTGAAGACTATACCTTTGGACGTAGTTGACAACCTTTTGTAATCTTATGTCTAGTGAGGCCTAGATTAGAGCGTTGTCATCTATTATTGTTTCTCATTACAAATTGTAATTAACAGCCATTTATGGTTCCCTCGTATATGAGCTCATTGCCTTGGCAATTTATTTACCACATTTCCATGTTTGCGGAAATTTTTGTTAATCCCATTTTTGGGGTGTTACAAGTTGGTATCAGAGCCACTCCTGTGCCGTTCGGGATATGGGGCAAACCTCATCGAGGACGATGAGTCACAAGGGGGGGTGTTTGTAACACCTTAGGCATATCCCATATCGGCCGTGGACAGGAGTGATGTTGGGTGTTATAAGTAATATCTTGGCCTTCCTAACAACAACGCGTTTTGGGGCCACATGCACGTCAGGTTCTGGGAACTCTGAGGTTAAGCGTGCTTGGGTGGGAGTAGTCCCAGGATGGGTGACCCCCTGGGAAGTTTCTCATCAGGTCGCCAGAAACAAATTCGTGCGCTACACGTTGGTTAAATTCAGGGGCAAAGCGGACAATATTGTTGTCGAGGTAGGCGGGATGTTACAAGTAGGATCAACACCTTCAAGAAATAGCATCATTCGATTTTTCCATAGAGAAAAGTTATCTCTGCTAAATCGAGGCGGTTTAGAAAGTGAACCATTATCATAGTAGTTTGTGTTTGTGTTAAGTGCCATTTAGAACAGCAAGGAAGAGAATAAAGCAAGATCTTGTTTATCAGATTAAATAGTCTGCTCTGATACCACTTGTTGGTCCCGAAGGTGCTTAACAAGTTTGTAAGGGGGGGGGGGGTTGAATACAAACACATAAATTTAAAGTTTAATAAATTGTTTATTGATAAATCAAACATAATTTACATGTTCGTTGCGGAATAAGATTAAGACAGACTTAATCTAAACAAACTTAAGAAACACTAAGATGGTTGCACAAGAATTTCAGAGAATGGGGGATTATAGAAAACAAAGGTTTCTATTTGGAGTTCAAGGGTTGAGCACACCCTCAGATGGAGGGGTGAACTTCCTATTTATACCCTATGCATTAAATGCATGGCAGGGCACTTTACACGTGCCATTCACTGATTGGCTTTGTAAATCCGACTTTGGGAGACATGCTTTCGGCCGGATAATGAACAGTGTAGTTGACAGAGTTGTTGTACGAATTGTGGCAGAGGCATGTCCTTTCTGACACATCGTACTGAGTTGTGCAAGGTAAGACAAAAGGAAACTTGAGTTATAAGCTTTGTGATCATTTGATCGCTGAATATCTCTTTCTTCAGAGATATCAAGAGTTCAGCGATCGCTGAAGCTTTTCTCATGTTCCTTCGCGTATAAGTAGAGCTATGAACATCTGTTGACGCGAGACTTGTCTTCAGGGATTACGTTACTGTTTACATCAGAACTATCAGCGATAACTGAACAGATATAGTTTGATCACTGATAGTGAAACACTAATACATATTAAATGTTTATAAGAAAGACTATCAGCGATAACTGAACAGACTCAATCTGATCACTGATGGTGAAACACTAATACATATTAAACGTAATTTTCACTAAGTACAGAAAAGGGTCGTTATCAAATCACTGAGGGTTTGGATCAACAATGTATATACAGATCAGTCGGTGAAGCAACCCTCGCCTCCTCCCCACAACCACCTTTCTTTCTTTGATTCCGACATCCCCCAACACACCAGAAGCCATCTCCGGCCTCCCCATTGCCAGCGACCACCTCCCTTTCACTCAAGATCTACGATCCAAGATGTTCATCTCCGATGGGGCTTTTGATTGTTTTTTGATAAGTCTTTTGAGTGGATGTCACCGAAGAATCCCCCTCCCTTCATCTCTATAGCAGATGGGTTTCGAAAGGTTTGTACATGAATTTTTGGTTTTGGTATAGATTTTTTTTTATAGATCAGATTTAGTGTTGTAAGAGTTTAATGCATTCTTGGTTTAAAATCATGTTATTTGTGGTTTTGATCAAGTTATTTAGATAAAGTTTGGATTTTTTTTTGATGAATTTGAGTTTTTATTAAGATTTCTTGATGAACCTATGTTTTTATTATTATTTACATTTATCTGTTTTATGTATTGTTGTTTATGGTTTATGGTGGTGGTTGTAATAGTGGGTGGTGGTAGATGGTGGTTGTAATGGTAGGTGGTGATGGTAGATGATGGTTGTTATGGTGGGCAATGGTGGTAAATGGTGGTTGTAATGGTGAGTGGTGGTGGTAAATAGTGGTTATGGTGGGCGATGGGGTGTGTGTGTGTATATATATATATATATATGTGTGTGTGTGTGTTGTGTATATATCATTAAAAGAGATGAGAGAGACCTAGGGTATTAATAGATTGCATTCTTGGTCCCTGTAGTTTTAAAAGAAAACAAATATTATGAAATGACTAAATTGCCCTTCTAAATAGACCTACTTAACGGATACATTTAACGGTGTTAGGGCACAGGGACCAAAGACATGTGAAAATGTAAATCACATTGACGTTTTTATAATTATTTTGATTTCACACAATGTGATTTTGTGTAAACCACGGAGTCCAATCATGTAATTTACTCAAAATATTTTTTCTCTCTCCCAAAGATTTAATTTTAAGATTTCTTATTGATAAAAATATAATAAAATAAATATTTTCTCTCATGGCAATCATTTTGGGGAGTTCTCTATGTTTGCATAATTTCACTCTCTCCTCTTTTTTGTATGTAGGAAAAAGGTTTTTAAGAAAATTTGTTGGAGGATTTTTTTTTTTTTGGCCTAAAATCTCTGTTTTTTTGTAACCATATCTTTCTCGTTAATTTGATATCTATATCGATATATTATTTCATTTGTTTTTGCGTGATTTTTCGGGTTTTCATTTATTAGCGTTTTCTCCTAAATCTCAATATATATATATATATATATATATATATATATATATATATAGAGAGAGAGAGAGAGAGAGAGAGAGAGAGAGAGAGATGGAGGTTCAGGAGAAAATCTACAAAAACGAAAAACTAAAGAACACTTTGGTAGCCGTTCATTTGGACGATATGTACTTGTACATATAGGTAATTATGTTGTTTTTTTATGCACTTGTGCATATGCACGTATACATGTTACAAATTACTTGTATGCACAAGTGCATTACCGTCCAGATGAAGGACTACCAAGATGTTCTTCAGTTTTCCGTTTCTTTGAGGTTTTCCCGTGAATCTGACTATATATATATATATATATATATGAAAACTGAAGAACACTCTGGTAGCCTTTCATCTGGACGGTATGCACTTGTGCATACAGATAAATTATGTTGTTTTTTGTTTTTTATGCACTTGTGCATATGCACAAATGCATGTTACAAATTACCTGTATGCACAAGTGCATACCGTCCATATGAAGGTGTTCCTCAGTTTTTCGTTTTTTTGAGGTTTCTCCTGAACATGACCCTATATATATATATATATATATATATATATATATATATATATATATATATATATATATATATATATATATATATATATATATAGGGGTTGTTTAATTTGCAACTCATAAAAATGTTGCAAATCTTGCAACCCACATCTTAACCGTCGGATTCATGATCGGCGGTTACAATAGATATGGGGCTTAATATTTTTAGTTAAAAAAAATAGAAAAATAAAAATAAAATAACCGTTGATCATGAATCCAACGGTTAAGATGTGGGTCGCAAGAGTTGCAACCTTTTTAAGGGTTACAAAATATTCTTCCAATATATATATATATATAAATTATTATTATTATTATATGTCTTTTTTTTAAATCCGTAAACTATTAATAATGAAAAAGAATTTGGGAAGGTTTGAAATTGTTTATACGTTTGTTCAATAACGACGACCACAACGTACACAAATCAACTTTGAAAATCAAAATTTGTATTAACTATTTGGAAGACAAATTCATCATGATGATTTGGTCAATGATTTGCAACTAATTCATCAAATTATTGCTACGGAGAATCTGATCCTTCGCATCAACCAATCAAATCCACCCATTTTACAAATCCAAGGGTTTTTAGTTTGACCTACTTTTTAAAAGAAATATATATATATATATATATTTAAGAGTTACATGCAACCTTTTAAGAAAAAAAAAAAAAGTTACATGCAATTTTTTGATCATGTCGTTACATTAATTAATGATCAAGGTCTTTAAAAAGAATATTTACAGAGGGATGTTTTAACGTCGTCAATTAAATTTTCGTTTGTGATGGACAATTTTTTCCATTAACTAACATCTCCATCTAACTTTCATTTTTTATAATGAATTTAATCCCTCCAACTACTTTTCATTTTTACAACAGATTTAATCGTTAATTTAAAGAAACACCAAAGATCAATTTTGCATTTAACTCAAATATTTATATTGTTTTGGAGGTATACCATGTGCATAACATTGGAATGTCATATATATATATATATATATATATATATATATATATATATATATAAAAGACAGAGAGAGACTCATTCATTTGTTAACCGAAGTCATTGATATTAACCGTGTTAACCAATTATCAACCATTCAGATTCATCCTAGATTTTATGTCCATGTACACACCTCATATTTCACAAAGGGGTAATATTGACAAGTTGGTTTTCACATCTGATAACAATCTTACCATATTTTAAGGAAGTTTCAAATTTGGGAATTGTATATTTATTTATTGAATAGAATAATTTAAAAATTAAATTTATAACTTATCTCTAATTTGAAAGTTATCTTTTCCATATTTTCAGCAAAATTTAACAATGCAGTGTGCTTCTCGTTTTATGCATTGAGTATTTTTATTTTTTTGATTCCAAACTGTTGTTAAATAAACCCGCTGAACTTTCTTAATGGCTTTCCCGTTAATTTTTTTCAACATTATGCATACAGTAAGAATGTGTTTTTGAGTATAGGTATGTTGTTTTTTACATTATGCATATAAGCATTATTCATTTCACAATGTTTATCATAAGAAGTAAAGAAGTACATAATATATGCTCGTTTATTGTTGGTATGTGCACATATGTACATGTTGGAATAACATGGAATCCAAATTTCAAAATAATCCAAGTCCACACATATGAACATGAACTGTATGCCCATATACACCATAAGTGTTATTGATGTTGTATTTAAAGTGTGCACATATGCACTAACTATTCATATGTACGTGTACACATATGCACTGTATGCACATACGCGTATGTGCACATATGCACATATTCAAGTCAACCTAATATTTTAAGAATATTACTAGAATTTTAGGGAAAATTTAAATGACCAAAACACCGTGTGCTCAAAATTTTACCATATATTTGGACTTCTTAATAAATCCCTAATTAGATGGGGTTTGTTTTTGGTATGCACATGAGGTTTGGATATGTTAAATCTATCTTGGGGAAGAAATCCCTAACTAGATGGGCTTTGTTTTTGGTATGTGTGTGTTCCCCTAAATAAATAGAATGATATTTTTACTAAAATACCCTTGTGCATATATGCAATGTTTATTATCAACCGTTTGGGATTTTTTTTTATTTAAAATGAAAAATCAATTAATTGTGAACCGTCGATTCAGCAATTTACGGTTGAGATTGATTAACACGGTTAATACCAATGTCATGGTTAACAAAAAAAAGGGACCCTATATAAATATATATATATATATATATATATATATATATATATATATATATATATATACCATAAACATGTATAATGTCTGTATAATTGATCTAATTACTAAAATGTATATGCATAACTGCACAAACATATTATACCGTTGTCAATATTTATTTAAGATTTCTTATTATAAAAAATATATTACAATTTATATATTTATATACGCATCAAAATTCTTATGGAGTACTACACATACGTTTTTTCTGAAAAAAAAAGGCAAATACTTGGTGAGAAAAGTGGCATACGTTTATTGGGTGATTGAATTTGAAAGGGTAGTGAGATTAAAAGGTTAGGTAGAAAAATAAAGGTATCAGGATAAGGTACAAGTCAGCATTGCGTTGTTGATCTGGACTTGGATATTGTTGCTCTGGAAAAATGATCAGCCACCAAAACTAAAACGCCCTTTTTCTATTCACATGGCATTTATTTCCCACGTTATCTCAACTTATTATTAGAGCATTTTAAGAGGTTGTTTGTTTATTTGAGGGTGAAGTTTGTTTTTAGGAGGTGTTGAAGTATAAAGTTTGATTTTATTTTTGATTTTTATGAAGTAGTTTTATTATATTCCACCAATAAGAAATCTTGAAATAAAATGTGTAAGAGAGAAAAATAATATTTTATTAGATATATACATTATTTTAATAGGGTGTTGCTAAGGTTACCCCCTTATATCATCTCTCTCTCATACCCCCCATACCCCCTTAGCCATTGACCTCTCTCACATCCGTTTTTTTTAATTAATAGTTACAATTTTGGTTCTTAAACTATTTTGATTGATTTACTTTATACCTTTTACTCTTCTAATTTTCATTTTACACCATCATCATATTAACACATATAATCGTATATTAACTAAAATATGTTTAAAAAAATACTTTTAATTTTAACAAATTACACCATTATAATCGTTTCTTCGATACCTTCGAAATGAGCCAAATATTGAATATTTTTTAATTTAATTATTTTATTATATATTAAAATATGTCAAAAAATACGTTTAAAAATACGTTTTGGTATGGAGTATATTGCAATTGCATTTTTCACTCGACATGGTTCAACGTTATTTGCATTGCAATTTCATTTTTCACTCGACAGGGTTCCAAGTCATTTTGCAAAACATGTGTTTTTTCAGTATTTTTAGTTGATTTCAAGAGACATTTTCGGGTTTTTTGGTTGATTATTTTTTTTTTGTTTTTTAGTTGATTACGAGGTACGGTTGCACTTCTAAAATAAAACAGTTGCACCTTTTAAAATGATACGGTTGCACCTTTCACAAACCTTAATTTTTTTACCTTGCGAGGGAGAAACAATACGGTAGCACGTGCCACCGTGGGCACCCCTTGAGATCCGTCCCTGGGTTCAACCTACGGTGTATATATTTGATTTAAAATAAAGTAAAAAACAATTCGATATATATATATCGAACGAACGAACGATTCATTTCATTTCAAAACTAAACCAAATATAATAATCAGAAAGTGACAAATTAGATTGAGGAACAATTGTTGTAGCAATTTGGGTATAAAAACGAACAAACATAGTCATACGTTTCAAAAGTGGCAAATGAAAAATATTGTTATTAGTAAAATACGTTTAACCATATTCATCGTATATTAACTAAAATACGTTTAAAAAAATACAAATGACTATGTTGATTTAAATGAATAATAAAAAAAATCGATTAATCAAGGTACAATATATGACATATAATAATATAATTAAATCAAAAAATATTCAATATTGAGCTCATTCGAAGGTATTGACGATACGATTATAATGATGTAACTTGTTAAAATTAAAAATTATTTTTTTAACGTATTTTAGTTAATATACGTTTATATGTGTTAATGTAATAAAAATGTAAAATGTAAAACCAAAAGTTATAAAGTAAATCAATCAAATTAGTTCAGGGACCAAAACTGTAACTATAAACTTAAAAAAAAAGTATGATTGTGAGGGGAAGAGGGGGTATGGTTTTGTAAAAAATTTGCAGAGGTTAGGAGTAGAATTTCACTTTTAATAATATAAGTAATGATGTTATCTCTAAAATGGAAAATCTGTTGGGGATGAATGCAGTTTTTGTTAGAGATTTGGAATTTGTTTCTCTATTTTAGAATTTTTTTGGAGAATCTGTTAGATATACTCTTATGCTCCAAGAGCTTTCTCAAAACTATCTCCAAAATGGAGAAAGAAGGGTTTTTCTCCAAATATGGAGATTACATAAAAAATGATTACCAATGGAGTGGTTTAATCGGAAACTTTGAAAATAAATATGTAGAGAGAGAAATAACATTATAATTAAAGTTGGATTCTCCAAAATATAAAATCTGTTGGAGATGAATGTAATTTTTTTTTTTGAGAGTTTGACTTTTGGTTTTCTATTATTTAGAAATTTTAGAGAAACCGTTGGAGATGCTCTTAAAGGACTCTTCAAAATGATTGTTTAGGAAAAGATAAAATATTTTTTTACTTTTTTTTACTAATAATAATTTTGAAATTAAATGTTCAAGAAAGAGAAATTATATTAATGAATTGTATTAAATATTTTAATAATATGATTATATTGTAGTCTCTAAAATGAATAAATTGTTGCAGTTGAACGTCCTTTAAATAGAGATTTTAACTTTTGATTCTCTGTTTTTTAGAACATGTCGGAGATGCTCTTAGAACATTTCTAATGGAAGGTTCTTATATACAAAAAATGTATGTTCTTATAAGAAACACCATTAGAAAGAGTTCTTATAAGAACTTCACGTTTTTTGAGTTTTTGTATAAGAACATTAATTCTTTCAACTTTTTATGAAATAACATTTTGTTAGTTTTTTATAGAGTAAATTACACTTTTGGTTCTTGTGGTTGTCACTCATTATCAAGATTGGTTCATCTTTTAAACTAATAACAATTTTGGTCATTGTAGTTGCCATTTTGTTTCACTTTTGGTCCCTCTACCAACCTTAGTTAAATATGCTTAGTTAACTATTTTTGTCGTTTTTAACCACAAGGGTTGTGGTGTGGTGGTAAAGGCTTGGGGAGTTCATAGCGCTCAACCCAGGTTCGAGCCCCACTAGCAACACTTGTGACCACTGAGGATAAACTCAGAGTTACACGCTTTAGCAATTGGGCCAAAGACCCTAATTGCCAGGGATTAGTCTGGGTCATAAGCCCATAATACCCTTTCCAAAAAAAACTATTTTTGTCCTTTTCCCATTTTTGTTTTATTAGATCTTATAATAATTACAATTTTAGTCCCTATGGTTTTGTCTTTTTTTATTTTTGTGTTTCCTATCATTGTATTTTTCATTTTTTATTTTATACCCCTTGTCATGTTAATAATAATTTTAATTAAAAATACATATTTTATTTTGTAAAATACACTTTTAGAAAAGATTTGTCGGTACCTTTAAAATGAGTTAACCATTGAATATTTTTTAAAATTTTGCAATTTATCCATCTACACTAATAAAAAAAACATTTTATATTTTAAGTTGGGTTCGAAAAATGTGTCAGTTTTATTTATTTATGTAAGATAAAATTCAAACGTAAAATAAAAAATGTTTCTTTTTTATTAATGTAGGTGGATTTGCAAATATATATCGGATAAATTAAATAAAAATTTAAATTTACCTCACTTTAAAGGTACCGATAAAACTTTTCTAAAAATATAATTTACAAAATAAAATACGTATTTTTAATGTATTTTTAGTTAAAATTATCACTAATATAATAAGGGCTATAAAATGAAAAATAAAAAATAAAAGGATAAGAAACAGAAAAATGTAAAAAGGACAAAACCATAGGGACTAAAATCATAATTAGTAAATAATCTAATAAAACAACAAATGAAAAAAAGACAAAAGAGCTAACTAGATTTTTAACTAAGGTTAGTCAGAGAGACCAAAAGTGAAACAAAATGACAACCACAATAACCAAAATTGTAATTACTTTTAATAGAGGGACCAAAGTTGATAGTGAGTGACAACCAGAAGAACAAAAAATGTAATTTACTCTTTTTATATATTTTCTTGATTTATAATATTATTATTGAAGTTGAAAAAAGACATGAAACGCACAAAAGAGGTTCTTTATGGGTGCGTTTGGTACGCAGACTTCATGGACGGGACGAGACAAAAAAATAGTCTTATGTTTGGTATGTCATGAGACAAAAATGCGATGGGACAATATGGGACAAAACTTAAAATTTTTTGTTCCACCAAAAAGTGGAACAACATGGGACTAAATACCAAGATTACAAAACTGCCCTTGCATCAAAATCTGGAGACTAAACCTAAACCCAAAACTTATCCAACCTAATCGTCTTCCTCCATCTTCTTTGATTGCCTCCATCTTCTTTAATTCTGGCTTTGACTCAATCGATTTCCTTCTAAAATCGAGTTCGTTCTGGCTTCGAGTTCCTTTAATCGATTTTCCATCTTCTTTGATTCTGGCTTTGACTCAATCGATTTCCTTCTAATATCGAGTTCGTTCTGACTTCGATTTCCTTCAATCGATTTCCATCTTCTTTGATTCTGGCTTTGACTCAATCGAAGTCAAATCGCTTTCCATAATATTGAGTTCGTTCTGACTTCGATTTCGTTCATATGGTTCAAATCGATTTCAAAATTTGCAAATCATAGTGCAAATGGATAGAACTCTGATAATCTCTCGATGCGCAGATTTATGTTTGAAGATCGAAGAGTAGGAGATGAGATGGTGGTGGAAGAAGAAGAAGAATGATTTTGGAAGACGAAGAAAGGAAGACAATTGATTCTATAAAAAAGAAACCTAATCTTTTGAAGGAAACCGTCGACTGGGATTGACATGGGGGTGGGGTTGTGAGGTTATTTTGATTTATTATTTAGGTGTCGTTTGTTTTTTAAGAGGTATAAAGTCTAAAGTCTTATTTTAGTTATGATTAATAAGAGGTGGTGTGTAAAAATGTCTTAAACATTAAGAGTTTTTTTTTTTAAAACAAACAACCCCTTAGTTTTCTTTAAATAGTTTGTAAATAAGTAAATAATTTTATGTTAATAAAATTACAAATGTTCAAATAATTTAGTTAATCTAAGTAATTTATAATTACTATATAGTAAAAAAAACATTAAAACTCATGTTAGGGGTAATCTAGTCATTTTAACAATTTTGTTCCGTCCTGTCCAACTTATTAAACGCAAAATAGTCAATTAGTCCCGTCCTGTTCTAGTCGTACCAAACGTAGAACAAACAATTAGTTCAGTCTTGTCCAGTCTCGTCTCATCTAGTCTGCGTATCAAACGCTACCAATAAGAACTACCATGTGCAGTTTTGTATACGTTATTAATTGGTGCGTTGAAAGTAACGTGACAAGAAAATATAGAAAATATATTCTTATAAGAGCATCTACAATGGAGATTTTATAATAACCCATTTTTTGTTGTTAAATGTAAAAAATAAGGTTCTTATATAAAAACTCAAAGGATGTAATGTTCTTATAAAAACTATTTTTAATAATAGTTTTTAGATGATAAACACTACACTTCCTACTAAAATTTATCTAAAATAGAGAATAAAAACTCAAAATCTCTAAAACATTTCTTTCAACTCAATCAACTTTTATATTTTAGAGAATTAATCATTACTTATATTATTAAAATATTCAATATATTTAATATTCTAACAAATTTTTGGTGAAAAATCATTAAAATAATATTTTTTTCTCTCTTATTAAGAGGGTCTTTCTTCCTAATTTTGATGGAAAATCATTAAAATAATATTTTCTTTCTTCTATTTAAAGATTATAGAGAATTCTCTATATTTAGAGATTTTTTGATGATTCTCTATTTTAGCAAATCATATAGCAAAGCTGTTGGATAAGAATAAGAAAGCAAAAACCAATTTTTTATATTTTAACAATGTTGTTGGAGATGATCTTAATAAATTATCCAACTCATGATTTTATAGACTTAATTTTAGTTATATGTAGTTTGACTTGCAATCTAAGCTTTTAAAGTCAAACTTAGACGTTTTTTTTTATTTTAATGGTGTATCCTTCGATTTTCGTAACCTCACAATTAATAATAAATTATAAACCATTTGGGTTGTAGCGCACTGGTAAAGTCTTTGGGGGATGTAGTGGAAGATCTCATCTACCCAGAGTTCAAATTCAGGCACTGTCAAAGCTCTTATGGCCATGGAGGTTCACCTGCGATGACTCCAGACCATTCGTGGTCGCCCGAGTATTAGTCGATGCGCGTAAGCTGGCCCGGAAACCCATGGTTACCAAAAAAAAAATAATAATAAATTATTTTTATTTTTAAACAATGTGACGCGATCATCCACTATTACTGAGAAAATTTAAATAAAAATAATATGACTAAATTACAGTTTTCCAATTTAATTGTATTAAACAAAAAAAAAAATAATAAGTAATTTATCTCTTTTGACTTACTGAAAATAGGGTGCTAAAGTCATCCCACAATTTTTTTAATATTTTTTCTAAACGGTAAAATAATATTATTAAATTAATTTAAAGAAAACAAACTAGTAAATTACTATACTACCCCTAAAGAGTTTTGAGTCAACAAAGTATTACCCATATATGCCTCAAGTTGTAAAAGGGCGATCCGGTCTTCTCTTCTCTAAGTACGCGTCTATTTAGAAAAGTCAACCCCTTGACTCATCACTTTCGCATAACTTCCTAACTTCTTGAAATCCTTATATACCTCATTCAAACCCTCAAAATTTGGAAATACAAAGCTTTATAAATACATCACTCATATACCAAAAAAACCCAAATCCCAATTTGTTTCGAAAATATTTAGAGAACGATGGCCGGAGGAAGTGAAGAAAGATCGTTGGAGCATACGCCGACATGGGCGGTTGCCACCGTTTGTTTCGTGATGATCGTCGTCTCCCTTTTTATCGAACAAATCATCCATATGATCGGACACGTACGTATAATTTATTATCATCATTTCGAATTTTCGATCGTTGAAAATTAATCTTTAATTAAGTTTCAAAATTATAGTAATCACTTTTATTTCAAATCTTTTATATAGTGGTTCAAGAAGAAACGAAAGAAAGCTTTATATGAATCCTTGGAAAAGCTCAAAGCAGGTATTTAATTATTATTTATTAATCAATAATTACAACTAATTGAGTTTTTTTTTTTAAAATTTAATTTTTGGATTTATTAATTTTGCTGACTTAATTGTGGTTTAAAAATTTTAATTGTAGAGCTTATGTTGTTGGGTTTTATATCGTTGCTTTTAACGGCGGGAACATCACCTATTACAAAGATATGTATACCGGAAGGTGCTGCCGCCACGTGGCATCCTTGCAGCCGGTCGGAGCAGTCGGAGTCGGCGGCTGATGGTGAAGAGAGCCGCCGGAAGCTGCTGACGTGGTCAAAAATGGGCGACAGCGCTCGGCGGATCTTAGCTTCTAGTGGTGGCGAAGACAAGTGTGCAAAAGTATGTCATTTATAGTATTTAAAAAATAATAATAATAATCATATAATAAAATATCATTTTTGGACTTCTTTATTCAATAAAAAAAATTTAACATTGCTTTCGGAAAATTAAAATATAAAATAATAATAATAATAATAATAATTAAGTCGACTAAAATATGTGGTGTTCAACAAAGTATTTAGAACACATTGTACTTGAATCTTTAATTTATACCCAAAACCAATTTTGAAAAAATAAACCCTCTTTTTAGGGTTAGTTAATTACATCTTTTTAAAACGTTTTTTATTGATGATTTTAATTGAAATGAAAATTATGAAAAATTATTTCCAATGCATGTAATTTTTACCATTGTGGTTTTGATTTCTTGGTCCTTTTTAATGATGCATAAGTCGTTTTGCAGTTGCTTAAAATATAATTTTTTGTGCAAGTTGTTTTGGTAATTTAATTGTCATAAATAATCGATTTTTTTGATGGTGATTGTCAACCATTTGATTTGATTATAATCACAACGTTTGATTTTGTGCTAATAAAATTATTTAAAAATGTTTCTTTGACGTCAATCGCATTTATGTTATCTTTTACTAAAATGATCGTTATTAATCTTGGATTTAAATTTTACAGGGAAAAGTATCGTTCATGTCGTATGACGGGGTTCATCAACTTCATATATTCATCTTTGCTCTTGCCTTATTCCATGTCATTTATTGCGTCCTTACCATGGCTTTAGGACAAGCAAAGGTATATTTGGCTTAATTGAAGTAATTGTTTTTCTGAATACATATTTGTTTGTCAAATATTTCTGATAAATTTTTTATGTCATTTTATGTATGTATAGATGAAAAGATGGAAACATTGGGAGAAAGAGACAAGAACCGTAGAATATCAATTTTCTCACGGTATGTATGGCTAGTAATTAAAATACTATATTTGACGAAAAACTTGATTGAAAATGATTCCATATATGTATACATATATTCGTATGTATGTATATATTCATTTATGCATTCATGGTATTAAGCAATAATATAATGTAATATATTTGATGATTTACATGATTATATATATACACATATAGATCCAGAAAGGTTCAGATTTGCGAGAGACACATCGTTTGGAAGAAGACATATGAATTTTTGGACCAAGTCTCCGGTGCTACTATGGATTGTAAGTCTACATGCATTTTTGAGTCTTGATTTGCATAATTACATCTCTTAAAATAAATAAAAACGACAACGATTAAACGAAATCATACGGGTGAATGATTTGTCGACTATGAAATAAAGTCGTAGATCACAATTAAAGACCAAAATCATGTGATATTTATATAGAAAATGGTATAAACTAAAAGTCAGGTTATTATAATGATTTAAAACATATATCTTGGATTTATCTCGAAAGATGAAAACACGTAAATTTCGCATGGCTTTTTTTTACGTTCTAAAACATGCAGCGGAAAAACTAGAAAAATCTATGTAGAATGTTAAAAAACCAACGACTGAATATATTCTTTTTCTCATTATGTTAATCATTATATTTGTTAAAATTAAAGTAAAATCAACGGTCGAAACGACCCTTTGTCTCCAAAAGACTTTTAAAACAATAAGAAAAAGTCAATTCTCTTTATTCTCAAAACTCAAATAATGTGTATTCACATACGATCATGTTAATGATTCACAGTTGTGGCCAAACATCTACGAGACAATACATAAAATTACATTTTAGTGAAGCAGCATGATATCACCTTATCAAATTAGCACACTACTAAAATTAATCGTATTACCGACGGCTAAAACAGTCGGTAAACCGTCGGAAAAAGGCTTTAGCGACGGTTTTTCGACGAGAATGATCGTTGGTAAAAAGTTGGTCGGTAATATTCGGCAACGGTTTTCCGACGACAACTACCGACAGCTTACCGACGGTTACAGTTACCGACGGTATTTACTTATTAAAAATAACTATAAAATAAAATGAAAAAAACAACCGTCGGTAAGCCATCGGTATTTCACTAATTTTTCTGATGACTTATTAAAAATAAAATTAAAAAGATATACCGTTGGTGGGCCGTCGGTAAATACCGACTGTTGTTTGTCGTCGATAATTGCAGTCGGTATTTCACATTTTTCTAGTAGTGCGCAAATGCTGATATAATGCTCATTTTATGGTGATTCCTAGTGCGATAAAATACTTATTATTGTCGGTTATTAAACTAAATACCACGTGTTTTACATGCAAATGGAACTTTTGAAAAATCCAAAAAAGTCACATTAAAATAGATAAATGTTTTATCATCTACATATATATTTAATTACTGCATATATGTATTCGAAATTTAATTTGCTAATTCTTTTCTTTTTTCATTTTCAGGTTTGTTTCTTTAGACAATTTTTTCGGTCGGTCCCTAAAGTTGATTATCTCACACTGAGACACGGATTTATCATGGTAATTTTCGTTTCAGCTTCTTTCATGACAAATCTTTACAATATTATACAAATAACCATCCTCATTTTCCAAAAATACAAGTATATGGACCTTACATTTATCAAAAAAGATTCTAAAATATCAACTTGTTATGATAACGAGTGCAGGCACATCTAGCCCCACAAAGCCAATCGAGATTTGACTTTCAAAAATACATCAATAGATCACTCGAAGAAGATTTCAAGGTGGTTGTGGGTATAAGGTAGCATCTTTGTCGATCATCATTACAATTATTGAAGTTATTTTCGATGTTTAATATGCATTAATCTTATATTTATCTATTTTTTCTTAACAGTCCACCAATTTGGTTATTCGCCATTCTCTTCCTGCTCTTTAATACCCATGGTACGTTTATCTATCATTTTTCTAGCAACGTAATTATTGTATTCATCAAAATACAGAAAACAAACAAAATATGTTAAAGAGTAAGGTGTCGTTTGTTTTTTAAGAGCTCTAAAGTCTAAATTCTTATTTTAGTTATGATTAATAAGAGTTGGTGTGTAAAAAGGTCTGAACCATTTAGACTTAAGAGTTATTAAGATGTTTTTTTAAAAAAACAAACAACCCCTAAGTGATTTAAATTAGTTTTCAACAATTGTATAACAACGGGACTGCAACAACGATGTGAAATAACCAAATTATTTTTTGATAACCACGAGTTTGCGGTTTTGCCTATGTGCAACTCCTATCGACCCTCAGGTTAACCATTAGACAAACCCTTTAATGATTCAAAAGAGATTTAAACTCATGATGTCTAAAAATCAAAATTAACTTTTGAATATTTCAGTATCATGTCTGTTCTTACAAATAAAATAAATATACATCAGTTTAAAAGACTAACTTGCCCTTATTTAAATTAAAATAAAAATTCTAATTTTTCAAAAAATATCATTTCTTAGGTCAAATTATTGATAAGTTTTAATTCTTTTTCGTGTGGACAGGGTGGTATTCTTATCTGTGGCTTCCATTTGTTCCTTTAATTGTAAGTGGAGACTTATTTTCCTATTAAAAGAATTAAATTTCATTTGACTTTTTCTATGTTTATTTAACCTTTTTAATTTATAATATGCAGATAATTTTACTGATTGGGACAAAATTACAAGTGATTATTACGAAAATGGGGTTAAGTATTCAGGAGAGAGGAGAGGTCGTACAGGGTGTACCTGTTGTTCAACCTGGTGACGACCTCTTCTGGTTCAATCGCCCTCGCCTTATCCTTTATCTTATCAACTTCGTCTTGTTTCAGGTAAACTTTGAACTTTGGACATTAAAGGCCGTATTATTGGTTTTCATATATATATATATATGACATTTATTTATTTCTATAAATTAAATGGTGTTTGTTTATGAATGTTGCAGAATGCTTTTCAGTTGGCTTACTTTGCATGGACTTGGGTAAGATTTGGAAAATATTGTGAATTTTAATAATATTATTATTATATTTATTTTAAGGAAATTTTATATATTTAATCATATTTTATGTATTTACGACTTTTTTTTTTTTGAAAAACAGTATGAATTTGGGTTGACATCTTGCTTTCACGAGCATACAGAAGACATTGTCATCAGAGTCACAATGGGGTGAGTTTGGATTTTCATTTACTAAAACTTATTGAAAAATAATTAAGAATTTATTATTATAAATGGAAAATAATTATTTGTTGTTTTATGGATCAGTGTTCTTGTTCAGTTTCTATGCAGTTATGTCACTCTTCCTCTTTATGCTCTTGTCACACAGGTAATAATTAACCTATATTTACAAGATATAAATTTTGTGTTTTAGAACATGTCTTGAATGTTTGTACTTGTGCATGAATATATAGATGGGCTCGACAATGAAGCCGACGATATTCAACGAAAGAGTTGCAACAGCTTTAAAATCATGGCATTTGACCGCGAAGAAACAAATTAAAAGAAACAAAAAGTCAGGCCAAGTGACACCAACATCAAGCAGGCCTGGGACACCGTCCCATGGCATGTCTCCAGTTCACCTCTTACGTAACTACCAAAATGATATTGATAGTTTGCAAACCTCGCCTCGAATGTCAAACTTTGATACTGATAATTGGGACACTGATGGTTCGCCCTCGCCTTCGTATCACCCACGTGGGGACAAGGAAACCTCCACGAGTCATCATCAGATAGAATTGGGCTCTATGGACCATCGTAATGAAATCCCCGAGCCAAATCCGTTGCAAGTGGACATAGTTCCTGAGACCATTGCAAAACGACAACATGAGGTGACAATAGGGGTTCCTAAAGAATTCTCATTTGATAAAAGACCGAATGTATGATAGAGTATTGTAAGTAATTAAAGGCATAAACGTTACCATTGATCTCATTTCTTTTGTTCTTTTTATGACCCTTGAGAAAGAAAAATATTATGAAAACCATTTACTTTAACGTTCTGTTCATTGGTTTCTTGTTGAAAATTAATTTTTTGTCATTTCAAATGTTTACAAAAGGGGTAATTATGGGATTTTGTTCTTTGTTATTGCATATCTCAAGTAATTTGGTATGTTTATTCCAAGTTTTCATCACCTACCGCTCTACGTCAATATCTTTTTAATAAACAGGAAAAAAAAATATTGTGTACAAAAACTCATTTCCATTGCACAAACATGTTCAGGTAGAAATACGGTTGTTACGATGCTCTACTTCCAAGACAATGTTGAAAAGATAATAATGCATTTTATTTCATGTCCCTGCTGATATGTCGTAATCGTAAAGGGTGGGTAGTAAAACGAGAGGTCTCAGTTTCAATCCCCAACATCAGCTAGGGAAAATGCGTTTTTCCTCTCCCGTGAAGACCATTGGACTGATGCAAGTGGAACTGTTCGAGATGGTGGCACAAACTTTTTTTGTGATCATTCACTTGTACTGTTTTATCTGAAGAGTCAACCAAGAATAAGTTATTATTCTGAATCAAATTTTTAAGAGTATTTACCACTAAGAAAATGTCAAATGACAAATTCTCTCCCTTAACAATCTTGCACTAAGAGGGTGTTTGGTTGGGGGACCTCAAGGGGTAAAGAATGAGAATGATAATGAATAATATGGTTTGGTTTAGTTTGGTTTGATATAAAACAATGGGTCCATTTCATTACACCCAATAACTTCCATATCCAATCGATGGATGGATCCAGAAAAATTTTCATACGGTGGCACCACATAATTTAATATAATAAAATATAGACCCAAAATACATTTACAAAAAATACTGTTTTTATATGATCGATAAATAACTCCTATATTTGTACCCGAGTCGTCTTCATCTTATGAAAACGGTCAATATATAGTTATATACCTAAAAATAATTACAAAAAGTATATAAACAACTCCTAAATTTGTACCACAGTTGAAAAAAAAAATAGAGACAAAAAGTCAAAAACTCAGTAGCAGCAAACACAGAGCAAAACTCAGTAGCAAGCACAGTAGAAAAAAAAACTCAGTAGCAGCAAGCGATTGGATTTCAATACAGAGGAAAATGCGATTGCGATAGGCTAGCAAACACAGAGTAACAATAGACTTTCGATTGGATTTCAACCCTCTTCTTTCGATTTTTGTTGTTCTTCAATTTCAATTTCAAGCAAAGAATTATATGTTTTTTTAACTAACTTTGGACACATTAAAATACATGTATATGTATTGTATATATCTAACTATTCGTGGGTTTGTGTTCTTCTATATAAGAGCTTCGAAACGATATATTATATGTCCAAAACGGAATATGTGTGAATGAGATATCGATGCTCAAAGTTGAGTGTTTGGAATGAATGTGGTGGAAACCAATTGGGTATGGGATTGTGTCCCACATATGAAGGAGGAGTAAACAATTTGTAGTTTATAACCATGAATGGGTGGAAGGGCTTACAAGCTCTTTGATTGGTTTTACTCCAACACCTACCCGCGTGCAGGGGGTGTCGATTGAGACTTTCGTAGGCTAAAATCGGCGAACTTGTGCATGGGCGCGACCTGCGGACACGAATGCAACTCCGAAATCTTGTGCTCGCACAACTTGGTTTTTGCGAAATTTTCCGCGGGATTATATAAATTACCTTTCTTTTCGGTGACTGCCTCCTCTTTTGGGCTGTTAAATTCAAATTTTTTTGGGCTTCTCAGTTTCAGAATTCTGAGTCACGGTGCACCTTCTGAAGTTTCGGAAACGTTACGGTAGCACACTCGTAAACGATACGGTTACACCTTTCACAAACCTAAAAATTTTACCCTTCATCGAAGAAATAATACGGTCGCCACCACAGTAAATCCGTCCCTGATCCAACCAAATTAACATAATATAAATTTTATTCCTATTTTCATTTTCATGCATTCTCATTCTGTTTTTATTCTCATTCCTCAAAATAAATCAAACACCTCTTAACATTATATTAGGCTTAAAATGATGTAAACCATGTTGGATCAATAGGGCAAAAAACAACTATTAATAAATTATAACATTAGCATGATGTATAATCCAAAGATGATTTTTGTACTTAATCGAGTAATTCAAAAAATATTGTTGTAACCGTCTATTTAATCACATCCATCAGATCATCTAATCTAACGGTTGATAAGGTGTTTTTTAGTTTTTCATTTATTTGAGGTTTTCCCTTGAACCTCTGTCTATATATATATATATATATATATATATATATATATATATATATATATATATATATATATATATATATATATATATATAGGGAGAGGTTCATTTGAGAAATGTTAAATATATGAGAAATAGAGAAGTAATCTTAGCCATTCATCTGGTCAACATTTGCGGCTTTGACCGCAAAGTACCGGATAATTCCTTGCGTGGTCTATAGAAGGTAGAGGGGTAATTTCGTAAAATACACGGGATGAGTTCATATATGAATTTGTATGAATCACAAAGATTCATATATGAATCTGTTAGTTAGTTCAACTGATTCATATATGAATCACAAAGGTTCATATATGAATCAGATAAAAGAGTTCAATTGTGAATTACACTGGTTCATATATGAACATATAGTTCATATGTGAATTATACATGTTCATATATGAACACAGCCCGTGTGTTTTGTAAAATTTACGAAATTGTCCTTCTATTTTTGGGATAGCCGCAACTTTTGACCGGTCAAAGCCGCAATATTTGACTAGTCAAATCCGATCTTGACCATATTAATGACTATGATTACTTCTCTATTTCTCATATATTTACCATTTCTCAAATGAACCAAATACTATATATATATATATATATATATATATATATACTAGAAGCTTATTCGCGCAATGCAGCGAGATACATCACGATTTTAATGTTTTATTTTATTTTTTTGTCGATTTACAGTACGATTTTGGATAGTTTTGAGAAAATGATAATATTTTTTTTATAAATTTGTTTAATTTAGGCTTAATAATATAATGTTTTTTATATAAAAAAAATTAAGTATTTTGTTAGAAATTCAATTATTATCTTATATATTTTAGTGACATCTAGAAAAAAATAACCAATTACATATTTAATAATATAATTAAAACAAAATTATAGTAATATAATATATTAATTAATAGTGTTATATGGAAATGTTTGCGTAAAAGGAAGACCCTGCACATACCAAATTGGTGGGTGTTAGAAGCCTGCAGTAGTAATATGTATCTTGTGCTTTGATTCTTGTAAATTAAGAGATTTTTAAAATATTGCATAAAATGATGGTACCTTGTGCCTAATAATTTGTATTTAAGAGTTTTTTATCCGTGCTTTATAATATAGTATATATAGATATAGATGGGCAGGTTCAAACGAGAAACTAAATATTTTGCGAGAAGGCGAGAAGTGTTTAATCATACATGATACACAAGCTTAATCATAAATGATTAAACACATGTTATATTGGCAATATATAGACGTTTAATCATTTATGATTAAACACACCCACAAGTCGTGTAATCATATATGATATCACACTTCTCACCTTCTCGCAACATATTTAACTTCTCGCATGATTCTTCCTCTATATATAGGGGTAGGTTCAAACGGGTATTTTGAAGAAAATAATTGAATGTTTTTCTTTTCTACACGGTATCAAAGTAAAAATCCATAATGTAAGACATTTTTACCTAAGTTTTAAATTTAGAGACATTTTTATCTATCTATTTTATGTTGGAGAAGACATGTTAGAGTCTTAGGTGCTGTTCGTTTCGTTTTCTGTTAACACCTGAATGGATATAGCTGTCTGTCTGGATATAGTTGTCTGTTTGTTAACAGAAAAGTTGTTGTTCGGTTAGTATGCTAAATAAACAGTCTGAATGTTGGAAATTACCATTTTACCCCCTGTCTTTATAAACTCAAAACATATCCATACAATCAACATATATATATATATATACATACAATCAACATATATATATATATATATATATATATATATATATATATCGAAAAACCAGAAAATCAACATATATAACATACACAAACAAGTTTTTCTACCAGAAAATGCATATATAACAATAAATGTGAAAATGCATACTGTGAAAATGCATATATAAAATACAGAAACAAGTTTTTCAGATTTCAGATGTGAAAATGCATAAATGTGAAAATGCATACAGTCGTGATTTCAGATGGAAAAACAAGTCGATTAAGATGTGAAAATGCATACCGTGACCACCAAATCGATGGAGAGGAAAAGAGATGCTACTGTGACCACAAAATTGATGGAAAAACAAGTTTCTAAATGTCGATTCTACTGTGACCACCAAATCAATGGGTTTAAACCCAAAAAAATCGATGTCTAACATTCGTGATTTCAGATCGATGGAGAGGAAAAGAGAGATCGATGTAACAGAGAGATCGTTCCAGTACCTGGAGAGGAAAGAAGAGATCGATGGAAAGGAAAAGAGAGATCGTTCCAGTACTTGTGTTTGTGCTTCTTCAATCGATGGAAAGGGTAGATGAGGAAATTAAAGCATATTAAATGGCTGAGTGTAGAAGACTTTATTTTGGTAGCTGATTCGGTCAGCCACTAGCTGCCCCATTAAGCTACTATCGAACACTCAGATATGACTGACCGAATCAGTCATATCCCTTATTCAGCCCATTAAGCTGCTATCGAAGAAGCCCTTATATTGGTTAGACTTTGATATTTTTTTTCTTAGATATATGTTGGAGTTAGGGATGAGAATGAGACCCGCCCCATTGGGGAACCCGGTGTACCCGCCCCGGCGGGGACGGGGATTCCCCGCAAAACCGGGGATCGGGGATGGGGACGGGGATCCCCGAAAGTTAAAAACCGGGGATGGGGACGGGGACGGGTAACGTGATCCCCGCCCCGCCCCGTCCCCGCATATTAAATATATTATATAATTATCACTAAATATTATGTATATTTATTACTAAATATATTGTATGTCTATTTCTAAATATATTATTTATAAAGAATTAGATATAACTTTCATATTTAGAATGGTATTTTGATATTTTTTGTTACATTTTTTTTACTTGTGTTACTTTTTTAGATAAAAAAAATGGAGAGTCGAAAGCGTTTGATCAAATAATTACGTATGACGTTGTGACTTTGTTCACATCAATATTTGGTAGTACGTAGAAACATATTTTGGAAATATGTGAGATTTAGACATCGACTATTATCGACCGAGTATATATAGTCTCAATACATTTCATTTAAAATATATCAAATAAGGGGGAAAATCCCCGATTACCCGTTGGGGATCCCCGTTCCCCGGCGGGGACGGGGACAGGGACGGGGATAGGGATAGAAATTAGGATCGGGGATTTGTTCATACTTCCCGCCTCATCCCGCCCCATTACCATCCCTAGTTGGAGTCCATTCCTTTTAGTATTTATTAGGACATTTTAAAATTGGAATAAGATAACTAATTGAAACAAAATAACTAAACTTAATGATAGATAATTTTATGTTGATTACTATTAAAAATCAATTTTTGACTTTACATGTTCTTTAAAATAATTATTTTATGCTAAAAAAATTATTCTCCTTTTTATAAGCATAAAGTGAAAAAGACGGTTATACCCTTGCGAAATCTTAAGTTCGTCTTTTGTGGCTTTGCTTTCACATACGTTTCCTACAGTCGAGTCCACGGCCAAGAACGGACCTATTAATCCCTGAGTGAGCTCCTGTATACACGTTCAATTTTTTTAGGATATAAAAGGTGTACCAGCTAAACTTTAAAATGCCCTCCATGATATTAGAAAGTATAAAGAAGATCAACTAAAAAATCGAAAATATATCATTTGACATCACCTGAACAACCAAAAAAATGTCTACCCAACTCAACCAAAAAGCTGAAAAGATCCATTGAAATCAACCCAAAAAGACCTATAAATCCTTCAAAATCAACCGAAAAAACTTATAAATCTTTCAAAATCAATCAAAAAACTTAAAAAAACCCTCAAAAACGAGAGAATTTTGCTAAAAATACATCCAACAATTTTTCATTTTAATTTGGTCCCCTTTTGCAAAACAATTGGGTGTGCCACTGCCCATGGGTTATCTGTGTTCAGCCATGGGTTTTTTGGCATTATAGATATAATATAGTGCATCCTCCTGTTTCAATTTACTGTGGGCACTCTTTGTTTATATAAATAAACATCTGGAATGCAATCCTCTTATAAACAATCATCTTCGTTTTTATGCGACTGAAAGAGAAGAGAGAGATATGGCGATGGAGATGGAGACACTACATGGAGAAATAGAGAAACTGGGTAGCCATTGTTATGCGGTTTTCTGTTTAGGAGTGTTGCTGATAGTGGTGGCGATATCCCACTTTGGTTTTTCCGATGATAAAGATCCGACTCCGACCCACCACCGTCGCCAATCAGAACGCCGATTTCGTGCCTTGCATCTGATGGAATAGTAAGCCAAAGGGTAGTCGGTGAGCAGAAGAAGCAACCCATTAACTTTCATCATGTTTTATAACTTTTTCTATGTTAATTTGTAAGCTTGTATATGGGATGCAGACCAAGTGTTTGTAGAAAAACCTCAATGACAAACAATCCTTTATTTGATAATGATCATAAAAATACCATATTCAACTAGAGGTAATTACTTTTTTTTTTTTTTGAAGACATAGCGGGATCGAACCAACGAACGACTACCACGAACACACGCACGCACACCTCTCCGGCGGTATCGGGCATCCACGGGCAACCCACTAATCCGCCGCTGTCCCGGCCCAGCTTACGCTAAACCTAAAGCCCAACCACAGTCTATGACTGGACTGGAGGCAGCCCAGTCAAAGACTGGACCAGCCCAAGGACTAGGTACTCCTCATGCCCTCAAATGTACCAGTGTAGTTGAATTAAAGAAAATCTTTGAAAATCAGTTGAAAATTTTGGAAAATCAGTTAGTAATAAATTTGATTTGGATTCTTACTCCTAAAAAATCGGGGGAATTTTTCAAAAATTAATTTAAAAAAACTAAGGAAAATATTATAACTAAAAAGACAATGAACTTTTCTACAGTTTAATCTAAATTGAATTTTTAGGCTTCTAACAAAATAAACTCTTAATCTATACTATATTATAAAACAGACATAAAAAACTCTTAAAAACAAGTATTAAAGTTTAATGTATAGTTATTTAATGCTAATTACTTAAAAACAACCATTAAAGTTGTATGTACTGCATTTAATGCTACTTATTAATTTTCAATCATTATCTCTAACCATTTTAACTCCTTAAAATCATTTCTCATTTTAACTCCCCTAAAATAACTCTCAGCATAATTAAATATAGTATAAAAATCAAATTTTAAATATAAAAAATATAAAATATAATTAAAAAAAATCTGACAAAATATTTTATAAAAAAATTATATTATTAAACCAAAATAAATTACATTATATTATTAGGTCTAAATTAAACAAATTTATATAAAAAAAATTATTATCACCCTCTCACAACCATCCAAAAGCGTAATGTAAATCGACAAAAAAATAAAAAATAAAATAAAACATTAAAATCGTGATGTATCTAGTTGTATTGCGCGATACACTTCTAGTATTATATAAAAGTAAACATTTTTTTATTTTATTTTCAATTCCACTAAATATAAATATATGTGGTTTTCAAGAAATATAAATTTGAATAAAATAATAAAAATGTAATTGTTAAACAATCAAATAAATGATTGAAATCATCATGTGTAATCAATCAATCAAATATATTTAATAAAAGAAAATCTTTGATAATTGGTCAAACGGTTGGAAAATTTGAGGAACAATTAATTAAGAAACCCTCTTTCTTTCTGTTGATAATAAATACATGTATCTCATTTAAAATTTGAGTTTAGATTAACATCAGACGATTGCTCAAACATTTACAATTTTTTTAAAGGAAAAGTCCAAAAAAACCCAATGGACTTTAGTGTTTAGGGTGATTAAATTATTGGACAATTTTTTGGAACAAATAAGTCCTTAGACATTTCAAAACACACTAAATAAATCTTTGGACTTTTCTAAACCTGTTAAATACATCCTTATTACTTAAAAATGTAACTTGTAACCTACATAACAGATAAAACTACATATTGAAAAAAACAAAAAAGATGTTTCCTACTTCATCCCCCTACAGATTAAAAAATGGGAAAAATAATTAAAATAGTCAATCTTATCAAACAAATTAATTTTTTAAACACTTTTCAAATTCTCTTTTTAAAATAGTCTAAGTTTATGCATAATTTTTTTTTTTTGCCTTAAGAATTGTTTTTGGCAAAAAGAAATATAATAATAAAAAATATAAAACATCTTTATAATTTGTTATTTAATTTACTTTATATTTTCTGTTTTTTTTAATTTCAGTTAACGTTTTATTATATTAACACACATAATCGTATATTAACTAAAATACATTAAAAAATATGTTCTTTTTTCATATTACACAACTATAATTGTCTCGTCAATGCGTTTAAAATGAGCTTAGTATTGAATTTTTTGGATTTAATTTCATATTATTAAATATCATAAATACGTACGAATTATATTTAATATTTATACTTTCTATCCTTTTAGGGTTATTTATTTAATAATATAAGATAAATTTGTAACTATAAGTATTAAAAATAGTTCGTACGTATTTGTGATATTGAATAATATAAGATTAAATTCAAAAACAATATTGAGTTCATTTTGAACATATTGACCAAACGATTATAATGATATAATTTGTAAAACAAGAAACCAATTTTTTTTAATATATTTTAGTTAATATACGATTATGTGTTAACATAATAAAAATGAAAAATGAAAAATTAATGCATATAAAATAAATCAAATAACTAATTATAGCTTTATAAGGATGGAAAGTGTATTTTTTTCTAAAACTATAAGCAAAATGAATATTTATACATAAAATTTTCTATGTAAAGATGTTTTTTATCTTATTTTTTGGAAAAAAAAATCCTTACACAGAAAAAAAAAACATTATGTGTAAACTTTAACTATTTTAGAAAAAAAAAAAAAGCTTTGAAAAGTGGTTAAAAAATGAACTTGGTTGATAAGATTGACTTATTTCAGTTAATTTCCTCATTTTTAGTTTGTAGGTGGATAAAGTATATGACATTTCTTTTTTAATTTGTAGTTTTACATGTTATGTAGGTTGCAAGTTACATTTTTTAAGTAATAAGGTTGTATTCAACAGATTATCAAAAGTCCAAGGATTTATTTAACGGATTTTGAAATGTCCAAGGACTTATTTGCTCAAAAAAATTGTCCAGAGATTTAATCACTCCAAACCCTAAAGTCCGTTGGTTTTTTTTTTGAACTTTTCCCTTTTTTTAAATGTTGATGAAAACAATAAGTTTCACGGCAAATTAAATATATTTATCATCTTTAAGGATAAATTATAAATATATATTTTTCTTAGAGATATGTATGTATAAAATATTAAAATTACACTACTAAAAAGTTGACCTTTTTCGACGGCCATTTTCAGCGGACTTTGGCCGTCAGAAAAGGTATGATTTATGTAATATACTCTAATTTATTAATATTATCTATACTATTTAATAAAAATTCTAAAACAGTTGCTTTGTACAAAACAGTTTCTTGTACAAGTCGGTTCTTCCGATTCCCACAACCCATGTCTCCCTCTCCCCCCTCATCTCATTTTTCTTCCTCACATCTTCAACCTCCATGGCTTCCAAGCTTCTGCGACATGCCATTTTCGCACCCGCAATCTGCTAATCGTCTACTTCAATTTCGCCTAGGTTAGTATTTTGTAAACCACTACACAATTGATTTTTTTGGTCAATTTCATGTGGGTTTTGCAACATATTACTGATTTTCACGAACTCTGGATTGAAATTCTACTTGGGTTTCGCAAATTTTGGGATTTACGTCAATTTGACGAACTCTCGCTTGGAATTGAACTGTGGTTTTGAAAATTTAGGGATTTTGGTCAATTATTTGCTTATATTTCATTTGGGTTTTGCAAACTATCACAGACTTTGATATTATGTTCATCAAGCTTTTTTTCAAAGTTCTAAACCAGTACAACAGTTGATTTTTTCGCTTGGAATTGAACTGTGGTTTTGAAAATTTAGGGATTTTGGTCAATTATTTGCTTATATTTCAAATGGGTTTCGCAAACTATCACAGATTTTGATATTCTGTTCACTAACCTTTTTTTCAAAGCTCTAAACCACAACAGTTGAATTTTTGGTCAATTATTTGTTTAAATTTCACGTGGGTTTTGCAAGTTATCACAGATTTTCACGAACTGTGGCTTGTAATTTAACTGGGGTTTTGCAAATTTTGGGATTTTGGTCAATATTTGCTTAAATTCCAAATGGGTTTTGCAAACTATCACTGATTTTGGTCAATATTTGCTTAAATTTCAATTGGGTATTATTGAATGTTCTCATGCTTACTTCTCTCATCATCACAGAATTACCAACAAGACTTGCAACCAAATCCAGCTTCTCATCCTTTAATGGTATTAGGAAGGTTTTGATTGTTATCTGGTTTTTAAGCATGCACAATGGTGTTACAACTTCCATTAAACCACAACAAATCACGTATATAGTTTTAGGGATTGATAATTTTGACACCACAAACATATCTGACTTCAATAAGAGAGATCAGAATAGCTTGGTCAGTTCTCTATGACTTAAATATAACGAGTAACATGTACTACCCTATGTCTTATAGAGATCAAATAATTTGTTGTAGGATCCCACACTCCTTAAATTTGCTTGGACTGAGCTTCTTGATGAAATGAACAAGTCAGCAACAGTCGAAGAATTAGCCGAGGGATGTATGCTTCAATTGATATTTGATGTTTCATTGTCTCTCAGTTGACCTTTTCACATTCTTACAGCTGATTTTTGGTAGTGTTGTACCTGTTGAGAGCTAGAGCTATTGCGCCCCTCTCTTGCTACCAAGAGATGAAATTTACTTCACTTCGCTTGACAGCAAAGGCTCTTGTTCTGTTTAATAAATAAATAAAAGGCATTGCCCAATTTATTATGTCTATGTTATATTCTGTGTTTTTAATTATTCATAATAAATAACCTTAGAATAATGTATTCTAAATGTCCCTAGTTAAATATTATGTTGGGTTTTAAGGTTGAAGTAATATGATAATGACTAGCATATGTAGGGATTCATATAGAGATATTGAATCTACATATGGGTACAAAATGGAGATTTTGTGTATCGGACGTGACTCGCTATGAGAACACTTCATTGGATGTCATGTGAGTGTCATAAGTGTTTCTCATGTGGTCAATGTACATGTAATTCTTTGACTTGAGAAATATGGAGTTTGCTATGTGTGAGTAATATATTTTGACATTTGTTCTAATCATTCCGTAACTGGGTGACAGAATTATTGTTGGGTATGTTATAAATCACATGGTAGAACTAGCATGTATCGAGATAGGATTTGTCCCTCTTTTATGACGGGAGTGATGTCTCTAGGCCCCTTGATAAATATATATTAAGGGAATGCATGCATGCTCAGATAAATGATATATGAGATATCAATTTCTGTTTTTATTAGTATATTAGGGAATTAAGAAACTATAGATTGGACATAACGAGAATGACACATTTAACGTCTCGTGTTCAATCTAGACATCAAGGACAAAGGAATTAAATGTGTAAACTAAAATTGACTACAAATCGATAATTTGTTGTATCACCAATTCTCGTCATTTGGGTGACGATGATGTATTGCTAGATACCGCTCATCTTTTATAAATATAAATACGAGATTTATATTTATTACCAACATGTCAAGAACCCATTGGGTCACACGCTTTGAACATATCCGAATAAGGAGTTTCAATAATTAAAATGTTTAATTATTATATCTGATTTGTATTGTTTAATCTAATTAAATAAAAATCAGATATTATTTTGTTGGACATTAAATAAGTTGACTAAGTATGGTTATGTAAGAAAGTGATGGTGCATGACCACTCTTACACTCAAGTAAGGTGTGGAGATGATGGTGATCTTTTAGGTCATACTTCCATCACCATATATAATGTATGACATTGTATACAATTGTTGTTCTTGCAATTCTGTCTAAAATCACCTACAACTATATGCTCCCTTTCCTTTCTAAGTTTTGAAACTGTGACTAGCATCACGAGAAGGCAAAGGATTCAGATTGTTCGCGTGGACATCGTGGAGGCATCAAACTTGATTTGTTGCTGTGATTCAAAGTCTCGTTAACTGTGAGGTATAATTTCGAAACACCCGATTTATTCCGGTTCGTATGGGTCCTTGGAGGGTTACGATTTTATTTTCCGCTGTGCTTAACCCAACATGAGTGACATAGTGTGTTTGTCTTTTTGGTGATCAACCATGCTAAAAATCGATCGCTTTTTCTTGTTTCACTACATTCTTATTTATTTTTTATTGTTAAAGAGTAACCGTCGTTTTACTATCAGGAACTTCAAGTAAAAGATATTGATTTATCAGCTCAACCCAAATGTCAAAACGCTACGGGCAACAGTTTAGGCCTTAAAAAAGTTACTAAACACAAAATAGATGGTAATGGTGCAAAGAAAACATCTTCGGTTAGAAGTGGATCAGTTGTTTCAGATGTACACCCGAAATAATCAGTTCCTAACCATAAGGGTTGTGGTGTGGTGGTTAGAGATCGGGGACTTCATAGCGGTTGCCCGAGTTCGAGCCCCACTCGCAACACTTGTGGCTACTGAGGATAATCTCAGGGCTGCACGCTTTAGCAGCTGGGCCGAAGGCCCAAATTGCCAGGGATTAGTCTGGGCTAAAGGCCCAGGATACCCTTCCAAAAAACAATCAGTTCCTATTGAGAATAAGAGCAAAAATTCGAAACCTACAGTTGTTCAAGTTAAGGCCCATCTTTCTAAGGTACATTTGCTTCACCACATACTTTTATTCGGCTTTCTAGAGATTACCCTTTATGCACCTTTACCCTCGTGCATTTGGTCTATTGGTTAACGTTTTTCAGTTTTTTTTGAAAGGCATACGATTTTTATGAAAGCCCCCTTCTCCGCTCCATTTCCTCCCCCAAGATCCTGATTCACACAAGATAAATCTTCTAATCGATAATTAAGACAAAAAAAAAACTTGTATTGCATTAATTCTAAGACCTTCAGAATCTATTCTCGAGCCTTCACAATCTTAGATTAGACCTGAGTTTTTTCGGATCTCCAATATGTGTTCTTGTGGTCTCCATAATCTTTTAGTATTGAATATTTTATCCTATTTCAACCATTAAATTCAACCAGATAGAACTAATTAACCGAACCTCAATCCATCTAGTTACTGATCAACAATTACATGGCAAGGATTATGGTAATTAGTAGGGTGGTCCATCTTTATTAACTTCTAGCATGTGTTTCTATGAGCTGGTTTAAGCATATTATTGTGCTTATTAGCGTTTTTAATTATATGCCACCTGCAGATGGATGGGGAGTCTCTTGATAGGCTTTTGAGCTCAACGAATGTTTATAAGGCCATATTGTTCTATGCTTCCTGGTGTCCGTTTTCTAGGAATGCACAACCCAAGTTTGATGCTCTTGCTGCAATGTATCCCCACAAATTAAGCATGTAAAGGTTGAACAATCTTCGGTCCTTCCAAGGTAAATCATTGCCTTTAATTCTATTTCCATTTTCCATAATCAGCAATTCATTCAGGAGTACTACATTTTGTCTAATAAAGAGCCTGTATGGCTGTGTGCTTTCATTTCTGCCCAGCCTGTAACTATTCATAACGGTGGCTAGAAGCTAGATTTGTCCAATATTTTCTTCTTTTTACTGAAATAAACTTAGTGGTCTATCCCATAATCCATTGCACGAGTTTTTAGGGTGATTGATAACCAAGAATATTGATGTGTTTCGGATGGCAGGGTAAGATTTTGTTCTCTCATTAGTAGATAGCTAGCTAGGAAGTATTAGGATTTTTGGTTCAGAATAGCAAGTCAACTTGAATTTTGTTTTCCTAAGAGACGTCCCATGGTTTAGCTTACAATTTTGTATTTTTTCTAAACATCTCCTGAAGTAGTTCGGTTCCATATTGTTATTCCTATATTTGCAATAAGTAGGGACACAACCTGATTTCTTCTTCTTGTTGGTAACAGAGTCCGGATATGTTTTTTTGTACATACTTTTACCTGCTTCATGTGATCCTTGCAGTGTTTTCTCAAGACACGGAATTCATAGTGTTCCCTCAATTTTAATGGTAAATGGAACGACCCGAGTGTAGTATCATGGTCCAAAAACTTTACACTCCCTTTCGGACTTCTATCAAAGAACTACAGGTAGCATTTTAATAATTTGGTTTTAGCATATTTTTTGTACTTGTGATGTATGTCATGGTTATGGAATTATGCATCTTTTTGATTTATCTCTTCTACTCTATTAAAATTCTAAAACAGTTGGACTGTTTTTAGAGAGCCAAATTCTTCTGATCAAAGTTGTCGTCTCCAGTTCTTCGGCGGTTTATCTCCGGCGACGGTTTGATTTTCCGATTCTCTGTTCATATTTATTCACCGCTATGTTCACTTGTACCAGGCATACGATTGTCAATTCTCTTTCGAAATTAAGGTTAGTAATTCTAATTTTGTACTCGTAAGTTGCAAATTGGATATAGATTTGTATATATAGTTTTACAACGCTTAGATTAGGAACGAATTTTCTCCGGTTAACTATGTTCAGAACTTCAGATTTATCTGGATGAAATTAATGATGAACGCTTAGATGTATGAATCGGGTAATATATATAGCTTCCTGTTGAAATAATTTAAGATATGATCACATCTGTAGAGTTGTAATATCTGTGATTTTGGTAAGGAATATGTGTCAAAAAATCAGATTCATACTTGCTTCTCTAGCAATATCTAAATCTTAGAAATCATGCATGAACTATGTTCCAAACTTGATATTTAACTGGATGAACTTTTAATGATGAACGCTTAGATGTATCAACTAATGATCTGTTTGAGATTGCAAAAGATGGAGTTCTTATCTGGTGATCTTCAGACCTAAGCTGTTTGTGTATGTTGCTATTAATTGATAGGCTTATGATACTTATTTTGCTAAGTGCTAACTAGAAAATGTTACTTTAATTGATGCAGTAAACTTATTAATGTGGCAGTACTAGGGAAAGTGATGAAAGAGCCATTAATACTAAGACATGAGAATCACACACTAGGCCTCAACTCTGCCAAGGCCTCAAGGATGCACTGTGGTCAACATAGAAAGGACTTCATTGAAGGAAGGGTGAGTATGCTCATTTGGTGTTTTTGTTCATAATGACATCCAAGAAATTCCTTGCAAGAAAATAATCGTTTTGCTGTATCCAAGAAGTAAATTTTCCTGTTCACAGTTACATGCAATCTTCTATGTTACTTTACTTCTATGATGATGTCATTTGTGGGCAAAGTCTCGAAACCATACTATTTGTGTATGAGACTAATAACAACTATTGAGGTTATGAGAACCAAGCAGTTTAAACTATTCTTCAGTAAGATCGGATCGTGAGACCGTTCAAACCACCAAAATTTGTCCGATTTTATCATGGTTCGACCGGTTTAAACGGTCGTGCAGTTTTTTTAACACCTTGAAATTACAAGTGAAATACAGTCGAAATATGACAAATAACAGCAGAAATTGATTGGAGTTCGAGTTTATGCAATTAATCAAAGATGGATGGTGCAAATCTAAAAGCGATGAATTCAAATTCTTGAC
Source organism: Arctium lappa (assembly GCA_023525745.1). Lineage (NCBI taxonomy): Eukaryota > Viridiplantae > Streptophyta > Magnoliopsida > Asterales > Asteraceae > Arctium > Arctium lappa. The sequence continues at coordinate 12,691,817 of CM042056.1, read as the reverse complement.
AAACACACAGAGGCCATTCATTCGAGTAGTGTATGTTTTTACAGAGAAATACATTAATGATTCATACATGTTTGTATGAGACCTTGATTCGATCTCAATTGAATGTAAGTACAGACAATGGAGCTGTTGGTTTTACATCGTCACGCAGATTAAATATGAACATCTTATATGTTGACAATTGAATATGAATGGTAGTTCTTAATGTCCTGTCATTATTGTTGGATTAAGGTTTAACATATTTGGTGAGAAATTTATTCCTAGATTGAAATTAAGTGAATAATCCTATATATCATTTTGAATTATTTTAATCGTATCAATGTTAGGTTAAATTTACTGGGTTGGGTTCCGGTGAGAAGTTGAGTTAACGGTGAGAAGTGGTTACCAACCGTTGGATGAGGAATTGATGCACATTAGGATGAGATGCACCGAGATGTACCAGATCAAGTCTCTTCTAAGCCACAATTAATGGGAGGGCTTGAGATTAAATGAGATCAACGGTTTAAGTCCACTTCTCACGCTTCTTACCATTAACTCAACTTCTCACACGATCCTTCGCCTAAATTCGCATTGGGATTAGTTAAATTGTGAATTGGGATGTTTAAATAAATTGTTTGATTACTTTTGATGTGATTATATTGGGTTTAATTCATCCAGACGTGTTTATTTTCATCACTCACATGCTTGGCAACTATTTGAATGATTACCTGAAATAATACCTGGAAGGTTATTTTACGGGGAAATCACTTGAGTGAAGTATCGGAGCATAAACTTTAATCACCTAAGTGACAATTTTACTAACCTTTTTATTTGCACTTGCTTCGTGTAATAGGAATAAACAACTTACCAGTGTGATATAAAACCACATATATCCATAAAATTAACGTCGAAAAGGAAGGAAATTGAACAAAAAATGAAACACAATTTACAAGAAAGTTAACCCTCGCGCCACATCGTGAGCGGATATATGACTAGTATATAAAGAAAATATTCCGGGGCAATTTTGTCATTTTGACAGTGTTGTCCTGTCCTGTTCTGTTCTAGTCATACCAAACATATAACAGATAATTAGTCCTGTCCCGTCCAGTCCAGTCTCATCCAGTCTGCATACCAAACGCTGTCTTAGTTTTTCTATCACATTTATAACGACATAAATATATTTTCACCAAACAAAAACATATAATTTTTGGACAAACTTGCCCCCACACCTTTGTCAATTGAGTTACACATCAGTATTTTCGATCAAGTGTTAAGTCGCTTTCCCAGTCAAATTGACTTATTTCTCGATCATTTTAACTCATTTAGTTTATATATATAATATTGATCGATCTAAGTTGTATATATCATCTAGCATAAAAAGACAATAATATTCCAAGAATGACACTTAAATTTTGAGTTATTCCATGGCGGGATTGGTTGATATTTGTAATTCAAAACATAACCTCAAATACCATAAATGGATGTATAAACTAGTTTGTATTTGTATTTATTTTATTCTGAAATGATATTCAATTAACATAGTGTAACAACCCAAAACTAGAGCAACCCAAATGTTTCACTCATAATAAAGAATGGACTTCTTTGTCCCAAACGATAATGAAACCATTGACAGAAATAATCCCATGGTTATAGCGAAACCACTTAAGAGGTATTATTACAAATTATTAGTCGAAAAGTCTAAAATATCAATCAAGGTTCAAGATGCAATAACCCCTTCCTCAACTCGGATAACATCTTACCCTTGGCTTTACGAAGGAATGCCCTGAAATGCATTTAGAAGTTGGAATAGCGTGGGTTAGACCGAGAGGTCTAATGAGTAATTCTTGATTCAAATCATTTAGAAAAAAAAAACACAAGGATAATCAAAGTTCACACGTAAAGCTACTTAAATGCGATCTCGAAAGAACACATTTCCTATGGATAACTAGCCACGGTATAATTATAGTAGTCGCATCAATCATATTGTATAGGTGATCATTCCGGCAAGATCGCAATCAAGACCGGCAATGAAACCCCGTGAAACAATTTCACGGTTAACTCCCTCAACTTCATGTAGACTATCACAGTCTCACATCCATCATTCCTATTGTGTAAGTTATCCATTTCAGATAATGGTATAACATATCAATCCATACATAAAACAAACCAGTTGACACAAAGCATGTATCGATCGTCAATATATAAATCTCACTCGAAAATGCATTTCATAAAAGATACTATGTTTAATGTTGACGATATTAGATAAATTCATTCAACCTCATGAGCCTTTTGAGAGCTAGGGGGCTTTCATTTACTCTTTTATTTACATATTAAGTCCCTGAAGAATAGAATGGTCCACAAACTCAACCCTAGACTTCCATAAATGAACAGAAATAAGGAAAGGGTTATTACACGCAATCTGCCGATGGTTTGTCTGTGTTCTGCCATGGGTTTTTGGCATTATCACCAACAAAATGCTTCATAGTAATGGATTAAATTATTGACTTTTTCGAATCTCGATGATGATCATAAATACCATATTTAACTAGAATTTATTATTACATGAATTTATACTTCCAATTTCTAGCTTATTAAACACTATTTTAAGAAGAAAAAAAAAATAATTATCGATAACCCTAACCGATTTTACATGAAATTAACTCAACTCCTAAGAAGTAAGAATCAGTGTTCAAAAAGACGCGTCATAGCGCAAGACGTGTCTCCGCCGTTACGAAATGACCCATAACGTTTCTGTAAGGCGTGACTCACGTTATGGCGCCTTAAGGCGCGCCATGGCGCGCGTTTTTTCTAAGACGTAATTTTTTTTTCAAAAATAAATATTTTTTTTAATTTTTTAATTTTTTTTATCTTTTGTGTTTTTACATTTTTAACTTTAGATTTAACACTTTTATAGATTTATCCAATCACATCATTCACAATTTCACGAAGTCAAAAACGTTATGGACTCGCGATTAAAACGAAGTTGGATAATTGTTTTTCTAAGTTCTATTTTGAATATTCAATCAAAAACTAATTATGTACTAATAATTTATATGATTTTATTCTAACAATATGAATGTACATTCTTTAATATCATTATTTGATTAGAATAATATATATAAAACATATATGTATATATATATATAATTTTGAATATGACATACAAATTTGTCGCCTTATGTCACGCCTTGAAAAACGTCGCGTCCTCGCCATGGCGTATAAGGCTTAAGGCTTGACCTCACCGTCACGCCACGCCTCATGCCATTTTGAACCTTGGTAAGAACCACCATTTAGAGCTTTAAACTCCAAGGATAAATGAACCATAAAACCAATTGAAAATTCATCAGCCCAAAAAAGAAACCCTTTTCAACTGTAACAACCCAACATAATTTTCAAACTAAATTGATTCCAGAATTCCCAAATTATAGCCCAATGGATATATCAAAAAAGGCCAAACCAGCAAGCAAGCATCATAAAGAAAGTACATTTTAAACCATTTAATGTCAGCAAATACAGTCTCTGTTATTTACATTTCATACTGGCAATCTATCTATCTTTTAACAAATTAATACCCACATGGATTGGTGAATCATGAATGATATGAAACCCCATGCATCAAAAAACAAAATAACTCATTCAGTATAAACAATTTTCACCATATATACCCATCTAACCAATTGTTGATGAAACTAAAACCTCCCAATCTCTCCGCCGTGATGGAAGTCAAAACCACCAATCTCTCCTCCGCCGTCGTGGAAGTCAAAACCACCGTGCACGGTGGTGCTGCTGCTGCTGTTGTTGGTAGTCATGATATGCATCGTCTGAATGTTGTTGTTGTTCCATCCCATTTGAATTTGATCAAACACATTGTTTGAACCGAACCACCCCGGAGTTTTGTTGATCATCATCAATTCATCAGCTCTCATCAAAACCTTCTTCTTCAACTCTTCCAATGAACAAAGATACTGCTCCAACTCCTCCACCGCCATCCCATCAACACCCTCCTCGTACCACCGTAATCCGTCGTCGCTCCTCCCTGGAATCAACTCTCCTCGCTTCTTCTCCATCTCCAACTCCCTTGAAACCTCCATGTAATGCTGATTGAACTGGCTCATGGGAAGCAACGGTGGTTGACTGTTCTGCACGGCGGCACTGGTGGTGTGGTCTCTTGTGGTGGTGTTTTGATTGAGATAACGGTCGATAAGAAGGTTGGGATTGGGGTGGCCAAACGCAAAGACTCGACCGCCGGGAGAGTTGACGAAGATGGCGATCTGGGCTCCGGTCAAGACGCAGAGTTCCGACGCTTTCTTGAAAAGTCCGGTGCGGCGTTTAGAGAATGTGACTTGACGGCTGTTGGTTTCTTGTATTTTCTTGATTTCGATCTTCTTCCGGCCTTTCGTTTTCTTCTTCATGCTAACAACAGTCGCTATAACCATGGTGGTTATTGGTGGTGGTGATGGTGATGGTGAATTCAAAGGCGGTGTGTAATTTTTTTTTTTTTTTGAAAAATAAGTAGACGTGATGATTTATTTATAGTAGAAAAAGGGTTTCCTAAATATTAAAATTCGGTAAAGATTTTCTTACCCTGAAAATTCGGGGGTTGATTGAATGATTTGTTAAAAGAATTAAAATTATCAAAAATTAATTTAAAGATTAAGTAAAAAAATTTAATTAAAGGGATAATGGTTAAATGTACAAGTGCTGATTTAGGAGTTGTTTGGAGAATGAAAATAAAATGACAGAGGTTAAAAATGAGAATATATTAATAAAATAATAATATTATTAAAATCACCACTTGGTTGTGGCCATCCAACATCTTCTTTTATGTTGACCAAATATTTATATTTTATGGTGTGATACTTTTTATTTAGTTTGTTTTTATTAATCATCTTCTATTAAGTTAACCAAGTAGTGGTTGTGACTTGTGAGTTTAAGACTTGTCTTCATGCTTCTATCCAAAAAATGCTTTTGCTATTGCTAGGTTTGGATATTAATGAAATTTAATTTTTAAGGGATGCTACTTGTTATTTTTTGCAAACCATAGGGATCAATTTTGCATTTAATTTCTTATTTAAATTCATAGAGGGACCAAATATGTTATAAACTATAAAAGGGGTTTTTTAATCCCTGAATTTTAGGAGGGACCAAATATGTTACCAAACCTAGAATAGATGAATGGACAAATTTTGTTGATCCAAACTCTCTCAGCGATTTGATAACGACCCTCTTCTATACTTAGTGAAAATTACGTTTTAATATGTATTAGTGTTTCACCATCAGCGATCAGACTGAGTCTGTTCAGTTATCGCTGATAGTCTGTCTTATAAACATTTATATGTATGTGTTTCACTATCAATGATCAGATTGAGTCTGTTCAGTTATCACTGATAGTTCCTAAAGTAAACAGCCAACGTAATCCCTGAAGACAAGTCTCGCGTCAACAGATGTTCATAGCTGAATCAAAGACGAAGCTGCTGAACAAAGAGAAGTCTACTAGTGACCTGATGCGGATATCAGTGAAGCAAAGACAACTCTACTTATAAGCGAAGGAACATGAGAAAAAGCTTCAGCGATAGCTGAACCTCTTTATCTCTGAACTTAGAGATACTCAGCGATCAATCGATCACAAAGCTTATGCCTCAAGTTTCCTTTTGTCTATCCTTGCACAACCTAGTACGATGTGTCAGAACGGACAAGTCTCTGCAACCATTCGTACAACAACTCTGTCAACTACACTGTTCATGACCCGACCGAGAGCATGTCTCCCAAAAGTCAGACTCCCAAAGCCAATCAGTGAACGCCACATGTAAAATATCCTGCCATGCATTTAATGCATAGGGTATAAATAGGAAGTTCACCCCTTCATCTGAAGGTGCGCTTCATCCTTGAACTCAATATAGAAACCCTTGTTTTCTATATCTCTTAATCCCCTCTCTCTGAATTTCTTGTGCAATTATCTTAGTGTTTCTTAAGTTTGTTTAGATTGAGTCTGTCTTAATCTTATTCCGCAACAAACTTGTAAATTGTATTTTGATTTATCAATAAACAATTTATTAAACTTTAAATTCTGTGTTTGTATTCAACCCCCCCCCCCCTTCTACAAACTTGTTTAGCACCTTCGGGACCAACAAGTGGTATCAGAGCGGTTTGTTTAAATCTAATAAACAAGATCTTGCTGTATACTCTTCCTTGCTATTCTAAAATGGCATTAAACACAAACACAAACTACTATGATAATGGTTCACTTTCTAAACCTCCTCGATTTAGCAGAGATAACTTTTCTCTATGGAAAAATCGAATGATGCTATTTCTTGAAGGTGCGGATCCTACTATACCTGAATATATAGAAAACGGACATTATGAACCTGTTAGAATTATAGCTGCGGTTCCCGCCACTGCCACCACTGAAGCTGTCCCTGAACGATATGTCGTTAAGGAAATAAGACAGTGGAGTGATGAAGATAAAAAGAAGGTAGGCATAGATGCAAGAGCAAAGACCATTATTTCAATGGCTCTGCCTGATGAAGTTTTCCATTCCATCATGCATCTGAAAACTTCTAAAGAAATGTGGGAAACCATATGTGTTCAATATGAGGGCACCACTGAAATCCAAGAGACTCGAAAGATTAACTTGGTAAGACAGTATGAAAGTTTCATCGCTGGTAAAAATGAATCTCTTTCTGACGTCCATCAGCGGTTTAACTGCCTAATCATTGACCTAAGAACTGTTGGTAGGACCTATTCTAATTCTGAGGTCCTAACAAAATTCTTGGAATGTCTTCCTGAAAGCTGGGACAGTTATTCAATATGTCTTAAGCTGACAAAAGACTTACATACTCTCTCTTTAAGCACTCTGTATGGAATATTGCTCAACTATGAGCAATCAACTCTTCTGAAGAAAAATCTTGTAAAAGATTCTAAAGATTCCAAAAGTACTCCTGTTGCTTTAGTCTCTTCAGAGATAATTCCATCTCAGCGATCTACTCTCACCATCACTGAGTTAGACTCTGAATCTGAGGATCTATCAGACCCTGATCTTTCAGAGTTTGATGAGTCCTTAGCACTCTTGACAAACTCTTTTAAGAGATTTGCAAGAAAGAGTAACTTCCGAAGAAGTAAACCTCTCTCTCTTACTGAAAAGCCAAAATCAACTCCGGTTGATAAGGCTACTGCCACTTGCTATAACTGTGAAAAGATTGGACATTTTGCTAGTGAGTGCAGGTCGAAAAAGGTCTTCAAACCTTCTACCTCAAGAAGATCCAGTGATGACAAATACCATAAGCTGAAGAACAAATATCAAAAGCTGAAAAGCTATCAGCGAAAAGGTAAAGGTCTCATCGCTGAAGAACACGACTGGGCTGAATCAGAAGAATCATCTTCTGATGAAGAAGAAGTTGCTAATCTTTGCCTCATGGCTGAGATTAAAGAAGAAGTGGAAGAACCATCTGAACCTTCTATGAGCTACATATCATCTCAGGTATCTATCTCTACAAATCCCTCTCTACCTGAAGCTGAGAGAAGTCGCGCCGTTGATGTGCTGACGATTGACCTTTATAATGCCCTAAACGACAAAACTCAAGCTGAGAATAAAAATGTTCATTTAACTCAAGAGCTGGAGAAATGTCATGAAAAGATCAAAGAACTAAATCTTTTAGAAGAAAAGTTGAAAGATCAAGTCATTATAAATGAAATCATCAGTATTGAACGCGAACAAGCCATCGCTGCTCTAAAAACAGAAAAGGCTCATGTTGAAAAATGGTGCAAATCATCAACAAAGATCTCTGAGATAATAAATGCTCAAACTCCTGATAGTGATAAAACCGGTCTTGGTTTTTGGACACCTCAGGACGATCCTAAGGAAGAAAGTTCCTCGCTTAAGTTTGGAACTTTTGTCACCTCTTTCTTTGACACTTCTTATAATCAATTCTATCCCTGTTCTTCTTCAAATCACATCCCTGAGGAAAAACCCAAAGACACTAAGTCTACGGATAAAGGAAAGTCCATTCTCCTTCCTCAGAAGGCAACCAGGAAAGCAAAGCTGAAAGTTCCTTCTAAATCTTCAGCTAAGCAATCCTCTAGCTCTGTGATAGAAATCTTTGATCTCTGTCCTCCAAAGCTGAAGATTGATCTTAAAACCTCGAGATCTAAAGAAATGAAAATTCCTCCCAGATCTCAAGAGAAAAGTCTTCTTGGACCTGGCCCTGCTCATCTTAAACTTGCAAAACCTTCTACTTCTGATCCTAAAACCATTTTTAGATATATAAAATGTTATCATTGTGGTTTTACTGATCATATTGCAAGTAAATGTCCAACTGCCACTGAAGCTGATAAAAAAGCTAAAGTGAAGAAAAATGTTTCTAAAGATAAGAAGGTCACCAAGGCTGAAAAATCAACCAAGGTGAAAAATACCACTAAGGTTAAGAAATTAACCAAAGTGAAGATTACCACTAAAGCTGAATCTTCATCAGCTGAGAATACTACTGAACTTACCTTATCCACTAACTCTGAAGGACCCATTGAAAAGTGGGTACCAAACAACGTTTAATCTTCCTTATGTGTACAGGGATCAAAGGGCATCTGGTATCTTGATAGTGGATGCTCTCGTCATATGACTGGACAAAGAGACCTGCTCACTGAATACAAGGAAGAGAAAGGTCCCTCTGTGACCTTTGGTGGAAATGGTAAAGGATTTACCCGAGGGTTTGGTGTCCTCAGCAATGGGACAACTACCTTTCGAAGAGTCGCTTATGTAGATGGACTGAAGCACAATCTTCTAAGCATCAGTCAGCTATGTGATAAAGACTATGAAGTACGCTTTACTAAGAAAGCATGTTCAGTGTTAAATGAGAAAGGAAAACTTGCTCTCAGTGGTCATCGCAGAGAAAATGTCTATGTAATAGATATGGACTCTACTATCACTGAAAACGTATGTTTTCTATCTAAAGCCTCTTCTGATGTCAACTGGCTATGGCATAAAAGGCTCTCTCATCTAAATTTCAAAACCCTGAATTCTCTCTCATCTAAGGAACTAGTTTCTGGTCTTCCTCAGCACTCATATGCTAAAGAATCTCTCTGCTCAGCATGTGAAAAAGGAAAACAAACAAAAGCAAGTTTCAAGTCGAAACAAGTTTCCTCAGTAACAAGTCCTCTTCAGCTCTTGCATATGGATCTGTTTGGCCCTGTCAACATCCAATCAATAGCTGGAAAGAAATATACACTTGTCATTGTAGATGAATATTCTCGTTACACCTGGGTTATCTTTCTTCGCTGTAAGAGTGATACTCCAGAAGAACTAATATCTTTTGTGAAAAAGATGGAAGTGCTGAACAATCTTACTGTTCGTTCAATAAGAAGTGATCATGGAACTGAATTCAAAAATAGTTCCCTGAACAATTTCTTTGAGAACAAGGGAATCTCTCACAACTTCTCTTCAGTAAGAACACCTCAGCAAAACGGAGTCGCTGAAAGAAGAAACAGAACGATCATAGAAGCTGCTAGATCAATGCTCAGCGATTCTCATCTCCCTACTCAATTTTGGGCTGAAGCTGTAAACACTGCATGTTTTACTCAAAACAGATCGCTGATAATAAAGCGATTTGGGAAGACAACTTATGAACTTTTTGTTGGAAGGAAGCCTTCTATCAGCTTTCTTCATATCTTTGGTTGTCAGTGCTTTATCTTAAACAACAGAGATCAACTTGGAAAGTTCGACCCAAAAGCTGATGATGGAATATTTCTAGGATATTCCTCCATCTCCAAAGCCTACAGAGTCTTCAACAAGAGAAGACAAACCGTAGAAGAAACAATTCACGTCACTTTTGATGAAACTCGCTCAGCGAACTCCAAACCAATCGCTGACAATGAAGAGTTAAATGCTTGGATGTTTTCTCACTACAGAGAAACTGAACCTTTCTTCTCAAACCATCAGCATTCAGATCCTCCAGTCGCTGATGATGATCCAAACATTATACATCCTACCGCTGAATCCAACTCATGGGTTTCAGCTGAACCTTTAAACACACTCCTACCATCAAATCTGCCTTCGTCTGAAAACCTCTCCAGTGAATCTACTCAACAGTTAATCGCTGATGAACCTCAATCGTCCTCATCAGTAAACATTCAAATTGTTGATCCAACCTCTGAGTTAAGCAATAATGCTCCTGCTCAGCAATGGACCAAAGATCACCCAATAGATCAAATTCTTGGTGATCCAGATGCAGATATTCAGACACGACGAAGCTCAGGTAATATCTGTCTCTTTGTAAACTTTCTCTCCTTAATAGAACCAAAGAAGACTGATGATGCCCTCAGAGATCCAAACTGGGTCAGCGCTATGCAAGAAGAGATGACTGAATTTTCTCGAAACAAAGTTTGAAATCTCATTCCTAGACCATCTGATAAAACTGTAATAGGCACCAAATGGGTGTTTAGAAACAAGTTAGATGAACATGGAACTGTAACCCGCAACAAGGCTCGACTTGTTGCTCAGGGATACAGACAAGAGGAAGGCATAGACTATGATGAAACCTTTGCCCCTGTGGCCAGGCTTGAAGCAATTCGACTATTCTTAGCTTATGCAGTCTATAAAGACTTCATCGTGTATCAAATGGACGTAAAATCAGCGTTTCTAAATGGAAAACTGAATGAAGAAGTCTATGTAGAACAACCACCAGGGTTCTATGACCCTAAGCATCTAAATTATGTTTATAAATTGGATAAGGCTCTCTATGGTCTAAAACAAGCCCCTCGTGCTTGGTATGACACTCTCTCATCTTTTCTTATCTCTGAAAATTTTGAACGTGGCAAGATTGATAATACGTTATTTTTCAGAAAGATAAAAGGTCATATAATTCTTGTACAAATATATGTCGATGACATAATATTTGGTTCTACTAACCCATCTCTGTGTACTCGCTTCGCTGAAAGAATGAAGAAAGAATATAAAATGAGTATGATGGGTGAGCTGACATATTTTCTTGGTCTTCAGATTAAACAATCTGACAAAGGTACTTTTATCAGCCAAGGTAAATATGTTAAAGATATGCTGAAGAAGTTTGATCTTACTCAAACTTCAGCGATGAAAACTCCTATGGCACCACCCCTGACACTTAACAAAGATCCTTCTGGAAAACCTGTTAATGTCACTGCCTATAGAGGAATGATAGGCTCTCTGTTGTATCTCACAGCAAGCCGACCTGACATCATGTACTCTACTTGCTTATGTGCACGCTATCAATCTGAACCCAAGGAATCCCATCTGATCGCTGTAAAGCGAATTTTCAGATATCTGAAAGGAGCTCCTAACCTCGGTCTTTGGTATCCCAAAGACTCAGGGTTCGATCTAACTGGTTATTCTGATAGTGATTTTGCAGGATGTAAACTTGACAGAAAGAGTACCACTGGTGGATGTCAACTCTTGGGAGGAAAGCTGGTAAGTTGGACAAGCAAGAAGCAAAATTTTGTGTCCACTTCCACAGCTGAAGCTGAATACGTAGCCGCTGGAAGCTGTTGTTCTCAAATCTTATGGATGAGAAATCAACTGTTAGATTATGACCTTCAGTTATCAAAGATTCCTATCTATTGCGACAGCACTAGTGCTATCGCTATAGCAAATAATCCAGTGCTACATTCAAATACAAAACACATAGAGATCAGATATCACTTTATCAGAGACCATGTGATGAATGGTGATATTGAACTTCACTTTATCCCTACTGACTTTCAGCTTGCTGACATATTCACCAAACCTCTTGATGAGACAAGGTTCAACTTTCTCATCAGTGAGCTTGGAATGCTGAACCTTGAAGAATAATTCTTCAGCGTTCATGTATTGCGTCAGTAATCAAAAGTTCCCCTTTCATCATTCTCTCTGATAAATATTCTGACTATCAGGTATGTTTTCTCAATCCCTACAACTGAATCTTCATCCAGTTAAGATATTTTTTAAAATATAAATCTTAATCACTGAATCTTTCTTCAAATGATTAAAAGCTTTTTGAATTTAAATTTATCACTGATATTTATATTCAGTGATCCTTTTAAAAGAAAAATCTATCCCTATCTTTTCATCAGGGATACTTTCAAAAAGAAAATTCTATTGCTGATATTTTTTCTTCAGTGATAAATTCAAAACGGACAAATGAACAGTCTCTTTCTTAACTATGACGTCATTTGAACCGACAATCCACGACATGCCTTTTTCTGACACGTTCGTCCGTTGTTCTTCTATCCAATCACCTTCGTGGGACGTGTCCATGTCATGATGTGCATTTGTTTTCCCGCTTCTCTCACACTCTCTCTCCTCCTTCTCACATATAAAAGGAATGTTTTTTCCATTCTATCAATTTACGTTTTCTGGAAATACTTTCTAAGCAAGAATTCTCTCTCAAGCATTTTAGCATTCTCAAGCTTTCTGCATCATCCTCTTCAAGATCAACAGGTTATTCTTGATTTCTTATCTTAAATCTTTTCACATAAACCCCATTTATGGGTTTATAAGACTCAAATCTCATAAAATCATTTTTTTTGATTTTATTCTTTAAAAACCATTCTATTCTTTATTCAAAATTAATGGTTTTTCTTCTTATTCTTGAATCTTATTCTAAGATAATCTGTTTTTCTCTAAAAATATGTTGATTTCCTATGTTTCTTTCCCCAAATAGAAACTAGCAAATCTTCTTTATTTTACGACTAAACCTTTCTTCTACTCGTTTATCTACTCAATCAGAATGACTCAATCTGCACTTATCGCCTCAAAGAATGTCAAGTTCGCCATTTCTGACTCAGAGCTCCCAAAGAACAATCATCTTGCTCGCCTCGAGTTTGATGGTATCAAGTGCCCACATCTGGTGGAAGCTGCACAATTCCTAAGGCAATCCTTCATTGCCTATGCTATCATTGTGGATCCGACACCTTCGAAAGCTCTACTCCAGCAATTCTGGTTTACCGCTGAAGAAACCTATCTCACCAACAAGAAGGGTGAACAGGTTCCTGCTATATCCTTCAGCACTAAACTAGGCTCAGGGATGATGACTGCCCTAGGCCTGAGGAAAGCTCTGCGTTTCCCCGACAAATCCAGGAATGGATTTGATGCCCTGCCAACTGACGCTGAACTCATCCAATTCCTGGATGCCATGGAATATGCTTGGGAACCCAAACCAAGGACTACTATTCCCAACAAGAAGCTGACTCTTGTGAAGAAGGCACTGATGCCTTCCCAGCTCAACTACGTCTTCTCACACATCATTCAGTGTATGAGTGGGAAGAGTGGGTCACTGGACCAAGCCAGCAAGGTTCAGGTCCAGATGGCTTACTCAGTAATCGCTGGACGTAACTTCGACTACGCAACAGCTATCTTTGACGACCTGAAGTCAAAGATAGAGAAGACCGAGAGGGATCCCAAGATTCCCTACGTACGCTTCATCTGCGCGTACCTGAAGTTTTTCTACCCTACCACTTACCCCACCAACTCGGATGCATCTTTTCCGAAAGTGGGTCAGAGATCACTGGAGGTCAAGACGCTCCCCAACGAGGTAAGTATTTCTCAACTTCGCTCTCGTCTCTCTCTCCTCACTTCTTCGTCTTCAGCGGCCACGCAGGAGGTTCCTTCTTCTGCTATCCCTGCCGCTACCCCTTCCAAACGACCATCAACTGGCTCCCTTGGTCCTTCGAAGAAGGCCAAGGTAACCAAGGAGAAAGCTACTTCTAGCTCAATACCTAAGGATGTTTCTCTACAAACTTCCTTAGATGATTTCGTGGGTCTCTCCTCCACATCCTCAGCTCCAATCACTTCAACCGTGCCAGCGATCTCGGTCACTGTCACAACAACAGTGACAAAACCTGCGGTAACTACCCCTATCCCTACATCTTCTATCCCCATCTCTAGTCCCCCTATTTCTTTGGTCTCTACCACTCCTCAGCTTGGACCAATAGGACCTGAACATCATTCTTTTGAGGAATCTTTGCAATTCTACAAAATGTTTGATAATTCAGGTAATCCTATACCCTTATACACTTCTCCCAACTCACCATATAAGCCTGGTTCTGAAAAATTAACTTATCTTTCAGGTCCTAGTCTGGCGACTGTTGACACCAATGTCAACAGTTTGAGTTCAAAGGTGGATTCTCTCTCTGCTTCTCTCAACAACACCACCAGCGCTGTTCAAACAGCTGGTGATGCATTGAAGACGCTGACTGCCACCTGCGCCTCCAAAGCTGATCTTTCTCACATCGCTACTCTTCAGGCAGCGATTGTCAAAGTCAGGGAAGAATCCAAGCAGCAGTATGATGATCTGTCTGCAATGATCGATGCCTGCACTACGACTCTTCAGCAAGCCCTCGACAAGCTGAATGCACCAGCTCCAGTTCCTGCTCCATCATTTACAGAAGATGATCGCTCAGCCCTGACCATAGCTGTGGAATTCATTCACCTAGCTACGTCCGACATCCCTGCACTTGAAGGACGACTCACAGGTCTGGAGGCTGAAGTCCAGAGGCTGGCTACTGCAACAACTTCATCTCCAAAAGATCTCTCCCTTGTTGATAATGACAAAGAGGGGGAGAAGACAGCTGAAGAAAACACGGATGCTGAAGTTATTGCTGAACCACCGAAGGAAACTCCCTCTCAGGTTGAGGGGGAGATAGTTGCTGATAAAGCCCCTCCCACCATCGCTGAAATAGTCGATGATGAAGAGGAGGATGAAGATGATGATGAAGACCTTGATCTTGAAGATCAAGTGGATGACTCTCATCAAGATGATGATGATGACAATAAGGAAGATCCATCTCTCTGGTGTTCTTCAGCCGTCACATCATCAGCGATAGCTTCGAAAGAAGTTATCCAAGCAGGGGGGAGACAAGGATCATCTTCAGGAACCCCTTCCCAAAGCAAAGGTGTTCCTGCTAAGGAAACCCTGAAGATGATCTCACTACCTGAGGAGAATCCTTCTCAGTTCTCTCCCCTGCTTAAGGGATCTGAACTACAAATAATTCCAGCTGCTATCGCTGAAGACATAATCCCAATCTCTATCGCTGAGATTGATGAAGAAGAAGAAGAAGATTCCCTGCTCCATCCAGGAAGGCCCTCTCGACCATCTCGTTGGTAAGAGGAAGTGATAAAGAAAAGAGCTGAAATGATCGCTCAACTAGAAAGTCAACGGCTGAAAATTCCTCTTCAAACATCCTTCTCAGAGCTCGACTTCCTCACTAATGCTGAACGAGAAGAATCTGCCAAAGCTGAGAAACTGATCGCTGAATGCAGACGAGATGCCCAACTCGCTTTAAAGATTCAATCTTATCAAGTCAAGGACAAGAAGCTGAAAAGAAAGCCTGTGGAAGTTCAAGCTGCACTGCTGAAAGAAATTGAAGAGGAACGCTCCAAAGAACAAGAGATCAACGATAAGTCCATCGAATGGTGCAAACAGAAGATGGATTATCGCTCTGATCTTCTTCCAATAACAGTAGTGACTATCTCTGGTCGGAAGAAGAAGGATCAACTCTCAGTGACCATGGAGATTACCAGAGAGGATGGAACTCAGAAAGCTATGTACGTTTCCAAACTTGAAGGTTTCGGGTTTACAGAGTGGATAGAATTCTGGGATGCGCTGAAGAAATCGAAATCTACATACAGAGGCTACGTTGAAGGACTTCTTAAAGCTCTCATCAACAGAGTCACTTCTGTACTGAATCTGCCATCTCCTATCCCTCCCAATCCCAAGAAACTCAAGAGAAAAATTGGGTCCTTCCCCTCTGAAGACGTCGCCAACATCAGGAATGAAACTTCTATCAAATTTTCAAGAGATGCACTGTTTGGTCCTCCTCCTGATCTTTCAGTTCTGGATTTATCTATGCCTCCTGGTGGTCCTTTCCAAGCTGGTCAAATAATTGACAATCCTTATGGAATATTCTTTAGAGATGATGATGAGGAACTCAGATTTCAAAGAGTCTCTGAGATTCCTATCTGTCCTCTGAATCATCTCAAGGATCTCTTATGCTTATGGTGTGACTTCTTCCCTACTGCTGAGAAAATCAAAGAAATTATCAGCCAAGAATCCGTGGAACGAAGACAGAAAGGAGAAGAAATACCTGAGTATATGATAAATCCTCCTAAATCTTCTTATAGCTGATAGATTAGTTTTCTCTTCTGTAATCTATTAGTTGTACTTACAGTAGTTAGTTATTTACTTGTAATTTTCATTCCTTGTAATTATCTTCTTGAATTAATGAAATTTCAGTAAAGTACTTAACTTCATCAGTGTTGTAAAAGATCCCTCAAAATAGTAATTGGGACATGTATGTTACGAGTCCTGATTATTCCATCATTTTGAATCATAAAGTAATTTTCTTCAGTTACTTTGTCATTATCAAATAGGGGGAGATTGTTGATCCAAACTCTCTCAGTGATTTGATAACGACCCTCTTCTATACTTAGTGAAAATTACGTTTTAATATGTATTAGTGTTTCACCATCAGCGATCAGACTGAGTCTGTTCAGTTATCGCTGATAGTCTGTCTTATAAACATTTATATGTATGTGTTTCACTATCAATGATCAGATTGAGTCTGTTCAGTTATCACTGATAGTTCCTAAAGTAAACAGCCAACGTAATCCCTGAAGACAAGTCTCGCGTCAACAGATGTTCATAACTGAATCAAAGACGAAGCTGCTGAACAAAGAGAAGTCTACTAGTGACCTGATGCGGATATCAGTGAAGCAAAGACAACTCTACTTATAAGCGAAGGAACATGAGAAAAAGCTTCAGCGATAGCTGAACCTCTTTATCTCTGAACTTAGAGATACTCAGCGATCAATCGATCACAAAGCTTATGCCTCAAGTTTCCTTTTGTCTATCCTTGCACAACCTAGTACGATGTGTCAGAACGGACAAGTCTCTGCAACCATTCGTACAACAACTCTGTCAACTACACTGTTCATGACCCGACCGAGAGCATGTCTCCCAAAAGTCAGACTCCCAAAGCCAATCAGTGAACGCCACATGTAAAATATCCTGCCATGCATTTAATGCATAGGGTATAAATAGGAAGTTCACCCCTTCATCTGAAGGTGCGCTTCATTCTTGAACTCAATATAGAAACCCTTGTTTTCTATATCTCTTAATCCCCTCTCTCTGAATTTCTTGTGCAATTATCTTAGTGTTTCTTAAGTTTGTTTAGATTGAGTCTGTCTTAATCTTATTCCGCAACAAACTTGTAAATTGTATTTTGATTTATCAATAAACAATTTATTAAACTTTAAATTCTGTGTTTGTATTCAACCCCCCCCCCTTCTACAAACTTGTTTAGCACCTTCGGGACCAACAAATTTACCCCCACTTAAATACACGTTATTAAACAGTGTTACTAAGAGGGGTCTTATGTGTTATAAAATGGAAAGTAGAGGGACGTTATTCGTTAAATATTTCTTTGAGGGACCTTAGTCGTTAATATTTGTAAACCACAGGGACCAAATTTGTATTTAACTCTTAAAAATATATGAGATTTTCAAGAAATATGAGTTTGAAGAAAATAAATAAAAATATAATGGTTAAAGAACCAATTAAATTGTTGAATGTGTGAGATCAATCAAAGATATTTGAATAAAGGAAAATCTTTGATATTTGGTACACCTGGTAAATGTGTCGTGTCGTGTCGGGTTCATGTCGGGTTCAAAGTTAAATGGGTTGAGAGTGTAACCCTAACCTGACCCGTTTAATAAACGAGTCAGAAAATCTCAACCCTAACCCGACCCGCCTAACCCGTTTTACATTTATAAAACTAAAAATTAAAAATCGAAAATTCACAAAAAGGTACAAATCCAAAATTCAAATGAAAACATTATAAATCCAAATTTTATAGTTTAAACTTAAAAGTTCTAATCAAATCTAAAATATTAAAAATCCAAACATTAAAAAGAAAACTTATAATATATATATATATATATATATATATATATATATATATATATATATAAACGGGTTATTCGAGTCATTTTCGAGTTGAAATTTTTGACCCTGACCTTACCCGTTTAATTTTCGTGTCGTGTCGTGTCAACTCTTTTACTTAAACGGGTTGAAATGTATTACACAAACTCGTTTATTTCATGTCGAGTTCGTATCGGGTTAGCGTGTCGTGTCATTTTTTGCCAAGTCTAATATTTGGTCAAACTGTTGGAAATTTTGGGTAAAAGCCCTCTTTCCGTTAGCAATAAATGTAAGTATGTGATTTAAAATTGAGTTTAGAATGTTTTGAATTTTTTGAGTGTTGATAAAAAGAATATATTTCATAGCAAATTAAATATATTTATCATTTTCAAGATAAATTATAAAACATGTACATTTTTTATTAAAAAAAAGTTGAAATTATATAAAGTTTGGAAAACGGGTGTACTAAAATTGCACATTATACGTCTTAGACCATCCACATCCCAACAATTTATTTTCACTTTCAATTGTACCACATCAGCTTTTGCAATTACCCTCTACACACATACAATCCACCTATACTTTTAAAAGTGGTTCCCACTATAACATTTATTAATTATTTTATAAATTATTATATAAATTTATATTGTTTTAGTTAATAACATGATATATAATTATTTATTTTAATTTAATGATAATTAAAATATAAGTTTTAATTTTAAATAAACGATTAATATATAATATAATAATATAATACAATTATTTTATTTATTTTACAATTATACAAGAATGATTAATTTAATTAAAAAATAAATTAAAACAATTAATTAATAGAAATGTAATTTTTATGTAAATTAATTATTAATTCTGTCGGAAATCCGTCGGAAATTAATTCGATTTTTAAAAAAAATTATATCATAACCATTAATGTAAGAAAATGTTTTAAAATAAAAAAATTTAAAAATCAAATTAATTTTCGACGGAAATAATTTAATTTAAAATTAAATTAATTTCCATCTGAAATTAATTAGAATTAATTTAATTTTTTTCTAATTTGCTTGTTTAGTTACTAATTTGTTTAATTAAGTATTTTAATTTCAATAAAACAAATATTTGTGACTTATTTGTGGTGGATTTGTGACGGGTAAAATATCCGCCACAAATATTAAAGAGAATATAAATATTTATTTTTCGTAAAATTTCAGTGGTGGATTTGTGGCAGATTTCCAACGGATTTAAGACGATGTTGACTTTTGTTGACTTTTTTGAAATCCGTCGAAAAAAATTTCGACGGAAAATTCGTTGGAAACGTTCGTCGGTGATAGCTCTTTTTCTAGTAGTGGTTGTTTTTATCTGTATATGAATGAATTTTTGTTGTCTTTGTTCAATAACTCCAATGTGTTGAAGCTGAAACATAAATGTTGAAGAGATGTTTTACTTATATATATATATATATATATATATATGTGTGTGTGTGTGTGTGTGTGTGTGTGTGTGTGTGTATGTGTGCTTTCTATCAAAAACCAATATAATAAAACAATTAAGTATAAGACGATTTGCTTATTTGTTAGAATTTTTTTCTGTTTTCCCCTTGTCAACATTTGTTTATTGCTTAATACAAATTGAACCAAGTTCTAAAAGATTTTCTTTTCTCAATGCAACAAAAACAGTTCTTCTGCCTAAATCAAAATTGTTGTTGTTGTTTTTTTTACAAAATTTGTTAATTTGGTATATGAGAAAAAAAATATGAAATAGAAATTGATAAACAATTGTATATAAACCTTGAAACTCAACTCTGCAACTGTAATTGAACCATTGAATTTATCTTGTCCGTCGGCTTTACCATGGATTGGTTAAAGGAGATATAATAAAAAGAAGAGTGAATTACATAAATGGTCCCTCGTGAATGCCTGGATTTCACTAATCGTCCCTCCAGTTCTGAAAGTACATTGGTGGTCCCTAAAAGCGAGTTTTGGAGCCCAAATTCGTCCCTGGCGCTAACGCCGCCCACTGAGCTGCCGTTAGGGCAGCCATGTGCCCCTCACGTGAGGGGCATTTTGGTCTTTTTAGTTGTTTCTTCTTCATCCTCACCTTCATGTCTAAGACTGCAACCACCAACACCACCTGCTACCTGCACCGCCTCCCAAACCACCACCACCTCCCAAACCACAACCAAACTCATATCCAAATAAAAGGAACATTCATACAAACCAAACCCATTTGACAGCAAAAGAATACAAATTTAATAACAACCCAACATAAATCAAACCTTAAATCAAACTGTAAATCAAAAACCCTAAATCCAAACCAATCCCAAGAACACCAAGAACATTTAACAAATCCCATATCCAAATCCACACCGAAGAACATTAATAACATTTAACATATCTCAAATCCAATCTTGTTTCAAAACCCAAATCCAAATCTGTTAACGTCATGAATAGTGAAACCCAAATCCAAACCGAAACCCAGATCGAATGGAGAAGAAGGTGAGCAAAAACCGAAATCCAGATCGAATGGAGAGGAAGGTGAGAAAAACCGAAATCCAAACCGAAATCCACATCGAATTGTGGTGGTTTTGAGTTGCTACGATGATACTGTGAGGTATGGCGGCGGTGGTGGTGATAATCTGAATATCTTGATAAATCTGGATTTGCATCAATGGAGAGGAAGGTGAGGGTGTAGGTGGATGTGTTTAAATCAAAGATTGAGATTTTAAATAATGATGTGAAAGGAATTGATTTTGAATTTAAGGAAATGTATTTAAGGAATTGATTTGTAAATGCATTTAAAATCAAAGATTGGGGTTCTACTCTTAAGGAATTGATTTTGAGCTTTAATTTTAAGTATTTGATTTTGTTATTACTTTTTTGTTTGAATGCGATGGTGTGGTTATAGGCGACTATGGATGAAGTTCTTGATGAGAAAGGAGGTTGGAGAAGAAGGTAGGTAAAAAGACAAAAATGCCCCTCACGTGAGGGGCACATGATAGACTTAACAGAGTTCATCTAACGGCGTTAGCGGCAGGGATGAATTTGGGCTCCAAAACTTGCTTTTAGGGACCATCAATGTACTTTCAAAACTGGAGTGACGATTAGTGAAATCCAGGCATTCACGAGGGACCATTTATGTAATTCAGTCTAAAAAGAAACTAGGGTTCCATAAGGAAAATTTTGAGTTACTATTATCGAACAAAATAATTTATTTGTTTTTAAAGTGAGAATCTGAATTTGGTAAATGTGATCCTTTGAACTTTGATTTCTTATCATTGATGCTCTATATTTATTTAATTGATTTAATTTGAGTTTTATTTTAATTATTTAAGCACGTCAATATTATTTATTCATATGTAGGCTTGTTGATTTTATAACCTTCAATCAATATGCTTGCGTTATATATTCATATATTTACCTTAATCTATTTTAAATGGTTGTATTAATCATAAATTATAATTCTTTAATAATTCAAGTTAACTGGAAGTTACACTTCACCCCTATATTGTCTTATTTTTGGCCTCTTGCCAAAAGCTATTAAAATCTTAGAATGTTTAATATTAAACCGTTCTTAAATACACTAATTCAAATGTTTGTCTCGATCATAAATAGTAATATTTTTTTTGGCCTCTTGTCAAAAGCTCCAAAAATACTATTAAGGTATTAAAACATTGAAATTGACTTCATATGCCAAACTCATATTCATTTTGGCCTCATGCCAAAAGCTCTATAATTAACAATGTTATCTTCAAATTAAATAAATCGCAAAATATCGATTGGATTTTGTCAAATGGGTGTAAATAGCCCTAAGGTTTGTAGGGACTTAAGAAATCCATGTGATTCCCCTACTACCTGGAAATCAAATAGATTGAGTGATTTATTTTCACAAGTTGAAATATTGATGAAGTATTATCAACAAAATGTAAGCATACAAAATCCAATATTGTTATGATAATGAAATTTCATACATAAATTAATAATTATGACCATAATCCATTGTCTTGTCAAATATAAAATCATATATTATCCCTTATATATGTAAAAGGTTGAAACAACTCATCCTGAAATCAACGTCGTAAACTCAAAAGAACCTGAGTACCAAAAACGAGTATACAAATCTCCTCTTACAAGGTACAAGAAAATACTTAAAGTCCATCAACTCCCTATTAACCCTAAAACTAACCTATTGAAAAGGTACAAGCAAATACCCTCATGTTTTGAGACGACATATAAATTTTAACTTTCATTGGAATACCTTTACTAGAAACCCCCAAAGAACTGTGGGATTCCCCGAAAAGGAGAATCAGGTGTATTCATGAATATATACTTCCCGAACTAATAGTACAGTGGAATGAAACTCACTTACTCGATTACAAAAAGGTAACGGATTTCAACAAAGAAATGTTATGTCCCAAACGCGTCTCAATCTATGTGGCAAGGAACTCACATAAGATGACATGATTCCTAACATGATTTCCACCTTTCATATATAAATAAATATTAATGAACCAATATAACTTGAAATATAACATTTAGACAAACTCATCAACCTACTGCAAGTGGTTGAGAGACACAACAAGAGTCTTTCAAATAACAACACCAGATATGTTGGGACAAAAAAAAATTCTGAGGTCAATAATGAAAATGTTAGAGGTGAAAACAACTCTAAAGAATCGTAAGTGAAAGAAAATTTCTCACTCGTGTCATTTATATACCACGTGAACGAAATAGTGGAAAGTGTCAGGGGGATGACAATAGTTAGGAAGGATTTTCCAATCTTTGTAGCAGATACAACTACTACCTAGTTGATAAGGGATATTCAATGAAGATATACATTAACTATTGTTCCTTTTTCTTACAAAAAAATAATAATAGGGGGAACAAGTAGAAAATAAATTATATCAAATCTAAAATTGACTGAGTATAAGTTTATTTGAATGTGTTTTAACTATCAAATTAATTGCTCCTGCAAATATACACTCGGGGTATGTCAAGAAATACATCAAAAACAAATATAAAGCTCTCAATGTTCTTCGTTCCATGTAGGAATGTATCGAGGAGAACTTGACTGTTTTTGTGACATTTCATACAATCCTAAGAAATAGATATTATTCATTGAATTAATTATTTTTTTAATTCCTCCAACCAAACACTTAGACGATGGACTGTCACTTGTTGTTTAATGACACGAAATCAATCACTAAAACACTATATGCATCAAACCTTGTTCAAATACATGTTTGAAATGGAAAACCATATTACGAACGGAAATGTATATCTATATAAACTCTAATAAATATGGAAGGAAACATATATTAGAGAAGCTAATGTGTCAAACTAGTGGATTATCTAGGTCACTGAATCATATGTTATCACCAATAATGAACTTTGGGATATGACATAATGATCCTATGTTGAAAAATACACATAAACACATTTTCTCGAGTGAAAGAAATGATCCAAAATTGCAATTGTTGACTTCTGCAGCATAAGAAGCAACACCACCATCGCAACATGCACTCTTGAATACCTAGAACTTTTGCAAACCTTACTCCTTAAACCATTATAGGAACAAGGTCATCCTAAGCTAAGGCCATAATACAAAATATTCCATTCTTACAATGAATACAAAGTAATATGTGTGGACCTATACATCCAGAATGCGGGCCATTCAAGTACTTTATGGTTCTGGTTGAAGTTTCGACACGATGAACACATGTCGTATTAATGTCCACACAAAACGCTGCACTCCTAGGACCAACTATACAGCTAAAGGCTCACCACCTAATCATCTCATAAAGTCTATATGGCTTGGTAATACTAGAGAATTTACATCATAAGGATTTGATGATCTTTGCATTTGTATTGGGATCAATGTAGAGCATCCTATACCACCCATGTGTATACATAAAAGTGGTCTCACAAAAGATGTCATTAAAAGGACATAGATGGTAACTAGGGCATTAGTTGCATACCAATTTACCCATATCTACTTGGGGTTAAGCAAATTTTCATGCAACTTTACTTATTTGTTTTTAGACCCACTACTAGTCAACCAATATCATGCATATCAGTTGGTAACTGGATATAAGCATGATCTTTTAAATTTATGCATGTTTGTTTGTATAATATATGTGCCAATTGTGCCCTGGGTCATTAAAAACTATTAAGTATATATGTTGGATATGAATCTCCAACAATTATCCGCTATTTAGAACCTTTTACGGGTGATCCTTATATTGCATGATTTGTGAATTGTCACTTTGATGACAGTCTTTCCGTCGTTAGGGGGAGATAGGAAAAAGTATTTTCCAAGGGAACGACAGGAACTGTCATGTAATGTTCAAATTTTGTCTCATTTTGATCCCCAAACTTCACAACGTAAAGATGAAGTCAAACGAATCAGACTTGATACCTGATACATTATAATTATTTTAAAAGTGACAAGATCACACATACGAGCTGCTAATATACCCATAAGGTTAAAAGTCCCCAACAGGGGCACAACGCCATTGGAAAGTGCGTTGCAGTCACATATAGTGGAGGTGTGGTTGAGGTCGTAGCTACCAAGTGGAAGTGGTGGAAGCTACTTGGTTCGATAGATACTATTCTAAAGGAAGAAAATAGTGAGGCACATCCATTTATCATCAATACATAAAACTCTCATGAGATTATCCCTAATTATAATTATGCCCATGAATCATCATTGGAGGACGCTCCGAAGTTAATATGATTCTAGAGATGAAAGAAAATCTCAAATGAACTATGAGAGTACATATGAGTCAATGGACAATTCATATATACTAATTGATGACTTATATAACAACCCAACTACTCAAATTTAATAAAAACACGAATATCAAAATTTCATGCCAAGAAAGGTCTTACAAATACCAATCCATCAGAGGTTTGCACTAGAGCAACCTATTACACAACTGAGAGGAATCAAAATTTCTAAAAGGAAGTCTTCTATAGTTGGACCCGCTTAAACCTTCTCTTTGCCTTTACCCGTACACCTAGCTTCGCGCCCACCTGAAAAGGATTTTTATCTTTGAAAGAGCGAGGGTTAGACCAGTCTAGTGAGTCCCTCCTTAAGCACTTTAAAATACAATAATCACGAACAATTATGCGATAAATAACTCAATTTAATTTTAACAAAACTTCACACTTTCTACAGACACTTTGGCTCACACTCCCGTCACCCGCAAGTAACGGTGTGTCTGGCTCACACTGCCTTATTTGGGACACACACCCCCAATGGCATAAACGGAACACCCCCCCTCGGTATGAGCACAGGCGGAACACACCCCCGACTTTGAGCACAAAGCAATAAAACAATGTATGCATACATTTAACCACAGTTAAAACATTTACCGCATAAAAATGAACCAAATATACATAGCGCACATAAATAAACTTACGCCTTAAAATAACTTCCTCGTGTCTTTAAACAATTAAGAACACGACAAACATTTAACTAAATCAACGGTATAAAAATAGCTTAATAACTTGCAAGGTTTTAAGTTAAGAAAACTCACCTGATCCTTGCGAAGCTTCCCTTCTATCACCTTAATATCGAACCTATAACCATATTAAGAGGAACCATAAAGCTCACCAACTAAACTACACTGCCTTACTCTACCCGGCTAGCGTCCGACCGATGTCGCGCCCCACCCCGAGCCGCCCAAAGCCGCCCCCAGGCAGCGCCCAAGCCACGCCCAGGCAGCGCCCAAGCCACGCCCAGGCAGCGCCCAAGCCGCGCCCAGGCCGTGTCGTCGACCGGTGTCACGCCGCGCATGGGCAACACCTTCGACCGGTGCCCCATGCGACCGAGGTTCAAAAATAACTAGCGACCGGGTCTCCGCTTAGCTAATCGACCGGTGTCCACATAACTAACGACCGGTGTCTTGACCGGGGTCATTCAGTCTGGTAACTGCAATGGCGAACGACCGGGGTCAAAACCCCAATACTCGAACCACAGATTCTTCCAAGTTCCAGATTACCAAATTTCTACTATAACTAGTATTAAATGGAATCATTAACCAATTAAGTCTTCCGATCAATAAATTCACATCTTGATTACTAAAGGAAAACATGAAGATTTCCTACTAATCTTTCCCCAAATCCAACAGTACACAGGGAATAAATCTTAGCATTTCTCTATTGCAAGAACATTAAATAAGGATTGAACTCTTACCTTGAAGATGAATATTAACCATATTAGGAAAATCTCACTGCCTCTTCTTGCCTTCCTCACCCAAAAGGCCCAAAGCTTTCCCTCTTCTCTGCACAAAATGGAGCTGCCAACAATAAAGAGAATGGAGGTCTAGGGTTATTACCCCTTTTTTTATCAATATTTCACTTAGACCCCTCCACTTAGTAACTTAACGAAAATTCCCCCAAACTTCTATCCTTGAATATTTAAATGTGGTTATTACAACTTATTCGCATATACTATTTCTCATAAGATGATAGAGCACAACGACATCGAACCACACTCAGTTGAATAATATCAACAAAGTGCATATTGACCTAAATAAACAATCCAAAAAGAATTTTGTTCTTTGACAAAGGATCGGGTATTTGGTCTGGTAGTGCTAACCCACCAAGTGTAAAGCCCGTAGGACATAACTAAGTCTTTGTCATAAAGCGTAATGAGAATAATGAAGTCCTAATGTTTAAGGCTCTCTTTTGGCGCAAGGTTTCTCACAACGCCCTGCATTGACCAAGATAAGACTTACTCTCTCATGATGGATGTTATGTCGTCCAAATAATTTATTAATCTAGTAGTTTTTGAATGAGTGTAAATGCAGCTCATGGATGTGGTTACTGCATATCTCTATGGGGATCTAGATTCAGAGATATATAAAAGTATTCGATGATATTACATTATCAAAATCAAGTAACTCTAAACCATAAAATGCTCTTGCAATAAAAGTGAAACACTCATTTTATATAGTGAAGCAATCTATACGAATGTTGTATAACCACCTAAGTGGATACTTGATTGGGAAAGTATATAATAACGATGAATTGTGCCTTTGCGTATTTATTTAGGAAAACAAGTTCTAAGTTTTAAGTGTAGCTCTATATGTAGGTGTTATGAACATAATAGACACTCTTGATGAAATAAGAGAAACAACAAGCTACTTGAAATCTGAATTTGAGATGAAAGATCAAGGGAAAACTTGGTTTTGTCTAGCTATTTGAGCTAGAACATCAAGTTTGTGGAATATTAATCCACCGATCCGCATGTGTCCAGAAAATGATCAGGCGACTTAATATGGACAAAGCGCATCTGGTTAGCACTCCCATGATCGGTCGAAGTGTTGGATATAAAAAGATCTATTTCGTCTAAAGGATGATGACGAAGAGGTTTTGGGAGCTGGAATTCCCTGTTTAAGTTCAATAGGCGCATTATTGTTCTTAACACAATACACTTGACCGTTTATTGTATTTCTCAGTGAACCTGTTAGCTAGATTTTGCTCAGCGCCAACGCAACGTCATTGGAATTATATCAAATTAATCTTTTAGAACCATTGACATAGGCTTATACTTTCCCTATAGAAAGAAAAATGGGATTGATAAAGAAACTTCAATACCTACTTAGAATATAAGCAGCAAAAGTACTATCTCTTATAGAAAAACACCAAACAATGTCTTGGTATGTCTTTGCTAATATTAGGTATGTGTCTGATTCATACAAGGGTTATTCCCAAACTGGATAATGAATTACCACATGGAACACTCCGATTGCTTGAAAGTAAGTTAAGCTAACCATTGTAAATACCTCCTTGAACGACTCCAATAATATTACTTTCCATGAAACTGTTCAAGAGATATGTATGATTAAGAACTATCATTACACATATTAGAGGAGCTAGTGATTTTGAGTTCAACCACTATCCTACTTGCATATATGGAAATAATGCATCATGTATCAAATAAATGAAAGTAAGATACATCAAGGGTGATAACACAAAGCATATTTTGCTTAAGTTTCTATGCAATCAGCAATAACAAACTCTCTTCTAGATTCAAGTGAATCAAGTAAGATGTCAAGAGAAAATGACACATTTACCAAATCATATATTGGGAAGCATGTAGAAAGTAAATGCAAATGTTTTCCAAATTCCTTGATTAATGCACGGATCAGGGGGAGTAGTAGACAAAAGGGGGAGCCTACTATACATGTGATGTTGGTATGTTGTACTCTTTCCTTCAACCAAGGTTTTATTTTTCCCATTAGGTTTTGTTCCTTGGTGTAAGGTTTTAGTGAGGCAACAATCTATATACCATCATGCTTTCCTAACTCTCATGATTGATGTACGAATCTAAGAGAAAACTAAACTAAAGGAAAAGTCTATGTATTGCAAAGACGCTGATGTGTTATATTCTTTCCTTCGTCAAACTTTTATTTTTTTCCCACTGGGTTTTTATTTTGGCGTAAGATTTTAACGAGACAACAATTGTGCACCATCACTTCACTCATTTGACTCGGCACAAGGGGGAGTGTTGAAGGATTATGTGTCATCATCAAAAGGAAGTGATTGACAAAATATTGTCATACTATTAGAATTTACCATAATAAATGTTTCATTTTCTTTGTAAATTTCTCTCTATTTAAAAGGTTTGTGATTAATGAGAATATAGACTTCTTCTCTCTGTCATATTGTTATTCTCTCTATATTGATTGTTCTACAACATATTTCTTTGTTTTTTATATTACATTGTAAATGTGATTTTAGTAATATAATTACATCATCTTCACGAGAACTCGTCATTTAATTTTGATAATCACATTTTTAATGATGTGTAAATATATTTTTACTAAACAGAAATATATAACTTTTGAACAAAGTCTTTCCACCTCTTTACCAACTGAACTACACATCAGACACTATGCTTTCGATCAATTGTAATACCAAGTCAATTTCCCACTCAAATTGACTTATTTCTCAATCATTTTAACTCATTTTATTTATATAAAATATTGATCAATCTAAGTTTTATATATCAACTAGCATAAAAGACAATAGTATTTCAAGAATGATTCTTAAATTTAGAGGTATTCCATGACGACATTGGTTGATTGAAATTCAAATCATACGTACAAATATCTTAAATGGATGTATAAACCGGCAAAACTAAAACTCGATTCACAACCAAATTTCACCTTTTATTATTGTTTGTTTTTGTAATATTTGTATGGATTTTCTTCTGAAATGATAGTCAATCAACATATGATGTATCATGAATAATGGGTGCAAAATTAACTCAAATTTTGACTCAAAAGTTGACTAAAAAATTGACTATGAACATGAACAGTTTTGTCATAATTGCAAAAAAATTCAAATGTTTTACAAAATGACAAAACAAATCAACGTTTGCACCCGTATACTTTCACAATTATCATATTATATTAATATTACTTACTTTGGTCCATAAAAGCATCTCCAACAGATTTGAAGAGATTCTCCAATAAAAACAGAAGTTTTTATAGAATTCTGCTTAATTTTTGTTCCAACAAATTCTTCAATATGGAGAAAATAAAAGAGAGATGATAAAATTTCGAAATGTGGAGAACTCTGTACAAAATATTGCTTAAGATAGATAAATGATTCTTTATTTATTCCCAAAATAAGAGTATTTGTAATTAAGAGCATCTTCAACCGCTTTCCTAAAATTTCTCCAAAATTGAGAACCAAAAGTTAAAATCTCAAAAAAAAAACTACATTCATCTCCAACAGATTCTTCATTTTTGTAGAATCCAATATTATTTATAATAATAAAATATTTCATTAATTTATTAAAATATTATTTATCTCTCTACATATCTATTTTCAAAGTTTACTATTAGTCCTCTCACTTGGTAATCAATTTTTGGGTAATCTCCATATTTGGAGAAAAAAAACCTTCTCTCCTATTTTCTCCATTTTGGAGATAGTTTTGGAGAAGTTGTTAGAAATGCTCTAAATCTTAATGAGAGAGAACTATATTAATTTATGTATATTATAAAAAATGTTTAGGTTTTACCTCTTAAAAACTTTTAATTTTTCAATTATACAAGTATTAGAGCATTATGTACAAATCAATAATGTATAAAAAATTTAACTTTTATAATACTCCTATTTTAACTTTTTTTAAAGAGAAAATTGCATGAAAATGTAACATATACTTTAGTCTGATTCCTGTTTTAGGGAACGAACTTTTAAAACTTTTATTTTGGTACCTGAGATGTAAAATCTCAAACTTTTAAGTACATAGTTTACATATAAATGCTTACTAGGATTAGGTTTTATTTGACATGGCATTATTTATTTATTTTTTAACGCCAACTAAGAATATAAATTTCATGTCATCATTATTTAAAATGTAAAATTTATATTTTTTAATTAAGAAGAAAATTTCATATATATATTTTTTAATTTTTAAACTTATCACAATTTTCTTAAAAACCAAGAAAATCAAATTAATGTAATTTTTTTAAAACAATAAAATTTGTAATTCTTTTTCATTATTAAAAAAATGACCATAAAATTTGTAAAACTATTTAGGCTATCTTCGGCAAACTAGCTGATAAGCTAACTGATAAAAAAGTCACGTTTGGCAAAAACTAGCTGATAAGCTAGCTGACAAATGCAAAAAGACTAAAAAGGACATGTTAAAAAATTATTGAAATTTAACATTATATAATTAAACAAATAATGTTTAACATTACTCCATTCTAACATTATATAATTAAAATAAAATACTAACATATTTTTAACATTATATAATTAAAATAAAGCACTAACATATTTTTAATATCATATAATTAAAATAAACCACCAACACATGAAATCACATTAAAATCACATTAAAATCCGTAGCAACAAAAACAATAAGGTCTTTTAACATCATATTTAAAATAATTAGCAATACAAAACAATAACAACCTACTAACACATTTCAATTACTTAGGTCTAAAAGACATTATTTGCATTCCATATCATATTTGCAATGTTGTTACGAATTTCTCGCATCTCATTGCTTGAGCCTCGCATGTTACCTTGATTAGAACTCGTTTCGCCATCTAACTCTTCTATAGGTATGTAATCACGATGTTGTTGAGCAACATTGAAAACCATATCTTCTGCGTCATTCCTTCTAATATAATTATGAAGAGCAAATATTGTCATTATAACATCAATTTGTGTTGTCTCACTAAACCTTGGCATTCTATTCAATATTTCCCACCTCTTCTTCAAAACTCCAAATGATCGTTCAATACAACTCCGAAGAGATGAATGTACACGGTTGAAAGCCTCTTCAGCATTAGTTGGAAACACATGTTCAAATTGTGATTGGTGATATCTAATACGAGAATACGGTGCTAGATATCCTTTTCGGTCAGGATATCCTTTATCTACTATGTAATATTTTCCTACGAGAAAGAGAAAACAAATTTCATGAGGTTATTAACGCATAAATTACAAAAGAATGTCAAATTAGTTGTACCTTCTGGTGGCTTAGGAAAATTCATAGATAAAGAATAGATGGTGTCTCAATTGCATGAATAGATGGTGTCTCAATTGCATAAATATCTAATACGAGAATAGATGGCGTCTCAATTGCATGAATAAAGACTCGGGTATCATGTGCGGATCCTTCCCACCCAACGGATATGAACATAAAACACATGTCAAAGTCACATTCGGCCATTACATTGAAGGGGGAACTCCTTTTCTTCCCCTATATCTCATTTGGTCTGCGACTGGAATACAAGCATCTATATGAGTACCGTCAATGCACCTGATGCAGTCCTGTAAACAAAGTTGATTGAATTACTATTTATGAACTTGAGGTAATCATAGTTGATATATAAATAAGCATTTACCTTGAAGTAAGGCATGTACCTACTGTCATTTTCAATATGTGGTGGTATGCCTTGAAATGTTGAATCTTTCGGTCTACTATAGTCACATGCAAGACCCATGAATCCTCTGCTCCGTCCGTATATGGATTCCAACACATCATGAAAAGCTCGACTGATTGTTTCTCCAGAACGTTGGAACCTTTCACTAACATCTCTGTTCAAAAGACCTAAAGCAAGTGTATACAAGAATATTCCAACCTTTTCTTCCACCGAGATTTTACGACTTGGCGTTAACCCATACTTTTGTTGCAACTCTTCACAAAGTTCCATAAACAAACTTGCACTCATTCGAAAGGCATTAACACACCCAATTAGATGACCACCCAAAATTTCCTTCACCCATGCATGTCCCGTTTGTGTCGATGTCATGCATGGCTCCTTGTGAATATGAGTGTAGTAATAAGTAACTAGTACTACATTTTCTTCTAATTAGCCAAGTCCAAAAGTAAAAAAAGTTGGTTCCTTTGAGTGTCATCCATTTTAAGTTGTAACCACATTATATAATTAAAATAAAATACTAACGTATTTTTAACATTATATAATTAAAATAAAATGCTAACGTATTTTTATCATTATATAACTAAAATAAAGCACTAACATATTTTTAACATCATATTATTAAAATAAACCACCATCACATAAAGTTCAAAATATACAATCCAAAGTTCAAAAGATATCATCACATAAAGTTCAAAATATATCATCCAAAGTTCTAAACATACCATCACATAAAGTTCAAAATATACCATCCTACTACAAAAAAATACCATCATATAAAGTTCAAAATATACCATCCTACTCCAAAAGATATCATCCTAAAATATTCAAATCGTGTTTCGTGTTTTAGCAAACTCCAACTAAGATAACCTAGCATCATCACTCGACATCTTAAAGAAGATTTCCCTACTAGTGGGATCCCGAAACATGAGCATCGCATGGCACCAAGTATCTCAACCAACCTCAAAATCACTATTTGCATCTATTCGATTCATAATGTCCATAATTTCATCAATACTTACCTCATCCTTTTTAGTGTTGGTCCCTTGCTTGATCAAACCCATAATTTCAGAATGTCTTTCATCAACCTTTTTTATATGTTGCCTTAAAAGAGTTGACCCCCCGACTCCCTCCTTTTGCGCTTCACTCCTTTAGTAGCATTTAGACCACATGTATTTGGAAGGTTACTTTTTTGTGCAATAGTATTTGTGAGGTTACTCTTTGGTGCAATAGTACCTCTAACATCTTCTATAAAATCTTGCCAAAATCCAGTGTCTTGATCATCTAGACTTTCCAATCTGTTAGAATTATTGATCATTACAATCATCTTCAGTCCCACCTTCTATATCTTGAATCTCCTCCACTTGACTAACCGATTGATCTACAAACTCTGGAGTTGCTGAGGGTGCTACACAACTCTCCCCTGTTGCCACGGCATCTCCGAACAAGTGATCCCACTTTTCTTCAACTAGTGGAGAATCACCCTTAAATCAAAACTTTTTTGGCTTCAGGTCTCTCCTAAATAATCAACTAACAATATATTATAATTTATATATCAATTAAAAGAGTAATAATATAATTAAAATGCTTAAGTAATACCTTTAACTTTTTTTCCCACCATTCATCTGAACAATCAAGCTTCCCGGTTGTGGAATTCCAACCTAAACCGGTTTCTCCTCTTTTTAAATACTTCCAAAGACGTCAATCTTTTTTCATTGAATCGTATTTATTTTTTAAGCTTTTGTGCTGACACTTTTTACCAATTTTCTCCGTAAACTAATCTTGTATGTCACGCCATCTAAAAGTTTGACTACGTCCATTCTTGGTGATGAAATTGATACAAACATCACAAAAGATTGCAATATATTCGTCGGTCCAGCTAATAGGTACCCATCGTCATTCTTAGTAGACATATTTTACCCATATAATGAACAAAAAAAACACGTTTTCAATTATCAGCGACTAGTAAGCCAGTAACTAGCAACAAAATTTTCAATTTTCAGGTGATGCTTTTTACATCAGGAAGCCAATGACATGTATGGATCCGGAGAAGTAGCTAATTGCATTCAAACAGGTTCAATGAAATAGCTAATTGCATCACTAAAAAGTAGATGTTCTTGAAATTAACCAGAGGTCAGTTGAAATAGCTAATTGAATAACTAAAAAGTAGATGTTCTTGAAATAGCTAATTACATCACTAAAAAGTACATGTTCTTGAAACTAACTAGAGGTCACTTGAAATATGTCACTGGCAAAAGGCGTATATAATGGTTTATTCTTTTGTATGCCATTCATGGGTTTATTCATAACTAAACAAAGAAAATAAGCTTTGGTGTTGATCTTGATGACATAAAATCAAATTTGATGTCTTAATTTTCTAATGCATTTTCTGCAAATTGCATTGTTGCTGTAAGAAACCACTATGCTTTTTTCAAGACACTTGATACCACATTTTCTAAAAGCAAGTTGATATGCATTTTGCAGCAAAACTCAACATATTTTTCAAGTCATCTGCAAGCTTTCTTGTTCCAAATAATTGTTTTTTGAACAACAAGTCACTTTTATTGCCCAACCAAATAGTACAAGAACCATAAAACAGGAACAAAGTATCAAGAAACAGACACCACGAAATCAAACTATCATCCTACAACTGTCACTAATTGAGAGAAGGTTTGCAAGGAGCTAACCCCCCTAGCTACTCAACGAAACATATGCAGACCCAGAAAAATCAAGAGCACAAGAACAAAATCCCCAAACCCTAGAAACAGTAAATAACGAATTAAGAAGACAAACCAGAGGAAAGAAGTCGATAATGGAGAAAAATGCATGTATACCTGATTGATTGATGCAGGTTCGAACTCGAATGTGAGGAAGAAATCCCGATCGATCGGTTCAGAACCTGATACAAAATAAAACCCTTTCAGAAGAAGAACGATCGATTCTGAAGAACTAGGCATGAACGATTCGGCATTGTTGATGATTGAACGATCGAACTCTGAAGAAGAAGAAGAAGAAGAAGAAGAAGAGCAGAGGCGATTATAGAATACCAAGAGATTTGGCGTGTTATTTGTTTGAAAGGGTAAAGGGTAGTTTTGTCATTTAATTAAAATAGCAAGGGTATGTTTGGAAGAAAAAAATAAAAAACTCCTCCAAGTTTTAAAACGCTAGTGAACGTAACTTTTCAATAAAGTCATTCAAACATGTACCAAAAAAAGTTAGCTTATAAGTTTTGTAATTCTTTATTAAAAAATACCATAAAACAAAAATATTGCAAAAATTGCAATCATCTAAATAGTTTTATAAATTTTATGGTTATTTTTTTAATAAAGAAAAAGAATTACAAATTTTATTGATTTAAAAAGAATTACGTTAATTTGATTTTTTTAGTTTTTAAGAAAATTGTGATAAGTTTTTAGAATTAAAAATATATATATGAAATTTTCTTCTTAATTAAAAAAATATATATTTTACATTTTAAAAAATGATGACATGAAATTTATATTCTTAGTTGACGTTAAAAAAATAAATAAATAATGTCATGTAAAAAAAAACTAATCCTAGTAAGCATTTGTATGACATCAGGTAATTAGGTATTTAAAAGTTTGAGATTTCACATCTCAAATACCAAAATAAAAGTTTTCAAAATACGTTATCTAAAACAAGAATCAGAGTAACATTCGTTACCTTTTTATCTTTTTATGTAATTTGCCATTTTTTAAACGACAAGAAGCTTCAATAATTCTTGGAATTCCATATTACTCTTTCCAAATGGACGGTTTTAGACACTCGCCCAAAAATAATAATTTTTTTTTTCAATTAAAAAAGTGGATTTCCCTTGATTTTTAAAACTAAATTATCTTAAACACAATTAATAATTTAATTACAAATTATATAAAAACAATGATTTTTTTTCTATTTGATTCCAATATCGATATATTTTTTCCTATTTTTAACCGACTTATACCTAAACTCATATATAGTGAGTTGATGTAGTGATGGCCAAATGGACCCGGCCCGATCAATTATAACTGAAGCCCGACCCGCTCAAAGCCCGGCCCGGCAGTAAACCGGTTTGAAGCCCGAAAAGCCGGACCGGTTCATGTTTTTGGAGGATTTGTCGGTCCGGCCTGGCTCGGGCCGAGCCTGGTTCACGGCCCAGTTTTTTGCTCAACCCGGCCCGATTCGTACTTTAAAAAGAAAGACGTTATATTACCGTTTATATACGTTTTTTTAACTTTTTTTGTATTTTTTACCCCCCCCAAACCCCTATAAATACTTGTATTGTAAATTTATAACTTAAAATTATATATAAAACGAATTTTTAAAGTGTATTTTAGTGATTTATTATAAAATAAAACATATTTTTAAAGTGTATTTTAGTGATCCAATCCAATTTTTATTTTCTAAAGCTTAGTAATTAATTATAATATAAAGAAATTATTTTTTTTAAATACGGAAAAATGCTCAGCCCGATCACGACCCGGTTTTGGGCCCAGCCCAGTTCGGTTTTCCTATAACCGGTTTTTTCCAACATTAAATGGGCCACACATATTCGGGTGAAACCCGACCCGACCCGAAACCCGATTGGCCCGGTTTTTGGGTTTACTGTTTGGGCCCGAAGTCCGTTTTGGCCCGGTCCGACCCGAGCCCGATTTTTGGCCATCACTAAGCTGATGTATCTATCTATACTATATTATAAAAAAGACATAAAAAAACTCTTAAAAAGTAATTATTAGGCATAAGGTACTATCATTTTATTCAATATTTTAAAAATATCTTAATTTACAAGTATCAAAACACAAGATACATATTACTACTGCAGACTTCTAACACCCACCAATGGTATGTGCATGTTTTCCTTTTATGCAGACCTTTCCATGTATCACTATTAATTAATATATTATATTTTTATAATTGTGTTTTAATTATATTATTAAATATGTAATTGGTTATTTTTTCTAGATGTCATTAAAATATATAAGATAATCATTTAATTATAACAAAGTACTTAATTTCTTTAATATAAAAACATTATATTATTAAGCCTAAATTAAACAAATTTATAAAAAAAACATTATCACTTTTTCTCAAAATCATCCCAAATCGTACTGTAAATGGACAAAAAAAATAAAATGAAACATTAAAATCGTGATGTATCTCGCTGCATTGCGCGAGTACGCTTCTAGTATACTCTTAAAATTCAAGTTTAAAAGTTATTAACCATACATATATACTCTAATCATCTTTCATAAATATACAAATTATAATAATTAAATCTTCATCCTTTCCATAAATATCTCAATTGAATAACTTACATTGGTTGATGAATCGCATTGGAAACGTACTCAACTGATAAATGTAGAATATTTACCTATTTTTTCTAAATCTAAATTATATATAATTTAATTTAGTTTTCAATTAAACAATTATTTCAAAAACGAGTTCATATTTTCTTGAGTAAACTACGATTTTCGTCCCTATGGTTTGATGTTAATAACGATTTTCGTCCTTGATCTTTCAAAACTTTTTTTTAGTCTTTGTGGTTTCTATTTGCTTTCATTTTCGTCCCTTCATCTAATTTTATTAAAATTAAATGTTAATTAATTTAAAAATGAAATAAGTAAATTACATATTTGGTCCTTATGATATATAAATTTTTACATTTTAATTCTAGTTTACATTTTTTTTTACTTTTTCTTTATTTATTGTATTTCATCAAGACATTTATTTTTCTATTAATTATATTGTATATTTTCATAATTATTATAACTTTAATTATATAAAGAATCAAATAATTTCGTTAAAAATACTGATAAATACATGATCTTTTTTTTAGACTACTAGCTTTAAATCACTTAAAATTAATATTTTATATCTGTTGATTTATTAGAGTTTTTTTATTTATTTTAAATTACCATCGAAAAAAGTTTAATAAAATTCGAGAAAAAATAGTATTATTTTATAACAACCGATTGTTTTTTGTTAAACGCAATTTATTCCCACTATTCTATATTTTCATTTAATCTTTATTTTCTATTAATTAATCAAGTTTGTTTAGTATTTAAATAGAACATAAACACACACACATACACCACATTTTAAATTAGGTTATATATTAAAAACAAAAAATAAGACAATAAAAGGATAATAAGATTTCAATATGGTATTACAAAAATCATGCAATAAGCCATGACATGCCACAGAATTAACGTGACGTCAAATACAATGCTTAAATCTCATGTTATTTAGAACATTGATGTAAATATATATATGTGTGTGTGTTTGTGTCTGTGTCTGTGTCTGTGTGTGTATGTTTATTTTAAATATTAAATAAATTTGATTAATTAATAAAAATAAAATTTAATGAAAATATGGAATAATGAGAGTAAAGTGAATTTAACAATAAACAACCGGTTGTTATAAATAAAACTATTTTTTTCTCGAATTTTATTAAATTTTTTCCAATGGTAATTTAAAATAAATAAAAAGCTTTAATAAATCAATAGATATAAAATATTAATTTTAAATGATTTAAACCTAAAGCTTTGAAAAAACTATCATGTATTTATCAGTATTTTTAACGAAAATATTTGAGTATTTTTATAATTAAAGTTATAATAATTACGAAAATATACAATATAATTAATAGAAAAATAAATGTTTTGATTAAATACAATAAATAAAGAAAAGGTAAAAAAAATGTAAACTAGGATAAAAATGTTAAAACTTTATATACTATAAGGACCAAATATGTAAATTGCTTATTCAATTTTTAAAAGAATTAACATTTAATTTTAAATAAAATTGGATGGAGTGATGAAAATGGAAGTAAAGAGAAACTATAAAGACTAAAAAAGCAGTTTTGAAAGACCAGAAGATGAAAATCGTTAAAAACATCAAACTATAGGGACGAAAATCATAGTTTACTCTATTTTCTTTAACTTGACACTCGATCCGATATATGTTTTTTCAATTGAGTTCTCAAAATTTTAATTATGAGTGTATTCACATTTGAGTATGTTTATACAAAATTTTAGTGTCCTATAAAATATTTACCCGATTTCAATTTTTTAAAAAAACATTTATCCTTTTTTTTTTAATTAAAACATTTAAAGCATATTCTTAAAAAAAATCAAATTTACATACTTTTTAAACCTTTACATTTGAATATAACAATTTTTAATGATAACCAAATAATAAACACATTTAAATACCTTACACATCTACAGTTCGATCAACTAATATTACATTATCTTTAAATGACATAAAACTATAAAAATATTAACGGAGACCGATGATAGAAACATTAAACATGATTGAGAATTCGTATTCTCAAATTCAGAATAGAGATGGAACTTGCGCGAATACAATTTTTGTATTATTAAATGTATTAAATATTTTAATGTAACACCCATAAAATTTGAAAATAACGAACAAATTAAAACTTCCAAAAGTATTTTAAATACATACCTTAAGATACAACATCCAAAGATTACAAGAAAAGATTACTAAAGTATGTATGAGAGTTCTAACTGTAATAACCGGGTTTTAATGTTAAATAAAGGATAACAAAGAAGTTTTATATAAAACCCAAAGTTTAGGGGTCATGTTGTAAATATGGGATCTAGGGATTAAAACCCTAAAATGCCTACCCTCCTAATCTTTCTCAACTTTAGGGAGGCTAAAGAAATCAGAGAAACTTCATTGTGCGCCTGGATGTGGCTAGTGAGAATAAATCAAGGAAGACCCATTGGAGAAGAAGGCTCTACTCCTTAACTCTCGTCAAGGTAATCCTAACACTACCTCTTATCTTGTTTTGGTTGGATTCTTGATTAGAGAGCTTTAGATTTTATTGAAGAAGAGTAATTTTGGTCTGAGTTCTTTCTAAGTTGTTCACCCTTGGTTAAGAAGCAAATAAATGGGGATTTTTATTGTTTAATCTTTGGTTTGGGAGGTAGGTGCGAGTTCCTCCTTTTGGGGAGGATTTTCCTTGTGATTCGTGAAAACCCCCCAATAGTTGGGAATCGCCCAGGGCTCGTTTAAGTTTTCACCCTGAATGACTGAACCCCGGGAGACTGGGTCTCAAGAGAAGGATGGACCGGGGAGACCGGTAGGGTGAGTTCCCGAAGGGACGTCCGGAAGTCGGGGTCCCGGGAGGGATTGTGACCTGGGGAGACCGGGTGGGTGGGGGGAGTTCCCGAAGGGACGCCCGGGAGTCTGGGTCCCGGGAGGGATGGAGACCTGGGGAGGCTGGGTGGGGAGTTCCCGAAGGGACGCCCAGGAGTCGGGGTCCCGGGAGGGGTAGCGACCTGGGGAGGCCGGGTGGTTGATTTCTAGGATGGTCACCCGGGAGGTGGGGTCCCGGGAGGAGTAGGAAGGCGGGAGACGGCAGGTGGAGCTCGGGAGTCGGGATGAAGACCCGGGAGTCGGTGTGGACCCGGGAGTCGGGTTAAGGGAGGTCGAGCCCGAAAGGGGGAAGTCCAGAGACCGAACCCGGTTTTAGGGGAGGAATCTTTTGGTAGGAATTTGTAGTGATTGCTTTTGGGGACTCGGGGTATCTTACCACCCATACTTCTCTGTTTCATAGGTTATCGGTTTGAGGACTCGGGTGCGAGTGCGAAGAGTAATCCAAAAGCGCAGGTGAGTCTTTCTAACTGAAAGTGTGGTGACTTGTGTTTTATATTAAACACATGAGATGTTATGAAACTGCATGTTTATCTTTTATATGAACTGCATATTTTGTTATGTTGTAAAAGTTGAGATATTTGTATGCATACATTTGCGAGTGGATGTGTAACGGCTAAGTCGGAGGGTGTGTTCCAGTTAAGGCAGCGTGAGACTGACACGTTGTCACAAGTGGCGTGACTTCAGTGTGCCGATTACACGTGTTGCTTTGCGATTGAAAGTTTAAATCTTTTAAAATGGAAAATTGCTTATAAATGTTATAGACTATTGGTGCGAATGTTTTTGCTAGAGGGAACTCACTAGACCTCATGGTCTAACCCCCGCTTTTCAAAACTAAAACCACTTTCAGGTAAGGGGTCCAGTTATAAGTTTGTTCAAGGGATTTGCGGGAGGCGGTGTCGTGATAGGGACGTGGAGGAAGCTCGAAATTCCGATGGACCTAGATTATCTCAGTTGTATACTTATTTTACCCTTTTGGGTTGTAATGTTTTTATATTAGCGGTTTTTGATTCGGGTTGTTACACTAACGGAACTATCTAGTCTGACAAACGGAGACAGAATAAGTCGGGTGTTACTAGAACCACAAATCTGCTATCTCTCCCAAAACAATCCTACCGAAACTTCTACTAAGCTCTATGCGTCGCTCAGATCCATCTATAACATGATATACATGTCGATAAGAAAAAAATGTTAAGCTTAATGCCTAGTGAGTTAAAACTGTTTTTTCATCATATAAATCACAAAACGTTTAAAACGAATGTTTTACTCTAAACACGGTCATCCCTGAAACATAAGTTATAAAAAGGTTTCATTTACAAATCATGTTACTTACAATACCAAACACCCATTTTAAATAAATATCCAACATCCAAAATTCCCACAACGCACACACTGTAACACCCTGAAATCTGGAAATAGCAACTAAATTAAAATTTTCTAAATACATCAATAAATGTTTCATATACAAACACACTTTCAAGGTTTAACCTCAACACACACAATTCATTCTCTACATAAAGTTTATAACAAGGTCAGGTACTACTAAAACCCAATAATAGTCACTATCTCCAAACTGCGGAAGACTTCACCAAATACTTACACTTGTGAAAAACGAACTAAAGCACCTCTCTTCATAGTACTGCTAGAACCAAACCCCTAACTGGAACCTGATGCACATGCCGACAAATAAAAAGGTTAGACTTAACGCCTAGTGAGCTCAAGAGTTTTCAACATATTTAAATTAATTGTTTAAAAAGAAAGAATGCAATTAAAATCATAATCTTTCAAAATGATATGCTTCACTTATGAAAACGACTCATTTATCAATAATTATGCATTTTAAACGAAAGAGACATCGAGTTAATCGTTAACCAAACCATATAGTTTTAAAGACTAAGATCCCAATATAAATCGTTCTTTCGTAAACTTAGATTTAACCCAAAGCTTGCTCAACATGAGAATATAAATCGACTCCCAATTTATGATAATGTAAATAACACCTCATATCCCAAAACACCCCAAAACACGGGCGGGGATTAAATACTCAGCCCATAAAACATGGAATAAATTCATGTATGCAAAATGTCACCAAAAACAAATGTATAAAAGACTCAGCCCAAAGACAACACCTTTCGGTGACGGGGGAAACTCGATTCCGTATAATGTGACGTGCACAAAGTAAGCCACGCATTACGTTAAATTGGTATTAAGTATCGGGCTCAACATCTTTCAGTATACACCCACAGATACTTGCACAGAGGACTTACACCATACCGAAGATGCCTAACCGCGCCGCAATGGGGAAAACTAGCGTTCCACCATTGGACAAATAATAAAAGTATCGAGCTCAACATCTTTCAGCATACACCCATAGATACTTGCACGAAGGACTTACAACCCAATCTGATGCCTAACGTGCCGCACGAAGGACTTACAACCCAATTTGATGCCTAACGTGCCGCGATGTGGAAACCAAGTCGTTCCAACATCGGACAAAATGACAAAAGTGCTCATGGATCCATAGCAGACGGGGCTGAAACATTACATGACTCAAAACGAATGAACTAACGCATTCAAAACATGTAATTCTCAAATAAGATGCAATAAATGCAAATCATAACCAAGCGCTCTACATTGAGTTATTAAAACCGGACAAGTGTCCCCAAGACCCAACGAAATCCAAACCGAGCCATAAGCTCAACAAATCCAAAGACCCAACATTGAAAATCATAAAATGAAATCAAACGTAAACGACCCGAAATAATGCAACCCATGCTTCAACACCACAAATAACTCCAACAAGATTTAGATTGGGACAAAACATTTTCCAAGTGGGTTTATACCTTTTATCTTCAAATCATCCCATGACACCCAATAAAATGCATTTATACTCAAAAATATACTCCATGAAATAAATCATTTAGATACACAAAATATATGATTTATTTATCAAAATGCCCAAAATCCCAAATGTGGATGTTTTATAAGTTTATAAAGTTTAATACTTTCAAATAACCAAAACTTATCAAGTGATCAGCAGTTAACAATTCCATGTAAAACATATAAACACTTTAAAATAGACATTTTGGCATGTACACCGTTTTCACAAATCAACTTGAACTCACCTTGCTAGATGTAGGCTAAATCTAGATTTTACCCCCAAAACTTGAATCTCCAAATATTAAGGCTTGAATATCCAAGTAAATTCTCTAGATATTAGATCCGACACATCTACAAGGTTTCCTTCAACATACAAGTCACTAAAATCACACCCGAGTTGAAGGATGAAAGGAAAAAGGGTGAAACCATCAAACCCTAGCTTAACATTGGGAGAGATGAGTAACTTACCACCACAAAATACACTTGGATCATCCAATAGACTTCAAATATCTTGCTATATCCTTGAAGAGATCTCAAAAACGAAACCATGACAACTTGAATCATCAAAAGCGGAGTTGGGAAGCAAAAGTTATGAATAAATGA
Organism: Arctium lappa; assembly: GCA_023525745.1. Taxonomy (NCBI): domain Eukaryota; kingdom Viridiplantae; phylum Streptophyta; class Magnoliopsida; order Asterales; family Asteraceae; genus Arctium; species Arctium lappa. The sequence goes on along the minus strand of CM042056.1, from coordinate 12,648,347 downwards.
AGTTTGGTGGCTGAAAATCGGGTTTTAAGCTCGAACAAGGCTCCGCGCGGGTTACCGGGCGGCCTAAGTCGCCCCACAACTCGCCCGGATGGGTTTTATGCTCGAACAAGGCTCCGGGCGGGTTACCAGGCGGCCTAAGTCACCCCGTGCACTGTTCGTCCGGTTTCTTCATTTTTCATGCCCGATCACTGTTTTGGCCATAACTTCTTCGTTATAGCTCCGAATTCGCTCCGGAAAGAACCGTTGGACTCGTAATTGAATCCTTCATACATCAAGACCATAAAATATAGGATTCAAGTCCAAAATTCTATATCTTATTTTTTCCCTTAAAATTACTGATTTCTACATTAACCTGAAATGATACTTTTCGAATTTCGGGGTGTTACACACACGAGGTACTTCACCAAAATACTATTTGTATAAATATAGTTGTACGTTTCAACACCAAAATCATGGGTAAGGGAATACCCGAAAGTAGCACCTTTTGGTGATGGAGGAGACATGATTTCATCGAATGTGACGGGAACACAAAGTTAAGCCAGTTATCAATGTTCTCGAGATTCACTTTGGGCCATGGATCCCCGTATACGGCACCATTGAGCAACCACCTCAAGATACCCAAATGATCATAATGTCTACTCGACCTCTAGATAAGTCTCACCACAAAAGTCACAAGTCCTCGTATTCGGCTCACCATTGGCACCACCGCAAGACTTAGCTCCGTATACGACTCCCATAAGCACCACCACAAGCTTTAAATAAAAGATGACTTGGGGACGACTCACTAGAATCAATCTTGGACATCAAAACTCCACGTTGAATAAATAGACTCCTATGCCTATGGTTCCAACGCATTACAATCTAAGACATTACATGACTTAATTGAATGACTAATGCACTCAAGCATGTAATAATCAACGCTAATGCAATAATTACATTTTTCATATAAAGCTCCACATTGAGCCATTTAAAACCGAACAACGTCCCAAAATTCATTTGAGTGTCAAAAAAGCCCTAAGGCATCATAAAACGTTTGGCAATGATAATAAATCCAATATAGCTACATAAGCCGAAGTACAAACTTCCCAAAATTGGTATTTTCCCAAAGTATGATTGGTCGAAGGCCTAAACCGTAAGGTTCACATTTTCCAAATATTCATAAGGTCAAAGGATGACTGTTTTCAATACCACTTGTTGGTCCCAAATAGCAGTAAATAAATAAGCAAAGTATTGTAGAAGGGGGGGTTGAATACAATACACACAGTTTTTCACTTACTTTAATTCTTATTGATTTGAAATCAAGAATTACACATAGAAAACTTTTGATTGTTGCGGAAGAGAATAGATGAAATCTATTCAAACAATCTTACACTAAGAGAAATGAAGAACAATTGTAAAACACTTAGAAAACAATAAGAACTTCTTAGAAAGAGAATGCCAGTGCACTTAGAGAGCTTGAATGCTTGAGAGCTGGTGATCTTGCATGTTGAACCATCCTCCATATTTATAGTGCCTCATGCATTAAATGCATGGGACACCTGTTGAGCAAATGATGGACACAGGTCTTCAGCAAGGTACATGGTGTACCTTTTGTCTTGAGGTGTTTTGGCTTGAAGTGTTGACCTGCAAAAGGATGGTAGAGACCTTTCCTTAAAATGGTGTAGTAGACAAAACTTACTTGGATCGGGCAGCTTCACATAGCGTTCTGTTCTTTCTCTCCACTACACCGTTCTGTTGTGGAGTTCTGACGGCAGAGAAGTTCTGAGAGATGCTTTTTTCATTGAAAAAGTCATCCAACATACTGTTCTTGAATTCTGTTCCGTTGTCACTTCTTACAGATCTTACCAGCTGCCCATTCAACACTTCAGACTTTTTGATGAACTTTATGATTTCTTCAGTAGTGTCACTTTTATACCTGAGAAAAAAATACCCAAGTGTAACGAGTGAATTCATCAATAATAACCAGAATATACCTTCTACCACCAAGGCTTGGAGTACTGACTGGTCCACACAGATCCATGTGGAGCATCTGAAGAGGCTGAGTGATGGAGAAGCATTGCTTGGACTTGAAAGAAGATTTTGTGAGTTTCCCTTTCTCACACGCAACACACAACTTTTATTTCACAAAGGATAACTTTGGCATGCCCGTAACAAGCTCCTGGTTTGAAAGGACATTCAAAGTCTTGAAGTTGAGGTGAGAGAGACGCTTGTGCCAAAGCCAACATCTTTTGGCAGAGTTTTCAGAGACAAAACAGATGTTTGTTCCGAAGGATGAGCTATGTCCCATGTCTATGACATAGACATTTTCTTTGCGGTAGCCAGAGAGTACAGTTTCCATCTTTTCGTTGAAAATGATGCATGAAGATAATTCAAACATCACCTTGTACCCCAGATCACACAGTTGGCTTATGCTTAGGAGATTGTGCATCAAGCCTTCAACATAAGCTACTTTATTAAAGGTGATGGAACCATTTGAGAGTGTTCCATAACCTTTATTCCTTCCTTTAGAGTTATCACCAAAGGTGACAGAAGGACCTTTGGTAGGCACGAAGTCAACAAGGAGAGATTTGTTGCCGGTCATATGTCTTGAGCACCCGCTGTCGAGATACCAGATTTGTTGGTGCCCTAGACCCTGCAATCACAAGAAAATCAGTTCTTTGGTACCCATTTGGAAATGGGTCCTTTTGAGTTAGAAGGAGAAGAAGTATCCTTGGAAGCATTTTTATCAATTCTCTCCAGAGGACAATTCTTAGCAAGGTGAGAGGTATTACCACAGTTATAACATTTTCTATATGTAAAAACCTTTTTGGAGCTTTGACCAGATTCCTTGTGATGACTGGTCACATTGACTTTCATGGCCTTGGAGGTTAAAGGAAAGTCAAGAGGCTTAGGACCCAAGATACCTTTGCCAGAGTCAGTTGAAGGAATAGAAAAGGGTGTCTTGGAGTTTAGCTTATTTAACATCACAGCTCTGGGGATTGGAAGAAAAGATGGTTTCTTTGAGTTTTTATTGGGAAGTTTCTTTTGGGGAGGAAGATTGGCAACAGATTTTCCCTTTTTGGAGAAAGAGACTTTGTTTGAAGAAGGCTTAGAAGAGGAAGGTTTGGGTTCAGAAGAGGAAGGCTCATTTATTTTTAAGGAACACATAGACTCAGTAATGGGTTTAGAAGGGTCATTTGAGTCTTGGGTTTCCTCACTCTCATTGGGTGAATCAATGCTCTTAGCTTTGATGAACATTCCAAACTTGAGATCTTTAGAGCGATCAGAAGAGTCCAAAGGTTCAGAGTTGTCATAGTTCTCTTCAGAGGATTCATAGAATGAGGGAAGAGAGAAAGGAGCATGAGTGTCAGAAGGAGGTTCAAGGTCATATTTCCCGAAGCCTAGTCCAGACTTGTCATCACAAGATATTTGATCCTGAAAAATCCTTTCTAAATTTTTGGACGAGCTTGTCCACTTTTTCACAGTTTCTTGCTCCTTTTTAAACTTTTTAAGAAGTTTATTTTTCTCTTTAGCAAGAGTAAAATTTATAGTTTTCAAATCCTCAAGCTCAACCTTGATTTTGTCAAAGTGTTTTAGTTGAGAGAGACAGATTTGCAGTTGAGAAGAAAGAGATTTTATCTGAGCATTTGCCTTCTTCTTTGCATCCTTGGCTTCATAGAAGTCAATGGTCAAAGAGTCAAAGGCTTCAATTTTCTCAGCATCAGAGAGAGAGAAAAATGGATGTACCTGAGAAGATGATGTGGAGCACTCAGCAGACACAAGAGCCATGGAGGTGGAAGGGGTTTCACCATCATCAGCATCATCTATTTTAGCCATAAAGCAGAGATTGGCCATTTCCTTATCACTTTCGGAAGTTGGTTCATCTGCCCAATCATGAGATTCGGCAAGAAGACCTTTTCCTTTGTTGGATAGAAGAGCATTCCTTTCCTTCTCTCTCTTGTATTTGGCCTTGTACTTTTCAGCACAGTCAGAGTTTGAAGGAGCAGAAGTTTTTGATTTTTGAAAAGAGGGTTGAAGGGAATCAGACTTGGTTCTGACAAACCTAGAGGATGTACGGTTGGAGGAGGGCAGTCCAGACTTGTCAGAGGACCTGCTTCTGCATTCAGAAGCAAAGTGTCCCTTCCTCCCACACCTGTAACATTCCTCATTTGATTTGTCAGAGGAAGCATTTTTTGAAAAAGTAGAGGAGGGTTTTCTAGAAAACCTGGGTTTTCTAGAAGGGAAGTGAGGTTTGCCTTTAGAAAAGCCAGCCAGCATGGCAACACCATCTGACAGCTGAGCCATAGAGGTCTCCTCTCCTTCATCATCAGCCTCACTGAGATAGGCTTCTGAAGGGTCATTGGGGTCCTCTTGACTATCGTTGTCAGAGTCAGAAGGATAGGTGATCCTAGGGACACACACAGTACTTTTGGAAGATTCACCGACAAGGGCTAGAGAAGAGCCTTTGATGTCTTTTGTGAATGACTTCCTAAGCAGTTTAGACTGCTCATAGTTGAAGAGGGTGCCATACAAGGCAGTGAGAGGCATAGAGTTAAGATCCTTGGTAGACTTGATACAAGTACAGATGTTTTCCCAAAATTCAGGAAGACAATCCATGAACTTGCACAAGACTTCCTCATTGTCATATATGCGACCCACAAGTTTAAGATCATTGAGAAGGCTATTAAAGCGATTGTAGTAGTCTGAGAGAGACTCACCCTTCTCATGAGAGAAGAGTTCATACTTTCTTACAAGAGCAATCTTTTTGCTCTTTTTCACCTCAGACGTACCTTCATAAAGAACACACAGAGTGGACCACATTTCTTTTGCAGTAGAAAGGTTAACGAGAGAATGATAGACCTCATCAGGCAGAGAGAGGGCAATGATGGCTCTGACTTTAGTATCAAGAGCTATAAGACGTCTGTCTTCATCATTGTATTTACTGGGGTCTTTTAGAATGTATCTCCCAGTAGCTGGAGTCCTTTCTTCTTCAGAAGATTCCTCATCAGCTTTTCCCTTGTCTGCATTATATCGGTCCCAAACTCTAGGAATAAAGGGACCTTCATGTAAAATAGTTGGATATCTGCTGTCAACTCCTTCTAGAAAGAGTATCATACGACTTTTCCACAAGAAAAAGTTATTGGGGTTAAACCTTGGTGGTTTGGCTATAGAGCCATTGTCGTATGAAACAGCATTGAAGTTTTGAGAAGAATCATTTTTTAAAGAAGAAGAAGAGGCTGCCATCACGGATCTAGTTTATTGAGTTAAACTAAACCGCTCTGATACCACTTGTTGGTCCCAAATAGCAGTAAATAAATAAGCAAAGTATTGTAGAAGGGGGGGTTGAATACAATACACACAGTTTTTCACTTACTTTAATTCTTATTGATTTGAAATCAAGAATTACACATAGAAAACTTTTGATTGTTGCGGAAGAGAATAGATGAAATCTATTCAAACAATCTTACACTAAGAGAAATGAAGAACAATTGTAAAACACTTAGAAAACAATAAGAACTTCTTAGAAAGAGAATGCCAGTGCACTTAGAGAGCTTGAATGCTTGAGAGCTGGTGATCTTGCATGTTGAACCATCCTCCATATTTATAGTGCCTCATGCATTAAATGCATGGGACACCTGTTGAGCAAAGGATGGACACAGGTCTTCAGCAAGGTACATGGTGTACCTTTTGTCTTGAGGTGTTTTGGCTTGAAGTGTTGACCTGCAGAAGGATGGTAGAGACCTTTCCTTAAAATGGTGTAGTAGACAAAACTTACTTGATATGATCTCCAGATGAGGTCCACGTCAATGCAAGATATCACAATATACTTTGACAGAAAAGTATAATGTGTTTGAAAGAAAACCTTAAGCATAGACTGCCGAAGACTTGAAAGATCTTCGGCTCCTGAAGATGTGAGAACACCTTCATACTCTAAGGAGAGATCATTGGCTACCGAAGACTTGAGAAATCTTCGGCTGCTCCTTGAAGATGTGAGAACACCTTCATACTCTAAGGAGAGATGATTGGCTACCGAAGACTTGAGAAATCTTCGGCTGCTCCTTAAAGATGTGAGAACACCTTCATACTCTAAGGAGAGATGAGATCATCGGCTGCCGAAGACCTGAGAGGTCTTCCACTCCTGAAGATGTGAGGACACCTTCATACTCCTGAGAGACATGTGATTGACACCATCCTGGCTGATGGTGTTGATCACTTGGGCATGCTTGGCTTTAGGCTGAGGAGACTATCTTCAATCCGCTTTGAGAGATGTACTCCTTCTTTGTCTTCTTCGGCTGATCTTTGACTTCACCGAACATTTGTATAGAAACCAAGCTGCTAAAAGAACCTTAAACATATTCTAAGTAGGATGATATAAGATGGAAGATCAGGAGGTCATCTTCAAATCTTCAGATGACCCAACAAACTCACACATTGTAAGTCAAAAGAGCTTAAAGTTCCAATATTCAAAACTCGTATGTTGAGTAAAATCTCAAAATAACCATAACTCATTAACAATCCGTAAATACCCCAACTCACACAATAATTCCATTAAAACCATTTGTAACCCAATTTGCACATATTAGAGACCAACGTAATATGTTGTCCAAATTCTCCAATATCCAAGAAATCTTATTTAGTGGATCAAACCCCTTTTTGGGGGCCAAAACCCCCAATAACACATCGTAAGTCATTTATAAACATTTGATAATTCAAATATGCTCAAATATCCAAACAATCACAAAACTCATCAAATGTAAAGTGAGCATATGAAAATATGTTCAAAACCCAAAATATTTATATTTTGACATGTATATAGTTTTGTAAAGCAAATAGAATTCACCTTGCTGGATTTACATTAAATTTATGTTTTACCCACAAAACTTGAGTTTCTTGGATGAAGACTTGAAACCTTCTAGATTTTAGCTTCAAGTGTAACACACGGTCTTTCGTAAAGCAAGCTCCGTCTTTCGTTGGTTATCTCTCCGCTTTCCGACCATCTTTTTGAGTGGTAAATGTTGTGCTTTCGAACCTTAAGTCGACCCATGAAAGAATCTCGAGTTTCGACCTTTTTCGGGGCTCGGTACGTGTAGCGCGACTGTGACTCGCGATAGTGACATGTGTCACTATCGCGTGGCACAATCGCCGGGGGTGTACCACCCGCGGTACATTCCCCGCGAGAGTGCCCTCGCGATAGTGACAATGTCACTATCGCGTGGCATAATCGCCCGCGGCTACTGGTTTCCTAAATGACCGAATTTCTCACCATTTCTCTCATTTTTCACTTCTATCATCTTCCCTTTTCTCTCCCAAACCCCAAAACCGAACCCTAACCCATTTTGGGGGTTTTCCTCCCCAAACCACATGATTACTCACCATCTAGCTATTTGGGAGCTTGAGTCACAAAACCTCCATATTCATCTTCCTCATCAAGTTCAACGGTTGGGAGCTCGGGTTGAAGTGTTGGATTGGGTGTTCTCGGAAAGTCTTGTCATCTTTAATGGTAAGCTTCTTTGATTTAAGGTTATATATGGTGTTTCCCTAGTGTTTGGTTTATCAAATCTCAGATTTGTAGTTTTGGAGAAACTAGGTTTTTGATCTCGTTTAGGGATTTTTGGTATATAATGTTGGGGAATGTTTCTATATGTCTGTTTATGGATATTTATGGTTCAGTATGTATGGATCTAGGTTTTGGAAGTTCTCGGCTTGAGGATTCAAGCGGCCTTCAAAAGAGCTCGTTGGGTGAAATCTAGATTTAGCCTAAATCTAGAAAGGTGAGTTCAAGTTGATTTGTGAAAACGGTGTACATGCCAAAATGTTTATTTTAAAGCGTTTTACATGAAATTGTTAACTACTGATAAGTTTTGTTAACCACTGATAAGTTTTGTTAACCGCTGATAAGTTTTGTTAACTGCTGATAAGTTGAGTATTTTAAAGGTGTTTAACTTTATAAAATCATTTAGCACACATCTTTGGGATTTTGGGCATTATGATAAATAAATCATGTATTTTGGTATTTTAATGATTTAATTTATGGAAGTAGATTTTGAGTATAAATGCGTTTCAAATTGTGTTTTGGAGAAATGCATGGTTTTGTGTTATGGGACGTTTTGAAAGAATAAATGTTGTAAACTCACTTGGAAAATGAATTGTCCCAATCTAAACTACGTTGGAGTTAATTATATGTTTTGGAGCATGGGTTTATATAAGTACGAGTTAATTATATTTGGTTTCATTTTATGAATTTCGACATTGGGTCTTTGGATTTGTTGAGCTTATGGCTCGGTTTGGATTTTGTTGGGTTTTGAGGACACTTGTCCGTTTTAATTGCTCAATGTTGAGCGTTTGGTTAAGATTTGCATTTACTGCATCTTAGTTGAGAATTACATGTTTGAATGCAATAGTTCATTCGTTTTGAGTCATGTAATGGTTTAGTTAGTGCAATTGATCCATAGACACGGTGTTCCTATGTCCCCGCTTTGGACATTTGGTTCACCATTTGGCACGGAATAGGCATCGGGTCACCATGATAAGTAAGGTGTGGACCTATACGTTCGGGCAGCGTCTCATAGGCAGTAAGATGTAATTCCCTTGTGCTAAAGTTCCCCACTTTGGAACTCTCAAGAATAGACCTAGAGGGGTTGACTTGATGTTTTCGAGTGATAGACTCAGAGGAGTTGAACTCGGTGGGTGTTTTATGTGTAACCCACATGTTTTGATTTCTTACATAATTATGTGACCTACTTTGTGATCCGTCACGTACAATGTAATCGGGTTTTTCCCGTCACCAATAGGTGGGGTTTTGGTTATGGAGTATTACAATCCATGTTTTCGGATATATTTGGATATGGGTATTTATCTATGTTTTAAGGTTTGGGTTATTGAAACTCATTCAAGTTATTGGAATGTTTTGGAAGTTGGAGTTATGTAACACCCGTAAATTTGGGAATTTCCCGAGGTGTTATTTTGGGAGTCGGTTGACTCGTGGGACATAAAGGTATCGGAATTCAAGCAAGTTTTACTTTGGAATCATCGGGAATCAAATCTGGTTCGAATGACACGAGAAAACTGAAGTTTTGGGACTACCGCGACTTGGTACGCGACTTTGGATCGCGGCACAAGTCGCGTAACTCACTGGATGTGAGTATTCGGGGAAACGGGCGGCTTATGCCGCGACTTAAGGTCGCGGCATAACCCGCGGAGCACCCTGTTGAGCTAAAACCCGATTTTCAGCCATTTAACCTCATTTCTCTCAACCCAAACCCTAAATCTTCTTCCCTCTTCTCTCCCAAACCTCAAATGTCGAACCTCTACCTATTTGGAGGGTTTTCCTCCTCAACCCTCATACTTCACCATCACTTAGCTAGTTGTGATCTTGAACCACAAAACCTTCATCTTCATCTCCTCACCAAGTTCTTAAGGATTTCATCTAACCCTTTCACCATTTGAAGATTTGAAGTTTATGGTTCGTTTTGGTGTTCTACAAGGGTTTTGGTTGGATGGATTCAAGTTGAGGTTTGAGGTAATCATCCATTTTCTTCATTTGTGGAAATTAGGGTTTTGACATAAGTTGAGATCTTTATGTAAATTGTTTGGGGAATGTTTCTATATGATTGTTTATGGTTGGAAATGTATGGATCTAGGTTTCAGGAGTTTTTGGCTTGAGGATTCATGAGTTCTTCAAAGGAGCTCAAGTGGGGTGAAATCTAGATTTAGCCTAAATCTAGCAAGGTGAGTTCAAGTTGATTTGTGAAAACGGTGTACATGCCAAAATGTTTATTTTTAAAGTGTTTTACATGAAATGGTTAACTGCTGATAAGTTGAGTATTTGGTTATATCCGTCTTTAGAAACTCATGAATCATGCATTTTTGGTGAATTTGGGTTTGTTGACAAATAAAGCATTTTGATATGTTTCTTTGACGTACATTATATAAATGGAGTCCATTTGATGTAAGTGTCATTTACATGATTTTGTACTTACGTCTATTTGGAAAATGTGCATGACTGTGTCGCGAGGTATTTTGGGAAATAAGAGTAAAGAGTTTATTTGGGAAATGGTTCGTCGCAATTAATGTTGAGTTTGTGTTATTTTTACACTTTTGGGACCGTTGTGTCTTTGTCAGTCGGCTAAACGTGTTTTTATGTACAAAGGCTTTCGTTGGAAATTTATGTAAGGCGTTGGGCCTTTGGCTCGGTTTTTGATTTAAAACGAGTCGTGTGGACGTTTGTCCGGAGTTATAACCAACGGGGGTTTTGATTTAAAACGAGTCGTGTGGACGTTTGCCCAGAGTTTTAACCAGCGGGGGTTTCGATTTAAACGAGTCGTGTGGACGTTTGTCCGGAGTCATAACCAGCGGGGGTTTTGACTGAGATGACGATTAATTTCGTATCGTTGGTGAGTTACATGTTTTGGGTGTGTGGTCATCCAATTGGAGTCATGTAACGTTAGACAGTGTTGTAATGGATCCATAGGCACGTAAGTTTCTGTCGGTCTTGTAAGGCCGGAGGTTTTGGGTTACTTTTAGTGACCGCTCGGGTTTGCTAGCGAGTAGGCAATAAGCGGCACGAGCCGTTGAGGTGTAACTCGTCTAGGTTGGATAGGCACCCGTGCCCGTAAGTCCTTGGGGTGGAACTCGACGGAGTAGGGCTAGAGGCAGTAATACGGATTGAGGTTGTGATGTCTGGTATGGCATGGGAACTAAGTCCGGGGTTCGTGGTGAAATCCAACAACATCAAGGGTGGCCCCATTCATGTGTTCTCGCCACCTAAGATGGAAACGTTTAGAGGACATGTAAGGAAGTCGCGTGAACGGCCTACTTACGTGTTTTCTATTCTCGGTGTTTACGGATCTCCTCATCGTTGATTCGTGGTATTTTATTTGGGTAATGTGGTATTTTTACCAAAAGGAGTTTTTAAGTGGTTGACGGCAAATGATGGCTTTAATATTGGGTTCTTCCCATGTATACTGAGGTTCGCATGGACCACGTCATTTCCATGTGTCGGTATTCATTCTCGTCCATTTTATGGTCGTGTGAGTTTTGGGTTTAAAGTCGTGTTCCGGATGATGATTAATTATATAGATCTTCATCTATGATTTATGGGTTGTGTGTCACGTTTCACCCGTGTTGGGTATTTCAAGTTATAAAGTATTAACCGTGTTTTATAAAATTGGGAGTCCGCTCTCTATTTTACCTTTTTAGCAAGTTCCGATTTACTTTACATAATTGCGTCGCATATTGAGATCCTCGTCTTTAAAGCAGTTTGATTTGGTTAACAGTTAACTCGGTGCCTCTTTCGTACAAAGTGCATCGTTATTGGTAAACGAGTCGTTTTCATAAGTGAAGCATATCATTTTGAAAGATTATGATTTTATTCGCATCCTTCCTTTCTAAATGATTTAATTATATATGTTGAAAACTTTTGATCTCACTAGGCGTTAAGCCTAACCCTTTTATTTGTCGGCATGTGCATCAGGTTCCAGTTGGGAGTTGAGTTCTAGCAGTTCTATGAAGCGTAGAGCCTTAGCTAGACACTAAAGTAAGTAATTGGGGAAGTCTTCCGCAAGTTGGAGATAGCGACTATTGTTGGGTTTTGGTAGCACCCGTCCTTTTACAGTTTGTATGTAAAGATTGAATGTCTGTGTATTGAAGTTGAATCTAATTTGTAGTTGTAGATGATTCAATTATTGATGTATTTAGAAAATTTTAAATAAGTTGCTATTTCCAGATTTGAGGGTGTTACAAGTTATCTACGTTTTTAGTGTTCGACTATTATAATGCTATTTATGTTTTACGTGCACTTTGGGTTTTGGCTTTATTTAAAGAGGCGTGCGTTTTATGATTTTAATCCCGAAAAGGGTGAATGATGAAAGGAGATGGTTTTAAGATTTAAATGATTTCATTTTTGGTTGCTTTCAAATTAAAGGTATTGCATTTTGGAAATCTTAATTTTTTAAATAACATTCCTAAAGTTATTGCTTTATTTATCTCTAACGAAAACTCTTGAGCTCACTAGGTGTTAAGCCTAACCTTTTTATTTGTCGGCATGTGCATCAGGTTCCAGTTGGGTTTTGGTTCTAGCGGTGCTTTGAATAGTTGAGCTATAGACTTACACGAGAGTAAGTAGATTGATGAAGTCTTCCGCAGTTGGAGATAGTGACTATTATTGGGTTTTAGTAGCATCCGTCCTTATTATAGACTGTATGTAGAGAATAAATGTGTTTATTGAGGTTAAATCCTATATTGTGTTTGTAGATAAATTATTTATCGATGTATTTAGAAAATTTTAAATTAGTTGCTATTTCCGAGTTTGAGGGTGTCACATCAAGCTTTCTACAAAGATCCTTGATCAAACATTTTTCCAAAGTTATCCCAAGTTCTAATTAAAATGGAAGGGAAAGGAAGATAACAAAACCCTAACTTTTAGGCAAAGAGATAAGAAGATTACCTTAACCACAACTCTTGAATCCACCAATATTACACCTCTAGGGCTACAAGTTTGGACCTCAAACTCCAAATCACCAAAAGAATGGAAAATGGTTTGGGGAGGGTTTGTTGAAACCCTAGAAGCTTAAAACCCTCGAGAATGAGTGTGAGATGAAGAGCTCTACTCCTTTGTCTCTAAATCCTAGCCAAATATGTAAAGGATCACTAACTCCAATTCTAAGCCTTCAATGGTCTTCAAATCGATATAAATGATGAGGGTAGGTTTTTGAGAGAGAATGGATGCAAAGGAGTAGAAACAAGTGAAGAGAAGCTGCCAAAAATCGGGTTAATAAGTCGTTGGGGCCGACCGTGATTGTCCCCGACGACATTGCCCATGGCACAGTCGCCGACACTATCGTCGAAACTGTACTGCGGCACCCCCTTGCCTGCGACCTTGCCCAGCAAAATTGCCCCATCGCACAATCGAGGGCATTATCGCCGAAATGGTACCGAGTGCCACTGCTTCCCTGCGACCTTGCCCTCGGCGACAATGACAATGCCCTCGCCGAAATGATACCGAATTCCATTTTCTTATTCAAACCTTCTCAACAATTCCAGGGACCCGAGGTGCATTACTCCTACTTGATCACGTATAACTTGTAAACCATAAATCAAATGTTAGGTTACATTCATTTGCCGGAATTCATGGGTGTTACATTTAATAATATAAATAATGTTGTAATCTACAACATAGATAAACCGTTGGAGTTGTATCTTCTTCTTTTTTTTTAAATTTGGTTTTTCATTTCTCCATTTTAAAGAAATTTAAAAAAATATCGAATATAAATTTTGATTTATATACATACATATATATATATATATATATATATATATAGTGGAAGGATATTTTGCAACTCTTGAAAATGTTGCAACCCTTGAAACCCACATCTTAACCGTCGGATTCATGATCGACGGTTATTTTATTTTTATTTTTCTTTTTTTTAATTAAAAATATTGGGCCCCATATCTGTTGTAACCGTCGATCATGAATCTGGCGGTTAAGATGTGGGTTGCAAAGGTTGCAACCTTTTCAAGGATTGCAAAATATCCTACCCCTATATATATATATATATATATATATATAGGGAAAGGTTCATTTGAGAAACACTAAATATATGAGAAATAGAGAAGTGATCTTAAACCATTAATTCGGTCAAGATCGGCGGCTTTGACCGATAATTAGGGAATAATTGCTCTCATGGTCCACTCCCGTGTTCCTCACATTGTTTATTATTCGAAGGGTATTTTTGTAAATTATCCAAACGTTCAGATATGAATATCACTTTTTTTTTTAGCCGTGTGTGTTCATATATGAATGCATACAAAAAACAGAAGTTCATATATGAATGTTAGTAGACGTTCATATATGAATGTTAGTAGAATGTCACTATTTTTTTTGTACGTATTCATATATGAACACATGCAATTCATATATGAAGGCATGCAAAAAACAGGCGTTCATATATGAATGTCACTCTTTTTTTTTTTGCATGCATTCATATATGAACGCATGCATTCATATATGAAGGCATGCAGTCAGTGTTTATGTAAAAATTATGAACATTCATATATGAACGCATGCATTCATATATGAAGGCATGCAAAAAACAGGCGTTCATATATGAATGTCACTCTTTTTTTTTGCATGCATTCATATATGAAGGCATGCAAAAAACAGGCGTTCATATATGAATGTCACTCTTTTTTTTTGCATGCATTCATATATGAACGCATGCATTCATATATGAAGGCATGCAGTCAGTGTTTGTTTAAAATTACGAACATTCATATATGAACGCATGCATTCATGTATGACTGCATGCCTTCATATATATGAACACGCGCGTGTTTTTGTCAAAGTTACGTAAATACCCTTATATTTTTGGAAGAGCCGTAATTTTTTACCACCAGTCAAAGCCGTAATTTTTGACCAATTAAATCCAATCTTGACTATATGAATGGCTAAGATCACTTCTCTATTTCTCATATATTTACCATTTCTCAAATGAACCAAACACTATATATATATATATATATATATATATATAGTTAGGTTCTTTTGTTAACCTTACTTTTCTTGTTAACTATATGAACCAATCTAAACCATCAATCTTTGTAATGGATGGTTAAGATTAAAACTAGATTTTTATACAATCAAATAGGGTTTATTTATTAACTAAATATATGATCATTTGTAGTCAAGGGTATATTGGGATTAAATCATTTACTCTTTTGGGGACCACATTAAAATGGCTCATTAATTTTTCCTTAAACTATAAACGTAACATTAAAAGAGCTCACTAATTGTCATTTTAATGGTCATTCCACAATTTAATAAAACGTCGATGAAAACCCCTTTTCCACAATTTAATTTCATGACTTTTCTCAATCATATTTTGTCTTATATTTATGCATCTAACAATTTTGGACCTCATCAGTGTTCATTTACACTAGACAGACACTTGTTCTGTCCAATCATGTCCTATCCAGTCCTACCCTCTTGTCTTGTCCAATCATGTTATGTCCAATCATGTTTGCGTACCAAACGCTACCTAAATATTGTCAGTACGTATTATAGTAATTGTACTTGGTAGTTTTAGATGTGTTAATAAAACCGCCACCATGCAAGTTCATATTTGAGATCTTACATGCTCATATTTTTATGTTACATTCGAGAAACATCTAGTACTATATGCATAAGTTCAATTGTTTGTGATCGGTTATATGTGTTTAGATACATCATGATTTAATTTATGTATACGTTCAAATTGCATATTTTGGTGAAGTATGTTGGCATTTTTGATACCATATGTCCAGAAAATTTTTATAGTCTTTAACAAGAACACCAAAGAACACAATAAGCGTAAAGTTGACTAATAGTATGTACCTCGTGATCAACCAAGGTGAAAAGAAACAAATGATAAAGAGGAGATGTAGCTTTGCCTTTCAGATCTAACCACGATTGATGTTATGTTTGGATTAAACTATTTGTTTTAGTTGCTTCTATATGTTTTTAGTTTTAGAAGTATTTGGTATCAGATTGTTAAGTTTGCAAGTATTTTGGAAGTTTTTCCCTACAGTTGGTTCGTTGTATGTTTTTGTTCAGGTTATTGATTTTAAAAAGATTGTTCGAGCGCCATGGTTCTTAGAAATATGGTGTGACAAATTTAATCTATCTTTTGTTAATGATTAATGTAAATCAGTTAAATATTGGCATGTGTTTAGTATATGATTTTTGGGCATTTTTGTCTAGTTACCTATTCATTCTCTCAATCTTTTTCATCAATTTGTATATATTTTTTTTCCAATAAAATTCTCGAATACAATATGTATTATCAAAAATCTACTTTTCAACTTATATCAGAACCAGAAACTTATCTTGAACTCAAATTAGAAACAATAACATATAACGACCGTCAAAAAAGCTCATATGCCACTTCCGTTTGCCTTGATTTCACCGGCTCAATAAATCTTTATGTTAACAAATAATGATGAAAAGAACAATTATTAATAGATCAATTTTTTTATTTTATGTGAAACTATTTTTTATGGATGTTATTGAGAACAAATTCCAACAATGGAAGTATTGCAAGTTGATGATGATCGAAACATGAAAAAACTCCACAAGTTATTTGGAAATCCTTCAAAAAAAGCAAACCTAAAAGAGGGTAGATGCTATCTTCTGAGGCGCTCCCACCACACTAGTCCCATGGTCGTCATAGAGGAGGTAAATCAGTGCATGCATCCCATTGGCAGAGCAGTAGTGTCCAGACTTGGATCTGTGACCTCATACATATGGATTGCACCTACACCATTAACGCTGGGACAGATCAACAGAGACTAAAAAAAAACCTAATCGTTAAAATTATATCGAAAATGATAGACTTCAACGATCGAATATGATAATTAAATTATTGTCGAGTTGTATCATTAAAAGACCTTATATTTATGGTAAATAACAAATGTACGAAATATAAAATGTGTCTGATGTTTTGTATAACGATGTTGATGTTATGCAAAATCCAAAATATGGTTTGGTCCCAGTTGTAGTAGTCTGGTCCTTCCTTGTGTTATGCTTTGTTCTTAACAGTTCGGTCGTCCTTAACGGTCCAATCCGTATCCATGTAGACTATACCATTAGATATACGTATAAATACATGAGAAATTGAAATATGTACTTTGATATTTAAAAAGTGCAATTTTGGTTCATTTTTTGTGTTTCATATCCCAAACTAGTCCCTCTTATCAACGTTGTTTGAAAAGCTTTTGTCAAGTGCATCATGTGCCCCTCACTTGACGGGCAGATATGTCATTTTACCCTTTTCAATTTAAAAAACATATATTTTATACATATACATATATATGTATATTGAATATAAATAAATTAATAATAATATATTTCTTCTCCTCAAACTGTGAACACACTAAAAGTGCAGAAGACCTATGTCCCTTGTTGAATCCCTAATCAAGGTTCATCAATTGATATAACCTTGATGTCCCCCATAAATAATAGATTGAGGTTTCTTGTTTGTTTGTCTATTTGTTTGTTTTTTTGAATCACAATGAAAATCCAAATTCAATACGATGGAGATGGAAAAGATTAATCGATGAATATAATCCATTGTTTCTTTTAGGTTATGTTTTTTTGAGTTTGTGAACTTTTTAGGGTTTTTTTTTAATTTATGTAATTTGTTTTTTTTAAATTCATGCTTGATTAAAGTCTTAATCTTTTTATGAATATGATTTTGATTTTTGGGTTTAGAATATGAATTAATTATGTTTTGGGTTTCACAATCTTGGTAAGTGGTAATGGTGGATGTGGTGATGATGGTTAAGGGGTAGAAAGACAAAAATGCCCCTCTCATGAGAGGCATATGACTGATTTAATGAAGTCAATTTTAACTAATTTAAAATTCGAAACAATCATAAAAAAATATAGACGTAGACCAAAAACTAACCATAGAAGAGGGACCAAAATGTAATTCACGCAACTTTTTATTATACCCATCCTGTGATAGTGTGATATGTGAGAGGAGTTGATTTTTGTGGGTCCTACCAACACATCACTCAATTCAATCTAAGCCAATTTCCACCTGTCACCACTATCACGGACGGCAACCCTTTTTTTTTTCTTTCTACAATTATAGTAATAAATAAATAAATAACATCTCCGTTCTTCTCTACCATCCGCAAAATTATTCCAAAAATTATTTAAAATTTTGAACAAATTAAAAAATTATTTCCAAAAATAAATTTCATGTTAATGGTGATTATTAATAAATCTAATCAAAAGTGTCATTACTCATTTAAATCTAATCAAATTGTCATTTATAACAAATGCAAACTCACATTTATAATGTAAATAATTTCTTTTTCCCCTTTAGGACTCAATATCCTAATTATAAAACCTGTAATATATATATATATATATATATATATATATATATATATATATATATATATTAGATTCGTCCCCGTGTATTACACGGGGTAATTTAAAAAAAATTAAATTATGTCAAAAAACTTATCTTACATATATGAATAGTCATCGAAAGTACGATGTTATTTTTCCAAACTTTTTTTCATTCAAAGTTGTTGTTTTTTTGCAGCTGGTTAAATCATGCCAAAAAACTTTTTTTTGTATTAATAATTGATTTTGAAAATCAATTATTAAAATTTGTGAGATAAAAGTTGAAATGAATTTTGTAAAAAGATTTGCATATGTTCAATAATACTTGATTTTCATTTTATATTACAAAAATAATAATACGAAATAATATTTGATTTTCAATTTGTATTAGAATAAAATATATTCTATTTTATTTTTAGAAAATATAATATATTTTAATTCAATAAAAGATATTCATATTACAATTTTGATTTCTAAATTGGATTTACGAACATATGCAATCTCATTTTCAACTTTTATTTCATACTAATTTCGATAAATTCCATAGTAATCACGACATATTAATTCGTATATATTTATGATATTTAATTATATAATTAAATCCAAAAATATTCAATGTTGGACTCATTTCGAAGATATTGACGAAACTATTACAATGATATAATTTGTAAAAAATAAAAATGTTTTTTTCAATGCAATTTAGTTCATATACATTATTTATGTTTATATGATAAGAGTCTAAAATTAAAAATAAAAAAGTAAAAGATTAAAAGTAAACTACATATCTAATTATAAGGTTAGTAAATGTAAGGTATAAATTAAAAAAATTAAATTAAGGAAAGATTAAATAAGGAATGAATGTGGATTTGCTAAATGAACTTATAGTGTAAAATGCGTCAAGGTTCATGTTTAGGCGGGAAAATGAAAAAATGGAGTCACCAGAAGATGACACATGTCACTTCCGTTACTTATTTATTATATATATAGATATACACATGATACATGTGTATATACAATATTTTAAAAATAAAATTATTTGTGTTACTGCAGGTCAATCTCTAAATATCTATCAATACACCATATTGAAATTTACTTAAAATATATTTGTATCTATATCTATACTATATTATAAAGCACGGATAAAAAACTCTTAAAAACAACTGTTAAAGCTTAATGTACCGCTATTTAATGTTAATTACTTAAAACTTAAATAAAGAATGAAAACTTCAAATCTTTTCTTATTTAATCCATATATTTATCAAGTTTAAATTCTCTAAAATCACTCCTTTTTTCAACTACCCTAAAATCAATCTCTACATAATTAAATACATGATAAAAATCAAATTTTAAATATAAAAATTCTAAAATTTAATTAAAAAAATCTAACAGAATATTTAATGTTTATTTTATATAAAAAAACATTATATTATTAAGCCTAAATTAAACAAATTTATAAAAAAAAAACATTATTACTTTCTCAAAACCATCCAATTTCGTACCGTAAATCGACAAAAAAACAAAAAATAAAACGAAACATTAAAATCATGAGGTATTTCGCTGTATTGCGCTAGTACGCTTCTAGTAACACTATGATATGCATATACATGTGTGTTATGGGTTGGGTTCCGATTAGAATAAAAGTTATGTTGAGAAAGATAATAAGGGATTTCCACTCTTAAATCAATCCTATTAAAGATCAACACTAAAGAGATGCATCCGATCAATTTCTTTTTAAATCGCAGTTCATGGCTTGTCTTGAGATTAAAAGTGATCAAGGGTCCAAATTTATTCATACATTTCTCACCTTAACTCTTATTTTCACATAATCATTTGTCTGAGTGTTATAAGAATCTAAAATTTTACTACTAGAAGTACAAAACCGATTTAAAAAGAATATTCAAATAACAAAGATAAAAACTACGTAAATGGTATTATATAAGATGGATAATTCATTCACTAAAGTTGACAATTAATCCACTACAAAACGCCAAATTAATTATTTCAAAAGAAACAATATAAACACTTTGTATAAACTGCATAGCACAGATGAGTTATGTTTCAGATCATTAAATCAATGGCTGAAAAGTTAAATTGTCAGCCTTAACCTTAAAATGAGAAGTTTAAGAGAACATGAACATATAATGATTTGACTTCTATTTTCATATTTTATTTTAAAATTGTATTTGTATTACGTTATAGTTAAAAAAAAAACAGATCTAAAATACTTCTCATTTAATTTTTTTAAGTAATATTTGGATTCAAATTTATGTGGTTGTTGATGATTTTAACCTTCTAAGAGCACCTCCAAATCAAAAGTCAAAAATCTTGAAAAAAAATTACATTCATCTCCAACAGCTTATTCATTTTGCAGATTACAATATGATTTATATATTTAAAATATTCAATAAAATTTATAAAATATTATTTCCCTTTCCTAACAACTTAATTTAAAATATTTTCATTTTTAGAAAGAACAAAACATCATTTCTCAATGGTGAAATAATATTTAGTGTTTAAATAGTTCTCCAAATTCAAAGAATTTCACCCCCTCTTTCTTCTACTTTCTATATTTTGAAGAAGGTTTTACATAATTTGTTCAAATAAAAATCTAAAAAATGTCAATTTTAGAAAATTTATTA
Organism: Arctium lappa; assembly: GCA_023525745.1. NCBI lineage: Eukaryota > Viridiplantae > Streptophyta > Magnoliopsida > Asterales > Asteraceae > Arctium > Arctium lappa. Next base: position 12,627,836 of record CM042056.1, on the reverse strand, counting down.
AAGATGCTCTTAAATTGGTACGGATTTCTACAAATCAACCAATTGAGTTATTTGTTTCTTGTTATTTTAAAAAGGGGGTGTTATTTGCACCAAAAAGGTGCAAATAGTGAATGATTGTTTTTCGGTCCAATCATTAAAAATGTTATTTCACTTATATATTATTATTATTATTATATATGTGTGTGTGTGTTTTGATTTTATAAATTTATAAAATTTGTAACTTTTGATTTTATTTTATTCTATAAATTTGTAACTTTTGCTTTTATTTTATTTTATAAATTTGTAACTTTTGATTTTATTATAACTTTGTAAAATGCATTTTTTTAATTAGGGACCAACTCCGTAACAAACGTCAAATGTTAGGGACCAAATTTGTAATTTACTCTCTATATATACGTGATTAGAAACTTCAACCATTTGCTCACTTCTTCTTCTTCACGTGTGTGTCTCTCTCTAAAAATCTCTCCAACTTCTGTCTAGATTTGTTCTTAATCCATTGAAGTAATCGACGAATCAATCCATGGAAATTGCGGATTCCGAGCAATAACTGTCTCTCTAGGTCTTCATGAAGATGTATGACCCACAATTCGGTATAACTTGATGGAAGAGTTAGATACATACAAGACATAGTACATCAACGTTTTTGGAGGTGAACATTGAGATATTACTTATAACACTTTAAACTTCTTTCGATCAGATCAAAGTGCACCATTTGAACACTGGATGACAATGCATGAAATAGGTGTCTTGATTGCTTCAAAATATAATGTGATATTACATGTTATAAGTATGACCGGTAGTGGGACGTACTTGCCGCTTAGGTCCACTCCGCCAGTGTGGTATGAGCATGTTGTTTTTACAATCGGGTACGTTAATGGTAACCATTATGTGAAATTAGATATGGAAGAAGGATACCCGTTTCCACAAATTGTAGGACATTTTTTTCATTACAGTTATCCGTGCGCTGCTGGATGGCTATCCCGTATTCAGAGCGAATAAAGAAGTACATGCAGATTTTACGTGTTAATTGTACTACGGATAATGTTATTTTAGAATAATCGAATGTAATATAGATTATTTTATGTTCTATTTATATGTTAAATCGCAATATTTATGTTTTATTTTTATAATTATATAATTATAAAAAATTAGTAATATTTATATTTATAAATATTTATTTCTTTTCAAATCAAATAAAAATAGTAATATTAAAAAAGAAAAAACAAATAAACAAAAATATTTATATAAATATTTATTTCTTTTATAAATATTTATTATAAAACTATATAATAAAAAGAAAAAAAGAAATATATAATAAAAAGAAAAAAAAAGACAACAAAAAGACGAAAAAACAAAAAAAAACAATGATTTATCAATCATTTTTGATGTATTTAGCATACTTTTTGATGTATTTAGCCTGGGTTAGACTTAATACACCCTAGTCTATTTTTCCAATCACACCATAGTCTAGGAAAACCATTAATTATTCTATTGATTTCCCCAATTATTCCCTTGTTTTCCGAACCAAACACACAAAAATGATTTTTTTATTTTTTAAATGATAGTTACAATTTTGGTCTCTGAACTCATTTTATTTATTTACTTTATACCTTTTGGTTTTATATTTTTCATTTTACACTTTTATTATATTAACACATATAAGCGTATATTAACTAATATACGTTAAAAAAATAATTTTTAATTTTAACAAGTTACACCATTATAATCGCCTTCTTAATACCTTCGAAATGAGTCCAATATTGAATATTTTTTTATTTAATTGTTATAAGAAGAAAAATACAAATTGTACAGAGTCCAAAATTAATTTTTAAAAACTAATCCTCTATATTGACAAAAGCTTGTTGAGTTGGTTTGAGTTGCTTATAGAATTCTAGACGTGACATATATATGGTTTGCCATACAGCTGCTGACGGGATTTTGTTCCGGGTCCATAATGCTGAAATGGGAGGCATTGGGAACTCTCCTTCTAACTGGACCACCACGTAATGATTGATGTTTACGTGTGAATTTGTAAAGACCCGATGGTATTGAAACTCTTCGGGACCTTTCCAGAGAGGAAAACAAGTCATACAACCTCCAATGGTTAAAAGGTGAAAGATCACACTAAACCTATTGGCTATCAATATACCTGTCTCAGGCATAGTCATCCAGTGTTGCTCTGGTGCTGGCGATTCCCAAAAAGACAACGAAGTAAGTATTTCATCGATTCCATAGAAAACTCCAGAGTATGCCTCATATGAACTCGTTAACTCATCTAATAATTGATGACGAACATAGAGCCATTGGTCTTCGCCATACCCGAGACAAACAGCTATTGATCGGAAACCACAATTCTCATCACCCCTTACATCTTGTATATTCGTGATGTATGGATGAAAGATTTCTAGAATTTGCTTCAACAATATACCTGCACCGACGTATATCGTAAGTTCGTGCGCACACGGTAACCCAAAACACGTACGCAGTTGACAACCACAGTTCTCCGGAGTTAAGAAAATTCCATTTGATTGATGAAACTCTTCTACAATTATAACTTTGTAAAAGGAAAAGGAGAGTTGTCGACTTCTTTTGTAGCATTCATATTTTGTCTTTTAATACTATTAACTTTTTACCCTTTTATTTTAGCGTTTGTTACGGAATTGGTCCCTAAAAGAAAAATACATTTTACAAAGTTATAATAAAATATAATTCTTACAAAAAGAAAAATACATTTTTACAAAGTTATAAGAAAATCAAAAGTTACAAATTTATAAAATAAAATAAAATCAAAAGTTACAAATTTTATAAATTTATAAAATCAAAACACACATATATATGTCACGTCTAAAATTCTATAAGCAACTCAAACCAACTCAAAAAACTTTTATAAATATAGCGGATTAGTTTTTAAAATTTAATTTTGGACTTTGTACAATTTATATTTTTCTTTTTATAACAATTAAATAAAAAATATTCAATATTGGACTTATTTCGAATGTATTGAGAAGACAATTATAATGGTGTAACTTGTTAAAATAAAAAATTACTTTTTTAACGTATATTAGTTAATATATGCTTATATGTGTTAATATAATAAAAATGTAAAATGTAAAATATAAAACCATAATGTATAAAGTAAATCAATAAAAAGAGTTCATGACCAAAATTGTAACTATAATTAAAAATAAATAAAAATGAACCGTTGTTAAAGGGTTCGAGAGTAAATTACAGATTTGGTTCCTAATGTTTGGTGTTTGTTACAGAATTGGTCCTTAAAAGAAAAATACATTTTACAAAGTTATAATAAAATGTAATTGTTACAAAAATAAAATACATTTTACAAAGTTATAAGAAAATCAAAAGTTACAAATTTATAAAATAAAATAAAATCAAAAGTTATAAATTTTATAAATTTATAAAATCAAAACACACACATATATATGTCACATCTAGAATTCTATAAGCAACTCAAACCAACTCAAAAAACTTTTGTAAATATAGCGGATTAGTTTTTAAAAATTAATTTTGGACTTTGTACAATTTGTATTTTTCTTTTTATAACAATTAAATCAAAAAATATTCAATATTGGACTCATTTCGAAGGTATTGACAAGACGATTATAATGGTGTAACTTGTTAAAATTAAAAATTACCTTTTAACGTATATTAGTTAATATACGCTTATATGTGTTAATATAATAAAAAATGTAAAATGTAAAATATAAAACCAAAAGGTATAAAGTAAACCAATAAAATGAGTTTAGGGACCAAAATTGTAAATATCATAAAAAAATAATAAAAAAACATGTTTGTGAAGAAGATTATAAAAACAATACAACTTTTTAACTTGATTGCACCCTAGTCATGTACCCGTTTAGCCTCCCCTTTAAAAACAGTTTAAATAATTAAAAAATAATTAAAATTAAAAATTTTAAGGGTGGACAAAAGGGCCGAAAAGTAGTTTGTGGCAGTAGCAATTATAAGATGATCATTTTTGAACATCGTCATCAATTAAAGCTGTAAAGGCTTTTCACCTTTTTCTAAATCTTTTTTGCATCCAAACCAATCACTTCATTTTCAATTCCTTTTTTCTTCCCAAAAAGATTCATGCCCCAAAACATAGTATCAATAAAAAAGACTTGATACCACATTACATGTGCAACACCCGAGAATTTAAGGTGAGTGTTCACTAACCATAATTTAAATTCTAGTATGAACATTTATGTTGTGGAGTCTTTAATGTTGTATTACCGTAACTTAAACTTATTATTATTGAACCTTAAGAGGAAGACCTAAAACACGTGACCAATGTTCAGTTTTAGCACGAAAACAACGTCTCGGGAGGCTGGGGAGACAATAACTCGTGATAGTGCCCTTGGGCATAATCGCTTGTCAAGGTCGCGGGGGTTGTACCGTAACCCTTAGACCTTCCGCGAGAATGACACCGCGATAGTGACATATGGCATTATCGCCGGTCACTATCGCTCAGCCTGTACCATAAGGTATAACACCCTCAAACTGGAAGTAGCAACTTATTAAAATCTTCTAAATACATCAATAAATACCTCGAACTACAAACATAAATTGAGCAGTAACCTCAATGCTCCCCTTCAATCCTATACATACATTCTATGAAAATGACGGATGCTACTAAACCCAATCAAGATGCCATCTCCAACCTGCGGAAGGCTTCTCTCCTTACATACACTTGCACAAGGCTAAGGCTCGACTTCTTGAAGCACTGCTAGAACCGAACCCCCAACAGGAACCTGATGCACATGCCGACAAATAAAAAGGTTAAGCTTAACGCCTAGTGAGCTCAAGGGTTTTAACATGAATGAATAAATCATTAAAAGCAAGAAAACCAGTTTAAAGCGGGATCCTTCGAAATAATATACTTTAAAATGGAAATGACACATTTTCCCCCAATATACACTTTTAAAGACAATGCTCCCATACACACACTTCATGCAAAAAGGTGCAATCCGGAACTCACCCAAAATGGGATCATAGTCCGATATTTCAATCATGAAATTGTAAATAATACCTTATATCCCCAAAACACCCAAGACACGGGCGAGACATAATACTCGGCCCTTAAATAAAGGAAAACGATTCTTAATAATATGGTACGTCATTGAAAACATGCAACTCGAACTAATACTCACGCGACCATTAAAGTAGAATGAAATCCCAATATTAAAGCATGGACAATTAAATATCCAAATTACGACGGGCCGACGACGGGGGCTTCCCGTATCCGTTGAGAGTGGAGGAACACCAAAGTAGGCCACTCATACAACGTTAATCGTATGACACTTCACGACTCACAAGCCCAAGCTGTCCCTACGACTCCCTTCAAGCTACACCAAAGAGTCAACTGACCTTAGCGATATATTAACGAGAATACCGCCCCAAGGCCCGGCCCAAGGGGAAATACCACCAAGGCATTGTCCCACCTGGCGGAGGTCCAAAACGCCCATCCAATGGCTACTCCACGCCATGATAGCACCACCCGGACTCGGTCCTCTTAGTGTACTCCTTGAACGGACAAAGTCATAAAACATGTGTCTCGGAGTCCAACCCCGTACCACCCAAATGACCAACAACAAGACTGACTCATGTGCCTATGGATCTAATGCAACACAGTCTAAAAATTACCCGGCTATACCTGAATGACAACAACATTCGAGCCTGTAATTATAATTATGCAATAAAATGCATTAAGACGTAAACCATGAAATGGGACTCTACATCGAGCCATTAAACCCGGACAATTGTCCACAAGACTCTTTTAAGCCAACACCGAGCTAAAATGATCAAAATCCATTTGACCAATAATCAATGGTTCTCCAAATGATGAAATGTCTTTTTCAACGTTTATGAAGACACATATCTCAAAGACGAGATTAACTCAAACTCCACATGAAATGGGACTAACGATTTTCCAAAGGGTTTATAAATGCAAATGTACCAAAATGCGTATAACACGAAATAGACTTCATTTGTACGATCAATGATGCATAAATCATAAGAATAACTTTTACTCGTACAAAATCACCATGAATGTGAAAAGCATGCTATTTACTCGTTAGAACATTCAAAACCCAAATATAAGCATTTTATGAGGTTAACACAACCCAAGTTCACCAAATGTGAAAACTTACCAAAATACTCACTCTTTGACAAATAACCAAGTAAAACATATTTTACTTCAAAATACTCCAAACTTATCAGCAGTTAACCATTTCGTATAAAACACTTTAAAACAACCATTTTGGCATGTACACCGTTTTCACAAATCAACTTGAACTCACCTTGCTAGATTAAGTTAAACCTAGGTTTCAATCCACAACCATTGGCCTCCAAAAGCATAGATCCCACCCAAAGCTTTCCGAAGACACCCATTCCAACTCTTCAACTCAAGCTTCCAAAAACCTAGATCCACACATTCCATCCCATAAATAACCATTTTCAACCATAAGAAAACATTCTCCAAACATAAAAATATCAAGATCACGAACAAGATCAAAACCCTAACTTCTCCAAAACCATCAAATCCGAGATTTGAGATATTGAACCTTAAGAAACCACCAATAGAGCATTTATAACCTTATTACAAGAAAACTTACCCTTGAAGACGAAGAGACTTCCGAGAATACCCAATCCAACACTTCAACCCGAGCTCCCAACCGATGAACTTGATGAGGAAGATGAAGGTGGAGGTTTTGTGGTTCAAGGTTCCAACTAGTTAGATGATGAAGGATCATATGGTTCAAGGGGGAAAACCCATCAAAATGGGTTAGGGTTCGGTTTTAGGGTTTGGGAGAGAAAAGGGAAGGAGATAGAAATGAGAAAATGAGAAGAAATGGTGAAAATCGCAACATTTAATCAACTGGCACTCGTAGGCTATTGTGCCAGGCGATTATGCCATGGCACAATCTCTGGCACAATCGCCAGGATGGTACCGTGGGTGCTCAGCTTTGGCGATTGTGCCAGGCTATTGTGCCCTCTGGCACAATCGCTGGCATAGTCGCCCGGGTGCCCCCGAGCTCCAAAAATCCGACTTTTTCAACGCCAATACTCCCGATACTCCGAGGGACTTTAAACAAAGCATTCCCCAACAAAACCCTACTGTTTACAAGTCACAGGAATGTTCAGGTGACATTTATTTACCAAAATTTACGGGTGTTACAATCCTCCCAACCTTAGAATGATTTCGTCCTCGAAATCTGAATTGCCATGAAACTTTGCCCGCAGAAGGGTTTCCCTTAACCCACTATCAAGACCTTTGTACTGATACACACATATGCTGCCCCTCTTGGGCACATTATACTCATAACCGAGCGAACGCTTAACTCTTCAAAGTAACCTTTTACCCACAAGGTTACGGCCGTCTCCTAACCTTAGAGTGACAATTACTACCTCTAGGGTAGTTCGTGACCTCAACATTTCGCCAATCAATTCCCTTCGGAGCGTCACGGATCCGAACCCAACGTCAAAGATGGCAACCAAACTCCCATGAATCCTCAGATTCCTACTGATCCACTCCTAATATCTATAAAGACATTATTCCAAGGCGCACCAAAACGTCCTTCATGCAACCGGTTAACACAGATTTGACTGTCACTCAACTCCGACCCAACACCAATCTCACAACATTCCCAAAGTAACATCCTTATCACCACAGGAATGCTTGGGCACATCGATACTTAATCCTCAATACCCAAACTCCTTTCAAAATCCATCACCGAAAGGTCACTATCTTCCACAATCCAACCGGGTTACATACATCCATTCCAAGATCCATTGTCCTCAAGAAAACAAGTCGACGCTTAGGACTAAACGGTGACCTCGAAAACGTGGACATCTCGCCCAAAATTCTATTCCAGACGGATTGTCGCACCAAGGTTGACACCTAACAGAGAGACAAAATTTCAAATCTTACATCTCTAGCAGACAGATCACCAAACTCTCCTTTGATCGCGGACTCGCTAAGAGGGTACACCAACCACATAGACCATGGTGCCACACTGACGAGCAACCCACCAAAACGAAACCCAATCTAATCGCCAATAATTACCTAAAACTTCAACTCGCATGATCATCGAAGCGTAAAGTCACCCCTTAATTAACCGGGAAAACTTAAGTCTACTATTTTCATTAATCGGGCGCACCAATTCATCACTGAAGCCCAAGATCCAAGACTGGCCGCAAGATGGATCATCCGATGTTTCAAATCCCAAGGACTTCCTTAGTCCCTAAGTACAACCGCTCTTATGCCAGGAGTTTAAGTCTATAGGCTTAATGAGTTCAAGGTTTTTAAACCAATACGCCAATTTGAAATTTATAAAACTTTCAAGTACACAAGCTTTTTAACGATTAAACGTGCGGTAAAATACACTACCGTTCATTCGAAAGGTTTCAAAATTGAACATTAACACAACGCCTAAGAGATCATTTCCAAAATTCATTTGTTCAATACTTACGTTAATAAAGACAGTAATAAAATTAGAGGTTCCAATACTTACGGTCAAAACTCGGTCAACACTCGACTCGAATAGAGTCGACTCGAACTCGAGCTGGACTCGACATACTAACGAGTTGAGTTGAGCGACCTGATACTCGACTCGATAAGCTCGTGAGATACTCGAATATTATATATATATATATATATATATATATATATATATATATATATATATATATATATGTTCATTAATGTTCGTTTACGTTCGTTTACTTATGATAATAATCTAAAGAACATATATTAAAGAAATAAACATTAAAATAATAATATAATAATTATTATATATATATATATTATTATAATTATAATTATTATTAAAGAATTACTAGCATTTTCTTTAAAAAAAAATAATAACACCTATATGACTTGTGGGTACCATTATTTAAATAAGGATTGTCCTCCTTTTGCTTAAAAACTCATCCCACATTGGTGGGACAATCCATCCAAGACTTTTGCATTCAACTATAAATAGGACTCACCCCCTTCCTTTCCCTTGCCATTCCATAGCCTTTGTGACATAGCCTTTCTATTGTGCCTAGTGGATTAAGCCATTTGGCTTAAAGTTAGGCAAAAAAAAATTTGTTGGTACCTATGGAAGTGGGTGCAATTAGTTTGTTATGTTTGTTTACAATTTTAATCAAATAAATAAAAACACATTGAATTTTTAAATGATTGAATACGAACACTAGTTCGAGTTTGAGCTTAAAATTAGTCATTTTGCCTAAATTCTGTGTTTTTTATGATAAGAAAAATAAAAAAAATATATTTTTAACACACACAAACATATATACATATATATATATATATATATAACGATATCAAAATAAATAAAGTAGGATGTTATTGTATGACTTAATTCTTTAAATTTTTTAAAAATTAATTATATTAAATATGATATAATTTTATTATTTTTTTTGTAATGGTGGAAAATGATATGGTTTTATTGTTTTAATGTAATTAAAATTTTAATTTAAACAAATAGATCATAAAATTATATCTTATTTTATTTAGAGCAAATAACATAAAGTATGTTTTTATGATTTGATTTATTAAATTAAAACTTTAATTCTGTTAAAGGCGATATAATTTTATTGTTCTTTTACTATCATCGCAACAAACAAGCTCAAAATAATTGAAAACCATTTAGAAATGAACTCTAATTTTACCATCTTAAAATTAGAGGTTCCAATTTTCATAGCGAATGAAGCGGTGGATTATATCCGAAGAACAAAGAAGAAAGCGATGATATTTAAAGTTGACTTTGAGAAGGCTTACGATAATGTGGAGTGGAATTTTTTGTTAAACATGATGGAAAATATGGGATTCGGGACAAAATGGTGTAGGTGGATAAAGTCATGCTTATCATCATCCACCATCTCTGTCTTGGTCAACGTTTCTCCTACAAAGGAATTTCAAATGCAAAAAGGCCTTAGACAAGGAGACCCATTGGCTCCATTCCTTTTCCTAATAGTGGCGGAAGGTCTTAATACGTTGATGATGGAAGCAAAAGAGAAGAAGCTATATGAAGGGGTGGCGGTAGGAAAAGAGAAAGTGGAGGTGTCACACCTTCAATATGCCGATGATGCGATTTTCTTTGGAAATTGGAATACGAAAAATTTAAAAAGCCTTATGAAGATTTTACGATGCTTCTTTATGATATCGGGGTTGAAGATTAATATATCAAAGAGCAACTTATACGGAGTGGGAGTTGGAGAGGATGAAGTAAAGGTGTGGGCAAGGGGAATCGATTGTGGATACGGGTCTTTACTGTTCTCTTATCTCGGTTTACCAGTGGGAGCAATAATGAGCAAAATAGAAAACTGGAAGGCGGTGATTCAAAAGATGAAAAACAAATTGGCGGACTGGAAAGCTCGATTGATTTCGTTTAGAGGTAGACTCACGTTGGTTAAATCTGTGCTTGGTAGTTTATCATTGTATTTTTTTCGCTTTTTCGTGCCCCGAGAGGAGTGATTAGGGAGCTTGAGAGGGTGAGAAGTTCGTTTTTTTTTTTTGGGAGGGGGTAATGGTAATGAAAAAAAGGGGTGGCTTGGGTAAAATGGGGTAAAGTAATTAAAGATTATAAATATGGGGGTCTCAAAGTGGGAAGTCTTCAAGCTGCAAATTGGGGGTTATTGGGGAAATGGTGGTGGAGATTTTTGTGTGAGAAAAAAGCTTTGTGGGTGAGAGTGGTGGAAAGCATATACGGGAAGGGGGGGGGGGATTAAAGGATGGCGTGAGGAGTGCTCAAGGAGGGGGTTCGGTATGGTCTAACATATTAAGGATTAAGGAGGAATTAATAAAAGTAGGCATAGATTTAGCGGAGTCCTTTGGAAAAGATGTTGGGAACGGGCGGGATACGATGTTTTGGTCGGATAGGTGGTTAGGGGGTGTAGTGTTGCGAGAAAGATTCAAAAGATTGCTAAGGTTAGACATTAACAAGGAAGCCGTAGTAGCGGATAGAGGGGATTGGATAGATAACAATTGGTCTTGGAAGTGGGTGTGGAGGAGGGAACCAAGGGGGGGGGGGGTTAGGAGAATTGGAGGCTCTAAATGTCCTTTTGCAAGGATGGAAACCAAAGTTGGAAGCTCAGGATAAAAATATTTGGCTACCGGGAAAGGGAGGCGATTTCACGGTTCAAGAGCTCAAATCCTTAATTGAGGAGGGTACGCCATTGAACGACGATCAAGTGAGGGAGACTATATGGCTTAAATCGTTACCAAAGAAAATAAATATCTTCATGTGGAGGGCTTTTCTTGAGAGACTTCCATGTAGGACGATTCTTGATAGGATGGGAATGGACATTCCATCAATCCTTTGTCCAAGGTGCGGGAAAGAGTTCGAATCGGTTACACATGCGCTTGTGAGTTGTGAAGAGGTTAGCAAAGTTTGGGAAGGTGTCTGTCGATGGTGGAAGGTAGATAAGGATTGAATTGGAACAGTTGAGGATTTAATCGGGGGGGGGGGGGGGGGGACCGTAAGCCGGCAATGTGGGAAGAAATGGTGTGGAGTTTTATGTATCTAATCTGGAACCATCGTAATCGGGTGGTGTTCAAGGACGAAAAGAGGAGAATAACTGATCTTCTATTCGAATTTCAAAGGAGAAGTTTTGAGTGGATCGACAGAAGGTTACAGGGCAAGAATTTAGAGTGGTCTAGGTGGCTGATGGATCCCGCTGCGGAAGCATAATTAGGAGACAGTTGCGGGGTGGTATAATATTATTTCGGCAATAAACGATCATCGAAGACTTTGACAAGGGACAATTTTAGGACTGTTTTTCGATCCAGAGTTCAATAATTGACCGCTGGCTTGTTCGAGGTAGACTTAGAGGTGGTTCGATTTGGTTTCGACATGGCGTGAGATATGTTTTGCTGCTGTTTGTTTGGCTTTTCGAGCTGTTTTGTTCATTGGTTATTGCTGTTTTATTTGTTGTTGTGTAGCATGCTAGATTTGGCTTTGGCTGTGGGCTGGATTGCCCCCTTGCAATCCTCCCATTGCTTCCTTGTATCTATTGGGTGGTTATAATAAATTGGCTCTTCAAAAAAAAAAATTCATATTCTTTTTCAGTAAAAAAACTCAAAATCAAATGTTTAGATTTTAACGAAATAAATTATTTAAATTACGAATATTTTAACCCACAATAAAATGTCCACAACAAAATTAATAAGTGTAATAATGTAATAATTACATATTTCAAAAATCGTGTGCCTTTTTTATTATGAACATTTATTTTGGGACTGAGAAAGTACTAAATAATGATCAAGACCATGTCGTATCTTTTTATTGATGAATGTTGTAGTTGATCTTCGCTATTTTCTAAATTCTAACATGTTTTCATGTTGGTGTTACCTAACATATGATGCTCTATGTTTTGCCTTGTAGTTGTGGGTTAAAATATTGGTAACTTAAATATTTTGTTGTGTTCAAATTTAAACAGTTGATTTTGAGTTTTTGACTGAAAAACAATATGAAAATTAGAACCTCTAATTTTAAGATGATAAAATTAGAGTTCATTTCTAAATGATTTTCAATTATTTTGGTGTTAAAATATCGATAATAAGCTTGCTTGTTGTGATGATAGTAAAAAAAAATTATATCACCTTTAACATAATTAAAGTTTTAATTTAATAAATCAAATCATAAAACATATCTTATTTTATTCGCTCTAAATAAAATAAGATATAATTTTATGATCTACTTTGTTTAAATTAAAATTTTAATTACATTAAAACAATAAAATTATAACTTTTATCACTATTACAATAAAATAATAAAATTAAATCATATTTAATATACTTATTTTTTTTTTAAATTTAAAAAATCAAGTCATACAATAACATTCAGTTTTATTTATTTTGATATCGTTATATATATATATATATATATATATATATATGTGTGTGTGTGTGTGTGTGTGTGTGTGTGTGTTAAAAATGTATTTTTATTTTTCTTATCATTAAAAGACACAAATTAGGCAAAATGACCAAAATGGTCCTTGATTTGATGGAGTTAACGGAGGCGTTAGTCAGAGAGATCATGACCAAGATAAATTAAATACCACAAGAACCAAATTCACAATAAACATACTATAGGGACCATAGTCAAAGAAAGTATCAAAGCACGGGAACCAAATCCACAATTCACTCTAAGTTTAAATCAAGTTTTTTTAATAATTTACTAGAAGCGTACTCGTGCAATGCAACGAGATACATCACGATTTTAATGTTTCATTTTATTTTTTGTTTTTTTGTCGATTTACAGTACGGTTTTGAATGACTTTAAGAAATTGATAATGTTTTTTTTATAAATTTGTTTAATTTATAATTAGGCTTAATAATATAACGTTTTTTATATAAAAAAAATTAAGTATTTTATTAAAATTCAATGATTATCTTATATATTTTAATGACATCTAGAAAAAATAATCAATTACAAATTTAATAATATAATTAAAACAAATTTATAGTAATATAATATATTAATTAAAAGTGATATATGGAAAGGTCTGCATAAAAGGAAGACCTTTCACATATCAAATTGGTGGGTGATAGAAGTCTGCAGTAATAATATGTATCTTGTGCTTTGATACTTGTAAATTAAGATATTTTTAAAATCTTACATAAAATGATGGTACATTGTGCCTAATAATTTGTATTTAAGAGTTTTTTTATTCGTGCTTTATAATATAGTATAGATAAATAAAGCAAATCTATATAGAATGTTTTTAAGGGGGCGTTTGGATCGTTGGATTTCGCCGGAATCTGATGGAAATGGAATGGAGAATTCCATTGACCAAATTCCATCATTATGTGTTGGTTACCATGGAAATGAATTGAATTCCATGAATTCTTTCAAATATGGATTTGGTCATTCCTTCACAAAAGTGATTGAATTGAATTACATTTCATCCAATATTTTGAAAATGACAAAAATACCTCTTAACAAAATTAAAACCCTCTCTCTTCTCTCCATCTCTCTCTCTCCTTTCTCTCTCCCCCCTCTCTCTCCTTCTCTCTCTCCACTCCCTCTCCCTCTCCCTCTCTCTCTCTTCTCTCTCTATCTCCCATCTCTCCTTTCTCTCTCTCTCTCTCCTCTCAATTTGTTTAAAAAAATTGAAAGAATTAAAAAGGTTATTTTGGTCATTTATCAAAATTTCATTCCAATTCCGAAGTTACAATTTATGAACCAAACAGAAAAATTCTTATTCATTTAACCGATTTCATTCCAATTCCGAAGTTACAATTTATGAACCAAACAGAAAAATTCTTATTCATTTAACCGATTTCATTCCAATTTTGTCAACCAAACAGGTGGTCAAACCTGACAAAATTACATTCCAATTCCATCAAAGTCAAATTATTTTGACAGATTCCATTTCATCCAAAAATATTCTGCGAACCAAACGCCCCCTAATAATCACTACAATTAGTGACGAACCCAAGGAGGGTAGTCTGAGGTCGGCCCCCTCTAATTTTTGCAACTAATACAAACGTTCAAAAGTTTTAAAATGATATTATAATTTAAATAGTTTTCAAACTTATTCTCATAGTAAAAATTAGAAGTAGTTTATAGATTTCACCTTTATATAGAGATTTATAGACTTCGTCACTGATTACAGATAATATAAATAAATAATTACCTTTGGAAATGCTTCTTGAAAAATATTCATTGAATAGTTTAAGCTAGGCCATGGCCAATGCATGGTGAATGATTATTTTTCTTCCTACATTAATGTTTTTTTTATAATAAGGACGTGTGGGACACTTATTTCTCCTTTAGCATCTAGGCGGAATAAAAGTAGATATAGATAATAACGTCACATAGGTACAATATATGTTTTTGCTAGTAATTTAACTGAGTCCGAAATATGAACTAAATACAGTTCCTTGAGCAAAATCACATTGTATTAGGGAATGTTGTTGGAAGCAATTATTGTTTTGCTATTGTTTATCTTCTTTACAATGTATTGGATGTTTTTATGGGTAACTCTAGGTATCCGGGTCATCTTAATTAGGTACAACAACTTATCCCCTGGGAGACTATAAATGGTCTGGAGTCATCATAGATGAACCTCCATGGCCACAAAAGGTATAAAAACGTCTGGATTTGAACCAAAGGGAGATGATATTTTCACAACATCTCTTTGGATAATAACTAGTGCGCTACAATTCAAATGGTTACGTATTTTAGATGTTGTCAAAAGTCGTATATTTTTTACTTTAATCATGTGTTTAATTGAGGTGGATTTTCAGTTTAAATGTAAAATATAAATAGATATTATTTGTCATTGATTTCTTTTACTTAAATGATATTTTATGACATGCAAAACAAAATACAAAATACTTTGACTTAAAATATAATTTAAATAGTTACTAATTAAATGAAATAGAATATATTTAAGTCATCACTAAAATTCATCTTCAAGAAACAAAAGGGATAGTACTTGCATCAAGTTTGAGTGACAAGGGATGGTCAAAATAAGGTTTCATGACACTTTACAAACTTCAATCAAAATCTTTAATTCTAGCAAATTTTGTTGTTTAATACATATTATGGTAAAAAAAAATTATATATTTATCGTATTGATCGATTGAACAGATATTTTTATTTAAAAAACTGATCAAAATGTGTCACGAGTCAAATGGCTTGGGTGGGGTTAGTTAACATGTTGGACCGCAACCAACGTTTTTTTTATTTGTATATGTTTGTATTTTAATGCCAAAAGAAGTTTCGATATAAATAAATTCATGATATAGTTAGGCATGAATTTTCTATATTTTGTAATATACTTGACGTTTACCGTTCAAAAACAAGAAGCCGGGTTATAAAATGACATCTGGTCTATAAATTATATATATTATTTTATTTATTTTATTTTAAAACCGGTAATTTAATTATTTAATCAATTTTATTTATTCTACTCATTACAATCCAAACATTAAAAGTAATTTTTCAAGAACATTATTTTATTATAAACGAGTGACCATCCCTAACTTTAGTGATGGAATTATTAAATATTGAACATGTTCATAATATTAATATTAAATCAGTGACCAATTGATTGACTATGAAGTTTAACCTAACCATCATTCTTTTCTTAAACTAATTCTATTTATTAAATGGTATATACATAGAATAATATTTAGATGTATAGTATCTTTTAGTGGTAACAAAATACAAGAGAAAATAATTTTAAAATTAGATTGATAAAATCAATAAACAAAGCAAAGATTTATGCTTAGTTAGGGATCGTTTATCAAACGCTTATCCGGGTAAACGCTTACCAAGTTATACTATCTTAACCGATGAATATGGTGATGACCAATAATCTTACCCGGTAAGAGCGAAAGATCGAGAGTCTTACCCGGTAAGTGACGGCGACGGATCTTATCCGGTTAGCGCTTACCGGGTAAATTTTTGCATACGGTGTCATTCTAATAGACTAAAATCTTATCCGGTAAGGTAAGTAATAGCGTTGAATTTAACCGATAAACGCTTACCGAGTAAATGTTTGGGTAAACGACCCCCTTAATTTGTGGAAATAAATGTTTTAGTTATATATCAGGAAACATTATTTGTTTCAGTTTTTTTGTGGCATGGAACTTTTTGGATGAAAGCAACAAAAAATAAGAATTTGAACTCATGGACTAATTAAGAAAATAATATTACTTTAAAGAAACATGTTAAATACCATTAAATTAATAAATAAATGTTGTGATTTATAATAATCTTGTAAAAGTATTTGTTTTGGGATTTCCTTTTCACTAAAACTGTAACAATCCATGTACTAATTTGAAAATTAAAATTACCTGTTATATATTATTACTCGTCAATTTTATTGTTAAACAATGTAATCATTAGACAATACAAATTAATATATGTAAAATTTAGACTCAATAATTTGTTATATATATAGAGGTAGAATGGTTTATGACATTAATTATCAAAATCAATATTGTAGGTAACTAACATTACCAGTATATTAAAATGTGAATATTATAAGTGAACAGAAAGTGATTTTGAATTACAAAATTATTAGAAAAAGAGAACACCTACTATACTATTTTGGTGTGTATACAAAAATACAACTAAATCTGTGTTTAGTCATCAATAATTATTATTTAAAATCAAAAATAAAAATAAAATAATTAAAATATTAAGATCATCTCCAACATGTACATTATTTCAAACTTATAGATTTCCCTTTTTTTTCTTTTTTTTATATTAGAGTTTAGTATAGTAAAATTTTCCTAAATCTATAAAATTTCTAAAATAAGATAGTTGTTGGAGATGCTTTAAAAATCTTTCTAACATGTATATATATGCTATATATTTTTTCTCTTTTCTTCTAAATATGGAGATTTCTCCTTTGTCTCGTATATTTTTCTCTATTTTAGAGGATGAGTTTTGCATTATTATTGGAGTAACATTTTTCTAAATTGTTATAATATATAATTGTTGGACATATCAAAGTATATGTTTTGAAGATCCAAATTAAAATCGGAGCTAAGAAGATGTGGTCAAATTGAGTCCATGGATGGCCTACTGGACATGGAAACCGTGCAAGATAAGGCTCACTTCCATTTCTCTCTATCTTTGTGTGTGTGTTTTGTATGTGAGAGAGAGAAACAGAAATATTCTCTTTTGGAGTAGCTATCATGTGTGTGTTTTTTTCTCTACGATATATATGATTCAAACAAAGGCAAAAGGACGAACATCTGTCTCTCACAACTTGAATTCACAATTCAAGAAAAATCCATCCACTTTTCTTTCTTTTTCTGCTTTTCTTCATCTTAATTTCAAGAACATCACTTGAGAGTTCCATCATCATCATCATCATCATCTCATCATCGTATCTTCATCTGTATTAATTTAGTTACAGCTACTTTTCTTTCTCATCAATCATGTTAATTTATAGTCTTTTTTCTTCAAGAAATCGACAAAAAAACGATGCATAGTTATCGATTCTCTTCCTGTTTGAACAAACCTTGAGTTATACACCCATCATCTTCTTATCTACATCAGCTCATATCTCTATTATTAATTTGTCACTTAGAAAGCTCTTTAATTTGTTGTTCATCACTAACCCTTATTAATTTTCAATCGTTTTTCTTCTTCAAGAATCGATGAAAACGATATATGTTTATGGGTGTTCTTCATCTTCGAAGAATACTTGATTCACAGTCATCCTAGCTCATCTTCATCTGTCTGTATTTTGCTAGCTAGCAGCTAGCGATTTGTTGTTCATCACTCACCAGTTTCTTGTTGTTTTTTTCTTTCCAAGATTCACCGAGTTGCATCAATCATCATCTTCATCTGCTAAAGTTATCATCTGTATAATTTATTAGCTAATTAAAAGATCTTCCATCTTTCACCACTTACCTTAAATTTGTTGTTTTTCTTATTCAAGATTCAACAAAAATGATGTCTGGTGATGGGTTTTCATCGCCACCATCTTCCCTCACCTCCTTCATCCACGACCCCATCCCAAACCCTAACCCTAACCCTAATTCCTCAGCTTCAGGTAAACGAAAACGCAACCAAGCCGGTAATCCAGGTAAAACCACTTCACATCCATTATTCAATTCATATATATATATATATATATATATATATATATATATATATATATATATATATATATACTGTTAATTAAATCATGAGTTTGTTGATTTTGCTTATATATATATATATATATATATATATATATATATATATATATATGTATGTATGTATGTATAGATCCAGATGCGGAGGTGATAGCGTTATCACCAACATCTTTAATGGCGACAAACCGATTCGTATGCGAGATATGCAATAAGGGTTTTCAAAGAGACCAGAATTTGCAGCTTCATAGAAGAGGACACAACTTACCATGGAAGCTTAAACAAAGAAACAAGAATGAAGTTATAAAGAAGAAAGTTTACATATGCCCAGAAAAAACCTGTGTTCATCATGACCCTTCTCGAGCTCTCGGAGATCTCACCGGAGTTAAGAAACATTTCAGTCGGAAACATGGCGAAAAGAAATGGAAATGCGAAAAGTGTTCCAAAAAGTACGCAGTTCAGTCAGATTGGAAAGCTCATAGCAAGATTTGCGGTACCAGAGAGTACAAATGTGATTGTGGAACTCTCTTTTCCAGGTATACATAAAAAATATTCAAACGAAAACGTTAACTATTTAAGAAAATAACAAATTATGTACAAAATCATATGTGATTTTACATTAACCGGAAAAAAAAAAGACTCGAACAACTTTGGTCGCGACAAAATCGCGTGAATCATATATGATTTTGTACATTGATCATACATATATGATTTTGTATTGATTCGGCAGTTCTCGTGTTTTATTAAATAGATATTGCCCACTTCTCTCTCTATATATATGTGTGTGTTTCAATTCTATTAGATTCATTAGATTTCGATTTGAATATTTAATAAATTCAAGATTTTATCTACAATATGTATATATATGTATAGATTTGCATGTTTTTGTGTATGTTAAAACAGGAAGGATAGCTTCATAACACATAGAGCATTTTGTGATGCTTTAATGGAAGAAAATTCAAGAATGACATCACTTCCGGTGGTTCCAAGCATGACGAATCTGAGTTTTCGCAACGATTTGATGATGATGAATGCTGGTGGTGGCGGTGGCGGCGGCGGTGGTGGTGGTGGTGGTGATGGACAGTTTCATCAAGGTGTGTTTGGTGGAGGTTTAGAAGGTAATAATCTAGATGTCAATGGAGGAAAACCAAGATTGCCCATTTGGTTAGACCACAATGCCAACAATTCGCATCTCGAAAACCCTAACAATTCGACGTTTTTAGGGTCGTCGAGCTCGAACTACAACAATGGCGGAATGCTACCGTCGGAAATGGTGAATTGGTTGAGTAGATATAATGGATTACCACAAGGGTTATCTTTGAAAGAGGAAGAAGAGAACCAAAAAGAAATGCAGATGAACTCGATGTATAATTATGGCGGTTCGACCGTGCAAAACAACCTCCTGTGTTCGACTCTGCCACCGCCACCGGTGGCTAACATGTCTGCCACCGCTCTTCTACAGAAGGCTGCTCAAATGGGGTCAACAAGAAGCACAAACACCGGTGGAAATGATACCGGATTTGGGCTCATGAGTACAACGCTCTCCGGTTTATCGAGCCCGAGAAACGGCGACAGACTGATGATGATGACGTCGGCTGCTGACGGAGCGACACCGAGCAAAGGAACCGTCGGCAATGAGTTTGGAGACGGTGATTTAACTAGGGATTTTCTGGGCGGTGCTAGAAACGAAAGGAGTGTATCGTTTAACTTGCAACAAGAGCTAAGCAAGTTCGCGTCTTCGACGATGGGATTCAGCCAATTCAATCGGAATCGTGAATAAGAGAGCCGGAGTAGTTTTAATCAGCAACGAGGGATTGTATTTAGCGATGCTTTCGGGTACATCTTTTTGGACAATTTACTTTTAGTGACGGATTTCTGTCACGAATTGCATCATGACGGTTTTAACAACCTTTTAAGTTCGTTTTTACAACGCCCATTATATTTCTTTGCTAAATATTTACATATAAGTAGAAATGGTTATTTATCAATTAAAGTCACTAAAATGTGTAGGATTTTATAGGACCAACAAAATAAAATGAATTTTAATGGAATAAATTAAGTAAAACAGTTTTGGTTTCAAAGTATTTGATTCTTTTTTCTCATGTTCTTTATAATTAATTAAGGTATATAAATATGAGTTAAATGTTCATCATTTTTTTTCTTTTTAATTAGAAATTATATTACTGTTATATTTTTTTATGTTAAAATTTTATATTTCATAGCATTATATGAGTGGATTCATATATCATTAGTATATAATAAAGTAATCTGATTTAAACAAAAAAAAAACCTCTTAAAAACAATTTATTAAATATTAAATAAGATTTATTAATACATAATCTCTAAAAAATCAAACAGTAAACTTATTAATTATTCGAAAAAAATTTATGTTTAAATTTTATAAAATTAATTAATAATTAGCCACATTAAATTACATGATAACACTACAAAAAAAAAATTAATTTTATAGGATACCTAGAATGTCTAAGGTGTCGTTTGTTTTTTAAGAGGTTTAATGTCTGAAGTCTTATTTTAGTTATGATTAATAAGAGGTGGTGTGTAAAAATGTCTTAATAATTCAGACTTAAGAGCTATTAAGAGATTAAAAAAAAAAAAAAAACCCTAAGTGTTCAAATATAATACATTATAGAATTAAAGTTTATAAAACCAAACTATAAAGTCTATCTAAAAGTCTTACAATAAGTTTAATTATAAAATGTTTTTAGTCATTTAAAATAATGTATCATATTAACTATTTTATATGACACTTTTATTTATAAAACATTTATTTAAATAGACATTTTAGACATCCTCTACAACCAATTTTGTTGTACTGTAAAGCATTTGAGTGGTAAGTCAAACTACTAAATCATTAAAACAAAAATAAATTACATTCTTATTTTGAAATCTAGGCATATTTAAACTAAACAAACTATATATACCAACATAACTATTTTATATATTTAATACATGGTATATATGTCTTTTGTTACTATTTTATAATAAAATTTTACATAGAATAATATACAAGCTAGTGGTGAATGGTGTATGTATATAATTAAATTTGAAAGGATGAGATCGAATAGAGGGTGGTCTTGTGAATTGTCAGGAGAAGGGGAGAAGACAAAAGAGAGTGAAACAAAGGAGCGTTCGCATTTGCATGTCTTTTATGGAAAGCCTTCTATGGTCCTGTCTATGTACAACTGTTACTGCACTTGGTACTGTTCGGTCTGTGACCATCCAACCCCACCACCTCACTTCAATCCCTCCTTTTTTACCGTTATTTTCAGATTCACCCACCTTTTTCATACCACCTTATCAATCATTTTCTTAATTAATTACACATTTGGTTTCTTATCCTAGCATAAAAGAGACCCATGTTAACATATATCTTTAAAAACACAAGAGGTATATATAAAACAAACACTGAAATTTAAGCTAAAAAACAACAAATTTGTATCAAACATGGGCCATTTGTACAAGGCAAATTAAAATGTTTACTATCACCACCAAAAACTATATAGCTAGAGGTACCCAACACAACAATATAGGGTGGCATCTTTCATAAACAAAATTTCCCCTATTTACAACGAAACATGAAGGGTGGCCCATGCCACTATATCTTTCTATGTAGATTTGCCACTGACTATACCTATCACTAATCATCTTTTACAACAGTTCTTGATTCCTTGAAAATATAAAAACATGACTGTTGCTCTCGGTCGTGTAGCTCAGTCGACACAAAGGCAGAGATAATTTGCTTATATACACAACAGGTTCAAGTTCGAATCCTACGAGAGGCATGCTTGAATCCATCCACTAGTCTCAACTGTCGAGTCGGCTCTGAAATATTTCATTACATGTGGTTCTTAGGGGACAGTTCTTTGTAGGGTCGATCGAGATTGCGAGTAATCAATCTTTTTTTTTTCTCAACTGAAAAACGTGGTAATGTTGTTGGAAATAATTAAAGTGGAGGAGATTCAAGTTTGGGGGCATAATTTTTATAAGAAAACAAACACACCACACAACAACCAGTTCCTTATCCCTCGTTTTCCCTATGTTCGAATCCATGTGTTGCCAAAATCCTTATAGACATGGAGGTTCACATGTGATTACTCCATATCATTTGTAATCATCCGAAAGATTAGTCGGTACGTATAAGCTGACCTGAATACCCACGATTACCAAAATAACCATTTCCTTTTCTATTCCGTCGTTGATGCTCTTTTGCCATCATTAAAAGCATCTCCAACAATTATGCTACAATTTTTCAATAATAGAATATGTAAAGTCATAATATCTAAGAAAATTACAATCAACTCCAACAGTTACTTTATTTTAACAATTCTAACATGAACTATATTAATAAAATATTTAATAAATTTAATTAAAAAAAACTATCTCTCTTCTACACTTTTAATTTCAATAACAGTTATTGATGGAAAAAATTAAAATATTATTTTTCTCTCTTTTATAGAGTTTTATTTCTCATCTTTCCTCTATTTTAGCATATTTGTTGGAGAAGAAATTTCTTAATTTCTAAAGTTTTCTACTTTAACATAATTGTTGGAGATGCTCTTACCACACTACCACAATTACCCTATCCATGATAAATTAAGGTTAGGAAACAACTATTTTATTTTAGCAATTCTAACAACTATATTAATAAATATTTAATAAATTTAATTAAAAAACTATTTCTCTCTTCTACACTTTTAATTTCAATAAGAAATATTGATGGAAAAAATTAAAATTTTATTTTTCTCTCTTTTATAGAGTTTTATTTCTCATCTTTTCTCTATTTTAGCATATTTGTTGGAGAAGAAATTCCTAAATTTCTAAAGTTTTCTACTTTAACATAATTGTTGGAGATGCTCTTACCAAACTACCACAATTACCCTATCCATAATAAATTAAGGTTAGGAATCCAAATCATAATCAAACAATTATAAAGACAACTATGTAAATTAGTATAATATTATATGTATCCCTTTTATGTTAAAATCAAATTAAGTTATACATTGGAAAAATAAAATGTAACCCTTGATATTGATGTATGTAAAAAAAATTAATAGATTAAAATATATCTATACATATAATAAATAAGTAATTAGAAGGACACGTGTCGCCTTCTGGTGAGCCCATTTTTTCATTTTCATGCCTAAACATGTATCTGAACGTATTTTACATTATAAGTTCATTTAACACATCCACATTCATTCCTCCTTAAATCTTTCATTAATTTAATTTTTTTAAGTTATACCTTATATTTACTATTATTATAATTAGATATGTAGTTTACTTTTAATATCTTACTTTTTTATTTTTCATTTTAGACTCTTATCATATAAACATAAATAATATATATATGAACTAAAATGCATTAAAAAGATTTTTATTTTTTACAAATTATACCATTGTAATCGCTTCGTCAATACCTTCGAAATGAGTCCAATATTGAATATTTTTGGATTTAATTATATTATTAAATATCATAAATATATATGAATTAATGTGTCGTGATTAGCAGTGACAGACCCAGGATTTTAGGTGAACGGGTGCACAAACAAAAAACTTAAGAAATTGTTGTCGATGTGTTTTTAGCCGAATTCCCCTATTGGGAGATTTTTTTTATGTTTTTGGTTGATTTCGATGAATTTTTTAAGCTTCTGTGTTGATTCGATGGTTTTTTTTTTTTGGTTTTTTGTGTTGATTTGAGGGATTTTTTGTTTTTTTATTGATTTCAAAAGATTTTTTCATTTTTTGGTTGATTTCGAGAGTAAATTTTGTTTTTTTTGGAATTTGTGCATCTTTCACCCCTCAAAAACATATATATTACGGAGCACCCCCTGTGGTTGAGCAAGTGCACCTTACGTACCGAAAAAAAATTTGCCCTTACAAAACGAACTTGAGCGGGTGCACGGGACCCCCCTTGGGAAGGGTAGGTCCTCCCCTAGTGATTAGTATGATATTTGTTAAAATTAGTATGAGATTTGATACAAATAATCACTAAATTGTCGTGATTTTCTTTTTACAATTTCATATCAATTTTAACTATGTATTTTTCCATAATTTTATTTACGTTCTATTATAATTTTTGTTTTATAAATTCTTAATATTTATTCATATGTTTTATTAATTTTTTGCAAAACATTCTTTGTGAAAACTGCCTAAAACAATGACATTTTGTAACTAATTGCAAAAAAAACAACTCTACAGGAGAAAAACACTTGGATAGGTAGCATCGTACTTTCGATGATCATTCATATTTATAAGATAAGTTTTCTGACATGATTTAATTTTTTAAATTACCTCGTGTAATTCACGGGGTCAAACCTAGTTTAATAATATATAAAAGTGCATTTAACCACCATATAAATATTTTGTTTTGTAAAAATTTGATTTTTATATAAACACAACATTAGAAAGTTGAGGTGGGCGATCTTGGGCGGCATCATCAAGGATTTGAAAATTTGTTTATTTTAAAATTAGCTCAAAATGTATTAAAATGATTATGTCCTAATTGTTTTTCAAGAAAGTTATATCACGATTAATATAAACTAGTGTTGGTCCGTGCATTACACGGGAGGATAAATTTTTTGTTGGAATATTGAACCGGGTTAAAATGAAACGTAATTTCTCTGTTAACAGTTAATGAAATACAATGTGGAAAACGAATGTATTTTCATAAGTGGTTAATTTGCATATATTCTTAATCGTTTGTTGTTATGAGTTTGTGCAATAATATTGATAATAGTTTTGTATTATATTATTTAAAATCCAAACGACATGTCTCACAACATATCACTATTATTGAAATAATTATAAATATGAACATACGTTTTTGCAGATTTTGCAATTTTTCTAAAACTCCTCGACAACACTTGACAATCACTTTGAACGTATAAATCTGTAGATTAATTAACAACATTCAACCCACATCAAATATGACAAAGAAAATAAATGATTTCTATCTTTTGTAACCGGCAACTCAACTGGTATAGTTCAAATTCACTCGGTACCACTTGAAAATTTATCTGACTATTGAGTTCAAGACCTCATAGTATTAGTCGATAAAAATAAAGATATGTATATATATCTTATTCCCCTACTTCGAAAAATATGATTGTGGGTTTTGAAAAATATAAACAAATCCTCAGTAAATAATACAAAATATAAAAAAGTAGTTTTTCAAAAAACAAAAATATAGTGGAATACCTTTTGTTCAGTTGCAGGTTCCGCCATTGACACCCGACCGTTCGTCTTCTTCTTGTATTCGGATGATAAATAGAGAAACTATATATATTTATAGTGAATGTAAAGAATATTTTAAAATCTTTTATTTTTATTTTCGATTTTATATTTAAATTTAAATATATTAAAAATATGGAAGAATATTTTTATATTTACATCGTTTCTATTTTATTTTCTTCACACTTGGTTAATTTGGAAAGTATCGCAAAATATTTTTATTTTAAAGAATATCATAATTTAATTAGTGTATCTCGCTATTTTTTATTTTTAATTCATATCAACCTTCTTTTTTCTTTTTTTAATGCTCGTGAAAAAAAAATACGTGTAGATTTTATATTATGCTAATATAAAATACGTGTAGATTTTATAAAATAAAATATATTTTATATTAGCAAAAAAATACAGAAGAAAAAAGAGTTTATATTACATCTTATTATGTAAAAAGATTTTATAAAATAAAATATGAAAAAATATTTTATAAAATAAAATATGGAAAAATCATTATGAGATGTAATATAAAAAAATACGGAAGATTTTTTTTTTATATTACATCTCATTAATATAGATTTAAATGTAAAATCTACATTTAAAATAGATTATGCTAATATAAAATCTATTTTATAAAATTATACACCAAAAAAACAAATAGTTATATTAATAAATGAGTATCCATTCCACAAATAGATGATTATGTGAGATACTGTGTTTGGAAAGGTTGTACCAAAGCATTAAGAAATTGTAAATTAAGTAATTGACTTTAATTAGTTGTAACTTGTGCTAAAAATGTTGTAATTAAGAGTTTTTTATGCCGTTTTTATAATATAGTAAAGATAAAGATTATAGTTTTTACAGTTATATTTGTTAGTTTTTTTTAAAAGGCGGCACATTTAAGAAACACATAACAATGCATAAATCCTTAACAAAAACAACTGCAAGATGCAGTTAAGAAAAAAGTCGAAAAAAGCTAAAAGCAACAGTCGAGCATCTAAAAAACAAACAAGGTAGAAAGCGAAGGAACTATATACAAAACCGAAAGGCCGAAAGGCAGACCCAAAACAAAAACGAACAAAGAGACTACCAAAGAGGTTTCATGGAGAAAGACAACAGGCTTGGATTATCGACCCACAACTCCCATTGTATGGATCCCTTTCGCAATGTTCTCGAAATCCAATCAAAAACACGAACTTGCATCTGAGAAAATAATTGTAGCCGATGATGACTTTTTCCTAAACACAATGTTGTTATGATGACCCTAAATCAGGTAGCTCATGGCTCAAACTGTTGCTTGTCAAATCTTCTTCAACCGAGGAGTAAAAGAGATGGATCCTTAAAGCTTTAAAATCTCCACACCATGCTTCCCAAATCGAAACGAACACCCACCATTTCAGAACCAAATCCCAAACTGTCTTAACATTCTTGCACCTCACAATACAAAGATCAAGAGTTTCATATGCCTCTTCACAACTTGGACATAGGCAGGGGCGGAGCCAGGATCTTGCATCAGGAGGAGCACCGAAAGTAGAGATGGCCAAACGGTTCTAGCCGACAGAGGACCGGAACCGATTTGGGACCGGGTCCGCCCACTCGGCGAAGAGATATCGGGACCGATTATACATAGGTCCGTCCGATTCCTTTTATAAAAATGAGTTTTTATAAATTATATATCAAGTTTTTCATGATTTCTATAAGATTTTTAAGTTCTTTTTTAGTGTTTTTCAAGTTCTTTTTGGTCCTTTTTTTTATGTTTTTGTAAGCATTCCTCTTGGTGATTTTGTATTTGAATGACCCAATTATAAAAACATCTTTCTCTAAATTCCTCTTGGTGAATTTGTATTTGAATGACCCAATTATAAAAACATCTTTCTCTAAATTCCTCTTGGTGAATTTGTGTCTGGTTCTAAATTCGTCTTGGTGATTTTGTATCTTAAGCCTCCTTAACCATTCAACATCTTAATTTCATTATGAGAACCTTGTAATTTTGTATCTTGAGCGTCCCAAATCATAAAGGTTTAACCTCAAGCAAAAGCACTAATCAAAAAGGTTTAACCTCGAGCAAAAGCACTAATTAGAAAGGTTTAACCTCAAACAAAGTGTTAAGACTATTATACTAAATTACTATTATTCATAAAATAAACATTAACAAATCAATGCAAAACATAATCTATAATTCTCAAATCTCAATTCTCAATAAAATAACAAAACATTGAAACCTAGAAATCAGAAACTCACCTGTCTGTGACTCTGAACAAAAGAAGGGAGAAGCACTGAAGCAGGAGAAATCGAGAAGAAGCAGGAGCAGATTGTCGATGTCGTCTGTCGACTTGTAGCAGGAGCAGCCGAGCAGGTTGTCGACTAATCAGAAACCAGGCAACCAGTCTCTACGGCTCTGCCTGATGCTCTCGTTCGTTCGTTCCAGCCGAGCAGCCGAAGCTCTCGTTCCAGCCGAGCAGCCGCCGATGCTCTCGTTCCAGGCTTCCAGTCGAGCAGGTTGTCGAATCGAATCTCGATGACGATGGAGTTTGTTGTCGGCTTGTCACTGCAGAAATCGAGAAGTGAGAACTGAGAAGTGGTAAATGGTAATCGAGAAACTGATATGAAATTGGTCTGAAACTTGGGCTAATTTTTTTTTTTTTCAAACTTTAGGGTGGGCGAGTGCCATTCCTGGGCCTGGGCTGGCTCCGCCCCTGGACATAGGTCCAAGTTAATTCAAGTCATGCCGCCTCTAATATATTAATTATTTACAAATCTTATAAACGTAATAAATAAATAAATAAATATATATATACATATATATATATATATAGAGAGAGAGAGAGAGAGAGAGTTTGGTTCAAACGAAAACGATGTCTACTTAAGAGAATACGAAAACAATCGAACCACATGTGATTTTACACTAACATTACGTACAAAATTACATGTGATTCACACGACTTTGCCCTGCGACCTGAAGTTGCACCCAAAGTCGTCCGCACATCTTTTGTTTTTGTTAATGTAAAATCACATGTGATTTTGCACGTGATGTGATTATTTTCGTGTTCTCTTAAACAGTTAGTATTCTCGTTTGATCATCGCTATAAATATATGGTTAGGTTCAAAGGAAAACCTCAATAAAACGGAAAATTGAGGAACACTCTGATAGTCATTCATCTGGAAGGTATGTATTTGTGCATATAAGTAATTTGTTATATGCACAAGTGCATATAATGCACAAGTGCCTAAAAACGAAAAAAACAACAACTTAATTTTCTTGTATTCACAAGTGCATGTCGTTTAGATGAATGACTACCAGTGTGTTCTTTAGTTTTCCATTTTTTTTGAGATTTTCCCTTGAACCTCCATATATATATATGGAGGAAAGTTCAAATGAAAACTCATATTTCATTGTGCACGTGAGGACAAATCTCAGTCACTCGATCTCTTTTGATCCAACAACTCATATTAAAGAAAGTTTTTAATTTTAAAATGCTTATAGGTAAAAATGGAAGAAAATTTAAACATAGGTCTATCATATTTGACTTTTTATTTTCTTTTTTAATTAAAAACTTTTTACCCAATTAAAGATTAAAATAAATTATCTTAAAAATTACTAATATTTTAATCAAACAAATTACATCAAAAAAAACGATAATTTCGTACTCTTCGATATGACATCCATTTCAATATAGTTTTAACCGTTTTTTTTACGTGAAATGTTATATATGTGTTATATTCATTATGAATATTTATGTACGTTCAAGTTTGTACAACGTCTCGACACCGTAAGTATGTAACTCGACTTCACCTTCTTCAACACTTTCTTCAACGTCGTAAGGCATCACTTTTTTTCAGCACCGTAACCCAACACTCATCAAGACGAATCGAGAACCTATCGAGTAATTTGGTTGTAAATCGGGGAACAAAAGAAAACGTGTCACGTCTCCATATCTTCACAGATCATTCATGTGTTATTCATCATGAATAATGTATCATTCAGGATGAATAATACAACATTTAGGGTGAATAATTCACGATTCATGAATTCATGTATTATTCGTCATGAATGTTGTGTAATTCATCCTGAATACTATATTATTCATCATGAATAATTAATGAACGTTCACATTTGTTATTCATACTGAATGTGGGACATCCGGGGATGCGCATACATATTAATAATGAATTAAACCAAATTTCGGTTGTGAATTAGGAAACAAAAGAGAGTGCGTCATGTGTCTACACCTTCACGAGTCATTCATATATTATTCATCATGAATAATGTATCATTCAGGATGAATAATTAAACATTCAGGGTGAATAATACACGATTCATGATAAATAATACATGAATCATGGATTCATTTATTATTCATCCTGAATAGTGAATGAACGTGCACTTTTGTTATTTATACTGAATGTGGACACCCGAGGACGTGCATGCATATTCATAATGAATATAACATATATATAGAATTTCATGTAAAAAACGGTTAAAACGAAAAAATCATGAATATTGTATTATTCATCCTGCATACGGTATTATTCATCATGAATAGTGAATGAACGTTCACCTTTGTTATTCATACTGAATGTGGACACCCGAAGACGTGCATGCATATTCATAATGAATAGAACACATATATAGAATTTCACGTAAAAAACGATTAAAACGAAAAAAAAACTATATCGAGATGGATGTCACATCGAAGAACACGAAATTCTCGTTTTTTTGATATAATTTGTTTGATTCAAATATTAGTAATTTTTAGGATAAATTATTTTAATGTTTAAGGGGGTAATTTTTTTTAATTAAAAATAAAAATAAAAAGTCAAATAAGGTAAGCGTTGATTCAAAATTACAATTTTGTCTTTAATCACTTCCCAATTAACCTTATTATGTATTAACCATTTATTAGTTTTCTAAGTTTTGATCAATGATTAAAATTTGTCCTCATGTACACAATAAAATATGAGTTTTCATTTGAATCCACTCATATATATATATATATATATATATATATATATATATATATATATATATCAACATTAGCTGACCCGTTTGCAATATTCTATTTTGATCCCGACCTGGCCTTTTGCTTTTATATATATAATATGTATAGATTATTTAATTTTGTTTTTATTAGAAGCGTACTCGCAATACAGCGAGATACATCACGATATTAATGTTTCATTTTTTTTGTCAATTTACAGTACGATTTTGGATGGTTTTGAGATTTGTTTAATTTAGCCTTAATAATATAATGTTTTTTATATAAAAAAAAATAAATATTTTGTTAAAATTCAATGATTATCTTATATATTTTAATGACATCTAGAAAAAATAACCAATTACATATTTAATAATAAAATTAAAACAAATTTATAGTAATATAATATATTAATTAATAGTGATACATAGAAATGTCTGCATAAAAGGAAGGTCATGAACATACCAAATTGGTGGGTGTTAAAAACCTACAGTAGTAATATGTATCTTGTGCTTTGATACTTGTAAATTAAAAGATTTTTAAAATCTTGCATAAAATGATAGTACCTTATGTCTAATAATTTATAATTAAGAGTTTTTTATTTCTGTTTTATAATATAGTATAGATAGACAATATAATTTCATTTCAATCTTTTCTGATAGGCTTTTAAATATTATACGCACATGGCACATTCATAATTTATTATTATTTTATAGATTTAAAATTGTTTTGTAAATTCTTAAGCTCTTAAATTAACAAAAGTCCTATCGGTACTACAATCACAAATCCTCCTAATTGTTACGTGTACTCTGCAGTCTTCGTTTGAATTTACTTAATAAAAAAATATATTATCAAATATTTTTATATAAATAATTTTTTTTCAGGGGTTTACTCTATGTAGTATCAATTAAAGAATTCTCACTTATACAATAAAGACGGTAATTAAATAAGAAACAAAAAAAAAATTGTGAACCACGAAAATCGATCTAAGTTGTTTATTGATTTTAATCTATAGACATTAAAAGCAATGATATTTTTGTGATTTTTTTAGAATATGAAACCATTTATTGAATAAATGGCTAATTGAAAGGGCATTCTCATCCATTTTTACGTATCTCATTATATCCCTTCGTCAATTTCCAAGATCTACAACATCACTTCTTCATCATCCAGATCCCCTTTCCAGATCTTCAAGACCCCTTCTTCATCAGTTTCCAGAACTTTAGATCTTCAACATCCCTTTGTAATAATAAGTGAAGCCTTTTGGGATTCATCAAATCCCCTATTTTAAATTGCAACCTCTATGAATCTCCACCTCATTGTGGATCTCATTCTCCTAATTCACCGTCGACGTCGTTCCGACAAACTCAACTCGCCGTCGGGACCAAACCTGGCTAGTGCAGTCCCCTCAACCCTATGGATCCACCTCCCCTGGAATCAATTCTCTGTTTGCATCGTCCCTTACTATCAAGATTCTAGAGATCCTAAATCTAGAATAATACATCTGCTCAAAAGAGGGTTGGTTTTTTTAATGTATGGAGGGATGGGTTGTATATTTGGGAAAGAGATTTCATCTTCTGGCCAGTGTGTTCTGAGATCGGAGGAGAGAAAGAGATAGTGGCTTACATATTCATTCCGGGAGAGGAGACATATCTTTAGTGGCAAATCCTGATAGCAACAATGGTGACACTGGTGGCGGTGGTGACGGCGGGGAGCCACCAAATGGAGTGAATCGGAAAGGGGAGAAAGATGGAAGTCTGAGGCCAAGAGGTGAGAAAAGGCGCCGAAAGCCAAATCCTAGACTTTACAATCCACCCAAGAACATCCATGGTGAACAGGTTAATTTACGAAGTGGCGACCAAGTCAACTCATGTATTGATTACGTCGGTTCAACCCAACAGCTCAACATCTCTATTCAACAAGAGTGATGGACATGAAGGTGGAGGAAGGGGTGGCGCCGCCGTATAAGGGGTGGTGGATTATGCAATGAAGACAGTGAAAGCAGAGGGGCTGACGGCATTATACAAAGGGTTTTTACCCACAATTTCATAAGGTTTCATAACATAAATATGGAGTTTGTGATTGATTTTGTGGGCTGAAATAGATTAGAAATGAACACTGTTTTTTTATTTCATGTGGTGAATTAAGATATACATGAATATTATGTTTGGGTTTCATGATGTGAAATATCATATTATAAAAAGTGTGATTTATTTCATATGGTGAAATAAGGTTAGTATGTGTTTCATATGGTGAATCTGTGTTTTTCATCCGATGGATGAATCTGTGTGTTTCATCTGGTGAATTTTGTTACCAAAATGACGATTATGCCATTTTCATGTGGTGAAACAGCTTTTATATAAAATCGTAGGATCAAAACCAAATTACTGATTAGATCGGTTCTCACGATTCTCAATCTTTTTTTGGTTCTCACATGATTTAACCCCTATATAATAAAAGTATTTGCAAAAAACAAATAAATTAGATTTTATACATTTACAGATTTACTAATTAGAAAAATAAAAATAGACCATGTTATAAACTATTAAATATATTTGGATATAAAATATAACTTATAGAAAAAACGTTATAAATTACGATACTTACGTAACATGATAAATTGTAACACCCGTATTTTGGTACGTCCTCATCGAGTGCATTTACTTAGTATTACTCGCAAACTGGTTATATTTTATTTATCGTTTGACTTGGAATCTGGGTCGTGGGCTTCTCGGGTTGAAATCTGGAAAAGTTGGGCCTCGGTACCCACGGGGCGATTGTGCCCGCGATTGTGACAGGGGTCACTATCGCGGGGCACTATCGCGGAAGGTTTACCGTAACTCGGGGGAAGGGGGAGACAGTGCGAGCGATTGTGACACTCTTTCACTCTCACACGACAAGGTCGCCGGATCTGTACCGAGAGGGGGTGTTAGCGGACGATTGTGACATGCGATTGTGACAAGTGTCACAATTGTCGGGCAAGGTCGTCGTCGGACCCAACCCCTTTAAAACCTCATTTTCACGACCTAAAACTCATTTACTGCATTTGGGAGCTTAGTTGGGCGATTTTATTTGTTGAGAGGTAGGTTTTATCATCTCTCTTCATTGATTTCTCTTGGGTAAGAGCATTAAAGTCTTATGTGATGTTCAATCTAGGTTTTGGTAAGCATTGATTAAGAAGCTTAATGATTTAAAGTTTCAAGGGACTTTCTCATCTTCCTCTAGTTCATCCAACATCTAGGGTTTGTGTATAACCCTTGCAAGGTGAGCTCATTCACTTCTTTAAACTCCTGTATGTGATTATATTTTTTGTATTTTGGCCCTCTATGTCTTTCTAACCTAGGTGATGGTTGGTTTCTCAAATCTCAACCTAAAACCTAAGTTTTTGGAATTTTAGGGTTTGGTGTTAACAAATGTGGTTTCTAAAATAGATCCACAAGAGTTGGAGGTTTCCTCATGTACTCACAAGTATCATTGTCTTACCTTGAAATTTATAGTGATTGGTTCACCCCAACTAAATAAGGGCTTTATCTTAATATACCCATTTTAGGGTTAAAGCTCATGAATGGTGATTGTTGCGGTGTAAGCAACTATTATGATAATGCCTAGTCTTTTGACATTAAATGCCTCCAAAATGTGGGAGTCAGATCTTCATAGTAAAAGGTGTTATATTCATGACATTGTATGGTGATAGTTGGTTTTAAGACTTGCATGCACTATTAATAATTTCGGTGTTAACATGTTTAAGTATTCGGTCTTAGTGCAATGGATCCATAAGCACGGTGTTCCTATGTCCCGTTTGGACATTAGGTTCACCACTTTGGTACGGAATAGGCATCGGGTCACCATGATAAGTAAGGTGTGGACCTATATGGTCGGGCAACGTCTCATGGGCAGTAAGGTGTAATTCCCTTGTGCTAGAGTTCCCGTTTTGGAACTCTCAATAATAGACCTAGAGGGGTTGACTTGATGTTTTCGAGAAATAGACTTAGAGGAGTTGAGCTCATTATGTGATTAGTATTATTTGTACCATATTTGATCACTAATGGTTTATTTGATTTATTGATTTAGCCCATGACTACAGCCCCCGCGTGACTTCAAATGGGTTTAGTACTTCTAAGTTTATTGTCTTATTCTCACTAGGCTTTAGCCTAACGCTTGTTTCTTTGGTTGTCACCTTTGACAGGTAATCTTAGCGGTGGGACTCGTCGGGACTGAGTGGTCGACCTTGGGGGTCGAGAGCGGTCTTTTTGGATGACATAGTGACCATTATACATTGATTTTGAAGTTATACTTTTTGTAAGGATAGCGACACCCGACTTTAATCTTATTAGCAAATACCTAGATTATTAGGTTGTCGTTTTATTCTTCGCTATATTTTGGTTGTAAGTACCATACTTTTTTCCTCATTTTGGGATGACACTCTTGGGTTTGCTTTGTTATACCGTATTGATTCAGGTTTAAATTATCCCCTATTTTAGGGCGACAAGTTTCCTTATTTTCAAACGTTATATTGCCGAAATTTCGAAATTTATTTCCGTCCAAAATTTGGAGTGTTACATAAATTGATTAAATAATTGACAGTCTTGTAAAGTGTAGACGCATTATACCCGATGCATTAAAACTTTATAGAGATGTTGACGGATCAAAAGGAATGAAAATTTTGCCTTATATAGGAATTCTTGCATCCGATGCATTAAACATTGTATTTGAGGCATGAAAATTTGTACATCAATCATATTTGAACTATTGATTTGTCTTAATATTAATAAAAGAGACTAATTACATAAGAGGCAAAGGATTGTGTAAGAAGTTAAGGTTAACGTGAGAATCGTGAAAAGTGGATCTGAACCGTTGATCACTTTTAATCTCATGTCTCCATGAATTACGGCCTTAGAAGGGAATTGATCTGGTGCATCTCGGTGCATCTTATTCTAATGTGCATCCATTTATCATCCAACGGTTGATAACCATTTCTCATGTTTCTCACGTTAACTTCAACTTCTCACCGGAACCCAACCCTTACATAAGAACCACATATAGTTGATGATTGTGTTGTTATACATTATGAAACAATATATGTGAAATTGCAGTGTTCTTTGAAAATGTGGCTATTTTCGATATATATTTTTAGTATGTTTTGTTTCAAATTGTGAAACAAACCTGTACATTTAAATACATTGTCCACAAACAAGGTTTCAAATGACATAAGACATGGTGTGGCGGTAAAGTCAAGTCTCAAGTCTTAGGAGTCACGATAATGTCACTACGTTTTTCAAGACATGACTTATAAGTTATAACGACAAATCTCTATATCTTATATAATATTGTATATAAAACCATATGTTTTGTACAATTACTCTATGAGTCAATTATAATAAACAAGTTAAAGTAGTTACATATTAAAACCTAGCAAATAAGACATTAAAAACATAAAAAAATCAAATATTATGTTACAAAATACCCCACATTAAGCCATGTGCATGTCACGAATTTAACGTGACGTAAGACACAAGTCTTGAGTCACGACACACCATAACGACTGTTACGGCTACCCTTGTAGAATAATGTTCACATATAATCACTAGTTTTCATAATTTTCAATATTTTTGTGGTTGTTGATGTTTTTATATTTTTTTAAATAACACTTGATAAAGATTTAAAATAACATCAATTGGTTATCATAAAACGTTGACAACATGGATGGTAGGATGACAAAGGTTGCAAATATTTTCCCAAAACACCCCCGCAGTCTATCCCACCCCTCTTAACAAACCAAAAAGTAGGATCCAATCCGGTAATCCCATCTGGCACAATCACAACCGTCTATCGTCACAAACAAAACACCGCCATGAAAACAATCACTCCATTAACGCAACCATGCAATTTCCGATTAAAACCAACCGTACCGGAGGCATCATCACTCACACTACCATTTTCCGACGACGGAGCATCATTACCGGCGTTCGATTCCTTCTTAGCTTTCTTCGGCTCCGGTGCCGGCGCCGGCGCCGGTGGACCAAAAATCCTCATCGGTAACAACACTTTATCCAGTTGATACACCGCAAGTGAACCATCGGAATATATTGTATTCGCCACCGTGGCATCAACGACGCCGGTGGATATGTTCACTTGGTTGCCGGAAGTCGTTACATTTAACGGAAACTTGTAACGTGTACTCTCTCCGGCCTGTGTTCTTAACGGATTACTAACGGTTTGAAACTGTGAGATCGAAATGAAGGTCGGAACGACGTGAAACTGAACTAATTCGACTTTTTGTTGATCGGAGAGTGAGTTGAGGGAGCCGGGTTTGAGGGCGGAGAATGCGTTATCGGTGGGTGCAAAGACGGTGATGCCCTGATCGGAGTTGTTGAGTTGGGTGTTGATTTGGTCGCCGATTTGTGTCATGCGAAAGAGGCGGAGGAGGATGGTGTATTGGCTGGCTTTTTCCAAGATTTTGGTGATGTTGGTGGGTCCTGGTGGTGCCGGCGGTGGTGCGGTGGTCTGAGATAGGGTGGTGGTGGCGGAATGGAGGATGAGTAGCAGAAAGAAAGGAGATGAGTGGAAGAATTTAAATGATGACGTCATGTTTGAGTAAATATTTAAGGGGAAAATGGTGGGAGAATTAATGGTTGAGAGACTATAGTGGATCGAGTGTTTTTATAGTGAGAAAAACTTTTAGATCACTCTATCTAAATTTAGTTGTTTTTTTTATATATATTAATAAGTAGGCTAAAGGTTAATTTGCAATCCATGTAAATTTTGCAACTCATATTTTAATCGTTGGATCAATGATAAGTGGTTATTTTATTTTTATTTTTTTGTTTTTTTAATTAAAAATATTAGACTCACATCTATTGCAACCGTCGATCATGCAAACGGTTAAGACGTGGGTTGCATAGGTTGTAAATTAAACTACACCTTAATAAGTATATATGTATAAGTTCATTGTGGTAATTTATGTTTGTTACGTGAAAGGCAAATCTACAGGTATATGACGATCTGTTGGATGGTTCTGAAACTTTTTCTTTTTTTGAAAAAGGGAACGGAACCCTTGAAAAACTTTATTGAAAATAAAAGAGAAAATAACTATGAGGAACCACCTGTGATATGTTCTTGAGGGAGGTTGCAATTTATGTTGACGAAGGTTAATTTCAGTTAATCTCTTTCATTACATCGTGTTTAGCTTACATTGTGTCCTCGAGATTTTTTTACGATGGAAAGGAAGGGAAAGGGAGGGAAAGAAAAAATGTTGTGTTCTCGAGTTTTTTTAAGGGGGGAAAGGAAAGGAAGGGGAAAGAAAATATTGATGATTTTCCTCCCAAATATGGGAGAAAACGGAAGGAAAGGAAAGAAATGAATATAAAAAGAATTAAAAATATTTATAAAATTACTTATATACCCATTAGTTATATTCCACTACGAAATAAATAAGGGTATATTGGTAAAAGTAACATCTTTCCTTTCCTTTCTCTTCTACTCGAGAACATGAAAATTTATTTATTTTTTCCTTCTCTTTCATTTATTTTCCTTCAATCTCAAGAACACGAATACAAACATTTCTTTCTTTCCCTTCCCTTTCTTTTTTTTTCTTTCCTTCCAAAACTCAAGAACACAACGTTAATGTGGTTCGTTGTTGGGTCAACTGTGGATTTCATGACAAGGGATAAAGATTGCAAGTTCCCTGCTATGGTTTCAAGTTTCAAATTGCAAGTTTGAGATCAAAACTAATTTGAGTGGAGTCCAAATCTCAAGTTCAATAACCTTGTGGATTGGTTCAACCGGTAATAAAAGTTTGGATCTTTAGGGATTCTTTTTATTGGTCACCCACAAGCTGG
Source organism: Arctium lappa (assembly GCA_023525745.1). Classification (NCBI taxonomy): domain Eukaryota; kingdom Viridiplantae; phylum Streptophyta; class Magnoliopsida; order Asterales; family Asteraceae; genus Arctium; species Arctium lappa. The sequence goes on along the minus strand of CM042056.1, from coordinate 12,589,146 downwards.
AGTGCACACCCACAATTAACAAAAAAAAACTCTCAAGTTCAATCTCATCACAATCTCAATATTTTAAATCATCTATCAAGACAGATATTATAAATATTCATAGAATATTTTCAATTTGATCAAGAATTTAAATCCTGAATTTTGGTATTACCCTTACCAAAGACGCATAGATGGTAAAGTTTCAACCCTTAGAAGTATGGTTTTTTTTTTAGTTTAGTAATAGAATCCTATAATTTATCATGAAACGTCTCTAAGTGGCTGTTTGTTTACCTCTTAATGGCTCTATTAAGAGGCAACATCTGAATCGTTAAGAGATGAATTCTGTTTGGCAGAAAAAAATGTTGTCTCTTAATGGTTCCAAAACCCTCTGAATCATTTTGTATCATGGGTCTCCCTTAACCATTAAGCCCCCTGATTTCATTCTGAACAATTATCAAACAACCATATTTCATATTGCACTATATCATAAGAGTCTCTTAATCATTCTGACCCCTTAATCATTATGCACCAAACCATTCAATAACTGCCAAACAGCCCCTAAATAAAATTATTTGTAAACAATTACTTGTGCTAATGTCTAAAAATATAAATGGTTTAATGTATAAAAACTTACCGTTTATGGAAATAAAAGTGTATATCTTGATGTTTGGTGGTATGGAGCTTTTTAGTTAGAACTTCCATAAATGGATGTTGGTATTAAGGTGCCAATTTAGTTTCAATTTAATTTTAAGATTCAAACACAAAAAAAAAAATAATAATTATTAATTTTAAACAAGTTTAATTGCATAGGTAACTTAAACCGCACAACATCCTTCTATATGTCTCTTTTCGATCTTATGTCACATAAAAGGGGTTCGTCACAATAAGAATGAAATACTGATAATAATTCATAGATTATATCATATTAATATTATAAACCAATTGAATTTCTTGTAAATAATAAATAGAGTGAATTACTATGGTGTGCTCAAATTTTGGATTTGATCTCTAAAATGAACTATCTATATTGATTGTCCATAACTTTTCAATTTTATAACATTCAGTCTCTTTGAAGTTAACACAGTCAGTTATTAACTGTTGGAAGAAACAAAATAGTCTTTGAGCAAATTACAGGAGGTTCAGGCGGAGAGAATAAAGAAAGTAATGGGAATTTTAATCAGAGAAACACAAGCGGCGTTCATCAAAGGTAGGTATATTTTATACAGTATGTTGATTGCAAACGAGGTGGTGGAATCAATTCGAAGATCGAGGAGAAAAGGCTTGGTCTTTAAGGTGGATTTTGAAAAAGCATACGATGGTGTCGAGTGGTGGTTCTTACTAGAACTATTAGCCTCGGTGGGATTCGGTTCGAAATGGTGCAAGTGGATTAAAGTATGTTTAGAGTCGGCTTCGGTATCGGTCCTTGTCAATGGGTCTCCGACAAAAGAGTTTAAAATGGAAAAGGGCCTCCGAATAGGTGGCCCTTTAGCCCCTTTTCTATTCTTAATAGTAGCGGAGTGCCTAAACATAATGATGTGGGAAGCAAGAGACAAAGGAATTTTCGAAGGAATAGCAATTGGAAAAGACGGGTTATTGGTGTCGCATCTTTAATACGTGGATGACGTGATTTTTTCGGCAATTGGAACGTCAACAATATAAAAAACCTCTTGAAAATCCTACATTGCTTTCAAGCCGCATCCGGGTTGAAGATAAATCTGAGCAGAAGCAAAATTTTCGGAGTGGGAGTTGGCAATGAATAAATAAAATCATGGGCTTCTAGCTTAGGTTGCGGGTATGGAGAGCTACCTTTTACCTACCTTGGCCTACCGGTAGGAAGGGCAATGAACAAAATTGAAAGTTGGAAGGAAGTCATAAAGAAGGTGGAGAACAAATTGGCGGCATGGAAGGCAAAATTGATCTCGATTGGCGGACGGTTGACCTTGGTTAAATCGGTTTTAGGTAGTCTTTTTTTTTTGGAAAAGGGTGTCCTGGGCCTTTGGCCCAGACTAATCCATTGGCAATGAAACTTAATCCTAAAGCATGTAGCCCTGAGGTTATACCCAGTGGCCACAAAATTGCGAATGTAGGGAATCGAACCCAGGTTGAGCTCTATGAACTCCCCAGGTGATTACCTCTACACCACAAGCCTTGTGGTTAATTTAGGTAGTCTTCCTTTGTACTATTTCTCGTTTTTTTCGTGCCCTGTGCGGAGTGATTCGTGAGCTCGAGAGTGTGAAAGTCGTTTTTTTGGGTGAGGGGAATGGATCAAATCCAAAGAGAGGGTGGCTTGGGTAAAATAGGAGAGAGTGGTGAGGAATTTCAAAAGGGGTGGTCTAAATGTGGGAAGTTTGCAAGCGTCGAATTAGGGTTTGTTAGGTAAATGGTGGTGTATATTTGTTACGGAAAAGGATGCTCTTTGGGTAAAGGTGATCAAAAGTGTGTACGGGAGGGAGGGGGAATCGGTGTTGATGATGGGGTGATTGGGGGGGGGGTCGATCGGTGTGGGGAAACATAATTAGAGTAGGTAAGGAGGTGGAGAAATTGGGAATCAATTTTGAAGCTCTATTTGGGAAAGAAGTGGGGAGAGGGGATGTAACGAGGTTTTGGAAAGATAGGTGGATGGGTAATGAGGTGCTAAGTAGTAGGTTCAAGAGACTCTTCCAACTAGATAATAGAAAGGAGGATATGATTGCCGATAAGGGAGGGTGGGTCGATGGAAGTTGGGAGTGGAGGTGGTCGTGGAGGAGGGAACCGAGAGGTAGGGAGGCGGGGGAGTTCGAAGAGATGAAGGAATTAATCCTCAATTAGAGTCTGAAGGTAGAGGTAAGGGACCATGTCAAGTGGCGGGGAGGGGGGTGAAGGCTTATACTCGGTTCAAGATTTCAAGAAAATAATAGATGAGAAAGTGGCGGCCTTAGGTGATCAATATAGCGAAATTAGTTGGTCGAAGGCGATTCCGAAGAAAGTGTGTATATTTTATTGGAAGGCAAAACTTGGGAGGTTACCGTGTAGAGAGGTCTTAGAGAGGAGGGGGATGGACCTTGATTCGGTGTTATGCCTGCGATGTGGAAAAGAAGTGGAAACGGTAAATCATGCGTTGGTGAAATGTTAAGAGGTATAAAAAGTTTGAAAATTGGTGTTGCGTTGGTGGGACTTCAAAGAAGAAAATATATCCACTCTTCAAGACTTAGAGGAGTTGGCCCAACGTTTGACAGGTAATGGTTCGCGGTGCAAATTCTGGATAGAAACAGTGTGGAGTATGGCGTACCTGATATGGGCCCATCGAAACCAAATAGTGTTCAAAAACGACAAAAGGAAGTTGGATGAAAGATTCTTAGAGGCACAACAGACGTGTTTCGAGTGGATCGGTAAGAGGAGTAGCGGTACAAAGCTTGATTGGGCTAGGTGGTCGGTCGATCCAACTGCTTGTCCATGATCAATCGACGTCTTCGGTGCAGTTTCGGAGCGGTTGCTGGACAGATCGACGACTACGATGGTGCTCCCGCGATGCAGATGTCGGCTTAGTACAACATCGTATTACGGTTTTTGGTATACTCATTTTGGTCTTGATGTAATCTTCCGGTTGATGTACCGTCCTGTTTTGGGTTTGCCTCTGGCAAACCATAGTCGGTTGTAATATGTTCTCGGTTTGGTAATAAAATGGACGCCTTTCAAAAAAAATTACAGGGGCCAAAAGTGTAATTGACTCAAAAATTAATTGTGTGTTTTTTTAAATTATCTTCATTAAAAATAATTCAAGTACGTTAACATGTGATAGTCATATATTAAAATCTGTTTGTAGAATAAATAATTTTTTTGCTATGAATAAAATAATCACATTTTAGAAGTTAAAATATTGTGACATGTTATTTAATTGAATCATCAAATAATTATGAATAAGTTACAACAATTAAATTGCTATAATAATCAAAAGATTTTTTTCTTAACTGTAATGAAAATATTTTTTTATAAATAACCTTTTTAAATAAAATATGTGAATCACGATTAATTTTAGAGTGAATTACACTTTTGGTCCATGTTGTTTGCCTAAAGATTGATTTATCCATTTTAACGGTTGTTAACTAACAATATTAATTACAGGGATCTTGGGTGTTATGAAAATGAAAATTTAGAGATTTTTTACCCAAACAATGAGTATAGATAGTATTTGTTTTAGGGATCAAATCTCTAACATCCCGGACCAACCGTACCAGATATTGTCCATTTTTCCACACTCCTGGACTCACGGTTTTAAAATGTGTCTGATAAAGAAAATATCAAGTCCCTTATAAAGCAACATTTGTTACATTCCCCAACCAATGTGGGATCTTACAATCCACCCCCTTGGGAGCCCAGCGTCATCGCTGGCAAACTAGTCTGGCTCTAACTCTGATACCACATGTAACATCCCGGACCAACCGTACCAGATATTGTCCGTTTTATCTCCACACCTGGACTCGCGATTTTTAAAACGCGTCTGATAGAGGAGGTATCAAGTCCATTATAAGACAATCTTTGTTCCCCCTTCACAACCAATGTTGAATGTTACAAAATCTAAAATTTGAGAAAACCATCGGGACCACCAATTTAATTCTCGAATAAATAGGAAACAAAACAAATGTTTTGCTTGTAAAGGCAGAAAAAACACAAGGGATGGTGAATGGTTTCTGATAAAGGTAGGTTTGTATGATTATTTTTGCTCCCAATTGCATATGTTTATTATGAAGAGGGTACACACAAACTTAGAAACAAAGTCATATTATTTTTAGAAAAAAAGAAATAGTTGATTAAATGATTTTCTAACTACTATGGCTATAAAAAGAATTATAAGTTTATCGTTATATTTGTTATTATATAAGGAAAACTAATATTTATAAAAATAAGTGATTTTGATGTATAACAACAACTGATACAGTATTATTGATAAAAATTAATTATCACGACAAATGATATATAGTATAATGTATTATGGTGGTTGACAAAACACATCGTTTTTGTTTTGATGTCAAATGAAATTCATAAATACAGACTAATACATGAAATTGAAAAGAAAGATGTACGAAATTTTGACACATTTGTCTCTCCCTTTATCAGTGTGTCAAATCATATGACACTTGCTCTGGTAAATTGTCATTGATTGATGTCTCAAGTTGTTTGTTGAAATTTAAAAATCGACATCCAAGGATTAAAATCTTGTTTTGATTTGATTAATCCAGCTCATACAATATGTTTGTCAAACTTGACGCCAATCGCCTCAACTGTACTTAAGAGGACGATATTTTCGCAATAAAAAAAAAAATTAAAAGGTCTGAGAAGTCAAAGAATGGTCATACTTCGTCAATCTACCATGTTGTGTATTGTATGCCAGAAATGTTGGTTCAGGTTATCATATCAACCTTCATTTATCGAATCACCATAACTTACGTAAAAGGATGTATCTCCAACTAGCATACGATTTTGATTTTTGCACACACTATCAAACCCTTTACATGAAAGTTTCTTATATCTTATGTTTCACTAGTAACTAATTCTCACATTGTAAGGATACTGAAAAGACACCTTTATATGTTTTCCTTTCAATGTCCAATATGAAAGCACACATAACTGATAATCTAGATAACATGTTCTCAATGATCTTATAATATTAATCATATCTAAAAAAATTTATATGATACTTGTTAGTCTCGAAAATGGAAATGACACACACAAAGTATTGTAGAAAGGGGGGATTGAATGCAATACTCAAAATTACTTAATTTTAATTCTTATTGATTTTTCAAATCAAGAATTACACTTAAAAAAAACAATATTGTTGCGTAGAAGAACATATTAAATCTATTCTAGCAATCTTTCACAAAGAAAACTTTCGAACATAACTTTGGAAAAACTTAGAAAAGGTATGTTAGTTGAGCGAGAGTTGTTGATTTTCTGCTTGCACATAGAAGTCTTTCAGAAAGCATAACCTTGCATGAAGTGAGTCTTCTTCGTTAAATATTATCATGAGCATTAAATGCATATGACACTTGTCATTCTGGGATTGAACTCAGAGTTGTCCTTTAGGGTGCGTTTGGTACGCAGACAGGACAGAACAAGATAGAACAGGACAGGACGGAACAGGACAACTGTCCAGCGTTTGGCAAGACATGACAGAACTGGACAGAACAGGACTAGACCGGTTAAATGACGAATTTACCCCAGATGAAAAATCATAGATTACATCACATAAAACTAATTGATATCACTAATACATAGTGCAATGGATTATCAAAAACATAAAACTAATTTATCACGATTGGATTTTGGGTATGGAAATCAAAACTCAAATTTTAAGTTTCAGATTTTAGGTTGTTTAGGGTTTGGGTTGGTCGGGTTTCGGATTGATGTCGATCGGTTTTGGGTATTATATAATTCAAAAGTTATATATAAATTCAATCGATTGTATTTTTTTAGGATGAATACAATCGATTGAAAGATTGATAAAATCGATAGCAAGTTTAAAATTTATAAAATATTTCAACAGATTATAATTTACGATTTTCAAAAAATAATTAGATAAATATATATATATATATATATATATATATATATATATATATACCCGTGCGATGCAGGGGAATGTAAGTAAATAACGAACAATTAATGTATTTCCTTATATACATTTCATCAATAATCAACCATGACCTAAGAATTACAACTTATGAAACCTAAACCCATAAATATATTCAATAATTAGTTTATATTACAATTATTGACGAAAAAAATTATAATGATATTATTTATAATAAGAATGAAACGTATTTTATGATTATGTATTTTTAACGTGCTAACGGTGAAAAAAAAATAAAACGTATGGATAGAAAAACAAATTCTTTCGTAGATATTCATAATATTTAATAGTACGGTTAAATTAAAAAATATTCAATATTGGGCTCGTTTTGAAGATATTGAGGAGACGCTTATAATGATATAACTTGTAGAAAAATGAACGTATTTTTTCATTGCATTTTTGTTAATATATGATTATTTGTGTTAATATGATAATGGTGTAAAATGAAAAATGAAAAATAAGGGATATAAAGTAAATTAAATAAGTAATTGTAAAGGTGATAAATGTAACATTGTAAGAGTGGTAAATGTAATTGTACAAAAGTTTGTACAATAATCGTTTTATTTTTTTCATTATATAGTATAAATTATGATATTTAATAGTACAGTTAAATTAAAAAATATTCAATATTTGGCTCGTTTTGAAGGTATTGACGAGACGAATTTAATGGTATAATTTATAAAAAAAGGAACGCATTTTTTGATTACATTTTTGTTCATATGCGATTATTTGTGTTAATATGATAACGGTGTAAAATGAAAAATGAAAAAGTTAGGGATATAAAATAAATTAAATAAGTAATTGTAAGGGTGGTAAATGTAACATTATAAGGGTAGTAAATGTTATTGTACAAAAGATTAAGGGTGGTAAATGTTATTGTACAAAAGATTGTACAATAATCGTATAACCGTTATAGAATTTTCATTATATAGTATATATATATATATATATATATATATATATTATTTAAAATATAGATTTATGTTATTTCGGGTTTTCTAACGGATTGGGTGGCCAACGATAAAACCCAATCCGAACCCGGATATCCTCCCAAATGTCGGGTTTCGGATTATCGGATTTCGGGGTATTCGAGTTTTGCAAAAACACCTTATCTTCGGTTCGGATTTGGATTTCGGACAATTCGGGTTTTGCATACCCCTAGCTTGGAGGCGTGGATGATGAGAAGACATGTTTTATGTTTTTAACAAAGGGTATGTTAGTCAAAGTATTGATGTTCTACTTAGTTCCAGGGGGTTGGAGTGAGACAAGTGTGTCCCATGCTTGTTCCTCTTAGTTCTAGCGTGTCCCACATATGGTCACGCCAAACATGGGACAAGTCTGTTCTGTTCTGTCCTGTTCCACTCTGTTCTGCATACCAAACGCACTGTTAAAGAGGACACGACGTCCTATTTGTCTTAATATGGGACAAGAACGTGATGTGTTCGATGTTTTAGACAATCTCTGAAAAGTCACATCAATAGCACATGAGACAAATATGTTTTCGTCAGGTTTTTCAGAGAATGTCTCTATCAGATACAATGTAGGTAAGATTTTGTCGAAGACTCTTTAGCAAGAAACAAGACAGTTATGTCGATGATTGAGGGAACTGTCCGATTTGTAGCAGATCGGCAGGAGGTAGCTTGGTGTAAAATCGGGAGATGCAACTTCTTCTCCACATCGATAAATGCACTTCCTCTTGATATCAGCTAGTCTTCGATTTTGCCAAATAGTTTAAGTACAAACCAAGCTATTATAAAGAACCATTATATAACTAAGAATCAGATTTAATGTAAAGGTAAAAAAAAGGAGATCGGGAGGTCATCAACAAATCAACGGTGACCCAGATATAATTTTAATTAAAAAAAACAATTGATATCACTGTTGAGATAAAACGACTGGATAAATGTCACCATATTAGTGGTGATGATGATAATTATATATATTTACCATTGAGTGTTATCATTATCTGGATTTTATCACGAGCATGTACAAATTTTGGTGGTCGTGTTTTTGTATTGTGTGATAACTAACCTGTTGGTCCCAGATAGCAGAAAGTAAACAAGAAAAGTATTGTAGAAGGGGGTTTGAATATAATACACACAATTTTTCACTTAATTTAATTCTTATTGATATAAAATCAAGAATTACACATAGAAAACTTTTGATTGTTGCGGAACAGAACAGATGAAATCAATTCAAACAATCTTACACACAGACAATGAAGAACAATTGAAAACACTTAGAAAACAATGAACTTCGTAGAGAAAAAATTTCTAGGCACTTAGAGAACTTGAAGGCTTGTTAAACTGGTGATCTTTGCATGGTGAAACATCCTCTATATATAGTGCCTCATGCATTTAATGCAAGGGATACATGTTGAGCAAGGGTAGGACACATGTCTTTTGCATGGTACATAATGTACATTTTGTCTTGGAGTGTTTTGGCTTGATGTGTTGACCTGCAGAGGATGGTGTAGACATTTCCTTAAGGGAGTGTAAAATACAAAACATATTTTTTCTGATCTTCAGATGAGGTCCACGTCAATGTAAGATATCATAAATATACTTTATCGGAAAAGTACAATATGTTTGTGCCGATGATATTTTCCCACCAAACCTTATCAAAGACAAGTTGGCACATATGACAGATCACCACATACATCTTCAGGATTCCTAAAGATGTGAGACTATCTTCAGGGTTCTTTCTAAAGATGTGAGAACATCTTCAAGGTTCCTGAAGATGTGAGATCATCTTCAGGGTTGCTAAAGATGTGAGAACATCTTCAGGATTCCAGAAGATGTAAGATTTGCACCATCCTGGCCGATGGTGTTGATCCACATAGGCAAGCAGCTTAGCTTTAGGCTGAGAAGTCCATCTTCAATCCGCTTTGACAGATACACTTCTTCTTTGACTTTTCGGCTGATCTTCGACTTCACCGAACATTTGTATTGTAACTAAGTTACTAGTAAGAACCTTAACTTATTCTAAGTAGGATGGTACAAAATGGAAGATCGGGAGGTCATCTTCAAATCTTCAGATGACCCAAAAAACCTTGTGACATTCATCTATTCGTTTATAAATAGGCAATAACCATACTTCATAAATTGTACGACTTAATATATACTGAGAGGAACTTTTTTAGCAGAAATCTTGGTTTTTCTTGATATTTAATATGGTAACAGATTGATTTTGAAGAATAATCTTCAACCATGAACCCTGTAGTTACCATGTCCATGTTTCAATCTTATCCTCTCTAGCTCCAACTCCTAGTGTGTTTTTCTTCTCACGTGTGTCACCCATCATCATTAAAAGGGACAAACCAAACTACAAATTTTGGAGATCTCAAATCCTCCATGTACTTCGAGCTCATGACCTCAAGGGATAGCTTATGGATACCATGTCGTGTCCTACTTAGTTTCTAGATATTGCTTCTTTTAGCATAATTGTTAACAAATCTCCCTAAGCGAATGCAACCTTCATGATATGGATTCACATATGTCATGCTATCTTAGGTTGGCTCCTCAACTCAATTTCTAAAACCATGTATTGGAATATACTATAACTCTAGTTCATTACAAGCTCTAAAGCACAGACATTGCAATTAAGTAAAGACAACACGTTGTGAACACTAGACATGATTCTTCAAAAAACCATACATTGGTTTACGTTGTAAGAGTGGAGTAAAAAATTTCACCGCATGAACACCTATTGAATCTAGAAGAAAGAAACATAAGTAATACAATCATAGTTGATCTTCTTGATTCTCATGGGGCATATGGGAATATTGATGCTTATTGTTGATCCTCTGTAGATCTTGATACTTCAATTAGGAAATGAGTTTTGATTTTAAATTAATAGATAACTATAGAATGTTGTTAAATTTATGTAACTGATCACAATTAAATCTCTTAAATATGGAAAAGATAGAGAAATATATGTATACAGAGAGAAGATAGTATTTAATAAATTAAATGAATCAGTTGTCATCCAATTACAAAATTACCAAACCACACATTTATACATTAGTTAAATCATAAAACAATTTAAGTAAATGGGTCGGGTTCCGGTAATAATGAAAGTTATGATGAGAAGGGTAAGAAGTGATCTCCACCATTGGATGCACATTAGGATGAGATGCACCAAGATGCATCAGATCAATCCCCGTATCAAGCGTGATTCATGAGTGAGTTTGAGATTAAAAGTGATCAAGGGTCCAGATCTCTTCTTACCTTCTCACCTTAACTTTTATTCTCACATTATTCTTCGTCTTAATTAAAGTGGGTGGCTTAGGATGGATCTCACTTATTGTAGAGTTGTCAAATGACTAAGCCTATATATATATATATATATATATATATATATATATATATATATATATATATATATATATATATGGGGGCTAATGAATGAGAACCTAAAATATTGTGATAGCAGTGACAATAGTGGATAATGTGTTATTTCACATAAATTCATTTCATTGAAGGCTAAGATTTAAAGTATTTATTAACATATCTTTGTTTCTCAATGTGTTTGTTTCACAATGCAATTTTTTTACCTGTTTGTGTTTACTAAAATACATGTAAAAAATTTCACACTATGAAACAAATATATGTTAATCAATATCTTAAGTTATAGAATTAAATGGAAAAAAAAACATGTGAAACAATACTTTAAAGTACAAGTTCTTAAGGTTATCGTAATAGACAAATGATCGTATGAGAAAAAGAGTTAGGGGTGTTTGGTTCATTGATTTTGAAGGAATTGGAATGGATAATTCCTTTGACCAAATTTCAAATCTTATGTTTGGTTCACATAATGAAAATGATGGAATTCTTTGAATTCCACAAATGAAGGAATTCATCTTTCATTGGCTTAAGTTAAATAATTGAATTTCATCCAATTCCTACCAAACAAACACGTGGTCAAATTTCATCAAATTCCATTCAAATTTCTTCAAAGTTAAATTCCTTCAATGGATTCCAATTCCATCAAATTTCATTATGGGAACCAAACGCACCGCACCTTTAATGTGAGAAGCGTAAGAAATGATCTAGACCTTTAATCACTTTTAATCTTACCCCCACTATGAATTGTGCATCTCACGATAATTGATCTGGTGCATTTGATTAGTCTTGATCTTCAATTAGGATTGATCTAAGGGTGAAGATCATTTCTTACCCTTCTCAAAGGGACCCAACCCTATCGTAATATATATATATATATATATATATATATATATATATATATATATATAGTAAGAGGTTCATTTGAGAAATGCTAAATATATAAGAAATAGAGAAGTAATCCTAGCCTTTCATTCGGGTCAAGATCGGTTTTGACTGGTCAAATATTGCGTCTTTGACTGGTCAACAATTATGGCTTTGACTAGTCAAAAGTTGCGGCCATTCTAAAACAGAAGAACAATTTTCTAATTTTTACAAATACACGGGATGAGTTCATATATGAACTTGTATGATTCACATATGAACTTGTATGATTATATGTGAACCAGTGTAATTCACATATGAACTCTTTTAACTGGTTCATATATGAACCAATTAACTGATTCACATATGAACTAATTAACTGTAGGTAGGGGTGTTCATCCAAACCGTAGAAACCGCCCACACCGCACCGCAAAATGCGGTTTAGAACTTTCGTTGTGCGGTTTACTGTTTGCATTTTTACCAAAGCGTACTATGCGGTGCGGTTTTGAGTTTTCAAACCCCGGTTCAAACCGCACCGCACCACACCTTTTATATTACTTTTAAAATTTTAATTTTAAACACACATACACACACATATATATATATATACATATATATATATATATATATTATAATTTAATTTAATATTTATATAATTGGGCTTGTGTTTTTAAATTTTAATTACGAACTTTAAGTATTTATAAGTCTTCTTAAAAGTTTAAGGCCTAACAAATGAAAAAAAAATAGGCATTAGCAATTGAGAGTCAAGATGAAGACGAAAGAAAAAGTTGGAGACATTACTTTATCCATTTATCATATTGAAACAATTTATTTTTTAGACTATTTCTTTGACTATTTTTAATTATGCATTTTGGAGTTGGATATATTCAAACTCTTTATTTTTTTGGATTACGGTCACTAAATCGTTGATTTTCTAATGTATTTTAAACTTATAATTTTTTGGATTGTACGCATAAAGTGCGATAGGGACAAACCGCATAAACCGCACCGCACTACACCGCATTTCGCAGTGCTGTTTGGTGCGGTTTGAGGTATATGCGGTGCAGTTTGCGGTTTGGGAAAATGCTCAAACCGCACATGCGATGTGGTTTGCGATTTTGTCCCAAACCGCACCACGAACACCCCTAATTGTAGGTTCATATGTGAATCAGTTGAAATAATTAACAGGTTCATATATGAACTATACGTTTATTGTAATATCCCGGACTAAAAAGCAATAATCTCAAAGCTTGGGGTGGAGTATGGTCAAAACCTTTGTTGAAGGGGGTTAAGTGAAAACACTTGTTATAAGGGGTAACCTAGGGTTTTGTGCAGTCACTTTTAGGTGTCGGCTATTTTTGGGAGAAAGCAGGGGTGATTTTCTTGAGCACGGTTGAAGGAGAAAGAAGTCTGAAGGATCACAGAAGGGAATTTGTAATCTCTTGAAGGTAATCATCTGATAACTTACATTATTCATCTCTAATTGTTCCTTTCAATAATGGTTCTAGTTTTGGGATTTTAGTATCGACCTGTGGATAGGTGGGTGTTAATCTGAGGGCTGTTATGGCTTAATTGTTGAGTCTTAAAATCTGAGTGAACGAAGTCTGTATGATTGAAGTTGTAATTAATCGTTGTTGTTAAAGGGTGGGTTTAATTCATTTATATAAGTAATATGGGATTCTGACGTCTTTGTAAATTCTTTTCTGGGTTGTGTTCGAACGTTTAGCACCGGTCGAAAGTTGATATTGGTCGAGGTCGACACCGGTCGAAAGTTGATATCGGTCGAGGTCGACACCGGTCGAAATTTGGTATCGGTCGAGGTCGACATCGGTTGAAAGTGTTATCGGTCGGTTTATGTGAATTGTCGGTCGAAGGGGGGGGGGGTCGAGACCCCGGTCGTGTGCATTCACCGGTCGACCGGATATAGTTTTTGATACTGTAGAATACCGGTCGTATTCCTTAGTTCCGGTCGAAGGTTTGTCATACCGGTCAAGATTGGGAAGAGTGGGTCGAAGCCCACGTGTGTACATTTGAGCCCATGTGTTTATTTTTGTTCAATCGTGGGCCGGTTGTGGAAAACAAAGTGGAGTTGGACCTTAAGTGGTCGGCCCACATTTATTTGCTATTTAATTAATTTACTTTAATTATTTTAGGTATTGGGTATGTCGTCTCGAGTTAGTTTTAGCGGGATAATTTTGGTCAAAGGTTAATTGAAGTTGAGGTCGGGGATGAGGGTATTAAGGTTAAATTCGTTAATTAGAAAGTACCGTCATTTCACTGAGCGATGCCTTATCTTATAGGTTCGACTCGGACTATTCATTTAGACTGAAGGCTGTAGCGGTGGACTTCAAGTGAGTTTTTCTAAACTAAACCTTCGAAGATGAAAGCATGTGGAGTTTATTTTAAACTTGATTTATTTATGATGACATGATTTTACTAAATTGTTCAAGTGTGTTATAAATTGTTGTTGTTGGATTGTATGCATACATTTCCTGTGGGTTACGTGACTTAAGTCGGGGAGTGTGGCCCGCCTACTCGTGTCGGGGAGTGTGGCCCGTTTATGTCGTTGGGGGGGTGTCCCAACATTAAGGCAGCGCGAGTTAGACACATCATCTTTGACGGTCGTGTGGTCCGTAACGTGTTTTTATTCATGTGCCATTATTAAATGTTACTTCTAATTCTGAAAAGTATATTTTGTTGCGTAACTGTTAGAGGGAACTCACTAGACCTATGGTCTAACCCTCGCTATTTCAAAACTAAGATTTCTTTTCAGGTCGTTGCGTTTTAGGCAAAGCAGCTAAGGGCAATGAGAAGGTCTAGCGGGGCGGTTAGAAGACCGGCATTTAGTTTATTCTTATTTATCTCAGTTGTGTATAGGTTGTTTATTTCAAACCTTGATTTAACTATTGTAAGTTTGGGACCGTTATGGCATGGATTAATATTAATCGTTGAGTTTTTATTTTTAGTATTGATCCGCTTATCTGTTTCTTTGGTTGGGTTGTTATAGTTGGTATCAAAGCCATAGTTTAAGGGATTTAGGTGACCGGATGGGCCTAAACTTAAACTGTGAAGTAGATGAACACAACTGAGATTTAGGGAGCCTTTAAGAAAGACCTTGATCATCGTGAGGTGTGATAGCAATAGGGAGTACTCTTATGTAAGGTAAATTCAGAATCGCATCTGGCCAATGCCATTATGAATTTACAGGTGCATGAGCATACTCAATTGCTATTGTTGAGTATGGTTCAGGGTACAGAGTTCTATACATAGATTGATAGTTTTAGTCTAGCGTGTGGTGGAAGTTCGTTTTTTTTAAATAAGGTTATGTCGTTAGGATGCATTTCGTGCGGGATGTAGATATTTCGTTGTGAAAGGACCTCCTGAGTCCATAAGGAAGAGAATGATGATAGGAGGTAAGCTTGTTGCTCCAAGGGAGTCTTTGGTTGGTAAAGGGGTATGTCGTTTAGTGAGAAGCAGGAAAGTGTTAATCCAAGAATCGAATGATCGATTTGAGGCTTCTAAAGTTGTAGTTAATTGAAGGGTGGATGAGAGACGATATCAGTGTTGACTGATAATATGTAGTGAGGATCAGATGGGAATGAGTTATCGTTTGGGTTGTGAGTCAATAGTCACGGTAATGACTAGTTTGGGCTTTCATGGTTGTTAGAGGTAGATGGTGCCGGAGGTTGTGGCACAGTTGAGAACCTTGACTGGTTGGTCGGAAGCGAGGAGTCTGGGATAAATTATAATGAATGTAAACGGTTGATCTTATGAGAATAAATAGCCTTCAATGTCATTGAGTTTCATGCATTGTGTGTCAAATAAATTGTTGAATCTTTTATATCTTTCACATCTGACGTTTTGGCAAGTGTGTGTCTTACGAAGTAGATGTTTTGAAAACGTGTCGACACATGCGGATGTGTGTTTGAATCGAAAGGACAAGTTTTTGGACTTTGGGTGATACATTTTGAAAATAATTATATATTGCTTTACAAATGAGTCGATCTTTGGATAAGAAAATCAAAACATCATTTGATCGCATGAATTTATAAGTAAGTTGGGTATAAACATGTGTTTTCATATCAACAAGGGTGAGAGTCGTTGGCACGCTCAGTGTAAGCACCTTCTGGAGTATTTTTATAAATTGTGTGCGTAGAGTTCCTCGGAAACGTTTTCAATTGTGCCGACCCCGACAATGGGGTATGGTGAGGAGAACTTGCTATGAAGTGAGGTAAAACGATTATTGAAACCGTTGTACGTGGCTAAGCCAGTGTCGTGTCGTGTATACGTGAATTTGTTTTCTAATGTAGGTATTTTCTAAATTTTCAAACGTGTCAAAAGTTTAAATGTTTGTGCATCATGCATGAAGGCTATGAACTCTCTAGGTCGTGAGGAAGGTTGCAATTAGGAATGATGAAGGTTTTAAGAGTGGAAGTGTGTCGCGCAATAAGAGGGTAGTAAATGTGTGATATTGGTATGCTTCTAAGTAAAGGGGGTGAATAGCGGAGGTGGTTAATTGAGGCATTGACCTATGATGTTAAGGATGATGGTGCTATAATGGTTCACCGTTGGTGTCATGTGAATGTCGGTAAGCGGTTGTGTCTGGAGTGGAGTTTGGAGTTGTACAAATATTTCGGCAAATTCTTGTTGCGGTGGAAGATGAAGGTTTCATTGGAGATCCATGTAGGATGGTAACAGAGTGGAAGTACATCAATGTCAATTGTTGCTGTGGAAATCAAAAACCATTAGTGGTAAATGTCGGAGCGTGAAAAAAAAATGAAGTAGTTGTTACGGATAGTTTCGAGGAGTTTTGTGATGAAGCGAAGAGTTATTCAGAAAAGGTGTATACCTAGTGTGATGTTGGGCAACCTTGGGTGGATAAAACAAAAAGGAAGATCACTATTTCAGTAAAGTGATTCTTTATCGACGAGGCTTTGATGGTTATGTGGGAGTGACGTTTTTATATAGCACAATTGGAATGGGTTGCGTTTTGTGCATTTAAGACTTCGAGGTAGTACATTTAATTATTCAGGCTACTGGAGTTGATTCCAGCAGGTCGCGATAAGCCGACAAGGAGCGATATCTGGTTGAGTGGTTTTGAAAATCATAGTTTTGTGATTTAGCCAGATTTGAGAAAGACAAGGCCGTGAAATGCCTTGAGGTCCGATTTCAGTTTTATGACCAGTGAGAAGTGAACGGTATTAGTAGGTGTGCCAAGTGGTCGTAGAGACTTGCAGTTGTTCTAGGAGGAGGTAGTAGAGTGTTGGTAGTAACCAGTAGTCGATGACGTCATTATGACATAGTTGGGAGTGTAAATCATTAAAGTGGTAAGGATATCTAGAAGGCGGGTGTTATTGTCATAGGAAGATCGTCTCCGTCCGAAGATCTAAGGGGAATGAGTTGTAAGTGGTAAGATTGAGGTTGGAAAGCTAAGTTGAAAATAATGTTGTCAAATGATGGGTGGTGGTTATATAAGGGAGGAGCTATATGTTCTCTTACAGCAAGTTTTGGGCTGGATTATTTTATATCTCTAAAAGGAATGTGAGAGTGTTGAACTGTTTAATTCTGGAGGATTGTGTAGTAGATAGGAAATCTGTGGGCATGAGGAATTATGCTTGAGGGTGAAGGGATTATAGCAGATTGGGCAATCTTGTTCGGCGAGAGAGAGTGGTGCGGCGTTTTCGAATAGTAGGTAACGTTTTTTTTTTGAAGAGTTGGGTTGATAATCTTGCATATGAATTGTGGTTAGTCGGTGGAGCTATCAAGTAGTGTGATTGTGCTTCGATACATTTGGGATTCATCGAAGAATAAAGTCAGCAATGTTGGGTGATCGGTGTTTCTTGCAACGAGAAGAAAGTGAAGATCATATCGGAAATGTGGGAAATCTGAGAGTAAGAAGTTGTCAAGTGACACAAAATGTGGAGGTATGTTTTAGATCCTGTTGTCAGCAAAGTTATAAACCCCTAGCGTGGGTATGAGAAAGAGAGCATGGCGTTGGTGCGGTGCATGTATGATTAATCAAAGTCGTGCGGCTGACTAAAAGTTCATGTTGCTAATTAGTGAATCGGTCGTTAGAAGTGGGTATGAAATCTTCAAGGAGGAAGGTAGCGGTGTTGGGATATAGTGCTTGGAGCGAAGAACCATAGTGTCAGTGTTGGCGATACGTGAGGAAGGGGATTCTAAGTGAGTCCGTTTTTCCGTGTTAATCCATTTGAAAAAGTTTGTATGAACTTGATCTCTCCGTATCGAGCGGGCGAAGCTGGGTCTTATTGCGTAATTGGTCGGGTGTTTGTGGATGCAATGAGAAATGGAAGTATGTGTCGCATTAATCGGACAGTTGGAACCGATGGATTACGAAGGTTTTGATTTGTGAAAGTTTCTATCATTATGTGAGAAGTTGGAGTGATAGCGTTGGAGCGAGGTATGTTAGCGTGTAAGATTTGTTTAATGCCGAGGAATTGAGATCTAGGGGGAGTCAAAAAGAATGAGCTTCTACGTTGGACTTACGCTGTACTAAGAGGGATTGTTTGCAATGACAAGTTGCATGATGAAGAGACTGGTGGCGATGAGATGTTGGTGAGGTCTACAGTTGTCGATGTATTATGTTGGTGGGTGGAGTGATTATGTACGCTAGGATGAATATTGTTGTGGTGTTGACTCCGGTAAAACTCTATTAGTAAAGGAAGTTGTTGTAATCGGGGGGTAAATCTGATGGTTAAGTACGATCATATAATGATCAGAATGGCCAGAAATCGTGCAAGTGACGACCGACAAGGTTAGTCAGATTCGAGAACGGTTGAAGATGGCTCAAGATTGCCAGAAGATGTATGCAAGCAAGCGAAGTAAACCGATAGAATTCCAAATAGGAGTCATGGTGATGCTAAAAGTTTCACCGTGGAAGGGTGTCGTTCGTTTCGGCAAGAAGGCCAAGTTGAGACCAAGATATGTAGGACTGTTTCCTATAACGAAGCGTGTTGGAGAGGTAGCTTATAATTTGGACCTACTGGTGGATTTACAAAGAGTTCACCCTGTTTTCCATGTATCCAACCTAAAAAGGTGTTTAGTAGAAAGTGACGTTGTGATACCGTTAGAAGATGTCCAAATAGATGAGAAGATGAGCTTCGTGGAGGAACCGATAGCTATTTTGGATCGTAAAGCGAAAAAGTTGAGGAACAAGGAAATTCCTTTGGTGAAGGTTTAGTGGCAATTCCACAAAGGGCAAGAAGCGACTTGGGAGTTAGATTCGGTTATGAGGGATCAATATCCCAGTTTGTTCAAAGAAGGAATTCCGGGGACAGAATTCTTTTGAGGGGGGGATATTGTAATATCCCGGACTAAAAAGCAATAATCTCAAAGCTTGGGGTGGAGTATGGTCAAAACCTTTGTTGAAGGGGGTTAAGTGAAAACACTTGTTATAAGGGGTAACCTAGGGTTTTGTGCAGTCACTTTTAAGTGTCGGCTGTTTTTGGGAGAAAGCAGGGGCGATTTTCTTGAGCACGGTTGAAGGAGAAAGAAGTCTGAAGGATCACAGAAGGGAATTTGTAATCTCTTGAAGGTAATCATCTGATAACTTACATTATTCATCTCTAATTGTTCCTTTCAATAATGGTTCTAGTTTTGGGATTTTAGTATCAACCTGTTGATAGGTGGGTGTTAATCTGAGGGCTGTTATGGCTTAATTGTTGAGTCTTAAAATCTGAGTGAACGAAGTCTGTATGATTGAAGTTGTAATTAATCGTTGTTGTTAAAGGGTGGGTTTAATTCATTTATATAAGTAATATGGGATTCTGACGTCTTTGTAAATTCTTTTATGGGTTGTGTTCGAACGTTTAGCACCGGTCGAAAGTTGATATCGGTCGAGGTCGACACCGGTCGAAAGTTGATATCGGTCGAGGTCGACACCGGTCGAAATTTGGTATCGGTCGAGGTCGACATCGGTTGAAAGTGTTATCGGTCGGTTTATGTGAATTGTCGGTCGAAGGGGGGGTCGAGACCCCGGTCGTGTGCATTCACCGGTCGACCGGATATAGTTTTTGATACTGTAGAATACCGGTCGTATTCCTTAGTTCCAGTCGAAGGTTTGTCATACCGGTCAAGATTGGGAAGAGTGGGTCGAAGCCCACGTGTGTACATTTGAGCCCATGTGTTTATTTTTGTTTAATCGTGGGCCGGTTGTGGAAAACAAAGTGGAGTTGGACCTTAAGTGGTCGGCCCACATTTATTTGCTATTTAATTAATTTACTTTAATTATTTTAGGTATTGGGTATGTCGTCTCGAGTTAGTTTTAGCGGGATAATTTTGGTCAAAGGTTAATTGAAGTTGAGGTCGGGGATGAGGGTATTAAGGTTAAATTCGTTAATTAGAAAGTACCGTCATTTCACTGAGCGATGCCTTATCTTATAGGTTCGACTCGGACTATTCATTTAGACTGAAGGCTGTAGCGGTGGACTTCAGGTGAGTTTTTCTAAACTAAACCTTCGAAGATGAAAGCATGTGGAGTTTATTTTAAACTTGATTTATTTATGATGACATGATTTTACTAAATTGTTCAAGTGTGTTATAAATTGTTGTTGTTGGATTGTATGCATACATTTCCTGTGGGTTACGTGACTTAAGTCGGGGAGTGTGGCCCGCCTACTCGTGTCGGGGAGTGTGGCCCGTTTATGTCGTTGGGGGGGTGTCCCAACATTAAGGCAGCGCGAGTTAGACACATCGTCTTTGACGGTCGTGTGGTCCGTAACGTGTTTTTATTCATGTGCCATTATTAAATGTTACTTCTAATTCTGAAAAGTATATTTTGTTGCGTAACTGTTAGAGGGAACTCACTAGACCTATGGTCTAACCCTCGCTATTTCAAAACTAAGATTTCTTTTCAGGTCGTTGCGTTTTAGGCAAAGCAGCTAAGGGCAATGAGAAGGTCTAGCGGGGCGGTTAGAAGACCGACATTTAGTTTATTCTTATTTATCTCAGTTGTGTATAGGTTGTTTATTTCAAACCTTGATTTAACTATTGTAAGTTTGGGACCGTTATGGCATGGATTAATATTAATCGTTGAGTTTTTATTTTTAGTATTGATCCGCTTATCTGTTTCTTTGGTCGGGTTGTTATATTTATATATGAATCAGTTAAAAGAGTTCATATGTGAATTACACTGGTTCATATATGAACATATAATTCATATGTGAATCATACATGTTCATATATAAACTCGTCCTGCGTATTTTACGAAACTACCCTTCTATCTTCTACAGACCACTAAAAAAATTATCCGGTGTTTCACGGTCAAAGCCGCAAATGTTGACCAAATAAAGGACTAGGATCATTTATTTCTCATGTTTTTGCAACCCTACTAATTTGTACAATCTTTGTGAACTCTCTCCAACCAATCAGAATTCACCATTTAATTAAATTTGTAATTAATTAATTATAAGCATGAAGGGTATTATTGTAAAACTGCATTTCTTAAATGAATAAACATTATTTTCTTAATAATTTAATTATGGAAATACAGATATTTAGGGATTGCTTAATCTCTATAACTGATTTATTGATTTCATATGATTATGTCAATCAACTTCATCGATTAACATTGATTTGCATTATGTATCACATATTCGATTAATGATTTGCAGAAAATTTCCATTGAGCAACAAAGTTTTACGAATGGACGATTGTTACCCGATGAATGAGACATACGTTTGTGAATTGGATGTTGCGACGCAATTGTTTTAGATGCATGAAGGTGTCGACGGCGATGTAAACGATGTTGGTTCGTCACGGCATATGTTACAGATGAATGAAGGTGTCGCCGGAGATGAAAACGGCGTTGGTTCGTCTGGAACCCGTTATCCGGCGACGAAGAGGATGTTAACTCCGAATCCGATCGCAAAATCGATGATAGTAGTATGGTTTTAATGATGTTATCCCATTTGTTTGTATTTACCGTATTAGAAGCAATGGTTATTGTAACGGGTGTTGATGAATATTGTATCGAAGTGCATCGTGAATATATCCTTCGTAATCGTAATGTGTTTATACTTCGTAATTGTAATGTGTTTATATTGTATCGAGGTGCATCGTGAATATATCCTTTGTTTGTATTTACCGTATTAGAAGCAATGGTTATTGTAACGGGTGTTGATCAATATTGTATCGATGTGCATCGTGAATATATCCTTCGTAATCGTAATTTGATGAATATTGTATCGAGGTGCATCGTGAATATATCATTTGTTTGTATTTATCGTATTAGAAGCAATGGTTATTGTAACGGGTGTTGATCAATATTGTATCGATGTGCATCGTGAATATATCCTTCGTAATCGTAATGTGTTTATACTGTGTTCAAGAGCTTAAATGTTGATGAATATATGCGTTTAGATCGAAATCCCATTTCTTTTCAATGTAAGTTAGCTTTTCTGTTTACTTATGCGGTAGTAATGTTTCATTGTTGAATTCGTTTAGGGTTTTTATTTTTTTGGTTGTTGTCGAAGGTATCCCTTTTGCAGATTCATTCATCAATAATATTGTTTACCAATAACTGGAAATGGTACAGTAACAATATATGGTTTCACTCCAAATTAGCTAAAACCCAAGCAACATGAATGCATGTTATTGGATTTGGATACAAGGAAATTGTGAAAATTTTGGCATAAGACCACAACAGCCCACTTTGAGTTGCTTATATGAACTTCTGTCACTGATTTCAACATTACAGTAAGCTACTCTATTGATGACTGAATATTTGTTCCAATCACAAGTGAGATTACGACAAATCATGAATTGAACAATTCGTATCCATGAATAATTACTCATTTAATAAAACATGAATATGAATTCATGTATATTCTCTTCATGAATATGTGGCTTGCACTGTTTTCTCCATGAAGCAAAAAATCATGAATCATCTAATTAAATATTCTTGATGATACTGATAAAACCAACCTTGCTCGAGTTATGCAGACTTATTTTCGGAAGTGAAGAATCTTGTGAAATCTGTTCCAATTTGGGGGAAGATGATTCACTATCTTTTATTCCGATATTACCCTCCAATGGTTAATAATTAAAAAGAAAAAATCAAAATAAATTAATTGCTTCCTAAATTACCATCTAATTAATTAGGGTCGTTGATTTAAAAAATTGATGGTAGATATTAGGTTGTATAAGTTGTACAAATTATTAGGGTTGCAAAAGAAACCAACCCTATATATATATATATTTTGTAACCCAGGAAAAGGTTACAACCCGTGCAACCTTCATCCAAATCGTTCATTGCATTTGGATTCTCATTGATTCTCTAAATGAATTTACCTGATTTCGTTGAATTTCTGCAGCAGATGTGGATACACATAACGGTTTATACGATGTATCGGATGAAGGTGGTACTTTCATGAAACAATACGCATTCCATGTTAGTGTATGCTATTTTTGAAATATCATGCATTGCAGGTAAGATTATTGCATGAAACCAATAATCATTGAAGCAATCGAGTAACCAATCCATTATCTACATAATGAACATCTAAATTAATGGTTTAGATGAGGGTTGCACGAGGTTGTAACCTTTTACTGTATGTATGTATGTATGTATGTATGTATGTATGTATGTATGTATGTATGTATGTATGTATGTATGTATGTATGTATGTATGTATGTATGTATGTATGTATGTATGTATGTATGTATGTATGTATGTATGTATGTATGTATGTATGTATGTATGTACAGAGAGAGAGAGACGAATGATGTGTGAGAATAAAAGTTAAAGTAAGAAGTGTAATAAATGATTTAGACTCTTGAATCTTGATCACTTTTAATTAGTTGATCTAATGGTTCAGATTAAGGGGTTGTTTGGCAGTTGCTGAATGGTTTAGTGCAGAATGATTAAATGGTCTGAATAATTAAGAGGTTTTTATGATATAGTGTAAAATGAAATATGGTTGTTTGCTAATTGTTCCTAATGAAATCAGGGCTCTTAATGGTTAAGGGAGTGTCAGGATACAAAACCATTAAGAGAATTTTGAAACCATTAACATTAAGAGGCAACATTTTTTTTTGGCAAACAAGATTTACCTCTTAACGATTCAGAGGTTGTCTTTTAATGGAACCATTAAGAGGTAAACAAACAGCCCCTAAGTACAAAAATAACCCATGAATTAGCTTAGAAAGAAAATTTCAATTGATCTTCAATTAATCAATTGAAAATTTATCTAAGGATGAAGAACCATTTTTACACTTCTTACGATAACTACTATTTTTATCGAAAATCAAAAATATATATGTAGAGAGAGAGAGAGACACACACACGAAGGATAAAGGATATGTAATTCTAGTTATTTGGGCTGAATTTGCATCCAAATCAAGTACGTTTAAACCCAACAAAAGCCCATTAAGGTGTTCTTGTCATGAAGTCTGCAGCTGAACTTGGGCAAATACCAATTAAATTGTAATTTGATTATTAAAATTTAAAAATCATCAAAAAAGATTGACAAGTTTTTAAAAACTTTAATTTAGGATACTATTTGAAACTGGTTGTCATCCTCTTCATTTAATTAAAACAAATAAAAACGACCAATTTTGTTTATATTATTATTATTAACATCAACTTAAATTATTCCAAGTATTTTCTTGATTAATTTAATTACTGAAAATTGAAAATTATGAAGAAAAAAAAGTTGAAATCTGTAAAAAAAACTTATTTTAGATAATTTTTACATAGATAGTTGTCATTCACTCATTCTTTTCATTTAATTAAGATAAAGAAAACCATTTTTTTTATATCATATAAAATTATAAAGTTTGATTTGATTTTTTATTTTTAAATTAATTAGACAAAATTAATTAGGTAAATTAATTAATATAACTATTTTTCACTAATGATTTTACCTCTTAGCCATTTCTTTCCATGATTTATCAAAATAGTCATGGGTCTGCAAAAACCTAGATCCATAATTGCAGAAGTGTTTTTTGTGAGTATAAAGTGTAAATTTTAAAAGTCTAGAGATCAGGTCCATAATTACTGAGGTAGTTTTTTGCTGAAAATGGTAGAAAACGTAATTATTTTTTGTCGTTAGCTATCATTGCGGACCTATAATTATTTTGGTAAAATGAGAAGAGAAATGGTTAAGAGGTAAAACCATCATAAATTACTATTTTAATTCATTTCCAAATTAATTATATCTGTTTTTTATATTTAAACGTATTTTTTTTGTAAGACAATAATAAAAATAGAGGGGAAAAAGGTGTGCGTCCGCATCGTCCCTTTGCAGCAGATTGACCTGCAACTCCAAAGTCCAAACTTGTGCTGTTACGCCAATCGCCATAAACCATTCCCGATTGCCATGACCTTTCTTCTCCTTCCGATCATTTTCAGTCAACGCCGCCATGATTAACACCACCTCCGCCGCTTCCACCGTCGCTCAACCTTCTTCTTCTTCTTCTTCTAACACCGCCGCCCAATCTCTCGGTCTCAAAACCTTCTTCAAAACTCCCGAAGGCCGTTACAAGCTTCATTACGTCAAAACTCATCCTTCTTCTCTTCTTCCCTACGCGCTCGCCAAGTCCATCACTCAGGTAATCAATTATCTCTTCCACGCACTTGTTGTTTCATAGATTATTTGATTCTCTATGTTTAGGTTTTTATTATATAGTATTATTTCTATATGTTGATGTGAAACTGAAATTGAAATTAGGTATTAGTGTTTGATTGTGATAACGTAAACCCTAGCTTACCTTAAGGATCGGTAGCGTATATTCCTGATATAACCTATAATTTGATTTCTAATGTCAATCCTAGCACTTTGCCTGATGCAAAATCCTCATTAAAATTGTTGTAAATTTAATAGCAACATCATTGTACATGTAGTAGTTATTGTAAACATTAATTGAGAAGATTATACTCTGATCTGAAATGAGAAAAAAGATGGATTTGGCATCCGAAGTCAAGGTGTAGCTTTCTCTTGGAAGTCAGGGGGTATATGAGAGCCTGTTTGTTTGTTAGTTTTACTTGAATTGGATCAGTGATGAGGATCTTTGTTTGTGAATGTTTAGATAACCTTAGCAGACCTCAAGGATCAACCGGTGCACACGGCAGCAAATACGCCTTCGTTACAGCCTACCTCGAGCTATAGTGTTGCAAGTAGTGGAGTAAGATATGTGACGTCAAAATTCTTAGGAAGCAGTGGCAATGGGAGCCGAATGCTTGGATTTGTGGGTGGAAATGGGACAGGAAGTAAAGCAAATGGTGGAGCAAGTAAGAGCAGTCATGTGGGAGGGTTGAATAATGGTAGCAATTCTACAGGTGGTTCAAATACTTCTGATGGTAAAGGGACTTATTTGATATTCAATGTCGGAGATACTTTATATATTACGGAGCTTAACTCAGAAGAAAAGGTAATTTTGATACTTCAACGTTTGAATGTGCCTTGATGGTTGATGATTCTTTTATTAGGATTGAACTTTAACAGATTTATTTTTCCAGGATCCAATAAAATCAATTAGTTTTGGTAACTCAAATCCTATCTGTCATGCATTTGATTCTAAGGCCAAAGATGGGCATGACTTTCTAATTGGGTTGAACTCAGGGGATGGTAATGCCTTTCCCCAAATTCTCTGTTGTAATGGAATTTTTATATTGCTTTACCAGAGGTAATCAGGTTCCTCACTTAGTTTTTAGCACTTCTTTTTTGTAGTATACTCGGTATCCTTGAGATTGCAGTTGCAAGATGTTGGGAAGAAGCTAGTTGGTGCACATCACTATAACAAAGATGGAGCCCTTAACAACAGGTAATATATTAAGTAAAATATGATCTCCTTTTTTGGTGCCCATCCTAAAAGTAAGTGCTTTTCATTTGATTTTGACCTAATAAACTGAAATGTTGGTTCCATCTTTTTATGCTGTAAATATACTATGCAGTTCTAGACTGTGAAATAAGTTTGTTTTGAGTATGCTTATAGTTCCTTTCTATTTCTCCTCATTCAACATTCTTTACTGGTTATCTACCAGCCTTATAAACACAGCAAAGTATGATAAACCTTTATATTTGACCTTCTCTTGATTTACAATTAAAACATCAACATCTAGTGATTATAACTTATTGGCTTTAAAGTTGTACCTTTGATGATTTTGAAGTTGCGTATATTAATTCAATTCTTATATAAATTGTAACTACCAGTTGGTCATCATGTAAATGTAGACGTATATAGTTGACCATAATCAAAAGCAATTGTTCAAATATTCAATCAACTGGCATTTTCTTGACAGTCGATGCACTAGTATTGCATGGATACCTGAACGTGATGGTGCTTTTGTTGCTGCTCATGCCGATGGAAACTTGTATGTTTATGAGAAGGCAAGCCTCAATTTGATCATAAATGCTTCTCTATATCATTGTATTGTAGATGCTTGCTTTGAGTGTTTTATTGAATCTCATATAATACACTAATTTTCTTTTTGACGTATTTAGAGCAAGGACGGTCCTGGTGATTCTACATTCCCTGTAATCAAGGATCAAACGCAATTCTCTGTTGCACATGCACGCTCCAGTAAGGTGCATGAGCAACCTTTTCTAACATTATGACACTATATATAAACAATTATGTTTTTATATTATGGTCTGGTTCATGATAGATCTCACTGATCATAAATAGCATCTTACTGGTGCTTTTTATGACAGATTAATGTGTTTGTTTTTGGTTATCCATCTAGTGGACATTACTATGGCGTTTGTATAACCAACTCTGTTCACTTCTTTTCTTTCTTCTTCTTTTTCTTTTTTTCTTCTTTTTCTTTTTTCTTCTTTTAATGAAATTTAAAAAACACGACATGACATCATAAGTTCACAATTACCATGATATAAGGAGGTGATGGGAATAAAATGGTGTGGTGTCGAGGGAAATCTTGAAACCAGGTCAGTGCACTTGGTACCTTACCATCTAGGTCTAGAAGTATGCTATAACCTAGAGAGTATCACGTCCTTCATCTTTTCTGGACATTACTTAAATTGTTATGTTGTTCACGCCAATCATCTAAAGTTCATCATCTTGTAACTCAAGGGGATATGTTAAGGATACTTTGTATAGAAACTGATAAACAATTGATGTCACAAAAGAGGTATTTGTAAATAAATGGTTCTGTTGTCACAAGAATGCTGGACAAGGGCCTTAGTCCGTAGAAGACCTGGGTTCTGTTACCATTTTGATGACTTAAGTTTGTGGGAAATGTGTGTTTGTTTCACAGATTCAGTGTCATCCAGCTTAAATTGTTAAAAACTACCATACAACTCCTTTTCCTTGAGTTCTTTCAAAAGTTACTAATCTATCTCATCAAACAGAGTAACCCCATTGCTAGATGGCATATCTGCCAAGGTCCTATCAACGCCATCACATTTTCGGCTGATGGAAGACATTTGGCAACTGTTGGTAGAGATGGTAAATTACTGATCTCCTACCTGCAATATATAATGTAGTTATTGCCTACCATTCTTATTCTTGATATCATTCTTTCTATGTAGGTTATTTACGGGTATTTGATTTCTTGAATGAGCAATTGATATGTGGCGGCAAAAGTTACTATGGTGCTCTTCTATGTTGTGCCTGGAGGTAGAAGCATTCCTGATGATTCTCAAATAATTTCCTCAATCTTGTTTGTTCTTCACAAAGTGCAAATTAAATTATTGATTTTCTTACTCAGTGCGGATGGAAAGTACATTTTGACTGGTGGGGAAGATGATCTAGTTCAGGTTTGGAGTATGGAAGACAGGAAAGTGGTAGCATGGGGAGAGGGTCACAACTCATGGGTAATTTATTTGATCAATTAGAATCCGACTGATGCCAACAAGGACACTATTCGAAAATAAAGGAGCCTTTTCTTTCTAAATTGCAAAGGCTCATTTAGTTTGGGATGAAGATGATAGAAAGAAGAAAAACTATGAAGGGTTTTCTTATTCATTTGGACTAGATGGATTGCAGGTTAGCGGGGTTGCTTTTGATTCGTACTGGTCACCGCCTACATCAGAAGGCGAATCAGAAAATGCAGTATATAGATTTGGTTCCGTTGGTCAGGTACGCTCATAAATACATAGTTACAAAATGAAACATGAGGCGAGACATTTACTGAGGGCCGTTAAAATGCATTAGATTATAATTATGTTATTGCCAAAACAATAATTAACCCAATAATTTCGGCAAAATTAAATCTTATTCTATGGTTAGGCGACCACAACTACAGTTTGAGAGTAACATCATCTAATGGTTCATGCCGTATCTCAAACTATGCATCTTGCCATCGTTCTTGCTCGTAACTTTCTCACCCTTCTTTATTTAAAGTTTAATGTTGAGGGATCTTAAGCTAACCTGTAACAGCTGTTGACCGAAAATTAGTTGGCCATACTAGATGATTGCATATTTGCATTTATGTAGGCTGATTACCTAGATCCTATGATTACCTAATATTAAATACCCGATCTAAAGTGGGGAGATTGATAGAGAAGGGTTAAACAATGAAAAAATATCAAAAACTGCCAACCTGAACTGAACCACACCGAGATGGACTGATTCTCAAAGTTATGGTAGTTTTATTTTGCTGCGGTTTTTGGTCTGAAATTATAGCAGTCCCTCCATAACTCGCAGCTCGTTTTGGGGTTCTCAAATAAAATTCATTTATGCTGTGTGTGCTTGTATATAGTACTTTAGTTGCAAAAAAATCTTTCTAGAATATAAATTTCTGTACAAATACTCTTAATACTTATATGTGTTTGTGCTTGTGTATATTGGCATTGTTTGTCATTAAAATATTTTTAAATAGACAAATTTACACAACTAACACAACATAAAAAGCACTAAATTAATCTCTTTTTAGAAGCTAAACTAAAATCCTATATAAACGACTTGATCCTCTAACAGGCAATAGTCATACGGAAGTTGCTGTTTTGGCCTGAAACGGAATAGAATTTATTGTTTTGAATTTGAACCACGTTAAATTTTCTATATATCTGGGATTCAACCATCCGCCTGAAATTGGGACCACCGAACCACCAAGGTGCTGGTCGGGAATGATTTCCAATTGAAATCACAGAAAAGCTACAGAACTAAAACTGATAGAAGTAATGTAAATTCTCCAGGACACACAGCTATTGCTTTGGGACCTGGCAATGGATGAACTTGTAGTGCCACTTCGTCGTCCACCTGGCGGATCCCCGACATACAGTAGGACCCAGTCATCTCATTGGGACAGCGTGATCCCCGTGGGCACCCTCCAACCGGCTCCCAGCACAAAAGACGTCCCGAAGCTCGCCCCATTGGTAGCTCACCGTGTTCATTCCGAACCTCTCTCAGGCTTAATCTTTTCTCAGGAGTCTATCCTGACCGCAAGCCGAGATGGACACGTAAAGATTTGGACGAGACCTGGAGTCTCGGATAGCTCCGACGCTTGTACACCCACGAAACCGGGTACCTCCGGTATCAAGTAAAGCGTTTTAGATCGAATCATATTTCGACCTGCTTTTGCCTATTATAGTGTTGAATTTTGAATTCCCATTGTTGTGTCTGATTTTGCCGAATGTAGAATTGATTTTTGGCCCTTTTGAGACCATCCAACTATAATTTTTTTTTCTTTCCATTATGATAAAAGAATGTAGGATTGTTTGGTGATTTTTCTTTCTTATTGCAACTTACCTGAGAATTTTTTAACTGAAATTATTTAAAAAATGCATTTTGTTAGGGTTCTTTTATTGGTATTTTGGAATTATTGCTACTAAATATGTATGGAAATGTAATGGTTGACTTTTTCGCCATTTAGTTCTAGCTTTGCATTTCTTTTTCTTTTATTTGTTATCATCTATCATGTATAAATTTATAGCATCAAATCCTATTTCAACTATTTATAATATGTTGTAAATTTAATCCATACATATTGAATTTTATTATTTTAAAAACTTTTTTTGGAAGGCAGCATATTATAAAAGTAAAAAGAAGCAATACAAGAAAGAAAAAACTGAGAAATACTGTGTCAACTGATTATGAATTTGCATCGAATGCAGAACCTTTTCTTTGTCTAATAAGGCTGATATAATAAGGGGGCCTAATTGCACCCATAACTTTGCTAAGTGCACCATCATAATTAATTTTCTCTTCACACAGAAAATCTGTTTTTTACATTCTCAATACATTAATTATATTCCCAACACATGAATTGACATAATTTTGGTGCAAATAGCAACACACAAGCCTTCTTTTGCGGACCAGATAATTTGTCTTTACCACACCTTTGTAATCAAGCATAAAAGTCTTTTTATCTTTAAAAAATATATTTTACTATTTTTAAGGAAATTTTGAGTTTGAGATTAAGAGTCAAGTATATGGAAAATCCTGAAATGAAAGATCTTCTATAATTTTTTAAATTATAAAATTTAATTAATTATAAAAATGTAAATTGAATTTTCTTTTTAGTCCATGTTACCCCGTTGAGATCAACGGACTAATATAGACCCTTTCATTTTTTTTTTAAGAATGGTTGTAGAATTTTGCTGCTCTCACCATCTTAAAACTTTTGCCATTTTCTTTCTTCTCAGCAATTGTTTACAAATTTTTCCACAAGTATCAGATCATGCAGTAATTACCATAATTTTTTCCATCATACAAAAACATTTGATTATTCAATGAGATATGCTAAATGTACTACCCAAATAAGAAGAACAAAATGTAGATGTGAAATTGATATGACCAAGTGTTCTTATGAGAACGACAAAAATTGATTCGAGCAGAGTGCATTTAACACATCCCAATTTTCTTACCAAATTGATGCGATAGCATTTAAGTTAAATTCATTCCATTTGTATTTGGCATTGTATTTGGGCATATTTTGCTTTGATACCACCATTCTTGTGAGTATACTTGCAACCAAGCAAAGCAAAGCAAATATTCTTTGTATTACACAGAATCAAATCTGTAATTTAAACAACACCAAAATGGCACATCAATTTTACAAAATGAGAATAGAATAATATCCTCAAATGGCTCACCTCCATTTCACAAACCAAAAATGGAAGCATGTTTCTTTTTTAAGTCTCTACTGCTGGTGATGATTCTTTTATAGCATCCTCTGCTTTCACTTTCTCTGGAACAAAATCTACACCAACAACAAACCATAACAAATTAACTTTAACACCTTCAAATTATTCACAAAACAGAGGAATCTGCATACGATACCTGAAAGAAAGTCGAATCTCCTCCGCTTACTAATCACTGAAGCTGAAACAAAAACACAAATTACCAAATTTGTTATGATGCTTTAATGAAATTTAATAAAATATGTGATTGCTGAAATCCAACTTTGAAATGTGTATGTACAGAATGTATGCATCCTTGAAAGAATAAATATTGTTTTTTTTCAAGTATATATAACATAAGGCAAATACTCACACTCCCCATCTTTGGTGAGATTTAAAACCTTAGACCTCCAGGGAGGTTGTGATCTTACCGGTAACCCGGATACCGCTGAGTCAAAGACCCTTTGGTAGGATAAATATGGTTTCAGATGCTAAATGAATGAGATAATGCACTGCAGCCATTAATCTAAGACTATACTTGAGGTCCCCAAAAATAATGCCCAAGTAAGATTAAGCCTATGTGTCTTGGGAGGAATCTGAAACGTTCGATGGCTAAACTTCATAAACACTTACAAATATTGGGTTTTGAAAACATTATATGACCCACAGTAAACCATTGTTGCTTTCAGTATGATGCAAAATTAAAGAAAAAGAGAAGAATTGAAGAGTAAACGGGTTCATGGTTGCAGTTTTTTTAGGAAATCATGAGTTTATATGAATTCAGCAAGCTCATCCTGGATTGTGAAAACACATAACCATTAAACTACAGTCTGAGTAAGAGGTTGCTTGGGAAAAACACTCGAGAGCCTCTTTCAAAATGCATTATTCTAGAAGTTATATGTGAGCAGAAGAAGGTTTACTCCCTAAATTTGCAGCTTTTGAAACTCTCGCTTAGATGATAACATGAATATCCTACCAACCAAGGTTATTTAGTTCAAACAAGCCTTTACCACCACTAGCTGGGATTCGCCCAATTGTATAAATCTCTTGGACCATTCCCAACTCTAAAAGCCCATGGATGATGAGCTACAATTTATTACTTAAACAGCAAGGGGGACAGAATTCTTATTGTAACTTGAGAAAGATGAGTAATGATTGGAATAGCACATTACTTCTGGAACAGATCATTGTGGAGCAAATGAAGCCTACCGGGGGGGTGCATATAGTTTGAGCAATTGCTAAATCTCGCATTACATCTACTATTTCACGAGAAAGAAAGGCAGATAACTTACAAAGGTGTTTGTAATCGATATGCTTCTTGCGATCCAGAAAAGAACTAGCATATGCTTCTGTAGTGAATAGCTGGAGAAACTTTTCCTGCACACAGATAGAAACAAACATTGATTAGTGTGAAACACGAGCGTCACTTAAGTTAAGAATTAAGATCCATGCCAACTGGTTGTTGCTTTTAATTTTATTTTGGTTTTCTTTATGGTTACTTAAACCAAGTTATGTAAGAGGATTGGCTTATAAATGTGCAGAATGGCATGGGTTGGAACTAGCTAAACCACTTGAAAGTCAAATGAATGATGACTTTGCCTCCATCAAAAATCAATATGGAGATTAATGAATTTTGAGTTGCAAAATTTTGAACAAAAAGAAGCATATATACATTTGGTTTAACTTGTTGTTTGCTTATACCAAGTTGAAAAGTCTCAAAGATCTCAAATCATATATACAAATGGTTAAAATCACATTTTGTTACCAGAAACCAGACATTATATTGCTCAAGTTTTACATTTAGGCCTTTTTTCCATAGCACCGTGCCACCGTCAATCCGGCCTTATTTGTGCACTAAACACCAACTCGTTCTCATGAAGCTTGTCTAAATTTTTCCCAACTGTATCAAGTCTATTCGGAAAGAGGTGAAGTGTTATAAACAAATATTATTCATGTTGATCCACCTCATATGATTGAAATATTTCATAAAAGATAACACAAACAGCCTCGGTTTTAATTATAATGATATCATCAAAGAGCTGATGTTCAAGAAAGATATTATGTTGAGTTGCTTTATTTTATTGGAATGAAACCTTCATTGATTTATCTATATATATCATATTGAGTTACTTAGAAATGCCTATGTAAAAGAACACGCTCTTGATTGTTGAAGTTAGTTTTCATGAGTATAAGAGCCAAATCCTCATTGATTTATGTATGTATCATATTCAGTTACACAGAAGTTCCTATCTAAAAGAACATGGTCTTGATTGTTGAAGATAGTTTTCATGAGTTTAGCTCCAGTACTATGAATGGTTATCAATCTCTAATTCTACATAATTCAAAGAGCGAGCTTCCCTTCTTTTTCTTCACACATTCTGCGTCACAAATTCTTTATTTGCATCAGTTTAGCCAGCCTTACATGCTTAAGATGGCTTTGAATTCCATAACATGTATGTGAAAATCTTAACTCGCTTCCATAATTATCAGGCTCTACTATCCTTGTCTAAGAAAAGACAAATCTCTCAGGCATTCTCTATCCATTTTACATTGAATCAACCATTCAACATTCAAAAGAGATAATCGTGACCTAAAGAAGGCAAATGCGGCACTCAGAGTTAAAGAGTTGTATGAAAGCAGTATCCATAGTCTCTAGCAGCCTTTTCTAACCATACAAGAAGGAATCACATAAGTTTCTAAGCTGCAAATTGCAGAGTCTAACCATCTTATATATGAAAACAGGTTATTGAAACATATGAACAGTTCATCAGAAGCTATGTGTAACTTACTGCACATAATCATAAAACCTCCTACTAAGGCGTTAACTACTTAGAGGGGATTTGTGAAAATAGGAACGCTAAGCCACAGTAAAGTAAATGATAAATGTTTATGGAGTGATTGATTTTTTCAAAACCATTGACTCTACTCTCGTTGCAGCTAACCATAGTTCTCACGGAACTGCTAAATGAGCACGATAATATAGATGAATGAAGGATTTTGGAGAATATATGCAAAAAAACCATAGTAGTTGGCATTAGATTTCCTAATACGGCTCCATGTTCTATTTTACACTTAATAATTGTTCGAAAGTACAAGACATGGAACCCTAATTCGATAGAAGTGAAAGGCAAGGGGAAATTAGTTATACCGAAGCTTTGTTGACGATGAAAACCGCTTCTTGAGTGATACGAACGTTAGGATCTTCGCTCTTAATGATACGACTCACACGATTCATCGGAATCTGATACAATGAACTACTCTCTTTCTCCTCAATCTCCTCTTTTCTCTTCTTCTTCTTCTTCTTCTTCTTCTGATTTTCATCTTCTTTCACCTCCTTCTTCGTTTTCTTCTTCTTGTTCGACGCATCAATGCTGTTTTCCACCTCCTCCGCATCTACAGAATCATCGACGACATCCTCTTCTCCATATACTTCCATTTGTTGTTGTTGTTCTTCGGATGATTCTGATTTTGCTACATTGTTGTCATGGTTGTGAGAATTGGAACTCGAAGAGAGAACGATCGGAACTTCATCCGGTACATCTTGTTCTTCAGCATCTTTGTTAACTTTATGTTTACCGTTGGCTTTCGCCGTTGCCGGAGTACTTCCTCCTCCGATTTCAGCTTTTTGCTCCTTCGCCATTTTCCGTTCGGTAGCAGCAATCTCTGACACACGCGACTAAACATTATTGGCTGGCAGGTTTGAAATTTATATAAGGCCCATTTTTAATTGGGCTAAGCCCATTTATTAAAAGCCCATAGTTCTCAAACCATTTGCTGTCAGACGAGCCCATCATTGCAAATTTTAAGACTTGGTCCCAAAAAAATGTATTAATAATATAAGCACCAATTAAATATCATAGAAATTTTCCTCTTTTTTTTTTGTGTATAATATCTTTAATTTGAATTTTTATTATAATTAAGGGGTTGTTTGGCAGTTGCTGAATAGTTTGGTGCAAAATGATTAACTGATCAGAATGATTAAAATGATCTTATGATATAGCGCAAAATGTAATATGATTGTTTGATAATTGTTCAGAGTGAAATCGAAACGCTTAATGGTTAAGAGAAGTCCAAGATACAAAATCATTTACAGGGTTTTGAAACCATTAAGAGACAAACTTTTTTTTTTTGCCAAACAGGATTCAAGTCTTAACGATTCAGATGTTAACTCTTAATAGAACCATTAAGAGGTAAACAAACAACCCCTAAATGTTTTAGATTTAAAAATAGATATTTATTTTACTTTTTATGGTGTATAAGATATGTCGTATTTGCAAGATGGAAGACTTAGGGTGCGTTTGGTTTGCGGGAATAGATTGGAATGGATTGGATTTCAAGTAAGGATTTGGATTTGGAAGGATTTGGATTTGGGGGGATTTGAAATCCCTTCATGTGTTTGGATAAGAATTTGAAATTCATCAGGCTTTAGAATCCATCAGATTTGGATTTCAAATCCAGGCTCATTGCAACGGATTTTGAAATCCATCATGTAAGGGATTTTTAAATGGTCAACGGATTTGAAATCCGGTCAACGAAATCCATTCCTGCAAACAAAACGCAGGATTGGAATGGATTTGAAATCCAAATCCCTCCAAATCCATTCCAATCCCACAAACCAAACGGGACCTTATTGATAATGGTTCTTGGATTTGGGAAGAAAAAAGGGAGAAAAAGAAACTTTTTTTATTTGTTTTGAAAGGGAAGGAAAATGAAGAAAAAAGGAAAAAGAAAATATTTTTTTCATGTTTTTGAACATGGGAGAAAGAAAATGTCATTTTTACTAAAATGCCCTTTAAAATATATTCTTTAAAATGAGGAATTAGATAGTAGTTTTGTAATTTTTAAAAGGTTTAATTGATTTCCTTTCTTTTTCTTCGTTTTCTTCTCACATTTAGAAAGAAAGTTTTAAAAGGAAACTTATCATTATTTTCTTTCTGTTACCTTTCCTTTCTCTCCGAAAAATGTTCCAAGAACACAAGTTTTTTACTTTCCTTATATTTCGTTTGTGAAAAAGGTTTCGAGAACACAACGTTAATAATGAAATGTTTTTCTAGATAAAAGATAATTCTAGAATATTATGCTATATTAGTATCGCTTAATACTTATAATGTATATGAAATCTGTAACTTCAAAAACACAACCACAAGTAGGGGTGAGCATAACCGGACACCCGCCTATATTTCATAGAACCAGATTCGGAACCAGAACCGACGGTTCCTGGAATGAATAAACCGGAACTGGAACCGCATGCATCGGTTCTCTATTTTTTGGAACCAGAACCGCTGGGAACCGGTTCCAGTTCTAGGTACCCAGTTACAATTTTTTTTTTAAATTTAACATTTAATACAATAAAAAGGTAATTTTATATTTTTAAGTCCAGTGCAAACAACAAAATATCAACTTAAAGTAATAAATACAACAAATGGTGAAAACTAATCCAACAAAAACTAACTATTACATAAACAAATTAGACACTTTCGAGTCTTGACCGTAATAAAACGACTTTCATTACATTTTTCACGTCAAATAATCGTAAAGTGGGAGGCGGGAGCAGCCATGTACAATTGAAAGTGTGTAATTGTAATGTGAATTTGAGAATCGTGAAAAGAAAGAAACCCTAAATGATAATAGTTTTTTTAAACATATAAAATAATCATAAAAAAACAGCGGGTACCCGTCGGTTCCGGTTCTGGGTACCCAGCAGACCCGGTCCCGGAACAGGTTCCGACGGGTACCCAGCGGGTATCAGTTCCAAAAAAATGAGAACCAGAACCAGAACCAGTCTTAATCGGTTCAGTATTTTAGGAACCAGGACCGAAACCAATCGCATCGGTTCCGGAACTGCCGTTCCGGTTCCAAAAGCGGGTACCCATTTCCGATGCTTCCCCTAACCACAAGGACTAAAAACTAGTTTACTCTATTCAAATAAAAAAAAAGAGTAAAATACATGTTTGATCCTTGTATTATGCTCATACTTTGAATTTGGTCCCTAAAATTCAATAAGTACACTTGTGGTCCCAACTTTATCATTTTCATAACAATTTGGTCTCTCGAATTAACACCATTAACTTGAAGTACATTAGTCACCCCACGTGAGGGGCACATGACCTGGTAAACGGATTTCAATCGGAGAACCAAATCATCATGAACAATGTGTTTTAACAACCAAATACAAAATTCGAGCACAACACCAAGACCATTTATGTAGTTTACGCTAAAAAAAATTATCAATTACATTATCGTTATTTTTACCTTACGTCAATCAAACTATTTAACATAAATCATCAATATCAACAATGCAATACGAGTAACTTGACTACAAATAAATAAAACCATCTCTTTATAAATGATGGTAATTCAAAAGAAGAAAAAAAGCAAGTATTAATCAATTTCCATTGTTGCATATATTCACATCACCTGGATATTGCAAAGAGACCTTGTTGTTAACAGAAGTTCTGGTGAATGAAATTACTCGTATACAGGAAGGTCGGTTTTGGGTTGTTTGTTGTACAAATAGCTTTCATCATCTTCGTATATGTTGTTGCTGCTACTCGCGGCCACTATTTCATTGTTGTTAGATGACATTTTCATAAAGTAACTGTGCCTGAAAATCAAGCAAATATACAAGTAATGGCCTGTGTGTTAGCAGCTTAATGAGCTTAATGGGACTCGCAGCTTATTCGGTCAGACGGTCAATCTGGTAGTGGCTTAATAACAAAAAAAGCGGCTTATTCAGCAAGCTTCTAAGGGGGAGCTTTATGCAGAAAGCCAAGTATTTTCCAAACTTGTCCCTCCCAATTAAAAAACAGGCACCTTTCATCTATGAAAAATCCCTCCCCAACAAAAACCTTCCTGATCTATACAGACAAATTAATCCACACAGACAGTTGTATACATGCAAGACTTGATGAAAAACCAACCAAACAGCCCCTAAATCTTTTTAAGTAGTTAGAAAAATTAAATGACTAAAATAGAATCAGAATCAGAAATCGACATACCATCGCGAGTCTATGGTTAATTCAGGATGAAATGCAGTTGCTAGTAGATTGCCCTGCTTCACAGCTACAATCACTTTACCATCATCACATTCACCACTCTTCTAAACCAAGAAAACAAAGGTGATATCAAATAAAAAGTTTTCTAATGAGCAATCTTATTGGTTCAAAGTCTCGAATATATTGTTTGAAGAAGAAGAATCCCTTGTATAAAACCAAACCAAACGAGTCTGGTATATCCCACTTGGAGGTAGGGTCCAAGCCCCAGGGAGGGTGGGATGTATGCAGACCTGACATCTACCCAAAAAAGTAATGCAGTCGTTTATGTGAAAACTCCTCAAGTGTTGATCACATTCTAAGTAGGATTGATATCAAATAAGTCAACAGTCTAAAAGAATGATAAAAAGACCTCGATATTATAACAACAGACGATTCTTTGCATACTACTGATATCTCAAAAGGAGGGATAGAATAACAAGTCAAAATTTAATATATCAAGAAACACAGAAAAGGCTTACCTCCTGGCTTGGAAGAGTGGAATTAGAATCAGCTTTTTTGGTTGTTTGGATAGAAACAGAAGCCAGAACTTCAACATCTGGTCCGACATCAAGGATTGCAGGAGCACGGATAAAAACAGCACGAAAACTTGGAGGGCCCCCTTCCGTAGCAGCAAGCTCTGGTACGGGAAGCTCAACCTCAAAACTTTGGATCTATATACGACATTTAAAAGAATATAAAATATAGTAGCTAATAGCTTACAAAGAATTAGATTGTGAATCACATTCCAAGAAAATGGGTCAGCACTAATCACTGGCTGAGTAGAACCAGGTCAGCATCATGGACCGTTAAGAGGGGCTTGGTAAACAGCAGCAACTCTGAGTGACCGCGTAAGCACCTCTTACCAGTTAAGAGGCGGTAAGCAGGTAGTTAACATCCCCTAAGTGTCGCTCTCAATCACGATACAATGCATTTTTGCTTGGGGTCTTAATTGGTTATTTAACGTAAATTACAAATTGCTAGCACTTACCTGACTACCAAAGAAATTACGATGAACCGTACAATCAAGTCCTCCAACAAGTTCTTGCCCTCCTGTTTTCTGTCCTGAAAGAAAGTGGTGGTGCAGTTTAAATTCAGAAAAATCATCGGTCTCATTTCCCAAATTTTCATGTTAAATCTTGAACCTATATATATTACCAGATTCCTCAATATAAAGGTTCACATCAAGCCTTGTTTACAATAGCGTAGTTAGAATGTGAGGAATAAAATCTCACCAGTTGCTCTGTTTGCCAAGAAGATAAGACCAGCACACGTCCCCCAAACTGGTTTTCCCATTTTCACGAACTCACGGAGCGCAGGAAACTACCATTAAAGTACCAATTGGATTCAGAGACAGCGGAATGAAGAGAGATGACAAAATAACCAAGTAAAAGATCAAAATTTGATATCGATAATTTTCACCTTCCAAGCATTCATTCATTTCGAAATCATATACTTCCACATGCTTGTAATGGTAAAATCTTGATATAATCATCAATTCAGATGGAAAACTACATAAGAGCAGATTTCCCATCTAGTCTTTCTGATAACTCAACTTCAAATTCTAGATACAAATTCCAATTTCACAAATTTTAAGGATATTTTTGTGTTTCAAAATGTCAACCTTAACATTAGCAAAGATATTATAGACGTGTGGATACAATGTTGGGAACGATAATTGTAAAAGACGAACAACCACTGTGTATGGCTCATTGGCTTTGGGCTTTAAGAGGTTCGAAAGAGAAGTTTATTTCATTTGCATATCATCAAATAGATCGATCCAACAACAAGTTACAAGGTAATAACCTCGTTGGTTGCTCAAGTGATCGCCTCTAAATGATAGTAACAAGATGATTGGAAATTAAGAACATCATGCCACTTTACAATATTTATCTAATTATCCGTGAGAAACCAAATGAACCCAGTATATCCCACATGAGGTGGGGTTAATACATAAGCAGACTTGACCTCTACCCCAAAGAGTAGAGCAGTTGTTTTCGTATTGAAGCCAGTTTTTCTAAGTTTTGCATAAACCAATGATACATGTATTCATCAAAGTTTACCCTAGTTTTAGGGAATATGTTTTTTTTTAGTTTTTAGCTCTTTTACAATAGACAGCTTCTTCAGAGGACTTTTGTCGAACACCTTCAGTTCAATAAACCACATAACAAGTTCCAACACATACATACATATGGGTTTTTCTAAATCATAAAAAAAACAGGCACTGAAGAGAAAGATAGATAAAAATTCACCAGATTGTGCAATTCAGCAAGCTTAGCCATGGTGGTGCTCTCGCCGCCGGGGATAATGAGCGAGCTCACGTTCTCCAACTGTTCCGCCTTCCTTATCTCCACCCCCTTCACCCCAATTCTCCTTAACGCTGCAATCGCACACAAACACAAGGTTAAATTCGTGAAACTTACCCGTGAAACAGGTACATACATACTCATATATCTATCTGTGTATAAATGAAAACAGAGAGAGGGAGAATGAACCGGCGATGTGTTCGTTGAAGGACCCTTGTAAAGCAAGAACGCCGACCGCCATGTTGATTGTGGTTTTCGAGTTTTGGGGTTCTTGGAGGGAATGGAGGATGATTGAAATTGGGGGTTTTGTTGGTTTGGAAAAAAAAAGGCTGCGGTGTGGTGGAAGGTGAGGCTGATTTCACTTGGTGCACTTGACTCGTGTCGTGTAAGACCTTGCGTCACACGATATCCCTTCGATGCGGCTTCTTGCCTGCCTTATTTGCATCGACTGATCTCATCGACCATCACGAATGGTTTAGAATTATCGTAAGTGAATTTCGATAAAAGGGTTTTAACACTATCTAAACTCAAACACAATGAACATGAGATTTTCATAGTGCGTCATAACTGAAATGGTTAGTTTTCTTATTTTTGTTTGCAATTGTTGTGGTACAACAAAAAAATGCATTTTTATTTCGTCCTTCCATTTTTTTCATTGTTGTACCAAACATAGGAGATGTTTTTATTTTGTCAATATTTCGGTAATTAAATCCACGCTTAATGGGCACCAAAGCGAGTCATGTGTACATGCATGAATTTGAGTCCTGAGTCCCAGTTGTGCAGGGATGTATTCAGTAATAGCCAAGGGGTGCTCGTGCTCGGCCACTACGTCCCTGACCTAATGAAAAATTTTAGGAGTTAAAACTTAAAAATGCATCTACTTTAATTTAAGAGTAAACTTTAATTTTAGTCCTTGAGGTTAGTAAAAAGTTTGACAATGAGATCTGGACTTTGATAAGTTTACAAATCATTCTTGTGATTTGCATTTTGCTTTGAAAATGTCTTTGGTCCCTAATTTTGTTAAAAAATTCCGTTAGAGTAAGGGGTATTTTAGTCTTTTTACTTATTTCTTTGTCTTTTTTCTGTTTTATCTTTTACCTATTAATTATTTTTTTCCTAAATAAATAGAAAAAATATTATATAATATTATTTTTAATATTTATATGTAATCTTTGTGTGTATGTGTGTGTATGTTAGGTAATATCAACCCCACACCATAAGGTGTACAAATATTTATGAAATAAATATAATAAAATAGAATTCTTTTACAAATGTAAGTAGAAAACATAATACAACAACATAATCATAATAATCTTACTTGAAATCGAAGATTCTTTGTTCCAATAAAATCGATTGAGGCCCGTGAAGAACGCAGTGTCCTAAGACAAAAATTCGCCCGGTGTATCGGCGTTGTCTAGAGGATACAACAATCGTATTCAAGTTTATAACTTGAATCTATCGAATTATCTCATGTATGGTGATGAATTTTGAAGAGAGAAACCCAGGAAAGGATAAAAATTTCGTTGGGAAATGTGAGAAAATATGTGCAGGTTTTATATGTTTCTCCACCAACCGAAATTAACTGTCAAGGAGTCCCGCGACTTGTGCCGCGGGTGAACTCGCGTGGAAACTCGCGAAAGTCTCTGTCCGTGGAAACTCCAGTGAACTACGCGGTTAGTGCCGCGGGTATGGTCGCGCCATAACCCGCGAAACTCACTGTTGACAGAACACTACGCGAGTGGCTTCGCGACTTAGATCACGCCGTGACCCGCGCCAGCCGCTGTTACCCTGCATCACAATCTCCACCGTCAATCTATCTCAACCCCATCGAGACCCAAGGCCCATCTTTGACATTTAATATATATATTAATGTCAAGAAAAGCCTTTCAATCACACCACAATCCAAGCCAAGCATAAGTCATTCATTTAATGCTTATTGTTTTGGATATATTAAGTGATGTAATCTTTCTCTTGGGTCCTATGTGGGACTAGGTTTCTCAAGTCTACACTAAGTTCCAACGGTGTATATATATAAACACAATTGCAGAGTCGAAATCTCACAGGGATTTAAAAATTAAACCAACCCAAATGAAGCTCCTCCGGCATTACCATTTTTTTCGGTGAAGCTCCTCAAATCAAACCCAAACCTTGAAACGAATCATACTTAACCCAGATAATGGCTTCAAATCCAGATGGTTTCAAGCTTTGGACATTGAAATCAAAGGGACCGGATCGAAGAAGCATAAAAAAAATGAGAGAGACGATGGTAATGGTATAAAAAACCAGATTGATGGCAATGGTGGCAAGAGGAAGGCGATGGTGTGTTCAGGAGTAGGGCCATAATTTTTTTCTAGGTGGTGCCTAGAAAAAATGTAAGAAAAATCATCATTTCAAGGTTGAGAAACTATTTTTAGTAAATATGTTTTTTAATAAATAAGTACTTTTCCTAAAAATAGTTGTAACAAATAGTTGAAAAACATGAGTGACCTAAATAACATAACTATGTTTAATGTATACAAACAAATAGAACGGTCATTTGTTTTGTTTTGTTCTTGTAAAAGTGTCGATACTCGGAGCAGGGGTGGAGCCAAGATTTGGTTTGAGGGGGAACATCAGTTATAAATAAATAAAATAGATGACAAAACACCGATTGTTTATCTTTTTATTAGGTACTTAACCATGGTTGTTTAATGTAAAGATCAAACTAAAATCAACACTTAACAAATGGACAATTCTAAAATCGAATTAGTTAGAACAATTAACAAATGACAGTATGCTATAGAGTAGTAACAAATAGGTAACCCTACAGAAACTGATTTAATTAACATTTGACTATATAAATTAATTTTAATTGTAATATTCGTTTTTTTAAATTGAGTGAGTTTAGAAAATTAATATAAAAGGGCTAAATGTAAAAATTGTTTGATACATATCTCTTTACCAGGTTCTCACTTCTCACTTCTCCACTTCTCCACCTGTCCACCATGTGCCTTCTTTTCTAAGCTACCTAATATATCTCATCTTCCTCTACTCTATGGAATTTTTTTCAGATTTGTGGGGGAGCAGTTGCACCCCCTCGCTCCTATGTGGCTCCGCCACTGACTCGGAGAGGCGGAAAAAAACAGATACATAAAAACTAATACTATTATTTGGGGGAGAAGGGCCCAAACCATTACGTTTTAAATTTTGTATTTTGTACCTTAAAGTTAATATATAAAAAAATTAAAAGGGTGAGGGGATGTCACTGCACCTTCTGGTGC
Source organism: Arctium lappa (assembly GCA_023525745.1). Lineage (NCBI taxonomy): Eukaryota > Viridiplantae > Streptophyta > Magnoliopsida > Asterales > Asteraceae > Arctium > Arctium lappa. The sequence goes on along the minus strand of CM042056.1, from coordinate 12,544,710 downwards.
TAAGGTGCCCCCCCCCCTCCCCCCTCCTAGGTGTGTTGACACCGACAGTAGAGTTTATGTCGGTGGTGGAGTTGAAGTCGGTGGACTAGGAGCCATCGGCCGGTGCAAAAGAGTTTCAAACGAGAGGATGAAGATGAACCAGATCCATATTATGTTTCAAGAACAATTTCTACATTTTTTATTTGAACTATGGATCTACTAGTTTCAGTATTTTAGGCCTACTAAAAATGGCAACCATTGAATGAAACTAATGAAGTTGGTGATGATTTGGTGGTTTCATTGGTTCCAGGGACTATATATATGTGAGAGAGAGAGAGAGAAATATATATATATACACACATAATTAATATAATATTACATTTTATTTTATTTTGTTTAACTTTCTAAAAGAAATAGTAAAGATCGTAAAAAAAAAAAAAAAAAACTAAAATACCCCTCATTATAATGGAGTTAGTGGACTAGGGACTATTTTCAGAAAAAATGCAAATCACAAGGATAATTTTTAGACTTATCAAAGTCCATGTCCCACTTTCAAACTCTTCAATAAACCTCAAGAACCAAAATTAAAGTTTATTCTTAATTTAATGTGTACTCTTTTAAGTAAACAAAAAGTTGTTGCAGTCCTCTATCCACAACATTATTGCATGTGTCGCTGTAAGTTTGAATATCTTTGATTTTTTTTAATTAAGTGTTAACATCAGTTGAAAAATAATGAAAAACTATTTTAGTGTTACAAAAATCATTTGGATGTCATTTTTAATCGTGCATTTTTATAATTAAGTTTTATTTTATTTATATTATGTTAATTATTTTTTTATTTTAGTCGATTTGTTTTTCCGATCCACGTCTGGTTTAGTAGCATATGGTACGTGTGTTGTGGTGTCCGGATGTGGTGAAAATTGTTAATCCATTTTAGTATGAAACATAATTTTCAAAATTCTCAAACTTTCAAGGGCATCCTTCTTTATTCCTTGGTTGAAGAACATTTGGCAATCGACTATTTAGGCCATGTCTTACCTCATATGGATCATCGTAACAAACACTGTATTTCGAAAAAGAGTCTTCATCACCAGAGCTTTTATTCGCGGAACTGTAGAATCGTTATTTTAAACGAGTCTCGAGAAGATTAAAGAAAGGATCCATTCAATCAGAGTCGTGGCTTGATAAGCGAACCTTTTTGCCTCTTTCATTGTAGTTCTTTTTGTGGTTCCTTCTATTTTATGTTCTCGTTTTATCGTGTTTCACTTTCTTGGTTGTGGTAATCTGTTAGCCGTTTCTTCTTTTCCTTCTCGTCCCCCTTCTTTGCTATTGCATCTCACAGTTTTCCTCCTTTTTTTGTGGAGAGAGGGAGTAGCCTGTATCACGTTTGCTTTGTCTTAATTATATGTTGTCTTTGGAAAAAAATCAAAATTAAAAAAATGATTTATAAGGTAAGTATAAATTATATAAATTTTAATAAATGTTTATTTGATTTTAATTTCATTTCTAATTCTTGCAATCACAATGACCATTTTGGAAATGGACATCCAATCCTCCCATGTTCTTTTTTAGGGAAGTGGAAATGAAAATGTTGAGAATGAGAATGGTATTTGATATTTTTAGTTTGATACAAGGAATGGTGATTGCATAATATACGATTTACCTTCTATTTATATTCTTTCTATTTGATAATAAATTCAAAATAGAAGCTGACGATTGTGAAAAACAACAAAATTTCATAAAAGCGGTAGAGTTTTTAGGTGTAAGATGGAAATCTATTATTTGATTTTTCCATCAAAACCGTAGACGATGGTAAAATTGTTGTTTACACTAAACAATGATTGTGGGGCAGTGACGACATAGGGCGATGAAGCAATATACCAATGAATATCTTATGTGGTTCACTGTGGAGAGGTTGTGGGACGACAAAGACATGGACCGACAACGTTGTGAGGCAGTTCACCGAGTAAAGGTCGTAGGTAATGACAACAAAACCATTAACAAACGACCAAAGAAAATGGTAGGACAGTTTCCTAGAAGAGTTTCTGGTATAACAATCATGATGTGGGATGTAGTCCCTCATTTCTTACACTATACATTATGTTTATGCATTTGTTAATATTTATTGTAATAAATATTTTTTTTAAGTGTGTCATAGGTTATGTCTAAACTAATCATTTGACAAGTTATGACTCTAAGATCTCAGCCCTGATTAAACATCAATGGCTACAATTGTTGTGTACGTCAGAATTCGAACACTGAGCAGATGGAATATTCCACCACATCCGCCGGGTGCCTTTAACAAATAAATCATTTTTTCAAGAACCCAATAATTTGGTGTTAAATAATCAACATACATAAAGTCGGTGCTATGGAATAGTCCACTTATTTAATAAATCGATGGTGAGAATACCACCGTGTAAAAAAATAGACAATTTGCTTTTTATAGCAACATAATTTAGTTTTGAGTTGTATTCATTTGCCATTATTTATTCTGAGTCCTAATCACCCATCAATATCATCATGTTTGGTGGTACGTGACTTATACTTCCCAATTTGTTAAAAATACTTTTAACGGAACCAATAACGTAAATGGAACAACACTCATTCAAATTGCTCGCATATCGTTATGGATGTGTTTGCCTGTTTGGTACACTGAATATAATATAACAGAACAAAACAAGGATCAATGTCTCATGTTTGGGAGGATTGTTAGGTGGAACAGACAAAAACAGAGTGAAACAAAAGTGGAACATGCCTGTTCCACCCCCACCCCATGGAACAAGGTGGACAGACTCATGTTTTTCCAATATAACCTTAAAATAACTTGTAATTCTCTTTTAAAAACATTAAATACGTCTTCTTTTTTATATTTTATTCATTCTTTAAATTTTATTTTTATTTTTTTTAATTTTCACTTTATTGTTTTCAAATATTACTTTTATATAGTTACTATGTTTTGATTAATTTATTTAAATTATTAATACTAATAGTAAAAAATATATATATATAAAAGGTTAAAAAATAAAAATTAGAAACTATATAATTTTTTTACTTTGTTGTCACTTTAATTTATTTTGAAGAGAACTTTCTCTAATACTATATATTGTTATAAAAAATATTTATTTCGTTATAATTTATTAGGGGTAAATTGGTCATGTTATCTATTCTGTTCTGTCCAGTTATGTTTTACCAAACGCTGAACAATTGTTCTGTTCTGTCTCGTCCCGTCCTATCATGTCTGCGTATCAAACACACTTTGAGGGTGTTTCAAGTTAACTCCAATTCATTTCTTCAACTAGATTGCTTAAAAAAGGCAATTCATTACAATTATAGATTTACCTAATGTTTTACCAATACCCATTTCATAAACCATAAAAAAAATATTTACAGTAATCATTAAAACCCCTAAATCAATCTGTGTTCAATTAACTAGAATGAAAATATATAAATAGGTTACATTATTTTCAAATGTCCCATGTGCAATCGACTTGTTTTTTTAACCATAATTGGGTCCATGCACAAACGATGTGATCATGGAAATGACCATAAAGGAATAAAATGATTTTGAAGTTAACATCACATTTGAAAAATGATTTTCTAATTTGGATATGTGTCATCGTAATAAATTCTTTTATGTCATAACAGTATATTTTAAATGCCTACTTTATATTCATATATCGTAATATATAGGTCCACCATGTTCAAAGGACAATATTCATTTTAAATGCCATTAGGCTTCTTTTATAATATTGAAAATCGATATAATGTCAATTATTAAGTTAATAATGTCTTGTAAAATAAAAGGTTGTGTATTTAATTTTTACTTATTGAGATTATTTCAGATGAAACTGATTATTTTTTGATCAAAATATTTCTTTTCCATATTATATGTTTACCATAAAATTGATTATTATGTATATTTTAGATTTTGTAGTATTGAGAAATTTTTGAGGTAATTGTATTATTATTTAATAATCTTGATAAATTTATATTAAATCGTAACATTATAATTTATTAGATGTGTGTTTTTAAAATAATTATTATGATATTTACAAAAAATTAAAAATCAGATAATTAACTTAACAAAATTACTGAAGTTAGTATAGTACGAACATTTCGAACAGAAATTTTCAAAATGAAGGACATTGAAAATTTGGAGTATTTTTGCTCCAACAAAACTTTCAAAACATTATCTGGAACACAGGGAAAAAAGAAACGAAGGAAATTTTATCCATATTTGAAAGAAAGAAAAAAAAAAGTCTCAAAACTTGAATTTTGGAGGATAAGTAAGGTAAATTAATTATTTTTCGTCTCAAAATAAATATTTATAATGAAAAAGACATATAGTTATAATAATATTTAACTAGTATACTTTTTAATTAATTAAAATACTATATTATCTAGGGGTGTTCGTGGTCCGGTTTTGATGATTTAACCCCCAAATCACAAACCAAACCACAAATGGTGGTTTAGATAATTTTCAAACCGACCGGTTTGGTAGCAATTGACCAAACCGGTCAAACCGAACCGCAAAAAAGCGGTATGGCCTGACCGGTTTGGGCCTATTATGAGCTTTAAACTAAAAAAACATAAACTCTATATCCAAAATAAAACTTCTACTAATATAACATTATTAAAAAATAGTATATCGAATTATAAAAGAGCATTTATATATTAAATTAAAAAAAACATTGACCAAGTTGAAAAAAAGTTATACAAGTCTACCAACAATGGTTGAATTTTGGACAAATATTGAGAAAGTCGAACGATGATTTGGATTTTTAACGGATCTTAGAAATTTGTCAATTTAGATAACACAAGCAATTGAGAAAATGAAAACTAAAGACATAATTCTTTGAAGAACTTTTTTTAATTGAGCCATAATCTTTGAGTCTACAATATAAAAACTAAATATTATTAAAACATGCATATTTTTGGAGGTCGGTTCGGTCCGGACCGCTCAAAAAAAGGATCAACCAGTAGACCAGACCGGACCGAGCGGTTTGACTATTTTTCAGACCAGCTCGGGCCGCCAGACTGCTCAAACCGCCAAAAACGGTCCGGTTTAACTTGATTCGACCAGTTTGAGCGGTCCAACGATTTTTTTGAACACCTCTAATATTACCCTTAAAATAAAGATATAATTTTTTTCATATTATAATAAAGGGTAAAATTAAAAATAGAATATTAATTTTAAAAGTTGATATCAAACTAAAATAGAAATATGGACATCTATTTTAGAATAAATGAAGTAGTTTTTTCCACTTATATTAGATATAAGAAATATATAAAATTACAATTTTATAGAAAATTTGTCTAAAAATCTATTAATATTTATATATTTTAATAATATAATTAATGAAACAACATTTAAAATAGAAAAACCAATAAGTTAAATATAACTTCTTAAAGTATTTGTATTAATAAGTAAATAAAAAAAATTGATTAATTATATAATTTTACATTTATTATTGAGCGATAATGGGGATCGTAGAGCATCCACAGTGTACGAGTTTTTCAGCGAGTTTTTTCATAACTTTTTTCTTACACATTATTGCCACATCAACAACTTAAAAACCTTTATATACCTCCACTATGTGAAAAACTTCACCCAAACTTTTTCATTACTTTTTTAAACTATTCAGGGTCCCACTCTTTTAACTTTATATAATTTTTTTTTCTTATTTATAAAAATAAATACATTAAAATTCATATAAATTAATAAAAATTAGGTTATTAAGAAATATATAAAAGTTGTATAAAAAGTTTGTAAAATAAAAATTAAAAAATGTTAAATTTAAAAGTATGTATAACCGAAAATAAAAAGTGGGTCATTAAGAAATCTATTAAAATTGTATAAATGTGTCAAATTTAAGATATTATTTTAAAAATATAAAATATAATTACTTTCATTATGTATTTATTTATATTATTTATTTAATAATTATATTTAAATAGGATTACTTTAAATATATTAATAAATAAAACTGATTATATAAGAAACTTTTATAAAATTCTATAAAGTTAAAACTGATTAAATACGAAAAAACTATGAAAAAGCAGGTCGTGCAGTTACGAGTTATGACGAAAAACCTCGCGAAAAAACTCTCCATTATGTGAAAAACCTTAAAAGAAGGTTTTTGTTTTTTGAAAAACCTCCCAAAAAAGCTTTGAAAAAGCACATTGTGGATGCTCTAACAATGGTTGGTTTGGTGGGGACATGAGAATATAATTATAATTTAATTGGGAATTATAAATTATATTTATATTTATACAGTATAATAATAAATTATTAAGATATATGTAATTTATGAAGTTACCAAAAATAAAATGTTACTAAAAAATTATGTAATTAATATAAAAAATATATACTTAGAATATATTATTTGAATAGAAATAATATTGTTTAGACCACTTTTTAGTAAATTATAAATCCCGTCTTTGTAGTATATAAAAATTACGGATTAGGTCTTTCAAACAAAATAATTACGAGTATTGTAACAATGGTTTCAATTTTGTTACAGGTTAGGCTTTTTGTCATAGTTGTGTTAGATCAATTCGTTAAATGCCCCTCACGCACCCCACACGTGATGGTATTTTTGTCATTTTTTGATTTCTTTAATAAATTTAATTACTGTACAACTTCGAATGTTTTTTTTCTACACGTATGAAAACCGTTTAATAATAAAAACAAAAATACATCATAAAAGAAAATGGATAAAAGACGTATGCTTGAAAGAGAGATCGTTCTTGATTATGATACAAGAAACTAAACTCCAAAAGGTAGAACCAAAGGGGGTAGCAAAACTATGGGGGACGGGAGATGGGGATTTCGTGCAAAAGCCGACAGAGGGAAATTATGGGGGACTATTGATCATTTGGAACAATAACTCTTTTCAATGTGAGTTTGTTATTCAAGAGGACAATTTTATTGCAATAGTGAGAAAGTGGGCAAACAAGAATGGGCTAGTCGGTTGTGTAAATATTTATGGGTCGAGGGAACAAAAGGAAAGAGCTCAAGTGTGGGCTAAATTGGAAATGCTTTGTGAAAGAGAGGATGTGCGGTGGATACTAGGTGGGGACTTTAATGAAGTCTGTAATGACAAAGAAAGGATAAACTCGATTACTAATCACAAAGGTATGGAAAATTTCAATGAGTTTATTAGGAGGGCCAATCTAATTGAAATTCCAATTGGGGGGGGGGGGGGGTGTTAAAGTTCACACGGGTAAGTGATGATGGACAGAAATGGAGCAAGCTTGACCGGTTCCTTGTATCACATGACATCGACACATGTTGGAAAAATTTGGGGTCCAAAGTCCTTGAGAGAAAATGGTCAGATCATTTTCTAATTATGTTGAGCGACATGTGGGTCGACTTTGGCCCTAAACCATTCAAGTTTTTCGACGCTTGGCTTAAAGATGAAAGCATTGGAAATGTAGTAAAGGAGGCATGGTCTAAAGAGGTAAATTCGAGAAGACCCGATTATATTTTTCGGGATAGACTAAAAAAATGTAAAAATGGTTCTATAGGATTGGAGTAGAATCAATTGGAGTAAGGTGGATAGAGAATTGGAGTTAAAGAAGGAAGAGGTGAGAACATGGGAAAAAGATATTGAGAAGAACATCTTGAGAGTTGAAGATAGGGAAAGATGGTTGGCGACAAGAAGGAGATGGTTGGAATTGGGTCAGGACGGTTTTACGATCGACTTTATAAAGGAATATTGGGGTTTGATAAAACTGGATTTGATGGCGGCAATTGAATGGTTCATGGAAAAAGGGGAGTTGAGTGAGGGGGGTAATGCTTCATTCCTAGCCTTGATTCCAAAAAACCCAAATCCGATCAGTTTAAATGACTTTAGACCAATTATCCTTATAGGCATATTTTATAAAATCGTGTCAAAGGTCCTAGCGGAGGGACTAAAAATGGTGATGAGTAAACTTATAAGCAAAGAACAAAGTGTGTGTTAGTTCACAGATATGTATTTCAATAATACATATAAAATAAAATTATCGTAATAACTTAATATAAAATAAAATGATTAGAGAAATTTAAATACAGGGAATCGACTGAAAAATAAAATCGAATAAACCGTAACGAGGTTGAGGCTCGTGTTGAACACGATTCCCTTAAACAGATTTGCCGTCTGTTCCCAGGGTACAACAGCGTGAGCAGTATGTACTGCCGGATAATTTTACTTGCCTGAAAATCGCTAGAGATGAAAAACGTACGCAGAGATAATTCAGAGAGATATGTGTGTTTGTTCGGATATTCGAAGTGTATTGGAATGAGCCGAACTCTCCAATTTATACTTGAAAGTAGAAACCGACAATTTATTATGAATTAATCTGTAATTAAACAATTTTTAATTACAATTAATCATATTAATCTTACACATCAATGAGTATCATTCGGGAGTTACAGAAAAACGAAACAGTGAATTTCGCGACTTACCACGCGGGTAAGGTCACGGCACTACCCGCGTAACTTACTGTTTGTCGTCCTTGAGACAGTGCATATTGCGACGTACGGCACGAGTAAGCCCGCGGCTTAACCCGCGTAACTTACTGTTTTATCGTCCACAAACAGTGGATATCGCGACTTACGACGCGGTTAAACCCGCGACCTAACTCGCGAACTGCACTGGATTAAAACAAAATTTTCGCAAAAACCAAGTTGGGCAAGCACAAGATTTCGGAGCGGCATTCGTGTCCGCAGGTCGCGCCCACGCACAAGTTCGCCGAATTTAGCCTACGAAAGCCGCAATCGGCACCCCCCCTGCGCGCGGGTAGGTGATGGAGTAAAACCAAACAAAGAGCTTGTAAGCTCCTTCCACATCTAAGGTTATAAACCTCATAAAATTTGGTCCTCCTTCCTATGTGGGACAAGTTTCCATACCCACTTGGTTTTGCCAGTTTTCATCCCAAACACTCAACTTTGAGCATCGATATCTCATTCACACATATTCCGTTTTGGACACACAATATATCGTTTCGAAGCTCTCATACAGGAGAACACAAACCCACGAAGAGTTAGATATATACTATACATATACATGTATTTATTTGTGTCCAAAGTTAGTAAAAAATCACATTTTTACTAAAATTTTCCATCAATCCCCCATATGAATGGAGATCGATCTTTTGCATACTAAAATTTCCTACGAAATTTCCAATGGTTGAATCTTGCATAGGATAGGTAGGTGTTATCCTTTGAACCTTCCCTTGTGAAACACACTTAGCCTCCTAGCTGTCAGTAGACTCGATGTCCTTGAACTGAACTACCATTTATGTAGGCGACAATACATTTCACACAAAATTCTTCCTAACAAGTTCATATCCTCATAGTCGCGTTCGTTATGGTCATGAACACTAGTCTGGTTCAGCGAGAGCTGATAGGAATTGAGCCCCCACAATTCCCTTCGAAGCGACCCCACTTCTCTCTCACATAGGTGATTTTCAATAATCATTAAAAGCCATAGGCTTAACCTAAATATCACTGATTCCATAATTGGAGTTGGAAGTTTATTAACTCCCCCACAGTGACCTCTCCTATTCATACAACTAGGTTGTCCTTTTGAACCCAGATCTTGGGATCTCCAGTCTTCTGGGTAAGGTTTCCTTTGCATGAATTACTCATTCAAGGGCTTTAGTCCCATTCCTCTCGACGACTTGTATACCAAATCTCTACTTAGGCTTTTTGTAAGCGGATCCGCAATGTTATCTTTTGACTTCACATAGTCAATCGTGATAACTCCAGTAGAGAGTAATTGTCGAATTGTATTATGTCTACGTCTAATATGTCTAGATTTCCCATTATACATTGTACTTTGAGCTCTATCAATCGTCGATTGGCTATCACAATGTATACATATGGCCGTTACCGGCTTAGGCCATTTGGGAATATCTTCCATGAACTGACGCAACCATTCTGCCTCTTCACCACATTTATCCAAGGCAATAAATTCAGATTCCATTGTGGATCTGGCTATAACAGTTTGCTTGGACGATTTCAAAGATATAGCTGCACCTCCAAGTGTAAACACATATCCACTTGTCGATCTGGAATCCTTAATATCAGATATCTAATTTGCATCACTGTAACGTTCGATTACCATTGGATATTTTCCATAATGCAGTCCATATTCACGTGTGTATCTTAGATATCTTAACAATCTAGTAATACTCTTCCAGTGTTCTAAACTGGGATTACTAGTATACCTACTTAGCCTGCTCACTGTATATGCTAAGTCAGGTCTAGTACAACTCATAAGATACATCAAACTGCCAATTATTCTTGACTATTCTACTTGTTCAACACCTTCCCCTCTATTCTTAGATAGATGTTGACTAGTATCAATTGGAGTTCTAGCTATACTAGTATCTCCTTCATTAAATTTCTCAAGAATCTTCTCCACATAGTGTGTTTGATTTAACACCATACCATTTTGGGTTATTGTGATTTTTATCTCAAGAATCACATCCGCTAAGCCCAAATCTTTCATGTCAAATTTAGATTTTAACATATCCTTTGTGGACTTTATCATTTTGTCATCGCTGCCAATGATAAGCATATCATCAACATATAAACACAAGATGACATATCCATGAGTGGTGTTTTTTGTGTAAACACATTTATCACACTCATTTATCTTAAAACCACTTTCTAACATGGCTTGATGCCATTGCTTTGGAGCTTGCTTTAGGCCATACAAGGATTTAATAAGTTTACAAACCTATTCTCTTGTCCCGGGGCAACAAATCCCTCGGGCTGCTCCATATAGATTTCTTCTTCTAAATCTCCGTTTAGAAAAGCAGTTTTTACATCCATTTGGTGAATTTGCAGATTTCTAATGGCTGCAATCGCTAACACCAATCTAATGGATGTTATTCTTGTCACCGGCGAATAAGTATCAAAATAATCTAGACCTTCCTTTTGTCTATATCCTTTGATAACTAATCTCGCCTTGTATTTGTCAATACTGCCATCAGCTTTCATCTTTCTTTTAAAGATCCAACGGTAACCTAGTGGCTTACAACCCAGTGGTAGGTCCACTAGTTCCCATGTATGGTTTTGTAAGATAGATTTTATCTCACTATTAATGGCTTCTTTCCATTGAGGTCCCTCCGAAGACGTGACCGCCTCACGATAGGTTTTAGGTTCACTTTCCACCACGTAGGTGAGAAAATCGGGACCAAATGATTTTTCAACCCGAGCTCGTTTACTTCTTCTAGGTTCTACATCTTCTTCATCAGATAAAATTTGTTCATCCTCTTGAACAATTTCTTTACCTTTAGAAGATGACGCTTGATCTTCCTTGTTCAAACAAGGAAACACGTCTTCAAAGAATGAAGCATTTCTTGACTCCATAATTATATTCTTGTGTATCTCGGGATTTTTAGATTCATACACAAGAAACCGATAAGCACTACTATTTTGTGCATATCCAATGAATACACAATCCACTATTTTAGGTCCTAACTTTTGTACCTTAGGAGGATGTACAACCACTTTAGCTAGGCACCCCCACACTCGTAAGTACTTGTAAGATGGTTTTCTACCCATCCAAAGTTCATACGGGGTCTCATCTTTTTTTCTTGCGGGGTATCTTATTTAAAAGATAATTAGCCGACAAAATAGCTTCCCCCCACATGTTCTGACTTAGTCCAGAACTGATCAACATGACATTCACCATTTCTTTCAAGGTGCGATTCTTTCTTTCAGCCATACCATTTTGCTGAGGTGAGTAGGGTGTTGTGAATTCATGTCGAATTCCATTGTTAGAACAAAATTCAGCAAACGGTGAAACATATTCACCTCCCCTATCACTTCTAACCACCTTGATTTTCTTGTTAAGTTGATTCCCAACTTCATTTTTATACAAGACAAACTTGTCTATTGCTTCATCTTTACTCTTAAGTAAATACACGTAGCAATATTTCGTACTATCATCGATAAACGTGATGAAGTATTTGTTCCCACCTCTAGTAGGAATCGATTTTAAATCACACACATCGGTGTGAATTAAATCAAGGGGTTCGGTTTTTCTTCCAATCGATTTGAAAGACGTTCTAGTAAGTTTGGATTCTACACATGTGGGGCACTTGTGATTCGAGTCAATATCAAATTTCGGTATGTAATTTAGTTTAATTAAACGTTGAATGGAATTGAAATTTACATGTCCTAAACGGCCATGCCAAATGTTTGGAAACTCAAGCAAATAAACAGAAGTAGTACCAGTTTTATTCATTCCATTGATCACAGTTACATTCAACTTAAACATGTCATCTAAAGCATATCCCATTCCCACATACATACCATTCTTGGACAAAACAAATTTGTCCGACTCAAACACAAGTTTAAAACCAAACTTATAAAGTAACCAACCCGACACAAGGTTCTTCCGAAGCTCCGGTGCGTACAAAACGTCTCTAATCTTGAGCTCTTTTTCGGAAGTCATTTTTAGAAGCACATCTCCAATGCCAACATCGGTAGTAGCGACATTTCCCATGTAGAGCTTTTGCCCATCATCAACATCTTTGAAGGAGATGAAGTTGCTTTTGTCATGACATACATGACGGGTAGCTCCCGTATCGACCCACCAATCCATAGAATTCGAACCTATCACGTTAGCCTCCGAAACCATGGTAGCAAGTCCCATGGCCGAAAACTCCGTGATCATAGCCACCAAGTCTTCGTTCATTATGTGAGCTTTGCGCGGATTTTCCTTCTTGGGCAACTTGCAATCAGCCGCCTTGTGACCCGGTTGGCCACAATTATAACAGTTGAACTTCTTTTTGAAAGTTCCTTTCCGAGGGGTAAGATTTTTTGCTTTCCCCTTGCCTTTGTCAATCTTCTTCGCTTTGGGCTTAGAAGGTTGACCAACTTCTACCACATTAGCTTTTGAAGAGACGGCATAACCACTCTTTAAAGCTATTCGATTATCTTCTTCAATGCGAAGACGTACCACCAAATCCTCCACGAACATCTCCTTTCGCTTGTGTTTAAGGTAGTTTTTGAAGTCTACCCAACCGGGAGGAAGTTTTTCAATCATGGCACCAACTTGGAAGGCTTCACTGACAACCATTCCTTCGGCAAGTATGTTGTGCATAATTACTTGAAGATCTTGAACTTGACTCATCACAGTTTTTGAGTCAATCATTTTGAAATCCAAGAAGCGAGCAACAACATGCTTGTTGGTTCCCGCATCTTCAGCCTTATACTTGCGATCCAAGGATTCCCACAATTCTTTCGTCGTGGTTACTTTACAATACACGTTATAAAGAGCATCGGCCAACCCATTCAACACATAGTTGAGGCATAGGAATTCCGAATGCTTCCATGCTTCGACCGCGCTCACAGATTGAACGTCGGCCTCTCCTCCACTAAGTTGAGGAGCGGTTTCAGTCACAAACCTTTGCGAGGTTCTAGGTGGTCAAATAGAAAAACATTTTCTGTTGCCACCTCTTGAAGTTCAAATCGGAAAATTTCTCCGGTTTCTCAGCATGATTGGCCATCATATTCGGTGCTGGCGTGGTAGTAGTCACCATCGATTGCACATGCAATGTAGCAATTCCCGAAATTGGTATTATAGGAGATGTAGTTTCGGTTGTGTTCACCATTCTGAAATTTTCAATATGAACAATTAGTATCACGAAGATAATCTGTTTATACAAAACATAATTTGATACTAAAACTATAAATCTGTTTACGAAAAACAGATAACGAGAATATCGAAACAAACTCTGTTTACGAAAAACAGATAACGAAAATATCGAGACAAACTCGATAAAACACAAAATATGTTTAAGATTGTTAGTTCACAGATATGTATTTCAATAATACATATAAAATAAAATTATCGTAATAACTTAATATAATCAACAAATGATTAGAGAAATTTAAATACAGAGAATCGACTGAAAAATAAAATCGAATAAACCGTAACGAGGCTGAGGCTCGTGTTGAACACGATTCCCTTAAACATATTTGACATCTGTTCCCAGGGTACAACAGCGTGAGCAATATGTACTGTCGGATAATTTTACTTGCCTGAAAATCGCTGGAGATGAAAAACGTACGCAGAGATAATTCAGAGAGATATGTGTGTTTTTTCGGATATTCGAAGTGTATTGAAATGAGCCGAACTCTCCAATTTATACTTGAAAGTAGAAACCGACAATTTATTATGAATTAATCTGTAATTAAACAATTTTTAATTACAATTAATCATATTAATCTTACACATCAATGAGTATCATACCACGCGGGTAAGGTCGCGGCACTACCCGCGTAACTTACTGTTTGTCGTCCTCGAGACATTGCATATCATGACTTACGACATTTGTGTCCACAGGTCGCGCCCACGCACAAGTTCGCCGAATTTAGCCTACGAAATCCGCAATCGGCACCCCCCCTGCGCGCGGGTAGGTGATGGAGTAAAACTAAACAAAGAGCTTGTAAGCTCATTCCACATATAAGGTTATAAACTTCATAAATTTTGGTCCTCCTTCCTATGTGGGACAAGTTCCCACACCCACTTGGTTTTGCCAATTTTCATCCCAAACACTCAATTTTGAGCATCGATATCTCATTCACACATATTCCGTTTTGGACACACAATATATCGTTTCGAAGCTCTCATATAGGAGAACACAAACCCACGAAGAGTTAGATATATACTATACATATACATGTATTTATTTGTGTCCAAAGTTAGTAAAAAATCACATTTTTACTAAAAATTTCCAACAGTGCGTTCGTGAAAGGAAGATTCATTCTCGATGGGATTCTTATTGCAAACGAGAAGGTGAATTTCCTTGGAAAAAAGAAGAAGAGGGGGTTGATATTCAAGGTTAATTTTGAAAAAGCCTATGACTCGGTGGAATGGATGTTTCTTTTGGACGTTATGGAAGCAATGTGCTTTACAGAAAAATGGAGATGATGGATAAAAGCTTGTCTAAAATCATCCAAAATTTCGGTCCTCATCAATGGTGCACCAACTAGAGAATTTCAAATGGAGAAAGGCTTACGTCAAGGGGACCCACTTGCCCTATTTTTATTCCTATTGGTAGCCAAAAGCCTTCACATAATGATGGAAGAAGTCGTGGTTAAGAGGATGTTCGAAGGAGTCAAAGTAGGTAAGGAGGAGGTTCTAATCTCACACCTTCAATACGCGGATGACACAATCATCTTTGTGAGTGGAATTTAGCAAATATCAAGAATTTGCTGAAAATTTTGAAGTGCTTTCATCTTATGTCGGGTCTAAAAATTAACGTGAGCAAAAGTAAAATTTTTGGTGTGGGAGTACCGGTTGAAGAGGTACAAGTTTGGGCTACAAGAGTGGGATGTGGGTATGACATACTACCCTTTAAATATCTTGGGCTTCCGGTTGGAGCGTCCATGAGAAGAATAGATCATTAGAAGTCGATAATAGAGAAGATGAAAGGTAAGCTCGCCTTATGGAAAGCAAAGACGATCTCTTATGGAGGACGACTAGTGTTAGTAAGATCGGTTCTTGGTAGCACTTTGTTGTACTTTTTTTCTTTATTTTGGGCCCCGCTTGGAGTGATAAAAATGCTTGAGAGAGTAAGAAGCCATTTTTTTGGGGGGGGGGGGGGAGGGGTGGCGGTGGCGGGGAGGATACTTTAAACAAAAAATCTCTTGCATGGGTTAAATGGGGTTCGGTTTTGGGAGACTTTAAAGGGGGGGGGTCTAAACATAGGGAGTCTAATGGATATGAATTAGGCGTTGTTATGAAAATGGTGGTGGAGATTTAAGGTGGATAAGAAGGCTTTATGGGTAAGGGCCATTCGAAGTATATATGGATGGGAGGGGGGTTGGGAGAAGGAAATGATAGAAGTTGGAAGGGAGTTGGGGTATGTAAGGACGTAGTAAGAGTGGGCTTTGAATTATAAAAGGTAGTGATCAATTTTGTAGGATATATGGTAAAGGAGGTAGAGGACGGAGAGGGGACGAGTTTTTGGGAGGAAACTTGGGGGTCTAATCGACCGTTTAAGGAGGTATTTCCGAGGTTTTATCATCTAGAGACAAATCAAAAGGTGTCGGTGAGGAATAGAGGAGAGTAGGTGGAGGACGAATGGTTGTGGAAATGGGGATGGAGGCACGATCCGAGGGGGAGAGAGTTAGGAGAGCTAAATATGTTGTTTTCCTTTCTTCATCTCATATCGCCTAGAAGGGGCCTTAAGGATAAGGTAGTGTGGATATTGGACCCACAAAATGGGTTCTCGGTCAAAAAAAATAAGGAACTTGTTAGAAGAAAAGAGAGTGGGAGTGGAGAACAATTGAATGGAAACATTGTTGATTAATTCCATCCCTAAGAAGATTGGTGTGTTTTTATGGAGGGTTAGGCTAGGGAAGATCCCAACAAGAGAAGTTTTGGACAAGATGGGTATTGCGATGGATTCCACTCTTTGCCTGAGATGTGGAAACTCGTTGGAAACGGTTGATCACGCCTTGATCAATTGTGAGGATGTGAAAGCTTTGTGGCGATTAACGGGTAGATGGTGGAATGTCGATTTAGGGTCAGTACATTCGGTAAGTGATCTATTGGGGTTGGGTGGGCTAGTGAGTAATAATGAGAATGTTCTGAAAAGATGGACATCGACGATGTGGAGTTTTATCTACTTAATTTGGACACATTACAACAAGATAGTGTTCAAGAAGGAGCAATGGAAGATCTCAGAGTGGTTCTTCATGACACAAGTGAAAGTTTATGAATGGATCAAACAACGAGACCAAAAGCTCATGTTGGATTGGAATAGGTGGCTATCAAACTCGGGGTCGATGTAATCAAGGAGGATATGCGGATGTTAGGTGCGTGTAGGTAGAGACGGTGGTTGACAGAAGTCTCGATTGCGATAGAGGTCTGCAGGAATCTGCAGGTATGGTGCGGCTGCTGTCATAGGGGTGGATTTTGATCGATGTAGCAGTTTGGTCTGCAGTTATCAAGTCCAACTAAGCTTGTGTAACATCCTCAAATATGGAAATAACAACTAATTTAAAATTTTCTAAATACACCGGTCACTGATTCATCTACAACAACAATTTAAGGTTTAGCTTCAATAAACACATTTCAATCTTATACACGGTCTATAATAGGGACAAATGTTACTAAAAACCCAATAACATACACTATCTCCAAAACATGGAAGACTTCACCAAACTACTTACCCTCATGTAAAACTAGTGCTCATTTCTTCATAGTATTGCTAGAATCATACCCCAACTGGAACCTGATGCACATGCCGACAAATAAAAGGTTAGACTTGACGCCTAGTGGGCTCAAGAGTTTTCATCATAGATATGTAAAATAATAAACTTTAAGAGTGTTATTTAAAACATGATTTCCCAAAATAAATACATTAAGTCTGAAAGCAATCTC
The DNA here is from genome assembly GCA_023525745.1 of Arctium lappa. Taxonomy (NCBI): domain Eukaryota; kingdom Viridiplantae; phylum Streptophyta; class Magnoliopsida; order Asterales; family Asteraceae; genus Arctium; species Arctium lappa. The sequence goes on along the minus strand of CM042056.1, from coordinate 12,527,326 downwards.
TTTTCCAACATTCATCATCTTCGTGATTAAAACCATGATACAAATGTTCATTCGAATATAAATCCAAAACCCAAAACTCACGCAAAACATAACTTATACTTTACCAACAAAATTCTGAAAACGTTGATAAACTCTATCATCCAAAAACACCCAAAAACATGGATAAGATTTAATATTCAAAATATTAGAACATGGATAACAAATCATACTCAAAACGTCTCAAAAAATATGGATTATAAAACTCCATACCCAAAACAACACCTTTCGGTTACGGGGAGACCCGATTACATTGCATGTGACGGAACACAAAAGTAGGTCACATAACTATGTAGAAAACCAAAACGTATGGATTATACTCATAAGACATATCGAGCTTAACCCCTCTATATCTTTTGCCCATGGAGACTCAAATTCAACCGCTCTGGATCTATACTTTGAGATATCCAAATCCACACAAAACATACAAGCACATTTGGAATTACACATTACTGCCCATGGGACGCTGCCCGACCATATAGGTCCATACCTTACTTACCAAAGTGAACCGATGCCTATTCCATGCCAAAGTGGTGACTTGTCCAAAACGGGACATTAAGAACACCGTGCCTATGGATCCATCGCACTAGCTAAAAATATTACATGACTCCAAACGAATGAATTAACGCATTCAAAACATGTAATTCTCAAATAAGATGCAGTAAATGCAAATCATGACCAAACGCTCTACATTGAACTATCAAAACCCGGACAATTGTCCCAAAGACCCAACGAGGTCCAAACCGAGCCATAGGCTCAAAAATCGAAAGACCAACTGTAAGAAAATCATAAAATGAAACCAAAACGTATACAACCCGCATTCATGCAAACCCATGCTCCAAAATATAAAAATAACTCCCACATAGTTTGGATTGGGACAAATCATTTTCCAAGTGAGTTTATACCATTTATCCTTTCAAAACGTCCCATAACTCACAATAAAATACATTTATACTCAAAATTATATTTCCATAAAATAACCCATTAAAATACCAATACTCAATATTTATTTATCAAGATGCTCAAAATCCCAAATGTGGGTGTTTTACAATGTTTATAAAATTAAACACTTCAAATAATTAAGATTCGCCAAATAACTCAACAGTTAATAATTTCATGTAAAACATATAAACACTTTAAAATAGACATTTTGGAATGTACACCGTTTTCACAAATCAACTTGAACTCACCTTGCTAGATTTAGGCTAAATCTAGATTTTACCCCAACTTGAGTTTCCTTGAAGAAATCCAAATCCACAAGCAAACTCCTTCCAAAACCTAGATCCACAAATTTCCAACCATAAATAATCATATTCATTCCATTTAGAATCGTTCCCCAAACATTTTACATCAAAATCCTCAATTTGGCCAAAACCCTAATTTTGACCAAATTTCTCCAAAATCATAAAATCCGAAATTTGAGAAACCATTCACTAGGAAATCATCAATGAAACATTTATAACTTATAACCAAGATTAGAACCTAGGAGGATGAACTTACCACTTTGGTTTTGGTAAAAACCTAGAAAACTCAAAATGAAGCTTGAGGTTGAAGATGAAGATGGAGGCTCTTGGTGCCTAGCTTCTACCCTTGAGCTTAATGACGGTTTACCACCATGATATCTAAATATTTGAGCCAAAAATGCCTCAAAAGATCAAAGGGTGGTGTGAGGTCGTTCTTGGGAGGTTTGAGAGGGTTTGGAACTGATTTGGGTGAAGAAGGAATGAGGAAAATACTGAAAAACACGAATTTATGCTGCCTGGCACACCTGGCAACATTGACAGGCAACAATGCTAGTGGCAAGGTCGCTGGTCATTGTCACTAGGGTGTACCAGCCCTCTGTTTCTTCTCTGCGACTGTAACAGTGCGACTATGACACTGTTGCAAAAACGCCTGGTGGCCTTTACTTACCGAAAATTACGGGTGTTACAACTTGCTCGTGGGGCAGCTGTTTTTTGTTGGCGTTTCGGTGTTTCGTCGGTTGCTAGATGCTATGGTGTGAGTGTTTTTGATCGAGGGGCTGCTGTCCTTGTGGGTGTTTGATCCTCGCAAATAGCCCTCGGGGATCGCTACTGTTTGGTTATTGTAATTTGTTGTTGTTTCTTCCGCTTGGTTGTTGGTTATGTCTGCTTTTTGGTGGACGAATTGTCGTGGTTGTTCTTGAGCTTTACTAGTTAATAAAATTTTCTGTTGTTAAAAAAAACATCAAACGGTGTCGCTTCCCTCCCCACGTCATCTACCCCATCAATTTCTTCGTCCCCTTTTTCGACGTCATCTCATTCTCTGGATCTTGTACAAGGACACACACATAGACACAACATCTCCAACACATACACCACAAATTTAAATTGTGGTTGTTCATCAATGGAGGTGAAAATCAGGTGAGGGTGAAAGTGGGTTGTTCACCATATTTGGCCTCGAGCTTGTATACACACTAGATATTGTACACACACATCTAGGGGTTTCAAATTTGTACCATGACAAACCAACCAATTCTTTACCAACCGTACTAATTCAATTGGTACCAATTAAATTGGTTGGTACTACCGTACCAACTTCACAAACTTGGTTGGTACGTGGTATTAAAAACCGTCTACCACAGTAATACCGTACCGTACCGCCTTATATATATATATATTATTTTTAATTTTTATTAAATAAAAATTATACAAAATGAAATATATTTAGTTATTAATGTATTATTTATGCATCTGATGATGAGATAACTTGATTGTTTTTTAAAGAGATTAAATTATTTAGGGTGCGTTTGGTACGCAGAACAGAGTGGAACATGACATAACAGAACATACTTGTCCTATGTTTGGTGTAACCATATGTGGGACACACTAGAACTAAGTGGAACAAGCTTGAGACACACTTATCCCACTCCAGCACCTGGAACTAAGTAGAACAACAATATTTTGACTAATATACACTTTGTTAAAAACCAAAACCCAATCTGAGACCCGACATTTGGGAGGATATCTGGGTTCGGATTGGGTTTGATCGTTGGCCACCCGACCCGTCTGAAAACCCGAAATAACATACATCTATATTTTAAATATTATATATATATATATATATATATATCTAATTATCTTTTGAAGATCGTAAATTATAATCTCTTGAAATATTTTCTAAAATTTAAACTTGATATCAATTTCATCAATCTTTCAATCGATTGTATTCATCCTAAAAAACGACAAAATTTATATATAACTTTTGCATTATATAATACCCGAACCCGACAAACCCAAACCCGAAACAACATAAAATCCGAAACTTAATTTGGGTTTTGATTTCCATATCCAAAATCCAATCATGATGAATTAGTTTTATGTTTTTAATAATCCATTGCACTATGTATTAGTGATGTAAATTAGTTTTATGTGATGTAACCTATGATTTTTCATCAGGGTTAAATTCACCATTTAAACAGTCTAGTCTTGTTCTGTCCAGTTCTGTCATGTCTTGCCAAACGCTGGACAACTGACCTGTTCTGTTCTGTCCTGTTCCATCTTGTCATGTCTTGTCCTGTCTGCGTACCAAACGCACCCTTAGTAAATTAACATTTTATTGTTTTACAATTTACAGTAAAAGATTAAAAGTTTACTCGGACCTTAAACTCAATCGTAGGTTTTACTTTATGTTTTCTGTTGGACAGCTGAGCATGTTGTTATTCACTTGTGTGGATTGTGGACAACGGGTTTGAGGTTTGTAACTTTCTATCCATTTTTTTAGACAACATGTTTGTATTCAATTGTTTTGGACAACATGTTTGTAAATTTTGTATTAAATCATTTGGCGTTTTGGACAACAAGTTTTGGACACATGTTTATAATATAAACTTTTGAAAAGTTGGTACAATACCGTACCAACATGTACCAACCGAAAAAAGTTGGTACCAATTAGAGTTGGTTGGTATACGGTATAAATTTTTGTGTATCAATTATAATTGGTTGGTACACGGTATTAAGAAAAAAAAACATGGTTCCGTACCATGTTCACCGACACATCCACCATTAGCTTTGATTTATTACACCTTATTACATGCACACACACACACACTCCCACTCTCCCACCTTCAAGCACATGATTCACCAAACAAATAGAAACACAAGGACAAAAATCACAATGTGTGTCCATGTAAACAATGATGAAGTAAATCACAAATGGAGAAGAAGATGGTTTCAGAGTCCGAATCAATTTCAAGATCTAGATCGTCACGTTCATGTATACAAAGACAAAACAAATCACAGATAACCATCAGGAAAAAAATGTTGACGATGGTATGAACTCGAAATCAAAAAACCCTAAATCCATGTTCATCATATTCATGTTCTTCTTATATCGAAAAAAAGAAGAAGAAACAAATAGATAGAACTCGAGAAATAATGTTCATCATCTTTGTTTTGTTTCTGTTGTTAGATCGAACACACAAGGAAGAAAGAATAAGGGGAGGGGGGGGGGGTTGGGTTTTGTTCTTTCAAAAATTTCCATTTGATTTTGCATTTCAAGTAACTAGTTTTGTTGTATAAGCCGACATGGGGTTTTGAGTTATGTCGTATATCAATCTGGGTTTGGATTATGTTTTTCGTGTGTGTGTGTGTGTGTGTGAGAGAGAGAGAGAGAGAGAGATGTATGCTCTTGTTGGCCAAAAAAGATATTGGAGGTGGCCAGGAATGGGAAAAGTGGCCAAATGATGCAACGAACTGATTAGGTTTATGTTTTTTTCCCCTTAAATGCTACATACACTTGTACGGGAAAAAATGTACTGTAAAAATGATACTAAAAATAGAGGTGAAAGGACCCAAAATTCCCTCATCGTAAGTGACACTTAAAGGTATTATGTTTAAGAACCTAATTTATAACAAAAACAAAACCATAATGACCATAACTATAATTATTTTGTTTGAAAGATCAAATCCTTAATTTTCATATAACTGCAAGGAGAAAATATGTAATTTACTCTTTTTTTTCCCTTGTCATAAATAGTGCAAAATCTTTGAATACCGAGCAGGAATCCTGTTTGCACCCCCTTCCTCTCTCTGTATCTGTCACATGGGAAGCAATATGCATATGCTTGTGTTTCCCATGGCAAGATTGATTATTCGATTGTAATTTGCAGGTAGAAATTATCGTAAGCGGTGTTCTTCTGATTCTAATAGATCAACTAATCAATCAAATTTTCATATAATCCACATCTAATTCTCGTATTGAACTGGATCCGCAATCCTTGACTCCTCTTTACTTGCCCTAATTTTGATTTATCAAGGTAATTGTTCGTTTTTTTGAGTTTATTATCGATTGATTAACTATGTTTGAATTATTCTTCAGATAATTAGTCTTCGATTACTTTGATTGTTGTAGTTTATGACTTGAATGATTGTGTGTATATATGAATTATGTATATTTCTTTTTTTCTAAGTTTGCTTCTGATGATTTGAAGGAAAAGGAACGTTTCGGTGGATTCAGGCCTGCAAATTCGGTGTTGACCGATTTAAGAAAAACTGGAAGAGTCGATCTTAAGAGATGTTGCTGGCTTTGATTCGTAATGGTGTTTATTTCATCAACTGTTTCTTTCATTTTGCTGAATGGCATCCCTTGGAGTTCAGCCAAAAAGCAGATTAGTTAGGGCTTAATTGCCTCCTTCCTCTAATTTAATAGGTCAGCATAATTGAATCGAATCCAGCTTTTTGGTATTCCTGAAATTTGATTTCACCCATCAGTTGTGAAATAAAAGCCACGTTTTGTTCAAAGGCAAAAATGATATGTTTCGGTTGAATAGTAAAAAGGCAAGATATTTCTATTTTCAGTAATCTTATATGAAGTTTAGTGAAACTGTCAAAATTGTCAAGAAAGTTAAAATGCATAGTGATGAATTGGAAGATAGCACGCCTGGTATCAAAAGTCAAAGCCTATTTTATTTATTCAATTATTCTTACTTTTGTAGGAATAAAGGGATGATTTAGTTCCAGAGTTGTGGGTAGCAAGTATTTGAGCATCTGGTTGATTTACTTGAGGGTTATTTTGTTTTTGCACAACTTTTGTTCCAATTAAGCTGGTCATTTTTACTCTAGATTATTTGAGTTAACGCAGTATTGAGGATCTATTATCCCATGTTCATACAGAGATACTTGGGTGCAAGCGTGAAAGACATGGGCTGTTGTGGTTGTTTTGGGTTTTCATTTGCAAAGAAGCATAAGAACTTGAAGCCAAGGGTACAGGTGGGAAATCATGTTTTGCAGGAGTCGTTGTTGAATGAAGAGGTTGAAGAGGATGAGGAGGAAGAAGAAGATAATAACTCGTATAGCGACCGCACGACAGATACTGAAAGGGGAGATCATTCGGAGTTTAGATACCCTGGCAAGAGCTCGCAAGAGATTCTTATGTACAGGACAGAAAATGGATTGATTTGCAGGGAGTTCCCTGTTAAGGAAACCCACAGAGTTGTACGATCAGAGGTAATTTTGAAAGGGACAATTAGCTCTATATACTATTTGTTTGTTAAAAAGGTTTGGGATGATTTTGGTGATTGTATTGATGGGGAGTCTATCTCATCCACTCTACAATCTTTACAACTCAAACTATATTGACATTGTTTATGAGGGTTTCTTTTCATTTTATGTTTTAAACGCATCTTGGTACATTATTTGGATAATTCACCATTAAATTTAACATAAGGCACAAAAAGCGTTATCACTAAATTCAATATTAGAAAGAGAAAACAATTACCAAACACTCCTGATTGGATTTCAGGCATGGAGATTATTTGTTTGTAGTAGAGGGATGCCATGAGAATAATGAAGAATTAGGCATGGTGCCAGTTACATGGTTTATGGTTAGTTAAGATAGTGTTTGGAAATGAATTTGCTTAATTATTTTGGAAAAAATCAGAACCTGTTTGCTATAATCTCTTAAGTGATGATGCATGAACCAGTTTCAATAAATTGTTGTACTACTTCCTGTGCCATATTGTATAGATTTTACGAATTTTCCATTTAAGCATAGTGTGCGAGTACAACATAATGGTGTGATAACAGCTTGCGGTTTTATATACATTGTATATACCAGTGAGTCACTTTACTTTTTATTTCTGTTTCCTGACTCCCGTAACTTGTCTTTATATTATTAATGACACCAGATGTGGTTTACTTATCTCTCACGATGTACTCCATGTTCTGACTTCATTGTGTGCTACTTATGTCCTATAGTGTAGGAACAAGACTTATTGTTGTGCAAAAGAGCACTTCTCCTTGTTGACATAAAGCTGGTTGTGCACATTATGATTTATGGCATTTCCAAAAAGGAAAAGTTCCAATCATGCAAAGGATTGTTCTTGGAATCACCAATTTGGACGTTTTAAATATTACTTGGGTACCATTCGTAGACTCGTTTAAAACTCTGGTCATTTTCTAATGCCATTGCTCTAATTCTCAACAAGCACATCATACTTATTCTTTGTTCTGAATTATTATGTACTGTACATTACATATATACTTATTTAACTTGGTGCTTGGTCATTGATGTGGACAACTTTTACTTTTTTTTTTGCTCATTTTTAGGATGAGAATGGGAACAAGATGGTGAATGAGTATGTTCGTGAGTGTAAAATTGGATCGGGTAGCTATGGGAAAGTGGTAATTAGTTGATTGCTGATTATTAGTTCCAACACCTTACCCTAGAAGAAAGTGTATTAATCTGCACTTGTTTGACTTGTATGTTCTACAGGTTCTTTATCGAAGCCAGGTTGATGGGAAACATTATGCGATTAAGGTATAGTTCTTCATTGTACTTCTTTTTCCGTTCTTTTGATTAGCTTCCGTTATGGGCTAGCTTTCTTTATGGAAAACTGATAACCTAGTTTGCTTCAAAAGCATTGTTTTGCCTTTCTGGTCTCAGGCCTTTATTTACTTTCGATGGTATTATTAGGCTTCAGTTTGTCTCCTTGCATGGAATTTTCCAAATTGAAAGTACCGTTCCATGTTAGTTGGAACCAAATGTCAAACAACTAATATCAGTCAACTTCAATTGTCTTCTCATGCGTTTTCTCAGGCACCTGAGATATTTTGGAGCTTGATCATATATAAAATAATTATGCAACTTTTGCTTTAAAATCATGAAAGTATTTGGGAAAATACAAAATATTGAATATTAATGGTTGTTTGTACTATGATTGACCATGTCCAATTCGTTAATGCAGGCCTTTCACAAGTCTCATTTATTAAAGCTACGAGTTGCCCCATCTGAGACGGCCATGACTGATGTTCTTCGTGAGGTAATCTCTTGCCACCTTCTGTACATTCTACTGTTGGATCTTCAATGTGCAATTATACACTCATATTTCTGGTGATATTCATCCTCAAATACTGTGACTAGATGTTCCCCTTGTGCAAGCTGTACTTTTTATTCTGTAATGAGTAATGCCATTATTTCTCTTCGGCTGAGAGATTAATTGCTCTTAATTTTTTTTCTTCCCATTTTGTTCTTTGTTTTTTTAATTGTTTTTCATGTTTCATTAATTGAATCGCAGGTCTTAATCATGAAAATGTTAAATCATCCAAATATCGTGAATCTTGTTGAGGTGATTGATGATCCTAACACAGATCACTTTTACATGGGTATGAACAACCACATATTCTCTCTTATGTTATGTATCATGCTCTTTACTTCAAATTGGTTTGTATATCAATGCTTTTTGCATCATCTTTTCAGTACTTGAATATGTTGAAGGCAAGTGGGTCTTTGAGGGTGCTGGACCCCCAGGTGGCCTAGGAGAACATGTTGCAAGGAGATATTTACGTGATATAGTTTCTGGATTGATGTATCTCCATTCTCATGTACCACTCCTCGTTTGAACACTGATATTTTCTACCCCCTGGTCCATTCTTCTTATGCAGACTGACCATTTTATAGTTAATTATGTATTTAAAATACTTCCTCTATTCCAAAAATAAATGCAATGATCTCCTTCTGAGACAGCCAAAAATAAACACAACATTTCCTTTTTTGGGCAAGGTTCAAATCCAAAATTACGTCTTTACCATTTAGTAACGATTACAAAATATTTATAGACATTGGTTTTGGTCAATAAGATTCCTCCATTATTGAGGGGTATTTTTGGTATTTCGTTAATAGTCAAACACTTCTAATAAACTCCATGCACAGTCAAATGTTGCATTTTTTTTGGAATGGAGTGCAATTATTTAATGAACCCCTTTATGATGATGGACTTATATAACAAGTAAATGAAATGGCCTTCTGTGTTCATATCTCCTTTCTTCTTGGAATTCAGAATATTGTTCATGGAGATATTAAACCTGATAATCTTCTGGTTACTGGTACTGGCACGGTGAAGATTGCTGATTTCAGTGTCAGCCAGGTTTTTGAGGTAATGAGCTCTTCATCTCATGGTTTGTTTGTTAAATTCTCAAATATATGTTGAATATGTGGCGGGAACTCCTAAAACAACATTCCTAATTCTGACCTATGTCATTGATATGCTTAGCTACATGTTTGTCATTTTGTTTTTATTTCTAAGGAACATTTCAAAATGCTAGCACATATTTTTGTTTGACAAATGTAACTTAGTTTTCAGTGCCATGTTTGTCTCTTGATGTCAAGGACATTGATTATAGTTAAAAAGGATGGTAAGTGGTTACTGCACCAATTTTGCGGCAAACACCTAATGCATAAATCATGAAGTACACTTTCATATGATACAATTATTTCATACGAATTCACAAGACTGCTGCTGAAATTTGTACAGTGACCACGATGCCCGTGACCATACAAGGAAGATTCTACAGCTCAACTGAGCCGTATATGGCAAACGCCATCTTTTAGCCTCATTATTACTCCATCTGTCCCTAAAAATGCACACTTTTCTCTAGGTTGTCCCGAAAATGAAACATTTCCTTCTTTTTTCATACATTTTCAATCCAAATTTGTTTTTCCCTCATGGTTAGTCATTACTTTAATAACTTCGGTTTTGGTCCACCAATTTATCACCATATCAGCTTTTGCTAACAACTTTTATGCATGACCTGCCGACCCGCCCATTGAATTATTATTTATTAATCATGATATATTTACCTTGCTATTATTGGTAGGATGAAAATGACGAGCTTCGGCGCTCCCCTGGGACTCCTGTTTTCACTGCTCCCGAGTGTTGTTTAGGTAAGATGGTTCTCTAGTGACTTCAAGGTTATTAAATACGATATACAGTTTCAATAGCCAATCCTCCATTTTTTTCTGATTAATAGGTAAAAATTATCATGGCAAAACTGCGGATACCTGGGCGGTTGGAGTTACCTTATACTGTATGATGTTGGGACAGTATCCATTTCTTGGGGACACATTGCAAGATACATATGATAAGGTCTGTGAGTTTTGTAACATCATTGTTCATTGGAGTACTTGCTTCTTGGTTTTAGATGTGTCGAAAATTTCCATCATTTTCAGTGTTTATTTCTTACTATATTCTTGGTGTTTATTTCCCAGATTGTTAATAATACCTTGTTTCTCCCCGAGGATATGAATCCCCAGCTAAAAAACCTTATTGAGGGGCTTCTCTGCAAAGGTTAGTCTTTGTCTCTTTCAGCTATTAGGAAGCTTTTCAATATTTCCTTTTCGGAGAGTTTCCATGTTGGAATTTTATTTGCCCAATTGGTGCTATTGATCTGGTTTCACAAGATTCACTTATTCTGTGTTAATTTGAAGGATTGGATATTTGACAAATAGCCAAAACATTTATCTTAAACTATGTATTTGATCAAACATTGCAATTTTCTCACGGGACAGGAGTACTTTCTTTTTGAGGTCTAAGTCTAACAGACCGAATTTCAACTTCATAACTCATAAAAAGTCTTTAAATCTTCGGATAAGAAAAGATTCACATCTATGCCACACTGCATGAAAATGCTAGTAATTGATAGTTGTTGGTGTTGAATTTGAAAATAAGATCGTGATAAGATCTGAATATGGATATTAATTGGTTTGACCTTTAGTCAAACTATACATCTTCCTTTTTTTTAAACAGAAGAAGCAACTTTATGGTTGTTATGCATCTAAATCGAAAAAGAAACATATTCCAAGTTCTTTCAGACGTTAATATGATGTAATCATCTTGTTAATCTCTCTCTCTCTCTCTCTCTCCGATATGATATTTCATGTGCTCTATTTCAACATGGAAAGTAAACGGTTTGACTTTTAGTCACTGTTCTAAAAAACTCGCCGCGCAGCCGCCATGGCCCGTCGTGGCACAAGGCTTGTGTCTCACGCCACGTTAAGCCCGTGGCACGCCATTGCCTAATGCGCACTTTTCATAATGCGATATTTGATTTTTCTTTATGTTTTTAATGTCTTATCTACTAGTTTTTAATATATAACCTAATTTAACTTGCTTATTACTATTGACTCATTGAGTAACAGTACAAAACATATGTTTTTATATATAATATTATATATGAATTAGAAATTTGATGCCAAAAGTCACACCTTGAAAACGTCATGGCTTCACAGTGGCTCCTAAGGCTTGAGGCTTGGGCCTCGTCGCCACACCACGCCTCACGCCATTTAGATCCTTGCTTTTAATCAAACTGTACGTCTCTTTTTAGGTGCGTTTGGTACGCGGGACAGGACGACACATGACAACACAAAAACTTGTCCCACGTTTGGTGCAATATTAGACTGTGCCAGGACGACTTGAGTACCGAAAAAGGTGGAACAAAAATGATTAGTAAATTACTAAACTACCCATGTCAAATTAAAGCCCCAACACCATCTAGAATTCTTTCATCTGCCTACCTCAACCTTGTCTGTCCAGTATCATTGGTAATTTACTAAACTACCTATGTCAAATTAAAGCCGTAACACCTTCCACAGTTCCTTTTGTACCTCACTCTCGTCTGCCTAGTCCTGTCTGCATACCAATCGCACATTTAGGGACAAATCGAGTATCTTCATACTGCATCTAACCCTAGTTATTTTATACAATTATATGATATGACCATCTTGTTAATCTAAACTAAAAAAAACTTCTATCCTGATATTTGATGCCATTCTATTTAAGTATGAATTAATGAAGCTATGCATTTTTGTATCTTTATAGTTAAGTTATACTGCATATCTAAACTGAAATGTCCCAAGATGGTAGTTTGATATTATCATATTGTTAATCCTCCTTTCATATACTCCATTCAAATACAAAAAGTAACGGGTTTGACTTATATATAGTCAAACTTGCCATCTTTATTCGTATGCATCATCATCATCATCTAAAAAAGGAGCTTTCAGATGGCAATCATATATGAATTACTAATATTTTGTGGTATTTCATGATGAACAGATCCTAGAGAGCGGATGACCTTGGAGAAAGTTGCGGTGCATTCATGGGTGATGGGAGACGATGAACCGTTTCCACAATTTACGTGTTGGTGCAAACGGAACAAGTTGCAGAGGGAAGGATCTGATATTATTATGATTATTAGTAATTCAATTACAAGTACAAACTAAGGTATTGTTTGTTTTTGTACAGTAAAGAAAAGGGGACAGATAATAAATACTAGTTTGAATTCATATTCATATTCACAAGTGAATTGTTAAAGAAAGTGGGTAGTAGTAGTGGTGGATTGATTGTTGGTAGAGTTGAATGGTGTGTTTGATAAATGGAGTACTCCTTTCCATCACCCTATTAGCAGCATTTAGCAGCACAACGCTCCTCTTTTTAAACATTCAGTACAACTATTTAATGATCTATAAGCATCTTGTTGTAATTGACTTAAATAGCCATTTTCACACTACCTAATTGGTCACAATTTCTCTTCCATTTTTACCTAAATGTCAATACCTTCAAATTGCAGAGCTAGCTAAAAACACAAAAAAAATCGAATATGGTCAATTTCCCTTAAAAAATAAATAAATTGAGGGTCTGAAAATGACTATTTGAGTTGGTTTTGGTAAAAGTAGGAGATGAATGATTAGGAGACTAATTTGAGGGTGTGGAATGACTATTTGAGTTAATTTCCCTTGCTTTTATTTGATGTATGGATACATAATTATCTAATTTAATGGATGAAGTTGTTTGTATAGATTAGTTTATCTATATTATTGTACAGATTGAGAAGATTTTTGTTTGAGAGAGTTTTTTCATAGATGAACGAAACATGTTTTTTTTAATTAGAAGGGACATGTTTGGAAAAAGCTTCACTTTTTACATAAAACTCCCCTGGAAGGTTACTGAATAAGCCACTTCCAAATAGCTATGTATACCTGACCAAATAAGCCGAGTCTCTTTAAGCTGCTAATAAATAGACCATAAGTTAAAAAAAATTAACATCGTTAAATGAAAAAAAGCCTAAAAAGATGATTAAAAAGGTAGTGACCGAAGTTGAGTGTATTATTATTTTCTATTAAAAAAAATTTAAGAAAGGTATTAGAATGATAAATTTATTGAATATTCTAATTAAAGTAAATTGCATTTTTGGTCCTTGTGGTTGCCACACACTATCAAATATGGTCTCTACTTTAAAATAATTACAATTTTAATCACTATGGTTGCAATTTTGTTTCACTTTTGGTCTTCTGACCAACTCTAGTTTGTTAACTTAAGGGTATTTTGGTTCTTTTATTTTTACTTTTTCTTTGTCTTTTTTTGTTTTATTAGATTATAGAGCAAATTACAATTTTCATGGTTTGTCTTTTCCTTTTTTGTCCATTCCTATCTTTTTTTTATCGTTATTATATTAATGATAATTTTAACTAAAAATAAATCAAAAATACATATTTTATTTTATAAATTATATCATTAGAAATTTTTTGTCAGTACCTTTAAAATGAGTTAAAATTAAATATTTTTAAATTTTTATGCAATTTAAAAAAATATTTACTATTTTAAGTTGGATTTAAAAAATGTATCGTTTTTAAATATAAAACAATGGAAATGTGTGCTTATTAATTAGTTCTTTATTTTTCATTACAATAAATTTAGGTTTATATTTTGAAAAAAAAATAATTATTATAATATAAAATTTTTTATTTGGTACACATTTCCAAAAACATTTAATTAAATGAAATATCTAAAAGCGATACATTTTTTTTTATTAACAAACGTAAATAAATTTCGATTTTTATCTAAAATAAATAAGAAATAACGATACAGTTTTTAAACCCAACTTAAAATAAATATTTTTGAAAAGTGTAGACAAAGTTTCATATATATTGGATAAATTATACAAATATATTTAATACCTAATTAATTAATATAATAAGGATATAAAATAAAAAATAAAAAAGGTTGGAAAGATAAAAAAGGAAAAACAAAAACAAACAACAGGGACTAAAATCGTATTTTACTCTATAATCTAATAAAAAAAGGAAAATACCAAAAAAAGATAAAAATACCAAAATAGCAATCACATCGACCCAAGTTTAAAATATGAATCAAACTTGACAGTGAGTGACAACCATAATGACTAAAAATGTAATTTACTTATTTATCTATACTATATTATAAAGCACCAATAAAAAACTCTTAAATACAAATTATTAGGCACAAGATACCATCATTTTATGCAAGATTTTAAAAATCTCTTAATTTACAAGTATCAAAGCACAAGATACATATTACTACTGCAAACTTATAACACACGTCAATTTGGTATGTGCATGGTCTTCATTTTATGCAGACTTTTCCATGTATCAGTATTAATTAATATATTATATTACTATAAAATTGTTTTAATTATATTATTAAATATGTAATTGGTTATTTTTTTCTAGATGTCATTAAAATATATAAGATAATAATTGAATTCTAACAAAATACTTATTTTTTTTTTTATAAAAAACATTATATTATTAAGCTTAAATTAAACAAACTTATAAAAAAAAACATTATCACTTTCTCAAAATCATCCAAAATCGTACTGTAAATCGACAAAAAAAATGAAACATTAAAATCGTGATGTATCTCGCTGCATTGCGCGAGTACGTTTCTAGTGTAATGTAATTAATATTGAAATCTGTAAAATAAAGAACGGATTAGAAACGCGTCTAACTTTTTTAAAAAGATTTTAACTTTCGTTTTTTTATTTAAAAGAATTTATATATTATCTCTTGGAGATGCTTTTATAATTTTATTCACTTAACTTCTTTGATATCTTAATCACGTTTGAACAATATGTTGAAACAAGATCTTGAAATTGTTTTCACAAGTAGACGAGCACGAGTCTAACTTATCAAATTATTATACCGACACACATGAATGCATATACACACACTTGTACATATAAACATGTCGGACCAATTGGGTTGTGAATGAAGAAGGATATCATACAAAATTATAATTAGACAAAATGGACGGGACATAAGAGCATCTCCAACAAGTATGTTTTATTTTCTATTTTTTTTTTAAATTCAGAGATTTCTACATTTTTTATTTATTTTAAATGAGAGTTTATCATAATCGTTGAAACTAAATTTTCTCAAATCTCTAAAATTTCTATGTTGTTGGAGATGCATATAATTATAAAAAAGTTTAAAACAATAATTATTTTTTTAACATAACAATTTAAAAGATTGTAAATATGTATGTCTTTTGTTATTTTGAATGATTGTTAGGTTTTTTTTTTAACATCTTAATGACTCTTAAGTCTGAATCATTCAGATATTTTTACACACCACCTCTTATTAACCATAATTAAAATAAGACTTCAGACTTTAGACCTATTAGAAAAACAAACGGCACCTTAATCATTCGGACCTATTTTTTTATCTGTATATTTTCGAATAAATAAAATAAAATTGCTCCTCAAATAACATTCCAAAAATATATAATTAAATAAGGTAAATTGACCTAAATAACCAACTTTTCTAATCAAATTTACTTTTTAGCAACTTTTGGAACATAATTTTCATTTTAGCCAAAGTTCACATAAATAACTTAAGGCTATGTTTGGCAAAAAAAAGCTAGCTTATAAGCTAGTTTTTTTTTTCCTGGTACGTGTTTGGATGACCATAAGCTAGCTTATTGAAACGCTACTCAAAGTAGCGTTTTGAAAAGTTAGCTTATAAGCTAGTTTGCCAAACAAAGCCTAAGTCTTTACGTGAAGCCTATCTTCATGTATAAAAAAAGAAAAATAATTCTTTTAACAAATGTGGATCTTTGTGCAAATTTATGTAAAGATTTTTTTTTATTCTGAATCTAATTTACACAAATGTGTAAGATATTTACGTAAACTCTGGTTAAAATGATAATTTTATTGAAAAAGTTAAGATGACAATTATGTGTCAAACCAAACAAACCAACATGTGTACCAACCTTACTAATTAAATTGGTTCCAATTTGAGCAGTACCAATTACACACGGTTGGTAGTATCGTACCAAGTATGTAAACTTGGTTGATACACGGTATTAGAAGTCACGTATCACGGTAGTACCATCGATACCAACTTATTTAACTATTTATTAGTATTTATATTTTTTACATATTGAATATTAAATATTGTAACGTTAACTAATTTGTTTGATCATTTGAATGTTTGCAAGTTTTATTTATTGCAATTAAAAATCATTAAACATCACATATCTAAAAACCCAAAATATCACTCAAAATTTAAACAAAATGACAAGTTTTCATATATGTAATTTGAAGTCGGTACAAACAACAGCGGATCCAGAAACTTAGGTGAACGGGTAAGCCTTACGATTGTCAAAAAATTTCCGGAATCGTATAACCCAACCGAACCAAAATGATTTCGACTTATTTGGTTTTCGGGTTAAACGGTTCAGTTTCAGTTATTCTTTTAGTATTTCGGTTAAACCAAAAAACAAATTATAGCATAATTTAACATGATTTATATCTAGATAATTAGTTTGAAGCTTTGAGCATATAAAACAATTAACATATATTAAACCAGTTTATATTAAAGTTAAAATAACAAGATGTTGAAATTGATTTAATAAAACAATACATAAAAACTAGATATTGAGATGGCTAATATTGAAATGGATTTAACAAAACAATACAATACACAATACATTGAAATGAATTTGTTTCCTTTTGGTTTTGGTGGAAAAAGAATAAAATCTGTGGGGTCTCATAATAATTGAATGAATTCTTTAAGCATGAAACCAAACCATTTGTTAATTATAAAAGAATTTTCTAAGCTAAATCTAGATTTTTAAACTTTTGACTGGGGCCAAGAGACACCATTAGATAGAATGTGGTTCCGCCACTCGATATAAAACCAATGCTAATATGTACCCAAAAAAAAATGGTATCGAAAAAGCTGTTGATTGGTATACGACATATGATTTTTCGTACCAATTATAAATTTATAATGAGTTGATATTAAAAAAAAACTTGATACTGTACCAAATCTACCCCTAAAAATTAGCTAAAATATAAATTTATGTAAAGAAATTAAGGCATTGTTTGGCAAACTAACTTATAAGCTAGTTTGTAGCTGATAAGTTAACTTTTTAAAACGTTACTTTGAGTAGCATTTCAATAAGCTAGCTTATGGTCATCCAAACATATACCAAGAAAAAAAACTAGCTTATAACATAGCCTAACTATTTCAATCAATTTTCCGTTAAATAATTGTGATGTATCTTTAGTCTTTACATTCTAGAATGAGGGACACCACCACTACCCACACAAATATTTTCTTATTACCATGTTTTCTTTTTTAAAATTTTGTTTATGTAAAGTTTAACGAGGCCAAAAGACTAAAAACAAGGTTTAAAGTTGACTTTCTTTCTACAGAAAAAAAATGGCAAAAATATTACTATGAATAGCTCATAAGCTAGCTGGTAGCTGATAAACTAGTTTTTTAAAACGCTATTATGAGTAGCTTTTCAATAAGCTAGCTTATGGTCATCCAAACATGTAATTTTTTTTTTTTTTGGCAAACATAGCCTAAAACAAAAGTACATTAAACCACTTATTAAAGATAACCAAAATATAAAATTACCAATAATGTAAAATTGAGAAATATATACTATAAAAGTTCCCAAAAACCACTTGAGGCCCTTCAAGAAAAGAGATTAAAATCTGGTGCAAAATTAGAAAACAAAATTAAATTATATGAGTAAAATTTTTGACTTTGAAACTTGATAAATTATTTTAACCGTAAATTTTAACATAATCATTATATTAATTTGTGTTTGATAATAAAAGCATTTGAATTTTAATAGTATTCGTTATAATCAAGTATTAAATTTCCAAATCAAAAAAATGTTTTCCGAAAAGAGAAAAAGAAAATAGGTGTTTGCTTTTTTACATGTTGAAGTCTGAAATATAAAAATTAATCTGAATAGAATATGAAATTTAAAAGACAGAGTCTAAAATGAATACAAAATCATCCTGATTATTAATCCCAAGGTGAAACACAATTGGTTTTCAAGATAGTATACTTGTATAACGTATAAACAAATCTCGATTTAAATCAGATAAATACAGTTTTGGAGACAATTTTTATTGAGGATTTGGTTTCTTGTGGGCACCGAAATCTTAAATCAATCATCTGGCAGGCCACTATAAACCCAATCTGTCTTTCATATGATTCTCTTGAGACGAGGCCGTGTGAGTTGACTCAGTCATTCAGAGGTTGCCGGTTACAAACTTTCTGGTTTTGAAAAACATCGGGATTGTTTTTTACTGTTTCCTTGTTAACATCAAAGGGGGATGGTTTGTAATAAATGAAACTTGAGGGGTATGAGAGTAAATTACAACAACGACACGAAAACCCTTTTCACTTTCGGTCCATTTTCTCTCTCAACAAGTTTTCAGTTTTTCTTAGTTTTAAGAAAACGTACCATTTTATCCTTCTCAAACCTGTCTGTAACACACAGAATCACACATATTGTAGGATTCCTTTGGGGTTTCCGGTGAGATGCCTGCGTATGAACAGTTATCGCCGGAGCCGGAGCTGTCTGCTTGACTTCCGAGATCGGATTTTTTTATCAGCTCCGGTGACTCAGTCACCGCCGGGATCTGTCATGGTTGTACGGTGAGATTTCCACTGTTCTCATTCCGCTGCTATATTTGGATCTCGGTTATTTCTAAATTTAATTATATATTCGTTGATTTGATTCAGTATGAGTGAAACGTTTTGAGCTTTTTTTCATGGATTTTGATTGATTGAATGGACATGATTGCTGTTTGTTGCGTGATTGCGTCGGTTTTTGATGTTTGATTTCCGGTGAGTTGTTTTTGGGGGTTTTAGGAAGTTATAATTAACCTAAATTGATGGATTAGGATGAAGAACAGTATGAAGGATCGAATTTGGATTTTAGTTGAGATGATGACGTGTAGGAGTTCTTCAAATTGCAGGTTTTGATTTTGAGGTTTAGGTAATGTGTTTGATTTTAGAGAATTCAGGATGCACAGAGAGATTATGAGAAAATTGGTTAAGATTCTGACAAAAGTTGCTAAGTACTTGTTGTAAGCTTAAACTACTTTTATTCGGATAATTTATTACAGGAATAAGAAGAACTAGAAGAAGGAAGTGAGGTAGAAAAGATGAAGGGGAAAGGAGGAGATTTTGATGGTAAATTGAAGTGCTCATCTAACGATTCTCTTCTTCCTGGACTATACGATGATGTAGCTCTAATTTGTCTTGCGTGGGCGTGTAGATTCGATTATGCTTCACTATCTTGCTTAAATGGGAGGTTTAATTCGCTTATGAAGAGTGGGTATCTATATGAGTTAAGGAAACAATTAGGGATCATAGAGCATTGGGTGTATATGGTTTGTGATCCCAGAGGATGGGAGGCATTTGATCCAACTAGCAAGAAGTGGATGAGATTGCCTAGAATCCCTTGTGATGAATGTTTTAATCATGCAGATAAGGAATCTTTAGCTGTGGGTAGTGAATTGCTGGTTTTTGGTCGCGAACTGTTTGAATTTGCTATATGGAAGTACAGTTTGATCCACCGGAATTGGGTGAAGTGTGAGGGAATGATTCATCCTCGTTGTTTATTTGGGTCGGGGAGTTTTGGGTCGATTGCCATTGTTGCCGGAGGTAGTGATCAGAATGGGAACATTCTGAAATCTGCAGAGCTATACGATTCATCGACTGGTAGATGGGAGATGTTGCCCAATATGCACTCGCCGCGTAGATTATGCTCGGGTTTTTTCATGGATGGAAAGTTTTATGTGATAGGAGGAATGACAAGTCCGAATGATTCATTAACTTGTGGAGAGGAGCTTGATCTTAAGACGAAGAAATGGAGGAAAATTGATGGGATGTACCCTAACGTAAACAGGGCTGCCCAGGCACCGCCTCTTGTGGCAGTTGTTGCTAATCAACTGTATGCAGTTGAGTACTTAAGCAACATGGTGAAGAAGTACGATAAAGAGAAGAACTCATGGAATGTTCTGGGAAGACTTCCAGTCAGGGCTGATTCGTCAAACGGTTGGGGTTTAGCCTTCAGAGCTTGTGGGGAAGAACTTCTGGTGGTGGGTGGACAAAGGGGACCAGAGGGTGAAGCCATTGTTCTTAACTCATGGAGTCCAAACTCGGGGGTCAAAAATGGCATCTTGGATTGGAAGGTTCTTGGGGTGAAGGAACATGCTGGTGTATTTGTCTACAACTGTGCTGTGATGGGTTCTTGAAGCCCTAACCATAGGTTTTTTCCCTTGAAATTATCTGATTAACCTGTTTCTTTTTCATCTGGGGTTCTCTTCCTTTACTTGATTTTATGTACTTTATTCTGGTGTCAATAAACTGCAAAGGTATATCTAATTTTTAGGTGTATGTTACTGCTACATTTCTGCTGATCCCACATCAAAAACATGCATTTCTCTACATAATCAACATACTTAAAAAGGATGAGTCTTAAATCAACCCTTAAAGTTACTCATTTTGTGATAGAAGGTCACCCGTTAAGGGTATTATCAAGAACATACATTTCTCTAGAAAAATCAGCATAACTTAGGAAGAATGAACCTTAAAGATCACCTTTGCCAGCATAATTGATATGGGTAAGTTTGGAAACAACTCAATATATGCTTAGAAGGTCATATGTTGGAGTCAAGAAAAGAACATCTTAGGAAATGTCTCTTAGTTAAGGGCAAATTTTGATGCTATTATGAGGTACATAAATTTTAACCGCTAGGGTTGGGTTCTTGTGAGACCAACATGTTTTCATGACACTCGTGAGACCAGCTGTGAAGACACAAAAACACACTGAACCTTTACAGCAAAAACGCAATGAATGTACAAAAACAAACCTTCTCAATGTTTTTGCTATGAAGGTTCGATGCTTTTTTGTAACCGTGAAAGTTTAGTGTTATTTTATGGTCTTACAGGTCTCACGAAAATAGACTGGTCTCACATGATCCCAAGTCTTAACTGCTATATTTAAACTCAAAAGTGTTACTACCACATGGACATGACTCCTTATATCATGAAACAGCAACAGACATGCTATGGAAATTAGGAACAGTGATGATGAATTAGTGTTGAAGCAAAGAGGGGGAAAAAGCAGCATAGTGTGGGACTGTAGGGTATGATTTGAAGTCAAAAAGAGTTGATTGGGCATTTGGGCAGCAAAGTTTTTTGTAGTTTATGAGTGGAAACATGTGGATGGGGTTTTAAGTGATCCCTCTATTCCCCACCACACTGTCCTTCATTTGGCAAATATTAGCTGTCTTTTGACACTTCATCTTTTACTCAGATGAAGGAAAGCTCTTTCCTTTTATAGAAGCCTGTAGGCCCATTCTTTTTTTCTTTCTTTTAATCAATACTTTAATTAATTATATCTTTCTAATTATGATTTTAAAATTGTTCAAAATAACCATTTTTGATCATCTAATTTGTTTATAGCCCTTTTTTTTTACATAATTGATCGAAATATCTAAGGTTTTGCAAGTAGCACTTTAACAATTTGTGAAGTCCATTTTTTTATGAATATTCATCTACCCATGGTTTAAATCCAGACGCTGGTAAAGCCTTTGTGGCCATGGAGGTTCACCTGCGATGACTCAAGGTCATTCGTGGTCGTCCAGTGATTAATCGATGCATGTAAGCTGGCCCGAAAACCCATGGTTACCAAAGCATATATATATATACCCTTCATTTGCTAACCATGACATTAGTGCTAACCGTGTTAACCAATTTTCAACCAATCAGAATCATCCTAGAGTTTATGTCCTCAAAGGGTAATATAGACATTTCATAATTCACGCCTATTTAATGTATTTTCATATTTCATGGAGTTATTAATATGGTAGTTATCTAAATATTAAATATAATATTTAATATTTAATTTATTTCCACATTTTAATGTATTTTCATATTTCAATGAGTTATTAATATGGTAGTTATCTATATCTTAAATCTTAAATATTTAATGTATTTCCATATTTTGAGTGTGCGTATATGCATGTCTAGATGTCAGTGTGTATCTCAATCAATGCATAATAGATCAGTTGATATGCACATATGCACATATACAACATGTACATATTCACACTACTCAATGTGCACATATGCATATTAGATAACAGTGTGTAGATATGCATATACTCAATATGCACATATGCATATTAGATATCAGTGTGCATATATGCATATAATATTTCGGCAAACATATGCATATATGCACTGTATGCAAGTGTGCACATATGCACTATCCTGGAAATCGATTTCTTCAAATCCTTAAAATCGTTTTAACCAACTTTCCGGCTAAATTTCGGCGACCCCTATCTTGGTTCAATTCAACTCCACTTTATTTTCCGGTAACGTTGATTTATGTGGTGATGCGTTTAACCTCCCATGCATGAATTCTCCGTCTCCCTCTTTTTCTCCGGCGAACCCAACCCCACCCACCGCCGCCGCCAAGAAATCGAACCATCGTCGGAAAATCAAGATTCTCATAATCGCCGTTTCCGTTGGTGGGTTTTTGATATTCTACATCTTGGTTGCATTATTAACTATTTGTTTGAAAAGAAAAGGACGCCGACGGTGAGTGTGAAAGGCGCTGAAGCAGTTCCGGTGGCGGCGACGGAGGTGTGGCGAGTGGTAGTGGAAAGAATGGGGGAGGTGGGTTTTCAAGTGAAGATGATGACGGCGTGGGATTAGGAAGTTGGTGTTTTTTATGGGATAAAATCCCTAATTATTTGGGTTTTTAATTTGGTATGACCATGTTACCCAAATTAAAAGGAATTGTATTTTGACCGAAATAGCCCTGTGCATACATGCATTGTATTTTTTTCAACCGTTTTTAATATTTTAATTTAATAAAAAATCAATTAATTGTGGATCATTGATCTCATCAATCTACGGTTGAGATTGGTTAGCACGGTTAACACCAGTATCGTGGTTAGCAAATGAATAGGCCTATATATATATATATATATATAGGGTCGGGTTCATTTGTTAACCCGATTTTTTGTACTAACTTTATGAACCAAATTATGACCATTGATATTAAGATGAAGGGCTAAGATTAAAACCCATCTACATTAACTCTTATTTATTAGCCTTATAATAATTAATTATATTGAACATATATGATAGGGGTTTTTGAGGAAATTCACAACCCTTTTCACATTTAGTATTGTAACTCCCTCATTAAATAAATGTTACAATTAACAAAATAAAAAAAAATCAATAATGACATCATATATTTATTGTACATATATGAATGGGATGGAAAAAAGTAAAAGAATTTGTAATTGTTAAGTCAGATTTTATAGTAAT
This sequence comes from Arctium lappa, assembly GCA_023525745.1. NCBI lineage: Eukaryota > Viridiplantae > Streptophyta > Magnoliopsida > Asterales > Asteraceae > Arctium > Arctium lappa. Next base: position 12,503,575 of record CM042056.1, on the reverse strand, counting down.
CATTGTATTTATAGGCTTGGTCTAATACTGTGTTTAGGTTGCTTATTCTGTGTAGTATTGGCCAGGGTATTTAAGTCCCTTGTGGCTTTGTGTCTTGTAAGAAACTCACGCACATTCTATAGAAATTCATACCTTTGCGCTTTCAACTCTCTCTCTACTTTCTCTCTCTAAGATTTAGTTGATTTTGGGTTTATCAATTGGTATCAGAGCTATTCTAAATCTGAGAGAAACGTTTTTTTTTTACAAGGGACTTAAATACCCTGGCCAATACTACACAAAATAAGCAACCTAAACACAGTATTAGACCAAGCCTATAAATACAATGATTACTATAAAATCTGAGTTAACAGTAAGGGAACATGTATGAGCATGTATATGTCAAGAACCACTCCATTAGTGTTCATTTGAGAAAGTGAACTTATATGAAAATAAATAGACATATATCACGACTTAACATCTATGATCATTCATTAGAGTTCATTTTACATATTTGTTGAACGTATATGAACATATATGGGCATGCATATAACGAATGAACATCTATGATCTTCATTACAATTCATTTGAATCTGTTGAACGTATATGAACAATGTTGTTATAATCATCATACTACTAGATATTCATACAAGTTAACTCGTTCATTAGAATTCAGTCGATCAATGTTGTTATTTTGTAATCTCCCCTTCATTAATGGTCATTTTGTAACTCCCAAGCCAAAAAGTCTAGGAAAAAAAAACATAATGAAGTATCATTTCTACCCTTGAACATTTAACGATTTGTTCAAACCAACTAAGGATTAAAATGAATTCCTATTAGTTGAGAGTTCATAAAGTTAATACAAATTGGAAGGTTAACAAAGTAACCTCCCCCCCTCTCTCTCTCTCTCTCTATATATATATATATATATAATTATATATATATATATATAGAGAGAGAGAGAGAGAGAGAGAGAGAGGCAGGTTCAAACGAGAAGGTAGTCAATTTGCGAGAAGACGAGAAGGAATATGAGACACATAATTTATTAATTAAAAAATAGCATAAATAAATTTTTTTTTCAAAAAAATTAGGATAATTACAATTTGAATCGGATAAATCCTTAAAAATCTCATAATATCTTTTAAATTTATTTATTTTTTAATTTTAATAAATTCATAATATTTTTATCAAATTTATATTATTATTTTCTAGATAAAATCATAATTTTCATCAAATATCACATGTGATATCCATAACTAATTCATTATTTATTTCACCATTTTTTTCTTTATTTTTTAGATTTACGGTTTGAATCACATATGATTAACTTCGTTTAACATGTGATATATTATTATGTATCACATATGATCCACTAAGTGGATTTTTGTAAATATCACATATGATAATATATATCTGAATATAAATGAAATATAATCACACGTGATAATATTTACATCACAAAAAGATCTATAAAATATAAATATACGTAATCACATATGATTAACTAAAATATATACACTTATCACATGTGATAATATTTACATCACAAAAAAATCTATAAATAGAAGTATACATAATCACATATGATTAACGAAAACATATACAATTATCATATGTGATAATATTTACAGCACAAAAAGATCTATAAATACAAGTATACATAATCACATATGATTAACTAAAATATATACAATTATCACATGTGATAATATGATATGTGATATGCATAAATATTCATATAATGATATCACATATGATATTTGGTTAAAATTATGAATTTTTTTTTATTAAAAGTATATTTAGAAAAAAAAAATTAATAAATAAATTAATAAATAATTGAAATTAAAAAAATAAATAAATTTAAAAGATATAATGAGAATTTTAAGGATCTATCCAATTTAAAATGATAATTATCCTAATTTCTAAAACTATTTTTTATTTATGTTTTTTTAATTAATAAATTATGTGGTACACATTCAATCTTGTCTTCTCCCAAATTAGTTTACTTCTCGCATGATCCTCCCTATATATATATATATATATATATATATATATATATATAGGAGTAAGTTCATTTGAGAAATGCTAAAAATATGAGAAATAAAGAAATTATTCTAGCCCTTTATCTGGTCAACATTTGCGACTTTGACCGTGAAACACCGAATAATTTCTTGTGTGGTCTGTAGAAGATAGATGGGTAGTTTCGTAAAATACGCGGGACGAGTTCATATATGAACCTGTATGATTCACATATGAATTATATGTTCATATATGAACCAGTGTAATTCACATATGAACTCTTTTAACTGATTCATATATGAACTATACGTTAATATATGAATCAGTTAATTGGTTCATATATAAATCACAAATGTGCATATATGAATCAGTTAAAAGAGTTCATATGTGAATTACAGTGGTTCACATATGAACATACCCGTGAATTTATAAAAATTACGAAACTGTTATTCTATTTTTGGAATAGCCGCAACTTTTGACCCGTCAAAGCCGTAATTGTTGACCAGTCAAAGACGCAATATTTGGCCAAATGAAAAGTTAGGACTACTTCACTATTTATCATATATTTAGTGTTTCTCAAATGAACTTCCCCCTATATATATATATATTCATAAATTATCAATTTCGCAAGTTGCTATCGTGGAAATACCACTTACACAACTTGCTAAAATGTTATTTACCCAACAGTCCCAACTTGCTAAAGTGTTACTCCATGTGCCCTAAAATAAAAGTCCATATTTCTATTTTTGTTTGTTCTAAAATAAGTGGCAAATTTCAATCATAGATAACTAAATTCTCCAATATACTGTTAATTAAAGCACAAGTATTTAAAAGTTGTGAATAGAGGAAAATATTAAGGGTAAAGTTATTGGTTAACTAAAAATGATAATAATTTTGCATATTTAAAACTGTGTATCATTTCTATTTGTCGGTCAACATTTCACAAATAGCCTATAACAACTTGCTAAAATATTACCTTATGAATATTAAATTAATAAAAAGTAGATTTCACAGGTTGTTAAAGTGTTATTTTTGAAAGGGAAATTGGCTCAAAGAGCCACATTACACACGAATATTGGTCTCCTAGCCATTTCTCTTTCAATTTGACGAAAATAGACCTAGGTCCGCCATTGCGGACCTACAGGTCCGCTACCTGCCACAAAACGACAAAAAAGCCACGTTCCGAGCTAGATCCGCAATCGGGTCGGTTCAAGACAGGTTCGCAACGGTAGAGGACCTGCATGGTAGAGGACCTGCAGGTAGAGGACGTAGAGGACCTGCAGGTAGAGGACCTGCATGGTAGAGGACCTAGGTACGCCATTGCGGACCTAGGTACGCCATTGCGGACCTAGGTCTATTTTGGTAAATCATGGAGAGAAATGGCTAGGAGACCAATATGTCAATGTAATGTGGCTATTTGAGTCAATTTCCCTTTTTGAAATCATGGCTATTCTAGTCAACTGAATAAAATTGGCTATAAAATAAATTGTGAAGTCCAAAATAGCTATTTTTGGACATTAAAAGCATTTTAGTTGACATTATCTCATTACTCGTAAATCATAATATTTAAATTTGGGCAATACTAATGACACTCTTATTAATGTCAAAACCAGGTTAATTCATGCATTAAGAATGTGAAAAACAGGTTTTGATGTTGATGTGTGAGAAGAAAATCATTTATAAGGGTATCGTTAGCAAAGTAAAGGATCCCATTAACCTCCCCTTAAATTATCTCGAATGTCAACTAAAACATATTGATATTGTTATTTCATTAAACAATAGTCCAAAAGGGTTAAATGCACAATTATTGTATTTGTATTCACTAATATAAATGTATATCATAAAATATAGAGTAAATTACACCGTAGGTCCCTATGCTTTACTAAAATCTGGATATGCTCCCTATTTTAAAATAATTACATCAGGGATCCCTGTGGTTTGCATTTCGTTTCACTCTGGGTCCTATGGTTTGAATTTTGTTGCACTCTGGGTCCTGTGGTTTGTTGAAAATTGCATTATGAGTCTCTGCATTTCGTTGCACTCTAGGTCCCCAGGGACTCAAGGTGAAACGAAATGCAAACCACAGATATCCCTGATGTAATTATTTTAAAATAGGGACCATATCCAGATTCTGAGTACACCACAGGGACCTGGTGTAATTTACTCTAAAATATAGAATACAAGTGGTGGTTTTATTTATGATTACGGAAAAGTGGTTAGTGGCAGTGTGGCACCAAGCAATGAGTGGTTACCATCATGAATAAGACAAAAGATGAGAGGGCTAACAATGACTTTTTACTTACTCAAAGAATCTATTATTTATTTATTTTAGAGTAAATTACATTGGTGGTTATTGTGGTTTGTTCAAAATTTGGATTTGGTTCCTAAAACAAAGTATCTACACTGATGATCCATAACTTTTCATAGAGACGTTTCAATCTTTTTGGAGGTGTCGTTACACCTAAACCTTTTGATTACAATGCAAAGTGATATAACAAATATGCATATATACAAATTACCGAGACGGTGATATGACATATTATTTTTATTTTCTAGTACGTGAGGCACTACTGTGTGCTATAATTTTGCATTCGTTAATTAAAGATTCTAAACAACGTAAAACTGTTCATTGAGTGAAGACTAAACAATGTAAAATTAGACCCCAAAATTTTGGGGGACCTGTTCAAAATCACACATTTAACATGCTAAAGAACGACTCTGACTTTTCAATTTCAAACGCTCATGGTTCCTGGAGTTAACAATAGTTAACAACCGTTATGAAAGACAAATCAGTCTTTGGAAAACTACAGGGACCAATTTTAGGTTGGGTATTGAAAGTTACATACGGTTAATGTGAACTTCTTTTCATTTCCTTTATTTTTTTAAACATGATATTTTTAACACGAAAGTCATTTTGCCAATTTAATAGTTTTTAAAATAAATATAAAATTTTTTATTTAATATGTACTTTAATTTAGAAAATTTGATTTGTGATGGGATATATAAAAAAATTAATACAAAATTTAAAAAAAAATAATAATGAAGCACAATTAATTTTAGAGTAAATTATACTTTTGGTCCTTCTAGTTTATCCAAAGACTGATTTGTTCCTCATAACAGTTACTAACTAACGGTATTAACTCCAGAGACCATGAGTATAATGAAATTGAAAAGTTAAGAACTATTGGTATAGATAATTCATTTTAGAAACCAAATCTAAATTTTGATCAAACCATAGGACCACCGGTGCATCTACTCTTTATTTTATGGGTACTTTTGTCATTTCATATATCACATGGGCTTCAATGGCCCAACAAGGGAGATGGGATGCAGAATCTTGAGTCGACAGTCGAACAATCGACAAGTGACTGTAGCCTTTTGTAGATGTTGATGTTGTATTTTCCATTTTATTTTAATTAACGCCTAAATATCTAAAATGTCGTTTTAAGGAAAAACATTCATCCTTATTATGTGTATGATAAGGTCATGTAATTGAAAATGTCTAATGTTTTTAAGTTTATCATTGGTTGCTCAATCTACGTAGTTCTCATCCCTTGACTGTCATTCTTTCTATTCTTCTCATTGATGCTTTGAACTTGTCCAAACCGTGCAATCTTCTTTCTCTATATTTATCATTAATATGGGTAATTCCCAATTCCGTTCACATAGACCTTGTTTGGTATTTTCTCTAACATAGTCCAACCACATGTTCATCTAAGCATCCTCGTTTATGCAATTTCCAATTTCCTCTTATGGGTCTTAGTTGTTGCCTAACACTTCGGCTCATGCAAAATAGTTGGTCTAATGGTTGTACCATAGAATTTACCAATGTTCTAAAAAACTCGCCACACAGCCGCCATGGCGCGCCATGGCACCAAGTCTTGTGTGTCACGCCACGTTAAGCCCATGGCACGCCATGGCCTAATGCGCGGTTATTGTAATGAGATATTTGATTTTCTTTACGTTTTTAATGTCTTATTTGCAAGTTTTTTATATATACAACCTAATTTAACTTCTCTATTACTATTGACTTACTGAGTAACACTACAAAACATATGTTTTAATATATAATATTATATATGAAATAGAAATTTGACGCCACAAGTCACGCCTTGAAAACGTCATGGCTTCGCCATGGCTCCTAAGGCTTGAGGCTTGGCCTCGCCGCCACGCCATGCCTTACACCATTTAGAACCTTGGAATTTACCCTTTAGTTTTAGTGGGAGCTTCTTATCACAGTGCATCCTCATTGCAACTCTCCACTTTAGCCATTGTGCCTTTATGTGATGTGTTACATCATCCTCTATCTCTATCTTTATTTGAATCATGGAGTTTAAATATTTGAAACTGTCCTCTTAGGGTACCTTTTGCACCCCCCCCCCCTAAATGTTGACTTCCACCAATTCGTTGTTGAGTTATCCATTGAAATTGCACCATGTGTATTCTGTCTTAGAGCATCTCTAACAATTTTTTCAAAATGGAGAAATAGGGCCTTTGAGCAATTTTTTGCTCCAACAGATTCTCCAAAATGAGGAAAGTAGGAGAGGGAGTGTAAATTTATACAAATTTGGAGAGTTCCCCAAAAATGATTACCATGAGAAAGATATTTTTTATTATATTCCACCAATAAGATTCTTTGAAATGAAATGATTATAAGAGAGTGATAATATTTTATTAAATATATGAAATATTTTAATAATATAATGATGATGTAATCTCCAAAATGGATAATATATTGGAGTTACGTGGAATTTTTTTTAGAGATTTTATACTTTGATTCTCCATTTCGGAAATATTTTGGAGAATCTGTTGTAGATGCTCTTAGATTGCCTAATACATAAATCTTGTGCTTCCAAAGTCGCCATCTAATGCTACAACCTATTGTTGACCTCTACCCGTGACTGTTAGGTCGTTTTATTGTACATAATTACATATTGTAGTGTTTAATTAGTCGTTTTGCAATTTAGATTCGGTTGAAATGTACATTTTAGTGTAAATTGCATTGTATCATTCATCCATATCGAGTAAGATCGAAGGGAGCCGACTGGAGGAAAAGAAGGCAAGAGAAGAAGAAAAACAGAGAAGAATGCAAAAAAGAAACAACACAAACGACGCCAAAGTCAAAGAAATTTGGGACGAGTTGTGCATGTTTGGCAGAAGGAATGGCATCAATGGCATCGAGAATGCCCAATAAAAAGGAAAGTTGCACAGGACACGAGTCGTGTTTGAACTCTAAAAAGATTATCACGATCCGTACCAAACATAAAAGGAGATGTAATCCGATATTTTTGCACTATTTTAGACCCACCTTTTGTACTTCCATTATTTTAATATGCATTATGCAAGCTTGTCCCCCAACACATTTTTAAGATGATTTATGTAAGGAAAGTTGGGATCCATATTCCCATGCCTTGACCAAATCATGATCTATAGATACCTTCTCTTTCCTATTTCTAAAAGAATTTAGTTTTGTTCTTCATTCTTGGGATGTACTTCTCCAGATTTTGAGAATTACATCCCAAGTGCTATTTGTTTATTTTTTTTAATAATTTTATTTAGAGGTTACTTCTGAATCGCTAAAAGATGAATCTTGTTTGGCAAAAAATAAGTCTATCTCTTAATGGTTCCAAAACCCTCTGAATAATTATGTATCTTGGACGTCCCTTAACAATTCAGCGCCCTAATTTCATTTTGAACAATTAGCAAACAGGCAAACAACCATATTTCATTTTACGCTATATCATAAGAGCCTTTTAGGTGGTATTTGTTTTTTAAGAGGTGCTGAAGTCTTATTTCACTTCTGATTTTTAAGAGGTGGTGCTGAAGACTGAAACCTGAATAAAAAAGACTGTTTATTTTTGTAAGTTGAAGTCTGACATATGAAATCTAGCAACAAGACTCTAGCCCTCAATTTAAAACCAAATAATGCATGATGCATGCAACACAAATACAAAAACTTTGCAATTACAGAATTATTGACTGCTAAATACGATCAAGTGATCATCCTCTAACATTTGACCGAAAGATAATAGGGTGTAATATAACAAGAGAATAATTAACCAAGAGGGCGATCACTTTTTTCTTCTTCAAAATATCACCTTCAAGAAATTCCAACATAAATTCAAATTACTGTGTGAATCACCAAGTGAAACATAACCCTAATGCTTCAAACATAACTGTGCTAATGCTTTAAACATAGTTGTGCTAATGCTTCAAATCACTGTGCTTATGTTTCAAACATAACCCAACTTCAAATCAAGCAAGATATGCAATTACAATAATAACTAGAGGTGTTCGGGGTGCGGTTTGGTGCGGTTTAGGGCAAAACCACAAACCACATTGCATATGCGGTTTGAACATTTTTCCAAACCGCAAACCGCACCGCATATACCTCAAACTGCACCAAACCGCACCGCATTGCGGTTTGTACCTTACGCACTTTACACCTACAATTCAATAATTATAAGATCAAAAATTCATTTTAAAATCAATGATAACGTGACCATGGTCCAAAAAATAAAAATATTCATTACGTCTGATTCATAAATACATATTATATAAATATTGCAATTATTCTATATATACGTATATGTGTGTAATATATAAAATTAAAAATATATACATATATATAATGTGCGGTGCGGTTTGATAACTCAAAACCGCATAGTGCGGTTTGGTAAAAATGCAAACCGCAAACCGCACCACGAAAGTTCTAAACCGCAGGTGTGGGCGATTTATGCTGTTTGACGGTTTAGATGAACACCCCTGTTCATAACTTTCAGCTCTTTACATAACTTTACCTAAACACAAATGATTTTTGCTATAACAGAAAACACAAGATGATTTTAAGTAACAATATGTCAATGCCTTACAGACTTTAGTATCCTAAAATATCATTCATTAGCATTAGCAGTATGAATGGTTTTGACAAACTCAACAGCCATTTACAAAAGAAAATAGAACCAACAACAAGCTGTGAGAACGAAATCAAAGCAAAGGATTGAATAAAATAAAAACAAGTTGTTTTGTTTCATAATCCAACACCACGACAGCTTCCCTCTCTTTTGATTTCGTAAAAAACAAGTTGTTCTTTCGATTTGGTCCTTGTTTTCCCTCTTTTGATTTCGTAAAAAGCAAAGCAAAACTGTGGTTCTTTCGATTTCGTCCTCATTTTCCCTCTCTTTTAATTTCGTAAAAAGCAAAGCAAAGTTGTGGTTCACTTGATTTCCAGCAGCAGCAACAACAACAACAAAAGAAAACGAGGGACAATACTGATCGATTGAAGGAATCATTGGCTTGGCACAAGATTTAGGTCAAGAAGATTTGGAGATCGACATAAATCAAAACCACAAGGACGAAGGACAAAGCAAATTGGAGATCGACTCGATTTAGGTTTGAGATAGGCGAGAAGTGTGGATCTGAAAAGAAAATAAGAGGATAGGCTACCATTTTTTTTCTCTCCAGATGATTTTAAGTGATAAGTGGGTCTGAAAATATAAAGAAAACAAACGGTCTGAATTTATAAATGTTTGACCGAATAAGTGATAAGTGACCATTAAGAGCTGAAATTAAAAAAAAAAAACAAGGCCTTAATTATTTTGCACCAAACCATTCAGCCAAACACCCCCCTAAGATTTTGGTATTAGAGTTTTGGTTTTTACGGTTTATGGCCCAACGGAAGTTGGGATACGATTGGATACAATACTATTGTTCCCTATGATCAGTTGTATGCTACAATACTTGTATAACACGTGCGGTTAATTTAGAACACATCAGTGATACATCATCATGGCCTAAAGTACTTGTTGCGTCCTCGAACTTCTCGATGAGGCATCTAAGGAGATGGAATGCCTCAATCCTTAACCTCCCTGGCATGAAATCAAAATGGTATTTTGTCACACCTTATTCATGTTGCACCCTGGCCTCAATCACTTGCTCCCATAATTACCACAAAGTTATGCATCCCATATGTTTTAAATTTTTAATAGTGTGGCAAAACCACACTGAGCCTCCACTCTACATGCATCTTGTCAGTATCAAGCGCAACGTTAAAGAGCTCTGTCAGACACTGCACACCCGCCTCCCCTAGACATCGTCATACCTCAATGGGGATCTAGTTCGAGCCTACGACCTTACCTTTCCCCATCGTCCTTAACGCTCCATTTCAATTCCTTTATGTTAATCCGCCAACAAAAACGGCAATCGTGTAGCTGTTGATGCCCCGCTACTCCATCTGCCTTCTCTCTTTTCTTTGCCTCGTTAAATAACCGACAAAATCAATTACCTCATATCTCCTTAGCGTTGCCATCCTTTACCAAAGCCCGCTCATGAATTTACTTTATAAGAAAAAATTAAAAAATAAACATTGTGATATCAAGAATCAGAAAAGCAGACAAGTTTGATTACTTTAATCATAGAATATTAAAATCAGTTTAGCAAAACACTAAAATCCAACAATGACTTTAAATCTAAATGATCAAGTTTGCTGAACACCTATAACAGTAACAGCCCCTAACATAGATCACTATAACTAATACATGATGAACATAATAAACACTCACAAACGGAGGTCTCTAGATGCCACATCTTTGGCTTATTGACCTCCAATTTATTCACAATACAAACATATGCAAACGATAAAAAGTAAACGTTTTCAGACCCCCGACCATCGGTGGACAAAAACACCCGCATTTCTAAGACCATGGAAAAGGTTCAGGCAGTCATTGCAGCGGCTATTTCTGCAATCGACACCCTCAGAGCAGCGGATAAACACTTCGTCAACATGACAAATTGCTCCGCTTTCAAACAACTCAAACATGACTTTCAACTGTCTCACACCTGCATTCATCATAAGCACCACAAAATCTCCATCTTTTGCTGTTTCCTTGAACCACTTGATGAATTCAAACCCCTCTCCATGCAATGGAGCCTCCAAGTAATCACCATGGTTAAGACCAGGGGCCAAGATTTCATCTTCAACAAGGCCCGGGTGATAAACAAAGGTCACACCAGGCTTTTTGACGTAAGAAGAAAGAGCAGACATATTGTGATCAACCACAAACACATTGAATGCTTGTGGATGGATAGGATAATTGGGTCCCAATTCGGCCGTGCCCATGTTGATGTAAATCAACCGGTTTCTTGATGAAACATTCACGAATTTGGGCAAGAAAGAAACCTCTTTCTCAAATCGTCCCAACTTTTGATCCATAAGTGGTTCAATATGCTGCATGAAAGGCTCGTTTCTTGAAACAGATGGACATTCGCTAGGAAGCCTATAATCCCCAAAATGGGCAACATTACTCAATCTTTTTTTGAACACGATTAGAGCAAAAGATCCAATCCCACAAACATGGAGAATCTCGGAGCTTCTTAAGAGCAACGAAACAGGGGTGGCAGACCTCACTAAGCTACCCATATGGAAGTTAGAAAAACCCACAAGCAAAGCACCAATGCCACCGGGTCGTAAAACACGCTCAATCTCTAGCACGAGAAGAGCTGGGACAGGAACCCTACCAAAGGTTCTAGAGAACACGAAATCAAAAGAGTTGACTTTGAAGTCCAGTTCGTGCTCGATTTGTTTCTGTAACAGGGATGTAATCGGGTTTTTGTGAACCCTAAATACATCAGAGAATCCTAATTCTCGCAATGTCAACAAATCCGAATCCGAACCCTCTCCTACACACAATGCTCTTGCATCAAGGCTTAACATATCTTTGTTTATAAGCTCTTTAACCACACCAAGAGTCAAATTCTTACCGCCAGCATACCGTACAGAAAGTTGAGCTTGTTCTTGTGAAATCTCATGTGTGTTCATGTGTGGATATGTGATCAAACCAATATCTAACGAACATTTATCTAGATTCACCAAAATCGGCTCATTTGTTCGAATTTCATAGGCCATACGAGTGAACGAGATCATAATCATAGCCAACACAAAACAGAAAATCCCCAGAATCAATCGCCTGGCCACCGCGCCGCGATGCATTTGCGATTTTAGGGCTTTGAAAGCCATTGCAAAAAAAAATTGCAATTCCACACGATTTGATGTCAATCGTTATCGATTGAAGCAACCACGCTTACAACTTACGAGAGATCGAAGAGTTAAATTAAATTGAACAACCAAATTGGGGAAAACGGGAGTGATTTAGCGAGTACAAAACCTGGAGGAGGTGTGATTTCCACCCACGAGTAATGCCGTTGAATTTTGGAACCCTAACCAAGCCTTCATCGGAGTTCTTCTCACCATTGTCGTCTCGAACCACTTCTGATTCATGTTAGACCTAAATTTGAAACCCTACATCATCAAATTTGAAATCGAAATCCTTACATATTGAAATTAGCAAGGGAAATGAGTTGGATTGATGAGAAAGAAGAATCAATAGAACAGTAATGGTGGATCTGGAGGTTTGTATGGATCGAAAGCGATTTGAGTTAAATGTGTGTGTTTATTGAAGAAGCGGGAATCATGGCCCTTCACTCCCATCCCAATGAATAAGGTTAACACCTGACTCGCTGATGGTTGCCTGGTTGACTCACCAGCAGTGTTTTAATCATTTTATGTTATTTTATCGATTTTGTTTTGTTTTTTACTTGAACATAATCAATTTTATGATTTTGATCTTTATGGGTTTTTAATAGGGCAAAAGGAAAAAAAAAATCGATGAAAGGATTAAAATGTCTCTTATTTAACGGAATTTTTTAATGGTCGTTAAAAAGAGGAACCAAATTTGAAAGTTTTTGCAAAATCACGATGGCTATCTTATAATCTTGAAACTACAAGGACGAAAAACGTTATCTTTGATAAACTACATGGACCAAATTTGTAGTTTACTCTAAGAGGGGGGGGGGGGGGGAGTTTGTTTCAAAAAAAAAAAACTCTTGGCTATTTAAGTCTCGGTCAGACTTTTTTTACATTCAAACTGTTTTTTTTCCAGTTTTCAGAATCTCTTAATTTTTAAATACATTTGAAATAAGAAAATTGTGACCTAACTTCTTAAAACCTCCTATCGCCGCCTCAGTTCATATGCCCTCTTTCTCTTAAGAGGTTTTCAGACGTTACAAAAACCAACAGTCTTGTTGATTCATAGTTCAGACTTTAACACCCACTCTTATTTATCAGAAGTGAAATAAGACTTCAGACTTCAAAATCTTAAAAAACAAACGCCACCTAAAACTAATTTGGATCATATTATGATTGTTTAATACGAGATTGTACATGAGTAAGTTGAATATAGTTTTGATTAAAACATAAATCAAACGTCTTGATATGTTTCAGCTTTCTCAAAATAAATTGAAACACAACTATTATCAACATGAAGGTGAAGGTTGCTTGACACAATATTTCAGCTTTTTCAGTAAATTTTACATTCAATACAACTTAAATGCGATACGGAAATATAAAGAGTTAGAGGGGGAAAAAACACTTAGGGCGTTTGGTTCGCTGGATTCCGCCGGAATCTGATGGAATTGGAATAGTCAATTCCATTGACCAAATTTCAAAAGATGGTTGTTTGGTTACCGATGAAATGGAATTGAATTCCATGAATTCCTTTAATCATGGATTTGGTCATTCCTTCTTAAAATGGATGGAATTGAATTCCATTCCATCAGATTTTCTCAAAATGACACAAATACCCTCCTTACCTTTTCTAAAACCTCCTCTCTCTCTCTCTCTCCTCTCTCTCCTCTCCTTCCTCTCTCTCCTCTTTCTATCTCTCTCTATCTATCTCCTCTCCCTCTTCTATATCTCTCTCCTCTCTCCCCCCTTTCTCTCTCCTCACTCCGCATTTAAAAAAATAAAAATAAAAGAAAGGGTATTTTTGTCATTTTTCAGAATTTCATTTCAATTCCTTTACAAACCAAACAGACAAATTCCAATTCATTTGACTGATTACATTTCATTCCTGCTAACCAAACACTTGGTCAAACCTTGATAACATTTTATTCCAATTTCTTCCAGATTCCAAATCCTTAGACATATTACATTCATTCATAAATCATTTTGCGAACCAAACGCCCCTTACATTTATTGTCTTTCATCCAATCTTGGCAACTCAATTTTACTCAAGCCCACCTCAAAACCACAATCCATTAATTATGATGTGTTATTTTAAAGTGAAACGAATTGTTTGTACAATCATATGATAAAATGTTCAAATATATGATAAATTTTAAGTTCTACTAATATGATTGATAGAATATTTTATAATTTTTGGAAATTCCTTTTTGATGAAGAGTTGTATTAATTTTTTATTTTCATTTTACAATAAAACTTTATATTTCGGTTAAATTTGGTAAATTAGCTGATATGTTGATGGCTGAAAAACTAACTGTTAGATAAGCTACCTGATAAATTAATTACGTTTGGATTAAAAAATTCAAAATAACCAAAAAATACATGTTAAAAAATTTGTCAGTTTTAACATTTCATAATATATTTAAAACAAATAAGTAATAATAAAATATGCAAGCTAGATGGTAAATATATATATATATATATATATATATATATATGTAATATGTTAATTAATAAAATTTTAATTTAATTATAAATATATATAGATATATAGATATAATTATAAAAATTTGAATTTGTACAATCAAATATGAATTTTAGAAAATATATAGATTAAAGGATAATTTTAAATAACCTTTACATATCCATACTATATTATAAAGATGACATAAAAAACTCTTAATTACAACTCATTAAGCTTTATGTACTATCATTTAAAGCTATCTACTTAAAATCTTTTAAAAATAACTACTAAAGCCTAATGTACTACCTGTAAAGTTTTTAACCCTAATTAATATATATCATTCTTATCCTCCAAAATCCTTATCTCTAATCCCCAAACCCTAAAATTATGAAATTTGAATTCTGATAAACATAATCAAAACAGGATAAACATCTCAATTTAAATATAAAAAATTTAAAATATCTATACTATATTATAAAGATGGCATAAAAAACTTTTAATTACAACTCACTAAGTTTTATGTACTATCATTTAAGGCTATCTACTTAAAATCTCTTAAAAATAACTACTAAAGCCTAATGTATTATCTGTAAAGCTTTTAACCCTAATTAATATATTTCATCTTTATCCCCTAAAATCTTTATCTCTAATCCCCAAACCCTAAAATTATGAAATTGTAATTCTGATAAACATGATTAAAACATAATAAACATCTCAATTTAAATATAAAAAAATTAAAATATATAAGATAATTAATGAATTTTAACAAACTACTTAATTTTTTTTATATAAAAAACATTATATTGTTAACCTAAATTAAACAAATTTATATATAAAAAAATCATTATCACTCAATAAAAACCATCCAAAATCGTACTGTAAATCAATAAAAAACAAAAAATAAAAATAAACATTAAAATCGTGATGTATCTCGCTGTATTGCGCGAGTACGCTTCTAGTATTATGAATAAAAACAAGTTGGTCAACTTTATATATCTTAATCAGTTAATACTTTATCTAAAAAAACAATTATTCAATTAAATATTGTATTAGAATACTTATCAAAAATTTATTGTTTATGAAATAAAAAAAAATATAGCTTTAACTTTTGTGTAATTTATAAAAAACGTTTTTAAAATTGTTATATTTACTTTTTGACGACTAAATATATTAAACAATAATAATAATATATAAATAATTGATAAGATTAATAACTTTAATAATTAATACTAATGAATAATTTACAATTAAAACTAATTAATAATCTGAAATTAATATTAACTAATAATTATTAATTAATTATAATAAATTAATATTAATATTAATGAGAGTAATAAGTGGAAAACATTGGCAAATTGTTTTTGTTACTTGTTGAAACGTTAGTTTTGAATTATTTTAAATGGTGTTTCAATAAGTTAGTTTGTAAGCTATTTTCCGTCCAATCAAACATGATTTCTATAATAAGTTCAAAACAAATATGGCTTTCACTACATTACACATTATACATGTAATAACCGAGTTCATTTGAAATAAATATAGAGTTGGGGGAGTGGTTGCTCAAAAGCCCAAAAGTGTGAGGGGCTAGTAAAGTTGAATAAGATGAATTTAACCCTAGAGACTTATCTCTCATTCCTTAGTTGCGGCTGAGAACTATTGTTAGATAGGAGGTTGTAGGCGATTTTGGAGAAAAAAAAAAGCAAAGGGACAAGATGCAATTAAAATCAAGCCTACATCAATCTCTTCAAGGTAAGTTTCTCTTGGTTGGTGCCTCCTATTGTTGAAAATGTATGAATTATCATATGTGTCTTGATTAGAAAGGGGGGAATCTGTGTTTTTGTTCTTTGGAAAAATAAATGGAGTTTGAGCCATATGAATCTATCTCATATCGCTTGGGGTTAATGGGTTGGGAGGTGTTAGTTTTGGTGGGTTTGCGTGGCGGTTCCGACAGTTGGAAATCGTTTTCCCCGTAAGGGTGGTCGAGTCATCGCCACCGCCCAATTATCGGCCTAGCCGAACTAGATAAGAAGACCCGGGAAGATCCCGGGAGTCGTTCGATCGGGAATGACTCCATACAACCCGGGAGTTCGGGAGTAAGGGGACCCGGGCGGGGACCCCGGGAGACGGGGCGCCCAGGAGTTTCAATCCCTGGGAGGCGAGGGTGGAGGCTCGAGCGGGACCCAGGAGGCGAGGAGCCCGGGTGGAGCCGAGAGGGCGAGACCGGGGGAGACCCGGGAGTTGAGTGACCCCGGTGCACAGCCGGGAGTCGGCATATGAGAGTGAGGTCTCAGGAGGTGGGTCGGTTAGTATCTTTTGAGACCTGAGTTGGTTTATTTGTGTTCCTTTATACCTTAGGTGGCCCGCTTAAGGAATTTAAGCGTGGGTAAGAAGGTCCTTGCAAGCAGGTGAGCTTTTCTAACCAAAAACTTTATTGTTGATGATTACGTAATAGTTTTTATATGTGAGATTTTGTTAAATGCGAGTTATGCTTTATCCTTTAATGCGAGTTATTAATTTATCGTTTTTGATATGTGGAGATGTATGCATACATTGTTGTTAGCGAAATGGCCAAGTCGGGGGGTATGTCTCGCCTGTGCTCATACCGGGGGGTGCGTCCCGTATATGTCATTGGGGGGGAGGGGTGTCCCAAATAAGGCAGTATGAGACAGATATGCTGTCACCTCCGCATGAAGGTAGTGTGTGCCAGAAGCGTGTTTGTAAGTATGATGTTTTATTTTAAAAGTTGAATTGGTTTATAATTCAATAAAATTTTTATGTAACTTTGGCGTGAACTGTATTAGAGGGAACTCACTAGACCTTTCGGTCTAACCCTAACTTTTTCCAAACTAAAAACCTTTTTCATGAAAGTACCCGACAGAGGGTTCTAGCAAGGACAAAGAGAAGTTGTAGGCGAGAAGCGTGGCGTGGGCGAAGATTGTTTGCTAGATCCTGGATTTAGTTAATCCTGTATTAAATCTCAGTTGTGTAATATGTTGTTTCCACAAACCTTGATATTTGAATTGTTGTTTTGGGGCCGTTTGGCATTTTTTTATATTAAAGTCGATTATGCGTTATTTATGGATTTCGGGTTGTTATAGTACATCTGGTTAATTTAAATTGTTAACATGTGTTCTTTTTTAAATTTGTTTACAAAATCTTAAAATTAATTTTAATGTTATGAAAATGTGACAATTTCTTATCATTGTTTCTTTTAACTAAAATTTCTTTCACTGGAGATACAAAATACATAGTTTAGATACGAAAATTGAAATCATTTGCAACCAAGACATTCTAAAGAAGAAGACTTAGATCATTTTTTTTTCAATCTGGTTTTTGCGTATGATGTTATACATACATGTATTTATATTAAAATTATACATTGAAAATGTAAAAAAATAAGTTTTGATGTTAAGATATGTGAGGAAAAATTAGTAAATAAGTATACACAAGAACAAAGTCAGGATTTGGATTCAGGATGATAATATTAAAAGTTATACTAATTAGTCAACTAAAAAGTCTAATTTGATTCAACTTTATAGATTTATATATAAAAATATATAATAAATAAATTAGCCAAAGATGTAATCCAAACTCTTAAATTCTAAAAATCCAATTGCTATTTTCCTCAAATAACATCCTCAATTCAAAGTAAATTAAAAAACCAAAACCATAAATAGTTATAAAAAAAAGACTAATCAAATTGGTAAAAAAAAATATTCGTTCTTGATAAAAATGGGTCTTTAGAACTATTGTTTTTCCGAATATGAAGGTTTTATTTATTATTATTTAAATTAAATGAATATGGAATGAGGGAGAGAAAATCCATGTTACAAATTAGCTAAATAATTTTTTTGCAAAAAACTTGGGTGGTCCTTGGCTTATCTTGGGCCAATGGTGGCTCTGGGTCTTTATTTAGCAAGTAAGATTGTAATAGCTTAGAGATTGCTTAAAATAGAGAGATAAAAAGTTAAAATTTTTAAGAGTATCTCTAATGGCTTCTTCGAAATTTTTTCAAAATGGAGAACCAAAAGTTAAAATCTCTAAAAAAATTTACATTCATCTCTAAGGGTGCGTTTGGTTTACAGACTGGGTGGGACGGGACGGGACAGAAACTTACTGTCCCACGTTTGGCGTGACATGGGACAAAACAAAAATTCACTGTCTCACGTTTGGTGCGACATGAGACAGGGACAAGGACTGGACAGAGTGGGACAAGATGGGACAAAAAAGGGTATTTTCTTGTTCCACCAAAATAGGTGGAACAACATGGGACAAAAGTGAGACATAAACTAAAAATCACTAATCTAACGTCATTTGATATATAATCCTAATATGGTATTAGTCTTAAGGCTCACCACTACCCATCACCGCCACTATCACCATCGACGGCCACCAGTAGCCACCGCCAACCACCGTTAACCACCTCTATCTATTTCTCCACCATAACAACCTCCTCCTCCACATCCACAACCATCGGCCATCGTCACCTCCGCTACCATCATCGACCACCTCCACTAACACCGATCACCACCACCTATGACCGTCACCACCATCGACGGCCACCGGTAGCCACCACAGACCATCATCGACCACCTCCACTAACACCGATCACCACCACCTATGACCGTCACCACCATCGACGGCCACCGGTAGCCACCACAAACCATCATCGACCACTTCCACCTCTTCCTCCACTACTACAACAACTTCATCCACCATCGCCCATCGCCACCTCCACCGATCACCACCACCCATTGTCGTCGCCACCACCGACGCTCACAGCCAACCATCGTCGCTCGTATTCAACCACCGTCGGTGACCTCCGCTTCTTCCTCCACTACAATAACCTCTATTACCACTGTCCACCGCCACCACCACTATCATCGTCGACCACCTATACTTCTACGACATCAACCACAAGTACAACAACCTCTTGCACCACCACTATCCACTATCTTTCACGTTCTTTACAACTACCGTCAATCACTGACCACCCATCGCTTTTATCTTTACGTGTCGCTTCAACTATGTATCGACCAATTCATTAAGATCTTCCAAATTGAACAAAAATATTATATTTTCCTTATATAAATCGGATTTTTTCGAACTATTATCAATTATTTCAGATTCTTCATTCAAATTTTCTACCATTGTTTTTGTAAGTATTTATATGTATGAAAATTGTGTAAAAAAATAAAAATGTTTTTTAATTAAATTATTTAAAGATATACTTTATTTGTGTTATTTATAATTATTATATGACATACAAAATCATCAAACAACTTTTAGGGAAACTTGTCCAGTTCTGTCCTATCCAGTCTTAGTCGTATCAAACACAAGACAGACAATTGTCTTGTCCAGTCCAGTCCTAGCCTCTTGTCCTGTCCTGTCCAGTCCTAGCCTCTTGTCTTGTCCTGTCCAGTCCTGTCCAATCATGTCTGCATACCAAACGCTACCTAATAGATTCTCCATTTTAGATAATCCAACATTAATTATAATTTTAAAATATTCCACTCATTTATTAAAATATTGTTTTTCTCTCTACATATTTATTTTCAAAGTTTCGGATTGGTCCTCCCACTTGGTAATCATTTTTGGGTAATTTTCATATTTGGAGAAAAAACTCTTCTCTCTCATACTTTCTCCATTTTGGAGAGAGTTTTGAGGAAGCTGTTTGAGCACAAATTTAGTTCCAAAATCCTCATTTTCTCCAAAATTGATAAGTTGTTGGAGATGCTCTAAAAAGTTATAGTCATCTCTAATAGATTATCTCGTTTGGAGATTACATAATTAATTATATTATTAAAATATTATTTATCTTTTTTAAACATTTAATTTAAAAAAAAAATTATCAATAGAATGAATAAAAAAACATTTTTCTATCAGAAGTAATCATGTTTTAAAAAATATCTAAATTTGAATATTTTCATCATCTCTCTTATATTCTTTCTCCATTTTAAAGATGATTAAGGAATTTATTGGAACAAAAATCCTTAAAATCTTCATTTTATAGAATATGTTAATATTAGAGTACTCTAAGAGCGTCTCCAAAATGAAGATTTTGAGAATTTTGACTAGTATTTTGCTCTAATAGATACATCAAAATGGAGAAAATATAGAGATGGTGAAAATTTTCAAGTTTAAAGAACTCATCGAAATGATTATATAGGAAAGAAATATGATTTTTTATTGATGAGAATTCCTGAATTTAAGCATTTATTATATAAAATATTATTTTATTAATAATATTGAATATTTTAATAATATAATTAATATACAATCTCTAAAATAAAATAAAAAACTATTAAATTTTAATATAATATTTTTAAGTTTTGACTTTTAATTGTTGTTTTAGAAAAAAATTTAAAACTTTTACTTGATGGTCAAATAAATATTCGTTTGACCTACGTTTGAGTCCGAGTCAACTCAGAGGTGGGTTGAAACATGGGAGTTAAGTTGAGTCGAGAAGTGTGTGATTTTTTGTCGGTGGGGAATGTGTGGATGCCGGATGGGATACATGGAGGTGAGTTCATGTCCTATCGTATCGGTATCATTAATTCTTTTTTCTAATTATAATATTTTTTTTACGGAAAATTGACCCAAATGGGCCAATGGAGGGGTTGAATTGGCCTCCTAGTCATATCTCTACCGAATTTATTGAAATGTCCAAAAGGTCTTCATTTGCTACCAAGGTCTCCATTTGCGTCCAATGGCTCCATTTGCACCCAAGGGCTCCATTTGCGTCCCTAGACACGTGTGCAACTGTTATTGGCTCGAAATAGGTTTTTCCATGTATATTGGTTGGTTTGTTATTTATTCACGTTTTTAGCAAATGGAGCCCTTGGGTGCAAATGGAGCCCTTGGGCACAAATGGAGACCTTGGTAGCAAATGGAGACCTTTTGGACATTTCAATAAATTCGGTAGAGATATGGCTAGGAGGCCAATCCAACCCCTCCATTGGCCCATTTGGGTCAATTTCCCTTTTTTTACCGCCTAAATTTACAAAAATATAAATATTTCAAGTAAATAAAGTATTTTTTTTTAAACTAAAATAATTTATAGTCTTCAAGATATCCTCTATAATATTTCTAAGATCAAAATATTTAAAAAGAATTATATTTAATTTTAACAGATCATTTATTTTAAAGATTACAATATTATTATATTATATAATTTTAATACATTTTTAAAATAATTTATTTAAAATAATAATTATTTAATTTTATTGATGAGAATGAATTAAAAAATTAATTTATCTCTTCACACATCAAGTGTTAGATGCTTTTTCTATACTTGAGTTTTCTTTATTTTAAAGAACTATATCGAGAATATGTTGGAGCCAAATATAGAAGAAAAGTTGTATTTTCTCTATTTTAGAGAATTTGATGGAAATGCTCTAATAACACCAATAACAATAAAAAAATGAAGCATTATGTTATCAACTTATTAAGATGTCCATCTTCTTTATTGCACGTCGTTTAAACAATGTCAATTAGTATAATTCCAATTGCAGATACCATATAATTTAAGGCTCATTGTGATGTGTGTAATAACCCTAGTCCTTGTTTGAGAAACCTTAGAAGTTTAAGGGGGGGGGGGGGGGGTGAAGGTGACTTTTCCCATTTTTAGGGACTAAGGTGTAAATAGGGTTCTACAGAGAATAAAACCCTCAATTCACCCTCATTTTTAGCTATTACGTTTTTGAGGTGAAAAAAAGAGACTTAGGGGAGGCATGTGGAGCTTCTAGGGTTTTGGAGAAGAAAGCTGAAATCTGGTGGATTTTCATCATCATCTTCAAGGTAATCCTCATTTCTTATCTTCTATGCTACCATGATGGGTATTCTAGTATTTTGAGTTGGGGGTTTCCATTTCGTTGAGTGTTATTGGATTAAAACTATTTAGGTTTAATGATTAGATTGAACATTGTTGGGTTCTAATTGTGTATTAGAGCAAAAACCACCATTAATGGTGTTCACCTTCAAGGGTTCTTCATTTCCTTGTTTTTTTGGGTAAAAAGTGTGTTATTCAAAGATGAATTTCATTGGGTAAATTGATGTTTTGATGTTTGGATATTTATGGAAATGGTTTAGGACATCGATTCCCTCGATTTTGGGGCATAAAAACCAATTTGGGAAGGTTTGAGTGCTAAGGGTTTTGAGGATTTTCCTGAAACTTTCGTGCAGGCTGTGGAAGGGCCTCCAGTGACTTGCACGACTTCCCACGCGACCTGGAGGTCACGGGAAAGGTTGCCCAAGTTGTTGTTGAAGCAACTTCTTCGGTTTTGCCTTATTTCTCGTGTAGGTCTAGGATCGAACCGTCGATTGGGGGATTGTCTTAAGGACTAATAAGGATAGATTTGGGATGTAATTAGAGGGTTTAACACCATTCTTATGTAACACCCGTAATTTTGGAATTTCTCCTCGATGGTAATACGGGAGTCGTTCTACTCTCGGAACGAAAAGGTATTGAGAAATCAGGTAAATTTTATAACGGAACCATCGGGAATTGAATCAGGCGCGAAAACACGAGAAAACGGGACTTTTGAAGTGTCGCGGGTTGGTGCGAGACCCTAGGACGCGGCCCCAGGCCGCGTAACTCGCTGGAAACGAGTTGTGGGAAGTGGGCGGCTTGCCCATGGACTTCCAAGTCGTGGGCAAGGCCGCGGGGACTGTTCTGAGGGTTTTAAACTCGATTTTTGGGATCTAACTTCATTCTCTCATAACTTTCTCCTCCTAAGTCCAATTTTAGTGATTCTTGGCCTAGAATCTCGTCTTCTGAAGCTTTTCAAGTAGAGAAAGAGGGGGATTGAAGATATTGGGTAAACCCAAGGGTTTATGATCAAGGTAATCTACCCATCTTTCCATCTAAAATGTTAGGGTTTGGTGTTCTTCATCTTGTCTTTGTATCCTTAGGGCTTGGTATAACTTTGTGAATGTTATGGTAAGGAAACCTTGTAGAAATACTTGGAGCTAGTGGAAGTATTCAAGATCTCATCAAAGGAACTCAAGTTTGTGGGTAAAACCTAGATTTAACCTAAATCTAGTAAGGTGAGTTCTAGTTGCTTTGAAAAACTATATACATGTCAAAATACATATATTTTGGGGTTTTGAAAGTATATCCATGAGTTTACTTCCTTTTGGTAAGTTTTGTAAACATTTGTACATTTACACATATTTGGGTTATAAATCTTTGAAAATGGTTTACAATATAATATGAGATGTTCGAGTCACCAAAAAGGGGATTTTGACCCACCATTCATGTTTTTTGAACATTTGATTAATGTGGGTATTGTGTTGCTTTGGTTCCTAATATGGAAATATTTAGAGTACAAATGGTTTTAAATGGAATTATAGTGTGAGTTGGGGGTTTAAGAACGATTATTTAAATATGGTCATTTGGGGCTTTACTCAACCTACGACTTTTTATATTTGAAAACCTTAAGTCCTTGACTTTAAAAATATGAGTTGTTGGAAACTGACATCCTTTAATTTGGGATTATTTGGAAAAGTATAGACCTTACGGTTCAGACCTTTGGCCATTATATTTGAAGAAAATGCTAATTTTGGGAAAGTTATACATCGTCTTATGTAGCCATATGGGCGCTATTTAGTGTCAAGTGTTTTATGATGCCTTATGGCTTGATTTGTACACTAACGAGTTTTGGGACGTTGTGTAACACTCTGAAAATTGAACGAATAAAATTCAAAAATTTGGCAATATGACGTCTAAAATACGAAGGCCCAAATACCCTGTAATTATGCATTTCCAAAAGAGCGACTTCCAAAAAATTCAAGACAACTAAAACCCAAAGCAAAAGGGTTGGTTTGCACTATAAAGTTTGCAACAAAGAATGGGACATCAATATTACAACAACCTACTTAATCTAGGATTAATTCAAATCTAGATTAAAATGGGTGTTGCGAGTTCACTATATATACTATTTTCACAAAAATCCCCCAAAAGACCGGCACTTCGAGAACTCCTACGTGCCCGGTTGACAAGCCCGACATCCTAGTTTCCTCCACGAGTAGAATTTGTGAGGGAACAACAACCACAACAAATGTTAGGATAAAGCCTAGTGAGATTTCATAAGTCGTATAATCCATAGACAATAATATCATATTTTAAATAAAACAAGATTTAGGTTACCGAACTCCATCGTCTCACAATTACTGTTTCCACCGCAACCATAATCTCGTAACTGAACACAAATACACAAGAGATAACCCTTGAAATACGGGGGAGACCCGTTTCCCTCGGGGTGACGTTTACACGGGAGTGGAGTCACCCATGATGTTTATGGATAACATCTCATATCCCGGTCTTAGTTCCCATGCCATAACGACATCACAACCTCAGACCATATTTACTGCCTTTATTGCCTACTCCGTCGAGTTACACCTCAAGGTCTTACAGGACATTATTGCCTATCCATATCTAGATGAGTTACACCTCAAGGGTCCAAGACCCCTTATTTCCTACTCTCTAGCATCCCACGATGATTATCACAAGGTCCATATAATATACAACTACCTCCTCGTGCACAAGGAGTAGTGTTCACATCCTTATCAGGCGATTAACATTTTCTACATGTAACTAACAGTTCATCTTTACTTCTCAAGGTACCACATTCCTCATAATCCCATACATGTAGTTACAAAGGTTTATTTTACTCATACTATATCTTCATAAAGTTATCAACAGTTAGATCAAAACCATAACAACAAGGGTTTCCTCATGAACTTATCATACAAGCGTGAAATCAGAGATCCATATTCATTTAGTTACCATAAAAGAGATTATTAGGGTTTACTAGACATGCTCACCCTTTTAGGGTTCATAAAGTTGAAAAACCTACAAGTTAGGTCACTAATCCTAATTAAGCAACACATATGCATAATGTAGGTTTAATACAAGTAGGAAATAAGTAATAGAACATTTAAGGAGTAATAAACTCATAATCTAGGGTTTGTAAGTAAAACCCTAAAAATGGAGATGAAGTCTTGAGGTTGAAGATGAAAAAGAGGAGATGGTAGATCCTTGAACCCTAACCTTTTAAGCCCCCAAATGCTAGTCCCAAACTTGAAGAATTGAAGAGGAGTGAGTAATAAATGAGCCTAGGTCGAAATTAATGAAGAGGGAGGAGAAGAGAGTGTTTTAGGGAAATGATTTTGGTGATTATGAGACTTGGGGCCGAGTTTCCCCTATTTAGTCGACCAGTGGTTGCGTGCAAATGCCCGCGCGGAGAGTCGCGCCAAGGACTGGAGTCGAGATTTGGCAGTGCCCCGCACGGTTGGTGGTGCGGTTCAAGTCTCTCGGAGAACCGCGCGGAACACTGTTGTTCCTCTTTCCCATTTCTTCGATTTAAACGGATAACCCTCAGATAAGACCGGTTTTCAAGACACGGTTTAAACACAACTACTAATCAACAAGCGAAGCATAAATTTAAGGTAATATTTTCTTACCCCAAAATCAAGGTGTTACACGTTGTCCGGTTTAAATGGCTCATTATGGATCATTTTATGGAAATGCAATTATTGCACAAATGTTTGTTATTACATGTTTTGGATGCATTAGTTCATTCATATGGAGTCATATAATGTTTAGACTGTAATGCGATGGATCCATAGGCATAGGAGTCAGGTTGTTCATCATGGAGCTTGTAACATCCATGTTTGAGTCTAGTGAGTGGTCCCCAAGTCATGTTTTTATGTAAGCTTGTGGTGGTGCTCTGCAGAGTCATATACGGAGCTAAGTCTTGCGGTGGTGCCCGTGGTGAGCCAGATACGAGGACTTGTGACTTTTATGGTGACACTGTAACACCCGTAAATTCTAATAGGACGGTCAACGATCGATCAAGGAGCTGTTAGCGGCCTATCGAGAGGAACAGTCGGGGAATGGCTCAGCACAAGACACGAGAGGCACGATCAGTAACACGCGCGGCTTGGCCTGCTGCCTCAATCTGCGACCAAGGTCGCGTAAGTCACTGTATGTGTGTAGGCAAGTAGCACGCGCAGTTTGGACCGCGGCTTGGGGGCCGCGGCCAAAGCCGCGGGGAAGGTCTGGGCGATTTAAACCCAATTTTTAGGGTTTTCTCTCATTTATGCCTCCATATCCATCTCTCTCCTCTCCTTGGTGTGATTTTGGGAGCCATGTCTCCAGATTTGGAGCATCTATGAGGGAGTTATCCTAAGGAAACACAAGGGTTTGGTATTTGGGAGCTCGGGTGGAAGAGTTGGATGGCTTCTGTAATAACCGTTCTTAGTGGAATAAAATAAACTTTGGGGGAAATCTTTGTAATATGTTCATGATAGAAGGGTCTAGGGGGTAAAATGAGAAAAAGTGGGAATTAACCCTAGAATTTGGTTAGTGTGGGTGGGCGGCTGACATTTCTTGGGGGAAAGGGTGAAAGAGAGAAAGTTTGAAGAAGGCTTGAGTCAATCGATCGAGAGGAGCAAAGGATCGAGTTTTGGTGTTGAGCATTATCCTAAGGTAATTTATAATCCTATTCTTTATTTTGTTGGGGATTTGTCGATTTATTTCAAGCATCTTAGTTGTTATTCTAGTTCTTAGACCTCGCATGGGTTCTGTTGGTGATTTGGGAAATGGCTATGGAATTGCTTATTTGATTATTGGGTTTATAAGATTATTGAGATTTTTGTTAAATTTGAGTTTTCAAGTGTTTAATGGATTCTGGGTTGAGTTGTGTTGATTTTAAGAACTAATATGAGAGCTGCAGTTTTGGCTTATCGATTTCTGGGTTTTGTTCGTTCGAGTAGACACCGGTCGACTTGGTGGTCCGGTCCTCGGGTTGGGCATCGGTCGACACCGGTCGAGAATTGGTAATAAGTCGACACCGGTCGAACCACAGTCCGGTCAATCCCCACGCCCCGGTCGAATAGTGGGTAGCACACCCCGGTCGTGAAGTGGGTAGCAGGCTCCGGTCAAGGGGGTGACACCCCGGGCACACAATACACCGGTTGGCCTTTGGCCCCGGTCATGCAGCCACACCAGTCGGTCCTTTTTGGCCCCGGTCCATAGATTATTCAGTGTGGGCCCAATCTGAAGTTAAATCAATTTAGCATAAGTTTGTTGAATTTTTCTTAGTGGTGGGTTTCAAGTTTTGGATTGGCCCATTTTCATTTTGGGTATAATGGGATGTTTTAATTATTGCATTGAGTTGGATATTTTAGTGAGTCGGGTTTTCTCAATTATTAGGAGACCGTTGAGAGTTTTGGGATTAGGGCCAACTTTGTTAAAATAGAAAGTATCGTTAATTCACCGGGCAATGCCTTGTTTTATAGGTTTCGGTTCAAATTATAAAAATAGACGAAACGCTTTTAGCTGAGGACGTCGGGTGAGTTTTTCTGAACTAAATCTCTTTATTAACGAAAGCATGTGAAGTTTAATTTTAAACGTTGATTTACTTGCGATGGCATGATTTTATGAATGAATTTAAGTGTGATATAAATCGTTGATAATTACATGTATGCATACATTATTTGTGGAGATTGTGACCTAAGTCGGGGAGTGTGGCCCGCCTACTCGTGTCGGGGAGTGTGACCCGTTTATGCCATTGGGGTGCGTCCCAAAATTAAGGCAGCGCGAGTTAGACACATCGTCTTTGGCGGTCATGTGGTCAGTAGCATGTTTTATTCTTGTGTGTTTATTAAATGTTGTTTAAAATTCTGGAAAGTTATTTTATTGCTCATCTATTAGAGGGGACTCACTAGACCTATGGTCTAACCCTCGCTCTTTCAAAACTAAAAATCTTTTCAGGCAAACGTGATTTAGGAAGGGCAGATAAAGGGAAAGAGAAGATGTAGCGGGATCAGATAGAAGATCGTCATCTTAGTTATTTTGTTGATATCTCAGTTGTGAATAGGTTGCCTTTGCAAACCTTGGAATATTATTGTACGCTTGGGACCGCTTTGGCTTGGATTATTATTATTAATATTAAGATTTAACTTGTTATTTTGCTGTCTCTGGTTGGGTTGTTACAGTTGGTATCAAAGCCATAATTTAAGAGATTTAGGTGACCGGATGGGCCTAAACTTAAACTGAGGAGTAGAGGGACACAATTGAGATTCAGGAAACCTTTTAGGAAGACCTTGTTTATCGAGAGACGTGATAACAATAGTGAGTACCCTCATGTAAGGTAAATTCAAAATCGCATTTGGCCAATGTCATTATGAATTTACAGGTGCATGGGCATACTCGATTGCTATTATTTAGTGTGGTTTAGGGTAGAGAGTCCTATCTATGAATTGATAGTGTTGATCGGGAATGTTGTGTGAGTTCGTTTATGGTTGTAAGGTTAATACTGTAACACCCTTAAATCTGGAAATAGTAACTTATTAAAATTTACTAAATACTTCAATAAATAAATCATCTTCAACCAAAAATTATGACTTAACTTCAATACAACCATTCATTCTATACAAAAGTCTATGATAAGGACGGGTGCTACTAAAACCCCATAATAGTTACTATCTCCAACGTTGCGGAAGACTTCACCAACTACTTACATTTGCACAAGCTAAGGCTTGACTCTTCATAGGATTGCTAGGACCAACTCCCAACCTTGAAACCTGATGCACATGCCGACAAATAAAAAGGTTAGGCTTAACGCCTAGTGAGCTCAAGAGTTTTCATCATATATAAGATAATCGTTTAAAAGAAAGAATGCGGTTAAAAGTTATAGTCCTTCAATATGATACGTCTTACATGTGAAAACGACTCATTTTCAACAATATGCATTTTAGGTAAAGAACACCAATTAAAACGTTTTCCAAGCCAACTACTTCAAAGATAATGATAAAAGCGTAAGTATAAACTGAACTCTCCATTTATGAAGATACGGTTAAACCTTATATCCCAAAACACCCCAAAACATGGGTGGGGGATAATAATCAACCCATAAATCAAGGGTAAAATCCAATTATACAAAACGTCACCGAAAACTTGGATAATAAAACTCAATACCCAAAAACAACACCTTTCGGTGACGGGGGATTCCCGATTCCATAAAATGTGGTGGTCCACAAAGTAAGCCCATTTTATGTTGTTATGACTAGTCATATAAACAAAAGTACACGCAAGAGATGTCAGGCTCAGTAGCTTTAAACGTACACCCACGGAAACTCGAGTTCAACCCCGCCGGGTTCCTATGTCGAGCCCCTCATCTAATATCGTAATACTTGAGCACGAAGGACTTATACCGCAACCCGGTACCTTAACGTGCAGCACGAAGGACTTACATCGCACCCGATACCTAACGTGCAACTCGTAGGACTTACATCGCACCCGATACCTAACGAGCTTCATCCAATAACGCCAACAAGGCTCGAAGTCGAACTACCAAAACTGGACAGTTGTCCAAAGGCTCCAAATCAAATAAAAATACCAAGCCGCAAGCTTAGCACCCATTGACCCATTGATAAAATAAAATAAGAATACGATAAAACGCACTCGACCAACGGGTATGCAAACACCACGACTAAAAGTAAGATTAGTTCGAAACTCAACATTGGTTGAGGCAACCCATTTTCCAAATGAACCCATAACACAAAATATGCATCTTCCAAGTTTAACTGCCGATAAGAATGAAAATCATAAAATGAGACTATAAACATTCTTTCAAGTACCTCACATAAAAGTGCAAGTAATACTTTATAAAACATTCTATTTCATGAACGAGGCATAAAATCCGACAAACATTTAAAAACGTATTTCTTTGACCAAAGATCCATTTATGCAATAAGACTTCAAAACACGTTCATTTATGACACATATATCAAAGCCCCAAAAATCTCAAATGTGGTGTTATACAATGTTTATAGAGTTAAATACTTCAACAAATCAAAGATTAACAAATACTCCAATATTTGATAATTTCATGTAAAACACATAGACACTTAAAATGGACATTTTGGCATGTACACCGTTTTCACAAATCAACTTGAACTCACCTTGCTAGATTTAGGCTAAATCTAGATTTTACCCAACGAGCTCCTTTTGAAGGCCGCTTGAATCCTCAAGCCGAGCACTTCCAAAACCTAGATCCATACAATCCAAACCATTTAGAAACATTCCCCAAACATTACACACCGAAATCCCTAAACGAGATTAAAACCCTAATTTCTCCAAAATCATCAAATCCGAGATTTGAGATATCAAACACTAAGAAACCATCAATGGAGCATTTATAACCTTAATACAAGAAAACTTACCCTTGAAGACAAAGAGGCTTCCGAGAACACCCAATCCAACATTTCAACCCAAGCTCCCAACCGTTGAACTTGATGAGGAAGATGAAGATGAAGGTTTTGTGGTTCAAGCTCCCAACTAGCTAGATGATTGAGAATCATGAGGTTTGGGGAGAGAAAAACCCCCAAAATAGGTTAGGGTTCGGTTTTGGTGTTTGGGAGAGAAAAGGGAAGAAGATAGAAGTGAGAGTGAGGGAAATGGTTGAGAATCGCGACTCTTAAAAGACCTGGGGGTCGACCGCGATTGTGCCCGGCGATTGTGCCAGGGCACTATCGCCAGGGCACTATCGCCCAACACGTACCGCGGGCACACCCCCGCTGGCGATTGTGCCCAGGGCACTATCGCTAGGGCACTATCGCCCAGAGTGCACTGAGGCTCGATTCTTTCCATTTTCCACACAGACCACTCATGACGCGATTGGCTTTCACAGACAGGAATTTACGGGTGTTACAAATACCGTTTAGGATGATTATCGGGCGGGATGTAGATATTTCGTTGAGAAAGGACCTCTTGTGTCCATAAGGAAGAGAGTGATGGTAGGAGGTGAGCTTTTTGCTCCAAGGGAGTCTTCGGTTCGGTAGAGTGGTATGTCGATTAGTGAGATGCAGGAGAGTGTTAATCCAAGAATCGAAGGATAAGTATGAGGCTTTTGGAGCTGTAGCTAACCGAAAGTGGGTTGAAAGACGAAATCAGTGTTGACGGATAAAATGTAGTGAGGATCAATAGAATCAAGATAAGGTTGGTAAGTTTGTTTGAGGGTAAAAGTGAGGATGCACGTTTTGCGAAATTGTAGTTGCGATGGTAACTGGTACTTGGACATTCAAGGATGTTGGGAAGCATTGGTGCTGGAAGTAGTGGCAAATGTGAGGATCATGATGGGTTGGTCGGAAGTAGAAAGTCTGAGATGAGTTGTGGTTAGTGCAAGCAGTTGACCTTGTTAAAGTAAATAACCTTCAATGTCATTGAGTCCCATGCATTGAGTGTCAAACAAATTGTTGGAGTTTTTCATATCATTCATATCAGATGTTTTGGCGAGTGTGTGCCTTACGAGGTATCATTGGTCAAAAAGAGATTTGAGCATTTTGGCTCGGTATTGACTTAAAAGAGTCTTAAGGACACTTGTCCGGTTTTGACGGCTCAATGTAAAGTCGGTTATGGTTTACATGCTCGAGTGCGTTGGTCATTCTTGGGTAGTCATGTAATGTTAGACTGTATTGCATTGGATCCATAGGCACAAACGTCAGTCTGTTTTGGATGGTCAATTGGGTATTACAGGGTTGAAACCCGATATCCATGTTTTACGACCAGAAACTTTACAAGTAGGCACTAGGAGGGTTGCGTATGGTGGTGCTACCGAGGAGGTAGGTACTAGGACCTCCGCCGCTTGAAGTAATGCATGAGAGGTAGTCTTTAAGTATGTCGGGATGGAGTTCTTCGGAATGTTCATCAAGGTTAACTGACTTGTGGTGAAACTTGTTAAAGAAATCGCAGGGACACTTGGGCTTGTATGTCGTGAAGTGTCATGCGATTAACGTTGCATGGGTGGTATACTTTTGTGTTCCTCCACTCTCAACGGATGCGGGTCTCCCCCGTTGTCGGCTAGCAGCATTTTAAATACAATGACGTTTTACTTTATTGTCATTGGGCTTATGTGGTTGACCGTAAATGAGGACCTTAATATTGGATCTCCCTCCACGGATGATCATGTGCGGTATGTTCATAATGACAGCTGGTCAGTGTCATGGTGAACATATAGGCTACATGTGTATACTTGAACTACCTCGGTATGATGACTGTTGGGGTAGTGAGATGGTTTCTAAGCGAGTAACCTAAGAAAAGGTTAATGTTTATAGCAATGCCGCTTGAAGTGATAGTTAAGCGCGATGGATGTAATAAGTTGATCATTTTGAGTTAGAATTATTGGTTGAACTAGAACTATAAGTTTGTTTGACCAACTTTATTTCGAGGAGAAATCATAAGTTAACCAAATTAGTGGGTTTGTGACTCTAAGATGCTTGATGCATCCGGATGGCAATAGTATGTCGGGATGATGGAGGAGTGTAGTCCTGAGATGCTGAGTGCCGACCAAATTCATGCACGAAATTTATTTCTAAAATAAGTTTGCATCAACTGTTTCTCATGTATTCGAAGCATAAAGTGTATTATACATTGAAGTCTTGGTAAAACATTTAGCACTCATCAAATTTTAAACTGTGAGCTTAAGCATGCATAAAATTGTTTTGTTGTACATGATTGCAAGTTGTTATCTAAATTCTCTTCTTTCACGCGTCATGTTTAATGCTATTTCCGGACATTGTAAATGTCCATGTTTTAATGTCGTTTGGGTGTTGGGCAAGTAACTATGAGATTTTAACCTAGACATTGGATCACCTCCACGTATGTTGATGGTTTTAAAGGAAAGGTTAATCACACGTTTTGAGTCGGAATTTCTTGAGGATTTTTAGTTTGTGTGAGTTTCGTTGAAATCTCATGGAGTATTGCTTTATGCGATGTCTTTTCATGCGTGAGTTTTAACTTTGCTTCTGTTAAGCTTGCGAGTTATTTGGCGTCGTGTCCCATGTGAATTCTGTTAAAGGTTTCATTTTACTTTTCATTGCATTAAAAAAGGAAACTCTTAGAAGATTGATATTTTAAACATATAGTTGTCTTGCACACTTTGTTGAGGGATGAAAATTTGACACTGCATGATTTTAGCATTAATGAGTTTTGCGGAAAATTCAGTTGGGTCCATGGTGTCTCATTGCACGTCCTTTTGTGTTACATGAATAAGGTTGGAGCATGTGTTCATACATTTCTGCATGCGTCTAAATGTAGATTTATTAATCGGTGTCATCCCACATGTTGTTTTGGGGAAATTCCCTTATCATGCAATTTATCTTTGGGCTTTATACAAATGTCAATCGTTGCATACTATTTGCATTTGGATTTAATTATAACGTTGGTATGAGTAAATATATAAAAGATTTACATCATTTCAAACAGGACTTTTGTTATGTTCATATTTCAATCAATTACTCTTACAGTTAAAAATTTCCGCAATACATTTATTGAGTTAGCAATGTTTATGTCGTTGCAGTTACTTTTTGGTCAAGGGTGTTTACCTGTACGATCTGAAGCTTTAAACTCGATTTGAAACTTTATTGTATTCCCACTATTTTACCAAGCTTTGAGGATTAAACTAATGCATTTGGGATCGTTGATAATTTTAGGCCACAACGTCTTTTGGTTAAAGAGAAAGGATTTTAAAATTAAAGTTGTGAACTTCTCTTTTGGAATTGTACAAACCTTTATTGCACGTTTTGTGGTGCATGAATCTATTTTCTCTTATATGGTGTAAATTGTTGCGCATGTTTTATTGTTGTCTTTACTAACGTGAGTATTGAACAAACGAGTTTTTGGAAGTGTTTTCATATGCGCTGTGTGGTTAATCAACTTTGAAACCTATCGCATGGACGGTAGTGTATTTTGCCGCACGTCTAATTGTTATAAAACTTGTGTAATTGAAAGTTTATAAAAGTTTAAATTGATATATTATTTGAAAAACCTTGAACTCATTAGGCCTATAGGTTTAACCCCTGTCGTGGAAGGAAGTTGCAATTAAGGGACTAGGGGAGTCCTTGGAATTGGAAGCGTTAGATGATCCGACCTGCGGTCAGTCTTGAAATTTGGGGTTTCAGTTTTCGAACCTGTGTGCGTTTGTTTTATGGAAATAGTAGATTTAAGTCTTCTCAGCTAGTTAAGGGGTGATTTTATGCTTCGGTGATCACGCGAGTTAAAGTTTTAGGTAATTTTTGGCGGTTAGATTGGGTTTCGTTGTGGTGGTTTGCTCGTCGGTGTGACACCATGGCTTATGTGGTTGGTATGCCGTCTTAGCGGGCTCCGCGATTAAAAGAAATTTTGGGTGATCTGTCTGCTAGAGATGTAAGATTTGAAATTTTAGCTCTCTGTTAGGCGTCAACCTTAGTGCGACAACCCGCCTGGAATGAAATTTTGGGCGAGATGTCTACATTTTCGAGGTCACCGTTTAGTCCTAGGCGTCGACTTGTTTTCTTGAGGTCAATGGATCTTGGAATGGATGGATGTAACCCGGTTGGATTATGGAAAATAGTGACCTTTCAGAAGTGGATTTTGAAAGGAGTTTGGGTAGTGAGGATTGAGTATCGATGTGCCCAAGCATTCCGGTGTTGATAAGGATCTTACTTTAGGAATGTTGTGAGATTGGGGTTGGATCGGAGTTGAACGACAGCCGAATCTGTGTTCACCGGTTACATGTAGGATATTTTGGTGCGCCTTGGAAGGATGTCTTTATAGATATTAGAGATGGATCGGTAGGAACCTGAGGATTTTTGGAGGTGCGTTGATGATCTCTAATGTTAAATATGAAATCGTGTAGGCCCGAAGGGAATTGATCGGTGAGAAGTTGGAGTCACAAACTACCTGGGGTGGTAATTATCATCCAAGGTTGGGAGACGACCGTAACATTGTGGGTAAAAGTTATTTTGGGGAGTTAAGTGTTCGCTCGATTATTGGTATCAGGTGCCCAAGAGGGGCAGTTGTTGGGAGTACCGGTGTAAGAGTTGTGATACTGGTGAGGGCCATTGGGTTAAGATGAATCTTTCTGTGGGTAAGGCCTTTTGGGAATGTGGATTTCGAGGACGAAATCATTACAAGGTTGGGAGGATTGTAACACCCGTAATTTCCCTAAAGATCGGTTTATGACCAGCTAAGGAAATCAGTCAGCGATCGACCGAGCGAAAAGGTCGGTGATCGGTTTAACACAAGAAATGGGAAGGGACTCCAGTGACATGCGCGGCTTAGCCCGTGGCCTCAAAGCCGCGGCTAAACCCGCGTAACCCACTATGGTGCGCAGCTTTGTAGCACGAGCGGCTTGGCCCGCGACTTCAAGGTCGCGGCCAAAGCCGCGGGAGTCATTTGGTCGATTTTAAACCAAGGTTCTAGGGTTTTCTCTCATTAACCACCATCTCTATTTCTCTCCTCTTCACTTGGCGATTTTGAGAGTTTTAATCTCAGTTTGGGAAGCATCCATGGTGGATTCTTCATAAAGGAGTATGCAAGTTCGATGTTTGGGGAGCTCGGGTTGAAGTGTTGGATTGGGTGTTCTCGAAAGTCTCTTTGTCTTCAAGGGTAAGTTTTCTTGTAATAAGTTATAAAATGTTCCATTGATGGTTTCTTAGTGTTTGGTTTCTCAAATATCGGATTTGGTAAGTTTTGGAGAAAACTAGGGTTTTGATCTCGTTTGGGGTTTTGGTATATTGTTTAGGGGAAATACTTCTAAATGGTTGAGTATGGGTATTTATGGTTTGAAATGTTTGGATCTAGGTTTTGGAAATTTCCGGCTTGAGGATTCGAGTGGTCTTCAAAAGAGCTCGTTGGGTGAAACCTAGATTTAGCCTAAATCTAGCAAGGTGAGTTCAAATTGATTTGTGAAAACGGTGTACATGCCAAAATGGTTATTTTAAAGTGTTTTATACGAAATGGTTAACTGCTGATAAGTTTGGAATATTTTGAAGTAAATTATGTTTTACTTGGTTATTTGTCAAAGGGTGAGTATTTTGATAAGTTTTCATATTTGGTGAACTTGGGTTGTATTAACCTCATAAAATGCTCATATTTGGGTTTTGAATGTTCTAACGAGTAAATAGCATGGTTTTCACATTCATGGTGATTTTGTACAAATGAAGTCTATTTCCTGTTATAAGTATTTCAGGTACATTTGCATCCATAAACCTTTTGGAAAACCTTTGGTCCCATTATGTGTTGAGTTTTGGGTTAATCATGTCTTTGAGGTATGTGTCTTCATAAACGTTGTTTAAAGACATTTCATTATTTGGGAAACCGTTAATGGTTGGTCAAATGGATTTTAGGCGTTTTAGCTCGTTGTTGACGTAAAAAGGGTATTGAGGACATTTGTCCGGGTTTTTATAACTCGATTTAGAGTTCAAATTGGGATTTACGTGATTACGTCTTAATGCATTTTATTGCATATTTATAATTACAGACTCGAGTGCGTTGTCATTCCTGGGTAGTCGTGTAATCTTAGACTGTGTTGCATTGGATCCATAGGCACATGAGTCAGTCTTATTTGATGGTCATTTGAGTGGTATGGGGTTGGACTCCGGGACACACATTTTATGACCTTGTTCGTTCAAGGAGTACACTAGGAGGACTGAGTCCGGGTGGTGCTATCGTGGCGTGGAGTAGCCATTGGATGGGCGTTTTGGACCTCCGCCAGGTGGGGCAATTCCTTGGTTGTATCCCCCTTGGGCCGGGCCTTGGAGCGGTATTCTCGTTGTTATATCGCTAAGGTCAGTTGACTCTTTGGGTGTAGCTTGAAGGGAGTCATAGGGACACTTGGGCTTGTGTGTCGTGAAGTGTCATACGATTAACGTTGTATGAGTGACATACTTTTGTGTTCCTCCACTCTCAACGGATACGGGAAGCCCCCGTCGTCGGCCCGTCGTATTTTGGATATTTAATTGTCCATGTTTTAATATTGGGATTTCATTCTACTTTATGGTCGCGTGAGTATTAAATTGGCTTACATGTTTTCAAGGACATACCATATTATTTAAGAATCATTTTCCTTTATTTATGGGTCGAGTATTATGTCCCGCCCGTGGTTTTGGGTGTTTTTGGGATATGAGGTTTTATGTACAATTTCATAATTGGAATATCGAACTATGACCCCATTTTGGGTGAGTTCCGGATTGCATCATTTTACATGAAGGGTGTGTTTGGGAGCATTATCTTTAAAAGTGCATGTTGTGGGAAAAATGTGTTGTTTCCATTTTAAAGTATATTATTTCGAAAGATCTCGCTTTAAACTGATTTCCTGTCTTTTAAAGATATATTCATTCATGTTAAAACTCTTGAGCTCACTAGGCGTTAAGCCTAACATTTTTATTTGTCGGCATGTGCATCAGGTCCCTAGCGGGGGTTCAGTTCTAGCGGTGCTATGAAGAGTTGAGTTTTAGCCTTACACCAGAATAGTTAGTTGGTGAAGTCTTCCGCAAGTTGGAGTTAGCAACTGTTGTTGGGTTTAGTAGCACCCGTTCTTGTCATAGATGGTATGTATAGAATGAATGTATGTATTGAGGTCAATTCTTAAATTGTGGTTGTGGACGAATCAATTATTGATGTATTTAGAAATTTTTTATTAAGTTGTTATCTCCAGAATTAAGGGTGTTACAGAAGGCCAATTAGGGAGAACCTCTGCCGAAGTTTCAGCTGAGTAATGCCGATGGAAGGAGCTCGACAGGGAAGTCCTTTGCCGAATAAGAGGGATATCGACAACAGAAAGGTTTGCCGAAGATATTACTTTTCTTCGGCAGAGGTAGCTTAGATCTCTTGAAGTTCATCTTGATCCGCATCAGTAGACTTGCTTCATGTTGAATTCGGTTGGTCTTCGATTCACCGATTTTTTTAAAGCACAACTAAGCTATTACAAAGAACCATAAAGTATCCTGAGTATGGAAGTGTACAATCATTTTACAGATAAACAATTAGAAGCTGAAAGAGGAGGTTATCTTCAAATCTTAGATGACCCAACAAATACCCAATAAACAAGTAAACTACATCCTCGTGCATAAGGATGTAGAAACCAACATTTTTATCATATCATCATAAACTGATCAGATATACCCAACTAAGCATGTTTCACCTTTCAACACATAAGCAATTATACATCATATGGAATTTCCTATTTTAGAAGGAGTTTATTCATGATGGTGATAAACCCATTCGTACATCCAAAGTATTATATATCTCTCATATATCCATTAAATGCAACAATCAATGATTATAATAATCTTACCACCATTTTCCATAAAACCCTAGATGACAAGGTCGAACTCACCAAATAAAGATCCACATATTTATCAACCATACAAGTATGTAAATTAGGTTATATAAGTGTTTAATAATTATACAAGTAGGAGAGTTAAGGTTTATAGATGGAAACTCACAACTAGGGTTTGTAAAGTGAAAACCCTAAAATGGATGGACTTGAAAGGAGCTTGTTTTTCTTGAAGATTTAATGGCACAAAGGTTCAAATACTTGACTCCAACAACCCTTCTTGAGGTCACTAAATGTTAGGTTTAACTTGGAACATTAAATAAGGAGGGAGAGGAGAGGAAAGAAAGGAAAATCGCCTAAAGAGAGGGTCGATCTGCAGGTTTTGAGTGTGAGAAATGAGAGAGTTTTGGCCCAAAAATCGACTTAAAGATCAGACCTCTCGTCCCCGCACGCGACCTTGACCATGCGACTATGCTACAACATTGTTGTTGGGAATAGTCGCCCGTGTTCTCCCCCTTACGGTACATCAACAACGACAATGCCACCAACGACTATGCCACGACATTGTCGTCGGGCATAGTTGCACCTGACCCTTGAGCTTCTGTTCGATTGGTGCGTTAATGCCTACCCCGCGATTGTGGCGACCATGACTATGCCCTTGGCAAGGCCACCGGGTATAGTCGTCGGTTACCCTCAGCCTTCCAAAACCCTCGCTCTTAAAACACCACGGTTCCTAATACGAGAAGTCTACAAATCTCAATGGGTTTACGTATGCATGATCACGAACTCAATCACTTTAAGACCACCAACATATGCACACACACACACACACACACATATATATATATATATACACGTAATCACATATACATTTGATATATTTATGCACATACACCAAAGTTACATAACTTAGGCCCATAAACACATATTGTACGAGTGTCTAAATCGCAACATGTGAAACCAAATGAAGTTGTGATTCAAAGAGATGGTCCCTATGAAGATAAGAACTCTACAAGTTTACTTAAAGGGGTTATTTAGAGGGTTACGGAGGATACTCAAGAAATTCGGGGTGTTACATATTTTAATCAAACAAATTACATAAAAAAACGAGAATTTCATGTTTTTCAATATGACATCCATCTCGATATAATTTTTTGTTGTTTTATTCGTTTTTTAAGTGAAATGTTATATATGTGTTATATTCATTATGAATATTTATGTACGTTCAAGTTTGTACAACACCTCGATACCGTAAGTATGTAACTCAACATCACTTTCTTCAACACTTTCTTCAACGTGGTAAGGCATCGCGTTCTTCAGCTCCGTAACCCAACACCCATCGAGACGAATTGAGAACTTATCGAGTAATTCGGTTGTGAACGTAGGAACAAAAGAGCGCACGTCACGTCTCCACACCTTCACGGGTCATTCATGTATTGTTCATCATGAATAATGTTGAATAATACAACATTCAGGGTGAATAATACATGATTCATGAATTTGTGTATTATTCATCCTGAATACTACTGTATTATTTATCATGAATAATGAATGAACGTTCACATTTGTTATTCATACTGAATGTGGGACATCTGGGGATGCGCATACATATTCATATTGAATTAAACCAAATTTTCTTCGGTTGTGAATTGGGAAACAAAAGAGAGTGTGTCATGTGTCTACACCTTCACGAGTCATTCATATATTATTCATCATGAATAATGTATCATTTGTTAGGTTAAGTCAAATGAACGAACATGAACATGCCTTCGTTCGTGTTCGTTTGGTTCGTTTACAGCCCTGAATCGGGATGAATAATACAACATTCAGGGTGAATAATACATGATTCATGATGAATAATACATGAATCATTAATTCATGTATTGTTATTCATCTTGAATGTTGTATTATTTATCCTGAATAGTGAATGAACGTTCACCTTTGTTATTCATATTGAATGTGGACACCTGTAACACCCCAAAAATGGGACTAACAAAAATTTCCGGACAATGGAAATGTGGTAAATAATTTGCCAAGACAATGAGCTCGTACACAAGGAAACCATAAATGCCAGTTAATTACAAGTTTGTAATAAGAAGCAATATCAGATGACAACACTCTAATCTAGGCCTCACTAGACATAAGATTACAAAAGGTTGTCAACTATATCCAAAAGAATAGTCTTCAATATTGGCATCCCAAAATGCTCCCAAGCTCGCCACTAAAGACATCTAGGCCCCCTTGGCACTCGCGCCGCTAGAACCTGAGATACATACCAACAATCAAGTGTTAGACCAAACGGGTCTAGTGAGTTACATAAAAGCATGGCATGTTAATGTAAAGCAGAATATGAACAATCATGACACTCCAATCACCAAAGTCCTTACGGGTCAATCATGGGGGAGACCCATCACACCAATGAGTTTTACCTCGAGTCAATGTACCTTGATGTTCACTCGCTCGAGCAACATCCCGAAGGCCCGGCACACTTGAAGACTACCTCCCAGGCATTACTCCAAATGGCGGAGGTCTAGGCGCATACCGTTATAGTGGCACCTAAGACTACATCCTCCTAGCACTTACTCATGGTTCGTTTTGTGTGCTTACAATGTTCGTCTCTATACCTCATTTCATACCCATAAGGTACATGTATAAGACTACCACAATCCCAAATCATACTTAGGTACAAAACTCTAAGATATGCAAATACTCAATATAATCCATGACTTGCCAAGACAAATGTGTACACATACTCAAAACATCAAGAGTAACAACCTCGTCCATGTCCATAACCATATTCAAGGCTAAATACCAATAATACAAAGATTAGCAGTTAGGTCAAACTTATCAGGTGATCAGGTCTTTTCATAACGATAACACATTAGACATGAAAGCATATAAAGTATGTATCTCATTTGAAAATAATGCAAGAAACTCACTATCTAGGGTTTCACACAAAACCCTAGAAAACTTGGATGAGAAGATGAGAGGGTGAGAACTTGAAGGTGCTTTAAATACTTCACTTGATGACTCTTGAAGCTTCCTCAACCACCAATAAATGTTCCCAACTAACACAATGTTTGAAGCAAGTGTTGGAGGGTTTTGGAATGGAGAAAATCGCCCTAAATGAGCTCTTGGCCGGAACCAAAACGTGTGAGATGAGGAAATGAAGTCTAAATGGTCAAGGTTGAGTTTATATACTCTCAGCCCCCGATGGCGACATTGCCTGGCGATTGTGCCATGGCATAGTCGCCGGGGCATAGTCGCGAGCGGCTAGATGCCCGCGGTACGCATTCGGCGATTGTGACAGGGCGACATTGCCCCTGTCACTCTCGCAAGTCATAGTCGCCGGGGGTGTACCGAGACCACCCCCCGGCCCGCGATAGTGCCTCGCGACTATGACCATTGTCATAGTCGCTGGTTACAATCGCCCAGCACTCCACAACCCAAATTTTGTCGTTTTCGAAAATCGTTCAACATGCACAGAATCCAAGGAAACTAACAGATAAAATAACATAATAGCATTCTTAAGCCCAAGCAAGAATCCCAACAATTTTGATTGATGTAAACACTAAGAAAATTATAAATACTTACCTCAATTTTCCGGGTGTTACAACACCCGAGGACGTGCATACATATTCATAATGAATATAACACATATATAGAATTTCATGTAAAAAATGATTAAAACAAAAAAAAACTATATCGAGATGGATGTCATATCGAATAGCACGAAATTCTCGTTTTTTTGATGTAATTTGTTTGATTAAAATATTGGTAATTTTTAAGATAATTTATTTTAAACTTTAAGTGGGTAAAAAAAATTTAATTAAAAAAAATAAAAAGTCAAACAAGGTAGATGATGATTCAAATTTCCAATTTTGTTCTTAATCACTTCTCAATTAATCTTATTATGTTTTAACCATTGATTAATTTTCTAAGTTTTGATCAATGGTTAAGATTTGTCCTGATATGCACAATGAAAATTGAGTTTTCATTTGAACCTACTCCTATATATATATATATATATTGTGACACTCGGATTTTTGGGTAAGGTTCTATATTTATCTTATTTCGTTTCCATTAATGTTTTTAAATTTTAGCTTAGTGTGTTAAAGTTTGGTCTACAATAGAACGTCGTAAGAGGCAAAAAAAAAAAACCAAAATTTATGAACGCGAAATTTTGGCCACGGTACACTTGGCGCTACAGTGCCCGCTACAATGACATATGGCACAGTAGCATGTCACAGTCGCACCAATTGGCGCGACAGTGACATATGGCACTGTAGCATGTCACAATAGCACCAAAGAGTGAAGCCTCGGTACATTTGGCGCAACAGTGACATCTGGCACTGTAGGATGTCACTGTCGCGATCGGGTCCAGACTTGCATAAAATCCGATTTTCAGTCTTTTTTCCTTTATTCCTCATCTACTTCATTCCCTTCCACTTTCTCTCATCCTCTCTTCACCAAAACCTCTCCCAACCCTTTTCTCTTCTCTTAGTAAGATTTGTGAAGCTTGGGGTTCGAATATTTAGCCCTAGAGGTGCAATATCGGTGGATTCAAGAGAAGTGGTTAAGGTAATATTCTCACATCTTCCCCCAAAAAGCTAGGGTTTCATTATTCTCTTATTTCCTTCTATCTCTTTAGAACTTGGTGTAATTTTTGGAGATGTTTGTGGTCAAAGAAAACTTAGAAGAAATCTTGGAGCTAAGATCTAGAGGGCTCACTAGAAGGTTTCAAGTCTTCATCCAAAGAGCTCAAGTTTTGGGGGTAAAACCTAGATTTAGTCTAAATCTAGCAAGGTGAGTTCTAGTTGCTTTACAAAACTGTATACATGTAAAAATATAAATGTTTTGGGATCTTGACCCTAAATTATGGACACTCTTCATATTTGATGAGTTTTATGGATAACCAAGTGCTTTAACATATTTGAGATATCAAGTTTTATAAAAGATTTATTAAGTGTGAATGGTCGTTTTAGTCGCCAATGGAGGATTTTAATTTACTAAACGAGCCTTCTTGGGTATTTCGAAGAGTTGGACCAAAACAAGGATTTTACTTCTTATATGTGCAATTTTGGGTTTATAAATGATCTTATTTGGAATTGCCATATAGGTTTGGGTATTTATGGACCATCTTGATGTTACGGTTATTTTTGGGATTTCACCTAATCTACAAGTTTTGAGTATTTGAAACTTTACACTCTTTTGCTTTAAAAGTGTGAGTATTTGGAAACGGTCATCCCATGAACTTATGTATATTTTGAAAGAA
This sequence comes from Arctium lappa, assembly GCA_023525745.1. Lineage (NCBI taxonomy): Eukaryota > Viridiplantae > Streptophyta > Magnoliopsida > Asterales > Asteraceae > Arctium > Arctium lappa. The sequence continues at coordinate 12,459,719 of CM042056.1, read as the reverse complement.
TATAAATCTTATGGTTTAGGCCTTTGGCCAACCATACTTGGAGAAAATACCAGACTTGGGGAAAATTGTACATCGACTTACATAGTCAAATTGACTTTACTTATTTGCCAAACGTTTTATGATGCCATATGGTTTGACGTATACTCTAAAGAGATTTGGGACGTTGTCCGGTTTAAATGGCTCATTATGGAGCGTTTTATGGAAATACAATTATTATGCAAATGTTGGTTATTACATGTCTTGAATGCATTCGTTCATTCTTTGGAGTAATGTAATGTGTAGACTGTAATGCAATGGATCCATAGGCACAAGAGTCGTTTTGTTCATCATGGAGATTTTGATGTCCATGTTTGAGTCTAGTGAGTGGTCCCCAAGTCATTTTTTATGTAAGCTTGCGGTGGTGCTTTTGGAGAGCCGTATACGGAGCTAAGTTTTGCGGTGGTGCCTATGGTGAGTCGGATATGGGAACTTGTGACTTTTGTGGTGACACTAATCTAGAGGTCGAGTAGATACTAGGGTCATTTGGGTATCTTGCGGTGGTTGCTCAATGGAGCCGTATACGGGGATCCATGACCCGAAGTAAAACTCGTGAACGTTGATAAGTGACTTAACTCTGTGTCCCGCCACATTCGATGGAAAGGTGTTGAAACATACAACTTTATTTATATAAACAATATTTTGAGGAAATACCTCTTGGGCGCGTTTTGGGAAAATTGGATGGTGGATATTTATTTAAAAAGGTGTGTTTGGTTTTGGTACAAATGTGATTTGAAGGTAAAGCCTTTTTATAACCCATATTTCAGGGACGAGTGTTTATAGAATGAAATATTTGTTTTAAACGTTTTATGATTTATATGATAAAAACTGTTTTAACTCATTAGGCGTTAAGCCTAACAGTTTTTTTTATCGACATGTATATCATGTCTTAAATGGATCTTGGAGGCGAGTGGAGCTTGGTAGAAGTTCTGGTAAGATGGCTTAGTGACGTCATCCGGTTTTGAGAAGATAACAGATTTGGTAGTTTTAGTAGCATCTGTTAGACTTTGTTCCCGTTTGTGGGACTAGATAGTTTCGTTTGAACTTTGATATATGTTGTGGTAATTATTGCCCTTGTAACTTTAGATATTTGTTATACAAGTATTGAATTTAAGGGATTTTTGGAAGTTTTAAATTATCTGTTATTTTCAATTTTAGGGGTGTTACACACACACACACACACATATATATATATATATATATATATATATATAGAGAGAGAGAGAGAGAGAGAGAGAGATGTTCAAATGCAACCCTTTTTAATGGTGCAACCCCATGCAACCCACCTATCTACCACTCATTTTGTTTTCACCTTTTTAATTAAAAAATATGAAAATAAAATGAGTGGTAGATAGGTGGGTTGCATGAGTTGCACCATGTAAAATGTTGCATAATAACTCACATTTTATATATATATATAGGGTTGGGTTCACGTGAGACCAACCTGTTTTTGTGAGACCGGTGAGACCAAAAAATAACACTAAAACTTCACGGTGATTCATTGTGAAGGAACGAAAAACAACAAACCTTCACAACAAAAACACTGTGAAGGTTTACCTTTACAATACCTTCACAGTCTTTTGCTGTGAAGGTTTAGTGTTATTTTTGTGGTCTCACAGGTCTCACGAAAATAGTCTGGTCTCACATGATCTCAAGTATATATATATATATATATATATATATATATATATATATATATATATATATATATATAGACTTAAGTTCGCGTGAGACCAAACAGTTTCCGTGAGACCGGTGAGACCAAGCTTTAAAGTATGAAACTTCACACCAAAAAACTGTGAATGTAAAAAAAATCGAACTTTTCATAGGGAAAACACCGTAAATGTTACGTTCACGGTGTTTTTCGCTGTGAATGTTCGTTTTTTTACCTTCACAGCGTCTTCACTGTGAAGGTTTAGATATACCTTCACAGTCTTTTATCTGTGAAGATTTGATTTTTTTAAACTTGGTTTAAGTTTTTTTACCTTCTTAGTGTGATTACATTATGAAGGTTCGAATGTTTTTTACCTTCACAGTGTTTGGGTATGAAGTTTCATGTTTTAAAGTTTGGTCTCACGCGGTCTCACGTTAACCTGACCCTATATATATATATATATAATTATACGTGAAAAAGACATATAAGATTGTTATTGAACCCCTAACCCACAATAATCAATTAACACGTAATCAAGTAATCACCTAAATCATATGATTTTCTTCTAGGGAAAAAAAACATATGATTTATTTATGAATTGGATAATAGTGTTAAAGCCCACAAAGCGCGGTTGTATCATGTATGCATGGTCCCACTTTTTCTGGTTCGTGTGGACACTTTACTCCTTAAATTTGGCGAGTTGCAAAAAAAGTGTTAAAATTTCCAGAACGTGCGTAACTTTTTGATGACGTCGAAATTATGAAAACTTATAATATTTTTTATGAGGTCCGTGGTTTCTTTTATTGTTAATTGGTCATTTTGATATATGATTTACGAGTTTCGGTTTTTTATTTATTTATTAAAAGATAGACAAAAAAATTCTTATAACATGAGTTGGTGTTGTTCAAAAAATATCATATTTTCTTTCTATCAAGTTGTTAATTCGACTCTACTTTTATTAGTAAACTTAATCAAAATATTTAATAATTTTGTTATTATTTAAATAAGTTTTCTTAGTACATTTAAAATACATTTAATCAGTAGTTAAATGTTTTTCTATTAAATTGTATGTCAAAACATATGTTGCATTTTTATACTGACAAAATGCTTTTTTTGGAACAAAGATACAAATTTATGTTTCTATTCCCGAACAATATTAAATTGTGTGATTGGTAATAAGACATTATTCATGTTATGTTACTTATGTATCTGATTAAATATTACAATATTTATAAATAAACTTCGTTACTAATTCATAGTGTGGTGGATATAATGTGTCAAACCATTACAACAAACATCTAAGGTCACGTTTGGTTTGCGGGATTGGAATGGATTTGGAGGGATTTGGATTTCAAATTCATTCCAATCCTGCGTTTGGTTTGCAGGAATGAATTTCGTTGACCGGATTTGAAATCCGTTGACCATTTAAAAATCCCTTACCTGATGGATTTCAAAATTCTTTGCAATGAGCTTGGATTTGAAATCCAAATCCTGATGGATTTTAAAGCCTGATGGATATCAAATTTTTATCCAAACACATGAAGGGATTTCAAATCCCCCCAAATCCAAATCCAAATCCCTTAAATCCAAGTCCCTTAAATCCAAATTCTTAATTGAAATCCAATTCATTCCAATCCATTCCCGCAAACCAAACACACCGTAAAAGAACCCATTGTCATTAGGATCATATGTTGTAATGTCTAACTTCATAACTCCTAAAAAAATGTTAATTTTCTATATTTGATGGGGGGGGGGGGGGAGCTGGTTGAGTCAACTTGTTGAGTCGGTTACGAATCAAGTCGTGAACTCATTGATATGTGCATTGAATACTAGGTGTAAAAACATAGACTTTGCGGACCATATTAGAAAGTGGGGGAACATAAAGGTATAATCGAATCATCATACGTAATCTACACGTAGCTTGTATATAATTGTAGTTTATTTGTAATATTTATTTATATATTTTTGGTTAATAATACCTCCAGGAGTGTGCAAATTTAGTTTTGTATGTAGCCGTTGAACGAACCATCTCACATAGATTTAGTAGTCACTTTACACGACAAAAGCAACGATTATCTAGTCATGCAAAACTTTGATGAAGCAAAAAAGCATTAAAATGGACAATCACTAAATCTGATAAAAGATGTTACATTAGAAAAAGTAAAACAATTAAAGTAGCTTTAAAAGATCGAAAGAGGGCTAATCCAAGTTCAATATTGTTCTTCAATGACATGATCGGTTCTTGTCTGTTGTTATTAGTCTTCAAAGCGTAACACATATTGGTGAAAAACGTGGATGGTGGTGTCTCTCTAATTCACCTTCAACACGAGGATCAATCATTAAATGGTATCTCTGTTTTATAGACAAAGAAATGCCCGTTGATTATGAGAAAATATTGAACGTTTTAAGTGACTGAAAACTTTGGGCATCATGTGTATTAAATGTTATGTTGGTTTGGTGTTAGATTTGCCCCCATCTTTCGGTTGATGGGACACAAAGCCCCGGAAATCAGGGTATGTAGTTGTTATATGATGGGTCATTGGTCTAACGCAACTTACGCAGTTCATATTAGATTTTCTCATGGATATCAAGCCAACTATAATAATTTTTGAATCGATTTTGGGTCAACGAAGGACCTTCTAGACCATGTCTCCTACCCTTACAAGAGAGTGAAGGACCTTCTAGACCATGTCTCCTACCCTTACAAGAGAGTGTTTCCCAAGAATTTTATAATTGTTGCATATTTATTAAAATGTATATAAAACACTAAAATATGTTGTAGTGAATGGTTTCAATCACGATACTCATAGGATTTTTATAAAACAAAATTGGAAATTACCTAATTGCTTAATTTAAGTGAAGACATTTTTTTTGTATTTTAACCAAATATACAATAATTAATTTACAATGAAGTATTCAAAAAAAGAGGATTAGAGAGTACTATAATTGATATATTTTTTTCGACCACCACCGATCTGAACCATCGCCAACCACCGATCTGAACCACCGTCGACCACAACCGATCTAAACCACCGTCGACCACCGATCTGAACCATCGCCGATTTGAATCACCGCCAACCACCAATCCGAACCATCGTCGACCACCACCGCCGACCACCGCTCTAACACCACCGATCTGAACCACCATCTACTACCGTTTCGAACCACCGATCTGAACCACCGTCGACCACCGCTCCGAACCACTGATCTGAACCACTGTCCACCACCGTTCTGAATTACTGTCGACCACCACTGATCTGAACCACCACCGGCCACCACCAATCTGAACAAACGTCGACCACCACCGTTCTAAACCACAACTGATATGAACCACAATAGTTGGATTTTGGTTTCAAAATTTTCAAAAAGGGTATTTTGATCATTTACTATTATTTCATTCCAATTCCATAGCTATATTATGTGAACCAAACAGACATATTCCAATTCCTTCAACAAATTCCATTCCAATGTCTGTCAACCAAACAACCAAACATGTGGTCAAATTATGATGACATTCCATTCCAATTCCTTCAAAGTCAAATTCTTTTGACAGATTCCATTCCATCAAAAAACATTCTGCGAACCAAACGTCCCCTTATTATATATTTTTTTAATTGCATAAAAATTATAGTATATTTTCTAAATAAAATTTTTCTTTTTGAAAATAAGAAAGAAAACAACATATGTTTTCTTATAAATACAATTTGCCGTATATTAAAATACCAAATTATTTGGTCAAATAAAATATTAATGATTGATTTGAAGGTAGTGATAAAGAGAAATAAAGAAAAAGGGGAAAGGACCAATCTTACAATGCCACAAGCAGATGTGGCATGGTGTATCGGGTATGGCTCTTGTTAATGTTTGGTTTAGGTGGAATTTGGTGGAATTTGAAGAGATTAAAATGATCAATTTCATTGATCATATTTTATTTTTTGGGGACGTTTGGTTTACAGAATGAAATTTGATGGAATTGGAATTCATCAAAAGAATTTGACTTTGAATGAATTAGAATGTAATTTGACCACGTGTTTGATTGGTAGGAGTTCAATTTCTTCACTTAAGCAAAGGAATGATGAATTCCTTAAATTGTGGAATTCAATGGATTTGGAAGGATTCCATCGCTTTAATTCCGTGAACCAAACATGGGCTTTGAATTTGGTCAATGGAATTGGCCATTCCAATTCCTACAAATTCCATGAACCAAACAACCCCAAATGTGTTCTAGTAAGGAATTTAATTCATACCATCTTTTAAAAAAAACTATTATACTTTTATATCTACTCCATTTCATTCCATCCCACCACGATAGATATCATAGCCGTGGCCGCCACCATCGTCGCCAACGCCGCCATCACCGTAGTCAATGTTGTCGCCTTAATACCCACTCCCCACTGTTGCCATCAATACCACCACCACTACCGACTCCACTTGACCACCACTATTATATTGAACCAACCAAACAAATAGATTCAAATTCCTATCAATGAAACGCATGATCAAACATTGTTAAATTTTAATATTTAATATATATATATATATATATAACTCCTTCATATTCTAATTCTAACATATTCTATTCTATGAACCAAACGCCACCTAAAACTTTGAATTTAAAAATTAAGTTTGAAATAACAAAATTTCTTATTTTACATGATTGAAAAATGAAATAATTTGATGAGTATGTTTCTTTATTTTAAAACCGAATACAAAATTCCATACAAAATTTTGTATGATAGTTATGAGTGAAGTGAAATGATTATTTATTACACCCAATTAATTGAATTTTAAATATTCCTGATATTTGAAACGGTGTAGGATACAGGGAGAGGATAAAATGCCAACCCTCATACCAATGCTAGCTCTTCCTACAATTAATTAAATACCAACTTTAAAACACAAACTTTTTCCTTCAAAGAAACACACACACACACACAAAATTCTGTAAAATATAGAATTTTCTAATGTTTATTTATCGTTTTAGAATAAGGTGTTGTTTGTTTTTTAAGAGATCTAAAGTCTGAAGTCTTATTTTAGTTATGATTAATAAGAGGTTGTGTGTAAAAAGGTATAAACGATTCAGACTTAAGAGCCATTAAGAGATTTTTTTAAAAAAAACAAACAACCCTTAAGTGTCGGTATTTATCTCTTAATTCGTTCTAAAAGCATTGTTGTTTCCAAAATTAAGTGTTACTTTTCAATTCTATCCTTAATCATTGTATGGAGAAATTCATTACCCCTTCAATCACTATGTCAAATTTCATTGTTGACATTTATTTTAGAATAAAGAGAGAAGCACATCGGTTCTTTTTAGTCATTAAATAGGTTTAATTATGTGTAACAGTGAACCTGATTTCATAATTATTGATAATAAAATAAGATAGTAACAAATAACAACATTAGAAACTGGTATCATATTTATATTAATCCATACATGCTTGCTTCTCTTTCAAAACTCTCTCTCTCTCTTTCTCTCTCTCTCTCTCTCTCTCTCTCTCTCTCACACACACACACACACACACACACACCCCCCATCTTTCATCAATTTTTGTAGTGGCCACAAAAGATCAAAACCCATCTCAAATCGTTGCATGAAATCATGAAATCTGAAGAAGATGGGCATGATTCAAGTTCTTCCCAAACTGAACAAGTTTCAGTCAACATTCCCATGGTTGGTCTTCATCCTTTTCTTAGAATCTTTCATTTAGATCTGTTTTTGTATGAAGCAAATGGTAAATAGGTCATTAATTCTTGTTTTGAAGATTGCATGATTACAAAAGTTATAATCTTGTTGACAATTATACATTTTTATGGGGATAACTTGTTAGAACTTATTGTTAATTAGGATCAAAGCATTTTTCAATCATTAAAAACAAAATGATAACAATTTGGATGTAACATTTGAAGTTAAATTACATGTTTACATTTACCCATTAATTAATTCTTGTTTTTACAAACTATGGATGATGTTGCTTTTGTTCACAAGAATTTGAAGAGTGTTTTACTAATGGTCAAACATGGTCCCTAAGAAACTAGTTTGGATTAAAAGGTTTTTGAATAACTCAATTGGGAAATTGATGATGAAATTTGAAGTGGATCTTAATCTTTTAACTTTATTTGATGCAAAAATTGATGTTGCTTGAATTGCTTTTAATAACATCTCCAACAACATTGCTAAAATAGAAAAAAATGACTTTTTCTTTACTATTTCTCTCCAACAGCTTTGCTATATGGTTTGTTAAAATAGAGAAAGATCAAAAAATATCTAAATATAGAAAATTCGCTATAATCTCTAAATTGGAGAGAGAAAATAGTATTTTATTCAATCCAACCAATAAGATTCAATTTTTAACATTTTATTTTAAGTATTTTTTTTAAAAAATGTATTGGGATGATAAATTATAGAATATTATAATAATATAAATAATTATTGATTCTCTAAAATAGAAAAACTATTAGAGTTTAGAAGAAAATATTTTTAGAGATTTGACTTTCCATTCTATATTTTAGAAAAAATTTAGCAATACTGTTGGAGATGTTCTAATAGTTTCCTTAATTTCGGGATGAACCCCCAATCTAATGATGGATAGAACTTTTTAACACCTCTTTTTAGAGAAAGAATATTTGTTTAACTTTTGACTGCCAAATAAGAAACTTTTTAATTAACTATAAAATCGAAGACAATAAATTAAAGGGTGTTTTAATAGAAACATTCTTTTGAAGATAAAAAAACTACAACTTACATTTTATAAAGTATTGAGTTTCAAGATTTGTACTAGTCATGATATTTCATTTTATAATTTGTTAACTTCTTGGAGAGCTTTTGTTTACAAACAAAAAGTAAGGGGACTGTTTATTAAATACTTATCGGATAAACGTTTACCAAGTCCCTTATCTTATCAGATGAATATGGTAACAACTGACCGAGGTTCTTACCCGTTAAGTGAGGGAGGTAAGAGACTTGGTATAGAGTAAAGGGAAGCGTGTACATTAATAATCCATTTTGATGCCCCAGAATTTACCCAACAAAAAGAGATAGGATACTGTTATAAATAAACACTTACAAGGGTTGAGTTTCGGTGAGAAGTGGTTATCAACAGTTGTATGAAAAATAGATACACATTAGGATGAGATGCACCGAGATTCACCGGATTAATTCCTTTCTAAGCCACAATTAATGGGAGTGCATTTGATTAAAAGTGATCAACGGTTCGGAACCACTTCTCACGTTAACCTCAACTTCTCACACGATCCTTCGCCACACTTACGAAATAATATATATATATATATATATATATATATATATATATATATATATATAGAGAGAGAGAGAGAGAGAGAGAAAGAGAGAGAGGGGTTCAAGGGAAAACCTCAAAAAAACGGAAAACTGAGGAACACTCTGGTAGCCTTTAATCTGGACGGTATGCACTTGTACATACAAGTAATTTAGAACATGCACACGTGCATATGCACAAGTCCATAAAAACCAAAAAACAAATTAATTTCTTGTATGCACAAATGCATACCGTCCAGATTAAAGGCTACCAGGATGTTCCTCAGTTTTCCGTTTTTTTGAAGTTATTCCCTGAACCTGGCAAAGGATCGCGTGAGAAGTTAATATAACGGTGAGAAGCGTGAGAAGTGATCTGAACCGTTGATCTCTTTTAATCTCAAGTCTTCCAATGAATTGCGGCTTAGAAGGGAATTGATCGGTGCATCTTATCTCGGTGCAACTCATCCTAATGTACGTCCATTCCTCATCCAACTGTCGATAACCATTTCTCACGTTTCTCAAAATTAACTTAATTTATCACCGGAACTCAACCATATATATATATATATTATCAATTAATACAGGCCTATGATTACAGCTTTTAAGGGGGTGGTTGGAATATATATTGTTGTTTGAATTATTGGCATATTTTGTGGGACTTGAAAGTTGAAATATTAAAAAAGAAGGAGCTTTGTGGCTTTTATAAGCATCATATAATCTTCCAAATGCTTTTGTTAGTGCACAATGATTTGGATTGCATTAGTTTTTCCATCAAATTATCCAAAGTTAAGCAATGTTTCTTTTTTGGTTGTCAATGATGTGGGAAACCTCTCAATTTATTGCTTTATTCATTTAAAACTTGTCTATATATTTTAATAGACTTTTTTATAGGGCTAAAAAATTTGTCATACCAGACAATTATACATCATAAATAAAAATGTTATAATATGTTGATAAGACTTCTTTGTATATATTAACAAGTTTTTAAAGACACTCTTGAAATAAAATATTTTATTAGTTTTTTTATATAATAATATGCCATTAGGACATTTATTTTTTAAAAACATATTTTTTTAAATAATGTCATATAAAAAGGCGGAAAATTCACTGAAATACCCAATTCACCCAACTCAATTTACTTTAAGACCATCTTTTTAAATAAATTTCCAAAATAGCTGGATTTTATGACAATGGTTTAGGCATTTGCTTAAACCACTTTTTTCTAATAAAAAAAAAGAAAATAAAAAATGTGGTTTACACAATATAGAACTTAAGGGTATTTAATTAAAATACCCTTTTTTGAAAAATCAGTACCCAAAGTGTCCCAAATCTTGTAATTTTTGCCAAACTACCCCCTAGGTCCGCGTTTTTGACCGCGTTTTTTCAAAAAACGCGGACTGATACTGTTTGGGTCCGCGTGTGGGTCAAAACGCGGGTCAGATCCGCGTTTCCACTGTTGAACGCGGACATATGGGTTTAAACGCGGACGCTGACATATCTTGAATTGAATTGGGGGTATTTAATATATATATTTACATTTTATACCCCTATAATTATTTAGTTAGTTTACTTTATACCTTTTACTTTTCTATTTTTCATTTTTCATTTTCATTATATTAACACATAAAATCGTATATCAACTAAAATACGTTAAAATAATACGTTTTAATTTTAACAAGTTACACCATTATAATCGTCTCTTCGAAACCTTCGAAATGAGTCCAATATTGAATATTTTTGGATTTAATTATTTAATTATATATTCATTTTATACTTTTATAAAATTAATATAATAATATAAAAGTATAAAATACGATTACGTGGACAAATTATTCATAATTTATAACGATATAACGATATTTTAGTAAAAATAACGATATTTTACTAATAACGATATTTTAGTAAAAATAACGATATTTTACTAATAACGATATTTTAGTAAAAATAACGATATTCTACCATTGGATTAAAAATATCGGTATTCTAATAAAAATATCGCTATTCTACCATTTTTGTAAAAATAACGATATTATACCATTGGACTCAAAATAACGATATTTTAGTAAAAATAACGATATTCTTCCATTGGACTAGAAATAACGATATTTTAGTAAAAATAACGATATCCTACCATTGGACTAAAAATAACGATATTTTAGTAAAAATAACGATATCCTACCATTGGACTAGAAATAACGATATTTTAGTAAAAATAACGATATCCTACCATTGGACTAAAAATAACGATATTTTAGTAAAAATAACGATATCCTACCATTGGACTAGAAATAACGATATTTTAGTAAAAATAACGATATCCTACCATTGGACTAGAAATAACGATATTTTAGTAAAAATAACGATATCCTACCATTGGACTAGAAATAACGATATTTTAGTAAAAATAACGATATCCTACCATTGGACTAGAAATAACAATATTTTAGTAAAAATAACGATATCCTACCCATTGGACTAAAAATATCGTTATTAGTAAAATGGTAAAAAGAAGAATAACATAAATTATGAATAATTTGTCCAAAAATATGTAGTATATATGATATATAATACGTTTTATGTTTTATGGTAAAAAAAAAATATGCATACGTTTCATACGTTTTATGTTAGTACATATGATATATAATAAAATAATTAAATCAAAAAATATTCAATATTGGGCTCATTTCGAAGGTTTCGAAGAGACGATTATAATGGTGTAACTTGTTAAAATTAAAACGTATTTTTTTAACGTATTTTAGTTAATATACGATTATGTGTGTTAATATGATAAAAGTATAAAATGAATAATAGAAAAGTAAAAGGTATAAAGTAAACTAACTAAATAATTATAGGGGTATAAACTGTAAATATATATTAAATTTGACAATTCAATCACGTCTAATATGGCAAGACGCGGACTTCAGGGCTGAAACGCGGACCAACCACGCTGAAACACGGACCAACCACGCGTGCAACAGTGTAAACGCGGACCCACCCCGCGTTTTGACCCACACGCGGACCCAAACAGTACCAGTCCGCGTTTTTTTGAAAAAACGCGGACAAAACGCGGACCTAGGGGGTATTTTGGCAAAAATTACAAGATGTGGGGCATTTTGGGTACTGATTTTTCAAAAAAAGGTATTTTAATTAAATTCCCTAGACTTAAAGATAGTTATTTAATTACATTTTATACTCTTATAATTAGTTATTTAATTTACTTCATATATTTTACTTTTCCATTTTCTATTTTACACCACTATCATATTAACAAACATAATTGTATATTAACTAAAATACATTAAAAATATGTTTATTTTTCACAAATTAACTCATTAAAATCGTCGTGTCAGTATCTTCAAAATGAACCAAATATTAAATATTTTTGGATTTAATCATATAATCGAATATCATAAATACATACGAATTATTTTTACTACCACAATACCACTTTATACTCTTATCATGTGTTTGGTTTGTAGGATTTGGAATGGATTTCAAATCCATTCCTTTACAAGTCTTGCTTGGTTTGTAGGATTTGGATTTGGATTGAGTTTTTTTTTTAAATTATTTGTTTGTTTTATAAAGAATTTATTTTTATTGGTAAACGTCGAATTTGGATCAATACAATTTGAAGTATGGATCACGCTTTAGAATCCATCGGATTTGGATTTCAAATCCAGGCCCAATGCCAAGAATTTCCAAATCCATCATATGAGGGATTTTAAAATGGTCAACGTATTTGAAATCCGGTCAACAAAATCCTTTCCTGCAAACCAAACGCAACGCAGGATTGGAATTGATTTGAAATCCAAATCCCTCCAAATCCATTCCAATCCCGCAAACCAAACGTGCCCTTATAGACTTATAGTTAGAAATTAAATACATAACTACAAGGATATAAAGTACAAGTACTAAAAATAATTTATACATATTTATGATATTTAATAATAAGATCAAATTGAAAATTATTCAATATTGAACTCATTTTGAATGTATTGACGAGATCATTATAATGATATAATTTGTAAAAAAAATACGTATTTTTAATGTATTTTAGTTAACATACTATTTATGTATGTTAATATAATAAAGAAGTAAAATAAAAAAATAATAAAGTAAGATTTATAAAGTAAATTAAATAACTAATAATAATAATAAGGGTATAAAGTGTAAAATTCCATTTTTTTTTAGTTAGAAGAAAAGCTAAATGCAAAACCATTTGCATAAATTCGTTATTTTAGGAATCTGCTTCAAAAAGTGGTTATAAAATGATTTCATTTGGATAATAGTTAATTTTCTTAAAAAGACGAATAAGATGTTATATTCTAAAAGTGTAACAACTTGTTCACGTAATGGTTTGTTCCTACAAACTTAAGTTCTCTTATAAAGTAGAAATTTAGACATATTTGACGTCCTAGAAAACCGAAATTTTTTAAGCGTTTTACATTATCTATATGGATTTTGATCGAATAATCTTCGTTTCGCTTGTTCGTTTTCAGTTTGAAGACGAAGTTTCAGGCGACAATCGGAAAGAACAAAATCTGGCTTTGGAGATACCATCAAGAACACTACAATCCTCTTCGTCTCACGAATTTGTTCATATAAAGATGCCGCCAACACCGAATCCTTCCCACAAGAAAGTGAATTTCAATCTGTTAGCATCACCCGACACTTGTTCATCACGAACCAAATCATCGAAGAGATCAAGTCTTTTACCGAAACTGAATTTAAAGAACAGGAATACGATTTCAGATATCGTAATTCCAGCAGCCTCAGCCACTGTACCACAAGAAAAGGCATCGATCGCGAGATCATGGTCGCTTACGAAAATGTTAATAAAGATGGCGCCGTCTCTACCTTTTGCCCCGATCGAACATTCCGACCGAGAGTCCGTATTGAGAAGAGCAGGAGGTTCGCTTAATTTGCAGGTCAGTAGATTGGTTTTTGGCCCTTTAGTTCCGTGTTTTAAGTATAAACAACAAGTGAATAGATGAATGGAAATCATATTCACATGTGAATGGATTCCTATTTCTTTGTGAATATTTGTAGACTAAAGTTCATGAGCATATAGCTCGATCTCAATCTGTCCCCATCATAAATGAAAAAACAAATATCAAGAGAATGGATTCGTTTTTCCGTGTGATCCCCTCAACTCCTCGAGCGAAAGATGCCGATGCCAAGACACCGACCCCTACTCCTGCCGACGATCATGCCGGTAATTCTGTTCACTACAATAAAGTCGGCTTTATAGGACGTCAAAGATGTTTAAATGTCCTAATACACTACTTGTACAATATATTTAGGCATCCTAACAACTTTTCTAAACATCTTTGAAATAAAGTATCATATTATATTTTATTTTTATAAAAAAGACACTTTTGAGAAATGTCTAATTAACACATCTTTTTATAGGATACTTGTTCTATATAAAAATGTCTTATAAAAATACTAATAAGACACTTTACTTTAAATTGTCTTAAAAACTTGTTAGGATGTGTTTGAGCTTATTGTAACATATTTACATATGACACACATTTATTAGGTCCTATAAACTTAAATTTATTAAAAAGTCTATTAGGACATTTAGACATATTTGGCATCAAATAAAGCCGATTTTGTTATATTTGTTTGTTCTTGTGATTTATAGAATCTTTATTGCCTTATTTACTTGTGTTCGCCAATAAATGATAAATCGTTTGGTTGCTATGAAGACGATGGTGACGATATAGCTGAAGAAGAGGCCGTTTGTAGGATATGTTTGGTTGAATTATGTGAAGGCGGAGAAACCCTGAAAATGGAATGTAGTTGCAAAGGCGAACTCGCGTTGGCCCATCAAGAATGTGCCGTAAAATGGTTTAGCATAAAAGGTAACAAAACATGTGATGTGTGCCATCAAGACGTTCAAAATCTACCCGTTACGCTTCTAAGAATCCAGAGTACCGTTAGAAACCAAGATACCGGTGCAACCGCGATCCAAGCCAGCGACCACCACATTGAAGTTAGCGGATACAGGCAAGTTTCAAGCTTTTTATAAATTTAACATCCAATTTAGCATCTAATATCGATTTTGCTTTGATTTGGGCAGTGATATCTATAGGGTGTGGCAAGAAATGCCGATTCTTGTTATTGTTAGCATGATTGCATACTTTTGCTTTCTTGAGCAGCTTCTGGTAAAGATTTGTACGAATTTTACGTGAAATTTAAGGGTTGTTTGTTTTAAAAAAAAAACCTCTTAATAGCTCTTAAGTCTGAATCGTTCAGATCTTTTTACACACCACCTCTTATTAATCATAACTAAAATAAGACTTCAGACCTCTTAAAAAACAAAGGACACCTTAGTTTAGTATTGAACGAATTTAGTTCGCAAACATACCCTTTTGGATTAAATTCATGTTGGTTAATTTTGTTTTGATAAAAGTTTTTATTCTTGTGAAGGTTGGGAAGATGGGTACAAGTTCAATTGCTCTATCTCTTCCATTTTCTTGTATATTAGGGCTTCTCTCATCCATGACTTCTTCAGCTATGGGTAAGTTATCTACCTCACCAAAAATATGAAGAAAAAAAGAAAACATAGCAATCTTGGTTGAATGGGATCCACAAAATGAAATAATATGTATATTTCATCAAGTAAAAAATACAGTAGAAAGTAAATTCTGTAAAGATCTCCATCTTCTTTTTACCTGTTAGGTTAAAGTTATGGGATCTTGTAAAGTGAATTCTTTGATATACAAGTCCCATCTTTATTTTTTTGTTGCATGGGTTATATAAACAAGATCTATGATCAAATCTCAGCTATAAGTGAAATTAATTATTGACTTTTTGATACAAATCGTTTTTGTTCCAAACAAACAATTATTATTGCAAAAAATGCAAAACAAGAAAGTACTAAACTTACTGATGGGCCTTCGGTCTAACGGTATCGAAACATTTGGTCTCCTAGAAGGTCAGAGGTTCAATCGTTACCAAATGTAAAGAAGATGTGTGAGTTTATTTGTTGCATTTATCATATATAAATATTATATGCTTAAAAAAAGTACTAAACTTTGTAAAGTTGTTGAGTTTCATGGGTTGATTTTTGGATTTATTTTTTCATAAGTTGTTCATAATTGTTAATTCTGCAAAGCATAACGTATATGTTTTACTTTATTCATTTTTATGAATAAAAAGACAAGTATAATGGTGTGAAAAGTTAATAATTCCAGAAAAGAGTGATTTTTTCTACACATCAATTACATAAAAATGAACATGAATTTAATTACCGAGTTCTTTAAATAGGAGATTCTAAGAGCTGGTTTCCTAAAATAAGAATCAAAACAAAGTTGATTTTAATTTGATGCAATATACTTTAAAATAAATTCTCATTTACATTAATCTTATCTTTATATATTTTTCATTAAACTAAAAATTAAAGACACAATACCCTTTACTATTTTCGTATATTTCGTCGTTTAATGTTTCTGAATCTTTTGTGTACAGTGGAACGAAGATTTGCATGGTTATATGCATCAATTCAGTTCATGTTTGTGGTATTTTTCGCACAAATATTTTACTCCATGGTAAGAAGATTCTCTAAATTTACATAAGCCTCTGGTGAAAGGACTATGAAAAACCAATTGTATCAACTTATGCGGTGACAAAAAAAAGTTTTATAAACATTGTTTTGATTAGCTTATTGTGGTATCAAAACGTAATAAGCTAATAAGTTGTTATTTAGGAGTGTTTGAGATTGCTTATACATATAAAATAAGTAAAAAAATTATAAGTACTTTTCAAATAAGTTGATAAGTTAGAATCAAATGACTTATGAAAAAAATGCTTATTTCTGGTTTGGCACCGCTATAAGCACTTTTATTTTTTCTCCATCCAAACACTAAAAAGTGCTCATCTCCGGTACCACACTGCAATAAGCTAAAAAGCCCTTTAAATAAGCAATCCACAAACACGCTTACCATGTGACAAACTTTTATACGATGTGTAGGTTCATGTTCAACCAATTTTATCAATTCTTCTTGCAACATTTGCCGGTTGTGGGATTGCAATATTCGGTAGGTCGATTCTTGTGGAGGTCTTAAGGTTGAGAAGATGGTGGCGTGGCAGATCAGATGCGCAACATGGTTCTTTAAGTGTTGGAATTACACCATCATCCGAAACTCCACTTCCACCACTGCTGCCGCCGCCGCCACCACCGTCGTATATAGCTTCTCCGGATGTTCTTTTGAATGTAGAACCACAACACGATGATGTCACGTCACCTCCACAACCACCATCACCACCACCACAACCATCATCTACCCATCACCGTATCCAAGCCATAAAGCATGAAGCTTATAGAATGAATTAAGTTGGCTTAATTTGTGTTAGATTTGAATAATGGGGATTTTGTAAATTCAAGAACAAAAGGATTAAAATGTGGCGATGTGTTGTATTCATGATTTTCAAAGTATTGAGTTCAGATTTAATGTGTGTAACTTTGGTTTGGTTTCTGGCTTTGAATTGTTTATATGATATTTATTATTTATTTACTGGATTTCACAAATATTTGGTGGAGAATATGACAAAAATCGAGTGTTCTGGTTTGTTAATATAAAACAAAATTATGTGTTGCAATTTTAAGTATTTATATGAACTAAACCAAATATATCATGTATGTGTTCATTCAAAAATAAAGATCTCAATAATAAGATGTTAAAAAATTTGTTAGTCTCAACCATCGGATTTGTGAATAATACAAATAGACATCCGACCATAAAATACTAGAAAATCCATTCTTATCCTTTGCCTTAAAAAAGGTATATCTGATATTAGATCGTTCATCGGATACAGTTCAAACAAGCCATCATTCGAAGACTTAGAAAATAATGAAAGATAAACACATGTCTTCGGATTTGGCTCATCGGATTCGTAACTTAAAATATCTCAATAGATCAACTCTGATCTATGTAAGCATACCTTTTGAATCCGATATAAAGAAATTTATTTCTCTCGTCTATCGGATTCATAAAACACTTGTGACATATTCTAAGTCTTTGATATCCGATAATCACATTACTTCATAAATGTCTATAACTGGAAAAACTGTTATATAACTTATATTTCAGAATAGACAAAGATAAGATTTTCACTTGTAAAAGTCTTGTCACTATCTTTAATGATTCAAAGTGTAAAAACCTTCAACGAAATCGAAGACTAGTTGAAGAGATGTCTGTTAGGTAAAAATTGTGCCTCACAAATGCAAAAGCTAGCGAGTGATTTCTAAGGTCCCAAACGGGTAGAAATCCAAGTGCACAATTAACCCAACAACGAATGCGGATGACAATAATCTAGATGTTGCACAATAATTCTCTAACGTAGAACAATAAATCCACGAAATATAGATAATAATAAATACGTCATTATCTATAATTATAGCAAGTTCAAAACAAATAACACCGTGATTTAACGTGGTTCCACTATCGGTTTTTGATAGTGTACATCCACCAAAGAGAGAGAGCAAGAATATTATTACCAACCAAGGAGATTACAAAGTGCTTGTACAAGGATCTTGAGATCCACGATCACCTAACGAAACTTTCCCGAATACCACCGAATATCAAGAACACTCTCAACCTCAAGAATATATTAGGGAGAGTGTTTGGTGGTTATCTAGAGAAAACTCAAGAAATGGATGAAGAAAATGGTTGGAGGGGAAGGGGCATTTATAGGATGGAAGTGGAGGATGACAACCAAGCATATGGAGGATGACATATGGTGGATGACATATGAAGGATGACATATGCCAAGTCTTCCAATGAAAAATATGTGGTCCAAATTTGAGTTATGCCAAGTTGGTCCAAGTTTGGCTTTAGTCACATGTAGCATCCAATGTATAATTAAATATTATAACACTCCACCATGATGCATGTGATCCTCGATAGCGAAACGAATCCCAATCCAACCAATACGAGTTCTTCCAACGGTTGATCATAGCAAGTAGATAGTAAAGTAAATTGGCACGATGTAGCAAAATGCATTCCAACCTTGACGAGCTTCGGCATGGCCATCACCCGTCAAAGTTACAAGCAAACAAATAACCTCAAATACACAATCTACTAAACAAGGTAGAGCATAAGCAAAGCTCTAAGCACTTAACAAAGTAATTCCTTCAAAGATGTCATTTTGTCACCTGTGGTAATATCTTCTCTCTCTCGAGCAAAGTGCCCAACGGCACTAACACAAGCGGAGCTGGATCAAGTTTGAGCAATGCTCAAACTTAGCTGGCGGTAGCGACTTAGTGAACATATCAGCGGCATTGTCATCTGTCAGGACTTTCTTCAAATAGACAATCTTCGCTTCATGTAATCTCACAAGATATGCATCACGCACATTTATGTGCTTTGTCCAAGAGATGAAAGCCAAATTAGTTGCCAAATGGATGGCACTCTGATTATCACAGAAAATGCGCACAGAAGGTTGCTCGAAGCCTAAGCCATTCATCAATTCTTTTAAATGGACTGCTTCCTTTGCAGACTCAACCGCAGCAACAAGTTCAGCTTCTGTGGTTGACAATGCAACAATGGACTGTAAACGTGATCTCCAACTGACGGCTGTTCCACCTAAGGTAAACACATAACCGGATGTGGATCTCCAACCAACTCGATCACCTGCATAGTCAGAATCACAAAATCCAACAATTTCACAGTCATTGTGCAAACCAAATATAAGACCATGTGTCTCAGTTCCCTTCAAATATCGGAATGCCGTTTTAACGGCTGTCCAATGTGATCGACCCAGATTCGCGAGAAACCGACTCACCACTCCGACACAATGTGCAAGATCGGGACGTGTACACACCATGGCGTACATGAGACTCCCGACCGCACTAGCATATGGAACTTTTGACATTTCGGCCTTTCCCTTGTCATCCTTCGGACAATCTTCATTTGTAATCTTGATGTGCTTCGGTAGCGGAGTGCTAGACGTCTTGGCACCATCAAGGTTAAACCGCTTCAATATCTTTTGGATATACGCCCGTTGTGTCAATCTAAGTGTTCGGGACTTTCTGTCCCGCACGATTTCCATGCCCAAAATCTTCTGCGCCGCGCCAAGATCC
The DNA here is from genome assembly GCA_023525745.1 of Arctium lappa. Lineage (NCBI taxonomy): Eukaryota > Viridiplantae > Streptophyta > Magnoliopsida > Asterales > Asteraceae > Arctium > Arctium lappa. Next base: position 12,439,667 of record CM042056.1, on the reverse strand, counting down.
TTCATTTCAAATTCTGACTTCAACTTATCTTTCAGACGTTTGATCTCTGACCGGTCCCTGCAGGCTATAAGCATGTCATCTACATAAAGAAGTAAGTAAGTGAAAACGCCACCACTTTGTCTATGATAGACACAAGCGTCCTTTTCACTTCGCTCAAATCCCAGATTGAGCATGAACAAATCAAACTTCTTATACCACTGACGAGGCGATTGTTTAAGTCCATAAAGGGACTTCTTGAGTTTACATACATATTCTGGTTTGCTTTCGGAAACGAAACCATCAGGTTGCTTCATATAGATAGTTTCCTCCAAGTCTCCGTGTAGGAAGGCGGTCTTCACATCTAACTGTTCTAGCTCCAAATCGTGAATAGCCACGATCGCCAAAAGAACACGAATAGATGTATGGCGTACAACGGGAGCAAAAATATCATCATACTCGATACCTTTTCGTTGTGCAAAGCCTTTAGCAACGAGACGAGCCTTGTACCAATTGTCATCTTTGACTTTGAAAACCCACTTGCAACCAATAGCACGACTGCCATTTGGCAATGGACATAAGTCCCAAGTGCTGTTCTTCAAGAGAGCTTCCATCTCTTCTTGCATGGCTCCAAGCCATTTAGAACTGTGGGTCGAGGCCAACGCCTCCTTTGTATCTAGAGGCTCATCTTGCCCTACATGCAAAGCAAACTCCAGCTGATCTGTAAAACTCATGTTAGCAAAATCCCAATCTCCATACCTATTAGGCGGACGAATAGTTCTTTGACTATGCCTGGTAGGCGCAATAACTGGGATTGTATCGCCATCGTCTCCACCATCATTCAAAATCTCTTCTTCAGAATCACTAGTAGAAGTCACTGGCGGAACGACTTCTTCAACATTAACGGGTGATTCTGAGCTAATATCAGGAGTGGATGAACTGGGAATACAAGGACTGTCTACTGTCTCCACATCATCGGCAGTAGGAGCAACAGTAGTAGTGACTTCCGGATCTTGAGAGGACTGAGGATCCTGTGACTTCAACAGGACTGATTCATCAAATGTGACATGTCGAGAATGAATCACTTTACGAGTCAAGGGGTTCCAGATTCGGTAACCCTTGATACCATCTGTATAGCCGAGCAAGAATCCTTTGGTGGCTTTAGGATTCAACTTGTCCTGGCCTGAAACATGAAAATAAACAGGACAACCAAATACACGTATGTATTTCAGACAGATGTTTCTTTTACCTCTCCAAGCCTCTTCCGGAATCTTTCCCCCGATGGTCGAACAAGGTAACCTATTAATAATGTGCATCGCGGTGTAAAGTGCTTCGGCCCAGAAAAATTTGGGGAAGCCCGATGTCGACAACATACATCGAACCTTCTCAAGCAAAGTCCTATTCATCCGCTCTGCAACCCCATTAGATTGAGGGTCGCCTGGTGTGGTGTAGTGACGGTGGATGCCTTTACGCAAACAAAAGTCTTTGAAGTTACCACTAGTAAATTCTCCACCATTGTCAGATCTCAGCACTTTCAACTTCTTGCCAGTCTCGACCTCTACTCGTGCCAACCAAGTCTTGAACGTATCGAAGACATCTGACTTTAACTTCAACACATACACCCAAAGCTTATGTGAGAAATCATCAATAAACGAAACAAAGTATTTACCTCCACTGAGGGATGGAGTACTGGATGGTCCCCAGACGTCTGTATGAACATAATCGAGGATTCCTTTAGTGTTGTGTTTTCCAACACCAAAAGAAACACGCGTCTGCTTTCCTTTGACACATCCCGAACAAAACTCCAGGCTGGCAGGTACGACGACTTTAATGAGTTTTCGCTTGCGTAAAATCTCCAAGTTCTTCTCGGATGTGTGGCCCAAACGAAGATGCCATAAGCGAGAAACATCGAGATTCTGAGAAATATCAGCCACGTACGATTCAGAAGAAATAGTTTCGCCAATCAAATGGAAAAGATTATTTTCCGCCCGTTCGCCTTTCATCACAATGATACTCCCTCGGGAGATGCGCAAACTCCCGTCATCAATCCGAATCTTACAACCCAGTTTGGACAGTTGTCCAACAGAGATCAAGGAACGAGTCATGGATGGAACAAACTTGACATTATTCAATGTCCGAATACACCCATCGAACATCTTGATCTGCACAGTACCGATACCCTTAGTAACACACGAAGTACTATTTTCCATAAAAATACCGTTACCTTCAACTTTTTCGAAAGTAGAGAAACAGTCCCGGAATGGTGTCATGTGGCAAGATGCCCTGGTATCTAACACCCATCGCCTGTCACCTTGCGGTGGTGTAACTGTGGCAGAGAAGCCATTTTGCTCCTCTTCGGCTGCAACAGCTGATGATTCAGCGTTGTCTTTGTCTTTGTTTTTAAGACTCGGACAATCTTTCACCCAATGACCTGGCTTGTGGCAATAGTTACAGTTGCCACGTGTCTTTGATTTCCCACGAGAGCCAGGCCGACGGGACTGAGAGCGCCCACGATTTCTTCCTCTTGAAGACTGCTGATCGTCTCGTCCTCTGTCAGCAAATAGGCCTTGACTGCAATTGTTCTCCCTGGGATTGTTACCGATCCTCATTTGAATTCTTTGATCTTCAGAAATCATTCCTGTTTTCACATCAGACAAAGAAAAGAGTTTCTCTTCCATATATAAAACTGTTAGTGAATTGAGAATATTTCTCGGGAAGTGAATACAACAGGATCATAGCAAGTGCTTCTTCATCTTTCGCAAGAAGCGCATCCGTTGCCTTCAACTTCATGATGATATCTTCAAATTCGGTCATGTGAGCTTTAATGGTTGTGCCTTCCTTCATTTTGAAGAAGAGACATGACCGCATCAGTAACAATCTGTTGGTCAAAGTTTTCTTGAGATATAAATTCTCAAGCTTGCTCCAAATACCTGCAGCTGTCTTTTCAGACACAATCTCAGATATAACATTTTCTCCCATAGCCATCTGCAAAGTAGTAAATGCCCATGCTTCCATTTCTTTAACTTTAAGTTCAGACATGTTAGGGTCTAACTCGTCTTTGGCAAATACTACGGGATGGACTCCATTTTTCCTAAGTGCAGCAGATGTTGTGAACTGCCATTTACCAAAGTCACCGTCCCCATTCCAAGTCTGTATACGAATTCCAGCACCGGACAAATTAAATGTACCTTCTTGGTACGGTTTTTGGGACTGGTTTGAGGAACTGACACCAAATGGATTTTCTACGTCAGCCATCGAGAAAAAAAATGTGCAAACTGGTTTATGTATATTTTCTACACAAACCCAAATCTAGATCCGAAGCTCTGATACCAATTGTTAGGTAAAAATTGTGTCTCACAAATGCAAAAGCTAGCGAGTGATTTCTAAGGTCCCAAACGGGTAGAAATCCAAGTGCACAATTAACCCAACAACGAATGTGGATAACAATAATCTAGATGTTGCACAATAATTCTCTAACGTAGAACAATAAATCCACGAAATATAGATAATAATAAATACGTCATTATCTATAATTATAGCAAGTTCAAAACAAATAACACCGTGATTTAACGTGGTTCCACTATCGGTTTTTGATAGTGTACATCCACCAAAGAGAGAGAGCAAGAATATTATTACCAACCAAGGAGATTACAAAGTGCTTGTACAAGGATCTTGAGATCCACGATCACCTAACGAAACTTTCCCGAATACCACCGAATATCAAGAACACTCTCAACCTCAAGAATATATTAGGGAGAGTGTTTGGTGGTTATCTAGAGAAAACTCAAGAAAGGGATGAAGAAAATGGTTGGAGGGGAAGGGGTATTTATAGGATGGAAGTGGAGGATGACAACCAAGCATATGGAGGATGACATATGGTGGATGACATATGAAGGATGACATATGCCAAGTCTTCCAATGAAAAATATGTGGTCCAAATTTGAGTTATGCCAAGTTGGTCCAAGTTTGGCTTTAGTCACATGTAGCATCCAATGTATAATTAAATATTATAACACTCCACCATGATGCATGTGATCCTCGATAGCGAAACGAATCCCAATCCAACCAATACGAGTTCTTCCAACGGTTGATCATAGCAAGTAGATAGTAAAGTAAATTGGCACGAGGTAGCAAAATGCATTCCAACCTTGACGAGCTTCGGCATGGCCATCACCCGTCAAAGTTACAAGCAAACAAATAATCTCAAATGCACAATCTACTAAACAAGGTAGAGCATAAGCAAAGCTCTAAGCACTTAACAAAGTAATTCCTTCAAAGATGTCATTTTGTCACCTGTGGTAATATCTTCTCTCTCTCGAGCAAAGTGCCCAACGACACTAACACAAGCGGAGCTGGATCAAGTTTGAGCAATGCTCAAACTTAGCTGGCGGTAGCGACTTAGTGAACATATCAGCGGCATTGTCATCTGTCAGGACTTTCTTCAAATAGATTTTTTCAAGGGGTTTTTAAGTTTTTTGCTTGATTTCGAAGGATTTTTAGTTTTTTTATCGATTTCGAGAGACCTTTTTGGGTATATTTTGTGGACTTCAAGAGATTTTTTCGGTTGATTTCAAAAGTTTTTGTTGGTTTTTTGTTGATTACGATGTACGATTGCACTTTGGTGCACCTTCTAAAACGATACGGTTGCACATTTCACAGACTTAACATATTTGTTCGAAGTGCGATAGTCGATCCTCGATAGTCGATAGAGAGCCGAGAGAGGAGGGTCTTGACTATGGATTTAGTTTGGACTTTGGTGGACCGTAGACTTTCATTTAAGTTAACCCTAAAACCTTATTGGACTAATATGATTAGGGGGGCGAATTTTTTTTAAACTTTGAGACCACCTAACCAATGGAGAAATAGCCAATTACCCAGTTTAAATTATAAAGCAAAATAGCAGAATAAGTAATAATCTTAAGAATTATAAAGCAAAATAGCATAAATACCTAGGTTAAACTTCAAATTGGGGTTGTTGAGAATTCAGATCTGAGAAGCAGATGCAGTCGACACAAAGAAGCAATCAAAGCAGAGGCAGTCGACGGCAAGGAAGAAGACACCGTCGTGAGTCGAGACTGTGAGTCGTCTCATGTCTGCTCGTCCGTTCGTCGCAGCCTCGCAGGTCGCACCTAATCAGATTGTCGATTGAATTTGAGTTTGGAACTAGACTGAAATTTTGTTGACTATAATAAATGCATTTCACTGAAATTTTGTTGGACTAACCAATGGACTAATACACATAAACTGGATAGTGGGTTGAGGGTGGGGGAGGGGGGGGCAAGTAAAAAAAATATATATTCCCCTTGGAGATCACATCCTCTATGCTTCATGGCCGCAAAAACGGGGGACCTTGGTCCCTATATGTATCCATAGTGTTCCGCCACTGTAGTTAAGGCTCACAGGTCTTACCTTCCTAAATTCCGCAACATATATGAAATGTTATGTTTTAAATAAAATATAAAATTTAAAGTGAAAATTTGTTGCTTTTGTATTCAACTCCCCCAAACACCTTATGTGTAAGTTATTATGGTCCAAGACCAACCAGTGATATCAGAGTGGTTTATTTAATCTCATAAACAAGATTCGAATGACTTCCACAATGATCGACAATGGTTTTTTTCATCCAAACTCTACTTTGTTTTGAAAAATGAACTGTTTGAGTAATCCAATAATCAAAAACTATAATCTATCTTCTTATGGAAAAGACAAACAATGATGCCCTTCTTATTTTCGCTAATATCAAATCTCTCCTTTAGAAAGTTTCCCACTTTGTGATTTGACGGCAGAAGGATATGTCTCAAATAATTTTAATGAGTTGTTTTGAAGATAAAGAGACAAATTTATGTTTTATGGGCTTTCTCTCTAATCTTCTATTTTATAGGCTTTATAAATTAAACATAAAATATAAAAAACCCAAAAGAATTGATAAAATATATATATATATATATATATATATATATTAATGTCATTGTCAAATTAAAGAAAATTAAAAGATCATATTTTTTTAGTATAATTTATTTCGCTTCTTTAGTTATATTCACCTTCTTTCAATTTAAAAATAATTATAAAATTTTAATTTAAAAGTAAAATTGTTACCCATCATTTTAATTTATTCATTTAATTCGATTAATCCAACGGTCATAAAAACTCCCCTATTTTTCATTTTCTTAATATTTTCTTTTGATACTAAGCATATACCCGCGCGATGCAGCGGAATGTAAGTAAAGAACGAACAATTAATACTATTTCTTTATATACATTTCATCAATAATCAATCATGACCTAAGAATCACAACTTATGAAACCTAAACCCATAAAGATATTCAATAATTAGTTTATATTACAATTATTGACGAAAAAAATTATAATGATATTATTTATAATAAGAATGAAACGTATTTTACGATTATTATTTTTAACGTGCTAACGGTGGAAAAATAAAATAAAACGTATGGACAGGAAAACAAATTATTTCGTAGATATTCATGATATTTAATAGTACGGTTAAATTAAAAAATATTCAATTTTGGGCTCGTTTTGAAAATATTGAGGAGACGCTTATAATGATATAATTTGTAGAAAAATGAACGTATTTTTTCATTGCATTTTTGTTAATATATAATTATTTGTGTTAATATGATAATGGTGTAAAATGAAAAATGAAAAAAAAATAAGGGATATAAAGTAAATTAAATAAGTAATTATAAGGGTGATAAATGTAACATTATAAGGGTGGTAAATGTAATTGTACAAAAGTTTGTACAATAACCGTTTTAGTTTTTTCATTATATAGTATAAATTCTTATATTTAATAGTACAGTTAAATTAAAAAATATTCAATATTGGGCTCGTTTTGAAGGTATTGACGAGACGATTATAATGGTATAAATTATAAAAAAAGAAACGTATTTTTTCATTGCATTTTTGTTCACATACGATTATTTGTGTTAATATGATAACGGTGTAAAATGAAAATGAAAAAGTAAGGGATATAAAATAAATTAAATAAGTAATTGTAAGGGTGGTAAATGTAACATTGTAAGGGTAGTAAATGTTATTGTACAAAAGATTAAGGGTGGTAAATGTTATTGTACAAAAGATTGTACAATAACCGTATAACCGTTTTAGAATTTTCATTATATAGCTAGACATATACCCGCACAATGCAGCAGAATGTAAGTAAAAAACGAACTATTAATGTTACTTTCTTATAGATATGTCATCAACAATCAATCATAACCTAAGAATCACAATTTATAAAACCCTAAACCTATAAAAATATTTAATAATTAATTTATATTACAATTATTGACGAAAAAAATTATAATGATATAATTTATAATAAGAATGAAAAATATTTTACGATTATGTATTTTTAATGTGCTAATGGTAGAAAAATAAATAAAACGTATGGATAGAAAACAAATTAATTTGTAGATATTCATGATATTTAATAGTACGATTAAATTAAAAAATATTCAATATTGGGCTCGTTTTGAAGGTCAGACGAGACGATTATAATGGTATAATTTGTAGAAAAATGAACGTATTTTTCATCGCATTTTTGTTCATATACGTTTATTTGTGTTAATATGATAATGGTGTAAAATGAAAAATGAAAAAATAAGGATATAAAGTAAATTAAATAAGTAATTGTAAGGATGATAAATGTAACATTGTAAGGGTGGTAAATGTTATTGTACAAAATATTGTACAATAACCGTTTTATTAGTATAGATAATTCGTATATATTTTGATATTTAATAGTATGGTAAAATTAAAAAATATTCAATATTGGGCTCGTTTTGAAGGTATTGACGAGACAATTATAATGGTATAATTTGTAAAAAAGGAACGTATTTTTTCATTGCATTTTTGTTCATATACGATTATTTGTGTTAATATGATAACGGTGTAAAATGTAAAATGAAAAAGTAAGGGATATAAAATAAATTAAATAAGTAATTGTAAGGGTGGTAAATGTAACATTATAAGGATAGTAAATGTTATTGTACAAAAGATTAAGGGTGATAAATGCAATTGTACAATAGTTTATACAATAACCGTTTTAGAATTTTCACATTTATAGATATAGATTAGTCGTCGATGTTCACAGTTATTTCAAGATTTGGTTCCAAAAATGGAGGAATCGTCCCCCAATCCCTCTCTATCTCCTCCTTCCTTCCACTGATTCCCTTATCTTTTTTCTTTCTCACATCCCCAAGGACCAAGTTTATTTATTTATGTATATAATAAACCCCACCAAGATCGCCTCTCGATTTCCTCTCTTAAACCCTACTCGAGGTGTATGTTTGTTTCAAAGTCTAATTTTTTCTACAATGGAGGATTTGTTATTTCAAGCCCCAATTTGGGATTCTGATGGGTATTACTTTCAGGTGTATGCAAGCTTGGATTTCCAATAATTCTTCAACAGAACAAGGGACTTCGGATAAGAAAAATGGCATGGAGTTTGGAGAGATGCGATGAGGGTATTGAAACTAGGTCTGGGATCGTTCGACCTGCGACGGAGGTTTATGCTGATGAAGCGATTGAAGCTTTAAAAGCTGGAAAAGTTATCGCTGTCCCCACTGATACGCTATATGGTTTCTCTTGTGATGCTTGGTATGAATGACATTCCCTTTGAATTTGTTGATGCACTCTACATGTTCGACGTTTTGCTTCAATGAGTCAATTACTAGTTTTAGGTGGTAATTGTACATTATTTGGGTTGGAAATGTTGATCAATCAAAGATTAGTTGCTAATCTTAGCGAACTCCACGTGTCAAATGAAAGCAAACAGGTTTGTTGATTAGTAAATAGTTCAAGCACCTCGGGTGCGTTTGGTATCCAGACATAACAGTACAGGACAAAACACTTGTTAGGCGTATGGTTGGATAAAATTTTACCACTTTGATTAATTTATGTAATTTATTAAATTATAATAAAATAAGGTTTTTTATAGCAAAATCTATCGTTATAAATTTTTCATCAAACATAAATTACAATAAATAAAATTTAAAAATGAATAAAATATAAAGAGGGACACATATTTGATGTTTTAGAAGAGAACTAGGTTTTATTTTGAGATTTTATTGGTAAAATACAAGTCTGTTCCACCTTGTTCTATGGGGGTGGGGGTGGAACAAACCTGTTCCACTTTGTTCCATCATGTTCAACTTTTTTCCTGTTTGTTCCACATAAAAGTCCGGCCAAACATGGAACAATAATCCCTGTTGTCCCTGTTCTATTCTGTCTTGTCTTGTTCAGTGTACCAAACGCACCCTTAATGCTACTAAAAGGCACAATAATTAGTGTTTCCTTTTATTTTCTGCACGAAAAATCTAGTTGGATCTCATATAGCAACTTCATCTTATATGATCATGTTTAAATTTGGTGCAGTTCAGTAGAGGCAGTTAATAGAATATACGAAATCAAAGGGCGCAAGCACACTAGCCCTTTAGCGATCTGTGTTGGGGATGTAAGCGACATAGGTCGGTTTGCAGTCACAGACCATCTGCCTCCTGGCTTGCTTGAAGGTCTCCTTCCAGGGCCAGTAACTGTGGTGCTAACAAGAGGTTTGTATTTCCTAACTCTATTTGTGTTAATGAAGCCATTCTCTGCAGGGCCAATACCGTAATTTCATACTCCCTCTGCCCTGTGAATATTGCAAAGCTTCTCTTTTTAGGATGCGTTTGGTATCCAGACATGATAGAATATAACAGGAAATAACAATTGTTCAGCATTTGGTACGACAGAACTAGACAAAATAGATAAAATGACCAATTTATCCCTAATGAGTTGTTTATATATTTTGATTAGATATGTAATTCATTCAATTGTAATAAAACAAATATTTTTTATAACAAAATATATCATTAGAAAGTTTTTGCCAAGACGATTAAAATGACAACAAATTAAAAAGTTTATGTAGTTTCCAATTATTATTTTGTACCTTTTTTATATTGTTTTTTTATTATTAATAATTAATAAATTACATAAATTAATCAAAATATAGAACCGTACAAAAATAATATTTTGAGGACAATAAAGTGAAAATTATAGAGCATAAAATACAATAAATAAAATTTAAAGAGGAAATGACATATTTGATGTTTTAGGAGAGAATTGGGTTTTATTTTGAGGTTATATTGATAAAAATAAGTCTGTTCTAGCTTATTCCAACTTGTTCCATTGGGTTGGGGTGGAACATGCCTGTTCCACTTTGTTCCACCCTATTCCTGTCTGTTCCACGTGAAAGTCTTGCCAAACGTGGAATGGTGATCCCTGTTCTGTTCTGTCCAGTGTACCAAACGTACCTTGAGTGTGCAAGAGAACGGCAACATTTCTTTATTTGGGAAGTCCAGTCATCTATAATCTATTGGTTTGAGACGGCTAAAACTTCGTTTCTTTTCAGGGGAATCGAGTATTCTTGAGAAGTCTTTAAACCCTGGGTTAGATAGCGTAGGAGTTCGAGTACCCGACTCTGATTTTATCAGGATGATTGCCCGTGGCTCTGGAACTGCATTGGCTCTGACTAGTGCAAATCTTAGCGGACTACCAAGTAGCGTAGACATCAAGGACTTCAAGAATCTGTGGGAAAATTGTACGTTTGTTTATGATGGTGGTATCCTTCCAGCAGGGCGTGCAGGATCAACCGTTGTGGACCTCACTATGCTCGGAAAATACAAGATCTTGAGACCAGGGAGGTAAGATTTGAAACGAAATCTCTATTCTCATTGTTAGCCAAAAGACCCTATTGAATTGAATACATTTATACATATGGTTTAGCAATCTACATGCATGCATAATCGTTGCTTTGAATACCAAACCAAACAAACTCGGTATATCTCTTTCGAAAGGGTATAGGGGGTAGGATGTATGCAAATCTGTCCTCCACCGTTGCCTAGAAAAAGCTTCACGGTGGTACCTGTAGTTGTCAGTATTGTACTTTCTGTTTTCTTGTTTTTATTTTACTATACCCGTTGCTTGTTTTCACACACTCTTACCTGTAGTTTTGCTCAGTTTTTTCTATTAATTGTTGTTTTGCAAGCTGGTACTGGATATGTTTGGTTTGGTTTGGTTTTAGACTTTTGCATGGAATAATTGTTTTCCAACAAACTTGGATAAACAAATTAATAAAAGTGTTTTGAGTTGTATTTTTGTGTTATGTGGGCAGTGCCAAAGAAGAGACCATTTCAATATTGGAGAGGTATTCTCTACTAGAAGCAGGAGATCCAAATGCAAAATCTTGAAGAGTTTGACTTTGGTCAAGGTACCATAACTTTACTATGTTTCAGACTTGGGTTTTTATCTTTTTAAGTCTAATTAATTTGGGTTTCTATGATTTTATGTTTGTTAAATATGTTGACAGAGGTCAAAGACTTGGCATGGTTTACAATGTAGAATATGCTGTTAAAACATTATTTTATGAAATGTGTGGTTTTGAAAAAACAAGTCTTTGATTATCTGGTTTATGAAATATTTTGTTGTATTAGTTGGTTTTATAAAACTCTAATATATTAATAAGTTATACATATATAACTAGTCAAATACCCGCGCGATGCAGCGGAATGTAAACATTTTTTTTCTGAAAAATGCCATTCATGTATACAATTGTTATATACAATGAAACAAACCATTGGATAAAGATTACCAAAACAATAATATTCTCGAAAGTCTAAATACACTATTAGTAAAATTATACATAGATTTGTGTTACATAATTAGAACTTAAAAGAAAGACCTAACACTCTATACCCCATCCATATAATCCCTTCAAAATGGCTCACAGGCATTGCAACCAAATGGTCCAAATCATCCCCACTTCTAGAAAACGTAACTTTATACTTTGACGATCCACTGTTGTGCCAGACTTGGGAAATGAAAATAAAGCTAACAACCAAAATTATTCCCCTATGGTCATCCCTCTAGTAAAGCAAATAGCTGGACTGAAATAGAAGGATCCCAAGACTGAATTTGAAATTGGATCTAAACCAAACAGTAACAGAAAGAGCTTTATGAACAGGTCTAAAACTGAGGTTAGTATAGCACCAAGACAGAGGCTGCTGATCATGGGACCCTTTATACACCTTGGGTTCGTTTTGATCGAATTCTGAAGATTTGGAGTGGGGTTCGTCGTAGACCCTCATTTTGTTGAATGATCGCAGGACATCTGTGATCCCTGTTTCTTTCCCACCTGTGATCACATCACATCACATCGGCGGAGTTAAACATATATATATATATATATATATATATATATATATATATATATATATATATATATATATATATAATCTCCGGGAACTTTGTTTGTAGATGGTAAGTACCTTCGTAGGATCAGTACTTTTGTTTGATGGTTCGCTGGAGACATGGCCGTTGTCGGATTAGGGGCACTTGGATCCTACACCATGCCAGTTGATTTTGTAATGCCACCCCTAAACTGTTCCTGTTTAAGTCTTGATCAAATCCATGTTGGCCAACTTAAGACCGATCTGTTCCATGAATTAATTCTGGTATCAAAATAAATAAATAATCTCCAACGACTTATAGAACATTGTACTTGGTGCTATATCCAGATAGTACCGGTGTCTATCGGAGCAGGGACTTCTGTTTGTGGGATCGCCGGATAAACCTTAGTTGTCTGGTTACCCGTTGATTTTCCAATGCCACCCCTCAACTGTTCCTTGTTCACGTCTTCATTAAACCCATGATGGCCAACTTCAGCCGCATCTGTTACATAAACTGATCAGGAACACACACACACACACACACATATATATATATATATAGTATATATATACACTGTGAGGGGAGAGGTTTAAACAAGTATGCTAAAACCTTAATACAACAACTTCAATGTATACATAGATCAAAAGGGCATGCCTTGAATAAAAGTTACATAGGCAACATTCAAAATTTAAGGCTTTAACCCAATCTACATCAGATAAGTTGATAATAATCATATTTAGCATTATAAGCGGACACAATAGCAACTCAGTCAGCTTTTTGTTAGTCATCAACTGAGAGGGAAGAACTATAAATATTGTCAAAATGTTGATTCAAATCAATCCCTCCCTAAATTAACAGACAAGGACAATTACAAATGTACTTTGACAGCGACCAACAAACCGGGGGGGGGGGGGGTCGGGCTTAATCGTGTCTCTCAGTCATGATGCCAGAAGCCTGTTTGTTCTTAATTTTGGTTCAAGTTCATTCTTTGTATCTTATTTCTTCTCCAAAACCATAGAGTTTATGTTATAACTCTTGGTACTAAGTAGTAACAACTAATTAACTTATGCTTTCTTAATTAACTGCTGATTATCGATATTGTCATCAAGTTATCACACACTATTTTCATATTAAATCTTCCTATGCAACTCTGCAAGGGTGCTAATCCAACCAATTACTCAAAACAACCTAAGGTAATATAAACAAAAATACAACAAAATGAGCTGATAATTCAAATCGAACACGCATCAATCACCAAACGTGAAGTTCTAATAATGGATCACATATCCATATACCAAGCAAGAGTTTTTTTCAAAAATTAGATGTAAATACACACTAACAGAACAAACAAAATAACACCAAGGTGTACTCGGGAAGTGTAAGAGTTGGAGAACACAGTTTTCCCAAGTTTCAAAAGTTAGGGTAATCAAAAGCATTGCAGAACCTTATTTTGGGTCAACTTTTGAGATTAAACTGTATCAACCCAAGAGCTTTTAGCCTACAATACTTTTATGGTTGGAAATCCTTATGAATCTAGTTTATTATGCAACAAACACTGCTCGATTGAAGTATTCTACAGCAAGATATGGTCAACTTATGAAACTCACGTTGTCAACAGCTCGAGCTACTTACGGGTTTGACCTGATAGTCCAACCCGTCCAACCCCCTTTCGGTATTTCTTTGAGATTTTTAGTAGCTTTTAGTTGTCTCCATAATTTTTAGTACCACTTTCTTGGTTTTTATATTCTTTACTAAAATCTGGTCAGTCTTTTTCTATTCTCAAAGTTAGCAATTATCACCAAAGTAAGGAGGATGTTCCAACTTAGCTATTTGAAGTTTTATTGAATAAAGAGTTATTTGAACTCTTAGAAACTATTGTAATGTCACACTTTGCTTTATAATATAATTTCAACATTTGGCTTCTTGAGTAGAAGACGTCTTTCCTCAATTTCACTATTATCTCTCTGGTTGGTTCAAGTCGCTGCCTGTTATTCTTTATAGCTATCTCTTTAAGTCCTTGACCAGTGGGCTCTTTCAATCTTCAAAGTTCTGTATATGGAAGTGATTTAACAGGTACAAAAACAGAAACGTGTAGACACAAGTAGCATAAACGGCAACATTATGGGGTTGTTTACCAAATTCTTACTCGGGAAGCTCTTACCAGCAAGAGATTCTCCTTCATTTACCTTATCAGTAACATCTTTGGCCGTGAAAATATATTGTTGATAAGCATTTTAAACCCCGAAAGCCCTTACCGGGTAAGAGTCATTTTTCATACTTACCGGGTAAGACTATTGGTCCTTGCCTTATCTCTTACCAAGTAAGATTCTTGATCTTTTTCATGCACAATTAATAAGGTAAATAATATTGGTAAGCGCTCACCTCGTAAGCGTTGAGTAAACAACCCCTAAGTAAAATGAAATGGAAGTGATTTAACAAAATGAAATGGAAGTGATTTAACATGTACCATTCTAGTTCTATGTAGTCATACAAAAGCCAAAAAAATTTGATGTTGCATATAGCTAGAAGCTTAAAAAGTTTAACTTAAAATCAAGTTAACAACTACAAAATCATAATTTTACATATACTACAAACTACTTGCTGGACTATATAAGCATGGTACCATTATGCCAATATATTTTCTTACTCTACTTTGGAAAACTGATGCACATACACAAAGATTCTCAAAATTAAGACCAAGAAAAAGGAAAGAAATTTATCAAATTCTCAGCACCAGGTAGGTTTCCTCTTTTTGCAAGATTGACAACAAGCTTCAGGTTGTTTAACTTCACTAACACGTCATGTTAGGATTCCAAAATAAAAAGAATTGCATGTCATTCGTTGATGAAACAACTTTAGAAACTTACTTGTCCACGGACAAAAGGCACAATTGTTGATTCACTTACAGTTGCAAATATGATCTGATCACGTCTATTGACAACATAAAAGCCCCCAACTTATGAAAGCTTCAGAGGTCAGAAAAATTGGATCTCGGCTAATTCTATTGTTATAAACTGCTTTAGTTGTTTCAAGGTCATATACGAATAGAAGGCCCAACTTGGTTATTATTTAGATTAAACCACACTTGTGAGATATTCAAAAAGTCAATAATAAATATGTTTAGAAATATTTAAGCAATAAAAAGTTCCATAAACATGAATGGAGAAGAAGTACCCGCATGGCAACTTGAAAATCATCTGCAAAATTCGGAGGGAATAAGAGGTATGCTTTTCTTGGTAAAAGAGGGTTCCCTGCATTTATATTTGCAAAAAAAGAAAAATCAACAAATTAAATGTAGGCATGTAGTACATAAGAAGACACAATAAAAATAGAAACCACATATATATATTCACAAAATATGGAAGGCCACGTACCTCGTTCCATATTATCTTCATCAAAAGCTCCTGCGCACCTGCAAGTGTAACAAAATGGGTACCAAATTTTCAGAAATCCATAAAAACAAAACCTAAACCTTATTTCCCAATGTTGGTAGCTATAAACATGTAAATTATGCTTGTCTTTTCAGTAAGCAACTTCCATTTCCATTAAAAAAACCATGAAATAAGGTGCTACTTTCTTTCAATTTCTTGTATTGGTGATTCATTGATGAATCCTAACACCCCCCCCCCCCCCCCAACCAATTGTTGATTTCCACATGGAGCAAGGCATTCATGAGCTTCACTCTCTAATTCACAGATTGTTCTGGTGAGAACTCTTCATAACAGTGGATTGATAGGGTACAAATCTTGACCCAACGCAACCACAAGAATGATGTTCTTCCCCCAATCCATTATATTTCAATTCTTTTCTCAAACTAATGCTAGGAGCCAGTTATTTGATTGTCTTGCATGCATCCTGTGTGTCCATAGGTTTGCTTGGTGGCGTTCGGGCTGGGGCATATTCAGAGTCGAGGGGTCTATCCTGACCCTTGGCCTTTACATCGTAACTTTAATGTAAGCCTTCCAGATATGGTTGTACATGTGGGGTTCGTTTAATATAGGAACTGAACTTCAAATATGCAATTTTATAGATTATATATTTTACTTCTAATCAGGTGATTAATGCTAGTTATTGTTTAAAAAAACCTAACAAAATGGTGACATGATGCTTATGTGTTAATTATTTTCTCAAATTAATCCTAGAAGGCAGTTGTGTTTATTACAAAATCTCTTGCATCTTTTGTTGATTTGTAGCAATCGCCATATCCATAACAGAAGACTACATAATTTCTATTTTTGGGAGGACAAGTGTTCTATAGGTTCAGTACATAAATGGAGTCCAATTCTTCTTAAAGCGAGAAGCTACAGATAGTGGGACATAAATACATAATCACATAATATAAACTTACAGCAAGTAATGTTGCAACATAATGTTCATTAGGTATACAATTGTGCTCCTTTGAATTATCAGCAGGCTGCAAAAGAAATAAAAAGATCTATTCATCGGAAACTGTCTTTGAGATTGCTCCGAAAGCAGTTTTTCTTGTTATTTGCTATTCATCGGAAATATTTATCAAGGAAGCTCTCCTTGCAGTTAACAAGATGGTTACCGTGAATACACTATAAAGGCCATAAGCAGAAAGGAAGCATAGAATACATAAATAAATAAACTATAATATATACTCACAACACGACGATCCCGCCAAAACTCAGGTAGTGATTTCCTCTGTAGGCAAGAAAGAAAAGTCACCGATTAACATGATTAAATCAATCAAAGAAATTACAAATCCATGCAATTGTAAGGTTTTGCAAGTAATATTAAGTATATGAAATGAAAGATATAGGTTTACAGGGGAACATTGTCCTTTGGAGGACAAAGTTTACATCGTTGGCTTTATCAAAGTTGAGCACATAACTTCAAAAAAATGATATAAAAACTACATTGATCAAGTTCTTCCAGAAATGCATAATCAAACATTGCTGAAATGAGTGATTATTTATGCCACATTTATTGATGATGAACATCAAACCACAGTTTTTGCACATAACCCTCAAATAACCTGGTGTTTTATAGAAATATGTGTTGGTTTATGAATGCAGGGGGTATGGTATAGATTATTGCAGGCTTCCATATCCAAACCAGCTAACCCTTGGATTAAATGCATCGAAAATATATTTTTTTAAAGTAACATGGGACATGCACTCTTGAAAACTTATAGTCCACTTAAGGTTGTTGAGGCTAAGCACATGCACAAATAAACTGGTTCATGGTATGAATAGAAACAATGCATCTTAATCACACTCAAACATCTCAAAACCAATTGGTCATGGATGGAGCAAATATATAGTGTAGAGTTCATTAGTTTCTAGTCAACTGCTACGAAAAAGTTATTTTCTAATCAACACGACTATTGATAAGTAGCAATTCTAACTTCTAAGTTTGCACATAAGTTGCTCTAATAGAAGGCAATTTCAGATGCAGATCTCGTGTCTATGGTTAGTAAAAGCTAAAAGAACAACACCAACTACAACCAAATATTATTGCCTGGCAATGCTGTTGGAACATAGGAAAGACAATATCATCCTCAACAATAATCTCTGCATGTTTTCTAGTCAGAATCGCCCACTGAAAGAAGGTAATACAAATATACAAGAGGTACTTAGATAGGAATTTAAATTATCGTCACACAAAAATAGTGCTTCCATGTCGCACTATGTGGGCTGGTTTGTGGGCAGCAACATTACTTGAGATCCTTTCCTCCCGTGATCAACAGGAATAATCGGACACATTTTGGGGTTGTAGCGACCTTCCTTTGTATCAACAAAGCTGCTCAATATTGCATTTATAGTAACATGTACAATTGATAGGCTTTTGAAGTAGTTATAATATATAATGTTATAATCACATATATTGTGTCATATGCATCTTTCTAACCAAAAAACAAGTAGTTGAAACCATCTTTCAGTGGTTTATGAAAACATTACCAACAAAGTAGCAAATCAACTAATCAACATTACCATCAAAATCAAAGCCATAGAAATCAAATTGCAAGTACCAACAGTGGTTTGCAGAAGCAAATCAACAATGATTCAGCAAAATCAAGTAATCATAACTATCAACAAAATGAGATTACCACATTACCAAGTAACAACATTGGTTTATCAAATGGATAACATTATAGCAAAGAAAATCAGAGAAATCAGACTCTGAAATCAATATAAACAAGAACTGGAAAGGTGATGACCACTCAGCCCAGCAGTAACAAAAAGTGTTTGATAAAAACCAACCCAATAGAAAGTTAGATAAAACCCAATTAAAAACCACCAAAGCTTCAGATTCTGTTAGCAACTGTAAACCAAATCGATTTGTGGTTCTTGTGGAAAAATCAGATTATGTCCCCAAATTGATTTGAAACCTCCAAACCACCAAAAAAACAGAAATTGATGCAAAACGGGAGGTGATGGATATTTAAGCCTGAATCGATAAACGGGAGTAGCCTGAATCAGAGAAAAGAGGAGGAACAGAAAACCAACACAAATAAAACCTAACCTGGTTTGCCACATGAGGAACAAAGGCAGATGAGTAGACGATTGTTGAGAGAGCGGTGGGAGAAGGAGAAGAAGCAGATGCCATTTAACAGAAGATGCAGGCACGATTTGAGAGAATCGATCCCGTTTCTTGTTGGGTGAGGGCGAGAGAGGGAGAGATTATGGGAAGTTTGATGATGAGAAGTGGAAGATGTTATTAATATATTGAGGAGAAACCCTAAATTGGTGCAGAACGTGGGCATAAAGAGGGATAGGGAGTGATTGCAGGAAAGTGGGGGAGGAAGCATGAGCGGAGAAGAAGGGCTTTCAAAGAAACTGTTTTGTACAAACAACCGCTTTGTACAAGAAACCGTAATAGAATTTTCATTAGAGAGTATAGATAATAAGTTTGTAAATGTTGTATAATGTGGCTTAAACTATTATATGAATATAATTGTATGTAAAAATACTTAGTGATTGAAATTTTAAAAGTTGGTTAAGAACTTTGAGAAAAAATATATAAATATAAATATCAAATTAAAGAGAATTGATGATTGGTTTTTTGATATGTTTTTTATAAAGAATTAGTTATATATCAATTTAGATTTTTTTTTTAAATTCAGATAAGTCTACGAGTTTTTAAAACTTGATTCATGTATGGAAATGATATTATGAGTGTCTAAAACCCTTTTTATAATTATTTCTCACACACCGACTCTCCCCAACCTACAATCATCCCCCTCTTCTTCTCGAATACACCACTCGTGCCCCTTCAATCTTATATAGATAACTTATTCCGATGTGTGCCTAACGTCAAGAAGCCCTTGAGGAGCAAATGTGGAGGGATTGCATCAAGAATCTTCAAGCGACCAATAGGCAACAAAACGGTCAACATGCATAGGGTTTCTATAGGAGTGCTATGGCAGCTAACTGAGAGTTTCTTCAATCGACAAACCAACTTGCTTCTCCACCAACCATAAATACAAACTAAATAAAATTCATAGTAATCGTTCCAAAACCACGAGTGTCTTTAGCAACTTGCAACCATCCGCACTTCAAAACTGATTTAAGTTGTGGTTCGGATTTCAAGAATGATAGCGTAAAACCGTATAGGTCCACAAAGTGGTCACTATGTTGCCATAGTGGCGGTGCAAGTGTACACCGGACACTATGATCGCTACAAGTAATAAAGTGGTAGAGTACCGAGATCGTTTCCACAGGGACTAGTCAACTAAGAATCAGAGACGTTTTCATGAACTTCTAGTGCTTGGTTGAGTTTTGAGAATAAAATCAATATTTGTGGGTTTTAAGCAACTAAACAATGATTAAACGAGATTAACAGTATTAAAAGCAGGTGTGGGTACAAGCATTAACTAAGACTGATGTAGTAACAACTTGGTCAGAAACAAAACGACACACGACAACCTTAAAAACCTTTTTCTCTCGAAAATAAGTTTCCTCGGAACGTGGCCACGTTGCCCCCACTTTGTCACCACGTTGGCCAACTCAAGACTTGCCGACTTAACTAAGTAAACCTCTAAGGGTTTCAGTTCCACCAGTATAGATATAGACGCCCAAATCTCTTTGTGACACCCATATCGACCGACATTTGAACCTTAGTTAAAATCATGCAAAAACCCGTATCTCTACGTGGTTATAAAAGACTTTCTCAAATCTTCTTTGCATCACTCAAGCCGTATTCGGATCTGCCCCTCTCGAGGTCTAAGATCTAATATTAACACTAACAAGTGATCGGCTTGTCCGCGTTGAGTTGAAGTCCCGACTCGAGTGACCAAGTCTAAGAGTTAGCAACGATGGCAACACCCAAGTGTTGCCTACTAGTCTTAGCATTGGCTCATACCCACACCCAAAGGGGTGTTTAGCTCATAATGAAAGTAAAAGACATGATGGAAGAAGGAGATAACATAACTTAAATTGCATAAAAGAAACTAAAGAGCTGCTGCCAAAGTGGTGACAAGGTGGCCACTTTGGTGACAGCTATTACAAGAAATTTAAACTTACAACAATTAAATGCAAACAAACTACAAGGAATGAAAACTAAATGCTAATGCTCCAGATGGTGTTTAATGCCTCTGGAAGTGATGCCCTCAAATGGTTACTCCATGCTCCAATTTATAGCCCAAGGAAGAAGAGAATGTTGATGTGACCAAACATAAAAGTAGCTTTTTAGGAAGAGTATAGCACCTTCCTTTGACTTACATCTCTTGTCCTCTTCCTTGTTTATTCTTATGAATGAGCAGAAAGGTCTTTCACTATCTTCAGAGGGCAGACTTCCCGAAATGGTAAAATCTTATCCAAGCAATTTTTGCCAGCGCCCCAACGTGGTGACAACGTGGGTGCAACGTGGCCACGTTCTGCACAAAAGTTAGTAAAACCGGATTTTTTTGCATTTTTGGGATTTCATCACAATGTTTGAACAATCAAGACCAAATGAAGGAGATGAGAAGCAAATTGGGTGAAAATGTGGTAAAATAAATATAACAAAAGAGGAATTAACTCTCAAAATTTGAGAGTTATCAAAGAACAATGGTTGGTTTTTGAACATCTATCATTGATTATTATAGGGTTTGATTTTGGATTTTCTTTTGGGTTTCATGGTTTTGGGTTTCCATTTTAGGTTACATTGCGAGTTTGATTCTACTGTGAGTCTTAGTGCAACAAGTGGTAGGGTGGTGGTGGATGAGCGCATGAATGGTGGTAATGGGCTAATGGCGATGGTTCGGAGGTGTTAGTGGTAACTAGTAACCGTGACAAGGGTGGTGATGGTAGAAGATGAAAATGAAAGAGATTATGCCAATTCATGAAGAATTTTACTTACAAATTAATCAACAAAAATGTCATTAAAAAACCGGTGCACGCTACTTCACGAGTTATCCCTCTGTTGGAGAAGATGACTAAAGAAGCACAATGCATTGATGAGTAAAGAGATCAAGAACCTAAGGGTGCGTTTGGTTTGCAGACTGGGTGGGACAGGACGGGACAAAAATTCATTGTCTCATGTTTGGCGTGACATGGGACAGGACAAAAGTTCACTGTCCCATGTTTGGCGCGACATGGGACAGAGACAAAGACTGGACAGGGTGGGACAAAATGGGACAAAAAGGGGTATTTTCTTGTTCCACCAAAATAGGTGGAACAACATGGGACAGAAATGAGACATAAACTAAAAATCATTGCTTTACCGCCATTTGATATATAATCCTAATATGGTATTAGTCTTAAGTGTCACCACTACCCATCGTCGCTACTACCACCATCGGCGGCCACTAGTAGCCACCGTCGGCCACCTCTACATATTTCTACACCATAACAACCTCCTCCACCACCTCCACAACCATTGGTCATCGCCACCACAACTACCATCGTCGACCACCTCCACTAACACCGATTACCACCACCTATTGTCACCACCACCATCGACGGCCACCGATAGCTACCACCAACCATCGTCGACCACTTCCACCTCTTTCTTCACTACTACAACAACCTCCTCCACCACCTCCACAACCACCGCCCATCACCACCTCCACCAATCACCACCACCCATTGCCGTCGCCGTCACCGACGCTGATCGCCAACCACCGTCGTTGGTTGCCACCACTGTCGCTCGTCGCCAACCATCGTTGGTAACCTCCGTCTCTTCCTCCACTACAATAACCTCTATTACCACTGTGCACCGCCACCACCACTACCTCTTTTACTATCTTTCACCTTCTTCACTATTATCGTCTTTCACCAGCCACCCATCGTCTTTTATCTTTACTCGTCGCTGCAACTATGCATCCACCAATTTATTAAGATCTTCCAAATTGAATCAACTATTATATTTTTTATATGAATCGGATTTTTTCGGACTACCATCAATTATTTCAATTCTTCATTCAAATTTCCTATTATTATTTTTGTATGTATTTATATGTATAAAAATTGTGTAAAAATTTTAATAATGTTTTTTAATTAAATTATTTAAAGATATACTTTATTTGTGTTATTTATAACTATTATATGACATATAAAATTATCAAACAGCTTTTAGGGAAACTTGTTCAGTCATGTCCTATCTAGTTCTAGTCGTACCAAACACAAGACAACCATTTGTCTTGTCCAATCCTGTCCTAGCCTCTTGTCCTGTCCTGCCCAGTCCTGTCCAATCTTTTCTGCGTACCAAACGCTACCTAAAGTAACAAACTTTTTAACATAGTTATCTCAAGGGACCAAATCCATAAGGATATACAAACCATAGTGGCCGCCAAAACCCATAAGCCAAATGCATAATTTGCCACAAACCACATGGACCAAAATTGCAGTTTACTCTAAATTTTACCATCATCTCAAAATAAAAAAATTAAATTAAATTAAGATTCAAAAGCAGCATATATGCTTCCTTTACGCATAAAGAGAGTAAAGTAAGGCATGCATTTGGACCAATACAATTGAAAAATGATTTTAACTAGTCTCTCTACAAATGGAAGCAAGAATTTCATTTCCGGGGTTCCATTTTTGAGTCTTCAAATGAAAAACACAGACAAATTATTATCTTTTACATTTTTAATATACGTTTTAATCTAATTTTAATACAAATGTGTATATAAAACACCCATTATTTATCGACATGGAAGAACGAACCCATGACCGCTGTCTAATCATCATCAAGTACGAGGTGTTTACGTGGGGTCTAATGAGCTTAATGACAAAACCGGCTTATTCGCGCATACGTTTAGAGTGTTTACTTGGGGCTTAATGGCTTATTCGCACAGACAATTCCGGCTTATTCGCTAAGTAGGGGAAATATGTGTTGTCCTGATTAAGACACATTTTTGACATTTCTACCATTTAAAAAAAACCACCAGACATGCCCTAATTGCTTCCCTCCCACATTACAGCCTCCATCATCGACTTCTCCATCAACCACGCCTCCCTCCCACGATCGTCTTCTTTATCTCCGGCGACCTTCCCAGGTATGTTATTTCTCACTTCTCATCGACGTCTTCTTCACGATCGTTTTTTTCATCCCTGTATATCGTCGCCCTAAACTTCTACCGATTCAAATATTGTTTTTTGTATATCGTTTTTCTTCATCCCTGTGTATCATTTTCTTCATCCCTGTGTGTATCATTTTCTTCTGGAATGTTGTTGAATGTCGATTAACCTGTTGATTCAAATATTGTTTTTTGTTAATCTGAAATGTTGTGGAATGTTGATTAACCTGTTGATTCAAATATTGTTTTTTTTGTTCATCTGGAATGTTGTGGAATGTCGATTAAAATTGTGATATCTTTATGTTTGATCCAGAACCAATATGGTAAACATTAGGTAGTCTGGAATGTTGTGGTTGATTATTATTGCATGTTCTATCTACTATTGATATATTGTTCTACCTAGATATATTTTGGTGTGTATCTATGTATTTATGTGTTGTAGCTTGTTATTGATTTTGTTTTAGGCATGGAACAAACCGGTGAATCACAACAACAAAAGAGAATTAGGATAAGTTGGAAAGATCACAATGTCGTAAAAAACTTTCCTAGAGGCTTGTATTTTAGAGATGGGTTTAAATGGAAACGAAAGTACTAGTTTGAAGGCACTTTCTTGGAAGAAAGTTGCCTAGACTTTAAAAACCACACACAATTTTGTGGTCGGTCGAAAGCAAATGTACAACCATTTTGATTATCTTAAAGGAAAGTATGGTGCTTGGTTGATGTTAAAAAACAAAATCAGGAATGTCTATGATCCTTCTACGAACACTTTTAACTTGACCGAGGAAGAATGGGAGTTGGAAATGAAGGTCATTTTCTAACTTTATATTATGTTTTATTTTAATTCTTGTTTACTTTATTTGTATATTTATAGATGTTCTTTTTAACACAGAGCAATAGGTATGTTGAATCTTTGAAGACTACAAGTCTTCCATATCCTAACTTGTGTGCACGACTATTTGAGGGTGGTATGTCTACGGGTATCGGAGGCTATGGTCCATCATCAAAGGAAGTGGAGAAGAATAATTCTATGGTTATTTGATGTTTTCTTGCTACTTTTTTGTTTGAATTTGGAATTTTAAGTACTTAATGAATTTATGTTTGATTTTTGGATTATATCAATGAATTTATAAATATATGGCTTAAAAAATAAACAGCAATTTATAAAACAACTTATAATTCATATTCAGTGATAAATTGGTCATTTCTGTTATTTGAAACTGTTAATTCATATAAAAAAAGTAAACAACAACATCAATTTATCCAGTCAGACATATTTATCCATACATAACTTAATGGGAAATTTGGTAAAAGACGGTCTAGTCATTTCTCTCCGGATTTTACACAGATATCACTACCTCCGCAACTTGCGAAGCCAGATAAAAAAATACTAATCTACTCATTTTTGGCTTAAAAATATTTATAGAACAAGATCCGCTATTGCGGATCCCACATCCACAATTGCGAACCCCGATAATTCTTTTTTTTTTAAAAACTTGCAAAAAATTTTACATTTTCTACCCAGACCAGTAATATTGCGGAAATGCACTTACGGATGTAGCATTTTCTTAGAAAAAAAATTTACATTTTTAACTCAGCTCCGCATTTGCAAACCTTGGGGAGGTGTTGACAAATCGATAAATTTGGGATAGATTTGGCTAAAAAAACTAATTTCCTTGAGGATTTTGGTCAGTCAATTTCCCTAAAAAGTATGATGATGATCATACTAAGATGATGATGATGACATGAAACAGTAGCCTAACAATATAAATCATCAAGAAATAAATCAAAGCCATTAATATCAGAGTGTTATTTTGTGCATAAAATTTGTTATTAGGATGATCATCAACAGATCATATCTTTTTTCATCACCAACGAACAATTATCAATCATAACCATCTCTAACAAACAACTCAGAGTAGCGTAAAACTGTAATTGGCATGTGAAAACGACGCTATGAATGTTTTAATCGTATGATATATGGATATACTTCGAACCTGTAGATCTAGATCTATGTGTAGTGATGTGCTCCAACTCAAATTCAAATCTCGAAACTTATCTACAGGAAATCACTTCTCGTAGCGTAACTGTACTGCGCTCGTCGAATATTCTGTTGCCGCTTCCTGTACAACATTCCTCCAAATCCAACGAAAACCGCTGCGGCAATCACTCCAAACGCAACCCCTGCCTTCTTCCCCCCGCTCATTCCTCCAGCGGACGAGTCCTTGATTTCATCAGTACTCTTCACATCGGCCGATATATCACCATCCTCCGACGGCGACGGTGACGGTGCCGAGAAATACGACGGAGATGGCGCTGGAGAAGAAGAAGACGGAGGCGAAGATGCATCGAATGATGGTGACGGAGCCAGATCTGACGGTGGAGGCCCCGGTGGTAAACCGATTGAATTTGAAGGCGACGGTGATGAGTCAGGTGAGTCGTCTGAACCGAGTTGTGGAGCGGGAGACGGTGAGGGTGAAAATTCCGGCTGATCTGAAGAGGAAACGGCGATCGTGAAGAGCAATGCGAGGGCGAATAGGCGGAGGAGTCGGTTGATCGCCATTGTTGTGAATTGATTGAAGGAGTTGATGCAAGAATTTGTAGATCTAATAAGTTTGAAGTAAAGCGATTGAAGAAACGTAGAAAAGAAGAGATTGAACGTGAAAGGTTTTTATCAACCGCCGTCGGTTTGGGGAACGGCGTAAAGGTGACAGAATCTCTGGCGTTGACAATTTACCTTTAAGTTTATTACTATCACTTTTTTCATTCATTAACTTTCAATTATTTATTAATCTTTCTTGGTGATGGATGAAACGAGAACATATTTTTTCATTTATGAAAATATAAGAATAATTTAAGGGTTGTTTAACTATTGTGGGATGGTTTGGTGCAAAATGATTAAATGATCTGAATGATTAAGAGACACTTATGATATAGTTCAAAGTGAAATAGAGTTGTTTTGTAATTGTTCATAATGAAATTAGGACGCTTAATGGTTAAGGAATGTACAAGATATAAAATTATTCAGGGGTTGTCATACAAGATTCACCTCTTAACGATTCAAATATTGCCTCTTAATGGAACTATTAAAAGGTAAACAAACATCCCCTTCATCATAATCATGTGTGATAATACACGTGAGGGGATTTGGCGACTTGGTCTGGCCCAACAAACAAAAAGGTCATCGACATCTCTGGTTTGATATCACATATGATTGACTATAATAAAAGAGTGTTTTCGTGTTTTCATAAAGTAAAGGAACTCTCATTTAAGTCATTCCGGTTTAACCTTAATCTAACTCCACTAACAAATGTTAGATTGTGGGATTTCTCCTTATAACTCTTTCGTTCAAACTCCTCAAATCAACTTAGCATTTTCAGGTTTGTTATATTCAAAATCTTATATATAGGCTTAGGGGCTATTTAGCAGTTACGGAATAGTTTGGTATAGGATGATTAAATGGTCATAATTATTAAGAAACTCTATAATATTATGCAAAATGAAGTATGATTGTTTGACAGTTGTTCAAAATGAAATTAGGGTGTTGAATGCGTAAGGGAGACCCAAGATACAAATATCATTCAGAGGGCTTTAAAACCATTAAAAGACATGTTTTTTTTTGCTGTCAAACAATATTTATCTTTTAGCGATTCAGAAGTTGCTATTAATAAAATAAGTATTAAAAGGTAAACAAACGACCCCTTAGTCTAGTTATGCGCAAACTTACCTGAACACACAAAACCGGAAAAAAAAATTCACTTATTTATATATTTGACAAAAAAATGAAAAAGTAAATATTATATATTTTTTTAGTTTTAAATATAAAATGATAAAAATCAAACACTTATTTTTGAAGGATTTCAATTCTTTCTATTAGACGAACCAAATAGAATAATGAAATGTGGTAAAAGAAAAACGACCATTCAATTTTATAAACCAAAGGGACCTTAGATTCACGTTTTGTTGTATTTTTGGTATATTATTTAAATATAATGTTTCTACATTCTTTGTATGTAGTACGTTTCAAGCTTACTTTTTTCCACTTTGTATTGTATGCAATGATGGATCCAGAAACTTAGGTGACTGGGGTCTCTGAGGTATAAAAAATTTCGAAACCGAATAACTCACCCAAACCAAAACGATTTCGGGTTATTCGGTTTGCGGGTTAAACGGTTCGGTTAACCAAATAAGGTAAATCTCAATTTCGATTATTTTTTACCATATCGGTCAGCCGAATAGCAAAACATACAATTATTTAATTTATATAACTTCCTTCTAGATGAATTGGTTTGAACATATATAAAACTAAAACAACAAAAAATTGAGGTATATTTAACAAAATTACCAAAGTTATCATTGTAGCATGATTGCAAGAACTAGTGGTATACGAGCAAAACGACTAACAAGCAAGAGAGGGGGGGGGGGGGGTCGTTAAAACAAATTAGGCCACTGGATGGAACTAAGCACGTAACAGTAAAAAATTTTACCTACAAATTTTAATTTTTTTACATATGAGTGGGGGCCTTTCCCCCCACCTTTAACACCCTACCTCCGCCCCTGTTTGTATGGCTTTAATGACAACAATTTACGTTACTATGTACAATTGAGCATAAAACGTCTTACAGAAATATACATGAAACTCTTTATATGTTCTATTTATAGTTGTTTATTACTTTTTCGTTGATGATTACGTATGAAGATCTTTTCTTTTATAGAAAGGCTCACCCACTTTCATGCGGAAGGAAGAAGGCGACATGGGGATCACACCGTTGTGTGCAAAGAACATGACTTTACAGGTAGATTCTTTATCAAATATCTCGTTTCTAAAAAGAAATCGTAATCTTTGATGTAAAAGACTTTATTAGAGGATCTCCAACAAGTAATTTATAATTTTTCTAAAATTGAGTATCAAAAGTCAAAATTTATAAAGAATTACATCAAACTCCAATAAATACTCAAAGTTAGAGGTTCCAATATTAGTTATGTTATTAAAATATTCAATACATTTAATATAATATTAGGGGTTAGGTTCCGTTGAGAAGTTAAGTTAATTGAGAAACGTAAGAAATAGTTATCAACAGTTGGATGCACATTCTCATGAGATGCATCAGATCACTTACCTTATGAAACACGATTCATGAGTGAGTTTAAGATTATAAATGATCAAAAGTTCAAATCTATTTCTCAGACTTCTCAATTTAACTTAAATTCTCAAACGATCCTTCACCATCGACATAATTGTTGAAGATGCTTTTAAATACCTTTTACAATTTGGTATTTAATCAGTTTTTGGTGAGATGCAATGTTTTGTTTTGTCGTATGACACTCAAGGTTCAAAATAGCGTGAGGCATGGCGTGGCGGCGAGATCAAGCCTCAAGCCTTACGAGATATGGCGAGGACGCGGCGTTTTTCAAGGCGTGAACTAAGACGGCAAATTAATAATATTATTAATTTATTGTATGTGTATAAATATATGTTTTCTTTTTTTATTCAATGAATACAATTATATCCAATAATTTAAATTCACATATATATATATATATATATATATATATATATGTATGTCTTGATATCATATAAAGTCTAAATAATTTCTAAAAAATTTAGAAAATAACACGTGAATTCAATTCTAATTTCTAAAAAGTCTAAATAAAGTCAACTTAATTTAAGTTTTAACTTTTAACTTTTCATCCCTTAAGTTTTTATTTTTACCTTTAACCAATTTAAATTTTAAAACTTAAAAAAGTTACAAATTGTAGGAAAAAAAAAATAGCGACGTCTTACAAAAAACGGACGCCATGGCGCGATATGGCGCGCCTTGAGCCGCCATGGCGTGAGCCACGCCTTAACAAAACGTTATCGCTCATATCGTAACGGCGGAGATGCGTCTCACGCCATATCGCGCCATGACGCGCCTTTTTGAATCCTGACACTAGACATAATATTTGAAAAGTTATTTTGATTTGGATGTTATAAATGTATTTATGATAAGATTGGGGATCCAAATTGAAATAACTAGAAAATATAAGGGAAATAGTGAAACTCTATTCTTCGGAAAAAACCAAAAGCAGATTTTTGGTTGTTCGGCAAAATTTTCCCTTACCACTTTCACCAGAGATTCGATTTCATAGACGCGAAAACCGCCATGATCAGCATCCTTGCTCAGGTCAGCTTCAACTCACACATACGCTCTCTCTCTCTCTCGATGTGTATATGTGTACGTATCTTTTTTGTATATGTATGCAGATATAGGATTGAATCATCATTGTTTTTTTTTTGAATTGTAGGAGCGTCTACTTGGCGGTGCCCTGGGAAGTGTATTCGCCGGAGTTATGATCTTTGAGCATCGCAGAGACATCTACAAGACAATTGCACAAAATCAACCTAAATCCGAGGTTATGTTTTGTGCTCATATTCCTATACCTGTATAGCGAGGGACTCCGAAAATTGGTATTTTTGTATGCTGGCATTGCCATTTTAATATGATCGATTGGTTAATAGGGCTATTTATCTATTCTCTAAATGGTTAGCATGCTTGCTATGGTAGTTTTATGTATGTTTCATGGTCTATCATATGGTTAATTGATACTCCAGAAGTATAGAGAAGTGATTGTGTTTATGTTTTCCGGACTGCTTGCCTATAGTTTATTTGGTTTGCTAAAGCTTTATATAAGTTGTTATTCTGTCCACTAATGGGATCGACATCACACAAACACAAAGTAAACTACAGGAACCTGAGACTTTGGACATGACATTTTTATGGTTTAAGTTTAGTAGTACATTACAAAGAACTGAGAGTTTGATCCACACAGTTGTACTCCAATGTGCAGTCTAAATTAGGTTCCAGAGCAAACATCTACAAAGTAAAGCTCAGAAATGAGAAAGAAATGTGAGAATTGAGATATGCCTAATTTTTGTGAAAACATTGGCAACCTACATATATGAAAAAATTGGAAGACCAAATCTATACTCTTTATGAACTTACTGTAGTAGCTAAATATCATTGACTGGCATCAAAAGGTTCTTTAGCAATAACTACTCCCTCTATGTCGGATTTGTATAACCTGGAACACTAGCCATCTTTTTGTTTAAACAGATATGAGATTGTTGTAAGGGAAGGCGGCATTATAAGAGATTCATAGATTGAATGTTGTCCTAGCTTTGATGAGAAACTGCTTATCTAATCATCTAACTGATGCTAGAATTTTTGTTATCTAGACTTTAACTGTTTACTAACAAGTGAAGTGTGAGACTCATGTATTAAGGTAGAATATTGACAAACTTTGGTGTTCCTGAAATGCTTTCTCGAATTTAAATAACTAAACCAAAATTCTATATGTCATGGTAGAGTCTGTGTTTTTAAAGACAGGGAGGATATATAAAGGAAATCTGAGCAGCTGGTTTGAACAGCTCAAAGCCGAGTTGGATTTAGAACACCATGAGACAATTCGGTTCGTATTCACTATTGGAGTAGTTGCCATTCTTGTCCTCCTTGTTCTTTTTTACAGTGAATGCAGATTGCAGAACTAAATGAATCTAATACTGCAGAATAACATTTATATAACTATAAGCCAATTCCAGCTTGGACAAAAGCAGCAAAAGCAGGGAGTTGTTTCAATTACACTGACATCTTGCTTGTTGTTGTTAAATGTTTTTATGTCTGTATATAATGCATAATCACACTCGAAGAAAGTTTCTGGATGTACCTCGGAAATGATATATTTTGCAATTTTGGTCATTGTTTTGATCGGTAAATGCATTGACTGTACTTTAGCTCTAGTCGATAGTGATCTTGTTTTATGGCCATGTCAAATTAAAACTGTCCATGTCAAATTTTCTAACAACAAAGATAGATTTAACTGGCTTCGTTAGGTTTATTTCTTGTTAGAAAATTGTATAATGAGTGTAGGACATACTGATCCAGATTTGCAGTCATGTTATTTGGTTGTGCAGATCTTGATGCTGATAATTTCATGGTATGTCATTCAAATGATCCTCTTTATGCATGCTAACCACAATGGTTGTGGCGTAATGGTTGAGGCCCAGGGGGGTGTGGTGGAATATCCCATCTGCCCCCGGGTTCGATACCAGGCGTCCACAACAATTGTGGCCACTGAGTTTATCAAGGCTGATGCCTTACAGTTGCAAGTTACCGGGATACCCTTCTAAAGAAAACCTTTGCTTTACATAACGAAGGAGTATCCTCTCACACATCTAAAGCTGAAGGTAAGAAAGACGAAGCTAGTTCTGCATTACATTTCTTCGGTACTTTCTTGGTAATTGGATACTTTTTAACTGTTTTACTTCCTGTAATTATAACTTGCTTTCGCTTTAGGATGACCAGTTTCAGAGACATGTTGTAATACAAAACTACATGCATTAATTACTAATAAAGATGTTACATTTCGTATTCTAAAGTTGCAAAAGAAGTGGGAAGTGGCAGGACAAGAGAAAAGAATCTACTAAATTATAAGCTCATCTTTAAGCACATCAAGCTGATGGTAGAACTGTATTTTTTCGTCTTGAGTTGGTTCGACGAGTGATCACCACATGGTACGCACCCATAGCTAGGAGAACCACAAATATAAAACCAAATATCACACCAGCAATGCCTCCGGCTCCAAATTTACTCCCACTCTTCTCATTTGTCGATCTGCTATCCTGTGCTAAGCTTGATTGCACTGTAGCAGCTATGAGCAACGGTGAGCAATGGGACCCATCACACGGGTCTTGAATGCTTGGTGGCACCGCTTTTGGGTGGAAGAAACTGTAGGCGGATGGCGAGAAAGCCATTGGGTTCTCGTAGACGAGTCCATGAGGTGCTCGATCTTGAGCTCTATTATTAGTGAAGGAGATAACAGTAACAAAGAGAAGTAGTAGGAAATGGATTTGGGTCATTCTGAGTTTCTTGATGTTTTTGTGGGACTCAAAATGACTAAGAATGTAGCAGTAGTTGTTGGTATTGTGATGTGGGTGGTCTTGGGGGGTATTTATAGAGGTCTTCTTGGTTTATTGGTGGTTGCCTTGCCCTTAATTTTTGTGAAAGCATTGAACTCTTGAAAAAGGGAGCAAAATGATGGCTATATGTTCCATTTCATCCATGATACACCAAAAGTACTATTTGTTGATATTACCCCAGCTGGCTTTTCAATGTCAAATCTTATTTTCCTCCCAATAGGATGTCTCTTCTTTGTTGTACATTTACATTGCACATGGTGCGTTTGATACGCTGATGAGAATGGACAACAAAGTACAGCAAGGTAGACGGGTGAAAGAATTCTACATAGTTTTAGGGTTTTAATTTAGCATGGATAGTTTAGTAATTTACCAATTTTGTTTAATCTCCATATTTTTGTTCCACATGTTTTGGTGGACAAAAAAAAATGCATTTTTTGTCTCACTTAGGTGTCTTGTTCCAATCTTTTGTACCATTCTGTCTCGTCCTGTCTTGCATACCCTTCCACTGCAATGTCTTCCTCTCTCTAGGTGGACTATCTCAAGATCAATTGCTTACACAGTAGAGATGACAATAGGACGGATATGAAGCGGAGACATCCTTTAAGTCTAATCACTTAATCGGTGTGACAATGCAGAGACGGTAAATAAAGGGGTAAGCTAAATGCAGACCTACATGCTAATTTCCTCCTCACACACATCAACAACAATACTTAGTTTTTTCAGTTTCAATATATGATTTGACCTGATTTTGACATAAACAGGTGTGCATTTAGCAACACCCGTAAATTAAATGTGATTAATTGTTTAGCCAAGTTGTGTAGTAAAGTATTGAGTTGTGGTATAATTATAATTGAGATGATTATAATTAGAGTTGAATTATCCACAGGAGGGAAATGGAAAGTGAAAGTGTAAAAGCAATGTGGGAGTTTGCTTAGCTTAAAGGGCCAGCAAAGGTCATGATCCAAATAGTATTATAAAGGGTAAGGATTCATGTCATGTGTGTGTTTGTAATTATAATGTTATATCCTTTTTTTGGTTTTCTTTTGCCCTTCACCATTATTACTTACAGGGTGGGAACCTCAAAATCAATGCATCCTTCCTTTACTTCCCATTTACAACATTATGAAAACCCGCTCTACTCTTTTGGAGTAGAGGGTATGTCTGCGTACATCCCACCACCCAAACCCTGCTTTCCGGAGGGATATACCGGTTGGGGTTCATTTGGTTTGGTTATCTATCAAAGTGTTTTTGGATCGTAATAGATGTATGATGTTTCATGAAAATTGGCTAATTTTAAGTTATCATGGTCTATTTTGGTCGTTATTAACATTCTTTCGGTTTAATTATCATTAAATGACATTTTGAAAGTCTAATATGTAATTATATTGGGTACAACAGTGTGAACATAAACTTTTCAGAGTTGTAATCTTCCTTACAATTGGAGTCATTTTGGGTATTTACTCGTGAAATGGTAAATTTTGTTGTTGGAGTAGGTAAACGATTCGAGCCTAGAGCTTGAGTCAATCTTAACATGAAATAAAATTGGTTGAGTCAAGTTTCATAACACAAATGTTTGACTTGGCTTGTTCATAAACTCGATTAAAATTTTTAAGTCGAGTCGAGTCGAACCATTCAAACATACATGTTTTCTAGCCAATCATGCTCATTATTTATAAATCATACAATAAAAATATAAAAATTATCGAGTTTAAGCCAATAAACTATTCAATCGATTTCAAGCTTGTAAACAAACATCGAGCTTGAATAATCTGCTACTTGACTGTGCTCGTTTGAGCCTCATTCGGAGACCAAATAAACTCTTTCAAAGATCTATAGTTTTGAACAGTATGAAGAAGAAAAACTTGTGTCACTTAAAAAATACATAATCTTATTTCCAACTATATTGTTAAATATTTTTGTTTTTAAAAATATCATGGTAGCGTATGCTTTAAGAATCTTAATTATAGGATAGATTTGCAATAAAAATGAATTTATTTTATTTAGCTAATACGTTGGAAATATATTTTTAAATTGTACATTTAATATTTAAAGATATCTATTTAAGGGCCTACAATTTGAAAAAGAAAAACCTATTTTAAATAACGTACTAAAAACATATCAAGTTTCATCAAGCACATATCAACATTGGGTACAAATATAAATATTTTCAAGGGAAAGAAATCCAACGAATTTTTTCATTTTGAGTGGTTAAATTTTTAAATTATTTTTTTAAATGAATAAAATCATTAAAATTTCATATTTTGAATAGTTAAGTCCTCGAACTATTTTTTGAATGAAAAGACTATTGAACTTTCTTATTTTGAATGATCAAGTCTCTAACACAATTTTTAAATAAATAAATCATCAAACTTTTAAAAGTTGATTATCACATACTTTTAACCCGAAAAAACTACCTAAAACCGGCTAAGAATGTTTTTAAGTAAAAAAAACATAGATCAGTTTTACCATTCTCAAACCCTAAGTCATTCAACCCCCTCCCCAAGCCTCATCGTCTCATCGTCGTCCGCTCTCTATCACCGTCGCTGGCTCATGTCATCGATCCGACGATCTCCCTCTTTTGATCGTTTTTTATACAATTATCCATCTTTTTTTATATGTCTATACGTGCTCTATTAAATTGTTGTAAAAAGATGGAGAATCAAAAGACAAAAAAACAACTCAAAAAAATGGAGATTGATGGCAGGGGCCAACGACGATGGACAGTATGGAGAACGGACATTGATGAGCTGACGAGGAGTGGCGAGGTGAAGCAATGTTGTGTGCATGACGTTTGAATGACATAGCATTTGGAAACGGTAAAAATGATTTATGTTTTTTTTTACTTTGAAACCTTCCTATCCAGTTACAGATAGTTTTTTTTGTTAAAAAAATGTATGTAACCAATTTTTAAAAGTTTAATGGTTTATTTATTCAAAAACATATTCGATAACTTGTTCATTCAAAATGAGAAATTAATGGTTTTTTCATTCAAAAAAATAGTTCAGAGTTATAACATTCAAAATGGGAAAGTTTAATAATTTTTTATTAAATAGTTAATGGACTTAACCTTCCAAGAAAGTTTGTTGATTTTTATTTTATTTTATAACTTTATCCTATTTTAAAACTGAATACTGTTAAATGTGTCTTTTAAAAAAACAAGTTTGTTGGAACAACTTTTCTTGATGAAAGTAAGTCCTCTAAAATTAAAAAAAAATGAATGAATGAAAATACTTCCAATTTTTATAATTTGTTCAATATAATATATGTATATTTTTTAGGGGTTGTTTGTTTTTTTTAAAAAACCTCTTAATGGCTCTTAAGTCTGAATCGTTCAGATATTTTTACACACCACCTCTTATTAATCATAACTAAAATAAGACTTCAGACTTTAGACCTCTTAAAAAACAAACGGCACCTAAATGTGTTTGTAATAAATTTAGGAATTTGAAGTTCAACATTTAATGAATACATGGATTTATGGTGGTGGTGTGGTCATTTAACATTTGCACAAAAACTATTGAGTGATTCACAAGATTTGTGCTCCAATGAAGTAAAATGTAGTTTCACTTTTTACTTACTACCATCATCAAACCAAATGATGGGGGTGGACATTTATATATATACATACATATTTATTGAGTTGTATCTATTAATAAAATTACATTTAAATCAAACAAAATATAATAAATTTTAAGTAAAATCGTCACAAACGAGAAGTGATCTAACGGTATCCATTTGTATGTGTAAAGTTATCTTCAACTTGATAGTATCTATACCATATTATAAAACATTTGACAAAAACTCTTAAAAACATTTTTTTATGCATCAAGTATCGTTTATTGATGCATATTACTTAAAATTCAAGATTACACCTAAATGATGAATAAGTATAACTTTAAAGTTGCATGTTTGAATTCATAACTAACTAATAAACATTAATGAAATACAAAATAAACATCTCATTTTAAATATAAAAGTTCTAAAATATAATTAGGATAATCATTGAACTCTAACATAATACTTAATTATTTATTTTATAAAAAACATTACATTATTAAACCTAAAACAAATTACATCATTTTTAAATCTAAATCGACAAAGTTGTATTATAAAATCGAAAAGACGAAAAATAAATCAAAACATTAAAATCAAGATGCACCGTGCTGCATTACGCGAGTACACTTCTAGTTAATATTTAATAGGTTTTTATAACTCTTAAATTGCATTCAAAAATTTTAAAAAAATTAACGATCAAAGTTCTTAACAATTGAATATTTTAATAAAATTAAAATTTTGAGCTTTATTTCAATTTGTATCCGGTTAGGGTTAGGCTTGAGAATTAGACGGGTTGGGTCGGGGCCCAAAACCCGATCGGATAGCGGGTGATGGGTAAGAGCCCCGAAAACCGATCGAATGTGCTTCGGGTGGATCGGATATCGAGGCGTCAGGTGAGTTCGGGTCGGGGCTTCGAGTGCTAAAATGCTACTGAAAACAAATGAATTCAGCTGCACATCGTTGGATTCCATCTCTTTCAGCACGATTCGCGCACTCTCCCATCTACCTATGTTCCCATAAGCATCGATCAAAAGACTGTAAGTATGTTCATCCAGCAAAACCCCATTCTTCTCCATTTCACTCACGATCCACTCCGCATCTTTCAATCTACCATTCTTCACATACCCTTTTAACACAACATTATAAGCTCTAGTTCTCGGTTTCAAATTCAATTCACCTTCTTTGATTTCTTCAAAAATCGCCTCAGCCTCCTCAAACTCTCCCCAAATTCCCCAATTCTGAAATCAAAGAAACCATAGTTGAAACCCTGGGATTCATCCCTTTCCCTTGAATCACGCCAAAAAAATACGTAGCTTTATCAACATCACCAGATTTAGCAAACCCTGAAACTACATCATTCAACAATTGCCAATTCGATTCGAGTCGAGTGCCGATTTGGTATTTAGATTTAGGTTTATAAAAAACAGTTTTTTTTAAAAAATAAAATAAACTTCGGGTCGTCGAACGGGTCGGGTGGGGGATTTGGATACCCACCCCGATTCGTAATACCTGCAAAAATGTCGGATATCGGGTGTTCGAGTAAGCAGGTGGTCGGGTTTTGCTTTTTTGGGTAGTTCGGGTGGGTGGGTCGGTCGGGTTGTGCTCACCCCGAATTAGGGTTGAATAGATATAATTTCAACTTGAATATATTGAATGTGTGTATTTTATTTTTATCAGTATTTTAGATTTATCAATTGCTATTTACGCGAATAATGTACACATACAATACCCTATATAGGCCAAACACACAAAACACGAGTTTGAACATATAATTCTTGAACAAGTTCCGACTCTTAGGGGTTGTTTGTTTTCTTTTAAAAACCTCTTAATGTCTTTTAAGTCTGAATCGTTCAGACCTTTTTACACACTACCTCTTATTGATCATAACTAAAATAAGATTTCAGACTTTAGACCCCTTAAAAAACAAACGGCACCTTACACTTATGTTAAAACACAATTTTAAAATTAAGGTGATTCCAAATGCAACCCCTGCTTGATATTTGGATTTAATTCTTAAATTTTTTGTCATGTCACATCATTCTATAAAAACTTTTTATTTCATAAAATCCTTACAGTTCTATAAATAAGTCTCACCTAGGGGCGTTTGATTGGAGGTATTGAGGGGTAAAGAATGGAAATTATAATGAAAAATGTGATTTGGTTTGATATAACATCAATTTCCATATCTGATCAAAATGGGGGAATGAAAATTTTATTCCTCTTCCTATTCTTTTGCATTTCCGTTTCTATTTTTATTCTCATTCCTTAAAATAAATCAAACACCTCCTTATTTTTTTTTTGAATTTCCAAAACAAAAAATATTTAACTTATATAAAAAAAATAATATATTATTGTTCTTCTAATTAATATACACATATTAATTATTTGTAAAAATAGTATTTTCTAATATTGTTGGCAATTATATTGATCAATATAAAAGGTTATAAATATTTATACTAGATAAAAATCAAATTAAAACAATATTTTCTAGAGTTAGTTCTAAAAAAATACATTCGAGCGGTTGTTTTGTTTAATTCGTAATGGCTAATTTTCAATTTCATATAACATCTTGTCATTAAAAAATTATATTTTATGAAGATATTAACGTTAGTTCTTTTGTAAAGATATTCAAATGGGTAGCTTTACATAACATATAATGATGATAATAATTAGAATGATAATTAGAATGTAATAAACAAATAAATATTATGGTAATATAACAACAAATTAAAATATAACATCTATACTATATTATAAAGCACGAATAAAAAACTCTTAAATACAAATTATTAGGCACAAGGTACCATCATTTTATTCAAGATTTTAAAAATCTTTTAATTTACAAGTATCAAAGCACAAGATACATATTACTACTGCATGTTTCTAACACCCACCAATTTGGTATGTGCAGGGTCTTCCTTTTATGCAGACATTTCCATGTATCACTATTAGTTAATATATTATATTACTATAATTTTGTTTTAATTATATTATTAAATATGTAATTGGTTATTTTTTCTAGATGTCATTAAAATATATAAGATAATCATTGAATTCTAACAAAATACTTAATTTTTATATTAAAAACATTATATTATTAAGTCCAAATTAAACAAATTTATAAAAAAAACATTATCACTTTCTCAAAATCATCCAAAATTGTACTGTAAATCGACAAAAAAAATGAAACATTAAAATCGTAATGTATCGCGTTGCATTGCGCGAGTACGCTTCTAGTTATTTATTAATAACTAATTAATAAAGTATTCAATAAATTATTTTGATTTTTAATAACTTGATGATATTAATATTTAATTTATTGGCCCACCCCCACATTTTAATGAGACGCTCCGTCAAAACCAAATACAGAGTTATTCACTTATTTTAGAGTAAACTACAGATTTGGTCCATGTAATTTGTCCAAACTGATACTTTTCGTTTCTATAAGTTTAAAGTTACAAAATAGTTATCATGGTTTGCAAAAACATCTGGATTTTTGATCTTCTCCTTTAATAGCCATTAAAAAGATTCCGTTACATGAGGGATGTTTCCGTCCATTATCTTTCTTTCTTTTTTTGTCTTTTAGTCAATCAAAAACCACAAGCTTCAAAATCATAAAATAAATTTTGATTGGGTAAAAGACAATAAAATTTATAAAAAGAAGAAAATGCATCTCATTTAACATAAATTTTTAACAACCATTAAAGAAGAGATCAATTCCGAACTTTTTACAAACTATTATGGTCATCTTATAAGTTTAAAACACAAAGACAAAACGTATTATGGACCAAATTTGTAGTTTACTCTCTTTTATTGGGCTACAAATTCATTTATGAAACGATTCATCATGACATATGAAACGATACAGAAAGGTCAACCATGGTGGGTGCTTTAAAGGGATTATATGGGCCAACCCATGATCGCATTGTTGCTCAAAACTAGAAGCTTTTATATCATTATATTTAGGGACATTTATCAACGTTTTTCGAGTAATTGCTTATCGGCTAAGGGACGTTTACAAATAATTTATTTGATGACCAAAAATGTTACCCGATATGGTAAATGACAAATGAGAGCGATGAATCTTGCCGGTAAACATTTATTTGGTAAAAAATTGATAAACGACCACTAACTATCTCTACTATATTTGAAAAAACTATTGAAATTAATTTAATCTTATATTCAATTTTGTTTATTGAATCTGTAATTTTTTAAGATTTAATTTTATAACTTATTATCGTATATAACTGATTAAAGCTCTATAAAACTGTCACCCACACCACTATATTCTTCCATGAAATCTCTAACCTATTTCTACACTAATGAAATTCAAATAGGGGAATCATGTTTGATGTCCTAATAGACTAGTTTCATATCTTCCATCACTTCTCCTACGACATCTCATCGAAAAAATGCACAATGGTATAATTTTGTTCTCTCTCTTTTTTTTAATCGTAGGTATCCAGGCAGTGGCGGATCCAGAATCTTTTATGATTGGGGGCACACTTAAGGGTGTCAAAAAAAATTCAAAACTGAATAATTAATATAAACCAAAATGGTTTTGGGTTTTTGTATTCGACTTATTCGGTTCGGTTTTAGTTGATTTTCTACCGAATAAAGATAATCTAACCAGTAGTATATTTTTCGAGCTCGACTCGAAAAAATTATACTAAACTCAAGCTCGATTCGAGCTCGAATAATATTTTCATGTAGGGCTCAAGCTCGAATATTTTTCTATTTACCAAGCTCGATGTTCGTTTACGGGCTCGCACTCACGATCAATTAACTCGTTTATTGGCTCGAGATTTATAATTTTTATACTTTATATTTCGAACGAGCCGAGTCCAATCGAGCATTGGACGTTGCTTCCTTCTTGTCGGGGGCGCAATAAGAAAGTTTACTAAAAAGTCATTTTTATAGCTTTTTAAAAAACATTTGGTGGGTTTGTTGGGGGCCTACGTCCCCTACCAACAAGGGGTGG
The DNA here is from genome assembly GCA_023525745.1 of Arctium lappa. Classification (NCBI taxonomy): domain Eukaryota; kingdom Viridiplantae; phylum Streptophyta; class Magnoliopsida; order Asterales; family Asteraceae; genus Arctium; species Arctium lappa. Next base: position 12,398,501 of record CM042056.1, on the reverse strand, counting down.
ATCCACCCCTCTATCCAGACCAACAACGCACCTCGACTAATCTCAAGGGGGCCTGGAGAACAGCAAAAAAAATTTAGTAGTCTTGCAGGACTCAAACTGATGACTTTTGAGAAGGATCCTCAAAAAGCCAAAACTTATTGTATTATTCTCTTCATTGATTCACCTAACTTATGCAAACCTTCTAAATATTCTCTTTATGGTTATGATCTCAAACTTTTTGTTTTGTTTTTCCACATCGACTTGAAACTAATCATTTGCCCAAATTCGATATTTTTTTTCTTCTGATTTTGCAGACATATAGGATTTTAAAGTGAGATCATGTAGCTTTGATATCACTTGTAGTTTGTAATTATTAGTTGCTATTGTAAGATAATACTCCATTCGTTCTTTAGAAATCTACTAGATTGAACTACACGAGCAATTAAAACAGAAAAATATTGGTGTTTGAATTTTGAATTGAAATCAATGTTGATTTTTCATCGAAAGAGATCAGGTGTTTTTTGCCTTTTCTTTTGAGAATCGAGGTAGTAGTTTGCGATATGTATCAATTACTTATTCAGAAGGACCAAATATTTTGTGCATTATTTGCCAGGTTAAATTTGTTGAGACCATCTCATATATTAATTTGAAAGCCTTCTCCAAACCAAGATCAGAAGACGCAAGTCAAAGTGGGTATGCTGTTTTGATCTTCTTTCTCATCTCAATTTGCATATATGTATGCATAAATTCATTTATGTGTGTATGTAACTATGTATCACTTGATTCAATGGAGGTGATTCTTATATGTTGGGTGTCTAACAAAAACACATGTGACATGTTCGATGAGATTCCAATTAGATATTTATTTCCATACATTTATAGTAACTGAAGTTGGTTAGATTAATACTGGGAAGCGATCTCCTTATTCTTCGTCCATATGCACAAGAGTCTTTAATTTGATCATTATATTATGTGGTATTGTGCTTACTATTGGACGTTAAAAGGCTTAATTGCAAGTCCTTAAAACCCATTATTTATGTTATTCCTTACTAGAGCTACATTTTGGATGTTGACTTTGAATGCTATAATTGGTGTTAACTTTGTGATTCTTGTAATTTCTGTATTTTTAAGAAAGTTCTTATAAGTGCTTTGGATGATTGGTTGGTTCCTAGTTATTCTATGGTTCCACTATTTGTAACATCCGGAATTTCAGGTAAGTATAAAACTTCGTTAACCTTTTATTTGGTGTTTAGCAAAGTAGAACTTATATGCTTAATTGTTATTTCTGCGTAAATGTCGTTATTGGTGTTGCTTGGAAGTTTTAGAGCCACCCTTTGTAAACAGGGAGTTACGCGACTTACGTCGCGGGTGGAAGTCGCGGCACAAGTCGCGGAACCCACTGGAGTGCATCTCTCAGTGGAAGCGGGCGACTTATGCCGCGGTTTCGAGTCGCGGGGCGACCTGCAGGTCCCCAAAACCCCCAATTGCTCATTTTTCTCTCATTGTTACCACAAAATTCAGATCTAAACCGAGAGAAACTAGGGTTTGGGCGATTTTCTTCTCCTCTAAACCCTCTTATCATTTATTGCAAAGCTTGGTTGGTGAAATCATTTATTGGGCTTCCATCTACCTCAAGATCTCAAGACTTCAAGTCTTCATCACCTTCATCCAACTTCTAGGGTTTCATCTTTTCTAGGTTTTGGTCAAAAACCTAAATAGTGAGTTTACTAATCCTTTGTTAAAACTAGATACACATCATAACCTATTATTTGTTATCATCTTGCATCCTACTTGAAATGTTCATTTTATATGCTCAAGTATTTGGGGGATTTCTTTATGAGCCATGTTCATTTATGTCATGCTTTGAGTCATTGGGATATGTATATGTGTATCTTGTTATAGAGATGGTATGTTATTTGGGACTCCATTTTATGGGTCAAAACCACATGATTAAAAATGTGGTCATATTTGTCTTGATATAGACTTCATATTAAATGGTTTGTGATATTGTACCCATGGTTGGTATGGATAATATTCTTGGTCATATTGTGCCTTGAGGCCTATTAACAAATTATGTTGGACGAACCAAGTCAGTAGACACTAGGAGGATATAGTCTTGGGTGCCACCGTGTGGGTCTGTGCCTAGACCTCCGCCATTCAGGGTAATGCCATGGTTGTAATCCTCGGATGTGTCGGGCCTTTCGGATGTCACCCGTAGTAGTTGGCATCAAGATATATCGACTCTTTGGGTGGAACTTGATTGGTGCTATGGGTATCCCCCGTTGACTCCACACTAAATGAAATTCGGTTAACTGCTGATAAGAATTGTAAATGCTTTAACATGTTATTTCTTGTTCAACTCACTAGGTTTTTTGGCCTAACACTTGTTTGGTGTCGATGTGTATCTCAGGTTCTAGTGGCGTCGTTTCTAAGCATGCGTAGTTGCTTGGGTGAGAGCTTGGGGAAATTGCATTTGGATATATATCTTTTGGAGAAGGCATTTGGGTTAATAGATAACACCCTTTTTGTATTCTCTTTTCTAGATGTAGAAATTAGATTAGTTGGTTGTTATTTATTGTCCGTTCAATTACAATTGTGATTAAACAGGTTTATTTATTTCCCCATTTTTTGGAGGCTCTTGATAAGGCAATTTATATACCAATTCTTCTCTTTGGGAAAGTTTTTGTTATCCCTATTTTTAGGGTGTTACACTATTCCATGCTATATTAGTCTTCGTGGTTGAAAATTTTGGACCATTTATACCCCTTTCATTTCTTAATAGTGGAACCATAGAATAACTAATATTTCTCCATTTTTTTACCTCCTAGCCATTTCTCTCCTCGTTTTACGAAAATAGCCTTAGGTCCACCTCCGCAATTGCGGACCTATGTGACACGTGTCACTCTCCCGTAAACCCGACGATTTTTTAACATTTTTTTTTGTATTAAATGTGTGTAATCGGTTCCCAAATCCCCTACCTACCTTTCTCTTCTTTATTCTATATAATATCTCGCCCCCCCCCCCCCCCCCCATCTCAAACCCCACAAGTTTTTGTATTAAATGTGTTACGTAGGTCCGCAATTACGGAGGTGGACCTGCCAGAGGGTATATTGCCATGTTGCATTAGGGTTTACAAGAGAGTGGCACATGTCACGTAGGTTGTAATTGCAGAGGTGGACCTAGGGCTATTGAGTCAATTTCCCTATAGCAAGAAACAACAGCAAGAAGTGAGCTAGCATTTGTGTTGACGAATCTCAAACTGTGAACGTTTGTGGACTATATGGTTAAATATATGATAATTTCATTAATTTGTTTACGTGTTATTTTGTTACACAACTTATTATTGTTGTTGTAGGTATATTTTATATCCATCAAATATAACTTTTGATGACTCATCATTTTGTCCTTTTTAATGGATTCTTTTTTAACATGTCGTGACTTGTGACCCATATGTATAGGAAGATTAAAGCAACACCATATTGATTCTTTAATGTACTACTTTTTTTTTTAATCATGGATGTTCGGATCAGTTTATACACACATCGATTAATCCCAATTACCCTAAAGAACGGCTAAGAGAATCCCTACTGGCCTTGCAGGACTTGAACCGATGACTTTTGATTCTTTTTTGTACTACTTTTCCTGACATAGTAAATGGTTGTCTAATTTGGAATAAAAATAAGAGTCTAATTGGTAAGTTGTGATTTAGGGTTCGTTTATCAAGCAGTGATAAACGCTTATCCGGCAAGAGCCACGACAAGGATCGGGTAAGAGTCACCACTCTTACTTACTGGGTAAGATTTTCGGTCAGCAAAAAAAGGACAGTAAAATTATTCGTAGAAACCATCATTCTGACCAGGTGAATGTCCCTTACCCGGTAAAAGGACATACGTATTTTTTTTGAATGACAAAATTTTATAAAACCAGCAAAACTCTAGAAAAAGACACAATTACAAAGAAAAAGTGACAAGAGAATACCATTCCGAAACACCCATATAGACCATAAAGTGGTAAGTGTAACGGCCTCAAAGCACAAAAAACCCTCATTCTTCAACTTAATTGAGTCAAACCAAGAGATCCAATCCGAATAAGAATGGAGATTCGGAATATCCATTTGCCACCAACAACCAATAAGAACCCATAAGTCTTTAGCGACAGGACATGAGAAGAAAAGATGATTGCAGTCCTCCACCGCCAAATCACAATTAGGACAAAAAAGAAACGGAACATCGATACCTCTTTTATCCAAATTTGTCTGAGTAGGGAACCGATTGAAATACAACCGCCAAGCGAACACATTAACTTTGATAGGAACAAGTCTATTCTATCCAGTATGATGAGTGTTATCCCAGTTTAATCTAGTTGGTAAACAATCAATCAAGTAATCAAACAACACAATAATAATCAAGAGATATAAAGATTAATAATAACGTACCAATCCCTTGAATAAACAATGAAACCCTTGAGTGTTCTTGATACCCTTTTAATACAGAGAAAACTTCACCTCACTCTATTATGATTATGAAAGTAATTGTGAGGATTCTAACCTAAAATCTAATAAACTAAAACATTAAATACCCAGGCTTTTAGGCCTAATGGGCTTATGGGCTTGAGGCCCAATAGCTTATAACTATTAGCTTATTACACTTTAAACCCTTTAACTATAACTATCAAACAATTACAGTTTAGACCCTCTAATTTAACTTTAACACAATTGCAGTTTAAACCCTTAACTTTAACTTTAATCTTGAATACAATTATTTGATCCAACAATCTCCCCCTTTGGATTCAAGATTAAAAAAAAATTGCAATTGTCTTCGGGTCTTCACTTGTCTTCACTATTCTCTTGAGAATCTTCAGATATGACGTTGATAGCTTCAATTCAAAACTTGATATCTTTAAACAATCTTCAAATCTTTAAAATCTTTGAAAATTTGAATATCTTCAGATCTTCAGATTGTATTCTCCCTTTTTGTATCTTTCCCCCTTTTTATATCTTCTCCCCCTTTTTGATGAGTGGTGAGAATCAACATCATCAAAACTTTGCAAAACAATCTCCCCCTTTTCAAGACAATCTCCTCCATTGTGTATGATCACGTAAGCACAGTCTTCATCATGTAACGAGCCTTGTATGGAAATAAGAGCAGTCTCTCCAAATGGAAAGAGTGATTATTTCAATCTTTTCAGATTAAAATAGAAAGTAGTAACCATTCAAATCTTTTCAAATTCAAACAGTTAATAAGTGTAACCCTGAATCAACAAATGACTCAGTTAGAATGCCTGTCAGTAACACAAAGTTACTGAGTAACACAAAGTTACTATATAAGGAGCTGGTTTGATGTTGACTCCCCAGGTCTTCCATTCAATCATCGAATAACACATGGTTATCTATGAACTTTCTGACAGAAAACAAATTTCTGTGTGTTCGTGCATGTGTATGAAAAAAAATTAAGCATAGATGATTGCTTTTCAATATAGGCTCAAAATATGTAAACTTGTTGAGACAACAACAAATTATACAAAGACTCAAAGTGCATGAGAAAGGGTTCGAAGGTGGGGCAACTTTCCTTCTTTTTCAATATTAGTATCTTCCAAATGAAGAACCAATAGCGTATGTGTTGCGTCCCCAGAAAATGTGAAACATTCTCTTTTTGAGAAAAGAATGAGTAGTTGGTGGGGTTGTATGCAAGAGATGGCATGGGTTAGGTGCCTTTTTCAATGATGGTCACCAAAGAATGTGATCCAATCAGATTATGTGGCTGCCCGGCTCAGAAAGTGGTTTGGTGCAGAGTCTAATATTCTTTTACTCTGTTCACTTACCCTCTTTCTTTTAATGCTCACGTCTAACCAATCTCTCTTTTCCATTTTACCTCTTCACACACCATCACTCAATTCTTTTGACCCCTCTCCCCTCAATCACTCAGGGAATACTTCCTGGGTAGGAAACACTGGTTATCGTGAATCCATGGAAGTTCTGTTAAGTTCTCACACTGAATCCCATGTATTTTCCTAAAAGTACATGTTGTTCAACAGGAGTTTTGTACATGTAAGCACAAATACCACTTGTTACATGAAGAATATAATATTCGGAGATGTCAAAACAAAAGATGTTTGACGATGCAATTCTCCCCCTCAAACTAAAAGAGTTTGACAATTAAGCTCATAGGAGTTTTGTCATGAAGAATAATATTTTGGAGAATCAAAAACGAATTTTGTTTATATGAACAATATATAAACATATTTTCAATGAAAGCACATGAAATGACGTTTGATTCAATCAACAGTGAAAACAAAGAACGTGAGTATTACCATAGAAAGATTTAACTTTTGATACATGGTAATAACAAAGTCAAAATAGAATGTTCTGAACCGTTATGTGTATGAATACTTGACAAAGTATATTGACAAGATAAAACGCAAGTATTTATCTTTAAGAACACACGGTCAGATAAGCATTTAAGGATCCAAAAATCTGTTAATATCACAGATATTCTCCCCCTTAAATTAACATAAGGTTTTTTTTTTAAACAAATAAAGCATATAAAAATAGATAAAGCACTGAAGTGCGGGTTCTAATCCGATGTGATTAGAAACCATAGTCACTTGAACCAACCTGCATAAGTGAAAGAAACAATGGTAATCATTTATGAAAATGATTCCTTTCTCGTTAACAACAGTTGGAAAATAACACACGAGATAAAAACGTAGAATACTCCCCCTAGAATCATGAGAAAGGTTTAAGACATATTCAACATACCAAGTTTGCTGATTAGAAATTGAAAACGCTTTTCATCCAACGGCTTGGTGAAAAGATCAGCTAACTGGAAGTCAGTTTGAACAAAGTGCATTTCAATATTACCTTTTTCTACATGATCCTTGATGAAATGATAGCGTACATCGATATGCTTAGTCTTCGAGTGTTGTACCGGATTAGCAGTTATAGATATTGCACTCTTGGAATCACAATAAATCGGAACGCGCTTGTAGTTGTATCCAAAGTCCCTCAACTGTGTCGTCATCCAGAGGACTTGAGAACAGCAGCTAGCAGCAGCTACATACTCAGTCTCGGCAGTGGATGTTGAAACACAGTTTTGTTTCTTTGAAGTCCAACTCACAAGTTTGTCACCTATGAATTGACATGACCCAGAGGTGCTCTTCCGGTCTAGCTTACATCCTGCATGATCAGCATCTGTAAAGGCAGTTAGTTCAAAACGAGAATCCTTTGGATACCAAAGGCCTAGATTAGGAGAACCTTTGAGATATCTAAGGATTCGCTTAACAGCAGTTAAGTGCGACTCTTTAGGATTAGACTGATATCTCGCACAAAAACATGTGGCAAACATTATATCTGGGCGACTTGCAGTCAGATAAAGTAAAGATCCAATCATGCTACGATACACCTTTTGATCAACAGGCTTCCCGGAGGGATCCGCGTCTAAGAGTGTACCAGTAGCCATTGGTGTTTTCATGACTGAACTATCTGACATATTGAACTTTTTCAAAATATCGTTTATATATTTAGCTTGATTAATAAATATGCCTTCGGGTAATTGCTTTACTTGTAGACCAAGAAAGAAATTCAACTCACCCATCATCGACATCTCAAACTTTGTTTCCATTATCTTTGAAAAGTTATTGCAAAATTTCGGATTTGTCGACCCAAATATTATGTCGTCAACATAAATCTGAATAAGAATCAAGTCCTCACCTTGCCTTTTAAGAAATAAGGTTGTATCAACAGTACCTTTCTTGAAACCAGAAGCAAGTAGAAATTTAGTGAGAGTTTCATACCAGGCTCGCGGTGCTTGTTTAAGACCATAAAGCGCTTTGTCTAAAACATAGACATGATCAGGGTGATGAGGATCAACGAAACCTTCAGGTTGAGCCACGTAGACCTCCTCATGCAGAACGCCGTTCAGGAAAGCCGACTTTACATCCATTTGATAGACTGTAAAGTTTTTGTGCGCTGCATAGGCTAGAAAGATTCTGATGGCTTCGATCCTTGCAACCGGGGCGAATGTTTCATCATAGTCAATGCCCTCTTGTTGACAATACCCTTTTGCGACCAATCGAGCTTTGTTTCTCACGACTACTCCGGCTTCGTCTTTCTTATTTCTGAAAACCCACTTTGTTCCTATAACGGATTTACCTTTAGGTAGTGGGGTCAAGCGCCATACCTTGTTCCTTTCAAATTGTAGAAGCTCGTCTTGCATAGCAGAAATCCAGAATGGATCACGTAGAGCTTCAGCCGCTTTCTTTGGCTCTAAGGAACTGAGGAAGCTTGAAAACATGCAGAAGTTAGCTGTTGCAGATCTTGTTGTGACACCAGATTGTACGTCACCTATCACGTTTTCCAGGGGATGATCCTTAGTCCAACGATGTGTGCTTGGTAGTGCATCAACTGCTTGTTGCGTATTTGATGCATCGTTGTCATCTTGTACGGCAGGTTGCTCCATAGATGTACTCGGGACATCTTGTACTGGTGTTTTGACACTGAAGCTTCTGGACTAGCGGTTGAAGTGCTCGGGACTTCGTTTCCAGAAGAACTATCTGTAGAGACAGAACCAGTATTAGTAGAGTCAGAAACTAACGGTGTAGTTGTACCTGATGGAGTTGAAGTGTCAGTGACTTCGTCGGAAGGTCCAGACATGTCTTCAGAGATAGTAAGGACCTCCGAGCTTGTACCACTTGTTATTGATGTTGATATGCCTTTTTCAAAATCTGCATATATATCATCAAAGGCATCAATAAACAATAAATCTAACTCAGATGAAGTAGAGTTAGAGTTTGAAGAAGATGATCCTGTTATAGCTGGTTCTATTCTTGCTTGAATAGAAGCTTTGTCGTTAAGACCGAGTTCTGAACTGTTGTGTCCAGAAGTCCTTGTTGAATTCTCATCAAAGGAGACATTCATGCTCTCAACAACCGTCTTTGTTCGAATAATGTAAATTCGATAAGCTTTGGATGTCAGAGAGTATCCAACGAGATATCCTTCATCCGCTTTCTTATCAAACTTTGATAATCCTTGACGCTCTTTTAGAATGTAACACCTGCAACCAAAAACACGAAGGAACTTGATGTTAGGTGTACGATTGTTGATTAACTCATATGTTGTCTTATTAAAGCGCTTGATCACAATGGTACTGTTCTGTCTAAAACATGTTGTAGCGACTGCCTCAGCCCAAAGGTACATGGGTAGATCTGAGTAAGCAAGCATAGTCCGAGCTGCTTCAACCAGAGTGCGGTTCTTCCGTTCAACAATGCCATTTTGCTGCGGAGTGTAGGCGGCGGAGAAATTATGTGAAATACCCACGGAAGTAAGATAACTCTTCAGGGTGTCATTCTTGAACTCCGTGCCATTATCACTATGAATGGTTCTGACTGGTAGTTGAAGGCGTACTTGAATGCGCTTGATGAAAGCGATAATCAACTCTGGCGCATCTGACTTGTTGCGAAGAAACTCGAGCCATGTATACCTTGAGTTGTCATCTATCATTACCAACACATATTTCTTTCCGTTGATAGATGTTGTGCGCATTGGGCCACAAAGGTCCATATGAAGAAGTTCCAGTGCTGATGAGGTCGATGATTCAGCTTTGGACTTGAAGGAGCTACGCTTCATTTTGCCCAACTCACATGCGGAACAGAGTGAGTCTTTTTCGAACCTCATTTCTGGTAGACCTTTGACCAGACCTTGTCTTTGTAGCTTCGCTATAGATCGGAAATTCTGATGAGACAAGCGTCGATGCCACGTCCACGATTGTGCTTTAGAAGCTTTGGCTAGTAGGCATACTGGACGTGTGGCAGACAGTGTAGGAAAATCTACATAGTATAGATTTCCATGGCGCTCAGCTTTGAAGATTTCGTAACCATCGTGATCTTCTAGATAGCAATGAGTGGTTGTGAAGCGGACTTGATATTGCATGTCACAGAAGTGACTGGTACTGAACAGATTGTGATCAAGTCCTTCAACATATAGCACTTTTTGAATCTTCACAACACCGTTATCGAGCATTCCATATCCTCTGACGTGGCCTTCGGCTTCAGAATTGGCAAATCTAACTGCTCCGGCAGGCTCCTCCACATAGTTATGCAAGAGGTGCTTGAATCCTGTCATGTGGCGTGAACATCCGGAATCTATTACCCACAATCGACAGGCCTGCACAAGAGACAATTAGTTTTGCTTAGGCACCCATATCAAGATGGGTCCTTCGCGGTTAGCATCAAGCAACTCAGGAATATCATTTGGTTTGACTTTCACTCTCCATTCATAACGCAGTTTTGGAACCCATTTCCAAACCATCTTAACATTTAATTCCTGAAAGTGCTTTTTAGAAGTAGGATTGGCAACCTTAGCACGATACACTTTTGGTTGTGTAGAAGAATCAGAATTAGAATTAGACTTAGAGTTCAGCTTAGCTTTGCTTTTATTCTTTTTGGACTTAGGAGGGGAGTAGTATTTGAATGAATTATCCCAACAGTGTTTGCAATAAAGATTCTTTCGAGCAAAATTCATAAACTTAGATTTATCGGAACAAATCTTACATTCATGTTTATCAAAAGAAGTACTATTCAAAATAACACTGTCTGTAGGACAACTACTAGAATTCAAACTATTCTTTTTATTCAAACTAAGATCTTTATTCTTCTTACTCCTCCCAACTCCATTTCCTTTTATATCTGAAACAGAAACAGGAACCTTGTTAGTCTCTAACTTAGAAGGTGGTTCTTTTGTAGTACTCTTTGAAGTCTCACCTTTTTCAAAAATACTAGGCGGATATTCAGGACAATCCGAGTAAACAACTGTAGGTTTTGCTGGAGCATCAAATTCTGGATTGGTTCTTACCTTCCAGCTAGGATCATTGAACATCTGTTTATCACTTGAAGCATTTTTAAACACAGTAACTTTCAAATCATTGATCTCTATGCAAAGCTCTTGATTTTCTTTTAAAGATTTTTCAAGTTTATGTTTGAGATCAAAGTTTTCATCTTCAACCTCATCAAGAGACTGTTGCAACAAATCAATTTGCTTCATCAGGTTAGATGTATGATCATTCACATAATTTGATCCCTTTAAATTAGAAACAGGATCAGGGTCTGAAGCATTCATCATTTCAGAGAATATCTCTTCAGTCATGGACTCAATAAACTCCGTTTATCATTTTTAGAACAAGATTCATTCGTGTTAGTAGTTTCTTCTTCAACCTCTTTAACAAGTAAAGGTTTAGAAGCAATGGGATTTGAGACTGATGGCATAGTAGATGGATCAACATCCGATTCATACTCATCATATTTGCATGCAGTCTCAGGTAGAACTGTGTTGGTGCTAACTGATTCTTTGGAAGGTGTGGTAAATAGTGATTCATACTCAGTAAACTCGATCTTTCGAGTCGCATAGCTTTTGTTTAAATCACCATATTGAAAACCAACTGATTTAAAAAGATTTTGAGAATCAGTATCACCAGACTTGTTCTTTCCCATTTCTTCTTGACCTTTGGTCTCAGATAAAGGTGTAGGAGTACTTGCTTCAACAAAAGTTGCACGAATGTCAGGAATGGGTTTTATTGCGGAGCCAAATTTATCAAAATTATATAGGTGCTCCGGTGCCTTTTTCAAAATTTCATTAATTGGCACACCCAAACCTGGTTTAAGTTTGTAAAACCTTTCGTCTTGGAGTTTATTGGTCAACAGATTTAATGTCTGTTCAGTCTGACCGCGTTTCATGTTAATGTCCTCCAGTTGCTTTATTTTGGTATAAGCTTCATTTCTTTCTTTATAACAAACTTCAAATTTGATTTGAAACTCACCATTTTCAGCATTAAGATTCACAAGATCTGTTTCTAAACCAGATATTTTTTCTTTTAAAGACTCTTTTTCAGATTTTAAATCATCTTTTTCCTTTTCCTTTTCTTCCACAACAACTTTTAAAATAGCATTTTCATCACGAAAGCTTAAAACAGATTGATGTGCAGAGCTAAGTTTGCCTTTCAGTAAAGCAAATTCATCTTTCATGCCATGTATTTGGGCCATTAAAGATTCAATAAGTTCAGAATTTTCACTAACCTCAGAGTTTGCTTCTTCGGATTGTGTCTCAGAGTCTTCATCGTCACCTTCCAGCTTTGCCATGTAAGAAACTTGGGTGAAGTGTGCCTGCTCCTCGTCATCAGAACTTTGGAACAGCCAGTTCTCTTCTTCAGCCATTAGTACTTTTCCTTCTTCAGCTTTCTTGGCAATTAGCGACTTTCTTGAGTAGTACTCTGAGTTCTTCACTTTCTTGAATTTGCAGTCCCTTGAGAAGTGCCCAAATTTGCCACAGTTGTAGCATCTTCCTGGTTCATCCTTTTGCTCTTCTCGCTTCTCCTCTCTCTTTCCTTCTCTTCTATCTTCCTTCCGATCTTCTCGTCCTTCCTCTCTTCTTCCATGCCTCGGCTTGTATCGCATATCAGACTTCTCTTTCTTATATCCATCATACTTTGGCTTTGAGTAAAATCTTTTCTTGCCAAAGCTCTTCTTGAATCGTCGCGTAATGAGAGCCAAGTCTTCAGAGAACTTTTGAATATCCGGATCAGAATCAACTTCCATTTCTTCATCGCTTGAATCAGAGTCAGAGTTAGTAACTTCAGTAACTAGAGCTTTAGATGCCTTTTTCTTCGACCTTGCAGAGGATACAGAACCTTTGCCGGCTATGAGAGCCACAGAATCCTTCAGATGATTCGACTCATTGTTAATGGATCTCACCTCATCCTCATGTTGAGCAAGAGTAGAGAAGATATCGGTGACATTTTCTTGAGCCATATTCTTCGACATCTGGAGGTTGATAGCAAAGTTCTTCCATTCTGGATTCAGATTCTTGATGAACTTGTAGTTTATCTCAGAAGCAGATTTGGAGATTTTGTTCCTCCGCAAGTCATTGAGGATAATGTTGTACCTATTGTAGGTATCTAAAAGCAGCTCTCCTTCTTTTGCATGAAATCCCTCGTACGCATTTATGCACAGATTCTGCTTAGCTTGAATAGAAGCTTCACTTCCTTCAAACTGCCTTGCTAGTTCATCCCAGATTCCTTTAGCAGTGCTCTGACTGTCGACACGATTGTAGATGTCGTTTGGAATTGCCATCGTCAGATAGATTAGAGCCTCTTCTTCTAACTTGAGCTGGTCTTTCTGCTTTTCAGTGAAGAACTGAACAGGTTTAGGAATCTCTCTGTCAGGGATTTCAGGAGAGGAATCTGTAGCAGGTTGACCCTTTACTGTGATCATTGGAGTTTTGGGACCTTCAATGATTATTGTCATGAACTCTCTGTTCTTGTGATTCAGAAACTGAATCATTCTTGTCTTCCACTGCTGATACTCATTTGCCACGAGGACAGGAGGTTTGACTTGAGAACCCATCGAGAGAAGCTGATTCGACATCTTAGCTGTACGATTAGTAAATAGACTTTTCTGTACCAAGACAACCAACTAGATGAGATCGTTAGAATCAAAAGTAAAGACTACACTCAAAAATTTTCAGAAAAAAAATAAATTTCCAAAAATAATCAAATGCAGTCCTCGCACACAGTATAAAGCACTAATATCTATGAATAAAATACTGAAAAATTAAGAAGATTTTGATCAAGAGCAAATCTTTGTCCCCCTTCGCAGACTTAGCACGGGGGTATGGGGGCAGCGCCCCTAGAGAAAAAAATTTGGACAATTAGATACCCTATCACAGTTTGCGAAAATCGACCGGGGAATGAACTGTACCGGTCGAAGCAGAGACCGGAATATGCAAGATACCGGTTGAATGGCAAGACCGGAGTAACAAGTATCCGGTCGAAGGGAAGACCAGAGTAAGCAAGTACCCGGTCGAAGGACAAGACCGGAGTAACAAGTATCCGGTCGAATGGTAAGACCGGGGTCGACTAGTATCGGTCGAATGCCAAGACCGGAGTAACAAATATCCGGTCGAGAGCTAGACCGGAAACCACTAAGGTCCCGTCGATGCTCCTACCCGGTCGAAGGAAAGACCGGGGAATACTAAAGTCCGGTCGAAGGAATGACCGGAGATCACAACTATTCGGTCGAAAGCACAGGTCGAATAACTATCGGTCAAAGCAATAATATCGATAAACACGATGAATGACCGAAGAACACGATGAGTTTCTGGGATTCGACCGAAACCAAACCCAGAAAATTAATTCGACCGATGAACACAATTAAACACAAAAACCACAGAAACTTCGATCGAATGAAACACAAAAACACAAATAATCAATTACTAATCGACCGGATGCGATAACAGATTCATAAAATCGGATGAACAGTATTTTTTTCGATGAACAGTAAATTTCTCGTTGAACAGTAATATCACAAAAAAAATTGATTCTTTAGGCTCTGATACCAATTGTTATCCCAGTTTAATCTAGTTGGTAAACAATCAATCAAGTAATCAAACAACACAATAATAATCAAGAGATATAAAGATTAATAATAACGTACCAATCCCTTGAATAAACAATGAAACCCTTGAGTGTTCTTGATACCCTTTGAATACAGAGAAAACTTCACCTCACTCTATTATGATTATGAAAGTAATTGTGAGGATTCTAACCTAAAATCTAATAAACTAAAACATTAAATACCCAGGCTTTTAGGCCTAATGGGCTTATGGGCTTGAGGCCCAATAGCTTATAACTATTAGCTTATTACACTTTAAACCCTTTAACTATAACTATCAAACAATTACAGTTTAGACCCTCTAATTTAACTTTAGCACAATTGCAGTTTAAATCCTTAACTTTAACTTTAATCTTGAATACAATTATTTGATCCAACAATGAGAATCAACCTCCAAATGACTAGAATCAATTAAACGCCTAGCCGAAACAACTGTATAATCACCTGACCCGTCTAACAACCACATTCATCTATCCTTTTGACTGGAGGGCACAAAGGTAAACAAACTTTGTCGTAGTTCACAAAATTGGACAACATCTACCCCACCTTTCGGCGCTCTTCGAAGACACACATCCCAACACCCTAACTCCAAACGAGACTTGGCATTCGCCGATTTATCCAATTCGAAAGCGTAAACCCTGGGAAATTGAATTTTAAAAGGAGAATCCCCAAGCCAAACATCATCCCAAAACGCGGTCAAAACACCATCGCCCACCTTTTTCTTACAGAAAGATAAAAGGTCGATGCCTTTGTTCTTTAGAGAGTTGATCGTTTTTATAATAGAGACCCATGTGGAGTTCGAGAATTGCCTAGACAAATTCGAACCAACTAGACCCTTCTTCCCATAGATGGATTTAATAATTTTAACTCAAAGTGTTTCATCCTCCAACCAAAAGGACATACGTATTTACTTATTCAGTAAAAGATAATAAGTGGTAAACAACCCCTAAATAAATTTATTTAACTACTCACTATATCTTAAATAGTTTTGTTTTAAAAGTATATTAGAATTTTAATAATATTTACATTACATTTAACTATTTATAAATTAGAAAATAAGACAAAAATTATTTATCAATCAAATCGATCCAACCTGTTTTAACCTAAACTCATCTAACTTGTCATATCACCAAAATAAATACAAGAACATAAATATGTAAAATACAACAGAAAAGAAATTAAAAAAAATGGGTATAAGCCACGAAACCTAACACGTTTCGTTGGTATTATTTGATAATAATTAAATTAAAGTGATAATAATAAAAATTAATAATGAAGTGCAATGTCCACCACATAAACCAATGACACCCACCTCATCACCAACCTCACCCTAAACATATAAAACTACACCCTTCATAATTACCATTAATACAAAAATAGACGTATAATATTATTTATATAGAGAAAAAGGGGTGTTCAAATGCAACTCATTTATTTGATGCAACCTCTTTATCTACCACTCATTATATTTTCGTTTTTGTAATTAAGAAAAAATACAAAGTTGAAAATAAAATGAGTGGTAGATAGAAGAGTTACATAGATTACACCATAAAGGAGTTGCATAATAACCTAACTCTCTTCCCCCCCCCCCTTCTCTCTCTCTCTCTCTCTCTATATATATATATATAGAGAGAGAGAGAGAGAGAGAGAGAGCAAGGATCATTTGTTAACCACACAATTCTTGTTAACTTTATGAACTTTGCTCAACCAATAGAAATGCAAGATTTTTTGTTGTTTAATTTGTTTATTTATTTAATACAAAAGGGTAGAAACGTCATTTAGTAATTAATTAATATTTCATTTATCTTCATGAGGGTTACACAAATAAATCATCCATAATTATAGTGGAGGTTACAATTTCATAATTTTTTTCATTTTCAACATAATTTTGAAATCATATGAATATCATCAAAGTCATCCAACAACATGATCCAATCCTTGCTAATTCTTTGATTTCAAAATATTTTCTATAATCAATTGCTAAAATCGTATGAACATCACATGAAGTCTAGTAGCTAGTTGTTTCAATTCAAATCTTTTGTCCACCGATTAAAGATGATGATTTCTGCAAATCCAAGTATGATTGTCCATTTAAACCACTCAGACGAAACTATGTGAATATAAAATCATAAAGCATTGTGTTTTTGTCAAAATTTCAACTTTTAAAAGAAATAATGTTCATGTTTGTTCATTACTTCACCATTGGGCATATGAACAAAAACTTGTTAACGAGTCACATGAACAGTAAGGTGGTGGTTCATTCATGTTCATATTTCTTCATATGAATACAATATTTGAAATTAATATTGTTCATATTTCTTCATATGAATATGATATTTAAAAGTCATATTGTTCATATGAATATGATATTTAAAAATAATAATGTTTATATTTCTTCATATGAACATGCTTGAACCGGCGGTTACGATTCTTTTGGAAAAATAATGTTCAAATACATGCAAATTCATGAACACTACTGAACCGGGGGTTACAATTCTTTTGAAAGGAACATTAATTAATAGAGAATAAAGACATAATGTTTCATTTATTTGTTTTCCCAAAATACCCTTATCACTATAGTTCACTCCTAATTTTTCATTAATTGTGCAATTATTAAGATTTTTAAAAGATATTCAATCTCAACCATTGATTTCCATGATCAAGGACTTATAATGGTTCATAGAGTTAACACAAAAAATATGGTTAACAAATGAACTTGACCCTATATATATATATATATATATATATATATATATGGGTTGTTTTATTTGCAACCCTTAAAAATGTTGCAAACCTTGCAACCCACATCTTAATCGTCAGATTCATGATCGGCGGTTACAATAGATATGGGGCCCAATATTTTTAATTAAAAAAACAGAAAAATAAAAATAAAATAACCGCCGATTATAAATCCAACGGTTAAGATGTGGGTTGCAAGGGTTGCAACCTTTTTCAGGGTTGCAAAATATTCTTCCACTATATATATATATATATATATATATATATATATGTATTTATTAAATTTTTGAAAACTTTAACTTAAAATATATGAATTAGAGAAATTTATATTGCAACAAACATTAGTTTGGCACTTGGCATGGAGGAGTGGGACATGGACGTCATAACAAAGTTCAAAAATGAAATTTTGATTTTTTCTTTTTTACAAATAAAATTAAGATTATGTAAATACGATTTTACGATTGTAACTTCGTTGAAAAAGTGGAGGCATGATGTTATGCCGAGTCACTATATCAATGGAAGGTTCATTTAAGAACCTTAAATTTTTTAAGAACCCATAGATCATTCTTTACGTGAGTATTCGTGATAAATATTGGTTATCATGAATACTCAAAAAATAGATGATTACTGGATTTCTAAAATGTGTAAGGTTTCTAGATTAATGGCCGCTATTATATCATATTTAATACAATGTTTGGTTCAATAAATACTTGTGTACAATAGTTTAATTGTATAAAAATTTTATAGATAGAACCAATTACATATATTATATTTTAAAAACTCAATATGATATAAAAGGTTGAATTTTTTGCATGATGAAATCCGATAACATCATGGTTTAACTTGAAAATGCTAATAAATTCACTTATAATTATTTATTTATTTTTGCCTTTCAATTTGTTTATTGTTTATTACTAAAATATATATATTTTACGTAAATATTGTATAAGGGGGGTCATTTGACCTTATCTTGTTGATAGAATAACCAAAGGCAAGACAATGAGAGTTATAATTATTTAACAAATATTCTAAAAGGATAATGGATATCAATTCACTAAATTAAAAAAAGGAGTAAACTTCAAATTTGGTCTTATGGTTCGTCATAGATAACATTTTTTATCATTACAATTTCAAAATTACAAGAGGGCCATCGTGGTTTGTAAAATGTCGGGATTTGGTTTCTCTTTCTAACGATCGTTAAATAAAGGATATTTTGTCATTTTATCGATTTCTTGTCTTTTACTCAATCAAAATTGATTTTATTATTTTGGTCCCTATGGTTTTTAATTGGGTAAACAACAACAGAAATCGATAAATGATGAAAATGTCCCTCATTTAACAGATTTTTTTAACGGTTGTTAGAGAAAGAGATAAAATTCAAACATTTTTACAAACTATCATTGTCATCTTGTAATTTCAAAACTACATGGACTAAAAGTGTTATATTTGACAAACCACATGGACCAATTTTGTAGTTTACTCTAGAAAAAAAGTAATGAATTCCTTTGAAGAGATAATGATATTAGAGTAGGTTGTCCAATTATGTTTCTATCTAAACTTTAAAGTCAGCGTATTTTATCGTCAATATTATTTTTGTACACATCTATCATTAGGGTTTTAACGACTCATCCATATATTTCAATACATGCTAAGATGAATATATTACTTGAAACGATATATGTATAAAACATTATACTGACGATCATCGTTTGTGTACATCAAAGTGCCACAAAAAAGGCTTTTAATTTATCGACCTTATTGGAGCATGACATCTTGAGGTTTTTGACTAACGCAAACGAACTTCTACATTTTATGTCTTTTAATAGAGCGATGTTATATCTTATTAAATATTACTAGGTTTGATATTGGCAAAAAAAATTCATATATTTCCATCAAAACGTGTATTAAAATGAATTTTTGGAGAGCGGTGCATTACTCATTTAAATAGTTTAAGACTCGGTAAACCACAAGGCAATTGTGGTAGCATGGTCGATAAAAACAAGAGTACGATAAAATAAATTTGGGTTCACCATATGCACTTGTGGTCACTAGGAGATTTACCTCAAAGTTGTGGGTGAAACCTACGGTCACATTTGCCATGGGATTAGTGTGGCCTGGGATCACTCATTTTCAATATTTAGGGTAGGTTTGTTAGCAGTTTAATGAGTTTAAAAGAACTCACAGCTTATTCGGTGAGCTATACATGGTTGTTTGATAATGACTTAATGATATATAGAAAGTGGCTTATTCAGAAAGCCAAGTTTTTTCGAAACCTGCACCTCCTAATTAAAAAACACAATCTTTTCATCTATGGAAAAAAAAACTCTATCAAACAAAAACATTCATAATCGATACAGACGAATTAATCCATAAGCAGACAACTTTTTACATACGAAACTTCATGGAAAACCCACCATAAGAGTTGTATGATTGGTTTTCCATTATGTCTTGTATGAACTAATCTGTCTCTAGAGATTGGAAATGTTTTTGTTTGGCAGGGATTTTTCTAATATATGGAAGAAGTATGTTTTTTTAATTGGAAGGAGCATGTTTGAAAAAATTTGGTTTGCTGCATAAAGCTCCCATAAAAGCTTATTGAATAAGAGTTCTTCTATATCATTAAAACACTATCAAACAGTTATGTATAATAGACAAAATAAGTTATGAGTCTCATTAAACTCATTAAGTTGTTAACAAACAGACCCTCATACTCGTATGCTAATGTCGGACAAACATAAACTACTTCAACTAGCATTTCAATAAGTTTCATGTGTTATTTTCTCACTTATTCCTTTTATATTTTTTCAACGTTCTCTTATATAAATCATTTTACATTATTATCTTAGCTTATGAGCTAATTTATATAAAATATTACTAATTTATCAACTAGTTTCACAAAACATTAACAATCAATCAACAAACATTTTTTTTTTGAATTTTTAAAAACATTTCATATTTCACACCTTTTGATCTTGAAATACGAAGACGACAAAATCAAATTTAAGAAGGAAACAAATTTAAGACGTTTACATTCTTCACATAAATAAAACAAGCCTCACAAAAAAGAAATTACAATTTTTTTCCATGGGAAATTAATTTTCAAAGATATCTACAAGTGGGCATGCATGAAATCTTCCAAGTTTTAAGCATTGCTTCTGAAAGAACCCAGTGCTTTGATTGCGGCGGCTCTCAGTACAAACTGGTGGTACACGGCGGCGGCAAAGGCTCCGATGAATGGTCCGACCCAGAATATCCACTGCAATTTTAAAATTTAATTTAATTAATTCATTCATATTTAAAATAAAATAACAATTTCAAATAATTTTAATTAAAAAAAAAATACATACCTGGTCATCCCATGCCTTGTCGTTGTTGTAAATGACGGCGGCGCCAAAACTTCTCGCCGGGTTAATACCGGTACCGGTGATCGGAATGGTGGCCAAGTGGACCATGAACACTGCAAATCCTATGGGCAGTGGTGCCAATACCTTCATATTTTAAATTAGAATATTAGTATTTTTTTCAACCTTTGTTCCGTTTAATTTTAATTTAAAAATATTATTATGTAATTTTTATCAAGGGTGTTCTCGTCATTTCACATTAGAAATACTAACAATCGTTCAAAATAGTCATTTAACTCTCCTCCACTTTTCATTTTTTTTTTTTTTTTGGAAAGAGTGTCTTGAGCCTTTGGTCCAAACTAATCCATTGACAATAAAACCGACTGCTAAAGCATGCAGTCCTGAGGTTATACCCAGTGGCAACAAACAAAGTTGCGAATGCAGGGAATCGAACCCGGGTTGAACGCTATGAACTCCCCAGGTGGTTACCGCTACACCTCAAAACTTACGGTTTCCTCTTTTCATTTTATAGCTACTTTTATACATAATTGATCGAAATAGTCAAAATTTTACAAATAACACTTTCACAATTTACGAAATCCATTTTCTATTATTATAATAATCATAAAGTAGCAATTTCACACGTTTTAAAGTGTTATTGCAAAAGCAAAATATTAACATAAAAATATTCTTAAGCAACTTATTAAAGTATTACTTACCAACTTGCTAATAAATTTCAAAGTTATTTAAAAATCTTGGCTATTTTAGTAAATTTTCCTCCTCATAAAATAGTCACAGTTTTAAGATTTTTTTGTGTTTAATCATCAAAATATATAAAACGATCTTTGAGTAAAATCTTATGAAATCCATGTATTTGTCAATATTTCTATACCTATTTTTTTATAAATAAAATTATATTAAAATATAATTCTAAAATATTTTAATAACTAAAATTTTATCAGTTAAATTTATCGGATTTGGTACATGAAACATTTATTTTTAAATATGTAGAGGATTATTATTATTGATTATAAACAGAAAGAAATTAGAGTAGAGAAGAGCGTGAGATGATCAGGTGCTTACAGGAACATGGGAGTCTCGTGCACTCCTCTTGGGATCAGTAGCCGAGAAGACGGTGTAAACCAGGACGAAGGTGCCGATAATCTCAGCACCGAGTCCGGTCCCTTTGTTGTAACCGTCGGCCAAAGTGTTGGCACCACCGCCGTACCGGTTGTAGTATGAGCTTTGGAAAGCTTTCACCAAACCTACACCACAAATTGCTCCCAAACACTGTGCTACCATGTACCCTACCGCCCTAATCAGCGACACCTTTCTCGCCAAAAACAAACCGAACGTCACCGCCGGATTGATGTGTCCTCCTGCCGGATTAATTTAGCACCGATCCTCCAGTTAGTACTTACATCACTACTTTTTAAGCAAAAATTAAGAGAAATACGGTTGAGATTTGAGTAGCTATGGCGGATATGTGTTGTTAATTAATTGATGTACTTACATCAGTACTTTTTGAGCAAAAATTAAGCGAAATACGGTTGAGATTTGAGTAGCTCTGGCGGATATGTGATGTTAATTGATTGATTTACTTACATCAGTACTTTTTAAGCAAAAATTAAGCGAAATACGGTTGAGATTTGAGTAGCTATGGCGGACATGTGATGTTAATTGATGTACTTACATCAGTACTTTTTAAGCTAAATTAAGCGATATACAGTTGAGATTTGAGTAGCTATGGCGGATATATGATGTTAATTAATTGATGTACTTAGATCAGTACTTTTTAAGCAAAAATTAAGCGAAATACGGTTGAGATTTTGATCGAGTTGGTATATTACCGGAGATACCGGCGGTGCAGTAAACGAGGATGAAGATCATGCCACCGAAGGCCCAAGCGATGCCAAGGATACCGACGCCGCCGCACTGATCGGTGTTGAGAAGAGGATCGGTCTGGCTTTTGTAACCGATGACGGTCAAAACGGTGACGTAGAGGAAGAGTAGAGTGGCGACGAACTCGGCGATGAGTGCTCGGTAGAAGGACCATTTGGTGAGCTCCTCGGCGTCGAAGAAAGGGGCAGGAGGTGGATCGTGGTAGTCCTTGGCGGCGTATTCAGTGGTGCCGTGGTGTTCCGCCACTTCAACGTCTTTAGTCATTTTGTTTTGTTGCAGAGAGAAAGGAAGAAAGCGATGGGAAGTGATGAGTTGTGAGTGAAGTATGGGTTGTGAGATGGTTAGTATTTATGGAGGGTACTAACACCAAAACCTCAATCATTAACACTCCATTATTGGTGGCTTAACATATTTTACTTTTTGTTATAATTCCATCAAATTTTTCAATATAAATTTAAAAAATACGAAAACCATATAATAAGAATGTTGTTCATACGAGAACAATAATAAAATAAATTAAATAAAAGTCAAGTTCATACGAGAACAATAATCAAATATGTAATTGAAATTATATTTGTTTTACGGGACTTTGGCCTCGACATGAAGTCGCAGACCTGGTCGTCCGCCTTGCATTGACCACGTTTCATAATCGCATATAAAATTATACTCCCTCCGTCCCAAAATAAATGTCTACATTTCTATTTATGTTTGTCCCAAAATAAGTGTCCACTTTCAAAAAGTAGATAGTTAAATTTTCACATTTACCCTTAATTAATGCACAAATACAAATACATACGATCTTCCTTTTATTGAGACTTTTCCATGTATAACTATTAATTAATATATTATATTACTATAAAGTTGTTTTAATTATATTATTAAATATGTAATTGGTTATTTTTTTCTATATGTAATTAAAATATATAAGATAATAATTGAATTATAACAAAATACCTAATTTTTTTATATAAAAAACATTATATTATTAATCATAAATTAAACAAATTTTAAAAAAAAAATATATATTATCACTTTCTCAAAACCATCTAAGATCGTATTGTAAATCGACAAAAAAAAAATGAAACATTAAAATCGTGATGTATCTCGCTGCATTGCGCGAGTACGCTTCTAATATATATATATATAGTAGAAGAATATTTTGCAACCCTTAAAAAGATTGCAACCCTTGCAACCCACATCTTAACCGTTGGATTTATGAAAAACGGTTATTTTGTTTTTATTTTTTTTATTTTTTTAATTGAAAATATTGGACCCACATGTATTGTAACCGTCGATCATTAATCCAACGATTAAGAAATGGGTTGCATGGGTTGTAAATTAAACTACCCCTATATATATATATATATATATATATATATATATATAGGGGTTGTTTAATTTGCAACCCTTAAAAAGGTTGCAAACTTTACAACCCACATCTTAACCATCGGATTCATGATCGGCGGTTACAATAGATATAGGTCCCAATATTTTTAATTAAAAAAAATAAAAATAAAAATAAAATAACCGTAGATCATGAATCCAACGGTTAAGATGTGGGTTGCAAGGATTGCAACCTTTTTCAGGGTTGCAAAATATCCTTCCACTATATATATACTAGTAGTGTACCCGTGCAATGCATCGGGGTGAACAATTGTAAATGGAAATAAAAAATTAATGTAATAGTTTATCAGAAAAAAAAAGAAAAAAAGATATATATGGAGTAAATCATATATTTATAATTTATGTAGCATTAGTAGTGATAAACGCATAACTTGAGTTTTTTCAATCATGAAGCATTAAGAAATTATATTAAAGTAATCGTTAAATGTATATTTGAATTTTAAAAACATGTATTAATCAGCGATATCTAACGAATGATAATATTTTTTCAAAATACTGAAATATAGAATAGGTAAAAATAACAAATATAATGTTGGATAGTATTATTTTGTATCTAAACGTATATATAGTTCATTATTAGTTAGTTTTATAGAATTCAAAAAGCTTTAAAAACTTGTATACATGAAGAAAATACATGTACTATCATAATTAAATAAATATGTTAATTTGAGCAAGTAAACAACTTTTCTTCTTTTGGAGAAACTCTAAATAGAAGGGAAAAAACTTAATATGGAAGGTAGTGAAAAAGTAAAGTTTGAATTTTTTTTCAAATGAGTTGTACCTTATGCATACTAAGTTGTGATTAAGAGATTTTTGAAATGTATGCGTAAAATGGTAGTACCTTATGTTTTATAAGTAGTAATTAAGAGTTTTTTATTCCGTCTTTATATATATATATATATATATATATATATATATATATATATATATATATATATATAGGGGACGCATCTTTTGCAAACCAGTCAGATTGTGCAAATTTTGTGAACCAATCTTAGCCGTTCATCAAGTCTAATGAATATATGATTTTATTATGTTTCCTAATTTAAAATCATGATTATAATGAATAAACTTAACATTTCCTAATTTAAAATGATGATTATAATGAATAAACTTAACATTTTCCATATATATCACAATCATTATTAATGAATCATTATCATTATCCATAAATATATCTATTGTTTCTTAAAATAGTGGTTTGCATAGTTTGTACAAATTATTTGGTTTGCAAAAAAAACGCACCCTATATATATATAGTGGTCTAATCATATGAGACCCTATTAGATTGTGGTAACTATGAGATCCAATCTCATCCATCCATCTAATATTATTTTTTTAATTAATAACGAAGGATATTTTTGTCATTTGATAAATTAAATAATATTAAAATCAAAATTGTAACTGAAAAAATCAATCATTTATAAATTAAATATATTGTTTCCTAAAAATTCTCAATCAACTGATTATGAGATATTCTGTTTACTTTTTGATTTGGTCGTATGAAATTTTAAATTATGCATCATTTCCATCGTTCACATTGTAACACGATGTTAATCACAATGTAACACAATAGTAATCACAGTGTAACACGATGTTAATCACAGTGTATCACAATACTAATCACAGTGTAACACGATGTTCTTTGAGTGCATCACAATAGTAATCATAGTGTAACACAATGCTAATCACAGTGTAACACAATATACTTTGAGTGTAACACACTGTATTTTTGGTATTCATCGGGATAAAGTTTGATTGAATGATAAGCTTCAATATTTTGAGATAATCTTATCTGATTTCATTCCAAAATTATCGGACCCGCCTAAATTAGATCACAATGAATTATAAAGTTTTTTTTGACAATTTTACCCTTTTATCTATTTTAATGACCTAAAATTGTGTTTTTAATTAATATATCTCTTATTTATTTTAAACCATTGATTACTAAGATGGATGGATGGATGAGATTAAATCTCATGATTACCACAAAATAATATGGTCTCCCATGAAAAACCCCTACATATATATATATATATATATATATATATATATATATATAGAGAGAGAGAGAGAGAGAGAGAGAGAGAGACATTCATTTGCTAACCATGACATTGGTACTAACCGTGCTAACTAATCTCAACCGTAGATTGATGAGATCAATGGTCCACAATTAATTTATTTTTTATTAAATTAAAATGTTAAAAACGGTTATAAAAAATACAATGTTTGTATGCACAGGGGTATTTTGGTCAAAATACAACTCCTTTTAATTTGGGGAATATACACCTACCAAATTAAAATCCCAAACAATTAGGGATTTGATCCCCAAAATCGTGTGCATTGCTTTTTGATGAGATGAGATGCATAGAGAGGAAAATCTTTCCTATCGAAGGATCCCGATTTAAGCAAGGGATGGTGGTGAATCGTTTGTGAAGGCGGTGGCGGAAGACGTTGCTGAATCGGCGCAGGAGAATACATCGTCTCGATTGCTGCCAACGGTGCAGGTTTCTCTTGTGAAACATGAGGTGGGCCTCGTCTGAAGCGGGTATGACCGGTACGATTTCGATCGAGTAGAGAGATAAACTTTTTGAACTTGGTGACGACTACATCAGCTACGACCACGTAATTGGTGGTACTAGAAGAGACTGCGGGTGGAGAAGACGACGAAGACGACGTCGTATTGGTCTGATAAGATTGGTTTTGTGAAGAAAGTAATCTGATGAGATTATCAACGTTTATCGTCTATCCTTAGACAAACCCTTGAGCCAATAATGGCTCTACATGTGGAAAATAGATGGGTGGAGAAAATGTCAAAACATAACCTATTTTCGTTGGGACCGGCCTTACCCGATGAATCGGAAATATTTACATGAATCAGAAATAGTGCATATATGCATACTTGAATATAGTGCATATGTGCATGTGGGTTGTAGAAAAATATTATATGCATATATGTGCATACTTGCACATAGGATTTATGTATATTGGCTATGGTTGTGCATCTCGATTTTTTGGGATGTGCATAATGCATGTATACACTTTTTATTGGCATATGTGCATGTTTGAATTGTGAGATGTCCATGTCTTATGTGTGCACATGTGCATTGATGATTTGCTAATTTTAAAGTAACTTCTGGTCAATTTGGATAGTGCACATATGCATATGTGCATACATGTGCACAATGTTTCTGTATATTGTCTATAGTTGTTCATTTTTAATCTTAGTAAAACAAATTGGTGAAATTGGCTATGGCGTGAGAAATATATCAAATGCTAAAATTAAGGAAAAAGATAACTTCCATTCATAAACACATGCAAATCAAACTTTAATTTTGAATTAATACATTTATTGTTTAGATAAATACCAAATTTAAAATCTCCTTAAAATATGGTATGCATTAAATTGGGCGATTTATACATTTATTATTTAGATAAATCTCAAATTTAAAACCTCCTTAAAATATGGTATGCATTAAATTGGGCGTTTTTATAGAATTCCAATTATGCCCTTCGACATTTAATAGCCTTGATCGATTAACATAAACAAATGAAAGTTTCTGATTGGTCGAAATTTGGTTAGCACGGTTAACACCAATGTGGTGGTTAGCAAATGAAGGGGACCCTATATATATATATATATATATATATATATATATGTGTGTATATATATATGTATGTGTATATATATATATGTATATCCTCTCTCCTATATGTGTAACATATGCACTAGCACACACTCAATTAAATATGCAAACAAGATGAATGCATTGTGAATACAATGTAAACAATCTTAAAAATGTGTTCATAATGTGTTCACATGTGTTCACATGTTATTCACAAGTGGTAGATTTATGTTTGTTTAGCTGGTGTTTATAATATGTTCACAAACTATACTTAGATTTCATAGATTCATAGTTTTCATAATATGTTCACAAAGTATAATAATATTTCTAAGAAAATGTTTACGATATACGTACATAAAATTTATACATTTTACTTTTTATTTATTAAAACTTATTTTATATTTGAACATGTTTATCAAAATGTTACTAATTAGTTTTTAATGTTCAAAATAAACATTTAAAAATGTGGCGATATCCAGATCATGGTCCTGTGGTACCCTTAATTGGGTCGGGTCGTGGTCGACGGGGATTAGTCGGGTGACACTCTTAAGTGGAAGTCCGGATACCCTGGGACCGTGTGTGTATTATTTGTCGTTCAAAAAAAATGTTCAAAATAAACATTTAAAAATTATGCATATATTAAATTGTAAAAAAAATAAAGTAAACGTACCATGCTTTAAAAATATTTGCCGCCCACAAATAAGAAAAACAAATTCGTCATTTTCATGGTCCCGAAATTGAGCTAACGGCTCTTTTTCCATCACATTTATATTTGGATTATTGTGGTATTTACTAGTTTGCAATAATTTTTATACGTCTTTTGAATTTTACAATAAAATTGAAATCAAATCAAACCCAAATGTCAAAAGTTGAGTATAAAACCTTTCTCGATTTCAACAAAACAAATCGATGGTGATCTCACTTTTTTAAGAGAATAGAAAGCGTACTGATTCTGAGTGTTATCTACGATGCGATCAAGGGGAATAGCGCAAGGGCTTAAACGTTATATATATATATAGGAAGGATCATGCGAGAAGTTAAACATTTTGCGAGAAGGCGAGAAGTGTTTAATCATATATGATTACACGGCCTGTAGATGTGTTTAATCATATATGATTAAACGTCTATGTATTGTCAATATAACATGTGTTTAATCATATATGATTAATCTTGTGTATCATATGTGATTAAACACTTCTCGTCTTCTCGCAAAATGTTTAGCTTGTCGTTTGAATCTACCCATATATATATATATATATATATATATATATATATATATATATATATATATATATATATATAGCCTTAGGTTTATTTGAGAAATGGTAATGTATGAGAAATAGAGAAATGATCCTAGTCCTTTATTTGGTCAACATTTACGACTTTGACCGTGAAGCACCGGATAATTCCTTGTGTAATCTGTAGAAGATAGAGGGGTAGTTTCGTAAAATATGTGGGACGAGTTCATGTATGAACTCTTTTTAATTGATTCATATATGAATCAGTTCATAAGTGAATCACAAAAGTTCATATGTTAATATGTTAATTAGTTCAACTGATTCACATATGAACCTACGATTAATTAGTTCTTATGTGAATCATTTAATTAGGGTTGTAAACGAACTGAACGAACATGAACGGAGGCTTGTTCGTGTTCGTTCGTTCGTTTAACTTAACCGAACGAACACGAACGGTAAATGAACGAATTTTTTTGTGTTAATGTTCGTTCGTTAAAAAAAATATGTTTGTTCGTGTTCGTTTATGTTCGTTTATTAAAATCTAAACGAACATAAATGAACACAAATGAAGAAAAAAACCACCGTTACAACGTTACTCATCATTTCGTTCGTAAAAAATAACATAACAAAATGAAAAACCAGGTAAACTTATGAGGTATAAAAGAACGTAAACGAACATAAATGAACGAACGAACATAATATAATTAATGCTCTTACACATTAATGTCATAATATATATAAATATATTTATTTATATAAACAAACATAAATGAACGAACGAGACCATTGTTCATTTCGTTCAATTAACCAAACGAACAAAAAATGTGTTCATGTTCGTTCATTTATTAAATAAACGAACATAAACGAACTTCCTGCTGAACGGTTCGCTGAACGTTCGGTTCATTTACAACCATACATTTAATTAGTTCATATATGAATCAGTTAAAAAATTTCATATGTGAATTACATTGGTTCACATATGAACATATAGTTCATATGTGAATAATACAAGTGCATATATGAATTTGTCCCGTGTATTTGTAAAAATTACGAAACTGTCCTCTTTTTTTGGAATAGCCACAACTTTTGACCGGTTAAATCCAATTTTAAATGAAAGTTAGGATTGCTTATCTATTTCTCATACATTTATTATTTCTCAAATGAACATCTCCCTATATATATATATATATATATATGTATATATATATATATATAGAGAGAGAGAGAGAGAGAGAGAGGGAGGATCTTTTGTTAACCGTGTGTTTCTTGCTAACTATGTGAACCGTCATCAACTAATAAGATTGCAAGGTTTGTTTATGTTTTATTTTTTTTATTTATTTAATAGAAAAGGGCAGTATTGTCATTTTGATATGTAATCTTATGTCATTAATTGTATAGGAGTTACAAATATCTAGATTCCAAATTTAGGTGTAGGTTACGATTTCAGAATTGTATCCTTTTTCATATTTTTTTTGAATATTTTGAATATTTTTATAGTAGATTTGTTCATTTTTCGTTAAATTCGTATATCGTATAATTGGTCTTTTCGAGAAATTTGTCCGATATACGAGATGAACATACCTGTCATGAACCAAACAAGGACACACAATGAACTGTAATGAATGATCATAGATGTTCATTCGTTATATACATGCCCATATATGTTCATATACGTTCAAAAAATATGTCAAATGAACTCTAATGAATGATCATAGATGTTCGGTCGTGATTTATATGTCCATTTATTTTCATATACGTTCATTTTCTCAAATGAACACTAATGGAGTGGTTGTTAACATATACATGTTCATATATGTTCCCTTACAAATTCTTTTACTTTTTTCCCATCCCATTCATACTAATTTTGTTAACATAATTCAACCATTAGTAAGCCATTGTTAGCCTTGGTTTAATATATATGTACAATAAAAATATGATGTCATTATTGATTTTTTTTTTGTTAATTGTAACATTTATTTAATGTAGGGGTTACAATACTAAATGTGAAAAAGAGTTATGATAAATTATCTTAAAAATTACTAATATTTTAATCAAACAAATTACATCAAAAAAACGAGAATTTCATGCTCTTCGACATGGCATCCATCTCGATATAGTTTTTTTGTCGTTTTAACCGTTTTTTACGTGAAATGCTATATATGTGTTATATCCATTATGAATATTTATGTACGTTCAAGTTTGTACAACGCCTTGACACCGTAAGTATGTAACTCGACATCACCTTCTTCAACGCTTTTTCAACGTCGTAAGACATCATGTTTCTTCAGCACCGTAACCCAACACCCATCAAGGCGAATCGAGAACCTATCGAGTAATTCTGTTGTGATTCGAGGAACAAAAGATAGTGTGTCACGTCTCCACATCTTCACAGGTCATTCATGTGTTATTCATCATGAATAATGTATCATTCAGGATGAATAATACAACATTCGGGGTGAATAATTCACGATTCATGAATTCGTGTATTATTCGTCATGAATGTTGTGTAATTCATCCTAAATACTATATTATTCATCATGAATAATGAATGAACGTTCACATTTGTTGTTTTTACTGAATGTGGGACATCCGGGGATGCGCATACATATTCATAATGAATTAAACCAAATTTCGGTTGTGAATTGGGAAACAAAAGAGAGTGTGTCATGTGTCTACACCTTCACGGGTCATTCATATATTATTCATCATAAATAATGTATCAATCAAGAACATTCAGGGTGAATAATACACGATTCATGATAAATAATACATGAATCATGGATTCGTGTATTATTCATCTTGAATATTGTATTATTCATCCTGAATAATGTATTATTCATCATGAATAGTGAATGAACGTTCACCTTTGTTATTCATACCGAATGTGGACACCCGATGACGTGCATGCATATTCATAATGAATATAACACATATATAGAATTTCATGTAAAAAACGGTTAAAACGAAAAAATTCTGAATATTGTATTATTCATCCTGCATACGGTATTATTCATCATGAATAGTGAATGAACGTTCACCTTTGTTATTCATACTGAATATGGACACCCGAAGACTTGCATGTATATTTATAATGAATATAACACGTGTATTGAATTTCAAGTAAAAAACGATTAAAATAAAAAAAAACTATATCGAGATGGATGTCATATCGAAGAGCACGAAATTCTCGTTTTTTTGATGTAATTTGTTTGATTAAAACATTAATAATTTTTAAGATAAATTATTATAAAGTTTAAGGGGATAAATTTTTTTTAATTAAAAATAAAAATAAAAAGTCAAAGAAGGTAGACGTTGATTCAAAATTACAATTTTGTCCTTAATCACTTCCCAATTAACCTTATTATGTATTAACCATTGATTAGTTTTCTAAGTTTTGATCAATGGTTAAGATTTGTACTCATGTGCACAATGAAAGATGAGTTTTCATTTGAACTCACCCCTATATATATATATATATATATATGATTTATATATATGATTTTATTACAATTTTGGTTTGACGAAATATGATTTTTAATGTAAAGTTATAATAAAATATCTTATCTATATAGAAAAATCGCTTAAAGCTGAAAACGCCAATAACCAGATTAAGTTACATTAGTAATCCATTTAAAATATTAAAAATGAACGTTCATATATTGAGTCGAGTACACTTACATATTTAGGAGGTTACACTTACATATTTCATGACATGTGTAATTGATATGTTTATCATGATAACAAGACAACATATAAAATAAGATAATTAAGATAGAGGTCACTTTAAGTACAAATTATGTAAATATTAGACATCTTATAAATCTATTTCAACCGTTGGTGCAGATTAGCAAATCAATGTCAACGATGTTGATTAAATCGGTTCTGAAATCTTCTCTTAATCTTATCTACAACTGATTTGATTACTACCTAAAAAAATTCAAAATATACAAAATCAAGGGATTGGATTGGATTGGTTTGTAAGGTGGTGTAACACATACATGGTTTTTATTTGAAGTGACCTTAACCAATATTACACCCTGAGGTCAAAACACGGTACAAGATAAACTTAACTGCTAATCAACTTCTATGTCTTTGTATTTTACACAAGTATTTTCTCTATGCATGTATATGTAAGCTAGTGGATGTTTGGTTGGTTATTAAATATTGTATGGATAAATTTATGTGTGGATTAATCTGTCTATATAAATTGAGAAGTTTTTGTTTGGAAAGATTTTCTCATAGATGGAAAGAGTGTTTTTTAATTGGGAGAGACATGTTTGGAAGAAAAAAAACTTGGCTTTCGGCATAAACTTCCCTCTAAAAGTTTATTGAATAAGTCATTTTTTATATCATTAAACCACTATCAAACAATCATGTATAGATGACCGAATAAGTTGCAAGTCCAATTAACCTCTTTATCTCACATGTGCGTGTTACATCTCTATCAACTGTGAACAACCTAATTTTGCTAGAATGTAGGTCGGATTAAATCAACTTGGTCCACACGTAATCAAAGAGGTGCTAGCTTAGTGGTAAGGCCCTGGGGGATAGTGTATGGTATGCCTATCTACCAGGGTTCGAATCCTGGGGGATGCACTTCGGCGATACCCAGACCTTGGGTCGGCCTTCGGGTCGGTTCGGGTTCAGGTTTACGGGCATACCAGTCTATGGGTATGCGGGTTCGGTCTTGACCGGGCTTAGTCGTATCTGGGCGGGTCCAGTCCATTGAGGCTGGGCCGGGGCGCCGCGGATTAGTCGGTGCTGCCCAATTGGATGCCCGGATACCGCGAGTGCGTGTATATGTAGGCTTAGCCCAAGTTGCCGTACAAAACAAAAAAAACTTGGTCCACACGTAAGAACCGAAAACAAAACATCTATCGATGTCATTGACCACATGGAAGAAATAAGTAACAAAATGTAACTGGTAGAAAATAAGTTTCGTATAAATAATCTTTGTTCTGAAATCAATTTTCTCTTTGAACTCTTTCTTATACATTGTACATCATTCATCAATCAGTACAATTTTCAACAAAAATATTAACAAACAATCGTAATTTTTGTTTATTGCATAATTATGGTATTCAACTAAATTTATAAAAGTTGAATTTACGATCAAATACATTGGAATTAGTAGTCATGAAGGTTCACTAATCATTTGCGATAACTAGAGAATTCTTAATTTCTCAGAACATTAGTTGGCATTTGTAAACTGATCTAGGATTAAAAAAAATATTAATGGATTTCCTAATTATTTTTTCACTTTCAGAAAAAATAAATAACCGGATAATTATTGTCCAACCAATATCGCTAATGATATGGACCAGTTCATTAATGAGTTTAACAGGTGGAATTATCTGGAAAACACACCCAAATTAAGAATCATATCTTTCAATTTATTATTTTTTTTTAGTTATAGAAAACAAAACCATGATTTAAGGTTTTATTAATTAATTTATTCATGAGATGGGTTTAAAAAAGCATCAATTTAATTATTTTTTTGGAAAGGTTTGAAATATCAGCAAAAACTTTTTTTTATACGACAATAATATAAATAGCAGAAAACGGGTGTTTATATTATTATTTTTAACCATGGATATTCGGATCAACTTATACGTACCTCGATTAACTGTAATCACCCTAAAAAACAATCAGGAAAATCTTCAATGGTCGTGCAAAACTCGAACCAAGAGGTGATCATATTTCATAGGAACTTTTAAGTTATTACTTAACGAATTAGAGAAAATATTGAAGTAGTAAAAGAAATCATAAAAGCTCGTTACATCAAAAATATGATTTTCAGAAAACATGTTTTTCATGATTTTTTTATGTTTTTAATAAATTTTATTTTATGGGTTTTATTTGTAAAAAATCCTCAAGTGGTCCCTTAAGTAATTTAGGAAATTACAACTAACACCCTGTGCTATCATCAATCGTACCAATTATCTATGTGGATTTGACAAACTCTACGAATTACAACTCCAGTTTAAAATCACACCAATCGTCCTCATTGTTAATATCAAATTGCTTTTCATCAATCGTCTTTGGCCCTAATGTTCGCTCACATGCTAGTGACGTGAGGGCCATTTTGGTCATTTAGCAACAATTTTCTAAAAATAATTTAAACGTATATGTTGAGTCATCTGAATATTTGAAGATGACCTCCCGATCTTTCATTTTATATCATCATACTTATAATATTTTGAGGTTCTTTTAGCAGCTTGGTTTCTATACAAATGTTCGGTGAAGTCGAAGATCAGCCGAAGAAGACAAAGAAGGAGAATATCTTTCAAAGCGGGTTGAAGATAGACTCCTCAACCTAAAGCCAAGTATGCCTACTTGATCAACACCATTGGCCAGGATGGTGTCGATCTCAGTCTTCAGGAGCCGAAGACTTCTCAGTCTTAGGAGTCGAAGACCTCTCAGTCTTAGGAGCCGAAGATCTCTTCAGCAACCGATCAATCTGAAACTCTACCTGACGATCGGGCGGCAACCCTTGCAAGTCGTCCGGAAAGACATCTGGATACTCACGCATGATCTTCACATCTTCCAGCTTTGACTTCTATAACTTGGCATCGATCACATAGGCTAGGAAAGACGAACATCCTTTCACTAAACACTTGCGTGCTCTTGTCATTGTGATTATTGCCACTTCACCCTTCCTCTTTTCACCATAGATGACCACGACCTCTCCAGAGGGGTTGGGAAGTCGAATCATCTTCTTGGAACACACGAACTCAGCCTGATTGTTTGACAACCAATCCATACCGACCACAACATCAAAACCTCCGATTGACATCGGTAGTAGATCGATCGGGAATTCTCTCCCTTCGATACTGAGAGCACACTGCTTCAGGACTTCACGGATCAGAACTTGTCTACCATCTTCTATTTCTACTACTAACGCATCCTCAAGACTAGTAGTGGGCATAGCAATTTCCTGACGGAACAATTCAGATACGAAAGAGAAACTAGCACCCGTATCGAACAAAATACGAGCAGGTACAGAGTTTATAAGGAAAGTACCCGATACGACGTCAGCGGATGCTCTGGCCTCCTCGGCCATCATCTGAAATGCTTGACCCAGAACCTTTGGAGGGTTCTCCTTCCTTGCTGGCGTGCTACCCGACACCAGCTTCGGGCAATCTTTCCTCGCGTGCCCCGGTGCCTTGCACTCAAAACAGATGATTCCCCTGACCGGGCAATCTCTGACAGTATGACCAGGCTTCCCACACTTAAAGAAAGTTTGAGAATTGTTGTAACAGTTACCGTGATGCTTGGCCCGACACTTCGGGCACCACTTTGCTTCCTGATAACTGTCGAAGTTGCGGTTTCCAACAAAAGGTCGGGTCCGCTTGGGAGGTACTGAACTGCTCTCCCACTTTCTCTTTTCAGGCATCACCACTGCCTTCTCAGATTTGCCCTTCGCGAACATCTCCTCCATGAACCGAGCTTCCTCCACCATCTCTCGGAGGTTAGAAACTTTGAAATTATGGACCATGGATTGCATGTCCGCTGGCAAGCCGTTGAGATAAGCTTTCATCTTGTCTTTCTCTGTTGGGGCAGCGTGCCCCACTAGACCAAGCTTCTCCATAAACTGACGGGTGTACTCCCTCACCGTCAGGCTTCCCTTTACCAAAGACCGGAATTCTTTCTCAATTCGGTCCATGGTCCTCTCATTGCAGAATTCCTCTAGCAACTTCTTCTTAAACTCGGCCCAAGACAACTGAGCCAATACTTCAGGAGATAGAGTGGATTGGATGATATTCCACCAGATGAGTGCAGTGTCCCTCAGCAGTTGGGTACCGAACCGCACCCTCTGGTCATCACCACATTCGGAAGAGCCAAAAGTTTGCTTAACCGCTCGGATCCACTTTACACACACCATCGGGTCATCAGAACCGAAGAATTCTGGCGGTCCGCAACCCAGAAAAGACTTATAGGAACAACTCTTCCTATTCTCCGGAGCACCAGGAATCCCGCGCTCTACCGCTGTGACCCTTATACCATCGCCTCCAGAACCTGCTACGACGTTCTCCACAACCGTCTCACTTCTCCGATTGTTTACGTCGCGGTCCTCCATTGCTTTTAGCAGAAACTCTTGCTGCTTCGCCATCTCTTCTCTCATTGCCAACATCACGTTGGCCAACAACTCTGACTGGGGATTAGCATCCCCGATGACTGGGTGGGACGAAGCCAGGTCTACTTGCGGAATGACCTCTGCCCCCCCCCCCACCTAGTACCTGCTGAACTGGCGGACGCACGACAACCTCAACTCCTTCCGGCCGATCAGCGGTGGAGGCTGTCGCTTCCAAACCATCAACACGAGTACGCGGTCTACCACGCGTATTCACCATACTGAACAGCTTCACAGAACAAAGAAAGAGATGAGAGAAAGATAGGAAAACACAAAAGGAAAACGTACTACCACATTACCAATTGTCATAGCAATAGAAATTCAAGCACACTTACGTACAATATCTTCATAATAACATTAGCTAAGTGAAATTATGAACATACAACACATAACGGTTCTTGTCACCACTACTACAACGCTTGATAAACGTACTTTCCGTCGACTCTAAGACTAACCCAACTTAGGAGCTCTACCCCATTTTCGCGGATCAATTCTTAATATACTCAGTCTAAGTCTAGACATCTTACATTCATGCCTAGTTCGCTTAAACTAGAGCTCTGATACCAACTTGTAACTCCTCAAAAATCATAGTAAAATAAAACCTGGAAACCTGTCAATATGACGAAAGTAAATCCATTAACACTCCATAAATGGGATCAGTCCTTAAGACTATACAAACCTATACAAGGATTTCATAAAAAGAATGGGACTTAACAATGCCCAGCAACAATACTAAAACATCTCCAAAAACCCCGAGACTCAAAACTCGTCTCTGCAAAAACCCCGGCACCCACCGCTAATGGAAACCTGTTATACACATCATTTGAGAAAAAGTGTCAGACTTAAAGCCTGGTGAGAACATACAGCTTATAAAGCTCAAAATCAGATATATAGACGTCAGTAACATAAGGAAATCTTTTCATAAAGGTTTAATTTATAAAAGATAACATTTCGCCACAACCGGGCCTTTTCGGTCCAAAACTCATTAAACGATGACAAAAGAACCATTTTACCAAGGATAGTGGTGTAACACAAAGTAGACCACAAATACGAGTTATGAGCTAAACACTTGGAGTCCCCAGCAATGAACCTAGAGTCCGTGCTACGAGGTGAGATCGCGCTCCCAAGGGAAACCAATGTATACTCTTTCACTAGGATCACCATGAACCATGGCTAGTATCCGGACTCACATAACCGTACCAAGTTGCCCCCGAGGAACATGTGATCCATAGCTACAAATTTGGGGAATATAACCTCCCAACAAAACAGTCTACTCCAAAACCTAGGGATCCACTAGTAATGGTAAGGACTTGTCACAACAACATATGTGACCAACCATAAATAAATATATGGTATAAGTACATTTTATAAACAAAATGCTATTCCCAGTTCAACTTCTGGTAAGAATGAAAATCATTAAAATGAGTTCATAAACATTCTTTTCAAATGACCACATAATGTGCAAGTAAAACATCATTTTACTTCAATAAGGCGGAACCCGTCATTTTGGTCAAATCTGACCGGGAACCCCGAGAATCACCAAAAACTTCATTTATAACAAAATGTAGAGATCATGAAATCATACCGTAGAAATACTTCGGATTTCGCAAATAAGAGTTTTGACGTGTATAAAGTTTGTAAAATGGTAGTAGGAACTCACCGATAGGTTTTTGGAATAAAACCCAGAAAACCAGATAACGATCACGACGAAGAGGTGAAGCTTAAAACACCGACCCTTGCTAGAAACACCGAAAACTAGCAACCAAACGAGATTTCGAAGATCGAAAGATGAAAAGAGAGAATTAGAGAGAGAAAGATATTTTAGATTTGTGATAAAGTGGAATTGGGAACTGAACCTCTTAAGGCGGTCAAAGCAACTACGCGGGTTATGCCGCGACTTCAACTCGCGGCATAACTCGTCCGTGTCCCAAAAACCCTAATCATCCAGTGGGTTTCGCGGGTTGTGCCGCGACCTCTAGTCGCGGTGCAACTCGCGTAGTTCCACAATCTTATATCCAACAGAGGGTTACGCGGGTTGTGCCGCGACCTCTAGTCGCGGTGTAACTCGCGTAGTTCACTGTTTCTCCCCAAACTTCACAAAATCCAAAACGACAACCAACCAAACACGGAGCTAACGACAAAAGCTTAACATAAGAATAGCAAGGTTACACAACGGATCATCCGGGGTGTTACAGTTTTCTATGTGTAGTTCTTGATTTCAAATCAATAAGAATTAAATTAAGTGAAAAACTGTGTGTATTGTATTCAACCCCCCCCCCCTTCTACAATACTTTTCTTACTGCTTTTTGGGACCAACAGTATAAATATTTATAACTTATGTACATGCATGTAAATCAATTTTAAAAATAAAATAAAAGAAAACCTAACACACACCGACCACCGTCCCTCTACCTTATTCCCCTCCCCCCGCATGAAACCTCCATCCCTAACCTGCAAAGTTAATCTTCAACCTTCATCTTTGAAATAACATAATTGCAATCAAATTGAGAAAAATTACACATGATTAGAGGATGTTGGTCTTGTCCATGTCTATGTTCGTGTTTGTTTGCCTCTAGTGGAGCTGTGTCTCTGGGTTTTAGAATGACCACCAACAGAGCAAGAACATGGGTGATAATTAGTCTGAAGAAGGTGGGGGCGGAGCTGATGGCTAATGGACCATTACAAAACAGAGACCAAGCTAATTACACTTGGTACATAAGTTGTGGAGGCTGGAGAGTGGGGTCGGTGGTAGAGTAGTGGAGAAGTTCACTAGATGAGGAAGGTGCTCGTAGGGGGTGTTGGGCCTTGATTGAATGTTTTAGAAATGGGTTTTCCTTTACGTAGAAGATTTGAAGGGGCACTCTCAAGAAGGAGGGGCGATTTAAAGGTTTTTTATAATGCTTTAAGTGATTGTACATAAGTTCTAAGCACTTGTAAATTTAAATTATTTTGTTTTTAAATGTTGCAAAATGCCCATAGTATGTGAGCACTTAGCGGATGGTTTTCAGAAACGTTAGGGTCAGGGGTTCGATTGGTGACAGGCTGACAAGAAATTGAAACAATGTGCATTAATGGTGTAATTTCTAAATTGTAGTGACAATTGATAGAGTTTGTCAAAACCACATGGACGCATGGTGTAATTTTCTCATAATATGTGTTTTAGAAAAGGTTTAAAGCTAAAGTGTATATATATATATATATATATATATATATAGTCGGGTTCAAACGAGAACAGTACATATTTAAAAGAATACGAGAACTAACAAAATCATTAGTGATTTTACATTAACACACGAAAAAAAGGACTTTGGCCACGACTTTAGGTCCGCATGCCTTTTTTGCATGTCAATGTAAAATCACTAATGATTTTGTTAGTTCTCGTATTATTTTAAATAGTTACTGTTCTCGTTTGATCCTCCCCCTCTCTCTATATATATATTTTAAAAGGAGCTAAAGTATTTATTTATCTATTACTTGATAATTTGACTTGATAGTATTTATTATTATTCAAATATATTTTATCTTACATAATAGACTTTCTTTTATCGTAATAGAATTCAAGTTATTTTATTTATATTGTTCAGTTTTTGAATGTTAAGAAATAGTATTTGTTTATATATCTATACTATATTATAAAACATGGATAAAAAGCTCTTAAATACAAATTATTAGGCAAAAGGTACCATCATTTTATGTAAGATTTTAAAAATATTTTAATTTACAAGTATCAAAGCACAAGATACATATTACTACTAGAGACTTCTAACACTCACCAATTTGGTATGTGCAGAGTCTTCCTTTTATTCAGACATTTCCATGTATCAATATTAATTATTATATTATATTACTATAATTTTGTTTTAATTATATTATTAAATATGTAATTGGTTATTTTTTTCTAGATATCACTAAAATATATAAGATAATCATTGAATTCTAACAAAATACTTAATTTTTTTATATAAAAAACATTATATTATTAAGCATAAATTAAACAAATTTATATAAAAAAACATTATCACTTTCTCAAAACCATCCAAAATCGTACTGTAAATCAACAAAAAAATAAAATGAAACATTAAAATCGTGATATATCTCGCTGCATTGAGCGGATACGTTTCTAATTTAGATATAATTATCATATCTTTTAATATTTTTTAATCATGGCTCAAATGCGCCATGATTAATAAACGTTTTTGATAAAATACAACTCAATAAAATATATACTTCATTTTTTTAAGAATATTTATAATGATTGTATTCCAACAAATTATATCAAAATTAAACATATTTTAATTTGTTTTGATTCTTATTTTCGAAAATTTATAATTAAAAACTCAATTTTGAAAAATGCATTTTATTTTTGATGAAATTAAAATAACATGTCATGTCTTTGATGCATGTATAATTTGTATTATAACCTTTTTTTAAAGCACATTTTATTTAAAAAAAAAACACCCATCGCCAAAAGCAGCACCCGAACACAGTACCAAAAATAGCAAAAACTAAGAAAATATATAAAGACTAAAACCTATAGCAGCTACATGAGGCCGAACACAAAATCAAACAGCTGCAAATCCATCCATGCACCGCGCCTATGTTCTCGACGATCCACCTGCAGCCGAGTTCAAAGATCAGTCGTTCCCCAAACAGTTTCTCTGATCATCTAACCACAGGTTCCAATTATTCTTCCTAGTTCACCTAGATACCCATTCAAAGCTTTTCCGTTGAAACTCAAAAAATAGGTCTTCCAATTTCCTTGAGTAGTGATCAAATACTATACGATTACGATGAGACCACAAAAGGTAGACGAACACCCAAATCACTTCAAGCCAAAGTTTTGGGCTCGATCCGTTTGCATCCGAGTCTATCAATTCCTTGATTGAACTAACGTTACTGATATCCGTCCTCCACCAACGAGCCACCTCTTGCCACATTTTCTTGACCTCTTCGCAATGCAATAACGCGTGATCCACCGTTTCGACAAAGTTATCACACCGCGGACACAGAGTGGAATTGATATCCACTCCCATTTTATCTAGTATTGCTCTACACGGTAGCCGCTCCATCCTTGATCTCTAAATTAGAATACCGATCTTCTTTGGAAGAGTTTTAGGCCCTGTTTGGAAAAGTCTTAATGGGTTGAGTGAGTGTTATAAATTATTCGGTAAGCTATGCCTTCATGTTTGTTTGTGACTAATCAATATAGGAGAGAACTTATTCGCTCAGCATCATGAGTTCACCTTTATCTGGACAGCCACAAAATTTCCATCTCTACCCTTCTCATAACAAACGTTCCATGTTCTCTCACAAACAACAACGACGCCCTCTCCGTCTTTCCTCCTCGATGATTCTTCCCATCCCCTCCTTCCACTAGATTGTTTTGTTCGTTGATTTGGTTTATAAGGGGACGATTTCATTTTGAGCAAAGGAAATATAGAAAATGTAAAGAAATCGAAGGATGGGTGAAGAAAAATAAATTGAAGGTTAGCAAAATAGCATTGTGGACGATGGGTTTGGTAATCGGAATTATGGATTCCATATATGGGTTTTGTAAGAAATCGAAGGTTAGCATAATAGAAAGAAATCGAAGGATGGGTTTCTGGGTTTTGATGGATTCCATATATGGGTTTTGTGTTTTGCGGTTTCCTAATCCATTTTTAGGTCATGGGTTTGGTAATGGGAATTATTGGGTTTTACAGTTCCATTCTTCCAAGAATTTTGTTCAATAAATTGGTTTCAAATCACTCACCTGAGTTTTGACCATAAAAGTTCTTCATCCATGAGTTTTGAAATGATTCTTGAGATAGGTTTTAGGTATATAATCTAGGTTGTTATTGATGGTGGAAGGGATGGTGGAGCAGCAATGGTTCTTGAGATGAGTTTTTTTCTTCAAAACTTTTTTTACAAAGGGATGGTGGAGCAGCAATCGAACAATGTTGGACTTTTTTTTGACCAAATTGGTTTTGAATAAAGAGGAGAAGCTACTGGAAGAGGATTGGTGATTCAAATTTTTTTTAACAAAAAGTAAATAGAAGGGTAAAATAGTATTTTTTATGATTCAGACGGTTTATTCAGCACAACAAACAAACAACTTTTTTAGTTATTTATACAGACAGCTTTATCCATACAGCTAACTTTATATATACAGGGCTTAATGAAAAACCAACCCAAAAGCCCCTTAGTCCATCTTGTCTCCTCCCCGTAATCCAATCTATTCGCCACCTTTTCATCGATTAGCGACTTTAACCCACTTAGCGAGAATTTCCCTTCCGTCCTGAAAATCGACTTCACTTTATCAAGGCCATTCTCCTTTTACTTCACAACCTGCAACAAAGACATAAGATCTATAAGCTCACCCGTTTCCCTCCCCCTTGGCTCCCTCCTCCAACCCCAACTCCACGACCACTCCTCCCTTACCCAACTCCCTCTCTCGGAGATTTTGACATCCTTCTTAGTTTCAAGATGCCAAAGTCGATTAAATTTACTTTTCAATATCTCATTCCCCAACCATCTATCCGACCAGAAACTAGTTTCTTTTCCATTCCCTACTTCTTCCCCGGATGATGAAGATAAGTCAATCCCCAGTTTCTCCAAATCTTTA
Organism: Arctium lappa; assembly: GCA_023525745.1. Taxonomy (NCBI): domain Eukaryota; kingdom Viridiplantae; phylum Streptophyta; class Magnoliopsida; order Asterales; family Asteraceae; genus Arctium; species Arctium lappa. The sequence goes on along the minus strand of CM042056.1, from coordinate 12,355,098 downwards.
CCAATCTTTACAATACCATTCCACACCGATCTACCCCCCGGATCCGGTTGTCCCTACCCATAAGGTTGCCCTCACGTTCGTGAATGCTTTTTATAATCCTCACCCATAAAACCTCTTTCTCGCAAAGAAACCTCCACCAACACTTACTGAACAAACCCTAATTGGTCGTTTGTAGACTCCCCACATTAAGGCCGCTTCTTTTAAAATTTCTCAACACTCTTTCCCAATTCACCCAAGCCACCCCTCTCATAGAATTAGACCCAATATCATTAGACCCGATGCCCCCACCTCCCCCCCCCCCCAAAAAAAAAACCGATTCCTCACCCTCTCTAACTCACTAATCACTCCCCTCGGGGCGCGAAACAACGAGAAGTAGTACAACGAGATGCTACCTAAGACCGATTTCGTCAACGTTAATCTACCTCCGGATGACATAATCTAGGCTTTCCACATATCTAGTTTGTTTTTGAATTTTTTCCACCACAATCTTCCAATTATCAATTCGATTCATCGCCGCTCCCATCGGGAGACCAAGATATATAAACGAGAGTGTGCCACTTCCACATCCCAAGCCCCTAGCCCACTCTTGTGATTCCTCAACTCCAACCCCCACCCCGAAAAGTTTAATCTTACCAATATTTATCTTTAGACCCGACCTCAAGTGGAATCACTTTAAAATATTCATTAAGTGTTTCACATTCGAGGCGATCCACTTACCAAAGAAAATTACATCATCGACAAATTGTAGATGAGATAACACCACACACACACACACACTCTCTCTCTTCCAACCACAATACCTTCGAATATTCCTTTCTCCGTTGCTTCTAACATATGCACGTTCAAGCTTTCCACCGCCACTAGGAAAAGAAAAGGTGTTAGGGGATCTCCTTGTCTAAGACCTTTCTCCATCTTGAACTCCTTCATTGGCGATATGTTTACCAACACCAATACCGTAGAGGAGGCTAAGCAAACTTTTATCAATTTCTGCCATTTAAGATCGAACCACATGTCTTCTAGAGTATTCATAAGGAAGTCTCACTCCACACTATCATACACCTTCTCGAAGTCTACTTTGAAAACCAAACCTTTATTTTTTGACCTTCGAAGATCATCCACCACTTCATTTGCGACTAACACCTCATCAAGGATATACCTAGACCCGGCAAAAACTGACACGACACGTTAACCTGACACAAACTGAACACCAAATAAACGAGTTTGGGTAATACATTTCAACTTGTTTAAGTAAATGGGTTGACACGACACAACACGACACGGAAATTAAACGAGTAAGGTCATAATTAAAAATTTCAACTCAAAAACGACCTGAATTGTAACATCCCAATTTCTTAGTAACCCCCCCCCCCCCCACACACACACACATTTCTCTCTCTCTTCTTTGCAAAAATCTAAAATTTGTTCGCCGTGACCTCATCTTCCTCAGTTAAAATAACAATAATGTTATACATATATCCATATTATATGAATAACTTTATATATGTATGATTATGTTTATATATATGCATATATATGTATATATGATTATGTTGGTAATCCTAATGTGGTTGAGTTGTGTTCATGCATATACATAAAATGGATTACATTTATCGATTTCTCGTATTAGGGTTTGTCGCACCATTCGGTCAGTAGCGAGGGGGATAGGTGCGACTATGCCCGGTGACAATGTTGTGGCATAGTCGCTGGTGGCATAATCGTCGCTGGCAAACAGAAGGTGGGGAGGCGCGGGCGACTATGCCACGATCATAAACTTTTCCATATAGTTTGTTGAGTTTTTGTAGACTTTTCCAAATATTTATCACATTAACCTGTTTTTGCAGGTTACAAGGATGTATTAACCGGTTTTGTAAAGTTTAAAGGTTTTATCATTCAAAAAATAGTTTAAGGAGTTAATCATTTAAAATCAAGTAGTTTGTTGGGTTTTTTTCAAACTTTTCCCAAAATCTTTTTACCAAATAAAATTTTGAACTTTTTTTGAACAAATAAATTCCAAAGTTTTTTCTGAAGAAACAAAACCATTTTTATCGATTAATTTGTTAAAAAAATCATGGACTTAATCATTCAAAATCAGATAGTTTGTTGGGTTTTTGTAGACTTTTTCCAAATTTTCATCACATTAACCTGTTTTTACATGTTATAAGGATGTATTTAACCGGTTTTATAAAGTTTAAGAGTTTTATCATTCAAAAAAATAGTTTAAGAAATTAATCATTTAATATCAGATAGTTTATTAAGGTTTTCAAACTTTTCCCAAAAAAAAAAAGACAAATTTTATAAACCAAAATTCATAGACACTAATAATTTGAAATGGTGGCAATAATCGAATAATTTAAAACTGGTAAAGGTTTGGTGCTTATTCCAACACTTTTTTACTTTCAAAGGGTATATTTGAAAGTATACTACTCTAAGGTAGGGTTGATTATCAGTTGACATTTAATGGATGTGAGGGGAATTGAACCGATCCAATCATTCATTGGATGTTTTATTTTTCCAATTCAATTGATGATTAGATCGGTTTGCTTTCATCCATTGTATATTTTTATCTGATATCCATTGGATCGGATTGAATATCTACTGGATTGGATTGGATCCATCCGACATCCAATGGATGGTCGGATCGGATCCATTCATTGTGCTAATTTAATTCAATTTTCTAACAATTAAACAAACTGATTAATCACTTTTAATTTGTGTTAAAACCAACACAAGTGAGACTAAAAATTCAAAAACCAACAGAAAACAAATTTAGATTTAAGCAAATTGCAAACAAATTAATTGGATGATAGTTGGATTGAAAACTGAACGGTAATCGGATGGTTAATTGGATAAGTAATCGGATGTTGGTTGGTTCGGTTCGGTCAGTTATGGACTCATCCAATAACCGACCGATCCAAATTTTATGTTGAGATTTTCAATCCGATCCGATCTGATCCAATTATAATTGGATATTCAATTATGGTCGATCGATTCTAATTGGATTGGTCTGTTTCTATTGGATCACATGATCGGTTGAGTTTTTGCACGTCCCTACTATAAGGGGGTGTAAATGAGGGTCATGTCTGGGGGAGGGCGGGGCGGGGCGGGCGCACGCCCAGGGCCCACAAGAAATAGGGGCCCAAAATTTTTTGTATATAGTAGTAGTTAAAAAAATTAGTAAATTAAATAAACACAATTTTTTTGAAGTATCTAATAGGTCACCAAAAAGAATTTAACATTATATTAAGGGCCTAAACATGTATTAGTTAATTAAATTGGAGAATAAAATATGTAAAAGTTCATTGATCGTTCATTTTATAGTATTGCTTATTTGCTTATTGTTTCTCTAAGTTTTTTTATTCAGTATTAATATATAAAACTACTTTGTCCAACAAACCTTACTATATTTTCCATCATTCTTCTTTTACTAACTCTTTTAAGGTAGTGGGGCATCTTTAAGGTAGATTAAAGGCCCACAAAATCGTTTAATATGTCTTTATCCTAATTCCACGATTTCGAGCGATTTTTTAAAGTTTTTTTATTGATTTCTAGGGAGTTTTTAGTATTTTTTTTTATCGATTTCGAGTGATTTTTTCGGTTGATTTCAAGGGATTTTTTACTATTTTTTATCGATTTCGAGAGACTTTTTCGGTTGATTTCAAGAGAATTTTTTGGTTGGTGGGGGCACAGACGAAAAATTATTGGGAAAAACTATGATAGGAAATTAAAAAAAATGATTTTTAACCTAGAAAAAAAATATTTTTTTAATGGAGGCTCATCCCCCCACATTTTACATGCTACATCCGCCCTTGCATTTGCATGGATTCTATTTTTGTACCAGAATATAGTAGATTTCATGTTATTAACTAAGAAAAGTAACTTATACATTTTGAAATTTTTTTACCAACAAAATGAGACGATCCAACTTATATATATAAATTTCAAAACTACCCTTGTTTTTCATACAATATTGACTCATATATCTAAAACAAGAATAAGCTTTCAAACTATTACCAACATGGACTTTAGATTCTTAGATTGATAGTTAATAAAAAGTTTGTTTTAACCCTAAATTAAATTTTAATTGGTGATGAAAACATTAACATGAAGTGACATGGAAAACCAACTTTATTTACATTGATTAACATAAAGTGTAACTTTGAATAGTCAAAACTCTGACCCAAAATGATGTCAATCTATATATTAAAGGTATATCATATGATGTATTCGGTGGTAGAACAAATTTACAGTGCTATGTAAAAATGATATGATAAATATTATTAATCTAGAAATAATTTTTGATTACGTCTAGGAATACTAGGAAAACGGTTTTATATGAAATATTAGTATTTTCTAAATTCGTTGTTAATCTAATAATAAAAATAGCTATTGAAAATTTTATCGTACTTATTGAGGGCCCACTTTCACATGTCGTCCAGGGCCTATAGAATGTCAGGAACGGACCTGTGTAAATGTAACTTTTTTACTTGTATATTTCTTTAGTCTAAGATTTGGTGCTTATTTCAACACTTTTTTTACTTTTAAAGGGCTATGTTTGTAAGTATAATAACATTAGGAGGGTGTAAATGTAACTTTTATATTTCTTTGGTGTTGTCATTATGATTTTGCCAACGCAATGGCACCGACCATGGAATTAAAATAAAACCGCCCAGCTCCGGTGGTCCACATATCCTCAAAAAATAATTTCCAAATAAAATTAATATATTTATATGCCGCATATTTAATAGAAATATTTTATTTCAAATTAAAAATATTTTAGGGTGTAAAAAGCATAAGTACCCACATAAATTAATGGTACGTATCTTTTGATGATTTATTAATGTATAAAATGTAACTTTAATGTGACACCATATTAAAATTTTGAGTAAACTACTGTTTTCGTCCCTGTGGTTTGCTATGTATTGCTATTTTCGTCCTTGGTCTTTATAAATTGTTTTTTTGGTCCCCGTGATTTGTAATTTGTTTCGTTTTTCGCCCTTGGAGCTAACTCTGTTAAACAAGTCCGTTAAATAAAGGACATCATTGTCCTTTTACCCACTTTTTATTAAAAGACCTTGCCCATGCCTCCCTTCTTCCCGTCATCATTCTCCAAGGCACCTCGTTTCCTTCATCTTCTTCCTCATTTCCCAAAATCTAAACCTAAACTGATAACCTAAGCGCATTATCGATCATCCACCTAAAACTAAATCACGTACGTAACCCATCTTCACTACAACCTGCAAACTGCAAATCATCCACTTGAAAATAAACCCACTTTTGGAAGAAAAAAAAATGAACAAAGACTTTCACCTTCGAAACCCGAAACTTCCTAGTAAAAAACCCTAAACAACTTTTTTTTAAGATCAACATGAAACCTTGTTGTTTGCAGCTTGTATACAGTTTAGCAAACAGTGGGAGGTGACTTTGCTTTTTTTAAAAGCCTTTTAACTTCTTCATGGTTTAGAGAGAGAGAGAGAGAGCTCCTGGTTTGTTGCTTTTTTGAAGCCTTCAACTTATAAGAGTTAATCCCTGCATTTGGTTCACATGAATTTGAATATTTCTGTTGTCATCTATTTTTATGTACTAACGAGAAAGGTGGTAACATTTGTGGCTTTGGGTTAGATCGAAAATTGCAAGAGTAGGGGTTGACTTGACCTCCATTAAAGAAAAGTGTTGTTATCCCTACCCCCTCCTACCTCACTTACATACCCAAAAAAAAAAACTTAACAAACTTTATTTAATAGAGTTAGGTAGAGGGACGAAAAGTGAAATGAATTTGTAAATCACAATGACCAAAAAAAATCAATTTTTAAAGACCAAGGACGATAATAGCAATAAACAACATACCACAGCGATGAAAAATCGTATTTACTCTAAAAATTTTGTAGCATTTACTTTGTAGACGATTAAAAAAAGCTGTTTATTTTTAGGTTAATACAATGAGTACTCATTGTTTTTATACTTTATTAGTTTATTATTTTGATTTCATTCAACGAGAAAATTGGTTTTAAGAGTGAATTATGGATTTTTTTAGTTTGAATTTTTTTAACTAAAACTTTTATGGTATGTTTTTATTGTTTATTTTTAAAAGAAAAAACAATCATTAATGATATCAAATATATAATAAATACTATAAATATACATTATTTAGAATAAAATAATAAGTGTAAATGCAATTTTTAATATATAGTTACGACATATACACCAAAAAAGTCACATCGTTTTCAAAAAATTGGTAAGTTTAAACCACTGATTTTTAAAAAATCTGGATAAAAACATTATTTTTTATTTATTTTCCAATGGAATATTTTTTAAATGGTGTACTTCTTAACATACATTTTTTTAGTTATGCTACGTAATAAAACATCCTTATCTTTTTTTGAGTGGATGAAGAGTTTAAAATTGGCGTTTGAGAGCTACATTTTTAGCATAAGTCCCCACCTCATTGCCTTTAAAAACATTAAAAAACAAAATAAAATATGACCTTTCATAATTTTGTCTTTTTATTGGATTCTTTTATATCTTGTGGTTGATATCTATCGTTTTGAGCTAGATTTTAAAACCGAATTAGATTTATGCTATGTTTGGTAAACTAGTTGATAAGCTAGCTAATGACTGATAAGTTAACTGATAGCTGATAAATTAACTGGTGAATAAGTCACGTTTGACAAAAACTAGCTTATAAACATGTAAAATGACAATTTGAAAAAATAATAATTAATAATATGATTAAAACAAATTTGTACTAATATAATATGTTAACTAATACAAACAAATTAATAATAAAAATTAAATAATATAATATGTTAACTAAATTTTTAAAATTTATTATTATATATATATCATAAAATTTGAATTTGTTAAAACAAATTTTAAAGAAAATCTACATTAACTTGTGATTTTAAATAATTGTTACGTATAATATGAAAAAAAAAATAATCGAATAATAAGAAAGAAAAAATTTGAAAGTAATTGGTAACTAAAATATATGGACTAATATTAAAAAATGTATATATATATATATATATAGAAAATTTAATTAAAATACCCTTTTTTGAAAAATCAGTACCCAAAGTGCCAAAATCTTGTATTTTTTGTCAAAATACCCCCTAAGTCCGCGTTTTTTGCCGCGTTTTTTCAAAAAACACGGACTGGTACTTTTGGGTCCGCGTGTGGGTCAAAACGCGGGTTAGATCCGCGTTCCCACTGTTTCACGCGGGTTGGGTCCGCGTTCCTCACTATATGTCCGCGTTTTGGTGTAATTAATTCAATTGAATTGGAAATTTATTATATATTTATAGTTTATACCCCTATAATTATTTAGTTAGTTTATTTTATACCTTTTACTTTTCTATTATTCATTTTATACTTTTATCATATTAACACATAAAATCGTATATTAACTAAAATACGTTAAAATAATACGTTTTAATTTTAACAAGTTACACCATTATAATCGTCTCTTCGAAACCTTCGAAATGAGCCCAATATTGAATACTTTTGGATTTAATTATTTAATTATATATCATATGTACTACATAAAACGTATGAAACGTATGCATATGTTATTTTTCTTTTTACCCTAAAACATAAAACGTATTATATATCATATATATTACATATTTTTGGACAAATTATTCATAATTTATGTTATTCTTTTTTTTTTTTACCATTTTACTAATAACGATATTTTTAGTCCAATGGTAGAATATCGTTATTTTTACTAAAATATCGTTATTAGTAAAATGGTAGAATATCGTTATTTTTACTAAAATATCGTTATTTTTAGTCCAATGGTATAATATCGTTATTTTTACTAAAATATCGTTAGTAGTAAAATGGTAGAATATCGTTATTTTTACTAAAATATCGTTATTTTTAGTCCAATGGTATAATATCGTTATTTTTACTAAAATGGTAGAATAGCGATATTTTTAGTAGAATAACGATTATTTTTACGATAACGTTATTACTAAAATATCGTTATTAGTAAAATGGTATAAAGAAGAATGACATAAATTATGAATAACTTGTCCAAAAATATGTAGTATATATGATATATAATACGTTATATGTTTTATTAAACGTTAGTAAAAACAACGATATTCTACCATTTTACTAATAACAATATTTTAGTAAAAATAACGATATTCTACCATTGGACTAAAAATATCGTTATTAGTAAAATGGTAAAAAAAAAGAATAACATAAATTATGAATAATTTGTCCAAAAATATGTAATATATATGATATATAATACGTTTTATGTTTTAGGGTAAAAAGAAAAATAGCATATGCATACGTTTCATACGTTTTATGTAGTACATATGATATATAATTAAATAATTAAATCCAAAAATATTCAATATTTGGCTCATTTCGAAGGTTTCGAAGAGACGATTATAATGGTGTAACTTGTTAAAATTAAAACGTATTATTTTAACGTATTTTAGTTAATATACGATTTTATGTGTTAATATGATAAAAGTATAAAATGAATAATAGAAAAATAAAAGGTATAAAATAAACTAACTAAATAATTATAGGGGTATAAATTGTAAATATATAATAAATTTCCAATTCAATTGAATTGAATTACACCAAAACGCGGACATATAGTGAGGAACGCGGACTCAACCCGCGTGAAACAGTGGGAACGCGGGTCCAACCCGCGTTTTGACCCACACGCGAACCCAAAAGTACCAGTCCGCGTTTTTTGAAAAAACGCGGCAAAAAACGCGGACTTATGGGGTATTTTGGCAAAAATTACAAGATTTTGGGCACTTTGGGTACTGATTTTTCAAAAAAAAGGTATTTTAATTAAATTCCCATATATATATATATATATATATATATATATATAATTGATATGATTAACAATAATTCTAAATAATTAAAAATTAATATTAATATTTAATATTTAATTAATATTAGTAATAATTAAATTTTAATAATTAATAGTTATTTATAATTAATAGTTAGTAAATACTAATAATTAATATTAATGAGGGTATAATTGAAAAAAGTCACTAAAAGCTTCTCATAAGCTACTCTAAATAACTTATCAATAAAGCTAACTTATAAGCTAGCTTATGTGCATCCAAACATGTATCCAGAAAATAAGCTAGCTTATAAGCTGACTTATAAACTATCTTATTTTTGCCAAACGATGCCTTATGAAAAGTTTGTTTCAATAATAGATATGTTAAACTCTCCTTTATAATAAGAAAAAAAGGAAGAGAATGAAAAAATCTTCAAATGTGGAAGAAAAGAAAACAATATAACATATCGGTTGGAGATGCTCTAACATGACATCTTACTTAATCTACCAATGGATCAGAGTCGGCTTGATCACGATGAAAATCCCCTTTAGTTTGGTAAAATAATTTAGAGGTAAAGTGGTAAACTATGCATATTATAATGTATTAATCGAGTAAAGGATGTCGCCCTCCAATACCGGGTAAGACCCTCCATCTTTATTATCACTCTTACCGCATAATATTCTTGAGTCATGTTATGTCGGTAAACACTTACCAAGTAAGCGTTTAATAAGCCCCCTAAATCTTGAATTTAAATTATATACTTGTTTACAATCCAATGAAGAGGTTAAATCATGTGAGAACCAAAAAAAGATTGAGAACCGTGAAAACCGATCTAAGCCGTAATTTGGTTTTGATCCTATGGTTTTAATTAAAAGTTGTTTCACTTCCAATTTATTTCAAAATTGTCATTGCCTTTAATGACGATGGATTAAAATTAATCAATGGTTTAGATTGCTTTTCACGGTTCTCAACTTATTTTTGATTCTCATTTGATTATCGTCTATCCAATGAATTGTTATAAATGAGGTGTGATTAATGCTCGTGCGTTGCTGCGGATGGAAAGAAATATTAAGACCATAAATTTGAGCATGACCAATTATGTGAACAAAACATTTTGTGTCTGTTAGCAGTATGACTATAATTTACAAAATGTCCTATGAGAATGATGTGTGTGTATGATAGGAAGCGAAAATCAATTGGCAAATGGTACATTACATCATTAAACCTAAAAAAAGTTACATTGTTATTAAACCTAATTTAAATTATAATAAAAATATGAATTAAACAAATTTTACATCATTATTAAACATAAAATAAATTATGATAAATTACTTTATTAATGAATAAAAAATTGGTGCGTGAATCACCTACGACTATGTGCTTGGATTGATGGGGAAGGCGGAAGGTTTTGGGTTGGAGAAGACACAGTTATTGAGATGCGATGCATGTTAAGGGATCTTTATTCTTATATAATAAAAATAATTTTTATAATATAACTTTTATTTATTTAAATTAGAAAATGAAAAGGTTATAAATGATCGAAATGTCATTTACTTAACGGTCAGAAGCTAATAACTTTTAGTTTCGAGAACCAAAACGTTACACAAATGCAAAATCGAAAGTCTATTTTAGAATCAACAAATTATGGGGACTAAATCCAATAGGAAAATAAAACTATAGGGACCAAATCTGTAACTCTACAAACATAGGACTAAATCTAACAAGGAGATAAAACCTCAAGAACCAAATCTGTAAATTACTGTTAATCATTCCTGTTAACTGTTAATTTATATAATATATTATTAGGCATGTATTTTTGGGCTATGGTTTGCTTAGAGCTTTCTTGATATACGAGAAAAGAGACCGAAAATGTAATTTTAGATTTTTTTGGGGGTACAAAGTATGAACATTGAAAGACACATGTAGAACAAAAATGAGTGTGAACAAATATAACTTTTAAACCCTCAAGTTTATATTATTTTTGTTTTAAATCCCTGTGGTTCATCTTTTTCTCCCATGACTATGGGAATCATTTTTTTTGCAACACATGTTAGCATTAAAAAAAGATACAAGAAACTGAATATTTAAACAATTTAAAATTTTATCATCGATCTATTGAAAAATTTCTTATAGTTTTTCATAACGAATTTATTTATTACAAATAAATACATATCATATATCTGAAATACAATTTGATATCAGCAACATGAAAGAAACATGTGAAAATAGCTAATATCTTTTTAAATTTAAATTTACTCTAAAAATATTAAAGAATATCTTTAAAAAGTAATAATTGTAAATTTTTTATAAAAGAAAGGGAACAAGATACTTTTGGACCGTTTGTGATGAGAATTTTCAATTTAGGGTCTAATATTGCTAATTGGTGAAAGATTTAAGTCCAAGGACTTGATAGTCATTAATGAAAAAAATTGGACTAAATTTGTGAGTCAAAGAAGTTGAGTGGAAATATAAGGTTGAGGGGGATTCTATATCCCCACAATTAGCTCATTATCAAGAGTTTTAGTAGATAAAACCCAACAATTCATCAAGCCTTTATTGGTTTTTAGAGTTTTTGAAGCAAGAACAAGTCAAGAAAGGCAGAAAAACAAGTTTCAGAAAAAATCAGTAAGGGGTCGTTTACCCAAATGCTTACCGGTAAAAATTAATACATTCACTTGCCTTCTCACGTAAGATTCTAGTTCACTTAAGCGGCATCGTATGCAACAATATACCTTGTAAGTGTTTACCCGGTAAGACTTGTCGCCCACACTTACCGGGTAAGACTTTCGGTCCTTACCATCGTTCTTACCGGGTAAGATTATCGGTACTTGTAATGTTCATCCGGTATGGTAAGTGACTTGCTGAGAGCTTACCAGGTAAGCGTTTGTTAAACGGCCCCCAAGTTAAAGAATGATTTATGTATAGAACTTTGGGTTTTATGATAATACAGTACTTAAAGTGTCGAGGCTTTAAAGCCATTAATTTTGTTAGTCCTGACTTGAACAGCATGACTATGCGTTCTCGAAAAATGCAGCACAAAACTTCTCTTTCCTTTCAAACTTTTGTATTTTGTGACCATTTCTTGTATATGATGGAACCTAACTTCTTTCCTCAAGAGCTCTTTTGGAGAGTAAATATGAAGGTTTCACATATTCTCACAAATTTGATAAAAAAAAATTGAGTTTTATGTAGTTAAAGAATGATCATTCAGAAAATGCTTGATTTTGGAATTTAAATATCGTTTAAATAATATGTAGTTACTAGTGAGTATGCATGTTAGTATTGTTTCTAAGCAAAAGAACGAATTCGACATGGATGGTTGATTGTGTCGAAACCAGAGTTTATGCACATTGAATACGAGCTTGAGGGACTTGCATACGAGGTCACACACGAGGCTGAAACGAACAAAGGCGAGGTCAGGAGGTCGCAAGCAATTGGTCAGGTTAGGCCATAAGCGAAGCAAAAGTCGAGCTTATGTCGGTCAATGCGAGGTTAAAAGTGAGCTCAAGCATGCATATAGCTTATGTTGGTTTCAGTTTTGTTCCATTTAGTATGATTTCAGTGTCACTCCAACAATAGTGTTTGGCAGTGTGGGCACCTAGTATGTATGTTATATTATGTAGGTGCTCATATCGAGAACGTTCCAGTACCATATCAGTTTTAGAAACTTTCACGAACACATCAGTTTTTATGTGATTTACAATATGGGATACATGATTAGTATGATTTTAGAATTGTCGCATGTTATGTGTTACATGTTTGTTTAAATTGTTTTTAACACGCGGAAACAATATTTTAGTACATGCTTATGTACACAAACCAAAACGTGAGCTCAATTTCATAAATGGGTAGTAAGTCGTTATCACAAAGGTCTCTATACAGAGTTAGGTATTGGTGGATTAGGTGTTTCCTACCACATAAATAATTATAAAAGTCTCGAGTTCAACATATACATAATGTGAGAATTAATGTTTCGACAAGGTTCAAATATGGTATAGCATGTTTTAAAAAAAGTGTTTTAGCAACACGATGTATGTTTTGTTTTGTATATACAATTACAACATGCTTTCAATTTTATCCTTGTAGTGTTTCAGTATTTTATTATGGAAACTGTGAACTCACCTATGATCATATTCTTAATAGACACTTGGTTTAATCAAATTCACAACCTATTCGGTCAGTTATACATGACTATTTGGTAATGTCTTAATAATATAAAAAGGTTTATTCAGTAAGCTTCTAGAAATGAGACTTTACAAGGAAAGCCAATTTTTTTCAAAATATGTCTTCCAATTAAAAAACATGTTTTTTTCCATCTATCGTTACCGGGTATCCAATTATGGATCGGTGAATTCTTGGATAGCAGTCTAATATCCAATAAAATCAAACCAATACTGTCCAATTAGCATCCAAGCCCAACTACCATCCAATTATTACCTATATATAATCGTTAACATTTTACAATATTGTTTTTTTTGTTCATATTTACAAGTAGTGGTTTTTAATAAATTAAGAAAATATATAAATAACTAGTTAAAAATTGTATGAAAATACTGGATGTATCGGCCACGATTCAATGGATAATCGGTAGTATTATCCAATGAATGAAACCGATATGATCCGTTTATCCATTGGATTGGATCAAATGACAAAATCCAACATCCATTGGGTGATTGGATATGATTCACCTAAATTAACTGAATTTCAATCGAGGAACACCTCATTGTTTACCCATCCTTTTATCACCTCCAACCGCGTGAGACAGGAAGGAAAGAAATTGGCAAGCCGATTGAGTGAACAACGTTGGAGGAGGGCATACTTAAGGACATGTTTAACGAACAAGATAAAGGTTTAATTTGCAGCATCCAACTAAGTGATATGAAAGATGGATGGCAATGGTTGACTGAAGGGTCGGGACTTGCAGTTCTCTACACCGTACAAAGTACCTACAGATTTATTTAATAAATGAATGGACATTGGTGCCCAAACAAAAGTACATGCATACGGTAAATCCAGTGAATAAATCCGTAAGAGAGAAATTGTGTTTTACCCGGGTTGTATAGACTCAGGTAACTCATTAAAAGCTCGACTCGTTTACACCAATACTATCAAGGAAGAGAGTAAAAAATTCGAACTGGGTCCAAAATATTGGCATTTATTTTCATTTTAGAATCATTGCAATCCAGGTAGAGCTTCAAGACAAACAGAGCAAGAAACTGAAAGAACATGCTTTCTATATTCAAAATATCATCAACTATCTAAACCAATATCTACAAATCCCATCCTACTGCCACCAAAACATATTGCAAGAATCAATGCAAAGTCTCCCAAATGCAATGAGGTGTTCAAAGTTCAAAGAGAGGACATTATATTGGTCATTCACAAGATTATCTGTGTAATTTCAATTAAAAACCAAAAACATTGAACTCAAACAAGCACACCAGAAAGTGCCATTAATTACCTCTAAATTACTGAAGTTTAAGACCCTAAATTGCATAGCGAATGCAGTTATTCAAGATGTCAATAATAATTTAGACCTAAAAATTAAAATGATAAAGCAACTAGACTTGCAACAAATGGCATACTTTGAAAGAGAATCAAAACATTAGTGACAAGCATCAACCAAATGGTCATGCTAAGGCAAAGCATTGCAAAACAAGATGCTGTAATATGAAGAACAATGTAGGAACATTCCATGACCTAACAATCTAGAAAGCTAATTCACAAATAAAACAGGGCGGAGCAATGAGAATCAGAACCATTCAAGGCGTAGGTTTGCACAATGATCTCGTTAAAAAGTTAAAAACATGTTGTAATAGGCAGTTCGTTCATAAGCGGGAGCCTGTTGAATGCAATAAGAAAATGCTAAAACATTTAACTCACCAAAAATATCAGATTAATTAAAGAGACAACAGTATGTGATTCCAGCACAAAAATTGAGAATTTTGGCAAAATGTCTCCAAATTCACTAATGAAATTGGTGATGTGATAGAAGTAGAACTTAATAAAAATTCTCAAATTATCAAAACAACAGACGATAACAGAAATTAGAAAACTAACATACGTTCTCACTCGAATTCGATAGGATCCTCAATCAATCCTGAGGAATCTCAACTGATCCATCAGCTATTTCCTCCTGCAAATCCTTCGGATCTTTTCCGTCAACCGTACAACCAACGGAAACACAAGTTCCGAGAATCTCCTTCACAGTTCCTTGCAACTCCTTAGCCATTGACCTCGGGCGCATAACCTTAGCGATTTCAATCACGTCATCGAGAGAAATGTTGCCGCTGTGCTTGATGTTTTTCACCTTCTTACGGTCACGCTCCGGCTCCTTGAGCGCTTTGATAACCAGAGCGGCGGCGGAAGGGACGACGGACACCTTAGCCTGACGATTCTGCACGGTTAGCTTGACGGTAACTCTGAGGCCCTTCCAGTCCTTCGCCGTTTCCTTGGCAATATCTTCTCCGATCTTCTTCGGCGAAAGACCTAGTGGTCCGATCTTCGGAGCGAGTGAACTCGCCGCTCCGACCTCACCTCCGGTGACTCGGACATAGACGTCGACGACTTGTGATGGATCGAACTTCGGCGGCATCTTTGAAGAAACGAGAGAGACGGCGGCTACGGTTTTTGGCGAGAAGGTGTCTGAGTTTGTGAGTCGATATGGCCTTGAAATGAAAAATAAAAGGGGGGCATAAACTAGGGTTTTGCATGAGGTGGTAAATGTCCCTTTTACCCTTTTGATTATTTGGGCCTATTGCTATATATGGGCTTGTGTGTTTCTTTGGGCCTTTTGGGTTGAGGGAAGCTCCCATTATCCAAATAAGTATTATAATTATAAAATAATATAAAATTCTTTTTTAAGACATAGTTTAAGGCATTGTTTGGCAAAAAAAAGCTAGCTTATAAGTTATAAGCTAGTTTTTTTCTGATACATAATTGGATGACCATAAACTAGCTTATAAGTTAGTTTATTAAAAAGTTACTTATAGTAACATTTTGAAAAACATAGCCTAAGTGAGATATTGAATAGGGCATGTTGATTTTTGGGATTATTATATGATTACTAGAATCGTACTCGCGCAATGCAACGAGATACATCATGATTTTAATGTTTCATTATATTTTTTTGTCGATTTACAGAACGATTTTGGATGGTTTTGAAAAACTGATAATGTTTTTTTTATAAATTTGTTTAATTTAGACTTAATAATATAATGTTTTTTATATAAAAAAATTAAGTATTTTGTTAGAATTCAATGATTATCTTATATATTTTAATGACATCTAAAAAAAATAACCAATTACATATTTAATAATATTAGAAGTGTACTCGCGCAATGCCGCTAGATACATCACGATTTTAATGTTTCATTTTATTTTCTATTTTTTGTTGATTTACATTACGATTTTGGTTGGTTGTGAGAGATTGATAATGATTTTTTTATATAAATTTGTTTAATTTAGACTTAATAATATAATGTAATTTATTTTGGTTTAAAAATATAATTTTCTTATAAAATATTTTGTTGGATTTTTTTAATTATATTTTATATTTTTATATTTAAAATTTGATTTTTATTCTATATTTAATTATGCTGAGAGTTATTTTAGGGGAGTTAAAGTGGGAAATAATTTTATGAGAGTTAAAATGGTTAGAGATAATGATTGAAAATTAATAAATAACATTAAGTGTAGTACATACAGCTTTAATGGTTGTTTTTTAAATAATTAGCATTAAATAGCTGTACATTAAGCTTTAATACTTGTTTTTAAGAGTTTTTTATGTCATATTTATAATATAGTATAGATAATTAAAACAAAATTATAGTAATATAATATATTAATTAATAGTGATACATAAAAATGTCTGCATAAAAGAAAGACCCCACACATACCAATTACCAAATTGGTGGATGTTAGAAGTCTGCAGTAGTAATATGTATCTTGTGCTTTGATACTTGTAAATTAAGAGATTTTTAAATCTTGCATAAAATGATGGTACCTTGTGCCTAATAATTTGTATTTAAGAGTTTTTTATCCGTGTTTTATAATATAGTATAGATTCATCAAATGTTTATTCAAATTCTATTTGAAAGAAATATAAAGTTTGAATAATTTTATCAATCAGGGACGGATTTACGAAGGTCCAGTACAGTCTCGTACACTCATTCAACCAATTTTTGTAAATAAAATTTTTGTTAGTATAAAAGTTGTACACGTTAAATTTTGAGGATACTCTGAAATATTGATAAAACAAGAAACATTAATCAACAAACTGGAAAAAAAAAATTCATTGAAACTAACTAAAAAACAAGAAAAAAAAACTTCTGAAATCAACCCAATAAATCTGAAAAGTTATTCAAAATCAACCAAAAAAACTTTTAAAAAATCCCTCAAAACGGTGGAATTCAACTAAAAATGCATTGGAGGATTTTGCAGACTTTAATCAACCTTAAATATGCACATGCTCACAAGGGCGTAGCCAGGAATTTTATGAAGGGTGGCCTCTTTAATAGAACAAAATATATATATATGATGCTATTATATTCATGACAAAGTTCAATCAAAAAATAAACATACCTTTCAAAAGCCATAACACTAATCTTTACAGATTCAACAATAAACTCGACGCCTTTTCATTTTCTGAAAAAATGTGTACTATTCATGGTTTTAAAAACTAGCTTTGATAAATAAATAAATAAATATAAATAACCCACAAGAAAATACCACAACCAAGTGAAATTGAATAAAAATGATTCAATACAATAAACATAAACTCATAATCAGTAAAAAAAAAGAATTTATATTTGATAACCACAAACTGATAAATAAACATATAAATTTATAAATTATAAACCCTAAATAATGAGATAATAAATTTGAAGAATGAAGAATCGAACAAAGAAGAACGTGAATACCAGATTAACAATCAAGTATTTGGATTGGAGGGGAGGATCGACTTGGAGTGTGCAACGTGATCACATGGAACGTGTGAGACTATGCAGATATGGAACGAAGACTCTCGACTGATTTGGGTGGGAGCAACTCAAAAAGGCGTTCATATTTTAGAGAGATTGGGCGCTATTTAACAAAAAAGGAGAGTTGGACTTGAAATTGGACTATTTAAATTGTGTCTTTGAGTGGACTAAAAGTGGATCATGAAGTTGAATTAAATCAAATGAGAAGTGAGTTTTATTTAGAGGGGAAAAACTTAAAGGTGGGCCAGTGAGGCCTATGGGCCAAAGCTGGCTCCACCCGTGCTTGCTCGACAAAAATCTTAGATTCACTGTTCAAATCAACAGAACAATCCATAAATGAGAGTGCAAAACCAAATCATGTTTTGTTCAACAAAAAAAAAATTACATTTATCAAATTAAATGTCATGTCTTTTATCTAGAAATATCAATGTTTTCGCTTATTTTTTCTTCTAGAAAACGTGACTATTTTTTTTTTAATTTACCTGCATATCATCATGTTTGTCAACAATCTTTACAAAATATTGTTGAAATTGGATTATAATTCATAACTTTTCTATCTTTGTTTTATTAACGATTATTTTATATATCTAATTATTAGCAAAAAAAGTATTAAACTATATTCCTAATTAAGTGTTTAGGTTTTTGTAAAACAAGAGTACAAAAGAATAAGTATATATAAAGTATACGATATAGTATGCATTAGACTTTGATTATAACATTTACGTTGATTATACAATTACTCTTCACTTCCGTGTCTGCGACCAAAATTTTGTCGATAGCTTTTTGATAATTTACTATGTAACCATGCATTATCGATTTACAAAAGGCATGCATTTTGATATTCTTTAATGATTACAATATTTTTTTTGTCATATTTAAGACGTAAATAAATCATGTAATTTTCATAATTTTTTTAAGAAAAAGTGAGTGTATCAGACCTATTGAAATATATTAGTTGACATTGACTTGTAAACATCACTTATACTTAAATAGTGGGGGTGGCGGGACAAATATTTGTGCATTGTGACACTTGTGGACGTTACGATTATTATATATTGTAAATAAATAAATATGATGATTGTTTATGTTACAAATTTGTATCAAAAGAAAAAAAAATCACCATAAAGTCAAGGTTTGTGACATATTGATATGTTGTTTGTGATGAAAGAGGTATCAAAGTCATTGTTTGCAAAACGACCCCTTAAGAATTACTCAGGTGCCCTTAGACTTTCTTCGATAGCGAGTCAAATTCCCTCATTTTGATTCCTCTTAGTTGCAGCCACAAGAGATCTATACTTCACGTTATAGCCACTCCTTGAACAAAAATTACAAACTACTTACATTTAAAACAAATATAGACAATAAATACGTAACACAACTACCAACCATATTTTCATGTCAATATTACAACGTATATATTCTTTCAACATCAATTACATGTTTAGGGGCCAATACATTATTTGAACACGTATCTGGGTAATAAAATGTTTGGAATATGCATAGGCTTGGACAACAAACCAGTACACTGATCATGAGTCTATGTCGCTATGCTATGTACTTAGTTTGGCATTACGAAGGGTCCAATTTTAAATTGATATTTGTAAGGATAGGGATCTGAAACTTTATTCATGTGTGAAAATGGTGGTAATATGTTTCATATGTTTTGATAAAATATTTAAAGAATGTGTATAAAACTTAATATCTCGTGATTCATATATGTTATATATGATATATTTGAAGAGATACCAAGTAGGAATATGTAAAGGCAATGAGAAGACATGACAAGTGGGGCTAATGACTTATCAGGATTAGTTGTTTTTACTTGTGTAATGACTCAGTTGGACGAGATATTTTATTTTTGCTTATGTTACATACGTGACTTTAATGAAATCGACATATGTTAAGAAAAACAGGGTTGCAATATGCACCAAGGAAATGGTCCATCGAAAGAGACCTTCACGTGCAAGTGTCACTTATAGACAAAGAAGAGGGAAATAAATTTTTAGACGCTCAACAAAATGGACCTTCATAAGAGACCTTAATGTACAAGGGCCGGATTGGTTTGGTGTACAATAATCTTTTGTCTTCTATTAATATATTTAGCTTGATTACAAGAACTATTATTAAAATAATAAAATGTTTTTTTGATAAAACAATTCATGTAGTTTGTTAAAAGTTTCGTTTTTCGTCCCTTATCTTTATTTACTACACGAGTAGTTATAGTGGTTTGCATTGCGTTTCCTTTTCCATCCCTGACCTTAACTATTGTTAACAGAGGTTGGTTAAATTAAGGCATTCTCGTATTTTTGTTTTGTTTTGTTTTTCTATTTTATTCTAGTATTAAATATTGTTTTGTCTTATTCTTCAATATACACCCACCCAACCCCTCATTCGTCTCTCATCTCCCTCCCATTTCAATGACTCCACACTCACCCTCAACCTTAATCCATCATCCCCAAAAGCATAACATATAGATTAAACACACACATAATACAAATATTAAACATACACACACATATTAAAACACCTCCATCATCATGCACCTCCATCATCAATAAAACATATACACATACAAAACTCGTTTATCGATCGATTTTGTTGGACAAATAGAGATGAAGATAGGATATGAGAGTGCATATTTGTGTGCTTGTTTTGACAGAGATGATCGATAGTTTCATGAAGGTTGAGACACAGAGATGGAGGTAGGGTTAGGATCTGGCTCATGATAGTGAGGGGGAGAGGGTGGGTCGTTGGGAGAAGAAAGGAAGATGGAGGGTGGCGGAAGGGATGTCGGGGTGGGTTGCTGAAGATGATCGATGGATAAGATATTTGGCCCCTGGGTCACCGGAGAAAGATGACTATAGATAGGTGTTGGGGTCGAGGAGGGAAGGAGGGAACGGGGAGGGGTGCCCGGAATTCAACAAAGCATGTTAAATAAAAGATAACATTAATAATAAATATGGTCTCTACCCGAACCCGATGAAAAATTGAGATCGCTCCTTATGGACTCATTGAGAATGATTCTGGTCTAGTTCGTGGCCTATTAGAAGTAGAAGGCGCTCTGGTGGGATCCTCACGGATATGCAGTCAGTTTGATAAGGATCGAGTCACATTGCTTATTCGACCTGAACCAAGGAATCACTTAGATATGATGCAAGATGGATCTTGTTTTATCCTTGATCAGAGATTTCTCTATGAAAAAGACGAATCGGAGTTTGAAGAGGGGGAAAGAGACGAAGCTCTCGACCCGCAACAGATAGAGGGGGATTTATTCAATCACATAGTTTGGGCTCCAGCATGGTAGGTGTTTAGCTTCTTAGGAACCGAAGGCTGTTGGTGTACTTATATCCATGAATATTTACGTATATTCCTCATGAATATTTAGATTTTAAAACAAAATTCTCATTTCTACATAAAGATATCAATTTACATAAAACATATATATCTATACTATATTATCTATACTGACATAAAAAACTCTTAATTATAACTCACTAAGCTTTATGTACTATCATTTAAAACTATATACTTAAAATCTCTTAAAAATAACTACTAAAGCCTAATGTACTACATGTAAAGCTTTTAACCCTAATTAATATATTTAATTCTTATCCCCCAAAATCCTTATCTCTAATCCCCAAATCCTAAAATTATGAAATTTGAATTCTGATAAACATAATCAAAACAGGATAAACATCTCAATTTAAATATAAAAAATTTAAAATATATAAGATAATTAATTAATTTTAACAAACTACTTAATTTTTTTTATATAAAAAACATTATATTGTTAAGCTTAAATTAAACAAATTTATATATAAAAAAAACATTATCACTCAATAAAAACCATCCAAAATCGTACTGTAAATCAATAAAAAACAAAAAATAAAAATAAACATTAAAATCGTGATGTATCTCGCTGCATTGCACGAGTACGCTTCTAGTAAATTATAAAACAAATATAAAAATCTCTTAAAAACAACCCATTAAGCATTATGTACTATTATTTAATGTTAATCTACTTAAAATCTCTTAAAAAAACAACTAATGAAGCAATATGTATTACTTTTAAATGGTTTTAACCCTAATTAATAAATTTCATCCTTATCCCCCAAAATCCTTATCTCTAATCCCCAAACCCTAAAATTATGAAAATTTGAATTGTGATAAACATAATCAAAATAGGATAAACATCTCAATTTAAATATAAAAAATTTAAAATATATAAGATAATTAATGAATTTTAATAAACTACTTATTTTTTTATATAAAAAATATTATATTATTAAGCCTAAATTAAACAAATTAAAAAAAAAACATTATCACTCTCTAAAAACCATCCAATATCTATACTATATTATAAAGCATTGATTAAAAACTCTTTAAAAACTCTCTAAAAACCATCCAATATCTATACTAATTTACTTAAATTTCAAGTTTACAACTTGCTATTGCCTATGATACCACTTACTAAAGCACACTATCAATACATATCATTAAACACGTTCAACCTTATCCCTAAACCAGTTCAACTTCCTTCCTATCCCTAAATCCTCCAACCCGTTCAAATCAAAATTCAAAACCATTGTTATCATCATTTTCATGTATCTCTATCTCTAAACACACCCTCTTCTCCCTATTTATATCCTTATTTAAACATGAATTTTGAATGGAGAAGATGAGGATGAAATCGAAAAGATCGATCGAGTAGCGCCTTTTTTCAAACAACTGTATCAGGTTTTGTCTTCTTTTTCGTTTTTGTTTGACTTGCTTGAGTGTGTATTTGTTATTATCGTTCTTCTTGATTTATTTGAGGTGTTTCTGTATCAGGTTTTGTCTTCTTTTTCGTTTTTGTTTGACTTGCTTGAGTTTGTATTTGTTACTGGTTTTCTTCATATGTTTGTTTTTTCTTCATTTCTACATATCTATTTATTTGTTTGGATGGTTAGCAAATTTTCTCAACAGTCAACCCATTTAGCAACGTAGTTACACGCTCGAGGGCTTTTAATTTTTCATTTACGATAAAATTTTATACCTTACTCACCCGGTACATTGGACGGGCGTGATGGTAGTTAATAGATATGAATAAACATTGTATATCGTTTTCCGAAAATAAGGCAAGTTGCTTGTGAAATCATTTGGTAGTTGATAGGAAAATACAACACCACAAATATGTTGACCACTCGAGATGAGATATGTCAATTTGCCTACACTTATTGTTGCCTTATCTTTTCATTTTGTAGATATTATTTATATTTATATTTATACAATATTATAAAGCACGGATAAAAAAACTCTTAAATACAAATTATTATGCACAAAGTACCATCATTTTATGCAAGCTTTTAAAAATCTCTTAATTTACAAGTTTCAAAGCACAATATACATATTACTACTGCAGGCTTCTAACATGCACCAATTTGGTATGTTCAGAACCTTCATTTTATGCAGATCTTTCCATGTATCATTATTAATTAATATAATATATTACTATAAATTTGTTTTAATTATATTATTAAATATGTAATTGGTTATATTTTATAGATGTCACTAAAATATATAAGATAATCATTGAATTTTAACAAAATACTTAATTTTTTTATATAAAAAAATTATATTATTAATCCTAAATTAAAAAACATTAAAATTGTAACGTATTTCGCTGCATTGCACGAGTACGCTTCTAATATATATATATATATATATATATATATATATATATATATTAAAAAGTTAATAGATAAATTTATAAAAACGGGTTAGCTCAATCGATTGGTTAAACGAGTTGGGTTCATTTGGATTTTAGATCATGTTTGGTAATTATATGTTAGTATACTTTGTCATCGTTTAGCAAAAATAAGCTAGCTTATAAGCTAACTTATTTTCTAGACATAAACTAGTTTTTTGATAAGCTATTTGAAGTTGCTTATGGAGAATTTCTTGTGATTATTTCAATCATGTCATCACTAATATTCATTATTATATATTAACCATTAATTATTAAAATTTATTATTACTGATTAATAAATATTAATTAATATTATCTAAAAATTATAACATAAATTTTAATTATACATTTATATCAACTTTTAATCACTTATAATTATTGATAATGATATCAAAATTTTTTTAATGTTAATCAATATATTTTAGTTATCAATTATTATTATTTTTGTAATTATTATTTGATTATTTTTTTTATATGTAACGGTTATTTAAAATCATAAATTAATGTAGATTTTTTTTAAATTGGTTTAAAATTCAAAATTTATAATATATAATAATAAATTTCAAATTTCTTTTAATTAACATATTATATTATTTACTACTATTAATTAATATATTATCTATACTATATTATAATGCATTATAAAAAACTCTTAGAAACAATTGTTAAAGCTTAATGTACCGCTATTTAATTTTAATTACTTAAAATCTCTTAAAAACAACTATTAAAGTTTTATGTACTATATTTAATGTTATTTATTAACCTTCAATTCTTATCTCTAACCATTTTAACTCCCAAAAATCACTCCCCACTTCAACTCCCATAAAATCACTCCTCGCATAGTTAATTTATACTATATTATAAAACATTTATAAAAAACTCTTAAAAACAATTGTTAATGATTAATGTACCGCTATTTAATGTTAATTACTTAAAATCTTTTAAAAACAACCCTTAAAACTTTAGGTACCATATTTAATGTTATTTATTTACTTTCAATTCTTATCTTTAACCATTTTAACTCCCTAAAATCACTCCCCGCATAACTAAATACAGGGTAAAAATCAAATTTTAAATATAAAAAATCTAAAACATAATTAAGATAATCTAACAGAATATTTAATGTTTATTTTATAAAAAAACATTATATTATTAAACCTAAAATAAATTACATTATTATTAAACTATTGAATAAATTCTTCAAAACAAATTTTTATGCATTAAGTAATATTTATTGATACACATTACTTAAAATTCAAGATTACAAGTCATGGTGCATGAGTACAAATTTCTAAAGCTACATGTTTGAATTCATAACTAACTGATAAAATCGTACTGTAAATAGATAAAAAACAAAAAATAATAGGAAACACTAATATCGTGATTTATTTCGTTGCATTGCACGAGTAGGCTTCTAGTATTACTATAAATTTGTTTTAATTATATTATTAAATATTGTAATTGACTATTTTTTATGTCTTTTTTGGTAATTTTACATGTTTATAAGTTAGTTTTTGTCGAGCGTAACTTTTTCATCAGATAGTTTATCAGTCATCAACAAATTTATCGGCTAGTTTGCCAATGTAGCCTTAATAAATTTAATTTAAAATATTGTTTGATAATACATATTCTACTTTTAAGAAAAAAACTATTTTAGATTATTTATTGTAATCTCTTTAGCATTTCTTTTTACAACTGTGGCCCTTATTTTTTTTCTCCTAAAAATATTTTCTTCTAACTCCAACAATTTTTCTATTTTCGAGAATCAATTATTATTTATATTATTATAATATTTCATAATTTATCATCCCAATATATTTAAAAAAAACTTAAAATAAAAGTTTAAAAATTGAATCTTATTGGTTGGATTGAATAAAATAATATTTTCTCTCTCCAATTTAGAGGTTATAGAGAATTCTCTATATTTAGAGATTTTTTGATCTTTCTCTATTTTAGCAAGCCATATAGCAAAGCTGTTGGAGAGGAATAGCAAAGAAAAAACCAAAATTTTCTATTTTAGCAATGTTGTTGGTGTAACACCCCGAATTTTAGACCTCGGTTGATAAATGTCATATTTTTCTTTTGTATAAACGTTCCCCATATCATTCTAGTGTTTTTAATGAATTGTTGGGGTCAAGTTTTAGCATCGTATTAGATTCGGGCAACCATTGGAGTGGAACCGCGACAGTGCCCGTGATTGTGCCATGGGCACTATCGCAGAGGGCAGGGTCACGCGGGTTTGCAAAACTTTCGGTACAAATGGCGCGACTTCGCCGGGGCACTATCGCGCGAGAGTGTCAGGCGGGTGTATTTCATCAAATGCTATTTTGAGGGTTTTGGGTATTATTTTGGGGTATTTCAGCTTTGAGGTCGAACACACACAGTAAAAGGTGCGATTTTCACATACTTCTTCCCTCTTCTCTCTTCATTTAATGATTTGTTGTTGAATCATTAATGGTTGGTGTTTATTAGGGTTCTAGGGTTATAGAAACAATTACTTCTCAAGAATCTAAGGATCCAAGTCTCATTCCATTCACTCCTCATTTTAGGGTTTGTCGTTTTAATCTCATTAGTGAGTCTCCTAAACCCTAACTATTATTACTTCTGTTATTATGTGCGAAATGTTTATTGCGAAATGTTCGAGTAAGCTAAAATTAGTGTTTATGTATT
This sequence comes from Arctium lappa, assembly GCA_023525745.1. Classification (NCBI taxonomy): domain Eukaryota; kingdom Viridiplantae; phylum Streptophyta; class Magnoliopsida; order Asterales; family Asteraceae; genus Arctium; species Arctium lappa. The sequence continues at coordinate 12,328,900 of CM042056.1, read as the reverse complement.
TGCCATGTTTGGGGATTTGTAATTGGTGAAATCATTTAATGTGGAGAGGAATGTTAAGTGTACAAGGTGATGTATCAATAAATGTATGAAGATGATCTATCGTGGGTTTGAGAAAATGTGTAGAACTATTCTTATCAACAGTTGGATTAATGTTTATCAAATGGGGTCCTTATCATATCACTCTAGTAGTCAAGCAACTTTTATTCATGAGTGTGCTTTATTATGCTTGTAAATGATACATGTGCATTGCATGAAAGGTGTTATTCATACGTATACGTGCAAGAGTTAATTACGGAGATTATGCCTAATTCCTTGTGCACGAGGAATTAGACGGTTCTTATATAACATGCAATTATCTTGACCATTGGGTCTTTAGCGAGGAGGCAATAGGTGACGCAAGTCTCCGGGTTGTAACTCGTCTACATTGGATAGGCACCTGTGTCCATAAGTCCTTGGAGCGTAGCTCGACGGAGTAAGCGTTAGAGGCATAAACGGTCCGAGAATTGTGATGTCCGACGTGGCATGGGAACTAGGTCCGGGATATGTGGTGAAATCCAATTTAACATCGCGGGTGACTCCACTCATGTGTTCCCGTCACCCAAGGTGGAACGGGCACGTCCGTTAAATGGAGTTATCTCTCGTGAATTATACAGGTTGAACTTGATTATCCCAAAACGGGATAATGGCATGATTTTAGATCTAAATGCGTATCGGTAACATTTACTTGCTTATTTGTAATTGTTGATAAATGTGAACTTCTTAGATATTCTTCTCGAATTCAACCTAACACTTATACGTGTGTATCTTGACTCACATGTTCAGTTAGCAATGCGTCTAGGGCACCTTGATCCGACAAAATCACACTTAGGAGCACCATGGTTCGGGTATCATTTTTGGGGTTTTGAGAGAAAAGCGATTTTTGGAGGCATAGCAACACCCGTGTTTAATCTAGTTTATTAAATTGTTCTAGATTAATTAGGTTGTTATGTATTATGTTTCATTTTTACTGCTACACTTGATTGTACAAACTAACCCACGTCTTGGGGGTTTAGTTGTTCGTAATTACAGGTTTTAAATCCTTACCTTTAGCCAGGGGCGGAACACAGTGAGGGCCAAAGGGGGCCATGGCCCCTGGGGTTTTTGGAACAAATACTAATATTAGCAATAAAATTTGCATCTAATGTTTAGTTGAGGTGGTTATCATTTCTTGGCCACCTATAAGAGATCTTGGGTTCAAGTCTTATAATACTCATTTTTTTTTTCTTTTACTGCTAAATACTTTTTTTTCTTTCATTACTGAAAATATTTTCTTCTCATATGTCCGACACATATTTATTACTTATAACTTCTATAAATTGTATAAAAATGTATAAATTGGTTTGAATTATATATAAATAATGTCAAATATTTAGATTTTAGTCTTACATCTTAGGCAATCTCTATTTCATTTTTTATATTTTATAAAATTTGTTTAATATATTATAATCAAAAAATATATAAACCATTGATATACTCTCATAAGGGTATTATGGTACTAGGCTTTATTATTTTATATCAACAAATCTTTTTTTATTTGTACTAAATTTTATTAGTATATCATAGTTAGAAAAAAATAATGACAAAATGATTTTATATCGTATTCTTTTGTTATTAGAGTATTAAATGAGCTAATTTTTCCTGTTTTTATTTTTATAAAATTTATTAGTAGATCATAGTAAAAAAAACATATTAAAAACACCCAATGAATTTATATTGTTATATTGTGGGTTTCCGAATTTTGTTAATATCATTTTTCGGCCCCCAAGACTATGATGGTCGTGTTCCGCCACTGCCTTTAGCCGTCATGCTGTCGAATTTTTAAGTTTTATTTTACCCTAATTTTTAGGATGTTACAGTTAGGTGCCGTTTGTTTTTTAAGAGGTTTAAAGTCTGAAGTCTTATTTTAGTTATGATTAATAAGAGGTAGTGTGTAAAAATGTCTGAATGATTCAGACTTAAGAGCCATTAAGAGGTTTTTTTAAAAAAACAAACAACCCCTTAGAGATGCTCTAAATGCCCTAATATTTTCTTATTAATTAGCTTTCACCAGTCAAACAAATTATTAATTAATATTGAATTTCTTGGATTGTTTTTCAACCATAGTTTTAGTTTATTGATTAAACGTATAATTTTCTAATTTACGTTATCATTTAAAAAATTGGAGTATGTAAAATTCCGTATATATATGTCCCTAGTTGGATTGACTCATTGAATCAAATATATCCATTCATTTTTTTTATCATGTTATAAAATTGATTATTTACAACTGTTATTTTTATTAAAATTAAGGTGACGTTTGTTTTTTAAGAAGTTTGAAGTCTTATTTCACTTTTAATTAATAAGAGTGGGTGTTGAAGTCTGAAATCTGAATCAATAAGACTGTTTGTTTTTGTAACGTTTGGAGACGTCTTGAGAGAAAGAAGAGCATATGAACTAAAACGACAATAAAAGGTTTTAATAACTTAGCCCACCACTTCTTATTTTAAATCTATTTAAAAGTTAAGAGGTTCTCAAAACTGGGAAAAAAACAAACAGTATGAATGTAAAAAGTCTAACCAATTCAGACTTAAGTGCCAATAAGTGATTTTTTCAAGAAAAACAAACAACCCCTAAATAATATAATTGGTCAACCACAAGGGTTGTGTCGTACTGGTTAAGGCGCTGGGGGATGTGGTGGAATATCTCATCTACCCATGGTTCGAATCCAGACGTACACAACAATTGTGACCACTGAGGTTTAATCAGAGTTGATGTCTTACCGTCATAATTTGACCTGGGATTAGTCTAGGCATAACATAAAACACCCTTCACACACACACACACACACATATATATATATATAGGGTCCGGTTCAGGGGAAAACCTCAAAAAAACGAAAAACTGAGGAACACCCTTGTAGCCCTTCATCTGGACGGTATTCACTTGTGCATACAAGTAATTTGTAACATGCATTTGTGCATATGCACAAATGCATAAAACCAAAAAACAACATAATTTACCTGTATGCACAAGTGCATACTATCCAGATGAAGGGTTACCAGAGTGTTCTTCAGTTTTCCGTTTTTTTTAGGTTTTCCCCTGAACCTCTGTATATATATATATATATATATATATATATATATATATATATATATATATATATTTAATCAAATGAAAACCAAAAATATGTTACAAACCCCTAAGAACCGATATAAAAATAATTTTTTACATGATTTTTTTTCATCAAAACCTATAATTTAAGATATTGTTTCATATGTGCCTTTGTTCACCTTGTGAAAAAATTACACGTGAAAAATAAAATTTGATTCACCTAGTTAAATGAAAAATACAGGTAAAAAATATTCATGTGGTGAAACAAATACATGTAAAACTATCATATTATGAAATAAATATATAGGAAGAAATATATTAAATCCAAACATTTGGTGAAAATATATCATGTGAAAAAATATTTTTATATTGGTTTTCACATGTTTGTAACATATTTTTTATTTTCATTTGATTTAGCCCCTATATATATATAATTGGTCTAATTACGAGATTATAAATATTAAATTGATGAATTGTCTTATCCAAGTTCTATGGTTAGGGAAAAAATAAAACATTCTTCTATATGTTAATGTTACATTGCAAAAACCTTATACAACTAATTTTTATCAAGAAGATCATCCAACAAGTGATTTTGAGCATGTAATTGTTGATAAAAGAAATTTCAATAAAGTATGTATTGATAGTAAGGAGTCGTTTATGAAACGTTTACTTGGGTAAGCGCTTACTAAGTTATATTACCTTAAGCAATGAATATGACAATGACCATTAATCTTACCCGATAAGAGCGAAAACAATGGTCGAGACTCTTACCCGGTAAGCGCTTACCGGGTAAAGTTTTGCCTACGATACCGTTTTAATTGACTAAAATCTTACCCGATAAGGTAAGTGATAGCATTGAATTAAACTGATAAGTGCTTACCGAGTAAATATTTGGGTAAACGGCCCTTGAGTGTTGCATCTTCTAAATACGATATTATTGTAAATGACTCTCCACAATAAACAATTACATTGAATCCTTATGGTGCGTTTGGTTTGCGGGATTGAAATTGATTTTGAGGGATTTGGATTTCAAATTCATTTCAATCCTATATTTGGTTTGTAGGAATATAATTTATTGACCGCATTTGAAATCCTTTGACCCTTTTAAAATCCTTTAAATGATGTATTTGGAATTCCTTTGCAATGAGTCGGGATTTCAAATCCCCCCAAATCCAAATCTCTCCAAATCCAAATACACCAATACATTATTTGTTATTTATCAATTTCGTTTTTTCTTTTAAGTTTTACGTTACATATTCCCTATTTGAGTTATTTTCTTTTGTCTTTTTGACAAACATTATGGTCGAATTTATTTCGAAGTTAACTTTTCAGATGTATTTGGATTAATTACTGATTCTTTAGTTTGTATTACACTATTTTTAATCAAACATTTTATACGTCTTGAAATTTTTTATTGTATGGAATATAGAAATGTAATCGTTGAATTTATTTTAACCTTGTAATTTTATTATTATCGGATTAAAATGCGTCCATAACTTATCGTAAAACACAGTGCGTTTTTTTTTTTGCAATTTAAGACACATAAGATACATTTTTTTTACGATTTAAAGCATACTTTATAATATAGTATAAATGTAATATATTTTTTTCGATTTAAAAAAAATTATATATATATATATATATATATTGTACGGCAACTTGGGTTATGCCCACACACACACGCACCCGCGGTATCCGGGCATCCAATTGGGCAGCACCGACTAATTCGCGGCGACCTGGCCCAGCCCAAATCGACTGGACCCGCCCAGGTACGACTAAGCCCGGTCAAGACCGAATCCGCATACCCATAGACTGGTATTCCCGTAAACCTGGACCCGACCCGACCCGAAGGGCGACCAAAGGTCTGGGTATCATCGAAGTGCATCCCTCAGGATTCGAATCCTGGTAGATAGGCATAACATGCATTATTCCCCATGGTTTTACCACTAGGCTAGCACCTCTTTGATATGTATATATATATATTACGTTTTTTACAGTTTGAAACATATATAGTACGATTTATTATTTAATAAAAGGATCTTCCAACGGTGTTGATGTTTTGAAGAACCAAATATGTGGTGCGGTTTAGAACCACACCACAAACACCCTTATTTTATTGATGAAAAAACGAATTTAAGGTAAAATATTATCCAAAAAACATAACATTTATCTTCAAAAAGAACTTATTGGGGTTGTGTCGCGTTTCATGAGGACTGCGCCAAAAAAGAGCGACCTGGTGGTGTAATGGACAAAACGCGCTACGATCAAGGGGGCTCCACTTCACGTGCCTCCTCCAAATGCACACCCATCGGTTCCACCATCTTTCATAAATGACCAGACACGTGTCGCAATCCTCGTCCCCATCAGCACTAGGAGCCTACACTATTCCATGCACAGGGTCCAGGTGTACAGCCAAGATTTTTCCCCCGCCTCGCGACAAAATATCTCAAAAATCCCCCTCTTTCTTGGCAAACGTTAAGAAGATACATACACTCCTTTTATGGAGATTGACACAAATAGCTATATTACACCTCCAATTTCACCTCCTAGTCATGTTTCTTCCGTATTTGCAGATTTTGCCATAGGTCCGAAATGGAGGTCCTAGGTCTTATTGTGGATTTGCATTAATGTTTGTTATGGAAATGACATGTGTCAGGATATTGCGGATTGCGGACCTGGGTGACCCGACCCATTGCGGACCTGCCGCAATCCGTGATTTTTTTTACTTTTAGCTGTCCTCCATTGCGGACCTAGGGTCAAATCCGTAAAGTTGGTAGATAAATGGATAGGAGCAGTGGCGGATCCAGAAATGTTTTTGGTGGGGGCCCACTTTAGGGTGTCGAAAAACTTCCGAAACCGAATAACTCATCTGAACCAAAATTGTTCCGGGTTATTCGTTTCCAGCTTAAACAGTTCGGTTAACTGAATAAAGATAATTTATTCGGTTTGATTTTCGCTTAACTTTTTAGTATTCCGGTTAAACCGACACATTAAACTACTATTTATATGTTTTTCTATTTCGTTTAAACTTGTAGCAAATGAACCTACATTACACGTTAATACCAAATTCGATTGCTTCATAACAATGAACCAAATGGCTAGAAGAACAAACCATTAAATAAATTTGTGCACTTGGTAGTAATCAATTTGTAACAAATCTTTTTTTTTTGAATGGCAAGTTAACACACGCACACGTTCCCGGGGTATCCGGGCTCCCACTTAAGGGTGTCACCCGACTAATCCCCGTCGACCACGACCCAACCTAAATAAGGGTACCACTATCCCATGATCATGGATGTCACAGGATGCTCACTGCGAGGTTCGAACCTGGGTAGTCAGGGATACCATCCACTAAACAAATTTAAAACAAAATTGCACATTGCAGCATCTAGATTCTAAACAAAATTACACATTGTAGTGAGCCAGTGCCTAATGGTGAGTAGTCTTTCGTTTGGACTTCGGAGTCAAAGTCGTTGTTGTCGACTTTGTGCTCAACGACTTTGTGTTGTAAATGGACCGATTAAAAAACTAGGATTAGAATATGAGGTTAGGGGCCTCTGTGTTCTTCTTGTTGGGGTCCCAATATAGAATTTTACTTAAAAAATATTCTTTTATAGCTTTTGTAAAAAAAAATTGATGAATTTTGTAGGGGGCCTAGGACCCCTACCAAGAAGGCATGCATCCGCCCATGGATAGGAGGTAAAAGCCTTAGAGGAATATGGCTATTTGGCCCAATTTCCCCTCCTTTTATCCTTTGTTTTTTCTAAAGTTTATACATGTATAAGTAAAAGTATCGTGAAAAGTTAAGGTTAACGTAATAATCATGATAAGTGATCATTTTTAATCTCATGCTCTCTTATGAATTACGTCTTAGAAGATAATTGATCCGATGCATTTTGGTGCATCTCATCGTAATATGTGTCTATTTCTCATCTAACGGTTGATAATCATTTTTCATGCTTTTCACGTTAACCTCAACTTTTTATATTAACCCAACCACACACACACACACACACTCACACACACACACACACACACATATATATATATATATATAGGGAGAGGTTCATTTGAGAAATGGTAAATGTATGAGAAATAGATAAGTAATCTTAGTCATTCATCTGGTCAACATTTGCGGCTTTGACCGCGAATCACCGGATAATTCATTACATGGTCTATAGAAGATAGATGAGTAGTTTTGTAAAATACACGAGATGAGTTCATATGTGAATCAGTTAATTAGTTGATATATGAATCACAAAAGTTCATATATGAATCTGTTAATTAGTTCAACTGATTCATATATGAACTTACAATTAATTAGTTCATATGTGAATCAATTAATTAATTCATATATGAATCACAAAGGTTCATATATGAATTAGTTAACAGAGTTCAGATGTGAATTACACTGATTCACATATGAACATATAGTTCATTTGTGAATTATACAGGTTCATATATGAACAGAACCCGTGTATTTTGTAAAAATTACGAAAGTGTTCTTCTATTTTTGGAATAGCCGTAACTTTTGACCAGTCAAAGCCGAAATATTTGACCAGTCAAATCCGATCTTTACCGTATGAATGGCTAGAATTACTTCTCTATTTCTCATATATTTACCATTTCTCAAATGAACCTAAGGCTATATATATATATATACATTAAAAATAATCCATGGTTGAAAATGTATCGATGAAATAGCAAGAAGCGAAAGAAGTAGATAAAATTGATCTGGAAAAGGAGTAAATTAAGATCAAACATTCAGGTAAGGACCAAAACAGTTAAAGTTTGATCAAGAATAAAATGATAAATTCAGAGAAATACTTTTATGAATGGAAGTGTAAATTTTTTGTGAATGTTTCAGACATTCGTTGCTTCCAAAAAGCAAATAAAGAAAGACTTTTAATGAAAAAAATGGACTAGATTGGGATCCCGAGTCCAAATCAGTCCTACTTCTGTATTAATGACCAGTTAAAAACTTGAAATGATCAAATTATTTTTACACTAGCAGAGGTGATTGTAAGGACCGAATTAATGACATAACCTTATACATCTATAGGAACATGAGTTAGGGAGATAATAAGGACCGAATTAATGACATAACCTTATACCTTATAGTTTTTTAGTATCATACGAGTGAGATACTAAAAAACTATAAATTATATTTATTAGTCATGATCCTTTACTAAATTGACATTTTTGTCCTTGGTAGGTAAACAATTGAAACGTATGCAAACAAAAGAAAATGAATCATGATGGAGAGTGCGAACAAATAAATGTTTCAGTTATATGTATAAGTACAAATTTCTGGTTATATCCATGTAAGTAAACCATTGAGACGTGTGCAATATGCATTCAAAAACTGTCTTATCGAATAGTATGATTAAATAAAACTTTATAACAAATATAATAAAATATTAAAGGCCTAAAGGGAGTCTAGTGGGATGTTTGACAGTTGCTGAATGATTAAGTGCAGAATGATTAAGTGGTCTGAATGATTAAAAAGTTTTTATGATATAGTGTAAAATGAAATATGGTTGTTTGCTAATTGTTCATAATGAAATCAGGGCTCTTAATGATTAAGGGAGGGTCAGGATACAAAATCATTAAGAGGATTTTGGAACCATTAAAAGACAATTTTTTTTTTTGCCAAACAAGATTTACCTCTTAGCGATTCAGAAGTTGCCTCTTAATGGAACCATTAAGAGGTAAACAAACAACCCCTAATTAGTTAATGGGTTTAGTCAATTAAATATTACTAACAAAATTTAGGGCTTGTTTGTTAGCAGCTTAATGAGCTTAATAGGACTCACAGTTTATTTGGGCAGTTATACATAACTGTTTGGCAGTGGCTTAATAATATAGAAAATGACTTATTCAGCAAGTTTATAGGAGGAGCTTTATGCATAAAGCCCAATTCTTTCCAAACTTGCCCCTCCAAATTAAAAACAAAAAATTGTTTCGTTCTATAAAGACAGATTAATCCATACAATACTTGATGAAAAAACAAACAAACAACCCCTTAGTGATCTTTAATGTAATTATGATATTTGTTACAAACAGAAAGAGTATTTCAACTATATCGAAATATATTTGTTACAAATACGAAGTATATTTCAACTGTGTCAAAATATATTTGAATAATTGAAACAAACGTAAACAAAAAACAAACAATCTTGATAAACAAATTAATGGACTTGAGGTACGCCATATGTGTGTATTTATTTTTTTCTCCATTATAATTACAAATAAACATATATTTATAAGAGTCGGTTTTCGATAAAATAATAGTTATTGTGAGATGGATAAAAAACCGGATCTTCATCCTTAGATCAATCATAGTTGAAGATCAATTAAAATTATTCTTCTAAGCTAATTCATGGGTTATTCTGAGACTTAATCTAAACAATTAGATCAACACTACTTAAAAGTGATCAAGTATCCAAATATCATTCGTCATATCTTATAAATCAATAAATTTCAACATTTAAACTGTTATCAACAATTTGTTAAATAATTTAATTCAAATTGCAAATAACAAAATTGATATACCTGTTGTAGAATAAGTGTGTTATCGTCTAAAGGATATGACGATAGAGATAGAGATAGAGATAGAGATAAATATATCAGAGTTAGATTAGAACTGAAATATCTCTTAACTATCTACTTGTAACTCCTCCCTATTTAAAGGGCTTATGATTAATGAGAATTATAGACTTCTTCTCTATGTCTTATTGTTATTCTCTCTATATTGTTGTTCCATTTGTTTTTTCTTTTAACAATACCAATAAAATTACTTTTGTTAAAGAAATCGGTTTTATTAAATTATAATTTTAAGACAATGACATTGCCGGTCGTGATCAATTACATGGTCAAAAGGGTATTATAGTCATCTAGAAGTTGCATAGAAATTTAAATTAAAATAAAAATAAAAACAAAAAACACAAACCGTTTGTAGAAAGAGAAGAACTCAAAGTCTCTATAAAAGCAGACCAAAGTGATCAAGCAATAGGACTTGCATATACAGAGCTAAATCTAACCTAACCTTTTTGAGAGAAATTCTTTCACTTCATTTTAATGGCGGCATCGAGGAACTACCGGTACTTTTCCGGCGAAAGAGAAGGTCCTATGGCGACGGACTTGATGTTTGAGTTCAACGAATTTGACATATGGAACGTCGCGTCGTCTCCGGATTTTCATAAGAACGTAACGGCATCTCGAATCTCGAAGAAGTCGGTGCCGGCGACGGAGAAGAGAGGAGAGGCTAGAGGAACGGCGATATCGCTGCCGGTTGATGTTCCTGATTGGTCGATGATACTGAAGGACGAGCTGAAAGAAAATCGGAGGGCAGGTAATGATTACGATGACTTTGATGAGGATCTGTACGGTGCTGAGAACCGAATTCCGCCGCACGAGTATTTAGCGAGGGGGAGAATCGCGTCGTTTTCCGTACACGAAGGAATTGGGAGGACTTTGAAAGGAAGAGATCTGAGTAGAGTGCGTAACGCAGTGTGGAAGAAAATTGGATTTGAAGATTGAAAAACGAAGGATTCGCCGGTAATTAATGATCCAAAATTTTGCCTACATAATCAACTACAGTAATTGCTCTTATACTTTCTTCTTATGCATACTCTTAGATCCGCCATGAAAATATTCTTTTGTTTCATCTGATTTCAATTTTCATCAGTACTTTGTTAGGTTTAGACGGATTAATAGGTAACTATGAATGCAATTTGCAAATTTTGAAATGAAATGAGGATTTTGTTTTGATGATTTTTGCTGTTTTAGCTTGTGTATCGTCTCTTCCAGTTTTGATTTTGAGATTTCCTCTCAAACCATGGCAGAAGCAGCCTTCAAGTTGCTTAAACACAACCACCCATTACCATCTCTAATAGATATGCTATAATTTCTCTAAAATAGAATATAAAAAATCAAAAATCTCTATAAAAAATTGGATCCAACTCCAACCACTATTTTATTTTAGTAATTTTATCATCAACTATATTATAAAAATATTTGATACATTTAAAAAAATATTATTTCTCTCCTAATCACATAACTCCAATGTCTATTAAATATAGTTTTAGAAATTTTTTTAAATTTGAAGATTTTTATCTTTTCTCTTTTCTCTTTTTTCTTTTTTCTATTTTAACATATGATATAACATAGTTATTGAAGCAATTTAAAATTTCATTTTTTTTTTATTTTAGGATAGCGGTTGGAAAATGGTTGTAGTTGCTAAGAAAATTGAAGTATTATCTGTGATGGCTTCATGGTGGTGTAACACGTTGACTTTGAAATTAGTCGTTGAATATTTGACCAAGAAACGTTCAAACTAATCGTTAAATATTGACCAATTCAATTTCTGGCTTAATTATATATTTCCTCTGTCCTAAAATAAAAATACTCGCAACAAAAAAGAACAAAGTTTTGAAAATTTATAGGAAAAGGACGACTTTACCCTTAATTATAAATAGAGAAGTTTTTCTTAATTGCATACTTAAGGGTATAATAAGAAAGTATACATTTACTTTTTTTTTTTTGAAGAAAAAAAGTATACATTTACTTTTAAAAGTGAACATGTATCTTATGATAAACTAAAATAGTAATGCAGATATTTATCTTGGGATAGAGGGAGAGAGTATTAACTTAAAAGGTATAATAAAAACGTTATGTTTGTCTGTTAAGGTAACAAACTCACTCAGTAAGTCAACTTTGAAATGTCTCCTTATATGTGGTTTCTAGGGTCAGGTTCTATGTGAGGCCGGTCAGAATTGCTGGTAATCAACTTATTTTAAAAAAAATGTTAGAAATTGGTTTTAATACGTTCTTCTGCTTCTGCAAACGAAGAGTCCGAGTAACCATGGACAGACCCAGCTTCGTGGCACTGGTGGCACGTTCCACCGTATCATTTCTCCGACGAAGGGTAAAAATTTTAGGTTCGTGAAAGATGTAACCGTATTGTTTTGGAAGGTGTTACCATATTATTTTGGAAACTTTAAAAAGGTGCAACCGTACCTCGTAATCAACCAAAAAACCCAAAAAAAACTTTTAAAATCAACCAAAAAAAACCCAAAGAAAACTTTTGACATCAACCAAAAAACGAAAATAATCCCTCGAAATCGAAAAAAATATTTAAAAATCCGTCGAAATCAAGAAAAAAGCTTTAAAAGTTCTTCAAAATGGTGGAGTTAGGCTAAAAACACATCAAACAAATATTTAACGTCGGTAAAAGAATAAAAACAACGTAGATAAAAATCGTGCTTTTTGTAATTATTTTTTATCTATATTATGTGATGTCACCGTATGAAAAAATTTCTAGGTCTGTCCCTACGAGTAACCCAAAAAAATTCCACATGATATCAAATGGTACCAACAAACCTAATAACACATCATGTTGAAGGTCAATAGTCAGTGATATTCGGGTTATTAGTAGATCTGAACTTCCTTAAAGGTTAACGTTATAGTCTTATCAAATGTAAGAAGTGTGCGTGGGTTTGGAGGTTTAAAATACAAATTATGTTATTCATATAAACCAATCAATTGATATATTTATGGAAATTGTGAGATTTCATTTATGATTTGGATATTTATGAAATATGGTTTAAGTTTATTAATAATGGTCAACGTTTTATATTAAGAAACAATCGATATATATTTATAAAATCAGATATTCATTAAACTAGATACTTTATATGGTTTGTACGAATGGCATGTTTTGTATTTAAAACTCTCTTTATATAAACACTAGACATATACTCGCGCGATGCAGCAGAATTTAAGTAAATAACGAACAATTAATGCTACTTTCTTATAGACATATCATCAACAATCAGCCATGACCTAAGAATCACAATTTATGAAACCCTAAACTCATAAAGATATTCAATAATTAGTTTATATTACAATTATTGACGGAAAAAATTATAATGATATAATTTATAATAAGAATGAAACGTATTTTACGATTATGTATTTTTAATGTGCTAACAGTGGGAAAAAATAAAACGTATAGATAGAAAACAAATTAATTCGTAGATGTTCATGATATTTAATAGTACAGTTAAATTAAAAAAATATTCAATATTTGACTCGTTTTGAAGGTGTTGACGAGATGATTATAATTAGGGGTGAGCAAAACCCGCCCAACCCGAAAAACCCAACCCGACCCGAATAAACAAGGAAATTCGAAAACCCGAAACCCGTAAACCCGATCCGTTTATATTATCGGATACTATAGGGTCGGGCTGGGTATCCAAAACCAAACCCGACCCGACTCGAAAATCCGAAAACCCTTAATTAACCTAAATACATACCCCGTTTTTTTCTTCAGATCTCCTAATTTTGAAATCAGATCTTTTAACGACGAAGACGAACGAGTGAACGACTCTCGATCTCGTCGACTCAACCTGTGGTTCCATCGATGAAGACGAACGACTCTCTCGAGGCTCGACCTGTGATTCCATTGAGGCATCGACGGAGGCGAACGACTCTCGAGTCTCGAGTCTCGACCTGTCGAGTGTCGACGAAGAGGAAGACCATATACATTCCATCGAGTCGACGGTCGACCATCGTCTCCATCGCCATCTGAGTCTCCTCCGACGACTCTCTGTAAGTGTTAAACTCCTCCGGCGACTCTTTGTACTCGTCTCCTCCGGCGACTCTTTGTTTAAGTTTTTTAAGTTGTAATAGGCCCAGAAAAAGCAGACCAAACCCGGCCCAGACCCGATCCACCCGAACCCGAACTGCCCCGAACCCGAACCACCCGAATTGTTTTCGGTCAGGGTTCGGGGGTTTTGATCTCAACCGAATATCCGATCGGGTTTCGGGGTTTTGAGCCCGACCCGACCCGACCCGTCCGATGCTCAGGCCTAATTATAATGGTATAATTTGTAAAAAAAAAAAACGTATTTTTCATTGCATTTTTGTTCATATACAATTATTTGTGTTAATATGATAATGGTGTAAAATGAAAAATGAAAAAACAAGAGATATAAAGTAAATTAAATAAGTAAGTGTAACATTGTACAAGAAACTCTTTGTCCAAATAACCGTCTTTAGAAATTTTATAATATAGTATATATATAGTTGAGTTCAAACGAGAACAATATCTATTTAAAAGTACACGAGAACGATAAATCACATACAAAATCATAAGTGATTTTACATTAGCGGAGAAGTCGTGCAAAATCACGGTACGCGGGCGACTTTTGCCGCGACTTAAGGTCGAGGGAATCACATGTAAAATCACTTATTATTTTGTAGGTGATTTGCCGTTCTCGTGTTCTTTTAAATATGTACCGTTATTGTTTGACCCCTCTCTCTCTCTCTCTCTCTCTCTCTCTCTCTATCTATATATATATATATATATATATATATATATATATATATATATAGGGAAATGTTCATTTGAGAAACACTAAATATATGAGAATAGAGAAGTGATCTTAAACCATTAATTCGGTCAAGATCGGCGGCTTTGACCGGGAATTAGGGGATAATTGCTCCCATGGTCCACTCCCGTGTTCCTCACATTGTTTATTATTCGAATGGTATTTTTGTAAATTATCCAAACGCATTCATATATGAACGCATGCGTTCAGATATGAATATCACTTTTTTTCTTTTTTTTAGCCGTGTGTGTTCATATATGAATGCATGCAAAAAACAGAAGTTCATATATGAATGTTAGTAGACGTTCATATATGAATGTTAGTAGAATGTCACTATTTTTTTTTGCACGTATTCATATATGAACGCATGCATTCATATATGAAGGCATGCAAAAAACAGTCGTTCATATATGAATGTCACTCTTTTTTTTTGCATGCATTCATATATGAAGGCATGCAGTCAGTGTTTATGTAAAAATTATGAACATTCATATATGAACGCATGCATTCATATATGAAGACATGCAAAAAACAGGCGTTCATATATGAATGTCACTCTTTTTTTTTGCATGCATTCATATATGAACGCATGCATTCATATATGAAGGCATGCAGTCAGTGTTTTTGTAAAAATTACGAACATTCATATATGAACGCATGCATTCATATATGACTGCATGCCTTCATATATATGAACACACGCGTGTTTTTGTCAAAGTTACGTAAATACCCTTATATTTTTGGAAGAGCCGTAACTTTTGACCAGTCAAAGCCGCAATTTTTGACCAGTCAAAGCCGCAACTTTTGACCAATTAAAGGCGATCTTGACTAAATGGGTGGCTAAGATCACTTCTCTATTTCTCATATTTTTAGCACTTCTCAATTGAACCTAACACTATATATATATCTATATATATATATATATATGGGGGGGAGATCAAATGGAAACACTCTAATTTTGCAAACCGTGTAAACCATCGGTTTCATTGGTTAAGTTAATGAAATTTGTAAATTGTTTAATTTGATGAAATTATTTCATATATTTGTGTTTTTTATGTAAAAATGAAATTGTTTCATTCATTTTCTCATTATGATTAAATTGTTTTATGCATTTTCTCAATCTGATGAAATTTTTTCATTTTCACATAAAAAACACAAATATATGAAATAATTTTACCAAAAACAATTTATCAAGTTTTACTAATATATATATAGTTATATGTCTACGCAATGCGACGGATATAAAGGTTTATTTTTATTTTCCAAATTTATTTAAAAAGTCGAATAAAGGGCAAAAAGGCCAGTTGAAGGTAGACGTAAATTCCAATAATTTCATGCTTATAGTATAATCAAATCAATGATAACAAATATCACTTCGCTATACGGAATTCGCTAGTTGGTGATTTATGTGAACTATTTCAATAATTTGTTATGTGTGTTACAATCTAACATTTTCAAAATAAAATGAATGGATGAAACGTGTTTTTAATATATTTGTAACGTCGTACTTTCGGCATTTCTTTGTTACTTGCCAGTCTATCTGCTATGATTCGAAGATTTCGTGGTATATAGCGACGCCTCAAAAATGGGTCTTGGGTGTGTACTCATGCAGCGGGGGAAAGTTATTGTAACACCCTAAAAATAGGGATAACAAAAATCCGAAAAACGGACATGCGATATTTAAAATTGTCAAAGCAAAAGCATCCCAAAAATGGGGAAAATACACAAACCTGTTTAAATACAATCGTAATTAAACGGATAATAAATAACAACCAACTAATCTAATTTCTACAACCAGAAAAGAGATTTCAATCAAGGGCGTCATTTATAGACCCAAAGGATTCTCTACCAATAGTAAGTCCAAAAGCGATATTTCCAAATCTCTCACCCAAGCACTACGCCAGCTTAGGACCGATGCCGCTAAAACCTGAGATACACATCGACACCAAACAAGTGTTAGGCCAAAAAGCCTATTGAGTTGAACAAGTAAAATCATGCTAGAGACAGTTACAGTTCTTATCAGCAGTTAACAAATAATCACGTAGATGTGGAGTCAACGGGAGCGACCCATATCACCAATCCGGTTCACCCAAAGAGGCAATGCACCTTGAAGCCACTTTCTCTGGCAACCCAAAGGTCCGACACGCACCGGGGACTACCGCCTGCGGAAATTACCCGACGGCGGAGGTCTAGGTACATAGGAGACTACCGCCTGCGGAAATTCTCCAAAATTCACCCACCTACATTCCTATAGTGAATCACAGACTTGGTTCGTCCACATAATGCATTTAGGAGGTCTCAAGATGTAATTCCATCCGTAACATTTCGGATATCCACTAGGAACACACTATTACCATCCTACTCATGTAAATCCAACATATAACATAATATTCATCCAAATACTTCGTGAGAACATAAGGTCGCCACGTAGGCATTCCAAGAAGGAATCATCAACATACCAAGTTATGCTAATATAAAACATGGTAGCTTTCACATACATAATCCATGGGTAAAACCCCCCAAAATACTTGAAACATTAAATATGAACGTTTGAGATATGCTTTGACATTAACAAGTAGAAGATAATGATGTGTATCTAGTTTTAACAAAAGATTAGTAAACTCATCTTGCTAGATTTAGACTAAATCTAGATTTTACCCACTTAGAACTTTCCTTGAAGATCTTGATTCTTCAAATCAAATCTTCCAAAACCTAGATCCACAAGGTTCCAACCATAAATATACATATTCTACCATAAACAATCATTTCCCAAACCATATACATGGATACCTCAACTAATACCGAAACCCTAACTTCCATAACCGAAGAGAATAGAAGATTACCTTAACCCAAGCTTGAATTCACCAACCAAAACACTTCTAGTTCACCAAAATGATCACAAACCTTCAATCTATGAAAGGGAGAACAAGGGGTGGATGAAACCCTAGAATATTTTGGGGAAGAAGATGAATAGGGAGAGATGAGAAGCTTACCACCACAAAATGCTCTAGCATACTTCAATAGACTTCCAATCTCTTGCTATATCCTTGAAAAGCTCTCAAAAATGAAACCGTAGCACTTTGAATCACCCAAATCGGAGCTACGATGAAGGAGATATGAAGGAATGAAGTTTTGGGCTAAAAATCACGATTTAAGCTCGATCCAGTGGATTTCGCGACTTGTGTCGCGACCTTAAGTCGCTGCATAAGTCGCCCGCTTCCCTGGTTTTCTTCTCGATACTGTTTTGGCCATAACTTCTTCGTTATAGCTCCGTTTTTGCTCCGGAAATAACCGTTGGACTCGTAATTGAATCTTTCATCCATCTAGACTATAAAATCAAGGATTCAAGTCCAAAATCAAAAATCTTATTTTTCCTTAATATCTCGGTTTCTGTATTAACTTGGATCGATATATTTCGAAAATCGGGGTGTTACAATCCTCCCAACCTTAAAAGAGATTTCGTCCTCGAAATCTGGAACCACCAAGCACCCAATATCACACTTGGAAATATTGATTGATTTATTATCCAAAAGGAATACCTTCATGAGACTTCACCTCATATACGGCCCGATTGCATCCCGGTTTAGGTTGTCGCTGCGTTTCTCATACCGTGCCATTACAAACTAAATCTTAACGTTCAATATATTTTGTCGATGTCAGAATGAACATTGAGTCCCTGATTAATCATTTTCTCAATCATTAAATCTCGGTTGCCTCCCAACCTTAGATTGTTCGTATTACCCCAAGAGTAACCTACGACCTTATTCAATTATTTCCACCAAAAATACCCCAAATCAAACATTTCGTTTAGATACCTCTAAATACGACATATCAAGGTCTGCTTGATAATCGATTTGTACTTAAAATCCACCTCGACGTTCTCACCAAATATATCCAGTAAACATTACCACCAACTCCCACCATGCTCTCAAGCATCGATTTCCAAATCAACGAAAGTACTGACAATTATCAAAATACCAATGGTTGATTTCTTAATGATCAACATCTAATTTCCTTAAGTTTACCGCTCGTCCTGCAGACATACCAGATCTAACGAAAAATACATTGAAGCATACCAACAGTTATTGTCCTCAAAATAGAGTGTCGACACCTATCCTCAGAATGACCATTCTGCAACCGTCGGTATACTACCAAAATTACCATGAACTTTATGACCAAGCTCCCAAGGACGTTGAGGGGAAATGACACCATTTGGGTGATCGTTGATCGGTTGACGAATAGTGCGCATTTTCTAGCGATGCGGGAAACCTTGACAATGGATAAATTGGCAAAACTGTATGTAGATGAGGTGGTCTCTAGCCACGGTATACCCTTGTCTATCGTCTCCGATCGTGACAGTCGATTTACATCAAGATTTTGGGGAGCTTTGCATCAAGAGTTGGGCACGTGGGTAAATTTGAGTACGACATACCACCCACAAACAGACGGACAGAACGAGAGGACGATGCAAACTTTGAGGACATGCTTAGGTCTTGTGTGATCAATTTTGGCGGTAATTGGGATACCCATTTGCCTTTTGTGGAATTCGCATATAATAACAATTATCACTCTAGCCTCGGGATGGCACCATTTGAAACCTTGTACGGGCGGAAATATAGAACTCTCGTGTGTTAGTTAGAGGCGGGGGAGAAACAATTTGCTGACCCATAGATTGTGCAAGAAACGACCAACAAGGTTAAAGCAATCCGAGAACGTTTGAAGGCGGCACAAGACCGTCAGAAAAGTTATGCCGATAAGAAGAGGAGATCAGTGGAGTTCCAAGTGGGAGATCGTGTAATGCTAAAGGTGTCCCCTTGGAAGGGGTTGATTAGGTTCGGGAAGCGAGGGAAGTTAAGTCCCTGTTTTCTTGGGCCATTTACTATAGTGGAATGTATTGGACTTCAAGCCTACAAGTTAGACCTGTCTGTTGATTCAAACTCTCTCAGTGATTTGATAATGACCCTTTTCTGTACTTAGTGAAAATTACGTTTAAATAAGTATTAGTGTTTCACCATCAGTGATCAGACTGAGTCTGTTCAGTTATCGCTGATAGTCTTTCTTATAAACATTTAATATGTATTAGTGTTTCACTATCAGTGATCAAACTGAGTCTGTTCAGTTATCGCTGATAGTTCTGATGTAAACAGTAACGTAATCCCTGAAGACTAGTCTCGCATCAACAGATGTTCATAGCTGAATCGAAGACGAAGCTGCTGAACAAAGAGAAGTCTACTAGTGACCTGATGCGGATATCAGTGAAGCAAAGACAACTCTACTTATTGTAGATGAATTCTCTCGCTATACCTGGGTTGTCTTTCTTCGCTGTAAGAGTGATACTCCAGAAGAACTAATATCTTTTGTTAAAAATATGGAAGTGCTGAATAATCTTACTGTTCGTTCAATAAGAAGTGATCATGGAACTGAATATAAAAACAACTCTCTGAACAATTTCTTTGAAAACAAGGGAATTTCTCATAACTTCTCTTAAGTAAGAACACCTTAGCAAAACGGAGTCGCTGAAAGAAGAAACAGAACGATCATTGAAGCTGCTAGATCAATGCTCAACGATTCTCACCTCCCTACACAATTTTGGGCTGAAGCTGTAAATACTGCATGTTTTACTCAAAACAGATCGCTGATAGTAAAGCGATTCGAAAAGACAACTTATGAACTCTTTCATGGAAGAAAGCCCTCTATCAACTTTCTTCATATATTTGGTTGTCAATGTTTTATCTTAAACAACAGAGATCAACTCGGAAAGTTCGACCCAAAAGCTGATGATGGAATATTTCTAGGATATTCCTCAATCTCCAAAGCCTATAGAGTTTTCAACAAGCGAAGACAATCTGTGGAAGAAACAATTCATGTCACGTTTGATGAAACTCGCTCAGCAAACTCTAAACCAATCGATGACAATGAAGAGTTAAATGCTTGGATGTTTTCTCATTACAAAGAAACTGAACCCTTCTTTTCAAACCATCAGCACACAGATCCACCTACTGTTGATGATGATCCAAACATCATACATCCTAACGCTGAATCCAACTCATGGGTTTCATCTGAACCTCTTAACACACTTCTACCATCAGATCTACCTTCGTCTGAAAACCTCTCTGATAACAATAGTCTGTCTACTCCTCAACAATTAATTGTTGATAAATCGCAAACGTCCTCATCAGTAAACATCCCAATTGTTGATCCAACCTCTGAGTTAAGCGATCATGCTCCTGCTCAGCAATGGACCAAAGATCACCCAATAGATCAAATTCTTGGTGATCCCGATGCAGGTATTCAGACACGACGAAGTTCAGGTAATATCTGTCTCTTTGTCAACTTTCTCTCTCTCATAGAACCAAAGAAGACTGATGATGCCCTCAGAGATCCAAATTGGGTCAGCGCTATGCAAGAAGAGCTGACTGAGTTTACTCGTAACAAATTTTGAAATCTCGTTCCTAGACCATATGATAAAACTGTTATAGGCACCAAATGGGTGTTTAGAAACAAGTTAGATGAACATGGAACTGTAACCCGCAACAAGGCTCGACTTGTTGCTCAGGGATACAGACAAGAGGAAGGCATAGACTATGATAAAACCTTTGCCCCTGTGGCTAGGCTCGAAGCAATTCGACTATTCTTAGCTTATGCAGTCTATCAAGACTTCATCGTTTATCAAATGGATGTAAAATCAGCGTTTCTAAATGGAAAGCTGAATGAAGAAGTCTATGTAGAACAACCACCAGGATTCTATGACCCTAAGTATCCAAATTATGTTTATAAATTGGATAAGGCTCTCTATGGTCTAAAACAAGCCCCTCGTGCTTGGTATGACACTCTCTCATCTTTTCTTATCTCTGAAAAATTTGAACGTGGCAAAATTGATAATACACTGTTTTTCAGAAAGATAAAAGGTCATATTATTCTTGTACAAATATATGTCGATGACATCATATTTGGTTCTACTAACACATCTCTGTGTACTCGCTTCGCTGAAAGAATGAAGAAAGAATACAAAATGAGTATGATGGGTGAGCTGACATATTTTCTTGATCTTCAGATTAAACAATCTGACAAAGGTACTTTTATCAGCCAAGGTAAATATGTTAAAGATATGCTGAAGAAGTTTGATCTTACACAAACTTCAGCGATGAAAACTCCTATGGCACCTCCCCTGACACTTAACAAAGACTCATCTTGAAAACCTGTTAATGTTACTGCCTATAGAGGAATGATAGGCTCTCTGCTGTATCTTACAGCGAGCCGACCTGACATCATGTACTCTACTTGTTTATGTGCACGCTATCAATCTGAACCCAAGGTTCAAAATAGCGTGAGGCGTGGCGTGGCGTGGCGGCGAGGTCAAGCCTCAAGCCTTACGAGATATGGCGAGGACGCGACGTTTTTCAAGGCGTGAACTAAGGCGGCAAATTAATAATATTATTATATTATTGTATGTGTATAAATATATGTTTTCTTTTTTTATTCAATGAATACAATTATATCCAATAATTTAAACTCATATATATATATATATATATACGTATGTATGTATTGATATCATATAAAGTCTAAATAATTTCTAAAAAGTCTAGAAAATAACAGGTGAATTCAATTCTAATTTCTAAAAGGTCTAAATAAAGTCAACTTAATTTAAGTTTTAACTTTTAACTTTTCATCCCTTAAGTTTTTTTTTTTACTTTTAACCAATTTAAATTTTAAAACTTAAAAAAGTTACAAATTGTAAAAAAAATAAAAAAAAATTGTGACGCCTTACAAAAAACGGACGCCATGGCGCGATATGGCGCGCCTTGAACCGCCATGGAGTGAGCCACGCCTTAACAAAACGTTATGACTCATATCGTAACGGCGGAGACGCGTCTCACGCCATATCGCGCCTTTTTGAACCCTGCCTGAACCCAAGGAATCCCATCTGATCGCTGTTAAGCGAATTTTCAGATATCTAAAAGGAACTCCTAATCTCGGTCTTTGGTATCCCAAAGACTCAGGGTTCGATTTAACTGGTTATTCTGATAGTGATTTTGCAGGTTGTAAACTAGATAGAAAGAGCACCACTGGTGGATGTCAACTCCTAGGAGGAAAGCTGGTAAGTTGGACAAGCAAAAAGCAAAATTCAATGTCCACTTCCACAGCCGAAGCTGAATACGTAGCTGCTAGAAGTTGTTGTTCTCAGATCTTATGGATGAGAAATCAACTATTAGACTATGACCTTCAGCTATCAAAGATTCCAATCTATTGCGACAGCACTAGTGCTATCGCTATAGCAAATAATCCAGTGCTACATTCAAAGACGAAACACATAGAGATCAGATATCATTTTATCAGAGATCATGTGATGAACGGTGATATTGAACTTCATTTCATCCCTACTGACTATCAGCTTGCTGATTTATTCACCAAACCTCTTGATGAGACAAGGTTCAACTTTCTCATTAGTGAGCTTGGAATGTTGAATCTCGAAGAATAATTCTTCAGCGTTCATGCATTGTGTCAGTAATCATAAGTTCCCCTTTTATCACTCTGATAAACATTCTGACTCTCAGGTATGTCCTCTCCATCCCCATAACTGAATCTTCATTCAGTTAAGATGTTTTTCAAAATATAAACTTTAATCACTGAACTTTCTTCAAATGATTAAAAGCTTTTTGAAAAATAAATTTATCACGGATATTTCTAGTCAGTGATCCTTCTTAAAAGAAAATTAATCCCTAACTTTACCATCAGGGATACTTTCAAAAAGAAAAATCTATCGCTGGCTTTTCTTCAGCGATAATTTCAAAACGGACAAATGAACAGTCTCTCTCTCTTCTATGACGTCATCTGAACCGACAATCCACAACATGCCTTTTCTGACACGTTCGTCCGTTGCCCTTCCATCCAATCAACTTCGTGGGACGTGTCCATGTCATGATGAACATTTGTTTTTCCGCCTATCACACTTTCTTTCCTTCTCTCCCACGTATAAAAAGAATGTTTTTCCATTCTTATCATTTTACGCTTTCTGGAAATACTTTCAAGGCAAGAAAACTCTCTCAAAAGAATTCTAGCATTCTCAAGCATTTGCATCATCTCCTTCAAGATCAACAGGTTATTCTTGATCTTCTTCTTATTCTACTTCTAAATGTTTTTACATAATACTCCATTTATGGACTGCCATTATGGATTTATAAGATTTTCTTTAATAAAATCATTTTTCTTTTTGATTTTATTCATTCAAAACCATTTTCTTTTGATTATCTTCATTCAAAATCTTTGGTTTTTCTTCTTGTTCTTATATCTTATATTAAGAACACCTTTTTAATCTTCGAATATGCTGATTTTTCTATGTTTTCTTTCTTAAAATAGAAACTGGGAAAACCTTCTTTATTTTTAGACTAAAACATTTATTCTATTCTTCTATCTGTTCATATTCAGAATGGCTCAATCTGCACTTGTCGCCTCTAAGAACGTCAAGTTCGCCATCGCTGACTCTGATCTTCCTAAAAACAATCATCTTGCTCACCTTGACTTTGATGGTGTCAAATACCCACATCTGGTGGAAGCCGCAAAATTTCTGAAGCAATCTTGCATTGCCTATGCTATCACTGTGGATCCCACAGCTTCAAAAGATCTTCTCCAATAATTCTGGTTTACCGCTGAAGAGACCTCTCTCACCAACAAAAAGGGTGAACTAGTTCCTGCTATTTCCTTCAGCACTGAACTTGGAACAGGGATGATGACGACCTTAGGGCTAAGGAAAGCTCTGCGCTTTCCCGACAAACCCATAAATGGATTCGATGCCTTACCCACTGATGCTGAACTCATCCAATTCTTGGATGCTATGGAATACTCTTGGGAACCCAAGCCAAGGACGATAACTCCAAACAAGAAGCTGACTCTGGTGAAGAAGGCATTCATGCCTTCTCAGCTTAACTACATCTTCTCTCACTTCATTCAGTGTATGGGTGGGAAGAGTGGGTCACTGGACCAGGCCAGCAAGATTCAGGTCCAAATGACTTACTTAGTGATCGCCGGAAGAAATTTCGACTACGTAACAGCTATCTTTGACGATTTAAGGTCAAAGATAGAGAAGATCGAGAGGGATCCCAAGATTCCCTATGTACGCTTCATCTGTGCGTACATGAAGTTCCTCTACCCTACTACTTACCCCACTAATACTGATGCATTTTTTCCCAAAGTGGGTCAGCGCTCCCTGGAGGTCAAGCCGCTCCCCAACGAGGTAAGTATCTTTGAACTTCGCTCCCGACTCTCTCTCTCCTCACTTCTTTGTCTTCAGCTGCCACGCAGGAGGTTCCTTCTTCTGCTATCCCTGTCGCTACCCCTTCAAAACGACCATTAACTGGCTCCCTTGGTCCTTCGAAGAAGGCCAATGTAACCAAGGAGAAAGCTACCTCTAGCTCAATACCTAAGGATGTTTTTCAACAAACCTCCTTGGATGCATTCGTGGGTCTCTCCTCCACATCCTCAGCGATACCCACTTCAACCGTGTCAGCGATCTCGGTCGCTGTCACAGCAACAGTGACGCAACCTACGATCTCAATTCAGCAACAAACTGAGGTAACTACCCTTCTCCCTACATCTTCTATCCCCATCTCTCATCCTTCTATTTCTTTGGTCTCTGACCCATCCTCTACTTTCTCACAACCACAGTTTGGACCCATAGGACCTGAACATCAATATTTTGAGGAATCTATGCAATTCTACAAAATGTTTGATAATTCAGGTACCCCTATAACCTGAAACACTACTCCCAACTCACCATATAAGCCTGTTTCTCCACAACTAACTTATATTTCATGTCCTAGTTTGGCGACTGTTGACACCAATGTCAACAGTTTAAGTGCAAAGGTGGAGTCTCTGACTGCCTCTCTCAACACCACCAACGTTGTTCGTACAACTGGTGAAGTACTGAAGACGCTGACAGATCAATGCGCCTCCAAAGTTGACATTTTTCAAATCGCTACTCTCCAAGAAGCGATTGTCAAAGTCAGGGAAGACTCACAACAACAGTTTGCAGCCCTGGCTACAAAGGTTGATTCCTGTGAAGTTCTTCTTCAGCAAATTCTGACTCACCTGAAGGCACCAGCTCCGATTCCTACTCCCTCATTCACAGAGAACGATCGTAGCTCTCTGAACATTGCCGTGGAGTTCATTCATCAGGCTACGTCAGATCTTCCTGCGATTGAAGGCCGTCTGGATAGTTTGGAGGCTGAAGTTCAGGTGTTGGCTGCTGCAAAAGCTTCATCTTCTTCCAAAGATCTCTCCCTCAATGATAATGACAAAGAGGGGGAGAAGGCAGCTGAAGAAAATATGGAGTTAGAAGTTGCTGCTGAGGTCCAACAGAAGGAAACTCCATCTCAGGTTGAGGGGGAGATAGTTGCTGAAAAATCCCCTCCTATCATCGATGAGTTAATTGATGAAGAGGAAGAGGAGGACGATGAAGATGAAGCCCTTGATATTGAAAATCAAGAGGAAGAACCTCATCAAGATGATGATGATGACGATGAAGAAGATCCATCGCTATGGTGTTCTTCAGCCGTCACTTTATCAGCGATAGCTTCGAAAGAAGTTATCAAAGCAGGGGGAGCCATGGAACTACTTCAGGAACCCCTTCCCAAAGCAAATGTGCTACTGCTGAGGGAAGCCTGAAGATGACTTTACTATATGAGGAGAACCCTTCTCAGGTATGCCTTTCCCTCGTTCCCTTATTCTTCTATAAAAATCCACCCCCCCTGTTTCTTTCTAAGCCTTTATCTCTCTTCTCTAAAAATAAACTAACTTTTTCATTTTCTGACCAGACAGTTATCTCCCCTGCTTAAGGGTAAAGAGCTCCAAATAATCCCAGCTGCTGAAGCTGATGACCTAATAATCCCAATCTCTGTAAGAGAGATTGATGAAGAGGATGAAGAAGATGAGTCCCTGCAACACCCACGGAGGCCCTCTAGACCACTTCATTGGTCAGAGGAAGAGATGAAGAAAAGAACAAAGATGATCTGTCATCTGGAGAGTCAACGGCTGAAGATCCCCTCTCAATCAACAGATCTAGAGTTCCTGACTGAAGTTGAAATTGAAGAATCCGTCAGGGCTGAGAAGCTGATCGCTGACTGTCATAGAGATGCCACTCTAGCTCTCAAAATTCAGTCTTCTCAAGTCAAAGACAAGAAACTGAAGAAGAAACCAGTTGAAGTCCAGGTTGCTCTTTTGAAAGAGATTGAAGAGGAACGCTCAAAAGAAAAAGTGGTCATCGATAGCTCAGTCGATTGGTGCAAACATAAACTCGACTATCGCTCTGACCCAATGATGATTGTTTCAGTCGCTATCTCTGGAAGAAAGAAGAAGGACAAAGTTTCTGTCACTATAGAGATTACCAGAGAGGATGGAAGCTGCAAGGCAATGTTTGTTTCAAAGCTGGAAAGCCTCGGCTATATGGAATGGCTTGAGTTCAAAGACGCACTGAAGAAATCAAAGTCAATCTACAGAGGCTATGTTGAAGGAATAAATGATGCTCTCATCAACAGAGTCGCTGCAATATTAAAGGTGTCGTCTGCTCTTTCTTTTAAGTCAAAGCAGATCAGAAGAAAGCATGTCTCCTCCTCCTCTGAAAATGTCGCGGTGATCAGGAATGAAACCTCCATCAAATTTTCAAGAGAAGCTCTGTTCGATCCTTCTTCTGATCTTTAAGTTCTGGATCTATCTCTGCCTCCTGGTGGACCATATGTTGCGGGACAAGTACTTGAAGAACCTTTTGGAATATTCTTCATAGATGACGAGGAAGAACAACTCAGATTTCAAAGAATCTCTGAAATCCCTATCTGTCCCCTCGGTCTTCTCAAAAATCTCATGTGCTTATGGTGTGATCTCTCTCCTGCTGCTGAGCAAATCAAAGTGATAGTTAGCAAAGAATCTTTAGAGCGAAAGCAAAAAGGAGAAGATATACCTGAGTATTTGATCAATCCTCCTAAACCCTCTTTATATAGCTGATAGATTAATTTTCTTTTTGTAATCAATTAGTTTATACTTACAGTAGTTAGTACATCACTTGTACTTGTAATTTTCATACCTTGTAATTCTTCTCTTGAATTAATGAAAATTTCAGTGAAGTACTTAACTTTATCAGTATTGTAAAAGATCCCTTAAAATAGTAATTGGGACATGTATGTTACGAGTCCTGATTATTCCATCATTTTGAATTATAAAGTAATTTTCTTCAGTTACTTTATCATTATCAAATAGGGGGAGATTGTTGATCCAAACTCTCTCAGTGATTTGATAATGACCCTTTTCTGTACTTAGTGAAAATTACGTTTAAATATGTATTAGTGTTTCACCATCAGCGATCAGACTGAGTCTGTTCAGTTATCGCTGATAGTCTTTCTTATAAACATTTAATATGTATTAGTGTTTCACTATCAGTGATCGAACTGAGTTTGTTCAGTTATCGCTGATAGTTCTGATGTAAACAGTAACGTAATCCCTGAAGACAAGTCTCGCGTCAACAGATGTTCATAGCTGAATCGAAGACGAAGATGCCGAACAAAGAGAAGTCTACTAGTGACCTGATGCACATATCAGTGAAGCAAATACAACTCTACTTATACGCGAATAAACATGAGGAAAGCTTCAGCGATCGTTGAACTCTTGATGTCTCTGAAGAAAGAGATATTCAGCGATCAAAGGATCACAAAGCTTATACCTCAAGTTTCCTCTTGTATTACCTTGCACAACTCAGTACGATGTGTCAGAACGGACATGCCTCTGCCACAATTCGTACAACAACTCTGTCAACTACACTGTTCATGATCCGACCGAAAGCATGCCTCTCAAAGTCAGACTTACAAAGCCAATCAGTGAATGCCACGTGTAAAGTGCCATGCCATGCATTTAATGCATAGGGTATAAATAGGAAGATCACCCCTCTATCTAAGGGAATGCTCAATCCTTGAACTCCAAATAGAAACCCTTGTTTTCTACAATCCCCCATTCTCTGAAACTCTTGTGCAATCATCTTAGTGTTTCTTAAGTTTGTTTAGATTAAGTCTGTCTTAATATTATTCCGCAACAAACTTGTAAATTGTGTTTGATTTATCAATAAACCATTTATTAAACTTTAAATTTATGTGTTTGTATTCAACTCCCCCTTCTAAAAACTTGTTAAGCACCTTCGGGACCAACACTGTCATCGGAGATGGACAAGATTCATCCTACGTTCCATGTATGCTACCTACGGAAATGCTTAGCAGAGGAAGAAAGTGTCATACCTTTGTCCGAGATTCGAATGGACAACAACCGTTGTGTTGAAGACCCCGAAGCCATCTTGGAAAGGGTGATCAAGAAGCTCCGACACATGGAAGTAGCAATGGTGAAAGTTCAATGGAAGCACCATCCCGGTACCAACGTGATCTGGGAGGCGGAAGAGGACATGAAACGTCGATACCCCAATTTGTTTGAGTGATCGAGATTTCGGGGACGAAATCCATTCCAAGGTGGGGAGGATTGTAATGTCGTACTTTCGGCATTTCTTTGTTACTTGCCAGTCTATCTGCTATGATTCGAAGATTTTAATCTTATTAAATCTTTATGCATGTTAGAAAGGAGAATAATACTTTGGCTTCAATTTCAACTATGTTCTTGGAGGGAGGAAACAGAAACATACGCGGGTTACGCCGCGGGTTCTAAATTGGGGTCAAAGCCGCGGGACTCTCTGTTTGTGTGCGGCCTCAGGAGCACGCGCGGGTTACGCCGCGGGCTCTAAGTCGCGACCAAAGCCGCGGGAAGGCATCTGCAGGCCTAAATACGAGAATTTCTTCCCTTTTCTCTCATTTACCACATTTGAACTTCTTGGATCGATTTTGGGCTAATTTCTAGGGTCTCTCAAGCAACCTTGGTAAGAACTCTTACCCTAACTTCTCTCTCTCCATTTATTGATCTATCACAAGCATTTATGGATATTTAATGCTTGTCTAGGGTGAGCTTGAAGTAGACCTAACTTGTGCTAACTCCTCAAGTCTTCAATTCTTTCCTTCTACCATCTCTAGGGTTAGATTCTTTTAAGAAATCACCAAGGTGAGTGTATTTCTTGATTCTTCTACTTACATACATGCCTAATAATGTGTTAATGATTATATTCACCACTCTCATCTAGGGTGATGTGATTATGTGAAGTTAACCTCAAACCCCATTTATGGGTGAAGTCTCGAATGGAGAATATTGGAGGAACTACTCGACCATAGCATGTAGTATAAGTTATAAGAATCTGACTAGTCATATGTTTGGTTATGCTGGTGGCTTGAGAAGAGGTTATAGACTAAAGACTCGGTTTGAGTTGAGGTCTCCAATAGGTTAAAGACTCGGTTTGAGTTGACGTCATCAATAGGCTAAAGACCTGGTTTGGGTTGATGCGCTAATTAGACTAAAGACTCGGTTTGAGTTGATGTCACTTACAGGCAAAAGACTCGGTTTGAGTTGATGTCATTTACAGGCTAAAGACTCGGTTTGAGTTGATGTCACTTTTAGGCTAAAGATTCGGTTTGAGTTAATGTCACTTTTAGGCTAAAGACTCAGGTTTGAGTTGATGTCACTTGTGGGCTAAAGACTCGGTTTAAGTTGATGTCACTTACAGGCTAAAGACTCAGTTTGAGTTGATGTCACGAATAGGCTAAAGACCTGGTTTGGGTTGAGTGCCCAAATTAGCTAAAGATCTGGTTTGGATTGATGCTATCAAGCTAGTAGGCTTGGGTGGAAATTTCATGTTTAATGACAGGTGAAGCAAGTCAGTTGAGAACTATGAAAATGCGAACATTCTTGTGTTGAGATGCGAACATTCTTGTGTTGTAACTCCATTTCATGATTTATTTTATGATACATTCTTTCTCACTAGGCTCTAGCCTAACACTTGTTTCTGTGGTTGTCATGTATGACAGGGCATTCTAGTGGCGGGGACATCCGGGAATGAGAGATCAATCGCGTGGTTGAGAGCGGTCCTTTTGGGAGATGCAGAGACCGGTGTATACGTGTTGATAGTTAACCATTTTTGGAAGGATAACGACACCCGACCGTAATCTAAAAGTATTGTTTAGATTATTAGGTTGTCGTACATTTATTCTTCATTCTTTGAGTTGTAATCAGTATGTTACATTCCCCGTTTTCGGGTTGATACTTTGGGATCAATTTGACAGGTGATGGTTAATTCAAGTTTTGCTCAGTTTATAGCCGTCATATTGCCGAATTTTCGAATTTTTAAATTCCTCTAAATTTTAGGGTGTTACAATATTTTAGTTGGTTTACGTATTTTTAATATGCTAAAGGTGAAAATAAAATAAAGTGTAAGGATATAAAACAATCTTATTTGTAGATATTCATGATATCTAATAGTACGATTAAATAAAAAAAAATCAATATTGTGTTTGTTCGTATACGATTATTTATGTTAATATGATAAGGGTATAAAATGGAAAATAAAAAAACAAGGGATATAAAATAAATTAAATAACTAATTGTAAGGGTAATAAACGAATTAGGAAGTGTAACATGGGGGAGAAAATTTTGGCTTTCAAAAGTTTGTTAAAAACTGTATTAGAATTTTTATAATATAGTAGAGATTATAGTGATGTAATTTATAATAAGAATGAAATGTATTTTTAATATATTTAACGATTATATATTTTTAATGTGCTAACGGTGAAAAAAAATAAAACTTATGAATATAAAACAATTTAATTCATAGATATTCATTATATTTAATAGTATGATTAAATTAAAAAATATTCAATATTGGGCTCGTTTTGAAGGTATTGACGAGACGATTATAATGATATAACTTGTAGAAAAAGGAACGTATTTTTTCATTGCATTTTTGTTTATATACGGTTATTTGTGTTAATATAATAATGGTGTAAAATGAAAAATGAAAAAAGTAAGAAATATAAAGTAAATTAAATAAGTAATTGTAAGGGTGATAAATGTAACATTGTAAGGGTGGTAAATATTATTTTATAAAAGATTGTACTTTTAGAATTTTTATATAGTAGTATAGATTATATATTTATACATGCTTTCAAACAATTCCATTTTTTTAATCCACCTTATTCTACTATGGTTGAGGCTCCTATAACTAATCTAATACGGATTTGGTTGTCTTCTGACTAATTGTATGGGTCCGATGTGCATCAAGGATGACGTGAAAAGGTAACATCTGGATATCAAAGGGGGTTAGCTCAGTTGGATATGTAACATCCTGGGGGGTGTGGGGTGAAAGTCACACTACCCGGGTTCGATTCCCACAAACGACACTTTCCTGAGATATCCAAACTCTGGGTCTGGTCCTTCGGGGCCGGGACCGGGACCGGTTCGGGTGGGTCCAGTCTATGGGACCTTCTACCCTGCCGGTCGGGTTCAGCCAAAGGCTGGGCCGGATCGCAACGGATTAATGGGATTGCCCGTAATGGAGGCCCGATACCGCTGGAATGTGTGTGTGCGTTAACTTACCGTTCAAAAAAAAAAGGATGGCGTGAAAAGTTATAGTATCATATGTGTGGATTTTTATTTTGTAATTGATAATATCCGAATCGGTTTGACAACACCTCGATTAATTTGTGGACCCTGGATAGAATAGCTAATCCATAATGATTTTGATATCCTAATAAACTAGTGTGGAAACCGTGCGTTGCGCGGTAGCGTGCGTACTTTGGGTTCAATATTATGTAAATCAACCATATAAATAATATTAGTTGGTATATATAATTATCTACAAATCATACTCATATCATTTGTAAAATTTCATATATTTTAATTATTGGAATTTATATATATGTATATATTTATATGTAGTTAAGCAATAAATCTATAAAATGAAATAAAATGAGTAATATTAATGATGGAACTGTGGATAATGTTTGCATTGTTTGCATAATTTATGATTTTGCATGATTTTATTTTCTTTTTGAAAGAGGAATAGTAGTTGTAGAACTGAAATCACTACGGCTGTAGGCGAATCAAATTAAATTGTTAATTTTTCATTTGATTTGTTTGAGGTTTTTCGATTTGAGACTGTTTTTTTGCAAGTTGGTTTATCAGTCAATAAAGAATCCTGGAAAAAAGAAGTTTTATTAAATTTATGTAAATGAAAGACAATATATGACCCAATTTAATCAAATTAAACAGTTTCATGAACCAGTTTCATTAACTTAACCAATTTCATATTCATGTTTTATTAAGCGTTTAACATTTCTGCTTCAATATGATCAAAACTACCCCAACTTTATTTTATTTTATTTTTTTGGGAAAGGGTATCCTGGGCCTTTGGCCCAGACTAATCCCTTGGCAAATAAACCGACTGCGAAAACATGCAGCCCTGAGGTTAAACCCAGTGGCCACAAAGTTGCGAATGCAGGGAATCGAACCCGGGTTGAGCGCCATGAACTCCCCAGGTGATTACTCCAACTTTATAGTTCCACCTTTCAAGGATCTTAAGTGAAAGAAATTTTCATTCATCTAACTCGATATTTGTGAACCTGAACAAACAACACATTGCATTATTATTCATTCATCAACAAAAATAAAGATGGATAATGGCATAAATAAGAAGAAAAAAATTCACTTTCATTCACCAACAAAGGGAAGGATTCAATTTTTAAATGTAGGACTACGTACAAATATGTTTATGTCCTATATCAAGTAAGAATGCAATAGAACATACACAACCAGATAGAACATAAATTCTGAACCAAATAGAACATACACAACCAATATAAACTTTCAAAACTATTTCACCGTCAAATTTTATCCATAAAAAAATTGACAACAAATGCCTTATTATAATGTTGAGACTTAGTAGAGGAATGATCGGAGTTGCGTAGTTTTAATATGAGAGGAGGTCAATAGTCTAAGGAAGCGAAAAATATCGAGTTATGTAAATTGAGTTAATATAGGAGATAATAGTTTGGAGGTGAATGTAAAAATTAAAAAAGAATAACAAAAATTGACAAAAAAAGATAGCAATCGATTATGATGTTAGAAGATGTCACGTCATGGTGATTGGTTTCTCTTTTAATACATATGTATGTATACATATATATGTATGTATATTGATATTGATTAATGTCAATGGTCATTCACTTATATATAATTTAGGATTATTATGTGAATAATAATTAATAATAAGTTATTATATTAAATTATT
The DNA here is from genome assembly GCA_023525745.1 of Arctium lappa. Taxonomy (NCBI): domain Eukaryota; kingdom Viridiplantae; phylum Streptophyta; class Magnoliopsida; order Asterales; family Asteraceae; genus Arctium; species Arctium lappa. The sequence continues at coordinate 12,295,183 of CM042056.1, read as the reverse complement.
ATAAATTAATGTAATTAATTGTCATCTTCAATTTAACTTTATTTATATCAATTATAATAAGTTTTTACTTTATTCAATAGTTGGGTAAATAAAAATATACATATTATTGTTTTCAAGTATTATATAAATAAAAGTCAATAAGGAATAATACCCGAATTAGTGTTTTCAAAGTAAACCCGAAAAACTATTTTGTTGAAGAAAAACAACTTATGAAATAAAAGAACAAATCAAGTAATCAATAGAGAGGGAGAAAAAGAGTTTACCTGAAAAACGATTTTGTTGAAAAATAATGGTTTGTGAAATGAATAATACATCAAGTGATGGAGAAAAAGAAGAAGAATAAGACATTTAGTGATGAACCCATATTATTATATTCAAGTGTTGTGCAAATAAAAAAATATTATTTTTAATAGAAGTTAAAATTATTAGTAAAACTTAAAACTTAGAAAAAAAAATATAGAAGATTGAATAAAAGAACTCTAAAATCCCAACAAAAGTCTCTGTATACCCAGATTAGTATTCTCGAAATAAACCTGAAAAAAATAGAAATAACCATTAAAACATATTGAAGTTTGTTAAGGTTATATCATAGATTGTAATACGTACTTGGAAGATTCGATCTATTATTGAACCGTTGTTATCATCTTAAACCGCTGTCAAGAACAAACACCCGGTTCCATTAGAAAAAAAAAATATAAGAAAAAAATATAGAAGACAAAAAGTAAAAATAAACTCTAAAATCAACATAAGACAATAAATAATAATACCCGGTATTCCCAAAATAAGCCTAGAAAACGATTTTGTTGAAGAATAACAATTTATGAAATGAAAGAAGAAAATCAAGTGATTGATGGAGAAGGAGGAAAATAGTTTACCTGAAAAACGATCTTGTTGAAAAATAATGATTTATGAAATGAATAATACATCAAGCGATGGAGAGTAAGAAGAAGACATATAATGATGAACAAATCATGATGCAACATGGAAAGGTTTTAAGGTTTCACCTTCAAGAATGAAGTTGAAAAGAATTTGGGGTTTTACCTTTGAAATGAAGATCAAAGGTTAGGAGGTTTTAATTACCTTTCAAATATTCTTTTAAAAAAATTCAAAAATCTTAGAAAAAAGATAAATAGCTTTGTGATTCTTAGGAGATGCCACCTCATTGTTGGTGGTTTCTCCTTTAATATATATAATATATAGATTAATGTCTTTTAAGTTAATACTCATTCACAATCAAGTAGATTAAAGAAGAAAACAAAATTATTTAAAACTAATTTAATACTAAACAAAATGATATATTTTTTTAGAAGACATAACGGCATCAAACCAACGAACGACTATCAATAGTTTTTTTTTTTTTACTATGGAAATGCTACACAAGGGTTTCAATATTTTACTTTAGCGAGAACCTTCCAATAGTTTTTTTTTTCTTCCATATATGGAGTCAGTTTTGAGGTATGTCGTAACATTAAATTGTGACAATTTATACTACACGAATTTTATCTCCTATTTGTTTTTTGTAGCCCTATCATTCTAACCATAGGTGTTACAATAACTTTACTTACAAGTATTCAAGAAAATCCAAAATCATATTGACCTCAATAACAAGTTGTAAACCAACTTACAAATCTTCCAACATCGGGAAGTCGTATAGTAACCCTAACAAGAGAAAACAATTGAATAACAATTTTGATTCGAGTTAATTTCATTGATTATTAGGATTCAGGGGTAAAAGAGACGAATATAAATAGGGTAAATATTTCTGAGTGATTTGCAAGAGATTATTGTGACTTTATTTATGGAGTCACAATTTGATGAGGATAATTCGACGAATGATAATGCTTTAAGTGCCTTTCTTATTCTCAGAAGACCTATATTTTCAAGACTTTGTTGTTGTTAAGATACGTGTTTTGGCAAACAAAATTGGGAACTAAATATAAGATGTTAGCTAATAATGTTTTAAGGTAATGTATATTTATGGACATAATGAGGGCCAAATTGTTGGATCAAAGATTGTTGGGTTACCTATTTATCCTCACCTTGTCATTAAAATGCAACAGAAAACTTCATATCAACCGTACCTGGTGGATGAAAGTTGATTGTGATGGTAAGTGCGTGTGCATTTATCGAGCTTGCTTATTTGTTGAGTTTGCAAAATTGAATTTGCACCCATAAATTTGTGGTTTAATCATCCTCGACCAATCTCTATGCTTTCGGTGCAAGAAATTTTGTTTAATATTTCTCTGAGATTGTTTGATATTGCACTCACTAAAGTGGTACTTTTTTATATATTGCCAATGTGTTGATATGTTGTCTTAGAGAGTATGTTGTCTTAGATAACACAAAAAACAAGCAATGAAATAATTGTATATAGTTGATATTTAAATGCTTTATATACAATCTTGATTTGATGTATGGATTACCCAATTCCAAGAGAAGTTGTAAATTTAAATATGTGATGCAAATTTAGGCAAGTTCACGGTTATTCACATCAGGGTGATGAATTACTAAGAATTATAATGGTCTAAAAAATGCATAAACACACAAAGCCTATCAACCTTTTAACGCTTTGATGATGCCTAAGTTCAGTTCTTTAGAATTTACAAGAAGGCATACGAATACACATGTTTACTTCTACATTATGTATTTGGCAACTGGTATCATGTCTTTAATGTGAAGTTCCCATCATGGTTCGAGTGTTTTTGAATGTTAAGAAGGAAGAAGATGAGTAGAAAAACAAAGGAAAAAAAAAAGACTAGAATGCCCTCATGTGAGGGGCGCATGGCAACACTTAACGACCAGAACACAATGGTCGTTAATGGGATGTACGAATACCAAAACAAAACGCAAAGAACAAAGAAAGATGCACATGAGGACATTTAATAACCGAAACATAACGACCATATTTCAGAAACTCATAACATTGGTCCCAACAAATCCCAGTTTATTGCTTTCACTCTATCAATAATGCCCACTCCTTCAACTCGTTGTCTCGTTCTAAAAAATGATAATCCATACAATAAGGGTCCGTTTGGTTTGCGGGATTGAAATGGATTTGGAGGGATTTGGATTTCAAATCCATTCCAATCCTTTGTTTGGTTTGGAGAAAAGGAATTTGTTGACAGGATTTGAAATCCTTTGACCTCTTTAAAATCTTTAAGTTGATGGATTTGAAAATCCTTTACAATGGGATGGGATTTCAAAATCCCCCAAATCCAAATCTCTCCAAATCCAAATCCTTATTTGAAATCCAATCCATTCCCACAAACCAAACGCACCCTAAGCTTTTGATATTCAACAATTCCATTTAAAAAATAATCATAGAAATCCAAATATCTATCTATCCAAGAATTTCAACAAACAACATGGACAAAAAATTAATTAAATCTATATTAAACTTTTTAACAAATATATCAAATTGTTAACCATTTAAAAGATATATGGGTATGTTGGGCCTATTAAAAGTGGGCCTTATAAACCCGGCCCATATTTGTCGGACTTATCCACCTGTTGTTCATAACCAAAGTTTCTGCAGAGGGAAGAACAACACGACTAGCATACACTCACAGATATCTTCCCCAATCTCTAAACTCAAAACCCTAATCATCAATTTCAAACCATAAATTTCACACTCTCAATTCTCCATTTGTGAAGCAGCATCGACAATGGCGTCCGATTCAAGTTCCTCGCCACCATCCTCCGACGAAGAAGAGGAATCGGCCGGCCAAAAACCTAACGTTGACGTTAAGACCAATTCGATAGATAATTCTCTAGACGCAATCGAGAATCAATTGTCTTCGATCGCATTGAAGACTTCAATTGACGAAAGAACAGCACCGTCTACTGATTATGATCACGAACCGGTTGTCTCGGAGATCGATGATGGATCGTTGCGGGAGAGTGTAAGCGAGAGGCAGAGGAGTTCGATTGGTGAAAGTAGTTCGTCGAGGGCGGCGGGGTTGTGGAGGAACAATTTGGAGGTGGAGGTGGAGTTGGAAGCGGAAGTGGATGGGGCACCGTCAAGCCCTAGTAGCAGTGGATATGCCGGTGAGAGAGGTAGTAGCAGCAGTGTTACTAGTGCTTCTGGAACTGATGCTATACGGGAGCTTAGGGACAACGGTTCTTCCATGGGTGATGATGGAATGGTTCCGTTGGATTCTTCTCAAACACAATGGATTCATGGTAAACGTCATGCTGATGAGGTGATTATTCTAGGCATGCAGATAATTTTCTCGATTTTAGAATATGATTACTTGTTTCAATGAAATTCTAATGAAAGAGGAGCTACATGGCTTTAAACTGGATGGTTATTCGCATTTACAGTTGCTATTCTATCATTTTTTTGTACCATCGTCCTTTCACCTTCAAAACTCATAAACTTTTTACGTTAGATTAGCAAATGGTAATCGTCTACTTACTAGATTGTCAGTAAAAGCATAGCCTTGTGGACAATGTTTGTTTTGGAGGAACAGAGAACTCAATGACAGAGAACTCAAGGGGTTTTATTTTAGGTTATGGCAAAGTTGATTTTGATTGTAAACAGGTTTACGAAACAAGGTCACAATTGAAAACACTATGAGACTTAATATGGTCGAGGATTCAATCCCTGTAAATACAACTTATGTTTTTTGAAGTTTCATCTTATTTCTTAAAGAAGAGATAATCTTTCGTCTTTCTATTTGCCGCAGCATCATTGAACCAAAGTTACAACGTTTTTTACATTACCAAAGTCTGTAATAAAAATAAATAAAACATAATCATTACCAAAAAAGGCCTCGTTCTGATGTTACCGGATGGGTACATTTCATACCAATGTAGTGTTATATGCGATTTTCTCATTAAATGCATGGGAAATTCTATGATGTTTAATGGTTGGAATAAAGAGAAGGTAACCTAGAGCATGAAGTTTAAGTTACCATGGGGTTTGTTAGGGGACACATAATCTTCTTCTGTAGCATCATTCTTATATGTGGTAGTCAGGTCAAGTATGGACTGATAGTATGGTGGAGTTCACATTTATGCATTTTTGGGTGGAAAATTCACACAAAGTTTACCTCTTAACTTATGAAAAATATGTCTTTAGCTCAAGATGCTCCTGAAAAGTCAACTCTTTATGGCTTACGCTAATGCAACTGCTTGTCAGAGAATGACTTCTAGGGTTGCTTATAGTGTGTGCTTTAACTAGGGGATGGATGGTAGAGCATCATTAATGTAAATCCACCCTGGGCAACCAAATTATGAGCATACTAACGCTGAATTTCCATATGGTTTTGTCTCCACTATGCCATTGATTCCCATAATCCTAAACATAATATTGAGGTGCTTACAGTTTTATTACGCAGTTTCTTGTTTGTAACTCATTGCCTTTTCTTTTTTTGGGAAGATCTCATTGCCTTTAATCGGTAACTATTGTAGCTAAACTTTTAAATTATTAGGGAAAACTTTCAGAGCCAAGTAATAGCTCTAATAGTTATACAGAAGAGATGGTCAGGGTAATTTTAAACGGGCATATGTAAAGCTTCAGGGTTGTTTAAGGACTTGGAACAATTTGTTAGGGTTCTGGCTTTAGTGCGGTTTGTAAGTTGCAAGTAATAGTTTTGAAATACTGTAGTTCTGGTATAAGCGTTATAATAAAGTGCAGATAATTAGGGTAAGACGGGGGAGCTTCATCAATGCACACACACTCTCTGTCTTTTATATGTCTGCTTTGTTTCCCTTCTTGGAACAATTTGTTAGGGTTCTGGCAAGTTGCAAGTAATAGTTTTGAAATACTGTAGTTCTGGTATAAGCGTTATAATAAAGTGCAGATAATTAGGGTAAGACGGGGGAGCTTCATCAATGCACACACACTCTCTGTCTTTTATATGTCTGCTTTGTTTCCCTTTTTTAAACAAAGGATAAGATACTGCTTTCCACTGTTCTTTGAAGGCTTTCCCCTGATTATACATACATTGAAGTTCTTGAAGGGTCTAAATTTATCGATGTTTAACAATGATGTAACGATGAAGTACATGATTTTGCCATTTTTCTTTTGTATTTCCTTTGAGCTTCTTGGTTGGATAATGGGATTATGGAAGCTTACAACATATATTTTTTTTTCCTAACAGTCACATACTTTGTGCTTCTTTATGCAAGCCAGCCATGAACTTCTTGTCTGAGAATTTGGAATTTTTTTTAGGGCTTAACAAAACCTTTTCTGTTGATTACTTGAGGAAGGCATTGAAATTGTTTTGCTTATTTCGGTGACTTTCTGGCACGTTGCAGTTGTCTGTGGGAACTTACATTTTCCTTGATCTTTAAATTGCATGTCTTCATCTCTTTTGACAAGAAATGTTGATGAGTGCCTGTAAGAAATTGCTGTTTATAAATTTCAACTGATGATGGATAAGTGCAGGATGATGCTTCTATATCTTGGAGGAGAAGGAAGAAACATTTCATTATTTTGAGTCACTCTGGAAAACCAATATATTCAAGGTATACAGCTGTTAATACCTAAGATGTGTATTTCACCTTGGGATATATAAATTTCTAAAAAGAACATATCTAATATCTATGATGCATCATTTCGTCATGTTTTTGGGTTATATGATTATTCTAGAAAGATGCATAAATAATGGTTAGATCATGATCCGTGCCATGCATCAGATTCCCATTTTAGTGAATTGTGAATCATATGATTCACTTCAATAATTTTCCAGACTATTCTAGAGGGAATTCTATATTTGCATATACACATATAATAAATGTCCATTTTATGATAGTTTTTTAAAATAACTATAGATTATGTGGCTCAAACGCATGGACGCTTGCCCCCAAGTTATTCTTGAAGTCACACCTTGTTCGTTTCAAAGTCTTTTGTTTGTTAACTGTTTGTATCTGACAAGTGTTTATAATATTCTTATAATGATAATATAACCTTATACTTGATCTTGTTTAGATAACCAGTATTGTCTTAAATTATTAAAACGAACAATGAAAATTTGCTTGTTTGAGAATAAAAACATTACAATTAAAATCTGAAGAGGAAAGAGAATACACAGAGATGATTCAGAAATGGAGTACACAGAAACAATGAAAAGACCTTTTCAGAGTTGCAACAGAGAACCATTGAAAGAGTCTCAACAAGATAATGAAGAGAATAAAAGACGAGCGAAGTGGAGAATAGAATTGTGGACTCTGTTGATTTCTTCAACTGCTAGGATGAGAAGAGATGATGGGAACCCTTGCCAGAGCTGCGACTATTATACACTTGACAAAAACCATTGATGAACACAAATTGGGATAAAAATCTTGGATAAAGTACCTATTTATGACAATTTTAAAGAAACAAATCATTGATAGGAAAGCAATTCAAACAAGATTCTAATTTGTTTATGAGTTGGTACCGTTTGCTTTAATGATTCGAATCATATGGATCATAGAGTGAATTGTACAATTTTTACAACACTTAATATATGCTATTTTTCTTTTGAATTGACTTTCAGATACGGAGATGAACACAAACTAGCAGGATTTTCAGCAACTCTGCAAGCCATCATTTCCTTTGTGGAAAATGGGTAAATATATATTAGTATCTATTAGTTATGCAACTGCATGTACTCCTGCTTATTCTTTTGCTAATTTTTTTCTTCTTCTGAAGATGAAGGAGTTATCAATAGTTTGCTTTATTAATATTTTTCAGGGGAGACCGTGTAAAATTGGTTAGGGCAGGAAAACACCAGGTCAGTAGTGGTTTCAAGTAGCCTTTTTCTTTCTTTGCAGCTTTGGGCATCATATTTCAACGTGGAAGTTTCCTAATACTGTACTTGCTGGTTGACACGTTGTGTGCCTGTTTTCTGAGATAACTAGATGTCAAATTGACTTATCTTGATGTCAATGTGGTCCTGTCACTTAATAAGATAATATTCAGTTAATTAGATTCTGATGATCATGCATAAATATCATAATGGCCAATGGATCATTCTTTGTCCTAAATGATCTGGTCATAGGATGATACTTTTAGAAAACTGATGGCGTTGTGGACGCATTTTACCTGCACAATGATATGTAGCTGTACACGAGACATGATATGTTCCCCTTACAACATTTGGTAACGCATATGAAGCTTCATGTGGAACCATGAGGAATAAAAAAGGACCCTTCTATTTATTCTACTAGCTTATGCCAGCATTTTTTTTTACAAAAAAGGTTGACATAAGCATGTTGATGGGTATGTTTTACAGGTGGTTTTTCTTGTTAAAGGACCTATTTATTTAGTTTGCATAAGCTGCACAGAGGAGCCTTATGATTCACTACGTGGGCAATTGGAACTTCTTTATGGTCAGGTAATGGTTTAGTTTACCACCCGTTGGTTTGTCTGAAAAGTTTGTATATACTTGGTCTTACTTATCCTTTTTAGTGTAACCGCATCTGTCAATATTGGATTATGTGCGTTGTTAATTATTACACATCATTGATAATTTGATGTGACTGCAGATGATACTTATTCTTACGAGGTCTCTAGATAGATGTTTTGAGAAGAATCCAAAATTTGACATGACACCTTTGCTTGGAGGAACAGAAGCTGTCTTTTCTTCTCTCATTCGCTCTTTCAGCTGGTTTGTGTTCTTTTTTGAGCTGTGTTCTTTATCAATCTAAGGGCATCAACAGTCTTTGCTATATAGAGTTTGTATGGCGCTCAAAGTGGACAATTTTGTTGGAGATTCATTTGACTGAAGCATAGTCGTTTACTTATTTGCATGACATACATATACTCAAATATCCTCGCTGCTCCCATCTTTTGCATGATATTTCATCGATGTGTTGGTCCAATACTGCAATGTGCTGTTTCATTTTCAATTTGATATCACTTTGTCAGCCTCTTAACATAATACCATGTAGAGCATGGTCAACTCAGCATAATATGAATGGTCTTATGTTTCAAATGATTGGGTCACTTAGACAATGTTTTGAAGGTTACAAATTTGTTTCTGAAATGGGCTTCTCATCTTAGACACTAGACAATTTACACAAGCAATTCTATCTATCCTGCTTTAATGCTTATCTCAGTATTATTTCTCCATTGAATCCTGTTAGTATCACAGTACTATCATTTTTCGTGCAAGAAATTGTTTTTAACCACATTTATTTAAACATTTGAATTGTAGATTCTCCTAACTTCTTTCATCATTTCTCTTGCTTTTGGTCCACCAAGTAGGTTTTGCTACAGATGATAATTTTTAATAAAATATTAGACAAACTTTTTGTGAAAACATATAGAACTTTATGCCGAGGTTCAAGTCTGTTGGTCTTTAAGTTGCTGCCGTTTTTTACCGCCCAGGGTCATAGGTGATCTGTTTCTGCACTGTTTGAGGTTTCTGAATTTCGCACCCGGTTTGGATCTTATGCCTAATTCTTTGGTAGGCCAGAATAGTGTTGAAGAGTACTCAATTAATGTACGTAGTTTAATTTGATAAAATTGCAAATCATGGTAAATGTTTGTGATCTCCAATTTTGTATTAAACGAAGGCTTCTATATTTACTCAAAAGATTCAACCACAATCTGGTTTCTTTTTGTGGGTTTGCTCATAAGCAATGCTGCCTACAGATGACCTTGGACTGTTTAAGGCCTTTGTCACCCTAAGGCTTGTCCGTCAGTTGTTACCATGTTACAATCCTCTACTGCCTTTTTTTGCTTCTTGGTCTCTCTAGATGTGAATCATGTGATTCATGAGACTATGTTATATTGCAAATGTTTCCTCTGAAACTTGCTGTTGGCTCACTGGCAAACATACGCCTTTCCATTGATATGTACCTCCTTGGGCCAGGGTTAAACTTAATGGTTATGAATCAAAAGACTTTTTATTATTTTGAGTAATTTTGTATCTAAAAACAACTTTCTTATTTCTTAGTTTATTTGGTCAAATAGAAAAACAAGTCTGGGAAGTTGGTTCATGCTAAATGTTTAATCTAGTATAGATACAATTACATCTTATTGACTATTGTGTGGTGCATCCGTGCATGTGAGTGGTTATTGCTTAAATTAGAACATTTAATCATTTAATGAACAAAGTACTGGCGTCCCTCTTGATATTGTGCCAACTTTTGAATCAGGAACCCTGCTACTTTTCTTCATGCGTATACTTGTCTCCCTCTTGCTTATGCTACAAGGCAAGCTGCTGGTGCAATTTTGCAAGATGTTGCTGATTCAGGTGTCCTTTTTGCAATATTGATGTGCAAAGATAAGGTCTTTACAGCGGCTAGCTTTTACATCGATTCCTTTACCGCCCAACCCCTTCCTGTCTTCGCAATCTTTTTTAGAAAAGATTTTATCTTTCGTTATTGTGTTTGTGGTATATCATCCTTGGAGCTAAAATGCAGGTTGTCAGTCTGGTAGGCTTGCAGAAAGCATCACTCCATCCCGATGATATGCTGCTGCTTGCTAACTTTGTCATGTCATCTGAATCTTTTAGGCAAGTGTGGTATTTCATTATATAGCATTGTAGTGATATTTTTCTTGTTATTGTTAATTTAAGTTGACATAATCATCTTAACATCATGATATCGCAAATCCAGTTGTGAAACACTTCTCCATGTATACGGTTGCTTTCTTTTTATGTTTTCTTTGCAACCTAGATTCTATTCTGAAAAAGGTCTCTGTTACAAACAATATTTTTTTTGGTGTTTCTTTTTTGCATGTTTGTTATAATTGAACCCTGATAATCCCTAGATTATGTTTCTATGTCATAGAATGAACAATGGAAAGCAATTATCTGAGATTGATTTGGCACTAACTTGTATCTTTAATTTCTGGTGCAGGACGTCTGAATCTTTCTCGCCAATATGTTTGCCAAGATACAACCCCATGGCATTTCTATATGCTTATGTTCATTATCTTGACGTGAGTGAATTATAGCTTTAAGGCACAAGTTAAATGCTTACAAAACTGGATCTTGTTAGTGTTTGTAGTTCATCATAAGCTGAAAATATTGTTCCTCTTTTAGAATGCTTTATGTTATTAAATTGTGTTATATGGGAGATGAAGTGCATTAGTATGTATCTCGCAGGTTGAAACATACTTGATATTGCTCACTACAAGTTCGCAAGCCTTTTTCCATCTTAAAGAATGCAGGTACTTTTTTGTTTTTAATGTCAAAATTGAGGTTCCCATTTTATCTCTGAAATCCATATTTCCTTTCCCCATGAAAGATCATTTGGGACTCTGGTTTTATGTGGGGATTTTCGTTTTTATTATTACATTTCTGTATGCGCTGTTTTCTTAAAGACAACTATTTTTTCATAGGATACGTATTGAAACGGTCCTTTCAAAGTCCAATGTTCTTAGCGAAGTTCAAAGATCATTGTTGGAAGGCAGCATGCGTATTGAGGATGTGCCTGTGGACCCAACTGCTCGTTCCGGGTCTTTATTCCATTTAAATCAGCGAAGACTAGCAACTGATTCTCAGGAGAGAGTACATGAAACGTTTGTAGGTATAGGTGGTCCAGCTGGACTTTGGCACTTTATTTATCGCAGCATTTATCTGGATCAGTATGTATCATCTGAGTTTGCATCTCCAGTCAGTGGTCCACCTCAGCAGAAAAGGTTTATGTGCTAAATCCAGCATTACATTGATGATATCTTTCAGTTTGATGGTAAGAGTAACAATCGAGTTTTTTGCAGATTGTATAGGGCATACCAGAAACTTTATGCTTCCATGCATGATAAAGAGGTCGGTCCCAATAAAACTCAGTTCAGAAGGGATGAAAATTATGGTAAAATATTCTTTTCTTCAGCTGCCAACATTTTTGGTACTGGCTTTAATATTTTTCTATCTTCAATGGAAGGTATAATTTCTTGATATATATTGGATAAACCACGACACTACTGAATAAGAAACATTCTTTACAATCGAAATTGTAACAACCTGTCCCATGTTGATAGAAGATTAAATTTATGAGCACCTTATAAGATCAAAGTTGTTGGCTACCAATAACTTCCATCATGGTTTAAGTTGATTTGGAGGTTATTGAGTTAGTCTTCTGCTTTAGGGCGTTACAGAAATAGTTGCCGATCATTCTTCTGCAGATAACACTAAATGATGATCAATCCAACTTCGAATCTTCACATTGTCTGTCGTGCTCACACACTTATTTCTAATTCATGGTTATGGGTCTAAAACTCCTGTTGATGAGTCTTTGATTTTTCTGTATTGTATCGGCTCTCTCTGGTGAAATTATAGTGATTCTATTTCTCTTGCAGTTTTACTGTGCTGGGTTACACAGGATTTTGAGCTTTATGCAGCTTTTGATCCACTTGCAGACAAGGTTAGATTTGCTATTAAGTTCTTTTACACAGACACTCGCACACACTGAAAACAATGTTGATCATCTAGGACGCTAATCCCTACGCATTGTTTATTTACATATATGAAAAATTAGCTGTAGGTTTGTAGATATTGAATTTCCCAAATTTCCTGACTTCTCTTTTGATGTTTATTTACATATATGAAAAATTAGCTGTAGGTTTGTAGATATTGAATTTCCCAAATTTCCTGACTTCTCTTTTGATGTTTATTTACATATATGAAAAATTAGCTGTAGGTTTGTAGATATTGAATTTCCCAAATTTCCTGACTTCTCTTTTGATTGCATTCCTCCACAATCATATATCTATGGTCTTGTTTCTTGTTTTCACATCGGAATAAGTTTCAGTCCCTTAATTCTGCGTTGGAACCTTCTTGATCTCTTTAAGGGCTCTTTTGGATAATGGGATTCCACATCAGAGTCAAGATCTACCACTCTGGGGACTCGACACTGTGGCACAGTCTATCCCTGTTTTGCCCCCTCAAAGACAATTTGTGCCCATCTAGCCTCCATTGGAGAGGGCATGTTGGAGTCTCATACCGGCTAGACGTGAAACCATTTATCTATCCTCAATATATGTTAGAACCTCCGAGTCTCCTTCAACGGCTCTTTTGGATATAAATCTAATGGGGTTCCACATGTTTTGACAATACGACCAACACCCATATTTCAAACAAACCATCCTCATTTTGTTCTAAACTGCGTATGCCAATTTCTCAAATATCATTTACCCAATTACCTTATCGTTTGTCGGCTTCATTCCAACAGTGTTAATCTTTTGCGCACTTTTTCCCCATACTCATATTTAAAGCATAGGTGGCCTCAAATATCATCTTCTTATAACTTGCTCAACTTTACTCGAGTTTTTTTCCCCAATTCTTTATATTTATTGCCTTTATTATTGGTTTCGTGAAATTTATTATTGTGTCTGATTTTATTTTATTTTTATCAAAACACTTGGAAATATGATTTTTTTTTTTTTTTAAATTGATATGACTGAAAAAGGTTTTGGTTGGCAGAGTGTGGCAATACGGATATGCAACCGGGTGTGCCAGTGGGTGAAAGATGTGGAAAACGAAATATTCTTATTGGGAGCAAGCCCTTTTTCATGGTGATCTGTGTTTTTTTCTGTTTTTAATTTTCTTTTTGTTTTTCCAAAAATAATATTCACTCAAAAGTTCTTTCCTATAGAAAAGAAAAAAAATAAAAAAAATAATAGATCCTGTATCTCCTACTTGTACCCCACATTTATATGTGTAGTAGTTGCTCTGAAACTTTTGTTTTTTGTTTCAAATTATCTCTTCACTTGACCTCCGTGATTGTTGTGATAGGTTGAGGGTTGTAACTTCGAGTCGTTAATAGAAGACATTGTTTGATTTATGGTGCTTTGTTTAAATATGATTATAACCCTAAGTGGTTTTAGTCAAGTATTTAGTGTGTTACTTATGGTAGTAACAATATAAAATACAAGTGAAGGAATTTGTTCACTAAGGGGATGTTTATCAAACTCTTACCGGGTAAGCGCTTACCTTATCGATTGAGATTGGCAATGACCGAGAATCTTACTCAATAAGAGGCATTGCAAGAACAAAGAGTCTTATAGACTCTTGATAAATATTTACCGGATGAAAGATGTTTACCAACAATTCTTTTTGATGGTAAAAAATGCTACCCGACAAGTTAAGTGAAAGTGGTAACTCTTGTTGGTAAGTGTTTATCCGGTAGGTATTTGGTAAACAGTCCCTAATTGAATATTATACAAGTTTCACATGTGGTTGTGGTTATTGTATTTGTTGATTTAGATTTGAGATCATGGAGTTTGCAATATGTCACGAGGGTAAGACACATCTTAATCATACATCGTGTAGTTATACTATTATATTAGAACAAGATAAGATTTATAATGTGTAATGAGAGCGATATCTAATTATTTTTTAATTGGAACCCAGGTCTATCCCAATAAACAATTTGCATAATGTTTAGAAAGTGATTTTACGACAAAATTTACTACCAAACTCAATTATTAAAAAGTTATTATCGGCAATTCTTTTAGACAAATTTGTGTCAAATCAAAGAATCTATTGATCAACATAGAAGATTATTATTAGCAATCGCATTGTAGGACTTGAGCAATTAACCAAACCATACATATTTGTGTTGCATATACAAATTTTGATGACATAGCTGATACGCAATCGATTAAGAAATTCAATATGGATGCTCTTATTATTTGCAAGATAGCAATAACGGTTTGACTCTACCCTCTCTTACCTCATGAAATCTCATCCTTTTAACCTTTGGGGGTGTTTGGTTAGAGATATTAAGTAGGTTATTAAAGGAATTGAATATAAAAGAAATTTTTAGTTGTATATAATATAGAGCAAATTACGTTTTTCATCCCTGTGGTTTGTTAAAGATTTCGGATTTCATCCCTGTGGTTTCAAGTTTTGGTTTTCGTCCCTCTGGTTTGCAATTCATTTCTATTTTCGTCCTTGAGGGCAAAACACTAGTTTTAAGTATGAAGGACTAAAATGGAAATGAATTTTAAATCATAAGGACGAAAGAGGTAAATATTATAAACCATAAAGATAAAAATTGTAACTTCAAAATCATAAGAACGAAACTAGAAATTTTCAACAAATCATAGGGACTAAAAACGTAATTTACTCTATAATATAATAGTTCATTCTCCCACAAGCCCAAAATCTCATTCGAAGTTAAACTGTGTTATTTTTATTTTCATTCTTATACATGAACCAAACAACCCAGGGACGGATCTAGCCTTGTGGCCACGGTGGCACGTGCCACCGTATCATTTCTCCGGCGAAGGGTAAAAAAATTTAGGTTCGTGAAAAATGCAACCGTATCGTTTTCGGAAACTTCAAGAAGATGCAACCATACCTCATAATCAACCAAAAAACAAAAAAAAAAAAAAAAACTTTCTAAATCAACCAAAAAACCGAAAAAAAAAACTCTTGAAATCAACCAAAAAAATCAAAAAAATCCCTCGGAATCGATAAAAAAACCCTAAAAATCTCTCGAAATCAAGCAAAAAACTTTAAGAAATCCCTCGAAATGGTGGAACGAGGATAAAAACACATCAAGAAATATTGAACATTAAAAAGATGAAGACATGTCGATAAAAACCGTGTTTTTTATAATTATTTTTTGTTTATATTTTTTAGTTCTACCGTATGAAAAAATTTCTAGATCCGTTCCTGAAACAACCCCTTAATGTAGGGAATCTTTTTCTTCTTTTTTCTAATTGACATGTGATAAGCAAGAGGATTCGGTTGCTCGTGTGAAAAGATTTATGTTTGAGAATTGAGAGTTGTTCAACTTTAATGTCAATTTCATCATTCTCTACAAGGTAAAGTTATTGAAACACCTATTCTACTCTACTCTTTTTTTCATTAAAATTTCAGGATGTGGTTCTGGTGGTTTTTTATTGTTAAAAAAAGCAGGCGGTTGAACACCAACCATGTGGCGACATGTAGCAAGTGAATATAGCAATGTGTTAAGAGTAAACAGTCCTCCTCCTTTTCTATATTACTCCTTTAATCCTTCTATCCCAAATAAATGTTCTCCTTTATATTTTAGTTTATCATAAAATATATATTTAATTTCGGTTATACCCTTAATTATTATGAGATGAGAACTTTCTTCCACTTTCAAAAATAGATAACTAAATTTTTATATCTACCCCGAATTAATACATGAATATTTAAAAGTCAATAAATGAGATAAATTAATTAGTTACCATTTAATTAACTAAAAAATGTACTAATTATGCATGCTAAAATTACGTGGCATTTCTATTATGCACACTTATTTTGGGGCAGATAGAATATTAACGTAAAGTTGTCATTTAGTTAGTTAAAAAATTATAATAACTACATTTTTCTAAAATTGTTTTTTTATAGACATTTATTTTGTGATGAACAAGAAAGTAATAATTTTCTCCCATGACATCATTGTAAAAAGAGAATGCATGAGCCTTCATTCGGTGGTTAAAAAAGAGACAGGAATCGCACACATACATTCCATAGTTGCATTTGAACCTTTAAAAAACACACCCAAAACAACCATCACGAACTTGCAACACACTTTCTACAGCTGCATTCGGAGACTGACCGACAACGTATCCACGAAACTAAAACACGCATATATACATCGACCACTCCACGACACAAATGCGGTTTTATGTTTTTTTTTTCTTTCTTTCAATACCAACGTAAGCCACAAGAACACGACCTCTAGGAAATTACCTAAAGAAAGACACGCTACACAACGGGCATCAAATTAACGGGACGACAATGACCAGAAGTTGAGAAGGAATGAGGGCAATGCAGTAAACCAGCTAAGGAAAGCCATAGCAGTAGCAGTTTCAAACTGTTTGCAGTGATTTTGAGCACACAGACCAAGATCGTTACCTATAAGAACCGTAATACCAGCAGATGCACACGCGGCGGCGAATGTCAAGGTAGATGTAACCTGCAGTGAAAAAGACGGCAGCTTAAATCATAGCGAAGGATATGTGAACATGTTATGCTAATTTGCTCAATTTAAGGAATGTTGTGATAGCACTTTGTTGCATGGCTTATGATAGATGCTTATTGCACAATACTTCAAGGGAGGGGGAGGGGTGGGGTTGCAAAATTGCAATGAAGAAAAAGCTATTTTTTGTGCAACCTTAGAATTATAATCTATCAAACCAAACTAAGCCATTATATTCCGCTTTAAAGTAGGGTCTTGGGTAGTGCCTGAGAGTGTTCCAATGTGAGATATGAGATATGGAACAAGACCCCAAAATTTGTTGGGGACCAATTATACATTTTTTTAGCCTTTACCGAATTATATGTGTCTTAACCTTTAACTCAATTATAATGTTTGAAACTATTGCTCGTTTAGCCGATTTGACGATTCCTAATTCCAGCTTTCAAAGAATGTTAGAAGAATAAGTGAATTTCATATGTTACTTTGTCATTTTCAGACATTTCTATTGTTTTAATTTGTAAGACTTTAAATATAATATATTACTTCTAGATTGTGTTTTATTTACTACCCGTTCAGCCAAATAGTATTGGTACAAGTGTAACAGGGCCTCCAGAGCGGCGTGAGTTGCAAGTTGGTCTATCCCAAGCTACAACATTTCACTCTCATCAACAAATATATGGTCATGGTAAAACTTGTGCTACTAGTGCGAAGAACATTTAGCAAACCAGATCAAACTCAAAGATAAGCTTTCCACTCGAGAAATGGGCATGATCCCTAGTATTATGTTGCCATAGTAGCACTTACGAGTAGGATAAATACTAAAAAATCGATAGACCAGCCATAAAAATTTCCCCCCTAAGTCATCGAAAAAGAGGAGTATCTTCGTAACAACCACAGAGGGAAAGAGCTACATATAACAACTTGATTAAGGCGCTCAGCGAGTGGCCTATCCTTTCAACAACCTTTAGAAATTCAATACTAATGTGACGAAATTATCTCATAGGTGATGGCGTCAACATATGAGTGGTGAAAGAGAGAATAGTCACTCCACTTTGACTAGACCTATAGAGCAAAGAAAGCTGGTTGGATGCGCAAAATTTATGCATAAGCACACAACTTTTATATGCAATGATTCAAGTTAAAGCAGTGTTGAATTGGGAATGTAATTATGACGAATCCAACAAGGAGAGTACAAGAAATACTACATATCACACTAAAATAAATGCTGGTTGCATCTAAGATGACATTATTAAGATGCAAAATATACTAATGGTTCTTTTTATAAGGTTGAGTGAATATTTTTATGAAAGAGTAATTAACTACACTTGAAATTTGCTAATGGATTATTTCTTGAGAACATTCATATACAACGGACTGGTAGAAGATTCTAAAGGAATGCCAACATAGTATAAAAAACAAATTAACAAAAACGAAAGCCCATATAAGCAGATATCACCAAACAGGCCCAGTATAGTTTGGTTTGGCTTTATCTGTTTATCATGTGCTTTCCTTTTTGTTAATTTGGTTTTTATAATAAACAGATAAAACAAACTTAAATAGAAATATGCAGGAAAAACACACTTATCTTTTAAGAATTCACCCAAACTACATGAAGCATATATTGATATACAGATTAGTGGTAAACCACGAATGATGATTAATTTCCCTTAATAGTAGAATTTCCAGCAGAAGTTATCTTACCCCGTCACCTATGGAAAAGAGACTGACAACTCTATAATTCTGCAAGGAACGTCCCACCAAAAGGGCATGGATGTCGAGAATGGCAAGTGATAGGCTCCACAAACTCTGCAGGGAAACAGCAGCAACAAGGTAGCTGGGATGGCAAACAATTGAAAGCTTTCATTAATATTGACTGTCATGAAGCATAAAACTACCATACTTTAGGCATAGAGAAATAAAGAAAGCAATGCACAGAATATTCATATAATGGGAAGACACTGATGATGCATTTAGGTGATACAAAGTAAATCTCGACTTCTTTTAGTGATGAGGAGGTCATAGCTGAAGCCTTTTGTCAAGTTGCATCTTGGAATCTTATTCAAAAACCTTCACTTGTTTTTATCTTTATGTACTATAAATTGAGAACGACAGTTCCTACAACTCTGGGAGGACCGGTGAACCATGGCCGTAGTTTACCTCCTTGCCTTAGGAACTTATGCTTTGCTTTGTAATTAAATCCATAAGGTAGAAAAACCGAAAAGGGTATGTGTAACCTTGATCTTTCAATAATTCTCTTATTAAATTTCCTGGCCGTCCTGACCATCCCCTGTCTTCTTCCCCAATCTGCCAAAATCCAGCTGAAATATCCACCCAAAAACCAGAGCAGTTGCTTTGTCTTTGTTCCTGGAGGATCTTGACCCATCAACGATACAAGGCAAGGAATCCCTTGTCCATATGTGTTCACAACATGTCCCGCAAGCCTGCTGCCTATTAGAGTACTCATCAAATTCAAAAGTGTTGGTCCGCTTGGTTACTGGTCTTCTAAAGCCTGGCCACTATGTTTATCTTTGCCTCTTTGGAATTTCTATTTTTAGCAGATTGGGTTGGTGCCGTGTTAAAAATCCAGGAGAGCAGTTTCAATGCTAGGGAATTTGCCATATGTGAATGTGCCTCCTGACAGACAAGACATCTATCTATTCATGGATTAAGTCTTTATCTTTGGATTGGAGTTCAGGTGCATAACCAAAAAGAAGGGTAATTAACTGGAATTCTATGTCTCACGCCTAAGAGTCAGATTGAACACATAAGACATAATCTAATCAACAACTGCCACAATAAAATTCTTCAACTTGAAACAGACGCTTAGAAAAGGGAAAGCTTGAAGAAACTGAAACCAAGCTCGATTGTGACTCAACTTTAGTAAATAAAAATACACCGCCATTCCAATGGCCCTCTGCGATTTCTTAGATCTTGCTACTAAACCTCAAATAATTCCTTTATTTATAAGCCATTGTAAGACGCTTTTTGATGACCACATAATAATTAGAATTATGTTCTCTACATTTTAGCAAAATTACCCCACAATATTGTATAACAGGTTTCCAAAGACACATTTCTTACCCCCCCCCCCCCCCCATACACTATTCAAGTATTCATGGCACTACGTGTGTAAACCTAAAAGAGCTTCTATTTTTTTCCATTTGAGAGACTATAATGCACATCAACCAAATTGGGGTGTGCCTTCGATAAGTAGCAATTCACCATTTCCACATCCAGCAAGCAGTAAAACAACTTTTCTTTCAATCATGTAAGTAATACGTTTCCATAGCAACCTTCTAAAAACTAGTATCTACATGACATAGAATTAATATTTCTATGTGTTTGGCAAGTTCTCAAAGCTTGACTCGTCCTAGACCCCAGTAAATTTGGAGCCAAATGCTTGATTGAATCCCGTCTAAAGCAATAGTTTTTTATCTGCTAGACCTTACATGCTCATATGCTTCATGATCATTAATGTTGAATCTTTTTTCACTTTGTCTCCTTCCCCTGCATTTATAACGATAATAATTTCTGAGTCATTCTTTCTAGTGCATTGACCTGGCTATGTTCTTCATGTCCAGTATGTGTTACGTGGTCTTTAATTGTTGAGTCTTCCACTGTGACAAACTCTGTTAGATCAAAAGCATCCATCTTATCTGTCATAGTCAATATAATCAGTCTTCCCCTACCTCTAGCATCAGATTTAGTGATTCACGGAAAATATGAATATACCTTTTCTCCATCTTAATCGGCCACAATAACAGGTAAAAAAGTTCAGAAGTTTATGTTTTATAGCATTTTGCCTTGGTCAATAGCCACTAGTGACCGGGTCATGTAGTAACAAGGTTCAAGTATATCTATATCACACCGCACTTCCACTTCATGCCTATCACAATGATACTTGTCTTACCTTGACCTTCTCTTGATTTTTCAAGACCTTTGGCGCTCCATCCCTGCAGGGGCAGGGACACATCATTGTCTTGGCTGTGCTATTATAGACTTTGAACCTGATTAGTATAAGGAATCTCATCTCCCTGACATTCACAGCCACTTTCTTGATTAGAATTTCATAATGTCTATTCGAATAGTTTGTCCTACTGGTGACACAGCTGTTAGTCATTCATTTTGTCTATACTTGATGATTCTCCTGTATTCGTCTATTCGATCATAAAGAATATATAGTAATTTCCAATTTTTACTCTGCCACAGTATCCTGTGTGTTAGCTTGACTAACTTCCGTGGGATCAAACTCCACTCTCCCTGATTTAATTGCATCATGGATACGATCTCCAACTTGCAATTGAAATTCTATAGCTAATCCCTATGAAATATCATACTGTAACAACAATTATGTATTTGATCAATAAATAAGGAGATCGTAATTTCTAATTTTTACTCTGTCACAACATCCTGTGGATTAGCTTGGCTAAATTTTACAAAATCAACTCCATTCCTCCAGATTCAATTGCATCATGAACACGATCTCCAGCATGCTATTGGAATTCGATGGCAACACATTACTATAACATCGATTATGCATTTAATTAATAAAATTGCACACTGACATAAAACAACTAGATCGAAAAAATCTATGAACACTGATCAACGAAACGGATCAAGTAAATTACCAGAAGGCAGTGACGGACGGGAAATCGCTTGTGGTGGCCATGACAGCGAGTGAGACGACTGCGTACGCAAATTGACAAAAACGTAAGCTGAGACCACCGATCGTCCCAGGCATGCCTTGGATAACCTTCATCCTGACTCTCGGTGGTACTATGGCGCCTCCGTCGGTCGGTGGTAATGGTGCCACTTCCACCGGATGCACCGACGGATGGCTCACGTTCATTTTATCCCGCCGCCTCCAACCACCGGCTGTAACGACGTCTTATCTACCTGATCATCATCAATCATAAAAAATTCCAGTGGTTGAAATCGTAGATCTAACTTCTGGTAGGTGCAATATCGAAATTTAACGCTGGTTGATGAACGAATCGTACGAATTTGAAACTATGTGTAGTGTTTCAAACTTTTAGTAGAGTTACGGGGGTTAAGCCAATAGACCTACCAAACCTAACGTTAGAGTTGTTCACAAAATCTTTAAACTTTGATTCATTAAGCAACTTTTTGTAATTATTTTAATTATACTAGAAGCATACTCGCGCAATGCAGCGAGATACATCACGATTTTAATGTTTCATTTTATTTTTTGTTTTTTTGTTGATTTACAGTACGGTTTTGGATGGTTTTGAGAAAGTAATAATGTTTTTTTTTTAATTTAGGCTTAATAGTATAATGTTTTTTATAAAAAAATTAAGTATTTTGTTAGAATTCAATGATTATCTTATATATTTTAATGACATCTAGAAAAAATAACCAATTACATATTTAATAATATAATTAAAACAAATTTATAGTAATATAATATATTAATTAATAGTGATACATGAAAAAATCTGCATAAAAGGAAGGTCCTGCACATACCAAATTGGTGGGTATTAGAAGCCTGCAGTAGTAATATGTATCTTGTGCTTTGAAACTTGTAAATTAAGAGATTTTTAAAATCTTGCATAAAATGATGGTACCTTGTGCCTAATAATTTGTATTTAAGAGTTTTTTATCCGTGCTTTATAATATAGTATAGATTCATGTTAATATTCATTGCTATATATTACTAACTATTAATTATTAAAATTTATTATTATTAATTAATATTATCTGAATATTATAAGATACATTAATCTTAATTTTTAATTATTTTTAATTATTTAGAATTATTGATAATTATATCATTTTTTTAATATAAATCAATATATTTTAGTTATCAATTATTATTATTTTTGTAATTATTATTTGATTATTTTTTTCATATTATATGTAACGGTAATTTAAAATGATAAGTTAATGTAAGTTTTTTTAAACTTGGTTTAAAATTCAAAATTTATAATATATATAATAATGAATTTCAAATTCTTTTAATTAACATGTTATATTATTTACTATCTTGTTTGTATTAATTAATATATTATATTACTATAAATTTATTTTAATTATATTATTAAATATTGTAATTGATTATTTTTTCTATATATCATTTTTGGTACATGCTTATAAGCAAGTTTTTAGCAAACGTGATTTTTTTATCAACTAGTTTATCAGCTATCAGTTAGCTTATCAGTTATCAGTTAGTTTGTCAAACATAACCTAAAGTGATTGTTGTGAGTTTCTATCGTCAAATTTATAATAAGGTATTTAGTTGTAATTAAATGATTAAAATTGTAGGCGAATGATCGTGTGAAAAGTTAGAATTAACGTGAGAAGCATGAGAAATAGATCTAAACCGTTAATCATTTTTAATCAAATGTCCTCCCATGAATTAGTAAATAATTATATAACTTTATGTTAAATTTAGTATTGTGCATCCTCTTTACTTGTGTAGGTGGTGAGAGCCACGTTTAGAAGATAAAAGAAGATAATCTAGAGGACACGTAGGGCCTACTTTAAAAAAAACACGACTTTCACAATTTTACGTTAATTTCTAAACATCAGTAATATTGTTATTTCTCAAGATTTGATTTTAGGTCAGATGCAACAAAACTTATAAATACCACTGTATCATTAAAGTTATCATTTTTTTAATGAAAATTGTTTTGAGACCAAGGAATAACACTATCCAATTGGGTTTTGATCTAGACTCGCTCGGTGTGTCTTTTTCTACATCATTCACCTAAAAACTTGGTGATGGATCATCAATTTCCTTATGGCCAAATAATTGGTTAGGCAACTTTCGCCTTTGTGATCGTTTTCCTCGTTTGTTTAGTTTAGAAAGTGATAAGGGGTGAAAGTCAGGAACCAAGGTTGTTGGAAGAGGAGTGTTAGGCTTGGAAATGGGGATGGGATAGAGCTCTGTTTGGGTAAAAAATAACAAAGGACCTTTGTCGTACGACTAGAGATTCCAACATTCCATTAGCCCATAGTCGTACGAACAGAGAAATAACTGACGTCCTTCCTTTGAGCGACTTCAACCAGACTATCAAAACCCGTCCACGATGGTTGTCGTACGACATAATTTCAGTTACTAATTTGCAACATACTTTATATTATATTTAATGCAGGATTTCAATGACGTTTATGATGAGAGATCATGACGGAAGACGTTACCAATAACAACGAATACAACGGATGCTATCATTAATATCAAACGGTTACTTTATTAAAGATATGCATTCAAGACTTGCTAACGGACAATTGGAGTATAAATATGAAGATTGAACTTCACATTCGGACACCTGATTCTCAGACCTTACAAGCTCAAAAATTACGTTCTCAAGTTCTTTCAGTTTCTCTCGAAGTTCATAAGATCTACTGTTGTTTGTCATGCGACGCACGACCGAAGTCTAATTACACACGACGCACGACCAACTTTACTTTATTGTACTGTTTTACATTACATTTCATTTCTTGTTAACAAGGACGACGTCCCTGATTGACATCCATAGTGCACGACGACTCATACTCGTCCGCGGTTTTTACCCATTTTAGGGGTTTTCCGCGTCACCAATTCCCTTGTCTCATTTACTTCACTTTTATTATTGTCGTACGATTATTAAAGCTACTTTCTTTGGTTGGATTAAGCTCCACGCTTACCTTAAATTTTCCTTGGGAGATTTTTGGCATAAACAGTTTGGCACCCACCGTGGGGCCCCATCCAAATAAAATCTTCGATAATCTTACGACGTGCTAACGTTTTCCTTCGAGTGTTCTCTTTTTTCAGTTATTCAGGATAATGTCATTCCAAGGAACTCAAGATCATGTTGTGGCCCAAATGAACATGGAGCTGACTGCTGCTCGTGCCCGTATTGACGCCCTAACAGCTCAGGCTCGACAGGCGGCAGAAACCATCGAGCATCTCAGAAGCCAAATTGGAAACAATGTGATTGGGACTACGAATGCTTATACTGGTGCTTGGAATGTACCTCCTCCATTGCCTAATTATCCTCGTCCACCACCAGTTAATCCTGCAACCTTCGTAATCCCAACCATGCCTATGCCTTATATGTCGTTTAATGGATATGCCTCTGATTCTTCGCAGCAGACTAACTTCAACGGATCATGTTATGTTCCATTGGGTGTTCCCGGGGGTATACCAATGGATCCCGTTGCACAACGATTGAAGTTTCTAGAAGAACAGAATGAGCGTGTCTTGTCAATGCTGGCCAAATTGTCGGGAGCAGCAGTCCCAGTTGATGTCGAGCCGCGAACAGGATTTCAGGCGTCGCCATTCGTCGATGAAATCGCTTTGGTGGACATCCCAAAAAAATATAGCATCCCGACCTTCTCCCCAAAATATTCAGGTGTCACTGATCCGACAGAACACGTCGCCCAATATAAACAGCTCATGTGGACTATTTCGATACCGCATCAATTCCAAGAAGTCTGCATGTGCAAAAGTTTTGGAGCAACTTTTACTGGAGCAGCGTTACAATGGTTGATCAATCTCAAACCCAAAACTATCGGGTCTTTTGCAGAATTAGTGAACCAATTTTCTCAACAATTCGCTAGTAGTCGAAAAATGGAAAAACAGACGAGTGACCTTTATTATGTCGTACAAAAGAATGGAGAATCTATTCGGGACTATTTTAACCGGTTCAACGCAGAAATTATTAGTGTTTGGGTAAAAAATAACCAAGGTCCTTTGTCGTACGACTAGAGATTCCAACAGTCCATTAGCCCATAGTCGTACGACCAGAGAAATAACTGACGTCCTTCCTTTGAGCGACTTCAACCAGACTATCAAAACCCGTCCACGATGGTTGTCGTACGACATAATTTCAGTTACTAATTTGCAACATACTTTATATTATATTTAATGCAGGATTTCAATGACGTTTATGATGAGAGATCATGACGGAAGACGTTACCAATAACAACGGATACAACGGATACTATCATCAATACCAAACGGTTACTTTATTAAAGATATGCATTCAAGACTTGCTAACGGACAATTGGAGTATAAATATGAAGATTGAACTTCACATTCGGACACCTGATTCTCAGACCTTACAAGCTCACAAATTACGTTCTCAAGCTCTCTTAGTTTCTCTGGAAGTTCATAAGATCTACTGCTGTTTGTCATACGACGCACGACCGAAGTTTAATTATACACGACGAACGACCGACTTTATTTTATTGTATTGCTTTACATTACATTTCACTTGTAACACTTGTTAACAAGGACGACGTCCCTGATTGACGTCCATAGTGCACGACGACTCATACTCGTCCGCGGTTTTTACCCATTTTAGGGGGGTTTTCGCGTCACCAATTTCCTTGTCTCATTTACTTCACTTTTATTATTGTCGTACGATTATTAAAGTTACTTTCTTTGGTTGGATTAAGCTCCACGCTTACCATAAATTTTCATTGGGAGATTTTTGGCATAAACAGTTTGGCACCCACCGTGGGGCCCCATCCAAATAAAATCTTCGATAATCTTACGACGTGCTAACGTTTTCCTTCGAGTGTTCTCTTTTTTCAGTTATTCAGGATAATGTCATTCCAAGGAACTCAAGATCATGTTGTGGCCCAAATGAACATGGAGCTGACTGCTGCTCGTGCCCGTATTGACGCCCTAACAGCTCAGGCTCGACAGGCGGCAGAAACCATCGAGCATCTCAGAAGCCAAATTGGAAACAATGTGATTGGGACTACGAATTCTTATACTGGTGCTTGGAATGTACCTCCTCCATTGCCTAATTATCCTCGTCCACCACCAGTTAATCCTGCGACCTTCGTAATCCCAACCATGCCTATGCCTTCTATGTCGTTCAATGGATATGCCTCTGATTCTTCGCAACAGACTAACTTCAACGGATCATGTTATGTTCCATTGGGTGTTCCCCGGGGGTATACCAATGAATCCCGTTGCACAACGATTGAAGTTTCTAGAATAGCAGAATGAGCGTGTCTTGTCGATGCTGGCCAAATTGCCGGGGGCAACAGTCCCAGTTGATGTCGAGCCACGAACAGGATTTCAGGCGTCGCCGTTCGTCGATGAAATCGCTTTGGTGGACATCCCAAAAAAATATAGCATCCCGACCTTCTCCCCAAAATATTCAGGTGTCACTGATCCGACAGAACACGTCGCCCAATATAAACAGCTCATGTGGACTATTTCGATACCGCATCAATTCCAAGAAGTCTGCATGTGCAAGAGTTTTGGAGCAACTTTGACTGGAGAAGCGTTACAATGGTTGATCAATCTCAAACCCAAAACTATCGGGTCTTTTGCAGAATTAGTGAATCAATTTTCTCAACAATTCGCTAGTAGTCGAAAAATGGAAAAACAAACGAGCGACCTTTACTATGTCGTACAGAAGAATGGAGAGTCCATCCGGGACTACTTTAACCGGTTTAACGCAGAAATGATTAGTATCCGAAATTACGACGTGAAAACAGCCATTGAAGCATACAAACGGGGTCTGGATGATAGTTCAGGGTTATATCTTGACCTTACGAAATATCCTCCAGAAACCTTTGAAAACGTACGAGCAAGGACACTCCCCCATATGAGGGTCGAGGATGACCTCGTTTTCAGAAATAAACATTCAAACGACAAGAAAGGTCTAGGTGTTAAAAAGCCAGACTTCAAATCGAAACCAACCGTTCGATCAGAGCCTGCCCGACAGATTTCAAACGTCATATTCGAAAAGAAAGGTCCGACGACTTCTAAATCTGTCCAGTATCCTAAGGTGTCATCTTATGGTTTCCCTGGGTCAGCCAAAGACGTCATCGCGTCCCTGAAACAGCTCCAACAAAACGTTCGATGGCCAAAGAAAAGCGATAAGGACAGTGATAAGAAAGACAAAACAAAATGGTGCGATTTCCATAATGACTTCGGTCATGTAACGGATGATTGCATCACCCTGAAGAAAGAACTGTCCTGGCTTAATTCGAAAGGTTATTTACAAGAATTGACGGAAAAGAAGGACGTGCGTCCCACATCCCCAGAGCATGCCAAGGTGATTAATTGTATCACCGGAGGTTCTGATGTTTGTGGGACCACATATTCAGCTGCTAAGAGACATTCTAGCCGCGGTCCCGACGACCGACCAATTCCAAATGAGGCAAGACCCAAGGAGGACGCATAATTAGAAGCTATGCCCTTGACGTTCGACCAAGCAGACCTCGACGACGTACATCAGAAACATCATGACGGACTAATTATCCAATTGAGCATTGGAAATTGTCTGACAAAGAGGATACTCGTCGACGGAGGTAGTTCAGCTAACATTATCTTTTTTGATGCAGTGAAAGCAGTGGGAATCGACAAATCCGAGATTACACGACGTTCGACTACACTCGTTGGATTTAACGGAGGAGCGACAAGTACCATGGGGGAAATCACACTACCAGTATATGTTATAAAGGAATCAATAGACAGACGAAGTTCAACGTCGTCGACTGTTCATCAGCTTATAACGTCATCCTTGGGCAACCATGGATCCACGATATGAAAGTTGTACCTTCGACGTACCATCAAATCTTGAAATTCTTCACGCAATGGGGGGTACAGGAGATCAAAGGCGAAAGAAAAGTTGCTAGGGAATGTTACAAAGTCTCTTTGAAGCCCCCGAAGCAGACAGTATAGCAATTACAAAACCAGGACATTCCTGGGACTGACGACGACTATCGCTTGGAAGTTGTCGTCCTAAACCAGGATAAGCCTGATCAGATGGTTTACATAGGTTCGACGCTTGACCCTTCTTTTAAAAAGAGACTAATATCTTTTTTGCAGGATCACAGTGATTGTTTCGCATGGACGCACGAAGACATGGTGGGTATCTATCCAAGTATCATTTCTCATAAACTCAACGTTGATCCATCGTTCAAGCATGTTCAGCAGAAAAGACGAAAATTTGCTCCTGAAAGAAATAAAGTTATCAACAACGAAGTTGATAATTTGCTTAAGACATGAAAGATACGAGAAGTCAAATATCCAGACTGGCTCGCCAACGTTGTTGTCGTCCAAAAGAAAAATGGCAAATGGAGAGTCTGCATTGATTTCACAGACCTTAACAAGGCTTGTCCAAAAGATCCATTTCCATTGCCACACATCGATTCTATGGTCGACGCTACAGCTGGACATGAATTACTCACTTTCATGGACGCATATTATGGATATAACCAGATATTGATGCATCCTGACGACCAGGAAAAAACAGCCTTCATGACATATAAAGGTATTTATTGTTATAAAGTAATGCCTTTTGGTCTTAAGAATGCAGGTTCGACGTATCAACGATTGGTGAATATGATGTTCAAAGAACATTTGGGCGATACTACGGAAGTATACATCGACGACATGCTTGTTAAATCAAAGCATACGGACGATCATATAGGACATTTGAAGCAATCGTTCGACATTTTGCGTGAATACAAAATGAAGTTGAATCCGACAAAATGTTCTTTTGGAGTTCGAGCTGGCAAATTTCTCGGTTATATGATCACACGACGAGGAATCGAAGCTAACCCAGACCAAATTAAAGCAATTATCGAGCTAAAATCACCCAGAAATTTTAAAGAAGTCCAACGTCTAACAGGACGTGTAGCAGCGTTGAACAGGTTCATCTCTCGGTCGTCCGACAGATGTCACCTATTCTACAACGTCCTGCGAAAAAATAAAGGATTCGAGTGGACTGATAAGCACGAGGAGGCATTGCAACAACTCAAGAAATACATAACCTCACCTCCCTTCCTCTCTAAACCTGAGAAAGGTGAAGCTCTTCAACTCTACCTGGCCGTCAGCATTAATTCGGTAAGTGCAGTCCTTATACGAGAAACCGACGAACAACAACTGCCAATCTACTATGTAAGTAAAACTCTACTAGACGCTGAAACCAGGTACTCGTCTATAGAAAAACTTTTGCTTTCGTTAGTCATGGCCGCTAAGAAGCTACGACATTATTTTGAATCGCATCCTATAACTGTGGTAACTAACTTTCCATTAAAGCCTGTGTTCAGAAAACCTGAATTAACAGGACGACTAGCTAATTGGAGCATCTACCTCAGCAATTATGATATGGATTTCAAGCCTAAGACGGCGATTAAATCACAGGTCTTGGCAGATTTTGTTACAAATTTCAGTCCAGAACTACAAGAAGCGACGACGTCCAACGAGTTAATTGTGGCGACTTTGCATGACACTACTTGGACACTCGACGTCGATGGTTCGTCGAACATACGAGGAACATGCATGGGTGTCGTTCTACAGTCCCCACAAGGGGGCAAAATAGTGTACTCCATACGGTGCGACTTCAATGCAACAAATAATGAGGCAGAATATGAAGCATTGATTGCAGGAATGAAAATTGCTCATGACTTGGGGGCAACATGTCTACATGTCCGGAGCGACTCGTCCTTAGTTGTTAACCAAGTTAATGGAGAATTTGCAGCAAAAGATTCAAGGATGATTGCTTATTATAAAATAGTAAAGGAAGAAGCAAAGAAGTTCAGTCGTTTCATAGTCGAACAGGTAACAAGAGATCAGAACACTCAAGCTGACGCATTAGCCAATTTGGGATCAACACTTAATCAAACATCATTCGACAATATCCCAATAGTTCACCTTGCAACACCATCCATCAAAGACGATGGTAAAATTTTGGTCGCACCAATTGAGGAAGAAAACTCCTGGTCGGACGACATTAAAAATTATCTGGAGAGCGATCAACTGCCTGATGACAGAATGGAAGCAAGAAAGGTTAGATTTAAAGCATCAAGATATGTTATGATCAGAGGACAATTATATCGAAGATCTTCGACTGGTCTGAATCTACGATGTATCACCAACAAGACGCAAGTCCAAAAAATCCTACAAGATATGCACGACGGTGAATGTGGAAATCACTCAGGAAGTCGCAGTCTAGCCAACCGGATATCACGACAAGGTTACTATTGGCCGACATTAAGGCAAGATGCGATCAGGTATGTACAGTCGTGCGACGCATGTCAAAAACACACAGGTATGTCTCACAAACCCACTGAACCTTTACACTCGACTTTGATCTCATGGCCCTTTATGAAATGGGGAAAGGACATTGTTGGGAAACTACCACCTGCCCCTGGGCAAAAAGTATTTCTTTTAGTTTTAACGGATTATTTCTCTAAGTGGGTCGAAGCAGCGGCTTTCTCCCAGGTTCGGGACAAGGAAGTCGTTTCTTTTATCCAAACTAACATCATTTATAGGTTTGGAATTCCATCTGAAATAACGTGCGACAAGGGGACACAATTCATCAGTGATCGAACGCGAAGATTTTGTGAAGAAAGGAACATCAAGTTGGTAACATCGACGCCTCGATATCCACAGTCGAATGGTTTAGCCGAGTCGAGTAATAAAACTATCATCAATTCAATCAAGAAAAGACTCAAAGCTGCCAAGGGGAAGTGAGTGGAAGAATTGCCTTCCGTTCTATGGGCTAATCGTACGACACCTCGTACGTCCACAGGACAAACTCCTTTTTCCTTAGTCTAAGGATGTGAAGTTGTGTTACCTATTGAGGTACGACTACCGACTTCAAGACATACGTCCGTTGAGCATAACTTGGTCAACCTAAGTTATGACCTCGACGCTTTAGAAAAGCTTAGAGAAGCTGGGCATATTCGCATGGTGGCACAGAAACAAGTGGTCGAGCGACATTTCAACAAAAATGTCCAGATCAAAGTTTTTCAAGAAGGTGATTACGTTCTACGTCGAGTATTTCAAAATACTCAAGAGGTCAATGCATGTAAGCTTTCCATTAAGTGGGAAGGTCCTTATCAAATCTCTAGCATCGTGGGTAAGGGAGCTTATAAAATCCAAACCCTCGACGGTCGAGATATCCCACGAAGCTGGAATGCAGTTCATTTAAAGAGGTATTTCTTTTAAATTTCATATTTATTTCCTTCGATTATTTCTTAAGAAAGATTACTGACTTAAGCATCGGAGGGTCGTTGGTCAAACCAACGACCACCCCACTAATGTTGTTTTTCGCAGGGACGCACGACTTATTTAAAAATCTTTGTGTTGAGTAAAACTCATATGATCACACGTATATGTTCGATTTTAATGGATGACAAAGGTTAAATTCTGTACTTGATGTTCACTATTATGAATCAATAACCATTATTATAAATTGCCCAAGATCGATCGAAAGTTTCAGTTGGTTTCTTTATAGATGATGATGTGGTTGAAAGTCTGATATAATGTAGTTGTCCATCTACTCAACATACGATTAATTATAAAAACAAGTAATAAGCGTCGATAAACAAAAAAGGCTTTTTTCATTGGATATCAAATTACAAATATAAAGGACGACCACATACGGCCGACCTTTAGATGAGAGGTTCAAAAGAAATTAAGTAGGAGGAACGCCAGGTTGTCCCTGGACGACAATTGTCTCCTCTGCTACCACTTATTCTATGACATCACCCTCCTCCAATTCGTCGTCCTCATCTAGGTCCCTCTCAGTCCCGACAGTGTCGAGGTAAGTTTTGAGTTCTTCGGAGGCCGACGCCATATGATTCTTCCCCTTTAAGTGACGCCTCATTAAAGCAGCTCGGGCCGTGAAGCGGGAAAAAGCCTCAATTTGCTTATTCTCCATCTCCAAATCCTTGACGTCGTCCTCCAGATCTTCGACCCTCTTCTTCAGAGTCGCGATCTCGTCAGCAGAAGCAGCAACAGTGGTAGCAGCCTTAATCTTTTCGACCTCCAACTTAGTCGACAACGCCTCCAGCTCAAGAAGTCGGTCCATGAACTTGACCTTCTCACGATTCGAAATCTCTAGTAGACTTCGAGCATCGGTGAGTTCAGTTTTAAGGCCCTCGACCTTCGTCTTTTCAGCCTCGACCGACTCCAAGGCGACCTCTCTTTCAAGAGCCTCGTCAGCTCTTTTCTTGACATCAGGAAAGGACGACCTAAGACCTTCTGTCTGAGCATAGAAGCTCAGACAAGCTTGGAAAGCCTGCATGACAAAAGGAAAAGAATTAGTAGTAAAAACACGAGCAATGAAAAAGATTCAAAAAAAAAACTTACCATGAAAGAGAGGCCAGCAGCATGTGCCCCCGTGTCCTCAACCCGAGATTCTTTGTACCGATCGTAGAAAGTCGGGAGGAGAAATTTTGCTAAGTGTGGAAAAATGACGTCTCTTTCGAGAACATCATTAGCCATAAAGTCAGTCGGGAGAGTGGCTTTGAATATCATCTATCCCACTTTTTCTTTATTCTTCACCTCACTCCTAGAGGAAGAAGAAGGTGCGGCAAAGGGCTTGTCAACGCCCGACACCCCCATTGTTGGGGAATCCTTCGTCGCCTTGGTCGAGCCTCCAAGCTCGACCCCAACAACGGTTTCTTTCGCTGGTGTCGCCCCTGCAAGGGACGACAGAGTGGTATCGCCCGTCTTCTTGGGCGAAGACCGAGGCTTGCCTCGGACATGTCTTGGATCTACCCCCGTGGAAGGGGCAGATCTTTTCCTCGCTTTCTCCCTCCCTTGACGAGCGAGCTCCAGTTGCTCGGCTCGCTTAGCGGCAGCCGACTTTACAGCTGCGTCCTCTGAAAAAAGAAAGCAAGTTAAAGAAATGACGCACGATATGCAAATTAAAGGTATTGTCGAGCAACTTACCGGTCATTTCTTCCTCTCTTTCTTCTTCTCTTTCTTCTTCTTCCCTTTCTCCTTCTCTGCCAGAACCCTCGAAAGACGTCACCTCAACTACAAAAACGCCCTCGTCTTCCTCGTCGTTCGACCGAGGGGAAAATGAACGATCAGTAATACTTCTCTCCAAGATCTTCTGAATCTTGTCGTGAGAATCTCTCCTTGGCTTCACTTTAGTAAAGTCGATCACTGCCAAATAAATAAAAACATCAGAAAAAACGCACGACAGAAAACGCACGACAAAAACATTAAACCTACCCGATTCGTTCCAGCCGGACGACAACCATTGGTTGTCTTCGTCATTTACATACGCCACTTGGAGGAAAACGTAATGATGTTTCCAACCACGATCATTCACCGCGGTGTTATGTATCAGTACATTGTCTCCCTTAGAATGAGGAAACAGACTATACCGGTGATAATTATCTGGTCGAACACTATAGGCAGTCAAGAGGTCGTTTACATTAAACGATACCTCCCAATCGGCCGTAAGACGATCGATCACCTGGACAATCTGCCAGAATTGAGGCATTAACTGTTCAGGCGTCAGGTCAAACGCATCTAAAAATGCCCTGACCAAAGGGCTAAAAGGCCAAGAAAAACCTATCTTAAACGGATATTCATACAGAACACAATATCCCTTCGGAACTTCACCCGACCTTAAATCTTCCGGTGACTCCAGATTTATTTCATCTGGAAGCTTAGCCAAACTCTGAAAGTAATCTAAATGTTCTTCCTCCCTAAACATGCTCACAGGTTCACTTGACATCTGGAAATCAGGGATGTTAAGAGTCGCACGCCAATAACTAAGAATATCCCAAGCTTTCCTAGGCTTCTTGGCTATGGACTTCTTATGCTTAAATCGACACAGAGGGAAGAGCGGAAAATCGTACCTTAAATAGTGTTCTAAACCTCGAATTTAGAATGGAAAGGATTCTGGTCGATCGAAAGGTGAATCTCGCCGGAGATATGTGTTCTTTAGAAAGGTAAGAGTAAAAAAGGTAAGGATTGAGTGTAATCCTTATTTATACTGAAAATCGGAAACCA
This sequence comes from Arctium lappa, assembly GCA_023525745.1. Classification (NCBI taxonomy): domain Eukaryota; kingdom Viridiplantae; phylum Streptophyta; class Magnoliopsida; order Asterales; family Asteraceae; genus Arctium; species Arctium lappa. Next base: position 12,260,607 of record CM042056.1, on the reverse strand, counting down.
AATCGTCAGAAAATCCAATCGCCAGAAAATAAAATCGACGGTCAATGAGATTGACACGTGTCGTTTGTCAGACAACCACTCGAGTACACTCAACGAGAGTATGACACTTGTCCTTCATTAGCTGTCAAATTGTTTATTCTAATTTACATGACGTCATTATTCAGTTAAAAACGAATCGATTCGGTTCTAAGCAAATTACCCGCTTTTTCTTTTATAACACGTGTCTTAGTCTTAAATTTAAATTTCAAAAAGTTGCCGCTTGAATTTTAAATTTGGGGGCAAACTGTTTGGGTAAAAAATAACAAAGTACCTTTGTCGTACGACTAGAGATTCCAACAGTCCATTAGCCCATAGTCGTACGATCAGAGAAATAACTGACGTCCTTCCTTTGAGCGACTTCAACCATACTATCAAAACTCGTCCACGATGGCTGTCGTACGACATAATTTCGGTTACTAATTTGCAACATACTTTATATTATATTTAATGCAGGATTTCAATGACGTTTATGATGAGAGATGATGAAGGAAGACGTTACCAATAACAACAGATGCTATCATCAATATCAAACGGTTACTTTATTAAAGATATGCATTCAAGACTTGCTAACGGGCAATTGGAGTATAAATATGAAGATTGAACTTCACATTCGGACACATGATTCTCAGACCTTACAAGCTCAAAAGTTACGTTCTCAAGTTCTTTCAGTTTCTCTCGAAGTTCATAAGATCTACTGCTGTTTGTCACGCGACGCACGACCGAAGTCTAATTACACACGACGCACGACCAACTTTACTTTATTGTACTGTTTTACATTACATTTCATTTGTAACACTTGTTAACAAGGACGACGTCACTGATTGACGTCCATAGTGCACGATGACTCATACTTGTCCGCGGTTTTTACCCATTTTAGGGGTTTTCCGTGTCACCAATTCCCTTGTCTCATTTACTTCACTTTTATTATTGTCGTATGATTATTAAAGTTACTTTCTTTGGTTGGATTAAGCTCAACGCTTACCTTAAATTTTCCTTGGGAGATTTTTGGCATAAACAGGCTCCTAGCGGTCAGGCAATCAACAAGTTACACGATCTTCTTGCCTTGTTACAAAGTGTTCAGATTCTTCTCATAATTGCAGGGACAAATGATGGTGGCTCCTGGACATTGATGGGCACTTCTCGGTCATCAAATTAAAGGCGCTTTCGAAGAAAAAATTCTTAGAGATGGTGGCTATCATCCATAAACTCGTCGAAATAACCTTCTTCGTCTGAAAATCAATATCTTTGTTTGACGAGTTCTACTTTATCGACTTTCGGTCTGAACTGCTTTCAGTGATCATGGCATAGATTTGCATTTAATCTTATGTCCAATTTGTAACCAAACGGAGGAAACGTTGGACTATTGTCTCGTGAGATGCAAGTTCGCGTTATAAATTTGGAATCTGTTTCGGAAACGGTGGTCTCTTGAAAGCAAGTAATTGAGTGCTCGATTGAGAACCATCCAAGTGCTCAAGCGCTCTCTCCTTGGCTTCAAAGGATCTTGTAAGATTCTGTTTGGGCTATCTTTTATATAGTTTGAGGTCACTGAAATAACGCAATTTTTTGAGGTAAGTTGTTATCTGAAGAGGCCTCATTCGAGAAAATAATAGTTTGCGTCTTGGAATGGATCTCGACAATCTTAGATGGAGTCTCTAAAATGGGAGCAGTGGATCGTGGGGCCTCAACACCTCACTCCCATCTTGTAATTCCCACTAGGCTTCTCTTTTTGTGTGAGGCTCGGTTGCCCTTCTAGTGTCATTATTTTGTAACATTTCATTCACTTAAGTTTTGTTTTTACTTCGTTTGGCCTCTACACCTCTTAATGGCCCGAGTTATCCCCCTCCTTTTTGTTTAATAAAATTTGGTTGTCTTTCAAAATACATACATACATATATATATATATATATATATATATATATATATTGTAACACCCATATTTTCGCCTTGATAAGTGTTACGTAATCTGAACCATTCCTTTAAAACTACTCCAAAATTTCGACTAAATTAAAACTTCAAACCGTTTACAGCGGAATACTTTAACAATAAATATGTAACTTAAATGCTAACCCGTCCCATACCGAGTTGTGTTACAATATTTATTCATAATAGATGTCTGAACCAAAAATACTGAACTTAAATGGTAGTGGCAAGCCTCTATGTGTGCCATTTTTCTTTATCCAACTTGAAACCTTCTGTCCCTGAGATGCATATTATAGTCAGCTTATAAAGCTCAGTGAATTCATGGTTTGCGTGAATAAAATCATTTCACATCATACATATCAATTTGTAAACTTTGTATCAAATAATATGCATTTTATAAAAACATGCAACGCTAAAAGAAAAGAGATCTCATAAACTGTCTCGCCGGGTATGGGTCATTTTGTCCCTAAGACGCCCTGGGTTGAACTTTCTATTCCGTTCGATCACCCACTTGACTGGGTCGTGCCACTTGTCCGTGACTTACTGGTCAAATGCCCACCCGATAAAACTACATAAAACTTGCGTATGAAATAGCATGCTAGAGTTATTTGAAAACAAAATAAACACATAGCATGCAACTGATCATAAATAACATACATGTAGAATATATTGTATCATGTATGTAAACTGAAACATCATGCACACGTACACATCATCATACAAATCATATAATGCTGAAAATAAATTTGTACGTAGGTATGCATCCCATTGTAAGTCTCATGAAGACTCACCTGATTGCGTGTAGATCGGCTACTTATAGCTCTTGAATGAATAACCTACACATTTCATACCACCATATTCAATTAATGCCTTAGTTTCTCCAAAAGTCAACAAAAGTCAACCCGACTCGACCTAAAGTCAAACTCAAAAATCGGGTCTCTTAATAACTCAAGTATCTCCAGGTGATCTCGTCATCAAATTACTTGTGGGTCAAACGAGATAAAAGTCAATCATTGGTCAACGCCGTCAACCTCGACTAACTTTAGTCGAGACTCAAGTCTAAAACTCGACGACATCCTAAAACGTCAAAATAATCATTTATAATTTTATAAATCCATCTCTTCCAATTAAATCGTCCCAAGAATACTTAAACTCAAATTACGACGTTTTAATCTCACAATTAAATCATCAAAATAATTTAATAAATGTCTAAGCGTTACGCTTCATAACGACTCTTAACATCGATATATCCTTTTAATAAATAAAGGAATCATTTGCTTCGCATTAAAACACCTTAATAATATTTAACCAAAATATCACGCTTAAATCCACATTTGAACTTGATTAAATAATCTCATAAAATCTCCTTAGGAATTAATTAATTAATATTCTAAATAGATTAATATATTAATTAAATAACAATTTAAATCAATATATTAATTAATTTAGAAAATAAATTAATTAGTTGACATAATCCAAATAATTATACCTTTATCAACTTAAACCCAAAATAGGTTAAATACCCAATAATAATACTTGGTTTCAAAAGTGCAACTTGAACAAGGTTAATGATTCTTGTAAGGATAATAACTTGAGCTCATCCCAAAATAACCCAAACACGATTTATAACTAACCCTTTTTTTTCTATTCTAAATAAAACATTTAATAAGTTTGAGGGCTAAAACTGACAAAACCCTAAACCTATCAAACTCAACCCACGTTTCCACGGGAGAGTACACCAACGATGAGGTTATCAACAAAACAAAACGTAACTCGCCGAAAAACTAAAAACCCACCGTTAGGTTTCGTTTCTTCATCGTTTTTGATGATTCTTTTTGCAAAACTCTAGAAAATCATTTTCCTAAACCATAGGAACAAGAATCAAGGAAAACCATCAAGTATTGAGTCTCATTTTCTCATTTAAAAATTGGGTTTTAAAACTACTCGAAAATTAGAAAAGAAATGCAAAATCGGACACTCTAAACCAAAATCTGAGACATAAGGCTACTAAGGTTCGATAAAGGACTTAAAAACGAAGCTAACCATATAAAGAACTCGAAATTTGGTTGTGTATTTTACCTCCAATCGTCAATAAACGGAGATTTCGGACGATCACTTTGAGCTCCGATTTCTCTTTCGTTTCTCCATTTTTCTTGAAGCTTCTTGAACGAAAAATGAACCCCATTGTATTGTCAATAAACGGAGATTACGTTTTTATTCACATTTTCGGTCCGGGTCCGATAAAATAAAATTCATTTTATTTTATTTTATTTTATTTTATTTTCACTTTCACTTTTCACTTTTCCTTTTCTTTTCATATTTATTTATTTACCCATTTTGGGGTGTCACATATATATGGGTGTGTGTATATGTAAGTAAACTTGAAAGTTGAAATGTTGTGTGACATGTCATTTCAGTTTTTTAACAATGCTCGAACTCAAAATAATAATAATAAATAATACAAAAATAAAAAGTTTAAATAGAAAAATACAAGCACCGGTATATATTGTGGTTCACCCAAACTTGTTTACTCTGTCTTTTTCTAGCCCACTTTAGAAACCATGATTCGCTACCTACGATGTGTTCTTTTACCGTGAACAAAACATTTACATCATGAGAAGTACACACTCCTCTTCAGCAAGAGTTTTAATGGATTTATATACACTTGAATTCAAATCACTTATAATGACTTGGTTATTACGATGGATATAGACTCGGTTTAAACAAAAAAAAAATTATGATTGTTTTTAAGTTTTTTTTAACTCTTTAATATGAAAGAGTATCGTCAAAACTATGAGATCAAATAGCCTGACACAAGTTATTGAAATGATCGTTTGAAGTTTTGCAGATGTTTGATTTTGATTTTTCTACACATTGGTTTGTTGAACAATCAGCGATCTAAACATTAAAATCTTATTTATACCTGATATGGATGTCAGCGTTGCAAACCTCCATACTTATAGAAAAAACTCCTAAAGCGTAAAGGTTGAAAAAAATTCTAAACTTTTAAATAATTTATTGAATTCTTCAAAATTAGTCAAACCATAATGGATCTTTGAATGGATCTCGAGACGGTATCGTATGGAGTTTATGAAATAGGAGTAGTGGATCGCGGAGCCACAACACCTTACTTCCATCTCGTAATTCCCACTATGCTACATTTTCTATGTCGAGTTCAATTCAGTTTATGGTATCTTTGTTTTATAACATTTCATGTACTTTTGTCTTGTTTTTGTTTAGGCCTTTACACCTCATAGTGGCCCGATCTGTATCCCTTGTAACCTTTTTACTGAAGAAAATTTGGTTGTTTTTCAAAAAAAAAATCAAATTTCTCTTTTTGTCCCCAAGAAACAATTACACACAGAGAATTTTTGATATTTTCCAACTCTTTTGAAAATCATTTTGTTTTTGTAAGTTCGTTTTATAAAACTCATATGCATTTTCAAATTTTCATTGTAGTTTTTTACCGTTAATAATTTTACTATGATGTAATAGGTTCCTATTTAATTTGTCCCTCAATTATTTAGGGCACGCTTCCTAATAAATAATTCTCCATGTTCTAGAGTGACATGCATCCTAATGCAACTTCTTAGACCATCCACACACCAATGACAAATCAATTGCAAACCTAATTGTAGTTGCCATATAGGATGTTCAATTGCAAGTGTTGCAATTGTGTTTGCAAGCCACGTGGCTTCCACCATCCATGTTTTCAATTTCCTATTTTTAACTTAAATAAACTAAATTTTATATAAAACAATATATTCTATAAATTAATAATGTTAATTTATTTTTTAATTAAATTAGTCATTCTCGTTTAAAAAAATATTCTATATATGTATATATTTTATTTTTTAAATAAAATACAATTAAAATAATTTAAACATTAAATTTTATAATTACCTAAAATTACAATTACACATATTAAAACATACAATACTGATAAAATTACATATATTGTAATTTATAAAAATTACATATAATATAATCTAATACGCACGATTAATAAAATAACACATATAAAATTACATTTTTATTCATCTAAAAGTTGTCGAATTTTTTTATCGTATAATTTTCGTTGTTGCTCATTTATTTAAACTTAAAATTTACATTTTAATTAAATAAAGAATTATATATCATGTTATTAACTAAAAAAATTAAATGCATATAATAATTTATAAATTAATTAATAAATGTTCTAGTATGGACCACTTTTGAAAGTGTAGGTGAATTACATATGTGTAGAAGGTTATTACAAAAGCTGATGTGACACAATTGAAAGTGTAAATGAATTGTAGGGATGCGGATGGTCTTATGTTTGTTGTCCACTTTCTAATGCAATTTTCATGATTGACTTTAGCGCCACTGATTCTCAAATACAACTATGATTAGTTTTTAGTTCATAAAATATGTCGGATTTCGTAGGAGATAAGATTATGAACTGTATTTTTTTTAATAAAAACGTTTTGGTATGTTTACACCAAAAAAAACTATAAACCAAAATTATTCATATGCAGTATGCACACACATGGTCAAGGATATAGGTGGAGTCCAACTGGATTCGACTCATTCATATGTCAACCCAACTTATTTGGTTTAGTCAACAACGGACTCAACCCGGTTCATCTAGCTCACTTCAAAACAAACAATATAAATCTCAAGTTGACTTAATTATACTTTTCTTTTTCTTTCCAAATCTTTTACTAAAATTGCATTTTGAGTTTTCGTCCAATATTGACGTAAAAGATTAAACAAACTATTAAGCCATAAGTTTCAAGGTTTGGTGTTCTTTTTTATACACCATGATGATAACAATAATTTTCAAATTTTTTTTTGAGGGTATTACTAGGAACATAACAAGTGGAGAGGGAGTGGGCCTTGTAACTATGAGGATTAAAACATGTGGCTATAAACCACAGTGTCGAGGGCCAAGGTTAGCACGGTTAATGATATCAGCCCAAGTATTAATTACATGGCTTTGACTATCAACTACAAATTGATTAAAATTGAAACCATTTAGGCTTATCGTCTTATGCCCTAAACTAGCTTATAACAACCACATAAAACGATGCTCAACTTGATCCAACCACACACATAAAAATCTAAGAGAGAGTACAAAATATACCAAAAATCATCGTTGCAACCCAACTCCAACCATTGTATCCCTATTATCAATTTTCACAATTTTCACTAGGTTTTTATAGAATGATTCATGTCCACAAATACTATATATTTAAAATTAGGGATGTCAACGAGGCGGGGTTGAGACGGGGAACGCAATCTCCAGCCCCAACCCCGATTCATGTATCTCGGCCCCGGTCCCCGACGGGTACGGGGAATCAAATCTTGTCCTTGCTTTCTTTTGGGCCTATCCCCAGTCAATCCCCAACCCGGTAATTTTTTAAAATTAAATCAAAAATTTTAAAAATAATTTCGTTAATCGTGATTTGTATTAAGAAATGAAATCATTGTTTTTAAATAACACTTAGGTGTCGTTTGTTTTTTAAGAGATCTAAAGTCTGAAGTCTTATTTTAGTTATGATTAATAAGAGGTGGTGTGTAAAAATGTCTGAACGATTCAGACTTAAGAGTCATTAAGAGATTTTTAAAAAAAACAAACAACCCCTTATTGTTATTAAGTTAAGAAAAAAATGTATAAAATATCTATATCTATCTATCTATACTATATAATGAAAAAACTAAACTTTTGTACAATTACATTTACCACTCTTTTACAATGTTACATTTATCATCCTTACAATTACTTATTTAATTACTTTATATCCCTTACTTTTTTATTTTACACTATTATCATATTAACACAAATAATCATATATTAACAAAAATACAATGAAAAAAATACGTTCATTTTTCTACAAATTATACCATTATAATCGTCTCGTCAATACCTACAAAACGAGCCCAATATTGAATATTTTTTAATTTAACCGTACTATTAAATATCATGAATATCTACGAAATAATTTGTTTTTTATCCATATGTTTTATTTTTTTCCACCGTTAGCACGTTAAAAATACATAATCGTAAAATACGTTTCATTCTTATTATAAATTATATTATTATAATTTTTTTCGTCAATAATTGTAATATAAACTAATTATTGAATATCTTTATGGGTTTAGGTTTCATAAGTTGTTATTCTTATGTCATGATTGATTGTTGATGACATGTATATAAAAAAGTAACATTAATTGTTCGTTATTTACTTACATTCCGCTGCATCGCGCGGGTATATGCCTGGTAATATTTAAAAAATTAGGATTGTATAAGTTATATAAAAAATAGAAAAATATATATATTTAGGGGGCGTTTGGTTCATTTTAAGGAATATGAATGAAAATGAAAATGAAGTAGAATGAGAATAGGAATGAGCATTGCATTGATGTTGTTTGGTTAAACCAATATAATCAATAAAAAATATTTTATATAATATTTTTAATACAAATATATGTCGTTCAACACGAAAATAAAAAATATTTTTCATTCAACATCGAGAGATGAAGAACGTATGGGAAAAAGTGACTGAGCGGGAATAAGATTTTCATTCCCCCCAATTTGATCAGGAATGAAAATTAATGGATTTGAGATAATGGGCCCATTATATTTTATCAAAACAAACAACATTTTTCATTTCCATACTCATTCCTTACCCCTCAATACCTCAAACCAAACACCCCCTTAATATATACGGGGCGGGTTGGGGAATGTATTACTCGGCCCTAGCCCCGGTTTAGACACAAGGGGATCCCCGGCTTCGGTACCAGGTTTTACGGGAAATCCCAGGCCCTAGTCAAAACGGGTCAACTAGGTTTATTGACGGGTTAGGTACAATTACCATGCTTACTTAAAATAAAAATGAATTAAATAAGCCGAAAGTGTGCCACGTTCTCAAACACTTTTCCCTTATTGATGGTGATGGGAAATTTTATAAAACATGTCCCTCGACTCTGAGAGATTTTACTTCTAGACCCAAAATTTTAGAAAACAACATTCAACCCCCTGCGCATTATAATTTTTACCAATTTACATTTCAACTATCTTTTTTAATTTTTTTATTTCGTTTTCTCAAATTTGTAGGTATTGTAGCAATGATGTGTTACCTATAATCCACCTACCTGGTCATCTTCATATATCATAATTCATAAAATGATGTATACATTAGATGAAATCTTAATTATGAAGGAAATTATGTAAAAATGGAATCAACTTTCACCTAATTCCTATTTTAGAGAACTAACTTTTAAAATTATAATTTAAGGGCTTGCAGCAAAGTTTATGTTTATTTAAGTGTCTCACTGACTTATTGACTTGTTGATGGTGACATGGACCAAGTATTTTGTTGACTAAACATTCATGTCATAATTAAATTTATAAAATTAAATTTAAAAATGATGATGTCCCATTATAATCATGCCATGGTGTACAAAAAAGAATTAACACGTCATAAATTAAAAATAGAAATAAAAAGAAAAACAAGTTGAAACCCTAAACATAAACAATCCGCCTCCATCTTCTCTATTCTCTAATGTCGCCTCCCAAACCCATGTTCTTCATCTACATCTATCTATAATTACTTTTTTTTTTCTCTTGTTGTAAATCGTCCAAGCCAAATTGATTCTAGATCATTTGTTGCATCTGTTGTATCAAGAAAGAACTTTGTGAATCTGAGTTTTTACTAATCAAATAAAAAACGTTCAACTCAAAGGAGACTTCAACGGAGGGTTTGATTCACGAACTCGATGATTCAATGACGAAGGAACCTTCAACAGATCGATTCAAAGGACTCGAAGAAGCCATCAAAAGTAGGTTTTGATTTGAATGCACAATGTTTGTGGATTTCAAAACAACCCATCAAGAGGATCAATTCAAATCAGATGCAAAGAGAAATCAAGGGTTTTGATTTGATCTTCAAAACCCATATTCAAAATGGGTTTTGTATGAAAATGATTAGGTTTTTCTATTTCTTGTATATCACAAAGTTCATGATTTGTAAAAGAAATATGGGTTTAATTACGTTTTTGTTTCTTTTTGATGTTCATCTACATCCAAATTTTATTTGGTTGTTCATGTTCATCATATGCAAATTGATTAAGAAACCTTCATACTAATTATTTTGATGACATGGAAATTAGTTAATAATGTAGATTTTCTTTTGCCATGTCATTTGAAGTTAATCGGTTACCTGCTGAACAGGTAAACTAAACCCTTAAATAAGCATAAACTTTGTTGCAAACCCTTAAATGATAATCTTAAAAGTTGGTTCCCTAAAATAGAAATTAAGTGAAAGTTGGTTCTATTTTGATGCAATTTATCATATAATATAATATCATATATTATATATTGCTCCAATATATTATATATATCGTTTTAAAATGAATAAATGTATGTGTGTCTATAGAGCTTGGTTTTATCATAACATGATTCATATAATGTTAATATATTATTGTATGAAATGTTGTTTTATCTACAACTTCATTTTTAAAATGAATGTAATAAATTTATCAAAAATAATAATTTTCAAATGTATAGGATTATTGCTATTTCGATTATGTTTGCAAATTAGCTGATAAATAGTTAATAAGTGAGTTGATCAACTAATCACGTTTGACAAAACTAGTTGATAAGCTAGTTGAAAAATGTAAAATGATCAAAAATGATATGTTAAAAATTAATCAGTTTTAACATTATATAATATAATTAAAACAACTTACTAATAATATAACATTTTAATTAATACAAACCAGATAGTAAATAAATTAAATAATAGAATTTCAATTTGATTATTAATTAAACAGAAACATACACACGTGCACACACACACACATATATATATATATATATATCACATATATATACACACACATAGATAATTATAGATGTAGACTTGTGTAACTTAATACGTAACACCCGTGATTTCCTAATGTTGGTCGACGAGCGACCAATGAAGCAGTTATCGGTCAGCAGAGAGAACAATCGGGGAATGACTCGGCACGAGACTTGGCCCGCGTAAGTCGCAGTTATGTGCAAACCAAAAGCACACACGACTTGGCCCGCGGCTTGAAGTCGCGTCGAAGGCCGCCGGAAGCGGTCTGGGTGTTTAAATCCGATTTTTCTAGGATTCTTCTTCATTTTCTCCCATTTCCTCTTATTCAAGGCGATTTTGGCTTTTCGAAGGGCGATTTTAGAGACTCTTGGAGCAAATGAAAGGAAGATCTTGGAGAAGGAATAATCATAGTGATTGGTTTTGCATATTTGAAGAGGTAAGTCATTTGAGTATTTAAGATATATGTTTGGGTTTCTTTAGTGGATTTGAAGCTTGGAGTAATGGTTGATGTCTCTTTCATTTGGGTTTTAGTTTTGAGAAATTCCTTGACGGATTTCGCTTGTGGATCTAATGTCTTCACCATTTTGATGGCTAGATATGGGATTGAAACCTATGTTTAACTTAACTTAGCAAGATGAGTTCAAGTTAATTTGTGAAAACGTTATACACGCCAAAAATGTCTATTTTAAAGTGTTTATGTGTTTTACATGAAATTATCAACTGTTGAACTATTTGATGGGTTTTCATTATTTGATTGTTTAACTTTATAGACCTTGTAAAACACCCACATTTGGGATTTTTAGGCGATTTGACAAATAAGTCATAAATGAAAGTGTTTTGATGATTTATTGTATAAATGGAGGTTATTTGGTCAAAATACACTTTTAGTGATTGTTGAAAATATGCATAGTTTACGTAATGAGATGTTTCGAAAATACAAACGTGTGAGTCGTTTGATTTTGGTCATTCCCGACCTTGTGAACATTATAGAAATCGTAAACCTTTTGGTTTTTGGCCGAAGGCCAATTGTGACTTGAGAGACAAAGATTTTGGGAAAATATGTAATTTGGTTTATGTAACCATATCGACTCACACATTTGAGCCAAACGTTTATTATGCCTTTTGGGTTTAATTTATACTCAGATGAGTCTTTGGAGTGTTTTTTCAGTTTTAGTAGCTCGATAAGGAACCTTTGACGTATGGTGTACTTAGTTGCATCTTATCGGAGATTTACATTTTTTAATGCGTTAGTTTATTCGTTAGGGTCATGTAACGTTTTAGACTGTAATGCATTAGATCCATAGGCATATGAGTCAGTCAGTTGATTTAATTGGGAACCTTATCCCTGTTTTGGAACTGGAATATTCATGGTTAACAGGGACTCGATTTATAGATCGTGGGTGGTTGAACACGATGCCCATGTAATCCAACATGTTTATTCATCGTGGAATTTTAGTGTTTGCGTTTGAGTCTAGTGAGTGGTCCACAAGTCATGATTTTTTTATGTAAGCTTGCGGTAGTGCTCTGCAGAGTCGTATACGGAGCTAAGTCTTGCGGTGGTGCCCATGGTGAGCCGGATACGGGGACTTGTGACTTTTGTGGTGACACTCATCTAGAGGTTGAGTAGACACTAGGGTCATTTGGGTATCTTGCGGTGGTTGCTCAGTGGAGCCGTATACGGGGATCCGTGGCCCTATGTGAATCTCAAGGACGTTGATAAGTGGCTTAACTTTGTGTGACCGCCACATTTGAAGGAATCGAGTCTCCCCCGTCACCGCAAGGTGTTTTTTTGGGTATTGAGTTTTAGTATCCATGTTTTCGGTTACGTTTTGTATATATGGATTATTATCCATGATTTATGGGTTGAGTATTATGTCCCGCCCGTGTTTTGGATGTTTCGGGGTATAAAGTTTTATTCGTGTTTTTCTAAATTGGGAGTTTGATTTCTATTCAAGTTTTGAGTGAGCTTTGGGTTGCATCACTTCATGAATGATTGTTTTTGGTATTGGGGGCGTTCAACTTTAAAAATGTGTGTTATTGGAAAATGAATCGTTTTCATATTTAAAGTAAATCATTTTGAAAGATTATAATTTAAGTTGCATCGTTTCCTTTTAACGATATATTTTTTTTGTGTTGAAAACTATTGAACTAATTAGGCGTTAGTCTAATCTTTTTATTTGTCGGCATGTGCATCAGGTTCCAATTGGGAGAATGGTACTAGCGACATTGTGAAGAGATGAGTGCTACTAATATGCACGAGAGATAAAAGATTGGGTGAAGTCTTCCGCATATTTGGAAATAACAATGGTTGATGGTTTTAGTAACACCCGACCTTTAATTAGTCCTTATATAAGACTTTATTTAAATTTCCGATGGTTAAATCTAGAATCGTACTTCAAGTATGGACTTGTCGTAAGAGATTTTATCATTTTTTGAGGTATTATTGAAAGTTTTAAATTAGTTGTTCTTTCCAAATTTGAGGGTATTACAAAATATAAATTTTAGAATTTTTTGATATTAACTGATGATTTTAAATAATCGTTATGCATGATATGCATAAAAAACAAAAGTTTCTCAATCGTATACATCTTAATTAAGTAATGATTTTTCAAAAAAAAAAACATTTTACTAAAATTTATTGTTTATGAAAGAAAACAAAAATAACTTTAATATTTATATAACTTACAAAAATATTTTTGAAACTTTTATATCTTATTTTTTACCCACTGAGGGACTGTTTGTTAATCTTTTAATAGTTTCATTAAGGGGTTGATTGTTTAAAAAGACCTTTTAATGACTCTTAAGTCTGAATCAGTCAGATTTTTTTATATTCAGACTGTTTTTTTTCTCAACTTTCAGAACCTCTTAACTCTTAAATACATCTAAAATAAGTATTGACCTAACTTCTTAAAACATCTTATCGCCGCATCATTTCATATGTTTTTATTTCTCTCAAAACGTCTCCAGACGTTACATAAACAAACAATCTTATTGATTCAGATTTCAGACTTCAGCAACACTTCTTATTAATCAGAAGTGAAATAAGACTTCAGACTTCATACCTCTTAAAAAAACAAACGCCACCTAAGAGGTAACCTCTGAATTCTTAAGAGGTGAATCTCGTTTGACAAAAAATAAGTTTACCTCTTAATGGATCCAAATTCTTTTGAATATTTTTATATCTTGGGTCTCTGTTAACCATTCACGACCTAATTTCATTTTGAACAATTACCAAACAACCATATTTTATTATACATTATATCATAAGAGTCTCTCAATCATTCTGACCACTTAATCATTCTACACCAAACCATTCGGTCACTGTCAAACAGTCTCTGAATCTATTGAATAATAACAATGATGTGATTAATAATAATTTAAAATAATTAATATTAATTATTAACTTACAATTAATAAATTAATATTAATTAGTATTATTACGTCATAATTGAGAAGCAATATTAATTAGAATGAATTGTGGATTTGGTCCATACATTTTGATGTTCTTATAACTAAGGTCTCTATACTATGTTTATTATGGATTTGGTTCATATAGTATTCAATTTATCACAACCATGGTTCATCTGATTAATACTGTTAAAATAAATCTGTTAACTCATTTAAATCAAGGGTCATATTAGTTTTTTTTGGTCTCTTTTTGTATTTTTCCTATTAAATAAAGTAAAACCAATATTATATATATACAGGCCCGACCTTGGGGCCGTGCAGCCCGTGCGGCCGTACAGGGCATCAAAGTCGATAGGGGCATCAAATTTTTATATATCAGTAGTATATGTTTAATAATTTGGGTTTGGGCTCAAAAAAAAAAGTCCATTTTTGGTTATTGGTAGGTTTGTATTTTTAGTATCAAAATTGAAAGCCCATATCAAAAATCAAAGCCCATATTTGTTTATTGGAGAATGAAAAAAAAAAGTAAATAACGTTCTTAAGCTTTTGCCTTCTAGCGTCGATCGACTTCGACTCTTTCGATTTTCAATACAGCGTTCCACTTCCAGAGGGCACAGGATCAAGGTCGTTAGGCCGACGATGTATGGACCGATGTTTGTTGTCGGCCGTCGGTGACTATATATACAAGATATACGGCCGATTCACATCACCGTCTCACGTATGCGACCAATTTAGGCATTTAGCAAAGGCAACTCTCAATCTTTTGTTGTTTCTCAAATCTCAAGTGGATTTCTTCTGTTCTAACTTATGTGCTTTAGTTCTCAATATTTCATTGTCGGTTATTCACTTCTTCGGTTCTTCCCAATCTGTGCGGCTGTACTTCTGTGGAACACTAAAAGATTGCTATTTCTTGTTGAGTTGTTTTTTGATTTTCTTCTCAAGTCCCACTGTCCCAAGTATAATTTTTGTTTCTAAACTCTAAATTCATTGTATTTCCAATTTTTGTGTGGTTTACTGATAATTGATAATTAAACCCTAGTTTTAGAAATTTTTGTGTGGTTACTGATAATCTATTTTATTGTGTTTAAAATTGATAATGGTGGAAATTTGGGGAAAAACCCTAGTTTTAAGAAGATGAAATTAAAGCTCATTTGTCAATGGCTTACTGATTTTGACTTATTTTGACAATGGTTTACTGATTAGATGATTTTTGTCAATGGCTTACTAAGTTACTGATTATGTCAATGGCTTACGACTTTGGTTTACTAGTTATGTCAATGGCTTACAACTTTGGCTTACTGATTTTGTGATTTTTCTCAATGGCTTACTGAGTTACTCTGGTCTTTTGAATTTTGTTTACAACTTTCGTTAAACTAATTATAGTTTTTACTTGTCTTTTAAGTTGCAGATTGAAGTAAAGGTTCTAGTGTACCAGTACTAATTTGGAATAGGGAAAACTAGAAAAGAACGAAGCACGATCTTAATCCAGATTTTATCCTTCTATACTCGACTAGTAGTAAACATGTTTCCTATATCACAACCTTCATGTGCACAAAATAGAAAAAGAAAAAAACAGCAAGAAATTGCGCAATCTTTATAGGGATCATTAAATAGATATTTTGTTAGGTTTGAAAATGTGCCTGAAAATCTCAATGAGTTTGTTGACAATACTGAAAATTCAGTTGATGATTTTGTCGTTTCATTTACTTAAAACCGCTTAGGGGCATTTTTTTAGTATCTCGCACAGGACATCAAAACTCTCTCTCTCTCTCTCTCTATATATATATATATATATATATATATATATGCTATTAAGAACTTCATAAATCATGAGATCCAATTTAAATCATAAAAAAATTAGTTAAAAAAATAAAGTATAATTTGATTTAAAAAACTCATTCTCTTCTCTTCTTTGTCATCTCTTTTCTTACTCTATGACATATAAGCACACACAATTAAATATGCACCAAATAAATAAATTGTGAATATATTTTTTTAAAATATTGGTGTCATGTAATTATTAAATTTATTTATTTTTTTGTAAATTTAATACTGACAAGAAACATTATTTGAAAAATACCAAATCATCATTAACAGATTAACATGACATAAATAAATGCAAACTTTGTTCCAAATGATTATTTTGAAAGTCAGGACATGTAGTTTTCCTATGATATTAATTAGTTGATTTTGGATTAGTAAAAAATATTGGCTCCATTTCAACTAGTTATGTTAATTCTATTTGATAAATTAAATAATAATCTAAACTACTAAGAGCATCTGTAAACATGTTCATCGTAATTGAGATTTTAGGGATTTTTACTTCATCAAATTCTCTATAATCTTAAAATGGACAAAATAGGAGATATGTGGGGAAATTCTCTAAATTTTGATCTCTCTCAAAAAATGATTACTTACGAAAGATAAATTATTTTTTATTACGTATACCAATGAAAAGCTTTGAAATTAAATATTTAGTGGAGAGAAATATTATTTTATTAATTGTATTGAATATTTTAATAATATAATTAGTATTGTAATATATTCAAAATGAAGAATCTGTTGGATGTCAAAGTAATTTCTCTTTGGAATTTTTAAATTTTGATTATCCATTTCGAGATGCTATAAGAGTATCTTCAACAAATTGTCAAAAATGAATATTTTGGGGATTTTTTGGTCCAACATATTCTCCAAAACCTTCTTCAAAATTGATAAAGTATGAGAGAAAATGTGAAATTCTCTGAATTTGAAGATTTTGCCCAAAAATGATTATTTAGGAAAAATAAATTATTTTTTATTATTCATATCAAGGAGAAATCTTGATATTAAATGTTTACAATAGATAAATATTATTTTATTAATCATTTGAATATTTTAATAATATAATTAATACTGTAATCACCAAAATGAATAATCTATTGGAGATAAAAGTAGTTTTCTTTAGAAATTTTGTCTTTTGATTTTTCATTTGTTGGAGATGCTTAAAGAACATTTCCAAGAGATTATCCAAAATGGATAAAATTAATATTTTAGGTATGTTTTTTTTTGCGCTAAGAGATCATCCAAATACTTTCTCCAAAAATTGGAGAAACTACGGGAGAGAATGTAAAAATTTTCAAATTAGGAGAACTTCCAAAAAATGATTAACGACGAGAGACTAGTATATATATATATATATATATATATATATATATATATATATATTTAATTATAATCATGCCAATAGGAAACTTTGAAATTAAACTTTTAGAGAGAAAAATAATATTTTATTAGATGAATGAAATATTTTAATAATATAATTAATCTTGTAATAGTTAAAATGAATAATCTCTTGGAGTTAAATGTATTTTTGATTAATAAAATTTGAAGTTTCATTATCCATTTTGGAGAAGTTTTAGAGAATATTTTGAAGATGCTTTAAGAGTATCTCCAACAAATCCTCTAAGTGCATCTCCACCAGATTTTCTAAAATGAAGATTTTGGGTATTTTTACAATAGATTATCAAAAACCTTCTCCAAGATAGAAAAAGTATGAGAAATAGAGAGTGAAATTCTTCAAATTTAAAGAACTTTCAAAAAATTGATTACTTATGAAAGATTTTTTTTTTAAATTTTCAAATCAATAAGAATCTTTGAAACTAAGGTTTTTTTTAAAAAAAACCCTCTTAATGACTTTTAAGTCTGAATCGTTCATATCTTTTTACACACCACCTCTTATTAATCATAACTAAAATAAGACTTCAGACTTTAGACCTCTTAAAAAACAAACGACACCTAATTGTATAGGAGAGATAAATAATATTTTTATAAAAGGTATTAAATATTTTAATAATATAATTCATATTGTAATATCCAAAATGGAGAATTTTTTGAAAATTTAACATAAATTTTATTTGAAAATTTGAACTTTTAATTATATATTTGGGAGAATATATTGGAGATACTCTAATAAACCAAAAATGACGGTAAAAAAATAAATAAATGATTTAGAGTAAATTACAAATTTCGTTCTTGTGGTTATTGAAAATTTTGGATTGGGTCTCTCAAATGAAATAATTACAAGTACAACAATCATGATTTCACTTTTGTTACGGATTTGATCCCTTTGTCTTAACTCCACTAACTGTTATTTTGTTAAGTCATAAGTAATATTGTCCTTTTACTTTTTTCTTTAAAAACATAAAATATTATATATATACATACATATATATATATACATACATATATATATATATATATGTATCACCAAGTCAACAAGTAATATAGAAGATCATCCCCTCCGAGGAAGGCCATTTCTGGCCACCACCTTGAAACCACCTCTACCTCCTAAGAAACTCTCGACTCAACCCCCCTTTTCTCTCAATGCAAATGCAATCTCAACAACTGTATTCCTGCCTTCAACCTCCAGTTCGACCCGTCGATATCAAGCTTTTACGATGACCCAAGTTTATGTTATACGATCGATAAACCCATAAGAATCTCGTACGAAAAGAGACAAACATGCCTTACACTGCAACCATCATTCGAACTCAGGTCACATGAGTGAGTCTTCATTGCAAATGGATCAGGATCAACACATGTAAGATCTCCCACCGAAGACAATTTATTGTTGAGGTTTTACCAAAATAAAGTCGAATCCATGGCTTCAATATCTTTTACAACGTTGTGTAACTTGACCCCAAGATGCCCTCATGGCTACAATATCTTGTCAACAAATAAAAAGACCAAAACACCCTTAAAGTTAATCGAACTAAAACTAACAGAGCTACGTTGAGAGACCTAATAAATAACAAAAGTGAAACCATAATAACCATCACTGTATTTATTTCATTCGGAGGACCTAATCCATAATTTTCATATAACCACCGGACTAAATCGGTAATTTACTCAATGATTTATTTGGAAGTTGGAACCATTGGAGAAATAGTAAAATTACATAAATACCCATTGCATGACCGGGTTGTTACTCAGCGCAATCAGGACCTCTTTGTCCTTTTGCAACCTGCCCCCCCTCCTGTCCCGCTAGCACACAGCACTTGTATCCCTCTTGGCTCATTTTATTCGACAACTTTTGGAGCTCATCTCTCCCTCTTTTCAATCTCTCAAATTTATCGATTTCACTGTTTTTTTTCTCCTCAAAAATCCAAAATTAGGGGTTTTGTTCGTTCTTGCTTCAATTATTCCAGTCGGCCAATCGTGAATCTCTAGTTTCCGTCCTCTCTCCTCCAATCTAGGGTTTGCAGATCTAAAACCAGTCATAATTCAACATGTTTTGGCATCTTACATCTCTATCTGCTTCTTCACCGGTAAGTTGTAATAGCACGATTCGTTTTTATTTACAGACAGATTCTTAAAATTTAATGTAAAACTTGTCAATTACTTAGTATGAAGTGTTTTGCGTGATTGTGTTAATCTTATATTCTTTTATTTTCCTTTTTATCTTTCCATTTCGTAAATGGATCCTGTTATGGTATTTATATTCAGTGTGGTATTCATTGGCTAATGAGTATGCCTTGTTGAATTATTGGACTCATTAGAGCTTGAAGTTAAGGTGATTGGCTCAGTGAAAATTGGGTTTGGTTTACATGATTAAGCATCTAAATAATGGTGATTGTTTTTTATTCGACAGCTTAACTTGGTTATGATCACTTGATTTTTAGTGATTTACTTCAATTGTCTGTGGTGAGAGAACCGTGGGAAATATTATGGAAGGATGTTAGGATATTTGATCTGTCTAATGAACTCATGGAGTCATGGGTACGTATGGGTTTAGGTGGGAATTCCCAGATGTTGATCAATGGAAGTTAACACAATGAAATTTACATCGTTACTGTGTTTGACTATGAATCATGTAGTTCATGGCAAATATTTTTTAGTTCATAACCAGGATCACATAATTAGGCCGATCCACAGTTTCATTTATCTGATAGGGGAGGCAAGGTGGATTTTGGATGTGAATATCAGTGTCATTTGTTGTTTCCTTTATCTAGTGGCTTGCGTAAGTATCAATGAATGGATCAAATCCCAACTGGGTCCATCGATCATTATAAAATGTGCACTGGGCCTGTCTTATTTTGTCTTGCAGCATTTTAGCTTTTATAGTCCGTATTTGTTTTGTATATTCTAACATATGGTTAATTATATGTTTAGGTCGAGGCTATCTTGGACAAGGAACATTTCACATTGGAAGAGCTCCTGGACGAGGAAGATATTATTCAAGAATGCAAAGCTTTGAATAGCCGTCTCATCAACTTGTAAGTAATCTTTTATCTTAGTCATTTAGAGTCATCTCCTTGTCCATCTAGATAAGCTGATGCTTCCCATAGTTAAAGTTTGTAATATTTCCATGAATTAGATTGCAAATAGGATGATAAAGATTGCATCATGAATACTCTGAGTGCTTGTTTTCAGCTTGCGGGACAGAGTTCAGGTTGAACAATTACTGCGATATATCATAGAAGAGCCGCAGGAGGGTGCTGATAGCCAACGTATTTTCAAGTAGGTCGTTTGGTATCACTTGACACGTGTAGAAACTTTCAATACTGAAGCATCATCTATATCATTATTTTCTCATTATCTTTAGATTGTCTTGTCCTATACAATATTTGGAACGAAGTTGGTTATGTCTAGTAATTTCTGTTACACGTGTAGGTTCCCTTTCATTGCTTGTGAGATCTTTACATGTGAAATTGACGTGATCTTCAAAACTATAGTGGAAGAAGGGGAGGTTTGTCCGTTAATATTCCAATTTCTAAGTTATATTTAGCATGAGTTATTACAGAAAATTGTGCTTCATTACATTCTGTCTCACATGATCTCCTTCGCCCAAACTCAAACTTGCAGCTAATGAATTTACTTTTCTCATTCCTGGAGCCAACCCGTTCTCATAGTGCCTTGCTGGCTGGGTATTTCAGTAAGGTATGTTCTTGAAAGCTAGATCTATCATTATCAATTGCAAGTTCAATTGGAGAGAGGGAAGGAGAGATAGAGCGCGTTGGGTTACTATTCGGCATAGTGGCTGCGTCTTTATCGTTGTACTCGAAAATATTTTACTGTTCATGGGTTCAAAAGAGAAAAAAACAGATGTAAAGTGACAACTGTGTAGTCCCTAACTCCCTATACAGTCTGCCACAAATGTAATTGTTGCCTCTTAGTTTTTTTTATCAGATGAACATGTAGGGTGTAGGAAGTTCCTACACGGATTTTCTCTCTCTCATATTTGCTATATATTTTGTCAATCATCATTCGTCTGACTGTCAAAAACCATTGCTTGAGATATTTTCTACCCTGCTGTAGGTCGTGGTATGTCTCATGTTGCGGAAGACGGTTCCACTTATGAATTATGTTCAAGTGAGTAAACTTTTTTCTATATATGGCGGTGTCTTTTGATTCCTGTTCTGCCTAATATTCTTCAAAAAGGCTCAACCATACTGGTCAATCACTATTTCCATTTGATATTACAGCCTCTACTTCCATTCTTAAATTAGTATTCTTCTGAATTTGATCACCATACTTCACATTTTAGTAAGTTTTGATGCTTCTTTATCAATAGCACCAATGCTAACAATTACGTTGATTATCCAGATTATGGTGACTTGCGTAAAAAATAAATCTGTTTGATGGTATAGTTTAGGGCTTTTTTTTGAGTGTATGCTTTCTCCAAATTAATAGCACTTTTATTTAAACAATTTCATTTTATTGTGAGAGTAGTGGGTTTCTGGATGTAGTATTGAAATCTTACTAGTGTATAATCTGATGACCTTCTAACAGTTATGATCACCGCAACTACAACTTAAAATTGGGATTTTGAACCACTTGGGTTGTGGCGCACTGGTAAAACCTTTGGGGGATGTAGTGGAAAATCTCATCTACCCAGGGTTCAAATCCAGGCGTTGCCAAAGCCCTTGTGGCCATGGAGGTTCACCTGCGATGACTCCAGGCCATTCGTGGTCGCCCGGGGATTAGTCGGTGCGCGTAAGCTGTCCCGGAAACCCACGGTTACCAAAAAAATTTGGGATTTTGATGTCTTAAAAGCAAGGTTCTAAATGGCGTGAGGCGTGGCGGCGAGGCCAAGCCTCAAGCTTTAAGAGCCATGCCGAGGTCATGCGTTTTTCAATGCGTGACTTATGGCGGCAAATCTCTATATCATATATAATATTCTATATAAAAACATAAGTTTTGTACTATTACTCAATGAGTCAATGATAATAAACAAGTTAAATTAGGTTTATTAAAAACTAGCAAATAAGACATTAAAAATGTAAAGAAAAAAAATATCAAATATTGTATTACAAAACCCCCGCATTAAGCCATGGCATGCCACAGGCTTAACGTGGCGTGAGACACAAGCCTTAACCATGGCGGCTGTTGCGGCGAGTCTTTTAGAACAGTGATTAAAACTTAAAAGTAGCTACTAAAAGTTCACAACTGGTTACCTGGTGATTTTTATGGCTCATTATTTTCAACCATTTTATTTCAAAAGCGTCTTCAGATACTGGCAAGTTCGAGGACTTGCACGGTTTGTAGGGTAGTCATACAGTTTACTTTGGTTTTCTTCGTGGTTTCATACTGGAGATATTGTTTGTTCTATATGTCAACAGGTCCATCAATATGTTTTTCAACAGCTGGTTGATTTGATTGGAATAACATCTATCATGGAGGTCCGTACATTTCCTATTTAGGCTGCAAAATATCCATCATTGGGTTCATGCTTAAATAGCGTGAACTATTTTACTTTGAGCTTTATGATATCTCTTGCTTGGTGAATAATTTGTTATTCCGGTATTTCCTTAAATACAGGTATTGGTAAGACTTGTTGGAGCTGATGATCATATGTATCCAGATTCTGTGGATGTGATGCAGTGGTTAACAGATAGCAACCTATTGGAGATGATTGTGGATAAATTGAGTCCATCTGTGAGTACAGTTTCATATTTGGTATATGTTCATATATTATGTGTGTGTCAGTGTGTATATATGAACACTTGACAGCTGATTAGAATGCTTCCACATGAGACATCCACTAGTTCAAATGTTAGACAGCTCTCAACATAATTTGTATGCGTCATGTGTACGTAATACTATTGATTGTTTCTAATAGGCCTATTAGAATACTTTTACCAGTGACCTCCGCCAGTTCAATTGCATTTACTGCCAATACTTTATGAACTTCAAGGGTGCAAAAAGTTCGTGACAATAGTTTATCTGATATTTTTTGAATTCCATCTACAGACTGCCAATGGGCAACTTTGTCTGCCTTATTCTGTTCTCTCCTTCAAAAGTGGTTTACATTTTTATTGATCAAAAGCTTGTTATTCTTCTTCTAAATGTACTCTCTAATACTTCCTCTTCCTTCTCCGGCAGAGTCCCCCTGAAGTACATGCTAATGCAGCAGAGACTTTATGTGCTATAACTAGAAACGTGTCATCTCCTCTTGCCTCTAAACTCTCTACCCCAAGGTTTGTAGGGTCTCATATGCTGGAATTTCTGTTTAATTGCTCTTTCAACTACATGATATTCTTTATGGTTTTCTTTTTCCTCCAGTTTTGTTTCAAGGATTTTTGGTCATGCATTGGATGATTCACATTCGAAATCGGGACTTGTCAGCTCATTGTCTGTGTGTATATCGTTGTTGGATCCCAAAAGATCAGTTCCTTCACCTCCCTTTTATTCCTTTAGAGGTCAGCATGTATATGAGTCACCTGTGCAAGTCAACCAGGAGACTGTAGGAGCAATGCTACCCAAGCTTGGTGAGTTTTGTACATACAATATCTGCTCTTGTCATATCTTATTATCTTTTAATCTTAAGCTGTAGTCGCACTTAATTCTCAGCACTGTTCCATCCCTAATCTTCTTCACTTTCAGATGTATTCATCTTGAGTGCTGTATGAAAAAAAGTTATGGCAGTAGGGCTTAAAAGTTACTGTCTGAATTAAATATGCATAATCAACAGACACCCAAAAAATTTCAACTCACCCTAAACTGCTTTCCAAACTGTATATGCTCTATACTGTAGTACAAAAAAGATCATTATTCATTCATTCTTAGGAATGGCAGTTCGAGAAACGTGGCAGGAAACTTTAGTTTAGAAGAAGGTTGTGCTTCTTAGCATGGAGAATAAGATACTTTTTGTCTTTTCTTTTGACAGCTATAACCATCCTGTTTCATAGGATTTTACTTTTCTGGTACTTAAGTCTTGTCGATTGTCTTCTGTTTCCATGCAAAAATTTCCACTTAAAATGTTTGATATGTATGGGGTTACCCGAAATGGTATGTTTCCATACAAGATTCGAAGCTTGAACTTGAGTAACACAAAGCATACCATAGGCCTCCAACTCTAGTAGTACCAATTCACCATTCTTACCGTAATTGGACAGTAGCATGAACAGAAGTTACTGGGAAACTGTTCGAAGTTATTGTGTACTTCTCTTGTATAACAAGACACTTTGCGCTCAGCTTCTTGTTTATGCCACCTGTACAAAGCTATAAATGAATTCAGACTGTCTGTATTATAGGTAATACTGGTAGATATCTTTTGGAGCTGTCAACAAACTGATACACTAATGTCTCTAAATAAGCTTGAACTCACGACCTAAGGGTTGTAGAGATGCACTGGTACCATTGGGTCAAAGGCCACTTGGCAAGAACTTATGACTTGAGAAAACTCATGCCTCATTTAACAAAGTTTTTGTTTTTTGATTAAAAAGGCAAAAACTGGAAGAAACATGTGTGAAAACGTTCATATTTTAAAAAACTAAACAATTTCCAACTTTTGTAAACGACGGTTATAAATTGTGAAGTTGATTTTGATGTTTTCATGCTTTACAAACAATATGCCTCGATTTTTCTGATTTAATGAAATTAAGCTTTTAAACCTAGCAAAATATGATTCTTTTATTTTTGTTTTTGATTTTAAATTTTTTTTTGACAAAAGAAGCGGTCATTCCAAACACACTTTTGATTTTGCTGTGAAACATAAATCACAAACACTATTTACGATACAAAAAAATGTAAGAACATCAAAATAGACTTCAAGTAGCATCTTCAGAATTAGAGTTAATATTTTTAACTTAAGTTGGGTTGGTTGTTTTTTTAAACTTGGGGGGAATTTGGGACAAATTTCAGCTTAGTGGATCATGCTTGTTACTCCAGTCCTGCTTATCTAAATTGTAGTAGTTCATGAATGCTGTAATAGGCACCATACTTGTCATGTGCTGAAAATAATTCAGATGTGCTGAAAATGGTTCAAAATAGGGGCATGTTATGGTGATGCAATGGACATTCTACAGCAATATCCAGATAGCAGAGTGGTACCATTAAGACAGATCTTTGCCACCATAACTTGGACATTGAATACATTCTTATGTTTCCCTTTTCTCTTTTCAATTTGAACAAATTCAGTTATCTGTAGCCAGTTAAAGAGTAAGAACTTGTTTTTTTACGATAAATAAAATGTCTTGCTAATTCATCATGGCTAACAAAAAGGTACTGCTCAATCTTGGCTGGGATGATATTCACAATTGCTGATAGTTGTGCTAATTGAGTTACGTTTTAGTAGGCATATTGTGCTATTTAGCTTTCTGATGGCCTGCCAAATGTTTCAGGTGACTTGTTGATATTATTGAATGTGTCACTTGATGAGAAGATCTTGCCAACTACATATGGCCAGTTGAAGCCTCCTCTAGGGAAGCATCGTCTAAAGGTTGGTTTACTTAGCATGTTGCCTTTATCTGTTGCATATTTTTATTAGGGTAGATTTGTGTTGATAATAAACATGGTTTTTGGCTGAAGTGGTGCAAAAGGGTAAGATGCAGGTTTTGGTTGATACCTAGGTCTTTGATGTTATGAATCTTTGTACTCTATGAAATATAAAAATAATGCAAATACTATGAAAAGAAAATTACATCTTCTCGTGTGAGACAATTCTGATGTTTAATGTGTACTTCTAGTTGATTCTTCTCACCAAAATGTTGGTTCTTTGTTGTTCTCATTTCACTTCTCATGAATTTGTGATATTATCTGCTTTGCAGATCGTGGAATTTATTGCCGTTTTATTGAAGACTGGGAATGAAATTGCAGAGAAGGAATTAATCAGCTCTGGAACTATACAAAGAGTTCTTGAGCTTTTCTTTGAGTAAGACACCACTAATGCATCTGTTTTGTGTGTCATGGTAATGTACATAGGATAGTTATGGTGGTTAAATGTCAAATGCTCGACCATGGTAGAATTAATTAGATTTATATATGGCTTGCACATATTCTAATAATTTATTTACTGTTAATTGATGCAGGTACCCATATAATAATGCTCTGCACCATCACGTCGAGAATATAATATTTTCCTGCCTAGAAAGCACAAGCAACACCATCATTGATCATCTGTTTCAAGGATGTGGCTTGTTGGTGAAGATTCTTCAAACAGACAATGCACCCTTCCTTTCTGGAGAACTTAATCTGGTAACTGGTGGCACCTTTTGTGTTGGATGAACCTATTGGCTAAACAGGAGTAACTACTCATAACATGAGGCCAGTTGATATAATTTGGTTTAATCTGCCTTTGAAAATCATCTATGTATGAACTTTGATTGGTTGGAATTGCTAATGATGCCACCCAACTATACTAAATGTTACAAAGTAGCCACCCATTTTAGAAATATTGCAAATAGGCCATCCAATTCAATTGTCAAGTATTAACCACCAATTTCTGACCAAAATCTTGCATGGAGTCCACCAGACCTCATGTAAACAATTATAACTTGGCCAGTAAGTTTTAGTTTCCATTTTGGCCTTATTGTGAAATATTATTTCTATTAAGCTTTTGGAACAATATGCTGTTAGCGGCTTAACATTTGTTTTTGTTTTTCTTTACCTATTGTTATAATAATAGTTAAATTTGTATATTGCTAAAATAATCAAGTAACTGTCTTAAACTTACTGGGTAAATTTTTATGACCTGTAGAAGTTATTTTCTCTATTGTATTCCCCATCATCTCAAATTTCTGAGAATTAACAACCGTCTGCCAAATGCACACCAGAGCACAAGAAATCTCTCATAATTTCATGAAAGATGATGAAGGAATCGGGAGAAGATGATGAAGACAATCAAGATTTTAGACCAAAATACAATTGCACTTATTTAATTGTATATCTTGTTACAAAACTTAACGTAAATTGTTTTAATTAGTTTTAGGTACTATTATATTTTATAAAAATGTTAGTTGATAAATGATGGTATATCATTCCAAAAGGTTATCTGAAAGCTTTATATAATAGCTAAAATTAGAATGAGAAGTTATTACCTTGGGGACCATTCTGCAACATTTTCATGAGCTCTCTTGGACTCTGGCAAGATTTGGCCAGAAACGGGTTATTCTTACTTAAGGATAAAGTTTGCCTGCCTATATGTTATTTTTGTTAAATGAACTTACCATTTGGTAATTGTTATCATATGGTGTTATTCCCTTTTCAATTTGAAGTTGAAGTTAAAAATAAAATTCAGATGTTCCGTCCAGTTTATCTCATAAATATTCTTTACATTAAATACAAAATTCTTTTTAAAAGAATGCGTTATGATTCCTGTTATTTATGCAGCCTACGTTGCCCGCTGCTGGAAGAAATGCACCCCGAGTTGGGAACATTGGACATGTCACACGCATTGCCAATAAAATCATGCAGTTGGGGAATAATGATGGCCGCATTCAGATGCATATTCAGGTGTGCTATTATTTATGGAAGGATTGATAAAACATAACCTTTTATAAGTGCTTGCTACTTCTTTTTGGGGGCAATGTAAATCACAACTTAGTTATGATCTGAAGTTTGACATCTATGATGAATTATGAACTATTGGAAACATGCTTCAGTTAATATCTTTCTGTATGGTTATAGTCATGTATAAAGTAAGCCTCAAGTGGTATCAACTGTCCATTGGGATCCATCTTGCTCCCTTGGAGCTTTTATAAAGAGTTAAAATGGATCTTTTAATTGCTTGATGCTTTCTGATGCTGACATAGTATAAAGGGCGAACTGTTTTCCTCCCCTTGATATCATGTTAAAATCTTTTCATTCTGGTATGCTTGATGATCAGAGGTTGCTTTTACTGTCTTTTTAGTTTTTAACTTATAAGTCTTGTAGGTGGTTTTGAAATCTTATACAAAAGTTCATGCAACAATAATTTATTTACAAGTATTTATGTTAATTATGTATCTTTATTTTTCAAATGTTATTCTTGTGATATAGGAAAGTAGGGAATGGAATGAGTGGCAGAGTACAGTTCTACATGAACGGAACATGGTTGAAAATGTGTACCGATGGGCTTGTGGGTATGTTTCCTGCACCTGCTACGCTGCTATTATGTTTTGCCTATCAAAGTATGCTATATTCTGTTGATTACTACACATTGGTTTAGTCTATTTGCAGGTGTATACTCTTAAAAGGACATGTACAAGCAGAGTTTCAATTGCTGTTAAAGACAATTATAGCACATTATTTGTTTACAGAGAATAATTATGGCATATTCTTGATTTGAGCATAAGAGACAGTTTAGGAAAAGGATAGTCTGGAATTAAATCATTAATGAAGGGAAAGAGGGTGCTAAAAGGATGGGAACAATATGTTGGGTTTTTTGCAGGGATATGGGTGTATATGTGGGATTTGGATATTCTAAACACGTTAAGATATGGGGGTGCGTGTATATATACGAGTATGCAAATAATTTTCTTTTAATTAGTACAGAAAATGTTTATGTATAAACTAAACAAGGCTTAGTTAACCCTTGTTAGGCTTTTACTTTTACTTAGTATGCCCATATAACTGTCGAGGAACAAGTATTGTTGTTTTATTCTTTTGTAGCCTTAATACTTGAGTTTTACCTTAGATTTTTAGCTCTAATGTCTTCCTTTTTTTATTATAAAAATAAACCAAAATCGCCTCTCATATCTCCATTTGGGTATCCTCCTCATTTGTGGTGAGCTGTTCAGGGATACAACCAATGCCTCACAGGGTGTGCACCACACTGCACCCCCAAAAGAACTATCCCTGAAAGCACAGAATTTAGATTTTGAAACTAACTCTGCAAGTGTGAAGGGATATGTTTGTTTAGTTAAAAAGTAATCTGGTTCTATGGCAGTCTGCCTACAAATACGTATGTGGATGATACATATTAA
The DNA here is from genome assembly GCA_023525745.1 of Arctium lappa. Lineage (NCBI taxonomy): Eukaryota > Viridiplantae > Streptophyta > Magnoliopsida > Asterales > Asteraceae > Arctium > Arctium lappa. The sequence continues at coordinate 12,231,230 of CM042056.1, read as the reverse complement.
GCTTTATTTTATTTTCCTGCAAACAGAGTATTAAGGAAAATGGATAAAGTTGGGATGTGATGATATGGAGCATTTAACCTTCATATATCATAGGTGTGTTATTCAATTTCATGATGCTAATCTATTTTTCATCTTTTTGATATTTTCAGTCGGCCAACTTCAATACATGATAGGAATAGGGATAGTGATGAAGATGACATTCATCATGACAGAGACTATGATGTTGCTGCTCTAGCAAACAATCTAAGCCAGGCATTTAGATACAACATGTATGAAACTGAGGAAGGTGAAGAGGTATGTTGAAGCTCCTCTTGTATTTGTACAAATGTGTGCTCTCTTTATAAAAATTTGATGTCATACAATTGAGCCTCTCCTTATTCTGATTGAAGGGACGTGGAACTATTGGTCGAGACGACGAGGTAATATTTTTGTCAACGTATTCATTTCTGCAATTTTACAAGGGAGATTACCACATGAGAGCATGAATTGTTTTTCTCTTCCTTTTTCTTTGAATTGTGATTAATCATAATATTTACTCCCTCCGTCCCAAAATAAATGTTCACAATGAAAAAGGTACACAGTTTTAGAAATGTGTATTCTTACATTTTTTAAATTAACTAAATGACAATTTCATCCTTAATAATAGAGGAAGTAATTAATTTCTCTATCTCATAATTAAGGGTAGAATTGGATAGTACGTACATACTTTTGAAATTGGAATGCTTATTTTGGGACAAACTAAATGGGACGCTTATTTTGGGACTGAGGGAGTACTATTTTTTATGTTAGTATGATTCTCTGCAACTGCTGTGATGCTGATAACAAAATCTGTATTCAATTTTGAGATGCAGGAGGGTTACTTCGACAATGAATCTGCTGAAGTTGTCATATCATCCCTGAGGCTGGGTGATGACCAAGGCAGGTAAGTTTCTGTAGATAAATCTAGAATCATCTACTCTGTCCCATTAAAATTATGACTATTGGCTAGGTACATGGTCCCAAGAACATTTCAGTTTTTTGTCAAATGTCTAAAACACTCGTTCAGTTATGGCAAAACAAGGGAATCTTGTAGAACCAAATCATTATCATCCATCCATCTTTCATAACGATGACAAAGAAATGGTTGTAACTTGAAAATATTCACAAGGACAGAAATATTGTGATTTTAATGGGACATCCCAAAATTGAAAAAAAATGTTGCCATTTTCATGGGATGGAGGGGGGTCTTTGCTAATTGGTTCATAAAATGATATCTGGAGTGATATGGCGGGACTGGACAGAACTAGATTGGACTAGACGGGCGAGAATAAGGTAGGCAGGTGAAAGAATCATGGAAGTTTTTAGGGTTTTAATATAACATGGGTAGTTTAGTAATTTACCAATCTTGTCCATCTCCCTAAATTTTTGTTCCACTCAGTACCGTCTTGTCCTGGTTTGATGTCGTGCCAAACGTGGAACACCAAGTTTTTGTTCTGTCATGTCCTGTGTACTAAACGCACCCTAAGGAAACTGGATTGGATTGATGCTAATTAAATTAATTCCATTATACATAGAACACATGACTAATATTTATCATCCATGGTTTTGTACTTTTGTAGCATGAAACTGTTGGTATAATCAATTAAATTTGAAGTTGTATCTAACTTGTTTCTTTTGTTCATGCAGTAGTTTGTTTACAAATTCAAATTGGTTTGCTTTCCAAGATGATAAAATGGGGGATGCACCCATGAGCACCACCTCCCCTTCTGAAATGATGGATGAGATCGACTTTAATGCAGCATCTACCGGTGGTATCAGCGGTGACAACGATGATTTGGTAGTTGGCGTGGATGAAGAATTTGTCGATAGCAAAAATTCCAACAACGTTATAGATTCTAATCCCAATCGAAGCCCAAATCCTTTCAGTGAAGACTATGAAGTAAATGGCGGTGGAGACTTGAAAATGGTCGAGAGTGAAAAAACTAGCGCATCTGATGCTGGTTTTTTCAGATTCGAGGCTACTGACAACGAGGATCTGTTTGCTGATAGGCCTATGCCGGAATGGGTAGGATGGGGCGAGCCTTCAAATGTGGTGGTTGGTGGGTCCGGGGTGAACCCTTTTGAAGATTACAATAGTACCCCTAATGTCGACATCCCCACTTCAGCAGAGACGGTTAGCCCAGGTTCACCATCTCTACCCAACGGCACATCAAGTGACGGGCCAGCTGGATCACGTGATTCGAGCCAAAAAGAGGGTGCAGTGGCTTCATTGTTTGAAGAAGATGTGGAGTTTGTAGGAGTGGAATTAGATGGGTCCGAAAAGGCGATGGATAAAGCCCTTAAGGAGGGCGTTGTCGGGGAAGCCGGGGCTCTAAAAAGAAAAGTTACGCCCGAAAAAGAGAATGTGAATGAGAGCACGAAAGAGTTCAACGACAGCAACTATTGGAGGGTCGATCAAGAAATCGCGGTTTCGGAGTGAAAATTTGTTAAGTTTGTGTATGAAATGAAAGTGATGTACAGTATAATTTTGTTAAAAATGGACATAGGTTAATCTGAATTGTTGAATACTTGATTATTACTTTTTATCTTGTTATTGTTGTTTCTAATCATGTTTTATAGATTATGGGGAGGTTTTGTACCATTTTGTGTTTTTCTAGTCTTCTACTTGTAATTCTTACCTTCCAATACCTTTTTTATAGATACTAGATTTTTGAGGGTTTTAGGAGCCGTTTACCAAATGATTACCGGGTAAACACTTGCAGGCAAAAGTCACTACTGATTACCGGGTAAACACTTGCAGGCAAAAGTCACTACTGTCACTTATTCTAAGAGGTAACATTCCTTGCCATCAAAATCTAGATTGATGGTAAGCGTTTATAACTCGGTAGGTGTTTACCGAGTAAGGTGCCGTTTGTTTTTTAAGAGGTCTAAAGTTTGAAGTCTTATTTTAGTTATGATTAATAAGAGGTTGTGTGTAAAAATGTCTGAATGATTCAGACTTGAGCCATTAAGAGGTTTAAAAAAAAAACAACAACCCCTAAGAGTCATCACCCTTGGTTAAGATTATTTGATCCTTGTCTTCACTTTTATCGGGTAAGATTCTCGGTCCTTGTTATGTTCACCTAGTAAGGTAATTGAACCAGTAAACGGCCCCTTGTGATTAAAAAAACGAAAATGGATTTATGAAGGTTTAATTAGTGAATCGTTTCCCATTGGTATGTTTTTTTCATTCTTGGTGATATTTGAATCAATGACCTTCCGGAAGGTTGAGCTTTAACTGTGACATGGGTACTATTGGGCCAATGACTTTGGTTCTCGATCGTTTTTGATGATACTATTCTATGACCAAATCTATACTATATTATAAAAACGGTATAAAAAACTCTTAATTACAACATTTTAAGCACAAGTTACAACTAATTAAAGCCGATTACTTAATTTACAACTTCTTAATGCTTTGGTACAACCTTTCCAAGCACAGTATCTCACATAATCATCTATTTGTGGAATGAATACTCATTTATTAACATAACTATTTGTTTTTTTGGTGGGGGATTTTATAAAATAAATTTTATATTAGCATAATCTATTTTAAACGTAGATTTTACATTTAAATCTATATTAATGAGTGTAAAGAAAATAAAATAGAAATGATGTAGATATAAAAATATTCTTCCATTTTTTTAATATATTTACATTTAAATGTAAAATCGAAAATGAAAATAAAAGATTTTAAAATATTCTCTACATTCACTATAAATATATATAGCTTCTCTATGTATCATCCGAGTAAAAGAAGAAGACGAACGATCGGGTGTCAATGGCGAAACCTGCAACTGAACAAAAGGTATTCCACTATATTTTTGTTTCTTTGAAAAACTATTTTTTTATATTTTTCAAAATCCACAATCATATTTTTCGAAGTAGGGGAATAAGATATATATACATATCTTTATTTTTATCGATTAGTACTATGAGGTATTGAAGTCAATAGTCAGATAAATATGTTGTGAGACATGTCGTTTGAGTTTTAAATAATATAATACAAAACTATTACCAATATTATTGCACAAACTCATAACAACAAACGATTAAGAATATATGCAAGTTAACCACTTATGAAAATACATTCGTTTTTCACATTGTATTTCATTAACTTTTAACAAAGAAATTACGTTTCATTTTAACTCGGTTCAATATTCCAACAAAAAATTTATCCTCCCGTACAATGCACGGGCCCAACACTAGTATAGAATTAAGAAGGATGATAAATGACTTGAAATCAATTTTTTAATCTAAGAAGGGCTAAACTTGGATCAAAATTGTTGCAATGATGTTAAAGGGTTGTTTACCAAACGCTTATCCGTGTGAGCATGACAAAGACCAAGAATCTTACCCGGTAAGAATTATAGCAAAGATCGAGATTTTTACCCGATAAGTAAATGAAAAGGCTCTTAGCCGGGTAGCATTTGGTAAACTAAACGGTCTTCCGATAGCCTATGGCCACCAGTTTGAAGTAAATCCACAAAAAATCGCTTTCCTTTGGTGCCCGAGTTTGAGAAGCTAATCAAGGAAAAAAAAAACCACACCATACCGTCATGTTAATTATGAAGAGATGATTAAATTGCCAATAACTTAGGTATTTTTTGTTATATAATCAAAGGCCCATAAAGTCGTCCCATATGTTTTTTTTGTCGAATTTCACTGTTTCGAGTGATTTTTTTGAGTTTTTTTGGTTGATTTTGAGGGTTATTTTCGGTTTTTTTGGTTGATTTCAAGGGACTTTTCGATTTCTTTCGGTTTGATGTTCCTTATATTTTCTAATAGAGAACCACTCAAAGTTTAGTGGCTGCACTTTCATACCCCAAAAAAATTTACTTACGAGAGTAGTGGAATAGATACACGGGACCCCACTCAGACATGAATATGTCCACCCGTTGATCAATCATTTGATCAAATACTTTTACTTGGCAAAACCCCCAATTGCTCTTTTGTACTACTTTTACTTTAAATCGATCATTCAATCAAGACTATAATGCAAAAAGATCGGTATGAAAATTGTAAAAGAAGAAATACAAACTATGATAATAATTCTTAAGTACAAATTCTACATTTGAAATAAAAAAACAATTAACAAAAGAAATGAAAAGCAATTAATAATTCATACATTGATTTTTTTTTTGTCATTCAAAAACATTTACTAAACAATCACTTATCATTCAATATTTCATCTAAATAGATAGTTAAAATGACAATTTATGTTATTTAAATCATTTATTAAGCGCACAAAACAATCAACAATTAATTATTTATCAGATAAATATCTCTATCTAAAATATTTCTTAATAAATATATACAATATTAGAGCATCTCCAACAACTATGTTATTTTAGAAATTTTGGAGATTTAAAAAAAGTTTCCCAAATTTTTTAGTTCCATTCATCATATCACTTGAAAGAACTCAAAATCCCATTCACAACTCTATTGTCAAAATTTTGTACCAAAAATTCACAACAAACAGAGATTGAACAAAGGATCTGCTTCAATAAAATCATGACAAAATCCTCTAATTTTCTAAGTCTTACACAAGATGAAATTTGATAACTACTCACATGAACAAAGTCTAGTGTCTGTTGAATTTGAACTCAAAACTTTCATGACATAATCATCATCCATCCCTCCTCCTTTCTGCCTCATCTCTATCACCTTCCTGTGAGAATTCGAGTGCACCGAAGGTATAAACGTCGGACTTGCCGCCGGCCGGTACTCCGGAAACAGCCGCCCGGATCTGTACCGGACCCCACAAGCGTTGCACAGCGTTTTCGGCCCCATTGGACCTTCTCGCCACTGTGGAGTTTTGGTTATCTCACAATGGCTGCATTTCTTGACTTCGTTAACGGGTTGTTGATAGAGATTCCGTCTCTTTTTCCGCTCCTTTTGAAGCGGAATTAGAAAGGGTGACCTTGACCATGGATTATTGACGGTTGAGCCTGATCGTGACCGCTTGGTTCGACTTCTAACGGGAATCGCTATTTCGGTTCCGAAGGAGACGGTTTTGCTGGCTGAGCCAGAGGTGCGACGTTCAAGGACTGAATCGGGGCTAGGTGCTTCAAAGGATCTTGGCATTGGGTACCGTTTGTTTCCTTCCGAAAAAGATGGTTGTTGCGGTTTTGGTTGAAATTTGAAGGTCTTGGAGTTAAGAATCGGCTGACATTTTGGTTGGCGAGTTTCGTCATTCTGAGGAGAAAAACACCCGATAACATAAATATAAGAACATGTACCATCGATGAATTGCTTAGGAAACGAATGCAGAAAAACAAAAAGCACGAACAAAGGGGTTATTTACTAAACGCTTACCTGGTAAGTGTTTACCAGGTCACTTTACCTTTCGGATAAACAAAACAAGAACTGAGAATCTTACCCGGTAAGAACAATGACAAGGACCGAGACTTCTTACCCGGTAAGTGATAGTGACGACTCTTACCCGGTAAGTGCTTACCCGATAAAAATGTTATATACGATGTCGTTTTAATAGATTAAAATCTTACCCACTAAGTTAAGTAAAATATTGAATTTTACCGGTAAGCGCTTACCGGGTAAGAGTTGGGTAAACGGCCTTTGAGTGGTAGTTAAGAGGTTTGAGATAAATACCCAAAGAGTCATTGGTCCAAAGGTACATGAGTTACCGGTATAGTCTAACCTCCCAAGTGGTCAAGGGTTAAGTGCATTGCTGAGAATGAAAGTTATGGTCAGAAGGGATCTCCACCCTTGGATGGACATTAGGATGAGATGCACCGGATCAATTTCCGTATCAAGCGCGATTCATGAGTGGGTTTGAGATTTTAAAAGTGATCTAAGGGTCTAGATCTCTTCTTACCTTCTCATCTTAACTCTTATCATGAATCCGACGGTTAAGATGTGGGTTGCAAGGGTTGCAACCTTTTTAATGGTTGCAAATTAAACAACCCCTATATATATATATATATATATATATATATATATATATATATATATAAAAGAAGTGATTCGATACAAATATATAACTGTGAAGGTACTTTATATATGAATCTTACAGTTGGATTATGGTGAAAACGACCCCTTTCCGTGAGAACAAGTGAAATACCTTTATATTGTATGAAAGTTCATCGTGAAAACTGTGAAGGTACTTTTATATTATGTGAAAGTTTATCATAAAAACTGTGAACATACCTTTAAAAGCATTACACAGACTTAACCTCTACCCCAAAGGACAAAGCGGCTATTTTCGTGAATCTCCATCACTTGTGCAAAAGTGTAAGCAAAAAGGAAAAAAAACAACTTAAAAACTAGCTTAGTTTTCGTCATCACCATAGAAACTACTTACAAGAACGTGACATTCAGTGAGCAAATCTGCAGATCCACCACCACCACCGCCGCCATTGCCATTAACAACACCGATTTGGGAGACGGGTGGTAGCATCTCCCTGAAAACCTCCGACGGGATAGGACCAAGTTTCAAAGCCCAATCTTCGGCAAGACCATCTCCTTCCAAACTCTCCACCGGTAAATCCAAGATATTAAGTATGTCACCAAAACAATCATCATCATACACCTCGTGATTATAATCAATAATCCCACACATTATGTTATCCTGAATAATAAAACACTTACAATTAATAAGAGTTGCTATAAAAAAAAGTCAAAATTGATGCGTTTTATGCTTTCTTGATGTATATATTGTTAAGGGTAGAGAACAAACCAATTATAATTTCGTAAAATGCTATCAAGATTCAAGGGATTTTTATGTTTTAGTTGATGTATATCATAAGCAATATTTATAGGTAATTAAGGTTGAATGTTGTTGATAAGGCAAAGATATCTTAAGATATCTATGGCCAAAAATAGAAATTACCCACGTGGAATGGAGTGTTTCTTTGATTAGGGTTCGGATTAAAAAAATCCAAGAATTTATGGATATTAATACAATGTATATCCCTTTTTTCACGGGCATTATACCAAAAATAAAAACTTGTTAAACAAAACCAAAATATCCCACAAGAAGTAAGGTCGGGAGAGTACAATGTATATAGACATGAATAGTCTGATGTTGTTCAAGTGAATACCATCGGCTTGTAAATTATTATTACTATTATTATTTTGCGAACAAGAGACCCCAAAAATATGCAAAAAATAAAGTTTAAAAGAGTCGATGAAGTGCAACTGTGCAAGTACGCATGTTAAACAAGTAAGAACATTGAAATCATAAGAACAAGAAGAAACAGTTAATCGATCCATCCTCGTTAAAATGGGCACAAAAGCTACACCTCGCTCAAAATGCACAAAAAAAAACCAAGTCCGAGCCCGGGCCTAGTGAACCCAGCGAAAGCCCAAGGCTAGGCCTTAAAGCCCAATCAAGACCAAAATATTGGCAGCAGGCCCGGACCAAAAAGCCCCATTAAGCCTGGCCTAAAAAAGCCCTATCAGGACCTTTTTCAACCCCAAAGCCCGGCCAGCCCAGACCGGGTCTTTTTTATTGCTCGCTCAAAACGGGGTTGCACCAGTGCCAAAAAAGCGCGGTGGTCATTGTGCATCTCTAGTCTCTACTTCTGGCTACACCCGAGTCCTTGCTAACTTATCTTAGGACTATGACACCTAGCTGTCCCGAACCCTCACCATCCCGTCATTTATCACTTGAACCCCATTCCTCGAACCATAGTAACCATAGGTCCTCGCCCGTAATATGCTACCCTAATCATGCATCTACAAAAACTCCTATCCGAGATCATGTCTTCGTAAATGTCTACGGTCACGCAATCTCAACCGCTCATCTCACAAAACCCTTTCGGCGTATTCCTCCTCCTCAACACAACCCTTCGACCCGATGGGCTCTCGGCCCACCTTTAGGTTTTTCCATTGATAAATAAGAAAAAGAAGTGGAATGTTAGTTAAAATGTGTAGTGTTTGTGTGTATATGAACACATATTATTATTATTATTATTATTAAATAAATTGTTTAGAAAGATTCTGTTTAGTTAAAAAAATCTGCATGGAGAAATTAACGGGCAGTATAAATTTAGATTTATTAATCTTAATTTGGTTCCTTAATTTTTATATTCATTATTTTGATAATAGAGGTTGTTTTTAAATTTAAATCAACAAGTATGATGAATTTAAATTAGAAAATCCCTACAACCAACCAAATAAATATGAAATTAAAAAACCAACTTGAGATTAGTAATCCCAAATTTATCATACCTATTAATCTCTTCAAACAATTTTTTTTTATCCAAGCATAATCTTTCTAATTATTTTATTTAATAATAACAACAAAAGTATGGGGTGTTTGGGATTGCTTATTTGAGGTGTTTTTTAACTTATTGTGATTTGACACCGGAGATAATCAATTTTTTGAGTGTTTGGATGAGGAAAAATTAAAATGGCTTATAGCGGTGTCAAACCGATGAAAAACACTTTTTGATAAGTCATTTCGTTTTAACTTATCAACTTATTTGAAAAGTGTTTATCATTTTTTTTGGTTATTTTACAAGCAAATAAGCAATCCCAAACACCTTTGAATAACAACTTATTAGTTTATTACGTTTTGGTACCACAATAAGTTAATCCAAACACTTTTTAAAGATAAACACTTTTTAAAATAAACATAAGTTGTTTTAAATAAGCAATCCCAAACGCTATATAAACACAAATACATTTTTAAAATAACATTACAATGCTTTTTCCTCTTTACTAATACAAATTCAAATTCAAAAAAACAAGAGCATCAAACGACGTCGTACTAAAGTTCATAGCGTGACACACATTTTTGCCCTAGAAAAACACGATTAACTTTTGGTGGCGACTGAAAAACAGAAAATACGAAAGTGACGTTACAGAAACAAAAACATGGAACACCTAACTCTCTTCACGATTAACCAGAAGCACAGTTGAGAAAATAAAGCCCTAAAACTTCGCTGAAATCAAAAATGGCGAAAGAGAAACTCACCTGCGACTCCATGGCGGAACCAAACCCCCTTTTTACACCATTGTTGCAGTTTTTTTTACAAAATTTACGGCCACAAATTGAAGAAAAGGACAGAAAAATGGATAAGGCGTGAAGATGAGAGAGATAAGAGTGTGTGTGTATTGATGGATTAGTGTGTGTAAATATGACAGAGGGAGATGGAGGAAGTAAATTTAGGTTTAGGGGAAAGGGGGAAAATGGAGGAGGTGATGGAGTTAAGTTAATAGGGGTGATGGTGCATGGAATCACATGGTGGTCCAGACCCTAGATGATTAAATTTTGTACTCTCTCAAAAACATTAAAAGTAAAAACTTTTTTTTGTTTTCTATCTTTTGCTTTTTTATGTCTCGACTTAAAAAAAGAAAAAGAAAAAGAAATAATTTAATTTATATTTTAAAAAAATATATAAATGATAACTCATAAGCATAATTTCTAGGGAAATTAATTAAAATGCCCGTATTTGAACATCGTATTACCGAAATGCCCCAAATCTCGTCGACTTTGCCGAAATACCCTTTAAGTCCGGGAAATGTGGCCGGGATGAGCATCGATCCCGGGGTTGTTGTGTTTCGGCCGGGAAAGGACTCGATCCCGGGGTTATGTCCGGGAAACCCGGGGTTGGGGGCCGGGATCGTGTACATGTGTGTAGATGCATATATGGGTGTGTGTGAGATACATATATGGGTGTGTGTGAGATACATATATGGGTTTCCCGGACATAACCCCGGGATTCCCGGACTTAAAGGGTATTTCGGCAAAGTCGACAAGATTTGGGGCATTTCGGTAATACGATGTTCAAATACGGGCATTTTAATTAATTTCCCTAATTTCTATATTTTCATTAATGTATAAAATTGATTTATAAGAAGAAAAAAAACAGCACATGTTGATTGTTTGGTAAGGCTTTCTATAATTTTTGAAAGCTAAAATTATATTAAAATCGAATTAAGTTTGAGTTATTTTTATTTTGAGGAATTAACCTTTAAAATTATCATTTTAGAGTTGAACTAAATTTTTTATATATTTAAGGTTCTCGATAACTTGTTCAACAGGTAAGTGGTTAACACAAAATGATGTAGTTTTCCTTTTTTAGAAAATATGTTTCAGAATTAACTTAAAAAAAGATACTCCTTCCGTCCCAAAATAAGTGTCCACATTTCTATTTATATTTGTCCCAAAATAAGTTTTTACTTTAAAAAGGTAGATAGCTAAGTTCTCACATTTACCCTGAATTAATGCACAAATACATAAAAGTTGTGAAGAGATAGAAACATTAAATAAGGGTAAAGATGTCATTTAGTAACAAAAATATGTAATAATTATACATGTCTAAAACTGTGTGTCAAGTCAATTGTGAACACTTATTTTGTGACGGAGGGAGTATTTTTTATCGGTAAAAATCACTGTCTCTTTTGTTTCTAACTCTAAAACTTCAAACCCTAAATCCCTCAGTTGAAACCTCTTACCATTTATGTGTTTCTCATATTTGAATGTATTAAATGTTTTTGACAATGCTTGATAGAAACTCGATGGGAGAAGGATAATAATTTGACATAATTTATTTATATTAAAAGAAAAAGAAAAAGAAATAATTTATTTATATTAAAAGAATTAGAATTAATTATGTTTTTCATCCTTGTGGTTTGTTAAAAGTTATGATTTCCGTCCTACGGTTTTTGTTCTTTTGGTTTGCATCTCATTGCTATTTTTGTCCTTATGATTTACTAATATATTGTCGTTTCGGTCCATGTGGTTTACAAATCTTTATTGTTTTATATTATTGCCTTATACTTAAAAGGTAGGAATTAGTCTAGAGACAAAAAAAATAATAAATTATAAATCATAGGAATGAAAATTACAATTTTAAACTACAAGAATAAAAATCGAAATTATTAACAAACCACGAGAACAAAAATCGCAATTTACTCATACAAATTATAAATGATAGTCATAACTCATAAACATTTTTTTTATATTTTCATAATTTATAAAATTGATTTATAAGAAGAATAAAAGGCACATGTTGATTGTTTGGTAAGGCTTTCTATATCATAAATGTACAATGTTGATAACTTCAAAAAAAAATATGTTTTAAAATTATTTAAAAATATATTTTTACTGGGTAAAGATTTGTCTATTTTGTTTCTAACTCTAACGTTGTGTTCTCGAAGTTGGAGAGAAATGAAAAGAAAAGAAAATAATTTTTTTATTGTTATTTAAAGTGAACGAAAAGGAAAGAAAGAAAAAAAAAAATAGTTTTTCATGTTCTTCTTAAACAATAGAGAAAAGAAAAAAAATGTAATTTTTACAAATATACCATTTAAAATATATTCTTTAAAATGAAATGTTTGGTAGTTTTGTAATTTTAATAATCTTTTTAAAAAGTTTTAATTTCTATCCATTCTTTTCCTTCCATTTCCTCCCACGTTTGGGATGAAAGCTTTGGGAGATAATTTATCATTATTTTCCTTACGTTTTTTTTTCTCTCCTAAAAAAGTTTCAAGAATGGGGAGTTTTTTTTTTTTTTACTTTCCTCCCCTTTCCTTTGTAAAAAAAGTTTCGAGAACACATCAATTCATAAGGATCCATTTGGTTTGATGAAATGATTTTGAGGGATTTGAACTTAGTGGAAAGATTTGGATTTAAAAAGATTTGAAATCTTTGGTGTGTTTGATTTGTAGAATTTGGAGATAGAATTGAAATCCATTATTTATAAAAAAAATTAAAAAAATCATAAAAACAATTAAATTACTTTTTTATTAATTGATTATTAGAAAACAAATATTTTTTAACATATTTTAAAACATTATTACATACATGTAACACCCTAAAAATAGGGCCAAATAAAAATTCGAAATTTTGGCAATATAACGTCTAAACTCTAAAATACTGGGGTCCAATATACCCTGTAAATAGAATGACTAAATAAGAGCAATTCCCCAATTTCATGACAACTAAAACCCAAATATTGTTGGGATAGTTTGCACCGAAGTAGCTTGCAAAATAATGGGACATATATATTACAACAACCTACTTAATCTATAATTAATTCAAACTAGATTAATATGGGTGTTGTTATTCCACCAAAAATCTCTCTCTACAAAGATTCATCAGTCATCTTGTGACCGTGCATTGTTATTTTTCTGTTGTTTCGTGGAATACATATTTCGATAGATGTTTGATAGGAACTCGATTGAAGTTCAATATTGTTGAAGATACACTTGGGGATCAGGTTATTTCTGTTGGAGAGCCTAATCAGTTGTGATGTGGGGAATTCTAGTGGAAAGATGGAAGCCCAACAAGAGATTGTAAGCAAGAACCAATGAACCCTAAATTGTAGCAAAAACGTTGGTGCATGAAGATCATAAGAAGGAGAAGTATATTGCACTGACATTGGTTGAGGATGTTATTTATTACAATGGTAAGATGGTTGATGAGTAATCAACATCTTCAACTTGTGTCAACTGACTATACTTCTCGTTCTTATGTTCTTCGTGTTCCATTAACGTTTTTGCTATATTTTGGAGCTGGCTCGCTTTTGCTTACAATCTATTATCAGCCTTGTAGACCTCTCTTGCTTTAAATATGTCAAATGGGATCCAAACTTGTGTTTCCTTATGCAGATAATGTTTTTATAAATACTCATATGTTTTTTTGGAAAGGGTGTCCTAGACTAATCCATTGACAAATTATGACAGTAAGACATCAGCCCTGATTAAACCTCAGTGGCCACAGTTGTTGTATACGCTTGGATTCGAACCTGGGCAAATGGGATGTTCCACCACATCCCCTAGGACCTTAACCAGTACGCCACAATCCTTGTGGTTCTCATATGTTACGGTTGCTATAATCAATGTCTTCAAGCATCTTCAACACATCCACCCATAGCCATATGTAAGTGGATATAGTGAAGATGGTTGATTACGTTGATTACACTATCAATAAGAACCTATTCAGGTGAGTTTTCTATGGTTATTTCTAAAAGTACTACCAGAGTAAGAAAATATTAATTTGCATCTCGATTGACACATTTCTTAGGATTAGAAGTCATTCAATTACTATTAATAAGAAATTTGTTATTGATAGTCTAGATTATATATTGTACACTTGATTCTCTTGTTCAATAACATAGGGCATTTTTTGTATTAGTGTTTAACTATCGTCTATTATTTTAATAAATGAATGTTAGTGGATGTATCAAGTAACAATCGACTCCATTGAACTCCATCCAGTCACAACAAATCAATGATTAATGTGGATATATATATATATATATATATATATATATATATATATATATAGGGAGAGAGAGAGAGAGGGGACGACAATTAAAAATAAATGAAAGTGTATATTTAGTGTAATAACTCAAATTTCATTTTCAAGTTACAAATAAAATTCACAATCAATTATTTTATCCATTATTGTGTTATGTTGAAAAATCAAACTATTGATACAACCAAAATATGTTATTTTTTTTATTTATCCAAATGAATTTTATAGATACTTCAATAATTTATAATTACATATACACACACGGTTGTATAATTAAGATGAGTTTTTTTTTTTTTCAAACTTCATGTGAAACACCTCATCAGTTCTTGAATTTCGATCTCTATAGTTTAAATTAATATGTATAGCAAAACTAATACTATCTTAATATATCCATGTCTAACTTTGATTTATAACAGTAAATATACACCTGATATGATATTTTAGATATTTATAAATTTTGAATGCCAAATTTTGAGTGTATAACAAGTTGAATTGACTTCTTGTCATGTTTTTCCCTACAATTTAACATTACACCTCCATCAACATCAAAATCATCGCCAACCACCTCCACCAACATTCAATATTTCATCATGCACATAATTCTTTAACCATAATTTCCCTTTTTATTAAGTTTTATGATTTAACCGAAGGGTTATTGATCCAACAATATTGAAGTTATTGGTAGAGCTTAGTCTTCCAAAAAATTAAAGATTCAGATTTCATCAAAGATAGTAAGTATGCCTGAATATTTGACATATATACATATTATATATTTCTAAAAAGGTTATATGATCAATATCTTTTCGAAAAACTATACATGCCACTAATCTCCATTACCAATCTGTAACTTCAGCTTAAGCTCGAAAACAATAAGGGGTCGTTTGGTTTCCATAATGGATTTGGTGGATTGGGAATCCATCATAGGAATTTGACCAAACTTTTGGTTGGTAGGAATTGGAATTGAGTCTCTCAAAAGAATTAGAATCTCCATATTTGTTTGGCAGAATGTAATTTCAGAATTGGAATGGAATAACAATAGATGACCAAAATACCCGTTATTGGATGTTGGTTAAATTGGATGTAAATGTTAGTTTTGTCCTTTTAGAACCAAATTATTTTACATTTTTTAAATGATGTAATTCAATTCATTCACTTATGCGAAATAATGATGAAATCATTAATATGTGAAGTTCAAAGGAATTTAAAGGATTTCATCCATTTCAAAAAATGAAGCAAACAAACAAAGGAATTGAAATTTGATCAAAGAAATTAACCATTACAATTTCCTTGAAATCCCTTGGATTCCATGAACCAAATAACACCTAATGGGGCGTTTGGTTTGCAGAATGAAATTTGATGGAATTAGAATCTATCAAATGAATTTGATGTAACACCCGTAAATTTGGGAATTTCCCGAGGTGTTATTTTAGGAGTCGGTTGACTCGTGGGATGTAAAGGTATCGAGATTCATGCAAGTTTTACTTTGGAATCATCGAGAATCGAATCTGGTTCGAATGACACGAGAAAACCGAAGTTTTGGACTACCGCGACTTGGCACGCGACTTTGACTCGCGGCACAAGTCGCGTAACTCACTGGATGTGAGTGTTCGGGGGAAACGGGCGGCTTATGCCGCGACTTAAGGTCGCGGCATAACCCGCGGAGCTCCCTGTTGAGCTAAAAACCCGATTTTCAGCCATTTAACCTCATTTCTCTCAACCCAAACCCTAAATCTTCTTCCCTCTTCTCTCCCAAACCTCAAATGTCGAACCTTTACCTATTTGGAGGGTTTTCCTCCTCAACCCTCATACTTCATCATCACTTAGCTAGTTGAGATCTTGAACCACAAAACCTTCATCTTCATCTCCTCACCAAGTTCTTAAGGATTTCATCTAACCCTTTCACCATTTGAAGATTAGAAGCTTATGGTTCGTTTTGGAGATCTACAAGTGTTTTGGTTGGTGATTCAAGCTATTGGTTGAGGTAATCTTCTCCTTCTTCAAGTATGGGAAATTAGGGGTTTGGTATAAGATGAAAAGTTCATGTAAATGTTTGGGGAACATTTCTAAAAGGGTTGATTATGATTGTTTATGTTTGGAAATGTGTGGATCTAGGTCTTGGAAGAATCGTGCTTATGGATTCAAGTTTCTTCAAAGGAGCTCAAGTGGGGTGAAATCTAGATTTAACCTAAATCTAGCAAGGTGAGTTCAAGTTGATTTGTGAAAACGGTGTACATGCCAAAATGTTTATTTTAAAGTGTTTTACATGAAATGGTTAACTGCTGATAAGTTGAGTATTTGGTTATATCCGTCTTTAGACACTCATGACTCATGCATTTTTGGTGATTTTGGGCTTGTTGACAAATAAAGCATTTTGATATGTTTCTTTGACGTATATTATATAAATGGAACCCATTTGATGTAAATGTCGTTTACATGATTTTGTACTTACGTCTATTTGGAGAAGGTGCATGACTGTGTCACGAGGTATTTTGGGAATTAAGAGTAAAGAGTTTATTTGGGAAATGGTTTGCCGCAATCAATGTTGAGTTTGTGTTATTATTACACTTTTGGGACGGTTGTGTCTTTGTCAGTCGGCTAAACGTGTTTTTATGTACAAAGGCTTTTGTTGGAAATTTATGTAAGGCGTTGGGCCTTTGGCTCGGTTTTGATTTAAACGAGTCGTGTGGACATTTGTACGGAGTTATAACCAGCAGGGTTTTTGATTTAAACGAGCAGTGTGGACGTTTGTCCGGAGTCATCGTTGATTCGTGGTATTTTATTTGGGTAATGTGGTATTTTTACCAAAAGGAGTTTTAAGTGGTTGACGACAAATGATGGTTTTAATATTGGGTTCTTCCCACGTATAATGAGGTTCGCATGGACCGCGTCATTTCCATGTGTCGGTATTCATTCTCGTCCATTTAATGGTCGTGTGAGTTTTGGGTTTAAAGACGTGTTCCGGACGATGTTTAAATATATAGATATTCATCTATGATTTATGGGTTGTGTGTCACGTTTCACCCGTGTTGGGTATTTCAAGTTATAAAGCGTTAACCGTGTTTTATAAAATTGGGAGTCCGCTCTCTATTTTACTTTGTAGCAAGTTCCGGTTTACTTTACATATATGCGTCTCATATTGAGATCCTCGTCTTTAAAGCAGTTTGGTTTTGGTTAACAGTTAACCCGGTGCCTCTTTCGTACAAAGTGCATTGTTATTGGTAAATGAGTCGTTTTCATAAGTGAAGCATATCATTTTGAAAGATTATGATTTTATTCGCATCCTTCCTTTCTAAATGATTTAATTATATATGTTGAAAACTCTTGAGCTCACTAGGCGTTAAGCGTAACCCTTTTATTTGTCGGCATGTGCATCAGGTTTCAGTTGGGAGTTGAGTTCTAGCAGTTCTATGAAGCGTAGAGCCTTAGCTAGACACTAAAGTAAGTAATTGGGGAAGTCTTCCGCAAGTTGGAGATAGCGACTATTATTGGGTTTTGGTAGCACCCGTCCTTTGTAGTTTGTATGTAAAGATTGAATATCTGTGTATTGTAGTCGAATCTAAATTGTGGTTGTAGATAATTCAATTATTGATGTATTTAGAAAATTTTAAATAAGTTGTTATTTCCATATTTGAGGGTGTTACAAGTTGGTATCAGAGCTTAAGTTTGAGAGAATTAGGTATTGATTGTAGGATGCCTAGACTCAAACTAGCGTTTTTATAAGCGATTATAGGTGAAGTTGCGCATTAGGAACCTCAAGATAAGATATGATGGGGTTGATCGAGCCACTAGAAACGGGAAACTTGTCGAGGGTTGCAAGGATGAGCATGTGCGGTACGTTCATAATGGCACCTGGCCAGTGTTATGGTGAACCTACATATTACATGTGTATACTTGAACTACCTTGGTACGATTACCGTTGGGATAGTGAGAAGGTTTCTAAGTGAGTAATCTAAGGAAACGCTGATGTCTATAACAATGTCACGTTTAAGTGATAGTTAAGTGTGTTGAATGCATTAAGTCGATCGTCTTGAGTAAGAATAATTGGTTGGAGTAGAACCTTGGGCTTATGGAATTGACGTCATACGAGGAGAGATTGTAAGGTGAACCGATAAAATATTCGAGTGTTGCTCTAAGAGGTGGAGTATCCGGATGACAATAGTAGGAAATTGAGATTGTTGTCCTAAGATGTTTGATACACTCGGATGACAATAGTATGTCGGGTTTGTTTTGGGAAGTGTAGTACTATGATGCCAAGTGCCGATCAGACTCATGCACTATATTTATTTCCGAAATAAATTTGCATAAACTGTTTCTTATGTTCGTAAAACAAAATGTGGTTTATATTATAAAGTTTTGATAGAGCATTAGACACGCACCAGATTTGAAACTGTGAGCTTAAGCATTCATGAAAATGTTTTGTTGCACGTAATTGCGAATTGTTATCAAAAATCTATTTATTCATGTCTCATGTTTAACGCTATTTACGGATATTGTAATATCCATGTTTTAATGTCATTTGAGTATTGGGCAAGTAACTATGAGATTTTAACCTAGGCATTGGATCTCCTCCACATATGTCAATGGTTTTAAAGGAAAAGTTATCCCCACGCATTGAGTCGGAATTTCTTGAGAATTTCAGTTTGTGAGAGTATTGTTGAAATTTCATGGAGTATTGTTTTATACGATGTCTTTTTATGCGTGGGTTTTAATTTTGCTTCTTTTAAGATTGCGAGTTATTTCGCGTCGTGTCCCGTGTAAATTTTGTAAAGCGCTATTTTACCTTTCATTTCAGTGAAAGGAGGAAACTCCTAAAAGTTTAATATTTTAAACGTGTTGTCGTTTTACATTTTTGCCGAGTAATGGAAGTTTGACGCCGATTGGTTTTCACGTTAGTAAGTCTTACGAAAATTCGGTTGGGTTTAGGGTGCCTCGTCTTACGTCATTTTGCGTTGCGTAAAATAATTTTGAGAACATGTGCTTATGCATCATGGTGTGCGTTAAATGTTGAATTTCATACAAATGTCATTCGTTGCATACTATTTGCATTTGGGTTTAGTTATAACGTTGGTATGAGTAAATATATAAAAGATTTACATCTTTTCAAACAGGACTTTTGTTCTGTTCATATTTCAATCAATTACTTTTCCCGTTAGAAATTTCCGCAATGCATTTATTGAGTTAGCAATGTGTATGTCGTTGCAGTTACTTTTTAGTCAAAGGTGTTTATCTGTACGATTTGAAGCTTTAAACTCGATTTGAAACTTGTTTGCATTCCATCATTTCTACCTGGCTTTGGGGGAATAAACTGTTGCATATGGGCTTGTTGATACTTTTGTGCTACAACGCCTTTTGGTTAAAGAGTAGGAATTTTAAAGTTAAGATTTTGGAATTCTCTTTTGTAGTGGTACAAACTTTTATTGCGCACGTCGAGGCGCATGGATTTATTTTCATGATTGATAATGTAAATTTTGCTACACACGTTCGTTACCGTTTTATTTACGTAAGTATTGATCAAATGAGTGGGAAATGGTTTTGTATGCATGGTGTTGGTAACCAGTTTTGAAACCTATCGAGTGAACGGTAGTGTATTTTACCGCGCGTTTAATGGTTATATAAAGCTTAGCATGTGGAAGTTTTATAAAAGTTGAATTGGCATAGTAATTGAAAAAACCTTGAACTCATTAGACCTATAGATTTGAACCCCTGTCGTGTGAGGAATGGTAATTAGGGACTAAGGGAGTCCTTGGGTTTTGAATCGTCGGATGATCCGACAGGTGGTCAGTCTTGGATTTTGGGTTTCGCTTTTGAATCTGTGCGCAGTGGTTTTAATGGAAGTAGTGGAATTAAGTTCCCCAGTGATTTAAAAGTTGATTTTGGTACTTCGGTAATCATGCGGGATAAGGTCTTAAGTAATTATCTGCGTGTAACTTGGGTTCGTGTTGGTGGATTGCTTGCCGGTGTAACATCATGGTTTATGTTGTTGGCTTACCGTCTTAGTGGGTTCGGCGATTAAAGGAAAATTTGGTGATCTGTCTGTCGGAAATGTAAGATTTGGAATCTTAGTTTTCTGTTAGGCGTCAACCTTAGTGCGACAATTCGTCTGGAATGGAATTTTGGGCGGAATGTCCACATTTTCGAGGTCACCGCTAGGTCCTAGGCGTCAACTTGTTTCCTTGAGGTCAATGGATCTTGGAATGTTCGGGATGTATCTCGGCTGGATGATGGAAATTGTTAACCTTTCGAAAATGGTTAGTGAAAGGAGTTGGGTAATGAGGATCGAGTATCGATGTACCCAAACATTCTTGGGGTGATAAGGATGTTACTTTAGGAATGTTGTGAGATTGGTGTTAGATCAGAGTTGAGTGATAGCCGAATTTGGGTTAGCCAGTTACCTAAAGGACGCATTGGTGCGCCTTAGAAGGACATCTTCATCAATATTAGGAGTGGATCTGTAGGAATCTGAGGATTCATGGGATTTGGGATAATCGACTATCTGTAGAGCGTAATGGTATGTTTCTGGTGGAAACACAACGCTTGGGTCTATATAAGTGTGGGAGCACTTGCAGACATTGTGTCCGGGTTAGCTTTGAGGAACGGATTTAAGGGTTGCGATGGTTCAGACCAAACTAGTCGTTAGGAAATTTCGCCAAAGGACAATAACTCTTTAGTGATGATGATTTTGGAGACATTTGGTGGGAATGTCGAGGTGGACTTTAAGTACAAATGAATTTTGAGGAGACTTTGATGCGTCGTAATCAGAAGTATCTGAGGGAATAGTTCGGATTGGGGTATTCTTGATGGAAATGACTAGATAAGGTCGTAAGTTGCTTTCGGGGTATTATGAGAACTCTAAGGTTGGGAGACGAACGTAACCGTGTGGGTAAAAGGGTACTTTGGGAAGTAAAGTGTTCGCTCGATTATTGGTATAACGTGCCCAAGAGGGGCAGTTGTTGGGAGTACCAGTGTAAGAGTTGTGATAGTGGTGCGGGCCATTGGGTTACGATAAATCTTCCTGCGGGTAAGGTCTTTTGGGAATGTGGATTTCGAGGACGAAATCATTCCAAGGTTGGGAGGATTGTAACACCCGTAAATTTGGGAATTTCCCGAGGTGTTATTTTAGGAGTCGGTTGACTCGTGGGACGTAAAGGTATCGAGATTCAGGCAAGTTTTACTTTGGAATCATCGGGAATCGAATCTGGTTCGAATGACACGAGAAAACCGAAGTTTTGGATTACCGCGACTTTGACTCGCGACACAAGTCGCATAACTCACTGGATGTGAGTGTTCGGGGGAAACGGGCGGCTTATGCCGCGACTTAAGGTCGCGGCATAACCCGCGGAGCTCCCTGTTGAGCTAAAAACCCGATTTTCAGCCATTTAACTTCATTTCTCTCAACCCAAACCCTAAATCTTCTTCCCTCTTCTCTCCCAAACCTCAAATGTCGAACCTTTACCTATTTGGAGGGTTTTCCTCCTCAACCCTCATACTTCATCATCACTTAGCTAGTTGAGATCTTGAACCACAAAACCTTCATCTTCATCTCCTCACCAAGTTCTTAAGGATTTCATCTAACCCTTTCACCATTTGAAGATTAGAAGCTTATGGTTCGTTTTGGAGATCTACAAGTGTTTTGGTTGGTGATTCAAGCTATTGGTTGAGGTAATCTTCTCCTTCTTCAAGTATGGGAAATTAGGGTTTTGGTATAAGATGAAAAGTTCATGTAAATGTTTGGGGAACATTTCTAAAAGGGTTGATTATGATTGTTTATGTTTGGAAATGTGTGGATCTAGGTCTTGGAAGAATCGTGCTTATGGATTCAAGTTTCTTCAAAGGAGCTCAAGTGGGGTGAAATCTAGATTTAACCTAAATCTAGCAAGGTGAGTTCAAGTTGATTTGTGAAAACGGTGTACATGCCAAAATGGTTAACTGCTGATAAGTTGAGTATTTGGTTATATCCGTCTTTAGACACTCATGACTCATGCATTTTTGGTGATTTTGGGCTTGTTGACAAATAAAGCATTTTGATATGTTTCTTTGACGTATATTATATAAATGGAACCCATTTGATGTAAATGTCATTTACATGATTTTGTACTTACGTCTATTTGGAGAAGGTGCATGACTGTGTCACGAGGTATTTTGGGAATTAAGAGTAAAGAGTTTATTTGAGAAATGTTTTGTCGCAATCAATGTTGAGTTTGTGTTATTATTACACTTTTGGGACCGTTGTGTCTTTGTCAGTCGGCTAAACGTGTTTTTATGTACAAAGGCTTTTGTTGGAAATTTATGTAAGGCGTTGGGCCTTTGGCTCGGTTTTGATTTAAACGAGTCGTGTGGACATTTGTCCAGAGTTATAACCAGCGGGTTTTTTGATTTAAACGAGCAGTGTGGACGTTTTTCCGGAGTCATAACCAGCGGGGGTTTTGACTGAGATGACGATTAATTTCGTATCGTTGGTGAGTTACATGTTTTGGGTGTGTGGTCATCCAATTGGAGTCATGTAACGTTAGACAGTGTTGTAATGGATCCATAGGCACATAAGTTCTGTTGGTCTTGTAAGGCCGGAGGTTTTGGGTTACTTTTAGTGACCGCTCGGGTTTGCTAGCGAGTAGGCAATAAGCGGCACGAGCCGTTGAGGTGTAACTCGTCTAGGTTGGATAGGCACCCGTGCCCGTAAGTCCTTGGGGTGGAACTCGACGGAGTAGGGCTAGAGGCAGTAATACGGATTGAGGTTGTGATGTCTGGTATGGCATGGGAACTAAGTCCGGGGTCCGTGGTGAAATCCAACAACATCAAGGGTGGACCCATTCACGTGTTCTCGCCACCCAAGATGGAAACGTTTAGAGGACATGTAAGGAAGTCGCGTGAACGGCCTACTTACGTGTTCTCTATTCTCGGTGTTTACGGATCTCTTCATCGTTGATTCGTGGTATTTTATTTGGGTAATGTGGTATTTTTACCAAAAGGAGTTTTAAGTGGTTGACGGCAAATGATGGTTTTAATATTGGGTTCTTCCCACGTATAATGAGGTTCGCATGGACCGCGTCATTTCCATGTGTCGGTATTCATTCTCGTCCATTTTATGGTCGTGTGAGTTTTGGGTTTAAAGACGTGTTCCGGACGATGTTTAAATATATAGATATTCATCTATGATTTATGGGTTGTGTGTCACGTTTCACCCGTGTTGGGTATTTCAAGTTATAAAGCGTTAACCGTGTTTTATAAAATTGGGAGTCCGCTCTCTATTTTACTTTGTAGCAAGTTCCGGTTTACTTTACATATATGCGTCTCATATTGAGATCCTCGTCTTTAAAGCAGTTTGGTTTTGGTTAACAGTTAACCCGGTGCCTCTTTCGTACAAAGTGCATTGTTATTGGTAAATGAGTCGTTTTCATAAGTGAAGCATATCATTTTGAAAGATTATGATTTTATTCGCATCCTTCCTTTCTAAATGATTTAATTATATATGTTGAAAACTCTTGAGCTCACTAGGCGTTAAGCGTAACCCTTTTATTTGTCGGCATGTGCATCAGGTTTCAGTTGGGAGTTGAGTTCTAGCAGTTCTATGAAGCGTAGAGCCTTAGCTAGACACTAAAGTAAGTAATTGGGGAAGTCTTCCGCAAGTTGGAGATATCGACTATTATTGGGTTTGGGTAGCACCCGTCCTTTGTAGTTTGTATGTAAAGATTGAATGTCTGTGTATTGTAGTTGAATCTAAATTATGGTTGTAGATGATTCAATTATTGATGTATTTAGAAAATTTTAAATAAGTTGTTATTTCCATATTTGAGGGTGTTACATTTGACTTTGAAGGAATTGAAAGGAAATTAGACCATGCATTTGGTTGGATGAAATTGAAATGCTAAAGGAATTAGAATCTTTGGGATATCCCGTAGAATGGTGATAATCCTTAATCTAACGAATTCAATGAAATTCAAAGTATTCCTACATTTTCATTATGTGAACAAAACATGAGATTTTGAATTTGGTCAAATGAATTGTTCATTCCAATTCTTTCAAAATCCATGAACCAAACACTCCCTAAGGGTCGATAGAGATTTTTGTTGTCAAAGATGTAACACCCTAAAATTTAGAGTAAATTAAAAAATTAAAAATTTGACAATATGACGTTTATAAATGGAGTAAACCACCCAAAAGGGGTAACATGATATAGCGTTTACAAAAACCTGTAGATGAATATAGTAATTGACAACAAACTAATCTAAATAAATTATATCTAGATTACAATGGTTGTCAACCCAAATCCCAAAATATCTAAATCAATTGAACGCCATGACTCCATATATCTATTGTCCCAAAAATGTCTCGAGCACCACGCTCACCACTCAAACCTTCGACAACCCACCGCTAAGGGAACCTGTTATACATGTCATTTGAGAAAAAGTGTTATGCTTCACGCCTAGTAAGAACATACAGTTTATATAAATGATTTGGAAATAATTTAAATGATACAATAAGCAACCATTTAAAGAGTTGGGTTTGCAATAGTAAGAATAACCACGTAATGACCTTACGGTCTAAAATACATCTTGCAATGACAGGGGAGACCCGATTTTCCAAGAATTGTGGTGGAACACAAAAGTAGGTCACTTTCCAAGTTACTGAGCTCACCATACTAGGATCAAGGTCACGAGCTCGCCGACTCGTACTCAGATGTGGGGGAGGGCACCCAATGATCCTAATCATGCTCATTCGCTAGGATTTATATTTACGACCCACGGCTAGTACCCGCTCCCACATAACTGTACCAAGTTGCCACCCTAGGGTCCAATGTCTCAACTAGCTACAAATGGGGTTTAACCCAAAAATAAGCCGACTCTATACCTATGGATCCATTAGTATTAGTCTAGACTCGTCACAATTACATTTGTGACCAACTATAATCAAACATATAGTTTTCAATACTAATCACTTCCCAAAAATGCATTTATGTGTATAAACAATACCAAGTAAGATCAAATCCATCCAAGGGTAACATAATGCCCATTTTCCATCCTTTAGCATAGATTCTTTTCAAAATACTTTTCTCAAAGATCTCATCATTTTATGATGGTCATTGTCCCAATATCAAATAATATATCTCTTTCTTCACAAAGATTCATTTTATCAAACAACTTCACTATATTATGAAATCATTAATGAAACAAAACAAAGTCTTTCAAATAACTCCTCACCGATAAGCATGTGAAACCACATTTTACATCATATATGGTAAAACCCCTTTATCTTATTAACGAAAGATGAAAACCTTAAAAATCTCCAAAACCCTAGTTTAGGTCAAAATCTTTAACAAGAATATAAAAGTAGGGAGATGATTAAGAGTTCAAAATTGTAACACCCTCGAATTTGGTAAGAGCAACTAATGAATTTTTTTGATATAACATCAAATAAAGACGACACATCTTCCTACAAGTCAAACTCAAATGCCTCAAATATAAAATTTGATAAATAACCTCAATATAATTTAACTCCAGGATTAACAATGACTAAACCGAAGTCGGATGCTATTTAACCCCAATACAAACTGCTCTTCAAAAGAAAACCAAAGCGGAATGCTTCACCAAGATACTCACCAACTCGGCACCCTACTGGGACTTCTCTCTTCACAGTGTCGCTAGAACTATTCCCAACGAAGCCTGTTGCACATGCCGACAAATAAAAAGGTTAGGCTAACGCCTAGAGAGTTCAAGAGTTTTTAATATGAATAAGTATATCTTTAAAAGAAAAGGATTCAGTTTAAATCAAGATCTTTCAAAATGATTTACTTTAGAAATGGAAACGATTCGTTTTTCCCAAAATATACCTTTTTAAGGACAACGCTCCAATACAACATTCTTTATAACCGATGCAACCCAAAACTCACTCAAAACGTGAATATAAATCGACTCCCAATTTATGATAATGTAAATAACACTTCATATCCCAAAACACCCAAAAACACGGGTGTGGCCTAATACTCATCCCAGAAATCATGGATAAGATCCATATATACAAAACGTCACCGAAAACTTGAATACTAAAATTCAATACCCAAAACAACACCTTTTGGTGACGGGGGAGACCCGAATTCCATCGAATGTGGTGGGCACACAAAGTTAGGCCACTTATCAATGTTATATGAGCATCACTTAGGGATAAAACACTCGTTAACATCAACCTTTCCGGGTCTATAGCTAACAAACCAACAAGCTCAACAACTCCATGTCTATTGCCTGGATAATCATCAAGTTCAACCCCTTAAGGTCTGTACCTTGGAAATCTTCGTGCACTCATCAAGTTTAACCCCTCCGGGTCTATACCTTGGAATTCCAAAACATCCCAGTTAAGCTCGTTCACAAGAAAATTGCAATTATTGGTCCGAAGACCCCATGCCTATTTCAAGTTACAATACGTGGATATTTATCCCACTCAAAACAGACTCTTATGCCTATGGATCCAATGCATTACAGTCTAAAACGTTATGTAACACCCTCAAATTTGGAAAGAGCGACTAATTAAAAACTTTCAAAAACACCTTAAAGGATAATAAAATCTCTTACTAATAGTCCATAATTGAAATACAATTCTTGGTTGAACCATCAACAAGAAATTAAACTCTTACATAAAGACTAACTAAAGTCGGGTGTTACTATAACCCAATAATAGTCGCTATCTCCAAAGTAAGTGCGGAAGACTTCAACAAGCTAAACATTTCTCGAGCACACAACTAGCACTCTTCTCTTCACAGTGTCACTAGAACGATTCCCAACCGGAACCTGTTGCACATGCCGACAAATAAAAAGGTTAGGCTAACGCCTAGTGAGTTCAAGAGTTTTATATCAAGATTATAAAGGAAAACGTAAAATGGAAGTATTGTAACTTATAATCATGATCCTTTAAAATGATTTACTTTAAAATAAAAGAAAAACTCATTTACTAAAAATATGCATTTTATAGATGGACGCCTCAACGCCAAAACATTCTTTCATGAAATAATGCAATCCAACACTTACTCAAACGAGAATAATGGTAATGCTCGAATAACGAAATTTGAGTAACTTTATAAAACAAACGACCAAGATATGAGTAAACTCAAGTCTCCAAAATTAAAGCATAAGGGAGATAACTCAAACTCAAAGCATCACTGAAAACGAGGATAAAACTAAATACCTCAAAACAACACCTCTCGGTGACGGGGGAATCCCGAATTCCAAGGCTAGTGGCGGAACACAAAAGTAGGTCACATTCCAAGTTACTGAGCTCACCATACTAGAAACCCATGACCACCAGCTCGCCGACTCGTACTAAGATGTGAGGGAGGGCCCCCGAGGATTCCTAATCATGCTCATTCGCTAGGATTACATTTACGGTTCATGGCTAGTAATCGGTCCTACATAACCGTACCAAAGGCCCTCGAGGACCCAATGTCTCGACTAACTACAAATGGGAAGTGACTATACCATAAAAACAGGCTCAGAAATTAACTCGCGGATGCAGGTCCGGTTATTGGACTCCAAGAGCCCTCACCGACAAGTCCTCAAAATCCCAAGACTAATTCTGACACCAACATATAAATAATAGCCCTTTTTCCTTTTTAAAATAATAATGACCGACTCATATGCCTATGGATCCACTGCATTACAGTCTAAACAGTACATGACTCCAATTGAATGACCAACGCACTCAAAACATGTAATTCTCAAATGATGCTCATTAACCGCCATCGTACTCGGTATTTCACAATGGGCTATTAAACCGGACAAATGTCCTCAAGACTCATTTATTTTCAAATATGAATTTCCATGTTTAACTGATGATAAGAATGGAAATCATAAAATGAGACTATACACATTCTTTCAAGTACCTCACATAAATGTGCAAGTAATACTTCATAAAACATCTCCTTTCATGAATGATGCATAAACCCGACAAACACTTAAAAGTGTATTTTCAACCAAAGACCCATTTATGCAATAAATCATCAAAAACCCATTCATTTGTGATCCCTTATCAAAATACCCAAAATCCCAAATGTGGGTGATTTACAAGTTTAATAAGCTAAACATTTCAATAATCAAAAGTTACCAAAATCCGATAGTTGATAATTTTATGTAAAACACATAAACACTTTAAAATATACATTTTGGCATGTACAACGTTTTCACAAATCAACTTGAACTCATCTTGCTAGATTTAGGCTAAATCTAGGGTTTACCCCCAAAACTTGAATCACCATTGAAGAAGACTTGAACCACCAAGAAACCTCCCTAGATCTTAGATCCAACACATCTACAAGATCACCTTCACCACACAAGTCATCAAAATCAAACTCAAGATGAAGGATGAAAGGAAAAAGGGTGAAACCATCTAACCCTAGCTTAACATTGAGAGACATAAGGAACTTACCACCACAAAATACCCTTAGATCTTCCAATAGACTTCCAATCTCTTGATAAATCCTTGTAGAGCTCTCAAAAACAAAACCATGACAACTTGAATCACCCCAATCGGAGTTATGGAGCAAAAGTTATGAAGGAATGAAGTTTTAGGGTGAAAATGGAGTTTGGGGCCGATTTATCCCCTTTTTGTGCGCCCAGTGGCTCCGCGCGGGTCCATCCCGCGGAGAGCCGCGCGGAGCACTGTCGCCCCAAATTTTGCCCGAACACTGTTTTGGTCATAACTTCTTCGTTATAGCTCCGTTTTCGCTCCGGAAAGAATCGTTGGACTCGTAATTGGATCCTTCATCTATCAAGACTATAAAATCAAGGATTCAAGTCCAAAATAAAACATCTTATTTTTTCTTAATATATCGGTTTCTGTATTAACTTGAAATTATACCTTTCGAAAATCGGGGTGTTACACGTTACATGACTCAAACGAATGAACTAACGCATTTAAAACATGTGACTCTCAAATAAGATGCAACCAAGTACACAATACGTCCAAGGCTCCTTAACGAGCTACCAAAACGAAACAAATGTTCCAAAGACCCATATGAGTGTAAACCAATCCCCAAAAGGCATAATGAACGATTGACTAAAATACGTGAGCCAAAAGGATTACAAAACCAAAATACGTCTTTTCCCAAAATCTTTGTCTCTCAAATCACAATTGGCCTTCGGCCCAAAACTAAAAGGTTTACCAATTCTAAAATGTTCCCAAAGTCGGGAATAACCAAAATCAAAGGACTCACACATTCCTTCCTTCAAAACATCCCACTACATAAATGATGCATATTTCCAACAAACACTAAAAGTGTATTTTGACCCAAATAATCTTTGTTTGTGAATATAATTTATTAAAATACCTTCATTCATGACTTATTTATCAAAATGTTCAAAAATCCCAAATATGGGTGTTTTACAAAGTTTAACAAGCTAAACACTTCAAATAGTCAAAAGTTACCAGATAACTCAACAGTTGACAATTTTATGTACAACGTTTTCACAAATCAACTTGAACTCACCTTGTTAGATTTTGGCTAAATCTAGATTTTACCCAACTTGAGCTTCCTTGGAGCAAACTTGAATCCATGAGTAAATCCTTCCAAAAACCTAGATCCACAAGTTTCCAACCATAAATAATCATATTCAACCATCTACAATCGTTTCCCAAACATTTTACACAAAGACCTCATCATAAATCCAAAACCCTAATTTCCATAAATGAAGAAAATAGGAGGTTACCTTAACCATAACTTGAATCCACCAACCACACACTTCTAGATCACCACAATGAGCCATTCATTCCAAATCTTCAAGTTGATAAAAAAAATGGTTGGGTGAAAACCCTAGAAATTGATAAGGGTGATGAAGAAGATGAACACATTTTAGCCTTAGCCTCCAACCTTGCTAAAAGATGAGAAATCAATTGGATTCCTTAGTTTTGGTACCTCAAAAGCCCAAAACCGACAATATAAGCATAAGGGTTCGGTTCTTGAGAGAGAAGGATGAAAGTGGGGGATGGAACAAGTGAAAAGGGGTTTAAAATCGGGTTTTAAAACAAGTTGTGCCCGACCGCGATTGTGCCCAGGGAAATCTCGCTGAGAGTGTACCGCGGGTGGTACCACCCCCGCGACTTTGACACGGCGATAGTGACACTTGTCACTGTCGCGGGCACTATCGCCCAGCCTCTCCCGAGCTACGAAATTTGACCTTTTTCGACGCCAAGACCTTCGACACTCTTGGGGTTTTGAATAATGTTTTCTCAATCGTGAATCCCACCACTTACAAGTTGCAAAGAGGTCCGGGTGATCCTTACTTACCGAAAATTACGGGTGTTACAATCCTCCCAACCTTAGAATGATTTCGTCCTCGAAATCCATTTCTTAATCAAGGCATTTCATTACCATCCTCAACACTTATTGGGTTTCCTCTGTCCCCAAAGGTAATGATATATCATAGACCTCAATGATGTCATTCTCCCAAGACGACCGTTTCCCTACCCGAGGGGTTGTCTCTAGTCAATTTCATCCTTGAGTTACAACTCGATGACTTCCTGACGCAACTGCCATACTGATTTTCACGAAGACCCGTAAACCTAATTTCCACCTTGATACATTACATCTATACTAGAGCGAACATCGGACCTTGTTCCAGAGTAATCTCTAATCATACGGTCTCGGTTGCCTCCCAACCTTAGGTGACACGTATTACCTCAAGGGCGACTAGTGTCCTCCATCTTCCATCGACCAATCCATTTCAGTTCAACACGACTCTGAATCTGTAATCCGATGATCGACACCCGACCCAAGGAGTCCCCATAATCCCTTAATCCCTCACTCTTGATGTTGGTAGAGACGTCCTTCCAGGGACGTGCTAAAACGTTCTCCACGGGGTCGTTTATTCAAATTCGACGATTGTGCAACTCCAACTGTACTTAAACATCAATCCTAAGGGTCGATATAAACCTTTACCATATCAAGAATCTTGATCATCGATACTTAATTACTATCGTCTGATATCCCTAAAGTTACCACTTAAGCTGCAAACACACGAGATTTATCATAAATATTCTGAAGCATTCCAACGGTCATTGTCCTCAAAACTGAATGTCGACACCTATCCTCAAAACGACCATACCATAAATGTGGGTGTACCACCAAATATCCCATAATCCGAATTTGTATTGTCGAATTGAAAGTTGACACCTAACAGGGCACTAAAGTTCCACTCTTACCTATTTAACAAACGAACCAAATTCTTTCCTTTATCCACAAAGGCTTTTTAAGGTGATACCCCACCAACACATAACTTGATGTCGAATAGACAGGCAACCCCTCGAATCAAATCCAACCATACGCAAATAACCACACGAGATCTCATCCCCCAAATTTACCGAAGTAGAAATATCACCCCTTAATTAACTGGGATGAAGCATAAATCTAATACCTCAATTAGTCACGTATGTACCGACTCATGAACTGAAACCCAAAATACTAAAACTGACCACTAGTCGGATCATCCGACGCTCCAATTCTCAAGGACTTCTCTAGTCCATTATAACAACTTCTTTCACGATAGGGGTTTTAAATCTATAGCCTTAATGAGTTCAAGGTTTTCAACTAATATGCCAACTTAAAATTTTATAACACTTTCAAATGCAAAAGCTCCATAACATTTAATCGTACATGTAAAAAAAATCTACTACCGTTTATTCGGTAGGTGTGCAAAGTGATCACTAATGCTACACATATAAAACTATTTCAAAATTCATTTGATCACTAATCACGTTAATAATGACAATAACAATTGATGTGCAACAATATTTTCGAATGGACTACCATAGCCCTAGCATGCATCAATTTATAGTATGTACGTGAAAATAACTTTATATACTAAAACATATGCAACAAATGTTTGTACAACTTCAAAAAGGGACCTACAAAATTTTACTTCAAAGTTCCTTCCTTTAAATCGCATATGTCGTGGAATAAAATTTTCCAACAGGGCACATATACCTCAATTTAGATTCCAAGACTTAGTAAAACAATGGGAGTGTGTGATTTGGTCAAACGTAAGTAAATTTTAAATCGAGTTCAAACCTTGGGCCGCACAAATAAAATGCACTTGTCCAAAAATAGAAGTTACGAGGACATGTATACCGATAACTCATTTAAGGCATTGTGGAAAATTTATGATAATAAAATCTACAATGGAAGCACGTTCAAAGCGAAATTTCAATATGAAACGACATAATTCTTTCATATGCTTACTCCCATCAACAGTTTAGAACAACTCGAATACTATAAAGCATACAACGGATAACACTTGTGTAAAACCCAAAAGAGAGATCACATAATATTGAAACTTCCCAAAATAACATATGAGATAACATCTATTAACAAACTCTCAAGACGTCTCTTACGGTTGCGAAAATACCGATGCAAAACTCGCATGAGACAGAATATTAAGTGAAAATTTATAAGTTAATGCACCCAATAATACAAATATATGCGTCCCAAAGTTTTATCTACGCGACTCAAAATGTCGAAAAAATAAAACGCCATAAAACCCAACTCAAAATTCCCATAAAACTCATCAACGCCAAAATCATGCGATGCTAAAATTTTCATTTCCCGATGTCAAAGCATGAGACGACAATATGTCTAAAAAAATTTAAATTCTAAGACCACAACGTAAGATAAAGTGACACTTTCCAATAAGACTTGCAGGGGACACAACGCCAAATAACTCGCAGATTTACCCAAAGAAAAATTAAAACATACGCATTTCAAGGTTTACTCACGCGCCGAGAAAACGTCGCAAAACAATACTCCATAAAATTCGACACAACCCGAACAGACTAAAATTCCCAAGGAAACTCCGACTCAAGAACATGGGAATAACTTTTCCTTTAAACCCTTAACATACGTGGAGGAGATCCAATGTCAAAGTTAAAATCTTATAGCTACTTGCCCAATGCCCCAAATAACATTAAAACACGGATATTACAATATCCAAAATTAGTGTTAGACACGAAACGGGGATAAAGAGATTTTCAATAAAAATGTTTGCAACCACGAGCTACAAAACAATTTCATGCATGTTTAAACTCACGGTTCAAAGTCTGATGTGTGCTAAATGCTTTACCAAGAGTTCGTAACATTTTATGCTTTGAAAACATGAGAAACAATTGTGTCGGGCGAGAGTGACATTTGTCACAATCTCCGGCACAATCGCGCCGATTGTACCGTAAGGTATCTCCTCCTCGTGATTGTGACCTGCGACATTGACACGGTGTCATAGTCGCGGGCACAATTGCCCATCCTGTACCGAAGCTCGATTTTGCTCTCAACGATGCTCAACCCCCTCAAATCCTTATGGTTATGGTATTACGGTTAAGAGTCCACTCATAACCAAGGTAAGACCATGAGATGGGGTTCTAACACGCGGAAAAGGTAACATAAAGATTCACGGAAAATACTTACTGAAATTTTCGGGCGTTACAAAAGAGCAATTTGATGTCTTTTGTAGAGAGTATTGTGTCACATATTGGGTATGTCCAGGGAAGTATGTGGTTGTTCTTCGGATGCTTAGTCGGGTAATCCCGGTCTATATGCGACTGTGATAGTTTGCCGCTCGCAAACTACACTTCCTTTCGTCGTTCATGATGTTTGTTCGTGTTTTGGGTTACTTTCTGCTATTGTTCGATTGTGGTGTTTTGTTGGGTCTAGTCTTGACCCGCTGTGTCATTTGTACTCCTTGTTGAACTTCTCTGGTTGGTTTGGTAATTTAAGCCTTTTGTTGCCGTTAAAAAAAAACATATCGACTTTAAAGAGGCCACATGTAGAGGTAAATTTGACTTTAAACTATTTGGGTTTTGGGTGCTGTAAAAAATGAATTGTATGTCATTTTTAATTAAATCTTATTTTTTTTTTCTGGATCCGTCTTTATATGGAGGCTTCAATACATGTGTTCAAAACAACATTTGTAGATAAAAAAGATGAGGAGCCGACACTAATTCTACTTACAAAAGGAAGACGATTACTAGGACGAAAACAAGAGATCAACACATTATTCATACTACTCTTAAATGCTTTAATTAATATGTTCAATTGTAATCCAATAGTATTATATATATATGGTTGAGTTCATGTGAGACTAACCTGTTTTCGTGACTCGTGAGACCCGTGGGACCATATTTTTACACTTGAAACTTCACAACAAAACACTGTGAAGATAAAAGAAATCTGAATCTTCACAGCAAAAACAATCTGAACCTTTACAACAAAAACACTGTGAATGTTATCTTCACAGTGTTTTACTGTGAAGTTTCAAGTGTAAAAAAGTGGTTTCACGAGTCTCACGAAAACAGACTGGTCTCACGTGAACCCAAGTCTCTCTCTCTCTCTCTCTCTCTCTCTCTCTCTATATATATATATATATATATATATATATATATATATATATATATATATATCGGGAGGAACATACGAAAAGGTGAACTATTTGCGAGAAGGTGAGAAAATTTATGAGCCACATACCTTATTTAATAAGTAGATTAAATAAAGTATTATTAAATTAAATTAAAAAGTATGTTTGTCATTTTGTGTACATCATCCCTAATAAATCATGACTGAGTTTGCTTTTCAAATCGATTTCTAATAATCCCTGATAAATCGATTTTATCACAAAAATAAATTTGTAACTTTTTGATTATAGGCTTTTATCACATATATATGATAAAATTTTCGATGATCGTATCAATTATATGTTATAATTGTAAATATTTTTGTTAATCATATACATTTATGTATATTTATATTTATAGATTTTATTGTGATGCAAATATTATCACATATGATAATACATTATTTGTACTCAGACGCATATTATCACATGTGATAATATATAATTTATACTCACACACACATTACCATATGTGATATAAATTCACACACACACAAACACACACACACACACACAAACACACACACACACACACACACATATATATATATATATATATATATATATATATCATATGTTAAACGTAACTAATCATATATGATTCGTGGATTTAAAAAATATAAAAAAATGGTGGAAGAGATAATAAAAAATAATAATATAAAACTTGATAAAACAAATTGTGAATTAATTAAAATCATAAAATAAAATGAAAATTTTAAGGGATTCAAAATAGTGTTTTTTTTTACAATTATATCTGTAACAGAATGTTTGACACAATCCAATATAATAATTATTCTAATTTCAAAAATTATTTTCTATTTTTTATTTATAGCATTTTATGAATTATACGGTTTAGATTGTTTTATGTCTTCTCACAAAATTAATCGTCTTCTTTATTTGAACCTCTTTTGATATTGTAATTCAAATTATATTTTAAAACAAAGTAGATAACGTGAGTTTTATGAATGGTCGTATACGTTATACATATTAGATTCTATACATTGATATTTTTACTTGATTCGTGTAAGCTTATAATTTTGCATTGTGTCGACTTCTTCAAATGTGTGAAGTTTAGTCAAATCAATATTTTATAACAATGGTTTTTTTAGTCTATTGGTATACAGGACTTTGACCTCCTAGGAGGTAAGAGGTAAAACCTTACAAAAAATAAAGAGGATGTGTGAATTTATTTGTTATGTCTGTCATATAAAAAATTATATATATTTCAAAATATCACTCGATTTTATATGTTAATATATTCTTTATGAAAAGAAGGCTAAATCTTTTTTTTTTCTTTCAAAATACAGTTATACGAAATTAAGCATATTCGTTAACCTTATGGAATTGATTCAATTGACAATAAAGCTTGAGTTTTTAGGATCCTTCTTAGAGGTTACCTGTTTGAGTCCTATAAAACTGTTGCAAATTTTTCTGGATGTTTTCCAAGACCCATTAAAAAGAACTAGCTATACAATCATATATTTAAAAAATTTGTTCCCATAATATGAAAAATGTAAGCAATTCATTAAATAGTTACCCATTTTTCTGTAGCAAAATATGTTAAAGATGAAACAAATGACAGAGAAAGTTTTATGTGTAAATACTGATCTAAAATGCTTGTTATAATAACTTTCATTAAAAATTTCTCTCACGTCACATTAAGCATGTGGTATGTGATGACTTAATGTACGGTTTTCGTAACACAATATTTTATTTTTCTTACATTTTAATGTCTTATTTATTAGTTTTTAATATATTACATTATTTAAATTGTTTGATATCATTGATTAATAGTAGAAAACATATGTGTATATACATAAAATAAAATGAAATGTAAATATATTACATTAAATTACATGAATACACTTTTAGTAAGTAATAATATACCTTCTTCTTAAACCTAAGTAAATTAATTTAAATGGATGTTAAGACTTATAAACGGATGAAATTTTAAATCTTGTGGGGTAGCTCAATTGGTAAGATTAGTTGATGTACAACTGATCCAGACATTTACAGTTAAAAAAATTATATGAATTTTTATAAAGATTTTATTTTAGGGAATAGTGGGGAGGGAAAAGAAAAACGGATCAAAGGGCCTTTGGCCTAGCGGTATCGGAACCTTTGGCCTCCTAGGAGGTCAGGGGTTCAAACCTCACCTAAGGTGAGAAGTGTGTGTAAATTTATTTGTTGCATTTGACGCATATAAATATTATGTATTTAAAAAAAAACGGGGCTCCACCAGCACATGGAAGACTCCCAAATTGATGGGTCGGGTCCCATGGGACACGTGATTGACGGGCCCTTTTCATCATTTTTCATTTTTGTTTGCTTTTGCCACTCAGGGGCAGTTATGGAAATTCTCTTCCAAGTCAAAATAGTTATTACTGACTACCATGCCTACTATGCTATATGAAAAAAAGACAAAACCAATCATCATTGGTGGTAGTTATGATATTTGAATCAGGGACCATTTACGCAATATTTACCTGGTAGGTGCTTATCGATAATTGTTAACGTTTTTAATTAACTTATTATGTAAGATTTTAGTCCATTAAAATGATATCATATGCAATATTTTTATCGGGTAACACTCTTGGTCCTTTCCATTGCCGTTATCGAATAAGATTCTCAATCATTGTCATGTTCAACCGCTTAGCTAAATGAGTTGGTAAGCACTTACAGGGTAAGCGTTTAAGTAAACAACCCCTTAATATATTCCTTAAGTAAGTTATATAGTGTTAGAAATACGTAACTAGAGAGAGGATTAAACGAGAACGAAACCTATTTAAAAGAACACGAGAATGAAAAATCACGTGCAAAATCACATGTGATTTTACATGTGGTTCCTGCGACTTTCCCGCGACCCGAAGTCGCGACAAAAGCCTCCCGCATACTTATTTTTTTTACCGTTAATGTAAAATCACATGTGATTTTGCACGTGATTTGTCGTTCTCGTGTTATTTTAAATAGGTATCGTTCTCGTTTGAACCCGTCTCTATGTAACTATTACACTTTTAAATTAAATAAATGACAATTTTATCTTTAATAATAGAGAGAAAAAGTTTTTCTATCATAATTGAGTGCATAATTGAAAAACAAACAATTATCTGTTAAACTGTTGAAGCATAAGAGAAATTAAGTAGTCAAACAGATAGAGATAGCAAATAATGCACACCCTTGGACCTTGAGACCATATAAAAAATACAGAGAAAAAACATAAGCAATGGAATATACTAAAAGATTCGGCCCCTACATTTTTTGGGTTTGGCCACCTCAGAAACAACCCCGCGTCTCATGACCATCATGAACAAGGTAAATTATGATAAGGACAAGTAAGCATGACCAAATTAGAACCAAACATCTTATTGTGAAATTTCTCACCCATTCAAAGATTTGTTGACCAAAAGAAATTTGAACTTTGTTTCTTTGACCAAATTTCATTGACTGTTGGTAACTGACAACAGTTCCTAGTAAGAAAGAGCAGGGTCTTTTGAAGAAGATTAACACGTAAGTCTTGTGACTTATCGTAGGAAAGATCAATTAGACAACATGGGCATATGATAACATGTAAAGATGTTAGCCAAACCTAAAGAAACATCTATAGGCTCCACTAGTGAAAAAGGACCCAAATGCTATACTCGCTACAAAGGAATACACTACAAGATCATAGCGTACCCGTGCCTCCTTGATCAAGTTGACTCCAAGACTCGAGCTTTGTAATATGTTGACCTAACTTGCAGGTGTAGGGTCAAGACCTTAAAGCATCCACAATGGAGTTTTTTGGGAAAGCTTTTTAGACAACTAAGGGGCCATTTACCCAAACGCTTACCCGGTAAGAATCAACAGTCTAACTTACTTTACCGAGTAAAGTTGTAATCCATCAAAACGGTATCGTATGCAACAATTTACCTGATAAGCGTTTACCGGATAAGATTATATCACCCGCACTTGCCAGGTAAGACTATTTGTCCTTATCATCGCTCTTACCGAATAAGATTCTCGACCCTTGCCATGTTCATCCGGTTTGCAAACGATTCGTAAGCACTTACCGGGTAAGCATTTAGTAAATTTAAATCGCCCCTAAGACTATAAAAAAACTCCTATGAAAAAAAAACGCTTTTTGCTTGTTGCTGCACAATCTCAAAACCGTCTCTTAGGCACATAAGCTTGTGGGTCCCACTTTCTTGGAAAAAAACTTACCATAACCTTAATGAGTCTCTGCATAAGATATATAGGTATATAACCTTAACTAAGATTTTAATTAAATCCATGACGTGACCTACTAAAGAAAAATAATGGCTTCATACTCATCAGAAGGTCATGGAATTAATTATAAACTGATTTAAGGTTATATACCTAAATA
Organism: Arctium lappa; assembly: GCA_023525745.1. Taxonomy (NCBI): domain Eukaryota; kingdom Viridiplantae; phylum Streptophyta; class Magnoliopsida; order Asterales; family Asteraceae; genus Arctium; species Arctium lappa. The sequence goes on along the minus strand of CM042056.1, from coordinate 12,192,205 downwards.
TGCCACTTTCTATCTGCTATACATTTCATAAACCTATAAACCAAATTAATTTTCAAACATGAACCAGAATTCCACAAAATACTCAAATCTGCTGCAACAAGAACAAAAAAAGACACAAAAAGTCAATAGTTGGCTTCCACAACTATAAGAGCAAAGTCAACATCAATTCAATAAGTACCAATCCTGCATTAAAACTTGAATGTAGACATTTGAAACATTGAAGTACACAGGTTTCCCAAAATCACTCATAAATATATTTGACCTCCATATATCATGTGCAATGCTACCTTTCTACTCTGTCTTCGTTTTAACAAAATTGCTGTAGTTCGAGCGATGGGGTGTGTCTTCGTGTTTCATTTCCTAAACTTTTTATGTTCGTATCGCTATAATTTCCGTTTAATCAAAATTTTCACACCTTAAGTTTAGATATTCTTCTTTTTGCACTTACATAGAAGCAGATGAAGAAAAGCAACAATGCCAACACGAAAATGAAAAAGACTGTCCATGCGGAACCGATGCTGCTAAGCATCATGTCCCACTTCTCCTGCAAATTATCCATGAAAATAAGTCAAAACCTAGGATTGACCACTGTCAAAACTCAAATTCAACGACTAAGAAATGGGATTAATATGAATGAGGAATAAAAGGTTTATTTTCATCAAAAAAAATAAGCCGAATACAAAACCTCCAAGAATGGACCATGATTCAGTTGAGAACGAAAAATCAGCTTGAGAGTTGGGCTATGTTTGGTTAAAACTAGCTAATAAGTTTGATGACAATGTGAAATGACCTACAATGACATGTTGGAAAACTAATTGGGTAAATACAAGGGGCATAACTGGAAAGAAAGCCAACTTATCAAACGGAGGTTTTTCCACAAACTCAAAAAATAAGTTAGTTTATGGTTTCAACTTTCAACTGATAAGCTAGTTGTTAGCCAATAAGGTAGTCATGTTTGGTTAAAACTAGTTGATAAGTTGGATGACAATGTGAAAAGACCTAAAAGGACATCTTGAAAAAGTAACTGGATAAATACAAGGAGAATAAATTGGAAAAAGCCCCTTGAGCTTATTGAAACGCTACTTCTATAAGCTAGCTTACCAAATGGAGGTTTTTCGATAAACTCAAAAAATCCATTAGCTAATGGTTGCCAAACATGGTCTTGATAGATATGAATCTTTTTTATGGAGATGAAACTCGAATGGGATCTTTTAAGACGAATTCAAGTTTCTAAAAGATGGGAACTTACTGGTTTGACTTGATTAGACTCGAGTAATTTCTGTTCCATAATTTGATGCTGCTTTTCAAAAATTTCCTTGGCATATTTGTAGAGTTCCATGTCAAGACTGTTGAGCGAAATGATTTCTTTGAGAAGCGCATCCGGTACATGTAGACGTGCCTGAAGGTCTCAGAACTCGTAACATCAGTGAAGGAAAATGGCAGCAAAGGTGTCAAATTCCGACAAAACGAATATAATCTGTCTCTTGAGGTTGATATGGAGATTAAATCATGCATAAAACAAGAACAAGGGGAAAAGAGTTTGTAGGTTGATACATAATTTACAATTATTTGACTATTTGTTGAATAGATAAAATAGAAATCAATAAAAGACAAATTAAAGGAAACTTTCAGACCTTAATCAATACTATCGATTTATTTCTAACGATGATAATGGACAAATATGTAGTTTTAACATGAGAATGAAATGTTGCGATTTTCATGAGACATCCCATGAAGGAAAAGCTGTCGCAATTTCATGGGATGGATGAAGTCAAAAGACAAAAAAACCCTGACTGTGAGTCTGTGACAAAGATTAGTGCATACAAAAGAGATTATTCACAAACAAAGGTGTTGATCGAGCTTCAATAACGGAATAAATACTTACAAGTAGTATATCTACTGCTAGTCAGTACTTTTCAGCAACAGACAAGAGTTACTTATGCAAGGACAGAAGGGCACATATTATGACAATCTTCATTCACAGATATTATACAACAGTAAAATCTGTCAAGCTAAAGGCATGGCATTATGACAATGGATTTGCAATAACAAAAACATGACCAAGGATCATGAACAAAAAGACTATTTTAACCTCTGTGTTCCATATAATATACGGCATCAACTTAAAACCAAACCGACCCGGTATATTGCACCTGAAGGTGGGTTTTGGGGAGGTGAGATGTATGTAGACCGACCTCCAACCCAATGGATAGATTGTAGAGTGATTGTTTCTGTGAAGACCCGCGGCTTGTGCATAGTGTGGATAAGGATTGTGAAGAAAGATCATAAAAAGAACAATTGGAAGAGAACTTGAAAACAAGAAAGGTAATGCTGAGATTTAAAAGACGAGTTGGGAGTAAGCAACCAAAAATCACAGAGCAACACAGAAACATACCAACCGAAACAAGTACACGAAAACGTAACCAAGGAAGGAAGGACTGCACACCCATATTCTAACCTACGATTCTGGGTGTCTAACTGCCGGCTCACTAACCTTACGCCCGTCCTCTACCTCTCCAGATCCTTTCCTCCCGTCTAGGGGAGCTACACAGACCCCCGACCTAGTCTGCTATCCTAACCTTGCGTCTCCAAGAACTCCTATCAGATGTCATGTCCTCAAAAATACCTAAAGCTGACAAGTCTAAACTCAACTGCTCATCCCAAGTCCTCCTCACTCCCTCGACTCTCCTCACTGGGGCCGTCCTCTGTCTCCTACGAACGCGGCCAAAGCACTGCAATCTTCCCTCTAATTTGAGTTGCATGATGTTAACAATTGTACCGCATCTTTCAATGTTCCCATTCAGTCAACCCCATCTAATTTCTTCCCGAAATGCTAATGTGACTGCTTCCGAAATTGCTTCTTGAGTTTTTAATTCAACTTGAATGATCAAGTAGCTTCGTTTTGTGTTCTTTATATTTTAAAGCAAAGAAAATAAGAATGAATTTACATAGTAAAGAAGTCAAAAGGAAGCAAGGGAAATGTACAGCATACCTCCTTCGTAAAGTTTGCTGGGGAGATTCTTTTTAAAGAAGCAGTACGCCGTTGCGATTGCGAGGATCTTAGTGATGAAATGCAGGTCTCATAGGTTTCCATAAGTTTCCCCACAGTCATCTGGAGATAAAATCCTCTGAGTCTCTTCTTAACGGTAACATATCATTATATTTGAACAAGTTAAAAAGAGTTAACAAACATGTCATGAGAAAAGGGTATACACTTTCGCTTTTCACTTCAACAGTTGATGAATTGTTATCATCCTGTAATGCATGCATAATTAAGTCGTCATTGGCACAACGTTTGAAGATAATACACTTAAACTTTGCCGTTTACCTAAAAGTCACCACCTATTACCTGATTGTGAATTGTATCAGTGCTCGAATCAGAAAATGAAGGACCCTGTTCTGCATTACAAGCAGTAAAATATTTTCAGAGAAGGCTACAACCCCATAAATAAAATATCCATAGAACAAGATATAATCAGAAAATGTAATTTTGGCCAGTTGCTGAAGAGAAAATATATCAAGTGAATAAGTTTGGTCACTCAACAAGACAACTGGTTTCTTCCGTTTTCTATTAGTAGTCATACTTGACTTTTGAACCTAAAACAAAGTAATTCCAAAATTGAAATCGATAAATCTATTTAAATTTTGAAATCGATAAATCTATTTAAATTTTGAAATCGAGTTACAACAAAAGCTATACAATAGAATTGGTGCTAAGATTACAGCAGAAAACATAATTATAATTTTCTTGAAGCATGACATTTAAGTCAATGGAGGACAACTGACAAGAAGGGAGGGCCTATTTTTTTGGCCCTTATACCCATCTTCTGTCCACCAATCCTACTTTCCTGGCAAAAAGGAACGTTACTTGACCAGTTTACCCTGCTAAAATAATGTTGTTCTAATGTTCCTTAGGGACAAATATGTTAGGAAATGTCAGACTTTGACAGGTAAGTGGGACCATTAGGCAAAAGGTGAATGGGACATGAGATACTATGGTTGAAATAGGTAAACTTTAAAGGTATAGTGAGCAAAACAATATGTTATTTGATACTAAAGGGGCCAAACAAATATATATATATATATATATATATATATATATATATTCCGTTATATCTTGTATTTGAACTAAATGACATGATATAATCAGAAGAAAATGTTCAGATGCAATACTAGAAAGACAATTACAGCATGCACAAGCTAAACAAATCTTACAAGATCTATACATATTCCTTCCTAATCCATATTCTTTTTTACCCAATTATAGGTTTTTCATTGATAACCACTGGTTCCTTTTTATAGCTTATACTTGGAAACTAGGAGAAAATATCTACGAACAAGATAATGTCAAATTGCAAGTAGTAGATCTCACCAAGTAGAACCAAAACAATCGTTGGCCTAGTTTTATTAGTTGAAAAAAAATACTCATCTGCGTGAATGATCTCTACTTAGCATGCATTGAAAAAATATGAAAGGCACCAGATGACAACTCCAGTATGCCAACATAAGCAACGCTAAAACAGCCAGAAAAAACTTTAGAAATGCTTATATAGCATGATGTCCCTTTAAAGAAGGGTATCCTTGAAAGATACCTAATGTGGTATGTGGCAACTAAAAGTCATATCCAAAAATAACAATAACAACAAATACCTGATGTATTATTAGTTGTTGCCATCAACTGAGAAATAACTTGTGCACCAACCACATTTGCAAACATTGTGGCAGATTCTCTGTGATCCTCTGTAATTCCAACATACAGCATATTGTCCAGCCTTTTCTGCAGGAAACCACCATTGCAAGGTAAGGGAAAACATCACCGAGTAATACGGATGAAACAATTTTGGGGGCAACATATAGCATCTTTATCATTACCTTTGCAACCTTAAGCACATGTTTTCCAAGAACCTGATAGGTTATAACACACTGGCGCAGTTCATGTGCCCCTCTAATATTAGAATTATTCGTCAAACCTGCAACCTTTACCAAAAACAATTAACCATAACAAAAGCTTTTGTTGGCAGTCTATAAGTGCTCCATTTAAGTTAAAAAATTATCACTTTGGCATGAGACCGATTAAATGGTGAAGATTTAGACAAATGCATTAGGCTTCGTCTTAATTGAATTGTCACCAACAAAAGTAAAATTCAAATGTAACCCATTTCAGCGATTATTAGACTTCTATATCAGTAACATGATTAAGCTCAATCTACTTGGCTGACAAATTTTCATATAGTTCATAAAGGTTTGTACCTGAAATGTGGCACCATTGTGAACAAGGTCCAGAGCTACAGGGTGATGAATGTATTCATGTAACGGCATAACAATTTCTTCCATATTATATGTATCATTGCCATAAACATAAGGTGGACCCCTTCTCTTTCTGGCATCTCGCTGTTCATAATATCAAAGTAAACAGATTCATCAGTTGCATAACAATATTACTGAAAAGAGCATAAAAAAGTTGCAAGTGTTTACATAGATCAACTGAAGTAGTAGAATCATCTATGGCAAATAATCAATATGGAAGAACTATGGAAATCCAGATCAAAAGCCAATCTTTTAATCTTTTAAATACATGGCAAAGGAAGCCAAACCCTGCACTTGACATCATATTTTGTTATGGATTTTTGTATAAGAAATGAGTACAACTATTAGATTTATATAATTACTCAGTCGCACACATCTCATCTTATTAAGATCAATGTCACCCCTTCCCAACTTTCTTGAGGGTCTTCCCTCTATCTACATTCACATGTGGTACAAAAACTCAACCTTTTTCAAATACACAACAAATCAGAAAACAGTCAATAAATTGCCAAGGCTAGTTATTTTCGTGATAAATGTTTAAACATACATACCCGCGAGAATAAATCCTCCCTCATCCAAGGAACCAGATACTTCCATGGCCATATCTCGAGAGTGCTTATACCACCATTCTTTGAACGCAAACGTCCAGACATTTTTATGACTGACGTCAAGTTGGGATGCACCAAAAACCTAGCAGCTACCTCTATTGAAAATTCATAAGCACTAAAAACGCGCTCAATGGGGTTCCTCAGAATCGTTACCACTGAAGTTTTCTCTCTGGGAAGTTTAGACATCATGCTATAGTCGTCATGAGTTACCAATAGCCTGCAATCTGGTTTGCTGCACAAGAACGCAAAACTATAACATTATAGAAACAAGCATAAGCTCTTGACCTATTTAACTATCAGGAACTCTCAAGCACAAGAATTTTCAAATGGAAAACTAAAGGCTTGTTGTTCAATAGTATAACATGAATTATATGCCTGAGTCAACCAAGTGATCAGCAGTATCAAGTATGGCACTTACATAATTACATTACTCATGCATCATGTATTAAGAGCTGCATCTTTGAAATTAGAAAATAAATAATCAATGTCACACAACTAATATTCATCCTAAGGTAGTGGGGTTAACCAAGACTAGTTTGCTTGATAATCAAAGAGCAATCGTCCACAGTCCCTATCTAGTATCACCAGTCATGTGCTTGATACATTACGGTAAATTAAAGAACTTTTTTGTTACTAGAAACTACTATGTCTCTCCCCATCCAGCCAGCCTCTCCTTAAGATCTCTCCTTGGAATTTCAATTCTCACCAGTACATCTAAAGGCCAAATATCAATACTTAAGCGATGGTTCTTCGAATTTCTACTTAATGTGCATAGTTGTTAAAGGCTCAAGGCGCACTTAGGCGCAAGGGGGTCCCAGGGCCTAGGCGCGAGGCGCAAGCGTGAGGCGCGGGCCTTAGGAATGTGAGGCGCATCTTATCAATACACACACATAGAGTTACACACAACTCAAATATGCAACAACGTACAAGCCTCCAATGCAACAAACAACAATACATCGATAGAGACAGAAGGAAGAGGTTTAAAGCATGAGTCGTGAGGGAGAAGTTTTAAGGTCTGGGTTTTTACAGAGAAGGAAGCTTGAAGTTTTAATGACCGTGTGTTAGAGTCATCTATTTAATAACTCTTTTTTTAAGAAGTTAGGAGATGAGAAGATGAAAAAACTTATTTATTACTGGGGTTTGACTAGGTATTTGGTAACTCTTTATGAGGCGCACCTAGGCCCACAAGGCGCCTCAGCCAAAGCGCAGGGCCTTAGTGAGCCTCGTGAATACGCCGAGCCTCGACTTCAAAAAAGCCCAAGACCTTGAGCCTTATGAGCCACAGAGCCTAGGCGCGCCTCGGGCGCGCTTTTAACAACTATGTTAATGTGTACCATTCCCACCTTAAGATCCATACGTCAACAACACTAAATTTTATGCACATGTGACATAATGCTAACTAATAATATAGCTCAACAATGAGCTATATATCACAGCTGACATCACTTTCATACAATATAACTCAAGTCTCTTTTGTCTCAGAAATGCACAGGGACTTTCACTTTCTCCCTCTTCTTATGTAATACGTAGTGAGTAGTGACCCTAGGTACCAAGGTGACTCATGTATGCATATTACCTAAAAGAACATCAACCACCCTACTGTGCAAAACTAAAGTTGCACTTCATCTACTCTCTTTTAGTTCTAACTAATCTGAGTTCTATGCTCTAATAAACTTTTAACAGAGAACAACTCAGTGATTGTTCCTTGATGTCATTATTTGGGATCATAGGGCACATAAAATTCACAAACCAAAAAATCAATAAACAAAATAACTTTTAACAATTATAAAACTTACCCAGGATCAAACCGCAATTTATCATAAGACCGTGGGCATTCTAGAGCACTAGAATACAATTTCTTCAGAAAGCTGTAGAGATAAAGCAAAGCCACAAAAGATTCTGTAATGGTCATACTCTACAAAAACTTAATAAGCAACTGTATGCCGCATAAAGGCAAGCGAATATTACCAATGAAAATAAGTTCGCCCTCCCGTTCTTGGGACATGAAGAAAAAACAGCAAGTCCTTGAGAATATGACCATCCTTGGTATCTGAGTGAAGGGAAGAAGATGCCCATTGCTTGACTGAATTTTTGCAGTGCTCAAAGTCAATTGCGCTAGAAGATGGATACACTGTGTCAAAAAGCAGAAAACCATTGGAACAATTAAGTTAAACAGGACAATATAAATGTACAAACAGTCACAAACATTTTCATTGCCACACTATTCATTAAACAACAAAATGAATATGGTTTAATTCCATACCTACTTACAGTAAGATGTGTAGGCATATAGATTTATATATACATCCACAAACACAAAGGTAACGAAATGCAGTTACCATTTTTTATCTAGAAACAAGTTTAACTTAGGGCCTGTTTGTTAGCAACTTGTTCGGTCAACTATACATAATTGTTTGGTAGTGGCTTAATGATGTAGAAAGTGGCTTACTCAGTAAGCTTCTAGGGGGGAGCTTTATGCAGAAAGCCAAGTTTTTTCCAAACCTGCCCCTCCCAAACAAAAATCTTCCCAATCTATATGGACAAATTAATCCACGTAGACAGCTTTACCATGCAGGACTTAATGGAAAACCAACAAAACAGCCCCTTAGTAAGGTATAGATAGAGAAGACTAACTTCAACATCATAAGTCTTTATGATAGAATTTCTCTTACAATCTGTAAAGTATGGATCAAGTATTCAGCTTCTTTTTAACTTCACCAGGGAAACGATTCTCTTCATTACGATTCATTCTCATTTAGCAATATTCTTTCATAGCATCATAATAACCATAGTTTTTAGAGTTCTTGTTTACATAAATTTTTTTACACTGGATTCAAGATTCAGTTTGATGAATACTCTTCTTCATTTATGAATCTACACAAGTAATTGCAGATCAACTAGAAAAGTGCATACCTAAAGCAAGAAGCATCAACAGCAGAGCAAGTCTCAGAGCATGGTCCATTCTCCATTCACAGAATTCCAGATCGTCAATTTCAACCAATCAACAGACTAACTACAAGTTGAAAATACTAATTAAAATAAAATCCCTTTCTGTATCAAAACCCCAACAATTTAACAATCAACAAGTACTAAAAGGGGGAAAACATACAAAACTAAAAATAACCATTTACATTTTATTTATGTAGAACCTCAAACTTCAAATATCATTAAACCCTTGCTGTTGCTGATATCTGAAACAAAATCTTAACTAATCAACGAACCCTAATAATGAAGACGACAGGAAGAGACCGGGAAACGAGGGTTTGTCGAAGTGTGTTTGGAGCGTGATAACTTCAAGGATTTAAGAGTTTGGAGGTTACCTTTGCATAGAGCGAAGAGATCTCGTGCTTATAAATTCCCTCGAATTGTGTTATTGGGGTCTCATCAAGTCAAAGATCATGGTGGGTCCGCTAATCGAATTGAAAATTAACCTCAATTATCTCATTCAATCAAATTCTCTCTCTCTCTCTCTCTCTCTCTCTCTCTCCAGCAGTAGCACCACGGCTCAACGGAGGAGAGAGAAACCAACCGGAGGATCTTTGCACTTTGGTTGGAATTATTGTCGCTGAAGATTGGTCTGAAATCTGAAAACTAAAACGGTCTTGCTGTTTTTTTCTTGATACAAAAGGTAAAGGCGTGTTTAGTTAAATCATCCTTTATGGAATCAATCTTACAAACTAATAAACATTTAAAAGGTAAACATTTTATAAATTAATTGGAAAAAAAAACATATGTTAAAGTTAGATTACTACTTGAAAGTTTGTTTAAAGTTATTTAGATTTTAGCGGATCGATTGTGTTTGTAGATCGGTGTGGCGGTCAAAATCCGGGTTGTTGATATTCTCGTAGAGATGTTGTTCCTTGAGGTGGTTGGCGACATACATTGTTATGGAGGGCATTTACGTCTACAACCTCTTGATAGCGGTATGTGGGTACCCCTTTATATGTGGGAAAATCTCATTTGTTTCCTTCTGGCTTTTTATGTTCGTCATACATATTTTCATTTACTTTTTTCCTCCTCATTTCTTGGAATGGAATTGGAAAATAAAGCAAAACAGGCACTTTTCAAGTATATTTTTGTACCAAAAAGAGACAATTCTACACAAATATTGCTACAACCATGTTCACACTCATAGGCTGAAACAACAAAAAAAGTAAAAAATATTTTTGATGTTGCAAAAAGATAACATAGTACTTTACACGTTCTCTCACACAAACTTTTTCATATGATGATATGAACTTATTTTTCATGAAGATACTTTTGTATCTAAAGAATATTGAATTGGGAAATTGGCTCAAAGAGCCACATTACATTGACATATTAGTCTCCTAGCCATTTATCTACCTTATTGACGAAAATAGACCTAGGTCCGCAATGGCGGACCTGTAGGTCCGCTACCTCCAGAAAAAGACAAAAAAAAATTGTCGGTCCAAGTCAGGTCCGCAACGGGTAGGTCCGCCACCTAACCCATGTCCGCCATTTCGTCACGTGTCACGATCTCACTCAACGACAGCAGAGGATGGAGGAGGTAGAGGACCTGCAGGTCCGTCATTGCGGACCTAGGTCTATTTTGGTAAATCATGGAGAGAAGTGGCTAGGAGACCAATATGTCAATGTAATGTGGCTATTTGAGCCAATTTCCCTATTAAATTACATAACCTAGTTTTCACTTTATAAGGAGAAATGTAACTCTTATGATTGTAATTATAAATTAAATATCTAATATGGTAACAAAATTTTATCTTTTAACTTTGTTGTATTGGTTGATGGACAAAATAGTAATTTTGTATTAAAACTTATAGGACAATGTTGTAACACTCTCAATTTGATTTTAGTATATATATGTGTGCAAATTGTGGTTTTATGCCTTTTTATATAATATGTTTAATTATAAAGGCTTAATTTTAAGAATTATTAAGTTAATTCAAGTTGTTGGGTTATAAAAAGTGTTATATTATGCATGCACAATATACAAGTCTTTTGAAGCATATTCTAGTTAGGATATAAAGGGTAAATAAGATGTGACTTATGGGCATAATGGTAATTGTCTAAATATGTATTTAGACTCAAATATACAAGAAAAAGATATTTTTCCTCTCCATTCTTCATACCCAACGATTTCAGCTCCCAAACACAAAGAAAATGGTGGATCTTGAAGATTTCATGGTCTAGAGTGGATGCATGTAAGAATTGTTCATGAAATTGGAGTGTTTGACATCATATACACACTAGACAAGCTTGGTTTTGATCTTTTTCGTTTGGGGCAGATTGGGTACACACTAAAAGGTAAAATCTAATCTTTATTGTGGTTTAGTTTCAATGTTTATGTATAGGATTGTTGAGCCCTAGTCCTGTTTTATAGAAATGGGTCAATAATCGGATCATTTGGGTGAAAATTTCTTGAATTAGGGTTTGATTCTTAATAAATGGCTAATGTTTATGTTTGGGATGTTAGAAATGACCAAAACATGTTGTATAAACTTAGTTTTGAGTTTGGTACTCTTAAAAGTCGATTTGGATGAGAAAAATCTCAAGTTTTGGTGTAAAAATCGAAACAGCATGTTGTTCGGAATTTTTGGGCAGATTCAGGGCAGTATTCATAAAATCATAGAAAAATCGTTATGGGGCGTGTAATATATCGTTGGAAAGCTTGTTGAGTCTATTTTAATTCTCTTTCAGATGTCAGGTGCTAAAAAAAATGTTTTAAGGGTAAAAAACGTGAAGAAAGACAGAAAGGTCAATTTGAGAATATGTTTTATGTTTATAAAGTGAAGTTTTGGTTCGTTTGGGTTATAATCTTTCATGGGTCCCTTAGAATACTTTGATATCATGTTTAAATTAGTAATGAGGGCCTTTTATCACACATAGGTTTATTTTTAAATGTGTTGTTCGGTTTGGACATTAGTGGTTAGTCTAGTGATTTGAATAATGAAATGTCGAATTTTAATAAGAGAATGTTTGTTATAAATTCTTTCTTAGGATTGATTGAAGATTGGTAAACATTGTAATTAGTGGTTGTGGTAATTGAGTTGAGATCTTCTACCAACTCCTAAGGTGAGTGCATTGAATTTTGAAAACTTGGATATTCAACAAAATGCTATTTTATATGAAAATAATAGTCATCAAATGTTTGTTGATTGTGTATGAATACTTTGAATTTAGTTGTGATTATTGGGTTATTATTTGCATTAGTTGATATTATAAGATACGTAAATGGTTGTTTTACATATTGAGAACCATGTACTTGCTATATGTGCATATAGTATTAGTCCGGACTATAGTTGACAGTTGGTTGCTTTCAGTAACCTTCAGGGCTCTTTGGTCCATGAGTATTGCACCATACTCTATAAGTGACCTTAGGGTAACAGGAAATTCGGATGCCATGTGGGAGGTGTCATTCCCATAAGATGGAGGCGTTCCAAGTTGGAATTTCCTAACTTAAAGTGTGTGGCGGTGTTAAGGTAATTCATTAGAATTCTATATGGACCGACTAGCTATCGGGAAATATGAGAATTTGGTGAATTAACTTTACATCTTATTAATCATGGTTCTATGTGTTGTTTGTATAAGTTGATTTTGTATGAATTGATGGCTATGTTTTTAAGTATGCTTTGATTAGAACACCTTGCATTCACTTAACCATTTTGGTTAACAAATGTTTTCTACCCGTTGTTTATCCACAGGTGATCAATAGTTGTTGATAATGTTTGATGAAAGCTTGTGGGAGACTTAGCAAGATCATGGGTTTTGAAAGACACTATCTTTTGTATATGTTGACTTGTTGTATCATGGTCTTGGTATATAATTGTAACACCAAACTTGTTAAACACTTTTATATGATCAAGTTATGCAACTTGATCTTATATTAACTAATGTGTTTTGTAAAATTTCTACAAACTCTAGCTTAAAACAAAGACTTCCATTTTGGTGGTTTATTACAAATCATAAGTTTTGAAATTTTTTTAAAATTGTCCACAATTCTACTAGACAGGGTGTTACAAATGCTATTGGCACCCTTTAACAAGGGTGTTGAATGCATTAGGACTTATAATCTCATCAACAATCAAATCAAGTACATAATATATTTTATTTTATTATTATTGTATTATTATTATAATATATAGTTTATATTAATTAGTATTATTAAATATATATATATATATATATATATATCTTATATATTGTGTTCTATTAAATATATTACTATTATCTATCTATATCTATACTATATTATAAAACACAGATAAAAAACTCTTAAATATAAATTATTAGGCACAAGGTACCATCATTTTATGCAATATTTTAAAATTTTCTTAATTTACAAGTATCAAAACACAAGATACATATTACTACTGCAGACTTCTAACACCACCAATTTGGTATGTGCAGAGCCTTCCTTTTATTCAGACATTTCCATGTATCACTATTAATTAATATATTATATTACTATAATTTTGTTTTAATTATATTATTAAAATATATAAGGTAATCATTGAATTCTAGCAAAATACTTAATTTTTTTATATAAAAAACATTATATTATTAAGCCTAAATTAAACAAATTTATAAAAAAAAACATTATTATTTTCTCAAAACCATCCAAAATCGTACTGTAAATCGACAAAAAATAAGAGGAAAGTCCAAAAAAACCCAATGGACTTTAGTGTTTGGAGTGATTAAGTCCTTGGACAATTTTTTGGAACAAATAATTTCTTAGACATTTCAAAACACACTAAATAAATTCTTGGACTTTTGGAAACTTGTTAAATACATCCTTATTACTTAAAAATGTAACTTGTAACCTACATAGTAGGTAAAACTACAAATTAAAAGAAAAAACAAAAAAAAATGTCACCTACTTTATCACCCTACAAATAAGAAAATTAACTAAAATAGTCAATCTTATCAATAAAATTAATTTTTTAAGTATTTTCAAATTCTTTTCTTAAAATAGCCAAAGCATATTATTTTTTTGCCTTAAAAACTGTTTTTGGCAAAAAAATAAAATAAAATAGAAAACGTCTTTATAATTTGTTATTTAATTTACTTTATATCTTCTACATGTTTATTTTCATTTTAACTTTTTATTATATTAACACACATAATCGTATATCTATACTATATTATAAAAGAGACATAAAAAACTTTTAATTACAACATTTTAAGCATAAAATACAACTAATTAAAGTCAATTACTAAATTTACAATTTCATAATGCTTTGATACAAATTATATTTTATTATAAATATGTAATTTATTTTACTTTTAGTTATGATTTGTTTAAAATCCAAAAGTACAAATTGACTAAACATAAGTATAACTTATAAAAGCTCAGTGTTTGAATTCGTGTAACTAACTGCAGATAAACACTTATTTTTATTTTCTAAAATATCTAAAATTTTTAACTATTGATATAACTAACCGATAAATATAAGAAAATTCGAGATAAAACATTTTATTTTTATTTTTTATTGAAATATGTTATCTTTTTAATTTTAAATATAAAATATCTTAAATATAGTTATCATTTAAATTAAACATTTTTTAACCCGTAACAAAATACTTTATTATTATTTTTTATAAAAAACCATAATTAAACTAAACTAAAATATATTTTTGTTTTAAATCTAGGTTTCTCAAAATCGTAAAATAAAATAAAAAAAGACTAACAAAAAGTATGAATAATGATCGAGGGTTCGAGTTCTAGATTTCAGAAACCCGCTGCATTGCGACGGTACATTTCTAGTTAACTAAAGTAAATATAAAATACGTTTTTTTTAAATTACACCATTATAATTGTCTCGTCAATACGTTTAAAATGAGCCTAATATTGATTTTTTTGGATTTAATCTCATATTATTAAATATCATAAATACGTACTAATTATATTTAATATTTACACTTTATATCATTTAAGTTATTTATTTAATAATATAAGATTAATTTATAATTATAAAGGGTAAATATTAAAAATAATTCATACGTATTTATGATATTGAATAATACAAGATAAAGTTTAAAAACAATATTGAGTTCATTTTGAACGTATTGACGAAACAACTATAATGGTGTAATTTGTAAAAAAAAACTAATTTTTTTGATATATTTTAGTTAATATCCGATTGTGTATATTAATAAAATAAAATTGTTAATGAAAAAGTAATTGATATAAAATAAATTAAATAACTAATTATAACTTTATAAGAATGCAAAATGTAAATTTTTTCTAAACTATAAGCAGAAAGTGAATCTTTATACATAAATTTTTCTACGTGAGGATGTTTGTTATTTTTATTTTTTTGGAAAAAAAAACAATCCTTACGCAGAAAAAAAAACATTATGTGCAAACTTTGACAATTTTAGGAAAAAAACTTTGAAAAATGGTAAAAGAAAAATAAATATGGTTGATGAGATTGACTATTTTAGTTAATTTGTAGGAGGATAAAGTAGGTGACTTTGTTTTTAATTTATAGAAATTTTTAAGTAATAAAGATGTATTCAACAGGTTATCAAAAGTATAAGGATTTAGTTAACAAGTTTTGAAATGTCCAAGGACTTATTTGTTCCAAAAAATTGTCCAAGGACTTAATCACTCCAAACACTAAAGTCCATTGGGTTTTTTGGACTTTTCCCAAAAAATAAAATGAAACATTAAAATCGTGATGTATCTCGTTGCATTGCTCGAATACACTTCTAGTTATGTTATAAAGCACGGATAAAAAACTTTTTAAAACAATTGTTAAAGTTTAATGTACCGTTATTTAATGTTAATTACTTAAAATCTCTTAAAGCTTTATGTACTACATTTAATATCATTTATTAATTTTCAATCATTATCTCTAACCATTTTAACTCCCCTAAAATCACTTCCCACTTCAATCCCCTAAAATCACTCCCCTGCATAATTAAATAAAGAATAAAAATCAAATTTTAAATAAAAAAAATCTAAAATATAATTAAGAAAATCTAACATAATATTTTATGTTTATTTTAAACAAGACATCATATTATTAAATCTAAAATAAATTACATTATTACTAAACTATCGAAATTTTTTTAAAAACAAGATTTTATGCATTAAGTACTGTTTATTGATACACATTACTTAAAATTCAAGATTACAAGTAATGACTTGAGTACAAATTTCTAAAGTTATATGTTTGAATTCATAACTAAGGGGTTATTTAGCAATTGATGAATGGTTTAGTGTAGAATGATTAAGTGGTCTGAATGATTAAGAGGTTTTTATGACATAGTGTAAAATGAAATAGAGTTGTTTGCTAATTGTTCATAATGAAATCAGGTATCTTAATGGTTAAGAGAGGTTCAGAATGCAAAATCATTAAGAGAATTTTGGAACCATTAAGAGACAACCTTTTTTTTGCCAAACAAGATTTACCTCTTAGCGATTCAGAGGTTGCCTCTTAATGGAACCATTAAGAGGTAAACAAACAACCCCTAACTAATAAACATAATTAAAACAGGATAAACATCTCAATTTAAGTATAAATAATTTAAAATATACTAGAAGCGTACTCACGCAATACAGCGAGATACATCACGGTTTTAATATTTCATTTTATTTTTTTATCGATTTACAGTACGATTTTGGATGGTTTTGAGAAAGTGATAATGTTTTTTTTATAAATTTGTTTAATTTAGGCTTAATAATATAATGTTTTTTATATAAAAAAATTAAGTATTTTGTTAGAATTCAATGATTATCTTATATATTTTAATGACATATAGAAAAAATAACCAATTACATATTTAATAATATAATTAAAACAAAATTATAGTAATATAATATATAATTAATAGTGATACATGGAAATGTCTGCATAAAAGGAAGGTCCTGCACATACCAAATTGATAGGTGTTAGAAGCCTGCAGTATTAATATATATCTTGTTCTTTGATACTTGTAAATTAAGAGATTTTTAAAATCTTGCATAAAATGATGGTACCTTGTGCCTAATAGTTTGTATTTAAGAGTTTTTTATCCGTGCTTTATAATATAGTATAGATATAGATAAGATAATCATTGAATTCTAACAAAATACTTAATTTTTTTTATATAAAAAACATTATATTATTAAGCCTAAATTAAACAAATTTATAAAAAAAACTATTATCACTCTCTCAAAACCATCCAAAATCGTACTGTAAATTGATAAATAAATAAAAGAAAACATTAAAATCATGATGTATCTCGTTGCATTACGCGAATACGTTTCTAGTATTATATAATGCAAGTATATGTGTATATATATATTGCGATTTTTTTATCTATTTTATTGTGTGTGTATATATATATATATATATATATATTAATTATATTATATATACTATATAGTTCATATTGATTATTATCATCAAATATATATATATATATATATCTTATATATTATGATTTTTTAAAATATATTAATATTGTCATATATTTTGATACTCAACAACATCTGTGATACCATTGTCCTCTTTTCGGTAAACCTTACTCCGGTCAAACTTATTTCGACATAGATATATATTGTGATACCCATACTTTCATATCGTTACTATTTTCTCATGGTGAATGGTCATGTGAGAGGTGATGGAAATTGTGGATTCGGAGCAATAGCTGTCTCTCTAGGTCTTCATGAAGATGCATGACTCACAATTCGGTTTAACTTGATGGAAGAGTTAGATACACACAAGACAGAGTACATCAACGCTTTTGGAGGTGAACATTGGAATATTAGTTACAACACTTTACTTTTTTCGATCAGATCAAGGTGCACCATTTGAACATTGGATGACAATGCCTGAAATAGGTGTCTTGATTGTTTCAAAATATAATGTGATATTACACGTTATAAGTATGAGCGACAGTGGGACATACTTGCTGCTTAGGTCAACTCCACCAGCGTGGTATCAACAAGTTGTTTTTACAATTGGGTACGTTAATGGTAACCATTATGTGAAATTAAATATGACAGAAAGATACCCGTTTCCGGAAATTGTAGCACATTAATTTTTTCCATTACAGTTATCCGTGTGTTGTTGGATGGGTTACCCCGTATTCAGAGCGAATACAGAAGTACATGCGACTTTTACGTGTTAATTGTACTACGAATAATGTTATTTTAGAATAATCGAATGTAATATAGATTATTTTATGTTATATTTATATGTTAAATCTCAATGTTTATGTTTTTTATATAATTATAAAAAATTAGTAATATTTATTTATTTTTAAATAAAACCAAAAAAGTAAAAGAAAAAAAACCTCAACTAAAATATATAATACAAATAAATAAAATAGAAAAAAAAAAGACAACAAAATGACAAAAATAAAAATCATGATTTTAATCGTGAGGGTGCCCTTAGCGATCATAAGGGTGCCATTAGTCTCCCCCAACTTATATTAGAAAAAGGTTACGTCTATTGTAAAAAAATGAATAAATGACCGGCCGATAAACATATACTCGTTAAATTCAAATTATAACGTTTTTTTTTCTCTAAAAAACAATGATTAATTAACAAGAGATCAAATACAATGATTCAAAAACCTTTCATTATTTTCTATTATTGAGGGCCCACAACATTATGAATGCAAAGGAAGACCAAACTTGTATCTAAAGTTTCTTTTTTTGGGCTTAAGAAACTTTTGATACAAGTCACAAGTGGTACCAAAACCAAGGGTTACCTTGGCAAATCCCCACACAATTTGATCATACTACCTTTGTTATTTAGCACCTATTTACTCCATGCAATCTACAAGTTTTAAGTGGTCTCTAGCTTCCATTTTGGAATTTTAATGCAATGATAACTCTGTTATCTTTATCGTGTATGCAACACCTTTCGGGTTGAGGAGCCAAGAACCAGTTGGATTTCGATCATGGGTTTGCCCAACATGCTTTAGAGACATCAAGATAGTTCAAACGAGATGCACCATAAAGATGCTCCGGAAGCTCATCCGGCGTGTTTGCCTGCATAATTTTATAATACAACATATCAAGAAAGCATGCAAATAATATGTGCGATAAGCACTCATATATTATTGTGTTTTTGGTCCGCATTTTGAGTGGTCCTCCTCACACACCAAGTACATGTGTTAAAATATCACAAGGGTAACTTCCTGATTGTTGGAGTCCTATATCGGTTAAACACATACCATTAATCTTGTATATGTGTAGGAACCACCCATATTTCTACAAGGGCTCAATAATTTCCACAGATATCCAGTGGCGGACACAAGATTTTGGTCGAGCGAGTGCATCTTTAAGATGGATCAAAGGCCTGCAAAGTTGTCCGATATGTTTTTAACCAAATTCCAACATTTTGAGGGATTTTTTAAGTTTATGGTTGATTTTGAGGGATTTTTAAGTTTTTTAATCGATTTCGAGGGACTTTCTTTTCGGTGTTTTGGTTGATGTTCCTTGTATTTTCTAATATCTCTGAGCACTTCAAAGTTTAGTGAGTACACCTTTCATAAGCCCAAAAAAATATATTTACAAAATAAGTTGAGCAAGTGCACGGGACCTATCTTGGGGCTTAATAGGTCCGACCCTGATGGTATCAGAAGCGGACTCTAAGAACACCTAGGGACTTGATATACTCTTTCACCTCCATTTGAGGGGACATGTTATTAGCTAAACACGGCTATCAAACATGTATATATGTAGAACCCCCCCCCCCCCCCCCCCCCCTCCTTATAACAGAGAGATTCAAAAGGATTCCATATATCTTTAACATAATGGATAGAGGGGTATACCTGAATAACAAACGCGGTTTCAGATATCAAATTACTGAAACAACTCATAGCTGTGCTAATCAGCCCCCTTGCAAGCGTAGATGATCCAACATCGATGTCAATCTAAAATAACCGAGGGATAAGATTTAAATGGCATAACTTAAGACAGCAACACATAAGTACAGATAAATTGGGAACAAACTCAAGTTTTTGCCACTTCTATGATATCTCTGAAAATTGGTTAGATAATAAATATATCATCTTCCAAAGTTTCCTATTGGTCGGAATATAATAAAAAATTTTTGCTTCTCTTCCATGGTAATCATTTTTGGGTAGTTCTCCAAATTTGAAGAATTTCACACTTTCTCTCAGGCGTTCTCCATTTTGGAGAAAGTTTTGGATAATCCGTTGGAGCAAAAATTTGACCAAAATCTCTATTTTCTCCATTTTGGAGAATCTGTTAGAGTCTTGGAGATGCTCTTAGATGAGTTTCTTTTGCGTAATTTTAGTCATCATTTTTCTATTTGTTTAGTTGCCAACGTAGAGACCGTTTCAAGTAAATGACGTATGCAAACAACTCTTTTTAAAGAACAATGAGGCAAAAAGGGACGCATTGAGTAGCTTAGTTAATTTACCTCGATGTAGTTCTTCCCACGGATATAGTTAACTTTAAGCATATGACCCACAAGGCTGGCTCTGCTTGCACTTTGCTTGAGAATCCATGGTCCCTGGAGTAGAGTTGGCAATCCGAATGAACAATTAAAACGCAATATTTTTTAAGATACAATTTGCATCCCTTCAAATTGAACTGTGTAAAAAGGTGATATTTTTACACGGTTTTTACACTCCAACTGTGTAAAAATGTTCCTATCAAAAACATGCCTCACTTTCTTCCATGGTTTTCCTCGAAAACGTGTAAAATGAGATGTGTAAAATGCCTGATTCTGTACTAGTGGGGTCTTCCGTGATGCGAGTAGGGAGTGTATATGTTCACAAAAAACCAACTCTTCTCACCTTAGTTATATGAGGTAAGAGCTTAAACCTTGAATTTCTGAAAGCATCATCTCCTTCTATAAATTTCTCTAGCAAGGGCAGATCTTTCATAGGAGTACTTGTCATATAGTAAGAAGCAATATTATAAGTTGTAGAACCTGGAACCTGATTGATCATAAAAATCACAGTAAATAAGTTGAGTTCAGACCACTCTTTCTCTCTTGCACTCTTGCTAAGGCCAATTGACTCTACTGTTTATATTAGACGTGACAAAATCAACCAATTTAAAACAAAATAACCCATTTAATTTAACCCCATGAATTTTTTGAAGTTCATGTTGAAATCGCGAAGGTGAAGGAAAATCTACTAATGATCAAATGGGTTGATAATTCTTAAAAGAATTTACCGAACTTACGTACAATTTGCTATGGGTAGCCCAATATACAAGTCAGCCCATTTATCTTCTTATTCCTCGACGCACATCTATGTGCTAGACGGGTACAAATTTGTCCTAGTGAGTCGAGTCCCTAAAAAGGGTAGACCTTGACACTGATGCCATGTGAGAATATGTGGAACCCTATTAAATTAATCTCTGAAAGAGCCCTTTTTGGAGAGAATGAAGGTTCCAACATGTATTGAGGATAAAGGGTCCACGACATTCTGGAACACCATAATTTCATTCATAAGTGCATATTTTAATTTTTACACAGAATGTCAAATCCTATAATAAAATATTATGAACCTGAAGAATTAAAGGCACCAATGTCAATTTAACAAGTTTTGGTACGTGTTTATCAAGAAAATACAAGTTAGGAATTATCTTGATGTTTATACATAGTTTTGTCTTTATGATGTATTTGTGAAAAAAAAGTTCCAATTCTATGATGGGTTTGCTATTTTATGTTATAGAAATATAAATTTTATGCTATATATGCTTTTTGTGTGGAAAGATGTTTTTTTTTTTTTTTTTTAAACCAAGGTCCATTTTGACTTGTTTCAAAAGAGCGTCCATTGTTTCATGTGTGGACTCATAACTTAATCTGACCCGCCCCACAGCAATTGCTATATCTAGTTTATAATCAGATAGAATTACCTGAAAGTTAACAATGAAGAAGAATTCTGGGCGGCCTTCAGCTGCAAATTTCTGCAGAACAAATCTTGTGAACTTTTTTCCAGACCATATGCACACTCATGAACGGACCCAGGGGGTTTTTGTGGTGGCATGGCACTTGCCATCATTTCGTTCCTCCGTCATAGTGTAAAAAATTATAGGGTCGTAAAAAGTGCCACCATATCAATTTGTCGTGTGTGCCACCGTATATATTTTGAAACTACAATGAGGACACAAGTTTTCCTTAGTATAATTGGTTTGCAAGGCTTTTCTTCCACCCTAGACCCGAGTTCAAGTCCCTTCAGTACATTTCTTAGTTTTTAGCTTTCAATTCCAGATTTATTATGTTTTTAAAAAAATTTGCAATAAAAGACAAACACATGACCTCACATATGAAAAACAATGAAGTAACTCACAGACCAATGGTGTCACTGCTTGAAAAAAATTCAGAGTCCGTCCCTGCACTCATCCCATGCGTAATAACGTGACAAGTATAAGAAATGCTAGGCCAACCTGAACGATGCTCCCTGGCCGGGCAGCAAGATTATCTTCCCGCTTGTCTGATCTCAGCCAGTCCACAGCAACAGTTTGCATCAAAGTGCTTTTTGCCGTAATCTGGAAAAACCAACATGGACATAAATAAAAATGACATAAAATACCTGCATCGTCGGCATTTTCCAGAAAAAAATGAATAAAGATGTAGCTGAAGAGTAACCTTCTTACGGTCTTGAAAATAAGTTTCTCCCCGAATTTGAAACAAAGAAGGTTCTGGAACTGACCAACTGTTAGGAAGATTACCGGTTCGATCTTCAGGAAGAGTGAGTTTGTAGTTACATGAGACACCATTTTCCCAAACCATGTCTGCACATCCCTTTCTATAAACTGCAGTATTAAAACATAATCTAAAGCTAAGTCATGTGACTAATATAGAATACACTCTAAAGCTGCCACCTTTCTGCATGAAATCCTTAACAATGATAAGTGACTTGCCTGTATATTCGTTCAACTTTTTCATCAAAATGTTAGAAGGTGGAGTGCAAGCCTTGTCGTGAGACGTATCCTGAAAATTCAAGACCAAGAAATTTAGCAGTGTACGCATTTCTTTGTTTGTTCTTTCAGGTTTGGTTCACAGATGGGATTGGACAGGACTAGACAGGATAGGATCGGATGGATGAGAGCAAGGTAGGTGGGATGAAAGAATTGTGCACGGTTTTAGGGTTTTAATTTGAAATAGTAGTTAAGTAATTTACCAATTTTGACACATATCCCTTATTTTCCACCTATGTCCTGTCTCAATCTAAATGTCGCACCAAATATGAGACCACAATTCATACACCTGAGAGTAAATTTCAGGACGAAAGCCAGCAGCACAGCTACTTTCTGATTGATCATCAACAAAAGGTTCTGGAAGATCAAAGTATTCATCTGATTCGTCATCCATCTCTACATGTCCCAAGCGATCAGAAGAAACTTTTGACAATGCCACATCCTTGTTAGATTCTCCATTTTCATTTCTTTGAGCTGCAATTCTCATGGATGGTTCACTTTGATGCAGCAAATCCTTTCTCTTTGGCTCTTGCGATGAGAGCTCGGATAAGTAATTGGCTAAGTTTGTTTTGAAGAATTCTCTCAAAGCTATATATATATATAGATGGAAACATTGATTAATACATAAGGTAGCAGTATGAATAAAACAAAAACATAAACATGATACTCGTGTAAAGAGGCAAACCAGCAAGTCTCCCAAGCATGTGAACCGAGAGAGAATGAGCAGAAGATTTTTGTAGATAGGAATTCCAAAGTTTCCAATCAATATCAAGCATGTGTCTCACAACTGACTGTTTACGTTGATCCGCAGGTGATATCACATACCCTCCACCTGAAAAAAGTATCAGAGCATGCCCTTCAGGTATTCCCATATGTTTCTTTCGCATGAGTCTAGAATGATTGAAGATGTCAAGTTATAAAAGAAACTTTGTTAGGATAAACCACAATGGTTGTTTGCTGTCAATTGCAAAATTTCATCATACATTACTTTTAAGGCAGGCACGGATGTAGCTTTTCTGAGGGGGACATTTTTTGTTAAGTACAGAATGGTAACGAATAGCTGCAAAAATAGGTAAGGAAAAAGGCGTTATTTCTGGTAAAGAACTTGAGCAGAAATTAAATTAACTGGGAGAGTACGTGTGGCGTTTAAACAAATAATTACATACTGTATGTTCCATTGTCCTCCCTCCTCCAGCAGCGCTGCAACAATAAATCTCTTCGTTTCATACCCCTGGAAAGTAATTATAAAGGGAAATAAATGGATTGCGGTCCCAGGGAAAGACAGACTACAAAAAAATGGAGGTATGAATCGTACCTTGGTAACCAATCATCATTCAGAAGCTTATGAACAATATCAGTGTGACCATCTATACTTTCAATCACACTACCCTTCTGGAAACAGAAGTCCCACCTGCAAGGGAGCATGGTTATTATTATACAGTAATAATTACGCTTTGATTGAGTTGGCAGGTTTGAAAATCTATTTATCATACGTTATTGATTATACTTGATAAGAGTACAAACAAAGATAGAAACCCACATAATGGAGGAGGGAGAGAAATGATATAAACGATCAAAGAAAGATTGTTTTAGGCAGACCAGATATAATGATCTGATTCATTTAGTGGTCTCCAAAAGGTTGAACAAGATTGATCATTGATGAGTCAAAAGTACTCAAGATTGTCAAACGCTGTACGAAAATGAAGACCAAGATCTAAAGGGGAAAAAACACCCCACACTTACTCTGATCTTGAAGAACCAAAAGACATAAGTATCTGGAAAACGGCCTCTGGGGATCCATCGATCACACTCATGGCTGCTATTGCAGGATAACCATTCCTCTGCTACACAGAAAATTGAACCTTAGGTGGTGTGTATATGTGGGATTGGGGGCTAAAAGAAATTAACATGCAGACCAACCTTTTTTCTATTTTCTTGATTTCTTGCCTCTTTAAATAGTCTGAGACCTGAAGCAAAAAACAGACTTCTAAGCATGAAAACTTGGAGATGATGAAAAACAATTTGGATTTTTTTTATTTGTACCATTGTGACAGCCAAAGATTGTCCAGTAAGATGACATGAGGTCAGCAGTTATGGGATCTGTAATTGAGGCTAAAGAGAGGTGGTTATCAACAGAGTTTGTATCATGTACTCTACCAGAATTGTTTGACCTGCAATAGCATCAAACCATGCTAAGATTCCAAGGCTACTTCAATAGTAAAACCATACTAACAAAATATCACTTGCCAATGGAACAGCCAAAGCTAGTAAAATTGCAATAGAAAACAAGTGAGTGTAGTCATGAAGCTACTATTTTATTAATTTACCTTGAATGCTGTTGTTCATAATTAGCACAATCCAACATATCTTCTGGATTTTGGTTCATCTACAATCGATGGAAGATGTTAGTCATTTGCAATAGTAATTAGTTGTAAGTTTTTAATGTTAAGCAGTTTGCACCTTTCGAGATAATTTCTGGAAGGCTTCGACCCATTTTGCAGCTTCTTCAGGATTTCTTGCTCCTAACTATCGACTAACAATTAGGATTTTGGCATATGTATGTTTTTTAGAAATAAAGTTATGGACTCTATTTACCTTCACACACCCACTGGTGCTAGAAATTCCAGAAATTGTGAAAATAGAGAAGACCTGCAATTAGACATCAGTGGTGATACAATCTGCAAGGTGTAGCAAACTGACCGACAAGAGTCAAGACTTCTATTCCATAACTAGTTGGAGTTGGCTATAAGAAATGTACAAGGATGTGAAACAATCAACTGTTTTAGAACATAAATAGCATCTTTCCATCTTCCATGCTCCACTATCTAAGAAGAAATACATTGAACATACACAAAATACTAAATACCTTTCCTCGAATGTTCTTTCTCCCATTATCCATTACGCTAATACAGGAATTTACAACTGCACTTCTAGCAGGATCCTGCAAGAAACCAAACTCCTCTTGATTTATAATGAAACTAGAGAAGGTAAACATGTGCCTATAACAAAAATCAACCAGTTAAACAACGTGAACAAACAAAACAACATATAGACGTATTTGGAACGATTCAATTAAATAGGCAGGCCAGTTGGTGAATCAGATGGATCACATCCAGTGTTTCCCTTAGGTTCGACGACTTAAAAGAACTTAACTTAAACAAATGTCTAAATTCATCATGGTTCATGAATACTGTCCGCAAACCAAGCTTGAACTACCATATATATTCATCAATTGTTAGGTTCATTTGATGTTTAAATTAACTAACAGTAATATCATATGTATAAATTCACATTCATCTTTTATATAGCAAAAATATTTTGAGTACCTATGGATTACTATTTATCAATTCTTTCAATTACAGAATTAGAAGCAACACAAAGTAGAATTTAGCGGTAGCATACATATATTCATAACCTTCATAGTTGCAATTTGTAAATAATACTTCAGTACTGCATTTTTGTACACCTTTTTATACTAATTCTCAAATGAAATTGCAACGATCTTTTTGGGACTTGGGTCATCTCCTTTTTTGAAATATTTCCAACGTTTTTTGTTTGGCTAATATCATCATCGTAAATACTGATTTATTGAACAAAATTTATTTTTCGTTGTTGAAGAATATCTTTCCATACTTGACTAACATTATAACACATTTAGTAAATTGTTAGTCAAGTCAAATGCAATTTTCACCTATGGAGAGGAGGCCCAAGCTAGCCTTTTGAGTCATATTTTATAAGCAATAATTATGTTTACCACCAAATTTTCAGTTGCTAACTTTTTATTATTATTGAAACAGGTCTAATTATAAGGTCAATATATAGTGTGGAGCTAAAAATTTAGGTTTTAATTAACATTGAATTTTTAACACAGGGTTTTGTTTATTTTCTAATTTCTCTCTCTCATCAACAATCATTTTTTGTTATATATTCTTGTAGTTTCTCATAGTTTGAACGAAACGAATACATATGAATCCGAATTCATTCACCATTCTACAGGTTCTCGATATATATATATATATATATATATATATATGAAAATTTTCTACCAACGTTAATAATTCTGGAATTGAACACCATAACAACAATAATTCATGGCAAACCAGTGTTGTCCACGGGCAACATAATGGCTCTGCTCGTGTAGTAAACTAAAAAAAGAGAGATCGTTTCACCTAGAACTTAAGGAGAATCTGAGGTTGCCAATATGAAAATCAATCATTCAGTTGTTTATGTAAATGCATAAATAAACTCTCAAGGAATTTGTGTGAAAGATATTTTAGCAACTATGATTGACTAGTTTTTTTGTTCTTAACTTTGGAGGAAAAACCAAATTAATAATAAAAAAAATCATCAAAACGCAAAACCACATAGAAATTAGCATAACGATCCTACCTACATTCATGGATATACCTAATCGATTATATGCTTCCAATTTGATTCATCTCTTACTCTCTTCTACTGAACAAGCAAGGAGATCGATTCAATTTGTTCGAGAATCCATTTCGAAAACAAAACTCTCAAACACACAAAAACATTGATGAAGATAAAGAGAAATCAGACCTTATGGAGGGAATGTGAAACGGAACTGAAGCTTTTGAGATGGCGGTTTTGAAGGACGTAGTATCGTTTCCGCGAGTACTGAAATCCAAATTTATTGGAGCGAATGAGATACAGCCAACCTTCCATAATTCTCTGTTCATCATCTTCCGATGACATATCCATGTGTGATTTGTTCTTCGAAAACAGGGCAACTCTGTTTCAGCAGAGTTCTTCTACACTATGATCAACTCATGGAAGAAAGAAAGAAAGCCATTAAGCATTATATATATATATATATCCATTTTATCCGGCCCGTATCCGGGATAGGATCCGATAGTGATCAGCCTTATGTGGACCCATTGTCCCGCCACGATGACGAAGATTTCAATTTTGACCGCAAATGTAGTCAAAAATCAAAATAATGAAATGACTCATTTATTGAACATTATAAAATTGGTAATTTCTTTGGGATAAAAATGTATTAAGAATGTATTAAATTAGTCAGATTCAAAAAGAAGATGGTTAATTTGTAAGAGTATTTTCTAGAGCTTTTTCAAAATGGAGAAAAAAAATGGAGATTTTGAGCTAATATTTTGTTGCAACACTTTTCCAAAACTATATCAAAAATGAAGAAAGTAGAAGAGAGAAAGGTTTTTTCCTCCAAATATGGAGATCATCCCAAAAATAATTATTAAGTGAAAGAACCAATAGGAAACTTTGAAAATAAATATGTTGATAGAGAAATAATATTTTAATAGATAAACTAGAAGCGTACTCGCGCAATGCAGCGAGATACATCACGATTTTAATGTTTATTTTTATTTTTTGTTTTTTATTGATTTACAGTACGATTTTGAATGATTTTTATTGAGTGAATGGTTTTTTTTATATATAAATTTGTTTAATTTAGGCTTAACAATATAATGTTTTTTATATAAAAAAAATTAAGTAGTTTGTTAAAATTCATTAATTATCTTATATATTTTAAATTTTTTATATTTAAATTGAGATGTTTATCCTGTTTTGATTATGTTTATCAGAATTCAAATTTCATAATTTTAGGATCTGGGGATTAGAGATAAGGATTTTGGGGGATAAAGATGAAATTTATTAATTAGGGTTAAAATCATTTAAAAGTAGTACATATTGCTTCATTAATTATTTTTTAAGAGATTTTAAGTAGATTAACATTAAATAATAGTACATAATGCTTAATACATCACGATTTTAATGTTTATTTTTATTTTTTGTTTTTTATTGATTTACGGTACGATTTTGGATGATTTTTATTGAGTGATAATGGTTTTTTATATATAAATTTGTTTAATTTAGGCTTAACAATATAATGTTTTTTATATAAAAAAATTAAGTAGTTTGTTAAAATTCATTAATTATCTTATATATTTTATATATTTTATATTTAAATTGAGATGTTTATCATGTTTTGATTATGTTTATCAGAATTCAAATTTCATAATTTTAGGGTTTAGGGATTAGATATAATAATTTTGGGTGATAAGGATGAAATATATTAATTAGGGTTAAAAGCTTTATAGGTAGTACATTAGACTTTAGTAGTTATTTTTAAGAGATTTTAAGTAGATAGCTTTAAATGATAGTACATAAAGCTTAGTGAGTTGTAATTAAGAGTTTTTTATGTCATCTTTATAATATAGTATAGATTAAATATTTTAATATAATAATCGATGTTGGATTCTCTAAAGTGGGGAATCTGTTGGAGATGAATTCAAATTTTTTTAAGATTTTGACTTTTGGTTTTCCATTTTGGATGAATTTTGGAGAATTTGTTGAAGATGCTCTAAGAAGATAAGTTTTAAGATCATACATTGCATTCACCAAGTCGCCCACGTCACTTTTGGACGTGCTTAATCATATATGATTAAGTGTTTAGTATCACATGCAATCATGTTGATGTTGGAACTTATCGCCTTCTCGTAAATTGATCAAACTTCTCGCATGATTCATTATTCATATTAAAATTACCAGTAAATAACTTACTAGTTACAAATATGTAGTTTAATAATTAATTTTCATTGCATCTTTTTTACGACAAAGATTCAGATTCATTGACTTTTTTCTTCTTCAAGTATTAGCATAAACTGTTAAACCAACCAAATCAAACCATTTTCGGTTGGTTTAGTGGAGCCGTCAATTTGGTTTGTAAAATTATCAAACCAAACTTATCAATTAAACCAATATTGACGATCGACGTGAAACCTCTTAGTGAAAGACACGAAACACCTGTTAGAGTTAAAGATGAAAATCATAACAAATAAGAAACCATAGGTGTATGATGTACTTTCAAAAGTTGCTAATATTATAGATAGTTAGGCACAACAACAAATAGTTAGGCATAATGTCTAATCGTCTACACTTACATATTAGTAACTTATGTTATTTTGTAGTAAAATTATAAAATTATAATTTCCCCCAAATAAAATATTAATTAGTATATATTTATTTGTCGGTTAGTAATCATTATTAGTTGTCAATAAGAATGATTTCAACTACAAAATTGATATAGGGAGGATTCGAGAGCTATCAAGGTATTTTTTCTATATTTGGAAGAGTAGAAAACGAGCTCAAAAGAAGCTCGTAATCATTAATTGGAAACGAAAAACCATTCTCTTACACGACTTCTCCCGCGGTATGGGTCGCGTGCCGGGTCGGGGGCGTGTCCTAACGGGTCCCGAACGAATTGCATTTATTTGTTTATTTTATTTCTTAATTAGTTTAGGATAATTATTTAGTTTTAGTAATTATTTATCATCTTTATAATTATTATTAGGATTATTATTTAGTTTCTTTTTATTAACTATTTAATTACTTTTATAGTTGGTTTAGAATTATGATAGATTTATTTCCATAGTTATCTTTGAATTAGTTTAGATTATAAATATGATAGCTAGGTTTCATTGTTAATCAAATTTTCAATCAAGTTATCAATTAATAAAAGTTTTCCTTTTAAGAGTTTTCTCTTAATTTATCGAGTTTTACAATTTGTAATCTCGTTATCAAAAGGGTTTAGACGCTTGTCGATCCTTCCGCAAACCTACGTTGCGTCAAAAATCTATTGTACTTCTTAACTAAAACTCATTTTTAAGTATTTGATTATCAGTTAGTAGTCAAATATGCTTGTTAAACTGTGTTTTTTATGAATAAAATGAATAAAGGTTGATGTTCGTTTTCATTATGTCAATAGTAACATAACAAACGAAGACCTTAAAAGGATGCAAGCAATATTGAAGACAGGAAAAGAAGTTATACCAAATGAAAAAACGACGGGGATCCGAAAAAAAAGTTTGTACATAACAGTCACATTGCATAAAGTGTATTTGTGTCCTTGTTAGTATCCAAATGAACATGACAAAATTGAAATTAAGGGGCGTTTCGAGTCATTTTACCTTACCGGATGAACATGATAAGGACAAAAAATCTTACCCGGTAAGAGCGATGACAAGGACCGAGAGTCTTACCTAGTAAGTAAGAGTGATGACTCTTATCCGGTAAGTGTTTACCAGATAAAAATGTTACATACAATGTCATTTTAATGGACTAAAAATCTTACCCGGTAAGGTAAGTGATAGTGTT
Organism: Arctium lappa; assembly: GCA_023525745.1. Taxonomy (NCBI): domain Eukaryota; kingdom Viridiplantae; phylum Streptophyta; class Magnoliopsida; order Asterales; family Asteraceae; genus Arctium; species Arctium lappa. Next base: position 12,161,257 of record CM042056.1, on the reverse strand, counting down.
GAATTTACCGGTAAGTGTTTACCTGCTAAGCATTTGGGTAAACGACCTCTAAGTCTGCTCACCACAATGTATGAAGTTTATTTGTGTCCTTGTCGGTATCCAAACAAAAACAAATAAAAACGCTAAACAAAAGCATTAGAGGACGTTTGGTTCGCAGAATGATTTCTGAAGGAATGAAATCTGTCTAAGAAATTGGAATCCGAAAGGAATTGGAATGAAATGTTATCAGGTTTGACCAAGTGTTTGGTTGGCAGGAATGAAATGTAATCAGTCAAATGAATTGGAATCTGTATGTTTGGTTTGCAAAGGAATTAGAATGAAATTCTGAAAAATGGCAAAAATACCCTTTCTTTTATTTTTATTTTTTTAAATGCTGAGTGTAACACCCCGATTTTCGAAAGGTATCATATCGAGTTAATACCGAAACCGATATATTAGGGAAAAATAAGATAAAAGATTTTGGACTTGAATCCTGGATTTTATAGTCTAGATAGATGAATAATTCAATTACGAGTCCAACGGTTTTTTCCGGAGCAAAATCGGAGCTATAACGAAGAAGTTATGGCCAAAACAGTATCGAGAAGAAAACCAGGGGAAGCGGACGACTTATGCCGCGACCCAAGGTCGCGAGACAAGTCGCGAAACCCCCTGGACGAGCTTAAAACCGATTTTCAGTACCCAAACTTCATTTCTTCATATCTCCTTCATCCTAGCTCCGATTTGGGTGATTCAAAGTGCTACGGTTTCGTTTTTGAGAGATCTTCAAGGATCTAGAAAGAGATTGGAGGTCTATTGGAGTATACAAGAGTATTTTGTGGTGGTAAGCTCCTCATCTCTCCCACTTCATCTTCTTCACCAAGTTTTCTAGGGTTTCATCCACCCTTTGTGCTTTCTTTCATAGATTGGAGGGTTGTAACCATTTTGGTGAACTAGAGGTGTTTTGGTTGATGGATTCAAGCTTGGGTTAAGGTAATCTTCTATTCTCTTCAGTTTTGGAAGTTAGGGTTTCGATATTAGTTGAGGTATTCATGTATATGGTTTGGGAAACGACTCTTTGTGGTTGATTATATTTATTTATGGTTGAATATGTATGGATTTAGGTTTTTGGAAGTTTTGTCTTGATAATCCAAGTGTTCTTCAAAGGAGCTCTAGTTGGGGAAAAATCTAGATTTAGCCTAAATCTAGCAAGATGAGTTCAAGTTGATTTGTGAAAACGGTGTACATGCCAAAATGGTTATTTTAAAGTATTTTACATTTTACATGAAATTGTTAACTGATGATCAGTTTGGTTATTTTGAAAGTATTTAACTTTATAAACCTGTATAGCACACATTATTGTGATTTTGGGCATTTTGATAAATGAGTCATAAATGGGTGTGTTTGGTAACTTATTGCATACATGAGATTATTTGGTTAAAAGGCATTTTAGTGTTGTTAGGGGTAAAAGGTTCAATTTTGTGTTATGGAACGTTTTGAAAGGATAAGGAGCCTAAATCTGTTTGGAAAACCTTTTGACCCAACTTAAACTGTATTGGAGTCCATTCGAGTATTTTGGAGCATGTGATTTCATGGTATGGGTTGAGTGAGTTTATTACTTGCAAAATGTAATCTTCGGTCAAAAGAGGTTTTGAGCATTTTGGCTCGATGTTGTTTTAAAGGAGTTTTGAGGACACTTGTCCAGTTTTATATGGCTCAATGTAGAGTCCGATTATGACGTACGTACTAATGCGTTGTGTTGCGTATTGAGTTTGGTTACGGGCTCGGGTGCTTTGGTCATTCGTGTGTAGTCCGGTAACGTTAGACAGTGTGTAATGGATCCATAGGCACGTCAGTCGGTCTGTTTTGTGATGGTCAATTGGGTATTTCGGGGTGGGACTTCGGTACCCATGTTTTATGACCGGAAACTTTACAAGTGATCGCTAGGAGGGTTGAGTCTGTAGTTGTTGGTCCCAAATAGCAGTAAGTAAATAAGCAAAATATTGTAGAAGGGGGGGTTGAATACAATACACACAGTTTTTCACTTAATTTAATTCTTATTGATTTGAAATCAAGAATTACACATAGAAAACTTTGATTGTTGCGGAAGAGAACATATGAGATATGTTCAAACAATCTTACACATAGAGAATGAAGAACAATTGTAAAACACTTAGAAAACAATAAGATCTTCGTAGAGAGAAAGTTGCCAGACACTTAGAGAACTTGAAGGTAGAGAGCTGGTTCTGCTGGATATCTTGCATGTTGAACCATCCTCTATATTTATAGTGTCTCATGCATTAAATGCATGGGACACCTGTTGAGCAAAGGATGGACACAGGTCTTCAGCAAGGAAGGACACAGGTCTTCAGCAAGGAAGGACACAGGTCTTCAGCAAGGTACAAGGTACAGGATGTACCTTTTGTCTTCAGGAGTTTTGGCTTCAAGTGTTGACCTGCAGAAGGATGGTAGAGACCTTTCCTTAAAATGGTGTAGTAGACAAAACTTGCTTTATCTGATCTCCAGATGAGGTCCATGTCGATATGCAAGATATCACAATATACTTTGTGAAAAGTACAATGTGTTGAAGAAATCTTCAGGCCTTGAAGATTAAGGAGTCTTCGGCTCCTAAGACTGAGAAGTCTTCGGCTCCTAAGACTGAGAGGTCTTCGGCTCCTAAGACTGAGAAGTCTTCGGCTCCTAAGACTAAGAAGTCTTCGGCTTCTGAAGATGTCTTCGGCCGAAGACGTCTTCGGCCGAAGAGGTCTTCGGCTCCTGAAGACTGAGATCGGCACCATCCTGGCCAATGGTGTTGATCAAGTGGGCATACTTGGCTTTAGGCTGAGGAGACTATCTTCAATCCGCTTTGAGAGATGTACTCCTTCTTTGTCTTCTTCGGCTGATCTTCGACTTCACCGAACATTTGTATAGAAACCAAGCTGCTAAAAGAACCTCAAACATATTCTAAGTAGGATGATATAAGATGGAAGATCAGGAGGTCATCTTCAAATCTTCAGATGACCCAACAATCTCCCCCTATTTGAGGATGACATCCATACTAAAGAATAAAACAAAGAGTATACTGAATAAATTCATTTTGACCCATCTTTGCTCTTTTTGGGTTCTTTTCACATAGACCTTTTTTTTTTTTTTTGTATATCTGACATTTACAAGAGAATGAAAAAGTATAGCTATACATACGAATAAATGAATACAATGAATAAAGAATGAGAAAGAAAATATATACAAAGATATAGAAGACAGTAGCCGGGATTGTTTGAACTTGAGTGGTTGGTTGCTCCCCCTCAATTCATACTCCCCCTCAACTAATGTCAGGTGGCTTTGATCACATAGTCCATAGCAAAATTAGTTTCAACAGAGTTTAAGCTTGAGTGGTAAGTTGCTCCCCCTCAACTCATACTCCCCCTCAACTAATTCATGGTGTCGGAAAGTAAGAAGTTAGAAGATTTTTGGGATCCTCCGAACCTGCTCCTGGAAGAGCAGATTCATCCTTGGATCGTGCAGAAGCATCGGGATTGAGAATCCCGGGTGATAGGGTGTGAGGTAGAGAAGAGACACCTTGGATAGGGAAGGAGTCCAAGTCATCCTTATCAACCAAGGAAAAGGTTGATGAGGGAATAATAGGGGTCCCCGATGTTACAATTGTATCCTTTTGTGAGGATACAAAGGAGATGGCTTTGGGTTTAGCAGAGTCCCCGGGCCCAGATGGGAGAATTTCAACACCTACTGATTGTAGAGAATCGGTAGGTGGAGTAGGTGGCTTGGCCCTTGAAACCTTCCTCAGCCTCTTGAGAGGAGAGGGAGGGGAAGAGGTAGAGTGTCGCCGCTTTGAGATATGGGGTGTGACCTGGGTAACCGCCGAAGGTTCTTTCGGTGGTATGGCCATTTGGGCAAGTGCGGCGGTGCCAGTAGCGGTTGATGATTTATTGCTAGCCGGCGTCACTAAGGAGGGGGAAGAAGGGTCCACTACAGTTGAGGGACCTTTGGACACCGGAGTGTCCTTAGTATCACCCCATTGTAGATCGGGAGAGTTTATGAAGGAAAACATACCTGGGCTGAGAGTTCAATTGGTGGATAGAGAGCCCTTGTTGAGAGAGGTCTTCTTGACTTTCTTAGTGTTGGACGACTAGTCATCACCAAATCAATTAGAGACCCAATAATTTTTCTCCCCCTATTTGATGATGACACCAACACATAGAAAAAAAAGTACTGACACGAAGAAAATTTACAAGACACGAATAACTCATATATTCAGTGGCCCCTTTTTTTTCATTTTTTTTTTGTTTAATGGGCTCTTTTCTCTTTCTTTCTTTCTTTTTTTTGTTTTTTGTTTTTTTTTTTTAGGGGATTTTTTTTTTAGGGGCTTTTTTTTTTTAACAGGAAAGAAAAAGAAAAGAAAGAGGGGGTTTAGAAAATGGTAGGGAATGATAGTGAGAGATGGTAGGAGGTGTAAGAAAAGAAAGAGGTGTGATTGGATATTTGATGAAAATATGGGGAAGGAAGGGAGTAGGTAAGGAAAAGGAAAAAAAACTTTGAGGGGTGGGGGTTTCGGTTTGGAGAGGGACCGAAAAGAAAAAAAAGGATTGTGGGGTGGGTGAGGTGGTCTTCGACTTTGGGAAGAGGCCGAAGGGGGTGTTTGTTGGATAATGTTCGGTGGTGGGGGGAAGGGCCGAGAGATTGAGTGATAGGGGGGCAAAGGGTGGGTGGTGTTGGTGGGTGTGGGGAGCCGAAAAAAATAAGGAGGGGAGGGGGAACCGAAAGGGAAGGGAAAGAAGGGAGAGGGAATTCGGTGGGTAGAGGGTGAGGGGAAGGAGGGTTCGGTGGGGAGAGGGCCGAAGGAGGTGTTCGGTAGGGGGGAGGCTTCGGTGGCTTATGGGAGCCGAAGAAAATGGAGGAAGAAGGGGTAGGTCGGTGGCTTGGGTCGGCCGAAGAGGGGAGGGGGGTGGTTCGGCTAGAGGGTGAGGGGAGGGGGGGGGAGGAGTTCGGCTAAGGGAGGGAGTGAGAGAGCCGAAGTGAGAGAGCCGAAGGGAGAGTGGGTAGGGTGAGAGGGAAGCCGAAAGGGAGGAAGAGGGAGGGAGAGGGTTCGGTGGGGGTGGGAAGGGAGGAGAGAGAGAGCCGAAGGAGGGAGGAGAGGCCGAAGTGGGGAGGGTGAGGGAAGAGAGAGAGAGCCGAAGAGAGAGGAGAGGGAAGAGAGAGAGAGCCGAAGAGAGGGAGAGGAGGGGAGGCGGGGTTCGGCTAGGGAGAGGGGAGGGAGGAGAGGGGGAGCCGAAGGGAGAGGAGAGGGGAGAGAGAGAGAGGGAGGGTGTTTGGTTCGGCTAGGTGAGGGAGAGAGGAGGAGGGGTGGTTGGTCGGGAGTGGTAAGGGTGTGAGGGGGTGGGGCTTCGGCTAGAGGGGGGGTTTCGGCTAGGGGAAGGTATAAGGGGTTATTTGTTTGCCGAACTTGGGAAGGGGTTGGATCGGCTAGGGAGATATAAGGGGGGATGGGGTGTTGGGTGAAGGCCGAAGGGGGGTATATGGGGGGGTGTGGTTTTCGGTGGGTGTGGTGGTGGTTGGGAGGAGCCAAAGACAAGGGGTTAGAGGGAGGGAAGAGAGAGGGGCCGAAGGGAGAGAGGAGGTCGGTGGGGAGGGGGAGGCCGAAGACAAGAGGGAGTAAGGGAGAGGGAGGGGTTCGGTTGGATGAGGGTAAGGAGAAAGAGAGAGAGAGAGAGCCGAAAGAGAGGGTAGAGAGAGAGAGACCGAAAAAAAATCTTTTTTTTTTTTGTTTTTTTTTTAAATGTTCGGTGGATGAACAGTACCACCGAATTTTTTTTTTTTTTTTTTAAAAGTTCGGTGGATGAACAGTACCACCGAATTTTTTTTTTTTTTAAATGTTCGGTGGATGAACAGTACCACCGAAAAAAAGTTTTTTTTTTTAAAGTTCGGTGGATGAACAGTACCACCAAAATTTTTTTGTTTTTTTGTTCGGCCGATGAACAGTACCTTCGGTAGACGGAAATTTTTTTTTTTTTGTTCGGCCGATGAACAGTACCTTCGGTAGACGGGAATTTTTTTTTTTTTTTTTGTTCGGCCGATGAACAGTACCTTCGGTAGACGGGAATTTTTTTTTTTTTTTGTTCGGCCGATGAACAGTACCTTCGGTAGACGGAATTTTTTTTTTTGTTCGGCCGATGAACAGTACCTTCGGTAGACGGGAAAGAAAAAAAAAATTTTTTTTTTTGTTCGGCCGATGAACAGTACCTTCGGTAGACGGAATTTTTTTTTTTTTTTAAGTTCGGTGGATGAGAAAGAAAGAAATGTTGTAGGTGAGAGTTGGATGGAACATCTTTGAAGAGAGAAAGATGGAAGATCGACAGGAATAGATAAAGAAGGAATGTATGGTTGAGAAAGTGGGATGCTTTGTGGTGAATTTTGAGGTTGGGAGGAATATGGGAATGATGGAGGAAGGAGAGGTGATATGATGAAAAATGGAAAAAGAATAGGATAGGAGGGATCTTGATCTTCAGAGATGATTATCTGAAGATCAGGGATTAGAGATGAGAAGAACGGTAGGTCACGGTTTTGATGAGATGTGACTGAGGAGAAAGGAACATATGGTTTTGAGTCAGATGAAGGATTTTGAGAATTTTCACCAACACATGATGAAATCCACCATCATCATCACATGAAGAGATGATGACTTAAGATCATCAAACTTCATATAAGTAGATCCATTTCCTTGAAGATGGTAGACCAAGTAGGACTTTGAAGAGAAAGAATATCCTACTAACATTCCTTCATAAGATTTGTTAATGCTCAAACACCTGCAATCACAGAGAAATCATTTCTTTGGTACCCATTTGGAAATGGGTCCTTTTGAGTTAGAAGAAGAAGAAGAATCCTTGGAAGCATTTTTATCAAATCTTTCCATAGGACAATCCTTAGCAAGGTGAAAGGTATTACCACAGATATAACACTATAGATAAAAAACCTTTTTGGAGCTTTGATCACCTTCCTTGTGATGACTGGTCATATTGACTTTCATGGCCTTAGAGGTTAGAGGATAGTCAAGAGGCTTAGGACCCAAGATACCTTTGCCAGAGTCAGTTGAAGGAATAGAAGAGAGTGTCTTGGAATTTAGCTTATTTAACATCACAACTCTGGGGATTGGAAGAGAAGATGGTTTCTTTGAGTTTTTCTTGGGAAGTTTCTTTTGGTGAGGAAGATTGGCAACATATTTTCCCTTTTTGGAGAAAGAGATTTTGTTTGAAGAAGGCTTAGAAGAGAAAGGTTTGGGTTCAGAAGAGGAAGGCTCATTTATTTTTAAGGAACACATAGACTCAATAATGGGTTTAGAAGGGTCATTTGAGTCTTGGGCTTCCTCACTCTCATTAGGTGAATCAATGCTCTTAGCTTTGATGAACATTCCAAACTTGAGATATTTAGAGGGGTCAGAAGAGTCCAAAGGTTTGGAGTTGTCATAGTTCTCTTTGGAAGATTCATAGAATGAGGGAAGAGAGAAAGGAACATGAGAGTCAGATGGAGGTTCAAGGTCAGATTTTCCAAAGCCTAGTCCAGACTTGTCATCACAAGTTATTTGATCCTGAAAAATCCTTTCTAAGTTTTTGGAGGAACTTGTCCACCTTTTCACAATTTCTTGCTCCTTTTTAAACCTTTTAAGAATGTTATTTTTCTCTTTAGCAAGAGTAAAATTTATGGTTTTCAAATCTTCAAGCTCAACCTTGATTTTGTCAAAGTGTTTTAACTGAGAAAGACAGATTTGTAGCTGAGAAGAAAGAGATTTTATCTGAGCATTTGCCTTCTTCTTTGCATCCTTGGCTTCATAGAAGTCAATGATCAAAGAGTCAAAGGCTTCAATTTTCTCAGCATCAGAGAGAGAGAAAAATGGATGTACCTGAGTGGATGAGGCAGAGCACTCAGCAGACACAAGAGCCATGGAGGTGGAAGAGGTTTCACCATCATCAGCATCATCTATTTTAGCCATAAAGCAGAGATTGTCACTTTCGGAAGATGGTTCATCTGCCCAATCATGAGATTCGGCAAGAAGACCTTTTCCTTTGTTGGCTAGCAGAGCATTCCTTTCCTTTTCTCTCTTGTATTTGGCCTTGTACTTTTCAGCACGGTCAGAGTTTGAAGGAGCAGAAGTTTTTGATTTTTGAAAAGAGGGTTGAAAAGAATTAGACTTGGTTCTGACAAACCTAGAGGAGGTACGGTTAGAGGAGGGTAGTCTGGATTTATCAGAAGACCTGCTTCTGCACTCAGAAGCAAAGTGTCCCTTCCTCCCACACCTGTAACATTCCTCATTTGATTTGTCAGAGGGAGTGGTTTTAGAAAAAGTTGAAGATGATTTTCTTGAGAACTTAGATTTTCTAGAAGAGAAATGAGGGTTACTGGAGTTTTCCTCACCTTCATCATCAGCCTCACTAAGATAGGCTTCTGAAGGATCATTAGGGTCCTCTTGACTATCACGGTCAGAATCGGAGGGATAGGTGATTCGAGGAATACACACAGTATTTTTGGAAGAATCACTGACAAGAGCTAGAGAAGAGCTTTTAATGTCTTTTGTGATAGACTTCCTAAGCAGTTTAGTCTGCTCATGGTTGAAGAGAGTGCCATAAAGAGCAGTGAGTGGCATATAGTCAAGATCCTTGGTAGACTTGATGCAAGTACAAATGTTTTCCCAAAACTCAGGAAGACAGTCCATGAACTTGCACAAGACTTCCTCATTATCATATATGCGACCCACAAGTTTAAGATCATTGAGAAGACTGTTAAAGCGATTGTAGTAGTCTGAGAGAGATTCCCCCTCTTCATACGAAAAGAGTTCATACTTTCTAACGAGAGCAATCTTTCTACTCTTTTTCACCTCAGACGTACCTTCATAAAGAACACACAGAGTGGACCACATTTCTTTAGCGGTAGAAAGGTTAACAAGGGAGTGATAGACCTCATCAGGCAGAGAAAGGGCAATGATGGCTCTGACTTTAGTATCAAGAGCTATAAGACGTCTGTCTTCATCATTATATTTGCTGGGATCCTTTACAATGTATCTCCCATTTGCTGGAGTTCTTTCTTCCTCAGAAGAGTCCTCGTCAGCATTTCCCTTATCTGCCTTTTTGGCATTGTACCGGTCCCAAACCCTAGGAAGAAAAGGACCTTCATGTAAGATAGTAGGATATCTGCTGTCAACTCCTTCTAAGAAGAGTATCATACGACTTTTCCACAAGAAGAAGTTATTGGGGTTAAACTTTGGTGGTTTGGCTATAGAGCCATTGTCGTATGGAACAGCAGTGGTGTTTTGAGAAGAAGCATTGTTTAAAGAAGAAGAAGAAGAGGCTGCCATTACGGATCTAGTTTATTGAATTAAACTAAACCGCTCTGATACCACTTGTTGGTCCCAAATAGCAGTAAGTAAATAAGCAAAGTATTGTAGAAGGGGGGGTTGAATACAATACACACAGTTTTTCACTTAATTTAATTCTTATTGATTTGAAATCAAGAATTACACATAGAAAACTTTGATTGTTGCGGAAGAGAACATATGAGATATGTTCAAACAATCTTACACATAGAGAATGAAGAACAATTGTAAAACACTTAGAAAACAATAAGATCTTCGTAGAGAGAAAGTTGCCAGGCACTTAGAGAACTTGAAGGTAGAGAGCTGGTTCTGCTGGATATCTTGCATGTTGAACCATCCTCCATATTTATAGTGTCTCATGCATTAAATGCATGGGACACCTGTTGAGCAAAGGATGGACACAGGTCTTCAGCAAGGAAGGACACAGGTCTTCAGCAAGGAAGGACACAGGTCTTCAGCAAGGTACAAGGTACAGGATGTACCTTTTGTCTTCAGGAGTTTTGGCTTCAAGTGTTGACCTGCAGAAGGATGGTAGAGACCTTTCCTTAAAATGGTGTAGTAGACAAAACTTGTTTTATCTGATCTCCAGATGAGGTCCATGTCGATATGCAAGATATCACAATATACTTTGTGAAAAGTACAATGTGTTGAAGAAATCTTCAGGCCTTGAAGATTAAGGAGTCTTCGGTTGCCGAAGAGTTCTTCGGCTCCTGAAGACTGAGAGGTCTTCAGCTCCTAAGACTGAGAAGTCTTCGGCTCCTAAGACTGAGAGGTCTTCGGCTCCTAAGACTGAGAGGTCTTCGGCTCCTAAGACTGAGAAGTCTTCGGCTCCTAAGACTAAGAAGTCTTCGGCTTCTGAAGATGTCTTCGGCCGAAGACGTCTTCGGCCGAAGAGGTCTTCAGCCGAAGAGGTCTTCGGCTCCTGAAGACTGAGATCGGCACCATCCTGGCCAATGATGTTGATCAAGTGGGCATACTTGGCTTTAGGCTGAGGAGACTATCTTCAATCCGCTTTGAGAGATGTACTCCTTCTTTGTCTTCTTCGGCTGATCTTCGACTTCACCGAACATTTGTATAGAAACCAAGCTGCTAAAAGAACCTCAAACATATTCTAAGTAGGATGATATAAGATGGAAGATCAGGAGGTCATCTTCAAATCTTCAGATGACCCAACAGTAGTGCTATCGGGGAGTGAGCGCTAGGACCTCCGCCGCTTGAAGTAATGCCTGGGAGGTAGTCTTTAAGTGTGTCGGGTCTTCGGGATGGAGTTCTTCGGAATGATCCATCAAGGTCAACTGACTTGGGGTGACACTTGGTAAAGAAGTTGTAGGGACACTTGGGCTGCGATGTCGTGAGGTGTCATGCGATTAACGTTGAATGAGTGGTATACTTTTGTGTTTCCTCCACTCTCAACGGATACGGGTCTCCCCCGTTGTTGGCTATCTGTATTTCAAATAAAAAAAGGATGTTTTATTTTATTGTCATTGGCTCTTTACGGTTGCGTGAGTATTGGACCTAGTGTCCATGTTTTCGGACGTACGGTGTAAATGGTTTTGATAACGAATCATGGGTCGAGCAGTATGTCCTGCCCGCGTTTTGGGTATTTAAGGTTATGAATTTTCATTCATGTTTTTCCAATTAAGTGTCGAACTATGATCCCGTTTGGGTGAGTTATGCGTTGCACCATTTTATAAGAAACGTGTGTTTTGGGAGCATTGTCTTTAAAAGTGCATATTATGGGAAATTGTGTCGTTTCTATTTTGATGTATAATATTTCAAAAGACCTTGCTTTAAAATGCATTCTTTCCTTTAAATATATATGCATTCATGTTAAAACTCTTGAGCTCAGTAGGCGTTAAGCCTAACCCTTTTTATTTGTCGGCATGTGCATCAGGTTTCAAGGGTGGGAGTCGGTTATAGCAGTCCTATGAAGAGTAGAGCCTTAGCTAGATCCGAAAGTAAGTATTCGGTGAAGTCTTCCATTTTATGGAGATAGTGACTATGCATGGGTATTAGTAGCACCCGTCCTTTCTAGTCCGTATGTATAAGATAGTATATGGGCATTGTAGTTGAATTTAAATTCGCTGTTGTAGATGATTCATTTATGGATGTAATTATAAATTTTTTAATAAGTTGCTATTTCCAGATTTGAGGGTGTTACACTGAGAGAGAGGGGGAGAGAGAGAGGAGAGAAAGATTATGAGAGAGGCGAGAGAGAGGGGAGAGAGATAGAGAGGGGAGAGAGATAGAGAGGAGGGAGAGGAGAGAGGGAGAGGGAGAGGAGAGAGAGATGATAGAAGAAAGAGAGAGGAGAGAGAGGAGGGAGAGAGAGGGGAAAGAGAGGAGAGGAGGGATAGGAGAGAGAGGAGAGAGAGAAGAGATAGAGAGGAGAGAGAGAGAGAGAGGAGAGAGAAAGAGATGATACCAAATCCACATTTGATGGGTTTTAATTTTGTTACGAGGGTATTTTTGTCATTTTCAAAATATTGGATGGAATGGAATTGAATTCCATCACTTTTGTGAAGGAATGACCAAATCCACATTTGAAGGAATTCATGGAATTCAATTTCATTCCATGGATAACCAAAAATCATGATGGAATTTGGTCAATGGAATTGACCATTCCAATTCCATCAGATTCCGGCGGAATCCAGCGAACCAAACGCCCCTTTAGATTTAGGGCTAATCTTTTTTTATTTGAATCAATATACATATATAAGGATTCAAACAAAAATACTTTTATTTTACGAAAATGCGAGAACACTCTTTTACTATAGCCAATCACATGTGATACTAAATTAAAGACTTGAATGACCTTTGGCACGACCTAGGTTGCGAGCCAAATCGTCTGTAGATCACTAGGCCCCCTCACGTGTATTATCGCATGTGATAAGAGTGTTTTTGACACGATAATATAATCCATCACAAGTAATACTAAATCAAAGAAGTTGCCAACCTTTGGGGCGACCTAGGCCATGGGTTAAGTCGTCTGCACACCACCGGTCCCCTTACGTGTATTATCACATGCGATTAGGGTGTTCTCGTATTTTAGTAAATGGAAGTGTTCTCGCTTGAACTTCCGCCTATAATATGTATATATATATAGGACGATAATCAAATGAGAACCAAAAATAGGTTGAGAACCGTGAAAATCGATCTAAATTTCTAAACCATTAATTGATTTTAATCCATGGTCATTATAAGTAATGACAATTTTGAAATAAACTAGAAGTTCATGATTTGTTATGGATTGAAATTAAAATTGAAAGGGCATATTGGGTATTAAAAGTCTTTGACCAAATTAATATCTAGATCGACCTTATCAGCTCCATCGATGGCCAAATCAAGAACTAGTACATTATCGATTGACGCGAGATTCAGATGGTCATGGAACTCACATGACTTCAATCGTCGCCAGTAGATATGTGTTTTCGGCATCCACTCTTGGTTACGCTCGTGGTGTCGCTGCCGGAATGGCACCCAAAACTCGTCTCCCCGCCTACAAGGTTTGCTAGAACGCTGGTTGCTTCGATTCCGACGGCATAGACGTTATATCCCTTAGTGTCGGAGGCGTTTTTCTTTACTACCTCGATGCTATCGGAATCGGTGCTTATGGCGCCTCTGATCACGATGTCTTCGCATCCGCTTCCGCCATAAACAGTGGTCCCGGGGGTTCACAATCACCAACGTAGCACTGTGGGTAACCATCGCCGAAGCCGGAGCAATATGTGGATCTTTTGATACGCTTTTAGGTTTTGATAACAAAATTAGAAACCCATGACTTAGGATTACCTTCATTCAATGTTTATAATCTTGATTGTGATTAATTTGAGGTTTTTTCTTTCCAGATTCAGATCATTAAGGAACCGGAAGAGCAACGATGGTGGGAACTAGGTCGCTCGAAGAAGGTGTGCAATGGTGAAAAACAGATTAGGAAAACATCTTATTTGGTTGCGATTGATTTGGACATTTTTATTTACAAAAAATCTGTTTGATTTCAAGGGTGAAATAACATTAGTATTTGAATTCATGAGTTGAAATAACATATAGACTAAAATTACATTTGATTTCATGAGGTGAAAGAGATTAGAGATGAAAATTTTGATTGATTTCATGTGGTGAATCCTTGTGTTTCATATGGGTGAATCTGTGTGTTTCATATAGTGAATCTATGTGTTCATCTGATGAATGAATTTTTATGTTTCATCTGGTGAATTTGTTACCAAAATGACGATTATGCTCTTTTCATGTGATAAAGCAATTTTTAATTAAAACCAAATTACAGCTTAAATCAGTTCTCACGGTTTCTCAATCATTTCTTTGGTTCTCACATGATTTAACCCCTATATATATATATATATATATATATATATATATATATTAGCATGGTAAGAAACATTAGAAGTGGTGAATGTTTGCATTATATTTTATGAAAATGAAGGTTAGAGGACTTGGATGCTTCACTAGTTCCTATTTGTCACACTTATCAGTGAAAATGATATTTCTTATAGAAACCCAACCTATATCTATACTATATTATAAAAATGACATAAAAAACTCTTAATTACAACTCACTAAGCTTTATGTACTATCATTTAAAGCTATCTACTTAAAATCTCTTAAAAATAACCACTAAAGCCTAATGTACTACTTGTAAAGCTTTTAACCCTAATTAATATATTTCATCCTTATCCCCCAAAATCCTTATATCTAATCTCCAAACCCTAAAATTATGAAATTTGAATTCTGATAAACATAATCAAAACAGGATAAACATCTCAATTTAAATATAAAAAATTTAAAATATATAAGATAATTAATGAATTTTAACAAACTACTTAATTTTTTTTGTATAAAAAACATTATATTGTTAAGCCTAAATTAAACAAATTTATATATAAAAAATCATTATCACTCAATAAAAATTGTCCAAAATCATACTGTAAATCAATAAAAAACAAAAAATAAAAATAAACATTAAAATCGTGATGTATTAAACATTATGTACTATTATTTAATGTTAATCTGCTTAAAATCTCTTAAAAAACAATTAATGAAGCAATATGTACTACTTTTAAATGTTTTTAACCCTAATTAATAAATTTCATTCTTATCCCCCAAAATCCTTATCTCTAATCCCCAAATCCTAAACTTATGAAATTTGAATTCTGATAAACATAATAAGAACAGGATAAACATCTCAATTTAAATATAAAAAATTTAAAATATATAAGATAATTAATGAATTTTAACAAACTACTTAATTTTTTTATATAAAAAACATTATATTGTTAAGACTAAATTAAACAAATTTATATATAAAAAAATCATTATCACTCAATAAAAACCATCCAAAATCGTACTGTAAATCAATAAAAAAACAAAAAATAAACATTAAAATCGTGATGTATCTCGCTGCATTGCGCGAGTACGCTTCTAGTATATATATATATATATATATATATATATATATATATATATATATATATATATATATATATATATGGGGTAGTTTCATTTGAAAACCACCTTAATTTTGAAAACCATGGAAACCATCGATTTTATTGGTTAAGTTAATGAAATTGTTTCATGAATTTGTAAAATTTGTTAAATTGTTTTCTATAATTCTTTTATTGATGGAATTGTTTCATATATTTGTGTTTTTATGTAAAAATGAAAAAGTTTCATCAGAATGAGAAAATGTATGAAACAACTTCATCAGAATGAGAAAATATATGAAACAATTTCATTTTTATATAAAAAAAACAAAAATATATGAGACAATTTCATCCACAAAAGAATTATATGACACAATTTCATTACATTAAACAATTTCATGAACCAATTTCATTAACCTAACCAATGAAATCGACGGTTTCCACAGTTTGCAAAATTAGAGTGGTTTCCATTTGATCTCTCATATATATATATATATATATATATATATATAGGGGTGAGTTCAAACGAGAACATAGAGTGTTTAAAGGAATAAAAGGATACATCTTAACCCTTGATTAGATTCAATCAATGGTTGATATAATTAATGCCATTTTATCTAATAAATTAAAATAAAAATAAATTCAATTACGTGTAAATAGTAATTGCAGGGGTAAAAGTGGAATTTTCCTTTTTTTTAATAATGGAAATCAAAAAAGAAATCACTTCCTAATTTATCTCAACACATCTCAATCTTTCCCCATTTTTCTGAAAATAAATTCAAAATTCGTTTATCATGGTAATCACAAGTGATTCGCTACTATAATGAATTCAAAATTGGTTTATCATGTTAATTACAAGTGATTTGCTGGTATAGTGAATTCAAAGTTCGTTTGACATGGTAATCACAAGTGATTCGCTGCTATAAAGAATTCAAAATTGGTTTATCATGTTAATCACAAGTGATCTGCTGGTATAATGAATTCAAAATCCGTTTATCCGTTTATCATGGTAATCATATATGATTTTGTACTAAATAACTTGGCTATAATACTTGACACCAAAATCACATGTGATTTTGTTATAAATACTTAACACCAAATTCATACTTAACATCAAAAATCATATATGATTTTGTACTAAAGAACTTGGCTATAATAACTTAGACAAAATGTTTCTATTAGGTTTGCAACTTTAAATCATATGTGCTCATCCAAATAAGATCATAAATAATCAAAACTAAAAAACAAATGACCATCACTCCGGTGTACTTCTCCGATTTACCGAACCAGATCACTTTAGGTTTACAGTATTTCGATGCTTCCTTGAAAGCCTTGTCCCCCCACGACCCGGTCACGATGTAATCAACCGGGTCATCGGGTTTACATATGTTGAGAGGGATCCTGGCGAATTGGGTGGTGGTACCGCCTTGGAGGAAGAGGACGACGTAATCTTCAGAGATGTCGAGTAACTTCCTCAGATCTGATTCCGCTTTCTAGATGATCGACAAAAACTCCTTCCCTCTGTGACTCATCTCCATCACACTCATCCCAACCCTATGCTAATTGTACAGCTCCGATTCGGCTTTCAGGAGGACATTTTCCGGCAGCGTGGCGGGTCCGACGACGAAATTGAAAACCCGATCTTGTTCACATCAATCGCATTCATCGATTGGTCAAATCCATTGTGGATTGGATGAAACTCGAAACCTCCATGGAAATAGATCAATGGTTGTTCGGCTTTGAGATTGGTATGCCAAATACGCTGGAAATTGCATACTTGAATAGCAAAATCTACTGGATTTTTACACGATGAAGATTGAGCTGGTGATTGAGAGGAAATCGCCCAAAATATGGAAGATAATCCCTATCCAAAATTATTTATGTGGTTAAATGACCAAACTAACCTTATGGTAATTGAGAAAAATGAAAAAAAAACTAATTTAATTATTTTGATTGGCTGACGTTTATTCCTTTATTCTTTTAAATCGTTATCATTCTCGTATGAACCTAACTCTCTCTCTCTCTCTCTCTCTCTCTATATATATATATATATATATATATATATATATATATATAGGGAGGTTCAGGGAAAAACCTCAAAAACCGGAAAACTGAAGAATACTCTGGTAGCTCTTCATCTGGGCGGTATGCAGTTTGTGCATACAGGTAAATTATGTTATTTTTTTGGTTTTTATGCACAAGTGCATTATGCACAAGTGCATTATGCACTTTTGCATATACACGTATGCATGTTACAAATTATTTGTATGCATAAGCGCATACAGTTTACATGAATGACTATCAGGGTGTTCTTCAGTTTTCCGTTTTTTTAGGTTTCCCATAAACCTGACCATATATATATGTATGTATAAGATTGAGTTCCTTTGAGAAATGTAACATTTTACATAAGATAATGTAATATTTACACTAGGGGTGTGCAACGGACGGGTCGAGTGTAACACCCGTGTTTTCGGTATGTCCCTATCTTAGCATTTTACCTTACTATCTAGCTTAGTTTTGAGATCGAGAGCTTTCGGGTCGAAAACGGGCAAATTTGGACTTCGGTATGTTTGGGGCGATTGTGCCCGCGATTGTGACAAAGGTCACTCTCGCGGGGCACAACTGCGGAGAGTGTACCAAGAGTTGAGGAGGGGGCGCGAGAGTACCAAGAGAGAGTGACAAGTATCATTCTCGCGAAGCACAATCGCTGAGATTGTATCGCAGGGTGCTATTCTCGGGCGAGAGTGCCAAGTGAGAATGATAGGGTCATTCTCGCGAGGCAAGGTCGCCGTCGGGGCCTGACCTTTTAAAACCTAAAAATTAACCCTCATTTCTCACTTTTATCATTTTCTCTTGCTTGGAACCGATTTTGGAGAAGAAAAAGGGTAAGTTTCCTCTCTCCTCATTCAATGTTCATTAAGATTTAGGAGGTGATGGTTTTTATGTTCGGTGTAGGAGATCTTGAGCATTCATTGTGAGATTCTAGAGGTCCAAGTATCAAGTTCATCTTCCACTCTCTTATCCCTTCCATTCATTAACTAGGGTTTTCTACAACCTTTTCAAGGTGAGTTTCTATCCACACTTTTTATATGAGTACTTATTTGGATTCATGTGTTATCACACCCCACTTGCTTGGTTCTTATTATAAATTAAGTTTTGGTGACATTTTGACCTAAAAACTTGGGATTTGAAATATTAGGGTTTTATGACCTAAATAAGAATATGGAAAAATGATGTTTAAAACTATGATGTGGGTATTTCTAAACTTCCCACCTTTTGGAAACTAACCCTAGTTGATGGCCGACTGCTTAGGGATTAGACCCAAGACAACTCGAACCAAAGAAAATAATGGCAACGTTCCCTCTGAGATACATAATTCACCACCCAAAGGTTTCACTGGGCAAATCCAACTTGGAAGTTTTCAATACAGACACACCACGATGTTCCAAATCAGCTTCCAAGATCACCTCCTAATTCTGCCAAAAACTAGGATAGCAATGGAAAAAAATAATCTCTAAACAAAGAGAGAATTTTCGGAAGAAATCAAGCACTCCCTCTCATTCATCCATTTTTGCATTACATACTAGAGAAAAGGAAATACAACCACCACGTAGCTTACATTTAGGGAGAGTAAAGAAACTGTTTTTCTTTTGACAAAGTCAAAAGGAAATGACAAGAAAAAATAAAAATAAAAAAATGACTGGGAATTAAAAATTGACTGGTATGTAGCACACATGGAGGTGGAGGCCTGCGATTAAGTAGTGGGGTCTGACCGAATCACGCTGACCCATCCGTGTCCCACTTGACTCGAATCTTGGAGCGGGTATGGATCTGGTACATCAATCGGATCTTCAGGAGGGGTCTGCCTATCATCCTCCCCAACTTCAAGAAAGTTTGCCCTCAAACTTGGGATTGGTTCATCCGGATCGTAGTATGGTTGAAGATCAGAGACATTGAACGTAGCCGCTGCGGCAGGTGTTTACGGAAGGTCTACTTTGTAGGCGTTGTCGTTAACCTTGGTTAGAATTTTAAACGGACCGTCAGACCTGGGGCTAAGCTTGGAACGACGTTTGGCCAGAAACCGATCCTTTCGAAAGTGAACCCAAACCAGATCACCCGGTTGAAACAGAATGTGCTTGCGTCCCTTATCGCGGCGGCACTTAAGGAATTCATTGGACTTGGTGATCTTGTCATGTACGAGCTAATGCAAAGCCTTAATATCAGCAGCTCGATCACTGGCTTCCTGGTTGAATTTAGATGATGTGTCAAGGACGACAAGGTCTAACGATGTCTTTGGATTCAAACCGTAAACAACCAAGAAAGGGCTATGACCGGTGGTCTTGTTGGGAGATCTATTATAAGCAAATTCCACCTGAGGAAGCAATTCCTCCCACTGTTTCAGAATAGTTTTGAGAAGCGATCGAAGTAGGGACCCGAGAGTACGGTTAGTTACCTCCGTCTGCCCATCGGTTTGGGGGTGACTGGAAGTACTAAATTTGAGCTTAGTACCCATTTTCCTCCATAAAGTTACCCAAAAATGACTAAGAAACTTGACGTCTCGGTCACTAACCATTGAACGTGGAATTCCATGGAGTCGAACTATCTTTTTGAAGTAGAGATTAGCGACCTGGACAACATCATAGGTGGTATGACAAGCAATGAAGTGAGCCATTTTAGAGAATCGGTCGACCACTACCATAATAGAATCTTTCTGGCGTTGTGTTCTGGGTAAACCAATGATGAAATCAAGGCTAACGTCTTCCCACGGTGCAACGGGTACTGGTAACGGCATGTAGACCTGGCAAACGTGTCGTGTCGTGTCAGTTTCGTGTCGGGTTCAAAGTTAAACGGGTTGAAAGTATCTGACCCTAACCCGACCCGTTTAATAAACGGGTCAGAAAATCTCAACCCTAACCCGACCCGCCTAACCCGTTTAACATTTATAAAACTAAAAATTTAAAATCAAAAATTCACAAAAAATACAAATACAAAATTCAAATGAAAGCATAAGAAATCCAAAATTTATAGTTCAAACTTATAAATTATAACCAAATCTAAAACACTAAAAATCCAAATCATTAAAAAGAAAACTTATATTATATTATATTATATTATATATATAAACGGGTTATTCGGGTCATTTTCGAGTTGAAAGTTTTGACCCTGACCTTACCCGTTTAATTTTCGTGTCGTGTCGTGTCAACCCGTTTACTTAAACGGGTTGAAATGTATTACCCAAACCCGTTTATTTCGTGTCGAGTTCGTGTCGGGTTAGCGTGTCGGGTCAGATTTTGCCAGGTCTAACGGCATGTACAGGCTATGGGGAGACGAGTGACTTTTGGCTCGATGACAAGGTAAACAACGCCAGACATAATGCTCCACATCACGCACCATCTTGGGCCAATAAAAATGATTCTGTAAGATGGTAAGAGTTTTATCGACGCCCAAATTCCCTGATAATCCACCCTCACGAGTTTCATTGATCAACAACAACCGAATGTTATGCCTGGGAATACATAACCGGATTTTCTTGAAAAGGTAGCCGTTATAGAGATGATATTCGCCCGTAGCATGAGCCTGACAGCTAGAAAATAGTTCTCTGAAATCAGAATCGGAAGGGTAGTTTTGTGGAAGTAGTTCGAACCCAACAACTCGCGGTTGTAGTGAATTCACCAAAGCATATTTGCGAGATAAAACATCAGCCCCCTTGTTCAGTTTTCCTGACTTGTGCTTAATAGTGAAATTGAATGCTTGTAAATACTCCACCCACTTGGCATGTCGTGATTGTAACTTGTGTTACCCTTGGATATACTTGAGTGCCTCGTGATTAGAATGCAATATGAAATCCTTGGAGATCAAATAGTGTTGCCAATGATCCAAAGCCCTGACTATAGCGTAAAATTCTTTGTCATAAGTCGAGTAACGTCGCTTTGCCTCATTTAGTTTCTCGCTGAAATAGGCAATCGGTCGGCCCAATTGTGACAGAACAGCCCCAATTCCCACTCCTTACGCATCACGATCGACCTCAAAGACTTCATCAAAACACGGAAGGGCCAAAACCGGGGTCGAGATAATTGTTTCTTAAGCTCTTCAAATGCAACCTGCGCTTGCGGGTTCCAAGCGAACTGCTTTAACTTAGTAATTTCAGTCATGGGGGCCATAAGGGTGCTGAAATTCTTCACAAATCGCCGATAAAAGGAAGCTAGTCCATGAAAGCTTCGAACCTGCTGAATAGATCGGGGTACTGGCTAATCCCGGATAGCTTGAACCTTCCTTTCATCAACCTGAATACCCTGTGCAGAGACTAAATAACCAAGAAAGGTTACTTGATTAGTGAAAAACTCACATTTGTCTAAATTCCCATAGAGCTTCTCCTGATATAACACCTCGAACAACTGTTGAAGGTGGAATTGGTGGTCATGTTCGGTTCTGCTGAAGATAAGGATGTCATCGAAATAAACGACAACAAACCTGCCCAAGAAAGGTTTCAATACCTGGTTCATCAAGCGCATGAAAGTACTCGGTGCATTTGACAACCCGAAAGGCATGACGATCCATTCATATAAGCCTTCTTTTGTTTTGAAAGTTGTCTTCCACTCATCTCCTTCATATATCCTAATCTGATGATAACCACTCCTTAAATCGACCTTAGAAAACACGGTAGCACCGTAGAGCTCATCCAACAGGTCATTCAATCGAGGAATTGGAAAACGGTACTTAATAGTTATCTTATTGATTGACCTACTATCCATACACATTCGCCATTCGCCGTTCTTTTTGGGCACAAGTATAGTGGGAACCGCACACGGACTAAGTGATTCGCGTATGAGTCCCTTTTGTAACATCCCATCAACTTGCTTCCTCATCTCGTCTGTTTCTTGGGGATTAGAATGATAAGCGGGTTTATTAGGTAGTACCGACCCGGGAATAAGGTCGATCTTGTGTTGAATGGTACGTAGGGGTGGAAATCCGAAAGGAATCTCAGTAGGGAATACATGATTATAGGATTGTAGTAAAGGTTGGATACGAGGGTGAGGGGTGGTGGGTGGGTCAAGGTCAGTTTCATCAAGACCCATAAGAATAAAATTTTTGATAGAATAATACTCTTGTTGTTCAGCTTTCAACAGAGTACTCAAAGGTTGAGGGTGTTTAGTGGAATGGGTGACTGGAGACATTGGGGTGAGTATGATTCTTCGTTCGTTGTGGTTGAAAGAGTAGGTGTTTTGATAACCGTCATGCATCACCCGACGATCAAACAACCATGGACGGCCTAAGAGTACATGGCAAGAATCCATAGGAATGACATCACACCAAATCTTGTCCTCGTATGATCTGCCAATACTAAGAGACAAAAGAATTCGATGAGATACGTGTATTCCCTTACCTGGGTTTAACCATTGAATCACATAAGGGGAAGGATGGGGTTCGGTGATCAGGTTCAGCTTGGAGATCAAGGTTTGTGAAGCCACGTTGGTATAACTTCCACCATCAATAATCACCGTGCAAACCCTTTGGGAAATGGTGCATCGGGTATGGAAAATAGCTTCTCGCTGGAGGTTTTCTGCCCGATCAGGAGTGTTGCTGAGTGTTCGCCGAACAACAAGACAAGCCCCTTCATCAGGTCCCATAACTTCTTCTACAACAGAGTCGACACTTACCACCGATCCCAATGACTGGTCAACCACATAAGAGTTGTCTTCCCCCTCATACTCGGCTAGAGTAACCATCTTCTTGTTTGGACACTCAGAAGCGATGTGCCCCAGTCCCTGACATCGGAAACACCTTCGTGGGGCTCTGGTAGGGGTCATGGAGTTTTCAGATACATGGGGAGTTTTGTTGGCTGGGGTTGTTTTAGGCTGGATTGGGTTTTTGGTAAACGTTCGACCAGTTTCAAATTTTCCCTTGTTTCTTTGTTGTTGATCTACCTTGTGAGCTAGCAGGGTTAATTCATCTAGGGTCGAGTACGGATATAACTCCACAACATTAGCAACACGGGGTTCTAGTCCACCTAAATACCGAACCAACGTATGTGGTTCATCCTCGGGCAGGTCACACTTCATAAGACAATACTCGAAATCCCGAGAATATTCTTCTACGGGTCGTTGATTCTGTTTGAGATGATGTAATTGAGAAAAACTTGCCTGGATGTAATACGAGGGCAGGAACTTTTGCTTCATTAAGCGCTTCATCTTTGACCAATCCTTACCTTCATCTTACCCGGTCGCTCACGTTTAGTACACGTGTTGGCCCACTAAGTTGACGCATACTTGCTCAATTTCATGGTCATGATTTTTACTTTGTTCTCCTCCGTCGTTCCATGTTCATTCATTAAGAAAATGTGTTTGTTCGTGTTCGTTTATGTTCGTAAAGATGCTTAATGTCACAATATATAAATATATTTATATAAAAAACAAACATAAACGAACATAAAAAAACGTAAATAAACATAAACGAATGCAAACGAACGAACATAAATGAACGAACGAGACCATTGTTCATGTTCATTCATTTAGCGAAACGAACAAAAAAATGTGTTCATGTTCGTTCATTTATTAAATGAACGAACATAAACGAACTTTCCGCCAAACGGTTCACTGAACGTTTGGTTCGTTTACAACTCTAATTACAATCATCCAATTATAAATTATAATCCATAAGTCTTAAAGTTAATTTGAGTTGTGAATAAACTGCATATATATATATATATATAATATAATTTTATTAAAAAAAATAGCGGCGGGTTGGCGGGTTGGGTTGGGTTGAGTTTTCCTAACCCAATTTCAACCCTTCTAATTAGCGGTTTGGCGGTTTTGCGGTCTCGCGGGTTGGGTTGGTCGGGTTTCGCGGGTTGATGATTTTATGTACACCCCTACAAGGAATTATCCGGTGCTTCACGATTAAATCCGCAAATAGTGACCAGATAAAGGGCTATGATCATTTCTCTATTTCTCATACATTTAGCATTTCTCAAATGAACTTCTCCATATATATATATATATATATATATATGTATATATATATACATATATACATGTGTGTATATACGTAAGGAAAGGATCCTGAAAACCCGTATAACACATCTGAATCATTAGTTGAGATGATCCAATGTATGTGGCTATAACCATTCATATATATATATATATATATATATATAGAGAGAGAGAGAGAGAGAGAGGCCCATTCATTTGCTAACCACGATATTTGTGCTAACCAATCTCAACCGTAGATTGAGGAGATCAATGGTCCATAATTAATTGATTTTTAATTAAAATAAAATATTCAAAACGGTTTATAAGAATACATTGTATATATGCACAAGGGTATTATAGTAAAAATACAATCCCATTATTTTAGGGAAACACAAGCCCTACCATATTAAAATCCCATTTAATTAGGGATTTCATTCTACACACGCCCTACCATTTTAAAATCCCATTTAATTAGGGATTTCATTCTAGAATGAAGAGCAACAAAGAAGCTAGAGTTATTTTCCTCACCGGAGAAATCCACCAATTTCAGGATTCCGTCAAACTCACAGTCGTTGAATATCAACAGTTGTTTTTTGCCTCTCTCGGCCGATGAAGATCTGAAATCGTATATATTATGTTTCCGATGAGGAGGGTGAATTCGATGATCACGCCGGCGGATATGGCGGTTTTTTGGATGTCGGCGAATAGCGCACCGAAGAGGATTTCGGGAAAGATATATCCGGTGCAGGGTGGTGGTGGTGATGGGACGGAGCAGGCGAGGTTGGTGGTGGAGGTGGCGGAGTTTAGTTAGCGGTTTTCCGATTACGGAAGCCATTTCTGGATACCATAAAGGAGGAGCCGGTTCGTTTCAAGTAATGCGAATGAATGAATGTTTTGTTTGCTTCAAAGCGCAGATTAGTAATTTTGTATATATATGATTGATTGCACTAGGTTGAACAAATTAAAGATAATTTTTTTTTAAATGAAGTTGTGTTTTTGGTTTTGTTGTTCTATATTTTCGTTTCATATTGATTATTTTGGGATGAAATTATATGAGATTATTTTTATTATGCTCCCTTTTCTTTTTTTGAGAAATCAATCAATATTAAAAAAAAACTATTGTTGTTTTTGATTTGGAGAAAACGATTTCAGGAAATCTGTTGTTTTCGATTTCAAGAAATTGTTCTACTCACCTCATCCATGGCGGCATCCAGTGTGAAGATGATGATGGAGGGCATCCACGGATGAGATCCAAGAAAACAAAAAATCGATTCAGATTATCAAACACTGCTAATCAATAAAATACGAACACCTTTGTGCTTATTCATGGAATTCATGTCATTAATTTGCAATGAACTAATGATCTCTTTGATAGTGCATATGTGCACACTTGCATACAGTGCATATATGCATATGTTTGTTGAAATATTATATGCATATGTGTACATTGGTATCTAATATGCACATGTGCATATTGAGTATATGCATATGTGCATATTGAGCATATGCATATCTACACACTAATATCTAATATGCATATGTGCACATTGAGTATTGTGAATATGTACATGTTGTATATGTGCATATGTGCATATCAACTGATCTATTCTGCATTGGTTGATATACACATTGACATCTAGACATGCATATATGCACACTCGAAATATGGAAATACATTAAATATTAAATATTATATTTAATATTTAAATAACTACCATATTAATAACTTATTTGAAATATGGAAATGCATTAAATATTAAATATTATATTTAATATTTAGATAACTACCATATTAATAAATATTAAATATTATATTTAATATTTAGATAACTACCATATTAATAACTTCTTGAAATATGGAAATACATTAAATATTAAATATTATATTTAATATTTAGATAACTACCATATTAATAACTTTTTGAAATATGGAAATATATTAAATATGCATGAATTATAAAATGACCATATTACCCTTTGATGATATAAACTCTAGGATGATTCTGATTGGTTGAAAATTGGTTAGCACGGTTAGCACCAATGCCGTGGTTAGCAAATGAAGGGGACCCTATATATATATATATATATATATATATATATAGGGTCCGGTTCAAGGGAAAACCTCAAAAAAACGAAAAACTGAGGAACACTCTGGTAGCCCTTCATCTGGATGGTATGCACTTGTGCATACAAGTAATTTGTAACATGCATTTGTGCATATACACAAGTGCATAATGCACTTGTGCATAAAAACCAAAAAACAACATAATTTACCTGTATGCACAAGTGCATACCATCCAAATGAAAGGCTACCAGAGTGTTCTTCAGTTTTCCGTTTTTTTGAGGTTTTCCCCTGAACCTCCGTCTATATATATATATATATATATATAAATAATATCCTCTCCCTCATTTTTTAAATTGAAAATCGATGAAATATAACAAAAATTGGAGCAAAACACATACACACACAAAAAAGAACAATCACTTTATTATTTGATATATTTTCCTCTGTTTTTGTGTTGTAGTGATTATTCGTTTTTTAGGTTCTCTCTCATCTCACCCCTATATAGGTATGTATGTATAGAGTTGATTTCCGGTAAACGGTAATAATAATAGTTATCATGAGAAGAGTAAGAAGGGATCTCTACCCTTCTTACACTTCTCACCTTAACTCCTTTCTCCCATGATCCCTCGTCTATAAATATATGTATATATATATATATATACACATACACTAATTGTGTACTAACGTGATACATCTTAATTCTTAAGCCAATAACTCGATCCTTGATCTCTACCTAAGAAGTCCTTACGAAAGAGTTATTTATTTCATTCGGAAAAAGAGAAAATTAGTCTACTTAATACAAATGCGACACTCAACAAAAGAAATACAAAAAATGTTGACTCAATCTCCACCCGAGACGTTATATATCGACATAATAGTCACTGCACCACATTTTGCGATAGGGACAAACCATATACAAAATATACGGTGTGGTGCGATTTGAACCATGGTTTGATAACTCAAAACCGTGAACCGTATAGTGCGGTTTAGTGAAAATGCAAATTACACCACGAAATTTCTAAACCACGCTTTATAATACGGACAGTTTGTGCAATTTAACAGTTTAAATGAAGATCCCTAATAAAAAGAAAGCATTGATAGTGTCTCTATATCCGCGTATACACAATCATATGCTGAGAATTAAATGTGCACACAAAAGTTTGAAGTTTCATAAATCTAACCCCTTTTTTAATTAAATTTTGCAGTTGCATCATAACGAATCTAATTAAATACCTTATGTTAAACCTAACTATAGTTATCGTTTTCTGTCCATTCACCGAAACAGTAATCTGTATTTTTGCCATCATTGCACCCGGCACGTAGCAATGGCAGATAATTTTATTTATTGCTCTTTAATACTAATAAAAACGTTATTTTATTCATAAATTACTTTCCACATTCCAAAATAAATGTTTACAATGAAAAAGATATACAATTTTATTGATAAAATTAAAAATATATAAGATCATCAATTACAATGATCTCTTGAGAATTTTTTAAAGAATTCTTAACACCCACGTATGATTTCTTATTAAGAAATTACGGTGGTTGTAAAAATTATTTTCTTATAGGAAATTAGTTTTGATAATTGGTAATATCACAATATTTTTTACTGATGTGATAACGAATACCAGATGGTATAAAAAATTGTTTTATGTCACTATCATGGTTTTTGATGTTTTATAAAAGGAAATTGGCTCAAATAGCCACATTACTCTATCAATTGCATCTCCTAGCCACTTCTCTCCATGATTTACCAAAATAGACCTAGGTC
Source organism: Arctium lappa (assembly GCA_023525745.1). Taxonomy (NCBI): domain Eukaryota; kingdom Viridiplantae; phylum Streptophyta; class Magnoliopsida; order Asterales; family Asteraceae; genus Arctium; species Arctium lappa. The sequence goes on along the minus strand of CM042056.1, from coordinate 12,133,656 downwards.
CGCAATGGCGGACCTGCAGGTCCTCTACCTCCGCCATCCTCTACTGTCGTTGAGTGAGATCGTGACACGTGACGAAATGGCGGACCTGGGTCGGGTGGCGGACCTACCCGTTGCGGACCTGGCTTGGACCGACAATTTTTTTTGTCTTTTTCTAAAGGTAGCGGACCTGCAGGTCCGCCATTGCGGACCTAGGTCTATTTTCATCAATAAGGTAGAGAAATGGCTAGGAGACCAATATGCCAATGTAATGTGCTCTTTGAGCCAATTTCCCTTTTATAAACTATGTTTATAAAAAAAATATATGAATAATTTATTAAATAAGATTGTGGTTATAAAAAATACAAATAGTATGATCAGTAACTAATATTGATATAATTTTTTTATTTATTAAATTTTAAATTTAATATTATATTCGGGGTTATAAATGTAACATTAATACATTAACGGATATAAAAAATGCAAAATATAAATTATATTACAATACACTAAAATATATTACATAATATAAATATAAATTCAACACAAATAATGAGAGCATAAATAATCATATACAACATGGCCGTCAATGATGAACGTCATGTTTATATTAATCAATTTGATGATATAGACGATGATGTTAATTTTACTATAACTATGTATCAAATCTCCGATAACATAACTTTTCAAAAAAAAAAAAAAATCTCTGATAACATATTTTCTGAGTATGAAAACTATCTTCAAAATTACATACAAGTACGTAATAGGTCAACAAATCATTGTTTACAATTATACTTGATAGACGAGACTTGACAAAGACTCATAGAAAAAGAAATTAACGATTAATGTAATGTTTTTACTTTGTATTTTAATTTAATGTTTTAACATTTAATAAATGTTGTGTTTAAATTAATGTTTTAACATTTATTAAATATTGTGTGTTTAATATAATTTTTCTTTTTTTATTAATAAAGTAATTACATGTAAATAGATTAAAATTATACGAAACATTAAAAAGATTATATAAATATTTATCAACTAAAATAATAATGTAGACACTTATTTTAAAACAAATGAAATATTTATTTTATTTGTTAAAGTAAAAAAAAAACATTGAAATCAGTAATTTGACAATCGTGTTAATGGTTTTATTATAAAACTAGGTTCGACCCCGTGTATTACACGGGGTAATTTACAAAATTAAATCATGTCAGAAAACTTATATTACAAATATGAATGATTATCGAAACTATAATGCTACTTTTCCAAGCTTTTTTCCCTTCAGAGTTATTTTTTTGCAGTTGGTTACAAAACATCCTTGTTTTAGTCAGTTTTCCCAAACGTTGTTTTGCAAAAAAATAATAAAAAATATGAATAAATATTAAGAATTTATAAACCAAAATTTATAATATAACGTAAATGAAATTTTAGAAAAGTACATAGTTAAAATTGACATGAAATTGCAAAAAGAAAATCATGACAATTTAGTGATTATTTGTATCAAATCTCATACTAATTTTAACAAATCTCATATTAATCACGACACATTAATTCTTATATATTTATTATATTTAATACTAATATAATTAAATTTAAAAGTATTCAATATTGAGCTTATTTCGAAGGTATTGACGAATCGAATAAAATGATATAATTTGTAAAAAATAAAAATGTTTTTTTAATACATTTTAGTTCATATACGTTATTTATGTTTATATGATAAGAGTTTAAAATGAAAAATAAAAAAGTAAGAGATTAAAAATAAACTACATACATAATTATAAGGGTAGTAAATGCAAGATATAAATTAAAAAATATGAATTAAGGAAAGATTTAAGGAGGAGTGAATGTAGATGTGCTAAATGAACTTATAATGTAAAATGCGTCCAGATTCATGTTTAGGCGGGAAAATAAAAAAATGGGTTCACAAAAAGATGACACGTGTCCTTCTATTACTTATTTATTATATATATACTTAATAGCAGTATATCAAGAAAATAAAATAAAAAATAAAAAATGTTATTTTATAAAATTTCATGATAGAAAAAAAAAATATATATATATATATAGTAAATATAATCACGACATATTAATTCGTATATATTTATGATATTTAATTATATAATTAAATCCAAAAATATTCAATATTAGACTCATTTCGAATGTATTGATGAAACGATTACAATGGTATAATTTATAAAAAATAAAAATGTTTTTCTCAATGCAATTTAGTTAATATACATTATTTATGTTTATATGATAAGAGTTTAAAATGAAAAATAAAAAAATAAGGGATTAAAAGTAAACTACCTATCTAATTATAAGGGTAGTAAATGTAAGGTATAAATTAAAAAAATTGAATTAAGAAAAGATTAAATAAGAAATGAATGTGGATTTGCTAAATGAATTTATAGAGTAAAATGCATCCAGATTCATGTTCAGACGGAAAAATGAAAAAATTGGACTAATCAGAAGGCGACACGTGTCCCTCCAGTTACTTATTTATTATATGTATAGATGATATATATCTTGACATATATTTAAGTTTTTTTTTTAAATTTTAAAGAATATAATGTTTAATAACAAAAAGGCAGGCAAAATAAATTGGCCGTACACCAATAATGCACATGCGTAAATGAATATGGAAAAAATTGATCTACTATAAATTACTTTATACACATTATTATATATTTTTTTTATGATAATGCATTTTAAATTAAAAAGATTTGGAAATAAACGAGCATGGGGATTGAAAGTTGAGGCTTATAATTTATAAATATGTTTTTGTTAGACCATTTTTAATAAAAAAATTTAAAATAGAGAAAATATAAATTTTGGATAAGTTTTTTTATTTCAATTAAACTTTAAATATTTCTTTAAAATAGAAAAAGTAGGAGAAACTACGTAATTCTTCAGGTTTAAAGAATTCCAAAAAACATTATCATGAGGGAGAAATATATTTTTTTTATATTTCCAAGACTTTAAAATTAAATGTTTAGAAGAAATTAGTGATATTTTATTAAATGTATGATTTTTTTTTAATAATATAATCAATATTGTAATCTTTAAAATTGAGTAACTCTTAGAAGTGAATTAATTATTTTTTTTAAATATTTTAAATTTTGATTCTTTACTTTGAAAATCTGTTGGAAATGTTTTTTGTAATGTTTTAGAACTTTTGAATATAAATAGAGAGCATTTGTATTTGATTGTCTATAATTATGTAAAATAAACTAGTCATTGTATATAATAAAATTCGGATAAATTTATTTAATTTGTTGGTTAGCTGATAGTTACGTGTATTTGGTTCGGTTAATTTATTTGAGAGTTCGATTATTTTTATCTTTAAAACCATATGATATTTGGAGGATGGATCAAATAAGAACATGATCAAAATAAGAGAACAAATAAACAACCAAATTACATGCAATTATGGAACATGGTCTACACAAGGGTAAGCAAACGACCTGACCTCAGGTCACGGTCAAAGTCGTCTAAATGGCTAAATCACAATTGAGATTTACAAGTGATTTTAGTGTAAAATCACATATGAATCAATCATTTTTGTTTTCTCTTATTTAGTTAATGTTTTTGTATAAACAAACAGATTCATGATATTTGACATATATCCAAGTTTATTTCAACTACAAATATATTTATTGAATGAAAGAGATAAGTCAAGTGAAGTGGGAACATTCCCAATACGCATCATTCATGGGGAAAGCTATCATTAATTTCTAAAATAAATACGGGGATATAATTTGATGAATACATTTTATTATTTTTACAAGATTTAAATTTATGTCGGTAAATATTTGATTTATATTACTTGTGTGAATTAGGATATAAAATTTTAATGTAAATTAAATAAAATTAATGTAATTTATTATTAAAAAGAAAATTTTAATTTTGTATTTAAATAAAACAAAAATTACAAACAATGATTGAACATATTTTATTAATTTGAAAATAAAAGAAATATGTTTTGATATTGATCAAAATAAAATTTATTATTTTTTTACATAATTCGTTTGGTTAAAATTTTAATATATTTTAGATTTAAAAATAAAGATTGAAGTTATTTTAGTTTTAATTATGGCCTATTTTCCCTTTGGCGAATAAAAATAATAGTGAAGTATTTTGTTGTATTCGTAAGGTTTAATGATCGTTTTATATTTTTTTTTTGGAAGACATAGCGGTATCGAACCAACGAACGACTACCACGCACACACGCAAGCACACCTCTCCGGCGGTATCGGGCATCCACGGGCATCCCACTAATCCGCCGATGTTCCGACCTAGCTTACGCTGAACCTAGAGCCCAACCACAATCTTAAGACTGGGCTGGGGGCAGCCCAGTCAACGACTGGACCGACCCAAGGACTGGGTACTTCTCATGCCCTCAGAATGACTCCCCTTGGATTTGAACCCGGGTAGATTAGGATATCATCCACAACCCCTCCCAAGATGTTACCGCCCTTGGGGAAACTAAATGAGCTAGACATGATTTGTAATGATTATTTTATATTTGAAAAATGTTTATAAGTTGATTATTAGTTATTTTTATGGTGTTCAAACAATTTTAGAAATTGTACATAATTAAAAGATTATGTATTACTATTAAGCAACACCTAATGCTTAATAAGTTGTTTTTAAGACTTTACCTAAAAGCTTTATGATATAGTATATAAAACATTTTATTTTATACAAGATTGATATGATCTACAACAAACAATGATATCATCGAATATTGATGCACAAAAGAATCTAAGATCGAATATGAAACAAAAATGACCGGGACCAGATAGGAACGAGAGAGGTTACAATCTGGTCAAAAACCAAATTTTAAAGATTTGGACGTCCAAGACTTGCTTTTGTGAAAGCAACAGTCGACTCAAAGAAAATACAGTTAAGACCGATATACAATCTGTTAAAATTGTTGGATCCATATCGGTCTTAGCTTTGGTACCAAAGACTGGATTTTTCTTGCACTATTCGGTGCATGAGGACCGAACTTATTAGGATCGGTCTTTATGCATCTAAGACACTTAATATGATCGAATTATAAACATTTTTGTTTAATAGATGAACTGATAACTACAATCGATTTTAAAAATAAAAAAATTTAAACTAAAAATAGATTTAAAATAGAAGAAAAGACCAATTCAACTCTAAAAATGGCAACTTAAAATTTCATGTAAATGAATAAAATAAAAAATTCAAGATAAAAGGAAATAAAACAATTTAAAAACCACCATTAGTCCCTTTAACTTAAACATGAGTGTCTTTGGATGCTTTCTTTCCTTCAAAATCACATTTCATATCCAAATTGTTTCATTTACGTCAGGGAAATTGACCCAAATGGCCAAAACATGGTGATTGGTCTCTTAGCCATCCCTCTCCCTAATTTGCAAAAATGTCCTTAAAGGACGCAAATTGCGCCCCAAGAATTTGCGCCCCTATGCACCACCACTTTCTTCCCTATGCAATTTAGGTGTAAGTGGGTCCCATTTCAAACTTTCTTCTCTTTTTACCCACCACCACCACCACCACCACGTGTATGTATGAATGTACATCACCATCTTTCTCCAAGAATATTCCTTCATAGTAATAATAATAATAATAACTGGGGTGCAAATTCTTGGGATGCAAATTCCTGGGGCGCAAATTCTTGGGACGCAATTTGCGTCCTGGGGCTCTATTTGCGTCCTTAAGGACATTTTTGCAAGTTAGAGAGAGGGATGACTAGGAGACCAATCACTCCCCATACTTTGGTCATTTGGGTCAATTTCCCTTTACGTCATCTATTACATGACCACGACGGAATAAGTTCGGATATACGTTATGTCAAGATTCTGAATCAAAAGAAACATCGTATTTATTAGACTTTTATCAATATTGGTCTGATATGTTTGACAAAACAATAGTTGTTTAATATTTTAGGTATTGAAATATCGTTATCAATAGAGTTATTTATTTTCATAGGTTGATAGCTTTTAGATCCTGTTAAACTCTGATACCGCTTCCGAACTATCCGAACTATTCAAGGTGCTCGTTCACTTGTAATCTTTTGTTTAGGAGACGAGTCTAATAGGTGACTCAGTTGATAATCCTAACAATAAAGTTAGATTGGTCTAGATTCATTCTAAAAACCCAATTAATTTAAAAAATATAAGTAAAAAAGGGTGTTGACACTACCCTTTGGAGTAGAGAAGCACAAAAGCCCAAAGCTTGGCCCGAAAAAGTCCGGGCATAGCAAACCCAAAGCTAGATTTAGATTAGGCCAAGTTTTATTTCTTTCAAAATTACGAAAAGCTCGAAAAAGTCCGATCTAAAAGTGCCCAATTAGGCCCCTCATTTTCATACATAGTCCGGTTCAGGCCTGAAAATTCCCAATTTTGTCTTGCAAAAAGCGGGGTTGAAAGGCCCGGGCCTTGTGCATCACCGTACTGGTCCTACGACCATCATGGGAAGGTAAATTGCATGTACTAATGACAGATGGGTGGTACCTAAAGTCGAACCCTAGATCTACCAATCACCTCCCGATCAAAAAACGTCATTTGAAACATCGCTCAACAGTTTGATAGATCAACATGAGGATCAAGAAAGCAATCCAACGGTAACCATTGTCCAACAAAGTAAAAAACCAACTTTGTTCCTTTCCAAATGCATTTCTTCCAACACCACAACGAGTTCAAACATAAGCAATGGTTAAAGGTGTACATGTGCATAAAAGAAGTTGAAAAGGCACCAATACAACATATAGATCTAGAATATGTTTCATATATGAATACCACACAACAACAACAACAAAAAATACAACATTTTTGATAAACCTAACGATTTAGTGATTGTAAATGTAACTATGCACAAAAATCAGCATCTTTCCTGACCTATTGTACACTGTATAACGCCTATATATTACAAAATATATCTGCATATGGAACCAATCACACATAGGAAAGCCACCTGATGGGAGGAATCGAGCTTTGAACCATCTTTCGAATGTGGATGGAAGGCCAAATCGAAAACATAGCAATGTAAAGAAATTGCAACAAGTGCAAACTGTATCAGTCTGCAAGAATGCCCACCTCCTTACTCCTTATCTGCCAGGCCAATGCTGTGGGGACTACATTTAGTCAGTTTAGCCCTCTCCCCATCTTTTTAAAATAAGCTTTCTCTGCATTCGCAAGCCGCTCTTGGAACAGGAGCCACTCGCTTTTGCACCTTTCCTTTACCTACGATCGTAAGGAAATAAAGAAACATACTCGTTAGTATAATCTTACGACCTTTGGTTTATCCTTTGCCTGGTCAAGATGTAGAATGCACTTACCAGTAGCCATCCATATTTCCCATTTGCAACTTTACCCTGAATCAATACACAAACCATCGGGTTACAAACTATTTTCTTTTTCTTCTAAAGACCTAAGAAACGACATCCGAAAAGGTGAAACTTTTGTTCCATTGACACACACCTATTAATTCGGTGGGTAATGTAAACCAAACCAAATAAGCCCAGCCTGTCCCAACCGGAGGTGGGGTGGCGAGTGGGATGTAAGCAGACTTTATCTCTATCCCAAAGAGTAGAGCGACTGTTTTCATGAAGACCCCCGACTTTGGGTGTGTGAGACAAATATATAAAGTTTGCTCAAAAAATCTGCGGAAAATCCAGTGGGTAATATACAAGTGTGAAATTCAAATTCGGGACCTTGCTTATCGTGAACAAGTTCTAATCACTTGAGCAAGCCTAGTTGGGCACCTTACCGGCATATATTCTTAGACCATCTTCAACCCATTACACTATTTTGGTGTAAAAATGATGTAAACACCAATTCTTTTCCAACCCACTACACCATTTCTCACACCAAAATAGAATATTCACAGTATATTCTTATTTATTTATGATTATACAAAATTTCAATTTTACCCCTATATTTATTAACTTTACAAATTATACCCACATACAATAAAATGAAGTAACAAATACATATATCTCAAATTTGAAGGACCAATCTGTAACTTTAAAACCTTCACACTAAATATAGTGTAAATGAATAGTGTTATATCAAATTTGGTGTTTTACTATTCATTATAGCGTCTTCATTGGAGTCGAAAATAGAAGATGAAGCACATTTGGTGTCTTCATTGAAGGGTCCTTTGTTGATTCCCCATTTTTCATATGAACCACAGTAGCCATGAAGCTAACTTCATATGAGCAACAATGAACAATATATACAAGTTATGATGCCTCACCTGACCCCCAAGTGTAGGAATGACTTGATGAACGATCCACTGTGAATCTACAACACCAATTTTCTCATGTGCAGGCTGTGAGAAAACGAGTCATATTTCAAGTATTTATCAGATTACATTGTAACATACTACTCAAAAGATATTTAACCATATATGTGAAAAGCAGTAAGCCCCTTTGCAGTAAGCAGGTTAATTGTTTGCTAATGAATGTTATTTTGTCATATTGTTATGTGTCTGATATGTCTAGAACTAGGAAACTATTTGTGTAGGGTTATAGGTTAAATTGTTGACAATTTCCTATGAACAAATGAAATGATCTGATTTCATATTACAAAGATTAAGGATGGATACCATTATCATTATGTACAAGTTACATAATTTTTCCCATGAGTAGGTACGTCATCAATATTCAAGATTCAAGCATATAAACAACACACATACACAATGTTTCTGCTTGTGGCCAACCTGTTAATTTGGATACAGAAAACTAGCACAGTCATTTAAACAATTACACTAAATTTCTATAGCTAATTGCATATGAGTTGTATAATCTACTAAAAAGATATGATAGAATGTAATAACGAACCAATAGCTCAACATGCATGATTACGTGGAAAAGAAAAGGCATGGTAAGGGGAAAACGAACATACCTCTACACATCTTCTAAGAGCAAAATCCAAACCCCAGCCATGCACCAAATCATTCTTCATGTAACACAAGAAAGCCAAAATTAGCATTACTGTAAGCAAAAGAACGCATGGAGAGAATATGCTGCACTAGACTAAAACACAGCTTATTTCAAGATTTCTGATGTATATAACTTATACATGTATGATGGACGTCTGACCATAAATTCTTGATAGATATCTTTACCTGAATCATATACCACACGCAACGCCAAGCTTCCCGCGAGAACACAGGAGCCATAATCTCTACAAATCTGGAAAAAGTAGCAAAATTAGTGCTAATCCCAAGTGAAATACATTATAACTAAGACACTACTTTGGACATATATCTGAGAGGCATTTAACATACAATGTGAATTGAAACTTTGTGTATGTAGGACTATCAATAGCAACTACGCTTTTCTACCTTAGTGAATTGTTTCAGGATGTAGTCAAATCGGTGACTACTTTCACAAACGAGGCATCAATATTTTTAAAATAATGTTTGGTCTTTGAACTGGAAAAGTTAGAGCAGAAACAGAAAGAGAGAGAGAGAGGGAGAGAGAGAGAGAGAGAGAGATTACGCTGCACACGGTGGTAAATGGGGATCACTGCACCATCCAGGTTTCTCTTCTGTATCCCTGTTGACAGATCCAGACATATATAACTCAAGTGCAGATCACATTTAAAGGCTTCTTCAAAGATGAATTATAACAACATTAATATAGTAAATAAAGAAAATGAAATAAAAAATGATAACCTACTTGTGAACTTCTTTATCACCTCTTCTCTTTGTCATTTGCCATGTTAATCCATTATTGGGTTCAAGGCCAGGCTGAGAAATGGCCAAGCCATGTTTCTTGACTAAATAAATATACCTGGAATAGCATGCATATGAAAATTTACTTCTGTGGATATATCTGCAACTTACAGCTTGCTATAAGCATGATTCATAAACCAAAAATGAAGAAAAATACCTATCCCCATCAAAATGTTCCACCCCAAGATCTTCATCCCAAACGAAAATATATTCATAAGGTGCCACAACATCTGGATGCATAAACCTCTTTGCATACCACCTATAAGAAAAGTTAAAAATAAAGTAAAATTTCAAATGAAAAGCTGATGTAGTAAACATGCAAAATGTATTAGAGTTTGTAGTGACGGTGGAACCTCAAACATACCATTTAGTTTGTCTCTTTACACTGACATGAATTGCCCGCTTTGACCACTCATATCGATCCCATTCTGTTGTTCGACCATCATAGTGAAAAAGCAAGATTTGGAAATCCTCAGAAAACTAAAAAGGCATGACTACACCTCAGTATTTTAAAATTAGCATTAAGCCATCAAATCATATAAACATAAATGTGACCATCTTGTAAAACCTTTTTTACTGATGCATCAATGATATCTCTCTGATTCCAACCAACTGTGAAAGTTACCAAGTACTTTGGCTTCTTTTTCAAATCCTGAAACATCCATGCATTACAAGTCAGCAGCAGTTACCTACTAATCAAATTGGCAAGGCCCATTTGACGAGTGCCAAACTAGAGATAAGATATTGTCACGTATTTATTCTTTTCCACATAAAGTATCGAAAATCTTGTCTGCACACACAGAAAACAACTATTGCCAAATTTTAAGTCAAAATGTTAAATCTCATGCAGAATGTACTTGAACAAGTTTAGCATGCGCACAGTAAAGGGAATCAAGCACAAGAAGAGGGGCATGTGAAAGTCTATCAAATGGACTCTCAATGGCAGAACATGGTAAGCAATCATAACTCCGTCCTAAAGATTGATAAGCAACTTGTCATGCTATGATGAGTAATAGTGACCAATAAAAATGCCCCAATATTTGTGCCAAGATCGGGCCAGAAAAGATCCTTTTTAGCTAAATAACCAAAGAAAAGTATTGTTTCTATGTAAACATATCAAATCCATACCTCACCAGGATCACCCCATAATCTTCGCAAAAATAAATCTGTTTCTGGGACTACAATTCCTGGAGGTAATGGCTCCGCACCACGGGGATTTGTTGGAACATAAATCTGGAACCAAAACAATGAGGAGTTATGTATTCATCATGCAAACTATAGCACAACCAAAATCCAGATATATCATGAAACGATCGTACTTAGGAAACACAAATAAAAAGAAATAAACATTTTTTTCTTTATCAAACTGATTTTTGTAAAATAATATCTAAAGACTAACACGGGAACTAATAGGAAGAAAACCATTTCATCTATCACAAATTTACAGGCACAACACCACTAACCATAACAAAAAAAACTGTTAATTTAGATAAAGTTCCCAGGGAAAAAATGAAACAAGAAAAAAGCTACACATCTACGTTTCATTATGAGAAACTTATGCTTATGATTGTTGATCTGAAGGTGAACGGATTATCCATGCGTGCTAGTTGCAAGGAGAAATGCTTGTTCCGAGAATCATGCCCGGTTAACCGGTTCTTGATAAAGAATTGTACATAAACTCAGACAAAACTCCAAAGTCCAAACAGTTGATTACCAGATAGAAATCCTCTCACCCTCCATAACAGCTGAGATTTGAATGTTTAGAACATATCTGTTTTCTAAGTAACTTACAGTCACTTATCTAGATCCTTCTAAATAATTAATCAGTGAGAGAAAGAGTAAAAGATGGTGAAAGGTCAGAGAACGTAATAGTGGTAGACATAAGGATCAATTTTTGGCAAAAAAATGAGCATTTTAAGAGATGGTTCTGCTAGTTTCAACAAAAAATTTAGGTGAAGTTAGGTGCCATATATCCAGAGAAAATTATACCTGAGGTGCTACACGTGTATCAACTGAGCCAAGATATTCAGGGGAATTAAACTCAAAAGCCTTTGACTGATCTTTGGTCATTGTTTCTTCACACGATGAATGAATGCTTGAAGGTAAGGTAATCTGCAAGATATAAAAGCAAATCAAATGGATGCCGATGTTTGCATACAAGCATATACAAGATCTGAAAATATAACCTACTGTGGTAAGAGCAACATATGGAAAATTAACCCCAATAAAGTATCCAAAGACCACTCCGGCAATTGCAGTTATAATAACTCTAGCACCATCATTTGGCTTCTTTACAACCCTACTGCATAAAAATTAATTGAATATTTACTAAGCAGGATCGACCAAACAGAACTCATGCTTCAAAATACAAGCATAAACAAACCAACAAGATTTGATGCAAAGTTTAGCTCAAATATCTATACTTACCCTCGGTGTTTGTTTTTCATTGTGCAAAAGAAAGCCGAACTTTAAAATCAAAGGCAAAACCAATTGCATGAACAGTTTCTAAAGAACATACAGCAACCTCCAGGATATAATGATGTGAAACAGTGCTACCGGGTATAGAAATACCTGAAAAAACATGGTTCAGGAAAAATCTGATTCTAAGAAAGAGAAACAGTCTATAACAGAAAATGAATATTTCAACTTCCTGTAAATAATATCCTTGCAACAAAAAAACATTTGAAAAGTCAGGATTGTCGATAATAAGTAAAAAGAAAAGCACATAAGATTTGATTGTCTCATTAGCTAGGAACATGTGCAAGACAAATGGGGGCATGCTTGAGCAGAAGGCACTTTCATATCTATAAACAAATATACATCTATAATTTCTTTTGACTCGAATGATATTAACATAATTGGTCAATCACAATAAGCAAAGAAGTTCAATGATTAAAAGAAGAAAGAAGAAAACAAATATCTATTTCCACAGTCCTACATGCATAGTTGGCCCAGACGTCGCCGTGTCCTCACCTCGGACCTTTCTCCTAGACCGCAAGCATGCTTTCGGCGTTGCTCAAGTCACCCACCTTAGCTGTAGAGAGCCCCACACTCTGCGCCAAGTAGTGTGCCTCTAATATGCATTGGTGCAATTGATTCAAATTTATGGGAAGTTCTCATCCCTTCATAAAACCCACAGCAGATGGAAGCAGAACCTTTTTTTGCTCAAATAAGCAAACAACTAAGTCTCCTAAACACAGCAAAAATAATTGTTCTCTTTTTACTTTCAAAATCATCTCTAGCACTTCCCCATTTTAAAATCAGCATGGATCATTTTTGCATGTCCAACATCGTTTTTCCTAGTAGTTCTAATATATTGATATGCATGATTGAACTATTCTCATAACAGAACAAATTAACATAATTCAAAGATGAAAGTATCGCATTCCGCTCCCAAAGATAATAGGCAATTAATGGAAGAGTATTTTCATGTCCGGAGTGCTGCAATCAACTTAAGTAGATCACTTCCACTATAACCGAAATTGAAATATTACTGCCTTGAAATTTAACCTACTTTGCACTTAAATCCACAGATAAAGACTTGCTAAATGTTTTACCCCTTCCATTCAAGTAAAGAAGAGTTAAACATTTACAGTTGAAAGCAACCAAGTAAAGCTCACATCCAAAATGGATTTCCCCCTCATAATCAACACCAACATTGTTGTACTGTAGTTGCATGGTTGCATGTTTTAATGCAGTTAGCAAACTTGTTGCATAACGAATAAGAGCCATGTCAATTTTGAGGTCGAAATCATTGATTAACACAATTCGAAAATGAATCTAATACAAACCGTTCCTGTTTAATTGAACCTAGAATCCACATTGAGAAAAACCTCAACATCATCTACGTGACAGTAGATCAGCACATCAACGAAAATTCAAGGTATATAGTAATTAAAGTAGAAGAAATACAATAACATCATCCGAAATAAAGTAAACAACCAAGCATTTCACAATAGAAGTACATATCACGTACAAACCCTAAACACATCCTGTTGGTGTAACCGAAACCGATCAAATGAAACATTCAGAAGGAACACGCACCATTCATATGAAATGTATGCAAAATTCACAGAATCATAACATAAAACACGAAAATTTCAGGTTAGAAGATCGCTTACAGGTCTGCACGATTTGAAGGAGAGATTGGTCGTCTTCCTGCGATATGAGTATGAATTTGGAAGGAAAATTTGCTGGATTTTCCAATTGCAGGAAAATATGATGGTGATTTTGGTTTTAAGTTGAAAAGATTTCATGATTTGCATATGATATTGTGATGTTGGCTAGGTGTCTCCATTACAGTTTTCCCAAATAAGTTTGATCACCCATTTTTTTGGAACAGACGATGGGTAACGTCCGATGTGCAGCCGGTATTTCCATTTCTCTAATCTTTCACTTCCATTCTATAGAACTTCTTTTTCTTTTATTTAAAATTTTATAGAATTATATATTTAAATAATTTTTTCGTGTTAACAAAATTTATAATATTTTTTTGGCGTTATCTTAAAATAAGTATTTTGTTTCTTATTTACCACTTATATTTTATCGGACCAGAGGTTAATCTTGTTTTTTAAGAGGTGTTAAAGTCTGAAGTCTGATTTTTAGGAGGTGATGTTGAAGTCTGAAATCTGAATCAATAAGACTGTTTGTTTTGTACACTGACAAACGTCTGAATATATATAATTGTCTATTTTATCCCTCAAAAATTCAACTTAAATACGTCAACGAATTGGGCATCGAGGATCGAATGACGGAACAAAAAAAAAGAAACAAAAAAAAAGGATGTTGGCAGATTTGCGAGGTCGTGGAGTTTTAATCATATCTCACATACCAAAGCCCCGATTTAAACGATTCAAGATGTTCTGGAAAGCCAACACACAGATCTACAATCTTCATGTTTTGCGTTTTTTGCAAATTCGGAGTGCATCTAGACTAAAACCAACGTTGAAATCGAAATAATGGTATTGGACGAAAATAAGAGGAAGTTAAGTGGATAGGTTATCACTTAATTTATCAGAAGACTCTGAAAAGGAAAAAAAACAGTCTAAATTGTCTTATGTCTGACCGAATCAGATATAAGTGGCAAAGTTTTTATGAAAAAACAAACATCCTCATATTGGACAAGAGAACATTTGAGAAGTGAGAACATCTCAAATTTATTTGTTATGGTACAAATTGTAAACCTCTTGTTTTTGAGACTTGTACATCTCAAGTTTATTTGCCTACGAAGTTGTGTTACAAAACTAGAATTGTGTTAAATTTGTTGATTACAATTTTGTTTTTGATAGCAATGATTTTAGGTCACAAGTTTTTTTATCCATTACTAGACACAAAAACAAACCTGTTTTTCCTAACCGTTTTATATGGGATTAGTCGAGGTACAGACAAACATACCCGAATACCCGTGGTTAACAAAAAAGAAAAGATTTTATGTCACAAGATTCTTTTAATTTTTATTTGACTCCAAATTAAACCAAACCGTCTTCCAATATATCTCAATTGAAAGTAAGATCTGTATCACTCCAAGTCAAACATATTATTATGCTATAAATCAAGATCAAGTTTAGTTTAAGGACTAACATATGGTAAAAGTTCAAATTTTACACAAGTTCGACTTTCGTGATACAAAGCCCCATTCAAGAACTTGATTATGGTTCGAAAAAAATGATCATCCAGCCGAAGAAGTCTTGGCTGCGAGGTAGGTGAGAGACCGCTTATGGTAAACATTGCGTAACTGTTTGTACTTCTGAACGAACGTTGCAAGATCAATCTCCTTTCCGAGAAGCTGCTCATGGAGCACCTCCGATTCCTTATCTGTTTTATCCATACACTCTGAAATAGATATAAAACATCAATTAACAAGATTGCAATCATACTATCATCCAAATTGCTAATTTCACCACCTACTATCACAATCATCCAATTAAACAATTGAAATAAACCAAACCAAACCAAACGAGCCCATTAGGCCAGTGTATCCCACACGAGGTGGGGTCTGAGGAGGGTAAGATGTAGGCAGACCTGACCTCTACCTCAAAAAATAGAGCAGTTGTCTCTGTGGAGACCCTCAACTTGTGAAAAGTATGTGAAAGAGAGAAAAACATGTAAGCATAAAATTTGAGAAGTTGGATACAAGTAAGCAACAACTATACAAATAGAGGGCACAAATCATATAGAAACCGTCTAAAAGCATGCAAACCAATTTGTATTTGTTGTTTCATAGATGAAACAACACATGTTGCAATGTTCATCAGTGTTGTTTATTAAATGAAACGTCAAGGAATGTTTTGTGTGAAAAAAACACAAAAATACGTTTATACATCACACGCATACTCGTACACAAGAACAAAACATGTGAAACAATATGAATCATAGCCTAAAATCAAACTCATTGGATGGTTTTGGTTGATTTTCACGGGTTTGGTTTTCATGTGTTAATCTATGAAACAATACATGAAATTGGTTTTCACGGTTTCTAACTTTCAAACGGCTTCTATATGATTTGCAGCCTACAAATAGAAGAAAATTGTCCAATTTCACAATGATTTAGTATTTCAAAATAACCTAAAAAACATTCCGATGCTAAATTTGCTTATTTGTCATGCCAGAATGCTATTATGGATTGTGTGTCACATGAACCTTTTACGCACAAAAAATTAGCAAGAATCTTTAACCAAAGAACGAAATAGATAGTTTATGCAAAACTAGGCTTACAAACTAGTTAAAGCAACCACATGATAATGGTTTTGGGTTTGAATCTCATACATATGTATTACCCAGTGATTTTGTTGATAGCCAGCAAAAACTATGGTCCCTGAAATGTGGTTTTTTCGGGTCTTCAAAGAAAGAGCATATTTACCTTGTAGCTTGTGTAGCAAGGAACCCGGGGAGTAATATTTAAGGATTTCAGCTTTTCGCTTAGTGAGGTCATTTAGCTTTTCTTGAGCAGATGCTAACTCAGTTGTTCGTATGATCATGCACTGTACCACAAAAAAAAAAAAAAAAACTGTCTTGAGATTCATAAGTTTTTATTACATACGATCCAAAATAAATCTCACTTTCATAAGTAAAAGCTTATTTTTCAATTCTACCCTTAACTATGAGAGGAAGAATTTTTTTACTCCCTCTATATGGGTATAATTGTCATTTAGTTGATTAAAAGTGTAATTACACATTTCAAATACTATGTGGTTTTTTTATCGCAGACATTTATTTTGGGACAGAGAGTATATAGTAAATCTATAGCAATAACCAATGAGATCATCAAACTCACCAGTGTAGTTATGAAAAGAGAGAATGTGATGAACACACATAATTTATCTACGTAAAGGAAAAATCTGACGAGTTTGACAATAAATTTGATGATTGTTATAGATCTGCACTACTGAAAACCTCACCTGGTTCCTCAATTCCATTATCTGGGGTTCTTTTTCCAGGTTTTCTCCTGCATAACAAACATACATCATAAAACTTAAATCCCATGAAACGTTCCTTTTGGGGATGTTGTGTTAGGATCCATAAAAATTGGCACGGGTCCTTTCCTGGTGAATCTTTTGACCACCCATTGTCAATGTTGTACAAAGAATTGATCATATTGATTTGGGTCCATAAAATTTCTCTATTTTTGTCATTATTGAAGATATTTAGGGTGCGCTTGGGACGCGAATGAGACTGGATTGGATGGGACTGAATAAGACTGAACGGGCGAGAATGAGGTAGGCGAGTGAAAGAATTGTAGAAGGTTTTAGGGTTTTAATTTGACTTGCGTAGTTTAGTAATTTACCAATCTTGTTCCCTCCCTGATTATTGTTCCACCTATTTTGGTAGGACAGAAAAAAATGCATTTTTGTCCCACTCAACCTCGGGTCTTCTCCTGTACCGGTTAAAGTTGAGCCAAACGTGGGACAAAAAGTTTTTGTACCGTCTTGTCCTGTGTACCAAACACACCCTTACGACATAAAGTCAATAGTCAAATATAACTGTTTGGTCAAATGTTTAGGGGATGGAGGGAGTAGATTATTATTCCTTCATCCCAACCTTTTCTGGTTAAACAGCGCAATGGGTGCTAGAACAAATGTGAACAAAGTCTACACATCAAACAAAGTACTTACTAGCAAGCTGCACTGTTTCATTCCGCAGCTCATTTCTTACCTGGTTTACAAAGAAACGAAAATATAAGGATAAATAACATTTGGAAGATCAAAAGAAAACATCAAAGACTGTTACAGATTGTGTCTAAACAATAAAGTTTGCTGCTTACATTGTTCTGTGTTCTCACAGGATCAATTGAAAGCAAGAATTGTTGATAGGCCTCCTGGTCGGATAAAAGCTTCCGTAACTCATCAACACTACATCAATAAATAATGCAAGATGCAGTAAAGACATGACAAACAAAGAACAACTATAATAACAACATTTGCAACAAGTTCAAGACGTGTGGTGTTAGGATCAATAAAGGACGGACAATAATAGTTGAAACAAGTTATCAAATATACAATATTTACATCAATGCTATCATTTCCCAGTGACTTTTGGGGTTCAAAACTTAAAAATCTATAATAAAAGAAATACTTTATGAATATTAACCTGTTTGAAAGTAACGCTACCTTTTGTCTTTTAGATATACAATTATGCCTGCAGCCTCTGCGGGAGAAACATGAGAGGACAAGTGAGATCGATCTCCGACCCTTTGTGTGTTAGTATCAGAGTTGCTGCTATTAGGAGTAGCAGGGTGCGATGAACTTGGAGAGCTAACAACAGACGGAGGATACCATGAGTTTGTAGTGATTTCCTGTGGCCTTGGATCTACTTGTTGCTCTTGGGAACCCCTGAAAGTTAGCAGCAGTTATTACTTTGATGTTGCATGGACCAAAATACCATTAAGTTAAAGATTATAAACAGTTAAACAACACCACATATTTTTATTATTTCATTTTCCTAGAGCCGAGTTACACAGAACACATGACTAGACACTTCAGATGAAAATACAGTTGCATTACCAACGAGTTATTGGCCTAGTGGTACCCGGGTAACTGGTAGAGCCTGGCCTCCCAGGGGGTGAAGGGTTTAAACCATTTAGTGATGATATATAAAACATAAATGATGCTTTCAGATGCCAAGGCAGCAAAAATGCACTCCTTAACACAATGATGCTTACAGTTGCTCAGGTTAAAGCATGAAATCATCAATTATGGTAGATGTAAACCATTTATTGATGCTGTTTAAAAGAGAAAAAATGGCGCAACCTTCATATTTGTCAGGAGGAGCATAATCTGAAGCACACTATAGAGAAAATCAATGGGTACTCTTAAAAGCTGCTCTTCAACTTATGATTTATGTACTTATTACCAAACCAGATACTGTCCAGGAATAGCGCCAATCAGAGGGGGTTTCATATGAGACCAATTCATTGCCGCATCAACGCAAAAGAAATTCCACAATCGCAGTACACACTTTCAAAATAATAAACGTGCAACTAAAAATCTCAAAAAAATCACTGTAAAATGACAAGGTTCCAAATTTATCAGTTGTCATCACTATCTAACGTATCTTCCATCTTTGCAGATATCGTGAAGGGAACTCTCATTTAAGATCAAAGGAAGGACACGATTTATAAATAAGAACACTACAGTACAAGCATATGTTGAGGAACTTCAATTACATAGTTTCGAATTGCGATTGGAGCAAACTCAGATAAAATTCTCAACTGAATGAGCTTAAACACCACACATCGAATTCAGATTATCAAACACACTACCTAAAACCAATTATTAGACAAAAATGACTCAAAACCTAAATCATCCTAAATTGAATTGAATCATAAGAAGAAGAAGAAGAAGAAAGGATTGCAAAAGTTATTACCAGAACTTGAACATATCTGTTAGAGGCCGTTGGACTTCCAATTGATTCCAATGGTTAAACAACTCAAACAAATAAACGCTTCAATACGATGAGATACAATTTCACCACTTACTTCCTATGATCACTCTCTCGATGAAAAAACGGATTAAGAGATCCGTCGGAGAGGAAGGAAAATGTTGATTAGATGGAAAAGAAGCGATCGCCGGACGAAAATATATCGCCGGAGATACCAATTTGGGGTTACCGGAAACGTGTGCTTCAAATTCCGATACAAGTGCCCTCGACTTATGTTGATTTATATTTTATACGAAGAAGCAACTTCAGAGGCGACTTTTTTTTTTGTTGACTTTTGAACTTCAAATTTTGACCCTGTACTTTTAGTTTCTTTCAATTTTTGCCCCTTAAGACCATGATGCAATTTCTAACATAATTTTTAAATTGTTCAACTTTAGAAAATTATTAGAAAAGTGACACCTCGTTATAAAAACTATATTTTAATCAAATATAACAAAATTATAATTAATATTGTTAGGATCAAGCGCTTACTACTACGCCAAAAGCAATTGCTGATGGAGAAGGCGCAACTTTATTTTCATATAGCGTAGCAGCCAGCGCCACGTTTCGATTTAGGAAGATGTTGGTCAATGACCCAACAATCCCCCCAGCATCTGTCAGCACTAACAAGATCTTCGCTAGAAGTCAATGGTTGCACAACATGCCTTTAACATTTAAATGCACTCCATGGGATTTGAATCCGTGACCTGCTCTGATATCACATGTTAGGATCAAGCGTTTACCACTATGCCAAAAGCAATTGCTTTTATTTTGTTATTGGACTTAGTTTTGTTTGTTGGGCCTTAGGCTTGTAGGATTTTAGACCTGAGTATTTAATGTTTGTTTTCTAATCATTAGAGTTAGAAGTTGAGAGATAATTGTTGTGCGCCTAATATAATAGAGAGAGTTTGCTCTTCAATCTTATGTTTGTAACTCTCTCAATCATTCAATACAATTAATCTTTCAATTATTCATTGTTACTTGAGCAATCTGGGATTCACAAATATTATTTACTATAACTTACATGATGTGACATAAATTATTTATACATCTTTTATAAATTATTCAAACATTTTTTTATAAACATACTCCAGACAATATCAAAAAACATGATGTGACATAAAACAATTTCTTATTTAGAAATTATACCCTACAAATTACAATTCCTTATATTATTAACTACCATATCAGCAAAAAATACTGATGTGACATTAAAAATTACCAAAAATCAATTTCCCATTGAAAAATTATAATCACAACTATCACAATTTCTAAATTATAATACATGACAAACAGAAAGTCATTAGAGAGTGTTTAGAAATTGTTTTAGTGGATGGTCTAAGCTTTAAAATTCTCAAAATTGATCTCTACAATAGAGTGATTGATATTTTTCAAATCAATAATAATAAATAGTTTTGTTCATAATACTTTAAATAAAATTTTAATGAAGTTTAAGCATTTTTTTTTATGATTATCATTCGATGTAATAAACCTTGTCTAATTTATAAACATGTATATTGGGTTGAAGCATGTGCCAACATATTTGCTCGCTTGGGCGGCTTCCCCGAAAATAAACTTTAGTTTCATAATGTCGGGTTTAGCCTACGGGACTTAAAAGTTAGGTGTTGATGACTGGATCGGAGCGACTCGGGTTCAACAAGCTTGTTTCTAGATGTTTCTAAAAGTTACAATTTAGCCCTTGGGCTTTTTTTTATCATGATTTTTGCATTTTAGTTGGTGTTACCTCAAAATTATAAAAATCCATATTTTGACTATGAATTTTTAACTTAAGTGCGTAAACTAGATTTTGATTATGAACTTTGACTGGTTAGCTTAAGTGACAAGAAGGTTATAAGGCTTGGATTTAGGTGATTCTCCTAAGAGATTACCAGTTTGAGTCCTCCAAAGTTAGTAGAAATAATTCTGGCTTTTCTAGAGCCTATGGGATTAATAATAAATACATATATGGAACATCTTGTGGGAATTTGTACATTTTTGTTAAAATATTATACAATAAAAGAGAAATGTTGCGTATTTTATCAATGTTTTAAAAACCGGGTCAACCCGGCCGGTTGAACCGGGACCTGGGAAAGAGGGCGGGTCAATTGTGACCGGGTTTATGGCAATTTATGGCCCAGTTAACCCAGTAAAAAAAAAGTAATACGTATTAGCCTAGGGTTTGGGTTTCTAACGAAATTGGAGTGTCTTTGAGAGGATTCACACGAAAAGGATGAATAGGTTGGAACATCAAAGGCTAAATGTTGTATTTTATGGTATGGTACCACTATAAAACATTAATGTTGTGTTCTTGGGTTTTTTCTAAGAAGGAAAGGAAGAGAAAAAAAAATGTTGTGTTCTCGAGTTTTTTTAAGGAAGGAAAGGAAAGGAAAGGAAAAAAAAATATTGCTTATTTTCCTTCCAAAACTTTCAGGAAACGGAAGGAAAGGAAAGAAATAAATTTATAAAAAGTTAAAAATTATTTATAAAATTACACATATACCCATTAGTTACATTCCACTTTTAAATAAATAAGAGTATATTGGTAAAAGTGACATCTTTTCTTTCCTTTGTCTCCTACTCGAGAACATGAAAATTTATTTTCTTTCCTTCCATTTCCTTTATTTTTCCTTCAATCTCAAGAACACAAATACAAATATTTCTTTCTTTTCCTTCCCTTCCCTTTCTTTTCTTTTATTTCCTTCCAAAACTCGATAACACAGCATAAAAGAATATCACGGTATCATATCATACAACATTAAAACTAACAACATTTCTCTTGTAATGAATGGATTAAAAATACCCAACTAGAGGTTAGGGTAAAATTGTTTGTTTGGATTAATCTGTCTTGAGAAGATTTTTATTTGGAAGAGTTTTTTCATAGACGGAATGAATGATTTTAATTGGGAATGACAAGTTTGAAGAATACTTGACTTTCTGCATAAAGCTCCACCCGAGAAGCTTATGGAATAAGTTACTTTCTATATCATTAAGCCACTATCAAATAGTCGTATAACTGGCGACATAGACTACAAGTCTCATTAAACTTGTCAAGTTGTTAACAAACAGACCCGTAAAAACATATAAACGTCTGCGTCTCCTCTCTACAAAAAACACAAGTGGTTAACAATTAATGGCCCAAGTTCTAACAAATACATGTTACCCCTTTACACTAGATCTGGCCATTACAGACTGCATTCACAATCTTTACAATATATATCTATCTATATATATATATATATATATATATATTAATGAATTAATCTACTGGTTAGTCTAGTCATCATCCGACAAACAAACCAGGTCATGTCCAGAAGACGAGGGTGCACCAAAATCTCGAACGAAATCGGTTAGGTCCGTCAGGTCAAGGTCCAGGTGCAAGTCAGATGTCGGAGGTGGCAGGACATTATGCCGACTAGGGTTATCAGGGGTCGCCAATGGTTCAGACCGAGGAGATGCACTAAAATGGCCGGTTTGGCTTGTGGGTATCCGTGGTAAAGATGAAGAACGGGGAAGTGACGAAGAGTGGTGTGCATATAGTGATGGTGTTGATTGAGGTGAAGCTTGACGTGACGGTGGTTGTGGCGACTGTGATCGTGATGGTAGCCAAGGTGAAGAAGCTGAGGGTGGTCTTTGTGGTGGCACGGTGGAATCTTCCGGTGGCAGTGGTGGTAACACTGTCACTTGGGAGTTTGAAGGGGAGGTTAGGGGCAGGCTACTTGCTACATGCTGATTTTGTAGCATCTTCCGATAAGATGCAAAATCATGGGATGCAGATGTTGAAGGTCGAAACGGTCTAATATGTGGGGCTGGAGCACGGATTTCACTGCTGGCTAAAGGCCGCATATGTGGGGCTGGAGCGCGGATTTCACTGCTGACTAAAGGCCGGAGATGTGGGGCCGGAGCACGGGTTTCAGTGTTTATTCGTAGATTTACAGCAGACATGATCGGGTTTATAGTAGGTGGTGGTCTGTTTGGGGTGCTCAAGGGGGAAATCGGGTTGATGCCAGGTGGCGGTCTGTTTGAGGTGCTCAAGGGAGAAATCGGGTTGATGCCAGGTGGCGGTCTGCTAAGTGAGCTTGAGGGGGTAATCAGGTTGATGCCAGGTGGCGGTCTGCTAAGTGAGCTTGAGGGTGTAATCGGGTTGATGCCAGGTGGCGGTCTGCTAAGTGAGCTCGAGGGGGTAATCAGGTCAATGCTAGGTGGTGGTCTGCTAGGTGTGGTTGAGGGGATCATGGGGTTGATGTTAGGCAAGGGTCTGCTTGATGCAGGTGGTGGTCTGCTCAGTGTGCTCGAGAAAAGAGCCGCAGGTTGGTGAACTATCTGAAGAGGCGGTGGCGGTGGCGGTGGCGGCGATGGTTGCAACGGTAGCGGTAGCGATGGGAGTGGTGTAATCTGTTGGGTTCCTAAGGATTGGCCAGGTGAAGATGAAGCAACGCCAAAGGAACGCCTCACAGAAGGTAGAATGGGAAGCCTATGCAGTTGCTGCATTAATCCAGCTTGAGTTGCTGCAAAGAATGAAGGTTAAATTAAGCAATTTAGCAATATGGTTCAGAACATGTAGGCATAAAAATCACAAACCATTTTGAATCTTTTAACTAATGTATCAGTGAAATCACTTTAGCAAACCGATAACACATGTTAAGTCGATTTTTCATAAAGAGCACATAAATTCAAATAAACTCTAGTAAGTTTAAAAAAAGAAAAACCAGATGAGCAATTTTGAAGAAGGTAATGATATAAGGTCGTGCCAAATTTTGTTAGAATACGGAACTTGATGAATGGCATGATTAGAATATGTATCATGAACATGTTGCAGAATGGAATGCTTCAAAGAGGACAAACTTTTATGGGGTCATCTCCTTAAGGGGTGCGTGGACGGGTCCTTAAGGGGTGCGTGGACGGGACAGGACAGGAGAGGTTGGGGTGGGTGGGTGAAAGAATTGTGGAACGTTTTAGGGTTTTAATTTGACATAGGAAATTTCGTGATTTACCAATATTGTCCCATCTCCCTGATTTTTATTCCACCTATTTTGGTGGGACAAAAAAATTCATTTTCTCCAACTCAGTCTCGTCCTGTGTCTAATGTCGCCCCAAACGTGGGACAATACTTTGTATTCTATTATGTCCCGTTATGTCCCATGTACCAATCACACCCTTTAGGTCGTGAACTCTCATCAACTAAGGTGAGAACATAATAAATCATACGAGTATAATAATTCCAGCATTGGGGTTCTGCAACGACAGTTCACACAAAAGCAAATATAGCATCAATAACTATTTTAAGTAAGCATACCTTGTTGCATTCCTGCATACCCAGGAGTAAAATCTTGGCACTTAGACCTGAAAGCCTCGGCCAATATTTTGTTCATGACCACTCTGTTGAGATTGATATCGAGTTCCTTCTTTTTTGAGTGAAAAGCTGCCTCTGCTTTCTGACGCATAGCTTCATACTTGACATTTATCTGAGCAATCATTTCTGCTATTTCCTTCTCACAATCAGTTTTTAGCCTTTGTCTCTGCATGAAGACAGACCCAAAATCAAGATGGGAAACAAAGATGAAAAACCCACCGAGTTATCAAGGTAAATCAAACTAGATACTAACAACGTCTTCATGGAATTTGATAACATTATCCTTCACTGCACATAATCGCTCCAGTTCAGCTTGAAGTGGATCAACTTGCTTTGGCATCCGTGAGGCCACTTGGTTATGGTTATCAGATCCTTGAACATCAAACATGTTCATTTCAGGTGGTGAAGCATTTTGATTCAGGATATCTGCGGTAAGGAGTGGTGCAGGTGGCTCAGAATCCTGGGCAGAGTCGTGTCGCTCAACACTTGGTTGGTCATGAACTGCATCAGATGAAGGCTGATGTTCTTCCAAATTCCCGCTAGGTTGCAGCATGGTATGATCAGAGGGGTTGGTGTGATCTTCTGCTGATTGGCTAGGTCCTCCAGGAAGGGTTGGCTCTTCCTGAGTAGCTTCAAGCAAAAGCCCATTGACTGAAAGTATATCAGATTGATTCTCAGCAATAGGTAGATTGGAAGACAACGGTAAAGACAGTTCGTCATGACGATCAAGTGATGGATCAGAATTGATCTGACCAACTTGTGCGGCATCTACAGGCTGCAGATTATCAACATCAATTTCCACTAATGAACTAGGATCAGCTTGCCCCTCATTATCTTGACTTCCACTGCATGGAAGTTGTTGAAGTTGAAGAGACTCATTTTGAATTTCCTGACAAGACCAAAAAACGTTAAAATTACAATGATCTTAGTTTATTCATGGAAATCCAATGGATACGTGGATGAGAATGACAAGTAATGGGCATAATCATAATCATCGTTGACAAGGTTTTTCCATGGAAAGCAGACCCTAGAATTCCAAGAACATAGCTAGCACTGGTAAGATTTCTCCAATCTACAATAATCTTATCTCACTATAGAGACCAATCTATCTATATGCTAGTAGAGGAACCAGTGCACAGGGGAAGTATAAAGTATTATATTTTTTTTAACTTACACATAGATTACTTCACTGACCACAAATGTTAACGAGCAGATGGGTCACCTAATGGCCAACCATATGTGAAGATACTTCTAGAGTTTTGACTTCTGGGTTACTGTTTATGAATGATCTTTTGAACAGTGATGGAAACATGATACAAAAAGCCAAGTCCCTTCCACTGGGTTCTGGTCAAAGTTGAATTTGCGAGATTGGATAAAAGATGCAAATTAAAATTTTTGACAATGTAGATAACCTACCGGAATTGTTGGCATTGAATGATCTGAAGCTGGAGAAGCAATCAGCTCAACTGTGGGGGTTTTGTCTGGTGACGCAGCTGCAGAAGGTGAATTACTGCTACTGGAACCACACGAATCATTCTGGTCTTCAACAACATGTGATGTATCAGGAATTATAGTGCTATCTTCGCCATTATCTTTGTTGCAATTGCCAGCTGGCATTCCCATTTCAGCAGTGTCGACATGCGGCTGCATATCACCGGGACCAGTCTTGTTATGGTCTTTGACAGCAGAATCAACATGTGTTTCAGCAGAGTCCACATGCGGTGGCATATCACCAGGACCAGTCTCATTACGGTCTTTGACAGCAGGTGATGCAACAGGACTGCTATTGCCTCCTTTAGCATTTTCTTCATTGGAATCGACTTCTGGCACTCCTGACTCCACAGAGTCGGCATGCCCCACCACATTATTGTCAATACCATCATGTTGTTGTGCTGGAATTTCTCCTACTGGTATACTTGATACTGTTGCATCAGCCTTCTGTTTCTCAGAAGTATGAGAACCTGTAGACTCGATGTTGTTAACACCATCATGTGAATTGCCTACTCTGTTGGATGGCTCAACCGTTGTACCAGGCTCTTCCTCAAATAACACGCCATTTGGTTCAATATGGTTCACACCTGTGCCCAAACTACCTCCGCTTTTGGGCTGGTTCTCAATCCTAGCACCAACCAATTCTAAGGACATTGCATTTACTTTATCATTTCCTCCATCGAAATTCTCAAGAGAAATTGGAGGTTCAGTATGCATTTTATCACGACTTTGTACTTCAATCAGATTTGTGGATGAAGTGGGATCGGCCTCAGGAACATGTTGAGCTTCTTGAATGCTGTTCCCAGAGTGCACCATCTGATTCTCATGTTGGGATTCATGCAAAGTAAGTTCATTGTTAGCTCTACCTTCACTGAAAGAAGGAATGCAATTAGCTGTTATCTGTCCTTCGTCAACCAGCAGCTTTGCCATAAGATCTTTGAGTTGAATCTCCCTCATTCTGTCAAGTTCTTCCAATTTGTTAGCAAACTCTTTTTCTAACGATTTTAGCTTTTCTGATCTTACAGAGGGATTACTATGCAGAGTGCGAATAAGAGCTTTATCCACTTTGTAATCATTCTCCAAAAGCATCCTCTTTTCATCCCACCCTCTGTTAAACATCTCAAGCTCTTTTTGGTCCTTTGTAACAAGATCTTCCTTGCATTCGTTTGGCATCTTCTCAGTACTTTGCAACATTTCTTCATTTGATAACTCATGACTTCCCGAAACATCAGCATTTTGATAATGCTGACCATCTACAATCTCTGGTTTTACTCCTGGTGGGTTAAGTGGAAGTGAGTGTGACATTTTTGGTTCTTTTGATTCTGTGCAAGTAGCTAGAGGTGCTTGTATACAATCTTTTAAAGCATCACGTTTTTCTTGGTTGTTTGTGTGTAGTAAGAACATCTCCTTTGCAGGTTCCAGCTTCATGTACACAGAGTTTGCTTCTTCTTCCATGCAGCTGAAATTCAAGTGCTTTTTTGCAAGAGCAAAGGATTCCCTTCTATCAATCTTGTATCTTGACAGTGAAGAAGCGATCCAACACTGAAATGAAATAAAGCACGTCAGTAACTACGTTAAAAATGTCCAAAACCATACATGCCATTAAGCTTGATAGAACTCAAAAATCCCAGAGTATCATAACACTAAAAAGTGGGAGGGGATTGGCAATAGATTGAAACAACAATGCTTTTATTCTAAACCAGTTGGGTTAAACGCTACAAACAAGATCTTTATATATATATGTATATATATATATACACACGCGCGCGCACACACACACATATCCATGCTATCTGAGATCAATATGTTGGCGTTCAAAAATCCCTTTTGACTACTGTTATGAACCGGACAGAATCAATCAAACTCTAAAAGAGACTGAAATTATCAAAGGTGTTGACGGTATTCAGCTGTGAAACCCAATGGTTACTGGCTATTGAAAGTGCCCAAAATACCCCTTAATTATTCTAGAATAATACGCCTGGATAGGCTTCCAGACAGTAAATTGTGGGCACACCTGCCTCTCTTAATGTTTTGTTCTTGGTATAAATCGAAATCAGATAATTAAATATTGAATTGAAGGGACGACCAAGAAAACCAAACGACTTTGTGCCTAACAAAATCAAAGAGCATAATGTTTCTACTTCATTCAGTATGTTAAAATTTCATACCAGTGATATCATGAAAGCTTGTAATGTGCTTGTGTGTTCCCTGCTGACATGATAATTCTCAAGGACAAATTCGAGAAATCTTTCGACTGTGATCTTGACATCCTCCTGCATTCACAGTTCAGTAAATCCAATTAAATATACTATCTGTATTCAACAAGTAACATACGCATCACAAGAGGATAACAATTAATTACATGTTCAGTTTCACTTAAATAGTAGGTCGGTTACTATTCAGTAAAACCGATCCAAAGAAAGTGAACTTTTCAACTAAAATAAAAATTGGTTAGAGTTATCTTGAAACAGAACATTCACACCTTAAAGTCATCCATGTAGTTTTAATAGAATATCAACAAGACCACTTAACAAATTACTATAATATTCGTAGTGAACTGTGCATGCAGTAATCTCATTTGAATGTGGCAGGAATCTTGAACTTTCTCGGCAACTAAAAAGGCTCCTATGATTGGTTAAAGACGGATATCCGGAAATACAAAACTGGTAACACTCATGGGAGGTGCTACATATTGGTAATATTTAGCATTCTTTGGAGATCAAAAACTTCAGAAGAACCAGTTCTCTACCTCCAGTTCACTTTCATGGGAAAATTGTGTCCGGTTTCTTTCTGAGTTGTTAACTTTTCTAAAAAACTGTCAAAAATACTGATTACTGACAGCATGTGGGAACATTGCCCTCCTTTTTCTTCCACGTTTTTGTATATAGGAAGAAATTATGTCCTCCAATTCATAATTTTCATCACCTAGAATATCTCTAATAACATAGGTCAATAATCTTATTAAGCAAGACACGACAACTCCCTGCACACTCCAAAATTTTAAGATTTTTCTTCACCTAGCATACCTTTTTCTCCTCTCCTTAAAACAAACACTTTCTTATACTAATAAAAGAAGATCAGAGAGTGTTACCAAATCATTTTAGAGATATAAATCTATATTGCCGATCTGAAAATACATGCCAAACAAAATGACCTCAAAAGCACACACAACCATTGAAGGGACAAACTTACAAACTAGTAAATAGCAATATATAAAATTGTGTTTCTGTTTCAGAACATTAAAAAAGGTGAAAATAATTTATGAGCTCCATATAGTTTCTTCAATCGTCATTGACATCCAAACTCATAAGATATCAAGCAAAGAAATCACTCTCATTTGCTACGGACAATGTAATAAACAATAAAGACAGATTATGTACGAGTCTCCCAAGCGCTATAACTAGTATTATAATCAAAAACTTCAATTTCAAGATATGGAAAATCCAGGACAAATACGTCAGGAACATACCGAAAACTTGAGGACCTCGCAGAGCTCAGACACAGTGGGCTTCAGGAGATGAGGAAGACTCCTTTCGTTATGGACTGCTGAAGACCAAAAGTGATCACCAGATGATGATTGAGACTCATCATGGGCAGGAACTCCAGAAGCCCCTGAAATAATATCTGAAGATCTTAAACTAGAAGTCACTTTATTACAAGACCTATGTAACTTTTGCAAATCAAGTGAACTATTTTGCACCAAAAAAACAAACAAACTTGTAGAGATAAGGCACATGTAGCAACAACACGGAATATTGCCATTCACCTTCATTTGTCCCTCCAGTTTCGGCTTCTGTCACAGGCTTAGATGCAGGAGGCTCAATGCTGTAGTTCAGAGTTTTCTTACGTTTCTTTCCAACATCAGCATGGGCAGCACCTGTTTCCTTAGACGAGTCCTCAAAGTAGTGTGGTCTTTTTCTCTGTCTCGGGGTTGACGCCGATACAAACTTCCACCTTGGATACTTTTCCTCCAACAACTTTCTCCAAAACAAATGGGGTTGTTCACCAAAGGGTAACGGTATTCTCGTCTCGCTGTGTAAGTGGATATTTTTACCATAAGTTCCACAGCTTTTAACCCTAGTGATGATCGACGATGTATCCTTGCTGTTCCGTTTGTGAGAGATCAAGTATAAGAACTCCTCCAGTACATCCTTCAAGAAGGATTCTTCAGAGGTAATATCCAGAACAGGTGCACTATGAAATCGGGTTAGTCTGTTGAGCAAGTCTGAGGCGCCAAACATGAGTAAGGCATCACAGGAACTCCTATTTAAATTCTGCAACTTGCTATCAATAGCAACACTCTGCTCTGCAAGTCTAAGAATTTTTTCTTCCAGTGTGCATGAAGAATATAAACGGAAAATCATTATTTGTTCCGACTGAGAATCAATTGATATTTTTTGCAATGCTTTTAAGTCATATGCAGGATTCAGGTCACTGTCAAATATGACAATAATGTCTACTGATGATAATTTGATGCTTGCTTGGCACGCACGATGCTCTAGTAAGAAAACAAATCTACTCATATCCTTGTTGAAGTTGTTTAAAGCAGCCTGTTTCTTTGATGGGACAATCCCAACCCCATCTATACGCTCATAAGAGTCTTGACCAAATCTGTAATTGAGAAAATCATCTAATATGTCTCCAACTGAAGCTAAACCTTTTGCAGTACCAACTGTAGGCTGTCAGAAGAAATGTACAGACAAATGTCAATATGATCACAGTACAAAGACAACTTATTTTTGGGTGAACATAAAGACCTCTTAACACAGAGAAACCCACATATGCATACACACAGAGATACACAATTGACACATCAAATGGAATAGGGAAGTAGTTACTATGAGCAACTAGCAGGAGCAATTTTTGTTCACTTGGATGCTTTATAAATTATTGGTGGCTATACATTAGGTACATAATGGCCTATGAACTTGGTTACTACCTCCTATATGGCTGCATATTAAACCTTTATCATGCTACCAGTTGCTGGCAATGTTTTGATTTGTCAAAGCTAAACAAAATAACAAGACATGGTTTTTAGGGTCTTGAGAGAGAGGGGAAGCAGGAGGTTGGGGAAAGCAATATAGACTAATGATAAAATATGAACAACTCGGAAGAGGGTAAAAACAAAAGAATGAAGAGTGAAGACTAGCATTTACACATCCAAGGGAATTAAAAGATAACAATTATCGAAGCCCTTCACAACCAACGGTCAATATATGTGTTCTGAAAAGTCAATTGATTTGCATAATGGAAGTTAAATTCTAGACAAAACGTTACGAAGCACTTTACCAGTTCTCTACAGAGTGATGGGGCTTTACCTACAACCCAACTGACTCAGCCAATTCAAGACTGGGGATTTTAAATTCCACTAATTTAATTAATCCAAGCAAGAATCTAAAACAGATTCCATGCAACTCAATTCAGATGGTTAGGACCAAATAAATATGTTTTCACTTTTCACTGATCAGCTAAGTCTTGGTAACGTTGCTCCACAATAAGGGAAATAAACAGGATGATTTGCCTACTTGATGTCATTTCGAGAACCCAACAAAAAAAAAATCAGTGAGATTGTTTGTGTTTACAACTCAACACTGTGAAATTGTTTATGTTTACCACTCAACACTCAGTCCACTTGTGAAACAAAAACTTGAAAACAATTAATAATGAAGAAAGAACATAAGCAGACATAAAAAGGTTACAACAGAAGAGTTGCACCTTACTGCAGCTTAAATTAAAAATCATCGACTGTACCTGAAAAAGAATGACCACTCTTAGTTGGCATTTCTTAACCTCTGGCAGTATCAGGTCAAGAAATTGTAGTTTGCCACTTGCTTTTATGCCAACATCCAATAACATATTTGGTTCACGATCCTTCATAATCAAGCCTTGAAGACTAGGATCCGCGATATAGGGGTGATTACAACACTACAAGAAGAAAAATAAGATCAATTACAGACATCTGACAATGAACAACGTATTACTATTTAAATAATTAGCACAAATATAGAGAGCTTTTCATTGTTCGGAATTGGATGAATAATGTTCAAAAAAATATGGTCCAAAAAGGGATCAGATTCATGATAATATTTTATTTATTTCATCAAATAACAATGCTAACTATAATCTGAAAGAAAAAATGCCTCCATGTATGGACAACAATGGTTACCAATTGTCTTTTGAAACCATTGTAATATTAAGATTTCTAACCATCACACTTCATTGCAAACCACTGTACTTGCAAAAATTCAACAAAAAGAACAACCATACTTCGCAGAAGCTATTGCTTTTGGACAAACTTTAACCTGGGTTTAAAGGGTTCAACTTTAGGTGCTGATGTGGCAAAATAGCAATATATTGAATGAAAATCAAGTAAACACACTGAACTTTACTAGAACTAGTGATTTTGAACAGCTTATTACGGATGTGAAATTCACGACAGATACTTCATTTCAAACCAACTTCCTCCCAAGCGCCTTGTCCATCATAAAACAATGTGTTGATGTATTCCTGGATGATCATTTGTAATGGTATTTTTTTTTCCTTTTCATTTCTAGTACATCAAACATATTGATTTATTACATTTTTATGCATGTTCTGTTTTTATTAAATAAAAAGTATGCCCTTAGTTCAATAAAGATGGTTATAATTCAATTAGGCAAAACTGCTTTTAGATTTTAAACAGAAAAATATTGAATTATATTAACTTTTAAAATATGAAGAAGAAATGCTAAAAACAATGTAAATCATGAATATACATATTAATAACTAGAATCATAAAACCAACGAGCAGGTAGTAAAAATTTACTTGTATGGATCACTAAAACTAACTAAATAACATATTTATTCCAATTAAATCAACATGCACAGTGGACAATAACTGAACCAACATCATCGTGGATTGTCAATCAACCAAAGATGTTTTTTTGTGATGCTTCTAGTCAACAGTAGTAATAATCTATTTGTCCTTTTCCCTAGGTTATAAATGAGATCACTATTCCACATTATTCTATTAAGTTAATAGGTCTAAAAAGTACAAGCCAAGGAATATTGGATGAAATGCGAAGTGGTATGCTATCTGCAGATGACAGTCAAAACTAGTCAATTGATGCGACGAAAAGCATCATTGTATAGAATGTAGAACTCCTAACACTAAAAGCTTAGATATGAAAATTTTGAATAGATGAAAGAACAGTGCAAGGATAAACCTTTCGGTTGGAAATAAGAATGTCATGGAGAGCCCCAATAGTATCACTTTTTGAGCATGAACGAAGAGCCATAACATTGGAAAATAGGGTAACACAATACTGCTCAAGCTGCACGTTGGATAGCTGGACAGGGACCCAGAATTCTACAAACTTGGAAGAGTCCAACTTGCATTCATATGCAACATACTGGGACAAGGTTTCCTTCAGCTTTCCAAGACTATCATCCGATTCAGTCCTTGATTTGGTATTGTTAGACAAAGCATCATTGCAACCTAGCAGTGACAGCACATTAAGGTACTCAGCCATGCTCTCCTGCAACTTGACAGAATGTTTAACTCAAAATCCTTCCAAGTTGCCAGAATATAACATGAAGGTCAGGATGGAGAGAAAGCATAAAATTACATACTATAAGTTGACACTTTGAGACCACATAAAAAACTGAACTGTTAAAGAGAAAAGAACATACCCCTATTGGGCCACCAAAAAGAAGCAACCTCTTATTCGTGGATAGACTCCTAATATCATCGAAATGTGCTGAGATCTCTGAGCACTGAGACTCGTCAACCATGATTGCTTCCCAATTTATGTTTTTTAACATACTTAAATCCTGTCAAGAGACATAAGATGCATGACTGGCTTAAAAACACTATAAACTTCATGTGTGCAAATGGGATCCACCAACTTGTTAGGTACTCCATTTAAAATGGTTATGTGCATACAAGAAAATTGAAAACAGTACAGCAAAACTACAGGAACTTCCAGTTAAACTGACATATTTATTTCGGATAGACATACCTCAACAAATGCATCCACGCAATACAAAAGAACTTGAAACACCAGCTGACCACCTTCCTTTTGAGCCTCCAACAATCTAACACTTCTTTGGGTCTCTCTAACCTCAATGGAGACTTTAAAATCATTAGATGGTGCTACACGTACGAACATAGCTTCCCATTGAGCTAGAGAACCAGATGTTGTGATTATTAGGAAAGGATGGGTTACACCATCCAATGAAAGAATAAAGAGAACAACTCTCATCGCCCTCTCCTGCAAGTGCTATATTCCATTACATGCGGTTCATGCATCTCAATCAAGAAAGTGATTATAACTTAACTAATAATGAAACTCAGTACAAATCAAAAGATAACTAAAACTTCAGACAATCAACCGTAAAGAATATGCTGATGCATGGAAAGCAAATAAATGAGCAAGAGCAAACCATTCATTCAATAAAAAAAAAATTGCGGACAGCTAGTAAAGATTTAGAGTGATATGTGATAAAAATTAGATCTGAAGCATCAAAAAGGATAACTTAATAATTCTAAATAACCTAAACACCTACGCATTGAACAAAAACTAACATAACACGAGTACCACCCATATAAACACTAGATAGAACCCAACTTAACATAATCACTATATTTCTCTTCTTCCTAAAAAAGTGAGGAGCGTGTTAGGGGTTAAATTAGTAAATACATTTTCAAATGGAATCAGAAGTCAATTTAATAAAGATCATAGCCAGAGGTCTTGCAGGTTATGCATCAACTCACAACATGATGACTCACTTCTCCAAGAGCTGATTCCTGTTAAGAACAAGAACTTATGGTAAGGTTATTCTAGGATTCTAGATATGGGTGATTAATGTTATTATTCATAGCAATAAGAATTTTCTTGGTCAAATTTCACTATTGTGGTCAGTAATCAGTCGGCGAGTTGGATGCAGGACAATTACTTGGATATGAAGGACTTGAAAAACAATAGGAGCAACTAGGTTTCTAAGGCCTCAGAGCATAGTCCTAGATCTCTTGAACATCACACCCAAGTTAACCTAAGGCATCTCACCAGTGGCGATTGTCTCACAAAATCAAAGAGGAAGCTCTCAATAACTTTTACCCAAGAAATCCACTACTTGTTGTTGGGGATTACATCTCTCTGTTTAATAAAATCAGTGATACTTTATCCCAAATATAAGAATAGATATTTATCCTAACAATTAAACCACTAACCATCCTAAAGATGATAAGAATAAATGTTATCAACTATCCTCATAATCCCCTCATACATATTGCAACGTGATTGCTTTCTCCCATAATATTATATCCTCACAGGAGTTAAGAACTTTATGGTGTCATATATTATGGAGGGTTTCTTTGCTGCTTGAGGAAGTTCAGAACTCGGTGTCCTCTTCATTGAAGGCATGTGTCTTCATTGTTGAGAGAACCCCACTGTATTTCAAGAGATGTATCCCCACCATTATGGGAACCGTTATGTGATTATATCCTTCATTATGTGGCTTGAGTATGTTGTAACTTGTAAGAGAAGAGATTCAAATCAGGCACGAACTGGACTCTAGCAAAATATTTGTAATTGTCACTCAATGTTCTCCAAGTAACATTGAGAGTTCTGTTTTGCTCAAGTGACTATTTTCATCACAATCATATATTTGGTGAATCTTACATAATCTATATTCAAGTTCAGTGTGAAGGTTTTCTGGTAATAAGTTGAAGGTCCAGCATGTAGAACCTCCAACCTGAGGGTCAATGTCTGGAAATATGTAATATTAGAGCAGGCATTTATGAGTTACAGATAGAACTATTGAAGCGTATTTGCTTGGGTATCACACCTTGTAACCTATATTTAAGTACCTTTATCATTAAAAACATGTTTAGAGCTCTCCACCTAAAAGTTGATGTTTATTTGGCTAAAAGTTAAAACATGATATATTCATTGTTGAAGGTTATTAAAAAATTTACAAGAAGATAAGTGGCTCAACAGCTAAACCTATTTATAAAATAACTCGAAGCCTGAACGGTTGAAAGCATATCTTTACAGAATATACACATGATAAACTTCTTAAAAGCTTAAACACTTGCCTGATTGTCAAAAAGCACTCTGTTCTGCCCTTTAGTCCAACTATCTTGTAACTTCTTAACATAGCTGAAATGGATTTGATCCATCCCAGGTGGGCCGCCAGCAGGACTAGTTGGAGATTTTACTGATGGTTCCTTGGTCTGCACAAGAGGACATGAACTTCGTTAAAATAGTAAAAGTAGTAATAAATAAATAAAACCTACAGCTGAAGTTACATGCTGATAGCAAACCTACATAGTAGTATTAACAGATTAACACCATTGACAGATGATGCCTTAATCTTAAGCATCAAGAAAATTAAAAAGAAAAGTTGGAACGTTCAGTCCTCATGAATCAGGTTAGATTCTGACATCAAAATTACATAGTAGTATGAACAACATAAACATGAATCTATAGGCGATCCCAACATGATTGACTTTACAGAGAGTCAAAATCAAGTCAATTATAAGAGTGCTGATCCTAGACAAAAATATTTGGTATGGTTGAATCTAGCAACAAAGTCCCGATTAAACTTACTAGGTGTATTATTACATCATCCTCTCAAAGATGACATGGACATTGTGCCGACTGTCGATAACAATTGGTTCACTTTTCAAAGCCTATATCATAAAGATTCTATCCATACCATGTAAGGTATCAAAATTTTCTTCTGCTCTACTTAAACATGGTGAAAAGTAAAAACTACAATTTTGGTCCCTGTAGTTTGTAAAAAACTATGAAACTACAAGAATGATCACTACAGTTTGCATTTTGGTTTGAAAGTGGTCGCCGGCACCAAATCCATTCTATTAACTCAGTTAAGTGAGTGGTAGTTTGGTATTTTTATCCTTTTTTGCCTTTTCCTTGTCTTTTTATTAAATAAATTTCAATGTAAACATGCTTAAAGTATATATAAACCCATTAATGTTCCCCACCCTCACTCCTCTTCTTCCCCATCCCCTCCCCCTCCAGTCACCCTCCGGTCGTCTTCTCCGGAAAACCCAAATCTGAACCAAACCCATCTTGCAAATCTGAAACCTGAATCAGCCAAACCCAAATCAGACCTAAATTCCAAAACCCAACCAAATTCCAAATCTGAAATCTATACAAACATTCAAACCCAAATAAAATTACCAGAGAATATTGAGATCAGTGGTGCAAAACTTCATCATCAAACTAAAGTTCCCCAAAAAGGTTTCTTGATGCACCACAGCACCACCACCGTCGGAGAGGATGAAAACTCGCCAGCAACCCTTTATCTCCGTCACCAAAAGGGTGTTAGCCTAGTGGTAAGGCATGTGGACTTGCTAGTAGCGGTCTCATGTTCGAACCCTGGGGGACGCATCCTGGAGGTACGGGGGCTTCGACCCCGGGCTGCATGCTTTAGCAGTCGGGCTTCGGCCCATATTGCCAGGGATTAGTCTGGGCCCAATGTGGTCTGGGATACCCTCTCCAAAAAAAAACCTTTATCTCCGTCGACTTTTGCGTGGTGGGGGTGAGAGTAAGACGGAGCAGGTGGGATGGGGGTGGGCGGTTTTATATTTTTCCCTTTTTCTTTTTATTTTTCTTTTTACATGATAATATATATCTTTTTTTTACTTTTTGAAGAAAATAAAAGAAATGGAAAAAGACTAAATGTTAATTGGAGGTAACAGAAAAAATTAATGGGCATTAGTGCCAAGGACCACTTTCAAACCAAAATGAAAATTGTAGTGACCATTCTTGTAGTTTTTGCATTTGAAATACGAGTTTTGTAGTTTTATACAAACCACAGGGACCAAAATTGTGGTTTACTCTAAACAATATATACAAATGACAAAACAAAGCCTTTGGCCTGCTCTAGATGACAATAAACTATGTGTGGAAACGAACTTGGCCTGCTTCCTTCGTATACTTAACTAACCTACATATGTAAGTGTAAAATTATGCCATACATTATTTCTTCTTTCTATTCTTATGAATTGGCAAAGCAGGCACTCAACATAGAAGATATTATGTACTAGTTATCATCACACAACTGCTTCAGAATCATAAGAAATTACAAATATTTTACATGTGTAGAGAAGATTCTGTTGTTGAAGCAAACTGAATCAAATGACCGAAGGGAAGTGCACTGCTTGACCAATTAATATATAAGTGATAACCAAGGACTTGGGCATCAAAGGAAGAGAATGGATGAACACAGGTTGATGTAAAATTGTCCAAATAGATTGATTAATCTTCCTGTTTCTCTTTACGATTAGGAGCGGACTACACTTTTAGCCGATCCTGACTTAAATGAAAGCCTAAAAGCTCTACACATCAGATCATGCATTTTTTTATGAACCAGGACAGCGGTCCCTCCTAATTCCAAATAATAGAGATTATCATGGTCTATATGGATGAGACCACCGCCATAGATGTTTCCTTAAATTGGTTTTACTAACTACTTAGAAAATGAGTTTGCATTGAAAATTTCAAGAGACGTACCTTTTCAACCCTTGGAGCAGAAATCCCCATCTTTCCATGACCATGGTCATACTCTTTTATCAGGTGTTGACCTTCAGGTGAACCTAGGACAGCACTCTCCAACTCCCATGTAGCTTGACCACAATCAAGGCCTTGCCATTCCACAAGCCACTCGTAGTGGTAGTCTAAAACCTTACCAGCATCCTCCTGGCTCTCTTTTAGTGGCTTAAAAGACAACAATAATCTTTTCCTCAACAGCTTATGTGGCATGGTCGATGATTTATTCCACTTCACCATCTAGAAAGAGGGATTGGGGATTCAAGAGAAAAGGAGGTTAATGCCCGAATAAATAAAGTAGGCAGTAACACAAATTAAAAAAGAAAACACGTATAATGTCTATCACTTATTATATTTGTGAACTGGTCTATTGGTGCATCTATTGCCTCACTTTAAAAGATCGTTAAAGGGGATGCTCGTGCATCAAGGATTGTCAGCTTTGCAAGGGGTTAGGAAGCTTAGTCCTTTGTAGTTCCCTTGGTTTTTGAAAAAGGTTGTTCCTATGACTGGAAATGATATCCTTCATGTCACAGAGTAACCTTCCCTCTAAACCATGGTTCAAATGCATAAATGTAATTTTGATTATAATAAAAACATAAATGGTAAAGTTCAAACTTATCTATGTCACATATAAATATGTATTTATGAACTGAATTAAAAACAACTGAAGACTCCAAGTACAAAGTCATGCATGCAGTTAGTGAAGACTTGTGGCCCGTGAAACAAAAATAAACATAAAACCAAAACCAAAACTCAATAGACTTAAAGTCAACTTCAACTAGTCTCTTACATACATGCATAAAAAGTATGCAGTCTCTTTGCAAAATGTTTGGGGAAACTAGGTTTTGGTGATCGTTGATGCTTTAAGTTGTATCTTATCAGCAATGGTTGGACATGGGTGGTCTTGTTTGTGGTACACAAATTAGATTGTGTTTGCAATGAACTCAATATCAGCTATAGATGTGCTCAATCCCTTGTAGATAATCAATAAACAGACAAGAGATTTGAGTTGTAATTTACCGAATCTTTGCTGTTAAAATTTTCCACAAGCAGTGGTGCTTCAATTAGCAACTGAGCTTCAACTCAAGCATCAAAACAAGATTTCCAATTACTCAACTCGGTTATGTATTACAAATGTTCTAATTGATTTTCAATCATCGAATACTTTTTTAATATGATCTAAGTAGGGTGGTGAATTATGGAAAGAACAGGAATAACAGATGTCAATACAAGCAATGAAAATTGAGAACTGTGGTTTGTTGAATGGTTTACATCCAATACGTGAAAAGAACATCAAAAAGTTGACCAACCTTGGAACTAGAGGTGCCACATAAATCTCCTTTGCCTGTGTTGTCACAAGGGTCAAGTTCCTCCTGATTCTCTAAACCATGGTTAATCCTGCAAGGTCAGAGTAACTAATCATTGTGGGCAGCACAATAAGACTCCGGTTAGGTACAATAGAATGATAGATATGCATGCACCTGAATAAATTAGGAATGT
The DNA here is from genome assembly GCA_023525745.1 of Arctium lappa. NCBI lineage: Eukaryota > Viridiplantae > Streptophyta > Magnoliopsida > Asterales > Asteraceae > Arctium > Arctium lappa. The sequence goes on along the minus strand of CM042056.1, from coordinate 12,093,126 downwards.
AATCTTCTTTCTCATTATGAGGAGGAAACCTTAATTATATAATGTACATCATGGGAAAATAAAAGGAACAGATTAGGGATGCATGATGCATCTTCTAACACTCCTAAAGTTGGAGCATAGATTGCATCATTTCCAACTTCCTGAAAATGCTGTCAATTTGGGACTTTTTAAGGGTCGGATTTTGTTTAACCATTGGACATGACCTCTTATAGGAGTTCTCGGAGACGCAAGATAACTAGATAAGAGTAGCAGACTAAGGATGAGAGTCTATAGATAGCCTAGACAGGAGGAAAAGATTTGGAAAGTTAGACGATGGGGGTAGGGTTAGTAAGCCAGCAGTTAGATCTCCTGAGCCTTAGGTTAAGACTAGGATGTGTAGTTATTCCTACTTTGGTTATATTTTCTTGTACCTACTCCTGTTTGCATGTTTGTTTGTTGTTTGTCTGTTTGTTTGAATGTTGTTGCTTACTTCTAAGTTCGAACTCGTTTTCAAATGTTGCATTGTCTCTCTTATTTTCAAGTACTTCTTATATTCTTTCTCCGCAAAATTTTTGAATAAGTTTTATCCTTTCTTTTCGCACACTTTACACAAGACGGGGGTCTACACGAAACCGCTCTACTGTTTGCGGTTAAGGTGAAGTCTGCGTATATCCCACCCCCCAAGACCCCACCTTCAGGTGGGAAATACTGTGTTTGTTTGGTTTGGTTTGGTTCGTTTTACCTACTAAAAGATAAGATATGGAAGAGATGGCTTCAAAGAACATAGCAAATATCGCATAGTTGTCTCGACAGAATTGATATCTAACCCAAATAAGGAAAGGAGCGACTGTGATAAGTATTAATACCTTGCAGTACCTCCGTTGCTGCTAGTATTAGCTTGAGGTGACTTGCCTTGCCCATTGGGATCCTTGTCATCATCATCTGCGTGCCAACAAAATAAGTTGTCAACCAATTCCTTTAGAATTTCATAAGTGTACAAAAGGAACAAAACTGAGAAGTTCACCTATAAAAGAGACTGCTATGAAGAAAATACTTCCATACTAAAAGCATATAAGTTTTTTGTCTCCATTTGGCATCAGACTGTGCTCAGAAATCTTAGAAGCAGTATGTTACTTTGAAAAAGAAAACATTTTTTTCAAACTATAATGATTATTTATTGTAAAATAGATCACTGTTAGAGGATAATGAGTTTCAGGACTTTGTAAATCATAGCAGGATATTTGTATGATGCGACGTATCAGATTGTCAATTGATGAAAGAAACTATGAGCAGCTCTCAGTGACAACAAAGGTATAATGATATAATATAGGAAGATGAATAAACTTGCACACCTGCTTCAATTCGTAGTCGTTGAGGCTTGAATAAAGCCTTATAACCACGAGCAGTCATCTTCTTCCTCTTCCTGCCATCATCATCTGGATCCTGCCTTTCATCTTTGTTATCTTCACTAGCATCCCCCACACTCTCTTTTGAACTGCTTGAAATTTTCTCTTTCTTAGACTTGATGTTTGATGAAGCAGGAACCTCAGCCAACTTCTTTGATCCTGAAGAACCTGGTGAAAAGTGTTTCTTGCCTCTATCAGACCTCCTCAATGGACTTTCCCCCATCGGTTTCTCGCCTCTATCAGACCTCCTCAATGGACTTTCCCCCATCGGTTTCTCAATATTCTCTGATTTCTTCTTTATTAAGGGAGCACTTGGCGAAGCCCGCTTCTCAATTCGGTCAGACTTTCGAGCACTAGATGGACTTGTCGTGGCTTGTTTCATCGATGATGTTTCTCTGCCTGACCTTCTTAATCCAGAGGCATCAGCTGATCCTGAGATTGAAGCAGGGGATGCATTTTTCTTCTTTAACTTTGTATTTCCCTCATCCTTTAATTTACGATTAAGACGGTCATCATTGGTCATCGGGGAAACTGCAGATGCAGAGAGCCATGCAACACAATTTTAACCACGAATATAGGCAAAATCCAGTTTTTTCTTAACAATCAAATAGTAGATATAATATCCTTCACGTGAACCATCTTACACATCTCTCCTATTTCACATAGAACATCTCTACTTACATTATTACATTTGAAGTCAGTGAACAGAAAATTATGGATGACCGGAAGAAGTCAGCGAAGCACTCAACTTCATCATCAAACTAATAGTAGTCCCTGATACAGCAGTTCTAAGAATCAAGTATAACACTCATTTTCCCACCCACATTGATAACATCCAAATACGTCCATGAATTTCACACTCCCTGCCCAACTTAACACACACAAAACAATGATTGCTAATGTACGCCATTAATAATCTAGAACTTTCTAACAGATCTCAGAGCATCATCCCTAACCTTTCTCTAGGCTTTTCCCGGACCAAAAAAACAAGCGGCTAACACATATAAAGAGTATAAATCGTTCAAATATGCAACAAACAGATGTAAAAAACAGAATCAACTCAAGTTCCATTTGAAACTTATATAAATTACAATACTTAAAAACATCGAGAAAGATAGGGCATGTATGTATAATTTCACCGACGATATACAAACCTGCAGCTGTAAAATTGGGGATTTAGAAGGTCATACATGCATCGATTGATTCTTCTGATGAAGTGAGAAATTTTCCGGCAGCAAAGATTCTCCGGCGGTAGAATAGAAAACAAGGGCAGTGAGGAGGAAGCCGGAAGATGGATATAGAGTATAGACCAAAAATATTTAAGTTTGACGTTCAGCTTCCGATGGAAAGTACTGGAGGTTCTATTAACCAAATTACAAAGTTGCCCTTGAAAACAATTTTGTTTTTGATTTTATATATTACAATGGTAGGTTGAAAACTTGAAATAGAAAGTTAATCTAATAGCCCGGTAAGTTATGTCTATTTTTTTATGTCATGTTATAATGTTAAAGGGGACTTTTTGGTTAGGTATTATATGTTTAAGGGTCTTATTGTCACTAATTAGTAATTAGAGGTCCTTAGTGTTAATGTATTCATAGTTATGATGAGTCACCTTATTTATGATGTGTCATAGTCTCTATCTTCCAGATTTTTAAGTGTGTGATATGTGTGTATGTTTTGGGAGTGTCGATCTTATCCCTATAAGCACGAGGTGTCGATCTTATTCTTATAAGCACGAGGTGTCAATCTTATCCTATAAGCCCAAAATGTCGAGGTGTCGATCTTATTTTATAAGCACGGGGTGTCGATCTCATCCTATAAGCACGAGGTGTCGAGATTCTCTTATCCTATAAGCATGAGGTGTCGAGATTCTCTTATCCTATAAGCACGAGGTGTCGAGTTCTTATAAGAGTGCAATCTTGAAAGCAATAGGAACAAGTTGTTAATGCATTGTTTAGCTATAAATAGAGGTAGAAGCAAAGAATATGGATATCATACCAAATTTCTCTCTCTCTCTCTCTCTCTCTCTCTTAATACACTACTAAGCTTAAAGTAAGAGATCAAGGAAAAGCTAGAAGTAATCAAGGCTCAGTTACTCGTCGGTGAAGTTTGATATAAGTGGTGTTCAGTTGTGTCGTTTGTGCGTGTGTGGCTTCAAACTCTTAATAAGGTGAGTTTTCTTTTAACCATTTTTGAACTGGAATACTTATATTATGAAATGGTTTATATATGATATGTGTAGTAATGATTGTGAGTTATATGGAATGTGATTATTGAAATGAAATCTCATATGTTTGAGCATTGCATTACACTATTGTATTTTGGCCGAACGTAGAGACCGGATGGAGTTGGTTGTGCCGAAAGGGGCAACGGGGTTGGTTGTACTTGAGGTACTTCGAAGTAAATTAATTAATTGTGCTTATCGGCCAACTAATGCTGATATGACCATGGGTTGTTGGTGTTATAGGCCAACGGAGTGTGTTGTGTACATTGCATGAGATTTAAATTGTGATTTGTTGATAACGGTTTCATATCAATGTTTTCATAATCTATACTATATTATAAAGATGGCATAAAAAAACTCTTAAAAATAAGTCTTAAATCTTAATGTACAGCTATTTAATGCTAATTACTTAAAAAACAACCATTAAAGTTGTATGTAATACACTTAATACTATTTATTAATTTTCAATCATTATCTCTAACCATTTTAACTCTCCTAAAATCATTTCCCACTTTAATTCTCCTAAAATAACTCTCAGCATAATTAAATATAGAATAAAAATTAAATTTTAAATATAAAAATATAAAATATAATTAAAAAAATCTAACAGAATATTTTATAAAAAAAATTATATTATTAAACCAAAATAAATTACATTATATTATTAAGTCTAAATTAAATAAATTTATATAAAAAAATCATTATCAATCTCTCACAACCAACCAAAATCGTAATGTAAATCGACAAAAAATAGAAAATAAAATGAAACATTAAAATCGTGATGTATCTAGCAGCATTGCGCGAGTACACTTCTAGTATTGTTATTAAAATGTTTGGGATTATCTCACTTGGACCAATTGGTCTAACCCTCATTGTTTTCCAAATTTGTATTCCAGGACAGATGACTAGTAAAGCAAAAGAAAAAGATAAGCTATGATGTTATGTGGAAATGTGTTGCACGTGGGAAGCTATTATGAGTTAATACTTCTATTTGAACAATGTTATATGTCAATGGTTTTTGTTGAATGTAGTATTATGTATGTATGTATGTATGTGCTTATATTTAAAAAAAATGGTACTATAATATGTAGGTAGTGTAATTCTAGACTTCGGGACCCTATATGTAATATGTGGGTGTTTGTAATGTAAATGTTTGTGTGTATTATATGATACATGTTATGTTTTAAGGTGGGTTATTACAGTTAAATATCGTGAAAATCTATAAAGAAAATGTTTATATGTGAATTATTGAAATAAAAAAATTATTTAGAGATGAATATGTAAATGTATATGAATAATCTGTGTGACGTAACATATATATCTTTAAATATATTTTTTTCAATAATTCACATATGAATATTTATTTCTTACGTTTTCACAATATTTGGTCTTTTTATTTGTACGGATTATTATATTGATAGCTATTAGTTTTTAAATTATTTTAAGAAAACAACTTTCAAAAATTCTTATTTACGATTTTTCAGTGACCAAATTCTATATGAATGAAAACAACATGTGTTCCATTTTGACTTTTCAAAATACAAAGTTTTAAAAGTTATTTTTTAAATGAAAAAGTTTGTTTTTAAAATAGAGTAAATTACGTGTTTCTATTTTTGATTTCGTCTTTATGATTTTGAATTTGTGGTTTTTGTTATTCACTTTTATTTTCACCTCGAGACTAATTACTACCTTTAAGTATGATGGGTTAAAATAACAATGAATTATAAATTACAGAAACGAAAACAACAATTAATTATAAACTATAGGATGAAAATGGTAATTTCGAAATCATATGGATGAAAATAAAAAAATTCAACAAACCAAAATGGACGAAAACGTAATTTACCCTGCAATAAAAGATATTTGAAAGTTGTATTTATGGTAAATGGGGAATTAAGGATTATCAAACCTAACTCCCGTAACCACCATATTATCGAATTTAATCGTCATTATTCTGTAATCAATATTCATTATGTGTATAATTATTTCACTACTTATTTATTTGAGTTTTGGTGCTCCAATTTGGAATGAGTAGTTGAAAAACTCTAATACACTAAAAATAATAGTTAACTCAATTCAAAATTCAGGCATGAGGGTAAAGTTCGACAAAATATGATATCGCTTAGAATTGTTGTATCTTGGGAAATTGACACATTGATTGGGGAAGAATCGGTTTTAAAGAAACGGTGTCCAACACGTGCCTCGCCTCAAAGTCATGTTTTCCGTCAAAAGAAAATCTTAATATGATAATTACACTTTGTTTGCTTATTGTTGAACTGTGTTAACAAAATCATAAATCTACAAACTACAACCATCAAGGCAGGGTTTTAGCAACAAGATTAATTTTGAGCGTGAATCTAAAGGATGAGATAGAGGGTTTGAGAAACTCTCATCCATTTTCCTTCCGGTTGGTTTGATGGGTTAACTAGTAAATTTGATGCATAACATGACACCCCATTTTCGAAATTAGATTACGATTACAAAGGTTAAAAATAATCCAAGTTTCTACGTGGAGAGTAAGGTTACATTCATACCTAAAACAAATTGTCATTTGAGGTAAAAAAGGAGAATACGATTGAACACCGATAAGTTGATTTCTTTTTCCCCCTCTAATAATAGTGTCATAAAATGCTTAAACCTACAAACTTTTTCAACAAACCTCTTAGATAAGAGGACAATGTGAATCCCTTACTCCCGATTCCCCTTGAACACATGTCACGAAGAATGAAATGCGGTTGAGCCAAATATTCTGTGCGCGAATACAGTATATAAGTAAGAAGTAAATAATTGAACCAAACACCAAAAATAACAAATATCTGAAATTGTACAACACGTACATTAAACATGGGAAACAAAATTTTAAGCATACACAAAAGTTATATGTGATGTATAACACATATAACACCTAACTTCAACAATAACGTATCGAAATACGAAAACAGATTCAAAACTAAAAAAAGTTACACCACCAAATTTAGAGAGATAAATTAATAGCTCCATGAAATTTATATCGAGCTTGAAAAAGATACACTGGCATATCATGTCACACAGACAAATACAACAAGCGTGAGAAATATGTTGCCACACATGCATGTAAATTGGACGTTCATGTCACACCTACCAAAAAAATGGGGTCAGACATTACGCCACCATCCACCAAATGAACAAACCAAATGTGTCGGGCCACCTATACACTTCTTGAAACAAATCCACGTCACACCATGGTCAGCTCTCACTCGTAGACTGATCACGCCTCCATGAATAGTATCACGTCATCAGTACCACAACGGCGTACGAATTAGGGGTGTAAATGATACGAGTCAAACTCGAGTATCGGTATACTCGACTCGAACTTGAAATGAAATTCTTGACTCAAAAGCTCGCCAATAGTGAAAATTCAAGCTCGAACTCGACTAAATAACCAATTCCCAAGCTCGAACTCGTTTCAAGCTCGAATCGAGCTCAAACTCGAGCTCAAGCTCAAATCGAGCTCAAACTCGAGCTCAAGCTCAAATCAAGCTCAAACTCTTAAACCAATTCCCAAGCTCGAACTAGTGTTCGTATTCGTTCATTGAAAACATAGGTATGTTCGTGTTCGTTTATGTTCGTCAAGTTAAAACTAAAAAAAACTTACACAAACTTAAATAAAAAGAATATGCACCTATTTTGATAGTTTGCTCCTATAAAACCCTTTCACTAGCTCAAGTCATTATCTCAAGCAAAAAGGCTCAAGCCACTAGTAGAAGAATGCAAAAGAAAATGGTGGAGGTCTACCCATATATATACTAGAGTAAATAGTCCAAAAGGAGTTAAGAGACAGATGTAGGATGGGAGGAAGTCTCTCTTCTCACTTCTCATCTTCTCATCAAAAAATTTAAGTTACCTCCTTTTTTAGAGTTTTTTTTTTCTTTCTAAATTCAGTTTTCAATTTTGTTTTATTTTATTAACATTAATGTATTGTATTAAAATAATTATTTTTAAATTCTTTTATATTATACTCTATAAATTATAATATAAATTAATTATATAATATATATATATATATATTATAATATATATATATATATATGTATTCGAGTATCTCACAAGCTTATCGAGTCGACTATTAGGTCGATCGACTCGACTCGTTAGTATGTCGACTCGAGCTCGAGTTCGAGTCGAGCCTATTCGAGTCGAGTGTTGACCGAGTTTTAATTGAGTCGATCTCGAGTAGCTCGCGAGTTGTCTCATCTCATTTACGCCCCTAGTACCAATTGTACCTCCATAGGTGATTAGTAGCTCGATATACCCTAAATCTTAACGCACAAACTACAAAAAATGTGGCACAACACATGTGATCACATTAAGATTTGGGTAACAAATCATACAAACTACCAAAACGAGTTAAAAGGTGTTTGTATCACACAACATATGTTTCAATAACTTCTATATATAACACCAACGGCAAAATAGAAGCATGTGTTACACACCTCGTCGACTAGCGGCCGCAAGCAGAGTGGGACCTTCTCTAATAGTGTACTTCATTATAATAGGGAAAGCTTCATCGCCCGATGCTAGTTAATGCAAAATTTCATATCAAGATGCAAAAGAAAAGACAATAAGACGAGGTACCACACTATCGGAGCACCCTTCCCAGAGGTAAAAACAGATGTGTTTGTCATGCTCGATTCTTTTTTACTTGGGTTGGATGGGTTCGACTAGAGATGTTATGGTTACACACAAGACTACCCCTCTTTCGGAAAGCTTTACTGGGACCACTTTACGATGATGGATGACTGCCTACCTCTAACCTCAAACGTTTATTATTTTTAACACAAATTAGTTGAAGGAGTTGAAATCAAAATGGTTTAAAATGATACGGGTTTAGTGAACCATTAACATAATTTTGTGTATGTTGATAACCGTACAAGCATGTTATAGCAAATAGAATAACCTGAATTTAAAGAAAGCTTAAGAATCCATTCAATGGTACTAGTATGTACAACAAATCAAATAATACGAGTCGAAATAAAAGGCTAAAGAATCCGTACCTTTAATATCATTTACAGGCCGTTTAGCAAAAACTCACTGGGTAAGCGTTTACCAACAAGAGAAATTATCCTCACTTACCTTATCATGTAACATTCTCGTCCATGAAAATGCATTTTTGGTAAGCATTTTAAACCCGGAAAGTGCTTATCGGGTAAGAGTCTTTTTCCTCACGTACCGCGTAAGACTCTCGGTCATTGGCATGCCTCTTACCAGGTAAGATTTTTGGTACTTTTCATGCTCAATTAGGTAAGTGATATAAGTAAGCACTAATCCGATAAATATTTACCCAGTAAACGTTTAGTAAACAACCACTTACTATTCCTTGATCTTCAAGTTTATTTTAATCAAATCCTTCGTAAAAACACATTGAGATACCCTACTTTCTTTTCCCTCCAAACTGTTGCACAGGGCCGGTCCTGAGATTTTGGAGGCCCTGTGCAAAAAAACTAAATATATGCTTAATTTTTTTAATTATATTATTTATCAAGTTTTTTTTACTACATTTTAACATTTGTCTTATAATAAATAAACCGGTAACTTATCTTTAAATGTGAACAAATTATTTATCTTTTATTCTTTTTTGACATTAAATTTTAATTTTTAAATTTTTTTTGAACGACATCAACACACACGTTCCTGGGGTATCCGGGCTCCCACTTAAGGGTGTCACCCGACTAATCCCCGGTGACCATGAGCCGGCCCAATTAAGGGAACATGGGCCCATGATCCGATATCGTCACATGCTTGTCACGGGGTTCGAACCTTGGTAGTCAGGGATACCATCCACTGACCCCCAAGGATGTTACCTTTCCACTGGGCCAAACATGATTTGATAATGTTATTATGTTAGAAGGTGTAGATTCAAAATCTATATCTATATATATATATATATATATATATATATTAAAGAAGAAACCACGTCTAATGACGTGGCCTTTCTCAGAGCAGGAAACTCCTTTTATCTTTTTTCTCATTATCTCAGCTTCTTCACCTCAATAAATCATGAACACCTTCCTTACATTGAGGTTTAACCGGGTTAATCTTACAAGAGAATTCGAAAGGTCTATCATCGTTTAACTGTTATTTTGCTTCTTCTTCCCCATTTTCTTTTATTCACACTAATCTTCCAAAAACCCCACTTCAATATTTCACTTTCTTCTCATTTCTTCCCTATTTTTCTTTCATCATTTCATATCTTACAACTTATCTCAAGAAAACCCACATGGATGTTGTAGCAATTGAACCTTCACTTTGTAACATTTCATCTCACTTTTCAAATTATCATCAACAACAAGTTTCCCCAAATCTTGCATTGTACAACTACAAGATTCAAGCATTGTAGAGTTGGGGTTACAAGATTCAACAAGAAGGTTATTGTTCTTGATTCAAGATTTTCTTTAAATAGTTGTTATAGGGTTCTTGCTGCTGATCCGATATCAATGGAAGAAGAAACAACCATCACCGAGAGGCTGTCGGTTTTCCGTTCGGTGATTTCAACGGTGATGATATAGAAGAGAGAGCATCAAGATAGACATTACAATTTAACAGATTGTAAGTTTTTGGGACCCGTGAGAATAGCATATTGAAATTATTAGAGACAAAGAACTTGAAGATTGGCACCAACTACTTTCATCAGGTAATGCATTTTCTTATCAAATTTATTTTATATATTGACGAGTTCATAGCCTGATATTAAGATTTCATCTCTGATGCAGAATATTACGACTGAGTGCCCAAATCGACAACATTAAGAGAGTGTATGTGATTCTTTTATCAAAATTACACTATGATGTTGATTTTCAAATACTCTTAGGTTTTTTGACAATGAAAATTGTGTTTTCTGGGCTTGATTTCGGCTACTCTCCTAGCATATTGAATTTGATAAAGTCATACAATTATTTTATGTCACTTCTCTTAAATATAACCAAATGTGACCATGCTTATTCTGTTTTTATGTCACTGCATTAGCTTCAGGGTTAATGTTTTTGATTTTAGTTATTTAGAGTTGTTAATGGTTAGAGTGCTAAATGTGTGGAGTTCAATCGTTACTCTGTTTTTTTATGTTACTACATCAGTTTCATGCTTGAAAGTTAAGCATGCTATTTCTATATCCAACATTGACATGATTATGGAACTATTACCACATATGTGTAATTTAATGTTGCAATTTAACATACACGATTTAGGTGTTTGATGAAATGCCTCAATGACAACAATTTAACTAATGATATTACTAATCACATCATATTGCAAAAACACAACTATGTTTCATGTTCCTCCACTTAACTAAGATTTCTTATACCAAAGTTAGTTGCTAGACCATGGTACATTTTCTTATTTTGATGATCTTGATTGTTTGTCTATCTAAGGTTTAGTACATCAAATTTAGATGTACCCGAAATCCAATCGATTTCAACAACAATGGCTTCAGGTTCGACATTCAGCGGTGACGAAACTGCACCTTTCTTTAGTTTCTTGGTGCCACTCCAGGTTATTGGAATCCCTGTTTTTTTTCCTCTTCTCAATTTGCATAGAAAAAGAGTTGTCTTATATTGATTTTTAGATTAAAATGAAAGAAATCAACAAGAATATTTCATATCTAATTAGATTTAATTCTAACATTTTGGTAAAATCGGTTTCAGAAGTAACCGATTACAACCCTGGTGGTAAGGGAACGAGTAGGAGGAGATGGGTGTCGGTACCGTCGATTGTGAGTAAGTGAAGGTTTGCGAAATCAGAAAATCATTCCTTGATAAATATAACCAGATAACTTGATTTCATATCTAATTAGTTTCAAGTCTAACGTTTTGGTATAATTAGTTCTAAAATTAACCGATTACAACCCTGGTAGTGGTGGAACGAGTAGGAGGAGATGGGTGTCGGTACCTTCGATTGTGAGTCGGTGAAGGTTTTCAAAATTAGAAAACCAGTCCTTGATCGATATGATCAAGTATAACTCGGTAACTCGATTTCATAGCTACTTAGCTTCCATTCTAACATTTTGAAACCCAAGAAGCCAGTCTTACTGCTATATCTATATCTCTCGCTCCGCACACACACATATATTCATACAGACATGTATTGTTATTTGTTATTTACAATATTGTATGTATCTATATATAGACGAAAATGCTTAGCTCAAATATCGTTTGCTGATTAAGTGAAATTCTAATTTTACTTTAGAGATCTCGAATGATTATGTCTAAAAATTTCCTTTAAGGCATTAATTGTGTATTTTGTTGTTCATATATCATAAGATGATATGAAGCCACAAGATGTAATACATAAATATTGTAATGCTCATATTTCAAATTTCAGGGGAATTCAAGTAGTTGTCTTTTTTTTTTTTTTTTGTAGAGACTCATAATTTATCTCTCTCAGTTAAAATTCCACCTTTTGCCTTCTCCTAACCTAATCTTCCTAGACATTCTCATTCCTAGCCACATATCTAGAAAGTCGATTCAAAGGTGGCTTGAAGTGTCCTTGAATCGATTTCCCTCTAAGATCCGAGTTCCATACGGAAGAAGGATCAACCATCATCAATAGGTTGTTGTTTTATGTTTTCTTTGTTTTCTTACTTCTTTGATATGGTTTGAGTAAGTTCCACAGGTTGGCTCCTACCTCTGCATGTAAGGGACGCACAACGACAGCGAGTCGGTGACTATAGAAATCCTGAGGTATAATTTATCTTTGGCATATTTTTCCATGCTTTGGTTGCACTTGTAGTTAAACTTTTTCCATTGCATGCCCTAGTAGGTTTTAATCAATTTGTTTCAAGGTAAGTGTTTTCTCATTGTAGTCATTACCTTCTTAAACTATTGTTGGACGAACAGATCAAGTAGAGCGTGGACTACGTAGATATGTACCTGATGTAATTCTTATAATTAATAGACTGAGACAAGATTCCATGATAAGATATAATTTAATTAGATTAGCTATAACTAAAAGAGAGTAGATGAAGTGCAACATAGCATGGTGGTTGATACTCTTTTAGGTAATGTGCACCCACGAAGCACCTCAGTACGAAAAATTAAGTTAGATCGTATGAAAGTGATAGCAACTAGATATATATATATATATATATATATATATATATATATATATGGCAACTATATATATATAGGCCATTATTGGGCTATTAATTAGCAAAGTTTTATATGTAAATAAGATTTAGGGGCCGTTTATGTAAGCGTTTATCAGGTTTCACTTACCTTACTAGATTAACATGAAAATGGGTAAGAGGCAATGCAAGGAACGAGATTCTTATTTGGTGAAGGTGACTGACTCTTGCCGGTAATCGTTTATCGTTTACTGGGTAAGACTGTTGTATACGATGACACTTTGATTACCAATAATCTTACTTGGTAAGGTTAATGAGAGTGGTGTCTCTTATCGATAAACACTTACCGGTAAACATTTTAATAAATGACCCTTTAGTGTAGTTGAAGTACAGATTATAAGGTGGAATGATACACAAAAAGGACACAATTGAAGAAACATTACTTAAGGTGGTTTTTGGTCATATTCATATTTGGCCATAGATGTACCTGTGAGAATTGAAATTCCAAGGAGACATCTTAAAGAGTAGCTAGTTAAATGGGGAAAAGTTATTTAATTGGGTTAGTATATAATTATACTTAGGGGTCATTTACCAAACGCTTATCCAGTTAAGTGTGTACCGGTAAAATTCAACACTATCACTTACCTACCGGGTAAGATTTTAGTCCACAAAAACGGAATCTTATGCGACAATTTTCTCGGTATGAGTTTTCGACCTCACTTACCGGGTAAGACCCTCAGTTCTTGCCTGATCCCTTACGGATTGCAAACGTGACTCAAACTTACAATTTCTAAACTTAAGCTATTAGTTAGTTGAATTCACCCTTGCATACAAGATCAAACCGACAAGGCAAATAAGGAATGTTAGTAACTTAGCCCCTAGGACGACTACAAGGGAAACCTATGGAGATATGCAAGTCATCCATTTAGATGTGTCTATTTTGTTGCATTACATAAATTTAATTATAAGTAGTTTTCTATTCTCCGTCATCCTGGTAATGATCACTGTAACACCCCGAATTTCGTTTGGCCGTTTTGCGAAGATGTTTAAAGGAAAAAGGAGGTTTCTGTGGCTGTCTACAGGACGCCGGGTCGTGCGCATTCCTTCAGAGAAAACGCACGGGTCGTGCGTATGATCCAGGGCCGAGGCATAGTGCTTGCGCACGGGTCGTGCGCATTTCCTTCTTTGAGGGCGCACGACTGTCAGGCCACTTTTTGAGGACTTCTTAAAAATCTAGATTTGAGAGATATTTTCATATATCTCAAATCTCAGTTCTCTCTCTCTCTTCCTTTTCTCTGTTTTTCTTCTTTCGATCTTCAAGTCTCGTTTGGTTGCTAGTTTTCAGTGTTTCTAGCAAGGGGTCGGTTTTTTAAGCTTCACCTCTACGTCGTGATCGTTATCTAGTTTTCCGGGTTTTATTCTAAAAACCTACTGGTGAGTTCCTACTACCATTTTACAAACTTTATACATGTCAAAACTCTTATTTTCGAAATCCGAAGTATTTCTACGGTATGATTTCATGTTCTCTACATTTTGATATAAATGAAGTTTTTGGTGATTTTTGGGGTCCCCGATCAGTTTTGACTAAAATGACGGGTTCCGCCTTATTGAAGTAAAATAATGTTTTACTTGCACATTATGTGGAAATGTGAAAAGAATGTTTAAGAACTCATTTTAATGATTTTCATTCTTACCAGAAGTTGAACTGGAAATGACATTTTGTTTATAAAATGTGTTTATACCATATGTTTATTTATGGTTGGTCACATATGTTGTTGTGACGAGTCTGTACCATTACTAGTGGATCCCTAGGTTTTGAGTCGACTGTATTGTTGGGATGTCATATTTCCCATTTTGTAGCTATGGATGCATATGATCCTCGGGGGCAACTTGGTACGGTTATGTGAGGCCGGATACTAGCCATGGTTCATAGTGATCCTAGTGAAGGAGTATACATTGGTTTTGCTTGGGGCTAGATCTCACGTTGTAGCACGGACTTATGTGTTCGTATCCTCGGATTCCAATTGTTTAGCTCATAACTCGGATTTTGGCTTACTTAGTGTTTCGCCACAATCCTTGGTAAAATGTTTTGTCATTCGTTATTTGATAATATGTTTATAACGGAAAAGCCCGATTTGTGGCAAAGGTTTAAATTGTAAAAGTTAACCTCTTTGGAAATATTATCTTTTGATGCAAATGTTTATATCTCTTGAGCTTTATAAAATGTATGTTCTCACCAGGCTTTAAGTCTGACACTTTTTCTCAAATGATATGTATAACAGGTTTCCCTTAGCGGTGGGATGCACTGGGTTTTGAGAGACGAGTTGGGTCTCGGGGCATTTTGAGATGACTAAAGTGTTGATAGTTGGGCATTGTTAAGTCCCATTCTTTTGATGAATTTTGGATTGTCAACTGATGAAATCTAGATAGTTATGTTTAGATTAGTCTGTTGATGAATTCTAAATCCTTACAGGTTTTTGTAAAGTCTTAAGGACTGATACACCTTTTCGAGAAGTTTATAGCAATGCAGATGTCATATTGCCTTATTTATGAAGTTTTAATTTACTCTGAATTTTAGGATGTTACAATCACGCTGTTGGGTGATGTATCCAGTGAACTACTTACAACTCTCACCTATTTTTTAATGGACGAGAATGAAAATAAGTTCCTACTAAAAATTCTTCCCTTGCATATATTGAGGTGGGATAAACATGGGGTGCACCATACAATTCAAATTTTGGGATATGATTACGGGACTGGGACACACATTTTTATTGACAATTTTTCTTGGTTTTACAGGTATTATCATTTAATTCATTGTATGACAGCTAACTTTATGTTTACATATGATGTTGGGAAGCTATGAAGAACAAGTAATTCACATCCGGTTTATGATTATTGATGTTCCAACTAATGGTTGTTTTGGGTTATTGTTACCGTTAGCAAAAAAAGATAATCATCTGAAGC
Source organism: Arctium lappa (assembly GCA_023525745.1). NCBI lineage: Eukaryota > Viridiplantae > Streptophyta > Magnoliopsida > Asterales > Asteraceae > Arctium > Arctium lappa. The sequence continues at coordinate 12,077,459 of CM042056.1, read as the reverse complement.
TGGTTTGTTGTTTGGAGTGCACTTAAAGTGCATATTATATATCAAGAGTGGGATGTTGTGTTTTTTGAAGTTTATGTTGTTGGTTTATTCAAGTGTCTATATATTACAAAGACAAATTTTGTTAGATTTTTATGGTTAGAATTTGTGAGAGGGTACAAAGCGATTAAAATTTTACTTGGACATGGTGATAGAACTTATATGAGGTATACCCGATACAATTTTTGGTTTGAAAATTTGGAGTTATATATAGTCAGTCCTTCTAAATTCTATAACATTTCCTTTTATTTGTAGTAAAGTTTTCCCACAGGCTATGGCTTCTTTATAAAGAAAAATTACAAGTAATTCATTGACACTACAAAAATTAAAAGCTCACGGGGGTGTTGGTATTTCAATGGGTTTTGTAGGGTTTGTGCGTTATAATATTTTAAAATATGTTGCAAGTATTTGTTTTATAATAATCAATTAATAAAAGGGTAATTTTTTTTATAGTTTGTTTTTATAAACTATATATAAAAATCGAATTCAATTATATTTCTAATCCTACAAACCAAACACCCTAAGGGTCCTTTTGGTTTAGGGTCCTTTTGGTTTGCAGGAATGAAATGGATTTGGGGGGATTTGAATTTCAAATTCATTCAAATCCCATGTTTGGTTTGCATTATTGTCCGGATTTGAAATCTCTCAAACATATAATTTTGAAATCCCAAGTTGTTGGCTAGGATTTCAAGAGATTTCGTAAGATTTGTATATAAATAATGTTTACAAGTGTGTTAAAAACATTTGTTTACAAGAGTTCTCTGGTTCCGACGACCCAATCATGTGTGTGAAGTGGATTCGAGCGGTCGAGCAAGCTTTTGGCTCTTCCGAATGCGGAGATGATCAGAGAGTGCGGTTCGGTACCTAACTGCTGAGGGATACTGCACTCATTTTGTGGAATGTCATCCAATCCACCCTAACTCTTGCTGTGCTGGCTAAGTTGTCTTGGACCGAATTCAAGAAAAAGTTGTTAGAAGAATTCTGCAATGAAAGAACAATGGACCGAATCGAGAAAGAATTCCGGTCTCTGGTAAAGGGAAGCCTGACGGTGAGGGAATACACCCGTCAGTTCATGGAGAAGCTTGATCTGGTGGGGCACGCTGCCCCAACAGAGAAGGATAAGATGAAGGCCTATCTGAATGGTCTACCTGCGGACATGCAATCTATGGTCCACAATTCTAAAGCTTCTAACCTCCGCAAGATGATTGAAGAAGCTCAGTACATGGAAGAGATGTTCGCAAGGAACAAAGTTGAGAAAGCCATAGTGGTGACTGATAAGAGAAAGTGGGAGAGCAATTCTGCTCACCCCAAGAGATCTCGACCTTTTGGCGGAAACCGAAACTTCAGCAATCAGCAGGAAGCTAGGTGGTGCCACAAGTGTCGAGCTAAACACCACGGTGACTGTAATACCACTTCTCAAACTTGTTATAAGTGTGGGAAGCCTGGTCACACTATCAGAGATTGCCCGGTCAGAGGACTCGTCTGTTATGAGTGCAAGACACCGGGGCACATGAGAAGAAATTGCCCGAAGCTTGTGTCGGGTAGCACGCCAGCAAGGAAGGAGAACCCTCCGAGGGTTCCGGATCGAGCATTTCAGATGAAGGCCGATGAGGCCAGGGCATCCGCTGATGTGGTATCGGGTACTTTTCTTATAAACTCTGTACCTGCTCGCATTTTATTCGATACAGGTGCCAGTTTCTCTTTCGTATCTGAATTGTTCCGTCAGAAAATTTCTATGCCCACTACTAGTCTTGAGGATGCATTAGTAGTAGAAATAGCCGATGGTAGTCGAGTTCTGATCCACGATGTTATGAAGCAGTGTACTCTTAGTATCGAAGGGAGAGAATTCTCGATCGATCTACTACCGATGTTAATCGGGATTTTTGATGTGGTGGTCGGCATGGATTGGTTGTCAAACAATCATGCCGAGATCGTATGTTCCAAGAAGTTGATTCGACTTCCAACCCCTCTGGCGAAGTCGTTGTCATCTATGGCGAAAAGAGAAAAGGTGAAGTGGCAATAATCACAATGGCAAAGGCACGCAAGTGCTTAGCAAAAGGATGTTCGTTTTTCCTAGCCTATGTGATCGATGCCAAGTTAAAGAAATCAAAGCTGGAAGATGTGAAGATCGTGCGTGAGTTTCCAGATGTCTTTCCGGACGACTTACCCGGGTTACCACCCGATCGCCAGGTAGAGTTTCGGATTGATCTTGTGCCTGGAGCAGCACCAATTGCTAAAGCTCCTTACCGTTTAGCGCCGTCAGAGATGCAAGAAATGATGGCACAACTCCAAGAGCTTCTGGAGAAGGGCTTCATAAGACCGAGTTCATCACCCTGGGGAGCTCCGGTCTTGTTTGTAAAGAAGAAAGATGGCACAATGAGAATGTGCATCGACTACCGTGAGTTGAATAAAGCTACAGTAAAGAACAAATATCCGCTTCCGAGAATAGACGACTTGTTCGATCAACTTCAAGGGGCGGGTTGTTTTTCCAAAATCGACTTACGTTCGGGTTATCACCAAGTGAAGGTAAGAGAAGATGATGTTCCGAAGACAACTTTCAGAACGCGTTACGGCCATTACGAGTTTCTTGTAATGCCTTTTGGTCTAACGAACGCACCAACTGTGTTTATGGACTTAATGAATAGAGTGTGTCGACCATTCCTCGACAAGTCGGTCATTGTATTCATTGATGACATACTCGTGTACTCCAAGAGTGAGTCAGAGCATGAGCAACATTTGCGTGAAGTTCTGGAGGTATTGAGAAAAGAAAGGTTGTACGCCAAGTTTTCCAAGTGCGACTTTTGGCTTAAAGAAGTACAGTTTCTGGGTCACGTAGTCACTCGGGTCGGAGTGAAAGTAGACCCCTCCAAGATTGAAGCTATGATGAATTGGAAGCCTCCTAAGAGTCCGTCCGAGATCCGAAGTTTCTTGGGTCTGGCGGGATACTACCGGAGATTTATCCAAGACTTTTAAAAGATCGCTTCTTCCTTGACAATTCTGACTCGGAAGAATGTGAAGTTTGAATGGACCGAAACCCAAGAAAAGGCGTTCCGGATCCTTCAAAAGAAGTTGTGTGAAGCTCCGATCTTGACGTTACCTGAAAGGTCGGAAAATTTCGTGGTATACAGCGACGCTTCAAAGATGGGACTGGGATGTGTGTTGATGCAACGAGGCAAGGTGATCGCTTATGCCTCGAGGCAACTTAAAATACACGAGCAGAATTATCCAACCCATGATCTGGAGTTAGCGGCGGTGGTGTTCGCTTTGAAAATTTGGCGACATTACCTCTACGGCACGAAATGTACACTTTTCACAGATCATAAGAGCCTGAAGTATGTCTTTGATCAAAAAGAGTTGAATATGAGGCAAAGGCGGTGGCTCGATTTACTTAAAGATTATGATTGTGAATTGCTTTACCATCCGGGTAAGGCGAACGTGGTGGTCGATGCGCTAAGTCGGAAGGACTACAACGGAAGCATTCGGGCTACCCATTCGAGGATCGAGTTTGTCTCTAGTCTTGTTGAAAAGATCAAGGCATCGCAGGTGGAAGCACTGTTAGAAGAGAATCTAAAAGATGAAGTCATGACGAAGCAGCGTTTGCTCTTAACGGAAGATAGACGTGGAGTGAAATTGTTCAGCGGACGTGTGTGGGTACCCAAGCTTGGGGGTAACCGTGATCTGTTGCTTGAAGATGCACACAAGTCCAAGTATTCCATTCATCCGGGGAGTACAAAGATGTACAGGTACTTGAAGCTACTCTATTGGTGGCCGGTAATGAAACTTGACGTAGCGTGTTACGTCGAGCGTTGTGTGACGTGTTCACAAGTTAAGGCCAAACATCAGCGACCGTATGGGAGTCTTCAGTCTTTAGAGATTCCCGAGTGGAAGTGGGAGCATATCACCATGGACTTCGTGACAAAGTTACCTAAAACTCTTCGAGGTCACGATACCATTTGGGTGATAGTTGATAGATTGACAAAGAGCGCTCACTTCTTGGCTATGCGCGAGACTCTACCGATGGATAAGTTAGCAAAGCTTTATATCGATGAGGTGGTCTCGAGGCACGACATACCATTGTCGATCGTGTCGGATCGCGACAGTCGGTTCACTTCGAACTTCTGGGATGGGTTTCAGAAAGAACTTGGTACTCGAGTGAAGTTGAGTACGACTTATCATCCGCAAACCGATGGGCAGAGCGAGCGAACGATCCACACTTTGGAAGACATGTTGAGGTCTTGTGTCATCGATTTTGGGGGTAGTTGGGACTAGGGGTGGCAAAAAGTGACCCAACCCGCCAACCCAACTCGAACCCAACCCAATAGTAGCAGTTTGGGTTGAGAATTTCAACCCATTTAAGTTAAATGGGTCAACCCGTCTAACCCATTTATTAATTGGGTTTGGGTTGGGTTGAAATTTTCAACCTGTTTTCAACCTGATTTAGACCCATTTACAACCTGATTTCAACCCATTTACAACCTGATTTCAACCCTTTTACAACATGTTTCTAACCCATTTACAACCTGTTTCTAACCCATTTATAATATTACCTAATAATTTTTTTTAGTTATTAATAAATATAATATAATTTCAATATTAAAATTTGAAAGTTAAAGTTGAAACCCTAAATCACTAAAGGAAATAGGCGCCGCTTTCTTCCTCATTTCCTCTCGAGTCTCCTCCCTCTTCGGCTCTGTACTGTTCACGCTTCACGGCGGCCGACAACCCTTTTGGAACTATGATTTATTTAACTTTGTGGTTGTGGGAAACTTTGAACTATTTATTTTACTTTTTGGCTGTGTTTTATTAAACTTCGAACAATTTATTTGACTTTGTCGTTGTGTATTTGTCGTGGAATGAAGTAGTTTAAGCATTTTTATTTCATTTACAATTTTAAATTTAAATGGGTCAACCCAGGTTCAACCCATTTATTTAACAGGTTGGGTTGATATAGTCATAAACAGGTCAACCTGCTACCAACCCATCAACCCAACAAGTTGGGTTGGGTTGAAAATCTCAACACATTTAATTAAACAGGTTGGGTTGGGTTGAGATTTTCAACCCAATTAATAAATGGGTTGAACCCGAACCCAACCCAACCTGACCTATTTACACCCCTAGTTGGGACTCTCACCTGCCTTTGGTGGAGTTTGCTTACAACAATAGCTACCACTCGAGTATTGGAATGGCACCTTTTGAGGCATTGTATGGGCGAAAGTGTCGGACTCCCGTGTGTTGGCTTGAAGCAGGAGAAAAGCAGTTCGCCGGACCTAAAACCGTACAAGAGACTGTCGATAAGGTCAAGTGCATTCGTGAAAGAATAAAAGCGGCTCAGGATCGTCAGAAAAGCTATGCCGATAAGAAGAGGAGACCGATGGAATTCCAAGTAGGCGATCGCGTTATGCTTAAGGTGTCGCCGTGGAAGGGAATTATTCGGTTCGGAAAACGTGGGAAGCTGAGTCCCCGTTTCCTCGGACCTTTCAAGGTGCTTAAACGGGTGGGTTTGCAAGCCTACCAATTGGAACTGCCCCCGGAGTTGAGCAGAATACACAACACGTTTCATGTTTGCTACCTCCGGAAATGTTTGGCGGTAGAAGACAACGTTATTCCCCTTTCAGAGTTAAGGGTAGACGAAGGTAACCGTTGTGTGGAAGAACCCGACGCCATCTTAGAGAGAAAGTCTAAGAAGTTGCGTCACAAAGAGGTCACTTTGGTCAAGGTGCAATGGAAGCATCACCGGGGAGCAAATGTGACGTGGGAAGCTGAGGAGGATATGAAGCGAAGATATCCTCATCTTTTCGAGTAGTTGGGATTTCGGGGACGAAATCATTCCCAAGTTGGGGAGGATTGTAACACCCCGAATTTCATTTGGCCGTTTTGCGAAGATGTTTAGAGGAAAAAGGAGGTTTCTGTGGCTGTCTACAGGACGCACGGGTCGTGCGCATTCCTTCAGAGAAAACGCATGGGTCGTGCGTATGATCCAGGGCCGAGGCATAGTGCTTGCGCACGGGTCGTGCGCATTTCCTTCTTTGAGGGCGCACGACTGTCAGGCCACTTTTTGAGGACTTCTTAAAAATCTAGATTTGAGAGATATTTTCATATATCTCAAATCTCAGTTCTCTCTCTCTCTTCCTTTTCTCTGTTTTTCTTCTTTCGATCTTCAAGTCTCGTTTGGTTGCTAGTTTTCGGTGTTTCTAGCAAGGGGTCGGTTTTTTAAGCTTCACCTCTACGTCGTGATCGTTATCTAGTTTTCCGGGTTTTATTCTAAAAACCTACTGGTGAGTTCCTACTACCATTTTACAAACTTTATACATGTCAAAACTCTTATTTGCGAAATCCGAAGTATTTCTACGGTATGATTTCATGTTCTCTACATTTTGATATAAATGAAGTTTTTGGTGATTTTTGGGGTCCCCGATCAGTTTTGACTAAAATGACGGGTTCCGCCTTATTGAAGTAAAATAATGTTTTACTTGCACATTATGTGGAAATGTGAAAAGAATGTTTAAGAACTCATTTTAATGATTTTCATTCTTACCAGAAGTTGAACTGGAAATGACATTTTGTTTATAAAATGTGTTTATACCATATGTTTATTTATGGTTGGTCACATATGTTGTTGTGACGAGTCTGTACCATTACTAGTGGATCCCTAGGTTTTGAGTCGACTGTATTGTTGGGATGTCATATTTCCCATTTTGTAGCTATGGATGCATATGATCCTCGGGGGCAACTTGGTACGGTTATGTGAGGCCGGATACTAGCCATGGTTCATAGTGATCCTAGTGAAGGAGTATACATTGGTTTTGCTTGGGGCTAGATCTCACGTTGTAGCACGGACTTATGTGTTCGTATCCTCGGATTCCAATTGTTTAGCTCATAACTCGGATTTTGGCTTACTTAGTGTTTCGCCACAATCCTTGGTAAAATGTTTTGTCATTCGTTATTTGATAATATGTTTATAACGGAAAAGCCCGATTTGTGGCAAAGGTTTAAATTGTAAAAGTTAACCTCTTTGGAAATATTATCTTTTGATGCAAATGTTTATATCTCTTGAGCTTTATAAAATGTATGTTCTCACCAGGCTTTAAGTCTGACACTTTTTCTCAAATGATATGTATAACAGGTTTCCCTTAGCGGTGGGATGCACTGGGTTTTGAGAGACGAGTTGGGTCTCGGGGCATTTTGAGATGACTAAAGTGTTGATAGTTGGGCATTGTTAAGTCCCATTCTTTTGATGAATTTTGGATTGTCAACTGATGAAATCTAGATAGTTATGTTTAGATTAGTCTGTTGATGAATTCTAAATCCTTACAGGTTTTTGTAAAGTCTTAAGGACTGATACACCTTTTCGAGAAGTTTATAGCAATGCAGATGTCATATTGCCTTATTTATGAAGTTTTAATTTACTCTGAATTTTAGGATGTTACAATCACGCTGTTGGGTGATGTATCCAGTGAACTACTTACAACTCTCACCTATTTTTTAATGGACGAGAATGAAAATAAGTTCCTACTAAAAATTCTTCCCTTGCATATATTGAGGTGGGATAAACATGGGGTGCACCATACAATTCAAATTTTGGGATATGATTACGGGACTGGGACACACATTTTTATTGACAATTTTTCTTGGTTTTACAGGTATTATCATTTAATTCATTGTATGACAGCTAACTTTATGTTTACATATGATGTTGGGAAGCTATGAAGAACAAGTAATTCACATCCGGTTTATGATTATTGATGTTCCAACTAATGGTTGTTTTGGGTTATTGTTACCGTTAGCAAAAAAAGATAATCATCTGAAGCTGGTTTGTTGTTTGGAGTGCACTTAAAGTGCATATTATATATCAAGAGTGGGATGTTGTGTTTTTTGAAGTTTATGTTGTTGGTTTATTCAAGTGTCTATATATTACAAAGACAAATTTTGTTAGATTTTTATGGTTAGAATTTGTGAGAGGGTACAAAGCGATTAAAATTTTACTTGGACATGGTGATAGAACTTATATGAGGTATACCCGATACAATTTTTGGTTTGAAAATTTGGAGTTATATATAGTCAGTCCTTCTAAATTCTATAACATTTCCTTTTATTTGTAGTAAAGTTTTCCCACAGGCTATGGCTTCTTTATAAAGAAAAATTACAAGTAATTCATTGACACTACAAAAATTAAAAGCTCACGGGGGTGTTGGTATTTCAATGGGTTTTGTAGGGTTTGTGCGTTATAATATTTTAAAATATGTTGCAAGTATTTGTTTTATAATAATCAATTAATATAAGGGTAATTTTTTTTATAGTTTGTTTTTATATACTATATATAAAAATCGAATTCAATTATATTTCTAATCCTACAAACCAAACACCCTAAGGGTCCTTTTGGTTTAGGGTCCTTTTGGTTTGCAGGAATGAAATGGATTTGGGGGAATTTGAATTTCAAATTCATTCAATTCCCATGTTTGGTTTGCATTATTGTCCGGATTTGAAATCTCTCAAACATAGAATTTTGAAATCCCAAGTTGTTGGTTAGGATTTCAAGAGATTTCGTAAGATTTGTATATAAATAATGTTTATAAGTGTGTTAAAAACATTTGTTTTCTAATAATCAGTTAAATAAAAAGTAATTTAATTAATTTTATAACTTTTTATAACTTATTTAATGATTTTTTATATAAATAATGGAATTCAAATCAATTTTAAATCCTACAAATCAAACATACAAAAATATTACAAATCCCTTCAAATCCAAATTCCTACTATGAAATCCAATTCATTCCATATATTAGTACCAAAAGTCCTTACACTACCGCGCATCGTGCGGTTCTCATACTAGTTTATTATTCATTTGTTAATTTTTAATGTTAGTGTTTTTAACTTTCATAACCATCTTTGTATAGATGTTTTTTTAATGGTTGTTATTGATTTGTCTATGAGTGAGGTAAGAGGTATTAAATAATATTGTATTTAAGTGATATGAATAACAACCATCTTTATATTGCATTGAGTAATCATTATTGGTAATTACAAAGTCCATATCAACAAGAACTTTTTATTACTTTATTGTCACTAATTAAAAAACAATATATTAAACATTAAAAATGTACAAAAAAAACATATAGAAAAAATCAACAAATACTAAAAAAATCTAGATTTTATTAAATATTCAAAGAAACAAATATAAGATAAATCATTATAATAACACTAAACAATTAAAGTTATTTAGAGCATCTCATTCTATAGTTTTTCTAAAATACATAATCAAAATTTAAGGTCTCTATAAAAAATTACATCAAACTACAACTACTACTTTAAATTTAAAGTTTCTAAAAATATTATAAAAACATGCAACACATTCACCTTCATTGGTGGAAACAATTAAAATAATATATATCTCTCCCAAAAAATAAGTTTTAAAGATTTTTATCTTTTTTTTTTCTTTCTATTTTATCATATACTATAGCATAGTTGTTGTAGATGGTCTAAATCTGTACACTTAGAGCATCTACATTCATGGGCCTTATCAAAAGTCCATAACTTTGCCACATCAGCTTTCTCTCTCTGCCACATCAGTTTTCTCTTTCTTACACATTTCATAAACCTTTCACTCTCAATCATGAACCGGTCCATAGTTTATATAATAAAAATATAATAACAATAATAATAATTTACTATTATAATTAAAAGACAATAATTAAAATACCCTTAATAATTAAAAGACAATAATTAAAATACCCTTAATATAGGAAGATGTAATTTGAAATGATGTAGATAAATTTTTTATAGGTAAAATTGGTAATTAATTTGTGTAGTTGGAAGTTGTAATTAATTTATGTAGGTAAAAAGTTGAAAATTAATTATTAAATTATTTTTAATTGATTTATAAATTATAATATATATAAAAAATTGATTATTTTGACCACAAGGAGCGGTCCTCGCACATGAACCGCTCCATACACGTGGAAGAAACCTTGTCATTCTCAATAATGTGGACTTTGGGTTGAGAAGTTTATGATTGCCACGTGGGATGGACTTTCAAAAAGAAGCACCCACTGTGGATGCTCTTAGAACTCTCAAAAAAGAAAAACCAAGTAGAGGGCATTCTTTGTTGGATGATGACGACGAATGAAGATTGAAAACAAAATTAAACATTAAAATATGAATTAGAAGTTTTAGTTTTGAATTTAAAGGATAAAATATATAAAGAACCTATTAAATTTAAGTTATATATTTAAGTCATTCCTAAAAAAATAATTTTAAAAAATAAATAAATTATTAAAATTCTTATAAATTTAATTCTCCCAAAAAAGATGTATGATAAAACAAAATTAATTAAGAACACAAAAAATAAGAATTGCACGTGGGAGGATTCGATACTGGGTCAGCTGGGAGGCAGCGAGAAACATAAAAGCCAAACATCTTGCCACTGCGCCACTGGAAGCTATTTTCCTTATTTATTGTACTAAAAAGAATATAAAGTAAGTTTATTACAATTAAAAAATTAAAAAAAATATTCTAAGGCCCCCGACGATCGGGGCCCTGTGCGATCGCACCACTTCGCACACCCCAAAGAACGGCCTTGCTGTTGCATAAATTATTTAGGGTTTTTGCTTTTAATATCTATATTCGACCTCGACTGCCACCGAGAACCAAAAAGGTAATGCGAAACAGAGCCTTCAACATCAACAACCAGAGCCTCTTCCACTGGTTCGGTTCTACATTGATGGTCGATTCATGGACTGAACCACGATGATCCAAAATCGATTCAAAGTTCAAAGTAATTAATCTATAGGCTAGGGTTTAAATTTGAATATCCATGGATTCAATCTACTGAATGTTTCTGTTTCCATTGGAATTATGATCGATGTGCAATTCGATTTCATGTTCCTGAATCTCCGTAAAATGATTTTGTTTGCTTGGACCTACAGTCTACATATTTGATTCAATAGTCCTCAATTGCATAAAAACTATCTCTATAGGTTTCGATTCAACAGTTTATGGATTCTTAATCTCATCTTCCTCATCCGGCCTTTGTACTACTTGAATACAGAATATTGAAATAAAAGCTCAGAAGATAGCCTCTGTTTAGTTCCCTCGATAAATCCACAAGTAATTTAACTTCACCATTTTCAAAATCAATTTCTGATTGATCGACTAACTTAAAACAATAACAGAGTGTATATTGGAGATAGGAGGTTTGATGATTACCTGACAGAGATAACTCCTTGATGAAGAAGCTTATATGCACAACTATGATCATAGCTTCCGTACGCCATCTTCCTTCAATTGCTCTGTTAATCCTCCAAGAAAAATCTTCATAAATGCATCGAGCTCCCTCCATGGGTGAAACGATATTCTATTATAGTTTTCAAATGTTTACTAAAACAACCCTTCAACTTGCTACATTTTCAAAATGCTCCTAAAATTATGATTAACGTTTTATGTTATAAAATAATCGAGATATTTATGAAATCAGATATTTATTAGATTTAATCGACGGTTGAGATTGATTTGTATGAATGATATAGTTTGTATTACATATATATTGTGTTGCCTCTAGAGAAATGAAATAACTTCAACAAATAATTATGCTTGGTTTGACAAAAAGAGAAACATGGCAACAACCTTGAATGGTTCATGTGTCGGGAATTCCACACAAAGAAATCCTAGAAGAAAATCAGTAACCAAGTTTAGTTGGTTTTCCATTGAGTCTTGTATATAGGGGTGTGCATCAAGCGGGTCGAAAAAACCCGATAGGATTTCGGATATGAAAATCAAGACTCGAATTTTAGGTTTCGGATTTCGGATTGCTTCTGGTTCGGGTTGGTCGGGTTTCGGGTTGATGTCGACCGGGTTCGGGTATTATTATAATGCAAAAAAAGTATATACAAATTCAATCGATTTTGAGAATGAATTCAATCGATTAAAAGATTGATGAAATCAATATTAAGTTTAGAAATTAGAAAACATTTTGATTGATTATCATTTACAATTTTCAAAAGATAATTAGATAAATAAATATATTTATATAATATTTAAAATATATATATGTATATTATTTAAGGTTTCAGGTGGGTAGGATGGTCAAAGATCAAACCCAACCCGAACCCAAACATCCCCAAAAAGTCGGGTTTCAGATTTTCGGATTTTGGAGTATTCGGTTTTGCACAAACATCTTATTTTCGGATCAAATTCGGGTTTTGGGCTATTCGGGTTATGCACACCCCTATCTGTATGGATAAAACTGTCTGTATGAATTAATTTGTTTATATAGATTGTAAAAGTTTTTTTTAGAGTTTTTTTTCGTAGATGGAATGAGTATGATTTTTAATTGGAAGGGATAAGTTTGGGAAAAAATTGACTTTATATATAAAGCTTCACTCTAGAAGCTTACTAAATAAGTCACTTTTTATATCATTAAGCCAACCAAATAGGTCCAGGCTAGGTCGAGTCCAAATCGGCCCCAGTTCGAGACTTTCATTTTGTAACCAATCCCGACATAACCGGCACCAGTCCCGACCAAAAACCATTGGCCCAATCTTCATGTATTGTAATTGGTCCCTAGAAGCGGTCCCAGTTCCAAGCTAGTCCCAAACTGGTCCCATTTTTTTTTCCTTCCAAAAATCAAATTTGAAGGTATAAACATTTTGTTTGAATCAGGGCTGATTCTGTTATATTTTTTGACAATATGTTATTGAAATACACTTTAAAATCTCTAATTGAGTCATTTAAATACACTTTAAAAATCAATTTTAAAATTTTTTTACACAAAAATGTTATAGATGTTTTTATAATTACGATTTTTGAGATTTAGTATTAGAACACTTGAAAAACTTGAAAAATGTCAAAAAGAACTTGAAATACTAAAAAAAACTTGAACTTCTTGTAAAATACTTGAAAATCTTGTAGAAATATTGAAAAACTAGATATATAAGTTATAAAAACTTGATTTAAAAAAAAGTTGGACCTATGTATAACCGGTCCCAGTTCCGATCCCGAGACAGGACATGATTTTTTCAGAAAAATGTAACATAATCAGGGCTGTCGGTCCATAACCGATCTTGGTCTTAAGCCGATCTTGGACCGGACCTAGCCCATTTTAACCATCTCTAGTTCTCTACTAAACATGCCCAAGTCATCATGAAAGTATCCAATTTTCTATTTGCCCATAAACTAAAACAATGTTGCTGATAATTGTGAAATGGAAGTCATAACCTGAAATCAATATCGAACTAACATAAGATTTTCATAAGAGAAATAAATTTATATCTTATCATAATTTCTAACATAAATAGAAAAAGCAATAATGTTTTAAAAAGTGCTCACACGTCTTATGCTAAAGAATATACATTTCAAGAGCATCTCCAACAACATCGCTAAAATAGAAAAAAATTGGCTTTTTTTTGCTATTCCTCTCCAACAACTTTGCTATATGATTTGCTAAAATAGAGAAAGATCAAAAAATCTCTAAATATAGAGAATTCTCTATAATCTCTAAATTGGAGAGACCAAATATTATTTTATTCAATCCAACCAATAAGATTCAATTTTTAACATTTTATTTTAAGTTTTTTTTAAAAGTGTATTGGGATAATAAATTATGGAATATTATAATATAAATAATGATTGATTCTCTAAAATAAAAAAGTTGTTGGAGTTAGAAGAAAATGTTTTTTGAGATTTTAACTTTTCATTCTCTATTTTAGAAAAAATTTAGCAATGCTTTTTTAAGATGCTCTAAATATTCGTTATATGACTTTTTATATAATAATCATTTAATACAAACAATAAAAAAATGGTGCTAATTGAAGAAAGATTCTGTTCAGTAAAATACAAGCAGGTAGTATTTCAAAAAATGATAATATTTTGAAACTAGTTTGTCAGCCGGCTCCTGATGCTACCTTCAATCTAATATATTTAAAATTTTAAACCATCTAAAAATCATGAAAATCAATTTGTATATGTTATTTCATACGGAAATTGGCTCAAATAACCAAATTACATTGGCATATTGGTCTCCTAATCACTTCTCTCCATCATTTACCAAAATAGACCTAGGTCCGCAATGGCGGACCTGCAGGTCCTCTACCTCCACCATCCTCTGTTGTCGTTGAGTGAGATCGTGACACGTGACGAAATGGCGGACCTGGGTCGAGTGGCGGACCTGGCTTGGACCGACAATTTTTTTTGTCTTTTTCTGGAGGTAGCGGACCTGCAGGTCCGCCATTGCGGACCTAGGTCTATTTTCGTCAATAAGGTAGAAAAATGGCTAGGAGACCAATATGCCAATGTAATGTGACTCTTTGAGCCAATTTCCCTATTTCATATATGAAGTACTTTTATAAATTTAATACAACATGGATTATAGTTTAAAATCAATTAGGAGCATTTATGGTCCAGTTTGAGCGGTTTAACCTTACAGACTATACTGTAACGATGGTTAAATTCTTTTTCTAAATCGAACAGTTTGACAGCAAATTACCAAATCGGTCAAACCGAATCACAAAAAAAGGTCTAGTCTAACCAACTTGATCCTATTATAGGCATTAAACCAAAAAAAATAACATTTATATTCAAAATAAAATTATTAAAACATTTATTAAAAAAATATTATATCAAATTATAAAAGAAACATCTATCTCCAAAATTAGGAAAAACATGGAACAAGCTGATAAAAAATAAAACAAGTCAACCAGCAATAGATGAAATTTGTACGAACATGGAGCAAGTCGAAAAACAATTTGGGATATTGAATATTAATTTTTAACAAATTTTGGAATTTGCCGGTTTAGGGAGGACGAACATGTGTATACCATGAAAAGTAAATATAATTAACACATGAGTACGTTGGCGGTTGGTTCGGTCCAAACTGATCAGAAGCGTTTAAACCGCAAATCGGATCGGACCGGACCAAGCGGTTTGGAAATTTTCCAGATCGGACCGTTAGACCGCTCAAACCGCCAAAAGTTATCCTGTTTGACTTACTTCGACCGGTTTAAACGATTCAACGGTTTTTTAAACATCCCTAAAACCAATATCATGGATCGTTTTGGTTCATTATCACAGGTTTAGTTTTCACGTATGTTTTTTCTTGTATTAAAAAAAAGGAAACCAGTTTTCACACTTTTTAATTTACTGCAAATCCGTTTAAAAAATAGACATCCTTCTATTGCTTCTTATAGCCTCTTCAAATTTCAATTTGTAGGCTTTCAATCACTTCATTTTTCCATTAAATGTTTCATGGCATGCAACACAATAATTTACATCTGGTTGCTATTTTTCACGAACTCGATCAATTCGATTTACAGCCAAGCATTCTACGATGCAACATCTTGCAGCAAAGATGGTTATGCACCAGGAACAACCTACACTTGCACTTATAACACCACCCAAACCAAGATTTCTTGCCAAACTTTCTTGATTTTCCGATCAAACCATCGATTTCCGACCATCTCTGCCATCTCCGCCTTGTTTCGATCACCACCCACCACCTTGCTCCGCCTAAACAACATCGACCACACTTCCGAACTCCTCGTTGTCGATCGAGAAGTTCTTATTCCCGTTGCTTGTTCTTGCGGATCCGGCGAGTTTTTCCGGGCTGGAATCAACTACACGGTGCCGGAAAACACGACGCTTTCCGACACCGCTTGTGGGGTTTTCGAGGGATTGGTGAAAACGATCACGCTTGTCGAAGAAAACCCGAATGTGGAAGATGTTGTTAAGGTTGGTTTTGTTCTTAATGTGCCCTTAAAATGTGCTTGCCCTAATGAACCCTATAAGTATTTGGTTACATACCCTTTGGTTTCAGGGGATTCTGTGATAAAAATTAGTACAAAGTTCGGTATTTCAGAAGACGATGTTTTGCGAGTTAACGGTTTACATCCCGACACGACCGTTTATCCGAACTCGACCATTTTGATACCGTTGTATTCGGAACCCACGATTAATCTTAGTGTCCCGAACCTTCAACCGCCAACTCCCGGATTTCTCCCGACAAAACCCGTGGAACGAAATGTCAAACCCGCGAAACTCAAGAAAGTGTACATTGTTGTTTCGATCATCGGGTTCGGTTTGGTGCTAGCGATATTGATTGTGACGGGTTTGTATGTAAACGCGTTAAATAAATGCAAACGCGACATTTTGGTCATACCTTCGATGCAGCGGAGCTCGTTTACCTCTTTTTCCACGCCTCGAGTTAGCTCCCCACGATCACGGCAAAGCCCGATCACGAGAAGCTCGCCGAGCTCGTGTTTGTCTCCTGATCTCCTTGCGGGGATAAAATACTCTTTGTATAATTTCACGATCGACGAAATCAAAAGAGTCGCAAGGGATTTTAACGAAGAATGTAAAGTGAGCAAAAACGCTTATCGAGGGTTGTTCGACGGCGTCCAAGTTCTAATCAAAGAGATTGAATTCTCGGAAATTCGCCATGTAATCGACCTCTACTCGAAAATCAACCATGTGAATGTCGTGAAATTGATCGGGGTATGTTACAACGAATCTTCGTGGTCGTATCTTGTATTGGAGCATCCGGAAAAAGGGAGTTTACGGGATTGTTTGACTAATTCGTCGAGTTTGACCTGGCATCGAAGGACTCAGATCGCGTTCGATGTCGCCATGGGGTTACATTACCTACACTACTGCATCGTCCCTCCGTACATGCAAACGGGACTCAATAGCGGAAACATTTTCGTGACGTCAAAGTGGAGGGCAAAGCTGACAATCTTGTCAAGAAACACAAATCTCGTACTGCAAATTGGATCATCCAATTTGGAGTACGAGAACTTTGATGCTCTAAAGGCATCAGAGAAAGAGAATATTTTGGAATTCGGGATGGTTTTGCTCGAGATTTTATCGGGAAAAGTAAAAACGGACGAAAAATCGATCGGTTTTTTGGGAGGGGAGGGGAGTGAGAGAGGATGTTTTGATCATTTGAAGAGCTTTATGGACCCTAATTTAAAGGAGGACTACCCTTTGGCTGAGGCATTGTGTTTAGGAGTGTTGGCTAAAGCTTGTGTTGAATGTGATCCTTTTCATAGGCCATCTATGGAGGATATCCTTAAAGTCCTTGCTAGAATGGTGTAACTAATTCAAAGGGTATGAAATACAGTTTTAGGGGTATTTTTGACATTTTCAATGTAGATATGTGTTATTATGCTTATATTATATACATAAAAGTACAGAGAGGTGTTCAATCGAGAAGACGGTCAATTTGCGAGAAAGAAAAAAAATCACATGTAATCTGCACACTTCATGCGAACATGTAGTACATGATACAAACACGTCGAGCTGACATTGCGCTGTGGTGGCTTTTCCCGCTACCATGGTCACGTTGACCAGGTCATCCACATCCTTTTGGACATGTTGCAACATGTGATTTTAGTTTATCATTATATATCATCCGACCCTTCTTACAAATTGACTGACTTCTCGCATGATCTTCCATCTCTTTCTCTCTCTATATATGTTTATGTACACACGTATGTATACGTTATATAAGTATAGATATGACTGTAAGGTCAGGTTCAAGAAAAAACCTTAAAAAAAGGGAAAACTAAGGAACACCCTGGTGGTCCTTAATCTGAACGGTATACACTTGTGTATACAAGTAATTTGTAACATGCACATGTGCATAAAAACCAAAAAAGTAACTTCATTTATTTGTATGCACAAGTGCATACTGTTCAGATCAAAGCTGTCAGGATGTTCCCCAGTTTTCCATTTTTTTGAGTTTTTTTTTGAATCTCCCTCTATGACTGTATATATCATAATAGGTGTTGATACGTTTCAACTGTTTTTTAACAGAAGTATGTATGTTGAGTGGTTTTATTTTATCTTATATTTTTATTAATTAACGAAAAATGATGTATTTTAAATAATCTTCCATTAAAATCGTTGTGATTTGGGGTTAAAATACGCTCTTTTATGTATTAGAGCATCTCCAATGGTAAATATAATGACTTGATAAAAAGGTTGAGAATCACTTGATGAAAGAAGTATCCATTGGAGCAATGACTTGAAGAATCACTTGACATCCAATGACTTGGTGGATGTCAAGTGTTTGAAGATTTATAAAATGTTTATATTTGATCCCTCAACAATAATAGATTTACATTTTTTATTTTACGCTTTCATTTAATAATAATTCATTTATTAAATATATAAAATAATATTATTATTATTAACAAAATACATTATTGGAACGCTTTCGTAAATATCAAAAATTAAAAAAAAACACAAAAATTAAATACTTTTGTTTTTAGAAATCAACAAATGTTGACGGAGAAAATTAAGAAGAAATATGGAATTTAGGTTTACTTTCAGTTTTTCATTATCGTTTTGTAATATTTTTATTAAATTTTATGTTATTGTTGTATAATATTTGTTTTAAAAAACGTATTTGTGCTTTAAATAACGACAAATAATGGAAGGAGTTTTATAAAACATTTCAAATAGATGAGAATAGTTTATATATATATATATATATATATATATATTAAAAATGAATTAAAAATGCAAAAAAAAGCTTTAGAAAGACTTGACTATTAGAGTAGTAATTTGAAGATGACATTTTGATGACGTGACAAATAGATCAAGTCTTTAAAAGACTTGACCATAGCAGATGCCCTTAGATTTCTATGTCGTTTCTTATTTGTCCTTTTAAATGATTCCTTTGGAACCTCATGGGATATGGACAACCAATGCCAGTTAGGTAATAGATTGGCTAGAAGTTGATATATAATATATATAATCAACATATTTTTATATATTTTATTCTACATGTATATGTAATACAACAAAATAAATTAAATCATATATGATTTTAGAACTATAAATTAAATAATAATTGACCCAAATGCTTAATTATTTCGATGGTCGTCTGGTCTATAAAGCTTCAACCAACGATTATTCAACGCTTGAACTGGCCTTGCATTAACTTCTGCCTCCTGTTACATCATATACATGTACATCATAAATAACAGATCACATGCACTTCCACTAAATTTCAATAAATACCGAATGGAATGAAATACGTAAAAACTTACATCATGAACAGCTTCACGGATCACATGCACTTGTTCTCGAGAAGCCGTTCTCACCTGATGAATTTCAAAACAAAACTATGTTTTTAATATATAATATATATGAGGTTTTACTTGGTTATGATACGATAAATATTCATGAAAAATGGTATTAAGAAAATGAATTGTTACCTTATTAACCATGGTCCAAATAACATTTTGGGTGCATGGAGGAGTGGTAAGTGAGCCAATATATCGATAGTATTTTCTACTCCCAATTTTTATGTCTCGTGGGTTAATTATTCCCACTTTTGTTTCAGCTCCTTTTGTATCAGCCAATACTTTCAAATATGGTTCCAACTGGTTTTAAATTAATCACCAAAATACAAATATCAAGATCTTATATCATTTAAAATACTATAGGTTAAAATTTAATAATTAATATATTGAGAAAAAGATTTATGAACATATATATACCACTGATAGAAGAGAGTCGGGACGACCGATTTTGTACATGATTCCGATCACAGCAATCTTTCCGTCTGTACTTTCGTGTACTAAGTGAAGCTCTAGATTGAACCTGTACGCATAGCAAAAATTGACGTTTTCTTACAAACTTTCTTTTGAATTCGAATAGAAGAGAATAAAATGAAATTTATTTTATTTTATCGCTGGTACCTTCGGCCATTGACGGTGTGTTCGGTAGGGGTGTGCCAATGGAGTTGGTTAAGCTGATACTCGGTTCCATTTACATGAATATGCCCGGCTCCCCCGATCCATCTCAACTGTATTTAATTTGTTCATAATAAAAGATTAATAATTACTTAATACATTAGGGATATATTCAAATAAGAAGTGTAGATATTTTGATAATCTAAGAACCAAAATTCATTACTTATTCATTAATATATAAATGTCGTGATAGATATTTATGATGAAAATTATTCATAGTGCATACCATCATATCATGTCCCCGATTAAGAAGAGTTGCATTAGCAGGTTTATAATCTCGATCAAGCTTTCCAAGTTTCGAAGTGGTTTGAACCCTTTCGTGCGTGAGATCGATTGGAGATTGCAGGTCTCCATGGTTACACATGCTCCATTCGGGATGAATCTCTCCCCAATGATCCGGCCCGTTGTGACTGTTGACGTCGTAACTAAACTCATGTTCATCATCTGCGCATCGATCATATTTTAATTACGAACACGAAATATATATATACACACACACAATTAAAGAGTTATAAATATAAACAAAAATTGAAGACAATCTATATTCATATTGAATAAAGACTCACCAACTTCTTGACATAAAGCAAAAGGTACTGCAAAGGAGATGATGAAAAGAGCAATGAAGATTGAAGAAAACCATAACCTTTTGTTATCCATTTCTTTCTGCATATATCAAATCTTTTAGGGTATTTTTATAAGTTATATCAATGCTTGCTTGTCTATATATATATATATAGAACCTTCCCATGTACACCCATATATATATATATAATAGAGAGATAGAGGGAGATGAATGTGGTGAAAAGGAAAGTGTGAATGTGGAGAAATGGGAGTTTGGTCTTGATCAAAGACCATGATTTTAATTAATTAACATTATTAAAGACTTGAAGTTTGTTTGATTGTAAATTGTGAGTGTTTTAGAAAGTTCTTCATGGGTTTTGGCAGGTGAATTTTGAAGACTGACAATATAGAAATTAAGACATGTCAAATTGACAACAGTAAGGTGTGGTGTTTTAAAAAAAAAAAAACTTTTATTTGTCGTCAGATTCGGTCAGACATAAGACAATTCAGATCGTTTGTTTTTTCCTCTTTTCAAAGCCTTTAACCCTTAATGTCCTCTGATGAATTAAGTGATAACCTAACCACTTAATTACCTCTTATTTCCGTCCAACACTATTAATTCTTTTGATTTCAACTTCAGTTTTAGCCCACATGCACCCCAAATTTGCAAAAACGCAAAACATTAAGATTGTAATTATGTGTGTTGGCTTCCAGAACATCTTGAATCGCTTAAATCGGGTCTTCGTGTGTGAGATATGATTAAAACTCCACAACCTCACAAATCTACCGACATCGTTCTTTTGTTTATTTTTTTTCGTTTCGTCATGCGATCATTGTTGCTTATTTCAATTGACGTATTTAAGTTGAATTTTTTAGGGATAAAATAGACGATTATACACATTCAAACATTTGTCAGTTTACAAAAAAAAAAAAGTCTTATTGATTTAGATTTCTGACTTCAACACCACCTCTTAAAAATTAGAAGTGAAATCAAGCTTCAGACTTCAGCACAACTTAAAAAATAAAGGCCACCAAAGAATACAACTCGTAAAGCTGTTGGTACCTAGAGGTTTCATATTGTCTACACGTACGTGTATACATATATAAAAACATATTCTTTTTTCTAGAGATTTTTTTGGGAAGGGTGTCTAGGCTATGCCTAAACCAATCCATTGGCAAATTATGACTGTAAGACATCAGTACTGATTAAACCTCAGTGACCACAATTGTTGTGTACGCTTGGATTCGAACCCCGGGCAGATGGGATATTCTACCACATGCCCCAGAACCTTAACCAGTACGCCACAATCATTGTGGTTTAGAGATGTTTTTTTTCTAAAGAGAAATTAAACGGTGTTCCACATTCTCTGACATGATATTAGAGCCGACGTCAAATATCACCTTGGATTCTACAGAGTACATAGTCTTTCGACTCTATTCTTAGAGGCATCGTCTATCCCACTTTTGAGGTACATGTTAGAGTATCAAATCAGCTAAACATAAACTACCTGACATGTATTAGAGCATATCCAGTGGGCTCTAAATATGAAAAAACCTCACTCCAATGGACTTTCTACATTGGCTCCATATATTAATTTTCATTATCTCACTCCGTAAAATTTATTCTACATTATTTTATTCAATACGTATGTACATCATGTCATTTTTTTATCTTATTTTAATCGAAAAGTAAAAACAATAGTATTATACTAATGTATATTATAACACACAACCACACATCAAGTTAATGAATGTATATTTGATGAGCCGAATGCTTGAGAAAAGACACGATTTTTACGATGTAATCAAATAGAATAGAGAGTGCACCACACAACCGCCATCAAAAAGACCTACACGGCCATGAAGTAAAAAATGAATTAACGAAAACAAAAGCACAGAACGATCCAAAGTGATTGGTATATTTGAATAAGATTATTTTGAATCTGGAACTAAATCAGGAAAAATCCAATCTTTTTGGAGACTCTGTTACACCTTTGATTACAACGCAAAGGGAGCATGGGCGGAGCTAGGAATTTTAGATAGGGGTGGCTCAGCCGTAGTCGTACTTTGTTGTAAAACCTCAAGCCTTCTGAATGGTGTGAGACATGACTTGGTGGTGATGTCAAACCTAAAGTCTAAAGAGTTACGACAAGAGCTCAACGTTTTCTAGGACACGATTTATGGCAACAAATATGTATATCGTATACACACATATGTTTTCTTCCATTACTCAACGAATTAACGATATCAACATTATAAATTAGATTATATACTATAAACCACAAAGTAAGAAAAATAAAAAAACTGCGTTACAAAAATTGCGCATTAGGCCATGACATGCCACATATTTAACATGGCTCCAGACACTAGTCTTGAGCCATGGTGCACCATGAGTCCATGACGGTTACATTGGCGAGTTTTTTAGAGCACTCATTAACTAACACCGTTATCATTTATCATGATTTAAATCCAAATATTAAGTCAAAGATATATTGTACTCGGATTGCATTGAAAAAAGCATCCAAAATAATCACCAATTTTTCACAAAATATACTATTCAAATCTAAATTACTTAAGCTTTAATAAAGAATTTAAATACTTCAATCTTTCTTTTGCTAGTGCAAAGACATTTGAGGGGGACTAAGGGGTTGTTCGTTTGTGGCTTAATGAGCTGTATAATGGATATGGCTGATTCGCACAACCATATCCAAGTGTTCGGTATTGGTTGAATCGGTCAGCCCATGGTTGAATCAGTCAACTAGAATTTACTTGTCCTTTATATTCAACCATCCAAAAGACACTCATACCCCTCATTCCCTCAACCCTCTATGAAAAACTCTCATTCCCTCACCCCTCTCTGGAAAACCTTCAATACCCACAACCGTCGGAGCCACCACCATCGCCGCCGCCGTTGGAGCCACCACCACCACCACCGACGCCTCCGCCACTGACTGATACCACTACTGCCGGAGCCACCATCACCGCCGGAGCCACCACATTAGATCGAGATGAAGACCCACGACCACTACCAAGAAGGTCAGATCGAGATGAAGACCCACGAATGGTTACGAACAACCCCTTATTTTCTTCTAGACAATGAAAGGCCCACCAAAAGAAAAAAGAAGAAGAAGAAGGGAAGGTCGCTCTATTGAAGTTTAAATGGATTTGCAAAGGATTTTTTTTTTCTTTTTTAATTTTGGTTCATAGCTTCCTTTAGAAGATAGGGAAATAAAAACAATGAATTTCTATGTACAATACTTATCACTTGTATAATATATTTTTTATTTAAAAAACAATTAAATTAATATCTTTTTATCATTCAATAATTTATCAAATAATTATTTCATTTAATAGACTAAGGGGTAAAATGGTCATTTTTGACATTTAGACTGTTTATTCAGCACAAAGAACAACAACTTATCTGTTAACACTCAGACAACTATATCCATACATGTCTTAACAGAAAATGAACCGAACAACACCTAAGAACCAACCATTATTTGGGGTTGCTTATTAATAGAAAATTGCTTTTATACTATTGTATATATGAAGCATTTGGCCAACAGTTAAGGGGGGCTGAGCACTACCCTGTCCCCCTACCAACTACACCTCTGAAAGGGAGATAACAAATATACATATATACAAACTATCGAGTTGTAGTTTTACATTTGTTGATTAAAGATTCTGAACAACGTAATATTGGACCCCAAAATTTTGGGATCCTGTTCAAAATTACACATTTAACATGCTAAAAAACGATCATGGACTAAATATCGCTGTAATACTTGTTTTCTTTTCGTTGGATTAAAAAGAAAAAAAATTGTTTTTATCTTAAAATAAAATCTTGAATAATGGTATGTCAAATCATTGAAAGAATTCAAAACATGACCAACTTTTTCTGACTTAAAAATGGAGGACTCCACTCACTTTTATTGAATTTAACACAATATCTGCCATCGTTTTCTTCTTCTTATTCTTCTACTTCTTTTTTTTATTGAATTTCTAGAGTTTCATCATTTATTTCTAGAATGGAAACACACGGTTGTAACTATTGCTAGTAAACTTATTTGAATAAACAATTGAAACATAAACTTTTGATTTGAATAACATCCGACTATTTTTTACAATTCTCGTCGTAATACTAAAAGAGAAAAAGCTTCATTTGAGTTCTTCTTCCAATTATTTTAACCTTCATAAAAGGGTTTGACCTAGTTTGTTGTTACTTTATGACGGGTTGGGTTGTTTAGTAGTTTACATAAAATTGTAAAATGAAATACGATAAATACTACTAAGAATATACAAACGTTTAGCGAACCAAGAGGTTGTTTGGTTAGCACTTAGCAGTGCTAGGGCTGTAAACACTACAAAAATGACCACTATCAGCGAGGGAAAAATCCGTCGCTAATCCCTAGCTAAAGCTGATAGTTCGTGGCTCAAATAGGCCTAGCTGATGCTATTAGCGACGGATCAGCGACGGACATCAACGACGGATTTGCGAGGGACAAGTATCAGTGAGAGATTAACGAGGGATTAGTATCAGCGACGGATTAGCGAGGGCCCTTATTAGCTACATATTAGCGAGGGCCTTTATTAGCAACGAAGTAGCGAGGGATTTGTATCAGCGACGGATTAGTATCAGCGATGGATTAGTGAGGGCCCTTATTAGTGAGGGATTATGTAACACCCCGATTTTCTAAATGTATCACTTCAAGTTAATTCAGAAACCGATATATTAAGGAAAAATAAGATATTTAATTTTGGACTTGAATCCTAGACTTTATAGCCTTGATGGATGAATGATTCAATTACGAGTCCAACGGTTCTTTCCGGAGCGAAAACGGAGCTATAACGAAGAAGTTATGACCGAAACAGGATTTGACCAAATAAGAAGAAAAATCAATTTCAAAAGTGGGCCAAAATCAGTGGCTGAAGTACCTTGTTATGTGGGTTGCTGAAGCTGAACCCACGGAGCAACCTACCAGAATGAAAATTAGTGTACCTTGTTATGTGGGTTGCTGAAGCTGAACTCACGTATCAACCCACGAGAATGGTGTTGGACGTTTTTTTATACATTATTTTCCCCAAATATTTCTCATTTCTCATCTTCTTCATCTCAAAATTTCTCTCCCAACCCTTCCCTTCACCTACTTCTTCTAAGATTCTTTCAACCACCAAATCATCACCAATTGTTGCTAGAGTTAAGAGTATCATCCAAGATTTCGGTTTGGAAGCTTCACCACCCTCTCCATCTTCAACTTCTCCAAGTTTTATCTTCTTGGATCTAGGGTTCTCTATTTTCTGGGTTTTTGGTTCAAAACCTTGAAGGTGAGTTTACTAAACTTTTGTTAAAACTGGATACACATCATATTTGCTTAATTGTTGTTATTATCACATATTTGCTCAAAATGATCATCTTTACGGGTTTATGTATTTGATGGTATTTCCATGAGATTATGTGAGATATATGTATATGAAGTGTCATCCCATGATTTACTCTATGTTGTGTAATTATTTGGGGATTTCCATTATGTGTGCCCACAATGGGTATTGGACATGAATAAGGAATATATGTTGGTATATCATGATGATTTCCATTTGGAATATATTCTTGGTGATATTGTATCTACAACGTGGCTATGTGGATGTTTAAGTCTTATGTTGGACTCATGCTATTAGGAGGGTGATATTGTACCTATGGTTGGTATTGAATTATATTTGGTTGAAATATACCTAAGGACCTCCTATATGCTTTATGTTGGACGAACCAAGTCAAGGACACAAGGAGGATGTAGTCGTAGGCGCCACCGTGATGGTATGTGCTTAGACCTCCGCCACTCGGATAAGGTGGAATTTTCGGGTGTGCCGGGCCTTTGGGGTGCGCCTTGTTAAGGGCATCAAGGTACATCGACTCTGGGGTGGAATTGATTGGTGCTACGGGTATCCCCCGTTGACTCTATACATGTGGAAAATTGGTTAACTGCTGATAAGAAATGTATATGTTCTACCATGCTATTTATTGTTCAACTCACTAGGCTTTTTGGCCTAACACTTGTTTGGTGTCGATGTGTATCTCAGGTTTTAGCGGCACCGGTTCTAAGCGGGCATAGTGCTTGGGTGAGAGATTTGGAAATAATGCAATTGGACTTACTTTTGGTAGGAGAACCTTTGGGTCTATAAATGACTCCCTTATTTGTAATCTCTTTTCTAGTTATGGAAATTAGATTAGTTGATGGTTATTTATTGTCCGTTTAATTACGATTGTATTTAAACAGGTTTGTGTATTTTCCCCATTTTTGGGAGGCTATTGCTTTGGCAATTTTAAATACCGCATGTCCGTTTTTCGGATTTTCTGTTATCCCTATTTTTAGGGTGTTACATATTAGTATTAGCGAGGGCTGGTATTAGCGACATAATTATGAGGACATTATTAGCGACGGATTTGCGATGGATCCGCTAACTTTTATGACAGATTTCCGTCGCTAAAATATATATTTAAAAAAAATTAATTATTAATTTTTTTGGAAAAAAATTGAAGTTTTACTCAGTTCTACATTAATAACGTATTTATTTTGTAATACCCGTAATTTTGGTAAATCCTCATCCTACACCTTGCTTATTTATTGCCATCAGTTTAAACCTTAGTTGGAATTCTTTCTTGTAGAATTGGAGTTTTGCATCGGGAGCGCGTCGGGTTAAAAGTCAAGTTTGGTCCTGGTACAGTTTGGGCGATTGTGCCCGCGACTGTGACAGAGTGTCACTCTTGCGGTGCTTGTACCGAGAGTGGGTGATAACGGGCGATAGTGCCCGCGATTGTGACAGAGTGTCACTCTCGCGGGGCACTCTCACGGTGCTCGTACCGAGAGCGGGGCATGGAGGGCGATTGTGACAGGATGTCACTCTCGCGGGGCACTGTCGCCGGTGAGGGACAACCTGGTTATTAAATACGATTTTCATCCCATTCTTATTAAAAACTCAAACCCTTCTCCCCATTTTCTCTCCCAACCGAACCCTTTGCATTTGTTATTGATTTTTGAGCATTTGAGGCACCAAGACTTGGAATTCCAAGTGATTCTTCTTCATCTAGCAAGATTTTAGAAGCTAGAACTAAGATCCTCTCATCTCCATTTTCTTCATCACATTTCTAGGGTTTCATCCAACCTTTTTATCATTTTGAAGATTGGAAGTTTGTGGCTCATTTTGGTGACCTAGAAGTGTTTTGGGTGGTGGATACAAGTTATGGTTAAGGTAATCTTCTACTTTCTTCATCTTTGGAAATTAGGGTTTTGATATAAGTTGAGATCTTCATATAAATGTTTGGGGACCGATTATATATGGTTGAAAATGGATATTTATGGTTGGAAGTTTATGGATCTAGGTTTTTGGAAGATTTGGCTTGAGGATTCAGATTTCTTCAAGGAAGCTCAAATTGGGGTAAAATCTAGATTTAGCCTAAATCTAGCAAGGTGAGCTCAAGTTGATTTGTGAAAATTGTGTACATACCAAAATGTCTATTTTAAAATGTTTATATGTTTTTAATGAAATTATTAACTGTTGACTTATTTGATGAATTTCGATTATTTGAAGTGTCTAACTTTATAAACTTTGTAAAACACCCACTTTTGGGATTTTGATAAACAAATCATATATTTTGATATCTTAATGATTTATTTCATGGAAGTAGATTTTTGAGTATAAATGTATTTTATTGTGTGTTTTGGAGAAATGTTTGATTTTATGTTATGGGACATTTTGAAAGGATAAATGTTATAAACTCACTTAGAAAAGGATTTGTCCCAATCTAAACTATGTTGGGGTTATTTATGTATTTTGGAACGTAGGTTTGCATAAATGCGGGTTGCTTACGTTTTATTGTATTTTATGGCTTTTACAAATGGTCAGGTGATTTGGTTGAGCCTATGGCTCAAGTTTTTGACTCTGTTGGGTCTTGGGGACATTTGTCTGATTTTAATAGCTCACTGTAGAGTTTTGGTTATGATTTGCATTTATTGCATTTTATTTGAGAATTACATGATTTGGATGTGCTAGTTCATTCAATTGGAGTCATGTAAAGTTCTAGATTGTAGTGCAATGGATCCATAGGCACGATGTTCTTAATGTCCCGTTTTGGACAAGTTCACCACTTTGGCACGGAATAGGCATCGGGTCACCATGGTAAGTAAGGTGTGGACCTATATGGTTGGGAGCGTCCCATGGGCAGTAAGGTGTAATTCCATTGTGCATAAGTTCTCGTTTTGGAACTGAGTTCCTGTTTTAGAACTCTCAAGAATAGACTCAGAGGAGTTGACTTGATGTTTTCTCAAAGTATAGATCCAGAGGGGTTGAATTTGAGTCTCCACGAGCAAAAGATCCAGAGGGGTTGAGTTCGATATGTCTTATGAGTACGGTCCATACGTTTTGGTTTTCTACATATTTATGTGACCTACTTTTGTGTTCCGTTGTGTACAATGTAATCGGGTCTCCCCCGTCACCAAAAGGTGTTGTTTTGGGTATGGAGTTTTATAATCCATGTTTTCGGTGACGTTTTGAGTATGAGTTGTTATCCATGTTCTAAGGTTTTGAATATTGAATCTTATCCATGTTTTTGGATGTTTTGGATGATAGAGTTTATCCACGTTTTTCAGTGTTCGGTTGTTAAAGTATAAGTTATGTTTTGTGTGAGTTTGGGTTTTAAATTTATATTCAAAGGAACGTTTGTATCGTGGTTTTAATCATGAAAATGATGAATGTTGGAAAAGATATTGCTTTCAGTCTTAATGTATTTTATTTTGGGAAAGTCACGTTTTAAATAACACTCTTAAGGTTTATTATTTTACATATCTATGATGAAAACTCTTGAGCTCACTAGGCGTTAAGCCTAATCTTTTTATTTGTCGGCATGTGCATTAGGTTCTAGTTGGGGAATGGTTCTAGCAACACTATGAAGAGATGAGCACTAGTTTTACACGAGGGTGAGTAGTTTGGTGAAGTCTTCCGCATCTTGGAGATAGTGACTGTTATTGAGTTTTTAATAACCCGTCCCTATTATAGATTGTGTATAAAGATTGAAATGTGTTTATTGAAGTTAAAACTTAAATTGTTGTTGTAGATGAATCAATTATCGATGTATTTAGAAAATTTTAAATTAGTTGTTATTTCCAGATTTGAGGGTGTCACATGAAGGTTTTTGTACACCCTTACTATTGATCACCCAAAGGATTGCACCGAGCTAAGCTCTTGTG
Organism: Arctium lappa; assembly: GCA_023525745.1. NCBI lineage: Eukaryota > Viridiplantae > Streptophyta > Magnoliopsida > Asterales > Asteraceae > Arctium > Arctium lappa. The sequence continues at coordinate 12,047,875 of CM042056.1, read as the reverse complement.
GTTCAATTTTGACATGTTATTGCACATGTAGGTTGGTTTCATTACTCGGAGATCTTAATAAGCTTTTTTTATAATCGACAAACAGTAACCTATTATATTGATATATATAAGAACATTTCCAAATTCCAACAGTTTTTCTATAATTTATCCAAAATAGATAAATTAAAATTATTTTTCTAAAAAAAAAAAAATCATTCAACTCTAACATTTTTTTTTTCATTTTAGGGATTTCAAAATTAATTTTTACATTAATACCCAAACAAACTTTTTAAACATTATGAGTGTACCTATGTGATGCATGTTAGATTTAGTAACTGATTTTTTTTAATTTTATTTTGTAATGTCTTTTTTAAGGAAATAGATTAAGGGTTGGGTTTACGTGAGACCAACCTGTTCTCGTGAGACCCATAAGACCACGTCTTTGCACTTGAAACTTCACAGCAAAACACTGTAAAGGTAAAAAAAATCTGAACCTTTACAGTAAAAACTCCGTAAAGGTTACTTTCACAGTATTTTACTGTGAAGTTTCAAGTGTAAAAATATGGTCTCACGGATCTCACAAAAATAGGATTGTTTCATATAAACCTAAGTCAATAGATTAATTGTTAAGATAAAGTCTTAAAAAATATCAAATATTGGGCTATTTATTTTGTTAATTTAATATTTGGAAATAATAGTAGAGGTTTACAAAAACTTTGTCTAACATTTAAAAAAAAAACTCAAAATAAGAATATTTAGAAACATAAAGGTTTTGTATACATTAATTTATATTAATATTTTATAAATTGTACTCTAAAAAAAGTATAGGTTTGTAACAACAAAAACTTAAATGTTTTACGACATAGTATAAACTATAGATGGCGATGTTCAACTAATTTTGAAACAAACTTTCTATAAATCGGTAATATTCTAACAAACAAGTGTTTTTAAAATAAAATTACAAATAATTACCACATATGTAATATAGATATTTTGTAAAATCAAATTATAAACGATTAAATTATCTTTTTACAAATCTCTATCTATCTATCTATCTATCTATCTATCTATCTATCTATATATAGTGGAATGATATTTTACAACCCTGAAAAAGATTGCAACCCTTGCAACCCACATCTTAACCGTTGGATTCAAGATCGACGGTTATTTTATTTTTATTTTTCTGTTTTTTTAATTAAAAATATTGGGTCCCATATCTATTGTAACCGCCGATCATGAATCTGACGGTTAAGATGTGAGTTAAAAAGTTTGCAACATTTTTAAGGGTTGCAAATGAAACAAAAAAGAAACCACGTCCAATGATGTGGCCTCTCCTTAGGCCAAAGAACCCTTTTATCTCCCTCAATCAAAATTTCTCTTTAATTTCTTATTCCATCCTTCTATCTTCTCCTCCTTTTGTAACAGTCGGCTTTTCACGTCTCCTCTTTTTCCAAAATTATCTCCCTGCTTACGAGTCCCGACTTCTCCCACGAAGAGGGATGTTTGGGTTTAACTAGGGCTTTCTTTCAACTGCCCCCTCCCCATCCATTCTTCAGTTTTCTTCCAATTTGATTGATTTGCAATGAGTCGCTTCTTATAAAGCTTTGAGCAATTGATGAATTGTATTCATAATATCAACCTATTTATACACGAAATATGAAAAATGAATTTACATAAGAAAGGAAACTAAAGGCTAAAAATACTAAGATATTATTACAATTAATTTAAATTGATTGATGTAATCCCTAACATTAATCCTTGATTGATATGATAATCAATCATTGATTGATATGTTGACACTTCTTGAGATCACTCAATAACATCCATCAAGCGCCGATTAGAGCTTCCTCCACATCTACCATTCTAAACCAATCCCTTCTCCTTTCCTCTAATCGCTTTAGAGCTTCAATTTGATTGGCATCTTACAACTCTAATCGCCAATTAGAGCTTCCAATTTCCTACATCCGCCATATCCGTGCCTCTCGCGATCCCAACAACAAGTAACCGCTGGATTCACCCTTACTCTTAATTATATATCTCCAGTTGCCACACACTATGGTGTTGCTTACGATAGAAGGATTGCGTGTTTTCAATTTTTTACTTGCGTTCAATCAAGGGAGCGGTTACGATTCAATTCTCATCCTTTCTTCTGATTACATAGAAGGATTGCGTAAGTGGAGGCCTTGTTCAAGACTACAACCAATATGATGCAAGTTCAGGTTAAAGTTGTGGATCGGAAGATTGAGAATCAGATTGCGGGGTTGAAAGCATGGAGAAAACTGAATTAAGTAAACGAATCTCCCACTAAGTTTATTTCTGAAAATGATGTTATGTATCCTCCTTGGAGCAGCCGAGGGTCTTGCTTATCTTCACAAGGGTTTGGAAATCCAGGTATAACATATTTGAATTGGTATTTTCTCCATTCCAATTATTGGATGTTTATGAGAAAAGCTATAATTCTGCAATATTAGAGGTCCTCTAATTGTCGATTTTTTCATCTTTGTGGAGCTCATAGTTTCATTCTATTGCTTGGTTTAGAACTGAAGCTTAATTAGTCAATCTTTCCAAGATTTTTAAGCTTGCAGGATTTGCGTCTGAGATGGGTCTTGATGTCTCCCTCTCTTTGCGCAGGATTTTGTGGTCATCTCTCTTCCTCATACCGATCTATAATGCTCAAATTTCCCATCCATCTCTGTTCTTTTCCACCCATGGTTTATAGCTACTAACATAATTTGAAGTTGTTGTGGTTTGTAATTGAGATTTATTTTAGTTTTAATGTTGATCGATCTAGTACGTTTATCATGGAAGTGTATACATGGATGCCAGTCCTAGCCGTGACCCTCATGATTTATATTTGCGGGTTCACAATGTGCCAATTTATGCGCCAAAGAAACATCTAATGAACTCAATTATGTTCATATAATTGCAACACCTTATCACAATTGCCAAGTATTGAGTTCTTTCCAGTTTAAACTCTGACATACACGATGTTTATATTAGTCTTCTATTTACAGTTATATTAAATAATGCTATCATTCCTTGCAGATATCTCAATCTCTCTATAAGTCGTGGGGGCAAGTTATATTATCTAATATTTGTTTGTTATTTTCACAAAGAAATTAGAGGCAAGTGATTGCTCCATCTGCAATCGTTTTTGTCCACAGATGAACTAAAACCAATGATAATTTTATATGGCAATAATAATAATAATAATGTACATAGGTTGAAGAAAGAAGAAATACCTGTGCATTACATGTTTCTCAACTGTTGAATATTGATATGGTTTCAAGTATTGATATGGCTTCAAGTAAATAGATGATATTGGCCATAATTTGCAGTGAAACTAATTTTTAGCAAATATTATGTCATCTGCCATGGCCACTAAGCTTATATTACATATGGTGAACAAAGACTAGCTACATCAAACACTCCCTAAAACATCAACTTTTACTTAGATGGTTAATGGTTAAAATTGTTCATCTATTAATTTGATCCTTGCATTCTATACCTCTGTACAGAATAGTGGTTATCTAAAGATGAATTTGAAAGATTTCTGGAGGAGTTCAAAGGGGATTGATGATGTTGGGGACGTGAAACTCGATGAAGTGATTGTTTTATTTAATATTTATAATTTTTTAATTTATATGTACCATTTAAATATTGGTACCAAAAGTATTACACTACCGTGCATCGTGCGGTTCTCATACTAGTTTATTATTATAAAACAAGTGTTTTTAATATTTATATTAAAATTTTAAAAATTGTTATTTTAAAGATTCAATATTACATTTAATACTCTTACAATTAGTTATTTAATTTACTTTATATCCTTTGTTTTTTCATTTTACACCCTTATCATGTTAACATAAATAATCGGATATGAACAAAATGCAATAAAAAATACGTTTCTTTTTTTTACAAATTATATCATTATAATTGTCTCGTCAATATCTTCAAAACGAGCCCAATATTGAATATTTTTTAATTTAATAGTACTATTAAATATAATGAATATCTACGAATTAATTTGTTTTCTATTCATACGTTTTAGTTTTTTTCACCGTTACCATATTAAAAATACATAATCATAGATCAACTAAAATATATTAAAAATACGTTTTGATTCTTGTTATAAATTATATCATTATAATTTTTTCGTCAATAATTTTAATATAACCTAATTATTGAATATTTTTTTGGGTTTTATAATATTTTAAAATAACATAAATATATAGCATTATATCTATATCTATACTATTATATTAATTGTAAAACTCGTTATTTTCAACATTCAATGTTACATTTAACACTCTTACAATTAATTATTTAATTAATTTATATCCCCTGCTTTTTTATTTTTTTTTTCATTTTATACCCTTATCATGTTAACACAAATAATCACATATGAACAAAAATGCAATGAAAAAAAAATGTTTCTTTTTTTACAAATTATATCATTATAATCGTCTCATCAATACTTTCAAAATGAGTCCAATATTGAATATTTTTTAATTTCATTGTACTGTTAAATATCATGAATATCTATGAATTAGATTCTTTTATATTCTTACCTTTATTTTTTTCACCTTTAGCATATTAAAAATACGTAATTTTAGACCAACTAAAATATATTAAAAACACGTTTCATTTTTATTATAAATTACACCATTAATATTTGTTCGTCAATATTTTTAAAATAAATTTATTTTATAATATTACCTGATTTAGTAATATTATAGAGTATCTTCTGGATGATGTACACATAATAGATTAAAATGCATAACAAAATAATTAAGAGCCGATGCATGATTCACATATATGTGCACCAAACGACTCAAACACCATGTCTTCATAAACTAAGTATCGATAATAACGAGTATTACAAACTTAACATGAAACATGGTTGCCAGTTTGATTTCAAGATGTTTCGCGAGCGGATACATGTTTTTGTCAATTATTTTTTCAATTTAACGATTTTGGATGATGTCAACTCATTATCTCTATCCTATTAGGGCTTTGTGTACAATTACTTAAAATTGAAGGTATAACGTATCTGCGTATAAGATTTAGCTTTTGTGATTTGACAAAAGTTTATGAAGTTCAGAATAAATTTCATTTCAAGTTTCTTTAGTTTTCTTTTGCCAAAGTTTTGAGAAATTGGGAATTTGATATGTTGCACCAAGGTTTTGTGCTATAATATTTTACTTAGTTTATGTTTGATAGTGTGTGTTGTGTTTTGTATATTGAAATTATTATATGATTGGTGGAATATAGATCCATTGTTAAAGTACTACATTTTGGATGTAGCATAACAATTAGACCTAACTATAGATGAACGATATTTCTTGATGCTCTTTTTCTTTCTAAATTTCAAATTTTATAGGGAATGCAGATGAGAATCATGTTCCCATTTCATATGGCAGGAGAATGATGATTTTCATGATTGCATTTCTTTTGCCTCTACATGGATCAGTACAAAGTTCTGGTGCTAATGCTGCAGAGTAAGTCAATAACTGCAAAATGTTAATGCAAGCTTACATTAGTTTTTTATATATATTAAATTGTTGTTACCATTCTAAAACTAGAGTTTAAGCCAATAGTTTAGATGATAACTAGGGTGGAAATGATACACCCTCTCCCTAAATACATACAATGTTTTATCATCTCCACGGTTTAGTAAGATTGTTTGACGATTGGTCATATTTTCAATATACCCGTCAATGATGACAAAACATCTAAATTTTCTGGACCAAAATCAATGTTATTGGTCTCCAAGATTAATAGTAGGCAAATTGATAATTTTTGGATTGGAGCTTTGCCAAAGAGAAAAAAATGTTGTATTTGTTTTGGGATGGAGGAAATTATGAAATTTACTATCGATACTAATGTTTTCTTATCTTTAAACTAGAAATAAATTTATATTGTTTCAAATTTAAAATTAAGTTGTTTAACCACTGAAGTCAAATTGTATCACTAACTTACAAATGATAATATAAGTATATAACATCTATTACGTTTCAATGCCCGTGTTATTCTAAAATGTGGAGCCATACATCTGGTATTCATATTCCGTGTCATAGATGAGAATAAGGAGTCAAACATTCTGATATCATAGGTAAAAAGTTCATCCTTGGTGAAATCTTACGTCCATGTAGAGAATGTATATCACTGCCTCACCGGTAACATTGATATTCAGCATTTTGTCCAAATTTAATTTTCTCCTTGATTCTACTCTCTACCATTGTATTTTCAAGGTAATGATATGTAACATATGTTCATATTTCTGAAAAATTGATGTTTGTTGTCAGTGATTTACTCTTGTTACTGGATAGATAAGAAAATTATTGTCTAAAGGGAAGACTGTTGGTGTCATTCGCTTGGTTTTTCATGATGCAGGAACATATGAAATGGATGAGGATTCAGATATTATTAGGAAAGTCATATTCTTCATGAAATGGCTGATTGTGATTATAGCTCATTCCATTGTAAAAGAGGGCGATAATTAAGTACGTTAGGTAGTAAATCATTAATCTTGTTTCCGACCAGAGTGTTTGTTATCTTTTAAAGATATTTTGGACATCTTTGTCAGACTCGACCATCGAGTTATGAAGTTTTTTGGAATTTTAATTTATATTGTATTGTGCTCTTTTGGTATGTGTTATACATAAAAAAACCCTATACTTTTTCTGTAATATTAGCTAAGGAAGTCACTATATAATTAACTCCGTTCATATTTGCAGCATTGAGGCTATCACGGTTGGAGATAAGAAAATAGGGATCGAGATGCTTCGCGTCGCATCGTGCATGAGTATATAACTAGTTTTATCTATATATATATATATATATATATATATATATATATATATATATATATAGGGTCCCTTCATTTGCTAACCAAACTATTGGTGGTAACCGTGCTAACCAATTTTCGACCAATCAAAAGCTTTCTATAGTTTATGTAATTTGATTAATGCTATTAAAACGTCAAGGGTATTATGGGAATTTTCTAATTTTCGGCCATTTAATCTCATTCCATATTTTGAGGACATTTAATCTCATTCCATATTTTGAGGAGTTTGTTATGGTAATTATCTATTCTTTAAATGTAATATTTTTAAATTAAAATTTGATATCTATCAAGTTAATATGGAAGTTATCTTCTACCTAATTTTAAACATCCAATAACTTTCAAACTGCATGAACATATGCTCATATGCACAACTCCTAATGATAACTTCTTACCATATTCCCATATGCATAATTACCAAACAATGCACATATGCATATACAAAATTATAAAAGTAGTTATCTATGTGCAAAAATCCACAACAATGCATACATGCACTTTCAAAATTCCATAAAATATGCTTATACGCACAGATTCCAAACATAGTTCTATTTTTCATGCCTATATGCAGAAATCCATAACAATGCATACATGCACTTTCAATTTTCAATAAAACATGCTCATATGCAGAGACCATCCACAAATACATAACAATGCATATATGCACCATAATAATTACTATTTGAATCCATAGGTTGCATTATTTAACATTCAAAATTCCAGAAGAATGGAACTCCAAACAAAAAAACCATAAGATTGTACAATTTATCGAAATAAAATCGTTTTGATGGGTTTTGAAATTTCGATGTCTTCGACATTGACATCTTGTGCGATCACCTTTCGTTTGCTGGTGGCGGTATCTTCGACGGTACCGACGGCCATGTCGGCCGAGTTGTGTTCTTCCGTTTGGACAGCCGACGACGGTGGTGTTCTTCCGTTTGTTGGGTGATTTTCCGGCGGGCGAAGTGGGAGGTTTTGGGTGAGGTGGTGGTGGGGAGGGTGGGGAGTGAAGTGGATCCGCCATTGGAGGTGAAATTGGTGGTTTTTATCGATTGTTTTCAGTAATTTTTAGAGAGAATTTGTGGAGAAGATGAAACTGTTGATATGGATATGCACATTAATTAGGGTAATTGATTAATTAAAAACTGTTGAATTATGGTAATTTAAAATTGCTCTAATTTTAAGCTTATTTCTTTAGTGTTTATTTAATGAATGGATATGCAAAATTACAATTTTGACCCTATGCGGTTATGCACATTAATTTCATAACGTTTTTATTTTTTTTTTATAAAATTAAAATTGTCATTAATTGTTAACCATTGATCTAAATAATCAACGGTCTAGATGGGTTAGCATGGTTAACACCAATAGTTTGGTTAGCAAATGAATGACCCTCTCTATATATATATCTCAAAAAAACGGAAAACTGAAGAACACTCGGTAGCCTTTCATCTGGACGATATGCACTTGTGCATACAGATAAATTATGTTGTTTTTTGGTTTTTATGCACAAGTGCGTTATGCACTTGTGCATATGCACAAATGCATTTTACAAATTACCTGTATGCACAAGTGCATACCGTCCACATGAAGGACTACCAAGGTGTTCCCCAGTTTTTTGTTTTTTTGAGGTTTTCCCTGAACCTCACCCTCTCTATATATATATATATATATATATATATATATATATAAGGTTTGTATGTCGTCACTTCTTTGTATTTTTAGATTACTGTGGGAACCTAATGGGATATGGACAACTTAACCAATGCATTGAGAAATAAAATCGCCACAAGTTGTTATATATCGGGCGATAATTAAATGAGAACAACAAAAAAGGTTTAAAAATCAATGACATTGGTATAAAAATATTCTTTTACATGATTTTTTTATTACCAAAAACTGTGATTTAAAATATTGTTTTACATGTGTTTGTGTTCATCTTGTGAAAAAGTTACACGTGAAACTTTCTTTTTGTTCACTTAGGGTGCGTTTGGTACCCAGACAGAACATGACAGGACAAGATGGAACAGGACAGGACGGAACAGAACAATACAACTGTCCAGCGTTTGGCAAGACATGACAGAACTGGACAGAACAAGACTAGACTGGTTAAATGACGGATTGATGTCGGTCGGGTTCGGGTATTATATAATGCAAAAGTTATATATAAATTTATTCGTTTTTTAGGATGAATACAATCGATCGAAAGATTGATGAAATTGATAGTAAGTTTAAAATTTAGAAATATTTCAACAAGACTATAATTTACGATATATATATATATATATATATATATATATATATATAGTATTTAAAATATAGATTTATGTTATTTTGGGTTTTCGGATGGGTTGGGTGGCCAACGATCAAACCCAATCCGAACCCAGATATCCTCCCAAATGTCGGGTTTCGGATTATCGGATTTCGGGGTATTCGGGTTTTGCAAAAACATCTTATTTTCGGTTTGGATGCGGATGTGGATTCGGATTTCGGACTATTCGGGTTTTGCACACCCCTAGCTTGGAGGCGTGGATGATGAGAAGACATGTTTTATGTTTTTGTTTTTAACAAAGGGTATATTAGTCAAAATATTGTTGTTCTACTTAGTTCCAGGGGGTTGGAGTGGGACAAGTGTGTCCCATGCTTGTTCCACTTAGTTCTAGCGTGTCCCACATATGGTCATGCCAAACATGGGGCAAACCTGTTCTGTTCTGTCCTGTTCCACTCTGTTCTGCATACCAAACGTACCCTTAGTGAAATGAAAAAAACACGGAAAATGGTTTCACATGGTGAAACAAATATATGTGAAACTATCACACTGTAAAATGATATATGTGAAATAATATTATAAATTTTATCATTTGATGAAAAAAATCATAATAATATTTTTAAATCGGTTCTCAGAGGTTTATAACTTTTTTATGGCTCTCATTTGATTTGACTTCTATGTATATGTATGTATTGTATGGTTAAACTAAATAATAAATGATTCATACGTGAATTATTTGTAAACTCGAAACAATCTATTTAAAGATGCATAATTGAGCTCATGTTCCCTTACCTATCTTTTACCAATTATTCAGATTTGAATAATTTATTCTAACGTTCTCAACTTTTTGTGCCTAATCAAAATTGTTGATCAATGGAGGAATGATATCACGATTTTTGTTCAGTAAGATACAATTTTTTTAGTTGAGGTGATAGCTCTGAAAAGACAAATTAACCATCTTTTTTATCTCGAGGGAAATACGATTGATATGGAAGGGCTAATTCAAAACCCCCTAGTAAATCAAGAAGAACCCCTACATTAAATCCCTCTTTTGATCTTATTAACAAGCTATCCGATAATTATATATCAGTATTTATCAAATATGTTCCACCGTCATGTTTCCATCAATAGTCACATATGTAATACAATATAAATGTCGTTTGTTGATAATAGCTTGACAGCTACGAAAACTAAATTGGATGTATATAAAAACGACATATTTAAAAACTTTACGTATAAAATAACCTTCTTATTCTACGTACATGTATATGTAACAATACAAAATAAATTAAACCTTATATGACATGCATTATAAATTAATTAAAATATGCTCCAAATGCTTAGTTATTTTGATAGTCGTCTGGTCTATAAAGTTTCAACCAACGGTTATTGAACGCTTGAACAGGTCTTGCATTAACCTCTGCTTCCTGTTACATCGTTCACAAAAGTCAACATGTATTTACCATGTTTAAATATAGATTGAAATGAATATAATACATAAACACTTACATCATGAACAGCTTCACGGATCACATACACTTGTTCTCTGGAAACCGTTCTCACCTGATGAATTTCAAAACAACACAATTTTTTTTTAATATATAATATATATGAGATTTTACTTGCTTATGATATGATAAATATTTATGAAAATTAGTAGTAAAAATGAATTATTACCTTATTAACCATGGTCCAAATAACATTTTGGGTACATGGAGGAGTGGTAAGTGAGCCAATATATCGATAGTATTTTCTACTCCCAATTTTTATATCTCGTGGGTTAATTATTCCCACATTTGTTTCAACACCTTTTGTAGAAGCCAATACTTTCAAATATGGGTCCAACTGGTAATAAATTAATCACCAAAATACAAATATCAAGATTAATTTTATATATCATTTAAAAAACTATAGTTTAAATTTTAATATTGATTTAATGAAAAAAAAAAGTTATTTACATAAATACCGTTGATAGAAGAGAGTCGGGACGACCAATTTTGTACATGATTCCGACCACAGCAAACCTTCCGTCTGTACTTTCGTGTACCAAGTGTAGCTCCACATTGAACCTGTATGTATAGCAAAAATTGATATTTTTTTTACAAATTATCTTTTGTACGAATAAAATGATATTTATTTTATTTTATCAATGATACCTTCGGCCGTTGACAGTGTGTTCAGTAGGAGTGTGCCAATGGAGTTGGTTAAGATGATACTCAGTTCCGTTTATATGAATATGCCCGGCTTCCCCGATCCATCTCAACTGTAAAGATTAATGATCACACTTAATATATTAGAGGCATATTCAAATGGGAAAGGTAAATATTTTGATAATCTACGAACCAACATATATTCATTTTTTATTTATGATCAAATGAGATTTATTAGAGCTGCCTAGTAGATAGGTTCAGTGATCACTTATGCAAATATGAATCTGATCAGTCATACATGTATGCAGCGACAATTTTCAATCATATAGTCTATTAGTTAGTCAACTTAAAGTGTTTAGACTCACGATACCGAGAAAGCAAGCCGATCATAGACGGAGGTTTAAGCTTGAAGAAATGTCAATATATATAAATATTCATGATGAAATTTATTCGTAGCTAGTGGCCTAGTGCATACCATCATATCATGGCCGCGATTAAGAAGAGTTGCATTAGCAGGCTTATAATCTCGATCAAGCTTTCCAAGCTTTGAAGTGGTTTGAACCCTTTCGTGCGTGAGATCGATTGGAGATTGCATGTCTCCATGGTTACACATGCTCCATTCGGGATGAATCTCTCCCCAATGATCTGGCCCGTTATGACTGTTCATGTCGTAACTGAACTCATGTTCATCATCTGCATCGATCATATTTTAATTAAGAACAAGAAATATATATATATATATATATATATATATATATATACACAATCAAAGAGTTATAAATATAATCAAGAATTGAATACATTCATATTGAATAAAGACTCACCAACTTCTTGACATAAAGCAAAAGGTACTGCAAAGGAGATGATGAAAAGAGCAATGAAGATTGAAGAAAACCATATCCTTTTGTTATCCATTTCTTTCTGCATATAGCAAATCTTTTAGGTTTTTTTTATTAAGTTACATCAATGCTGGCTTGTCTCTCTATATATATATCACCTTCCCATGTACACCCATATATATATATATATATATATATATATATATATATATATAAATATATATATGGGAACGATCAATTGGAAACCAGTATTACATTGGAAATTTTGGAAACCGAAATCAACCAATCAGTGAATTTCTTTTTTTATTTTTATTTTTAATTGAAAAGGTTATTTTTGTTTTTTACATTATTTCATAATATATATGGTAAATGTTATTATTATTATATTAATAATTATTTAATTTTAATTTAGCTTATATATGGTAATAATAATCATGAATTAATTTAAAAATGAGATATTTAATTTAGCTTATATATGGTAATAATGAAACAATAATGCTAACACGATGAACCTGATGAATCTATTTTCATTATGAAACAATAATGCTAACACGATGAACCTGATGAATCTATTTTCATATACGGATATGCAACTGAACAGGTAATGAAACAAAAATGAGAAGTTAACAAAAATGACACAAATTCATCATGTTTCATTATGAAACAATAATGCTAACACGATGAACCTGATGAATCTATTTTCATTATAAAACAATAATGCTAACACGATGAACCTGATGAAATCTGTAATCCAATGAAATCTGTAATCTACAAATTCATTCTGTTTCATCACAATATTATATTGCATGAGAAATTTTATAATAAAATAAAATTAAAAAAATATTTTCTTACATTTAAAAAAAATTTTTTTTTTGATGAAAAGACAAATGCTCCTTGTTTTCATAGTAAAAAAAATAACAAAATTTAGATTGCGTGAGAAATTTTATTTTGGTTTCAAGTAATCTAAATAAAATAATTTTTTCTTGTCATATTTGAGACACAAAATCAAAAGACATATTTACCCTTTTCATCTATTATTTTTATTTATTATTAATAAATTAATTAATTTACTATCATATATAATTCAAAAGAATCTTAATCATTGATTATAAAGATCAATGGCTGAAATTTGGTTTCCAAAGTTTCCAATGAAACTTGGTTTCCAATTGATATCACCTCTCTCTCTCTCTCTTTATATATATATATATATATATATATATATATATATATATATATATATATTAGATGGTGGTAACTATGAGATCCAATCTCATCCATCCATCTAATATTATTTTATTTTTTATTTATTAATAATGAAGGATATTTTGGTCATTTGATAAATTAAATAATATTAAAAACAAAATTGTAACTGAAAAAATCAATCATTTATAAATTAAATATATTGTTTCCTAAAATTTCTCAACCAACTGATTATGAGATATTCTATTTACTTTTTGATTTGGTCGTATGAAATTTTAAATTATGCATCATTTCCATCGTTCACATTGTAACACGATGTTAATCACAGTGTAACACAATAGTAATTACATTGTAACACGATGTTAATCACAGTGTAACACAATGTTTTTTGAGTGCATCACAATAGTAATCACAGCGTAGAACGATGTTAATCACAGTGTAACACAATGTTCTTTGAGTGCATCACAATAGTAATCACAGCGTAGAACGATGTTAATCACAGTGTAACACAATGTTCTTTGAGTGCATCACAATAGTAATCATAGTGTAACACAATGTTAATCACAGTGTAACACAATATATACTTTGAGTGTATCACATTGGTAATCACAGTGTAACATATTGTATTTTTGGTATTCATCGGGATAAAGTTTGATTGAATGATAAGTTTCAATATTTTGAGATAATCTTATCTAATTTTATTCCAAAATTATCGGACCCGCCTAAATTAGATCACAATGAATTATAAAGTTTTTTGACAATTTTAACCTTTTAACCTATTTTAATGACCTAAAATTGTGTTTTTAATTAACACTACTACAGAATTGACTTTTTTAAACGCACATTTTTAAACGGTTTTTTAAAAAATTCGAAAAAACCGTTTAAAAAGGTGGTCGCGTTTTTTTAAGACTTTTTTAAACGGTTTTGTGGTTGTGGTACCGTTTAAAAAAGTCCTATGACCTTTTTAAACGGTTGTTATAAAAACCGTTTAAAAAGGGACACGTATTTCACACGGATAATTGAACAAAGCCGTTTAAAAAGCCGCCTAATTTTTTTTACACGGTTTTTTCATACAACCGTTTAAAATACATACATCTTTTTAAACGGTTCTCTAGAAACAACTTTTTAAAAAGGTCAAACACTTTTTCAAACGTTTTCAGTATCACAAAACCGTTTAAAAAGGCCTTTAAAAATTTAGGGTAAAACCGAACTACATTAATGCGTTTTTATATTTTGATAGGTTCAGAACAATTTGGAGCGAAAAAGAACAAAACAATAATTTTTGACAGATTTGCGCAACTGTGGTGTTTTGATCATATCTCACTCGTACGATCTCCAATTTGAGTGATTCAAGATGATCTGGAAACCCAACACACAGATCTACAATGTTCGTGTTTTGAGTTTTTGGTAATTTGGAGTAAATCTGGGCTGAAACTGAAGTTGAAGTTGGGAGTACAAAGTTGGATAGAAAATGAATAAAAGAATTAAATGTGTTTTTATAAACACAGAAGAAGATGTGGTGGAATGGTAAGTGTCGTGGGTTTGCATTGTTGTGGTTCGAAGATCGAGTCCTATGTGCAACAAATAGCATTCTTTTTATTTTTTAAACGGTTTAAAAACCGTTTAAAAATGTGACTTTTTTAAACGGTTCAAAAACCGTTTAAAAAAGCTCCTGACATTTTCAAACGGTGCCCTTTCAAACGATAAAACCGTTTGAAAATGTCCAAAACAACCGTTTAAATTACTTATTTCTGTAGTAGTGTAATATATCTCTTATTTATTTTAAACCATTGATTATTAAGATGGATGGATGAGATTGGATCTTATGGTTACCACAAAATACTAGGGTCTCCCATGAAAGGCCCCCTATATATATATCCCTATATATATATATAATAGAGAGATAGAGGGAGATGGATGTTGTGAAAAGGAAGGTGTGAATGTGGAGAAATGGGAGTTTGGTCTTGATCAAATAACATGTTTTTAATTAATTAACATTATTAAAGACTAAAGTTTGTTTGATTGTAAATTGTGAGTGTTTTAGAAAGTTCTTCATGGGTTTTGGCAGGTGAAATTTGAAGATTGACAACATAGATATTAAGACATGTCAAATTGACAACAGTAACGGGCTGTTTTGGTTCATTAAATTGGAAATGATCAATATCATTGACCAAATTTCAAACTCATGTTTGGTTCACGGAATGAAAGCGATGAAATCCTTCCAATCTCATTGAATTCCACAATTTAAATAATTCATGATCATTTATTGACTTAAGTAAAGGAATTGAATTCCTACCAACCAAACGCATGGTCAAATTCCATTCCAATTCCTCCAAAATCAAATTTTTTCGTCCATTAAATTCCATTATGTGAACCAAACGCCCCTAAGTGTACAACTCGTAAAGTTGTTGGTACCTACATGTTTCATCTTGTTTTGTGCTAATGACACGTACGTGTAAACGTATATAAAAACATATTCTTTTTCTACTGATGCTTTTTTATAGAGAATTTAAATGGTGTTTCATATTTTATAACATGATTTGGACAAAGTTGATTACCGGCAACCCCAATATATTGATCGGTCTCACCCAGAATCTGCCTCCAAAGACATCAATGTGAAGGTGCATTTTTTGACTTACGGGGGATGAGGCTAGCAGGAGGGTCTGGGATCGAATCCAACTGAGCTACACGATAGAGGCCTTTTTTAACATGATATTAGAGTCGATGTCTAATATCACCTTGGGATTCTACACTCTTTCGACTCCATATCGTCTATATCCCACTTTTGAGGTACATGTTAGGTTAGGCTATCACATCAGCTAAAAACGAACCATTCGACATGTATTATATATGTAGAAAGTAGGAACTTCCCGTATTTCTACAATGACCGCCTTAAAAGAGAATTAAAAGGGCTTACACATTTCCAACAATTAATTACACTATGATTTTACGTTAAGACGAATTATAATTTTTTTAATATAAACTTAAAATAAACTGAAGTCTAGTTATTTAAATTGATTAAAGATTAAATTATAATATTCATATCCTAATTATATATAAAAAAATTAAGCCATTGGTAATATTTAAGCGTTTAACTTGTTATTTACTATATATTTCGATTCGTCATTAGAAGTTGTTGAAATCAATAGGAATTATTGACATTCATTCAATATCGATGTACTTACGTTTAAAAATGATTATTTCGATTTATTTTAAAGATATAATGTTTTAAGTTTAAATAATCGATTTAATAATGTAATTTTTATATTTAGATTTTAATGGATATTGTAAAATAAGTTTATTTTGCCTATTCTAAGAAGGAAATGGATACTCTTTGTTTTTCCGACTTTCAATATTGTTTGGTTGGTTTTCTATTAAGTTTCGTATTGATAAAATTGTCTGTGTAAATTAATATCTATACTATATTATAAAAATGACATAAAAAACTTTTAATTACAACATTTTAAGCACAAGGTACAACTAATTAAAACCAATTACTTAATTTACAATTTCTTAATGCTTTGGTACAACCTTTCCAAGCACAGTATCTCACATAATCATCTATTTGTGAAATGGATACTCATTTTATTAATATAAATATTTGTTTTTTTGGTAGAGGATTTTATAAAATAGATTTTATATTACCATAATCTATTTTAAATGTAGATTTTACATTTAAATCTATATTAATGAGATGTAATATAAAATATTTTTCCTTCCGTATTTTTTTATATTACATCTCATAATGATTTTTCCATATTTTATTTTATAAAATCTTTTTTCATATTTTATTTTATAAAATATTTTTACATAATGAGATGTAATATAAACTCTTTTTTCTTTCATATTTTTTTTGCTAATATAAAATCTATTTTATTTTATAAAATGTACACGTATTTTATATTAGCATAATATAAAATCTACACGTATTTTTTTTTGTTAATATAAAATCTACACGTATTTTTTTCACGAGCATTAAAAGAAGAAAAAAAAAGTTGATATGAATTAAAAATAAAAAATAACGAGATACACTAATAAATTATCGTATTATTTAAAATAAAAATATTACGCAATATTTTCCAAATTAACCAAGTGTAAATAAAATAAAATAGAAACGATGTAGATATAAAAATATTTTTCCATATTTTTAATATATTTACATTTAAATGTAAAATCGAAAATGAAAATAAAAGATTTTAAAATATTCTCTACATTCCTTTTTTCTTCCGTATTTTTTTATATTAAATCATAATGATTTTTTCATATTTTATTTTATAAAATCTTTTTCCATATTTTATTTTATAAAATCTTTTTACATAATGAGATGTAATATAAACTCTTTTTTCTTCCGTATTTTTTTTGCTAATATAAAATCTATTTTATTTTATAAAATCTCCACGTATTTTATATTAACATAATATAAAATCTACACGTATTTTTTTGCTAATATAAAATCTATACGTATTTTAATTTGGAGAGGGGTTTGAAAAAACGTGGCTTTCTGCATAAAGCTTTCCTAGAAGCTTAGTGAATAAACCAATTTCTATATTATTAACTCACTATTAAACATTCATATATAGCTCACCGAATAAGTTGTGATCATTATAAACTCATTAACCTGCTAAGAAACAAACCATTTATTATACCACGGGATTTGTGTTCTGCTGTTAACCATGACTTTCTGAAAATTAGAATGTTGAATAATGGCGTCCAATAAGAAAGAATTCAAAACATGACCATCTTTTTCGAGTTAAATATGGATGACTTTACTCACTTTTAATTGAATTTAACACAATATCTGGCATCGTATTCTTTTTATTCTTCTATCTTTTAGAGGATAATGTTATATAATATCTCTTTTTATGTTAGAATTAATTAGGTTAAATCATGTGCTAAGAATGTTAAAAGTAAGTCCTAATATTGCTAATGTGAATGAAAAGAAAATTAATAGGTAAAGGCACATTTAACAATATATAGGAATACATTTAACTTATCCTTTTTTTATCGTATTTCTAGAGTTTCATCATTTTTTCCTAGAATGGAAACACACGGTTGAAACTATTGTTAGTAAAGTTGTTTGAATAATAGTTTGAACAATTGAAACAAAAACTATTGATTTGAGTATGTAACATCCACTATTTTTTACGGTTCACCGTCAAAAAGTAATATTAAAAAAGAAAAAGGTTCATTTGAGTGCTTCTTCCATTCGATCATCATGAAAGCTTTGACCTGGTTTGTTATTACTTTATGACTTCTTTAGTCATTTCGACATGTTTGAAAAGTGGTATAGACAACTTGAATGTGCCAGTAATTTACGTGGTTTAGACCCACCACCACATATTTATAGAACAGATAAAACAACCCTATGGAAGTTGGGGTGGCCACAAGGTTTTTTTACAACTAATGAGAATCAAACCAAGATCAACTAAGGCATTGTTTGCAAACTAGCTTATAAGCTAGTTGGTAGCTGATAAGCTAGCTTATGGTAATCCAAACATGTACCAAATAAAAACTAGTTTATAAGCTAGTTTTTTTTTTTTTTGCCAAACATAGCCTAATTCATATTGATCACCCAAAGGATTGCACCAAGCTAAGCCCTTATAGTTCCATTTCGACATATTATTCTGTAGAATGGTTTCATTCATCAGAGGATCTTAACCGGACTTTTTTCGAGTGGCAAATGATAACCTATTATATTGATATATAAGAGCATTTTTAAATTCCAACAATTTTTCTATTATTTATCTAAAATAGATAAATAAAAGTTATTCTTCAAAAATAGATCATTCAAACTCTGATCTTTTTTTCATTTTAGAGATTTCAAAATTAAATTTTATTGTTAAAACATGGATTACATTAATATCACAACAATTTTTTTAAGCATTAGGAGTGTACATGTGCAATGTACCAAATGTTAAATTAAGTAATTGATCATTCTTTTGATTTTTTTATGATTTTTTTGTTTTTTGAAAATAGATTAATTGTGCGATTAAGTTTTCAAAAATATTAAATATTATGTTATTTATTTTGTTGATAAATCTTATATTTGGAAATGGTAGTAGAGGTTTACAAAAAACTTAGTCTGTAACATTTAAAAAAAAAACAGAGTATTTTAGAAACCGAAATATTTTGTCTGCATTAAAAATTCATACTTAATATTTTATAAGTTGTAATGTATAACTTTTTAAGAACAAAAAATTTAATTAAATATTTTACATCATTGTATAGATGACAATCTTCAACTAACAAATGTTATTTTAATAAATACAAAGGGTAGATTTGATAATTTAGTTATCTATTTTTTTAAATTAGACACTTATTTTAGGAAAAACGAAAATAGAAATATAGACATTTATTTTGGCACGAATAAAGTAATAAACAAATAAATTTGATCACTACATTTTAGTAGGCCAAAATGGGTATAAAAAGGGTTTTGGCGGGTTTGAAAAACTAATTTTTGGTTGAGAAAGCTTACAAGACACTTTTGAAAGATGATTCAAATTGCATTTGAGTGGAAGGTCTAACATAGTTTTACTCGGTCTTCTGTCATTTTGTGAGGTATACATCTATATCTACACACCAAACTGTAAAGGGCCGTTAAGTTTGGTGTGATGGAATGCTTTTGAGATGTAAAAATGATGGAAGCATGAAATCACTTTTCTAGTGATGTAAGCGCTTACATCATTTGTACATCATTATTTCAAACTTTAATAATAAAGAAAAATACAATAACATATTAATTTTATTTCTTTTTTTTTTAGTTAATCACAGTGACCTCTCTGAAGCCTTTGAACATTTGTTCATGGCAGATCCAGAATCATATTTAAATTTCGTGGAAGTATTTGGAATTGAAAGGAACTTAAAGAATTTATAATTTTTGGTGAGTTAGGTTTGTAGGAATTGAAATGGAATTAAATTCCATTGTTTGTAGATATCTATACTATATTATAAAGCATGGATAAAAAACTCTTAAATACAAATCATTAATCACAATTACCATCATTTTATGCAAAATTTTAAAAATCTCTTAATTTACAAGTATCAAAACACAAGATACATATTACTATTGCATGCTTCTAACACCCACCAATTTGGCATATGCAGGACCTCCCTTTTATGCAGACCTTTCCATGTATCACTATTAATTAATATATTATATTACTATAAATTTGTTTTAATTATATTATTAAATATGTAATTGGTTATTTTTATCAAGATATCATTAAAATATATAAGATAATCATAGAATTTTAACAAAATATTTTTTTATATAAAAAACATCATATTATTAAGTCTAAATAAAACAAATTTATAAAAAAAAACATTATCACTTTCTCAGAACCATCCAAAATCGTACTGTAAATCGACAAAAAAAAAACAAAAAAAAAACATTAAAATCGTGATATATATCTCGCTGCATTGCGCGAGTACGTTTCTAGTTTTATAAAATCAAATTATATATAATTATAAAAATGATTAAATTATTTTTTATTAATTTATTATTAAAAAACAAATGTTTTTAACATGTTTTAAAACATTTTTACAAGCAGGTTCAATGAAATCGTATGAAATACTAACTATTCCCATAAATTTCTAAATCAGGTGTTTGTTAAATTTCAATTCTAGACTTTTCATTTAAACCAAATGTGCGATTTGAATAAAATTCAAACTTTACTAAAAGAAATACAAATATTTACAAATATCATGTGAAAAGAAAAACAATTTTATTTAAGAAGAAAACACATCACATAATTCTATATGTGTATACAATATACCAAATAATTAATAACGACGTACATATAACCATACTGTACAATCTAAATTGAAACATGTAATGCAACGACATTTCTAATATGCTAGGTGTTTTATTGTTCATTGAAAAACAAAATTCTATGAAGAATATTTATAATGAATAATTAGACTATGTGTGTGTTG
This sequence comes from Arctium lappa, assembly GCA_023525745.1. Lineage (NCBI taxonomy): Eukaryota > Viridiplantae > Streptophyta > Magnoliopsida > Asterales > Asteraceae > Arctium > Arctium lappa. The sequence continues at coordinate 12,026,656 of CM042056.1, read as the reverse complement.
AGCGGTTGGACGGTTGTTTCGGTTTTTATAACCATTTCGACCACTTTGCATAAACCTCGATTAACTTTATGGACGTTGGATAACATCTAGAAAAATCCTCAATGATTTTGTAGGTACTCAAATTAACGACTTACGAGTAGGAGATATAAAAGTCCAAATATTTTTGTCAATAGGCTAACCCCTCGAGGTTGGTTGGGTTCTTTTTTAGAATGCGAGAAATTAAAGTTTGAGTTTGACCACAGGAGTCATGAGAAAAATCATCTTGTTCCGGAAACCAATATTGGTCGAAAGTTTGGAAACATCAAGAAACACTACCGATGTATTTTTTTTTCCTAATTATTACGACAATATAGCAACAGGTGTATGGTTAATTTATGAGGGCTCATGCACAGATCGATTCGTGTGTTTGCACGCCCGTTGCACTGGCTGATGGAGGGAATATCGATCATTCGACAATCTGCACTAACGTTGCTCGTTAACATATGTTGACACTTTTTGGTTAAAGATGTGTCGGCATATGTTAACTTAAGTTAATGAGTAAACTACAATTTTGGTCCCTGTGGTTTATACAAATCTCTGAAAGTGATCCCTATACTTCAATAACTACAATTACGTCCCTACCGTTTACATTTTGCTTTTTTTTAATAAAAAAAGATCCTAGGAGAGGGCTCGTAATGATCTTTGAGAAGATCACAAGGTGCTAGGCAAATGGGGGGTTGAATACTCCGAGTCAACAACGTTGGTTGGAAAGCCTCAGAAGAGTCGTGAAGGTTTTTGGTGACAAGACCTGCAGATATCAAAAGTGAGAATGCTGACATGAGTAACGAAAAATGAAAATCGTCCCTAGTCTCTAACTCCGTTAAAAAACTCAGTTAAGTGATGGGTACTTTTGTCCGTTTACACTTTTTGTCTTTTTCTTGTTTATCTTTACTCAAATCAATGAGGACCTGTAATTCTTTTTTATCTTTACTCAAATCAATGACGACCTGTAATTCTTAGCCTTATGGCTACTGATTCGATTCTAAACTTCTAATGGATTAATTTAGGGTACATATAAACCAACAACGTGTATCACTTACTTGCAAAAACAACCAAAGGAAGTACCTTAAATCGTTGGATAACTCCAAAAAACCTTGACACCTTTGCTTCACAATTTCTCCTTCACTCTTCGTTGGATCTTCAAATTTCCAGCACTGTTTTGTCACCAACACCAAAACATTATATGACTCCAAAATATCGCAGTCTAAAACTAAATATAAAGTAACCTCCTTAAACGAAAATTTAAGGGATAACATTTATCTCTTTCTTTTCCAAATTTCATTATTTTTCACTTTAGCTCCTCTATTTTCAAACTTAACACCTTTTTTTACCCTTGGATGAATAAAAACCTCCGTTTTTTTCTCCATTTCTTTTATACTTATTTTTCTTAAATGACAAAACTAGCCCTCCATTTTCCGGTCAATACATTTTTAGCCCAAAGTAGAATAAATCCATTTTATTCTATTTCTCTCCTTTTTTTCATATATATTTAGAGTCACATTCATTTGCTAAACACGACATTGGTGCTAACCAATCTGGACCGTTGGTTATTTAGATCAATGATTCACAATTAATTAGAATTTTAATTAAAATAACATATAAAAAACGGTTTATAAAAATAAAATGCATGTATACACAGGGGTATTTCGGTCAAACTACATTTCCTTTTAATTTGGTAACATACGCCTACCAAATCAAAACCCCAAATAATTAGGGATTTGATCCCATAAAGTCGATTTATCCAGCAAAACACGCACCATCACCGATTCACTGTTCAACGTCGCACGCCGTACCTAACTACCTTACTTCTTAAGAATTTATGGTGTTTCGATTCATCGCTCTCACGTTGATCATCACCTAGCTCCGACGGCTCTGCATCTTACGGTATGTTTAAAAAAATAAGAACATATCCAATTTTTGCGAATGATTTTTTCTTTACCTCATTCTTCAAAACCTTTTCTAAAATGAAGAAAAAAAGGAGGAAGAAGGTCAAGTTCTCCAAATTTGAAGAACTCTTCAAATATAATTATTTAGAAAAGATAAGTGATTTTCTATAATTATTTAGAACAGTGAATCTGTGCATATATACAGTCTGTGCATATATGCAGTTCGATGTAAATGCATATGAAATAGTATATTCACATATTCAGAGTTCGATGTAAATGGTTTTGGATTAAGAAAGTTTATGATATGCTTAAAAAAAGGTAAAAGATTAATTCCAAATTAATCACATGCAAATCAAAGTTTAATTTTAAATTATTACATTTAATATTTAGATGGGCTAAATGCATAAAATAGCAATCTACTTCTATAAATTTTCTTATTATAGCATTGTACTTTCATATTTTCTTATTACAACAATATACTTTCAAATTATTTTTTATTTGAGCATTGTACTTTAACAAATCTACCCATTTATAGCTAGGGGTGCTCACGGGTTGGGTTGATCGGGTTGGAGGCTTTTCGACTAATCAACCCAATATAGGCGATTTGAAAATTTTACAACCCAACCCAACCCGATCAAAAGTACAACCCAACCCAACCCAAACCGTTCGGGTTGGTCGGGTTGATCAGGTTGATCGGGTTGTGTTTAAACAAGATGAAATCAAATTCAGAAATATAAACACAAAGGAAACATTTATTTGAAATACAATCGAATGACCGATAATTCATGAGAGTATGTAAGTTCATCAAAAATATTACAATATTACATATAAAAATGTCTAAACCAAATGATAACATGTCAATCAACAACAATCGCTTTAGACGTTTCCAACCCCGATGCTTTCACTTTCTTTGCCTTGAGGTTGGTCGTGTCATCATCAACCATTTAGTACAACTTATCTATACTTCTTAAATCTTAAATATATCACATTCAGTTAATTTTTTAGTTTGCATATATATATATATATATATATGTGTGTGTGTGTGTGTGTGTGTGTGTGTGTGTTTACATTTATTAAAGATATATACAAATGAGTTATATAGAGATGAATAATAGATTGAAAATATATGTAAATGAAGAGGGTACACAATAGTGTAATTGTCTAATTTACATATTAATTGAGACTTAATAATCATATTAAATCCACAAAATAAAAGGATCGGGTTCATCGGGTTGGGTTAGGTTCAAATAAAAGTAACTCGATATCAACCCAATACATACGGTTTGAAGATTTTACAACTCGATTAGACATCGGGTTGCTTCGGTTTGAGTTATTTCGCGTTGGGTTGGGTTGGGTTGATCGGGTTTTTGAGCACCCCTATTTATAGCAATGGGTAATTTGTTACCTTTTAAACCGGTTAACACCCCCCCCCCCCCTTTTTTTGCTTACATGGATTAAATAATGTGATCTGGATGACATGTCATCCTGATTACATGACATAAATAAAAAAATCTATTTCATTTTTTTTAAGAATTTCCTCAATTTTCCTTCCGATTATCTATTTCCCACCCAGATTATGTTTTTTATCCTCTCTCTTTAAAAAATCTTTTAAAAATATTTCACTCTTATTAACTTGTATACAAATTAAACATTCTAGAGTAACATTTTGTTAAACAAGTTTTATATATTTTTTTAAGATAAATATTTTTATTCGTAAGATAAGGTAACACTTATTATTTTCCTTATTCAAAAAATACATATTTTTTTAACATTTTTTAAAATGTTAGTGATATAAAATGTGTTTTACAAATCTTCTTAATATTGTTAATTTAATGAATAATTTGGAAACTTTTCTAATTAATTTAAAATGTTTATTAAATAACATATCAAGTCAATTTTTTTTTTGAAAAACAAATGTGATATATTCTTTTTAAGATAAATATTTTGTTTGTAAAAAATGTAACAATTCTTATTATCATGTTCAAAAAATACATTTTTAAAAACTTTTAAATGTTAGCAACATAAATTGTGATGTACAAGTGTTCTTAATATTGTTATATTAATGATTAAATTAGGTTTTTAATTAATTAAATATATTTATTATATATTTTGTAAAGTTAGTTTTTTTTAAAGTACAATGTTATAATAAGAAATGTCACTTCAACAATATGTTACACGTTGACAATGACATGACATTGAAACCTGGTAACCTGTGTCATGTCATCCTATTTTAAATCAAAAAGTTACCCATTGTTATAATGGGTAAGTTTTTCAAAGTACAATCTTATTAAAAAATAATTTAAAAATATATTGCTATAATAAGGAAAAAAGAAAGTACAATGCTATAATAAAGAATTTTGTGAAAGTAGGTTGTTATTTGGTGCATTTTGCCCTATTTAGATAACTACCATGTTAAAAAACTCCTTAAAATATGGAAACATTTTAAATAGCCGAAAATTAGAAAATTTTCATAGTACCCTTGGCGATTTAATACCATTGATTGAATTTCATAAACTCTAGAAAGCTTCTGATTGGTCGAAAATTAATTAACATTAATGTCGTGGTTAGCAAATGAATGAGACCCTATATATCTATATATATATTATATATATAATATATATATATATATATATATTTATTTATATCTTTATATTTTATGGTTTGTATGTCGTTACTTCTTTGTATATTTAAAATCCTTTTGGTACCTCATGGGAAATGGACAACTTAACCAATGCCATTTAGAAAATAGATAGGCTACAAGTTGCTATATATGGCGATAATTAAATAAGAACAATAAAAAGGTTACAAATATGTGAGAATTAATATAAAAATATTATTTTACATGATTTTTCTTTATCGAAAACTATGATCTAAAATATTAACCAATGTCATTTAGAAAATAGAATGGCTACAAGTTGTCATATATAGGGTGATAATTAAAATTAGAACAAAAATGTTATAAACCTGCAAAAATCGATATAAAAATATTTTTTTACATAATATTTTTAATCAAAAACTATATTTTAAGATATTGTTTCACATATGTTTGTGTTCACCTTGTGAAAAAAGTACATGTGGAAACTTTTTTTTGTTCATTTTGTGAAACGAAAAATAAACGTAAAAAAGTTTCACATGGTGAAACAAATTAAATATATGTGAAACTATCACACCATAAAACAAATATATGTGAATCAATAAATCTTAAATCCTATCATTTGATAAAAAAAAACATGTAAAAAGTATTTTTAGATCTATTCTCAATGATTTATAACCATTTTATGGTTCTCATTTGATTTGACCCCCTATGTATATGTATGTATATGTTATATTGTATGGTTCAACGTAATAATAAATGATACTTACGTGAATTACTGGTAAACTCGAAAAACGTCCATTTAAAAATGTATAAGTGAGTTCATGTTCGTTTGCCTATCTCTTACCAATTATTCACATATATATGAATCATTTATTCTAAAACTTTCAACCTTTGGTCTTTATTATTTAAACCTCTCTAATCGAAATTCTTGATCAATATATAGCAAGGATCTAAATGGCGTGAGGCATGGCGTGGCGGCGAGACCAAGCCTCAAGCCTTAGGAGCCACGGCGAAGCCATGACGTTTTCAAGGCGTGACTTATGGCGTCAAATTTCTAACTCATATATAGCATTATATATAAAAACGTATGTTTTGTAGTGTTACTCAATTAGTCAATAATAATAAGCAAGTTAAATTAGGTTATATAATAAAAACTTGCAAATAAGACATTAAAAACGAAAAGAAAAATCAAATATTTCATTACGATAACTGCGCATTAGGCCATGGCGTGCCATGAGCTTAACGTGGCATGACACACAAGTCTTGGTGCCATGGCGGTTGTACGACAAGTTTTTTAGAACATTGATATATAGAGGAACAAGATCACAATTTTTGTTTAAAAATATATCTTTTATAATTGAGGCGATAGCTGTGAGAAGACAAATTAATTGACCATCTTTTCTTTTATTTCGAAGGAAATATGATATAAAAGGACTAATTAATTCAAAACCCTCTTTCGAACTTCGATCTAATTAACACTCTATTCAATAATTATATATAAGTATTTATTAAATATATGTTCCACCGTCATATATGTTTCCATCAATAATGGCATATGTAACAGTAATACTATATAAATTAATGTCTTTTTGTTGATAATGGCATGACGGCTACGAAAACTAAATTGGATGTATATAAATAAAACAACATATTTAAAATATATATATATATATATATGAATATAAAATAGCATTCTCTTATTCTACGTACATGTATATGTAACAATATAAAATAAATTAAATCTTAAATATATGATATGCATTATTATAAATTAATCAAAAATGTGCTCCAAATGCTTAGTTATTTTGATGGTCGTCTGGTCTATAAAGCTTCAACCAGCGGTTATTGAATGCTTGAACCGGCCTTGCATTAACCTCTGCGTCCTGTTACACGTACCGTTCACAAAAGTCAACATGCATGCATCATGTTAAATATAGATTCAACTAAATATAATACATAAACACTTACATCATGGACAGCTTTACGGATCAAATGTACTTGTTCTCGAGAAGCCGTTCTCACCTGATGAATTTCAAAACAAAACTATGTTTTTAATATATAATATATATGAGGTTTTACTTGGTTATGATACGATAAATATTCATGAAAAATGGTATTAAGAAAATGAATTGTTACCTTATTAACCATGGTCCAAATAACATTTTGGGTGCATGGAGGAGTGGTAAGTGAGCCAATATATCGATAGTATTTTCTACTCCCAATTTTTATGTCTCGTGGGTTAATTATTCCCACTTTTGTTTCAGCTCCTTTTGTATCAGCCAATACTTTCAAATATGGTTCCAACTGGTTTTAAATTAATCACCAAAATACAAATATCAAGATCTTATATCATTTAAAATACTATAGGTTAAAATTTAATAATTAATATATTGAGAAAAAGATTTATGAACATATATATACCACTGATAGAAGAGAGTCGGGACGACCGATTTTGTACATGATTCCGATCACAGCAATCTTTCCGTCTGTACTTTCGTGTACTAAGTGAAGCTCTAGATTGAACCTGTACGCATAGCAAAAATTGACGTTTTCTTACAAACTTTCTTTTGAATTTAAATAGAAGAGAATAAAATGAAATTTATTTTATTTTATCGATGGTACCTTCGGCCATTGACGGTGTGTTCGGTAGGGGTGTGCCAATGGAGTTGGTTAAGCTGATACTCGGTTCCGTTTATATGAACATGCCCGGCTCCCCCGATCCATCTCAACTGTAATTGTTCATAAAAAAAAGTTTGATCAGTCCCCTTAATAATAATTAATTAAGGTGTCGTTTGTTTTTTTAAGAGATCTAAAGTCTGAAGTTTTATTTTAGTTACGATTAATAAGAGGTGGTGTGTAAAAATGTCTGAACGATTCAGACTTAAGAGCCACTAATTAAGAGGTTTTTAAAAAAAAATAAACAACCCCTAAGAGTTATATGCAAGATATAACAATATATTTTTCATATTTTATTCGCTACACTATTATATACTTTCATATATTTTAATTGGTATATACATTCAAATCAGTTATTTCTTATTAAAGCATTGTATTTTGTAAAATCTGCCCGATACAGCAATTTATGATTAGTTTAATCACAAATACATACCATCATATCATGGCCCCGATTAAGAAAAGTTGCATTAGCGGGTTTATAATCTCGATCAAGCTTTCCAAGTTTCGATGTGGTTTGAACCCTTTCGTGCGTGAGATCGATTGGAGATTGCAGGTCTCCATGGTTACACATGTTCCATTCGGGATGGATCTCTCCCCAATGATTCGGCCCGTTATGACTGTTGATATCGTAACTAAACTCATGTTCATCATCTGCATCACCATTAACATAAGAATTATAAACAAGAATAGCTCATATTGAAGAATTATATGTAAAGAAGAATTGAAGACAATATCCATAGTGAATTAAGTGAAAGCAGATGGATTGTATATAAAGACTCACCAACTTCTTGACATAGAGCAAAAGGTGTATAGGAAATGATGAAAAGAGCAATGAAGATGGAAGAAAACCATAAACTTTTGTTGTCCATTTCTTTCTGCATATATCAAATCTTTTAGGTTTTTTGTATAAGTTATCGATGCTTGCTTATCTATCTCCTCCCCCCATATATATATATATAATATATATAGAGAGAGAGAGAGAGATGAAATGGGGTCAAGAGATGTTGGGTGTGAATGTGGAGGAAAGGAGGTTTGGTTTTGACCAAAGACCATGTTTAATTATTAATTAGCATTTAAAAGACTTGAAGTTTGTTTGTTTGTAAATTGTGAGTGTTTGAGAAAGTTCTTAATGGGTTTTGGCAGGTGAAGTTTGAAGTTTGGGAACACAAAAAGATATGTCAATATGACATCTGTAAGTGTACAACTCTTAAAAGCTGTTGGTACAAGTTTCTTATGGTCTTGTGCTAAAAAAATCAATCAATTAAGTCTTTGTTATGGGTAGAGTAGGGGCCGTTTACCTTGCGCTTATCGGGTAGGCGTTTACCGGATATAGTTAACGTTTTTACTTAACTTGTCAGGTAAAATTTTAGTCCATTAAAACAACATCGTATGTAACATTTTTATTCGGTAAGTACTTAATTACCCGGTAAGAGTCATCACTCTCACTTACAGGGTAAAACTCCTTGGTCCTTGTCATTGCTCTTACCGAGTAAGATTCTCAATTCTTATCATGTTCATCCAATATGGTAAATTGAGTCGGTAAACACTTATCTGGTAAAAGTTTAGTAAACAGTTCCTAAATGTACATATATATATATATATATATATTGTTAAATATATATATGCATATTAATTTTTTCCTCACACACATTAACATTACATTTTCGATGTATTATTTGACCTAATTTTAATATAAATATGTGTGCACATATTATATTAAAATTAATACCCACTTGCTATATAGACACATATTTTATATAGAAGAAAATTAATAAGTACGTCTAGATTTAACAAATTATAAGTATGCATCAGTCTATCCCAAATCAAACGTGTATGACGATCAAATTCAAACAAGAGTTTCTTTTATTTGTTTCTTCTTCAATCCAATGCTTCTATTTTCTTTTATATTATAATTAATTTGCATTTATTATATCCAATTAATTACATTAGCTAGTGTGAATTCTATTTTTTTCAATATAAACTTAAATCTCATTGACGAAATTAGTTGACTATCGTATTAAAATATTTTATAATATATACAGGGTTAAGTTGGGTTTCGATGAGAAGTTGATATTAAAGTGATAAACGTCAACCGTCGGATGAGAAATGAATGAATATTAATATGAAATGCAACGAGATGCACCAGATCAATTCTTTTCTAAGCCGGAATTCATGAGAGACATTTGATTAAAATTGATCAACGGTTCAGATTCAGTACTTCTCACATTTCTCACACAATCATTCATCTATATATATATATGTGTGTGTGTGTGTGTGACTTTGGATTGAAAAGATGGACATTTTTACTGAAAAAATTATATCGTAATTAGTAAAACAAAAAAATTGAACAGCAACAAAACAATTTTATTAACACACCAAGTATTAATACAATAGATGGGAGAACCCCGCCCGAAACCAAAAGAAAGCAAAACGAACCAAACAGTTTTATTAGTAAAAAATTTAGACAAAATAAATTCAAAAGCGTTTATTATTTATATTTTTAATGTACAAATGGGGTCGTTGAAAGTTGTTCAATTTGATAGGAATTATTAACGTTCAAAATTGATGTACTCTTGATTAAAAAATGTTAAATGACTGATTTTAAATTACTTTGATGAATAAAATTAATGCACAGTCGAATTAAATTATGTAAATATTAATTAATTGTATTAGATTTCTATTAGAAGAATGAAAATATATATATATATATATTCTTCTAGAAGGAAGGGACATAATACTTCTTCCACCTTGATTATTTTACGGGATTAGTCTACATTGATTTTTTACACCGGCTGCTAAACATGGTTTTATAAGATTAAGGCATTGTTTGACAAAAATAAGCTAGCTTATAAGCTAGTTTATTTTCTTGGTACATGTTTGGATGACCATAAGTTAGCTTATCATAAACTAGTTTTTTGATAAATTACTTGGAGTAGCTTATGAGGAGCTTTTTGTGATTATTCCAATTATGCCCCTCATTAATATTCATAATTATATATTAACTTTTAATTATAAATAAATAATTAATGTTCTTTTTGGTAATTTAAATGTTTATAAGCTAATTTTTACCAATCGTGACTTTTTCATCAGCTACCAGCTAGCTTATTAGTCACTAGTTAATTTATCAGCTACCAACTAACTTATAAGTCATAAGCTAGCTTTTCAGCTAGTTTGCCAAACATAGCCTAAGAGTGAATTACATTTTTATCCCTATACTTTACACGATTTTACGAATTGGGGTTTTGGAATGAAATAACTATTGAAATTGTCCATGACGTATGTATTTTATTGTTTAATTCGTCTCTTGCTCTAACGGAGTTAAAAATGTATGTTAATTCAGTTAACAGAGTTAAAAGAAGTCTACAAGAACAAGAGGTTCTTGGTAGCTAAGGAAATAGTAAAATGATAGATTTGTCCCTCATGTGAATGGGACATAAATGACTAATGGACCTCGTTTTGACGGTGTCAATTCCATGAACCAAGAGTATTATGATAAATAAAATTAGAGACCACCGGTTTATTTAATGAGATTGAGGGATTGAATCTAAAATTTCGGCATACCACAAGGACCACAAATGTAATTGGGAAAAATGAGGAAGAAAATCTACCAATTTTCTTATTTTGAATTGTTTTAAGCAAATAAATATTTGCACTTATTGAAATCGACCAAAAATGTTTTTTCTCGCTAATAAAAATGATTGAAAACCAGTACTTATGGTGGTAAAAATCATGTCCAGGAAAGAAAACACAACAAACTTTGCATATTTTAAGTGATTAACTCTCTAAAAAATCTCTACGTACAATTACTAGGATGAGGTAACAACTTTTGGTCTTTTAGTAAAGGAATCGACACAATACTCGTATGCGTCTATTTATAAGTTAGGTCTTTGAATGTCTAATAGAAATGATATATTCCTTTAGTTTTTATTCGTTTATTATACTTCGTTACTTATTAATTGATGAAACGAAATAAATATATCATTTATCTCAAAATATGATGATTTATTCGTTTCAAAATTGTCCAAGTATTTAATTGTTTAAATTTTGAAATCGAGTAAGTTTTTTCAGATTTTCCCGTATTTTACCATAATAACTGCTTTTATAGATCAGACGAATTGATTTTTCTATTTCAGCAAGTACAAAGATTGATAAAATATAGTCAAATAGCATACTCGTTCAAAATATGAATGAGTATTAGTTTTTTTTTTTTTTTTTACTTTTCCTAATGTAATTCACTCTAAAGTTTAATTTAACATTTTTTTTTATTAAAAAACGATGATACATAATTATTACATAAATCTTACATTGTCATTTTATGCGTGTTTAAAATGCTTGTTAAATTTCGTATAATCAATTAGTTTTTTAGAGAAAAAATGTATTAAAATGTAGTTTTTCACTTAATTCTTAATTTGATAAGATACTTTCAAATATATATTTAGTGAAAACAATTATTTTATTGAAACTTAATTCTTGTTGTGGTGTTTATGAAACTTATTTTTACTATATTATTAAAAGATAAACATTTTTCATAAATATATTAGTTAAATAGGTGGTTCTTCTAACTATATACCATTTGAAGGAGGTTCAAAGAAAAACCTCAAAAAAATGGAAAATTGAGGGAACACCCTAGTATCCCTTAATTTGGACGATATGCATATTTGTGCATACAAGTAATTTGTAATATGCACAAGTGCATCGTGCACATGTGCATAAAAACCAAAAAAATAACACCCTAGTATCCCTTAATTTGGACGATATGCATATTTGTGCATACAAGTAATTGAAGTTATTTTTTTGGTTTTTATGCACATGTGCACGATGCACTTGTGCATATTACAAATTACTTGTATGCACAAGTGCATACCATCTAGATTAAGGGTCACCAGGATGTTTCTTAGTTTTCCGTTTTTTTAGGCTTTTCCCTGAACCTGACCCTTCTATACCATTTAACATGATCTTTAAAATATGTTCTTCATAACAAAAAATCAAATGAAAACACGTATGTTTTTGCATATAATTTATCGTTTTTGCAGGGGTGGAGCCAGGATTAAGGGGAGCACCGGTGGCATATAATCCATCAACGACGTCATAAGTTCATGATTAGAGTTGTAAAAGTTTATCCAACTTACTAAGGTTAAACAATCACAAGTATCAATGATTCACAGAACCAAATTGCTAGGGATGTACAAGAAATGAAGAAAACATACTCTCTACGCAGCTTACTTAACAGTTTTAACCTCACTTAAAGAGTGCTTCTAACTTCTTTTTTGGCAACATAGGTTTTGATTTCACTTATACCGAGTGAACATGACAAGTAATGAGAATCTTATGCGCTAAGTGGCATGACAATGACTTGAAATCTTACCCGTAAATGAGGTGGCGACTCTTACCTAGCCCTAACCCCGTAAAAGAGATTTATCAACAACCTTCCTATGTTATTTTGATTGTCAAGAATCTTATCCGACAAGGTAAGTGAAGGTGGTAACTCCTACTTGATAAGTCGATAAACGATCAGTAAGTGCTAAAGCAGCAACACCAAAAGTTTCTATAAAAGCATTAAACATTTTTTGTTTGGAACTACAACTTAGCAGGTTCGAGCTCAAATTCTTCAATCCTATGTGGCAGATTCATCAATCTTATGTAGGACCCCAATGTATAATACATATTTGAAATGCGAATTATGAATGAAACAAAGAGGTTATGTGAGATGCTTGAGATGAAATGCAAATAGTTGCAACTTGCAAATTAAAAATATTTTTATTAGAAATAAATTTAAATCTTAGGGGAAGCATGCACACCTTCTAGTGCTAATGTGGCTCTGCCCTTGCATTTTTGTATGCTCAAGTAAGAAAACTAATAACAAAATTAAACTAAGCTCATTGATATATTTGGATTACATGATTATGGATTTAAAATCAGATATTGATATAGAGTAGAGATCAACCTGTTTTTGTGAGACCTTTAGACCACAAAAATAACACTAAACCTTTACAGTGTTTTGTTGTGAAGGTTCGAGGTTTTTTATATTTTTACAATATTCTGTTATGAATGTTCAATGTTAATTTATGGTCTTATGAGTCTTACAAAAACATAGAGATCCTCATGTGAACCCAATCTTGTTGATATAAATATTTATATATTTAAAGAAAAAAAAAACTATTGTTTTCAATATATATCACATCATAAATCCGAAAATAGAATCTTGAGAATGGTATGTCAAGTCATGGAAAGAATTCAAAACATCACCAACTTTTTATAATTAAATATGAATCGGTTCACTCACATTTATTGAATTTAACACAATATCTACGATCATTTTCTTCTAATTTTTGTAAATGTTTTTATACAAAAACATTTTTTTAATGGATTTTGACTATGTTACAAATTATGTACTTGTATATTATTACAAATGATAGACATTTTATTTCAAACGGTTGAATTTTTTAAGGTAAAGTTGTTTGAATAACAATTGAAATAAATTGTTTTGATTTGAACAATATTGTCTATTTTTTACTGTTTATTGTCAAAAAATAGTATTGAAAAAAGAGAAGGTTCATTTTATTTTTTCTTTGGTTCTTCCAATCATTTTTATCACGATGATCATCTTAAAAGTATTTGACGCATTTGTTCAATCTTGATCGATGTTACTTTATGACTTCTTTAACCATGTTGACTTTGTTATCGTGTAGAAGGGTTTCATTCATCTGAAATCAAAATTGCCATTTTTCAAGCGGTAAATGGTAACATGTTTTATTGGAAATAAGACAATCTCCAACATTTTTTTTTATATAATTTCTTCATAATACAAAAACAAAAATGGAATTCTCCAAGATTAACTAAGCTTCAACAATAGCTACTTTTTTTAGATTTTAATATTTACTGTAATGTTAAGTTCCTATATTTTTGAGATTTTAAATACAGTTAATATTATACATCGTAACAAAATATGTGAGATTTTAAGTTCCTATATTTTTCTCTTTAATTATACATCCTAACGAAATATAATCAAAGCAAATCAATTGCTTCATATACAATATATATATATATATATATATATATATATATATATATGAGCGATCAATTAGAAACCAGTATTACATTGGAAACTTTGGAAACCGAAATCAACCAATCAGTAAATTTCTTTTTTTTATTTTTATTTTTAATTGAAAAGGTTATTTTTGTCTTTTACATTATTTCATAATATATATGATAACTGTTATTATTATTATATTAATAATTATTTAATTTTAATTTAGCTTATATATGGTAATAATAATCATTGATTAATTTAAAAATGAGATATTTAATTTAGGTAAATTATTTAATTTTAATTTAGCTTATATATGGTAATAATGAAACAATAATGCTAACACGATGAACCTGATGAATCCATTTTCATTATGAAACAATAAAGCTAACATGATGAACCTGATGAATCTATTTTCATATACGGATATGCAACTGAACAGGTAATGAAACAAAAATGGGAAGTTAACAAAAATGACACAAATTCATCATGTTTCATTATGAAACAATAATGTTAACACGATGAACCTGATAAATCTATTTTCATTATGAAATAATAATGCTAACACGATGAACCTGATGAAATCTGTAATCCAATGAAATCTGTAATCCACAAATTCATTCTGTTTCATCACAATATTAGATTGCGTGGGAAATTTTATAATAAAATGAAATTAAAAAAATATATTTTCTTACATTTTAAAAGAAAAATAATTTTTTTGATGAAAAGACAAATGTTCCTCGTTTTCATAGTAAAAAAAATAAAAAATTAGATTGCGTGGGAAATTTTATTTTGGTTTCAAATAATCTAAATAAAATAAACCTTTCTTGCCATATTTGAGACACAAAATCAAAAGACATATTTACCCTTTTCATCTATTATTTTTATTTATTATTAATAAATTAATTAATTTACTACCATATATAATTCAAATGAATCTTAACCATTAATTATAAAGATCAATGGCTGAAATTTGGTTTCCAATGAAACTTGGTTTCCAATTGATACCACCCCTATATATATATATATATATATATATATATATATATATATATATATATATATATATATATATATATATATATATATATATAGGGTCATTCATTTGCTAACCAATCTATTAGTGTTAACCATGCTAACCCATTTTCGGCCAATCAGAATGCTCCTAGAGATTAGATAATGATTTTGTTTATTTTAAACTTACAAGGGTAATAAAGGAATTTATATAAAATCGGAATATTCAAATTAAGTAATCGTTATCGTCTATTTAATGTGTACCATAATTATATCAATGTTTGTTATGGTAATGATATACCATATTAAATATAAAAGTTTGAAATTTTAAATTATTCAAGATTATCTTAAATCTTAATATATCCTTTAAATATATTTTTCATTATATCACAATGAGCGATATATATGGATTTTATGTTATAAAGAGTTAAATCTAATATTTTTAAACGTAACTTTGATATTGTTCCAGATTTTATGTTATTAAGCTTGCACATATGCATATGTGCATATCTTAAACCATTTTTCATATGCATATACCCAAGGCTCATAGTGTGTAACAACCCCACCCAGAAGTCAAAAAAACAGAATAATTTTTAATACTAAAAATACCACCATTAGATAACAATCCCTCAAAAGAGAGGTCCCAAGCTTTACAATAGATAATTCAAGGTTCGATATACAAATCAACCTACACAACTGAGATCAATGAATAACTAAAAGCTAAATGACGGTCTTCTATCCGCCCCCGCTAGACCTTTTCCTTGCCTTTAGCCGCACAGCCTAAATCACGACGGCCTGAAAAGATTTTTAGTTTTGAAAGAGCGAGGGTTAGACCATAGGTCTAATGAGTTCCCTCTAACAGTTCAACAACAAAATATACCTTCCAGAATTTGAAACATCATTTAATAATGACATTTAAATGAAACACGTTACGGATCACACGACCGTCCAAGACGATGTGTCTAACTCGCGCTGCCTTAATGTTGGGACACACCCCCAACGACATAAACGGGCCACACTCCCCGGCACGAGTAGGCGGGCCACACTCCCCGACTTAGGTCACGTAACCCACAATTAATGTATGCATACATATAATCAACAACAATTTATAACACACTTGAACAGTTAATAAAATCATGCCATCATAATAAATCAAAGTTTAAAAAATCAACTTCACATGCTTTCATCATCAAAAGGTTTAGTTTAGAAAAACTCACCTGGCGTCCCTTAACTCAAGGCTTCTCGTCTAGTTGTGCAGATCCGATTTAAACCTATAAAACGAGGCATCGCTCGGTGAATTTACAACACTTTTCTTATTAAATAAATTCAACCTTAATACCCTCATCCCCAACTTCATCTATCCTAGATTGGACTCATCCGATAAATCTAATTTAAGACAAAATGCTCTAAGCTTAACTAATTATCCAACTTAAATAATTAAACAGATTGTGGGTCGGCTACCTAAACAAAGCCCAACACCACCACAGATACTAACTGGCCCCAAACTCGGTCTGCACTTGGGCTTCGACCCAACTCTCTCAATATGTCGACCGGGAAAGAAAACCATCGACCGATACTAACATATGGTATTTGACCGATAATCACACATGGGCTTCGATCGAGATCTCCCCTCATTCGACCGGTACCCCTTGGTCTTTCGACCGGGTCTCCCATTCGACCGATACCCCTTGGTCTTTCGACCGGGGTCTCACTTACCGGTCGACCGAGACTGTCGAACGAAGAAACCCCAGAGTTCTGAACCCCCTACATAGATCGATGAGGAAAACTCCGATAACCCAACCAATAGAAAAATAAACAATCCAATAACTCAAAATCAGATGCAAAGCATGGTATAAACATACATTTTATTACTCTCTTGAATCCCCTTTGTGAACTCTTAATCGATTCAACCCAGGAAACCCATTTTAGTTAAGATACCCCTCTCTCACACCCAAAATGATGAAAAACATTAATACCTGAAGAGTTTTTAAAACACAAGGGAGTTTACCTTCAATGAAATTGATCCAAATCTGGTAATTCTTGAAATCTATCTTCTTCCTCGGTCTCCTTCTCCAAAATCGCCCCCCAAGAGCTCCTTCCAATAATCAACTGTCACACACCCCAACCCTACATTCCCAATGTTAAATAATAAAGAAAACTCTTTTTCCAACTTTACTCAAAAGACCCTTCAACAAGAAATTTTCCCACTTTTCACCCAACTTTTATTTTACCTTTAAAACCCGGTTATTACATAGTGTACATAAAAACTTATTAATGTGAACAATGCACATATGCACTAAAAGAGCAAATAATTTAATCATTTTTATATGCATATTTAAATTGCACATATGCACATCAAGACTTATTAGTGTAGACAATGCACATATGTACAACACATAAATCATGCACATATGTATTTTTGAAAATGTACATTAAGAATTATTAGTTTAAAAAATGCACATATTTACTTGACAATGAACAAATGTCCAAGTGAGCACATATGCATTTTCCGGATTTTATGCTATTAAGTTTGCACATATGTATATGTCCATATCTTAAACCATTTTCCGTATTCATATACAAAGGCTCATAGTGTACATCAAAACTTATTAACGTGAACAATGCACATATGCACTAAAAGAGCAAATAATCTAATCATTTTTATATGCATATTTAAAATTGTACATATGCACATCAAGACTTATTAGTGTAGACAATGCCCATATGCACAACACAAAAATCATGCACATATGTTTGTTTTGAAAATGTACATTAGGAATTATTAGTTTAAAAAATGCACATATTCACATAAATAGCAAACACTTTAAACTGTGTGGGCCTCTTTTTTTTTTCTTTTTTTTTTTTGGTTTAAAAACAAGAATTATTAGTTTAAAAAATCTCTTCTTTTGCGCCTCTTTTTTTGGTAACGTGTTAATATGATTTTGGAAGGCTATTTGCATTTTTACATTTTTAACCCTATGCTCTTATGCACCGTAATTTCCTAGCTTTTTAGTTTAATATTTCTAAAATTAAAATTCTAATTAATTATGAACCATTGATCTAAATAACCAACGGTCCAGATTGGTTAGCACGGTTAACACCAATTCAGGTTTTTTGTTGAGTTTATGATGATCGATTTAATAAGCAAGATTCAGGAGGGACCGAATAAAAGAGAAAAAGATGGCTAAGAAATTTTTTTAGAAAGAAACGTGTCTTGAAGATTGGCATGGACCATGCCAAGTTTATTAAGAAAGTGGTACTCCGTGCGTATGTGGCACAAAATGTGGCATAGACAATGCCAAAATTAAAGAAGAGCTTCGTTGATAATTGTTTGGTTTTATAAGCTTAGTTAAATTATATAAAATAATGTATTAGAACATTTCAATATATTTGACGTCCCAAAAATCTGATTTTATTAATGTATTATGTGTGAAGTTGGAGTTAAATTCTTGAAGTTCATTCAAGATCTTGTTTGGGTCTTCATTTTGAGTATCATATCTTTATTTTTATTTTTTTTGAATGTTATAAAATGATATTTGAATTCTTGGGTACATAGTTTGGTACATCTTGAAATGTTTTTATGAGATTTTTATGCATGATTATTCAATATTTATGTAGGGAATGTTAGTTTATGTTTTTGTCAAGATATATTATGGATTAGTACTTAGGTTTTATTCCATTATCTTGTTCTGTTAATTGTTTGTTAAAAGTCCCTTCTAGTACAAGGTTTGTTGAATAGATTTTATAAATGATTTGATTAATCGGTTTTAACCTTTTGTTATCGATCTGTCGGTCTTAGGTTTATCGCCAATTGTTAAGATATGATCAAAGACCAGTTGTTAGATAATATTTTATTCAGAAAATCATTTTAAAAAAATGTTTTTGGGATGATTGGTCAAAAAATAGGTAAGAGCAAGAATTGGAGGAAATTAATGTTCTATCAAAACCTTAATGCTCCTACTTCAGTTGGCCGTCACAAAATTAGTCAATCCACTTAGTTAATAACACTTCACCTCGAAATAAGGTTTTAAGTATTTTTCTAAAGATAAATCATCACCTCAAAGAATCCATTTGACATTGCTACTTCCACTTTATTGTAATGTTGTAACTAAATTTATGTCGTAAATAGTTTAACTTTCCGTGATTTTTACTTGTTTGTTGTTTCTTTTATTTCATTGTCTGTAATTTAGTTCTTAGATTGTTAATCACCCTCTGTCTTTGTCATCTAATCCGCCATTGATCACCGGCAGAAAAATCTGGTCACCACTGATCACCTACGGAAAAATCTGTCAATGAAGGCCATATGTTTAGTTGTGAGAGCTAATTCATGATTTATAGTGGAATTAATATTTAGAAGTGATTGACCCGTACGCTTATTGTTGTTTTAAAGCACATCAATGGTTACAATAATTTTCTTTTTCAAAATTATATCATCACATTTGATGCATACTCCCTAATCTGACTTTTGTTTATTATCTTTAATTTTCACTATAGGGAAAGTTATAGATACATTTACATAATTTGTATGATACAGGGAGATCATTCGAGAGGTAATAAGGATTTTCGAGATTAATTGGAAAAGAAGAAAACAAGCTCGAAAGAGGCTCGTAAATTGGAATCGGAAAAGAGACAAACAGAAGCTACCGAGAGTTTCACCAAGACTTAAGTCTCGGGACAAGTCTCGGTGCCCACTGAGTTCCAGAGTCTACCGAGAGTTTCACCGAGACTTAACTCTCGGTGACCACTAGAGACAACTCTCGCTTCCAGAGACTACCGATAGTTTCACCGAGACTTAAGTCTCAGAACAATTCTCGAAAACGTATTTAATTATTTAAACTTAGGATAATTATTGTTAAGATTATTATTTAGTTTTCTTTTTATTCAATATTTAATTACTTTCATAGTTGGTTTATGATTAGGATTATATTTGAATTTAGTTCAGAGTTATCTCTTAGTTATCTTAGACTATAAATAGGGTTTATTGTTTTCTTTCTTAATCAGAGTTTGGACTATTGATCAATAAAGTTATTTTTAGAGTTTTATCTCTAAGTTTAAGAGTTCTCTCTTATTTTTCGGGTTCTACGTTGGTAGACTCGTTTATCCTTCGGATTTGACGCTTATCGATCCGTTCAGTGCTATCCGTGCTGCGTCATTTTATTAGCATTACATTATTTAATTTCTTCTGCAGTATTAGGCTCTGATGGTATTTCTCATGCACTTTTAGGATAATGGAACTTTGTGTGAAGTTTCCTCCGTAATATGAGTTACTGCTCCTTTATGTTCGACTGTAGAATCAGTAGAATTTGAAGTTAGAAGGTGTTGTCGTCTTGTTTTCCCATTTTAATCTTTATAATTAATAATGGTATTTAATATTCCCGTGTATATAAATTGAATGATTTTGAATTAAAATATATAATTAATTTATAAACTTTTGTCATATTTAATATTTTTAGACTTTCAGCTTCGTAGCAAGTGGGTTGTTTCTATTTATAGGCTATATGAAAGGTTTTTACTTGCTATATATAGAATGTCGTCTAGATAGTTTTACTCGGTCTTCCCACCACTTGTGGGACGCGGGGTACGCACATCCCTCTGCACTAGGAATCTTTACGTGGGTGTTTAACCCTTTAAACCATAAACTAAACTATAATGGCGGTTTAATTTTTTTTCAAACCAAGCAGTTTGACAGCAAATAACCAAACCGGTCAAATCGGACCAATAAATGACGGTCTAGTTTGGCTGATTTAGACGTTTTTGACCTATTATGTGTAACACCCCGATTTTTCCCTTGTAAGTTGCTCCGCTTAACCTTATATTTCAATTGGGAAAGCAGGGTTTGTTTAGTGAAAGTGTTGGGATTAATTCATGTGAGAAATCCATCAAAACACTTGAAGTCTGGAACAACAACAACTTGCGCGACCTTTCTCGCGACCTCAAGCCACGTGGTTACTCGCGTAAGTCGTGGTTTCGACTTCGGTGTAGCGTGCGGCTTTTCCCCGCGACCTCAAGTCGCGTGGGAAACCATGGGAGAGCATTTGGTCGATTTAATTGGGTTTTGACCCTCGTAACCCTCATTCAATTCTTCTTTTCTCCCAACTCACTTTCCCTTTTCTCCCACCTCATTGAATTCGATTTGGAAGCATTGAATGCTCCCACCTTCCTACAGGTTTTGTAAACGCTATTTTACATTTACTCATTTGGGTGGTTTACTCCTTTTATAAACGTCATATTATCGGATTTTCAAATTTTAAATTTACTCTAAATTTTAGGGTGTTACATTATGGATTTTAAACTTAAATAAAAACATACATTTATCTCAAAAATGAAATTTCTACCAATATAATATTACTAAAAAGTAATATACCGAATTATAAAAGAAACGTCTATTTTTAAAATTAACTTGAGCAAATTGAAAAAAAAAATAAGTCCAACGACAATAATTGGAATTTTGGACAAATTAATATTGAACAAATTGAAGAACGATTTAGAATTTTGCAAATTGAAGAACGCTCTGGAATTTAGGATTTTTATTTTTTTTGACATATTTCAAAATTGAGAAATGAAAAGGAAAAGCTAAAGGTTTTGGATGAACTTTTTAATTGAGATATAAAAGCGAGTTTACAACATGTAAACTAAATATAATTAATACATGTGTATTTTAGCGATTGGTTCAGTTCAAGCCGTTCAAAGAAACATTCAAACCGTAGACCAGATTAGATTGAGTTCTCTGATTATTTCTCAGACCAAACTAAACCACCAGACCGCTCAAACCGACAAAAAACGATCCGATTGGACTCGATTAGACTGGTTTGAGCGCTCCAATAGTTTTTTTAAACACTCATAATCTACACACCCAAAATATTAATGTGATGTTTGGTTCGCAAAATTTCGATAAAATCTGAAGAAATTGAAATGGTCAATTCCGTTGACCAAAATCCATTATAACGTGTGGTTTACATATTGAATGAAATTGAATTCCACACATTTCGCCATTCATATTTGGTCGTTCCATCACAAAGAAGAAGAAATTGAATTCCATTTCATCTCATTTTCTTAAAGAAGACAAAACTATTCTATCAGGGACGGATCTAGTTAGGTGGTAGTGGTGGCACGTGCCACCGTATTATTTCTCTAGCGCAGGGTAAAAAAATTTAGGTTTGTGAAAGGTGCAACCGTATCGTTTTGGAATGTGCTACCGTATTATTTTGGAAACTTTAAGAAGGTGCAACTATACCTTGTAATCTATACTATATTATAAAAACGGTATAAAAAACTCTTAATTACAATATTTTAAGCACAAATTACAACTAATTAAAGTCAATTACTTAATTTACAACTTCTTAATGCTTTGGTACAACCTTTCCAAGCACAATATCTCACATAATCATCTATTTATGGAATGAATACTCATTTATTAATATAACTATTTGTTTTTTTAATAAACAAACGATTAAGAATATATGCAAGTTAACCATTTATGAAAATACATTCGTTTTTCACATTGCATTTCATTAACTGTTAACAGAGAAATTACGTTTCATTTTAACTCGGTTCAATATTCCAACAAAAAATTTATCCTCCCGTGCAATGCACGGGCCCAACACTAGTCAACCAAAAAAACAAAAAAAAAACTCTTGAAATCAATCAAAAAACCGAAAAAATCCATTGAAAGCAACCAAAAAAAACCAAAAAACCCCATTGAAATCGATAAAAAAAAACCCTTAAAAATCCCTCGAAATCAAGCAAAAAGCTTAAAAAATCCCTCGAAGTGGAGAATTTTGGCTAAAAACACACAAGACAATGTTGAACGTCGATAAAAACTGTGATTTTTATAATTATTTTTTTGTCTATATTATATGGTGCTACCGTATGAAAAAAATTCTGAGTTCGTCCCTGTATTCTATGATGGTGGGAATCCCTGGAGAAAGGATTTTGTAACATCTCCATTCTCAAGCAAACGGCAAATCTCACATCGTCGATTACAAGAATTTTGGGAAGGCTTGTCGAGGACATCATAAAATTAGATTTGTGAGCTTCTTGTCTCATAACATGTTTTATTATTCATCAAAAAATAACATTTACGACTAATATTTAAAATAAATGATTGAAGTATGTTTTTTTTTGGGGGGGAAAGGGCCTTTTGGGAAGGTGAGAAAAGGAAATTTAATTTTGACCATAGAATATGTTGTAATCAATATTTTAACAAGTCAACAAATATTTGTTTATTTCCAGGAGTCCAGAGAAATTTCTTCTTGTTCCGGCAGCCTACGAAATTTAGAAATATTAAAGGAATTTTTGTTTTTTTAGTAAATTATGTTTTTTTTGTTTTTAAGTATATAATATTTATATACGGTAAATGCAACAAATAAACTTGTACATTTTCCTCATCTTTTGTGAGGTTTGAACCCCTGACCTCCTAGGAGGCCAAATACTCTTTTACCGCTAGGCTTAAGACCCTTTGGTTGAATGAATTATGTTTTTGGACCGAAAACACACTTATCGGTTGTTTACCAAATACTTATTTGGCTAAGTGCTTATCAAGTTACATTACCTTACCAGATGAATATGATAAGGACCAAAAATCTTACTGGTAAGAGTTAAGGCAAGGACCACTAATCTTACCCGGTAAGTAATGGCAAAAACTCTTACCACGGTCAGTGCTTAGCGGAAAAATTGTTACATACGATACCGTTGTAATGAACTAAAATCTTACCCGATAAGTAAGTGATTGTGTTGGATTTTATCGATAAGTTCTTACACCCAATAAGCGTTTGATAAACGGCCCCTTAATTGTAAAGATTGTGACAACGAAATACAAGGTCAAATCACAAAGCAAAACATTCTTTTGATTTGTTTCTTTTTGTTTTATATTTAAAAAATCACACATCTTGATTGTGATATGAAAATGAAATCAACGACTTATGAATGGCAAAGTTATTTTGTATACCAATTTTAGATTGATGATTAAAAAGAATCTTGAACTTGTTGATGAAAAGTATAAATGATATTGTCATGACTATATTTTTACCAATTTTGAATTGAAAATAAAAAAATATGAACTTGTGAAGAGAAAGTATATATAAGAGCATTTCTAACGGAAGTTGGAGAATCAAAATTCAAAATTTATAATAAAAAAAAAGTTGCATTCAACCATAAGAGATTTCCCATTTTGGAGATTGACTCGTTAATTATGTTATTAAAAATATTTCATACATTTAATAAAATAATATCACGCAGTGTATGTTTGTGAAAGGATCGACAAACGTCGAAATCCAAAGGATAACGAGCTTTACAACGAAACGCTCGAGAAATTAAGATAAAACTCTTAAACTATAGATAAAATTCTAAAGATAGTTTTATTGATCTATAATAACCTTCAATATAAAATTATAAATGAAAAACAATAAATCATATTTATAGCTAAACTAATTTAAAAATAACTACGGGTATAAATCTAACCTAATTCTAAACCAACTAGAAAAGGTATCTAAATAATTAGTAAAAAAGAAACTAAATAATAATCCTAATCTAATTATAAAGCTGATATATAATAATTAAAACTAACTAATTATCCTAAACTAATTAAGAAATAAAATTAGTTTAGGATAATTAATTAGTTTTAGTTATTATATATAAGCTTATAATCAGATTAGGATTATTCTGTTCACGAAAGAAGAAATTTGGGAGGCGGTGAAAGCGTGTGGAAGCAACAAATCTTCGGGACCGGATGGAGTTACGATCTTTTTCATAAAGACGTTTTGGGGGATAATAAAAGATGATCTTGTGAAGACGATTGCTAACTTTGGGGAGACGGCGATAATAAGTGGAGGATGTAACGCCTCATTTTTAATCCTTATACCAAAAAACCATAATCCTATCGATCTTAACGAGTTTAGACCGATTATTTGATCGGGATCTTCTACAAAATTCTTTCCAATATGTTAGCGAAAAGAATGAAAAAGGTCATGGGTGGTTTGATGGGAGATACACAATCGGCATTCCTAAAAGGAAGATACATACTCGATGGGGTACTTATAGCAAATGAAGTGGTGGACTACATCCGAAGAGCAAAGAAGAAAGTGATGGTCTTCAAAGTGGATTTCGAGAAGGCTTATGATAGTGTGGAGTGGAATTTTTGTTGTTGGATATGATGGAAAATATGGGTTTTGGGCAAAAATGGTGTAAATGGATAAGGTTGTGCTTAGCATCATCCACCATCTCGGTCTTGGTCAACGGCTAGCCAACAAAGGGATTTAAAATGCAAAAAGGTCTTAGACAAGGAGATCCATTAGCACCGTTCTTATTTCTAATATGGGCGGGAAGGTCTCAATATGCTTATGTTGGAAGCAAAAGAGAAGAAATTATTTGAAGATGTGGAGGTAGGGAAGGAGAAAGTGGACGTAACACACCTTCAATATGCCAACGATGTGATATTCTTTGGAAATTGGAGCACGAGAAATTTAAAGAACCTTATGAAGATCTTACATTGCTTCTTTGTGACAACGGGTTTGAAGATAAATGTCTCAAAGAGCAAATTATACGGAGTGGCAGTTGGAGAGGATGAAGTCAATGTGTGGGCAAGAGGTATCGGTTGTGGGCACGGGTCCTTACCGTTCACGTATCCTGGCTTACCGGTGGGAGCGAAAATGAACAAAACAGAAAATTGGAAGATGGTGGTTCAAAAGATGAAAAACAAGTTGGCGGATTGGAAACCACGATTGATTTCATTCGGAGGTAGACTCACGTTGGTAAAATCCGTACTTGGTAGTTTATCGTTGTTTGGGTAAATTTCCACAAGTTACGACCGACGGAAGATAACCGAATGTCTCCAGTCTATGGACCACTCTTGTATTAAGATAAGGTCCTGACGACATCGTACGACAATAGACATCTTCGTCCTCGATGACGAACGTCGTGAGTTTCCCACGTCCACGACTAACAGGAACCTCTCGACAAGCTCATATCTTACGGTACTAACGGTCATTGATCATTTATTGCATACAACCGTTTCTCCTCTATGAATCTTTCATTACAGTTTTAATGCACATAATGACCAACGAATATAACGGATGATCGCCATCAAGATCAATCAATATAAAGACTGTTGGACAATCAATGCTCATTTATAGCAACCAAAGCTATATATACAACCTTGAAGATCAATGCAAGGGACATGGGCATTTGATTAGAGAGAAATTACGAGGATATAACTGAAATCATATCTTTCATCATACTTTTATTACACTTTTTAATCCAATCTCGAGCAACCCTCGACCTTCGGCGATTTTGGGAGACAACTCCAGCCCTCCACAAACTCGTCCATTCCTCCACATTTTCACTCCACAAACCCTATTCCCTAATGCTTCTGACATCGAGGGTTCTCCAATGACCGAAAGAGAAGAAATTTCTGACAGAGCACCAACAACAGGGGAGATTCCAGAAAGTAATCCGTTTGCAGTTATTCTCCATCCCAACTTCATTCCCATTGCAGACTCTCAGGTATCTTCCCCTGCTCAAAAATCTATGGTCGATGGACTGATCACCTCATGTTCGGAGGATGAGTCTGGAGTGCCTATCTCTTCAACAAAGGTAAATGTTGATCATTTCAGAAAGTTTGAGTTCGATTGCTCATTTGGGCCATTGAACTCTACTGATAAAATGGTCACCACTAACCCAATGACTAGACCAACTGTTGAAGAAATAGAGGTGACTGTTGAGAGTCTTGACCCATTTGAGGGATTTACTGTAGGAAAGAATGTTGAGAACCCTGTTGATGACATTGGATTAGGAAGACATGAGGACCCATTTATGGATTTCCCTCAGAATGATGTTGTGTGGACTGAGGAAGAAGAACTAGTGGTAATCAAGCCAACCAAGAAGAGAAAGAGATTGGGAAAGGTCTATGCCAGGAAAACCAACAGGGAAAGGACTAGAAAGAGTGAGAGGAACAAAAGAGTGATGACTAAGGGGGAACCATCTGGAACCAAACCCACTGATACCAACTGCTATGCTGCAGCATCATTGCAGCATGAGCAGTCTGTGAGAGAAAAAAAAAGAGAAGTGATGAACCTGCTATACCTCTCCAACATAGACCAACCTCACCTCATAATGGGTTCAGCTCCAAGGCCGCAGCAAAAATGTGGCCTAAATTTCAAACAAAAATTGGATTCCCTAAGAAAGGAATAGATGAGCACAGTATGAGGGAATTCCACTTCATTAGGCAGGTAGTTGACACCCAAGGTCTTAGCAAGTTGTGTCATGTGTATGATTCCTACAATCTCACCCTTATTCGAGAATTCTATTGTGAGATGTCTGTCACTTCAGCCTCAAAGATTCAGGTTAGAGGGACCACTGTCCACCTCACTGCCAAAAGAATCAACCAATTCCTAGAACTCAACCCACCAAAGAAAACAGAGTACTATGCACTTGTGCATAAGGTCACTGCCAGTGACCTTGCTGAAGTGGTTGCAGTCTTGGGGAAGCCTAAAACTAATTGGGAAAGCCACACAAATCTGATGCTAAGGACCTTCAGATCCTCAAACCTCACAGCTGACTCCAATGTGTGGATCAATTTTGTGAGGCACACCATCTCACCCACCTCTCATGATACCTTTATTACTATGGAAAGGATGCTTTTACTCTATTGTCTTGTAACAGGAAAAACCATCAACTTCGGAAGAATCATCATGAGAAGCATAAGAGAGTGCTCTACCAGATCAAAATCCAGGGGAAAATTCTACTTCCCTGGGATGTTAACCAAACTGCTAACTGAGATGGGGGTGCCTAGGTATATTGATGATTTGGTTGTGAAGGAGCAAAGAGAAAGGTTCCAGATGGACATGAAGGTAGTACAGAGGCTGAGAGACAGAAAAGAGAAGGGAGTTGGGGCCAATGAGATGGTAGGAATGATGCAGGAAGTCCTTGCTCAAAATAGCAATTTGATGGACACAATCCTTCAACAAAGGACTGAGTTCATAGAAAGGCTGGAAGATCTCAAGGTGGAGGTGCAGTTGATGGTTGATAGCAGAATGAGAAGGGGTCAAGAGGAGGAGCATGCAGAAGTGAAGAAGCTGAGAAAGATGGTGAAAAGACAAAAGAAAGAGATAGCAGATTTGAAGGTCAAATTGACAGCAGAAGAGAGTGCCCACATTGGTGCTGCAGCATCCAGCCTTATAGCAGTATCACTTGCAGCCCCTGTTGGCCACAAACAGCCTACTCAACCTGAGTAGGACAGGTTTAAATCACACCATTTATGCTCCATATCTGTTTATTTTTAGTCTTTAGTCTGGGATTAGTCTTTTACTCTTTATAGATTTGTTTTATTTTGCATTGGATCATGTGTTGATATGATTTGTTGAATTATATATCCATAATAATTTCTTAAGTACACATCTCATTATTAGAAGAAATGCATGCTAGAACTAGCCTAATGGTTACTTGGGACACATTTTGGATCACATTCTACACATATCACACTCAATAGCATATATCCTTTTCTTGCACCATAGCCACCCAAATATCAAAGACAAAACACTTTTCCTTCCTACAATGAGGACATTGCAGAATTCTTAGTTTGGGGTGGGGGTGTCTAATATGGCACAAGAAAAGCCATGAAAAGTGACATTCTAGCACCATAAAAGTCCCATAGGGGCTGGTGTATGTACCAATAGAAACTGCACAAAAATTTGAAAAAATTTCAAGTGTTGGTACATGTGTGAGAAAAGGCATGGAGAGAAAAGAAAGAGCCAAAAGAGAGAAACTCATACACTCAAAGCCATGAAAGAGGTGTAGGATGTGTGTCCATAACAAAAAGAATATAAGGCTAGCATATGGTTCATGTCAAAGCACATAGGATGAGATTGTTGGTTACTTTGGATTTATGAAAGGCTATATGATATAGACTTGGCATGCTCAAACTCATGATATACACCTAATGTATTCCAATGCAAAACTTTCACATTTAATATCTTCTATTTTGTTCTTTTCTTCTGTTCTTTTTATTGCTTGGGGACAAGCAAAGTTTTTAGTTTGGGGTGGTGATAAGTACTCAATTTTGAGTACTTAAGCCCTTTTCTTTTAGCCTTTTAGATAGTATTTTTCATTTTCAAATCCCACTTTGAGTCATTTTCTACCTTATTTTCCATTTGTTGTGTCTTGGAGCTTAAGTTGTGTGATTTACTTGTTTTACTAAGATTGTAGGCTAAATTTGGTTATCTTTTGGAAATCTATTTGGAAACAGGGCATGCTGCAGCATGGAAACAGCATGGAGCTGATGGTTTTGGATGAAAGAATCAAAGAGATGGAGCATAATCTGCTTTTTGGCATGGAACTAATCTGATTGTAACCTCTAAACATTAGTTAAATCTGGTTTGTAATATGTTGGTTAAAATGGGACAAGCTTTGGTAGTTCTAGTAGGTTTAGACTAGGTAAGTACAATTAGATTCTCCTTAAATTACAACTTTGCCACTCCCTTTGGTTATAAAAGGAGGGTTTAGTTGCTCTTAAGGAGACATCTTCATCTATCATCTTAACATCTTTTGGGTTATTATTTCGAATCTGCAGCAAGCTTAGGAGCTGATTGTTAATCATCTTCTTTAGTTCTTTAATTTGAAGTGTTAGTGTTTATGTTCTTCATCTTGTTCTTCATCTTTTTAAGAGTTCAATGTTGTTATGCTTAGTGTAATCTTTTATTTTCTGTTTAGCTCACGAACTGGTCATTTTCCAGTCCAGTGTCCTCGTTAATTTCCAGAATTTATCCTTATGTTCTTATAATCTTCATCGTGTTCTTCATCATCTTTATATAATCTTCATGTTTGAATATGCATGCTGCAACATCCAAACAGCACCCACCTGCACATTTCTTTTAGTTGTATTTTCTTTTTCCATCTTGCATCTCTAGCCTTTCCTTTACTCTTTTGTTCTAGATTTTAGTAGTTAAAGTTTATTGTAATCATCTTCAAGTTTACTTTCTTGTCATTTCCATTTCCTTGTAATTTACATTCTCGTCTTTACATTTTTAGTTACACACACACACACACACACATATATATATATATATATATATATATATATATATTTATTTATATACTTTCAAGTCATTTACATTTCAAGAGCAATTTCCATTATGTTTATCGTTGTAATTCTTAGTAGTAGTTTTTATTTCTTTATTGTAATGAGTAGCTAATCATCTAGCTTGGGTGTGAGGCAAAGGGTGGTTATGTGGATCTAAAAGAAAGTGGGTTTTTGTGACTTTAACGAAATTTTATTATTCCAACTCAAGTTTTATCAAGATAACAAAACTCTTTGACAAAATGATTATTTTAATAGTGTAATAGTGTCATGGACCTAGAGATAGGCCATTGAATAGCACGTCAATTTAGTGACATGGGAGGTAATATCGAAAGAGTTACTTTCAACGAGAGTTGTTACTTGTGTCTTCTAAAATGATTCATTCTTGATAAATGGTCACTTTTTCAAAGGGTTAAAATAGAATAGACTTAGAGATAAGCTATTTGGAATACATCAACTTGGGAGGTACGGGGGTTATTTCGAAAGAGTAACTTTTAACGAAAAGAACTTGTTTTGCCGTATATTTTGAGAACTCCATTCCCATCATTCCCTTATCTGGAACCTTGCTCAGAGATGATATGGTTCATAGCTACTGGAATAATGGGATGGTGAGAGTCCGAGAAGAACGTGTCTTGAAATCGATAATAAAACTAGTTATAGTCAGAAGCATGCTACAACATTCAAATAGCATCATGCTATGACAAGTGTTGTAGCATTGACCCACTGGAATTTGGATCCATATACCATCAAAAGTCTTACACCCTTGCTTCTCTTTTAATCTTGTTAAAGTAAATTTGTGTTCACCAACCAATCAAAATATTGCTTCAAATTCGCCATCTGAAATCATATCTTTCATCATACTTTTATTACACTTTTTAATCCAATCTCTGTGGGACGATATCTGGTATTTTACCACTTTATTACTTGAAAGGAGACATAGTACCAATTTGTATACTTGCTTTTTAGTATTATCAGTCTCACCCTAAGGTAAACAAAAGGGCATGTCAAGTTTTTGAGACGAAACAGGGAGTGAGGGAAGGAGTGAGGAAACGGTTATGTTTCAAAAGAGGGTTTTCTGGAAATTGAAAAGACAAAAGGTGACTTGATGGTGTCCTTATCTGATTTAATTTAGGGGATGCAAGCTGTAATTTAGGTGTAACTTGGGTAAAGGCCATTGGATTTTTAAGGAAAAGTACAAAAAGGCATCTTTTGGAGGTTTCCTCATCATTGGAGCTATAAATTAGACATAAAGTCTAAAATTAGCTAAAAATATGATTTCACCCATTGTACTTTCCTTAAACAAACCCCAAAATTTTTATCTGATATAATCCCCAAATTTTCAGCTAGACATTCCCTTTTTCTTTTTGGAGACTCAGATCTCTGGTGTTGTAGCATTGGAATAGCATCCTCTTGTTTCCTCCTTTTTCCTAAATTAAGGCTGCACACTAACAAACAGATTACACAAGACTAATAAAGAAAATTGCTAAACCAATTAAACAAAGATTATTTACACAGATTGTGGAACTTTGAGATAGTTCCCATCTTTGATTGAAGCTTTTTAGCATAGAGTGACCATCTCCACAGAGCCATGCTGTGGAGATGCTACAACATCATGGTATAGCTTTACTCTCTAGCCATTCACTTTGAACACACTATTGTTCTCCGGATTGACTAAGTCTACAGCCCCATATGGATATACTTTGTGAATGAGAAATGGGCCTGACCATCTAGACTTAAGTTTACCGGGAAACAATTTCAGCCTAGAATTGAACAAAAGACATTTCTGGCCTGCTTTCAACTCTCTGTGCCTAATCCTATTGTCAAGCCATTTTTTGGTTTTCTCTTTGTATAACTTGGCATTCTCATAGGACAAGTTCCTATGTTCTTCTAGCTCACAGAGTTGTAATTTTCTCTTGTTGCCAGCCTCATTTAAGTTCATGTTCAATTCTTTTATAGCCCAATATGCTTTATGTTCAAGTTCTAAAGGGAGATGACAGGCCTTTCCAAAGACTAGCTTGTATGGAGACATACCCAAAGGAGTTTTAAAAGCAGTTCTGTATGCCCATAAAGCATCATCTAGTTTGAAAGCCCAGTCTTTTCTGTTTGGTTTAACAACTTTTTCAAGAATCCCTTTTATTTCCCTGTTTGAGAGCTCAGCCAAACCATTAGTTTGTGGGTGGTATGCAGTGGCAACCCTGTGTTTCACATGATATTTTTCAAGAACTTTACTCAACAAATTGTTTATAAAGTGGGTACCCTCATCACTAATTAGTGCCCGGGGGTACCAAACCTTGTAAAAATCTGTTTTTGTAAAAAACTTACAACAGTTTTAGCATCATTAGAAACACATGCCATTGCCTCTACCCATTTTGAAACATAATCAACAGCAACTAAGATATATTGACAATTGTTTGAAGGAGGAAAAGGTCCCATAAAATCTATTCCCCAAACATCAAATAACTCAACTTCCAAGATCCCATTCAAAGGCATTTCATTTTTCTGAGAAATGGAACCACTTCTCTGGCATTCATTACATCTTTGAACAAAATTATGGGAATCTTTAAAGAGAGTTGGTCAATAAAATCCTGATTGAAGCACTTTAGCTGCTGTTCTTTGGCCTCCAAAATGTCCTCCATAAGCTGATTGATGGCAATGCTGTAGAATTGCTGCAGCTTCAGTTTCTGGGATACACCTTCTCAACAATTGATCTGTACCAAGTTTAAACAGAAAAGGATCATCCCAAAAGTAAAATTTACAATCATGGAGAAATTTCTTAAGCATGTGATGAGTATAATCAGAAGGTATGATGCCACAGGCCAAATAATTTGCTATATCAGCAAACCATGGAAGTTGAGCCTGCACCATAAGAATCTTTTCATCAGGGAAAGTTTCAGTAATGCTTCCACCTTCCCTACTTTCAACAAGTTTCTCTAACCTGGACAAATGATCAACCACTTGGTTCTCAGTCCCCTTCCTATCAACAATCTATAGGTCAAACTCTTGCAACAACAAAACCCATCTTATCAGCCTAGGTTTAGCATCTTTCTTTGATATCAAGTATTTAATGGCAGCATGGTCGGTATGTACAATGACTTTTGCTCCCATCAAATATGATCTACAATTTTCAAATGCAAACACCACAGCTAATAATTCTTTCTCAGTTGTTGTGTAATTAATTTGAGCTTCATTTAGGGTTTTGCTTGCATAGTGGATGGAATGAAAAAATTTCTCTTTTCTTTGACCTAACACAGCACCAACAGCCCAGTCACTAGCATCACACATGATTTCAAAAGGTTTGTCCCATTCA
This sequence comes from Arctium lappa, assembly GCA_023525745.1. Classification (NCBI taxonomy): domain Eukaryota; kingdom Viridiplantae; phylum Streptophyta; class Magnoliopsida; order Asterales; family Asteraceae; genus Arctium; species Arctium lappa. Next base: position 11,993,041 of record CM042056.1, on the reverse strand, counting down.
GGAGCCACAACCACTGGTGCAGTTACCAGAGCTTTCTTTAAAGTGAGGAATGCATTTCTACATTCATCATTAAAATCAAACTTTTGGTCATGTTGTAATAATAGACATAAAGGTTTTGAAATTTTTGAAAAGTCTTTTATAAACCGTCTATAAAATCCAGCATGGCCAAGAAAGCTCCTGATACCTTTGACAGTTGTTGGTTCAGGTAGTTTTTCAATTACTTCAAGTTTAGCTTTGTCTACCTCAACTCCTCTTTTAGAAATTAAATGACCAAGGACAATCCCTTCTGTTACCATGAAATGACATTTTTCCCAATTAAGGACCAGGTCAGTCTCCTCACACCTTTTAAGACTCTGTTTTAAATTATCCAAACACTGATCAAAAGATGAACCATAAACAGAAAAATCATCCATAAATATTTCAATGGATTTTTCAAGCATATCAGAAAATATGGACATCATGCATCTCTGAAAAGTGGCAGGAGCATTGCAAAGTCCAAAAGGCATCCTTCTGAAGGCAAAGGTGCCATAAGGACAAGTGAAGGTAGTATTCTCCTGGTCTTCTGGTGCTATGGCTATCTGGTTGTATCCTGAGTATCCATCCAAGAAGCAGTAGTACTCTTTTCCAGCCAACCTGTCTAACATTTGATCAACAAAAGGTAAGGGAAAATGGTCCTTTTGAGTAGCCTTGTTCAGCCTACGGTAATCCATGCAAATTCTCCATCCGGAGACGATTCTGGTAGGGATGAGTTCATTCTTGTCATTGGAAATGACAGTGATCCCTCCCTTCTTAGGTACATACTGGACTGGACCAACCCAAGAACTACTGGCTATTGGGAAAATAATTTCTGCATCTAACCATTTCAAAATTTCCTTTTTCACTACCTCTTTCATGGCAGGGTTTAGTCTTCTTTGTGGCTCTATGGAAGTGAAGTTCTTGTCTTCTAAGATGATCTTATGCTGACAAATAGAGGGACTAATCCCTTTAAGGTCAACAATATTCCATCCTAATGGCTTTTGTGTGCAACTTCAACATATCTACTAACTTCTTCTCTTGATGCAATTCTAGGGTGGCAGAAATAATGACTGGCAAATTGTCTTCTCCCCCTAAAAAGGCATATTTCAAGTGAGATGGGAGTTGTTTCAACTCCAGGTCAGGTGGTGAGACTATTGATGAAGTAAATGACTTTTGTTCATTATTTTCCAGCAGCTCAAATGCTGCAGCATCCAAAGGGACAAACTCTTTCTCCACGGTCTTATCATCATCATCATCATATTCCTTGTCTAAGTCTCCCAAGGTCAGGTCTTCCTCATCCTCCTATTCTATCCTACAAGCTTGTTTGACTCCCTCCTCATGACACAAGTCCTCAATGATACCTAGGCTTGAGCAGTCTTCTAGATCACTAGGGTATTTTAAAGAATTGAAGACATTAACGGGGAGGAATAAGCACGGTTTCGGCAATAGTTGTCCGGTTTCAACCATTACTCCGAGACCGACTTGGGATATGTTTCGCTGCTATGATCGAAGGGTGGTCCTTATCAGACGTTAAGGTTTACTCCTGGCAAACCTCTGTGTCTTTTTAGTCTTTTGTTTTGTCTTATTTTGGTTTCAGCTGAATGCGGCTTAATAGGTGTGCTTATTAGTTTTCTAGATCCTGTTTTGGTAGTTTGTATGTGTTGTTTTGGTTTCTCTGTACTGGTGGTTGTTTTGGTTGGTAATAAATCGCTTGTTCTTCAAAAATTTAAGAAATAAAATAACCAAATAGACAAATCATAACAATCTCTTTGGGACTAGTCAGAACGTGATCGCAACTTTGAACGCGACTTAAGTCGTGGAATAAATTGCGTTGAAGGCTGATTCCCGTTTTCGATTCCAAATTCCGGGTTTCATTCGAGCTACTTTTCTTCCTTCAAATGATATCCGAAAAACCTTATTAACTCTTGACTTTTCCCTACATCATAATATTTCTCCCTCCTAAAATATTTCATTTTAAGGTTTCTTGTTGATGAAATATAATATATAAAAAAACATTTCTCTCTTAGCGTAATCATTTTTGGAGAATTCTTCAAATTTGGAGAAATTACACTATTTCTCCTACTTTCTCCATTGTTGAGAAAGTTTTAAAAAAAAATATGGAAGCAAAAAATTACCCAAAACCTTTATTTTCTTTATTTTGCATTATCTGTTTAGAGATGCTGTAAGTAGGTTATTCTTATCATTATTGTTTTATACGGATTTTGAATTGATAATAAAAAATAGAGTAAATTATGATTTTTTGCCATGTGGTTTGTTAATAATTTTAATTTTCGTCCCTACGGTTTAAGAATTGTAATTTCGTCTCTATAGTTTGCAATTTATTATCATTTTCGTTCCTGGACTTATTTCTTCCTTTTAGGTACCAGGGACTAAAATAGTAAAGAATTGTAAACCATAGGGACCAAAACAATAATAGATTATAAATCATAAGGATGAAAATAGCAACAAGTTACAAATCATAAGAACAAAAACTGTAATTTTTAAACTATAGAGATGAAAAATGTAATTTACTCTAAAAGTATATGGATTTTTGAAGAAAAAGTATAAGTTGGTGTTGAAAATATTACAAACTATGATTAGTGATTAAATTGATAAATAAATAATCAAAACTAACAGTTCCACTATATAATCTTGATGGTTTAATTGTACACCTCTTAATCATAAACTATAAAAAATTTGCATAAGTTTATTTCACCATAATCCTCATACTATTAAAAAAATGACTATTATCAACGAAAATCAGCGACGGTTGATATTCGTCGGTGATTTCCAATGCATCATCGAGAGATTTGAGTATAAAGCAACAATTTTATAATCAGTCTCCGCCAATAACTAAAAAAACACCTACAAATTATTGATGACCATAATTAAATAATGGGGAAAATTTTAAATAAATATTACGTTATCCGTTTATAATTACATATGAAATTATCAACGGATGCTTAAATAATTTATTTCTTTTTTATTAAGTCTTTATCATAATCATCATTTCTTTCTTGATTGTTTTGATATTTCATTAAACAAATAATTTTTAAACATTAATTAATTGTCTTGACACAATTCACAAATTATAGTTCAAATAAAATTTTCGTTTGTTGTGTCAAGTTTGGAAACTTCTGTTACAACATTTTTCATGTGGATTTATTTTTCCAAATTTTGACGATTGAGTATTTATTTAAATGCTTAAATAATAAAATATCATATATTTAGTTTTTCAAATTTTAGTATACGTCTCTCTCTCTCTCTCTCTCTCTCTATATATATATATATATATATATATAGGGTCAAGTTCATTTGTTAACCATATTTTTTGTGTTAACTCTATGAACCATTATAAACCCTTGATCATGGAAATCAATGGTTGAGATTGAATATCTTTTAAAAACCTTAATAATTGCACAATTAATGAAAAATTAGGAGTGAACTATAGTGATAAGAGTATTTTGGGAAAACAAATAAATGAAACATTATGTCTTTATTCTCTATTAATTAATGTTCCTTTCAAAAGAATTGTAACCCTCAGTTCATTAGTGTTCATGAATCTGCATGTATTTGAACACTATTCTTCTAAAAGAATCGTAACCGCCGGTTCAAGCATGTTCATATTAAGAAATATAAACATTATTACTTTTAAATATCATATATATATGAACAAATATGAACAATATTAATTTTAAATATCATATTCATATGAAGAAATATGAACAATATTAATTTCAAATATCGTATTCATATGAAAAAATATGAACATGAATGAACCACCACCTTACTGTTCATATGACTCGTTAACAAGTTTTTTTTCATATGCCCAATGGTGAAGTAAGGAACAAACATGAACATTATTTCTTTTAAAAGTTGAAATTTTGACAAAAACACGATGCTTTATGATTTTATATTCACATAGTTTCGTCTGAGTGGTTTAAATGGACAATCATACTTGGATTTGCAGAAATCATCATCTTTAATCGGTGGACAAAAGATTTGAATTGAAACAACTAGCTACTAGACTTCATGTGATGTTCATACGATTTTAGCAATTGATTATAGAAAATATTTTGAAATCAAAGAATTAGCAAGGATTGGATCATGTTGTTGATGACTTTGATGGTATTCATATGATTTCAAAATTATGTTGAAAATGGAAAAAATTATGAAATTGTAACCTCCACTATAATTATGGATGATTTATTAGTGTAACCCCCATGAAGATAAATGAAATATTAATTAATTACTAAATGACGTTTCTACCCTTTTGCATTAAATAAATAAACAAATTAAACAACAAAAAATCTTGCATTTCTATTGGTTGAGCAAGGTTCATAAAGTTAACAAGAATTATGTGGTTAACAAATGATCATTGCTCTATATATATATATATATTGTATTGTATTGTAAATGTATATCTAGTTTTTTAAATCTTAGGGGCTATTTGGTTCATGGAATTGGAAGGAATTGGAATGACTAATTTCATTGACCAAATTCCAAGCTCATGTTTGGTTCACGGAATGAAAGCGATGGAATCCTTCCAATTCCATTGAATTCCATGATTTAAGGAATTCTTAATTCCTTAGCTTAAGTGAAGGAATTGAATTCCTACCAACCAAACGCATGGTCAAATTTCATCAAATTCCATTTCAATTCCTTCAAAGTCAAATTCATTCAATGGATTCCAATTCCATCAAATTCCATTTTGTGAATCAAATGCCTCCTTATGGGGTGTTTGGTTCATGGATTTTAAAGGAATTAGAATGGATAATTTCTTTGATCAAATTTCAATTCCTTTGTTTGGTTCACATATTGATCATGATAGAATTCTTTGAATTCCATTGAATTCCACAAATCAATAAATTCATCATTTCTTGCCTAAAGTGAAAGAATTGAATTTCATCCAATTCCTATCAACCAAACTCGTGGTCAAATTCCATTCAAATTCCTTAAAAGTCAAATTATTTTGATGGATACCAATTCCATCAAATTCCATTTTGCGAACCAAACACCCCCTTAGTTTATCTGTTCTTTATTTCATTTTCACACTCTTTTCACTAATCAGAGGTCTTTACGAAAACAACCACTTTACCTCTTAGAGTAGAGCCCATATTTGCCTACCTCTTACTCCCCCATACCATACCTCCAAGTGGGTATATTGGGCTCGTTTAGTGTCACATATCAATCATAATTTGATCAATAAAACAACCCAATAATAAGTATTAAACATCTCAGACTGTTCACTTCTTGTGAAACCATGAAACACCCTTTGAATTTTTTATGTGTGTTTGAACACATATATTAATACTTATGTTGTTGAAAATAAATAATATATAATAAACAAAAAAAACTTAATTTATTTAAGATTTTTGCATAAATAATCTATAAGACTTAAGATCAAGGCATTGTTTGGCAAAAAAATAAAAAAAAACTAGCTTATAAGCTAGCTTTTTTTATTACATATTTAGATGACCATAAGCTAGCTTATTTAAAAGCTACGCATAGTAGCGTTTTGAAAAGCCAACTTATCAGCTACCAGCTAGCTTATCAGCTAGTTTGCCAAACATAGCCCAAGTCATCAAGCTAGGAGAAACACTTTCAGGCTCGTTCAGTTAGCAAATCTCTAATTAGGCATTGTTTGGTAAAAACTAGCTTATAATCTAGCTTATTGAAAAGCTACCCATAGTAGTGTTTTGAAAAGCTAGCTTATCAATGTTTTGAAAAGCAATCTTATCAGCTACCAGCTAGCTTCTCAGGTATGATTAAGGCAAACACCTTTTTGATAACGATGCATAAATAAAAAGAAGTTGAACTATAAATCCACCGTGGGCCAATAATTTTGGGCTTCTGTTGGGTTGCTGATCTATTACTTTGGGCTTTGTTTTTCTAATTTTGGAGTTATGCTTTATGGGATTGATTTTAGCTATTTTGCTACTATTGTTTTTTAATTCTTACAAAAAAGCCCAAGTGATGGCGAAGTGGGGGTTTCTTCCTAATCAATTTGTTTTAATTATTTTATCATATTATGGTTTTATTAATCTACTAGTGTTGGGCCCGTGCATTGCATAGGAGGATAAATTTTTTGTTGGAATATTTAACCGAGTTAAAATGAAACGTAATTTCTTTGTTAACAGTTAATGAAATATAATGTGAAAAACGAATGTAATTTCATAAGTGGTTAACTTGCATACATTAAGCTTTAAGACTTATTTTTAAGATTTATATTACATCTCATTAATATAGATTTAAATGTAAAATCTACATTTAAAATAGATTATGCTAATATAAAATATATTTTATAAAATTCTTCACCAAAAAAACAAATAGTTATATTAATAAATGAGTATCCATTCCAAAAATAGATGATTATGTGAGCTACTGTGCTTGGAAAGATTGTACCAAAGCATTAAGAAGTTGTAAATTAAGTAATTGGCTTTAATTAGTTGTAACTTGTGCTTAAAATGTTGTAATTAAGAGTTTTTTATACCGTTTTTATAATATAGTATAGATATTATATTATAGAGTATTTGATTCAAAGTTTTAAAAACAATTTTTTAAGTATTATGTATTACTATTTAATGCTAAATTACTTAATTTTCAACTTTACAAGTAAATGATGTATGAATACAATACTTTAAAACCGAATATTTGAATTCATAACTAACTGATAAACATAATCAAATACAGAATAAACATCACATTTTAAATATAAAGAATCTAAATTTAATTAAGATAATCATTGAATTTTAACATAATACTTAATTATCTTTCTTATAAAAAAATATTATATTATTAGACCTAAAAAAGTTACATCATTATTAAATCCAACTTAAATTAAAATAAAAATATAAATCAAATAAGTTTATAAAAAACATTATCGTTTTTTTAAAACCACAAAAAAACGTATTATAAGATCGACAAAGACAAATAATAAAAAAAACATTCAAATCGAAATATATCACGTTACTTTGCTCGAGTACATTTCTAGTTAGTTATTATTGGTTTAATTATTAAGTGATTTACTAAATTTTAATTAGTCATGTAGCTAATCCTTCTCATCATTATTTAATTAATTTGCTCGTTTTAATGAATTTGAGTGCTATTTGTTATTTTAATGTCGATACACGTTTTAGAGCATCTCCAACAGCTTTTGCTAAAATAGAAAAAATTGGGCTTTTGTTCTCTAAACCTCTCCAACAACTTTACTATCTTGATTGCTATAATAGAAAAAACTTGAAATTTTTTCAAGTTTAGGGAATTCTCTAAAACTTGATGGTAGGAGAGAGAAATGATTATTTTATTCAATTCCACCAATAAGATTTAATCTTATATTAATGTTTTTTTTAAAAGTGCATTGGGATGATAAATTATTGAATATTATAATAATATGAGTTGTTTTAAAATCTCTTAAATAGCAAATCTGATGGAGTTGAATGTAATACTTTTTAGAGATTTTCACTTTTGATTATCTATTTTAGAGAAATTATAGGAAAATTGTTGGAGATGCTCTTATAAATCACTAAAATATCCTTGAATTATTTAACAAATGCAATTTGTATAACTTTTCAATAAATTTCAAAATAATCGCAAGGTATTAAAAATACGATTTTAGCTTCAAATTAAATTGTTTTAATATGTATAGATTCAGAAAATATCTTAATAATTGAGATTTGAAACTCATGACTATTGTATAGTTTGGGATTTTAATAATCGTTATTAATATGTACGACTAATACTCTAATAGATTTTAAGAGATGCATGTTTAATTTCATGTATGTATGCATACATACATACATACATACATACATACATACATACGTACATCTACTATTTATTGACTATTTTATAGCAAATTTACTATGCATGTATATATATAAAACACACATGTAATCATGATGGGATAAAATTCGAATTAATAAAATGAACATTTCACTTACTATATCAACATAATAACTATGTTGACTCTTTCTATTACAACGAATTTAATTCACTACCCAATCTAATCATGATGATCGACCTCTTGTTGTTTTAATGGCCGCTCCATGATTTGGCTTTTCTTAATTAATTTATCTTCATCTTCCACTTTCATGGTGGAAAGTTTCTATTTATAGAACATCATTCAAAACCTGTATTATTAATTGTGAAGCATAGTTTCTCCACTTAATTAGTTTTGCAATGTCAACCATCAATCTCTCTATAAAACCAGCATCAACATTATCTGCTACTTAATTCATCCATCAAACTCTCTATAAGAAATGAGGTTCATCGTGGTTACTCTCATGGCGGTATTGTTGGTGGTTGCGGCCGCTTCCTACGTGGCCGATGACGTTAGCAACCACCACCACCTTACCCTGCCGGAGTACCGCAACGGTGGTGGTGGTGGCTCCACCGGCGATGCAAGCCTACTGAACCACCATTACATTCCAAGGCAGGATTTCAATAATGGTGGCTCAAATGGAGATGAGAATAACAATGACATGAAGCCTTGAAAAGTATATATAGTTTTCAGACAATAGTTTGATTGTCAAGCATCCCTAGTTTATGTCTCTGTTTGTGAGATTGTACTTCTGCTTAAGATGGTTGTACATTATGTTGTGGTAATAGTACCCTAGTGCTAGGAACCTTGGTATAGTTGATGTTGTAACATACTATAAATAAGAGACATAAAGTTAATGCTAGGTTGTTTGACTTGCTATAAAAGGAAATTATTTCCTTTTTTGGAAGTATAGGTTTGACTATTTATGTGCATATCCTTATGCATTGACCACTTGTACATTAAAACATAATAAATGTACAATTAACCAATGCATTGTATATCATATGTAAGAGTTCTATAGAAGCTACAAGATGTAAAGAACATATACATATTTTCCTTATCAAAATGATTGATTAAAGTTAAAAGTAGCTTTTAAGCATTTTTTTTTAATTTATTTCTTTAAAAGTAAAAAATTAGAACCAAAATAAGATTTATCAGATAACACAAGATCCTATAAATTGCATTATTATGATCCAAAATTATAATAATCAATTTTATATTATGTCGCAAAATCATTCACTTGCAAATGAGATTTTGTATGATAAATGTATTATATATTTTTATCCTTCATGAAAGAGTAAACTACAAATTTGGTCCCTATGGTTTACTGAAAATAACACTTTTTGTTCTTACAGTTTCGAAGTTACAAGATGACCATCGTGATTTAAAAAAATGTCCGGATTTGATCCCTTCCTCTAACAGTTGTTAAAAGGTTTTGTCAAATGAGAGTCATTTTATCGATGTTTTGTCTTTTACCCAATCAAAAATCACAGGGAAATCTTAAAATCGAGTTTGATATGGTAAAAAAACAAAAACCCCTCATTTAATGGAATCTTTTAACGACTATTAGAGGGAGAGAACAAAATCGGAAGTTTTGCAAACCACGACGACCATCTTTTAATTTCAAAACTATAGCGACAAAAAGTGTTATTTTCGACAAACCACAAGGACCAATTTGTAGTTTATTTATGAAATTTAGTCTCTCTTTGATAGATGGTTATCATTTAAAAAGTGTTAGTGGCTATTTTGTTATAATCACAAAATATTGGTGGCTGTTTTGACATAAATACAAAATATTGGTGGCTGTTTTGACACAAATACAAAATATTGGTGGCTGTTTTGTTACAAGTACAAAATTTTGGGTCATAAAATAGAATCAACTAACGGTCCATACTCCATATTGTCCATACGACGTCGTCGATTAGATACTTGTCCGCTAAACCCTCAAACCCTAATATAAGCTTCATAGCGACGAGCTCTTCTTTCCATAACTACCTCCTTATCCACAACCGAAAAAACTCTCAGCATCTCTCATGGCGTCTGCTAATGCAATCTCTACAGCTTCAATACTTTCATCTCATAAGAAGGTAATAATATGTTTTACTTCAATTATCTTCTCATGTTAAATCGAATTGTCGTTTTGTACGTGTATTGGTTACGTTTTCTGGTGATGATTTGGGGTTTTCCTTCGAGCAGGGGAATTTGATAGATGGTAGTAGGAGGATTAATCAATTGCAGACCGTTCAGAAGATGAGGCAAACGAATCGCCGGTTTGCGGTTCGAGCTGCGGCTAAAGACATTGCATTTGATCAGAAATCGAGGGCAGCTATGCAGGCCGGAATTGATAAACTTGCCGATGTTGTTGGTCTTACACTTGGACCTAGAGGTATCACATTTTGATTTCGTGTTTTGGTGGTTAGAATTCTCGCTTGGCAATTTTGATCGGTGTTTGGTGGTTGATATGGAAAATGAATTTGTTAATTTGTTTGGATTTAGACAAATGGATTTTGATTCTAATACAACAACAAACATTTCATCCAAGCTAATTAACGTTACTCGAAATCAAGCCCAACAAGAACGTGTAGGAAATATTTAGGTTTGTATTTACATCAGGAGGGAATTAGAGACTTGTTGGATGGAGTTTCTTTGCAAATACACACTCCATCTCCCGAAAATGCAAAAATAAACACCATAACTTTTAAGGATGAGCTATTTTGGATAAGAAGATAAGTAATTGTTATTGCTTTTTGTTGCAAGCTAACTACCAGTCTACCATCTCGGAGATGCCAAAAAGACATCATAGTTTATAGAATCGAGAATTGCTTACAAATAGATGCAAGAAAAATACATTCTTCCTGGCCTTTTACATCCAAAAGTGTACTTGCAAAGTCTAGTGTTCTTTTTGCATTTTGGCATATGAAAATCAAAATCAAGTGATTCTACTCCAGAAAGATGTCCCAAGCAAAATAGTTTTTCTGGATTTGTGTTTATATTGCCGTAATTTTCCGAACTCTTTTATTTTTGCAAACTATAGTGTTCATTTAGGAGTTTCACATGAATGGTGGATAGTTTGTGCCAAAAGATAAGAATGATTGTTAAGTCGTCATTTTGTTGCAAACTTATTGCAACCATTTCCTTTCAAGCACCTTTGCTAACTTTAGATGAGAATGTTCACCAATTACTTGAAATGGTTAGGGAGGAATGTTGTCTTGGATGAATTTGGTGCCCCCAAGGTGGTTAATGATGGAGTTACAATTGCCAGAGCTATCGAGCTACCTGATGCCATGGAAAATGCTGGTGCTGCTCTTATCAGAGAGGTTTGGAACATGCTCTTAAACTGTATATTTCTCTAGTTGTGACTTGAGCCTGCTAATTGATTAATGGTTTACCATATGTTTATTGATGGTGAATTAATAAATTGCACAGGTTGCAAGCAAAACCAATGACTCAGCTGGTGATGGTACCACAACAGCATCAGTTCTTGCCCGTGAGATTATCAAACTTGGTCTCCTGAGTGTCACATCTGGTGCTAACCCGGTTTCATTGAAGAAAGGTATTGACAAGACTGTACTGGGTTTGATTGATGAGCTGGAGAAGAAAGCTAGACCAGTGAAAGGCCGTGACGATATTAAAGGTAACAAGATTTCTTTACTCCAATTTTTGGCATATATATAGGGGGCTAATCATGTGAGAACCAATCTCAATATATTGTTTGACATGGCATCTTTTTCATCTAAGGCTAGGATTTAAGGTATTGTTTCACATATATACCTTATTTTGCAATGTATTTGTTTCAAAATGTGACTTTTTACGTGTGTTTCACATTGTGAAACAACACTGTATAGCACATGATTCACTGGTTCTTATGGTTCTCAACCTTTTTGAGGTTCTCATTTTATTATATGCTCCTATATATATAGATATTGGTAAAGAGTTTTGGCATAAATTGTCGTCTTCTGATCGGATTCTTGTATCTTATTAAAGCCATTGCTTCTATCTCTGCTGGAAATGATGAGATTATTGGAAGCATGATTGCTGATGCTATTGACAAGGTTGGACCAGATGGTGTATTGTCAATTGAGTCATCATCCTCTTTTGAGACAACTGTTGATGTTGAAGAAGGAATGGAGGTTTGTATCGAATTAGAACTTAATCTGCTTCTGTTTCTTCACTTAACCCATGTTTTTATATTTGATGGAGTTGATGTTTTTTTATGGTTCCTCGTCTCTATGGGATTTTGTAGATCGATAGAGGATACATCTCTCCTCAGTTTGTTACCAACCCTGAGAAACTACTGGTCGAATTTGAGAATGCTAGAGTGCTGATTACAGATCAGAAGATAGCTTCGATAAAGGACATAATTCCTTTATTGGAAAAAACCACTCAATTGCGAGCTCCTTTGCTGATTATTGCCGAGGATGTTACGGGCGAGGCTTTGGCTACTCTTGTTGTGAACAAGCTGAGAGGTATCCTTAATGTCGCTGCTATTAAAGCACCTGGTTTTGGTGAGAGGAGAAAGGCTTTGCTTCAAGATATTGCCATCATGACAGGTACGTTTAGTTTTCTTTTGATACAGTAAAACAAAATTGGCTTTATATGATGCCAAATATGCCTAACTGTTCTAATAAACTGTTTTATATGACTTTAGTTTCTATGACTAACCAATTGTGCATCCTATGTAAAGGTGTTACAATAAGTTGATATGACGTTTTTGGGTAACTAACAAGTTTTTTTAGGACAATTTAGAAACAAAACGTCCTATTAGTCTTTTTGTAACATTATTTGAGAAAGTGTATTACAAATACAAATATACTTGTTCATTGGACACTTCAAAATTGTCCTATAAAAAAAGCTAATACTTGTTAGGATGCTCAAATACATCCTCACATCCTATTGTAACGCACCTTTATCTAAGACACATAATTGTTTAGTCCTATAAACTTAAGACTTATAATACTGTCTATCAAAACATTTAGCCATTTAGGTGGCGTTTGTTTTTTAAGAGGTCTAAAGTCTGATGATTAATAAGAGGTGGTGCTGAAGTCTGAAATCTGAATCAATAAGAGTTTTGTTTTTGTAACGTATGGAGGCGTCTGGAGAAAAAGGAGAGCATATGAAATGAGGCGGCGATAAGAGATTTTAAGAAGTTAGGTCACCACTTTTCTTATTTCAGATGTATTCAAGAGTTAAGAGATTCTGAAAACTGGAAAAAAACAAACAGTCTGAATGTCAAAAGGTCTGAAAGATTCAGACTTAAGAGGCTAATATTAAGAGGTATTTAAAAAAAAAAAAAAAACCTTAGCCATCTTTGGCATCTTATAAAGCCGGTTTTATTGTAGTGATATTAGATATGGCTTGAACTCAGTCAACCCATTATTTGTTTTTCAATGTTTTGAAACTGTGATGTAGGAGCCGAGTATCAAGCCAGTGACTTGGGTCTGCTCGTTGAAAATGCTTCTGTCGAGCAGCTTGGTATAGCCAGGAAGATTACAATCACCAAGGACTCCACAACCATCATCGCCGATGCTGCATCAAAGGACGAGATACAATCAAGGATTGCCCAGATCAAAAAGGAGTTGTTTGAAACAGATTCCGTGTACGACTCCGAGAAACTTGCTGAAAGAATCGCAAAGCTATCCGGTGGGGTCGCTGTTATTAAAGTTGGTGCTGCAACTGAAACCGAGTTAGAGGACCGTAAGCTTCGTATCGAGGATGCTAAAAACGCAACCTTTGCTGCTATAGAGGAAGGTATTGTACCTGGAGGTGGTGCTGCATATGTCCATCTATCAACATTGGTTCCAGCCATCAAGGAGAAGATCGTGGATGCCGATGAACGATTAGGTGCCGACATCATTCAAAAGGCAAGTAATCTATACTTGTTATATTATATAAAACATATGGGAGGTTCAAATAAGAACGCTAAATATCGTGTGAAAAGGTAAGAAGGGTGTAAATAATTGGAAAAAAAAATCATTTAAAGATGCACATGTGAACCGACGTTAGAAATTATTCATATGGGTTCATGTATGCATTTTCAAATAGATTTTTCCAATAGATTCATTAAGCTTCTCATGATATTTAGCATTCTTATTTGAACAGATCTCTATAAACATTTTGCTCAAAGTCATAAAAACAACTCTTTAAGCATTCAGTATTGTTGATTAATGCATATCCCTTAAAATTTAAAGGTACATATAATTACTTAATATGTATAAGTTCCTTAAATTTCATAAAACTATCTAATTGATATACACATTCCGGTACATTGAGATCAGTAGAAGACATAAATAGTCCATCATTAAAATACAAATAAATTACTATCTTTATTTTTAGATCTAAAATATTTAAAAGATAGTAAAAATTTCAGTTTAACAAATTATACCAACAATATGATAAATTTATTTCTTTAATTTGAAGATCTATTTTTTTTTTTTAGGTTTTTTAAACTGGATCTTCAAATTTGCAAAGTTATGTTCAAACTTAAATTTTGGATTTTTTAGGAGTTGCATTAATTTTTCATTCTTTGGTTTACAAATAAAACTTTACATCATGTTGAATCGCACAGTAGTAAACCATAATTTGTTTCCGTTGGTTGGTTATAGGCATTGGTGTCACCGGCATCGCTAATAGCCCAAAACGCCGGAGTTGAAGGGGAAGTGGTGGTGGAGAAGATAAAGGTGAGCGAATGGGAGATGGGGTACAACGCAATGACGGACAAGTACGAGAATTTGGTGGAAGCAGGAGTTATCGATCCAGCAAAGGTGACAAGATGTGCGTTGCAAAACGCAGCTTCGGTTGCGGGTATGGTTCTAACGACACAGGCGATTGTTGTTGAAAAGGCCAAGCCAAAGACACCCGCGGCTGGTGCAGCCCAAGGCCTTACTATATAGTGAATTAATAATAGGCTTCTTAGAAGGGTGATATTGGACCAAATAAGGTCCATTTTTGTACCAATTCGAGATGGAACTTTATCACGGCCAAATGTCAAAAAATCTGAACAAATTTATATAATTCAGTAATTTACGTACGTTGATACATCGGTGTATGTGTAAGATATTTATTACACCATACAAACTCGAGCACATAAAGAGTAAAATGGTACAAAAATGTCATATGATCACAAACCGATAGTAACCAATCTAAGCCTCTAGTTTGATAATAGATTGAATTTTAATTCTCTTAGTAACTTTTTTTTGGAGTCCGGCCGCAAGGTTTGAACTTTGAATATTAAGTATGAATCATAGTTCAAGGTCTTGGGGGCCCCAAAACAGAGTGAGAACTAGCCCCCTCCCCTTTAAGGCGAGGAGGGATTCGAACCCCCGACACCGTGGTTCGTAGCCACGTGCTCTAGATTTTTGGACCGCCTAATTCAATAGCTGAAAAATAGGTGAACCTGCAACTTCCGCTTTGACAGGGTGGTGCTCTTCAACGACTGAACTTTATCTCAAGTGAATAAGGGAGGGAATTTTTCTTATAGCTCGACTTATGCCTCTTTTCATAGTCATACCTCACATAAAACGGATAGAAGAATCCTGGATGTGATATCGAAGGAACCTTTCAAACTGCTGCTGAATCCATGGACAGGCAAGAAACAACCTGGCTGCTAAACCCAGCCTCGCGCTAAACCCAACCTCGCTCTAAGGGACTGTTTGTTTACCTCTTAATGGACCTCTTAATAGTTCCATTAAGAGGCAACCTCTGAATCAATAAAAGATGAATCTTGTTTGGCAAAAAAAAATTGTCTCTTAATGGTTCCAAAACCCTCCGAATGATTTTGTATCTTAGCCCTCCCTTGACCATTCAGTGCCCTAATTTCATTTTGAACAATTATCAGACAACCATCTTTCATCTTACACTACATCATAAGTCTCTTAATCATTCAACACCAAACTATTCAACAACTGTCAAATAACCCCTAAGTAAGTTAAGGGGCTTTGACTCCAGCTCCAACTTGATCTCGTGGTAAGACTGGCCTCCTTCTACCCAAAGAGTTTCCGACTCCATCTTCCGTTACTGAACCTGTGAGAACACTCGTTTCAAAGGGAATAAAATTAGGCCCTTAGTTCGCATGGATCAAAAAAGAAGCAGACCTGCAAACCACCGAACAGCCTTCCTTGCTTGCAGAGACAAATCGCAGGAAAGTAGAACGAAGGCCAGCTGACTTTGATACGGAATGAACTTGAATGCTGGTTAGTTTGCTATTTGTATGGATCAAAGACCAAACCTTTCTGTGAAGGCGTTGGGATAGCATTGATGAACATAGGCAAATTACTGAAACAAGATAAACATGATTCACATATGAATAATCCCACGCCAATCATTTTAATTGATCAACACAACAAAAGTTGTTGTACATAACAATTGAGGTAGGACACAGCATACATAACAAATGGATCATTTCGACTTTAAATGGTGTCACAGGTGAAACCATATTGGCCCACCCTACCTCCGGGTGGGATATACTGAGTTTGGTTTAGTTTCAGGGGTGACACCATATCGTTCCAGACCCTACTTCTAATTGGGGTATACTGGATTGCTGACGGTAACGAACCCCCTAAAAAGAGTGGGGAGACCTTTGGTTTGGTTTTAGGGGTGAAACCATATCAATGGATCCAAAGTTTAAGCTTGTGTTGGACATAGTGTTGGTAGGACAGCCATAGCCTCTCCATCAAGAACAAGAACCCCAGTGTTGTTGAAGCACCTGGTTGTAAACTTGGCACTAACCCAAGACACAAAATAAGAGTTAGAACTTGCAGTTCAAATGAAATCAAGATTCAAGAGTTCCGATTTAATTTCGACTCACACGTATTTCTTCTTTGATTCTCTTATGCTAGTAGCTTCCACTTCACCAATAATCTCCTCCTCTACGTAAACCGGTGATCTGAAGTGCAATGTCTGCGAGGCATATACCGCTCCAGGCTACAAATGAGTAGTAGAATTTTCAGGTATCAAACCACAATTTGGATTCATCAGTGCATATGGGTTTCATATAAACCTAAAAGATCTCGAAATCTTTGTTGCATGCACAACTAAAACCAAAAGAACCCAACATATCTCACTCGAAAGTAGAATGAGATGTACACAAGCCTGTCCCCTTCCCCAAAGGGTAGAGCGGCTGATGAACGTAATGTAGGATTGTTATAGCTTTCTGTAGATGGGGGAGGATAGAGAGCGGAAAAATCAAGATAAGCAAAAACAGTCAACCCTGCGTGTATTAACGTAATGTGGGACTGTTATAGGGTTAACACTTCCCCATTTAGACGAATATAGAAGCCAATATGTACACAAGAAAGGTGTGAACAGCTTACGAAATGAGAAGCAATGATCCTTGGGAATAGAGATGCAACAAGCATTCCAGGAACCAGTCTATCTTTAAATCCAGCATTCCTTGCAAATTCAGGATCTAGATGCAGAGGGTTTGCATCAAAACTAAGCTTCGAGAATTCAACAAGATCTTGACTTGAAAATATTCTCGTTTGTTTCAACTTGTCTCCGCTTTTAAGTAATGAGTCTGTGGAGTATCTCAATGTTGGAATGTAGTTAAACATACGGTTGATTGCCATCGTATCAATGGATTCCTCAAACGTGAAATTAATAGGTTTCTTCAGGGTAAAAGAAAGTGACTACACAATGAGCTTATGCAAATTCCAACGAATCTGCTTACGAACTAGTAACATTTAGCTGACCCCTTATCATGATTGCTTGATACAATTATTCTGAAAAGGGTATTACACCTGAAAAATGGAAAGGATATTAGCTGAAATTACAACTCAAAATGATCATTTATGGACAATAATCACATTCTTCACTCGCAAAGTCACCATGGTCCATGATGTAACAATTCAAATAAATAAGTTACTCAAAAGTAAACACGTTAACGAGCAACTAAATTTGGCAACGGTATTATGAATGTTCCAGCTCTATGAAGCATTTTATCAAACACTTAATGAACAAATTACATAGAACACAAACAATGCAACACATCACATAAGGATAAACTACATAAAGCACAATGACATGATTTACTTATCAATCATGCATGTAGAGGGATAAGAAGTGTGTGTTTGTGTGTGTACGTGGGGATGAGAAGGGGGCAAAGTCAGTGGCGAATCCAAAAACTCGGATGACAGGGGGCACACCGCAAACCTATTGTTATTTTTGTGCCCAGAATTCAGTGTCAAACCAGTAGCTGTAACTATAATGGTCCTGTGCCTAATTTAGTTTGTGCTAGGAGCTCTTCATCAAGCAGATTTATTTTTATAGGAACATCATGTATACACAAATTTTAGCACACCTATAGTTATTTCCAATGAACTGGGGTTAAACAATAGAAAAGAAGTTAAGAACAATTCACCCTTTTGTTGTCTTTCATCTATTCACAGTCATAGCCCCAATTTTTTTGGCTTTTCAGTAGATTCTTTTAATTCTCCAACTAAAGAACCTTAGAAATTATGTTGAATAATCAATCAAGTGTTGAAATTTTCTGAAAGTCTGAACTACTAGCTTTTTGGTCTGATTACTAGTGTGCAGTGTGTGCTCATACAGGCTACTAAACAAAGCATGAATCAAATTCCTCATCAATCAAAGCATGAATTAAAACCTATATATATAATATTTTGCACAAATTTCCTCATCAACCAAAGCGTGAATGAGAACCTAATAAACAAAAAAGAAATCATAATATTACCTCTTTTCACCGCCGAAGGACTAGAGAAGGTCGCCGTCAGAAGAATGGGGG
Organism: Arctium lappa; assembly: GCA_023525745.1. Classification (NCBI taxonomy): domain Eukaryota; kingdom Viridiplantae; phylum Streptophyta; class Magnoliopsida; order Asterales; family Asteraceae; genus Arctium; species Arctium lappa. The sequence goes on along the minus strand of CM042056.1, from coordinate 11,974,466 downwards.
AAAGGATCGCCGGCGCCGGGACTGCAGCGGCGGGGAGGGGGTTGGGTTGGGGGACAAGATAATGTTTTTTACTGGGTCCGCCTTTGGGCCGTAAAAATGGTAAGCTACATGGGCTGTAACTAAATGCTAAAGCTCAATTAATATTTAATAAAAACATCATATTCGGCCCATTTTCGCTTTATTTCTCTATCTGTTCTCTTTTCGATTGATTGGTTGATAATTTATAATATTCTTGATGATTATTAAGGGGGCGTTTGGTTTGCAGAATGTTTTTGGATGGAATGAAATCTGTCAAAGGAATTTGACTTTGATGGAATTGGAATGGAATGTTATCAGGTTTGACCACCTGTTTGGTTGACAGAATTGGAATGGAATCTGTTAAATGAATTGGAATTTTTCTGTTTGGTTCACAGATTGTAGCTTCGGAATTGGAATGGAATTTTGGTAAATGACCAAAATACCCTTTTTGATTATTTTAATTTTTTAAACAAAAATTACTTTAATAAAATAGTCATTAAATAGTTTAATTTTTAACAAAAATTGTTTTTATTATTTTAACACATGAATGATGCCGAGAGAGTGAGGAGAGAGAGGGAGAGGGAGAGGGAGAGAGAGAGGGAGAGAGAGAGAGAGGATAGAGTAGAGGAGAGAGAGAGGAGAGAGAAAGAGAGAGGAGAGATAAAGAGAGAGGGAAGAGAGGAGAGAGAGGGAGAGAGAGAGAAGAGAGAGAGTGGAGGAGAGATAGATGATATAGGGAGAGATAGAGAGAGGAGAGAGAGGGAAGAGAGAGATATGAGAGAGAGAGAGAGATGAAGAGAGGAGAGAGAGAGGGAAGAGAGAGATAGCGAGAGCAGAGAGAGGAGAGAGAGGGAGATAGAGATGAGAGAGATAGTTGGTGTTTGCTGATAATCAATATTAGTAGGGTTTAGTTTGGAGTAAAGGGTAAATTTGGAATTATCAAAATATAAGATTCCATTCCATTGAAATCCTTGGGTTTTAGGATGGAATGTTCAAATTCTTCATTTGTGGAATTTGGTGGAATTCACACATTCCTTTCATAGAAAAGAATGAACCAAACAAGGAAATTGAATTTGGTCAAAGGAATTGGACATTCCAATTCTATCAGATTCCATCAGAATCTGCAAACCAAACGCCCCCTAAGGGTTTGTTTGGTTGAGAAAGGAAAATAAAATGACAAGGAATGAAAATAGAATTTAATATTTTTTTTCCAGTTTAAACTTGAATGAAAATTTAGACTTTTGAAGAATGACCACATTATATTATATAAAATCAAACAGTTTTTGTTTTGCTTTTGTTGTAGGATAAGTGTGTCATCGTCTAAAGGATGACGATAGAGATAGAGATAAATATATCAGAGTTAGATTAGAACTGAAATATCTCCTAACTATCTACTTGTAACTCCTCCCTATTTAAAGGGCTTATGATTAATGAGAAATATAGATTTCTTCTCTCTGTCTTATTGTTATTCTCTTCTTATTGTTGTTTCATTTGTTTTTCCCTTTAACACGTTATCAGCACGTAAAGCTCAAAGTTGTTTTTCATCGTCTCTAAACGATTGGTGCACGTTGTCGTTGAACGGTTTGCCGCAAAATTGCATCGCTACTACGTTATCTTTTGCTCATTGTCACACATGTCAAAAAAAAATCTAGTAAGTTTTCTATCAATTTCTTCATAACTGAATATTATGAATCATGTTTATATTTTTTTTTCTTAAGTTTTCTGTAGAATACTTCCGTTATTTTCGTGATTGATATTAATTGAATTCAAAAAAAAAATCGAATTCATGATTATTTATTTATTTTTATTGAAATAATTAAATAAATGAAAATTATATTGACGTAAAAAAAACCTATATTAAAAGATAATTATTGGAATTTATATGTGATTTTAATATGATTATGATCTAATTATCTGAATTATTAGGATAATTGAATGATTTTGTTTTTATTTTTTTTAATTATCAAAAGGAATTAAATAAATAATTTTTAATAATCCACAAGGGATAAGTATTATTGTTTTATTTAACTAAAACAAAACTTAATTTGTTTTTTTTCCCATTAATTTACGTTTTTGTTTAATAAATATTTATTATATTAACTTTTATTTAAGTTTAATATACTTTATCTATGCGAGCCAATCTCGACTTATTTTCTAACGTGTTTACTTAATTTTATTTAATTCGACCTATTAAATATATATTCTTTTAGACTATTCCAAATAATGAATTAGACTATTAATTATTTTAATATTTGTTTCATCTTATTTATTTTAATTTTGTTAGTATAACTTTTATTGTTTTAAAATATTATTATGATTTATTAATGTTTATCAAATTATATTAAAATATTCATATATTTAAATGATTATCCATTTAGTTACAATATTATATATTTATTTACTATTTGTTTGTGTTAATATTCAAATGTTTATCCTAATTAATAATTGTTAGTATAATTCAGATGTTTATCTTAGTTATGTCTTATAAATTATCTTTGAAATTTACAATTTCAACCCCATAACTTCTGTTATTTTGCCAAAATGTTCAAAAATAACATGAAAATGTTAAATTCAAACATTTATCTTGATTGTGAGTTCCTACTCATAATTTTAAACTATATAATTATTTTTTGGAAGTTACACATCCAAGCTCATATATTTTGATCTTTACCAAAAACTCCAAAAAATGCTATTAAGGTATTAAAATTGTTTCATATGCCAAATTATAGTCACTTTGGCCTCTTGCCAAAAGATCCCAAAATACCAATATGGTATGAATTTTTTTGACCTCATGTCAAAATTTACCAAATAACAAATGTTATCTATGTATTTCATTGATGAATTAATCGCAATACATCGAAAGGATTTTGTCAAACGAGTGTAAATAGCCCTAAGGTTTGTAGGGATTTAAGAAATCCATGTGATTCCCCTACTACCTGGAAATCCAATAGATTGAGTGATTTTTTTTGCAAATTGAAATATTGATGAAGTATTATCAATAAAATTAAAGCATACAAAAATCCAATACTGTTATGATAATGAAATTTCATAATCAAAATCCATTTCCTTATCAAAAAAAAAATCATATATTATTATTTATATATGTAAATGGTTGAAACAACTCATCCCAAAATCAACGTCATAAACTCAAAAGAATATGAGTATCATAAATGAGTACATAAATCTCCTTTTGAAAAGGTACAAGAAAATACTTAAAGTCCATCAACTCCCCATTGACTCTAAAATCAACCTCTTGAAAAGGTACAAACAAATACCCTCATGTTTTGAGACGACATATAAATCCTAAGTTTCATAGGATACCTTTACTAGAAACCCCCAAAGAAATGTGGGATGTTCCGAAAGGGATAATCAGGAGTACTGATGAATATGTACTTCCCGAACTAATCGTACAGTGGAATGAAACCCACTTACTTGATTACAAAAAGGTAACTGATTTCAACAAAGAAATGTTATATCCAAAACGCGTCTCAATCTCTGTGGCAAGGAGCTCACAGAAGATGACATGATTCCTAATATCATTTCCACATTTCATATATAAGTAAATATTAATGAACCAATATAAGTTGGAATGTAACATTTAGACAAACTCATCAACCTACTGCAAGTGGTTGAGAGACACAACAAGGTTCTTTCGAATAACACCACATATGTCGGGATAAAGAAAATTCCTGATATCAATAATGAAAGTGTTAGAAGTGGAAACAACTCCAAATAATTGTGAGTTAAAAACCATTTCACACATATGACATTTCTGCACCATGTGGACGAGACCCTAGAAAGGGTCAGGGTATTGGTAAGAGTCAGGAAGGATTTTTCAACACCTGGAGTATGATACAACTACCACCCAGGTGATAATGGACAATCAAATAAGATATGCACTAAAAAGTGCTTCTATAAAAAAAGGGAACACGATGAAAATGAAATATAACATATTTGTTTTAATATTTAATATTGATTATGCATATGTTTCTTTGAAATTAATTTTAAAAAATTAATTTCTTTGCTAAAGTAAAATCGAATATGTAACCATTATAGATGTAAAGAAATACATCAAAACAAATACAAAAAAAAAATTCAATATTCTTCGTTCCGTGTAGAAATGTATCGAGGAGAATTGATTTTTTTTGACTTATCACACCCTTGAAAAAAAGATAGACTAATACTTGTTTTATAATACATCCAACCAAATTACTTAGACGATGGACTGTCACTCTCTTGTTGGTACAAAATTAATAGGAACCTTGTAAAGATATTCGTATCAAATGGAAATGAACATATATACATAAGTTCTAATGAATATATGAAAGTAAACATATATCATGGAAACTAATATGTCAAACTAGTAGATTATTGGGTCATCGGAACATATTTTGTCACCAATAAAGAACTTTTGGGGGCAATAACACATATATGTTTTGGCATGACCATGCGGGACACCGTGGTTATGACATAGTGATCCGTGTATTGCAAAATACACATAGACACATTCTCTTTCGAGTGAAAGGCAGAATGAGGAAAATTGCAACTGTTGACTTCTGTAGCATAAGAAACAACATTGTTATATGCCCTCTCGAATACCTAAAACTTTTGTATATAACCTACTCCTTAGCCAAGACATGATTGAGACCATCCTAAAGCTAAGGACATAATACAAAAATATTCCATTGTTACAACGAATACAAGGTGATATTTATGAGCATAAACATCCAGAATGCGGGCCATTAAAGTACTTTATGGTTCTGGTTTCGATACGATGAACACATGTCGTATTATTGTCCACATGAAATACTGCACTCCTAGCACTAACTATACGTTTAAGGTCTCACCACCCTGATTATTTCATCAAGTCTACATGACTTTGAATGCTGGATAATTTACATCATAAGGATTTGATGTTAATTGCATATGTATTAGGATCAATGTAAAGTTTCCTATACCCCATGTGTATATATAAAATGGTCTCATAGAAGTTGTTATCAAAAGAATATGATGACATCTAGGGTATTAGTAATGCGCACCAATTTACCCACATCTACCTGGGGTTATGCAATTATTATATGCAGTTTTTTTTTCGTTTTTAGACCCACTACTTGCTCATGCGTACCAGTTGGTAACTGGATATAAGCCTGATACTTTACATCTACGCATGTTTGATTATATGTGCCAATTGCGCCCCCACAACGCATCAAAATGGGTCCTTAAAGACGATTTGGTATATGTTGGATATGAATCCCCAACAATTATCCGCTAATTATAATATTTGACTAGTGATCTCTTTACCGCTAGATTTACGGGTTGTCACTTTCATGAGACAGTCTTCCCGTCGTTAGGGGGAGATAGGAAAAAGGATTTTCCATGGGAACGACATGAAGTGTCATTGAATATTCCCACTCTGTCTCATTTCGATCCCCAAAACTTCACAATGTAATGTTGAAGTCAAACGAATCAGACTCGATACCTGATACGTTTAATATTCCAAAAGTGACAAGATCACATATATGAGCTGCAAATATACTTGCAAGGTTAAAAAGTCCCCAACAGGGGCACAACGCCATTGGAAAGTGCGTTGCAATCATACATAGTGGAGGTGTGGTTGAGGTCGTAGCTCCCAAACGGAAATGGGGGAAGCTACTTGGTTCGGTAGATACTCATCTAAAGGAAGAGAAGAGTAAGGCACAACTATTTGTCATCAATACATAAACCTCTCATGAGATTGTCTCTGATTAAACTATGTCTATGAATCATCACTGGAGGACGCTCCGAAGTTAATATTGATTCTAGAGATGAATATTAATCTCAAATGAACTATGAGAGCACATATGAGTCGATGGACAGATCATATATAATTATTGATGATATATTTCGCATATATTATTGTTTATGAGGTGATAGAGCACATTGACATCGAACCATGCTCAGTTGGAAAATATCAACAAAGAGCAAACTGACCTAAATAAGCAATCCAGGAGAATCATATTATTTGACAAATGAACAGGTATTTGGTTTGGTAGTGCTAACCCACCAAGTGTAAAGCCTGTAAGACATAGATAAATCATTTGTCCTAAAGCGTAATGAGAATAATTAAGTCATAATGTATGAGACTCTCCTTTGGCGCAAGGTTTCTCACAACGCCCTGGATTGACCACGAGGAGACTTACTCTCTCATGATGGATGTTATGACATCCGTATAATTTACTAGCCTAGTAGTTTCCGAAGGACTGGAAATGCAGCTCATGAATGTGGTTACCACATATCTCTACGGGAATCTAGATTTAGAGATATATAAAAGTGCTTGATGATATTACATTACCAAAATCAAGCAACTCTAAACCACGAAATGCGTTTGCAATAAATTGAAACGCCCACTTTATAGATTAAAACAATATAAGTGAATGTGGTATACCCGCCTAATGGAATATTGATTGGGAAAGGATATATAAGAACGATGAAATGTTCTCTTGCTTATTTATTATGGAAAACAAGTTCCAGATTTTCAAAGTAGCTCTATATGTCAATGTTATGAACATAATAGGCACTCTTGATTAAATGAGAGGAACCACAAGCTACTTGAAATCTGATTTTGAGAGGAAAGATCTTGGGAAAACTTGGTTTTGTCTAGATATTTGAGTTAGGACACCGAGTTTGTGAAATATTAATTCACCGATCGCATATGTCCAGAAAATAATCAGGCAATTTAATATGGACAAAACGCATCCGGTTAGCACTCCCATGATCGGTCGAAGTGTCGGATATAAGGAAAGATCCATTTCGTCTAAAGGATGATGACGAAAGATGCTGGGAGATGGAATTCCCTATCTAAGTACAATATGCGCATTATCGTACTTAACATAATACACTTGACCATATATTGTATTTCTCAGTGAACTTGTTAGCTAGATTTAGCTCAGCGCCAACGCAAAATCATTGGAATGATATTAAATTAATCTTTTGGAACCATTGACATGGTTTATACTTTCCCTATAGAAAGAAAAATGGGATTGATAATGGAACTTCAATACCTACTTAGAATGTAAGCAGCAAAAGTACTAGCTAGCTCTTATAGAAAAACACCAAATAATGTCTTGGTATGTGTTTGCTGATATTAGGTATTTGTTTGACCCATACAAATGATGTTCCCAAACTGAATAAAGAATTACCACAAGGAACACGTCGATTGCATGGAAGTAAACTAAGCAATCCTTTGTAACTACCTCCTTGAATTAATCCAAGAATATTACTTTCCATGAGATAATAAAATAATGTATATGATTAAGGACTATCATTACATATATTATAGGAGTTAGTAATTTTGAGTTCAACCAGTATCCTACTTGCATATATGGAAATAATGTATCATGTATCGAAGAAATGAACATAAGATACATCAGGGGTAATAACACAAAGCATATTCTGCTTAAGTTTCTATACAATCAGCAATAAAAGACTCTCCTTTAGATTCAAGTGAATCAAGTAAGGTGTCAAAAAATTGTGACATATTTTACCAAGTCATTACCTAAAACCATATATTGAGAAACGTGTAGAAAGTAAATGAAAATGTTTTCCAAATTCCCTTGGTTAATGCACGAATCAGGGGGAGTAGTAGACAAAAGGGGGAGTCTACTATATTTGTGATATTGGTATGTTGTGCTCTTTCCTTCAACCAAGATTTTATTTTTCCCATTGGGTTTTGTTCCTTGGTGTAAGATTTTAGTGAGGCAACTGTTTATATACCATCATGTTTTCTTAACTCTCAAGATTAAAGTATGAATCTAAGAGAAAACTAGACTGAAGGATAAGTCTATGTATTGCAAATAAGCTGGTGCGTTGTACTATTTCCTTCGTCATATTTTTATTTTTTCCCACTGGGTTTTATTTTGGCGTAAGGTTTTAACGAGGCAACAGCTGTGCACCACCACTCCTTTAACTCGGCACAAGGGGGAGTGTTGTAGGATAAGTGTGCCATCGTCTAAAGGATGACGATAGAGATAGAGATAGAGATAAATATATCAGAGTTAGATTAGAACTGAAATATCTCCTAACTATCTACTTGTAACTCCTCCCTATTTAAAGGGCTTATGATTAATGAGAAATATAGATTTCCTCTCTATGTCTTATTGTTATTCTCTTCTTATTGTTGTTTCATTTGTTTTTCCCTTTAACAGCTTTTGGTTTTTATTTTATTTTTATATTCAATCACATTGATAACGACTTAATACCTCTCGTCAAACATGCATTTATTGGGCACCATGTCGATTTCTTTTTAAAGAACATTGTACAATCATCTTTAATATATCTACCATCATTTGCAATTTTTTTTCTTCTATACATTAATGTGGGATAACTAATATCAACACCACAATTCAAGATTTTACATGATCGTTATATACATACATACACACACACACACACATATATATATATATAGGGGGTCATTCAAGGTAGAACTAAGTAATTTGTGGTAACCGTGAGATCCAATATTAACCATAAATCAGAAGATAAATTAGGAAATCAATAACTTTGGTAATTTTAATTAAAAATTTTAATTGAAGGTATTTTAGGTATTTTTTTAGATCTGCTCTCTCTACTCTTATCTCTCCTCTATCCAGTAAATATTATTCCGGTGAATACATGATGTCCACTGTGATACACTTTATAAACATCGAAAATACGTGATGTACACTGTGATACACTTTGTAACGATCGAAAATATATGATAGCACACTATGATACCCTTTTGTAAAAATCGAAAATACGTGATAGCGCATCGTGATACACTTTGTAAAGATCGAAAAAACATCGAAAATAAGTGATGCACATTGTGATACACTTTGTAAAGATCGAAAATACAGGATAGTACACTATGATACCCTTTTGTAAACATAAAAAACACATGATAGCACACTGTGGTACCTTTGTGTAAAAGAAAATAAGAAAATTTAGGAATTAGGTTATATTTTAGAAATTAAACAAATTTACTAAAATATCATTTTTTATTTATTTAAAATTAATTTTAATTATTCTAAATGTATTACTCATATTAGATCTCACAGTTACCATAAACTACCTAGTTCTCATTTGATTAGGCCCATATATATATATATATATATATATATATATATATATATAGGTCAAGGATAATTTACAACCCATGTAAATCTTACAATCCATGCAACCCACATCTTAACCGTTGGATTCATGATAAACAGTTATTTTGTTTTTATTTTTTTATTTTTTTAATTGAAAATATTGGACCCACATGTATTGTAACCGTCGATCATTAATCCAACGGTTAATAAGTGGGTTGCATCGATTGTAAGATTTTGATGGCTTGCAAATTAAACTACCCTTATATATATATATATATATATATATATATATATATATATATATATATTTATTTATTGATTGATTGATAAGGGTGATATTGTATAGTGGTAATTCATTTGCATAGATTTTTACATGTACATCATCAATAATTATTTTGTTATGAGTTGGTCCCAACTCAATATAGATGTTACTTCATCAAGTTCAATAAAAATGTCCTAAAAATTTATTTAAATAATATTTTATCCTTGTTCAAAATATATATATAAAAAAAAGGTATTTTATGTTTTTAGGCAAAATCAGTATTATTTAGTAGGATGTCAAAAAAGAAATTACTATTACTTTTTATAAGAGTGAAAGTGTCATTTATTTATTAATATTATTTTATCTCTCTATTATTAAAGGTACAAGTATCATTTATTTATTTACAATATGTAATAATTACATACTTTTAACGGTGTATATCATTTTAAACATTAGTATTTTGGAACAAAACCATATTTTAACTCGTATTTAGTATTTGTAATAATTTTCATTAGGGAAAAGTTTGTAAAAACCCAACAAACTATTTGATTTTAAATGGTTAAGTCCTTAAACTATTTTTTTGAATGATTAAATCCTTAAACTTTCTAAAATCGGTTAAATACATCCTTGTAACCTGTAAAAACAGGTTAATATGATAAAAATTTAGGAAAAGTCTATAAAAACCCAACAAACTATCTGATTTTGAATGATTAAGTCCCTGAATTTTTTTTAGCAAATAAATCTCTAAATTTTTTCTTAAATCTTATTACCAAATAAATTATTGAACATTTTTTGAGGAAATAAATTCCAAACTTTTTTTAAGAAACAAAATCATGAACTTAATTTTAAACCAATAAATCCAATTTTTTTTTTCTACATGAACAGAAATATATATACAAATCCACTCATCGACAATAAAGCCATGAACAATTAAAGAGAGAAAACGTATATCATTTTTATTACTAATTCCGAATAATTCAATTATGCCTAAAATATAAATAGATACATACAAAAATTATATTCATCTTTTCACAAAATATACTAAAAAACCGTCAATCATTTCATAAAATGTATCAAAAAACACATATATTTTCATGAAATATACCAAAAAACGTTCATCCCTTTACAAATATATAAAAAAATGTCCTATATGTTTATCCTTCTAACAGGAATATATTAAAAGTTATCTCATTTGTAATAACAAAGTAATTTTTAATTTAAAGTAAGAGTCTAATCAACCGTTTGACTTTAATGTATACCATTAACTAAGGGGTCGTTTACCCAAACATTTACCCGGTAAGTGCTTACCGGTAAAAATTGACACCCTAACTTATTTTACCGGGTAAGATTGTAGTCTATCAAAAAGCTATCGCGTGCAACAATTTACCCGGTAAGCGCTTACCAAGTAAGAGTCGTCACCTCCACTTACTGGGTAAGACTCTCCATCCTTATATCGTTCTTACCGGGTATGATTCTCGGCCCTTGCGATGTTCATCCGGTAAGGTAAACGAGCCAGTAAGCACCTACTGAAGTTTTTTTTTTGGTATATTTGTGAACGGATTGACCTTTTTTTGGTATATTTTGTGAAAGGATTGACGTTTTTTTTGTTATATATTTTGTGAAAGGATGAGAATAATTTTTGTACAATTATCAATGTTCTAAAAAACTCGCCGCACAGCCGCAATGACGCGCCATGGCACCAAGGCTTGTGTGTCACGCCACGTTAAGCCCATGGCACGCCATGGCCTAATGCGCAGTTATCGTAATGACATATTTGATTTTTTCTTTACGTTTTTAATGTTTTATTTGCAAGTTTTTAATATGTAACCTAATTTAAAATGCTTATTACTATTGACTCATTGAGTAACACTACAAAACATATGTTTCTATATATAATATTATATATGAATTAGAAGTTTGCCGCCATAAGTCAAGCCTTGAAAACGCCATGGTTTCGCCGTGACTCCTAAGGCTTGAGGTTTTGCCTCACCGGCACGCCACGCCTCACGCCATTTAGAACCTTGACAATTATACGTATCTATTTATGTTTTAGACTTTTAGGCATAAATTTTGAATGATTCGGAATTAGTAATAAAATTGTATTTGTTTTCTCTCTTTAATTGGTTCATTTTGCTATATTGTCGGTGAGAGGAATTATATATATATTTTTTGCTCATGCAAAAAAAAAATAGATTTATTTATTCAAATTTAAGTTTATGATTTTGTTTCTTCAAGAATTGTTTGGGATTTATTTGTTTAAAAAAGTTCAATAATTTATTTGGTAAAAAATTGAGGAAAAAATTTAGAGATTTATTTGTTAAAAAAAATTCAGGGACTTAAATATTCAAAATCAGATAGTTTGTTGGGTTTCTTTAGACTTTTCCCAAATTTTTATTACATTAACCTATTTTTACAGGTTACAAGGATGTATTTAACCGGTTTTAAAAAGTTAAGGGTTTTATCATTAAAAAAAATAGTTTAGGGACTTAATCATTCAAAATCAGATAGTTTGTTGGGTTTTTTAATACTCATTTCTATCACTTTTTGACCCTGCCTTTTACCATTAAAATATTTCCCCTAAAAGGACCACAACAATTATTTAATTCCTCCTTTGCTTAAACATATTTTTAGATTATTATTTTTTAAATTATTATTAATTTATAGAAGAATTGAAATATAAAGGGTTAAAGTCAATTGACCACCGGCCATTTTAACTAATTGCGCGTCCATTTCGGATCATTAACTACCCATCACTTCAAATCTCCAACAGATTTGTAATTATTTTTCAAAAAAGTAAAAGATAAAAATATCAAAAATTGTTTATATATTTAACTCCGTCGATTTCGTTATTTTAAGTCTTTTTTAAAAATTTAAATGCATTTAATCTATATCTATACTATAAAACATGGATAAAAAACTCTTAAATACAAATTATTAGGCATAAGGTACCATCATTTTATGCAAAATTTTAAAAATCTTTTAATTTACAAGTATCAAATCACAAGATACATATTACTACTGCAGGTTTCTAACACTCATCAATTTGGTATGTGCAGAGTCTTCCTTTTATGCAGACATTTCTATGTATCACTATTAATTAATATATTATATTACTATAAATTTGTTTTAATTATATTATTAAATATGTAATTGGTTATTTTCTAGACGTCATTAAAATATATAAGATAATCATTGAATTCTAATAAAGTACTTATTTTTTTATATAAAAAACATTATATTATTAAGACTAAATTAAACAAATTTATTAAAAAAACATTACCACTTTCTCAAAACCATCCAAAATCGTACCGACAAAAAAACTAAAAATAAAATGAAACATTAAAATTGTGATATATTTCGCTGCATTGCGCGAATATGCTTCTAGTACCATAATAATTTAAAAAAGTTTAAAGCATTCATTGATTAATGTTATTTTCTATTTGCAAAGAAATTTTTAAAAAATATATATATAGCAACCCTATAACTTAATTATTAGTTAATAAGTTAGTTGATAGCTAATAAATTAGCTGATAGTTAAAAAATTAGCTGATAAAGTAATCCCCATTTGACAAAAATTAACTGAAATTATTATTGTTTTATGTTCTTACAACTTAAAAGTTAATTGATCTTTTATATTTTATTAGCTTTTATAGTTTTATGTTCTTATATTTTATATTTTTAAAAACTATTAAAAAGAAAAAAAAAAAAAAAAACAACCGGCGTGCAAGTAGTTTTGCTCCTTTTGGGGAGCCCACCTAACGCGGTGCATCTTTCCAATCAATAGATGGTCGACTTGGCTCATAATTCATACTTTTTAAATATGAACTAGGGGTGTAAAAAAAAACCTTTTAACACGTGAAACTCATCCAATCCAAACTGCTAATAACTCAATTAAACCCAATCGGTTCAACCGTTCAACCGTTAAACCGTCAACCCACAAATTAAGATGGTTGAAATTAAGTTACGATTTGTTTAACCCGCCGCTAATATATAATTTACATATATATATAATACAAGAATAAAAAACAATTAGTCTATTTAAGCAAATTTATATGCCAAACTATATTATATACATTATCTATTACTACCTTAATATACATTTACATCAATGTCTTAATCACAACTCTTAAAGCACAATGTACCACCAATTTAAGCATAGAATTCAAAAAACTCTTAAATACAAGATTTAATGCATAATGTACAAATGGAACACTTTTTTTGGAACAGCCACCGGTAATGTCTAGCCCTTCTACTCTTCTCTCTCAGCCATATCTTCAGTACCACACACTTTCTTCTTATGATGTTTCACGTCTCACCATACCGAGAGTACGTCTCACCATACCGAGAGTACAAACTGCAAGATTTATCATTTCTTCTACCTGCTATGGCATATAAAATCGTCTACCTGCTATTTGATTTTAAGAAACCTATACCACTTCTCCTCTTCGATTTTGATTTCAGGTTGTGTATGAAAAACCCTAACCCTTTCTGATTTTACTTGATTTCATCCATAGGTAACTCTTGTTTTTCTTTATTTTGCTTTTGATTTTGGTTCACGATTTGCAGCTCGATTTGGGTTCTCTGGCTTCATCCAAAAACGAACACAGGTTCATTTCTTTCTCTCTCTCCACCATACCTGGCTCTGCATCCATAGGTAACTATTGTTTTTCTTTATTTTGCTTTTGATTTTGTTTTGATTTTGGTTCACGATTTGCAGTTCGATTTTGGTTCACGATTCAGAACCATCAAACCAGAGCAGGTGGAGAAGTGGAAGGGAGAAAAAGAAGCATAAGATTCAAGTATAACAAGTGGTTATTGATCGTATTGACTTACCCCAACGAAAATTCCAAGTAAATTCTGTGGGAACCATCAACTGAGGTAGTCTCTTGCTTAGTAGTTGATATATGAGGAAAATAAGTCACTTCTTGCAGGAACCACTTTCTTAATTAGATTTTTAGTAGCTTTTACATAATCTTTAAATATCTAACAAGTCGGCCACTTTCGTAATTATCTTCTCAAAGTTGACTCATTAAAATGATGCTTTGGAACCACTTTTATGCTTATTGTCTTCTGCCTTTGCTCCCTAAATGATACATGCCATTTCATCTATTATCTTCTGTTGTGTTTTCATCATTCTCCAGATCATATCCAGCTGCTTCATTAGCTTCTAGCTCAAGAACCTGTGTACAAGAATATACATAATTTAATGTTCAAATTAAACCGGTTAATTTGAGTCGATTAATTTAATTTGTTTAAAAAGTTGGGTGTTCATATAATTTCATCTTACCTTTTGCTTTAAATCACAGTAAGAATGGAATGGGGCTTTATATTGCTCATTTGCTCCAAGTTTTCTATGGCTTCGTTTGGTGGAGGCACTAAAAACTTTTCAAAACCCAATTCCAGAGCTATCTGGAAATCCACCTTTGCTCTGTTCTTAACCACATCCCTCATTGCCTTCTTGATTTTCCCCACTGCCATATCCATTATATCGACGGAGAAATAGTGGAATAAATGTGAATGTACGAGGCAATATCCTGGATAATAGATGGGTCGTCCCGTATAACCCAAAGCTGCTAATGATGTTCAATTGTCATATCAATGTTGAGACTTGCTCGAGTATAGCATCTGTGAAGTATATCTTCAAGTATGTTTACAAGGGTCATGACAAACAAGTTGTTCATATCGATTCAGAGGAAGAAATGGTCGTTATTAACGAAATTTAAAGGTTCCAAGATGCACGTTATGTCTCCCCTCCCGAGGCGATATGGCGAATTTTTAGCTTCACACTTTCTCAAATGCACCCTTACGTGATGGCATTGCAACTCCATCTCCCTAACAAACAGATGGTTAGGTTTAGAGATGATGATATAATGACAGATATTGTTGATAGAGAGAGAGAGATAAACGTACAATGTTGACCGCATTTTTTGATAGAAATAAAACAGACAGGGGTGCGAGGCAATATTTGTACAAAGATTTTCCAAAACACTACACGTGGAATTGGAGTTCACGTCGATGGAATCCACGACAACGAGGATCAATGAAAGGGCGACTGGTTTCTGCAAATCCAGTTGAAGGAGAGCGGTTCTACTTACGCTTGCTTTTGTCTCATATTACTGGGCCTACTTGCTTTGAAGATTTGTACACTTTAATGACTTATTGCACCCTACATTTCGTAAAGCATCTCTTGAAAGAGGGTTAATAGAGAACGATGATAACTTACCCCAATGTCTTGCAGAGGCCTCCTTATTTCAATTTCCCACTGCTCTTAGGAGGTTATTTGCGACGATGTTGATTTATTGTGAGCCAGGAGATGTTCGCAAGTTATGGGATGACCACTATGTTTCACTTTCTGAAGATTATACGCGACAATGTGAAAGTGTTAATCGAGTCCGTAATATGGTTCTAACCGATGTCCTCGTTTTTCTACAGTCTATGGGTAAGAGTCTTGATGATTTTGATCTTCCAATGGTAGATGCAGATGCCATTTTTCAATCTGTACAATTTCGTGAGGTACAAGAGGAATGCTCTATAGTTGTGGAAGACGAACATTTGCGTGCCCGAGACTCTCTCAATTCCGACCAGAAATACGCATATCGTAGACGATGGTTGTCCAGGAGTGTTCTTTATAGATGGTCCAGGTGGAACCGGAAAGACATTTTTGTACAAAGCTTTGCTTGCCAACATCCGTTCCCGTGGTCTTATTGCTCTCGCAACCGCTTCGTCAAGTGTTTATTTTTATTTTTTTTGAAGTATATAATATTTATATACGACAAATGCAACAAATAAACTCACTCTATATTTATATAATATTTATATACGTCAGGTGTTGCTGCCAATAATATGCCTGGAGGGAGAACAACTCACTCTAGATTCAAGATTCCTCTCAACCTTGATAATAACTCTATGTGAAACATAAAAAAACAAAGTGGGGTTGCTCAATTGATTCGAGATGCAAAAATAATCATTTGGGATGAAGCGTCGATGGCAAAGAGGCAGGCGGTGGAGGCGCTCGATCGAACAATGCAAGACATCATAGGGGTGGCACTCCCATTCGGCGGAAAGATAATGGTTTTGGGGGGTGATTTTAGACAAGTATTACCGGTCGTGAGGCGTGGAACCCGAGCACAGATTGTAGATTCTAGCCTACAGATGTCACCACTTTGGTCAACGATTAAAAAGATACGGTTGACTCTAAATATGAGAGCACACATTGATCTGTGGTTTTCAGATTTTTTATTAAGAGTCAGTGATGGAGATGAAGAAGCGGTGGACGAAAGATTCATTCGCATACCGGATGACATGACCGTTCCCTATACTTATAAAGTTAAATCAAAAGATGCTTTGATTGATGCAATCTTTCCATCTCTGCAAATCAACGGAGCTGATTCAGATTATATCATTTCGAGGGCGATATTATCAACTAAAAATGAGAATGTCGATGAGATTAATGATCAGTTGATCGACAAGTTTTCTAGAGATGAAAAAGTATACTACAGTTTTGACGAAGCAGAAGACGATAAGAATAACATCTATCCGATGGAGTTCTTGAACTCTCTAACTGTTAGTGGTTTGCCTCCTCATTACCTTCGTCTCAAGATTGGATGCCCAATAATATTGTTGCGGAATATCGATCCCTCAAATGGTTTATGTAATGGCAATAGATTGATATGTAGAGGCTTTCAACAAAACGTCATTGATGCAGAAATAGCTGTTGGTCAGCATGCTGGAAAGAGAGTATTTTTGCCGAGAATCCCGTTATGTCCTTCCGAAGATAACATGTTCCCATTTAAGCTAAAGAGAAAACAATTTCCAATCCGGCTCAGCTTTTCTATGACTATCAATAAAGCTCAAGGCCAAACAATTCCGAATTTAGGTGTTTATCTACCGGAATCGGTATTCTCACATGGGCAACTTTACGTAGCGTTGTCCAGAGGGATATCACGGGGGAATACAAAGGTGTTAGTGAAGCCTGCGAAAAAATTCAATCGTGCCGGAGTCTACACCTCAAACGTCGTCTATCAAGAAGTTTTACGTGATGAATAAGGTACAATCAACAATTATATTATCACAAATGTTGTACCATATGTTTCTATTAAAATCAGTGCGTGTTTTTTGCAGGAAATATTTATGGATGATTGCATCACAAAAACTAAACAATATTCTGGATATACGGATGAGCATTATTTACAAATGATTGTATTTTCTTTGTTCAGTCAAGAATTTCAAGTTTTGTAATCAGTTCTGAGTATATGGGTTTAGAAGCCTAAGACGTGTGCAATTATTTTTCCATTCGATCTTGCTAATACACCATATAATCCTTCAACTTTATATATTAGTTGACTTGCAAATTAACCACGCAAACTCATGAAATAAAATCGAAAGTGATAAAGAAACATGATTCATGGATAAACTAATGTTTCGGAATTGTGATTCACCCGCGTTGCATCGCGCGGGTACACTACTAGTATATATATATATATATAGAGAGAGAGAGAGAGAGAGGTATTCAAATGCAACCCTTTTTAATGGTGCAACCTCATGCAACCCACCTATCTAGTATCTACCACTCATTTTATTTTCACTTTTTTTAATTAAAAAGGTGAAAACAAAATGAGTGGTAGATAGGTGGGTTGCATAAGTTGCACAATAACTCACCTCTATATATATAATACATTATACTTAACCAAACAAACTAATGGATGCTTGTTCGTGTTCGTTCATTAAACTTAACCAAACAAATGAATGAACACGAACGGTAAAAGAACGTAATTTTTTATGTTTATGTTCGTTCGTTAAGAAAATGTGTTTGTACGCGTTCATTTACGTTTGTTCATTAATATGCTAAATGAACGTAAACAAACAAACATAAACAAACAAACATAAACAAACAAACATAAACAAACAAACACAAATGAACAAAAAACAAAAAAACAACATCATTAATCATCATTTCGTTCCGAAATAACACAACAAAATGAAAAATCAGGTAAATTTATGAATAATAAAAAAGGAATTCTTTAATTTTAATATAATTAATGATTTTACATATTAATATCATAATATATATATATAGCCTTAGATTCATTTGAGAAATGATAAATATTTGAGAAATAGAGAAGTAATCCTAGCCATTCATACGCTCAAGATCGGATTTGACTGGTCAAAAGTTGCGACTATTCCAAAAATAGAAGAACACTTTCGTAATTTTTACAAAATACACGGGATGTGTTCATATATGAACATGTATAATTCACATATGAACTATATGTTCATATGTGATCGAATCAGTGTAATTCACATCTGAACTCTTTTAACTAATTCATAAATGAACATTTGTGATTTATATATGAACTAATTAACTTATTCACATATGAACTAATTAACTGTAAGTTCATATATGAATCAGTTGAACTAATTAACAGATTCATATATGAACTTTTGTGATTCATATATGAACTAATTAATTGATTCTCATATGAACTAATTAACTGATTCACATATGAACATATAGTTCATATGAAAATCTTAAGGGTTCATATATGAACTCATCCCGCGTATTTTACGAAACTACCCCTATACCTTCTATAGATCATGCAAAGAATTATCCGGTGTTTTGCGGTCAAAGCCGCAAATGTTGACCAGATAAATGGCGAAGATTACTTCTCGATTTCTCATACATTTACCATTTCTCAAATGAACCTCTCCATATATATATATATATATATAGGACGATAATCAAATGAGAACCAAAAATAGGTTGAGAACCGTGAAAACCAATCTAAACTATTAATTAATTTTAATCCATGGTCATTAAAGACAATGACAATTTTGAAATAAATTGGAAGTGAAACAACTTTTAATTAAAACCATAGGATCAAAACCAAATTATGGCTTAGATTGGTTCTCACGGTTCTCAATCTTTTTTTGGTTCTCACATGATTTATATATATATATATATATATATATATATATAAACAAACATAAATAAACAGACATTAATGAACGTAAATGAACGAACGAGCTCATTGTTCATGTTCGTTCATTTAACTAAACGAACAAAAAAATGTATTCATGTTCGATCAATTCTTAAATAAAGAATATAAACGAAATTCTTCCGAACGGTTCACCAGTTCATTTACAACCCTATCACTGCTGTCAGGATCGAATTCTTAACAAGAATTAATTCTCAGAAACAATATCAAAGAAGTTTGCGGAATAACACTTTGATATTTAATGAAACAGTAAACCAAAACAGTAAATATGAAGAACAAACTGTAAACTTGTATTGAATAATTGAAATCACAAGATTACACACTCAACCTCAATCTTGAAGAACAGACTCTTTCAAGACGAATTCTACTTCTCTAGAATTAGGATTTATGCCTTGAGGTTGATTTTCTCTATAGAACTTAGAATGAATTATCTTATACTAAACTATTCTATACATTCTATTCATATACTAATCAAAAGATAATTACAATAAATAAACATATCTTCAGTATATCTTCCATTATTATCTTCAAGCCTTCCATGAATATCTTTATTCTTTCCAGCTGTCATCCTTTTCATTCGGATCTTCAAGTCATAAGCAGCACTAACTATGTTCAGCAGCATTAACTTCTTCAAGCAACATTAACTTCTAAGCAACACTAACCACTAGCAGTACTAACTAGCTAAGCAGTACTAACTTTGTTCAAGCAGCATTAACTTTGACTAGCAGTATTAATTCTACTAGCAGTAGTAATACTCAGCAGTATTAACCTTGAAGTCTTCTAGCAGTAGTAACTCTGAACTAGCAGCATTAACCATACTTGGTAAATTCTTCAGTTCCCAACAATCTCCCCCTAACTTGACTTTTAGGAAAAGAAGTCAAGTTCTTCAGATGCTCTTCAAGATGCTCCCAAAACTTCATAATGGCCTAAATTCCAGTATTTGCATCCAATCCCAAACTCTGATTGATGGTTCTGTGGATCAAATATTTAGCCATCTCTGAATCTGGAATACATCCTAGCTTTTTCTTCAGCATGGCATGAAGCTTCAATCTGCTATGATTGTACACTCTATCCACTAGGAAGTATTCAGTATGATTCAGATCCAAAGTCACAGTATATACTCCACTAGTTTCATATAGAGTCCAACTGTTGACTGACTTGAAGACATTCTTGATCACATGCTCTACTTCTTCAGGTTTGAACATCATACACAGATACTCCATTACCAGTTTTGTAATTGAAATCTCTGGAGCTTTCAGAATATCTGCATACAACTTCATTCCTATCTCAAACATCTCTTCAAGATATGACCTAGAGCATGTTCTTACAATCTTTGCCCAAGTATTGAACACCTCATACTTTTCATCCTTCCTTTTTAGCCTTATGTATTCCTTTCCATCCACTGTCAATGTATCCCAGAGAATGACCTCAGGAGGCTTAACTCCTACAAGTTCTGCTGAAATTGGTTCAGGCACTTTGTCCATCACTACCATATACAAATTTACATCATCTGTGTTTGATGGCTCTTTCTGTTTAGATGACTCAGGTGCCCCTTCTTCTTCAGCAACTTTCTCATCCTCTCCTTCAGATACTCTAGGCTTCTTAGTTGACTTTCTCCTTGCCATCATCTTGGTTCTCTTTAAAGTCCTTAGACTGTCTTTCAGAGTGGCTTCTTTCTTTGGTGGTGTTTCTTGCTCATCTGGAAAGGGCTTTTGAAAATCAAAGTCATTACTTTCTTTCATCCTCTTCTCCATCTCCACCCTTGTAGTTTCATTCCCCTGAAGCTTTATCATTTCTGAATCATACAGTTCTTTAATCTTCTCAAAAGACATCTTTGAGAACATCTCCTTTCTGACTCCTATAGCACCTTTGAGAAATATAATCATCTTGTTTCTCTCTTGGGTACCTAGGAAAGTCTTTGAGGGCTGTCTCTTCTTTACAGCTGTTTTTACCACCACTGATTTCTTCAGAGTTGCAGCTTTCTTCTGTGCAATTTCAGTTGCCAGGCTTTGTTGATAAACTTCATTCAGTTCAGCAGCTAGAGCCTTTTCCATCTCCCTGCCCTTTTCAACCTGAACTCTTTCTTCCTTTTCAATGTCATCCTGCATCTTCCTGGCTAAGGCTTCATCTGATTCAACCAACCTTTGCTTCTTGACTGGTTGATCAGATTCCACCATCTTTGCTTTTCCTTTGTCTTTGTTCATTTCCTTCTTACTGTTATCTTTCTTGATCACTTCACCTTGTTCTTTGATGATTACTCCTTTGGTCTTTGAAGTGACCTTGGGAGTATCATTCTTGGCTTTAAGTAAGGTTTCTGCAATCTCAAGATCTGTTAATACTTCTTTCACTGTTTCTGCTGCTTGTTTAATTTCAGCAGTATTAACCATTTCTGCTGCTTTACTTGAACTAGTAGTATTAATGGTTTCTACTGCTTGCTCTGTTGTTACTACTGCTTCTTGTGTTTCTATTTGCACTGATTCTCTTTCTGTTTCTGCTTCCTGCTCCCCCTCAACATCAAATTTCTCCCCCTCATCACCATATTTCATCCCATCAAGCTCCCTCTTTTCTGTAGCTTCTTCCATGTTGATCTCCCCCTTTTTGGGAGCATCATTCCCAGATTTCCTTCTCCTTAGCACAAATTGTCTCTTCTTCTTTTTCTGTACTAGCTTCATCACCAATTTCTTGAGTTTGGTAATCTGCACTTGTTGGGACAAGATTACCAATTTCATTTCTTCAAGTTCTTTTCCTTGTTTGAGAACATCTAGGTTGATGTTGCCCATTGTTTCCATCAATTCATAGTAAGAATATTTGTCCTCACCCTCTCCAGAAGTGTTACCTTCTTTGGAAGGATCATTGGATCTTTTTGTAGTGGAAGTCTTCTGCCTAGCAGAAGCACTGTCCACCCCCTTGGTTTCTTGGCACCAGGGACCTTTGAATGATTGCTCATTCAAAGTTGCCATGGGGGAGATCTTATTTATGTTACCACTGTCCTTCTCTGTGCTAGCAGAAATAGTGGCAGCCTCAGTACCCATATGCTCAACCTCCTCCTTAGAGAGCACCTCCTTGGGGTTGGGAGACACCCCTTTGGTTTCCCTATTGATATTCCCTAAAGGAGACTTCTCCCTTAGAGGGCTTAAAGGCTTGGGGGTTGATGGTACAAGAAGGGAAGGAACCTTCTTTACCTGTTTCCTCTTATATGTTTGGGTGATTGGTGAGGTTGGTTTTTCAAGAAGGGACTGGGGAATAGATTTAGAGTGGGAAGGTTGGGATTGGCTAGCAGTAGGATGGTCTAATGGGGGCCTTGACCCTGCTGCCATACCTTCATCAGTGTGGGACACCACCATCATTGTAGGGAACAATGGGGTGTCAACTCCTTCCGAGTCCCCAGCAGATCTTCTCATATTTGAGAAAACCTTGCCTTTGGGGGGTTTAGGTACATATACCCCAACAAGATGAGGTATATCCGTAAATTCATGAGTAATAACTTCTTGGACAAACCTGGGGTACATAAAGAAACTCTTTTTGTTTCCCATGTTTGAGACAAGATCACTGAAAATCATTTTAGAAAAGTTGTACTTTCTGGCAGTGGCCAAGCACACCAAAGCATAAGCAATGGTGCTGCTGAACTCACTCCATCCAGTAGTCTTTTTGGAGATACAGTGCATAAAGGTATGGACAAAGAAACGCCATTGGGGTGAAAATTTGGCTTTTGAGAACTTGAACACACCCAATGGGCCTCCATACCCCATTCTTGTAAGAGAAGAGAACAGTTCATCATTTGGGATAGAAGTTATACCAGAGGCATCGTCTAGACGTAGACTGATGCGAATAACTTCTTCAGTAACTGTCAAGGGTTTGTCACACACCCTTGTCTTGATCATTTGCACACCATTCTCAGTGATAATGGTGGCATTTGCCCAGAATTGCCTTTGATGCTCGATATAGATTGTAGGCGATACAGTAAGAGCATAGGCAATATGGATTGACTTGAGGAAATCCACAATCTGGTGGAACCCAGCGGCCTGTTTGGGCTTCTGTAGCATCGCGATTTCATTGTGTTCATCTATAAATGCCATTGATGCCATTGAGCTTTGAGAAAATCTTGCCTGAAAGCTTTGAATCTTTTAAGCTTGTGCTGAATTGAGTACTGCTATGAATGCCCTGAAAAGGAAGATTAGTAACACCAGGAATACATAATATACAGGTATTTAACCACTTTTTGAGAAGATGCTTATTCAGAGTTGATCATTCCCACACTTGTTACCAAGAAAGTGAATCTACCCACATCAAAAGCTTTGGTGAATAGATCAGCAAACTGGTTGTCAGTATGAACTTTTACAACTTGAATAAGTTTCTTTTCATTACAGTCTCTTATGAAGTGATACCTGATCTCAATGTGCTTTGTCTTTGAGTGCTTGACAAGATTGTTCACAATGCTAATAGCACTGCTATTATCAATAAAAATTGGAGTGTGTAGAAAGGTTACCCCATAATCCAGCATTTGATTCTGAATCCATAAGACTTGAGAACAGCAACTTGCAGGTGCTATGTACTCTGCCTCTGTTGTAGATGTTGACACTGTGGTTTGTTTCTTGCACTGCCATGAAACTAGTCTTGCACCCAAAAACTGACATCCTCCAGAAGTAGATTTTCTGTCCAAGTTTGCCCCACCTAGATCACTGTATGAGTATGCTAGTAGGTCAAAGGGTGAGTCATGAGGATACCAAAGTCCCAATCTGGGTTGCCATTTGAGATATCTGAATATCCTCTTAACAGCTTGAAAGTGAGATTGCTTTGGCCTAACTTGGAATCTTGCACATACACAGACTGGAAACATTATATCTGGCCTAGATGCTGTGAGATACATGAGAGAGCCAATCACGGATCTATAATGATGCACATCCATGTCCTCCCCCTCAGGATCTGCTGTTATCTGTTTGTGTGTCTCCATAGGTGTGCTAGCAGGTTTTGAATCTGAGAAACCAAACTTGGTTAGAATGTCCTGCACATACTTGGACTGACAGATGAAGATTCCATCTGACTTCTGTTGAACTTGGAGTCCAAGGAAGAAAGTAAGTTCCTCATGGAACTCATTTTGAACCTTTGATGCATTAGTTCCTCAAACTCCTTGCACACGTTGTCTCTTGTGGATCCAAAGATTATATCATCAACATAGATTTGGACCAGCAAGATATCCTTCTTCTTTCTCTTGATAAATAGAGTCTTATCAATGACTCCTCTTTCAAAGCCATTTTCCAAGAGATAGGATGACAGAGTGTCATACCATGCTCTTGGAGCTTGATGCAGTCCATAAAGAGCTTTCTTCAATTTGTATACCCTGTCTGGATAGCTTGGGTTTTCAAACCCTGGTGGTTGACAGACATATACCTCTTCTTCAATTGAGCCATAGAGAAATGCACTTTTTACATCCATTTGATAGACTTTGAATTTCATGTAAGAAGCATAAGCTAGGAATAATCTGATTGCTTCTATCCTAGCCACAGGTGCAAAAACTTCTTCATAATCTATACCCTCTTCTTGAGTATACCCTTGAGCCACCAGCCTTGCTTTGTTCCTTATGACAATTCCTCTTTCATCTATCTTGTTCCTGAAAATCCACTTTGTGCCAATTGCTCTGTGACCTTTAGGGAGGTCTACTAGATCCCATACATCTTGTATCTTGAACTACAACAGTTCTTCTTGCATTGCTTCTATCCAACTGGATTCTTTCATAGCATCATGTGCCTTTTTAGGCTCAAGCTGGGATAGAAAACAAGAAAACACTGTATGCTGTTGATCTTGCATTTCTTGAAGCCTGCTTTGATGTCTAGTCATCATAGGAGAAGATATATCTCCTATTACCAGCTGTGGAGGATGATTCTTTTGAACTCTGGTGTTATGACTAGGTTCTTCATTAAGTCCTGCCTCTAGATTAGAGTCATTCAACTCAACTGAAGTGTTTTCAGCAGCTACTTCTGATTCTTTATTTTCTTGAGTCTCCTCATCTCTACTTTCTTCTTCACTCTGACTTGCTCTAGTAGATGGTTCCTTTTCACAGTCTTCAACAGAATCCACTGTGGGTATGGGAAAGATCACAGATTTAGATATACTTTCTTGAACTTGTGTAGTCCCTGATCCTCCACATCCTGAACCTGCATAATCATCACTACTGAAACCAAAAGAGTTAGTTAGTGAATCAATGTCAAATAGCCACTGAGGACCAGACCCAATAGGATTTGGTGTGTTCTCATTGCATTTGACATTGTCACTTTCTTCAATTATTCTAGAAGATGAGTTAAAAACTCTGTAGGCCTTACTCTGAGATGAATACCCAACAAGAAATCCATCATCTGCCTTGCTATCAAACTTACCTAAGTGAGATTTAGTATCGAGAATTGTACAAGGACACCCAAAAGGTTTGAAAAATCCAATAAAGGGTTTTCTTTTATTTAAAAGCTCATATGGTGTCTTGTTCTTTGGCTTAACTACTAGAACCCTGTTTTGGACATAACATGCAGTATTAACTGCTTCAGCCTAGAAGGTAATTGGCAGTTTTGAATCAGCCAACAGAGATCTAGCAGCCTCTATTAGTGTTCTATTTCTCCTCTCAGCAACTCCATTCTGTTGAGGAGTCCTAGGGGCACTATATTGTCTCTCAATACCTTTTTCTTCACAAAAGGTGTTTAGATCAAGATTTTTAAATTCAGTTCCATTGTCTGATCTAATGATTTTTACTTTTTGATTAGTTTGGTTTTCAATTCTTAGGATAAAGGATTTGATCAGTCCACTTGTCTCATCCTTAGTCCTTAGGTAAATCTTGAGTAATCATCAACAATAACCAAGCAGTAAGATTTCTTGCCAATACTCATAACATTTGTAGGACCAAACAGATCCATATGCAATAACTGGAGACAAGAAGAAATTGTATTTATCTCTTTGGTCTTATGAGAAGTTTTATGTTGTTTGCCTTTAAGGCAAGCAACACAATGATCATCACATGAAAAGACTTTAGATGGTAAACCTCTTACAAGGTTGTTTTTAACAAGTTTGTTCATAGTCTTAAAATTAATGTGACACATCCTTCTGTGCCAAAGAGAGGATTCATCTACAGAAGCTTTTGAAACAAGACAATTAAGGGATGAATCACTATCAACATTGTCCATATCTAGACAATAAACATTGTCCTTTCTTGGAGTTCTAAGTAGTATCATGCTTTCATCAACTACCTTGAACCCTGGAGCAAGGATCATACACTCAGTATTAGTGAATAATATGCTATGTTGTTTGTCACAAACCTGTGATACACTTAACAGGTTGTACTTCAATTGATCAACATAGTAGACATCCTCAAATGTCATCTTACCTTTGGTGACATTACCTTTGCCACTTATTTTACCCCCAGTAAGATTATCTCCAAATGCAACATGTCCTCCATTGATATGCTTGAAATCCTGAAGGCATGACATGTTGCCTGTCATGTGCCTAGAGCAACCACTATCAACATGCCATATGCTATTCCTCTTGAGCTGTTGGTTGCCCTGCACATAAGATAAATCAGTTAGTATGAATTAGGAACCCAAGCCAAGGTGGTCTTGGGTACCCCTTTCTCATCAAAATACTTGCATTCTTTCTTGACAAGATTTTTGAACTTTAACTCCTCATTCTTGGAGTACTTTGTCACAATAATAGGCTTGGAAACATTTTTGCTAGAAGCAGTACTGGTTTTAGAAGTACTAACTGCCTTAGCAGCACTTGCATGCTTAGCAGTACTAACCTTGTTGGAAGTAGTAACTGTGTTAGCAGCAGTAACTGTGTTGGCAGTATTAACTTTTGAAGAGGTACTAACATTATTAGCAGCATTAATACTTCCAGCAGCACTATCCCTGTTAGCAGTACTAACCATTTTAGTGCTTCTAGGCACCCATATTTTAATACTTTCTTTTAAAACATTTTTCTTCATGGGGCCTTTACTTTCAACAGATGTCTTCATCACATGTTTCTTTCCAGCCTTCCTATAATCAACAGGTTTTTGCACAAATCTTTGAAAGTTCATCTGTTGATTAATAGGGTTAAAGAAGCAATATTTAGCCAAATGATTTAACTTGCCACAGATGAAACAAGGTTTTGGTCTATTGATTTTATTCAGATCAACTCCTTGTTTCTGAGCCCATTGATTATTCTAGTTTCTTTGATTACCTCTTTTTATACCAGAATTTAGGCTCTTGGCTTTATTGCAAGCACACTGTTTACAAGATCCAGGATTCACAACCGTGGTTTGTTTGTAATGGACCTTGTTATTCTTTCCTTTGGTCTTCTCTATCTCCTTGGACTTGACCCAGATTTTCCCACATCCCTCATTGGTGATAATGGTGTTTTCTAATGGTATCTCTTTACTCATAGCATTATCCCTATTCTTACTGTCTTCTTTCTCAGTCAAATCCTTAACTACTACCTCATCCAAAGGATCTATCTTAAAAGCTTCCTCAGGCAAGTCCTTTTTCTCCTTGGTTTCTAACAAGTCTGAAGTAGGAGAGATATAGTTGTTGTTGTATGGAGGAGGTGTATTGTTGTATCCAATGCCAGGCTTCATCTTATCATGAATCTGAGCCTTTAGAAGAGAATCCATTGCTTTTGAAGCATATGAAAACTTTTCTATGTCAAGCTTAACTTCAGACAGTTCCTCTTTCAGTCTATCATTCTCTTCTAAGGATTTAGACAGTTTGGTCTCTAACTCATTCTTTTCCCAATTCCAATAGTTTGTGTCATAAGAGTGTTGAAGTTTATTAGCTTGAAATCCTTTGATTTGCTCTTCAAATCTCTCTACTATTAACACATAATCTCTTCTGTCATTTTCTAATCTTTTGAGATCATCACACATACTTTGATTGTGATCCCTGTATCTTTTGACAGTGTCTATGCAAGATTGAGTGCAAAGATTAGAAATTACCTCAGAGGGGAGATCAGAGACTTCTGCCATAAGAGCTTGATTCTGAATGGCTTCCTCAGCTTGATCACTCCAGTCAAATCCCATTCCTTGTTGAGAAACAAGGGCTTGAGCAGGATTCTTGTTTTGATTGTAGCCTCCATTCTGAACTTGTTGTCCTCCATTCTGAGCTTGTTGGTGGTTGTTGTTTGGACCAACACTCCTGCACTCTCTAGCAAAGTGTCCTTTCATGTGACACTTATAGCACTCCACCTTAGTCTTGTCAAAACCAGCTCCATCTTCTCTTCTTTGAGAGAAATTGTTCCTTCCTGTTCTTTTAATAAACTTTTTCACCCTCATAGATAACATGGCCATCTGCCATTTAATGTCCATCTCCTCCAGGTCATCAGGGTGAAGTTGATCCAGATCATCATTAATTAACGAATTGTTGCTATGACTGGACAAAAAGGCTTCAAAGATAGTTCCAGTGCCTTTTTCTGAATTTACTCCACTGGCAGTACTAACTGCTTCAGGGTTAGCAGTAGTATCATTAGATGTTGAAAGAAGTGCAGCATTGTGGATATAACCAGTGGGCTTCTTCTTGGATTCTACCTCAGTTTCAAAAACTCTCAGATCATTATATAAATCATCAAGTTCCTTCTCTTCCAGATTGTCACTCTGTCTATATGAGACAGTGTACATAGTCCATTCATCCCCAAGAGATCTGAGGAACTTTCTGTTGATATCATCTTGTTCCATCTTCACCCCTACAGTAGCAGTTCACCAATGAGCTTGTTGAACCTATCAAAAGTTTGAGTTATAGACTCATTCTTTGAAGAAGTGAAGTTCTCATACTGCTGCTTTAGAACATCTCTTTGATTTCTTTTGATGCTTTTAGTTCCAGCAAATCTTTTCTCTAGAGCATTCCAGAGAATCTGAGCATCAGTGCAATTGCAAAATTGATGCTGATATTCATTAGGGATGGCCAAGAGCAGAGTGCTCAAGGCCTTCATCTCTGTCTGTCTGATCTTCCTCTCACCATCTGTCTTTGGTGGAGGTCTTTTCCCATCTGGTCCTATCCTTCCTGCTTCAGAAGGACCATTCTCAATGATATCCCACATTGAGTAGTCAGTGAGAAGAATGTATTGTCTGATTCTGATCTTCCACATGTCCAATTCACTGGGTTTGAGCATTGGAACCTTAGAGACCAGAGTACTGTTTGATTCTTCAAGGTTTTCCATGATGAATGAATAGATGTTTCTGAGGGAATTAAGCTCTGATACCACTTGTCAGGATCGAATTCTTAACAAGAATTAATTCTCAGAAACAATATCAAAGAAGTTTGCGGAATAACACTTTGATATTTAATGAAACAGTAAACCAAAACAGTAAATATGAAGAACAAACTGTAAACTTGTATTGAATAATTGAAATCACAAGATTGCACACTCAACCTCAATCTTGAAGAACAGACTCTTTCAAGACGAATTCTACTTCTCTAGAATTAGGATCTATGCCTTGAGGTTGATTTTCTCTATAGAACTTAGAATGAATTATCTTATACTAAACTATTCTATACATTCTATTCATATACTAATCAAAAGATAATTACAATAAATAAACATATCTTCAGTATATCTTCCATTATTATCTTCAAGCCTTCATGAATATCTTTATTCTTTCCAGCTGTCATCCTTTTCATTCGGATCTTCAAGTCATAAGCAACACTAACTATGTTCAGCAACATTAACTTCTTCAAGCAGCATTAACTTCTAAGCAACACTAACCACTAGCAGTACTAACTAGCTAAGCAGTACTAACTTTGTTCAAGCAGCACTAACTTTGACTAGCAGTAGTAATACTCAGCAGTATTAACCTTGAAGTCTTCTAGCAGTAGTAACTCTGAACTAGCAGCATTAACCATACTTGGTAAATTCTTAAGTTCCCAACAACTGCTAAATGCTAACCAAATAATCTCTTGGTTCGCTAAACGTTTGTATATTCTTAATAGTATTTATCGTACTTCATTTTACAATTTTATGTAAACTACTAGATCATCCAACCCACCATAACCCGCAAGGGTTGGGTTAGGTTGGGTTATACTTTTGAATGAGTTGGGTTGGGTTTTTCCAAACCGCCATAATTGGGTTGGGTTGTAAAAATGTCCCAAACCGCCCAACCCAACCCGCGTACACCCCTAATGTGAATCATATTTATAAAAACAGTTATTAACTTTTTAATGATTATATTGGTTAAATAAAAGATCTAAATTTTATTCGATTTGTTGGAATTATATGGTCACGAGGGATGGATGTATACCCATTGGGCAGGGTAATCATTTTGATCCTGGGAGAGATGGCGACTGGCGACCATTCTTAACACGATTCCAAGCAAATATAGTTATAAACTTTAATTAAAAACAAGAGCAAATGTGTGATATTTACCAGTAAAATAATGTAAGACTAACTTGAGCAGTAACAAACAAGATTAACAATAATATACGTAACAAACGAATAGGAATAGCAAATTAACTCATAAATATATCATGGTTCCACCATAGGTATGATTGTATGATGACGTACATCCACACACAATTAGAATGTCCTTTATTCACCAACGGGAAACCAAAATTGAATAGATGTTATAAACCACATCACAAATTATGACGCGAACTCGCAAAGCTAATGCTAACCTGTCCAAATTGTTTCTCTTTCTAATTTCCGTGATGATGAGGCGTAACCCCCAAGTTATATTTATATGACAACGCAAACAAAACGCAACGCAATTCAAATACTAAAAACAAGAAAATTTGGACTTATACATTGGCACGATCTTGTCATACATGAACAACGTTTCTGCTGCATCCATGGAATCAAAATAGGTGTCCGGACAAAAATAACCATCGTGGGCGTTCGTAGAAGCCTCTTTGCGGAAGTCTACAATGTCATCTTCCCCATTTTTGTTGTTTCGTATCACTTTCTTCAACACGACGCATATGATGTTTTGTATGGACTTGTGCACAACACATTTTTGTTGTTTGTAGGTTTTGACTCAATCATCATATATGACTAGGAGTGAACATCGGAAGTGGGTACCCGCCTTTGGAACCGTAACCGCTTCAGAACTGCCGATTCCGGAACCGATGTGATTGGTTCCGGTTCCTAAAATATGGAACCGATCGGGACCTGTTCCAGTTCTCTTTTTTTGGAATCGTTAACTGCTGGGTATCCGTCGGGACTGGTACCTGGTTCCACTAGGTACCCAGAACCGAAACCGATGGATACCCACTATTTTTTAATAAAATATATTTTATTTATCTATAAAAATTTAATAAACTATCTTTTAGGGAAGCACCGTTTGTAGTATTTATTAGCATCAACTAATTCTAATGGTGTGAAGTGTTTTGGAAGCACCATTTATAATATTTATTTGTCTTGTAAGCATCGTTTGTAGTATTTATTAGTTTTTAATTTTTATCGTATTAGTTTTCACGTTTGTGTATTTATTTTCTTTACGTTAAGACTTTGTAATATATTAATATTTAATTTTTTATAATATTAATGATAAAGAAAAATTAAAAATTAGACAGTGGATACCCGGAACCAGAACTGGCGGTTCCGGACGGTTCCGGGACCAGTTCCCAAATATAAAGAGTTGGTGTAACCGGTTTCGGTTCCTTCATTTCAGGAACCGTTGGTTCCGAGAATTTTGGGTACCCGCCTTTGCTCACCCCTATATAGGACTGTTATTCAGGAATATTTTTGGATTCATAGTTCAATCATAATTTATGCTACAATTATCATCAATTTTTTCTCTAGAATATTTAACGAGTTGATTTAAGTTGTGGTTATAAAGACATCTTACATCCCTCGATTAAGCGACATTCAATTAGATGGCGTAATGATTTAATTTATTGTTGTACCCAGAAAAATTGTTGGCATCATGATGGCTACCTAAGCTTCGATAAAGCAATATGAAAAAAATATGAGTATTGTTGTAGGATAAGTGTGTCATCGTCTAAAGGATATGACGATAGATATAAGTATATCAAAGTTAGATTAGAACTGAAATATCTCATAGTTATGTATTTGTAACTCATCCCTATTTAAAGGGCTTATGATTAATGAGAATTGACAGATTTCCTCTCTCTATTCTATTGTTATTTCGTTTTCCTTTAACACGTTATCAACACGTAAGCTCGGAACCAAATGATTTTCTGCTCCAACTGTCAGATGCTGCAACCATGATCCAACTAAAATTTTTGATATTTTAGGTAACATTTATATGTTTAAGTTTAAAATTTCACCATATTTTTATATTAACTTATTTGGTAGGTTGATTTAATATTATGGATGGATAATTGATAACTCTCATTTTTTTAGAGGTTTTTATTCCTCTTTTTACCCACTTTTGCTCCTATCCCTTCATTTGGTCCACATTGTTTGCAAAATATGATAACTTAACCACTATGTTCATTCTTGCGAAAATTAATACTGCAGGTCAGTTTGTGGGCTCTGATATGCCCACTGTGGGCACCCGAGGATATTACCCAGCAGATTTTAGGGCTGGATGTGAGCTGGAAACACAACATTTCTGAAGTGATCTTGACCATACATTGAAGACTCAATCTTGGCCCTTGGATGCTCAAGCCTCCTCCTATAAATAGAAGACTTTTGGAGAGCATTTAATTCACACCTACACATTCACCATCAACATTTCTCTCACCTCCCATCATCAACATCCATCCTCCATCATTTTCTCATCATTCAAGTCTAAAATACTTTCAAGTATTTAGACTTGAAGTGTAGGATTTAGTTCTTGTAATTTTTATTCTCGTATTTACTTTATGCATTTTATTTTCCGTACTTTTATTTCTTGTATTTAAATTTCCGTACTTACTTTATTGTATTTAATTTCCGCACTTTTAAGTAATTAAATTCCATACTTTCCTTTTATAATTATAGTTCATTTTTATTATGCAAGTAGTTAACAAGTCTTTCTTTTATATTATGTCTTTTATTATCGTTATGAGCTAAGCACCTTTTTGGGTGCGGATGTAAGCCAATTTGGGTCTAGTAGGTTACATTTGGGTGTGACTATCGTTATCAACTCTTGACCTTGGTCACTTGAGACGAGACTTCAACTCAACGCAGATAAGCCGATCACTTTTATGTGTTAATATAAGATCTTGACCTCGAGAGGGGCGGATTCGAAATACGGCTTAAGTGATGCACAAAGATTTGAGAGAGTCTTTGATAACCACGTAGAGATACGGGTTTTGTATGATTTACTAAGGTTCAGCGCCGGTCGAGATTTATATCACAAAGAGATTTGGGTATAAATCTCCATATTGGTAGAACTTGATTTTTTATCAACTTAGTTAAATCGGCAAGATCAAGAGTCGGTAAAGGTGAAAACTTTATGAACACTTTGTAGGACCGGTCTATAAAAATCCACTTTCGAGAGATCGGACTTTTTATAGACATTCCGTACTACAAAGAGTCCAACCATCTCGTACTACGTTTTCCAAGAAAAGCTTACATCCGTACCCAACTTTTAATTATAAAGTTCTTTCCGAATTTTCTGTCAAATCACCATTAAAAACAAATATTTTTCCTAAACTCGGAACTTGTGTAAAAAGTTCATGAAAATCAACAATTCTCAGTAGTCCAGTCCCTGTGAGAACGATACTCGGTACTTGTACCATTATATTACTTGTAGCGATTCTAGTGAAAGTATATATTTGTGCTCTCACTAGGTATTACTGTACCCCCGTTGTGCAATACACGATAATTAGCTAACAATAATCATATTTGATTGAGATTATCTGAGTATTTGATTATTTTATTTAAATGTTTATTAATTTAATCATGTATAGTTTTTGAATTGATTTATCCATATCATATTCAAATGTTTATCCTAATTAATAATTGTTATAATTCAAATGTTTATCTTGGTTATGAGTTCCTACTCATTAACCTCAATCTTATAAATTATCTTTGGAAATTACAATTCCAACCCCCATAACTTTTGTTATTTTGCCAAAAGGTCTAAAAGTAGCATGAAAATGTTGAAATCAAACATTTATCATGATTGTGAGTTCCTACTCATAATTTTAAATTATATAATAAATTTTCGGAAGTTACACTTCCAACCTCATATATTTTGGTTTTTACCAAAAGCTCCAAATATATTATTAAGATGTTAAAGGTTTGAAGTCGACTTTATGTCAAAACAATATTTATTTGTTTAACAGTAATCTCTTTAAATAAACATTGAACATGGCTTCATACGCCAACATATTTTGGCCTCATGCCAAAAAACTCTATAAATTAATAATGTTATCTTCAAATTAAATAAATCGCAAAATACCGACTGGATTTTGTCAAACGAGTGTAAATAGCCCTAAGGTTTGTAGGGATTTTAAGAAATCCATGTGATTCCCCTACTACCTGGAAATCCAATAGATTGAGTGATTTCTTGATGAAGTATTATCAATAAAATTAAGCATACAAAAATCCAATATGGTTATGATAATGAAATTTCATACATAAAATAATAATTATAACCACAATCGACTGTCTTATCAAACATAAAATCATATATTATCCCTTATATATGTAAATGGTTGAAACAACTCATACCAACATCAACGTCGTAAACTCAAAATAATCTGAGTATCATAAATGAGCATATAAACCTCCTTTTGAAAAAGTACAAGAAAATACCTAAATTCCATCAATTCCCCATTGACTCTAAAACCAACCTCTTGAAAAGGTACAAGCGAATACCCTC
Organism: Arctium lappa; assembly: GCA_023525745.1. Lineage (NCBI taxonomy): Eukaryota > Viridiplantae > Streptophyta > Magnoliopsida > Asterales > Asteraceae > Arctium > Arctium lappa. The sequence goes on along the minus strand of CM042056.1, from coordinate 11,939,366 downwards.
ATATTTTGAGACGACATATAAATCCTAAGTTTCATAGGAATACTTTTACTAGAAACCCCCAAAAAATGTGGGATATCCCGAAAGGGATAATCGGGAGTACTCATGAATATGTACTTCCCAAACTAATCGTACAGTGGAATGAAACCCACTTACTCGATTACAAAAAGGTACCTGATTTCAACAAACAAATGTTATATCCAAAACGCGTCTCAATCTCTGTGGCAAGGAACTCACAGAATATGACATGATTCCTAACATTATTTCCACCTTTCATATATCAAAAATAGTAATGAACTAATATGAGTTGGAATGTAACATTTAGACAAACTCAACAACCTACTGCAAGTGGTTGAGAGACATAACAAGGTTCTTTCGAATAACACCACCACATATGTCGAGACAAAGAAAATTCTCGAGATCAATAATGAAAGCATTAAAGGTGGAAACAACTCCAAAGAACAGAGAGTTAAAAACAATTTCACACATGTGACATTTATGCACTATGTGGACGAAACCCTAGAATGGGTCAGGGTCTTGGTAAGAGTCGGGAATGTTTTTTCAACATCTGGAGTAGAGATACAACTACTACCCCAGGTGATAATGGACAGTCAAATAAGAAATGCACTAAAGAGTGCTCCTTTCGAAAAGGGAACAAATTGAAAATGGAATAAATTATATCTAAGATTGGTTGAATATAATTACATATGAATGTGTTTTAATTATCAAATTAATTGCTTCTGCAAAATATACACTCGAGTTTATAACCATTATACATGTAAAGAAATACATAAAAAACAAAACAAAACTCTCAAAGTTCTTTGTTCCGTGCAGGAATGTATCGAGGAGAACTTGATTGTTTTTATGACATCTCATACAAGAAATAGATTATTATTCATTGAATTAATAATTTTCCTCCAACCAAATACTTAGACGATGGACTGTCATTTTCTTGTTGGTACAAGATTAATAGGAACATTGTAAAGATATTTGTCTCAAATGGAAATTATAATGGAAATGGTCATATATACATAAGTTCTAATGAATATGAAAGGAAACATATATCATGGAAACTAATGTGTCAAACTAGTAGATTATTGGATCATCGAAACATTTTTTGTCACCAATAAAGAACTTTGGGGGAATGACACATATATGTTTTGACATGACCATGTAGGACACCATGGTTATGACATAGTGATCCGTGTATTGTCAAATACACATACACGTTCTCTTTCGAGTGAAAGGTAAAATGAGGCAAATTGCAATTGTTGACTTCTGCAGCATAAGAAACAACATTGCCATCATAATATGCCCTCTCGAATACCTAAAACTTTTGTATATATCCTAATCCTTAGCCAGGACAGGAATAAGATCATCCTAAAGCTAAGGACACAATACAAAAATATTCCATTGTTACAACGAATACAAGGTGATATTTATGGACATAAACATCCAGAATGCGGGCCATAAAAATACTTTATGGTTCTGGTTTCGACACGATGAACGCATGTCGTATTATTGTCCACATGAAATACTGCACTCTTAGCACTAGTTATACGTTTAAGGGCTCACCACCCTGATTATTTCATCAAGTCTACATGACTTGGAATGCTAGAGAACTTTACATCATAAGGATTTGATGTTAATTGCATATGTATTAGGATCAATATAGAGTTTCATATACCCCATGTGTATATATAAAATGGTCTCATAGAAGTTGTTATCAAAATAATATGATGACATCTAAGGTATTAGTAATGCGCACCAATTTACCCACATCTACCTGGGGTTATGCAATTATTCGGTTTTAGACCCACTGCTTGCTAACTAGCCTCATGCGTACCAGTTGGTAATTAGATATAAGCCTGATAGTTTACATTTACGCATGTTTGGTTCTGTAGTATATGTGCCAATTGCGCCCCCACAGCGCATCGAAATGGGTCCTTAAAGACGTTTTGGTATATGTTGGATATGAATCCCCAACAATTATCCGCTAATTAGAATATTTGGCTAGTGATCCATTTACCGCTAGATTTGCGGGTTGTCACTTTCATGAGACAGTCTTCCCGTCGTTAGGGGGAGATAGGAAAAAGGATTTTTCATGGGAACGACAGGAAGTGTCATTGAATATTTCCACTATGTCTCATTTTGATCCCCAAAACTTCACAACGTAATGTTGAAGTCAAACGAATCAGACTCGATACCTGATACGTTTAATGTTATTCCAAAAGTGACAAGATCACATATACGAGCTGCAAATATACTCGCAAGGTTAAAAAGTCCCCAACAGGGGCACAACGCCATTGGAAAGTGCGTTGTAATCACACATAGTGGAGGTGTGGTTGAGGTCGTAGCTACCAAATGGAAGTGGTGGAAGCTACTTGGTTCGATAGATACTATTCTAAAGGAAGAGAATAGTGAGGCACATCCATTTATCATCAATACACAAAACTCTCATGATATTGTCTCTAATTATAATTATGTCCATGAATCATCACTGGAGGACGCTCCGAAGTTAATATTGATTCTAGAGATGAATATTAATCTCAAATGAACTATGAGAGTACATATGAGTCGATGGACATATCATATATAATCATTGATGATTTGTTCGCATATACGATGGCTCATAAAATGATTGAGCACGACGACATCGAACCAGGCTCAGTTGAATAATATCAACAAAGAGAATATTGGCCTAAATGTAAAGAAACAATCCAGAAAGAATTATATTCTTTGACAAAGGATCGGGTATTTGGTCAGGTAGTGCTAACCTACCACGTGTAAAGTCCGTAGGACATAACTGAGTCTTTGTCAGAAAGCGTAACGAGAATAATGAAGTCCTAATAGGTAAGGATCTCCTTTGGCGCAAGGTTTCTCACAACACCCTGGATTGACCACGAAGAGACTTACTCTCTCATGATGGATGTTATGACATCCGAATAATTTGTTAGCCTAGTAGTTTCCGAAGGACTGGAAATGCAGCTCATGAATGTAGTTACCACATATCTCTACGGGGATCTAGATTTAGAGATATAAAAGTGTTTGATGATATTACATTACCAAAATCAAGTAAATCTAAACCACGAAATGTGTTTGCAATAAAATTGAAACGCCCACTTTATAGATTAAAACAATATAAGCGGATATGGTATACCCGCCTAATGGAATACTTGATTGGGAAAGGATATATAAGAACGATGAATTGTTCCCTTGCGTATTTATTATGGAAAACAAGTTATAGATTTTCAAAGTAGCTCTATATGTCAATGTTATGAACATAATAGACACTCTTGATGAAATAAGAGGAACCACAAGCTACTTGAAATCTGATTTTGAGAGGAAAGATATTGGGAAAACTTGGTTTTGTCTAAATATTTGAGCTAGGACATCGAGTCTGTGAAATATTAATTCACCGATTGCATATGTCCAGAAAATAATCAGACAATTTAATATGGACAAAGTGCATCCGGTTAGCACTCCCATGATCGGTCGAAGTGTCGGATATAAGGAAAGATCCATTTCGTTTAAAGGATGATGACGAAAAATGTTGGGAGCTGGAATTCCCTATCTAAGTACAATATGCGCATTATCGTACTTAACATAATACACTTGACCATATATTATATTTCTCAGTGAACTTGTTAGCTAGATTTAGCTCAGCGCCAACGCAATGTCTGGAATGAAATTAAGTTAATATTTTGGAACCATTGACATGGGCTTGTACTTTCCCTATAGAAAGAAAAACGAGATTGATAATGGAATTTCAATACCTACTTAGAATGTAAGCAGCAAAAGTACTAGCTCTTATATAAAAACACCAAACAATGTCTTGGTATGTCTTTGTTGATATTAGGTATCTGTCTGACCCATACAAAGGTTGTTCCCAAACTGGATAAAGAATTACCACAAGGAACATGTCGATTGCTTGGAAGTAAACTAAGCAATCCTTTGTAACTACCTCCTTGAACTAGTCAAAGAATATTACTCTCCATGAGATAATAAAATAATGTATATGATTAAGGACTATCATTACATATATTAGATGAGCTGGTAATTTTGGGTTTAACCAGTGTCCTACTTGCATATATGGAAATAATGCATCATGTATCGAAGAAATGAACATAAGATACATCAAGGGTGATAACACAAAGCATATTCTACCTAAGTTTCTATACAATCAGCAATAAAAGACTTTTCTTTAGATTCAAGTGAATCAAGTAAGGTATCAAAAGAATGTGACATATTTTACCAAGTCATTACCTAAAACCATATATTGGGAAACATGTAGAAAGTAATGCAAATATTTTCCAAACTCCCTTGATTAATGCACGAATCAGGGGGAGTAGTAGACAAAATGGGGAGTCTACTATATTTGTGATATTAGTATGTTGTGTTCTTTCCTTCAACCAAGGTTTTATTTTTTCCATTGAGTTTTGTTCCTTGGTGTAAGGTTTTAGTGAGACAACTGTTTATATACCATAATGCTTTCCTAACTCTCATGATTAATATACGAATCTAAGAGAAAACTAGACTGAAGGAAAAGTCTATGTATTGCAAAGAAGTTGGTGCGTTACTCTTTCCTTCGTCAAACTTTTATTTTTTCCCACTGGGTTTTTATTTTGACGTAAGGTTTTTACGAGGTAACAATTGTGCACCGTCACTCCTTTAACTCGGCACAAGGGGGAGTGTTGTAGGATAAGTGTGTTATCGTCTAAAGAATATGAAGATAGAGATAAGTATATCAGAGTTAGATTAGAACTAAAATATCTCATAGTTATTTATTTGTAACTCATCCCTATTTAAAGGGCTTATGATTAATGAGAATTGATAGATGTCCTCTCTCTATTCTATTGTTATTTCGTTTTCCTTTAACAAGTAGATCAATTTTATATGCTTTTATGCTTTAGCATAATAATTATAGTAGCTCTATTGAGATTGAATAAGCCAATATGACCAACTACGTCAATAACTGTATCCTTTAAACTATCAATATTCTATCGTTTTTGCTTTTTCGTCCAATAAAAATTGCAACTTTTACTTTGTTTTAAATATTTTGATTATAGAAATAAACGTACAATGTGAAATGTTGATATAATTAATAATAATATCATATATATATATATATAATTAAAATAATGAAAAATAGTTGCATGAGTTGTATACAGTTCTACAAAAAAATGACTTTGTCATCAAAATATACCCATTCGATTTTTTTGTGAGAATATATGTCGGACCTTTTTATTGAAGGGACGTCTACTGTATGAGTGACAAATACTATAATTTCATAATAAAATATTAAAATAAAACAAAGTAAGTGTCACGTGTATAAGCCTTAACCATTGCATTTGTTTTCCGTTAAATATATTGAAAATCAAACCAAGTCAAATACGTAGGGACATCGAATCTGAAAGGATAACATGTACACAAATTTTGTCTCTAAATAATAAAGAAATTGTTTCCATAAAACTTCCAATTTGCAAAATAAAAGTCAAATGGAAATAGCTTTATTTTCTTGAAGACCTCTATTTGTTTTCATTATACACATTAGCTTTCCTTGAAATTTCATCATCTTGGACCACTTTTGAAACATCCAAAACATACGAGGGGTTATCCTGGAATTCAAAAGGACTTGCTAAAATGATTTAGACTAAAAATGTAACAAATTTTAAAGTCAGGGTCATAAAAGTAATTGACTTTCTACTTTCAAGATTCCATAACTGAAAAAGTGTTTTTTTTCAAACATTTTTATTGAATTGTCCCTAACCCAACAATTTATTATGAATTGTCAAAGTCATATATATATTTTTTTTGACAAAACTTGCAAGAGCATCAACAATTATTAGTGTAAAGCTTTTTAAAAACTTTATTAAGACTTGTGAAAAAACATTTGACACAAATAAATATAAATTGGTTTATTTATAGTATTTTCAACAATTATGCTAAAATAGAAAGAAAAAAAGTAGTAATTTTTTGCTCCAACAGCTATGCTACCTTATATGATAAAATAGAGAAAAATCTCTAAGACCCGCTTTTTAAAAAAGATAAATAATATATTAATATTTCCACCAATAAGAAGCATTGAAGTAAAATGTTTAGGAGAAAGAAATTGTAATAACCGTATTCATGTTGTAAATAAACTAAGTTTGGTGAGTAGTGTGAAAAGTGAAAGATTGAGGGCCTTGGTGTAAATAAGGGAAAAGAGGGTTAAAACCCCAAAAACTCTCTTTTTTCTCCTTTATCAGAGTTGGAGGCGGCTAGAGAGAAAGAGTGGATAACTCTTGCAAGATTTCTTCACGAGCTTGAAGCTTGGAAAGCAATTGAAGTGTATTGTTTCATCTCCACCAAGGTAAGTATTTTCCTTTATTAATCCCTTTAAATTAGGATTGTGATTTGTTTGTGGAAATTGTAACACCCTCAAATTTGGAGAGAGTGACTAATTTAAAATTTTCAATAATACCTCAAATAAGGATAAAATCTCTTACGACAAGTTCACACTAGAAATACAATTCTCGAATTAACCGTCAACAAAATAATTAAAGTCTTACATAAGGACTAATTAAAGTCGGGTGTTACTAAGAACCCAATGACAGTCGCTATATCCAAAGTAAATGCAGAAGACTTCTCCAAGCTATTCACTTCTTCGAGCACACAACTAGCACTCATCTCTTCACAGTGTCACTAGAACTAATCCTGAAAAGGAACCTGATGCATATGCCGACAAATAAAAAGGTTAGGCTAATGCCTACTAGTTCAAGAGTTTTTATCATGGTTATAAACATTGGTAACCGAAAATAATGCAACTTAAATCATGATCCTTCAAAACGAATTACTTTAAATATGAGAACGACCCGTTTTCCAATATTACGCATTTTATAAAGGAATGCCTCAATGCTAAAACATTCTTTCATGAAGTGATGCAACCCAACACTTACTCAAAACGTGATTAATGGTAAATGCTCAAATATTGAAATTGGAATAAAACTATATAAACCAAACGACCAAAATATGAGTAAACCCAAACCTCCAAAATTATAACATATGAAGAATACCCCAAACTCAAAACTTCCCGAAAACAAGGATAAAACTAAATACCTAAAACAACACCTTTCGGTGACGGGGGAGACCCGAATTCCATGGCTTATGGTGGAACACAAAAGTATGTCACTTTCCAATTTATTGAGCTCACCATACTAGGACCCATGGCCACGAGCTCGCCGACTCGTACTAAGATGTGGATGAGGGCACCCAAGGATCCTAATCATGCTCATTCGCTAGGATCATGGACAAATCTAATGTGGTGGTCACGGTGGCATGTGCCACCGTATTATTTCTCCGATGAAGGGTAAAAAATTTTAGGTTCGTTGTAACACCCCGATTTTCGAAAGTCATCATTTCAAGTTAATACAGAAACCGATATATTAAGGAAAAATAAGATATTTGATTTTGGACTTGAATCCTTGATTTTATAGTCTTGATAGATGAAGGATTCAATTACGAGTCCAACGGTTCTTTCCGGGGCGAAAACGGAGCTATAACGAAAAAGTAATGACCAAAACAGCGTTCGGGCAAAATTTGGGGCGGCAATGCTCCGCGCGGCTCTCCTCGCGGATGGACCCGCGCGGAGCCGCTGGGCATACAAAAAGGGGGAAAATCGGCCCCAAACTCCATTTTCACCCTAAAACTTCATTCCTTCATAACTTTTGCATCACAACTCCGATTTTGGTGATTCAAGTTGCCATGGTTTCGTTTTTGAGAGCTCTTCAAGGATTTAGCAAGAGATTGGAAGTCTATTGGAGTATACAAGAGTATTTGTAGTGGTAAGCTCCTCATCCCTCTCAATGATAAGCTGGGGTTTGATGATTTCATCCTTTTCCCTTTCATCCTTCATCTTGGGTTTGATTTTGATGACTTGTATGGTGAAGGTGATCTTGTAGATGTGTTGGATCTAAGATCTAGGGAGGTTTCTTGGTGGTTCAAGCCTTCATCAATGGTGATTCAAGTTTTGGAGGTAAAATCTAGATTTAGCCTAAATCTAGCAAGGTGAGTTCAAGTTGCTTTGTGAAAACTATGTACATGCCAAAATGTGTATTTTGAAGTAAAAATGTGTTTTACTTGGTAATTGTTAAAGTGTGAGTATTTTGATAAGTTTTCATATTTGGTAAACTTGGGTTGTCTTAATCTAATGAAATGCTCATGTTTGAGTTTTGAATATTTCATCAAGTAAATAGCATGATTTATGTATTCTTGGGAATTTTGTACAAGTAAAGTCTATTTTATGATTTAGTGCATCTTCGACGATTTTTGGTACATGTGAAGTCTAATTTATGACGTACGACATTTGAAGTATTTGAGTTCTTAAATCATTTGGAAAATGATATGTCCCAATTCGGGTCGAGTTTTGGGTTAATCACCTCTTTGAGGTATGCGTCTGCATAAACGCTATTTAAATGTGTTTTATTATTTAGGAATCGTTATTTGTTGGCCAAACGGTATTTAAAGCATTTTAGCTCGGTTTTACTTAAAAGAGTCTCGAGGACATTTGTTAAGTTTTAGTGGCTCAATGTAGAGTCCTCATCTACGATTTACATCTTAATGCATCTTATTGCATATTAATGATATTTACATGCGGATGCGTTGGTCTTTCATGTGTAGTCATGTAATACTAGGTAACAACACCGCGCCTTGCGCGGCGAATCGAACAATTATTATATGAACGTAAGTACGACGAATAGTGTAATCTATGAATATATTATATTTTGAACTTATAAATAATGTAGCAGTAGAAATAAATGTTGGTCGATTTCATAAGTCATCGAACCAAAAACAAAATCCAATTTATGAAATTTAAAAAAATATAAATCGAAAATACTTTTCATTGATATACATTGTTAGCTTATTCACTTAATATAAGTTTTGATTTATAAAAATTGTTAGATAATTAAAATTGTTAGTTTGCAAAGATTAAAAAAATTAAATAAAAGTTAACCAATTTAATAAATGTTCTGATTTATAAGCATTGTTAGCATAACTACAAAAAATTACAAAACTTAAATAAAAGTTTTCAATTATATTGATTGTTAACTTACAAAGAAAAATAGTACAAACACTTAATAAATTCATAAATTTAATAAACCTTATTAATTAAATAAAAATAATAATAAATTTATAAATTTAAATAAAACATTTGTTGGATTCATTGAATAACTAAAATGATAGGTAAATAAAATTTAAAATAATAATAGGTATATATAATGGTTGATGAATTCTAATTTAAATTAAAAAAGTAAATGAAAAGTTTTAGCATTTAATGTGTTGGAATATTTTAAAAATAAATCAAAATCATGAGAAAAAAGATAAATATGAAAGAATGCATCTCCTTCACTCTCTCTCCTAGGCCCTCCTTTATATATATATATATATATATATATATATATATATATATATATATATATATTGATTGATGATTAGACTGTGTTGCATTGGATCCATAGGCACGTAAGTCAGTCTGTTTTGGATGGTCAATTGGGTATTTCGGGTTGGACTCCGATACCCATGTTTTACGACCGGAACTTTACAAGTAGGCACTAGGAGGGTTGAGTCTGGAGGTAGGCACTAGGACCTCCGCCGCTTGAAGTAATGTTTGAGAGGTAGTCTTTAAGTATGTCGGGCTTTCGTGGTGGATTCTTTGTAACGGTCACCAAGGTCAACTGTCTCTTTGGGTGAAACTTGTTACGAAGTCGTAGGGACACTTGGCGTTTTATGTCGTGAGGTGTTATGCGATTAACGTTGTAAGGGTGGCATACTTTTGTGTTCCTCCACCCTTAACGGATACAGGTATCCCCCGTTGTCGACCAACAATATTTTGGATATTTTAATTGTCCATGCTTTAATATTCGGATTTCATCCCATTTTATGGTCGCGTGAGAATTGCTTCTTAGTCACATATTTTCAATGTCATACTATTTACATGGGTTGTTTTCTCATGATTTTTATGAGTTGAGTATTATGCCCCACCCGTGTTTTGGGTGTTTCGGATTATAAAGTTTTACCTGCGTATTAATATTGGGAGTCCGTTTTCTATTCACGTTTGAGTGAGTTTTAAGCGGCATCATTTTATAAAGAATGTTTCGTATTGGGACATTCGTCCTTAAAACGTATGTTATTGGAAAACGAGTCGTTCGCATAATTAAGTTAAATCATTTTGAAAGATCATGATTTAAACTGCATTATTCCCTTTAACGAAATATTTCTTTATGTTGAAAACTCTTGAACTCACTAGGCGTTAGCCTAAACTTTTTATTTGTCAGCATGTGCATCAGGTTCCTGTTGGGGTTTGGTTCTAGCAGCTATGAAGAGTTTAGCCTTAGTTTTGTGCAAGTGTAAGTAGTTGGTGAAGTCTTCCACGGTTTGGAGATAGCGTATATTATCGGGTTTTAGTAGCACCCATTCTTGTTATAGTTTGTATGTAGAGATTAAATTGTGTGTGTTGAGGTTAAGCCTTAATTTGTGTTTGTAGAAGAATCAGTTATCGATGTATTTAGAAAATTTTAAATTAGTTGCTATTACCAGAATTGAGGGTGTTACATTCGTGAAGGGTGCAACCGTATTGTTCTGGAAGGTGCTACCGTATTATTTTGGAACCTTTAAGAAGGTGCAACCGTACCTCGTAATGAACCAAAAAACAAAAAAAAAACTCTTGAAATCAACGAAAAAACCGAAAAAAACTCTTGAAGTCAACCAAAAAAACAAAAAAAAATCCTTGAAATCAATAAAAAAAAACTTAAAAATGCCTCGAAATCAAGCAAAAAACTTTAAAAATCCCTCGAAATGGTGGAATTATGCTAAAAACACACGAGACAATATTGAACGTCGGAAAAAGATGAAGACACGTCGATAAAACCGTGCTTTTTGTAATTACCTTTTGTCTATATCATTTGGTGCCACTGAATGAAAAAATTTATGGGTCCGTCCCTGGCTAGGATTACATTTACGGTCCATGGCTAGTAACCGGCTCCACATAACCGTACCAAGTTTCCCCCGAGGACCCAATGTCCCAACTAGCTACAAATGGGAAGTAACTATCCCATAAAAACAGACTCAGCAATCACATCATGGGCCCAGGACCGAATGTTAGACTCCACGAGCCCACACCATAAGGCCCTCGATAATCCCATGACTAATTATGGTCCCAACATGGAAACAATAGCCCGTTTATTTAAAATAATAAAGACCGACTCATATGTCTATGGATCCATTACATTACAGTCTATAACATTACATGACTCCAATTGAATGACCGAAGCACCCAAAACATGCAACTCTCAAATGACACGTAATAAACATCATCATACTAAAAATTCCACAACGGGCTATTAAACCGGACAAAAGTCCCCAAGACTCATCTTAGTCAAAACCGAGCCAAAAGCTCTACAATTTACTTAAACCTCTATGAAGGCCAATGTAAACAATAAAACACGATTGACCAACGGTTATGCAAACGCAACGACCAAAAGTATGATTAACTCAAAACTCATCATTGGTTGAGGCAAACCATTTTTCCAAATGAACTCATACCCTTATATTTCCAAGATGCCTCATAACACAATAATATGTATTTTTCAAACGGTTTATAAGATTAAATACACAAAAATGACATTTACATCAAATGAACTCCATTTATATATAAAATCGTCAAGGAAACATATCAACATGATTTATTTATCAAAATGCCCAAAAATCCCAAATGGGAGTGTTTTGCACAACTTATGAAGTTAAACGCTTAAAAAAAATCAAAACTCGTCAAATAACTTAACAGTTAAAAATTTCATGGTAAACACGTAAATACTTTAAAATGAGCCTTTTGACATGTACATCGTTTTCACAAATCAATTTGAACTCACCTTGCTAGGTTAGGTTAAACCTAGATTTCAAACCCAAAACCTTAGCCTCCAAGAATGAAGCTTCCATTATCAACACATCCTCTTCAACAATGAGTTAGGGTTTCCAAATAACTCATTTATTCAAGTCTAGAATAAACCATCAACAAGAAAACCTTCAGATCTATAAAGATCCTTATAATAAAGCTTGGAATATTCAAAGAAACTTACAACTTTAGGATATTTAGACTCTCAACCCAAAACCAACCAAAGGAACCCATTAACTCTTCAAATCTAAGCTTCCAAATACCAAACCTCTATGTACCTTTAGGATAGATCTACCATGGATGCTCCAAATCTGATCTTCAAGCTCCCAAAATCGCACTAAAGAGAGAAATGAAGAGTGAGAGTGAAATGAGAGAAATGGGAAGGGGAGGTGGGAATGAGAAAACCCTAAAAATGGGATTTAAATCATTTAGACCGACCCCGCGTCCTTGGCCGCGACCTCAAGTCGCAGGCCAAGCCGCGTGTGTCATTCGAATGCAAACCACAGTGACTTGCATGGCTTTGGTTGCGGCTTGAGGCCGCGGGCCAAACCGTGTGTGTCGTCCGTCGTGCCTCCTCGCGTCTTGTGTTAAACCATTCCCCGACCGTTTCTCTCGGCCGGCCGCTGACCATTTTCTTGGCCGATCATTAACCGCTTCTTTAGGAAATTACGGGTGTTACAGTAATGTTAGTGAGCAGAGACCCTAAATTGTTTGGGTTTGTAGTTGGTTTGTTTATTCATTGATTTTATTAAGGGTTGGGATCAAAGGTGCTTATACATCTCAAGTAAAGGTCTAAGAATCAACTTAAGATGGATTAGTTTGGTTTTGGGAGGTATTGCCGAGGAACCCTTCGAATAGAATTTGTGCACGGAAATTGTTCCATAAGGTGGAACCCGATAAAGACCGGGTGTACTGTCTAAGGGAAACCCGGACGTGGGTAATCCCGGGTGTGCTATTTCCCGACCAGGACTTTTCCCGGATGTGGCTAAACCCGGACGCCACGGGATCTGGTTTGTGGTGCTTTTCCCGGCAGTAAACCCGGTAGAGCCAAGCGTGGGAGGACCCGGGCACGAGGAAAACCCGATAGAGCCGGGTGTATGAGTCTCGGTAACGCCGAATCCCGGTTGAGGGAAAAACTGGACTCGGGGAATCCGGGTGAGTGCGTTTGGATCCAGGCAGAAACCGATTGGGTTGTTTGAGGAGTAAGTTTTATTGGGGTGTCGATTAGGGAGCCTCGGGATTTGAGAGTCAACCTTTGAGGGCATTATAGTGACTTATCACTCTTGTGTGTTGATCGGAATTGTAGGTGTGCGATTAAAGGGTATTTAGTTCAAGCGAGAAAAGAGCCTAGTGCGGATACCAGGTGAGTCCTTCTAAACTGATTTGTTGATGTATGAACTTTAATATACGCATGATGTTCGAATAGCATGTTATATTGATTCTCTTATGCATGAAAGGGGTGTTGTATGAAAGGTGGTTTTTGTGGGGCGGGGGCATGTGATGGCTTATTTTAGGCATATGGAGGGTGTGTCCCACGCTGAGTATATGAAAGTGTTTCATATGAATAATGTAACACCCTAAAAATAGGGATAACAAAAGTCCGAAAAACGGACATGCGGTATTTAAAATTGCCAAAGCAAGAGCCTCCCAACAATGGGAAAATACACAAACCTGTTTAAATACAGTCGTAAATAAACGGACAATAAATAACCACCAACTAATCTAATTTCCATAACTAGAAAAGAGATTACAAATAAGGGTGTCATTTATAAACCCAAAGGTTCTACTACCAAAAGTAAGTCCAATTGCGATATTCCCAAATCTCTCACCCAAGCAATATGCCCGCTTAGAACCGGTGCCGCTAAAACCTGAGATACACAACGACACCAAACAAGTGTTAGGCCAAAAAGCCTAGTGAGTTGAACAATAAATAGCATGGTAGAACATATACAATTCTTATCAGCAGTTAACCAGTTTTCAACATGTATGGAGTCAACGGGGGAGACCCATAGCACCAATCAATTCCAATCCAAAGAGTCGATGCACCTTGATGCCCTTAACAAGGAACACCCCAAAGGCCCTCCCCGCCCGGAGATCAGACCGTACAGGAAACTTTCCGAGTGGCGGAGGTCTACTGGGCACATACCATCACAGTGGCGCCCCGAGACTACATCCTCCTAGTGAACTTGCCTTGGTTCGTCCAACATAATTTATATAGGAGGTCTTTAGGTATATATATATATATATATATATATCTACCAATGCATTTCGATACCAACCATGGGTACTATGCTACCATCCTCACATAAGTCCAATGTGAGACTCAAATTCCAACATATTCAATGTTCAATAATTAAATCGCCAAGAAGGCATTCCAAGTAGAATTTATCATCTGCTATACCACATATAATCCATATCATGCCAAAATGCCAACAATGTACATTCATGGAACAAGTTCCAAATATTCGACCAATAGAGCAAATCATGGCAAATACTCATAAAAGATAACCCAAAATACCCATTGTGGGTATACATAATGAAGACCCCAAATACTTTCACAAAATAAAGTAAATCATGGGATGATACTTGTTAAAACATATTTCTCATATAATCTCATGAAAACACCATCAAATACTTAAACCCGTAAAGATGAACATTTTGAGCAAATATGTGATAATAACAACAAATAAGCAAATATGATGTGTATCCAGTTTTAACAAAAGTCTAGTAAACTCACCTTGCTAGATTTAGACTAAATCTAGAATTTACCCACTTAGAACTTTCCTTGAAGAACTTGATTCTTCAAACCAAATCTTCCAAAACCTAGATCCACAAGGTTCCAACCATAAATATACATAATCAACCACAAATAATCGTTTCCCAACCTTACACATGAATACCTCAACTGATACCGAAATCATAACTTCTATAAATGAAGAGAATAGAAGATTACCTTAATCCAAACTTGAATTCACCAATCAAAACACCTCTAGTTCACCAAAATGATTACAAACCTTCAATCTATGAAGGGAGAACAAAGGGTGGATGAAACTCTAGAAAACTTTGGTGAAGAAGATAAATAGGGAGAGATGAGAAGCTTACCACCACAAAATACTCTAGTATACTTTAATATACTTCCAATCTCTTACTAGATCCTTGAAGAGCTCTCAAAAACGAAACCGTAGCAACTTGAATCACCCAAATCGGAGTTAGGATGAAGGAGATATGAAGGAATGAAGTTTGGGTGCTGAAAATCGGTTTTAAGCTCGTCCAGTGGATTTCGCGACTTGTATCGCGACCTTAGGTCGCGGCATAAGTCGCCCGCTTCCCCTAATTTTCTTCTCGATACTATTTTGTCCATAACTTCTTCGTTATAGCTCCGATTTTGCTCCGGAAAGAACCGTTGGCTCTCTGGTTTTCTCCGGATATGTGTTTGACTACCACCTGCTCATTTTCAACACACTCTCGGATAAAGTGATATCGAGTGTGGATGTGTTTGCTCCTGCCATGGAAGATCGGGTTCTTTGATAATGCAATTGCAGATTTATTATCAACTCGGATGAGCACCTTCTGTTTCTCCAACCCTGTCAGCTCAACCAATAACTCCCTCAGCCATATTTCTTGACACGCGGTTGCAGTGGCTGCCATAAATTCAGCTTCACATGAGGATAACGCCACTGTGACTTGTTTCTGTGATCACCAAGTAATGGGTGAGTTACCAAGGTAGAAAACATGTCCAGTTGTACTTCTCCCATCGTCTATATCGACATTATGACTGTTGTCACTGTATCCTAGCAGTTTTAAATCTTTGCATCGTTCGTATTTTATCCCAAAGGACGTTGTCCCACGTAGATAACGGAGAATTTGTTTGATGGCATGTGTGTGAGATTCTCTTGGGCTTTGCATATAACGGCTAACAACCTCAACCGAGTATGCTAAATCTGGACGTGTATGCACGAGATAACGTAAGCAACCCACTATTTTTCGATATTGAGTAGCTTCAACTTCCGGTTCTTTTCCGGCTTTAGATAACTTGAGTCTCGGTTCCATTGGACATAAAGTTGCATTGCAGTCCTCCATACCAGCTTCTTTTAGGATTTTCATGGCATAACTTTCTTGTTTGATCTTTACACAACTCTTTTCTTGAGAGACTTCGATACCCAGATAATAGGTTAGTTCGCCAAGATCCGACATTTCGAACTGAGATGCCATCCTTTTCTTGAATTGATTAATGAGCTCTATATTCATCCCTGTCACGAATAAATCATCCACATAGACCGCAATGATGATGAATTCACCATTGCGTGTCTTTCTATTAACCGCCTTTTCTTGTAAGCATTGTTGAAAACCCATATTCTTTAAAGTACTGTCGAGTTTTAAGTTCCATGCCCTTGGAGCTTGTCTTAGGCCATATAAAGCTTTTACCAACTTGTAAACCTTTTCTTCCTCTCCTGGTTTTTCAAAACCCTCCGGTTGAGTAACGAACACTTCTTCCTTTAACTCACCATGCAAGAAGTCCGTTTTAACGTCTAAGTGGTGAATCTTCCATCCTTTCCCCGCTGCGAGAGCAATCAAGAGGCGTATTGTCTCAAGTCGAGCTACTGGCGCGAAAACTTCATCAAAGTCAATACCGGGTTTTTGTACATAGCCTTTAGCGACTAGGTGTGCTTTATATTTATTTATCGAACCATCTGCGTTTCTTTTAATTTTAAACAACCATTTTAACCCGATGGGTTTAGCATCTTTAGGTGGAGAAACAAGCTTCCAAGTGTTATTCTTCTCGATAGAATCAATCTCGGCTTTCATTGCTTTGAGCCATTTCGGTTTCGCTTTGGCTTCTGTAAAGTTCCTCGGTTCCTCGTCAAATGTTAAGAAGAGTTCATTAACATTCAACTCATAATCATTTAATCTTTGTGGCAACACAGAAGTACGAGTTGAGCGACATACCGGGACAGGCGTAACATCGCTGTCAGAGTCAGTTTCATTTTGTTCTGGGATGTTTGCGTGATTTGAGCTGTTGGTCGCATGAGTTGGGCTGTTTGCGGGCTGATTTTGAGCAGCGACTGCTGATCCTGTTTCATCGTTGCACGGCTGATTAGTTTCAGCTGCTTGTGTGTTGCCCCATATAACCGTGAAAGTGCCTGGTTCCCTTTCATCTGGGTTTGAATTTTCGGGCATGTTTTTCCACTTCCAACCTTTCTTTTCATCACAAATAAGATGGGCACTTATGATGATTTTATTTTCGCGCGGATTGAAAACACGAAAACCTCCTGAACCGGGTTCCTTGCCGAGATACACCAATGGTTTAGACCTGTCATCTAGTTTCTTCAAATGCTTCGAAACTATTCTTTCATAGGCAACACAACCAAATACTTTTAAGTCGTCAAGGTTCGGTTTTTTACCATAGAATTTTTCGTATGGCGTAACTCCTACCAATGCTCGCGTAGGGGTTCGGTTTATAATGAAAGTTGCATGTCGAACCGCTTCACCCCAAAAGTGATTTGGTACACTTCTTGCTTTCGTTAGGCACCACGTCATCTCAAGTAGAGTCCGGTTTCTTCGTTCGACAATTCCATTTTGCTGAGGTGCATAAGGAGCCATCAACATACGTGAAATCCCTTCTTCGTCACAAAAACGGTTCAATTCATGTGACATGAATTCTCCACCTCTGTCCGTGTGGAATGTCTTGATCTCTTTACCGGTTCGTTTTTCATTTACTGTTTTGAATCTTTTAATAAATCCGGATGCGTCGCTTTTGTGCTTCAAGAGAAAAGACCACATGTATCTGGAGCAATCGTCAATAAGTGTTAAAATATAAATGTTACTGGCTTGCGTGGGGGGATCCATTGGTCCGCAAATGTCTCCGTATACCATCTCGAGAATGCATGTTGCTCTGTATGTTGCTTTCTTTGGAAACGAGCGCTTTGTTTGTTTTCCAACCATGCAGGATTCACAAAGTTGGTCTTGATGTTGGATTGCTGGTACTCCTTTAGCTAGCTTGTGCATCAAGTTTACCGCACCAAAATTGATGTGACCAAGCCGTGCGTGCCATAACCATGCTTCGTCATTGATTTTGGCTTGCAAGCAATGTGGTTTTCCTATTTTTAATTGGATCTTATAGAGACGGTTTTCACTTCTCGGGACTTTCATGAGCAATCTTCCATCTCCATCTCGCATGGTTAAGAAGTCCCCTTGCATACGGATGTCACAACCGGATATTGTAGACTGTCCGAGGCTAATTACATTACTCCTGAGGGATGGGATATAGTAAATATCTTTTATTAATTTTTGCTCGCCGTTTTTTCCTTCGAACAAAATTGATCCCTTTCCTTTTATACCAACGTATGACCCATCTCCGAATCTTACCCTTCCAGTTATGCGTTCATTTAATTCTGAGAAGTATGAGTAATTACCGGTCATATGATTACTGGCACCGTTATCCAAGTACCAGACTCCGTCTTCATCGGTATTGGGCTCGACCTTAGGAGAGATGTATTTGGCTTCGTTCAAGAACACCGTTTCTTGAATTGAATTCATCATAAAGAACGTTCCTTCTTCATGATTTATATCTCCTTCTTGCGTCTCATTAAGGTTTGCTTCATGGTTTTTGGTTCAATACGGGCATCTAGAAACGAAGTGTCCGTACTTATCACAACGGTAACATTGGATATTTGAGAGATCTCTTTAATCGCGTTGTTTTCCTTTTTGGTTTTGATCTTCTCGGTTTCTAGGAGGTTCTGGGTAACCATGGTTTTGGGTGTTACCCCGTCCATGGCCACCCCCACGGCCACGCCCACGTATGCTTGAACTACGACCTTTCCCTCTAGATGAATCTCGGTTTCTGTTTGAGGGCTCAGTTTTAGAGTAAAGTAGTTTTCCTTGTGTTTCGATCACTTTATCCTCTCCTTTGATCCTTTCTTCATATGTGTTTCATCTTCCTACCGCGTCCTCAAAACCAATGGGTTTAATATCTAGTACGTGCTCGAGGGCTGCAACAATGTGAAAAAATCGCCTGGGGAGGCTTGTGAGGAACTTCTTTACGAGTTTTTCTTCTGCCATGACCTCTCCTAGTGTTGCTGATTTTGAAGCAATTCCCGATATCTTTGCAGCGTAATCGTCTAACGTACCATTCTCTGTCATCTTCATGTTTTCGAATTCAGCAGTTAAGGTCTGGAGTCTCGCCTCCTTCACGCGATCGGCCCCCAGATTACGTGTCTTAATTGCATCCCACATCTCCTTCCCAGTCCTCAGATTTCCGATTTGTAGAATTACATCCTCTGGTATGGACTGGAACAAGAGCCCTTTCACGATATTGTTTTTCTTGGCATCATCTGAGCCTGGATCGACCACCTCCCAGACACCGTGAATACCGAGAAGTACCTCCATACGCATCCTCCATATAGTATAGTTTGTTGACGTTAATATTGGGAATTGGAACGTCAACGGATTTGATTCCTTTGCTGTCGGTTGCGTGTTTGAACCTCCTGTCATCTGAGACTTTCGCTTGGCTCGTGAATAGGTTTGAAATTGTGATTTATCCAGCCCTTATATCACGACTGGGGTTTCTGGTTTCGGTTCGTGTTGAACTCGCGTAGACTGATCAACGGTTTCCTAGATCTAGTCTACCAGTTATCAACTATTATTGAGACAATCAACAGCCCAGGGGCTGTTTCCAACTCTTTATTGTGAACCGAGAAGATAAACAATCTACAAAAACACACGATTCAAACTATTAAGCAACCAGGTCACACAATTCAGCTCCTAATGGCAGGATGTGATATGTTTCTGATACGCCTCTGATTTCAGATCCTTCTTCGAATCGCAGGACCTTCTTCTTCAAGCTTTGATACCAATTGAAGGTAATCAGAGTTCAAACGAAAACAGATTAGCAAGCTATTTGCCAGAACATGCAAACTTGTTTATTGAAGAAACTAACTCAAAACTTCAATTGGTTCTCATATCCCTACCCTACATGATATATATATACTAAACTCACGTATTAGTATATAACTAGGACACTATTTAATCTAAACCATATAATTACCTAAAATAAGCCCTCTATCTAGGAATAGATAATTATCTCACATTTAAATTAAACTTGATAACTTTGGACTACACTCCAATCTCAATTGCTGGACCCGATCCACGCCTAATCCATAACCGAGACTCAGATAAATTCGCCAACATTCACATGCCCGAGTACAATGACATATGGTTATAAGTACTGGATTTTATGTCATGTATCTATTAACTTTGAAAAAAAATTCTAATAGTAACTTTTAAAATGATAGTGTAGTAGTGTGATTTGATAGTGAAGCAGTGTCATTTGTTTTGAAGTATATATTTATACATGGTAAATACTCATACTCATTTATCATATTTGGTGATGTTTGAACATTTTACCTCTAGGTAGGTTGAGATCTATCGGCAATTCAAGTGACTATTTGATAGCAATATCATTTTTAATAAGCATATACATGAAAAGTTCATTGAGATGGTGTAATACAGATGTTACAAGTCGCTTTGAAATCCTCTTAAAATTTCATATATTATTGATTGATCAACTGGCATCTAATATCCAGTAAGGTCTTTTTACAAAAGACATCAACATATTCGAACATCTTTTGGGTCATTTTCAAGTACTTTTCGGGTCCATTTGAAAGGCTTGTTTCGATGATATATCTTAACAGTAATTGAATATGACATGTTTTAATAGGTATAAATTGTCAATGATATTACATTGGCAAGCCAAATGGGGAGGTCTAGGAATGCAACCTCATACCGTTAATTATAAAAGTACATGACCTTGAATATAATTCACGAATAGAATCATATTGATTGGAAAAAAGAAGTTACGAATATATTCTCAATAAAGTAAACGACTTTTCATTTTAATTATATTATTTTTGTCTTCAATTTCATGTGAGAATATAAAGTAACGTGTTAATAAGGGCAAAATGGTCTAAAGTAACATGATGTCTTGAAAAAAAACCAATTGATATGGTCAAATTTTTACAATTTGTTCAATGATATGGTGGCGATAATTTATTGGACAATGTCAAAATAATGAAATTTTGCATCTTTATAATAGTCGGGCTTCGTATGGACAATCTACCATTTGCTTTTAATTATAGTTTGACAAAAAACACAAAATCATAAATCGTTGAAAAAACCTAGATGGGATAAATAGAAAAAAAACTTTCACGGGATAAATATAATTGATTTTTTCCCGTTTTGACTGCTTTTCAAATTCGTAATATAGAATCATTCAACACTCAAATAATCACAAAGCAAATTATACATAAAATGTACATCGTTTGGCAAATAAATTTGTACTGTCTTTTAAAATCGTTTAGACGATTTGCCATGATCTACTCTTCAAGTATTTTCAAGAGATTAATTCGCTATACAAGAATACTTTATTAAATCAAATGTATAGATTGGTTTTACAAGTGAACACTCTCAATCAACTTTATATACTAGAGATTCATTTAACACGTTTGTCAAATATCAGATATAATGAAAAAACAAAGTCTACAACAAAAAATGAATTACATGGTCATGGGGTTGGGGTTGGGTTCACGTGAGACTAGCATATTTTCGTGAGACCCGTGAGACAGCGATTTTACACTTGAAACTTCACAGCAAAACACCGTGAAAGTAAAAAAATCTGAACCTTTACAGTGTTTTGTTGTGAAGATTTTACCTTCACAATGTTTTGCTGTGAAGTTTCAAATATAAAAATGTGGTCTCATGGGTCTCACGAAAATAAGTTGGTCTCACATAATTCCAAGTCTATATTCATGAACCTATTGTATGCTAAATCAACACATAACTCAAAATTGATACAAGTTGCCTTTGGAAGGACTTACAAAATACAAAATGATTTGATATTTATGAAAGAAGAATAAAAACAATTTTGTGGTCTAATGGTCAACTCCGACATCCCAACTCATGTTACCTACATTTTAAATAAAAATTATTTTTTAAATTTTGTTTTAAAACCAAACTTTTTAAATAAATTTGTTTGACAATAAACAAATTATATTAAATTTGAGAACAATAAAACTTAGGTATTTCACATTTTATTATACATCATGTGATCCTAAATTAGTTATAGATAAGAAGTTTTATTGTAATTTGTATGTCGTTTTTTTTTACAGATGCATCAATATTGATTCTTAAGATAATGTTTGGAACACAAACATAATTAATGGTGCGTTTGGTATACTGAACATGACAGGACAAAACAGAACAAGAATTACTGTCCCACGTTTGACCAGACTATTAGGTGGAACAGACAGGAATAGAGTGGAACAAAAATGGAACATGTATGTTCTACCCCCACCCTATGGAACAAGCTGAAGCAGACTTATATTTTACCAATATAACCTCAAAATAAAATATAATTATCTTCTAAAACATTAAGTACGTTTTTTTATATTTTATTTATTAGTTACTATATTTTGATTAATTTATTTAATTTATTAAATATTAATAGTAAATATATATATATATATATATAATGTTAAAAAATAAAAATTGGAAACTATATAAACTTTTTATTTTAGTGTCACTTTATTCTATCTTGAAGAGAACTTTCTAATACTATATTTTGTTATAAAAAATATTTATTTCGTTATAATTTAATAAATTGCATAATTAATCATATATATATATATATATATATATATATATATATATATAATATAAACAACTTATTATGGGTAAATTGGTCATGTTATCTATTCTGTTATGTCCAGTTCTGTTTTATCAAACGCTGAATAACTGTTCTATCCGGTTCTATTATGTCATGTTCCGTCCTGTCTGCATACCAAACGCACCATAACTGAACAAGATTGGACATGACAAGTTGTCTGTCTGGTGTTGGGTACGACTAGAATTAGATAAGACAGTACCAGACAAGTTGCCCCTAATTTTTTTTTTTGGTGATTTCATATAAGGAATTTGACTAAAAGAGTTGATCTGCCCAACCAACTTCACTTTTTAGCCACACATCTTTGTCCCATCAAATGAGAGAATAGATTAATGATTTTTTTTAGTTTCTGTCAAATCTTTAGGTGGAACAAAAAAACTTTTTTTTGTCCTACCTCGTTCCAGTCCTTGTCCCTGTCCTAGGTCGCACCAAACGTGGAACAGTTACTTTTTGTATTGTCACATGTCACGCCAAACGTAGGACAATGAAGTTTGTTCTATCATGTTCAGTCCTATGTATCAAACATTGCTTAAGCTTTATGATTTAATGTGAACTTAATTTTAATGTTCAAACAACCTGAAAATCAAAAAAACTTAAACATATGCTTGTTAGTATGAAGAGACTGATTTGTTAATAATTAAAACACGAGAGTGTTACATATAAATTTGGGCAAGACCGAAACCGAAATTTACACCAACCTAACTTTAAATACTATAGACGTGTGAATTTACACTAAAATAGTTAAATAAATATCGGTACTTGAATTTGAGAAGAGGAGATGACCCTTTACAAGAAATGGTTTTTATAACGTGTTTTTAATTTCGATATTTTAAAAGAGACGATGAATCTCTATAATGATGTATGCTTTTAAAAGGTAACTTTTATGACAACATTTGGAATGCATTGTTATGAAAAGGTGTTTCCATTTAATACGTTGTTAGGAATTAAACATGTTTACGACAAGATTCAAAAAATGTATCGACTTTCTATAATATATGTGTCGTTATACAAATGGGGTTAACGAAATACCTATCTTTCAATTTTCTATAATATGCATGTTGTTAAATTGTTGGATCGAAATATTAAATCATCATATTAAAACAAGATTTTTTCGATAATATTTCTCAAGATTCTAAATGGCTTGAGAAGTGGTGTGGTGGCGAGGCTAAACCTCAAGCTTTAGGAGATACAATGTTTTTCAATGTGTGACTTATATCGGCAAATCTTTATATCATATATAATATTATGTACAAACATATGTTTTATACTATTACTCAATGAGTCAATTATATTGAACAATTTAAATTAGGTTATATATTAAAAAGTTACAAATAGGACATTAAAAGGTTACGTTACAAAGACCGAGCCTTAGGCCATGACGTGTCATAGGCTTAACGTGACGTTCGACACAAGTTTTGAGTCACGACACGACACAGATGTTGCTGCAAACCTTTTAGAACACTGATAGCCTACAAAATTTACCATCAAACAAAATATCAACCGGTTATATGTCGAATATATATATATATATATATATAGAGGGAGAATCATGCGAGAAGTTAAACATTTTGCGAGAAAGCGACAAGTGTTTAATCATATATGATTACACGACTTGTAGGTGTGTTTAATCATACATGATTAAACGTCTATGTATTGCTAATATAACATGTGTTTAATCAGATATGATTAAGCTTGTGTATCATATATGATTAAACACTTCCCGTCTTCTCGCAAAATGTTTAGCTTCTCGTTTGAACCTGCCCCTATATATATCTGAGTTCAAATGAAAACAATGACCAAATAAAATAACACGAGAACAGTATGTGATTTTACATTTAAACTTTCATGTAAAATCAAATGTGATCATGCGCAACCTGGCCCACGACCAAGGTTGCAGGCCAAGTCGCCCCCACACCCTTGTGTTGACCGTATTTCGTAATCACATGTAGTTTTACTGGAAAATCACATAAGATTTAGTTGTTCTGATGTTATCTTACTTCGACTTTATTCTCATTTTATCCTTCCCCTATCTCGTGTGTGTGTATATTATATATATATATATAAAGTTGGTTTTCAGTAAAAATAATAGTTATCGTGTTAAAAGTGATAAGGATGCAAATCCCTTCTTACACTTCTCATCTTAACTTTTATTTTTATACGATATATATAGAGTGTGGTTCAAATGCAACCAATTTACATTATATATATATATATATATATATATATATATATATATATATATATATAAAATAGCTTTTTGCCATTTGATATTAACATTACATGGTCCATGGTCCTTTCGCTTTCATTATCACGTTTAATGTCCAAATCTAGAAGCGAGGGCCAAATACTAACTGCTCTCACCCTCACCTTTCTATTCTATAAAATTGCAATCCAAATCTAACAATATTATCAATTTTTAGTGTTACTTTCAAACTTCAACTTACTTACTTATACAACAATTTATTCTCATTTTAGTAAACAAATATTTTAAACTATTAGATAACTTTTCATTCATAAAATACTGATTTTTAACTACGATGTTGTTAAACTACCATTCTATACCAAATTTTCGTAACAATTATATACTTTGAAATCATATAACTCACAGGTAGGCATGGAAATTGGCCCCGACCCGTCGGGGAACCCGGTCCACCCGCCCCGATCGGGGATGGGGATTCCCCGCTAAACCGGGGATGGGGATGGGGACGGGGATCCCCGTTTGTCTCAAACCGGGGATGGGGACGGGGATGGGGATCGCACTCCCTGCCCCGCCCCGTCCCCGTTTTATATTTTAATTAATATTTGATATATTATTTATTTAAATTAAATCGGTAATTCATAATTTCCTATTTCCTAACTAGGTTTATAATATAAAATTGTTATTTTTTGGATGTTAGTATGTATTTTGGATGTTAATCAAAATACAATTACTCGATATCTTTTGGTACGTTTGAAGTTAAGTTTTTTTTTTCCCGAATTCAGTTGAATTTCTTTTGGTTTTAAGTTATTAATTATTATATGATGTTGTGATTTTTATACTAAATTAAATTTATTTCGATTTTAGGTTTTTTTGGAAATATGTGGTATTTAAATATGTGCGGTGTCTCATATATTTGATTTAAATAACTTACATAAACGGAAAAAAAATCCCCGTTTCCTCGTTGGGGATCCCCGTTCCCCGTTGGGTATGGGGATGGGGATGTGATCATATTTCCCGACGGAGACGGGGATGAAGATGAGGGATTGGGGACGGGGATGGGGATTGAGGTCCCCGCCCCATCCCCGCCCCATTTCCATGCCTACTCACAGGATGTAGTTTTCAAAATAATTATTACTACCTTTGAAAAATAAAATAAGATAATAAATTGTACCGGTATTTGGTTAGAGGTATTAAATAGTCATTAATAAAATTAAATACAAAAAAAAACTCTTAAATTTTATATAATATAATAGATCTAGAGGGAGGTTAAGAAGAAAATCTCAAAAAAAAAAATGAAAAATAAGGATATTCTGGTAGTCATCTGAACGATATGCACTTGTACATACAAGTAAATTAAGTTGTTTTTTAGTTTTTATGTACGTATGCATTATACATTTATGCACGTTACAAATACATACCGTTCAAATAAAAAGGTATCAAAATATTCCTCGATTTTTTTTAAAGATTTTCATTCACCGTCAATTTCTTTTTCCCTGTTTTCATTACCTTGACCTAAAATATTTATTACTATATTTTTTGAAGAAAAAGAACCCTATAAATACCATGTTCGCATAACGTTGGGAGAAATGGGAAAACCGTCAACAACTCTCCGACAAAGTCAACAATTCTAGAGAGAGAAAGCAGAGAGAGAGAGAGAGAGAGAGAGAGAGAGAGAGAGAGAGAGAGCTGCTGAAGGCGGTGATGCGTGGAAGCAGGTGGCAGAAACAATGACGAGATCGCAGTGGAAGCTTTCTTCTTCTTGTAACAATCAATCAAAACGGCGATTTCGAACTCCATCTGAACCCTATTTTATTCCCTCTTTCAGTTAATTCATAGCCGAAACTTCCACGTAAGGAATCTATCTTCTTCTTCTAATCCGCGTTTTTTCTCGATTTTGTTGCCAAGTTTGAAACGTATTGGATTGTTTCTTTTCTTGTCTTGTATATAATGTTCACGATTCATCAACAGTTTGTTAGGGATAAACAGAGTAATTAAGGAAATGGCGGAGGTTGCGAAATTGCTGTACATAGTGGTGGAGGAGGATGACGAAACTAAAGGGAATGAAGAATCGTCATTTAGATACACTCGTCCTGTTCTTCAGAGTACTTTGCAGTTGATGGGTTGTAAAGCACGTCACGCCTTCAAGGTTCGGTAATTTTGATTTCTTAATCATCAGAAGATTGCAATTTTGTACAGTTATTGTTTTGTCGTATACTGAATTTAATCGTTGTGTGGTTTCTGGAAATTGAATGAGGATTTATGATCGTGTAGGTAAAGTTGATTGTTAAGAAAATAGATTCGAGATTTGATCTATTTTTTTTTTCGTTTATGTAAAATAAGTTGAGATCTTTATGCGATCTTACTGTTGGACTGAAAGTGATGTTTTACCTTTTAATTTTGACAAGACAATGACTTGTTAAAATTTGACCTATTGCCCCAGTCCTGATGGATCTTTCAGAGGATTTCATTTTACAATTGATGTAGGCCTTTAAATTCCAATTTTATTTAGTTGCATCTGTTGATCGATTGTAAATTTTTGCTACTTTTATAATTGCTCTCTTCACCTTAAGCTCTGCATCTATAGACATCAATCATGACAGTTTTGGGCAAAAGTCGATTACCAGCAACCCCAACTGGTACCACACGGAACCCGCCTCTAAGGACACCGGGCATTTTTTGGCTCACTCAGCGGCTGAGGCGGGGGGGGGGGGGGGGGTTGAACCCGGGGCTTGTCTTGTACTTGGGCAAAGTCGCTCCGCCCTTTTGCCAACTGAGCTACACATCGAAGACCAATCATCATGACAGTTTTGAATGGCAGTATATTTCTCGGTTACACGTTTTTATTTGAAAACCAAATTAAACTGTAGATTTATTAGCCTTTCTTGCTTGGTTGCGTTTAAATAAGATTGAGCTTATCTTATGGTGATTGTAAATTGATCACTGATGTTATATGATTAGATGATGATCCTGAGAGGTTATGTTATATTTTGGAGGCTTGCACTGAATATGATTTTTTTTCCCTTACAGATAAGCCAAAGGGTTTTTGAAATCATGAGAAATAAATGCTTAGGGGACACTTTGGCTGATATAGGTGTAATCCAATGGGGAAAGGATTCCTTAAAAGTTCATCCTTTGAAAGAGAATAGTCGTGACAATGATAATCGGTCTGATAATATGGATGGAAACAATCATGTGGTTTCAGACAGAGATGGTAGGACAAGGAGTAAGCCTTTTGAATCATACAAGAAGCGCACAACAGTTGTCATCAGAAGGAGGATGTTCATAGATGTTGTATGTGATGCTCTATCGGAATACAAGTATGTTGGTCCCAATCAGAGAGCTGATTTTGTTTTAGCCTGCAGGTATTCCTAGCTTCCTTTAGTTGTTTAATTTGATGTGATTATTCATGCTATACATTCAAATGCAATCCACTGGTTCAAGATGGATTTTCTTGCACCACTTTTTCCTTTTCCTTTTAGTTATGTTATCTTCCTGTTTGTGGTTGTGTAAGACTCTTGTGGTGGATGCTGGTGTCATCTAGAAGATTGCCCCTCCCCAGCATATATGTCAAACGCCTTCCTTTCCCCAACAA
Source organism: Arctium lappa (assembly GCA_023525745.1). Taxonomy (NCBI): domain Eukaryota; kingdom Viridiplantae; phylum Streptophyta; class Magnoliopsida; order Asterales; family Asteraceae; genus Arctium; species Arctium lappa. Next base: position 11,910,931 of record CM042056.1, on the reverse strand, counting down.
ATGGACGAACTGTTTTGTATTTTTGTACAGCATCCTTGTGCAACATAAATGTCATATCTTTGAGATATCTTGTGCTATAACTTCATATCTATTTTATCTTGGTGCTTTCACGGAGGTGATGCTGTTGCATTACTTACATTCTTCAGCATGTCAGTTGGAAAAAAAAGTTACAATATGACTCGATGAAGTTCTTCAGAAGTTTCTTACCATGTTATGAATGGGATGACGTCCAAGATTCTTCCTAGGGACACGGGACACCTTGTGTATCTGTATGCTTACACTTCCAGTTAACTCACGACCACTGTAGTGCATCAGTGCATGTTGCACTATTAGGAGGGATAGTTTAGTGCTCCACTTTTTGGTTTCAATTTCTATTCATTAGTGTGCAAATTTGAATATTGGTTTGATCAAGATGAGAACAACACAAAGATATTAGACTGGGGATAAATCTGGGAAGGACCAGATGGTTTGAGATATTAAAAAACATGTGGTACTGCCAGAAAACAATGGGGTTATGAATGTTCTTGCAGGCTGCAGCTGAACCCATCTAGGCATCTAGTTAGATATATGGAAATACATACTTGTCATCTTACTATTGCGTCATCAGTGGTTTCTCTATGGGCAACGGCACCATAGCTTAGATGAAAATTCAAAAAAGAAAAAAAATCGCTTTAATAGTTAGTGCTATGAAGTATGAGCTTTTTGTTTGAGTTCTTTGCAATCATTACTTGTGCTGGAAAAACAGAATGCTTGGCAGGGTTTGCTAGGGATAACAAACTTATATACTTGAAGGGAGAAAGTGGGAAACCGACCTCTTAGCCGGGTCTATCCTCCTGTGGTGCTGTTCACCCTACATCATCTTGTTTTTGTAATTGTTCTGGTTTTTGTGTAGAATGCTGCCCCCTTTGTCTAGTGTCAGCCTTTTCTTGTTTAGTACACTTGTCTAGTGTCGGCCTTTTCTTCAACTTAACCCTTCATCTCACCTGATCAAAGTTCAACTTGGTGGGACAGTTTTTCTAATGGTCACCCAAGTGGGAAGACCATGAAACCAGGATGATTTATGGAAGCAGTAGAGAGACTTGGATGTGCCACATGTACAATTAATCAACGCGTGTTGCTTCTTGTTTGCTTAAATTCTTTCTTTTACATGCTAGTAGCAGTGTCTTGCTTGCATGTAACATGCGAATTATATTACTAACATGTTCTGAAGTTAGTATTTCACATACATGTTTCATAAGCATTTGGAGGACAAAATTTTCTAAAGGGCAATTTTAATCATTTTTAGCATACAGTTTTTCAGGCTTTGGAGCCATTCCAGATGTTATTGCTAAATAATTTCCATTATTTTCTATATCTTCAGCAAGGAAAAGCGGATACTATGTGTTTTCAAGCACACGGTTGTGTGTGAATGTGTAGTTAGGGAGGATGAGATGAGCGGTTGCTTTAAAGATTAATACTTTCGGCCTTCTTTTTTCAGAATTCGGGAAAGGAAGGAATCCGTAACCGTGCTGCTCTGTGGTACTAGTGGATGTGGCAAATCTACATTGTCTGCTTTGCTGGTACAACCATCTTGCTTCTGTATAATTTATCTTCTTTTTGTTAGCTTCTGTGTCCTCCGGTGTTTAAGCGTGTTATTGATCTTATAGATGCAAGTTCCTAAATTTATTCTTGCAGTTTGATATACATTTCTGTCTTTATGTAATTAACAGTAACAAATTTGTGTTGTATATTACACTTGAATTTTGTTATCTAGACTTTGATTCCTCACATTAATCTGCAGGCTAGCAGGTTAGGGATCACAACTGTCATATCTACAGATTCTATACGGCATATGATGAGGAGCTTTGTTGATGAAAAACAAAATCCCCTCCTATGGTCTTCTACTTACCATGCAGGGGAACATCTAGATCCAGTGGCTGTTTCAGAAGCCAAGGCCAAGAGAAAAGCTAATAAAGAGGTCAGTCTTTCACCTCAATCACTATCAAAGAGTGGTGTATTTGATACTTCCACAACCGAACCAGCACCTAAGGAAGGTGAAGGTTCCAGTTCTACTACGGTTGATTTGATTGGTCCTAAGCAAATGGCCATAGAGGGATTTAAGGCACAGAGCGAGATGGTCATTGATAGTCTTGATCGACTTATCACAGCATGGGAAGAGCGGAAAGAATCAGTCGTTGTGGAGGGTGTTCACTTGAGCCTTAACTTTGTGGTATGTAATAGAAAATATTTCAACATGTTTCCCATAGTGGTATGAAATAGAAATTCTTTCAACATGTTTCAACAGCCGCTTTACCCTCTGTGGTGGAGGTCAGGTTTGCGTATATCTCCACCTCCTGTACCCCACCTTCAAGTGGGATATACCGGGTATCTTTCGTTTGGTTTGGTATCTCTCGCTAAATTTGAGGTCTGATGAAATCTTTATTATTATGCAGATGGGGTTAATGAAAAAACATCCGTCAATCATACCATTCATGATATACATCACGAATGAGGACAAGCACATGGAAAGATTTGCAGTTCGTGCAAAGTATATGACTCTAGATCCTGCCAAGAATAAGTATATAAAGTATATAAGAAATATCAGAACAATCCAAGAGTACCTGTGCAATCGAGCAGACAAGCATCTGGTGCCAAAAATAAATAACACAAATGTTGATAAGAGCGTTGCTGCAATCCATGCCACGGTTTTCAGCTCCTTAAGAAGGCGTGATGCTGGGGAACCGTTGTATGATTCCACCACTAACACAGTTTTTGTAGTTGACGAAGAGTACAGGAATCAGTGCGTCGCCAATTCACTTGGCTCCAAAGGAATGTTTCAACTGATCCAAAGGCAAGGCTCTTCAAGGCATTTGATGGCTCTTCTTAATAACGATGGCTCTGTTGCAAAGGCGTGGCCCGTTAATTCTGTAGATGCCGATGGCAAGCCCATTTTAGACCGTTCTTCTGAGGATAGGTCAGGAATACCAATGTATGGGCCGCTGCAGATTGGGAAGTCTGAACCCGTTAATCTGCGGTTTGGTAAATTTGGAATCAGTGCTTGGCCAACCGACCTTGGCGGCACTAGCCATGCTAGCAGTGTTGATGACTCAAGAGGTGAGCTTACTGATAATGGTAGTAGATATTATTCTTCATGCTGTAGTTCACCCAAGGTCTTCGAAGGACATGCTAAAGAGGTATATATACTCATTTGCACCGAACCTTTTGTTCTTTATATGGCGGAATGGCCATTGCTTGCATTCTAACTTTATAATGTCTAACTGCCAGTTGAAGGAAGAGCTGTCCGTTAATGGCAGTGATGAAGAGGTAGATGATGCACGCGAGCTAGATAGTGATGAGGATCTTAGTGATGATGCCAAAGAACATATGCATGAAGAGGTACCATCTCATTCATTCACAAGATTCAATGCATCGGTTTGTTTGTTCTCTTTATAATTTGCAGATGGAAGGTTTCAGTGCTTGTTGTTTAGGATGTTATATCATTTTCACAAAGAAAGGATGTTCATATCATATCTAGGTTCCATGATTCAAAGAGGGGGAGAGGTAGAAGACGTAACACATTGTATAAAAACACGGTGGCTCAAGTGGAGAGCTGCCACATGGGTGTTGTGTGATAAGAAGGTTCGATTGAAACTGAAGGGAAGCTTTTATAGACTAGCTATCCGACCAAGTATGTTTCATGGGTATAAATGTTGGGTCACAAAGGAAGACATCCTTGTGGAAATGAGGATGCTTAGGTGGTCATGTGGTCGGACCAAGTTAGAAATGATTCCGAATGAGGTTGCCCCAATAACAGATAAATTTTTAGACATTTATGAGGATATGACCTCTAATAGGAGTGCTTGGAGACGGAGGACCAAGGTAGTAGGTTATTATGGGGTATTGTAGCTAGCGTAGTCTAGCAGAAGAGAGTTGGATAGGTTGGGCCATTTGGGGGGGGGGGGGGGGGGACATTTTAGGCTAGAGTTGTGTTTTTGGCCGTACCTTTTCGTATGTTTTCAATGTACCCATTCGTACTTTTTCTTCATTTCTCTCGCTTTGAGTTCACCATATGTTAGTCTTCATGATTCTACCTGTTTGGTCACACTCTTGCACAAGTTAGAGGTCCTATACTCTTTTGGGGTAGAGTTCAAGTCTCTGTATATCTCGTCCCCAATACCCAACTCTCGAGTGGGATTTATTAGGCCAGTTTGGTTTTATATCATTTTCTCAAAACATTCGTCTCTTTTCAATTATGCAGATGGAAGGATCGGTGGATGAGGAGTCGACTAAATCAGACGAAGAGTACGATGATCTTGCAATGCAGGATATTCAAGAAAACGGTTACTTCACTGATGTAGAATTTGAATCCAAAACTAACCTTTGTGGCAACCAACATGATACAATAACCAGCGACAAATACAAACAAAATCTGGACCGTTTCTTGAGAACCAAGCGCGAGGAAGCCATAGATTCCGTGGTTTTTAACTCGGGTATTCGTAAGGAGAAAAGATTGCCATCTTCAAGAAGCCTGAGAATAAGAGGACGATCTTACAGTGTTTCGGCCTCTTCGAAGGACGAGCTACTAAGCCCACCCGTCTCAAGAACCTCGAGCTTTGCAAAGGGTGGATTCTTGAGCCCACCGGTTTCAAGTGGCTCGCGGGGTTAACCCTACTATAATCCGATCTTCATTAACCTTATAATTTTGTGTAGTAAATTCTGTTGATTACCTCTTTGGTTTCTGTATTACGTTCAGTGTTACTCAAAGCTTTGTTTGTAGTCATAAGAAGCATTGAACGTTGGTTGTTAAAAGTAGCCTGGCCTACTCATGATTTTTTTAATTGGGGAGTGATTGTGGGTACGGGTGTAAACGATTCGAGCTTTTAACGAGATACTCAATCTCGATCAAAAAATAAAACTTGTTCAACTTAACGAACAGAGCCTCGTACCACCAATGTTTGAATTGGCTTGTTTGAGAACACGGTTAAATTTTTCGAGTTGAGTCGAACCAAACTATTTGAGCAAACAATTTTCTGAGCCAATTATTCTTATATATTAATAAATTATACAGTAAAAATATAAAAAATATCGAGCTCCAACCAATAAACGAGATAATTGATCACGAGTTTGAATCCAGAAACAAGCATCGACCTCGATAATTCAAAAAAATGTTCGAGCTCAAGCCCTACTTTCAAAAAGTTATTTGAGCTCGAGTTTGGTATACTTTCAAAAAGTTATTTGAGCTCAAGTTTGGTATAATTTTTCGGGCTGAGCTTGAATAACCTAACACTCGGCTCGACCCCCTAACAACCTTGGTTGTGGCCTGTGGGTGTTTTGAAATTGATGTGAATAGATTTTTAAAAAACAAAATTCAAAATAGAGAAGCAAAACTCAGAATCTCAAAAGTAAATTATACTTATCTCTAATAGATTCTCTATCTTGTAGATTACAATATTAATTATATTATTAAACTATTTTATATCATGTAATAAAATCTGTCTATAAATATTTAACATCAAGGTTATTGGTGGAATATAATAAAATTTGTTTCTCTCTCATGGTTAGGGTGAGCAAAGGCGGGTACCCGTCTAAATTCTTGGAATCGGTTCCAGAACCGGAACTGGGGTTCCTGGAATGAAGGAACCAAAACCGGTTACACCGGTTCTTTATATTTCAGAACCAGTCTCGAAACCGCCGGTTTCGGTTCCGGTACCGAGTACCCGCCGATTAATTTTTAAATTTTTTTTATCATTCATATTATAAAAAAGTAAATATTAATATATTACAAAGTCTCAACGTAAAGAAATAAATACCATAAACGTGAAAACTAATACGATAAAACTAAAAATTAATAAAGACTACAAACGATGCTTACAAAACAAATAAATATTACAAACGGTGTTTCCCTAAAACGTAGTTTATTAAATTTTTATAAATAAATAAAATATATTTTATTAAAAGAATAGCGGGTACCTGTCTTTCCGGTTCTAGGTACCCGGTCCTGGAACCGGTCCCGGCAGGTACCCAACAGTTAACGGTTCCAAAAAAATAAGAACCGGATCTGGAACAAGTCCCGATCGGATCCATATTTTAGAAACCAAAACCAATCACATCGGTTCCGATTCTGAAACCAGCAGTTCCGAAGCGATTCCGGTTCCAAAGGCGGGTACCCGCTTCCGATGCTCACCCCTACTCATGGTAATCATTTTTGGGGAGTTCTTCAAATTTGGATAAAATCTCACTCTCTCGTGCTTTTCTCTATTTTGGAGAATCTATTAAAGCAAAAATTTGCTTAAAATTTCAATTTTCACCATTTTAGAGAATATGTTGGAGATGCTCTTAACAACTAATGTTGAGTTCTTTGTCAAAATTCACCATTAAACACGAATTCCCCTATCATTTCTTATACAAACTTGTCACACATTAACAAAAGTGTTATGTGACATTAACAATCCATTAGATTTACAGTAGTAGTCATTTGCATAGATTTATCAAACACATAATTTCTTAATTAGATTTGTGTCACATTAACATTTTTTTGTCTACATGTCACTTAAGCAATCAGATGGTATTACCGCAATGGATAATCTAAGAGCATCTCCAATAGGAGGTTCTTATACCAGGTGGATCGGCTCGTAAATTCATACACTATTAAACGGAAGCGATACCTGTCAACGTAGAAGAAGAAAAAATCATAAATATGAACTTGTTCATCTAAATGATTAGGATTTCATCCAATTAAATGATAAAAAACAATTAGATGAACCGATTTATGATTGAGAAAAAAATAACATTTTATAAAGTATATAAAAAAAATGTGAAAGGGGTCCATAACTCAAAATTATTGTACATACCTTTTGCACTACCAACCAATTATTGTTGTTTTATTTTGTGGGTCCCATTTCATTGTCAGTAAACAAGAATCAGACATTATCTCTAAGAGCATCCCGAATGCATAACTTATTCAATAACTTATTCAATAACTTAATGTTTTGTTCATTCAGCTTTTCACTATTTTTTTTAAATAAAAACCTATCCTTAAAAGCCTTCTCGATGCATAAACCTTTTCAAAAGTTTTTCATTAATTACATTATAATCTAGTCTTATCTATTTAAAATGTTTTATAAATTCCCTTCATTTTATTTGTCGGTTTTAAGTTCACGTCATATTTTCTGAAAACAAAGTTGAATTAACTTTAAAAAAAAAAACGAGTTCGTTAAAAAATGAAAAACGATAAATATATTATATCATTTATATTTTTTTAGGTATTCAATATTGATATCATTTTGATCGTCTTGACGAAAGTTTTTTAATAATATATTTTGTTATAAAATATATTGGTTTTATTATAGATATTTGATGAATTAGATTAATTAATCAAAATGTGATAAATTATAAAATGAAAATATGACTAAGAAAAAGATGCAAAATGAATTAAAAAAAAAGTCTTTCTCCCACAGTTTGGAGTAGGTTGGAGTTCTCAAACCCTTCCATCAATAAGCTTTTCAAAAAGCTTTCACTCCAATGTTTAAAAAGCCTTTTATAATAGTAAAAACCTTATGAAAAATGTTATGCATCAGAGATGCTCTAAGATTCCTCAAAATGAAGCTTTTTGGAGATTTTTGTTTTACTACATTTTTCAAAACCTTCTCTAAAATGGAGATATTAGGAGAGGGAGAGTGAAATTCTATAAATTTAAAGAACTCTTAAAAAATGATTGCTAAGGAAAGAGAAATGATTTTTTTTTTTACTTTTTTCTACTGATGAGAATACTTAAAATTAGATAGTAGGAGAAAAAAAAAATAACATTTTAAAAACATGTTTTGGAGATACATTTTTTAGACTATATTGTAACACCCAAAAAAATGGGAGTAATTTCAAACTTGGGTATAACGGACAACATACTAACACATCATATAAATCATCATCCAAAAAGAGAATTATATAAGCGTTTACAAAGCCAAAATGATTGATAAACGACAACCTACTAATCTCAACTAAACTAGCTAGATTAAAGACGGGTGTCACTATCGTATCCAAAAGAATGGTATCTCCAAGTATCGCTTGTATACCCAATTCTATCAACTGCAAAAATCCCCAAGATGGTAAACGTACGCTCCCCTCAAGCCTTGGAAGCCCCACCACCTAAAGAACCTGAATATACACGTTATTTAAGCAAACAAGTGTTAAACTTACGCCTAGTGAGTCAAGCATATATGAAATGACATTAAGAAAACATTTGATATTAGTACATGATGTTAACCAAGATTCATTTATGGATTTATACCTTGTTCACCCTTGGGAGGGAGTAAGGTTTCACAAATAACGGGGGAGACCCGAGATTACCATTGAGGTGACGGAAAACAAAAGTAGGTCACATATCAATGTTATGGAGCTTCTATTATAGCACAAAAGGTTATCGAGTTCAACCACCCACGGTCTATAGTTCGAGCTCCCAATCATCTAAGAAGGACTCACTCGCTAGATTATAAATATGATGATGTACAAGGTTATTGTATTCAACCACCCACGATCTATAACACGAGCTCCCAAGTGTAAAACCCCCATATCTAGGCATCTAGCCAATCAAAGTACCACCACATAATTCACATAAGACGACTAGTGCCTATGGATCTATTACACTTTAGTCTAACACAATGATGCTCACAAAATAACTCATGACATGACCAACATGTAGCCATTTGCAACATAGAATTTCCAATGAGGGTAAATCCCTACTTGTCAACAATCATAAATATAACCATTTTTTCTTTGTTCCCAAAATCCATCAAATTCAAGAAGGGACTACCATTTATATAAACAAAACCATCCTTCACAACCATTTCATCAAAATACCAAGTTTGGCCAAAACCCTAGTTTTTGACCTAGATTTCTAAAACCACCAAATGAAAAGAAAATGAAGTAAGACTTTAAGATAAATATTTTCATGACATTATAACATGTATATAAAGAAGGGTTTGTATAATAACTCATAATACCAGGTTTTGGCTAAAACCTAGAAACCTTCAAACCCTAGTGAGGAGATGACACAAAACTTGACCAAAGGCCTTGACTTCTTCTCTTGAGATGACAATGAACCCTAGATGAGAACCTATGGGAGATCTTGAGAACCTTGATTTGAATTTAATGAAGAGGGAAGTTTGGTTGGTGAGAAAATCGCCCAACAGCAGAGAGAAATCAATTCCATAGTTTAATTTTGTAATAAATGGTTGAAAAGATCGAACCAGGCATTAATGCCACACGATAGTGACATCTGTCACAGTCGCGGGCATTGTCGCCCGAAATGTATCGAGACCATCAGGCCCCACGCGACTATGCGACTACGAGAGTGACATTGTCACAATCGCTGGGCAAGGTCGCCCCGTGTGTACCGTGGGGTTCCCCAACCTAGCGACTTTGCCACGACGAGTGTGACATTGTCACAATCGCCGAGCATTGTCGCCCCCACGTACCCGCGTTTGATTTTCAGCCTGATTTCTCATGCGATGGTGATTCGATAAACGAGGTTTATAATTAGAATTTATTAATCACAACAAAGATTACTACTAAGTATTTGAGGCCATAAGATTTAAATAACCATATACTAAAATTGTGGGTGCTACATATATGTTGCCAAAATTTTCATAAAACCTAATTAAGCACTTATATTTTGTAAGGTTAAGACATTTGTTGCTATATGATATGGTGGAGATGTTGTTGGTGATCCCTAAGGTGGAGTTTGGTTCGCAAAATGGTTTTGAATGAAATGGAATCTGTCAAATAAATTTGATTTTGAAGGAATTGGAATAGAATGTTGTCAGGTTTGAGCACCTGTTTGGTTGACATAATTGGAATGAAATCTGTTAAATGAATTATAATCTGTCTGTTTGTTTCAGAGATTGTAGCTTCGGAATTGGAATGGAATTTTGGTAAATAACCAAAATACCATTTTTGATTATTTTAATTTTTCTAAACAAAAATTGCTTTAATAATCTGAAACACCATATTCATACAAAAACCATATTCATTAGAACCAAAATACATAAACCCTATTCATACATAAACCATATTATAATATGAAATACCATATTCATAATATGTGAAACCATAAACACATAAATCATAAACATAGAAAGCAGATGAAGAAATACAAATACAAATCGAAATCATAAACATAGAAAGCAAATGAAGAAATCATAAACACATAAAGCAGATGAAGAAATCGAAAGCAATTGAAGAAATCAAATGAAGAAATTGAAAGCATAAACAGAAAGAAGATGAAAAAAATCATACAAATACAAATCAAAAGCAGAACCATACAAATACAAATCGAAAGCGGAATCATACAAATACAGATGGATAAATCAAAAGCAGATGAAGAAATTGAGAGCATAATGTAACACCCTCAAATTTGGAAGAACAACTAATTTAAAATTTTCCAATAATGCCACAAGGGGAGATAAAATCTTTTACAACAACTCCATACTTGTAACACCCTCAAATATGGAAATAACAACTTATTTAAAATTTTCTAAATACGTCAATAATTGAATCATCTACAACCACAAATTAGATTCAACTTCAATACACAGGCATTCAATCTTTACATACAAACTATAAAAGGACGGGTGCTACCAAAACCCAATAATAGTCGCTATCTCCAACTTGCGGAAGACTTCCCCAATTACTTTAGTGTATAGCTAAGACTCTACGCTTCATAGTACTGCTAGAACTCAACTCCCAACTGGAACCTGATGCACATGCCGACAAATAAAAGGGTTAGGCTTAACGCCTAGTGAGATCAAGAGTTTTCAAGATATATAATTAAATCATTTAGAAAGGAAGGATGAGAATAAAATCATAATCTTTCGAAATGATATGCTTCACTTATGAAAACGACTCGTTTACCAATAACAATGCACTTTGTACGAAAGATGCACCGAGTTAATTGTTAACCAAACCAAACTGCTTTAAAGACGAGGATCTCAATATGAGACGCATTTATGTAAAGTAAACCGGAACTTGCTAAAAAGTAAAATAGAGGGCGGACTCCCAATTTTATAAAACACGGTTAACACTTTATAACTTGAAATACCTAACACGGGTGAAACGTGACACACAACCCATAAATCATAGATGAAGATCTATATAATTAAACATCGTCCGGAACACGTCTTTAAACCCAAAACTCACACGACCATAAAATGGACGAGAATGAATACCGACACATGGAAATGACGCGGTCCATGCGAACCTCAGTATACGTGGGAAGAACCCAATATTAAAACCAATCGTTTGCCGTCAACCACTTAAAAACTCCTTTTGGTAAAAATACCACATTACCCAAATAAAATACCACGAATCAACGATGAGGAGATCCGTAAACACCGAGAATAGAGAACACGTAAGTAGGCCGTTCACGCGACTTCCTTACATGTCCTCTAAACGTTTCCATCTTGGGTGGCGAGAACACGTGAATGGGGCCACCCTTGATGTTGTTGGATTTCACCACGAACCCAGACTTAGTTCCCATGCCATACCAGACATCACAACCTCAATCCGTATTACTGCCTCTAGCCCTACTCCGTCGAGTTCCACCCCAAGGACTTACGGGCGCGGGTGCCTATCCAACCTAGACGAGTTACACCTCAACGGCTCGTGCCGCTTATTGCCTACTCGCTAGCAAACCTGAGCGGTCACTAAAAGTAACCCAAAACCTCCGGCCTTACAAGACCGACATAACTTACGTGCCTATGGATCCATTACAACACTGTCTAACGTTACATGACTCCAATTGGATGACCACACCCAAAACATGTAACTCACCAACGATACAAAATTAATCGTCATCTCAGTCAAAACCCCCGCTGGTTATGACTCCGGACAAACGTCCACACGACTCGTTTTAAATCAAAACCCCCGCTGGTTATAACTCCGGACAAACGTCCACACGACTCGTTTTAAATCAAAACCCCCGCTGGTTATAACTCCGGACAAACGTCCACACGACTCGTTTTAAATCAAAAACCGAGCCAAAGGCCCAACGCCTTGCATAAATTTCCAACGAAAGCCTTTGTACATAAAAACATGTTTAGCCGACTGACAAAGACACAACGGTCCCAAAAGTGTAAATATAACACAACTCAACATTGATTGCGACGAACCATTTCCCAAATAAACTCTTTGCTCTTATTTTCCAAAATACCTCGCGGCACAGTCATGCACATTTTCCAAATAGACGTAAGTACAAAATCATGTAAATGACATTTACATCAAATGAACTCCATTTATATAATGTACGTCAAAGAAAATATCAAAATGCTTTATTTGTCAACAAGCCCAAATTCACCAAAAATGCATGATTCATGAGTTTCTAAAGACGGATATAACCAAATACTCAACTTATCAGCAGTTAACCATTTCATGTAAAACACTTTAAAATAAACATTTTGGCATGTACATCGTTTTCACAAATCAACTTGAACTCACCTTGCTAGATTTAGGCTAAATCTAGATTTCACCCCACTTGAGCTCCTTTGAAGAACTCATGAATCCTCAAGCCAGAAACTCCTGAAACCTAGATCCATACATTTCCAACCATAAACAATCATATAGAAACATTCCCCAAACAATTTACATAAAGATCTCAACTTATGTCAAAACCCTAATTTCCACAAATGAAGAAAATGGATGATTACCTCAAACCTCAACTTGAATCCATCCAACCAAAACCCTTGTAGAACACCAAAACGAACCATAAACTTCAAATCTTCAAATGGTGAAAGGGTTAGATGAAATCCTTAAGAACTTGGTGAGGGAGATGAAGATGAAGGTTTTGTGGTTCAAGATCTCAACTAGCTAAGTGATGAGAAGTATGAGGGTTGAGGAGGAAAACCCTCCAAATAGGTAGAGGTTCGACCTTTGAGGTTTGGGAGAGAAGAGGGAAGAAGATTTAGGGTTTGGGTTGAGAGAAATGAGGTTAAATGGCTGCAAGTCGGGTTTTTAGCTCAACAGGGCGATCCGCGGGTTATGCCGCGACCTTAAGTCGCGGAATAAGCCGCCCGTTTCCCCGAATACTCACATCCAGTGAGTTACGCGACTTGTGCCGCGAGCCAAAGTCGCGTGCCAAGTCGCGGTAGTCCAAAACTTCGGTTTTCTCGTGTCATTCGAACCAGATTCGATTCCCGATGATTCCAAAGTAAAACTTGCCTGAATCTCGATACCTTTACGTCCCACGAGTCAACCGACTCCCAAAATAACACCTCGGAAAATTCCCAAATTTACGGGTGTTACAATACTTGAAGTGTTAATCTAGATATAACCATCAACAAAATAAGAAAAGTCTTACACAACGACGGATTAAAGGTTGGGTGTTACTAAAACCCAATTACAAGTTGCTACCCAAAATAAAGGCGGAAGGCTTCACCAAATTACTCACCCTTGCACATATATCTAGCACTCATCTCTTCACCGAAACGCTAGAACCATTCCTCGACCGGAACCTAATGCACATCCCGACAAATAAAAGGTTAGGCTAACGCCTAGTGAGTTCAAGAGTTTTCAACATGAACAACCATATTTGTTAAAAGGAAAGAATGCAGTTTAGATCATAATCTTTCAAAATGATTTACTTTAAATATTAAACGACTCATTTTCTAATAACACATACCTTTAAAGACAAGTAATCCAACATGGACATTCCTTCGTAAAGCAACTTCAACTCCAAACTCACCCAAAACGTGAATGGAAATTGAGCTCCTAATTTATAAAAATGCGGATAAAACTTTTTTTCTCGAAACACCCAAAACATGGGCGGGACATGATACTCAACCCATAAATCATGAATAAAAATTCATATATATAGAACGTCACCAAAAACATGGATAATAAGATAATAAGATTTAATACCCAAATAACACCTTCCGGTGATGGGGGAGATCCGATTCCATTGTACATGGCGGAACACAAAGTTAAGCCACATAGCCATGTTGTCGAAAACATGGATAATAAGATAATAAGATTTAATACCCAAATAACACCTTCCGGTGACGGGGGAGATCCGATTCCATTGTACATGGCGGAACACAAAGTTAAGCCACATAGCCATGTTGTCGAACTACACCTCAGATCGTGACTGTATTGACTGCTCTGCCGAGCTACACCTCCAGTCGGACTATATTTCAAGTCCCAAATTACACCGTATCCCCCCATTGCCTGCTCTGTCGAGCTACACCTCAAGGATACGCGATCTCATTGCCTGTTCGGTCTCTAGTAGAGTTTCATCCTCAGGGTACTCATTCGACCCCTAGTGCCTACTATTTAGCATTCAAGATAGGAGCCTCAACACCTTACTTGATAACTCATGATGTCTAACCCTCGTACACAAGAATTAGAACATTAAAACACAAAACCCATGGTCCCGTAGTACAACCCATAAAGATTCATCTCCGCAAAACAACCGAGATAACAACAATGCCAACATGACATATTTCCCAAAGTGAGAAATCAAGTCTCCTCACTATCAAATGTGACCGACTTACATGCCTATGGATCCAATGTATTACAGTCTAAAATACATGACTCTAAATGAATGACATACGCACTAAAAAACATGTATTCTCCAAAATAAAGTGCAATAAATGCGACTCACACCTAAAGCTCCACGTTAAGTATTTAAAACCGGACAAATGTACCCAAGACCTGACAAAGACGAAAACCGAGCCTTAAGCTCAACCAATCAAATGACCATATGCTAAAATTCGTAAAATGAAATAAAACACAATCGACCAACGGTTATGCAAACACATGCGCCAAAATACATGAATAAACTCTTACACAATTTAGATTGGGAAAAATCATTTTCCAAACAAGTTTATAATCCAATTGACCCTTTCAAAACGTCTCATAACACAAGACCAAACATTTCCCATAAAATCGAAATTTGAGAAACCAATCACTAGGAAATCATCAATGGAGTATGTATATTTTATAATAAGATTTAGAAATGGAGAGGATGAACTTACCACTTAGGTTTTGGTAAAAACCTAGAAACCCCAAAATGAAGCTTGAGGTTGAAGATGAAGATGGAGACTTTTGACCCTAGCTTCCAATAATTAACTTGATGATGGAACATCTTAAGAACTCAAGAAATGGCACCAAAATGAGTTAGGGTTTGTGAGGGAAGAAGGGGAAACGATTTGGGAGAGAAAGGAGAAGATTAGATGTGAGGAACGAGAAGAATGGGTGAAAATCGGACTTTAACCAGCCTCTCGCCCGTAGGCGACATTGCCATGCGACAATGACAATGTCAAAGTCGCATGGCATAGTCGCATAGACTGTACTGTGCATGCCCCTCTTCCTGCGACATTTCCAGGCAATAGTGACACTGTCATAGTCGCTTGACATAGTTGTCGGGCCTATCTCGAGCCCCAAAACTCGACTTTTTCTACGCCAAGTCCCTCGGCACGCTTAGGGACTTTAAGTAATGTTTTCCCAACATAAACCCCACCATTTACATGTTGAAGATATGTCCGTGTGACCTTTACTTACCGAAAATCACGGGTGTTACACATAATCATACAAATACAGAGAGTTGTGTTCACACCTGTTTCTTGTCGAGAGCAGCGATGAAGAAGACGATAGAAAGCATCAACGATGGAGTTTGGAGAATATCTGGAGAAGACGAGATACGATTGATGAGGAGGATGAGAGCAACAACGATGATGAAGATCAAATATGTTTGATGAGGAAGGTGTTTGTATTAAACAATAGATTAGGGTAAAGGGTAACTTTGGAATTCTGAAAATATCAGATTCCATTCCACTGAAATACCTTGTTTTTGTGATGGAATATTTAAATCCTCCATCTATGGAATTTGTTGGAATTCAAAGATTCCATCCATTAAAAAGCTTGAACCAAACAAATGAATAGAATCTGGTCAAAGGAATTCAACGTTCCAATTCCACCAGATTTCATTACATTCTGCGAACTAAACGCACCCTTAGGGGTCCAACTTCGAGACCTTAAGAGAAGGATATTACCACATCTAAGGTAAGTATATAATATTATTTTATTATTTATAATTTATAACTATCTTTTCTAACATTTTTTATTTTTATATTTTGAAAAGCATTGTTTTCATTTGGATCGTAATGCCTAAATAGCCAATGATAGTCACCCACATTGAGCTCTTTTATCAGAATCAGGACTGAAAAACAAGTCACAAACGACACTTCCTAAAAGTCGATGATTATAAGGATGTCAAGACAACAAAAAGAAACATCCACCATAACATATATGACTAGTCAAGATTGGAATAAGACCATTGATGGCCATTCTATTTATTTGAAGCATATAAACCACTAAGAAAGAAAATTCTAAAAGAGGGCACATGCAAATTATTCATGGATCAACATCTTATGATGTTGCACAACATAAAATGGTAAAGAAGCTTTACTTTGAAATTATTTGAGAGATTATTAACGGTTTCATAATTACTTATACTTATTTTGTTTTTTGACGAAAAATATCCCAAGACATGTGAATTGTCAAATTTAGTAAGTACTTGACAAAACATGCACCGTAGGCCGACTCTTGAATGGCTGAACGATACGGTTCAGATGGATCATGTAAATGATTGTTTAATTAATATCCAATTAATAAATGTATTTAATGTTAGTATTACTAATTATTATTCTTCCAATACCAATGATTAATTAGATGTTTTGCAGAACAAGTTGCCTTGCCACAACACAAACACAATATGAAGCCTCGTACTTGGTCTACGTCGCACTCACAACCGAGGGTGATGATGCAAGCGGAAGAGTTATACTCATTCTATCTTTGCCGGATCATTCACAACCATCAACGTCACCACCTGGAATGGTGCCTATTGACGTGGTACAGAGGATTATCGACCAAGTCAATTCAAGTTTTCAACAATTTATGTTTTGCACAATCAAGATAACGATGTCCGGTGTCTAGTTTCCACTGATTCAAACTCACATCACCATCGATACTTAGTTGATAATTGTAGCAACCATGAATCGACCCCAACATCTACTTAACTCATGATGTAGAAGATCAAACAAACTTAAATGACGATTATAAATTTGTCTAGACAAATTTATATATTTTGTATTATGTAGTACAAATTTATTAACTTCAATATAAATATTAGATGTTTCTGAAATTTCTATTTTTATTTATTTTGAAATAAATTGTAAATATATGACAAAATTAAAATAAAAAAAATTGAACTATTGTGAGGTCACAACATCGTTATAGATTTACTTCGATTAAACAAATAGCATATTCTGATGGCATGTAAGCCTTTATTTTAAAAACAACGTTTTCTACTCTATAGCGACGACATGTTATCGCAATAGCCACCTATTTAGACGAAAACACAACGTTAACGACAACATATATTGCAACAACTGTCATCTCTATAGACCTATAACGACTTTTGAACTTTCTACGACGACTTTTCATGTTATCGCTATATATGCCCTATTTCGTCGTAGTAATCAGGTAAGACCAGCTTGTGGGTTGTGGCTTCTTCACTTCATTTACTAATCTCAACAACCCAACGAAGATGGTTGGTTCGAGGAGAAAGAGGGATTAGGGTTTTATTATATTTTTCTTTAAAGATGCCACGTTTATGCATGAATGATAACACCAATTTTGACACGTGCGACCTACCCCGCGGGGCAAGCCGCGAGACTTGCTGTTTCGCATTCTGCAACTCATATTCGAATTTTGAGCTAGGTTTAAGGGTTACACTGTTTTCTAACGAACGGCGGCGGCTAGAGGTGATTTTTGGGAGCAGAATCAAGGCAGAAGTAATACGAAAAGGTGGGGAGACTTGGTGGAAACAGATCCTCGATCTTGTTACAATCTTTTTGCTGCAAGATTCAATATATCAGAGAGTGTTTGTATCTTTCAAAGCATTTTTCATTTTAGATCTATTTTCATTTCACCTCCGATTTTCATATTTGTTTACCCCAACATGAGCTAATCTTCTCATGTTGGGGGTTGGATGATTATTTTGTAACGTTTTCTTTAAAATTGTAATTTGGTTTGTAACTTTGATGAAAGTTCATCAATGAAGCATATGATGAGTTTTTGATATAATTCATTTAGTCTGATCAACTAGTTGGATAATTCTTGATTACCTTGCTCTTCGAGAGAAGTGTACGATGATTAGAGGTGTTTATCATATGCCTATGGTGCGAATTGGATAGAGATATACCAATTTCACCATAGATTTGTTAATCCGATTTTCATAAGTAACTTAACTTGAATATTGAGATCGAAAGAAGAAATTTCATTGTTAATTACTAGCATAGTTATAGCTTGAGAAAGTGTAACAATTACTTTAAGGGGGCGTTTGGTTCGCAGAATGATTTATGAAGGAATGAAATCTGTCTAAGGAATTGGAATCTGGAATGGAATGTTATCAGGTTTGACCAAGTGTTTGGTTGGCAGGAATGAAATGGAATCAGTCAAATGAATTGTAATCTGTCTGTTTGGTTTGCAAAGGAATTGGAATGAAATTCTGAAAATTGACAAAAATATCCTTTCTTTTATTTTTTTAAATGCCGAGAGAGAGAGAGAGGAGAGAGAGAGAGAGAGGAGGGAGAGAGAGGAGAGAGAGAGGAGAGGGGTTAGGAGGGTATTTGTGTCATTTTGAGAAAATCTGATGGAATGGAATTCAATTCCATCAATTTTTAAGAAGGAATGACCAAATCCATGATTAAAGGATTTCATGGAATTCAATTCTATTCAATTGGTAACCAAACAGCAGGATGGAATTTGGTCAATGAAATTGACCATTTCAATTCCATCAGATTCCGGTGGAATCCAGCGAACCAAACGCCCCCTAAGATTAATCTCATTGAATCTTTGAAACATCTTGTTCAAACCACTCCATGTTTTCAGCAAAAGAAACCTTATATGAGTCTAACCCCCAACTTTCTTATCAACAGTTAACTGTTTCAGTTTCTGAAGGCTTTCTTTTAGTCGTTTAAATTGAATTCTTTTGCAAAACTACAAAACAACCAATTTGATTAAGTCTAGTTAATAGTTGCTATAGTTTTGTGATACTTAATACCAAGTTCCTACGGTTCGATACTCGTACTATCGTACGTATTACTTGATACGACACCGTACATTTGCGGTCCATTTGGGAAGGGTGTAAACCCGACCTATCAATGAATAATGTTGATTTCCCCCCCCTCTAAACCAGATCATTTTTTACCTATAAAACAACCAAAATAATTTTATGAGAGAAGCAAATGGTTGTACTCAACGGAAAAGTGATGGATAGTACTAATGTGAGAAACCGATTTTGTAAGAAAGTACATATATTTGTAACAAATTATTTATAATGAACAAAAAATTCGACTTATCACATGAAATTAATATTTATTTTATATCAAAAAAGGCAAATATAATTATCTAAAAAGTTGATCAATCACTCAATAAAAAACATATTTAGACAAAATGAGATAAAGATGGAGAAAAAGGAGAGGAAAGCAATATAGAAGGACCACAAGGTACAAAAACGGACCACTTCAATTGATCATTCACTCTAGGTACTTTGTTGTTGTCATGATTTCTAATTTCAGTTAAAATAATAATACATTTGTAGCCACATAAATAAATATTTGTTATTTATATAAATATAACCGATAAATTAATCACGTAAATGGTCATCGTATTTTAAATGAGATATTCCAACAGAAACCACAACATTATTATATGTATTATAAGAATATGTAGAATCTTTTAGATTTATTTTTTAAAAGAGTTATTCAGGAGAGAATGGAGATTCCAACATATAAAGAGGAGAAATGGTCCAAATACACCGATGTACACGGGACTTTAACACGCCCCCTCCTATTACAAGCTAGTTGGATGCAAATTGTCCCAAAATATTGAAAGGGAGACAAGTACAAATTGTCCTAGAATATCAAGTCCTTAGAGTAATAAACTCTGACTCTGATATCATGTGAGAATGTATGAAATCCCCATATTTACTCTCTAAAAAAGTTCTTTAAGAAATAGAATGGATCAAGATTGCAACATATATAGGAAGATTTTTGGTTACCTTTTATTTTCAACGGACAAATATGTAAAATAATAGAAGTACTGAAAAAATAGTTAAACAAGTTGAAAATAGTCTAAAATAAATTCAAGTGTTTAGGGCTTTCTTAATTATTTTAATTGGAAAAAAAATTCAAATTATTATTTCAATAACTAAACCAAACATATTCATTATATCTTACTTATTAGGGTTTCCCATAATATTTTTTTCTCTACCTCAACATACAGGTCTTTGGCCTGGTGGCCAGCTCTACTCCGTAAATGCCTCCTACATGTGAAGAGGCCTAGTGTTCGAATCATTGGGGGGGGGGGATAGGAGGACTTTTCCGGTACATACCTAAGGGGTTAGGGTATGTAGGGTCCACAAAAGTGGACCACAGGGCCTTGGGTCCCTACCATTAAACCTTAGAATTTGTAAAAGAAAACGTATTCTTTAATTGAAAAACAATGATTTCAAAAATACACCATATAGATCATGATATATAGAAATTTTTTTACTATAAAACGAGTATATGCAAGCAAGCAAACAATAATGATAACAAACAGTAACATCATAAGAACACACTAAAGAAAAAGCTAAAAAAGTCACTAGAAAACAAATAATTTTTACCTACAAAAATCATTCAAGGAAACTTTCGTTGGTGATAACCGACGGATGATCCACAAAATACCAATAATTCCGGTGGTATCTGATGTTTTTAATGAAAATAAATAATCTGTTTAATCTGTCACCGATTTAAGTTTCCCACAATTTACCTACCAACATTTTGTGACCAACAACCTTTTTAGCAAATGATTTCTCTGAGAAAATTTCGTATGTAAAAATATTTCATTTAATAGTGAGTCAAAGCAAAGATAAAATACTAAAACACCGATCCACTTAACATACATGACCTAGCTATTTATCGACTTTCCACGCTTCCCTCTATTTACAGTAGCTACTAGTTTTTATATAAAAAAATACGCTATCCCAAGAACTCTTATCAACATCATATTTGTTGAAATAATATAATTTATGTAATCATAATTAACACGTTACTTGGTTATCAAGTTAAAAAATAAACAAAAATTATAAGTAAATCAACCTGTCTTGACCTGTTTTAACCTTAACTTATCAAGACATATATATTAAATCTACAATATTTATAACATGAGCTTAATTATTACTTCACCTGTCCCAAATCTACATTTCTATTTTAGTTTGTCCTATAAAAAATATCCATTTTCAAAATTAAGCGTATATTTTCCTGTTCTATACTTAATTATGTGCCCGAGAAAATCACTCTCTATTATTAAGGTAAAAATGTCATTTAGTTGCTTAAAATTGTATATCAATTTTATTATAGATATTTATTTTGGGATCAAACGAGTATTATTTTTCAGAACACAAAATATAATTTGAATTCACCTGGTGGTATATATTTGATAAGAGGAATCTTTTGTTCAATCCTAGATTGGCAATGGCATGTGGGAACACGCATTTCATATTCCGCTTAATCCGGAACTTAATTAAATTAAACACAGGTAATTAAAGTTTTTGGTTGGAGGGTGGCATGTGAACATGTCGTCTATCACTTGTTTATATATTCCTAACTAATCTTTATTATTATAACCATAATCCCACCACTAATTAACCATATATATATATATATATATATATATCAAAGAGTTATTATGCAACCCCTTTACATGATGCAATCTATGCAACCACTTTATCTACCACTCCACCACTCATTTATAAGTTGCATTTGAACGTCCCTTTATATTATATATATATATATAGAGAGAGAGAGAAAGAATAATGCAAAAAGTTAAACATTTTGCGAGAAGGCGAGAAGTGTGATATCATATATGAACTGTGGGTATATTTAATCATATATGATTAATTAAACACTTCTCGTCTTCTCGCAAAATGTTTAGCTTCTCGTTTGAATCTGCCATATATATATATATACATATATATAATTCTTCTCCTTCATCGTCATTATACATGACTAATATTTTTTCTATTACGTATTTTTTGGTTATTTTACATTTATTCAACTATTTTATTAGTCAAATTTTAAAAAATATAATTAGCTTATCAACTACCATTCAAGTGATTTATCAGCTAATTTACATATATAACTTAACACTACAATAAAATTGTGTTTGTAGGACACAAAGTGTTTTCATATTATAAATTTATTACAATTTTCATTGGGTGCTACAATTAAGGACAAATTATTTAATTTATAATTTTATAGTAAGTTTTTTTTAAACAACCATTATAATTAATCATACAAATTTAAAGATAATATTTGCACCTGTTAAACTTTTTTTTATGACTATGTTCAGTCAATTGTTTAAAAAAGTTAACAAAAATTAAGATGATATTGAGATCATTATTTATTAATTATTTAATGTTAAAGTGGACAAAACGTAATCTAACTACAACTTTTATCAGTTAATAGAAATCGAATTTTCATGAAAATATATATAATTCAAATTACACACGGTACAGTCCTTGGAAACAATTTACATGAAAGTTAAATAAAAAAAAATATTAAATTGTACTTTCGTAATAATTTACAGAAATTCAAATAAAGTGGGTGCAAGTAATGAAAATAATCACAAAAGAAGGTAAAAATGTATCAATACGACTATACAAGTAACAATAATTGAACCCATAACTTAATATATATATATATATATACACACACATATGTGTGTGAGTGGGTGGAGATTTTCAAACAAAAACATTCCCAAAATAAGAAAATATCAAAACTGACAAATCACAAGCGAGTACGAACATGGTCTACACATGGGTGTGCGAGCAACCTAGTCCACGACCTTAAATCACAGTCACGGTCACGCGAATCACATGTGATTTGACTATTCTTCTGTTTTCTTATTTGATTATTGTTCTCGTTTGAGACCCTATATATTTACATGCACACAAACACACATAGTCTCATTCTTTTACACACCGAATAATCCGTGCAAAGTTATAAACCAATTTTTATATATTGTTTCATATAAGGAAACATGTAATATTGTTGTTTCATATATGAAACTTTCGGGACTATTTAGCGTGTTGAAAAAAATCATCAATATACATTCACATAGAAACAGACACATAAACAAAGCATTTGAACCAAAATGAATCATAGCTTAAAATCAAACTCATTGCATGATTCAGAATGGTTTGCATGAGTTTCTAAAAAGTATTAGGTTTGTATTAGAAATTTTCTCTCCACATATAGGGTTTGTTCTGGTGAGAATAAGAGTTATGATGAAAATATTTCTAATCCGTTGAGTAAATTGATTTTGAATCTAAAGACTAAAAAATCGCGGACCATCAATTAATTGCTGATAAAAAACACGAACCTTTAACTACCGATCATCAATCTTAATTTTCACTTTTATCTTCGTTTTCATTATAGCTTTCACATGCATGCATTTGAAAAAGTTCTGGTTATTTTGATAGGTATGTTAATGGAGGTAGTTGAGTGTAATTGAAAGTTGATAGATGTTTTTTCTTGCGTTCTTACCATATAACTCTTTTTCTCACATGATCCCAAGTCTATAACATACATAATATAAATATATATTCAAGTCTATATATATATATATATATATATATTATAGACTTGAAATCATGAGATATGTGAGACCACTTTGGAGCTATGGATGACTTGATCTCGCCAAATTACTTACATAACCTTCACATGAAAAACACAAGGTAATACACCAAACCCTAACATATATATAGGAATCACACACATCAAACCTTTACAATGGTCTCCCCAAAAAGAACTTGTCTCATAGGAACCCAATTCTTGTATGTATGTATGTATAATGTATATATGGATACGATAGTTTCATTGAACTAAACTAAAGTCTATGCATAATTGGAAACTTTTGAAAATGTTGATTATGTATTTCGTCTGAAATATAAATTGAAGACCTTTATTTTTTTTTATCATCAAAATACATTAAAATGTTCGCTTGTATGACCGTTAACTTTAAACCTTTATTTTTTTATTATTAAAATACATTAAAATGTACGTTTGTATGACCGTTAACTCTAAGACAACATGTAATTAGTCAACATGTGCATTGCAAGTTGGTCCATACACCTACGACTACAAAAAAAATATGTTGAGATCAACCATATATACATGCATAGTTAAACAGAAGATACATATATTTAAAATAGAAAACATAAAATTTTATGAAAATTAAAATGGAATTAGGTTTGAAGAAAGTTTTTGTGGATACAAGTACCCCATTTGGGTAGTAGGATAGGAGATGTATGTATGTATGTATTTTCCAGTGTGAGTCAGATTAATGTCAGCTGTAGTAGAAGTACTAACAGGACCATGCACCCCACACACACACATACACACCATGTTAAAAGCAACCCCAACCCAACAATGGCAGTAAGCAATGTGACATCTTCATGATCCACATTCAAAGTCACCAACAAACAGCTGCCCCTTTGCTGTCAAATATTTCGATCTATATATGCCAAATTAATTTCAAGATATATGTTTTTTCATATATAGTCCTAAAAAAACATCTTTGAACAGCATGATTCAAGGAGTTAATGTTACATGATTCAGCAAAACTAATCAAACTTCTTTTAAGGAAACAAATCAATGAACATGTTGACAATCAGTGCTTGTATGTTAGGTACATCACAGAGAACAGGAGCATGATTCATATAAACAGAAACTTTCTCATATACACAACCTAGAGAAAGGGGATGATATGTTGATTTTCTGTCATCTTCACTTCAAGACATTAGACATATGTACATAACTACATATCATCTGAAAGGCTTATAGTCAGTTTCATATTTGTTTCATCAAGCTAGCTACACAAAAATCAGAACATAAAGATCAGGTTTTTATCACAAAGAGACACACACACACGTGTGTGCGTGTGTATGTATGTGTATTTGTGTATATATAAGATTTAAGATTAAGGTGTTTAGAAGCAACTTGAGTTCATATATATAATGGGTTTATTTAACATTAGATCTCCATTTTAGCAATCACTTGGCTATTTGGTCTAACATTTAAACCATTATATATACCGATCTTGAATGTCATGAGATCGTATGCATGATCCATCCCTTAAATTGTTAAGTTCATCATTACACATATAGAGTTGAAACAAGTCATGAATGCCAGACAGTTTGATTAAATAGTTATAAGATTTGATTACTAATCAATCACATTAATTTGATTACAAATTTGACTTCTCACTTCACCATGAATTCCTACTTTTTATGGTTTAAGCACAGATATGATGAGTTACTAAATAGACGATTAAGATTGATCAAAGTATTAATTTGCAAAGAAGATGAAACTTCTGTGATCCATTTTATAGCTCCTTCACTTGGTGTTTCATTAAACAATCCACAAAATATGAGTCGCAGTGGATTAATTATATATGGCTTGTAATTAAGTTACTATAACTAAACAAGTTAATATCGTATTGCATATCACATAAAATGTAATTTTCCTGATCTATGTTCACTAATTTCGACACTCTCCCTTCCTACTTAAAAAGTAATGATACCATCAATGCTAACATGCATCATTTCAGGTTGCTCAGAGTTTGCATACATGATGGAAATCTTAATTTGTTACCACATTTGATATGATCTTTAATTCGATCTTGGCTCAAAATCAGATGATAATTTAACAATTGAAACAATTAACCCTAATTGTATGCGGTTGTTATCATGTTGTATATATAACGCTCTTATATATATATATATAGAGGAAAGATCATACGAGAAGTTTAATATTTTGCGAGAAGTGTGATATCATATATGATTACACAACGTGTGGGGTGTGTTTATTCATATATGATTAAACGTCAATGTAACACATGTTTAATCATATATGATTAAACTTGTGTATCATATATGATATCACACTTCTCGTTTTTTCGCAAAATGTTTAGCTCCTTGTTTGAACCTGCCCAAACACACACACACACACATATATATATATATATATATATATATATATATATATATTCGATTGCTAGTTTCAACAAGAATTACCAAGAAAACTCTGAAAACCTGAAAAGAGACTCCCATGTAATTAACCTATCAAATAAACTCGATTTTCGGTATAAGAACCACACATTTTAGCTTAATTGTAATCAGAGACTAAACAAACTCACCTTTGATTGATTCCAATTTCAAGACTTATCATCTTTTAACCATAACATATTGCTTTAATTATCGTCCTAGTTACCATATAAGGACAAGCAATCATAGATCCACAAAAGGAGTCCAACTCCAAGTACAGCACGGCAGTGTGCCAACAAAGAAAGCCAAGACATGCAACCAACATATTCAAGACTACAAATTTCTGACTCTTTTTTGAAACCAAAAAAAAAAAAAATGCTAAAATTATAAAATTAATCTTATGACACAGTGAAAGCTACAATCTTTACTAATTAAAGAGAAACACACACAGAAAACAAGAACAAAATACCCACCTGATAACCAGTTTTGTAGAGTTGGAAACCGACACATTATTTGATGAGTCACTCACTCAGCTCCCAAATTTTATACCACCAACAATGCACAGTGTACAACTCAGTTTACCTTTGATGATCTGTGCTACTTTGTAGCCGTTTTATTGCCGATGCAGCATCATCAAGATTCTCATCCTCAAAAAGCTTTTGCATTTTGTACGTGAATCTTGATGATGCCACGCCGGAAAACAACGACTGTGATCGATGTCTGTCTCATTCAGATGAATCACCTGCTCGGAAACTTTGAAGAAGAAGAAGGAGAAGAAATAGGGTTTGATTTTGAGAGCTTTTTCAGATGAAAAACAAAGGCTGAAAAATCTAAATTTTGCAGAGTGAATTTTGATGGGGTTCACTCTCAATAATTAAGGCCACGAGGGAAGGTATGACGTGGCACGTCAAGATTGGTTAAATCCTAAAGTCATAAAAGTGAAGGGTACCAAATAAAACCAAAAGAACTACTGTAGTAACTCTTTTTCAAAATCTTTAAACTAAAAAAAATAACAAGATAATATATAATAATAACAACAAAACCCTATTTTCTCTTTTCCGCTTACGTACATGTCTTGTTGTTATTGGTCGGAATCTGATATGAGTGTTTGATCGGACTTTTCATTTTCCGGTGCCGGAGAGATGTAATCTATAGCAAAAGCACACCCATGTCTTCAGATTCCGGCCGATCGATAAGAAATCCAAATCAAATCAAATCAAAGAAAAAAGAAAGATGATTATATTTTGAAACCCAAATCAAAGAAGTAACACAAAGAACGAAAACAATCAAAGATCAGAAGAGCATAAAGATATATAGAAGTAAGATAATCTTGTAAGGTGATACCGGCCGGAAAACAGATAGAAGTCGGAAAACAACCGGCCGGAGAGATCTGAGTTTGCTTAAAAAGATGAATTTAGATCTTCATATCAAGAAAAAGAAAGGAGAGGAGAGGAGAGGAGAGGAGAGAGATTAGGGGTAGGGCACTCACACAAATGGTGGGAACTGTGGAGTTAAGACATATACACTAATATATATTCTTAAAAAAAATATCATAACTTTCTTTTTAAAATAAATGCCAACTATATATTTATCTCTTTCTAGCTTCTTGAAATAATTAATACTTACTTTAAAATAATTAATGTTGCTAAACGTAAATCTTACGTTGATCTGTTAATTGCTTGATCTATATGCTTTAATTATAAAGTGTTTAGATATATTTTTGTTGAAAACAACTTATTAAGATATAGATAAATTAATATATAATTCAAATTTACAATATATATATATATATAGGGTCAGGTTCACGTGAGACCAAACTGTTTCCGTGAAACCGCGTGAGACCAATCCTTAAAACATGAAATTTCACACCGAAACACTGTGAAGGTAAAAAACATTCAAACCTTCGTAATGTAATCACACTATGAAGGTAAAAAACCTAAACCAAGTTAAAAAAAATAAACCTTAAAATATAAAAGACTGTGAAGGTATATCCGAACCTTCACAGTGAAGGTAAAAAAAACGAACATTCACATCGAAAAACACCGTGAACGTAACATTTACGGTGTTTTCCCTATGAAAAGTTCGATTTTTTTTACCTTCACAGTTTTTTGGTGTGAAGTTTCATACTTCAAAGCTTGGTCTCACCGGTTTCACGGAAACTGTTTGGTCTCACGCGAACTTAAGTATATATATATATATATATATATATATATATATATATATATATATAGAGAGAGAGAGAGAGAGAGAGAGAGAGAGATGGCCCTTCTTTTATTAACCAAGAATTTTGTGTTAACTTTGTTAACTAATCTAGAGGACCCTTAATCTTGAAAATTAATGGTTGTGATTAAAACAATTTTTTAAATTAATAAAAAAGGGAAAAAATTGGTTCAAATTTGATGTTCCTATATGAACAAGGGTAAAAAGGTAAAATTGTATTTGTTGATAATCAAGGAAATGTATCAAATCCCAAAATATTCGGGATCACGTCTTCTACTCTCTATGGTGTTGGCGTAATTTGCTATGTGCATATATGCACGATTATTGGTGTACATATATGAAGATTGGATGTCCATTAATGTGTATAAATGCACTTTGTGAAGGGTGGATTTATTGTTCATATATATGAATGTTTTTGAAGGGTGGGTTAGGGTTTATTGTTCATATAAGAAACAAAAGATTTTTGTTTACTGTTTAGAATTTGAATATAAAAAAAGTAAGGAGTTGCATATGTAATTTTCTATGTGCATATATGCACGATTATTGGTGTGCATATATGAAGACCGGATGTCCATTAATGTGCATAAATGCACTTTGTGAAGGGTGAGTTTATTGTTCATATATGTGAATGTTTTTGAAGGGTGGATTAGGGTTTATTGTTCATATAAGAAACATAAGATTTTTGTTTACTGTTTAGAATTTGAATATAAGAAAATTAAGGAGTTGTATATGTAATTTTTTTTTTGAGAGGGTATCACATACCACATTGGGCCCAGACTTGTATATGTAATTTGCTATGTGTATATATGAAGATTGGATGTCCATTAATGTGCATAAATGCACTTGGTGATTGCATATATATGAGACGATTATTGAACACAGTGAAGGAATGAAAATTAAATTAAAAAAAAAGAATCAAAGTTATGATAAGAAGTTTAGGTTAAATAATTAAAAAAACAAATCAATTCCATAATTATCTCAAATCCCATAAATATCTCATAATGTGATTATAATATAATATAATATTAATTAAATTTAAAATTCCTAATTTACCCTTGCTAAAAAACGGTTACATATACTAAACCTAAAAAATACTTGAAATCCTACTGGTCTAAAATGGTTAACAAATGTTAACACAAAATATTTGGTTAACAAAAGAAGGGGTCCCTATATATATATATATATATATATATATAGGGGTAGTTTAATTTACAACCTATGCAACCCACATCTTAACCGTTGGATTCATGATCGACGGTTACAATAGATGTGGGCCTAATATTTTTAATTAAAAAAGACAAAAAAATAAAAATAAAAATAAAATAACCGCTTATCATTGATCCAACGGTTAAGATGAGGGTTGCATTAGTTGCAAGATTTACATGGGTTGCAAATATATATATATATATATATATATATATATATATATATATATATATATATATATATATAAAGATAAACCAAAGATAATTAATAACTTAGTAAAACGAGGTTTGAGTATTCCTCAAATTTTAAAATAAATTTGAGTTTCATTATCCCATATTAGTCGAAAGATAATAATTTGGAAGAAAAAGATGGTAGATAAATTGGGTGATGGAAGGTTTTGAAATTTTGGAACCATGAGTTTTGATTATTTCTTAAATCTTGAAGTAAAGTTGAGTTTTATTATCCCACGTTGATGAGAATATGATTAGTTTGGAAGAAGATGATATATATTAAAAGCAAGGTTCAAAATGGCGTGAGGCGTGGCGTGGCGGCGAGGCCAAACCTTAAGCCTTATGAGCCACGACGAGGCCATGGCGTTTTCAAGGTGTGACTTATGGCGTCATTTTTCTAATTCATATATATCATTATATAGAAAAACATATGTTTTGTAGTGTTACTCAATTAGTCAATAGTAATAAGCAAGTTAAATTATGGTATATATTAAAAAACTTGCAAATAAGACATTAAAAACGTAAAGAAAAATCAAATATTGCATTATGAAATTGTACATTAGGTCATGGCGTGCCACGGGCTTAACGTGGCGTGAGACACAAGCCTTGGTGCCATGGTGCGCCATGACGGCTGTGCGGCGAGTTTTTTAGAACATTGATTAAAAGAGGGATGCATGAATGGTTTGAAATCTATAACCATGGTTGGAATCAAAACCAACCAAATGGTTAAATTATAGTGCAAAATTGAAAGAGAAACCAACGATGATGACTTGAGACCATGAGGTTTGAGTATTTCTCAAATCTTGTTTATTATTGTATACGTACAATTTTCTCAATTAGAGCTTCACTTATGAAATTTGTAAAACAACTGATAAATACATTAAAATACAAGATGGTTTACTACTTGACCCTTACAAATATGACCAAATAATTGATCAATAAAACTCAAACAAATTAACCTTAATTGGGGTAGCTCAATTTTTTTTGAAAGGCATTTCATTAAACTCAAAAAACTTACACCCCAAACAAAGGGGAACCACAGTAGCACAACCAACACTAACAGAAGCTAGCGAAGGAGAAAAAAGAAAAGAACACTGAGCAAAACAAGAGTCAAACAACCGAACAAACGCAGAAACCGAAAACTAATGATAACAGACGAACGAAACTTGGGTTTGCGAGCAGCAAACCGCTTAAACAGCGACCAAACAACAGTAAAAAAACCTCCTGCAGCCCCGCCTCTAGCGTTGGTACATTCCAGTGTGAATCTGCAGAAAAACGATCCCACAACTCAGCAACAAACGACCTATACAGCTTCTAACACGACCCTGTTGAACCTGTTACGAGCGGGGGTCCGAGAGCCAAGCCGCTAGATCAGAAACGAGCTCTTTATTACGCCACTTTATCCACTTGAAGGTCCGTAGTTGCACCATGAAGAAATTATCTGCGATCTTATCTTGTTCCTTCGCAAACACCACTTTGTTTCGATGTGACCAAATGACATAAAAGAACAACCCACGACCGTTGTCCATCGCTTTAACGCCGTTGTATTCATTCCCAATTGTTCATCGAGCAACACCACTTCCGTGACCGAATTGACCGTCGAGAGATTTGCGTTCCACCATCTTCTCGCTTGTAACAAAAAAGGTCTTACCTCTTCGCATTTGACCAACGCATGATCGATTGTCTCAACCTCCTTTCCACATCTTGGGCACAAAATATAGTCCAACTCTATCCCCATTTTGTCCAACACTTCTCTAGATGGTATCCTCCCTAGTCGTACTCTCCACGAAAAAACATTTATCTTTTTAGGGATAGACGAGATCCACTTTGTTTCCGCCATCCCATTTGTACCCCCCGACCTTCTATCCTCCAATATCTCCCTCAATTTTTTTTACCGAGAATCCCTCTTGAGGATCCCACTCCCACCCTATCCTATCCTTGACGTCCCTTCTAATCCTACATTCTTGGAGCTCCCCCTCTAAAGCTTCTAGTTCACCTACCTCCCTCCCTCTTGCTGCCTGCCTCCACCCCCACCTCCATTTCCAAACATACCCTTCCCACTCCCCTCTATCCTTTACCGATATGTCTTGCCGAGTTTCCAATTGGTATAGCCTTGGAAACTTCTCTTTAAAGGTTCTACTAGACATCCACTTCTCCCCCCCAAAATCTAGTGTCCGCTCCATCCCCTATCTTCTTAACTAATGAGCCCGTAAAGTTTAAACCAACCTTTTCTAACTCTCTACCCACATTCACTATACCTCTCCAAACTCCCATTCCACCCGCTGTAACACCCGAGAAATTTAAGGTAAGTACTTATACCTTGTATTTTATCAATTCTAGTAAATTTCGAATCTGGAGTCCTTCGGTGTATAAATTATCTGTTTTTGGCTTAACCTCGTTATGCTTTATTTAATCTATCTCGTTACATGAGCGTTTGGATTTGAAATGAAGTTTTTCCGGTCTCAGAAGCTTGGCGCGACAGTGCCACACGACATTGCCACGGGCACAATTGCAGGGCACAGTCGCGGAGGATGTACCGAGGCTTGGGTCTGTGGCGCGATATTGCCTACGCGACAGTGCCAAGGGCACAGTCGCGAGGTTGGTACCGAGAGGCATGGCTTTGGCGCGATTGTGACCATGCGACAGTGCCATGGGCATTGTCGCCGGGCACTGTCGCCGGCGAGGTCTGGAAGTTTAAAAACCCTTCTAATCCGACTTTTTCAACACTTTTTCATAAAATCAAATATAGCTACGGGAGTGAGAGCTCTTTGGGCGATTTTTGGAAGACTCAAACCCTAGTTTCATTTATTGCAAGCCTAAGGATTTATTCCCTCATTTATTGCTCATTGGAGAAGATTGGTGGAGCATTTAGTGGGGTCAAGCTATCTTTCAAGTCTTCATCTTCCCGCCTCTCTTCCAAGTTTTCTAAGGTTTTGTATAAAACCCTAGATAGTGAGTTTCTTCTAATCCTTTTTAAATCAGATACATATTTTGTGTGTTTACTTGTTAAATATTTCTGTCACATGTGGAAATCTGATCACCTGATAAGTTTGACCTAATTACTACTTTTGAGCTTATGGGAAATTTAGTAATGGCCCTTCATATGGACCTTGATAATGTTGTATGGATGTTATTAAATCATAGCTATGTGTTGTTTTGGTTATGAAACTCGATGTGGCCAACTATGTGGAAAGATGCGTCACTTGCCTTCAAGTTAAAGCAGAGCACCAGAGGTCTTATGGAAGCTTGCAACCGTTAGCCATTCCGAAATGGAAGTGGGAGCATATCACAATGGATTTCATCACCAAACTACCAAAGACCTTGAGGGGTCATGACACCATATGGGTGGTGGTGGATAGGCTTACGAAGAGCGTACATTTCTTGGCGATGCGAGAAACGTTACCGATGGACAGATTGGCCAAGTTATATATAGATGAAGTGGTGTTGCATCACGGTGTTCTGTTATCCATAGTCTCGGATCAGGATAGTCGGTTCACTTCTAAATTTTGGGATGGCCTACAAAAGGAATTGGGTACGAGGGTCAATTTGAGTACGACCTATCATCCCCAAACGGACGGTCGAAGTGAAAGGACCATCCAAACCCTCGAGGACATGCTTCGGTCGTGTGTCATAGACTTTTGAGGAAATTGGGATTCACACTTGCCGTTGGTGGAATTCACGTACAATAATAGTTATCACTTGAGCATCGGGATGGCACCGTTCAAAGCCCTTTACGGACGGAAATGTAGGACACCGGTGTGTTGGCTTGAAGCGGGAGAAAAATAATTTGCGGGTCCGGAAATAGTACAAGAAACGGCAGATAAAGTGAAAAGCATCCGAGAGCGGTTGAAGGCGGCTCAAGACCGGCAAAAGAGTTATGCGGACAAAAAGTGAAGACTTGTTGAGTTCCAAGTGGGTGAGCGGGTTATGTTGAAAGTGTCACCGTGGAAGGGAATCATCCGTTTCGGGAAGTGCGGAAAGCTTAGACCCCATTTCCTTGGTCCCTTTACTATATTGGAGAAGGTTGGACTTCAAGCTTATAGATTGGACTTGTCGCCGGAGATGGACGGAATTCACCCTACGTTCCATGTCTGCTATCTTCGCAAATGCCTAGCCGAGGAGGAAAGTGTCTTTCCTTTGTCGGAAATTCAGGTAGACAGTGGGAACCGACGTGTGGAGGAACCGGAAGCCATTTTAGAGTCGAAGACGAAGTAATTGCGACATAAAGAAGTGACAATGGTGAAGGTTCAATGGAAGCACCATCGAGGTGCCAACGTGACGTGGGAATTGGAAGAAGACATGAAGAAGAAATACCCACGTTTGTTTAGTGAGTGAGATTTCGGGGACGAAATCTCTATTAGGTGGGGAGGACTGTAACACCTGAGAAATTTAAGGTAAGTACTTATACCTTGTATTTTATCAATTCTACTAAATTTCGAATCTGGAGTCCTTCGGTGTATAAATTATCTGTTTTTGGTTTAACCTCGTTATGCTTTATTTAATCTATCTCGTTACGTGAACGTTTGGATTTGAAACAAAGTTTTTCGGGTCTCAGGAGCTTGGCGCGACAGTGCCACGCGACATTGCCACGGGCACAGTCGCAGGGCACAGTCGTGAAGGATGTACCAAGGCTTGGGTCTGTGGCGCGACATTGCCCACGCGACGGTGCCAAGGACACAGTCATGAGGTTGGTACCGAGAGGCGTGGCTTTGGCGCGATTGTGACCATGCGACAGTGCCATGGGCATTGTCGCCAGGCACTGTCGCCGGCGAGGTCTGGAAGTTTAAAAATCCTTCTAATCCGACTTTTTCAACACTTTTTTCATAAAGTCAAATATAGCTACGAGAGTGAGAGCTCTTTGAGAGATTTTTGGAAGACTCAAACCCTAGTTTCATTTATTGCAAGCCTAAGGATTTCTTCCCTCATTTATTGCTCATTGGAGAAGATTGGTGGAGCATTTAGTGGGATCAAGCTAGCTTTCAAGTCTTCATCTTCCCACCTCTCTTCCAAGTTTTCTAGGGTTTTGTATAAAACCCTTGATAGTGAGTTTCTTCTAACCCTTTTTAAATGAGATACATATTTTGTGTGTTTACTTGTTAAATATTTCTCTCACATGTGGAAATCTGATCACCTGATAAGTTTGACCTAATTACTACTTTTGAGCTTATGGGAAATTTAGTAATGGCCCTTCAAATGTACCTTGATAATGTTGTATGGATGTTATTAAATCATAGCTATGTGTTGTTTTGGTGAGCCATGGACATTATACTTGCACATGTATATTTTAGAGTTTTGTACCTAAAAATATGCTTGGGACTATGAGAAGTTTTATACATGCCTTATAGTACCATGGGTTATGTTGATGATGGAAATTGCATGTATGTTGGAGGAACTATGAGTAAATGCTAGGACGATGTAGTCGAGGGTGCCACCTAAATGGTATGTGCCTAGACCTCCGCCATTAGAAGTTATGCCTGGGAGGTAGTCTTTAAATGTGTCGGGCCTTCGGGATGTTGCTCAAGCGAGTGAACATCAAGGTGCATTGACTTGAGGTGGAACTCAATAGTGTGATGGGTCTCCCCCATTGATTCCTGTGTGGTCTTTATGCATATATAAATGATTTAACTGATTATGCCATGCTTTTGTTCAACTCACTAGGCCCGTTTGGCCTAACACTTGTTTGGTTTGATATGTATCTCAGGTTCGAGCGGCGCGACCGCCAAGGAGGTTTAACCGGCCTTTAGATGTGAGCTTGGGAGCATTTTTGGGATGCCATTTTAGAAGACGGTCATTTTTGGAAGTGGATGACAACTGATTGTAATCTCATTTCTAGTTAGATCTTAGATTAGGAGATTGCCATATATCATTGCTTACTATTACAAACTTGTAATTAAACAGACATTTATTGTCCCCTTTTGGGTGAGCTAATGCTTGGCATTAAAGTGATTACCACATTTCCATTTCCCGGAAATTTTTGTTTGTCCCATTTTGGGGTGTTACACCCGCGCCATCATAGTTACCCGACCCAAGACATCCGTCCCATCCGTAAAGGCTTTGGACTACCTTTACCCACAACGATTCCCTCTCCGAAAGAAACCTCCACCACCATTTACACAAAAGAGCCCAATTCATTTCTTTTAGCCCCCCCTTTTTAAAACCCCCCAAGACCGACTCCCATTTAACCCATGCAACGGTTTTCTTTTTCGAGGCCATATAGATATCCACAATTTTTCCGTACCGCTTGAACATACTCTGTTGATCCAAGCTCTCTCAGTGATTTGATAACGACCCTCTTTTATACTTAGTGAAAATTACGTTTAATATGTATTAGTGTTTCACCATCAGCGATCAGACTGAGTCTGTTCAGTTATCGCTGATAGTCTTTCTTACAAACATTCATATGTATTAGTGTTACACTATCAGTGATCAGACTGAGTCTGTTCAGTTATCGCTGATAGTTCTGATGTAAACAGTAACGTAATCCCTGAAGACAAGTCTCGAGTAAACATATGTTCATATCTGAATCGAAGACGAAGCCACTGAACAAAGAGAAGTCTACTAGTGACCTGATGCGGATATCAGTGAAGCAAAGACAACTCTACTTATACGCGAAGGAACATGAGGAAAATCTTCAGCGATAGCTGAACCTCTATATATCTATGAAGAAAGAGATATTCAGCGATCAATCGATCACAAAGCTTATGCCTCAAGTTTCCTTTTGTCTTACCTTGCACAACCAGTACGATGTGTTAGAACGGACATATCTCTGCCACAAATCGTACAACAACTCTGTCAACTACACTGTTCATGATACGGCCGAAAGCATGTCTCCCAAAAGTCAGACTACCAAAGCCAATCACTGAATGACACGTGTAAAGTACCCTGCCATGCATTTAATGCATAGGGTATAAATAGAAAGATCACCTCTCCATCTGAGGGTGTGCTCTATTCTTGAACCAATATAGAAACCTTTGTTTTCTATACTTCTAAAACCCCTTTCTTTATATTCTTGTGCAACCATCTTAGTGTTTCTTAAGTTTGTTTAGATTGAGTCTGTCTTAATCTTATTCTGCAACAAACTTGTAAATTGTGTTTGATTTATCAATAAACAATTTATTAAACTTTAATTTCTGTGTTTGTATTCAACCCCCCCCCCCCTCTACAAACTTGTTAAGCACTTCCGGGACCAACAAGTGGTATCAGAGTAGACTGTTTAATCTGATAAACAAGATCTTGCTTTATTCTCTTCTTTGCTATTCTCAAATGGCACTTAACACAAACACTAACTACTATGATAATGGTTCTCTTTCTAAACCTCCTCGATTTAGCAGAGATAACTTTTCTCTATGGAAAAATCGAATGATGCTATTTCTTGAAGGTGCAGATCCTACTATACCTGAGTATATAGAAAATGGACCCTATGAACCTGTCAGAATTATAGCTGCAGTTCCAGCTACTGCCACCACTCCTGCTGTCCCTGAACGCTATGTAGTTAAGGAGATAAGACAGTGGAGTGATGAAGACAAAAAGAAGGTTGACATAGATGCAAGGGCAAAAACCATTATCTCAATGACTTTGCCTGATGAAGTTTTCCATTTCATCATGCATCTTAAAACTTCTAAAGAAATGTGGGAAACCATTCGTGTTCAATACGAAGGTACCACTGAAATCCAAGACACTCGAAAGATTAACTTGGTAAGACAGTATGAAAATTTCATCGCTGGTAAGAATGAATCTCTCTCTGACGTTCATCAGCGGTTTAACTGCTTAATCATTGACCTAAGAACCGTTGGTAGGACCTATTCTAATTCTGAGGTCCTAACAAAATTCTTAGAATGTCTTCCTGAATGCTGGGACAGTTATTCAATATGTCTTAAGCTGACAAAAGACTTAAATTCTCTTTCACTCAACACCTTATATGGAATATTGCTTAACTATGAGCAATCAAACCTTCTGAAGAAGAATCTTATAATAGATTCTAAAGACTCAAAAAGCACTCCTGTTGCTTTAGTCTCCTCAGAAATAATTCCATCTCAGCGATCTACTCTCACTATCACTGAGTTAGATTCTGAATCTGAGGATCTATCAGACCCTGATCTTTCAGAGTTTGATGACTCCTTAGCACTCTTGACAAACTCTTTTAAGAGATTTGCAAGAAAGATCAATTTCAAAAAAAATAAGCCTCTCTCTATCACTGACAAGCCAAAATCAACCCCTGTTGATAAGGCTTCTGCTACTTGCTATAACTGTGAAAAGATTGGACACTTTGCAAGTGAGTGCAGGTCAAAGAAAGTCTTCAAACCTTCTACCTCAAGAAGATCCAGCGATGACAAATACCTAAAGCTGAAAGACAAATATCAAAATCTGAAAAACTACAAGCAAAAAGGTAAAGGTCTCATTGCTGAAGAACATGACTGGGCTGAATCAGAAGAATCAAGTTCTGATGAAGAAGTCGCTAATCTTTGCCTCATGGATGAGATTAAAGAAGAAGTGGAAGAACCAGCTGAAACTTCTATGACCTATATTTGGTTCTACTAACCCATCTTTGTGTACTCGCTTCGCTGAAAGAATGAAGAAAGAATACAAAATGAGTATGATGGGTGAGCTGACATATTTTCTTGGTCTTCAGATCAAACAATCTGACAGAGATACTTTTATCAGCCAAGGTAAGTATGTTAAAGATATGCTGAAGAAGTTTGATCTTACACAAACTTCAGCGATGAAAACTCCTATGGCACCTCCCCTGACACTTAACAAAGATCCATCTAGAAAACCTGTTAATGTCACTGCATATAGAGGAATGATAGGCTCCCTGCTGTATCTTACAGCGAGCCGACCTGACATAATGTACTCTACTTGTTTATGTGCAAGCTATCAATCTGAACCCAAGGAATCCCATCTGATCGCTGTTAAGAGAATTTTCAGATATATGAAAGGAACTCCTAAGGAATCCCATCGGTCTTTGGTATCCCAAAGACTCAGGGTTCGATTTAACTGGTTATTCTGATAGTGATTTTGCAGGTTGTAAACTTGATAGAAAGAGCACCACTGGTGGATGTCAAC
Source organism: Arctium lappa (assembly GCA_023525745.1). NCBI lineage: Eukaryota > Viridiplantae > Streptophyta > Magnoliopsida > Asterales > Asteraceae > Arctium > Arctium lappa. The sequence goes on along the minus strand of CM042056.1, from coordinate 11,872,093 downwards.
TCTTAGGAGGTGTCAGGATCGAATTCTTAACAAGAATAAATTCTCAGAAACTAATATCAAAGAAGTTTGCGGAATAACACTTTGATATTCAATAAAACAGTAAACCAAAACAGTATATAATCAACAACTTGTAAACTTGTATTGAATGCTTGAAGTTACAAGATTAAACACACAACCTCAATATTGATGAACAGGCTCACCAATACGAATTCTACTTCTCTAGAATTAGGATCTATGCCTTGAGGTTGATTCTCTCTAAAAACTTAGAATGAATGAATTAATTGATCTCATAAAAACTATTCTATCAAATCTGTACATATACTGAACAAAAAGATAATTACAATAAATAAAATATCTTCAGTATATCTTCCATCATTATCTTCAAACCTTCCATGAATATCTTGATTCTTTCCAGCTGTCATCCTTTCCATCCGGATCTTCAAGTCATAAGCAGCACTAACTATGCTCAGCAGCATTAACTTCTTCAAGCAACATTAACTTGGTCTTAGCAGCATTAACTACTAAGCAACACTAACCACTAGCAGTACTAACTAGCTAAGCAGTACTAACTTTGTTAAAGCAGCACTAACTTTGACTAGCAGTATTAATTCTACTAGCAGTAGTAATACTCAGCAGTATTAACTTTGAAGACTTCTAGCAGTAGTAATTCTGAACTAGCAGCATTAACCATACTTGAGCTTTTCTTCAGTTCCCAACAATCTCCCCCTAACTTGACTTTTAGGAAAAAAAATCAAGTTCTTCAGAATTGATCTTCAAGATGCTTTCAACACTTCAGATTCAGTTTCCCAAGTTTGAATCTAAGCCCAAACTTTGATTGAAAGTTCTTCTCACCATAATCTTGGCCATCTCTAAATCCTTTGTGCATACTAGTGTAGCCTTCAACATCCCTTCTAACTTCTCTTTGCTATGCTCATAAATTCTATCTACCAGGTAGTATTCATGATAACAATTGTCAATAGTAATCATGTATACCCCACAGTTTTCAAAAAGTATCCATTTATCAATCTTCTTGAATATAAACTCATGCTGATGATCTTTAATCCTATAAGCCACCCTTTCTGGATCAAACATCATGCACAAGTATTCCATTGCTATCTTGAGAAAATTCTCTTCAGTCCCTTTCAACACAGGCTCATAGAGTTTTATCCCCACTTTGTATAATTCTTCTATGTCAGCTCTTGAACAACTTCTGACAACTCTCCCCCATGTTGAATATGCTTCAAATGAACCATCAGCTCTTTTTATTCTGAAGAAGTCCTTTCCATTATCTCTTAGAATGTCCTAGAAGGTAATCTCAGGAGCTTTCATAGATATTGGAACAACCTTCAAAGGTTCTACTATTGTCATGTAGAGATCCATACTCTCAACAATTTGCTTATTGGACTGCTCTGGACTTTGCACAGGTTCTGTTGGAGATGTGACTGAAGGTTCTGCTTCCTTTTCAGTTTCTTCCACCCTTGGCCTTTTCAACTGCCTTTTTGAAGCAATCGACTTCACTCTCTTTCCAGACTTGGCTTCTATATCAACACCCTCATGTTCTTCCTTCTTCTCTTCAGCTTTGTCTTTTGAGGGTGTGGTCTTCTCAGGGAATGGTTGTTGGATGTTGAGATCATGTCTCTCTTTCATCCTTCTTTCTGCTTCTTCCCTTTGAGAGGTATCCCCTTGGAGCTTTGCCATTTCCTTCCTGTAGAGCTCCTCAACTTGACTGTATGCCATGTTGGTGAACATCTCCCCCTTGACTCCAATTGCATCTTTCAGGAAATTTATCATCTTTCTTCTTTCCTGATTGGCCAAAAAGGTCTTGGAGGGTTGTCTTTTCTGCTTCATCATTGCATCTTTTTAACTTGAAGTTTCTTGGTCTGAGCTGCTTCTTTTATGCTTTTCTGATATTCTGCATTCAACTTTCTGGCCATGATCTTTGCAAGTTCTCTGTCTGTTTCTGTTTGCAACTGTTCCTCCTTTTCCATTTGGTCTTGAAGCTGCTTTGCTATTGCCTCATCCATTTCAATCTGAGACTTCTTCTTTGTAGGCAGTTCAGCTTCTTCAACCATCTTTTCTTTTCCTTTTCCCTTTATATCCTTCAAGACTTCCTTCTCTTTTTGCTTCTTTGAGATCCCTTCTTCATTAATGACTACTCCCTTGGCCTTTTGAGTAGCCTTAGTGTTAGGATCGAATTCTCAACAAGAATTAATTCTCAGAAACAATATCAAAGAAGTTTGCGGAATAACACTTTGATATTCAATGAAACAGTAATCACAAACAGTAAATATGAATAACAAACTGTAAACTTGTATTGAATGATTAAAATCACAAGATTACACACTCAACCTCAATCTTGAAGAACAGACTCTTTCAAGACGAATTCTACTTCTCTAGAGTTAGGATCTATGCCTTGAGGTTTATTTCTCTCTAGAACTTAGAATGAATTTTAATAATCCTAAACTATTCTATACATTCTATACATATACTAATCAAAAGATAATTACAATAAATAAAAATATCTTCAGTATATCTCTAAGCCTTCCATAATCTTTAGTCCATCCAGCTGTTATCCTTCCATGCGAATCTCCATCTTATAAGCAGTATTAATCTTTAGCAGCATTAATCTCTTCTAGCAACATTAACTACTAAGCAACACTAACTACTAGCAGTACTAACTAGCTAAGCAATACTAACTTTGTTCAAGCAGCACTAACTTTGACTAGCAGTATTAATTCTACTAGCAGTAGTAATACTCAGCAGTATTAACCTTGAAGTCTTCTAGCAGTAGTAACTCTGAACCAACAGCATTAACCATACTTGGTAAATTCTTCAGTTCCCAACAATCTCCCCCTAACTTGACTTTTAGGAAAAGAAGTCAAGTTCTTCAGATGCTCCCAAAATCTTCATTGATCTACTCCAATGTTAGGATCCAGTCCCATACTCTGATTGATAGTTCTCTGAATTAGGTACTTTGCCATTTCTGAATTTGGTACACAACCCAACTTCTTATTCAACATGGCATGAAGCTTTAGGTTTGTGTGATTGTAGACCCTATCCACCAAGTAGTACTCCATGTGAAAAGTATCCAGTGCCAGTTCATATACTCCACTCCTTTCATAGAGAGTCCATCCTCTAACAGTTTTGAACACATCTCTGATTAAGTGATTCACTGCTTCTGGATTGAATAACATGCACAAGTATTCCATGACCAGCTTCACTATAGGTAACCCTGGAGCTGTCAACTGATCTGCATAAACTTTCATCCCCACTTCAAACATTTCTTCCAAATCAGATCTTGAACACTCTCTAACAATTTTGTTCCAGGTGCTGTAGACTTCATACTTCTCATCCTTTCTTTTCAATCTGATGTACTCTTTGCCATCCACCTCCATAGTATCCCAGTGGATAACTTCAGGAGGTTTAAATCCAACAGGTTCAGCTGAAATGGGCTTTGGAATTTTATCCATTACCACCATGTACATGTTTACATCTGAACTCTGTGGTACTTCCTGAGATTTAGCTTCATTCTGAGGTGCCTCTTCTTCTTCAGCATCCTTTTGCTCTTCTTCTACTCTAGGCTTCTTTACACTCTTCTTTCTTTTAGCCATCATTTTGGTTCTTTTCAGAGTCTTTTGAACTTGCTCTAAAGTAGCTTCCTTCTTCTTTTCTTCCTTGTTCTCTGCCTTTTCTTTGATAGGAGTTCCCTCTTCACTTTCAGGGAATGGTTGATTGATATTCACATCATGTCTCTCCTTGGCCTTCTTTTCAAACTCCATTCTATCCTTTTCATTACTCTTCAGCTTCCCCATTTCTTTTTCATAAAGATCCTTGATTTGATCAAAAGTCATCTTCATAAACATTTCTTTCTTTACCCCAATTGCACTCCTCAAGAAAGTTATCATTTTGTTTCTTTCCTAAGTTGCAAGGTAAGTTTGTGAAGGTCTTCTCTTCTTAGCACTTGATTTGGCTATCATAGCCTTTCTTAAGCTGATTGCCCTTTGCTTAGCTTTCTCTGTTTCAAGCCCTTTCTGATAAGCTTCATTTAATTCATTTGCATGTGCTCTGGCTATTTCTCTGTCTTTCTCCACTTGCTCTTTCTCTGCTTGATCTAATTCTTCTTGCATTTTCTTGGCTAATGCTTCATCTGATTCAACCATCTTTTGCCTTTTAGTTGGTTGATCAGCTTCTATTATCTTCTCTTTTCCTTTTCTTTTTGCATCTTCAGCCATTTCTTTCTTTTCTGTTCCTTTTGCTCCCCCTTCATTTATGACCACTCCCTTTGCTTTGGGAGTGTCATTCTTTTCTTTGATGAGCATTTCAGCTACTTCAATCTCTGTTGGTGATAACTCTGTTACTGCTGCTTGTTCTGAGTTTCTTTCAGTTTCTGCTTCTAGCTCCCCCTCAATACTGTTCTTCTCCCCATCATGCTCCCCCTCAACTTTTTCTTTTTCCTCATCTAGGTTTACTTTAGCCTCTGACTCCCCCTTTTTGGGAGCATTAGACCCTGGTTCCCTTCTCTTTAGCACAAACTGTTTCCTTCTCTTCTTTTGAATCAGCCTGGTCACCATCTTCTTTAGTTTTGCAATCAGGACTTGTTGTGACAGGATCACCAACTTCATCTCCTCTATGTCTTTTCCTTGTTTCATAACATCTAGGTTGATGTTTCCCATTGTATCCATCAATTCCTGGTAGTTATATCTGTCCTCACCTTCTCTAGAAGTGTTACCCTCTTTTGAAGGATCATTGGATCTTTTAGTAGTGGAAGTCTTCTGCCTAGCAGAAGCATTATCCACCCCCGTGGTTTCTTGGCACCAAGGACCTTTGAATGATTGCTCATTCAAAGTTGCCATGGGGGAGGTCTTATTGATGTTACCACTTTCCTCCTCTGTGCTAGCAGGAGTAGTGGCAGCCTCATCACCCATATGCTCTTCCTCCTCCTCAGAGAGCACCTCCTTGGGGTTGGGAGACACCCCTTTGGTTTCCCTATTGATATTCCCTAAAGGAGAATTCTCCCTTAGAGGGCTTAAAGGCTTGGGGGTTGATGGTACAAGAAGGGAATGAGCCTTCTTTACCTGTTTCCTCTTGTATGTTTGGGTAATAGGTGAGGTTGGTTTTTCAAGAAGGGACTGGGGGATAGATTTAGAGTGGGAAGGTTGGGATTGGCTAGCAGTAGGATGGTCTAATGGGGGCCTTGACCCTGCTGCCATACCTTCATTGGTTTGGGACACCACCATCATTGTAGAGAACAATGGGGTGTCTACTCCTTCCGAGTCCCCAACAGATCTTCTCATATTTGAGAAAACCTTGCCTTTAGGGGGTTTTGGTACATATATTCCATCAGAATGAGGAATATCCGTCAATTCATGGTTGATTACTGCTTAGACAAACCTGGGATACATATAAAAGCTCTTTTTGTTTCCCATGTTTGAGACAAGATCACTGAAAAGCTCTTTTTGTTTCCAATGGGCCTCCATATCCCATTCTTGTAAGATTAGAGAACAGTTCATCGTTTGGGATAGAAGTTATACCAGAGGCATCGTCTAGACGTAGACTGATGCGAATAATCTCTTCAGTAACTGTTAGTGTTTTTTCACAGACCCTTGTCTTGATCATTTGCACACCATTCTCAGCGACAATGGTGGCATTTGCCCAGAACTGCCTTTGATGCTCAATATAGATTGAAGGCGATACAGTAAGAGCATGAGCAATATGGCTTGACTTGAGAAAATCCACAATCTGATGAAATCCTGCAGCTTGCTTTGGCTTTTGTAGCATCGCGATCTCATTGTGTTCATCGATGAATGCCATGGATGCCATTGATCTTAGTGAAAAACTTGCCTGAAAACTTCGAGTCTTGAGAGAGAAAGGGTTTAGAGCGCAAGTGAACAGTATGCAAAGAGTCGTTATGAACTTTTAGGCGGGCAAAGGGTATTTATAGTATTCGGAACATAAGCAGTATTAACCTAGAGCAGTATTAACGGACAAACAGTATTAACTAACTAGCAGTATTAACTGCGAGCAGTATTAACTAACTAGCAGTATTAACATTAACTAACTAGCAGTATTAACTGCGAGCAGTATTAACTAACTAGCAGTATTAACCGCGAGCAGTATTAACCGCGAGCAGTATTAACCGCGAGCAGTATTAACCGCGAGCAGTATTAACCGCGAGCAGTATTAACCGCGAGCAGTATTAACCGCGAGCAGTATTAACCGCGAGCAGTATTAACCGCGAGCAGTATTAACTGCTAGCAGTATTAACTAACTAGTAGTATTAACTGCGAGCAGTATTAACCACTAGCAGTATTAACCACTAGCAGTATTAACCATACTTACTCTTTGAAGCTTAGGCTGAATTGAGTACTGCTATGTATGCCCTGCAAAGGAAGATTAGTAACACCAAGAATCTATATTATTCAGGTATTTAACCACTTTTTGAGAGGATGCTTATTCAGAGTTGATCATTCCCACACTTGTTACCAAGAAAGTGAATCTACCCACATCAAAAGCTTTGGTGAATAGATCAGCAAACTGGTTGTCAGTATGAACTTTTACAACTTGAATAAGTTTCTTTTCATTACAGTCTCTTATGAAGTGATACCTGATCTCAATGTGCTTTGTCTTAGAGTGCTTGACAGGATTATTCACAATGCTGATAGCACTGCTATTATCAATAAAAATTGGAGTGTGTAGAAAGGTTACCCCATAGTCCAGCATTTGATTCTGAATCCATAAGACTTGAGAGCAGCAACTTGCAGCTGCTATGTACTCTGCCTCTGTTGTAGATGTGGACACTGTGGTTTGTTTCTTGCACTGCCATGAAACTAGTCTAGCACCCAAAAACTGACATCCTCCAGAAGTAGATTTTCTGTCCAAGTTTGCCCCACCTAGATCACTGTCTGAGTATGCTATTAGGTCAAAGGGTGAGTCATGAGGATACCAAAGTCCCAATCTGGGTTGCCCTTTGAGATATCTGAATATCCTCTTAACAGCTTGAAAGTGAGCTTGCTTTGGCCTAACTTGGAATCTTGCACATACACAGACTGGAAACATTATATCTGGCCTTGATGTTGTGAGATACATGAGAGAGCCAATCATGGATCTATAATAATGCACATCCATATCCTCCCCCTCAAGATCTGCAGTTATTTGCTTGTGTGTCTCCATAGGTGTGCTGGCAGGTTTTGAATCTGAGAAACCGAACTTGGTTAGAATGTCCTGCACATACTTGGATTGACAGATGAAGATGCCATCTGACTTCTGTTGAACTTGGAGTCCAAGGAAGAAAGTAAGTTCCCCCATGGAACTCATTTTGAACCTTTGATGCATTAGTTCCTCAAACTCCTTGCACATGTTGTCTCTTGTAGATCCAAAGATAATGTCATCAACATAGATTTGGACCAGCAAGATATCCTTCTTCTTTCTCTTGATAAATAGAGTCTTATCAATGACTCCTCTTTCAAAGCCATTTTCCAAGAGATAGGATGACAGAGTGTCATACCATGCTCTTGGAGCTTGATGCAGTCCATAAAGAGCTTTCTTCAATTTGTATACCCTGTCTGGATAGCTTGGGTTTTCAAACCCTGGTGGTTGACAGACATATACCTCTTCTTCAATTGAGCCATAGAGAAAAGCACTTTTTACATCCATTTGATAGACTTTGAAGTTCATGTAAGAAGCATAGGCTAGGAATAATCTGATTGCTTCTATCCTAGCCACAGGTGCAAAAACTTCTTCATAATCTATACCCTCTTCTTGAGTATACCCTTGAGCCACCAGCCTTGCTTTGTTCCTTATGACAATTCCTCTTTCATCTCTCTTGTTCCTGAAAATCCACTTAGTGCCAATTGCTCTGTGTCCTTTAGGAAGGTCTACTAGATCCCATACATCTTGTAGCTTGAACTGTAACAGTTCTTCTTGCATTGCTTCTATCCAACTAGATTCTTTCATTGCATCATGTGCCTTTTTAGGCTCAAGCTGGGATAGAAAACAAGAAAGCACTGTATGCTGTTGATCTTGCATTTCTTGAAGCCTGCTTTGATGTCTAGTCATCATAGGAGAGGATATATCTCCTATTACCAGATGTGGAGGATGATTCTTTTGAACTCTGGTGTTATGACTAGGTTCTTCATTAAGTCCAGCCTCTAGATTAGAGTCATGTAACTCAACTGAAGTGTTTTCAGCAGCTACTTCTGATTCTTTATTTTCTTGAGTCTCCTCATCTCTAGTTTCTTCTTCACTCTGACTTGGTCCAGTAGATGGTTCCTTTTCATAGTCTTCAACAGAATTCACTGTGGGTATGGGAAATATCACAGATTTAGATATACTTTCTTGAACTTCTGTGGTCCCTGATCCTCCACTTCCTGAACCTGCATAATCACTACTGAAACCAAAAGAGTTAGTTAGTGAATCAATGTCAAATAGCCACTAAGGACCAGTTCCAATAGGATTTGGTGTGTTTTCATTGCATTTGACATTGTCACTTTCTTCAATTATTCTAGAAGATGAGTTAAAAACTCTGTAGGCCTTACTCTGAGATGAATACCCAACAAGAAATCCATCATCTGCTTTGCTATCAAACTTACCTAAGTGAGATTTGGTATTGAGAATTGTACAAGGACACCCAAAAGGTTTGAAAAATCCAATGAAAGGTTTTCTTTTATTTAAAAGCTCATATGGTGTCTTGTTCTTTGGCTTAACTACTAGAACTCTGTTTTGGACATAGCAGGCAGTATTAACTGCTTCAGCCCAGAAGGTAATTGGCAGTTTTGAATCAGCCAACAGAGATCTAGCAGCCTCTATTAGTGTCCTATTTCTCCTTTCAGCAACACCATTCTGTTGAGGAGTCCTAGGAGCACTATATTGTCTCTCAATGCCTTTTTCTTCACAAAAGGTGTTTAGATCAAGATTTTTGAATTCAGTCCCATTATCTGATCTAATGACTTTTACTTTTTGATTAGTTTGGTTTTCAATTCTCAGGATAAAGGATTTGATCAGTCCACTTGTCTCATCCTCAGTCCTTAGAAAATATACCCAGGTAAATCTAGAGTAATCATCAACAATAACCAAGCAGTAAGATTTCTTGCCTATACTCATAACATTTGTAGGACCAAACAGATCCATATGCAGTAACTGGAGACAAGAAGAAATTGAATTGATCTCTTTGGTCTTATGAGAAGTTTTGTGCTGTTTGCCTTTAAGACATGCAACACAATGATCATCACATGAAAATACTTTGGAAGGTAAACCTCTTACAAGATTGTTTTTGACAAGTTTGTTCATTGTCTTGAAGTTCATGTGACACATCCTTCTGTGCCAAAGAGAGGATTCATCTACAGAAGCTTTTGAAACAAGACAATTTAGAGATGAATCACTGTCAACATTGTCCATATCTAGACAGTAAACATTGTCCTTTCTTGGAGTTCTAAGTAGTATCATGCTTTCATCAACTACCTTGAACCCTGGAGCAAGGATCATACACTCATTATTTGTAAATAATATACTATGTTGTTTGTCACATACCTGTGATACACTTAACAGGTTGTACTTCAATTGATCAACATAGTAGACATCCTCAAATGTCATCTTACCTTTGGTGACATTACCTTTTCTACTTATTTTACCACCAGTAAGATTATCTCCAAATGCAACATGTCCTCCATTGATATGCTTGAAATCCTGAAGGCATGACATGTTGCCTGTCATGTGCCTAGAGCAACCACTATCAACATGCCATATGCTCTTTCCTTTGAGCTGTTGGTTGCCCTGCACATATGATAAAACAGTTAGTATGAAATAGGAACCCAAGCCAAAGTGGTCTTGGGTACCCCTTTCTCATCAAAATACTTGCATTCTTTCTTGACAAGATTTTTGAACTTTAACTCCTCATTCTTGGAGTACTTTGTCACAATAATAGGCTTGGAAACATTTTTGCTAGAAGCAGTACTGGTTTTAGAAGTACTAACTGCCTTAGCAGCACTTGCATGCTTAGCAGTACTAACCTTGTTAGAAGTAGTAACTGTGTTAGCAGCAGTAACTGTGTTGGCAGTATTAACCTTTGAAGAGGTACTAACAGTATTAGCAGCATTAATATTTTCAGCAGTACTAACACAGGTAGCAGCAGTAATACTTCCAGCAGCACTAACCCTGTCAGCAGTACTAACAGTTTTAGTGCTTCTAGGCACCCACATTTTGACACTTTCTTTTAAAATCTTTTTCTTCATGGGGCCTTTACTTTCACCATGTTTCTTTATCACATGTTTCTTCCCATCCTTCCTATAACCAATAGGTTTTTGCACAAATCTTTGAAAGGTCATCTGTTGGTTAGTAGGGTTAAAGAAGCAATATTTAGCCAAATGATTTAACTTGCCACATATGAAACAAGGTTTTGGTCTATTGATTTTACTCAGATCAACTCCTTGCTTCTGAGCCCATTGATTATTCCAGTTTATTTGATTTCCTCTTTTTAAACCAGAATTTAGGCTCTTGGCTTTACTGCAAGCACACTGTTTACAAGATCCAGGATTCACAACCGTGGTTTGTTTGTAATGGACCTTGTTATCCTTTCCTTTGGTCTTCTCTATCTCCTTGGACTTGACCCAGATTTTCCCACATCCCTCATTGGTGATAATGTTGTTTTCTAATGGGATCTCTTTACTCACATCATTATCCCTATACTCACTGGCTTCTTTCTCAGTCAAATCCTTAAGTACTACCTCATCCAAATGATCTATCTTAAAAGCTTTCTCAGATAAGTCCTTTTTCTTCTTGGTTTCTAACAAGTATGAAGTAGGAGAGATATAGTTGTTGTTGTAAGGAGGAGGTGTATTGTTGTATCCAATACCAGGCTTCATCTTATCATGAATCTGAGCCTTTAGAAGAGAATCCATTGCTTTTGAAGCATATGAAAACTTTTCTATGTCAAGTTTAACTTTAGACAATTCCTCTTTCAGCCTATCACTCTCTTCTAAGGATTTAGACAGTTTGGTCTCTAACTCATTCTTTTCCCACTTCCAATAGTTTGTGTCATAAGAGTGTTGAAGTTCATTAGCTTGAAAGCTTTTGATTTGCTCTTCAAATCTCTCTACTATCAACACATAATCTCTTCTGTCCTTTTCTAATCTTTTGAGATCATCACACATACTTTGATTGTGATCCCTGTATCTTTTGACAGTGTCTATGCAAGATTGAGTGCAAAGATTAGAAATTACCTCAGAGGGGAGATCAGAGACTTCTGCCATAAGAGATTGATTCTGAATGGCTTCCTCAGCTTGATCACTCCAGTCAAATCCCATTCCTTGTTGAGAAACAAGGGCTTGAGCAGGATTCTTGTTTTGATTGTAGCCTCCATTCTGAACTTGTTGTCCTCCATTCTGAGCTTGTTGGTGGTTGTTGTTTGGACCAACACTCCTGCACTCTCTAGCAAAGTGTCCTTTCATGTGACACTTATAGCACTCCACCTTAGTCTTGTCAAAACCAGCTCCATCTTCTCTTCTTTGAGATAAATTGTTCCTTCCTGTTCTTTTAATAAACTTTTTCATCCTCATAGATAACATGGCCATCTGCCATTTAATGTCCATCTCCTCCAGGTCATCAGGGTGAAGTTGATCCAGATCATCATTAATTAACGAATTGTTGCTGGACAAAAAGGCTTCAAAGATAGTTCCAGTGCCTTTTTCTGAATTTACTCCACTGGCAGTACTAACTGCTTCAGGGTTAGCAGTAGTATCAGTGGATGCTGAAAGAAGTGCATCATTGTGGATATAACCAGTGGGCTTCTTCTTGGTTTCTACCTCAGTTTCAAAAACTCTTAGATCATTGTATAGATCATCAAGTTCTTTCTCTTCCAGATTGTCACTCTGTCTATATGAGACAGTGTAGATAGTCCATTCATCCCCAAGAGATCTGAGGAACTTTCTGTTGACATCATCTTGTTCCATCTTCACTCCTACAGTAGCCAGTTCACCAATGAGTTTGTTGAACCTATCAAAAGTTTGAGTCATAGACTCATTCTTTGAGGAAGTGAAGTTCTTATACTGCTGCTTTAGAACATCTCTTTGATTTATTTTGATGCTCTTAGTTCCAGCAAATCTTTTCTCTAGAGCATTCCAGAGAATCTGAGCATCAGTGCAGTTGCAAAATTGATGCTGATATTCATTGGGGATGGCCAGGAGCAGAGTGCTCAAGGCCTTCATCTCTGTCTGTCTGATCTTCCTCTCACCATCTGTCTTTGGTGGAGGTCTTTTCCCATCTGGTCCTATCCTTCCAGCTTCAGAAGGACCATTCTCAATGATATCCCACATTGAGTAGTCAGTGAGAAGAATATATTGTCTGATTCTGATCTTCCACATGTCAAACTCACTAGGTTTGAGCATTGGAACCTTAGAGACCAAAGTACTGCTTGATTCTGTAAGATTTTCCATGATGAATAGATGTTTCTGTCTCCCCCTCAACTTCAACTTCCTTTACAGTTGAGCTTTCTTTCTCTGTTTCTCCTTCTGGCATCTCCCCCTTGTTGAAAGAATCTTGAACATTTGCCCTCTTCTTCAGCACAAATTGCTTCTTTTTCTTTTTAAGTACCAATCTTGTTACCAATTTCTTTAGTTTGGTGATCTGAACTTGTTGAGATAGAATAACCAGTTTCAGCTCTTCAATCTCTTTCCCATGTTTGATGACATCCATATTGATGTTGCCCATTGTTTCCATCAATTCATTATAGTCATATCTGTCCTCACCTTCTCCAGGAGTGTTACCCCCTTTTGAAGGATCATAGGATCTTTTAGTAGTGGAAGTCTTCTGCCTAGCAGAAGCACTGTCCACCCCCTTGGTTTCTTGGCACCGGGGACCTTTGAATGATTGCTCATTCAAAGTTGCCATGTGGAAGGTCTTAGAGATGTTACCACTATCCTTCTCTGTGCTAGCAGAAGTAGTGGCAGCCTTCTTACCCATATGCTCTGCCATCTCCTTAGAGAGCACCTCCTGAGGGTTGGGAGACACCCTGTTGGTTTCCCTTTGGATATTCTCTAAGGGAGAATTCTCCCTTAGAGGGCTTAAAGGCTGAGTGGGTGAAGGTACAAGAAGGGAAGGAGCCTTCTTTACCTGTTTTCTTTGATAAGTGTGGGTGATTGGTGAAGTTGGTTTTTCAAGAAGAGACTGAGGAATTGATTTAGAGTGGGAAGGTTGGGATTGGCTAGCAGTGGGTTGGTCTAATGGGGGCATTGACCCTGCTACCATACCTTCATTGGTTTGGGACACCACCATCATTGTAGAGAACAATGGGGTGTCTACTTCTTCCGAGTCCCCAACAGATCTTCTCATATTTGAGAAAACCTTGCCTTTAGGGGGTTTTGGTACATATATTCCATCAGAATGAGGAATATCCGTCAATTCATGGTTGATTACTGCTTAGACAAACCTGGGATACATATAAAAGCTCTTTTTGTTTCCCATGTTTGAGACAAGATCATTGAAAATCATTTGTGAAAAATTGTACCTTCTGGCAGTGGCCAAACAGACCAAAGCATAAGCAATGGGACTGCTGAACTCACTCCATCCAGTAGTCTTTTTAGAAATGCAGTGCATCAAGGTATGAACAAGAAAACGCCATTGGGGTGAGAATTTAGCTTTTGAGAACTTAAAAATACCCAATGGGCCTCCATACCCCATTCTTGTAAGAGTAGAAAACAGTTCATCATTAGGGATAGAATTTATACCAGAGGCATCGTCTAGACGTAGACTGATGCGAATTACCTCTTCAATAACTGTTAATGGTTTTTCACAGACCCTTGTCTTGATCATTTGCACACCATTCTCAGCAACAATGGTGGCATTAGCCCAGAACTGCCTTTGATGCTCGATATAGATTGATGGAGACACTATCAGAGCATAGGCAATATGGCTTTGTTCAGAAAATCCACTATCTGATGAAATCCTGCAGCTTGCTTTGGCTTTTGTAGCATCGCGATCTCATTGTGCTCGTCGATGAATGCCATGGATGCCATTGAACTGGGATGTTCTTGCCTGAAAAACTTGGTACTTGAGAGAAAAGGGTTAGAGCACAAGTGAACAGTATGCAAAGAGTCGTTATGAACTTTTAGGCGTGCAAAGGGTATTTATAGTATTCGGGACATAAGCAGTATTAACCTAGAGCAGTATTAACCGAGAGCAGTATTAACCGAGAGCAGTATTAACTACTAGCAGTATTAACTAACTAGCAGTATTAACTAACTAGCAGTATTAACTGAGAGCAGTATTAACTACTAGCAGTATTAACTAACTAGCAATATTAACTGAGAGCAGTATTAACTACTAGCAGTATTAACTAACTAGCAGTATTAACTGAGAGCAGTATTAACTACTAGCAGTATTAACTGTGCACTGGCAGTATTAACTATACTTACTCCTTTAATCTTGCGAAACACTGAGTACTACTATACATATCCTGAAAACGAAGATTATTAACACCAAGAATAAACAATATACAGGTATAGAACCACTTTTTGAGAAGGGGCTTATTCAGAGTTGATCATTCCCACACTTGTTACCAAGAAGGTGAATCTACCCACATCAAAAGCTTTAGTGAATAGATCAGCAAACTGGTTATCAGTGTGAACTTTTACAACTTGAATAAGCTTCTTTTCATTACAGTATCTTATGAAGTGATACCTGATCTCAATGTGCTTTGTCTTTGAGTGCTTGACAGGATTATTCACAATGCTAATAGCACTGCTATTATCAATAAAAATTGGAGTGTGTAGAAAGGTTACCCCATAATCCAGCATTTGATTCTGAATCCATAAGACTTGAGAACAGCAACTTGCAGCTGCTATGTACTCTGCCTCTGTTGTAGATGTGGATACTTTGGTTTGTTTTTTGCACTGCCATGAAACTAGTCTTGCACCCAAAAACTGACATCCTCCAGAAGTAGATTTTCTGTCCAAGTTTGCTCCACCTAGATCACTATCTGATTATGCAAGTAGGTCAAAGGATGAGTCATGAGGATACCAAAGTCCCAATCTGGGTTGCCCTTTGAGATATCTGAATATCCTCTTAACAGCTTGATAGTGAGATTGCTTTGGCCTAACTTGGAATCTTGCACATACACAGACTGGAAACATTATATCTGGCCTAGAGGCTGTAAGATACATGAGAGAGCCAATCATGGATCTATAATGATGAACATCCATATCCTCCCCCTCAAGATCTGCTGTTATCTGCTTGTGTGTCTCCATAGGTGTGCTAGCAGGTTTTGAATCTGAAAACCCAAACTTGGCTAGAATATCCTGCACATACTTGGACTGACAGATGAAAATTCCATCTGACTTCTGTTGAACTTGGAGTCCAAGGAAGAAAGTAAGTTCCCCCATGGAACTCATCTTGAACCTCTGATGCATTAGTTCCTCAAACTCCTTGCACATGTTGTCTCTTGTTGATCCAAAGATAATATCATCAACATAGATTTGGACCAGCAAGATATCCTTCTTCTTTCTCTTGATGAACAGAGTCTTATCAATGACTCCTCTTTCAAAGCCATTTTCCAAGAGATAGGATGACAGAGTGTCATACCTTGCTCTTGGAGCTTGATGTAGTCCATAAAGTGCTTTCTTCAATTTGTATACCCTGTCTGGATAGCTTGGGTTTTCAAACCCTGGAGGTTGACAGACATATACTTCTTCTTCAATTGAACCATAAAGAAATGCGCTTTTCACATCCATTTGATAGACTTTGAATTTCATGTAGGAAGCAAAAGCCAGGAATAATCTAATTGCTTCTATCCTGGCCACAGGTGCAAATACTTCATCATAGTCTATTCCCTCTTCTTGTGTATATCCTTGAGCCACCAGCCTTGCTTTATTCCTTATCACTATACCTCTTTCATCTCTCTTATTCCTGAAGACCCATTTTGTTCCTATTGCCCTTTGGCCTTTAGGAAGGTCTACCAGATCCCAAACATCTTGCAGCTTGAACTGCAGTAGCTCTTCTTGCATGGCTT
Source organism: Arctium lappa (assembly GCA_023525745.1). NCBI lineage: Eukaryota > Viridiplantae > Streptophyta > Magnoliopsida > Asterales > Asteraceae > Arctium > Arctium lappa. Next base: position 11,856,099 of record CM042056.1, on the reverse strand, counting down.
CTATCCAACTGGATTCTTTCATAGCATCATGTGCCTTTTTAGGCTCAAGCTGGGATAAAAAGCAAGATAGCACTGTGTGTTGTTGGTCTTGCATTTCTTGAAGCCTACTTTGATTTCTAGTCATCATAGGAGAGGATATATCTCCTATTACCAGCTGTGGAGGATGATTCTTGTGTATTCTGGTGTGATGACTAGGTTCTTCATTAAGTTCCACCTCTAGATTAGAGTCATTCACTTCAACTGAAGTGTTTTCAGTAGCTACTTCTGGTTCTTTATTGTCTTGAGTCTCCTCATCTCTACTTTCTTCTTCACTTTGACTTGGTCCAGTAGATGGTTCCTTTTCACAGTCTTCAACAGGGTCCACTGTGGGTATGGGAAAGATCACAGATTGAGATATACTTTTTTGAACTTGTGTAGTCCCTGATCCTCCACTCCCTGAACCTGCATAATCATCACTACTGAAACCAAAAGAGTTAGTTAGTGAATCAATGTCAAATAGCCACTGAGGACCAGACCCAACTGGATTTGGTGTGTTCTCATTGCATTTGACATTGTCACTTTCTTCAATTATTCTGGAAGAAGAGTTAAACACTCTGTAAGCCTTACTCTGAGATGAGTAACCAACAAGAAATCCATCATCTGCTTTGCTATCAAACTTACCTAAGTGAGATTTGGTATTGATAATTGTACAAGGACACCCAAAAGGTTTGAAAAAACCAATGAAAGGTTTTCTTTTATTTAAAAGCTCATATGGGGTCTTGTTCTTTTGCTTGACCACTAGAACTCTGTTTTGAACATAACAAGCAGTATTAACTGCTTCAGCCCAGAAGGTAATTGGCAGTTTTGAATAAGCCAACAGAGATCTAGCAGCCTCTATTAGTGTCCTATTTCTCCTTTCAGCAACTCCATTCTGTTGAGGAGTCCAAGGAGCACTATATTGTCTCTCAATGCCTTTCTCTTCACAAAATGTGTTTAGATCAAGATTTTTAAACTCAGTCCCATTATCTGATCTAATGACTTTTACTTTTTGATTAGTTTGGTTTTCAATTCTTAGGATAAAGGATTTGATCAGTCCACTTGTCTCATCCTTAGTCCTTAGAAAATATACCCAGGTAAATCTAGAGTAATCATCAACAATAACCAAGCAGTAAGATTTCTTGCCTATACTCATAACATTTGTAGGACCAAACAGATCCATATGCAATAACTGGAGACAGGAAGAAATTGAGTTTATCTCTTTGGTCTTATGAGAAGTTTTGTGTTGTTTGCCTTTAAGACATGCAACACAATGATCATCACATGAAAATACTTTTGAAGGTAAACCTCTTACAAGGTTGTTTTTAACAAGTTTGTTCATGGTTTTGAAGTTCATGTGACACATCCTTCTGTGCCAAAGAGAGGATTCATCCACAGAAGCTTTTGAAACAAGACAGTTCAGGGATGAATCACTAACAACATTGTCCATATCTAGACAATACATATTGTCCTTTCTTGGAGTTCTAAGTAGTATCATACTTTCATCAACTACCTTGAACCCTGGAGCAAGGATCATACACTCATTATTTGTAAATAATATACTATGCTGTTTGTCACAAACCTGTGATACACTTAACAGGTTGTACTTCAACTGATCAACATAGTAGACATCCTCAAATGTCATCTTACCTTTGGTGACATTACCTTTTCCACTTATTTTACCACCAGTAAGATTATCTCCAAATGCAACATGTCCTCCATTGATATGCTTGAAATCCTGAAGGTATGACATGTTGCTTGTCATGTGCCTAGAGCAACCACTATCAACATGCCATATGCTCTTTCCTTTGAGCTGTTGGTTGCCCTGCACATTAGATAGATCAGTTAGTATGAATTAGGAACCCAAGCCAAAGTGGTCTTGGGTACCCCTTTTCTCATCAAAATACTTGTATTCTTTCTTGACAAGATTTTTAAACTTTGACTCCTCATTCTTGGAGTACTTTGTCACAATAATAGGCTTGGAAACATTTTTGCTAGAAGCAGTACTGGTTTTAGAAGTACTAACTGCCTTAGCAGCACTTGCATGCTTAGCAGTACTAACCTTGTTAGAAGTAGTAACTGTGTTAGCAACAGTAACTGTGTTGCCAGTATTAACCTTTGAAGAGGTACTAACAGTATTAGCAGCATTAATATTTTCAGCAGTACTAACACTGGTAGCAGCAGTAATGCTTCCAGCAGCACTATCCCTGTCAGCAGTACTAACAGTTTTAGTGCTTCTAGGCACCCACATTTTAATACTTTCTTTTAAAAACTTTTTCTTTATAGGGCCTTTACTTTCAATAGATTTCTTCATCACATGTTTCTTTCCAGCCTTCTTATAACCAACAGGTTTTTGCACAAATTTTTGAAAGTTCATCTGTTGATTAATAGGGTTAAAGAAGCAATACTTAGCCAAATGATTTAACTTGCCACACATGAAACAAGGTTTTGGTCTATTGATTTTATTCAGATCAACTCCTTGTTTCTGAGCCCATTGATTATTCCAGTTTCTTTGATTACCTCTTTTTATACCAGAATTTAGGCTCTTAGCTTTATTGCAAGCACACTGTTTACAAGATTCAGGATTCACAACCGTGGTTTGTTTGTAATGGACCTTGTTATCCTTTTCTTTGGTCTTCTCAATCTCCTTGGACTTGACCCAGATTTTCCCACATCCCTCATTGGTGATAATGTTGTTTTCTAATGGTATCTTTTTACTCACAGCATTATCCCTATTCTCACTAGCTTCTTTTTCAGTCAAATCCTTAACTACTACCTCATCCAAAGGATCTATCTTAAAAGCTTCCTCAAACAAGTCCTTTTTCTCCTTGGATTCTAACAGGTCTGAAGTAGGAGAGATATAGTTGTTGTTGTAAGGAGGAGGTGTATTGTTGTATCCAATACCAGGCTTCATCTTATCATGAATCTGAGCCTTTAGAAGAGAATCCATTGCTTTTGAAGCATATGAAAACTTTTCTATGTCAAGCTTGACTTTAGACAGTTCCTCTTTCAGCCTATCATTCTCTTCTAAGGACTTAGACAGTTTGGTCTCTAACTCATTCGTCCGTTGCCCTTCTATCCAATCAACTTCGTGGGACGTGTCCATGTCATGATGAACATTTGTATTCCCGCCTCTCTCTCTCTCTCCTACTCTCTACGTATAAAAAGAGTGTTTTTCCATTCTTATTGTTTTACGCTTTCTAAAAATCCTTTCTGAGCAAGAAACTCTTTCAAGAAATTTCAAGCATTTGCATCTTCCTCATTCAAGATTACCATGTTATTTTGATCTTTTGTCTATTTAAATCTTGTTAACAAAACACCATTTCTCTTCATTATGGGTTTTCTATATGATTTTTATCCTATAAAATCATTTGTTTGATTTTATTCTTCTAAATATCTTTGGTTTTCTTACTGTTCTTCATCTTTTCTTTAAGAATAATGTATGAATCTTCAAATATTTTTGTTTTTATACGTTTCTTTCCTCAAATAGAAACTGGTAAAAACTTCTTTATTTTTAGCCTCTAAACCTTCCCTTCTACTCTTCTGTTTTTTTCTTCATATTCAGAATGGCTCAATCTGCTCTCGTCGCTTCCAAGAACGTCAAGTTCGCCATAACTGACTCTGAGATTCCGAAAAACAACCATCTCGCAAGACTGAATTTTGATGGTGTCAAATACCCACATCTGGTGGATGCTGCAAAGTTTCTATAGCAATCCTGCATTGCCTACGCCATCACTGTGGATCCCACGCCTTCAAAAACTCTTCTCCAGCAATTCTGGTTCATCGCTGAAGAAACCTACGTCACCAACAAAAAGGGTGATCCGGTTCCTGCTATTTCTTTCAGCACTAATCACAGAGAACGATTGTACCTCTCTGAACATTGCCGTTGAGTTCATTCATCAGGCTACGTCAGATCTTCCTGCGTTTGAAGGCCGTCTGGACTGTTTGGAGGCTGAAGTTCAGAAGTTGGCCACTGCAACCACTTCATCTCCTTCCAAAGATCTCTCCCTCCGTGATAATGACAAAGAGGGGGAGAAAGCAGCTGAAGAAAATACGGAGATAGAAGCTGCTGCTGAGGTCCAACAGAAAGAAACTCCCTCTCATGTTGAGGGGGAGATGGTTGCTGATAAAGCCCCTCCTTCTCTCGAAGATTTAATCGATGATGAAGAAGAGGAGGACGATGAAGATGAAGCTTTTGATCTTGAAGATCAAGAGGATCAGCACCCTCATCAAGATGATGATGATGACGATGAAGAAGATCAGTCTTTATGGCGTTCTTCAGCCGTCACATCATCAGCGATAACTTCGAAAGAAGTTGTCCAAGCAGGGGGGAGCCATGGAACATCCTCAGGAACCCCTTCCCAAAGCAAATCCAAGGATGTTGCTGCTGAGGGAAGCCTGGAGATTGTTTCACTATCTTAGGAGACTCCTTCTCAGGTATGTCTTTCTCTTGTTCCTATATCTTTCTATAAAACCCCACCCCTGTCTCTTTCTAACCTTTAACTCTCTTCTTCCCCAAAAATAAACTAACCTTCTTTTCATTTTCTGACCAGATAGTTCTCTCCCCTGTTTAAGGGTAAAGAACTCCAAATAATCCCAGCTGCTGTAGCTGATGATCAAATAATCCAAATCTCTGTAAGAGAGATTGATGGAGAAGATGAGGAAGAACAGTCCCTGGTCAGAGGAAGAGATGAAGAGACGAACATAGATGATTTCTCATCTAGAGAGTCAACGACTAAAGATCCCCTCTCAATCATCAAATCTAGAGTTCCTGACTGAAGCTGAAATCGAAGAATCTGTCAGGGCTGAGAAGCTGATAGCTGATTGCCAAAGAGATGCATCTCTTGCTCTCAAAATTCAGTCCTCTCAAGTCAAAGACAAAAAGCTAAAGAAGAAACCAGTTGAAGTCCAGGCTGCTTTTTTGAAAAAGATTGAAGATGAGCGCTCAAAAGAACAAAGGGTCAGCGATAGCTCAGTCGAATGGTGTAAAAGCAAAATCGACTATCGCTCTGACCTAATGAACATCATAGTTGTTACTATCTCTGGGAAAAAGAAGAAGGATCGAGTTTCTGTCACTTTGGAGATTACCAGGGAGGATGGAAGCTGCAAGGCCATGTTCGTGTCAAAGCTGGAAACCTTTGGTTATATGGAATGGCTAGAGTTCAAAGAAGCGCTGAAGAAATCCAAATCAACCAGCAGAGGCTATGTCGAAGGCATCTTAGAAGCCCTCATCAACAGAGTCTCCACTGTGTTGAAAGTACTGTTAGGACTGAAAGTCCTATGTGTTGAAAGTGGAATAAAGTATTTATAAGGGTTCGAAATGTAATTCTTTAATAGTTAATTAGTTAGATGGGCCCAAGCCCATAAGTCCATTATGATTGTAAGCCTAAGTATATAAAGGCATATTTATCTCATAATTAGGGTTAGACGTTTTCATTAGAAAGATTATTAGAAGTCTCATTATTTTACAAACAACTAGTTTATAGGTTTACTCTCTCTGATCAGAAATTCTTTCTGTAAACCTGTAACCCTTTGATTTCATATCAATCATATGACTAGTTGCTGTGATTCATATTCTGTTCATCTTTGATATAACTTGTTGCTGATTGCACTGTACTGGGATCTACAATTGGTATCAGAGCAAAGAGACTAAAGGTTTGATCTAGAAAAAGGTTTGTCTAAAACCCTTATTCGATTATCTGTTTTAATTATTATTATTTGTGTTTCTGTAATCGATTTTTTGGGTTCGTATCTGCATGAGTTAAAATCTGTTTTTAACTGTGATATCGATCTGTTCAAATACTCTTCTGAAAAATCGATTTTTTTGGTTCTGGATTGAGTATCGGTCGATCTGAATTTTCTGAAATTCATCTTTTGACTTTTCGATTGATCTGGTTCTTAACTCCAAAAGTTTATCGGTCTGAGTAATCGATTAAAACTACATATTTGTTTAGGACTGATTAATTGATTAACGACTTCAATTTTTGGGTTTGATTTCGATCAAATTCCAGATTTAATCATGTTCTTCGGTGTGTTCTTAGTGTTAATCGGTCGATTTATCTGTTCGATTTTATCGGTCATTATCTGATTTTATCGGGCTTATCTGTTTATCGGTCTATATCTTAATTTGTTATTAATCAGGTTCGACCGATAGTTTGTTTGACCGGGACATAGTCTCTACCGGTCCTTTTGGTTCGACCGGTGCATTGTCATTATCGGTCGTTTATTCGACCGGTACCTTGACAATATCGGTTCTTTGCTCGACCGACTCATACCTTCGACCGATACCCTGTATTACCGGTCTTTGGACTTGACCGATACTTTGTATTTTCCGGTCGTCTGATTAGACCGGTACATTGGTTTTATCGGTTCTTTGATTCGACCGATATTTTGTCTATACCGGTCCTTTGCTTGACCGTTACATTGTCATTACCGGTCCTTTGCTTGACCGGTACCTTGCTCGACCGGGTTTAAAAAAAAAAGTAAAAAAAGGTCAAGTTTTTTGTCTCACGATCATTTTCCAGTGCATTCCTTTAAGCCCCCGTACTTCAAGGTTTCAGTAGTGTGTCATTTGTGACCGTAAACTTTCAAGTTTCACACTTTGTCACTTTTGGTTCCTGCACTTTCAAACTTCAGCATATTGTCAAGTTTTTCAAAAGCTTGAATTAGATAAGTCTAAATGGTATATTTGTCTGAAGTTCAAGGCCTCAAATTGGAGAACACAAATCTCCAATCATCTTTAACTTTTTACGTAAATAGGGTAAACCAATATGTTGATGAGAACAACACACTGAAAGAGGAAGTAAGTTCATTAAAGACACTTAATGAAGATCTTCTGACAAAGACTTCTGGGCTGAATGATGAGAAAATACTGAGACTGGAATTTGAGAACTCTGAGCTAAAAGAAAAGATCTCTGATTTGGAGCAAAAGATTGCAAAAGACAAATCCGATTTTGAGAATAAAGAGAAATCTTTTGAAAATAAGTTCTCAGATTTTTCCAGAAAATGTGTTGATGAGAAGAAGGAAGTTGAGGTGAAATGCATAAAACTTTCTTAGCAAGTTTCTGATTTTCAAAAAGTAATCATTCTTGAAAGAGAGAAGTTTGCAACAGAAAAGAAGGCCATTGAACAAAAGAATGTTAGCGTCTTCAAAGAAATATCCGGCCAAAGAAACAATGTTGAGAAGGGATTTGAAGAAGAGAGAAGTATGTTTGAGGCTGAGATCAAAAAGCTTACTAAGAAGTTATCTGAACTATCTGAAAGTTTGCTGAAAGAGCAGAAAACGAAGTCTGAGTTCACAAAGAAGATTGATCTGCTTGTTAAAGAAAGAGACAACTTTGCTTCGACGATTAAAGTGCTTGAACAGACTGCATCAAGTTCAAATCAGAAATCGGTCTCTCCACAAAGGTCAGCTAAATCTTTTGATCAGATTCGTAAGACTAACTTTTTCTATGATAAAAATATAGATGGTTCAGGTACACGTCCTAGAAGAAGGAGATACAAAGATGAGGAAATGGTCTGGAAGAAGAAACCAGTTGAAGATGAACTGAAAGAAAGAGAATCATGTGTACATGCGTCTTATGCCAAGAAGAACAAAGCGAGTAAAGGTAAACCTGATCATATCTACTCGAGAGATCAATTACTCAGGTTGTCAGGTAAGAAATACCATTGTTCTTATTGTCGTACACATGATCACATTCACAACACCAGTGATCACTTCTGGTATGGTTCTTATTCAATTTCCCCCACAAGAACTGCAACTAACATTCATGGACCCAAATACCAGTGGGTACCAAAACCAAAAACTGATTCTTTGTTGCAGGCACCTACTGTCAAGGGGGAGTAGAAAAATGATGGCTTCTAAGTAAATCAGCTTAGAACCCGTACTTCAACGAAGTTTGGCTTCTGATCACATGACAGATCAGGACCCGTTCTTCAACGTTCAGACTTGGATGTTTTGCAAATATCCAGGGGGAGCTTAATAGATATATATCATGCTATCATGATTTGAAGGGGAGCTTAAAAGGTAAATATTTTCTAACTCTAGATCTCAAATTGTTTGAAAGAAGAACAACTTTCAAGCATGAAAAACAGTTTCTGAAATGTTCAAACCACTTCTGATTATCAAAAGATTTCATGAATCTAGAAGTGTGATTTTAAATGTTTTTCAGTTTTGAGCTTTAATGTTTAACTGACTGTGTGTTTCTAAATATCAATACTTGCGTATTATCTTGTCTTTATACTGTAACGTATTCACACACACAGGTTCAGTACTTCGTGTGTATTTATTATTACCATGTCTCATAATGAACCAATTTTTCGATGGTAATACTCCCGTTTGATATTCACTGTTGTTGAGCATCTATCATTATTTCTAAATTTGTGCTTTCATTGCTAAATTGTTTATATTTGTTCATATAAACATAATATCCAGTTCTTTGATACCTTGACCAGTTTAGTTGATCTGATTGATACATTGTCAGTTTTTCAAAGTTTAATTGCTCAAATCTCATGAGCATACATTTTGACAATGTTATCATACATTTTGAGCTTAAATGTTCAAGATAAACTGTTGAGCTATCATTCTTTATAGGAATTACATGGGATTTGTGTGAGAACTTAAACAGAACTTCCATGGATTCACGTAAACCAGTGTTTCCTACCCCGGAAGTTATCCTAGAGTGATTTGAGGGGTGAGGGGTCATAAATCAAAGAGTGGGGGAGATAACTCATCGGGTTGAGTTTTTCTCATTGTGTGGAGCGGGAAAAATGAAAAAGAGAGTTTCGTTAGAAGTGAGCTTTAATGTTAAAAAGAAAGAGGGTGTGAGAAAAAAGTTAAAAGAATATCAGAACTATGCACCAACCACTTTCTGAGCCGGGCAGCCACATCCACTGATTGGTTCACATTCTTTGGTGACCATCATTGAAAAGGCACCTAGCCCGTGCCAACTCTTGCTATAACCCCACCAGCCACTCGTTTCTTTTTTAACAAAGAAATGTTTCATTTTCTTTGGGGACGCATCATATCTGCTATCTAGTCTTCACTCGAAAGATTTAGATATTGAAAAAGAAGGAAAGTTGCCCCACCTTCGCACCTCCTTCATGCACATTGAGTCTGTGTAATATCTGTTGCTGTCTCAATAGTTTACACAATTTGAGCCTGATATAGCTAAGTAGCTTAAATCATTTCTACACTTGCACGAGCACACAAGGAATGAGTTTTCTTGTCATAACATTCATAGAAAATTCCTTTGTGGTTTTTCGATGATTGAATGGAAGCCCTGGGGGAGTGAACATCACAAAAGCTCCTTTGCAATGTACATCTGTTGTACAAAGTGGCTCCGTGCTACTTACAGGCATACTAACTGTTTCATTTGTTGATTCAGGTTTCCAATTCCTATTATATCTAAATTTGAAAAGATTCGGATATATACACTTCATGAATTGACGGTTACTCAGATCACAGGTGGGAGAAAGTCAAATTATCATAAAAGGGGAGATCAAAGAAAGTGCTGAAATTGAAGAAGTTTTGATGATCATGATGCTCACAATCATCAAAAAGGGGGAGAAAAAGTTCAATTTCAAAGTTTTAAAGAAAGAAAGTTATTTCTGAAGACAGTCTAGAGATCAAAGAGATGAAGATGCTGTTTCATTTTTCAAAGATGAAGATTTCAAAGATTTTATTGATTCTTTCCTGTATCATGTGGTGTTTGCTACAAGTTTATTACTCATATGCGCTGATTGAAACAAGTTCTTGAGAAGAAAACAAATCTATTCAACTCGCGGTTCAAAGACAGATTCTTTGTTTTAAACTGACGATGCACCGTGGAATGTCAAGTAACTCTCACATTATTTTTCTTGTGTGCTGATCCGATGTGATTGGGTTTCTACAGTTAAAAGTTGCGTGATAGTGCATTCAGTCGAGGCTACTGTACATTGAATCTGGTTACAAAGTTGATACTATGAAGACCAAGAGCTTTATTCAAGGGGGAGCGTGGAAAATCATGAAGACATGCAACACCAAAGTTCTTCAAAGATTCATGAGGGAAAGAAGATCAAGGCATGAAGTATTCAAGAAGATAAATGTTTTATTCAACTTTAGGGGGAGATTGTTAGGACTGAAAGTCCTATGTGTTGAAAGTGGAATAAAGTATTTATAAGGGTTCGAAATGTAATTCTTTAATAGTTAATTAGTTAGATGGGCCCAAGCCCATAAGTCCATTATGATTGTAAGCCTAAGTATATAAAGGCATACTTATCTCATAATTAGGGTTAGACATTTTCATTAGAAAGATTATTAGAAGTCTCATTATTTTACAAACAACTAGTTTATAGGTTTACTCTCTCTGATCAGAAATTCTTTCTGTAAACCTGTAACCCTTTGATTTCATATCAATCATATGACTAGTTGTTGTGATTCATATTCTGTTCATCTTTGATATAACTTGTTGCTGATTGCACTGTACTGGGATCTACAAGTACCATCTGCTCTTCCTTCCAAACCAAGGCAATTCAAAAGGAAGCCTGTCTCCTCCTCATTTGAGAATGTCGCAGTGATAAGAAATGAAACTTCGATCAAATTCTCAAGAGAAGCTCTGTTCGGTCCTCCTCCTGATCTTTCAGTTCTCGATCTATCTCTGCCCCCTGGTGGACCATATGTTGTAGGACAAGTACTTAAAGAACCTTTTGGAATCTTCTTTAGAGATGATGAGGAAGAACTCAGATTTCAAAGAGTATCTGAAATTCCTATCTGTCCCCTCAGTCATCTCAAGGATCTCTTGTGCTTATGGTGTGACTTCTCTCCCTCTGCTGAATCGATCAAAACAATCATTTCTCAAGAATCTTCAGATCGAAGGCAGAAAGGAGAAGAAATACCTGAGTATATGATCAATCCTCCCAAGTCTTCTTTAGATAGCTGATAGATTAGTTTCTTATTTCTTGTAATATATTAGTTAAACTTACAGTAGTTAGTTCTTCACTTGTACTTATAATTTTCCTATCTTGTAATTCTTTCTCTGAATTAATGAAAATTTCAGTGATGTACTTAACTCCATCAGTACTGTAAAAGATCCCTCAAAATAGTAATTGGGACGTGTATTTTATGAGTCCTGATTATTCCTTATTTTGAACTTTAAAGTAATTTTCTTCAGTTACTTTGTCATTATCAAATAGGGGGAGATTGTTGATCCAAGTTCTCTCAGTGATTTGATAACGACCCTCTTTTATACTTAGTGAAAATTACGTTTAATATGTATTAGGGTTTCACCATCAGCGATCAGACTGAGTCTGTTCAGTTATCGCTGATAGTCTTTCTTACAAACATTCATATGTATTAGTGTTTCACTATCAGTGATCAGACTGAGTATGTTCAGTTATCGCTGATAGTTCTGATGTAAACAGTAACGTAATCCCTGAAGACAAGTCTCGAGTAAACATATGTTCATAGCTGAATCGAAGACGAAGCCACTGAACAAAGAGAAGTCTACTAGTGACCTGATGCGGATATTAGTGAAGCAAAGACAACTCTACTTATACGCGAAGGAACATGAGGAAAAGCTTCAGCGATAGCTGAACCTCTATATATCTCTGAAGAAAGAGATATTCAGCGACCAATCGATCACAAAGCTTATGCCTCAAGTTTCCTTTTGTCTTACCTTGCACAACCAGTACGATGTGTCAGAACGGACATATCTCTGCCACAAATCGTACAACAACTCTGTCAACTACACTGTTCATGATACGACCGAAAGCATGTCTCCCAAAAGTCAGACTACCAAAGCCAATCACTGAATGACACGTGTAAAGTACTCTGCCATGCATTTAATGCATATGGTATAAATAGAAAGATCACCTCTCCATCTGAGGGTGTGCTCTATTCTTGAACCAATATAGAAACCTTTGTTTTCTATACTTCTAAAACCCCCTTTCTTTATATATTCTTGTGCAACCATCTTAGTGTTTCTTAAGTTTGTTTAGATTGAGTCTGTCTTAATCTTATTCCGCAACAAACTTGTAAATTGTGTTTGATTTATCAATAAACAATTTATTAAACTTTAATTTCTGTGTTTGTATTCAACCCCCCCCCCTTCTACAAACTTGTTAAGCACCTCCGGGACCAACATACTCCAAAGATCCCGAACCTCCCAATTCTTCGGAAATTTGAAGAACATAAACGATGTTTCCTTCGGATTGATCATCCTAGCTATCGTTGGTGAATCTATTCCTAAGCACATCGCTATACCTAGACCTATTCCGATCGACCACCTTTCTCACCTCTCTTACCCTTCCCCAAACCAACCCTCTCTCGCTTCTCTCTCTCTCTCTCTCTCATCTCTGTTTTTTTGTTACAATTTTTTTTCTTGGTCTAGCATTGGTTTTTTTTTTCCTCATTGGTTACTAGTGATCGATCAACTTCTCTTAGGACCCATGAGGTTAATCGATGTGTAAGTAACTGGGCAGATCACTTAAGGTTATACAAAATTCGTCATTATTTTAAACTTTAAGATATTTAAATTATAATAAATTTAATTAAACTTTATATCAATATGTTTTTTTTAGTTTTTTTATCTTATCTACAAATAAGCAAAACATATTCAACTACCACTTGTTCAAACAAAAGTTTCAGGCATTTTTTAAATATAAGTTTGCATTAATTTTCATTTTTAGTTTAAAATAGAATTTTACATTCTATTGCATTAATCGTACGAGTATACAACTAGTAAGTTATTTTAGATGGATTAATAAATACTAGAGGTGTACATGCGTGATAAATCTTAATTCTGAGCCAATAAGTCAAACTCTCATCTTTTTTTCTGCTTTGTTCTATTCTATGTTCCTCTCAAATTTATTTTTATAATTTTATATGGTTATCAGTTTTACAAAGTTTTTTGTTGGTAGAGCTCAACACCTATCATGTATTAAATGTGCCTATCTATATATTAGTTTTATGGTGTTCAAGACGTGGGAGTTCTAAAAATGTGTATATACGAAATGTATTGTAAATTTGAGTTTTTTTTTTCCTTTTAAATATAAAGTATATAAAGATGGTTGGCTACAAATTTCCAGGTCACATGCACACATACAAATATATAAGTATGGTATATAGGGTTAAACATTTCGATAACTGAAAAAAATTGAGAAACGTGAGAATCAATTTAAGTCGTAATTTTGTTTTGATCCTATGGTTTTAATTAAAACTTGTTTCGCCACATAAAAAGGGCATAATCATCATTTTGGTAATTGAGATTCATCATATGAAATACATGTTATTTCACCACATGAAATAAAAACAAAATTTTATAAATATGATATTTCATATATATGTTATTTTACCACATGAAACAAATACTATATTTTACTTCACCACATGAAACAAAACACTATATGTTATTTTACCACATTAAGCCAAACATAATTTTCTTCGGTTTGTTATTTCACCCCATGAAACCAGAAACAAAAAACCATAAATTATGATCCGTATGTGAATCATGTTTGAACAATGATCGTGAGGTGCAGATCGAGGCCAGGAGTGAGAAATCATGAAATCCACCGAATTTTCTTGTTGATTCGATACGGTACATGTTATTTCTGGAAAAAAAATTGATTTTACTTTATTTTAGAAAGTTAGTTTTTTTTTGTAAAACCCTAGATTTTACTCTTCCCCGATTTTTTTCACCGTGTTCACCCCATTCACTCCTCGATCGCGCGTCAACCACCATCATTGTCGGTAACCACCCCTTAACAACCGGCGACTTCCTCCGTTCAAACACCAACGATTCTGCCATTTGAAGCCACCACCATCTCCGTTCGGCCGTCCTCTACATAACAGCGGTTAGACGTCGGCGACTCGACCACCATGGTCGCATGCAGCTACCACTGCCTTCCTCGAATTACCCATCCACTTCCCTTTTCCCTCTGCCCACCATCGCATCCACCAGCAATTGATCTTTGTTCAACCGTCGTTGCTCACCATTCAATGACCAACGATTCTGCCACCAATAACCATCCATCAAACATCTCCTCCCTCTCGATTGTTATACTCCCAAACCACCGTCTCCCATCCGCCGTCGGTAATCGACCATGTCCACAGTAGACAGCTCCTCCTTCTCTCCATTGAGAATCTGCAACCAACCACCACCATCGCATCCTCAGAAAATGAATCAAAAATCGAATCAATTATGGAGGTTTCCAATGGAATCTTGAAAGAATTCAACGGATCATATTTTTAATACCCACTATGCCCTTTCACTTTTATTTTCAATCCATAATAAATCATAAATTTCTAATTTATTTCAAAATTTCCACTACCTTTAATAACCATAGATTAAAATCAATTAATGGTTTAGATCGATTTTTACGGTTCACAATCTATTTTTGGTTCTCAATTGATTATCGTCATATAAAAATATATATATATATATATACATATATATATATATATAGGGGAGCGATCTTTTACAAACCACGTTTATTTTACAAACTCTACAAACTAAAATCAACCAATCAGATTTTTTCATTAGTTTTTATATAATTTCAATTTGGAGGGTATAATTGACAATCCAAATTACACGATTATATTTATGGAAATATTTTATTTTTGAATTTGTCTATAATTATGGACGGTTATGTTTATGGAAGTATTTTATTTTTAACTTTATCAAAATCATTGTATGCATGAAAATTGAATTTTAGTTTGTTTAACTTTTTTTTTACCTAATTACAGTTTGATTTTTTTTTAAATTACGATTTTATTTTTTAATTATTTCTAAACAATTTTTTTTCTTTTAATTACGGTTTCATTTTGTTTTAAATAAAGTTTCATTATGTTTAGCATGGTTTTAATAAGGTTTCATTATGTTTATCATGGTTTTAATAAGGTTTCATTATGGTTGCAATAAAATTTCATCTAGATGACGAAATATGTTTTAGAGCTTTGTATGGAGGTGAAACTATTTCACTATATTTCGCTATAATTTTAATATGGTTTCATTATGGTTTCAATAAAGTTTCACTATGATTTCACTATGGGTTCTCTACTATTTCACCATGTCAATAATGAAATAAGGTTTAATTATGTTTCACTATTGTTTTAGTAATTTATTAGTAAATTTATAATATATTAAAAAAATCTTCTCATTATCATCAAATATTCTTCATGATTTTGACAATCTCCCTAAAATAGTGTGATTTAATGCTCTTTCCAATATTAGGCTTTTATGATGTATTTTCCCCTTTTGCCTTTCTAATACAATTTTATGAATTTAATAAAATAGTTTTTAATTTTTATTACCTAAAATAACACAATTTAGATCTTGACCATTGATTGATAAAATCTATGACAAATAGGTGGGTTGCAAAGTTTGTAAAATAAAATGGTTTGCAAATGAAACCACCTCTCTCTCTCTATATATATATATATATATATGCCTTTTTTTAATCAAAGAGTTTAAAATAAATAAGGATGTCTTTTTTGGTTAGTTTTTTTAATTTATAATTACTTGTTTATGCATTACGTACTACTACAGAAATGACTTTTTTAAACGCACATTTTTAAATGGTTTTTAAAAAATCGAAAAAATCATTTAAAAAGGTGTCCGCGTTTTTTTAAGACTTTTTTAAACGGTTCTACGGTTGTGGTACCGTTTAAAAAAGTCATATGACATTTTTAAACGGTTGTTATAAAAAAACGTTTAAAAAGGGATATGTATTTCACGCCTAACTTTTTTACACGGTTTTTTTCATACAACCGTTTAAAATACATACATCTTTTTAAACGGTTCTCTAGAAACAACCGTTTAAAAAGGTCAAAACCTTTTTCAAACGCTTTCACTATCACAAAACCGTTTAAAAATTTAGGGTTTTTTAATATATTCATGGCCGCCGTTTTTTTGCCTAAAAGGTATCCACATCTTCTTTATTCATTCTCTACACACAAATTGAGAAGTCAATATCGATCAATTGAAAGATATTAAATATTGCAAGATATGTATTAACTGAAAATCATTATGATCGGTCGTTAAATTCCACTTTATTTTCTTGTCAATCATCTCTTTTTAATGCACCATAATGGTAAAACCGAACTACATTAATGCGTTTTAATATTTTGATAGGTTCGGAACAATTTGGAGCGAAAAAGAACAAAACGATAATTTTTGACAGATTTGCGCAACTGTGGCGTTTTGATCATATCTCACTCGTCCGATCTCCGATTTGAGTGATTCAAGATGATCTGGAAACCCAACACATAGATATACAATGTACGTGTTTTGAGTTTTTGGTAATTTGGAGTAAACCTGGGCTGAATCTGAAGTTGAAGTTAGGAGTACAAAGCTGGACAAAAAATGAATAAAAGAATTAAATGTGCTTCTATAAACACAGAATAAGATGTGGCGGAATGGTAAGTGTCGTGGGTTTGCATGGTTGTGGTTTCGAGATTGAGTCCTATGTGCAGCAAATCATGTAAAACAATACACATTTTACACGGTTTTTTTAAAACCGTTTAAAAAGGTATACAATTTTAAACGTTTTTTTGGCTATTTTAAACGGTTTAAAAACCGTTTAAAAATGTGACTTTTTTAAACGATTCAAAAACCGTTTAAAAAAGCCCCCGACTTTTTCAAACGATACCCTTTCAAACGGTTGTAAAACCGTTTAAAAATGTCCAAAACAACCGTTTAAAATACCTATTTCTGTAGTAGTGACGTACTAATTGATCGACATAGAATAACTTTGTATTTTTATCCACAATATAATTTAACATGTCGTTATTAAGTGACATGATAAATATTACAATAGTTAATCGAATATTTGGCAATAAAAAACATAACTTTTTTTATAGCTTATTTATTTTAGGGGGGGGGGGGGGGGGGGGGGGGGGGAGAGACAATTGTTACAAGTGTTATGGCCGGCACTATTTTCATAACCATGGCCACTTAATTTGTTCTACAATTTTCTTTCTAAAAATAGGACAAAGTTTTAGACAGCGTTTTAAATAAATTTTCGAGCACTATTATAATTAATATAAATTTTTTTATATAAATATTTACACCATCTAGTATTATATTTATAATATAAATTATATTTATAGCTAAACCCTATAAATGTTTGCTTGTCGTTTAAAAAAATCATGACAATAAAAAAAAGCAAATTATTGAAAGATTCAACAATTGATCAAAAAGACGTGAATAGAGTTTTAAAGTAAAGACAAATTGAAGATGATCTAAACTCTTTAATGTAAACGAGCACATTTCAAATGATTTTAGGGCTAACATGGTTTTTTAATCGTCAAACAAAATTATTTGGAAACTATGTTCATGAAAAGAGAATGAAAACAAATTTAGGTTTAACTAAAATTTGGAACTAATAACAATACGACATAAGCGAACATCCATGGTTAATCTGAGCATGCGTTATATGATATTTGTAATGTTCCAAAAAAATTTACAATTTATAGCGTCAAGATGTCAATTGTCTTATAGGTTAATAACTTAATATGATTATGCCAATTTAATTAACATATAGAGACACACATGTAATGTCGTCAATAAAGCGTCTACAATGACTAAACATTGTTGTCGACTCGTCATTGTCGTTGTCGCTATAGGCCTCTTTTCTTGTAGTGGAATATTTGGTTGACATTGGTTGTCAAACATTTTTCTACCATTATTGCATACAAGTTGAAAAAGGACAAGAGGTTTTTTTTTTTTTTTTTACCATGAGTGTGTGGGCCATTAAAAAAATCTCATCTCTGGACAAGAGTTGAAAAAGGTCCACAGTGAAGGCGCAAATATACACCGACACTATGATCGCTACAAGTAATAAAGTGGTAAATATATCGAGATCGTATCCACATGGATTGGACTTCAAAGTTTTGAGTCATAAGTCAAGAATACACCGATTTTAATGAGAGAAAAATGAAATATTTTTGAGCGAGTTTTGGGTTTTTAACAACGAAAACTAAACAAGTAAATAGAAATGGGGTTGGGTGTAAGTTTTCCTTGAGATATATGTAGTAACAAAATGGTTAGTCACTTTGTAGCACAAATTATCTATAAAAAGTCCGATCTCTTGAAAGTGGATTTTTATAGACCCTGTCCTACAAAATATCCATAAAGCGTCCATTGTTACCAACTCTTAATCCTACTGATTTAATTAAGTTGATAAAAGAATCAAGTTCTACCAATATGGAGATTTATACCCAAATCTCTTTGTGATATAAATCTCGACCGATGTTTGAACCTTAGCAAATCATACAAAACTCGTATGTCTACGTGGTTATCAAAGACTCTCTCAAATCTTTGTGCCTCACTTAAGCCGTATTTCGAATCCACCCTCTCGAGGTCAATATCTAATATTAACACTTCAAAGTGATCGGTTTATCCGTGTTGAGTGAAGTCTCGACTCAAGTGACCAAACTTAAAAGTTAGTAACGATGGCCACACTCAAGTAGGGGTGCTCACGGGTTGGGTTGGCCGGGTTGAAGGCATTTAAACAACCCAACCCAATGTTTGCGGTTTGAAAAGTCTCAACCTAACCCAACTCAAACAGTACGGGTTGGGTTGGGTTGGTCGGATTGAAACTTTAATACATCATTTTACAATCTAACTAGGTGATTCCGTTTAAAAAACTAAAATCAAAATGAAAATATAAAAATAAGGCTAATAAGAGAAAAGAAGCGTATAAATAGAGTATCTCTTGCCTCTCGATTCTATCGATGTTGAAGATTTTTGAAGACTTGAAGGTTAGATTCGTACGATTTTAATCGGTATGGTCTCGTAGACAGATCTAAACTACGACTATGATAGGAAGACTAGAGAATTGATAGAAAGAAAAGTCGCTAAAAGGCTAAAACCATTAAAAAAAGAAAGTAAAAGTAAAAGCGTACAAGTTTTGGTCTGGTTGACAGGTTGGTCGGGTTACTGTTGGCCCAACCTGTTTCCAACCCAATATATACGGTTTGGACAAAATTTGTATCGATTATGTCGGGTTACCTCGGTTTAAATTTTTTCGTGTTTTCTCGGGTGGGTTGGCCGGGTTGGTCGGAAATTTGAGCACCCCTACACCCAAGTGTTGCCTACTAGTCTCAAGTCGGCTCACACTCACACTCAAAATGGTGCTTAGCTCGTAATAATAAAATTAAAAGACATAATGT
Organism: Arctium lappa; assembly: GCA_023525745.1. NCBI lineage: Eukaryota > Viridiplantae > Streptophyta > Magnoliopsida > Asterales > Asteraceae > Arctium > Arctium lappa. Next base: position 11,836,934 of record CM042056.1, on the reverse strand, counting down.
AAGAAAAAAAATACTTGTTAACTATTTCCAATAAAATAAAGAGAGAAATAAACTACAAACTTAGACGTCAAATAAATGCGGAAATTAAATGCAAGAAATTTAAAGACTATAAATTAAAACTACAACTAAAATAATAAAATGACAACTAAAATGTAAAGAAAACTATGAATTTATACATTGTGGAGCTTTGTTGGTATCCTCAATGCTTCTCCCAAGCTTGTATTTATAGTGAAAATTCTTAAGCATCATAGGGTGATGATTGCCTAAAAATTGTATAGACAATATCACCTTAATTCCAGCAATTTACAACTAACAAAAATTGGATAATAGTTTTACCCAATGGTCCCTTGGGTGCCCACAGTGGGCAGACTGTGCCCACAAACGAACAGTGATGTTTTACACCAAAAAATGATGTGTTTAACCATAAAAACATTCTCAACAACTCCAAATGAAAATAAAATAACAAAAGGAAGAAACACAAACAAATAAAAAGGAAACACAATTAAAATGAAAGAAAAACTCACACAAACGATGTGTAAATAACGCTCAAAATGAGAGTTATTACACCCAAACTTAATTTGTTACTTGTACCCAAATAACTAAAATGACAAAAATAAAAACAAATGAAGATACAAAATACACAAAAAGACTAAGTATAACAAATAGGATCTTCAACTTTTTTTATTTTTATTTTTACTTTGCATCTTAAATCCCTTTTATTAAAAATATCCATAGTTTTTCCTAATTTTTCCATTATGTTATTTTTATTGCACTTTGATTTCCATAAGCTAAGATATAATTAACCAATTTTATGAAAATTGACTTTGCAAACTTTGATCCATAGGACTTTGAAGGGTTGGTGTTTAAAGCTTCTCACTTTCTTTACATTTTTCATCTTCCCCAAACTTGTCTTTTTGGATTACACAATTTTTTTTTCTATTATGTATTTGATGTGTTTTACCCAACTTTTTCACCTCAACGTGTCAAACTCAACTATTTGTATTTTTTTTTATCCTTCCAATTTTTCGAAGGATTTAGCTCTTCTTTTTCCAACACTTGAGTTTCTCCCTCCAAACTTAAAATACTCAATGTCATTGTGGAAGTAATGGTAAAACTCAAAGGCTCGGATAAGGCAACAAAGGAAAAGTGTATCAGCCAAGTGTTTAAAAGAAAGGTGTATGTCATTTCTAGAGTTTAAAAGTTTAATCAATATGGATACCGGGAAATTGGTTGCTTAGTTCTAGAAATCTGCTAGCAGTGGATAGATTATTCAAACTATGAAACAAAAAAAATCTAAGGATATAAGATGCATGAGACTTCTTCTTTTTTCTTTCGTTTTTTTTATCCCAAAAATTCTTGATACTAGTCGAAAAAGAATAGACTCAAACGACATACACAAAAATGTAAAATAAAAGACACAAAATTGGAGTTGAGAGTAAGAAGATGAGTTTGCATCAAGGTTATGTAGGATGCGATTCACCACCCCACGAGTGCATCTTCAAAAAGTGGAGTGGTTTCAATATAATAAGCACCTCCACCATACCAAAGCTTCTTCCAACAAGTCCACCACCCAAAGAACATGATTTAGGCAAAATTCTCGTGCTCTTGCTCACACAAATCCTCCCAACAGTCCATGGCATGATCCCCGTAGGAACATTGTGATCACAAAAAGAAGGCTGCACAATATGAGTAAAAATCATTAAGTTAGGAATTTTAGCATCTTGAAGCACCTCTTTACTATTGGGAAGTAAAGAAGGCTTGCTCATGTGCTTGAAATTTGCCTCTAAAATCTCCAACTCTTTCTCAACATCACTCTCATCCTTACCAACACATTTTGATTTTTTATTATCGCTTGGTAAGGGACATCAACTTTGACTTTTTAACTCGTCGACTAGTTATCTCATCTTAGTGTTCAAGGCTTCAAAAGAGGATGTGAAGTTTCCCAAAAATGTTGTAAAATTTTCCGTTAAGCTTGGGGGAAAAGTTTCAAAAGAGTGAGATGGCTCGAGTTGTTCAAAAACATTCTCGAGTGGGTTATTGGGAACAAAGGACATGAATCCATTGTGAGGATTAATCCTTTAAACATTAGAAAATAATCAAAATTTCCTATAACACCGATAATTTTCGGTAAGTAAAGGGCACCTGGATGTTTTTGCAACTTGTAAATAGTGAGATTTATGTTGGAAAAGCATTACTTAAAGTCCCTAAGAGTATCGAGGGTCATGGTGTTGAAAGAGTCGAGCTTTGGGGCTCGGTACAAGCCTGACGACTATACCAAGCAACTATGACAATGTCACTGTCGCCTGACAATGTCGCATGACAATGTCGCAGGTGGAGGAGTACCCTCGGTACAGTCCATGCGACTATGCCATGCGACTTTGACACTATCATTGTCGCATGGGCAATGTCTCCTAAGGGCTCAGGGGCAGATTAAATCCCGATTTTTCAGCCATTCTCTTCATTTTTCGCTTCTAATCTCTTCCCTTTCTCTCTCAGATCGTTTCCCCTCTCTTCCTCGTGAACCCTAACCGATTTTGGGGTTTTTCCATGAAGATCAAAGTGTTCCCTCTCCATATTATGTTAATGGCTTCATCTTTTGATGTAAGATTAAGGTTCTCACCTCTAACACTAGAGATTTTTGGGGTTTATTAGGTTTTGCCCAAAACCTAAGTGGTAAATTCATTGATGATTTCCTAGTGTTATATTTCTCTAACTTTGATTTGGATGATTTTGGAGAATCTAGGTCAAGAATTAGGGTTTTGGCTAAATTGTGGATTTTGATGTAAAATGTTTGGGGATCGATCATAAATGGTTGAATCTGTATATTTACGGTTGGAAATTTGTGAATCTAGGTTTTTGGGAGTATGGCTTGAAGATTCAAATTCCTTCAAAGGAACTCAAGTTGGGGAAAATCTAGATTTAGCCTAAATCTAGCAAGGTGAGTTCAAATTGATTTGTGAAAACGGTGTACATGCCAAAATGTCATTTTTAAACATTTATATGTTTTACATGAAATTATCAACTGTTGAATTATTTGATAAGTTTTGATTACTTGAAGTGTTTAACTTTATAAACTTTGTAAAACACCCACATTTAGGCTTTTGGGCATTCTGATAAATAAATTTTGAGTATTGGTATCTTAATGATTCCTTTTACGAAAGGAAGTCTTTTGAGTATAAATGTACTTCTAGTGTGTGTTTTGGGAAAATGCTTGATTTTGTGTTATGAGACGTTTTAAAAGGATAATTGGTATGAACTCGTTTGGAAAATGATTTGTCTCAATCTAAATTGTGTTGGAGTTTATTCACGTATTTTGGAGCATGTGTTTGTATAAACGTTGACCGATTGTGTTTCATTTCATTTTATGGATTTTAGCATATGGCTATTTGATTGGTTGAGCTTAACGCTCGGTCTTTTGTCTTTGTCAGGTCTTGGGGACATTTGTCTAGTTTTAATAAATTAAAGAGAAGTTTGGGGTGTGAGTTGCATCTATTGCACTTTATTTTGGAAAATACATGTTTTGAGTTCGTGTGTCATTCATTTAGAGTCATGTATTTTAGATTGTAATGCATTGGATCCATAGGCACGTAAGTCAGTCATATTTAAGGGTGAGGAGTCTTGATATTTTCACCTTGGAAATTATGTCATGTTGGCATTGTTGTTGTCCTGGTCGTTTTGCGGAGAGGAACCTTTATAGGTTGTACTTCGGGACCATGGTTTTGTGATTTGATGTTCTAATTCTTGTGCACGAGGGTTAGACATCATGAGTTATCAAGTAAGGAGTTGAGGCTCCTATCTTGAATGCTAGGGAGTAGGCACTAGGGGTCGAATGAGTACCCTGAGGATGAAACTCCACTAGAGACTGAATAGACACTAAGATCGTGTATCCTTGAGGTGTAGCTCGACGGAGCAGGCAATGGGGGATACGGTGTTTTTAGGACTTAAAATAAAGTCCGACTGGAGGTGTAGCTCGGCAGAGCAGGCAATACAGTTACGATCTGAGGTGAAGTTCGACAACGTGGCTATGTGGCTTAACTTTGTGTCCCGCCACGTACAACGGAATCAGGTCTCCCCCGTCACCGGAAGGTGTTATTTGGGTATTAAATTGTGTTATTTTATTATCCATGTTTTCGGTAACGTTTTGCATATGTGGATTTTTATTCAAGATTTATGGGTTGAGTATTATGCCCCGCCTGTGTTTTGGGATTTTGGGAAATAAAGTTTTATCCGCGTTTTTATAAATTGGGAGTCCAATTACTTTTCACATTTTGGGTGAGTTGGGGTTGAAGTTGCCTTACAAGAGGAATGTCTATGTTGGGACACTTGTCTTTAAAGAGTGTGTTATTGGAAAAGGTGTCGTTTAACATTTAAAGTAAATCATTTTGAAATATTATGATCTAAACTGCATTCCTTCCTTTTAACAAATATATTTGTTCTTGTTGAAAACTCTTGAACCCACTAGGCGTTAGCCTAACCTTTTTATTTGTCGGCATGTGCATCAGGTTCCGGTTGGGGGATTGGTTCTAGCGTTTCTGTGAAGTGATGAGTGCTAGATGTATGTGCAAGAGTGAGTAGTTTGGTAAAGTCTTCCGCATTAGTTTTGAGAAGAGCGTCTTGTATTGGGGATAAGTAGCACCCGACTTCGGTTTAGTCATTGCTTATTACTGATGTCCTTTTTCTATTGAGGTTAATTAAAGAATTTTATATTGAGTTTTGATTTGTAGGAAGAAGTTTGTCTTTTATTTGTTGTGATATCGAAAATTTTTATTAGTTGTTCTTACCAAATATGAGGGCGTTACATTCCCCTCCCTTGATTGGTCAAATGTATTTAAAAATGTGTCATTCCAATCTTGATAGGGAGTTGAAAATGAAGTGTAGGTGTCATTCCAATTTTTGAGCATTTTGTGGAATGAAACATAAGTAATGGTATTTTGATGATTTATGTTATAAAATGAGATCTTTGAGTAGCAATCCATTTTATTGTGCGTTTTTGGGAAATACGTGTTCTTGGGTTATGAGACGTTTTGAAGAAATAAAGGGTATAAACTCATTGGAAAATGACTTGTCTCGGTCTAACTTCGTTTAGAGTTTCTTAATGCTTTTTGGAGTGTGAGTTTGCAAATGTGTCATTTGTGTTTATCACATTTTATGACTTATATCGAAAACTCTTGAACTCACTAGGCGTTAGCCTAACCGTTTTAATTGTCGGCATGTGCATCAGGTTCGGGATGGGGAAAATGATTCTAGCATTTCTGTGAAGTGAGGAGTGCTAGATGTATGTGCAAGAGTGAGTGGCTTGGTGAAGTCTTCCGCTTTAGTCTTTGAGAAGAGCAACTGTTTTTGGGTTTTAGTAGCACCTGGCCCTGAATTAGCCTCTATGTAAGGTTTTATTCGTTTTGGTTGAAGGAAAATTCTAGAATCGTATTTTAAGTAGGGACTTGTTATATGAAGTTTTATCCATCTTGAGGGATATTTGAAAATTTTAAATTAGTAGTTCTTTTCAAATTTGGGGGTGTTACACCCCAATACAAAACATTCCTTCACGAAGTGATGCAACCCAAAACTCACTCAAAACGTGAAAACGTATCAAACTTCTAAATAAAATAAACAATGATAAAACTTTATTATGCAAGGTATCCAAACACGGATGAGACATAAAACGCAATCCATAAATCATGGAAAACAATCCATATAAATATAATATTCCACCGAAAACATGGACTAAAATCCAATACTCACGCAACCATATAATGGAATGAAATCCAAATATCAAAACATGAACATTAGAATATCCAAAATACTGTTGGCTGACAATGGGGGAGACCCGTATCCATTGAGAGTAGAGGAACACAAAAGTATATGCCACTCATACAACTTTAAAGGTATGACACACTTCACGACATAAAATCCTAAGTGTCCCTACGACTCCTTTGAAGTTACACTCAAAGAGACAGCTGATCTTAGTGAATATTACCATGAATACCACCCAAAGGCCCGTCACACTTAAGGACTACCTCCAAGGCATTACCTTCAAGTGGCGTAGGCCCCAAACGCCCTACAACACGATAGCATAACCGGACTCAGCTTTCCTAGTGTACACTAGAAAGGTTCAGGTCATAAAACATGGGTCTCGGAGTCCAACCCCGCAATACCCAATTGACCATCAAATAAAGACTGACTTACGTGCCTATGGATCCAATGTAACACAATCTAAAATTACATGACTACACAGGACTGACCAACGCACTCGAACATGTAACTATCATTAATATACAACAAGATGCATTCAGATGCAAGTCATAAATGGGGCTCTACATTGAGCCATAAAAAACCCGGACAAATGTCCTCAAGACTCTTTTAAGTCAAAACCGAGCTAAAATGCTCAAAATCCATTTGGCCAACAATTAACAGTCCCCAAATAATAAAACGTATTTAAACGACGTTTACACAAACACATACCTCAAAGATGGGATTAACCCAAAACTCATCACGAATTGGGACAAACGATCATCCAAATGGGCCCATGCCCTTGCATTTGCAAAATGTCTCATAACACGGAGACATACGTTTTACAATGGGTTTATGAAATCAAATACACAAAAAACGCATATATCATAAAATAGACTTTAGATATACAAAATCACCAAAAATGCATAAATCGTGCTTTTTACTTATCGAAATATCCAAATCACAAATATGAGCATTTCATGATATCAAGTTAACCCAATTTTACCAAATATGAAAACTTATCAAAATATTCAACACATTGACAATTACCAAGTAAAACATATTTGTACTTCAAAATACACATTTTGGCATGTACATAGTTTTTACAAAGCAACTTGAACTCACCTTGATAGATTTAGGTCAAATCTATATTTTCTCCAACTTTAGCTCCTTTGAAGAGACTTGAATCCTCAAGCCAAAACTTTCAAAAACCTAGATCCACAAGTTTCCAACCATAAATACACATATCCAAGTGCTTAGAATCATTCCCCAAACATCTTATATCAAAATCCCCGTTTTGGCTAAAAACCCTAATTTGACCTAACTTCCCCAAAATCATCCGAACCAAAACTTGAGAAATATAAAAACTAGGGAGTCATCAATGGAGCATTTATGACTCATAATAAAGTTTATAAACTAAGAGGATGAACTCACCACTTAGGTTCTAGTGAAAACCTAAAAACCCCCAAATTTTGAAAATGGAGGTGATGATGATGAGCTCTTAACCTTTGCTTCCAATACACCACCAAATACTCTTGGATAATATCAAAACTAACAATATGTCCTTGAAAATCTCTCAAAAACGAAACCATAGCAAAAAGAATGGTCAAAATCGGAGCTACGATGAGAGAGATATGACCAAATGAAGAAAGAGGCTCAAAATCGATTTTATGCACTACACCCCGGCCGCAATTGTGACATGCGATTGTGAAATGTCATAATTTCATGGAAAGGTCTCCAAGAGTGTATTGAACGTCATTTTTATCCCTTGGCGACCATGACATTCCATAGTGCCACTGGCATAGTCGTCGGGCATTATAGCTTGGTCCGTACCGTGAGTTTTTCGACCATTTTCTCGACCGCTTTCTCGACGGCTTTCCCGACCGTTTTCTCGGTCGTTCCTCGACCGTTCTCTCGAAACATTTGATGTTATTATGCTAGTTATCGTGCCATTGTCATAATTTCATGGCACATTCGTTGGGACGATCGAACACTCGGTAACGCCGGTGCTATTGTGACATATATCACAACTGCATGGCACTATAGTCGAGACTACCACACTTTCAGTACCATTGGTGCTATTGTGACAGATGTCACAACCATATGTCACTATAGACGATACGACCATACTCTCAGTACCATTGGTGCTATTGTGACAAGTGTCACAACCACATGACACTATAGCCGAGACGACCATACTCTCAGTACCATTGGTGTTATTGTGACAAGTGTCACAACCATATGGCACTATAGCCATACTCCATATGTGGTTCTTCCTTTACCGATTCACACAGTTCAACATTTTTTTCTTCAATTGGGATAAAATCAGGATGTTACATTTTTAACCCAAAAATGATGCGTTTAACCATAAAAACATTTTCAACAACTTCAAATGAAAATAAAATAATAAAAAGAAGAAACACAAACAAATAAAAAGGAAACACAATTAAAATGAAAGAAAAACACCACATAAACGATGTGTAAATAACGCTTAAAATGAGAATTATCAATAGTTTATATATTCATTTTATATTATTTCTGTATACACACAAACTGATTAACCCCCCCCCCCCCGGCCCCCCCAATCATCGTCAACACTGACCCCAACCCTTTTGCCTCCTCCTGGTAATGGTTGATTTGGTGTAGTCCTTCGAATGCATGTGAGTTTCGAATATGATAGAGGAAGGGTTATATATCATAGTGGAAGGTTGGTGGTCGAAGAAAAGCAACGGAACAGAGGAACAAGAGGGTGGGTCGTTGTTCATCGGCGCCTGAGATGGAAATGTTTAAAGAGAAACATGTGTGTGTGTGTGCGTGTGTGTGTGTGTGTGTGTGTGAGAGAGAGAGAGAGAGGGACATTTATCGTATATTTACATGTTATATAATACTATAGTTGTACATGTATAATTCAATGCAATACATGTAACACCCTGATTTTATCTCAATTGAGGAAAAATGTTGAACCGGATGAATCAGTAAAGGAAGAACCAAGTATGGAGTATGGCTATAGTGCCATGTGGTTGTAACATTTGTCACAATAGCACCGATGGCACTAAGAGTATGGTCATCTCGACTATAGTGTCATGTGGTTGTGACGTCTGTCATAATAGCACTGAGAGTCCAAGATCACTAGAACTTCTAGAGAGAGAAAGTAGAGAGAGAGAGATGGAGCGCAAGATAGAAATTGTATTAGATTGTGCGTGTTATTCTTACAAAGGAACAAGACCACAAGGACTTAAATACCCTTGGTCATATACAATATTGATAAGCACTAAACACAGTATTGACCAAGTCCTATAAATAAATTGATTACTATAAAATCAGACCTAACAATCTCCCCCTTAGTAATCATTGGCGCTTTGGTCTTCAAAAATTATCTTCTAAATCAGCACGGACCAACAAAGCGACTTTGAGAAGCTTTCTGACTTTTAAAGAAAAAATTTCTTCTCAGCATCTTGCAGATTGAAATTTTCTTTGCTGCTTAAGCTCAAGACGATACACCTCTTTTGAATGATCTTGAATGAACTGTGGTGTTCGGAGCAAGAACAGCAAAAGAATTTGAAATAGCTGAGAGAATAGAATCTTTGAGCGAATCTTGATCAGCAGATAAACATTTAAGCTCTTTGTCTCTTTAACTTCTCCTTGAATTCTCCCCCTCATGACCTTGATGATCTTGATCAACTTGGTCATGCGAATGTTGGAGACGAGACAACGAAAGATCTGCAAAATCAAAGAAACAGAGAAAACAGGAGTGGTTTGCGTTCCATGCAGGAAACGCAAACTAAGGTTTGTGTTCCACATCGGAGACGCAAAGAAAGTTTTGTGTGCCATGCTTGATACGCAAAGCAAGGTTTGTGTGCCATGCTTGATACGCAAAGCAAGGTTTGCGTGTCATGCTTGATGCGCAAAACAAGCTTTGCGGGCCATGTGTGAAGCGCAAAGCTGCCTTAGAAAAGTTTTACCTTTGAAAGCTCTTTGACTCCCCCTACACAAATGCATTAGATAAGACAATTCGAGATAACATTCATGTAAAGAAAATCAGACACTCCCCCTCAAAAACAGATATAATCTTTGAAATACATCTCTTTGTTCACTCCCCCTTGAATAATGCATAAACCCATTAAAATATATTTATGAGAACACAGTGATCAGAAATTAATGTAGAAAGAAAAATATACTGAATGTAAATTTTGAAACAACTAAACATATAAAATTTTAAATACTAAACAAATTAAATTTTACAGAGTAAAATATCACAAATTTATCAATCATTTGAAATCAAACATATGTTGTAAGATAAAAGAACGAGTTTAATTGCATATCAAGTTAAAACATGTTCAGTTTCAAAACTTCCAGCAATCTATTCAGTGTGCTCACATGCGAATCTTTGATTAGCTTAAAGAAAATGCAATTCTAAAAATATTATAGAGAACTTTGCATGTACTAACACGAAGCCATCAAAAATTAAGACTTTCACAAATTTACAGGTTTATCACAACTCAAATATTTTACCAAGTATCATGAGATGTGTGCTCATTGGCATCTTTTAGCAGTGTGCACATTGGCATCTTAACATGAGTGTGCTCTTTGCCATCTTTTAAGCTCGTGCACTTTGGCATCTTTTGATCAAAAAGTTTATTAAGTAAAGAACATGTCGTAAACGTAACTTTCTATCTGCCCCTATTGCAGGATTTGGGTCAGCCGCTCCCAGACCAGTTGGCCTTAGGGGACTAGGTGTCAAGCACCCCTTAGAACTTACTTTCCCAGATCAGAAAGGCTACATCGACATATCCTAAACCCATTCATACCAGTGGAACATGACTTTCGATCTGGTTCTATTGAAGGATTTCTGTTCGATCACTCCCAGACCAAATGACCTTAGGGGATCAGATGACAAGCATCCCGAGGAACATACTTTCCCAAACCAGAAAGGTCAAAGGTACAAACTTTCAAACTTAGAGATTTCTGTATTTTAAGAAATTAATATTCATCTCAATCACTCAGATCAACGTCTAAATGATTAGCCCATATTTTCATTCCGATCTATAATTCTGATCATTTAGGTAGTCTAAGCAAAGTAAACTATAAAAATTCCGACTCACATATCTTTAAAGCATTAATAAAAGTTTCAAACATGTTGCTGACTTTTCGACTTTTCTAAGACTTGAAATTTGACCATATAAAAACTTTAATTTAAGCAAAAGAACTTGAAAATTTATCCTAGACACATATTTTATTCAAAGGAAAGAAAAAATGTAAAACTTTACTTTATAGAATAAAATTTGTAAAGATTTAAACTTTTAATTAATATTTAGTTGGAACAAAATAAAATTCAACTATTTCATCCTTTACATAGAAGAAAATAAATTTGTGTCTCATATTAGAAGAAAAAATTGGGTAATACAAATTCATGAGATAGATAAACAAGCTCAGATTCTTGAAACGTTGAGAAAAACTGGAATAACATCATATACAGAGATATATGCAGCGGAAATAAAATTGATGTACTCACAGTATCTCATTAGTCAGAAGCTTAACTATGAATAACGAGTTCTAAACTGTATGTGTTTAGAAGTCAAAGTCTATAAAGTACGGGTTCTAAGCTGAAATACTTAGAAGCCAAATTTCCCTTACTCCCCCTTAACATATGATGCCTGCAACTTTGAATCAGATAAAGATTTGGGTACCCACTTGTATTTGGGTCCATGTTTGTTAGTTGCAGTTCGTATGGGAAAATAATGAGCAGATTTATCAGATAAAGCACGAGGAATATGATCAGAAAAGTAATCACACTCATCAGAAGAGAAAGCATGATCATCTGAACTAGAATCAGAAGACGAATGTGAGACATTTTTGGAAATTTGAAACATTTGCTTTATAGAATATTTTGAAACTTTATTACAAATAGCAAATGAATCACTATGATAAAGTTTGTCTCCACATCGATCTCCATCAAACATAGAATCAGTTGATGTCCACCTAGTTCTCCAGATTTGCTTCTTTGACTGGCTCACAGTCCTATCTGAAATAATAGTATCGGAAGAATTAGAACAGTCAGAAAGAACTGTATCTCGTTTCTTCGACTTCTTTGACCGTCTTCTTTTACGCTTAGGTTTATAAAATTGATCATTGAGCGTAAAAGAATTATCAAGAATTTTAGACGAAATATTTAAATCAGAAGAAATAAATTTATCCAAGCAACCAATCTGATCAACTAATAAATTTGAATTCACCTCGGAGTCTGAATTATTTTGAGAAAGGATTTTAAAATTTGAAACTTCCTTTTTATTTTCCTTAGAATCAGAAGATAGGCTAGAAATAGAATCTGATTTTTGAGAAAATAAATTTTCTTCAAGACTAGAAGTCATAAAAGAAAGAATAATGTCAGATTCAATTTTCTTCAAAATATTTTGATCTTCTATCTGATCTTCAAGATCTATGATTTTTCCTTCTAATATTAACGGAGGAGTATATTTCTTTGAATCATAAATGATTGGAGAAATATTTTACTTATCAGAATCAGGGGCATAAGAAGGAATAAAATCATTAGACACTGAAGATTTAACAGAAGATATATCATTTAAAACTCTTCTTCCTCTTCTTGATTTTTCCGGAAAATAATTGGCATTTTCGGACGTATAAACAAAAGGAATTTCATTTTTCTTTTTATATATCATTTTCTCATTTTCGAGATCTAACACTTCCTTTTCACTAGTCCAATGAAATTTGAACTGAGGAGCATAATGAGCAAGTGTCAGATAATCGTATTTATATAAGGTGGGAACTTTGTCTATTACTTTGTTTAAAAATTGAGGATTATCAAAACCAAGTCCCCATCTCTGTTTTAAAGCCTCTTCACTCCTCGGCTTGTTCATATAGATTGTTTGTTCAGATTGGTCTCTTCGATAAAGCTTTTCTTCTAACTTAATTATTTTATCAAAAAATTCATCTTTTAAAGTAGTCATCGATGTCAAAGATTCAAGATAAGTTTTGTTTGAATTTTCCAAAGCATCCAATTTCTTTTGAAAGATGTCTTTAGTATTTTCTAAAATAGATTTTTCATCCTTCAAAGAAATTTTCAACTTTTCAATTAAATCTGACTTTTCAGAATTTAAAACTCTTTCAGATAAAAATTTAGAGCGCAAATCAGACAAAACATTAATCATGATATCAAACTGAGAGGTAATAAAGTTGTAGTCAAATTCATAATATACCTCATCCTCATCAGTGTCAGAGTCATCTGACTGGCCATCTCCGACTAAGCACAAATGGGCGATCTCGACGTTCGATACTTCATCATCGGAATAATCCAGCCAGAATTCTTCTTCTGCCAGCAAAGCTGTTCCATTCTCTCTTTTCTCAGCCAGCTCCAATTTCCTTCTGTAATAAGTTGAGTCCTTAACTTTCTTTGCTCTACACTCCTTTGAGATGTGACCCGGCTTTCCGCAATTGTAGCAAGCAGTAGTCTTTGGCTCGGGTACTTTTACTTTAAGACCGGAAGTGAAGCGAGAAGAGTTGGAACCCGATCTAGGTTGGAACTTCTTCTGATAGTGTTGGGAGAGAATGATCATAGCTTTCTGTAAGGCCTCTCCATCGTCATCAATTGATCCGGTGTAAGCGTTATCAGACAACGCTTGTTCATTTAGTTGCTTCGTGAGAAGAGCAACCGGATCAACTGTCTTCTTGTTCTTTTTGAAACGATGAATTTTTTTTAAAACCCATAAAAGGACCAAACCGCCTAAACTGGTCGGACCAAACCGCCTAAACCGCGGTCCGGTTTGACCGGTCTAGGCACTCGATGTCAAACCGCTCGGTTTGAAAATTTAATAAACCGCCACTTGCGGTTTGGTTTGTGGTCTGAGGGGTTAAACCGCCCAAACCGGACCGCGAACACCCCTACTAACTTGGCCTTTTTCTCTATCACCAAGCTCTCATCAGTTAGCATAATCTCATACAGCTCTTGAATCAGCATCGTGGAAATTATGACATCGTTCCTCAGTCTATGACATGATTTATTCCATTCAGGCTGAAGAGAATTAAGGAACTTCAGATTCGTCTCCAGAGCAGTCTTTTCCACTTTAATCTTTCTAAGATCATTAATCACAACGCAAAACCGGTCAAAGATAGCCTTCAGAGATTCATTGTCCTTTGCCTTAAATTCCTCAAAGGTGTTCATGAAGCGTGTCTGGCGAATCTGAGTAGCAACTGATGACCCAAGCATGATCTTTTCTAACTGAGTCCACATCATATTCGGATTATGTTTGAAACAGTCAATTCGATTGTAGATCGTGTTAGGTAGAGCTAGCATCAAATTGGACTTTGCTTCTCTATCGGCTTTTTCACGTTTGATTTCATCATCTGTCAAAGGAATGTCACCTTTTGGCTTGACAAATGGTCCTTCAGATAAAGATTTCATTATGTATTCTCCGTTACTCTGACGCTCAATGAAATTTATGAACCTGTCTTGCCACTGTGTAAACTCATCTTCGTTGATTAAGACTAGTGGACGAGTATCTGTTCCCAATTGCATCATTAGATCATTTGAGTAGAACCTAGCTTGGAAAGCAAACTTGGCAGAATCCATTGCTGATGTATCTGCAAAACAAAATCAGATTGAATTGAAAATTTTCGAAGAAAAAAAAATATTAAAAATTGACAATTTGAAAAACACTTGAAATGACACAAAGATTAAAAAGAAAAAAAAATTAGATGACACACTAAAAAAAAAATTCTAGACTTTTTTTTTTTTAAACTAAGACAGGAAACAAGAGTTTTGCGGGTCTAGAAGGAAACGCAAAGTTGAGCTTTGCGGGTGTGGAAGGAAACGCAAAGTTGAGCTTCGCGGGTGAAGAAGGAAACGCAAAGTTGAGCTTTGCGGGTGAAGAAGGAAACGCAAAGTAAACTTTGCGGGTGTAGTGGGAAACGCAAAGTAAACTTTGCGGGTTGAACTTGAAACGCGAACCAAGAATTTTTCGGTCGAAGGCAGGAACGCAAATCAAACTTTGCGTTTGTAGAGGGAAACGCAAAGCAACATGAATGAAATGCAAAGTGTTTTGAATGAAACGCAAAGTGTGGATCTTGAATAAACGGAACGCAAAACACAAAAACTTCTAAAAAACTCGATTTCAACACCAAATTTGATGAACTTTCCTTTTACAAATAAGATCGAAAACACCTTTTCCACTCAAATCAACCAACAATTTCAATTAAAAACCATAAAAATGAGATTTCGATGATAGAACAGTAACCAAACTCGTTTTTTCCAGAAAATTTTAAAACTCAAAATCGATGATCCAACACTGTTTTTCTTGAAAAACAACCTGAAACAAATGTGATCGATTATCAAAAACGAAACTAATGAGATCAAATTCAAACAAAAACGATCACAAACACATCCAAATTTGATGAGAAATCAAGAAAACGAGATTTTCTTGAAAAATTCAAGAAAATCGATCAAATTTTCGATTTCGATCACCAATTCAGATTAGAAAAATGCAATCTCTCAATTCTCTCAAGATCTAGCTTTCTCTGATACCAATTGAGAGTCCAAGATCACTAGAACTTCTAGAGAGAGAAAGTAGAGAGAGAGAGAGATGGAGCGCAAGATAGAAATTGTATTAGATTGTGCGTGTTATTCTTACAAAGGAACAAGACCACAGGGACTTAAATACCCTTGGTCATATACAATACTGATAAGCACTAAACACAGTATTGACCAAGTCCTATAAATACAATGATTACTATAAAATCAGACCTAACAAGCACCAATGGTACTAAGAGTATGGTCGTCCCGGCTATAGTGCCATGCAGTGGTGACATATGTCACAATTGCACCGGCGTTACCGAGTGTTTGGTCGTCCCAATGAATATGCCAGGAAGTTACGACAATAACACGATAACTGGCATAATAACATCCAATGTACCAAGAAAATGGTCGAGAAACGACCGAGAAAATGTTCGAGGAACGACCGAGAAAACGTTCGAGGAACGGCCGAGAAAACGTTCGAGGAACGACCGAGAAAACGGGCGAAAAAGGCTCTCGGTACCTTTTGGGCGAACGTGCCATGCTAAAGTGACACTGGAACTTTAGCCAGGCATTTTCGCAGAGAAAAATTAACCCACGGTACAATTTGGGCGAAAGTGACAGCTAAAGTGACGCTGTCACTTTCGCTTGTCACTCTCACGGTCGGGGTGTTGTGCATAAATTCAGCTTATTTCTTCATTTGGTCATATATTTCTCATCTCAACTCCGATTTTGATCATTCTTTTTGTAATGGTTTCATTTTTGAGAGATTTTCAATGATAGATTGTTAGTTTTGGGAATATCCAAAAGTATTTGGTGGTTGATTGGAAGCAAAGGTCAAGAGCGCATCATCATCACCTCCATCTCCAAGAAATTTGGGGTTTTCTAGGTTTTCACCAAAACCTAAGTGGTGAGTTCATCCTCCTAGTTTGTAAACTTTATTATGAGTCATAAATTATCCATTGATGATTTCCAAGTGTTTATGTTTCTCAATTTTTGGTTTAGAAGATTTTGAGAAAAATTAGGTCAAATTAGGGTTTTTGGCCAAAATGGAGATTTTGATATAAGATGTTTGGGGAATGACTCTAAGTGCTTGGATATGTGTATTTATGGTTGGAAACTTATGGATCTAGGTTTTTGGAAGAATTGGCATGAGGATTCAAGTTTCTTCAAATGAGCTCAAATTGGGGGGAATATCTAGATTTAGCCTAAATCTGGCAATATGAGTTCAAGTTGATTTGTGAAAACGGTGTACATGCCAAAATGTTCATTTTAAAATATTTATATGCTTTTGCATGAAATTATCAACTGTTGAGTTATTTGGTGAGTTTCGGTTATTCGAAGCGTTTGACCTTATAAACATTGCACAACACCCATATTTGGGATTTTAAGTATTTTGATAAATAAATAATAAGTATTAGTATTTTAATGATTGATTTCATGGGAGTAGACCTTTTCGAGTATAAATGCACTTTTAGTGTTTGTTTTGGAGAAATGTTTAATTTTGTGTTACTGGACGTTTTTGAAAAAATAAATGTTATAAATTCATTTGAAAAATAATTTGTCCCAAACTAAACCGTATCGGAGTTTATTCATGTATTTTGGAGCGTGTGTTGGCATAACGTGAGTCGGTTGCGTTTTATTATTTGGGGATCGTTATTTTTTGGTCAAAAAAAGGATTTTGACTTAAAATAGTCTTGAGGACGTTTGTCTGGTTTTAATGGCTCAGTGTAGAGCTCCATTGGTGATTTGCGTCTGAATGCATCTTGGGGTATATTATTGGTAATTACATGCTTGAGTGCGTTGGTCATTCGTGTGTAGTAATGTAATTTTACATTGTGTTGCATTGGATCCATAGGCACGTAAGTCAGTCTTTATTTGATGGTCAATTGGGTATTTCGGGGCTGGACTCCGGGACCCATGTTTCATGACCTGAACCGTTCAAGTCCGATTATGCTATTGTGTAGAAGGGTGTTTGGGCCTCCACCGCTTGTAGGTGATGCCTTGGAGGTAGTCCTTAAGTGTGTCGGGCCTTCGGGGTGGTATTCATGGTAATGATCACCAAGGTCAGTTGTCTCTTGAGGTGTAGCTTGAAAGGAGTTGTAGGGACACTTGGGCTTTCATGTCGTGAAGTGTCATACGATTAACGTTGTATGAGTGACATACTTTTGTGTCCTCCACTCTTAATGGATACGGGTCTCCCCCGTTATCGGCCAACAGTATTTTGGATATTTAATTGTCCATTCTTTAACATTTGGAATAATTTCATTTTACGGTCGCGTGAGTATTAAATTTTAGTTCCATGTTTTCGGTGGCATATTATATTTATATGGATTATTTTCCATGATTTATGAGTTGAGTATTATGTCCCACCCGTGTTTTAGGTGTTTCGGGATATAAAGCTTTACCCGCGTTTTCATAAATTGGGAGTCCGTTTTCTATTCATATGTTGAGTGAGTTTTGGGTTGCATCGCTTTATAAAGAATGTTTTGTATTGGGGCGTTCGTCCTAAAAAATGCATGTTATTGGAAAACGAGTCGTTTTCATATTTAAAGTAAATCATTTTGAAAGATTGTTTTTTAAGTTGCATTCTTTCCTCTTTAACGACATATTTATTCATGTTGAAAATTCTTGAACTCACTAGGCATTAAGCCTAACCCTTTTTATTTGTCGGCATGTGCATCAGATCCTAGTTGAGGAATGTCACTTGCAGCAGGTACCGTGAAGTGTTGAATGCTATTTAGATGATCGGGAAAGATGTAGCCAGTGAGTGATGTTATCCGCACATTTGGAGATAACAATCGTTTATGGGTTTAGTAACACCCGACCTTTATTTAGTCTTTCTATGTGTTTTGGGTGGTTATTTGTTGAGGTTAAATCTAGAATTATGTTTGAGGTATTTCAAGTATTGATTTGTAAAGAAGGGATTTTTATCCTTCATATGATGTATTATTGAAATTTTTAATTAGTTGCTCTTTATAAATTTGAGGGTGTTACAATACATCTCTATTTCGTATCTTTCAATTTTATTTTATGGATTAAGGTGATTTTGAGAGAGCACGAGAGTTCTTATGTTGGTCATTAGTTTTATGGAATATCTTTTGTATTAGTAGAGCTCAACGTTTATCTTATATTTGAATTTGTTTATCAGTTGGTTATGAGCTAGTTAGTTTTAAAATGTTCAAATGCATTAATAAGTTGTAAATGTTATATAACCGAGTAATATTGTATGAAAATATTTGCATGTTAATATACTCGTGATTGAAATTTTGAAAACCCGGTTTAAAAAATTTATATATATATATATATATATAGGTATATATGTGTGTGTCAATACTTTTTATCAAAATAAAGATTTTTTTTCTCCCCAAACCCACTCCTGTTTGTGCTGATTACTTGAATTTCAGTTGTTTTGAAGAACATATGAAACAACTTGTAGAAGTAGGTGAGGTATGTGAGGGACTAAAGCCACCGGATTTGTAAAACAGAGGGACGAATTTTTTTTTTTGAAAAATAAAAAAAATAAAAATAAGCGTCTTCCTAGTGCCACGGAAACCAAGTTTCCACCTTGAGTTTGTGTTGATGACGCCATGTTTGTCATGGTGACGTCGCAAACTAATTTTCAAGTTTTGTCAAAAATAATAAGATTTGAAATATAAACAAAATAATGAAGGATTTGAAAAAAGGAAATACTAATGACACCCTGATTAATGTTAAAATCAAGTCAATTCATGTCATTCGGAATGTAAAAAGCAAGTTTTGATGTTGATATGTGTGAAGAAAAAGTCATTTATAAGGGTGTCATTAGCAAAGTATAGGGTGTCATTGTCAAAAATAATAAAATTTGAAATATAAACAAAATAATGACGGGATTTGAAAAAATATTATTGGTTTGAGTTACAAGTAAAAAATGATGTTCCAAAGCTTGCTACAAATATGATTGGCATTCATCTTTATCTATAAATTTTACTAATATTTTGATCTCAAACAAATGACAAAAAGTATTCCAATCTGAATTACGAGTAAAAAATTTATATTTCTAGAATCTTACTGCAAAATTTATTACAAACAAATTGCAAACATTTAGATATCCAAAATCTTCCTGCATTTAGATTTCATAACTGAGCAACTTCAAAAACAAAGTTAAACTGGATCCAAGTTATAAGTTAAAAGTTACGATTTGCCAAAATTTACTATGAATATGATTACAAAATGGTTATGAAGACCAGGATATTCAAAATTTACCAACATGTCGACCTCGAAAAATTAAGCAACTTAAGAAAATTACTTAGACCTGGCAAAAACTGACACGACACGCTAACCCGACACGAACTCAACACGAAATAAACAGATTTGGGTAATACATTTCAACCCGTTTAAGTAAACGGGTTGACACGACATGACACGAAAATCAAACGGATAAGGTCAAGGTCAAAAATATCAACTCGAAAATGACCCGAATAACCTGTATATATATATATATATATATATATATATATATAGAGAGAGAGAGAGAGAGAGGGGGGGAGAGAGAGAGAGAGGTAGGTTATTTTGTTAACCAATAAAATGTTATTAACTATGCTAACCACCATTGACCAATAAGAAAGCTTTAAAATCTTTGGTTGATTAAACTCATTAATTAAATGCTTAAGGGTAGAGTTGGTATTTCATGTAGTTTATTTTAGCCTCATTAATGAGGAGTTAAAAAAATTATCATCCATGAACAATAATAGTATGAACATTAAAACATATGAACATTAATTAACAATAATAATTTGAGCATTCAAACATATGAACAATAATAATATGAATATTCAAACATATGAACATTCATTAACAATAATAATGTATGTCAATGATCATTCACGAATAATAATAATATGAACATTCAAACATATGAACATTCATGAACATCCAACATACGTCGGTTTCGTTTTTGATTGAGAGTAATTATTAATAAGCCAAGCTTTATGTCTCAAAATATTGGGGAAATATTTTCCCAAAAATACCATTTTTCACATTGGTTCAATATATTGGTCATTTAAATAAAACACTTTAAATGCATATTAATTTAAATTAAATCTTATCCATCCAATCTCATCATCAATGGTGATGATTGGTTCACAAAGTTAATAATAATTATAAGGTTAACAAAATAACCCAACCATATATATATTATAAGTTTTATTTTTAATGCTTTGGATTTTTAATGTTTTAGATTTGGTTATAACTTATAAGTTTGAACTATAAAATTTGGATTTATAATGTTTTCATTTGAATTTTGGATTTTGTATTTTTTTATGAATTTTCGGTTTTTAAATTTTAGTTTTATAAATTAACGGGTTAGGCAGGTCGGGTTAGGGTTGGGATTTTCTAACCCGTTTATTAAACGGGTCAGGTTAGGGTTAGATACTCTCAACCCGTTTAACTTTGAACACGACACGTTTGCCACGTCTAACTGGTTACTACAATACACGATTATGCAATTGATTGAGAAATTGTTACAAACATATGGATACCCAAAATTTACTAGCTTGTAGATTTTGAAAAAATAGCAAACTTAAAAAACCGCCTCAATCCAAGTTACGAGTCATACGTTATGGTCTCGTAAAGTTTACTACAAATTGTTACGTACATATTAATCAATGCTTACAAACATCTAGACCCAAATATTACTAGCATGTAGATCTTGAAAAAGATAAGTAACTTCAAAGAAAATCATGTCGATCCGAGTTACAAGTCAAAAGTGACAACTTCCAAAAATCACTAGGGAGTAAGGAACTGATTATAAAAGTAACAACGAAAGGACTACAACATTTAAATCTTCAAGAAATTCCATCATGATATCAGGTAAACAACCTAAATGAAGTCCAAATGTTCATAATTTGTTTGTAATTAATTTGTAATTAGTTTCATGGTAAATTATGAACGATTATAACCTTTAGTTTGTAATAACTCGGTTTAAATGATTTTTCTAAAGTAATTTATTTTTTCGAGATCTAAAAACTAGAAAGGGTTGAGTTCCGATGAAAATAAGAGTTATGATGAGAATGTGAGAACAAAACATTCATATACCTTCAACTACCTTTAATTACTTATTTTTATTATCATGATCGAAATGTTAACAAATTTAGTCATGTGAAATGATTAAATATACGTAAACGTTCGTGAAAGCGATTAAAAGTGAGGATAAAGGTAGATGAAGACAGTTCAAGGTAATTCAAGGAAAATGAAGTTAGATAATAAGTACAGTCATCCAAAGGCTTAGAAGTGTTCTCACCATTCTTTATCATAACTATTACTCTCACACGATCTAACGTTTGTTGATACAATAGATATAGAAACAAAAAATTTACAAAACTATAGGCGTTTACCAAACACTTACTATATCGGGTAATATTCTCGACTAGAGTCACCATCATCACTTACTATATCAGGTAGTAGACCATCAAAATAGATTACTATTAAACATATCTATACTATATTATAAAACATTTAAGAAAAACTTTTAAAAACAAAATTTTATGCATCAAGTACTATTTATTGATACTAGAAGCGTACTCGCGCAATGCAACGAGATACATCATGATTTTAATGTTTCATTATATATATTTTTTTTGTCGATTTACAGAACGATTTTGGATGGTTTTGAGAAAGTGATAATGTTTTTTTTATAAATTTGTTTAATTTAGACTTAATAATATAATGTTTTTTATATAAAAAAATTAAGTATTTTGTTAGAATTCAATGATTATCTTATATATTTTAATGACATCTACAAAAAATAACCAATTACATATTTAATAATATAATTAAAACAAAATTATAGTAATATAATATATTAATTAATAGTGATACATAAAAATGTCTGCATAAAAGGAAGACCCCACACATACCAAATTGGTGGGTGTTAGAAGTTTGCAGTAGTAATATGTATCTTGTGCTTTGATACTTGTAAATTAAGAGATTTTTAAAATCTTGCATAAAATGATGGTACCTTGTGCCTAATAATTTGTATTTAAGAGTTTTTTATCTATGTTTTATAATATAGTATAGATATATTACTTAAAATTCAAGATTAAAAGTAACGATGCATGAGTACAACTTTTTAAAGCTAAACATTTGAAATCATAACTAACTGATAAACATAATTAAACACATGATAAACATATCATTTTATATATAAAAATTCCAAAATATAAATAGGATAATTATTGATTTTTAATAGAATATTTAATTGTTATTTTATAAAAAATTATTACATTATTAAACCTAAAATAAATTACATCATACTTAAATTAAATTATAAAAAAAAAACTATAAAAAAACATTATCGTTTTCTCAAAACCATGCAAAATCATATTTGTTGGTCACAGTTAGCGGTAAGTAAACAAGAAAAGTATTGTAGAAGGGGGGAGGGGGGAGGGGGGGGGTTGAATACAATACACACAATTTTTCACTTAATTTAATTCTCATTGATTTGAAATCAAGAATTACACATAGAAAACTTTGATTGTTGCAGAAGAGAACAAATGAAATCTGTTCAAACAATCTTAGACAAAAAGAATGAATA
Source organism: Arctium lappa (assembly GCA_023525745.1). Classification (NCBI taxonomy): domain Eukaryota; kingdom Viridiplantae; phylum Streptophyta; class Magnoliopsida; order Asterales; family Asteraceae; genus Arctium; species Arctium lappa. Next base: position 11,814,111 of record CM042056.1, on the reverse strand, counting down.
ACCATGAAAAACACTTAGAAAACAATGAACTTCATAGAGAGAAAGTTGTGAGGCACTTAGAGAACTTGAAGGCTTGTAGAGCTGGTTCAACTGGTGATTTTGCATGTTGAAGCATCCATCATATTTATAGTGTCCCATGCATTTAATGCATGGGACACCTGTTGAGTAAGGGATGGACACAAGTCTTCAATAAGGTACATGATGTAACTTTTGTCTTGAGGTGATTTTGTCTTGAAGTGTTGACCTGTAGAGGATGGTGTAGACCTTTCCTCAAAAGAGTGTAGGAGACAAAACTCACTTTTTCTGATCTTCAGATGAGGTCCACGACAATGCAAGATATCACAAATATACTTTCTCAGAAAAATACAATGTGTTTGTGCCGATGATATTTTCCCACCAAAACTTATCAAAGACAAGTTTGGTGAATAGAGAGACAAGTTGGCACGAGTGAGAAATCTTTGGGCTCCTGAAGATGTGAGAAATCTTCGGGCTCCTGAAGATGTGAGAAATCTTCAAACTCCTGAAGATGTGAGATCGACACCATCCTGGCCGATGGTGTTGATCACATAGGCATGCTTGGATTTAGGCTGAGAAGTCCATCTTTAATCCGCTTTGAGATATATACTTATTCTTTGTCTTTTTTGGCTGATCTTCGACTTTAACCGAACATTTGCATTGAAACCAAGCTGCTAGTAAGAACCTTATTCATTTTTATTAATAAAACCAACACCTATAAAAAATATTTTAAAATCGACACCTATAATAAACGAATGAGGTTCTTATAAAATCGACACCTATAAAAAATACTTGCACGAGTACATTTATAGTCTTATATAATAAGTGTTAATCAGAGAAAAATATTCTCTTACACTTGCTGGGAAAGATTTTCATTCCAGATAATTGAGATTTGAGATGTCGACATTAAAAGGTTTAATTTAAAATTATCCATTTAATAAAAGTGATTTTTAACGAACCCTTTAAAATTCGTTTTTATTATTTTTTTTTTCTCACATGCATTAAAATCAAAACATGAAATTAACATTATAAAAAAAAGTCCAAATAGTGTACTTTTTATATATTAAATAAAATGAAAACCAATAAATATATGTGATCTGGAAATGCAAAACTGAATAAAAGAAAATCTGGGCTGAAGATTCTCTGTTTCTCCAACAACTTGTAGGGAGACAGACACAAGTCACAAGTCTCACTTTAAGAAGTGGGTTCCATTGTCCGTACAGTTTTGATGTGCTCATTTCATATATTTACTTTTATTTATTTTTTAATTTTAAAATAAACTTTTCTAAACTATACTAGGCATATACCCGTGCGAAACAGCGGAATGTAAGTAAAGAACGAACAATTAATGCTATTTTCTTATATACATTTCATCAATAATCAACCATGACCTAAAAATCACAACTTATGAAACCTAAAACCATAAAGATATTCAATAATTAGTTTATATTACAATTATTGACGAAAAAAATTATAATGATATTATTTATAATAAGAATGAAACGTATTTTACGATTATGTATTTTTAACGTGCTAACGGTGGAAAAAAAAATAAAACGTATGGACAGAAAAACAAATTATTTCGTAGATATTCATGATATTTAATAGTACGGTTAAATTAAAAAATATTCAATATTTGGCTCGTTTTGAAGATATTGAGGAGACGCTTATAATGATATAATTTGTAGAAAAATGAACGTATTTTTTCATTGCATTTTTGTTAATATATAATTATTTGTGTTAATATGTGTAAAATGAAAAAAATAAGGGATATAAAGTAAATTAAATAAGTAATTATAAGGGTGATAAATGTAACAATGTAAGGGTGGTAAATGTAATTGTACAAAAGTTTGTACAATAACTGTTTGTACAATAACCGTTTTAGTAGTATAGATAATTCGTATATATTCTGATACTTAATAGTATGGTTAAATTAAAAAATATTCAATATTGGGCTCGTTTTGAAGGTATTGACGAGACGATTATAATGGTATAATTTGTAAAAAAATGAACGCATTTTTTCATTGCATTTTTGTTCATATACGATTATTTGTGTTAATATGATAACGGTGTAAAATGTAAAATGAAAAAGTAAGGGATACAAAATAAATTAAATAAGTAATTGTAAGGGTGATAAATGTAACATTATAAGGGTAGTAAATGTTATTGTATAAAAGATTAAGGGTGGTAAATGTAATTGTACAATAGTTTGTACAATAACCGTATTAGACTTTTCATTATATAGTATATATATATATATATATATATATGGGCAGGTTCAAACGAGAAGCTAAACATTTTGCGAAAAGTGTTTAATCATATATGATACACAAACTTAATTATATATGATTAAACACATGTTGTATTAGCAATACATAGACGTTTAATCATACATGATTAAACACACCTACAAGCCGTGTAATCATATATGATTAAACACTTCTCGCCTTCTCGCAAAATGTTTAACTTTTTGCATGATCCTCCCTCTCTCTATATATGCGTGTACTATTTTTTTTATCGAAAAACTATTGATCTATCAATATTCAAATGTCGATGATGTTCAAATTTCGTAAAAAGTAAGGGATAGTTGTAATTTTCCCAATATATAAAAAGAATAAGTAAACAACAAAAGTTTTAATGATTGGTTCACATATATTTTTTAAAACATACTTGATTAATAAATATAAAACAACTTAATATATAGACAAAATAAATAACAAATATAGAAAAGAAATCTATGAAAAGATAACAACCCAACAACATAACATGCATATGGAGGTTCATTTGTGATGACTCCCAGTCATTTATAATCACCTGGTTATTAATCGGTACGCATAAGCTGAGTCGGAAAACAACAATTATCAAAAAAAGGAGAGGTGGACTTAATTTTTTTTGAAGTGGCGACACCATATGGTTCTAACAAAACGAAGTTAGGAATTTTTTTTACAAAGTCATTATTGATTTGTTGGTTATATAGCTCTTGTTTTTTGTGTGTGAGGTTCTGTGTTCGAGTCATTAACCCCAATTCTTTTCAGAAATATAATGAACTAAAATTAAAAGGTAAAAACTAAGAAAAAGATTATACATATGATATTCGAACCCACACTTGAAAGGGGAGAAAAGACCGTGCAAACTAAATTTACCAAAGAAAACTTGTGTTATTATTGTCGTTCCAAGGGATATATGGTTGCACCTAACAAAATAATACGGTAACACCTTTCACAAAGGAACGAAGCGATGGCTCGCCACCATATGCACCGTAGTGGGTCCACCCTTGGGTAAGGATAATATAATGTCGATTGTCTAATACATACATGATTGTGTTTTCTTTGATTTTTTTTTATTTTCAATTTACTTGTTACTCTATTCACGATGTTATACTTTCTTCAGCATATCCATGAGTAATCTGCGGTCCGTGAGCCCTAGTGCTTTTTCGAAGATTACACGATAACTGCATAATGGCTTACACGACGATGTTTTGATGCTTACCTGACAACATTATTATGTGTGCATGATATAATTGCATGATGGTTATATAAACCTGCGAAGAAAGGACCAACTTAATTTGTGTCAATAGCATGTTATTGTCGCAATAAACAATAATATTGTTACTCTAGTATCACACGTCTAAGGAGCAAAGAAGTGAGTAAGTTGATAGCATTGCTCTAAATAGTACACACCTAGGGGTCGTTTATTAAACACTTATCCGATAAATGCTTACCAGGTAATTTTCTTCACGGATGAACATGGCAAGGGACAATCCCAATAAGAGCAATGACATAAGAATGAAGAGTCTTATCTGGTAAATGTGAGTTACGACTATTACCCGGGTAAGCGCTTACCAGGTAAATTGTTGCATATATATGATACCGCTTTGTTTTGATATACCACAATCTTACTAGATAAAATAAATTATAGTGTCGACTCTTATTGATAAGCGCTTATCGGATAAACATTTGGGTAAAAATCCCTTATTCCATGTATGTTTGATTTCGTATGAACAATATCAAGTACATTGTGTTTGTGGTCTAAAAGACCATATATCTATGCCAAATGATGTAGATTTCCATTAAGTTTGTAAGTCAAGACATATAATTCGCTATGTATTTTATTGAATTTTTTTTAAACAGGTATTTTATTGAATTGTAATGTTTATTTTGTGAAATCGTCATATTACATAAAGAGAATTTGAGGGCGTGACAATAGAAAAAAAGAAGAAAATGTGTTTAAAAAAATGTTGGACTCATTTTTAAGTTCAAATATTTTGAGCAATTGATAAGTACTTTGAAAAGAAAAGGAAAGTATAGCATATTTTTCTTTGAGGATGACATGCCAACATATTTTGGATTTATGGGCATCACTAAGCATACAAAATCAAAATTTTGCTATATTAATATGTAATTTCTAATCTTTAAATCAATGATATGTCACACATATTCTTTTTTTCCAGTCGTATAAATTATTGCCTCTTTAGATTTGATTCTTTATCTGAAAAATAAATATATTAATATTTATTATAAAAGATTACACCAATTTATTTCACATTTAAAGTTAAAAATAAAACATCGATCTAGTTAAAGAACAATTCATATTTGAGCGTGTTTCACATGTGTGAATTAGGGTCCATTATATTGGATATAGTGGTCCGCTTCGTTCCTCCGTAAAAAGATATAAGATCGTGAAAAGTGCTACGAGTATCATTTTGTTGTTTGCCCGTATATATTTTGAAACTATAATGATGATACATGTTTTCCTTGGTAGAGTTGGTTTGCATAACTTTTTCCCCACCCTAGACGCAAGTCGGAATTTTGTGTGTTATTTCCTTTATTTTTAGTTTTTAATTTCATATGTATTATGTTTTTGAAAAAATTGTAATAAAATACTCGAATACAGGAACTCACATATAAAAAGTAAAGAACTATCCAATAAATTAATGATGATTTTGTAAAAAATATCAATATATTTATTTCTTATAGTCAAATGATACGACCCCTTAATTTTTTTTTTGGTCCGCCTCTGACACGAATGTTACTCAACTTTATACAAATGCATGGTTACCCCACATGTCATTTTATATTTTAAGATTTAGTTTTCACTATTAATAGTTTTAAGTTATTTATCATTAAGATAAAAGAGTTGCAAACCATAATAACCAAAAAAACAAATTTTAAAGTCAGGAATAAAAATGGTTATAAATAACAAACCACAAGAACGAAAATCGTAATTTACTCTAAAATAAATTGTATGCCTATTAGTTTAGTAATATTAATAATAAAATCTCGTTACTAACATGAAATATGTATATTTAAAACTTTGTAAAAGACATATAATTGTTAAATCTACGAATAATTTCATATTTACATATAAGAATATGATTAGTTCATAATAACATGAAATAGTAACTAATTTTTACCTTTTTCATTTCGGGTATCAAACTTTTTTTTTACCGGTTAAGACATTAACATTTTTGAAACCTAATATTTGAATAATCATGATTAAAACAAATAGTAGAATTGATGATTTCTCCACTCACCCGTCGACATGGTATCTATATCAGATGCCACATGCAAAAATCGTTAAACGTGAAGTATTTTGAAGATCAAAGAAGTCGACATATCATCAAAATATTTCATGTTTAACAATTTTTACACGTGGCATCTGATATGGATACCATGAAAGCGGGTGAGTTGAGAGTTGACGAGGACCGTGGATTAAATAATTTGTTTGTGCATTGATTAGTTTGACAAAAGTATAGAATATCATAGTTACAAAAAGACAATTATATGTGTATTATAATCCTATTAAATAAATGCAAATTAATATCAAAACATTTAAGATTAGAATAATAAAATAAAAACGTTTCAAATGCTTAAAATAAAATTCAAAACCATCCATTATTGCTAATAATCTTTAAAAAATGTCACATAGATATGTTGTCAATATAAAAATTACAAATAACCAAAAAGATTCAAGTTTTGTAGTTTTTACTCCATATATATTATCACAAACCAATGAACTTGAAAATAAATTGGGCTGGGAGCCCAATGGGTCAATATTTACATATATGACTCAAACTTTGAACTTTGAAACAAATGTAAAGCCCAAGTAAATGATATTGTTATGGGCCATTGTTAACAATTATATTGGGGAAAAATTAATCGGCCCATTATTTTGTAGAGCTAATCAGCTAACGTAAACCTTATTGTGCAATGTGCATGCTATTGTGAAGATTCTCCAAAAGGGCAAATCGTACCATATATGTCTCAAACCATAAAAAAAACACCACTGCGAAATGTGATGCGGTTTGGTTTATATTTAACGCACTTGTATCTAATCTATCTATACTATATTATAAAAGAGACATAAAAAAACTCATAATTACAACATCTTAAACACAAAATACAACTAATTAAAGCCAATTACTTAATTTACAAGTACAACTTATCTTAGCACAGTATATCTCATCATCATTATCTTACGCCAATCATTCTCTTCCTCTTCCTTCAATAACACACTACCAAACCCTAAGCAACACCATCTGCGTTGCTCTCAATCGGTTCTTCTCTCAATCGACCTTGCTCTCGATCGTTTCTCAATCAATTGCTTCTCCGTTTCTCAATCAATTGCTTCGAAATGGGAGCTCTCGTTATCTATCCAAACACCAAAATTTTCAATCTTTTCTCAATCTCTCAATCTCTCAATCCTTTGAATCCAACGTTTTCTCTCAATCCATATCTTCGATTTCAATAATATCATATCTCCTTTTTGTTTTTCGATCTGAGTTTTTTTTTTGGAAAAGAATCGGATTATCTAGGGTTTTTTTGTTTCAGAATTTTAACAGCCATGATTTACGATTCGATCGCCAACGCTTCGATCCCCACTGCGGCTTCTAACCCTAAAGAATTCGGCAAGAAAAAGCGTGTACATTTATGTTATCATATTGATTTTTTTTTTGGATTTTTTTGTTTTGGCGTATTGTTGGTTTTTTCTGTTATAATATTTAATTATACATTGGATGCTACATGTGACTAAAGCCAAACTTGGACCAACTTGGCATAACTCAAATTTTGGACCACATATTTTTCATTGGAAGACTTGGCATATGTCATCCTCCATATGTCATCCACCATATGTCATCCTCCATATGCTTGGTTGTCATCCTCCACTTCCATCCTATAAATACCCCTTTCCCTCCAACCATTTTCTTCATCCCTTTCTTGAGTTTTCTCTAGATAACCACCAAACACTCTCCCTAATATATTCTTGAGGTTGAGAGTGTTCTTGATATTCGGTGGTATTCGTGAAAGTTTTGTTAGGTGATCGTGGATCTCAAGATCCTTGTACAAGCACTTTGTAATCTCCTTGGTTGGTAATAATATTCTTGCTCTCTCTCTCTTTGGTGGATGTACACTATCAAAAACCGATAGTGGAACCACGTTAAATCACGGTGTTATTTGTTTTGAAGTTGCTATAATTATAGATAATAACGTTATTATTATTATCTATATTTTGTGGGTTTATTTTTCTACGTTAGAGAATTATTGTGCAACATCTAGATTATTGTTATCCGCATTCGTTGTTGGGTTAATTGTGCACTTGGATTTCTACCCGTTTGGGACCTTAGAAATTACTCGCTAGCTTTTGCATTTGTGAGGCACAATTTTTACCTAACAATTGGTATCAAAGCTTCAGATCTAGATTTGGGTTTGTGTAGAAAATATACATAAACCAGTTTGCACATTTTTTTTCTCTATGGTTGACGTAGAAAATCCATTTGGTGTCGGTTCCTCAAACCAGTCCCAAAAACCGTACCAAGAAGGTACATTTAATTTGTCCGGGGCTAGGATTCGTATACAGACTTGGAATGGGGATGGTGACTTTGGTAAATGGCAGTTCACAACATCTGCTGCACTTAGGAAAAATGGAGTCCATCCCGTAGTATTTGCCAAACACGAGTTAGACCCTAACATGTCTGAACTTAAAGCTAAAGAAATGGAAGCATGGGCATTTACTACTTTGCAGATGGCTATGGGAGAAAATGTTATATCTGAGATTGTGTCTGAAAAGACAGCTACAGGTATTTGGAGCAAGCTTGAGAATTTATATCTCAAGAAAACTTTGACCAACAGATTGTTACTGATGCGGTTGTGTCTCTTCTTCAAAATGAAGGAAGGCACAACCATTAAATCTCACATGACCGAATTTGAAGATATCATTATGAAGTTGAAGGCAACAGATGCGCTTCTTGCTAAAGATGAAGAAGCACTTGCTATGATCCTGTTGTATTCACTTCCCGAGAAATATTCCCAATTCACTAACAGTTTTATTTATGGAAGAGAAACTCTCTCTTTGTCTGATGTGAAAACAGGAATGATTTATGAAGATCAAAGAATTCAGATGAGGATCGGTAACAATCCCAGGGAAAACAATTGCAGTCAAGGCCTATTTGCTGACAGAGGCCGAGACGATCAACAATCTTCAAGAGGAAGAAACCGTGGGCGCTCTCAGTCCCGTCGGCCTGGCTCTCGTGGGAAATCAAAGACACGTGGCAACTGTAACTATTGCCACAAGCCAGGTCATTGGGTGAAAGATTGTCCGAGTCTTAAAAACAAAGACAAAGACAACGCCGAATCATCAGCTGTTGCAGCCGAAGAGGAGCAAAATGGCTTCTCTGCCACAGTTACACCACCGCAAGGTGACAGGCGATGGGTGTTAGATACCGGGGTATCTTGCCACATGACACCATTCCGGGACTGTTTCTCTACCTTCGAAAAAGTTGAAGGTAACAGTATTTTTATGGGAAATAGTACTTCGTGTGTTACTAAGGGTATCGGTACTGTGCAGATCAAGATGTTCGATGGGTGTATTCGTACATTGAATAATGTCAAGTTTGTTCCATCCATGACTCGTTCCTTGATCTCTGTTGGACAACTGTCCAAATTGGGTTGCAAGATTCGGATTGATGACGGGAGTTTGCGCATCTCCCGAGGGAGTATCATTGTGATGAAAGGCGAACAGACGAAAAATAATCTTTTCCATTTGATTGGCGAAACTATTTCTTCTGAATCGTGTGTGGCTGATATTTCTCAGAATCTCAATGTTGCTCGCTTATGGCATCTTCGTTTGGGCCACACATCCGAGAAGAACTTGGAGATTTTGCGCAAGCGAAAACTCATTAAAATCGTCGTACCTGCCAGCCTGGAGTTTTGTTCGGGATGTGTCAAAGGAAAGCAGACGCGTGTTTCTTTTGGTGTTGGAAAACACAACACTAACGGAATCCTCGATTATGTTCATACATACGTCTGGGGACCATCCAGTACTCCATCCCTCAGTGGAGGTAAATACTTTGTTTCGTTTATTGATGATTTCTCACATAAGCTTTGGGTGTATGTGTTGAAGTTAAAGTCAGATGTCTTCGATACGTTCAAGACTTGGTTGGCACGAGTAGAGGTCGAGACTGGCAAGAAGTTGAAAGTGCTGAGATCTGACAACGGTGGAGAATTTACTAGTGGTAACTTCAAAGACTTTTGTTTGCGTAAAGGCATCCACCGTCACTACACCACACCAGGCGACCCTCAATCTAATGGGGTTGCAGAGCGGATGAATAGGACTTTGCTTGAGAAGGTCTGATGTATGTTGACGACATCGGGCTTCCCGAAATCTTTCTGGGCCGAAGCACTTTACACTGCGGTGCACATTATTAATAGGTTACCTTGTTCGGCCATCGGGGGAAAGATTCCGGAAGAGGCTTGGAGAGGTAAAAGAAACATCTGTCTGAAATACATACGTGTATTTGGTTGTCCTGTTTATTTTCATGTTTCAGGCCAGGACAAGTTGAATCCTAAAGCCACCAAAGGATTCTTGCTCGGCTATACAGATGGTATCAAGGGTTACCGAATCTGGAACCCCTTGACTCGTAAAGTGATTCATTCTCGACATGTCACATTTGATGAATCAGTCCTGTTGAAGTCACAGGATCCTCAGTCCTCTCAAGATCCGGAAGTCACTACTACTGTTGCTCCTACTGCCGATGATGTGGAGACAGTAGACAGTCCTTGTATTCCCAGTTCATCCACTCCTGATATTAGCTCAGAATCACCCGTTAATGCTGAAGAAGTCATTCCGCCAGTGACTTCTACTAGTGATTATGAAGAAGAGATTCTGAATGATGGTGGAGACGATGGCGATACAGTCCCAGTTATTGCACCTATCAGGCATAGTCAAAGAACTATTCGTCCGCCTAACAGGTATGGAGATTGGTATTTTGCTAACATGAGTTTTACAGATCAGCTGGAGTTTGCTTTGCATGTAGAGCAAGATGAGCCTCTAGATATAAAGGAGGCGTTGGCCTCGACCCACAGTTCTAAATGGCTTGGAGCCATGCAAGAAGAGATAGAAGCTCTCTCGAAGAACAGCACTTGGGACTTATGTCCATTGCCGAATGGCAGTCGTGCTATTGGTTGCAAGTGGGTTTTCAGGACAGACTCCCTTTTCCTTAGTCTATGGATGTGAAGCTGTGTTACCTATTGAGGTACGACTACCGACTTCAAGACATACGTCCGTTGAGCATAATTTAGTCAACCTAAGTTATGACCTCGAGCCTTAGAGGAACTTCGAGAAGCTGCTCACATTCGCATGGCGTCACAAAAACAAACTGTCGAACGACATTTTAACAAAAATGTCCAGGTCAAAGTTTTTAAAGAAGGAGACTACGTCTTACGACGAGTGTTTCAAAACACTCAAGAGCCTAATGCAGGTAAACTTTCCATTAAATGGGAAGGTCCTTACCAAATCTCAGGTGTCGTGGGTAAAGGAGCTTATAGAATCCAAACTCTCGATGGTCGAGATATCCCACGAAGTTGGAATGCAGTTCATCTAAAGAGGTATTTCTTTTAAATTTCATATCTAGTTCCTTTGGTTATTTTTTAAGAAAGATTACTGACTTAAACATCGGAGGGTCGTTGGTTAAACCAACGACCACCCCACTAATGTTGTTTTTCGCAGGGACGCACGACTTATCCGAAAATCTTTGTGTCGAGTAAAACTCATGTGATCACACGCATGCATTCGATATTAATGAATGACAAAGGTTAAATTCTGCATTTGATATTTAATACTTAGACCCAAGAACCATTATTATGAATTGCCCGAGGTCGATCGAAAGTTCCAGGTGATTCATTTGTAAACAATGTTATGGTTGAATGACTTATGTAACTGTTTATCTGCTTAAATTATTCGACGAACGGTTATTTATAAAGGATAATAATAAGTGTTGATGAGCAAAAAGAGTTTTTCGTTTCATAGGACGTTAAAGTTACAAATATAAAGGACGAACACATACGGCCGACCTTTAAGTGAAAGGACCAAAAGAAGCTAAGTAGGAGGAATGTCAGATTGTTCCTGGGCGATGACGCGGCCTCCTCTGCTGCCACTTCTTTTACAACGTCGCCCTCTTCCAAATCGTCGTCTTCATCCAAGTCCCTCTCAGTCCCGACAGTGTCGAGCTAAGTTTTAAGTTCTTCGGAGGCTGACGCCATAGGATCCTTCCCCTTCAGGTGACGCCTCATTAAAGCAGCTCGGGCCGTGAAACGGGAGAAAGCCTCGATTTGCTTATTCTCCATCTCCAAGTCCTTCACGTCGCCCTCCAGATCTTCGACCCTCTTCTTCAGAATCGCGATTTCGTCAGCAGAAGCAGCAGCAGTAGTGACAACCTTAATCTTTTCGACCTCCAACTTAGTCGACAATGCCTCTAGCTCAAGAAGTTGGTCTCTGAATTTGATCTTCTCACGATTCGAAGTCTCTAGTAGACTTCGAGCATCGGAGAGTTCAATTTTAAGGCCCTCAACCTTCATCTTTTCAGCCTCGACCAACTCCAAGGCGACCTTCTCTTTTTCAAGAGCCTCGTCAGCCCTTTTTTGTACGTCAGGGAAGGCCGCCCTAAGACCTTCTGTCTGAGCGTAAAAGCTCAGACAAGCTTGAAAAGCCTGCAAGACAGCAAAGAAAAGGTTAAAAAAACCATAACAAGTAAGTAACAAAGAAAACAAATACAGACTTACCATGAAGGAAAGACCAGCGACATGTGCTCCCGTATCTTCGACCCGAGAATCATTATAGCGGTCGCGGAAGGTCGAGAGAAGAAACTTCCCCAAGTGCGAAAAAATGACGTCCCTCTCGAGGACGTCATTAACCATGAAGTCAGATGGGAGAGTTGCTTTGAATATCGTCTCTCCCACCTTCTCCTTGTTCTTCTCCTCCTTTGAAGAAGAAAAAGGAGCTTCGAAGATGGGCTTATTAACGCCCGACACCCCCGACATGGGAGCATCCTTCGTCGCCTTGGTCGAGCCTCCAAGCTCGACCCCAGTAACGGTGTCCTTCGCTAAAGTCGCCCCTGATAGGGACGACAGAGTGGCATCGCCCGTCTTCTTGGGCGAAGATCGAGGCTTGCCTCGAACACGTCTTGAATCCACCCCCATAGAAGGGGAAGATCTTTTCCTCGCTTTCTCCCTCTCTTGACGAGCGATCTCCAGTTGCTCGACTCGCTTAGCAGCGGCCGACTTTGCAGTTGCGTCTTCTAATAGAAAAGAGAAACAAAGGAAGTAAGTTAAAAATACATACGATACATAAGAAGAAAGTATTGTCAAGCGATTTACCAGTCATTTCTTCTTCCCTTACTCCTTATCTCTCCTACTCTATATTTTCTCCTTCCTTCGGAGAACCCTCGACAGATGGCACCTCAGCTACAAAAACAGCTTCGTCTCCTTCGTCGTTCGACCGAGGGGAGAATGAACGATCGGTAATACTTCTCTCTAAGATTCTTTGAACCTTGTTGAGAGAATCTCTCCTTGGCTTCACTACACTGAAGTCGATCACTGCCAAACAAATAAAGACATTAGACTAAAAACGCACGACTAAAAACGCACGACTAAAAACAATAAACCTACCCGATTCGTTCCAGCCTGACGACAACCATTGGCTGTCTTCGTCACTTACAGACGCCACTTGAAGGAAAACATACCGATGTTTCCACCCACGATCGTTCACCGCGGTGTTAAGTATCAGTACATTATCCCCCTTCGAACGGGGAAACAGGCTATACCGGTGATAATTATCCGGTCGCACACTATAGGCTGTCAATAGGTCGTTCACATTGAAAGGTACCTCCCATTCGGCCGTAAGACGATCGATCACCTGGACAATGCGCCAGAATTGAGGCATTAATTGTCCAGGCGTCAAGTCAAAGGCATCTAAAAATGCCCTAACCAAAGGGCTAAAAGGCCAAGAGAAACCTATCTTAAAGGGGTATTCGTATAAGACACAATATCCCTTCGGAACTTCATCCGACTTTAAATCCTCCGGCGACACCAGATTTATCTCATCTGGAAGCTTAGCCAAACTCTTAAAAAAATCTATATGTTCTTCTTCTCTAAACAAACTCACTGGTTCACTCGACATTTGAAAGTCAGGGACGTTAAGAGTCGCACACCAATAACTCAGAATATCCCAAGCTTTCCTAGGTTTTCTAGCTATGGATTTCTTATGCATAAATTGATAAAGAAGGAAGAACAATAGTCGTACCTTAAATAGTGCTCTAAACCTCGAATTTAGAATAGGAAGGTTTCTGGATACTCGGAAACTGAATCTCGCCGGAGATAGGTATTATTTGAAAAGGTAAGTGTAGAAAAAAGAAAAGATTGAAGAAAATCCTTATTTATACCGTAAATTGGAAACCGAATCGTTGGAAAATCGGATCGCCAATCGCCAATTGACACGTGTCACCCGTGTCAGACGAAGCACTCGAGTACGTCTTTCAAATGCATGACACCTGTCCATAATTAGTGTTTGGGTAAAAAAGTCCAACAGACTATGGTCGTACGACATAAGGTATGGGACAATCTTTCTTCAGGCGACCTCGACTAAAACGGTTAAATATCCGTCCAACGAATGCCATCGTACGACATGATTTCAGTTACTAACCTACAATATACATTATGCCATGTTTTAATGCAGGATTCAAGGATATTTATGATTAAAGATTGTAACGATAGACATCATCAATAACAAAAAGCATAACGGACGCCATCATCAATATCAGAAACGGTCATATGCATTCAAAGACTTGGAAAACGGAAAGATGGAGTATAAATATGGGGTTGAAACTACACATTTGGACATCTGATGCTCATACCTCAGAAACTCACAGATTATACTCTCAAGCTAGCTCAATCCTTCTCAAAGTTCATAAAGCATTCTACTGTTTATCGTACGACGCACGACTGAAGTATAAATACATCCGACGCACGACCGAATTTACTTTGTTATATTACTTTACATTGTATTACACTTGTAACACTTGTTCTAAAGGACGACGTCCCTGATTGACGTCCATAGTGCACGACGACTCACACTCGTCCGCGGTTTTTACCCATTTTAGGGGTTTTCCGCGTCATCAATTCTCTCGTCTTATTTACTTTATTTTTACTATAGTCGTAAGATTATTGTTGTTACTTTCTTTGGTTGGATTAAGCTCCACATTTACCTTAAATTTTCCTTGTGAGATTTTTGGCATAAACAGTTTGGCGCCCACCGTGGGGCCCCATCCAAAAGAAATCTTCAATAATCTCACGACAGACTAACGTTTTCTCTTAGTGTTTTCTTGTCCAGTTGTTCAGGATAATGGCATTCCAAGGAACTCAAGATCATGTCGTAGCTCAAATGAACATGGAGCTAACAGCTGCTCGTGCTCGTATTGACGCCTTAACAACTCAAGCTCGACAAGCAGCTGAAGCCATCGAGAATTTGAGAAACCAAAATGGGAACAATATGGTGGGGACAACAAATGCTTATGTTGGTACTTGGAATGTGCCTCCTCCATTACCAAACTATCCTCGTCCACCATCAATTAACCCTGCAACTTTTATGATTCCAACTATGCCTATGGCCTCTATTCCATTCAATGGATATGCTTCTGATGCCTCACAGCAGAATAGCCTCAATGGGACTGGTTATGTTCCATTGGGCACTTCAAATGGTGTTCCCTTAGATCCTGTTGCACAAAGATTAAAACTTTTCGAAGAACAAAATGAACGTGTCCTATCAATGTTGGCCAAATTACCGGGGGCAGCAGTTCCAGTCGATGTCGAGCCTCGTACAGGGTTTCAGGCGTCGCCGTTCGTTGACGAGATCGCGTTGGTGGACGTCCCAAAGAAGTATAGCATTCCAACCTTCAGTCCAAAGTACTCAGGCGTCACTGATCCAACGGAACACGTCGCTCAATACAAGCAACTTATGTGGACTGTCTCAATACCGCACCAATTCCAAGAAGTTTGCATGTGCAAAAGTTTTAGGGCGACCTTGACCGGGGCAGCTTTACAATGGTTAATAAATCTTAAACCTAAAACTATTGGGTCTTTTGCAGAACTGGTGAATCAATTCACTCAACAATTCGCTAGCAGCCGAAAAATGGAGAAGCAAACAAGCGACCTCTACTACGTCGTGCAGAAGAGTGGAGAGTCCATCCGGAGCTACTTTAATCGGTTCAATGCGGAGATGATTAGTATCCGTAACTGTGATATAAAAACAGCAATCGAAGCATACAAACGAGGTCTGGACGATAGTTCCGGGTTATATCTCGATCTTACAAAATATCCTCCGGAAACCTTTGAAGACGTACGAGCACGGACACTTGCCCATATGAGGGTCGAGGAAGACCTTGCATTCAGAAATAAACATTCGGGCGACCGAAAAAACCTAACTGTTAAAAAGCCAGACTTCAAACCAAAGTCAACCAATCGATCTGAGCCTACTCGACAGATTTCAAACGTCAGATTTGAAAAGAAAGGACTGACGACTTCTAAATCTGTCCAGTATCCTAAGGTATCATCTTATGGTTTCCCTGGATCAGCTAAAGACGTCGTCATATCCTTGAAGCAACTTCAGCAAAACATACGATGGCCAAAGAAAAGTGACAAAGACAGTGATAAGAAGGATAAAAACAAATGGTGCGACTTCCATGATGACTTCGGTCATATAACGGAAGATTGTATCGCCTTAAAGAAAGAGTTGTCCTGGCTCAATTCGAAAGGTTATTTGCAGGAATTAAAGGAAAAGAAAGACGCACGTCCCACATCCCCAGAGCATGCCAAGGTGATTAATTGTATCACTGGAGGTTCTGATATCTGTGGGACCACCTATTCAGCTGCTAAAAGACATGCCAGTCGCGGTCCCGATGACCGACCAATTCCAAAGGAGGTACGACTCAAAGAGGACGCAGAATTGGAGGCTATGCCCTTAACGTTCGACCAGGCGGATCTCGATGACGTACATCAGAAGCATCATGATGGACTAATTATTCAATTAAGCATTGGGAATTATCTGACCAAAAGGATACTCGTCGATGGAGGTAGTTCAGCTAACATTATCTTTTTTGATGCAGTGAAAGCAATGGACATCGACAAATCCGAGATTACACGACGTTCGACCACACTCGTTGGGTTTAATGGTGGAGCGACAAACACCATGGGTGAAATCATACTCCCAGTATATGCTAAAGGAATCAACAGACAGACGAAATTAATGTCGTCGATTGTACATCAGCTTATAATGTTATTCTTGGGCGACCTTGGATTCATGACATGAAGGCTGTGCCTTCGACATATCATCAAACTCTGAAATTTCCCACGTAATGGGGAGTACAGGAAATCAAAGGCGAAAGAAAGGTTGCTAGGGAATGTTACAAAGTTTCCTTGAAGCCCCCGAAGCAGACAGTATAGCAATTACAGAACCAGGACGTTCCTGGGACTAACGACGATTATCGCTTGGAAGCTGTCGTCTTAAACCAGGATAAACCTGACCAGATGGTTTACATAGGTTCTACGCTCGACCCTTCTTTTAAAAAGCAACTAATTTCTTTTTTGCAGGACCACTATGATTGTTTTGCTTGGACGCACGAAGACATGGTGGGTATTGATCCGAGTATTATTTCTCATAAACTCAACATTGATTCATCATTTAAACCTGTTCAACAGAAAAGGCGAAAATTTGCTTCTGAGAGGAATAAGGTTATCAACAACGAAGTTGATAATTTACTTAAAACAGGAAAAATACGGGAAGTCAAGTATCCAGATTGGCTCGCTAATGTTGTAGTCGTTCAAAAGAAAAATGGCAAATGGCGAGTCTGCATCGATTTCACAGACCTTAACAAAGCATGTCCGAAAGATCCATTTCCATTACCACATATCGACTCCATGGTCGACGCTACAGCAGGACATGAGCTACTCACATTCATGGATGCATATTCTGGGTATAACCAGATATTGATGCATTCAGACGACCAGGAAAAAACAGCCTTCATGACGGATAAAGGTATTTATTGTTACAAAGTAATGCCTTTTGGTCTTAAAAATGCAGGTTCGACATATCAACGATTGGTGAATATGATGTTCAAAGAACATTTGGGTGATACTATGGAAGTATACATCGATGACATGCTTGTCAAATCAAAACATGCGGACGATCATATCGCACATTTGAAGCAGTCATTTGACATCTTGCGTGAATACAAGATGAAGTTGAATCCGACGAAATGTTCCTTTGGGGTTCGAGCTGGAAAGTTTCTCGGTTATATGGTCACACGACGAGGAATTGAAGCTAATCCAGAACAGATTAAAGCAATTGTTGAGCTAAAATCGCCTAGAAATTTTAAAGAAGTCCAACGTCTTACAGGACGTGTAGCAGCACTGAACCGGTTCATTTATTGATCGTCCGACAGGTGTCATTTATTCTACAATGTCCTACGAAAGAATAAAGGGTTCGAATGGACAGACAAGCATGAAGAAGCGTTGCAGCAACTCAAAAAATACATGATGTCGCCTCCTTTTCTCTCTAAACCTGAGCAAGGTGAAATCCTTCAACTTGACCTAGCAGTCAACAATAATTCGGTAAGTGCAGTCCTTATACGAGAAACCGACGGACGACAACTGCCGATTTACTATGTAAGTAAAACTCTATTAGATGCTGAAACCAGGTATTCGTCTATAGAAAAACTTTTACTTTCATTAGTCATGGCTGCTAAAAAGTTACGACATTATTTTGAGTCACATCCTATAATTGTGGTAACTAATTTTCCTTTAAAATCTGTGTTAAGAAAGCCCGAATTAACAGGACGACTAGCTAAGTGGAGTATTTACCTCAGCAATTTTGATCTGGATTTCAAGCCCAAAACAGCGATCAAGTCGCAGGTCTTAGCCGATTTCATCTCAGATTTTAGTCCAGAACTAGAAAGCACGATGACGTCCGATAAAATTGTGGCGACTTTGCACGACACTACATGGACGCTTGACGTTGACGGTTCGGCAAATATACGTGGCACAGGCTTGGGTGTCGTCCTACAGTCCCCACAAGGGGGCAAAATGGTATATTCCATACGATGCGATTTCAAAGCAACAAATAATGAAGCAGAGTATGAAGCATTGATTGCAGGAATCAAAATTGCTCGTGAATTGGGGGCAACACGTCTGCACGTCCGAAGTGACTCATCCTTAGTTGTTAACCAAATCAATGGAGAATTCGCAGCAAAAGATTCAAGGATGATTGCATATTATAAAATAGTCAAAGAAGAAGCAAAGAAGTTTAGTCACTTTGTAATCGAGCAAATACCAAGAGATCAGAACACTCAAGCTGATGCACTGGCTAATTTGGGGTCAGCACTTAGTCGAACGACATTCGACAATATCCCAATAGTTCATCTTGCAACCCCTTCCATCAAAGAGGATGATAATATTTCAGTCGCACCAATTGAAGAAGAAAATTCTTGGTCGGACGACATTCGTAATTATTTAGAGCACGATCAATTGCCCGATGATAAAATAGAAGCGAGAAAAATTAGATTTAAAGCATCAAGGTACGTTATGATCAGAGGACAATTGTATCGACGATCTTCAACTGGTTTGAATTTACGGTGTATCACCAACAAGGGACAAGTACACAAAATTTTACAGGATATGCACGATGGTGAATGTGGAAATCACTCCGGAAGCCGCAGTTTAGCTAACCGGATATCGAGACAAGGTTACTATTGGCCGACGATAAGACAAGATGCGACTAGGTATGTACAGTTATGCGACGCATGTCAAAGACACGCAGGTATGTATCATAAACCTTCTGAACCTTTGCACTCGACTTTGATCCCATGGCCCTTTATGAAATGGGGAATGGATATTGTTGGGAAATTACCACCTGCTCTCGGGCAAAAGGTATTCCTTTTAGTTCTAACTGATTATTTCTCTAAATGGGTCGAAGCAGCGGCTTTTTCCCAAGTCCGGGATAAAGAAGTCGTTTCTTTTATCCAAACTAACATTATTTGCAGGTTTGGAGTTCCATCTGAAATAACGTGCGACAACGGGACACAATTCATCAGTGACCGAACGCGAAGATTTTGTGAAGAAAGAAATATCAAGTTAGTAACATCGACGCCTCGATATCCACAGTCGAATGGTTTAGCTGAGTCGAGCAATAAAACTATCATTAATTCACTTAAGAAACGACTTAAAGCTGCTAAAGGAAAATGGGTGGAAGAATTGCCTTCTGTTCTATGGGCTAATCGTACGACACCTCGTACGTCCACAGGACAAACTCCCTTTTCCTTAGTCTATGGATGTGAAGCTGTGTTACCTATCGAAGTACGACTACCAACTTCAAGACATACGTCTGTTGAACATAACTTAGTCGATCTAAGTTATGATCTTGACGCCCTAGAGGAACTTCGGGAAGCTGCTTACATTCGCATGGCATCGCAGAAGCAAGCGATTGAACGACATTTCAACAAAAATATCCAAATCAAAGTTTTCCAAGAAGGCGACTATGTCTTACGTCGAGTGTTCCAAAACACTCAAGAACTCAACGCAGGTAAACTTTCCACTAAGTGGGAAGGCCCTTATCAAATCTCTGGCGTCATGGGTAAAGGAGCTTATAAGATCCAAACCCTTGATGGTCGAGATATCCCACGAAGTTGGAATGCAGTTCATTTAAAGAGGTATTTCTTTTAAATTATGAATTCTTTTCCTTGGATTATTTCTTAAAAAGATTACTAACTTAAGCATCGGAGGGTCGTTGGTCAAACCAACGACCACCACGCTAACAATGATCTTTGCAGGGACGCACGACTTAACTAAAATTCTCATGTCAAGTAATACTCATACGATCGTATGTATATGGTTGATCGCAATTGTTGTTAAAGGTTAATTTTTTACATTTGACTCCCAGTATATATATGCGAAAACAATTATTACGATTGCACTTATTCGATCGCAAAACTCAGTTGATTCCATTATAGCATGTTAATGAGTGATGGTTTGGTCGAATGTATAATATATAATGATTTTGTATCTTCTTAAATTTACTTGACGTGCTTTTGGAAAAACAAAGCAAGTGACGAGCATTGATAAACAAAAGAAACTTTTTCATTTCCAAAAAAAATTACAAAGAGACGACCACATACGGTCGACCTTCAGGTAAAAAGTTCAAAAGAAACTAAGTAGGAGGAGCGTCAGACTGTTCCTGCGTGACGTCCGTCCTTGCTACTAGCTCCTCTTCTCCTCCTTCGCTCCCTTCCAGATCATCGTCCTCGTCGAGATCCCTTTCAGTCCCCACCTTCTCAAGATAAGTCTTGAGCTCTTCAGCGGCCGACGCCATGGGATTCTTCCCATTCAAATGACGTCTCATCAAAGCAGCCCTGGCTGTGAGACGAGAAAAAGCTTCAAGCTGTTGATTCTCCTCTTCTAAATCTTTGACATCACCCTCTAGGCTTTCAACTTTCTTGAGGAGGGATCTGACTTCATCAGCAGAGGCAGCAGCAGCAGTAGTGGCCTTTATCTTCTCCACCTCCAGCTTGGACATTGAGGCCTCAAGTTCAAGGACATGATCCCTGAACTTGATCGTCTCACTTTGAGCTTCGACAAGTTTGGTCTTAAGACTCTCGACCTTCTTCTTCTCGACCTCAACCGCCTCTAAGGCGACCTTCTCTCTTTCAAGAGCCTCGTCGGCCCTTTTCTTGACGTCGGGAAAGGACGCCCTAAGACCTTCCGTCTGAGCAAAGAAGCTCAAACAAGCTTGGAAAGCCTGTACGACAGAAAGAAAAAGTTAGTAGAAAGAAAAATGAAGGGAATAAAGAACAAATGAAGACGTACCATGAAAGAAAGACCAGCAACATGCGCCCCTGTATCCTCGACCCGAGACTCCTTGTATCGGTCATAGAAAGTCGGGAGGAGGAATTTTCCCAAGTGTGGAAAAATGACGTCCCTCTCGAGGACATCATTTGCCATGAAGTCAGATGGGAGAGTGACTTTGAATGTCGTCTCTCCCACCTTTTCCTTGTTCTTCTCTTCCTTTGAAGAAGAAGAAGGAACTTCGGAGATGGGCTTCTTAACGCCCGACACCCCCGACATGGGAGCATCCTTCGTCACCTTGATCGAGCCTCCAAGCTCGACCCCAGCAACGGTGTCCTTCGCTAATGACGCCCCTGAAAGGGACGACAGAGTGGCATCGCCCGTCTTCTTTGGTGAAGTCCGGGGTTTGCCTCGAAAACGCTTTGGATCCACCCCCGCGGAAGGAGCAGATCGCTTCTTCGATTTCTCTCTGCCCTGACGGGCAAGCTCCAGTTGTTCGGCCCGTCTCTGAGCAGCCGACTTCGTAGATGAATCTTCTAGACGAAATGAAAGAGTTAGAAAAGACATAAAATGCAAATTACGAAAAAGACATCAAGCGACGTACCAGTCATCTCTTCTTCTCTCTTTTCTTCTCTTCTTTCTCCTCTCTCCTCTCCTTGATGAGAACCTTCAACGGATGGAACCTCCGTAACAAAGACGACTTCGTCTTCTTCGTCGTTCGACCGAACAGAAAAAGAACGGTCAACGATACTTTTTTCTAAGATCCTTTGAACCTTGTTTAAAGAATCTTTGTTTGGCTTCACTTTAGTGAAGTCAATCACTGCCAAACAAAAAGAAAGACAGTATTAGTATACATTATAAAACACATAACATAAACACCCGACAAAATAAGAAAACCTACCCGACTCATTCCATCCGGATGAAAACCATTGGCTATCCTCATCGTTCAAGGATGCCACTTGGAGGAAAACATAGTGGCGTTTCCAACCACGGTCGTTCACCGCAGTGTTATGCACCAGTACGGTATCTCCCTTCGTTCGAGGGAATAAACTATATCTATGATAGTTATCTGCTTTAACGCTGTAAGCCGCTAGAAGGTCATTCAAATTGAACGGAGCCCCCCAGTCGGCCGTAAGACGATCGACCACCTGGACAATTCGCCAGAATTGAGGCATTAACTGTCCAGGCGATAAGTCGAATGCATCTAAAAACTCCCTGACTAAAGGAATAAATGGCCAGGAAAAACCTATTTTGAAGGGATATTCGTATAAAACGCCATACCCCTTCGGAACTTCATCTGGTCGTAAATCTTCCGGCGTCACTAGATTAACACCCTCGGGTATCTTAGCTAATTTCTTAAGATACTCTAGATTTTCTTCTTCTTTGTAGACACTAACAGGTTCACTCGACATTTTGAAATCAGAGACACTCACAGTGGCTTTCCAGTAACTAAGACAATCCCAAGCTTTTCTAGGTTTCTTAGCTAAGGATTTCTTATACATAAATCGACACAGAAAAGACTCAGAAATCGTACCTTAAATAGTGTTCTAAACCTCAAATCTAGAAATGGAAAGGATTCTGATCAATCGGAAACTGAATCTCGCCGGGGGTATGAATTCTTCGAAAAGGTAAGTGTAGAAAAAGGATGAGATTGAAGAAAATCCTTATTTGTATTGTAAATTTGGAAACTGAATCGACCGAGAAAATAGATCGCTAGTTGTCGTTTGACACGTGTCACTTGTATCAGAGGAAATACTCGAGTATGTCCTTCCAAAATGCGACACCTGTCTAAAATTAGCTGTCTAACTGTTTACTTATGCAGGTGATGACGTCATTATCTAGTTAGAAATGAACCAATTTGATTCTAATCGAAAGACCCACGTTCTCTTTTGCAACACGTGTTTTAATCTTAAATTTAAATTTCAAAAGTTGCCGCTTGAATTTTAAATTTGGGGGCAAACTGTTTGGGTAAAAAAGTCCAACAGACTATGGTCGTACGACATAAGGTAAGGGACAATCTTTCTTCAGGCGACCTCGACTAAAACGGTTAAATATCCGTCCAACGAATGCCATCGTACGACATGATTTCAGTTACTAACCTACAATATACATTATGCCATGTTTTAATGCAGGATTCAAGGATATTTATGATTAAAGATTGTAACGATAGACATCATCAATAACAAAAAGCATAACGGACGCCATCATCAATATCAGAAACGGTCATATGCATTCAAAGACTTGGAAAACGGAAAGATGGAGTATAAATATGGGGTTGAAACTACACATTTGGACATCTGATGCTCATACCTCAGAAACTCACAGATTATACTCTCAAGCTAGCTCAATCCTTCTCAAAGTTCATAAAGCATTCTACTGTTTATCGTACGACGCACGACTGAAGTATAAATACATCCGACGCACGACCGAATTTACTTTGTTATATTACTTTACATTGTATTACACTTGTAACACTTGTTCTAAAGGACGACGTCCCTGATTGACGTCCATAGTGCACGACGACTCACACTCGTCCGCGGTTTTTACCCATTTTAGGGGTTTTCCGCGTCACCAATTCTCTCGTCTTATTTACTTTATTTTTACTATAGTCGTAAGATTATTGTTGTTATTTTCTTTGGTTGGATTAAGCTCCACATTTACCTTAAATTTTTCTTGTGAGATTTTTGGCATAAACAATTAGCTGTCTACCCGATCAATTGGCAGGGAAAGACGTCATTATATAGTTGTGAACGGACTCATTTGGTTTTATTCGAATTACCCGCATTTCTTTTATAACACGTGTCATGATTTTAATTTTAATTTCAAAAAAGTTGTCGCTTAAATTTTAAATTTGGGGGCAAACTGTTTGGGTAAAAAAGTCCAATAGTCCATGGTCGTGCGACAGAAGGTAAAGGACGCCCTTTCTTCAGGCGACCTCGACTAAAAAGATCAAGTATCCATCCGACAAATACCCTCGTACGACCTGATTTTAGTTACTAATTGGCAGCATACGTTGTATTATGTTTAAATGCAGAATTTAAAGGCATTCATGACCAGAGATTGTAACGGAAGACATCATCAATAACAAAAAACATAACGGACGCCATCATCAATATCAGAAACGGTCATATGCATTCAAAGACTTGGAAAACGGAAAGATGGAGTATAAATATAGGGTTGGAACTGCACATTTGGACATCTGATTCTCAGACTTTACAAGCTCACAAATTACGTTCTCAAGCTCGCTCAGTTTCTCTCGAAGTTCATAAGATCCACCGTCATTTGTCACACGACGCACGGCCGACTTTACTTTATCGTATTGTTTTACGTTGTATTACACTTGTAACACTTGTTATTAAAGACGGCGTCCCTAATTGACGTCCATAGTGCACGACGACTTACACTCGTCCGCGGTTTTTACCCATTTTAAGGGTTTTCCGCGTCACCAATTCTCTCGTCTTATTTACTTTATTTCTATTATAGTCGTACGATTATTGTCGTTACTTTCTTTGGTTGGATTAAGCTTCACGATTACCTTAAATTTTCCTTAGGAGATTTTTGGCATAAACAATTATGATTAATAAAAGGTGGTATATAAAAATGTCTGAATGATTTAGACTTAAGAGACATTAAGAGATTTTTTAAAAAACAAACAAACAACCCCTAATTAAAGAAGCTAGACACGGTACAATGTGAATATGAGAACTTCGTAAACTTAGTATATAGGAATTGCCGACTTTTTCATGTATGTATACTTTGAAGCCGATCTAATCTAGTGATGAGAATATCCACAAAATTCATGTAAATAAACTTTATCAAAAAGTTTCATCCTCAAGTGTTTGATTCCTCCTCAAAGTCTTTGATATTTGGTGTAAATCCATGAGGTATTGTAGAAGCCTCTACTAGATAAATTCATGTGAGACATGTATTTCGTTAAACAATTGGAAAAAAAAAAAAAAAAAAGACCGACCATTAAAGACATTTGGCAACAGTTCTCTTATGAGTCCGGACATGCTCTTGCCTTTGATTTATATTTGTGGAGCGTACAATCAACGGTTTTCTCTCAATTGTTCGTGTCCATTTCATTTTGCTCTTTTTCTTAACTATATTAATGTCATCTTGAGTGTTACATTTGAGTTGTATATTTCTTCTTCTGTGGCTTTTTTTTGTAAAGAAAATGAAGAAAGAATAGGTTTATCACGAAGATTTTTAATTATTTGGGTAAAAAATTATATGCAAACTCAACGAGACGCACATATACGAAGCCTGCCTCCAAGGAAACCAATGTAAGTGATCATTGTTTGACTTTCTCAACGTCATCGAAACCGGAAACTATCTTGTATTTGGACAAAGTAGCACCGCTCCTTAGCCAACTAAGCCACACACCATAGTCACAATCTAATAATCATCTAATTAAGTTTGTTTAATTGAAATTAAACAAAATTAATGAACACAAAGGATGTACAATTTTCCTTTTTCAAGTTGTAATTAAAAACCATTAAAAACCATTTCCCCTATTTTGCCTCTCGCATATTCAAATACACATGTAATTATTTAAATTCAAAAAAGCCATCTTAAAATGCTGGAAATTAATCAAACATGGTTGGGGGTGTTATTTGGTGGTGTTGCCGCCGACGCCACCTTCCCACCACGCTCCGATCGACTGTTCTCGGCGAACCTCACACTTGCTTGGTGCATCCCTTTCTGCTTCTCTTCCTCCGTCCACTCCGAAACATAATAATGCTCTTCGCTGCCTTTCACCACATCTTGACTCGCCGGAAAAAACATGCTTCCCCATTGTGGGAAGTGAACAAAACTCACCGGAATTGTGCAAATTACTATCATGATACCCATGTAAGACAATCCTTTCGCCGTCGAGAATGATGCACTCGCAAAGAATATCAACTGGGTTAGCCCTGATCCGAAGTTTCCGCCGGCACCGGTCATCCCTGAGATGATTCCCAGTGACCTCCGGGAAATGAAGGGAATGACGCCGAACGTGGCTCCACATGCTGCCTGTGCTCCGATGGAAAAGAGGATCATAAAGGTGATGGCTAACGGCAGCGAGTTCACTAGGCCGAGGAAGATACAACAAACACCGCCGGCGGTTTGGAGGAGCCATAGGTTCCAGAGTCGACCTCGCATCCCCCATCGTTTCGCCATGTAGTCAGATGTGAACCCGCCAAAGGGTCGAGCTAAGAGGTTTGCCATTCCGAAGGCGGCCGCAATGATTCCGGCTAGGTGAAGCTTTAGATCAAATCTATGATTAAATAAATAAAACGTTAATTAATTGCGTAATAAATATATAACACATAATTTTGCATTATAAATAAATCTGATAGTTTAATGTATATCAGAAAAGTACAAGATTTATATATATGTCAAAACTTATATCTAAATCAATCTATTTAAACATGGATAAAAATGTGGTTTAAAATTAATAGTAAAAAATATATAACATATATATAATACCTGTCGTAGAAGTATTCTGCAATCACGTTGTCGATCGTTAACTCGACACCCATCGAGTAGCCATAGAGAAGCACAAAAATCCATGTCCGATAGTTTGTCACAGCATACCATAAAATCTAAAAATCCAAAAAAATAATAATCCAAATTAATTAGCATATATAATAATCGGCATCGGACGTGAACCCTACATAATTTAAGTAG
Organism: Arctium lappa; assembly: GCA_023525745.1. NCBI lineage: Eukaryota > Viridiplantae > Streptophyta > Magnoliopsida > Asterales > Asteraceae > Arctium > Arctium lappa. The sequence goes on along the minus strand of CM042056.1, from coordinate 11,787,262 downwards.
GTATGAATGTGTGTTACGTACCTTGCCGAATTTATCTCTGGCAACATCACCCTTCTTCTGAAGAGCACCAAGATTACCATCGGGCAAATCTTGGCCAAGAGTCAACACCAATATCCCCATTATTACATTAAGCCACCCAGGTATAAAAAACGCTATCCTCCACGCCGTGAACGGCGTCGCCCCCGCCTTCTTGATGATCTCAAACAACACCGGCATCAGGAGCTGCGTCGCTCCGCCACCCATGTTCCCCCACCCGGCCGCCGTCCCATTCACAAGCCCGATAATCTTGCTGTTAAACATGGTACTCATCCAGTACTGGCACGACACAAACGTAGCCAAAGAAAACCCGATCATGAACCGCACGGCTATGTAGCCACTAGCGTCAGCGACGAATGACATGCAAAACACAGTGGGTGCCGACAACATGATAAGGAAAGCACAGCCGTAGCGAGGTCCCAACATGTCACACACAGCACCCATCACCAGCCTGGAGAAAATACTACCGGAAACCGACGCGACCCCGGCGTTTCCGATATCGGCTTTCGTGAGATTGAGGTTGTCCCGGATGATCGGAACCAACGGAGCCGCTGCGAAAGTGGAGACGAAAGTGGTGAAGAAAGAGATCCAGGAGAGATGGAAGGTTCTCATGTGAGGGTTTGCAAATGACCAGAGTTTAAAGACTTTGGCCTTGTGTTCGGAGTCAACCGGGAGGTCGAATTTGGCGGTGGTATCGGTGGCCACCATGGGAGACGCCACAGAGAAGGCCAGAACTGGTTCCCGGCCGGTGACTCCATGCATGGAGGTTCCCGGAGAACCTTCAATCTCAGGCATTGTAATTAACTAATTTGGAAGTGTTTTCTTTATATTGGTTTTGTTGTAACTGATATTTTTTTTGCAGTGATGATGAAGAGTTTATATAGACATTGGGATAGAAAGAAGTAGACATCTATGACCTGTATGCTACTGTGTTTAATAATGCATGAAGATGTCATGTTTAGAAGGTTATTGATTTTCTAAATATGGTTAAACCGTTGACATCTGAAAAGGGTTATTGGTTGCTTGTGGACTGTGGAGATTCCCGAAAGGTTAAGTTGCCGTTATTTTTTTAAGGAATCCAATCTGCCGCATCTAATGAACAGGAATAGTATTTGGGCTTATCGATTCTTCCAAAAGATGCTTATAAACGATACGGTAGTCATGTTATATATATATATATATATATATATATATATATATATATATATATAAGATATATTTTTCCATGGTTAATTTATATCGTATCTTACATTCATTGGCTTAGAGGTATCCCGGTTAGCAATAAAATCTAGTCTTTCAAGAGGTTAAAGGTTCAAACCTCATCAAACAAGTGAACAGTGATTGAGTTAATTTGCGGTATAACACTATAACATACTTGAAAAACTATGGATGAATAGAGAACGCTACAAGAACATTAATTTGATAGTAGTTCTAAATAACTTCCTACATATATATAAATAGAGACAGTTTCAAACGAAAAGCTAAACATTTTGTGAGAAGGCGAGAATTATTTAATCATATATGATTAAACACATGTTATATTGGCAATACACAGACGTTTAATCATATATGATTAAACACACTACAGGCCGTGTAATCATATATGATATCACACTTCTCGGCTTCTCACAAAATGTTTACCTTCTCGCATGATCCTTCCTCTCCTCTCTCTCTCTCTCTCTATATATATATATATATATATATATATATATATATATATATATATATATATATATATATATATATATATATATGTTAGAGCACAGTCTTATTGGATTCAAGATCATCCAATCCGAAGATCGCAATCCGAAGCTAAAAGCTGACAAGCTGACAAGTCACTCTCAACAATAGTTTAGGGTCATTTGCAATAAGTTGTCAAAGTTAGTTTTAATATCTTAGGGTATCTTTTAATTAGATGCTTATTAGATATTATGTTTAGATATTAGATTTAGGATATTTAGTTTAAGTTTTATATATTATATTTTGTTAAGATATTATGTTTGAGATATATAAGGTTATGAGATAATTATTATTCACAACTTTCAATATCTCAGATCAACACATATCGACCCACCAAGAACACATCAGAGAGAGTGAGCTTCAAAGTGTAAACAAATCAAACTCTGTAATCTGCGTTTGTAATCTAAACAGGTTGGTTTATCGTTTATGTTTGTTGTTTGATTTATCTGGTAACGATCAAGGTCTCACAATATATATATATATATATATATATATATATATATATATATATATATATATATATATCATCATCTCTAAATTATTATAGGAAACACAACGTGAAAGATTGTGTTGAAATGAAGCCAAATGAAAATGCGTAAAACTTATTTGTGTCTTGAACTTTTTTTATTAGAAAAAGTCTAGCCAATGTTTATAATTAACTTGATTTTTGCCTCCAATTAATATTGATGAACAACAACATAATTCATTAAAGAAAAGGACATTGTTCATGATCGTGTAGCTAATGTTTTTATGTTCCTCATATCAATAAAATACCATATGCTATCCAAGCGAGTCACTGCTACTAATCATACGAAGCCATTTGTTGCTTATCCAACATATGCTATCACTTAACTAACATATATATATATATAATATGTAGAATAACCATCGAACAAAAAAATTAAGAATAACACGTTCAATTTGGTCTTGGTTAAATACTAATAAAATCAATTAATTAAGATGTTAACAGTATAAATAATTTTACATGTATAAATGTGCAACCTTAATAATAAAACAAATTCTATTACTTGTTGGTTGCATGCAACTATGCAAGTATACCGGGGCAGATTCTCTTGAAAAATTTAGTAAAATATATGTTTTTTTACAAACTTTGAACACATTTAAATACATATATATGTATTATATATTATTAATTCTTAGTGGGTTTGTGTTCTCCTATAGGAGAGCTTCGAAACGATGTATAATGTGTCCAAAACGGAGTGTGTGCGAATGAAATATCGATACTCGAAGTTAATCCAGTTTCAATTTTTTTGTGACTGAAACACATTGAAGATGAATAATTAATTATCAATTAATTACGAATAAATCATTTCAGTTATAATGAGTAATTCGTTTAATTATCGGTTAATTACGAATTAATTATTTCAATTTCAATCTTCACTATAAAAAGGGGGTCTGGTTTCATTCCAAAACACGATACAACTCTCTAAAAAATCTCTACTGCATATAATTTTTCTGGTGACTTTTTCAGGCAAGTGGTCAACTCCGACAATATTATTGCTCATGCTGTTGTACCCTGGGAACAGACGGCGGATCTGTTTAAGGGAATCGTGTGTAACACGGGCCTCAACTTCTGTGTATTTTCATCTTTCTTCTCTGTAAAACGATTTCTTAAACCAACAGTTGCTTAATTTGCACTAATATATGTATGATTAAAATGTATATGAAACCAACAATCTTAAACAGATTCTCAATCGAGTTTGTTTCGATTTAATTATTTTTCTGTTTGTGTAAATAGATTGATATTGCGGTACTAACTGTTCACATGAAATTTGTTTTCCACAATGGTGAACGAGTACTTGGTGGAAATGATCACATATTTTACGACCATGAAACTCACGACCATGGTCTCAGAGGTGAATGCTATTGGTGCAAACTCTAGGGAATGGTGGATTAATACCGAAGCTACCTGTCATGTGTGTCATGACAAGAGCAACTTCAACACCTACAAGGAGGTTGATGATGGGCAAAAGTTCTTCATGGGGAATGCCACCACCTCCGATGTAAAGGGTGTTGGAGATGTAACTTTAAAGATGACTTCCGGGAATGAGCTCAAGCTTAAGGATGTTTTTTATGTACCGGAGCTTCGCAAGAACCTCGTTTCGGGGTGGTTATTAAAGAAGTTTGGTTTTAAACTAGTGTTTGAGTCGGACAAGTTTGTTTTGTCCAAAAGTGGTATGTATGTGGGTAAAGGACATGCCTTGAATGACATGTTCAAGCTAAATGTAATGGTTGTTAATGATATGAATAAAGCAAGTTCTAGTTCTGGTTATATGCTTGAGTTTCCAAATGTTTGGTATGGCCGTTTAGGACATGTAAATTTTAATTCCATTCGACGTTTAATTAAATTAAACTGCATACCAAAATTTGACATTGACTCAAATCACAAGTGCCTCACATGTGTAGAAGCCAAGCTTACTAGACCATCATTCCAATTTGTTGAAAGAAAAACCGAATCCCTTGATTTAATTCACACTAACGTGTGTGATTTAAAATCGATTCCTACTAGAGGTGTGAACAAATATTTTATCACGTTCATCGATGATAGCACGAAATATTGCTACATATATTTACTTAAAAGTAAAGATGAAGCAATAGACAAGTTTGTCGTGTATAAAAATGAAGTTGAAAATCAACTTAATAAGAAAATCAAGGTCGTTAGAAGTGATAGGGGAGGTGAGTATGTCTCACCATTTGCTGAGTTTTGTTCTAAAAATGGAATTCGACATGAATTCACAGCACCCTACTCACCACAGCAAAATGGTATTGCTGAAAGAAAGAACCGTACCTTGAAAGAGATGGTGAATGTCATGTTAATTAGTTCTTGTTTAAGTCAGAACATGTGGGGGGGGGGGGAAGTTATTTTGTCGTCTAATTATCTTTTGAATAAGATACCCCACAAGAAATAGGATGAAACACCGTATGAACTTTCGATGGGTAGGAAACCATCTTACAAGTACTTACGAGTGTGGGGGTGCCTAGCTAAAGTAGTTGTACCTCTACCTAAGGTACAAAAGTTAAGACCTAAAATAGTGGATTGTATATTCATTGGATACGCACAAAATAGTAATGCTTATCGGGTTCTTGTGTATAAGTCTAAAAATCCTGAGATACACAAGAATACATTTATGGAATCAAGAAATGTTTCATTCTTCCAAGACGTATTTCCTTGCTTGAACAAGGAAGATCAAATCTCATCTTCTAAAGATAAAGAAATTGTTCGAGAGGATGAACAAGTTCTATCTGAGAAAGAAGTGGTGAAACCTAGAAGAAGTAAACGGGCTAGGGTTGAAAAATCGTTTGGTCCCGACTTTTTCACCTACATGGTGGAAAGTGAACCCAAAACCTATCGTGAGGCGGTTACGTCTTCAGAGGGACCTCAATGGAAAGAAGCCATCAAGAGTGAGATAAAATCTATCTTACAGAACCATACATGGGATCTAGTGGACCTACCTCCGGGATGTAAGCCACTAGGTTACCGTTGGATCTTTAAGAGAAAGATGAAAGCTAATGGCAGTATTGACAAATACAAGGTAAGATTAGTAATCAAAGGATATAGACAAAAGGAAGGTCTAGATTATTTTGATACATATTAACCGGTAACAAGAATAACATCCATTAGGTTGGTGCTAACTATTGCAGCAATTAGAAATATGCAAATTCACCAAATGGATGTGAAAACTGCTTTTCTAAATGGAAATTTAGAAGAAGAAATCTATATGGAGCAGCCTGAGGGACTCGTTGCCCCAGGACAAGAGAACAAGGTTTGTAAACTTAGTAAGTCTTTGTATGGCCTAAACAAGCTCCAAAGCAATGGCATCAAAAGTTTGATCAAACCATGTTAGAAAGCGGTTTTAAGATAAGTGAGTGTGATAAATGTGTTTATATGAAAGAAACCACTCATGGTTATGTCATCTTGTGTTTATATGTTGATGATATGTTTATCATTGGCAGTGATGACAAAATGATAAGGTCCACGAATGATATGTTGAAATCTAAGTTTGACATGAAACACATGGGTTTAGCGGATGTGATTCTTGGGGTCAATATCACAAGAACGAAGAATGGTCTGGTGTTAAATCAAACACATTACGTGGACAAGATTCTTGAGAAATTTAATAAAGGAGATACTAGTATAGCTATAACTCCGATTGACACTAGTCAACATCTATCTATAAATAGAGGGGATAGTGTTGCACAAATGGAATACTCAAGAATAATTGGCAGTCCGATGTATCTTATGAGTTGTACTAGTCCTGACTTAGCATATACAGTGAGCAGGCTAAGTAGATATACTAGTAATCCCAGTTTTGAACACTGGAAGAGTATTACTAGATTGTTAAGATATTTGAGATACACACGTGAGTATGGACTGCTGCATTATGGAAGATATCCAATTGTGATCGAAGGATACAACGATGCAAACTGAATATCTAACATAAAAGATTCCAGATCTACAAGTGGATATGCGTTTACACTTGGAGGTGCGGCTATATCTTGGAAATCATCCAAGAAAACCGTTATAGCTAGATCCACGATGGAATCTAAGTTTATCGCGTTGGATAAATGTGGTGAAGAGGCAGAGTGGCTACGTCGGTTTGTGGAAGATATTCCCAGATGGCCTAAGTCGGTAACGACCATTTGTATACATTGTGATAGCCAATCGGCAACTGGTAGAGCTTAAAGTACAATGTATAATGAGAAATCTAGGCACATTAGACGTAGACATAATATGATTTGATAATTACTCTCTACCGGAGTTATCACGATTGACTATGTGAAGTCAAAGGATAACATTGCGGATCCGTTTACGAAAGGCCTAAGTAGAGATTTAGCTATAAGTCGTCGAGATGAATGGGACTAAAGCCTTTGAATGAGTAATCCATACAAAGAAAACCTTACCCAGAAGACTGGAGATCCCAAGATCTAGGTTCAAAAGGACAACCTAGTTGTATGAATGAGGGAGGTCAATGTGGGGGGGAGTTAATAAACTTACTAGTCCATTTCTGTAATCAGTGACAGTGAGGCTAAGCGTATGGATTTTAATGATTATTGAAAATCACCTATGTGAGAGAGAAGTGGGGTCGCTTCGAAGGGAATTGTAGGGGGCGCAATTCCTAACAGCTTTCACTGAATCAGACTAGTGTTCATGACCATAACGAACACGACTATGAGGATATGACCTTGTTAGGAAGAGTCCTGTGTGAAATGTATTATCGTCTACATAAATCGTAGTTCAGTTCAATGACATCGAGTCTACTGACAACTAGGAGACCAAGTGTGTTTCACAAGGGGAGGTTCAAAGGGTAACACCTACCTATCCTATGCAGGATTCGACTATTCGAAATTTCGTAGGGAATTTTCGTATGCAAAGATTGATCTCCATTCATGTGGGGGATTGTTGGAAAATTTAGTAAACTATATGTTTTTTACTAACTTTGGACACATTTAAATACATATATATGTATTATATAAAATTAACTCTTAGTGGGGTTGTGTTTTCCTATATGAGAGCTTCAAAGCGAAGTATAATGTGTCCAAACCGAAGTGTGTGTGAATGAGATATTGATACTCGAAGTTGACCCAGTTTCAAATTTTTTGTAACTGAAACGCATTGAAGATGAATAATTAATGCGTTTAATTATCAATTATTTACGAATTAATCATTTCGGTTATAATGATTAATTCGTTTAATTATCGGTTAATTACGAATTAATTATTTCGGTTTCAATCTTCACTATATAAAAGGGGGTCTAGTTTCATTCCAAAACACGATACAACTCTCTAAAAAATCTTTGTTGCATATAATTTTTCTGGCGACTTTTCCAGGCAAGTGGTCATCTCCAGCAGTACTACTGCTTACGCTGTTGTACCCTGGGAACAGACGGCGAATCTGTTTAAGGGAATCTTGTGTAACACGAGCCTCAACTTCTGTGTATTTTCATCCTTCTTCTCTGTAAACGATTTCTTAAACCAACAATTTCTTAATTTGCACTAATATATGTATGATTAAAATGTATATGAAACCAATAGATTCATGTCTATTCCCATTCTATCGTTCAAATGTTGTGGGGAAAAATATGTCTTATAGATGCAAATGTTTTAATTTGATATATGCTCTTGTATGTTAACAAAAAGTTGTTGCAACATATTATATAGTAGTAACATTACATTTGAGTTTACAAGTTGCAATATGACATTACAGGTTACAAGTTCAAATCTATGTGCATTCCTCACTATTAATTTTTTGGTAACAACTAACAAACGTAGAAATCAAACACTACAACAAAACTAGCCTATTGCGACGACAAAAGTCGTCGCTAAGGCTCCAAATTTCGTCGCTAGCTATAGGTCTATTGCGACGACAGCCGTCGCTGTAGCCTTTGTCACTGTACGCTCGTAGATCTAGATCACTATAGCAACGACATGTCGTCGCTATAAGTAAAAATAAAAAAAATCATTTTTTCTCTACTGCGACCACATGTCGTCGCTATAGTATAAAAAAAATCATTTTTTCTCTACTGCGACCACATGTCGTCGCTATAGGAGAAAATTAAAAAAAATGATTTTTTATCTACTGCGACCACATGTCGTCGCTATAGGAGAAAAATAAAAAAAAATGATTTTTTATCTACTGCGACCACATGTCGTCGCTATAGGAGAAAAATTAAAAAAAATGATTTTTTTATCTACTGCAACCACATGTCGTCGCTATAGTGGAAAATAAAAATTGACTTTTTTATGAATTATAAAAATTAATATTTATTTAATCTGATTATAAAATATACTTTAATCAACTAATTTGATATTTAAATTACTAGAAAACAACTTTATATTAATATAACTAGAAAATATTTGAAAATCATAATACAAAATAAACATTATCTCAAACAAAAAAAATATGTAAATATCTAATCATCATACGAGTTTGTATCTGTGTCCTCATCCTCGTCTTCGTCCTACTGTGGTGGCTGTTGTGGTGGTTGCATGTCTATAGTGGGTGGTGGGGGAAACTGAAAGCCAGGTTGAAAAGTCCTAATGGCATTATACATTTGATGCACATATTGGTTCAGAGCAATGTATGCATCATTCATCGGCGGCGGTGGTGGCGGCGGTGGCGGTTCAAAAAATGACTCAAATGCGGAACCCTTCAACTTTCGGCTAATCCCTATATTGTGACCGCGCCGTTCCCCAAGTACTTTGGTTATAATTTCCTTCTCGTTCACGGTAGACGAGGAGGTCGAGCCATCTTGTGTTTGTGAAGCTCGTTCTGCAAGCATCTCCTCCCGTATTTTTTAAGAAATATAATTAGTAATAGAAAAACTAATCATGAATTGCCAACAAATTTCTTGTAGATAAACCTTTACACCATGACATCATGCTCACAAAAATGAAATTAAGACAAGATACGAGTGGACTAAACAAATTGACTATGGATACAACTCATAAAACAGTATGACTGAATGATTTGCACACAGATTTTTTTCACCTTGACTATGGACACTTGCAGGCATATGTTTTGTGGAAAGAAGGCAGGGGCATAATTAGGCCCTTTCTCAGACATAAACCCATGCCCTTTAAACTTTGGATAAGAACACACTTCCAATCTCTCCCCATCCTTCGACCTCCATTCCCACTTCTGTCACAATTTCCAACCCTTAATAAACAGACTGCATCCAATCCAAGAATCATTTTGTTTCTTTCCTTATCAACATTTCTAGTAACCATCAGAAATCCCCTTATTCCTTCTTTTCCCAGGATCACCATTTTGATATACCACTTGAATCCAAATAATAAGGAAAAGCCAATTTGGCCTAAGGCTATTGGAAACAGAATAGTAAGACCAAAAAGGGGAAAAAGAAACAAAGGTTGAGATACCAACGTGGCTCTCAAAAGGTGCAACTCAAAACTCTCAAATCCATCCTTTTCCTTATCACTCCACTTCCATCTCCATTTAAACATCCAATACTCATAAATATTCAAAATGCAAAGAATCCAAAGATACAGACCAACATAAAAAGGAAAGAAGCAACAACTGGGTCTAGAGAAATGAACCCAACACCAAGACAACCTTATAACTCCAATTAACAAAATACCAATGGGTGCATACTGTATGAAAGAAGAAAGTTTCATTAAAGAAGATGTATAGATTTGATCAGTGATCAAAAATCTATACACATCATTGCCAGAAAATCATGAAGCAGAGGAATATAAGTGAGCAGGATCAGTGACCAGGCACCCACTCATAACCTCAAATTTAGACCAAACAAATAGGGAGAACAAGGACTCACTCACCCAAAAAAGAGGCCAGATATGCACCCACAAACTAATTTGAAAATTAGCATAAAAAACCATAAATCCCATATCTTACGGCTCCCACTAATATTCACAAAAAACCAACAGATAGTATTCACACCCTCAAGTTGACCATAGAATGTAAAACCATCTATTCCTGGTACCGCTACACCGCTGTTTTGAGTGGTGCGTTGGATATCACGACTATGTACCACAAATCTTACGCTGTTGACTATGCAAGCACTGTAAGAATGTGCATTGAAATCCGAACCATGTGCTAAAGATAGCAGTTCTTTGGTACACTCGGGAGACCCTTCTTGTCTTAGACCACACATCTATATATATATAAAAAAAGACAAGTTTAAGTAATGATACTTAGTTAAAATTGTAATATATATGATATTTTTACCTTCCTATAAAACCATGGAGGAAATTCTTGTTTAAGATTATTACTTCCTTGCACTTCAGAGTTAAATTGACTGTATGTGCAAAAAAGATCTATAAACTAGACTTAATATCACAAAACCCAAAATTTGTGTAAAGAAAGTTGAAGATACTTACTCCATGTACACTTGAATTTCAGGGCAATTGTATAGTATAAACCACTCTGCAGTTTTTCGAACCGCTAGTTCAAGAAATATGATTTTTGAGGCACTTGTCGGTCGACATTGCGTTTCAAATACTGACAACTGCCTTTTCGGAATGACAGCATCCACATTCCTGTCAGGCTGATTAAATTTAGTGTGTACACCCTGAATAGACCTGGCAAACGTGTTGTGTCGGGTTCAAATTTAAACGGGTTGAAAGTGTCTAACCCTAACCCGACCCGTTTAATAAACGGGTCAGAAAATCCCAACCCTAACCCGACCCGCCTAACCCGTTTTACATTTATAAAATTAAAATTAAAAATCGAAAAATCGAAAAATTCACAAAAAAATACAAATACAAAATTCAAATGAAAGCATTAGAATCCAAAATTTATAGTTCAAAATTATAATCAAATCTAAAACACTAAAAATCCAAAGCATTAAAAGGAAAACTTATATATATACATAAACATATATATATATATAGTGTTTGGTTCATTTGAGAAATGGTAAATATATGAGAAATAGAGAAGTAATCATAGCCATTCATATGGTCAAGATCGGATTTGACTAGTCAAATATTGCGGCTTTGACCGGTCAAAAGTTGCGACTTTGACTGGTCAAAAGTTGCGGCTATCCCAAAAATAGAAGGACAATTTCGTAAATTTTACAAAACACACGGGCTGTGTTCATATATGAACATGTATAATTCACATATGAACTATATGTTCATATATGAACCAGTGCAATTCACAACTGAACTCTTTTAACTGATTCATATATGAACCTTTGTGATTCATATATGAATCAGTTGAACTAACTGACATATTCATATATGAACCTTTGTGAATCACAAAGATTCATATATGAATCTGTATGAATCACAAAGATTCATATATGAATCAGTTGAACTTATTAACAGATTCATATATGAATCTTTGTGATTCATACAGATTCATATATGAACCCATCTCGTGTATTTTACGAAATTACCCCTCTACCTTCTATAGACCACACAAGAAATTATCCGGTGCTTCGCGGTCAAAGCCGCAAATGTTGACCAGATGAATGGCTAAGATTACTTCTCTATTTCTCATATATTTACCATTTCTCAAATGAACTTCTCCCTATATATATGTATATATATAAACGGGTTATTCGGGTCATTTTCGAGTTGAAAATTTTGACCCTGATCTTACCCGTTTAATTTTCGTGTCGTGTCGTGTAAACCCCGTTTACTTAAACGAGTTGGAATGTATTACCCAAACCCGTTTATTTTGTGTCGAGTTCCTGCCGGGTGAGCGTGTCGTGTCAATTTTTGTCAGGTCCAACCCTGAAGATACATGGAGCAAAATGTCAAAGCCTCGTCTGCAACATAACCTTCCGCTATTGAACCTTCGGGTTTAGCCTTATTCCTGACATAATTTTTCAATTTCTTCATATATCTTTCGAAAGGATACATCCACCGCATGTAAACTGGTCCTCCAAGAATAGCTTCCTCCGGTAAATGCATAACCAAATGAATCATTATGTCAAAAAAAGCGGGAGGAAATATTAGTTCAAATTTGCACAAGATCATAATCAACTGGTCCTCTGCCTTCTTCATATCTTCCACCATCAAAGTTCGAGCACAAACTTGTTTAAAGAAAGTACAGAGTTCGATGATTGGGGTTGAAATATTTTCATCAAGGTAGACTATATACTTTGACTATTAAGGAAATTATCATATGTGTACTTTCTATATTATCTAATATCGTTAATATTAGATCTTGATGTTGACACATTTCTTTTTAAAAATCTTTCTATCTTTTCTAGCAAATAACAAAACATAAATCTAATTGCAAGTACAAATCAAAAAACAAAACAAGATAAAAGAGCAGTTAATCCATTCTTATGTATCATCCTATAAACAACTTTGCATCCGTATTCACTTACTGAGACTACATATATGGAACAAACAAGGTAACCGTAATTTTAATTTTTACTTGTTCATTTTTGTTGATGTGGTGTGTTCTGACACATCATAACTAGGAGATATATTATTTGGTCTTCAAGGTCGAATTTCAACACCACTTGCTATAAATTTCTTTCATATGAGAATTTAACTAATAAATTGCAAACAAACAATTCAATATGGTGTATGACTTATTCAATAATTGTTTGGGGCTTATTCAATAATTTTTGTTTCCTAAATACCATGCATTTGTCTTGATGATATTGTCTTTGTCATATGTTCTTATGAATCAATCCTAAATAAATCTCTTCAGAATGCTACATTGTCTGATATGAAGTTCACATATATAGTTTTCTTGTAAATGGGAATAGTCAATAACCAAAAATGCAGACATTACAGATAGACATTTACAGATAGACATTTACAGATAGACATTTATAACCATTACAGATTTTGAATAGCCATGCTAAATAAGAACAATCACTTACAGAGTCACAAATAGACATTTATAAGCAGCGGTGATGAGTTTCCATTATATGAACAAAACAATGCAGAAACACGTAAAAGTCAGCAGTCAAATACGATACGTGGTCAACTATGGTTACACTGCTATTGACCCAGGCATTAAATTTACTTGAAAGATGTTTTATATATATAATAGACGGGGAAACATTTAATTAAATATTAACATAACATAACAGTTTGGATGTTAATCATAAATGAAAATCATAAGTCAGGTTGCTTCTGTCAATACGATCACTTATTATTTCATCTCGGACCTCTTCATGTCATATTTAGAAGTATTTTTTTAAATTTCAATACCGTCGAATGACAACTTCATTTTTGATTGTGCTTATTTCTATTCACGATGTGTTGATGTTTGCCATTTTCTTGACATCTTACAGGGAAGCAGTTGAAGCTGGAAGACAATATCATGAAACAAACAAGGAAAAGTGATTGGATTTGTTGCTGATAAGGAGATGGTTAAAGCTCAAGAGGTATGTACATGCATGATTATTGCTTTCATTTTCTGGTACCCGTTTTATCTCTTCATACTTTGCTATCCAAATGAATATATAACCCTTGTTAAGCATTTTGGGTGAAACTAAAGGAGATGACCCAAGTTTATGCCCATATTTTTTCGTTTTAGACACATTTAACTAGTTATAGCTAATCCCTCTCAACTTGTTTCATGGGATTGATAGAAGATAAACCGCCATTTGTTAAAGAAATGATTCATTTTGATGGCTAAAAGGTTGTAATTCATGAATACAGTTACTATAAGGAGAATATATCAGTCTGATGAGGGGAGATAAAAGAAACATAAAAAGTATTAAGACCATTCACACCAATGAAATCTTAATCATCTTTCAAAGTAGTTGCTTTATCTTTTGCAATTATCTCCTGTACCAATGTAATTCCATATATCTTTTAAAAATGATCCCGACTGCCCAAAGGGTATGATGGTCCCTAAGCAATCCTTGATTTAGTTGATGCCTATGGTAGAGTAATAACAGAAGTTTACTACAATATTATTGAAGAGACGAATTAATCTATAAGCAAATCCACTTTATTTGGATTGAACTAATTTGGGAAAACCAATACAACTACATTAACCAATTCAGAGATTGAAAAAAAATCACTAAACCCTAAATGCATAAAGGCAATTGACACTTAATCCTGTAACACCCGCAATTTCGGTACGTCGCTACTTTGATCTTAAATGTTGTTATCGAACCTAGCAAAAGGGGCATGCGTTTATAGGTTTATTTTGGGGCGAAAAACGGACTTTGGCAAGTCTGGGCGACAATGCCCGCGACTGTGACAAAGGTCATTATCGCGGGGCAAAGTCGCGAGGGACGTACCGTGGGTGGGGCGAGGACGACGACTATGACCAGCGACTATGACATATGTCAATGTCGCATGGCATTGTCGCCAGGATGGTACCGAGACTCCTTGGGCGCGGGCGATTGTGATCAAGCGACTATGACAGTGTCATAGTCGCGGGGCAAGGTCGCCGACGGGCTCCAGGCCCTTAAATGCTCACCAACCCATTTTTAACTCATTTGGTTTTGTTGGGAGCTCCTTGTGGACATTTTTGGAGAGCAAAAGGTAGGGTTTTCACCTCCTCTCATTGAATGCTTCTTGGATAGGATGTTTATTTATGGTTTTCGGATTTGATTCTAGGTGGTAGTTGTGATTTAGGGCTTGGTGCTTCAAGTTCAAGGGTTCTTCTTCCTTCCTCTAGAATACCTACATCTAGGGTTTTGAATAACCCTTGCAAGGTGAGTTCCTTTCTCTTCTCCTAACTTTAATATAAGTGTATATCTCTTGCATTTTGATCTTTCATGCTTTTAAGACCTAAATATGGATTTTGGAAATATTAGGGTTTTACTAACTCAAGTGCAAAAGGTGAGAAGGGTATTTCAAGTTTAAAAGAGAGGTTACTTTGTTATTCACTCCTTTGATAAACATCTTTGGATTTCTTGAGTGTTGGTGCATCCAAGGAAAGTGTTGAGTTCTTTTGGAGAAAAATAAGTATTGGGTGAAATAACCCAAATTTTGTGTTTATATGTAGAACGTAATATTATGTCATAAGGATGGGTTGTTATTATTTAAAACTCATTGGGTAATGGGTGCTAAGTTTTATATGTCGGTAATCCTTCGTACATGATTTTATATACATGTGTTTTATATGAACATTGTACATGATAGATGTTGGTATTTAGTTTTAGTGCAATGGATCCATAGGCACGGTGAACCTATGTCCCCGCTTTGGGCATTGGGATTACCACTTAGCACGGAATAGGCATCGGGTCACCATGATAAGTAAGGTGTGGACCTATACGGTCGGGCAACGTCTCATGGGCAGTAAGGTGTAATTCCCTTGTGCTAGAGTTCCCCGTTTTGGAACTCTCAAGAATAGACCTAGAGGGGTTGACTTGATGTTTTCGAGCAATAGACTTAGAGGAGTTGAGCTCAATACGTGATTGGTGTTATTTGTATCGTATCTAATCACTAATGGTTTATTTGGTTTGTTGATTTTAGCTCATGGCTATATACTCCGCGAGACTTCGAATGGGTTTAGTTATTTAATCCTTGTTTGATTTATCCTCACTAGGCTTTAGCCTAATGCTTGTTCTTATTGTCATGTTTGACAGGCTATCCTAGCGGTGGGGCACATCGGGATTGAGGGAACGACCTTGGTGTCGTGAGTGGTCTTTTTGGAAGATACGTAGTGACCAACATAAAGATTATTTTGAAGATACACATTTTGGAAGTATAGCGACACCCGACCATAATCTAGTTTCTTATTGTAGATTAGTAGGTTGTCGTCGTATGCTTCATTTATTGGGTTGTAATTATCACACACTATACCCCGTTTGGGATGATACTCTTGGGTTTCTAAATGATTTACCCTATTTTCACAAGTTTAAATTATCCCCTATTTTAGGGTGATGGAATTATTCTATTTCCAAACGTTATATTGCCGAATTTTCGAATTTTATTTTCCGCAAAATTTTAGAGTGTTACAAGTTGGTATCAGAGCATTAGTTTAAGTGAACTAGGTATGAAAGTAGAGTGCCTAGACTTAAGTTGTGACTGTTAAGCTATGAAGTGTGAGAAGGGGGTAGAACTACTAAGATAGGTTGGACTTAGAGTCGACGGAAATTGCATAAGTTGAAAGTTGTAGTGATGGTAACGATAACTCTTACGTATAATATGTTCATAATTTCACTTAGCTAACGTCATTATGAAGATGTTTTACGTGAGTATGTTTGATCTACTATTGTTATGATAATTGATAAGTGTAATAGTACGTTTCCTTATGTTGCTTTTGTGAGCTTGTCTCTCATTTAGTGGTATTTATGTGTGGCAGAATCATGGTTAATACTCGAAATCGACCGGATGGTCAAGAGGTCACAGTATCCACGGCCGACCAACCGAGGGTGACTGCTGTGGAAGAACCTCCTCACGTGGTGAATGCGTTGGGCGGGGGACCCGAGTTTATTCCTCGCCGCAACCTAGAAACAAATGATCCCCTTATGGAAGAAGTGACGGCCGAGACGAGAATGATGGATCGTATGATGTTGGCTATGAACCGAGCGATGGCACAACAACAAGAAATGTTCCTCAAACTCCTAGAGGACCGTGTCAACAACAACCGTAGACCCGAAACGGTGGAAGAGAACGTGATCGTGGCGGGATCCGGGGGCTCCGAGCCCATAGTTCCCTCCAACGAGACTGCGAATCCGGGAGTCAAGCAAGCAACGAAGGGTTGCACTTTCAAGGCTTTCCTAGGTTGCCGACCGCCAGAGTTTAAAGGTTCAAACGGTCCGATAGCTTGCGTGACTTGGTTACGTGAGATGGAGCAGGCTTTTCGATCGAGTGAGTGCGGGGAGGATCAGAAAGCAGTTTTTGGTTCACAGATGTTGAGAGGTGCGACCCTCGCTTGGTGGAATGTGTATTCCACTTCCATCGAAGCGACGGTCTTGGCCAAGTTGTCTTGGGCAACATTCAAGGAGAAACTACTAGAGGAATACTGCAATGAGAGGTCGATGGACCGAATAAAGGAAGAATTTCAAAACTTAAAGAAGGGTAATTTGTCGGTGAAAGAGTACAATCGTCTGTTCATGGACAAATTGGGGTTGGTGGGACACTTGGTCCCGACAGAGAAGGAGAAGATTAAAGCTTACATCAAGGGTCTTCCATCAGACATGATGTCTATGGTACGGGTGTCAAAAGCCTCCACTCTCCGTGAGGCAATTGAAGAGGCACAACTTATGGAAGACACTTACAATCTGGGGAAAGAGGAAGGTAGTCATCAAGCCGAGAAGAAAAGATGGGAGAGTGGCTCGACACTCTCAAAGAAGCCTAGATATGCAGGTAACAATCACCGTGGTGCCGACCCTAGGCGCGATGCCAAGTGGTGCTCCAAATGTCGGAGCAAACACTTCGGTCCTTGTAACTTTGTCCCCGGGACTTGCTACAAATGTGGTAAACCCGGGCATACCTTTAAGGATTGTCCCGTCAAGGGGCAAATATGTTTTGAATGCAAGGAGCAAGGACACATTAGGGCGGAATGCCCGAAGTTGAAGGCCGTTGGGGCCGGTAGAAAGAAGGTGGAACCTTCAAGAGCAACCGTAAGAGCTTTTCAAATGACGGCGGAAGAAGCTAAAGCATCGACTTATGTGGTGTCGGGTACGTTTCTTCTAAACTCCGTACCTACACGTGTACTATTTGATTCGGGTGCTAGCTACTCGTTTGTATCATATGTATTTTATCCAAAGCTTTCCAGGTCTAAGAGTAGTCTAGAGGATGCTGTAGTGGTAGAAATAGTCGATGGTAGTCAAGTGGTGATCAAGGATATCGTGTTAGGTTGCACTTTTCGCTTCGAAGGAAAGGAATTTCCTATAGACTTGATGCCCATGCAAATCGGTGGGTTCGATGTAGTTGTGGGGATGGACTGGTTGTCCAAGAACCAAACGGAGATCGTGTGCTCCAAGAAGGTGATCCGACTACCCGTGGCGAATGGAGAGCCGACGATAATCTATGGCGAGAAAAGAAAGGGCGAAGTGGCGATCATTTCTATGGTTAAGGCGCGAAAGTGTTTGTCAAAAGGAGGCTCATCCTTCTTGGCTTACGCAATCGACACCAAGCTTGAGAAGAAGAAGCTAGAAGATGTTAGGGTGGTACGTGAATTTCCCGATGTATTCCCGGAGGATTTGCCTGGCTTACCACCCGATCGTTTGGTAGAGTTCCATATTGATCTCATTCCGGGGGCAGCTCCGATTGCTCGAGCTCCTTATCGGTTGGCCCCTACAGAGATGCAGGAGATGATGACGCAACTCCAAGACCTTCTTGAGAAGGGTTTCATTAGGCCGAGCTCGTCGCCTTGGGGAGCTCCGGTCCTATTCGTAAAGAAGAAAGTAAGCTCAATGAGGATGTGCATCGACTACAGGGAATTGAACAAGGTAACGGTGAAGAACAAGTATCCACTCCTGAGAATCGACGATTTATTTGACCAGTTGCGAGGCGCGAACTACTTCTCCAAAATCGATCTACGATCGGGTTATCATCAAGTGAAGGTGGCGAAGGACGACATTCCAAAGACGGCGTTTAGGACGCGATACGGTCATTACGAATTTCTAGTAATGCCATTCGGCCTAACGACGATATTTATGGACTTGATGAACCGAGTGTGCAGACCGTTTCTTGACAAGTCGGTAATTGTGTTCATCGACGACATCCTCGTGTACTCCAAGGATGAAGCAGATCATGAGTGTCACCTCCGAGAGGTTTTGGAAGTGTTGAATCGGGAGAAGCTTTATGCAAAGTTTTCAAAGTGCGACTTTTGGCTTCGAGAAGTGCAGTTTTTGGGCCATGTAGTCACAAAGGATGGAGTGAAAGTGGACCCCGTAAAGATCGAGGCGATGATGAATTGGGGACCTCCCAAGAGTCCCTCTGAAATTCGAAGCTTTCTAGGATTGGCCGGATACTACCGAAGATTCATTCAAGACTTTTCAAAGATAGCTTCATCGTTGACGGCTCTAACACGAAAGAATGTTAAGTTTGTTTGGGGTGAGAGTCAAGAAAAGGCGTTTCGAACTCTACAAAGGAAACTTTGCGAAGCTCCAGTCTTATCCTTACCCGATGGGATGGAGGATTTTGTGGTGTATAGCGATGCGTCGAAGATGGGTTTGGGTTGTGTTCTTATGCAAAGGGGGAAGGTGATTGCTTATGCGTCAAGGCAGCTTAAAGTCCATGAAGTCAACTACCCAACCCATGATTTGGAGTTAGCCGCGGTGGTGTTTGCATTGAAATTATGGCGGCACTACCTTTACGGTACGAAGTGTACTCTTTACACGGACCACAAGAGTTTACGACACATCTTCGACCAAAAGGAACTAAATATGAGGCAACGACGGTGGTTGGAGATATTGAAAGATTACGATTGTGAACTACTCTACCACCCCGGGAAAGCAAACGTTGTCGCCGATGCCCTTAGTCGAAAGGACTATGGGGAGAGTTCCAAGGCTGTTTTTGCACGATTTGAGTTAGCCTCAACACTCATCGACCGGATTAAAGGGTCACAAGCCGAAGCCTTGCTTGTGGAAAACCTCAAGGGAGAAGTTATGGTGAAGCAACACCTACTTCTAACCGAGGATAGCCGAGGGGTGAAACTCTTCAATGGTCGGATTTGGGTGCCGAAGATCGGGGGAAATCGTGAACTTCTCCTCGAGGATGCCCATAAGTCAAAGTATTCTATCCATCCGAGAAGCACGAAGATGTACCGAGACTTAAAATTTCATTATTGGTGGCCAGTCATAAAGCTTGATGTGGCGCGCTATGTGGAGCGATTCGTGACTTGTTTACAAGTATAGGCCGAACACCAGCGACCGTATGGGAGTTTACAATCTTTGGGAATTCCGGAATGGAAGTGGGAGCACATCACAATGGACTTTGTGACGAAATTGCCAAAGACCTTGCGAGGTCATGATACTATTTGGGTAATAGTAGACCGTCTGACCAAGAGCGCTCATTTCTTGGCCATGCGGAAGACTTTACCTATGGACAAATTGGCAAAGTTGTACATCGACGAAGTGATATCTCGACATGGTGTACCGCTATCTATTGTCTCGGATCGCGACAGTCGGTTCACGTTTCACTTTTGGGATGGGTTGCAAAAGGAATTGGGAACGCGTGTGAAGTTGAGCACGACCTATCATCCTCAGACCGACGGTCAAAGCGAGCGGACAATCCAAACTCTAGAGGATATGTTGAGGTCTTGCGTAATTGATTTTGGAGGTAGTTGGGATTCACATCTACCTTTGGTAGAATTCGCTTATAACAATAGCTACCACTCAAGTATAGGAATGGCACCGTTTGAAGCTTTATACGGTCGCAAGTGCCGAACTCCCGTATGTTGGCTCGAGGTGGGAGAGAAACAATTTGTCGGACCCGAGATTGTCCAAGAGACGGCGGATAAAGTGAAGGGTATACGTGAACGCTTAAAGGCGGCTCAGGATCGGCAGAAAAGTTATGCCGATAAAAAGAGGCGACCAATAGAGTTCCAAGTGGGTGACCACATCATGCTAAAGGTATCCCCTTGGAAAAGGATCATTCGTTTTGGGAAGCGTGGAAAGTTAAGTCCCCGTTTCCTTGGACCTTTCAAAGTGCTTAAGCGGGTAGGGCTTCAGGCTTATCAATTGGAGCTTCCTCCGGAAATGGATGGGATCCATAACACATTTCACGTGTGCTATCTTCGTAAGTGTCTAGCGGAAGAGGAGAGTGTTATCCCACTCTCTGAAATCAGAGTTGACGAAGGAAATCGGTGTGTTGAGGAACCCGAGGCGATTTTGGAAAGGAAGACGATCGAAGAAGCTTCGTCACAAGTTAAACCCATATCGTTAGCTTATCTAGCCAAAGTTTGTGAACACTCTTTTAGCGCAGTGAAAGAATGAAATAAAAAGGTGAACATAAGGAGGCATCGAGTTGTGGAAGGTGCGCTCTCAATTTAATTTGATATTTTGTTTCTATAAATTCTTTTATATAAATTTTGACAATATCTTTTATGGAAATGAAGACAATAGATTCTGCTGGTCTTTTCTCTATATGTATTTTAATAATACATATAATAATATAAAATTAATCAACGAATGATTAACAACTCGTAAAATTAATCAACTATGATTATAAAAAAATCGATTAAGATTCCGATGTATTTTAAGCATACAAATTAAAATACAAAATAAATCAATTAATAATTTAAGACAACGATAAAGAAAAAGAGGAGGATATAGAACAAACGTTGAGGTTCGTGTTTAACACGATTCCCTTAAACAGATTCGCCGTCTGTTCCCAGGGTACAACAGCAAAAGCAGTAGTACTGCCGGAGATGACCACTAGCCTTGAAACTTCACCAGAGTTATCGTATGCACTATGAATTTCAGAGAAAGATATGTGAGAGTGTTTCGTTGTGATTGTCGTACTATGGAATGTGAACCGGCCCCTCAATTTATATGGATGATTCGAAACCGAAATGATTAATTGTCATTAACCGATAATAAAACAAATTAATCATTATAATTAATTCGTAATTAAACGAATTAACCGTTATAACCGAAATACTTAATTCGATAATTAACTAATAATTAAACGAATTAACCGTTATAACCGAAATACTTAATTCGATAATTAACTAATAATTAAACGAAGTAACTGTGCATCATCAATGGTTTCGATGGGGTTACAAAACGTGAACAATGTTTGGCGCGGTTGGCCGCGCGGGTTCATCTGCGCCACAACCCGCGCTGGCCACTGTTCGTGTTTACATTACAGTGCTCGGTGCGGTTGGCCGACGGAATTCACCCGCACCACAACCTGCGCGGGCCACTGTTTCGAGACACATTCCAAACACTCAACTTTGAGCATCGATATCTCATTCACACATATTCCGTTTTTGACACATAATATATCGTTTCGAAACTCTCATATAAGAGAACATAAACCCACTAAGAGTTTGATATATACACTACATATACATGTATTTATATGTGTCCAAAGTCAGTAAAAAACATATTTTTACTAAAATTTTCCAACATATTCTAACTCTGTAATGTTTAAGTAATATGCAACGCTAATTAAGCGTGTATAAAAAAAAAGGAAAAATCATTTGGGTGATGTTAAAAACTACTTTTATAGGTATTACTTTTAATCAATGTGTACTCTTTTAATTAGTTTTTGTTTTGTTTTATTAATTATTTTTACATAGAAATTCTTTTTATCCGTAAAGTATATGTAAGAATATAAACATGACCAAAATGATCACTAAATTAACGTTGATTGCATTTGTTTATATTCATCAAGACTTTCAAACAGAATGATGATAAGTTTAAAACTTGTTAAGGTATATAATTGTTTTCTTCATACGTTTCGTAATTGCGTTTCCGAAAAAAAAAACATATAAAACTTCTAAATAAAATAAAAAGAAATCCTTACATTTCAAATTATAACCAAATAGAGAAATCCTTACTATATGATGTTAATCATTTAACTAGAACGATGACTAAAACTCTCAACTAAAATAAACAGAGGTTGGTATGCACCTTGAAATTGGCATCCATGGGTGACGACACAAATGATCATAACCTTTGGCTTCTTTCTATAGTCATTTTTGTACTCAGATATTTTTAGTTATTTAATTAATAAAGCTATTGTATTATTAGTAGTCTATAAATATTAAAAAAGAAAAAGTCTTCGTTTGCTAGCAAGGTTTAAGAGGCTTGAAAGTTGTAAAAAGTTGTGTTGGCTTTAATATATTAGCATATAGGATATAGCTATAAGACTGTTCTATTACTCGAGTTAGAAGGAGTGCGTTGCTCGCTTGATTAAACAAAAGGAAATGTATTTTTTTTCAATTTCACGATCCATCTTATGCCTTGTTTTTTTTTTTTTTAGGTTTTTAATTAACATTTATGTCTGATTTGATCAGACGTTTTATAATTCAGACCGTTTGTTTTTTATTTATTTTCAAATTAAATCCCTTATCTCTTAATATGGTCTGGAAAAAAAAATGGTAGCCCTATCTCTTAAATCTCATTCTTTAATGTATCGATTATTGAAGCTAACACTGGTTTGACCCGTTGCAACTGCTACGGTTGAAATATACTTTTTTGACGATGAAACTTGTCAAGTCAGATCTACGTAATCGAATTAATGATGATTTTTTGAATGTCTCGTTTGTGCGACGGAAAAAGAAGTATATGATAATGTTAAGAATAAAGATATCCTGGATCGTTTCCGAAAGATGAAACACGTCGAGCACAAATTTAGGAGTTATTTCTCAATCCTATAAAAACTATACTTTTTTGTAATTATTTGTGGGTCTATATTAAATGTTGGTAAAAGATGAAGACACATCGATAAAAACCGTGTTTTTTGTAATTATTTTTGGTTTATATTATATTAATTATATAGTGTCACCATATAAAAGACTTTTTTGACTCGTCCCTGCATTTGTCTAATATATATGATTTTAGAAAAAAAATCATATATACATGTGTATGTGTAATTATATTAATTATTTAATTTGAAGTAAACTGAACCTTTGTTGTTCTTTCTAAATGTCACACTACCTAAATATATGTACTATTTTTTCGTTACATATAAAATTAAATTGTGAGTGATAGTGCGGCTTCTACTTGGATCAAGCATCATCTGTTTTTTTCCAAACCGCAAATCGTTTATAAGTTCAAACCGCACCGGTTTGTGCATTTTTCCAAACCGCAAAGCGTACCGCATATAGCTCAAACCGCACCAAACCGCACCTACAATTCAATATTTATAAGTTCAAAACTTCATTTTAAAATCAACGATAATGCGATCGTAGTCCCTAAAAATAAAAATATTCAATACGTCCGATTCTAAAATACATATTATACAAATATTGCAATTATTCTTATATACACATATGTGTGTGTTTAATATATAAAATTAAAAAAATATACATATATATATAATGTGCGGTGCGGTTTGAACCACAGTTTGATAACTCAAAACCGCAAACCGCACCGCATAGTGCGGTTTGGTAAAAATGCAAACCGCAAAACGCACCGCGGACATTTTAAACCGCATTTTGCGGTGCGGTGCGGTGTGGGCAGTTTGGTGGTTTAGATGAACACCCCTACCCTCCGTCAATAGTATAATCAAATATCTTTTATATTGTATATACTGTATAAAAGTTAAAAATACAGTTTTATAAAATTAGATCCCATTATGCACTTAGAATTCCATTCAATTTAACATCAGCATACTATTCAGCAACTTATGCAAAGCAAACATGGAGAGATTATCCCCATCCTCGAGATATATCTATTTTAAGAGTTTGACTTTTTTTTGGGTTTGACTTTTTCATTTCAATGAATACAAATAACTTATCAAAGTTCCTTATCAATCATCAATTATGTTTGTCATGATCGCGTTGATGAGCAAGCTCGTATATATCCCAAACCCGATAAAGAAATTTTAATTCACAACCCATCATATAGGTCAAGATCAAGGTTCTAAATGGTGTGAGACGTGTCGTGACTGCGAAGCCAAACCTCAAGCCTTAGGAATCACGGTAAAGCCATGACGTTTTCAAGGCATGACTTATGACGTCATTTTCGAAATTCAATGAGTCAATAGTAATAAGCAAGTTAAATTATAGTATATACTAAAAAACTTGCAAATAATACATTAAAAACGTAAAGAAAAATCAAATATTGTATTACGAAATTGTGCATTAGGCCATGGCGTACCACAAGCTTAACCTGGTGTGAGAAACAAGCCTTGGTGCCATGGCGCGCCATGACGGCTGTGCGACGAGTTTTTTAGAATATTTGTCAAGATATATATGTATATATATATATAGATAGATAGAGAGAGAGAGAAGTGTTCATACGAGAACATTATCTATTTAAGAAAACACGAGAACGATCGAATACATACAAAATCATATATGATTCACACGACTTTGCCGTGACTTAAAGTTGGAGTAAAGTCGCGCATGTCCATTTTTTGACCGTTAATGGCGAATCATATATGATTTTGCACATGATTTGCTGTTTTTCTTAAATATAGAGTTAGCGTTCTCGTTAGAGATGGAATCGTGTGAGATAACAGTTATGATGAAAATACTAAAAACACTTCAGATTATTTGGATGAGTTGACCTCTTAATATAACTTCATTTTCTTTTAACTATACCTCCATGATCCATCTATCTTTCTATTCACGTTTTTTGAAAGACAAGCACTTTATCTTCGTGCGTATTTGTATTCAGGGGCGTTTGGTTCATTATAAAGGAATGAAAATGAAAATGAAAATGGGAATGCATGAGAATGAGAATAGGAATGTGCATTGCATTGATGCTGTTTGGTTAAACCTATATAATTAATAAAAAAAATGTTTTATATAATATTTTTAATACAAATATGTGACATCCAATATGAAAATAAAAAAATATTTTATATTCAACATCGACAAATGAAGGAATGCATGAGAAAAGATAACTAAACGGGAATAAAATTTTCATTCCCCTCAATTTGGTCAGGAATGAAAATTAATGGGTTTGGGGTAATGAATCAAAACAAACAACATTTTTCATTATCATTCTCATTCCTTACCCTTCAATACTTTTAAAACTTCTATATAATTTAATAACTTTCACATGGATGAATTTGTGAAGGTTTCGTGCATAATGACAATAACCAAATAAAAGAACATGAAAACGGATGAATCGCATATTATTTTATATTAAGATAATGTGTAAACTCACATGTGATTCACGTAACTTGAGGTCGCGGGCCAGGTCGCCCTCTTACCTTTGTGTTGACTGTGTTCCATAATCATGTGTAAAATCACTTGTAATTCACACGTGATTTGACCGTTTTTTTTTTGTGACCTATCCTTCTCCTCTCTCTCTATATATACAATTGTTTTTAGAGAAACCTTATAAATCTAAATCAATAATATCAATTAAATTTAATAGACATAAATAAGTTTAACGTAAAACTTTTTACGAACATAATGAAATTTGTATGATCCTAATTAATTTTTTTATATATATTAGTTTATATATGAATAAACGATGTAAAAGGAATCCAATAGTTAATTGGAAGACAAATCAAAGTCAATGCTCCACATTGTGTCCAATTGTTAGATATACTTAATTATATCATTGAGACAATAATTAAAATTTATTAATAAATAAAATTGGGTTGCAATTTTATTAATTTTAAAATCAAATTCCGAATCGTTGAAATTGGGATTGCCACCTTATCCATTATGTTCACCTTGATTCCCACTTGATTTCATCAGACTAAGTCATCTATGATTAATTTTTAAATTTGTTTATTATAAAGTAAAATGAGTTTTAGTATGAGTTTTGTTTGGTTTTAGTCTTATTTAACGGCTGATATTTTAAGTCATTAAAAGTCTCTCCTATAAAGATATTTTGGAATTTTTTTATCATATTTTGTAAAGTAATTTAATTGTACAAGAACTCAAGAAGATTTACTATAAACATCAAGAACAATAAATTTGTACAAATTACAAAACCAATGAATTAATTATAAATCAAATCGAAAGGAGATAAATATCAAAAATCAAACACATATAATCAAATCCCTAAACACCTAACTCAGCCTCAAAAAATGAATTATTCATCCCCCAACAACTTCAATGACCCACGACCACCATGAACAACCAAAAATGTTGTATCGATGGTTTCCTTTTAAAATTTGACTTCATTTCTAGTAATCAAACTAAATGGATACGGCATCTATTTCAAGAAATGCCCAACCATTTTGGGTTTTCATATATACCAGCGTTAATCGAGAAAAGGGAGAACATGGAGGGGGGATTAAGCCCAAAGATGTGGGATTTTGGCAATGGAAAACTAGAGGGTGGATCAGGCATGGGATGCAAGGATGGCCGAAAAATATTTGTTTTTTCTTTTTCTTTTTTGGGAAGGGTGTTCTAGGTTATGCCTAGACTAATCCCTTACCAAATTATGACCGTAAGACATCAGCTCTGATTAAACCTCAGTGGTCACAATTGTTGTATATGCCTGGATTCGGACCCTGGGTAAATAGGATATTCCACCACATCCCCTGTTGGTGATTTTTGTGTCACCGGGCACTTTAAGTGTAATTGGTTATAACACGAGTACCAATGTTATAAAAAAACTTGCCGCACAACCGCCATGGCGCGCCATGGCACCAAGGCTTGTGTCTCACACCACGTTAAGCTCGTGGCACGCCATGGCCTAATGCACAATTTTGTAATGCAATATTTGATTTTTATTTACGTTTTTAATGTTTTTTTTGCAAGTTTTTTTTTAATATATACCATAATTTAACTTGTTTATTACTATTGACTCATTGAGTAACACTACAAAACATATGTTTTTATGTATAATGATATATATGAATTAGAAAAATGACGCCATAAGTCACGCATTGAAAACGCCATGGCTTCGCCGTGACTCCTAAGACGTGAGGCTTGGCCTCGCCGCCACGCCATGGCTCACGCCATTTAGAACCTTGACGAGTACTAATGAGGTTCAAACTGTGATCTAATACAAGTTAGGTGGTGCAGAACATCTGGTGGCTCACGACAGAGCCTCTGGTGCTCACGACTGAGCCTCTGGTGGTTTTCTTCAGAGGCTCTGGAGGTCTTCTGCAGAGGCTCTGGTGGGCGTCTCTGTGGCCGTCTCTGGAGCAGAGACTCTGGTGTCTATTTCTTGACTAAATCTGCAGTTACTGAACATTTAATGATCAGCTATTTCCAGTCCATGATTTTAGCTAAATTGGTTGTAATTGACCATAATAGCTAATAATTTGTCATCATTACCATTTCAGTTATTTTCCTATTTTGCAAATGGGACTAGTATATATACAATATATATACTTATGTTTAGACACACGCTTTTTGAACAATCCTTTGATACTCTCCAACAAATTTGCTATTGTTTTTGTGCCTGAAAACGATTGTATTATTGAGTCTTATCCCATATTGGATTTCGTGCAACCTAAGCATAGGGTCAAAATACCAATTCGGAAAGTGACTTACATGATTCTTAAGAAATCCGGTCATCTGATCGATCCCTTTGCCCCTGTTTCTCTAAATCCTCCAGGGCCTAAACCAGTACACCGCAAACCTTGTGGTTATGGTCGAAAAATATCTTGGGGTTATGTGGTGGTTGTCAAGAAAGGAGGGAGGGCAGTGTTCATATTAATTTGGTGCAAGAAGATGCTAGAAGCAGGTCCTAGCTAGGGGTTTTCCATTTTGTATGCATGTTGCAATGGGATTACAACAGTTACCAACAAAAAAGGGGATGCACAGACTTAGGTTCTTTTCTTTTCCCTTGCTTAATTAACATATAATAATTTTACCATTCTAGTTGAGGGAAGGGGGGTCACGGAGATAGGGGATCGGAGTAAAACCAAAACAAAACTCGTACAACAAAAGTTTTTTGTTGTTGTAATTAATGAAGCAGAGTGGCGAAAATATAAAAGCATGATAATACTACATTGACGAATACCATAATTTACTCTTTTTTATTATTTGAAACTTAATCCTATTGTTTTCAATTCTTTTAAATATAATATGCAAGTCAGTCTAATAAATTTTAATTCTTAATCAATTAATGTAAATATTTTGTTACATTTTAAATCCATTTGTTTAGATAAAATTAAAGATTGTACACCAATGGTTTCATCAAAAGATTTTATTTATTATTAGTTTCTATAAATGTCTTTTATTATAGTTATAATATGATACTAAAAGAATGACCGTATAAAATTTGATCTAGAGTTGAGCCTGACTGCCTGAGGCCATATAGGCAAAACAAACACTCCAATAGTTTGCGGAAACAATAATTGCAAGAACATGTTGATTAAACGATGAACAAGAAGATGAAGAATAATAAATGATATTTTAATATTTTTCCTATTTAAACACGAAAACATATTATTCATGTATTCTTGGAAGTAGAGTACACATATTTTATATATATGATCAACCAACGCTCTCGTCCATACTTTTATTACCAAGGTTGATTTCAGGATTAATCCATTCCCATTTAGTAATAGAAATATGGGAGTGAAATGGGGATATGAAGTAACCAAAGGTTATATATCGCTTAATTTGCATGCATCATGTTTACTTCCTATTCTACTCCCAATATTTCCATCTTTCAAGTATCTTTTCATTATGCATATAATTAATTAAGTTACTTGAAATATTTTAGCTATTTTTTCTACGTCATATATATGCTAAATACATATTAATGTTCGAATTTATATATATCCCTATATAAAGTTTAAACTTCTTGTATAATTAGAAACTAATCATTTTATTTGTTGAAACGCAAAAGAGAGAGAAAAAGAAAAAGACAACGTGAAAGAATGAGTGATTCTAGCCATTAAACATGTATTCTGCATGTTGGAAGTTGGAACCGAATAAATAATTGAGAATTATGTAAAATTGTTTATTTTAGTATTCTCTATTAAATTTTAACAAATAAGATTCTATTAATTTCTATAAAACAATGGCTAAAAAGTCTTCTTAACATGATCTAAGTCGATGAACCATGACAAATAATCATTCAAATATTTTTTGAGTAAATTTCTATGGCATATATATAATTAAAAAAAATAACAAGTTCAAAACGCTCAAAGTCAAAATCAGAAGTTGGTGGATAGAGAAGAAAAACATTCTGGAAGAAGAAAAAAAGAATGTGTCGATGGTCATCGAAGAAGTAGACAGGGCGATTGAATCAGGAATAGCTGTTGAATATGACATAAAGAGAAGACTTGAGGCTGTGAAAATAAAGATGGATTGCGATTCCAAAACCAGATCAAACTTGAGGCAGAAAGCCAATCTAAAATGGGATGTGGAGGGAGATGAAAATTCCCGTTTCTTCCACAGAGTTATAAATCATAGACGGAACAGACAGAGAATCAGAGGAGTCTTAGTCGATGGAGTTTGGAGAGAAGACCCAATCATTGTCAAAGAAGAATTTCTTTCATTTTTCAGAAAAAGAATGGGGTCAGTTATGCATAATAGAAACAAACTCAATTTATCTGACATAAAAAAGTTATTGGCGGAAGAAAGTAGTTGGTTAGACAGAGCTTTCTCCGAAGACGAAGTAAAGAAGGTAGTTTGGGATTGTGGGGATGAAAAATCCCCTGGTCCTGATGGTTTTTCGTTTGGTTTTATTAAACATTTCTGGCATATTCTTAAAAATGACTTTTGCGAAGCAGTCTTTGATTTTCAGACTAAATCTGAGATTCCTAGAGGATGCAATCCCTCTTTCATTTGTCTCATTCTGAAGGTTCCGGACGCTCAAGATTGCAAAGACTACAGATCAATCAGCTTGGTGGGGTGTATTTATAAAGTGATAGCTAAAATTCTAGCTAATCGTATCAGCAAGGTCATTGGCTCAATCGTAAGTGACTCCCAATCCGCTTTCATAAAAGGCAGATACATTCTCGATGGAGCGTTAATAGCCAATGAGATCATCAGTTGGGCAAAAAGCCAAAAAAAGGAGGTGCTACTTTTCAAAGCTGATTTCGAAAAAGCTTTCGACTCCGTGGATTGGAACTAATTGATGGAAGTGTTAAAAGGAATGGGGTTTTCGAACAAATGGAGAAGATGGATACAAGCGTGTTTACACTCGTCAATGTCTTCTGTTATTATTAACGGTTCTCCATCCAAGGAATTTTGTCTTAGTAGTGGCCTCCGACAAGGGGACCCGCTGTCCCCCTTTCTGTTTATAATGGCTATGGAAGGTCTTCACCTTCTTATGGAGAAAGCTTGTTCAAAAAATCTACTGAAAGGAATCGACCTCGGCCTAGACGGATTTAACATTACACATATGTTTTACGCAGATGATGCTCTTTTTTTCAACAAATGGTCGATAGAAGAAGGAAAGAATTTGATCCGAATTCTTTGTTGTTTTTTTCTGGCTTCAGGGCTCAATTTGAACCTGTCAAAAAGTACTTTGTTTGGCATTAAAGTAGAGTTGGAAGGGGTCAATAGAGTCGCTTCAGATTTACGTTGTAAAGTCGGAGAACTTCCGTGTAAATATCTGGGAGTGCCTCTTGGTGAGAAAATGTCAAGGATTAACGCTTGGAATCCGATCATCGATAAATTCCATAAACGACTCTCGAATTGGAAGGCTAAAGCTTTGTCTTTCGGTGGGAGAAAAGTCCTTGCTCAAGCTGTTATGGGAAGTTTATCGACCTTTTTTCTGTCTATCTTCAATGCTCCGAAAGCTGTGATCGCAAAGCTTGAAAAAATACGTAAGAACTTTTTCTGGGGAATTTAGAAGCAAAGAAAATGGAGGCATGGGCATAGGAAGCATTGTTGCAGCCAACATTGCTCTGCTTGCCAAATGGGTATGGAAATTTAGAAACGATTCGACCGAGACATGGCTCAAAGTGATCAAAGCCATTCACGGTCCGAACGGGGGGCTCGATATGGGGTAGCAAGGTGTCAAAGTGGGAGGTCACGGACCATGGAGAAATGTGGGGGACGCTACAAACAACCTGCTTAAAATCGGAACTCGCTTCGATGATCTTTGCCTTAAACAAATTGGAAATGGGCAAACTACCAGATTCTGGTTGGAAAATTGGACCGGAGTCGAGATTTTCAAAGACAAATTCCCGAGAGCTTATGAATTGGAAAGAAATCCTAGAGCCACGGTTGCTGACAGGTTGGGCATGAACGGGTACACTTGGGACTGGAGAAGGGCGGTGAGAGGGGGTCGTGAAAATGCAGAAATGGGGAAGATGTTGGATATTCTAGACTCGACCATCATTACCAACTCGGAAGATAAATGGAGGTGGTCCCTCACCTCGGACGGTGTCTTTTCTGTTCGGTCCCTCAGAACAGAAATCAAGAGATTGCAACTTGGAATTGGACCATATAAAAGTCGTTAGAATAACCTCATCCCAACAAAGATTAACATCTTCTTCTGGAGATTGCTTCTTAACCGAATCCCCACTAAAGATAGACTAGACGCGTTGGGAGTGGACCTCGACTACACTTTATGCCCTTTTTGCAATTGTGAGATTGAAACGGTGCAACATATTTTTTTCCGATGTTGTCAGGTGACGGAATTATGGAACAAGATTCAAAGGTGGTGGCACTTTCCTTTCTCCTCTTTCTCTTCTATAGAAGCGGCGCTGAATGGTATTGAATCTTCCCGGGTTTCTAAGGATTTTCGGAAAGGAGTCGAAGCTATACTTATGATCTCCTGCTTTTCCATATGGCGTTTTCGTAACAATTACCTGTTCGAAAAGTTAGCACCTAGACTGAGTGACATGTTCGACTTTATAGTTCTTAATTCGTTTAGATGGGTGACATACAGGCGTAGAGGGTGTAGAAGTAACTTTGTCTCGTGGAGTCTATCTCCGTATACTTGTCTCGGGTTGATGTAATCTCTCCTTGTTGCTAGCCTCTGGCTAGCTTTCCCTTTTAGGGTGCGTTTGGTTTGCAGACTAGATGGGACGGGACAGGACAAAAACTCACCGTCCCACGTTTGGCGTGACATTGGACAGGACAAAAATTCACTGTCCCACGTTTGGCGCGACATGGGACAGGGACAAAGACTGGACAAGGTGGGACAAAAAAATGGTATTTTCTTGTTCCACCAAAATAGGTGGAACAACATGGGACAAAAGTGAGACAGAAACTAAAAATCATTGATTTACCGCTATTTGATGTATAATCCTAACATGGTATTATTCTTAAGGGTCACCACTACCCATCGCCGCCATTACCACCATCGGCGGCCGCCAGTAGCCATCACCAACCACCATCGGCCACATCTACCTATTTCTCCACCATAACAACCTCATCCACACCTTCACAACCATCGGCCATCGCCACCACCACTACCATCGTCGACCACCTCCACTAACACCGATCACCACCACCATCAACGGCCACCGGTAGCCACCACCAACCATCGTCAACCACTTCCACCTCTTCCTCCACTACTACAACTTCCTCCACCACATCCACAACCACCGCCTATCGCCACCTCCACCGATCACCGCCACCCATTGTCGCCGCCACCACCGACGCTTACCGCCACCCATTGCCGCCGCCACCAACGACGCTTACCGCCAACTATCGTCGGTAACCTCCGCCTCTTCCTCCACTATAATAACCTCTATTACCCCTGTTCACCACCACCACCACTACCATCGTCGCCCACCTATACCTCAACCACATCAACCATAACAACCACCTGCACCACCACCATCCACTATCTTTCACGTTCTTCACAACTACCGTCCTTCACGAGCCACCCATCGTATTTATCTTTACCTGTCGTTGCAACTATGCATCCGCCAATTCATTAAGATCTTCCAAATTGAATCAAATATTATATTTTCTTTATATGAATCATATTTTTTTGAACTACCATCAATTATTTCAGATTCTTCATTCAAATTTCCTACCCTTGTTTTTCTATGTATGAAAATCATTTAAAAAACAAAAATGTTTTTTAATTAAATTATTTAAAGATATACTTTATTTGTGTTATTTATAACTATTATATGATATAAAAAATTATCAAAAAACTTTTAGGGAAATTTGTCCAGTCCTGTCCTATCCAGTCCTAGCCATACCAACACAAGACAAACATTTATCTTGTCCTGTCCAGTCCCGTCTAGTCCTGTCCTAGCCTCTTGTTCAGTCCTGTCTAGTCCTGTCCAGTTCTGTCATGTCCAGTCTTGTCCAAACATGTCTGCGTACCAAACACTATCTTAATGAACTGCCGTTTCCAAAAAGAATTAATTATACCATTATGTAATATTTGAGTATTAATTTCCACTTGAATATTTTTTCCAAAAATTTGTTTTGACTACTTTTTTTTAATTGAGGGTTTGACTAGGATTGGGTGGCGTCGTAAGCCGATATATGTATTTTATTAAATATGTACTTCATTAGTATCACATTTACTATAAGTCATCAAGTTTAATTTTAATATTATAGAAAGTGGTTAGGTATATTAGTTGTAGATTAATTTAAACTATTAGCGAATGTTTTGTTAGCGAACCTTTCTAGACTCGAATAGCTTGGGTTGTGATCTCGAAGAGTTAATGGCTTTTAGCATAATCAAAATGAAGAATGATTTTTTACTCAGATCTGTTGGCTGACTAGTGATTGTGCCACCAAATGGAATGATCAACGATTTTTTTCATCTACGAACATGAATTCAATAAACACTTAAATCATATATGTTGGTTGAGAGAGACGAAATCATATGTATTTGGGTGTACTCAGACGAAACCATATATGTCGGCTAGGGTTCACGAGAGAGGTGAAAATAGAGAACGATTTTGTGAGTTTACTCAGAGAAAAAATGAAGAACAAGTTTTTTACTCTGATCTGTTAGCTGACTAGTGTTTGGTGTTGCCAACATGCCATGAAAATGAAAATGAAAATGAAGAATGGGGTGAGAGGCCGATAGTTTCTATTACCCCCAAATTGGAGATAAATAGTTTTTATTCAAATCTATTATAATAATTGATTAACTTTTTGAAACCAAACACCATTTTCATTCCTTTTTTGCAATGTTTTAAAACCTGGTTTTTGGTTGACTTGGTGTGGTGACCGGGTCACGGTTCAACCATCGGGTTAACCAAATATATTAAAAAAACACATATAACTGACATAAGCATAAGTTTTTCATAAATCCAAATATATCAACCGGTTCAGCGACCGGTTCAACCGGTTTTTTGATAAAACCGACCGGTTCACTCCAGGCCATAAATTGCCATAAACCCAGTCGCAATTGACCCGCCCTCTTCCCCGGGTCCCGGTTCAACGGGTCAGGTCGACCCGATTTTTAAAACATTGCTTTTTTGAACCAAACATAAACAATGATTATCATTTTCATTCATTACCTTTTAATACCGCTAACAAAAATCCCCTAAATAACTAACATTAAATAATCTCACGATTATAAAACCACACACATACATACATACATACATACATACATACATACATACATACATACATACATAGGTCTTTGGCCTAGTGGCCACCTCTCTTCCGTAAACGCTTCTACCTGGGGTTCCCGTACTAGGGTTCGAATCCGGGGGGAGACAGAATGTCTTTTCAGGTGCAAACTTATAGAGGTAGGGCCTGTAGGGTCCACAAAAGTGGACCACGAGGCCTTGGGTCCCCGCCAATAAACCTTTTTTTTCTTACATACATACATACATACAAATGTTGATCTCAGGGTCATCCATGAGGGAGAGCGGTCTGGGCATATGCCACGACACACGAGAATAAGGGCCCAAGGTTTTTTAGTATATATTAGTAGTTTAAAAATTAAGTAAATAAAAAAGATATATTTTTTAGTATCTAATAAGACCCAAAAAAAATTTAGTATTATGTTAAGAGTCCTAACATATAATATATAGGAAAAAATATGTAAAAAATTAATTTGTCGTTCATTTTATAGTATTGCTTATTTTTTTGTAAGTTTTTTTTATCTAGTAATAAAGTCTAAAACTACTTGTATAAAATACCTTGATATATATTCTCCATCATTCATCTCCCACCGACTTTTTTGATTATTCCATCTGCATGAATTATATTTTTGTATTTGAATATAGTAGATTTTTTGTTATTAACTAAGAAAACTACTACAATTTGAATTTTTTTTCCAACCATATGTAATACTCCAACTTATATCTATATTTTAGGATTTCAAAATGATCAATTTTTTATATACATTATTGACTCTGTTACCTATGAGCTTAAGAATTAATCATAAGTACTCTTATATCATTAAAACAAAAAAAAGATCTCAAGCTGTAACCAATATGAGCTTTTGATCTTAAGATTGATGGTGCCAAATAAGTTTGTTTTAATCTCAAAAGTTTAATCACGTTGATAAAAAAAAATATTAACATAAGGTGTGATGGAAACTCAACTGGTTTTTGTTGATTTTTATAGAGTGTTACTCCGAATAGTCAACATTATTAGCCCAAATGATGTCCATACATACATATATATATATATACACATATACATATATATATATACACATATACATATATATATATATATATATATTATATATATAGAGAGAGGAAGGTTCAAACGAGGACGCTAACTATTTAAGAAAACAAGAAAAACAACAATCATGTACAAAATCGCATGTGATTCGGCACTAACCCGGAAAAATGGGACACGGACGACTTTTCCCGCGGCTTCAAGTCACGTGTGAAGTCGCGGGGAATCACATGTGATTTTGTACATGAATCACATATGATTTTGTACATACTCGATCTTTTTCTTGTTTTCTTAAATAAATATCGTTCTCGTATGAACCCACCTCTCTCTCTCTCTATATATATATATATATATATATATGTATGTATTAAAGTTATATCATATGATGTTTTTCATGGTGGAACAAATTGATGATGTTATGTAAAAATGATATGATAGATAATATTAATTAAAAAATAATTATTGATTGATTTTGTGTCTAAAAATACACCGAAAATCAATTTTATATAAATTAATAGAATTTCTAGAATTCAATGTTATTTCTGAAGATAAAAACAACATTATTGAAGATTTTTTCATAGTTATTAAGAGTCTGTTTTTACATCTCGTCCAGAGCCTATAAAATATTCGGAACATGCCTGGCTAATCTTGGTGTTCTCGATCCATCACAACCTTTATTTTTGCTACGTATACTTTAATTTGATGTCATTCATGGCAATTACACAAATCCAAATTCACACCTAGAAAACTTATACGTCTTTTCCCTCTTTCTTAGTTCTAGGCCTATCCTAATTGTTGCTCATGCTCATCCTTACTTCTCGAAATATTAGAATATTATTCAACACTATATATATGATCTCATTTGTGTTCTATGCACTGTTTATACCAAAAGAGACGTCAAGTATGAAAAGTAAGGAGTGGATTAAAACAGCGGGTGATCGTCATGACCTTATTCTTTACAATCATAAAGTTAGAAGTTGTAAGATAAAATGTTGTACAAAAAAGTGATGTGTGCATGGTAATGTGAAATGATCATAATGAATATATAGTATATGTGGATTAGCTTGGATTGAACGTTGAGTAAATGCATTCTCTATCCTTGCATTGTCCTTTATATAATTTGTGACGCCTTGATCGACCTTGTCCCATGAAAGAGGGGGAGGATCCCCAGGGACCATAACATTCCTATCAATTGTTCTACTGACTTGGTCTCCGCTTGAAAGCCTCGTGCTTTACTATTTTACGCTAGATTGCTAGTACTAGCTAGTGTTGGTTCAAGAACTAGTGATATTATGACAAGACATCTTACATAATATTTTAGTTGATAATACGGCCAATAGGGTAAGTGTTGTTAGACGTCATAAAATTGACCGTAACATTTACCATATGGATTTGTATTGATATAAGATATCACTTACACTATTTCCAAGTGTCGAGGTGAATATTGACTCACATTTCCTGCCTATAAATTGTTCCTATCGTTATATACCATTTCATATATATCGCATAAAATTGTTCAGGTATGCCTACTACATAACATAACACAATACATACACAAGATATGTCCCAAATTAATTAACATTTATGGACGAACGTATAAAAAATATCTTTTAGCATATATCTCAGTTTTCGTAAGAAACATGATAACACAATTGACATGCATTGTTGCTTAGAACTCCTATTAATGGTTGAGATTAATTATTCAACAATACCCAATAATTCATTTATATTAAACGACTGGACACGGTATATATACATATTTAATGACTAAAACATTCTTATAAAAAAAAAATACAAATGCGTTGTTTTTACTAACATTGTAAAAGAAATATTTTTCTGCTCTCTTCACATAGATGAGAAAAGATGAAAACAATGAAGGAAACGAAAAAAAAAAAACTAAAATATAGTATTTTTATAATTAAAAAGAATGAACATGGAGAGCATATATATACTATATATTATATGATTGAGCATATAAAACCTAGATAATTTCCATCTGAAATTACTACTATCTGCATCTTTTGGGATATCCGATGAGCCTAAACACTATTCTTTTACATTGTATGCGGCGAACTGGATTCCATAAACACAAAAGATCACAACCTTTTGGGAATTCCTTAGGGTATCTAATTTAACCCTTCTCATTTGTCAACCCTTTGACCATATTTACAAATATAAACCCTTTTTAAAGATTACATCTTTATCCATTATTAAAACATTAAATCCACATTCATTTGTCTCCCGAGGCCTATATATAAATTTGTACATCGATCATTGCTCCAGAAAAGATATCACCAACACAACAAGAAAAAATTAATATTACTGTTGGAGAGAAATTACTTAAGAAATTAAGTGACAATGCCTGAGATTGAAGGTTCTCCGGGAACCTCCATGCATGGAGTCACCGGCCGGGAACCAGTTCTGGCTTTCTCTGTGGCGTCTCCCATGGTGGCCACCGATACCACTGCCAAATTCGACCTCCCCGTGGACTCCGAACACAAGGCCAAAGTCTTTAAACTCTGGTCATTTGCAAACCCTCACATGAGAACCTTCCATCTCTCCTGGATCTCTTTCTTCACCACTTTCGTCTCCACTTTCGCAGCGGCTCCGTTGGTTCCGATCATCCGAGACAACCTCAATCTCACGAAAGCCGATATCGGAAACGCCGGGGTTGCGTCGGTTTCGGGTAGTATTTTCTCCAGGCTGGTGATGGGTGCTGTGTGTGACATGTTGGGACCTCGCTACGGCTGTGCTTTCCTTATCATGTTGTCGGCACCCACAGTGTTTTGCATGTCATTCGTCGCTGACGCTAGTGGCTACATAGCTGTGCGGTTCATGATCGGGTTTTCTTTGGCTACGTTTGTGTCGTGCCAGTACTGGATGAGTACCATGTTTAACAGCAAGATTATTGGGCTTGTGAATGGGACGGCGGCCGGGTGGGGGAACATGGGCGGCGGAGCGACGCAGCTCCTGATGCCGGTGTTGTTTGAGATCATCAAGAAGGCGGGGGCGACACCGTTCACGGCGTGGAGGATAGCGTTTTTTATACCAGGGTGGCTTAATGTAATAATGGGGATATTGGTGTTGACTCTTGGCCAAGATTTGCCTGATGGTAATCTTGGTGCTCTTCAGAAGAAGGGTGATGTTGCCAGAGATAAATTCGGCAAGGTACGTAACACACATTCATACCTACTTAAATTATGTAGGGTTCACGTCCGATGCAGATTTTTATATATTTGCTAATTAATTTGGATTATTATTTTTGTGGATTTTTAGATTTTATGGTATGCTGTGACAAACTATCGGACATGGATTTTTGTGCTTCTCTATGGCTATTCGATGGGTGTCGAGTTAACGATCGACAACGTGATTGCAGAATACTTCTACGACAGGTATTGTATAATTTATTTTTTAGTATGAAGTATAAACCACATTTTTATCCATGTTTAAATAGATTGATTTAGATATAAGTTTTGACATAAATATAAATCTTGTACTTTTCTGATATACACTAAACAATCAGATTTATTTATAATGCGAAATTATGTGTTATATATTTATTACGCAATTAATTAAAGTTTTATTTATTTAATCATAGATTTGATCTAAAGCTTCACCTAGCCGGAATCATTGCGGCCGCCTTCGGAATGGCAAACCTCTTAGCTCGACCCTTTGGCGGGTTCACATCTGACTACATGGCGAAGCGATGGGGGATGCGAGGTCGACTCTGGAACCTATGGCTCCTCCAAACCGCCGGCGGTGTTTGTTGTATCTTCCTCGGCCTAGTGAACTCGCTGCCGTTAGCCATCACCTTTATGATCCTCTTTTCCATCGGAGCACAGGCAGCATGTGGAGCCACGTTCGGCGTCATTCCCTTCATTTCCCGGAGGTCACTGGGAATCATCTCAGGGATGACGGGTGCCGGCGGGAACTTCGGATCAGGGTTAACCCAGTTGATATTCTTTGCGAGTGCATCATTCTCGACGGCAAAAGGATTGTCTTACATGGGTATCATGATCGTAATTTGCACAATTCCGGTGAGTTTTGTTCACTTCCCACAATGGGGAAGCATGTTTTTTCCGGCGAGTCAAGATGTGGTGAAAGGCAGCGAAGAGCATTATTATGTTTCGGAGTGGACGGAGGAAGAGAAGCAGAAAGGGATGCACCAAGCAAGTGTGAGGTTCGCCGAGAACAGTCGGTCGGAGCGTGGTGGGAAGGTGGCGTCGGCGGCAACACCACCAAATAACACCCCCAACCATGTTTGATTTTCCGGCAATTTTCATATGTTCTTCAATTAAATAACTGCATTGCTGTTTGAATACTATAAAACAGTGGCAAAATAGTTGAAAACGTAGATTGTAGTTTTATAGTTTTCTTATCACATGTTTGATAAAAAAATTAAAAGAAAAGTTATATAAAAATTATCATATCCTTATATATATGCTGTTGAAAAAGCCCTCTTTTTAGTAGTGGCTGAGTGATGATGTCTCGCTCTCATTTTGTACCTAGAAGAAGCAACAGGGGTGAAACATAAGGGTTGTGGCTTACTGGTTAACGTTATGGGGATGTGGTGGAATATCCCATCTGCACAGGGTTCGAATTCAGGCGTACACAATAATTGTTGCCACTGAGGATTAATCAGAGATGATGTCTTACGGTCATAATTTGCCAAGGGATTAGTCTAGGCATAGTCTAGAACACCCTTTAAAAAAAAAAAAAAAGCACACACACACACAATAGTGGTGTTAATGCATAAAGCCGTGTTCCAGTCTCTCCATTCTGCAACAAAGGTCTCAGCTGTCCATTTTTTCACCTAAAATAAGACCCATAGTTACAATAAAACTGGTGATATA
Organism: Arctium lappa; assembly: GCA_023525745.1. Classification (NCBI taxonomy): domain Eukaryota; kingdom Viridiplantae; phylum Streptophyta; class Magnoliopsida; order Asterales; family Asteraceae; genus Arctium; species Arctium lappa. The sequence goes on along the minus strand of CM042056.1, from coordinate 11,746,180 downwards.
TATATATATATAGAAATCAAGTAGATCTTAGTCGAATTTACCCAAGACCCAAAATAAACTCTAACGTGTTTATAATGCCGAAACGATAAACATAAACGCTCAATGGAAGTAATAATCAACCATAAAATTAAACCTAACTTGACGGAAATCTTAAGAGAGAAAGACGACATCGGATTTTTGAGAAAACACAATACGGAGAAAAAACCACGGGGTTGAGGTCTGAGAAAATGTAGAAAACGATGAAGATAATTTTCTTGGTCTACTTGTCGAAAGCTATACAAAAACTAGTACATATATTGATGGAAGAGTTGTGCATTGTAATACTGGTGTGTCTCTTGGAATTTAAAAACAGACGATAAGGCTTTGGACTTTCCAAACCCTTTGGACTTTCTTCTATTCATATGATTATTGAAATCCATATTGATGCATAATAATTTGGAGAAATTCCCATGCATGAATTTTTGGAGTCAATATATTTACAAACATAGTTTAATTTTACAATTTGATTTGGAATAAATACCCTATGGAAGTAAGGCACTACCAAACATTTTGCTTCTTTTGAACTTTCTTACTCCTAGCTTTCTATCTCTTGCTGATGTTTCTTCCCTGAACGTGTTCCTTCTTTTATATTTTATGTGCCTTTTGTAGCGGGCATGCCGTGGTATAAAAAAAAGGGGGAAATCCCATTTTGATTTCCTAGTCACAGTTTTTGGTTATTCCACTGATATTAAATAGGAAGAATCCACTTTTCTTGCACCAAGAGATAGAAAGCTCATGTCACCCAAAAGTTCGGCAATCAAACAACTCTTTGGACCTGGTGCCTACAAAGCTCTTGCATTCTATTTATTTACGTTGTCTCTACCATGCATCTACTAACGATGACCATATTCAATCACATATATAGTTAGCATCATAATAGAACACCTTACATCCTACATCCTCTACCAAAATGAAGTCTTTTGGATGTGTATTTAGCCACACCATTACCAGAAAGGATAATCTAAAACATGTGACTGAGCAATCCTAAATGCTTATACAGAAAGGTAATACTCCTTAGGGGTGCTCAAATTTTCGACCAACCTGGCCAACCCAACCCGTAAAAAAAGACACAAAAAAAAAAACAAACTCAAACTGAGGTAACCCGATACATAATCGATACAAATTTTTCCCAAACTGCATCTATTGGATTGGAAACGGGTTCGACCCAAAGTAACCCGATTAAAACTTGTATGCTTTTACTTTTTTAATTTTTTTAATGGTTTTAGATTTTTAGCGGCTATTATTTATCTCGATTATCAAGTCTTACTATCTCAGCCCTAGTTTAGATCTCTCCACGAGACCACACCGATTAAAATCGCACGAATCTAACGTTGAAGTGTTCAAAAATCTTCAACATCGATCGAATAAAAAAAGGTAAGATATACTATTCTTTTACTCTCCTCTTCTCTTGTTAGCCTTATTTTTATATTTCTATTTTTATTTTAGTTTCCTTAAACACAATCACTTAGTTAAATTGTAAAATAATGTATTAAAATCTCAACCCTACAAACCCAACCCAACCCGCACGACTTGGGTTGGTTGGGTTGTGGAACACCCCAAAAATTGGGATAAACAAAAATTTCCAAAAATGGAAATGTGATGTATAAAATGCCATGACACGAGTCTCCTAAAAATGGGGAAAGTAAAGGCACCTGTTTAATTACAACTTCGTAATTTTAACGGAAATAAATGACAATCAACTAATCTAATTTCTAAATAGAAAGAAGATTACAAAAAGGGTGTCGTCTTTATTACTCCAACAAAAGACTTCCCCACCGTTAGAACCTGTGATACACATCGACACCAAACAAGTGTTAGACCAAAAAACCTAGTGAGGTTGAACAATTAATAACCTGCTATAATGATGTAACAACGACAAAGGATAACAATTGTACAACCATAGTTGGAGTTAATAGGGGGAGACCCATAACACTAATCAAGTTCCACCCAAATAATAGACATACCTTATCAGGAGTGACACCAAAAGGCTCGACATATCCGAGAGTTACAATTGAGGCATTTCTCCGAATGGCGGATGTCTAGGCACATACCTACACGATGGCACCAAAACTCAGTCCTCCTAGTTAGGGGTGTAAACGAGTCGAGCTTTTAACGAGCTACTCAAGCTCGAGTTCATTTATCTTAAGCTCAAGCTTAATTATTCTCGAGCTCGAGTCGATCTCGAACACAAAATAGAACTCGTTTAACTTATCGAGTCGAGCTTTATAATACCAATGTTCAACTCGGCTCGTTCGAAAACTCGATTTAATTTTTCGAGTCCGCTCGAGCACACCCTTTGTCGAGCCAAACATGCTCATATATTTATTAATCATACAATAAAAATATATAAATTATCGAGCTCAAGCCGATAAACGAGTTGATCGATCACGAATTCGAACTCATAAACGAGCATCGAGCTCGAGCTCGATAACTCAAAAAATATTCGAGCTCGAGCTCTAGCCCTACATTGAAAATTTAATCGAGCACGAGTCGAGCTCGAGCTGAATACTAATTTTTTGAGTCCGGCTTGATTAACTTACTACTCGACTCGACTCAACTCATTTACACCCCTACTCCTAGTGTATACTTACCTTAGTTCGTCCAATGGTCCGATGAAGCCATAAGGCGCGTAATTCATGGAACATATATCCAATGCCATCATAGGTCTCCTGTGAAATACAACTCACATATAGCATTGAGGGATTTACATAACATCTCCATATGTCCAATCTAGCCATAAAGCATATAAATTCCACAAAAGAGCCCAAATCGTACCATACGATCCATGTACACATTTTAGTACTCAAAGCATGATCATATAGTTTACCAACAACTTTATATGTGACTAAATCCATAATTTAGGTTAACCCTAATTTTTGAGTATTTTCATAAGACGAGTGTATACCAATAACCTTATTGAAAGATAATTATAAATATCCTAAAAAGTCACCAAATAGCATCACTTCCAAAGAACTCACCATTAATCAAATATGAAATGAAAAGGATTTTCAAGTTTTTCAAAGAATCCAACCCAATAATAGAGTTTAAACATGGAATAACACACAAGATGTGTATCTACTTTTAACAAAGGTTTAGGAACTCACCAACTAGGTTTTAGAGAAAACCTAGAAATTTTACAAACCCTGGAAATGGAGATGAGGAGAAGGTGATGCTTGAGACTAGCTTTAAATACTCAAAGAGATGATCCCAAGTGTGATTTGGAAGCTCAATAAACGAACCAACCAACCCTAGCTTAGCAATTAATGTCAAGAGAGTTTGGGGAAGAGAAAATCGCCCAAGATCTCTCCCAAAATCGGTCTTGAACTGATATGTATGAAAAATGGGAGAATAAAATGGGTTGTCCAAAATTTAAACCCCATACCACACGGGCGATAATGCCAGACGACTTTGCCAAGGGCATTGTCACCGGAATTCTCGCGGCCTCCACACAATACGTGGTACATACCCCACGATTATGACATGCGGATATGCCTCTATGGCATTCTCGTTATCATTATCTCCCGGGGCGTACCGAGACCCTTTCCCCCACGACGATTATGACAGGCGAGAGTGTCATGTGTCAATGTCGCCGGCAAGATCACTGGGGTGTCTTGGTGCCCAAAATCTTCGCGTTCCGATTCTCCGTCTCGACCAGAAAAATCACACAATACTTAAAAATTCTCGTTGATCCAATTTCCTTTCTACAATGAAACATGAAATGAAAATTCACAAACAAAGGGTACATTGGGAGGATTTTGTTTTAACTAAATTTTACGGGTGTTACAGGTTGCACTTTTGATTGCTTTGGGTTGGGTTGAGATATTTCAAACCGCAAACATTTGGGTTGCATTGTTCAAGTGCCTTCAACCCGGCCAACCCAACCCATGAACACCCCTAGTACTCTCCTAAACTTGGGTTCATAATCTGTAAGTCAATAGTTACCCTCTTTAAAGAGATCGACTTTCTTTTCGTAGGATTCTTCATCCTAAATTTAATATTAGAAACCCTAATTTTAGACTAAACTGAGCTAGTATTTTTCCACTATGAAACTTGATTTTGTAATCATATTAGTTCATTAGCGAAACTACTATTTACATTTGTGACTAGTATGACCTTGAGACTTGAGAGGCAGGACAAAATGCGATATGCAATAGGATTCCACTTAGTTGGTGATATATAACCTTCCAATTTAATTCTTTAGATCATACCATAAGCAAGTCAGGGTAGTTTTGAACTCCAGTTTCGATCTGCCACCTCCCCATGAGTCACCTGTCACAATGCAAAGACCATCAACTTGTTGCCTCAAATGAACAATATCAAAAAAGAAGTCAAAACTCAATAAACATGCACAATTTTGTTCCTTTAAAACCTTAAAAGGAAGAAAGAAAGAAAATTATAGGCAAAAGAATCGAAGATGTTGGATATTAGTTAATTCAGTCCTCCAAAACATGTCAAAACAAGTGTTCAGGTACGGGATTGATAATGTATTGTGCAAATTGGACAGAATATGCTAACAAAAACATTTTCATTTGAAATGTTAAAAATATGAATTAGCATTCCAAATTGTTTAACTTTCAAACAATGTGAATTGTAACACCCCGAATTTTGGGTGAGCAAAATATTCTTTTGATCTATACGCCACTAGTAGTATAGTTTTAACCTTCAGTATTAGTTGGGATTTTGATTTTATGCTTTTGAACATAATTGTCCAAGAAGAGTTTTGTTTCCAGTGTTCCGCGCGAGTAGTCGCGCGGATTGAACCACGCCAGCTCCCGCGCCAGGCTCTATCCGAGCACCCCTCCAGTGTTTCGCGTGACCCTTCGCGCAGATAGAGTCGCGCGGGCATCCGCGTGCGATCTCTGCACATATTAAAAAGGGGCAGGTCGACCCCCAAACTTGCATTTACTCCATTTCTTTCAAGTATTGGCGATTTCTCTCCTAGGATATAGGTAAGAACTCTTCCCTCTTCATTAAATTCTCTTAAGGGAATGCATTGAATGAGATTCCATGGTTGATTTAGGTTGGTTGTGATTAAAGATCCAAGTTCTTCCCCCTCCTCTCAAGCACTTGTCAACTAGGGTTTATTCATATCTTCTATCAAGGTGAGTACATGAGTAGTTCTACTTCTTACTTGATAAACTAACTATATTTGAACTCTCTTACATCATGAACCACGGGTTTTGGGATCTTGACCAATATTTGACCTAAAATGGATTTCAAGGGATTTTGGGTGAGGATGAAAGTATTTGGATGAGTATTTGACCTATGATCTGAGAATGTTGAATGTATTTTCATGTTTCATTCTTAGCACCTTCTTTTGGAGAGGTCTTGGTGAAACCCAAGTAAAACTAGGGTTTCGAAGGTTTGGACCTTGGGGTTGAAACCAAGGTGTGAGGGTAAATCTTTGTGATGAGCTCTATGTTAACTTGTAATAAAAACGGTTTATATGAGCTTCTTACATTTTGTTAATAAATTGTTAATGGATGATTATTGGTATGAGTTTGATATACATGAACCAATGTTGTTGCTTATTTACGTTAGTCTTGATTTAGTGCAATGGATCCATAGGCACGGTGTTCCTATGTCCCGCTTTGGACATTAGGTTCATCACTTTGGCACGGAATAGGCATCGGGTCACCATGATAAGTAAGGTGTGGACCTATATGGTTGGGATTGAGCGGACGACCTTGGGGTCGTGAATGGTCTTTTTGGGAGATATAGTGACCAACATACGATGATTTTGAAGACTTACCTTTTGGAAGAATAGCGACACCCAACTTTATTCTTATTAACAAATCTAGATTACTAGGTTGTCGTTTTATTCTTCATCATATTGGGTTGTAAATGCCATACCTTATTTCCCCTTTTTGGGATGATACTCTTGGGTTTGATTTGCTTTCCCTTTATTGTTCAGGTTTAAAATATCCCCTATTTTATGGTGACATATTCCTTTATTTTAGATGTTATATTGCCGAAATTTTGAATTTTATTTCTCTCTAAAATTTAGGATGTTACAAGTTGGTATCAGATCATTAGTTTAAGTGAACTAGGTATGAATGTAAGATGCCTAGACTTAAACTGATATTATTAAGCTATGATTTGTGAGGTGGGGTAGAACTCTTAAGATAGGTTGGTCTTAGAGTCGACATAACTTACACAAATTAAAAGTTGTAGTGATGGTAACGAGAACTCTTACATATCATGTGTTCATAATTTCACTTAGCTAACGTTATTATGAAGATGTTTTACGTGAGCATACTTGTTCTACTATTATTATAATAATTGATAAGTGTAGTAGTACGTTTCCTTGTGTTATTCCTGTAGTCTATCTCTTATTCTATTTCGTGTATGTGTGTGACAGACTCATGGTTAACACCAGAAATCGGCCGGAATGTCAAGAGGCCACGGCATCCACGGCCGATCATGTAACACCCTGAATTTTGGTACGTTTGACTATATTTCCTTCCCCATTTGAGTTGCGATTGCGTACTATTGTGGGTATAATTGTTGATTTGGATGCCAAGCTAATCGAGAATGGAGAAGTCGGATTTTTAGGGTTTGAGGGCACCTGGGCGACCTTGCCAGCGAGAGTGCTAGAGGGCACAATCGCTTGGCATTATCGCCAAGCCAAATGGCCTCTCGGTACACTCCTGGAGATTGTGCCAGCGATAGTGCCACTGGCACAATCGCTTGGCACTATAGCCAAGGGGTACCAGCTGATTAAAATTTGATTTTTCAGCCCCTTTTCTCATTCTTCACTTCTCATTTCCTTCCCAACTCCCTCTAAACTCTCTCAAGACCTCCCAAACCTATCCATGGTGATTTTGATCCATCAAATGCCTCCATCTCAAGTATTGAAGTATCATCAATGGGTAGAAGCTAAACACCAAGAATCTTCATCTTCAACCTCAAACTCCATTTTTGGGTTTTCTAGGTTTTCATCAAAACCTAAGTGGTAAGTTTATCCTCTCCATTTCTAAACCTCATTAAGTGATGTAAATGCTTCGTTGATGATTTCCTAGTGTTTTATTACCCCAATTTCGGTTTGGAAGAGTTTGAGAAAAGTTAGGTCAAATTAGGGTTTTTGACCAAGATGGGGATTTTGATATAAGGTGTTTGGGGATCGATTCTAAATGGTTGAATATGTTTATTAATGGGTGGAAACTTGTGAATCTATGTTTTTGGAAGTTTTGGACTTGAAGATTCAAGTTTCTTCAAAGGAGCTCAAAGTGGGGTAAAATCTAGATTTAGCCTAAATCTAGCAAGGTGAGTTCAAGTTGATTTGTGAAGACGGTGTGCATGCCAAAATATTTATTTCAAAGTGTTTATGTCTTACATTAAAATGTTAACTGCTGATAAGTTTGGCTATTTGGAAGTAGGTAACTTTGTAAACTTATAAAACACTCATCTTGGGGATTTTTGAGTATGTTGTTAAATGCATCAAAATGAAAATGAATTGATGACTTATTTACCTAAATGGAAAGTATTGGGTAGGAATTCATTTTTGTGCTTGTTGGTATTACGTGTATTTTGTATCGTGAAATGTTTAAAAAAATACCACTGGGTGAGTCATGGGCGCTGGGTCATTCCCAACCTTGCAAACATTTCTGAACTTATGAACCTAATGTTTTGGGAAAAGATGTAACTCAAGTATTTTATTGAGTAAACCGGTGATATTGGTATTTAAATGATTTATCGTATGGGTATAAATCTCTTGAGTAAGTGTTATTTAAATGTGTATCATGGGACGTTTGGATGGAGTAAATGAGATTATAAACTTGTGGAAAATGATTTACGTTGGAGTTTATTCATGTAGTCGAAGCATGTATTTGCATACATGTGGTCGCTGCATTTTATTGCATTTTGTGGATTTCAGCATATGGTTGTTTGGTTAGTTGAGCTTAAGGCTCAGTTTTCGGCTTTGTCGGGTATTGGGGACTTTTGTCCAGTTTTAATAACCTAAAGTGGAGCGTTGGGTGTGAGTAGCATTTATTGCACTTTATTTTGGAGAATACATGTTTTGAGTGCGTGTGTCATTCAATTGGAGTCATGTATTTTAGACTGTTATGCATTGGATCCATAGGTAGGTAAGTAAGTCGTGTTTAATGGTGAGGACTCTTGGGATTCTCACTTTGGGAAATAATGTCGTGTTGGCATTGGCGTCGTCCCGATTGTTTAGGGAAGAGGACCCTTTATGGGTTGTACTTCTGGACCATGAGTCTTGTGTTGGATGTCTAATTCTTGTGCACGAGGTTAGACATCGGAGTTCGGGCTCCTATCTTGAATGCTAGGGAGTAGGCACTAGGGGTCGAATGAGTACCCTGAGGATGAAACTCCGCTAGAAACCGAACAGACAATAAGATCGTGTATCCTTGAGGTGTAGCTCGACGGAGCAGGCAATAGGGGATACGGTGTTTGGGACCTGAAATAAAGTCCGACTGGAGGTGTAGCTCGACGGAGCAGGCAATACAGTCACGACTGGAGGTGTAGCTCAGAAGAGCAGGCAATACAGTCACGATCTAAGGTGTAGTTCGACAACATGGTTATGTGGCTTAACTTTGTGTTCCGCCACGTACAATGGAATCGGGTCTCCCCCGTCACCGGAAGGTGTTATTTTGGTATTAAAGGGTAGTATTTTATTATCCATATTTTCGGTGACGTGTTGCATATATGGGTCTGTTTACTCAAGATTTATGGGTTGTGTATTATGCCCCGCCCACGTTTGGGGTGCTTCGAGAAGTAAAATCTTATTATTATAAATTGGGAGTTTTGCTTTCTATTCATGTTTTGGGTGTGTTTGGGGTTAAAGTGGTTTCACGAATGAAGGTTCAATTTGGGTCCCTTGTTTTAAGGGTGTTTCTGGAAAATGTTGTCGTTTAATATTTAAAGTAAATATTTTGATTGTCTACGATTTAAATTGCATTTTTTCCCTTTAACAAATATATTTATTCCATCTGTAAACTCTTGAACTCACTAGGCGTTAGCCTAACCTTTTTATTTGTCGGTATGTTCATCAGGTTCTGGTTGGGGGAAATGGTTCTAGCGTTGTTGCGAAGAGTTGAGTATTAGTCATATCCACGGGGGTGAAGTCTTCCGTCTTTATCTTGGGAATAGTAACTTGTATTTGGGGTTTAGTAACACCCGATCCGATTTAGTCTTCGTGTAAGACTTTATTTTTTTGTTGATGGTTGAACCTAGATTAGTATTTCAAGTTTGGACTTGTTGTAAGAGATTTTATCTTTATTTGAGGATTTATTGAAAATTTTAATTTAGTTGCTCTTTCCAATTTTAAGGGTGTTACAGATCATCCACGGGTGACCGGGGTGGATGAACCCTCTCGTCTGGTTAATGTGTTGGGCGGGGGACCCGAGTACATTCCCCGACGCAACCTGGAAACTGAAGAGCCCATTATGGAAGAAGTACTGACGGTAGAGACAAGGAAGATGGATCGCATGATGTTGGCCATGAACAGAGCCATGGCGCAACAGCAAGAAATGTTCCTAAAGCTCCTAGAGGACTGAGACACCAACAACCGTAGACCTGAAATGGTTGACGAGAACATAATTGTGGCAGGATCTGGGGGTACCGGACATGAAATTCCCACTAATGAGACCGCAACCCCGGGAGTCAGGGAAGCGGCGAAGACTTGCACATTCAAAGTTTTTCTTGGTTGCCGACCGCCGGAATTTAAGGGTTCGGACGATCCGATAGTTTGTGTGAGTTGGATTCAGGAGATGGAACAGGCTTTCCGATCGAGCGAGTGTGGGGAAGGACAAAAAGCGATCTTTGGCTTACAGATGTTGAGAAGTGCGACCCTCACTTGGTGGAATGTATATTCCGCTTCCATCGAGGCGACCGTATTGGCCAAGCTGACTTGGGCAACATTCAAAGAGAAATTACTGGAGAAGTATTGCAACGAAAGGTCAATGGACCGGATTGAAGAAGATTTTCGGAGTTTGAAGAAGGGTAACTTGTCGGTGAAAGAATACAACCGACAATTTATGGATAAGCTAGGACTGGTGGGACATCTGGTCCCGACAGAGAAGGAAAAGATCAAGGCTTACATCAAAGGTCTTCCATCGGACATGATGTCAATGGTCCGAGTATCGAAAGTCTCCACCCTTCAAGAGGCGATTGAAGAAGCGCAACTTATGGAAGGCGCCTACAACCTCGGCAAGGAGGAAGGTAACCGACAAGTTGAGAAGAGGAGATGGGAGGGGAGTTCAATGGCCTCAAAGAAACCTAGATACGCCAACAACAATCACCGTGGAGCCGATCCTAAGCGTGATGCCAAATGGTGCTACAAATGCCAAAGCAAGCATTTCGGACCATGCAACTTTGTTCTTGGAACGTGCTATAAATGCAGAAAGTCGGGACATACGTTTAGAGAGTGCCCTATCAAGGAGCAAATATGTTTCGAGTGCAAGGAACCAGGGCACGTGAGGGCGGAATGCTCGAAGTTCAAGACCGGGGGAAATGGGGGGAAGAAGGTGGAACCTCCACGGGCGTCCGGAAGGGATTTCCAAATGATAGCGGAGGAGGCTAAGGAATCGATCGATGTGGTGTCGGGTACGTTTCTTCTAAACTCCGTACCTACACGTATCTTATTTGACTCGGGTGCTAGCTTCTCTTTCATTTCCGATGTGTTTTGTACAAAGCTTATCGTGCCCATGAGTAGTTTAAAAGATGCTTTAGTGGTAGAAATAGCCAATGGGGGTCAAGTGTTAATCCATGATGTCTTGGAGGGTTGCACCCTCGAGTTTAATGGTAGGAAATTCCCCATTAGCTTACTGCCTATGCAAATCGGAGGATTCGATGTGGTAATAGGAATGGATTGGTTATCGTAGAATTAAGCAGAGATTGTGTGTTCCAAGAAGATGATCCAAATACCCGTGACGAATGGAGAGGTAACAATCATATATATATGGTGAAAGAAGGAAAGGCGAAGTGGCGATTATCTCTACGTTCAAGGCACGGAAATGTTCGGCGAAAGGATTCTCATCCGTCTTGGCGTATGCGATCGACACCAAACTCGAGAAGAGGAAACTAGAGGATGTTAGTGTAGTGCATGAGTTTCCCGATGTATTCCCGGAAGACTTGCCCGATTTGCCACCACCCGATCGCCTAGTAGAATTCCGGATTGATCTCATTCGAGGAGCGGCTCCGATAGCTAGAGCTCCTTACCAGTTGGCTCATACCGAGATGCAAGAAATGATGACTCAACTCCAAGACCTTCTTGAGAAGGGTTTCATACGACCGAGCTCGTCGCCTTGGGGAGCTCCGGTCTTGTTCGTCAAGAAGAAAGATGGCTCGATGCGGATGTGTATCGACTACAGAGAACTGAATAAAGTGACGGTGAAGAACAAGTATCCACTTCCAAGGATCGACGATTTGTTTGATCAACTACAAGGAGCGGGTTGTTTCTCGAAGATTGACCTCCGTTCTGGATACCATGAAGTGAAGGTGGCGAAGGACGACATCCCAAAGACGACATTTAGAACGCGTTACAGCCATTACGAGTTCCTAGTAATGTCGTTCGGCCTAACCAACACACCGAAGATATTCATTGACTTGATGAATCGAGTGTGCTGACCATTCCTTGACAAGTCGGTAATTGTATTCATCGACGACATCCTCGTTTACTCCAAAAACGAAGCAGATCACGAGCAACACCTCCGAGAGGTTCTAGAAGTGCTAAGACGGGAGAAACTCTACGCGAAATTTTCGAAGTGCGACTTTTGGCTCCGAGAAGTGCAGTTTTTGGGCCATATAGTTACGAAGGAAGGAGTGAAGGTGGAGCCCGCAAATATTGAGGTGATGATGAATTGGGAACCTCCGAAGAGTCCGTCAGAAATCCGAAGCTTTCTAGGATTGACGGGATACTACCGAAGATTCATCCAAGACTTTTCCAAGATAGCTTCATCATTAACGGCCTTAACCCGAAAGAATGTGAAGTTTGTATGGACCGAGAGTCAAGAGAAGTCATTCCGAGCTTTACAAAGGAAACTTTGCAAAGCTCCGATCCTATCCTTACCTAAAGGGACGAAAGACTTTGTGGTGTATAGAGATGCCTCGAAGATGGGTTTAGGGTGTGTCCTAATGCAAAGGGGCAAGGTAATCACTTACACGTTAAGGCAACTCAAGGTGCACGAAGTCAACTATCCTACGCATGACTTACAATTGGCGGCGGTGGTGTTTGCTTTGAAATTATGGCGACACTACCTCTACAGCACGAAGTGCACACTTTACACTATTCACAAGAGTTTGAAGCACATTTTCGATCACAATGAACTGAACATGAGGCAACGGAGGTGGTTGGAGCTACTAAAGTACTATGATTGTGAGCTGCTTTACCAAGGTGAACGTTCTCGAGCTACCTTTGCACGGATTGAGTTGACATTAGCGCTCATTGACCGGATCGAATCGTCGCAAACCGAGGCCTTGCTAGAAGAGAACCTCAAGGAAGAAGTCATGTCAAAGCAACACCTACTCTTGACAGAAGATAGTCGAGGAGTAAAGCTTTTCAACGGGCGAGTTTGGGTGCCTAAGATTGGGGGCAATCGAGAACTTCTTCTCAAGGATGCCCATAAATCAAAGTATTCTATCCATCCGGGAAGCACAAAGATGTATCGAGATTTGAAATTGCATTATTGGTGGCCGGTCATGAAGCTTGATGTGGCACGCTTAGTGGAGTGATGTGTGACTTTCTTGCAAGTGAAGGCCGAACATGTAAGATCCCACATCGGTTGGGGAGGGGAACTATGGTTGCCTTATAAGGGACTGGATACCTCCTCTACCAGACGCGTTTTAAAACCGTGAGTCCGGGTGTGTGGACAAAGCGGACAATATCTAGTACGGTTGGCCTGGGATGTTACAGATGGCCAACGACCTTATGGGAGTTTGCAATCTTTGGAGATCCCGGAGTGGAAATGGGAGCACATCACGATGGATTTCGTGACAAAATTGCCAAAGACCTAGAGAGGTCATGACACCATTTGGGTAATAGTGGACCGTTTGACCAAGAGCGCTCATTTCTTGGCCATGCGGGAGACTTTACCTATGGACAATCTCGCAAAGTTGTATATCGATGAAGTGGTGTCTCGTCACGGTTCACGTTGAATTTTTGGGATGTATTACAAAAGGAATTGGGCACGCGTGTGAAGTTGAGCATGACCTACCATCCCCAGATCGATGGCCAAAGCGAGAGGACGATCCAGACACTCGATCCAGATACTCGAGGACATGTTGAGATCTTGTGTGATCGACTTCGGTGGTAGTTGGGACTCGCATCTACCTTTGGTGAAGTTCGCGTACAACAATAGCTACCACTCAAGTATTGGGATGGTGCCGTTTGAAGCTTTATACGGTCGCAAGTGCCGAACTCCCGAGTGTTGGCTCGAAGCGGGAGAGAAGCAGTTTGTCGGACCCGAAATTGTGCAAGAGACGACAAACAAAGTGAAAGGTATTCACGAACGTTTGAAGGCGGATCAAGACTGGCAGAAAAGCTATGCCGACAAGAAGAGACGAACGATAGAGTTCCAAGTGGGAGATCGGGTTATGTTGAAGGTGTCCCCTTGGAAGGGGATCATTCGATTCGGAAAGCGTGGGAAGTTAAGTCCCCGTTTCCTTGGACCATTCACCGTGATTAAGTGGGTAGGGCTTCAAGCTTACCAACTGGAACTCCCTCCGGAACTTAGTGGAATCCACCACACATTCCATGTGTGCTACCTTCGTAAATGTCTAGCGGAGCAGGAGAGTGTTATCCCACTCTCCGAAAATTGAGTTGATGAGGGAAACCATTGTATTGAGGAACCCGACGCAATTTTGGAAAGGAAGACGAAGAAACTTCATCACAAAGAACTCACTATGGTAAAAGTTCAATTGAAGCATCATCGTAGCGCTAATGTAACATGGGAAGCCGAGGAGGATATGAAGTGCAAATATCCTCACTTTTTTTCTTAGCTTAAGATTTCGAGGACGAAATCTCTTCCAAGTTGGGGAGGATTGTAACACCCCGAATTTTGGGTCAGCAAATTATTCTTTTGATCTATACGCCACTAGTAGTATAATTTTAACCTTCGGTATTAGTTGGGATTTTGATTTTATGCTTTTGAACATAATTGTCCAAGAAGAGTTTTGTTTCCACTGTTCCACGCGAGTAGTTGCGCGGATTGAATTGCACCAGCATCCGCGCCAGGCTCTGTCCGCGCACCCCTCCAGTGTTCCGCGTGACCCGCGCGGGCATCCACGTGTGATCTCTGCACAGATTAAAAAGGGGTAGGTCGACCCCCAAACTTGCATTTACTCCATTTCTTTCAAGTATTTGCGATTTCTCTTTAATGAAAAGGTAAGAACTCTTATATCTTCATTAAATTTTCTTAAGGGAATGCATTGAATGAGATTCCATGGTTGATTTAGGTTGGTTGTGATTAAAGATCCAAGTCCATCCCCCTCCTCTCAAGCTCTTGTCAACTAGGGTTTGTTCATATCTTCTATCAAGGTGAGTACATGAGTAGTTCTACTTCTTACTTCATAAACTAACTATATTTGAACACTCTTACATCATGAACCACGAGTTTTGGGATCTTGACCAATATTTGACCTAAAATGGATTTCAAGGGATTTTGGGTGAGGATGAAAGTATTTGGATAAGTATTTGACCTATGATCTGAGAATGTTGAATATATTTTCATGTTTCATCCTTAGCACCTTCTTTTGGAGAGGTCTTCGTGAAACCCAAGTAAAACTAGGATTTTGAAGGTTTGGACCTTGGGCTTGAATCCAAGGTGTGAGGGTAAATCTTTGTGATGAGCTCTATGTTAACTTGTAATAGAAACGGTTTATATGAGCTTCTTACATTTTGTTAATAATTTGTTAATGGATGATTATTGGTATGAGTTTGATATACATGAACCAATGTTGTTGCTTATTTGTGTTAGTCTTGATTTAGTGCAATGGATCCATAGGCACGGTGTTCCTATGTCCCGCTTTGGACATTAGGTTCATCACTTTGGCACGGAATAGGCATCGGGTCACCATGACAAGTAAGGTGTGGACCTATATGGTCGGGCAGCGTCTCATTGACAGTAAGGTGTAATTCCCTTGTACTAGAGTTCCCGTTTTGGAACTCTCAAGAATAGATCAATAGGGGTTGACTTGATGTTTTCGAGTAATAGACTTAGAGGAATTGAGCTCACTATGTGATTGGTGTTATTTGTACCGTGTTTTAATCACCAATGGTTTATTTGATTGATTGATTTAGCTCATGGCTACATCCACCGCACGACTTCAATTGGGTTTTAGTACTTCTATTCTTATTCAACTTGTTCTCACTAGGATTTAGCCTAACGTTTGTTCTTTGGTTGCCATGTTTGACAGGTCGTCTTAGCGGTGGGGCACATCGGGATTGAGCGGACGACCTTGGGGTCGTGAATGATCTTTTTGGGAGATATAGTGACCGACATACGATGATTTTGAAGACTTACCTTTTGGAAGAATAGCGACACCCAACTTTAATCTTATTAACAAATCTAGATTACTAGGTTGTCGTTTTATTCTTCATCATTTTGGGTTGTAAATGCCATACCTTATTTCCCCTTTTTGGGATGATACTCTTGGGTTTGATTTGCTCTAACCTTATTATTCAGGTTTAAAATATCTCTATTTTAGGGTGACAGATTCCATTATTTTAGATGTTATATTGCCAAAATTTTGAATTTTTTTTCTCTATAAAATTTAGGATGTTATATGAATTATCATGCCAAATTGTTTTTAACTTAGTAGGAATACTCACATTAAAGTATCAAATCTAAGGTTTTGGATAACATTAATAAATCTTTTTGCATCATTATCGTTTGCTTCAAAAAGCATAATTAGTTGATTATAGTAGCTTCTATGACTCTTCTTTAGTTCTGAAGGGCATCTCGTCTTCTAGCTCAAGAAAAATGGTCATTATTAATGCATATGCACCACACCCTCAAGGATAGTAACAAATACCGTGGAATAAGTTATATTATCAGTATACATGGAAAGGACTAAGGTATCTTATCAAATACTTCAACTAGGTTTTGTTGTACTCATTTGAAATGGCAATCATGTTAGATTCAGCAACTGTGAATAATGGGTTGAAGCAGATGATGATATTAAATGGTTTTTTCTAAGACATGTCCTTCTTGTTGGATCCAATTGGTCTAGGTTTGAGGGAAGCAAAAACACATATGCATAAATATGTTATTATTCAATATCTTTAAAATTATAAAATTTGATTCCCTTAACGATGGATCTATGTTTTACAAGTGGCCGAAAATCACGAGATTCAAAAAACTGAAAATCAAGCATAATGAATTCTTATATAAAGACAAGCTATCATGCTAAAAAATTATTCGAAGTTAATTGGATTTGAGGATCTGTAATTCCTAATGGATCAAAAGTTATGATCATTTTAAGTTTGTCTTTTTTCTTGCCGATTTTGTTTTATCATATTAATCCATGAAAGAGTTCACTAACTATTAGGTATGCTCCAGAAACACAAGCGAAAACTGTCACATGGATCTGACAATGACATGAATACTAATTTCATTTATGGTTTACCAAACCATGGATACTAGCAATGTTGGAACTTTTCTTACATTGGAGAAATCTATTCCCACATAGGAGCCTCATGGAAAATGAACCCACTTAATAAACATCAACCATTGAGTATTAAATGAATCATTTAAGAGTTTGGGTCTTGGTGTGTGGGGTGTTCATGATGGGCTCTCTTTGACATAATTGTACATATTAAATGTCAAACATAGAAGACTTGGGGCTCCTAAAACGTGATTCATAGATGGTGTTGTGCAGTCAAGACAAAGACGGACACGAGTTTTAGGTCATAGGTCAAGCCAAAAGTCGCAGTGGCCTCTCTAGCGATTTGTGACAGTTTGGACATAAAACGTATAAAAGCCTGCCCTATTCTACATAACATTCTCTCTCGTTTTTATTGTTGTATCCTCAAGACAGACCGATTACCGACAAAATTTTTGTCTTAAGACACTACTCTGTGCAGGCCTCAATCTTCTTCATGTTTTTTTTTTGCAATAATCTATCTTATCAAGCAAGCATTTTATGATTGATTTCTATAGATTGATTGTTGTAATATGTTTTTACTCTAGAATTATGTATTAGAATTTGTATTTCCTACAATATTTATCTCTCTATATATACACGTTTTTGTCAAAGTGATTAATTACTCCTAACAAGCAAATCAGGTCTAATTTGAATCATGGTCTCGATATTACATATAATTTTGATAGTTATTGGGAAATTCTTTTGGAAACTAATGATAACTTTATGCTTACACCAAACTTTTTTCTTCCTCCTTATTTACCTTATTCTTTTTCTTAAATTCGACAAGCATTTGGGCAAATGTTGCGCGGTTTCTCAAACCCTAGTGGTCGTCCTATATATAAACAATGAAGATGAATTATGATTTAAGAAAGTTGATAAAATCGAAAAATATATATTAGAAAATGCATACATATATATATATATAGAGAGAGAGAGAGAGAGATAGAGAGAGAGAGGGGGGAACCCCAATTTAAAACCCTCAATTCTCGAAAGAGCGACTAATTTAAAATTTTCAATAATACATCAAATTAAAGTTAAATCTCTTTCTATAAATCATTGCATGAGTTACCTCGAATAACAAATCTAGATTTAACATTAGCAATTGATATTAGAACTGGCAAAAACTGACATGACACACTAACTCGACACGAAATAAACAGGTTTGGATAATACATTTCAACCCATTTAAGTAACGGGTTGACACAACTAAATTTAAACGGGTAATGTCAGGGTCAAAAGTTCAACTCTAAAATGACCCGAATAACCCGTTTATATATATATATATATATATATATATATATATATATATATATAGGGTCAAGTTCATTTGTTAACCACATTTTTTGTGTTAACTCTATGAACCATTATAAGCCCTTGATCATGGAAATCAATGGTTGAGATTGAATATCTTTTAAAAACCTTAATAATTGCACAATTAATGAAAAATTAGGAGTGAACTATAGTGATAAGGGTATTTTGGAAAAACAAATAAATGAAACATTATGTCTTTATTCTCTCTTAATTATTGTTACTTTCAAAAGAATTGTAACCCCCGGTTCATTAGTGTTCATGAATCTGCATGTATTTGAACATTATTCTTCCAAAAGAATCGTAACCGCCGGTTCGAGCATGTTCTTATGAAGAAATATGAACATTATTACTTTTAAATATCATATTCATATGAAGAAATATGAACAATATTACTTTTAAATATCATATTCATATGAAGAAATATGAACAATATTAATTTCAAATATCGTATTCATATGAAGAAATATGAACATGAATGAACCACCACCTTACTGTTCATGTGACTCGTTAATAAGTTTTTGTTCATATGCCCAATGGTGAAGTAATGAACAAACATGAACATTATTTATTTTAAAAGTTGAAATTTTGACAAAAACACGATTCTTTATGATTTTATATTCACATAGTTTCGTCTGAGTGGTTTAAATGGACAATCATACTTGGATTTGCAGAAATCATCATCTTTAATCGGTGGACAAAAGATTTGAATTGAAACAACTATCTTCAAGATGTGATGTTTATACGATTTTAGCAATTGATTATAGAAAATATTTTGAAATCAAAGAATTAGCAAGGATTGGATCATGTTGTGGGATGACTTTGATGATATTCATATGATTTCAAAATTATGTTGAAAATGGAAAAAATTATGAAATTGTAACCTCCACTATAATTATGGATGATTTATTTGTGTAACCCCCATGAAGATAAATGAAATATTAATTAATTACTAAATGATGTTTCTACCCTTTTGCATTAAATAAATAAACAAATTAAACAACAAAAAATCTTGCATTTCTATTGGTTGAGCAAGGTTCATAAAGTTAACAAGAATTGTGTGGTTAACAAATGATCTTTGCTCTCTCTCTCTCTCTCTCTCTCTCTCTCTCTCTCTCTATATATATATATATATATATATATATATATATATATATATATATATATATGGCAAATCAAATGCAATCCCTACAATTCCTACACCCTTTGCAAACCAATCTTGACCATTGATCTCATCAAGATTAATTTCTTTTTTTTTAATTTATTAATATCTAAGGATACAAATGTAATTTACAAAATAATTTTATTTAAATAATATATTAATGTTTTTTTAGAAAGGGTGTCCTAGGTTACTAATCACTTGGTAAATTATGACTCTAAGACATCATCATTAATTAAACCTCAGTAGTCACAATTGTTGTGTACACCTTCATTTGAACCCTGGGCAGATGGAATATTCCACCACATCCCCCAGGGCCTTAATTAGTACGCCACAACCTTTGTGGTTAATAATATATTAATGTTATTGGATAATAAGGAAAGTAATTAACTAGTTCCAAAAATATTGAAGATTTCTTTTTTGAAAAAAATTAACAAAATCGTTTTTTAATCTACAAAATCAACAAAATCGTTTTTTAATATACAAAATCAACAAAATCGTTTTAATCTACATAAAATCGAGATTCAATTTTGCATATGTTCTTCATAGAATTCGATTGAAGCAAATAATTTTTCTTATTACAACGGTCGTTCTTCATAGATTACGAAACCATGGCATGTGAAAGTGATCAAGTCGATGAACATCGTAGAGGAAAGCACATAGTTGACGAAGATATCACACTCGAGGATAATAATGCATAATTTTCTTCCTGTGAGATGCATGAGGAGGACTCCACCATCGAAAAAGATGTTGTCGATGAAGCTAACGTGGATGACGACAATTGTAAGATAGTGTTTTTGAATGTCTTTTTAGGTATTACATATATGCATTGTAGAAGAACATATATGGGACCAAAGTTATTTATTAATGTAATAATTCATTATTGATTAATCAAAGCATTCGATATACGTAATTTAATATTTTATTTTTCCATGGATATTGTTAGCAAGTTGATATTTGAATTAATAAAGTCATGCATATATGAACATTCATATATGCACATTCATATATGCACTGAATCACGAATGAACATGCACATATGTTGTTGGTTATATATGGAAGGTCATGCACATATGCTAAGTTTCATATACATATGGGCACCATCATCTATCACCATTCATATATGCACAGAGTCATATATGATCATTCATATATGATATTGAATCTATGAAAAACTATTTGCTTCAATCGAATTCTGTGAAGAACATATGCAAACTTGAATCTCGATTTTATGTAGAAAATGATTTTGTATGTTAAAAAACGACTTTGTTGATTTTGTAGATTAAAAAACGATTTTGTTGATTTTTTTTTCAGAAAAAGAAATTTTCTATGTTGTAGGAATTAGTTAATTACTTTCCTTATTATCCAATAACATTAATATATTCAATATTCCTATATTACCCTTACCTGCCTATGTGAATTTCAGTTATGGAAACCTAGTTTGTCATATTTACATTTTCTACCCAATCTAATATTGACCCTTAGATTACATAATTAATGGTCAAGATGAGTTTGTAAGGGTTGCACTTGTATGGTTTGTATATGAAGGGCCCTATATATATAGTGTTTGGTTCATTTGAGAAATGGTAAATATATGAGAAATAGAGAAGTAATCCTAGCCATTCATATGGTCAAGATCGGATTTGACTAGTCAAATATTGCGGCTTTGACCGGTCAAAAGTTGCGGCTTTGACTGGTCAAAATTTGCGGCTATCCCAAAAATAGAAGGACAATTTCGTAAATTTTACAAAACACACGGGCTGTGTTCATATATGAACATGTATAATTCACATATAAACTATATGTTCATATATGAACCAGTGCAATTCACAACTGAACTTTTTTAACTCATTCATATATGAACCTTTGTGATTTATATATGAATCAGTTGAACTAACTAACAGATTCATATATGAATCTGTATAAATCACAAAGATTCATATATGAACCTTTGTGAATCACAAAGATTCATATATGATTCTGTATGAATCACAAAGATTCATATATGAATCAGTTGAACTAATTAACAGATTCATAAATGAATCTTTATGATTCATACAGATTCATATATGAACTCATCCCGTGTATTTTACGAAATTACCCTCTACCTTCTATAGACCACACAAGAAATTATCCGATGCTTCGTGGTCAAAGCCGCAAATGTTGACCAGATGAATGACTAATATTACTTCTCTATTTCTCATATAATTACCATTTCTCAAATGAACCTCTCCCTATATATATATATATATTACAACTTATAAATTTGAACTATAAATTTTGGATTTCTAATGCTTTCATTTGAATTTTGGATTTGTTATTTTTTGTGAATTTTCGATTTTTTTAATTATTAGTTTTATAAATGGTAAACAGGTTAGGTGGGTCGTGTCGGGTTAGGCGGATCGAGTTCAGGTTGAGATTTTCTGGCCTATTTATTAAACGGGTCGGGTTCAAGTTAGGCATTCTCAACTCGTTTAACTTTGAACCTGACTCGAACCCCACCTGAAACGATATGTTTGCTAGGTCTAATTGATATACCAAGTAGGGGTGTCAAATTTGTATCATGACAAATCAACCAATCAATTACCAGTCGTACCAATTCAATTGGTACCAACTAAATTGGTACCAATTAAATTGATTGGTGCTATCGTACCAACTTCACAAACATAGTTGGTACGTGGTATTGAAAATTGTCTACCACGATAATACCATACTGTACCGACTTATATATATATATATATTATTTTTAATTATTTATTAAATAAAAAATCAATGAAATGAAATATATTTAATTAATAATGTACTATTTTTATGCATATGATGATAACATGACCTAATTGTTTTTCAAAGAGATTTTACTATTTAGTAAATTAACATTTTATTGTTTTACAATTTAATGTAAAAGACTAGAAGGTTTACTCGTCCCTCAAACTCAATGGACTCAAATTAGGCATTGTATTGTTTTACTTAATTGAGTTCATTCAATATTTCATTTTCCCCCTAAAATTTTATTATATCTTTTAGTTATTTCACTTCCCCCAATTATTTCAGGATTCCCTCCACCCTTTTTTGACCCTAAATGCTCTCATTCACTTTTGACCCAGGACTTCGACAATCGACACAGACGAACAAACCTCTATCGTCTGATTTGTCTCTCGATGCTTCTGCCTAGTCCACCGTTCACCACCATCGGCTTGTAAATGGAGAAGCGACGACGTGAAGGTTGTTGGAGATATAGTCGATATCGGATTTAGGTCGATATCGGATTTAAGGTCGATATCGGATTTAGTCGATACCGTTCACCACCATCTGCTCTACATATCAGAATCGATTTCGCAGTTCTTCTCCAAGATTTTAAGTAGGTAATCATCTTCTTTTTCTATATTTAAGTCGATATCGACTTTAGGGTTTGTTCGTGCTGTTCTTCTATTGTTGCTTGGTTTTACCCAAAACAGGGAATCAGTTTCGATTCTTCTACTAATTACACATCGAAAATCGATTACAGTTGTATACGTTGTTAGGTTTGAAGTGTTATTGCGGTGTATGTGATTAAGATACCCATGATTTGTGGTTTTAAGTTTGAAGTTCATCTTCTGGAACATGCTCATATGCTATATAATTTGTATAATCAGGTTTTCAGAAGTGTTCTTACACTATCATTATATTTGATTCTGAGTTTCATTTTCACTAATGCAATTAGTTCCCATATATTGTAACCATCTCTAAACCTTATATCTATTATGACCTTGATGATTTTTTAACAACCAATTATACATACAATACAATATACATGTTAGAATAAACTTGCAACATTTGGTTTGGTTTTGGGTTCCAATATTTCTGGTTAAATCTAGACTAAAACCAATCAAAATGATTATAATTTCCTAAGATGAAATATTTGATAATTTTGAGTGTTTTGTTGTGGCTTATAGTTTGAGTTCAAGTTCTATTAAAACTTGTTTTTAGTTAGAATTAAAGCTTCATTTTAATACACATATTTGAATTATTATATTCTACAACCTACCTTTATCTGCCATGCTAGAAAAGAAAACAAGTCCCTTTTTTCATCAAAAAAAGAACTATTGTTTTATTGGGTTTAATTTAGTGATATCTTCACATATTAATGGATGCTTTGCATCACCAGGTGGCCAAAGATGAAGAATTTGGATCTACCACCACCTGGGAAATTTATTACTTCCTTCTATGAAAAGGGTTTCTTGATATTTCTGCTGCATTTTGTTTAAAGATTTATGATTTTATTTGCAGGTTACTGAGTCACTTGGGCACACCGTTGGCTGGTGTTCTGTTCCAACCGATAATTCTAGATTGGGCAAGTCTCAAGTCTGCTATACAGACATAACCCATCATTGAACAAGTGTTTCTCACTCCCACTTCGAGATCAAAAGTTGATTTTGAGCAGCATGTATTTAGGATCTTTACCACCAAAGTTTTAAACTTTAGGTTCTTATGTTGTTGTAAATTGTTATATTTGTCCATTTTAATACGGGTGATGATTATATTGTTTATTAATTGGTATTTTGCAGATGTACATACTAAGGAGGGTTTCAATGGTAGCTATTTGGGCTGCATTGAACCTTCAACATGGCACAGTTAAAGACTTTTATATATGTTTTTTTATCATCTAGGTTTGTTTTTTAGTTCTGGTTGATTATTGTTTGTATTTGTACTTAAAATGGGTTGTTAAGATATAAAATCTCTTTTTGTTGTTGTTGTTGCAGAACTGTTGTGTACAAAGGTGTAACACCCTCAAATCTGGAAATAGGAACCAAATTAAAATTTTCTAAATACATCGATAATTGTTTCATCTACAATCACAATTTAGAATTTAACCTCAATCCACACATATCATTCTATACATACGATCTGCAATAAGGACGGGTGTTACTAAAACCCAATAAATGTCGCTATCTCCAAACTGCGGATGACTTCACCGAATACTTACCCTCGTAAATAGCTAAGCGCATTTCTTCATAGGACTGCTACAACAAAACCCCCATCTGGATCCTGATGCACATGCCGACAAATAAAAAGGTTAGGCTTAACGCCTAGTGAGCTCAAGAGTTTTAACATGAATGAATAAATCGTTAAAAAAAGAAATTCAGTTCAAATCTAAATCTTTCGAAATGGTTTACTTTAGAAATGGAAACGACTCGTTTTCTCCATGATATGCATCTTTAAAGACAACGCTTCAAAACAAACATTCTTTATAAAATGACGCAACCCATAACTCACCCAAAACGGGATTATAATTCGACACCCAATTTGTAAAAAAACGTGAATGCCACTTCATACCCCAAAACACCCAAAACCCGGGCGGGGCATGATACTCGACCCTTAAATAACAGAAAACAATCCATATAGATATGATACGTCATCAAAAGCTTGGAACTGAAACTTAATACTCACGCGACCATAAAATGGAATGAAATTCAAACATTTAAGTAAGGACAATTAAATATCCCAAAATACTACGGTCCGACAGCGGGGGATACCCGCATCCGTTGAGAGTGGAGAAACACAAAAGTATGTCACTCATACAACGTTAATCGTATGACACTTCACGACACGCAAGCCCAAGTGTCCCTACGACTCCCTTCAAGCTACACCAAAAGAGACAGCTGACCTTAGCGAATATTAACAAGAATACCGCCAAAGGCTCGGCACAAGGGGGATACAACCATAACATTGCCCCAACATGGCGGAGGCCCCAAACGCCCATCATGAACTACCCATCGTCACAATAGCACCACCGGACTCAGCCCTCCTAGTGTACACTTGAAAGGACAAGGTCACAAAACATGAGTCCCGAAGTCCAACCCCATACCACCCACCTGACCATCAAAATAAGACTGACTTACGTGCCTATGGATCCAATGCAACACAGTCTAACATTACATGACTACCCATGAATGACCAACGCACTTGAGCATGTAATTATCATAAATATGCAATAAAGTGCATTAGTATGTAAACATAGTTTGGACTCTACATCGAGCCATTAAAACCGGACAAATGTCCTCAAGACTCTTTTAAGTCAACGCCGAGCTAAAATGCTCAAAATCCATTTGTCCAATAAACAATGGACCCCCAAATAATGAAGTGCCTTTAAACGACGTTTATGCATACACATAACCCAAAGATGTGATTAACCCAAAACTCGTCACATATTGGAACCAAGGATTTTCCAAAATGGTTTATGAACTCAAATACACCAAAATGTCGAATATCATGAATTAGACTTCATTTGTACAAAAATCACCGAAAATGCATAAATCATAAAATGGACTTTATTTGTACAAGATCACCAAGAATACATAAGTCATGCTATTTACTTGTTGAAATATTCAAAACCTGTATATGAGCATTTATTGAGATCAATACAACCCAAGTTTACCAAATATGAAAACTTATTAAAATACTCACACTTTGACAATTACCAAGTAAAATATATTTTTACTTCAAAAGATACAAAACTTATCAACAGTTAACAATTTCAGGTAAAACACGAGACATTTTAAAATAAACATTTTGGCATTTACACCGTTTTCACAAATCAACTTGAACTCACCTTGCTAGATTTAGGCTAAATCTAGATTCTTACCCCACTTGAGCTCCTTTGAAGAAACTTAGATCTTCGAGCCAAAAACTTCCAAAAACCTAAATCCATAAATTTCCAACCATAAATATTTATATTCAACCATATAGAATCGTTCCCCAAGCATCTTGTATCAAAATCTCCATTTTGGCCAAAACCCTAATTTGACCCAACTTTTCTCAAAATCCTCCAAACCGAAATTTGAGAAACATAAACACTGGGAAGTCATCAATAGATAATTTATGACTCATAATAAAATTTACAAACTAGAAGGATCAACTCACCACTTAGGTTTTGGTGAAAACCTAGAAAAACCCCAAATTTCTTGAAGATGGAAGTGATGATGATGAACTCATGATCTTTGCTTCCACTCCACCACCATATACTCTTGGATCTTCCCAAAACTAACAATCTATACTTGAAAAGCTCTCAAATACGAAACCATAGCAATTTGAATCACCAAAAACGGAGTTGAAATGAGAAAGATATGACCAAATGAAGTTAGGGTTGAATTTAAGCACTTCACCCCGACCGCGAGAGTGCCAAGCGAAAGTGACAGTGTCACTTTAGCTGTCACTTTCGCTAGGAACGTACCGTGGGCCAATTTTCCCATGCTAAAGTGCCCGGCTAAAGTGCCAGTGTCACTTTAGCTTGGCACTTTCGCCCAAAAGGTACCGAGAGCCATTTTCGCCCAATTTCTCGACCGTTCTTTGCCCGTTTTCTCGACGGCTTTCCCGACCTTTTTCCTGGCCGTTCCTCAACCTTTTCCCAACCATTTCTCGACCCTCTCTTAGAACATTTGATGTCATTATTCCAGTTATCATGTCATTGTCATAATTTCATGGCACATTCGTTGGGACGACCAAACACTCGGTAATGTCGGTGCCATTGTGACGCATGTCACAACTGCATGGAACTATAACTGGGACTACCACGCTTCCAGTACCATTTGTGCTATTGTGACAGATGTCACGACTACATGGCACTATATTCATACTTCATATTTGGTTCTTCATTTACCGATTCACCCAGTTCAATACTTTTCCTCCATTAGGATAAAAATCAGGATGTTACAAAAGGTCAGTTAAAACCCGACCAGTTGAAGGAGTATTATGATACAGATCTTGGCAATGAAAGGTTTACGAACTACATGGCCCTGGTAAATATTTAATCTATACACTTGATTCTTTGAACACTGACTTCATACTTAACAACAACATTCGATCAACCGGTTAATGGGAGAGAGATGCGAGGTTGAGGAATGACTTCTGAGGCATTGAAGTACGATGATCTCTTAAGTTCTTTAACTCCCTTGATTAATTTATGAATATGATGGATTGGATTCGTTGGTTGGTGGTGAGTTGGTAATAACCTCGTTAAGAAGTACATCATGTTTTACAAAAACATGATCCAATGTTTATTCGGTATGTAGTTCTTGAAAGATGAAACTTCCATTCAACATTTTTTTTAAAAAGAAATTTTGTATAGGGCTTACATGATGTTTTCCACTGGCACTACGGTTCATTAACATCCAAGTTTGATACAAACCTTGATCGCTGTTATTAGTTTTGACAACATTATAGACGAGACCTATTGAAGATAATTTGGTTTTCTGTTCTTTTGTGCAGATTCATTCTAGATTTTCAACCAACACTTTTCCTAGTTGGGATCGTGCTCAGCCTATGCGTGTCATTGCTTATAAGGGAAGTGTCAAGTATGAACCTTAAGACATGATATATCGTACAATATTAGAATGTATTATGGTTTTATGGGATTGTAAATCGTACAGTATTATAATGCAATATGCATTTTATATATGATACAATAAACTGGAAAATGAATAAAAATTTAATTATTTCTTTAAAAAATATTTTAATTTATTTTTTTTAGAAATTATTAAAAATTAGTGACGGAAATCCGTCGCTAATTTGGTCTGTCGCTGATCCGTCGCTAATTTGGTCCCTCGCTAATTTGTCGCTAATATGGGCCCTTGCTAATCCGTCGCTAATAAGTACCTTCGTTAATCCGTCGTTGATACTAATCCCTCGTTGATACTTGTCCCTCGCTAATCCGTCACTGATACTTGTCCGTCGCTAATCCGTTGCTGATAGCATCAGCTACGCCTATTTGAGCGACGGACTTTCAGCGACGGATTCAAGCTTTAGCTAGGGATTAGCGACGGATTTTTTCCTCACTGATAGTGATCATTTTTGTAGTGGTACCAACATATACAAACCGAAAATAGTTGGTACCAATTAGAGTTGGTTGGTAGATGATATATATTTTTGTGTACCAATTATAATTGGCCGGTACACAGTATTGAAAAAATACCGTACCATGTCCACCCCTAATACCAAACCTTACATAAAGATTAGTTGTTACTAAAACCCAATAACAACCGTTGTCTCCAAATGCGGAAGACCTCACCAAATAAGTAGATCCTTAATTGTCGAGTCTTTAACTAGTACTCAATTCATCACAGATTCGCTCGTACCAATCCCCAACAAGGACCTGATACACATGACAAAAAATAAAAAGGGTTAAGTTTGACGCCTAGTGGGTTCAAGCAATTTTATTCATATTTATAAAAAAAATACAACTGAAAGGCTACTTAATTAAAACATAATTTCTCAAATAAAATATATTTATCGTAAAAGCAACATATTTTCAAAAGCCACTATTTTCGTAATGGAAACTCTTAATCAAAATACACATTCAAAGTGAATTCAAAACCCAACACTCACTCCAAAACATAGATAGGGTTTAATGTCCAAATATTGTAAATATAGATAAAAACTATATTATCCAAAAATACTCCAAAACATGGATAAGGTGCAATACCTCAAAACCATAAATATTGGAAAACACTCCATACTCAAAACAACACTTAAAACATGGATAATACACTATCCTAAAATAACACCCTTTGGTGATGAGGGAGATCCTTATCCATCGAATTTGGCGAACACAAAAGTAAGTAACAAATCAACATTAATGGGCCTCAACTATGGATCATACAATCATCGAGTTCAACCACCCACAATCTGTAGGTTGAGGTCCCCCGCTGATCATAGGCATGCTCGTTTGCTAGAAATGACAACCACTACGGACTACACGGTCATCAAGTCCAGCCACCCACAATCTATAGCTTGAGTCTCCCGCTACGAATCATACGATCATCAAGTTCAACCTCCCACGGTCTCTAGCTCAAGTCCCCCGTTACATCCGAGTTTCTAGCAAGAATATAGGGACAACAGTCCCATTCCAGACCATCTGACTCCTATGCATATGGATCCATTGCATTACAGTGTAAACTTACATGACTCCAAATGAATGACAATGCACTTAAAGCATTTAGCTTTTCAAATAAATATGTTATAACTGCATATAACTCCAAAAGCTCAACTTAGAGCAAAAGAAACCGGACAAAAGTCCCCAAGACTCATCTGAGTCAAAATCGAACCAAAAGTGAAACAACTCAATGACTATTCAGTATAGTCAACATAAGTGATAAAAACATATTTAACCAATGTTTATGCAAGACATGCTACAAAAGTATGATTAACCAAAAAACCCATCATGGTATTTTCCAAATGAAATCATACTATTTATATCTCTAAAATACACAAATACTTTATAACACAATAATGTGTATTTTACAAATGGTATATAAAACCAAAGACACTAAGAGTGCATTTACGTAAAATAATCTTTATTCATGAATAAATTATCAAAATGACACTCTCTCAAGATTTATTTGCCAAAATGTCCAAAAACCTCAAATACAGGGATCTCACGAAATTTATAAAATCAAATATATCAAATATGCAAAACTCACCAAATAACTCTCACATATGATAAATATCAAGTAAGACACATTAATACTTCAAAATGAACATTTTTGACATGTACAAAGTTTCACAAAACAAATTAAACTCCCATTTCTAGGTTAAGTTAAACCCAGGTTTTACTCCAAATGTTGAGCTTCCTTTAAAGAAGAGAGATCTTCAAACAAATCTCCCATCCTAATATGTGAAGCTCCCAAGAATGGTTCCTCTACTCCCTAAATATAAAAAAATATACCATAAAAAAGGTATTAGGAGTTGTTGGTGCAAATGGACCAAACCCTAGGTTGAAAGGCGAGAACTTAGAAATTTACCTTCCACCTCTTGAAATCTTGGATCTCCTAGCAAAACACCAATCTAAGCCTTCCAAAGCCTTAGAAATCGGACCCTAAAGTCCTAAGAATGGTTAAGGTATGGTGAAGGAGGAAGAAATGTTGTAAAGGAGAAGAAAATGGGGAAAATTAAGAAATTCGCGTTTGGAGGGTTTTCAAACTCACAGTGGCTAGGGCCACATTTGGGACGGCTTAAGCCCACCTCACCTTAGGTCGTCTGACCTAAAACCTCTCTCTCTCTCTCTCTCACACACACACACACCACACACCACACACCGCACGACCTTCGGGCGACTTATAGCTTCGTGCGACTTTAGGCACCCCACACGTAACCTCGACTACTTCTTTCTCCTTACACGAACTGTGATGGATTCCAGAAGCTAAGGCGCCTAATGGCACGACTTGAGCCGCCCGAATAAGCACCCAGACCACCTATTCGGCCAATTATCCACCGATTTGTCCCCTACTCAGTCGAATCACCTCGAGGTCAACTAAAACATCTTTTGAGCTTTGAATCCAACCTTAAAAGTCAAAATTAAGGAAATTTCTTGAACTTCCCAAAATATAAAACTTATGAGATTTTGTCGGTGTTACACCTAAAAAAATGAAAAACCGAAATTGACTTAATTAATATTTGTTCATTGTGAGCTTAGGTTTTAAAAACTCTCAATTATAAGTTGACTTAATATTCGGAAACGATAATTGAGGTTTTCAAAAACTCTCTTACCATTTAAATAAAGACAAAATAAAATAATTTAAAATTAGAGATAGTTTGTATGTATTATAATTTATATCTAATGTTTTATAAGAAGTACTTTTGAAAAGTTAATAATTTTCAAGATTAAAAATCTAGATGATTTACATTATAATATAGATATTATTAAAGAAAATATAAAAATACAATAATGATTTGTATGCATTTTGCAACCTAAAAAAGTATCATGTCTATCCATCTCATGTATATTCCTAAAATATTTTTGTATGCTTAGAACCTCTTTTTCGTCATTACAACTCATGCAAACATGGAGAGATTATCATCTATATCTGGATATCTCTAGTTTAAGATAGTTTGACATTTTTAGGGTTTGACTTTTTCATTACTTGAATAGATTATAACTTATCATGTGTCCTTATCAATTATCAACTACAGTTTCATTAAATGATCATCAACATTAATAATTACTATGTTTAGTTTAATAATATGCTATTTAAAATATCTTTATACAAAACTAATAATTTAATTTAATAGACTTGATTGAAATAAAAAGTTTTAACATAATACTTTCAAAAGGAGATTATGGGACAAAAGTAGTGATGACATAAGAAAATATTGATGGGTCGATACTAAATGTAGAATAATTAATTGTTAAATGCATTATTGAGATTATTAATAATTTGAGTTGAAGTTTCAATTTATATTGAAATATTGAAGTTATGAACTCCACCTTGTCGATTTATGTCCACAACCATGGCGGAACACAAACATTCTAACACCAGGGACCGAACTTAATTTTTTATACAAACATATTATATAAACAAGTCTATTTGGCATTTGGGATCTTGAATACCATATTTTTCTATAAAGAAACCCTGAATAATGTATTTCAACACTATAACAAAGTCAAACTTGTAAGACGATAAAAATGTCTAAATATCGTAATAGAATTATTTATAGGACCCCTGATATAAAAATGTTACAATAGGTTTACAAGGAGAGTTTTTCACCATCTTTAACAAGTCGTATAACTTGTTGTTCGACAGTGAACGCACAATTGTTTGGTCCAAAAAACTTAAAACCTATAACACAATCTACAATGATATTTAGATATTTTTAACATCCTATATATAAACCTGATTTTGTTGTAGTGCAAACAAGTGAAATTAAATAAAAAAACAAATGGTTAAATCCCTAAACCTAAATCAAAATCACAAGACACAAATTTAAGAAATTAGCCCTAAACAAAATCACATATTAATATTGAAAATCTAAATTTAAGTCAAGAATTAAAGAAAAATTTGAAGTATAATATAAAAATTAAAAACTTGAACCCAAAATCATCATAAATATAGCAATAACGTTAAAAGTTGGAGTTGGACTTCAGCTTTCACGCAGATGATGAACCCAAGTAAAATAAATAAATAAAATACACATATACTCCTCATCCGCCACTGACAACCATCTTTCTCCTATGCCCACAGCTGACTTCTGTTATTTGCAAGACTAATTAGTTTTTATTCAAAAATATTTGGAAAACATGACACTTATCCGTCTCCATGTTAATCCATAAAGTCAAATTGCTTAATGTAATTACTTAATTCTAATTTTAAATTCATCATTTTTGTTAAGAAGTATGCCTATAATGTTTTTATTAAAAAATGTTTATTATATATGCCTTTAGTTTGTGATGATACAGTTGGAGTTCGATACGTAAAAGAAAGTGATAAAATTAATGAAAATTTGGCTCCTAAATTTCCCTTCTCCTTGATCAATCTTGCAAATTCATATTATTATTATTATTATTATTATTGTATTTAATATAAATTTATTAAATTTATTTTTTATTTTTCTCTTTTCATCAAAATATGATATAACTTTTAAGTGATTGATAGACCGAATGGGAACGAAAGTTAAGGGATTTTGATTCAATTTGAATCCTACTCAAAATATCAACTTCTCAATATTGCATCACGGTCTACTTGAGTCCAGAAACTGATCGGTCGTTTAATTCGATATTATTTTCTCGTCAAAAACCCATATTTAATGCATAAAAATGATAAAACCGAACTACATTGATACGTTTTTATATTTTTATAGGTTCGGAACAATTTGGAGCGAAAAAGTACAAAACGGGGATTTTTTACAGATTTGCGCGCATGTGACGTTTCATCTGTATCTCACTCGTCCGAGCTCTGATTTAAGCGAATCAAGATGATCTGGAAACCTAACAGACAGACCTACGAATTTCACGGTTTGAGTTTTCACAAATTCAAACTGAATCTGGTCCTAAATTGTCGTTGAAACGGGAACAGAGCTGCTGGACAACAGGGAAATAAAAAGTTAAAATAAGCCCAACAATTAAAGAGATATAAGAGTGGACATGGGCTCGTGAACAATTTTTGTTCATCCTGGAGAGAGAGAGAGGAATCCACGTCTTGGAAAAAATGATAGAAGGAGAAAAAGGAATGGATTGAAAAAAATAAGGAAAGAAGAAGAAGAAGACTTCTTGGGTGATAAAAAGGAAAAGATATGAATCAAATTGGAGGAGGATATCTTAGGGGCTATTTGACAGTTGCTGAATGGTTTAGTGCAGAATGATTAAGTGGTCTGAATGATTAAGAGGTTTTTATGATATTGTGTAAAATGAAATATAGTTGTTTGCTAATTGTTCATAATGAAATCAGGGCTCTGAATGGTTAAGGGAGGGTCAGGATACTAAATCATTAAGAGGATTTTGGAACCATTAAGAGCAGCCTTTTTTTTTGCCAAACAAGATTTACCTCTTAACGATTCAGAGGTTACCTTTTAATGGAACCATTAAAAGGTAAACAAAGAGCCCCTTAGTGGTTTTCTTGGGGGATTTAAAGACAAGCAAGGGTGAATCAAAAGAGAGGAGGCAGCCGTGGGGTAGCAGCTAGTCTGCTGTCTTTATTTATTTTTTTTTTTTATAAAATTTATATGCTACAATTGATTGGAGAGTTTGTTTGATTGGATTGTGATCGAGAATCAAGATTGTTGATGATTAATGTCCGAGTTTTTATTATTTATAATTGGAGACACAAAAGAGGTTTGAGATTTCTTTTTAGTATTCTTTTTAGTAAATTATAATTGTTGGTTTTAGTTCGGTTTTAGAATTTAGTTTTTGCTATTGTTGGTTACTGAAAGTATTGGATTTGATTTCTTGAATAAATTTTATAGTTTTTATTATTTATAATAGAGATCGTTGAATGGTTAGTGATTGTGATGATCTTGATGTTCTATTTTTAATTAAGTTTCTATGAATTTTTCATTACGAACGATATGTGACAGGTATTATTTGTTTTGAATGATTTCGTATTCGCGTTATTTCGTTAGTTATAAAGTTTTAATTTTTATCCGTCTAATAGTTTTTTTTTACTCTCTAAATTCCAATTCTTTTGAAGTAATGTATTTGTGCCAAGTAGATTTCGGTTTTTAGTTAGATTATTTTTTAGCTTATTAATTGATAAATTGGGTAGTCAATCTTTGCGACACACGTGCATTCAGTTTTAATACAAATCGTTAATTTAACCACTGACTCCCTGAAAAGAACGATACCCTACTTACCTTATCACTAGGTTTGAGTTGGGTTTATAAATTTAAATCTTGTTGTGCGTTTAACGGCGCATGTACAGAAACTGAGTTTAAAAAGTTTACCAAGCTATTGAATTTTGTCTATAATAATCAAAAGTTTCTACAACATTTGTTATGGTATAATATAAAATATTAATTAACTATATTAAGTTAGATGGTATGAAGTACATTTTTAGTAAAATAGATACATGGGATAACGTCACCAGCCATAAGTCAAACTATCAATAAAAAAGTCAACTTTTTCAAAACCATTAGATATATTATTACTAGAAAATACATAAAATATTAAATAACATTGTAATAATGTTTTTCAATTTCTATTCCGAACATCCCAAATCCCAATTGACTTCATATTTTGAAGTTTATTTTGTTATGGTTCACCAACTCAAATTATTTTAAAAAAATATAAGTTCATATTATAAATCATTTTATTTATTAATATATGTTACATTCAGTGACTTTTAGACATACCCAAATTAATAGTTTGCACCAAACTATCCATGTGATTGTTAAAAACTAGACCTGGCAAACGTGTCGGGTCGTGTCGGGTCGGGTTCGTGTCGGTTTCAAAGTTAAACGGGTTGAAAATGTTTAACCCTAACTCGGCCCGTTTAATAAACGGGTCAGAAAATCTCAACCCTAACCCGACCCGCCTAACCCGTTTAACATTTATAAAATTAAAATTAAAAATCAAAAATTCACAAAAAAATACAAATACAAAATTCAAATGAAAGCATTAGAAATCCAAAATTTATAGTTCAAAATTATAATCAAATCTAAACACTAAAAATCCAAAGTATCAAAAGAAAATTTTATATATATATATACAATATATATATATATATATAGGGTCAGGTTTATGTGAGACCAAGCTGTTTCCGTGAGACCGCGTGAGACCAAACCTTAAAACATGAAACTTCACACCGAAACACTGTGAAGATAAAAAACATTCGAACCTTCATATTGTAATCACACTATGAAGGTAAAAAAACCTAAACCAAGTTAAAAAAAAATCATACCTTCACAGATAAAAGACTGTGAAGGTATATCCGAACCTTCACAGTGAAGACGCTGTGAAGGTAAAAAAAACGAACATTCACAGCGAAAAACACCATGAACGTAACATTTACGATGTTTTCCCTATGAAAAGTTTGATTTTTTTTACATTCACAATTTTTTGGTGTGAAGTTTCATACTTTAAAGTTTGGTCCCACGGAAACTGTTTGGTCTCACGCGAACTTAAGTATATATATATATATATATATATATATATATATATATATATATATATATATATATATATATATAAACAGGTTATTCGGGTCATTTTCGAGTTGAAATTTTTGACCCTGACCTTACCCGTTTAATTTTCGTGTCGTGTCGTGTCAACCCGTTTACTTAAACGGGTTGAAATGTATTACCCAAACCCGTTTATTTCGTGTCGGGTCAGTTTTTGCCAGGTCTATTAAAAACCCTAGTTAATTACGATAATCTTTAGATTTTATTTTTACCATTTTAACAAGTTTATTTATTAGTAATAAAAGTATTGCATTTGACAATTATAAAAAACTTGAAAAAGAAAATACAAATCAAACTTCTAATTAATTCTCATGTATTAATTAACCATGAAAACAAGTTTACAACACTTTTCAACCCGAAACATGTAGCAGAATAACTAAATACTTAAACACATTATTGTTTATATATGTAAGCTTAATAATGAAAAGAAATTATTACTTGGAAAATTTAAAACCTGACTTGGAAGTAAACAAGATGCAAACCCTAACCTTCTGCTACTTTCTATGGTCGTTTTAACTCCTATTTTCTTCATTATATATATATAGTATTAATTTATCAATTAATATATGATACAGGAAGAATTCGAGAGTTAATAAGGATTTTCGAAAGTAATTGGAAAAGAGGAAAATCGGATCCAAAAGAAAAACGAGCTCGAAAGAGGCTTGGGATTTGACATAAAAAAAGTAACAAACTGAGAATCATAAACAACGGCCGAAGCGAGTTTGATGCTAGTTGCATGTGGTCTAACCCACATGAAACTTACCACACTCACCACAGAAACCAAAACGACTTACAAATAATCTAACCCACATGAAACTCATGCTGGGCACTGTTGAACGTCCAAACCTACTGTTGGGTCTCCAAGTTGCATTGTTTCCAAGATTCAAACTTCCAAGCTTCACGGCACCATCCAATCCCAAGTTGATAATTATCTTCTTCTTTTTTTTGATGATTTTATTTTTCCTTTCTAATTATCTTTATTATTTCCTTTTAATATCTTTAAGATTAGTTTAATTTCGATAATTATCTTTTCTATTAGTTTAGGTTATAAATAGGGTTTATCGTTTTTATTGGTTCATCAAGTTATTGATTAATAAAAGTTCATCTTTTAGAGAGTTTTCTCTTGAATTTTGAGTTTTACGTTTCGTAATTCTCGTTATCTAAATGGTTTAGACGTTTGTCGATCCTTCCGCAAACCTACGCTGCATCAGTTGCTATCAGAGCAGGATTCGTCTGTCTTTTCAGTAACATGGCAGATCAACAACCCGCTAGAAAAGCAGATTTAACCGAGGTGAACGTGGCCTTTTCCACAACACTCCCTGATCTGACGGCGGCTGTTAACATGCTTCAACCCAACATCGTCAATGACAACCGTCGGAGAAGAGACATGTTTGAAGGACCGGTTATGGCGTCGTGTAATGGCAACCGTAACCGGGTCAGTCCCTCAAGTTCCGAATCCGAAGAGGAGGAGGAAAAATATTTTCAAGAATATATCAATATTGTACTCCAACGAATACTCCTTTCGTCAAAGGAAGAAAGCCAACACGAAAATCTTTTCCCATCACATTGTTCGGTGCATAAAAAGGTATGTAACCTAGTTATCGATAACGGAAGTTGTGAGAACCTCGTGTCCCGGAAATTAGTCGATTACTTTAATTTACCCACTCAACCCCGTGGAGCTCCTTATTCTCTTGGGTGGGTCAAGAACGATTTTCAAGTTAGAGTCCCACAAACTTGTCGGGTACCCATCTCAATTGGCAAACACTATCGAGAAGAGGTACTATGTGATGTCCTTGATATGGATGCTTACCACATTCTATTGGGCCGACCGTGGCAATTCGATTATAATTCCACTTATAAGCACCGAGACAACCTCGTATTATTCCATTGGGGCAACCGAAAGATCGTCATACCACCGGTTAATAGCTTCGATGAAAGCACCGACAAGAAGAGCAACAACAATAACCTTATTATGGGTTTGGTCTCTTCCCTGGTCAAACAACCACCCATTCCGGAAAATCCATCTGAAAAAGACGAAGTCTTGCCGGACAAAGTTGAAGATGAAGTCGTTACCGTTGAAACAAAATCATACCACAAGACCTGTACCGATCCTAAAAAATCAGCGACATATTTCGGGTTAACCGTCAAAGAAAACGAAAGCAAGATAATGGAAGACATTTACGAGCCAACGAAACCGTTGACACAAGAAGTCAAGAACAGTGATTCGGACACTTCCATTATTACCGCACCCAAGGCTCCGGTTCAAACCGAAACATTCCCTGGTAAAGTTACTTTAATCTCTTACCCTTTTGAGTTTGATAAAATATCGCTCGTATGGAATCGATCACGACAACCTCCGTTGGGATTTGAATACCGGTCAAATTTTTTGAATTTTGGAGGCCAAGTTGTAAATTAAAACGTTCAGAATAAACGGATGTTCTTCGGGTCGGATGAAGGTGTTTTTCAAGTGAACTCGAGGATGAGTTATTTTCAAGTGAAGGTGACTAATACTGGGAGAATCGAGAGTTAATGATTAATAAAAGTTCATCTTTTAGAGAGTTTTCTCTTGAATTTTGAGTTTTACATTTCGTAATTCTCATTATCTAAAGGATTTAGATTCTTGTTGATCCTTCCGCAAACCTACGTTGCGTCAATATATTATTTGAATAAGTTTTTCACATAGAAAACACATACGTATGTACACAGTCGCAGAGCCAGAAATTAGTCCAAGGGGGAGCACCAAATAAAATTAATTATTAATTTTATGAAAATGTCAAATACCATAATACTAGATTGATGAAATACTCACATTTATATGTTTAACAGTGAATTTTTTATACGACTTGTGTTTAATGAAAATTATTCTTATCTGACATAAATTATGAATCACTTATTGTTTCTTCTTTTAGCATGACTGTTAAATACTATTTAATTAGTTGATATAGATCAAACTAAGATCGACATTTAACAAATAACATTTACGAATTAACAATATATAGATGGGCAGTCTTAAAATCGAATCAGTAAAAATAAAGGACTTAAATCAATAAACAACTTAAGAACATAAAATTAACACTTAAAATCTTTCAATTTATATGATAAAGATTAGATGGCTAGAATTCTTTTTATGATTTTTGCTCTTAAATTAACACCTTAAAATTCAAATATGTCAAAAATAATGTTAATCTAAGAAGTAAAGAGGCTAAACTAACAAATAAATGGACCAATAAGATTTATGGCGAAGGATCGTGTGAGAAGTTGAGTTAACGGTGAGAAACGTGAGAAATGGATCTCAACCGTTGATCTCAAGCCCTCCCATGAATTGAGGCTTAGAAGGGAATTGATCTGGTGCATATCGGTGCATCTTATCTCGGTGCATCTCATCCTAATGTGCGTCAATTTCTCATCCAATAGTTGATAACCACTTCTCACGATTCTCACCGTTAACTCAACTTCTCACCGAAACCCAACCCTAAAAAATATGGGGCCTAATTTGATAGTCCGTTCTATCTGTTCACTTGAGCAGGGGCCCCCAAAAAATATGGGGCCTAATTTGTAGCCCAAGGATGAAACCTACACCTAATTTCTTCCAAAAAAAGAAAGTGGTTCCAGTCGCACAACATTGTCATATGTCGATCATCTTCAATCGCTTATGGCCTTCTATTCCTGATTCAACATTGTTGATTGAAATTCCCGAATAGGCGAACACTACAAAACATATGCTTATCACCGATGAACCAATCCGTCGGTAAAAGTGAAATCCATCAGTGATCCGTCGGTATAGAAGTGG
The DNA here is from genome assembly GCA_023525745.1 of Arctium lappa. NCBI lineage: Eukaryota > Viridiplantae > Streptophyta > Magnoliopsida > Asterales > Asteraceae > Arctium > Arctium lappa. Next base: position 11,706,854 of record CM042056.1, on the reverse strand, counting down.
TCGACGTTCAGATTACCGTCGGTAAATGGTCGTCGGTATCACATACGTACATACATACATACATGATCACATACATACATACATGTCACATACGTACATACATATTACATACATGATCACATACGTACATAGTATACATATATACATATATACATACATACATACATGATCACATACGTACTTACATACATACATGATTACATACGTACATACATACATATATACATACATACATACATACATACATACATACATACATACATACATACATACATACATACATACATGATGTACATACATGATCACATACATACATACACGTTATTACCGACGGAATTCTTAATGTTGTCGGTAATTTCCGACGGATCACTGACGGACATCAGAAAAAAAATTATTATTTATTAAATTATTAAATTTACCGACGGATTTAAATATTTAAAAAAACAAAAATAAAATAATTTTATATTCGTCGGTGATCCGTCGGAAATATATATATTTACCGACGGATCACCGACGAATGGTCTATCCGTCGCAAATATTATTTTTCCGTCGTTGTTCCGTCGATAATTACCGACGGATAACGTCCGTCGGAAATTATTGGTCGGTGATAAGCAAATTTCTAGTAGTGGAAGATGGACAATTTGGTTCTTCAATGACACAGAGAACGGCTAATTTCAAACGACTTCCTCTTATTCCTCCATACAATACGACTGATGAATCTCAGATTCTTCATCCTACGAATCTACGATCAATATCCTCACCTCACATCCAAACATCTAAGGTTTCACCGTTCATACAACCGTTGAGTGGTTCCAAACAACTGATTTGGACAATTCGTCAAATTGGTTCTTGATAAATCATTGCCTTATTGGACTAAACAGTGAATAGGAAAATTCCAACTTTAATATTAAATTCTATTTTTATTTTGTTTTTGGGTAATTTACATTCTAATTTTTTACTTTGTTAGGTTAATAGGTTTACTCAGATTATGTACGGTATCTGTTTAGATTTTGAGTTTTACTTGTTTAGGTTAATGGGTTAGGTTCAATCTTCAATGGTTCATTGATTTAGAAATTAACATACTCCATTACTCATGGTTCATTGGTTGATGTTAGGAAATCAAAATTAACATATTGTTTACTGCTTAGGACTTTAGTTTCCGAAATCAGAAATTTATATTGTTTATCTTATATTGTAAGACATTGAGTATATATATATATATATATATATATATATATATATATATATATATATATATACTAGTAGTAGTGCACCCGTGCGATGCAGCGCGGGTGAATAACAATTTTGAAATATAGTTTAGGCCTGAATCATGTTTCTTATATTTTTAAGAGTAAACTCCAATTTTAGTCCCTGACGTTTAGTGATTTCTTTGAAAGAGGTCCCTATGGTTTCATAATTCAAGTTTACGTCCCTAGAGTATGGATTTTGCTTTGAAAGAGGTCCCTGGACACTAACTCCGTCTATTTGGTCTGTTAGTGCCAGGGGCAAAATCGCCCAATCATAATTTTGTCCCCTTTTTACACTTTTTCTTTGTTTTTTCTTGTTTAAGTAAATATCATAAAAATTGAGGGACCAAATATGTCAACAACTTCCAAACTCGTCTTCATCGAATTTACCCATTTTCAAATTATGAAGCAAATTTCATCTTCTCATATGGATAATATGCCATCAACACCTGGTAAATCAAGATGAAAAAATCCCCTTATATTCATAGATTCATATTGCATTATTCATCTTTAGCAAAACTCACATTCTGGACCTTTGTTTTCATGGGTTTTGTCGGTCCAACAATACTCGAGCAGCATACTATCAAGTTTATAGATTAACGACACAATATGATTACCAACCTGTATTGATATATAACAACGGTTACAAGGTTGATCAGATTTAAGCTTGGATGTGTTCTCTATGTTTTCTCTCTTTTTACACCTTCATGTGTGTGTTTGTTTGTGTGAATCTTAATCTGATCTTGAGAGAGTGAGATACACTTAATCTAACAAAGTGTGTTGAACACACTATCTAACATAATATCTAGATATTAAATCTAGATATTATTTCTAATATAAAGATACTAGAAACTAACTAAACTAAATAATAACTAACAAAGTTAACTAAACTATTACAATACAATAACAACTAACTTTGACTATTTTATTACAAACGACTTAGACTAATATTAATGAGACGACTTTTCGGCTTTAGCTTCAGATTGCGATCTTCAGTTTGGATGATCTTGAATCCAATGAGACTGTGTCTTAACAGGTTTAATCTTGGTTTTCTTCTTCAAATCACCATCATCAAAATCATCATCATCATCAATCCAATCAGATCTCTCTCGCAGATCTTTAAAAACCACTTCATGGGGCGGACCCGTCTGGGAAAAATGGGTCAAATCCTCATCCAGAATCCGCACCCGAAATGGGTTCTCCGTTTTAGTTACCGGCGCCGCCTGTTTCGTTGGAACCCACGTTAGCGTCGCCTTAAAACGGCGCGACGACGGCATTTTAGGACTCGACAACTTCAACGATTATTACGATCCAAATCTCAAAAGATCTCGTCAATCTCTTCTCGAAAGATCCGAAATCTTCATCATCGGGTGGTGAATGTGGGTGATGAATCGGGGTTTCGAGCGGAGAGAGGGGTGTTGAGGTTTGAAATTGTGGTTTTTTTTGGGGTAGCAGAGACGGGTGGGATGCTTTTACAGATTCCGTATTTGGAAGCTTCTTGTTAGATCTTGAAGATGCATGAAATTGGATCTTGGAACTCGGCTAGAGTTGGGTGGTATTCTGGTGCTAGAGGGAGAAATTTTAACCATGGGAAAACCTCTTCCGCCATTGGAGATGGAGTTAGTGAAGATTAGATCTGGGAAATAGAGAGAGATTGAAGGGGAGATTCTTGATGATGTTGTTGTTGTTGTATATATCGAAACGAATATATTTGGTGTGTGTGTGATACTCTGTTTTTTCTTTTATATACTGAATTTGTGTTGAATGGGTCAAGTTTTGATTGTTGATTGTTGAGTTTAAGGTTTAGATTTAGGTTAGAGTTTGTTTTTTATTTTAATTTTTGATTTTGATGTTTAGATTTGGATTTGGTCTTGGATTTAATGGATGTTGCTGTTTGGATTAAGACCGGAGAAAATAATCGGCGACTTGGTCGGAGAAGATGACCGGGCTCTTGACCGGAGAAGATAACCGGCGATTGTAAAATTTATAGACTTGATCTCTATAATTTGATGGTTCTTACAAAGATAAGAAGAAACAAAAAAAAGTGCAAAAAGAGGACAAATATCTGGTTGGATGAAAATACCCCTGGCACTAACGGAGCTTTTTGACGGCGTTAGGGGGCAGGGACCTTTTTCAGAGCAAAATTCAAACCCTGGGGATGTAAACTTGAATTATGAAACCATAGGGACCTCTTTCAAAGAAATACTAAACGTCAGGGACTAAAATTGGAGTTTACTCTTAAAAATATAAGACAACATGTATGTATATTTAAAAAGTTGAGAAGAAAATAAATAGAGAAATATTAAGTACCATCTTAAGTTCCAAGACACAAACTTGCACAATTAGACATGGTTATGCGAAGTTCACATAGAGGAAAATCAACCTCCATGCTATCATCTCTTTTGTATGTTAGGGGAGAATTTTTAGTATTTTAGGGGTGAGTTAATTTTTAGCATGAATGAGAGGGAAGCTCTAAAAATAGCCCCTAAATGGCTCGACAGTTGTTGCAGTTGGAACTGGTTTTATGGCTAAACAATATGCAGTCCCTACTCAATCCTACAACCCTCTAGATAGAATAAAAACGGTCCCGAAATGATAGTTAGACAACCCCTAAGAAATCTATTTTAAAGTACTTAATCATATCATGTTTCTTATTAGTTAAAGTTGTGATTGGTGTTTTGAATGAATCTGCAGCAAGAAATCCTATTTTAAAGTCGGTAACGAAAGTTCAATTCAAGGAAAAATCCAAAAAAAGAACAATTATAAAGTTCCAGAACTATATTTTTTGAATAAATAAACCATTGAACCTTTTCGTTGTAAATGATTAAATTATTGATTTTTTTAATAACTAAACTATCGAATTTTTAAAAATTGGTTGCCTATATTTTTTTAACACCAAAACAACCTTGAGGCATCCAAGTAGCACGGACGTAATCTCTTCGTTTTCGGCTGCTAAAAGCCGTATTAATGCCTATAACCATTAGATATTTTCGTTTCTTGATCGGCTCTGGTAGCAACAGATCATCAGAAATCGGGGATCCGGTAAGTATTGAATCTTACATTGCTCTAGCGGCAACTAGTTCCATTTCCAAGCTCGAAATCGTTTTATCTAACGTTCTGCATCCAAGAAAACCGCCAAGAAAAAAGTCAGCCTTCAAAAGTCAAACTTATTAATTACCCCTTATAACCCGAGTTTGAGTTTGAAAATCCAACGAAGCTTACATGACGACATTATGAGTTTTTGAAACTTCACGGATTATATCTTTCGAATCCCGCCTTACATCCTTCTAATGAGACATAAAAATCACGAAATATGATTAATACCCGGATGAGAAACATAAAAACGAAACGAATTAGATATGTTTATGAACTTGGTTACTCACTAATCTTGTGTCACAACCATCTGCAACGACTTGAAGCCGTTCATCTTTGGTTCCCGTTGGTCTTGATAGGCCTTTTGCTTCAGGCTCGATCCATATTCTAATACCAAAACGAAAACAATAAGCAGGCAATCCGTCATAAAACATATTGGGTATTTAAGAATTAACGGTGATCGTTATCTTAATGCTCCAAGATTAGTGAAACTAACAACGTAAGATCCTAAAAGATCGATACAGTCATTTGATGATTCGATCCATCATATGAAAGTTATAACCTTTGACTAACCCACATGGATTTTATGGACCTGAATCAATCTTGTTACTTTATATCAATGAACAATTGGTAAATAGGTAATCTAATCTTGAAATTGTGCCAATTTTGATGGACATTCTAAACAGAAATCTATTCCAAGTTTCATGGGAATTCAATCAATTTTGAATATGGAAGTGATGAAGTAGTACTGGTTTTGAGTCTTGGATTGCATACAATAGCAAGAAATCAATCAAAGAATACATCTTTCCAACAAATGGATCCAAAACCACATCAAGATCAGCAAAATTTATAAGATTCAAAGAAATCCCAGCAAACTTTTGCTAATTATTTCATTTATATATTACAAAGTGTTAAGTCTAATTATTGTATCCAAGATTTAATGTGGAAAGTCAAAGTTGTAAAAGTCAACATAGTCTTTGTATTGTAAATGTAAAAGCATGTTTTGCTTTCCTTAGTGGTTAAGTCTTGTTTAGATGGTTGTATAAATAGGTTTTGGCTTTAGGAATCTTGTAATTACGCAGAACCAGATTTGTGAGACTTGTGGCTAATCAAGATCTAGTTTCTCTCTCTAGTTCTTATTCCTAAATTGTCATATATTGTAAATTTGGCTTGATAGATTAGGATTTATTGATTAACAATTGGTATCAGAGCTAAACCAAACTTTTCAGGAACGATTTGATCATGATTTGAATTGAAATCTGAGTATTTTTGGATCGAAAATCAATATTGTTGAATTTTTTTTCAAGAAAACGAGTTTTGGTACTGTTCATCTGAATTTGTGTGTAAAATCGTTTTTGTTGTAAGAAAATGGATTCATTGGATGCGAATTGTGTTTAGGATTGATTCTTATTTGGTTTAAATCTCTTAATTTTGAACAAAATCAATTTCAATTTTCGATTTTTGAGATTTTCTTGAAAACGAGTTCGAACACTGTTCTTGAACAAAATTGTTTGAATTGTTGTTTTTAATAAAAAAAAATTTGATTCAGATCTTGTGATTAGTATTGTTTGTCGAAGATACTGATAAGTTTTTGAGTTCAAATTTACAGGTTTGAATCGATTTGAGAAAGAATCAGTCAAGAACTTGATTTGCACAAGTCCATCTTTGGTTTGCGCAAGTTCATCTGGTTTGCGCAAGAATCATCGAGTGCCATCTACGTTATTACGAAAAGTCCAGTTTGCGTATTCCACGGGTTCCGAAAAGTGTACTTTGCGCAATACATTGATCAATAGAATTGCACTTTGTGTCTTGTACTCTTCACGAAAAGCTACTTTGTGTTTCAAGGCAAATACGCAAAGTCACATTTGCGCATCCTTCAGCGTACGCAAAGCTCACTTTGCGCATCAAGGATAACACGCAAAGTTCACTTTGCGCATCAAGGCTCCTACGCAAACTTACTTTGCGTAACTCTCTGCTTACGAGAACCTGTCTTTGCGCATTACGTTGATTCCGAAAAGCTTGGTTTGCGCAACTCATTACTTACGCAAAACTCAATCTTGCGCAAACAGTGTCATTTCCATACTTTGTCAAAATTTTCAAAACTATAATATGTCCTTTAAATGTGAAATTTTTTTCTCTAGGGGCGCTGCCCCCAGACCCCGCAAGGGCGTTGCCCCTTGACCCCACTTGCTAACCGGGTAGCGGGACCCCCCGTGCTAAGTCTGCGGAGGGGGACAAAAGTTCTTTTTGTGAAAGATTTCAATTCAATCTGTTTTTTTTTATTTTCTGATATATAGTTTGGAACGATCATTCACATTAAGCTGATTACTCATTAATCATGGGATTTTTTACAGATCTTGAAGAGAAGATTGGAAAGGTGGAATTAGAGAAAATTAATTTGGGTCAAGCTATTGACTTTCACACGCAAAAATCTAGAGAGTATTTTGCAGAAGTTGTCAGACTAAAAGAAGAAATCAGTGTTTTAAAGATCATCAATGAAGATCTTCTGAAAAGATCTTCTGGGAAGAATGATGAGAAGATAAAGAGTTTGGAATCTGAGAACTCTGAGTTCAGAAAAAATATATCTGATTTTAAGCAAAAGCTTATTGAAGAAAAAGTTGTTTTTGAGAAAGAAAAGAAAGGATTTTCAACTAAGTTCTCAGATTTCTCAAGGAAGTGCTTTGAAGAAAAGAAGTCAGTGGAGCTTAAATGCATAAAACTTTCTCAACAAATATCTGATTTTGAGAAAGTACTTATTTTGGAAAGAGAAAAGTTTTCTCAAGAAAAGAAGGCCATAGAACAGAAGAATGTGGGATTCTTTAAAGAATTATCCGGCCAAAGAAATGAGTCAGAGAAAGGATTTGAAGAAGAACGATCAATCTTTGAAACTGAAATCAAAAGACTGACTTCAAAGTTATCTGAACTGTCTGCTACTGCGCTGAAAGAGCAGAAAACGAAGTCTGAGTTTTCTTCAAAGAAGATTGACCTGCTTGTGAAAGAAAGAGACAACTTTGCATCAAAGATCAAAGAGCTTGAAAAGTCTGTTTCAATTTCAAATCAAAATTTTGTCTTTTCACAAAGGTCAGATAAATATTTTAATAAGATTCGTCAAACTAACATTTTCTATGATCAATTTTTAGATGGTTCAGGTACATTTTCAAGAGGAAGAAGTTTCAAGAAAGAGAACCTGGTCTGGATGAAGAAATCAGTCAAAGATGACAAGACTGATGTACACAAAGCAAAGAAGAACAAAGAGCATAAAGGTAAACCTGACCTTAAATACTCAAAAGACCAATTATTCAGGTTTTCAGGTAATAAATTTTATTGTTCTTACTGCTGTACACATGATCATATTCACAAGACCAGTGATCATTTCTGGTATGGTTCTTACTCCATTTCCCCCCACACAAACTGCAACTAACATTTCTGGACCCAAATACCAGTGGGTACCAAAGAAGAAAACTGATTCTTTGTTGCAGGCACCTCACGTCAAGGGGGAGTAAGAAGATGATGGCTCTTGAGTAACTCATCTCAAGACCCGGACCTCAATGTCAAGATGATGGCTTTTGAACACAGCAGTTCAAAACACGCACCTTAATGTCAAGATTATGGCTTCTAAGCACATGAGCTTAGGACTCGTACTTCAACGGAGTTTGACTTCTAAACACAACAGTTTAGGACTCGGATCTCAGCGATAAAAAAGAACTTACTCCTGTGTTTTTGCATCCGATGGATATGATGGTCTACATCCAAAGAGAATTGATCTGATCTCTATCCTATACTTTTTTACTGATAGATTTCTCTGATATGATGGTCTACAATTCAAAAGGGAGTGTCTGATCTCTATCCTATTTTAACTGATATATATCTCAGATGCTTAATTTAAGGGGGAGTAAAGGTGATGACTTCTGATTACTTCAGATCAGAACTCATACTATAAAATGTTTTACTGCTTTATTTCTTTTATTTTTGAATAAATGATGTGAATAAAGTGGCTTCTGATCACATGACAGATCAGGACCCGTTTTTCAATGTTCAAAGAAGGATATTGTGCTAATATCCAGGGGGAGCTCAAAAGATATAAATCATTATATCATGTTTTGAGGGGGAACTTAAAGGTAACTATCTTCTGATCCTAGATCTCTGATTGTTTGAAAGAAGAACAACTTTCAAGCATGAAAAACGCTTTCTTAAATGTTCAAACCACTTCTTATTCTCAAAATATTTTATGAATTTAGAAGTGTGCTTTTAAATGTTTTTCCTTTTTGAGCTTAATGTTTAACTGACCGTGTGTTTCCAAAGATCAATACTCGTGTATTGTCTTTTCATATATTGTAAAGTATTCACACACATCGGTTCAGTATTTCTTTTGAATTTGTTATTACCATGTCTCATAACGAACCAATTTTTCGATGGTAATACCCCCGTTTGTTTTCAAAGTTGTTGAGCATTATTCTTTTTTTTTTTTTTTTTCATATTTGTGCTTTCATTGATATATTGTTTATATTCGTTTATATAAACAAATTTCCAATTCTTTGATACCCTAGCTATTTCATTTGATCTGATTTTAATCATTGTCAGATTCTCAAAATATTTCTATTCTTTCTTGATTATTCATTTATATAAAGTTTTGAGAAATCTTAAATGTTTAAAAAATGCTCAAATTTCATTTCTGATTCTTTGATGAGCATACACATACACTGACATATGATTTCTTGATCTTTTCATATCAAGAAAATCATTGACCAGCATGTACTTTTAGGAACATAGGATTCAGTGTGAGTGCTTAATAGATCTTCCATGGATTCAGAATAACCAGTTTTTCCTACCCTGTAAGAAATCCTTTGAGTGATTGAGGGGAGAGGGGTCTACAAGAATTGAGTGTGGGAGTGATTTGAGGTAAAATGGAAATGAGAGATTGGTTAGATGTGAGCTTATATGTTTAAAAGAAAGAGGGTGTGAGAACAGAGTTAAAAGAACATCAGAACTCTGCACCAAACATCTTTCTGAGCCGGGTAGCCACATTACTGATTGGTTCACATTTCTTTGGTGACCATCATTGAAATAGGCAAATAGCCCATGCCATCTCTTGCATTAACCCCACCAACTACTCATTCTTTTCTTAAAAAGAGAATGTTTCACATTTTCTACGGAAGCAGCATATAATCTATTGGTTCTTCTCTTGGAAGATACTGATATTGAAAAAGAAGGAAAGTTGCCCCACCTTCGACCCTTTCTCATGCACATTGAGTCCATGTACAATCATTGTTGTCTCAGTGATTTACAAACTTCGAGCCTTATGAAACACAATCATTGTGCTAATTCTTTCAAACACAAGCACGAGCACACAGAGAATTTGTGTTTTTCAATGATTGAATGGAAATCCTGGGGAGTCAACATCAAACCAACTCCTTATATTGTATATTCGTTGTACACAGTAACTTTGTGTTACTAACAAACATTCCTAACTGTTTCATTTGTTGATTCAGGGTTACCACTGTTAAGTATGTCTGAATTTGAAAAGATTCGGGTATATATCTTTCATGAATTGACGCCTCTCAGATCAAAGTGCACCGATTGTCAAAGGGGAGATTGTTTTTTGTTCACAAAGGAAGAAATCAAAGACTGAACTGAAATTGATGAAATTTTGATGATCATGTTGCTCACAATCATCAAAAAGGGGGAGAATTTTACAAAGATCAATTTCAATGCTATGAATTTCAAAGCTATGAAGATTTGACAAATTTCAAAGCTATGAAGATTTGACAAAGTGAAAAATGCTTCCGCTGATTTAAAGACAAAAGTTCTGAAGAAAGAGTGTTCAATGTTAAATCAAGATGATCTGTTAAAGATGTTTTTTCTGAAAACAGTCAAGATCAGAAGTTTCAAAGTTTGTTTCAAAGTTGTCAAAGATTTTCAGAAGTTTCAAAATTTATGTTTCCTGTTCAAGGCTTGTTGACTTTCAAAGCTTCAAAGAGAAAAAGACTTCCCAAGATTCTTCAAAGGCTGAATGACAGAAGATTGTGAAAGCTTCAAAGTTCAAAGTTAAAGAGACAAAAGCTGAAGATCAGTATCAATTTTTTATTAAATCTTGAATACAAAGGGGAAGATTGTTAAGTCTAATTATTGTATCCAAGATTTAATGTGGAAAGTCAAAGTTGTAAAAGTCAACATAGTCTTTGTATTGTAAATGTCAAAGCATGTTTTGCTTTCCTTAGTGGTTAAGTCTTGTTTAGATGGTTGTATAAATAGGTTTAGGCTTTAGGAATCTTGTAATTACGCAGAACCAGATTTGTGAGACTTGTGGCTAATCAAGATCTACTTTCTCTCTCTAGTTTCTCTCTCTAGTTTCTCTCTCTAGTTCTTATTCCTAAATTGTCATATATTTTGAGTAATTGGCTTGATAGATTAGGATTTATTGATTATGTTAAGACACAGTCTCATTGGATTCAAGATCATCCAAACTGAAGATCGCAATCTGAAGCTAAAGCCGAAAAGTCGACTCTCGATATTAAAGTCTATGTCTATTTGTAATAAATGTCAATGTAATTGTTTGTTTATTGTTCTAGTTAACTTAGTTTAAATATCTAATTCTATTAGATATTAGACTTAGTTAGTTTCTAGTTTCATATATTAGATTTAGTTATAATATAGTTTGTTAGTTAATATCTAGATATTATTCTAGATATTATTGCAAGTGGTAGATAGTGTGTTAGACACACTTGGTTAGATTAAGTGTATCTCAATCTCTCAAGATCAGATATAGATCACACACACAAACACACACAAGGTGTATTTGAGAGAAAACATAGAGAACACATCAAAAGCTTAATCGATCAACCTTGTAATCGTTTGATATATTCAATACAGGTTGGTAATCGTTATTGTGTCGTTGTTTCTATAAACTTGATAAGTATTGTTGGACCGACAGATTAACACAAAGATTTATCAAAAACCCAACATATTAGTACTCAATAGTTGCAAGAAATCAACCAAAGAATCCATCTTTCCAACAAATTGATCCAAACCCACATCAAAATCAGTAAAATTCACAAGATTCAAAGAAATCCCAACAAACTTTTGCATCATTATTTCACATATTATCACAAAGATTTATCAAAAAACCCAACATATTAGTACTCAATAATTGCAAGAAATCAACCAAAGAATCCATCTTTCCAACAAATTGATCCAAACCCACATCAAAATCAGTAAAATTCACAAGATTCAAAGAAATCCCACCAAACTTTTACATAATTATTTCACATATTATCACAAAGATTTTATCAAAAACCCAACATATTACTACTCACTACTCAATAAATGCAATATAAACCCTCTTTTTTTCTAATTTTTAAGTAGTGGGTGGGGTCAAATAATCAATTAACACAGATAGAAAGAAAACCTGTCGGTGAAGAGCATTCCGGCAAAGAAGCAACCGGTACACAAAAAAAGTGTCAACTGCTTTGACATCACCTTTCTTGAATTCAACTCTCTGTTCTTCCAAGACATTTTTTCATAATCTTTTCGAAACCCCAATTAAGAAAAAAGAATAAGCAAACTAACTTATAAATCACAAACCCATTTCAAAGATCAAGTGAAATCAAGAACTTCAAATTCTCAGATCCAAGAATCAAGATTTCAACTTCAAACTTCAATCAACAACTTAAATCAACAAAAGGGTGCCCTAGATCAACGATTTTGTAAACTGGGTAGTTGAGTTTTGATGGATTGAGTAGTGTTCATAACAAGAATCAAGAAAATTAGTGGTTCTGAAACTCCAGATGTTTTTGCTGTTGCCATTTACATCAAAAATTCCTGAAATAAAAAATGATAAAACCTCACCTCAAACCTTAATTTACATTAGATCGCAAAGTGTACTGAAATAAAAAAGAGAAGATAAATCAAACCTTATTCAAATCATCGAAGGATGCAGGTTGAGTCAACCTTGGGAGAAAGCATCCACGGTGGTGACAACGGCATCGTACAAGGTTTTTGAAGAGGAAGTGAACGATGGTTTGGGTTTCTGGTTGGGTTTTTGGTTCTCCATTTCAGCAAGTATGGGCTGAGACGTGAAATAAGAGGAAAGCGTGGGGAGCTTGTACTTTAAGTATGGGCAAAGCTTGTATTTTAGTAAGGGTCTTGTTTGAAAATATTTGCATTAATGAGTTGTACATTGTGCACTCTTATTTGTAATTAGAGTTTTTCAATTTTTATGCATAAAATTGTTGTACATCATGCTTAAAGACTTGTTTTTAAGACATTTGGTGTAAATTTATATTAAGGTAGTATAGATATATGGTATGAACTTTTGTGTTTTATTTTCTTTATTACTCATTTTGTCGTTCAATATATAACAGGACATTCAAAAAGATAGGAACCACGCTGCATTGTACCAACCGTTTTTATATGCCTGTGACTAGCAATATTCCAGAAAACACTTGCCTACCTATTGTTGTTGCAACTATTTAAGAAGTTGAATATGAGTTATATTAAGTTGCATGGCAATTGTCCAATTTTGTGCGCGTTTTTTAAGGAAAGTAATTATGGGCCATATAGAAAATAGAAATATTTGAGCTATTAATCACATTCGTAGCTATTAACATAGTTTTGACGATACTCTAGTTAGTTTTTTTTTTTTTTTTTCAGAAAAAAAAAACTAGAGTATCGCCAAAACTATGTTAATTGTTATAGATTTGAAAAAATGAGAAGATTTTGTTGTAACATTTATTTCAAAATAGAAAAAAGAAAAAAAGAATGTATAGAAACCTTCAAAATTGGAGAGACCTCTAAAACTTAATATCGAGGAGAAATCTATATTATTTTAATTGTTTCCACTAATGAGTTTGAATTTGTTATAATTTTTTAAAAAGTTTTTTAAAAATGTATTGGAAAAATGAATTTATAAAATATTTTAATAATGTAATTATTGTTGGAATCCTTGAAATAGATTTAGTCATTGGAATTGGAAGCAAGTGTTTTTAGAGATTTTTACTTTTAATATTTTATTCTAGAGAAAATTATAGAATATATGTTAGATGCACTTAAATGGGTTTTTTCCCTCGTCAATCTAATGGTAGCGCTGAAATATCCGCATAAAATCCAAACTAATAGATAGTTGCTTAAACTTTTGTCCAAGTTATTTAAAGGATATAAAATTAAGTCAATATCAACCTTAGAATCCACTTGAACGAACCTTACACACACTGACAATCAAGGTTAATAATTTAGCATATAGAAATTAGAAAACTTGAATTTTCAAAATTTTATTATGAGTGTTTTGATTTATAGGACTTGTTTATATTATTTCAAAGGGGAAAATATAACCTCTTTTGAACTTAATTGTATTTGATATGTTGCCAAGGTGTTCTCACATATGATTAGAACTATACTTTATCAATGGGTTATGTTCTTTTATGGAGTGGGTTCACAATTAAAAAGATATTGTGATAGGATTTCATGTTAAGTTGTCAACATATATATCATAACACTACTAGAAAAAGGGGTATAGTGACGGAATTTAGCGACGACCTCAATCCGCCGCTAAATAGGGAGGGATTAGTGACGGATAGACCACAAAACCATTCCATTGTTAATTCGTCGCTTTTGGATTGGTACATGAATCACTTTTAAAATAATTATACATATCAGATTATTGTTTTAACCTTGATACATGATATCTTGTGTATGTAGGATAAGTTCAAGTAGGACCCAACAGCAGCAGGAGGGAGGGGTGTATGATGCATGGGTCCGTACCATGCACAATATGTACGGGGACTGGATGAGGGGTGCACACGAATGGGCCGCATAATGGCTTTCCAAGAGAATGGGGTATGGTGGGACGGTCAAGACATCGTCCCTATTATATCACACCACCTTCCCTGGATCGCAGATACGTATTGGCACCAGATAAATGATCAGGTTTTGATCTTTATTGTGAGATTTGTACATTACCTTTGGTTTATACCGACTTATGTGTTATTTTTATAACAAGAATGGGATACCGACCATTTGAGAGCCCAGTCTAGGTCTGGTAGGCCCAATCGGGTGACCTAGTTTGAAGGGGAGGTCATCCAGGCACACCGAGAATCGATCAGTGTTGCACATCATCGACGCCAGATGGTATAAGTCTACATTTTTTTGAATATGTAATTAGATTTATATGTTTACTAACAATTTAGCTTAATTGTCTATTGTAAAGAGAGACATAGGGTCGTGAGCCGAGTTCTTTATAAGGTGTTTGAGCGGATCCACTACTCGAACTGGAAGGTCACACAGGGTTCGTCTGGCCCACCTACTGATCCTCCAGTTTTCGTTTACCCTAGAGCGGTGGTAAGTTTTCTAAAACCATTATTTTGTTTTATAGAGTCGTTTGGTGGGTTAAAAGTAATATATTTTAATGAACGTAGTGATGCTATTATTTTGGGCTAGCACTGTAGAGCAGACGTTAGGCTATGGCTAAGTAGATAGGTTGGATATGTTACAACCGTTATGTTGCTGAAATGTCTACAAATATAAGTTCACCTATTTTTCTTTTTGGTAAACCATAGGAGAGGTTTCGAGAACTTAGATATGAGGCGCAAACTAGACAAGATCCTGACACCCCTTCTCCTGATGAGTCATCTCTTTGGGAGCAGAGTGTCGGAGGACGGAGGAAGGACTGTCTTTTTGGGTTTAGGATCTCTTAGGATCCCTTTTATGCTATGACCGGTGATTGTGGTAGCAGCGTTGAGAGATCATCCGTAATTGGATCAACAGTAGATGTATATGTTGGTTATATTGTTATGTATCATGTTGTTACTTTTCATTGCCAACAAATACGAATTTTTGTCAAATATTGAATATTTACAGGTAGCTGAGTTGTGAGAGAAAATAGCTAGGATGGAGGAGGAAGCGAAGAATTCGAAGCTGCGGGAGGAACACTATTTGGCCTAGTTGGAGATTGAATGGAAGCGTAACGCTGATCTAGAGGCCCAATAGGTGAGACATGTTGTAACAACCCGAAATTTTGGTAAGTAAACTCCAAGTTATCTATTTTTCTTCCCTTAAGAATGTTGGTTATTTAGTATTTTAAGTTGTACGCGTTCTGGCATCTAATAGGTGAGAAAAACCCTTCTATACATGAAAGTCAGTTTTGGTCTTGGTATATGCCCGACGACTGTGCTTGGCGATAGTACCCTCAAGCACAACAGTTTGGCAATATCGCAGAGATGGATACGTCTCGATACATACCTGGCGATTGTGTCTATTGTGTCTGGTGATAATGCCACTAGCACAATGGCCTGTCAGGTCGCTGAGGGTGTAGAGGTCATGGTACTTATGGGGGCGATAGTGCCCTACGATTGTGCCATGCTGTCAGGATCGCTGTCAGCCATTCCGGGTTTAAAACCCCCAAAACTGATTTATTTTTAGGGAGACGCATTTCAAATCAGTTCCAAACACAATTTTTTCCAATCTGGACGATTTTCACACCACTTCCTTCTTTCTTCATTTATTTCGATTTGAAAGCTTCCAAAGGCATTTATTATTC
The DNA here is from genome assembly GCA_023525745.1 of Arctium lappa. Classification (NCBI taxonomy): domain Eukaryota; kingdom Viridiplantae; phylum Streptophyta; class Magnoliopsida; order Asterales; family Asteraceae; genus Arctium; species Arctium lappa. The sequence continues at coordinate 11,690,984 of CM042056.1, read as the reverse complement.
ATCTCCTAGGGTTTTCTAGCATCCAAATGTGAAGAACTCAAGTCTTGACCAAGCTTCAAGTCTCATTCTTGAACTCTAGGGTTTTCACCAATTTCTAGGTTTTCTCTTAAAAACCTAGCATGTGAGTTCACTTCTTTATTTATTAAACTTCATTATGATTAATCTTGATATTCTTGACAAGTGTTGAACTTTAACTTGAATCATTTAATCTAACCTAGCTTTATTTGATGTTATGGGTAGTATTTTACCTAAAAAGGGCTTTGAACCTTAAAGGTGGATAATTGTTAGTTTCATATATATATATATATATATATATATATATATATATATATATATATATATATATATATTATATATATATATATATAAAAGTTGCAAATGAGAAATTTATGTTATATGTGACCATTAAATAACATTATGGACTTATATTAGGTTATATCACTTTATATGATGACTTGCTATATGTGGATATAATTGAAGGAGATCAAGAAGAAATGATTGAGTATTTATATACATTGGAGTCTTTGCATAACTTAAATGTTAAAAATATGCATATATGCGGTGCTATCGGATCCTAATCCTTATGCATGAGGATTATGTGAATTGATGAGATGATGATGATTATGTTGACTCTATGAATTGCTAGTAAGTAGCCACTAAAGATCCATTGAGATTTTTGAGGTGAAACTTGTCTAGAGGAGTGGGTAGGCACTATGGTTCAAGAGTCCTTAAGGTGAAACTTTTCGGAGTAGACACTAAAGGTATATGAGGGTTTGAGGTGACATCAAGAGTGGGATGTGAACTAAAACCATGAATCTGAGGCGTGTCCCACAAACATCATTAAATGGCAATATTTTTGTGTTCCCACCACCATGATGGAAACTGGTCTCCCCCTGTCATCGAGAGATGATCCTTGTGTATAATGTCCAGGTTGGGGCGAATTTGAAAATTATGGTACATGGTATTGTACTACAATTGCAGATCAGGTAACATTTGAATTACTACATTCATTGTGTGTGATCTCACTAGTCGTCAAACCTAATTCTTGTACTTGGTTTATGTGTTTTTTCAGTTCCCACTAGTGGTGGATCTAAGATTGTCTGAGAGCCCTTGCTTTTGCTATTAAAGGCGTCAAAGGTAAAAACTTTTGGGCTATTTTGGAGATATAGTGACACTAGACAGTTATTTATGTTTGATATTTTAATGATTGTGCTTAAGTAGCAAACTTTCTCTTCTTGGGTTTAAGTTGTTTATAAATTATGGAAGTTTTTAGTCGTTCAAAAGGTGTTTACTTGTTCTAAATTTTTAGGGTGTTACACATGTTACCAGTTAGCTGAGCATGTCACTTTGTCGCAACGGTTTACTGCTTTTATGCGGCTGCAGGGATACATTTCCCCTTTCTCGGCCCACCCGCCCCCTAGTTAGATTGTGCTCCTGTATGGTATTTTAATTTGAATTGTATAAATTTGGAATTTTGAATTTGTTAGACTGTTTTGGTTTGTTATTTTTAATGTTTTGTATAAAATATACAGGAAATACTGATTTTTCATTTATTTATTTTTTTTAAATTAAAAAACCCAGCGATGGATTTCTGTCGCTAAAAGTGGGTGGGTGCTTCCCTATTTTGTCGATAAAAGTTTGTCGCTAATAAGGTCAGTCGCTATTATTGTACGTCGCTAATCTGGTTGTCGTTAATAGTTCCCGTTGCTAATCTTCGCTAATGGTGTATGTCGTAAAAAGGGTTCGTCGCCATTCATTGTTGTATTCCTTCATTGATAGCATCTCTCACGACCCTTTGTCCCACAGACTATCAGCGACGGATCAACGACATAATTCGTAATTAGCGACATATTAGCGATGGTTCTGTTCATCGCCGATAGGACCGAATTTTGTAAGGTAATGATGATAAGGTAGCATGCAAAGAGATAAACATAACAATAAGGAGACAATAGAGTTTTAAAGGTTGAAATTATATAGTGCAATGACTTTATAATAATTTATATATATATATATATATATTTTATGATGAAGGCTACACGAATTGATCAACTTTGTTCCAACATGTGCCACTTAATTAGGGTAATTATATCTAAAAAAATGATACATGTGATTATGTGAATATGTGATCTCTATTATTTAACCTCTCATAAATTTATTAACAAGTAATTTTTCTTAACTCAAGAGTTGAAATCACTATTAAATGGAAGACTTTTACTTATGGAAATTTCCTTTGGAAATTTGTCGTTAAAAAGGTAATTTGTCATAACCTTGTCACAAAAGTTGGTGGGTAAATTGTTGTTGCATGAGATAAAGTTTATTAACCAGACGTAGGTACATTAACTTTGTGTTCTCGAATTTGAGGAGAAAAAAAGTGAAAAAAAAAACAAATGATGGAAAAAGATTTTTTTTTACTTGTGTTCTCGATAGCAGAGTAAAATAAAGGAAACAAACTTTCATGTTCTTGAATCGAAGAGAAATGAAATGATTTTTCGATTAATGTTCTTGAACATGAGAGATGGAAAGCGGAAAGATGACATTTTTACAAATATTTTTTAAATTATATACTTTAAAATGAAAGATTGTGTAGTTTTGTAATTTAATAATCTTTTTAAAAAGTTTTAATATCTTCCATTTTCTTTCATTTCATCCCGTATTTATGATTGAAAGTTTGAGAAAAAAAACTTATCATTATTTTTCTTCCATTTCATTTCTTTTTTCACATAATTTTTTTTTTCTAATAGTCGAGTTTAATTTCACTTTCCTCATCTTTTTCGTCTTTTTCGTTTTCTTTCCTTCCTAAAGTAAGTTTCGAGAACACAACATAAGGTGGCGTTTGGTTCGCAGATTCTGAAAGAATCCGATGGAATTGGAATGTTGAATTCCATTGACCAAATTTCATTCATTTGTTTGGTTCATTCTTTTTCACGAAACAAATATTTAAATTCCATCAATTCCACAAATGAGGGAATTTAACATTATTTAACCACTACAAGGTATTTTGATGGAATGAAATTCTTATTTTTCATATACCACATATGCTCTCAATCCAATATAACCTAATCACCGCCGACAACCGCCGATCTGAACCACCTCTGACCACCGACCACCGCCGATCTGAACCACTGTCGACCACCGACCACCGACATTCTAAACCATCGTCGTTCTAAACCACCACCGACCAATGTCGTTCTGAACCACTGCCGACCACCACTAAGCACCGCCGACCATTGCCGATCTAAACCACTACCGACCATCGCCGACCATCGACCATCGTCGTTCTGAACCACCGACAATCATCGACCATCGACCACCGCCGTTCTGAACCACAGCCAACCACCGATCACCACCGATCTGAACCACCGCCGACCACATGCCGTTCTGAACCACCGCCGACCACCACCAACCGTCTACCATCGACCACCGTTGTTATAAACCATCGCCGACCACCGATTACTGCCGATCTGAACCACCGTCGACCACCGCCGTTCTGAACCACCGCTGGTCACTGCCGTTCTGAACCACCGCCAATCTGAACCACTGCCCACCGCTGATCTGAATCACCATCGATCTAAACCACCACCAACCACCGTCGATTCGAACCACCGTCGACCACATCCGATCAGAACCACCGTTCTAAACCACCAATTTGAACCACCGTTACAAATAAAGTATTTTTAATGGCTATTTTATTAAAGCATGTTTTGTTTATAAAAATTAAAATTATCAAAAAGGGTATTCTGGTCATATATCAACATTTCATTCTAATTTCAAAGCTACATTCTGTGAACCAAATAGACAAATTCCAAATTTTTTAACAGATTTCATTCCAATTCTGTCAACCAAACAGACAGATTCCAATTCCTTTAACAGATTTCATTCCAATTATGTCAACCAAACAGATGATCAAACCTGACAACATTTCATTCTAATTCATTCAAAATTAAATTTCTTTGATAAATTCCATTTCATCCAAAAATATTATGCGAACCAAACGCCACCTATGGGTGTTATTAATCAAGGGAAATAAACCTTTGGGACAAATGATAAGCCCAACACTATTTATAATTGTTGCATATAGACCGTGATAGCCTTTAATTCAAACACATCAACGAACAAGGCAAGGTTTTTTTTTTTTTTGGAGTAAATTCAACTAGGTCTATTTTAATAACATTTTTCCAACTGAGTTATATTTAATATTTCCTCAAATTTCAAATGTTGAATTTTATGTTTGATCAATGTTTGGTTTTAGATTTATTTAAAAAATCATGTTTGTTGTTTAAAAATATAAATTTTGAATTAACCATGTGAAACCATGTAAAAATATAAATTTTAAATAGCCGCTTTTGATTATGAAATAAATTAGATACATCTCATTAAGGTTTGTCTGAAGTCTATATAATTAATCAGTCCCCAAACACAAATAAAATTGGGCCCCAAATATAGAAGACCTTTTAATTTTATAGAAAATTATATTGAACATGCTAATAGACGACTTTGATATTATACTAACTCTGGTTTAATTCAATAACGAATTAACGATCTTTGTGAGTTCTTTGAATTAAAACAAATATTAAGTAAAGTTGATTTAACAGACTCGTGATTCTATACAAAATTAACTGAATGAACCTAACAAATACTATATTTACTAACAATTGCATTGTTTGTTTTAAGTTGTTTTATATTTGTTTAATACATCTGTTGCAACTTTTGGGATATCTGATGAGCCTAAACACTAGTATTTCATAAACATGAGATGCGGCGAACTGGATTCCTTAAATCCCAACTAATCACAACCTTTTGGGAATCCCCACCAGGTATCTAAATCAACCCTTCTAATTTGTCAACGCCTTAAACCCTTAATTCTAATGATGAAATCTCTACATGCATTATTTATATATTATCATAAATCCCTGTTTCTTAACTTGTCTCCCAACCATTATATAATCTCTACATCCATCATCATCACTCCACAAAATATATCATCAACAAAACATATAGGAAATTAAAACAATTCCACTGTCGGAGATAAATATTTCAAGTTACAATGCCTGAGATTGAAGGTTCTCCGGGAACCTCCATGCATGGAGTCACCGGCCGGGAACCAGTTCTGGCCTTCTCTGTGGCGTCTCCCATGGTGGCCACTGATACCACCGCCAAATTCGACCTCCCGGTGGACTCCGAACACAAGGCCAAAGTCTTTAAACTCTGGTCATTTGCAAACCCTCACATGAGAACCTTCCATCTCTCCTGGATCTCTTTCTTTACCACTTTCGTCTCCACTTTTGCAGCGGCTCCGCTGGTTCCGATCATCCGAGACAACCTCAATCTCACGAAAGCCGATATCGGAAACGCCGGGGTCGCGTCGGTTTCCGGTAGTATTTTCTCCAGGCTGGTGATGGGTGCTGTGTGTGACATGTTGGGACCTCGCTACGGCTGTGCTTTCCTTATCATGTTGTCGGCACCCACTGTGTTTTGCATGTCATTCGTCGCTGACGCTAGTGGCTACATAGCCGTGCGGTTCATGATCGGGTTTTCTTTGGCTACGTTTGTGTCGTGCCAGTACTGGATGAGTACCATGTTTAACAGCAAGATTATCGGGCTTGTGAATGGGACGGCGGCCGGGTGGGGGAACATGGGTGGCGGAGCGACGCAGCTCCTGATGCCGGTGTTGTTTGAGATCATCAAGAAGGCGGGGGCGACGCCGTTCACGGCGTGGAGGATAGCGTTTTTTATACCTGGGTGGCTTAATGTAATAATGGGGATATTGGTGTTGACTCTTGGCCAAGATTTGCCCGATGGTAATCTTGGTGCTCTTCAGAAGAAGGGTGATGTTGCCAGAGATAAATTCGGCAAGGTACGTAACACACATTCATACCTACTTAAATTATGTAGGGTTCACGTCCGATGCCGATTATTATATATGCTAATTAATTTGGATTATTATTTTTTTGGATTTTTAGATTTTATGGTATGCTGTGACAAACTATCGGACATGGATTTTTGTGCTTCTCTATGGCTACTCGATGGGTGTCGAGTTAACGATCGACAACGTGATTGCAGAATACTTCTACGACAGGTATTATATAATTTATTTTTTAGTATGAAGTATAAACCACATTTTTATCCATGTTTAAATAGATTGATTTAGATATAAGTTTTGACATAAATATAAATCTTGTACTTTTCTGATATACACTAAACTATCAGATTTATTTATAATGCAAAATTATGTGTTATATATTTATTACGCAATTAATTAACGTTTTATTTATTTAATCATAGATTTGATCTAAAGCTTCACCTAGCCGGAATCATTGCGGCCGCCTTCGGAATGGCAAACCTCTTAGCTCGACCCTTTGGCGGGTTCACATCTGACTACATGGCGAAACGATGGGGGATGCGAGGTCGACTCTGGAACCTATGGCTCCTCCAAACCGCCGGCGGTGTTTGTTGTATCTTCCTCGGCCTAGTGAACTCGCTGCCGTTAGCCATCACCTTTATGATCCTCTTTTCCATCGGAGCACAGGCAGCATGTGGAGCCACGTTCGGCGTCATTCCCTTCATTTCCCGGAGGTCACTGGGAATCATCTCAGGGATGACCGGTGCCGGCGGAAACTTCGGATCAGGGCTAACCCAGTTGATATTCTTTGCGAGTGCATCATTCTCGACGGCGAAAGGATTGTCTTACATGGGTATCATGATAGTAATTTGCACAATTCCGGTGAGTTTTGTTCACTTCCCACAATGGGGAAGCATGTTTTTTCCGGCGAGTGAAGACGTGGTGAAAGGCAGCGAAGAGCATTATTATGTTTCGGAGTGGACGGAGGAAGAGAAGCAGAAAGGGATGCACCAAGCAAGTGTGAGGTTCGCCGAGAACAGTCGGTCGGAGCGTGGTGGGAAGGTGGCGTCGGCGGCAACTCCACCTAATAACACCCCCAACCATGTTTGATTAATTTCTAGCAATTTTAAGATGTTTCTTTGATGAAATAACTGCATTGCTGTTTGAATACTATAAAACAGTGGCAAAATAGTTGAAAACGTAAATTGTAGTTTTATAGTTTTCTTATCACATGTTTGATAAAAAAATTAAAAGAAAAGTTATATAAATATTATCATATCCTTATATATATGCCGTTGAAAAAGCCCTCTTTTTAGTAGTGGCTGACTGATGATGTCTCGCTCTCATTTTTACCTAGAAGCAAGACAGTTTTGGGGATGTTGTGGAATATCATATCTACATAGAGTTCTGGTTAAGGCTTCCTCTCTCTCTATATATATAGAAATGAAGTAGACCTTAGTCGAATTTACCCAAGACCCAAAATAAACTCTAACGTCTTTATAATGCGGAAACGATCAACGGAAGTAATAATCAACCATAAAATTAAACCTAACTTGACGGAAATCTTAAGACAGAAAGACGACATCGGATTTATGTGGAAAACACAATACGGGGAAAAAACCACGGGGCGGAGGTCTGAGAAAATGTAGAAAACGATGAAGATAATTTTATTGGTCTACTTTTCGAAAGCTATACAAAAACTAGTACATATATTGATGGCAGGGTCGTACCTGGAGGAGGACGGCACGGGCGCACGTCCAGGGCCCAAAAATATTAGGGGCCCAAATTTATTTGTCAATATATAGTAGTAGTCCAAAAAAAATTATTATATTAAAGAGACCTAAAAAAAATTGTAGCATATTATAAGAGGCAAAAAGAATTTAGTAGATAATAAGGGTCTAAAAACATATTAACTAATTATATTGAAGAACTAAACAAAAAAATAATAATTGGCCGTTTGTTATATCTTATTGCTTTTGCCTCTTAAAATTTAAAAAGGTCCAATAGCAATGCTATTGGCTATTGTTATCTCTATCTGATTGACTGTCCTCGTTCTTCAACAATTCAACAGATATCGACTTTAAGCTCACGTGCTTGTTGTTGCTATATGTTTTTGTCGGATATTTTTATCCATTTATGCTTATCAAGACTATTGCTATTTGCTTATGTAGTTTAGATCATTGCTTTTGTTGACTATTGCTATATATTTTTGCTTCTCTGGATGATCTTGTACTATTGTTTGACGACTTATATATTGTTCTTATGAGTTATGACGTGTTACATGGTTTTGTGATTAATAAATAAAATTTTCTACTAAATGTATTCAGTAATATCTCTTATATATGTCATGTTCTATAAACTTGTAATCCTAACATCATATCTAGTAGAGCAAGAAAAGAAAGAAAAGAATATTCAAATATTTTCATCAATTGTTTGACTTCTTCATCTTTCATTTGGATTACACTACACACCACAATATTATATTTAAGTGCTCAAACAACAATTCATTGAACTTGTAGATTATAGGTTTCATTATTATATATTCTTATTTAATCTTAATAAATCAACATTCTTCCATATTCTTACTGATCCTCATTTCTCTATATGTCTAAAAAATATTGATAATATTCTCTATCATTGATTCTCTCGATTAATTCTTCTACACAAGTTCTCTTTTTGTATCAAATAACACATATTTATTGTTACAAACTAAGAAAAATCTTACCTTTTAAAAAACTTACCAACCATAGTAGATGGTCAAACTCATATCTATATACTAGAACTTCAAAACTATCTTTGTTTTTAGTACATTATACTCTTGGTTGCTAATTATCTAATAAGGAGTACATAAATCTTAAGTACTTCCTTGTCTATATATACTAAAGAAGAATAAGGGGTTGTTTACCAAATGTTTACCCGGGTAATTAAGCACTTACTAAGTTATATTACCTTAACCGATGAATATGGTATAGACTGAGAATCTTACCGGGTAAGGGAGAAAACAATGACCAAAAGTCTTACCCGGTAAGTGAGGGCAACGACTCTTACCTGGTTAGCGCTTACCGGACAAATTGTTGCATAGAATGTCGTTTTAATGGACTAAAATCTTACCCGATAAGGTAAGGGATAGTGTTGCATTTTATCGATTAGCGCTTACTGGATAAGTATTTAGGTAAAAGGCCCCTAAGATTTCTTTCCTCCATAAATTATTAGCATTTATTGTATTCAGTTTTTTTACTAATGAAAAATATCTATTGAATTTTTTGGAGGGGCCCTAATTTTACATTCGCCCAGGGCCCATAATATGTCAGGAACATGCCTGATTGATGGAAGAGTTGTGCATTGTAATACCGGTGTGTCTCTTGGAATTTAAAAACTGGCGATAAGGCTTTGGACTTTCCAAACCCTTTGGACTTTCTTCTATTCATGATTATTGAAATCCATATTCATGCATAATAATTTGGAGAAATTCCCATGCATGACTTTTTGGAGTCAATATATTTACAAACATAGTTTAATTTTACAATTTGATTTGGAATAAATACCCTATGGAAGTAAGGACAATATGAGAAATAAAAAAAGTAGTGACCTAAGAAAAGATATAGATTTGGGCACTACCAAACATTTTGCTTCTTTTGAACTTTCTTACTCCTAGCTTTCTATCTCTTGCTAATGTTTCTTCCCTGAACGTGTTCCTTCTTTTATGTTTTATGTGCCTTTTGTAGTCGGCATGCCGTGGTTAAAAAAAAGGGGGGAAATCCCATTTTGATTTCCTAGTCACAGTTTTTGGTTATTCCACTGATATTAAATAAGAAGAATCCACTTTTCTTGCACCAAGAGATAGAAAGCTCATGTCACCCAAAAGTTCCGCAATCAAACAACTCTTTGGACCTGGTGCCTACAAAGCTCTTGCATTCTATTTATTTACGTTGTCTCTACCATGCATCTACTAACGATGCCCATATTCAATCACATATATAGTTAGCATCATAATAGAACACCTTACATCCTACATCCTCTACCAAAATGAAGTCTTTTGGATGTGTATTTAGCCACACCATTACCAGAAAGGATAATCTAAAACATGTGACTGAGCAATCCTAAATGCTTATACAGTGTAACACCCTCGAAAATGAACAGATCAACTAATTTAAAACTTCCAAATTTTACAACAAAAATGATATAATCTATTTTACAATCATCACATGAGACACCTCGAAATAATATTGGATTTAACTTTAACAACTAAAAGGTCAAATCTCGCTGAAAGACTAATCAAAGTTAGGTGTTACTAAAACCCCAAAATATCAGTTGCTCTTATCAACGACTAACGCGGAAGACTTCATCAAGCTACTCACCCTTGCACAAACTCTTAGCACTCAACACTTCACCAAACGCTAGAACATCTTCCCCCATCCGGAACCTGATGCACATGACGACAAATAAAAAGGTTAGGCTAACGCCTAGTGAGTTCAAGAGTTTACAACATGAAATAACTATATTTGTTAAAGGGAAATAAAGTAATTTAAATCACAGACTCTCTGACAGATTTACTTTAAACAACAAACGACACCATTTTTCAAAAGTACATCTTTAGAACAAAGAACCTAGCATGAACCTTCTCTCGTAAAGATCACTTTAATCTCAAACACAATCAAAACGTGAATAGTAAGCAAAGCTCTTAATTTATAAAAATATGAAATAAAACTTTACTTCTCGAAATCCTTCAAACGTGGACGGGGCATAAAACACAACCCATAAATCTTGAGTAAACAATTCCCCATAAGTAAAACGTCACCGAAAACATGGATAATAAAATAACACAAATAAAATACCCAAATAGCACCTTCCGGTGACGGGGGATACCCGATTCCATTGTACGTGGAGGAACACAAAGTTAAACCACATAACTATGTTGTCGAACTACACCTCAGATCGTGACCGTATTGCCTGCTCTGCCGAGCTACACCTCCAGTCATGACTATATTTCAAGTCTCCACCACACTGTATCCCTTATTGCCTGCTCTGCCGAGCTACACCTCAAGGATACGCGATCTTATTGCCTGTTCGGTCTCTAGGGAGTTTCATCCTCAGGGTGCCCACTTGACCCTTAGTGCCTACTCCCTATCAGTCAAGATAGGAACCTCAGCTCCGTACTTGATAACACATGATGTCTAACCCTCGTGCACAAGAATTAGAACATCAAACTCCAAACCCAAGGTCCCGGAGTACAACCCATAAAGGTTCCTTTCCGCAAAACAACCAGGACAACACCAATGCCAACACGACATTATTTCCCAAGGTGAGAATCCCAAGAGTCCTCACCGATACATAAAACTAACTTGCGTGCCTATGGATCCAATGCAGCACTGTCTAAAATACATGACTCCAAATGAATGACTCACGCACCCAAAACATGTATTCTCCAAAATAAAATGTAATAAATGCAACTCACACCCCAAAGCTCCACTTAGGTTATTAAACCGGACAAAAGTCCCAAAGACCTGACAAAGCCGAAATCCGACATAAAGACCCAACAATTACGTAAATCTCCAATGGGCGCCAATATAAACATCAAAACACGCTTGACCAACATTTATGGAAATACTACGACTCAAGAGTAAATAACGCAAAACTCCTCGTTGGTTGAAACAAACGTTTTCCAAATGAACTTATTCTATTCGCGATACCTAAAATGACTCATAGTACCATGATATGCATTTTCCAACGGTTTATAAAATCGTATGCACCAAATGGACAAATATATAAAATGGCCTCCATTTATCTCTTACATCATCAAATAAACATGTTAACATGATTTATTTATCAAAATGCCCAAAAAACTCAAAGATGTGCGTTACATAAGTTTATAAAGTTAAATATACCTAAATAACCAAAACTTATCAGCAATTAACAATTTAGTGTAAAACACAAACACTTTTAAAATAAGCATTTTGGCATGTACACCATTTTCACAAATCAACTTGAACTCACCTTGCTAGATTTAGGCTAAATCTAGATTTTACTCCACTTTAAGCTTCCTTGAACAAACTTGAATCCTCAAGCCAAAACCTCCAAAACCTAGATCCATAAATTTCAACCATAAATAATCAAAATCAACCACAAAGAAACGTTCCCCAAACATTAACTTGAAGACCTCAATTGATACCGAAACCCTAACTTCCATAACTAAAGAGAATGGAGGATTACTTTAACCCAAGCTTGAATCCACCAACCAAAACACCTCTACTTCACCAAAATGGTTACAAACTTCCAATCTATGAAAGGAAGAACAAGGGTGGATGAAACCCTAGAAAACTTGATCAAGAAGATTTCAAACCATAAATACCCATATTTAAACATTTAGAAACATTCTCCAAACATTATATACCAAAATCCCAAACAAGGTCAAAACCCTAATTCCTCCAAGACCATCAACTCCGAGATTTGAGATACCAAACACTAAGAAACCACCAATGGAGCATTTATAACATTATTTCAAGAAAGCTTACAACTTAAGATGATGAGACTTTCCAAGAACACCCAATCCAACACTTCAACCTGAGCTCCCAACCGTTGAACTTGATGAGGAAGATGGAGGTTTTGTGATTCAAGATCCCAAGTAGCTAGATGGTGAATAATCATGTGGTTTGAGGAGGAAAAAACCCCCAAAATGGGTTAGGGTTCGGTTTTGGTGTTTGGGAGAGAAAAGGGAAGATGATGGAAGTGAGAAATGAGAAGAAATGGTGAGAAATTCGGACATTTAGGGAACCAGACATCGCGCGCGACCTTGCCACGCGATAGTGACATTGTCACTATCGCGGGGAATGTACCGCGAGTGGTACACCCCCGGCGATTGAGCCACGCGATAGTGACACATGTCACTATCGCGAGTCACAATCGCGCCACTCGTACCGAGGCCAGAAAAAGGTCAAAACTCGAGATTCTCGCATGGATCGACTCAAGGTTCGAAAGCACAACATTTCCCACCCAAAAAGATAGGCGAAAGGCGGAGAGATTGCCAACGAAGGGCTGAAACTTACTTACGAAAAACAGGGTGTTACAATCCTCCCAACCTTAGAATGATTTCGTCCTCGAAATCTAGATTTCCAATGAAACCTTGCCCGCAGAAGGATTTCCTTTAACCCTTCCTCCAGCACCACTATGATGCCCCTTGCACTGATACACGCCAACCGCCCTCATGGGCACATTACACTCATGACCGAGCGAACACTTAACTCACCAAAGTAACCTTTACCTACAAGATTACGGTCGTCTCCCAACCTTAGAATGACAATCACTACCTCTAGGGTAGTTTGTGACCTCAACATTTCGCCAATCAAATCCCTCCGGATCATCACGGTTCCGAACCCAAAGCCAAAGATTGCCACCACACTCCCATGAGTCCTCCGATTCTTACCGATTCATTCCTAATATTGATAGAGATATCCTTCCGAGGCACACCAAAAATGTCCTTCAGGCAATTGGTTAACCCGGAATCGGTTAACACTCAACTCCGTTCCAACCCCAACTTCACAATAATCCTTTAATACAACCTTTTTCACCATGGAAAAGCTTATACTCATCGGTTCTTACTTAACAACATCTATCCTTCTTCAAATTTCCATTACCGAAAGGTCATTATTTCCCATGATCCAACCAGGATATTTCCGAATATCCCAAGATCTTTTGACTTCAAGAACCCAAGTCGACACCTAGGACTAAACGGTGACCTCGAAAATGTGGGCATCCCGCCCAAAATTCCATTCCAGACGGATTGCCGCACTAAGGTTGACACTTAACTGAAGGCTAAAATTCCAAATCTTACATTTCTAACAGATAGATTACCAAAATTCCCTTTAATTGCGGAACTAACTAAGACGATACAACAACATATACCATTATGTCACACCGAGGAGCAACCACCCAAACCGGATCCAAATTAAAACGCAGATTATCACATACGATCTTATCCCGCAGGTTTACCCAATTATAAAATCACCCCTTAACTAACTGAAAAAGCTTAAACATACTATCTCCATTAACCATGCGTACACAGATTCAAAACTGAAACCCAAATTCCAAGACTGACCGCAGGTCGGATCATCCGACGCTTCAATTCTCAAGGACTCCCTTAGTCCCTAATCATAACTGCTCTCACGACCGGGTTTAAGTCTACAGGCCTAACGAGTTCAAGGTTTTCCAATTAATATGCCAATTTAAATTTTTATAAAACTTTCCAATACATGAGCTTTTTAACGATCGAACGTGCGGTAAAGATACACTACCTTTCATTCGATAGATTTTAAAATTGATCAACAACACAGCGTATAAGAAACCATTTTCCAAAATTTGAATTGTTCAATACTTACGTTAATAGAGATTATAATAAAGCATGCGCAACAATTTACACTATATACATGAGAATAAGGTCTTGTACCCCAACATGCGCAATAAATGTTTGTACAACTCCAACAGAGAAATTCACAAATTTAACTTTAAAATTCTTCCTCTTTAACCAATGGACGTTGTGGCAAAAGAATTTTCAACAACTCCATAAGCAACAGTTTAATCCCCAAAGTTCGGTAGAATGACGGGAATGCAAATAAAATTTCAAGTCGAGTTTAAAGCTTTAAGTTGTATAGATAAACACATTTGACAAAAATATAAATTATAATGACATGAGTACTGCTAATTCGTTAAATGCATTGCGGAAATCTCTAACAGTAAAAATTAATGTCGGAAATAATGCTCAGAACAAAAGCTCTGTTTGAAATAACGTAACTCTTTTATGCAATTACTCACACCAACGTCATACCTTAATCCCAATGCAAATAGTATGCAATGAATGATATTTGTATAAGCTCAAGGATAATTTGCAAGATAATGAAGTTCCCAAAACAACATGTGGGATGACGTCAAGTAACATTATTCGTAAAATAACGCACACCATGATTCAAATTTTCAATTTCTCAGAGTTCCCTCTTTTTATTGCAATGAGAGGTTAAACGACACCTTTAACAAAATTACATCGGACACGACGCCAAATAACTCACAAGTTAATATGAAGCAAAATTAAACTCACGCATAGAAAAGACATCGCAAAACAATACCCCACGAAAATTTACAAAACTCACACAACTAAAATTCTCAAGAAATTCCGACTCAAAATATGGGAATAACTTTTCCTTTAAAAAAAACCATTGACATACATGGAGGAGATCCAATGTCTAGGTTAAAATCTCATGGCTACTTGCCCAATACCCAAATGACATTAAAACACGGATCTTAAAATGTCCAAAATAGCGCTAGACACGGGACGAGAATAAGGAGATTTTGATAACAGTTTGCAACCCTGTACAACAAAACAATTTTATGCATGCTTAAGCTCACAGTTTAAAAATCTGATGAGTGCTAAATGCTTTATCAAGACTTCATAGTGGAAATCACTTTATGTTTAGAGAACATGAGAAACAATTTACGCAAACTCATTTTAGAAATAAATTTAGTGCATGAATTTGGTCGACACTCACATCTTAGGATTACGCTTCTCAAAAACCCGACATACTATTGTCATCCGGATACATCGAACATCTTAGAGCAACAATCCCATTAGTTTACTTACAATTTCTCCTCGAAATAGAAACGGTATAACAGGCTTATAGTTCTAATCCAACCAATATATCTGACTTAAGATGATCAACTTAATGTGTTCATCGCACTTAACTATCACTCCAATGTGACATTGCCATAGACATCAACATTTCCTTAGATTACTCGCTTAGAAACTTTCTCACTACCCCAACGGTCATCATACCAAGGTAGTTCAAGTATACACATGTAATACGTAGGTTCACCATGACACTGGCTAGGTGCCACTATGAACGTATCATACATGATCATCCTCGCAACCCTCGACAAGTTTCCCGTTTCTAGCGACTCGATCAACTCTAAGATATCGTATCTTAAGGCACCTAAGGTGCAACTTCACTCTCAATCGCTTATAAGAACGCTAGCTTGAGTCTAGGCATCCAAAATCAATACCTAAATCTCTCAAACTTAAGCTCTGATACCAACTTATAATACCCTCAAAACTGGAAATAGCAACTTATTTAAAATTTTTATAATTACATCAATAAATGAATCATCTACAACCACGAAATTTGATTCAACTACAATACACACATACTATCTTATACATGCGGACTATAAAGGACGGGTGCTACCAATACCCATGCATAGTCACTATCTCCATAAAGCGGAAGACTTCGCCGAATACTTACTTTCGGATCTAGCTAAGGCTCTACTCCTCATAGGACTGCTAGAACCAAATCCCAACCTTGAAACCTGATGCACATGCCGACAAATAAAAAGGTTAGGCTTAACGCCTAGTGAGCTCAAGAGTTTTAACATAAAGAATATAGCTTTAAAAGAAAGGAATTCAGTTTAAAGCAAGGTCCTTCGAAATATTATACTTAAAAATGGAAACGATACATTTTCCCATACTATGCACTTTTAAAGACAATGCTCCCAAAACACACGTTCTTATAAAATGTGCAACGCATAACTGATAGCGATATGTTTGCACACCTCTAAGACATGTGGTAATTGAATCTCATAGCAAGTATACAATGGGATCCAATATCGTCTTTTCAAGTAATAAAATGGTAAGAACCAAGTATCGTATTCCACAGGGATAGGTATCTTAAGTTGCAAGATCTCGAGATGAAAAACTAACTTCAGATGGCGAGTTTGAAGACTTTGTTTGGGTTGAGCGAACAATTAATTAAAATAACAGAGAATAAAGAAAGCAAGGGTGTAAGACTTTTGGTGAGTATTAAACACAAGTTTCTGTGGACCAATGCTGTAGGAATGCTACAGCATTGTGTTTTTCAACAACCAGTTCCACCATCTACTTTGAAAGTGATCCTTCCGAATTCTCACCGTGACACTTGTATTTAGCTTCTACTAGACACATTCCTGTGCAGTATCAGAACCAGTGATAGTGCCAACGGTGTCTTCAAAGTATATGGATAAACAAATTCTCTTGTTAAAAATCACTCTTCCGAGTAGATTGTGCTCCCGTATGGTATTTTAATTTGAATTGTATAAATTTGGAATTTTGAATTTGTTAGACTGTTTTGGTTTGTTATTTTTAATGTTTTGTATAAAATATACAGGAAATACTGATTTTTCATTTATTTATTTTTTTTAAATTAAAAAACCCAGCGATGGATTTCTGTCGCTAAAAGTGGGTGGGTGCTTCCCTATTTTGTCGATAAAAGTTTGTCGCTAATAAGGTCAGTCGCTATTATTGTACGTCGCTAATCTGGTTGTCGTTAATAGTTCCCGTTGCTAATCTTCGCTAATGGTGTATGTCGTAAAAAGGGTTCGTCGCCATTCATTGTTGTATTCCTTCATTGATAGCATCTCTCACGACCCTTTGTCCCACAGACTATCAGCAACGGATCAACGACATAATTCGTAATTAGCGACATATTAGCGATGGTTCTGTTCATCGCCGATAGGACCGAATTTTGTAAGGTAATGATGATAAGGTAGCATGCAAAGAGATAAACATATCAATAAGGAGACAATAGAGTTTTAAAGGTTGAAATTATATAGTGCAATGACTTTATAATAATTTATATATATATATATATATATATATATATATATATATTTTATGATGAAGGCTACACGAATTGATCAACTTTGTTCCAACATGTGCCACTTAATTAGGGTAATTATATCTAAAAAATGATACATGTGATTATGTGAATATGTGATCTCTATTATTTAACCTCTCATAAATTTATTAACAAGTAATTTTTCTTAACTCAAGAGTTGAAATCACTATTAAATGGAAGACTTTTACTTATGGAAATTTCCTTTGGAAATTTGTCGTTAAAAAGGTAATTTGTCATAACCTTGTCACAAAAGTTGGTGGGTAAATTGTTGTTGCATGAGATAAAGTTTATTAACCAGACGTAGGTACATTAACTTTGTGTTCTCGAATTTGAGGAGAAAAAAAGTGAAAAAAAAAACAAATGATGGAAAAAGATTTTTTTTTACTTGTGTTCTCGATAGCAGAGTAAAATAAAGGAAACAAACTTTCATGTTCTTGAATCGAAGAGAAATGAAATGACTTTTCGATTAATGTTCTTGAACATGAGAGATGGAAAGCGGAAAGATGACATTTTTACAAATATTTTTTAAATTATATACTTTAAAATGAAAGATTGTGTAGTTTTGTAATTTAATAATCTTTTTAAAAAGTTTTAATATCTTCCATTTTCTTTCATTTCATCCCGTATTTATGAGTGAAAGTTTGATAAAAAAAAACTTATCATTATTTTTCTTCCATTTCATTTCTTTTTTCACATAATTTTTTTTTCTAATAGTCGAGTTTAATTTCACTTTCCTCATCTTTTTCGTCTTTTTCGTTTTCTTTCCTTCCTAAAGTAAGTTTCGAGAACACAACATAAGGTGGCGTTTGGTTCGCAGATTCTGAAAGAATCCGATGGAATTGGAATGTTGAATTCCATTGACCAAATTTCATTCATTTGTTTGGTTCATTCTTTTTCACGAAACAAATCTCTAAATTCCATCAATTCCACAAATTAGGGAATTTAACATTATTTAACCACTACAAGGTATTTTGATGGAATGAAATTCTTATTTTTCATATACCACATATGCTCTCAATCCAATATAACCTAATCACCGCCGATCTGAACCACCTCTGACCACCGACCACCGCCGATCTGAACCACTGTCGACCACCGACCACCGACATTCTAAACCATCGTCGTTCTAAACCACCACCGACCAATGCCGTTCTGAACCACTGCCGACCACCACTAAGCACCGCCGACCATTGCCGATCTAAACCACTACCGACCATCGCCGACCATCGACCATCGTCGTTCTGAACCACCGACAATCATCGACCATCGACCACCGCCGTTCTGAACCACATCCAACCACCGATCACCACCGATCTGAACCACCGCCGACCACATGCCGTTCTGAACCACCGCCGACCACCAACAACCGCCTACCATCGACCACCGTTGTTCTAAACCATCGCCGATCTGAACCATCGCCGACCACCGATTACTATATATATGCTAATTTGGATTATTATTTTTGTGGATTTTTAGATTTTATGGTATGCTGTGACAAACTATCGGACATGGATTTTTGTGCTTCTCTATGGCTATTCGATGGGTGTCGAGTTAACGATCGACAACGTGATTGCAGAATACTTCTACGACAGGTATTGTATAATTTATTTTTTAGTATGAAGTATAAACCACATTTTTATCCATGTTTAAATAGATTGATTTAGATATAAGTTTTGACATAAATATAAATCTTGTACTTTTCTGATATACACTAAACAATCAGATTTATTTATAATGCGAAATTATGTGTTATATATTTATTACGCAATTAATTAAAGTTTTATTTATTTAATCATAGATTTGATCTAAAGCTTCACCTAGCCGGAATCATTGCGGCCGCCTTCGGAATGGCAAACCTCTTAGCTCGACCCTTTGGCGGGTTCACATCTGACTACATGGCGAAGCGATGGGGGATGCGAGGTCGACTCTGGAACCTATGGCTCCTCCAAACCGCCGGCGGTGTTTGTTGTATCTTCCTCGGCCTAGTGAACTCGCTGCCGTTAGCCATCACCTTTATGATCCTCTTTTCCATCGGAGCACAGGCAGCATGTGGAGCCACGTTCGGCGTCATTCCCTTCATTTCCCGGCGGTCACTCGGAATCATCTCGGGGATGACCGGTGCCGGCGGTAACTTCGGATCAGGGCTAACCCAGTTGATATTCTTTGCGAGTGCATCATTCTCGACGGCGAAAGGATTGTCTTACATGGGTATCATGATAGTAATTTGTACAATTCCGGTGAGTTTTGTTCACTTCCCACAATGGGGAAGCATGTTTTTTTCCGGCAAGTGAAGACGTGGTGAAAGGCAGCGAAGAGCATTATTATGTTTCGGAGTGGACGGAGGAAGAGAAGCAGAAAGGGATGCACCAAGCAAGTGTGAGGTTCGCCGAGAACAGTCGGTCGGAGCGTGGTGGGAAGGTGGCGTCGGCGGCACCTCCACCTAATAACACCCCCAACCATGTTTGATTAATTTCTAGCAATTTTAAGATGTTTCTTTGATGAAATAACTGCATTGCTGTTTGAATACTATAAAACAGTGGCAAAATAGTTGAAAACGTAAATTGTAGTTTTATAGTTTTCTTATCACATGTTTGATAAAAAAATTAAAAGAAAAGTTATATAAATATTATCATATCCTTATATATATGCCGTTGAAAAAGCCCTCTTTTTAGTAGCGGCTGACTGATGATGTCTCGCTCTCATTTATACCTAGAAGCAAGACAGTTTTGGTTTTGGGGATGTTGAGGAATATCATATCTACATAGAGTATATATAGAAATGAAGTAGACCTTAGTCGAATTTACCCAAGACCCAAAATAAACTCTAACGTCTTTATAATGCGGAAACGATCAACGGAAGTAATAATCAACCATAAAATTAAACCTAACTTGACGGAAATCTTAAGAGAGAAAGACGACATCGGATTTATGTGGAAAACACAATACGGGGAAAAAACCACGGGGCGGAGGTCTGAGAAAATGTAGAAAACGATGAAGATAATTTTATTGGTCTACTTTTCGAAAGCTATACAAAAACTTGTACATATATTGATGGCAGGGTCGTACCTGGAGGAGGACGGCACGAGCGCACGCCCAGGGCCCAAAAATATTAGGGGCCCAAATTTATTTGTCAATATATAGTAGTAGTCCAAAAAAAATTATTATATTAAAGAGACCTAAAAAAAATTGTAGCATATTATAAGAGGCAAAAAGAATTTAGTAGATAATAAGGGTCTAAAAACATATTAACTAATTATATTGAAGAACTAAACAAAAAAATAATAATTGGCCGTTTGTTATATCCTATTGCTTTTGCCTCTTAAAATTTAAAAAGGTCCAATAGCAATGCTATTGGCTATTGTTATCTCTATCTGATTGACTGTCCTCGTTCTTCAACAATTCAACATATATCGACTTTAAGCTCACGTGCTTGTTGTTGCTATATGTTTTTGTCGGATATTTTTATCCATTTATGCTTATCAAGACTATTGCTATTTGCTTATGTAGTTTAGATCATTGCTTTTGTTGACTATTGCTATATATTTTTGCTTCTCTGGATGATCTTGTACTATTGTTTGACGACTTATATATTGTTCTTATGAGTTATGACGTGTTACATGGTTTTGTGATTAATAAATAAAATTTTCTACTAAATGTATTCAGTAATATCTCTTATATATGTCATGTTCTATAAACTTGTAATCCTAACATCATATCTAGTAGAGCAAGAAAAGAAAGAAAAGAATATTCAAATATTTTCATCAATTGTTTGACTTCTTCATCTTTCATTTGGATTACACTACACACCACAATATTATATTTAAGTGCTCAAACAACAATTCATTGAACTTGTAGATTATAGGTTTCATTATTATATATTCTTATTTAATCTTAATAAATCAACATTCTTCCATATTCTTAATGATCCTCATTTCTCTATATGTCTAAAAAATATTGATAATATTCTCTATCATTGATTCTCTCGATTAATTCTTCTACATAAGTTCTCTTTTTGTATCAAATAACACATATTTATTGTTACAAACTAAGAAAAATCTTACCTTTTAAAAAACTTACCAACCATAGTAGATGGTCAAACTCATATCTATATACTAGAACTTCAAAACTATCTTTGTTTTTAGTACATTATACTCTTGGTTGCTAATTATCTAATAAGGAGTATATAAATCTTAAGTACTTCCTTGTCTATATATACTAAAGAAGAATAAGGGGTTGTTTACCAAATGTTTACCCGGGTAATTAAGCACTTACTAAGTTATATTACCTTAACCGATGAATATGGTATAGACTGAGAATCTTACCGGGTAAGGGAGAAAACAATGACCAAAAGTCTTACCCGGTAAGTGAGGGCAACGACTCTTACCTGGTTAGCGCTTACCGGACAAATTGTTGCATAGAATGTCGTTTTAATGGACTAAAATCTTACCCGATAAGGTAAGGGATAGTGTTGCATTTTATCGATTAGCGCTTACTGGATAAGTATTTAGGTAAAAGGCCCCTAAGATTTCTTTCCTCCATAAATTATTAGCATTTATTGTATTCAGTTTTTTTACTAATGAAAAATATCTATTGAATTTTTTGGAGGGGCCCTAATTTTACATTCGCCCAGGGCCCATAATATGTCAGGAACAGGCCTGATTGATGGAAGAGTTGTGCATTGTAATACCGGTGTGTCTCTTGGAATTTAAAAACTGGCGATAAGGCTTTGGACTTTCCAAACCCTTTGGACTTTCTTCTATTCATGATTATTGAAATCCGTATTCATGCATAATAATTTGGAGAAATTCCCATGCATGACTTTTTGGAGTCAATATATTTACAAACATAGTTTAATTTTACAATTTGATTTGGAATAAATACCCTATGGAAGTAAGGACAATATGAGAAATAAAAAAAGTAGTGACCTAAGAAAAGATATAGATTTGGGCACTACCAAACATTTTGCTTCTTTTGAACTTTCTTACTCCTAGCTTTCTATCTCTTGCTAATGTTTCTTCCCTGAACGTGTTCCTTCTTTTATGTTTTATGTGCCTTTTGTAGTCGGCATGCCGTGGTTAAAAAAAAGGGGGGAAATCCCATTTTGATTTCCTAGTCACAGTTTTTGGTTATTCCACTGATATTAAATAAGAAGAATCCACTTTTCTTGCACCAAGAGATAGAAAGCTCATGTCACCCAAAAGTTCCGCAATCAAACAACTATTTGGACCTGGTGCCTACAAAGCTCTTGCATTCTATTTATTTACGTTGTCTCTACCATGCATCTACTAACGATGCCCATATTCAATCACATATATAGTTAGCATCATAATAGAACACCTTACATACTACATCCTCTACCAAAATGAAGTCTTTTGGATGTGTATTTAGCCACACCATTACCAGAAAGGATAATCTAAAACATGTGACTGAGCAATCCTAAATGCTTATACAGTGTAACACCCTCGAAAATGAACAGATCAACTAATTTAAAACTTCCAAATTTTACAACAAAAATGATATAATCTATTTTACAATCATCACATGAGACACCTCGAAAGAATATTGGATTTAACTTTAACAACTAAAAGGTCAAATCTCGCTGAAAGACTAATCAAAGTTAGGTGTTACTAAAACCCCAAAATATCAGTTGCTCTTATCAACGACTAACGCGGAAAACTTCATCAAGCTACTCACCCTTGCACAAACTCTTAGCACTCAACACTTCACCAAACGCTAGAACATCTTCCCCCATCCGGAACCTGATGCACATGACGACAAATAAAAAGGTTAGGCTAACGCCTAGTGAGTTCAAGAGTTTACAACATGAAATAACTATATTTGTTAAAGGGAAATAAAGTAATTTAAATCACAGACTCTCTGACAGATTTACTTTAAACAACAAACGACACCATTTTTCAAAAGTACATCTTTAGAACAAAGAACCTAGCATGAACCTTCTCTCGTAAAGATCACTTTAATCTCAAACACAATCAAAACGTGAATAGTAAGCAAAGCTCTTAATTTATAAAAATATGAAATAAAACTTTACTTCTCGAAATCCTTCAAACGTGGACGGGGCATAAAACACAACCCATAAATCTTGAGTAAACAATTCCCCATAAGTAAAACGTCACCGAAAACATGGATAATAAAATAACACAAATAAAATACCCAAATAGCACCTTCCGGTGACGGGGGATACCCGATTCCATTGTACGTGGCGGAACACAAAGTTAAACCACATAACTATGTTGTCGAACTACACCTCAGATCGTGACCGTATTGCCTGCTCTGCCGAGCTACACCTCCAGTCATGACTATATTTCAAGTCTCCACCACACTGTATCCCTTATTGCCTGCTCTGCCGAGCTACACCTCAAGGATACGCGATCTTATTGCCTGTTCGGTCTCTAGGGAGTTTCATCCTCAGGGTGCCCACTTGACCCTTAGTGCCTACTCCCTATCAGTCAAGATAGGAACCTCAGCTCCGTACTTGATAACACATGATGTCTAACCCTCGTGCACAAGAATTAGAACATCAAACTCCAAACCCAAGGTCCCGGAGTACAACCCATAAAGGTTCCTTTCCGCAAAACAACCAGGACAACACCAATGCCAACACGACATTATTTCCCAAGGTGAGAATCCCAAGAGTCCTCACCGATACATAAAACTAACTTACGTGCATATGGATCCAATGCAGCACTGTCTAAAATACATGACTCCAAATGAATGACTCACGCACCCAAAACATGTATTCTCCAAAATAAAATGTAATAAATGCAACTCACACCCCAAAGCTCCACTTAGGTTATTAAACCGGACAAAAGTCCCAAAGACCTGACAAAGCCGAAATCCGACATAAAGACCCAACAATTACGTAAATCTCCAATGGGCGCCAATATAAACATCAAAACACGCTTGACCAACATTTATGGAAATACTACGACTCAAGAGTAAATAACGCAAAACTCCTCGTTGGTTGAAACAAACGTTTTCCAAATGAACTTATTCTATTCGCGATACCTAAAATGACTCATAGTACCATGATATGCATTTTCCAACGGTTTATAAAATCGTATGCACCAAATGGACAAATATATAAAATGACCTCCATTTATCTCTTACATCATCAAATAAACATGTTAACATGATTTATTTATCAAAATGCCCAAAAAACTCAAAGATGTGCGTTACATAAGTTTATAAAGTTAAATATACCTAAATAACCAAAACTTATCAGCAATTAACAATTTAGTGTAAAACACAAACACTCTTAAAATAAGCATTTTGGCATGTACACCATTTTCACAAATCAACTTGAACTCACCTTGCTAGATTTAGGCTAAATCTAGATTTTACTCCACTTTAAGCTTCCTTGAACAAACTTGAATCCTCAAGCCAAAACCTAGATCCATAAATTTCAACCATAAATAATCAAAATCAACCACAAAGAAACGTTCCCCAAACATTAACTTGAAGACCTCAATTGATACCGAAACCCTAACTTCCATAACTAAAGAGAATGGAGGATTACTTTAACCCAAGCTTGAATCCACCAACCAAAACACCTCTACTTCACCAAAATGGTTACAAACTTCCAATCTATGAAAGGAAGAACAAGGGTGGATGAAACCCTAGAAAACTTGATCAAGAAGATTTCAAACCATAAATACCCATATTTAAACATTTAGAAACATTCTCCAAACATTATATACCAAAATCCCAAACAAGGTCAAAACCCTAATTCCTCCAAGACCATCAACTCCGAGATTTGAGATACCAAACACTAAGAAACCACCAATGGAGCATTTATAACATTATTTCAAGAAAGCTTACAACTTAAGATGATGAGACTTTCCAAGAACACCCAATCCAACACTTCAACCCGAGCTCCCAACCGTTGAACTTGATGAGGAAGATGGAGGTTTTGTGATTCAAGATCCCAAGTAGCTAGATGGTGAATAATCATGTGGTTTGAGGAGGAAAAAACCCCCAAAATGGGTTAGGGTTCGGTTTTGGTGTTTGGGAGAGAAAAGGGAAGATGATGGAAGTGAGAAATGAGAAGAAATGGTGAGAAATTCGGACATTTAGGGAACCAGACATCGCGCGCGACCTTGCCACGCGATAGTGACATTGTCACTATCGCGGGGAATGTACCGCGAGTGGTACACCCCCGGCGATTGAGCCACGCGATAGTGACACATGTCACTATCGCGAGTCACAATCGCGCCACTCGTACCGAGGCCAGAAAAAGGTCAAAACTCGAGATTCTCGCATGGATCGACTCAAGGTTCGAAAGCACAACATTTCCCACCCAAAAAGATAGGCGAAAGGCGGAGAGATTGCCAACGAAGGGCTGAAACTTACTTACGAAAAACAGGGTGTTACAATCCTCCCAACCTTAGAATGATTTCGTCCTCGAAATCTAGATTTCCAATGAAACCTTGCCCGCAGAAGGATTTCCTTTAACCCTTCCTCCAGCACCACTATGATGCCCCTTGCACTGATACACGCCAACCGCCCTCATGGGCACATTACACTCATGACCGAGCGAACACTTAACTCACCAAAGTAACCTTTACCCACAAGATTACGGTCGTCTCCCAACCTTAGAATGACAATCACTACCTCTAGGGTAGTTTGTGACCTCAACATTTCGCCAATCAAATCCCTCCGGATCATCACGGTCCCGAACCCAAAGCCAAAGATTGCCACCACACTCCCATGAGTCCTCCGATTCTTACCGATTCATTCTTAATATTGATAGAGATATCCTTCCGAGGCACACCAAAAATGTCCTTCAGGCAACTGGTTAACCCGGAATCGGTTAACACTCAACTCCGTTCCAACCCCAACTTCACAATAATCCTTTAATACAACCTTTTTCACCATGGAAAAGCTTATACTCATCGGTTCTTACTTAACAACATCTATCCTTCTTCAAATTTCCATTACCGAAAGGTCATTATTTCCCATGATCCAACCAGGATATTTCCGAATATCCCAAGATCTTTTGACTTCAAGAACCCAAGTCGACACCTAGGACTAAACGGTGACCTCGAAAATGTGGGCATCCCGCCCAAAATTCCATTCCAGACGGATTGCCGCACTAAGGTTGACACTTAACTGAAGGCTAAAATTCCAAATCTTACATTTCTAACAGATAGATTACCAAAATTCCCTTTAATTGCGGAACTGACTAAGACAATACAACAACAACATATACCATTATGTCACACCGAGGAGCAATCACCCAAACCGGATCCAAATTAAAACGCAGATTATCACATACGATCTTATCCCGCAGGTTTACCCAATTATAAAATCACCCCTTAACTAACTGAAAA
The DNA here is from genome assembly GCA_023525745.1 of Arctium lappa. Taxonomy (NCBI): domain Eukaryota; kingdom Viridiplantae; phylum Streptophyta; class Magnoliopsida; order Asterales; family Asteraceae; genus Arctium; species Arctium lappa. The sequence continues at coordinate 11,664,106 of CM042056.1, read as the reverse complement.
AGCTTAAACATACTATCTCCATTAACCATGCGTACACAGATTCAAAACTGAAACCCAAATTCCAAGACTGACCGCAGGTCAGATCATCCGACGCTTCAATTCTCAAGGACTCCCTTAGTCCCTAATCATAACTGCTCTCACGACCGAGTTTAAGTCTACAAGCCTAACGAGTTCAAGGTTTTCCAATTAATATGCCAATTTAAATTTTTGTAAAACTTTCCAATACATGAGCTTTTTAACGATCGAACGTGCGGTAAAGATACACTACCTTTCATTCGATAGATTTTAAAATTGATCAACAACACAGCGCATAAGAAACCATTTTCCAAAATTTGAATTGTTCAATACTTACGTTAATAGAGATTATAATAAAGCATGCGCAACAATTTACACTATATACATGAGAATAAGGTCTTGTACCCCAACATGCGCAATCAATGTTTGTACAACTCCAACAGAGAAATTCACAAATTTAACTTTAAAATTCTTCCTCTTTAACCAATGGACGTTGTGGCAAAAGACTTTTCAACAACTCCATAAGCAACAGTTTAATCCCCAAAGTTCGGTAGAATGACGGGAATGCAAATAAAATTTCAAGTCGAGTTTAAAGCTTTAAGTTGTATAGATAAACACATTTGACAAAAATATAAATTATAACGACATGAGTACTGCTAATTCGTTAAATGCATTGCGGAAATCTCTAACAGTAAAAGTTAATGTCGGAAATAATGCTCAGAACAAAAGCTCTGTTTGAAATAACGTAACTCTTTTATGCAATTACTCACACCAACGTCATACCTTAATCCCAATGCAAATAGTATGCAATGAATGATATTTGTATAAGCTCAAGGATAATTTGCAAGATAATGAAGTTCCCAAAACAACATATGGGATGACGTCAAGTAACATTATTCGTCAATTTTATGTATGCTTAAGCTCACAGTTTAAAAATCTGATGAGTGCTAAATGCTTTATCAAGACTTCATAATGGAAATCACTTTATGTTTAGAGAACATGAGAAACAATTTACGCAAACTCATTTTAGAAATAAATTTAGTGCATGAATTTGGTCGACACTCACATCTTAGGATTACGCTTCTCAAAAACCCGACATACTATTGTCATCCGGATACATCGAACATCTTAGAGCAACAATCCCATTAGTTTACTTACAATTTCTCCTCGAAATAGAAACGGTATAACAGGCTTATAGTTCTAATCCAACCAATATATCTGACTTAAGATGATCAACTTAATGTGTTCATCGCACTTAACTATCACTCCAATGTGACATTGCCATAGACATCAACATTTCCTTAGATTACTCGCTTAGAAACTTTCTCACTACCCCAACGGTCATCATACCAAGGTAGTTCAAGTATACACATGTAATACGTAGGTTCACCATGACACTGGCTAGGTGCCACTATGAACGTATCATACATGATCATCCTCGCAACCCTCGACAAGTTTCCCGTTTCTAGCGACTCGATCAACTCTAAGATATCGTATCTTAAGGCACCTAAGGTGCAACTTCACTCTCAATCGCTTATAAGAACGCTAGCTTGAGTCTAGGCATCCAAAATCAATACCTAAATCTCTCAAACTTAAGCTCTGATACCAACTTATAATACCCTCAAAACTGGAAATAGCAACTTATTTAAAATTTTTATAATTACATCAATAAATGAATCATCTACAACCACGAAATTTGATTCAACTACAATACACACATACTATCTTATACATGCGGACTATAAAGGACGGGTGCTACCAATACCCATGCATAGTCACTATCTCCATAAAGCGGAAGACTTCGCCGAATACTTACTTTCGGATCTAGCTAAGGCTCTACTCCTCATAGGACTGCTAGAACCAAATCCCAACCTTGAAACCTGATGCACATGCCGACAAATAAAAAGGTTAGGCTTAACGCCTAGTGAGCTCAAGAGTTTTAACATAAAGAATATAGCTTTAAAAGAAAGGAATTCAGTTTAAAGCAAGGTCCTTCGAAATATTATACTTAAAAATGGAAACGATACATTTTCCCATACTATGCACTTTTAAAGACAATGCTCCCAAAACACACGTTCTTATAAAATGTGCAACGCATAACTGATAGCGATATGTTTGCACACCTCTAAGACATGTGGTAATTGAATCTCATAGCAAGTATACAATGGGATCCAATATCGTCTTTTCAAGTAATAAAATGGTAAGAACCAAGTATCGTATTCCACAGGGATAGGTATCTTAAGTTGCAAGATCTCGAGATGAAAAACTAACTTCAGATGGCGAGTTTGAAGACTTTGTTTGGGTTGAGCGAACAATTAATTAAAATAACAGAGAATAAAGAAAGCAAGGGTGTAAGACTTTTGGTGAGTATTAAACACAAGTTTCTGTGGACCAATGCTGTAGGAATGCTACAGCATTGTGTTTTTCAACAACCAGTTCCACCATCTACTTTGAAAGTGATCCTTCCGAATTCTCACCGTGACACTTGTATTTAGCTTCTACTAGACACATTCCTGTGCAGTATCAGAACCAGTGATAGTGCCAACGGTGTCTTCAAAGTATATGGATAAACAAATTCTCTTGTTAAAAATCACTCTTCCGAGTCGATTCCCATATCATCCAAGTTGACGTGTTCCAAGTGGCTCATTCCTGAGTCCACCACACTTTAACACTTTGACTAGTGATCAACCCGTCAAGAATCAACCAGTTTGAAAAACATAGATAACAAGTTCCCTTGTTAGCAACTCTTCCAAGTATACTTCCCATATCATTCAAATTGACGTGTATTCATGTGGCTCATGCCTGAGTCCATTACACTTTACCACTTTCAAAGTGATCAATTCGTCAAGAAGTGCGTTTGGATTTATAAAACTTAGAATGAAATGGTGGAACATCATTATTGAGAAACGATGTCCACTTTCTTTTGGTTTAAAAACTCACCATTTTCCTTACACCCAAGCTAATAAAATTAGCAACTCATTACGGAAAGTAAAGTGCGAGAAATGTAAAGAACGGAAATTAAAGGCATAATGTAAATGGCGTAATGTAATTGACAATAATTAAATGACGGAATGTAAATGCGATAAGCGTAATATAGTAAAGAAAGTAAATACGAGAAAGCGATGACGAACAATAAGTAAAGTAATTTCAAGACTTTAATTAAAACATGAAAATATTTGAGAGAGGAAATGTAACAATCGATTTTTGGACCGATTGGGTCTTGCCCCAAATGAGCTCCTAACCACTTCTATTTATACAAAAAAGAGAGTGGCAAACTAGTAAATAATAAAACTTAACAAGCAAGATAAAAGTACAATAACCAAAGTCAATGAAAGTACATAAAGCAAAAAGTAACTAGATTGTCTTTTCTCCCAACAAAAAGCTAAAGATGTCATTTTTCCCAATTAAAATCTAACCAGCAACAGATCTGGTTTCATTATAAAAAGAGCTTGGATTTGAATTAATTTCGTTGGCCATCTTCATACAATTCGTCCATAGCTCTTCCAACAAGCAGATCGGGATGCTATAGCATTGACTGGCAGCAACGAAATCAGCATAAAACCTAAGTTAGCTTCCATAAGTAGTAAAAGACAGGAAAATCATAAACTTAGCTCCATATAACAGGAAAGGGAAAATAAGATAAGAAAAATGGACTCAAAGTTGGGATTAAACAAAATGATCTATCTAAAAAGAAAGAAAAGGTGTTCTTATGCATTGAATTCTCAATGCATATCAATAACTCACCCAAACGGGATCATAGTTCAACACTTAATTGGTAAAACATGAATGACAATTCATAACCCAAAGCACCCAAAACGCGGGCGAGACAAAATGATCGACCCATGAATCGTTATCAAAACCACATATATTGTACGTCCGAAAACATGGACGCTAGGTCCAATACTCACGCGACCGTAAGGAACCCATGACAATAAAATAAGACGTCCTTAATTCAAAATACTGATAGCCGACAACGGGGGAGACCCGTATCCGTTGAGAGTGGAGGAAACACAGAAGTATACCACCCATGCAACGTTAATCGCATGACACCTCCCGACGTCATAGCCCGGTGTCCCTACGACTCCTCTACAAGTGTCACCCCAAGTCAGTTGACCTTGATGGATCATTCCGAAGAACTCCATCCCGAAGGCCCGACACACTTAAAGACTACCTCCCAGGCATTACCTCAAGCGGCGGAGGTCCTAGCGCCTACTATTCCGGTAGAACTAGCCGACTCAACCCTCCTAGCGATCACTTGTAAAGTTTTCGGTCATAAAACATAGGTACCGAAGTTCAACCCCGCAATACCCAATTGACCATCCAAAACAGACTGACTCACGTGCCTATGGATCCATTACACATTGTCTAACGTTACATGACTCCAATTGAAAGACCAAAGCTCCCAAAACATGTAACTCACCAATGACACAAATTAAGTGTCATCATATCCAAAACCCACGACGGTTAAAAATCCGGACAAATGTCCACACGACTCGTTTAAGCCAATACCGAACTAAAGATCTCAAAATCCGTTTAACCAATAACTACCGGTCTCCAAAGTAGTGAGATGTCTTTAAATAACGTTTATGAAGACACGTACTTCAAAGACTAGATTTACCCAATATTCCATACGAGATGGGACTCAAGATTTCCAAAGTGTTTATGAATACAAATACACCAAATGCATATAACATGAATTAGACTTTACTTGTACAAAATCACCAAGAATACGTAATTCATGTTATTTAGTTATTGGAAACGTTCAAAACCCAATGGAAGCATTTTAAGAGGTTAACACAGCTCAAGTTTACCAAATATGAAAACTTATCAAAATACTCACACTTTGACAAATAACTAAGTAAAACACATTTTACTTTTAAATACTCAAAACTTATCAGCAGTTAACCATTTCATGTAAAACCCTTTAAAATACACATTTTGGCATGTACACCGTTTTCACAAATCAACTTGAACTCACCTTGCTAGATTTAGGCTAAATCTAGATTTCACCTAACGAGCTCTTTTGAAGGCCACTTGAATCTTCAAGCCGAAACCTTCCAAAACCTAGATCCAAATATTTCAAACCATAAATACCCATATTTAACCATTTAGAAACATTCTCCAAACATTATATACCAAAATCCCAAACAAGGTCAAAACCTTAATTCCTCCAAGACCATCAAATCCGAGATTTGAGATACCAAACACTAAGAAACCACCAATTGAGCATTTATAACATTATTTCAAGAAAGCTTACCACTTAAGATGATGAGACTTTCCGAGAACACCCAATCCAACACTTCAACCCGAGCTCCCAACCGTTGAACTTGATGAGGAAAATGAAGATGGAGGTTTTGTGATTCAAGATCCCAAGTAGCTAGATGGTGAATAATCACGTGGTTTGAGGAGGAAAACCCCCCAAAATGGGTTAGGGTTCGGTTTTGGTGTTTGGGAGAGAAAAGGGAAGAAGATGGAAGTGAGAAATGAGAAGAAATGGTGAGAAATTCGGACATTTAGGAACCAGACATCGCGCGCGACCTTGTCACTATCGCGAGGGCACTATCGCGGGGAATGTACCGCGAGTGGTACACCCCCGACGATTGTGCCATGCGATAGTGACTCGTGTCACTATCGCGAGTCACAATCGTGCTACTCGTACCGAGGCCAGAAAAAGGTCAAAACTCGAGATTCTCGCATGGGTCGACTCAAGGTTCAAAAGCACAACATTTCCCACCCAAAAAGATAGGCGAAAGACGGAGAGATTGCTAACGAAGGGCGAAAACTTACTTACGAAAAACAGGGTATTACATAGTATAATTGGAAGAGTTAGTGGCCAAAAATGATGGTCACTAAATTAAATTTGTTAATGACCAAAAATAGTGATCATTAATTTGAAAGTGTTAGTAACCAAAAAGTAGTGGTCACTAAATGGTATTAAATACTTAGATAAAAGTAGTAAGTTAGAAGGGTTATTAACCAAAAGAACAGGGGTCACTAAGTTGGAAAGGTTAGTGACCAAGAAATTGTCGTCACTAAGTTAGAAAGGTTAGTGACAAAAAAATTGTGGTCACTATGTACTAAAATCGTGGCATAAATATAATAAATAAAACTTTAGGGGCTAAAGATGCCAATTTTGCAAACTTTTTTAGAAGCACGCGGGTACTTTCTTGGTTCGACACAACCCATCACCCGATTTAAAACATTTGGGTCAATTTCTCTTGTTTCCCCCAACTCCATCGATCAATTTCAGGAAAAAAACCCTAGCCTTATCTCTCTCTCTCTCTCTCTCTCCACACCAATCGACTTTTGTTCCCTCAGAGAATCGTTATCAGCTTTCAGGAAAAAATCAAACAATTGATTTTGGTGTTGTGATCAACTTTTTGCTCGAAATCTAGATACGCACGATTGCCTCTCCCACCTGTGTAAGTACCGTTATTCATTTTGTAGCAATTTAGGAACAAATTTCTAATCCTCTATGTTCCTCACAATCGAGAATCCAAACCAATGTATTGTAGTCTCATGTTTATTATTGTTGTTTTACTTTTCCAGTTTCTTCAATAATGGATTATCTTTAGTTTCCAATTTCGATTAACTGTGTTTTCCTTAAGGCTTTCGAGTTGTGATTTCGAAATTTTAGTGACTACTTCTAAAAAACTGTAGTTTAAAATAACTCATCGCTTAATAATCAAATACCTAATTTCAATAATCAAATTGATGATAAGGTTTTTGTTCTACCTGATTTCACAATTGTCAATTGCTTTACCAAAAACAACTCCGAGTGTCGATTGATGTTACAGTGCGATCGGTGATGGTAGTTTGCATATTATTCTATTACTTAATTGAGTAACAGTTACATGTGTTTGTTCTATTTTGGTAAATTTCCTTGAAATTATTTAGGTTTGGAGGGGGAAGAATGTTTTGAAGCCTGGTCCTGGCAAAAGGCATTGTAACTATAGGAATGAGGTTTACCACAAGCAAATTGGTCTTAGGATGTTCCAACAGATTACGGAGAAGGTAATCCATCAACTATGCATGATTATCTTGAAACAATCTCTCAAAGCCATCCTTTTTTAAGCTCCATATGGGGATTTCTTGGGTGGCAACGGTTTTTTTATCTTGTTTGCTACCAACTCCCAAGCTAGGACAAGGTTTCAGTGAAGATGAGGTATTGCAATTTTCCTTGTTCCCAGTTGCTCCAAGGCTAGACCCTGGCTAACAATGAACCATTATCGCATAATCAAACCGATCTAAAGGTCATGTTAGGCAACTATAACTACCTTATTTTTTTTTGAAAAGAACCTCGTTTAAGTCATAAGCTAGCTTTTTGAACCTCGACTTCAGGTTGCATTGCAATAAGCTCTAGGGGATTTTTTCCAATTATGCCCTTTATATTTTTCCAGCTAATTTTTCATCATGTCCTTTTAAGTCACTGTCATCTAGCTTATCAACTAGTAGTTTTTATCAAATGTGGCAGCTAGCTTATCAGCCAACAACTAGCTTATCTATCAACAACCAACTTACAGGCCAACAATTAGCTTTTCGGCTAACAACTACCTTATCAGCTAGTTTGCCATACATGGCCCAAGTATTTACACTTACCGTGGGATGATTTGCTTACATGGTGTGATCTGATGCAGGACCATCTTGCTCTAATGATGGAACTCCTAGGAAAGAAACTTAGGAAGGTAAGCAACACATATTCAACCCCCTGGATACCCCTCTAAACACCATATATTGATTGATAGTTTGATACCTTTACTTTACATTCTGTTTTTCTGCCTACTGAAACAAATAGCCATTGGAGGGCTTAGATCGAAAGATTACTTCGATAGACACGAGGACCTCAAAAGGATCCGCAGACTCAAATACTCGTCACTCAGTTGCTTACTGGTTGACAAATTCAAGTTTTAGAAAACAGATGCTCGGGAATTCGCAGAGTTCTTGAATCCAATTCTTGATTTTGCACCAGATAAGCAGCCAACGGCACAACAGTGTTTGCGACACCCGTGGCTCAGTCAGGCTGCCACCAAGACGGTGGCCTGAAAAACTAATCTGGTGCTGACATGGTTGATTTTGGCATATGGTTAAGGTGGTAAGTTAAAGAAGGGATCAGAAGGTGTTTTTTTTTTTGCAGCTTATTATCCCTCTCATTCCCACTTGTATTTTGTTTACATATTTTTGTTTTTGTGAATTGCAATAATATTTGATTATGTTTGAAATCGAGTATGATGTATTATAGAACACCGATAGTTGCAGAAATTTGGTAGCGATTTGGGTGTGTACCGCAACTGAAATCGATATTCTTGATTATATTGTCCATTTTATGTAAAAAAAAAAGATAATATGAACGCTAGTATATGTTATTCAATTTGATCGTTACGGTTTAATTTTGAATCATGCGATTGACTAGTGAGTTATGGCAAAGTTACAATTTGCTTTGATCCGACATGGATTTGTTGGTATGGTTTATGCCTTTATGGTAGGTTGTTCATGGCCTCGTCTGGATGGTTTAATCTTTTAATAGGCCATATAGTTGGTTGCAGTTTGATAATTTTTTAAGCTAACTTGATCTAGTTGGGAAATCTATAGCTTAAATGGTACGACACCCTTAAATTGATCTATCTAGGTAGGTGCAATTGTTCTCTACACATGTATTTCAAATGCTTGCACATCCTCCCGGAGGTTCTTTTGACATTGAAGATAGTAAACTTCCCATCAAAAACACTCCGAAAGGTAGCAACCCCTCGGAAGAGGTTCCCTTGCTCACTCAGGAGCCGGAAACAATAGATCAAGATCCTCCCAAAGACGGCAAGGTGAGAACCCAACAATTTTCTCCTTTTTTTCTAATAGATCAAATGAAATACCTTGTGGATTTTCGTCATTTTACCTTTATGGTGTTTTATGCAGTTAAAAGTATTCATGAAGTTTCTGTATGAATAGTTGAAGCTGAAGCAAATACTTCAACCCCTATCATTGAATCTGTGAGTACTTGCTTATTTGTGTGATTGTCTCATTTTGATGATATCTTTGAAAATTAATTTTCATGTTTTAAATTCATTTATTTAAAACATGATGACCTGCTATTTATAGCAACTGCAATGCACTCGTTGATCTTGCTTTGTTGCAAATACTAGCCATCATCATAGGAACTATCCCATTTTTGAAACGATTGATCTTACACCTGATGCACCACTCTACTTCACCGACAACTGCTTGATTCTTGGGTATGTTTACTTTTATTGTCGTTTCTTCATGACTTCATTTTTGTTGCTTTTTTTGGACAACCATGGGTGTGCGGGCCAGCTTGTTCACCTCAACTAATCCCATGGGGCCTTGAAAATGGAAAATACCTAGTGTTCCTGAGGAGACTAACGGGTGACCTATTGGGAGGAGCCCCAAGGCCTAGCCTTTATTTGTCTTTATTTGTCGGTTGAACTTTTGTCACTTATTGACGGGTAGTTTATTGCTTGTAGAGAGTAGGGTAGAGGGTGGGTTGAGGTGTCTTTTGATAGTAACAGGGTGCTTCTTTGGTGTCTCTGTGCTTTGTAGCGAAGTAAACTCTTCGCTTTCTTTTATAATTCGGTCACCCAATTTTTTCCGGAAAATCTATAGCTTATAGTTGTGATCTCAAATTTATATTGTATTTACTTGACCTTTTTTGCAAGTGGGGACTCTTCTCGGAAACAACCTGTTTCTTGAAACAGAGGTAAGGTATGCATACATCATACTCCTCCTAGAACCTACCTCCGGGTGGGTTATACTGAGTTAGTTTGATTTAATATACTATCAGCTCTAGCTATGACCTTTAATCTGCTCCATATGAATTGCATGCTCAATAATTCATTGTTGAGACTAGTATTGATGCTCTAGCAATGTGTATGGTAACGTTCATGGGAAGTACCCCGCAAGTGGGCCAAAGCTTCGGCTTGAGTTACTTAAGGTAGAGTTTCGATCGTAATTACATTAAATTTGTGTTGGGAAGTCGTATTTGTGTCTTTTCCCCAAGAATAACTAACTACATATTTATTAACATCAAAATTACAAGAAAAGATATTTTATGGATATACAAATTGCGATCAATATGTTTTAAAATTCTTATCAAACAAACAAAATAATAATATTTTCTTATCTTTTAGTGTTGCTACCAGAACCTCTATGACTTGCTTCAAATAGTGGAGTCTTTCTCTTTCTTCATGGAGCCTTCGAATTACCTCAAGAACTTGTCTAGGTACTTATCATTATTAGAGTACTCTGTCCAATGATTAAATGGTACAACAATTTTCATTTCCGGATGTACAATAAAAATGAAGTGCTCTAATGTTTTTGCTGATGAGATTTTCTTTATCCCCCAACTTATCTTTATCTACTTCCATTTCTTGATTTACCCATTTCAGACTCTATTTCATCTAATTTACCTGTTTGATCTTTCAAACTATCTCAGTTAATCCATTTTCTATGCTCTCTGTTTCTCTAAATTTTCTAGAATTCCTCCAACATTTAGTTGATGTTAAGATCCTTTGTAAATTGTGTTTTCCTTGAGGCTTTCGATTAACTTTGGTTAGATCACTGTTAAGATTGGTTAACATGTGTATTATGAGCACCATGTTGTCATTGGTGGTGTGTAAATGTTAATACTATAATCTTTTGAGAATGTTGATAATGTACATGATAGTGACGTGTTTGATTTTTTGTTTGGATCAAAGAATTTTATGTCACGCAAATGGAATTTATATTTTTATTATACAAATTAGTAGGTTTTAATTTTATTGCAATACAATTGTAAAATAAATTACTGACAATTTTTTTTGTTAACATTTTATAATTAGTGACCACTTTTTTGGTCACTAATATCAATTAATGCCAGTGACCACATATTTGGTCACTAATGGTATAAACGGACGTTAACGAAATCGTTATCTTGAACCCATCTAGTGACATATTTCGTGGTGGTCACTAACTTGGTCACTAATTTAGTCAAGTTAGTGACGACTTTCACCATTTAGTAACGATATTTAATGACCAAATTAGTTGTCACAAACACAGTAACCACTCCATTTTTGTCACTAATTAGTGACCATTTTCGTTTTTGGTCACTAACGCAAATTAGTGACGGACCTTTAGTAACGAAAAGTGACCACCCAAATTTTAGTCACTAAAGGGCCACAGTGACCAATTTTGTGTAGTTAGTGACCGAAATTTTTTCATCACTGATTGGCAATTTTCTTGTAGTGACATTTCATTATTCTTTCTAAATAGTAAATGGTTCTCTCCTTTAAACCGAATTTTATATAGTCATGCATCATGTAAGGTCGTTTTAATCTTTTTAAAAGTTCTGTCAACTTGTATTAAAACTACAGATCGTCTGAAATCAATGTTCTAAATGGCGTGAGGCGTGGCGTGGCGGCGAGGCCAAACCTCAAGCCTTAGGAGCCATGGCAAAGCCATGGCGTTTTCAAGGCGTGACTTATGGCGTCAAATTTCTAATTCATATATAATATTATATATAAAAACGTATGTTTGGTAGTGTTACTCAATGAGTCAAGAATAATAAGCAAGTTAAATTAAGTTATATATTAAAAATTTGCAAATAAGACATTACAAACGTAAAGAAAAATCAAATATCTCACATTACAATAACTATGCATTAGGCCATAGCGTGTCATTGGCTTAATGTGGCGTGACGCACAAGCCTTGGTGCCATGACGCGCCATGTCGGCTGTGCGACGAGTTTTTTAGAACATTGTCTGAAATGAGTAATAAACAAAATAAAATGTAAAAGTTCATGTTATATTAAAAATCTTACAAACTAAAATAACAAAAATATTTAAAAAGACAACATGAGAAGAACATCAAAGAGCTAGTCGTTTTGGTTTTTATCGGCATATACTTAAGTTAAATAGTTGCATTTGATTTTGAAAAAAACTAGATATATCTCATTTAGGTTTGTCCGAGGTCTATATAAATGAGTCCCCAAACACAAATATTTAGAGACCCTTTAAAAAAAATCATATTGAACATGCTAATAGACGACTTTGATATTATACTAACTCTGGTTTAATTCAATAACGAATTAACGATCTTTGTGAGTTCTTTGAATTAAAACAAATATTAAGTAAAGTTGATTTAACAGACTCGTGATTCTATACAAAATTAACTGAATGAACCTAACAAATACTATATTTACTAACAATTGCATTGTTTGTTTTAAGTTGTTTTATATTTGTTTAATACATCTGTTGCAACTTTTGGGATATCTGATGAGCCTAAACACTAGTATTTCATAAACATGAGATGCGGCGAACTGGATTCCTTAAATCCCAACTAATCACAACCTTTTGGGAATCCCCACCAGGTATCTAAATCAACCCTTCTAATTTGTCAACGCCTTAAACCCTTAATTCTAATGATGAAATCTCTACATGCATTATTTATATATTATCATAAATCCCTGTTTCTTAACTTGTCTCCCAACCATTATATAATCTCTACATCCATCATCATCACTCCACAAAATATATCATCAACAAAACATATAGGAAATTAAAACAATTCCACTGTCGGAGATAAATATTTCAAGTTACAATGCCTGAGATTGAAGGTTCTCCGGGAACCTCCATGCATGGAGTCACCGGCCGGGAACCAGTTCTGGCCTTCTCTGTGGCGTCTCCCATGGTGGCCACTGATACCACCGCCAAATTCGACCTCCCGGTGGACTCCGAACACAAGGCCAAAGTCTTTAAACTCTGGTCATTTGCAAACCCTCACATGAGAACCTTCCATCTCTCCTGGATCTCTTTCTTTACCACTTTCGTCTCCACTTTTGCAGCGGCTCCGCTGGTTCCGATCATCCGAGACAACCTCAATCTCACGAAAGCCGATATCGGAAACGCCGGGGTCGCGTCGGTTTCCGGTAGTATTTTCTCCAGGCTGGTGATGGGTGCTGTGTGTGACATGTTGGGACCTCGCTACGGCTGTGCTTTCCTTATCATGTTGTCGGCACCCACTGTGTTTTGCATGTCATTCGTCGCTGACGCTAGTGGCTACATAGCCGTGCGGTTCATGATCGGGTTTTCTTTGGCTACGTTTGTGTCGTGCCAGTACTGGATGAGTACCATGTTTAACAGCAAGATTATCGGGCTTGTGAATGGGACGGCGGCCGGGTGGGGGAACATGGGTGGCGGAGCGACGCAGCTCCTGATGCCGGTGTTGTTTGAGATCATCAAGAAGGCGGGGGCGACGCCGTTCACGGCGTGGAGGATAGCGTTTTTTATACCTGGGTGGCTTAATGTAATAATGGGGATATTGGTGTTGACTCTTGGCCAAGATTTGCCCGATGGTAATCTTGGTGCTCTTCAGAAGAAGGGTGATGTTGCCAGAGATAAATTCGGCAAGGTACGTAACACACATTCATACCTACTTAAATTATGTAGGGTTCACGTCCGATGCCGATTATTATATATGCTAATTAATTTGGATTATTATTTTTTTGGATTTTTAGATTTTATGGTATGCTGTGACAAACTATCGGACATGGATTTTTGTGCTTCTCTATGGCTACTCGATGGGTGTCGAGTTAACGATCGACAACGTGATTGCAGAATACTTCTACGACAGGTATTATATAATTTATTTTTTAGTATGAAGTATAAACCACATTTTTATCCATGTTTAAATAGATTGATTTAGATATAAGTTTTGACATAAATATAAATCTTGTACTTTTCTGATATACACTAAACTATCAGATTTATTTATAATGCAAAATTATGTGTTATATATTTATTACGCAATTAATTAACGTTTTATTTATTTAATCATAGATTTGATCTAAAGCTTCACCTAGCCGGAATCATTGCGGCCGCCTTCGGAATGGCAAACCTCTTAGCTCGACCCTTTGGCGGGTTCACATCTGACTACATGGCGAAACGATGGGGGATGCGAGGTCGACTCTGGAACCTATGGCTCCTCCAAACCGCCGGCGGTGTTTGTTGTATCTTCCTCGGCCTAGTGAACTCGCTGCCGTTAGCCATCACCTTTATGATCCTCTTTTCCATCGGAGCACAGGCAGCATGTGGAGCCACGTTCGGCGTCATTCCCTTCATTTCCCGGAGGTCACTGGGAATCATCTCAGGGATGACCGGTGCCGGCGGAAACTTCGGATCAGGGCTAACCCAGTTGATATTCTTTGCGAGTGCATCATTCTCGACGGCGAAAGGATTGTCTTACATGGGTATCATGATAGTAATTTGCACAATTCCGGTGAGTTTTGTTCACTTCCCACAATGGGGAAGCATGTTTTTTCCGGCGAGTGAAGACGTGGTGAAAGGCAGCGAAGAGCATTATTATGTTTCGGAGTGGACGGAGGAAGAGAAGCAGAAAGGGATGCACCAAGCAAGTGTGAGGTTCGCCGAGAACAGTCGGTCGGAGCGTGGTGGGAAGGTGGCGGCGGCGGCAACACCACCAAATAACACCCCCAACCATGTTTGATTAATTTCCAGCAATTTTAAGATGTTTTTTTGATGAAATAATAATTGCGTGTTTAATATGCAAAAAGAAGGAAATTTTCTGTGTTTTCTCTCTCCAAGTATGCAAATGATGTTTGGGGTTACAATCTCAACGTTAAATGATACAAATTAATGTGATTAAAGGCACCAATAATCACAATTAAGACATTCTCATGTTTGTAACAAAATATTAAATTTAACAGTCGAGAGTATTGATTTTATCTTTTACACTTGACCAATGTTTCGAGATTCTTTCCTTCACCTATAATTTTATTAAAAAATTGTATTATTCGTAATTAATTCAGATTACTTGTAAATTACCAGTAGATTTATTAGTATAATTATAAAATAATGAATGATTTCATTCCCTCAAAACAATGTCATGATTATTATTTCAGATAATAATGGTAAATTATATAATTTTAATGGTGTTTCTTAAATATATATGTGGTATGGATGGAGGAGCCGAAAAAGATAAAGGATTATCTGTTCGATTTTTTCAAAAAAAAAAAGTATGCTAAACAAAGGAACCGATCTTCAAAGTTGATTTTGGAACGTACAAAGAAACTAACGGTGGAGGAAGCCAAATTCTTAGAGAGAAGGGTGTCGGAAGATGAAGTGTGGAGCGCAGTGAAAGATTGTGGTAGCAACAAATCGCAGGGCAGGATGGTTTTACGATGGGATTTATAAAGAGATTTTGGGGGATCTTAAAAGGCGATCTAATGGCGGTAGTAGATTGGTTTTGGGAAAAGGCGGAAATTAGTGAAGGATGCAACGCGTCTTTTTTTACATTGATTCCAAAAAACACTAGTCTGGTTGGTTTAAATAAATTTAGACCAATTAGTCTCATTAGGGTGCTTTATAAAGTGGTCTAAAAAATCTTAGCGGAAAGGATGAAGATTGTAGTGTGGAAGCTTATTAGCAAAGAATAATGTGCATTTATACGAGGTAGGTCTATCCTTGACGGGGTTCTCATAGCAAATGAGACGGTGGATTATTTGAAAAGAGTAAAGAAGAAGGGATTAATTTATAAAGTAGACGTCGAGAAGGAATATGATACAATTGAATGGTCCTTTCTTTTGGACGGTTTGAGAGATATGGGTTTCGGATTAAAATGGCGAAAGTGGATAGAGGCATGCCTAAAGTCGGCAAAGATTTCAGTTTTGCTAAATGGAGCTCCAACTAACGAATTCCCAATGAAGAGGGGCTTAAGGCAAGGGGACCCTCTTGTCCCTTTCCTTTTTTTGGTAATTGCCGAAAGCCTTCACATCTTGATGGAGGAAGCTATGGCAAAAGGGTTGTTCGAAGGCATAAAGGTGGGTAAGGAAGAGATAATGATATCTCATCTTCAATATGTGGATGATGTTATGTTTTTTGGGGATTGGAAGTCATCGAACAAAAAAAACCTTATGAAAATTTTAAAGTGTTTTCATGCAGTCTCGGGCTTAAAGTTGAACTTGAGCAAAAGCAAACTTTATGGTGTGGGTATACTGGAAGAATAAATCCAATTGTAGGCGAGAGACTTGGGATGTGGAAGTGGCACCATGCCTTTCACGTATCTAGGACTCCCGGTAGGCTCGTCAATGAGAAGAATTTCTCATTGGAAACCGATAATTGAAAAAATGAAAAATAAGCTTGCAGAGTGGAAAGCAAAAGCAATCTCGTTTGGAGGAAGATGGACGTTGGTAAGATCGGTTCTTGGTAGTGTTCCTTTATATTTCTTTTCGTGGTTTCGTACCCCGATAGGAGTGTTGAAAATGTTGGAGAGTGTTAGATGCCATTTTTTAGGGGGATTGGTAAGGATGGGAATAGGGGAAAGGTCGTGCTTGGGTTAATTAGGAAAGGGCATTGGGTTCATTCCGTAGGGGTGGGTTGAATATTGGTGGGCTCAAGGAGGCTAATTGGGGATTGTTTGGCAAATGGTGGTGGAGGTTCCATAATGAAAACAGAGCTTTATGGGATAAGGTAATAAAGAGTGTTTATGGATGGGATGGGAGGCTCATTGAGGGTGTGCCAAGGGGACAGGGGAAGGAGGAACTCGATTTGGGCGAATATAATTAAGGTGGGAAAGGTTATTGATAAGGAAGGTCTTTTATTCTCGGAGTCCTTTGGGAAGCAAGTGGGGGATGGTTCGGATACACGGTTTTGGGAAGATAGATGGGTGACAAATGATAGACTTAAGGAAAGGTTCAATAGGATTTTTCAACTTGAAACGGTCAAAGGAGCGTCGGTTTGGGATAGAGGGAAGCAACATGGTGACGATTGGGTTTGGAAATGGGGGTGGAGAAGGGAACCAAGGGGAAGGGAACTTGGCAAGTTGAAGGAGTTACGGATCTTGATTATGAAACAAGCACCAAAGGAAGGACTTGAGGACCGGGCATCGTGGAAGTTTGATCCTCAAGGGGGATACATGGTTAACAAATTACGAGGCTTGATAGAGAAAAGGCGATCATTGGCAATCGGAAACGCAGCAGCAACCACGTGGATAAAATCCATATCGAAGAAAATTTGCATTTTTTTATGGAGAGCAAAACTTGGGAGACTCCCTTCTCGATCGGTCTTGGACAACATGGGTATTGTGGACTCCACCCTTTGTCCGAGATGTGGTAGGGAGGTCAAAACGATAGATCACACTCTTGTAAACTGTGAAGCAGTTAGGAGCCTATGGAAACTAATAGGGAGATGGTGGAATATTAACTTGGATTCGGTGAGCACTTTGAACGATATACTCGGCGTCGGAGGTCAAATGGGCAATAATACAAAAGGATCGAAGAGATGGACAATGGTGTTATGGTGTGTCATTTATCTCATTTGGGCAAATCAAAACAAAGTAATCTTTGAAAAAGGTAGTAGTTCCGTAGAGAATCTCTTTTTTGACTTCCAGTTAAAAACGTTTGAATGGGTTACAAGGAGGGACATTGACTTAGCCATGGACTGGGTTTTGTGGTTGTCGGATCCCTATAGTTCGTGATGATCGACAACGCGTTAACAAGATGGCCGAAGGGGTTAGTGTAACACCCCAAATTAGGTAAGAGCGACTAATTTAAAATTTTTAGTAATGCCTCAGAATAGACAAGACCTTTTATAACAAATTCATATTTGGAATATTAAACTAGGTCTAACCATAAACAATATTAATAAAGTCTTACACAAAGACTAATTAGAGGTCGGATGTTACTAAAACCCAATAACAATTGCTCTTCTCAAGACAAATGTGGAAGACTTCACCAAGCCACTCACTCTTGCACTACCATCTAGCACATCTTACTTCACAGAAATGCTAGAACCCTGCCCCCTCATCCGAAATCTGATGCACATGCCGACAAATAAAAAGGTTAGGTTAACGCCTAGTGAATTCAAGAGTTTTCAACATATATGAATACTTGATGTTAACAGTAAGGATTATCATTTAAACCATAATTTTCCAAAATGATTAGCTTTAACAGGAGACGACTCATTTTCCAAATATGCACATTATAAAGACGAATACCCCAACATAAAATATTCTTTCGTAGTGTAAATTCAATCCAAAACTCACTTAAAGCATTAAATAGAAATTGAACTCCCAATTTATAAAAACGTAGATAAGACTTATTTCCCGAAACACCCAAACACGGGTGGAACATATTACCCAACTCATAAAATCATGGATAAAACTCATACATATAAAATGTCACCGAAAACATGGATACCAAAATACAAAACCCAAATAACACCTTTCGGTGACGGGGAAGACCCGATTCCATCGAATGTGGAGGCATATAAAGATAAGCCACGTATCTATGTTATAAGCATACTTCAAGGATGGGCAACCATTGACATCAACCTTATTCATTGATCTTTAGTCAAGGTAGACATGACATAACCCTATTCATGGATCTTTAGTCAAGGTAGACATCAACCCTATTTATGGATCTTTAGTCATTATAGGCATCAACCCTATTCATGGATCTTTAGTCGTTGGAACATCAACCCTATTCATGGATCTTTAGTTCCAAAGAGTTACCAAGTTCAACCCTATTCATGGATCTTTACCTTGGGACCTCACCATTGACACGCTTGTTCATTTGGAAACTTACATCGTATCACCAATGCCTATTTCCAAATTACAACTCTAGGACCTCATCCCGCATTTACATGATAAACCGACCTCTATGCATATGGATCCAATGCATTACGGTCAAAACGTTACATGACTCAAAAGAATGACAACGCACTCAAAACATGTAATTCCCAAATAAGGTGCAACTAGGTACACCATACGACCAAGGATCCTTAACGAGCTACCAAGATTGAACAAATGCTCCAAAGACTTATTTTAATCAAACCGAGCCAGAGCTCAACAAAGATTGCTTTATCGTACAATAAAGGTCGGTGTAAACAATAAAACATTTTTTAACCAACGGTCATGCAACCCAACGACTAAAAGTTTGATTAATCCAAAACACAAAGTTGGTTGAGGCAAACCCTTTTCCAAATGAACTCATACCCTTATTTCCAAAATACCTTATGACACAATGATATGCATTTTCCCAAACGGATATATAAGATCAAGTACCCAAAAACGACAATTACATCCAATAAACTCCATTTAAATAAAATTGTCAGTCTACAAGATTTATTTATCAAAATACCCAATAGTGCATGTTATATAAGTTTATAAAGTTGAACACTTCAAAATAACCAAAACTTATCAGTAGTTAACAAATTTCATGTAAAACACAAAACAATTTAAAATAAACATTTTGGCATGTACACCGTTTTCACAAATCAACTTAAACTCACCTCGCTAGATTTACGCTAAATTTAGATTTTACCCTAACTTGAGCTTCCTTGAAGAAACTTGAATCCACAAGCACAATCCTTCCAAAACCTAGATTCACACATTTCCAACCATAAATAATCATATTCAAGTGTTTATAACCATTCCCCAAACACCTTATATCAAAATCCCCATTTTGGCCAAAAACCCTAATTTGACCTAACTTTTCTCAAAATCTTCCAAACCGAAATTGGAGTAATAAAACACTAGAATATCACCAATGAAGCATTTATATCTTAAAATAAGGTTTAGAAGTGGAAGGGATACACTTACCACTTAGGTTTGACGAAAACCTAGAAAACCCAAAAATGAGCTTGAGGTTGAAGATGAAGATGGAAATGGTGAATCATTTACCATAGCTTTCAACTTTACTACTTGATGGTGTTTCATCTTCATAAAATGCAAGGATTTGAGCCAAAGGTAAGTTAGGGTTTGAAGGGGAAAGAAGGAAAACGATTTGGGAGAGAATAGAAGAAGTTTGAATGAGAGGAAAATGAGAAAAAAACTGAAAGTTCGACTTAACAGCAGACTGCCACCCATGTACGACATTGACCAGCGACAATGCCCAGGGCATTGTCGCATGGCAATGTCGCCAACATTTTCAGCCTTCTGTTTCCTCCCCTGTGACTGTGACAGTGCGGCCATGACACTGTCATAGTCATCGGGCATTGTCGCGGGACCTTTCAGGAGCCCCGAAACCCGAATTTCTCAATGCCTACACTCCCGATACTCCAAGGGACTTTAAACAATGCATTACCCAACAAAACCCCGCTGATTACAAGTCACAGAAATATTCGGGTGACATTTACTTACCGAAAATTACGGATGTTATATGGTTCGTAGATGTGGTTTAGTTACAGCAGGCGGTTCGGCAAGGTAAACGTTACGGTTCGGTGTGGTTTTTCTCATACTGCTGGGATGATAAAGTTTGTTGCTCGCAAACGACTTTCGAGTTCTGTTTTTTCTTGTCTTTAAGCCTCGTTTGGATGATTGGTTGTTGTGGTATGGTTGGTTAGTTTCTTTTGGTTCGGATTTGTATTGTTATTTGGTCTTGTTTGGTAATAAATTCGTTTTGTTTTTGTTCATATATATATATATATATATATATATATATATAGTCTTAGGTTCATTTGAGAAATGGTAAATATATGAGAAATAGAGAAGTAATCCTAGTCATTCATACGGTCAAGATCGGCTTTGACTGGTCAAATATTTGGCTTTGACTGGTCAAAAGTTGTGGCTATTCCAAAAATAGAATGACACTTTCGTAATTTTTACAAAATACACGGGATGTGTTCATATATGAACCTGTATAATTCACATATGAACTATATGTGAATCAGTGTAACTCACATATAAACTCTTTTAACTTATTCATATATGAACTAATTAACTGATTCACATATGAACTAATTAACTGATTCACATATGAACGTATAGTTCATATATGAATCATATAGGTTCATATATGAACTCATCTCGTATATTTTACGAAACTACCCCTCTACCTTCTATAGACCATGCAAGGAATTATTCGATGCTTCGCGGTCAAAGCCGCAAATGTTGACCAAATGAATGACTAAGATTACTTCTCTTTTTCTCATACATTTACCATTTTTCAAATGAACCTCTCCATATATATATATATATATATATGTGCATATATATATATATATGCATTTACACCCCAAACAAGAAATTAGATTAAGAGATAGTTTTAATTTGTCATTTATTATTAATATACATTATATTTCAAAATTACATTATGCAAATTAAACAAGATGTCAAAAGCAATTAAAGGGAAAGTGTACCCGGAGAGAGGCTTAAGACAATGTGATCACCTTTCCCTTTCCCTTTTCTTTTTCATGAAGCATTTTTTGCCTCATTCAAAGGTTTGAGGAGGATGGAAGGTTGCACGGTCTTCGATTTGGCAGGGATGGTACTTTTGTTTCTCGTTTGTTTTTGCCGACGATAGGCTTGTTTTTCTTTGATGCCAAGGAGGAGGAATGTAAGTGTATGAAGGATATTTTAGCTTTGTACTCAGATTCCAGTCATATGGTTAACTTTCAAAAATTGGAGATGTCCTCTTGTAAATCTGTGAGGAACAAGTTAAAAGAGGCCCTCGCCAATATTCTTGGGGTTAAAATGGTGGACACTTTTGGAAGCTATTTGGGATTGCCAACTTTTGCTGGAAGAAGGAAAAAAGAGTCGTTCAACCACAAGTATGGAACAAACTTAAAGGCTAGAAATTATCTCTATTAACTATGGGGAAGAGGGAGATTCTCATAAAAGCAATTGTTCAAGCCATTCCTACTTACACTATAAGTTATTTCAAGCTTCTCATGAGCCTAATAAAGATCCTTCGTGGTATGAAGCTAGGTTTTTTCCTGGTGCAAATGGGATCTGTAATGTCTTCCTAAGGAGAGGGTTGCTTTGGGTTTTAGAAATTTGGAAGTTTTCAACCAAGCTCTTCTTGGAAAACAGATTTTGTCAGGATCGAATTCTCAACAAGAATTATGAATACTCAGAAACAATATCAAAGAAGTTGCGGAATAACACTTTGATATTCAATGTAACAGTAAACAAACAGTATATATGATTAACAACTTGTAAACTTGTATTGAATGATTAGAATCACAAGATTACATACTCAACCTCAATCTTGAAGAACAGACTATTTCAAGACGAATTCTACTTCTCTAGAATTAGGAACTATGCCTTGAGGTTGATTCTCTCTAAAACAAAAACTTAGAATTAATTATCTAAACTATTCTATCAAATCTATACATATACTAAACAAAAGATAATTACAATAAATAAAATATCTTCAGAATATCTTCCATGAATATCTTCAGTATATCCAGCTGTCACTCTTGTAATTCGGATCTCCATCTCATAAGCAGCATTAATCATCTTGGAAGTATTAACTTAGTCTTGGCAACATTAACTACTAAGCAGCACTAACCTCTAGCAGTACTAACTAGCTAAGCAGTACTAACTTTGATCAAGCAGCACTAACTTTGACTAGCAGTATTAATGAAGGTTCTAAATGGCGTGAGGTGTGGCGTGGCGGCGAGGCCAAGCCTCAAGCCTTAGGAGTTACGGCGAAGTCGTGACGTTTTCAAGGCATGACTTATGACGTCAAATTTATAGTTCATATATAATATTATATATAAAAACGTATGTTTTGTAGTGTTACTCAATGGGTATTTAGTAATAAGCAAGTTAAATTATGTTATATATTAAAAACTTGCAAATAAGACATTAAAAACGTAAAGAAAAATCAAATATCTCATTACGATAACTGCGCATTAGGCTATGGCATGCCATGGGCTTAACGCGGCGTGACACACAAGCCTTGGTGCCATGGCGCGCCATGGCGGCTGTGCGGCGAGTTTTTTAGAACATTAGTATTAATTCTACTAGAAGTAGTAATACCTAGCAGTATTAACTTTTGAAGTCCTTTAGCAGTAGTAATTCTGAACTAGCAGCATTAACCATACTTAAGCTTTTCTTCAGTTCCCAACAATCTCCCCCTAACTTGACTTTTTAGGAAGAGAAGTCAAGTTCTTCAGATCTTCTTCAAGATGCTCCCAAAACTCCATCATGGCCTAAATTCCAGTATTTGCATCCAACCCCAAACTCTGATTGATTGTTCTTTGGATCAAATATTTAGCCATTTCTGAATCTGGAATACATCCTAGCTTCTTCTTCAGCATGGCATGAAGCTTTAATCTGCTATGGTTATACACTCTATCCACTAGGAAGTACTCAGTGTGATTTAAATCCAAAGTCACTGCATATACTCCACTAGTTTCATATAGAGTCCAATTGTTGACTGATTTGAACACATTCCTGATCACATGCTCTACTTCATCAGGCTTGAACATCATACACAGATACTCCATCACCAGTTTTGTAATTGAAATCACTGGAGCTTTCAGTTCATCTGCATATAACTTCATCCCTATCTCAAACATTTCTTCAATATCAGATCTTGAGCAGGTTCTGACAATCTTGTTCCAAGTGTTGTACACTTCATACTTCTCATCCTTTCTCTTTAATCTGATATATTCCTTTCCATCCACTTCCAAGACATCCCAGTGAATGATTTCAGGAGATTTAACCCCTACAGGTTCTGCTGAAATTGGTTTAGGCACTTTGTCCATCACTACCATGTACATTTTAACATCCTCAGTACTTGCAGGTTCTTGCATTGTAGATGACTCAGGTGCCTCTTCTTCTTCAGCAACCTTTTCAGCCTCTTCTTCCACTAACCTAGGCTTCTTTGTAGGCTTTCTCCTGGCAATCATCTTAGTTCTTTGCAAAGTCCTTAGACTTTCACCAATTGTTGCTTCCTTTTCTGGATTTTCTTGCTCATCAGGGAATGGTTTTTGTAAGAAATCGTTGCTCTCTTTCATTCTTTTCTTCATTTCAACCCTTGCAATATCATCCCCTTGAAGCTTAGTCATCTCAGCATCATACATCTTCTTGAGTTTATCAAAAGACATTCTTGAAAACATCTCTACCTTGACACCTACTGCACCCTTGAGGAAAGTAATCATTTCCTTTCTCTCTTGAGCACCCAAGTATGTCTTTGATGGTTGTCTTTTCCTTGCAGCCATTTTGATCTTGGTAGGCTTCTTCACAATTGTGGCTTTTTGCTTGGCTTGCTCAGTTGCTAAGCTCTGTTGATAGGCTTTGTTTAACTCTGCAGCCATTGCTTTAGCTATTTCTCTATCCTTTGCCACTTGCACAGTTTCTGCTTCTTCAAGTTCAGCCTGTATTCTCCTAGCCAGAGCTTCATCTGCTTCAATCAACTTCTGCTTTTTCTTTGGTTGATCAGATTCAACTAGCTTTGCCTTACCCTTTTCTTTGCTTATCACCTTCTCTTCTACATTTATTTTCTTGATCAATTCCCCTTGTTCTTTGATGACTACTCCTTTGGTTTTTGAGGTGACCTTGGGAGTATCATGTTTGGCTTTAAGTAAGGTTTCTGCAATCTCCAGCTCTGTTAGAACTTATTTCACTGTTTCTGCTGCTTTGCTTATTTCAGCAGTACTAACCATTTATGCTGCTTTACTTGAACTAGCAGCATTAACGGTTTCTGTTGCTTTCTCTGTTACTGCTGCTTTCTCCCCCTCAACATCAAGTTCCTCTCCCTTTTCTGGAGCATCTTCCCTGTTGACATCAGCTTCTGACTCCCCCTTTTTGGGAGCATCAGTCACTGGTTCCCTTCTTTTAAGCACAAATTGCCTCCTCTTCTTTTTCTGGAGCAATCTCTTTACCATATTTTTCAGTTTAGAAATCTGAGCTTGTTGAGACAGGACTATTATTTTTAGCTCTTCGATGTCTTTTCCTTGGTTGATCACATCCCTGTTGATGTTGGCCATTGTGTCCATCAATTCAAGATAGTCATATCTGTCCTCACCTTCTCCAGGAGTGTTACCCCCTTTTGAAGGATCATGGGATCTTTTAGTAGTGGAAGCCTTCTGCCTAGCAGAAGCACTTTCCACCCCCGTGGTTTCTTGGCACCTGGACCTTTGAATGATTGCTCATTCAATGTTGCCATGGGGGAGGTCTTATTTATGTTACCACTGTCCTTCTCTGTGCTAGCAGAAGTAGTGGCAGCCTCAGCACCCATATACTCAACCCTCTCCTCAGTGAGCACCTCCTTGGGGTTGGGAGACACCCCTGTGGTTTCCCTGTGGATATTCTCTAATGGAGAATTCTCCATTAGAGGGCTTAAAGGCTCAATGGGTGATGGTACAAGAAGGGAAGGAGCCTTCTTTACCTGTTTCCTTTTGTAAGTTTGGGTAATTGGAGAAGTTGGTTTGTCAAGAAGAGACTGAGGAATTGATTTAGATTGGGAAGGTTGGGATTGGCTAGCAGTGGGATGGTCTAATGGGGGCCTTGACCCTGCTGCCATACCTTCATCAGTGTGGGACACCACCATCATTGTAGAGAACAATGGGGTGTCAACTCCTTCCGAGTCCAATGGAGATCTTTTCATGTTTGAAAAGACCTTACCTTTGGGGATTTTTGGTACATATACCCCATCAAAATGAGGCATATCCGTCAATTCGTGGGTGATAACTTCTTGGACAAACCTGGGGTACATATAAAAGCTCTTTTTGCTTCCCAAGTTTGAGACAAGATCATTGAAAATCATTTTAGAAAAATTGTACTTTCTGGCAGTGGCCAAGCACACCAAAGCATAAGTAATGGTGCTACTGAACTCACTCCAGCCAGTAGTCTTTTTGGAAATACAATGCATAAGAGTATGGACAAAGAAACGCCATTGGGGTGAAAATTTAGCTTTTGAGAACTTGAACACACCCAATGGGCCTCCATACCCCATTCTTGTAAAAGTAGAAAACAGTTCATCATTAGAGATAGATGAGATACCAGTGGCATCGTCTAGACGTAGACTGATGCGGATTACCTCTTCAGTAACTGTCAACGGTTTTTCACAGACCCTTGTCTTGATCATTTGTACACCATTCTCAGCAACAATGGTGGCATTTGCCCAGAATTGCCTTTGATGCTCGATGTAGATTGATGGCGATACAGTGAGAGCATGGGCAATATGGGTTGTCTTGAGGAAATCCACAATCTGGTGGAAACCAGCGGCCTGTTTGGGCTTCTGTAACATCGCGATTTCATTGTGCTCGTCTATGAATGCCATTGATGCCATTGATCTTGAAGGTTCTTGCCTAAAAACTTGGAACTTGAGAGAGAAAGGGTTTAGAGCGCAAGTGAACAGTATGCAAAGAGTCGTTATGAACTTTTTAGGCGGGCAAAGGGTATTTATAGTATTCGAGACATAAGCAGTATTAACCTAGAGCAGTAGTAACTAACAAGCAGTATTAACTGAAAGCAGTATTAACCACTAGCAGCATTAACTAACTAGAAGTATTAACTGAGAGTAGTATTAACTACTAGCAGTATTAACTAACTAGCAGTATTAACTAACTAGCAGTATTAACTGAGAGCAGTATTAACCACTAGCAGTATTAACTAACTAGCAGTATTAACTGAGAGCAGTATTAACTAACTAGCAGTATTAACTGAGAGCAGTATTAACCACTAGCAGTATTAACTAACTAGCAGTATTAACTGAGCACTGGCAGTATTAAAACTGTACTGGCAGTATTAACCATACTTACTCTTTTAAGCTTGTGATGAACTGAGTACTGCTATATATTCCCTGAAAAGGAAGATTAGTAACCCCAAGAATAAACAATATACGGAATACCACTTGTTAGGATCGAATTCTCAACAAGAATTATGAATACTCAGAAACAATATCAAAGAAGTTGCGGAATAACACTTTGATATTCAATGTAACAGTAAACAAACAGTATATATGATTAACAACTTGTAAACTTGTATTGAATGATTAGAATCACAAGATTACACACTCAACCTCAATCTTGAAGAACAGACTCTTTCAAGACGAATTCTACTTCTCTAGAATTAGGAACTATGCCTTGAGGTTGATTCTCTCTAAAACAAAAACTTAGAATTAATTATCTAAACTATTCTATCAAATCTATACATATACTAAACAAAAGATAATTACAATAAATAAAATATCTTCAGAATATCTTCCATGAATATCTTCAGTATATCCAGTTGTCACTCTTGTAATTCGGATCTCCATCTCATAAGCAGCATTAATCATCTTGGAAGTATTAACTTAGTCTTGACAACATTAACTACTAAGCAGCACTAACCTCTAGCAGTACTAACTAGCTAAGCAGTACTAACTTTGATCAAGCAGCACTAACTTTGACTAGCAGTATTAATTCTACTAGAAGTAGTAATACCTAGCAGTATTAACTTTTGAAGTCCTCTAGCAGTAGTAATTCTGAACTAGCAGCATTAACCATACTTAAGTTTTTCTTCAGTTCCCAACAGATTTTGAGATATCTTAGAAACCCAAAATCCTTGTATGTGCGGGTGTTGAAAGTTTCCTATTTTCCAAAAACTGAGATTTTGAAAGCCAAAATGGGTTCAAATGGCTCATTCTTATGGAGAAGTCTTATGTAGGGTAAAGAAATCATACTAAAAGGTTGTAACACTTGTGATTTTTGATAAGTAAAAGTCACCCAGACGTTTTTTTGGAACATGTAAATGGTGGGATTTTGTTGGGAAAACATTATTTAAAGTCCCTTAGGGTATCGGGAGTGTTGGCATTGAAAAAGTTGAGTTTCGGGGCTTGGGAAGGGTCTCGCGACAATTAGTCGCACTGTCACAATCGCATAGAAAGTACCGAATGTTGGGTCAATGTTGCGACAATGCCTTACGACATTGCCATGGCATTGTCGCATGGCAATGTCGCTCCTAGGGGGCAGATTGTTGTTATATACGAATTTCAAGCCATTTCTTCATTCCTCGCTTCCCATTTATCCTCAAACACTCTCTAGAACCAACCTAAAACATATATGGTGATTTTTGGTCATCTTTGGCTCAAATCCTTGGGAATATGGAGGTAAACCATCACCAAGTGGTAGAATTGGAAGCTATGATCAAGAGTTCACCACCTCCATCTTCATCTTCAACCTCAAGCTCCATTTTAGGGTTTTCTAGGTTTTCCCCAAAACCTAAGTGGTAAGTTCATCCTCTCCATTTCTAAACCTTATTATGAGTTGTAAATGCTCCATTGATGATCTCCTAGTGATTGATTTCTCAAATTTCGGATTTGATGATTTTGGAGAATTAGGGTCAAATTAGGGTTTTTGCCAAATTGGGGATTTTGATGTATAATGTTTGGGGAATGTTTGTGTATGGTTGAATACGAATATTTATGGTTGAAAACTTGTGGATCTAGGTTTTTGGAAGGCTTTGCTTGTGGATTCAAGTTTTTCAATGAAGCTCGAGTTGGGGTAAAATCTAGATTTATTCTAAATCTAGCAAGGTGAGTTCAAGTTGATTTGTGAAAACGTTGTACATGTCAAAATGCCTATTTTCAAGTGTTTATGTGTTTACATGAAAATTATCATTTGTTGGATTATTTGGTGGATTTATTTATTTGAGGTGTTTGGCTTTATAAACCTTGTAAAATCCCCACATTTGGGACTTTTGGGCATTTTGATAAATAAGTCATAAATGAAAGTGTTTTAATGATTTATTGCATAAATGGAGATTATATGGTAAAAATTTATTTTAGTGTTTGTTGGGAATATGCATAATTTGTGTTATGAGATGTTTGAAAGCATCAACGTGTGAGTCATTGGGTTTTGATCATTCCCGGCCGAGTGAACATTTCGGAAATTGTAAATCTTTGGGTTTTGGGGAAAAGATGCATTTTAAGTATTTCAATGAGTAAATTTCGAGTATTGGCATTTTATAGTTTATTTGATGGGTGTAAATCATTTGGTATAAATACACTTACTAAGTGTTTTAGAGAAATGTTCAACCTTGTGTTATGAGACGTTTTGAATGGGTCAATGGTATAACCTTGTTTGGAAAATGATATGTCTCAATCTAAATGGTGTTGGAGTTTGGTCGTGTACTTTGGAGCACGTATTTGCATAAACATTGGTTGTGTGCGTTTTATTGCATTTTATTTTTTTGATAATGAGTCATTTTGGTTGTTTGAGCCTGTGGCTCGGTATTTGATTATGATTGGGTTTTGGGGACATTTGTTCAGTTTTGATAGCTCGACTTAGAGTTTTGGTCACGATATTGGATGAGGAACTCAACGTAAGGACCTTTTATGGTTAAAGTTGATCTTCCATGGATGTACATTTAAAGCTACCGAGCCTGACATCCTTTGTGTTTGGAATCATTATGTCCGATGATTGAACGGTAGGTTTCCACATTGAGGCGCGGTTAGGCATCGGATAGGGTATAAGTCTTACATGCTAGTACACGATATTGGATGAGGAACTCAACGTAAGGATCTTTTATGGTTTAAGTTGACATTTCGTGGGTGTACGTTTAAAGCTACCGAGCCTGACATCCCTTATGTGTACTTGTTTATATGACTTAGTCTTAACAACATAGTATGGGGCTTACTTTGTGTACCGCTACATTATATGGAATCGGGTCTCCCCCGTCACCAAAAGATGTTGTTTTGGGTATTGAGTTTTAGTATCCATGTTTTCGGTGATGTTTTACATTTATGGATTTTTATCCGTGATTTATTAGGTTGAGTATTATGCCCCACCTGTGTATTGGGTGTTTCGGGTCGTAACGTTTTATCCGTGTTTTCATTAATTAGGAGTCGATGTATATTCACGTTTTGAGTAAGTCTTGGGTTAAACTTACCTTATGAAAGTATGTTTTGCATTGGGATGCTCACCTTTGAAAATACGTATTATTGGAAACAAGTCTTGTCATATTTTAAAGTAAACCGTTTAAGAGATTATGATTTTAAGTGGTGTTCATTCCTTTTTAAAGATATACATGTTCATGTTAAAACTCTTGAACTCACTAGGCGTTAGCCTAACCCTTTTATTTGTCGGCATGTGCAACAGACTTCATTTGGGAATGGTTCTAGTGACACTGTGAAGAGAGAAATGCTAGTTGTGTGCCCGAGAGGTGACTAGCTTGGTGAAGTCTTCCGCATTGGTTTTGTGAAGAGCAACCTGTATTGGGGTTAAGTAGCACCCGACTTCGGTTTAGTCTTAATTTAATACTGGGGTTATAATTGTTGAGGTTATTTATCGAATTTTATATTTGAGGCATATTGAGTTTTGATTTTTAGGAAGAGATGTTGTCTTTTATTTGATATTATATCGAAAATTTTATTAGTTGCTCTTACCAAATTTGAGGGTGTTACAAAGGTTACCGCCGGAGGATTGGCAATGGCAATAATCTCATAATTCTTGAAGATCCATGGATTCCCAGACCCACCACCTTCAAGATATTTGACAAACCCAAGATTCCTCACAATATGCATGTCATTGATCTAAACTTCGGAATGGAGAGTAGGATATACTGTTTATCAGGAACGTGTTTCATGAGGAGAATGCCAACTTATTCTAAAGTTACCAAGTGGTCCTATTGATCTGGATGACAGAATTTTTTGGCATTACACATCGAATGAAAAGTATAGTGTGTGACGCAGCTATGAGTTTGCGATGAGGTTAAAGGATGCAGTTAAAGCTTCAAATTCCTCAGCCATGACCTCCTGGTGGAATTACAATTAGAAGTTGAGAATCCCCCAAAAAATCAAAATCTTCGTCTGGAAGCTAAGCCATTCTTGGCGTCCTACTAATAGTTTATTGTCTTGCAGGGGTGTCGATATCTCAGATGTTTGTTGTAGATGTAATGGGAGGAACAAGGAAAGCATTGTGCACTCTATTTGAAATTTCGCGTCCATTGTTGATGTCTGGAAGAAAAGTGGTTTTTGGCAGCTCCTGAGGAATGTTAATCAAGGGGATTCAAAAATTGTTCTATAGATTGTCGCGACTTCCTTGAGTAAAGATAATTTTGAATATTTTGTTACAACCTCGTGGATTGCCTGGAACTTAAGGAATAGTAGTATGCATGGGACTTGTAATCTATCGGCTTACAATGTTGTTGAGTGGGTGGATTTCAAGGGACAGATAAGATCTTCTACAAAAATTTTAAATAAGTTGAAATGGAAGAAGCCTGATATCGGGGTCATTAAGATAAATGCTAATGCAGAAACAGACAGTAAAAGTGGTTGTTGAAGCTTTGGTGTGGTCACCTATAAGAGCTATGGGAACATGTTGTTCACGAGCGAGGGGCTCATAACTAAGTCGTACGACCCAATCATTGATGAATTAGAGGCTATTCACATGGGTATTTGGTTGGCGTGAGAGGAAAGTGAAAACTTATATCATCAAATCTGATTACAATAACAAAGTTAATATCTTTAATAGCACAACCCCTTATGTTCAGATTTAGATGGTATCAATGCTAAAATCAAGGATTTAATTCCTACTTAGGGTTTTAAATTTGAGTATAGAGAGGCTAATAACTTAGCTCACTACTTAATTAGCACATGATGATTTGGTTAACAAAGAGACCCCTTTTGGATTAAGGCTATGCCTTTTGATGCATACTTTGTGGCTAGATCAGATGTGCCAAATCGTTTGTAATCGTTCGGTTTGTGTAATTGTTTTCCCTCTAAAAAAAAGTAATAATATTGAATTTCATCTTATTTGTCGTAAATCGAACGTGAGATCAAACTAGATTCAATCCATTTCAAAATCCTTCATATCCCAATTTGTATAACAAATTCATTCATTTCCAATAAATTTTGAAAACCAAACATTATCTTAGATTGATCGTCACATACTAACGGGTCGTTTACTAAAATGCCTACCGGGTAAGCGCTTACCGGTAAGGACATTGCCCTCACTACCTTATCGTCTAAGATTCCCGACCATCAAAATTGATTGTTGGTAAACTTCTTAAACCCGGTAATCGCTTAACAGGTAAGAGTCATTTCTCTCACTTACCGGGTAAGAATCTAGATCTTTGTTATCGCTCTTACCGGGTAAGATTCTAGATAGGTTTCATGCTCAATAGGTAAGAACCGTAAGATAAGTGATACCGGTAAACGCTTACCCGGGTAAGGTTAAGTAAACGACCCCTAAATCTACTAGGCCAGAACTATACTACAAATGACATCACTTTCTATAAAAATATATAAGGAATTTTCAAATGGAATCCATATCCATGATCAGTGTATATTAATATTGTGGTTACATTAATGACTAGGGATGTTCAAAAAAACCATTGGACCGCTCAAACGGTCGAACCAATTCAAATCGGGCCGTTTTTGGCGGTTTAGGCGGTCTGGTCTGGTCTGATAAATCGCCAAATCGGGCGGTCCGGTCTGGTCTATGGTTTGGAGGTTTTTTTGGCGATTTGGACCAAACCGACCGCCAAATATATCTATATATATATTTTTTTTATATACATCTTTATATCATCTATTGTTTAGCCCAAATATCCAATTAATCTTTAGACTTAAATATATACAAAAAGGCCCAAAGATAATTTTAAATCGCCGTGGATATTATTTGCACTTTGCATATTACTTTTTTTTTGTATTTTGTCTTGGTATATTTTGTTAACTTTTGTGGACTTTGTTAACATTGTTGTAGACTTTTATTTATTTCAAATGAACTCAAGCTAATAAACCTTTAAATTTTAAATTTTTATATGTTTTTTATGTTTAAGCTTTAAAGCCCATTAAAAGGCTCAAAGCGCCTAAACCGATCGACCAAACCGCCTAAACCGCGGTCCGACTTGACCGGTCTGGGCACTTGATGTCAAACCGCTTGGTTTGAAAAATCAACAAACCTCCACTAGCGGTTTGGTTTGTGGTTTGAAGGGTTAAACCGTCCAAACCGAACCGCAAACACCCCTATTAATGACAATGTCTAGCGGTCATTAGTTCTGAAAAGTATAACCATTATGTATAAACACACAATAAAATTTTCATCATCAAAAATAAAATACATATATTAAAATATTGCTTAATTAATTATGTATCAATTCTTTATTATTTTTTTTTTTGAAGAATTATGTATCAATTCTATTATGTTATTAAATTGCTTTTAGTTTTTTGGCCGTATCTCTGAATTTCCAAATATACCCTTTTGCCAAATTGCGTTGGTATGCAAAGTTGGAGGTTAAGAGAAAAAAGACATAAACCACAAACCAAAAAGGAAATGGCTGGTCTTTATGTATCTACATCGTGTAGCTAAAATAAATATAAAAGATATATTTTTGGTTTCTTGCAAGTGTTTTTGTGTGTATTTTCTTCACCTTCTTCCATTGATTACATGCATAATTAATAAATAATATAAAGGCACTGAGATTGAAATGAAAACCACCGTTAATGTCCTTTTCTTTCCTTACATAATCAAGAAAATGAAAGCTTATTATTCTAATTATTTTTTTTTGTTAAACTATGATTAATTGTTTCTTTTTTGTTTCAAACGGTGAAAAGTTTATAAGAATATGTAGAGAAACTTATTTGAAAGGGTGAAAATTGTCTTCAACGTATTGAATTATAGAAATTTGAATTACGTCTGCATAAGGAAATTTGCATATTTCTTTTCGTTGAAAAAGAAAGAAAAAAAATGATATTTTTGTCCTTATCTTAAAAATAGGTTTGTTTTTGTTAAATAGAAAAGAAAGAAAAAATATTCGAAATAAATATCCTTGGAGACCATTTCTTGGATTACTTTTGTGTTCTTCTTTGTCACTATTATGCGGTGGTTGGCGGGCCACTAAACGTTTATATATGTCTATAAAGAACTCTATTTAAATTACGTAATAGTAGACAATAACATTATTAAATCAAGACCGTAAATAAAGGAAACATGCATGTTGGTTGAAAGCTTTCATTAACACCCGTGCTTCCGATATAATCATTTTACAGTTAACATTTTTTTGGTACATTTTTTCACGTTTCCTTGTAACATAAATAAAACAATCAACTGCTCAATTTGTTCTCTCTATGTGGGAAAAAAAAAAACTATTTGTGAATTTAGGGATTCTGTTTAACTAACAACCTTTATATATTCATAAATGCATTGTTACCAAATAATTACTTAGAGAATAACAAACGTTAGTTCACACTTCACAATGACTTGGTTATAATTTAGATTGGGTTTAGAACCTCCAATTTAATTGGGCTTATAATTGGGCTATCCAACAAGTGAAGTTAATATAATCTGAATGTTGATTTAGCCCAAAAACTTATAACTATTCAAATACAGATAACAGCAGCAGCAGCAGACAAAATTACGAGTTAGCCCAACCATATGAATCGTTAACCGCCCATATGAATAGCATGAGCCCAATCAGGATAGCAACAAAAGCTCAAACCCTATACGAGCTGAGATCATTTTTTGGCTTGGGCTTTGTTTGGCAAACTAGCTTATAAGCTAGCTTCTAGCTGATAAGTTAGCTTTTCAAAACGCTACTTTGAGTAGCGTTTCAATAAGCTAACTTATGGTCATCCAAACATGTACACTAACTTATAAGCTAGCTTATAAGCTAGCTTTTTTTTGCCAAACATAGCCTTGGCCTTGGCATGCCATGAATCAGACTGAAATCTCTTATATGATTCCTAATACACCCTAAGTTAAGATAACATGATTACATCAACAACATTAAAAAGACACATTTTTATGATATTTTCATCAACAATTTGGTTAAATTATAGATATGCGTATATGCATATTTGTTCGTGTATATGTGTGTATATATAGATAGAGAGATGTTCAAACAAGAACACTCCAATTTTAAGAAAACACGAGAACATTTCTGAGCCTCCAAGTTATTTAACCCATAATTATAATTAAAATAAAAATAAAAAAGTAAATGATTATGGGTAATAATGTGATTTTGTATTTATCTATAATATTAGTGAATTCATTACCCCAAAAATCATGTACATATAATATATACACTGATCAGAATGTATCATAATACTATCATATCATTATTACAACAAAATCACATAATAAACCAAAAGAATGATGATTGTGGATGTTATCCTCACTGCCACTGGTCTTCAATTATCACAACAATATAATATCATTATCACAGCAAAAGCACAACAAAATCACATCATAATAAGTCTTTGATTTATAAATATCGCATTATTATCAAAGCATTATCATATCATTTTTTACAACAGACGTGTCGACATAAAAAAGTATTTGATGATAATGACAACATTTTAGGGATAAGGATAAATTTAAGATAACAAAAAATTGTTGATAAATACGAATATCTTTTTCATTTATTCTATTTTTATGGTATTAAATAATTTTGAGGCCCAGAAATGTTCTCGCATTTTCATAAAATAGTGGTGTCCTCGTTTAAACCCAGAGAGAGAGAGAGAGAGAGAGAGAGAGAGAGAGAGAAGTTTAAATGAAAACAATGTCAAAGTAAGAAAACATGAGAACACATCACATGCAATTTTACAATCAAATCATATGTGATTAAGGAACGAGGTCAAACCATGATCGCATGGCCAACTCGCGTGCAAAACCCCGGTTTCCACGTTTCTTAAACACGTGTGGTTTGACTGTAAAATCACTTGTGATATTGGTATTTTAATGTTTTCTTATTTTAACCATATTCGCGTCTGAACTCAACAATGCATATGCACGCATACATATACACAAGTAATATATATATATATATATATATATATAGAGAGAGAGAGAGAGAGAGAGAGAGAGAGAGAGCAAGGATCATTTGTTAAACATTTATTTCTTGTTAATTATGTGAACCTTGTTCAACCAATAGAATTGCAAGGTTAGTTGATGTTTAATTGATTTATTTATTTAATACAAAAGGGTATTAACGTCATTTCATAAGTAATCTTTTGTTATTAATATTATGGAAGTTACAAAAATGAAGATTCCAAAATTACTTTGTAGGTTACGATTTTAGAATTTTATCATTTTTCATAATATTTTTGAATCGTTTCAATATTATTATAGTAGTTTGGTTCATGATTGGATAAAACCGTATATCGTATAGTCGTTCTTTTCGAGAAATTTGTCCGATATTAATATTAATTCATACAACGCATGAACATACTCTAGTTAAAATCAATGAAACAGATAGTCAAATACACTACTATTTTAAGGGGGTATAGTCAAATACACTACTATTTTAAGAGGGTAGCATCAGATCATACATACGACCATGAGTTTTTCATCCAACCTGTTCATATTTGTTCATTACTTCACCATTGGGCATATGAACAAAAACTTGTTAACGAGTCACATGAACAGTAAGGTGGTGGTTCATTCATGTTCATATTTCTTCATATGAATATGATATTTAAAAGTAATATATTGTTCATATTTCTTCATATGAATATGATATTTAAAAGTAATATTGTTCATATTTCTTCATATGAATATGATATTTAAAAGTAATATTGTTCATATTTCTTCATATGAACATGAATGAACCGGGGGTTACGATTCTTTTGGAAGAATAATGTTCAAATACATACAGATTCATGAACACTAATGAACCCGGGGTTACAATTCTTTTGAAAGGAACATTAATTAAGAGAGAATAAAGACATAATGTTTCATTTGTTTTTTTTCCAAAATACCCTTATCACTATAGTTCACTCTTAATTTTTCATTAATTGTGCATTTATTAAGGCTTTTAAAATATATTTAATCTCAACCATTGATTTTCATGATCAATGGCTTATAATGGTTCATAGAGTTAACACAAAAAATGTGGTTAACAAATGAACTTGACCCTATATATATCACTACTAGAAAAAAGACCATTATCGACGGCAAAATCCGTCGGAAAATCGAATTACCGGCGGATTTCTGGCGGATTACGCTGTCAAAAAATGCCCCGCCAGAAAATGGATTTTCCGACGGATTTTATCATTTCCGACGGATTTTCTGTCGGAAATCCGTCAGAAATTAATTTCCCATTTTTTTTAAAAAAATCAGATTAATCAACAAACTTTTAATCTGATTAATTAGTTTCCGACGGATTTTCGACGGATAAAATTTTTATTAATTATTTTATTTTTAACCGTTTATTTATTAATAAAATATAAAGAAAAATTTAAAAAAAAAAGAAAAACAAATTTCCGACCGAAAATCCGCCAGAAATCCGTCGGTAAGTCCGTCGGAAATTTGTTTTTCTTTTTTAAAATTATTATTAAAAATATTTATTTAAATTATCCGTCGGAAACATTTTTAAAATTATAATTTTGAATATATTTCTTTAATTTCACCGACGGATAATCCGTCGGAAATTAACTGAATATTTAAAAAAAATTAAAAAAACGATTTTAAAATTTTAAAATCCTGTAAATGCAAAAAAGCTGTAAATAAAATATTAAAATAAATTAACGCCGTCATCGATTATAAAAGACGCTAAAAATACAAATTGCCCCAATTGTTCACTAAAGCAAGTTCATGTACATTAATTTAAATACAAAATAGGTCATAATACTCAACCATCAAGACTCTGGGGGTGGGGGAGGCGGAAACTGCGATTGAGTAACTGACTCTGGGTTAACCTGGTCACCATCTCCATCATTTCCTGATGCTCCTTCCTGCGGACCTCGTCTCTTCGACGCATCTCCTCCATCTCTTTGTTGCGGGCCTCTTCTAATTCGAGCAGTCGGGCCTCTAATGCTTGAATCTACAAAAAAAAACACATTAGAGTTTATAATAAGAAGTATATACGAAGTAAATAAACATCAAAGGAAAAAGAGGTACACACCCGAGCATCAGAAGAAGATGCACTACTCGAATATCCACTTGAGGGCACCCCGGTCAAAACCAAATTCGGATCCCTTGTGTTCCCAAAGCTGTATGTTCGGCCTTTCTTGCTTCCCCCGACCGCCTGTTGCCACAATTCTTCATCTATTATGGGATAGGAAGTGGCATCCTCGCCATATTTTTGGGTGAGATTGGCATTATAGTTACCCTGTGGTTTAAGACAAGTTAATTTCAACAGCATAACGGCTGTAATTGGGACATTTCCAAATAAAACAATCCTAACGTTTGCCCAACAAATGGCAACCCAGACTAAAATGGAGATATATATACCAACATTTAAACTAAAACAATATTAATTTCCGCAAACAATGAAACCAAAGACAGATATAGCCGCTAAACAATAAAATGTATGCCCCAAAAAATGGCAACCCAAACTAGATATAACACTAACATTTTAACTTAAACAATCCTAACGTTTGCCCAAGAAATGGCAACCCATACTAAAATGGAGATATATATATATATATATACCAACACTTATACTAAAACAATCTTAATGTTTGCCCAACAAATGGCAACCAAAACTAGACAAATATATATAGATAGATATAATAACATTTTAACTTAAACAATCCCAACGTTTACTAGAAAAAGATTTGGAATTAAAGGTAAACAATTATATAAACTTACCGCAATATGGCTATCCCTTGAAGTCACATAATCCCCTAGTGATAAACCGCCATCCGAAAAAGATGACTCTGTGCTCGACCTCTTCCTATGTGTATAATCGAAGAGGAACCCACATGTCGGTGGCACACCATTTCTAGCTTTTTGTCTACAAAGGTAAATAGAAACATGTATTAATTGTCAAATACTAAAAATCAAGCTACTAAAGTAATCGTTGTTAAGAACCTACCAAACGAGCACGATGCGTAGAGATTGTGATCGACCCGGTGGTGTGTTTGGAAATTTCACCATCAATCTCTGTCATTCTGTTATCACTGGCCTTCTTGGATACCTTCTTCCAATGTTCGGTGTTCCATCGATCGATCATCTCGCTCCAGATTTCCTTAGCGAGCCATACGGGAGGGAAGTCCTTCAATAAATTCATATCTCGGTCCCTGTTCTTGGGATCATAGGGTCTTCTATCTTTGACGGCCTTTATGCCTGCATTTGTCCTTGCAGAATTCAAGCTGTCATTGTAATTTTTCATTGATTTGGCCTCCCAAATCTGCAACATAGCGCTATCTAACGCCAAATCCCAACAATAATATGCCTGTACATAAAGTGTTAGTTGATATTTATTTTCAAAACGATTACAAATTAAATACATACTACAAACCTGAAATCGCTCCCACATCTTAGCCCTAACCACCCTAGGGATCTCCGACCAAGAACACCAGGGATGCCTAATAAATGATCGATTGATCTCGCTCATACGGCGAGTGGCATGCGTATCGTCGAAGCTATATATATACATATATTGACTTGAGTTAGTATCGATACCCTAAAACAATTAATTTGATCAATTAATTAATATGACACTTACTCGGTGGCGTTTACCCCAAGTCGATGTCTTTGCAAAGGAGGTTGTTGGGGATTGGTGATGCCACGACCATTTCCCGACTCGAGTTCATCAGCGATGGGTGTTGAAGGTAGAGATGTCGAATCTTGAGGTGCCAAAGCACTACTAGAGGCTCCGGGAGTAGAAGAGTCTTCTCCTCGGTTGCTCGAACTACCCCCTACCTCCATAACGCCATGTGCGTGCCATGGTTGGAAGTCTACAAAACAAAGTTAGAAAGTATAGAACAATGATGCAAGTATACAAAACAACGTTAGATTTAAAAGACCTAGAAAAATAAAAAACCACAACATTTTGTCTCCAAATTCATAAGGGTAAAAAATAAACAATTAAACATGTTTGCCAAATAAAGAATTAAAACA
The DNA here is from genome assembly GCA_023525745.1 of Arctium lappa. NCBI lineage: Eukaryota > Viridiplantae > Streptophyta > Magnoliopsida > Asterales > Asteraceae > Arctium > Arctium lappa. The sequence goes on along the minus strand of CM042056.1, from coordinate 11,624,588 downwards.
TCTAGGCAAAGTTTAATAAGACTAAAATTAACCTAATATTTAATCATCCGATCCTTCAAACTCTTCTTCTTCGTCACCACTCTCGTCACCATCCGAGTCTTCAAACTCCTCTTCTTCGTCACCACTCTCGTCAACATGCCAGTTATCGGGATCATCATTGGCAATTTCCATTTCTTCTTCCTCTGTGACAAGACATATAGGTTCATCCACATCTTTATTTCTACCTCTGGATGTTATTCTATCATTTTCTTGGAAAAATTGTTCATCATCCACATTTTCATCCGACGATACTTCGGCCGCTAACTCGTAGACCCCTCTTGGCTTTGTTTTCACCACAGACCACCAATCTTTTAATGATTTCGATGGATATGGTACATAATAGACTTGTTCAGCTTGTGATGCTAGGATAAACGGGTCGTCTGAACGAAGTCTTGATCTGTGTTTGATGTCAACAAGATTACGTTTTGGGTCAACTCGGACGCCACTAACTGTATCAAACCATGTGCATTTGAATAATGGAACAACACAACGACCGAGTCCAAACCCATGATACTCTATCTCTAGGACTTCATCCAACAATCCATAGTAGTCAGACTCATACTCGGAGTAACAAGAGCCTCACACGCATACTCCACTGTTATGTGTGGTACGACCGGTACTGTGAGTTTGCGTGTGAAACTTGTAGCCATTTGCAAAAAAACCCGGGTGTCTCCAAACATAACGGAGGGGTCTAGCTGCCAACACTTTCAGACGATCGATAGTGGGGTCGGTACAAGACATAACCTATACATGACAAATAATCATTAAAAAAACATAAAAAGGAAGGAATAACATATAATGACAAGTAATATGTATACACTTACGTAGCTCTCAAACCAGCCGGCAAATTGTTCATTTCTACGTACATCGAGACCCGCTTCATCAATATAAGGCTCGTTACGTCTAACCATATCAGTGAACAAGTATGTGAAAGGAGAGACTTCTTCACAATTAAGCAAGATGTATGTGTGAGCCTTGTGCATATCTCCATCTTCAAGTTGACAATGTCTTCCTGCCTTATCATATAATGGACGACACGTGGTTTTAAATACGCTTTGCCCAAACTTTACAACCTCAAACTTTGAAATTCACAATGTCCTCATTGTGAGGAAACAATGTGCTTTGGTGTATAATGGCTACAAGTGGTTTATGGTGGGTGAAAGATGGCCTAGATCATGTCCCAAACAGATTGTTCATTTCCAATGTGTCCCAAGAAAGTGAAAGCTAGCTCCAATGCATATATAGACTAGGTGCAATGATGTGTTCCAAAAAATTATTTAGGCTATGAATTCAAAAGATATGCAAGTAACATGTGATGATCTTAACATGAAAATAAACCTATAAATCAGCAAATTAATCCCAGACACAAAACAAAAGAAATAAAAAAAATGGAGACTAAGTGAAGTGATTTGAACCTGCCCTACTCCTTAGGAGTAGGCTGTGAAGCCTGTGCAGCGACTGCCAATGCTGCAACATTGGCTTTCAGCTCTCCATTCTCCATTCTGAGCTTCTTGATTTCAACCTTCCTCTCCTTCAGCTTTCTCTTCAATTTCTTGAGGAATGGTGGAATTTGTTGGAGCACATCAGTATGCTCCTTAGCCTGAACGATCCTCACCAACTCATTTTGGTGTTCCTCTTTCCACTTATGCTTATATACTTTTCTCACCACTCAATTCACTATATGATCATGGCACAAGCTTTTAATGGCATAGATGGGGAAACATTTAATCCCATGAAGATTTTCCAAAATCACCTCACCAACAGTATAACATGATTTTATGAAGCTTCCCGAGTCCTTGGATTTACCGTCGCGTCCATCATTCAAAACAACTTGAACATTTTCTACACAACTTTGCTTCAGGACTGTTGCGGTATCTGTAACAATATATTCATTCTGCACAGGTTCAAAGCATGGGTTAGTGACAATCTTGGCATTTTGTTGCACCTCTTCACTATTTTGAAGTGAAGAGGGGTTGCTCAAATGCTTAGATACTTCCTCGGAACTCTCTATCTGTTGACTATTTTCCAAGGTATTTGTTTCACCCTCATCCTTACCAACACACTCAAAATTTTCAATCTCAGTTGGTATAGGAATTTGGTTTTGTCTATTACGCTCACTAATGATCTCTCCAACACAGGTCGTTATGTTAATAACTACTCCATTTATGTTCTGTAAAAAATCATTCATCAAAGTTTCAAGAGATTCAAAGTTTTCAGTTTGTTCTAAAGAAGGTGTAGGAGATAAAAATGAGTTGTTAAAATCATCCCCTTGAAAACTCCCAGAAAAATCAACTTGTTCCTCCCAAGATTGGTCAAAAGTATTCGAGTAAGTGTTACTCCAATCTTGGTAGGGAGGTATTGGTGATGTGAAAGTGCCATGATCTTGACCATTTAAAAACAAATTAGGATGATCCTCCCATGATTGATTGTAACCATTGAAGTGTGAGGTATCCCAATTACTATCTTCCATGAAATAACGGGATTCGGGGTTCAAAGGACAATTATACGAGATATGATTTCCGCCACAATAGTCACAGAAAACAGTTTCGTACGGCCCAAACGAATGTCCCATGGAATCCATATTCACAGAAAGAAAAACTCAAAGATTTGTTATTCGGACATACATGGAGACGTATGACGAGCAACAAAGATGGTAGAAAAATTAGCTTAACAAAACTCAATCTCTAAACAACAATAGATTTACGCCTATCCCCGGCAACGGCGCCAAAAACTTGATAGCGATGTTTGCACACCTCTAAGACATGTGATAATTGAACCTCCTAGCAAGTATACAACGGGATCCAATATCGTCTTTTCAAGTAATAAAATGGTAAGAACCAAGTATCGTATTCCACAGGGATAGGTATCTTATGTTGCAAGATCTCGAGATGAAAGACTAACTTCAGATGGCGAGTTTGAAGACTTTGTTTGAGTTGGTTAACAGTGATATGATTAACAAGATATATAAAGATAGAATGGGTGCAAGACTTAAAGTGAGGAGTAAACACAAATTCTGGAGGCCAATGCTATAGAAATGCTATAGCACTAGTCCAGCAACAACAAGTTCCACCATGTACTTTAAAGAGTATCCTTCCGAATATCTACCATTGCACTGTTGTTTAGCCTTCCATCAACATATGCCTATGCAAATGTCCGGACCAGTGTAAGTGTCAAATTGTTTCTTTAAAGTATATGGAAAAACAAATGCCTTTGTTTAAAAATCACCCTTCCGAGTCGATTCCCATATCATTCAAGTTGAAGTGTTCTTAGTGGCTCATTCCTGAGTCCACTACACTTTAACTAGTGATCAACCCGTCAAATATCAATCGGTTTGAAAAACAAAGATAGCAAGTTCCCTTGCTAGCAACTCTTCTAAGTATACTTCCCATATCATTCAAACTGACGTGTTTTTTCATGGCTTAGTCCTAAGTCCATGGCACTTTCACACTTTAAGAAGTGATCAATTCGTCAAGAAATGCGTTTGGATTTATAAAACTTAAAATGACATAGTGGAAAAATGTTATTGAAGAACAAAGTCCACTAGTTTTTGGTTTACAACCTCCCTTTTTTGTCTCACACCCAAACTATAAACTTAACTACTCATTACGTAAAATAAATTGCAAGAAATGTAAATAAAGTAAAAACATAATGTAAATGACGGAATGTAAATGACGGAAAATAAATGACGGAATGTAAATTACTAAATATAAATGACTGAAAGTAAAGAGCATAAAGTAAATGACATAAAACAATAAATTAAACTAGAAGAATTTGTCATGCAATGCTGTAGCAACCCATGTGTAAGAACAAGAATTCTAAAAGATTAAAGACTTGATACTAAAAGTTCTAGAGAGAGAGTCACAATATCAGTTCTAAAACTGATTTATTATCTCCTTTTGAAATACAAAGTCATCACCCCTATTTATACCAAACAAGGATGGCAAAGATGTAAATAAAAAGCTTAAAATAATAATAAAAGTACAACAACTAAAGTTTTTTCCAAAGTTACACTCCAAGTGATGCCAACACTCCAACTTTAGCCAACTACTACTTCTATTATTGCCAAAAATATTTGGTTCCATTATAACAAAAGGTTAGATTTGGATTAATTTCGTTGGCCATCTTCATCAAATTCGTCCATGGCTCTTCCAACAAGCAGATCGGGATGCTGTAGCATTGACTGGCAGTAATGAAATCAACGTAAAACATATGTTAGCTTCCATAAGTAGTAAAAGACAGGAAAATCATAAACTTAGCTCCATATAACAGAAAAGGGAAAATAAGATAAGAAAAATGGACTCAAAGTTGGGATTAAACAAAATGATCTATTTAAAAAGAAAGAAAAGGTGTTCTTATGCATTGAATTCTCAATGCATATCAGTGAGCCTTGTGCATATCTCCATCTTCAAGTTGACAATGTCTTCCTGCCTTATCATATAATGGACGACACGGGGTTTTAAATACACTTAACCGTTGGTCGGAAGACTCACATGCGGGGGCAAAATTCCGAGGCTCGCGGTTTAGTCGTGTCTCTACCCTTGGTTCAAAATATAACGCACAATAGGTAGATAATTCATTAACCAAATATGCCTCCACAATCGATCCTTCTACCCTTACTCTATTTCTTATTGTCCTTTTCAAGAACCCTAGACGTCTCTCATAGAGATACATCCATCTGTATTGAACCGGACCCCCGACTAATGCCTCACGTGCCAGATGTACCACAAGGTGTTCCATGGAATCAAAGAACCCCGGTGGAAAAACTCTTTCCAACTTACAGATAGTTTCAGTTATACTTGTCTGTAATTGTTGCAAGTCGTCAATGTGTAACACCATTGAGCATATTGCACGAAATAATGTGCACAACTCAGTGATAGCATCCCAGATCTGGGTTAGTACCGTCCCTTTAATGGAAATAGGGAGCAGTCTTTGCATAAACACGTGACAGTCATGACTCTTGAAGCCATAGAAACTACCATCCGCAAGGTTTACTAATGACCCTATGTTAGAAGCATAGCCATCTGGAAATTTCAATTTCTTCAACCAATCACACACCATTCTTACTTGCCCTTTGTTCAATGTGTATGAAGCTTTCGGTTTGAAGATTTTATTTCGTTCCTCTCTGATATGCAACTCCGGTCGATTGCAGTATTCCTCTATGTCTTTCCTTGCTTTGATGTTGTCCTTTGATTTTGGTGTGTCCATTATCGTGTGAAACAAATTATCTAACACATTCTTCTCAATGTGCATTACATCCAAGTTATGTCGTATCAACAAAGTGTGCCAATATGGCAGCTCCCAGAAAATGCTCCGTTTTACCCAATTGTGTGTTACCCCAAAACCCGCAGGCTTTCTATAGTGCCTTGACCCATGTGGGACACCATCATAAACTGTAGGAAGGCTACAAACTTGATTCCATATTTGGTCCCCGGTTGGCAGTAGGGGTGGATCGTCTTTTTCGGTATGTCCCTTACGAAATCGGATCCTGTCACGCCTGAACGTGTGTCTCATTGGGAGAAACTTGCGGTGACAGTCAAACCAATACGACTTTCCTCCGCTTCGTAGCTGGAACGCACATACATAACCCATGCAATATGGACAAGCTAACTTGCCATGCGTGCTCCAACCGGAAAGCATGGCATATGCAGGGAAGTCACTAACCGACCACAACAGTATGGCCCTCATTGTGAAATTCGTTCTACGATAAGCATCATAGGTATAGATACCCTCGAAGAATAACGTTCTCAACTTGTCGATCAAGGGTCGAAGAAATACGTCCAAATTCTGTCCGGGACTCTTCTTTCCAGGAATAAGCAAAGCCAGGTGGACATAGCACTCTTTCATGCACATCCAAGGCGGTAGATTGTAGTTTGTAAGAAAGACAGGCCATAGTGAATACGGATTAGAGTTCGAGTTATTAAGGTTGAAGCCATCCGTACATAATCCAAGATGAACATTCCCGATCTCTTGAGCAAAATCAGGATGTTTCCTATCAAAATGTTTCCAAGCCTCCCCATCGCTCGGATGTACCATCTTTCCCGACTGAGTTTGATGATCATGGTGCCAAGTCATCTCCTTTGTTGTTTTCTTAGACATATATAACCGTTGTAATCTGGGTGCAATCGGCAAATACGTCATCACCAGATTAGGCATCTTACTGTTCCGGCCAGTTGTCTTGTAACGAGACTCCCCGCACACTCGACAACTGTTATCATTAGCAAAATCCTTATAGAATAGCATGCAATGGTTTTTGCAAACATGGATCTTTTCTTTCGGAAGAGCAAGTTGCTTCAACATCTTCTTTGTCTCGTAAAAGCTACCAACCAATTGTTCACCGTCGGGTAGCATTTCTTTAACCATCGAAATGTTACGATTATAGGTCGACTCTGGTACATTGCAATCTGCCTTCCAATTCAAAAATCTTGCGGCGGCCTCTAACTTCGAAAATCTCTGACATCCCTCCCACTATGGTTGGTCTGCAACTTCTAACATATTATAGAATTTCTGTGCATGTGGATTTGGATCTTGCTCGTCCCACGTACTAGATGTACCGGGAACATTTTGATCCATCACCATTTGTTGAACACCATCAAACTCATTATAGTCTTCGTCCACTATTGTTTGTTGCGGTTGTTGAATGGGTGCTATTTCACCGTGTGCATACCAGTGAGTGTAAGAAAGCATGAATCCCTTTCTTAATAAGTCTAAATTCACCTCCTCTCTCCCTTTGTATTTGAGAAGCTTGCATTTTTTACAAGGACATCTTATTTCATCACCTTCCTTATTTGCAAACGCAAAATCCAAAAATCTACCTATTTCCTCATTAAAAACTGGATTTAGTAGACCACCCCTATTTAAACGTTTATACATCCATCCTCTATCGGTATTAGTTGACATATCTACAAATTGACGAAAGTGTGATTAGTCTTTTGCACATTTTGAATGACTTGAAAACACAAGCAATTGTTTTTTAAAAATTCGACGACATAACGGCTATAAAACTAATATTTCCATATACAATCAAGCCTAATGTTTGCCCAACAATTGGCAACCCAACTACAAATAATCAATCATAATGTATCGTACTCATGATTTACCATATATCATTTAACCATGGTGATTAGTCTTTTGCACATTTTGAATGACTTGAAAACACAAGCAATTGTTTTTTAAGCCTAATGTTTGCCCAACAATATTGGCAACCCAACTACAAATAATCAATCATTAGCTAGCTTAGTCAAAATAATCAACAATTGAGAAATTTACCTTCAATTTTGCGCTAGCTTAGTCGCAATTTCACAAAAAGCCTTAGCCTTGGAATCTATTAATGGATGCAAGGATATCACACCTACACCAATGATAATACAAAACTCAAATCATCACAACAACCAAATACCAAAACACAAATGTACATGGGTTAAGGAAATTGAACATGCGTTATATCTATATCGTTACGTAACGCACGAGAAAAATGTCTTCATTCAATTGCATTTATTTATTGCATAAATGTACATATATGGCACTATGTCACCACACCGGGTCAACAAAAAAAACGGGTTTTAAAACATTGAGGGGTGCAGAATTCCTTATTTCCAAATTGGTTCATGCTACTTTTGGAACTCTGTTTGGGGTCACAGGTGAGTATTGATATCTACTTCTGGAATTCCTTATTTCCAAACTCTGTTTGGGGTCACAGGTCACTGTTGAGATGATATGACCAAAGCAACCACTCCAAAGTTTACAAAGTTTACTTTTGTTCATGGATAGAAAGAAATAAAAAAAACACTAGGCTAGCTAAATATCAGAAAAAAAAAATCAGAGACCGAATGAGAAATCAGAAAATAGAGATCACTAAAAACGTAAAATTGTATACCTAGTTGAAGCTCCTGAGTTCTGAGTTGATCGACGACCTCAGAAGCTCCTGAGTTCGGAGAGGGGAGGGAGCACTGTGGGAGGGAGCCGCGTGGGAGGTCGCCGAGAGCACCGGAGGGGGAGAGGGGAGGGAGCGCCGGAGGAGGGAGAGGGAGGGAGCGTGTTAGGGTTGTTTTGGGGAACAAAGGAATTGGGAGCCGCCCAAAATCATGTTTTTAAAAACAATTTAAAAAATTTAGATTTTTAAAAAAAAATTCTTAAAAAATTTCTTAAAATTTAGATTTTTAAAATTGAGACCCGCCCAAAATCATTTTCTTAAAAAAAAATTAGATTTTTAAAAACAATTTAAAATTTTTTAAAAGGTTTTCAAATAATAAATGTTTTTTTTGAAAAAAACGAATTATTTTCCGACGGATTTCCGGCGGAAAATAATTTAATTTTAAATTTTAAATTATTTTCCGTCGGAAAATAATTGATCTTTAAATTTTTTTTAAAAATAACTCTTATTAATAGAAAAGGTTTTCAAATAATATTTTTTTTGAAATGTTTAGTGTTCTAATATTTTTGAGACCCTGCTTTTGGAATTATCATCGCTAGTTTTTCAATTAACCGATTCACACGCAATATAGCCCATCAAAGAGCAATACAACCGATTTAAGCCCAATTGAACCAGTTTAAGCCCAACTGAACCCATCAAAGCCAATTGTGATTGTTGGTGACTTATTAAGACCAATATACCCAATTGAACTGATTTAAGCCCAATAGAACAATCAAAGCCAAATAAAGGCCATCAAAGCCCATTACGAGCATTGTTGACTTGTTAAGGCCCAATATAACCGATTAAAACCCAATTGAATCGGTTTAAGCCCAATAGAACCATCAAAGCCCAATAAAGCCCATTACGAGCATTGTTGACTTATTAAGGCCCAATATAACCTATTAAAACCCAATTGAACCAATGTAAGCTCAATAGAACCATCAAAGCCCAATAAAGCCCATTACGAGCATTGTTGACTTATTAAGGCCCAATATAACCTATTAAAACCCAATTGAACCGATTTAAGCCCATTTGAATCAGTTTAAGCCCAACAGAACCGATTTAAGCCCATTTGAATCAGTTTAAGCCCAACACCAGTGGTGACTTATTGCGTGCTTGTGTGCATGTATCAACTGCATAGATGCATGTGTTATGTATTAAGGTCAATTAGACCCAATATAACCTAGTAAAAACCCAATTGAACCGACTTAAGCCCAATATAATATAGTAAAACCCAACTGAATCGATTTAAGCCCAGTTGAACCGGTTTAAGCCCAACATACCCGATTTAAGCCCAATTAAACCGGCTTAAGATCAATATAACCCATCAAATCCCAATTGAACCCAACCAAGCCCATTATGATTGTTATCGACTTAATAAGGCCCAATATAACATAGTAAAACCCAATATAAACGATTTAAGCCCATTAGAACCGATTTAAATCCAGTTGAATCGATTTAAGCCCAACAAAACTGATATAAGATGAATATAACTCGTCAAATCCCAATTGAACTCATCAAAGCCTGTTATGATCGTTATTGACTTATTACTGCCCAAACACACAAGTAATGACTTATTATATGCTTATTTACATGTATCGACTTCATAGATGCATGTGTCGTGTATTTCTGTTAATTAGACAACTAAGAACCATTATGTGTGTGGTGTGCAGTCAGTTTGATAATAAACTAAACCACCATAGCCTAATACGAACCACTAAGACACAAAAAAAACCTTGTAAAGCTCAATTAGATATAAATAAGAATAAACGGAGATGAGTTTTGAAAAACAAATACACAAAAACGTAAAAAAAATTTACAAACCACTACAAAGTTCATTAAATTAATTTCCGTCAGAAATAAGTTGGTATTTTAATTAAATTTTAAAATAACCATTACTCTAAAAAAAGATTTTTAAAATAAGATTTTTTTTTTGGAATTTTTAAACCCATAGAAAAGGTTTTAAAATAAGAATTTTTGTTTTTGAAAAATTCAAATTATTTTCCGACGGATTTCCGCAAGAAAATAATTTAATTTAAAATTAAATTATTTTCCGTCGGAAATCCGTCGGAAAATAATTTCAATTTTTAAATTTTTTAAAATTAACTCATAAATGGTTTTAAAATAAGATTTTTTTTGAAAAATTCAAATTATTTTCCGACGGAAATTAAATTATTTTCCGTCGGAAATCCGTCGGAAAATAATTTGAATTTTTAAATTTTTAAAACTAACTCATATTTATAGAAATGGTTTTAAAATAAGATTTTTTTTTTAAAAATTCAAATTATTCTCCGACGGATTTCCGACGGAAAATAATTTAATTTAAAATTAAATTATTTTCCGTCGGAAATCCGTCGGAAAATAATTTGAATTTTTAAAATTTTAAAATTAACTCATATTTATAGAAATAGTTTTAAAATAAGATTTTTTTTTTTGAAAAATTCAAATTATTTTCCGACGGATTTCCGACGGAAAATAATTTAATTTTAAATTAAATTATTTCCGACTAAAATAAATTATTTTCCGTCGGAAATCCGTCAGAAAATAATTTGAATTTTTAAATTTTTAAAATTAACTCATATTTATAGAAATGGTCTTAAAATAAGAATTTTTTTTAAAAAATTTAAATTATTTTCCGTCGGAAATTAATTCGATGTTTTTAAATTTTTTTTATATCTTAACCATTTAATGTAAGAAAATGTTTTAAAATAAAAAAAATTTAAAAATCGAATTAATTTCCGACGGAAATTAATTTAATTTAAAATTAAATTAATTTCCGTCGGAAATTAGTTAGAATTAATTTTATTTTTTTCTAATTTGCTTGTTTAGTTACTAATTTATTTAATTAACTATTTTAATTTCAATTAAACAAATATTTGTGACGGATTTGTGGCGGATTTGTGACGGATTTCTGACGGATTTAAGGTGATGTTGACTTTTTTGAAATCCGCCAGAAATCTGTCGGAAATTTTTCCGACGGAAAATCCGTCGGAAACGTCCGTCGATGATAGTGATTTTTCTAGTAGTATATATATATAACAACAAAGATAGTGTGTTGGAACATCTCTGATTAAGTCACCAAATTTTACATCAAATCTATTTTTTTCCCCACTATTTATGTCCAATAAACACACTATAATTAATTCATATAAAAGTATTATAATAAATAATAAAACATCAAATTTGGTGTAATATTAATCATTTACGCTATATATAATGTTAAAGTCTGGAAGTGATAAAAGCATCTCCAACAGCATTGCTAAAAAAAATTTTAAATAGAGAATGGAAAGTCAAAATCTCTAAAAATATTTTCTTCTAACTCCAACAGTTTTTCTATTTTAGAGAATCAATCATTATTTATATTATTATAATATTCCATAATTTATCATCCCAATACACTTTTTAAAAAAAACTTAAAATAAAATATTAAAAATTGAATCTTATTGGTTGGATGGAATAAAATAATATTTTCTCTCTTCAATTTAGAGATTATAGAGAATTCTCTATATTTACAGATTTTTTTATCTTTCTCTATTTTAGCAAACCATATAGCAAAGCTGTTGGAGAGGAATAGCAAAGAAAAAAAATATATTTTTTTTCTATTCTAGCAATGATGTTTAAGATGCTCTAAATTAGTTTTTCAGGATGAAAATTTATATATTTTTACCTTAGTTTATTTTACAATGTTATTTTCATTTTAGTCATTACATATATTATATTACAAGTTAGATTTATATTCATTAACTTTTTTGTATTCAACGTATATTAGGTCACAATTAATTGTTAATAATTTAAAATTCAATAATATATTTAATTAATTTAACTTGAAATTAATTATGAAAATTTAGCTAAAATATTATAGTAATATAATTTCCTACATTAATTATTGTAAAAATAAAAATATGTGGTTGTAATTAAATAATAATAACTAAATATATCACTACAAAATTTTTGACTTTTTCCGATGGTCAAATCATTTTCGGCGGATTTTCGACGGATTTGGTCCACCGGAAACAGGGGCGCCGCAAATAGTCATTTTCGAAGGCATTTTGGGCGGATTTGGTCCACCGGAAACAGGGGCGCCGCAAATGGATTACTATTTTCGGCGGAAAAATCCGCCGAAAACCGACCTGAATTTTTTTAAAATTTAAATGATTTAATTAATTAACAAAATTAGTTTTATTTTTTTTTGGCGGATTTTCGGCGGAAAATTCCGCCGAAAATAGTAATTTATTTATTTTTAATTTTAATTTATTTATTTATTTATTTGCGACGGAATATTCCGCCGAAAATCTTTATTTATTTATTTATTTACTTATTTATTTATTTATTTGCGGCGGAATATTTCGCCGAAATCACTACTAGAAATACCATCGGTAATTCCACCGAAAATCTGTCAGAAATTTGTTTTTCTTTTTTAAAATTTATTATTATAAAATTAAATATTATTCTGTAGAATTTTTTTTTAATTATAATTGAAATATTATAAAATTTCTTCTTTTTATTTCACTGGAAAAATAAGTTGTCCCCTTGTTTTGAATTCGGTCCGTCAGGTATCCATTTTGTATTGATTTGGTCCATTTTATTAACCGTCTTAAATACACTAGGTTACACTTGGGGTACTTTAGTCTTTTTACTGATTTTATCTTTTTGTTTTTTGTTAATTAGAATTTTTTGTTAGTCTTACTTTATTTTATTCCAAATTTTAATAAATTAGTTTTGGGCCCGTGTATTGTACGGAAGGATAAATTTTTTGTTGGAATATTGAACCGAGTTAAAATGAAACGTAATTTTTCTGTTAACAGTTAATGAAATACAATGTGAAAAACGAATGTATTTTCATAAGTGGTTAACTTGCATATATTATTAATCGTTTGTTGTTATGAGTTTGTGCAATAATATTGGTAATAGTTTTGTATCATATTATTTAAAACTCAAACGACATGTCTCACAACATATCACTATTATTGAAATAATTATAAATATGAAAATACGTTTTTACAGATTTTGCAATTTTTTTGAAACCTCCTCGATAACACTTGACAATCACTTTGAACGTATAAATCTGTAAATTAATTAACAACATTCAACTCACATCAAATATGACAAAGAAAATAAATGATTTTTATCTTTTGTAACCGACAACTCAACTGGTATAGTTTAAATTCACTTTGTACTACTTGAAAATTTATTTGACTATTGACTTCAAGACCTCATAGTATTAGTGGATAAAAATAAATATATGTATATATATATATATATCTTATTCCCCTACTTCGAAAAATATGATTGTGGGTTTTGAAAAATATAAACAAATCCTCAATAAATAAAATAAAATATAAAAAAGTTGTTTTTCAAATAAACAAAAATATGGTGGAATACATTTTGTTCAGTTGCAGGTTCCGTTATTGACACCCGACCGTTCGTCTTCTTCTTGTACTCGAATGATACATAGAGAAGCTATATATATTTATAGTGAATGTAGAGAATATTTTAAAATCTTTTATTTTCATTTTCGATTTTACATTTAAATGTAAATATATTAAAAATATGGAAGAATATTTTTATATCTACATCGTTTCTATTTTATTTTCTTTGCACTTGGTTAATTTGGAAAGTATTGTGGAATATTTTTATTTTAAAAAATACGATAGTTTATTAGTGTATCTCGTTATTTTTTATTTTTTATTCATATCAACCTTCTTTTTTCTTCTTTTAATGCTCGTGAAAAAAAATACGTGTAAATTTTATATTAGCAAAAAAATACGTGTAGATTTTATATTAGCAAAAAAATACGTGTAGATTTTATATTATGCTAATATAAAATACGTGTAGATTTTATAAAATAAAATAGATTTTATATTAGCAAAAAAAATACGGAAGAAAAAAGAGTTTATATTACATCTTATTATGTAAAAATATTTTATAAAATAAAATATGGAAAAATATTTTATAAAATAAAATATGGAAAAATCAATATGAGATGTATATAAAAAAAATACAGAAGAAAAAAGATTTTATATTACATCTCATTAATATAGATTTAAATGTAAAATCTACATTTAAAATAGATTATGCTAATATAAAATCTATTTTATAAAATCCTCCACCAAAAAAACAAATATTTATATTAATAAATGAGTATTATTCCACAAATAGATGATTATGTGAGATACTGTGTTTGAAAATGTTGTACCAAAGCATTAAGAAATTGTAAATTAAGTAATTGACTTTAATTAGTTGTAACTTGTGCTTAAAATGTTGTAATTAAGAGTTTTTTATGTCGTTTTTATAATATACTATAGATAAATATTTTTCATCCAGTTTTATCAAAACCATCATCTTCATCTTCCTACCTGCAAAACAGCCTTCATAAGTATCTTCCAGCACCTTACAACTAAACTAAATAAAAATCAAACTCTATATAAAAATCAAGATCTAAAAGTTAAAAGCCTAAATCTAAATCAAAATCTTCCATCAAACCTAAATAAAAAAACACAAATCAAACCTTGAATAAAAACCCCTTATAAAAACATAAATAAAACCCAAATCACAAAATCGAAGCCAAAAATTTTAAACTAACTAACCTTATGCATATCTTCAAAGCCATATCTGGTTCTTCAACCAGATCCAGATCTTCGAAAGTAACGTGAAGCTGAAGATGTTTAAACCTATAACCATGGGAGATAGTATCAATCCTAAAATATATATTTGGTAACTTTATCTACTTGCATTTGAATATTAGAAACCACTTTGTTGACAAAGAAAACCACTTTGTTGACAGGAAAAAAGGGAATTAAAACTTTATCAATCCCAAAGGAAAAAGGGAATTAAACACCACTTTGTTGACAGAAAATATGAAAATAAATTGTGTTTGCTAACTTTATCTACTTGCATTTGAATATTAGAAACAAATTGGCATATACATATGCGATTCTTGAAAATGCCAATCAAAGGAAAAAGATAAATACAAAATGGGATATAGATTAAAAATAAAACCCCATTAATTTAAAATAATTGGAAAAAAAATAGATCAGAGGTGGAATAATAATCAAGTTCACCTGTAAGTGAGATTTGACATGTGCTAATGTTAGATCCTTCACATCCATTAACTCAAGAACTGACTTGGGTGTTGCTCCTAATTAGGTTTATAATTACACAAGTAATTAGTTAACATCAGTAAACAAAAATGCAATTTAGAATCGAGCATGAAGTGTCGTCGTTCATTGCATCCTCGGAGCTCTCACACTACGCTTAGCCGGAAACCTCGAAGACAAGAATCTCGATCGCGCAAACGAGGGTGAAATCGAACCTGCACAGAAACAGAGAGAGAGAAAGTTCGACCGAGATAGAAAGTTCTTGTTAGTTCTATCGAGAGAGAGAGAGAAAGTTCGATCGAGAGAGAAAGAGAGTTCGATCGAGAGAGAAAGAGAGTTCGATCGATGGTTGTTGTTCTATCGAGAGAGAAAGAGGGAGAAGGTATATATACCAGTGGTGGGTGGTTGCTCGTGGTGGCGATGGTGGTTGCTCGTGGTGGCGATGTAGGTGGCTCGTAGTGGCCGGTGTTGGTGGCTCGTGGTGGCTCGTGGTGGCCGGTGTTGGTGGTCATGGTTGCTCATTCTTGTTAGGTCCACGGCGTGGAGGAGGATGAGAGATTTAATCAGAGGCATGGGAGGCATATGATATGTACTAGGGTTCCTTAGTTTTAGGGGGAAGGGTTTAGATTTAGGAAAATAAAAGGGGGAAAACAAAGGAGGGAAAACAAAAAGGGTGGGGGAATTTTGGAAAAAATCTAGATATAGATATTATTCTAAATAATCCTATAAGTTATATATAATCTATACTATATTATAAAAACGGTATAAAAAACTCTTAATTACAACCTTTTAAATAATACTCTCTCCGTCCTAAAATAAGTGTTCACATTTTTTTTTTCAAAATAAGTGTCCACTTTCAAATATATTAAAACTCAATAAAATTTGCAAGACTTGATATAAAATATATTTTCTCAGATAAAACTTATTAAAATCCAATAGATCTCTTAAAGCCTATATAACCAGTTAAACCTCAATAAAATCGATTAAGGCCCAATAGAATCCAATAAAACTGATTAAGAAGCATTATAATTGAATAAGACCTTTATCTATATCTATACTATATTATAAAGATGTCATAAAAAACTCTTAATTACAACTCATTAAGCTTTATGTACTATCATTTAAAGTTATCTACTTAAAATCTCTTAAAAATAACTACTAAAGACTAATGTACTACCTGTAAAGCTTTTAACCCTAATTAATATATTTCATCCTTATCCCCCAAAATCCTTATCTCTAATCCCCAAAGCCTAAAATTATGAAATTTGAATTCTGATAAACATAATCAAAACAGGATAAACATCTCAATTTAAATATAAAAAATTTAAAATATATAAGATAATTAATGAATTTTAACAAACAACTTAATTTTTTTTTATATAAAAAACATTATATTGTTAAGTCTAAATTAAACAAATTTATATATAAAAAACTATTATCACTCAATAAAAACCATCCAAAATCGTACTGTAAATCAATAAAAAACAAAAAATAAAAATAAATATTAAAATCGTGATATATTAAGCATTATGTACTATTATTTAATGTTAATCTACTTAAAATCTCTTAAAAACAATTAATGAAGCAATATGTACTAATTTTAAATGCTTTTAACCCTAATTAATAAATTTCATCCTTATCCCCCAAAATCCTTATCTCTAATCCCCAAATCCTAAAACTATGAAATTTGAATTCTGATAAACATAATCAAAACAGGATAAACATCTCAATTTAAATATAAAAAATTTTAAATATATAAGATAATTAATTAATTTTAACAAACTACTTAATTTTTTTTATATAAAAAACATTATATTGTTAAGCCTAAATTAAACAAATTTTTATATAAAAAAAACCATTATCTATATCTATACTACCTTATAAAGCAGATTTTATAAAAGTCTTAAAGACAACTTTTTAAGCATAAAGTATTATGCTTTCAAGCACAAAAGTCTTAAAAGTCTTAAAGACAACATGTATAGCATAAAGTACTGCCTTTTAAAGCACACAATCTTAAAATCTCTTAGTTACAAATTTTTATACATAAAATACAAGTGATTAAAGCATTACTTTTTTCAAAATTTTAAATCATCACCCATAGGCAACTACGGTCCCTTCCGCATCCAAGACAACGATTCCGGCTCCCAATACATCGATTCCTCTCCCAAGACATTGATTCCTCCCATAACTCAAATCTCAAAACCCTCCTTGAAAATTAAAATTTTTTTTCAAAAGAAATCTCACCCCAAAACCAACAACAATCAAATACTGATGTTTTTTAGAGTATTTATTTGGGAAAAAAAATATTTTCTCAAGCATCAGATGTTTAATTTCTTGAGATAAAGAACCTCTCAACGCATTACTTCAATCTTTTGTACTATTTTTCTGTTCTTGTGTTGTTAACATTTTCAACCGGTGATGTTTCTTGCTTTTCATGCGGCGACGGCGGTGTTGGTGGTTTCGGTCCACTCACCGACGGCGAGGTCATGTATATCCGGCAACGACAGGTGTTGTACTACCAACGACAGGTGCTTCTTCATTTGTTCATTTGGGTTGTTTATATCATTCTCTCCTGTTTTCTTATATGTGTTTTTAAAGGGGTGGTTTTTTTGTTGAGATTCTAGCCCCTTGTATGTTCTCGAAGACAACTATGATGATGTTCTCCAATCAAAAACCGACTCATGTGGACCTTAAGGAATTAGATCGTGAAACCGAGCTTGACACCCCGTTCATCGAGTCCCCAAAGAAAGTTGAGGTTCGATTTCAAGAATCCAAATGTGTTGATGAAAGTTGAGGTTAGATTTGCATTTTGACTTTCTAGGTAAAACCAGTATTTGATTATTTTGTTTTTAAGTCCAAATTTTATCTTGAAATCGATTCAAATATCATAGGTTGGTTCTTTTATGAGTTAATGTATCTATCGATTTTTTCATCGTCAAAATGGACCTTGTCGATTTCTACTTTCGTGCATCATCGAATGGATGGAAAGAAGCGACACTTGCTCGATATGCATCCAGGTATATTTTTCCTTCACTCTAAGTTTTTTCCGCTGCATATATAATCGGACCTTACGTTGTTGGTCCCGGTTCTGATATGTTGGATTTAACTACAACTTTATTGAGTCGGTTAAATATTGATAATAACTTCATCACAACATCAAACCGTTCTAACAAAAGGAGATTGCCTACTTGCAAGAGGAAATGAATTTTGAAGCTCGATGACATTCTCTTTCGAAAACGAATCGAGATCGATGTCGAGGGCCATGAAGATTCATACTCAGTTTATTATAGTTGTTATTACCCTTTGATAGAGATTACACAAACGTTTAGTTCTAGGCTTGGTGTTGAAGAGGCTGAAAATTAATGTTTTATATAATCTTGATTTGGATCGTGTATACGGTCTTTATAAATTAATTAATACGTGCTATTACCTCGGAATATGTGGGTGATTGGATGGAAACTAATGATCGGAACAAATGGAGATGGTGCGTAAATGTTGTAGTCGTCGTTGGATTTTGTCTATGAAATGTTTACAGAAGAATCGTGATGTAGGGGATGATAAACGTGGTGATAATGTCATCAAGTATTCTAAGATCTACATATTATCAATCAGAATGGTTACAAAATAATAGCCTTTTAAAAATGTATTACATTGATTTAAAAATAAACTGTTAAATTGTCTCGAATGAAGCACCTGCTAAAATAAATTGTCTTAGAAAAAAAAAGATACACCTGCTAAACTTTGAGGGATGGAAAAGTTCATCAAAATTAAATAAAAAAATCTAAAAACTTTCTTCGAAATTAATCAGAACACTTTAAAAATCATTTGAAATGATGAAATTCAGCTTAAAACACAACGGACGACTATATGGATCTTTAATCCACCTTAAAGATGCACACACTCGACCAAAAACTTTGCTCCTCGCCATGCATGTGGTGATCTAAGATCGGAACCAATTTTATTTCTTTTCCAATA
The DNA here is from genome assembly GCA_023525745.1 of Arctium lappa. NCBI lineage: Eukaryota > Viridiplantae > Streptophyta > Magnoliopsida > Asterales > Asteraceae > Arctium > Arctium lappa. The sequence goes on along the minus strand of CM042056.1, from coordinate 11,605,568 downwards.
CCAAATGTCAAATGTCTATTGATTGGTTTAATATTTATATTTTTTTTTGGATAAACTTATCTGATTAAAAAACGACTTTATCAAAAAACATTAAGTAGTAAGAAACTAAAACGGTTTGGTTTATACGGTGACACCATATAATACAGACAAAAAATAATTACAAAATGTACGGTTTTTATCGACGTGTTTTCATCTTTTTACAGACGTTTAATATTGTCCGATGTGTTTTTAGCCTAATTCCATAATTTCGAAGGATTTTTAAAGTTGTTTGCTTGATTTCGTGGGATTTTTAAGTTTTTTTTTTATCGATTTCGAGGGATTTTTTCGGTCGTTTTTTGTTGATTTCGATAGTTTCTTTTGGTTTTTTGGTTGATTATAAGGTATGGATGTTTGTGTGTACTATGAGTGATGGATGTTTGTTTATGGATGTTTGTGTGTATTATGACAAATAACTACTCTTCATTGATTATGATCTATCTTATCTTTATCGTTTTACCTTTTCATTTTGTTTTGTTTTTCCATAACGATAGAATAACTTGAATGAAAAATAATCTGATGCATGAATTTTTTGTAACAATAACATCATTAGTTATTTGTATATTAATTCATTTAATTTTCAAAAATATACATTATAACACACATAAAAAATAACACACATATATTCCACTATTGAAATAGTTCACATAAATCACCAACTAACGAGTTTCGTAGAGCTAAGTGAAATTTGTTATCCTTGATTTAATTATACCGAGTATGAAATTATTGGAATTTACTATTATCTTCAACCACTACTTTAGCCCTTGTTATTTAACTTTTTAAATAAATTTGAAAGATAAAAGTAAAACTTTTACACCCGCCGCATTGCGCGGGCATATGACTAGTCACTCAATAAAAACCATCCAAAATCGTACTGTAAATAAATAAAAAACAAAAAATAAAAATAAACATTAAAATCGTGATGTATTTCGCTGCATTGCGCGAGTACGCTTCTAGTTACTTAATAAGACCCAAAAACACCAACGTTACTTATTACGTGTTTGTATGTATATATGTACAGCATATATGCATGTGGTATGTATTAGGCTCTATAAGATCACTTAAGCCCACTATAGCCTATTAGAACCACTACAATTTATTAAGAACTAGGGGTGTTCAATCCAATCATCTATTGGATCCGATCCAATCCAATTAACATTTGGACATCTGATCCAATCAAATCCAATGGATGATTGGATTGGATCGGTTTATTAAGGCCCAATGCACCACTGGTGATTTGTTACGTGTTTGCATTCATGTATGTTGTGTGTATTGGGCTCGATAAAACCACAAAGACTCGCTATAACATATTAATAACCACTAAAGTTTTTTAATAACCATTACAATCTAATAGAAGACCTTTTATGACTTATTAAGCCCAATAACACCATGTTGACTTAATACGTGTTTGTATGCATGTGGTGTGTATGGCTCGATAAGGCCCACTATAGCCTACTAAGAACCATTAAAGCCTAGTAAGAACCAATATAGACCAACAAAACCTTTCATGACTTATTAAGGCCCAATAACACCAATGATAAATTAATATGTGATTATATGTAGATATGTACTGCATCTATGCATGTGATGTGTATTGGGATCAATAAGGCCACTAAGGCCCACTATAGCCTACTAAGAACCATTAAAGCCTAGTAAGAACTAATACAGACCAACAAAACCTTTCATGACTCATTAAGGCCCAATAACACCAATAGTGACTTAATATGTGTTTGTATACAGATATGTACTACATATATGCATGTGATGTGTGTTGGGATCAATAAGCCCAAGTGTGTACGTTAAAGACCAACTAGATCCATTAAAGCCTAACTAGGTACTTTAAAGACCAACTAGGTGCGTTAAAGTCAAAATGGATCCGTTAACGTCCAACTGGGTACGTTAAAGGCCAACTGGTACGTTAAAACCCAATTGTGTATGTTAAAGTCCAACTGTGTACGTTAAAGTCCAACCGGGTACGTTAAAGCCCCAACTAGATCCTTTAAAGTCAATTCCATCCATTAAAGCCCAACTGGGTGCGTTAAAGCCTAACTGGGTACACTAAAACCCAACTAGTTCCCTTAAAGCTCAACTGTATCCATTAAAGTCCCACCGGGTACGTTAAAGCCCAACCGGAACCATTAAAGACCAACTAGGTACGTTAAAGCCCCAACTGCATCCGTTAAAGCCCAACTGCAATCGGGTTTCCGACGGTTTTTTATTTTTATTTTCTATTTTTTTTAATTCATTTAAAAAAATAATTAATTAATTATTTTCGGCGGATAGTTTTTTATTTATTTTTTTTAAATATATAAAATATCCGCCGAAAATCCGTCGGAAGTTTTATAAATTTTTCGGCGCATTTCCGACGGATTTTTATTTTTTATTTTTTTGAATTCATTTAAAAAAATAATTAATTAACTATTTTCGGCGGATAGTTTTTTTATTTTTATTTTTTAAAATATATAAAATATCCGCCGAAAATCCGCCGGAAGTTTTATAAATTTTTCGGCGGATTTCCGACGGATTTTTATTTTTTATTTTTTTGAATTCATTTAAAAAAATAATTAATTAACTATTGTCGGCTGATTTTCGGCGGATAGTTTTTTTATTTATTTTTTTAAAATATATAAAATATCCGCCGGAAGTTTTATAAATTTTTCGGCGGATTTCCGACGGATTTTTATTTTTTTAATTCATTTAAAAAATAATTAATTAACTATTTTCGGCGGATTTTCAGCGGATTTTAATTAATTAAAATCCTCCGAAAATCCGCCGAAAATAGTTAATTAAGAAAAAAATTAAAAAAAATTATATTCCGTTGGAAATCCGTCGAAAATAATTGATTTTAAAAAAAAATAAAATAAAAATAAATTTCCGGCGGATTTCCGGCGAAAGTCAAAGTGGGTTGACCCGTTTGACTTCCGTCGGAAATCCGCCGAAAATTTCCGTCGAAAAAAGTCTTTTATTTAGTAGTGATAAAAATATACTAAAAATATTCTATTTTCAATCTAAGAAATATCGTAATGAGTTAGAAGAAAATTTCACCAAAATAGTGTAAATGTAATATAACGAATTGGAGAAAATCTCATTGATCGGTTGTGCATACAATTTCTTTCATTGGTTTAGAATGTCATGAAAATGATAAGTTTGAACTAACCAAAAACAGTCAGGGACGTTTGGTTCGCAGAATATTTTTGAATGAAATGAAATCTGTCAAAGGAACTTGATTTTGAAGGAATTGGAATGAAATGTTATCAGGTTTGACCACTTGTTTGGTTGATAAATATTGGAATGGAATTTGTTAAAGGATTTTGAATCTGTCTGTTTGGTTCACATAATGTAGCTTTGGAATTAGAATGAAATATTAGTAAATGACCAAAATACCCTTTTTTTAAACTTTTGAAATCAAAATCCAACTATTGTGGTTCAAATCGGTGGTGGTTGCGGTGGTTTAGATTGGTGGTGGTTGGTGATGGTTTAGATCGGTGGTGGTCGACAGAGGTTCAGAACGATGGTTCAGATCGGTGGCCGTTCAAAACGGTGGTGGTTGGCGGTGGTTCAGATTAGTGGTGGTCAGCGGCGGTTTAGAACATCGGGCGGTTCAGATCAGTGAGGGTTGGCTGTGGTTCAGAACGGTGAGGGTCGGAGGCGGTTCAGAACAGTGGTGGTTGACGGAAATTGAGATCGGTAGTGGCCAGCGGTGGTTCAGATTAATGATGGTTGGCGGTGGTTCAAAACGGCGATTCAGATCGGTGGCCGTTCAAAACGGTAGTGGTCGGCGGCGGTTCAGATCGGTAGGGGTCGGCGGCGGTTCAAAACGGTGGTGGTCGGCGGCGGTTCAATGGTGGTGGTGACGACGATTCAAATTGGTGACGGTCAGCGGCGGTTCAGAACGGTGGTGGTCGGCGGAGGTTCAGATCGGTGAGGGTCGGCGGCGGTTCAGAACGATGGTGATCGACGACGGTTCATATCAGTGGTGGTTAGCGGCGGTTTAAATTTGTGAGGCCCAACGACGATTCACTACGGTGGTGGTCGACAACGGTTCACAACAGTGGTGTTCGGTGGCAGTTCAGACCGGTGGTGGTCGGCGGTGGTCGTTTAGATCGGTGGTGGTCGGTGGTGGTTCAGATCAACAATAATCGACATAGGTTCATATAGGTTTGGGTAAATCAAGTAGTGAATATGAGGGTAGTTTTGTTTGTTTGAGAAAATGGGATGGAATGGAATTGAATTCCTTCTCAATTGTGATGGAATGACCAAATCCATGAATGGTGAAATGTGTGGAATTCAATTCCATTCCATAGGTAACCAAACGCCTGAATGGAATTTGGTCAATGGAATTGATCATTCCAATTTCTTCAGATTCCATCGGAATCCTGCGAACCAAACGCCCCCTCAGTATCTTGATTATGATATATATATAGGGAGAGGTTCATTTGAGAAATAGTAAATGTATGAGAAATAGAGAAGTAATCTTAGCCATTAATCTAGTCAACATTTGCGGCTTTGACCGCAAAGCACCGAATAATTCTTTGCATGGTCTATAGAAGGTAGAGGGGTAGTTTCGTAAAATACGTGGGATGAGTTCAGATATGAACCTATATGATTCAGATATGAACTATACGTTCATATGTGAATCAGTTAATTAGTTCATATGAGAATCAATTAATTAGTTCATATATGAATCACAAAAGTTCATATATGAATCTGCTAATTAGTTCAACTGATTCATATATGAACTTATAGTTAATTAGTTCATATGTGAATCAGTTCATATATGAATCACAAAGGTTCATATATGAATCAGTTAAAAGTGTTCAGATGTGAATTACACTGATTCATATATGAACATATAGTTCATATGTGAATTATACATGTTCATATATGAACACAACCCGTGTATTTTATAAAAATTACGAAAGTGTCTTTCTATTTTTGGAATAGGCGCAACTTTTGATCAGTCAAAGCCGCAACTTTTGACCAGTCAAATCCGATCTAACCACATTTTTTGTGTTAACTTTATGAACCATTATAAGCCATTGATCTTGGAAATCAATGGTTAAGATTGAATATTTTTTAAAAGCTTTAATAAATATACAATTAATGAAAAATTAGGAGTGAACTATATTGATAAGGGTATTTTGAGAAAAAAAATTAATGAAATATTATGTTTTTATTCTCTCTTAATTAATGTTCCTTCCAAAAGAATCGTAACCCCCAGTTCATTAGTGTTCATGAATTTGCATGCATTTGAACATTATTCTTCCAAAAGAATCGTAACCACCGATTCATGAATGTTTATATGAAGAAATATGAACATTATTACTTTTAAATATCATCTTCATATTAAGAAAATATGAACAATATTACTTTTAAATATCACCTTGAACATGTACTAACTTTATGTTACCTTAACTGACATTATATTCATATGAAGAAATATGAACATTATTACTTTTAAATATCATATTTATATGAACAAATATGAACAATATATTACTTTTCAATATCACCTCAAACATGTGTTAATTTTATGTTACCTTAACTGACATCATATTCATATGAAGAAATATGAACATTATTACTTTTAAATATAACCTCGAATATGTGTGTATGCACTTACATACGAACCGTCTTAACTGAATATCCTCTATCCATATTTTGTGTTTCCCGTATCGACACGATTCCACCAATCGCACTACTATCGACGTCATTATATATGATTGAATTCATAACATTTGATGTCGTTGTTGCGTTCATTCCAGGTATGTTAATGTGTTTTATGATTTAAGAAAAATAGCGGAAAAATTTCTGGAAAACAATGACTATACGATTTTATCAAACAAAGGAACCGGAAAAACTATAATAATAATAATGGTTTGATTTCAAAATTTTGATGAAAATGGACAAAATTCTACAATCGTAATCTACAATAAAATTATGGAAACTTGAATCTTGTAACTTCCCAATAAAATTAATGAAAATTGGTTATTTAGAAAATGACTTTTGTACCATTTTACATTAAATATCAAAATAAATTAAACATCACCCAATCTTGCAATCATATTGGTTGAGCAAAGTTCATAAAGTTAACAATAAATGTATGATTAACAAATGATTCTTTCTCTCTCTCTCTCTCTCTCTATATATATATATATATATATATATATATATATGTATGTATGTAGAGGTAGGTTATTATGCAACCCCTCTACAAGTCTACATGGTACAACCCATGCAATCCCTTTATCCACTACACATTTTACTTTTATCTTTTTTCCTTTTTTTTAATCACATAAAATATGTGGTGGATAGAGGGGTTGCACCATGTAAATGAGTTGTATTTGAACCACACCCTATATATATATATATATATATATCTATCTGATATTTCTATTATTTTCTAATGCCATTCGTGTTTATAAGGGGTACTTTGTTAGTACAATTATTGAAAGAAAAAAAGTTACAAGATTCAATTTAAATGATTAATTTTCGACTTGTATATATTTTAGTTATTTTATATTGTCTCCGTACATTTAACCTCTCTATTTATTATAAAACATTAATTTTATTATTAATATATGTATGATATAATTAATTAATGTAAAACCACGAGAAGTGCCGATTAGTATGGCAAAATAAGTACACTTACTTATACCACCACATGCAATGATGCCACAAGTGGACCATTCTTTTGTTCTTTCTGCATTTCACGCATACTTTATATATAAAACTTGTTTATCATTAATGAATATATTTATATATTATAATTATCTTTTGATAACAATGGAAGTTACATTTTTATTTAGATAATAATAAATTAATGGAGTAAAATGCATTTTTGCTTCTTGTGGTTGATACACAAAGATTAAAATATAATTTATTATGATTAAAAAAACTAAATATATAATTTACCCTAATTAATGGGCAGAAAGAAATAACTGATAGACTACATCGAATTTATTGGTTTACTATACATATTTCTTTCGACATAATCAATTACATAGAAGCTTGTAAAATTATTAAATATGTTTTATGTTAGGCATAAAAATCCGCCAAATGGAATTTGCATATTTTTAATTGTTGTAACAAAATTGGTTTTTAAAAATATATCCATCCCTCTAATTAATAATCACTTTGTTATAATAATTTATCTTATTTTAATTCTATTTATTAAATATCACTATAATCACATATAGAAAAAAAAACTAACTAAATGACAAAAGTTATAAATGTTCAATGAGAGATCCAAGGTAAAATGTTTTCCACTTTGTTGGAAGTAACAGAGAGATATTTGTTGACACATAAGAACTTATAAGGGACTGAAATGAAATAAACTGAAAGTAAAGGATCCAAAATTTATAAATATAAAGTTTAGGGGCAATTGAAAATATTCGTCAGTACGGTGAACAACAACCTTTGACTTTGAACTTATAGATACCTTGGATTATTCGAGTGGCATGCAACCACCCTATATTTTCTTTTTTAATTTATTTTCGACCCCACAATTTTCAAATTACCGACGGCTTGTTTACAAAATGTTTATTGGACAAATATTTACGGAATGTTATTTACCTTATCGGATGAACATGGTAAAGACCGATAATCGTACACGGTAAGAGACATAACAAGAATAAAAAATCTTACAGATTAAAGGATGAGGAAGAAAACTATATTCAGTAAGTGCTTACCGGATAAAACAAGCTACCAAGATATGACCGATAATGTTATCCGATAAGATAAATGAAAGTGATGACTCTTACTGATAAATGTTTATTCGGTAAAAATTTAGTAAATGCTCCTTATGAAAAGACACCATTTTTAATAATTAAAACAAAGTAAAATCATTCGGGATTTAAATGTATCTTTAGACAAAAAGGTAATTATTCATTTTAAAACTTTGTCTTCATAGAAATTAGTAATATCCATAATTTATCTTCATAATTAAACTCAATCACAAGTATCATAATATTTATTATAACAATAAATATATCTGATTTTAATAAGGGCCAAAATTTTTTTTTGGGAAAGGGTATTCTGGGCTTTTGGCCCAGACTAATTCCTTGGCAAATAAACTGACCGCGAAAGCATGCAGCCCTGAGGTTAAACCCAGTAGCCACAAAGTTGCGAATGCAGGGAATCGAACCCGGGTTGAATGCTATGAACTCCCCAGGTGATTACCGCTACACCACAAGCCTTGTGGTTAAGGACCAAATTTTGATGACAAGTTTAGAATATATTAGTTTTTATTTAATGATAAATTTACGATATCATAGCTTTCAAACTTTTATATCAATAAAATCGATTGTATTGTATTAAAAAAAAACATAGCCAACAAAATGTGTTCAATATATTCTACTCAGAAGTAAGGTTTGAATTTCTAGAATGTAGGTAGATTTTTTTACCATCCCAAGGAATAGAGAAACTGTTTTTCCTCAAAAGACCTTTTTGACATGCAAAATATTTGTGGAAAGACATGAGATAAACCGAAAAGTTATAAAAAAATAGGTCTTGGGGATTTTAAAAATAAATTGGAGAGCATGAGAAATAGGAAAATAATAAAATAACTAGAGTCGATGTGAACATGCAACAAAGAGAGTAACGCACCAGCAATAAGGATATATGTAATAAGAACAATTAAAACAAGTCATGACAAGTAAAGTCAGGAATAAAGTACGAAAAACACCAAACCACTTAAAATGAAGTAGTAGGACCAGATCACTCCCTCCAAGGCTCTAACCATTCTAGGAGAATGTTATCATATATGTCGGCTCCATGCCCCTTGCCCCAACTACATTAACTAGCACAACCTTGGTCATTCGTCTCCAAGAACTTAAAAAGAAACCATGTCATTGAAAAGGTCTAGCTAACTAAGCCTCCCATATATGTAGAACCTTAGTTGCTCATCATATGTCGTCCTTGGCTTGCCCCCTCATCATCCCTCCACCGCAATTTTCTCCACCCTCCTCATTGGAGTCGGCAACTATTCGAAAACTAATTGTCGTTTAGGTACCATGCATTTTACTTTTTTATCTGTTTTAAATATGACAAGAATTAATTAACAAACAATCAATGTTTTCAATTCATATACCTAATACATAAATGAAACAAAAAACTCATAATATAAATGTAAAGATAAATACTATGAAAGTATGAATTGATTTTTTTTTTTCTCTTTTTTATAATAATTTATCTTTCTATAGTTTGTATATTCACATTGTTGGCTAGATTACTAAAAATATGTTAAAAAAAATAGAACAAAAAAGCATATCCAATCAAAAATTAGCATGAGTGTTAATTTAAAAAATCAAAAGACATTAAAGCCCATGTGGTTGATGAAAAAGCTTTTATGAAGGTCAACTCTTTAAACCCTCCATTTTTTCTATATAAGCCCTACAAACCCTCCAATTCATAAGCACACCTACATTACTTATCAAATACCCACCTCTTCTTCTCTTTAGGGTTCTTCAATTCATTCTTCCAAACACCTTAATTTGGAGCTCAAGAAACAACAATGGCTTCCACAGCCACCATCCCAGAGAATCAAGAAGCCATATTATCCATCCCCACCAATGCCACCCCTCGCCGGACATTTGCTCTGCCGGTGGATTCAGAAAACAAAGCCACAGAGATGAAGATCTTTTCGTTAGCACAACCACACATGAGAGCCTTCCATCTCTCATGGCTATCCTTCTGCACTTGCGTCATCTCCACCTTCGCCGCCGCCCCCCTTGTTCCCATCATCCGGGACAACCTCAACCTCACCCGCTCCGACATCTCCAACGCCGGGATCGCCTCCGTCTCCGGCAGCATCCTCTCGCGCCTCGTGATGGGGGTGCTCTGCGACCTCGTGGGGCCGAGGTACGGTTGCTCGGTGATCAACATCCTGGCTGCCCCCGTGGTGTTCAGCGTCTCGTTTGTCGCGGACGCTGGCGGTTACGTGGCGGTCAGGTTCATGATCGGGTTCTCACTCGCGACGTTCGTGTCGTGCCAGTACTGGACGAGTGTGATGTTTAATGGGAAGATAATTGGGGTGGTGAATGGGGTGTCGGCAGGGTGGGGCGATGTGGGTGGGGGCGTTACTCAGCTGCTGATGCCGGTGTTATTCCATGTGTTGGGTCAGATGCTCGGAACCACGCCATTTACGGCTTGGAGGATTGCTTTCTTTATTCCTGGTTGGTTTCATTTTATTGTTGGGGTTTTGGTTTTGGTTTATGGCCAAGATTTGCCTGATGGCAACTTTGCTCAAATTCGAAAAGATGGACAAGCTGCAAAAGATAAATTCTCAAAGGTAACTTGTTTAATTACTTGTTTTCAAAATTGTTAGAACATGCATCTCCTCTAAAATGTAAAAATATAGATTTTGAGCAACTTTAAACTCCGAAAACTTTTCTAAAGTGGAGAAAATAGAAGACAGTGTAATTTTCTCCAGATTTGGAGATATCCTAAAATGATAAACCAGATAGAGAAATAATTTTTTATTATATCCCACCAATAAAAAACATTGAAATAAAATAATTTATCTCTAAAATGAGGAATTTTTTGGAGATGAATGTAATTTTTTTTTTGAAAATTTTGGCTATTCTTTCTTCATTCTGTAGAATTTGATGGAGATGCTCTTAATATTTCAGCATTTGATTTACATTACTTCAAGAAAACATTTGATTTACCAAAGGTTTTTTTTGTAACTACAGGTATTCAGAAATGCAATCACAAATTATAGGACATGGGTCTTTTTCTTGATCTATGGATATTCCATGGGTGTGCAGCTGTGTTTGAACAACGTCATTTCTGAATACTTCTACGATAGGTATAACTACAAAATCTTGATTTTAATACCATCAACTTCAACACTAACTCATCATTATATCTTTGCAACTATAGGTAATAATTAATTAACTAACAACTTCATTTTCTTTAAATAGGTTTAGTTTAAAGCTTCACACAGCAGGAATAGTGGCAGCAAGTTTCGGGGTCGCCAACTTCTTCACCCGCCCATTCGGTGGATACATCTCCGACTTATCAGGACGCAAATTCGGAATGAGAGGCAGACTATGGACACTATGGATCACACAAACCCTAGGTGGTATTTTCTGTATCTGGTTAGGGTTAGCCAACTCTTTACCAATTGCCATCTTGTCAATGATGCTCATGGCCGCCGGATCACAAGCCGCTTGCGGCGCAACTTACGGCATCATCCCCTTCGTTTCCCGTCGCTCTCTCGGCATTCTCTCCGGTTTGACCGGTGCCGGTGGCAACGTCGGTGGTGGTTTGACTCAACTGTTGTTTTTTTCCGGTTCTAGGTTTTCCACTGCATGGGGGTTAACGTGGATGGGTGTAACGGCGGTGGTTTTAACGATTCCGGTGGCTTTTATTCACTTCCCACAATGGGGGAGCATGTTTTTTCCGGCGTCGAAGAACGAGAAGTACGATGAAGAGTATTATTATAGCTCGGAGTATAGTGAGGAAGAGAGAGAAATGGGTATGCATATCGGAAGCATGAAGTTCGCTGAGAACAGTAGGGCGGAGCGTGGGAAGAGATTGGTGGCGGCCGTCGCGGAAACGCCGCCGAATACGACGCCGAACTACCATGTTTAATGCAGTAATTAATAAAGAAAGTTATATATATATATATATATATATATATATATATTATATATTAGGGTTTGAGTAAAGAAGTAAAGGAATTAAATTAATATAAGTGCAGCATGTGGTCTGTATAGGCAGCCGTACTTATCGCTGCTCTTTTAATTACTTCTCGTGATCTTCTTCTTATCACAACAGACTTGTTAATTATTGTTTTTTGAAATTACATTGTGTTAAGATTTGTACATTCTTGATGCAATCTGATATAACACTTTTAAGTATGTTTTCGATTGTTATGTTTTTGTTTATCGGACTGACCGGACGGTCTAATCCGAGATACGGTACTATTAACGATGTTTTAGTTAAAAATGTATAGACAAGAAATAAATTTTGTGATAGGTTTTTGATGTTTTTATCATACCTATGGTTTTGTTCAGTTTTTGTCTCTATAGTTTGCAATTCATTTTTACTTTCGTTCTTATGATTTAAATTATATTGTTTTTGTCATCCCTATGGTTTATATTTCATTTCTATTTTACTCCTTCATATTTAAAGGTAGTAACTTAGCCTCACGACGAAAATAGAAATGAGTTACAAACCATAGAGACAAAAACTGAAATTTCAAAACCATATAGACGAAATTCGCAATTTTTAACAAACCACAAGGACGAAAAACGTAATATACTCTTGACTAAGTAAGAAATGGTTATTTAAAAACGTTGTGCTTAAAATATCTGAGGTCGGAAAATAATTGTGTGGTTAATGCATTACGAAGAAAATAATATAGTATATTACTAATGACTTTTCCTCTAGGTACGTACTAAAATCCCTTGCTAAATTACAGAAGTGTGCAAACATTCTTGTCTTTTGTTTTCTACTCTTGTATCTTCATTTTCCCAAAATTTCCCCAATCGTTTATTCATCCCCATCTTGTTACATTTTATATCGTTTTTACAATCATAATTTCTTATATGTATGTATTTATCCATACATTAACTAGGTGACATTATAGATCAACACCTCTACTAGTGGCTTGCTAGCTTTAATAATATAGTTGGTTGTTGTTTATTCTCGAACCCTCTGCAGAGCTCCACCCTGCCCGGGCTGGAAGTACCTTCCTACAAACAGAATGGAGTGGTAAAGGAGCATTTCGGGGTATAGGTCTAACCATTTCAACTCCCCATTTCTGGCAACTTATTGTCTTCCGATTTCATATCAGTTACCCTCAGTGGGCGCAAAGGCTATCCTGCCCTATGACTCACTGAAACTACGGTAGGAGGCTATCCCACGACCAAGATTCTTCCCTTCCTCGTAGTATACACGCACGCACAGTGAGAACAAGGGAAGACGATCATTTGAAATTATCATTTTAACTACTTAATATCATTTGAAATTATCATTTCACTTCCACATTGAGTTGTTCCCATACGGATATTTCCATATTTTTGCACATCAGCCCATCCTTTTCTTCTATCGATTTAATTTAATTTACATTTCATTTATCCAACAAAAGTGGTGTTCCTTGTTTATTCATTTAGTTTTTTGTTTTCCTTTTAAAAAATGATTCAGAGGGGTTGTCTTTAATAACTATTTGTTTCAATCTATACTCTAACGTAAAAATATATTTATGAATTGTATTTTTAATTACCAAAATTTCTTTTACAACTTTAAGTCAAAAACATGACTAAAAGTCATCAACACGCGCAATTCTTATCCTACAGGATAGCTTGTTTGTATTCCACTCCTCTCCTCTCCGAAAAGAAAAGAAATCTAAAAGTAATCTCTATACGAATGAGATAAGCAACTTGAAGGGCTAGAGGCCAAGATTTTTCCTCACAAATCACTTACTCATATTCGGAATTCTGCTAAAAATCAGCCATACGTGCAATTCCTCTCCCTACAAGATTATTTGTTTGTATTCCGATCTTCTCCCTGAAAGGAAAGATATCTAAAAGTAGTGATCTATATTCGAATGAGATAAAGCAACTTGAAGGGCTAGAGGCTAAGAAGTCAACTAGTTGAGAGCAAATGACATATTGAACGAAATCAACTGAAAAGAGAAGAACGAATGTATTGTCAACTAATACTTGAAGGAACCCAGAATATTGATAAAAGTCTTCCATTAAACGAATTAAAAAAGATATGTTTCAAAATTGCCGGATTAACAGGAGAAAAAGGATGAAAATTTTCCAAACTATATAAATTATACACCTACCTATTGGGAATATGTTTTCTTCCATACAACTAATTTGTTGATTTAAAAATAAAAGGTCAAATATAAGTAACCAATGACCGTACAAGTCTCATGTCCATTAAATGTCTTTTTTTTTTTCTTTTAGTTTCTAATTAGTTGAGTATTAGTTGACCCACCAACGTATCGTCGGCTCATTTATCATATTATATAAAATAACAATTATTTTTATGATAAAAAAATTTTAAATTTTAGTTAGTTTTGGCTTAAATTAATAGATTTTTTTAAAATATTTTTGTTTCTGTATTACCGCAAACTTAATTTTTTCCAACAAACATTTTTTTCAATGTTAGAAGATGGATATGAATGAAGAACACGATGAATATGCCGAAGGTTTGAAACCTCGATGTATTAATTGAGAGAAAACTTACAATACTGAAAGTAAAATTATGAGAGTTATCTAACCTAGACTACATAATACAACAAATATATACGTAGACTAAATGGGCTTGGGCCCTAACATGGGCCTGGGCCTCTATATACATTAACATCCCCCCTCAAACTCTATCGGGAGAAGAATGAGCCAGATGGAGTTTGGAAACAAGATCACGAAACCGTCCTGGTAAATGAGCTTTAGTAAAAATATCAGCCGGTTGATCAAGAGTCGAAATAGGAAGCAGTTGAATAGTCTTACCAGTCACATGTTGGCGAACAAAGTGACAGTCAATTTCAATATGCTTCGTTCGCTCGTGGAATACATCATTGTGGGCAATCTGAATGGCACTGTTGTTATCACACCACAATGAAGTTAGAGACTGTTGAGGAGCCCCCATATCAGAAAGAAGCCAGCGTAACCACACAAGTTCTTGAGCTGTGTCAGCTAGTGCTCGATATTCAGCTTCAGTGCTGGATCGAGCTGTGAGTGATTGCTTCTTGCTTCGCCAGGATATAAGAGAGTCGCCAAGAAAGAAACAGTAGCCAGTAGTAGAGCGACGATCAGTCATGTCACTGTCCTAATCAGCATCAGAAAAACCTCGCAAAATCAACGATGAGGTGGATGGAAAGTGAAGACCATGAAACATAGTCCCTTTTAAATATCGAAGAATGCGCAGGACAGCAGCATGGTGATCAGAACAAGGTGCAGACATGAACTGACTAACAGTATGAACAACATAGGCAATATCAGGTCGAGTCACTGTCAGATAGACAAGTGACCCCACTAACTGGCGATATAGAGTAGGATCACGTAGAGGTGGACCAGCATTTGGAGCCAAATGAAGGTTGTGTTCAAGAGGAGTGGATGTTGTTTTGTTGTCAGTAATCCCAGCTTTCGACAAAAGATCTGAGGTGTATTTGGCTTGACACAGATAAAGACCCGATAGATCAGAGAGCACCTCAAGACCAAGGAAATAGTGTAAAGAACCAAAATCCTTCATCTCAAAACAGGAGCTGAGAGATGACTTCAGATTGGCTATGCCTGTAGAGTCACTGCCAGTAATGATCATATCATCCACATACAGGAGAAGTAATATTGTGCCAACTTCAGTGGTCCGAGTAAACAGTCCTGAATCATAGTTGCTGGGTGAGAAGCTCAAAGAGGTGACAGTGGAACTGAATTTCTCAAACCAAGCTCGCGGAGCTTGCTTGAGGCCATAAAGAGCCTTCCGAAGACGACAAACATGACCTTGTGGAAGTCGAACGCCTGGAGGAGGTGTCATGTAGACTTCCTCAGATAAGTCACCATTCAAAAAGGCATTCTTAACATCCATCTGAAAAAGAGGCCATTGTTTTGTAGCAGCAATGGCAAGAAGACTGCGAACAGATGTGACGCGAGCAACAGGTGCAAAAGTCTCCTCATAATCAATACCATATTCTTGATTGAAGGCCTTGGCCACAAGCCGAGCTTTGTACCGATCAATAGAGCCATCCGATTTGGTTTTGATTTTGAACACCCATTTGGAGCCAATGGGTTTCTTGCCTGGTGGAAGAGGGACAAAATCCCAAGTCTGAGCTTTGTCAAGTGCCTGAAGTTCCTCATCCATAGCTTTATGCCAATCAGAGTTAGAAGAGGCTTCCTTGTAGGAAGTAGGTTCGTGATTTGACAGCAGAGTAGCATAAACATGATAATCACGAAGATGAGAAGGAACTTGTCTTACCCGTTCTGATCGTCTAACATTCTGAGATTGAGTAGTTTCAGGAGCCAATGACTCAGCAGGCACCTCAGATGTTGGTTGTGCAGATGGAGCAGATGATTGATGATGATCAGGAAAACTTGGAGAGGTTGACTCAGAAGGAGTTGGTATACTAGGTGGAGGTGATATAATGTCAGATTGGAGTGAGTCCAATGAGACAGAAGCATCAGTGAAAAACGGAGGTGTGAGATTAGGAGACTCACGAAACTTGGATATAGAAGAGAAAGGAACATGTTCCCAGAAGGTAACATGTCGAGAAATACGAAGACGCTGGGAGATGGATCCCAACAGCGATAACCCTTGTGCTCAATCCCATATCCAAGAAAGCAGCACAGTCTGGAGCGAGGTTCAAGTTTGGTATGTTCATGAGATTGCAGTTGAAGAAAAAAGCACTACCCCAAACTTTTAGAAGTTCATAGGCAGAAGTGACCTCATAAAGAGCCTCATAAGGAGACTTATTGTGAAGGATGGGAGTAGGGTGACGATTGATAGTATAAACAGCGGTAAAAGCAGCTTCACCCCAAAAAACGTTCTGGACATTTAGCAGAAATGAGAAGAGTGCGAACCGTATCAAGAATATGACGGTGTTTGCGTTCAGCACGACCATTTTGAGGAGAAGTGCCAGGACAGGAGTACTGAGAGAGAGTCCCCTGAGATTGAAGAAAGGAGAGAAGAGATGACTCTTTGTATTCCATAGCATTATCAGCTCGAAGAATCTTTATAGATTTGGATAACTGGGTGTGAATCTTCCGAGCAAACATAATATAGATTTGAGGTAATTCCGAACGATGTTTCATAAGATATATCCATGTGAAACGGGTATGGTCATCAATAAAAATAACAAAATATCGAGCACCACCCATGGATGGATGTGGTGCTGGTCCCCATACATCAGAATAAATAATATCAAAAGAGGAAGTAGAATTAAATTCATTCATTTCAAAAGGTAAAACATGATGTTTGCCAAGTTTGCAAGATAAACAAGAAATATTGTCAGTTGAAACACAATTTCCTAACACCCCTAAATGAGCTAAGGACTTTATCCTGGCGAGAGATAAGTGACCCAGTCGGGCATTCCACAGCTCAAGGGAAGAAGTGATAGAAACCGAGGCAACAAAACTTGAAGATGGTAAAGGAAGACGCAGGTAGACCACTTCAATCATCCGTCCAACTTTACGGCCGAGTCCAAGGATCTGCTTGGTCTTTGGATCTTGTACAACACAACCAGAAAAATGAAATAAAATGATCAAATTAGATTCAATAAGTTGATCAATCGAAACTAAGCTCAGAGATAACTTTGGAACATTTAGAACATCCGGTAATTGTATAAGAGGAGTGGAAACATTTCCACTAAAGGATACCGGTAGACCAGTGTTGTCAGCAGTTCTGACTGACGTAAATTGCTGAGGTGGTTTCTTAGAAGCGAAACCATCAGGGCAAGGTGTCATATGATTGCAACACCCAGAATCAAAGAGCCATATGTTACCTGATGCAGCTGAGTGTAGAGAGTTCATACCCATAGCACCAGACATGATCTGTTCCATAAGTTCCTGATTGCGACGCATCAGTTCCATTAGGTCAGGTGAGGAGGCTGTAGAAGCCTCAGTATCAGCAATGGTAGGCCCAGCAACAACATAAGTCCGATTCTGAGAACTAGTGTGCTTTGAGTTCTTCGGACAGTCAGTCTTATAGTGACGCGGATGCGTGATGCCACACTTACGGCACTTACGGATAGGACAATCAAGAAAAAGGTGAGCCGGAGAATGACAGAAGGCACACTCGGATGTGTTCGCCATTCCCACAGATCTGGAATGATTGTTATTGGTCCATTTGCCTTTTGGCTTGGGATGAGACGTGTAGAGAACACTATCAGTAGCAGGCACTGGTGAACGTATGTGAAGACGAGTTTCTTCACTTAGCAATTCAGATATTGCTTCTTCAAGAGTAGGTAAAGGCTGCCTATGAAGAAGGGAAGCACGAACATTCTCAAATTTATCAGTCAAACCCATCAAAATGGTGATCAGATGCAGCTGGTTGAAGTAGGCGGTGAACCGTTGAGCGGTTTCATCAAAAATTTGTGGTGCTCCAAGACTTATATGATCTCTGAGAGACTGCATTTCAGATATATAAGAGTTGATGGATTGATCAGGAAGTTGACGTTTGTTCTGAAAAGTGGTCCACAGTTGATACTGATGAGATAGACCAGATGATGTATACCGCTTGGCGAGAAAATCCCAGAGACTTTTGGCTGTAATATAACCAAGGAACTGTTGGTTGATCTCAGGAGTAGTGGAGGCATTAATGAAGCCCAAGATACGAGCATTATTAATATCCCACTCATTCATTCGTTTGGCAAAGTCAACAGCATTCTCAGCTGTTTCTTGAACTGGAGCTTTGGATGCGCCAGTAACATAGGTGTAAAGACCATAAGACTTTAACAGAATTGCCATATGGTGATGCCAAAGAATATAGTTACTACCGTTGAAAACAACGGAGATGGGATTTGAGTGACTGAAATTGGTAGCCATGAAATAAGGAAAAAATATTGAGAAACAGTATTAAAGACCGGAGAAAAGTTCGACCGGAGGAAAGTTCGACCGAAGGGGGTTTCGACCGAAGGGGATGTTCGACCGAAGGGGGTTTGACCGAAGGGGGTTATTCGACCGAGGGGTGTTTCGACCGAAGGGGGTATTCGACCGAGGGGTGTTTCGACCGAAGGGGGTATTCGACCGAGGGGTGTTTGACCGAAGGGTGTTGGACCGAAGATGTTTGACCGAAGGGGGTTATTCGACCGAGGGGTGTTTCGACCGAAGGGGGTATTCGACCGATAAGATGTTGCGGCTAGGGTTTCCAACAGATCGATCGATCGACCGGTGGTTTCAAAAGCAACGATGGCAAGAACAACGGCGGCGATGGCAAGAACAGCGGCGGCGGCGAGTCAACTGTGAAGATGAACGGAAAAATCGAGATGAACAGTAAACCGATGATGAAACCTACAACTCTGATACCATGTTAGAAGATGGATATGAATGAAGAACACGATGAATATGCCGAAGGTTTGAAACCTCGATGTATTAATTGAGAGAAAACTTAAAATACTGAAAGTAAAATTATGAGAGTTATCTAACCTAGACTACATAATACAACAAATATATACGTAGAGATTTAGGGATGAATTCTTATTCTTAATAATACTGATAGCTTCTTGGTAGAACAATACGGAATGTTCTAGATCAGTGTTTGGGTAAAAATTTCAATAGTACATTGTCGTACGATTAACACTGGACAACAGGTAAGGAATTCCAACAGTCAGAACTTACTATGTCGCACGACCAAATATCCATTCGACGAATACCATCGTATGACATAATTTCAGTTACTAACCTACAATATACATTATGCCATGTTTTAATGCAGGATTCAAGGATATTTATGACTAAAGATCATAACGGAAACCTTCATCAATAGCAACGGACATAACGGACGCTATCATCAATGTCAAAACGGTCATCCCATTAATGTGAAAGATACACATTAAAGACATCCTAAACGGGAAAATGCACTATAAATACGAAGAAGAAATCTCACTCGGGGACATCTGATTCTCAGACTTTAGAAGCTCACAAATTATACTCTCAAGCTTGCTAAATCTCTCTTGAAGTTCATAGTCTTCTGCTGTTTGTCGTACAACGCACGACTGAAGTCTAAATACACGCGACGCACGATCGATTTTACTTTATCGTATTGTTCTACATTGTATTACACTTGTAACACTTGTTCTAAAGGACGACGTCCCTGATTGACGTCCATAGTGCACGACGACTCACACTCGTCCGCGGTTTTTACCCATTTTAGGGGTTTTCCGCGTCATCAATTCTCTCGTCTTATTTACTTTATTTTTATTATAGTCGTACGATTATTGTTGTTACTTTCTTTGGTTGGATCAAACTCCACATTTACCTTAAATTTTCCTTGTGAGATTTTTGGCATAAACAGTTTGGCGCCCACCGTGGGGCACCATCCAAAGGAAATCTTCAATAATCTCACGACAGACTAACGTTTTCTCTTAGTGTTTTCTTGTCCAGTTGTTCAGGATAATGGCATTCCAAGGAACTCAAGATCATGTCGTAGCTCAAATGAACATGGAGCTAACAGCTGCTCGTGCTCGTATTGACGCCTTAACAACTCAAGCTCGACAAGCAGCTGAAACCATCGAGAATTTGAGAAACCAAAATGGGAACAATATGATGGGGACTACAAATGCTTATGTTGGTACTTGGAATGTGCCTCCTCCATTACCAAACTATCCTCGTCCACCATCAATTAACCCTGCAACTTTTATGATTCCAACTATGCCTATGGCCTCTATTCCATTCAATGGATATGCTTCTGATGCCTCGCAGCAGAATAGCCTCAATGGGACTGGTTATGTTCCATTAGGCACTTCAAATGGTGTTCCCTTAGATCCCGTTGCACAAAGATTAAAACTTCTGGAAGAGCAAAATGAACGTGTCCTATCAATGTTGGCCAAATTACCGGGGGCAGCAGTTCCAGTCGATGTCGAGCCTCGTACAGGGTTTCAGGCGTCGCCGTTCGTTGACGAGATCGCGTTGGTGGACGTCCCAAAGAAGTATAGCATTCCAACCTTCAGTCCAAAGTACTCAGGCGTCACTGATCCAACAGAACACGTCACTCAATACAAGCAACTTATGTGGACTGTCTCAATACCGCACCAATTCCAAGAAGTTTGCATGTGCAAAAGTTTTGGGGCGACCTTGACCGGGGCAGCTTTACAATGGTTAATAAATCTTAAACCTAAAACTATTGGGTCTTTTGCAGAACTGGTGAATCAATTCACTCAACAATTCGCTAGCAGCCGAAAAATGGAGAAGCAAACAAGCGACCTCTACTACGTCGTGCAGAAGAGTGGAGAGTCCATCCGGAGCTACTTTAATCGGTTCAATGCGGAGATGATTAGTATCCGTAACTGTGATGTAAAAACAGCAATCGAAGCATACAAACGAGGTCTGGACGATAGTTCCGGGTTATATCTCGATCTTACAAAATATCCTCCGGAAACCTTTGAAGACGTACGAGCACGGACACTTGCCCATATGAGGGTCGAGGATGACCTTGCATTCAGAAATAAACATTCGGGCGACCGAAAAAGCCTAAGTGTTAAAAAGCCAGACTTCAAACCAAAGTCAACCAATCGATCTGAGCCTACTCGACAGATTTCAAACGTCAGATTTGAAAAGAAAGGACTGACGACTTCTAAATCTGTCCAGTATCCTAAGGTATCATCTTATGGTTTCCCTGGATCAGCTAAAGACGTCGTCATATCCTTGAAGCAACTTCAGCAAAACATACGATGGCCAAAGAAAAGTGACAAAGACAGTGACAAGAAGGATAAAAATAAATGGTGCGACTTCCATGATGACTTCGGTCATATAACGGAAGATTGTATCGCCTTAAAGAAAGAGTTGTCCTGGCTCAATTCGAAAGGTTATTTGCAGGAATTAAAGGAAAAGAAAGACGCACGTCCCACATCCCCAGAGCATGCCAAGGTGATTAATTGTATCACTGGAGGTTCTGATATCTGTGGGACCACCTATTCAGCTGCTAAAAGACATGCCAGTCGTGGTCCCGATGACCGACCAATTCCAAACGAGGTACGACTCAAAGAGGACGCAGAATTGGAGGCTATGCCCTTAACGTTCGACCAGGCGGATCTCGATGACGTACATCAGAAGCATCATGACAGACTAATTATTCAATTAAGCATTGGGAATTGTCTGACCAAAAGGATACTCGTCGATGGAGGTAATTCAGCCAACATTATCTTTTTTGATGCAGTGAAAGCAATGGGCATCGACAAATCCGAGATTACACGACGTTCGACCACACTCGTTGGGTTTAATGGTGGAGCGACAAACACCATGGGGGAAATCACACTCCCAGTACACGCTAAAGGAATTAACAGACAGACGAAATTCAATGTCGTCGATTGTACATCAGCTTATAATGTTATTCTTGGGCGACCTTGGATTCATGACATGAAGGTTGTGCCTTCGACATATCATCAAACCCTGAAATTTCCCACGCAATGGGGAGTACAGGAAATCAAAGGCGAAAGAAAGGTTGCTAGGGAATGTTACAAAGTTTCCTTGAAGTCTCTGAAGCAGACAGTATAGCAATTACAGAACCAGGACGTTCCTGGGACTAACGACGATTATCGCTTGGAAGCTGTCGTCTTAAACCAGGATAAGCCTGACCAGATGGTTTACATAGGTTCTACGCTCGACCCTTCTTTTAAAAAGCAACTAATTTCTTTTTTACAGGACCACTATGATTGTTTTGCTTAGACGCACGAAGACATGGTGGGTATTGATCCGAGTATTATTTCTCATAAACTCAACATTGATCCATCATTTAAACCTGTTCAACAGAAAAGACGAAAGTTTGCTCCTGAGAGGAATAAGGTTATCAACGACGAAGTTGATAATTTACTTAAAACAGGAAAAATACGGGAAGTCAAGTATCCAGATTGGCTCGCTAATGTTGTAGTCGTCCAAAAGAAAAATGGCAAATGGCGAGTCTGCATCGATTTCACAGACCTTAACAAAGCATGTCCGAAAGATCCATTTCCATTACCACATATCGACTCCATGGTCGATGCTACAGCAGGACATGATCTACTCACATTCATGGATGCATATTCTGGGTATAACCAGATATTGATGCATTCAGACGACCAGGAAAAAACAGCCTTCATGATGGATAAAGGTATTTATTGTTACAAAGTAATGCCTTTTGGTCTTAAAAATGCAGGTTCGACATATCAACGATTGGTGAATATGATGTTCAAAGAACATTTGTGTGATACTATGGAAGTATACATCGATGACATGCTTGTCAAATCAAAACATGCGGACGATCATATCGGACATTTGAAGCAATCGTTCGACATCTTGCGTGAATACAAGATGAAGTTAAACCCGACGAAATGTTCCTTTGGGGTTCGAGCTGGAAAATTTCTCGGTTATATGGTCACACGACGAGGAATCGAAGCTAATCCAGAACAGATTAAAGCAATTGTTGAGCTAAAATCACCCAGAAATTTTAAAGAAGTCCAACGTCTTACAGGACGTGTAGCAGCGCTGAACCGGTTCATTTCTCGGTTGTCCAACAGGTGTCATTTATTCTACAATGTCCTACGAAAGAATAAAGGGTTCGAATGGACAGACAAGCATGAAAAAGCGTTGCAGCAACTCAAAAAATACATGATGTCGCCTCCTTTTCTCTCTAAACCTGAGCAAGGTGAAGTCCTTCAACTTTACCTAGCAGTCAGCAATAATTCGGTAAGTGCAGTTCTTATACGAGAAACCGACGGACGACAACTGCCAATTTACTATGTAAGTAAGACTCTATTAGATGCTGAAACCAGGTATTCGTCTATAGAAAAACTTTTACTTTCATTAGTCATGGCTGCTAAAAAGTTACGACATTATTTTGAGTCACATCCTATAATTGTGGTAACTAATTTTCCTTTAAAATCTGTGTTAAGAAAGCCCGAATTAACAGGACGACTAGCTAAGTGGAGTATTTACCTCAGCAATTTTGATCTGGATTTCAAGCCCAAAACAGCGATCAAGTCGCAGGTCTTAGCCGATTTCATCTCAGATTTTAGTCCAGAACTAGAAAGCACGATGACGTCCGATAAATTAATTGTGGCGACTTTGCACGACACTACATGGACGCTCGACGTTGACGGTTCGGCAAATATACGTGGCACAGGCTTGGGTGTCGTCCTACAGTCCCCACAAGGGGGCAAAATGGTATATTCCATACGGTGCGATTTCAAAGCAACAAATAATGAAACAGAGTATGAGGCATTGATTGCAGGAATCAAAATTGCTCATGAATTGGGGGCAACACGTTTGCACGTCCGAAGTGATTCATCCTTAGTTGTTAACCAAATCAATGGAGAGTTCGCAGCAAAAGATTCAAGGATGATTGCCTATTATAAAAAAGTCAAAGAAGAAGCAAAGAAGTTCAGTCACTTTATAATCGAGCAAATACCAAGAGATCAGAACACTCAAGCTGATGCACTGGCCAATTTGGGGTCAGCACTTAGTCGAACGACATTCGACAATATCCCAATAGTTCATCTTGCAACCCCTTCCATCAAGGAGGATGATAATATCTCAGTCGCACCAATTGAAGAAGAAAATTCTTGGTCGGACGACATTCGAAATTACTTAGAGCACGATCAATTGCCCGATGATAAAATGGAAGCGAGAAAAATTAGATTCAAAGCGTCGAGGTACGTTATGATCAGAGGACAATTGTATCGACGATCTTCCACTGGTTTGAATTTGCGGTGTATCACCAGCAAGGCACAAGTACACAAAATTTTACAGGATATGCACGATGGTGAATGTGGAAATCACTCCGGAAGCCGCAGTTTAGCTAACCGGATATCGAGACAAGGTTACTATTGGCCGACGATAAGACAAGATGCGATTAGGTATGTACAGTTATGCGACGCATGTCAAAAACACGCAGGTATGTCTCATAAACCTTCTGAACCTTTGCACTCGACTTTGATCCCATGGCCCTTTATGAAATGGGGAATGGATATTGTTGGGAAACTACCACCTGCTCCCGGGCAAAAGGTATTCCTTTTAGTTTTAACTGATTATTTCTCTAAATGGGTCGAAGCAGCGGCTTTTTCCCAAGTCCAGGATAAAGAAGTCGTTTCTTTTATCCAAACTAACATCATTTGCAGGTTTGGAGTTCCATCTGAAATAACGTGCGACAACGGGACACAATTCATCAGTGACCGAACGCGAAAGTTTTGTGAAGAAAGAAATATCAAGTTAGTAACATCGACGCCTCGATATCCACAGTCGAATGGTTTAGCTGAGTCGAGCAATAAAACTATCATTAATTCACTTAAAAAACGACTTAAAGCTGCCAAAGGAAAATGGGTGGAAGAATTGCCTTCCGTTCTATGGGCTAATCGTACGACACCTCGTACGTCCACAGGACAAACTCCCTTTTCCTTAGTCTATGGATGTGAAGCTGTGTTACCTATCGAGATACAACTACCGACTTCAAGACATACATCTGTTAAACATAACTTAGTCGATCTAAGTTATGATCTTGACGCCTTAGAGGAACTTCGGGAAGCTGCTCACATTCGCATGGCGTCGCAAAAGCAAGCTGTCGAGCGACATTTCAATAAAAATGTCCAAGTCAAAGTTTTTCAAGAAGGCGACTACGTCTTGCGACGTGTGTTTCAAAACACTCAAGAACCTAATGCAGGTAAACTTTCCACTAAGTGGGAAGGGCCTTATCAAATCTCTGGTATTGTGGGTAAAGGAGCTTATAGACTCCAAACCTCCGATGGTCGAGATATCCCACGAAGTTGGAATGCAGTTCATCTAAAGAGGTATTTCTTTTAAATTTCATATTTAGTTCCTTCGATTATTTTTTAAGAAAAATTACTAACTCAAGCATCGGAGGGTCGTTGGTCAAACCAACGACCACCCCGCTAATGTTGTTCTTCGCAGGGACGCACGACTTAACTAAGATTTTCTTGTCAAGTAATACTCATACGATCGCATGAAGATGGTTGGTTGTGATTATTGTTAAAGGTTAATCTTTTACGCTTGACTCCCATTATGTATATTTATATATACGAAAACCATTATTACGATTGCACTCGTTCGATTGTAAAGCTCAGTTGATTTCATTATAGAATGTTAATGAATGATGGTTTGGTCGAATGTATAATATATAGTGACTTTGTATCTTCTTAAATTTACTTGACGTGCTTTTGGAAAAACAAAGCAAGTGACGAGTATTGATAAACAAAATAAACTTTTTTCATTACTAAAAAATTACAAGTATAAGAGACGACCACAGACGGCCGACTCTTATTTGTAAATATAAAGGAAAATAATCTAAGAAGGAGGAGCGTCAAGTTGTTCCTGCACGACGTCGGTCTTTGCTGTTGCCGCTTCTTTTCCGTCATCGCTCCCCTCAAGGTCATCATCTTCATCGAGGTCCCTTTCTGTTCCCACAGTGTCAAGATAAGTTTTGAGCTCCTCGGCGGCCGACACCATAGGATTCTTCCCACTTAGATGACGTCTCATCAAAGCAGCTCGGGCTGTGAGACGAGAGAAAGCTTCAATCTGCCTATTCTCCTCTTCTAAATCTTTGACATCGCCCTCTAGACTTTCGACTTTCTTGAGGAGGGACGTGACTTCATCAGCAGAGGTAGCAGCAGCAGTAGTGGCCTTTATCTTCTCCACCTCCAGCTTAGACGTTAAGGCCTCAAGTTCAAGGACATGGTCCCTGAACTTGATCGTCTCACTTTGAGCTTCGACAAGTTTGGTCTTGAGACTCTCGACCTTCTTCTTCTCAGCTTCGACCGCTTCTAAGGCGACCTTCTCTCTCTCAAGAGCCTCGTCAGCCCTTTTCTTAACGTCAGGGAAGGACGCCCTAAGACCTTCCGTCTGAGCAAAGAAGCTCAAACAAGCTTGGAAATCCTGTACGACAGAAAGAAAGAGTTAGTAGTAAGAAAAATGAACGGAGTAAGAAATAAGTAAAGACGTACCATGAAGGAAAGACCAGCAGCATGCGCTCCCGTATCCTCGACCCGAGACTCCTTGTATCGGTCGTAGAAGGTCGGGAGAAGGAATTTTCCCAAGTGAGAAAAAATGACATCCCTTTCGAGAACGTCATTTGCCATGAAATCAGATGGGAGAGTGACTTTGAATGTCGTCTCTCCCACCTTCTCCTTGTTCTTCTCTTCCTTTGAAGAAGAAGAAGGAACTTCGGAGATGGGCTTATTAACGCCCGACACCCCCGACAGGGGAATGTCCTTCGTCACCTGAGTCGAGCCTCCGAGCTCGACACCAGAAACGGTTCCCTTCGTCGGTGACTCCCCTGGAAGGGACGTCATAGTAACGTCGCCCGTCTTTTTAGGCGAAGATCGAGGTTGCTTGCCTCGAACCCGTCTTGGATCTACCCCTGTGGAAGCGGCAGATCTTTTCCTCGATTTTTCCCTTCCTTGACGAGCGAGCTCTAATTGCTCGGCTCGCCTGGCAGCAGCTGACTTGGCAGTTGCATCTCCTAAATAAAAAGAGAAACAGAAAAGAGCAAGTTAGAAAATACTTACGATACGTACGAAGTAAGTATTGTTGAAAAACTTACCCGTCATCTCCTCTTCTCTTTCTCCTTCTCTCTCTTCTTCTATATCCTCTCCTTCCTTCGAAGGATCCTCAGTAGGTGCAACTTCACTGACTAGGACGACTTCGTCCTCCTCGTCGTTCGACCGAAGGGAGAAGGAACGATCAACAATACTTCTCTCTAAGATTATTTGAACCTTATTAAGAGAATCCCTCTTTGGCTTCACTACACTGAAATCGATCACTGCAAAACAAAGAAAAACATTAAGCTAAAACGCACGAATAAAAACGCACGAATAAAAACGCACGACAAAAACGCACGACAATAAACCTACCCGATTCATTCCAGCCTGATGACAACCATTGGCTGTCTTCATCACTTACGGATGCCACTTGAAGGAAAACATACCGATGTTTCCACCCACGGTCGTTTACCGCAGTGTTAAGTATCAGTACGTTATCCCCCTTTGAACGAGGGAATAAGCTATAACGGTGATAACCATCTGGTCGCACGCTATAAGCTGTCAAGAGGTCGTTCACATTGAACGGTACCTCCCACTCGGCTGTGAGACGATCAATCACTTGGACAATACGCCAGAATTGAGGCATTAATTGTCCAGGTGTCAAATCGAAGGCATCTAAAAACGCCCTGACTAAAGGGCTAAAAGGCCAAGAGAAACCTATCTTAAAGAAGTACTCGTACAAGACACAGTATCCCCTCGGAACCTCGTCCGGCCTTAAATCTTCCGGCGACACTAGATTTATCTCATCTGGAAGTTTAGCCAAACTCTTGAAAAAATCTATATGTTCTTCTTCTCTAAACAAACTCACTGGTTCACTCGACATCTGAAAGTCAGGGATGTTAAGAGTCGCGCACCAATAACTCAAAATATCCCAAGCTTCCCTAGGTTTTCTAGCTATAGATTTTCTATGCATAAATCAAACACAAAGGAAGGACTGGAAATCGTACCTTAAATAACAGTCTAAACCTCGAATTTAGAGTGAAAAAGATTCTGATCGCTCGGAAATCTCGCCGGAAGTATATGTTTTCTAAAGAATTGTAAGCGTAAAGAAGGAAAGGATTAGCAACAATCCTTATTTATATTATAAATTTGGAAACTGAATCGACCGAAAAAATAGATAGCCAGTCGTCGTTTGACACGTGTCTCCTGTATCAAAGGAAATACTCGAGTATGTCCTACCAAAATGCAACACCTGCCCTTAATTAGCCGTTTGGATGATTACTTGTGCAGGTGATGACGTCATTATCTAGTTAGAAAGGAACTGATTTGATTCTAATCGAAAGAATCACGTTTTCTTCTGCAACACGTGTTTTAATCTTAAATTTAAATTTCAAAAAATTGCCGCTTGAATTTTAAATTTGGGGGCAAACTGTTTGGGTAAAAATTTCAATAGTACATTGTCGTACGATTAACACTGGACAACAGGTAAGGAATTCCAACAGTCAGAACTTACTATGTCGCACGACCAAATATCCATTCGACGAATACCATCGTATGACATAATTTCAGTTACTAACCTACAATATACATTATGCCATGTTTTAATGCAGGATTCAAGGATATTTATGACTAAAGATCATAACGGAAACCTTCATCAATAGCAACGGACATAACGGACGCTATCATCAATGTCAAAACGGTCATCCCATTAATGTGAAAGATACACATTAAAGACATCCTAAACGGGAAAATGCACTATAAATACGAAGAAGAAATCTCACTCGGGGACATCTGATTCTCAGACTTTAGAAGCTCACAAATTATACTCTCAAGCTTGCTAAATCTCTCTTGAAGTTCATAGTCTTCTGCTGTTTGTCGTACAACGCACGACTGAAGTCTAAATACACGCGACACACGATCGATTTTACTTTATCGTATTGTTCTACATTGTATTACACTTGTAACACTTGTTCTAAAGGACGACGTCCCTGATTGACGTCCATAGTGCACGACGACTCACACTCGTCCGCGGTTTTTACCCATTTTAGGGGTTTTCCGCGTCACCAATTCTCTCGTCTTATTTACTTTATTTTTATTATAGTCGTACGATTATTGTTGTTACTTTCTTTGGTTGGATCAAGCTTCACATTTACCTTAAATTTTCCTTGTGAGATTTTTGGCATAAACAATCAATATTACCTATATGAGATTGATGTGGGGTCGCATCTTTGAAGACGGATATGGCTATGTCTTCTAAAATTCTCATGAAGAAGGATTGTTCACGACCGAAATGAACACAACGGTAAGAGTCAACTTATGCATAACTATGATCTGTGTGATATTCGTTGTCTTGACTTACTACACAACGTGGTTAGTTCAAGACTTCTCGTCACTACCCACAAAGTAGGTCCGATGAATACTCACTATGGAAGGTTCAAGTCGCCAAAGACACTTTTTCAAATGCATTTCATAGTTAGTTTTCTGAATCGAACAATAAATACTCTATGATTATCTTATTTTCTATTCAAATGTGGGTTATTGTTGAAGTTTGAATAGAAAATGTGGGGTATTGTTGGGATTTGCTTATAAACTTGTCCCACATAGGAAAAGAGAGGAAAAACATTGTGCCTTATAATAGGAATCCCCTATCTATTATCAAAATGGGTTACCCAACCAAGTGGGTTAGTCCATATTAAATGTCAAGATGGGCCTTGGGCCTTGGGGTCTCTTGGCTTGAGAGAGAGATGTCACACGGGTTCTACCGCGACTTGGAGCCGCGTAGAATGTCGCCTAACTCACTGACGTTTTGCAAACAACAGTGACATACGCGGGTTACCTCGCGGCTTGCATCTTGCGGCCCAAACCGCGCAACTCACTGGAATGTCTCGACACAGAGACTTACGCGGTTTATCCCGCGACTTACAGGTCGCGGACAAAGCCGCGCAACTCTCTGTTTCACATTCGGTTGACAGTTAAGTCGGTTATTCAGAGGTACATATAAATACCTCTTATCTCTCGTTTTTGGCAGAAAATACAAAGATTTTCTGGGTTTTTCTCTCTGTTCAAAACACAAATTTCGTAAGGAAGCATATCGTTGATTCGTCGGGTTCAAGTTCGATACTTGATCAGATTGTTGTATCCTCTAGATAGACGTCCACAAATTATCCGTACGCGGGACGAATTTCTGTCTAAGGACACTGCAAATCTCAGGCCTCAATCTCACAACGATCTTCATCAAATTATCATCAAGATAATCGAGTTAGTCATTATTCACTTTCTGTTTTTCGATTATGTATACAATATTAGTATAGAATTCGTTATATTTATTTACGAATTTATTCTGAATTTTACAATTCAAACATTTATTGTGTAAACGAATTTCTAAGTTCTGACACGGATCACCCACAAAATACCAATGGCTCCGGTAGAATCCGATGTTTTTCAAATAAAAATAAATAAATCAAGGTCTTGGATAATCTGTCACTGATTAGTGAGTATCCCGCCAACATTTGTGACGGTTTTGTAACGAATCACCCATTTAGCAACGGATTTTCAAGGAAAATTCCGTAGATAATAGTCTTCCGGTTAGTAGAGATGACAACAAATATATTTACTACTATTATTAAATTAATTTGTCGATAATGTTTAACAATTTAAGTTCATACAAGAAACCAAAATAATATATTGAAGTATTGATATATATCATATATATATATAGAATGAAAAAGCAATAATATTGCATAGGATGGTCCTTTGTGATTAAAAAAAAGGATTTGCAAACGTCCTAGGGTTGCTTTTCTCTCATATGGGATTAATTTTTCATAATTACTACAATTCTTTTTAAATGTTTACTGTTTTTTGTGACGAAAATTAAAATAATTATACACACTCTAGAATTTCGCTCAGAAAAGGTCCAATACATGAACATTTAAGAAATTAGTAATCGTTTGGCAAAAATAAGCTAACTTATAAGTTATTTTATCTTTTGAGTATATGTTTGGATGGACATAAACTAGCTTATAAGTTACTTTATAAGTTAACTTATTAATAAGTTACATGGAATAACTTATGAGGAGTTTTTTGTAACTTTTTATAATTATATCTTATTAATATTACTTATTAATTATAAATAAAAATTAATTATTATTCATGTTAATTGAGAACTATTAATTAAATTTTAATAACACATTGATGTTAAGTTATAAATATTTAGAATTACAGTTAATCATATCAATTATTTTTATATTATTATTTTTATATTAATCAATATATTTTAGTTATCAAAATTTATAGTATATATAATAATAATAAATTTTACATTCTTTTAGTTAACATATATATTATTTAATTTTGCTTTGTATTAATTTACATATTATATTACTATAAATTTGTTTTAATTATATTATGAAATATTGTAATTGATTATTTTTTCAAAATATTATTTTTGATCATTTTACATGTCTATCAGCTAGTTTTTGTCAAACATGACGTATCCATCAGTTAACTTATCAGTTATCAGTTAGTTTATCAGCTATAAATTAACTTATCAGCTAGTTTGTCAAACTTAACCTAAATTTCTAAGTTCAATATTAATTAATTAATTATCATATATTTAATATGCACTTAAGTTCCATATTAATTATCATATCGCCTATCATTTAATAAATATTAGTTTAGATTCAAATATATAATAATATTTTCCAACTCTATCAATCAAATATTAGATATCATAATGACCAAAACTAAAAAAGATACATTTTTATTGGCAGAAATGACCATTTCAAAATCAATAAACGAATAAGATTGAAAACGAGGTTAACGTATATTTTTTATTTGTAAACCTGATAAAAGTCCATAAAATGATGATATCAAAGACACCACAATCTATGTTATTGTACGTTACAAAATAAAATTCTCACATATAACACATTAAAATCAAATTAATGTTGCATTCACTTGCAGCTCCTCTTTTCGTCGTCGTCATTTGCAGACTCCGCCGCCACCACCACCACCAAATTAATGCCTCTTCTTCTTATGGTCTTCACTTGCCAACACCCTCACGGCCGCACCACCTGTTCGGCCTTCCTGTTGCAGCCCAACCACCCCATCCTCTCCCATCGACGTTGCTCACTCTGCTCATCACTACCGCCTACCACTGTTGCCTGCCTCTTGCTTGTACACCTTGTACTACTAGTTGTACATCTTGAAAGAAGTTTCAAAAATAATAAATAATTTCAATTAAAAATTTTGGATGAAACGTTCGTTTTCCAAATATTTAAAAATAAGTATTGATAATATTTACCATCTTTTAATTGAGATATTGTCCGTGATCACGTAATCAATTTCTTTTGTATTTTACGATAAACCAATAAACATGTTAATATATGTTTCTTTATCATAACAAATCGATCACGACGTTTGAATCTCAACCACTTTGTACGGTCATAATCGACAAGAAACATAAAATAACATCATAAGAAAATAAAAGGTAGAAAATGAACGGAGTAAGATTTATCTCATATAATATTTTTTATTACACGTTGAAATTACAATAATGACAACAACACGTACATCTGAAATCAAGAGCTAGCTAGTCCTATATATAAGTACAGAACTGGATATAGACAACTAAGGTAAATTTATCTAATTAGTTTAATTGAAATTAAAATACTTAATTAAATAAATTAGTAACTAAACTAGCAAATTAGAAGATAGTTAAATTAATTCTAATTAGTTTCCGACGGATTTTCGACGTAAATAGTTTAATTTAAATTTAAATTAATTTTTCGTCGGAAATCCGTCGGAAATTAATTCGATTTCTATTTTTTTATTTTAAAACATTTTCTTCTAATTTGAATTTTAAAACATTTTTAAAAAAATTAAAAATCGAATTAAATTCCGACGGATTTCCGACGAAAATTAATTTAATTTTAAATTAAATTATTTCCGTCGTAAATCCGTCGAAAATTAATTCGAATTTTAAAAAAAATCATTTTAAAATATTTCCTAGAAATCATGATATAAAAAAATAAAAAATTCGAATTAATTTCCGACAGAAATTAATTTAATTTTAAATTAAATTATTTTCGTCGACAATTAATTTGAATTTTTAAAAAATTTATTTTAAAATATTTCCTAAAAATCATAATATAATTTTTTTTAAATCGAATTAATTTTCGACAGATTTCCGACGGAAATTAATTTAATTTTAAATTAAATTATTTCCGTCGAAAATCTGTCAAATTTAATTCGAACTTTTATAAAAAATTATTTAAAATATTTCCTAAAAATCATGATATAAAAAAAATTAAAAATCGAATTAATTTCCGACGGATTTACGACGGAAAATAATTTAATTTTAAATTAAATTATTTCCGTCGGAAATTAATTCGAATTTTTAAAAAAAATTATTTTAAAATATTTCCTAAAAATCATGATATAAAAAAATTAAAAAAATTGAATAAATTTACGACGGATTTCCAACGGAAATTAATTTAATTTTAAATTAAATTATTTCCGTCGGAAATTAATTCGAATTTAAAAAAAATTTATTTTAAAATATTTCCTAAAAATCATGATATAAAAAAAAAATTAAAAATCGAATTAATTTCCGACGGATTTCCGACGTAGATTTTTAATTTTAAATTAAATTATTTCTGTCGGAAATTCGTCGGAAATTAATTCGAATTTTTAAAAAAATTTATTTTAAAATATTTCCTAAAAATCATAATATAATTTTTATTTAAAATCAAATTAATTTCCGACGGATTTCCGACGAAAATTAATTTAATTTTAAATTAAATTAATTCCGTCGAAAATCCGTCGGAATTTAATTCGAATTTTTAAAAAAATTTATTTAAAATATTTCCTAAAAATCATGATATAATTAAAATTAAAAATCGAATTAATTTCCGACGGAAATTAATTTAATTTTAAATTAAATTATTTCCGTCGGAAATCCGTCGGAATTTAATTCGAATTTTTAAAAAAATTTATTTTAAAATATTTCCTAAAAATCATAATATAAAAAAAATTTAAAAATCGAATTAATTTTCGACGGAAATTAATTTAATTTTAAATTAAATTATTTCCGTCGGAAATTAATGTGAATTTTTAAAAAATTATTTTAAAATATTTCCTAAAAATCATAATATAATTTTTTTTTAAAATCGAATTAATTTTCGACGGATTTCCGATGGAAATTAATTTAATTTTAAATTAAATTATTACCGTCGGAAGTCCGTCGGAAATTAATTTGAATTTTAAAAAAAATATTTTAAAATATTTCCTAAAAATCATGATATAAAAAAAATTAAAATCGAATTAATTTCCGACGGATTTCCGACGTAAATTAATTTAATTTTAAATTAAATTATTTCCGTCGGAAATTAATTCGAATTTTTAAAAAAATTATTTTAAAATATTTCCTAAAAATCATAATATAATTTTTATTTAAAATCGAATTAATTTCCGACGGATTTCCGACGAAAATTAATTTAATTTAAAATTAAATTATTTCCGTCAGAAATCCGTCCGAATTTAATTCGAATTTTTAAAAAAATTTATTTTAAAATATTTCCTAAAAATCATAATATAAAAAAAAATTAAAAATCGAATTAATTTCCGACGGAAATTAATTTAATTTTAAATTAAATTATTTCCTTCGGAAATTAATTCGAATTTAAAAAAAAATTTATTTTAAAATATTTCCTAAAAATCGAATATAATTTTTTTTAAAAATCGAATTAATTTCCGACGGATTTCCGACGGAAATTAATTTAATTTTAAATTAAATTATTTCCGTCATAAATCCGTCGGAAATTAATTTGAATTTTTAAAAAAATTATTTTAAAATATTTCCTAAAAATCATAATATAATTTTTTTTAAATCGAATTAATTTTTGACCGATTTCCGACGGAAATTAATTTAACTTTAAATTAAATTATTTTCGTCGGAAATCCGTCGGAAATTAATTCGAATTTTAAAAAAAATTATTTTAAAATATTTCCTAAAAATCATGATATAAAAAAATTAAAAAAATTGAATTAATTTCCGACAGAAATTAATTTAATTTAAAATTAAATTAATTTCCATCGGAAATCCGTCGGAAATTAATTCGATTTTAAAAAATATATATAATAAAATCTAAAATTATATAAAATTCTTGGAATTATATTAAAATTTAGAGTTATAATTAAATTTCAAAATTATAATTATAATTCA
Source organism: Arctium lappa (assembly GCA_023525745.1). Taxonomy (NCBI): domain Eukaryota; kingdom Viridiplantae; phylum Streptophyta; class Magnoliopsida; order Asterales; family Asteraceae; genus Arctium; species Arctium lappa. The sequence continues at coordinate 11,570,175 of CM042056.1, read as the reverse complement.
AAATTTTAAAAAAGTCAATTTTAGAAATCATTTCTTAAATTTTAAACGAAATTATTTTCCGACGGAATTCTGTTTAAAAACTTTTTCTTAAATTTATATTTATTTTTGTATTGGGCTATGGTGGTTTATTGTTTTATCGGACCGACTACACACCACACGCATATATGTGGTGCATATTTGTATACCAACACATAATAATTCACATATGGTGTATGTTGGGCCTTAATAAGTTATAAAAGGTCGTATTGGACTATAATAGTGGTTCATATTTTCGTATAATGGTTTTTAGTTGTCTTTTCGATCTTAATAGACAATATATGCAACTGTGAGTAGATACATGCAGATAAACACATAATAAGTCACCACTAGTTTATCGGGCCTTAATAAGTCATAAAATGTCATATTAGGCTATAATGGTGGCTAAGTGATTCACATCGGGGTATAATGGTTCTTAATTGTCTAATTGACCCTAATACACAACACATGCATCTATGCACACAAGCACGTAATAAAGTCACCACTGGTGTTATTGGGCATTAATAAGTCATAAAATGTCATATTGGTCTATAATGGGTGGTTGAGTGGTTCATATCAGGATATAATGGTGCTTAGTTGTCTAATTGACCCGAATACACGACACATGCATCTATGAAGTCGATACGTGTAGATAAGTACGTTATAAGTCACCACCTGTGTGTTTAGACCTTAATAAATCACCAACGATCATAATGGGTTTTCATGGGTTATATTGGGCCTTAATACGTCAACAATGCTCATAATGGACTTTGATGGGCTATATTGGGCTTTGATGGTTATATTGGAGCTTTAATCGGTTCTATTGGGTTTTAATAGGTTATATCGGGCCTAATAAGTCACAAATGCTCATAATGGGCTTTATTGGGCTTTGATGGTTTTACTCGGCGTACATCGGTTCTATTGGGTTTTAATAGGTTATATTAGGCCTTAATAAGTCACAAACGCTCATAATGGGCTTTATTGGGCTTTGATGATTCTATTGGCTTAAATCGATTCAAGTGAGTTTTAATATGTTATATTGGGCTTTAATAAATCGACTGAGCTTTAATGAATCGATTAGGTCCAATAGTTCATTAAGAACCGTTCACCAAAGCCCAATACAATTTATTAAGAGTCACCAAAACTCATGAATGACCAATTTAGTTAATTAAAAGACGATAGAGCCCATCAATATACATGACACGTATCAATATATTTTTTATAAATTAAAAATTAATTAATAGTTGATAATCTAATTCACAACACATGAGAAATATTTTTTAGATTTCATTAAGACCAAAAAAGGTTACAATTTTATGAGTACTGATTTTTTAATTTTTTTTCTTATTTTAATTAATTCGAGTTCTTTATTTTTTTTCTTATTTTAAAACATTTTTTAAAAATCATGATTATTATAAATTTTTAAAAATCCGAATTAATTTTTAACGAATTTTCGACGGAATTTAATTTAATTTAAAATTCACAATTATATCAAATCTAAAATTATTTCGTAATTCGAGTAAAAAAAATTTATATGATTTTTCCTTCATCAAAATATAAAATTATGAAATTTTAGAAAATCTTTAAAAGTATTATTTTGATTTTATTAAGACCATTAATATATTAAATTACAACTTTAATTACTTATTATTAAATTATGGAATTTTAATTTTCTAAAATTTTTGTTTCCACCCCCCCCCCCCTCCCCCACCCCAAAAAAAAAAATTTAGTTCCCCCCACCTGGCCGTTCCCCCCTTTTATTTTTCCTATGTGAAAATTAAAACCCATCTCCCTCTTTAATGAAACCCTAACGCTATGTTCTCGAAACTCATTTAACGAAGGAAAGGAAAGGAAAGAGAGGGAAAGGGGGGGGGGAAAGTAAAAAAATCTCGTGTTCTCGAAACTTTTTTAGGAGAGAAGGGAAGGAAAGGGAGGGAAAGAAATTAAAATAATTTAAAAAAATTACTGAAATTATTAAAATTACAAAACTACCCAATCTTTCATTATAAAGAATATATTTTTATAAGGGTATATTTGTAAAATTGACATCTTTGCTTTTCTTTCTCTCCTGTTCAAGAACATGAAAAACTATTTTCTTTCATTTCCTTTCTTTTCCTTCCATCTCGAGAACACAAATGAAAAAATTATTTTCCTTCTCTTTCTTTTCCATCCATTTCTTTTTTTTTCTTTTCTCTCCAGATTAAAGAACACAGCGTTACCTCCCTCCTTCCCCTTATCGCCCCCACACTTTCAATACCGCCTTACGTTTATTGCAGTCACCTCCATCGCTCCCCCGCGACCACCACTCTCCAACCATGCTCTGATGGTAATATCCATCGTTCTCTCATCAAGGTTTCATATCCACCTCTCTCGTCTCATCTCTCATCGGTTTCAGCCCCATCGTTCTCTCGTCAGTTTTGTTTAAACATCGTTCTCATCTCGTCAGGTTCTCGTCACATTGCTTTCGAAGATCTGGATCTTATTGAAGAACCCAGATATGGCTTTAAAGATATGGATAAGGTTAGTTGAAAATTTTTGGTTTCGATTTTGTGATTTGGGTTTTGTTTATGTTTTTTATTAGGGTTTTTGATTTAATGTTTGATTTATGTTTTTTTTTAATTTAGGTTTATGGAGTATTTTGATTTAGATTTGGGATTTGACTTTTAGATCTTGAATTTGATTTAAAGTTTGATTTTTGTTTGGTTTAGTTTTACGGTGGTGGAAGACAAATTTACCAAGGTTGTGGTTTTGCAGGTAGGAAGATGAAGATGGTTTTGCTGGGTTTACTGGATGGGCATGAAATTTGTTTATTTATTAAAATTTTGTATAAAATGTGTACATTAAGATGTAATTAAATAAACCAAGACAAACCGTAACACTCCAAGTTTCAAAGTCTCACTTGAATTAATTTAGGAAAGCTCAAGGGCCTAAAGTGTTAAGGTTCCAAACATTTAGGCATAGAGTTGCAATTGTCAGATGGAATCAAAATGGAATTTGAAATTCTTTCTTCATTCTCGCCGCATTAAACTGGGACGTGGATTGGGGTTTGAGAAATTTTGGGAGCGACAACGGTTGAAGGGGGGTGTAGGATGCCGATTTATGAAGCAAATGGGGGAAGGAATATCATTTTTCTACTCCCTAATATCTCCAAGCGAAAGCAGAGAGCGAGAGGAGAAAAGATCGCCGGAAGGAAGCAATAAAAAAAAAGGGGTTGTGTTCTTGGCCGATTTTCAGTGACGAGAGGTAAGAAAATTCCGATTAAATCTCAAATTAATACTCTCTCAATGATGCTTAACGTGTTTTGTATCGTTTGAGTCGTTTAGAAGTCGATATGCAGTCCATCAGTTGGTATCATGATGCAATAGTAGAAGGGAACACTTTCTGGGTGTTCAAAAACTAATTCTGTAAATTTTTAAGGTCTATGGCTTGATGTGATTTTGGGTAAAAATCGACGATACTTAACGAGGTTTGATTATATATGAAGTTATGACGTGGATGTAAACGAAACTGGGATGGAAAGGGGGGGGGGAGGCTGTGTGCTGGTGGAGATCCATCAGAATTCAGACATGTTCTGTGTGTGGCCATGGCGTGAACAGAGGATGAAAGGCTCTGTTCGATCACTTTTTTCCCACACTGCAGGCCCCTAGGTTTTGTCCAAGTAATTTACAAGTTGGAAGTGGGTCAAACTTGATTTTGGGTGCAATTATATATATATATATATATACTGCACCACATTCTAGTTTTTGGGATGGAAACCCAAATGGGTTTTGTGATTGAAGGTACACAGTACCACACACGTAATATATATATATATATATATATATTATGTATATATATATATATATATATATATTATGTATATATATATATATATATATATATATTACATGTTATGACGTCATATAATTGTGTGTGGGGTATACGTATTTGTTTTAGGTGACAGTAAAAGGGGATGAAGGGGTGTGAATGTCTCGTTAATTTATCGACTTAGAAATAATGGGATCGAGTTTTAAGGACTTGCTTGATAGTTCGATAATGGGACGACGTGTTTGTTTAAAATGTGAAAACTTAGAGAAACGTTATGATTTCGTGTAGGATTTGGAGCTCCCAAGTAGCGGGTAATCACACACTAATCAATGTGAGTTTCATGTGACTTTTAACTGGGATACACGAATGTACAAAAGTATGTTCTTTTTATATTGATGATGATTTTGTTGAGCATGCTATAATCTTTTTAAATATGAAAAGCATGCTAGTTTTTGGATGACACATGGAATGACGACTACATGAACATGTTACATTTTGTTGTGACCGATATGCATACAAAATTTATTTATATGTATTTATATGCACAAGTACATATATGGTGATGTTATCTGGGTTTGCCATTATTCTAAATATTGGACGAAATGCATGTGACGTACAACGTGTGTTGTGATTGATTAAATTGAACTGATGTGATGTGGCTATAAGTGTGGGGCTCATTACCGGGACGCCGGTATTGGACGGCGGGAAACCGCAAATGACGAATATAGTCAGTACATGTGTCGGAAGGGGCACCTATGGACTGCACTATGGGACGGTAGTCAAGACATGTGCTTGTGAGCACCTCTGAGCTTGACTATAGATGGACGGGATGACGGAGCCCCACCATGCCAATGGACGTAAATATATAAAGTGATGGCACGCTACATTTTTCTCATAATTGCAAGATATGTTTTAAAATGCATGACACGTTGTGAGCAAATTATGATATGACTATTTGTATCTGAGTTATTTTCATGATTGATGGATGACGATACGAAAACCATGAACTCACTTAGCGTAAAGCTAACTTTAGCGTGTATCTCAGGATCAGGAAAGGTCGGTGTCGATAAGGGCAAAGGTCTGGCATGAGGACTGGTTATGTAGCAGACTGCTTGATTTTGGATTTAAGTTTATGTTCTTAAGCTGTTGATTAGTATTTCGAATGTTTCTTAAAAGACTATCCGATGTAATGTTTAATATTCCGCTGCGACTTATTTTAGAAGATGTATGTTTTAAGTATTGACGTTTCGTTACGACCCGGTTGGTTTTAGGGGTGTAACACAAACAAAAAATTATAATTAACAAAAAAGGAAAAGATAAAAACAGTAAAATGACTAAAATACCCCAAGTGTAACTAAATGTCTTAATAGAGTTAACAAAATGGACCAAACCCAAAAGACCCGAAGGATCGCATTCAAAACAAGGTGACAATCGGTGAAATAAATATATTTCAGTTATAATTAAGAAAAACTTCTGACGGATTTCTGGCGAAATAATATTTAATTTTCTGATAATAATTTAAAAATAGAAAAAAAAACAAATTTCCGACGGATATTTTATCGAAAATTTGTTTTTTTATTGCTTTTATAAAATTTTAATAAATAAACTATAAAAAATAAATTAAATTATTTTATCCGTCGGAAATTAATTAATCAGATTAAGAAAATGTTGATTAATAGAATTTCTTATAAAAAATGGAAAAAAATGCGACGGATTTAAATAATAAATTTAAAAAAAAATTAAAAAAGAAAAACAAATTTCCGACGGAATTACTGGCGGATTTCCGGTGGATTTTCCGTCGGAAATTTGTTTTTCTTTTTTAAATTTTTTCTTTATATATTTTTTAATAAATAAGCGGTTAAAAATAAATTAATTAATAAATTTTTTATCCGTCGGAAACTAATTAATCAGATTAAGAATTTGTTGATTAATCTGATTTCTTAAAAAAAATGGAAATTAATTTCTGACGGATTTCCGTCGGAAATGATAAATCCGTCGGATAATCCATTTTCTGGCGAGGCATTTTTTGACAGCGTAATCCGCCAGAAATCCACCGGTAATTTGATTTTCCGACGGATTTCCGACGAATTTTGCCGTCGGAAAAGGTCTTATTTCTAGTAGTGTAGGTCGTGAGCCAAGTCGCACACACGGTGTGTTAATCGTGTTTCTTCATCATCACTTAATTATATATAATTAAGCAAGGTTGTGGACACCGATAACCGTACGTGCATGCCTCTGTTAATCAATAGTTTATTATTGTTTTGTTTAAGTTAATTATCACATGGTCTGAACAAATCTTTGTTTAGAGTCGACCTATTCATTAATGTTGAAGTTTATCTTGATCCAAATCCAACTAAGAATGAATCATATCTCAAGTATTTTAATAATGATATGTTCTAATTTTCGTCGGAGATCTGAAGATGAGTATATATATATATATATATATATATATATGTGACAAACACAAATATATATATACATATATGTGTGTGAGAGAGAGATAACCATCGAGTACACCTCACAATTACATTAAACCATTTTTGATTGTTAATTTACAATTAAAAAATGTAAATTAAATAGATATATGACTCATTTACAGTTGGTTCATGAACTCCAAACTTGATGAAGTAATCCCTAAGCAAAGGGGATGTGATCAAGAGATGATGATATTGATATATACAAGTCAAAATAAGACGACGTTATATAGCTGCTTACCATATTTTTTTGAAAAAAAATATATAAATAAACAATCAATTAACATGAGACATGTACGGACACAAACCCAACTAATAGATTGACTATTTGTTCAACAAAAAGACAAAACTTGAGAAATACTCCATCTCTCTCTCTCTCTCTCTCTCTCTCTCTCTCTCTATATATATATATATATATATATATATATATATATATATATATATATATATATATATATAATGAAATGGTTACGAGAACACTTTTATTTTATAAAAACGTAAGAACATCATTTTATTATAGTCAATCAGATACCTGATATTTTAGTCCATCGTATGTAATACTAAATTAGAGACATGGAACGACCTTTGGCACGATAGGTTGCGGGTCTAGTCGTCCGTACACCACCATGTCCCCTTACCTATATTAACACATGTGATAAAAGTGATATCGCGTTTCATAAAATTAAGGTGTTTTCTTTTAAATCCCCACCTATAAATATTAAAAAATGTGAACAAACGAATTCTAAGCATAAATTCGTTACTTTGACAGTTCGTATATTCGTTCTGTTAATCTAAAAACTATTTAGTAGTTAATCAAATGATAATAATAAAAAAAATATTGAAAATATGGGCACTATTTTTCTCTCATTTTGTTTCTGTAAATCAATTGTTTGTATTTTGAAAAATAAAAATTAATGTAATTTTTTGTGGAATTAAATATCTTGTTCTTTAAACTATGAATTGTCAATATTTAAGTTGATATAATGTTACACGATTTTAGTATCATGGTTTAATAGGGATTAGTGAGATGATTCGATGATTTAATAACTTCTTTTTTATATTACAAATGAGTTAAAATCGTGGTTGACTCTGAATTTCAAATTAATAATCTAAATGCGTCTCATCTAGGACTGTAACGAACCGAACATGCAGCGAACCGTTTGTGAATTGTTCGGCGGGAAGTTCATTTATGTCCGTTTATTTAATAAATGAATGAATATGAATACATTTTTTTGTTCGTTTAGTTAAATGAACGAACATAAACAATGGTCTCGTTCGTGAACGTTCGTTCATTTATGTTCGTTTACGTTCGTTTATGTTTGCTTATATATATAAATATATCTATATATTATGACATTATATATAAAATCATTAATTAAGTTAATATTTTAGAATTCCATTTTTATATCTTATAACTTTGCCCAATTTTTCATTTTGTTATGTTATTTACGAACGAAATGATAAGTAACAGTGGATGTTTTTTGTTCATTTGTGTTCGTTCGTTTATGTTCATTTATGTTCGTTCGTTTAGCTCTTAATGAACGAACATAAACAAACATGAACAAACATATTTTCTTAACAAACGAACACGAACACGAACACAAAAACTTCCGTTCGTTTACCGTCCGTGTGTAACACCCGAAAATTCTAAGGTAAGTGTTCCCCTCGTTCCTTGACTTGTGTTAAATTGAGAATCTCTTTGTGTGCTTAATTGGTGTTTTGTCATGAGACGATGGAAGACAACCCCATGTTGGGATCCGGTGGTGCTGAAAATGCAGTTGGGACAGAAGAACATGCAACTGGGGCTGACAAGAGGAAAGAAGGGGGTTGTTCTTTCAAGACCTTCCTATGCAGTCGGGCTCCGGAATTCACTGGAACGACCGACCCATTAGCCTGCATGAAGTGGATTCAAGATGTGGAGATGGCTTTCGAGTCAAGCGAGTGCGCGGACTCTCAGAGAGTCAAGTTTGCCTCCCAACTACTTAGAGGGGATGCTCTGAGTTGGTGGAACGTCACCCGAAGAACGCTCACACCTGAGGTTCTGGCCAAGCTCACTTGGCCAACATTCAAGAAGAAAATCATGGAGAAATATTGTAACGAGAGAGCGCTTGACAAGATAGAAGAGGAGTTCCGAAGTCTGAAGAATGGTAATCTGTCGGTCGCCGATTACGCCAAACAATTTTTAGACAAGCTCAGTTTGGTCGAGCATTTGACAACAGACGAAGGATCCAAAATAAAGGCTTTCGTGAAGGGATTACCGGCGGAGATGAAGACGGGGGTGAGGAACGCCCAAAAGGCTACCTTGCAGAAAGTGATTGAGTAATCTCAGTTGGTGGAGGATGATCTTTTACAAGAGAGGGAGGAGAAGAAATTACAAGGCGAAAAGTGTAAATGGGAGGGCCCAAGCGGGCCCGTACGATCTTCCAAACCCTTTAACGGGGGGAGGAACACTGACCAACGACGAGAGGCGAGGTGGTGCCCCAAATGTAAGAGTAAGCACTTCGGGCCTTGTAATCCGAGGTCGTTTTCTGGAGCTATGGAATGTTTCAAGTGTGGACGAAAGGACCACATGAGTCGGGATTGCCCCTCGCGGGGAGTTTGTTATGAGTGTCGGGAACCGGGGCACATCAAACGCGATTGCCCTAAGCTAGCAAAGGGTAACCAAGGGGCGTCAAATGGGGTTTTGTCGAAGAAAGAAGTCCCACCGAAGGCGCCAAGTCGGGCCTTTTAGATGACGGCTAATGAAGCAAGAGAAGCGGCGGACGTAGTGTCGGGTACGTTTCTAGTGAACTCTCTACCTACACGTGTTTTATTCGATTATGGTGTGAACCGATCTTTTGTGTCTACATCTTTTTACAAGAACCTCACTACTCCTTGTAGTTTGTTGAATGATGCTCTAGTAGTAGAGGTAGCCAATGGAGAACACATGGTTGCTCGGAGTTGTTATGTAGGATGTACGTTAGAGTTAAATGGAGAGCCCTTCGTTATAGATTTGTTACCGACCGATATTAGGGTTTTTGATGTAATAGTAGGAATGGATTGGTTAGCTAAGCACGACGCTGACATATTTTGTTCTAAGAAGTTGATTCGGGTACCCTTGTCTAAGGGTGGGGAAGTGATAATTTACGGTGAGAAGAACCGAGGAACCAATATGATTATATCGTCACTCAAGGCACACAAGAGCCTAGCCAAAGGATGTGAATCGTACTTAGCTTATGTGATCGACGCGAAGCTAGAGAAGAAGAAGTTAGAAGAGGTGGAGGTGGTGTGCGACTACCCGGATGTCTTTCCGGATGATCTACCTGGACTTCCACCGGAACGACAAGTGGAGTTCCACATCGACCTTACCCCGGGAGCCACTCCGATTGCTCGTGCTCCCTACCGTTTAGCCCCGACAGAAATGCAAGAGATGATGACGCAACTCCAAGAGCTAATAGGGAAAGGATTTATACGACCGAGCTCGTCGCCTTGGGGAGCGCCAGTGTTGTTTGTGAAGAAGAAAGATGGGTCTATGCGGATGTGCATAGACTACCGTGAGCTCAACAAAGTTACCGTAAAGAATAAATATCCACTTCCGCGGATCGAAGATCTATTCGAACAACTTCAAGGAGCGGGATGTTTCTCTAAAATAGACTTGCGGTCCGGTTATCATCAAGTGCGGGTGAAGGAGGATGATATACCAAAGACGGCTTTCCGAACGAGGTTTGGTCACTACGAGTTTCTAGTTATGCCGTTTGGGTTGACCAATGCTCCGACCGTGTTTATGGACTTGATGAACCGAGTATGTCGACCCTTATTAGACAAGTCGGTTATAGTCTTCATCGACGATATCCTCATCTACTCTTGTGACGAGTTGGAACATCGACGACATTTGCGAGAAGTTTTGGAAATCCTTCGCAAGGAGAAGTTGTATGCAAAGTTTTCAAAATGCGAGTTTTGGCTTCAAGAGGTTCAATTCTTAGGCCACGTGGTGTCTAAGGACGGAGTGAAAGTGGACCCGACCAAGATAGAGGCGATGATGAATTGGGAGCCACCGATGAATCCAACAGAGATCAGGAGCTTCTTGGGATTGGCCGGTTACTACCGGCGGTTTATTCAAGATTTTTCGAAGATCGCCTCACCACTCACATCGTTGACGAAGAAGAACGTCAAATTCGTATGGACTGAGACGCAAGAGAACGCCTTCCGGACTCTTCAGAAGAAGTTATGTGAAGCACCAATATTATCCTTACCCGAAGGATCCGAAGATTTTGTGGTTTATAGTGACACCTCTAAACTGGGATTGGGGTGCGTCTTGATGCAAAGAGGGAAGGTGATCACTTATGCATCGCGGCAACTTAAGGATCACGAGAAGAACTACCCTACGCATGATTTGGAGCTAGCAGCGGTAGTGTTTGCATTAAAGTTATGGAGGCACTACCTTTACGGGACGAAGTGTACTTTATTCACCGACCATAAGAGTTTGAAATACATCTTCGACCAAAAGGAACTCAATATGCGACAAAGAAGATGGTTGGAACCCTTAAAGGACTATGATTGTGAATTGCTTTACCACCCCAGTAAAACCAATGTGGTAACGGACGCTCTAAGCCGAAAGAGTTACGGGGGAGAAGGTAAAGTAACGTTTGCTAGAATCGAAGTGATGTCAAGTCTCGTGGAGGACATCAAGAGGAGCCAAGTCGAAGCACTTCGTGAAGAGAATCTCAAGGCCGAAGTCATGGTGAAGCAACGGGAGTTGTTATCGGAGGATAGTCGCGGCCTTAAGTTGTTCCAAGGAAGAATTTGGGTGCCAAAGATCGAGGGAAACCGCGAGTTGCTTTTAGCTGAGGCACACAAGTCCAAATACTCTATACATCCCGGTAGTACCAAGATGTATAGAGACTTAAAATTGCACAATTGGTGGCCGGTGATGAAACTCGACGTGGCCAATTATGTGGAAAGGTGCGTCACTTGCCTTCAAGTCAAGGCGGAACATCAAAAGCCTTATGGGAGTTTGCAGCCGTTAACCATTCCGGAGTGGAAGTGGGAACACATCACGACAGACTTCGTCACTAAACTACCGAGGACCTTGAAAGGCCATGATACTATTTGGGTAGTGGTGGACAGACTTACCAAGAGTGCACATTTCTTGGCAATACGGGAGACGTTACCGATGGACAAATTAGCTAAGCTCTATATTGATGAAGTGGTGTCTCGTTACGGTGTTCCGTTATCCATATTCTCGGATAGAGATAGTCGGTTTACTTCCAAGTTTTGGGATGGATTGCAAAGGGAGTTGGGCACGAAGGTCAAGTTAAGTACGACATATCACCCTCAAACCGACGGACAAAGTGAGAGGACGATCCAAACTCTCGAGGACATGCTTCGATCGTGCGTCATAGACTTTGGAGGGACTTGAGATTCGCACTTGTCGTTAGTAGAGTTCGCCTACAATAACAGTTAGCATTCGAGTATCGGGATGGCTCCATTCGAGGCACTTTACGGGCAGAAATGTATATAACATCCTAAACGCTGGGGTCAATTTAAAAATTGAAAATTTGGCCATATAACGTCTGAAAATGGTATAAACCAATCTACCCCAAACGGGAGATCCAATAACCTGTAATAAAGTGTACATCCAAACGGACTAAAGTATGTCAACCCAACACGGGGACTATAATACGGTAATTACAACCCATGGCAAAAATAAATAATAAACTCGACAACCTAATAATCTAACTTGAACAAGCAAGATTAAGGTCGGGTGTCGCTATTCTTCCAAAAGTAACAATCTATACTTCCAAAAATGTCGGTCACTAAATCATCAAAAAGACCGCTCTCGAACCCAAAGTCGCCCACTCATTACCGACGCGTCCCACCGCTAGAGTGACCTGCCACACATGACAACCAATAACAAGTGTCAGGCTAGAGCCTAGTGAGAAAAAATAAACGAAAGCTAAATTGTACGATGAACCCGTTGGAAGTCATGTAGCCGATCTAGCCGTGCGCTAAATCTAGGTAAAGCCAATAAATCATTAGTATTCAACATATACTGTCAATAGTTCAAAACCACATAGCGAGCTCAACTACTCCAAGTCTTTTGCTCGAAAACATCAAGTCAACCACTCCAGGTCTATTCTTGAGAGTTCCCAAAACAGGGCAACTCGAGCACAAAGGGATTACACCATACTGTCCATGGGACGCTGCCCGACCGTATAGGTCCACACCCTACTTACCATGGAGCCCGATGCATATCCCGTGCCAAGGGTAACCAAATGTCCGGACAAGACATTGGGATACCGTGCCTATGAATCCATTGCACTAAACCAATATAACCATATATAATCATGCATATAATTCATGAGACCAATTTCCAAACATATGAGCTACTAACATGGCTCATCTCACATTTGTTAAGAAACTTCATAAATGTACTCTCATCAATGATGACACCATAATCTTATTTCGAAGGTCATTGCGCCCAATAATAAATCCAATATACCAAATATTCCCAAAACCCTAGTTTTCATTTCATGTGATACCAATACCACAAATAGCAAATATTAGTTAACAAATGGTTGAATAAATATGAGCACCATTATTTTCTTTAACATACCATCCCATAAAACTTGTTTAGTCAAATAATCGTAATATCTTCAAAACCCCTAGTTAGGTCAAGACCCAACAAAATCCATCTATGATTAGGAGACAAGGAAAGATTATAAATACAACAACTAAAGCATTTATGAGGAAGAAGTGCCTAAGAAACTCACATTGCAAGGGTTATACACCAAACCCTAGATGATACTTGAGAGAAGGAGGGAATGACACTTGAGCTTCTTAATCACAAGCAAGAACCTAACATTAAATCCACCAACCAACCATAAGAATCTATACTAAGGGCATTCAATGAAGGGAGAGGAAAACCCTACCTTTTTGTTCTCCAAAATCGTCCTTCACAAAACCCAAACTGATACCAAATGAGCTCTCAAACGCACAAAGGCATTTAAGACCCTGCACCCCGTCCGCGACATTGCCCTGCGAGAATGACATGGTCATTCTCGCGTGGCATAGTCGCCCGCTCTGAGTACCCTACGGTACGTGCTCGGCGACATTGCCCTGCGAGAGTGACACATGTCATTCTCGCCGGGCATAGTCACGCCCTCGCCCCAACCTACGGTACACTCTTCGCGAGTATGCCCCGCGAGAGTGACCGTTGTCACAATCGCGGGCATAGTCGCCCAGATGTGTCGAGACCCGATTTTCTTCCATTTTCGACCCGAAGACTCCGTTTTCGAAACTAAACAAAATCAAGTATAGAAAACAGATCTGGGAACGCACCTAAAACTCGGGTGTTACAATGTAGGACACCGGTGTGTTGGCTCGAGGCGGGAAAAAAGCAGTTTGCGGGTCCGGAAATTGTGCAAGCAACGACGGATAAAGTGAAGGATATTAGAGAGCGATTAAAGGAGGCCCAAGACCAACAAAAGAGCTACGTGGACAAGAAGCGAATACCGGTTGACTTTCAAGTGGGAGATCGGGTTATGCTGAAGGTGTCGCCTTGGAAGGGAATCATCCGTTTCGGAAAGCGCGGGAAGCTTAGTCCCCGTTTCCTTGGGCCCTTCACGATTTTAGAAAATATCGGGCTTCAAGCTTATCGGTTGGATCTATCGCCGGAGATGGACGAAATCCATCCTACTTTTCATGTCTGTTACCTTCGCAAGTGTTTGGCCGAAGAGGAAAGTGTTATCCCTTTGACGGAAATTCGGGTGGACAATGGGAATCGATGTGTAGAAGAACCGGAAGTTATTCTAGAGTCAAAGACAAAACAGTTGCGGCATAAGGAAGTGACGATGGTGAAGGTCCAATGGAAGCATCATCGGGGTGCTAACGTAACTTGGGAATCAGAAGAGGACATGAAGAAAAAGATATCCTCATTTATTTTAGGAAATAAGATTTCGGGGACGAAATCCCTATTAGGTGGGGAGGATTGTAACACCCGAAAAATCTAAGGTAAGTGTTCCCCTCGTTCCTTGACTTGTGTTAAATTGAGAATCTCTTTGTGTGCTTAATTGGTTTTTTATCAATCTGTTATGAGTATGTTAATTTGCCTAGTTAGCTTCGCTTTATCGAACCTCAAAAAAGTCAAGTTTTCGGTGTCGAAGGGGGTGGGCGCGATTGTGCCATCGCGATAGTGCCCTGGCACAATCGCCTGGCACTATCGCTGGAACTGTACCGAGGGGTCGGAGTTGGTCGCGATTGTGCCTTCGCGATAGTGCCCTTGGCACAATCGCCGGGCACTATCGCCTGGGATGTACCGTGAGTTGTTTGAGTGTTGCGATTGTGCCTTCGCGATAGTGCCATGGGCACAATCGCCAGGCACTATCGCCGGCGATGTCTGATGGTTTAAAAACCCAGCTTTTACCTTTTTGACTACACTTTCTCACTTCTCTCGTTTTGAGCCGATTGGGAACACTATTGGGGCGATTTTCTCTCCTCTTAAAACCCTTCAACATTTACTCAAACCCTAGTGGCAGTTAGGGATATTTATTGGTGTGTGAGGGAGCTAGAAGATCACTCAAGGGAAGCATTCAAGTCTCATTCAAGTTTTCACCTTCTCACCATTCAAACCAAGTTTTCTAGGGTTTTGTATAAAACCCTAGATAGTGAGTTTTCTTCTAATATTTTCCAATGAGATACATACTTTGTACATTTACTTGCTTAACATCTCATGTTTACATAAAAGTTGATCACCTGATAAGTTTTGACCTAACTGTTACCTTTGAGATTTTGAAGATATAGCCTTGGTCATTATTGTGGATATTAATGAGATGATTATTCTTGGTATTTGAGATTTATGATATGTAATATGATGAGTCATGGATAATATGAGAATATTTGCATGCTTTAGAGTTTTGTACCTAAACTATGCTTGGGGTTATTGAAGTCTTATACATGTATCTTATGGGTATGGAGTTATGTATAGAGATGGACATTGTACGTACATAGAATGAACCATGAGTAAGTGCTAGGAGGATGTAGTCTTAGGTGCCACTATAATGGTATGCACCTAGACCTCCGCCACTTGGAGTAATGCCTGGGAGGAAGTCTTCAAGTGTGCCGGGCCTTCGGGATGTTGCTCAAGCGAGTGAACATCAAGGTACATTGACTTGAGGTAAAACTCATTGGTGTGATGGGTCTCCCCCATGATTGACCCCGTATGGACCTGGGTGGTTGAAGTGTCATATTTGTTTATAACATGCTTTATATATATGTTCACCATGTTTTTATGCAACTCACTAGACCCGTTTGGTCTAACACTTGATTGTTGGTATGTATCTCAGGTTCTAGTGGCGCAAGCGCCAACGAAGCTTAGTCAACCGTTAGTGGTGAGCACAGGAGCATTTTTGGGATGCCATATGTGAAGTTCATTCGTTTGAATATAGTTGACAACCGACCGTAATCTTATGTCTAGAAAGATTTAGATTAGGAAGTTGTTATCTATTATTGACTATTTTACAAACTTGTAATTAACAGGCATTTATGTTCCCTTTCTGTATGAGCTCATGATTTGGCATTTTATGTATACCAATTTCCATTTTTCAGGAAATTTTTGTTAGCCCTATTTTTGGGGTGTTACACCGTGTTCGTTCATTTATTCGGTTAAGTTAAACGAATGAACACGAACAAGCCTCCGTTCGTGTTCGTTCAGTTTGTTTACAGCCCTAGACTCTCATCCCTTAGCAGTTCAACGTTGACCATTCTCCGTCCTCTCCGTTTGCCATTTTCATCGTGATTTATAATAAATAAATAAAAAATCGCCATCATAATATTTATTAGGGGTGTTTGTGATGTTGAATTTTATATTAGTAAAATTCAATTAAAAATAAAGCAACAAGATTTAAAAGTTCAAACTTTAATTATAAAAGTTCAAACTTTATTTATAAAGTTATTGTAACACCCGGAAATTCTCAAGGTAAGTATTTATTCCTTTAAATGCATTAAATGTACCTATGTGAGTATATGAGCCTTTGTATGCGTTTTATGATAATTGATATGTTGAAATGACGTATAATCTGACTTACCGTCCTTAATTGTTCAAATCTCGCGTTAGTTATCGATTCAGGTCAAAATTCGGGACGTTTGGGGTGTGGCACGACAATGACAGGCGACTATGACATGGTCAGTGTCGCCGTGTCAAGGTCGCGGGGAGTGTACCGAAGGGGGTGTGTGTGCGGCGACTATGACACGCGACTATGACATGGTCACTGTCGCCGTGTCAATGTCGCGAGGGTTGTACCGAGCCCTCGGGGGTGTTCGCAATTATGACACGCGACAATGCCCATGGGCATTGTCGCCCGCGGGGGACAGTCCTCTTGGACTTAAACCCTTCTCAACCCTCATTTGTCACATTCTCACATTCAAAAAACGGGAGAGCTTCTCTTTGGGCGATTTTTGAGCCTTCCAAACACACACACATTTATTGCTAGGGTTTTGGGTTGTTGGGAGCATTAAGTGATCATCAAAGCTTCATCCAAGTGTTCCCATTGAAGTGTTCTTCAAGATTCTCAATTCTCACCTTCAAGTCTCATCTCCTCCAACTTCTAGGGTTTCCATATTTTCTAGGTTTTGGTCCAAAAACCTAGATTGTGAGTTTACTAACCTTTGTCAAAACTAGATACACATCATATACTCTTATTTGTTATTATCTTATCTCTATGTGTTCAAGTATTTGGGTTTTCTTTGTGGAAATAGTTGGAGATATGGATATTGATGTTATGCCATAAAGTATGTTATATGTACCCTTATTTGGGGCTTTTCTCATGGATACATAATGTGGGTACCTTTATATGTTAAATGTATACATGTATGGATATTATGATGGTTCTAGTTGGAATACCACTTTGGTGACGTATTTATATACATGATGAACATAACTGTTATATGGGTCTTTGTCGGAACTCACGAGGATAGGATGGTAATTAATATTGTACCCGTAGTTGGTATTGAAATATGTTGGGTTGAAATACACCTAAAGGACCTCCTATATGCGTTATGTGGACGAACCAAGTCAGTACACTAGGAGGATGTAGTCTTGGGCGCCACTGTGATGGTATGTGCCTAGACCTCCGCCATTCGGGGAATTTTCTTAGCGATAGTCTTTGGGTGTGCCGGGCCTTTGGGGTATTCCTTGTTAAGGGCATCAAGGTATATCGACTCTTGGGTGGGACTTGATTGGTGTTTTGAGTCTCCCCTAATGACTCCACATATATTGAACACTAGTTAACTGCTAATAAGAATTGTAACTGTTCATGCATGTTTATTATTGTTCAACTCACTAGGCTTTTTGGCCTAACACTTGTTTGGTGTCGATGTGTATCTCAGGTGTTAGTGGCGTGACTCCTAGGCAAGTTTAGATGCTTTGAGCAAAAGCCTGGGGATTTTGGCACTTGAACTATTGTTGGAAGTTTTGGGTTTATAGATGACACCCCTTTTTGTAATCTCTTTTCTAGATGTAGAAATTAGATTAGTCGGTTGTTGTTTATTTATCCGTTAAATTACATAATTGTGATTAAACAAGTTAATTGTATATTTCCCCTTTTTGGGAGGCTCTTGCTATGGCAAACTTTATACCACTTCTCTATTTTTGGAAAGTTTTTGTTATCCCTATTTTTAGGGTGTTACAAGTTGGTATCAGAGTTTTAGTTTAAGTGAACTAGGTATGGTTTAGCGTATCTAGACTTACGCTTTAGACTTTATGACTTCACTGTCCACTTGGGGTAGAAATCCTAGGTGGGGAGAGCGTTAGGATTACGGAATTACTGTAATTGAAAGTTGTGATGATGGTGACAAGAATTCTTGTGTATGGTTCGTACATAATTTCACTTGGCTACTGCTATTATGAATGCATTGTTACGTGAGCATGCTTGGTTTACTATTATTATGATAATTGATGAAGGTAGTAGTACGTACAATGAGTTCAACTCGCTTAGTCTTTTCTCAATCTATTTCTCGTACGTGCATGGCAGATTATTAATGGTAAACACTCGAAGTAGGTTGCCGGACATGCCAGAGGGTTAACCAGAGGTGGAATCTGCAGCTGTACGACCTCCTGTGGGTGTAACCACCGATGACATTCCTGTACCCAGAATCTTGGGAGGCGGACCTGAGCATATTCCGCGCCGGAACCTCAATACGGGTATCGCCATCATGGAAGAAGTTACCATGGAGACCCGACTTCGGGATAGCATGATGTTGGCCATGAATGCGGCCTTGGCTCAACAACAGTTGGCCATGACTTCGGCCATGACCCAACAACAAGAGTTTTTCATGAAACTCCTAGAGGATCGAGACGCTAGCCACCGACAACCTGAGACGATGGCTGAAAACATTATTGTGGGGTCGGGTGGACCAAATGTGGTAACGGTCGAGGAACCATCCGCTGAAGGGATTCGGACGAAGACTAAGGGGTGCACTTACAAAGCGTTTCTGGGGTGCCACCCTAAGGAGTTTGCGGGTTCAGACAACCCGGTTGCTTGCATGTACTGGCTCAAAGAGGTAGATATGGCCTTTGAGTCAAGTGAGTGTGATCCCTCTCAACGGGTCAAGTTTGCTTCTCAACTACTTCGGGGAGAGGCTTTGATTTGGTGGAATCTCACTCGATCAGTCCTCACTCCTGAAATTATGGCTAAGTTAACTTGGCCGGTGTTCAAGGAAAAGATTATGGACAAGTATTGTGGCGAGCGTTCGATGGACAAGTTGGAGCGGGAGTTCCGAGATCTGAAGAAAGAGAATATGTCTGTTGTTGGCTACTCCAAACTCTTCTTGGAGAAACTAAACTTGGTGGGACATCTGGTCCCCGATGAAAGGTCAAAGATTAAGGCCTATCATCAAGGGTTACCGACCAAGATGCGAACGGCGGTAAGGAATGCTAAGTGTTCGACTCTGCAAGAGGTTATCGAGGAGCCCTTACTCGTTGAGGATGACATTAATGCCAAAAGGGATGAGAAGAAACATGTCGGTGAGAAACGGAAGTGGGAGGGGCCATCTGGGCCCGTTCGTCAATCAAGACCCTTTGTAAGCGGAAGAACGGGTTATCAACGCCGTGAAGATCGGTGGTGCCACAAGTGCAGGTCAAAGCACTCGGGGCCGTGCGCTACAAGGACTCTCTCCGGTCCAGCCGGGTGTAACAAGTGTGGTAAGAAAAACCACACAACTCGAGAGTGTTCCCTCCGTGGGTCGGTATGTTATGAATGCAGAGAACCGGGGCATATGAAGCGAGAGTGCCCAAGGCTAGTTAGAGGAGGTGGTGGAAATTCTGTGGGTTCGACGGCTAGGGTCGAGCAACCATCAAAGGCACCGAGTCGAGCTTTCCGGATAACTACCGAGGAGGCGAAGGAGACCGCGGATGTCGTTTCGGGTACGTTTATAGTAAACTCCATGCCTGCTCGTGTTTTGTTTGATTTGGGTGCTACATGTTCCTTTGTGTCGGATGCTTTCTTTAAACAATTCACCACTCCTTTTAGTGTCCTTCCCGATGCGTTAGTAGTAGAAGTAGCTAATTGGGATCAAGTGATCATTCGTGATCGTTTTTATGATTGCACTCTAGAGATCGATGGGAGTTCTTTTGAAGTGGATTTATTACCTATGGCTATAGGAGGATTTGATGTAGTCATAGGTATGGATTGGTTAGTAAGGCATAGGGCGGACATCTTTTGTTCCAAAAAGATGATCCAAGTGCCATTGCCGGAAAATGGTGTGGCTACCATTTATGGGGAGAAAGGAAAGAGGAATAATCCTATTATCTCATCTCTTAAGGCTCGCAAGTTTTTAGCGAAGGGTTACCCTTCGTACTTGGCCTACGTTGTGGACGCAAAGAAATAAAAGAAGTCGGTGGAAGATGTGGAGGTGGTGCAAGATTATCCGGGCGTCTTTCCTGAGGACTTACCCGGATTACCGCTGGAACGACGAGTGGAGTTTCAGATTGACCTCACACCGGGAGCGGCTCCGATAGCTCGTGCTCCATATCGGTTGGCAACGACAGAAATGAAAGAGATGATGACGCAAATTCAAGAGTTGTTGGAGAAGGGCTTCATTCGACCAAGTTCATCTCCTTGGGGAGCACCGGTACTATTCGTGAAGAAGAAGGATGGATCTATGCGGATGTGCATAGATTATCGGGAGTTAAACAAAGTCACGGTGAAGAACAAGTATCCCTTACCTCGCATCGACGACCTTTTTGATCAACTTCAAGGCGTGGGATGTTTCTCGAAGATTGACCTTCGGTCCGGATATCATCAAGTGAGAGTGAAGAAAGAAGACATTCCGAAGATGGCTTTCCGAACGCGATACGGCCATTACGAGTTTTTGGTGATGCCTTTCGGTCTAACCAACGCTCCGACCGTATTCATGGATCTGATGAACCGTGTGTGTCGCCCATTCTTAGATAAATCCGTGATCGTCTTCATCGACGATATTTTAATATATTCAAGGGATGAGTCCGAGCATGGAAAACACTTACGGGAAGTATTAGAAGTTTTAAAGAGGGAGAAGCTGTTCGCGAAATTCTCGAAATGCGAATTCTGGCTCCAAGAGGTGCAATTCTTGGGGCATGTGGTATCAAAGGACGGGGTAAAAGTGGATCCGGCAAAGATCGAGGCAATGATGAGTTGGGAACCTCCAACAAGTCCGATAGAGATCCGAAGCTTCTTGGGTTTAGCGGGTTACTACCGACGTTTCATTCAAGACTTCTCCAAGATATCTACACCGCTCACTTCTCTTACAAGGAAGAACGTCAAGTTTCTTTGGACCGATGCACAAGATCAAGCCTTTCAGACGCTCATGAGGAAGTTGTGCGAAACTCCGATCTTATCCCTACCCGAAGAATCGGAGGATTTTGTTGTGTTTAGTGACGCTTCCAAGATGGGGCTTGGGTGTGTCCTAATGCAAAGAAGGAAAGTAATAGCCTACGCGTCACGACAATTAAAGGATCATGAGAAGAACTATCCGACTCATGATTTGGAGTTGGCGGCGGTAGTTTTCGCGTTAAAGTTGTGGAGACACTACTTGTATGGGACCAAGTGTACTCTTTTCACGGATCACAAGAGTCTCAAGTACATCTTCGATCAAAAGGAACTCAACATGCGACAAAGGAGATGGCTAGAACTTTTGAAGGATTACGATTGCGATTTACTCTATCATCCCGGTAAGGCCAACGTGGTGGCGGATGCGTTGAGTCGAAGGAGTCATGATGGAGGTGTCAAAATGTCCCTTACCAGAATCGATGTGGTGTCGAGTTTATTGGAGAGTATAAGAACGAGCCAAGCGGAAGCACTTAAAGAAGAGAACCTCAAGGTCGAGGTTATGTCCAAGCAAAGGAACTCTTAACAGAAGATGGTCGTGGACTCAAACTCTTCCAATGGTGAATTTGGGTGCCAAAGATTGGGGGAAATCGTGACTTACTTCTCGAGGAGGCACATAAGTCGAAATATTCTATACATCCCGGTAGCACCAAGATGTATAGAGACTTAAAGTTGAATTATTGGTGGCCGGTGATGAAGCTGGATGTGGCTAGCTATGTGGAAAGGTGTGTCACATGCCTTCAAGTCAAAGAGGATCATCAAAGACCGTATGGAAGTTTGCAACCGTTGTCCATTCCCGAGTGGAAGTGGGACAACATCACCATGGATTTTGTGACGAAGCTACCAAAGACCTTACATGGTCACGATACAATTTGGGTGATCGTGGATCGGTTGACCAAGAGCGCGCATTTTCTTGCGATGCGGGAGACCTTGCCAATAGATAAGTTGGCTAAGTTGTACATCGACGAGGTGGTGTCAAGGCACGGAGTTCCGCAATCTGTAGTATCGGATCGGGATAGCCGTTTCACTTCGAACTTTTGGACTAGCTTGAAAAAGGAGTTGGGCACTAGACTGAATCTGAGCACGACCTATCATCCTCAAACGGATGGTCAAAGCGAGAGGACGATCCAGACGCTAGAAGATATGTTGAGATCGTGTGTAATAGACTTCGGGGGAAGTTGGGACTCACACCGACCTTTGGTAGAGTTCGCGTACAACAACAGTTACCATTCTAGTATCGAAATGGCAACGTTCGAGGCTTTGTATGGACGGAAGTGTAGGACCCCAGTTTGTTGGCTAGAAGCGGGCGAAAAGCAATTCGTCGGGCCGGAAATAGTGCAAGAGACGGCGGACAAGGTGAAAGAAATTCGAGAAAGACTAAAGGCGGCGCAAGACCGACAAAAGAGTTATGCGGACAAGAAGAGAAGACCGGTTGAGTTTCAAGTGGGTGACCGGGTCATGTTGAAGGTGTCTCCGTGGAAGGGTATCATACGTTTCGGGAAGCGTGGGAAGCTTAGTCCTCGTTTCCTTGGACCATTCGTTATTTTGGAGAAGATTGGTTTGCAAGCCTACCGGTTAGATTTACCGCCGGAAATGGATGGGATACATCCTACGTTCCACGTGTGTTACCTTAGGAAGTGCCTAGCCGAAGAGGAAAGCGTGATTCATTTGTCACAAATTCGGGTGGACAATGGGAATCGTTGTGTGGAAGAACCGGAGTCGATTTTGGAATCGAAAGTAAAGAAGTTGAGGCATAAAGACGTGGTCATGGTTAAAGTTCAATGGAAGCATCATCGGGGTGCTAACATTACTTGGGAGTCCAAAGATGATATGAAGAAGCGTTATCCTCACTTGTTTAATCTAGTGTAAGATTTCAGGGACGAAATCCCTATTTAGGTGGGGAGGATTGTAACACCCGAAAATTCTCAAGTTAAGTATTTATTCCTTAAATGCATTAAATGTACCTATGTGAGTATATGAGCCTTTGTATGCGTTTTATGATAATTGATATGTTGAAATGACGTATAATCTGACTTACCGTCCTTAATTGTTCAAATCTCGCGTTAGTTATCGATTCAGGTCAAAATTCGGGACGTTTGGGGTGTGGCGCGACAATGACAGGCGACTATGACATGGTCACTGTCGTCGTGTCAAGGTCGCGGGCAGTGTACCGAAGGGGGTGTGTGTGCGGAGACTATGACACGCGACTATGACATGGTCACTGTCGCCGTGTCAATGTCGCGAGGGTTGTACCGAGCCCTCGGGGGTGTTCGCGATTATGACACGCGACAATGCCCATGGGCATTGTCGTCGGGGCATTGTCGCCCGCGGGGGACAGTCCTCTTGGACTTAAACCCTTCTCAACCCTCATTTGTCACATTCTCACATTCAAAAAACGGGAGAGCTTCTCTTTGGGCGATTTTTGAGCCTTCCAAACACACACACATTTATTGCTAGGGTTTTGGGTTGTTGGGAGCATTAAGTGATCATCAAAGCTTCATCCAAGTGTTCCCATTGAAGTGTTCTTCAAGATTCTCAATTCTCACCTTCAAGTCTCATCTCCTCCAACTTCTAGGGTTTCCATATTTTCTAGGTTTTGGTCCAAAAACCTAGATTGTGAGCTTACTAACCTTTGTCAAAACTAGATACACATCATATACTCTTATTTGTTATTATCTTATCTCTATGTGTTCAAGTATTTGGGTTTTCTTTGTGGAAATAGTTGGAGATATGGATATTGATGTTATGCCATAAAGTATGTTATATGTACCCTTATTTGGGGCTTTTCTCATGGATACATAATGTGGGTAACTTGCTATGTTAAATGTATACATGTATGGGTATTATGATGGTTCTAGTTGGAATACCACTTTGGTGACATATTTATATACATGATGAACATAATTGTTATATGGGTCTTTGTCGGAACTCACAAGGATAGGATGGTAATATTGTACCCATAGTTGGTATTGAAATATGTTGGGTTGAAATACACCTAAAGGACCTCCTATATGCGTTATGTGGACGAACCAAGTCAGTACACTAGGAGGATGTAGTCTTGGGCGCCACTGTGATGGTATGTGCCTAGACCTCCACCATTCGGAGAATTTTCTTAGCGATAGTCTTCGGGTGTGCCGGGCCTTTGGGGTGTTCCTTGTTAAGGGTATAAAGGTATATCGACTCTTGGGTGGGACTTGATTGGTGCTTTGGGTCTCCCCTAATGACTCCACATATATTGAACACTAGTTAACTGCTAATAAGAATTGTAACTGTTCATGCATGCTTATTATTGTTCAACTCACTAGGCTTTTTGGCCTAACACTTGTTTGGTGTCGATGTGTATCTCAGGTGTTAGCGGCGCGACTCCTAGGCAAGTTTAGATGCTTTGAGCAAGAGCCTGGGGATTTTGGCACTTGAACTATTGTTGGAAGTTTTGGGTTTATAAATGACACCCCTTTTTGTAATCTTTTTTCTAGATGTAGAAATTAGATTAGTCGGTTGTTGTTTATTTATCCGTTAAATTACAGAATTGTGATTAAACAGGTTAATTGTATATTTCCCCTTTTTGGGAGGCTCTTGCTATGGAAAACTTTATACCACTTCTCCATTTTTGGAAAGTTTTTGTTATCCCTATTTTTAGGGTGTTACAGTTACAAAGTTTATATATAAAGTCTAACAATTACCAAATGAAAAATTGATTTAGAATGATTATTATGTGAACCTAATAACGAATCTATCCTTCGCGATAGATACGTTAAAAGAAGGGGTAGAAGTTATTCTGTCTACTCTAGTGGACGGAAAAGAAAGACAGAACAGAAAATTAATGCTAACCTGATTAGATGATCACCCACGAGAAGCACCACGAAAATAGAACTGCACGGTTTTTTTTTCAGAAACCTGTCCTTAAAGGTTTTGGCATATCTCTATAATGCTGTGAGATTAACAGTCGCTAAACCCCCAGGATTTGATGTAGTACGCTCAAACACTAATAGCGATAGTGCTTAGATATAACACAAAGTTGAGACATAAAGTATGGTAGAGATCGTGAGAGAGAGCACAGAAAGCAGCGAGATCGAGAGAGAGCAGAGAGCACAGTACAGTTTCCTTTTTTTCAGTGTGTTAAATCAATAGGAGGATGCCTCTATTTATACTTGAAGTGATCAGATCAAAACCTGATCACTTCCCTGACTTTCGCACCAAGTAAACAGAGATAGAGGTGCAGTAAGTCTCCAACTGATTTTCAGCTTATTTAGGTCCACGTTTTTAATAAGAGAAAAACCGTAAATTGATCTGTAAATAAATAAAAACGGAACTTTATCTGTTGAAATAATTATCTGCTCAAAAATTAATTAACATCAATTAATCGTCTCTATATTTCGATCCATAAAAAGAAACGCGGAGCTCGGGTGAGGCTCCTCAGCTCCGATGCGAAGTGCGCGTCTCTTCGCGAGACCCGCGGCCTCGGCCACGTGCACACGTGCGTGCGTTGCACTTCTTCGAGACCCCCACCAAGCCTATCATTTTTCTCAAGACCCACTTGAGATGATAGACTTATAAACAACAATTTCTTTTGTGTCTCTACCAATGTGGGATGGAAAATTCCAACCTCACACTCAATTTCCAACATGTGATGGCATTGATGCGGTTTAGGGTCAAACCGTATCGCATATTTAGTTTGAGATTTTTCCGAACCGTAAAAAATCGCACCAGTGAAATGTGGTGCGGTATGGTGTGGTTTATATACGGTTTGTATCTAATATTGCATTTCAATTTAATAATTATAAAATCAAAACATCAAAATAAATTCAACAAAGATATGCCTATGTTCCATATAATAAAAGGTTTTAATACGTCTTAAACGTGTAACTAAAAATAGTGTAAAACAAAATAAAGAGTTTCATAATTAATCTAAATACAATACATCTAAAAAGTAAACTTCAAAATAAATTCGACCATGGCATATGATCAAATACAAAAGAAAATAACTCAAGTTGGAATTCTATAACGTAAAACTAAAAGTAAAATGAAAATTTAATAGATAATCAATAATATATTAGTTATTTTTAATTAATTAAAGATAATATATATATATATATATATATAAAATATTTAATAACATATAAAAATATGTAATGTATTACGGTCTGAACCTCAGCTTGATAATTCAAAACTATAAATAACATCGAAAAAGTTCTAAAACATACATTGCGTAGTGGTGCGGTGTTAGCTTTTTTAATTGTACTAGGCATATACCCGCGCGATGCAGCGGAATGTAAGTAAATAACGAACAATTAATGTTACTTCCTTATAGGCATGTCATCAACAATCCAACCATGACCTATGAATCACAATTTATAAAACCCTAAACCCATAAATATATTCAATAATTAGTTTATATTACAATTATTGACAGAAAAAATTATAATGATATAATTTATAATAAAAATGAAACGTATTTTAAGATTATGTATTTTTAATGTGTTAATGGTGGAAAAAAATAAAACGTATGTATAGAAAACAAATTAGTTCGTAGATATTCATGATATTTAATAGTACGGTTAAATTAAAAAATATTCAATATTGGGCTCGTTTTGAAGATATTGACGAGACGATTATAATAGTATAATTTGTAGAAAAAAAACGTATTTTTTCATTGCATTTTTGTTCATATACGATTATTTATGTTAATATGATAATGGTGTAAAATGAAAAATGAAAAAAATAAGGGATATAAAATAAATTAAATAAGTAATTATAAGGGTGACAAATGTAACATTACAAGGGTGATAAGTGTTATTGTATAAAAGCTTAGGGTAATAAGTGTTATTGTATAAAAGCTTAGGGTGATAAGTGTTATTGTACAAAAGTTTGTACAATAACTGTATTAGTTTTTTTTATATAGTAGTAGAGATTTAATTCGTAGATATTCATGATATTTAATAGTACGGTTAAATTTAAAAATATTCAATATTGGGCTCGTTTTGAAGGTATTGACGAGACGATTATAATGGTATAATTTGTAAAAAAGGAAACGTATTTTTTCATTTCATTTTTATTTATATACGATTATTTGTGTTAAAATAATAAGGGTGTAAAATGAAAAATAAAAAAACAAGGGATAGAAAGTAAATTAAATAATTAATTGTAAGGATGATAAATGTAAAATTTAACTTTCCAAAAACCGTTTTCCAATAACTACTTTCAATAATTTTAATATATAGTATAGATTATACATTATCACCCATATGATTTAATCAACAGTTATAATTATAATTATAATTTATAAATTGTTGTAGGATAAGTGTGTCATCGTCTAAAGAATATGACGATAGAGATAGAGATAAATATATCAGAGTTAGATTAAAACTGAAATATCTCCTAACTATCTACTTGTAACTCCTCCCTATTTAAAAGGTTTATGATTAATGAGAAATATATACTTCTTCTCTCTGTCTTATTGTTATTCTCTCCATATTGTTGTTCCATTTGTTTTTCCCTTTAACACGTTATCAACACGTAAAGCTCAAAGCTGTTTTTCATCGTCTCTAACCGATTGGTGCACGTTGTCGTTGAACGGTTTGCCGCAAAATTGCATCGCTACTGCGTTATCTTTTGCTCATTGTCACGCATGTCAAAAAAAAAAATCTAGTAAGTTTTCTATCAATTTCTTCATAAGTGAATATTATGAATCATGTTTATTTTTTTTCTTAAGTTTTCTGTAGAATACTTCCGTTATTTTCGTGATTGATATTAATTGAATTAAAAAAAAATCGAATTCATGATTATTTATTTATTTTTATTGAAATAATTAAATAAATGAAAATTATATTGACGTAAAAAAACCTATATTAAAAAATAATTATTGGAATTTATACGTGATTGTAATATGATTATGATCTAATTATCTGAATTATTAGGATAATTGAATGATTTTGTTTTTATTTTTTTTAATTATCAAAAGGAATTAAATAAATAATTTTTAAGTATCCACAAGGGATAAGTATTATTGTTTTATTTAACTAAAACAAAACTTAATTTGTTTTTTTTCCCCATTAATTTACGTTTTTGTTTAATAAATATTTATTATATTAACTTTTATTTAAGTTTAATATACTTTATCTATGCGAGCCAATCTTCACTTATTTTCTGACATGTTTACTTAATTTTATTTAATTCGACCAATTAAATATATATTTTTTTAGACTAGTCCAAATAATGAATTGGACTATTAATTATTTTAATATTTGTTTCATCTTATTTATTTTAATTGTGTTAGTATAACTTTTATTGTTTTAAAATATTATTATGATTTATTAATGTTCATCAAATTAGATTAAAATATTCATATATTTAAATGATTATCCATTTAGTTACAATATTATATATTTATTTACTATTTGTTTGTGTTAATATTCAAATGTTTATCCTAATAATTGTTAGTATAATTCAGATGTTTATCTTAGTTATGACTTATAAATTATCTTTGAATTTTATAATTTCAACCCCCATAACTTCTGTTATTTTGCCAAAAGGTTCAAAAATAACATGAAAATGTTAAATTCAAACATTTATCTTGATTGTGAGTTCCTACTCATAATTTTAAACTATATAATTATTTTTTGGAAGTTACACATCCAAGCTCATATATTTTGATCTTTACCAAAAACTCCAAAAAATGCTATTAAAGTATTAAAATTGTTTCATATGCCAAATTCAAAGTCACTTTGACCTCTTGCCAAAAGATCCCAAAATACCAATATGGTATGATTTTTTTTGACCTCATGTCAAAATTTACCAAATAACAAATGTTATCTATGTATTTCATTGATGAATTAATCGCAATACATCGAAAGGATTTTGTCAAACGGGTGTAAATAGCCCTAAGGTTTGTAGGGATTTAAGAAATCCATGTGATTCCCCTACTACCTAGAAATCCAATAGATTGAGTGATTTTTTTTGCAAATTGAAATATTGATGAAGTATTATCAATAAAACTAAAGCATACAAAAATCCAATATTGTTATGATAATGAAATTTCATAACCAAAATCCATTTCCTTATCAAAAAGAAAATCATATATTATTATTTATATATGTAAATGGTTGAAACAACTCATCCCAAAATCAATGTCATAAACTCAAAAGAATATGAGTATCATAAATGAGTACATAAACCTCCTTTTGAAAAGGTACAAGAAAATACCTAAAGTCCATCAACTCCCCATTGACTCTAAAATCAACCTCTTGAAAAGGTACAAACAAATACCCTCATGTTTTGAGACGACATATAAATCCTAAGTTTCATAGGATACCTTTACTAGAAACCCCCAAAGAAATGTGGGATGTTCCGAAAGGGATAATCGGGAGTACTGATGAATATGTACTTCCCGAACTAATCGTACAGTGGAATGAAACCCACTTACTCGATTACAAAAAGGTAACTGTTTTCAACAAAGAAATGTTATATCCAAAACGTGTCTCAATCTCTGTGGCAAGGAGCTCACAAAAGATGACATGATTTCTAATATCATTTCCACATTTCATATATAAGTAAATATTAATGAACCAATATAAGTTGGAATGTAACATTTAGACAAACTCATCAACATACTGCAAGTGGTTGAGAGACACACCAAGGTTCTTTCGAATAACATCACATATGTCGGGATAAAGAAAATTCCTGATATCAATAATGAAAGTGTTAGAAGTGGAAACAACTCCAAATGATTGTGAGTTAAAAACCATTTCACACATATGACTTTTCTGCACCATGTGGACGAGACCCTAGAAAGGGTCAGGGTATTGGTAAGAGTCAGGAAGGATTTTTCAACACCTGGAGTAGGATACAACTACTTTCATGGACAATCAAATAAGATATGCACTAAAAAGTGCTTCTATAAAAAAGGGAACACGATGAAAATGAAATATAACATATTTGTTTTAATATATAATATTGATTATGCATATGTTTCTTTGAAATTAATTTTAAAAAATTAATTTCTTTGCTAAAGTAAAATCGAATATGTAACCATTATAGATGTAAAGAAATACATCAAAACAAATACAAAAAAAAAATCAATATTCTCCGTTCCGTGTAGGAATGTATCGAGGAGAATTGAATTTTTTTTTACCTATCACACCCTTGAAAAAAAAGATAGACTAATACTTGTTTTATAATACATCCAACCAAATTACTTAGACGATGGACTGTCACTCTCTTGTTGGTACAAAACTAATAGGAACCTTGTAAAGATATTCGTATCAAATGGAAATAGAAATGAACATATATACATAAGTTCTAATGAATATATGAAAGTAAACATATATCATGGAAACTAATGTGTCAAACTAGTAGATTATTGGGTCATCGGAACATATTTTGTCACCAATAAAGAACTTTTGGGGGCAATAACACATATATGTTTTGGCATGACCATGCGGGACACTGTGGTTATGACATAGTGATCCGTGTATTGCAAAATACACATAGACACATTCTCTTTCGAGTGAAAGGCAGAATGAGGAAAATTGCAATTGTTGACTTCTGTAGCATAAGAAACAACATTGCTATATGCCCTCTCGAATACCTAAAACTTTTGTGTATAACCTACTCCTTAGCCAAGACATGATTGAGACCATCCTAAAGCTAAGGACATAATACAAAAATATTCCATTGTTACAACGAATACAAGGTGATATTTATGGACATAAACATCCAGAATGCGAGCCATTAAAGTACTTTATGGTTCTGGTTTTGACACGATGAACGCGTGTCGTATTATTGTCCACATGAAATACTGCACTACTAGCACTAACTATACGTTTAAGGTCTCACCACCCTGATTATTTCATCAAGTCTACATGACTTTGAATGCTGGAGAATTTATATCATAAGGTTTTGATGTTAATTGCATATGTATTAGGATCAATGTAAAGTTTCCTATACCCCATGTGTATATATAAAATGGTCTCATAGAAGTTGTTATCAAAAGAATATGATGACATCTAGGGTATTAGTAATGCGCACCAATTTACCCACATCTACCTGGGGTTATGCAATTATTATATGCAGTTTTTTTTTCGTTTTTAGACCCACTACTTGCTCATGCGTACCAGTTGGTAACTGGATATAAGCCTGATACTTTACATTTACGCATGTTTGATTATATGTGCCAATTGCGCCCCCACAGCGCATCAAAATGGGTCCTTAAAGACGATTTGGTATATGTTGGATATGAATCCCCAACAATTATCCGCTAATTATAATATTTGACTAGTGATCTCTTTACCGCTAGATTTGCGGGTTGTCACTTTCATGAGACAGTCTTCCCGTCGTTAGGGGGAGATAGGAAAAAGGATTTTCCATGGGAACGACAGGAAGTGTCATTGAATATTCCCACTTTGTCTCATTTCGATCCCCAAAACTTCACAACGTAATGTTGAAGTCAAACGAATCAGACTCGATACCTGATACGTTTAATATTCCAAAAGTGGCAATATCACATATACGAGCTGCAAATATACTTGCAAGGTTAAAAAGTCCCCAACAGGGGCACAACGCCATTGGAAAGTGCGTTGCAATCACACATAGTGGAGGTGTGGTTGAGGTCGTAGCTCCCAAACGAAAATGGGGGAAGCTACTTGGTTCGATAGATACTCATCTAAAGGAAGAGAAGAGTAAGGCACAACTATTTGTCATCAATACATAAACCTCTCATGAGATTGTCTCTAATTAAACTATGTCTATGAATCATCACTGGAGGACGCTCCGAAGTTAATATTGATTCTAGAGATGAATATTAATCTCAAATGAACTATGAGAGCACATATGAGTCGATGGACAGATCATATATAATTATTGATGATATATTTCGCATATATTATTGTTTATGAGGTGATAGAGCACATTGACATCGAACCATGCTCAGTTGGAAAATATCAACAAAGAGCAAACTGGCCTAAATAAGCAATCCAGGAGAATCATATTATTTGACAAATGAACAGGTATTTGGTTTGGTAGTGCTAACCCACCAAGTGTAAAGCCTGTAAGACATAGATAAATCATTTGTCCTAAAGCGTAATGAGAATAATTAAGTCATAATGTATGAGACTCTCCTTTGGCGCAATGTTTCTCACAACGCCCTGGATTGACCACGAGGAGACTTACTCTCTCATGATGGATGTTATGACATCCGTATAATTTACTAGCCTAGTAGTTTCCGAAGGACTGGAAATGCAACTCATGGATGTGGTTACCACATATCTATACGGGGATCTAGATTTAGAGATATATAAAAGTGCTTGATGATATTACATTACCAAAATCAAGCAACTCTAAACCACGAAATGCGTTTGCAATAAATTGAAACGCCCACTTTATAGATTAAAACAATATAAGTGGATGTGGTATACCCGCCTAATGGAATACTTGATTGGGAAAGGATATATAAGAACGATGAAATGTTCTCTTGCTTATTTATTATGGAAAACAAGTTCCAGATTTTCAAAGTAGCTCTATATGTCAATGTTATGAACATAATAAGTACTCTTGATGAAATGAGAGGAATCACAAGGTACTTGAAATCTGATTTTGAGAGGAAAGATCTTGGGAAAACTTGGTTTTGTCTAGATATTTGAGCTAGGACACCGAGTTTGTGAAATATTAATTCACCGATCGCATATGTCCAGAAAATAATCAGGCAATTTAATATGGATAAAGCGCATCCGGTTAGCACTCCCATGATCGGTCGAAGTGTCGGATATAAGGAAAGATCCATTTCGTCTAAAGGATGATGACGAAAGATGCTGGGAGCTGGAATTCCCTATCTAAGTACAATATGCGCATTATCGTACTTAACATAATACACTTGACCATATATTGTATTTCTCAGTGAACTTGTTAGCTAGATTTAGCTCAGCGCCAACGCAAAATCATTGGAATGATATTAAATTAATCTTTTGGAACCATTGACATGGTTTATACTTTCCCTATAGAAAGAAAAATGGGAT
The DNA here is from genome assembly GCA_023525745.1 of Arctium lappa. Classification (NCBI taxonomy): domain Eukaryota; kingdom Viridiplantae; phylum Streptophyta; class Magnoliopsida; order Asterales; family Asteraceae; genus Arctium; species Arctium lappa. The sequence goes on along the minus strand of CM042056.1, from coordinate 11,537,031 downwards.
TGATAATGGAACTTCAATACCTACTTAGAATGTAAGCAGCAAAAGTACTAGCTAGCTCTTATAGAAAAACACCAAATAATGTCTTGGTATGTGTTTGCTGATATTAGGTATCTGTCTGACCCATACAAATGATGTTCCCAAACTGAATAAAGAATTACCACAAGGAACACGTCGATTGCTTGGAAGTAAACTAAGCGATCCTTTGTAACTACCTCCTTGAATTAATCCAAGAATATTACTCTCCATGAGATAATAAAATAATGTATATGATTAAGGACTATCATTACATATATTATAGGAGTTAGTAATTCTGGGTTCAACCAGTATCCTACTTGCATATATGGAAATAATGTATCATGTATCGAAGAAATGAACATAAGATACATCAGGGGTAATAACACAAAGCATATTCTGCTTAAGTTTCTATACAATCAGCAATAAAAGACTCTCCTTTAGATTCAAGTGAATCAAGTAAGGTGTCAAAAGAATGTGACATATTTTACCAAGTCATTACCTAAAACCATATATTGGGAAACGTGTAGAAAGTAAATGGAAATGTTTTCCAAATTCCCTTGGTTAATGCACGAATCAAGGGGAGTAGTAGACAGAAGGGGGAGTCTACTATATTTGTGATATTGGTATGTTGTGCTCTTTCCTTCAACCAAGGTTTTATTTTTCCCATTGGGTTTTGTTCCTTGGTGTAAGGTTTTAGTGAGGCAACTGTTTATATACCATCATGTTTTAATTCTTAACTCTCAAGATTAAAGTATGAATCTAAGAGAAAACTAGACTGAAGGATAAGTCTATGTATTGCAAAGAAGCTGGTGCGTTGTACTCTTTCCTTCGTCATATTTTTATTTTTTCCCACTGGGTTTTATTTTGGTGTAAGGTTTTAACGAGGCAACAACTGTGCACCACCACTCCTTTAACTCGGCACAAGGGGGAGTGTTGTAGGATAAGTGTGCCATCGTCTAAAGGATATGACGATAGAGATAGAGATAAATATATCAGAGTTAGATTAGAACTGAAATATCTCCTAACTATCTACTTGTAACTCCTCCCTATTTAAAGGGCTTATGATTAATGAGAAATATATACTTCTTCTCTCTGTCTTATTGTTATTCTCTCCATATTGTTGTTCCATTTGTTTTTCCCTTTAACATAAATGATATTATTGTAATAAAGTGGTTCAAAATCCAGGATTCCAAATACTGGCAATTATTGTAAGGACAAAATGAATATATATATATATATATATATATATATATATATATATATGTATGTATGTATGTATATATATTGGAAGGATATTTTGCAACCCTGAAAAAGGTTGCAACCCTTGCAACCCACATCTTAACCGTTGGATTCATGATCGACGGTTATTTTATTTTTATTTTTATTTTTTTAATTAAAAATATTGGGCCCCATAGCTATTGTAACCGCCGATCATGAATCCGACGGTTAAGATGTGGGTTGCAAGGGTTGCAATCTTTTTAAAGGTTCAAATTAAACAACCCCTATATATATATATATGTCCGGATTCGAACCATGTGCAGATGGATATTCCACCACATCTCCAATGGCCTTAACCAGTACGTCACAACCCTTGTGGTTGAGTACAATCCTTTTCGGTGAAGGAGGTAGAGAGATCTCCTACGGATGCTTATGTTGCTTCTCTGATCTCTGAGGATCGAAACAACAACAGAGAATTAAGTCTAGGGTTTATGTATCGTCGAGATTGTGCTCTTGGTCGTAGAGATGAAATTGGATTTCAACAGTGATATGATGGATATCCGATCTACTACCTCAACACTAGACCGAATCTGAAATGTTTGGTAGGTTGCACGGGCACGATTGACGGCATAGGCTTTAGGGGGTAGGAGTGATAGGTTTTTGGGGACGATGGATGGTGGTGTTGTCGACGGAAGAAGGCCTCGGGTTTTATAGATTTGCATGAACTATAGAATCATCTCTTTCGTTTAATGTATTTAATTAACTTTTAAAAAATGAGTTAGTTATTAAATCATGCTTATAGATAACCTAACAGGTATCATTAAACAAATCAAAGACAATATTGTCTCTTACGCTGTGTTCTCTAATCTGGAGAGAAAATAAAAGAAAGGGAGGGAAAAAAAAAGAAAAGGAAAATAAATTATTCATTTGTGTTCTCCAAATGGAAGAAAAATGAAGGAAATGAAATGAAAGAAAATAGTTTTTTTATGTTCTTGAACAAGAGAGAAAGAAATGAAATATGTCATTTTTACAAATATACTTTTATAGAAAATTATATTATTTATAATGAAACATTGGGTAATTTTGTAATTTTAATAATTTCAGTAATATTTTTAAATGATTTTAATTTATTTCCTTTCACTTCCTTCTCTTTCCTCCAACATTTGGGAGTAAAGTTTTGGGAGAAAACTTATCATTATTTTTCTTCCATTTCTTTCCTTTCTCTCCTAAAAGAGTTTCGAGAACACAAGTTTTTTTTACTTTCCATGACTTTCCTTTCATTTCCTTTGTAAAAAGAGTTTCGAGAACACACAGTTAAAGTTTTAGATAACCTAATAGTTGTCATCAAACCATCCCTTAAAAACTCGCATCTAAAATACTCATCTTTTTTTTTTGAACGACAAAGAAAATTTTATAAAAACCGAACCTAAAATCTTTCCCCAAGCTGACTCTATTTTTTACCCAAAGAAACGAGAAGAATTTGACCTCATTCACAGCATCCCAAGGAGACAGAAGCTTGTTGTTGAACATTTTATCGTTCCGGTTCCTCCATATCATTCAGACCACAATCGCAATCATTGCATTTTAAATTATCAACAACATATAGTCAAACACATATTTGAAAAGTGATAAAAACATTAACTTGTTGGCTTTAATGTCAATTGTCAAAATTACTCAATTAATGTGATTTAATATTATAAGAGCATCTCCAACAACATTGCTAAAATAGAAAAAAATTGGTTTTTTCTTTGTTATTCCTCTCCAACAACTTTGCTATATGGTTTGCTAAAATAAAGAAATATCAAAAAATCTCTAAATATAGAGAAATCTCTATAATCTCTAAATTGGAGAGAGAAAATATTATTTTATTCAATCCAACCAATAAGATTCAATTTTCAACATTTTATTTTAAGTTTTTTTTAAAAAGTGTATTGGAATGATAAATTATGAAATATTATAATAATATAAATAATGATTGATTCTCTAAAATAGAAAAACTGTTGTAGTTAGAAGTAAATGTTTTTAGATATTTTGACTTTTCATTCTCTATTTTAGAAAAAATTTAGCAATGCTGTTGGAGATGCTCTAATAACTTTGATTTGAATGTGGCTTTAATGTCAAAATAATTTTGATCTAAATTTTATGTTAATTTATTAATCTTCTTCAAACACTATAATGTTCGATTTCACAACATTAAAAAATCAAACTGGAAGACTATTTACCAATACAAAGATTGAAAATATTAGTAGTTAATTACTAATCAATTTATTATCAAAATGTAACGTATTTGTTAGTGTATTAATTTATAATAAATGTGATGTCTCCATTAAAATACATGTCTTTTCACCATCTTTTAATTTAATTAATTAAATTAAACACACACTAACACATAATTAACGCGTTAATGACAAATTGGTCTGACACATATATATATATATATATATATATATATATATATATATATATATATATAAAACTATAATTAAATTAAAAGATGCCATTCAGGCAATTAAAAATTATAATTAATTAATGAAGATCTGAACTAGTACAAATTAAAAGTAAATCACTTTAATTTAATAAATAAATTACCAAGTGGTCTTTATTAGAGCCAGATGTAAATCTAATGCATCATGAAACTTACAATTTAGGATAAAAAAAATTGTACCACATCAAAAAGCAAGACATGTATATATATCAATGTACTATATTTTCTTTTTCCCGGAATTTTGATAAAAGGAACCGAACCCCAGGCATGCAAAAATTAATTCAGATTAAAAAGAATTTCACTGTAATTTTATGTTAGACAACAACGTATATAAGTCTGTTCTCTTCCATAATTTATTCTCTCTCGCTTTTTATCAAAATTTCCGGGTTTTTCGCATCTTAATCCATCACCAAACACTCTTTAATTAGCTAGAGTCAAGTATCAAACTTGAATTGGATTGTTGTATCCTCAACGACAGCGTCTTACTACCGGCAAATTTTTGCCTTAGAACACTGCAGCATCGGACCTCAATCTATCTCGATTATACGAAGAATCTGTAAATTACAAGTAAATTTTATGATTGTTCATGTTGTTTTATGTTATTTTCTTGATTTGTATAAGCATTTTATTGAATTTAATTAATATGTCTATCAATTGATTAATATCTCCTAACAAATCTTTGAGGGTATCAAGATCCTTATTATTTAAAGTCTTGTTAACCTTGCATGAGGCCTCCCTTAGTTGTTTAGTAATACAAATTGGGTAATTGTTAACCGAATAAAAGTATAGTCTAAGTAATATTTAATTTAAGTCCAAATAAATGTTAATTGAAACCCCAAGGGAGTTCGAATGAAATTACCTGGTCAACATCTCAGTCAGGATATTTGTGGATCAGAGTTGAGTGCATTGGTAAATAGCATCTTTTTTTACGGGGTAATCTCCTCTTACCCAATAAAAATGGTCAACATGTAGCAAATAGTCCCCTCTCTTCTCAATATTTATTTCTAGAGATTTTTTTTTAATTTGTAGGTGTTTACCTTCTTTCTTATTTTTTTTTTTTCTATTTTAACATACATTACATATCTCTTAGAGAAAAAAAAAAATCCTAGAACTCTCTAAAGTCTCAAGTTAACATAGTTATTAGAGATACTCTAATTAACCAATCAAGAATGGCACATCTTTCCTTAATCTCATCCTTTTGCGGATTAATTTGATGCATTTTTGAACCGAAATCAATTTCTTTATTTTTAATAGAACGTTATCTTCTTCAAACCGTTTCACAGAATTACCACAAATTAAAATTAATCATAAAAAATAACTTGTCGATGTAATAATATACACTCTCATTTACAAAAATAGTTACATGATCATATATTGCATATTTACCATTTAAATTAAAAACTTATAAAAATTCATTTCCATTTATTTAAACCAACACTTAAAAACAGTAAACAAAAAAAATATCATACAAAATTCAAGAAAAATTTATTGATAAGCAAAGTCTCCAATATGTACGGCTGCTTATACCACTCTTCTTTACTCCACCCTCTACTTTTCTTTATTCCTTTTTCTAATCCCTTAAACATGGTGGTTCGGCGTCGTATTCGGCGGCGTTTCCGCGACGGCCGCCACCAATCTCCTCCCACGCTCCGCCCTACTGTTCTGCGCAAACTTCATACTTCCGATATGCAAACCTTTCTCTCTCTCTTCCTCACTGTACTCCAAGCTATAATAATACTCTTCATTGTACTTCTCATTCTTTGACGCCGGAAAAAACATGCTCCCCCATTGTGGGAAATGAATAAAAGCCACCGGAATCGTTAAAACCACCGCCGTCACACCCATCCACGTCAACCCCCACGCCGTCGAAAACCTTGCACCGGAGAAAAACAACAGTTGGGTCAAACCACCACCGACATTGCCGCCGGCACCGGTCAAGCCGGAGAGAATGCCGAGAGAGCGACGGGAAACGAAGGGGATGATGCCGTAAGTTGCGCCGCAAGCGGCTTGTGATCCGGCGGCCATGAGCATCATTGACAAGATGGCGATGGGTAGAGAGTTGGCTAACCCTAACCAGATACAGAAAACACCTCCTAGGGTTTGTGTGATCCATAGTGTCCATAACCTTCCTCGCATTCCGAATTTACGAGCCGATAAGTCGGAGGCGTAGCCGCCGAATGGGCGGGTAAAGAAGTTAGCCACGCCGAAACTCGCGGCCACTATGCCGGCTGTGTGAAGCTTTAAACCGAACCTGTTGCGTATCCAAAAAATAAAGAAGTTAAGTATTTGATCACAAAGATTTAAGCGATGTATTAGTGACGAAAATTAACCAAAAAGAAAGTTTTTTGGAATCAGATGACCTTAATTTAAATAAGTATTTAATTAAATTCATAACCTCTTGAAGTATTAAAGAAATTTTTTTATTATACTCCTGATGAATTTAATTAAAATCTCGCTGTATGTATCACTTTTTTTTGGTTATACCTATCGAAGAAGTATTCAGAGATGACGTTATTTAAGCACAATTGCACGCCCATGGAATATCCATAGATCAAGAAAAAGATCCATGTCCTGTAATTTGCTGCTGCATTTCGGAATACCTGCAGTTACGAATAGTAGATTCATACTTGGGTAAATAAGACGTAAAGTATGATCAAATTCTTGAAATGTGGTGATGCTTAGCAAAAATCTAAATGGCGTGAGGCATGACGTGATGGCAAAAACGATCAAGACTTACAAGTTATGTCGAAACTATATATGAATTTTTTCAAGGCGTGACTTAAGACGCCAAATTTATATAGATAGTAGTTAATACATATATAGAGAGATGTCTTTGTGTCGGTGTATTGAACAATTAATGGAAATTAATCCATTAATAATCTAAAATTTTCATATTGAATTAGATTAGATGTATCCTATAAAGAAATCTTTCATGCAATTTTCGTCATTTATTTTCGAAATAAGAATTGAATTCAAAATTTTCCTCCCCTTCAACTTGTAGTTAATGAATTCCCGCTTTCAATGAATGATTAGAATCATTAATATGTTAAATTTAATAAGTCATAAATTATATATTAAAAAAAACAAAAAAAACCCTCACACCTTAAGTATAACGCGTCATAACTCACCATAACGCACAATACTGCAAGCTATGGGCTTTAGCGTGACAACAAAGTCACGCCTCGACGTTATAACGCGTTTTTTAGAATCTTGATATTTAATTAGATATTGAATACAAATAAATATTTAAGTACACACCTTTGAGAATTTATCCTTTGGAGCTTGTCCGTCCTTTTGGATTTGAGCAAAGTTGCCATCAGGCAAATCTTGGCCATAAACCAAAACCAAAACCCCAACAATCAAATGAAACCACCCTGGAATAAAGAAAGCAATCCTCCAAGCCGTGAATGGCGTGGTTCCGAGCATCTGACTTATCACATGGAATAACACCGGCATCAACAGCTGAGTAACGCCCCCACCCACATCGCCCCACCCTGCCGACACCCCATTCACCACCCCAATTATCTTCCCATTGAACATCACACTCGTCCAGTACTGGCACGACACGAACGTCGCCAACGAGAACCCGATCATGAACCTGACAGCCACGTAGCCGCCAGCGTCCGCGATGAACGAGACGCTGAACACCACGGGGGCGGCCAGGAGGTTGATCACCGAGCAACCGTACCTCGGCCCGACAAGGTCGCAGAGCACCCCCATGACGAGGCGCGAGAGGATGCTGCCGGAGACGGAGGCGATCCCGGCGTTGGAGATGTCGGAGCGGGTGAGGTTGAGGTTGTCCCGGATGATGGGAACAAGAGGGGCGGCGGCGAAGGTGGAGATGACGCAAGTGCAGAAGGATAGCCATGAAAGATGGAAGGCTCTCATGTGGGGTTGTGCTAATGAAAAGATCTTCAGTTTTGTGGCTTTGTTTTCTGAATCCACCGGCAGAGCAAATGTCCGGCGAGGTGGGGCGGTGGTGGGGATGGATAGGGTAGTTTCTTGATTTTCTGGGATGGTGGATGAGGAAGCCATTGTTGTTTCTTGAGGTCTCCAAAGATGTGGGAAATTAATGAGTTAAGAAACGTAAAGAAGATATATATGTGTATATATATATAGGGTTTATATATGTATATATGATAAGGTAAGAAAGAGTAAGATGTAGGTGTGCTTATGAATGGGAGGTGTTAGAGCGTATTTATAGACATCAAGCAGGGTTTCGATAGTTGACTTTTTGTAATAAAAATTTATTCTTTGGTCACAGGGTTTTTTTGGGGTCGATAACTTACAAAATAGACGACACTCGTTTTTATCAACTAAAATTTTCTTTAACGTTTCATTTTATTTTTTGTTTTTTTTGTTGATTTACGGTACGATTTTGGATGACTTTGAGAAAAAATAATAATGTTTTCTCATAAATTTGTTTAATTTAGGCTTAATAATATAATATTTTTTATATAAAAAAAATTAAATATTTTGTTAGAATTCAATGATTATCTTATATATTTTAATACATTAAGAAAAAATAACCAATTACATATTTAATACTTCCTCCGTCCCAAAATAAGTGTCCACAATTGACTTGGCACACAGTTTTAGACATGCATAATTATTACCCCTTTTTGATATCAAATGACATCTTTACCCTTATTTAATATTTCTTTTTTTTCACAACTCTTATGTATTTGTGCATTAATTAAGGGTAAATGTGAGAATTTAGCTATCTACTTTTTGAAAGTGGACACTTATTTTGGGACAAACATTAATAGAAATGTAGATATTTATTTTGGGACGGAGGGAGTAATATAATTAAAACAAATTTATAGTAATAAAATAAATTTATAGTAATATAATATATTAATTAATATTAATACATGAAAAGTTCTGCATAAAAGGAATGTCTTACGCATACCAAATTGGTGGGTGTTAGAAGTCTGCAGCAGTAATATATGTTTTGTGCTTTGAAACTTATAAATTAAGAGATTTTTAAAATCTTGCATAAAATGATGATAACTTGTGCCTAATAATTTGTATTTAAAAGTTTTTTATATGTGTTTTATAATATAGTATAGATTTAAGTAAATAAATAAACTAACAATTATATGGTTATTGTTTATGCCAAAAATCTCACAAGGAAAATTTAAGGTAAATGTGGAGCTTGATCCAACCAAAGAAAGTAACAACAATAATCGTACGACTATAATAAAAATAAAGTAAATAAGACGAGAGAATTGGTGACGCGGAAAACCCCTAAAATGGGTAAAAACCGCGGACGAGTGTGAGTCGTCGTGCACTATAGACGTCAATCAGGGACGTCGTCCTTTAGAACAAGTGTTACAAGTGTAATATAATGTAGAACAATACGATAAAGTAAAGTCGGTCGTGCGTCGTGTGTATTTAGACTTCAGTCGTGCGTTGTACGACAAACAGCGTAAGGCTTTATGAACTTCAAGAGAGATTGAGCAAGCTTGAGAGTATCATTTGTGAGCTTCTAAGGTCTGAGAGTCAGATGTCCCCGAGTGAGATTTCCTCTTCGTATTTATAGTGCATTTTTCCGTTAGGATGTCTTTAATGTGTATCTTACACATTAATGAGATGACCTTTTTGACATTGATGATAGCGTCCGTTATGTCCGTTATGTCCGTTGCTATTGATGAAGGTTTCCGTTATGATCTTTAGTCATAAATATCCTTGAATCCTGCATTAAAACATGGTATAATGTATGTTGCCAATTAGTAACTGAAATCAAGTCGTACGACGGTATTCGTCGAATGGATGTTTGGTCGTCTAAAGAAAGAGCATCTACTATCTATTTGGTCGTGCGACACAGTAAGTTCTGACTGTTGGAATTCCTTACCTGTTGTCCAGCGTTAATCGTACGACAATGTACTATTGAAATTTTTACCCAAACAGTTTGCCCCCAAATTTAAAGTTCAAGCGGCAACTTTTTGAATTTTAAATTAAGACACGTGTCACAAAAGAGAAATCGAGAAATTTGCATAGAACCGAATCGGTTCATCTTCGACCAGATAATGACGTCATCTCCTGCAAAGTTAGCAATTTTACAGCTAATAAAGGACAGGTGTCATGCCCTCGTTGAGTATACTCGAGTAGCTGCCAAATACGAACAACACGTGTCAATATCATTGACCGTCGATTTTCTGGCGATTCGATTTCCAATTTCCAGTATAAATAAGGATTGCCCACAATCCATTCCTTTTTTGCGTTTTGTCCTACTAGAGAATACGTATCTACGACGAGATTTCCGAGAGACGAGAATCATTTTCATTCTAAATTCGAGGTTTTAGAACATTATTTAAGGTACGATTTCTCGTTTTTTCCCTCTGTGTCGATTTATGCATAAGAAATCCATAGCGAAAAAGCCTAGGAAAGCTTGGGATTTTCTTAGTTATTGGCGAGCGACGGTGAACATTCCCGATTTCCAAATGTCGAGTGAACCTGTTAGCATGTTTAAGGAAGATGAACATTTAGATTACTTCAAAAAATTAGCTAAGATTCCTGACGGGGTCAATCTGGTGACGCCGGAGGATTTAAAGCCGGATGAAGTTCCGATGGGATACAGTGTTTTATATGAGTATCCTTTTAAGATAGGTTTTTCCTGGCCATTTAGTCCTTTAGTCAGGGAATTTTTGGATGCGTTTGATTTAACGCCTGGACAATTGATGCCTCAATTCTGGCGGATTGTCCAGGTGGTCGATCGTCTTACAGCCGACTGGGGGGCTCCGTTTAACTTGAACGACCTCTTAACTACTTATAGCGTTCGAGCGGATAACTATCACAGATATAGTTTATTCCCTCGAACGAAAGGAGATACCGTACTGGTGCACAATACTGCGGTGAACGACTGTGGTTGGAAACGCCAGTACGTTTTCATCCAGGTAGCATCTGTGAGCGACGAGGACAGCCAATGGCTATCGTCCGGATGGAATGAGTCGGGTAGGTTTTCTTGTTTTGTCGTGCGTTTTTGTTTTAACGTCTTTCTGCGTTTTTGTCGTGCGTTTATTCTGACGTTTTTCTTTGTTTGACAGTGATCGACTTCAGCAGAGTGAAGCCAAGGAAAGATTCTCTTGATAAGATTCAGAGAATCTTAGATAGAAGTATTACTGATCGCTCGTTTTCCTCTCGATCAAACGACGAAGGAGACGAGGCTGTTTTTGTAACTGAGGTGACGTCTGTCGAGGGTTCTCCTAAAGAGGCAGAGAAGGAGAGGGAAGAAGAGAGAGAAGAAAACATGACTAGTAAGTCGCTTGACCATACCTTTTTTCGAGTATGTCGTACGTCTTTATATTTTTAACTTGCTCTCTTTTTTCAGAAGACGCAGCTGTAAAGTCGGTCGCCGCTAAGCGAGCCGAGCAACTGGAGCTCGCTCGTCAAGGGAGGGAGAAAGCGAAGAAAAGATCTGCCCCCTCCACGGGGGTAGATCCGAGACGTGTCCGAGGCAAGCAGCCTCGGTATTCGCCAAAGAAGACGGGCGATACCACCCTGTCGTCTCTTTCAGGGGCGACATTAGCGAAGGACACCGTTGCTGAGGTTGAGCTTGAAGGCTCGACCAAGGCGACGAAGGATGCTCCCTTGTCGGGGGTATCGGGCGTTGAGAAGCCTTCTTCCTCCTGTAAAGGTGAGGGAAAGAATAAAGAAAAGGTGGGAGAAATGACTTTCAAAGCCACTCTCCCAGCTGATTTCATGGTAAATGACGTTCTCGAAAGAGACGTTATTTTTCCACACTTGGCGAAGTTCCTCCTCCCAACCTTTTACGATCGCTATAAGGATTCTCGGGTCGAAGATACGGGAGCACATGCCGCTGGTCTTTCCTTCATGGTAAGCTTGTATTACTTTTTGTTTCCTTTGTTACTTATTTGTTATGATTTTTTAACCTTTTCTTTGTTTGTCGTGCAGGCTTTTCAAGCCTGTCTGAGCTTTTACGCTCAGACAGAAGGTCTTAGGGCGTCCTTCCCCAACGTCAAGAAAAGGGCTGACGAGGCTCTTGAGAGGGAGAAGATCGCCTTAGAGGCGGTCGAAGCTGAGAAGAAGAAGGTCGAGAGTCTCAAGACCAAACTTGTCGAGGCTCAAAGTGAGACGATCAAATTCAGGGACCATGTCCTTGAACTTGAGGCCTTAACGTCCAAGCTGGAGGTGGAGAAGATAAAGACTACTACTGCTGCTGCTGCCTCTGCTGATGAAGTTACGTCCCTCAAGAAGAAGGTCGAGGAGCTGGAGGGTGATGTCAGGGATTTGGAGGAAGAGAATAGGCAGATTGAAGCTTTCTCTCGTCTCACAGCCCGAGCTGCTTTGATGAGACGCCATCTGAGTGGGAAGAATCCCATGGTGTCGGTCGCCGAAGAGCTCAAAACTTATCTTGACACTGTGGGAACAGAAAGGGACCTCGACGAGGATGACGATCTGGAGGGAATCGACGGCGGAGGAGAGGTGGCGGCAGCAGGGACGGCGGTCATGCAGTAACGATCTGCCGTTACTCCTTCCTTGTTCTGAATCTTGGCCTTGTTATTGTCGATGGTGTCGCTGTTCTCGATCTTCGGAATAGTTTTGTCTTTTAAATATTTTATTAGGGGTCGGCCGTCTATGGTCGTTCCTTTTTATAATTACCTTTTGAACGACAAATGAAAGAATTCATTTCGCCCACTGACGCTTATTGTTTTGCTTTAAGTTTACACTTTATTGTATGTCGAGTAATCGAAGAAGATAAATAGTCATAGCATATCATACGTTTAACCATACTATCATCCATTGTAATGACTTTAATTGAGGTTTATCACCAACCAAAGGCAATCTAAATATCGAACGTAAAATGCAAAAGATTGACTCCTGACCGTAAACTTGCGATAGTGTGAGTATTACTCGACATAAAGGTTTTAACTAAGTCGTGCGTCTCTGCGAAAAACAACATTAGTGGGGTGGTCGTTAATTTGACCAACGACCATCAGACATCCAATCACAACACCATTTATAAAGTAATCCACTGAAGTCCTAGATCAACAAAAGGCAGTTTGTAATAATGATTTTCGATTCTAAGTACTGAACATCAAATGCAGAAATTAATCTTTGTAATTAATTACGATCGATCATATACGTGTGATCATATGAGTTTTAAATAAGTCGTGCGTCCCTGCGAAAAACAACATTAATGAAGTGGTCGCTGGTTTGACCAACGATCCTCCGATGCTTAAGTCAGTAATCTTTTTTAAGAAATAATCGAAGGAAATAAATATGAAATTTAAGAGAAATACCTCTTTAAATGAACTGTATTCGAGCTTCGTGGGATATCTCGACCATTGAGGGTTTGGATTTTATAAGCTCCCTTTACCCATGATGCTAGAGATTTGATAAGGACCTTCCCATTTAATGGAAAGCTTACCTGCATTGACCTCTTGAGTATTTTGAAATACTCGACGTAGAACGTAATCACCTTTTTGAAAAACTTTGATCTGGACATTTTTATTGAAATGTCGCTCGACCACTTGTTTCTGTGCCGCCATGCAAATGTGCGCAGCTTCTCTAAGCTCTTCTAAAATGTCAAGATCATAACTTAGGTCGATCAAGTTATGCTCAACGGACGTATGTCTTAAAGTCGGTAGTCGTGCCTCAATAGGTAACACAACTTCACATAAGGAAAAGAGAGTTTGTCCTGTAGACGTACGAGGTGTCATACGATTAGCCCATAGAACGGAAGGCAATTTTTTCCACCCACTTCCCCTTGGCAACTTTGAGTCTTTTCTTGATTGAATTGATGATAGTTTTATTACTTGACTTGGCTAAACCATTCAAATATGGATTTTCGAGGCGTCGATGTTACCAACTTGATGTTCCTTTCGTTACAAAATCTTCACGTTCGATCACTGATGAATTATGTCTCGTTGTCGTACGATATTTCAGATGGAATTCCAAACCTACAAATGATGTTAGTTTGAATAAAAGAAACGACTTCTTTGTCCCGAACCTGGGAGAAAGCCGCTGCTTCGACCCATTTAGAGAAATAATCTGTTAAAACTAAAATAAATAGCTTTTGCCCAGGGGCAGGTGGTAATTTCCCAACAATATCCATTCTCCACTTCATAAAGGGTCATGCGATCAACGTCGAGTGCAAAGGTTCAGAGGGTTTATGAGACATACCTGCGTGTCTTTGACATGCGTCGTATAACTGTACATACCTAATCGCATCTTGTCTTATCGTCGGCCAATAATAACCTTGTCTCGATATCCGGTTAGCTAAACTGCGGCTTCCGGAGTGATTTCCACATTCACCATCGTGCATATCCTGTAAAATTTTTGTGTACTTGTGCCTTGCTGGTGATACACCGCAAATTCAAACCAGTTGAAGATCGTCGATACAATTGTCCTCTGATCATAACGTACCTCGACGTTTTGAATCTAATTTTTCTCGCTTCCATTTTATCATCGGGCAATTGATCGTGCTCTAAGTAATTCCGAATGTCGTCCGACCAAGAATTTTTCCTTCAATTGGTGCGACCAAAATATTACCATCATCTTTGATGGATGAAATTGTAAGGTGAACTATTGGGACATTGTCAAACGTCGTTTGATTAAATGTTGACCCCAAATTGGCTAGTGCATCAGCTTGGGTATTCTGATCTCTTGGTATTTGCTCGATTACAAAGCGACCAAACTTCTTTGCTTTCTCCTTCACTATTTTATAATAAGCAATCATTCTTGCATCTTTTGCTGCAAATTCTCCATTAACTTGGTTAACAACTAAGGACGAGTCGCTCCGGACGTGCAAATGCGTTGCCCCCAAGTCGTGAGCAATTTTGATTCCTGCAATTAGTGCTTCATATTCTGCCTCATTATTTGTAGCTTTGAAATCGCACCGTATGGAGTATGAAGTATACTATTTTGCCCCCTTGTGGGGACTGTAGGACGACACCCAGGCCTGTTCCGCGTATGTTCGACGAACCATCAACGTCGAGTGTCCAAGTGGTGTCGTGCAAAGTCACCACAATTAACTCATCGGACGACATTGTGTTTTCCAGTTCTGGACTGAAATTTGAGACACAATCTGCTAAGACCTGCGATTTGATCGCTGTTTTGGGCTTGAAATCCATATCAAAATTGATGAGGTAAAAATTCCATTTAGCAAGTCGTCCTGTTAGTTCAGGTTTCCTTAATACCGACTTTAATGGAGAGTTAGTTACCACAATTATTGGATGTGATTCAAAATAACGTCGTAGCTTTTTAGCAGTCATGACTAACGAAAGTAAAAGTTCTTCAATAGACGCATACCTGGTTTCAGCGTCTAATAGAGTTTTACTTACATAGTAAATAGGCAGTTGTCGTCCGTCGGTTTCTCGTATAAGGACTGCACTTACCGAATTATTGCTAACAGCTAGGTAGAGTTGAAGAGTTTCACCTTTCTCAGGTTTAAAGAGGAAAGGAGGCGACATCATGAATTGTTTAAGTTGCTGCAACGCCTCTTTGTGCTTGTCAGTCCACTCGAACCCTTTATGTTTTTTCGCAGGACATTGTAAAATAAGTGACATCTGTCGGACGACTGAGAAATGAACCTGTTCAGCGCTGCTATACGTCTTGTGAGACGTTGGACTTCTTTAAAATTTCTGGGCAATTTTAATTCGACAATTTCTTTGATTTGATCTGGATTAGCTTTAATTCCTCGTCGTGTGACCATATAACCGAGAAATTTTCCAGCTCGAACTCCAAAGGAACATTTCGTCGGATTCAACTTCATCTTGTATTCACGCAAGATGTCGAATGACTGCTTCAAATGTCCGATATGATCGTCCGCATGTTTTGATTTGACAAGCATGTCATCGATGTATACTTCCATAGTATCACCCAAATGTTCTTTGAACATCATATTCACCAATCGTTGATATGTCGAACCTGCATTTTAAAGACCAAAAGGCATTACTTTGTAACAATAAATACCTTTATCCGTCATGAAGGTTGTTTTTTCCTGGTCGTCTGAATGCATCAATATCTGGTTATACCCAAAATATGCATCCATGAATGTGAGTAGCTCATGTCCTGCTTTAGCGTCGACCATGGAGTCGATATGTGGTAATGGAAATGGATCTTTCGGGCATGCTTTGTTAAGGTCTGTGAAATCGATGCAGTCTCGCCATTTGCCATTTTTCTTTTGTACAACTACAACATTAGCGAGCCAATCTGGATACTTGACTTCTCGTATTTTTCCATGTCTTCGTGCGTCCAAGCAAAACAATCATAGTGGTCCTGCAAAAAAGAATTTAATTGCTTTTTAAAGGAAGGGTCGAGCGTTGAACCTATGTAAACCATCTGGTCAGGCTTATCCTGGTTTAAGACGACAACTTCTAAGCGATAATCGTCGTTAGTCCCAGGAACGTCCTGGTTCTGTAATTGTTATACTATCTGTTTCGGGGGCTTCAAAGAGACTTTGTAACATTTCCTTGTAACTTTTCTTTCGCCTTTGATCTCTTGTACCTCCCCATTGCATGGGGAATTTCAAGGTTTGATGGTACGTCGAAGGTACAACTTTCATTTCTTGGATCCATGGTCGCCCAAGGATGACGTTATAAGCTGATGAACAGACGGCGACGTTGAACTTCGTCTGTCTGTTGATTCCTTTAGCATATACTGGTAGTGTGATTTCCCCCATGGTACTTGTAATTCCACCATTAAATCCAACGTGTGTAGTCGAACGTCGTGTAATCTCGGATTTGTCGATTCCCATTGCTTTCACAGGGGAATTGTGGATACTATTGGCTTCAATGATTCGATTAGTGATCTCAAATTTTGAGTTTCTTGGAATGCCATTATCCTGAAAAAAGAGAACACTCGAAGGAAAATGTTAGTACGTCGTAAGATTATCGAAGATTTTCTTTGGATGGGGCCCCACGGTGGGCACCAAACTGTTTATGCCAAAAATCTCACAAGGAAAATTTAAGGTAAATGTGGAGCTTGATCCAACCAAAGAAAGTAACAACAATAATCGTACGACTATAATAAAAATAAAGTAAATAAGACGAGAGAATTGGTGACGCGGAAAACCCCTAAAATGGGTAAAAACCGCGGACGAGTGTGAGTCGTCGTGCACTATAGACGTCAATCAGGGACGTCGTCCTTTAGAACAAGTGTTACAAGTGTAATATAATGTAGAACAATACGATAAAGTAAAGTCGGTCGTGCGTCGTGTGTATTTAGACTTCAGTCGTGCGTTGTACGACAAACAGCGTAAGGCTTTATGAACTTCAAGAGAGATTGAGCAAGCTTGAGAGTATCATTTGTGAGCTTCTAAGGTCTGAGAGTCAGATGTCCCCGAGTGAGATTTCCTCTTCGTATTTATAGTGCATTTTTCCGTTAGGATGTCTTTAATGTGTATCTTACACATTAATGAGATGACCTTTTTGACATTGATGATAGCGTCCGTTATGTCCGTTATGTCCGTTGCTATTGATGAAGGTTTCCGTTATGATCTTTAGTCATAAATATCCTTGAATCCTGCATTAAAACATGGTATAATGTATGTTGCCAATTAGTAACTGAAATCAAGTCGTACGACGGTATTCGTCGAATGGATGTTTGGTCGTCTAAAGAAAGAGCATCTACTATCTATTTGGTCGTGCGACACAGTAAGTTCTGACTGTTGGAATTCCTTACCTGTTGTCCAGCGTTAATCGTACGACAATGTACTATTGAAATTTTTACCCAAACAGTTTGCCCCCAAATTTAAAGTTCAAGCGGCAACTTTTTGAATTTTAAATTAAGACACGTGTCACAAAAGAGAAATCGAGAAATTTGCATAGAACCGAATCGGTTCATCTTCGACCAGATAATGACGTCATCTCCTGCAAAGTTAGCAATTTTACAGCTAATAAAGGACAGGTGTCATGCCCTCGTTGAGTATACTCGAGTAGCTGCCAAATACGAACAACACGTGTCAATATCATTGACCGTCGATTTTCTGGCGATTCGATTTCCAATTTCCAGTATAAATAAGGATTGCCCACAATCCATTCCTTTTTTGCGTTTTGTCCTACTAGAGAATACGTATCTACGACGAGATTTCCGAGAGACGAGAATCATTTTCATTCTAAATTCGAGGTTTTAGAACATTATTTAAGGTACGATTTCTCGTTTTTTCCCTCTGTGTCGATTTATGCATAAGAAATCCATAGCGAAAAAGCCTAGGAAAGCTTGGGATTTTCTTAGTTATTGGCGAGCGACGGTGAACATTCCCGATTTCCAAATGTCGAGTGAACCTGTTAGCATGTTTAAGGAAGATGAACATTTAGATTACTTCAAAAAATTAGCTAAGATTCCTGACGGGGTCAATCTGGTGACGCCGGAGGATTTAAAGCCGGATGAAGTTCCGATGGGATACAGTGTTTTATATGAGTATCCTTTTAAGATAGGTTTTTCCTGGCCATTTAGTCCTTTAGTCAGGGAATTTTTGGATGCGTTTGATTTAACGCCTGGACAATTGATGCCTCAATTCTGGCGGATTGTCCAGGTGGTCGATCGTCTTACAGCCGACTGGGGGGCTCCGTTTAACTTGAACGACCTCTTAACTACTTATAGCGTTCGAGCGGATAACTATCACAGATATAGTTTATTCCCTCGAACGAAAGGAGATACCGTACTGGTGCACAATACTGCGGTGAACGACTGTGGTTGGAAACGCCAGTACGTTTTCATCCAGGTAGCATCTGTGAGCGACGAGGACAGCCAATGGCTATCGTCCGGATGGAATGAGTCGGGTAGGTTTTCTTGTTTTGTCGTGCGTTTTTGTTTTAACGTCTTTCTGCGTTTTTGTCGTGCGTTTATTCTGACGTTTTTCTTTGTTTGACAGTGATCGACTTCAGCAGAGTGAAGCCAAGGAAAGATTCTCTTGATAAGATTCAGAGAATCTTAGATAGAAGTATTACTGATCGCTCGTTTTCCTCTCGATCAAACGACGAAGGAGACGAGGCTGTTTTTGTAACTGAGGTGACGTCTGTCGAGGGTTCTCCTAAAGAGGCAGAGAAGGAGAGGGAAGAAGAGAGAGAAGAAAACATGACTAGTAAGTCGCTTGACCATACCTTTTTTCGAGTATGTCGTACGTCTTTATATTTTTAACTTGCTCTCTTTTTTCAGAAGACGCAGCTGTAAAGTCGGTCGCCGCTAAGCGAGCCGAGCAACTGGAGCTCGCTCGTCAAGGGAGGGAGAAAGCGAAGAAAAGATCTGCCCCCTCCACGGGGGTAGATCCGAGACGTGTCCGAGGCAAGCAGCCTCGGTATTCGCCAAAGAAGACGGGCGATACCACCCTGTCGTCTCTTTCAGGGGCGACATTAGCGAAGGACACCGTTGCTGAGGTTGAGCTTGAAGGCTCGACCAAGGCGACGAAGGATGCTCCCTTGTCGGGGGTATCGGGCGTTGAGAAGCCTTCTTCCTCCTGTAAAGGTGAGGGAAAGAATAAAGAAAAGGTGGGAGAAATGACTTTCAAAGCCACTCTCCCAGCTGATTTCATGGTAAATGACGTTCTCGAAAGAGACGTTATTTTTCCACACTTGGCGAAGTTCCTCCTCCCAACCTTTTACGATCGCTATAAGGATTCTCGGGTCGAAGATACGGGAGCACATGCCGCTGGTCTTTCCTTCATGGTAAGCTTGTATTACTTTTTGTTTCCTTTGTTACTTATTTGTTATGATTTTTTAACCTTTTCTTTGTTTGTCGTGCAGGCTTTTCAAGCCTGTCTGAGCTTTTACGCTCAGACAGAAGGTCTTAGGGCGTCCTTCCCCAACGTCAAGAAAAGGGCTGACGAGGCTCTTGAGAGGGAGAAGATCGCCTTAGAGGCGGTCGAAGCTGAGAAGAAGAAGGTCGAGAGTCTCAAGACCAAACTTGTCGAGGCTCAAAGTGAGACGATCAAATTCAGGGACCATGTCCTTGAACTTGAGGCCTTAACGTCCAAGCTGGAGGTGGAGAAGATAAAGACTACTACTGCTGCTGCTGCCTCTGCTGATGAAGTTACGTCCCTCAAGAAGAAGGTCGAGGAGCTGGAGGGTGATGTCAGGGATTTGGAGGAAGAGAATAGGCAGATTGAAGCTTTCTCTCGTCTCACAGCCCGAGCTGCTTTGATGAGACGCCATCTGAGTGGGAAGAATCCCATGGTGTCGGTCGCCGAAGAGCTCAAAACTTATCTTGACACTGTGGGAACAGAAAGGGACCTCGACGAGGATGACGATCTGGAGGGAATCGACGGCGGAGGAGAGGTGGCGGCAGCAGGGACGGCGGTCATGCAGTAACGATCTGCCGTTACTCCTTCCTTGTTCTGAATCTTGGCCTTGTTATTGTCGATGGTGTCGCTGTTCTCGATCTTCGGAATAGTTTTGTCTTTTAAATATTTTATTAGGGGTCGGCCGTCTATGGTCGTTCCTTTTTATAATTACCTTTTGAACGACAAATGAAAGAATTCATTTCGCCCACTGACGCTTATTGTTTTGCTTTAAGTTTACACTTTATTGTATGTCGAGTAATCGAAGAAGATAAATAGTCATAGCATATCATACGTTTAACCATACTATCATCCATTGTAATGACTTTAATTGAGGTTTATCACCAACCAAAGGCAATCTAAATATCGAACGTAAAATGCAAAAGATTGACTCCTGACCGTAAACTTGCGATAGTGTGAGTATTACTCGACATAAAGGTTTTAACTAAGTCGTGCGTCTCTGCGAAAAACAACATTAGTGGGGTGGTCGTTAATTTGACCAACGACCATCAGACATCCAATCACAACACCATTTATAAAGTAATCCACTGAAGTCCTAGATCAACAAAAGGCAGTTTGTAATAATGATTTTCGATTCTAAGTACTGAACATCAAATGCAGAAATTAATCTTTGTAATTAATTACGATCGATCATATACGTGTGATCATATGAGTTTTAAATAAGTCGTGCGTCCCTGCGAAAAACAACATTAATGAAGTGGTCGCTGGTTTGACCAACGATCCTCCGATGCTTAAGTCAGTAATCTTTTTTAAGAAATAATCGAAGGAAATAAATATGAAATTTAAGAGAAATACCTCTTTAAATGAACTGTATTCGAGCTTCGTGGGATATCTCGACCATTGAGGGTTTGGATTTTATAAGCTCCCTTTACCCATGATGCTAGAGATTTGATAAGGACCTTCCCATTTAATGGAAAGCTTACCTGCATTGACCTCTTGAGTATTTTGAAATACTCGACGTAGAACGTAATCACCTTTTTGAAAAACTTTGATCTGGACATTTTTATTGAAATGTCGCTCGACCACTTGTTTCTGTGCCGCCATGCAAATGTGCGCAGCTTCTCTAAGCTCTTCTAAAATGTCAAGATCATAACTTAGGTCGATCAAGTTATGCTCAACGGACGTATGTCTTAAAGTCGGTAGTCGTGCCTCAATAGGTAACACAACTTCACATAAGGAAAAGAGAGTTTGTCCTGTAGACGTACGAGGTGTCATACGATTAGCCCATAGAACGGAAGGCAATTTTTTCCACCCACTTCCCCTTGGCAACTTTGAGTCTTTTCTTGATTGAATTGATGATAGTTTTATTACTTGACTTGGCTAAACCATTCAAATATGGATTTTCGAGGCGTCGATGTTACCAACTTGATGTTCCTTTCGTTACAAAATCTTCACGTTCGATCACTGATGAATTATGTCTCGTTGTCGTACGATATTTCAGATGGAATTCCAAACCTACAAATGATGTTAGTTTGAATAAAAGAAACGACTTCTTTGTCCCGAACCTGGGAGAAAGCCGCTGCTTCGACCCATTTAGAGAAATAATCTGTTAAAACTAAAATAAATAGCTTTTGCCCAGGGGCAGGTGGTAATTTCCCAACAATATCCATTCTCCACTTCATAAAGGGTCATGCGATCAACGTCGAGTGCAAAGGTTCAGAGGGTTTATGAGACATACCTGCGTGTCTTTGACATGCGTCGTATAACTGTACATACCTAATCGCATCTTGTCTTATCGTCGGCCAATAATAACCTTGTCTCGATATCCGGTTAGCTAAACTGCGGCTTCCGGAGTGATTTCCACATTCACCATCGTGCATATCCTGTAAAATTTTTGTGTACTTGTGCCTTGCTGGTGATACACCGCAAATTCAAACCAGTTGAAGATCGTCGATACAATTGTCCTCTGATCATAACGTACCTCGACGTTTTGAATCTAATTTTTCTCGCTTCCATTTTATCATCGGGCAATTGATCGTGCTCTAAGTAATTCCGAATGTCGTCCGACCAAGAATTTTTCCTTCAATTGGTGCGACCAAAATATTACCATCATCTTTGATGGATGAAATTGTAAGGTGAACTATTGGGACATTGTCAAACGTCGTTTGATTAAATGTTGACCCCAAATTGGCTAGTGCATCAGCTTGGGTATTCTGATCTCTTGGTATTTGCTCGATTACAAAGCGACCAAACTTCTTTGCTTTCTCCTTCACTATTTTATAATAAGCAATCATTCTTGCATCTTTTGCTGCAAATTCTCCATTAACTTGGTTAACAACTAAGGACGAGTCGCTCCGGACGTGCAAATGCGTTGCCCCCAAGTCGTGAGCAATTTTGATTCCTGCAATTAGTGCTTCATATTCTGCCTCATTATTTGTAGCTTTGAAATCGCACCGTATGGAGTATGAAGTATACTATTTTGCCCCCTTGTGGGGACTGTAGGACGACACCCAGGCCTGTTCCGCGTATGTTCGACGAACCATCAACGTCGAGTGTCCAAGTGGTGTCGTGCAAAGTCACCACAATTAACTCATCGGACGACATTGTGTTTTCCAGTTCTGGACTGAAATTTGAGACACAATCTGCTAAGACCTGCGATTTGATCGCTGTTTTGGGCTTGAAATCCATATCAAAATTGATGAGGTAAAAATTCCATTTAGCAAGTCGTCCTGTTAGTTCAGGTTTCCTTAATACCGACTTTAATGGAGAGTTAGTTACCACAATTATTGGATGTGATTCAAAATAACGTCGTAGCTTTTTAGCAGTCATGACTAACGAAAGTAAAAGTTCTTCAATAGACGCATACCTGGTTTCAGCGTCTAATAGAGTTTTACTTACATAGTAAATAGGCAGTTGTCGTCCGTCGGTTTCTCGTATAAGGACTGCACTTACCGAATTATTGCTAACAGCTAGGTAGAGTTGAAGAGTTTCACCTTTCTCAGGTTTAAAGAGGAAAGGAGGCGACATCATGAATTGTTTAAGTTGCTGCAACGCCTCTTTGTGCTTGTCAGTCCACTCGAACCCTTTATGTTTTTTCGCAGGACATTGTAAAATAAGTGACATCTGTCGGACGACTGAGAAATGAACCTGTTCAGCGCTGCTATACGTCTTGTGAGACGTTGGACTTCTTTAAAATTTCTGGGCAATTTTAATTCGACAATTTCTTTGATTTGATCTGGATTAGCTTTAATTCCTCGTCGTGTGACCATATAACCGAGAAATTTTCCAGCTCGAACTCCAAAGGAACATTTCGTCGGATTCAACTTCATCTTGTATTCACGCAAGATGTCGAATGACTGCTTCAAATGTCCGATATGATCGTCCGCATGTTTTGATTTGACAAGCATGTCATCGATGTATACTTCCATAGTATCACCCAAATGTTCTTTGAACATCATATTCACCAATCGTTGATATGTCGAACCTGCATTTTAAAGACCAAAAGGCATTACTTTGTAACAATAAATACCTTTATCCGTCATGAAGGTTGTTTTTTCCTGGTCGTCTGAATGCATCAATATCTGGTTATACCCAAAATATGCATCCATGAATGTGAGTAGCTCATGTCCTGCTTTAGCGTCGACCATGGAGTCGATATGTGGTAATGGAAATGGATCTTTCGGGCATGCTTTGTTAAGGTCTGTGAAATCGATGCAGTCTCGCCATTTGCCATTTTTCTTTTGTACAACTACAACATTAGCGAGCCAATCTGGATACTTGACTTCTCGTATTTTTCCATGTCTTCGTGCGTCCAAGCAAAACAATCATAGTGGTCCTGCAAAAAAGAATTTAATTGCTTTTTAAAGGAAGGGTCGAGCGTTGAACCTATGTAAACCATCTGGTCAGGCTTATCCTGGTTTAAGACGACAACTTCTAAGCGATAATCGTCGTTAGTCCCAGGAACGTCCTGGTTCTGTAATTGTTATACTATCTGTTTCGGGGGCTTCAAAGAGACTTTGTAACATTTCCTTGTAACTTTTCTTTCGCCTTTGATCTCTTGTACCTCCCCATTGCATGGGGAATTTCAAGGTTTGATGGTACGTCGAAGGTACAACTTTCATTTCTTGGATCCATGGTCGCCCAAGGATGACGTTATAAGCTGATGAACAGACGGCGACGTTGAACTTCGTCTGTCTGTTGATTCCTTTAGCATATACTGGTAGTGTGATTTCCCCCATGGTACTTGTAATTCCACCATTAAATCCAACGTGTGTAGTCGAACGTCGTGTAATCTCGGATTTGTCGATTCCCATTGCTTTCACAGGGGAATTGTGGATACTATTGGCTTCAATGATTCGATTAGTGATCTCAAATTTTGAGTTTCTTGGAATGCCATTATCCTGAAAAAAGAGAACACTCGAAGGAAAATGTTAGTACGTCGTAAGATTATCGAAGATTTTCTTTGGATGGGGCCCCACGGTGGGCACCAAACTGTTTATGCCAAAAATCTCACAAGGAAAATTTAAGGTAAATGTGGAGCTTGATCCAACCAAAGAAAGTAACAACAATAATCGTACGACTATAATAAAAATAAAGTAAATAAGACGAGAGAATTGGTGACGCGGAAAACCCCTAAAATGGGTAAAAACCGCGGACGAGTGTGAGTCGTCGTGCACTATAGACGTCAATCAGGGACGTCGTCCTTTAGAACAAGTGTTACAAGTGTAATATAATGTAGAACAATACGATAAAGTAAAGTCGGTCGTGCGTCGTGTGTATTTAGACTTCAGTCGTGCGTTGTACGACAAACAGCGTAAGGCTTTATGAACTTCAAGAGAGATTGAGCAAGCTTGAGAGTATCATTTGTGAGCTTCTAAGGTCTGAGAGTCAGATGTCCCCGAGTGAGATTTCCTCTTCGTATTTATAGTGCATTTTTCCGTTAGGATGTCTTTAATGTGTATCTTACACATTAATGAGATGACCTTTTTGACATTGATGATAGCGTCCGTTATGTCCGTTATGTCCGTTGCTATTGATGAAGGTTTCCGTTATGATCTTTAGTCATAAATATCCTTGAATCCTGCATTAAAACATGGTATAATGTATGTTGCCAATTAGTAACTGAAATCAAGTCGTACGACGGTATTCGTCGAATGGATGTTTGGTCGTCTAAAGAAAGAGCATCTACTATCTATTTGGTCGTGCGACACAATAAGTTCTGACTGTTGGAATTCCTTACCTGTTGTCCAGCGTTAATCGTACGACAATGTACTATTGAAATTTTTACCCAAACAGTTTGCCCCCAAATTTAAAGTTCAAGCGGCAACTTTTTGAATTTTAAATTAAGACACGTGTCACAAAAGAGAAATCGAGAAATTTGCATAGAACCGAATCGGTTCATCTTCGACCAGATAATGACGTCATCTCCTGCAAAGTTAGCAATTTTACAGCTAATAAAGGACAGGTGTCATGCCCTCGTTGAGTATACTCGAGTAGCTGCCAAATACGAACAACACGTGTCAATATCATTGACCGTCGATTTTCTGGCGATTCGATTTCCAATTTCCAGTATAAATAAGGATTGCCCACAATCCATTCCTTTTTTGCGTTTTGTCCTACTAGAGAATACGTATCTACGACGAGATTTCCGAGAGACGAGAATCATTTTCATTCTAAATTCGAGGTTTTAGAACATTATTTAAGGTACGATTTCTCGTTTTTTCCCTCTGTGTCGATTTATGCATAAGAAATCCATAGCGAAAAAGCCTAGGAAAGCTTGGGATTTTCTTAGTTATTGGCGAGCGACGGTGAACATTCCCGATTTCCAAATGTCGAGTGAACCTGTTAGCATGTTTAAGGAAGATGAACATTTAGATTACTTCAAAAAATTAGCTAAGATTCCTGACGGGGTCAATCTGGTGACGCCGGAGGATTTAAAGCCGGATGAAGTTCCGATGGGATACAGTGTTTTATACGAGTATCCTTTTAAGATAGGTTTTTCCTGGCCATTTAGTCCTTTAGTCAGGGAATTTTTGGATGTGTTTGATTTAACGCCTGGACAATTGATGCCTCAATTCTGGCGGATTGTCCAGGTGGTCGATCGTCTTACAGCCGACTGGGGGGCTCCGTTTAACTTGAACGACCTCTTAACTGCTTATAGCGTTCGAGCGGATAACTATCACAGATATAGTTTATTCCCTCGAACGAAAGGAGATACCGTACTGGTGCACAATACTGCGGTGAACGACTGTGGTTGGAAACGCCAGTACGTTTTCATCCAGGTAGCATCTGTGAGCGACGAGGACAGCCAATGGCTATCGTCCGGATGGAATGAGTCGGGTAGGTTTTCTTGTTTTGTCGTGCGTTTTTGTTTTAACGTCTTTCTGCGTTTTTGTCGTGCGTTTATTCTGACGTTTTTCTTTGTTTGACAGTGATCGACTTCAGCAGAGTGAAGCCAAGGAAAGATTCTCTTGATAAGATTCAGAGAATCTTAGATAGAAGTATTACTGATCGCTCGTTTTCCTCTCGATCAAACGACGAAGGAGACGAGGCTGTTTTTGTAACTGAGGTGACGTCTAACCAACATTTTGCTAAAAGTTAAAATAGAACTTATTCAAAACCAAGATGTAGTGAATTATGGATTTGGTCCCTATGCTTTAGCGAAAAATTATGATTAACGTATCTAAATTTAAAAAAAAATATATGGATTTGTTTTATATGGTTGTCATTTTTGCAATACTATGGTCTCTTTTTCTAACTTTGTTAACATTTTTTTTGAACGACAAGTTAACACACGCACACGTTCCCGGGGTATCCGGGCTCCCATTTAAGGGTGTCACCCGACTAATCCCCGTCAATCACGACCCAGCCCAATTAAGGGTACCACTATGTGGCAGACCCATGATCATGGATGTCACAGGATGCTCACCACGGGGGTCGAACCTGGGTAGTCAGGGATACCATCGACTGACCCCCCCCGGGATGTTACCTTACCATTGGGCTACAACATGAAGGACGCGTTTGGTTTTCCGGAATGGATTGGAATTGGAGGGATTTGGATTTCAAATCCATTCCAATCCATGTTTGGTTTGCAATATTGTCCGGATTTGAAATCCCTCCAACATAGAATTTTGAAATCCCAAAGAAATGACTAGGATTTCAAGGGACTTTGTAGGATTTGTATATAATTATGTTTAAAACTATGTTTAAAACACTTGTTTTCTAATACTCAATTAAATAAAAGGTATTTTAATTACTTTTGTATTTTTTTTATAATTTTTTTAATGATTAAAAAAATGGAATTCAAATCTATTCCAATCCTACAAACCAAACACACAAAATGATTCCAAATTCAAATATCTCCAAATCCAAATCTTTACTGGAAATCCAACCCATTACATTTCAATCCGCAAATATAATTTCTCATATATATAATTTCTCATGTTATTTTATATTTATGTGTGTGTGTGTGTGTATATATATATATATATAGAGAGAGAGAGAGAGGGGGGGGGGATCAAATGAGAACGGTACATATTTAAAAGAACATGAGAACGACAAATCACATACAAAATCATAAGTGATTTTACATGTGATTCCTGCAACCTTAAGTCACGGTAAAAGTCGTCCACGTACCGTGATTCCTGCAAACTTCCCCGCTAATGTAAAATCACTTATGATTTTGCATATGATTTTTCGTTCTCATGTTCTTTTAAATAGGTATAGTTCTCGTTTGATCTCGACTATATATATATATATATATAGGGTCAGGTTCATTTGTTAACCACATTTTTTGTGTTAACTCTATGAACCATTATAAGCCCTTGATCATGGAAATCAATGGTTGAGATTGAATATCTTTTAAAAGTCTTAATAAATGCATAATTAATGAAAAATTAGGAGTGAACTATAGTGATAAGGGTATTTTGGGAAAAAAAAAACATTATGTCCTTATTCTCTCTTAATTAATGTTTCCTTCAAAAGAATTTAACCCCCGGTTCATTAGTGTTCATGAATCTGCATGTATTTGAACATTATTCTTCCAAAAAAATCGTAACCCCTGGTTCATGTATTTTCATATGAAGAAATACGAACATTATTAGTTTTAAATATAATATTCATATGAAGAAATATGAACAATATATTACTTTTAAATATCATATTCATATGAAGAAATATGAACATGTTGCCTACTCTGTTGTTCTCATGTTCGATTCCCTGGGTTACTATTTGATCTTGATTTTCTCCATCCATATTGAGAGGTTCCGGTATCCAAAAAAAAATCACCAATCAAACTACTATTGACGTCATTCTGTATACTTGAATCCATACCATTGAATGTCTTTGTTTCTTTCATGACAGACATGTTCATCTCGTTGGAAGAATAATTATTAATATCGGCCAAATTTCTCCAAAAGATCGACAATACGATATACGGATTTAACCAAGCATAAATAAATCTACTAACAAATCATGTCTAGCTCAGTTGGTTTCCTCAAGGGCAGTAACATCCTAGGGGGTTGTGGATGGTATCCCAATCTACCCGGGATCGAATCCAATGGGAGTCAATTTGAGGGCATGAGGAGTACCCAGTCCTTGGGTCGGTCCAGTCGTTGACTAGGCTGCCCCCCAGCCCAATCTTAGACTGTGGTTGGGCTCTAGGTTCAGCGTAAGCTGGGTCGGGACAGCAGCGGATTAGTAGGCTGCCCGTGGATGCCCGATACCGCCGGGGAGGTGTGCGTGCGTGTGTGTGTGTGTGTGTGTGTTTGTGGTAGTTGTTCGTTGGTTCGATGCCGCTATGCCTTCAAAAAAATTTGAACAAATCTACTATAACAATATTGAAATGATTCAAAAAAAATTATGAAAAAGGTTAAAAAATTGTTTGAATCTTCATTTTTGTAACTCCCATACAATTAATTACAAATGATTACATATCAAAATGATGTTAATACCCTTTTGTTTAGCAGCACTTGTGGCCACTGGAGATAAACTCAGGGTTGCACGCTTTAGCAGCTGGGCCAAAGGCCCTAATTGCCGAGGATTAGTCTGGGTCATAGGCCCAGGATACCCTTTCCAAAAAAAAACCTTTTGTATTAAATAAATAAATGGATAAAAATCAAGAAACCTTGCAATCCTATTGGTTGATCAAGGTTCACATAATTAGCAAGAAATACAAGGTTACCAAATGATCTCCTTCTATATATATATATATATAGAGAGAGAGAGAGAGAGAGAGAGAGAGAGGTGGGTTCAAATGAAAACTCATATTTCATTGTGCATATGAGGACAAATCTTAACCATTGATCAAAACTCAGAAAACTAATCAATGGTTAATACATAATAAGGTTAATTGAAAAATGATTAAGAACAAAATTGTAATTTTGAATAAACGCCTACTTTCTTTGACTTTTTATTTTTATTTTTAATTAAAAGAAAATTACTCCCTTAAACTTTAAAATAATTTATCTTAAAAATTACTAATCTTTTAATCAAAAAAATGAGAATTTCGTGCTATTCGAAATGACATCCATCTCGATATAGTTTTTTTCGTTTTAACCATTTTTTACGTGAAATTCTATATACGTGTTATATTCATTATGAATATGTAACACCCCAAAAATTAGGATAAACAAAAAATTTCATAAAAGGGAAACATGGTAATCAATATGTCATAGCATGAGCTCTTCCCAAACTTGGGAGAAACCCTAGAAATGGATGGAGGAGGAAGATGATCTTGAAGCTTGAGATCCTTGGTTGAAGTCCTTGGGTTGAGGATGCTTGATTCTTGCAATAAATGAGGTAGATTAGTGGTTAAAAGGGTTAGGGTTCGGTTTTGGGAGGGAGTAAATGAAGTGAGAGTTTGAGAGAAATGAGGTTGAAGTGTGATAAGTGAAATGGGCTGAAAACCCCTTTTAAATTCGTCAGACCAATGTCGCGGGTTGTGCCGCGGGTGTTACCCGCGTGGTAAGTCGCGAAACCCACTGTCTTACCCGCGGACAGTGCACTTCGCGGGTTGTGCCGCGGGTGTTACCCGCGTGGTAAGTCGCGAAACCCACTGCCTCTTGCCTTTTTCCTTAAATCAAAAATAGGAGTGTTACAATCCTCCCCACCTAACAAGGATTTTGTCCCCGAAATTACGACTGATCAAACAATTTCGGGTACCTCCTTTTCATATCTTCCTCCGACTCCCACGTCACGTTCGTTCCCCGATGATGTTTCCATTGGACCTTTACCATAGTCACTTTCTTGTGTCGTAATTATTTCGTCTTAGCCTCTAGTATAGCTTCCGGATCCTCCACGCATCGGTTGCCGTTGTCCACCCGAATCTCTGATAACGGTATAACGCTCTCCTCTTCCGCCAAGCATTTACGAAGGTAGCATACGTGAAAGGTAGGGTGGATCCCGTTCATCTCCGGTGGCAATTCTAGTCTATAAGCTTAGAGTCAATCTTTTCCAAAATTGTGAAGGGTCCAAGGAAACGAGGACTAAGCTTCCCGCGCTTCCCGAACCGAATGATCCCCTTCCATGGTGACACCTTCAACATGACCCGCTCCCCCACTTGGAACTCGATCGGTCTCCTTTTCTTATCCGCATAGCTCTTTTGACGATCTTGCGCCGCTTTCAAACGTTCTCGAATGCCTTTGACCTTGTCTGCCGTCGCTTGAACTATCTCCGGTCCCGCAAACTGCTTTTCTCCCGCCTCGAGCCAACACACCGGTGTTCTACATTTTCGCCCGTAGAGTGCCTCGAATGGTGTCATCCCAATGCTCGAGTGATAACTATTGTTGTAAGTGAGTTCCACTAACGGCAAGTGGGAATCCCAGCTTCCTCCAAAGTCTATGACGCAAGACCGAAGCATGTCCTCAAGAGTTTGGATGGTCCTTTCGCTTTGTCCGTCGGTTTGAGGATGATAGGCCGTGCTCAACTTGACTCTTGTCCCCAATTTCCTTTGCAATCCATCCCAAAACTTATAGGTGAATCGACTATCCCGATCCGAAACTATGGATAGTGGAACACCGTGTCGCGATATCACCTCATCTATGTACAACTTGGCCAATTTATCCATGGTCAATGTCTCCCGCATTGCTAAAAAGTGCGCGCTCTTCGTGAGTAAATCCACTACCACCCAAATCGTATCGTGACCCTTTAAAGTCTTCGGCAACTTGGTGACGAAGTCCATTGTGATGTGTTCCCACTTCCATTCTGGGATGGCTAAAGGTTGCAAACTTCCATAAGGCCTTTGATGTTCTGCCTTGACTTGAAGGCATGTGACGCACCTCTCCACGTACTTGGCTACATAGAGCTTCATTACCGGCCACCAATAATGAATTTCAAGTCCCTATACATCTTGGTACTACCGGGATGTATGGAGTATTTGGTCTTGTGAGCTTCCGCCAAAAGTAGCTCTCGATTCCCTCCAATTCTCGGTACCCAAATCCTCCTTTGGAAAAGTTTAAGGCCGTGACTATCTTCCGTTAGTGTTTCCCATTGTTTCACCATGACTTCGTCTTTAAGGTTTTCCTCTCGAAGTGCCTCCACTTGACTCCTCTTGATACCCTCCACTAGACTCGACTTGACGTCAATTCTAGTAAGTGTTATTTTGGCTTCACTCCCGTAACTCTTTCGGCTCAACGCATTCGCCACTACATTGGCCTTACCGGGATGGTACAACAACTCACAATCATAATCCTTCAAAAGCTCTACCCACCTTCGTTGTTGCATGTTGAGGTCCTTTTGGTCAAAGATGTACTTCAAGCTTTTATGGTCGGTAAATAGGGTACACCTCGTCCCATAAAGGTAATATCACCAAAGCTTTAAGGCAAATACCACCGCCGCTAGTTCCAAATCGTGCGTAGGGTAATTCTTCTCGTGATCCTTGAGTTGCCGTGAAGCGTACGCGATCACTTTTCCCCTTTGCATCAATACACAACCAAGACCCAATTTAGAGGCGTCGCTATACACCACAAAGTCTTCGGAACCCTCGGGTAGGGAGAGGATCGGTGCTTCGCATAATTTTATTTGGATAGTCCGGAATGCTTCCTCTTGAGTTTCGGTCCACAAGAATTTAACATTCTTTCTTGTCAGCGACGTGAGCGGAGAGGCGATCTTCGAGAAGTCTTGAATAAATCACCGGTAGTAGCGAGCCAAACCCAAGAAACTCCTTATCTCTGATGGACTCGTTGGTGGTTCCCAATTCATCATTGCCTCGATCTTTGTCGGATCCACCTTTACTCCATCCTTTGACACCACATGGCCCAAGAACTGGACTTCTTGCAACCAAAATTCGCACTTCGAAAACTTTGCAAACAACCTTTCCTTTCGAAGGACTTCCAAGACCTATCTCAAGTGTTGTCGGTGCTCCGCTTCGTCATGAGAGTAAATCAGAATATCGTCGATGAAGACTATGACAGATCTGTCCAATAGTGGTCGACATACACGGTTCATCAAGTCCATGAAAACGGCCGGTGCATTAGTCAACCCAAAAGGCATGACTAAGAATTCGTAGTGGCCATATCTAGTCCGGAACACCGTCTTTGGAATATCGCTCTCCTTCACCCTCACTTGATGGTAGCCCGATCGCAAGTCTATCTTAGAGAAGCATCCCGCTCCTTGGAGTTGATCGAAGAGGTCGTCGATCCAGGGAAGTGGATACTTATTCTTCACAGTAACCTTGTTGAGTTCGCGGTAGTCGATGCACATCCGCATCGACCCGTCCTTCTTCACAAATAGGACTGGAGCTCCCCACGGCGACGAGCTCGGTCATATGAATCCCTTCTCGAGAAGTTCTTGAAGTTGCGTCATCATTTCTTGCATTTCTGTCGGGGCTAGACGGTAAGGAGCACGAGCTATCAGAGCTGCTCCCGGAGTGAGGTCGATGTGGAACTCTACCTGTCGCTCCGGTGGTAGTCCGGGTAGGTCTTCCGGAAAGACGTCCGGGTATTCTCGCACCACGTCCACATCTTCTACCCTTCTCTTTTCTAACTTCGCGTCGATTACGTAGGCCAAATACGATGCACATCCCTTGACTAGGCTCTTTCGTGCCTTGAGGGACGAGATGATCATACTGGCTTTTCGGTTCTTCTCCCCGTAGATAATCACCTCGCCACCAACCGACAAGGGTATCCTAATCAGCTTTTTGAAACAGAAAATACCGGCGTCATACTTGGATAACCAATCCATCCCAACAATTACGTCAAACTCCCCGATGTCCGTCGGTAACAAGTTTATTTCAAAGGACTCACCATCTAAACTTAAGGTACACCCAAAGTAGCATTCCTGAACTATCAACTGTTCCCCGTTGGCTACCTCTACTACTAACGCATCACGCAACAAACTAGGAGGTGTAGTGAATTTCTTGCAGAAAGATGAAGATACAGATGATCGGTTTGCACCCGAATCAAATAAAACACGGGTAGGTAGAGAGTTTACTAAGAACGTACCCGAAACTACATCCGTCGTCTCCCTCGCCTCATCAGCCGTCATTTGGAAGGCCCGACTTGGCGCCTTTGGTTGGGTCTCCTTCTTCGGTATTGACACACCCGGAGCTCCTTGACGACCCATTGCTAATTTCGGGCAATACCGCTTGAGGTGCCCCGGTTCATTACACCCATAACAGACTCCTTGTCGGGAATAACAATCCTTACTCAAGTGGCCTTTCCAACCACAGTTGGAACATTCGATGGAGTTGGACAAGGATCTCTGACTGCAGGGCCCGAAATGTTTACACTTACACCTAAAGAACCACTGTGCCTCGCGTTTCGGCTCTACACTCCTTCCCCCGATGAAGGGTTTGGATGGTCGCACGGGCCCGGTCGGACCTTCCTATTTCCTCTTCTCTCCTTGTTGTTTCCTTTCCTCCTTGTCTTCCATCACGTCATCCTCTACCTGCTGGGAGGCCTCGATCACATCTTGCAAGGTGGTCTTGTGGGCATTTCTCACGTCCGTCTTCATATTCGCCGGTAACCCCCTCATAAACCACTTTATCTTCGACTCTTCATCTCTTGCCACATGCTCCACTAAGCTGAGCTTGTCCATAAATTGTTTCGCATAGTCGGCAACGGTCAAGTTTCCCTTCTTTAGATTTTGGAGCTCTTCTTCTATCTTATCGAGCGCTCTCGCATTGCAAAATTTCTCCATAAGCTTCTTCTTGAAGGTTGGCCAAGTGATCTTGGCCAAAACCTCCAGCGTCAACACCCTTCTAGTGATGTTCCACCAAGTTAACGCGTCCCCTTGGAGCAATTGGGACGCAAACTTGACCCGTTGATTATTTGCGCACTCACTCAGCTCAAAAGCCATTTCTACTTCTTAAATCCATTTCATACACGCAAACGGATCGGTTGTCCCGGAAAATTCCGGAGCTCTGCTACATAGGAATGACTTGAAGGAACAACCCCCTTCCTTCTTCTTCTCGGCCCGGATAGCATGTTCTTCTGTCCCAAATGCGGTATCAGCTCCGCCCGATCCCATCACTGCATTGTCCCCCACCGTCTCATGTCTTCGATTGCTTGCATCCCTGTCTTCTAAGACCTTCATCAATTTCCCATCCCGTTTGTCCATCGCGGAATTCATCATCTGCATAATGCTTGCCAATAGAACTGACTGAGGGTCCGCTTCTTGAATGACCGGATCCTCGGCTTCCAAGTTTACTTGAGGAATTTCGTATACGATCCCCTCCAGCATTCTGGGAATCGGTGGAATAACTTGGTTTACTGTCGGGTTTGCTTGCCTCACAGTTCCCGGGGCGGTCACACTTGCCTCATTCGCATCATCGGCCGTTCCAACCCGACTCCTTGTGTTTACCATGGTGAACTGTCACACACGGCAAAGAGTCGTACTGGTTAATTCTTTAAAAGATAGGCGGTTCACTACGTACTACTACAATGATTAATCATCATAACAACAATTTCAAGCATGCTCACGTAATCATAAATTCATAACAACACTGGCCAAGTGAGATTGTGAACGTATCTTACATGAGAACCCTCGTTTCCATCGTCATAAATTTCAATCAATGCAATTCTGTAATCCTAATAATCTCCCCACCTAAGAATGCTCTACCCATATGGACAGTGATACTAAATGCTCAACCAGGTTAAGTCTAGGTATGCTACAGTCGACACCTAGTTCACTTAAACTAGAGCTTTGATACCAACTTGTAACACCCCAAAAATTAGGATAAACAAAAATTTCCATAAAAGGGAAACATGGTAATCAATATGCCATAGCATGAGCTCTTCCCAAAAAGGGAGACAATAACGCCTGTTAAAATCACAAGTTTGTAATGAATAACGATATAAGGGAACACAACCCTTTAATCTAAATCCTAACTAGGAACAAGATTAATACAAGTTGTAATCCAATCCAAAATAAGCTTTCTAACCAAAGCGTCCCAAAAATGTCCCCAAGCTCACATCTAAGGCATCTACACCTTCTTGACGGTCGCGCCGCTAAAACCTGAGATACATATCAAACCAAACAAATGTTAGGCCAAACGGGCCTAGTGAGTTGTACAAAAGCATGGCATGACATTTGATAAACATGAAATAGCATAATTAACGACTCGGTCCACATGGTCATACTGGAATCAATGGGGGAGATCCATCACACCAATGAGTTTTACCTCAAGTCAATGCACCTTGGGTGTTGTTCTTCCGACAACACCTAAAGGCCCGACACACCGTCCCGGTGGCGGGGGCATTAGGCACATACCGTCCCGGTGGCACCTAAGGCTACATCCTCCTGGCACATACCCACGGTTCCTCCAACATACATATATATATATATATATATATATTTCCATTTCCGTACATATCTCGCATCAACAAGAAACATATATAAAGATTTGCATGACTTCAATCCCATGATAGGCCCAAAACACCCAAGCATGTAGGTTTAATCAACAATCTTCACATAATCCATGATATTAACCATCATAACCAATAATAACGATGTTAACACCACCATGACTCCATGTAAATATCTCAAGAGTCAAAACCCCCAAATACTCATGAAAATAGCATTTAGGTCAAACTTATCAGGTGATCAGATTTATGCATACATAACAAGTAGTACAAGTAAACACTTAAGATATGTATCACATTTAAAGATTTTGGTAAAGAAAACTCACAATCTAGGTTTTATAGCAAAACCCTAGAAACTTGGGAGAAACCCTAGAAATGGATGGAGGAGGAAGATGATCTTGAAGCTTGAGATCCTTGGTTGAAGTCCTTGGGTTGAGGATGCTTGATTCTTGCAATAAATGAGGAAGATTAGTGGTTGAAAGGGTTAGGGTTCGGTTTTGGGATGGAGTAAATGAAGAGAGAGTTTGAGAGAAATGAGGTTGAAGTGTGATAAGTGAAATGGGCTGAAAACCCCTTTTAAATTTGTCAGACCAATGTCGCGGGTTGTGTCGCGGGTGTTACCCGCGTGGTAAGTCGCGAAACCCACTGCCTCTTGCCTTTTTCCTTAAATCAAAAATCGGAGTGTTACAGAATATGCATGCACGTCTTCGGGTGTCCACATTCACTATGAATAACAAAGGTGAACGTTCATTCACTATTCATGATGAATAATACAATATTCAGATTTTTTTTCGTTTTAACCGTTTTTTACGTGAAATTCTATATATGTGCTATATTCATTATGAATATGCATGGACATCCTCGGATGTCCATATTCAGTATGAATAACAAAGGTGGTTATGCATTCACTATTCATGATGAATAATACGGTATTCAGGATGAATAATACAATATTTAAGATGAATAATACACGAATCCATAATTCATGTATTATTTATCATTAATCGTATATTATTCACCATGAATGTTCTATTATTCATCCTGAATTATACTTTATTCATGATGAATAATATATGAATGACCCGTGAAGGTGTGTAGACACATGGCGCACTCTCTTTTGTTTCCCAATTCACAACCGAAATTTGGTTTAATTCATTATGAATATGTATGTGTATCCCTGGATGTCCCTAATTCTGTATGAATAATAAATGTGAACGTTCATTCATTATTCATGATGAATAATATAGTATTCAGGATAAATTACATAACATTCATGACGAATAATACACGAATTCATAAATCGTGAATTATTCACCATGAATGTTGTATTATTCATCCTGAATGATACATTATTCATGATGAATAACACATGAATGACCTGTGAAGATGTGGAGACGTGACGCATTCTCTTTTGTTCTCCGATTCACAACAGAATTACTCGATAGGTTCTTGATTCGTCTTGATGGGTGTTGGGTTATGGTGCTGAAGAAACATGATGTCTTACGACGTTGAAGAAAGTGTTGAAGAAGGTGATGTCGAGTTACATACTTACGGTG
Organism: Arctium lappa; assembly: GCA_023525745.1. Lineage (NCBI taxonomy): Eukaryota > Viridiplantae > Streptophyta > Magnoliopsida > Asterales > Asteraceae > Arctium > Arctium lappa. The sequence goes on along the minus strand of CM042056.1, from coordinate 11,499,753 downwards.
TCGAGGCGTTGTACAAACTTGAATGTACATAAATATTCATAATAAATATAACACATATATAACATTTCACGTAAAAATGGTTAAAACGACAAAAAAAACTATATCGAGATGGATGTCATATCGAAGAGCACAAAATTCTCCTTTTTTAATGTAATTTGTTTGATTAAAATATTACTCCCCCCGTCCCAAAATAAATGTCCACAATGAAAAAGGCACACAGTTTTAGGAGTGTGTAATTATTACACTATTTAATTAACCAAAGTACAATTTTATCCTTAATTATAGAGATAGAATTTTTCTCCATCACATAATTAAGGGTAGAATGGGAAAGTGGAAATTTACTTTTGAAAGTGGACATATATTTTGGGACAAACAAAAATAGTAATGTAGACACTTATTTTGGGACGGAGGGAGTAATAATTTTTAAGATAATTTATTTTAAACTTTATTTGGGTAAAAAAATTTTGTAAAAAATTTTAATTAAAAAAGAAAATAAAAGGTCAAATATGGTAGGCGTATGTTTAAATTTTCTTTCATTTTTACCCCTAAGCATTTTAAAATTAAAATCCTTATTTAATATGAGTTGTTGGATCACAAGAGATCGAGTGGTTAAGATTTGTTCTCACGTGCACAATGAAAAATGAGTTTTTATTTGAACTTTTTTCTCTGTCTATCTATCTATCTATCTATCTATCTATCTATATATATATATATAGGGTTTGGTTCACGTGAGACCACCCTGTTTTCGTGAGACCGGTGAGACCAGAAAATAACACTAAAACTTCACAATGATTCATTGTGAAGGAACGAAAAACAGCAAACCTTCACAACAAAAACACTGTGAAGCTTTACCTTTACAATACCTTCACAGTATTTTGCTGTGAAGGTTTAGTGTTATTTTGGTGGTCTCACGGGTCTCACGGAAATAGTCTGGTCTCACATGATCCCAAGTCTATATATATATATATTCATATTAATATTTTAATAATAATATCATTAAAAAAAATAAATTACAATTTGGTCCTTGATGTTTTTATGCTTAAACAAAAATAAGAAGAAAAAAAAAAGAAATATTGCAAAAGGAGAGGAAAAAAACACGGTTGGACGAAAATGCCCCTGACTTAAGAAAAAATTTAACGGAGTTAACGACGAGGGACTACTTTCAAAGCAAAATGCAAACCATAGGCCGATAATTGCAGTTTTTGAACCACAGGGACCACTTTCAAAGAAAGTGGTAAACCACAGGGACCAAAACTGTAGTTTACTCTTATAAAAATGATAAATAATTACTAAAACTAAATAATTATCTTAAACTAATTAAGAAACAAAATAATCAAATAAACAAATAAATGCAATTCATTCGGGACCCGTTAGGACATGCCCCCGACCCAGCACGCGACCCATGCTGCGGGAGAAGTCGCGTAAGAGAATGGTTTTCCGTTTCCAAATTCATGATTACGAGCTTCTTTTGAGCTCGTTTTCTACTCTTCCAAATATAGAAAAAATTCCTTGATAGCTCTCGAATCCTCCCTGTATCAAAAAATAATATGCTCATTTGTTTGACTTATAAACTTAAAACCCAATTAAACATTATGTTAAAATGTCCGATTAGAAACAACACACTTGAACATCCTAAATACCTATTTTGTTGGAACATATACAAATATTTATTTATCATGCTTGCATCACGGCAACTTTATTGAATATAATGTTAATCGCAATTTTGAGTTACATATATTCTCAAATCTTTTATTACTTAACCTCGAATTCAAAAGTTATTTCTCAGTGCTTAATTAAATTAAGAAGTAAATTAGTTTAGTCCTTATGGTTATCATTTTTTGCATGACTACGATTCCTGAACCAAACAGCCCTCTACCATCCCCAGTTAACTCAAGGGTAAAATCGTCCTTTCACCCTTTCCTACATTTAATATTAAGTTTTATCTTTGTTTTTTCATCAGTTTTGTCTTTTATACTAAATCCACGAGGACCAAAAGTGTAATGGATCATGTTGAATCCAATGGAGAGAGATAAAGGGTGTCATAGTGAGCAAAGGAGAGGGTTATGGTGAGGAAGACGGTGGTGGAAACAACATATATAGGTTGCAGGAGGAGACGTTTGGAGACTCGGTTGCAGGGGAGGGGGTGAGAGGCATTGGAGACCGAGTTACATACGTTGGAGGTGAGCGAAGACGACAAAAGTTGTAGGTAGAGACACTGGAGAATGGGATGTAGTATTTAGGATAGGTGAAGTGTGTGTACATTTATGTTTGGTGTAGAAGGTGATTGATAGGTAGATAGGGAGAAAAGGAAAAAGAGAATCTGTATGTGGAGGTTGGGTACGTCGGAGATGGATGTCAACGGTGGAAGAGACGGATCCCGACGATGTGATGTGTTAGACTTTGTATGTGTGAATATATAGACTTAAGTTCGCGTGAGACCAAACAGTTTCCGTGAGACCGGTGAGACCAAGCTTTAAAGTATGAAACTTCACACCAAAAACCCGTGAATGTAAAAAAATCGAACTTTTCATAGGGAAAACACCGTAAATGTTACGTTCACGGTGTTTTTCGCTGTGAATGTTCGTTCTTTTTTTACCTTCACAGCGTCTTCACTGTGAAGGTTCGGATATACCTTCACGGTCTTTTAGTTGTGAAGGTTTGATTTTTTTTTAACTTGGTTAGGTTTTTTTACCTTCATAGTGTGATTACATTATGAATGTTCGAATGTTTTTTACCTTCACAGTGTTTCGGTGTGAAGTTTCATGTTTTAAGGCTTGGTCTCACGCGGTCTCACGGAAACAACTTGGTCTCACGTGAACCTGACCCTATATATATATATATATAGAGAGAGAGAGAGAGAGTATATATATATATATATATATATTAATTTGTATCGTCTCCGGTCTTCTTCTCCGGCAGGCCTCCAGCGAGATCGTCTTCTCCGGCAAGCCTCCGGTGAGATCGTCTTCTCTCTCTATCTCTATCTCTATCTCTGATATATATATATATATATATATATATATATATACACACACATATATACATCTCCTCTTTATCACTGGTGAGAAGGTGTCGGCGCCGACGAGCGATGGTCCATCGACGAGGACATCGTCGCCGGTCAGAAATCCATCGCCACCAACGAGAGCAACCTGTAACCCCCACCTCCACTGCTGGACCACCACCTGGACGAAAATTGTGAAAATCGCAGACGAAAATCGTGACCCACCGTCGACCGATCACCACCTCCGTTCCACTTCTGGTTGGACCAAAATAGAGTTCTGGATGGGGAGGATGAAGGGAGAGAGAGATCGAGATACACACACAGAGAGAGAGAGAGAAGAGAGAGAAGAGAGAGATCGAGATACAGAGAGAGATCGAGATAAGAGAGATAGATCGAGGGTGGTTCGTTGGAGTTTCACGGGGGGTGGGAGGACGATGGGGAGAGGGTGGCCGGCGATGGGAAGGAGAAGAGTGGTCGGAACAGAGGGCTTGGATTGGACTTGATCATCGACGATGGGTTCTCCGACGGTCGGCCATGGATCTGCGATTTGTATATATAGGGTGTGGTTAAAATGCAAAAAGAGAAAAAAAATGTGGTTGGACGAAAATACCCTTGACTCTAACCGACAATTTTAACGGAGTTGACGACGAGGGACGTTTTTCAAAGCAAAATGCAAACCATGCGTCGATAATTGCAGTTTTTGAACCACATGGACCACTTTCAAATAAAGTGGTAAACCACAGGGACCAAAATTGTAGTTTACTCTTTTTATAATTATTATTAAGATTATTATTTAGTTTCATTTTATTAATTCTTTAATTATTTTTATAGTTGGTTTAAAATTAAGATAGATTTATTTTCATAGTTATCTTTGAATTAGTTTATATTATAAATAGGACTATTAGGTTTAATTGTTTTTCAAGTTATTGATTAATAAAACTTCATCTTTTAGAGAGAGTTTCTCTTGAATTTGAGTTTTACGTTTTGTAATTCTCGTTATCAAAAGGGTTTAAACGCTTGTCGATTCTTCCGCAAACCTACGCTGCGTCAGTTGGTATCAGAGCAGGATTCGCTTGTCTTTTCACTAATCATGGCAGATCAACAGCCCGCTACCAAAGCAGACTTGGCTGAGTCAAATGTGGCCTTATCCACAACACTTGCTAATATGACAACGGTTGTTAACAGGCTTCAACCCAACATCGTCAACGACAACCGTTGGAGAAGAGACGGGTTTGAAGGACCGGCTATGCCGCCGTGTAATGGCCACCGTAACCGGGTTAATTTTTCAAGTTCCGAATCCAAAGAAGATAAGGAAAAAGAACCTTTGGACTTGAAAAGAAACGACCACAATAACCGAATAAAAGTGGACATCCCGTCCTTCTATGGAACCAAAGGCATAAAAGAATTTTTAGATTGGCAAATCGAAGTCGATCGATTCTTTGACATTATGGATGTTCCCAAAGACATACAGGTAAAGTTGATTGCTTTCCGTCTAAAGAGTGTCGCCTCTATTTGGTGGGATAAATTGATCGTGCAAAGACAACGACAATGATTAGGTTTAATTGTTTTTCAAGTTATTGATTAATAAAAGTTCATCTTTTAGAGAGTTTTTCTCTTGAATTTGAGTTTTACGTTTTATAATTCTCGTTATCAAAAGGGTTTAGACGCTTGTCGATCCTTCCGCAAACCTATGCTGCGTCATTTTTCTTATTTTGAAATAAAAGCAATAAATAATCAAAAATATTTTTTTTGTCTATTTTTAGATTAAAACTGATTTGGAAATAATCATTCATACAAAATAACATTACAATAAGTTGTTATAATGAAATTAGACAACCTAACAAGTTATATTAATAAATTTGGACAATCTAATAGAAGACATGTATGTATTAGCCTTTTCTTAATGAAAGTTTTGAAAACAGTCAAATATAATAAGTTTTATCAAGAAGAAACTAATAAAAAAAAACTTTTTATAAGTGTCATATTAGAAATTAATAGAACGATTTACTTTTTAATTTTTATTATATATGTTTGTATCCAACTTTAGCAATAAAACTTGTTAGATCATCTAAAATTGTCACATAACAACTTATTGGTAATGTCATTGTATGTGAGGTTCAGTTATTGATGATATAAACTTAAAATATATATCTCCAAACCAACACCAAATCCCATCTACACTCGTTCACCACAACCCAACACCAAACGCCAATTTTGGTGTTGTAATATTCGCTACACCACAAAGAGGATACAAAGCTCACCAAAACTAGCTAATAATATTTGTTGCATCTCAAAAAAAAAATTCCTCTACACCAACTTGGTTGGGTACGTACTAAAAGGTCCAAGTTGTGATATATAAAAAAATACATACATATTAACATTCAAGTCCTTTTACCTTCAAACTCGACTTGTTATTTGTTCTATACTCAATTAAACTGAAATCAAGTTTGGGCTTGAATTACTCGTTAAAAACTCAACTTATTGCAACTCTAATGATGAATGACCATATATATTAGTCCCTACGAAATCTTAGTTAATCAAAGTAATTATAGTACTTGAATAAGATTATTAATCATAATAAATCGAGAGTTATTTACAAATCTCCGAGAAATTTGGTACCAAGATAGATCACGAACTCCTCCAACATGGTTATTTTTCATAAGCATCAACAAATTTATGTTATTTTATAATTTCATATAATATCTTTTTTACAACAACAGTCCTCAAATATATATATCGTGCGTCATGGAGATCCAACTTGTTTTGATTTTCAAAATAAAATTAGTTTTTAAAAGGAAAAAAAACGTCATAGCAATCCCCTATTAGACAAGTTTTGTCTATTTGCAATTTTGCATACAAAAAGACTAAAAATATAATAAAGTTTAATATTTTGGGGTTAAAATATTATATTAAAAAGTATTGGGGGTTGTGTCATGGCTTGTAGAAAGTCGCCCGAATAATCCAAAGGATCTTTGCATAATTCACGGTTTCAAAGTCAAAGGCTGTACTTCAACCACGGCACCGTACGGACAAACATTTCAATTTGCCCCCTAATAAATTTATGTTAATGTCTTTTGGGTCCTTTGATTTCTGTTTATTCCATTTCAGTCTCTTATAATTTTCTTCCATCAAGATTGGTGATGCAAAAATTTACCATAGATTATGTTTGAAAACTTCCACTTTTTTCATCGAGTTGATTGGAAGTTTGTGTATGCAACGTCGAATTTGTAATTAGATATTTAGAATTAATTTGTCGTTGATCAAAATGAAAAATTAAATGATGGGAAGAAACAAAATATTGTTTTTTTTATTCCCACCTTAATTGACTATTGAGACAATATTTAAGTATAAAGTCTATTGATCTTGAAATATTGTTTTTTTTTAATGAATAAAACTTTATATTATATTTAATTGTATAAATATATTTAATTATGTAAACATCTAAACACCTAAATATGAGAAATCATGTTAACGAATTTAATATCTAATTATAATTATTAGAGCATCTTCAACACCATTGCTAAAATTTTTCTAAAATAGAGAATGAAAAGTCAAAATCTATAAAAACATTTTCTTCTAACTCCAACAGCTTTTCTATTTTAGAGAATCAATCATTATTTATATTATTATAATATTCCATAATTTATCATCCCAATACACTTTTTTTAAAAACTTAAAATAAAATGTTAAAAATTGAATATTATTGGTTGGATTGAATAAAATAATATTTGTTCTCTCCAATTTAGAGATTATAGAGAATTCTCTATACTTAGACAACAACCCTTTTCTAATTTTCTTTCTAGTTTAGAAATCAGATTAGTTGGTTGTTGCTTATTTTCGTTATATTACAATTGTAATTAACAGGCTTTATTAGTTCCCCATTTTTGGGAGGCTCTTGTCATGACAAATTATATATATACCACATTTTCGTTTAAAGGAAAGTTTTTGTTAACCCTATTTTTAGGATGTTACAACATATGTCGAGACAAAGAAAATTCTCTAGATCAATAATGAAAGCATTAAAGGTGGAAACAACTCCAAAGAACAGAAAGTTAAAAAAAAATTCACACATGTGATATTTATGCACTATGTGGACGAAACCCTAGAACGGGTTGGGGTCTTGATAAGAGTCAAGAATGATTTTTCAACATCTGGAGTAGATATACAACTACTACCCAGGTGTAAGTCTGTTAGTGATATTTTTAAAAGATAATTGTTGTAGTTATCTTTCTAATATCTAGATTTCACTAGTATTCAATTATTTGTAATAATTCATTAAATTTTACTTAATTCAAGGTTAACTTATTTTTTAGCATCAATTTCTAGTTCAGTGTTTCTACACTAGTTTATTGGAAAAAACAAAAAATAATATTTTGATTTTGATATGTCTATAGCTAGATTTGATTTGGGAGATCTTTGGCTTGGTTGTTGAATTCGAAAGAGCTTTACAAAAAATCCTTTGATAAATACAAGTTAAATAACAAAAAATAGCTATCATCATGGGAATTTTTTGTTTATTTGTGGTCATTGATAGATTCAGAATATTTAAGGCTAGGTATTGATTCAAAATCAAGAAAAATTATGTCTCTTATTATTGTTGGTTTAACTTCGAATGTAATCAAGTATTATGTTTTTACAATGTAAACAAAAATATATATATTCAAAATTACATACTAGAAGTGTACTCGTGCAATGCTGCTAGATACATCATGATTTTAATGTTTCATTTTATTTTCTGTTTTTTGTCGATTTACATTACGATTTTGGATGGTTGTGAGAGAGTGATAATGTTTTTTTATATAAATTTGTTTAATTTAGACTTAATAATATAATGTAATTTATTTTGGTTTCATAATATAATTTTTTTTATAAAAGATTATGTTAGATTTTTTTAATTATATTTTATATTTTTTACATTTAAAACTTGATTTTTATTCTATATTTAATTATGTTGAGAATTATTTTAGGGAAGTTAAAATGGTTAGAGATAATTATTGAAAATAATAAATAGGATTAAATGTAGTACATATAGTTTTAATGGTTGTTTTTTAAGTAATTAACATTAAATGACGGTACATTAAGTTTTAATACTTGTTTTTAAGAGTTTTTTATGTTTTCTTTTATAATACTAGAAGTGTACTCGCGCAATGCCGCTAGATACATCACGATTTTAATATTTCGTTTTATTTTCTATTTTTTGTCGATTTACATTACGATTTTGGTTGGTTGTGAGAGATTGATAATTATTTTTTTATATAAATTTGTTTAATTTAGACTTAATAATATAATGTAATTTATTTTGGTTTAAAAATATAATTTTTTTATAAAATATTTTGTTAGATTTTTTTAATTATATTTTATATTTTTATATTTAAAATTTGATTTTTATTCTATATTTAATTATGCTGAGAGTTATTTTAAGGGAGTTAAAGTGGGAAATGATTTTAGAAGAGTTAAAATGGTTAGAGATAATGATTGAAAATTAATAAATAACATTAAGTGTATTACATACAGCTTTAATGGTTGTTTTTTAAGTAATTAGTATTAAATAGTTGTACATTAAACTTTAAGACTTGTTTTTAAGAATTTTTTATGTTATCTTTATAATATAGTATAGATATAGATAGTATAGATATATTAGTCATAACTTTCTAGCTTGAATAACAAATTAAATCGTGTGATTTGTGATTTCCTTTTGTTACAAATAATTAAAAGAATTAATATATATTAGATCCTTGAATTTACTAAGATGTTATTTGGTTTAGGTAGGAGAATGAAAATGGAAATGAAATTGACAACAAATTACAAGAAGGAATTTTTATTCCCCCAAGTTAACTTGGTATGAAAATTTGGGTTTATATAGGAATTGATTCATTATATTATATAAAACCAAACAATTTCTTTTATTTTTAATCCCTTTAATTGTTACTTAATACTTCTAACCAAACACCCCCTAAGTAATATAACATCTCTATGTATTATAATATACTAGAAGTGTACTCGCGCAATGCCACTATATACATCACGATTTTATGTTTCATTTTATTTTCTATTTTTTGTCGATTTACATTACGATTTTGGTTGGTTGTGAGAGAGTGATAATGATTTTTTATATAAATTTGTTTAATTTAGACTTAATAATATAATGTAATTTATTTTGGTTTAATAATATATTTTTTTATAAAATATTCTGTTAGATTTTTTTAATTATATTTTATATTTTTATATTTAAAATTTGATTTTTATTCTATATTTAATTATGCTAAGAGTTATTTTAGGGGAGTTAAAGTGGGAAATGATTTTAAGAGAGTTAAAATGGTTAGAGATAATGATTGAAAATTAATAAATAGTATTAGATGTAGTACATACAGCTTTAATGGTTGTTTTTAAGTAATTAGCATTAAATAGCGGTACATTAAGCTTTAAGACTTGTTTTTAAGAGTTTTTTATGTCATCTTTATAATATAGTATAGATATATATAGATATACAATGAAATGGTTGTTTATCTATACTATCTTATAAAGCATATTCTTAACAAGTCCTAAAAACAAATTCTAATACATAATATACTACCTTTTAAAGCATAAAATCTTGAAGTCTTAAATCTCTAAATTACTATTTTTTATACATAATATATATACATATTATACAATGCTTTTAAAAATCAGATACGTTTCATCTCCTCCTTTACTTCCCCAACGTGCCGATTGCTCTCTTCTCAAGATGACCACTGACGATTGTTTTTCTTGCTTTTGATTTCCCTCCCAAACGATGAACTATATTAATCCCTTGTATCAACCGCTTCAACCTTCAACCTTATGTACTAATCAAAGCTTTTGTTCTTGATTCCCGATGGTTCAAGGTAGGCTTCCAAAATCCTACATCGATTCAAGCTTCTGCTTCTTCTGATTGTTAACAATGGGTAAGCTTCTTTAAACCCTAGATCAATTCAAGCTTCTGCTTTTTCTGATCGGTACAAGGTAAAGTTTCTTTGAATTTGAATTAGTTTTTAGTTTTTGGTTTCGTTTGAGTTTAGGTTTTTATTTGAATTTGGTTTTTGTTGAGATTGTCTGTAACATCCTCAAATCTGGAAATAACAACTAATTTAAAATTTCTAAATACATCAATAAATAGTTCATACACAATCACAACTTAATGTTTAACCTCAACACACACAAATTATTCTCTACATACAGTCTATAGCAAGGACGGGTGCTACTGAAACCCAATAATAGTCATTATCTCCAAATTGTGGAAGACTTCACCAAATACTTACACTTGTGAAAAATTAAGCACATCTCTTCATAGTACTGCTAGAACCAAACCCCCAACTGGAACCTGATGCACATGTCGACAAATAAAAAGGTTATGTTTAACGCTAGTGAGCTCAAGAGTTTTCAACATAAATAAATTAATCGTTTAAAAATGAATGATGCAATTAAAATCATAATACTTCAATATGATATGCTTTACTTATGAAAACGACTCGTTTACTAATAATTATGCAATTTAAACGAAAAAGACACCGAGTTAACCGTTAACCAAACCAAACTATTTTAAAGGCGAAGATCCCAATATAAAACGTTCTTTTGTAAATTTAAGTTCAACCCAAAACTTGCTAAAAAGAAATTAGAGAGAGGGGACTCCAAATTTTATAAAACGCGGGTGAAATGTTATATCGCGAAATACCCAACACGGGTGGAACATGACACACAACTCATAAAACCATAGATGAAAACCCATATAAATAAATATCGCCGTAAACACGGACATTAGACCCAAAACTCACGCAACCATAAAATGGGACGAAATCAAATACCGAAACGTGGAGATGACGTATTTCATTCAAACCTTAATATACGTGGGAGAAACCCTGTATTAAGGCCATCATTTACCGTCGACCACACAACCAACGATAATAAAGTATGACGTTAATATTTAAAATGCTAAAGGACGACGACGGGAGAGACCCGTTTCCATCTTGGGTGACGAGAACACGTAAATGGGGTCACCCGTGATGTTACTAGATTTCACCACATATCCTGAACCTAGTTCTCATGCCATGCCAGACATCACAATCCTCAGACCGTTTATGCCTCTGGCCATACTCCGTCAAGTTCCACCCCCAAGGACTTACGGACATGGGTGCCTATCCAGTCTAGACGAGTTTCAACTCAGCAGCATTGTGCCACCTATTGCCTACTCGCTAGCGAACTCAAGCGGTGAATAATTGTAACCAAAATCTCAGGCCTTACAAAACAGATAGACTTACGTGCCTATGGATCCAAGACGACACTGTCTAACATTACATGACTCCAATTGAATGACCAAAGCACCCAAAACATGTAACTCCCAAATGACATGAAATAAACGCCATCATACTCCAAAACTCCACAACTGTTTTTAAACCGGACAAATGTCCTCAAGACTCCATTTAGTCAAAATCGAGACAACGACCCAATAGTTTACGTAAATCTCCAACAAAAGCATTTGTAAACATTAAAACACGTTTAACCGACGATGATGTAGACACAATGACCAAAAGTATAATTAACTCAAACTCAACATTGGTTGAGGCAAACCATTTTCCAAATGGACTCTTTACCCTTATATTTTCAAAATGCCTCATAACACAATTATATACATTTTCCAAATAGTTGTAAGTTCAAATTCATATAAATGACTTTTACATCAAATGGACTCCATCTATATAGTATATCATCAAAGAAACATATCAAAATGATTTATTTGTCAAAATGCCCAAAAATCAAGTTGCGTGTTACATAAGTTTATAAAGTTAGATATATCCAAATAACCAAAACTTATCAGTAGTTAACAATTTGAGGTAAAACACACACACTTTAAAATAAACATTTTGACATGTACACCGTTTTCACAAATCAACTTGAACTCACCTCGCTAGATTTAGGCTAAATCTAGATTTTACCCAACTTGAGTTTCCTTGAAGAAATTTGAATCTGCAAGCAAAACCTTCCAAAACCTATATTCACAAGTTTCCAACCATTAATATACTTATTCAACCATTTAGAATAGTCCCCTAAATATTTTACATCAAAATCTCTATTTTTGGCCAAAACCCTAATTTTGACCTAACTCCTCCAAAATCTTCCAAACCGAAATTGGAGAAACATAATACTAGGAAATCATCCATTGAGTGATTATAACTCATAAAGAAGCTTAGAAACGGAGAGAATGAACTTACACTTAGGGTTTTGAGCAAAACCCCCCAAACTTAGAAATCTTCAAGAAATGGTGATGAACACTTGAATCTTGCTCAAGATGTTGAAGTTACAAGTATAGATGATGAGAGAGTACAAGGTTTTAGGGGAAAACTCCCAAATATGGATTAGGGTTCATATGAGAGGGTGGGTTCGGTTGAGAGAGATTTTAGAAGAGTGTGGGTTAATAAAATGAATGAGAAATGTGAGAAAATGGGTTTAATGAGGTCTGGACCCCGACGGCGAGTATGCCTCGCGAAAGTGACATATGTCACTTTCGATGTCACTCTCACTGAGAGTGTACCGTGGCCATAAAGGCCTCCGCGAGAGTGACACGCGATTGTGACACGTGTCACTTTCGCTGTCACTTTCGCCCAGACTCCCCGAAACTCGAATTTTGACCTTTTCGACACCAAGACCCTCGACACTCTTGGGGGTTTTGAATAATGCTTTCCCAACGCGAATCCCACCACTTCCAAGTTGCAAAGAGGTCCAGGTGATCCTTACTTACCGAAAATTACGGGTGTTACATTGTCATCTTTTGTTATTTTGATTTTGGCTTAGATAAGTAGAGGATTGAGGAGCACCTGAACTGGTGTTGCTTGTCTGTTGCCCGTGATGCTCCTAATTCGTTGCATGCTCCAAAATGTATAAATTCAAAGTGTTTCATCTTATTGTTTGATATTTTGAAAGAGAATATATCGCCATCTTGTTCATTCTTCAGGTAATTTGTCTCTTTTTTATTATTTCTTATGTTGCATTACAATAAGCGTATAATGTTTTGCTCTAATTCTAAAATGAGAAGAAATACAGATGCTCGTTAATTAGTTTTTTTTTTAATTATTTGGGTTATTGTGTGTGTGGAAAATGATGCAGACGATAGGTCAACCAGCTTCTTATGCCAACCTGCTTTTTTCACCGAAGAAAGTTTTCATTGTATGCTAGATAGAAACATGTATTTATACGAGATGTTCAAATACTTGTGTAATCCTTCTTCAGTTGTTTCAATTTACCCGTTCAAAATCTTACATGGATTCCAACGGACATTCCATGGCCATCTGAACTAGCAAATTTTGGTTTTGATTTTAAATTAGCAAGTACACCATGACCCATCGTTGATTTTAATTTAGCAACTACACCCATTTATCGCTAAACACCGGCTAACCGGTCACTATTTTTTTGTTCCGAATGTTGTTGCTTTTTCTTAGGTAATGTCCTTCTGCTCGCCAAGATGCCTAGCCCCCCACATCCTAATCGGCTACTCCCTAATTGTTGTCAGATTTATGCAATCCAATATGAGAGCCACTTAAAATAGAACTTGGTGCAAGTATACACCTTGAACTACTATCGTCTCGTAACAAGTAATAATGGTAAAAGTACCAGACATCGATCTCACAGAGAAGGCTTGTAAAAGTCTTTCAAAAGTCTAGTATTTAAAAATTGATTTCAGAAGGCGAATTCGAAGAATAAACTTTTGGGTTGGTTTGCTTGAGTTAACTAGAAAATCAGTCGTAAAAGAGGAAGCAAAGGGTGCAAAACTTTGTTAAGATTAAAACAGGCATTTTGACAAAAAGATGATATAGCAAATTGTCATAATATTCAACTATCGGTTCAGACGGCCTCCAAAGAGTGCACACCGACCCACTGCTATCGATATGATATCACTTATGTTAGACCTCGTGAATCCTAGTGCGGCACAGTGTTACCTCCCTACACCGTATGAGTATATCACTTGTTAGGTGTTATAGCTTGTTTTATAGTCCTCTCATATTAAATCAGGTTTTCTTATTTTCTTAACTCTGGAAGTTAATGCATTTTCACATATCAAATTAGTTGTCAACTAATTCAACATGATCTTCAATGAAACAGTAATCTCCTGAAATAAATAGTTAGAAAACAGTGCTATAATAAATACACCTTTTTATTTCCACGTCGATTTCGGTCTTAACATTGTCTTACACCCCAAACTCAGGCTATTAGCCCATCATCGTTTGGTTTCTTCTTTCGAATGATGTAAGGACTGGAAATACTGAAAGTAAAAATTACTGGAAAATAAATGACAGTAAAATAAATTGCTGGAAAGTAAATGACAGAAAAGTAACTTGCAGAAATTAAAGTGCAGAAATGTAAATGACAGGAATTTAAATTGCAGAAAAATAAATGACAGTAAAGTAAATTGCAGAATTGAAAATAATAGAAATAAAAAGACTAAATTAAACTAAGCTAGGAAATACTTGTAAAAGTATGTAGGACTTGGAAACTTAAGTGACAAGTTATAAAACTCATCCCTTAAATTATGTCACAAAAGTCAACAATTGGTACTTAGAAGTAAACTTTTTGTACTTTGAAATGAAACATTGGCACTTGGGAATGAACTTAGCTTACAATAGAAGGAAATCTAAAGTAATACCAATATTTATTTCCAAGTATTTTCCTTGCCAAAACGTTGATTGTTCTTGAAGATTATAAAAATTTTGCTTAGAACACACTTTGGAAACTTGAAAGTTGAGAGACTTAGAAGTTGGCTTGTGAAATTTAAGAATCAAGGTGCCAAAAAAGACTTGTAAAAATCTTTTGCACAATCTCGAAATATTAAATCACACCAATCGATTTTTAAAGAAAATGAAATTTGAGAAAGTAAAGAACAAGATTAAGAAGATGAACTTGAAATCCAAAGCACTTAGATTGATACTTCCAAAATAACCAACTCTTAAGCTTGAAATATTTTAGTCCTTGAAGGACAAGGAAACCCAAAATATTTAAACTTAAGAAGACAAAAATAAGGTAGAGAATTATTAAACCCAAAGGTTGTTTAAATGGTTACATAAGGAACATATATATAGGAGTTAGAAAAGTATCAAATAAGTTAAAGGGTACAATGATGATGTAAGCCCTTGTCTTGGCCATAAAGTCTTCAAAATAAGGCTTCCAAGCTCGGCCCAAGCTTCATTCTCGGCTGCAGGAATCATCAGTTGGTCCTATAGCATCAACTCCAGCTCCTGCAGTGGTCCTATAGCACTGCCAAAAAATCAGAAATCTACAAAAATGCTCAAGTTAAAACCAAAATAATGGAAATACATACTAAAACATAAAAATATGATAAAAGCTGAAAATAGGACTAATTGACACTAAAAGTGGACGTTGGGCAAATAAAACAAAGATAAAATACTAATAAAATACAGTAATAGGATTAATTTATTAACACCTATCACTAATCTTCCTTATCTCAATTTGAAGATCAAAAAAATTGTCCATTATCTTGTAAGTTCACATCGAATTATGACTTATAATTTTCATTTCAGTTTATAAAGTTCAAATAAATTGTCAACTAAATTAACCGGTGGTAGATTCATCATAAATTTCAATCAATAACCTTTTCTGCATTAGGCAATGGTGTCCTATCGCTAACCTCATCGGGTCATTTATCTTAATGGGTGAGCATGAAAAGCACCAATTAAGCTTACAAGGCAAGAAACATTGGTAAGCAAGGGAGAAAACTCTTATCCGGTTAACGCTTAGCAGGTAAGAAACACTTACAAGCCATTCATTTTCATAGTCGAGAATGTTATCCTACATGGTAAATTATGGTGGTGACTCTTGTCGATAAGCGCTTACATGGAAAATATTTGGTAAACGGCTCCATAATATATGTTTTCAGTTTCACACTCTTGAAATAAGCAAGTATATCTCTTTTGGTGGTCGCTTAATCTGTTTCATTTATTTGAATGGCGTATGGCCAAATTGCTGTAACAACTCAAAAACTAACAATATTATAATCATAGCATTACAACTCGAACGACACCAAAACATACCAATTTACATCATTCTCAATCTAAAATACGTAGCGGATTTACATCTTCACAACTGAGAAACTACAAGAAGTCAGATGGTGAACTACAAGCCTCCGCAAGAACTATCCCTCTTCTATGGCATCCTTCTTTCTCTTCTTCTTCAAATGAAAACCCGACTAAACTCTTACCTGAAAGTGGTTTTTAGTTTTGAAAAGAGAGGGTTAGACCATAAGGTCTAGTGAATTCCCTCCCAAAAATAGTTCAAACAATTTTCATATTAAAAGGCAATAGTCAAATCCGCCATAAGGCCCATCGAAACAATTCAACTCTACGCAAGGTTATTTGCACAATGTTCATAGGTCAATTCCACCAAAAGATAGCATCCGAGATCGGGGTCTAAGCCCACTCCCCTTTCGCCTAAGGGGCCCAAGCAGACTTCCCATTCCTATGTACACCGGAAACAGATTCCATGCATACGTGGTAATAATCTAACTCCTAGAGATTTACGAAATCCCTATGTACACTAATCTCACTATGCAATCCGACTCCAAACAGACATAAAATCAAGTAAACAATGCATGTACATTTAGAAATAAATCCATAACATACTAGAGCAACGTTCCCAAGATATTCATTTCATGTAAGAAATATTTATGCATTTGCAAATAAAAACCATGTTCATACATCATACCATAATCAATATTTAAAATGTTTATTAACACATTTCACGTAAAAAGGTTTGAGGGAACTCAACTGAAAGTTGGGAATCCGACACACACATCGAACAATGCTTTTGATCAAAACGAACCCCTACAAACCAAACAAACAAACAAGAGCGATAAGCCACTCGATTACTTCTAAAGGTCGCCTCTTACTTCTCTTAAGGGATTCCCTAAAACCCAAGTTCGAGGAGGTCGACAAGTAACACAAAAGGAACCCGACAAGCCCGGACAACAACTTCCCGAATAATCTCCATCCAGATTCTCCCCCGTCACCCGGTCAGGACATCATTTGGGTTTCGGCTTCCCGGTCGCTCTATCCGGATCCTGGTTTCCCGGTTACACCATTCGGGTATTGGCTTCCCGGTCGCTCTATCCGGGTCCCGTTTTCCCGGTTACACCATTCGGGTATTGGCTTCCTGGTTACTCTAGTCGGGTCCTGGTTTACGACGATGTTGGGTCGAGTTCGGCTAAGGGTTTTCACCATGTTGCTCCCAAAGCAAAAAAATAAAATAAAGTAGAATCGATAATTGGACTCCTCTTAACCTCTCAACATCAATACTACGTCAATAAGCTCAACTATTGATTCAATTTTCTCATACTCCTTTAGAATGGGACACTGTGGCTTACAGGTTTTTCCCAAACAATGTATACACAAGGCACAATGAAAACATTAGGGAAGCAATGTGAGGCTTATACCTTAGGGATGATGAGTCCTCAAGCAATCCACTAGCTCAAACTTTGCAAGAATCCTTAGCCTCTTCCTCTTTTTCACAATGAGCAGCCACAATGTAAGGGGATTAGGGGTTTTACCCCTTTTATATACCTTTCAGTTATTGCCATTGAGTCCCTAAGTTCCCACTTATCATACTTTGACCCCCAAACTCCTCAAGTATTTAGACTTTAAGAGTAATGGTTATTACAATTGTTCTTTCTGTTTGGTTGTTGATCTGTGTTGTTTATGCCTCGATGTTGGTCCATCGAAATGTAATTAGTAATCTTTCATAAATCGTAATTGGTATGTTCATTTACATTTATTTAAAATTTATATCTCGTTGTATTATACAGATACACAACTAGTTAATATTACAACAAATTACATGAATTTACATGTTTATATATTTCAAAATGAAACAAATTTTATTAAATTTGCTTATTTTGAAGAACTACTTTCAAATGCTTCCAAAGTATTATATCTTATAATTCAATTAAAAGCATGTAACTTTATGAAGAAAAAAATCTACTCTAAATTTTTAAATAAAAATTGTTTCTTTTTTGTTTGAGATGTCTTACATAGACATTAAATTGGAAAATGGAACTTTTGAATAATGTTCTTGAACAAAAAATATGTTATTTAATTTTGATGTAGTTTGTCTTAAATATACTTATAATGATAATAATATTTAATTCTACACACTTATATATAAACAAGGACGGGTATTTTTCTATTATGTGATTTTTATTTAATCTTGTACACATTTATAATCGTCATTTTTCCTAAACTTCACACAATTATAATTTATAAGTATTGTAACATATATTATTATTTCTATATATTTATAAGTGAGAAACTTTTGAAATTCTTATAATCTAAAGAAGATTATTACATTTACGTATTTGAATGAGTCGCTGATAAATATACATGTTGTGGCGACAAAAATAAAGATGATTTCAACGAACTTATCCTTATTAATAAATAGTAAAAAATGCAACATGACTTTAACCGCAACGTATTATTAACTTACGTTTAAAGATAAGTATTATTTGACTCGTTTTCGATTTGATTTTATTATATATATATATATATATAGTTTTTTTGTCAAGTAGTGCCGTACAAAGTGGTTAAGATGAGTACCAAGTGATGTAATTCGCATGCTACGTTAAACTAATATGCATGCATTGATTCGTCATAAAGGTTAAAATAAAATAAAATAACGGATTCCAACAATATAATAAATATTGTTTAGAAAATTAACCCCCAAAAAATTAAATAAATTGTTTGAGTTTATTCCATTAATAGAAAACGAACATTTTTAGTTGAACGCATACAAAATATATATTTAATACACGATGTATTGAGGTCTATAATTGTGAGAATAAAGTTTGGCCTTTGAAGTTTCTCTTCATAAGTTACCAGTTTGAGTCTCGTAAGTCCATACTGTAGCTGCTCTCCATGACCCCTGTCAATGTGTGTACAATCTGATCTGGACACCTACGATTAACAAAAAAGAGGTCTGCAACAGTTAGGGCTCAACCTCCTTATATAAGGCAAAGATGTATCATTGTTTTAAAGATGAATTGTAAAGAAAGAGAACCAGTTAAGATTGTGTTACTGGTACCGTGGGACGTTACAAATGGTCAAAAATGACCCCTTATGGGGTAAGATCGTCAATATATATTAATAGATATTTAAACCAACTTTATAAATAAAATGTTAGAAGTAAAATAAATAAAATTATTTATTATTTCTTGATTTGATTCTTGAAAAATATATCACAAGGAATCAAGAATGAAAATGATATAAATCCTTCTAAATTTGGTACTGGTAGGGACCGGTTATGACCTTACGGTACATAATAAGTTACACTTTTATAGAATTTCAAGAGCCGGTCAGACCCGGGAGTTATGGGACCAATTATGTATAGGCCCTATTTTTTTTTAAAATTAAGCTTATATGACTTATAATTCAAGATTTTCAAGTTTATAAGTTTTCAAGTTCTTTTTTAAGATTTTATCTACCTAAATATATTATTTACAGAGTATTTTAATACTAAATTTCAAAAATTGTAATTACAAAAATATGTATAACATTTGTGTTAAAAAATTAAACCTAGATTGGTCGTGGAATTTTTGGTCTAGACCAGGACCAGCCAAGCCGCTTTTAAAGGGACCGATTTGGGTCGTCCCGTCCCAAGACCAATCCTTGGTCATATTCAAGTATAAGCATACCACTATAATCGTCAACCAAGATTCAAGAAAGTCCAACAAAAACCAAATTCCCACCAAATTAAAGGGCCTTTGGTCTTCCTCTAGAAGATCCGGAGTTCAAACATCATCAAATATGAGTTTATTTGTTACAGTTATGGTATATAAATATTACTTATACTTTAAAAATAAATAAATAAACCAAATTCCGAAAATGGCATTTCAAAAAAGAAGAATCTTTGCAAACTTATATATGAAAAGAATTAATATTGCAAGAATATCTGTCCAGGTTTGTTGGAACTAATAGTCTAACTTTCCAGTGCCATCACAGGATTTACAAGATCGAGCAGATAAGCATTTGGTACAGTAGCTCCATTTCTTCGGTAGCCTGTCAAACATTTTATCCATATCACTTCAAAGATTCGTACTTTATCATACACTACGAAAAGATCAGCTTTATAGGACGTCAAATATGTATAAATATCCTAATAGAGTGTTTTACAATACTTAAGTTTATAGGACCAGACAATTATGTTTCCAATGTAAAAGTGTTACAATAAGTTTGACAGAAAGTTTCTAACAACTTTTTTATGAAACTTTTGATATAAACTGTCATATTACCTTTTTACGTGACACTTTTGAGAAGTGTACTTTGAGCACATCTTGTTATAGGGCATTTTTTTCAAATAATGTTATATTAAAAGACTAATAGAACACTTTATATCAAAAGAGTGTTTTAAAAAACTTGTAAGGAATCCCAAAAGCGTCCTATCATCGTATTGTAACACATTTACATACATACGCATACTACACACAATTGTTTGGTCTTATAAACGCAAGTCCTGTAAAGTAGTATATTGGGACATTTAGACATATTTGACGTCCTATAAAGTTGATTTTGTTGTAATGAAGAAAGAAGCAATACGTACCCAGCTGTGTATCTAGTAGCCATGTTCTTTGCATTCAATCGGGCTTTCTCGGCGCTTCCATCTGACATTCTTTTGAGCACGAATCCTTCACCTTTGCATTCGGGGCATATCCCTGAACCACCACAATCGTCACAAGTTCTTGTAGGAGCAGCCTGTGGTTCAGATGAACTAGAATCAGAACCATAACGCAACTCACCCACCACACAAATACGCGCATTTTAAAATTTGAATCTGCTTTATAGGACGCCAAATACGTCTAAATGTCATAACAGACTTTTTTTATAGGACTTAAGTTCATAGGACAGTTTTCAAAAGTGTCATATGAATACATTTTTCTATAGAACACTTGTTTTTATAAGACATTTTTTCATATAAGAAAAAGACCGGTTACTTAGACACTATAATGTCATATGGGACATTTTATTTCAAAAATGTCCTTAAAACCTTGTCAGGAAGCCCAGAAGCGTCCTATCAACTTGTTGCAACACCTTCACATAGTATGCACAACTGTTTGATCCTATAAACTTAAATCATATAAAGTAGTATATTCGGAGATATAGACATATTTGGCGTCCTATAAAGTCGATTTTATTATACTATTGGGAGGTGCATATACCTGGGCTGTCTCTATAGACTTGGTTCTTCTAGCCAAAAGGGTGGCTGCTGCACCCACAACCGTGGCAGCTACTGCTACAGAAGCAGCCGTTTCCGGTAATCCATACGGTATCAGTGTTTCTTTCGGTTTCGTGAGAAATGTGATGTAAGAATATCTTGGGAACGCGTTACATTCTTTCAACCTAAATTCCCTTCCTGTTTCATAGACCAAAAGTAACCAGTTATGGTACATTGTAATATGACAAACGGGTAAATGGAAAATGCATAAAAAGATCAACGAAATCCAACTAGCATTAGGTTCCGTCTACACTACTAGTGGCTACACTAGTTCAAAAAAGCTTTAACCAAGCCTCGTTCACTTTGCAAGGATCATATATTAAAGTCCTTGTATGCAGTCTTCCGTTTATTCGTTTCCATGACTCGAACACATGACCTTCCAATCACAAAGGAATAAATAAGCATCTATCACAAAATTTCTGGTTTTTGGCACTCATGTTTTGCCATCTCAAAACTACACTAAACACAAATTGGGTAAAAGTGCAGTATTGGTCAACACTAATCTACTAAATGAGTAAGGGGTTGTTTGGTTGGTATTGTATTAAATCCTATGTATAAAGTTGTCTGTGTGGATTAATCTGTTTGTATAGATTGGAAAGGATTTTGTTTGAGGGGTTTTTTCATAGATGGAAGAAGTGTTTTTTCAATTGGGAAAGACAAGTTTGGTAAAAACTTGGCTTTCTGCATAAAGCTCCCCCTAGAAGCTTTTTGAATAAGCCACTTTCTATATTATTAGAGCATCTCCAACAGCTTCTCCAAAATGGAGAAATGGAGAAAATGGGGATTTTGAGCAATAATTTGCTCCAACAGCTTCCCCAAAATGGAGAAAGTAGGAGAGAGAATGAGTTTTTCTCCAAATATGGAGATAACCCAAAAAATGATTACTAAATTGGAGCACCAATAGAAAAGTTTGAAAGTAGATCTTTAGAGAGAGATAATATTTTAATATTATAATCAATGTTAGATTCTCCAAAATGGGGGGAATCTATTGGAGATGAATGTAAAAAAAATTTAGAGATTTTGACTTTCGGTTTTCCATTGGAGAAATTTTGGAGAATCTGTTGGAGATGCTCTTAAGCTACTACCAAACAATCATGTATAGCTGATATAATAAGTTGTGAGTCTCGTTAAACTCAATAAACTGCTTACAAACAGGCCCTAAGAGTCTCTCACTTAGCTTACTAGGTCATCATCTTGGTCATGGACCAGTAAGAGGGGCTTAGTAAACAGCAGCATCTCTACCTCTTACCCATTAAGAGGTGATAAGCAGCCACTAAACCCCCCTTATGTCCAATCTACCTGCCCCCTCAACCCTTCCAGAAGTCATGATCTCATTGTTGTAAATAAAAAAATAGGGAAAAGTGATGAGTACTTGCTGTACTTTGTTAAAGAAGGGCTATTAAAGAGTAGGATCACAATCAGCATAGTGTTGTGTTGCTGTCAAGTTAGACCAGCCATATTTAAATCAATAACTTCCCATTTCACATGCAACTCCCAACAACCCTCCATCTTCATTAAATCTTTTAATCTTATAGGAATCTTCCTAAAGTCAAAACTAAACCTTTCTCACCACCTCTACATACAAACACACAATAAAAATGACACTCACTGTAACAAAAAGATCCCAAATATCTCTAAATGTCATTGTTTTATAGGATTTAAGTTTATAACAACAAACAGCCGTACGTCCTCTAAAGATATTAGAATAAGTTTATGAAACACTTTGGTCTTTTTATATAACATTACTTAAAAATGTGTTTATAGGGGGTGTTTGGGATTGCTTATTTAAATCAACTTACGCTTTTTTTTAAATGTTTATCAACTTATGTGGTGACAAAAAAAAGTTCTATAAAAAGTGTATGGATTAGCTTATAATGGTAGCAAAAACATAATAAGCTAATAAGTTGTTATTTAAGGGTGTTTGGAATTGCTTATACATGTAAAATAACCAAAAAAGTCATTAATTGTTTCAAATAAGTTGATAAGTCAGTATGGACTAACTCATTAAAAACAACTTATCTGCAGTGACAAAAAGTCATACGCAAATTTTTCCCCAATCCAAACGTTAGAAATAACTTATCTACGATGACAAAATGAAATAAGATGAAATAGGCAGATAAGTCATTTAAATAACCAAACCCATACACCCTCTTAAAAACGCTATGTGCTCTAAAAAAAAACTAATATGACACTTTATTTTCAACTTTATTGTAAAACCTATATATATATGACTGACAATTGTTGGTTCTTATAAACTTATGTCATTTTGTTGCAGTGACTTAGCGTCGAAGTCTCAAGACTAACCAGTTTGATCATGGATTAAAAAAAGAATCAGAAAACCCTAAATGTCAGCCATCGTCATTAGAATTGGCATTCAATCATGATAATTTTAAGATGGGGGTACCAAATTAGGACGAATAGTTTTTCAATCGAGACACCCAAGCTCACAATTCTTGCATAAACCCTAAAATCAATTCCATCAATCACCTTAACAAGTAACAGAGGAGAAACATAAATCATAATCCCTCATTTAGACTACATATATTCCTTTCAATTTGTACGAATTTTTCTAGGGTGAATTGTAATTGCAGAATACAGGGAGTACAACAAACTAATAAGATTCATAATATAAAGCACAAATTCGTGATGAATATGTGAATTTTCTGGAAAACAGTGTTGAAAATGGGGAAATTGTATGGGTTTGAGAGAAGAAGGGTTTATGATCTTACGCGTAGTTAATGAAGCAACAGGAATGATGGTCTGCAAAGACAGCTCCATTTTTCAGTTGTTCTTGTATAAATAAATATCTTCGATATATAGATTTCCTTCCTCTTGTTTCCTTATCTTCCATAATCCATGGCCTTGCTATCAAATGACAAGTATACCCTTTTTATGAGAGTTGAAGCAAATGCTCTTAAAAACGTAAAGTCGTGATTTGTTTTGAAAAAATGTCAATTTTATCGATTTGAGAAATATAATTTATTTTTCTAAATGGGATTGAGTTTCTAAGCAAGACGCAAAACTATGTCTTATGCACAAGACCTATTGTTTTTAGCTGAATTCCACTGTTTTGAAGAATTTATTCAGTTTTTTTGTTGATTTCAATAGATTTTTTTAGTTTTTTTTGTTGATTTCAAGGGATTTTTTCGGTTTTTTGTTTATGTTCCGTCTATTTTCCAATATCTGAGAGCTCCTCTCAAAATTTAGCATGTTCATTTTTCATACCTAAAAAGTTTATACTAGTGAAAATCAGTTGAGTCGGTACATAAAACCCCGGGTTCTTCCTGATTGTTGCCATGACTTCTATAAATCTTTTTTTCGTAAAATACTAAAATTTACATAATCTTATACCCTTTGCAACGAATGGGTTGTTTGTTTACCTCTTAATAGTTCAATCAAGAGACAACATCTGAATCGCTAAAAGATGAATCTTGTTTGGCAGAAAAAAAAAATATCTCTTAATGGTTCCAAAACCTTCTGATTGATTTTGTATATTCAATCTCCATTAACCACCCAGTGCCCTAATTTCATTCTGAAAAATTAACGAACAACTATATTTCGCTACACTATATCATAAGAGTTTTTTAATCATTCTTCACCAAACCATTAAGCAACTATCAAATAACCCCGAAAAGTTTATATATTACTTACCTGATGAAACATAAATTGTTCAAATGGTTTTCGACTCCCTGGTGATTTTTTAAAGAAAAAATATCTCAAACTTAGATTATCATGGTATTCATCTCTCCGTAAAATACATCAAACCAAACGAACCTAGCAAATCCCATATGAAGATGGAATCTAGAAAAGATAAGATGTATAGACTTGACCTCTATCATAAAATAAAAGATTAAATTAGAAAAAGAAATAGAGAGAGTACTAATGATATGATGATATAACTTGGTAAAAAGGAAAGGAAACAACAAAGTTAGCAGAAACAACCGTGCGGAACCCAAGTTTCAATTGTGAAATGTAGTTTTGACGACAAGTGTCAACAAAATGTTTTAAGAGAGAAGGGAATAAACAACTGAAATAGGATATAATCGCACATTCTTGACACGATCACGAGTCTCATGACTTGTAACAAGATTTATGAAAATCTAGCTGTATAAATCGTCGTCGTCTGCCCCACCAGCAGAGGCGGCAAACGGGTCAGAAGCAGCGGCAGCACCCCCGGATGCAGCTTCTGGGAAACGGAATTCAGACCCAAATCCTCGAGACTGCTGCAATGTCTGAGCAAATGCCTGGTATTTGCGGATATCGGCGTCACTCACACTTCTACGGGCATATTTCATGGATTCCTCAAAGTGAGCAGCCTTAATCTCCGCCACCTCATCCTCGTCCTCATCCATAGAGTCTGGATTCTCGCTTCTCTTTCTTTCCTTCTCTATGTCCTGTGTAAGGTTAACCGACAAACAAAATTAACCCGTGCCAAGTATTGTACCGGAGATAACCAAACCAAACGAACCCCGTATATCTCACTCAAAAGCAGGGTCTAGGAGGGGTAGGATGTAAGGAGACCTTAAGCAGGGTGGTGCGTAAAAAGATATGTAATATAACAGGTAATTAGGAAATATAACAGGTAGAACAGTGATTCAATTGTGTGTACTATTCAATGTTGTGCAAGCAGACAATGTAACAATGCATGCAACGAGCAGCTTAGGTGCGTAAAAAGTATAGTGTATATTTTTTATATGGAGGAACACACACACCCACAGATACTTTTGCGAACCCACAACCTTTCTGGTTCATGGGATATAACCGGAGCACCAGGTACCAATTGGCCAAATCCCAATTTGCTTTATGTACTTGAATAAGAAGTGACAATTAGAAGCATCCACAGTAGAGGTTCTTACAAGAACCTTTTTGTCCGTCA
Source organism: Arctium lappa (assembly GCA_023525745.1). Classification (NCBI taxonomy): domain Eukaryota; kingdom Viridiplantae; phylum Streptophyta; class Magnoliopsida; order Asterales; family Asteraceae; genus Arctium; species Arctium lappa. Next base: position 11,473,600 of record CM042056.1, on the reverse strand, counting down.
CATAGAAACCCAATAAAACTCCACAGTAGAATGCAAGTATGATAAACTGGAAGGATAACCGAATTCCAAATCCACCAACATGAAAATGGTGATGTGAATCAAACACAGGGATGAAAGCTTACTTTCTCAATGTTCTCTCTTATGGCATACTTGCAGGCACGCTGGCATATCTCTGTGATATCAGCCCCACTAAATCCTTGTGTATATTTGGCCAGAGCTCTCAAATCAACGTCTTTGGAAACAGGGGATTTCCTCATTGCAGCCTTGAAAATCTGGTGCCGGGAGTCCTCATCTGGCAGAGGGATATAAATTAGTTGATCAAGACGCCCTGGACGTAGTAGCGCAGGGTCAATGATGTCAGGTCTATTGGTGGCTCCAATAATGAAAACGGTCTTTTTCGCGGACATTCCATCCATTTCAGTCAATAGCTGATTCAGAACCCGATCAGCAGCACCTCCTGCATCCCCAGAACTGCTTCCCCTCTGCAATAATTACAGACAAATTTTGTTGTAACCTTGGCCAAAAAAAAAGACAACAGTTTGAAGTTATAGTACTATTTGAATTCCCGATTCCTTTTCTGTTCCTGATGTGGAAAGGCGGAGGAGACTTCTGCGACTGCATCTACCTCTTGTAGGGGAAAGAGTACGTCACAATTCATATTACTATGCAGCAGCGTCAAATCTCATAAGATTAGCATGGTATTATTAGCATTTCAGAACGTCATACTTGACACGTCCTTTTGAAAAAACCTAGCATACTTGCAAAAGTGCACAAAAGACACTCCAGTATGCCAATAGGAGTGTCCCTGCTGTTTAATGCCAAATGGAGTATCCTCTTTTCGCATTCATTCAAGTACATTGCTTGCCTAGATACGATGTGTCAGGTACAATGCTTTAAAAAATCAATCACTTGACTAAGTTGTGTGTGTGCACAAATGTATGGGCATATAATTATACTATATTATAAAGCATTTAGATAAAAGTCTTTAAAACAACTTATTAAGCGTCAAGTATTGTTTAATAATTCATAATCTCTTAAATTTCTAGTTTACAAGTAATTACTACATACGTGTAATTTTTTTAAAGTCCTTTAAACTCCATAAAACTAACTAATAACCAACTGATTAACACGTTCAAATACAGGATAATCATTGAGCCCTACTAATACGACAAAATAATCCAGCATTATCTTTATCCACATAAAAAAGTTGCTCCATCATTAAAACTAAAATAAATACATCTTTATTTTAAATCTAAATTACTTGAAATGCCAACAAATTTTTAATTCAACAATTATGACCAAAAAAGAGAATTTTATAATCTTTAATTTGACACCAATATCGATATAATTTTTTGGGTTTTTTTATCAGGTCTTCAAACTAGCAAGACTTGTTCAACCACCACTTGTAATTTCTATTTTATTCAAACATAAATTTTGAATTTTTTTAGTTAATGAGAGATTGCTTTAATTTTGCGCTTGGTACACAATAATATCTTGCACCCCGCTGCATCGCACCGGTTCACAGGTAGTGTTATACACACACACATACACACACACACACACATATATATACATATATATATATATATAGAGAGAGAGAGAGAAAGAGGGAAGATGTGTATTTGAAAGAGAGATAGTGACCTGAGTTGCAATGGAGTCAAGTTCATCAAAGAAGAGGACACATGGTGCAGATCCCCTGGCCTTGTCAAAAATTTCACGAACATTCGCTTCACTCTCACCAAACCACATTGTAAGCAATTCAGGTCCTTTGATGCTAATGAAGTTGGCTTGACACTCATTCGCAATAGCCTTAGCTAGAAGTGTCTTCCCGCATCCAGGAGGACCATAGAAAAGAACTCCTTTTGAGGGAGACATGCCAAATTTCTCGAATTTCTCCGGATGTTCCACAGGATATTGAACAGTCTATTATATTTCAAAAAAAACAAAGATCTTTAATAAATTGGTAATATGTGGTGACACGATATAACTTTAAGCCTACTGAAATCATTTCCATTACCTCTTGAAGCTCACGCTTAACATTCTCAAGACCTCCAATATCCTCCCAGCTGACATTGGGAACCTCCACAACCTGTTTCCATTCCAACAACAAAGATTAAGATATACCCGAAAATAATGTTTCTATGAAGTATGAATGATTTCTTCTTGAATCCACATACAGTCTCACGCAAAGCAGATGGGTTGCTTGTTCCAAGAGCCGTCTGGAAATGTTCATTTGAGACCGCCATGGAATTCAGTATCTCAGCATCAATAGATTCATCTTCCAAGTCAATGACATCCATTTTTTCTCTAATGCATTGAAGTGCAGCTTCAGTGCAAAGAGCAGCGAGATCAGCACCAACATAACCATGTGTTTCTTTAGCTATTCTTTCCAAATCAACCTGAAATATTTTAATTGAAATTGGTGATCAGTTAATTAATTATGGCTAACACAACAAAGTAATTAGACAAAGAAAATCTTACATCATCAGAAAGTTTCATATTCTTGGTGTGGATACGAATAACCTCAAGACGCCCAACTTCATCGGGCACACCAATGTCTATTTCTCTATCAAACCTGCCAAACCTTCTTAGAGCAGGATCAATGCTGTTTGGGCGATTTGTAGCCCCCATTACAATAACATGGGCACGAGATTTTAATCCATCCATAAGCGTCAATAGCTGTGATACAATCCTCCTTTCAACTTCACCATTGGTCTTCTCTCGCTTGGGAGCAATTGAATCTATCTCATCAATAAAAATAATTGAAGGGGCATTCTTTTCAGCCTCCTCAAATGCCTTCCTGAGATTGCTCTCACTCTCTCCAGCCAGTTTCGACATGATTTCTGGTCCATTGATGCAGAAAAAGAAAGCACCCGTTTCATTGGCCACGGCCCTGGCTATGAGTGTCTTTCCAGAACCAGGGGGTCCATAAAGTAAAATACCTTTTGGGGGCTTCACTCCAATGGACTTAAAAAGTTGAGGGTGCCTTAAGGGCAATTCAACCAATTCACGAATCTGAGCCATCTGTTTTCTAACACCACCTACATCATCATAACCAATCTCATCCAACCTATCTTCATCGTCTCTCTTGATGGGCTCGCCCTCACAAAAGATTTCAGTGTCAGGAGCAACAACACAGTACTCCCCTGGGTCGGTCTCAATTACCTTGAACTCTACACTTCTCATCCCTCCTCTAACAAGAAAATGATCCCCCTTTCTCACGGGTCTATATGCCTCCAAGAAGTAGGCTGCATTGATGACAATAAGTTCAATTATACAGCAATTCTATTATAAGACAGAATGCTCTGCTGCCCAAGGATTTCAACAGGGTAACTGAATATCAACCCTTACACAATAACTTCAAAGGTTAATAAATATCCAACCCAGACAGAACAAAACACAAAAACATGTCAATATATGTTACAAAATTGAAAAATCTGCCATAAGTGTTAATGAATCTATGTCACTGACATCTTAGTATCACTTAATGTGTGTGTTTTTCCGGCACAGATGCACCCTAAACATTCTACTGTATTGGAAGTATTATAACCTGAGCCTTAGAGGAATTCTGCTCGAGGATCCCAAACATGTTTAATCATAAGCATATCAGAGCTTCTACAAAGTGCATGGTAACTAAAATAAAATAAAACATCATCAAAGTATCAACAAAAAGAACACAACATGAAGAACCTATGATTCCTATATTAGAGGTTAGCTGTCAATTATTGACTTGGAATGTATTCTTTGAATCTCATATCAATGAACAAGCTACCTAACTTAAATAGGGTCAGACTCTTTTTTAGGGTTCTGTACTTTGGGACTTTTATGTTCATTCCAGCTCCACTACTAGGATTTGTCATATATATATTACACAAAACAAATCCGAGTAGTAGATCTGGAATGAACATAAAAGTCTCAAGGTAGGGAAACCTACAAAAGAGTTTGACTGAATTTAAATTAGGGATGATAGCTTCTTCATGTTCTAAACAAAGTTGTTAAAGGCTCAAGGAGCACTTAGGCGCAAAGGGGTCTCGGGGCCTAGGCGCAAGGCGCAAGCGTGAGGCGCGGGCCTCGGAAATGCGAGGCGCATCTTATCAATACACACACAGAGTTGCATACAACTCAAATATGCAACGAGTTCCAATGCAGCAACCCAACAGTACGTCGATAAGAAGGGTTTAAAGCGTTTTTAGGTCTAGGTATTTATAGAGAAGGAAGCTTGAAGTTCTAGTGACCGGGTATCAAAAATTATCGTTAGACTTAGGTCATGTATTTAATAACTCTTTTTTTAAGAAGCTAGGAGATGAGAAAATGAGAGAACTTATTTAATATTAGGGTTTGACTAGGTATTTCATAACTCTTTATGAGGCGCGCCTGGGCCCACAAGGCGCCTTGTGAATACGCCTAGCCTCTAACTTCAAAAAAAGCCCAAGACCTTGAGCCTTATGAGCCTCAGAGCCTAGGCACGTCTGAGGCGCGCTTTTAACAACTATGGTTCTAAAAGTCTTGCCACATCTGCCCACAAGTAGCTTCTTAGGACTTGAGATTATAGTGATTGGTTGGCACATCAAATAACAAGCACAAGTCTCATGTGGTCAAGGTATTGATCACACTCGAAACTTACGTTTCAGGTACGCATCAAACAAGTCCCCAGTGACACCTTCAATCGTGTCATCTAGAGGAAGAACATGGATACGCTTCCCATACTTCACATCTGGGCACTGGTGCACAGATACAACATCACCGAGCCGAACCCTCAGGTTTGTTCGAATGACCTTGTTCATCCTGATCTTTGGCTCATCACAAGTTTCATCAGCAAGGGCAATGCAGACCGTATCTTTCCTCTTCTTCCCCTGTAAAACAAATTGAGAGAAAAATATATTTAACTCTTACAGAAAAGCCCAATGAAAACATAAAACCAGTGCTACAGCAAGATAACATATAACCTCCACCCTTAGAAGGGTGGGGTGAACACCAGTCACAAAGCCAGCAGTTGTCTTAGCAGTGAGCAGTAAAAGAACTTCCAAAAAGTGTGGCTCGGTTGAATTGCAGTGACTGGTTAACCAATTCAGCAAGCTGAATAAAAAGACGGAAGCTCATTCCAAACAGGATTCATTGCAATCTACCATACACACATGGACATGTAAAAATGCCTCAAGCTACAAGATGAAAGATCATAGACCCAACAACAATAAACCAAATTAGAAAGAATAAAAGTAACATAGATGATAGATAAGAAGAAAGAACGAAATGTTGTGGAAAAAGGGTTTGCGCTATCGGTCCCACGGCCATCATGGGAGAAGTAAATCGTGGTATCATAGGGCGGTGCCAAATTTGAACCGCAAGACCTTGGTTGTGGAAACTCTGCCCCCTTTAAGGAGGGAGAGACAGAATCTCAAGAAAACAGTAAAGACACATGGACATGTAACATATATGGGATGAGGGAAGCAACAAATGCCTTGTGTCGCTTTATCTGCTGCAAATTGTGGTTGTTGAACCAGTAATGCCATGTAAATGAGCAAAAACTTAATACCCAATAAGTCCAGAAAAGTAGAAATCATCTTTTCTGCGTAAAGGTTAACATTTGATGACAAAAAACATGTTTCCCCTTTCTCTTCCAAAAAGTGAGATCGTCAAACCTTGGAAAAACCGTAAAACCCGCATTCCAGATCATAGCGTTCAAGTATGCATAAAATAAAACTACAAATTCCGACACTATTTTGTCGTTCAATAATACTAAAGGCTATATATATATATATATCCTTAACCTATTTGTGATACACTAAAAACAAAGAACGGTTTCCACATTTAGGAAAGTGATTGTGAGGCTCGTTAATATAAATTATCAGGCAAAATATGGTTATTTTTTAGTTCACATTGCTGGACTTTAAAAGTTCAACATCATGATACCAAAGATAATTGTCACCAATTGCAAGGCTGCTACCGAACACTGATTGTCCCCCTACAAGCACAAAATCTTTATATGCGTGTAACTTCACTATATACAAATAGAATTCAGAAGTTACTGTTTACAACACTACCACAAGCTTCGTCTAGGTCAAGAAGAAGACCAATGACTCCCTCCATTTCAATAAGAGAGCTGCATTTGGCCTCTCACAACATTTTAAACTTGTCAATTTATGCTAAATTTCAAAACAAGTGCTAGATATTGAATAATATTGAAGACAATTTTACAACAAAACCTATATCAATTTCACACTTAGAAAGTAATAGGTTTGCCGGTAACAACTCATAATGTAGCTCTCCTTTCTGAAATGGAGAGCTTGATTTCTTCTTTGAATCAAGACAAGTTTTATCATTACCCTATATTCAATAAAATATACCAGTGATCTTTGATCTATATAGTAAACTAAATAAGGCAAAACTTTACAGTCAATCACCATTCAATTGAACGAAAACTCAACAAAACCCTAAGGCTTCAACATTAAATTCTGAAAAAACAGGAAAAACCTTGATCAGTATGGTATCACCGCGGAAAAGCTGCAACTTTTCCATCGTATTAGGGTGCATAGCGACGACAGAGTTATCATCATTGACGGCTTCGTCAACGACAAGCCGATTCGGAGACTTCTTGCGCTCCAAGATAGCAGTTGAAAAGTCCTTTTTCGCCGCAGGCGGGCCCTTCCTGTAACAAAAATCATCAGAGAAAATCAATAACACGATTATCGAAGTCCGATTGAAGCAGATCTCAAAAATGAAACCATAAACTTGCATATAAGGTTAAAAATCGATCGATTAGTCGACACAACTTACGGCTCGGATGAAGAAGACTCCGGCTGATTGCTCATCTCGAGACGACGGAGATTGGATGCTCCGATATGGAGAAGAAATCTGAGAGTGGTGAAGAATTCGTAGAAGAGAAGAAACACAACGGGGAAGATGAATCTGATAAATTGCCAGAGGATATTGCTCGATCTATGAGAACGCCCAAAATTGATTTTTGAGTAAAGTGCAAATTTGGTCCCTAAACTACTTATTGACTTACAGGGTTAGTCCATTCAAAATATTTTTTTATTCTTTTGATCTAAAATTGAATATTTTATCTCGGTTTGGTCCCTAAACTCGGCACAAAGTCTTCATACGAAAAAGTCACGCAGAAACCATTTTTGTGGAAACGTCTAAAATCATCTATATATAAATTTGTTGTTTTTCTAAAAATCACTAGAAGTATACTCGTGCAATGCTGCTAGATACATCACGATTTTAATGTTTCGTTTTATTTTCTATTTTTTGTCGATTTACATTACGATTTTGGTTGGTTGTGAGAGATTGATAATGATTTTTTTATATAAATTTGTTTAATTTAGACTTAATAATATAATGTAATTTATTTTGGTTTAAAAATATAATTTTTTTATAAAATATTTTGTTAGATTTTTTTAATTATATTTTATATTTTTATATTTAAAATTTGATTTTTATTCTATATTTAATTATGCTGAGAGTTATTTTAGAGGAGTTAAAGTGGGAAATGATTTTAGGAGAGTTAAAATGGTTAGAGATAATGATTGAAAATTAATAAATAGCATTAAGTGTAGTACATACAGCTTTAATGGTTGTTTTTTAAGTAATTAGCATTAAATAGTTGTACATTAAGCTTTAAGACTTGTTTTTAAGAGTTTTTTATGTCATCTTTATAATACAGTATAGATATAAATATGCTTACTAGAAATGTACCCTCGTAATTCAGCGGGTTTCTGAAATCTAGAATTCAAACCCTCGATTATTACTCATACTTTTTGTTAGTTCTTTTTTATTTTATTTTACGATTTTGAGAAACATATATTTAAAACAAAAATATATTTTAGTTTAGTTTAATTATGGTTTTTTATAAAAAATTATAATAAATTTTTTTGTTACGAATCAAAAAATGTTTAATTTAAATGATAACTATATTTAAGATATTTTATATTTAAAATTAAAAAGATAACATAATTCAATAAAAAAATAAAAATAAGATGTTTTATCTCGAATTTTCTTATATTTATCGGTTAGTTATATTAGTAGTTAAAAAATTTAGATATTTTAGAAAATAAAAATAAGTGCTTATATGCAGTTAGTTACACGAATTCAAACATTGAGCTTTTATAAGTTGTACTTATGTTTAATCAATTTGTACTTTTGGATTTTAAGTAATATGCATTAATAAGTGGTACCTAATGTATAAAAATTAGTTTTTAAGAGTTTAGATTAAATGTTTTATAATATACTATAGATATATTAGTTAAAATTCAAAATTATAGGTTAATGAAACATAATTATAACTTATTAAAGTCCCATGTTTTTATTTGTATAACTAACTGCAAATAAACATATTAAATACATGATAAACACTATGAGATAAACTATCTGTTTTATTTTTTTTAATATATTTATTAGATCAATGCATGTTTTATAATATAGTATAGATATATTAGTTATGAGATTATAACTAATATAGATATAGATATATTAAGAGCAAATCATAAAATAAAAAATAAATATTGATAATATTAATATTGATCAAATCGTCCAATAAATATAAAAAAAATATTGATAATAGTAGATAATATTGATCAAATCGTCCATTAAATATAAAAAACAAATATTTATATTAATAAATGAGTATTCATTTCACAAATAGATGATGATGTGAGATATTGTGCTTGTTAAGTTGTACCAATGTATTATGAAATATTGAAATTGTAAATTAAGTAATTGCTTTAATTATTTGTATTTTGTGCTTAAAATGTTGTAATTAAGAGTTTTTATGTCTTTTTTATGATATAGGATAGTTGCATGACCCGATTTTGTCGGATACAAAACTCAGTTGACCCGATTAGAGATAAGGATTCCATATTTAACGGATTTTGGGTGCAAGGTCGGGTTAGAGATGATCAATAATTGGTCTCGGTCCCAAATTGATTCCTTCAAAATTGGGGGACTTGTTCTGGTCTCAGTCTTGGTCCCGGTTTCAACCAAAAATCCTATGATCAATCTAGACCCGATCACATTGGGTCGGTCCCAAATCAGGTTTCAGGCCCAACTTGGTTTTTATAAAACATTCTTAATAAAATCTTTCTCTTACACAAAAAAATGTTATACAAACTTGTTAAAAAACTTGAAAGCTCTAAAAAAGTCCTTGAAATCTTGGTAAAAAATAAATAAATAAATTGTGTTGTAAATTTATAAAAAAATAAAAAAATTAATCGGGCCTAAACATAAACAATCTCGATCCCCTAACTGGTCCGAGATAGGTTATTGAAATTCCATAAAAAGTGTAACCAATCGCTTGCCTTCGAGTCATGGCCGGTGTCAATCGATCCCGAGTCAGGCCAATTTGCACACCCATTTTCCTGAAGTGATCAAATACTTCTTGGGCAACTTAGTTGACCATCTCTAGTCGGGTATACACCGTCTTTACTGCAGATTTTTGGGAGAGGATGTTATTCCCTAAAAAATTGAAATCACCAAAAGATATTTGATTTTAATTTTTAATGAGGGTTCTAGACTTCTAGTAAACTTGATTTATCATTTAAGTATATATTATGAATTATTGTGATACTTGGTGTCTTTCAGATTTTCAAATAGTTGGCATAGTTGTTTTCAATAGCTACTTGATATACTTTAAAATTTAGGGAATATGGCTCGATTTGTTTGATAATTGACTGTTAGATACTCGATGTATTTTAAATTCAATAAATTTATATTAGGGATGTTTTTGATAATTTCTCGATAGCTACTCGATGTACTTTATGCCAATAACAATGTTGCATGTTTCGTGGTATATGAGAAAAAAAAAACTTTTTTTAATTGTTACACATTGGACTCAATATAGACGCTAATAGGTTTTCAATGGACTTTGAGCATATTCTAATTGCAAAATCTCATGAGCTTATCCTGAGAAGTTGACAAACGAAGGAGGAAGATTGACAAATTGCAGATGGAGAGGGCAAGATAGAGGAAACGTTCAAAAGAAGATATTTTAATTGAAAGGAATCAATGAATACAAAAGACGGAAACAGAGTAATTTTTTCCCACTAGCCTAACTAATGATTTTACCAGAGTAAAACATACAATTTTTTTTGACAAAAAGTATTGCGGAGACATGATTTGAACCCGTGACCTCAAGATTATGAGCCTTGCGAGCTACCAAACTGCTCTACCCCGCACCGAAGAGAAGAACTGAAAACTAATAGACAAGCAAGGATTGAATCAGAGCCGGATGTCCTAAGGGGCTTATAGGGGCCTTGGCCCCTGCTCCTATTTATGCCGCAAGGAAGACTGATCTATATTTCATATTTAAAAATAAATAAAGTCATAAGTTGGCCCCTCCACTTGCTACTAAGCCTTTTTTTTTTTAATTTTAATTCATATTAAAATTTAAAACTTTCTAATATAATCTTTTTTTTAAAGGCCCATCACCCTTGACGTGAATTGTGATGACTTAAAAGTTGAAACCCTACCAATTAGGTTTAAAATCTAAAATTGATGTTAGTATTTAGTATGTATTTTGAATGTCAAATCAAAATACAATTACTTGATATGGTTTTGGTACATGTAACATTAAGTGTTTTTCTTATTAATTTTTTTTTTTTTGGTTTAGGTTATTAATTCGTATATGATGTTGTATTTTTTTTGTATTAAATTAAATTCCTTCGATTTTAGGTTTATTAGAAATATGTGAGATTTAAACACACGTGGCCGCCGGTCATATTTAATTTAAGATAGTTTACATAAACGAGAATATTATAAAAACCATAATTTCGTATTAGAGTTTACATAAACGATATTTAAACACGGTATTTAAACGATATTTAAACCATAATTTAAGATAGTTTACATAAACGGTATTTAAACACGTGTGGCCGTCCATCGCCGATCTGAACCATCGATTAGAGTTTACTATGTTATGACTTTGGATAGTGTGTTTTTGTATTTTTAAAACTATATAATATATTAGGTCCGGCCCCTGCGGTTGAAAAACATGTGTTCTGCCCCTGCAATGATGGGTAAATGATTCTAATAATAATCATATATATCAACCTAGTCTTATCAATATTACAATGTACACTCATCGAGCATCTGTCATTACTATCGAAAAAAATGAATGCATAAGTGTTAGGTAGTCACCTTATAAATATCAAAATCAACAAGAATCTATTGAGTGTATGTCGAAACCATCAAGAAAATAAACGTAGGAGTTTAGGGTAGGCTATCTTAAAAAATAACTAAAGAATCGAGTACCTATCATACGGCCATCAAGACCATTGAAAAAAATAAATGCCTAATTATTCGTTTGATATATTAAACATAGTTTACATTTAGCAACAAAGATATTTGTGAACCACAAGAGTTGTGGCATACTGGTTAAGGCCTTAGGGGATGTGGTGGAATATCTCATCTGTCCAAGGTTCGAATTCAAGAGTACACAACAATTGTGGCCACTAAGATTTAATCAGGGTTGATGTCTTACAGTCATAATTTGTCAAGGGATTGGTCTAGGCATAGCCTAGGACACCCTTCCCAAAAAACAAAAAACAAAACAAAGATATTTGTGTATACATATATATATGTATGTGTTATATGATGAATGATCGTGTGAGGAAAAAAAGTTAAGTTGGACCCTTGATCAATTTTATTCTCCAAACAACATATGAATTATGCTTTAGAAGGAAATTAATCAAGTGCATATCATTAGTGTTGGTCTTCAATTAGAATTGATGAAAAGGTGGAGATCCTTTATTGCCCTTATCACCGTAACTCTCATGCTCACGGGAACCCAATCATGTTTTGTATATGTATGCATTTGCATATAGGGTTGGGTTCCGGTGAAAAGTTGAGTTAACGGTGAGAAACGTGAGAAGTGGTTATCAACCGTTGGATGAGAATTGGTCGCACATTAAGATGAGATGCATCGAGATGCACCAGATCAATTCTCTTTTAAGTCGTAATTCATGGGAGGTCTTGAGATTAAAAGAGATCAACAGTTCAGATCCACTTCTCACGCTTCTCACCGTTAACTCAACTTCTCACGCGATCATTCACCTTTGCATATATATATATGTGTACCACCCTAAAAATATGGATAACAAAAATCCGAAAAACGGACATGAGGTATACCAAAAATTGCCATAGCAAGAGCCTCCCAAAAGTGGGGAATATATTCGAATAACCTGTTTAATCACAACTTTGTAATTTAACGGACGATAAACAACAACCAACTAATCTAATTTCTACAACTAGAAAAGAGATTACAAAAAGGGTTGTCATCTATAGACCCAAGAAGTCTATATCCAAAAGTATAACGCGTCCATGTGCACTTCCCCAAGCTCTCACCCCAAAGCGGCTAAACTTGCTTAAGACCACCGCCGCTAGAACCTGAGATACACATCGACACCAAACAAGTGTTAGGCCAAAAAGCCTAGTGAGTCGAACAATAATAAGCGTACAGGAACAAATACAATTCTTATCAGCAGTTAACCAGTGTTCAACAAATGTGGAGTCATTAGGGGAGACCCAAAGCACCAATCAAGTCCCACCCAAGAGTCGATATACCTTGATGCCCTTAACAAGGAACACCCCAAAGGTCCGGCCCATCCGAAGACTATCGCTAAGAAAATTCCCCGGATGGCGGAGGTCTAGGCACATACCATCACAGTGGCGCCCAAGACTACATCATCCTAGTGTACTGACTTGGTTCGTCCACATAGCATTTATAAGGGGGTCCTTTAGGTATACTTCAACCCATATAATTCAATACCAACTACGGGTATAATTTTTACCACCTTATCCTCATGATGTCTAACAAAAGACCCAATGTAAATCATACATCATCAAGCATATAAACATGTCATCCAAATGGTACTCCAAATAGAATCATCATAATACTCTTTTATGCATACCCTTAACATATCAAAATGCTCACATCATATATCCATGAGACAAGTCATAAACAATGATACATAACAATATCCATGGCATATCACCCATATACCTATATACATTTTTCAACTATTATCGTGAAGGAATCCCCAAACATTGAGCATATAGAGATAAAGTAACAAATAGAAGATTATGATGTGTATCTAGTTTTAACAAAGGTTTAGTAAACTCACAATCTAGGTTTTGAACCCAAAACCTAGAAAATATGGAAACCCTAGAAGTTGGAGAAGATGAGGCTTGAAGATGAGGAGTGAGATTCTTGAAGAACACCTCAATGAGAACACTTAAATGTAGCTTGATGACCACTTAATGCTCCCAACCACCCAAAAGCTTAGAAGTAAATGTGGTAGATGAAGAAACCCTAAAAATCGCCTCTAAGAAGAACTCTCCCGTTTTTGTAAAGTGATCTTGTGAGAAAATGAGACTGCCAAGGTAATTTAAACCCTTCAGATGCCACGGGCGATAGTGCCAAAGGGCACTATCGCGAGTCACAATCGCGAACACACACGCACCCGCGGTACGCCTTCCGCGAGTATGCCCGGCGATAGTGACTATGGTCACTATCGCGTGTCACTATCGCGTGACACACACCCCTCTCGGTACAACTTGGGCGATAGTGCCCTCCGCGATAGTGTCAGGGCACAATCGCGGGGCACAATCGCGAGTCACCCAAAAATGGCCCAAAACTCAACCAAAAACTATAACGAGCACAAAGTTTGAACGATTAACGAAGGTAACTTAATTATACGTCGTTTAGGTCTAAACATGATAATAAGACGTACACAAAGACACATATTCTCACAAAAGCGAATTAAATGCATTTAATACCACAAAATACTTACCTTAAGAATTTACGGGTGTTACAATCCTCCCCACCTAGCGGAGATTTCGTCCCGAAATCTACCCTAAGAAAACAAGTGAGGATAACGCTTCTTCATATCATCTTCCGATTCCCAAGTAATGTTGGCACCCCGATGGTGCTTCCATTGGACTTTAACCATGACCACGTCTTTATGCCTCAACTTCTTCACTTTCGATTCTAAAATCGACTCCGGTTCTTCCACACAACGATTCCCATTGTCCACTCGAATTTCCGACAAAGGGATCACGCTTTCCTCTTCGGCTAGACATTTCCGAAGATAACAAACGTGAAATGTAGGATGTATCCCATCCATTTCCGGCGGTAGTTCCAACCGATAGGCCTGCAAGCCAATCTTTTCCAAAATGACAAACGGTCCAAGGAAACGAGGACTAAGCTTCCCATGCTTCCTGAAACGTATGATCCCCTTCCACGGAGACACCTTCAACATAACCCGATCACCCACTTGAAACTCCACCGGTCTTCTCTTCTTGTCCGCATAACTCTTTTGTCGATCTTGTGCCGCCTTTAGCCTTTCCCGGATTTCTTTCACCTTGTCGGCCGTCTCTTGAACTATTTCCGGTCCGGCGAATTGCTTTTCGCCCGCTTCTAACCAACAAACCGGGGTTCGGCACTTCCGTCCATACAAAGCTTCGAACGGTGCCATTCCGATACTAGAATGGTAACTGCTGTTGTACGCGAACTCCACCAACGGTAGATGTGAATCCCAACTTCCCCCGAAGTCTATCACACACGACCTTAACATATCTTCTAATGTCTGGATTGTCCTCTCACTTTGGCCATCCGTTTGAGGATGGTAAGCCGTGCTCAAATTTAGTCGAGTACCCAACTCCCTTTGCAGACAAGCCCAAAAGTTCGAAGTAAACCGATGTCCCGATCCGACACAATAGATTGCGGAACTCCGTGCCTCGATACCACCTCATCAATATAAAGCTTGGCCAATTTCTCCATTGGCAAGGTCTCCCGCATTGCCAGGAAATGCGCGCTCTTGGTCAACCGGTCAATGATTACCCAAATGGTGTCGTGGCCACGCAAGGTCTTTGGTAACTTGGTCACGAAATCCATAGTGATATTGTCCCATTTCCACTCGGGAATGGACAACGGTTGTAAACTTCCATACGGTCTTTGGTGTTCCGCCTTGACTTGAAGGCACGTGACACATTTCTCCACATAGCTAGCTACATCTAGTTTCATCACCGGCCACCAATACATTAACTTTAAATCTCTATATATCTTGGTGCTACCGGGATGTATAGAGTATTTCGACTTATATGCTTCTTCGAGGAGTAGCTTCCGGTTTCCTCCTAACTTCGGTACCCAAATCCGTCCTTGGAATAGTTTGAGTCCACGACTGTCTTCCGTTAAGAGCTCCCTTTGCTTCACCATGACCTCGTCTTTGAGGTTTTCTTCCTTAAGTGTTTCCTTTTGACTTGCTTTAACATTCTCCAACAAACTTGACACCACATCGATCCTTGCAAGGGACATTTTGACACCATCACCATGACTCCTTCGGCTCAATGCATCCGCCACCACATTGGCCTTACCGGGATGATAGAGTAGGTCACAATCGTAATCCTTCAAAAGCTCTAGCCATCTCCTTTGCCGCATGTTGAGTTCCTTTTGGTCGAAGATGTACTTGAGACTTTTGTGATCCGTGAAAAGAGTACACTTGGTCCCATACAAGTAGTGTCGCCACAACTTTAACGCGAAAACCACCGCCGCCAACTCCAAATCATGAGTCAGATAGTTCTTCTCATGATCCTTTAATTGTCGCGACGCGTAGGCTATTACTTTCCCTTTTTGCATTAGCACGCACCCAAGCCCCATCTTGGAAGCGTCGCTATACACCACAAAGTATTCCGATCCTTCGGGTAAGAACAAGATCAGAGCTTCACACAATTTCCTCTTGAGCGTCTGAAACGCTTGCTCTTGTGCATCGATCCAAAGAAACTTGACGTTCTTCCTCGTAAGAGAAGTGAGCGGTGTAGCCGTCTTTGAGAAATCTTGAATGAAACGCCGGTAGTAACCCGCTAGACCCAAGAAGTTTTGGATCTCCGTCGGACTTGTTGGGGGTTCCCAACTCAACATTGCCTCGATCTTTGCCGGGTCCACCTTTACCCCTTCCTTTGATACCACGTGCCCCAAGAATTGCACCTCTTGGAGCCAAAATTTGCACTTTGAGAACTTCGCGAACAGTTTCTCCTTCCTTAGAACTTCCAATACTTCCCGTAAGTGTCTTCCATGCTCGGACTCATCTTTTGAATATATTAAAATGTCGTCGATGAAGACGATCACGGATTTATCCAAGAATGGGCGACACATACGGTTCATTAGATCCATGAATACGGCCGGAGCATTGGTTAAGCTGAAAGGCATCACCAAAAACTCATAGTGACCGTATCTCGTCCGGAAAGCCATCTTTGGAATATCTTCGTTCTTCACTCTCACTTGGTGATAACTGGACCGAAGATCAATCTTCGAGAAGCATCCCGCTCCTTGAAGTTGATCAAAAAGATCGTCGATACGAGGCAGAGGATACTTATTCTTCACTGTGACTTTATTTAGCTTCCGATAATCTATGCACATCCGCATAGATCCATCCTTCTTCTTCACGAATAGTATTGGTGCTCCCCAAGGTGACGAACTCGGTCGAATGAAGGCCTTCTCCAACAACTCTTGAAGTTGCGCCATCATCTCCTTCATTTCTGTCGGTGCCAAACGATATGGAGCACGTGCTATCGGAGCCGCTCCCGGTGTGAGATCAATCTGAAACTCCACTTGCCGCTCCGGCGGTAATCCGGGTAAGTCTTCCGGAAAGACGTCCGGATAATCTTGTACCACTTCCACATTTTCTACCGACTTCTTTTCTTTCTTTGCGTCTACAATGTAGGCCAAGTACGAAGGGTAACCCTTCGCTAAGAACTTGCGAGCTTTTAGAGAGGAGATGATAGGATTATTCCTCCTCCCTTTCTCTCCATAAATGATAGCCACTCCATTTTCCGGCAATGGAACTTGGATCATCTTTTTGGAGCAAAAGATGTTCGCTTTATGCCTTACTAACCAATCCATGCCTATGACTACATCGAACCCTCCTATAGCCATAGGTAACAAATCTAATCCAAAGGAATTTCCATCAATCTCTAGAGTGCAATCACGAAAGCGGTCACAAATGATCACTTGATCTCCATTAGCTATTTCTACTACTAACGCATCGGGAAGAACACTAACAGGAGTGGAGAATTGTTTACAGAAGGTATCAGACACAAAAGAACAGGTAGCACCCGAATCAAATAAGACGCGAGCAGACATGGAGTTTACTAGAAACGTACCCGAAACGACATCTGCGGTCTCCTTCGCCTCCTTGATAGTCATCCGGAAAGCTCGACTCGGTGCTCTTGGTGGTTGCTCGACTCTAGCCGTCGAACCCACAGAATTTCCACCACTTCCTCTAACTAGCCTCGGGCACTCCCGCTTCATGTGCCCCGGCTCTCCGCATTCATAACATACTGACCCACGAAGGGAACATTCTCGGGTCGTCTGGTTTTTCTTACCACATTTGACACACCCGGCTGGACCGAAGTGAGTTCTTGTAGCGCACGGTCCCGAGTGCTTTGACTTGCACCTGTGGCACCACCGATCTTCACGGCGTTGATCACCCGACCTCCCGCTCACAAAGGGTCTTGATTGACGAACGGGCCCAGATGGCCCCTCCCACTTCCGTTTCTCCCCAACGTACCTCTTCTCATCCCTTTCTGAATTGATGTCGTCCTCCACGAGTAAGGACTCCTCGATAACTTCTTGTAAAGTCGAACACTTTGCATTTCTCACCGTCGTTCGCATCTCGGCCGGTAATCCTTGATGATAAGCTTTAATCTTTGACCTTTCGTCGGGAACTAGGTGTCCCACCAAGTTTAATTTCTCCAAAAAGAGTTTGGAGTAGACAACAATCGATGTATTCCCTTTCTTCAGATTTCGGAACTCTCGCTCCAACTTGTCCAACGAACGCTCACTGCAGTACTTGTCCATCATCTTCTCCTTGAATACCGGCCAAGTTAACTTAGCTAGAACTTCCGGGGTGAGGGCGGATCGAGTGAGATTCCACCAAATCAGAGCCTCTCCCCGAAGTAATTGGGAAGCAAATTTGACCCGTTGAGAGGGATCACACTCACTTGCCTCGAAAGCCATTTCCATCTCCTTGAGCCAGTACATACAAGCAACTGGGCTATCGGAACCTGCAAACTCCTTAGGATGGCACCCCAGAAACGTCTTGTAGGTGCACCCTTTTGTCTTTGTTCTGACTCCCTCGGCGGATGGCTCTTCGACCGTCACCACATTCGGTCCTCCCGACCCCAAAATAACGTTTCCAGCCATAGTCTCGGGCTGACGGTTACTGACGTCACGATCTTCTAGAAGCTTCATGAAAAACTCTTGTTGTTGGGTCATGGCCGAAGTCATGGCCAACTGTTGTTGAGCCAAAGCCGCATTCATAGCCAACATCATGCTATCCCGAAGCCGGGTCTCCATGGTAATTTCCTCCAAGATGGCGTTACCTGTGTTGAGGTTCCGGCGCGGAATATGCTCAGGCCCTCCTCCCAATATTCTGGGTATGGGAATGTCATCAGAGGTTGCTCCCACCGGAGGTCGTGCCGCTGCAGATTCCACTTCGGGTTGCCCTTCTGGCATGTCCGGTAATCTACTACGAGTGTTCACCATTAAAATCTGCCATGAACGTACGAGAAATAGATTGAGAAAAGACTACACGAGTTGAACTCATTGTACGTACTAGTACCGTCATCAATTGTCATAATAATAGTAAACCAAGTATGCTCACGTAACAATGCATTCATAATAGCAGTAGCTAAGTGAAATTATGAACGAACCATACACAAGGATTCTTGTCACCGTCATCACAACTTTTAATTAAAGTAATTCCGTAATCCTAACGCTTTCCCCACCTAGGATTTCTACCCCAATCGGACAGTGAGGTCAAAAGTCTAAAGCTTAAGTCTAGATATGCTAAACAATACCTAGTTCACTTAAACTAAAGCTCTGATACCAACTTGTAACACCCTAAAAATAGGGATAACAAAAATCCGAAAAACGGACATGAGGTATACCAAAAATTGCCATAGCAAGAGCCTCCCAAAAGTGGGGAATATATTCGAATAACCTGTTTAATCACAACTTTGTAATTTAACGGACGATAAACAACAACCAACTAATGTAATTTCTACAACTAGAAAAGAGGTTACAAAAAGGGTTGTCATCTATAGACCCAAGAAGTCTATATCCAAAAGTATAACGCGTCAATGTGCACTTCCCCAAGCTCTCACCCCAAAGCGGCTAAACTTGCTTAAGACCACCGCCGCTAGAACCTGAGATACACATCGACACCAAACAAGTGTTAGGCCAAAAAGCCTAGTGAGTCGAACAATAATAAGCGTACAGGAACAAATACAATTCTTATCAGCAGTTAACCAGTGTTCAACAAATGTGGAGTCATTAATGGAGACCCAAAGCACCAATCAAGTCCCACCCAAGAGTCGATATACCTTGATGCCCTTAACAAGGAACACCCCAAAGGTCCGGCCCATCCGAAGACTATCGCTAAGAAAATTCCCCGGATGGCGGAGGTCTAGGCACATACCATCACAGTGGCGCCCAAGACTACATCCTCCTAGTGTACTGACTTGGTTAGTCAACATAGCATTTATAAGGGGGTCCTTTAGGTATACTTCAACCCATATAATTCAATACCAACTACGGGTATAATTTTTACCACCTTATCCTCATGATGTCTAACAAAAGACCCAATGTAAATCATACATCATCAAGCATATAAACATGTCATCCAAATGGTACTCCAAATAAAATCATCATAATACTCTTTTATGCATACCCTTAACATATCAAAATGCTCACATCATATATCCATGAGACAAGTCATAAACAATGATACATAACAATATCCATGGCATATCACCCATATACCTATATACATTTTTCAACTATTATCGTGAAGGAATCCCCAAACATTGAGCATATAGAGATAAAGTAACAAATAGAAGATTATGATGTGTATCTAGTTTGAACAAAGGTTTAGTAAACTCACAATCTAGGTTTTGAACCCAAAACCTAGAAAATATGGAAACCCTAGAAGTTGGAGAAGATGAGGCTTGAAGATGAGGAGTGAGATTCTTGAAGAACACCTCAATGAGAACACTTGAATGTAGCTTGATGACCACTTAATGCTCCCAACCACCCAAAAGCTTAGAAGTAAATGTGGTAGATGAAGGAACCTTAAAAATCGCCTCTAAGAAGAACTCTCCCGTTTTTGTAAAGTGATATTGTGAGAAAATGAGACTGCCAAGGTAATTTAAACCCTTCAGATGCCACGGGCGATAGTGCCAAAGGGCACTATCGCGAGTCACAATCGCGAACACACACGCACCCGCGGTACGCCTTCCGCGAGTATGCCCGGCGATAGTGACTATGGTCACTATCGCGTGACACACCCCCTCTCGGTACAACTTGGGCGATAGTTCCCTCCACGATAGTGCCAGGGCACAATCGCGGGGCACAATCGCGAGTCACCCAAAAATGGCCCAAAACTCAACCAAAAACTATAACGAGCACAAAGTTTGAACGATTAACGAAGGTAACTTAATTATACGTCGTTTAGGTCTGAACATGATAATAAGACGTACACAAAGACACATATTCTCACAAAAGCGAATTAAATGCATTTAATACCACAAAATACTTACCTTAAGAATTTACGGGTGTTACAATATGTGTGTGTTATGTGCAAGTATGTGTCATATATGTTCTACATGTGTATGTATAAACATTTATATAACAAAATTTATTATTCACTTTTGAAAATTGATAGTCTTTTGACCGGTTCGAATCGGTTATCGTTTAAAGCCTTAAGAGCATCTCCAAAAGATTCTCCAAAATGGAGAATCAAAAGTCAAAATCTCCATGAAAAATTTAGGTATGATTATTTTTGTAGAGTTCTTCAAATTTGGAGATTTTCATCATCTTTCTTCTATTTCGTCCATTTTACAAAAGGTTTTAGAAAATATGTTGGAAAAAAATATCTAAAATATTCATTTTGAAAAATCTGTTCGAAATAGCTCTAACAAATCTTAACTCAAAAAATTGTTACTAAGGAGGTGTTTACTTGTGGCTTAATGAGCTTAATGGTGTAATTAGCTTATTCGCACAAACCTTTTAGACTGTTTAATTGTGGCTTATTCGCACATAAAATGGCTTTATCGCATAGATGGATATGTTCAGGGGCGGAACACGGGCATCAAAACCCAGGGGGCCGAACAAGCGCATTGCTTTCCTTTTGAACTTTTTTACAGGGGTTCTCAAATATCAGTATATTAGATATAATATACTCTCATTCTCGATTGTCTATTTAGGATCATGAGAATAATTTGCATATTTTTTTCAAAAAATAACCATAAACAGTAGATTTGATTGTTTACGTTGAAGAATAAAGTGTTATATATACATTATCTGTAACACCGAGAAAAATCCAGGTAAATATTTATGGTTTGCATGTTGATTTTTGTAAAAGAGTTGTAGTTTCGGAACCTACCTCGAGACTTTGAACTATTGGGTTGAGCTACCGGACCAGAAAATCGGAGAAAACGACACAATACAGGTGGGGCGACAATGCCCGCGATAGTGACACAGGTCACAATCGCCTGACACTGTCGCCAGGATTGTACCAAGAAGGGGGTGTGGTCGCGATTGTGCCCCCCGACAATGCCTTAGGCACTATCGTCGGGCATTGTCGCCTGCAGGGTCTGATCATTTAAAACGGGTTATCACCCCATTTAGCCTCATTTTCTTGTATTCCAACTTAGAGAAAAAGCATTTTGGGGAACTGTGGTGATTCTACTTCCAATCATCCCTCTCTTCATTTATTACCAAACTAGGGTTTATGTGGAACATTTATTGAAGATCAAGAAGTTGAGAAGAACATTAATTGTGGTTGCTAGTTACATCAACTCTCCATTTCTTACTACTTCAAACTAGGATTTACCAAGTTTTCTAGGGTTTTCTATAAAACCTAGATAGTGAGTTCTCTAACTATTTTAAAATGAGATACATATCTTTATATGCTTTTGTAACACCCGGATTTTCGGTACATTATTTCCTCTATTTTTCTTCCCCATATTTCCCTCCATTTTGTTATGAAACCCTTAGTATGAGTATCTTCGACTTTGGGCATTGACCTTTTATGTGATGATGCTCGGAAATCGAATTTTCGGAGGCCAAAGGGTTCACGCGACAGTGCCAAGCGATAGTGACAGTGTCATTATCGTCGCGACATAATCGCGGGGGAGGATTGAGTCGCTGTACATATGGCGTGATAGTGACCGCGATAGTGACAAGTGTCACTATCGTAGGGAACTATCGCTGGGATTGTACCGCGGGTGGTTAGACGCGGGCGATAGTGCCCCGCGATTGTGACAAGTGTCACTCTCACGGGCAAGGTCGCGGTCGGAGGCATTTGGGTATAAAAACGACCCAACTTATCCATTTCTCATTTATTGCAAGTGTGGAGCTAGTGTGGGGCGATTTTGGAGCCCTAGGTGAGTTTCCTCTCATCTCTCTTCATTTATTCCTAGTTATTGGAAGCCTAAGACTATTTAATGCTCAATCTAGGTTATCAAGTGTTGGTGTGAAGCTTTCAAGTTCTCAAAACTCAATATCTCTCCATCTAGAAATTTGCTAGGGTTTAGAATAAACCCATTGTGAGTTCATACTTCCTTTTTATTAAACTTTATACACATCAAAATGCATTTTTGACTTCTAAATATCTCCTTGTTTACATTTTCATTGTTGGTGAGATTTTGACCTAACTTGGTATTTTGGAGATTTTTAGGGTTCTTACCATTTTGTAAAATAAAGAAGTATTCCATGTCTTGGAACTATAAATATGGATGTTTTCATATTTTGATGAGTAAATGTTCAATCTATGGCATTTTAGCCATGATTATGTTTTAAGCATATTATGGGTATTTGGGTGAAAGAGTTATTTTGTAAAAAGGGAATAAATGGTTTAATCTCGAGGAAATCCATATTTCATTAAAATGGTTTTTACACTTGAAAGGTTTACTTGGTAAGGAAACATATTTGGAAATGAGAAGATGGTCTTATGATTCATGTTTGGGCTTTGTATTTCTTATCAGCAGTTAACCATGAAAATATGATTTGAGAAATAAATGGTGTTATGAACTATATGTGTGATTATAGTTGGTCACAAATGTAATTGTGATAAGTCTAGGCTATTACTAGTGGATCCATAGGTATAGAGTAGACTTACTAATTAGGGGTAACTCCCATTTGTAGCTAGTTGAGACATTGGGCCCTAGGGCCGAAATGCAAGAGATGATGTTGCAACATCAAGAATTGATGGAGAAGGGATTTGTGAGGCCGAGCTCTTCGCCTTGGGGAGCTCCGATACTTTTCGTCAAAAAGAATGATGGGTCGATGTGGATGTGCATCAACTATTGGGAGTTAAACAAGGTAATCGTAAAGAACAAGTATCCACTACCTCGAATAGACGACATCTTCGACCAATTGCAAGGAGTCGGATGTTTCTCCAAGATTGATCTCCGATCGGGCTACCATCAAGTGAAGGTTAGGGGAGAAGACATTTCCAAGACCGCCTTCAGAACCCGTTATGGTCACTACGAGTTTTTAGTTATGCCTTTTGGGCTAACTAACGC
Source organism: Arctium lappa (assembly GCA_023525745.1). Classification (NCBI taxonomy): domain Eukaryota; kingdom Viridiplantae; phylum Streptophyta; class Magnoliopsida; order Asterales; family Asteraceae; genus Arctium; species Arctium lappa. Next base: position 11,450,020 of record CM042056.1, on the reverse strand, counting down.
GTCAGCGGTATTTATGGATTTGATGAACCGAGTTTGCCGGCCCTTTTTAGATAAATCGGTCATAGTGTTCATTGATGATATCTTGGTGTACTCTAAGGATAATGAAGAACACGAGAGACACCTCAGAGAAGTGTTAGAAGTGTTGAGGGAGGAGAAACTCTACGCCAAATTTTCCAAGTGTGAGTTTTGGCTGCGAGAGGTTCAGTTTTTGGGTCACGTGGTGACTAGTGAAGGAGTAAAAGTAGACCCGTCAAAGATCGAAGCTATGACGAACTGGGAACCACCCAAGAGTTCCAAGAAAATTCGGAGCTTCTTGGGTCTAGCCGGTTACTATCGAAGATTCATCCAAGATTTTTCCAAAATCGTCTCTCCACTGACGTCACTGACAAAGAAAAATGTGAAGTTCCTTTGGACCGAGAGTCAAGAACAGGCCTTCCGAACACTACAAAAGAAGTTGTGTGAAACACCAATTTTGTCCCTACCCGAGGGAATGGAAGACTTTGTGGTATATCGTGACGCATCTAAAATGGGTTTGGGTTGTGTCTTGATGCAAAGGGGCAAAGTTATAGCTTATGCATCAAGACAATTGAAGGAACATGAGAAGAATTACCCAACCCACGATCTCGAGCTAGCGACGGTGGTGTTCGCTTTGAAGTTATGGCGACACTATCTTTACAGTACGTAGTGCACCCTCTTTACCAACCATAAAAGCCTGAAGTATGTCTTCGACCAGAAGGAATTAAATATGCGACAATGGAGATGGCTTGAGTTGCTCAAAGATTATGACTATAAGCTTCAATATCATCCCGAGAAGGCCAATGTGGTCACGAACGCTTTGAGCCAAAAGGGGTATGGTAGTGGCGTTCAAGCCACCTTTGCAAGAGTGGAAGTTGTCTCAAGCCTTATTGACAAAATCAAGTTGTCACATTCGGAGGCCCTTCTTGAAGCGAATCTCAAAAGTGAAATTATGGTGAAGCAACATCTCCAGTTGACCGAAGATGGAAGGGGCTTGAAGTTGTTCCAAGGTCGGATTTGGGTACCAAAGATTGGAGGATGTCGAGAGTTGTTATTGGAGGATGCGCATAAATCCAAATACTCGATCCATCCGGGAAGTATTAAGATGTATTGAGATTTAAAGCTTAACTATTGGTGGTCGGTGATGAAGTTAGACGTGGCCAGTTATGTGGATCGATGCATAACTTGCCTACAAGTGAAAGCAGAGCACCAACGACCTTATGATAGTCTGCAATCCTTAGAGATACCGGAATGGAAGTGGGAGCGCATTACTATGGACTTTGTAACCAAGCTATCGAAGACTTTACGAAACCATGATACCATTTGGGTAATAATAGACCGTTTGACCAAGAGTGCGTACTTCTTGCCCATGCAGGAGACTCTACCGATGGACAAGTTGGCCAAGCTATATATTGATGAAGTGGTCTCAAGGCATGGAGTGCCACTTTCCATCGTATCTGATCGGGATAGCCGTTTCACTTCCCATTTTTGGGACAGTTTACAAAAGGAACTGGGTACTATAATCAAATTGAGTACCGCTTATCACCCTCAGACAGACAGACAGAGCGAGAGGACCATCCAAACTCTTAAAGACATGTTGAGATCCTGTGTCATCGACTTCGGGGGAAGTTGGGACTCACATCTTCAGTTTGTGGAATTCGCCTACAACAACAGTTATCATTAGAGCATTGGTATGGCACCGTTTGAGGCATTGTACGAAATAAAGTGTAGAACGCCCGTCTATTGGCTAGAAGCGGGTGAGAAACAGTTTGTCGGGCCGGAGATCGTACAAGAAACGACTGACAAGGTTAAGAGCACCCAAGAACGTTTAAAAGCGACTCAAGACCGACAAAAGAGCTACGCGGACAAGAAGAGGAGATCGATTGATTTCCAAGAGGGTGAAAGGGTAATGTTGAAGGTTTCACCTTGGAAGGGATTAATCAGGTTCGGAAAACATGGGAAGCTTAGTCCCCGTTTCTTATGACCTTTCACCATCTTGAAGTTGTGTTGGGCTTCAAGCCTACAAATTGTATCTTTCGCCCGAGATGGACGGAATTCACCCCACATTTCATGTGTGTTACTTGAGAAGGTGTCTAGCCGAAGAAGATAGTGTTATTCCCTTGTCAGAATTTTGGGTGGATAACAATCAGTGCGTAGAAGAACCTGAGACTATATTGGAAAGGAAGACAAGGAAGTTACGACACAAGGAAGTGATTATGGTGAAGGTTCAATAGAAACACCACCGAGGAGCTAATGTGACTTGGGAGTCGGAAGAGGACATGAGGAGGCGCTATCCACACTTATTTGTCTAGTTGAGATTTCGAGGACAAAATCTATTCTAAGGGGTGGAGAATTGTAACACCCGAATTTTGGATTATTGGTTAATTCGTATTTGTAATGTATTCAGTTTCGCTCAGTTATGTCGTTAAAGATAGGTCGTGTTTGCGCATTTGGAAAACGTCAACTTTAAATAGGAGGAGCAGGTTTGGCGAGAGTGACCGACGATTATGCCAGGGTCACTCTCGCGGGAGGCACAATCGCGGGGACTTGATAGCCTGCGGTACATATTCGACGAGAATGCCAAGGTCACTTTCGCGGTGTCACAATCGCGGAGACCATTTTTGGTCGTTTGGGCCGAGGTTGCGGTACAAACTCGGCGAGAGTGCCCTGTCACTCTCGCGTGTCACAATCGCCGTCGGGGGGGGGGGCAGGATGATTAAATAGGTCTTTTTGTTGAGATTAAACCATTCATTCTTGCAACCATCTTAAGTACCGATTTTCTCTCTACACCAAGGTAAGTTCCCCTCACCTTTTCACCTTCTCTTCCCATTTAATGCTTCACCAACCTAAACCTCCTTGACATTTATGATCATTGATGGTTCTAGGGCTCTAGAGTTGTAGTCATCATTGTGGAGAACTTTAAGTCATCTTTACATCTAGGGTTTTGCCATTCTAGGGTTTCCACTCCATAAAAACCTCTTTGGTAAGTGTTCTTGACTTATAAACATATATACTTGCACCATTACTTGCTTATGTGGAATCTATGATATGTTGTATGTTAACCTAATTATAGGGTTTGGTATATCCCTCATGTAAAATACTTTTGGGGTTGGTGGGAGTGTTAAACATCTTGTGAAGTTCTTTTATGCATGTTTCTTAAAAGGAAGGCAAATTAGGGAGAAGGACTACTCATCTAAATGTTAAAAACCAATGAGAGTATTCTTATCAAGAGTTGGGGTCATTTCATTGTTTGAGGTTAATATGTGGTCAAATGAGCATTAGATTATAACGAGGAATATGTAATGAGCATGATTATATTATTTGTAACACCCTAAAAATCAGAGTAAATTTAAAACTTCATAAATAAGGCAATGAGACAACTACATTGGTATAAACCTCTCGAAATGGTGTGTCAGTCCTTAAGACTTTACAAAAACCTGTACGGATTTAGAATTCATCAACAGACTAATCTAAACATAACTATCTAGATTACATCAGTTGACATCCATTAATCATCAAAGGAGTGGGACTTAACAATGCCCAACTATCAACACTTTAATCCTCTCAAAAAGCCCTGAGACCCAACTCGTCTCTCAAAACCCGGTGCATCCCACCGCTAAGGGAAACCTGTTATACATATCATTTGAGAAAAAGTGTTAGTCTTTAAAGCCTGGTGAGAACATACAGTTTATAAAGCTCGAAAGATATAAACATCAGTATCATAAAGGAATCTTTTCATAAACGTTTAGTTCGTAAGGATAACATTTTGCCACAACCGGCCTCTTCGGTCCAAAACTTATCATATGATGACAAAAGAACCATTTTACCAAGGATAGTGGTGTAACACAAAGTAGACCACAAATCCGAGTTATGAGCTAAACACTTGGAGTCCTCAGCAATGAACCCAGAGTCCGTGCTACGAGGTGAGATCGCGCTCCCAAGGGAAACCAATGTATACTCCTTCACTAGGATCACCATGAACCATGGCTAGTATCCGGCCTCACATAACCGTACCAAGTTGCCCCCGAGGAACATGTGATCCATAGCTACAATTTGGGGAATATAACCTCCCAACAAAACAGTCTACTCCAAAACCTAGGGATCCACTAGAAATGGTAAGGACTCGTCACAACAACATATGTGACCAACCATAAATAAATATATGGTATAAACACATTTTATAACCAAAATGTCATTTCCAGTTCAACTTTTGGTAAGAACGAAAACCATTAAAATGAGTTCATAATCATCCTTTTCAAACGACCACATAATGTGCAAGTAAAACATCATTTTACTTCAATAAGGCGGAACCCGTCATTTTGGTCAAATCTGACCGGGAACCCCGAGAATCGCCAAAAAACTTCATTTATAACAAATGTAGAGAACATAAAATCATACCGTAGAAATACTTTAGATTTCGCAAATAAGAGTTTTGATATGTATAAAGTTTGTAAAATGTAGTAGGAACTCACTGATAGGTTTTTGGAATAAAACCTAGAAAACCAGATAACGATCATGACGAAGAGGTGAAGCTTAAAACACCGACCCCTTGCTAGAAACACCGAAAGCTAGCAACCAAACGAGACTTCGAAGATCGAATGATAAAGAGAGAGTGAGAGAGAATTAGAGAGAGAAAGATATTTTAGATTTTAGATTATGAGATCTTTGGAAACTGAACCCTTTAAGACGGTCAAAGCAACTACGCGGGTTATGCCGCGACTTCAACTCGCAGCATAACTCGCCCGTGTCCTAAAACCCTAATCATCCAGTGGGTTTCGCGGGTTGTGCCGTGACCTCTAGTCGCGGTGCAACTCGCGTAGTTCCAATACCCCATATCCAACAGAGGGTTACGCGGGTTGTGCCGCGACCTCTAGTCGCGGTGTAACTCGCGTAATTCACTGTTTCTCCCCCAAAATTCTAAAAACTCCAAAACAACATCAAACCAAACACGGAGCTAACGACAAAAGCTTAACATAAGAGTAGCAAGGTTACACAACGGAAATCCGGGGTGTTACATTATTTGTCAGGAATATGCTTTGCATGAAAGTTGTTAACCATACTTGCTCATGATCCATATAAGAGATTTTATATCTATTTCCTTGTGCACAAGGATTTAGATAGCATGTGTATTATTGGCATATGTGTCGCCGTTGGGCATTAGAGGGTAGACAATAGGGGGCGCAAGTCCCTGAGTTATAACTCGGTTAGATTGGATAGGCACCATTGTCTGTAAGTCCTTGAGGTGTAACTCGACGGAGTAAGCGCTAGAGGCATAAACGATTTGAGGATTGTGATGTCTGGCATAGCATGAGAACTAGAACTGGGATTTGTGGTGAAATCTAATCAACATCACGGGTGACCCCATTCACGTGTTCTCGTCACCCAAGATGGCAACGGGACTCCCCCGTTTTTCGGGAGTTATCTATGTTATATTTGTACAGGAAAGTAATTATGTCTCGTTTGGGAGGTACTGGCATTGATTTCAATGCATGGGTCTTCCGGTAACATTTAATTATTGTTCATGCTTACATTATAAACTGTCTTGGTATGTTAACCGCTAGACTTCGTCCTAACACTTGTGTTCATGTTTAATGGTTCACAGGTTCCGCTAGCGGTGCGAGTAGGGAACCTTGATTCGCCGGGAACACACCTAGGATCCTCCTTGGACCGGACATTTTTTGGGAAACCGAGAGAGAGCATTTTGAAGTCATAGTGGCACCCATCTTAATCTAGTTGCTAAGTATTCTAGATTAAATAGGTTGTTATGTATATATCTTATTTATTCCGCTACTTTATTTGAAGAACCATGTAACACCCTCGAAAATGAACAGAACAACTAAATTAAAACTTCCAAGTTATACAACAAAAAGGATATAATCTATTTTACAAACATCACTTGAGACACCTCAAAAGAATATTGGATTTAATTTTAACAACTAAATGGTCAAGTCTCACATAAAGACTAATCAAAGTCGGGTGTTACTAAAACCCCAAAATATCAGTTGCCCTTATCAACGACTAATGCGGAAGACTTCATCAAGCTACTCACCCTTGCACAAACTCTTAGCACTCAACGCCTCACCAAAAAGCTAGAACTTCTTCCCCCATCCGGAACCTGATGCACATGCCGACAAATAAAAAGGTTAGGTTAACGCCTAGTGAGTTCAAGAGTTTACAACATGAAATAAATATATTTGTTAAAGGAAAATAAAGTAGTTTAAATCACAGACTCTCTGACAGATTTACTTTAAATAACAAACGACACCATTTTTCAAAAGTACATCTTTAGAACAAAGAACCCAACATGAACCTTCTCTCGTAAATATCACTTTAATCCCAAACTCAACCAAAACGTGAATAGTAAGCAAAGCTCTTAATTTATAAAAATATGAAATACGACTTTACTTCTCGAAATCCTTCAAACGTGGACGGGGCATAAAACACAACCCATAAATCTTGAGTAAACAATTCCCCATAAGTAAAACGTCGCCGAAAACATGGATAATAAAATGACACAATAAAATACCCAAATAGCACCTTCCAGTGACGGGGGATACCCGATTCCATTGTACGTGGCGGAACACAAAGTTAAACCACATAACTATGTTGTCGAATTACACCTCAGATCGTGACCGTATTGACTACTCTACCGAGCTACACCTCCAGTCATGACTATATTTCAAGTCTCCACCACACCGTATCCCTTATTTCCTGCTCTGTCGAGCTACACCTCAAGGATACGCGATCTTATTGCATGTTTGGTCTCTAGGGAGTTTCATCCTCAGGGTGCCCACTTGACCCTTAGTGCCTACTCCCTATCAGTCAAGATAGGAGCCTTAACTCCTTACTTGATAACACTCGATGTCTAACCCTCGTGCACAATAATTAGAACATCAAACTCCAAACCCAAGGTCCCGGAGTACAACCCATAAAGGTTTCTCTCCGCAAAAACAACCAGGACAACACCAATGCCAACACGACATTATTTCCCAAGGTGAGAATCCCAAGAGTCCTCACCGATACATACAACTGACTTACGTGCCTATGGATCCAATGCAACACGGTCTAAAATACATGACTCCAAATGAATGACTCACGCACCCAAAACATGTATTCTCCAAAATAAAATGCAATAAATGCAACTCACACCCCAAAGCTCCACTTAGGTTATTAAACCGGACAAAAGTCCCAAAGACCTGACAAAGCCGAAATCCGACATAAAGACCCAACAATTACGTAAATCTCCAATGGGCGCCAATATAAACATCCAAAACACGCTTGACCAACATTTATGAAAATACTACGACTCAAGAGTAAATAACCCAAAACTCCTCGTTGGTTGAAAAAATCGTTTTCCAAATGAACTTATTCACTTCGCGATACCCAAAATGACTCATAGTACCATGATATGCATTTTTCAACGGTTTATAAAATCGTATGCACCAAATGGACAAATATATAAAATGACCTCCATTTATCTATTACATCATCAAAGAAACATGTTAACATGAATTATTTATCAAAACGCCCAAAAACCTCAAAGATGCGCGTTACATAAGTTTATAAAGTTAAATATACCCAAATAACCAAAACTTATCAGCAGTTAACAATTTAGTGTAAAACACAAACACTTTTAAAATAAGCATCTTGGCATGTACACCGTTTTCACAAATCAACTTGAACTCACCTTGCTAGATTTAGGCTAAATCTAGATTTTCCCCCAACTAGAACTCCTTTGAATAACACTTGGATTCTCAAGTCAAAACTTCCAAAAACCTAAATCCATACATATTCAACCATAAATAAACATGATCAACCACAAAGAATCGTTTCCCAAACCATATACATGAATACCTCAACTGATACCGAAACCCTAACTTCCATAACTGAAGAGAATAGGAGATTACCTTAACCCAAGCTTGAATCCACCAACCAAAACACTTCTAGTTCACCAACATGGTTACAAACCTCCAACCTACGAAAGGAAGCACAAAGGGTGGATGAAATCCTAGAAAACTTTGGTGAAGAAGATGAAGAGGGAGGGATGAGGAGTTTACCACCACAAAATACTCTTGTATACTCCAATAGACTTCCAATCTCTTGCTAAATCATTCTAGAGCTCTAAAAACGAGACTATGGCAACTTGAATCACCAAAAACGAAGTTGGGATGAAGAAGATATGAAGAAATGAAGTTTGGTGGCTGAAAATCGGGTTTCAAGCTCGTCCAGGGGGGTTCGCGACTTACCTCGCGACCTTAAGTCGCGGCATAAGTCGCCCGCTTCCCCTGGTTTTCTTCTCGATCACTGTTTTGGCCGCAACTTCTTCGTTATAGCTCCGTTTTTGCTCCGGAAAGAACCGTTGGACTCGTAATTGAATCATTTATCCATCAAGACTATAAAATCTAGGATTCAAGTCCAAAATCATATATCTTATTTTCCCCCTTAAAGCTACTGATTTCTGTAATAACTTGAAACGATACCTTTTTGACATCAGGGTGTTACAAACTACCCCATCTCTATTGGGTTTTTAGTCGTCATGTTTACAGGTTTAATTCATCTTATTTTAGACGTCTTATTGCCAAAATTTTAACTTTTATTTTACCCAATTTTTAGGATGTTACACTTGTCATGTCCAGTTCTATCATATTCAATCTAGTTCAATCATGTCTGCGTACCAAACGTTACCTATAAAATTATGAATTGTCTGTGAAAGGGTGGTGTGGATGACCACGTAGGATTAACCCTCTTGTTTTGTATTTTCTTATTGTAAATGAATTATTTTTTTTCCTTTAATATATATCATTTTTCACATGTTTTAAATAACAAAAATTATAAAATAAAGATTGAATTACATTTTTGGTCCCTTGTAAATACCTCTTTTTTTGGTTTTCATCCCTTCAAATCGTAAAATACATTGTTGGTACAAAAATCATGTTTTGAAACCCAAACTGGTTCCTCTCACTACCACCGTTAGAATTAGATTCGTTGTTTCAGTCACGTGCCCCTGACGTGAGGGGCAATTTAGTCATTTTATCTTTTTTCATATGTTTCCTTTTAGGTACAAGTGTTTAATGCTTAAAATACAAGTGTCTTGAAATTTTAAAAAATAAAATAAAAATCCACAACTCATCACCGTCCCATTTGCATCGTTCATCATCATCCTTAGAGCATCTCCAACAACTATGCTAAAATAGAAAAAATTAGAATTTTAGCATTTTTGTTGCTCCAACAACAATGCTATCCTTTATGATAAAATAGAGAAAAGATGAAAGAGATTGTAAAAGTCTCTAAATTTAGAGAAATATCTAAATAGATACTTTTTCCCCAAAACTAATCATTACCCAAAAAGAGCAACTTTTTTCTCTTTCAACTTTCCATATATTGAATATTTCAATAATATAATTAAATAAATTGTATATTTTAATAAAATAATTAATATTAGAGTTGCTAAAATATAATAGTTGTTGGAGACTTGGAGTTGGATGCAAATTTTTTTAGAGATTTTGATTATTTTTATTCTATTTTAGAAAAAATTAGCATTGCTCTTGGAGATGCTTTTAAACTAAAAAAAATACCAATCACCACCATTTTAGATGGATTTCTCTTCATCTTGTTTTAAACTAAAAATCTCATCCGTCTTTAGAAATTATCATCTTCTTCCTAAAAATACCAAGCAAACCTACCATCTTCTTCCTTATCACGGGTGTTGTAACCCCTTCATCCACCATCCATCATCCTCCTTCCTCCTGGTGACAATTTTCAGGCAAACTCCCTCCCCCAACGTCATCTCTCTGGCAAAACCAACCCCTCCATAAAGACCCATTTGTTCTATAATCCATTCCAAATGTGAAAACTTTTGTCCTCCCCATTAATGAAACCCTATGTGAAAGTTCTTATGAAACCATGGGTTTGAAGAACACGGCAATGGATAACGAAAGAATATTAGGCCCTATGCAAATGGAGAACTATGGAAAACAAACGAAGAGGAAGAACAAATCCAACAGATTGTGCATCGTCCATGTGATACATTTGTGGGTTTCAACGGATCCAGACAATGTTTTCTCTTGTTTTTATCTAAATTTAGGTTCTTAAATTTTATGTTTACATTTGATTCAATGATTGATTTGTAGATGTTCTATGGAATTATTATTAATTTTGTGATTGGATATATGTTCAAATCTGGATTTGAATTCATTTAAATGTGGTCTGAATTTTGTTAAATATATGTTTCATAAATTTGGGTTCTTACTTCTTAAATCGAGGAAGAAAGTGACGTGAGGAAGAAGACCGGTAAAAAGACGAAAATACCCCTCACGTGAGGAGCACATGGTTGACTTAACGGATCCAATACTAACAGTGTTAGTGGGAGGGACTAGTTTGAGCTTCAAAACATGATTTTGGGATCAACAATGTACTTTACGAATTGAAGGAATGAAAACCAAAAAACAGGTATTCACAAGGGATCAAAATTGTAATTCACTCTAACAAAAACCAAAAACTTAAAAAAAAAATGGCCAAAAGACTTTAAAGGTTCACACACACACATCTATATCTATATCTATCTATATATATATATATATATATATATACATGTGTGTGTTTAATCATTTGAGAACACTAAAATTTACGAAAACCTGTGAGGTTCATGCTCAATTTAAGATAATTAATGTTATTAATTAATGAGATAATTATCTTTGTTTATTAAATGAAAATCAATGCATTTAAAAAAATCATATATATCTCATTTTTTATCTCTCTCATCTCTCCGTGACATACACAAACATATAATTAAATGTGCACATAAAGTGAACACAATATAAATAAGCTTAATTTTTTTACTAGTGTGTTCATGATGTATTTACAAGGTTCACATGATACTAACAAGTAATAAATTTAATTGTATTGAGGTAGTTGGTTTTCACAATATGTTCACAGACTATATCAAATATAGATCTATAGTGTGTTCAAAATGTGTTCACAAACTATAATAATAATTTTAAGAATTTGTTCGGATAAACACATTTTGAACTTATTTTTATATCGAATCCCTTGTATATAATCATGTTTTAATAGCTAATACACACCCGTTAATCTTAATTATTGATTGGGAATTGATAGGTGTCAAAAAGATAGATTTAAATACAAATATGGCATATATTTCAGAGATTTACTAGGCTGGACATATTTCTCAAACGTTTATTTAATCAATGTATTTGTTAGAATGTGATGTGGACATATTTATTTAATACATCATGGGGTGAGCATAGAAGTCAAATAATGGCTAAAATTATCCCACGACACCTTTTTCATGTTTTAACATTAGGTTTTTTTTATACATCTTTCTTTTGTCTTCCTTTGGTAACCTGTGGAATCAAGCAACAACAAAATCGCAGCCCAATTCAGTGAAGCCTAAATTAGAAGATGTCCAGATCCATCTACATTCTCGCATCCAACGCCTCATTCGATTACCATCGTCTGCATCTTCTCGACAGCAAAAGTCGCTTCAAAGTCACATTGTTCACTGTCCGATTGATGAAGGAAAAAACCGGGCGAGTTTTCGGCGGTTTTAGTGGCATAAAACCCGCCTTATACACTGTCTCCATGTTCAATTTCAGAATCGGGCGACTATTGTGTGACAAAAACTCGCACCTTAGTCGCGTTCGTCAAAATCAATTGGGCCACGTTTTTATCAAACGGTTTTCATCGCTTGGGGTATAAATGTTGTTCAATAACCGTCGTTCGGGGGAGAACTGGGGGAGGGAATCAATCAATTTTCAGAGGGCGAATCAGAAGGTCGATTTCCAAATTTTTGAAGATTTTGGAGTCGATTTTGGAGTTCTTTAATTAGGTTTCTTCACCATTTCCACATCTCTACAATCTGTAAGTTCAATTCATGTTTTGGAATAGAGATATGAAAAATCAAATCCCTATTTCTAGTGATGAACTTTTGACTAGTTTGATTTAAATTATGTTGAGGCTTGCGTTTCAATCAGTTAATTTTCCATTGTTGCAATCTCCATTTTAATTGTTGTTCATATTCGAGTCATTGAGTTTGAGTAGGATCCCTCAAAATTTCTGATTTGATTATGAGTAGCTACCTGAATTTAGGAATCCATAATTGTTCTCAAACTTTGGCAAAGTAGCAAGTAGTGCATCTTTTGACCACTAAATCAATCGACTTGCATTACGGGGTTGCTTATTCTAGCTTAAATGGTCGGGTTCTGATCATTAGCTAGGACTTGTGTTTATCTCAACTCTAATGCACCTAGTAGGTTAATTTCTATGCTCGTAAATAGAATTAACTTAGTCAATTAGAAACTAATTTGTTGGGCGTCTGGCGCTAGTTTAATCATAAGGATAAGCGGAGTGTTTGGTGCGTGTCGACACTCACGACCGATCTGGAATAAATTGAGAAAATGCATTTATACAAGTCAATGATACATAGTCTTATAAATCCTGGTTATGCTCATTACTAGAACTCGTCATCTTATTGTTTAAAGTTTGTTTTAATTTTATGTTTAGATTAATTATTAAACATCCACTCCCTTTTATATATCGTTTTAAAATATCTGCATATGACATCATCTTGGATTTGCTGTTGACACCGAGTCTTTGAGGAGATTGCTTATCGCCATCACAAATAGATGTAATAGACTTCAATTATAAATTTTATTATTTGTCATACTCGACACCCGTCATGTTAATAATGTGTTCATTAATCGTATATATTCAATTATATGTTTACGTATTTGTTATGGAGAGAGGAGAGCGAAAATATGAAAGAGAAGACAAGAGAGAAGAGAGGAAAAAGTGGAGACAGGAGAAAGATAATTATATTTTATATTAGATTATATTTTTTAATTATTCTTTTTATATCCTAAATTAGATATCACAAGTTTCACATACTGACGGATCTCAAAAGAAAGCCTCTATGTATATATTACTAGAAGCGTACTCGCGCAATGCAGCGAGATACATCACGATTTTAATATGTTCTTTTATTTTTTGTTTTTTTGTCGATTTACAGTATGGTTTTAGATGGTTTTAAGAAAGTGATAACATTTTTTTTATAAATTTGTTTAATTTAGGTTTAATAATATAATGTTTTATATATAAAAAAATAAGTATTTTGTTATAATTAAATGATTATCTTATATATTTTAAATTAAGATGTTTATCCCGTTTTGATTATGTTTATCAGTTAGTTAATATTCTATATTTAAAATTTGATTTTTTAGGAAGTTGAAATGATGGGTGATTTTAGAGAGTTAAAATTGTTAGAGATAATGATTAAATAGTAGGAGATTTAGTTTTCTTTCTTTATTTAAGTTTTAAAAGAGTTTTTTATGTCATCTTTATAATATATAGTATAAATATAAATATAGATAGAATTAAATGATTATCTTGTATATTTTAAATTTCTTTATATTTAAATTAAGATGTTTATCTCGTTTTGATTATGTTTATCAGTTAGTTAAATTCTATATTTAAAATTTGGTTTTTTGGGAAGTTGAAATGATGAGTGATTTTATAGAGTTAAAATTGTTAAAGATAATGATTAAAATGTTTTATATATAAAAAATAATATATTTTAAATTCTTTATATTTAAATTAAGATGTTTATCCCGTTTTGATTATGTTTATCAGTTAGTTAATATTCTATATTTAAAATTTGATTTTTTAGGAAGTTGAAATGATGAGTGATTTTAGGGGTTTAAAATTGTTAGAGATAATGATTAAATAGCAAGAGATCTAGTTTTCATTCTTTATTTAAGTTTTAAGTAATTAGCATTAAATAGCGGTACATTAAGCTTTAACAGTTGTTTTTAAGAGTTTTTTATGTCATCTTTATAATATAGTATAGATTTGAAATAGTTAGATGCATAAAATAGTAATTTACGTTCATAAATTACCTTATTATAGTCGTGTATTTTCATTTTTTTATTACAAAATTTACTTTCTTATTATTTTTTGAGTAACTTATGTTTTTAGTCCCTGTGGTTTGTTAAAAAATTGCGAACTTTGTCCTTGTGGTTTTGAAATTTCAGTTTTCATACATGTGGTTTGTAATTAATTTCTATTTTAGTCATGAGGCCAAAACACTACTTTTAAGTATGAAAGACTAAAATATAAATGAACTGTAAGCCATATAGATGAAAAAAAACAATAAAAATTGAATCATAAGGATGGAGAAGGTAAAGAACTATAAACTATAGGGATGAAAATCTTAATTTCAAAAACATAAGAACGAAAACATAAATTTTCAACAAACCATAAGGACTAAAAACGTAATTTACTCTTATTTTTGTAAGACATTTTATTTTGAAAAACCTTACACATTATAGTAACAGTTAACCAATTATGTTTTTAAACCGGTTAATCCCTTATTTATTTATTTTGCTTACACGACTTAAATGAGATGGTGTGAGTGACATGTCTATTTAATTACATGGAATAAATAAAAAATCTCTTTCATTTTTTTTAAAAATAATTTTCTCAATTTCCCTTCCAGTAATTTATATCTCATCCATAGTGTGTTTTTCATCCTCCTATTTAGGGGTGTTCATCAGTTGAAATCAAATGGATTTAGGTAGATCCGGTCTGATCCAATCATCCAATCGATATCGGATTTTGTCATCCGATTCAATCCAATTAATATTGGACATCTGGTCCAATCCAATAGATGATTGAATCGGATCAGTTATATCCATTGGATGTTATAATTGGTTATCCATTTGACCAAATTGGATCCGTCCACTATTTTGATACAATTTTCAACCAATTAATCAATTGTTTCAACCAATTATTCATATACTTTCAAATTTTATTAAAAACCACAACATTTATATATCAACTAAAACATTATCGTAAAATGTTAATATTTATATATAGTTATTAATTGGATGATCATTTGATTGGATCGGTTCGGTTTTATTGGATGTTGGATTGTCATCCAAGAACCGATCGATCCAATTTAGACGTTGAAATTTTAAATCCGATCCAGTCCAATTCCAATTGGATATCCGATCATGATCGGTCGATTCTAATTAGATTGGTCGATTTGAATTGGATTGGGTGACTTTGTGCACACCCCTACTCCTATTTAAAAAACCCAAAAAAAATTCACTCTGATTAAATTGTATGCAAATTTTTTAAACAAATATGATTTTTTTCAAGCTAAATATTTTATTTGAACGTAACACTTTTATTTTTCTTGTTCTAGAAGTATATAATTTTTTAATGTTTTTTAAAATGTTAGCAATATAAATCGTGTTTTACAGATATTCTCAATATTGTTATATTAAAGAATAATTAGATTTTTTTCTAAAATTAAATTAATATATTTATTAAATATTATGTCAAGTAAAAAAACAAATGTGAGTATGTGACATATGATTTTTCAAAATAAATGTTTTTATTTGTTAAAATACATAACACATTTTATTTTCATTGTTAAAATATATTATTAATTAATATATTCTTACCCTTTGATATGCTTCTACCAAGACATGTGTAGATATTTTTTTTTTTTTGGAAAAAGGAAAAGAATGGGACTCTAACGAGCTTCGGCAAGGCCATCACCCGGTTGAGGCACATTCGTATCATTAGAAATAAGACAAACACAATTGTTGGAAATACAAGTAGCTAGAAAATTAGGAATAACATGGTAAATGATAGGACAAGAAAGGGAACGAGAGTGACGCGCTACTACGTGGGCCGCCTCGTTAGCTTGTCTTCTAATGGCATGCACCGAAAAGTTGCCATGTGTAAGAAGAATGCTTCTGATATCGTCAATAATGTCCCCGAACTCAGAGTAGTCCTGATTAGTGTCGTAAATTGCGTCTGCGACCGCCTTGGCATCAGTTTCGAAAACGACATGAGTAAGACCCCGAGAGATAACCCACTGCATGGCGTTCCTGTGAGCAAGAGCTTCACATTCTCTGACCGGAGGGAGAGAATTGAAGGGCGTAGCACAAGCAACAACAAACAACCCCCTACTGTCTCGAATAACAGCCCCAAATCCCGCGGAATTCGAGAGTTCAAATGTGGCAGCATCAGTGTTACACATGTGTAGATATTATGAACTATGAAGACACCTTGTAAGTCATTAATACAAATCCAAACTGTGTTTTTATATATTTAATTATTTTTAAACTATTTATCTATATCTATATCTATACTATATTATAAAGATGACATAAAAAACTCTTAATTACAACTCACTAAGCTTTATGTACTATTATTTAAAGCTATCTACTTAAAATATCTTAAAAATAACTATTAAAGCCTAATGTACTACCTATAAAGCTTTTAACCCTAATTAATATATTTCATTCTTATCCCCCAAAATCCTTATCTCTAATCCTCAAACCCTAAAATTATGAAATTTGAATTCTGATAAACATAATCAAAATAGGATAAACATCTCAATTTAAATATAAAAAATTTAAAATATATAAGATAATTAATGAATTTTAACAAACTACTTAAATTTTTTTATATATAAAAAACATTATATTGTTAAGCCTAAATTAAACAAATTTATATATAAAAAAACATTATCACTCAATAAAAACCATCCAAAATCGTACTGTAAATCAATAAAAAACAAAAAATAAAAATAAACATTAAAATCGTGATGTATTAAGCATTATGTACTATTATTTAATGCTAATCTACTTAAAATATCTTAAAAAACAATTAATGAAGCAATATGTACTACTTTTAAATGTTTTTAACCCTAATTAATAAATTTCATTCTTATCTCCCAAAATCCTTATCTCTAATCCCCAAATCATAAAATTATGAAATTTGAATTCTGATAAACATAATTAAAATAGGATAAACATCTCAATTTAAATATAAAAAATTTAAAATATATAAGATAATTAATGAATTTTAACAAACTACTTAATTTTTTATATATAAAAAACATTATATTGTTAAGCCTAAATTAAACAAATTTATATATAAAAAAACCATTATCACTCAATAAAAATCATCCAAAATCGTACTGTAAATCAATAAAAAACAAAAAATAAAAATAAACATTAAAATCGTGATGTATCTCGCTGCATTGCGCGAGTACGCTTCTAGTATATTATAAAAGAGACATAAAAAACTCTTAAAAACAACTCATTAAGCATTATGTACTATTATTTAATGTTAATCTACTTAAAATCTCTTAAAAAACAACTAATGAAGCAATATGTACTACTTTTAAATGCTTTTAAGCCTAATTAATAAATTTCATTCTTATCCCCCAAAATCTTTATCTCTAATCCCCAAACCCTAAAATTATGAAATTTGAATTCTGATAAACATAATCAAAACAAGATAAACATATCAATTTAAATATAAAAATTTTAAAATGTATAAGATAATTAATGAATTTTAACAAACTACTTAATTTTTTTTATATAAAAAACATTATATTATTAAGTCTAAATTAAACAAATTTATAAAAAAAAATTATTACTCTCAAAAAATCATCCAAAATCGTACTGTAAATCGATAAAAAACAAAAAAAAAATATTAAAATCATGATGTATCTCGTTGCATTACGCGAGTACGCTTCTAATATATATTTATTTGGGTTTTTCTTTTATATAATCCAATTAAATGAAAGTTGTTTGATAGCTTTTCGAATACGATATTTAAAGGACGTTACTCACCAAATTATAAATGAAAAAAGAGAATATTTTGTATTTATTTGTTTCAGAAAGGAATATTTGAATACTTTAATGAAAGTAATTGAACAATAAAAAAACTAAAGTAAACTACAAATTTAGTTTTTGTGATTTGTTGAAAATAGCACTTTTTATTCATGTAGTTTCGAATTTACAATATGACTGACATGGTTTACAAAACGTCCGAATTTGGTCCATTCTTTTAACAGCCGTTAAAAAATACCGCTAAAAGAGAGACATTTTTGTCATTTTATTGGTTTTGTATTTTGCTCAATAGAAATCCATTTTATAATTTTGGTCCCTGTAGTTTTTGATTGGTTAAAAGACAAAAAACAATAAAAGAACAAAAAATGTTCTCCGTTTGACGGAATTTTTAATGGTCGTTAGAGGTAGGGAACAAATCTGAACGTTTTTGCAAGCCATGATTGTCATCTTGTAGTTTAAAAACTGCAGGGACTCAATGTATCATATTTGACAAATCACAGGGACCAAATTTGTAGTCTACTAAAAAAACTATTAACAATTTTCTTTTTCATTTTGAACCCGTAACCGTTATAATTGACAGGTTAGCCCCCTATAGTTACACATGGACATCAACAAAAATGGACACATTGACATGTCATTATCATATCAAATAAGACAGTTTCATTATTACAATATCCACATGTTTTTTAAACTCAGGTTCAAATTTAATTGAGGAATTGTTTTTTTTTAAATTAAATTACATATAAACTAAATTGTTTGTATGCATTAAAATAAAGTAACATTTGTTTTGTGTATCAGATAAAGTAACATTAAAATAAAGTAACATTTAAATGATATATATATATATATATATATAGAGAGAGAGAGAGAGAG
The DNA here is from genome assembly GCA_023525745.1 of Arctium lappa. Taxonomy (NCBI): domain Eukaryota; kingdom Viridiplantae; phylum Streptophyta; class Magnoliopsida; order Asterales; family Asteraceae; genus Arctium; species Arctium lappa. The sequence continues at coordinate 11,431,457 of CM042056.1, read as the reverse complement.
AGAGAGAGAGAGATTTATGATTAATTTAGATAAAAAGTACTTAATGTAACATAATAATATAAATTTATTAATAACTTGAATTATAACTAAAACCATGATTTATCAAAATACATGACTTATTTAGAACAAAAGTTAAAAGGATTCAAATGATATTGATATGTGTATTAAAATAAAATAATCGTTTTTAAATAAAAATACAATGATCTAACATAATGATATACATCCACTAATTTAAATGGTATAATGAGAAATAATATAATTGATTATGAAATTGAATTGTAGATGTTTTCACATAAATTATAAAAAAGAATACGATTTCCAATTTAATAAATAGTTGATTAAAGTTATTTAATTATTAGTTAAAAGTTGCTAAGATTAATAAATAAATAAGATGTAAAAATATGATAAACCAAAACAAATGTACTTAAATATTAATTAAACTCTATACCATTAAGTTATTCTATCGTAAATGATCTAAAATTTGAGGGGTTATTTGGTTTAGGCAGGAAAATAAAAATGAAATTTTATTTTCTCAAATTTAAAGTGGAATGAAAATTTAAGCGGATGGAGGAGTGGATCCATTATATTATATAAAATTAAATTGTTTTTTTTAATTACCAATCCCATTAATTAATAATTACTAGTTAACACCACTAACCAAAAGGTAGGGGTGTTCATCGGTTGACATCAAATGGATGTGAGGGGAACCGAACCGATCCAATCATCCATTGGATGTTAGATTTTTCCAATCCAATTGATGATTTGATCGGTTCGATTCAATCCATTGGATCAGATTGCATCTCATCCGACATTCAATGGATGATCAGATCGGATCCATCAAACGTGTTACTTTAATGCAATTTTCTAATTAATTATTTTTAGTTTGTGTTAAAGTCAACATAAGTGAGACTAAGAATTCAAAAATCTACACAAAACAAATTTAGATTTAAGCAAATTGCAAAAAAAAAATAATTGGATGGAAAACTAGATGGTAATCAGATGGTTAATTGAATGGGTAATTGGATGTTAGTCGGTTCGGATCGGTCGGTTTTGGTCGGTTCTGGATTGCCATCCAATAACCGACCGATCCAAATTGAATGTTGAGATTTTCAATTCGATCCGATCCAATTACAATTGGATATCCAACTATGGTCAGTCGGTTCTAATTAGATCGGTCGGTTCCTATTGGATCGGTTGAATTTTTGCACACGCCTACCAAAAGGGTAGAGTTTTGGTGAAAAGAGAAGTTATGATGGGAAACGTAAGAATGGATCTGGACCATTGGATCAACCTTAAGGGTGCGTTTGATACGCAGACAGGATAGGACAGGACAGGGCGGAACAGAACAGGACAGCTGTCCAGCGTTTGGCAAGACATGACAAAACTGGACAGAACAGGACTAGACCGATTAAATAACGAATTTACCCCTGATGAAAAATCATAGATTACATCACTAATACATAGTGCAATGGACTATCAAAAACATAAAACTAATTTATCACGATTGGATTTTGGATATGGAAATCAAAACCCAAATTTTAAGTTTCGGATTTTAGGTTGTTTCGGGTTTGGGTTGGTCGGGTTTCGGATTGATGTCGGTCGGGTTCGGGTATTATATAATGCAAATGTTATATATAAATTCAATCGTTTTTTAGGATGAATACAATCGATTGAAAGATTGATGAAATCGATAGCAAGTTTAAAATTTAGAAAATATTTCAATAGACTATAATTTACGATTTTCAAAAAATAGTTAGATAAATAAATAAATATATATATATATAGTATTTAAAATATATATTTATGTTATTTCGGGTTTTCGGACGGGTTGGGTGACCAACGATCAAATCAAATCCGAACCCGGATATCCTCCCAATTGTCGGGTTTCGGATTATCAGATTTCGGGGTATTCGGGTTTTGCAAAAACACCTTATTTTCGGTTCGGATTTCGGACTATTCGGGTTTTGCACACCCCTAGCTTGGAGGCGTGGATGATGAGAAGACATGTTTTATGTTTTTAACAAAGGGTATATTAGTCAAAGTATTGTTGTTCTACTTAGTTCCAGGGGGTTGGAGTGGGACAAGTGTGTCCCATGCTTGTTCCACTTAGTTCTAGTGTGTACCACATATGGTCACGCCAAACATGGGACAAGTCTGTTCTGTTCTGTCCCACTCTGTCCTGCATACCAAACGCACCCTAATTGAAGATCAATAGTAATGAGATGCATCATATCAATCCATATGAGAAATGCAATTCATATGTGAAGGTGTGATTAAAAGTGATCAAGAGTCCAGATATCTTCTTACGCTTTTCACCTTATTTTTTTTTTCTCACACGATCCTTTGTTCTAACCAAAAACCCTATTAATATTGCGAAGGGTACATCTTTGTAAGAATCCAATAAACTTGTTTCGTAAAATATATAAAAAATGAAATGATCAAGGCTATGTTTGTCAAAAAAAGCTAACTTATCAGTTAGTTTTTTTTTGGTACATGTTTGGATGATTATAAGCCAACTTATTGAAAAGTTACTCATAGTATCGTTTTGAAAAACTAGCTTATCAGATACCAGCTAGCTTAATAATCTAGTTTGCCTAAAGAACAAGGAATGAGGGATGTCCCTGCAATTACAGATAATACCAGGGGTGTTTATAAAAAATAATCTTTACCAAGTTGAAATCAACTGGACTAATGATGACCCTTCCTATCTCGACGCTGTCTTTTGTCTTTCCATATCTCACACCGGTCCATTTCGCCTCTTCCCCCTCAGATCCAGGTGAGTTTATCACTTGCTTTCTTGTCTTTCAATTCTAGTTTTGTGTTCTTTCAACCATCTGACTTCATGGGTTTTAGATTCTTTATGTTTTTTAGTTAGCCTAGTTCTTGATCATCCCATTTGGGCTCTTGAATGTCTTTCTTGAACTTACTCACTTATTTTATGTAGCAAAATTCCAATCTTGAGGTTTGTTGGTGGTCGTTTTTCTTGAAGAAACTGGAATCTTGTTTGGAGTTCAGTTTATTTGGTTGAGACAATAGGTATGATTTTTGATGTATTTGGGTGACTAGATGTTCTTGCATTTCTTGGTCTCACTCTCACACTTTTTGTTCAGTAGATTTAAAGATTTGAGTTTCATTCTTTGTTAGTTGTTTTCACTGTAGGATGAACAGATGATTTATAGTGCTCACCAACTGTTTGTTAAAAGTCTTCTTTAGTTTATGCACTTATTGTTTGTCATTTAATGAAGGATAAAGTGAATCTACTTGATGTTATTCTTTATATATGAAGTGTTTCTTGACCAAATACTTAGAAAAAGAAAGAAAATTGTTGATTTCAAATGATGGGTGTGACCATTTATTTCATGTAATCCATCTAGAAGTTTCTGGTTTCAGGGTTCTGTATACTTTGATTTCATCATAGAATGATTTGTTAGATATTCGGGTACTGAAGGACGATATAATGGAGGAAATACAGTCCCAATCTGATAACTACAGATCTTCATCATCTTCAGCTAGCAGTCCTGCGAGTAGAGTTCCATCTAGTAATTTTTTCTACTTAAGAAAGCCAGGTGCTTTAAGACAGCCAATTTCATTTGAGGATTCACCTGATTGGGAGGATACGGATGTGGAGGTTAGGGTGGAAGAGGGTGGGGACTCCATTAACACCGCCACTACCCCAGTTTCACCGTCGCTTTCTAAGCTTAATAGTGGCTCCTTGCCATCCCCACCGTTGCCGGAGGGTGCAGTTGTAGCAAGAAAGATTGCAGGGGCTACCATTGTGTGGAAGGATTTGACAGTTACTATAAAAGGTAAACGGAAGTATTCTGATCGAGTTATAAAAAGTTCAAACGGCTATGCTTTACCTGGAACGATGACTGTAATCATGGGCCCTGGAAAGTCGGGGAAATCAACACTATTGAGGTCCCTTGCAGGTATGTAGCATGTGTTTGATTTCTATTCCTGGTACAATGAAGAATGTTTGATCGCTCATATCGGTTTCGCGTTTCAATTTTTAGATTTATTGAATTCTAAGAGGTTCTTTTTTCTATTTTAGGAAGATTGGATGATTCAGCCAAAACATATGGTGAAGTATTCGTCAATGGAGCAAAGTCAAACTTGCAGTACGGATCCTATGTAAGTTTTTACGATTCGTCATTAAATGATCTGGCACTTCTTAGCTATCTTGGTCCATTTTGTTGATATATGCATCATGTCTTACCCTTTCGTTGGCAGTTTAACAGTTTTCTTTTGTGGGAAGGATAATAATAGAAGGGTTATTTAGCGAAACGACCTTTTGACATGACTTTTTTTAAAAATCCATGACCTTCTGACGAGTTCTGAAAATGCCTCCACCGGCTAAAAAGAATGCCTAGAAACCTGTTAGAAAGGTGATGGGTTTAAAGGTTTATTTAGCTAAATGACCTCCCGACAAGTGCTTTTTAAATCCATTACCTTATGACAGGTTTCTAGGCATTCTTATATATGGAAGTGACATTCTCAAACCCGTTAGAAGGTCATTTAACCAAAGGCCATGGGTTAAAAAGAACTCATCAGAAGGTCGTTTAGCTATATAACCCAGGATAGAAGACGGGGCATGTGAAATGGTGTAAACTAATGGTGTGCTTTTGCCATTGATAGGGATTTGTCGAGAGAAAAAACACGCTTATCGGATCATTAACTGTGCGCGAGTTTCTTTACTACTCGGCACTTCTTCAGCTTCCCGGTTTCTTTTATCAGAAGAAGAGTGTCGTTGAGGATGCTATCCTTGCCATGTCGTTGGGTGATTACGCGAATAAACTCATAGGTGGCCACTGCTATATGAAGGGACTTCCGAGTGGTGAGAGAAGGCGTGTCAGCATTGCGAGAGAGCTTGTGATGAGGCCACAAGTCTTATTTATAGACGAGCCTCTGTACCAACTCGATAGGTCAAATTCTTCATCTTTTTGCCCCAACTAAATCTCTCTTTCTCCCTCCGTCCCAAAATAATGTCCACAATAAAAAAGGCACACAGTTTTATAAGAAATGTGTAATTGTTGCACTTTTTAATCAGCTAAATGACAATTTTATCCAAAGGGAATGATGCTTTTCTCTATCTCATAATTAAGGATAGACTTGGAAAGTAGGTACTTACTTTTGAAAGTGGACACTTATTTAGTACCTTCTTGTGGGATAACAATCATCCGTTTTCAGTGTTTCTGCACTTCTGATGATGGTGACGTTGAAGAAGCTTGCGAGCACAGGTTGCACCCTAATTTTCACCATTTATCAGAGTAGCACAGAAGTGTTTGGCCTCTATGACCGAATTTGTCTTCTTTCAAATGGGAACACACTGTTTTTCGGAGAGACGCTGGCTTGTTTGCAGGTAATATGCCTAGTTTTATAAGTTCCTTATGATTAGCTTGATTATTAAAAATTTAGATCACACTAAGCTATCCTGCTTTATGTAAAGACTAGGACCTTTATTTCATTTTGTTAAGAAGGTGACTGATAATAATATAACAACAATATAACGAAGTGAACATGTTTATAATCATGCAGCACTTCTCAAATGCTGGATTTCCTTGTCCAATTATGCAAAGTCCTTCTGATCATTTTCTTCGTGCCATAAACACAGACTTTGACCGAATTATTGCAATGTGCAAAACCTGGCAGGTAATTGCTTCTGTTTAACTTCTTACCATACTTGATGCTGTCAATGTTGTTTATTTTGTTAAATATGTAAATTTACCAATTATGTACATAACGGAAAGTTTATTTAAGAACTGTAAATATTTTGAGTACCGTGATAACCAACTATTCTTGAATTATTCAAGATGAATATACTTAAATATTCATGAATACTATTGATCATGAATATCATGCATTTTCATTATTCATATATATATACTCATCATGAATAATTGGTTCTCAGGGTTCTCAAATAAACCTGCCCCTATTGCAGTTCTGCCGTTATAGGCCTTTCACCTTATGAGTAGTACTTCTTGATTTAACTTTGACAGGACGACCATGGGGATTTTTCATCGGTTAATATGGACACTGCTGTAGCGATCCGCACCCTTGAAGAAACATATAGATCTTCAGCTGATGCAGCAGCGGTTGAAACTATGATTCTTAGGCTAACTGAAAGGGTAACACGACTACAATTTTAATGTTTTTAAAATGACACTTCTAATTTAAATTTATGTTTCAAGATCAAGGTATACATAAACATAACTCAAGTTTTATTGCTATCGTATACTCTTATCTAGCGTTTCAATTTTGAACATATCTATTTTTCTCCATTTCACACACTTTTCACTAGCCGGGGGTCGTCACTAAAACAAATGCTCTACTTTTTAGGGTAGAAATACACTGGGCTTGTTTGGTTGGTTTTATAAGCATTTGGGTGTTAATAAACACATCCTTGTTGAAATTATGGCCACAGGAAGGTCCGTCTCTCAAAAGCAAGGGGAAGGCAAGTAGTGCTACAAGGATTGCAGTCTTGACTTGGAGATCGTTGTTGATTATGTCAAGGGAGTGGAAATATTACTGGCTTCGGTTAATTCTTTGCATGCTTCTTGCGCTATGTGTTGGCACTGCTTTCTCTGGATTAGGCCATTCGTTGTCTTCTGTTGGGGTGAGCTGCAAAAGTTTGAATTTTCATTAACCCAATTATCGTCTCTTTTCCAAAAGTATAAAATCCTTAATCTCGTTATTTAAGCAAAAGAATGCATATTGATTTTGCAGACAAGAGTTGCAGCAATCTTTGTGTTTGTATCTTTTGCTTCACTCCTAAGCATTGTTGGGGTACCTGCACAACTCAAGGAGGTCAAGGTAATTTTGTTATATTACTCCTCAGGGTAGAGGTAAAGTCTACCTACATTTTACCCTCCCCACACCCTACTTCCTGTGGGACTTAGGGGCCGTTTACAAAATGCTTACCCGGTAAGTGCTTACCGGAGAATTTACCATAGCGGGTGAACATGACAAGAGGATAAGATCTTACCCGGGTAAACGTTTACCGTATAAATTGTTATATAAGATACCATCGTGATAATTAAAATCTTACCCGATAAAGCAAGTTAGTGTGTCGACTTTTATTGGTAAGCGCTTACCGGGTAAGCATTTGGGTAAACGACCCCTTAGACTTATTGGGACAAAAATCCGGTTTTTGTCCTACCAAAAAAGGTGGAACTAAAATAAGGAGACATGACGAAATTGGTAAATTACTAAACTACCCCTGTGAAATTAAAACCCTAAATCCTTGCATAATTCTTGTACGTGCCTACCTCACTCCCATCTGTCCGGTCCCGTCCGGTCTGTGTACCAAACGCACCTGTATACTTCCAAGTGAGATATACTTGGACCTGGCAAATGTGTTGTGTCGGGTTCAAAGTTAAACAGGTTGAGAGTGCTGAGTGCCTAACCCGAACCGTTAATAAACGGGCAAGAAAACCCAAACCCAAACCCGACCCATTTAACCCATTCATCATTTATAAAATTAAAAATTCAAAATCGAAAGTTCATAAAAAAGTACAAATCCAAAATTCAAATGAAAGTATTAGAAATCCAAATTTTATAGTGTTCAAAAACTAAGTTCTAACAAAATCTAAAACATTAAAAATCCAAAGTATTAAAAAGAAAACTTATAATATATATATATATATATATATATATATATATCGGGTTGGGCTCCGGTGAGAAGTTGAGTTAACAGTGAGAAGCGTGAGAAGTGGTTATCGACCGTTGGATGAGAAATGGACGCACATTAGGATGAGATGCACCAGATCAGTTCCCTTCTAAGACGCGATTCATGGGATAGCTTGAGATTAAAAGAGATCAACGGTTCAGATCCACTTCTCACGCTTCTCACCGTTAACTCAACTTCTCACACGATCCTTCGTCTATATATATACACGGGTTATTCGGGTCATTTTCGAGTTGAAGTTTTGACACTGACTTTACCCGTTTAATTTTCGTGTCGTGTCAACCCGTTTACTTAAACGGGTTGAAATGTATTACCTAAACCCGTTCATTTCGTGCCGAGTTTGTGTCGGGTTAGCGTGTCGTATCAGTTTTTGCCGGGTCTAGATATACTGTGTAGAGGGCAGGTCTGCCTACATTCCACCCCCTAAACCCTATTCTAAGTGGGATATATTGTGTTCGTTTGATTTGGTTTTAATGTCCGTTTTAAATTTTAATGCAGGTGTATGCTTGTGAAGATTCAAATCAACATTCGGGGGGAGTGGTTTTCTTAATGGGACAACTCTTTGCCAGTTTTCCGTTCTTGTTCTTAATCTCCATATCATCGAGTTTGGTTTTCTACTTCCTCGTGGGGCTTCGAAACGATTTCAGCTTTATGATGTATTTTGTGCTCAACTTCTTCATGTGCCTTTTGGTTAATGAAGGGCTGGTGCTTCTTGTTGCCACCATTTTACAAGATATGTTCTGGAGTATCTCAACACTGGTCTTCATACATGTGAGTCTTCTAAATTACTTGATGAAGTTACTTATGTCAAATGTCTAAAATACCCCTCAATACCACACCAGATAGGAATCTTTTGGATCAAAACCAATAGAATGGATAATGATGGCAACAGATAAATAGTCGACTTTAGCTTCAAGATTTGCCAAATTAAGGGGGCGTTTGGTTCGCAGATTCTGATGGAATCTGATGGAATTGGAATGATGGATTCCGTTGACCAGATTCCATTACTTCGTTTGGTTCATTCTTTTTAAGGAATTGGAATGTTGAATTCAAATGAATTCCACAAATGAAGGAATTCAACATTCCTTGGGGGTGAGGTGGTATTTCATTGGAATGGAATGTCATATTTTTTTTTTGGACAAAATTGCCCCTCATCCTAATATGCACCACCACCTCCGGCCACCACCTCCGGCCACCATTGACCACCACCTCCGGCCACCACCACCGGCCACCATCGGCCACCTCCGGCCACCACCACCTTCGGCCACCATTGACCACCACCGACCACCACCACCTCCGGCTACCACCATGGTTTAAAAAAGCGTTTGAGGCGCGCCTCGAGGCGAGGCGGTGGAAAAACGCCCCTGAGGCGCCGCCTCTCTTCCCAGATACGAGTCGTACGCCTTGTGACCATGAGGCGGTGGTGAGGCAGTGAGGCGGTGAGGCGTCCATGAGGCGTACGCCTCTAAGATTAAGGGCCTGATTGTGGTCTGATTTCACCGGATGTGGCCTGATTGTGGTCTGAAGGTGAGGCGTCCATGAGGCGTCCATCCCCACCTTCTTTCAGTTCTTCGATATAAGTCCGAAAATGCAGTTATCCGGATGTCGGCGCCGGATGTCCCTTTTTTGTGTTTCACTCTCTCTAGGATCTGTGGCTGATTTCACCAGATGGGATTGGAATTCGTGTATCCTCTCCGGTTGGAAAATCAAAGGAAGGGATGAGGTTATTTTTATGTGGGTTAGTGGTGGTGGGCCTTTTTTATTAATGACTTACACGTGGCTTAGTGAAATATTGGGTACCAATTAAAAAAACGCCTCGAGGCTCGTTTCCGTTTTTTTAAACCTTGGCTACCACCACCCGCTACCAAGCAGAAAAATTCCAATTCATTTAACATATTCCATTCCAATTCTGTCAACCAAACAGGTAGTCAAACTTGACAACATTCCATTTCAATTCCTTCAAAGTCAATTTCATTTTACAGATTCCATTCCATCCAAAAACATTCTGCGAACCAAACGCTTTGCGATTTTTCTTGACATCCCAAAAGAGAAATAGTTGCAATTTTCATGGGATTTTCAACAACTCCAGTTATTTGTAAAAGATTTATCGAATTAAAGATGGAACAACTTGGAGAATTATCGAATCTATAATCCGTGTGAAAAATGCTGTCTTACAGGTGGCAATGATGCTTTCTGCTGGCTATTTTCGAATTCGAAGTGCTTTGCCTGGACCAGTATGGATGTATCCTGTATCCTACATTGCTTTCCACACTTACTCGATCCAGGCAAGTTTATGATGCAAAATTTCGATCTTTTAGGTCAAATTGAGAAATTTTCTAGTTAATATCGATAAGAATTCTTTGGAAGTCACCACCATGTTATCCATTTTGCTTTGAAACGATCTTTTGCACTAACATTGTTAAAAAATATCTCCTTAAGTGAGGGGCATTTTTGTCTTTTTATTTGATATGGATTGGGTGTGGTGAATCTTAATAAGAATTCTTTGGAAGTCACCACCCTGGTATGCATTTTGCTTTGAAAATGATCTTTTGGCCTAACATTGTTAAAAATATCTCCGTTAAGCGATGGGCATTTTTGTCTTTTTACAAAATTGTGATTTGAATTGGGTGTGATGGATGTTGGTTGTAGGGTCTGTTGGAGAATGAGTACGATGGAACATCATTTGCGGTGGGGCAGGTGAGGACGATAACAGGGTATCAAGCACTACATAATGTGTATGATGTTTCACCGGATGATGATTCGAAATGGAGGAATCTAGTGATCCTTTGTGTGATGGCTGTCGGGTATCGGGTTGTTGTGTTTCTATTGCTACATTTTCGTGTGAAGAAGTCGTCGTCTCTATATAATTTTGTGTGTTGTAAACTGAAGATGAATGACAGAAGATGAATGAATATATAGATTTATGTATGCATGTATTTATGTACCATCTTGCCCTTTTGGGCTGTAGTTGTTGAGAGAGTGTATGAGTTTTCTAATGTATCTTAGTTACTCCATTTTTGTTCAGGAAATTGCAGGCATCAGTTCATTGGTTTTTTTATTTCTAATATTTTCGGTATCTAAGACTTATAACAGAGTTTTTTATAGGTTCTTTTTTGCTGACGTGACCCTAATATGACAATAAAAAAGCGACATTTTGAGGTTTTTAGTCACTCTGTTGTGAATGTTCTAAGGCTAAATGCACACGTACTTACTGATTTTCTTCTCACATACATCAATAAGAGTTATTTTTTATATTTTTAATATATGATTTAATCTAATTTTGATATAAATAAATGTGCATATAACAATACCCGGCCATATTCATATTAGTTTTATCTAGATTTGGCTGTTGGTTGTCTTGGTCAAACCCCATCATGGAAAAATCTTTATTGTTTCTTTTTCTTGCGTTTTGACTAGGGGTGTACAGAAATTCAACCGATCCAATAGGAACCGACCGACCGACCATAATTGGATATCCAATTGTAATTGGATCAGATCGGATTGAAAATCTCAACATCCAATTTGGATCGGTCGGTTCTTGGATAGCAGTCCAGAACCGACCGAACCGAATCGACCACCATCCAATTAACCATCCAATTACCATCCAGTTTTCCATCCAACTATCATCCATTTTTTTTTTTTTTGCAATTTGCTTAAATCTAAATTTGTTTTGTGTTGGTTTTTGAATTTTTAGTCTCACTTATGTTGGTTTTAACACAAACTAAAAGTAATTAATTAGAACATTGCATTAAATTAACACGTTGGATGGATCCTATTTGATCATCCACCGGATGTCGGATGGATCCAATCCGATCCAATGGATATCCAATCTGATCCGATGGATATCCAATAAGAACATCCAATGGATGGAACCGAACCGATCCAATCATCCATTGGATTGGAAAAATCCAACATCCAATGGATGATTGGATTGGTTTGGTTGGGAAAATCCAACATCCAATGGATTGATTGGATCGGTTCGGTTCCCCTCACATCCATTGGATGTCAACCGATGAACACCCCTAGTTTTGACCTTTTCTTTCGGAAGAATCAAAGGTTTTTCGGTGGTGACATTTTTCATTCCAATTATTCTAAAGAATAAATGGATATTTTAATGTAAGAAATATCATTGTTTTGGAATTGTCTTTTGTTAAATGCTATATTTCCCTTTTCAACATTAAAGTCGTGTCCTTTTGATTTAATGAAAATCTCGGTTTTCGTTCATGGTCTTTAAAATTTATGGTTTTCATCACTTGGTTTTGCGATTTCTAATGGTTTTCGTTTACGTGACTAATTTTGTGAAAAAGAAATAAAAGCATGTTAAGTAAGACCTTGTTTGTTTTTTCAATTTCAGCACTTAATAGCCACTTATCACTTATTCGGTCAGACATTTTTAGTTTCAGACCGTTTGTTTTTTTTCATTTTTTCAGAGCCACTTATCACTTATTTTCATCTTACCAAATAAGTGACAAAGTTTCCACTTATTTCCACTTATTTTCATCTAATGCCTCCTCCCCCACTGTTACCCAAAATCCACCGAGACTCCATCAATCTCCTCTCAAAAATCACTCCAGACTCCATCGATCTCTCTCAAAATCGACTCCTCTCCGACATCGTCCCTATTTGGAAACGTGGCCTATTTTTTTTTTTTATTGTTTTGAAAAACCTCACATAAATAAAGCTACTTGATGACACACAATTGATATTGATAAATCCAAGACATGAATTATACAAAAAATTGCGAATCTTTTTTATTCAGATTTCAGACTTCAGCACCACCACTTAAAAAACAAACAGTCTTTTGTATTCAGATTTTAGACTTCAGCACCACCACTTAAAAATCAGAAGTGGAATCAGACTTCAGACTTCAGCACCACTTAAAAAACAAACGTCACCTAAGTGATATTTTTGACATTTTACCTTTTTTTTTTAAGTTTTATTTTTTTTTTCCTTTTCCTTTTTCTCAATCTTAATTTTTATTCCATATAAAGAACAAAGACCGTCAGCCCCATTTGCGATGAAACCCCCCTTCCTTTTCTAGTGAACCCTTTCCCATCTTCAACGACAACCCCCTTACCCTGTAATTCATCCCTAAAATCAAAATCAACCTAAAACTACAAGAATCCTAAATCATATTCAAACAAACAAAATCCCCCAATAAAACTACAAGAAAATTAAAGAAACAATAAAATCATTTAATTGGAAATTTAATGAGAGAGCTTTTCATGGTTATATTTGCTTTGAGGTTTGTTTTTGTTTAGGTTGTGTGTTTCTCTATTTAGTTTTGACTTATTTAACTCTATCTCTTAAAAAACTTTTATATTTAAATGTTTTTGTTTGTTTTGATCTTTTTAATCTTATTTACTGCCTTTAAATTTTTTTTTATCATGCATTCATTATAGAGGATATAATATTTGTAACCTCTAAACTTATTTAAAAATAATACAAAATTCAGTTACTATCAACACTAATTAATTATGTTCGAAAATCCAATCAACACATATTTCATAATAGGTTTTAAGAGTATCTTCAACAACTATGCTATAATTTAAAAAAAAAAAATAGAGTATAAAATGTTAAAATATAGAGTTTTAGAGATTTCTCTAAATTTGAAGAATTTTACCTTCTCTCTCTTCTTTTCTTTATTTTAGCATATGGTATAACATAGTTGTTGGAGTAATTTTTTTTTTTACTAAAATCTCATTTTTCTCTATTTTACTATAGTTGTTAGAGATGCTCTAACTAAAAATATTTTTATGAGACACTATGATGATGTTTGGTTGGTTTTTCATTAACTTATAGGAAGTTTATTTATAGATTGAAGAAATTTTTGTTGTGAGGATTTTTTTTCTTACATGGAAGAACAATTTTTTTATAATTGGGGGGTGGGAGTTTGAAAAAACTTAGTTTATTGTATAAAGTTCTCCCAAAAAACATACTAAGAGCATCTCCAACAACAGATTCTCCAAAATGAAGAAACAATAGAAAAAAAAAATTACATTTATCTCTAAGAAATTTCTAATTTTAAAGACAAATTATTGATTATATTACTAAAATACTTTATATATTTCATAAAATATTATTTCTCTCACATAAACATTTAATTTTAAAGTTTTTTATTTATGGAACATAATAAAAGATCATTTCTCTATCTTGGTAATCATTTTTGGAGATATCTTTAAATTTGAAGAAAATTACACTATTTCTCTCATATTTTCTCCATTTTGAATAAGTCGTTGGAACAAAAAGTTATTCAAAATCTCTATTTTCTTCATTTTAAAAAAGATATTAAGAATACTATAAATAAACTAATTTCTATATTATTAAATTACTACCAAACAACAAGACATATGTACAACTTAAGTTACTAAAATTCTACTAAACACTTTAAACTATGTCAAAGTATTGACCAAAACCCCCCAATTGAGTTCCAATTTTGAACAAAATTAGAAGCCCTAGAAACTCCCATCTCATCTTTTGTCCTTGGATATAAAATTGCAAATCCCCAAAACGAGTTGGTTGACCCACTTTTCCAACGACTTGTTGGTAGAACCCGTGTGCGCGCCAATCACCTTGAAGCTGTTGATGGTTGAAGCTTGTTGCGGCCTGCACAATCTATTCTCTCAAAGTTATCATCTTTGCAAGTGCAAATCTGTCATGCAATTGGATTGTTTTGATTCAATTTCTCAGTTCATCAAGAATTAAGCCCCAAATATAACACAATGGCGACGGCCATGGCTTCATCGCTGTTAAACGGTGAGAGAGCTGTGGTTTTGCTGTTCGTGTCCAGCATTGAATACTCTACACCCATATCCCTTATCTATGAATCCCTGTCTTTCTGTCTTCTCGCTGTTTTCGCTCTATTCGTCGAGATCTCTGTCGAATCGTACGGCTCCGACTTCCCTTTTAAGACTAGGTACTTAATTGATCCCGTCACGTCACTAATTGTATTCAATCGGTTTGTTAGGGTTTATCAGTTGTCATGATTTTGATGGTGTTTCGGTTTGATTAGGGTTTATGTATGGTTTTATTTCTCATGAATCGAATGATTATTTGATCGACAGAGGAATTAGATGCTTCTTATGTTGTTGCATTTTTTTCTGACATTGATCATGCATAACCTCAAAGGATTTACTCTAATTTTTTTGAAATTGCTAGGAATTTCAATGCTTTAAACTGCTGGAGAAAAATGTTGCAACATAAGACATATCAATTTTGCATTTAGAAAGAACTAGGGTTTCCATTGAGAAGCCGAGATCCAGCACTCCTTTTAACAGGGGAGGAAATATTTTTATCTTGGCTTAAGAAGAAACGAAGTTGTAGTACTTATTATGATGTAATTCTGGTTGCCTTGGCTTATTTGATGATTACTGAGTTGAATGGGTTGTTCCTAATTTTAGTATAATTTCTTTTGGGATTTTATCATATTAGGCCAGGTGCTTCATCAGGGATTCTGTTGGGGGCAGTTACCCTTCCCGGTCTTGCAGTTTCGAAGCTGATACAGTTATCGAGAGCTTTGCTGGTACATGAAGTAGGGGTTGAAGGTACATAACTTCTAAATGAAATCCTCTCTCTCACAGTTCAATCGTAGGGAATTAAAAAACCGAACAAAATATTTACTTGGTAGAACAAAATGCTTGCATCCACGTGGGGGCTAGGCTTTTATAATTGATTCTTGAATGACAATACAATTTATTGAGAACACAGCCTCTTTAAAGATCGGAATTCAAACAGATATCTAAATAAGACAAACTGTCTTCCCAACTGCCATAACCCAAATTGAATCCAAGGTTGTATCCTGAAAATCTGTTTCTGGTTTTAGCTAGAATTATGTTCCATAATCCATATCCAGCCTTGCTTACCTTTGTTTTATGACAACTAATCAATTCTAGAAAACTATTGTCTTACTTTCATTAAATAATATGCGATGTAAATGACTAAATGTCTGGATCTCACTGCTGGTTTTGGGTTTTGTTGCTGTTCATGCAAGCAACTGGAATGAATTCATTGTGTTAAAAAAGATTATATCTAATTTTAATATCAGTGGTTCAATTTAGTCATTTTTGTTACCTTACCCTTTTGCTTTGACATATCTCCTTTTGCAGAGGTTGAATTTGTACGGCTGCAATATTGGGCCACTTCTACTGGTTGCCTGTGTATGCTTGTTTTTCTTTGCTTCATTTGTCGCCATGAATCCAACAAGACCAAGTCGGTGTCTTTTCATAGCCATTGGCACACAAAGTTCAATATTAGTTGCATAACCTGGTTCGCAGCAATGTGCTACCTATCGTTTGCTGCAAAATCGTCTAGTGGTGGGTTTGTGGACTAAGTTTACTCTCACGATTTCAGCTTTTATAAATTTGGATGCAATGAGTAAATATGGATCATGTCTTCCTATTACTCACGTTGAATGAGAAGTTGCTAAATCTGAGGCTTGTATTATGATTTCATCTTGCAGGATGGTACGTGGCATTGACTTTGTTGTGGATTGTTTGTCATGGATTGGCAGCTGTGAAGTTTATTCAGCATGTGCTTCACACTTTTCCAGCATGTGCTTCATTCGGTATGTCCTTCAGGTTTCTTTTTCTTCTTTTTGGCCATGAGACTTATCTGCCATGGATGGTTTTCCATAACTTATCTTTTTTCCATGTGTTTTATGACCTTCTGATTGCATCCTGTAACTAAGGCAATGCATTTCCTTGACTTCGTTATTTGTGTTGTTGTTTCTGTTTTAGGGGAAGCACTTTTGGTCACAGCTGGATTTGTTGTTTATTTTGGGGACATGTTTGCATTTACGATAGCAAAGGTTACTATTTACTTCACCACTTTTTCTTAGTCAATTTTCTATACACTGTCAGTGTGAAAAAAAGTTGCATGCATGGCTCTTGAATCATGATAGAATCCCATGATTGCTATCCGATGATGCCTATCTATGAAATTGATCATTTGTATGGATTATGAGACAATTCTTGTCAATCAAGAGCCATATGTGAGAAAACTTATTTACATCGATGGTGGAAAGAAAATAATATCTTTTTCCTTTTCTGAAACGGCTATTCATTACTGTCATCACCTTTCTATTGGTGACATGCTATAATATATATTTTAACACCAAAATTTGTCTGAACAGATTAGCAAGCACCTCGTATCAAATGGGTTAAATTCTATTGCATATGGGGTGGAAAGGAGCGAGATAAGCACTATTATTCAGGTACGCTTGTTAAGTTGTGTAGTGAATAAAAGCACTTATGCTAATGCACTAAGACGAGAAGCGGAGTGATTGAATCTCACATGAAAAGTGTTGCAGATATTATACTTGTGTTTGAGTTCAATTGTATGTGATGTATTCTTAGGATTAATAATTAAATACATGACAAACTTTCCCTTTTCTATTTTAACACGGTTTTGTATTGGGCGGGTAATTCTAATTTATCGGCTTGGGTTTACGAAGACCTATTAATTAGTTTTCAAAGTCTTCGACAATTAGATGGATCTTGTTTCACATTTCGAAAACATTTATGCTAGTAAATCTCTTCCACCCCCCAATTTTCCCTTATTCTGTGTTTGCATATATGATATTACGTTCCTTCTTCCATAATTTAGTCTATAAGCGTGTCTTCTTCCATGCAGGGAATGCTCCTAGGCCTTCTTCTTTCTCCAATGTTGTTCAAATCCATCCTTCACAGATGGGAATTTTATATGAGCTCAACAAACTCCGAAGTCAGAGGACATCGTGAGCGTGGACAATCTACGATATTTTATGGGTCTCTAGCATTTATTTTATTGGTGATTGTTCCATTGTGGTTGCAGTATGTCCAAGATTTTCCTGTTCATCCCTTTCTATGGTATTGCTCGGCTTTATGGCTTAGTTTTACTTTGAAATACTTTTATCCTGATCCTTACATGCATTTCATCTGATGCAAAAGCACACGAGGTATTATTAGAGAGTTGATAGTTTCCTCTGATTAAGAAGTTGATTAGTAATCTATAATGTGTACTGTCAAGTATGAAACTTGTAATAAATTCAAAAGTAAAAGATCATCTGGGACTAGTTCACTTATGACTCTACACAACCATATTATGTGGTTATATTAAGGTAATATGGAGCTATTGGTTAATCACATATCTAATGATAACTATCTCCTCTTTGTCAGGGTGTTCAAGTTTGTTGTTTCTGAACCACACAAAAGGCTTTCCTTGTGTGTATACTGGGTGGCTGTTATATGTGCATCGGTACTGCGGTTCTACAACATCTCCAAGAACAGTAAGATTGAGCGAATTCTTCTTCGGAAATACTACCATCTGGTGGCAGTTTTAATGTTTGTGCCTGCACTCATCTTTCAGGTGATATGGGCTTCCAAGTTTGGATCCCCCCCCCCCCCCCCCCCCCCCCCCAAAAAAAAAAAAAAAAAAAAAAAATTGTTGATTGTACCTTGTTCATTTGAGTTTTAGCTAACACATGCAAAATTTTCTTTTCTGTCTCTGTTTTCAGCCATTGTTTCTCAATTTGGCTTTCGGTGCAGCCTTGGGGGTTTTCTTATTGCTGGAAATTATTCGAGTAAATTCTTCTTGAAACTCGCTTTTGACGTTCTTTATTGTTTAATGTAATTTAAATATCAATATGGGTTAAAAACCAGCTTCTTGTGATTCGAGGTCTAAAGCTCTACAAAAAGAATCACGGACAATTATACAAAACGTTTTAAGCACTAGTGAGGGTAGTCAGGAAAGTAAATTGAAGAGAATATGCAAGTAAGACTACAAGTTTTTTAGATTGTTGCAAAAGCATGCTAACACCTAGAAAACATAATAAGATGATCCTGATGAACAGCTTCGATTTGAGTTATAATATCATGTTGTTAAAGTTGGTTTTGTTGCGTAGATAACAATATTGTTTTAGGCAGGTATGGAGAATTTGGCCTCTGGGACCCCTTGTACATCAGTTTATGAACGCCTTCACTGATCATCGTGACTCTGATCTTCTTATAGTCAGGTGTTTATGTTCGTTCCTTTATGTCACAAAACATATAGTTTAATGTTAACAAGGAGCATTTGCTTAAACTTTGTTCATCTCCCACTATACAGCCATTTCTCACTCCTTTTAGGATGTGCGTTGCCTATCTGGATGTCTTCTGGATTCAATGACCGGCCTCTAGCTCCTTTTGCTGGAATTCTGAGCCTTGGGATCGGAGATACCATGGTGAGCATGCTAGTTCCCAATCTTCTCTTTCATAGAAAAAGTACTAATTTTCTTCTACTTTGAAGAAGGTTGAACTATTGTCGATGGTCTCACCCCCCCTAAAAAAGAAAAGAAAAGAAAAAGCCAAAAAGGTTGAAGAACAGGAAACGGACTGTCCAATCTATCGAACTGCATAAAACTGACCTAGAAACTGAACCATATGCAACACTAATCTAACTCATGAAATGCTGTGAAGATCGAGTATTTGTCACTTTCATAAGGTGCCGCCTCACAAGGCCTGTTGTTGATGAGATTTATTATATAATTCCTGATCAGACGGGTTTCACATGTCTGCATGGCATCATTGGTTTATGATTTAATGAATGTTCTAAACCTTTTCTAGGCATCCATGGTTGGCTACAAATATGGCGTTCTCCGATGGAGTAAAACAGGCAGTGAGTATCACTTCTTCTGTCTGGTAATTAATGTATCAGGGGTCTACTCGGAAACATCATCTTCGTCTCTTGAGACAGATGTAAGGTCTGAGTACATCTTACCCCACAAGTTCTATCTCCAGATAGGATATACTGAGTTTGTTTGGTTTTTGTCGGGTAATTAATGTTTGCCTTCATGTTTTTTTTTCTTCAGAAAAAACTGTTGAAGGCACTGCTGCTGGCATAACGTCAGTCCTAGCTGCTTGTTCTGCTCTGCTTCCGCTCTTAGCTGCCACCGGACACATGTTCACTCAGGTCTATATCTATATCTAATAGTTCACATTTTCTAGTACACCGAACATGTATTTCAATCCGCATACTTGTGCAGCACTGGTTGTCTCTTCTGTTGGCGGTCACGTTGAGCGGTTTACTGGAGGCGTACACGGCACAGCTTGACAACGCCTTCATACCCCTGGTTTTCTACAGCCTTCTATGCCTGTAAATACTAACAAAAGGAAAGTAGATATCCCTTCTTTGTAGGGTTGGGTTTTATACACATATTAATAGAAGAATAGAAGTAGTAGATTATTTTTTCATATATTTAAAAACATAAATAACTTTTAGTTACTATTTACTACGGAAGTTGTTTATTTGGCCTTTGAGTAAAACAAATGTTTTAGTGAGGGCATCTTCAACCGTACTGCATATTTAAGATTTTGTTGGAGAGAGAGAGAGAGCTCTAACCGTACTGCAAAAAGATTGACAATGTTAGAGGCGGAGAAAAACGACATATATGTTGTGTTTCTGTTCAAAGAGCATATATGGCTTGTAGTTGAAGTTGAAACAACTTTTGGTGTTAATGGCTCTACCAAGTTCGTTATTTGATATTACAAGGCAAATTGCATTAAAAATGTTGTAAATAATTGAAGATTGGCTAAACTGGATAACCATTTTCAACCTTTTATGTCTAATCAATTTGGTATTACCTTTTTTAGTCTATAAACACCTCATTATACAAAAGTAAAGAATACACTTAAATACACTTCCATAAGTGATCATTCTCTATAAGGTGCTGTTTGTTTTTTAAGATGTCTAAAGTCTGAAGTCTTATTTTAGTTATGATTAATAAGAGGTGGTGTGTAAAAATGTCTGAACGATTCAGACTTAAGAGATATTAAGAGATTTTTTTAAAAAAAACAAACCACCCCTAAGTATTCTCTCTTTCTCTTCATAAGTTTTTGGGAAAAGTTCATAAAAATCCAACAAACTATTCCATTTTGAATGATTAAATCATAAACTAATTTTTTGAATGAGAAAACCATCAAACTTTCTTATTTTGAATGATTAAGTCCCTGAACTATTTTTTTTGAATGAAAAAATCATTAAACTTTCTCATTTTGAATGATTAAGTTCTTGGACATTTTTTTTCAATAAATTAAATCATCGAACTTCTAAAAATTGGTTACAAACATACTTTTAACCCAAAAAAAAACTATCTGTAATAAGTTATCTTTTGATTCTTCCCCTTTTAATAAATAAAAAATAGATCAAAAAGAGCGAGATCGATGGCAGGGACAACAACGTGTTAGGCAATATTGAGAATGGACAACGTTCAAGAAACGTGTAACACCCGTAATTTTCGGTCTATACAGGTCACCCGGACGTTTTGTATCTAGTAAATGGTGGGATTTTGTTGGGAAAACATTATTTAAAGTCCCTTAGAGTGTTTCGGAGCTTGGTATGGGCACGACTACAATGCCAGACGACTATGACAATGTCATAGTCGCACCTGGCAATGTAACAACAAAAGTCAGAACCAGGGGAGAGGCTGGCGACAATGACCAGTGACATTGCCCATAGCAATGTCGCCTAGCAATGTCTCACCAGGGGTCTGGTAGGTTGTTAAAGTCGGGATTTTGGCTCTCTTCTTCATTCTCACCTCACATTTCACTCCCAACTCTCTCTAAACTCTCCCAAGACCACCCAAACCTATCTATGGTGGTTTTGATCCATTAAATGCCCCCATCCTCAAGTATTGAAGTGTCATCAAAGGGTAGAGGCTAGACACCAAGAATGTCCATCACCTAAAGCCCCATTTTTTTTGGGTTTTCTAGGTTTTCACTAAAACCTAAGTGGTAAGTTTATCCCCTCCATTTCTAAGCTTCTTTATGAGTTATAAACACTCCATTGATGATTTCCTAGTGTTTGGGTTCTCAAACTTCGGGGTTGATGATTTTGGAGAAATTAGGTCAAAATTAGGGTTTTGGCCAAATTGGGGATTTTGATGTAATATGTTGGGGATCGATTCTAAATGGTTGAATGAGTATATTTATGGTTGGAAACTTGTGAATCTAGGTTTTTGGAAGGATTTGCTTGTGGATTCAAGTTTCTTCAAGGAAGCTCAAGTTGGGGTAAAAGCTAGATTTAGCCAAAATCTAGCAATGTAAGTTCAAGTTGATTTATGAAAACGTTGTACATGTCAAAATGTTCATTTTAAAGTGTCTATATGTTTTGCATGAAACTATCTTTTGTTGTATTATTTGGTGAGTTGATTATTTGAAATATTTAACTTTATAAGCTTTGTAAAACACCCACATTTGGGATTTTTGGGCATCTTGATAAATAAGACATAAATGAAAGTGTTTTGATGATTTATTGCATAAATGGAACTTAATTGGTAAAAAGACACTTAGGAAAAAAGCTTGATTTTGTGTTAAGGGACGTTTTTAAAGAATAAAGAGTATAAATCCATTTGGAAAACCATTTATCCCAATCTAAACTGTATATTGGAGTCTATTAAAGTATTTTGGAGCATGTGTTTGCATGACGTCGGTCGAGTGCGTTTATTATTTGGAGATTGTTAATCATTGGCCAGAAAGGGATTTTAGAAAGGGATTTTGAGCACTTTAGCTCGGTGTTGACTTTAATCAGTCTTAGGGACAATTGTCCGGTTTTAATGGCTCATTGTAGAGCCAGGTTATGGTTTACATACTTATGCACCGTGTTGCATATTGATGTTAATTACATGCTCGAGTGCGTTGGTCATTCGTGTGTAGTCATGTAATGTTAGACTGTGTTGCATTGGATCCATAGACACGTAAGTCAGTCTGTTTTGGATGGTCAATTGGGTATTTCGGGGTTGGACTCCGGTACCCATGTTTTACAACCGGAAACTTTACAAGTAGGCACTAGGAGTGTTGAGTCTGGAGGTGCTACCTGGGAGGTAGGCACTAGGACCTCCGCCGCTTGAAGTAATGCCTGAGAGGTAGTCTTTAAGTGTGACGGACCTTCGGGGTGGAGTTCGTTCACCAAGGTCAACTGTCTCTTGAGATGCAACTTGTTAAGAAGTTGTAGGGACACTTGGGCTTTTATGCCGTGAGGTGTCATGTGATTAACATTGCTAGAATGACATACTTTTGTGTTTCTCCACTCTCAACGGATACGGGTCTCCCCCATTGTCGGCTAATAGTATTTTAAATATATTGACGCCTTACTTTATTATCATTGGTCTTATGTGGTCGACGGTAAATGAGGACCTTAATATTGGATCTTCCTCCACGTATATTAAGATTTTAATGAAATATGTCATCCTATGTTTTGATATTTGATCTCCTTCCATTTTATGGTCGCGTGAGTATTGGGCCTAGTGTCCATGTTTTCAGACGTATTGTATATGAGGGTTTTAACAATGATTTATGGGTTAGATATTTTGCCCCATCCATGCTTGGGTGTTTTGGAATACAACGCTTTATTCACGTTTCTTAAAATGGGAGTCAATTCATATTATCGTTTCGAGTGAGGTTTGAGTCGCTTCATTTTATAAAGAATGTTTTGTAATGAGATGTCCATCTCTGAAAATATATGATATTGGAAAAGAGTCGTTTCCAAGTTTAAAATAAATCATTTGAAAGATTATGATTTAAATGAAGTTCATTTCTTTTAAAGATATATCTAGCCATGTAAAACTCTTGAATTCACTAGGCGTTAGCCTAACCTTTCTATTTGTCGGCATGCGCAACATGCTTCGTTGGGAATAGCCCTAGTGATACTGTGAAGAGGGAAGTGTTATTTGTGCGCCCGAGGAGTGAATAGCTTGATGAAGTCTTCCACATTAGGTTAAGGAGAGTAATTTGTATTTGGATTAAGTAACACCCGACTTCAATTTAGTCTGTATATATTATTGGAGTTTATAATTGTCAAGGTTAATTATAGATTTCGTATTTGAGGCATATAGAGTTTTGGATCGTAAAAAGGAAGTTTTTATCTCTTACTTGATGTTACATTTAAAATTTTGATTAGTTACTCTTACTAAATTCGAGGGTGTTACACAACAAGGAGTGGCGGAAGGAGCGATACGATTGTTTGTGAGATGTTTTAATCACATAGAGTTTGAGAATGGTAAACTAATTTAGATTTGTTTTTACTTTAAAATTTAATAATCAGTTACAGTTACCTTTAAAAAAAGGGAACCAATTTTTAGAAGTTCGATTGTTTATTTATTGAAAAAAATGTTTGGGGACTTAATCATTCAAATTAAAAAGTTTAATGGTTTTTCATTCGAAAAATAGTTGAGGGATTTAATCATTCAAAATGAGAAAGTTTAATGATTTTTTCATTAAAAAAAAAACAGTTCAGGGACTTAATAATTTAAAATAGAATAGTTTATTGAGTTTTTTTTGAACTTTTTCCTAAGGGTGCGTTTGGTT
Organism: Arctium lappa; assembly: GCA_023525745.1. Classification (NCBI taxonomy): domain Eukaryota; kingdom Viridiplantae; phylum Streptophyta; class Magnoliopsida; order Asterales; family Asteraceae; genus Arctium; species Arctium lappa. Next base: position 11,407,457 of record CM042056.1, on the reverse strand, counting down.
TGCGGAATTTGAATAGATTTGGATTTCAAATCTATTCCAATCTTGCGTTTGGTTTGCAGGAAAGGATTTCGTTGACCGAATTTCAAATCCGTTGACCATTTTAAAATCCCTCATATGATGGATTTGGAAATCCTTGACATTGGGCCTGGATTTGAAATCCAAATCCGATGGATTCTAAAATGTGATCCATACTTCAAATTGTATCGATCCATATTCGACGTTTACCAATAAAAATAAATACTTTATAAAACAAACAAATAATAATAATAATAAAAAAACTCAATCCAAATCTAAATCCTACAAAACCAAGCAAGACATGTAAATGAATGAATTTCATTCAAAATCCTACAAACCAAACACATGAAGGGATTTCAAATCCCTCCAAATCCAAATCCCTCCTTAAAATCCAATCCCGTAAACCAAACGCCCCCTAAGTTTTTAATGTTATTGCTAAAATAGTGATAATCATTGTTAATTTCTAACAAAAATGACAAATTGCATCCATAGTTATTTTTATTTTTGTCCAAAAACTAACTTGGAACAGTTTATCTTTACCAATTACCATACTAACATTTTACAGAACTCTTAAAACAATTTATTAAATATCAAGTAATGTTTATTAATGCAGTTATTTTATAAGTCGACAAGTTATTATAATCTACATACAACTTTTTAAAACTCCATAACCTAATTGATGATCTATAGATTTGCCTATTTTTTAAAAATCTATTTTATATAAAATACAAGTAATTTTATAATCAAATAAATTATATAAAAGATAAGTATTTTATTCTCTTTAAATTTTGATATTCAAATCAATATATTTTTTATTCAAATTTTCTAACGAGTTTTTAAAATTTCGATCACGATTATAACTCATATTAATATATTTACTATGTTATAAATACCTTATGTTCGTAAAATCTTTTAAAATTATAAGTCTACAATTTATTATTTTATACGTACAATTTCTTAAAATATCACTTTTGAACTCCATAAAACGAGTTGCGGAACTAGTAATCAATTGATAAACACATTTAAATACAAGATACGCGGTGTACCCTACTAATACGCCATTATAACACTGATAACCAATTAAGGACTCTCCACTCTCTCAAAACCACAAAATAAAATCGAGATAACTACGAATATAATGAAACATGAATCAAGATTGAGGGTTCAAATTATTGACTTCAAAATTGAGTTGTATCGCACTGCATTGCGCGAGTACACTTCTAGTATTCTTTGAAATAATAATATGACTATGTTTCCAAGACTATTTTTTTTAAATGCCTCTTTTTCCCAGAAAAATAAAAAATAAAGGTTAACTTTAAGGAAAAAGAGACCTCGGAAAAGGGTCATATGCATTCGATGTTGTTTGTGGGGATTGATCGTACAACCAATCGAAGAGCAATCATGGTCGGGCCATCTAAAGAATCTAAAGTAATCAATTGACTAGTCAAAAATCGATTGTTATTGGACTCATTAAAAGAATTCAACATGAAGATCTTTCTTTTAATGTTTTTAGTAAATGTACCTCGTAAGTGTTGACGTGGAAATATATGCATCAAGTACTCATACTGTAAGTGTTAACGTGTAAAAATATGCATCAAGTACTCATACTCTAAGTGTTAACGTGGAAATATATACATCAAGTACTCATGTCCCCGATTTCTCTTGATATTAAATTTTTTAAGAATTTAATAAGACAAGATCTATATGAGTTTGATACAGTCGACTTAAAATACTTCTAATTACTTCAATATCCAATTTACTTGTCTAATTAATTTAATTATCATATCTAATACTTCAGTTTAGTCAGACGACATACTTTATAATAAATATGCACAAATGGAGCCATAGCCGAAACCAATCATAGGACTGGCCCGTAACTGGTTAAGCGTAAATTCCTTCCAAGACCAAGTTATGACTACCATTTTCGAGCATTGGGTGCAAAAGAAGCTTAGATCAATGCTCACTCAAACCCCTATCAATGGACTAGTTTTTGTAATAACTTTTATTTACTAATAATATTGTACAATTTAAGAATGTTGTTTTTAGGTAGATTTTGTTTCAAATAAGAACCATATATATATATATATATATATATATATATATATATATATATATATAGTGTTTGGTTCATTTGAGAAATGGTAAATATATGAGAAATAGAGAAGTAATCCTAGCCATTCATATGGTCAAGATCGGATTTGACTAGTCAAATATTGCGGCTTTGACCGGTCAAAAGTTGCGGCTTTGACTGGTCAAAAGTTGCGGCTATCCCAAAAATAGAAGGACAATTTCGTAAATTTTACAAAACACACTGGCTGTGTTCGTATATGAACATGTATAATTCACATATGAACTATATGTTCATATATGAACTAGTGCAATTCACAACTGAACTCTTTTAACTGATTCATATATGAACCTTTGTGATTCATATATGAATCTGTATGAATCACAAAGATTCATATATGAACCTTTGTGAATCACAAAGATTCATATATGAACCAGTTGAACTAATTAACAGATTCATATATGAATCTTTGTGATTCATACAGATTCATATATGAACTCATCCCGTGTATTTTACGAAATTATCCCTCTACCTTCTATAGACCACACAAGGAATTATTCGGTGCTTCGCGGTCAAAGCCGCAAATGTTGACCAGATGAATGGCTAAGATTACTTCTCTATTTCTCATATATTTATCATTTCTCAAATGAACCTCTCCCTATATATATATATATATATATATATAGGGGTTAAATCATGTGAAAACTAAAAAAATGTTGAGAACCGTGAGAACCGATTTAAGCCGTAATTTGGTTTTGATCATGTGGTTTAAATTAAAAGTTGTTTGATTTCTAGTTCATTTCAAAATTGCATTGCCTTTAATGACCATAGATTAAAATTAATTAATAGTTTAGATCGGTTTTCACGGTTTTCAACCTTTTTTTGGTTTTCATTTGATTATCGTCCTATAATCCTAAATTAAATAAGAACCATAAAAAAGTTAAGAACCGTAGGGACCGATCAAGTCCTTCAATTAATTTAATCAAGAGTTATTAATTTAAATGACATATTTATAATATAAAAAAGTATAAGGTTAATTATGTCAAACTTGAAGGACTTGTAAAACGCATTTTTGTAAACAATGACATGAGGCGTGAATATCTTTTTGTTTTTCCCTTTGATTATCCAAACTTAATTATTTTTATTTTTAAACTAAATTAAACCACTACATCCACTGATTTTTTTCATTTGATTAATCAAATATAAATTTATTTATTGTTAATATAAAATAAGACACTATTTTTTATATTTATATTGTAACTACAGTAAAAATTTTAATTAAAAAGTTTATATAAAATAATGAACATCATTATCCTTTTGAAATTCTTTATGATAGATACATTACACTTAATTTAACTCATGTATGGTTTCACTGAATGAAACAAAACATCAACATCTCACATCGTGTTTCACACCAGTAATACTTTTTTTTTTTTTTTTTGCATTATTGAACAATATGTTGTTTTATTATGTGAAACAAAACCTCAATATTCATGTCGGCGACACTTGTTTTTTACATTGTGAAACAAACTACATTATTTCATATTATGTTTAACAGAGTGAATCAATATTTTAATGTTTCACTTCAAGAACGTTGTTTTGTTTCATTCTGTGAAACATCGTTTAAGTATTAATCAATTTGTTGTTTTACATAGTAAAACACCACTAACTTGCTTCATATAGTGAAACAACAATTCATTATTTCACATAATTGTTAACTCATATTGTTTCACATAATGAAACAATAATAAATTATTTTACATAATTGTTAACTTGTGTTGTTTTACATTGTGAATCAATCTTACATAGTTAGGATCAGACACTAAATATTACTAAAATCATTTAATCTTCTTTTTCTCTTTCGGAGTGGAGTTTGATCAAAAAATTAGCAAATATCTCAAGATAAGGACTTCAACAATGGTTAGTCTCCCAAACATGTTGGCTTTGTAGGCAACGTATAGAATCTCAATTTTGAAAGAAAAATAGATCGACATTTTTCTTCATTTTTTTCTTTAGATCATGGTTATTGTCTTCAACTTGAATCAAACGTTTTATGTTTACAAATTCAAATAATAGAGAGAGAAACACTTAGAGAGAAATTAGGCATTGTTTGGCAAAAATAAATCAGCTTATAAGCTAACTTATTTTTTGGATAAACCCCATATATATATATATATATATATATATATATATATATATATATATATATATATATATATAAAGATTCCAAATGAGATCTCTGATGATAAATGACCCAAAAATTTACCATTGTGCCCTTGCTCAACTAAAATGGAAACTTAATTAAAACCCTTAGATGAAAATCATTAGATGGATAAGATTAGTTCTCATTTTTTCAACATTTTTATGGTTCTCATTTGATTACCGTCTTATATGTATTGTTAGGTTTAAATGAGAAACACAAAAATGTAGATAAAGAGAGAATCAATCTCAACCACTAATTTAAAATTTTAATTTCTAAGTTTTTTTTTCACTAATTAAGATAACTATGAAGAAAAAAAAATCCAAATATCTTAATTTATCTCATATTCTATCTATTTTTTTTATACCGATAATCATCGATTTTTATTCAATTTTCCACCTTGAAATCATTGGTATTTTTTAATTTCATATGTGAACACGAACGTCGATGTTATTCATTAGTCATTTGAAATACAACCAAACGCAAAAAAATTCAACAAACCATTATCAAACGGTGATAATTATGTGTATATTGGCTCCTATATGAACATATGAATTCTAATATAAATTCCCATGTGAAATTTTAACTTGTACATGAATCAATTTAAAACTTATAACTGAAATTATAAATCAGTTTAAGATTATGTCAACATGTGAATCATAACATAGATTCACATATGTATCTTAATTATAATTTGTACGTGAATTAATTTACAACTTATAATCGAAATTGTGAATAAGTCTTAATATATAATCATATATGATTAAACAAATGAATTTTAAATTAAAGATGATGAAATTCTCATTTTTTTGGTATAATTTAATTAAAATAATTTGATTTTAAAAAAAATGAAAATTGTATTTAAAAAATAAAATGGGATTTTTTTCTTCAAAAAAGAGTGAATTAATGATTTAATTATATAAGGGTTCCAAAATGTCCCCTCACCTTCTTTAGAGCATCTCCAACAACTATACAAAAAAAAAAGATTTTAGCAATTTTATTGCTCCAACAACTATGCTAAACCATATGCTAAAATAGAAAAAAGAAGAAAGAGAGAATAAAAAATCTCTAAATTCGGAGAAATCTCTAAATTTGAAGAAATCTCTAAAACTTTATTTCTAAGAGAGAAAAATAATATTTAATTCTTTCCACCAATAGGAGAAATTGAAGTTGTGTATTTAGGAGAGAGAGATAATATTATATTAAATGTATTAAATATTTTAATAATAGAATTGATGATAGAATTGCTAAAATAGAATAGTTGTTGGAGTTGGATGTAATTCTTTTAGAGATTTTAATTTTTTTATACTTTATTTTAGAAAAATTATAGCATAGCTGTTGGAGATGCTCTTAGGTTCTTTAAATTAGTCATAATTCTATATTTACATATTATAGCAAAGTCACGTAAATGCTGTATGATTTTGTACGTGAATCATATATGATTTTGTATGTACTCATCCGTTCTTGTGTTTTCTTAAATAGATAATGTTCTCGTATGAACCCACATCTCTCTCTCTCTCTCTCTCTCTCTCTATATATATATATATATATATATTCCTCAATTTTGCATGTTTTGTAGTTTTTCCCAGAACCTTTCATATATATATATATATATGAAAATTTTATTATGTAAAAAAGTACACATATACAAAAAAATGTATATGTATACCTTCATAAAATAACAAACATAATTTTCATACAAATAACTAGTTAAGTTACCAAAAGGGTGTTAGCCTAGTGGTAAGGCATGTGGACTTGCTAGTAGCGGTCTCATGTTCGAACCCTGGGGGACGCATCCTGGAGGTACGGGGGCTTCGACCCCGGGCTGCATGCTTTAGCAGTCGGGCTTCGGCCCATATTGCCAGGGATTAGTCTGGGCCCAATGTGGTCTGGGATACCCTCTCCAAAAAAAAACTAGTTAAGTTACCATATAACTTGAATTTATTTATCTATACACAGTGTTTTCTAAAGATAGACCGGTCCATGTGCAACTTTACTTCCTATCCGTCGACGCATACTATAAAATTAAAAAAAAAACAGGCCCGACGACGCAATAAACCACGGTCGTAGCATTGTCTTCGAGTAACTCGACACCAAATATATAGAAAATAAAATAAAATATCTTTCGAACAATCGTAATCAATCACACTTGCTACTCTCTGGCATTAATATTTTTGGACCTTTTGATGCACTTTTATCAATAGAATTGCTGTTGTACTACCAGTACCCCCATACCCCCTTCTATATTTATTGAAGGTACAACTTCATAAAGCCAATGTACAACTCTTCACTTCACTTGTATTGTTATCACTTATCATTGTCATGGGTGTGCTGGTTTAGGCCCTGCTGCCTTGAACTTTTTCCTTCCCTTTTGGGCATACAAAGGTCTCATTCACCCCTCTATTATCTAATCTTCTTTGGTTTAGTTATCCAATAATATTGCAAATAAGGATTCAAACTACTCCATATGTAATTTTCAACTAATTATAGCAATATATACAAAAACAGCGACAATTGATTGATAAGTCTGTACGATTTTGTGGTTGAGATCTTAAGTTTGATACTTTCAGCTCTATATTTTCTTGGTATTATAATGATATGATCATGGGATAATCACATAATGAGTCGAATTCGGAGCCAACTTTTTGGGATATGGTACAAAATAGTCACATAGTTTACAAAATTAGAAGAACTCGCAAAACCTTTGTTTGTATTTTGCTAGCTGCTTAAGATCATGTTTTGTTTGGTTTCAATGGTTAATTATGTTGTGGTTTGGTTTCAACTTGTGTTGGTTCACATTTTAATGAATGTTAGCCAGAGTTAAAACACATGCAAAACTCTAAATGTACATTTTTTAGAATTAAAATAGTCAGCATTCGTACATATATGCTAACAAAGTGGGAATAGTCTAAAAAGATCGTTATTTTGTGATGGGGTATGTCTCAATCATGTCAAGAGTTGATGGAAACTTAAGCTACCATCCCGATATATATATATATATATATATATATATATATATATATATATATGTATGTATGTTTATATAGAATAGCCAATGTACTCACATATGTATGTATATATGTATTACAAAAATTCATAATATATATATGTTCAATAAAGTACGCTATAGAAGTGACTTTACCTTAATAGGGCCCTTTAAGGCTCAACATTTCAATCAAAACCTATCTCATGCACATGTAAATGCCCCCCCCCCCCCCTCCCCCAAACCCAAAACCCCCTTTAGTAGTATATATAAGGATAAATGATAGAAGGAAGTCATTGCAATCAAGTGTAGAGTATTTGATCAAAAAAGTACTTTGAAAACTAAAATGTCAAAGTTAGGAAGAAGTAGTAGTAGTGGTAGTAGTAGTAGTAGTAGTAATGGTAAGAAAAACAATGGCATCATGAAGCTTATGCAAAAAGGTCTTTTTTTGGCCAAGAAAATATCAGAAACGTTTCCTAGCCATGAAATGGTCCCAAAAGACGTTAAAGAGGGTCACTTTGTAGTGATAGCATCCGATGATTACAAAGAAAGGAGATTTGTCGTTCCTATCACGTACCTCCGTCGTCCTTCGTTTCTAAGACTCTTGGAGAGAGCAGCCGAAGAGTATGGTTTCGACCAAGGTGCACTTATGATCCCTTGTCCACCGAGCGAGCTACAATGGATCCTAGAAGAACAAATAGGGTCTCAAGAAGGTGGAGATTGGAATTCATGTAAAACCATGGTGGAAAGTTGTTGAGATGATCAACAAATACGTTTTCTTAATGAAAATGAATGTAATCTTTACTTTCTTTTCAAGTGTTTATTGTTGGTATAATCTATATGTAAATTCATATGAGGAATGGTGATTCATGCCTTTCTATTGTACCATTTTTTTGCTATTACGAAGGTTAACCCTTGTTAAATCAATCTACTGATCTTGAACTTTTACATTTGTATGTTGGTCTCTCTACAAACGGTTCAAATTAATATCAACTTACACCACATCAAAAGAAACAAATGTCCTTTAAATGGACCCACACTTTTGGTTGCTCTAAATCATTTAGGTGTAGGTTTTTTTTAAATATTTTATTTACCACTTATGTTTTATCAGATAAGAGGTTAGGCTAAGAAGACTATTTTTTTTCGTGTGATAAGAGCTTATTGGACAAGAGGTAAGTCCATATTTTATTAGCCTCTTAATGCAATCTTATTTCCCTAAAACCTCTTTATCGTTGATAACCCTCATTTTTTAGGGTTATTTGTTACTCTTTTCCGTCATTTGATTCACCTTTCTAGCCACTTTTGCTTCCATCTCTTTCCTTTGGTCATTAAAGTTTGCGAATATGATGAAAACACCAAAGGATGCTGTTTTGTTAAGAAAATCTCGTTTTTGTGGGACTGTGGGCACTGTCTGCCCTCCGAGGGCACCCGAGGATGCATACAGTATTTGTTGCGTATTTGTATCGTATTCTGGGGTTATTGCAGTATTAAAGGCTGGATTATATCTGATAAAAGATGGTGGATGCTAACTGGAAGATTCCTCAATCATTGTACTCTTTTGTCTAGTGGGTAATAACCATTGGGTATTACCCATTGGGTAAAAGTCTAGCTTTTTAGTATAAATAGGTTGTTAAGTTCACCATTTAAATCACACCATCAACCTTCTCCAACTCTATTAACTCTCTCTTTGGAAGAGTTTTGGAACTAAGAAAGTTGCTCTTAATTTTAAGCATCTAATTTCTTGTATTTTCGTTTCTGCCCTCGGCTTCCCGCTGTGGGAACGTCTGTAGCTAACTTTTAATTTTATGCAAGTAGTATAACAAGTATTTCCTTTCTTTCTTTACGTCTTTTATTATTTCCAAGTCTTTTATATTTCTTATGCTCTTTACTTTTATGCTCTTTATTTATATGCTTTTTATTATTATGCATTTTATTATTATGTCTTTTATTATTATGCATTTTATTATTATGTCTTTTATTATTATGCATTTTATTATGAACTAACCATCTTTTGGGTAAGGGTGTGAGCCAACTTGAGACTAGTAGGCAACACTTGGGTGTGGCCATCGTTACTAGCTCTTGAGTTTAGTCACTTAAGTCGAGACTTAAAATCAACGCTGATAAGCCGATCACTTTGAAGTGTTAATATTAGATCTAGACCTCGAGAGGGGCGGATTCGAAATACGGCTTAAGGGATGCACAAAGATTTGAGAGAGTCTTTGATAATCACGTAGAGATACGGGTTCTGCATGATTTATTACGGTTCACACGTCGGAGGAGATTTATATCACAAAGAGATTTGGGTGTAAATCTCCGCACCGGTAGAACTTGATTTTTATCAACGTAATTAAATCGGTAAGATTAAGATTTGGTAACAATGGACACTTTATGGGCATTTTATAGGACCGGTCTTTAAAAATTCACTTTCGAGAGGTCGGGATTTTTATAGACTTTCCGTACTACAAAAGGCCTAACCATTTGTTACTACGCCCATCTCAAGAAAAGCTTACACCCGTACCCATTCTTTAATTATAAATTTTATTCCGTACTCTTAGTGTTAATCAACCATCAAACAAATATTTTTCCCAAACTCGAAACTTGTGCAAGAAGTTCATGAAAATCTCTGTTTCTCAGTAAGTCAGTCCCTGTGGATACGATACTCGGTACTTGTACCATTATATTGCTTGTAGCGATTCTAGTGAAAGTATATACTTGTGCTCTCACTAGGTAATACTGTGCCCCCGCTGTGCAGTACACGATAATCTGCTATCAAGTTTTTGGCGCCGTTGCCGGGGACTGGCACGATTTTTATCCTGAGATCTTGATTTTCATTTGAGCCTGTGTCGCTTGTTTCATTAAAAAAAAACAATTTTTCGTGTTGTATGCCATGGCTGCAACACGGAGAACTCGTACCTCTTGATCTCGAAATTGAAAAGACTTTTAAAAGAAGAAGAAGAGGTAGAGGAAATCGGCAAAATCCAATTTTAAATCAAACCATGGAGGGAGGGGCGGAAAATCCTCCACCTCCACTTGTGGAAACAACGATTAAAATTGCTGATGACAAAGAAAGGGGAATACAGGACTATGCAACACCCAAATTTGATCAACTCAAGTCGGGTATTCTTAGGCCCCACATTACTGCGCAAAATTTTGAACCGAAACCGGTAATGTTTCAAATGATCCAAGCAATGGGTCAATTTGGAGGATTACCTTCGGAAGATCCGCACTCTCATTTAAAATCATTTTTAGAAATGACGGATCATTTTCTCATTCCCGGAGTTTCAGCGGAAGCCTTACGGCTGACACTCTTCTCTTATACATTAAGAGACAGAGCCAAAGTCTGGCTAAATTCTCAGCCACCTCATTCAATTGACACTTGGACGAGTTTAGCTGAAAAGTTTTTGAAAAAATACTTTCCTCCCTCTAGAAACGTGAAATTCAGAAATGAAATTTTAATGTTTAGACAAGAGGAAGATGAAGCAGTATCGGATGCATGGGAGAGATTCAAAGATTTAATTCGAAAATGCCCTCATCACGGAATCCCTCACTGCATCCAATTAGAAACATTTTATAATGGTCTTTCTAATGCTGCTAAAATCATCCTCGATGCCACGGCTGGTGGATCTTTTACTGCAAAAACATACAATGAGGGGTATGAGATTTTGGAAAAAATCGCCAATAATAACACTGATTGATCGAACCCTCATGCTGTAATTCCTAAAACTGCATCAGGAGTTCGTGAGGTTGATGCCATCACCGCTTTAAATGCACAAATTGTAGCTTTGACTAATTTGGTTAAAAACAATTTGAACATTAATGGAGAGAAAGGTCATGTGCAGACAATAAATCAAGCTTTAATTGAAACGTGCAGTTTTTGCGGTGAAAATCATCCTTTTGAGTGTTGTCCCGGTAACCCTGTTTCGGTAAACTATGTCGGAAATCAGTCTAGAAATAGTCCGTTTTCCCAAACATACAACCCGAATTGGAGAAATCATCTAAACTTCTCTTGGTCTGGAAATCAAGGACTTCAACCCCCCGGGGCAAGTCAAGTCCAAAACCGACCACCAAATCCCCCGGGATTTCATCAAGGCCCACCTCAGAATTATCAACATGGACAATCTTCACACTCCCAGAATTACCAACAGGGTCAGTCTTCACAATCACATGAACCTAGACAACAGAATGCTTTGGACGGTAATGGTTCAATCGAATCATTGCTTAAAGGTTTTATAAACCAAACCAATGCAACTCTGAGGGGTTTTGAAACCCAACTTGGACAGTTTGCTATCGAGCTTAAGAACAGACCACAAGGGACTTTGCCTAGTGACACGGAAAATCCCAAGGGCATTCACAAGGAACACATCAAGGCCATAAGCATTAGAGAGATTGAAAACATAAGTGAGTCTAGCAAAATCGAGAAAACCTCTCCCATACCATTTATGCAAGAAGACTCACATTTGTTTGATCCCTCGAACTTTCCAGACCTGTTCCCAGCCTCGAGTGAAGTGCCAAAACCAGAGTTTGTGGCCCAAACTACAGGCCCAATTGTCCCAAGTTGTCCAGCACAGACTGCACCCACTTCAGAACCACTCATCCCATGCACTCCCGACAAGAGCAAATCTGTTCCAGATTTGAGAGACTTACCTTTCCCTGAAAGATTAAAAACCAAAAATGTTGATGAACAATTCAAAAAGTTTTTAGACGTTTTCAAACAACTTCACATTAACATTCCTTTGGTAGAGGCTCTCGAGAAAATGCCAAATTATGTTAAATTTTTAAAAGATATTCTCAACAAGAAACGAAGGCTGGGAGAATTTGAAACTGTCACCTTGACCAAAGAATGTAGTGCACTTCTTACTTGCAAAATCCCTCCGAAACTAAAAGACCCGGGAAGTTTCACCATCCCGTGTTCTATCGGGGGACAAAAAGTAGGACATGCCCTATGTGATTTGGGAGCAAGCATAAACCTCATGCCTTTGTCGGTTTTTAAGAAATTAGGGATTGGAGAAGTCAGACCAACCACAGTCACCTTACAACTTGCTGATAGGTCTTTGGCCTATCCGAAGGGTAAAATTGAGGATATTTTGGTGAAAGTCGATAAATTCATTTTTCCGGCTGATTTTCTAGTGTTAGACTATGAGGCAGATAAGGATGTCCCCATCATTTTGGGAAGACCATTTTTGGGAACCGGTAGAACCTTGATAGATGTGCAGAAAGGTGAGTTAACCATGAGGGTAAATGACCAAAAAATGACTTTTAATGTTTTTAAGTCCCTTAAGTTATATGGTGATTTGGAAGATTGTTCAGCCATTAATCTACTAAGTGAAGACCTTGGTCTAGATATTGAAGAGTGGTTTGAGCATTTTGAAGAGGGAGGTAAGAACGAGAGAAAATTGGAAAGTCCAGTTAAAGTGCAACCACCAATGAAAGTGAATCAATGTATGAAAGAAGTGAGGATGAGCCATCATAAACACAAGAAAAAACGGTTTTTGTCGAAGGATGTGCCCTCACCCCCCGTCTTGTTATCCTGAAAATTCGAGTGTTAGGTTGGAAACAACCTTGTAAATAGTCTTATCTAATTTTAGTAGTTGTGTGTTTTGTTATTGTGTATTTGCAGGAGTTGGTCGTGATTTTTGCGAAGATGAATTCATGAAGAATTTGGGCGAAATTTTAAACAAGAGGAGGGTGATTTATCGCTTTCAAAATGAACCCTCTCATCTTCTCCATGGCACACTCCAAGAAGTTGGTTCCCAACCCTCACCCAACTCCTTCTCACCGATCACGTCGCCTTCTATCGACCACCACCATACCATCCACCATCGTCGACGCTAGCTTCGTCATGCCACCACAGACGCATTCGTCCACCTCCTTGAATATCGGATCATCAACTCTCGCCGTGCAAACCACCATCGTTCATCAGTAGCAAGCACCAATGACAAAACGCACTCTTCCTCACCAGAAACATTCATCCATAGTTTTGACAAGTGCCACGACGTTTCCCATGGGTGTCTGTACCCCATAAGTTCGCCATGCAGCTCCACGTCCTACGTCTCATGTTCCAGCCTCCGTTGACAGAATAGTCTTTTGGTGTGGGAATCATCTTTTGCAAACTTTAACTCCTTTTGTTGTTTATTCTGACCGTAGGTATTGTGTTGAAAATCCGGAACTCGTGCTAACCATTTCCTTTTTGTACCTACTCATTGATGGATTTTCAATATAATTCTTAATGTTTTTTGTCACTTTCGGTATTAGGCATCTTACATTTCAGGTACAACTTTCATTGGAAATCATTGGGTTTGTAAATTAAAAGGACGTAGGCCATTATTGAATTTTGGCCGAAACATTTCCCTTCGTAACCGAACCTTTTGCCAATAAATTCTTTTTTTTACCATCACCAATGAGGACATTGATGTGTTCTAAGTTTGGGGGGTTGAACATTAGGAAATTTTGCGAATAATATGATCATTTTCAAAATTTTGATCATAGAAAAAAAAAGAAAAAAAATACATATATATAATAAGTCTTCAAGTTGAGAAGATATGTGGAGCCCAATAAAATAGATAGTTACATTTGGGGTTCCATGGCCCAATTCACTAAAGGGGGCCCAATTTTGAAAAAAAAAAAGAAAAGAAAAAGCCCAAAACCCTTTTTTTTAGTAGTTTATCACAAGTTTGGGGGGAAGAGAGGAGTGAGAGATAAATCATAGCCATATACACAAACCCGACTCAAGCCCTACCGATTAATTACAAATACGGTGATTTCCACAATGAAAGTTTGTACCTCTTCAATATCATGACGGATGCATCAATACCTTTGTAAGTTTTCTTCGTCTCCTCGTAACATTCTTTGTGATTCTTTTTCTTCCGTCACTTGAGGACAAGTGGCATCTCAAGTTTGGGGGTGTGATAACCCTCATTTTTTAGGGTTATTTGTTACTCTTTTCCGTCATTTTATTCACCTTTCTAGCCACTTTTGCTTCCATCTCTTTCCTTTGGTCATTAAAGTTTGCGAATATGATGAAAACACCAAATGATGCTGTTTTGTTAAGAAAATCTCGTTTTTGTGGGACTGTGGGCACTGTCTGCCCTCCGAGGGCACCCGAGGATGCATACAGTATTTGTTGCGTATTTGTATCGTATTCTGGGGTTATTGCAGTATTAAAGGCTGGATTATATCTGATAAAAGATGGTGGATGCTAGCTGGAAGATTCCTCAATCATTGTACTCTTTTGTCTAGTGGGTAATAACCATTGGGTATTACCCATTGGGTAAAAGTCTAGCTTTTTAGTATAAATAGGTTGTTAAGTTCACCATTTAAATCACACCATCAACCTTCTCCAACTCTATTAACTCTCTCTTTGGAAGAGTTTTGGAACTAAGAAAGTTGCTCTTAATTTTAAGCATCTAATTTCTTGTATTTTCGTTTCTACCCTCGGCTTCCCGCTGTGGGAACGTCTGTAGCTAACTTTTAATTTTATGCAAGTAGTATAACAAGTATTTCCTTTCTTTCTTTACGTCTTTTATTATTTCCAAGTCTTTTATATTTCTTATGCTCTTTACTTTTATGCTCTTTATTTATATGCTTTTTATTATTATGCATTTTATTATTATGTCTTTTATTATTATGCATTTTATTATGAACTAACCATTTTTTGGGTAAGGGTGTGAGCCAACTTGAGACTAGTAGGCAACACTTGGGTGTGGCCATCGTTACTAGCTCTTGAGCTTAGTCACTTAAGTCGTGACTTAAACTCAACGCTGATAAGCCGATCACTTTGAAGTGTTAATATTAGATCTAGACCTCAAGAGGGGCGGATTCGAAATACGGCTTAAGGGATGCACAAAGATTTGAGAGAGTCTTTGATAATCACGTAGAGATACGGGTTCTGCATGATTTATTACGGTTCACACGCCGGAGGAGATTTATATCACAAAGAGATTTGGGTGTAAATCTCCGCACCGGTAGAACTTGATTTTTTATCAACGTAGTTAAATCGGTAAGATTAAGAGTTGGTAACGATGGACACTTTATGGGTATTTTGTAGGACCGGTCTTTAAAAATTCACTTTCGAGAGATCGGGATTTTTATAGACTTTCCGTACTACAAAAGACCTAACCATTTGTTACTACACCCATCTCAAGAAAAGCTTACACCCGTACCCATTCTTTAATTATAAATTTTATTCCGTACTCTTAGCATTAATCAACCACCAAACAAATATTTTCCTCACACTCGAAACTTGTGCAAGAAGTTCATGAAAATCTCTGTTTCTCAGTAAGTCAGTCCCTGTGGATACGATACTCGGTACTTGTACCATTATATTACTTGTAGTGATTCTAGTGAAAGTGTATACTTGTGCTCCCACTAGGTATTACTGTACCCCCGCTATGCAGTACACGATAATCTGCTATCAATCGTCTTGTTATATATTTTGCAATGTATACATACAATTTTATGAGGTCCAGTTTAAAAAAAAAATTTAGTAAGCTACCCTAATATGATATTTATTTTAATGGTTACTATCGTCCATCGCCACCACTGCCACCACAGAGGCTACCGTTTGCCACCGCCAACCACCATCGGCCACCTCCACCTCCTCCTCCACTATAACAATCTCTTCTACCACCTCCACAACCACCACCACTGCCATCATTGGCCACATCCACCTCCACCGATCACCGCCCACCACCACCTATACCTCCTCCACATCAGTCACAACTACCTCCTCCACCACTATCGGCCACCACCACCACCACTATCCACCATCTTCACTTCCTCCATAGCCACCATCGTACACCAGCTACCACCGCCTCTACTTCCACCTGGAGCTGCAACAATCTTCACCATGACTCAGCCAATTCATAAGGATTTTACAAACCGAATCAAACATAGTATTTCGTTTGTACGCATCAGTTTTTTTTCAAACTAACATCAATTATATCAGATTCTTCATTCAAATGTCATACTATTATAAATGTATGTATTTATGTATATAAATATCGTGTAAAAATGTTTATAATTAAATTATCTATTTATTTACTTTACTTATGTCATTTTATAACTATTATATGATATATAAAACCATAAGGGATAACTTGTCTAGTTCTGTCATATCCGGTCTTAGTTACACCAAACCAGGCCCGATCCTGACAAATTTTGGGCCCTGGGCGAGATGTAAAACAAGGCCCTCGATAAGTACGAAAAAAATTATTTAATATATCGTTTTGTATCATAAAAATAACATTGAATTCAAGAAATAGGAATAATTTATATAAACCATTTTTCCGAGAATTCCTAGATACAAAATCAATCAATAATTATTTATAAATTAATATGATCTACTATATCATTTTTCCATAACATCATTAATTTGTTCCTACGTCAAAAACATCCTTATGATATATATTTAATATATAGATTGACATTATTTGCGGTGTGACTATTCATACTACAACTCTATGTAAATCAATATAAATCAGTTGTGTTCCCATCTCACTTCATCCTAATGTTTTTCTATCACCATTTTAAACTTTTAGGGGTAAAACAATCATTTTTTGAATAATCAATCTTAGAATCAAAAGCTCATGTTGGTTATAGTTTGAGATATTATTATTGTTTTTGATATATGAGAGTACTTAAGATTCATGCACTCAATATTAGATTATTAAGTAATAAATAGTCAATAATTTTTGAAAAAAACAATGTATAGATATAAGTTGGATCGTTTAATATAATTGGTAATTTTTTACGTAAAGTAGGAGTTCTCCTGGTTAATATCAAGAAGTTTACCATATTTTTAAGGAAATATAGAATTCATATGGATTGAATAATCAAAAAAGTCAGTGGGAGATGAATGATGGATAATATATCAAGACTTTCTAGGTAAGTAATTTTAGATTTTGGTACTAGATATAAAAAAACCTTAAAAAACCATAATCAATACTGTAAAATGAACGACCAATTAATTTTTCACATATTTTTTTAATTTCGAGTGTAATTAGTTAATACATGTTTGGACCCTTATATAATACGAAATTCTTTGAGTCCTATTAGATACTAAAAAATTGTCGTTTTTGTTAACTAATTTTTTTACTACTATTTATATAGTTAAAAAAAATTGGGCCCCTATTTCTCGTTGGGCCCTGGGCGTACGCCCGACCCGCCCTCCTCCAGGGACGACCCTGCACCAAACACCAAACAGACACTTGTCTTATCCAGTCAAGTCATGTCCTCCTCTTGTCCTGCTCAATCATGCCATCTTCAATCCTGTCCACTCATATATGCTTATCAAACTAAATTCATAATTTACTCTAGCTAGGTATTATAGAACTCAAAAAACTCAATGACCTCATCCCAACGGTCAGTGTCAAACAAGTTAAAAATCATTATGATACATTTTTATGCACTTCTTTTTCCCAGTCAGAGGTATTCCAAAGATTCTAAATGGAAATGGAAATCATGATCAATTCTAAATGAATCATTTTTACGTAACAATTACTTTTCAAAAATATTAGGCTTTTTTTTTATTTATTATTATTACTATTTTAATATTTGATCTAAAAAGATCAGGGGCCCAATCACTTGAGAAATTTCAGGGGGTTGAAGCTTATCCCAAAATATTGATTCAAGGGAAATTATTATATTATATTATATATGTATATAATAATTTATGATGGTTAGGTTTGAGTTAAATCTTTTGTAATTTGTCTATTTGGACGAACGATGTCTGGGGAATAAGCAGCAGAAAAGGACCTTTCATGGCTTTAATTATCTTGCATGCACATGCATATGTCACCACTTAAAAGTACCCTTAAATCCTTTCGTAAATACTTAGATTTGAACCATTTCAATAAAAACCCAATAAAAGATCGATAACAACTAAACGTGTATATATAATAAAGTTCAAAATCGATTGAGCTTGATAGCCTTCATATACATACTCAATGGAACTTGATAGAGTAGTTTGATTCGTGCTCGATCACAGTAGCTAGCTAAAGCGACAAGAATGGAGGACCTTGATTGAATTGAGTTCAATATTACTGTCGGAAAGTCAAATCAATGTTGCAAACATGTCGGTGGAGCATGAATTACCGATAAGTAATCAGTTTTTTTCAAAGCGCATCAGATCAAAATACTTGTATTTCATGTGTTCTTTACGTTCCACCAACATTTTGCAGCTGATTGGTTCTTGATTGCAATCTTATGTCCATCTTCCACCCTCTCTTAAGTCTAACAACATTGATTACACTATCCAACGTTCTAAGAAATAATAGATTTGTATTTTCTTGATTGGTAATGGTTTCGGGAATAGTTATTAAAGGACAGCTAAATGAATATGTTACAGTTAGGGGCTGTTTGTTTTTCTGGAAAAAATCTCTTAATGACTCTTAAGTCTGAATCGGTCAGACCTTTTTACATTCAGACTATTTGTTTTTTTCTAGTTTTCAGAGCCTCTTAACCGTTAAATACATCTGAAATAAGAAGTGGTGATCTAACTTCTTAAAACCTCGCCTCAATTCATATGCTCTTCTTTCTCTCAAAACGCCTCCAAGGGTTACAAAACAAAAACAGTCTTACTGATTTAGATTTCAGACTTCAACACCACCTCTTATTAATCATAAGTGAAATAAGACTTCAGACCTCTTAAAAAATAAACGATACCTTAAAGTAACCAGTCTCTTCAACCTTCTTCATCACATCCACTCATAGTGGTATATGAGCGGATATGGTGAAGATCGTCAAGAGGACTTATTACTCCAACGATAAGAACCTATTTAGGTGTTTTCAATCACTATATCTAAAAACCCCATCTCGTGTAAATCACAACTACACCAAAATGATTGATGACACTACAATCACCAACAACGATTACTTATAGTTGGGACCTTCGGTCCTTCACTAACGGAACTGTTGTCCGAGAATTCTATCATGAAGATGCAATCACCAAAGGATGGGGATCATACAAGTGTTCCATATATAACCAGTCATCGTTGGAAAACGTTGGACCGAGCATGCTTTTAGACCCAGATCGGCCCCAGATATGATCCTTCGTGTAACCCTTCCTAACCGGCTGGTCCTCGTTCCCGGCCCCAATTGTGCATCTCTAAACAATCATAGATCATAAAGGTGGGGAAACAAGGACCACTGATTCAGCTCACCAAAAGACCAGACTGTTTTAAACACCCGGACGGCCAAAATCCGGCATCCTAGTTCACAATCTTTAATGAAATAGTTATTAAATTCAGCCTATGATCACACCAATCTACAAATTCACAATCTTTGATGAAAGAATTGGCTTATGATGACACCAATCTACTGGTCTAACCAGATAAACCAGCTTTATTCCATAAGTGCTCCTTAAAAGTCATTATATCACCTTGCCATCGAGTCATGGCTCGACTCTCGCACACCCAAATCTCGTGGGCGACCTGGTTTATGAGCCTGAAGTCATGGCTAACAAGCACCATTCCTCCATCCCACTCGTTGAGCGCATCAGCCAACGAGTCAATCGTCTCAATATCCATGTGGTTAGTCGGCTCATCCAAAAGCAGCATGTGTGGTTGCCTATAGCCTAACCACGAAAATATCACACGCTTCTTTGTCCATCCGAAAGATTCTCATAGATGAGGTTATCAAGTGTGTAACCAAAAGAAACTTCCACAAACTGTAGGACCGGTGGCGCCGTGGTGGAAGCTTGCCGACATCAGCAAATCGGAAAACAAGAACCTTGTCTCTAGCGACTTTTTCTGTAAGACCACCATGCTCCGCTTTCGCCAGGGTCTTCTCCTTGCTCTGGGCCAGGCGGGTGAGCTTAGCTGACCCGTACCCAAATCGAGCTATGTACTCTTTCATAGAAGCAATCTGGTCCTGCTCCCATTTATACTGTTTCATTTGGTTCTCTTCTAGTTCGGATCGGGTCTGAACATACAGGTCAAAATTACCGGTGTACATCTTCAGTTTCTTATTTTGCATATGGATTATGTTGGTGCAGACGCCATTCACAACAAGTATGCGCTCGAACTTCTTCAGGGTTTCCTCTAGCCAAACACATGCTTCCAGGTCTGCATTGAATACGGACATCAACACCTTTCCAAAGTAGCTGATAAACACTATTAACAAAATCTGCTTGATAGAACGCCAAATATGTCTAAATGTTTTACCAAACTGTTTTATAGGACTTAAGTTGATATGACTAAACTATTGTGCATCCGATGTAAAGATGTTGCAATAAGTTGATGGGTCGTTTTTGAGCATCCTAACAAGTTATTTAGGACACTTATGAAATAGAGTGTCCTATAAACACATCTTTTCATATACAAATACTAATAGAACATTTTATTTCAAAAGTATTCAAAAAAGCTTGTTAGGACTCCCAAATACGTCCTATCAACTTATTGCAATTTCAGCCTTTCTTCATCACAATTCATCACAACCTCAAGTGACGACATATCAGAAGCTTCAATCTCTCTGGTGAGATGGAATATATCCATGTGTTCTGGAATGGGCAACTCGCGGCATCCAATTGAAGATAAAAGAGTAGATTTACCACAGCCATTCAATCCAAGTAAACCATATCGTCTAAAAGGTAAAATACGATGGATGAACGACATATAATTTAAATAGCCCATACATATAGAACAAAAGTAATATGCTTACAAACCTCCCATAGTTGAGCTCTAGCTCTGAATCAACAATAAGATCATGCCCATGAAAAGTAAGTGATAGAGACTCTATCTGCAATCAAAATTTAGAGGTCTGAACAATTCACAATCAACAATATAGGTGGATGTGGATGAGCTTTGCCCTTTTGCTGGTAACGTGTTAACAGTTTCACCGTTGATAGTTTATAATGCATATTACCATCAAGGTACTATTTTTTGCTTTTACTACAATAAGAATTGGATAAAGTCACAATCTGCTAAACACCTTATGTTTAACTATAAATCGGAAGGTTAACTATGTGGATTTTCAAATTATAAATAAAAATAAAACATTGTATGATGATAATTGAGTTGGTTTGATCAAACTCCAACAATTCACCAACCTTTTCAATTACAAATTCATCCAAATTTCATCTTCTTCACTGACCCCAACAGTTCCATAAAGAGTTCATCTTCTTCACCAACTTTCCACCATTGATGGCTTGCTTAAGTCCAACTACAATCATGCCACAGATGAAGCCAAAACATTTATATCCAGGCTTATTCTTAACTAATTCTAAAAGTAAACTCAAATCGATTTGAAAAAATATGCCCAAGTCAAATGTGAAACAATCTCAAAAAGAACATAGTATCACTTGCAAACCAAACCCAAACTGAACTCAAAATGGATTCAATTGAGAAGTCAAATCACATTCCAAACTGGGTTCAATTGGATCCAAAATTGAATCTAAACCATAACCCATACCAAAATCACAAGCAATGCCAGGTAGAGGTTAATCGGAAGAGATTATGCAACTTTGACCGACATACTAGGTGGCAACGAGGTCCTTAGGCATTCAGCAAACAGGGCATTAATAAATGAACAAAACTATCAGTAAGGATTTAACATCACAGTTTGTCAACAAATCTGGCATAGATTTGCCGTTCATAGAAGCAAGAGCAACAGGAAACATTATCATCGATTATTCCATTCACACGAATTTAACACATGAAATATGAACAGGTTTATATATATGAGTATCTCATAATATATAATACATTCCATTGATAACAGGCAGACTTCTCCTCCCAAAGTTTACACCCATTGGTGAACATAAATGTCAGGACTAAACCATTTACAAACAAATTTATCATACGCTATATATGGGTAGTTTCATTTGCAAACCACCCTAATTTTGCAAACCATGCAAACCGTCGATTTCATTGGCAAGTTAATGAAATTGTTTCATATAATACTTTTTTTTGATGAAATTGTTTCATATATTTTTTATGTAAAAATGAAAATGTTTCATCAGAATGAGAAAATACATTAAACAATTTCATTTTTACATTAAAAAAAAACACAAATATATGAAAAGATTTCATCAAATTAAACAATTTCATGAACCAATTTCATTAATAACCAATGAAATCGCCTGTTTGTACTGTTTGCAAAATTAGGGTGGTTTGCATTTGATCTCCTATATATATATATATATATATATTGGTATTGGTATGTAGAGGGAGGATCAAACGAGAACAGTAACTATTTAAATTTTAAAATAACACGAGAACTAACAAAATCATTAATGATTTTACATTAACGCGCAAAAAAACCACGCGGACCTGAAGCCGCGGCCAAAGTCATTTTTTCGTGTGTTAATGTAAAATCACCAATGATTTTGTTAGTTCTCGTGTTCTTTTAAATAGGTACTGTTCTCGTTTGAACCCGACTCTTTTTTTAGGAAAGGTGTCCTAGGCTATGCCTAGACTAATCCCCCTTGGCACATTATGAATGTAAGACATCAGCCCTGATTAAACCTCAGTGGTTACAATTGTTGTGTACGCCTGGATTTGAACCCAGATGGGAGATTCCACCACATCCCCAGGGTCTTGACCAGTATGCCACAACCCTTGTGGTTTTGAACCCGACTATGGTGTGTAATAGTTACATGGTTTGTATTTGAAATCTCCAAAGCAATTCCTTAAACAAACAAAAATACATCTTCTAACAAAATCTCACAACCAACGCAACACTAAACACTGTTTATTGAACTTTTTAACCAAATTTCAGTATCTGTCACAGATGTTCATATATGCATCGTTTAAATGATAGCCATGACACAATGAAATTAAATCTATTCATATAGACGTGGAAGATAAATTTTTTTTTCCCACGGCTCAGTATTACATCTTTCATTTGGACCAAAGCAACCAATCAATCAGAGATTAGACGAAAATCAATAATTTTCAACGTCAAAATGAAGACCCAATTTGGAGTATGATACTTACCCGAATATCTCTACACAAAGGATGAGAACCTTCTTCTGAGCTGGCTTCTTCTTGCTTGCATCGGAAACCATCTGAAACACAACAAAATGAAACACGGACCCTAGAAAACATGATTTGATTTCAGATGATATAATTATAATACCTTGTGATGGGAGAAATGGAAGGTCTAGAGAGTTCTGTGAAATTAATTAGGTAAAATTCGATCATCAAATAGAATCATAGAGCTGAGAAATCAGAGGGTTTGGGGAATGATTGAAGTTGATGAAATATATATAGGGGAGCGAAATGGATAACACGTAGCATGTTACTGTTCTATCTCGCGGTTTGCTTCGTCTTATATGTATAACCTATTTTTTGTATTTTAGTTTATGATTAACTCCGCCAAATTAAGAACTTTGAAAGAAAAAAGGAAAAAAAAAACCCTCTACAATATTAGTTTTTGTAAAAACTTCTTTTTGGTGGATTTCATATATTTATTTAAGAGTAAATTACATTGTCGTTTGCTCGGAATCTGCATGTGATTCCTATTTTGAAATAAGTATATCAGGGATTCTCGTGGTTTGCATTTCGTTTCACCTTGAGTCCTTAAGGGATCCAGAGTCCAACGAAATGCAGGGACCCAAAGTACAACGAAATGCAAACCATAAGATCCCTGATGTACTTATTTCAAATAGGGACCATATCCAGATTTTGAGTAAACCATAGGGACCCTGGACCCACATTGTAATTTACTCATAATTTAATATTGAATACTTAATGTAAATACCTTACATACAAATAAATAAAAAAACTAACAAAATGTCATCATGGGCGGACCTGTAGTGGTGCCAACAATGGTATGTATCAACGTACTATTCCTCTGCCGTAAGGTCGAATACTTTAGTTTGTGAAAAGTGCAACCGTATTGTTTTAGAGTGTGCAATTGTATTATTTTAGAAGGTGCAACTGTACCTCATAATTAACCAAAAAACCAAAAATATCTCTTGAAATCAACCAAAAAAATCGAAAAGGTCCCTCGAAATCAAGCAAAAAAAACTTTAAAAATCTCTTGAAATGTAAAAGTGCATCAAGCGATATTGAACGCTAGTAAAAAGATGAAGACACGTTGCTAAAAACCATATGAAAAAATATGGTGCCACTGTATGAAAATTCTTGTGTTCGCCCCTGAATGTCATCTCACACAAACTTGAAGGTAAGAACCAAGATTTTTGTACAATAACTGAAAGGAAGATGAGCTTTTTATAACAAGTCTCTCCAATATTAGTTGTAACACCCCGATTTTTGGAAGGTATAATTTCAAGTTAATACAGAAATCGGTATTTTAAGGAAAATAGAAGAAATAGGATTTTGGACTTGAATCTTATATTTTATAGTCTTATTGGATGAAGGATTCAATTACGAGTCAAACGGTTCTTTCCGGAGCTAAATCGGAGCTAAAACGAAGAAGTTATGACCAAAAAGTGAACATGCATGAAAAATGAAGAAAACCGGGTGAGCAGTGCTCGACGCAACTTTCGGCACGACTTTAGGTCATCTGCGCGACTTTGGGGTACGCGGGCGGGTTTTGGCGCGGGTTTAGCCACGTGGAAACCCGTGTGAAGCCCCTGTCGAGAATAAAAACTCGATTTTCAGCCCTAAACTTCATTTCTTCATAACTTTTGCATCTCAACTCCGTTTTTAGTGATTCAAGTTGCTATGTTTTCATTTTTGAGATCTCCTCAAGTATTTATAAATAGATTTGAATTTCATTGGAGTATCCAATAGTATTTTGTGGTGGTAAGCTTCTCAACTCTCTCGATTTTAAGTTAGGGTTGATGTGTTTTTCATTTTCCTTTCTCTCTTTTCCGTTTTATCTTAGGTTTTGGCAGGGCCGTCCCTGGAGGAGGGCGGGTCGGGCGTACGCCCAGGGCCCAACGAGAAATAGGGGCCCAATTTTTTTTAACTATATAAATAGTAGTAAAAAAATTAGTTAACAAAAACGACAATTTTTTAGTATCTAATAGGACTCAAAGAATTTCGTATTATATAAGGGTCCAAACATGTATTAACTAATTACACTCGAAATTAAAAAAATATGTGAAAAATTAATTGGTCGTTCATTTTACAGTATTGATTATGGTTTTTTAAGGTTTTTTTATATCTAGTACCAAAATCTAAAATTACTTACCTAGAAAGCCTTGATATATTATCCATCATTCATCTCCCACTGACTTTTTTGATTATTCAATCCATATGAATTCTATATTTCCTTAAGAATATGGTAAACTTCTTGATATTAACCAGGAGAACTCCTACTTTACGTAAAAAATTACCAATTATATTAAACGATCCAACTTATATCTATACATTGTTTTTTTCAAAAATTATTGACTATTTATTACTTAATAATCTAATATTGAGTGCATGAATCTTAAGTACTCTCATATATCAAAAACAATAATAATATCTCAAACTATAACCAACATGAGCTTTTGATTCTAAGATTGATTATTCAAAAAATGATTGTTTTACCCCTAAAAGTTTAAAATGGTGATAGAAAAACATTAGGATGAAGTGAGATGGGAACACAACTGATTTATATTGATTTACATAGAGTTGTAGTATGAATAGTCACACCGCAAATAATGTCAATCTATATATTAAATATATATCATAAGGATGTTTTTGACGTAGGAACAAATTAATGATGTTATGGAAAAATGATATAGTAGATCATATTAATTTATAAATAATTATTGATTGATTTTGTATCTAGGAATTCTCGGAAAAATGGTTTATATAAATTATTCCTATTTCTTGAATTCAATGTTATTTTTATGATACAAAGCGATATATTAAATAATTTTTTTCGTACTTATCGAGGGCCTTGTTTTACATCTCGCCCAGGGCCCAAAATTTGTCAGGATCGGGCCTGGGTTTTGGATCTTTGGAGGTGAATGAAACACATTGCAAGTGTTGGATCTAAAATATAGAAGGTGTTGCTTGTGGATTCAAGTTTTCACCAAGAAAACTCAAAGTTTGGGGGTAAAAACCTATATTTAGCCTAAATCTAGCAAGGTGAGTTCAAGTTGATTTGTGAAAACGGTGTACATGCCAAAATGTCCATTTTTAAATGTTTATATGATTTACATGAAATTATCAATTGTTAAGTTATTTGATGAGTTTTGATTAATTGAAGTGTTTAACTTTATAAATTTTGTAAAACACCCACATTTGGGGATTTTGGGCATTTTGACAAATAAATCACAAGTATTTGTGTTTTAATGAGTTATTTTGTGGAAATAGATATTTTGAGTATAAATGTACATTTAGTGTGTGTTTTGGAGAAACAATTGATTTTGTGTCATGAGACGTTTTGAAAGAATAAATGGTATAGACCCATTTGGAAAATGATTTGTCCCAATCTAAATTGTGTTGGAGTTATTCATGAATTTTGGAACATGTGTTTGCATAAACATTGGTCAATTGCGTCTTATTTTGCTTCGTGGATTTTAACATATGGTCATTTGATTTTGGGCTTAAAGCTCGATTTTCGTCTGTGTCGGGTCTTGAGAACATTTGTCCGGCTTTAATAATTTAATGTGGGGCTTTAGTATGAGTTTCATTTATTGCACTTTATTTTGGAGAATACATGTTTTGAATGTGTGTGTCATTTATTTGGAGTTATGTGTTTAGACTGTAATGCATTGGATCCAGAGGCATGTAAGTCAGTCATATTTAAGGGTGTGGAGTCTTGATATTCTCACATTGGGAATTATGCCATGTTGGCATTGTTGTTGTCCCGGTTGTTTTGCGGAGAGGAACCTTTATGGGTTGTACTTCGGGACCATGAGTTTTGTGATTTGATGTTCTAATTTTTGTGAACGAGGGTTAAACATCATGAGTCATCAAGTAAGGAGCTGAGGCTCCTATCTTGAATGTTAGGGAGTAGGCACTAGGGGTCGAATGAGTACCTTGAGGATGAAACTCCACTAGAGAACGAACAGACAATAAGATCACGTATCCTTGAGGTGAAGCTCGACAGAGCAGGCAATAGGGGATACGGTGTTTTTAGGACTTGGAATATAGTCCGACTGAAGGTGTAGCTCGGCAGAGCAGGCAGTACAGTTACGATTTGAGGTGTAGTTCGACAACGTGGCTATGTGGCTTAACTTTATGTTCCGCTTACGTACAACGGAATCAGGTCTCCCCCGTCACCGGAAGGTGTTATTTGGATATTCAATTGTATTATTTTATCATCTATGTTTTCGGTGACGTTTTGCATATATGGACTTTTATTCAAGATTTATGAGTTGAGTATTATGCTCCGTCCGTGTTTTGGATGTTTCACGAAATAAAGTTTTATCCGTGTTTTTATAAATTGGGAGTCCAATTATTTTTCAAGTTTTAGGTGAGTTTGGGGTTGAAGTTGTCTTACAGAGGAATGCCTATGTTGGGACACTTGTCTTTAAAAAGTGTGTGTTATTGGAAAAATGAGTCGTTTAATATTTAAAGTAAATCATTTTGAAGGATGATGATCTAAACTGCATTCTTCCTTTTAAAAAGTATATTTGTTCTTGTTGAAACTCTTGAACTCAATAGACGTTAGTTTAATCTTTTTATTTGTCGGCATGTGCATCAGGTTCCGGTTGTGGGAAAGGTTCTAGCGTTTCGGTGAAGCGATGAGTGCTAGATATATGTGCAAGAGTGAGTAGTTTGGCGAAATCTTCCGCATTAGTTTTGAGAAGAGCATCTTGTATTGGGGATAAGTAGCACCCGACTTCGGTTTAGTCTTTGCTTATTACTGATGTCATTATTATTGAGGTTAATTAAAGAATTTTATATTGAGTTTTGATTTGTAGGAAGAAGTTTGTCTTTTATTTGTTGTGATATCGAAAATTTTTATTAGTTGCTCTTACATTCTATCAACAAGTTGACTTAAGACAAATTTGAGAGTGTTACATTAGTTCTTATAAAGAAAACCTACATCTTTTTCTTATAAAGACCTTGTATTGGAAATACTCTAATTATAAGAATTATTATTAGAGAAAGTTTTGAAGACACTCCCACCTTTTGAATATTTATACAAGATTATTGTTTCTTACCTTAAACTTTGTATGAAATGATCTTTTAATAGTTTTTTAATATATTTTTTTCACATGACATTTTATACAATTATTGTGAAATGGGACTTACAAAAGAAATGACAATTTATATAATTATTGATCTTGAAAAAATAAATGGACTAATAAAAGAAGTTCTTATAAGAACCATCGTTATGGAGTTTTATGTTTCATGAGCCGGAAATAATGTTGAAAAAAAAGTATAAAAAATGGGTTCTTATAAGAACCTCCATTAAAAATGCTCTAATTAAAGAAAAGCTACAAAAAGAAACTAAAAGTATTATTCTATTTTTATCGAATTTTGTTTAACAAGTAATGAAGTAAATAAAAAGATCCTTGGACTTATCAAAATCGAAAGAGTCTAATGAATTTTTATATGTTAATCGATTAAGTTTATGAATATTTTTTCAAACAGATATTTTTTTACACTTGTAAAACGAACAAATGGAGAAAACATTAGATATCTTATTTGATGGTTCGAATTATATGTTGTTTCTTATACTAACTAATAGACTAGTATTATTTGCTTTTTATTGCAAAAAAAAAAAAAATCGATTAAATTTGGCTAAGAATGGTTAGTCACCAAAAGAACGACCTTGTTGTGTCGTCAAGGTTCTAAATAGAGTGATGCATGGCGGGAAGGTGAGATCAAGCTTCAAAGTTTTAAGAGCCACGATGAGGCCACGGTAAATCTCTATACCATATACAATGGGTTGGGTTTCAGTAAGAATGAAAAATATGGTACAAGAGTAAGAAGGGAGTTCCACCATTGAATGCACATTAGAATGGGATGCATCCCGAGATGTAGTAGATCAATTCTCGTATCAAGCGCAATTCATGGGATGAGAGTGAGATTAAAAGTGATCAAGGGTCCAGATCCATTTTTACCTTCTCACCTTAATTCTTTTTCTCATACGATCATTCGTCTAATATATATATATATATATATATATATATATATATATATATATATAGTGGAAGGATATTTTGCAACCCTGAAAAAGGTTGCAACTCTTGCAACCCACATCTTAACCGTTGGATTAATGATCGACGGTTATTTTATATTTATTTTTCTGTTTTTTTAATTAAAAATATTGGGCCCCATATCTATTGTAACCGCCGATCATGAATCCGACGGTTAAGATGTGGGTTGCAAGGTTTGCAACCTTTTTAAGGATTGCAAATGAAACAACCCCTATATATATATATATATATATATATATATATATACACACACACACACATGTTTTCTACTATTACTTAATGATTAAGTGATATTAGGCAATTTAAATTAAGTTATATATTAAAAACTAACAAGTAAGACAATAATTTGGCCAAAAATGTTGATTATTGACAACCCAACTGCCCCCATACGGAACCCGTCTCCAAGGACATCAATGTGAGTAGGCATATTTTTGTCTCACTTAGCCACTAGGTGGGTGGGGTGGGGGGTCGAACCTGAGTCATGTTCTTGTATTTGGGCAAAGTCGTCCAACTTTCTGCCAACTAAGCTACATGCTAGAGGCAACAAGTAAGACATTAATAAGGTAAGAAAAAAATTAAATATCACGTTACAAAAACTGTGCATTAGGCCATGACGTATTTACACTTAACGTAATATCAGTCATAAGTCTTAAGCCACGGATACGTCACTATATATGTTGCAACGGGCCTTTTAGAATGCACTGTCATTACGTGGTGAAATCTGGATACGGGCCTAACAGTTGGGCTCCTAGAACTATTTTGGGCTGCAGATTTAAGTTTCTATATGATGTTTTTTTAGTATATTTCAATAATATGTATTTACTTCTATGTCCATAAAATAAAGATTTATAAATCGGCATGTTAAGGTTATTTTCTGAAAAGAATAAAAAATTTAAGGTGCGTTTGGCTTACAAAATTGAATTTAATGGAATTGGAATCAATAGAAGAAATTTGACTTTAAAAGAATTTGAATGAAATTTGACCACACGTTTGGTTGGTAGAAATTGGATGAAATTAAGTTCTTTCATTTAAGCCAATGAATGATGAATTTCTTAATCTGTGGAATTCAGTGAAATTCAAAAGTTTCTTCATTTTCATTATGAGAACCAAACATAAGATTTATAATTTGGTTAAAAAAATTATTCATTTCAATTTCTTCAAAATCATGAACTAAACACCCCCCTTATGATTATTACTCCATGTTGATTTTTCTTGAAACTTTCTCCTGGTGTATAATTTATATACGTGAGGATTCTTCAAGAATTTTTATCAACGTGTTAAGATGATAAATTTATTAAGTCACTTAGGGGCCGTTTACAAAATACTTACCGGGTAAGTACTTACCAAGGAATTTACCGTAGCGGATGAACATGACAAGAGGATAGGATCTTACTCGGTAAGAGCGAGGATAAGTATGAAGAGTCTTACCCGGTAAGAGAGAGTGACAACTCTTACCCGGGTAAGCGCTTACCGGGTAAATTGTTGTACAAGATACCATCGTGATGATTAAAATCTTACCCGGTAAAGCAAGTTAGTGTGTCGAGTTTTATTGGTAAGCGCTTACCGGGTAAACATTTGGATAAACGACCCCTTAGTATCATATTTACTGATTTTGATCAAACCTTACTCACTTAATTAATAGAATAAACCAACCATTTGATTTAAAACTTTCAAGTGACTCCCTATTTTGAAGCCCCTATTTTCATCCACCAAACTAGTGAAGCCGTCATTTATCCATAACTATTTTTCGATGTGATTCTGAAGCTTCACAAAAAAGAAAGAAAAAAAAAAACTTCAAAAGAACCAAACTTTTTAATAAGAAAAACTGAATCTTCAAACAAAAACACAACGAACTTTTACGTTATATCTTACGATCTTATAAAAATGACTGGTCTTATATGATTCTAATTTGTATGAAATATATTTACATAGAGTTAATTAATAAATTATAGAGTAAACTACAAATTTTGGTCTATGTGGTTTACCAAAAAAATACGAAAGTGGTCCTTGAACTTCAATAAGTGCGGATTTCATCCCTGGAGTTTTGATTTTGCTATGAAAGTAGTCCCTCTGGCGTTAGCTCCGTTAAAATCGTCTGTTAAGTCAGGGGTAATTTTGTCTTTTAAGGTTTTTTTTTCATTTTTATTAAATTGTTTTTAGAGTACACATGCTTAAAGCATGTGTACAACTCATTAATGCATCAACCTCTCACTTTCTTCCCCAACCTCTATCTTCTTCCCCAAAATTAATCATACACACACACACACACATATATATATATATAATCATACACACACATATGTATATATATATATACACACACACACACATACATATATGTATATATATAATCATACACACACATATTTATATATATATACACACACACATAGAGTCGGTTCAAATGAGAACAATACCTATTTAAAAGAACACAAGAACTAACAAAATCAATAGTGATTTTACATTGATACACGAAAACAGGACTTTGGCCGGGGCTTCAGGTCCACATGGCTTTTTTGCACGTTAATTTAAAATCACTGATTATTTTGTTAGTTCTCGTGTTCTTTTAAATAGTTATTGTTCTCGTTTGATCCTCCACACACACACACACACACACACACACACACACACATATAATCATACAACACAAACACAAAACCCAGATGAGATTTTGCACAAATTCACAAAACCCAGATGGGATTTTGTAGGGAAAAAGATCAAGATGAAGATAAAGTCGATGGAGATGGTGACCGGAGATATATATATATATATATATATATGTGTGTGTGTGTGTGTGTGTGTGTGTGTGTGTGTGAGTGAGGTCGTCGGAGATGGTGACCGGAGTGTGTGTATATATATATATATATATATATACATACGTATATGTAACACCCGTAATTTCGGGTAAGCTTCCTCTATTTTGGTAGTTCAGTTGAGTGTTTAATTGTCTTACCATGATGTATTATTACTTGGTATTATTATTCGGATTTAGTCGTACGTTCCTCGTTGATAAATCGGTCAATTTCGGGTCGGGATTGCACCAAAATGGCCTTGGGTGACTATGCCCTGGGCATAGTCGTAGGTGAGATGGGAATCACTGGTCGAAAAACAGAAGAAGGGCAGTATTGGGCGACAATGCCCAACGACTATGCCCTTGGCATAGTCGATGTGTCATTGTCGTGCGCGGTCAATCTAGCGGTAATTTCACTCTCTTTATTTACGTTTACCGATTATTTATTTAAAATACAACTGTTGATCTCACTAGGCTTTAGCCTAACACTTTTTCTTAAAATGACATGTATAGCAGGTCAATCTAGCGGTGGGACTCGTCGGGATTGAGTGGTCGACCTAGGGGTCGAGAGCGGTCTTTTTGAGTTGATTTATTGACCGATACGATGGTGATAGTGGACACACATTTTGGAAGAATAGCAACACCCGATATTAATCTTTCTTGTTTAAGTTATATTATTAGGTTGTTAAGCATTATTCTTCATTTGATTCTTTTGTAAAGGCTACAACTATATTCCCCGTTTTCGGGATGATACTTTGGGATTGTTATGACAGGTTTAGTTCACCCAGGGTTACTCAGTTTATAGCTGTCATATTGCGAAATTTTTGAATTTTTATGTCTCTAAAATTTAGGGTGTTACAGTATATGTGTATGATTATATATATATATGTGATATATATATATTATAGATCCCAGATACAGTGCAATCAACAGTAATGATAATCAATCACAACTGCTAGTCATATGATTAGATTTACCAGTAAAAGGTTTAGGTTTACAGAGAGAATTTCTGATCAGCTAGAGTAAACCTTAATGACTATTCTTCTCATCTACTCTTCTCCTCTCCACCCTAAACTCACCTAAACAAACCATTAAATACTAGAGATAAAACCTTAAAGGCCCAAGGCCCATTAAACTAAACAAGCCCAATAATAATTATAAAAGGTTTTTACAACGCTTTAGAATAAAACAATTAAACTCTATAAATGCGTTATACAACTTTCCACGCAATAGGACTTTCAGTCCTAACAATCTCCCCCTAAAGTTGAATAAGGCATTTATCATCTTGAAATCTTCAGGCCTTGATCTTCTTTCGCTCTTGAATCTCTGAAGATTGGTGTTGCATGTCTTCATGTCTTTCCAGGCTCCCCCTTGAATAAATCTCTTGGTCTTCATAGTTTCAACTTTGTAACTAGATTCAATGTACAATAGCATCGACTGAACGCACTATTGAGCAACTTTCAACTGTAGAAACTCAACACATCGGATCAGCACACAAGAAAGATAGCGTGCAAGTTACGTGACATTCCACAGTGCAACTTCAGTTTAAAGCCAAAGTATATGTCTTTGAGCCGCGAGTTGAATTGACTTCCAGCTTAAGAACTTGTTTCAATCA
The DNA here is from genome assembly GCA_023525745.1 of Arctium lappa. Classification (NCBI taxonomy): domain Eukaryota; kingdom Viridiplantae; phylum Streptophyta; class Magnoliopsida; order Asterales; family Asteraceae; genus Arctium; species Arctium lappa. Next base: position 11,373,767 of record CM042056.1, on the reverse strand, counting down.
GCTCATAGGAGGAACAAACTTGTAGCAAACACTACTAGACAAGGGATAGAAGAAATGCAATCTTTGAATCTAATGGCTTTTCAACCTCAGATTTAAGAAATTTTGTTACTCCTCCTCAGATTTTGCTAACTCCTCCTCAACATGATAATCTGTGTCTTTGAATTGTGTGTCGTTCTCCCCCTCATGATGATTAGGAGAATCCTGAGCATCATGTAACTTCAAAGACTAAATGAATGAGTAGCAAAATACCAGATAAAACGATTCAGTGACCAAGGGTAACAGCTAACACAGAAACACAAGAGTAACTGTTATCACAACAATTAAAAGTAATTGTGTGACCTATTTTCAGAGTTGGCATCGATGTATCTCTGATAGGACTTCCAGTTATCACTGAAGTAAAATATTAAAAAATTACTTCTCAGACTGTTCTGGCAATATCACAAAGATATGCAAGGGGAATCACAAAGATTCGTGCGTGTGTGAAAGAAGTATAATCATATCGATTAGGCTCAAAGATTGATTCAACCTGGACGCAGGTTAGAAATCAATAGACACAGTGAGATGAATATGAAGTTCATAGACCAGAGTTGATGTCCTCCTTTTTCAATATCTAATACCCCCGAGTGAGGAATAGATAGATTATGTGCTAAATCTTCGTGCATATATGAAACAAGTATCTTTTGAGAGATACTTGACTTGTTGGGTGGGGTGACACGAGTTATCGACATTGGGTCCATGTTTGTTTCAATATCCATCTCCAAAGAACGAGAATGAATAGATTATGTGGTAACCCGGATAACTGACTCGGTTTGGTAAGGACCAATAATTCTTTTAAGTCCTGTCACATCCTCACCATTTTCTTTCACTCCGAACTCATCTATCAATCTAGACCCCTCACTGATATCTATGAATGAGATGTGTTTCTTGGGTAGGTCCTTCCGGTTTTGGATTGACCATAAAAACTTTATGAGCCCTAACACTTCTTTAAATCACAAAGATAAAACATTGAAGTAAAATTTCTGATCTGAAAGAATCAGAAGTCAAAAACATTTAAGAACGAGTCATGAATTGAAGTGTTCAGAAGTCGATATGAAAAATAAGCAACATGGTACTCCCCCTCAAAAGATGGGCTAACCCTTGATTGTAGTCATGTGATGTGAATAATCTGAATTAAATCACACATGACATTCCTGCAAAACAGATTAGGAAGATTTTGGTCTTGGTATCCATGTTGTGATGGATCCTTGATGGTTAGTTGCCTTAGCTTTTAAGCTATTAAACTGAGGATTGGGGATGTTATAAGTACCATACCAATTATTAACATACCTTGAATCTACAAAGTCATTATTTCCACAGCGAGTGCAACAGATCTTTGCTCGGTTTAGACTGATCAACTTTCCTGTAGAATAAACATAAGTAGGTGAATCAGTTTTGGAAATAGATGAATTTGTATTAACTACAGGAGAATTATGAGACTTGTTTCCTTCACTGTCTTCTGTAGTTGGTTTCTTTCTCCAAACCATCTTTACTTTTCTGAAAAAATGATTAATAGAAGAATCATTAAGCTTGCAATCAGAAGAACTGGAGTAGTAAGTATGTCTTTTGTTAGAGGTGTCGGTCTTTCTTTGTTTCTGTGAACGTCTTTTAGATTTTTGCTTGGAAGATTTGTTCACAGAGACCTTTTGAGAGGCAGATGTTGAACATTCTCCTTTATAAAATTTTAGCCGGTGGCTCACGAGTTAAATCCAAAAAGTCAACATGACTTGGAAGTTTTGGATCGAAGTCAAACTGGTCTAACTTACTGTCTGAACATACCTCTGAATTCAAGAACGTTGAGAATTCCTTTTCCTCATCAGATGTGACATTATCACTTGTGGGAGTCGGGAAACTAGATGCATTTTTTCCATTTAAAGGATCATTTGAGGAAGCATTTTGAAAATCGGAATGGAGATCCTTTTTTAGACACTTCAATTGAGGCTCTTTTCTTTTATCAAAAGAATTTGGTGAAAATCACCCAGAAAAGCTTTACAAGAAGAGGTATCTGAGGGTAGAGAAGACTGTTCTGACAGATTAATCTTCTCCCCTTGGAGTAAGTCAAGCTTAGCTTGAAGCTCAGCTTTGTGAAGTTGTTCTTTTAGCATATCTGCTGCCAAGGCAGACAGTTGAGTAGTGAGCTTGTTTACCTCTGTCAGAAAGTATTCTTTTTCCTCCCTAGATCCAGATTCCTTTTGATTAGAATTGACGCACTCGAGTTTAGATAACAACTCCTGTTTTTCCTTTTGAGAATTGATTCTTTCCTGTTCAAATGACTCTTATAGCAGAACAATTTTCTTTTCTAAAATCATGTGTGTGATATATATATATATATATATATATATATATATATATATATATATATATATATATATATATATATATATATATATATATATATATTGTAGATCCAAGATACAATGCAATTAACAGTAATGATAATCAATCAACAATAAGAATCAATCACAACTGCTAGTCATATGATTAGATTTAACAGTAAAAAGGTTTAGGTTTACAGATAGAATTTCTGATCAACTAGAGTAAACCTTAATGACTATTCTTCTCCACTACTCTTCTCCTCTCCACCCTAAACTCACCTAAACAAACCATTAAATACTAGGGATAAAACCTTAAAGGCCCAAGGCCCATTAAACTAAACAAGCCCAATAATAATTATAAAAGGCTTTTACAACGCTTTAGAATAAAACAATTAAACTCTATACATGCGTTATACAACTTTTCACGCACTAGGATTTTCAATTCTAACATATATATATATATATATATATATATATGTGTGTGTGTGTGTGTGTGTGTCTGTGATTATGTACAAGAGAGAGAGAGAGAGAGAGAGAGAGAGAGAGAGAGAGAGAGAGAGAGAGAGAGAGAGAGAGAAGAATAAGACAAAAACAAGTAAAGACAAAAAAATGTGTAAAAAGATGAAATTACCCCCGACTTAATGGACAATTTAACGGAGCTAACGTCAGAGGGACTACTTTCATAGCAAAATCGAAACTCTAGGGATGAAATCCACACTTATTGAAGTTCAGGGACCACTTTCGTATTTTTTGGTAAATCACAGGGACCTAAATTGTAGTTTACTCTAAATTCTATTTGATGGTGAAGAAAAGGGAATGGCACGTGAGGCATGTGATGTTGTCACCACCACCATGGTGGTGGTAGTGGTGGTGGCTACTGAACCTCTGAGAAGTAGGCAGTAGCCGGCCAAAGAAAGGGTAAAGTGGCACCACCACCAACCATCATCATCACCACTTTCTCATGCCTAAATTAATCCTTTTTAATTTCTTTTTTTCATTTATTATATAAATTAACGTACATTTTCAGAAATAAAAATTCAACATTTTTTTTTAAAATTATACTGAGTTGGCTTTTAGGAGATCACACATATATAAATTCAAATTAGGTCGATTTCTTGATATTATTAAAATTAAACTATGAATTTTAAAAGAAGATAATTGAGACATATGAATGTTAAAAAGAAGTTTTTTCATTAATATTTGGATGTAATAAGTTTATTTATTTGTTATAATTAATTTGACTTTACATTAATAACTAAATATTCTTGTATTGAATACAAAATGATTATTTTCTAAAGAGGGGGTTAATTTATTGCAAGATATTTCCTATTTCTCAAGACATATTTAAACAAATCCGTAAATTAAATTATTTATTTATATATCTATCGTGTATTAATTAGTTATAAATTCATACATTTTCTTATTTAATAAAGATAAATCAATATATTTAATTATCAATAAATGTATGTAATGGAAGGTAAAAAATTCATGACATTGATTATGACATCGATGGTATTGGTATATTTACTTATATTTTTTACGTTTAAAATAAAAAGTTGTTACATGTATAATTGTATATCTATTTATATTAATATCAGTTTAAGTTTTATATTTAAAAATACAAATATTTATTAGGTATTGATATTGATTAATATAAAAAAATTCAAACAAGAATGCTAACTATTTAAAAAAACAAGACAACAACAAATCATGTACAAAATCATATGTGATTCTACATTAACAGGCAAAAACTGGACGCACGTGACTTTGATCGCGACTTAAGTCGCAGGGCAAAGTCGTATGAATCATACATGATTTTTACATGAATAATGTATTATTTTATACATTATATGTCGTTGTCGTATTTTCCTATATAGTTAATTTTTTCGTCTGAAACCAACCTTTGATTATATATATATTTAACAAGTGATATGATGAGATCTTTTATGGTTGATTAAATTTACATTTTTAATTTCCTTGAAAGAAAATAAAAAAGTATTTTAATTATTAATTGACAGTTTGGAACTTTGGATGCATGTTCGACCCACCTCTTCGGGGAAGAAGTTTCTACATAAATAACCGCCGCCACTCAACTCTCTCCTCCTCCTCCTCCTCCTCCTCCTCCTTCATTTCTTTTTCTAATTTCATCATCATCATCATCCCACTAAATCATTCATTTCAATATCTCTCATTATATATATATATATATACACACACACAATCCCTACTCCATTAACTCCCAATATCTCTGCTATTTTTCTTTTTCTTTCCAGCAATGGCGAAGGTACGTGGTTCTATACTTGTATTATCATTTCTACTTGGTGGGTTTTTGATTATTTTTTGTGGGTTTTGTAGAAGAAGAATCAAAACAATAACAATGAGAATGCCGACGAAGGCTGCGGCGGCGGAAAGAAGCAGAAAGCCGCCGCCGCCACTGGTGTTACGGTGGTGGTTCTCAAAATGGACCTCCACTGCGAAGGATGTGCCGTCAGAGTCGTTAAATCAGTTCGTACTATCGATGGTCATTGATTAAATCTCTTCCCTTATTAATTTCTTCACTTTCATTTCATATGTATATATATATATATATATTCTGTTTAGTGTTTTCGTTTTCAAGTGATTTAGTTTGTATGTATATATATGTGTATATATAGGTGTTGAGTCTGTGAGGATCGGTGACAGTGAGTTGAGCAAAATCACGGTGATCGGTAACCTCGATCCGGTCAAACTCCGGCAAAAGGTAGAGGAAAAAACTAAGAAAAAGGTGGAACTCATCTCTCCGGCGGCTAAAAAAACCAACGACGGCGACAACACCACCACCCAATCCGGCGGCGGCGGAGACAATAAGAAACAGCAAAAACAACCTCAGCAGCAACAACCACCTTCTGAGAAGACAGCAAAAACCGCCGTCAAGAAAGACGAGAAAAAACCCAAAGAGGTTCATACTCCTAACCCCATATCCATCATTAATACCCCAAAACTATGAATTGCTAATTAACCTACGACTAATCCGGTGTCGTTTTGGTTCACTAGATTCCGGTGACGACGGCGGTGCTGAAGGTTCCGTTGCATTGCCAGGGGTGCATCCAAAGGATTCATAAATTGGTCAGCAAAACCAAGGGTAATTAATTTCAAAATTCTCGTTTTTCCCATCAGTTTTGGGCTTTTTTTTTTACGTAGATTTATAAGTTTTTTTTAGAGGTGCCATCACACCTAAACCACCTTTTGATTACAAAATAAGACGATAAAGATACATGCATACAAATCACAGAGGTGATTATAAGACTAATTACTTTTATTTTATAATATAAATTAGAGTAACACCAGAGAGGCATATATATATATATATATATATATTTTTTTTTTTCATTTGCTGATGAAAAGCCCTAAAAATATAAAAATAGACCCCAAATTTTTGGATTCTGTTTAAAATCACATATTTAACATGTTAAAAAAGGGCATGTTAATTTGACGGGAGTTGAACTTGGCAGGGTATATGGAGATGTCGATCGATAAGAACAAGGATTTGGTGACGGTGAAAGGTGGGATGGATATGAAGTTATTGGTGGAGGCTCTCCGGCATAAACTGAAAAGGGGTGTGGAGATTGTTCCTCAGAAGAAAGACGGCGGCGGTGGTGGCGGCGATGATGGCGGTGAGAAGAAAGGGAAAGGTGGTGGTGGTGAGAAGAAGGGGAAAGACAATGACGGTGAGAAGAAGGGGAAGGGCGGCGGCGGCGGTGACGGTGGTGGCGGAGAAGGAAATGATGGTGGTGGAAAGACGGAGGTGTTGAAGATGGAAAATTACGGAGGTCCGATTGTAATTCCGTATCCGCAATACGCGTACGGGTCGGGTTATGCGGATTACGTGCATGCCCCTCAATTGTTTAGCGATGAGAACCCACATGCTTGTACTCTCATGTGAAGGATGAAGGGTGAAAATGTAAATTTAGAATGGAGTGAAGTTAAATCCTTATCTATTTTTTGAAGTATTTGACAAAAATCAAAAACGATACTACGTTTGTTTAGAAAAAAAAAAGTTAAATATCATGTGATTATCGTCAAATATGTTTTTAAAAATATTTATTAAAAATATATAAGATTAATTGTAGAATCTTATGCCATAAAAGAAAGCTGAAAGGGTATTTTTGTAATTTTAGGGTATGGTGGCTCTGTATTTGATCTTTGATGTTATTAAATATAAGGTGTTTATTTGAATGAGTATAAATACCCGCATTTTTGCATTATGGAACTGTTACTTATTTGTTGGCGGTTTGTTTTTTAAGAGGTTTAAAGTCTGAAGTCTTAAGAGGTCTAAAGTCTGAAGTCTTATTTTAGTTATGATTAATAAGAGGTGGTGTATAAAAAGGTCTGAACGATTCAGACTTAAGAGTCATTAAGAGGTTTTTAAAATCACATTTTATATGTATATAATATTGTAAGGGTTTAATCATAAAAGAACTCGACGGTGTGTAATAATTGTGAAATTCAATATAGACCACTTATTTAAATAGTTAATTATATTTATTAGATAAACATAAAAAGTGATTTAGTGATTTAATATTCTTTCTTGACAACTAATCAAATCATTTTTTACAAAAATTGATAACCTAATTAGATTTCTTCCTTATCTTTTTCTTCTCTCTCACCTCCCATTCCTAAAATAATTTTCTCCTACCTTCTTCCCCCCTACCGCGACTCAGAAATCCATCAACATTCTCCATTCCACAAATATGTCTTGCTTGAAGTTTTTGGTGCTTTTGTTTACAGAGATCGAAGTTGAGTTTTTTTTTTGGTGGAAGATGGGTCTTTTTTTTCACGAATCTAGCAACCTTCTTAACCGTGACTTCTCCCTACACGTCGATGACCCATCTCGTTTTTCCGATGGAAAACATGGGTCATCTCGTTTTTAACACATGCCCCCTATGTTTTCAAGGGATTTTCTGGTTTAAAATTCAAAGGTATACCAATGGTATCACATGATCACACGATGGTATCTGGTATTATAGTTGTATCATAGTGGTATCACATTGAATATCACAGTGCGTTATGTATGTACTATGGGTATCACACTGTCATACAGTGGTATTATAGTTGTATCACAGTGGTATCACACCAATGAATGTTTGTATGTGTGTCCTGGAGGTCGAAGCTCAAAGAGAGGATAGAGAACAAATTTATGATACCTAAAATGCCCTTCAATCAAAATTTTAAGTCAAATTACCAAAATTATTAATTTCCCAATTTATCCTTTAATGTGTGGTTAAGATTGGATCTCATAGTTATCATAAAATAACTGAGTTCTCCCTTGAATAACCCCTAATATTATATATATATATATATATATATATAGAGAGAGAGAGAGAGAGAGAGAGAGAGAGAAAGAGAGAGAGTCGGGTTCAAACGAGAACAATACATATTTAAAAGAATACGAGAACTAATAAAATCATTAGTGATTTTACATTAACACACAAAAAATTACTTTGGCCGCGACTTCAGTTTTGCGTGGTTTTTTTGCACGTTAATGTAAAATCACTAATGATTTTGTTAGTTATCGTGTTCTTTTAAATAGTTATTGTTCTCGTTTAATCCTCCCTATATATATATATATATGGTTGGGTTCCAATGAGAATAAACGTTATGGTGAGAAAGGTAAGAAAATATCTCCTTCCTTCTTACCATATGAGATACACCAGATCAATTCTTGTGAGAAACACAAATTCATAGGTGGGGGTAAGATTAAAAAGGATTAATGATCCAGATATCTTCTTACCTTAATTAACTCTTGTTCTCATTTGATTATCGTCATATATATATATATGTAACACCCGAATTTTCGCTCAATAAGTTTCCTTTCATCTTTAGTCATATCTTCATCCTTCGTTTATCTTATTGGGTGAAATAAGTTGTACTTTCGATCCTTAAATAGACCCATGCGAGAATCTCGAGTTTTGACCTTTTTCCGGGCTCGATACGTGTGGCGCGAGAGTGACTCGCGATAGTGACATGTGTCACTATCGCGTGACACAATCGCCGGGAGAGTACCACCCGCAGTACAATCCCCGCGAGAGTGCCCTCGCGATAGTAACAATGTCACTATCGCGTGACAAGGTCGCCGCCGGGGTCTGTTTGATTAAAAATGCGATTTTCAGCCCTTTTCACTCCATTTCTCATTTCCAACTCTTCTTCCTTTCTCTCTCTCTAAAATCGAACCCTCACACCCTCTCATGAACCCTAGCTTATTTTGGGGTTACTTCTCCTAAAATCATGAAGTTTGTTAATTCAGATTTTATAGTAATCATTGTATTTATAAGCTTGGTCTAATACTATGTTTAGAGTGCTTTTATATCTGATTTTAGCAAAGGGTATTTAAGTCCCTTGTGGCTTTATTTCTTGTAAGACTCCCACGCATATTCTAATACATTCTTACTTCTGCGCTTCAAACTCTCTCTACTTTCTCTCTCTAAGATTTAGAACGATCTTGCATTATCAATTGGTATCAGAGCCTAATCTGAATCTGAGAGAATTGAGAGAAACGATTTTTGATTCTGAATTTGTGTTTGAATCAGAAAATTTGATCGATTTTCTTGATTTTTTCAAGAAAATTTCATTTTTTTTATTTTTCATCAAATTCAGACTATTTTCTGAACGATTTTTCTTGAATTTTGGTTCGTTGGATCCGGTTTTACTAGTAGAACAATTTTGATTCACATCATTTTGCAAGAAAGTCAGTTTTTGATCTTCAATTTTGAGAATTTTCGAATTTCTGAAAAAGTCGTTGAGCGTAAAGTTCTTTTCAAGATTTCAAGTTTTTGTGGTTTTTGATCGAATTAATTGTTTCAGAGTTGTTAGAAAGTTGTTTTCGAACTTATCTGTGTGAGAAAATTTCATCAGATTTGAATCTGTAATCGAAATTAGAAGGTTCTCGTGATTTGTCATCGTTTTGCGCCAGATTCAAACTTTGTGCCAGTTCATCAGAGTTTTGCGCGAGTTTCATCAAGTTTTGCGCGAGTTTATCAAGTTTCCACCAAGTTCAGTTCACAAGTTCTTCGCGAAAAGTTCAGGTTTTCGCCATCAGTGCATCGCGTAAAGTTTATTTTACGCTATCTGTTCATCGCGCAAATTACTTTTGCACCACCTTCTACTCAAGCAAAGACAGGTTCTCGCCACCAACATCTCGCGCAAAGACTAATTTGCGCCACCATCGTCTAACGCAAAGTATAGTTTACGCCACCATCACTTCACGCAAAACCCAGTTTGCGTCATCCTTTGTTCGCGCAAATCTCCAGTTTGCGCTAGGGAAAGCAGACTTGGACTTTTTTTGATCTTTCTGTCTATATGGATTCTGCAAAGTTTGCGTTTCAAGCTCAGTTCTACAAGAGTGATATCATGATGTCTTTGGGCACAGAAACTCGTACCCCGGTTCTGATTAATGAAAATGAGTTTACTCAATGGCAAGATCGGTTTCTTAATTTCATCGAGCGTCAAAAGAACGGAGATGACATGATGAAGATTCTAACTGAAGGACCTTTTGAAAAACCCATTCTGGCTTATGGGTTATCAAAGCCTACCGTCGAGTACACACCCGATGAGTAGTTGCAATATAAAGTCGATCGTGATATAAAGCCTTGACTGAGAATGCTTATGATGGTGCAACTGATGACGATGGTGAAACTCTTCAGAAAGCTATGATTCTTCTCTCTCAACACTACAACAAAAAGTTCCAACCTCGTTCAGGTTCCAATAACCTTCGCTTCACTTCAGGGTCTAAGAAGAACGAGAATGTCAAAGTGTCCGAGACTATGAAAGCTACTGTGTGCTTTAATTGTGGAAAGTCGGGTCACATTGCCAAGGAGTGTCGAGCAAAGGTGGTTCGGAATTCGGCGTATTACAGAAAGAAATTGGAACTAGCCGAAAAGAGAGAGAATGGAACCGCTCTACTAGCTGAAGAAGAATTCTGGCTAGATCACTCCGACAACGAAGTTGATAATGTGGAGACTGCTCATATGTGCTTCATCGGAGATGATCAGAGTGATGATAATGATGATGATTCTTCCACTAATGAAGATGAGGTACCTTCTGAATTTGATTTCAAATTTATATCCTCACAGATGAATATCATTATAACTGCTTTACATGATCTTCGCTCAAAGTTATTATCTGAAAAACAATTAAATCCAGAAAAGTCAAATTTGATTGATAAATTACAAATTTCTTTTAAAGATGAAAAATCTATTTTGGCTCATACAAAAGAAATATTTCAAAAGAAATTGGGTGATTTAGAAAAATCAAATATGACTTATCTTGATTGTTTGACTGAAATGACCAAATTAAAAGATAAATTTTCAGATAAAATAAATGAGTTGGAAGAAAAATTATATCGAAGGAATCAGATTGAACAAACCATTTATTTGAACAAACCACGGAGTTATGAGTCTATCAAAGAAAAATGGGGACTTGGTTTTGAAAATCCTCATTGTTTAAACAATGCTATAGAAAAATCCCCGACTTTATATAAATTCGATTATCTAAATCTTGCTAGATATGCTCCTCAATTTAAAATTGATTGGATGAATGAAAAGCAAATGTTAGAAATTGAAAATGAGAAAAGGATGAATAACAAGAAAAAGGAAATTTCTTTTGTTTACACGCGTGAAAATGCCAAATATTTTCCCGATAAATCAAAGAAGAACAGAAACAGTTTAAATGACATTTCTCCTATTAAATCTTCATTATCTGATGATTATTTTGATATATGTGCTACTAACACTAATAAAGAAAATATATCTCCAGTTTCTTATGATTCTAAGAGATATATTTCTCCATTAGTGTTAGAAAGCAAAATCATTGATCTTGAAGATAAAATGGAAAAACAAAATATTCAAAGAAAAATTGAATCAGATGTTATTATTTCTTTCATGACGACAAGTCATGAAGAAAATTTAATTTTTCAAAAACAAGATTTACTTACAAATTCTGTTTCTTCTTCTGATTTTAAAGAAAACAAAACGAAAGTTCTAAAATCTGAAAACTTTTCTAAAAAAATTTCTGACTCTGAGGCAAGTTCAGGATTATTGTCTGATCAGTTGGGTTTCATAGGTAAAATTGTTTCTTCAGACTCAATTTTTAAATCGAAAATTCTTGATGAATCTTTTACGCTAAATGATGATTATTATAAACCAAAGCGTAAAAGAAGAAGGTCAAAGAAGTCAAAGAAGCAAGCTAAAGTCATTTATGACAGATTTAATTCTTGTGATTCAAATATTTCAGATAGGACTTTGAGCACTCCTACAAGGCAGATATGGAGGATCAAGCGGAAATCTGATGAATCTGCGACTGAAGAGGATCGAAATGTAGACAAACTTTGTAGAAATGATTCATTTGCTACTTGTAATAAAATTTTCAAATATTCAATAAAGCAAATGATTCAAATTGCAAAAGATGTCTCCTATTCCTCCTCTGGTTCAAGTTCAGATGATTATGCTTCGTCCTCTACTGATGATTCTGTTAATTCATCTGATTATTTTTCTCGTGCTTTCTATGTTAAATCTAACAAATTTACTCCCATTAAAACTGCAACTAACAAACATGGACCCAAATACAAGTGGGTACCAAAATCAAAGATTGATTCTAAGTTGCAGGCACCTAATGTCAAGGGGGAGTAAGAGAACAATGGCTTCTGAGTAATTCAGCTCAGAACCCGTACTTCAATGGACCTCGACTTCTAAACATATCAGTTTAGGACTCGTTCTTCAATGCATTTAGCTTCTGGACAAATGAGAAACTGTGATTGCATCTAATTTATTCCGCTTCATTTATCTCTGACTGTGATGTTGTTCCAGTTTTCTCATGTTTTTCAAGAATCTGAGCAAGTTCAACCCAAAACTTTGATATGAGATACAAATTCATTATACATTATGTTGAATAAGGTATTATTGAATTTTATTTTGTTCTGACTAAATATCAATTTGCCGAATTTCTTTACGATTGTCTTAAATGAAAAATGTTTTTTCAAACTCGGCATGTTGAATTTAAAAGTTTAAATCTTTACAAATTTTATTCTATAAAGTAAAAGTTTTACAGTTTTTCTTTCTTTTGAATAAAATGTGTGTCTAGGATAAATTTTCAAGTTGCTTTGTTTATATCGAAGTTTTATATGTTCAACTTTCAAGTCTTACAAAAGTCGAAATGTCAGCAACATGTTTGAAACTTTTGATACTGCTTTAAAGTTATGTGATTCGGAATATTTATAGTTTAGAATGCTTAGAAATCCTAATAAGTCAGAATTATGGATTGTAATGAAAATATGGGCTAAGCACTTAGATGTAAAACTGAGTCATTGAGATGAATTATATATATAAATTACAGAAATCTCTAAGTTTAAAAGTTTGTACATGTGACTTTTCTGGTTTGGGAAAGTAAGTTCTGTGGGATGCTTGTCATCTGGTCCCCTAAGGTCAATTGTTCTGGGAGTGATCGAACCCAAATCCTTCTATAGAATCAGATCGAAAGTCATGTTCTAATGGTATGAATGGGTTTAGGATGTGTCGATGTAGCCTTTCTGGTCTGGGAGAGTAAGTTCCAAGGGGTGCTTGACACCTATTCCCCTAAGGCCAACTGGCCTGGGAGCGGCTGACCCAAATCCTGCAATAGGATCAGATAGAAAGTTACGTTTACGACATGTTCTTTACTTACCAAACTTCTTGATTACAAGATGCCAATGTGCACAAGCTTAAAAGATGCCAAAGAGCACACTCATGTGAAGATGCCATGTGCACAATGCTAAAATATGCCAATAAGCACACATCTCATGATACTTGGTGATATGTTTGAGTTGCGATAAACCTATAAATTTGTGAAAATCTTAATTTTTGATGGCTTAGTGTGAGTACATGCAAAATTTTCTATTATATTTTTAGAATTGCATTTTCTTGAAGCTAATCGAAGTTCGCATGCTAGCACACTGAATAGATTGATGAAAGTTTTTGAAACTGAACATGTCTTAACTTGATATGCAATGAAACTTGTATCTGTATCCAACAACATACACTTGATTTCAACTGATGGATTAATCTGTGATATTTTACTGAGTAGAATTTAATTTGTTTAGTGTTTAAAATTTTATATATTTAGTTGTTTCAAAATACATATTCAGTATATTTTTCTTTCTACATTGATGTTTCGATCCTTGTGTTCTCATATCTGTCTCAATGGGTTTGTGCATTTTTCAAAGGGGAGTGAATAAGGAGAATATTCTGAAAGATCATATCTCATTTCGAGGGGGAGTATCTGATTTTCTATATGAATGCTAACTTGAATTGTCATATTTAGTGCATTTGTGTAGGGGGAGTCAAAGAGCTTAACAGGTGACATTTTTCAGATTTCAAGTCAGCTTTGTGCCAACAGTTGGTAGCGCAAAACTCAGATTTGCGCCAACAGTTGCTAGCGCAAAACAATCTTTGCGCCACCAACATGTAGCGCAAACCTTCTCTTTCTCCTTTATTCTGAATTTGCAGATCTGAAGTTGTCTCGTTTCCAACATTTGCATGACCAAGTTGATCAAGATCATCAAGTTCATGAGGGGGATAAGTTAAAGAGACAAAGAGTTAAAAGTTTATCTGCTCAAGATCCGAGAAGTTAAAGCGACAAAGAATTGTCTGCTCAAGATTCTATTTTCTCAGTTATTCTAGTTCTTTTGCTATTCCAGCTCCGATCACCATAGCTTCTTCAAGTTCATTTGAAAGAGGTGCATCGTCTAGAGCACAAGCTGATGAAACGATTGTTCTTTCAAGCTTATTACAAACAGGTCCAGTCTTGTCAAGGCAACAAAGGCAACATAGATTGGAAGATGCTGAGAAGAATTCTTTTTTTTTTAAGTCAAGAAGTTTCGCTAAGTCGCTTAGATGGTCTGAGTTGTTTTAGAAGATGGTATTGAAGACCACAACGCCAATGATTACTAAGGGGGAGATTGTTAAGTCAGATTTTATAGTAATCATTGTATTTATAGGCTTGGTCTAATACTGTGTTTAGAGTGCTTTTATATCTGGTTTTAGCCAAGGGTATTTAAGTCCCTTGTGGCTTTATTTCTTGTAAGACTCTCACACATATTCTAATACATTCTTACCTCTGCGCTTCAAACTCTCTCTCTACTTTCTCTCTCTAGGATTTAGAACGATCTTACATTATCAAAGTTCTTCATCATCTATGCTAGTAGGTACACCTCTTTATTCAAGGCAAAACTTTCATCTTCAACCCTTGAGATTTTTGGAGTTCTTGGGGTTTTACACAATACTGTTGATCCAAACTCTCTAAGTGATTTGATAACGACCATCTTCTATACTTAGTGAAAATTACGTTTTAATATGTATTAGTGTTTCACCATCAGCGATCAGACTGAGTTTGTTCAGTTATCGATGATAGTCTTTCTTATAAACATTTCTCTGTATTAGTGTTTCACTATCAGTGATCAGACTGAGTCTGTTCAGTTATCACTAATAGTTTCAGAAATAAACATCCAAACGTAATCTCTGAAGACAAGTCTCGCGTCAACAAATGTTCATAGCTGAATCGAAGACGAAGCTGCTGAACAAAGAGAAGTCTACTAGTGACCTAATGCGGATATCAGTGAAGCAAAGACAACTCTACTTATACGCGAAGGAACATGAGAAAAAGCTTCAGCGATAGTTGAACCTCTTTATCTCTGAACTTAGAGATACTCAGCGATCAATCTATCACAAAGCTTATGCCTCAGGTTTCCTTTTGTCTATCCTTGCACAACCTAGTACGATGTGTCAGAACGGACAAGTCTTTGCAACCATTCGTACAACAACTCTGTCAACTACACTGTTCACGACCCGGCCGAAAGCATGTCTCCCAAAAGTCAGACTCCCAAAGCCAATCAGTAAACGCCACGTGTAAAGTATCCTGCCATGCATTTAATGCATAGGGTATAAATAGGAAGTTCACCCCTTCATCTGAAGGTGTGCTCAATCCTTGAAACTCCATATAGAAACCCTTGTTTTCTATCTCTCTTAATCTTCCTCTCTCTGAATTTCTTGTGCAATTATCTTAGTGTTTCTTAAGTTTGTTTAGATTGAGTCTGTCTTAATCTTATTCCGCAACAAACTTGTAAATTGTATTTTGACTTTTCAATAAACAATTTATTAAACTTTAAATTCTGTGTTTGTATTCAACCCCCCCCCCCCTTCTACAAACTTGTTTAGCACCTTCGGGACCAACAAGTGGTATCAGAGCAGTTTGTTTAATCTAATAAACAAGATCTTGCTGTATACTCTTCCTTGCTATTCTAAAATGGCACTAAACACAAACCGAGATCTTCTATTCCCAACAAAAAGCTCACCAAGATTCTCAAAGCTCAGATGCCTTCACAACTGAACTTCATCTTCTCGCACATAATTCAGTGCATGAGCGGGAAGAGTGGTTCGCTGGATCAAGCCAGCAAAACACAACTGCAAATGGCCTACTCAGTTATCGCTGGTCAAAACTTTGACTACACCACTGCCATCTTTGAAGACCTGAGGTCGAGATTAGAGAAGCCTGAACGAGATCCCAATATCTCGTACGTACGTTTCATATGTACGTACATCAAGTTCCTCTATCCCAACACCTATCCCACCAAAGATGATGGCACTTTTGCCAGGATAGGTCAACGATCACTGGAGGTAAAGCCACTCGCCAACGAGGTAAGTATCTCTCTCCTTCGCTCTCGTCTATCTCTCCATTCTTCTTCTTTTTCAGCGACCACGCAGACGGTTCCTTCGTCTGCTATCCCTGTCGCTACCACTACTTCCAAACGACCATCAGTTAGTCCGATTGGTCCTTCTAAGAAGGCCAAAAAGACTAAGGAAAGTACACCCTCTAGTACTATACCTGAGGGAGCTTCTCAACAAGCTACCTTAGATGCATTTGTGGGTCTTTCCTCCACAACTCCAGAAGTCACTCAACCTGCCGTGTCAGCGATTTCAATCGCTGTCACATCATCAGTGACCCCACCTACTATCTCATTCGCTGAGATTAACCCCAACCCTACTTCTATCCCCATAACTCTTCTCTCTCCTCCTTTGGTCTCTGAACCCGCTACCTCCTCTTTCCCTATAGGACCTGAACATCAAACGTTTGAGGAATCTTTGCAATTCTACAAAATGTTTGATATGTCAGGTAAACCTATTATCCTAAACACTGCTTTCCCCACCTCTCCAAATAAGCCCGTATCTGAACTAATATCATTTTCAGGTCCTAGTTTGGCGTCTGTTGACACGCATGTCAACAGTCTGGGAGAAAAGGTGGACGCTCTCACCAACACCATCAACAACACCACCAGCGCCGTCAATCAGGCTGGTGAGGAGCTGAAGAGGTTGACAGCCACCTGCTCATCCAAAGCTGAGAACTCCCAACTTTTAGCTGTAGAAGAACAAGTCGTCCAACACAGAGAATCCTCTCAACTCTTTCAGGGGCGATTTGAGTCTCTTACCACTGAAGTTCGAGATCTCTCTTCTAAGGTTGATCTTTGCACGTCTCTTCTTCAGCAACTTCTCCAAAAGGTGACTGCACCAGCTCCAGCGCTACCCCCTCCTTCACTGAAGATGATCGGACAAATCTCAACATCGCTGTGGAATTCATCCATGATTCCACATGCGACATCCCTGCAGTTGAAGAACGGGTCAAGCGTCTGGAGGCTGACGTTCAAGTGCTAAAAGCTTCAACAACTACTCCAGCAGCTGACCAACCCCCTGTCGTTGATAATGACAAAGAGGGGGAGAAGGCAAAAGAACCCTCATCTATTCATTCTCTTCTCTTTGAAGATGATGAGGAAGAAGACGATGAAGAGGAAGATGATCTAGATCTTGTTGATCAAGAAAAGGATCAACCCTCCAATGATGATGACGACGATGAAGAAGACCAATCTATGTGGCTCTCCAAGCCAAACGTAGCATCAGGGACAACTTCGCAAGAGGTTGTCAAAGCAGGGGTGAGAGGTGATACATCTTCAAGCGCTCCTTCGCAAAGCAAAGACAAGCAACCAATCGCTGAAGAATGCTTGAGGACTGGATCACCATCTGAGGGGGAGCATCCTTCTCAGGTATGTCTTTCAATTGTACCACTCTCCTACTCTTTCCAAACCCCTATTTCCTTCTAGCCTTTCTCTCTCTTTTTCTAAAAATATACACTTATCCCTTCTTTCCTTCATTTTCTATCCAGACAGTTCTCACCCCTGCTTAAGGGTTCTGAACTACAAATAATTCCAGCTTCTATCGCTGAAGACATAATCCCAATCTCTATCGCTGAGATTGATGAAGAAGAAGAAGAAGATTCCCTGGTCCATCCAGGAAGGCCTTCTCAACCATCTAAATGGTCAGAGAAAGTGATGAAGAAAAGAGCTGAAATGATCGCTCAACTAGAAAGTCAACGGCTGAAAATTCCTCTTCAAACATCCTTCTCAGAGCTCGACTTCCTCACTGATGCTGAACGAGAAGAATCTGCCAAAGCTGAGAAACTGTTCGCTGAATGCAGACAAGATGCCCAACTCGTTTTAAAGATTCAATCTTCTCAAGTTAAGGACAAAAAGCTGAAAAGAAAGCTTGTGGAAGTTCAAGCTGCACTGCTGAAAGAAATTGAAGAGGAACGCTCCAAAGAACAAGAGATCAACGATAAGTCTATCGAATGGTGTAAACAGAAGATGGATTATCGCTCTGATCTTCTTCCAATAACAGCCGTGACTATCTCTGGTCGCAAGAAGAAGGATCAACTCTCAGTAACCATGGAGATTACCAGAGAGGATGGAACTCAGAAAGCTATGTACGTTTCCAAACTTGAAGGCTTCGGGTTTACAGAGTGGATAGAATTCTGGGATGCGCTGAAGAAATCAAAATCTACATACAGAGGCTACGTTGAAGGACTTCTTAAAGCTCTCATCAACATAGTCACTTCTGTACTGAATCTGCCATCTCCTATCCCTCCCAATCCCAAGAAACTCAAGAGAAGAATTGGGTCCTCCTCCTCTGAAGACGTCGCCATCATCAGGAATGAAACTTCTATCAAATTTTCAAGAGATGCACTGTTTGGTCCTCCTCCTGATCTTTCAGTTCTGGATTTATCTCTGCCTCCTGGTGGTCCTTTCCAAGCTGGTCAAGTAATTGACAATCCTTATGGAATATTCTTCAGAGATGATGATGAGGAACTCAGATTTCAAAGAGTCTCTGAGATTCCTATCTGTCCTCTGAATCATCTCAAGGATCTCTTATGCTTATGGTGTGACTTCTTCCCTGCTGCTGAGAAAATTAAAGAAATTATCAGCCAAGAATCCTTGGAACGAAGACAGAAAGGAGAAGAAATACCTGAGTATATGATAAATCCTCCTAAGTCTTCTTATAGCTGATAGATTAGTTTTCTTTTCTGTAATCTATTAGTTGTACTTACAGTAGTTAGTTATTTACTTGTAATTTTCATTCCTTGTAATTCTCTTCTTGAATTAATGAAATTTCAATAAAGTACTTAACTTCATCAGTGCTGTAAAAGATCCCTCAAAATAGTAATTGGGACATGTATGTTACGAGTCCTAATTATTCCATCATTTTGAATTATAAAGTAATTTTCTTCAGTTACTTTGTCATTATCAAATAGGGGGAGATTGTTGATCCAAACTCTCTCAGTGATTTGATAACGACCCTCTTCTATACTTAGTGAAAATTACGTTTTAATATGTATTAGTGTTTCACCATCAGCGATCAGACTGAGTCTGTTCAGTTATCGATGATAGTCTTTCTTATAAACATTTCTCTGTATTAGTGTTTCACTATCAGTGATCAGACTGAGTCTGTTCAGTTATCACTAATAGTTTCAGAAATAAACATCCAAACGTAATCTCTGAAGACAAGTCTCGCGTCAACAGATGTTCATAGCTGAATCGAAGACGAAGCTACTGAACAAAGAGAAGTCTACTAGTGACCTGATGCGGATATCAGTGAAGCAAAGACAACTCTACTTATACGCGAAGGAACATGAGAAAAAGCTTCAGCGATAGCTGAACCTCTTTATCTCTGAACATAGAGATACTCAGCGATCAATCTATCACAAAGCTTATGCCTCAAGTTTCCTTTTGTCTATCCTTGCACAACCTAGTACGATGTGTCAGAACGGACAAGTCTCTGCAACCATTCGTACAACAACTCTGTCAACTACACTGTTCACGACCCGGCCGAAAGCATGTCTCCCAAAAGTCAGACTCCCAAAGCCAATCAGTAAACGCCACGTGTAAAGTATCCTGCCATGCATTTAATGCATAGGGTATAAATAGAAAGTTCACCCCTTCATCTGAAGGTGTGCTCAATCCTTGAAACTCCATATAGAAACCCTTGTTTTCTATCTCTCTTAATCTTCCTCTCTCTGAATTTCTTGTGCAATTATCTTAGTGTTTCTTAAGTTTGTTTAGATTGAGTCTGTCTTAATCTTATTCCGCAACAAACTTGTAAATTGTATTTTGACTTATCAATAAACAATTTATTAAACTTTAAATTCTGTGTTTGTATTCAACCCCCCCTTCTACAAACTTGTTTAGCACCTTCGGGACCAACAAATACCCACTTGGTAAGTTCATTATCCTTTTTCTAAACATTTATATAGATTATAAATGTTCTTTTGATGATCTCTTAGTGGTTGCACCTCTCAATTTTGGACTTAATGATTTTGGAGGAATTAGACCAAAATTAGGGTTTTTGTGATATGTTGAGATCTTGGGGTAATATGTTTGGGGAACAATTATTTATGGTGGAATAAGTATATTTATGGTTGAAACTTGTGGATCTAGGTTTTTGGAAATTTGGCTTGAAGGTTCGGATTTCTTCAAGGAAGCTCAAGTTTGGGGTAAAATCTAGATTTAGCCTAAATCTAGCAAGGCGAGTTCAAGTTGCTTTATGAAAACTATGTACATGCCAAAATGTGTATTTTGAAGTAAAAATATATTTTACTTGGTAATTGTCAAAGTGTGAGTATTTTGATAAGTTTTCATATTGGATAAACTTGGGTTATTTTAATCTCATGAAATACTCATATTCAGATTTTGAATATTTCAACAAGTAAATAGCATGACTTATGTATTCGTAGTGATCTTGTACAAATAAAGTCCATTTTATGATTTATGCATTCTCGGTGATCTTTGTACAAATGAAGTCTAATTCATGATGTTCGGCATTTTGATGTTTTTGAGTTCATAAACCATTTGGGAAAATACTGGGTTTCCATACGTGACGAGTTTTAAGTTAATCACATCTTTAGGATATATGTCTGCATAAACGTCGTTTAAAGGCACTTCATTATTTAGGGGTCCATTATTTATTGGTGAAATGGATTTTGAGCATTTTAGCTCGACGTTGACTTTAAAAGAGCCTTGAGGACAATTGTCCGGTTTTAATGGCTCGACGTAGAGTCCAATCTATGATTTACATACTAATGCATTTTATTGCATATTTATGATAATTACATGCTCGAGTGCGTTGGTCATTCATGTGTAGTCATGTAATGTTAGACTGTGTTGCATTGGAACCATAGGCACGTAAGTCAGTCTTATTTGATGGTCAAGTGGGTGGTACGGGGTTGGACTCCGGGACTCATGTTTTATGACCTTGTCCTTTCAAGTGTACATTAGGAGGGTTGAGTCCGGTTGTGCTATTGTGATGGTGGGTAGTTCATGATAGACGTTTGGGGCCTCCGCCATGTCGGGGCAATGTCATGGTTGTATCCCCCTTGTGCAGAGCCTTTGGTGGTATTCTTGGTAATATTCGCTAAGGTCAGTTGTCTCTTTTGGTGTAGCTTGAAGGGAGTCGTAGGGACACTTGGGCTTGCGTGTCGTGAAGTGTCATACAATTAATGTTGTATGAGTGGCATACTTTTGTGCTCCTCTACTCTCAACGGATGCGGGTATCCCCCGTTGTCGGCCAATAGTATTTTGGATATTTAACTGTCCATGTGTTAACAATGGGTTTCATCCCATTTTATGGTTGCGTGAGTATTGAATTTTAATCCCATGTTTCCGATGGTATATCTTTTATTTTATGGATCGTTTTCGATGAGTTATGAGTTGAGTATTATGCCCACACGTGTTTTTGGGTGTTTCGGGATGCAGAGTTTTATCCACGTTTGATAAATTGGGAGTCTGCTTTCTTTTCTCCTTTTGAGTGAGTTATGTGTTGAAATTAATTTACGAAGGAACGTGTTATTTTGGGGTCTTAGTTCTTAAATCCATTTGGTTTGAAAAACGTTTATTATGGTGCCTCATTCGTCTAAAATGCATATTATTGGAAAACGAGTCATTTCACATTTGAAACATATTATTTTGAAATATTATGATTTCAGTTGTATTCTTCCTTTTTAAACGATCAATTCATATATGTTGAAAACTCTTGAGTTCACTAGGCGTTAAGCCTAACCTTTTTATTTGTCGGCATGTGCATCAGGTTCCAGATGGGGGTTTGGTTCTAGCAGTCCTATGAAGAGATGTGTTTAGTTATTCACAAGTGTAAGTATATGGTGAAGTCCTCAGGTTTGGAGATAACGGCTATTATTGGATTTTAGTAGCACTCGTCCTTATTATAGACTGTATGTATAGAATGAATGTGTGTATTAAGGTTAAATCTTAAATTATGATTGTAGATGAATCATTTATTGATGTATTTATAAATTTTAATTTAGTTGTTATTGCCAGATTTGAGGGTGTCACAATATATATATATATATATATATATATATATATATATATATATATATATAGGGGCGTAATCAAATGAGAACTAGGTAGTTTGTGGTAACTGTGAGATCTAATATGAGCCACACATTTAGAATAATTAATATTAATTTAAATAAATAGAAAATGATATTTTTGTAAATTTATTTAATTCCTAAAATATAACCTAATTCCTAAATTTTCTTATTTCCTATTACAAATGGGTATCACAGTGTGCTATCACGTTTTTTTTATGTTTACAAAAGAGTATCATAGTGTACTATAACGTATTTTCGATCTTTACAAAGTATATCACAGTGTGCATCACTTATTTTCAATGTTTTTTTGGTCTTTACAAAGTGTATCACGGTGTGCTATCACGTATTTCCGATGTTTACAAAAGGGTACCATAGTGTGCTATTAAGTATTTTCGATCATTACAAAGTGTATCACAGTGTGCATCATGCATTCGCCGGAATAATATTTGCTGGAGAGATGAGAGAGAAGAGAAGAGAGAGGAGATCTCAAAAATACCTAAAATACCTTTAATGAAAATTACCAAAATTATTGTTTTCCTAATTTATCTTCTGATTTGTGGTTAAAATTGGATCTCACGGTTACCACAGATAACTAAGTTCTTCCTTGAATGGCCCATATATATATATATATATATATATATATATATATATATATATATATAGAGAGAGAGAGAGAGAGAGAGTGGATCAAACGAGAAGACTAATAAGATAATAATTCTAGGTCAATCATTTTATTAAATAATATCTTAAATAATTAATTTTAAAAATAAATAAATAATGGTATAAAAGTAATTTAGTTATTCCCTCCGTCCCAAAATAAATGTCTACAATTGAAATTGACACATAGTTTTAGACATGCATAATTATTACACATTTTTGTTACCAAATGACATCTTTACCCTTATTTATTTTTTCTCTCTCTTCACAACTCTTATATATTTGCGCATTAATTAAGGGTAAATGTGATAATTTAGTTATCTACTTTTTGAAAGTGAACATTTATTTTGGGACAAACATAAATATAAATGTGGACACTTATTTTGGGACGGAGGGAATATATAAAAGTTATTTTAGGTATTTATTTAAGACTCTACTTTTACCATATTTGTAAATTTAATATAATTTAATTTTTTATTAAATAATTTTTTTATTTAATTCTTTAAAATAAGCATATTTATATTCCATCTAAAGAATTCTTTTTTTATTTAAAGTAATATTTAAAAAATTACAATTTTAATAAATTTCACATGTGATTCATAATTAATTAATTTTTTTCAGATTTTTTTTCCTAATCATATATGATTTAAAATTTGAAAAACAACAATTTAAATTAAACATTGAAAAGAAAAAATTATGAAAACAGAATCATATGTTATGTGTAGCAAAACACAATTAAAATTATGTATAAAATCACATGTATTTCAAAACGTAATTCATAATTTTTTCATCAAAATCACATGTGATTCACAATGTCGATTATTTAGGAAAAATTGTCGATTATTTGTGGATATTACATGAGATTTTTGAGAAAACTTATAAAAAAATCTTAAATAAACTAATTCAATAAAATTAAATATTTAAAATGAAAAACCAAATCACATTTATTTTAATGTTGTAAAGAATTATAAAAAAAATTATAAATAAATACCTTAATTAAATTTGTTACATAACCTATATAAAAATAAATGAGTTTCCATATATAATATGTATACAACAAATGACACATGCCTTTTTAGGCGATTTTTAAGAAAGATTTATTTAAGGTATTATTTAATAAAATGATTAACTCAAAATTATTCTCTTATTCTTTTAAATAAGTATCATTTTCGTTTGAACTCGACTATATATATATAAAGAGAGAGAAATGAAAGTTCAAATAAAAACTCAATTTCCATTGTGCACGTGAGGACAAATATTGTCGTAACCGGCCTTTTAATCACATCCATTATATTAATTAATCTTACAGTTGATAAAATGTTTTTTAATTTTTTTTTCATTTATTTAAGGTTTTCTCATTAATCTCCTCTCTCTCTCACTCTCTCATGAGAGAGAGAGTGAGAGAGAGAGGGGGGGGGGGGGGGGGAAGGGGAAGGGAGGGATTTTCTTTTGTAAACCAAAAAAAAGTTGTAAACCTTGTAACCCAATGAAATTTGATCATAACCGTAGATCATCACCTTTTTAAGGAGTATTTTCAATTTTAATATTTTAAAAATGCAGCTGCCTCCATCCTAACCGTTGATTGTTTAATCATGTGATGTAGATGTGGTTTATATATATATATATATATATATATATATATATATATATATATATATATGGGTCGAATTAAATGAGAACTAGATAGTTTGTGTAACTGTGAGATCCAATATGAACCACTCATTTAAAATAATTAATGTTGTTTTTAAAATAGAGTAAAAGGATTATATGGTAATTTGATAATTTAGTTTTTTATAACAAATTAAAATCTAAATTGACTCATTCAAAATTTACCCTAGTTAATAGTTTTTGAAGTCTACGCCTCTCATCTCTCTCTTCTCAATCGCCTCTACATCTCTCTTCTCAATTGTCTCTCCAGAATCCGTAAATCAACAATGGTGATGAAGAACCGTAAGCGAGCAAGCCAAGTCACCTATCTAGAATCCCTAAATCGAGCCGACAATGGTGGTGGATAGCGTCATAGAACGAGAGTGGTCGGCGGTGCATCTCGTTGCAGAAGGGAAAGGGGGTTGGTTCGTCGTGGATCTCGTCTCAAGATCTGTTGCTTTCTCTCCATTCGGACTTACCACGATGGAATAAAAGAGAAAGAGGACTGGGATTCGTCAGAGAAGGGGATGATGGTGGAATCGTCGGAGAGGGACAGGGAGTTCACCGATCGAGGTTTGGGTCATGCTTCACGGTTCCAGGTTTTAGGATTTATGTGTATATAATTTTAGAACATCTTTTCATGAACGATGGTGTCCGTATCATACAATTTCTTCGATTTAAGTTCCTTCATCTTTCAAAAACGAATTTTCTTTTGGGTATCACAGAGTATCATAGTGTGTATCACAGTGATATCATAGCGGGTCTTGTATGTATTTTGCGTATCACGTTGTATTTTATTTCACATTGGGTCTTGTATGTATTTTAGGTACGGTATTGCATTTTGTATCACGATGAGTATGACAGTGTATTTTGTATCACAATGGGTATCACAATATTTTTTGTATCATGGTGGGTGACCCACAGAGTATTTTGTATCATTATAGGTATCACATTGTATTTTGTATCACAGTGGGTATCATAATGTATTTTGCATCACAATGGGTATTGCGGTGTATTTCGTCGGAATAAGGTTCACCAACAGAGGTTTGAGAAAAGAGAGAGGAGAGAGGAAAACTTTAAAATACCTAAAATGCCCTTTAATTAAAAGTTCAAATAAAAATTACCAAATTTATTAGTTTCCTGTGGCTGAGATTACATCTTACAGTTACCACAAACAACTTAGTTCTCCCTTGAATGCCCCAATATATATATATAAATAGAGGAACGTTCAAACGAGAACGCTAACTATTTAAGGAAACAACGAGAACGCTAATTATTTAAGGAAACAAGAAAACAGTAAATCATATGCAAAATCATATATGATTCGGCATTAACGGCCAAAAAAATGGACGCGGGCGACTTTGCCCGCAACTTAAGTCGCGGCAAAGTCGCATGAATCATATATGATTTTGTATGTACTCAACCATTCTCGTGTTTTCTTATATAAATATCGTTCTCGTATGAATCAAACGTCTCTCTCTGTCTTTGTCTCTCTTTCTCTCTTTCTGTCTCTCTCTCTGTCTGTCTGTCTGTCTCTCTGTTTGTCTATCTCTCTATCTGTCTATCTATGTATTCTATCTAATCTATCTAATTAATCTATCTAATCTATCTATCCTATATAATCTATCATATCTATCCATCTAATCTATCCTTCTATCTATGTATCTATGTATCTATCTATCTATCCTTCCTTCTATCCATCCATCCATCCATCCATCCATCTATATATATATATATATATATATAGAGAGAGAGAGAGAGAGAGAGAGAGGTTCAATGGAAAACCTCAAAAAAAATGGAAAACCAACACCCTGATAGCCTTCATCTAAACGGTATGCACTTGTGCATACAAGGAAATTAAGTTTTTTTATTGGTTTTTATGCACGTGTGAATTATGAATTTGTGCATGTTACAAATTACTTGTATGCACAAATACATACTGTCCAGATGAAGGATTATCAGTGTGTTCCTCAGTTTTCCACTTTTTTT
Source organism: Arctium lappa (assembly GCA_023525745.1). Lineage (NCBI taxonomy): Eukaryota > Viridiplantae > Streptophyta > Magnoliopsida > Asterales > Asteraceae > Arctium > Arctium lappa. Next base: position 11,347,353 of record CM042056.1, on the reverse strand, counting down.
AGGTTTTCTCCTGAACCTGACCCTATATATATAATCACATAAGACACAATAAATCATTGTTATTGACAATTAAAATCAAAATATTGTCCTTATAGAGTATGATAAAGATGCATAAGGGACCAAATTTAGATTAATTTTATTTTTCAGATCAAGAACCGATTAAGGACCAAAAAAGTCAAAGCTTGGTAAAAAAACTAAAATTTTGGAGATCAAGACATCGGAATTTTTACGCAAGCTGGTTATGATCCTCTGACCCAGATTGGTTATACTTGTCGCTTAGAATTTCTTTTTAACTGATTAGATATAATTCAAAATTATTGTACATTAGATTATGTGCAACTATGGGAAATGATAAAGAAACATTTATGCAACTATGTACAAGTAGGGGTGCTTATGGGTTGGGTTGATCGGGCTGAAAGAACTTGAACAACCCGACCAAATGTTGGCGGTTAGAAAAATTTTAACCGAAACCAACTCAAACAAAAGTGCAACTCAATCCGTTTGAGTTGGCCAGTTTGGTTGGGTTGTGTTTAAACAAAGTAAAGTCAACATTTAGAACATAAAAATAAAGGAAACATGCCTTTGAAATACAATCAATCATTCAAGTAAATATATGAGTTCATCAAATATTTTGGTATTACATATAACTCTAATAATGTCCTCTTATGAGTTTCATTGCTCGTTGTTACCGAGTCTTTTTTGGTAACCTATACATATTAAAAAGAAATACAAATAATTTTAGAGAAGACTTTAAAAATATCATCGGGTTATCGGGTTACTTTGGACCTAACCCAATTTCAACACAATAGATTCAATTTGCCCTAATTTTCTATCAGTTATATTGCGGGTTACCTTGGATTGATTTTTTTTTCAATTTTTCTGGTTGGATTGGCTGAGTTGATCGGTTTTTTGGACACTCCTATGTACAACTTATTATTAATCAACTAACTTTATTCAATTATGTTAGGACCGAAAGTCCTAATGCATGGAAAGTTATATAAATTATTTATAGAGGTTAACTGTTTTATTTTAAAGCGTTGTAAAAGCCTTAATTGTTATTGAGATTTGTCTTATTTAATTGGTCTTGGGCTTTAGGTTTAGGCCCTTGATATTTAAGGTTTATTTTGTGTGAGATTAGGGTAGGTTGAATGGTCAGTTTAGGTTTACACATATTTCAGTCAATTTTCTCTATAAACCTTTTGAGCTTTTTTGATAAATACAATCATATGACCATAATTGATGAAATATATTGATTGTTCTTCATTGATTTGATCATTACACTTGCAAACTAGGATTCACAATTGGTATCAGAGCCAGATCTAATAATTTTTTCTTTGATTCGATCAACTTTCAACAGTTCATGTTCGTTTGCCCAAGGTTTTTGAATTTGTGTGTTTTTTATTTGATTTTTTGGAGTTTGGTGCTAATCAGTGAGTTTTATTGCTTAAATCGATTCAATGTTACTTGCTAATCATAATTGAATCGATTACAATGTTTGATTTCATCAATTTTGGAGAAGTTTGGATTAGATTTGAGATTTTGAAAATTGCTTGATCGACTTCTGTGTTAGAATTTTTGGGTTAATTAATTTCTGCAAAACCGTTGAGCTTATTTGATTCCAATATCTTTAGTTCTGCAAAACCTCTCTTCCGTAAAAGCTTCGCCTAGGGCGGCCCGTCGAGGGTTCGATTCCTGGGGGAGACAGGTTGTCTTTTCCGGTACATTACCTATAGAGGTGAGGCATGTAGGTTCCCAAAAGGGAACACGGGGCCGGAGGTCCCCGCCATCATACCTTTTAAGATTAAGGTTTTGCAAAAGTTTGGAGTCATAATTTGTAGTATCAAAGTCGAATTTTGAGTTTTTATCAAGTTGAAATTTGGGTATGTGTTCTTGATTATCTTAAATTTTATGCTTAAAAATCATTATTTTTGGTTCAAAAATCGAGTTTATTAGGGTTAGTTCCTTGATTGAAAGTGTTTTGGATCGATTTTTTATATTAAAATTAAGGATGGTTTCGATTTTTTTTCGGACACAATCGAACTAAGGTTAAACCCGTGTCATATAATACCCGGGTGCAACTCACCTTCAGCGACACCTTCCTCGACTCCACCCGGGATACCCTAACCCAGGTCCCCTTTCTCTTGTTTCCACCCGGAGACTCCTAAACCCGGGCCTACAGCCACATCTGGGGAGTTAGATTGAAATTGAAGGCCACCAACTTTAGTCCACTCCATCCATAAGTTTGGTCAATTCCGATTGGTAGCTAAAATCTAATTGTTCATTAAAACCATAGTGGGATGGTGAAACCAAGTCGGTGGTGGAGCAATTTGTGATAACCGACTGCTATTGATTAACACAAACACTTGAAATCGGCGACTGATTGTTATTATTATAATTTCCGGTGGAACAAACTTATAATTAGCGGTTGTTGGTTGGCAGCTGTTGATTGAATTTCAATCCACATTGGATCGGTGGTGGACATTGAAATCGGTGGTTGTTAGATTTTGTTAATGGATCGGTGGTTCATTGTGATTAGTGACTGTTAGTATGAATTCTTGTTGATTGGATGTTGTTTTGATAATTGGTCGGTGGAGATTACTTAGTGACCGGCGGCTGTTACTTGAGGAATCATCCGGGAGTGTATTGTGACCCGGGAGTTTGAAATCACCCGGGAGTACACCACCCGGGTTTGAAGCACAACCGGGACTCATTAATTCACCCGGGTTTGAGATGTGTTTTGCATTAAAATTACATCAAGAAACGACAAGTTATAAAGTCTCAATCGGTTTTCGAAACTTTTCGGTTGACTCGGGTGTGTTTGTAGACGAAGTGTTTCGATTTTAAACTGTTGAGGGTTGTTTACGTAGCCTAAACGATCGATTTTTATCGAACAATTTTCACCCATGTCAAGTTTGTAAGTCTTCGTTCATTTTTCAAAAAGGTTTTTCGGTTGCTTCGTTTTCGATCGTCGGTTGATCATTTGGATTATAAACCGTTAAGGCGTGTTCACAAAGCTTAAACGATCGATTTTAGTCGAAAATTTTTAACTCACGTCCAGGCTCGTGCCTTGGGTTGTTCAAACCTGTACAATAGAACAGGGCCTCCAAATTTGGAGGGGCCCAAAATATTTCTATATTCTTATTATATTATATTATATTATATTTTTATATATATATATATATATATATATATATATTAATTAGCCTAAACAAAAAAAACCAAACAAATATTGTGATTTGTGAGTTGGAGATGGAGCCACAGGCTTGCAAGTCCTTATTCCCTACTTCTCGCCTATTCCCCGTTGGTAACGGCAAATTGAATAAATAAATCGTAATCGAAATATCTCTATTCCCTACTTCTCGCCTCGATTCTTTCCCTCTCTAAATCAAAATTTTCTAATCGATTTGTTCTTGTTTCCCCGATGGCAACAACAACGACGCTTTGATTCCCGACTACGAATCATGTCGATTGGCTTGATCAAACAATGGTTATTTCTCCGTGTTCGATTTCACCAACAACGGCCACAAAAATCAAGTTTAAATTCGCTCATGTCAATTAACTTGATCAAACAACGGTTATTTCTCCCCGATAGTTATCGAAAAATGGTTTCTTGGAGAAAGTTGATTATGAAAAACTTATTGAAGATTTTGTTTCGAAAAACGTTAGAAGAATCATTTTATTTAAATTAATTTCTTATTTTACTTTATCATTGAAGAAAAAATTGTTCTAATTTGTAAGACTTTTAATATAATATATGTTATGGACTTTTATAGTTTGTTCTTTTTTTATTTTTCAAATTATCGATCAATAGCTTTGGCGTAAGTGTAACAAGGCCTCTAAAGAGATTGGAACGACCCTACTCACGTCGTGTTTTTGAGTTTTTGATCGTTTTTCGAAAAGTTTTCGGTTGGTTCGTTTGTGATCGTGGGTTGACCGTTTGAGTTTTAATGTGTTAAGGAGTGTTCAGAGCGCTTTAATGATCGTTTTGTATCGAATATTTCTAACATGTTCGAAGTTTTACAGGTGGGTCAATTTCGAGAAGATGATGAATAGTAACTAACAGAATCCGTTAGCTTGTCGTTAACTTTCTTACATTGTGGTCCTTTTTCCGTTAGTCCAGTTAGTGTTCGTTAGATTGGTTAGTTTTATTTCATTTTTAGTCCATTTTCAGTTAGTGTCCCGTTAAGTCCGTTAGAAGTTTCAAAGTTTACATTTTTAGTCCCTAGAGTTGATAATTTTCATTTCTGTCATTTCTAGTCCCTCTAGTTTAAGTTTCAGTTTGTATCACTTTTAGCCCCCGTAATTCAAAGTGTAACACCCTAAAAATAGGGATAACAAAAATCCGAAAAACGGACATGTGGTATATAAAATTCGCCATAGCGAGAGACTCCCAAAAATATGTAACACCCTCAAATTTGGAAATAGCAACTAATTTAAAATTTTCTAAATACATCGATAAGTGACTCACCTACAAACACAATTTAAGGTTTAACCTCAATACACACATTTCATTCTATACATATAGTCTATAATAAGGGCGGGTGCAACTAAAACCCAATAACAGTCATTATCTCCAATTTGCGAAAGACTTCACCAACTACTTACCCTTGTGTAAAGCTAAGCCTCATCTCTTCAGCACTGCTAGAACCAAACCCCCAATGGAACCTGATGCACATGTCGATAAATGAAGAGGTTAGGCTTAACACCTAGTGAGCTCAAGAGTTTTCAACATTTATAATTGAATCGTTAAAAAGGAAATATGCAAATTAAAATCATAATTTTTCAAAGTGATATGCTTCAAATATGAAAACGACTCGTTTACCGATAATATGCATTTTACCATTATAATCGTTAACCAAACCAAACTGTTTTAAGGGCTAAGATCCCAATATAAAACGTTCTTTCGTAAATTTAGATTTAACCCAAAACTTGCTCAAAATGAGAATAGAGAGAGGACTCCCAATTTTTATAAAACGCAAGTAAAATGTTATATCTCGGAATACCCAACACGGGTGGAACATAACACACAACTCATAAACCATAGATGATAACCCATATAAATAAATATCGCCGTGAACACGGACATTACACCCAATACACACACAACCATAAAATGGAAATAAACCAAATACCGAAACGTGGAAATGACGTATTTCATTCAAACCTTAATATATGTGGGGGGTGGGGTGGGGGGGGGGAACCCAATATTAAGACCATCATTTGTCGCCGACCACACAAAAACCAAAGTTGATAAGATACGACATTAACATTTAAAATACCATGGATCGACGACGGGGGAGACCCGTATACGTTGATAGTAGAGGAACACGCAAGTAGGCCGCCCATACAACGTACTCGCGTGTCATCTCAACGTTTCCATCTTGGGTGGCGAGAACACGTGAATGGGGCCACCCGTGATGTTATTGGATTTCACCACATATCCCGGTCCTAGTTCCCATGCCATACCAGACATCACAATTCTCAGACCGTTTATTGCCTCTAGCCATACTCCGTCGAGTTCCACCCCAAAGACTTACGGACATGGGTGCTGATAACTCTCAAATTTTGAGAGTTAATTCCTCTTTTGTTATATTTATTTTACCACATTTTCACCCAATTTGCTTCTCATCTCCTTCATTTGGTCTTGATTGTTCAAACATTGTGATGAAATCCCAAAAATGCAAAAAAAATCCGGTTTTACTAACTTTTATGCAGAACGTGGCCACGTTGCACCCACGTTGTCACCACGTTGGGGCGCTGGCAAAAATTGCTTGGATAAGATTTTACCATTTCGGGAAGTCTGCCCTCTGAAGATAGTGAAAGACCTTTCTGCTCATTCATAAGAATAAACAAGGAAGAGGACAAGAGATGTAAGTCAAAGGAAGGTGCTATACTCTTCCTAAAAAGCTACTTTTATGTTTGGTCACATCAACATTCTCTTCTTCCTTGGGCTATAAATTGGAGCATGGAGTAACCATTTGAGGGCATCACTTCCAGAGGCATTAAACACCATCTGGAGCATTAGCATTTAGTTTTCATTCCTTGTAGTTTGTTTGCATTTAATTGTTGTAAGTTTAAATTTCTTGTAATAGTTGTCACCAAAGTGGCCACCTTGTCACCACTTTGGCAGCAGCTCTTTAGTTTCTTTTATGCAATTTAAGTTATGTTATCTCCTTCTTCCATCATGTCTTTTACTTTCATTATGAGCTAAACACCCCTTTGGGTGTGGGTATGAGCCAAGGCTAAGACTAGTAGGCAACACTTGGGTGTTGCCATCGTTGCTAACTCTTAGACTTGGTCACTCGAGTCGGGACTTCAACTCAACGCGGACAAGCCGATCACTTGTTAGTGTTAATATTAGATCTTAGACCTCGAGAGGGGCAGATCCGAATACGGCTTGAGTGATGCAAAGAAGATTTGAGAAAGTCTTTTATAACCACGTAGAGATACAGGTTTTTGCATGATTTTAACTAAGGTTCAAATGTCGGTCGATATGGGTGTCACAAAGAGATTTGGGCGTCTATATCTATACTGGTGGAACTGAAACCCTTAGAGGTTTACTTAGTTAAGTCGGCAAGTCTTGAGTTGGCCAACGTGGTGACAAAGTGGGGGCAACGTGGCCACGTTCCGAGGAAACTTATTTTCGAGAGAAAAAGGTTTTTAAGGTTGTCGTGTGTCGTTTTGTTTCTGACCAAGTTGTTACTACATCAGTCTTAGTTAATGCTTGTACCCACACCTGCTTTTAATACTGTTAATCTCGTTTAATCATTGTTTAGTTGCTTAAAACCCACAAATATTGATTTTATTCTCAAAACTCAACCAAGCACTAGAAGTTCATGAAAACGTCTCTGATTCTTAGTTGACTAGTCCCTGTGGAAACGATCTCGGTACTCTACCACTTTATTACTTGTAGCGATCATAGTGTCCGGTGTACACTTGCACCGCCACTATGGCAACATAGTGGCCACTTTGTGGACCTATATGATTTTACGCTATCAAGTTTTTGGCGCCGTTGCCGGGGACTAGCGCGATTTTAAATCCTAAGATATTGACTTTTCATTCGAGCCTGAGTTGCTTGTATCTTTTATTTTTAGTATTTTTCGTGTTGTATGCCAAGGCTACAACACGGTGAACTTGTACCTCTTGACCCCGAAATTGAAAGAACCGTTAGAAGACGAAGAAGAGGTAGAAGAGGTCGGCAAAATCAAAACATGTCTGGAAATGGTGGAGATCCTCCACCACCGCCTAATGAAACAACCATAAGAATTGCCGACGATAAAGAACGGGGAATACGGGACTATGCAACACCCGAATTTGATCAATTAAAATCGGGTATTCTTAGGCCCAACATGGTAGCACAAACTTTTGAACTAAAACCGGTAATGTTTCAAATGATCCAAGCAATGGGTCAATTTGGAGGGTTACCGTCAGAAGATCCGCACTCACATTTAAAATCATTTTTAGAAATGACGGATCATTTTCGCATTCAAGTTGTTACAACCGAAGCCTTACGGCTTACGCTCTTCTCTTATACATTGAGAGATAGAGCCAAAGCTTGGCTAAATTCTCAACCTCCTCATTCCATTGATAGTTGGACAAGTTTGGCCGAAAAATTTTTAAAAAAATATTTTCCTCCAACTAGAAATGTGAAGTTTAGAAATGAAATCTTGATGTTTCGACAAGAGGAGGAAGAAGCGGTTTCGGATGCATGGGAGAGATTCAAAGACTTAATTAGAAAATGTCCTCATCATGGAATCCCTCATTGCATCCAATTAGAGACATTTTATAATGGCCTCACTAATTCCGCTAAAATTATTCTTGATGCTACGGCCGGTGGCGCTTTCACCTCTAAAACTTATAACGAAGGATATGACATTTTGGAGAAAGTGGCCAACAATAACACCGATTGGTCAAACCCACGCGCTCTTGCTCCCAAGAATGCATCGGGTGTTCACGAAATTGATGCCATCACCGCCTTAAACGCACAAATTGTTGCTTTAACTAACTTGGTAAAAAATAACATGAACTTAAATGGAGAAAAGAACCAAGTCCAAGCCATAAATGAATCTTGTGTGTTTTGTGGTGAGAATCATGCTTTTGAGTGTTGTCCCGGTAATCCCGCTTCGGTTAACTATGTCGGAAACCATTCTAGGAATAGCCCATTTTCTCCAACTTACAATCCAAATTGGAGAAATCACCCGAACTTCTCGTGGTCGAGAAACCAAGGACTTCAACCCCCCGGGGTTCATCAAGTCCCAAACCGACCACCAAATCCCCCGGGATTTCAACAAGGACCGTCTCATACGTACCAAAGTGGGCAATCCTCACAACCGTATGTACCAAGACAACAAAATGCATCGGAGAGTAATGGTTCACTTGAATCTTTACTCAAGGGTTTTATAAACCAAACCAATGCAACTTTGAGAGGTTTTGAGACTCAATTGGGACAATTTGCCGCCGAGTTGAAAGGAAGACAAGTGGACACTTTGCCTAGTGACACCGAGACCCCTAAGGGTAAGGAACACGTTAAGTCCGTAACTTTAAGAAGTGAAACAAGAGCATCCAAACCCAGTGAGGATGTCTTAGTTGATACCGTTGTGCAAGAAGACACCACACATGCTTTTGACAAAGAAAAATTCCCGTCCTTGTTTCCAGCCAACGTGGCTGGAACGTGCCCACCTTCGGGACAAAATGTTGCAGGTCCTTCATGGACTGTTTTGCCATCAGCACAACATTGCCAAAGTGGTGAGACAGTGCCCACTTCACAACACAAAAAGGCAAGTCCTAGGCAACCGGATCTAGACTTAAGAGACCTCCCTTTTCCCGGTAGGATGAAGAATAAAAATGTCGATAATCATTTCAAAAAGTTTTTGGACATTTTTAAACAACTCCATATTAACATACCTTTGGTAGAAGCTCTCGAGCAAATGCCAAGCTATGTTAAATTTTTGAAAGACATCCTTAACAAAAAGAAAAGGTTGAGTGAATTTGAAACGGTAGCTTTGACAAAAGAGAGTAGTGCCCTCCTCACTTGCAAAATTCCACCTAAGCTAAAGGACCCGGGTAGTTTCATCATCCCTTGTTCGATAGGAGGTAAGGAAATTGGTCATGCCTTGTGTGACTTAGGAGCAAGCATAAATCTCATGCCGTTGTCCATCTTCAAGAAGTTAGGAATAGGAGACGTTCGACCCACCACCGTGACCTTGCAATTAGCAGATAGATCTTTGGCACATCCCAAGGGTAAGATTGAGGATATTTTGGTCCAAGTTGACAAATTCATTTTCCCTGCCGACTTTTTAGTTTTAGACTATGAAGCCGATAAGAACGTCCCCATCATTTTAGGACGACCATTTCTTGCCACGGGTAGAACTTTGATCGACGTCCAAAAGGGTGAGTTAACCATGAGGGTAAATGATCAACAAGTGACATTTAATGTTTTTAAGTCCCTTAAGTTCCATGATGAAGTGGAAGATTGTTCGGCCATAAATTTGTTGAGTGAGGACCTAGGTGTAGACATTGAAATGTGTGGTGAGAAGTTTGAAGAAGAGGGCGAAAATGAACTTCGGCTTGAGAGTCCAAAGAAAATCCAACCACCAATAAGAGGGAAACCATGTTTGAAAGATGTAAGATTGAGCCACCATAAACACAAGAAAAAGAAACATTTTTTGTCTAATGGTGTGTCGTCATCCTCTAAAACATCTTGTTGAATTTCGAGAAGGCTAGAAATAGCCTTTTTAATAAAATGTTTTTTTTTCCAGTCCTTTTTAGTTTTAACCATTTCAATTTTTGTTGAAAAAAAAATTTTAATTTTCGGAGTTGTGCAAAGTGGCCACTTTGTGGCCACGTTGGGGACTGAGCTGTTGGAAAAATCTGTGAAATTTAATTTCCAGATCTGTTTTAAAATTTCTTTTTATGCATGGCTTCAATTATTCTTTTTGTCCACTGGTTTTTCCATGCATATATCAGCTTCACAGTTTAATCCATGTTTCCCTTTTGTCCTTTGTTTTCTTTGAGCACTCTCCTTTCTTTTTGTTTTCTTGTGCAGGTCAGATTTAAGTTTGCAGGTATGGCCCCTAAAGTCTGGAGGTTTAAAAGGGTTTTGTTCTAAAAAGGTGGAGTTGGGAAAAACAAACTTCTTTTCAATTTTATTAACCCAAGAAAACATCATTACCCTCCCAACCCCTCAACTCCCCCTCTCTCGTCCCTCCCACGCAAACTCCTCCGACCCCCCCCCCCCCAAAACCAACCCTGTCACCTTCCACCACCGCTCACTCCGTCGGTTTCCCCCATCATGGCACGAATGAAGCACCTCACCAACCCTTTCCCTAATAGTCGACGGGCTCGCCGGTCGGCCGCCGCCAACAGTTCCTCCAATCTGACATCCGATCCCCCTGCGTCCACCGCTTCAGTCAACCCACGAACCTTGCCGAAGGGCACTTCAATCATCGACATTCCGCCTCAACGTGGCAAGAACGTGGCCACGTCGAGCGCCACTTCGTCCGGCGCATCTCCTTCGGGTTCTGGCCAGGCCAATCCATCCCCTCCAACCGCCTTTGACCCGTACACCGCTGACGACGGTGCGGCTGGCACTTCTGCCAATGTGGGTAAGCCGTGACCATTTTCGGTATTTCATCACGTATGTTTGAACTCGTTTACTTTAGTTTCTCTTTGGGACTTGTGGTATTTTCTGTTTTGGACTCGTGTCTTTTTGATCTAACGCTACGCTCATTCATGTACATCTGCTTGGTCCACTCATGATCGTTCCTTATTTCTTGCATTTCTTGTTGTTGATTATCTGTTTTGCAGGCCGCATTCTGGATTGTTACAATTGTTTTCTGACTTTAAAATGATTTAGGCCGTCTTTTTTTTTTAACCCAAACACTTTTCCGCTTGTCACCTAGCCTCTACGTCCTAATAGCCACTTATCTTGCGCTTTTCAATGGGGACAATGAAGGTTTAAGTTTGGGGGTGGGGGGTGTTGAAAAACAAAAGCAATATTTTTGATAATCCAAAACCTAAAGTGGCCACGTTGTCACTACTTTGGCAACATTAAACAAAAAATCCAATTGGGATTAATCAAAAGTAAAAAAAAAAAAAAAAACAGAGAGAATGAGAGCCGCACAAAAAGTCAAGTTTGGGGGTCATTACGAAAATTACGAATCGAAAACCCAAATACACAAGCCCAAAGCAAGCCCTACTGATTAAAGTCGAATTCATGGGAAGCATGAAAGGAAGCGGTATTTTTTTCCAAACAAGAAGAGTTCGCTTCACTCAAAACAAGGAGCGACGAATTTTTTTCGGCATGAGTTTTCCTTTCTAAAGCAAGTTCGTCAGCCCTGTTTGGTCATCGCTCGAGTTCCTTGTTCATTTTCTTTTCTTTTCTTCTTTTACTTGAGGACAAGTAATTGCTCAAGTTTGGGGGTGTGATAACTCTCAAATTTTGAGAGTTAATTCCTCTTTTGTTATATTTATTTTACCACATTTTCACCCAATTTGCTTCTCATCTCCTTCATTTGGTCTTGATTGTTCAAACATTGTGATGAAATCCCAAAAATGCAAAAAAAAATCCGGTTTTACTAACTTTTGTGCAGAACGTGGCCACGTTGCACCCACGTTGTCACCACGTTGGGGTGCTGGCAAAAATTGCTTGGATAAGATTTTATCATTTCGGGAAGTCTGCCCTCTGAAGATAGTGAAAGACCTTTCTGCTCATTCATAAGAATAAACAAGGAAGAGGACAAGAGATGTAAGTCAAAGGAAGGTGCTATACTCTTCCTAAAAAGCTACTTTTATGTTTGGTCACATCAACATTCTCTTCTTCCTTGGGCTATAAATTGGAGCATGGAGTAACCATTTGAGGGCATCACTTCCAGAGGCATTAAACACCATCTGGAGCATTAGCATTTAGTTTTCATTCCTTGTAGTTTGTTTGCATTTAATTGTTGTAAGTTTAAATTTCTTGTAATAGCTGTCACCAAAGTGGCCACCTTGTCACCACTTTGGCAGAAGCTCTTTAGTTTCTTTTATGCAATTTAAGTTATGTTATCTCCTTCTTCCATCATGTCTTTTACTTTCATTATGAGCTAAACACCCCTTTGGGTGTGGGTATGAGCCAAGGCTAAGACTAGTAGGCAACACTTGGGTGTTGCCATCGTTGCTAACTCTTAGACTTGGTCACTCGAGTCGGGACTTCAACTCAACGCGGACAAGCCGATCACTTGTTAGTGTTAATATTAGATCTTAGACCTCGAGAGGGGAAGATCCGAATACGGCTTGAGTGATGCAAAGAAGATTTGAGAAAGTCTTTTATAACCACGTAGAGATACGGGTTTTTGCATGATTTTAACTAAGGTTCAAATGTCGGTCGATATGGGTGTCACAAAGAGATTTGGGCGTCTATATCTATACTGGTGGAACTGAAACCCTTAGAGGTTTACTTAGTTAAGTCGGCAAGTCTTGAGTTGGCCAACGTGGTGACAAAGTGGGGGCAACGTGGCCACGTTCCGAGGAAACTTATTTTCGAGAGAAAAAGGTTTTTAAGGTTGTCGTGTGTCGTTTTGTTTCTGACCAAGTTGTTACTACATCAGTCTTAGTTAATGCTTGTACCCACACCTGCTTTTAATACTGTTAATCTCGTTTAATCATTGTTTAGTTGCTTAAAACCCACAAATATTGATTTTATTCTCAAAACTCAACCAAGCACTAGAAGTTCATGAAAACGTCTCTGATTCTTAGTTGACTAGTCCCTGTGGAAACGATCTCGGTACTCTACCACTTTATTACTTGTAGCGATCATAGTGTCCGGTGTACACTTGCACCGCCACTATGGCAACATAGTGGCCACTTTGTGGACCTATACGATTTTACGCTATCAGGTGCCTATCCAATATAGACGAGTTTCAACTCGGAGGCTCGTACCACCTATTGCCTACTTGCTAGCGAACCCAAGCGGTCAACGGTCATAGCCAACTTTACCTGCTTTCCCAATGTAGACAGACTTACGTGCCTATGGATACAATACAACACTGTCTAACATTACATGACTCCAAATGAATGACCAAAGCACCCAAAACATGTAACTCTCAAATGACCCAAAATATGTGCCATCATACTCAAAACCCCACAACGGTTATTAATCCGGACAAATGTCCTCATGACTCAATTTAGTCAAAAACCGAGCCAAATGCCCAACAATTTACGTAAACCCCCAAATGAAAGCCAGTATAAACATTGAAACAAGTTTGACCAACTATTATGCAAACACAACGACCAAAAGTATGATTAACTCAAATCTCATCATTGGTTTAGGCAAACCATTTTCCAAATAAACTCATACCCTTATTTTTCCAAAATGCCTCATAACACAATAATATGCATTTTTCGAAAAGGTTTATAAGATCAAATACACAAAATGACACTTTCATCAAATGAACTCCAATTATATATGTAAAATCATCAATGAAACATATCAACATGATTTATTTACCAAAATACGCAAAAATCCCAAAATGGGTGTTTCACCATGTTTATAAAACTAAACATCTCAAAATAACCAAAACTTATTAGGTGATCAGCAGTTAACAATTTCATGTAAAATACAAAACACCTTAAAATGAACATTTTGACATGTACACCATTTTCACAAATCAACTTGAACTCACCTTGCTAGATTTAGGCTAAATCTAGATTTTACCCCCAACTTAAGCTCCTTTGAAGAATTCCGAATCCACAAGAAAATCCTTCCGAAACCTAGATACACAATTTCCACCCATAAACAAACACATTTAACTATTTAGAATCGATCCCCAAACACACTTTACATCAAAATACCCATTTTGGTCAAAACCCTAATTTTGACCTAAATCTTCCAAAATCTTACAAACCGAGATTTAAGAAATCAATCATAAGGGAAATAATCGAGGAAGCATTTATAACTTACCACTTAGGTTTTGGTAAAAACCTAGAAAACTCAAATGAAGCTTGGGGTTAGAGATTGAGATGGAGGCTCTTGGTGTCTAGCTTCTACACTTGGCCTTGACGACGGTTTACCTCCAAGATATGCAAAGATTTGAACCAAAGGTGTTCTAAAACGTCAAAGAGGGGTGTTGGGTCGTTCTTGGGAGCTTTGGGAGAGTTTGGAACTGATTTGGGTGAAGTGGTATGAGAAATGAAGCAAAAATCGCGACTTTAAGGGGCCCTAGTACACCTGGCGACATTTCTAGGCGACAATGCCCAGGGTAAAGTCGCTTGGCATAGTCGCTGGAGTGTACCAGCCCATTGTTCCAGTTGAGCGACATTGACAGTGCGACTATGACGTCGGTTATTGTAGTCGGGCCCTTTCCAAGCCCCGAAACCCAACTTTTTCAACGCAAACCCTCCCGATACTCTAAGGATCTCATAGTAATGTTTCCCCGACATAAACCCCACCATTTACAAGACGTCCGGGTGTCCTTTGCTTACCGAAAATTACGGGTGTTACAATCCTCCCAAACTTAAAAGAGATTTCATCCTCGAAATCTAGTAAGTGTTTGCCAAAATACGTGTCATCCAAAAAGTTTCAAAGTAAGTGATCGTGGGTTGACCGTTAAATCCAAAAAGTTTCAAAGTAAGTGATCGTGGATCGTCCTCCAAATCTAGTAAGTGTTCGCCAAAAAGTTTTCGGTTGGTTCGTTTGTGATCGTGGGTTGACCGTTTGAGTTTTAATGTGTTAAGGATTGTTCAGAGCGCTTTAACGATCGTTTTGTATCGAATATTTCTAACATGTTCGAAGTTTTGCAGGTGGGTCAATTTGGAGAAGATGATGAATAGTAACTAACAAAATCCGTTAGTTTGCCATTAAATTTCTTACATTGTGGTCCAGTTAGTGTCCGTTAGATTGGTTAGTTTTATTTCATTTTTAGTCCATTTTCAGTTAGTGTCCCGTTAAGTCCGTTAGAATTTTCAAAGTTTACATTTTTAGTCCCTGGAGTTGATAGTTTTCATTTATGTCATTTCTAGTCCCTATAGTTTAAGTTTCAGTTTGTGTCACTTTTAGTCCACGTAATTCAAAGTGTAACACCCTAAAAATAGGGATAACAAAAATCCGGAAAACGGACATGTGGTATATAAAATTCGCCATAGCGAGAGCCTCCCAAAAATAGGGAACAAATAAACCTGTTTAATTACAGCTGTAATTTAACGGAAATAGATAACAACCAACTAATCTAATTTCTATAATAGAAAGGAGATTATGTTGGGTCTGAAAGATGCCAAGGATGGATACTACTGCTGAATGTGTTAATACTGCTAGTTCAACATGGTTAATACTTCTGTTGTTAATACTTCTGAAGTTAATACTTCTGAGGTTAATACTTCTGAAGTTAATACTTCTGAGGTTAATACTTCTGAAGTTAATACTTCTGAGGTTAATACTTCTGAGGTTAATACTTCTGTTGTTAATACTTCTGAGGTTAATACTTCTGAGGTTAATGCTGCCAGTTGAAGTTAATGCTGCTCTTCAATATTAATACTGCTGGAGTTACTACTGCTCAGAGTATTAATGCTGCTTATGATTAATACTTCTTATGATTAATACTTCTTATGAGATGAAGATCCGTATGGAGAGGATGACAACTGGATGGACTGAAGATTATGGAAAGCTTGGAGATAATGATGGAAGATATTCTGAAGATATTTTATTAATTGTAATTAGCTTTTATCTTCAGTATATATATAGTATTGTTCAGAATTGTTAGATAACTTTTGTTTTATAGATTGATTCTAAGTTTTTGTTAGAGAGAAAATCAACCTCAAGGCATAGTTCCTAATTCTAGAGAAGTAGAATTCGTCTTGAAAGAGCTTGTTCTTCAAGATTGAGGTTGTGTGTGTAATCTTGTGATTTTAATCATTCAATACAAGTTTACAAGTTGGTAATCATATACACTGTTTGTTTACTGTTCTATTGAATATCAAAGTGTTATTCCGCAAACTTCTTTGATATTGTTTCTGAGTATTCATAATTCTTGTTGAGAATTCGATCCTGACAAGTGGTATCAGAGCAAGTATTCTCAGAAACCTACATTCAAAATCACATCATCATGACTAAAGGTTCAGAGTCTTCAAGCTCAGAAATTCCTACAGAGGTAACATCTAATCTTTGTTCTAAATCCTATATTGAAACTGTTAAAAGGTACAGGGATCACAACCAGACAATGAGTGATGACCTTAAAAGATTAGAGAGAGATATAAAAGACTATGCAAAAATTGTTGAGAGTTTTGAGGAACAGATTAAGAGTTTCCAAGCCAATGAACTCCAACACTCATATGACATCAACTACTGGAAGTGGGAGAAAGATCAGTATGAGTTGAAGCTGAAACAGAAAAAAAAGAAGAGGAGAATGAAAAGATAAAGAGTGAGTTTGAGAAAGCCAAGCTAGATATTGAAAATTTTTCCAATGCTTCTAAAGCAATGGACTCCTTGCTCCAAACTCAAATCCATGACAAACTCAGAAGGGGAATAGGCTATAACACCACACCACCACCATACAACAACAACTACATTCCTCCTATATCAGACTTACTAGAGACCAAGGATAGGAAGGAATTGCCTGTTGGAGCCACTAAGGTAGATCCTTTAGACAAAGTGGTGGTTGAAACAGACTCTGAAGAAGAGAACTCTAGTGAAAAGAGTAAGGAGAACACTGGGAGTGGTGAGATTCCTCTAGAAAATCACGTTATCACCAATGAGGGATGTGGAAAGACTTGGGTCAAATCTAAGGACATAGAGAAGACTGAGGGAAAGTATGAGAAGGTCCATTATAAGCAAACCACAGTTGTGAATCCTGTCCCTTGCAAACAGTGTGCTTGCAATAAATCTGAGTCCCAAAAACATGATAAACCAAGGGGAAATCAGAGAAATTGGAATAACCAGTGGGCACAAAAACAAGGGGTTGATCTGAGTAAAATCAATAGACCAAAACCTTGTTTTATTTGTGGAAAGCTGAATCACCTTGCCAAATACTGTTATTTCAATCCTATTAACCAAATAGTCACTTTTCAAAGACAACCACAAAACTCTTTTGGTTATAGGAATCAGAGAAGGAATCATATGGCTGAGAACAGAGCACCTATAAGATCACATGCTCAGAACAAGTTTGCTAAACCAAAGAAAAATACTCCAAATAAGCCAAGGAGTAATTTAAAGACAAAGAAAGCAAACAACTTTGTTCAAGTTTGGGTTCCAATTGTAAAGAAACCTGTTAGTACTGCTATCCTAGATAGTACTGCTAACAGAAATAGTGCTGCTGCAACCAATACTACTGCTAACAAGGATAGTGCTTCTACTAGTATTAATGTTGCAAAGCCTATAATCTTGACAAAGTATTCCAGCCATGAGATTCCTAAAAAACTCATCCAGACCAAACTGACAGATTATATAAATGAGAAAGGACAACCCAAGACCACTTTGGCTTGGGTTCCCTCAAAGACTAACAGATTTATCAAGTGTGCAGGGCAACCAAAAGCTCAAGAGGAAGAGCATTTGGAATGAAGATAATGGTTGCTCTTGGCACATAACAAGGAACATGGACTGACTTCAAATTATTCAAAAGATTTGATGGAGGACATGTTACTTTTGATCCAGCAGAAGGTAAGAAAAGTGAAAAAGGTATAGTTTCAAAAGATAAAGTAACTTTTGAAAATTTTATGGTATGTTTATCCACTGCTAGAAAATATAATTTTTCTTAAATGATCTTCAATGATCTTGTCTCAAATCTGGACAACAAGAAGAGTTTCTTCATGTATCCCAGATTTGTTCAGACAGTTATCACTACTGAATTGTCGGACATACCTTACTTTGATGGGGTATATGTACCTAAACCCCCTAAAGGCAAGGTTTTCTCAAATATGAGAAGATCTTCTAGGGACTCGGAAGGAGTTGACACCCCATTGTTCTCAACAATGATGGTGGTGTCTCAACCACAAGAAGGTATGGCAGCAGGGTCAAGGCCCTCATTAGACATTCCCACTGCTAGCCAATCCCAACCTTCCCACTCTATATCTATCCCACAGTCCCTACTTCAAAAGCCCACTTCTCCTATTACCCAAACTTACAAAAGGAAACAGGTAAAGAAGGCTCCTTCCCTTCTTGTACCTTCACCCACTCAGCCTTTAATCCCTCTAAGGGAGAATTCTCCTTTAGAGAATATCCAAAGGGAAACCAATAGGGTGTCTCCCAACCCCAAGGAGGTGCTCTCTGAGGTGGAGGAAGAGCATATGGGTGAGAAGGCTGCCACTACTTCTGCTAGCACAGAGAAGGACAGTGGTAACATCTTTAAGACCTTCCCCATGGCAACTTTGGGTGAGAAATCAACCAAAGGTCCCAGGTGCCAAGAAACCAAGGGAGTAGAAGGTGCTTCTGCTAGGCAGAAGATCTCTACTAAAAGATCCAAGGATCCTTTAAAGGTGGTAATCACACCTAAAGGAGGTGAGGATAGTTTAACTACAAAGAATTGATGGATACACTTGGTACAATTAGTCTGAGAGTTCACAATCAAATTATGGAGATAAAAGAGATGAAAAGGTGATCACTTATTATCACTAGCAGATAGATCATATCAAGAAGCTGGTACTGAAAAAGAAGAAAATTAAAGTTTGTATTGATATGAAATCTTATTTTGAGGGGGAGATAAGTAAAGAAGCTGAAACAAAGCAGTAACTACACCAGAAACAGAAAAGAAGATAACAGTAGAATCAGAAAAGAAGATAACAGCAGAAACTGAATCAAGAAGAACTAGAAATTGCAGAAAGTTTTGAAATTATCATAAAGACTCTATGCTGAAGAACTTAACTTCTCAGTTTTGAAAAGTTAAGTTAGGGGAGATTGTTGGGTCTGAAAGATGCCAAGGATGGATACTACTGCTGAATGTGTTAATACTGCTAGTTCAACATGGTTAATACTTCTGAGGTTAATACTTCTGTTGTTAATACCTCTGAGGTTAATACTTCTGTTGTTAATACCTCTGAGGTTAATACTTCTGAGGTTAATACTTCTGAAGTTAATACTTATGAGGTTAATACTTCTGTTGTTAATACTTCTGAAGTTAATACTTCTGAAGTTAATACTTCTGTTGTTAATACTTCTGAGGTTAAATACTTCTGAAGTTAATGATGCCAGTTGAAGTTAATGCTGCTCTTCAATATTAATACTGCTGGAGTTACTACTGCTCAGAGTATTAATGCTGCTTATGATTAATACTTCTTATGAGATGAAGATCCGTATGGAGAGGATGACAGCTGGATGGACTGAAGATTATGGAAACCTTGGAGATAATGATGGAAGATATTCTGAAGATATTTTATTAATTGTAGTTAGCTTTTATCTTCAGTATATATATAGTATTGTTCAGAATTGTTAGATAACTTTTGTTTTATAGATTGATTCTAAGTTTTTGTTAGAGAGAAAATCAACCTCAAGGCATAGTTCCTAATTCTAGAGAAGTAGAATTCGTCTTGAAAGAGCTTGTTCTTCAAGATTGAGGTTGTGTGTGTAATCTTGTGATTTTAATCATTCAATACAAGTTTACAAGTTGGTAATCATATACACTGTTTGTTTACTGTTCTATTGAATATCAAAGTGCTATTCCGCAAACTTCTTTGATATTGTTTCTGAGTATTCATAATTCTTGTTGAGAATTCGATCCTGACAGATTACAAAAAGGGTGTCGTCTATAAACCCAAAGGATGTCTTCACAAAAGTGCGTACCAAATGCACCTTCCCCAAGATCTCACCAAGGACCGACTAAGCCTGCTTAGAAGCGGCACAACTAGAACTTGAGATACACATCGACACCAAACAAGTGTTAGGCCAAAAAGCCTAGTGAGTTGTACAAGCAATAATATTCCAAACAATAGCATAATACTTATCAACAGTTAACAAGAAATTCTCATATGTGGAGTCAATGGGTGAGGCTTATAGCACCAATCAAGTTCCATCCAAAAAGTCGATATACCTTGATGCCAACTACCATGAGTGACATCTGAAAAGTCCAACACATCCGAGGACTACAACCATGGCATTACCTCAAATGGCGGAGGTCTAGGTACATACCTTAACGGTGGCACCCAAGACTATATCCTCCTAGTGTCTACTGACTTGGTTCGTCCAACAATAACGATAATAGGTCTCAAGGCACATAATTCCCAAGGAAAGCCCACAATACCAACCATGGGTACAATATTTAGATCACATGATCCATATTTCATGTATAGTTTCCACATAAGTTCCACACACCCTTGACATGATCAATATAACTAAATTCCACACTTGAATGCATAAGTAATAAACCAGCCAATATCATAACACATTCTTCCTCAAGGGTTTAGGAAAAACACTTACCATCCTAAAGCATCAAATAACCCATTTAATAAAATTAGGTCAAAACCACCCATCCATTATTGAAAACCCACTTATAAGAGGGGTATTTCTCTTTCATTTAAGGCTAAGGGTTCCAAGTAAACCCTTAAGAAACCTCCATCCATATAAAACATGAGTGCTTGACCATACATACATAAACTTCACAAGTATCCAAATAGATTTCATATAAAGATACAATAAAGACATAAAGGAATATAAAAGGATGTGTATCTAGTTTTAACAAGGATTTAGAAACTCACAATCTAGATTTTGGGTTAAAACCTAGAAAATAGCAAAACCTTAGAAATTGATAGATGGAGCCTTGGTTGAGAAGAGTGATGAGCTTGATGAATACTTCAATAAATGATCTTGGATGGTGCTTTGATGAACAATAAATGATCCTACCAACCAAAACCCTAGAAATAAATGTGCAAGGTGTTTGGTTGCTCAAAAGTCGCTTCCCAAATGAGATCTCCCGTTTTCACAATGATTTTTCCCAAAAATGAGGCATCAGGTCAGAATTTAACAGAGGGCTGCACACCGCGGGCGACATTGCCTAGCGACTTTGCCCATGGGCATTGTCGCAGGGACCTGAACCCCTACTGGAATGTTCATGCGACTGTGACCAGGCGACAGTGCTCGTGTCACAGTCGCGGGTCATTGTCGCACAAACACCCCAGGCTACTGAAATCTTCGCGTTTTCTCACGTTCGATGGGCTAGAAGTTCAATAGAGTCCTAGGGGATTTATACCGACCAACAATAGGCATAACTTAGAGTTAAAGTAAAAGTATGATTCAGAATTTACCGGAGGGTACTTACGAGGAATTTTCCGGGCGTTACACAAAGGTTTCAAAGTTTGTCATTTTTGACCCCTGAACTTTAAAGTTTCAATCTTTTGTCAATTTTGACCCCTAAACTTTCAAGTTTCACTCGTTGTCACTTTAGGTCCTTGCACTTTAAAGTTTCATCTTTTGTCAAGTTTAGTCCCTAGACTTTCAAGTTTGGAAGGTAACAATGTCTTATTCTGATTCTCAACAATAAATTTCTGATCTCAAATCCAAGATTGCAGTTCTTGAAGCCAGATTGGAAAACAATTACAAAGTGCTTTTGCAAGTTAATGATGAAAATGCTGACAATTTGAGTTGGGCACAAGGTCTAAAAAGAGAAAAGGAAAAACTTGTTGAAGAAAATGATGTTTTGAAGAAGCAATTTTATGAACTCTCGAAAAAGTTTGAAAAATCAGAGAGTGAGAACGATGCTTATATTCAAAATTATGTTCGTAACTATAATTCAATTATTGCAAAACAAAACGAGTTGATTGAGAGTCTGAAAGAAGCGAAGATGAAGAAAAGTGATCCAACAAGTGCTGAAGCTTCAAAGAAAATATATGAACTTGAACGAAAAGTTGCAGATTTTGAAGCCCGAGAAGAGAATATCTTGGAACTTGAAGAGAAACGGAAAGCTGCAGAGAGTGAAAATCTTGATCTAAAGAAAAGGCTTATTGTTTTTGAAAAAGAAAAAGTTGATTTCTCAATTGAAAGAAAGATTTTTTATATTTCTAGGAACATTTTTGACGAAAGAAAAACCTTTGAGCTTAAGCATGCTAAACTTTCAAAACAAATTTATGATTTTGAAAAGATTTTGATAATTGATAAAGATACTTTTGAGAAAGAAATAAAATCTTTTGAGAGTGAAAAGAAAGTGCTCGAAAAGAATAATGTTGCAATTTTTAAAGAGATATCTGATAAACACAACAATATAGAAAAAAACTTTAAAAGTGAAAGGAAGATTTTCGAAACAGAAATTCATAAGTTTTCACAAAAATTATCTGGATTAGCAACAAATATTTTGATAAAGCTGAAGATAAAATCTTATATACAAAAACAACTTGATTTAATTCTCGAAGAAATAAATGTTTTATCTGCAAAAGTCAAGGAACTTGAAGAATTTAAAGTTGATTTATTTGAACAAGTCAGTCCCGATACTGTTGTTCAGTCTCCTTATTCTTCAAGTTCAACTTCTACAACTATTTCTTCGCAGAGTTCTATCAAAGCAAATGAATTTTAAAAAGATCGGATTTGTCCTTCCAATCTTTTATATAATTCTGTTGTTGATAATACATATAATCAAGTGTTTCGAAAAGTCAAGATGGTTTAGAGAAAGAAATCAACTATATAAGACAATGATGGAAACAAGTCTCATAAATCTCCTGTAGTTGATACAAAGTCATTTATTTCCAAGACTGATACACCTACTTATGTCTATTCTACAGCGAAGTTGATCAGTCTAAACCGAGCAAAGATCTGTTGCACTCATTGTGTAAAGAATGACTTTGTGGATTCAAGGTATGTGAATAGATGGTATGTTACATGTAGTATCACCGGTCCTTACTTTCATAGTTTCAAAGCTAAGACATCTAACCACCAAGGATCCATCAGAGCATGGATACCAAAATCTGTCTAATCTGTTTTGCAGGAATGTCATGTGTGATTTAATTTAGATTATTCACTCCATATGACCAACAATCAAAGGTTATGCCAACTTTTGAGGGGAGTACAATTTAAAAAAAAAGAGAAAAAAAATATTCATTAATATTGACTTCTGATTACATCCAATCAGAACTCGTACTTCAATGGGTACTTCAATGCTTTATTTTGGTAAGCTAAATGAGTGTTAGGGCTTATAAAGTTTCTATCAATCCAGAGCCAGAAGGACCTACCCAAGAAACACATCCCTTTCATAGATATCAGTGAGGTTTCTGAACTTCATATTCATCTTACTGTGTCTATTGATTTCTAACTTTCATAGATATCAATGATGATTATATTTCTTTCACACATGCACGAATCTTTGTGATTCCAATTGCATATCTTTGTGATACTGCCGAAACAGTTTGAGAAGCATAAATTTTTAAAATTTTACTTCGGTGATAATTGGAATTCTTATAAGAGATACCTCGTTGCCAAATCTGAAAATAGGCCACACAAGTATTTTAATTGTTGTCATAACAGTTACTATTTTGTTTCTGTGTTAGTTGATTACCCCATATTGGATAATTAACCATTTTTATCTGATATTTTGCTACTCATCCGATTAGTATTTGAACATACATGATGCTCAAAATTCTTCTAATCATCATGAGGGGGAAAATACAATAACAAAGACACAAGTTTCAAAGACAGATTATCATGTTGAGGGGGAGTTAAAAAGCGGAAGGGGAGCAACATTATCTTAGTTTCTTAAATCTGAGATTGAAAAGCCATGGATTTCAAGATTGATTCAAGTGGTTCTTCTATTCCTCATCAAGTGATGTTTGCTACAAGTTGATTCCTTCTACGAGCATATTGGTTATACAAGTTCTTAAGCTGAAAGTCAATTCAACTCGAGGTTCAGAGACAGATTCTTTGTTTTTAAACTGAAGTTGCACTGTGGAATGTCATGTAACTTGCACATTATATTTCTTGTGTGCTGATCTGATGTGTTGAGTTTCTATAGTTGAAAGCTGCTCAATTGTGCATTCAGTCGAGACTATGATTACAAAGTTGAATTGTTGGGAACTAAAGAAAAGATCAAGTATGGTTAATGCTGCTGATTCAGATTACTACTGCTAGTGTTATTCAAGGTTAATACTGCTGAGTATTACTACTGCTAGTAGAATTAATACTGCTAGTCAAAGTTAGTGTTGCTTGAACAAAGTTAGTACTGCTTAGCTAGTTAGTACTGCTAGTAGTTAGTGCTGCTTAGTAGTTAATGCTGCTAGAAGAAGTTAATGCTGCTGAGCATAGTTAGTGCTTCTTAAGAGATCCGGATGGAAAGAATGACAGCTGGATAAACTGAAGATTATGGAAGCTTAGAGATATACATGGAAGATATACTGAAGATTTGTTTATTTATTGTAATTATCTTTTGATTAGTATATGAATAGAATATATAGAATAGATAGATAACTTTTGATAATCATTCATTCTAAGTTATAGAGAGAAATCAACCTCAAGGCATAGATCCTAATTCTAGAGAAGTAGAATTCGTATTGGTGAGCCTGTTCATCAATATTGAGGTTGAGCGTGTAATCTTGTAACTTCAAAGCATTCAATACAAGTTTACAGTTTGTTATTCATATTTTACTGTGTGTTGATTTACTATTTCATTGAATATCAAAGTGTTATTCCGCAAACGTCTTTGATATTGTTTCTGAGAATTAATTCTTGTTAAGAATTCGATCCTGACAAGTGGTATCAAAGCTAAACTCTCTCAGAAACATCTAGTCATCATGGAAAATCTTGCAGAATCAAGCAGTACTCTGATCTCAAAGGTTCCAATGCTTAGACCCAATGAATTCGATATGTGGAAGATCAGAATCAAGCAGTACATACTCCTTACTGACTATTCTATGTGGGACATCATAGAGAATGGTCCTTCTGAAGAAGGAAAGATTGGTGCAGATGGAAAGAGAACACCACCAAAAACTGATGCAGACAGAAAGATCAGACAGACAGAGATGAAAGCCTTGAGCACCTTGCTCTTGGCTAATCCCAATGAATATCAACATCAGTTCTGTAACTGCACTGATGCAGAGATGCTCTGGAATGCTCTGGAGAAGAGATTCTCTGGTACCAAAAGTAACAAGAGAAATCAGAAAGCCATTATGAAGCAACAATATGAGAACTTTATGTCAACCAAGAATGAGTCCATGACTCAAACTTTTGACAGGTTCAACAAAATTATTGGTGAACTAGCCACAGTGGGAGTACAAATTGATCAAGATGATCTGAACAGAAAGTTTCTAAGGTCCTTGAGTGATGAATGGACCATGTATACTGTGTCTTTCAGACAGAATGATCAACTGGAAGAAAAGGAACTTGATGATCTCTATAATGATCTAAGAGTTTTTGAATCTGAGGTATAGGCCAAAAAGAGGCCTTCTGGGTTTGTTCACAATGCTGCACTCCTCTCAGCATCAACTGATTCTACATCCAACCCTGAATCAGTTAGTGCTGCAAATGGAACAAACCAAGAGAAAGGCACTGAAACTGTGTTTGAGGCCTTTCTGGCAAGTCATGGAAACTCTTCTCTCATTAATGATGACTTGGAACAACTCCATCCAGATGATCTTGAAGAGATGGACATTAAATGGCAGATGGCCATGCTCTCCATGAGAGTTAAAAAGTTCATCAAAAGAACTGGGAGGAACAACTTCTCCCAAAGAAGAGAAGATGGAGCAGGATTTGACAAGTCTAAGGTGGAATGCTACAAATGCCATCAAAAGGGACACTTTGCTAGAGAATGCAGAAGTGGAATGTCTCAGAATAACAACCACCAACAAGCTCAATCTGGAAGCTTCAATAATAATAGAAACTCTGCACAAGCTCTTGTCTCTCAACAAGGGATGGGGTTTGATTGGAGTGATCAAGCTGAAGAGGCCATCCAGAATCAAGCTCTATTGGCAGAGGTGTCCGATCTCCCAACAGAGGTAACTTCCAATCTTTGTACTCAAAATTGCATTAACACTGTTAAAAGGTATAGGGATCACAACCAGAACATGAGTGATGACCTTAAAAGATTGGAAAAAGACATAAAAGATTATGTGAGGATTGTTGAGAGATTTGAAGTGCAGATTAAGGGTTTTCAAGCTAATGAGCTTCAACACTCTTATGACACAAATTACTGGAAGTGGGAGAAGAAGGACTTAGAGCTTCAACTGACCAGATCTAAAGAAGAGAGTGAAAAGCTAAGAGGAGAGCTAGCTAAAGTCAAACTTGATGTAGAAAAGTTTTCTAATGCTTCCAAAGCAATGGATTCTTTGTTACAAACTCAGATTCATGATAACCTGAGAAGAGGAATAGGGTACAATAACACACCACCACCCTATAACAACAACTACATCCCTCCTAGTTCAGATTTGTTAGAAACAAAGGATAGGAAGGATCTACCTAAGGGAGCAACTGAAATAGATCCCTTAGATAAAGTGGTTGTTAAGGATAACACTGAGAAAGAAGTTGTCAAGGATAAAAACAATACTGTGAGTGGTGAGATTCCTATAGAAAACCACATAATCACCAATGAGGGATGTGGAAAGCACTGGATCAAGTCCAAAGAGATAGAAAAGACTGAGGGAAAGAACAAGAAGGTTCACTATAAGCAGACCACTGTTGTGAACCCTATCCCTTGCAAGCAGTGTGCATGCAATAAATCTGAGCCCCAAAAACATGATAAACCAAGGGGAAATAAGAGAAACTGGAACAATCAATGGGCACAAAAACAAGGGGTTGATCTGAAAAAAAGTAATAGACCAAAACCCTGTTTTATCTGTGGAAAGTTGAACCACATTGCCAAATACTGCTACTTTAATCCTATGAACCAAAGGATGAATTTTCAAAGACTAACTCAAAAATCCTTTGGTTATAGGAAGAAAGAAAAGAACCATGTGGCTAAGAAAGTTGTTAAAACTAAAAGCCACATGAAGAAACATAATATGGAAGATAATGTCAAGATGTGGATTCCAAAATGTACTAAAACTGTTAGTACTGCTATTACAAATAGTGCTGCTAACAGTGATAGTACTGCTAGAAGCAATACTGCTGCTAGCAATGTTAGTACTGCTGACATTGTTAGTACTTCTATAAATGTTAATACTGCTAACTCTGTTAGTGCTGCCAACAAGGTTAATACTGCCAAACCTGTTAGTACTGCTAACTCTGTTAGTACTTCTAAAGATAGTGCTGCTTCTAGTATTAGTGCTGCTAAGCCAATAATCTTGACAAAGTATTCAAATACTAAGTGTTCTGATTTTAAAAATCTTGTCAAGAAAGAATGCAAGTATTTTGATGAGAAAGGGGTACCCAAGACCACTTTGGCTTGGGTTCCTAATTCATACTAACTGATTTATTTTATGTGCAGGGCAACCAACAGCTCAAGGGAAAGAGCATATGGCATGTTGATAGTGGTTGCTCTAGGCACATGACAGGTAACATGTCATGCCTACAGGATTTCAAGCATATCAATGGAGGACATGTTGCATTTGGAGATAATCTTACTGGTGGTAAGATAAGTGGAAAAGGTAATGTCACCAAAGGTAAGATGACATTTGAGGATGTCTACTATGTTGATCAATTGAAATACAACCTGTTAAGTGTATCACAGGTTTGTGACAAACAACATAGTATATTATTTACAAATACTGAGTGTATGATCCTTGCTCCAGGGTTCAAGGTAGTTGATGAAAGCATGATAGTACTTAGAACTCCAAGAAAGGATAATGTTTACTGTCTAGATATGGACAATGTTGATAGTGATTCATCTCTAAATTGCCTTGTTTCAAAAGCTTCTGTAGATGAATCCTCTCTTTGGCACAGAAGGATGTGTCACATGAATTTTAAGACTATGAACAAACTTGTTAAAAACAACCTTGTAAGAGGTTTACCATCTAAAGTCTTTTCATGTGATGATCATTGTGTTGCTTGTCTTAAAGGCAAACAACATAAAACTTCTCATAAGACCAAAGAGATAAACTCTATTTCTTCTTGTCTCCAGTTATTGCATATGGATCTGTTTGATCCTACAAGTGTTATGAGTATTGGCAAGAAATCTTACTGCTTGGTTATTGTTGAAGATTACTCAAGATTTACTTGGGTATATTTTCTAAGGACTAAGGATGAGACAAGTGGACTGATCAAATCCTTTATCCTAAGAATTGAAAACCAAACTAATCAAAAAGTAAAAATCATTAGATCAGATAATGGGACTGAGTTTAAAAATCTTGATCTAAACACCTTTTGTGAAGAAAAAGGCATTGAGAGACAATATAGTGCTCCTAGGACTCCTCAACAGAATGGTGTTGCTGAAAGAAGAAATAGGACACTAATAGAGGCTGCTAGATCTCTGTTGGCTGATTCAAAACTGCCAATTACCTTCTGGGCTGAAGCAGTTAATACTGCTTGTTATGTCCAAAACAGAGCTCTAGTGGTCAAGCAAAAGAACAAGACTCCCTATGAGCTTTTAAATAAAAGAAAACCCTTTATTGGATTTTTCAAACCTTTTGGGTGTCCTTATACCATTCTCAATACCAAAACTCACTTAGGTAAGTTTGATAGCAAAGCAGATGATGGATTTCTTGTTGGTTACTCATCTCAGAGTAAGGCCTACAGAGTGTTTAATTCTTCTTCTAGAATAATTGAAGAAAGTGACAATGTCAAATGCAATGAGAACACCAAATCCTATTGGGTCTGGTCCTCAGTGGCTATTTGACATTGATTCACTAACTAACTCTTTTGGTTTCAGTAGTGATGATTATACAGGTTCAGGATGTGGAGGATCAGGGACTACACAAGTTCAAGAAACTATACCTAAATCTGTGATCTTTCCCATACCCACAGTGGATTCTGTTGAAAACTGTGACAAGGAACCATCTGCTGGATCAAGTCAGAGTGAAGAAGAAAATAGAGATGAGGAGACCCAAGAGAATAAAGAATCAGAAGTGGCTGCTGAAAACACTTCAGTTGAGTTAAATGACTCTAATCTAGAAGTAGGACTCAATGAAGAACCTAGTCAGAACACCAGAGTTCAAAAGAATCATCCTCCACAACTGGTAATAGGAGATATATCTTCTCCTATGATGACTAGACATCAAAGCAGGCTTCAAGAAATGCAAGATCAACAGCATACAGTGCTTTCTTGCTTTCTATCCCAGCTTGAGCCTAAAAAGGCACATGATGCTATGAAAGAATCCAGCTGGATAGAAGCAATGCAAGAAGAACTGTTACAGTTCAAGCTACAAGATGTATGGGATCTAGTAGACCTTCCTAAAGGTCACAGAGCAATTGGCACAAAGTGGATCTTTAGAAACAAGAGAGATGAAAGAGGAATTGTCATAAGGAACAAAGCAAGGCTGGTGGCTCAAGGGTATACTCAAGAAGAGGGTATAGATTATGAAGAAGTTTTTGCACCTGTGGCTAGGATAGAAGCAATCAGATTATTCCTAGCCTATGCTTCTTACATGAATTTCAAAGTCTATCAAATGGATGTAAAAAGTGCGTTTCTCTATGGCTCAATTGAAGAAGAGGTATATGTCTGTCAACCACCAGGGTTTGAAAATCCAAGCTATCCAGACAGGGTATACAAATTGAAGAAAGCTCTTTATGGACTGCATCAAGCTCCAAAAGCATGGTATGACACTCTGTCATCCTATCTCTTGGAAAATGGCTTTGAAAGAGGAGTCATTGATAAGACTTTATTTATCAAGAGAAAGAAGAAGGAGATCTTGCTGGTCCAAATCTATGTTGATGACATTATCTTTGGATCCACAAGAGACAGCATGTGCAAGGAGTTTGAGGACCTAATGCATCAAAGGTTTAAAATGAGTTCCATGGGGGGAACTTACTTTCTTCCTTGGACTCCAAGTTCAACAGAAGTCAGATGGCATCTTCATCTGTCAATCCAAGTATGTGCAGGACATTCTAACCAAGTTTGGCTTCTCAAATTCAAAACCTGCCAGCACACCTATGGAGACACACAAGCAGATAACAGCAGATCTTGAGGGGGAGGATATGGATGTGCATCTTTATAGATCCATGATTGGCTCTCTCATGTATCTCACAACATCAAGGCCAGATATAATGTTTCCAGTCTGTGTTTGTGCAAGATTCCAAGTTAGGCCAAAGCAATCTCACTTTCAAGCTGTTAAGAGGATATTCAGATATCTCAAAGGGCAACCCAGATTGGGACTTTGGTATCCTCATGACTCATCCTTTGACCTAATAGCATAATCAGACAGTGATCTAGGTGGGGCAAACTTGGACAGAAAATCTATTTCTGGAGGATGTCAGTTTTTGGGTGCTAGACTAGTTTCATGGCAGTGCAAGAAACAAACCACAATGTCCACATCTACAACAGAGGCAGAGTACATAGCAGCTGCAAGTTGCTGTTCTCAAGTCTTATGGATTCAGAATCAAATGCTGGACTATGGGGTAACCTTTCTACACACTCCCATTTTTATTGATAATAGCAGTGCTATCAGCATTGTGAATAATCCTGTCAAGCACTCTAAAACAAAGCACATTGAGATCAGGTATCACTTCATAAGAGACTGTAATGAAAAGTAACTTGTTCAAGTTGTAAAAGTTCATACTGACAACCAGTTTGCTGATCTATTCACCAAAGCTTTTGATGTGGGTAGATTCACTTTCTTGGTAACAAGTGTGGGAATGATCAACTCTGAATAAGCATTCTCTCAAAAAGTGGTTAAATATCTGAATATTATAGATTCTTGGTGTTACTAATCTTCCTTTGCAGGGCATACTTAGCAGTACTCAATTCAGCCTAAGCTTCAAAGAGTAAGTTAGTTAATACTGCTAGTGGTTAATACTGCTAGTCAGTTAATCTGCTCGCAGTTAATACTGCTAGTCAGTTAATACTGCTAGTCAGTTAATACTGCTCGCAGTTAATACTGCTCGCAGTTAATACTGCTAGGTAGTTAATACTGCTCGCAGTTAATACTGCTCGCAATTAATACTGCTCGCAGTTAATACTGCTAGTTAGTTAATACTGCTAGTAGTTAATACTGCTCGCGGTTAATACTGCTTGTCCGTTAATACTGCTCTAGGTTAATACTGCTTATGTTCCGAATACTATAAATACCCTTTGCCCGCCTAAACGTTCATAACGACTCTTTGCATACTGTTCACTTGCGCTCTAAACCTTTTTCTCTCAAGTACAAAGTCTTTCAGGCAAGAACATCCCAGTTCAATGGCATCCATGGCATTCATCGACGAGCACAATGAAATCGCGATGCTACAGAAGCCCAAACAGGCCGCTGGGTTCCACCAGATTGTGGATTTCCTCAAGTCAAGCCATATAGCTCATGCTCTTACTATTGCTCCTACAATCTATATCGAGCATCAAAAGCAGTTCTGGGCTAATGCCACCATTGTTGCTGAGAATGGTGTGCAGATGATCAAGACAAGGGTGTGTGACCAACCCTTATCAGTTACTGAAGAAGTTATTCGCATCAGTCTACGTCTAGACGATGCCTCTGGTATAACTTCTATCCCAAATGATGAACTGTTCTCTTCCCTTGCAAGAATGGGGTATGGAGGCCCGTTGGGTGTGTTTAAGTTTTCAAAAGCTAAATTCTCACCCCAATGGCGTTTTTTTGTTCATACCTTGATGCATTGCATCTCTAAAAAGACTACTGGATGGAGTGAGTTCAGCAGTCCCATTGTTTATGCTTTGGTCTGTTTGGCCACTGCCAGAAGGTACAATTTTTCACAAATGATTTTCAGTGATCTTGTATCAAACATGGGAAACAAAAAGAGTTTCTTTATATACCCCAGGTTTGTTCAAGAAGTTATTACTCATGAAGTGACGGATATACCTCAACCTGTTGGGGTATATGTACCTAAACCCCCCAAAGGCAAGGTTTTCTCAAATATGAGAAGATCTGCTGGGGACTCGGAAGGAGTTGACACCCTATTGTTCTCTACAATGATGGTGGTGTCCCAAACCACTGAAGGTATGGCAGCAGGGTCAAGGCCCCCATTAGACCATCCTACTGCTAGCCAATCCCAACCTTCCCACTCAAAATCTATCCCCCAGTCCCTTCTTGAAAAACCAACCTCTCATATCACCCAAACTTACAAGAGGAAACAGGTAAAGAAGGCTCATTCCCTTCTTGTACCATCATCTCCCAAGCCTTTAAGCCCTCTAAGGGAGAATTCTCCTTTAGGGAATATCCATAGGGAAACCAAAGGGGTGTCTCCCAACCCCAAGGAGGTGCTCTCTGAGGAGGAGGAAGAGCATATGGGTGATGAGGCTGCCACTACTCCTGCTAGCACAGAGGAGGAAAGTGGTAACATCAATAAGACCTCCCCCATGGCAACTTTGAATGAGCAATCATTCGAAGGTCCCTGGTGCCAAGAAACCACGGGGGTGGATAGTGCTTCTGCTAGGCAGAAGACTTCCACTAATAAAAGATCCAATGATCCTTCAAAGGAGGGTAACACTTCTAGAGAAGGTGAGGACAGATATGACTATCTTGAATTGATGGACACAATGGCAAACATCAACAGGGATGTGATCAACCAAGGAAAAGATATTGAAGAGCTGAAACTAATAGTTCTGTCTCAACAAGCTCAGATTTCCAAACTGAAGAATATGGTAAGGAGATTGCTACAGAAAAAGAAGAGGAGGCAGTTTGTGCTAAAGAGAAGGGAACCAGTATCTGATGCTCCCAAAAAGGGGGAGTCAGAGGCTGAAGATAACTTGGAAGAGGAAAAAGAGAAAGTTGTGTTTGAGGGGGAGAATAATGGGGAGAAACACAATGTTGAGGGGGAGATAGAAGCAGAAACTGAAAGAAATTCAGAACAAGCAGCAGTAAGTGAACAAGCAGCAGAAACCATTAATGCTGCTAGTACAAGTGCAGAAGCACAGATGGTTACTACTGCTGACATGATCAAAGCAGCAGAAACAGTGAAGGATGTACTAACAGAGCTGGAAATTGCAGAAACTCTAATCAAAGCAAAACATGATACTCCCAAGGTCACTTCAAAGGCCAAAGGAGTTATCATAAACGAAAGAGGTGATGTTGCAAGGAAATCCAGGTCTGAGAAGGTGATAAGCAAAGAAAAGGGTAAAGCAAAGCTAGTTGATTCAGAATCTGACCAACCAATGAAAAGGCAAAAGTTGATTGAGGCAGATGAAGCTTTGGCAAGAAAGTTACAAGCTGAATTGGAACAAGCAGAAAATGTTCAAGTGGAAAAAGACAGAGAGATAGCAAAAGCAATGGCTGCAGAGCTGAATAAAGCCAATCAACAGAGTCTGGCAACTGAAATGGCTAAAAAGAAAGTAACATCTCTAAGGAAGATTGGAGAATTCAAAATGGGTGCAAAGAAGAAGAGACAACCCTCAAAGACATTCCTTGGTACCCAAGAGAGAAACAAGATGATCACTTTCCTCAAGGGTGCTGTAGGAGTTAAAAAGGAAATGTTTTCAAAGATGTCTTTTGAGAAAATCAAAGGACTATATGATGCAGAAATGAAAAAGATTCAAGAGAATGACACTGCAAGGGTGGAAATGGAGAAAAGGATGAAGGAGAGCAATGACTTTGAAATACAAAAGCCTTTTCCTGATGAGCAAGAAACTCCAAAGAAAGAGGCTACTCTTGGTGAAAGTCTAAGGACTTTAAAGAGAACAAAGATGATGGCTAGGAGAAAGTCAATCAAAAAGCCTAGAATAGCTGAAGGAGAGGCTGAGAAAGTTGTTGAAGAAGAAGAGGCACCTGAGTCATCTAAACAGAAAGAGCCATCAAACTCAGATGATGTGAATTTGTACATGGTAGTGATGGACAAAGTTCCTGAACCAATTTCAGCAGAACCTGTTGGTATAAAGCCTCCTGAAGTCATTCACTGGGATACATTGACTGTGGATGGAAAGGAATACATAAGACTGAAAAGGAAGGATGAAAAGTATGAGGTGTTCAACACTTGGGCGAAAATTGTCAGAACATGCTCTAGGTCAGATCTTGAAGAGATGTTTGAAATAGGAATGAAGTTGTATGCAGATCTACTAAAAGCTCCAGAGATTTCAATTACAAAACTAGTAATGGAGTATCTGTGTATGATGTTCAAACCTGAAGAAGTAGAGCATGTGATCAAGAATGTCTTCAAGTCAGTCAACAGTTGGACTCTATATGAAACTAGTGGAGTATATACAGTGACTTTGGATCTGAATCATACTGAATACTTCCTAGTGGATAGAGTGTATAATCATAGCAGATTAAAGCTTCATGCCATGCTGAAGAAAAAGCTAGGGTGCATTCCAGATTCAGAGATGGCTAAATACTTGATTCAAAGAACAATTAATCAGAGTTTAGGATTGGATGCAAATACTGGAATGTAGGCCATCATGAAGTTTTGGGAGCATCTTGAAGAATATCTGAAGAACTTGACTTCTTGTCCTAAAAGTCAAGTTAGGGGGAGATTGTTGGGAACTAAAGAAAAGATCAAGTATGGTTAATGCTGCTGATTCAGATTACTACTGCTAGTGTTATTCAAGGTTAATACTGCTGAGTATTACTACTGCTAGTAGAATTAATACTGCTAGTCAAAGTTAGTGCTGCTTGAACAAAGTTAGTACTGCTTAGCTAGTTAGTACTGCTAGTAGTTAGTGCTGCTTAGTAGTTAATGCTGCTAGAAGAAGTTAATGCTGCTGAGCATAGTTAGTGCTGCTTAAGAGATCCGGATGGAAAGAATGACAGCTGGATAAACTGAAGATTATGGAAGCTTAGAGATATACATGGAAGATATACTGAAGATTTGTTTATTTATTGTAATTATCTTTTGATTAGTATATGAATAGAATATATAGAATAGATAGATAACTTTTGATAATCATTCATTCTAAGTTATAGAGAGAAATCAACCTCAAGGCATAGATCCTAATTCTAGAGAAGTAGAATTCGTATTGGTGAGCCTGTTCATCAATATTGAGGTTGAGTGTGTAATCTTGTAACTTCAAAGCATTCAATACAAGTTTACAGTTTGTTATTCATATTTTACTGTGTGTTGATTTACTGTTTCATTGAATATCAAAGTGTTATTTCGCAAACTTCTTTGATATTGTTTCTGAGAATTAATTCTTGTTAAGAATTCGATCCTGACATGAATCTATGAAGACCAAGAGCTTTGTTCAAGGGGGAGCTTGGAATGGCATGAAGACAAAAAACACTAAAGTTTTTCAGAGATTCAAGAGGGAGAGAAGATCAAGAAATGAAGATTTCAAGAAGATAAATCATTTATACAACTTTAGGGGGGAGATTGTTAGGACTGAAAGTCCTAGTGCGTGGAAAATTATATAAAATATTTATAGAGTTTAATTGTTTTATTTTAAAGCATTGTAAAATCCTTAATTGTTATTGGGATTTGTCTTGTTTAATGGGTCTTGGTCTTTAGGTTTAGGCCCTTTGTATTTAAGGTTTATTTTGTATGAGATTAGGGTTAAGAGGTTGAATGGTCAGTTTAGGTTTACACATATTTCACTATTTCAGTCAATTCTCTCTGTAAACTTTTTGAGCTTTTTCGATAAATACAATCATATGACCATAGTTGATGAAATATATTGATTGTTCTTCATTGATTTGATCATTACACTTGCAAATTGGGATTCACAATTATACATTAAATTATGCATTTTTTTGGGCAAAAGGTTGATACCGACAACCCTGACCGGTCCAATATCTAACTCTGCCTACTTGGGCATCCGTATGAGGGGGCATTTTGAGGCTCACTCAGCGGTTGTGAGTAGCAGGGGGGCCTAGACTCGAACCCAATACCTATTAATTATTGGGCAAGTCTCCCCACCCCATTGACAACTGAGCTACACGCCATAGACATTAAATTATGCATTTTTAATTTTATAAGACTAAATCATTTTACATTCTTCACTTTAAACTTAATGCAACTACGTACCCACTTCTGCTGTCCCTACAATAATTATTAAGATTCTAAGAGTCAACAACATAATGAAGATGAAATATATATATATTTTTTTGATTTGGATCTAAATCTTCCATGTGATATATAATTCTTAAAAGACTATCAAATATCATGTTTAATTTTCTCTAAAAAAATTAAATACAAGGCTTTGGATAAAATAATAGTTTCAATATATTTGGCAAGTAAAACAGTATTTAAAATATTATTTTTTAATCTTATGATTAAATTATATATCCAAATAATGGTAGGAAGTAGGGACGTGCATGTTCATATATTATAAAAAGGCCACGCCATCATTTTTTATGCCTTTTTAATAGCTTTTTAATGCTATTATTTAAATTAAACATTTATTAGTATATTACTATCTCCTTTGCAAAATAAAGATACACAATAGAAATAATACACAAATTACATGGATAATTATTACGTTTTTCAGCTTATCAAAATGACAATTTTATCCTTGACTAATGTATCTATTTTATTAAACCCTTAAATATTTAATATTAATTAAGGATGGATTTAAAATTTGTTATTTATTTTTGAAAATAAATATTTATGTTGTAACAAATACATAAAAATATGGATATTTCTTTTGAAATGCAATATAATTATTTTATACGATGGTCATGGAGTATATAATTATTGCATAAGCCCAATGGGCTACTATGGAGATGGATTAAATGAGATTTACCTTTGGGCTATGCTTATAACATCACTTAGAAAAAGCTAAAGTTACAAAATTAGTTCATAAGTTTAATTCCTTCATAAATTCTATAATTTCAAGTGTCTACTAGATTACTTTATAAGGCTTAATTTTATAGGAATAATATTTATGTATCCTATCTAAAAGTGTTATAATAAGTTTATATAATGTTTTTGACGTCTTAGAAAAGTTTTTATAACACTTTTGAAACAAAAGGTCATATAAATTCTTTTGTAAGACAGTATTTGAAAAAATATATTATAAAAGAAGTGTTCTAGAAAAAAAAAATGTGTTTTTAGGACACCAAAAATTCCAGAGTGTCATAATAAATTACTTTACAAACTTAAATTTATAGGGTCAAACATTTGTGTGTCTTATCTAAAGGTGTTGTAATAAGTTTATATAACGTTTTTGTATGGCTTAAAAAACTTTTTAGGACACTTTTCAAACAAAACGCTGTATTAGTCTTTTTATAGGACACTATTTAAAAAAGTCTTATAAAAGAAGTGTCTTATAAAAAGATGTATTTATAGGACACTTTTGAAAAAGTGCCGTATAAAAGGACTAATATGACACTTTGTTTCAAAAGTGTTTTAGAAAGTTCGTTAAGACATTCAAAGACATCTTACAAATTTATTACCACATTTTTATATAGGACACACAAATGTTTAGCCTTATAAATTAAAAGTACTATAAAGTAGTATGTTAGAGCACATAAACACTTTTAGCATCCTATAAACTCGATTTTGTTGTAGTGTGTGAAAGTACTTTCCGAAAAGGCAAGTACTTGTATATAGAGGCCTCGAGCTTGAAGTCAATCCCGAACTTATTCTTGGTCAAATTGATGCATGAAACACCATGGTTGACACCTTCACTCTCTTTCGTTCGATCTTTTCATTTGGATCCACCAGGCAACTCTGATGAGTATCAGAGACAAGAAGACGAAAATATCTTTAACTTTTACGAAGACAGTAGACAGACATTAAAGAATGTACGAAATCTAATACAAATTACATACATGAAGACGTATTGTGTAATAAATGAAGGTCAAAAACTAATCCATAATTTATATTTTATATTATTTGTATTGACTTCAACAAATAATTAATTAACCATTATATAAAAAGAATTTATAAAATAACTTTTATTAAAAAAAATAAGGCAAGTTCAAACAATAATAAAAAAATGTTTCAAAAACTAAGTAGCTACTTATTCCATATATTATTTATAGTAAATAAACCTAAAAAAACTCATAAATATTATTAATCATGAACAATACTTGAAATATGTGGCTCCTCGGTTTTTAAAATGCTTAGAGTTCACATTTGAAGCTGAAATAAAAGAAAAGAAGAAGAATGTGGACTGATTGACACCATATGATCCATATAAAACGCTTTTTCGACCGTATAAAAGGAGTACAATATGATTTAGGATCAGCCCATTAAAGAAGAGGTTCAAGCTTGTTTTTATCATATTTTATACACCTTCGTAGAAACTATACTAAGGGGTTGCTTGTTTACTTCTTAATGGTTCCATTAAGAGACAAACTTTGAATCACTAAGGGGTTGTTTGTTTACATCTTAATGGTTCCATTAAGAGGCAACCTGTGAATCGCTAAGAGGTAAATCTTGTTTGGCAAAAAAAAAGGACTGCCTCTTAATGGTTCCAAAATCCTCTTAATGATTTTGTATCTTGGTCCTCCCTTAACCCTTAAGAGTCCTGATTTTATTATGAACAATTAGCAAACAACCATATTTCATTTTATACTATATCATAAAAACCTCTTAATTATTCAGACCACTTATCCATTCTGCACTAAACCATTCAATAACTGCCAAACAACTCATAAGAGGTAAATCTTGTTTGGCAAAAAAATGGATTGTCTCTTAATGGTTCCAAAATCCTCTGAATGATTTTGTATCATTAACCATTAAGCGTCTTGATTTCATTATAAACAATTAGCAAACAACCATATTTCATTTTACACTATATCATGAAAACCTCTTAATCATTCAGACCACTTAATCATTTTGCACTAAACCATTCAGCAACTGTCAAACATCCCCTAAGATACTAACTTTGATTTTATTCATATCTTAAATAACCAAATTTTAAAATCTTATTTTAGGATATATAAGTGAGCTTAAGAAACAAATTAGAAACTCGGTGATCCGTTGAACATTCACGATTTAATAATGTGACATTTTTACTGATTATGATATGAAAATTTTTCATCATAAGTTAAAGATAAAATACTCTTTTTTTTATTCTTTTAAATATCTAAATATACTCTTTCAAATAACAAATATGAAAAAACATGTATAACAAAATTAATATATCAAATATCTTAACAACTGATATTGGACAAACATATAAATTTGAATTAAGATCTTCTTAAAACATAACACTCCATTTATTTAAAAAAAATTACCTATCATAAATTTTTAGGTAAATTGCATTTTTTTTTCGTCCCTAAATTTTGTAGGTTTTGACAAAATTTGTCTCTAAAATTCTTTTATTCAAAATTTGTATCTCACGTTTAAAAAAACGGATTTCGTCCCTCCGTTTAAAGCCTATTAAGTTTTTTTTTGTTAACTTCGGTTAATGAGAGGTATTTTGGTCTTTTTACTATTTCATGTATTCTTCTTATAAAAAAAAATGAAATTATTAAATTTACATATTAGATGTATTTTATATTATTTGACCGTTTATTTTTCTTTCCTACTCTCTCATCGTTACACCCCCTGGCCTGGAACTTCGACCACCACACCACCATTATCAAAATCCTAGCTCAAAGCTAAACCCTAAATTCTAAATCGAAATCATATACTCCATGTTAATTTCTTCATTGATGCATCTGTTCACATCCTCATATTCATCGTTGCTTTTGTTCTTTCCTTATGTCCAAACTCGTAAACATCCCCTATCCCCTTCTCCAATGAGCAGTGAGCGGAGGTGTGATATTGTCGTTGTTGGGCTTTAATGCTCTTGTGCATTTTGATGCCTACATTCGTCGTAATGGTGAGGGCTTACAAATATGGGTTTTGATGCTTCTATGAGGCGCCAAATATATGATGTTTCTCTAGGAGAAATTACAACGGTAGGTGGTGGGTTATTGAGTCCAGTTGATTCCCAAAAGGATGTAACTCTTCTTTCATTGCTCTCATTCTGAAAGTCCATGGTGCTAAATATGTTAGACTATAGGCCGATTAGTCTAATAGGTTGCCAATATAAAATAATTGGTAAACTT
Source organism: Arctium lappa (assembly GCA_023525745.1). Classification (NCBI taxonomy): domain Eukaryota; kingdom Viridiplantae; phylum Streptophyta; class Magnoliopsida; order Asterales; family Asteraceae; genus Arctium; species Arctium lappa. Next base: position 11,307,522 of record CM042056.1, on the reverse strand, counting down.
CTTGCTAATCGGCTTAGTATGGTTATTGGGGATATCGTCAGTAGCGAGCAATCCGCTTTCATAAAAGGGCTCCAGATTCTTGATGGCCCTTTAATTTTGAATGAAGCTATGGATTGGTATAAAAAAATCCGATCTAAGCTTATGATTCTTAAAGTTGATTTTGAGAAAGCTTAAGATTGTTTAAGGTGGGATTAATTGGATTTAATTCTAGCGAAAATGGGATTTGACATAGTTTGGCGTGGGTGGATTAATGGATGCCTTGAGGACTCGATGGGGTCGGTTCTCGTTAATGGCTCTCCGACTAAGAAATTTTGCATTCGTCGTGGATTAAGGCAAGGAGGTCCTCTCTCCCCTTTCCTTTTCATCTTAGCCATGGAAGGACTACATGTCATTATTCAAGATGTGATTTCCAAAAATCTCTTCATGGGTGTTGTTATTGGTAAAGAACAGTACCCTCTTTCCCACCTATTCTATGTGGATGATGCGATTTTTCTGGGTGAGTGGTCTTTATCGAATGCTAGGAATATTATTCATATTCTTAGATGTTTTTCCTTATCTCGGGTCTCAAAATTAATCTTCATAAAAGCAAACTTTTTGGTGTGGGGTGGATTCACAAGAAATCAAGCGTTTGGCCTCTTGTGTTGGGTGTGGTGGATTGAAGCTTCCATTTTCGTATTTAGGGTTAACCGTTGGGGGTAATATGTCCAAAAAGTAGGGTTAGAAGGTGGTGTTCGATAAATTATTGGCCAAACTTTCCAATTGGAAAATTAAAGCTCTTTCGGTTGGTGGTCGGATTACCCTTTTAAAGTCCGTTTTGGGGAGCCTTCCTACTTACTTTATGTCAATTTACAAAATCCCAAGGTTGGTTGAGCAAGGCTTGGAATCTTTACGAAATAGATTCTTTATTGGTGGTGATGTGGAAGAAAATAAAATATATTGGGTCAAGTGGAAAAAAGTTATGGCTAGTCTCAAATTTGGAGGACTTGGTATTGGTAGCATTATGGCGTTCAACCGTGCTTTGCTTTTCAAGTGGATTTGGCGGTTTTGGTTGGAGGATGAGGCATTTTGGGTTAAAATTATTAAATCCATCTATGGCGGGAAGGGTCTAATTCGTTCGAACTTGCCTAGGCACATTTCGAACTCAACATGGGTCTCTATTATAAAATCGGTCAACTCTCTAAAGTACAAAGGCATAAGTTCTCTTTCTATAAGAAAAAGGTGGGCGACGGTGTTTTGACCGCTTTTTGGGATGATGTTTGGCTTGGGAATTCTCCTTTTAAAATTCAATTTCCTAGAGTTTACGCTTTATGTAACACCCCGAATTCGGAGGACTTATGTATTATTTTTCCTTCTCGGAACATCTGATCATTTGGACTTACTTAAATATTATCGAGGTTGTTTGGTTTAAGCATCGTGGGTTGAAAAACATCAAGTTTTGAAGCGTTTGGGACTACTCGCGACTATGCCCCCGCGATAGTGACATGGTCACAATCGCAGGGCACAATCGCCCAGGGTGTACCGCGGGTGGGTGGTCCCCCGCGACTATGCCCCGCGACTATGCCATTGGCATAGTCGCCGTGTCACTATCGCCGGCAAGGGGTTTGGGTATAAATAGTGTAGGTCGCGAGTTCAGTCTTTTTTATCTGATTTTAGGGTTTGTTGAACGTCTCTCTCTGCCGAAAATCAGTAAGTATGTCCTCCTTGCAACCTCTTTCATCATTTATGGTGATTCTAAGTCATTAATGGTGGTCCTTATCATTTAGGAAGCATTTTGGTGAACTCTCAAGTGGGTTTTCGTCTCCTCCATTTCTAGGGTTTTGGTTTCTTCCTTAGGGAAGCTACCAAGGTGAGTTCTTACCTATTTTCCCAAACTTTATACATGTCAAAAGATGGATTTTGAATACCTAATATCTCCTCTTTCATATATTGGAATTGTAAAATATTGTGTTAAACCTAACTTTTGGGATATTAGTGTTTGTGACGATTGTGGGGAAATGATGATTCATGAACTTTGAATAATGTTCTTTAACTTGTTTTACTTGGGTTATACTTTCAAGAGAATGGTACTTTATGAGGAACTTATGATTTTAAGAATATGGAGATTTTGGTTAACTGCTGATAAGTTTGTAAACCAACTGGCATCATGTTTTGGGATTTGGAAATAAAGGATGGACCAAATATATTTTGATTTGAGATCTTTTGGTAAACGATGTAAAAGGTTTTAGTGGAAATCATCCTTCATATCATTTATGCATATTAACCATTATTAGGATTACTTGTTGGGTATTATGCGCATTATTTGGTTAATTGGATGCATTGGGAGTCATGACCCCGTATTTGGTTTGTTATTGTCCGGCGTTGGGACGACTAGTTTTCCACGTCGAGGCACGTTAGGCATCGGATGTTGTATAAGTCCTTCGTGCTCAAGTACTACGATATTGGATGAGGAGCTCGACGTAGGAACCCTTCGGGTTGAACTTGAGTTTCCGTGGGTGTATGTTTAAAGCCACTGAGCCTGACATCCCTTGCGTGTACTTTACTTGTGTATTGGCTTTACTGACTCATCGAATGGCTTACTTTTGTGTTCCGTCATTTGCGTTAGTAAGCGGGTCTCCCCCGTTAACCCAAGAGGTATTTACTTTATTTCAAGAACATTATTATAACGTGCTTATGTGTTTAACATGAAATTATCATTTGTAGAGTCATTTGATCGATTTTGATTATTTGAGAAGTTTGGCTTTATGAATCTTGTAAAACACCCATATTTGGGATTTTTAGGCGTCTTGATAAATGAGTCGTAAATGGACGAGTTTTGGTGATTTATTGCATAAATGAGATTATTTGGTTAAAAGGTATTTTTAGTGTTTGTTTTGGAGAAATGCTTAATTTTGTGTTACGGGGCGTTTTGAAGAAGTAAATGGTATAAAATCATTTAGAAAATAATTTGTCCCAATTTAAACTGTATTGGGGTCTGCACATGTATTTTGGAGTGTGTTTACATGACGTGAGTCGATCACGTTATTTATTTGGGGATTGTTAATCGTTGGTCAAAAAGAGATTTGAGCATTTTGGCTCGGTATTAACTTAAAAGAGTCTTGAGGACACTTGTCCGGTTTTGACTGCTCAATGTAAAACCGGTTATGGTTAACATGCTCGAGTGCGTTGGTCATTCTTGTGAAGTCATGTAATGTTAGACTGTGTTGCATTGGACCCATAGGCACCTAAGTCAGTCTGTTTTGGATGGTCAATTGGGTATTGTGAGGTTGAAACCCGGTATCCATGTTTTAAGACAGGAAACTTACAAGTAGGCATTGGAGGGTTGAGTCTGGAGGTGCTACCTGAGAGGTAGGCACTAGGATCTCCGCCGCTTGAAGTAATGCCTGGGAGGTAGTCTTTAAGTGTGTTGGGCCTTCGGGATGGAGTTCGTTGTAATGTTCATCAAGGTCAACCGTCTCTTATGGTGTAACTTGTTAAGAAGTCGTAGGGACACTTGGGTTGGTATGTCGTGAGGTGTCATGTGATTAACGTTGCAAGAGTGGCATACTTTTGTGTTCCTCCACTCTCAACGGATACGGGTCTCCCCCGTCATCGACCAACTGTATCTTATATGTTGGCATCTTACTTTATTATCTTTGGTTTTATGTGGTCGACAATAAATGTGGACCTTAATATTGGACCTCCCTCCACGTATATTAAGGTTTAAATGAAGTATGTCATCCCCATGGTTGAATATTTGGTTTCCTTTCGTTCATGGTCGTGTGAGTATTGGGCCTAGTGTCCATGTTTTCGGACACATTGTATATGTGGATTTTGACAATGATTATGGGTTGTGTATTATGTCCCACCCGCGTTTGGGTGTTTTGGGGTGCAATGTTTTATCCACGTTTCTTAAATGGGAGGCATTTCATATTAACGTTTCGAGTAAGCTTGAGTTGCACCAATTTATAAAGAATGTTGTAATGAGGTGTCCATCTTTGAAAGTGCATGATATTGGAAAAGAGTCGTTTCCACGTTTTAAAGTACATCAATTGAAAGATCATGATTTCAAGTGAGGTTCATTCTTTTAAAGATATATTTATTCATGTAAAACCCTTGAACTCACTAGGCGTTAGCCTAACCTTTTTATTTGTCGGCATGTGCAACAGGCTTCGTTTGGGAATTGTTCTTGTGTCACTATGAAGAGAGAAATGCTAGTTGTGTGCTCATGATTGTGACGTCTACGTTTTGTGAAGAGCAACTTGTATTGGAGTTTATATTTGTCGAGGTTAATTGTAGATTTTTAACTTGAGATATATTGAGTTTTGAATTATAAGAGAAAGTTTTATCCCTTATTTTGATGTTATGTTTAAAATTTTAATTAGTTGTTCTTACCAAATTCGAGGATGTTATATAATGTTTCTTTTTCTAGCTTCTTGCTAGTTTTATAAAATTTCGCCGTTCAAAAAAATCAATGATAGATGGTGGGTGGTTCACCATGAAGGAAATAATAGGACGGAAGAAGAAAGTTATAACTTTGACGGTGAGAAGTAGCTAGGAGGGGTGGTTGTCAACGACGACAGATGGAAAGAATATGGACGGAGTGGCGGTGAACGGAGTGCAGAACATAGGACGCATGATGAAGTGAGTTCACGTCCTTAAGTTGTGTTTGTATATATAATTATATAATCTATAATCTAAATAATATAATTCAATTAATATTTTTAAGAAAAAAAAATAGATAAAAGGGTAAATTTACCAAAATACTCCTCATTTAACCGGATATAACAACAACAACAACAACAAAAAATTAAGGGTTGTTAGATTTATTTGCAAACGTAAAACACAAATTTAGAACAAATTTCATTAAGGGTTGGGTTCCAGTGAGAAGTTGAGTTAACGGTGAGAAACGTGAGAAGTGGTTCTCAACCGTTGGATGAGAAATGGACGCACATTAGAATGAGATGCATTGAGATAAGATGCACCAAGATACACCAGATCAATTTTCTTCTAAAAAGCAATTTATGGGAGAAAATGAAATTAAAAGCGATCAACGGTTCAGATCCATTTTTCACGTTAACTTCAACTTCTCATACCATCTTTCGCCATTTCTTTAAACCTGCAAATTTGAGGGACAAAAGATGTATTTACTGCAAGACATCAAAAGTGGGGAAAAGCCAAAAGGATTGTCGTTGACAAGTAGATCATGTGTCTGGTGTGAGAGATCCCACACGTGATTTTGATGAAGCCTCACGTGGGTGCATTTTAATTGTGGCCTCACTTGTGTACTACCTCTGTAACTGACTTTCATTGGTTCGTACTTCGTACAATAATTATATAAACAAACAAATAAATAATATATACAAGCCAACGTTAATTTACATCTCATATAAATCTTACAACTCATGCAAAATGCATCTTAAACGTTGGAATAATGATATACAGTACGAATGTTAAAGTTAAACTAAACTATGTAAATCCATGATGATTAGTACGTATATTTTTAGTGAATACTATAGTGAAATATATATATATATATATATATATATATATATATATACATATATCTAGGCCATTGTTATTTTGCAACCCAATAAAATGTTATAACCCCGTATAATCCTCATCTAAACCATTCATTTAGTACATTCGTTATGTAGACACTGGATTGAGTACTGAATTGCATCTGATTTCGTCGAATTTCTGCAACAGATGTCGATACACATAACGGTTCAAGTGATGTATCGGATGAAAGTGGTATTTTCATGAAACAATATGCATTCCATGTTAATGTATGCATTTAATTAAATACTATGTGTTTGGGTAAAAAATAACCAAAGTCCTTTGTCGTACGTCTTTAGATTCCAAACAGTCCATTAGCCCATAGTCGCACGACCAGAGAAATAACTGACGTCCTTCCTTTGAGCGACTTTGACCAGACTATCAAAACTCGTCCACGATGGCTGTCGTACGACATAATTTCAATTACTAATTTGCAACATACTTTATATTATATTTAATGCAGGATTTCAATGACGTTTATGATAAGAGATCATAACGGAAGACGTTACCAACAACAACAGATATGCTACCATCAATGTCAAACAGTTACTCTATTAAAGATATGCATTCAAGACTTGCTAACGGATAATTGGAGTATAGATATGAAGATTGAACTTCACATTCGGACATCTGATTCTCATACCTTACAAGCTCACAAATTACGTTCTCAAGCTCTCTCAGTTTCTCTCGAAGTTCATAAGATCTATTGTTGTTTGTCACGTGACGCACGACCGAAATCCAATTACATACGACGCACGACCAACTTTATTTTATTGTAATGTTTTACATTGCATTTCATTTGTAACACTTGTTAATAAGGACGACGTCCCTGATTGACGTCCATAGTGCACGACGACTCATACTCGTCCGCGGTTTTACCCATTTTTAGGGGTTTTTCCGCGTCACCAGTTCCCTTGTCTCATTTACTTCACTTTTATTACTCGTGCGATTATTAAAGTTACTTTCTTTGGTTGGATCAAGCTCCACATTTAACTTAAATTTTCCTTGGGAGATTTTTGGCATAAACAGTTTGGCGCCCGCCGTGGGGCCCCATCCAAAGAAAATCTTCGATAATCTTACGACGTGCTAACGTTTTCCTTCGAGTGTTCTCTTTTTTCAGTTATTCAGGATAATGTCATTCCAAGGAACTCAAGATCATGTTATGGCCCAAATGAACATGGAGCTGACTGATGCTCGTGCCCGTATTGACGCCCTAACAGCTCAGGCTCGACAGGCGGCAGAAACCATCGAGCATCTCAGAAGCCAAAGTGGAAACAATGTGACTGGGACTACGAATGCTTATACTGGTGCTTGGAACGTACCTCCTTCATTGCCTAATTATCCTCGTCCACCACCAGTTAATCCTGTGGCCTTCGTAATCTCAACCATGCCTATGCCTTCTATGTCGTTCAATGGATATGCCTCTGATTCTTCGCAGCAGACTAACTTCAACGGATTAGGTTATGTTCCATTGGGTGTTCCCGGGGGTATACCAATGGATCCCGTTGCACAACGATTGAAGTTTCTAGAAGAGCAGAATGAGCTTGTCTTGTCGATGTTGGCCAAATTGCCGGGGGCAGCAGTCCCAGTTGATGTCGAGCCACGAACAGGATTTCAGGCGTCGTCGTTCGTCGATGAAATCGCTTTGGTGGACATCCCAAAGAAATATAGCATCCCGACCTTCTCCCCAAAATATTCAGGTGTCACTGATCCGACAGAACACGTCGCCCAATATAAACAGCTCATGTGGACTATTTCGATACCACATCAATTTCAAGAAGTCTGCATGTGCAAGAGTTTTGGAGCAACTTTGACTGGAGCAGCATTACAATGGTTGATCAATCTTAAACCCAAAACTATCGGGTCTTTTGCAGAATTAGTGAATCAATTTTCTCAACAATTCGCTAGTAGTCGAAAAATGGAAAAACAAACGAGCGACCTTTACTATATCGTACAGAAGAATGGAGAGCCCATCCGGGACTACTTTAACCGGTTCAACGCGGAAATGATTAGTATCCAAAATTGCGACGTGAAAACAACCATTGAAGCATACAAACGGTGTCTGGATGATAGTTCAGGGTTATATCTTGACCTTACGAAATATCCTCTAGAACCCTTTGAAGACGTACGAGCAAGGACGCTCGCCCATATGAGGGTCGAGGATGACCTCGTTTTCAGAAATAAACATTCAAACGACAGGAAAGGTCTGGGTGTTAAAAAGCCAGACTTCAAACCGAAACCAACCGTTCGATCAGAGCCTGCCCGACAGATTTCAAACGTCAGATTCGAAAAGAAAGGGACGACGACTTCTAAACCTGTCCAGTATCCTAAGGTGTCATCTTATGGTTTCCCTGGGTCAGCCAAAGACGTCGTCGCGTTCCTGAAACATCTCCAACAAAATGTTCGATGGCCAAAGAAAAGCGATAAGGACAGTGATAAGAAAGACAAAACAAAATGGTGCGATTTTCATAATGACTTCGGTCATTGTAACATCCCGATTTTTGAAAGCAATCATTTCTCGCTTTTACCAAAACCGAGTCATTAATGAAAAATAAGATATTTTATTTTGGGCTTGAATCTTTAATTTTATGGTTTGGATGTATGAGGAATTCAATTACGAGTCCAACGGTTCTTTCCGTAACAAAAACGGAGCTATAACGAAGAAGTTATGAACAAAACGAGATTTGAACATTTGTGAAGAGGCTGAGTGTGCCACTGGGTGTGGCGCACGACCCGTGCACCCTCCCTTCACAAATAACGCACGACCCGTGTGCATGGTGCAGAGCCCTTATACGGGCATTAAATGACATTAACCCCAAATATCCTCATTTCTCATCTTTCTCATTTCTCTCATTCTCTCCCAACCCTTCCTCTCAACCTACCTCATCTAAACTCCTACCAAACACCAAATCATCACCAATTGTTGCTAGAGTGAGGATCTTCACCCAAGGTTTCGGTTTGGAAGCTTCATCACCAACCTCATCTTCATCTTCTCTACCCATCTTCCACCATTGTTGACATATTTTGAGATTTTCCAATAAACCTACTTGTAAGTCATTCTAACCATTTCTAAACCATGGAATAAGTTTTCCAATAAACCTACTTGATGGTTTTCTAGTGTTTGATTTCTCTAATTTCAGTTGGGTGATTTTGGGGAGTTTTGGGTCAAAATTAGGGTTTTGCCCAAAATAGAGATTTTGTTGATTAAGTGTTTGGAGATCATTTATTTATGGTGGAAAATGTATATTCATGGTTGAAACTTTGTGAATCTAGGTTTTGGAAGATTTGGTTTGAAGAACCAAGTTTCTTCAAAGAAAGATCTAAGTGGGTAAATACTAGATTTAGCTTAAATCTAGCAAGGTGAGTTTACTAAACTTTTGTTAAAACTGGATACACATCATATTTGCTTAATTGTTGTTATTATCACATATTGCTCAAAATGGTCATCTTTACGGGTTTATGTATTTGATGGTGTTTCCATGAGATTATGTGAGATATGTGTATATGAAGTATCATCCCATGATTTACTCTATGTTGTGTAATTATTTGGGGATTTACATTATGTGTGCTCACAATGGGTATTTGACATGCTTAAGGAATATATGTTTGGTATAACATGATGATTTCCATTCGAAATACACTCTTGGTATTATTGTACCTACAACGTGGCTATGTGGATATTTAAGCCTTATGATGGACTCATGCTATTGGGAGAGTGATGATGTACCTATGAGTGGTATTGAATTATATTTGGTTGAAATATACCTAAGGACCTCCTATAGGCATTATGTTGGACGAACCAAGTTAATGACACAAGGAGGATGTAGTCCGAGGCACCACCATGATGGTATGTGCCTAGACCTCAGCCACTCGGATAAGGTGGAATTTTCGGGTGTGCCGGGCCTTTGGGATGCGCCACTCGGATAAGGTGGAACTTCCGGAGGGCATCAAGGTACATCGACTCTGGGGTGGAATTGATTGGTGCTATGGGTCTCCCCCGTTGACTCCATACATGTTGAAAATTGGTTAACTGCTGATAAGAATTGTATATGTTCTACCATGCTAATTATTGTTCAACTCACTAGGCTTTTTGGCCTAACACTTGTTTGGTGTCAATGTGTATCTCAGGTTCTAGCGGCGGCGGTCTTAAGCAGGTTTAGTTGCTTTGGGGTGAGAGCTTGGGGACTTGCACATAGACGCGTTATACTTTTGGATATAGATCGTTTGGTTCTATAGATGACAACCCTTTTTGTAATCCCTTTTCTAGACGTAGAAATTAGATTAGTTGGTTGTTGTTATTTGTCCGTTAAATTACAATTGTGATTAAACAGGTTGTTTGTATATTTCCCCTTTTTGGGAGGCTCTTGCTATGGCAAACTTTCTACCACTTCTCCATTTATGGAAAGTTTTTGTTATCCCTATTTTTAGGGTGTTACAGTCATCTAACGGATGATTGCATCGCCCTGAAGAAAGAACTGTCCTGGCTTAATTCGAAATGTTATTTACAAGAATTGACGGAAAAGAAGGACGTGTGTCCCACATCCCCAGAGCATGCCAAGGTGATTAATTGTATCACCGGAGGTTCTGATGTTTGTGGGACCACATATTCAGCTGCTAAGAGACCTGCTAGTCGCGGTCCCGACGACCGACCAATTCCAAAGGAGGCAAGACCCAAGGAGGACGCAGAATTAGAAGCTATGCCCTTGACGTTCGACCAAGCAGACCTCGACGACGTACATCAGAAACATCATGACGGACTAATTATCCAATTGAGCATTGGAAATTGTTTGACAAAGAGGATACTCGTCGACGGAGGTAGTTCAGTTAACATTATCTTTTTTGATGCAGTGAAAGCAATGGGAATCGACAAATCCGAGATTACACGACGTTCGACTACACTCGTTGGATTTAACGGAGGAGTGACAAGTACCATGGGGGAAATCACATTACCAGTATATGCTAAAGGAATCAACAGGCATACGAAGTTCAACGTCGTCGACCGTTCATCAGCTTATAACGTCATCCTTGGGCGACCATGGATCCACAATATGAAAGTTGTACCTTCGACGTATCATCAAATCTTGAAATTCCCCACGTAATGGGGGGTATAGGAGATCAAAGGCGAACGAAAAATTGCTAGGGAATGTTACAAAGTTTCTCTGAAGCCCCCAAAGCAGACAGTATAGCAATTACAGAACCAGGACATTCCTGGGACTGACGAAGACTATCGCTTGGAAGCTGTCGTCCTAAACCAGGATAGGCCTGATCAGATGGTTTACATAGATTCGACGCTCGACCCTTCTTTTAAAAAGAAACTAATATCTTTTTTGCAGGATCACAATGATTGTTTCGCATGGACGCACGAAGACATGGTGGGCATCGATCCAAGTATTATTTCTCATAAACTCAACGTTGATCCCTCGTTCAAGCCTGTTCAGCAAAAAAGACGAAAATTCGCTCCTAAAAGAAATAAAGTTATCAACGACGAAGTTGATAATTTACTTAAAACAGGAAAAATACGAGAAGTCAAATATCCAGACTGGCTCGCCAACGTTGTTGTCGTCCAAAACAAAAATGGCAAATGGAGAGTCTACATTGATTTCACATACCTTAACAAGGCTTGTCCAAAAGATCCATTTCCATTGCCACATATCGATTCTATGGTCGACGCTACAGCTGGACATGAATTACTCACTTTCATGGACGCATATTCTGGATATAACCAGATATTGATGCATCCTGACGACCAGGAAAAAACAGTCTTCATTACAGATAAAGGTATTTATTGTTATAAAGTAATGCCTTTTGGTCTTAAGAATGCAGGTTCGACTATCAACGATTGGTGAATATGATGTTCAAAGAACATTTGGGCGACACTATGGAAGTATATATCGACGACATGCTTGTTAAGTCAAAGTATACGGACGATCATATAGGACATTTGAAGCAATCGTTCGACATTTTGTGTGAATACAAAATGAAGTTGAATCCGACAAAATGTTCTTTTGGAGTTCGAGCTGGCAAATTTCTCGGTTATATGGTCACACGACGAGGAATCAAAGCTAACCCAGACCAAATTAAAGCAATTATCGAGCTAAAATCACCCAGAAATTTTAAAGAAGTCCAACGTCTAACAGGACGTGTAGCAGCGTTGAACAGGTTCATCTCTCGGTCGTCCGATAGATGTCACCTATTCTACAACGTCCTACGAAAAAATAAAGGATTCGAGTGGACTGATAATCACGAAGAGGCATTGCAACAACTCAAGAAATACAAGACCTCACCTCCCTTCCTCTCTAAACCTGAGAAAGGTGACGCTCTTCAACTCTACCTGGCCGTCAACATTAATTCGGTAAGTGCAGTTCTTATACGAGAAACCGACGGACAACAACTGCCAATCTACTATGTAAGTAAAACTCTACTAGACGCTGAAACCAGGTACTCATCTATAGAAAAACTTTTGCTTTCGTTAGTCATGGCCGCTAAGAAGCTACAACATTATTTTGAATCGCATCCTATAACTGTGGTAACTAACTTTCCATTAAATTTTGTGTTAAGAAAACCTGAATTAACAGGACGACTAGCTAAATGGAGTATCTACCTCAACAATTATGATATGGATTTCAAGCCTAAGACGACGATCAAATCACAGGTCTTGCCAGATTTTGTTACAGATTTCAGTCCGAAACTAGAAGAAGCGACGACGTCCAACAAGTTAATTGTGGCGACTTTGCACGACACTACTTGGACGCTCGACGTCGATGGTTCATCGAACATACGAGGAACAGGCCTGGGTGTCATCCTACAGTCCCTACAAGGGGGCACAATAGTGTACTCCATACGGTGCGACTTCAAGGCAACAAATAATGAGGCAGAATATGAAGCACTGATTGCAGGAATGAAAATTGCTCATGACTTGGGGGCAACATGTCTACATGTCCGGAGCGACTCGTTCCTAGTTGTTAACCAAGTTAATGGAGAATTTGTAGCAAAAGATTCAAGGATGATTGCTTATTATAAAATAGTAAAGGAAGAAGCAAAGAAGTTCAATCGTTTCATAGTCGAACAGGTACCAAGAGATCAGAACACTCAAGCTGACGCATTAGCCAATTTAGGATCAGCACTTAGTCAAACGACATTCGACAATATCCCAATAGTCCATCTTGCAACACCAACAATCAAAGACGACGGTAATACTCTGGTCGCACCAATTGAGGAAGAAAGCTCCTGGTCGGATGATATTAAAAATTATTTGGAAAACGATCAACTGCCTGATGACAAAATGGAAGCAAGAAAGGTTAGATTTAAAGCATCAAGGTATGTTATGATCAGAGGACAATTATATCGAAGATCATCGACTGGTCTGAATTTGCGATGTATCACCAACAAGACGCAAGTCCAGAAAATCCTACAAGATATGCACGATGGTGAATGTGGAAATCACTCAGGAAGTCGTAGTCTAGCCAACCGGATATCACGACAAGGTTACTATTGGCCGACATTAAGGCAAGATGCGATCAGGTATGTACAGTCGTGCGACGCATGTCAAAAACACACAGGTATGTCTCATAAACCCTCTGAACCCTTGCACTCAACTTTGATCCCATGGCCCTTTATGAAATGGGGAATGGACATTGTTGGGAAATTACCACCTGCCCATGGGCAAAAAGTATTTCTTTTAGTTTTAACAGATTATTTCTCTAAGTGGGTCGAAACAGCGGCTTTCTCCCAAGTTCGGGACAAAGAAGTCGTTTCTTTTATCCAAACTAACATCATTTGTAAGTTTGGAATTCCATCTGAAATAACGTGCGACAACGGGACACAATTCATCAGTGATCGAACGTGAAGATTTTGTGAAGAAAGGAACATCAAGTTGGTAACATCGACGCCTCGATATCCACAGTTGAATGGTTTAGCGAGTCGAGTAATAAAACTATCATCAATTCAATCAAGAAAAGACTCAAAGCTACCAAGGGGAAGTGGGTGGAAGAATTGCCTTTCGTTCTATGGGTCAATCATACGACACCTCGTATGTCCACAGGACAAACTCCCTTTTCCTTAGTCTATGGATGTGAAGCTGTGTTACCTATTGAGGTACGACTACCGACTTCAAGACATACGTCCGTTGAGCATAACTTGGTCGACCTAAGTTATGACCTCGACGCTTTAGAAGAGCTTAGAGAAGTTGCGCACATTTGCATGGCGGCACAGAAACAAGTGGTCGAGCGACATTTCAACAAAAATGTCCAGATCAAAGTTTTTCAAGAAGGTGATTACGTTCTACGTCGAGTATTTCAAAATACTCAAGAGGTCAATGCAGGTAAGCTTTCCACTAAGTGGGAAGGTTCTTATCAAATTTCGAGCATCGTGGGTAAGGGAGCTTATAAAATCCAAACCCTCGACGGTCGAGATATCCCACGAAGCTGGAATGCAGTTCATTTAAAGAGGTATTTCTTTTAAATTTCATATTTATTTCCTTCGATTATTCCTTAAGAAAGATTACTGACTTAAGCATTGGAGGGCCGTTGGTCAAACCAACGACCACCCCGCTAATGTTGTTTTTCGCAGGGACGCACGACTTATTTAAAAAAAATCTCTTTGTCGAGTAAAACTCATGTGGTCACATGTACATGTTCGATTTTTATGGATGACAGGTTAAATTCTGTACTTGATGTTCAATAGAATCAAGAACTATTATTATAAATTGCCCAAGATCGATCGAAAGTTTCAGTTGATTTCTTTATAAATGATGATGTGGTTGAATGTCAGATATAATGTAGTTGTCCATCTATTTAAATTATTCGACATACGATTAATTATAAAAATAAGTAATAAGCGTCGATAAACAAAAGAGACTTTTTTCATTAGATATCAAGTTACAAATATAAAGGACGACCACAAGCGGCCGACCTTTAGGTGATAGGTTCAAAAAGGAATTAAGTAGGAGGAACGTCAGGTTGTCCCTGGATGACGGTGGTCTCCTCTGCTGCCACTTCTTCTACGACATCACCCTCCTCTAATTCGTCGTCCTCATCCAGGTCCCTCTCAATCCCGACAGTGTCGAGGTAAGTCTTGATTTCTTCAGAAGTCGAGGCCATAGGATCCTTCCCCATCAAGTGATGCCTCATTAAAGCAGCCCGGGCCGTGAAGCGGGAAAAAGCCTCAATTTGCTTATTTTCCATCTCCAAGTCCTTGACGTTACTCTCCAGATCTTCAACCTTCTTCTTCAGAGTCACGATCTCGTCAGCAGAAGCAGCAGCAGTGGTAGTAGCCTTAATCCTCTCGATCTCCAACTTAGTCGACAACGCCTCCAGCTCAAGAAGTCGGTCCCTGAACTTGACCTTCTCACGATTCGAAATCTCTAGTAGATTTCGAGCATCATTGAGTTCAGTCTTAAGGCCCTCGACCTTCGTCTTTTCAGCCTCGACCGACTCCAAGGCTATCTTCTCTCTTTCAAGAGCCTCGTCAGCCCTTTTCTTGACATCAGGAAAGGACGACCTAAGACCTTCTGTCTGAGCATAGAAGCTCAGACAAGCTTGGAAAGCCTGCACGACAAAAGGAAAAGAATTAGTAGTAAAAACACGAGCAATGAAAAATATTCGAAAGAAAAAACTACCATGAAAGAGAGGCCAGCAGCATGTGCCCCCGTGTCCTCAACCCGAGATTTTTTGTACCGATCGTAGAAAGTTGGGAGGAGAAATTTTGCTAAGTGTGGAAAAATGACGTCTCTTTCGAGAACGTCATTAACCATGAAGTCAGCCGGGAGAGTGGCTTTGAATATCATCTCTCCCACTTTTTCTTTATTCTTCTCCTCACTCCTAGAGGAAGAAGAAGGTGCGGCAAAAGGCTTGTCAACGCCCGACACCCCCATTGTTGGGGCATCCTTCGTCACCTTGGTCGAGCCTCCAAGCTCGACCCCAGCAACGGTTTCCTTCGCTGGTGTCGCCCCTGAAAGGGACGACAGAGTGGCATCGCCCGTCTTCTTGGGCGAAGACCGAGGCTTGCCTCGGACACGTCTTGGATCTACCCCCATGGAAGGGGCAGATCTTTTCCTCACTTTCTCCCTCCCTTGACGAGCGAGCTCCAGTTGCTCGGCTCGCTTAGCGGCAGCCGACTTTACAACTGCGTCCTCTGAAAAAAGAAAGCAAGTTAAAGAAATGACGCACTATATACAAATTAAAGATATTGTCGAGCGACTTACCGGTCATTTCTTCCTCTCTTTCTTCTTCTCTTTCTTCTTCTCCTTCCTTCTCTCCTTCTCTGTGAGAACCCTCGACAGACGTCACCTCAGCTACAAAAACGGCTTCGTCTTCCTCGTCGTTCGACCGAGGGGAAAATGAACGATCAGTAATACTTCTCTCCAAGATCCTCTGAATCTTGTCGTGAGAATCTCTCCTTGGCTTCACTTTAGCGAAGTCGATCACTGTCAAACAAAGAAAGACATCAGAATATACGCACGACAAAAACGCACGACAAAAACGCACGATAAAAACGCAAGACAAAAACATTAAACCTACCCGATTCGTTCCAGCTGGACGACAACCATTGGCTGTCTTCGTCATTTACAGACGCCACTTGGAGGAAAACGTACTGACGTTTCCAACCACGATCGTTCACTGCGGTGTTATGTATCAGTACATTGTCTCCCTGCGAACGAGGGAACAGACTATACCGGTGATAGTTATCCGGTCGAACATTATAGGCAGTCAAGAGGTCGTTTACATTGAACGGTACCTCCCAATCAGCCGTAAGACGATCGATCACCTGGACAATCCGCCAGAATTGAGGCATTAACTGTCCAGGCGCCAGGTCAAACGCATCTAAAAATGCTCTGACCAAAGGGCTAAAAGGCCAAGAAAAACCTATCTTAAAGGGATATTCATACAGAACACAATATCCCTTCGGAACTTCATCCGGCCTTAAATCTTCAGGCGACACCAGATTTATTTCATCTGGAAGCTTAGCCAAACTTTGAAAGTAATCTAAATGTTCTTCCTCCCTAAACATGCTCACAGGTTCACTCGACATCTGGAAATCAGGGATGTTAAGAGTCGCACACCAATAGCTAAGAATATCCCAAGCTTTCCTAGGCTTCTTGGCTATGGACTTCTTATGCATAAATCGACACAGAGGGAAGAACGGAAAATCGTACCTTAAATAGTGTTCTAAACCTCGAATTTAGAATGGAAAGGATTCTGGTCGATCGGAAAGTGAATCTCGCCGGAGATATATGTTTTTTAGAAAGGTAAGCGTAAAAAGGTAAGGATTGAGGGTAATCCTTATTTATATTGAAAATCGGAAACTAAATCGTCATAAAATTGAATCGCCAGAAAATAAAATCGACGGTCAATGAGATTGACACGTGTCGTTCGTGTCAGGCAACCACTCGAGTACACTCAACAAGAGTATGACACCTGTCCTTCATTAGCTGTCAAATTGTTTATTCTAATTAACATGACGTCATCATTCAATTGAAAACGAACCAATTCGGTTCTATGCAAGTTACCCGCTTTTTTCTTTTATAACACGTGTCTTAGTCTTAAATTTAAATTTCAAAAAGTTGTCGCTTGAATTTTAAATTTGGGGGCAAACTGTTTGGGTAAAAAATAACCAAGGTCCTTTGTCGTACGTCTTTAGATTCCAAACAGTCCATTAGCCCATAGTCGCACGACCAGAGAAATAACTGACGTCCTTCCTTTGAGCGACTTTGACCAGACTATCAAAACTCGTCCACGATGGCTGTCGTACGACATAATTTTAGTTACTAATTTGCAACATACTTTATATTATATTTAATGCAGGATTTCAATGACGTTTATGATAAGAGATCATAACGGAAGACGTTACCAACAACAACGGATATGCTACCATCAATGTCAAACAGTTACTCTATTAAAGATATGCATTCAAGACTTGCTAACGGACAATTGGAGTATAAATATGAAGATTGAACTTCACATTCGGACATCTGATTCTCATACCTTACAAGCTCACAAATTACGTTCTCAAGCTCTCTCAGTTTCTCTCGAAGTTCATAAGATCTACTGTTGTTTGTCACGTGACGCACGACCGAAATCCAATTACATACGACGCACGACCAACTTTATTTTATTGTACTGTTTTACATTGCATTTCATTTGTAACACTTGTTAATAAGGACGACGTCCCTGATTGACGTCCATAGTGCACGACGACTCATACTCGTCCGCGGTTTTTACCCATTTTTAGGGGTTTTTCCGCGTCACCAGTTCCCTTGTCTCATTTACTTCACTTTTATTACTGTCGTGCGATTATTAAAGTTACTTTCTTTGGTTGGATCAAACTCCACATTGACCTTAAATTTTTCTTGGGAGATTTTTGGCATAAACACTATGCAATACATGTAAGATTATTGGACAAACCAGTAATCATTCCATAATTAATGGGCTAAATGAATGGTTTAGATTAGGGTTTCACGAGGTTGTAACATTTTACTGGGTTGCAAAATAAACCACATCTATCTATCTATCTATCTATATATATATATATAGAGAGAGAGAGAGAGAGAGAGAGAGTGAGAGTGAGAGAGGAAAGATCAAATGCAAACCACCTCTATTTGTACAAACTTATAAACTAATCTCAGCCGTCCATCTAGTCTAATGAATATCTAATATTATTTTGTTTCCTTAATCAATGTCATGATCATAATAAATGACCTTATCCTCTTCCATATATATCTCAATCGTATTTAATAAATCATGATTATTATCCATAAATATCTCAATTATTTCCTAATATAATGGTTTGTATGGTTTGTACAAATGCTTTGGTTTGCATTATAACCCATCCCTATATATATATATATATATATATATATATATATATATAGGATGGATAATACGAGAAGTTAAACATTTTGCGAGAAGACGAGAAGTGTGATATCTCATATGATTACATGGCCTAAGGGTGTGTTTAATCAACAATCATGTATGATTAAGCTTGTGTATCATATATGATATCACACTTCTCGTTTTCTCGCAAAATGTTTAGCTTTTCGTTTAAACGTGTCCATATATATATATATATATATATATATATATATATTGCGTAGAGATGATTTGTGGGGAAAAAATAAAGAAAAAAATACTAATGGATATACGTAAAGGATTCTTTACACAAAAGTCTTTACGCAAGAAAAAAAAAGGGAAATTGGCTCAAATAGCCACACCACACACCCACATTGGTCTCCTAGCCATTTCTCGCCCGATTTGACGAAAATAGACCTAGGTCCGCAATGGCGGACCTACAGGTCCGCTACCTGCCAAAAAACGACAAAAAAATGACGGTTCGAGCCAGATCCGCAATGGGTCGGGTCGGTAGGTCTGCCACCCGACCCAGGTTCGCCACCTTTCCACGTGTCACGTAACGGGACTTGTTGTCTGCACATCCGCCATGGCGGACCTAGCTCCGCCATTGCGGACCTAGGCTAGGTCCGCCAGTGCCCTTTTTTATTGATTTTTTTTTGTTTTTTGACGTACATTTTCGTTGCGGAGCTGCATTATTTTGGTCCTATATAATTGTCAGATATACATTTAGTTGTTGAATTCATTGAAGCCTTTTGAAATTTTTTCAAACCGGTGAAGTTTTCCCCAAAAATAGCAAGCCTGAAAACGGAAGTTAAGCAGTTTTGTTTACTGTGAAAAAATTTCAAAAACACCTGATAGTTTCAAGATGAGTTCTGTTTCTGAAAAAGTAAAGTTACGTATTTTGGGTGGAGGTTCATTTGAACTGGGCGATCAAGCAACTTATGTGGACTGTCTCAATACCGCACCAATTCCAAGAAGTTTGCATGTGCAAAAGTTTTGGGGCAACCTTGACCGGGGCAGCTTTACAATGGTTAATAAATCTTAAACCTAAAACTATTGGGTCTTTTGCAGAACTGGTGAATCAATTCACTCAACAATTCGCTAGCAGCCGAAAAATGGAGAAGCAAACAAGCGACCTCTACTACGTCGTGCAGAAGAATGGAGAGTCCATCCGGAGCTACTTTAATCGGTTCAATGCGGAGATGATTAGTATCCGTAACTGTGATGTAAAAACAACAATCGAAGCATACAAACGAGGTCTGGACGATAGTTCCGGGTTATATCTCGATCTTACAAAATATCCTCCGGAAACCTTTGAAGACGTACGAGCACGGACACTTGCCCATATGAGGGTTGAGGATGACCTTGCATTCAGAAATAAACATTCGGGCGACCGAAAAAGCCTAAGTGTTAAAAAGCCAGACTTCAAACCAAAGTCAACCAATCGATCTGAGCCTACTCGACAGATTTCAAACGTCAGATTTGAAAAGAAAGGACTGACGACTTCTAAATCTGTCCAGTATCCTAAGGTATCATCTTATGGTTTCCCTGGATCAGCTAAAGACGTCGTCATATCCTTGAAGCAACTTCAGCAAAACATACGATGGCCAAAGAAAAGTGACAAAGACAGTGACAAGAAGGATAAAAATAAATGGTGCGACTTCCATGATGACTTCGGTCATATAACGGAAGATTGTATCGCCTTAAAGAAAGAGTTGTCCTGGCTCAATTCGAAAGGTTATTTGCAGGAATTATAGGATGACTTCGGTAAGTGCAGTTCTTATACGAGAAACCGACGGACGACAACTGCCAATTTACTATGTAAGTAAGACTCTATTAGATGCTGAAGCCAGGTATTCGTCTATAGAAAAACTTTTACTTTCATTAGTCATGGCTGCTAAAAAGTTACGACATTATTTTGAATCACATCCTATAATTGTGGTAACTAATTTTCCTTTAAAATCTGTGTTAAGAAAGCCCGAATTAACAGGACGACTAGCCAAGTGGAGTATTTACCTCAGCAATTTTGATCTGGATTTCAAGCCCAAAACAGCGATCAAGTCGCAGGTCTTAGCCGATTTCATCTCAGATTTTAGTCCAGAACTAGAAAGCACGATGACGTCCGATAAATTAATTGTGGCGACTTTGCACGACACTACATGGACGCTCGACGTTGACGGTTCGGCAAATATACGTGGCACAGGCTTGGGTGTCGTCCTACAGTCCCCACAAGGGGGCAAAATGGTATATTCCATACGGTGCGATTTCAAAGCAACAAATAATGAAGCAGAGTATGAGGCATTGATTGCAGGAATCAAAATTGCTCATGAATTGGGGGCAACACGTTTGCACGTCCGAAGTGACTCATCCCTAGTTGTTAACCAAATCAATGGAGAATTCGCAGCAAAAGATTCAAGGATGATTGCCTATTATAAAATAGTCAAAGAAGAAGCAAAGAAGTTCAGTCACTTTGTAATCGAGCAAATACCAAGAGAACAGAACACTCAAGCTGATGCACTGGCCAATTTGGGGTCAGCACTTAGTCGAACGACATTCGACAATATCCCAATAATTCATCTTGCAACTCCTTCCATCAAGGAGAATGATAATATTTTAGTCACACCAATTGAAGAAGAAAATTCTTGGTCGGACGACATTCGGAATTACTTAGAGCACGATCAATTGCCCGATGATAAAATGGAAGCGAGAAAAATTAGATTCAAAGCGTCGAGGTACGTTATGATCAGAGGACAATTGTATCGACGATCTTCAACTGGTTTGAATTTGCGGTGTATCACCAGCAAGGCACAAGTACACAAAATTTTACAGGATATGCACGATGGTGAATGTGAAAATCACTCCGGAAGCCGCAGATTAGCTAACCGGATATCGAGACAAGGTTATTATTGGCCGACGATAAGACAAGATGCGATTAGGTATGTACAATTATGCGACGCATGTCAAAAACACGCAGGTATGTCTCATAAACCTTCTGAACCTTTGCACTCGACTTTGATCCCATGGCCCTTTATGAAATGGGGAATGGATATTGTTGGGAAACTACCACCTGCTCCCGGGCAAAAGGTATTCCTTTTAGTTTTAACTGATTATTTCTCTAAATGGGTCGAAGCAGCGGCTTTTTCCCAAGTCCGGGATAAAGAAGTCGTTTCTTTTATCCAAACTAACATCATTTGCAGGTTTGGAGTTCCATCTGAAATAACGTGCGATAATGGGACACAATTCATCAGTGACCGAACGCGAAGGTTTTGTGAAGAAAGAAATATCAAGTTAGTAACATCGACGCCTCGATATCCACAGTCGAATGGTTTAGCTGAGTCGAGCAATAAAACTATCATTAATTCACTTAAAAAACGACTTAAAGCTGCCAAAGGAAAATAGGTGGAAGAATTGCCTTCCGTTCTATGGGCTAATCGTACGACACCTCGTATGTCCACAGGACAAACTCCCTTTTCCTTAGTCTATGGATGTGAAGCTGTGTTACCTATCGAGATACAACTACCGACTTCAAGACATACATCTGTTGAACATAATTTAGTCGATCTAAGTTATGATCTTGACGCCTTAGAGGAACTTCGGGAAGCTGCTCACATTCGCATGGCGTCGCAAAAGCAAGCTGTCGAGCGACATTTCAATAAAAATGTCCAAGTCAAAGTTTTTCAAGAAGGCGACTACGTCTTGCGACGTGTGTTTCAAAACACTCAAGAACCTAATGCAGGTAAACTTTCCACTAAGTGGGAAGGGCCTTATCAAATCTCTGGTATCGTGGGTAAAGGAGCTTATAGACTTCAAACCTCCGATGGTCGAGATATCCCACGAAGTTGGAATGCAGTTCATCTAAAGATGTATTTCTTTTAAATTTCATATTTAGTTCCTTCGATTATTTTTTAAGAAAAATTACTAACTCAAGCATCGGAGGGTCGTTGGTCAAACCAACGACCACCCCGCTAATGTTGTTCTTTGCAGGGACGCACGACTTAACTAAGATTTTCATGTCAAGTAATACTCATGCGATCGCATGAAGATGATTGGTTGTAATTATTGTTAAAGGTTAATCTTTTACGCTTGACTCCCAGTATGTATATTTATATATACGGAAACCATTATTACGATTGCACTTATTCGATCGCAAAACTCAGTTGATTCCATTATAGCATGTTAATGAGTGATGGTTTGGTCGAATGTATATAATGATTTTGTATCTTCTTAAATTTACTTGACGTGCTTTTGGAAAAACAAAGCAAGTGACGAGTATTGATAAACAAAATAAACTTTTTTCATTACTAAAAAATTACAAGTATAAGAGACGACCACAGACGGCCGACTCTTATTTGTAAATCCAAAGGAAAATAATCTAAGAAGGAGGAGCGTCAAGTTGTTCCTGCACGACGTCGGTCTTTGCTGTTGCCGCCTCTTTTCCGTCATCGCTCCCCTCAAGGTCATCTCTTCATCGAGGTCCCTTTCTGTTCCCACAGTGTCAAGATAAGTTTTGAGCTCCTCGGCGGCCGACACCATAGGATTCTTCCCACTCATATGACGTCTCATCAAAGCAGCTCGGGCTGTGAGACGAGAGAAAGCTTCAATCTGCCTATTCTCCTCTTCTAAATCTTTGACATCACCCTCTAGACTTTCGACTTTCTTGAGGAGGGACGTGACTTCATCAGCAGAGGTAGCAGCAGCAGTAGTGGCCTTTATCTTCTCCACCTCCAGCTTAGACGTTAAGGCCTCAAGTTCAAGGACATGATCCCTGAACTTGATCGTCTCACTTTGAGCTTCGACAAGTTTGGTCTTGAGACTCTCGACCTTCTTCTTCTCAGCTTCGACCGCTTCTAAGGCGACTTTCTCTCTCTCAAGAGCCTCGTCAGCCCTTTTCTTAACGTCAGGGAAGGACGCCCTAAGACCTTCCGTCTGAGCAAAGAAGCTCAAACAAGCTTGGAAAGCCTGTACGACAGAAAGAAAGAGTTAATAGTAAGAAAAATGAACGGAGTAAGAAATAAGTAAAGACGTACCATGAAGGAAAGACCAGCAGCATGCGCTCCCGTATCCTCGACCCGAGACTCCTTGTATCGGTCGTAGAAGGTTGGGAGAAGGAATTTTCCCAAGTGAGGAAAAATGACATCCCTTTCGAGAACGTCATTTGCCATAAAGTCAGATGGGAGAGTGACTTTGAATGTCGTCTCTCCCACATTCTCCTTGTTCTTCTCTTCCTTTGAAGAAGAAGAAGGAACTTCGGAGATGGGCTTATTAACGCCCGACACCCCCGACAGGGGAATGTCCTTCGTCACCTGAGTCGAGCCTCCGAGCTCGACATCAGAAACGGTTCCCTTCGTCGGTGACGCCCCTGGAAGGGACGTCATAGTAACGTCGCCCGTCTTTTTAGGCGAAGATCGAGGTTGCTTGCCTCGAACCCGTCTTGGATCTACCCCTGTGGAAGCGGCAGATCTTTTCCTCGATTTTTCCCTTCCTTGACGAGTGAGCTCTAATTGCTCGGCTCGCCTGGCAGCAGCTGACTTGGCAGTTGCATCTCCTAAATAAAAAGAGAAACAGAAAAGAGCAAGTTAGAAAATACTTACGATATGTAGGAAGTAAGTATTGTTGAAAAACTTACCCGTCATCTCCTCTTCTCTTTCTCCTTCTCTCTCTTCTTCTATATCCTCTCCTTCCTTCGAAGGATCCTCAGTAGGTGCAACTTCACTGACTAGGACGACTTCGTCCTCCTCGTCGTTCGACCGAAGGGAGAAGGAACGATCAACAATACTTCTCTCTAAGATTCTTTGAACCTTATTAAGAGAATCCCTCTTTGGCTTCACTACACTGAAATCGATCACTGCAAAAACAAAGAAAAACATTAAGCTAAAACGCACGACAAAAACGCACGACAATAAACCTACCCGATTCATTCCAGCCTGATGACAACCATTGGCTGTCTTCATCACTTACGGATGCCACTTGAAGGAAGACATACCGATGTTTCCACCCACGGTCGTTCACCGCAGTGTTAAGTATCATTACGTTATCCCCCTTTGAACGAGGGAATAAGCTATAACGGTGATAACCATCTGGTCGCACGCTATAAGCTGTCAAGAGGTCGTTCACATTGAACGGTACCTCCCACTCGGCTGTGAGACGATCAATCACTTGGACAATATGCCAGAATTGAGGCATTAATTGTCCAGGTGTCAAATCGAAGGCATCTAAAAACGCCCTGACTAAAGGGCTAAAAGGCCAAGAGAAACCTATCTTAAAGGGGTACTCGTACAAGACACAATATCCCCTCGGAACCTCGTCCGGCCTTAAATCTTCTGGCGACACTAGATTTATCTCATCTGGAAGTTTAGCCAAACTCTTGAAAAAATCTATATGTTCTTCTTCTCTAAACAAACTTACTGGTTCACTCGACATCTGAAAGTCAGGGATGTTAAGAGTCGCGCACCAATAACTCAAAATATCCCAAGCTTTCCTAGGTTTTCTAGCTATAGATTTTCTATGCATAAATCAAACACAAAGGAAGGACTGGAAATCGTACCTTAAATAACAGTCTAAACCTCGAATTTAGAGTGGAAAAGATTCTGATCGCTCGGAAATCTCACCGGAAGTATATGTTTTCTAAAGAATTGTAAGCGTAAAGAAGGAAATGGTTAGCAACAATCATTATTTATATTATAAATTTGGAAACTGAATCGACCGAAAAAAAAAATAGATCGCCAGTCGTCGTTTGACACGTGTCTCCTGTATCAAAGGAAATACTCGAGTATGTCCTTCCAAAATGCAACACCTGTCCTTAATTAGCCGTTTGGATGATTACTTGTGCAGGTGATGACGTCATTATCTAGTTAGAAAGGAACTGATTTGATTCTAAATCGAAAGAATCGCGTTTTCTTCTGCAACACGTGTTTTAATCTTAAATTTAAATTTCAAAAAATTCCCGCTTGAATTTTAAATTTTGGGGCAAACTGTTTGGGTAAAAATTTCAATAGTACATTGTCGTACGATTAACACTGGACAACAGGTAAGGAATTCCAACAGTCAGAACTTACTATGTCGCACGACCAAATATCCATTCGACGAATACCATCGTATGACATAATTTCAGTTACTAACCTACAATATACATTATGCCATGTTTTAATGCAGGATTCAAGGATATTTATGACTAAAGATCATAACGGAAACCTTCATCAATAGCAACGGACATAACGGACGCTATCATCAATGTCAAAACGGTCATCCCATTAATGTGAAAGATACACATTAAAGACATCCTAAACGGGAAAATGCACTATAAATACGAAGAAGAAATCTCACTCGGGGGGATCTGATTCAAAAACCTTAGAAGTTCATTCAATCTCTCTTGAAGTTCATAAAGTCTTCCGCTGTTTATCGTACGACGCACGACCGAAGTTTAATTACACATTACGCACGACCGACTTTACTTTATTGTATTGTTTTACATTGTTTTACACTTATAACACTTGTTTTAAAGGACGACGTCCCTGATTGACGTCTATAGTGCACGACGACTCACACTCGTCCGCGGTTTTTACCCATTTTAGGGGTTTTCCGCATCACCAATTCTCTCGTCTTATTTACTTTATTTTTATTATAGTCGTACGATTATTGTTGTTACTTTCTTTGGTTGGATCAAGCTCCACATTTACCTTAAATTTTCCTTGTGAGATTTTTGGCATAAACAGGAAGGATGTCGTAGACGATCCCCCCTCCGAAGGTTTTCCTGTATAGGTGGTCTCGGAGCCATGCTGGGGGGTGGTCTAGGAGTAACGAACTGGGAACTGTCGTCCACCCCTATACCGAACGACAGTGACATGTCCGGGCCAACCATACCAAATGTCCCTGTCATGTCTGGGCCACCAGAACCTGACATACCTGACACTCCCTGCATAATGAAATAAATAAATATCTCTCCAATATCATTGGAAAAAAATAATTTAAACATTAACCGATTGATAGTATTTACCGTGGGCATATGTGAGGGGGAAAAAGCGTACGACGGATCCGGAATCCTGGGTGATGAAACCCAAGGGCCGTACGACGTTTCTTGCTGTGGTGGGCGTTGTTGCTGTGGTGGATGAGCGGATAGCTACGTACAAGTATTAATTGTTAATGAACGTTCTTAAGTTTAAAATTAAATACATAACTAAAATTAAATACTTACATGCCACTGCTGCATCTCACGATACATCGCCTGTATATGAGTATACACATCCGTTTGACCACCCCGCCACACATTTATGTCATTAACTGTTCCCTGTACTTCACTAACTGTTCCTTGTACTAACAGTGCCCTCCAGGGTGGTCAAACGATCCCAATATGCAGTATAGGGATCACTGGTAGGCATATTCATACGTGGGGGCTCATGTTAGGGTCCCTGATGGATCTGTGGGCCGAAGTCCCCACTCACACCAGCGTCGTGGACGACACCAGAACCGTCACCACCAGCGTCATGGTGGAAACCAACACCGTCACCACCAACGTCGGGGTGGAAACCAACACCGACACCACCATCGTCGTCGTCGTCGTCGTCATCGCCCTCGTCGTCATCGTCCTCGTCGTCGTCCTCGTCGTCATCGTCACCATCACCGGAGACTCTCGTCCTCTTTATCTTCTGCTCCCCCATCCCCTGGAAATATCGGTGGCTAATCTGATACCACTGAAATGCCTCCTCCTGAGGGGTAGCCACAAGAGGTCCGATAGGTGGCCGACTATGTTGGTATTCATAATCTATAATGTTAGTTTTTAACGTTAAAATAATCAATATTTTAAAGTATTTAAAAATACGTACCTCTGACGTATCAAGTAGTACCCCGACATGTTTACTGCCAAGGATAATGATCCTAGTCCAACGTACACCCCTAGGAAGCCTGGGATGCATCGTGAAAAACCTGGTAGCAGCAGGAAATGTCTCCAAGATCCAAACCTGAGAGTTACAAGTTGTTAAAATATGGAATGCATCAACCATGTATACGTATAGTAATATTAAATCAACTAACCTTGAAGGCATGTAAAAACCCTGTAAGTGTCAACTTCGACTGATCTGGTGTACGTCTTCGAATAGCACCAGACATCTGTCGAAATGTGGGCTCCCATACAAAAGAACCCCAATGATATCGGTTAAAGAACCGATAATCATGTGCTATAGTAAGCACGGTGGAGGAAACAGGTAAGTGGATCTGTCTACCAAGAAAAAAGACCTCCACCATCATGATCAAGCAAACACGAACAGCGTCATCGTCCGTAAGCTGATCTCCATCTTCAAGCGATGCAAATTTCGCTTCTAAATTCCGGATCAACAGCTTATCCGGATCACCAAAAACCCGACGAATAAAATGGGTGCACCTCTGCCCCTGCCTCTCTGGCAATGAGGGAAACTCTCCAAACCGGAGTCCTGTAATCAGGCAGAACTCCTCGCGCCCATATCGAAGAATATGTCCTCCAACCTGGAAGAACATGTTATGCTCGATGTCCTCCTCCGGGAAGATCTCCATTTTTAATACTGTGTACATCAGTAATGGGTCGTAGGAGTAGTCCTCCATCAACAACCACGGACCAAAAATCGTCTGCCTGAAGATCTCAAGCCTTTGTCCGCTCAACTTACTTTTTATTTGCTCTATCACGGTCAACTTTGACCGTAAAGTCAAGCTAGGGGCCTAAATTGTCAAATATTAAAAGTTAAAAGACATAAAATGTCTAAAGTTAAAGTGTAATTAATTAATTTACGGACATAAAGTGAAACAAATTAAATTTAAGGGACCTAAAGTGTCTACAATTAATTTTAAGGGACCTAAAGTGTCTATTAATAAATTTAAGGGACCTAAATTGTAATTAATTAATTTACAGACATAAAGTGAACAAATTAAATTTAAGGGACCTAAAGTGTCTACAATTAATTTTAAGGGACCTAAAGTGTCAATTAATAAATTTAAGGGACCTAAAGTGTAATTAATTAATTTACGGACATAAAGTGAACAAATTAAATTTAAGGGACCTAAAGTGTCTACAATTAATTTTAAAGGACCTAAAGTGTCTATTAATAAATTTAAGGGACCTAAAGTGTAATTAATTAATTTACGGACATAAAGTGAATAAATTAAATTTAAGGGACCTAAAGTGTCTACAATTAATTTTAAGGGACCTAAAGTGTCTATAAATAAATTTAAGGGACCTAAAATGTAATTAATTAATTTACGGACATAAAATGAAACAAATTAAATTTAAGGGACCTAAAGTGTCTACAATTAATTTTAAGGGACCTAAAGTGTCAATTAATAAATTTAAGGGACCTAAAGTGTAATTACTTAATTTACGGACATAAAGTGAAACAAATTAAAAAGAGACCTAAAGTGTCTAAATAATAATAAAAATGAATCAATAGTGTCAAATATATAAGTTTGTCGGGAACTAATTGACCTAAAGTGTCAAATAACAAAGATAAATTAACAATAAATTTAACAATTACTAATTAATTAACAATATGGAAACAAAATATAAAAAATAAAATAAAAAACCACCGGTCCGCCATGGCGGACCTAGGTCCGCCACCACCTGAATCTCCAGGTTCGCCAACCACCGGGTGGACGTGGCGGAGATGTGGTAGCGGAGGTGGTCGTGGCGGAGATGTGGTAGCGGAGGTAGTATGGCGGAGTTGGAGAACTTACCTTTCGGAACATGTTGCACACGTGTCGGTGTAGGGAAGCATGTAAAGATGCGACAAAAAATGAGGGGCTAACTTCCTTCCTTATAATAATCGACGATCTCGTATGAGTGGGGGACCAAGAAAACTAGTTTTTATGTATAAAAAGACTGAAAAGGAGGGTGTTCATATCGATGGCGGACCTGAAAAGACTGAAAAACGGCAGGTCCGCAATGGCGGACCTGCAGTCTGATGGCGGACCTAGCGATGAATCGTTACGTGACACGTGGAAAGGTGGCGGACCTGGGTCGGGTGGCGGACCTACCGACCCGACCCGTTGCGGATCTGGCTCGAACCGTCATTTTTTTGCAGGTCCCGCCATTGCGGACCTAGGTCTATTTTCGTAAAATCCGGGGAGAATTGGTTAGGAGACCAATGTGGGTGTGTAATGTAGCTCTTTGAGCCAATTTCCCAAAAAAAAATCTTTCAAATTTTTTTTTTTAATTTGAAAATCAAGTTTACGTAAATAAGTATGACATTTATAAAAACTCTAACTAAAAATATGAACTCAATTAAAAATATCGCTAAAAAGTGTGATTAAGACTTAAGGGTGTGTTTGGTACAGAGAGTTGAAGACAGAGAAATGGAAATGATTTCCATTTCTCTTGTTTGGTAACACAGAGAAAAGAAAATTGAGAAATAAGGCAATTCCATTTCCTTATTTTTATTTCTCCACAAAGTGAAGGGAAATGGTGAGAATTGAAATCAGAGACTTGAGGGTCTTCCACAAAGTAAAAACCACATCGTCTCTTCCCTCACCTCGTCGCTCTCTCTCTCTCTCTCTCTCTCACTCTCGGCGCTCTCTCTCTAACCGGCGAGCTCTCCATCTCGGCTTCCCTCACCTCGTCGCTCTCTCCCTCACTCTCGACGCTCTCCCTCTCCGGCGAGCCCTCACGGCGGCTCTCTCTCTCTCCCTCTCGACGCTCTCCATCTCCGGCGCTCTCCTTCTCCCGGCACTTGAAACAGTTTGAATTCCACATGTTTTCTCCTGCAAAACCTGAAGCAGAACATGATGATGGAATCCACCTCCACCTCCACCCCTTACCACCACCAAACCCAACTGATCGTTGCAGCTCCGGCCACCACCAGCGAAGAAAACACCATCAAGCCATCATTTGCTGCTGCAGCAGCAGCCTCAGCACCGGTAAAGAAACGAGCCGAGACTTGGGTCAAAGAAGAAACTCGATCATAAATTATAAATTTTGTTGTGATTCAGTGATGTGATTTGAAAGGGGTTTTTTAGGGTTCTTATTCTCAGTTCTAAATAGCAGTTAATTCGATCATAAATTATAATTTTTGTCAACAGATTGAATCAGGGTATCATCTTCTTTTCATTGTCATTTCCTTCATTCTTCCATTTTTGTTAATTCATCAATCCTTCTTGATTATGCATTTTAATTATTAAATTAATTATTAATTCATTGTTGAATTCTCTGTTACATTTCTCTGTGCTCCCAAACAAGATAAATGATTTCCTGTTACATTTTTCTTCTGAATTCTCTGTGCTACCAAACAGAAGAGTCAATTCCTATTCTCCAGACCAATTCTCTTTCTCTGCAATTCCATTCTCTGCAATCATTTCTCTGCAATTCCATTCTCTGTACCAAACGCACCCTAAGAAGAATGACTTTCCCATAAAAGGAATACTTTTTTTTAATTCAAAAAAAAAAACATGTGCCCTCACGTGCCTTTTTGTTGAAATTTAAACTAGGCTAATATTTTTAATCAAATAAATTATATAATAAATGAGTATTTTATTCTTTTTAATATATATTTTATTGAATTTAACTGATTTATATATAAATTGGTTTGTTTATTTATTATAAATATTTATGATATATATATAGAGAGAGGAAAGTTCAAATGAAAACTCAATTTTCGTTGTGTATGTGAGGACAAATCTTAGTCATTCCATCTTTTTTGATCCAACAACTCATATTAAATAGAAGTTTTTAATTTTAAGATGCTTAGGGTAAAAATGGAAGATAATTTAAACTCACACCTACCGTATTTGACTTTTTATTTTTTTTAATTAAAAACTTTTACCCAATTAAAGTTTAAAATAAATTATCTTAAAAATTACTAATATTTTAATCAAACAAATTACATAAAAAAAACGAGAATTTTGTGCTCTTCGATATGACATCCATCTTGATATTTTGTTGTTGTTGTTTTATATTAACCGTTTTTTACGTGAAATGTTATATATGTGTTATATTTATTATGAATATTTATGTACGTTCAAGTCTGTACAACACCTCGACACCGTAAGTATGTAACTCGACATCACCTTCTTCAACATTTTCTTCAATGTCGTAAGATATCGCGTTTCTTCAGCACCGTAACCCAACACCCATCAAGATGAATCGAGAACCTATCGAGTAATTCTGTTGTGAACCGGGGAACAAAAGATAGTGTGTCACGTCTCCACATCTTCACGGGTCATTCATGTATTATTCATCATGAATAATTTATCATTCAAGATGAATAATTTATCATTCAGGATGAATAATACAACATTCAGGGCGAATAATTCACGATTCATGAATTCGTGTATTATTCATCATGAATGTTGTGTAATTCATCCTGAATAATGAATGAACGTTCACATTTGTTATTCATACTAAATGTGGGACATCCGGGGATGTACATACATATTCATAATGAATTAAACCAAATTTCAGTTGTTAATTGGGAAACAAAAGAGAGTCCGCCATGTGACTACACCTTCACGGGTCATTCATATATTATTCATCATAAATAATGTATCATTCAGGATGAATAATATAACATTCAGGGTGAATAATACACGATTCATGATAAATAATACATGAATCATGAATTCGTGTATTATTCATCTTGAATATTGTATTATTCATTCTGAATACTGTATTATTCATTATGAATAGTGAATGAACGATCATCTTTGTTATTCATACTGAATGTGGACATCCGATGATGTGTATGCATATTCATAGTGAATATAACACATATATAGAATTTCGCGTAAAAAAACGGTTAAAACGAATAAGAAAAACTATATCGAGATGAATGTCATATCGAAGAGCACGAAATTCTCGTTTTTTTGGTGTAATTTGTTTGATTAAAATATTATTAAGATAATTTATTATTAAAGTTTAAGGGGGTAAAAAAATTTTAATTAACAAATAAAATAAAAAGTCAAACAAGATAGACGCGAATTCAAATTTTCAATTTTGTCCTTAATCACTTCTCAATTAACCTTATTATGTATTAACCATTGATTAGTTTTTCTATGTTTTGGTCAATGATTAAGATTTGTCTTCATGTGCACAATGAAAGATGAGTTTTCATTTGAACTCACCCCTATATATATACTAGAAGTGTACTCGTGCAATGCAGCGAGATACATCACGATTTTAATGTTTTATTTTATTTTTTGTTTTTTTGTTGATTTACAATACGATTTTGGATGATTTTGATAAATTGGTAATGTTTTTTTTATAAATTTGTTTAATTTAGGCTTAATAATATAATGTTTTTTATATAAAAAAAAGTAAGTATTTTGTTAGAATTCAATGATTATCTTATATATTTTAATGACATGTAGAAAAAATAACCAATTACATATTTAATAGTATAATTAAAATAAATTTATTATAATATAATATATTAATTAATAGTGATATATGGAAAGTTCTGTATAAAAGAAATGTCTTGTACATACCAAATTGGTGGATGTTAGAAGCCTGCAGTAGTAATATGTATCTTGTGATTTGAAACTTTTAAATTAAGAGATTTTTAAAATCCTGCATAAAATAATGGTACCTTGTGTCTAATAATTTGTATTTAAGAGTTTTTTATCCATGCTTTATAATATAGTATAGATTATAATTCATTAGTATCTATTTACGTATATAATATTTTCAATAAACCTACATTTTTAGTATAATATTCATCTTAAAATTAATAAATTTTGACAAAGACCTATTATTATTTAAAGATCTATTTTGGAGTTGTTGAACAAAGCCACTACAATGTGTATTCAATTGGGAACTCCGCAGTTGATTCCTCAACCCATCGTAAAAAAACCCGTGACTCCTAAAAAACAGGAAAGAGAAATAAAAAATATATATTTAAATTATCACGCAAGTGATTTTGATTTTTGATTTTTTTTAATTATAATATTTAATTAGTTTCATCTAATGTTTTTACGTGTCTTTGAATTAATAAAAAATTATAATAATTACATATTTTTAAAATTACAATAATTTTTATTGTGGTTAATATTTGTTTTAAAAAAATTGTTTTAGTTTTTTATTTATTAGTAATAGATAAAAAAAAATTTAATTAATGCAGGTTTCAAAATTTTATGTTTAATGTAACAAAGTTTTGTTGCATTTTTAATATTTATTAGAATCGAACTCGTGCAATGCAGCGAGATACATCACGATTTTAATGTTACATTTTATTTTTTTGTCGATTTACAGTACGATTTTGGATGATTTTGAGAAAGTGATAATTTTTTTTTTAAACTTGTTTAATTTAGGCTTAATAATATAATGTTTTTTATATAAAAAAAATTAAGTATTTTGTTAGAATTCAATGATTATCTTATATATTTTAATGACATCTATAAAAAATAACCAATTACAAATTTAATAATATAATTAAAACAAATTTATAGTAATATAATATATTAATTAATAGTGATACACTGATACATGAAAATGTCTGCATAAAAAGAAGGTCATGTACATACCAAATTGGTGGGTGTTAGAAGCCTCCAGTAGTAATATGTATCTTGTATTTTGATACTTGTAAATTAAGATATTTTTAAGATCTTGAATAAAATGATGGTACCTTATGCCTAATAAATTGTATTTAAGAGTTTTTTATCCGTGTTTTATAATATAGTATAGATGGTTAATATTTGAATCCTTTTCTCTCTATCCATCTTTAAGTATTCTCTACCTATTCTCTCGTGTTGAGCATCTCCAACCAGGTGATTCTTATGGGTAAATGTCATTTGTTTTATAGTGTTATTCTTAACAAAATTATATATAAAAAAGTCAATATGATTACTTTATTTTAAAATTGTTTAATTTTAAAAACTTGTTAAGACGTCAAAAACATCTTATAAATTTTTTATAACACTTTTATAAATGATGCATAATTGTTTGTAGTTCAATAATTATCTTTTTTTTACTTAAATATTATAAATTAGTCTATTATAACACTTATGTTGAAGGATTATTTGTCATCATCAAAAGGAAGTAATTGACATAATATTTTCCTACTATTAGGGGGCGTTTGGTTCGCAGAATGATTTCTGATGGAATGGAATCTGTCAATGGAATTGGAATCTGGAAGGAATTGAAATGGAATGTTTTCAAGTTTGACCAACTGTTTGGTTGGTAGGAATGTAATGTAATCAGTCAAATGAATTGGGATATGTCTGTTTGGTTTGCAAAGAAATTGGAATGGAATTCTGAAAAATGACAAAAATACCCTTTTATTTATTTTTATTTATTTACTTATATTTTTTTAAATGCCGAGAGAGATAGAAGAGAGAGGAGAGAGAGGAGAAAGAGAAGAGAGAGAGGAGAGAGAAGATAGAGAGGAGAGAGAGAGAGAGAGAGGAGAGAGAGTATAGAGAGTAGAGAGAGGGTACATAGAGGGAGGAGAGAGAGAGGAGAGAGTAGAGTGAGTAGAGAGATGGTAGAGAGAGGGAGGAGAGAGAGAGGAGAGAGATGAGAGAGAGGGGAGAGAGGAAAAAAAGGGTAGAGAGATGGAGGAGAAAAAGAGGAGAGAGAGAGGGGGGAGAGGGTAGAGAGAGGGAGGAGAGAGAGGGTAGAGAGAGAGGAGAGAGAGAGGAGAGAGAGTAGAGAGGAGAAAGAGTAGAGAGAGGGTAGAGAGAGGAAGGAGAGAGGGAGGAGAGAGGGAGGAGAGAGAGGGTAGAGAGA
This sequence comes from Arctium lappa, assembly GCA_023525745.1. Classification (NCBI taxonomy): domain Eukaryota; kingdom Viridiplantae; phylum Streptophyta; class Magnoliopsida; order Asterales; family Asteraceae; genus Arctium; species Arctium lappa. The sequence continues at coordinate 11,272,470 of CM042056.1, read as the reverse complement.
GAGGAGAGAGAGAGGGTAGAGAGAGGAAAGGGAATAGAGAGAGGGTAGAGAGAGAGGAGACCAAATCCACATCTGATGGGTTTTAATTTTGTTAAGAGGGTTTAGAGGGTATTTTTATCATTTTGAGAAAATGCAATGGAATGGAATTCAATTCCATCCAATAAGAGAAGGAATGACCAAATCCTTGATTCAAGGATTTCATGGAATTCAATTCCATTCCTTTGGAAACCAAACAGCTGGATGGAATTTGGTCAATGGAATTGACCATTCCAATTCCATCAGATTCCGGCGGATTCCAGCGAACCAAACGCCCCCTTAGAATTTACCAAAATAAATGTTTCATTTTCTTTGTAAACTTCTCCCTATTTAAAGGACTTATGATTAATGAGAATTACAGATTTCTTCTCTCTGTCATATCGTTATTCTCTCTATATTGATTGTTCTACAACACGTTATCAGCACGTTGCTCGACTAAGATAATTTTACAAAGTAAAGTTACAGTTTCTACGGTATTGCTACCAATTTGGGGTACGTTTTTACTTTCAATTGATAGTTCATTAATAGTTATATCACACCTTAAAATTGTTTAGTAATAATCTTAGAATTTGAAATCCCAAGATGAAAAAGTTTGATATATATTGATTAAATCTTATATTTTCGTTATATAACTTTTTATATTATATTTCCGTTAATCATCAAAAGTAAAACAAATAATTTGATTCTTGAAAAAAATGAAATAATAAAAAAGATAAAGGCAAGAAAAGAGAAGAGATGTTGGAAAAAAAATGATTATTTAAATTCAATGCATTTTCCTTGTAATTTCAATATAATTATAAATTAAACATATGACATTTTTATATTTGATTGTATTAAAAAAAATCAACTTTAAGTTCTTCACATAATTATTTCAATTACTTTTTGAGTATTTGGTATGTATGTAGTTGCTATCAATTTTAGACCTTGTTACCTAATTTTAATTAAGGCAATTATTATTTTAAATTAGACCAATTAAATTTTTGAACATAAAAAAAATTGTATATGTATGTTCATTATTTGTTTTAATTATTAATTGTAATGGTATTCCATATACTTTAAAATTTAATATTGTTTAAGTACGTTGTGTTATATGTGTATATAATTATTTGTATATTTTAGTTTTCGCAATTATTATTATATCTTATGATTATTTACATGTGTTATTATATTTTAGTTATCACAAGGAATCTGTCATATTTAGGTGGAAAAAAACAATAATCATAAATTGACAAATCTAGTTCTTGGACTTTGTCTCTCTCATTTATGCATTTTTCCTATAATTTTTTATTGCATTTAATATTTTGAGCATATTGTTGTTATTTGTTTACGCTGTTCATTTAGTTTTATTTTATTGGATTTGTTAAACTTTGCTAATTTACTTATAGCTTTAGTATTTTGAATTGTTTTGCTTACATAAAATACGTGTATATCCCCTTAATCCATAACTCATTATTTTTAGGAGTTACACTCCCTTATATATAATTTATTTTTGCTCTCATGACAAAATCTCTCAAAATACCATTAAGGTATTAAAACAATGAAATTGACTTCATATGCCAAACTCATATTCATTTTGGCCTCATGCCAAAAGCTCTATAATTAACAATGTTATCTTCAAATTAAATAAATCACAAAATATCGATTAGATTTTGTCAAACGGGTGTAAATAGCCCTAAGGTTTGTAAGGACTTAAAAAATCCATGTGATTCCCCTACTACCTGGAAATCCAATAGATTGAGTGATTATTTTTCACAAATTGAAATATTGATGAAATATTATCAACAAAATGTAAGCATACAAAATCCAATATTGTTAAGATAATGAAATTTCATACGTAAAATAATAATTATTACCATAATCCATTGTTTTGTCAAACATAAAATCATATATTATCCTTTATATATGTAAATGGTTGAAACAACTCATCCCGAAATCAACGTCGTAAACTCAAAAGAACCTGAGTACCATAAACGAGTATACAAATCTCCTCTTACAAGGTACAAGAAAATACATAAAGTCTATCAACTCCCTATTAACCCTAAAACCAAAATATTGAAAAGGTACAAGCAAATACCCTCATGTTTTAAGACGATATATAAATTCTAACTTTCATAGGAATACCTTTACTAGAAACCCCCCAAAGAATTGTGGGATGCCCCGAAAAAGAGAATCGGGAGTATTCATGAATATATACTTCCCAAACTAATATTACAGTAGAATGAAACCCATTTACTCGATTACAAAAAGGTAACGGGTTTCAACAAAGAAATGTTATGTCCCAAACGCGTCTCAATCTATGTGGCAAGGAACTCACATAAGATGACATGATTCCTAACATGATTTTCACCTTTCATATATAAATAAATATTAATGAACCAATATAAGTTGAAATGTAACATTTAGACAAACGCATCAACCTACTGCAAGTGGTTGAGAGACACAACAAGATTCTTTCAAATAACAACACCAGATATGTTGGGACAAAGAAAATTCCCGAGATCAATAATGAAAATGTTAGAGGTGGAAACAACTCTAAAGAATTGTAAATGAAAGAAGATTTCTCACACGTGTCATTTATATACCACGTGAACGAAATAGTGGAAAGTGTCAGGGGGATGACAATAGTTAGGAAAGATTTTCCAATCTTTGTAGCAGATACAACTACTATCTAGTTGATAAAGGATAGTTAATGAATGAAGATATACATTAACTACTGTTCCTCTTTCTTACAAAAAAAAGGGGGGGGGGACAAGTAGAAAATAAACTATATCAAATCTAAAATTGACCGAGTATAAGTTTATTTGAATGTATTTTAACTATCAAATTAATTGCTCCTGCAAATATACACTCGGGTATGTCAATAAATACATCAAAAACAAATATAAAACTCTCAATGTTCTTCGTTCTATGTAGGAATGTATCGAGGAGAACTTGACTGTTTTTGTGACATCTCATACAATCCTAAGAAATAGATATTATTCATTGAATTAATTATTTTTAATTCCTCCAACCAAACACTTAGACGATGGACTGTCACTTGTTGTTTAATGACATGAAATCAATCACTAAAACATTATATACATCAAACCTTGTTCAAATACTTATTTGAAATGGAAAACCATATTACGAACGGAAATGGATATCTATATAAACTCTAATAAATATGGAAGGAAACATATATTAGAGAAGCTAATGTGTCAAACTAGTGGATTATTTAGGTCACTGAATCATATATTGTCACCAATAATGAACTTTGGGATATGACATAATGATCATGTGTTGAAAAATACAAAGACACATTTTCTCGAGAGAAAGAAATGATCCAAAATTGCAATTGTTAACTTCTGGAGCATAAGAAGCAACACCACCATCACAATATGCACTCTTGAATACATAGAACTTTTGCAAACCTTACTCCTTAAACCACAATAGGAACAAGGTCATCCTAAGCTAAGGACATAATACAAAATATTACATTCTTACAATGAATACAAAGTAGTATTTGTGGACCTATACATCCAGAATGCGGGTCATTCAAGTACTTTATGGTTCTGGTTGAAGTTTCGACATGATGAACACACGTCGTATCAATGTCCACACAAGGCGTTGCACTCCTAGGACCAACCATACAACTAAGGGCTCACTACCCTAATCATCTCATAAAGTCTATATGGTTTGGTAATACTAGAGAATTTACGTTATAAGGATTTGATGATCTTTGCATTTGTATTGGGATCAATGTAGAGCATCCTATACCCCCATGTGTACACATAAAAGTGTTCTCACAAAAGATGTCATCTGTAACACCCGGAAATTCTCAAGGTAAGTATTTATTCCTTTAAATGCATTAAATGTACCTATGTGAGTATTAGGCCTTGTTAATCCTATGTTGGTGTTAATTGATGTAGGACTTATATGCTTAAAATGTTTATCTTGCTTAAGGTTTGTTGTTAGTTATGTTGTGGGGTTCTATAGTTTAACTAAATGGCAAACAGAGACTTACGCGACTTTCTGCGCGGGTTACTGGTCGCGGCATAAGCCGCGTAAGCTACTGGAGTCGACCTTTTGGGGCACGTGGGTGACTTACGTTGCGGGTTGCAAGCCGCGGCATAAGCCGCGGGAACACCTGCAGGTCTCTAAAACCCCTTTTCAGCCAATTTCAAAACATAAACACCCACACACATCGTTTTCAAGAGGAGAATTCTAGGGTTTGAGCATCAAGCCATCCTTTACTCCCCTCAAAGCATTTATTGCAACTTTGGGTGGTTAAGCATCAATCCTTGGGCATTCAACCTACCTTGGAGTTCATTTATTGGAGAAGATCCTCGAGAATCAAGTCAAAGCATTTCTTCATCTTTAGAGTTCCGTATTTTCTAGGTTTTGGTTCAAAACCTAGATTGTGAGTTTACTAAACCTTTGTTAAAACTAGATACACATCATAATCTTCTATTTGTTATTTCATTCTCTATGTGTTCAAGTATTTGGGATTTCTTGATGAAAATGGTTGGAAATATGGGTATTGGTGATATGCTATGTTTTTATGTTATGTGTACCATTATTTGGGGCTTTTCCCATGGATATATAATATGGGTACCTTGATATGTTAAATGTATGCATTTATGTGTGTTATGATGGTTTAGTTGAAATACCACTTTGATGACATATTTATATGCATGATGAATATAAGTGTCATCTGGGTCTTTTGTTGGACTGCATGAGGATAGGATGGTAATATTGTACCCGTAGTTGGTATTGAAATATGTTGGGTTGAAATACACCTAAAGGACCTCCTATATGCGTTATGTTGGACGAACCAAGTCAGTACACTAGGAGGATGTAGTCTTGGGCGCCACTGTGATGGTATGTGCCTAGACCTCCGCCATTCGGGGAATTTTCTTAGCGATAGTCTTCGGGTGTGCCGGGCCTTTGGGTGTTCCTTGTTAAGTGCATCAAGGTATATCGACTCTTGGGTGGGACTTGATTGGTGCTTTGGGTCTCCCCTAATGACTCCACATATATTGAGCACTGGTTAACTGCTGATAAGAATTGTAACTGTTCATGCATGCTTATTATTGCTCAACTCACTAGGCTTTATGGCCTAACACTTGTTTGGGGTCGATGTGTATCTCAGGTGTTAGCGGCGCGACTCCTAGGCAAGTTTAGATGCTTTGGGCAAGAGCTTGGGGATTTTGGCACTTGAACTATTTTTGGAAGATTTGGATTTATAGATGACAACCCTTTTTGTAATCTCTTTTCTAGATGTAGATATTAGATTAGTTGGTTGTTGTTTATTCATCCGTTAAATTACAGAATTGTATTTAAACAGGTTATTTGTATAATTCCCTTTTTGGGAGGCTCTTGTTATGGCAAACTTTATACCACTTCTCTATTTTTGGAAAGTTTTTGTTATCCCTATTTTTAGGGTGTTACATCATCAAAAGGACATAGATGGTAACTAGGGCATTGGTTATGCATACCAATTTAACCATATCTACTTGGGGTTATGCAAATTTTCATGCAACTTTACTTATTTGTTTTTAGACCCACTACTAGTCAACCAATATCATGCATACCAGTTGGTAACTGGATATAAGTCTGATCTTTTAAATTTATGTATGTTTGTTTGTATAGTATATGTGCCAATTGCACCCCCACAACGCACTAAAATGGGTCATTAAAAACTAGTAAGTATATATGTTGGATAGAATCTCCAACAATTATCCGTTATTTAGAAAATTTTACGGGTAATCCTTATATTGCATGATTTGCAAATTGTCACTTTGATGACAGTCTTCCCGTCGTTAGGGGGAGATAGGAAAAAGTATTTTCCAAGGGAACAACATGAACTGTCATGTAATGTTCCAACTTTGTCTATTTTGATCCCCAAACTTCACAACGTAAAGTTGAAGTCAAACGAATCAGACTCAATACCTGATACGTTAAAAATTATTCTAAAAGTGAAAAGATCACACATATAAGCTGCTAATATACCCATAAGGTTAAAAGTCCCCAACAAGGGCACAACGCCATTGGAAAGTGCATTGCAATCACACATAGTGGGAGTGTGGTTGAGGTTGTAGCTACCAACTGGAAGTGGTGGAAGCTACTTGGTTCGATGGATACTATTCTAAAGGAATAGAATAGTGAGGCACATCCATTTATCATCAATACATAAAACTCTCATGAGATTATCTCTAATTATAATTATGTCCATGAATCATCACTGGAGGATGCTCCGAAGTTAATATGATTCTAGAGATGAAAGAAATCTCAAATAAACTATGAGAGTACATATGAGTCGATAGACATTTCATATATACATACTCATTGATGACTTGTTCGCATATACTATTGGTCATAAGATGATAGAGCACAACGACATCGAACCACGCTCAGTTGAATAATATCAACTCAGAGCATATTGGCCTATATAAACAATCTAGAAAGAATTATATTCTTTGATAAAGGATCGGGTATTTGGTCTGGTAGTGCTAACCCACCAAGTGTAAAGCCCGTAGGACATAACTAAGTCTTTGCCATAAAGCGTAATGAGAATAATGAAGTCCTAATGTTTAGGACTCTCCTTTGGCGCAAGGTTTCTCACAACACCCTAGATTGACCAAGATGAGACTTACTCTCTCATGATGGATGTTATGACATCCGAATAATTTATTAGTCTAGTAGTTTTTGAATGACTGTAAATGCAGCTCATGGATGTGGTTACTGCATATCTCTATGGGGATCTAGATTCAGAGATATATAAAAGTATTCGATGATATTACATTATCAAAATCAAGTAACTCTAAACCACAAAATACTCTTGCAATAAAAGTGAAACGCTCATCTTATATAGTGAAGCAATCTATACGAATGTTGTATAACCACCTAAGTGGATACTTGATTGGGAAAGTATATAATAACGATGAATTGTGCCATTGCGTATTTATTTAGGAAAACAAGTTCTAAATTTTCAGTGTAGCTCTATATGTCGATGTTATTAACATAATAAGTCACTCTTGATGAAATAAGAGAAACAACAAGCTACTTGAAACCTGAATTTTAGATGAAAGATCTTGGGAAAACTTGGTTTTGTCTAGTTATTTGAGCTAGAACATCAAGTTTGTGGAATATTAATCCACTGATCCACATGTGTCCAGAAAATGATCAGGCGACTTAATATGGACAAAGCGCATCTGGTTAGCACTCCCATGATCGGTCGAAGTGTTGGATATAAAAAGATCTATTTCGTCTAAAGGATGATGACGAAGAGGTTTTGGGAGCTGGAATTCCCTGTTTAAGTTCAATAGGCGCATTATTGTTCTTAACACAATACACTTGACCATATATTGTATTTCTCGGTGAACTTGTTAGCTAGATTTAGCTCAGCGCCAACGCAACGTCATTGGAATGATACCAAATCAATCTTTTGGAACCATTGACATAAGCTTATACTTTCCCTATAGAAAGAAAAATGAGATTGATAATGAAATTTCAATACCTACTTAGAATATAAGCAGCAAAAGTACTAGCTCTTATAGAAAAACACCAAACAATGTCTTGGTATGTCTTTGCTAATATTAGGTATGTGTCTGATCCATACAAGGGTTGTTCCCAAACTAGATAATGAATTACCACAGGGAACACTCCGATTGCTTGGAAGTAAGCTAAACTAACCATTGTAACTACCTCTTTGAACGACTCCAATAATATTACTCTCCATGAGACTGTTCAAGAGATGTATATGATTAAGAGCTGCCATTACACATATTAGAGGAGCTAGTGATTTTGAGTTCAACCAATATCCTACTTGCATGCATATATGAAAATAATGCATCATGTATCGAATAAATGAAAGTAAGATATATCAAAGGTGATAACACAAAACATATTCTGCTTAAGTTTCTATGCAATCAGCAATAACAAACTATCCTCTAGATTCAAATGAATCAAGTAAGATGTCAAGAGAAAATGACATATTTACCAAATCATATATTGGGAAGCATGTAGAAAGTAAATGCAAATGTTTTCCAAATCCCTTGATTAATGCACAAATCAGGAGGAGGAGTAAACAAAATGGGGGAGCATACTATACATGTGATGTTGGTATGTTGTGCTCTTTCCTTCAACCAAGGTTTTATCTATATACCATCATGCTTTCCTAACTCTCATGATTGATATACAAATCTAAGAGAAAACTAGACTAAAGGAAAAGTCTATGTATTGCAAAGAAGCTGGTGCGTTGTACTCTTTCCTTTGTCAAACTTTTATTTTTCCCACTGAGCTTTTATTTTGGCGTAAGGTTTTAACGAGGCAACAATTGTGCACCATCACTTCACTCATTTGACTCAACACAAGGGGGAGTGTTGAAGGATTATGTGACATCATTAAAAGAAAGTGATTGACAGAATATTTTCCTTCTATTAGAATTTACCATAATAAAGGTTTTCTTTTCTTTGTAAACTTCTCACTATTTAAAGGGCTTATGATTAATGAGAATTACAGACTTCTTCTCTCTGTCATATCGTTATTCTCTCTATATTGATTGTTCTACAACAATTTAAATATTTTTTATAATATCTATTGTGAAAATTGTTACGTTTTACATATGATAGAAAAAAAAATTACCATTGATATCTAGTTAGTGTTTAAGTGGAAAAAAATTACCATTGATTAATAATTAATTACCATTAATTATTAATTTTAAGTGGAAATTTTTTAATTTTTTAATTTAGAGTTTTTCGAACAATCCATATCAGTCAGGTCTTTTACAAATTATTGAGTTTCAATCGAGTATAGTAGAGTATTTAAACGTTAGTTGATACATCACATCAAAAATTTAACCGTATAGTATATTACAATGAATAAAATATCGTATGCTTATGATGGAATGCGACCATATTTTGGCTCAACTTTTATATATAGAGAGGGGAGTATCATGCGAGAAACAAACTAATTTGCGAGAAGACGAGAAGAAATGTGGGTCACATAATTTATTAATTAAAAAAACCATAAATAAAGAATATTTTTAGAAATTAGAATAATTATCATTTTAAATTGGATAAAATTCTCATTATATCTTTTAGATTTATTTATTTTGTAATTTTAACCATTTATTAATTTTATTTCTGAATATACTTTTAATAAAAAAAATTCACAATTTTAACCAAATATCACACGTGATATCATTATATAAATATTTATGCATATTACATATCATATTATTACATGTGATAATTATATATATATATATATATATATATATTTTAGTTAATCATATCTGATTATGTATACTTCTATTTATAGATCTTTTTATGATGTAAATATTATCACATGTGATAATTGTATATATTTTAGTTAATCATATGTGAGTATGTATATTTATATTTATAGATCTTTTTGTGATATAAATATTATCACATGTGATTATACGTCATTTATATTCAGACATATATTATCATATGTGATATTTACAAAAATCCACCTAGTGGGATCATATGTGATACATAATAATATATCACATGTTAAACGAAGTTAATCACATGTGATTCAAAACGTAAATCTAAAAAATAGAGAAAAAAAATGGTGAGATAAATAATTAATTAGTTATGGATATCACATGTGATATTTGATGAAAATTATGATTTTATCTAAAAATAATAATATAAATTTGATAAAAAAATTATGAATTTATTAAAATTAAAAAATAAATAAATTTAAAAGATATTATGAGATTTTTAAGGATTTATCCAATTCAAATTGTAATTATCCTAACTTTTAAAAAAATAATTTATTTATGCTATTTTTTAATTAATAAATTATGTGGCTCTTATTCCTTCTCGTCTTCTCGTAAATTGACTACCTTCTCGTTTGAACACAGCCCGTGTGTTTTGTAAAATTTACGAAATTGTCCATCTATTTTTGGGACAGCCGCAATTTTTGACCAGTCAAAGCCGCAACTTTTGACCGGTCAAAGCCGCAATATTTGGCTAGTCAAATCCGATCTTGACCATATGAATGGCTAGGATTACTTCTCTATTTCTCATATATTTATCATTTCTCAAATGAACCAAACACTATATATATATATATATATATATATATAGGGTAGGTTAATTTGTTAACCACATTTTTTGTGTTAACTTTATGAACCATTATAAGTCATTGATCATGGAAATCAATGGTTGAGATTGATTATTTTTTTTGAAAGACTTAATAAATGTACAATTAATGAAAAATTAGAAGTGAACTATAGTGCTAAGGGTATTTTGGGGAAAAATCAATGAAATAGTATATCTTTATTATTTCTCAATTAATGTTTTTTCCAAAATAATCGTAACCCCATGTTCATTAGTGTTCATGAATCTGCATGTATTTGAACATTATTCTTCCAAAAGAATCGTAACCCCCTATTCATGCATGTTCATATAAAGAAATATGAACATTATTACTTTTAAATATCATATTCATATGAAGGAATATGAACCATATTACTTTTAAATATCACCTCGAACATGTGTTAACTTTATGTTACCTTAACTGACATCATATTCATATGAAGAAATATAAACATTATTACTTTTAAATATCATATTCATGTGAAGAAATATGAAGAATATTATTTATAAATATCACCTCGAACATGTGTTAACTTTATGTTACCTTAACTGACATCATATTCATATGAAGAAATATGAACATTATTACTTTTAAATATCACCTTAAACATGTGTGTATGCACTTACATACGAACCGTCTTAACTGAACATCGTATTCAAATGAAACAATATGAACATATATTCACTAATGTTCATCCATCATCATTAGGATTCATCTGTTCATATATTCATGCACTAATGTTCATCTGTTTCAGTTGGGACGTATCAATTTGATTCCCCTGATCTAAACACATTGATGAACACTATAAAATCCCCAATGTCGGTGTTCACTTGTCAACATGGAAGAACATATGGGAAGAAAAACTTTCAACAATCGCACTTCTATCGACGACGTTAAGGAGCCCATAATTCTTAGTGTCGGTGGACGTTGTTGCGTTCATTGTTGTGATGTGCATGCGATTTTAGAAATACGATGAATATGGACAACCTTTTGAAAAAAAACCATTAGCTATTTGGATTATTGGGGATGTTCATACAATTTTATAATGTAATTTAATATGGACAATTTTTTTGAAATCAAGCCACTAGCTAGAATAATGGAATTAATTTTTGTAACTCCCCAATAACTATTTCAAATATTGTCCAATTTTGTATTTCCCTCTTTACCCTTTAGCATTAATGATACACATAATCCTAACAACACTATAAGGAGCAATCCTATTCGCTAGTTTAGGTTCATAAAGTTAATAACATTAGGATGGTTAACAAAAGATCCTCACTATATATATATATATATATATATATATATATAGTGGTGGGTTTAAATGAAAACTCATATTTCATTATGTATATGGGGACAAATTTTAACCATTGATTAAAACTTAGAAAACTAATCAATGGTTAATACATAATAAGATTAATTGAGAAGAGATTAAGAAGAGATTAAGAACAAAATTGGAAATTTGAATCAGCGCCTACCTTGTTTGACTTTAAAATAAATTATCTTAAAAATTACTAATATTTTAATCAAACAAGTTACATAAAAAAAATACGAGAATTTCGTGCTCTTCGATATGACATCCATCTCGATATAGTTTTATTTTCGTTTTAACCGTTTTTACGTAAAATTCTATATATGTGTTATATTCATTATGAATATGCATGCAAGTCATCGGATGTCCACATTCAGTTTGAATAACAAAGGTGAACGTTCATTCACTATTCATGATGAATAATACAATATTCAGGATGAATAATACACAAATCCATGATTCATGAATTATTTATCATGAATCGTGTATTATGCACCCTGAATGTTGTATTATTCATCCTGAATGATACATTATTTATGATGAATAATACATGAATGACTCGTAAAGGTGTAAGCACATGACACACTCTCTTTTGTTTCTCAATTCACAACCGAAATTTGATTTAATTCATTATGAATATGTATACGCATCATCGGACGTCCAACATTCAGTATGAATAAAAATGTGAACGTTCATTCATTATTCATAATGAATAATATAGTATTCAGGATGAATTACACAACATTCATGATGAATAATACACGAATTCATGAATCGTGAATTATTCACCTTGAATGTTGTATTATTCATGATGAATAATACATGAATGACATGTGAAGATGTAGAGACTTGACGCACTCTCTTTTGTTCCCCGGTTCACAACAGAATTACTCGATAGGTTCTCGATTCGTCTTGATCGGTGTTGGGTTACGGAGCTGAAGAAACACGATGTCTTACGACGTTGAAGAAAGTGTTGAAGAAGATGATGTCGAGTTACATACTTACGGTGTCGAGGTGTTGTACAAACTTGAACGTACATAAATATTCATAATGAATATAACACATATATAACATTTTACGTACAAAACGGTTAAAACGGCAAAAAAACTATATCGAGATAGATGTCATATCGAAGAGCACGAAATCCTCGTTTTTTTATGTAATTTGTTTGATTAAAATAATAGTAAATTTTAAGATAAATTATTTTAAACTTTAATTGGGTAAAAGTTTTTAATTAAAAAAGAAAATAAAAAGTCAAATATGGTAGGCGTGACTTTAAATTATCTTCCATTTTTACCCTTAGGCATCTTAAAATTAAAAATTTTATTTAATATGAATTGTTGGATCAAATGAGATGGAATTGCTGAGATTTGTCCTCATGTGCACAATGAAATATGAGTTTTCATTTGAACTTTCCTATATATATTTATATATATATATATATATATATATATATATAGACGAAGTTTCAAATGATAACACTAACTATTTAAGAAAGCAACAAAAAACAACAGATATATACAATGGCGGATCGAGTAACTTTTATTATTGGGGGCACATTTAAGGGTGTCAAAAAAAATGGAACCGAATAACTCTTTCGAACCAATACTATTTTGGTTTATTCGATTTTTGATTTAAACGGTTCAGTTTAATCCAATAAGTATAACTTATTCAGTTCGGTTTTTGATTATTTTTTTCTACTATTATCATTGTTCTAAAAAACTCGTTGCACAGTCGTCATGACACCAAGGCTTGTGTGTCACGTCACGTTAAGCCCATGACACGCCATGACCTAATGCGCAGTTATCGTAATGAGATATTTGATTTTTCTTTATGTTTTTAATGTCTTATTTGCAATTTTTAATATATAACCTAATTTAACTTTCTTATTACTAATTTACTATTGACTCATTAAGTAACACTATAAAACATACGTTTTTATATATAATATTATATATGAATTAGAAATTTGACGCCATAAGTCACGGCTTGAAAGCTCCATGGATTCGCCGTGGCTCTTAAGACTTGAGGCTTGGCCTCGCCGCTACACCACGCCTCACGTCATTTAGAACCTTGACTATTACTAATAAAAATAAATATAGTGATTAATCAAATTATTAGTATTATAACAAACAAAATAAGAGATATAAAATGATTTTCAACGGATTGAGACTTATAAGTCAAGGGAATTAGAGTTTAATTGATCAAGTAAAAATTGTAAATGAGAACAGAAATTAAATTTGATGCCTTATCTTTGATTTATTGGGGCCTATTAATAATTTTTAGTTAAAAAAATAATTAAACTTAAAACTTATATATTAATTAGTGGGTGATTCTTGGGTTTTTCAGGGGTTGTGCCCCCTACCCCTTCCATGTGCATCCGTCGGATATATATATATATATATATATATTTATATATATAAAATCATATGTGATTTTAAGTCACGTGAATCATATATGATTTTGTATGTACTCGGTTGTTCTCGCACGTGTTTTTCTTAATTAGATGTTGTTCTCGTATGAACCCACTGTATGTACATATATACCCTAAATATATACTTGATACATGATGGAATGGAAGATCCAGAACCAAAGATGTTGTCTTTGCCTGCATTTGCACCTGCATCTTTCTACCTTTCTTCTTCATCTTCATCTTCATCACCACCACCATAACACATAAGCTCAGTGTATGTGTGTGTGTGTGAGCAGGTGGAGAGGTTAAGAAGAAAAGAAGGGTGCAGGGCAAGTGCAGGCTAATGCAAATTTTCATCCATGTTCAGATCTCTGCAATAATTCATGATATCTTCCAGCAAAAGGGCTTCTACATCAACATTTTCATGGCATATGTTTCTTACTATATAACCTCTTCATGTGGTTAATTAAACACATACTCACACTCACACTCACACTCACACACACACACCCACACTCTAAGCTCTCTCTCTCTCTCTCTCACACACACACACACACCCCATCAACACATAGTTAAGTTGAGTTAAACAATCAAAACCATAATGGTTTGTGTAGTTAGGGGTATTATTTTGCTAGTTAGTTTTTCAATTTAATCAGTTTTTGGGTATAGTAGAGTAGGTGTTTAAATTGCTATATTACGTATAGTTCTACTTGTGTTACATGTTTATCCTGCTTGCAGCTTGCACACAGCTTTGAATCGTGCGCACACAATGGAATCGGTACTCTAGCTATTGTTATTTTTTATTATTATCTGTTTTATTACCTATATATATATATATATATATATATATATTATTGTTTGTTTGTACACACCTTGTATCGTACAAAATTAAGTTGGTGGTGTTCTAGTGGTTGTATGTCTCCATACATCATACCTCTCCTAAATTGAATGGTATATATTGGGTTCGTTTGGTTGGGTTTAGTCGGCTTAATTTCAACTTTCCTCAAGTAATTAATCGAACAAAATTAGGTTTGGTTTAATCAATTTTGAGTTATTCGGTTCGGTTATCAACCGAATAAAGGTTTTATGTTAGTGGGTTTGTTGAACAAAATTTGTTTGTTTTTTTCCCATATATTTGGTTTACGAAAGATTAAGTAATCTTTTTCTAGGTAAGTTACGGAAGATGGAAAAAGTTATAAAATGAATATTATTTGATTTTCAAGTGAGTTTATAAATATAAAATATATAAAGAAATAAGTATATATATTGGCTTATAATTTGGCTAACCGAGCCGTTTAAGTCAAATTTTGTGGGTTATTCGATTTTTGGTTTCATGTGGTTTATTCAGTTCCAGTTCTTTCAAATTCTTAGTTGTAGTTAAAAGATGTGAAACCCTTTTGAATCTCTTCCTAAAAGAGCCTTTACAGTGATGAGATGAGAGCTTCCTACGCATGCATATATCATGATGGTCCTTTGTCTACATGATATGAGACTCGAACATGCCCTCTCAAACATAAGTTGACGGTGCCCCTAGGAATAGAGACGAGAGTATGTCAAATCTGAAATCCCTAGGTGGCGCTAGACCTTGACTCTATAATACCAAATTAGGATATGTAAAAGTCTTTTAAATCTCTTTCTAGAAGATCCTTAATTGATATATATGTTTGATGGTTGGTGTCTAACCGATTTTGGGACTCCAATAGTTGTTTTTGCCATAGGTTCAAGTCGAGTTTAGTATCATCACTAACCTCTTTGTTTATGTTCTTTTTTGTTTTAATTTTGAAACTGTAATGATTATCTAGCAATTGAATGCCGAATGCAATAGTTGAATAAATAGTTAACTTTCGAACAAAACTGAGAAGTCCAATATAATCATATATAATTAATGTATGTTTTTTTTCCTTTTTGTGTTTTAAGAAATACGATAGTTATTTTGTACAATAAATTCATTTATAACGATTGTAATTTTCCCACACTTAAAAAAGGTAGGAGTATATCGTTAAAATAATTTCATGTAAGATCAACAATAATTATATCTATATTATATTATAAAGATGACATAAAAAACCTCTTAAAAACAAGTCTTAAAGCTTGTACCGCTATTTAATGCTAATTACTTAAAAAACAATCATTAAAGCTGTATGTACTACATCTAATGCTATTTATTAATTTTCAATCATTATCTCTAACAATTTTAACTCTCTTAAAATCATTTCTCATTTTAACTCCCCTAAAATAACTCTCAGCATAATTAAATATAGAATAAAAATCAAATTTTAAATATAAAAATATAAAATATAATTAAAAAAATCTAACAAAATATTTTATAAAAAAAATATATTATTAAACCAAAATAAATTACATTATATTATTAAGTCTAGATTAAACAAATTTATATAAAAAAATAATTATCGCTCTCTCACAACCAACCAAAATCGTAATGTAAATAAACAAAAAATAGAAAATAAAATGAAACATAAAATCGTGATGTATCTAGCGGCATTGCGCGAGTACACTTCTAGTAAACTTTAATTAAAAAACAATAACTCAAATATGACATTAACATGAGGCATCATGTGTTTAAAATTTTGTGATTATCATTGCACAACAGATCAATGGCCTTTTCTGACAAATTTTCCCGCAGGCCAAAGCCCGATATTTAGTGGCGAATTTACCAATTTCTTTTTTACAAGGATTGACAAAAACGCATAATTGCTCATACGACATGTATATGACAATATACAAAACAATGTTGTTGTGACATTTTATAAACTTTAGTTATCAATCATTTAATAGATTGGTAGTAAGAAACTATAAATGGCACGAATTGACATAGCTTCATGCTTTTTATAAACAAAGGTGTTAATATGACGTTGTTTTCAATCAATTTATAAAATATCTAAATAATAAACTATGCTTAAATCAACGTTCAAACAATTCAATTTTCAAGCAAAACAACTTGTTTTAGCAAGTATTAATACAAAGATATTCGGAAAAAAAACTGGAGAATATTTTAGAAGACGAAACGAAACTTTTGAAATTTATTCATCGATGCATATTCCTTAAACCGAATAGACTGAAAGTTATCACACTCTCCAACAAAAATTTTAGGTGTCTCTGTGATATATAAAAAAGTTCAAGGACTATTTTTGCTTCTTTGTAATTATCCGGAAAGTAAATACACATAAATTATTCTCAAGAGATGTAAATGTAAATACATCACATTTTCAAGGACTATTTTTGGTTCTTTCCAATAATCAGGGAAAGTAAATACACATAAATCATTCTCAAGGGGTATAAATATGAATATATCACATTTTCAATTCAGGCGAACCGTTTAATCGCCGGCGTTCATTATCAGGATAAACACTCTTTGCATCTTGGTTGCGATTTCGTCTCTGGATTCCTACAGTAAGCTTTCTTATCTCTTTAATGGCGTCCTCTGTGATCACGAGTTCCTTATCTCTTTTTTCTCCTTCACTCCGATTCGCTACTAGCAAACCCTACTATTATGCATCTCCGATCCACTCTATTTTAGCTAAATCTCCGACACAGGTTCAAAATTGTAAATCGAAAATTCGAGCTGAAGTTAGTCTACTAACGATCTCAATCTTCGGTTCTCTGTGTTGATTGTTGCAGGTTTTTGTGAATCGGCAGGTTTTTGTGAATCGACGTCGTTTGATATCATCGTCAATGGCTTCGGATTCGAAAGGATCGCCGTCAATGGATTCGGAATCGAAAGAATCGCCGTCGAAAAATCCAGGCCTACGAAGTACACCACCTGATAAAGAAACTAAGGACTACTTCATGCAACAAACGGTATTTCATCAAAATGTTTTCACATACTTTTGAATCGTGTTTTTACTGGATATGGATATTGAACCTTGACATAGGGATTGTATGATGGTAATTAGACCATGAATATCATCGTAATTCCACTCTTGATTTTTGAACTTGTACTAGCGATTCAAGAGAGTAAGCTGTGGCAAAGATATTGCTATAATAATTAAGTGTATTGTGTGTTGATGCTTGAGTTGCTTCTTTTGTACAAAACTTTGTCAGGGAAGGTGTTTTGAGGAAATAGGTAATATGTAATCACAAGAAGAAGGTATAGAAGAGAAAAAAATCTATAGTTTTAAAGGATTTATTTGAAAATACAAAGCTTAAACATTTTGGTTCGCTAGCAACGTAATCGTTTTGAGCCATATTGTCATGAACAAAAAGTGGTTGAATGATTCTAGAGGATGCACTAACTATGTACCTTTGTTCTTCAGATGTATCGAATTAAAGATCCAAAAGTCAGTCTTGCCTTCTACTCAGATGTCCTGGGAATGTCGTAAGTCTGCTTGTTTTATGTACTTATTACACTCTGTGTGTCCTAAATCAAATGTCCAATTTGGTCATTGGCATGTATGTTTAGGTGCTTCTTCTCAGATTGGTTAATAGTTTTTATCATCATTTTTTGACTTCTTTTCTGTAAAAACAAGTTGCTAACTGGAATGTATGCATTCCAATATCAGATTGGCATTTATTTTGGATGGATGGATTATAGCAGTTTAGTGTATAGTTGTATATATCTTACATTTTGGTCTATGCATATCTACATATGTTGATCTTGCAGGCAATCTGGTGTACCTATTTGGTTTCTCTAATGTTGCTTGAATTATAAACGAACATAATTTTAGTAATTAATAATAAGTAATATTTCATATCTGAAAATAATGTCAGACCCATCTCAAAAGTTTCAATTAGAATTTAGAAATGACATGGTTTCTAGTTTACCCTAATATTGCATTAACATATGGGGCCTCTACCTAGGCTGTTAAAATCGCGATATATCGTGTATCGGACCCTAGGTAAAATATCGGTGGAAAATATCGGGGGTTATATCGGCAGCCGATATATCGGCGATATTTACCGATATATCGGCGATATTTTAATCAAAATATCGGCCGATATAACCGATATATTGATAATACAAGCGCTACTGGTTCTTTTCCAAGTTCGAACACATCTGCTGGAGTGCTGATCGATATTTGCTCATCTGCTGCTGGCCTGCTGCTTCTCTTCCAAGTTCGAACACATCTGCTGTTCTTCTTCAGGTCGATTTTTGCTCTTCTTCAGGTCGATTTTTTTCTCTTTCTTTCCTGCATCGACATCTGCTGTCTCATCTGCTGCTGCTTCTCTTCCAAGTTCCAACACACAGGGTAAAGATTATAGTTATAAATTATAAATTATAATTTATAAACTTATAATCTGTTATTCTGTTATTAAATTAGAGTTATATATATATATAATTCTAAGAAATATTATATGAACCGATATCACCGATATATCACCGATATTTCCGATATATCGTGTATCGGTCCTTGACCGATACACCACCGATATCCGATATTAACAGCATAGGCCTCTACATCTCTTTACATATTGTGCTGTTCCTCTTCATTCCCCCTAAGTTCTTATAGTCTCTGTCACCTGTACATGTTGTGTTGTCTTGCTAATTTTTGCCCCTTCGTTAGGATTTTGTTTTTCTGTTTATTTTTGTAGATTGTTATAGATCCAGGGATGAGAAACCGATATGGTAACCAGTCTAAACCGACTGGTTACCACCAGTCTAAAGGCTTATAATTCTAAAAGAAATCTGGAAACCATCAATTATATTAGGAAGAAAGAAGTTGAACTTTCTTGGTGATCTTTGCCTTATTTTCTAATTGCAGATTGCTCAAGAGGCTGGATTTTCCAGATATGAAATTTAGCTTGTACTTTATGGGCTATGAGGTAAGACATTAGAGAGCCTAGTACTACCCACAAATTTAGCATGAACATTTCTTTTCTATGTAATCTGAGGCAGCCATTTTGTTTACCTGATTATGCAATTGCATCATTAAACTCTTCATGAATTCTCCCAAGTTCCCTTCCTCCCCCACAGGATACCTCATCTGCTCCAAAAGATCCAACTGAGCGCACTGCATGGACATTCGGTCAAAAGGCCACGATTGAGCTTACACAGTACGAGATACCTTCATGCACTCTTGTTCATTTTTTCCCCATTCATACATATCCTGTCCCATATTTGAATCTAACCTTTTTGGTAACACTTTTCTAGCAATTGGGGCAGCGAGAAAGAGTCTAGTAACATAACGTACCATAATGGGAACTCAGAACCTCGAGGATTTGGTATGGCAATCTCTAAAATGCAGATTTAATTGTTTGATGATTAGAGTAGTGCATCACTATTATGTTAATTACAAAGTGATGCATTTTGACAAGTCTATAACATAAAGATTTATCTTGATTTGTTTGTTTTGTGTTTTAATCTTTAGTTTTTATAATTTTACATGTAAATTGTGGTGTTGTGATTGCTAGCCAAATATGCAAATTCACTTGTGAAATGGGATTCTACAAGAATCATATGGAAAATGGATCTTCTTCTTAATGATCTTAAGATATGAGATAAGCAGGCAACTAACATGCTTGTTTTATGCCTCCAGGACATATTGGTATAACAGTTGATGATGTTTACGAGGCGTGTAGCAGATTTGAAAGATTAGGCGTTCGATTTGTCAAAAAGCCTAATGATGGTAACATCACTGATCTTGATATGAATTTTGATTTGGGATCGACATCGATTGGTGTATTTATGTATATATGGAAATGGGAATGTTGCAGGGAAAATGAAAGGGATCGCGTTCATCAAAGATCCAGATGACTATTGGATCGAGATATTCGACACAAAAACGATTGCAAGTGTAGCCAAGGCTGCTGCTTAAATCTGTTGTGGGATGGATGATGATAGATAAAGGGTATAATTCCTTTTTCCTTGTGAAAATGTTGGTTGATGAAATGCAGGAGATGTTTAAAAGCTTGTAATAAATGGATGGTTTCAACTCTTGTTCTTCTGGAATGGAAGTGAATAAAAAATTCAACATAATTAAAGACAACTACAACCCTCCAAAATCCAAATAAAGAAAGATGTATTACATTTGTGAATAGTAAAATAGTATTATTCAAAAGGGAAAATTGCAGTCAAATGGAATCAACTTTGACTTAGTTCCTATTTTAGGGAACCAACTTTCAAAATTATCATTTCAGGGTTTGGACCAAACTTTTGGTTTATTTAAGGGACTTGTTTACCTGTTAAGCAGGTAGCCGGTTAGCTTTAGGTGAAGTGGCAATAAAAAAATAATATGAAAAGCTTATATTTAAAAAGCCACATCATTTATTTAAAAGTACATGTCATTATTAATTAAAAAAACAATAAACTTCAAAAGATAAAAGAGACTATTAAAAATCAAACAAATATGAAACCCTACTTCTTCATCCCTCTTTTCTCATCGCCGCATCCATCCTCCAATCCTTCTTTTCGATTTCTTCACTGTCTACACCATCCCCCATCATCACCGGTAGTTCCTCCGTCGTCATCGTCTTCCACCATCGCCTCCTCCCGACGTTGCCACCCTCTGCCATCGCGTCCTCAGTTGTCGTCGCCGACGTCCTACCCTGTCGTTATCGTCCCCATCCCCTCCGCTGCCGCCGTCGTCCTCCCCCGTCACCTCCTTCGCCGCCGCCGTCCTTCATACATGAATGCTCAGAGAACTTGTGAACGATTGCTAATCTGTGAAGGACTAATTTTGTTCATCTAGTATGCACCTTCACATCTCACTCAGAGATCTATAATATTCAAATATATTGTGGTTCGGTATACTACATTTTTTTTACAGTTCCTTAACATCTATCTCAAAATTTTCAGAAATTTCTTTGTATAGGACTCAAGTTTCTCATGGTTTTGTATATCAATATATAGCAGCTTCAAATGCATTCATTGCTTTGTGATTTGTGAATAAAGTTGTGTTTATTATATCATATTTTCTTGCAGCATCTTTATATCATATATTAGGAAGAATAGTGTTGAATAGTGTTGGTCAGATTACGAAGAAAGTTAAAAGGAATGGTGGGGAATTGAATTATGGAACCAAAAGATGTTTGTGAAAAAGCCTCAAAGAAAAAGACGGTTGATTCACTTATCACGAAGGGAGAAACAAAATTTTGGGTTGATTCACTTGTCTGTGGGATTTGAGAACATATGAACAATGGTTCAATCGTACATCTCAAGTTGTGAAACATGTAATTTAATTATAATTATAATCTATTTATGCTTGAATCATAAAAAGCACTTATGACTTTTAACATTTCGTCACATTCAACAAAAGAACCGGCTTCGGATAAAAGCTTGTACATTACGAACAGAAAAACGTTCAAATTTAATTCGATGTGGAATTCTAGTTATCAAACAAATAGTTTTTTTGTCATGTCATAGTTATTGATACCAAATCATCATTTTAGATTTATTATTTAAATTTTATATATGACATGGTATATTAGTTGGCATTGACCTGAGTCATGTCATCATTAGTAGGTCATTAGGTAAACCAGACCCTTAAAAAAACAAAAACTTTGATCCATACTCTAAAATGAAGATTTTAAAAAGTTAGTTCCCCAAAATAGAAATTATGTCAAAGTTGGTTCCATTTTATGCAATTTTCCCTATTCAAAATGAGAAAATTCAATAGTTTAGTGGTTTACTCATCCAGCCAACGTTTAAACCCCGTTAAATACTAGCAAGCCGCTAACTGCAAATATGTTCACTCGTCCTCAAAATTTAACCCATATTTAAATTTTATTAACCGTCGATTAAAAGGATTTTTCAAAAATAATTATAACGATATAAAATTACTCTCGGAAATAATATAGAGATAAGTATATTTATATTCATTTTTTGCATACTTTATATAGAGTAAATTACGTTTTTAGTTCCTATGGTTTGTTAAAAATTGTGGATTTCGTTCCTATGGTTTTGATATTTTGGTTTTCATCCTTATAGTTTGTAATTTATTTCAAATTTCGTCCCTGAGGTCAAAACACTAATTTTAAGGATGAAGGACTGAGATAGAAATGAATTGTAAATCATAGGGATGAAAAAAACAATAAAATATAAATCTTAAGGACAAAAGGTAATGAATTATAAACCATGGGATAAAAACATAATTTCAAAACCATAAGGACGAAAATAAAAACTTTTAACAAACCACAAGGACTAAAAACGTAATTTACTCTTTTATATATAAATATAAAAGACACGGTCGAAATGACGTTGGGGACCGAGAAATATACGCCCAAAGAGTTGGAACGCCGCGACATCCAAGCACTGGTTCGCAGGAAAGCTAGAGGTTCTAAAAGGCAAGTCGAGGATGACGGTGAGCAGTTTGTTTGGTATAGACCGCATGCCGGGGAATATAAGTGGCGGACTAAGTATTTCAACGGGCACGGGTTGATCGGGTTTAAGGAGAAACAAGAGACTTCAAACAACAAGATCAAGATGCTCATCAAGTGTTTTATATGCATCGGTCGATATTAACCTTAAATAAGATTTTAATTAAATGACCCTAAATCATCATCAAGGATAGTTTATAGTTTTAAATAATAATTAATTAGGTATCATTTTTAGATTACATTGATAATTAATTTAATTTTTTGTTTTAATTAATATATATATAGGGAGATGTTCATTTGAGAAATGGTAAATATATGAGAAATAGAGAAGTAATGTTAGCCATTCATCTGATCAACATTTACGACTTTGACCGCGAAGCACCGGATAATTTCTTGCGTGGTCTATAGAAGGTAGAGAGGTAGTTTCGTAAAATACACGAGATAAGTTCATATATGAACTTGTATGATTCACATATGAACTATACGTTCATATGTGAATTAGTTAAGAAGTTCATATGAGAATCAGTTAATTAGTTCATATATGAATTTGTTAATTAGTTTAACTTATTCATATATGAACCTACAATTAATTAGTTCATATGTGAATCAATTAATTGGTTCATATATGAATCAGTTAAAAGAGTTCAGATGTGAATTGCACTGGTTCATATATGAACATATAGTTCATATGTGAATTATACAGATTCATATATGAATATAGTCCGTGTATTTTGTAAAAATTACGAAAGTATCATTCTATTTTTGGAATAGAAGCAACTTTTGACCAGTCAAAACTGCAACTTTTGACCGGACAAAGCCGGAATATTTGACCAGTCAAATTCGATCTTGACCGTGTTAATGGCTAAGATTACTTCTCTATTTCTCATATATTTACCATTTCTCAAATACATATACATTAACTCGATAAAAACTCTAATCATTGTGATCGTGTTGAGCAATAATTGCAATGAAGAAATGTAGGACTTATAAATAATCATCTTCAACCAAACACTAACAATCAAACAGAGCTTTTTGATTTCTTATAAAATTTTAATATATTCGACTGGAATGATGATAACATACAGATCCTTAAGTGAGCAATAATTGCACAAATGGTAAACAAAATCAGGATGTCGAGGAAATAAACTACCTACCTACCATAGTTATCATGGGAGGACTGACATCACCATGGCTAGAGTTATGATCAAAAAGCACATCTTGACATACCAAGAGCCAAGGTGAAAGGTGAATCGGGTGGGGATCAACATCGCCGCCATGAAAAATGTGACGGACGATAAGATCTTGATCAGACCGATCTGTATAGGGTGGGTTTCAAAAGGAAACCCATCATCTAGGGAAGCCGTGAGGACCCCGACCAACCCGAAGATTACGATGAACATAAACTGAACGGCATCGGGAATCTTGTTGAACGGTCTTCCTTCGCCGTAGTTGCGAGCCCGGTCATTAATTAATGGCGTTGAGGAAGGATTGCATACGACTTATTTCAGCTCCGACAGCATCGTTTGGATTCGGTTGCTGCTGGTTACTGCCACTGGGGTCACGGATGATTTTCAGGGTGATCGATGGAAGCTCCGCTGGTAGCATGCTGTTGCGGAGGCGGTGGGGGCTGGAGGCGGCATTTGGTTTTCCAGATCAACGGTCGGTTCGGTGGAGAGGAAAACATTGAAAGAAGGACAGTTTCCCATCGTAGCAACGAAGAATCCAGTAATAACAAAGATACGAAAGCACATCTTGATTAGACCAAACGCGAAGGTGAAAGGTGAATCGGGTGGGGGATCAAAATCGTCGCCGCGAAAAATACGATGGAACGATAAGAAAAAGCCAAATGTGATGTAAAAAAAAAAGCTGAAATGAAGAAAGCAAAGTTGAAAGTTTCAGTTTCAGAAAATTAATTTGGTTTCTGCATGGCAATGGCGTGTTGAGAAGAAAACAGCTGGAAATAGGTATCAATTTTTTAAAAAGAGAGTCTGAAACTTTCTTCATCAATTTGAGGATTTGATTTTTGCCAAAAGAGGGAGACTCAACTCTAATAAACCACCAAAGTTAAAAGGGAGTCAAGTAATGCATTAACAATTTGTACCCTATGCATTAAGAGAGGTAATTAAGAGATTTTTGAATTTAATGCTTTAAAATGTAGTACATTATGATTTAAAAATTGTATTCAAAAGTTTTGATCAATATGCTTTATAATAGTATATATATATATTGTGATAAGAGTGAAAACTTTTATTTTAAGATATTTCATATGATTTTATTTATTAACATATATTTGTTTTACAATCACAACTGTGTTTGTTTTATATGTATTCGGTTGAGGTATTTTACATGTACTTTTTGTTTTCAAACATTGCCAAAAGTTTCACATTGTATGTTAATAAACACATAAATCACAGGCTTAGATGAAAAAAAAATCATATAAAATAGCGCATGATGCATTGGTTCTCAAATTATATATATATATATATATATATATATATATATATATATATATATATATATATATATATAATTTTGGTAGGGTTGTAAACGAACCGAACGTTCACCGAACTGTTCGTGAACCGTTCAAATAAAAGTTCGTTTATGTTTGTTTATTTAATAAATCGTGAACATTCGTTCATTTATGTTTGTTTACACACACACACACACATATATATATAGGGGTGGGTTCAAACGAGAACATAATGTGTTTAAAATAATAAAGGGGCAATTCTCAGTCAATCATTTTTTAAATTAATTCCAAAAATAATAGTTTCTAAAATTAAGAGTAAAAGGGCAATAAAGTCATATTACGTTTTGGATAATTTAAGACATTATTAACTTCCAAAAAAAAGGGATTATAATATTTAATTCAAATAAAAAGAAATTTCTTCCTAATTTATCTCAACACGTCTCAATCTCTCCCCATTTTTTCTGAAAATAAATTCAAAATTCGTTTATCATGGTAAGCATAAGTGATTCGCTGCTATAATGAATTCAAATTTGGTTTATCATGTTAATCACAATTGATCTGCTGCTATAAAATTCAAACTTCGTTCATCATGGTAATCATAAGTGATTCGTTGCTATAATGAAATCAAAATTGGTTTATCATGTTAATCACAAATGATTTCGTACTAAATAATTTGGATATAATATTTGACACCAAAATCACATGTGATTTCGTTCTAAATACTTAACATCAAATTAATAATTAACACCAAAATCATATATGATTTCGTACTAAATAACTTGGCTATAATACTTATGTAACACCCCAAAAATAGGGATAACAAAAATCCGAAAATCGGACATAAGGTATACTAAAAATTACCATAGCAAGAGCCTCCCAAAAGTGGGGAATATAAATGAATAACCTGTTTAATCACAATTAGTAATTTAACGGACAATAAACAACAACCAACTAATCTAATTTCTACAACTAGAAAAGAGATTACAAAAAGGGTTGTCATCTATAAACCCAAAAGATCTAAAGCCAAAAGCATAACGCGTCGGTGTGCAAAAATCCCCAAGCTCTCACCCCAAGGCAACCTACACTTGCTTAGAACCGGCGCCGCTAGAACCTGAGATACACATCGACACCAAAACAAGTGTTAGGCCAAAAAGCCTAGTGAGTTGAACAATTATAATCATGCATGTACAGTTACAGTTCTTATCAGCAGTTAACCATAGTTCAACAATTGTGGAGTCAATAGGGGAGACCTATAGCACCAATCAAGTTCCACCCAAAGAGTCGATATACCTTGATGCCCTATAACAAGGGACACCCGAAAGGCCCAGCACACTCGAGGACTACAACCATGGCATTACCCCGAATGGCGGAGGTCTAGGCACATACGATCACAGTGGCGCCCAAGACTACATCCTCCTAGTGTCTACTGACTTGGTTCGTCCAACATATCATATAGGAGGTCTTGCGGTATATATTCCAACCAAAACATTTCGATACCAACCATGGGTACGATATTACCATCCTAATGCATAAATCCAATATGAGACTCAAATTCCAATAAAATCAATGTTTGAATATTCAATCATTAAAATGCATTCCAAGTAGAGTTTATCATCTACTATACCGCATATATCCCAAACATTTCAAACCAATAAAGTAAATCATGGTATTTTCCACATAATCATCTTCCTCACATTCCTTCCTATCAAAACCCCAAATACTTGAACATATGGAGACAAATAATCGACAATAGAAGCATATGATGTGTATCTAGTTTTAACAAAGGTTAGTAAACTCACTATCTAGGTTTTTGACCAAAAAACCTAGAAAAGATGAAACCCTAGCTTTTGAAGATGAAGAGGCTTGAAGGCAAGGAGATGAGGATCTTGAATGAAGCTTCAATGGAGACACTTGAAAGAAGCTTGAATGAGCACTTAATGCTCTCAACAACCCAAACCCTAGATTTAAGTGAATATGTGCTTGAAACCCTTAAAAATCGCCCAAGAGAGAGAGCTCCCGTTTTTTGTAAAGTGGCCAGTGAGAAGTGAGGCATTAACTCCTATAAAAACAGGATACTGGCCACGCGGGCGATAGTGCCCGGCGATAGTGCCCCGGGCACTATCGCGGTCACAATCGCGAGCTCCCCCCGCTCTCGGTACACTTTGGGCGATAGTGCCCCTGGCGATAGTGCCAGGGCACTATCGCGAGGCACAATCGCTGGACAAACCAGCCCGTGGTACCAACCGGGCGATAGTGCCCTCCGCGATAGTGCCAAGGCACAATCGCGGGCACAATCGCCGTCCTCTCAACTCGGCCCGAAAACTTAACCGAAAAAGATAACGAGCACAAGGTTTGGATGATTAGAGGTAGTAAATCAATATGTGACATTCTAACATAGTCGAAGATCTTAAAATGCACTTAAAGACACATATGCACACACATAACGAAGCTAAGGCATTAAAGGAGACAAAATACTTCAAGGGGGGGGTGTTTGTAACACCTTAGGCATATCCCATATCGGCCGTGGACAGGAGTGATGCTGGGTGTTATAAGTAATATCTTGGCCTTCCTAACAACAACGCGTTTTGGGGCCACAAGCACGTCAGGTTCTGGGAACTCTGAGGTTAAGCGTGCTTGGGTGGGAGTAGTCCCAGGATGGGTGACCCCCTGGGAAGTTTCTCACCAGGTCGCCAGAAACAAATCCGTGCGCTACACGTTGGTTAAATCCAGGGGCAAAGCGGACAATATTGTTGTCGAGGTAGGCGGGATGTTACAGATGGTATCAGAGCCACTCTTGTGCCGTTCGGGATATGGGGAAAACCTCATCGAGGACGATGAGTCCCAAGGGGGGGGGTGTTTGTAACACCTTAGGCATATCCCATATCGGCCGTGGACAGGAGTGATGCTGGGTGTTATAAGTAATATCTTGGCCTTCCTAACAACAACGCGTTTTGGGGCCACAAGCACGTCAGGTTCTGGGAACTCTGAGGTTAAGCGTGCTTGGGTGGGAGTAGTCCCAGGATGGGTGACCCCTTGGGAAGTTTCTCACCAGGTCGCCAGAAACAAATCCGTGCGCTACACGTTGGTTAAATCCAGGGGCAAAGCGGACAATATTGTTGTCGAGGTAGGCGGGATGTTACAGATGGTATCAGAGCCACTCTTGTGCCGTTCGGGATATGGGGAAAACCTCATCGAGGACGATGAGTCCCAAGGGGGGGGTGTTTGTAACACCTTAGGCATATCCCATATCGGCCGTGGACAGGAGTGATGCTGGGTGTTATAAGTAATATCTTGGCCTTCCTAACAACAACGCGTTTTGGGGCCACAAGCACGTCAGGTTCTGGGAACTCTGAGGTTAAGCGTGCTTGGGTGGGAGTAGTCCCAGGATGGGTGACCCCTTGGGAAGTTTCTCACCAGGTCGCCAGAAACAAATCCGTGCGCTACACGTTGGTTAAATCCAGGGGCAAAGCGGACAATATTGTTGTCGAGGTAGGCGGGATGTTACAACTTAACACCAAAATCACATGTGATTTTGTTCTAAATCCTTAACACCAAAATCATACTTACACCAAAATCATATATGATTTTGTACTAAATATTTAACACCAAATTCATACTAACACCAAAAATCATATGTGATTTTGTACTAAATAACTTGGCTATAATACTTAACACCAAAATCATATGTGATTTTGTTCTAAATACTTTGCTTTCTCCTTCATCTTGCTTCCCCATCGTCTTCCTTCCTCGACTCATAGATTTCCGATGACTACCTCCGATGAACACCTCATCTGGGGCGATTGGAAGCCGTCTGCGATTGGAAGCCGTCTATGGTGGAAGTCGTCTGCGGTGGGGCGATTGGAAGCCGTCTGCGATTGGAAGCCGTCTGCGGTGGAAGCCGACTACGGTGGGGCTGTCAGATTTGATGGAGGAGCAGGTGATTGGAAGCCGATTGGAAGCCGTCTACGGTGGTGGTGAGTATAACCCACCGCTGCTGACAGTCACATGTTGGTGCGGTGGTGGTGGTTGTGCGGTTTTGCAGCGGCTGTGGCGAAGACACATGTTGGTTGTGGTCTTGGTGGTGGTGCGGTGGTGGTGAGTATAACCCACCGCCGCTGAAAGTAACATGTTGGTGCGGTGGTGGTGGTGGTGCGGTTTTGCAGCGACTGTGGCGAAGAAGACGACGTCGGAGACGTCAAATTTTGATGGAAGGATTGTGGAAGGGTTGAAGTGTGAAGAAGATTGAAAGGTTGAGAGAAATATGGAAGGGTTGAGAGAAATATGGAATGGATGAATCAATAATCCCATTAATTTAGGACTTGATTTTACTAATTTCTTAAAATAAAAATTACTAATGAAAAATGACATTTATACCATTTTTTATTAAAATAAACAATTATTAATTTCTTAATTATGATTGATCCATAATTGTCCTTTTATTCCTTTAAATCGTTATCATTCTCGTATGAACCTATATATATATATATATATATATATATATATATATATATATATATATATATATATATATATATTAGTTGTGTGCCCGTGCAATACACCGGGTGCGCAGGATGTAAAATTTTATTCTAAATGGAAAATGAAAAGGCTCAGGGCGTGTAGCTCAATTGGCAAAAAAGGCGGAGAAATTTTGCTCAAATAAATAACATGTTCAAGTTCGAATCTGGGTGGAGATGGCTTGAACCCATCTTCGACTGCGAGTCTCAACTGCTTGACGCAACTCTAAAATGCCTCCTCAAAGAAACCAAATTCAACCCTCACCCTTTTTATGCAAATTTTGTTTGATATCAACCATCAGGTTCAAACTACAAAATTCCTTCAACATTAGTTTTAGAACAACCTTCAGCTCTATCTTCAATAGAATATTTCCACCACCAAAAACTTCAAACAGTTATACTAGCCTAATAGCAACAGTTATAGGAAAAATATATAAATAAAAAAGACAATAGTTATCAACAAAAGAATTATAAAAAAGGGTTAGACTAAAGACACCCTAGTCTAGGAAAACCCATTAAATATTCTATTGATTTCCTAATTATTCCCTTGTTTTCCGAACCAAACACACAAAAATGATTTTTTTATTTTTTAAATGATAGTTACAATTTTGATCCCTGAACTCATTTTATTTATTTACTTTATACCTTTCGGTTTTATATTTTACATTTTACATTTTTATTATATTAACACATATAAGTGTATATTAACTAATATACGTTAAATAAATAATTTTTAATTTTAACAAGTTACATCATTATAATCGTCTTCTCAATACCTTCGAAACGAGTCCAATATTGAATATTTTTTTATTTAATTGTTATAAGAAGAAAAATACAAATTGTACAAAGTCCAAAATTAATTTTTAAAAACTAATCCTCTATATTGACAAAAGCTTGTTGAGTTGGTTTGAGTTGCTTATAGAATTCTAGACGTGACATATATATGGTTTGCCATCCAGCTGCTGACGGGATTTTGTTCCGGGTCCATAATACTGAAATGGGAGGCATTGGGAACTCTCATTCTAACTGGACCACCACGTAATGATTGTTGTTTACGTGTGAAATTGTAAAGACCCGATGGTATTGAAACTCTTCGGGACCTTTCCAGAGAGGAAAACAAGTCATACAACCTCCAATGGTTAAAAGGTGAAAGATCACACCAAACCTATTGGCTATCAATATACCTATCTCAGGTATAGTCATCCAGTGTTGCTCTGGTGCTGGCGATTCCCAAAAAGACAACGAAGTAAGTATTTCATCGATTCTATAGAAAACTCCAGAGTATGCCTCATATGAACTCGTTAACTCATCTAATAATTGATGACGAACATAGAGCCATTGGTCTTCGCCATACCCGAGACAAACAGCTATTGATCGGAAACCACAATTCCCATCACCCCTTACATCTTGTATATTCGTGATGTATGGATGAAAGATTTCTGGAATTTGCTTCAACAATAAACTATGTCCCTCCGACAGTATCTCGTTTAAGTCAATCTGGTGTGACCATTGGCTTATTGGTTCCTCGTTCAAGTTCATGAAAGATGAGCTATGCCTAGGTGGTTCCTCGTTCAAGTCCATGAAGGATGAGCTATGCCTAGGTGGTTCCTCGTTCAAGTCCATGAAGGATGAGCTATGCCTAGGCGGTTCCTCGTTCAAGTCCATCAAGAATGAACTATGTCTAGGCAGTTCTTGATTCAAGTCCGAACAACTGTATCTGTGAGGAACTTGAGTTTGATTATGAACACGCTTCACTTTTGGGCGTCCACGAGTGTTCTTCTTGACCGAAGGTTCACCGATCAAGATTTTTGATGGATCCGTTATCCCCCTCAACTTTCTTAAAAAAATGGATTTGCCATGATCCGGTTGATTGATGAATATTTCTTTAAACCTTTGCATATCATGATCACAATTAAGATCACCATATTCCACAGATATAGAAGGCGACAAATCAAGCTTTTTCCAAAATGCATCAACCGAATCTAATGGAATGGGCATATCTGCAGTCAAAATAATAGAATATCATTAAACAGTAATAATGGCATAAATATCAATTTCAATTAAATGTAGATATATATAAATATCAATTCAATCTTGTAGATTAAACATACCTGCACCGACGTATATCGCAAGTTCGTGCGCACACGGTAACCCAAAACACGTACGCAGTTGACAACCACAGTTCTCCGGAGTTAAGAAAATTCCATGTGATCGATGAAGCTCTTCTACAATTTTATCCATAGCATACTCTGAAACAAAACTCTGTAGTTGCTGGAACAACGATTTGTTGAATTTTGGCTTGTGAATGATTGTGCATCTTTCAAGACTTTCTTTGATAGCAGTGTCTTGTGACTTTACAACTTTTTCAATGACATGTATGAATTTGTCTATATCACATTTCCCTGAATCTAGATGTTTTTTCAACTTGGCGTGTTGGCTCTCCACTCTATTTGTTGTTGAATTTTCAAAATTGATATGTTTATCGGTCCACAATGACACAAATCTGTCTGCATATCTGTCTAGCCAAACACTACGAAGATAGAGAAAAACATCTACAAGGCGAAGAAAAATGAAAATCAAATGAGTAGGATAGAATGAATGGTTTTTGCTAAACAAATCATGACTTCAAAATATATATGAATGATACCTGGACCAAAATTGTAACTATAATTAAAAATAAATAAAAATGAACGGTTGTGAATTTGTTTGGAAAGTAAATTACAGATCTGGTCCCTAACGTTTGACGTTTGTTGTAGAATTGGTTTCTAAAAGAAAAATACATCTTACAAAGTTATAATAAAATGTAATTGTTACAAAAAGAAAAATACATTTTACAAAGTTATTACAAATCAAAAGTTACAAATTTATAAAATCAAATCAAATCAAAAGTTACAAGTTTTATAAATTTATAAAATCAAAACACACACATATATATGTCACGTCTAGGATTCTATAAGCAACTCAAACCAACTCAAAAAACTTTTGTCAATATAGCGGATTAGTTTTTAAAATTTAATTTTGGACTTTGTAAAATGTATTTTTCTTCTTATAACAATTAAATCAAAAAATATTCAATATTTGACTCATTTCGAAGGTATTGACAAGATGATTATAATGGTGTAACTTGTTAAAAATAAAAATTACTGTTTTAACGTATATTAGTTAATATACGCTTATATGTGTTAATATAATAAAAATGTAAAATGTAAAATATAAAACCAAAAGATATAAAGTAAATTAATAAAAAGAGTTAAGTGACCAAAATTATAACTATAATTAAAATAAAATTAAAATGAACGGTTGTGTGAAAGGGTGGAAAACAAGGCAAAATTATTACATGATTGCACCCTAGCCATATAGACTAGGTGCACAAAGCAACACCCTATAAAAAAACAATAAAAAGTGGGTGTTGCTAAGGCTATCCCTTTACATCACTCTCTCTCTCTCTCTCACCCCATACCTTACTGCCTTACATCATCATCTCTCTCACACGGTTTTTTTTTTAAATTAATAGTTACAGTTTTGGTCCTTAAACTCTTTTGATTAATTTACTTTATACCTTTTACTTTTTTAATTTTCATTTTACACCATCATCATATTAACACATATAATCGTATATTAAATAAAATACTTTTAATTTTAACAAATTACACAATTATAATCTTTTCTTCGATACCTTCGAAATGAGCCCAATATTGAATATTTTTTAATTTAATTATTTTATTATACATTAAAATATGTCAAAAAATACATTTAAAAATACGTTTTGGTATGAAGTACTATATTGCAATTACATTTTTCACTCGACATGGTTCAACATTATTTACGTTGCAATTTCATTTTTTCACTCGACAGGGTTCCAAGTCATTTTGCAAAACATGTGTTTGTTAGGGGTGTTCAAAAAAACCGGATAACCAAGAAAACGAGCCGAACCGTTAAATCTGAAACCAAAAAATCCGATAACCGTTCGGTGCGGTTCGGTTCAACCAGGGACGGACACAGGGACTTTTTCATACGGTGGCACCATAGTTTTTTATATGGGTTTTATCGACATGCCTTCATTTTTTTACCAACATTCAATATCGTCCGATGTGTTATTAGCCTAATTCCGCCGTTTTGAAGGACGTTTAAAGTTTTTCGAGGGATTTTAAGTTTTTTTTATCGATTTTGAGAGATTTTTTCGGTATTTTTTGGTTGATTTAAAAGTTTTTTTTTTGTTTGTTGGTTGATTACAAGGTACGGTTGCACTTCTAAAATAATATGATTGCACCTTCTAAAATAATACGGTTGCACCTTTCAAGCCATATCTAAAAGTTTTTAGAATAATAATGATATTAAAACTAAACCAGATATAATAATTAGAAAGTGACAAATTAGATTGAGGAACAATTGTTGTAACAATTTGGGTATAAAAAAACGAACAAACATATTCATACGTTTCAAAAGTGACAAATGAAAAATATTGTTATTAGTAAAATACGTTTAACCATATTCATTGTATATTAACTAAAATACGTTTTAAAAAATACTCGTGAATATGTTGATTTAAATGAATAATAAAAAAAAATCGATTAACCAAGATTATATATGACATATAATAATATAATTAAATCAAAAAATATTCAATATTGGGCTCATTTCAAAGGTATTGACGAGACGATTATAATGGTGTAACTTGTTAAAATTAAAAATTATTTTTTTAACGTATTTTAGCTAATATACGTTTATATGTGTTAATGTAATAAAAATATAAATTTTAAAATCAAAAGGTATAAAATAAATCAATTAAATTAGTTTAGGGACCAAAATTGTAATTATGAATTTAAAAAAAATATACAATAATTGTGAGGGAGTAGGGGTATGGTTTTGTAGAAAATTTGGAGAAGGGTAAGTGTAGGAGTAGAATTTCCCTAAAACGTGGAACAAACAACATAGAAAGGTTGTTTGTCTTTTGCAAAACATAGAGATGTAACCACTATCTCTCAGACAAAAGCCCAACAGGAATCAATACAACAAATTTCATGAGAGTACATAAATCAAGCTTTGGGTCACCAGTAGGGATTGATTGAGTTGCTAATCAATCAATCAATCAATAGAGTAAACTACTATTTTTGTTTCACGTGGTTTGTTGTTTATAACTATTTTTGTCTTTGATCTTTAAAAATTGTTTTTTTGGTTTTTGTGATTTGTAACTCTTTTCGCTTTTAATTTCTGTGAATATTAGTTTTAGGGATGAAAATGGAAAGGAATTGCAAACCACAATGAACAAAAAAAAACAACTTTTAAAGTCATGGACGAAAATCGTCGTTTACTCCAATCAATAAAACGAAACTCTTCATGAGCAAAATGACCCATGTAACAAACAGAAATTTCAGAAAACAAAACAGAGATCTCAAACTTCAGAAACGGACAAGACAAAAAAAACCCTAATCTTCTTCGATAGTCATAAATCGAACACTTCTTCTATCTTAAAAACAAAAAAGACGAAACATGTATTTTGGGAAGAAGAAAAAGAAGGTCTGAATCTTTCTAATATGGTGGTGGAGGATAGGTTAAAAATGTTGGGAAGAAAACCATTAAAAAATAAAGTAACTTTTTTTACAATGACAACTAAAAGATGAAAGGGGGAAGACTCTTGTTTAAGAATCAAAGCTCAGGAAGACTTTTTTTTACAAAACAAAAGAGACCCTAAAAATTTCTTTTCTCCACAAATTTTTCTGCCAAAAACTTGTATGCATTAAGAACTTATACCTTGTGTTTTAAAAGTATTAATTAAGAGATTTTGAATTTGATACTTTAAAATGTAGTACATGTTGCTTATAGACTTGTACTTAAGAGTTTTGATCAAGATGCATATTAATGTAGTATAAATATAGATATAGATAGATAGATATAGGTATATTATGACATTAATATTTAAAATTATCAAAATTTAACTTTTTAGAATCATTTTTTATCCCTCCTTAAAATTATCAAAACCTAACTTTTTAGAATCATTAATGTAGTACATGTTATTTTTTAGGAACGAAATGATAAATAATGGTGGTTGTTTTTTTCATTGAGTTCGTTCATTTATGTTCGTTCCTTTAGCATCTTACGAACGAATGTTCACGAACTTGAATAAGCACATTTTCTTAACGAACATGAACACAAAAGGTTCCATTCGTTTACCGTTTGTGTTTATTCAGTTCGTTTACGGTCTTAATTTTAGGTAATGTCTTTTTTTTTTTTTTTGAAACATATATATATTTATTCCAGTGAAGCAAACTATACTTGTTTATACGACACATTTATAACATTTAGGTTCGACCCCCTCAGTTAAAAAGCTTGTGTTCCACCTTTGCTTAAATTCATATATGACTCGTTAAAAACTTATCTTCCATCCATAACCTTGTTTTCGCAATACTCATGATGATGCCTTTTTTTTACCACAAATGGCGAGTGCTTTTGATTTCGAAGTTGAAGGTGGAGGGCCGAAAATAAATAAAAGAATAAATTATATTTTTGGTCCATGTGGTTGTCATCCACTATCAACTATAATTCTTCTTTTAAACTAATTACACTTTTGGTCACTATGGTTGCCATTTTTAAACTAATTTTTTATTTTATTATTTAGAGTAAAAAGAGGGACATATTTATACATATACACCCCTACATACATATGTATTTTTACTACTACTATTATTATTATACATATACATTGGTATATTGTGTTCAGACATTTCAAAACCAATGTCAAAGAATTGATAGTTCCAAACTTTCGATACAGAGCAAGCGCTTACCAGACGTCACTTACCCTACCGAGTGAGCAGACAAAGACCAAAAATCTTACTCGTTAAATGGGGAAAGCCACTTACCCGGTAAATGTTTACCATGTAAAAGACACAGCCGAGAATGTTACCAAATAAAGTAAGGAGACGTTTACCAAACGCTTACTCGGATAAGCGTTTACCAATAAAATTTAACACTATCACTTACTTAGCGGGTAAGATTTTAATCCACCAAAACGGTTATCATATGCAACAATTTTCCCGATAAGCGCTTACCAGTAAATTTTAACACTATCACTTACTTACCGGGTAAGATTTTAGTCCACCAAAAAAGTATCGTATGCAACAATTTTCCCGGTAAGCGCTAACCGTGGTAAGAGTCTTCACCATCACTTACCTTGGTCCTTGCCTTAGCTCTTCCCGGGTAAGATTCTTGTCCTTGCCATCTTCATTCATAAGATAATATGACTTGGTAAACGCTTATCTGGGTAAGCGTTTGGTAAACTGCCCCTCTTACCAAACGCTTACCCAGGTAAAGTAAGGGGTCGTTTACCAAATGCAACAATTTTGAACATTGTGACTCTTAGCGGCAAACACTTACCCGGTAAGTGTTTGATAAGCAGCCTCTTAGTAGCAGGAAAAACCAAGTAGAAAACCTACGAATACGTATAAAATTTCAACAAAATACTTGCCTTCATTGCAACTTTGCAGGAAAAAAGTGCAAGATATATAAAAACATGATCATGGATTATTAAGCTGAAAAGTATCATTCATGGGACTACAACTTACGCCCCCATCACAATATAACGTACAATTCCAATTGCAGCATGTATTCCCCCATTACATGAGCATGAACAAGAATATTACCAAAAATGGGTCAATTTTTCCCGAATCGAATTAAACATCAATCAATATACCTTTTTAAATGTTCCAAAATGAATTCATCAAAGACTCACCGGCTCTGCGGCTTCTAACAATCGTAAGAAATGGAAGAAGAAATCCACCTTCAATCCGTATCAAGGCTTGAGAGCAAGTGCAAGACCCCACTTGGGGGCTACTTCTGTTTTCTTGGTATCATACTCGGCCGAAAAGGTTATCAATGACTTAGGTCGCCATTCTCGTTGGCACAACATTGCAACTTTTCCGTTGTCCGAGAACCGGGTTTTGACCGTGTTGTAACGATCAAGAACGTGAGCGCTTCCGATTGTGAAACTGTTTTCCAACGTGGATAATCCGTGTGTCATCTCGGCAACAACTTGAGTATTGTTTGAGGCATCCACAGAGTGTACATAGGATGCCTTCAATGTTTGCCCTTTGTCCATCCTGCATTTTCAACATCATGGTTTGTTAGGCTAATGGCATCAATAACAAATGGCCTAAGATGAATTTCTTTAAGGTGCGTTTGGTACAGACCCAGAGGTAGGTGGGGGAAAGAATGTACGAACTTTTAATTTGACATGGATAGTTTAGTAATTTATCAATCTTGTCCTATCTTCCTAATTTTTGTGCCACCTATTTTGGTGTCAGTCATGTCTTGTCAGAGTCTAAATGTTGCACCAAACATGGAATAACAAGTTTTTGTTCTGTCGTGTCCCGTGCCTTCCTGTCCCACGTACCAAAACGCACGCTTAAAGTAAAGATACCAAAGATTATCCAAAGCAGAAAAACAAAAGATGAAACTAATTTGCTAAATCGGCTTTCTTCTCATCTCTAGCTTACAATGCAATTCCCATTTTGGCAAGTTTCCAAGTCGAAGTTACCTATTTACCCACCACCATCACAAATAAACTGATGGTACAGATTTTGATCCACAAGATACCTTTGTGAAAGCCTCTACGGATGACGACTCTACACATTTCATCAAAAGGCCGATCAATTTTCATAACACGAGACCATTATGCATGTAAAGGACAACATGAAAACAAAAGAGTCTCCTCACGGCCACTAGGGATTTTCCTAGCTTATATTTTCAGGACCCCATGGGATTAGTCAAGGTACGCCCAACCTGTGATGCCACCCACAGTTGAAAAAGAATATTATGGAAGTCCAGAAAGCAAGACCGAGGTTGGTTATACATACAATATAAGCGCAGCAGAAAGATCGGGCTTGTTAAAGCTTATCCCAGCGGTGTACTTGGTGAAAGAAGCAGAGGCAGTATCAAATCCAATTTCACCACCAAGAAGTATGTCCTTGCCACCAACTGCTGCAGCAAGATTTAAAACTGGGGATGGATTCAGGCCTATGCTAGAATCAATGGCAACTCGGGGATGAAGGTACTGAACATCAAGCTGAGAGCAAATAGAAACAACTCTGGTTAGCATTTTTTTGTCGCCATATATGATAGTCACCAGAAGTTTTTTGTTAAAGAAATTCCATAGAATCGACAAATAACAAATAATATCCTTCCTGATGTATATCTGACCACGTGACTTCTAAAAGACTTTTCCAGCATAGAAATTACCCACAAACAAACCCACATAAAGAGCATTATGTGTTTCTGCTACACCTTGAATAAAAGTTCATGAAATGAGGTATAATGAGAACACAGACAAGTTCACAAGGGAAGTTTTTGACAGCATAAAATCACCGTTCACCAATAGCCCTAGAGTAAATATTATGCTGTCTTAAAGGTAGAGGCCTTGAGATTCATGTATAGCTTTAAATCTGTTTGGCAACAAACATAATTTACAAAAATATTAGTCATAACACTTGCAGGTTTTGTCCTAAACTGCATATCAACTAAAACCATCCACATAGTTTGAACATCCATTACAAACATAGCCCTTTCATCCTGGCTAGATTTAACGTCTATTAACTCTCAAAACAATGTTGTCTTCTTCAACAACAGAGACACTTTCTGATGCAAAACAAATATCCACATTCCCATCCTAAAACCATGAGACATTAGTTATTTGTGCAGAAAGAGAGATCAATTTAGAAACCCCGTCGCAATTGCAACAAAACAACAGCTGAAAGATAGAAAGCAATATAAATCCCACCAAAGAAAAAAAAGAAACTTGTTAATAGCAATGTTTGCAAGCTTTCGCTGATCAATTCCGAAGCTTTCTCAAATCCAGAAATGATAATTTGGTTTGCTCATAAATTCCAGTGTGTGACTATGAAATTAAACCAAGTAGCTTTTGGCTACACAAGGAACAAAATTAACCCATATTCTCATTTCCCAGGGAAAACCGGATATAAGAGAATATAGTAAAGCTGTACAAAAAACAGTTACCAACCACTTTCCCACACAATCTGATAGAAGGCCAACGCTATGTGGCCGCATTAGAAGAATAGATGCAATTATATAAATGGGTCTTCAGTGGCACGTCTTGTACACATTTCCTTTTGGTGTATGAGAGATTGAACGTATGGCATGTTTGTTCAATGGACAATGATGGGGTACAAAGATGAAATGGTGTATGGTAATTCCCCTCCGTCCCACCACCAAAACACCTGGGTAAAAAAAACCACCTCCCACAAACCTGTCATTATTGACAGGATATGCTACCAAGGATGAAATTAGAACTTCACTAAACTGCCCTCGTGGGCAAACTCAACTCTAAACTAGGTAAGAATTCCGATCTGTCAAACACCTCAAACATTTAAAGTACTTGCAATCAGAAGAAAAGAACAAAGGCAAAAAAAATCTATTCAGATTAAAATGAATCTATTCCAACACTCAAGAAAAGAGCAAATAAAAAGAACAGTTCGATATGAAAATTGCTGCCAATTCCATTGGGCTGGGGGAGTAATATCTAAATCCCTTCAAAGATTTTGTACATCTGCATAAAAGATGTGTGTTAACCTATCATATTAAAAGCTTGCAGATAAATTGCAACCGGATTGGTCGCTTCAACCACTTCTGTTCTGAATTGCTAAATCGTTGTTTTGCTGTGAAGGATCATTCCATCATATTCTCCTGACTACTTAGCCGGTTAGCCCTCCAGTACTTTCTAGATAAAACCATTACTAATCTCGCTCCTCTCCGGAATAATACTTGCAGACACTTAAATGGAAAAAAGCTCATTATGTCATTTGATGTTCTACCCTGTAAACGTATATGTGCTTTACACAATATGTAACTAGCTAGGCAGACTTCAGTCATGTTTTAATTCGAAAATCTAACCTGAGTCGTGTGAAAAGACATGGCAGAAGTGTAACACCCCGAAATCTTTGGTCGAAAAGGAGACGAAAATGTCGACAGTGCTCCGCACGATTGTCCGCGCAAATCGAGCCGCGCCATGAAAAGGTCTGTGCGACCCTTCGCGAGAGTCAACCCGTGCCAGTGCGAGCACTGTGCATATTTATAAGATAGAACTGGCCTCCAACCCCATTTCTCTCAAAACCCTCAAAACTCCTACCCCTTTCTCTCCCAAAAGGGCCCCTCACCCTCTCAAACGAACTCCAACATATTTTGGGGTTTATCCTCCTAAAACCATGTGATCCTCCTTCACCTAGCAAGTTGAGAGCTAGAACCATAATCCTTTCATCTCCATCTTCTTCACCAAGCTTTCTAGGGTTTCATCCAACCCTTTTCATCATTTTGAAGATTTGGGAGTTTGTAGCTTACTTTGGAGATCTAGAAGAGTATTGTTGATGGAATCAACTATCGCAAGGGTAATCTTCTCTTTTCTTCATCTATGGAAATTAGGGTTTTGGTATAAGTTGAGATCTTCATGTATAATGTTTGGAAAACGATTTTATATGGCTGAAAATGAATATTCATGGTCGAAAATTTATGGATCTAGGTTTTGGAAGTTTTGGCTTTGAGGAATCAAGCTTCTTCAAAGAAGCTCTAAATGGGGTAAAATCTAGATTTAGCCTAAATCTAGCAAGATGAGTTCAAGTTGATTTGTGAAAACGTTGTACATGCCAAAATATCCATTTTAAAGTATTTGTGTTTTACATGAAATTACCAACTGTCGAGTTATTTGGTAACTTTTGATTTTTTGAAGTGTCTAGCTCTGTAAACTTTGTAAAACATCCACATTTAGGCTTTTTGAGCATTTTGATAAATAAATCATTAATGAAAGTGTTTTGATGAACTATAGCATAAATAGAGATTACTGGGTCAAAATGCACTTTTTGTGTTTGTTGAAAATATTCATCATTTATGTAATAGGACGTTTTGAAGGCACGAATGTGTGTCCTTCGACTTTGGTCATTCCCGACCTTGGAAACATTTTAAAAATTGTAAACCTTTTTGGTTTTGGGCCGAAGGCCAATAGTGAATTGAGAGAGAGATTTTGAGAAAAGATATATTTTGGTTTATGTAACCACTTTGGCTCGCGTATTTTAGACAAACGTTTATTATGCCTTTTGAGGCTTGAGTTATACTCAGATGAGTCTTTGAAGTATTTATTCAATGTTAGTAGCTCGTTAAAGAGCCTTTGACGTATGGTGTACTTAGTTGCATCTTATTGAGAGTTGCATGTTTTAAATGTGTTAGTTAATTCGTTGGAGTCATGTAACGTTTTAGACTGTAATGCATTGGATTCATAGGCATATGAGTCAGTTTGTTGGTTTAGTTGGGAACTTTATCCCTGTTTTGGGACTGGAAATTATTTATGGCTAGCGGGAACTCGAGGTATAGATCGTGGGTGATTGAACTCGATAACCGTGTAACCTTTAGTGAAGAGCTCGAGGTATAGATCGTGGTTGGTTGAACTCGATGCCCGTGTAATCCAGTCTGGTTATTCATCATGGAAGTTAGTGTCCGCGTTTGAAGTCTACTGAGTGGTCCCTAAGTCATGTTTTTTTATGTAAGCTTGCGGTGGTGCTCTGTAGAACCGTATACGGAGCTAAGTGCATTTATTTAATACCCGTTATTCTTCTTTGACAGGATCTCTTGCTTTCCTGTATGTAACCCCCACTTGCGAAACTTACTGTATTCGATATTTTATTTGTAAATGTGTTATTTTTCTTTTCTGTCCAGCAGCAAGCATTACAGTTTTTTATAGGAAGTTGTCAAAAATAACATCTAACACAGTCGATTTTATTTTGGAAGTTTTAATTAACTCTATAAATACTAAATAATGCAGCAAAGAGTGTATAATCCTCTAAAGTGTTTTGCATTGTGAAATATGAAAATAAGATGTGAAATATGAAACATGATTTGCTTCAGGACGACACATGATTGGAGAAGCAGGTCCATATTTACAACATAGAGATATCATATCATATTTTACACTTGAAAATCACTGACCTTTCCAGACTTGTGATCAGGAACATCAAAGCTTAATACTGCTTTCATACACGGCATTACTTCATGAACGGTTACTTTCGTTGAGACCTGCAAAATGAAGAAAACTTGTAATATCCTACAAAACATCTAATTACATGCATTAATTGGCCAAAAGACGCCACACTAATTGTAAAGTACATATTGGCAATGCATATTATGGCCATTCCTTGCCAAAAAAATTCGACTATGCAATTTGGCTGCGTAATATTGCTGGCAAACAACTATTCGGCATGGTAACTAAGAAGCAATTAGACGACTACAAGTTTTCATCACAAACTATACAAAGAGAAGTCATAGCACTTGATTCTGAGAGCAAAGTCTTCAATTCTTACATTTGAATATGTATCAACTTTTACATCTATAATGGTCCTGCCGCTCTTGTACTGAGCACTTATATCTCCAAGAAAAATTTGACCTTTTTTCAAACCAGTAGCTGTCAGCCCCTGAAAGAAAAGAAGAGTATCAAAACAGAGCATTAGTGAATGTTATCCAAAGCTAGTGGAATAAAGGTGGAATACATTTCGGCAGATTATGATAACAAACAAATAATTTAATATACATTAATGTGTCCAAACAAAATAAAATATGCTTTACGATATATAGTGAACTTCGAGCCTTAGCCATCTTGAGTTCCAAGACAAAAACCTTCAAATATATGCACACAAGAATATAATATATATTATCATCTCACATAACACAATAAATAGGAAAATCTCACAAGTTGAAGGGTAAGTTTACAGGACAGCACAGGGATCCGTTATGATTTAGGGGAGATACTGACAATATGTACAGTAAACATGTGGACGTTTGTCCTTACGAAGATGGATAAGACTGGGAAAAAAGCTACCCAAGTAAAAAAGTTAAGGTCAAGGCCGCACCGATTGAAAAGAAACTTAGGCAGAAGCACTTGCCGCCTTGCCTGCAGGAAATGGTTTGGCAACCTCCAAAGCTGACGCTTTGGATAGACCCATTAAGGAAGGATACTTGCATGCGATTTTCAAGAGAGGCCAAGGAGACCCAGATTAAAACTTTTAGAGAGACTTGTATATATATGCTACAGGAGGCATTTTTAGGTTTGACAAATTGACCTAAGACTTTCATCCCCACTAACCCATTGCCTGAAAATGTTTGTAGATTATCCAATCACATTATAGATGCACACACATGCAAATACATATATATGTATGTATGTATGTATGTATGCATATTATATATGTAAATATGCATGCATGAAGCATACATATACGTGTGTGTTTTTGTGTATATGTATATTATGTGTATATTATAAATACATATTCATGTATGTTTGTGTGTGTAACAAG
Organism: Arctium lappa; assembly: GCA_023525745.1. Lineage (NCBI taxonomy): Eukaryota > Viridiplantae > Streptophyta > Magnoliopsida > Asterales > Asteraceae > Arctium > Arctium lappa. Next base: position 11,227,997 of record CM042056.1, on the reverse strand, counting down.
TAAAATTTAATTTCAGATATTTAGTTGGGATTTTCGCTTCATTCATCTGTCACACACCGACAACACGAAGCTGCACAAGCAGTTTCCTACTTTTATCCACCCTTTTAACTCCATAATCAATTCAGATCGTGAACATAAATCCTAACCATGTATGAAGGAATTAAAATTAGACATAATCTATGATCACATTCATACCATAGGAGTAGATCCAGGAACTGATAATACAAACTTGTGGTCATAGTTGTAATCTTTGGTCAAGAGATCTGCATTAAGCAAGAAAATTGGTCAGCTTCGTTTTCTCTTACAGTAAATATTAACAACTCTACCACTTAAATATATACTATAGGCAGAGACGATAAAAACAAGAGCATTGACAGTGTCCACGCTACATTTGTGAGCCCTCAATTTGAATAATCAGCACAAGCCTTCAAGAGTATAAATACCCCATTCTTTTATCAACTTAACTACTTCAAAATAAATATATAATACTCCTAAACTCTCTTTATTGATCAGTTGTGCTTACAATTTGGCGTTAACGAATTTGAATGATCAACTTGCACAACTGTAGTAATCCATTTGCATGTTGATCAAACAATTCCTTGAATGATTGGACTCAAGTTTGTAATGGGTTATACTTTATGCTAGTGAAATCAAACTCAATGAATGGAAATGGGAACGGGTCTAAACCACAATAAATTATGGTGTTATCCCCCATTAACTCTGTTTCTTTATCATCATAATTTTACTGTTTGCTTTTAGATACTGAAATTGGGTTGAGGATGAGAATGTGAAGAACGTCACTGTGGGGATTTTCCCAACATGGCATTATGGTTAAGATAAGCCATTAAAAGAGACCAATTTCATCAATATAAGTACATGTCTACATGATACATCTTGCATGTAATTACATAAGATGGTTCCCATTCCCTAGCCAAGGCAACCTTGGATAACATACAGTAGACACACACACACACACACACACACACATATATATATATATATATATATATATTTCAACTTGCTAATTTATAGATGGAAAAAGTTCAAAAAAACCCAACGGACTTTAGGGTTTGGAGTGATTAAGTCCCTGGACAATTTTTTCGAACAAATAAATCATTAGACATTTCAAAACCTGTTAAATAAATCCTTGGACTTTGGGTAACCTATTGAATATATCCTTATTACTTAAAAAATGTAATTTGTAATCTACATAGAAGGTAAAACTACAAATTAAAATAAATGTCATCTACTTTATCCGCCTACAAACTAAAAATGGGGAAATTAACTGAAATAAGTCAATCTCATCAACCAAGTTCATTTTTTAACCACTTTTCAAAGTTTTTTTTTTCTAAAATAGTTAAAGTTTGCACATAATGTTTTTTTCTATTCAAGGATTTTTTTCCAAAATAAAAAAACATTTGTACATAGAAAATTTTATGTATAAAGATTCACTTTCAGCTTATAGTTTTAGAAAAGAAATTACACTTTGCATCCTTATAAAGTTATAATTAGTTATTTAATTTATTTTATATTTATTACTTTTTCATTTTATATATTTATTATATTAACACACATAATCGTGTATCTATACTATAATATAAAAGCATCTATTAAAAAACTCTTAAAAACAATTGTTAAAGCTTAATGTACCGCTATTTAATGTTAATTACTTAAAATATGTTTTAAAAACAACTATTAAAGATTTATGTACTACATTTAATGTTATTTATTAACTTTAAATCCTTATCTCTAACCACTTTAACTCCCCTAAAACCACACTCCACTTCAAAACCATAAGTCGATAAAAGACCATAAATCGATAAAAAAACAAAAAAAATGAAAGGAAACATTAAAATCGTAATGTATCTCGCTGCATTGCGCAAGTACGATTTTAGTTAACTAAAATATATCAAAAAAATTAGTTTCTTCTTTTACAAATTACACCATTATAGTCGTTTGGTCAATATGTTCAAAATGAATTCAATATTGTTTTTGAATTTAATCTTATATTATTCAATACCATAAATACGTACGAATTATTTTTAATACTTATAGTTACAGATTAATCTTATATTATTAAATATATAACCCTAAAAGGATAGAAAGTGTACATATTAAACATATTTATGATATTTAATAATATGAGATTAAATCAAAAAAAATCAATATTAGGCTCATTTTAAACGCATTGACGAGACAATTACAATGGTTAATTTGAAGGGGAAAAAACATATTCTTTTTTATGTATTTTAGTTAATATACGTTTATGTGTGGTTAATATAACAAAGCATTAACTGAAATTAAAAAAACAGAAAATATAAAATAAATTAAATAATAAATTATAAAGATGTCTTCTAATTTTTTTTCTTTTTTTTTGTCAAAAACAATTCTTAAGGCAAAAAAAATTTTTGCATAAACTTAGACTACTTTAAAAAGGAGATTTTGAAAAGTGCTTAAAAAATGAATTTGGTTGATGAGATTGACTATTTTAGTTAATTTTTTCATTTTTTTAATTTGTAGGGGAATAAAGTAGGTGACATCTTTTTTATTGTTTTTAGTTTGTAGTTTTATCTGTTATGGAGGTTGCAACTTGCAAGTTACATTTTTAAGTAATAAGAATGTATTTAACAGATTTCGAAAAGTTCAAGGACTTATTTAGTGTGTTTTGACATGTCTAAGGATTTATTTGTTCCAAAAAATTATCCAATGACTTAATCACTCCAAACACTAAAGTCCATTGGGTTTTTTTGAAATTTTCCCTTTATAGATATTAAAAACAATATATTAAAAACAAAGAAAGAACAAGCAAGTAGCAACTACCGCCTTGGATAATGAATAATGGAGGTTTACCTTTTGCTCGTTTGCCGATATCTGAAAAGGGTGCTGGACCATTGCCCATTGTGAATTAGAATTCACGTTGCTCCCAGCTTCCAATCACAGCCTGAGAGGCGTGTCAGATGTTAATAAAGCATCACTTAACATATGACAGAATATAATCACACAAGTAGAAACGAAATGTCAAGAAGTCATTAAGGGGCTGTTTGGTTGTTTTCCAAGAAGTCATCAATGGATTAGCTATCTGTTTGTTAAGTTGAATGAACGGTCTAAATGATTGAAATGACTATTTTACCCCTCTATCTACATTAAGCAGCGAATAAAATAACTATTTGATAAATATGCCGAATGCAAATTCTGAATAAAAAAACATCAATTTTTAACAATTTGATGCAACATAATTATATAAATTCAATGATATTATCTACTTGAGAATTTACAAATATTCAGTATATCCCACTTATGACAATGATCGAAAACCTTCGCAACCAATTGATTAAAATCATGATCGTTAAGACAAATTGAATGTGGGCATAATGGAACATTGCATTATCATCATGAAGAGACCTCAACAGAAAGAACAGCCCCCTTTACACCCATTCCAAACCATCTTCCCCAGCCTTAACTACATTAGAATAACTTCAAAATCCTCTCCTACAGCAATACCACCACATGGAACCTCAGACTGCAAGTCGCTAACACGTTCCAATTCATTTACCAATTTCAGATAACTCTTAAACAACGAAAGAAACACTTCGATTGAGAATCAATACCTGATTTCTTTCAGAGGATCAATACGCAAACACACATAACTCGTGACTGGAAAGGTAACATAGAGTAAAAAAGGCAAGGAAAAAAACTACCCAATTCAATTTAACACTGCAAATGCTTTTACTAACCACATACAATACTCCTTGCTTTTCAGAAGAACACCACATTTTCTCTCATTTTCAACACCAGCATTATTCTATTTGCAGTGCTTGTTCAAAATTAACAGTGATAGAATTATGATTACCCGATCAAAAACAGTAAAATCAGAGGTAAAATTGACTTGTACTTCTCATTAATTGAATGATTAACAAGAGGGTTTTCTGACTTTCGAGAGGCCAGAAGCTCTCCACAGGACTTGCGTCCAATTTGACACAAAACATAACGCCTTCTCATGGTTCCTCGTGCCTTTTATTTATACCAAACATTTGCATTACCTATTTGTACGACTTACACATCAATTACTTGCGCATTCATTAGTATAGAGTATAACAATACCCGCCCCCTAACTTCCACCTTGTCCTCCATGCGGAAAGAAAAAAAAAATGATTAAGTCACAATATCCCTTCTCTCCGATAGGCTTCAATAGCAAGTAATTTTTTCAAAACCAACTCCATTGCAGAGGCATGTAGAGGGGACGAGACATTAATACAACTCCATACAGACACTCAAGCCTAGAAGTAGAAGCTTTCAAAACAAAAAGACTTGATTGGCTGCACTCCATACTTTCCAATAAGCTCCTCAAAACAAACTCCAAAGGCCATTAAATTATCTCTGTTGTCTTTTGTTGTGCTACCACAACCAAAGCACGATAAAAAAAAGATCGAACAACTTGTTCTTCATATATCTTCCCTCTGACGGTCAAAAAGAAAGCCATGTGGAATCTCTTCCCCCCTCCTCGAAGCATTCTATCATTCAAAGAAAGTGAATAAATTATTAATGCTCAACTTCCACCTTGTTTACACCTTTCATGACACTAAACTTTTTGTTAGATTCCATAGTGGGTTGCACCTCGCCATATAGTCACAGTCCCATTATCCAAGCTTCGTCCCACTCCTTGAAAGGCGCAACCCAATCATCCATTGATATAAGCCAACGACAGTCGAATCTCATGCCACCATCTTGCACAGGAATACAGAATGTTTAGACCTAGCAAACATGTCGTGTCGGGTTCGTGTCGGGTTCAAAGTTCAACGGGCTGAGAGGGTCTAATCCTAACCAAGCCCGTTTAATAAACAGGTCATAAAATCCCAACCCTAACCCGACCCGCCTAACACGTTTAACATTTATAAACTAAAAATTAAAAATCGAAAATTCACAAAAAAATACAAATCCAAAATTCAAATGAAAGCATTAGATAACCAAATTTTATAGTTCTAACTTATAAGTTCTAACACAGGTTGTCATATCATCACACGCAGGGCGGGTCCTGAGGTTCCGGATGCCCATGGCGAAAGGCTAAAAAAATGCCCCTTTATCAAGCAAATGAAAAAAAAAACAATTTAAAGGGGTTTGGAACTTAATCAAGCTAGGCGACTCATCCCCACGCTAGATCTTTATTAAATAAAACAAAGATGATACAACGAGGGACATAAACCAAACCCCGTATAATAATAAAAAAAATACATCACCTAAAACGATGCTTATTTAACATAGTCTAACTGTAAAGTTGAGAGCTTAATTCATTTATTGGGATGTATGTAATTCACTTCATATTATCTCTTCTTCTGCTTCCAGAGACTTCTTATTAGGTTGGTTTATTTAGTTTTACTGGCAGTATGTTTGGTACCATCTGTGTTTTAATGGTCCCAACTATGTGTTATCTCTCTTCTTCTCTCTTTTACAGGTACTGAATCCTAAAATTAACCTTCACCACTTCATTCTATGTTTGCAGTTTTCTTTCTTCATAATTTTGTATACTTTATTTCTTTTGCATATAATATGTAAACTATGGTCTGGCTAGAAATATTCTCTATCATGCTTATGCTCTCAAAAAAAACCTGTGGGAATCCCCTGATCAACTTGACTATATTTCAGATTCTTCAATTTCTTACTTGTTCAATTTTGAGATGATATTGGGAGGTGATCTCGGTGATAATATGCTTATAACTGCTCCTCCAATCAAATTTTATATAGTCCTTCTTTCAAACTTTTTGTAGCCTAAGATTGTTTAATAATATCAAGATTGGTTTTGACTACTTCTTTGCTCATGAGTCATAACAACATAGTCCACATACAGCAAATCAGTAAATAACTAAAAAACAATAAAATTATAAACAGTAAACAAATAAATTAAAAAAACTTAATCTGAAGTCTAAAAAGCAAACAGGAAACAATAACCCTCAATACGCAATACATAAGCATTAGATTATTAGGGGGGTGTTTGGGATTGCTTATTTGAGGTGCTTGTTAACTTATTGCGTTTTCAAACAGCAAATAAGCTGTTTTGAGTGTTTGGATTGGAACCCGCTTATGACTTTTCCACTCCGCTAATAAGCAGTTTTTGATAAGTCTTGAAACTCCTTATTAACTTATTTAACCAAATTACATATTTGCCCATTCTTTCTATAAGTTAATAAGCACTTTTGCAAATAAGCATAAGTTGTTTTAAATAAGCAATCCCAAACACCCCCTAGAATTAAAAAATTACCTCAAATACACAAGACAGAAGTCAAAATCAGTGAAATAGGAACAGTTCGAGAAAGCAGAGCCAGAGATGGAGAGGAGAGTCGAGAGTCGTAGAGGGCAAAGCCACAAGAATGAAGTAAAAAAATAGAAAGAATACACCTGTGACTGTGAGGCTGTGAATTGTGATGTGCGGCTGTGAGTCGATTTAGAGAAGGGGCAGGCAGCTGCCACCAAGTAATCATCGATTTAAGGCAACCACAGAGTCCAGTACCAGTAGTCGATTAGGGCACATTCCACAACCACTGTGTCCCCTCTAGTTGTCGATTTAGCAATTTAGGGCAACCACGAGACTGACGAGAGTCGATTTAGGATAGAGAATTTTAGTCGAGCGATTGAGAGGCGAGAGTTGAGATAGAGAGTCGATTAACACGTCAATTAAATAGATCGAATGACCCGCAAGCAAAAATTTAGAAGAAGGTGCTACCAATAATCAAATTTCAGGTTACAATACGAAGAAATGTACTTACATATACAGATTGAATAGAGAGGAAGACGTAGAGCGGCAATTGAGCTACAGCAATGAATGCGGTTGCACAGATTCTATTGAGGGAGAAGAAGCGCGGAGGACCCTCTTGAAATTAGGGTTTTTGTTTTCTTCGGATTTATTTATATATTACTGTATCTGGTGCCGGTGGCGACTCTCGAGATTCTTTTGGCGGTCTAGACAAAGTGTTCCTTGCTATCCTGCACCGTAGTTGCTCTCAGCCGTCCAGATCGATCTTGCTATTCACGGCCAAGGACGGAACGTTTTGGTTTACAAAGTATATCTCCAACAGTAATAAAATAGAAAAGTGATAGGCGTGTCATTGCAGCTTGTGTCTCATGTCACGCTAAGCTTATAACACGTCATATTCTAATGCATAATTTCTTAATGCAATATTTGATTTTTTTTTACGTTTTTAATGTTTTATTTGCAAATTTTTTAATATATACCATAATTTAACTTGTTTATTATTACTATTGACTCGTTGAGTAACACTACACAAAACATATGTTTATACATACATATATAGGGTCCCCTTCATTTGTTAACTGTGACATGCTAACCGTGCTAACCAAATTTCGACCAATCAGAAGCTTCCTAGAGTTTTTGTTATCTCATGAATGTTATTAAATATAAAAGGGTAATATAGGAATTTGCTAAATATCGTCCATTTAATCTGTTACCATATTTAAAAAAGATTTTTATTTTGGTAATTATCCTGATATTAAATATATTAATTAATTGAAAATTTTATTTTAATTTGCATCTTATTAATTTTGGAAGTTATCTTTTACCTTTTTTTAAGCATTTTATTTATTTCGAACTACACAATTAGTTTACCCATCGACTTAGGTAAATTTTTTTGACGTTTTGAAACTGTTGTTGAAGAAAATTGTTCGTTTATAGTGATTAGCACTATGCATATATGCATTTGGAAAATATGTCCATACCATATCCGATAGTTGTGCACATATGTCTGTATGATTATAGTACATGTATGAATTTTCACAAAAGTGCACATATGTTTTTTTTAATTATAGTGCATATATGCATGTATATATGCCAGTATGGACATGTGCACTTCATTTTCATTATGTAATTTCCAAATATGAGAAATGCACACATAATCATATGTGATTGAAAATTATGTATGGATATACCCAAATATGCACATATGCATATATGCAATGTGTATATGTTAATTATATATGGACAAACACAATCAACCACATATGCAGTGAGGACAACCACATATTGTTTTCATACTCAATTTGCATAAATGCAAATGAAAACCTTCACCCCATTATGGTACCAAATAGCTCTTTTAGGAAGGAGTTTAAAAGCGATTATAGTGCATATATGCATGTGTATATGCCAATATGGACATATGCACTACAATTTCAGTATGCAATGTCCATATATTATAAATGTGCACATATGCATATATGATTAGAGTTTATAGATGGATACACCCAAATGTTCACGTATGCATATATGCAATGTGCATATTTAGTCTTTATATGGACAAACACAATCTTATACCATACAACCATAGATGCAGTGTGGACAACTACATATTGATTTCAAATTATATTTGAAATATTTGTAATTGACTACATATTGATTTCAGTTAAAAACGATTACATTACATATATGCATGTCTATATGCCTTCAACCCCATCTATTATCACGCCTTTTCTTCCACGGTTTAGCTAGTTAATCCGTTTTTTCGATAAATCTGAATGTCGCTTACGATTTCCCTTTGCTCAAATAGAAGGTTGTCTACGGTTTCTAAAACCTCATCAAAACAAGTCTTGAAGAATGTCGTAGGGTTTTGATCATCAAGCACAGATTTGTCAAGAATTGTGTCTATTGAATCATCTAATACAACCTTTAGATAAGCACCATCCATTAGATTTATAACAAGTTGTTTTGGGGCCATCAGGTGATGTTTCAATTGCATCACTTCATTGTTTATACCTTATGTTTCTCTAAAAACCCTGTGAAACAAGATGACCAATATCAAATCGACAAATCCTGCAGTTATCAAGAAAAACTCATATTACAAACAAATATTAAAGTTCACCTGATGAAGGATAAAAAACTCATATTACAAACAAATATTAAACTCATATTCCTCAGACTCGATTTCCGAGTCTTCATCGCTGGTGACTGAAGTCGATTCAGAGCTCGTATCACCGATAACCGATTCTCCTATCTTCATATCATTATCGTGATCTCTGAACCAGAATTTTGGTGCCGGAGGAGATGTTTCCATGCCGATTTTAGGTATAATACAGATCTGGAAGAGGTGATTAATCCTATGCAATGATTCGGATCTCGATTTTGTGCCATTTGTTCGAGATAAAATATTCGATTTCTTCGTTCGGTTGATCGCAAGGAGACACGGGTTTTTGTTTTCCCTTTGTGTTTTGATGGTTACCTAATGATTTTAGGGGAAGAAATCCCTAAATGTTAGGGATTTTACGATTTTAAAACGTGTTTCCGTAAATAAAGTTGGATTGTTATTTTACCAAATTAACACTGTGCACTTGTGCATTGTTTTAAATCAATCCTTATGTATAATAATTAATTAAATGAAAATTCAATTAAATATGAGTCGTTGATCATCGCAATGGATGGTTGAGATTGGTTAGCACGATTAGCACAAAATGTCACAGTTAGCAGATGAATGAGCCTCTACACACACACACACACACACACACACATATATATATATAGGGGTGGTATCAATTGAAAACCAAATTTCATTGGAAACTTTAGAAACCAAATTTCAGCCATTGATCTTTATAATCAATGGTTAAGATTCATTTGAATTATATATGGTAGTAAATTACTTAATTTATTAATAATAAATAAAATAATAGATGAAAAGGGTAAATATGTCATTTGATTTTGTGTCTCAAATATGGCAAGAAAGATTTATTTTATTTAGATTACTTGAAACCAAAATAAAATTTTCCACACAATCTAAATTTTGTTATTTTTTTTACTATGAAAACGTGGAGCATTTGTCTTTTCATCAAAAAAATTAATTTTCTTTTAAAATGTAAGAAAATATTTTTTTAATTTAATTTTATTATAAATTTTTCTCCGCAATCTAATATTGTGATGAAACAGAATGAACTTGTGGATTAAAGATTTCATTGGATTAAAGATTTCATCAGGTTCATCGTGTTAGCATTATTGTTTCATAATGAAAATAGATTCATCAGGTTAATCGTGTTAGCATTATTGTTTCATAATGAAATATGACGAATTTGTGCCATTTTTGTTAACTTCCCATTTTTGTTTCATTACCTGTTCAGTTGCATATCCGTATATGAAAATAGATTCATCAAGTTCATCGTGTTAGCATTATTGTTTCATAATGAAAATAGATACATCAGGTTAATCGTGTTAGCATTATTGTTTCATTATTACCATATATAAGCTAAATTAAAATTAAATAATTTACCTAAATTAATATCTTATTTTTAAATTAATCAATGATTATTATTACCATATATAAGCTAAATTAAAATTAAATAATTATTAATATAATAATAATAACAATTACCATATCTATCTCTACTATATTATAAAGAGGCTTAAACGGTTCTTGAAAGTAGTTATTGATACATGTAGTTACAATTTTGGTCCCTGAACTCTTTTGATAGATTTATTTTATACCTTTTCGTTTTACATTTTATATTTTCATTATATTAACACATATAAGCATATATTAACTAAAATACGTTAAAAAATAATTTTTAAGTTTAACAAGTTACATCATTATAATCGTCTCTTCGATACATTTGAAATGAGTCCAATATTGAATATTTTTTGATTTTTTGATTTTATTATATGTTAAAAAATACGTTTTAACATATCACATTAACATACATAATTACGTTGTATTTTGTGGATATCACATGTGATTAATTGTGGATATCACAAATTTCTATTATTTTGGGATATCACATGTCGATCAATGAAAACAGAATCATTCGATATATACGTATATATATATTATTTGAAATAAAGTAAAGTAATTTATTTGAAATAAAGAAAAATATTATTGAAGACCCTCGTAGACGCAGTTATTCTAACGCGTCAACATTTATCAACTCCGAAGATTTTGGTCATAAAGAATCAGCGAGGCATAACTCCTACTTCCAACGACACCCCCCCTCCAACTCCATATCTTGATCAAATCCCGAGTTTATTTCATCCATACATCGCACACATACAATATGTATTAGGCGATGAAATTTGTGGATTTCGAGCCATATCTACTTGTTTCGGTGGTCATGAAGATGCATGAGATACTATCCGCGTAGAGTTAATGGATGAACTGGGTATTAAAAGGAGATTACCCAATGCCCACACTCATACACCATTGGACACATCATGCACTTCCAGATGCAATGTCGTGGATTATCCCATACAAACGTATATTAGATGTGAATGAATAATATATAGAGTGTACTCGTACTCGTGAATATGTTGATTTAAATGAATAATCAAAGCTGGAATCTGTTGAAATAAAAAAAAATACGCAATATATTTATTATGTTTATTATCTTGATGTTAAAACTTACGTTTGATGTAAATCATGTAATGCATTTTCTTTTTTTTTTTAAAATCGATTAACCAATGTATAATATATGACATATAATAACATAATTAAATCAAAAAAATATTCAATATTGGGTTCATTTCGAAGGTATCGACGAGACGATTATAATGGTGTAACTTGTTAAAATAAAAAATTATTTTTTAATGTATTTTAGTTAATATATGCTTATATGTGTTAATATAATGAAAATGTAAAATATAAAATTTAAACTAAAAGGTATAAAGTAAATCTATCAAAAAAGTTCAGAGATAAAAAGTGTAACTATGAATTAAAAATAAAATAAAGGAATCCATGAGAGAGGGAATTAGAAATCCCTTAAATGTTACATTTATCACTCTTATAATTAATTATTTAATTTACTTTATATTCTTTATTTTTTCATTTTTCATTTTACACCCTTATCATGTTAACACAAATAATCGTATATGAACAAAAATGCAATGAAAAATACGTTCATTTTTCTACAAATTATACCATAATAATCGTCTCGTCAATACCTTCAAAACGAACCCAATATTGAATGTTTTTTAATTTAACCGTACTATTAAATATCATGAATATCTACGAATTAATTTGTTTTCTATCCATACGTTTTATTTTTTTTCCACCGTTAGCACATTAAAAATATATAATCGTAAAATACATTTCATTCTTATTATAAATATATCATTATAATTTTTTTCCGTCAATAATTGTAATATAAACTAATTATTGAATATCTTTATGGGTTTAGGGTTTAGTGTTTCATAAGTTGTGATACTTAGGTCATGGTTGATTGTTGATGACATGTCTATAAGGAAGTAACATTAATTGTTCGTTCTTTACTCACATTCCGCTGCATCGCGCGGGTATATGTCTAGTACTATATAATGAAAATTCTAAAACGGTTATACGGTTATTGTACAGTCTTTTGTACAATAACATTTACCACCCTTAATCTTTTGTACAATAACATTTACTACCATTATAACGTTACACTTATCACCCTTACAATAACTTATTTAATTTATTTTATATCCCTTATTTTTTCATTTTTCATTTTACACCGTTATCATATTAACACAAATAATCGTATATGAACAAAAATGCAATAAAAAATACGTTTCTTTTTTTACAAATTATACCATTATAATCGTCTCGTCAATACCTTCAAAACGAACCAAATATTGAATATTTTTTAATTTAACCGTACTATTAATCTATACTATATAATGAAAAAACTAAAACGATTATTGTACAAACTTTTGTACAATTACATTTACCACCCTTACAATGTTACATTTATCACTCTTACAATTACTTATTTAATTTACTTTATATCCCTTATTTTTTTATTTTTCATTTTACACAATTATCATATTAACACAAATAATCATATATTAACAAAAATGCAATGAAAAAATACGTTCATTTTTCTACAAATTATATCATTATAAGTGTCTCCTCAATATCTTCAAAACGAGCCCAATATTGAATATTTTTTAATTTAACCGTACTATTAAATATCATGAATATCTACGAAATAATTTGTTTTTCTATCCATACATTTTATTTTTTCCACCGTTAGCACGTTAAAATACATAATCGTAAAATACGTTTCATTCTTATTATAAATAATATTATTATAATTTTTTTCGTCAATAACTATAATATAAACTAATTATTGAATATCTTTATGAGTTTAGGTTTCATAAGTTGTGTTTTTTAGGTCATGGTTGATTATTGATGAAATGTATATAAGGAAATAACATTAATTGTTCGTTTTTTACTTACATTCCGCTGCATCGCGCGGGTATATGTCTAGTATATTATGAAATAATGTAAAAGACAAAAATAACCTTTTCAATTAAAAATAAAAATAAAAAAAAGAAATATATCACCATAAGTAACGCATTGAAAACGTCATGGCTTCGTCGTGGATTCTAAGGTTTAAGGTTTGGCCTCGCCGCCACGACATATCTCACGCCATTTAAAATCTTGGTTAAAATAGAGGGAGAAAAGAGAATTATTATGAAAATCTTCGAATTTGGGAAAAAAAATCAGAGCATCTCTAACAGCTATGCTAAAGTTTTTCTAAAATAGAATAAAAAAATTAAAATCTCTAATTTTTTTTGCATCCAACTCCAACGGCTATTCTATTTTAGCAACTCTAGTATTATTTATCTTATTAAAATATTCAATTTATTTAATTATATTATGAAAATATTCAACATATGGAAAGTTGAGAGAAAAAATGTTTGCTTTTTGAGGGTAACTAGAAGCGTACTCGCGCAATGCAGCGAGATACATCACGATTTTAATGTTTACTTTTATTTTTTGTTTTTTTGTCAATTTACAGTACGATTTTGGATGGTTTTGAGAAAGTGATAATGTTTTTTTTTTATAAATTTGTTTAATTTAGGCTTAATAATATAATTTTTTATATAAAAAATTAAGTATTTTGTTAGAATTCAATGATTATTTTATATATTTTAATGACATATAAAAAAATAACCAATTACATATTTAATAATATAGTTAAAACAAATTCATAGTAATATAATATATTAATTAATAGTGATACGATGAAAAGGTCTATATAAAAGTAGGCTATGCACATACTAAATTGGTGGGTGTTAGAAGCATGCAGTAGTAATATGTATCTTGTGTTTTGATAATTGTAAATTAAGATATTTTTAAAATATTGCATAAAATGATGATACTTTGTGCCTAATAATTTGTATTTAAGAGTTTTTTTATTCGTGCTTTATAATATAGTATAGATAGATATAGATAATAGTTTTAGGGGATATTTAGAAATTTCTCTAAATTTAGAGATTTTTACAATCTCTCTATTTTCTTCATTTTAGCATAGAGGATAACATAACTGTTGAATCAACAAAAATGTTAAAATTCCAATTTTTTCCATTTTAGCATAGTTGTTGGAAATGTTTTTATAGGTCAAAGATAAAAAAAAATATTTTAATTATTTTCTATTAATAAGATTTATTGAAATTGAAAATATAGAAAAAAAAATATTTTATCAAATTTATTGAATATTTTACTAATACAGTTAATATTAAAATTGCTAAAATAGAGCAAACGTTAGAGTTGATGTAATTTTTTTAGATATTTTGATTTTTCATACTCTATTATGAAAAAAAATATAACATAGTCGTTGCAGTTGCTCTAAGAGCATCCATAATGTGGTTTTTGATAGGGGTGAGCAAAACCCGATTAACCCGATCCCACTTGGCCCGAACTTTAGTCTAATATGTGAAACCTGAACTACCCGATATTCGAACTAACCGACCCACTTAAATTTTCAGGTAAAGTAGGATCAGACTGGGTATCCAAATCCCAAACCCGACTTGCCCGAATATTCAAAAAGTTTCTAATTCTTTTTTAAAATTTCAATTTTGTAAAACTAAACCTAATCGGCTAATCCCTTATCAAATTCTCAATCCATTTCCACTCTTAATCCTCCTCACTGTTTTCCATGTTAGCTCGTCAAACATCCCCTCATCCTCCTCACTAGCTAATCCCTTCCAATTCAATTCATCTTCTCTACTTAATTAATACAAATTAGTAATTGAAAATTTTGTAAATCTATCTAGGTAGGAGAGCATTACCAACAAGTGATTACCACTGACGTTAGCCAACCTCAATTGGAGCTCGCCAAACCTCATCCACGAGTTCAATACTGTTGGAACTTAGTATAGATTGAGAAACCTTGACCCACATAGGAGCCGAGAATAATTTTACATCACTTAATAAATCCAATCCAATGAGCATTAAATGAATCATTTAATTGCTTGAAATTGGATTGTGGTGTGATAAAGGTCTATCCTTGACATTAGTATACATATTAATTGTCAAAGATTGGGCCTTGGGCCTTGGGCCTCTTGGGGTCTCGATGGGGTCGAGATAGTCTGACGATGGAGATTATGATGCAGACAGTTAATTTCGGTTGGTGGGAAAACCTATAAAAACCTGCACATATTTCTCACAGTGAAAAGAACGAAATTTATTAGTTTTCTGGGTTTCTCTCTCTGCAAGTTCATCATCATACATGAGATAATTCGACAGATTCAAGTTATAAACTTGAATACGATTGTTGTATCCTCTAGACAACGCCGATACGCCGGGCAAATTTTTGTCTTAGGACACTGCGTTCTTCGCGGGCCTCAATCGATTTTATTGGAACAAAGAATCTTCGATTTCAAGTAAGATTATTATGATTATGTTATTGTATTATGTTTTCTACTTCAATTTGTAAAAGAATTCTATTTTATTGTATTTATTTCATAAATATTTGTACACCTTTTGGTGTGGGGTTGATGATACCTAACAATTACCTTCACACCCTACCCTCTTTACCCAACGATGACTTGATTTATAGTTTTCTCTCTCAGTCTCTCCACTCTCGAAAATGATCCGAAGTCCGACCCGAAATACCCGCCACCCGAAGACCTGATATATCGGTTTTTGGGTCTGTTCCTCATTACCCGATATCTGATCGGGTTTGGGGTTTTGGGCCCCGACCCGACACGACCGATGCTCAACCCTAGTTTTTGAGAGGTTTTTCAAAAAGCAAAAACCTCTTTTTGATATTTTCACGTAGTAGAGAGATTTTCCACTTGAGTTTTTTCGTGAGGTTTTTCACTCCCCACTTCAACTCTCCTAAAATCACTCCAAATTTTAGATATAAAAAATCTAAAATATAATTAATAAAATTTAACAGAATACTTAATGTTTATTTTATAAAAAAAACATATATTATTCAACGTAAAATAAATTACATTATTATTAAACTATCGAATAAACTCTTAAAAACAAGTTTTTATGCATTAAATATTGTTTATTGATACACATTACTTAAAATTCAAGATTACAAGTCATGATGTATGATTAAAAATTTCTAAAGCTATATGTTTGAATTTATAACTAACTGATTAACATTATCAAAACAGAATAAACATCTCAATTTAAATATAAAAATTTAAAATATATAAGATAATCATTGAATTGTAACAAAATACTTAATTTTTTTTATATAAAAAGCATTATATTATTAAGCCTAAATTAAACAAATTTATAAAAAAAACAATTATCACTCTTTGAAAATCATCCAAAATCGTACTGTAAACCGATAAAAACAAAAAATAAAAGAAAACATTAAAATCGTGATTTATCTCACTGCATTGCGCAAATACGTTTTTAGTTATGTTTAATAATTCATTTTTTTTATTATTTATGATTAAAATTTTATTTATTTAAAAATTATTTAAAATTTTGAAAATGTATTTTTTTATAATTATATATATATATATATATATATATATATATATATATATAAATTTTAAATAAGACAAGAAACACTTGCATTGACAAAAAAAAACCCAATAAAATACAAATTCATATCAAAATTAAACATACATAATATTGGATAAGCATAGCTTCATATTGAAAAATCTATAAAGTAAAACATAAATTAAAACGTCCATTGGTTTGGGAAATTAATTAAAATACCCGTATTACCGAAATACCCCAAATCTCTCTCATTTTACCGAAATACCCCTTTTTTCCGGGATCGTGGCCGGGATTGACACCCATCCCGGGGTTACCTTCATCGGCGGCATGAATAGTGACCAAAATACCCCTTTTGACCGGGATCGTGGCCGGGATTGACACCCATCCCGGGGTTAGCTTTATCGGCGGCGTGAATAGTGGTTTTCCCGGCGTTAAGCCGGGATGAATAAGGGAATCCCGACATTAGTCCGGGATGAACAGTAATATCCCGGGGTTGGGGGCCGGGATGAAGCGATGTGTTGATCAAGTTAAAATCGACGGTGGGGATTAAGTGAAATTAGGTTTTAGATGTTCCCCCATTATTATAAAAGCATGGTCCCCAATTCAAACCACACCCCCACACAACCATTTCCTCTCTCCTACTTCTAACTCTCTCTTCTATCTCGTGCATCTCACGCTCGGATTTCGACTCGAGTTACTGGAGTTTTAGCAATCTTCGATATGTCTCGTCTACTTACTTTGGTAAGTTTTCTTTTAACCCCATTGTATTTTATATTTTATAAAATATTTGTTGTATGTTATTTAGACTATGTGTTTGATTATGCGTTTATTTTAGAGATTATGTGTTATGTTTATGTTGTTAATATGCTAGAATATTTCGTGTTTTTTAGAGTGTTGCGTTAACTTTAGAGTGTTTCGTTAATTTTAGAGTGTTGCTTTAATTTTAGAGTGTTGCGTTAATTTTAGAGGGTTGCGTTAATTTTAGAGAGATTGCGTTAAATTTAGAGAGATTGCGTTAATTTTAGAGTGTTGCGTTAATTTTATAGTGTTGCTTTAATTTTAGAGTGTTGTGTTAATTTTAAATATTTTAGAGATTGCGTTAATTTTAGAGTGTTGTTTTACTTTTAAATATTTTAGAGTGTTGCGTTTATTTTAGAGGTTGCGATAATTTTAGAGATTGCGTTAATTTTAGAGTGTTGCTTTAATTTTAGAGAGATTGTGTTAATTTTAGAGTGTTGCGTTTCATTTAGAGTGTTGCGTTAATTTTAGAGTGTTGCTTGATATTATTATATTGTATGGTTGGGGCCATTTTGGCATTATTATAAGAAGATTAAATTGTTATCTTGCTATTCTTTGGTTGGGTTGTTACATAAAGTTTTTTATTTGGTACATATTTCCAAAAACATTTAATTAAATGAAATAACGATACAGTTTTTAAACCCAACTTAAAATAAGTATTTTTGGAAAGTGTAGACAAAGTTTCAAATATAGAGGTTGCGTTAATTTTAGAGTGTTGCGTTAATTTTAGAGGGTTGCGTTAATTTTAGAGAGATTGCGTTAATTTTAGAGTGTTGTTTTAATTTTAGAGTGTTGCATTAATTTTAAATATTTTAGAGATTGTATTAATTTTAGAGTGTTGTTTTACTTTTAAATATTTTAGAGTGTTGCGTTTATTTTAGAGGTTGCGATAATTTTAGAGATTGCGTTAATTTTAGAGATTGCGTTAATTTTAGAGTGTTGCTTTAATTTTAGAGAGTTTGCGTTAATTTAGAAGTGTTGCGTTTCATTTAGAGTGTTGCGTTAATTTTAGAGTGTTGCTTGATATTATTATATTGTATGGTTAGGGCCATTTTGGCATTATTATAAGAAGATTAAATTGTTATCTTGCTATTCTTTGGTTGGGTTGTTACATAAAGTTTTTTATTTGATACATATTTCCAAAAACATTTAATTAAATGAAATAACGATACAATTTTTAAACCCAACTTAAAATAAGTATTTTTGGAAAGTGTAGACAAAGTTTCATATATAGAGGTTGCGTTAATTTTAGAGTGTTGCTTTAATTTTAGAGTGTTGCGTTAATTTTAGAGGGTTGCGTTAATTTTAGAGAGATTGCGTTCATCTCCAAGTGTTGTGTTTTTTTTAAATAACTATAATCATAAACCTTTTAATCGCAACATATCGATTTGGATTTTGTCAAACGGGTGTAAATAACCCTAAGGTTTGTAGGGATTTAAGCAATCCATGTGATTCACCTACTACCTGGAAGTCCAACTTGCAAGTAGCAGAATCTTCGATTCCACATTTTCCCATGGCATAATGAAGAAACCTCTTATATGTATAGATTACTGGAATCTGTACACCACTCTTTGTGTACCCAACATAATCCCACTCATTGTTGTTTTGAACCCACTGACCATCGAAACATAAATAGAGCTTAGCTTTTACAACAGGTGAACTCATCTTTCCAATTGTATGAAAAATGAAGCAATTCAAACAATGAAAGTTGAGAGAAAGAAAGAAAAATGCAATGGATCTGATGAATGCATTATACTGATCTTTAAAGGCAAAATTTATAGCCGAATATGAATTATTGAATGACAAAGTGGAAAAAACAGTAAACTAAGTCAACGTAAACAGTAGACCCAAATATAATTATTGTATGAATTATTGAATCACAGTAGACCCAAACAGTAAACCCTAACCCTAAATTACCCAATCCCGACCCACATCCCGGACTAACACCGGGATTTCACTATTCATCCTGACCTAACGCCGGGATTTCACTATTCTCGTCGTCTTTGAATGTAACCCCGGGATTGGTAAGCATCCCGGCCACGGATCCCAGAAAAAGGGGTATTTCGGCAAAATGAGAGAGATTTGGGGCATATTGGTAATACGGGATTCAATACGGGTATTTTAATTAATTTCCCCATTGGTTTCCGCTAGCCATAGTGACTAAAGCTTCCTGCCACGTTTTTTTATTACTTGGTCTTTTATTATTATAATATGTATTTACAAATTTTAATTATTGTTATTAAAAATAGTTAATAATAAATAAAATATATTAATTTAATATGGGGTACACAAATTTGGTGTTTTTTTAGAAGTGTTGGAGCGTGTTGGAGAAGTCGCGTGTCGTCTAGCCCTACTGTAACACCCCTGTCCCGTGCAGCCTGAGACAGGGGGAGTACAATCCGATAACCGGATCAAAACTCTAAAATACCATAATTCAGAGTTGTATTAAGCTCCTCAAAATAACAGTTAACTTAAAACAAAACTTAAACATAATTACAAACCCAAAATATTATCATCTGAACTAATTCCAAAGATTATACAAACCCGCTATATAAAAGTTTATCTTAAGTCTTTTTTTTTTTTTTTACTCCCAGGTATATCCCGATCATTCAACCCATCCCCGCGGTAGAACCTAAACCTGCCGAGGAAACAGAAAACACCTCGGCTGAGCAAAATCGCTCAGTGGGCGGATAATGTGCATAATGATGTGAAAATAATTTAAGTTCAAATAAAATGTTAATATAAAACAACTGTTCTGAACATTAATAAAGAATATAGAAATCATTTGTTTATTTATTTTAAAAATCAACGAGTCACACGTATTTCAATAATACGTTGTCTAATCGGATGATCAGTCCAATCAGACTTGGAATGTTAATGTCGGGCACAACACCACACATTCCCCGGTAACCAGTTCAATTCTGGTATTCGGCTCTATCCGATAATCGGTTATATTCGGTAACCAGACATTTTCTGGTGTTCGGCTCTTGGATGCATCCTACGTCCCCTATTTAGCTTGGCCTTAGCCTTTACGAGAACGCCATGGTCATTAATAGCCACCACGGAAGGCATCTCAACACCCGTAGCCCAAGTGTTGAGTCTAATTCAAATTCAAGAAAATTCGTGTTCTTAAAATCAATGTTTCAATTACCATAAAGTAAAACTCTTTCGTCAAAATGTTCGAATCATGAAACGTATTCAAACGATTAGCATAGATTCAACTTTGAAACGAAATAAATGTTTTCTATACAATTACTCGAAACCATAAGGTTCGGAGTCGCATATAACAAGATGGATGGGATTTCCGGAATGTAACCGGTTACCCTCGATTCAAAGAAATAGGATATCCGTACCTTAGTTATCCCTTTCCTTACTTCCGATTATCTACAATCATTTAATAAAGCACTCAACTAATGCCCAACACAATTATTAAGATCTTAGACAATATTTTCCAAAAATCTCAAATTTGACTTAAAAACAGAAATTGACAGCTTCTATATGCCATAAGTTTCGATATATTTCTCCTATTTAGAAGCCAAAATGGACACTATCATCTAAATGAAAGTTGTACCTTGATATCTTAGGATTCTATAGCAAATGGATTTGTGCAATTTGGAGCTACGAGCAGGCCGATACAGCCTTTACAAATACAGTGCGCAAGTTTTTGTCAAACTGTGAGCTGATTCATAAACTCAGTGTTTAGACACATTTAGACTCAAAATTAGGACTTTCACTCTTCATAAAAGTTGTTAAGGACATTCTAAGGTTTCCAACGGTATATCGTACACCTCATTTGGACCAATGGTTGATTTTATACGAATTTTCTAGTAACAGGACAGCAACTCTAAAATTTCAATAGTCTCACAAACATTTTATCAAACACTTGATGTGCAACCTAACTTTGAAGCTCAAATCCGTTTTTAATGGTTTCATTCCTTAATCCATGACCTCAATAAAGTATTTTAACCACAATTTAAATAACACCAAATACATACATTACTAATTATACACCAAATAGTTTAAAATTATAACTACTAACATAATTGAGCTCTAATATCAAATGCATGGAGAATGTTTACCTTAATTAACCAAGATTTCCTCAACTTGGTTTCTTCAAGCCCTAATTGAACTTACTAAACCACTACACATCATAATACAAATGTTTACCATAAGATTAATCAACCCAAAACAAGAATTAAGTCTAAAAATGAGGTTACCTTGAGAATCTAAGCTTTAATCTTCTAAAAGCATCATTATTTCTTCAATCTCCCATCCAATTTTGAGGTTTCTCTCACTAACTCTCTCTCTCTATACGTTTCCAGGGAAGAAGAAATGAAGAAAAATGAGATAATTATCACTAATTTAGGTATCAAAAATATAAATATATAGGATAATTACTAATTGCCCCTTCTACTTCATATTCGTTACACTTCATACCTTCTAATTCTTTTCTTTAAATTTTTATCCCTACAAACTTAGATACAACTATCCAATAAGGTACAAGTCATGAAAGCTTCGGTTCTTAAATTACGAATACTACATAGAATATAAACATATATCCGGATTAACTGAAAATAGGGTTATTATACCTACCGCCTCAATTATCGCACATATACAATGTTTTCCATGTATCGTCGCTCCGCGGGTACAATTACCACCCTCTACACGTGGTAGATTATCCGTGTGATAAAATTGAAAGCGATCTCTCATATATTGAAGAACCTGAAGCAGTTATTGATCGAGAGGAGAGAGTGATGCAACGAAAAGTAATCCCGTTTGTCAAAGTATTGTGGCGAAATCATTTAGAACGGGAAGCTACATGGGAAACAGAATATTCGATGCGTAAAGAATATCCTCATCTATTCCAGGTACATAATTTTTATACCTTAACTCGATTTCGGGGACGAAATCTTTTTGCAAAGAGGGGGGGGGGATATAATACCCAAAATTTCGTTACCGGTATATTGATTTATGTGATGTATTACCTACTTGTAACCAGAGTTTAAATAGTTGTATTTTAGACTATTAATATAAGTCAAAAATCTTATGTGGGGGTTAATTATGTACAAATAAAACTTGGCTTAGGACTTGAAATGTTATGAAATGTTCATATAAGGACAAATAGTGAATTAGGCTATAGATGAGGGATCAGTGTTGGACAAAATGAAAACTCTTAACCCTCTTTGACAAGTTTTTAAACCCTAATTTTCAGCCAAAATTCTCATTTGACATCTTAATTCTCTTTCTCTAGAATCAAAATTTTCTCTCTATCCCAAACCCTAAGTTGGACTAACTCTACACATGCAACTAGGAAGATGTTGACAATTTGAAGAATTGAAGCTAATTAATTGTAGAGAGGATAAAGGATCAAGGTATGAATCTATTAATTTCAAGGTATGTTGAAGTTTAGAAAGGTATACAATAGATTAATCTAAAATTTTGGTTTATGGTTGAAGGATTAAGAACTTGAGATATAAATCTTGAAGGAGTGCTAGTTCTAGAAGACAAACCAAGATATGTACATCAAATTGTTGTTTAAATAAGTTGGAAATTAAGTTGTAAACATTTGTCTGTGATATGGGAATGGTACCTAGTTGATTCATGATGATTTTGGTAACAATCTTATGAAAAAGAAATGTGTTTTGAGCTGTCAATAGGAGTTTCAGAATTTGCAGGATGTTTGAAAAAATCATATAAAATCGCTCGTTGATCCTATTGAGGTGTGTAATACACCGTTGGAAAGGTCTATGTGTCTATTTCAACTTTGTAGTTTAGGTCAAGAGCTGATTTTAACTCTATCAGACTCAAAACAGTGAGTTTCTTGAGATGGTCCTGTGAAAAACGGGATTTGTGCACTGTTTTTAGAAAATTCATATAAAATTGGTATTTGCTTCAAATGGGATGAATCCAAAACGATTAGAACCCTAAGAAATAGTGGTACAACTTTTGTTTAGACATTAACACCTGGATGTATATCTAAGTATGATAAAAAGACTCAAAACCGAGTTGGTACAAAGCTGTCAGGTGTAGGGGATTATGTTGCATTATATGTTTGTACATTGTGCTTTAAGGACTTGTAACGTATGTAATAAAATTCCAATCATGTTTAATCTTATTCAGGCCCAAACTTATGATAAGAAATGAGTCTTACCAATGGGATAGGAGCTTCGTATATATGAAAAACATTAAGGTAACTTGGAATGACGTGGCTTAAAGTCGGAACATCCGGAACGTGTAACATTATACCGATTACCATATAAGGTACGGATATCCGATTCTTGCGAATCTCCTTAGACATTAGTCTATTATTGAGGTAATATCGTATTCCGTTTACCATCTAGACATCTATTATTCTATTATGATTATAATTCTTCACATTCAATTCACGAAATCATATTGGGATATTGTGAGTTTGATAACTCATCTAATTGTCGATATCATAATGTTTATGATCATGGTATTTATTTGGAGTTATCACCATGACTTTTCTTTGATATATTCATTATTGGCTATCGGATTTTGAATTGAACTACCTTTGGATCCGATTAGTTTTGATGATTGACCCGTTGTCGGATTTGAATTGTTTTTGGATTAGAACCATTTTCGGAATTCTATTTTGATATGTAGTGATTAAAAGTCACATATTTATGAAATTACTCTTTACACATCGACTTGACATGTTTTCAACGATTTGAATATTTCGTGTTTTAAGGCACGACATCGAGGGCAACGATGTTGTGACGCCTCCATGGCGGCTATAAATTGTCATGGCGTCCTTGTTATTAGTACCCCAATGTCAATAAGTGGGTCTAGCCTGGTACCGACCAACTTGAGGGCGAATGGATCAATCCTAGGAGCCGTTTTCGGGAGCCGGTTATCGGAAGGGATTGAGTGTATTGCCCTATACTCATTTCTTATTGTTCGAGTGGTCCGTACAACCCTCGAACCCAATTGATTTTCTTAATTCTTCTTGACTCTTGATGTGATGATATGTTTAGTTACCAATTGAGATATTTTGTGTTAACTGGTGACATATCACTTTATGTTTCGGTTTTGAGTCATTATTGCTCTTTTACTCATATTCTTTTTATTAACTCACTTATATTTGTGATTTTTTTTATATAAATTATCCGCTCACTGAGCATTTGGCTCAACCGAGGTTTGTTTTGTCCTCGGCAGGTGCTGGATCGCAGATGAGATCATCTCGGGAATGAGAGCTATGGAGTGTAACCATTTTGAAGACGACCTTGGATGATATAACTTTTGATTATATAAATATTGTAGTATAATTATGTCGTCTTGAATTTGCTCTCCTGAACCTTTATTTTGATGGAACTTTGTAGCAGCTCTGTTTTCCTTTTATGTTAGCTAGTTATGTTGTTATATTTTTATTCGTAACACACCGTCCTCCGTTCACGTGGGACGGGGGTGTTACATATACATGGAATCGTGTGAGAGTAACAGATATGACGAGAATGGTAACTTTTTTAATCCAACTTCGTTTTCTTTCAACTATCATCTACTTCTAGAACATATCTAATGATATATTCTTATAAGCAAAAAGTGTAGGTTCTTATAAGAACTACCATCGAAAATAGTTCTTATAATAACTTCACATCCTTTGAGTTCTAATACTAGAACATTGATTCTTATCTTGAATGTAGTGTGAAATGACATTTTATTATGGGCTTTATGTTTGCATCTTAAGGGTGTTGTTAGGAGGCAACCTCTGAATTGTGCAAAGGTGAGTCTTGCTTGACAAAAAAAATTAAAGTCTGTTAATGGTTCCAAAATTCTCTAGGGCAAAGCAAAACCATTCAGAACCTCAATTTCCACATTTGTCCTTTTCATGCATTTTTTCTCCCAGGCTTCGTCTCCCTCATCCATGCTTTTCCTCCCACGATAAGGCTAGCGATTCTTCCCACGACGGTAATTCTTTGGCGAGTCCTTCCCACGGTGGTGGTCTTTGTCGAGCTCCTCCCACGCGTCTCTCGTCGATCTCTGTTTTGTTCATCTATTCTCTTGAGATATCAAATTTTCTATTTTGTTCATCCATTCTCTCATGGCATTGTATATCTACATTCATCTATTCTACTGATTTTGTTTATCTATTCTCTCTTTTATGTACTGATTTTTGTTCATCTACTCTCTCATTTACTGATTTTTTTCCCTAAAATTACACATGTTCTAGTTTACTGTTATTTCTTTTTTGTTCATCTGTTTTCTCATTTGCCTACTAATCTATTGCTACTGTTTTTCTTTTGTTACTATTATTTTTTGTTCTAAAAAATCTACATAGTCTACTGGGAAATATTGTTGTCAATTAAAAAGTACATGAGAGAAAAAAAAAACAAATAAGCATTTTGTGAAATGTTGCTATCAATTAGAAGTTCATGAGAAATATTGCATTTTGTGAAATGGCATGACATTTTTCCTTTATTATCCCAGTTAGAAGTTTCAATTGTTGTCATGTTTTGTGATTCATATAGCTTGTTGTCATCGATTTCATGGGTCTTGATTCAAATTTGCATTTTGTGAAATATTGCTACAATAAGATTGATGCAAACAGATACAATGTTTTGGCTAGTGACATATTTTGAATGTATTAGATGTTAGTTTTTGTACCAGAGGGTTAATCCAATCAAACCCGCTAACAACCCGATTAAGCCTAACCCGCCAAACGGCTAATGCCAAGCTCAACCCAATTCGCCGACTCATCGATATATATATATATATATATATATATATATATATATATATAACTTCGATAAAATTTTATTTGTTTATATATAATATACTATTCTATTAGATATATATTAATAATGTGTAAAATTTAATTAATGTTTGTATTTCATTTTAGTTGTATAGTAGATGTTATCAAAAGAGATTCACCACAAAAGAATGATGATAAAGAATCTACCATGAGAAAATTATGGGAATCGTTTTCACAACAACAACAAATGGATATGCCGAAGAATCTGAATGATACTGATAGATATTTGGTTGACGAATATATCAATTCAAATACTCCATCATTTGATGTTTTAATTTGGTGGAAAGAAAGTATTAATACTTATAGCATTTCACTATAACAATATTAAGTTTATAAGATGCCTAAAATGTCTATGCATCTTAATATGTGATACTTTATGGACTTAAGTTTATAGGACGAAACAAAATAGCGTCCTATCTAAAAGTGTCACAATATGTTTATAAGACATTTCTGGTGTATTAACAAGTTTTTATGACGTTTTTTAAAACAAAATGTTGTATTAGTTATTTTATGCACTACTTGAAAAAGTGTCATGTTAACACAAGTGCCCTATAAATGGATGAGTTTATGGGGCGCTTCTCAAAATTATACGAAATTATTTGAAAAAGTTTCATGAAAATATGTCATATGAACACTAGTGCCCTATTAATAGACGAGTTTGCATAAAATAGGAGTAATGGCTCATGTCCATAAAATTTGAAAACTTTGGAAATTTGGGGCCAAAGTGTAAATGTGGGGAGTGCAGGAACTTAGACCCATTTAGAAGAATAAAGATGGTAAAACCTCTCTAAACCCTTTCATTTGGGAGAAAATGGTTTTTGATGCCAAAGAGAGAGTAGAGAGAAAATATGGAGTTCTTCATTGAAAGCTTGGTGCAAGAGTCATATTTCAAGGGTTTAACTTCATCTTCTTCAAGGTATGAACCCTCCATCTTCTTCTCCATGTTTGATTTGGGTTAAGAATGTGATTTGGGGATTTGATAATCCATTCTTTTGATTTTTGGATTCAATCATTTAGAAAAAGGTTTAGAGTTTGAGCTCCCTGTTGGTTATGGTTAAGCTTTGTGAAAACTACACCATTTTGTTGGTAGTCTCTTATACATCAATAGTTTGAGCTTTTAATATTGAAATTGGGATTCAATTCATGAATTTTTATTGTGTAAATGGAGTATTGATGTTAGTACTATGGTTAAAAAGGTTTGGAATGTTGATCCTATTGATTTTGGGGATTAAACCCAATTTGGGAAGGTTTGGGTGCAAGAGACTTTGAGGGTTTTTGCTGGAATTTTCGTGCAGGCTAAAGAAGAACTTCCAGCGACTTGCACGACTTTCCACGCGACCTGAGGTCACGGGAAGGTCGCCCAAGTCGCTGTTGAGGCGGCTTCTTCGGTTTTGCTTCGTTTCTCGTATAGGTCTATGATCGAGGCAAATATGGTTTTGGAATGTAATTAGATGGTTTAATACCGTCCTTATAACGTCCAATTCATGTGTTTGGTTTGAGCAAAAGCGAGATTCAGGGCGTGTGTCATGTTGCCAAAGCTCAGGTGAGTTTCCCTTAAACCTTTTCCAAATGTGGAATGTTTATAAATGAGTTATCGTTTTGGCATGTATTACTAGCGTTGATGTTTGAATAAATATTACATGAAAAGGTTTATATCTGGACAAAATTTACCAAATGCATTTTTTTTATCATTGATAATGGTTGTACTTCGTAGCATTAAAATTGCACTCTTAAATGCTTTGAACACGTATTTTCTGGAAATGGTTCACTTTTGAGCATACATGGTTCCATATGGTTGTGACATGAACTTGGTATATTGATTTGGAGTCGGGTTGCACAGTGGGATTAGTGTACTTTGGGATTGTGAATATCCCTTGGGAGTTTATTTGTACATACCGTGTGCATGGAATCCGTTCCCTGTACTCGCGGGATGGCACCTATTGGGAGCTATGGGGAGTCTGCTTGGGCCCTGAAGTAGGGGTGCTCACGGGTTGGGTTGGCCGGGTTGAAGGCACTTGAACAACCCAACCCAATGTTTGCGGTTTGAAAAATCTAAACCTAACCCAACCCAAACCGTGCGGGTTGAGTTGGGTTGGTCGGGTTGAAACTTTAATATATCATTTTACAATCTAACTAAATGATTCCGTTTAAAAAACTAAAATCAAAATGGAAATATAAAAATAAGGCTAATAAGAGAAGAAAATAGTATAATAAGAGTATCTCTTGCCTCTTGATTCTATCGATGTTGAAGATTTTTTAAGACTTGAAGGTTAGATTGATACGATTTTAATCGGCGTAGTCTCATAGACAAATCTAAACTATGGCTATGATAGGAACACTTGAGAATTGATAGAAAGAAAAGTCGCTAAAAGTCTATAACCATTAAAAAAACGTACAAGTTTTGGTCGGGTTGACGAGTTGATCGGGTTACTTTCGGCCCAACCCACTTCTGTAACACCCCGAAATCGTTGGCCGAAGAGATAGCGAAAGAAAACATCCCCAACGCCCCGCACGACTCTCTGAACGAGTTGAGCCGTGCCACGAACCGCGCGAGGTTCTGTTTCCTCACTGCTCCAATGGTCCGTGCGAGGGGACATTTGTCGGGAGCATCATCATGAAGTTATCATGATTGTTCTGACAAGTGGATTAGAGGCAACTGTTCGTAAACAAAGACAAGCTATTATGAGGGTAACGTTAAACGGAAAGCTAGATTTCGAGGACGAAATCTCTTTTAAGGTTGGGAGAATTCTAACACCCGTAATTTTCGGTGAGTAAAGGTCACCCGAAAGTTTTTGTAACTTGTATATGGTGGGATTTATGTTGGGAAAACATTACTTTAAGTCCCTAAGAGTTTCGGGAGTGTTGGCATAGAAAAATTCGAGTTTCGGGGCTTGGTACGTGTCCCGCTACAATGCCCGACAATTATGACACGGTCATAGTCGCACTGGCAAAGTAGCAGCCAAGGGAGAGCCTTCTGGATAATTTGAGCGACTATGACATGCGACAATGACATGTCAAAGTCGCATGTCATTGTAGCACATTGGTACCAGACTTGTTAAAAGTCGTATTTTCAACCTCATTCTTCATTTCTTCATAACTCTCTCATTTCAACTCCGTTTTTGGCGATTTAAGTTGCTATGGTTTCATTTTTTAGATATTTTCAAGGTTAGATTGTTATTTTTGGGAATATCCAAGAATATTTGGTGGTAAATTGGAAGCAAAGGTCAAGAGCTCATCATCATCACCTCCAACTTCAAGAAATTTGGGGTTTTCTAAGTTTTCACCAAAACCTAAGTAGTAAGTTTATCCCCTCTTTTTCTAAACCTTAATAGGTGATGTAAATGTTTCATTGATGATTTTCTGGTGTTTGATTCCTTCATTTTTGATTTGTAAGATTTTGGAAGGTTTGGGGTCAAAATTAGGGTTTTGACCAAAATGGAGATTTTGATGTCATGTGTTTGGGGATTGATTCTAAATGGTTGAATGTGATCATTTATGGGTGAAATTTATGTATCTAGGTTTATGGAGGTTTCGACCTTGAAGATCCAAGTTTCTTCAAAGGAGCTCAAAGTGGGGTAAAATCTAGATTTAGTCTAAATCTAGCAAGGTGTGTTCAAGTTGATTTGTGAAAACGGTGTACATGCCAAAATGTTCATTTTTTAAAGTGCTTTGTGTTTTACATTTGTTAACTGCTGATCACCTGATAAGTCTTGGTTATTTTGAAATGTTTAGTTTTATAAACATGTTGAAACACCCATTTTGGGATTTTTGAGAATTTTGGTAAATAAATTACGTTGATATGTTTCATTGATGTATATAATTGGAGTTCATTTGATGTAAGTGTCATTTTGTGTATTTGATCTTATAAACCTTTTCGGAAAATGCATATCATTGTGTTATGAGGCATTTTGGAAATATAAGGGTATGAGTTCATTTGGAAAATGGGTTGCCTCAACCAATGATGAGAGTTGAGTTAATCATGCTTTTGATCGTTGAGTTTGCATGATAGTTGGTCAAACGTGTTTCAATGTTTATATTGGCTTTCATTTGGGGGTTTACGTAAATTGTTGGGTCTTTGGCTCGGTTTTGACTAAATTGAGCCTTGAGGACATTTGTCCGAATTAATAACCGTTGTGGGGTTTCGCGTAGGATGGCGTATATTTCGTGTCATTTGAGAGGTACATGTTTTGGGAGCTTTGGTCTTTCATTTGGAGTCATGTAATGTTAGATAGTGTTGTAATGGATCCATAGGCACGTAAGTCTGTCTGTTTTAGAAAAGCGGGTAAGGTTGGTTATGACCGTTGACCGCTTGGGTTCGCTAGCGAGTAGGCAATAGGTGGCTCGAGCCTCCGAGTTGTAACTCGTCTAGATTGGATAGGCACCAATGTCTGTAAGTCCTTGAGGTGGAACTCGACGGAGTATGGCAGAGGCATAACGATCCGAGGATTGTGATGTCGGTGCTGGCATGGGAACTAGGTCCGGGATGTATGGTGAAATCCAATAACATCACGAGTGGCCCCATTTGCGTGTTCTCGTCATCCAAGATGGATACGGGTCTCCCCCGTCGTCGTCCATTAGCATTTTAAATGTTAACGTCATACTTTATTAACGTTGATTGTGTGGTCGACGATAAATGATGACCTTAATATTGGGTTTCCCCCACGTATATTAAAGTTTGAATGAAATACGTCATTTCCACATGTCGATATTTGATTTCGTCCATTTTTATGGTCATGTGAGTTTTGGGTCTAATGTCCGTGTTCACGGCGATAGTTATTTATACAAATTTTCATCTATGGTTTATTGAGTTGTGTATCATGTTCCACCCGTGTTGGGTATTTCGAAACATAACATTTTTACCCGCGTTTTATAAAATTGGAAGTCCTCTCTCTATTCTCATTTTGAGCGTGTTTTGGGTTAAATCTAAGTTTACAAAATAACGTTTTATATTGAGATCTTAGTCTTTAAAACAGTTTGGTTTGGTTAACGATTAAGTCGGTGCCTCTTTCATTTAAAATGCATAATTGTTGGTAAACGAGTCATTTTCATAAGTGAAGCATATCATTTTGAAAGATTATGATTTTAATTGCATTCTTTCTATTTAAACGATTAGTTTATATATGTTGAAAACTCTTGAGCTCACTAGGCGTTAAGTCTAACCTTTTTATTTGTCGGCATGTGCATCAGGTTCTAGTTGGGGGTTTGGTTCTAGCAGTACTATGATGAGATGTGCTTTAGTCTTTCACAAGTGAAGTATTTGGTGAAGTCTTCCGCAGTTTGGAGATAGTGACTTTGATTGGGTTTTAGTAGCGTCCGTCCTTGTTTTAGACTGTATGTAGAGAATAATTTGTGTGTGTTGAGGTTAAACCTTAATTTGTGTTTGTATATGAAACATTTGTTGATTATTTAGAAAATTTTAAATTAGTTGCTATTTTCATATTTGAGGGTGTTACAAGTTGGTATCAGAGCTTAAGTTTGAGAGAATTAGGTATTGATTTTTGGATGTCTAAACTCAAACTAGCGTTATTATAAGTGATTGTAAGTGAAATTGCACATTAGGTACCTTATGATATAATATTTTGGGGATCGATCGAGTCGCTAGAAACGACAAACTTGTCGAGGCTAGCAAGGATGATCATGTACGGTACGTTCATAATGACACCTGGCCAGTGTCATGGTGAACCTACATGCTACATGTGTGTACTTGTACTACCTTGGTGGGATGACCGTTGGGGTAGTAAAGAAGTTTCAAAGCGAGTAGGCTAAGGAAGAGTTGATGTTTATAGCATTGTCACTTTGGAGTGATAGTTAAGCCCGACGAATGTATTAAGCTGACCATTTTGGTGTCGGAGTTATTGGTTGAAATTAGAACCATAGGCTTGATAAAGAGACTTTATTTCAAGAATAGATTGTAAGTTAGTCAGATTGGTGTGATTAATGCTTAGGGATGTTTGATGCATCCGGTTGTCGATAGCGTGGCTAGAAAATTGGGAAGCGTGGACCTAGGATGCCGAGAGCCGACCAAAATTCATGCGCGGAATTTATTGTTAGAAAAGTTTGCATAAATTGTTTCTCATGTTTTCAAAGTATAAATTGAGTTATGTTACGTAGTCTTGGTAAAGCATTTAGCACTCATCAAATTTTAAACCGTGAGCTTAAACAGGTATGATTGTTGCACGCAGTTGCAAATTTATATTGAAAATCTCTTCGTCGACGTTTTATGTTTAACGCTATTTTTGGATATTATAAGATCCATGTTTAATGTTATTTGGGGTATTAGGCAAGTAACTATGAAATTTTTGACCTTGACATTGGATCTCCTCCACGTATGTTAAGGTCTTAAAGGAAGAGTTATTCCCAAGTTCTTGAGTCAGAATTTTCTTGGGAATTTTGGTCTGTATGAATCGTGTTGAATTTTATGGAGTAGAGTTTTGCGACGTTTTGGGGGCGTGAGTGTACTTGGAGATGCGTGAGTTTCAATTTTATTGCGTGTAAATTTACGAGCTTATTGGGCGTCGTGTCTCATGAAAGTTTTGTTGAAAAGGGTCACTTATTCGTACGTTGTGGTTTTAGAATTTTAACATTTTTAGACTCATTGTCGTCTTATGTTTTTTATGTTGGGAAATAAAAAATTTGACACCGCTTGATTTTAGCGTTAATGAGTTTTATGAAAATTCAGTTGGGTTTATGGTGTCTTATCGTACGACTTTTTGCGTCGCGAAGATACATTTTGGAACATGTGTACATGCATTATCGTGTGCGTTAATTTATGGGTTTTGTTAATAGACGTCATCCCATATGTTATTTTTGGGAAGTTTCAATATCATGTGATTTATCTTTGGACTTTATACAAGTGTTAATCATTGTATACTATTGATATTTGGATTAAATTATGTTGTTGGTGTGAGTAAACGTATAAAAGATTTATGTTGTTTCAGATAGAACTTTTGCTCAGAACATGTTTCATTTGCTGATTTTACTATTAGAAATTTTCCGCAATGCATTAAATGAATTATCGTTATTCATGTCGTTGTAGTTAATATTTTGGTCAAGTGTGTTTTATCTGTGCGGCTCAAAGTTTTAAACTCGATTTAAAATTTATTTACGTTCCTATCGTGTTGCTAAATTTGGGGAAATAAACGAACGTAAATGGGCCTTGTTGAGGATTTTATCCTCCGACGTTTTGTGTTTTTAAAGGAGAAGATTTTAAAGTTGAAATTGTGAATTTCTCTTTTGGAATGGACAAACAGTTTGTTGCACAGGTTATAGTGTGGAAAATTATTTTTCATATACATAGTATAAATTGATGCATACTAGGACCATGGTAGTCTGTTTGAAAATTTTGTTGCACATCTTTTGTTACCGTCTTTATTAACGTAAGTGCTGATCAAATGAGTTTTGGAAATGGTATTATATGCGTAGTGTTGGTGATCAATTTTGAAACCTACCGAATGAACGATAGTGTATTTTTACCGCATGATTAATTGTTATAAAACTTATGTATTTGAAAGTTTTATAAATTTCAAATTGGCATACTGGTTGAAAAACCTTGAACTCATTAGGGCTATAGATTTAAAACCCTTCGTGAAAGGAGTTGCAATTAAGGGACTAGAGGAGTCCTTGGGATTTGAAGCGTCGGATGATCCGACTTGTGGTCAACCTTGAATTTGAGTTTCAGATTTTGATTTGGGTCATGCATGAATAATTGAGGTATTAGATTTATGCTTTCTCCCAATTAATTAAGAGGTGATCTTTCTGCTTCGATAAATCTTCGGGTTAAGGCTTTGTGTGGTTAATTGCTTATGGTTGGATATGGGTTGTTGGGTTGATCGTTCGACATCATGCATGTGTTGGGGGATGTGCCATCGGGGCAAGTCTTCAGGATTAAAGGGAATGTTGTGGTTCATTTGTTAGAGATGTAAGATTAGGAATTTTAGTGTCACGTTAGGTGTTAACTGTAATTTGGCAATGCAAATCTGGAATGAAATGTTTGTCGGTGTACCTACGTTTTCAGTATGACCATCTTGATTTTAGGCGTCGACTTGTTATTTTGAGGTTAATGAATCTTTGGAATGTTTGGAAGTTTCCCTGTTGGATCATGATAAATGTTAGTCTCGTAGTGGTGGAACTTAAAGGAAGTTAGATTGTTGGTAATCAAGTATTGATGCGTATGACTTTCTTGATGTGGTAAGGATCTTATGGACGGAATGTTTGAGGGTTGAGAATAGATCGAAGTTGTGTAATAGCCTAATCTAAATTAACCAACCCCTCGTAAAGCGTAGTGGTACACCCTTGGAAGGAAGGCCTTACCAGTAGCAAGGGTGAATTTTAAGTAATTTTGGGAATTCGTTGGGTTGGTGTTGATTATGGGAACGCTGATTCAATGAGAAGTCGAGGTCACAAGCTGCCTTGGGTGTAGTACGTGTCACCTAAGATTGGGAGATGGCCGTAGCCTTGTGGTTAGGGGCTACTCTAGTAAGTTAACGTTCATTCGGATATAAGTGCAATGTGCTCGAGGGGACATTTGTCGGGAGCATCAACATAAAGTTATCATAATTGTTCTGACAAGTGGATTAGAGGCAACTGCTCGTAAACAGAGACAAGCTATTATGAGGGTAACGTTAAACGAAAAGCTAGATTTCGAGGACGAAATCTCTTTTAAGGTTGGGAGAATTCTAACACCCGTAATTTTCGGTGAGTAAAGGTCACCCAGAAGTTTTTGTAACTTGTATATGGTGGGATTTATGTTGGGAAAACATTACTTTAAGTCCCTAAGAGTTTCGGGAGTGTTGGCATAGAAAAATTCGAGTTTCGGGCTTGGTACGGGTCCGGCTACAATGCCCGACAACTATGACATGGTCATAGTCGCACTGGCAAAGTAGCAGCCAAGGGAGAGCCTTCTGGACCATTTGAGCGACTATGACATGCGACAATGACATGTCAAAGTCGCATGCCATTGTAGCACACTGGTACCAGACTTGTTAAAAGTCGGATTTTCAACCCCATTCTTCATTTCTTCATAACTCTCTCATTTCAACTCCGTTTTTGGCGATTTAAGTTGCTATGGTTTCATTTTTTAGAGCTTTTCAAGGTTAGATTGTTATTTTTGGGAATATCTATAACACCCTCAAATCTGGAAATAACAACTAATTTAAAATTTTCTAAATACACCAATAAATAAATCATCTACAACCACAATTTAATATTTAACCTCAATACACACATTCTTTCTATACAAACAGTTTATAATGAGGACGGGTGCTACTAAAACCCAAAAGTGTCACTATCTCCAAACTGCGGAAGACTTCACCAAATACTTACACTCGTGAACCACTAATCACATCTCTTCATACGACTGCTAGAACCGAACCCCCTTCTGGAACCTTATGCACATGCCGACAAATAAAAAGGTTAGGCTTAACGCCTAGTGAGCTCAAGAGTTTTACATTAGAGATATATAAAGCAATAACTTTAAGAATGTTATTTAAAATCATGATTTCCACAATCCAATACATTTGATTTGAAAGCAACCAAAAATGAAATACATTAAATTTTAAAACAATCTCCTTTCAACGTTCACCCTTTTCGTGATTAAAATCATAAAACATACGCCTCTTTAAATAAAGCCAAAACCCAAAGCGCTCGTAAAATATAACTGACATTATAATGATCAAACACTGAAAACGTCGATAACTCCCACTTCCAAAACCACCCAATGACTCAAATGAGTTTCAATAATTAGAACCTTAAAACATCAGTAAATACCCATACTCAAACTTCTCCGAAAACATGGATTATAAAACTCCATAACCAAAACCACACCTATTGCTGACGGGGAAGACCCAATTACATTGTACGTGACTGAACACAAAGTAAGTCACATAGTTATATAGTAAATCAAAACATGTGGGTTACACATAAAACACCCACCGAGCTCAACTACTCCAAGTCTATCGCCCGAAAACATCAAGTCAACCACTCCAGGTCTATCCTTGAGAGTCCCTAAAACCAGGCAACTCGGGCACAATGGAATTACACCTTACTGTCCATGGGACGCTGCCCGACCGTATAGGCCACCACCCTACTTACCATGGAGCCCGATGCCTATTCTGTACCAAATGGTGAACCAACTTCCCAAGCGGGGACAGAGGAACACCATGCCTATGGATCCATTGCACTAACTAAACCATTACATGACTCAAAACGAATGAACTATTGCATTCAAACATGCAATTCTCAACTAAGATGCAGTAAATGCAAATCTTAACCAAACGCTCAACATTGAGAAATTAAAACGGACAAGTGTCCTCAAAACCCAACAAAATCCAAACCGATCCATAAGCTCAACAAATCCAAAGACCCGACGTCGAAATCCATAAAATGAAATCAAATATAATTAACCCGTACTTATATAAATCCATGCTCCAAAACATATAATTAACTCCAATTGGGACAAATCATTTTCCAAGTGAGTTTACAACATTTATCCTTTGAAAACGTCCCGTAACACAAAACCATGCATTTCTCCAAAACACAAAATGAGATATGTTTTTACTCAAAATCTACTTCCATAAATAAATCATTAAAATACCAAAATACATGATTTATTTATCATAATGCCCCAAATCCCAAAGATGTGTGCTATATGAGCTTATAAAGTTAAACACCTTTAAAAATAACCAACTTATGAGCAGTTAACAAAACTTATTAACAGTTAACAAAACTTATCAGCAGTTAACAAAACTTATCAGCAGTTCAACAATTTCATGTAAAGCACAAAACACTTTAAAATAATCATTTTGGCATGTATATCGTTTTCACAAATCAATTTGAACTCACCTTGCTAGATTTAGGCTAAATCTAGATTTCACCCAACGAGCTCTTTTGAAATTATTTTTTCTTTTACCCCTATGATTTTTTCTTTTATTTCAATTTCATTCTCACTTGCTCTGATGATACCTGCAAAATCAGATTGAGAATTATTAGCACATTTTGCACAAACAGGAGTTTTATCAGAATTTGACAAATTTAATTTCAACTCCTGAATCTGCTTTTGAAGCTTTGAATTCTGATTTTTTAGATTGTCTCTTTCTGCTTCTATTTTTGGTATCTCAGGCATGTACAAGACTGCCATATCTCTAGCAGATAAAATGGTATTTCCTCTCTCATCTGTAACAGACATCTTGTCAGAATGTTAGCTTAAAAAAATGATCGTCAAAAATCAGAAAATTATGATCACTAACAAAATATGTCCCCCTCCGCAGACTTAGCACGGGGGTTCCGCTAAAAATTTCTGACATATTTTTCTCTAGAAAGAAATGCTTGAAAAAAAATGATCGTTCCTAAACAAATCAGAAATGTTGACTAAAAAGTCAAACTTGGATCACACACAAAAAAAAAATTCAAAAAAAAATCTAAGTCTTGAAACTCGCAGGTCACTGTACTCGCTAGTCACTGTTCACTAAGAAACTCGTAGATGGTAGCTTGCGCATTTCTAGAACTCGCAGATCAATATTAGCGCGTTTGCTCAAACTCGCACGACGATGAAACTCGCAAGGCACTGAACTCGCTAATCACTATTCCCACTGAAACTCGCTAGTAAGCACTTGCGCGTTTCTGAAACTCGCTTGTCACTACGTGCGCGTTTTAACACTTAGAAAAATTTTCACGGATTTCAAACTCGCAAGCCTCTTAGCGCGTTTCGATCAAACTCGCAGGCTTTGACTTGCGCGTTTATTAAACTCGCTCGTCTCTATCTGCGCGTTTTACCCAAACTCGCACGTGTTGCTTGCGCGTTCTTCAGACACTTGCGCGTTCTTCAGCTTGCGCGTTTTGCAGATGAATCTTGCGCGTTCTTCGATGAACTTGCGCGTTTTCTGAATCTAGCGCGTTTTGACAGTTCGTTCACAAAATCAGTCCAAATCGACTTAAACCTGCAAATTTAAACATGAAATTGCACTAATATGATCGATTTATCAATTAGAATACGAATCTACCACAAGATTTCCATTAAAAACATCAAAAATCAACAAATCGATTCAAGAAACATTGCTCGTGTTCGTTTTTCAAGAAACTGACAATTTGATCAAATTGATCAATCTAAAGTTCGAATTTGACAATGTGATTTGAACGAAACTTGATCCAATTGATAAAACGTATACAATCAAATCAATTTCTTGATTTAATTGTACACAAACAAGAAAATTTGTGATCAAACAGTGACATTCAAGAACCGAGTTCGTGAAATCCAAAATTTGAAAAATTAGA
Organism: Arctium lappa; assembly: GCA_023525745.1. Lineage (NCBI taxonomy): Eukaryota > Viridiplantae > Streptophyta > Magnoliopsida > Asterales > Asteraceae > Arctium > Arctium lappa. The sequence continues at coordinate 11,189,450 of CM042056.1, read as the reverse complement.
ATTCAATCTGTGATCTGATCCTTCTGAATTCGTTTGGTTTGCTCTGATACCAATTGATAATGTATTTCCCAATCAATTCAAGCAAATCTTACAACAAACTCTTATCAAGAATCAATATGACAATGTTAAGTCTAGAGAGAAAGTAGAGAGAGAAACGTAGTCATATGTATATTACAATGATGAACCTACTTACAACAAATACAAAACCAAGGTATTTATACCAAGGACTAAAACACAAGCTTAATGCCTAAGTAAATTCATATTGGCTAAACTAAACATTGACTTTGTTGACTTTACTAAACTTGACTTTTCCTATTAAATCTTGGATACAATAATACACTAACACAGAATGGAAATAATGTGACAGGGACTACGAATGCTTTTGCCGGTGCTTGGAACGCACCCCCTCCATTGCCTAATTATCTTCGTCCACCATCAATTAATCCCGCGAACTTTGTAATCCTAACCATGCCTAGAACCTCCATGCCATTCAACGGATATGCCTCTGATTCCTCACATCAAATTAGTTTCAACGGATCGGGCTATGTTCCATTGGGTGTCCCAAGTAATGTCCCGATAGATCCCTTTGCACAGCGATTGAAGCTCCTAGAAGAACAGAATGAACGTGTCTTGTCGATGTCAACCAAATTGTCGGGGGCAACAATTCCAGTTGATGTCGAGCCACGTACAGGATTTCAGGCGTCGCCGTTCGTTGATGAGATCGCTTTGGTGGACGTCCCAAATAAGTACAGCACCCCGACCTTCCCTCCAAAATATTCAAGCGTCACTGATCCAACAGAACACGTCGCCCAACACAAACAACTTATGTGGACTGTCTCGATACCGTATCAGTTCCAAGAAGTCTGTATGTGCAAAAGTTTTGGGGCGACCTTGACCGAAGCAAACAGTATAGCAATTGCAGAACCAGGACGTTCCTGGGACTGACGACGATTATCGCTTGGAAGTTGTCGTACTAAACCAGGATGAGCCTGATCAGATGGTCTACATAGGTTCGACACTCGATCCATCCTTCAAAAAGAGACTAATATCTTTCTTACAGGATCACTATGATTGCTTCGCATGGACGCACGAAGATATGGTAGGCATCGATCCGAGTATTTTTTCTCATAAACTCCACGTCGATCTATCATTCAAACCCGTTCAACAGAAAAGACGAAAATTTGCTCCTGAGAGAAATAAAGTTATCAACGAAGAAGTTGATAATTTGCTTAAAACAGGAAAAATACGAGAAGTCAAGTATCCAGATTGGCTCGCCAACGTTGTTGTCGTCCAAAAGAAAAATGGTAAATGGAGAGTGTGCGTTGATTTCACATACCTTAACAAGGCCTGCCCAAAAGATCCATTTCCATTGCCACACATCGATTCTATGGTCGACGCTATAGCTGAACACGAATTACTCACTTTCATGGACGCGTATTCTGGGTATAACCAGATATTGATGCATTCAGACGACCAGGAAAAAACGACCTTCATGACAGATAAAGGTATTTATTGTTATAAAGTAATGCCTTTTGGTCTTAAGAATGCAGGTTCAATGTATCATCGATTGGTGAATATGATGTTCAAAGAGCATTTGGGCGACAATATGGAAGTATACATTGACGACATGCTTGTCAAATCAAAGCATGCGGATGATCATATAGGACATTTGAAGCAGTCGTTCGACATTTTGCGAGAATACAAGATGAAGTTGAATCCGACAAAATGTTCTTTCGGAGTTCGAGCTGGCAAATTCCTCGGTTATATGGTCACACGACTAGGAATCGAAGCTAATCCAGACCAAATCAAAGCAATTGTCGAGCTAAAATCGCCCAGAAATTTTAAAGAAGTCCAACGTCTCACAAGACGTGTAGCAGCTTCAAACCGGTTCATCTCTCGGTCGTCCGACAGATGTCATTTATTCTAAAACGTCCTACGAAAAAATAAAGGGTTCGAGTGGACTGATAAGCACGAAGAGGCGTTGCAGCAACTCAAGAAATACATGATGTCGCTTTCTTTCCTTTCTAAACCTGATAAAGGTGAAGCTCTTCAATTCTACCTAGCCGTCAGCACTAATTCGGTAAGTGCAATTCTTATACGAGAAACCAACAGACGACAATTGCCAATCTATTATGTAAGTAAAACTCTACTAGACGTAGAAACCAGGTATTCGTCTATAGAAAAACTTTTACTTTCGCTAGTCATGGCTGCTAAGAAGCTACGACATTATTTTGAGTCATATCCTATAATCGTGGTAACTAATTTTCCATTGAAGTTTGTGTTGAGAAAACCTGAATTAACAGGACGACTAGCTAAGTGGAGTATCTACCTCAGCAATTTTGATTTGGATTTCAAGCCCAAGACGACGATTAAATCGCAGGTCTTAGCAGATTTTGTCTCAGATTTCAGTCCAGAACTGGAAAGCACAATATCGTCTGATGAGTTAATTGTGGCGACTTAACATGACACCACTTGGACGCTCGACGTTGATGGTTCATCGAACATACGCGGAACAGGCCTGGGTGTCGTCCTACAGTCCCCACAAGGGGGCAAAATAGTATACTCCATACGATGTCATTTCAAAGCAACAAATAATGAAACAGAATATGAAGCACTGATTGCAGGAATGAAAATCGCTCATGACTTGGGGGAAACATGTTTACATGTCCGGAGTGACTTGTCCCTAGTTGTTAATCAAGTTAATGGAGAATTTGCAGCAAAAGATTCAAGGATGATTGCTTACTATAAGATAGTAAAAGAAGAATCGAAGAAGTTCAGCCGCTTTGTAATCGAGCAAATACTAAGAGATCAGAATACCCAAGCTGATGCACTAGCCAATTTGGGGTCAACACTTAATCAAACGACGTTCGACAATGTCCCAATAGTTCACCTCACAATACCATCCATCAAAGACGATGGAAATACTTTGGTCGCACCGATTGAGGAAGAAAACTCTTGGTCGGACGACATTAAAAATTATCTGGAGAACGATCAACTGCCTGATGACAGAATGGAAGCAAGAAAGGTTAGATTTAAAGCATCAAGGTACGTTATTATCAGAGAACAATTATAACGAAGATCTTCGACTGGTCTAAATCTGCGATGTATCACCAACAAGACGCAAGTCCAGAAAATTCTACAAGATATGCACGACGGTGAATGTGGAAATCACTCGGGAAGTCGCAGTCTAACCAACCGGGTATCACGACAAGGTTACTATTGGCCAACATTAAGGCAAGATTCTATCAGGTATGTATAATCGTGCGACGCATGTCAAAGACACGCAGGTATGCCTCATAAACCCTCTGAAGCCTTGCACTCGACTTTGATCCCATGGCCCTTTATGAAGTGGGTAATGGACATCGTTGGGAAATTACCACCTACCCCTGGGCAAAAGGTATTCCTTTTAGTTTTAACAGATTATTTTTCTAAATGGGTCGAAACAACGGCTTTCTCCCAGGTTCGGGACAAAGAAGTCGTTTCTTTTATCCAAACTAACATCATTTGTAGGTTTGAAATTCCATCTGAAATAACGTACGACAACGAGACCCAATTCATCAGTGATTGAACGAAAAGATTTTGTGAAGAAAGGAACATCAAGTTAGTAACATCAACACCTCGATATCCACAGTCGAATGGCTTAGCCGAGTCAAGCAATAAAACTATTATCAATTCCATTAAAAAAAAGACTTAAAGATGCCAAAGGGAAGTGGGTGGAAGAATTGCCTTCCGTTCTATGGGCTAAACGTACGACACCTCGTACGACAAATTCCCTTTTCCTTAGTCTATGGATGTGAAGTTGTGTTACCTATTGAGGTACGTCTACCAACTTCAAGACATACGTCCGTTGAACATAACCTGGTCGATTTAAGTTACGACCTCGACGCTCTAGAAGAGCTTAGAGAAGCTGCGCACATTCGCATGGCGGCACAGAAACAAGTGATCAAGCGACATTTCAACAAAAATGTCCAAGTCAAAGTTTTTCAAGAAGGTGACTACTAACTACGTCGAGTATTTCAAAATACTCAAAAGGTCAATGCAGGTAAGCTTTCCACTAAGTGGGAAGGTCCTTATCAAATCTCTAGTGTCGTGGGTAAGGGTGCTTATAAAATCCAAACCCTTGACAGTCGACATATCCCACGAAGCTGGAATGCAGTTCATTTAAAGAGGCATTTCTTTTAAATTTCATATTTATTTCCTTTGATTATTTTTGAAGAAAGGTTACTGACTTAAGCATCGGAGGGTCGTTGGGTAAACCAACAACTACCCCACTAATGCCGTTTCTTGCAGGGACGCACGACTTATTTAAAATTTACACGATCACATATATATTGACGGTCGTAACCATTGACAGACGTCAAACTTTTGCATTTGACGTTCGATATTTAGATTGCCTTTGGTTGATCATAAACCTCAATCAAATTCATTACAATGGATGATGGTATAGTTAAACATATGATATGCTATGACTATTTATCTTCTTCGATTACCCGACGTACAATAAAGTGTAAACTTAAAGCAGAACAATAAGCGTCAGTGGGTAAAAGGAATTATTTCATTAGTCGTTCAAAAGGTAATTATAAAAGAAAAGGAACGACCATAGACGACCGACCCCTAATAAAAGATTCAAAAGACAGAACTATTTCGGAGATCGAGAACAGCGACACCATCGACAATGTCAAGGCCAAGATTCAGAACAAGAAAGGAGGAACGTCAGAAAGAACTCTCGCTGATTGTAACATCCAGAAAGAGTCGACTCTTCATTTGGCCTTGAGGCTAAGAAAGAGAAACGTCAGATCGTTCCTGCACGACCGTCGTCCCTGCTGCCGCCACCTCTCCTCCGTCGTCGCTCCCCTCCAGATCGTCATCCTTGTCGAGGTCCCTTTCAGTCCCCACAGTGTCAAGATAAGTCTTGAGCTCCTCGGCAGCCGACGCCATGGGATTCTTCCCACTCAGATGACGTCTCATCAAAGCAACTCGGGCTGTGAGACGAGAAAAAGCTTCAATCTGCTTATTCTCCTCCTCCAAATCCCTGATGTCGCCCTCCAACTCCTCGACTTTCTTCTTGAGGGACGTAACCTCATCAGCAGAAGCAGCAGCAGCAGTGGTGGCTTTTATTCTCGCTATCTCCAAATCGGTCGTCAACATCTCAAGTTCTAGGACACGATCCCTATACTTGATCTTCTCACAATCTGAAACCTCAAGTCGACCGCGGACGTCAGAAAGCTCAGCCTTGAGGCTCTCGACCTTCGCCTTCTCAGCCCCGACCGCTTCCTGGGCGACCTTTTCCTTTTCAAGAGCCTCATCAGCCCTTTTCTGTACGTCAGGGAAGGCTGCCCTAAGACCTTATGTCTGAGCGTAAAAGCTCAGACAGGCTTGAAAAGTCTGCACGACAGCAAAGAAAAGGTTAAAAAAACATAACAAATAAGTAACAAAGGAGACAAAAAGTAATACAGACTTACCATGAAGGAAAGACCAGCGGCATGTGCTCCCGTATCTTCGACCCGAGAATCCTTATAGCGGTCGTGGAAGGTCGGGAGAAGAAACTTCCCCAAGTGTGGGAAAATGACGTCCCTCTCGAGGACGTCATTAACCATGAAGTCAGATGGGAGAGTGGGTTTGAATATCGTCTCTCCCACCTTCTCCTTGTTCTTCTCCTCCCTTGAAGAGGAAGAAGGAGTTTCAAAGATAGGCTTATTAACGCCCGACACCCCCGACATGGGAGCATCCTTCGTCGCCTTGGTCGAGCCTCCAAGTTCGACCCCAGCAACGGTGTCCTTCGCTAATGTCACCCCTGAAAGGTACGACAGAGTGGCATTGCCCGTCTTCTTGGGCGAAGATCGAGGCTTGCCTCGAACACGTTTTGGATCCACCCCCATAGAAAGTGCAGATCTTTTCCTCGCTTTCTCTCTCCCTTGACGAGCGAGCTCTAGTTGCTCGACTCGCTTAGCGGCGGGCGACTTTACAGCTGCGTCTTCTGAAAAAAGAGAGCAAGTTAAAAATAAAAAGACGTACGACATACAATATAAATTTTTTTTGAAAGACATAACAGTCATCTCTTCTTCTCTTTCTTCTTCTCTTTTCTCTTCTTCCTTCTCTTCTCCTCGACGAGTACCCTCAGTAGGCATAACTTCAGCTACGAAAACAACCTCGTCTTCCTCGTCGTTCGACCGAACGGAAAATGAACGATAAACAATACTTCTCTCCAAAATCCTCTGAATTTTGTCGAGAGAATCTTTCCTTGGCTTCACTTTAGTAAAATCAATGACTGTCAAAACAAACAAAGAAGAACATCAGAAAATGTTATAAAAATAAACGCACGACAAAGAAAGAACGCACGACAAAGTAAGAAAACCTACCCGACTCATTCCATCCGGACGACAGCCATTGGCTGTCCTCGTCGCTCACAGATGCTACCTGGATGAAAACGTACTGGCGTTTCCAACCACGGTCGTTCATCACAGTATTGTGCACCAGTACGGTATCCCCTTTTGTTCGAGGGAATAAGCTATATCTGTGATAGTTATCCGCTCGAACACTATAAGCAGTTAGGAGGTCGTTCAAGTTAAACGGAGCCCCCCAGTCGGCCGTAAGACGATCGACCACCTGGACAATCCGCCAGAATTGAGGCATCAATTGTCCAGGCGTCAAGTCAAACGCATCCAAAAACTCCCTAACTAAAGGACTAAATGGCCAGGAAAAACCTATCTTAAAAGGATACTCGTATAAAACACTGTATCCCATCGGAACTTCATCCGACTTTAAATCCTCCGGCGTCACCAGATTGACTCCATCAGGAATCTTAGCTAAATTTTTGAAGTAATTTAAATGTTCTTCCTCCTTAAACATGCTCACAGGTTCACTCGACATTTGGAAATCAGGAATATTCACCGTCGCTCGCCAATAACTAAGAAAATCCCAAGCTTTCCTAGGCTTTTTCGCTATGGATTTCTTATGCATAAATCGACACAGAAGGAAAAACGAAAGTCGTACCTTAAATAATGTTCTAAACCTCGAATTTAGAATGTAAGTGATTCTCGTCCCTCGAAAATCTCGTCGGAGATATGTATTCTTTAGTAGGACAAAACGTAAAAAAGGAATGAATTGTGGGCAATTCATATTTATACTGCAAATCGGAAATCAAATCGTCAGGAAATCGAATCGCCAGAAAAACGACGGTCAATGATATTGACACGTGTCGTTCGTATCTGACAGCCACTCGAGTACATTCAACGAGGCATGACACATGTCCTTTATTAGCTGTCAAATTGCTAACTTTGCAGGAGATGCCATCATTATCTGGTCGAAAATGAACCGATTTGGTTCTATTCGAACTACCCGCGTTTCTTTTATAACACATGTCATGATTTTAAAATTTAAATTTCAAAAAGTTGCCGCTTGAATTTTAAATTTGGGGGCAAACTGTTTGGGTAAAAATTTCAATAGTACATTGTCGTACGATTAACACTGGACAACAGGTAAAGAATTCCAACAGTCAGAACCTACTATGTCGCACGACCAAATAGATAACCAATGCCCTTCCTTTGAGTGACCTCGACTAAAATATATGTCCAACAAATACTGTCGCACGATTGAATTTCCATTACTCATTCACAATATATGTTATATTTACATGCAGAATTCAAGGGCATTCATGACCAAAAGATGTAACAGAAGTCATCATCAATAACAACAAGCGTAACAGACGTTGTCATCAATACCAGAAACGGTCTTACGCATTCAATACTTGGGAAACGGAAAGATGGAGTATAAATATGGAGCTAAAATCTCACATTGGGGCATCTGATTCTCAGACCTTACAAGCCCACTCATTCTCTCTCAAAGTTCATAAAGCTTACTATTGTTTGTCGTACGACACACGACCGAAGTCTAATTACACACGACACACGACCGACTTTACTTTATCGCATTGTTTTACATTGTATTACACTTGTTATATAGGACGACGTCCCTGATTGACGTCCATAGTGCACGATGACTCACACTCGTCCGCGGTTTTTACCCATTTTAGGGGTTTTCCGCGTCACCAATTCTCTCGTCTCATTTTTTTTATTTTTATTATTGTCGTACGATTATTAAAGCTACTTTCTTTGGTTGGATTAAGCCTCACGTTTACCTTAAATTTTCCTTGGGAGATTTTTGGCATAAACACTTGGGTTGTGTATCATCTTAAAATACTTATGTTGGGTTTTGAACACTTCAACAATTAAATGGCATGACTTACATATTCTTGACAAATTTGTACAAGAAAGATCTATTTTATGATATATGCATCTTTGACAGTTTTGCACAAATGAAGTATATTTCATGTTACATGCATCTTGGTGTAATGGTATTCATAAACCCTTTGGAAAATCTTTAGTCTCATTATGTGTTGAGTTTTGGGTTAATCTCGTCTTTGAAGTATGTGTCGTCGTAAACGTTGTTTAAAGACATTTCATTAGTTGGGGGACCGGTAATTGTTGGTCAAATGGATTTTGAGAAGTTTAGCTCGGTATTGGCTTAAAAGAGTCTTGAGGACATTTGTCCTGTTTTAATGGCTCGATGTAGAGTCCAATTTGTGATTTACATCTTAATGCATTTTGTTGCATATTATCGATAGTTACAGACTCGAGTGTTGTAGTCATTCATGAGTAGTCGGTTAACTTTAGACTGTGTTGCATTGGATCTATAGGCACGTAAGGCAGTCTTGTTTGATGGTCAATTGAGTGGTATGGAGTTGGACTCCGGGACTCATGGTTTATGACCTTTCTTTGCAAGTAGGCACTAGGAGGGTTGATCCCGGTTGAGCTGTCATGACTGAGGGGAGTCCTCTGATGGGCGTTTGGGGTCTTCGCCGTGTGGGGCAATGCCTTCGGGGTATCCCCCGTGTGCCGAACCTTTGGAGATAATTTCCGGTGGTATTCGCTAAGGTCAGCTGTCTCTTGGGTGAAACTTGTCAAGGAGTCGTAGGGACACTCGGGTGTTTGGGTTGTGAAGTGTCATGCGACAACGTTGTTGAGTGGCATACTCTTGTGTTCCTCTGCTCTCAACGGATACGGGTAGCCCCCGTTGTCGGCCCGCAGTATTTTGGATATTTATTTGTCCATGCACTAATATTTGGATTTCATTTCATTTTATGGTCGCGTGAGTATTAAACTTTAGTTTCATGTTTTAATGGCGTATCATATTTATATGGAACGTTTTCCGTTATTTAAGGGTCGAGTATCATGTTCCACCCGAGTTTTGGGTATTTTGGATTATGAAGTATTATTTACACTTTAATACATTTAAGTATCGAACTATGACCCCGTTTTGGGTGAGTTACGTGTGGCATCGTTTTACAAGGAATATGTGTTTGGGAGCATTGTCTTTAAAAGTTAATATTTTGGGAAATTGTGTCGTTTTTATCTTGAGGTATAATATTCCGAAAGACCCTGCTTTAAACTGAATCCTTTCTTTTAAAGACGTATTCATTCATGTTAAAACTCTTGAGCTCACTAGGCGTTAAGCCTAACCCTTTTTATTTGTCGGCATGTGCATCAGGTTTCAAGGTTGGGAGTTGGTTCTAGCAATTCCGTGAAGAGTAGAGCCTTAGCTAGATCCGAAAGTAAGTATTCGGTGAAGTCTTCCGCAGTAGGGAGATAGTGAATATGCATGGGTATTGGTAGCACCCGTCTTTTATAGTCTATTTATAAGATGAAATGTGTGTATTGTAGTTGAATCTAAATTTGTGGTTGTAAATGATTCATTTATTGGTGTATTTAGAAAAATTTTAATAAGTTGCCACCACCAGATTTTAGGGTGTTACAGTAAAAAACTTTTTGAATCACCTAAAAGCGTCTTATAAACCTATTGGAACGCCGTTAGATATGACATTGAATAATTTTGTCTTCTAAATTCAAGTCCTATAAAATATTTCATTCATCAATTGTATGTAACTACTAACCCACGGGTTGGATTGGGTTATACTTTTAAATAGGTTGGATTGAGATTTTTCTGAACCATCATAATTGGGACAAACCAAAAATCCACAACAACATAATCCTTAAAATCAAACCGAGTGATCCCAAACATCAAGTCATAAAATAACAATATTCTCAAAGTAACACAAGGGATACACACATCCAGAGCTGAGATATCTAAACTAAACAATAGGAAATTAAGGTAAACTATCTCTATTGCCACCACCTCTAATACTTCAAACCTTCTTCATTCCCTTGTAAAACGCATCAACCACTCTCTTACATGAAAATGGTTTTTAATTTTGAAAAGCGAGGGTTAGACCATGAGGTCTAGTGAATTCCCAATTGAAAACAGTTTAACAATTCAACAGTAATTATGCAAACCGCCATAAGGCCCATCAATATGCAATTCAACAACGTCACGCCAAACTTGGGTATTTGCACAGTGTTCATAGTCTCTCAACACCTCACCGTGATATCCGCAATCGGGGCACCCGGTAGATCCCCATGGCCCCTGGTAGATGCCATTCCTATGTGCACAAGAAACAGATACAAGGCACACCGTATAAATACTCTCCCAAGAAATATTCACAATTCCAAGATCCCACTGCGCAACCCGACTCCAAAGCAATGTACCAAAATTCATGGCACAACCATACAGAACCATACATGCTCAAAAGTAAACTTTTTCCAGAAAAATACGTATCAAAGCATTTAAGAGTGCAATTTCCATGCCACAAGTACAAGCACTATAAATGATCAAAACCCATTTGGTAAAGTTTATCCAGATATAAACCAGTTCAAGTAATATTTATTCAAACATCAACACCAACAATACACGCCAAAACGATAACTCATTTATAAACATTTCCACGTTTGGAAGAGAATTAAGGGAACTCACCTGTTCGACATAATTACGGCACAAACACAGAAACTTGTTCCAGAAAAAACCTGAGCACCTACAATTCGGTTAAACAGACTATAGTTAAACCCCTAACTAGATCCCAAATAAACCTCGGCTACCAAAACCAACCGAAACCCCCGGGCTCCCGATTCTCGGCCCATTCGAGTCCAAACCCCGGTCTCCCGACCTATCCGGGTAAATTCCCGGTTCCCCGGCCATACTGGGTTGATTCTCGGTTTCCCCGGCCTTACCGGGTTGACTCCCGGTTTCCCGGTCCTTACCAGGTTGCTTCGCGGTTTCCCCGGTCCTTACCGGGTTGATTCTCGGTTCCCATAGCGTGGTGTCCGGGACTTCACCCGATCCCGATTAAGATGCTACCCAGGTTATACCCCGGGCGATAGTCTCCCGGTAGAATCATTACCCGGGTTCCCAACTTTAGTCCGGTTCTTGGGGCGATTCCCCATTACCGCCATTCGGTTCACGGGGAAAATCCCAAGGGTTATTCTCCATTTTCTTAATTGCATACCAACAATTTACCATAACACTTCACAAGACGAAAGATTCAATCTATATAAACATTTGATTTCCCAAAACTAACTTTATCAATCATAATCTTCTCAGGGCATAACAAAACCAATAAAATCTTAGATAAAGCTTGCATTCTTTACACAGGGGAGAAAAGTTAGAATAAGATTACCTCTTAGGATGAAATCTCTCCAATTGCTTGGTTTCTTCTTCACTCTCTTCAAGATTGAAATCCCAATCTAGCTCCTTCTATTCCTCCTCTTTTTCTCTTATGCCGACACAGAGAAGGATGAGAATGAGGGTTTAGGGTTTTTACCCTATTTATATCTTTCCGCATTACCTAAAAGGGTCCCTGAGTTTCCCTTTTTCCAACTTCGACCACCTTTTAATTAAGAAACGAGAATCGAAGATAACGGTCATTACAGGTTATATAAATGTTGTAAACCGTCCAACCCGCATACAACCGCTAACTTCTACTTTTAAATATGAGGGACAAAAAAAATTAAGAATTATATAACATAGGAATAAAAACAACAACTAATTATGAGTTATAAGAACAAAAATAATAATAAATTATAAATGAAAATTGTAATCTCCAAAAAAAAATGAAAATTGTACCAAATATTGTAGTTTTTTTCATCTATATTTACTTTCTTACTTTTCAGTAATCATTACTTGAATTATGGTTGTATTTTACAGATTTTCGTTTTATTTTTATAAAAAAATATTTTAAATATTAAAGTAAAAATAATTTTATGAAACTATATACTAATTTAACATTGTGATTCTTCTATAGAAAAGTATTCTATTAAGTGTGATTCAACAATGGTTTTTTAAATAAAACATTTTTTTATTAATAATCAATAACATTACAAAATTAACTAAATTCCAAGCTAATTATGTCAGGAGATCCTACATCCATGGTGGGCAAGTCAAATAATTGTCATTACCTAGCAAACAAACTTATGTACAATAATGTCCTTATTTTTCTTTTAAAATCAGACTTGGAAAAAAGGTTGGAACTGTAACAAGACCTCACATTGTTAGTATACGTGATAATACTGAACTTTGTGATGCCTTCTTCCCCGTGGCTTACCATTGCAGATCAATCGGGAGTCCAATTCAAATATCATATCTTCGATGCCTAGATAAATTTATAATTAATAATACACATTTTATTATTATTATTTTAATTCAATAACTTCAAATGATTTGTGTCCGGTGTTAAGAGAGCATCCCTAGTGTAAGATATTCCGAGTTTAACTATAAATGGTCTATTTTCATAAAAATTTGAAAATACATAAGATAAGTTTAGTTTAGTTAAATAATTTGTTTTGAATTTAATATAATAATTGTATGTAAGAATGAATGACGTGTTTGTCTTTTTCTTTGAAAATAATGATTTTTCCCTTTTTTATAATTAATTCAAACGTCAACTCCCATTTTACCAACTTCTTTCCAAATTCTAAGCTTCAAGGGACCTTTGTCAAAAACTTTCCTTTCCACAATCCCTTTCAACCAATTTTATTTTATTCAAAATATTATTATTATAATATTTCTTCACACATTAATTTGATAAAAGGAATCGGATTTGTGAATTTATCCAAGTGGGAATAATTGTGATAATTTGTCTCACATAAATAGAAAATAAGATTTATAAGTTATATATAACTAGAAGCGTACTCACGTAATGCAGCAAGATATATCACGATTTTAATTATTTTTTGTTTTTTTATTGATTTACAGTACGATTTTGGATGGTTTTGAAAAAGTTATAATGTTTTTTTTATAAATTTTAATTTAAGCTTAATAATATAATATTTTTTTGTTAGAATTCAATGATTATCTTATATATTTTAATGACATCTAGAAAAAAATAACCAATTATATATTTAATAATATAATTAAAACAAATCTATATTATATAATATATTAATTAATAATGATACATGAAAATGTCTGAATAAAAGGAAGACTCTGCACATATCAATTTGGTGGGTGTTAGAAGACTGCAGTATTAATATGTATCTTGTGCTTTGATACTTGTAAAATAAGAGATTTTTAAAATCTTGCATAAAATGATGCTACCTTGTGCCTAATAATTTGTTTTTAAGAGTTTTTTATCCGTGCTTTATAATACTAGAAGCGTACTCGCGCAATGCAGCGAGATACATCACGATTTTAATGTTTATTTTTATTTTTTGTTTTTTATTGATTTACAGTACGATTTTGGATTATTTTTATTGAGTGATAATGGTTTTTTATATATAAATTTGTTTAATTTAGGATTAACAATATAATGTTTTTTATATAAAAAAAATTAAATAGTTTGTTAAAATTCATTAATTATCTTATATATTTTAAATTTTTTATATTTAAATTAAGATGTTTATTCTGTTTTGATTATGTTTATCAGAATTCAAATTTCATAATTTTAGGATTTGGGGATTAGAGATAAAGATTTTGGGGGATAAGAATGAAATTTATTAATTAGGGTTAAAAACATTTAAAAGTAGTATACATTGCTTTATTAATTGTTTTTTAATTGAGTGATAATGGTTTTTTATATATAAATTTGTTTAATTTAGGCTTAACAATATAATGTTTTTTATATAAAAAAAATTAAGTAGTTTGTTAAAATTCATTAATTATCTTATATATTTTTAATTTTTTATATTTAAATTAAGATGTTTATCCTGTTTTGATTATGTTTATCAGAATTCAAATTTCATAATTTTAGGGTTTGGGGATTAGAGATAAGGATTTTTTTTATATAAATTTGTTTAATTTAGGCTTAACAATATAATGTTTTTTATATAAAAAAAATTAAGTAGTTTGTTAAAATTCATTAATTATCTTATATATTTTTAATTTTTTATATTTAAATTAAGATGTTTATCTTGTTTTGATTATGTTTATCAGAATTCAAATTTCATAATTTTAGGGTTTGAGGATTAGAGATAAGGATTTTGGGGGATAAGGATGAAATATATTAATTAGGGTTAAAAACTTTACAGATAGTACATTAGACTTTAGTATTTATTTTTAAGAGATTTAAGTAGATAACTTTAAATGATAATACATAAAACTTAGTGAGTTGTAATGAAGAGTTTTTTATGTCATCTTTATAATATAGTATAGATATTTAAATTCGATGTTTTAAAAACCGGTTGAACCGGTGAAGAGATCGGGTCAATTACGACCGTTGTTTTGGGAAATTACGGCCCGGATCGAACCGCCGGTTTTTTGATAGAACCGGTTGAACTGGTCTTATTGAACCGGTAAAAACCCGGGTTTACCCGGTTAAAAATCAATTTTTTATGTGACATTAATATTTTTTTTATTTGATATTGTAGAAAGTGACAATGTTGTTGATAACCATGAAGTTGAGAGTGAATTTCAATTACCAAGCGATCGTGAACTTGATGCATTTAACACTCCAATGTCTCAAGATCTATGATTTGGTTTGAACGTTATGTTTCGTTTTGATGTATTTGGATCGATGAAAAACTTATGCTTATATGTGTGTTTTTTATGTTTTTTGATTGATGTAAAACTTGTTGTTATGTGTATTTTTAATGTTTTAACTTATGGACATCAAATTCTTGGTTATATATATATATATATATATATATATGTATGCAGGAAAATAAAAAATACATAGAATTTCTTGAAACCGGGTCAACCACCCGGTTGAACCGTGACTCGGTCACCACACCGGGTCAACCAAAAAACCGGTTTTTAAGACATTGTTTAAATTATATATACTTAACAATAACTTTTATTATAATTTTAAGTTGATTTGAAAGGTAATAACTATTATATTGCTTTGTTTCTTTTTTAAACTTTACAATTATGTATAACATAATTTGATAATTTTTTTTTTGTCTTCTATAAAAATGTTAACTTATTGTAACAAAAAGTCGAACCTGATGACTAAAAACAATATTAGCTCATTATTTCGATTGAAATTTATTAAATTATAAACAATTGCATTTAATTATGTTTTGCGTTTTTTGGTTTTCCTTGGTTGGCCCATGGGTTGATTATATTACATGTTGAATTTTAATAATCAGTAAAATTCAATAAGGAGATTAAAATTTTATTAATCCAATAATTTAATAAATTAATAAACCTTATTAATAAAACATAACTTTATAAAATTGCATCTTATAATTAGAACTTTATAAAGATAACAATTTTATTAGTAAATTGTTTTAGAACATCCAATAAATTGAACGCTAAAACAATTAAACCTAACAACAAACATATCCTTCACGATAGATTTGTTATAAGAAAGGGAGTAGAAGAAGATTGTTTACTCTAGTGAACGAAAAAAGAAATTCAATACAGTAAATGTAAAACCAACCTGATCAACGTTTGATGATTGAGAAGAAAGTATTCTGCATGGTTTGAACTTGTCCTTAAGGTTTTATACGACTGCTCGTTTTCCGCTGTGAGCCTCAATGTCGCAAAGCCCAGGATTTGATGCAGAAATTTTATGTTGATCAACATCGGTGATCACGAAAATAAACAAAGTTTGATGCAGAAAGCTGGATGGAAACCGTGAGTATGAAGAATGGAAACGAGAGAGAAGAAGATAGCAGATAACTCTTTTGTTTGGTGCATCTGATTATGAGGGTTTAAGCCATTATTTATAGTGGCAAAACCCTAATGATCATGGGCTTAATCCCCTGAAAACAGGGCCTCTCAAGGTGGTTAGAGACCAAGTCTCTAACTCATTAAACACATGTTTAATAATTTAAAATTTAAAAACAGTTAAAAATTTTAAATCGACACTTATCTGCTTCTTAAACACTGATTAATAGCAAACGTTATTAATCACAATTTCTCTGCGATTTTTCTATAAAAATAATCGAGCGTGCGAAGTGCAAAGTGCGCGTCTCTTCAAGAAAACAGCGCCCACGCCCTCGGCCACGACCCAAGCACGCATGTTCGTTGCACTTCACTGAGACCTCCACCATGTGCTCTCTATAACATTCAAGACTCACTACCAAGAATGGATTTATAAAGTCCTTCCGAGTTTATGTTTCCTCCTATGTGGGATAGAATAATAACTTCCAACCTCCACATCATTTCCAACATTACATGGTAATAAGAAACCATGTATATAATAGATATATAACTGATACTAGATTCTAATTATACTGATCCTACGGTTATCACAGGGTAGGAAAATGAATGTGGTGTACTGGTGTCTCAGAGGTAGGTGGATAGTGCTCGAATCCAAAAACGAGGCCTCACATATATGGGTTCTCACTTTCTTACTCTTAAGACAATTCAACAAGGACAAATGAAATTGTCGGTATCCCAATCTACCCGGGTTCGATTCCAAGGGGAGTCAATTTGAGGGCATGAGGAGTACCCAGTCCTTGGGTCGGTCCAGTCGTTGACTGGGCTGCCCCCAACCCATTCTTAGAATGTGTTTGGGCTTTAGGTTCAGCGTAAGATAGGCCGGGACAACGGCGGATTAGTGGGTTGCCCGTGGATGTCCGATACCGATGGAGAGGTGTGCGTGCGTGTGTGCAGGGCCGTGCCTGGGGGAGGGCGGGTCAGGCGCACGCCCAGGGCCCACAAGAAATAGGGGCCCAAATTTTTTTGTATATATTATATACTATATATAGTGCTATAATAGTAGTTAAAAAAATTAGTAAATAAAAGAGACATAATTTCTTTGAAGTATCTAATAAGTCATCAAAAAGAATTTAACATTATATTAAGTGCCTAAACATGTATTAATTACTTAAATTGGAGAATAAAATATGTAAAAGTTCATTGATCGTTCATTTTACAATATTGCTTATTTGTTTATTGTTTCTCTAAGTTTTTTTTATTCAATATTAATATATAAAACTACTTTGTCCAATAAACGTTGATATATTTTCCATCATTCATCTTTTACTAACTCTTTTAAGATAGTGGGGCACCTTTAAGGTAGATTAAAGGTCTGCAAAATCGTTTGATATGTCTTTAGCCTAATTCCACGATTTAGAGCGGTTTTTTAAAGTTTTTTGGTTGATTTCAAGAGACTTTTTAGTATTTTTTTTTATCGATTTCGATGTACTTTTTCGGTTTATTTCAAGGGATTTTTTAGTATTTTTTGTCGATTTCGAGGGACTTTTTCGATTGATTTCAAGATAATTTTTTGGTTGGTGGGGGCACAGACGAAAAATTATTGGGAGGAACTATAATAAGAAGTTAAAAAAATAATTTTTAACCTAGGTAAAAATATTTTTTTAATGGGGGCTCATCCCCCACCTTTTACATGCTACATCCGCCTTTGCATTTACATGAATTATATTTTTGTATTAGAATATAGTAGATCTCTTGTTATTAATTAAGAAAAGTTATACATTTTGAAAATTTTTTACCAACAAAATGAGATGATCCAACTTATATCTATATTTAAGATTTCAAAATTACTCTTGTTTTTCATACAATATTGACTTATATCTCTAAAACAAAAATAAGATCTCAAACTATTACCAACATGAACTTTAGATTCTAAGATTGATGGTTAATAAAAATTTGTTTTAACCCTAAATTAAATTTTAATTGGTGAATGGTGATGAAAACATTAACATGAGGTGACATGGAAAACCAATTGATTTACATTGATTAACATAAACTGTAACTCTGAATAGTCAAAATTCTGACCCAAAATGATGTCAATCTATATATTAAAGATATATTATATGATGTGTTCGATGGTAGAACAAATTTACAGTGCTATGTAAAAATGATATGATAAATAATATTCATCTATAAATAATTATTGATTACGTCTAGGAATACATGGAAAACGGTTTTGTATGAAATAATAGTATTTTCTAAATTCGTTATTAATTTAATGATAAAAACAATATATTGAAATTTTTATCGTACTTATCGATGGCTCACTCTTACATGTCGCACAGGACCTATAGAATGTCAGGAACGGACCTGCGTGTTTTTGTGGTAGTCGTTTGTTGGTTCGATGCCGCCATGTCTTCAAAAAAAAAAAAAAAAAAATATGCAAGTATGATCAAATTGCATGTGGTCACTCATTGAAATTATTGTAGTTTCCGTGAAAGTTTTCCTGATTACAATATTAAGGTAAAAGCATATAATATAAGAAACAAATGTCAATTGATGCTCTATTTTCAACGTTCAATTATTTAATTAATAATAGTTATAATAACATTATATCCAATCACAATTAATTAATATATTGAGATTTTATATATATTTTATTTACATAGATCTAATGGTTAATTAATTGTTGTTGTTTACATTTTACAAGCATCTTCAATTACCACCACGTCCAATTCATATGATTTCTGTCACCATTTTTGTATATTTTTCTTGTATGCATTACTTTTTCAATCTATTATTTAAACATAATTTCAAACTAACTAACTTTAAAAAAGAGATCAATAAGAAGAAGGTGACAGTCTAATGATTTTTATCAAGATTATAGATCGTACATATTGACCTAATTGTAATTAATTTGATTGAAAAATTAGTCGGCTTTGCCGGGGTTTAGCTTGGCGACTCTCGATCAATCTAGCATGCATGGTCTTTTTTGACGATTGATGATTAATTACATTAAAGATCCATTTTATAATTGTCAATGAAAACAAGTTAAAAAGACAAGGTAATATTAGGGGCTGATTGATTGATTTTCTATCAAATCTTGTAGTTGTCTGTGTGGATTAATATATTTGTGTGTATGATTATTGTCAAGGTTTTTGTTTGGGAGAATTAAAAAAAAAACATAAACTTGTTTTTTAATTGGAAGAGGCATATTGAAAAAAAAACTCTGACTTTCTACATAAAACTCTCTCTATAATTAGCTTACTGAATAAGTCACTTTCTATATCACTAAGGGGGTGTTTACTTGGGGCTTAATGAGCTTAATGACAAAATCGGCTTATTCGCGCAGACGTTTAGAGTGTTTACTTGGGGCTTAATGACAAAACCGGCTTATTCGCGCAGACATTTCCGGCTTAATCACTAAGTAGGGGAAAGATGTGTTGTCCCCATTAAGACACATATTTGACATTTATACCCTTTAAAAATAAAGGCATTCCTACCTTTATAACATCCTGCCTGCCTCGACAACAATATTGTCCGCTTTGCCCCTGGATTTAACCAACGTGTAGCGCACGGATTTGTTTCTGGCGACCTGGTGAGAAACTTCCCAGGGGGTCACCCATCCTGGGACTACTCCCACCCAAGCACGCTTAACCTCAGAGTTCCCAGAACCTGACGTGCTTGTGGCCCCAAAACGCGTTGTTGTTAGGAAGGCCACGATATTACTTATAACACCCAACATCACTCCTGTCCATGGCCGATATGGGATATGCCTAAGGTGTTACAACCTTCCTACTCAATAATCACGCAATAAAAACCTAGGTGCTCGATTTCACCTTCACTACTTGTTCGATTTCGATTTCACCTTCACCGCTCGTTCGATTTTACTGCTTCGAGTACACTATTTCAATTCACTGTTGGTTCGATTTCAACCCTAGACAATAATTTCCTTTGGTCGATTTCTCCAAAGGTAATGATTTTACTGATTGTTCGATACTTGTTTCTTCTCCATATTCGATTGTTGTTCCATAATTGTTTCTTCAGTCGATTGTTGTTCCATACTTATTTCTTAAGTCGATTGTTGTTCCATACTTGTTTTCTTCAGTCGATTGTTGTTCCTTACTTGTTTTTTCAGTCGATTTTTGCTCCTTACTTGTTTCTTCTCCATAGCTGCTCGACATTTCTTCAATGTTGATTTTTGTAACCATGATTTCTACAATGTCGATTTCATACTTGTTTCATCCTTGCTACTTTTTGTTTGAACTTGGCTACATTGTGTTTGAACTTGGAAGTTTAAATACTTAATGAATTTTTGTTTGATTTTTGGATTATATCAATGAATTTATAACTATATGGCTTAAAAAATAAACAACAATTTATAAAACAGCTAAAAATTCATATTCAGGGGTAAATTGGTCATTTATGTTATTTAGACTGTTAATTCAGATAAAAAAGTAAACAACAACATCAATTTATCTAGACAGACAAATTTATTCAGACGGACACATTTATCAATACAGGACTTAATGAAAAATTTGGTAAACAACCCCTAAGTTATTACTAAACAGTCATGTATAGCTGAACAAATAAGTCGGGCTTCTAACAAATGGCCCATAATCATATAATTCATTGACATTAGATATATCTTTAATATACATTCAAGCATAGACAAACCTACTAATGGTGGCAATGGTGGCACGTGCCACCGTATTATTTCTCCGACGAATGGTAAAAAAATTTAAGTTCGTAAAAGGTACTGCAACCGTATCAAGGGTTGTGGCGTACTGGTTAAGGTACTGGGGGATGTGGTGGAATATCCTATCTGCCTAGGGTTCGAATCCAGGCGTAAACAACAATTGTGGCCACTGAGGTTTAATCATGGTTGATGTCTTATATTTATAATTTGCCAAGGGATTAGTCTAGGCATAGCCTAGGACACCTTCCCAAAAAAAGGTGCAATCATATCGTTTTAGAAGGTGCTACCGTATTATTTTGGAAACTTCAAAAAGATGTAACCGTAACTCGTAATCAACCAAAAAATCCAAAAAAAAACTCTTGAAATCAAACAAAACCCCCGAAGAAAACTCTTGAAATCAACCAAAAAAAAACCCGCAAAAATCCCTCAAAATCGATAAAAAAAACTTAAAAATCCATCAAAATCAAGCAAAAATATTTAAAAATCCCTCGAAATGGTAGAATTAGGTTAAACCAGACAATTAATATTGAACGTCGGTAAAAATATGAAGACATGTCGATAAAAACCGTGTTTTTTTGTAATTAACTTTTGTCTATATTATATGGTGCCAACGTATGAAAAAAAATTCCAGGTCCGTCCCAATTTTCAAGTCAAAAGCAACATTTATAGATTATTAGATATATTTATCATCAATCTACAATAAATTAATATTTCTTAATTTGTTTTTATGTGACAAAATTAAAATTTAAATATATAGATAGAAATTAATCAAAATAATTTCAAATATCTTAGAGCATCTTTAACAATTATGCTAAAGTTTTTCTAAAATAGAGTAAAAACAATCAAACCTTTAAAATTTTTTGCATTCAACTCCAACATCTATTATATTTTAGCAATTGTAGTATTAATTATGTTATTAAAATATTCAATTATTTAATTATATTATTAAAATATTCAACATATATATGGAAAGTTGAGAAAAGAAAATTTTGTTTTTTGGGGGAAAACTATCTATTTAGAGATTTTTTTAAGAGCATATTCAATGCATAACATTTATATAGGTTTTTACTATTACAAAAAGTTTTTCAAAAGCTTTTTAAGCATTGGGATTAAAGACTTATTAAGGAAAGAAAAGCTTTTTCAATAAAATTTTCATCTTACACCCTCCTTAATCATATTTTCATTTTATATCTTATCACATTTTAATTAATTAATAAAACTAATTTAGTAAATATTTATAACAAAACCAATATATTTATAACAAAAAATATTTTAAAAAGTTTTCGTCAAGACGATCCAAATGACACAAATATCGAATACTAGAAAAATATATATAAATGATATAATATAATTATTGCCTTTTATTTTTTAACGAATTCATTTTTTAAGTCATTTTTGTTTTTGAAAAATACGATGTAGACTATAAAACGACAAATTAAATAAGGGTCTTTTATGAAACATTTTAAATAGATGAGGATAAATTATTATAATGTAATTGAGGAAAAAACTTTTGAAAATGTTTTTGCATTGGAGATGGTTTTTTGTTAAAAAAAAGTTAGGCTGATGTGGAGAAAACAATAAGTTGTTGCATAGGTTATGCATTGGGGATGCTCTAAGGGGGTGTTTGGGATTGCTTATTTAAAACAACTTATGTTTATTTGTAAAAGTGATTATTAACTTATGTTTATTTGTAAAGCGCTTATTAAATTATAGAAAGAAAGGACAAATATGTAATTTGATTAAATAAGTTAATAAAGAGTTTCAAATAAGTCAGTTGTTATTAGCGGGGTGGAAAAGTCATAAGTTTTTTTTTTCTTTTTTCCAATCCAAACCCTCAAAACAACTTGCTATTTGAAAACACAATAAGTTAATAAGCAGTTTTAATAAGTAAATCCCAAACACCCCCTAAATTTAGAGATTTTTCCTCTTTTCTCTATTTTAACATAGATGATAGCATAGTTATTGAATCAATAAAAATACTAAAATTCTGATTTTTTCCATTTTAGCATAGCCATGGAGATGCTCATGCTCTTATGTTAATTCCAGCTCTAAGGCCCTGTTTGTTAGCAGCTTAATGAGCTTAATGAGACTTACAACTTATTCAGTCAGCTATATATGACTGTTTGGTAGTGGCTTAATGATATATAGAAAGTGGCTTATTCAGTAAGATTTTAAGGGGGAGCTTTATGCAGAAAACCAATTTTTTCCAAACCAGTCCCTCCCATTAAAAAACGCATTCATTCCATCTATAAAAAAACTCTCTCAAATAAAAATCTTCTAAATCTATACAGACAGATTAATCCACACAAATAACTTTATCCATACATAGAAAACCAACCTAACAACCTAAGTGATATTTCTACACAGCTTTTGACCCTAACTCAAGTACAAATCAACACAAACCCCAAGAAACTGTGCCAAGAGATCTCTAATTTGATTTCAACTTGTTCCTCCACGTTTAAAAACCAAAAGTCATATATATATTTTTACAACAGTCATTCATGAGTAGTACGTACCTCCATCAATCATCACATAACATCCATCAGAAAATAATATATGTGTTGTCTTGTTTTCATCATCATTCATCTGCATGCATGTAGCTATTGATGTTGACATTGATCATGCTAGCACTGCTGCTGTTGTTGTTGTTCATATCAATCACTTGCTTCACTTCTTCAATGTCACTGTGCAATGGACTAACATCAATAACATGATTCTTGAAATACCCTTTATGTTCATCATCTGTCATGATCAAACTATGAACTTGATCTTCAAAACCCTGCACCCCAAATTCCTCTTCTTGCTTAATCTGATGATGTGGATCACCACCACCAAACATGAGCATCCTTTCTTTCACTTCTGGGTAGTAGTAGTAGTACTCATCTTGAAACCCTAGATAATTATAATTGTTGTTGGAGATTACACCATTCACATTAGGGTTTGATGTTGTTGTTGTAGGTGGTGAAAAGAGATCAGTAACATTAATGTGATCATGAATGAGGGTGGTGGATGTGGTGGTGGTGAGGTGTGAGTTGATATTATTGATGATGAAGTTGGGGTTATTGTAGTTGAAAAAAGATGAAGAATTATTAGGGTTGAAATTATAATTGTCTGATTTATGATGATCAGAAAATGGTGGTGATATAGAAGGGAAATTAAGAGATGGTTTCTTTTGGAAGGAAGGAAGCATGGCCAAGAGTTTCTTCCTGAGTTTGGTGTTCCAGTAATTCTTGATATCATTGTCTGTCCTTCCTGGTAGCTGACCTGCTATTATTGACCATCTATATATATATATATAGCCAATTTATATAATGAAAATAAATCAAGATTTATATCAAGAAAAAGAAATCCACAAAATGAATCAACAACAAACAATCTGTAGATTTGAGATTTAATTGTTCAAATTTGATCTAGGGTTTCATGTATGTTTGACCTTTTTTTAATGGAGAGAGATGATGATTAAGAAAAATATATATAGCAGATGTACAGTAGACACACAGATGGACAATCTGTACAGTGAGAATAATTAATCATATATGTATGTACAAATGACTGACTGTGTAAGATCAAAGAAATAGCAAAAAAGAAAGAATCCAAATTAAGGGGTACAAACCTGCTACCAATGTTAGCATACAAACTGCAGATGATCCTATCTTCATCTTCAGAAAACTCACCATGTTTAATGTTGGGTCTCAGGTAGTTTAGCCATCTCAACCTGCAGCTCTTTCCACATCTTTTTAAACCTGCATTTCATACACACCCAAAACACAAATTAACCTTTTGATTTCATGCAAGATACAGAAAATGAAGAGAGAGAGAGAGAGAGGTTGAAGATATATATATATATATATATGTATGTATATACCAGCTTTGTGAGGAAGAGCAATCCAATTTCCACCAGTACCATGTTTGTTTATAAAGTCTTTGAGTTTTGCATCTTCTTCAGGAGACCATGGTCCTTTCTTCACATTTGCTTTATCACAACAAGGAGCTCTTCCCATCTCTCTCTCTCTCTCTCTCTCTCTCTCTCTCTCTCTCTCTCTCTCTTAATTGTAATTGTAGGTATCTCACTTACAGTTGACCTTTTCAAGTAGAAAATCTCTCTTTTGTGTGTGTGTTGTCTCTGCTGTAAATGGATAATTTTGTTTGGTGAGTTTGCTGGTTGGCTTTTTATGGAGTGAGACTTGTTTAGTCTCTGAAGTGTGAAGGATGGAAGTACTCGGTAGTCGGTAAAGAAGACAAGTCTAGTTTTTATTCTTTTTAAATCTTTAAAAAATCTTTTTTGGTTCCTTTTAAAGAGAAAATATATTAATTCATTCTAGGGAGGTTGTGAGGAGGAAATGGGGTAATGAGTGCACAGTTTTCCGATCCAGTTACACCATATGCACCTTAGACTAGGGGGGATATAGCAACACCCTGGGTGATTCTAACTACACCCTAGTCTAGGTGCCATTTACACCCTAGTCTAGGGAGGTTGTGAGGAGGAAAGGGGGTAATGAGTGCACAGTTTTCCGATCCAGTTACACCATATGCACCCTAGACTAGGGTGCATATAGCAACACCCTTGATTGTATTAATGATATAGAAGGTTCCATATACATGTCTCACTCAATTTCCTACTCCAAGATCATATATAAAGGGTGTTGTTATCCCTACTCCCTTCTCACTCATATACCCCCTCCTACCTCACTCATATTTCACTCACATACCCCCTCCTATCTCCTTCATATAGCCCCTATAGGAAGGGGTATGGATATAATTCACCTATATAAATATGGGTTTTATATCCTACCCCCTGCACATTTCTCTACCCTCCTCCCCTCACAATCAAGTTTTTTTTTAATTTATAATTACATTTTACATCCCGATACTTTTTCATAATTTACTTTATATCATTTAGTTTTATCCTTTTCATTTTACACTTTCATTATATTAACACATAATCGTATATTTGTTCGATTTTCGAGTGCATAAACTCGATCTGTGTTTCTGTTATTTGCAGCCTTCATGTGAGAATTATGAACAATCGAAACCATTTTCTGAGATACAAAGTGTGCGTGTATATGTGTGTATATAAGGAAGAGCAACAACAATTATATAAATAGTATATATTTCATTTGAAGATGATATGTATCACAAGTACATACACGAGAATATATAGACAGCCAAGGGGTGCCAAATGAACCGACACACCTCTACAAGAAGTGATTATTTTCGGTTGGTTTCCCTCCAGAAACTGCAAGACGAATATGTGTATTCACATACACCAATGTCACACTTAATCTAAATATTTTCATAATAATATAAGTCTTTAGTAATACTAATATTTAATAAATGATAATAATATTTAGAAGGTTTCCAACAATACTCCCCCTTAAATATTATATCATTTATTTTATCCGGGTCTTCTTCGAATTCTTCAGAGTATGATGACGAAGTCATCATCTTCCTTGTTGCTTTCAACAATATCTTTATCCGAATAGTAACCTTCTATGCTTGGATCTTCGTCCTTACTAACCTGAGCTTGAATCTGATCCGGACTCCGAGTACCAACAAAGTTTTGATCGTCCTGATTCTACCCTCTGGCTAAACCTCCTTCTGAGGCAACTTTGCCCGAGAAGACCCTGTTGGTTATACTACCAACATTTTGATCTTCAATACTCGAAATTCTGTCGAACCTTTTCAACCCAAACTCGTAGTGTTCGTGAGGAATCAATAAGTATTCATCAAATAGTTTCTTGAAATTATGCTCATAACTATCCGGATAACCAAAGCTCATAGCCGTTTCACCTCACTATTTTTCCTTCGTTATCTTCTCGTGTCCTCCTGACATTGTGACAAATTTGTATAGGTCAAATAAACAAACATCTAATCCCGCTATCTTAGGTGGTAGTGAAATGACCAATCCTTCCTTCATCTTGTGGAACCAACTAATTGCCTTGTCAAATTTATTTCTGAATAGTCCTAAGTCTTTGTAACAAATCCGGTCGCAATTAGCTAACACCATAAATGATATGTAATAATCAAAAGTCTCACAAGATATCATGTTTCCTTCAATTTTAAGTCCATCTTTTACCGTGCTTGTTTTAGTTCCACTTGTGGATTGGTTGATTTCGGGCACCTTTTCAAATATGGACTTGTTCCGATCATCTTCTCGCTTCTGTCGATCCATACACATATGAGTAATCACGCATGTCGTGTCTTTGATGTCAATCTCGAAGCCTTACAAGATGAGTTGTTTCATACTCAACACATTTATGTTAATCCCTGGTGCGTAAGATACATATGGTATTGAAAACTTTATGCCACCCGATTCCAATTCTATCTCACCAATACCGTGTATAGGGATCTGATGATGCTCTTCTTTGTTGATGTTGAAACAACCTCTGAAATTTGTGAACATATTATAATTGGGAGTCATGTACTTTGATATCACTGAATTAAAGTACCAAATTGAATCCCATGTTCCTTGATCCGATCCGCCAACAAGATAATCAACGTTTATAATTATTCGATCGATGTAAGTTTGTGTGAAGGGTTGTATGTTCGAGACTTCTTCCTGCCCAGTATGGAGATCGAATAATCTTGCCAGTTTCAAGGGGCACTCCCATGCGAAATGTCCCTTTTCATAACAACGATAGCATGTTGGTTTACGGTTCCTCTTGTTGTCAATTTGTCCGCCAAGATCCCAACCTCGTAGCAAACTCGCAAGTTCCGTACTTCTCTTAAAGTTTTGGGTTTTCTTTGTTTTTTCAGATTTCGTTTTGTCCTTCCACTTCTTCGATCAATCTTCCTGGCCCTGCGAATTGTTCCTGCCACCTGACTGTTCTCGATGTTGGGTTGGAATCGATCACTGCACTTTGCAAACTGATCGATTTCTTCAATTCGATTTAATCCAACCGCCTTTTCTGACTTCAAGATTGACTTTAAAGCCTTCGATTTTTCTTCATTTCTTGATATTTCCAGTGATGCTTCAGACCTTTGGCTCTGATACCATGTTCGATTTTTGAGGGCAGAAACTCGATATGTGTTTCTGTTATTTGCAGCCTTCATGTGAGAATTATAAACAATCGAAACCATTTTCTGAGATACAAAGTGTGCGTGTATATAAGGGAGAGCAACAACAATTATATAAATAGTATATATTTCATTTGAAGATGATACGTATCACAGGTACATACACGAGAATATATAGACAACCAAGGGGTGCCAAATGAACCGACACACCTCTTCAAGAGGTGGTTATTTTCGGTTGGTTTCCCTCCAAAAACTGCCAGACGAATATGTGTATTCACATACACCAATGTCACACTTAATCTAAATATTTTCATAATAATATAAGTCTTTAGTAATACTAATATTTAATACTAATATTTAACAAATGATAATAATATTTAGAAGGTTTCCAACAATATTAACTAAAAAACGTTTAAAAAAATAGTTTTAATTTTAACAAGGGACACCATTATAATCGTCTCGTCGATACCTTCGAAATGAGCCCAATATTGAATATTTTTTATTTAATTATATTATTATATGTCATATATTGTGCTTTGTTTAATTGATTATTTTTCTTTAAAGAGAAAATGTATCACATCCAACGTAAGTTTTTAACATAAAGACTAGGTATGTAAACGAACCGAACGTTCAGCGAACCGTTCGGCGAAAAGTTCGTTTATATTCGTTTATTTAATAAATGAACGAACATGAACACATTTTTTTGTTCGTTTAGTTAAATGAACGAACATGAACAATGGTTTCGTTCGTTCATTTACGTTCGTGAACATTCGTTCGTTAATGTTCGTTCGTTTATGTTCGTTTACGTAAATTAACTAAATAATTATAGGGTATAAAATGTAAGTATATTATTAAAATCAAGTTTTTAAATATGTGTGTGAGAGATATAGGTATGGTAGGAGGAGGTATGGATTTTTAGGGGGTATGCATAACATCACCCTATAAATATCATATGATGAGAAACTAATTTGATATATATATAACCCATGCAACCCACATGTTAACCGTTGTATTAATGATCGACGGTTACAATAGATGTGGACCCAATATTTTCAATTAAAAAAAACAAAAAAATAAAAATAAAATAACCGCTATCTGGTTTTGGGTCCAGATGATTGAGCATGTTTGTTTTGAATACTTGTACCTGGTTGTACTAGGATTTATATTGATTTATGTCTTCTTTTTAACAGGTATGGAACACCGATGCGTTCCGGCGTGTATCTGCAGCCAATACGGCCAATCGGGCCACCGAGTATGAGGGAATGACATCCCGGCACTGTACCGGATCTATTAGTACCGCTATGCATCGGAACCGCATGGTAATTTATCATCCACTAAACTAAATGTATATAATTGATGAATATATATATATATATGGGAGGGATCAATTGGAAACCAATATTACATTGGAAACTTTGAAAACCAAAATTAACCAATCATTGAATTTCCTTTTTTTATTTTTATTTTTAATTGATAAGGTTATTTTAGTCTTTTACATAATTTCATAATATATATGGTAAGTGTTATTATTATTATAATATTAATTATTTAATTTTAATTTATTTTATATATGGTAATATTGATCCTTTATTAATTTAAACATGAAACATTTAATTTAGGTAAACACAAATTGATTCATACGCAAGCTACAAATCAAATTATTTTTTCTGATTCTTATGAATCAGTGATTGATTTATCCAATGAATGAAAGTTGATATTCATATGAAATCTTCAATATTACCTTCAGACACAAAATATTAATATAGTGAAACATAATGGATTTGATATAGTGAAACAAAATATTAATATAGTGAAACCTGATGAAACATAAATTGTTAATATAGTGAAACGTGATGAAACAAATTTGATATAGTGAAACATAATGGAAAGGTAATGAAACAAAATATTAATATAGTGAAACCTGATATAGAGAAACAAAATATTAATATAATGAAACCTGATGAAACATATTTGATATATTGAAACATAATGGAAAGGTAATGAAACAATAATGGTAATAAAACTTAATGAAACTTAATTGGATTTTACATACTGCATATTGATGAACATGTAATAAAAATGTAGTTTTGATATGCTCCTTTTTTTTTTAAAGAAATATACGATTTTCTATATTTAAGCATATTTCATCTTTGTTGCCAATTTTGAAACACAAAAGAAAAATACACATTTACCCTTTTGACACATTATTATTATCTTTTATTAATAAATTAATTAATTTATTACCATATATAATTCAAATGAATCTTGACCATTGATTAAAAAATCAATGGTTGAAATTTGGTTTCCAAAGTTTCCAATGAATTTTGGTTTTCAATTGAAACCACACACACACACACACACACATATATATAATATATATATATATATATATATATACATGATTTTATTACCTACTAACAATTTAAGTTGTCTATTGTAGAGAGATGCATGGGGCCGTGGGCCTACTAGCGACGAGGTTTGGGAGGCTACACACTGCACCAACAGGAAACTTGTTCCGGGTGCGACTGGTCCGCCCACGAATCCTCCGATCTACGTTTACCCAAAGGCGGCTCATATGGCGGTAATTTCAATTATGCATGGCTAGATTTTTGTTTGTTTTATAAGATAGATAGAAATTATAGCAAACTTAGTTTGGGCTGCCATTGTTGGGCAGACGATAGGATTGTTTTGATAAAAGCAGGTCATGGATATATATGTTCAAATTACAGTTGAAATGATGCCGAATTTCTATAGGTTAGTTGACTTGACAATGTTTAATTTGGTAAACTGTAGGATAACTACCATCGGATTAGGGATGATGAGTACCCAGACTTACCTACCGACACTGTACCTCCCAATGACGCCGAGTTGTGGGAGCGCAGTGTCGGAGGACGACGTAAGGGTCGTATTTTTGGATGGGGGACCAGTCAGGATCCCTATTATGCTATGACCGGTGATTCAGGTGTCAGTTCGAGCGGGAGCACGCGCGACCGTCGCGATGAGGAGGTATGCTTGTCAAATGCTGTTTAACATTGTCAATCATATGTTTGTTAAATGTTGTCTAACATTTTTCTATATATGTTTGTCAAATGTTGAATTTCAGTTGAATAAGCTGAGACAGAGGGTAGAGAGAGAGAGGAAACAGAGAGGATCCATATGCAGGAGCGACTACATAGAGAGGAAGTAGAGAGGATCCAGATGCAGGAGTGAATAGAAAGAGATGAAGCAGAGAGGAGGCAAATGCAGGAGCGAATAGACCAGTTTGAGGCGTTCATGAGAAAGTTTCAAGATCACTCATTTCCCCCTCCGTAGGATTACGTTTTTATATTTATAGATATTAAATTAAGGTTTTGTACAGTTTAAAACTTAGTATTAATTAAAAATTGGCAGGTTTTGTACAAGTTAAAAACTAACATTTTTTAATTTTTAATTATTTAAAAAAAATTAAATTACCGACGGATTATCCGTCGGTAAATGTTTTTTAATTTAATTTTTATTTATTAAATATCCGTAGGAATTCCGTTGCTAAATCCGTCAGTAATCCGTAAGAAATTAACAAGTCGTCGATGATCCGTCAGAAAAATAAGTCGTCGATGATCCGTCGGTAATCTGAACGCCGACCACTGCTATACCGAGAACCATTTACCGACGGATTTCACTTTTACCGACAGATTGGTCCGTCGGTGATAAGCATCGCTTACAACAATAGCTACCACTCGAGTATTGGGATGACACCTTTTGAGGCACTGTATGGGCGAAAGTGTCGGACTCCCGTGTGTTGGCTAGAAGCGGGAGAGAAGCAGTTCGCCGGACCTGAAATCGTGCAAGAGACTGCCGACAAGGTCAAGTGTATTAGAGAGAGGATGAAAGCGGCTCAAGATCTTTAGAAGAGCTATGCCGATAAGAAGAGGCGACCGATGGAATTCCAAGTAGGCGACCGCGTTATGCTTAAGGTATCGCCATGGAAGGGCATCATACGGTTCGGAAAACGTGGGAAGCTGAGTCCTCGTTTCCTCGGACCTTTCAAAGTACTTAAGCGTATAGGGTTGCAGGCCTACCAGTTGGAACTGCCACCGGAGTTGAGTAGAATACACAACACGTTTCATGTCTGCTACCTCCGGAAGTGTTTGGCGGTAGAAGACAGCGTCATTCCCCTCTCAGAGTTAAGGGTTGACGAAGGTAACCGTTGTGTGGAAGAACCCGACGCCATCTTAGAGAGAAAGACTAAGAAGTTGCGTCATAAGGAAGTCACTTTGGTCAAGGTGCAGTGGAAGCATCACCGAGAAGCAAATGTGACTTGGGAATCCGAGGAGGATATGAAGCGTAGATATCCTCATCTCTTTGTATAGTTGGATTTCGGGGACGAAATCATTCCCAAGTTGGGGAGGATTGTAACACCCTGAATTTTGGGATTGGGTGAGAAGTTGACCTTTACCCAAAGTTCAAGGGGGCAAAGTGTAACTTGGGTTATTTATATAGAAATCAAATCTGAGATATTTCTGATATCTCATTTGATCTGATCTCTTATCAAAGAAGCCAGAGAGAAAGAAGAGAAGGAGAAAGGCAGTGTTGAAGGGTCGATCATTTCGGGCAAATCGAGGTACGAATCTAGCTTAATGCTTTGATCTAAATGCTTTTAGCCGCGTAGAATCTCGTTGTGAAGGTTTTGAACCATTCCATTTTGAGATCTGAGTATTTTCTCATTTGGATCTGGGTTGAATCTGGGTTCTGCATCGTACTGCTCTTGATGAACAAGACGATCGGATGGGCAAAGGACCGATGGTCATTCGACCGGTAGTCCCTTGACCCGATGAGCGTTCGACCGGAGGTCGTTCGACCGGGGGGTTGTGCCCGACCGGAGGTCGTTCGACCGGGGGTTGTGCTCGACCGGAGGTCGTTCGACCGGGGGGGTTGTGCCCGACCGGAGGTCGTTCGACCGGGGGGTCGTGCCCGACCGGAGGTCATTCGACCGGTGTGGTTGTAGACCGGAGTTGTCCTTTGACCGGATTAGGTTCTGTTAAGTTGTTAGCTTCTGTGTCTTTGAGTCCTATTCAAGTATCGAGAGGTTTATCTGTATTTCGACTTACCGATTCTTTCGGTGTTATCATAGGTAGCGCTCGTTAAGAAGAAGGAAACAGAGGTGAGTTCCTACTATCATTTTAAACGGTATACATATCAAAAGTTACCTTTTTGATCTTATCTTATTTTAAAAGTAAAATGATGTTTTACCTGTGCGTTTATGCGAAAGAAATATTCAAAGGATCTTCTTTTAAATGATTTTCATTCTTACAGGAAATTGAACTGGGAATAGCATTTTGTTTATAAAAATGTGTTTGTAACCATATGTTTATTTATGGTTGGTCACATACGTTGTTGTGACGAGTCCTTACCATTACTAGTGGATCCCTAGGTTTTGGAGTAGACTGTATTATTGGGATGTTACATTCCCCAGAATTATAGCTATGGGTCACTTGTTCCTCGGGGGCAACTTGGTACGCTTATGTGAGGCCGGATACTAGCCATGGTTCATAGTGATCCTAGCGAAGGAGTATACCTTGGTTTTGCGCTTGGGGCTTGATCTCACGTTGAAGCACGGACTTTGTGATTCGTATCCGCGGACTCCAATTGGTTTAGCTCGTAACTCGGTTTGTTGGCCTAACTTTGTGTTTCGCCACAATCCTTGGTAAAATGTTTTGCTTCGGTCCTTTTATGGCATGTTTATAACGAAAAAGCCTGTTTGTGGCAAGGACCTATTGTGTAAACTTAATCTCTTTGGAAACGTTATCTTGATGCAAATGTTTTATCTTTTGAGCTTCATAAACTGTATGTTCTCACCAGGCTTTAAGTCTGACACTTTTTCTCAAATGGTATGTGTATCAGGTTTCCATTAGCGGTGGGTTGCCGGGGTTTTTGGAGAGACGAGTTTTGAGTCTCGAGGTTTTTGGAGTTGATTAGTATTGTTGCTGGGCATTGTTAAGTCCCATTCTTTTGATGAAATCCTTGTATAGGATTGTATAGTCTTGAAGACTGATCCCATTTATGATAATTTATGGCTTTACTTTCGTTATATTGTCAGGTTTCCAGGTTTTAATTTACTCTGATTTTCGAGGTGTTACAAGTTGGTATCAGAGCTCTAGTTTAAGCGAACTAGGCATGAATGTAAGATGTCTAGACTTAGACTGCGTATGCTAAGAATTGATCCGCGAGAATTGGGTAGAGCTCCTAAGTTGGGTTAGTCTTAGAGTCGACGGAAAGTACGTTTATCAGGCGTTGTAATAGTGGTGACAAGAACCATTATGTGTTGTATGTTCATAATTTCACTTAGCTAATGTTATTATGAGGATATTGTACGTAAGAGTCCTTGAATTGCTATTAATATGGCATTTGGTAATGTGGTAGTACGTTTTCCCTTCGTGTTTTTCTATCTTTTCTTATCTCTTCCACTGCTCTGTGTAGCAGTTCAGAATGGTAGGTACGCGTGGGAGACCGCGTGCTCGTGTTGATGGTCAGGAAGCGACAGCCTCTACAGCGGGTCAGCCGGAAGGAGTTGAGGTTATCGTTCGACCACCCGTTCAGCAAGTATTAGGTGGGGGGCCAGAGGTCATTCCGAGAGTAGACCTGGCTTCGTCCCACCCAGTAATCGGGGATGCTAATCCCCAGTCAGAGTTGCTGGCTAGCGTGATGTTGGCGATGAGGGAAGAGATGGCGAAGCAGCAAGAGTTTCTGCTTAAAGCAATGGAGGACCGCGACGTAAACCATCGGAGAAGCGAGACGGTGGTAGAGAATGTCGTAGTAGGTTCTGGTAATGATGGTATAAGGGTCACGGCAGTAGAGCGCAGGAGTTCTGAAGCTCCGGGGAACAGGAAGGGTTGTTCCTATAAGTCCTTTCTGGGCTGCGGACCGCCAGAATTCTTCGGTTCTGACGACCCGGTGGTGTGCGTTAAGTGGATCCGAGCGGTTGAGCAAGCTTTTGGCTCTTCCGAATGTGGTGATGATCAGAGGGTGCGGTTTGGTACCCAATTGCTGAGGGACACTACACTCATCTGGTGGAATATCATCCAATCCACTCTATCTCCGGAAGTACTGGCTTAGTTGTCGTGGGCCGAGTTCAAGAAAAAGCTGTTAGAGGAGTTTTGCAACGAGAGGACCATGGACCGAATTGAGAAAGAATTCCGGTCCTTGGTGAAGGGAAGCCTGACGGTGAGGGAGTACACCCGTCAGTTTATGGAGAAACTTGGTCTGGTGGGGCACGCTGCCCCAACAGAGAAAGACAAGATGAAAGCTTATCTCAACGGCTTGCCTGCGGACATGCAATCCATGGTCCATAATTTCAAGGCTTCTAACCTCCGAGAGATGGTAGAGGAAGCTCAATTTATGGAAGAGATGTTCGCGAAGGGCAAATCTGAGAAGGCAGTGGTGGTGCCTGAAAAGAGAAAGTGGGAGAACAGTTCAGTACCTCCCAAGCGGACCCGACCTTTTGTCGGAAATCGCAACTTCAGCAGTTATCAGGAAGCTAAGTGGTGCCCGAGGTGTCGAACCAAGCATCACGGTAACTGTTACAACAATTCTCAAGTTTGCTATAAGTGTGGGAAGCCCGGTCACACTGTCAGAGATTGCACGGTCAGTGGAATCGTCTGTTACGAGTGTAAGGCACCGGGGCATGTAAAGAGAGATTGCTCGAAGCTTGTGTCGGGTAGCGCGCCAGCAAGGAAGGAGAACCCTCCGAAGGTTCAGGGCCGAGCTTTTCAGATGACGGCCGAAGAGGCTAGGGCATCCGCTGATGTGGTATCGGGTACTTTTCTTATAAACTCTGTACCTGCTCGTATTTTATTCGATACGGGTGCTAGTTTCTCTTTTGTATCTGAATTGTTCCGTCAGAAAATTTCTATGCCCACTACTAGTCTTGAGGATGCATTAGTGGTAGAAATAGCAGATGGTAGGCAAGTTCTGATCCATGAAGTTCTGAAGCAGTGTGCTCTTAGCATCGAAGGGAGGGAATTCCCGATCGATCTGCTACCAATGTCAATCGGGGGTTTTGACGTTGTAATCGGTATGGATTGGTTGTCAAACAATCAGGCCGAGTTCGTGTGTTCCAAAAAGATGATTCGACTTCCCAACCCCTCTGGTGAGGTAGTGGTCATCTATGGCGAAAAGAGAAAGGGTGAAGTGGCAATAATCACAATGGCAAAGGCACGTAAGTGTTTAGTAAAAGGATGTTCGTCCTTCTTAGCCTATGTGATCGATGCCAAGTTAGAGAAGTCCAAGCTGGAAGATGTGAAGATCGTGTGGGAGTATCCAGATGTCTTTCCGGACGACTTGCCCGGGTTGCCGCCCGATCGTTAGGTAGAGTTTCGGATTGACCTTGTGCCAGGCGCTGCACCGATCGCTAAAGCACCTTATCGTTTAGCGCCATCGGAGATGCAAGAGATGGTAGCACAACTCCAAGAACTTTTTGAGAAGGGATTCATAAGACCGAGTTCGTCACCTTGGGGAGCTCCAGTCTTATTTGTCAAGAAGAAGGATGGCACAATGAGAATGTGCATCGACTATCGTGAGTTGAACAAAGCTACAGTGAAGAACAGGTATCCGCTTCCGAGAATAGACGAATTGTTCGATCAACTTCAAGGAGCGGGTTGTTTCTCCAAAGTCGACTTACGATCAGGCTATCACCAAGTGAAGGTGAGAGAAGAAGATGTTCCGAAGACGGCATTCAGAACGCGTTACGGCCATTACGAATTCCTTGTAATGCCTTTTGGCCTGACGAACGCACCAACGGTGTTTATGGACTTGATGAATAGAGTGTGCCGACCATTCCTCGACAAGTCGGTCATTGTATTCATTGACGACATACTCGTGTACTCCAAGAGTGAGACAGAGCACGAGCAGCACTTGCGTGGAGTTCTGGAAGTGTTGAGAAAAGAGAGGTTGTACGCCAAGTTTTCCAAGTGTGACTTTTGGCTTAAAGAAGTACAATTTCTGGGGCACGTAGTCACTCGAGACGGAGTGAAAGTAGATCCCTCCAAGATTGAAGTTATGATGAATTGGGAGCCTCCTAAGAGTCCGCCAGAGATCCGAAGTTTCTTGGGTCTGGCGAGATACTACAGGAGATTCATTCAAGACTTTTCCAAGATCGCTTCTTCCTTGACAGTTCTGACTCGGAAGAATGTGAAGTTTGAATGGACCGAAACCCAAGAGAAGGCGTTCCGGATCCTTCAAAAGAAGTTGTGTGAAGCTCCGATCTTGACGTTACCTGAAGGGTCGGAAGATTTCGTGGTGTACAGCGACGCTTCAAAGATGGGATTGGGTTGCGTGTTGATGCAACGAGGCAAGGTAATCGCTTATGCCTCGAGGCAGCTTAAGATACACGAGCAGAATTATCCAACCCATGATCTGGAGTTAGCAGCGGTGGTGTTCGCTTTGAAGCTTTGGCGACATTACCTCTACGGCACGAAGTGTACTCTTTACACGGATCACAAGAGCCTGAAGTATGTCTTTGGTCAGAAAGAGCTGAATATGAGGCAAAGGCGGTGGCTCGAGTTGTTGAAAGACTACGACTGTGAATTGCTTTACCATCCCGGTAAGGCGAACGTGGTGGCCGATGCGCTAAGTCGGAAGGACTATAGCGGGAGTATTCAGGCTACCCATTCAAGAATCGAGCTAGTGTCTAGTCTTGTTGAGAAGATCAAGACATCTCAGATGGAAGCATTGTTGGAAGAGAATCTCAAAGAGGAAGTCATGACAAAACAGCGTTTACTCTTAACGGAAGATAGTCGTGGGGTAAAACTGTTCAGCGGTCGTGTGTGGGTGCCCAAGGTTGGGGAAAACCGTGAGCTGTTGCTAGAAGATGCACACAATTCAAAGTATTCCATTCACCCGGGAAGTACGAAGATGTACAGGGACTTGAAGTTGCACTATTGGTGGCCGGTGATGAAGCTTGATGTGGCGCGTTACGTTGAGCGTTGTGTGACGTGT
Organism: Arctium lappa; assembly: GCA_023525745.1. NCBI lineage: Eukaryota > Viridiplantae > Streptophyta > Magnoliopsida > Asterales > Asteraceae > Arctium > Arctium lappa. The sequence goes on along the minus strand of CM042056.1, from coordinate 11,151,775 downwards.
TCGCAAGTCAAAGCCGAACATCAGCGACCGTATGGGAGTCTTCAGTCCTTAGAGATTCCCGAGTGGAAATGGGAGCATATCACCATGGACTTCGTGACGAAGTTGCCTAAAACTCTTCGGGGACACGATACCATCTGGGTGATAGTGGATAGATTGACGAAGAGCGCTCACTTTCTGCCTATGCGCGAGACTTTACCGATGGATAAGTTGGCGAAGCTTTATATCGATGAGGTGGTCTCGAGGCATGGAATACCATTGTCGATCGTGTCGGATCGCGACAGTCGGTTCACTTCGAACTTCTGGGATGGATTTCATAAAGAGCTTGGTACGCGAGTTAAGTTAAGTACGACTTACCATCCGCAGACCGACAGGCAGAGCGAACGAACAATCCAAACCTTGGAAGACATGTTGAGGTCTTGTGTCATCGATTTCGGGGGTAGTTGGGACTCTCACCCGCCTTTGGTGGAGTTCGCTTACAACAATAGCTACCACTCGAGTATTGGGATGGCACCTTTTGAGGCACTGTATGGGCGAAAGTGTCGGACTCCCGTGTGTTGGCTAGAAGCGGGAGAGAAGCAGTTCGCCGGACCTGAAATCGTGCAAGAGACTGCCGACAAGGTCAAGTGTATTAGAGAGAGGATGAAAGCGGCTCAAGATCGTCAGAAGAGCTATGCCGATAAGAAGAGGCGACCGATGGAATTCCAAGTAGGCGACCGCGTTATGCTTAAGGTATCGCCATGGAAGGGCATCATACGGTTCGGAAAACGTGGGAAGCTGAGTCCTCGTTTCCTCGGACCTTTCAAAGTACTTAAGCGTATAGGGTTGCAGGCCTACCAGTTGGAACTGCCACCGGAGTTGAGTAGAATACACAACACGTTTCATGTCTGCTACCTCCGGAAGTGTTTGGCGGTAGAAGACAGCGTCATTCCCCTCTCAGAGTTAAGGGTTGACGAAGGTAACCGTTGTGTGGAAGAACCCGACGCCATCTTAGAGAGAAAGACTAAGAAGTTGCGTCATAAGGAAGTCACTTTGGTCAAGGTGCAGTGGAAGCATCACCGAGGAGCAAATGTGACTTGGGAATCCGAGGAGGATATGAAGCGTAGATATCCTCATCTCTTTGTATAGTTGGATTTCGGGGACGAAATCATTCCCAAGTTGGGGAGGATTGTAACACCCTGAATTTTGGGATTGGGTGAGAAGTTGACCTTTACCCAAAGTTCAAGGGGGCAAAGTGTAACTTGGGTTATTTATATAGAAATCAAATCTGAGATATTTCTGATATCTCATTTGATCTGATCTCTTATCAAAGAAGCCAGAGAGAAAGAAGAGAAGGAGAAAGGCAGTGTTGAAGGGTCGATCATTTCGGGCAAATCGAGGTACGAATCTAGCTTAATGCTTTGATCTAAATGCTTTTAGCCACGTAGAATCTCGTTGTGAAGGTTTTGAACCATTCCATTTTGAGATCTGAGTATTTTCTCATTTGGATCTGGGTTGAATCTGGGTTCTGCATCGTACTGTTCTTGATGAACAAGACGATCGGATGGGCAAAGGACCGATGGTCATTCGACCGGTAGTCCCTTGACCCGATGAGCGTTCGACCGGAGGTCGTTCGACCGGGGGTTGTGCTCGACCGGAGGTCGTTCGACCGGGGGGGTTGTGCCCGACCGGAGGTCGTTCGACCGGGGGGTCGTGCCCGACCGGAGGTCATTCGACCGGTGTGGTTGTAGACCGGAGTTGTCCTTTGACCGGATTAGGTTCTGTTAAGTTGTTAGCTTCTGTGTCTTTGAGTCCTATTCAAGTATCGAGAGGTTTATCTGTATTTCGACTTACCGATTCTTTCGGTGTTATCATAGGTAGCGCTCGTTAAGAAGAAGGAAACAGAGGTGAGTTCCTACTATCATTTTAAACGGTATACATATCAAAAGTTACCTTTTTGATCTTATCTTATTTTAAAAGTAAAATGATGTTTTACCTGTGCGTTTATGCGAAAGAAATATTCAAAGGATCTTCTTTTAAATTATTTTCATTCTTACAGGAAATTGAACTGGGAATAGCATTTTGTTTATAAAAATGTGTTTGTAACCATATGTTTATTTATGGTTGGTCACATACGTTGTTGTGACGAGTCCTTACCATTACTAGTGGATCCCTAGGTTTTGGAGTAGACTGTATTATTGGGATGTTACATTCCCCAGAATTATAGCTATGGGTCACTTGTTCCTCGGGGGCAACTTGGTACGGTTATGTGAGGCCGGATACTAGCCATGGTTCATAGTGATCCTAGCGAAGGAGTATACCTTGGTTTTGCGCTTGGGGCTTGATCTCACGTTGAAGCACGGACTTTGTGATTCGTATCCGCGGACTCCAATTGGTTTAGCTCGTAACTCGGTTTGTTGGCCTAACTTTGTGTTTCGCCACAATCCTTGGTAAAATGTTTTGCTTCGGTCCTTTTATGGCATGTTTATAACGAAAAAGCCCGTTTGTGGCAATGACCTATTGTGTAAACTTAATCTCTTTGGAAACGTTATCTTGATGCAAATGTTTTATCTTTTGAGCTTCATAAACTGTATGTTCTCACCAGGCTTTAAGTCTGACACTTTTTCTCAAATGGTATGTGTATCAGGTTTCCATTAGCGGTGGGTTGCCGGGGTTTTTGGAGAGACGAGTTTTGAGTCTCGAGGTTTTTGGAGTTGATTAGTATTGTTGCTGGGCATTGTTAAGTCCCATTCTTTTGATGAAATCCTTGTATAGGATTGTATAGTCTTGAGGACTGATCCCATTTATGATAATTTATGGCTTTACTTTTGTTATATTGTCAGGTTTCCAGGTTTTAATTTACTCTGATTTTCGAGGTGTTACATAAGTCAAGGTCGGGTGTTACTAAAACTCCATAATAGTCGCTATCTCCGAATGCGGAAAACATCACCTAATAGTTATATCCTTCTTGTGCAATCTAACTAGCACTCAACTCTTCACGGTGTCTCTAGTACCTTTTCCCTAACAAGGACCTGATGCACATGCCGAAAATAAAAAGGTTAGACTTAACGCCTAGTGAGTTTAAGCACTTTTCATCATATTTATAAATAGTAAAACTGAAAGACTGTTTGTTTAAAACATAACTCATTAAAAAAACACATTTATCATAAAAACAATACCTTTCCAAAACTCATTATTTTCATGATGAAAAACACTAAATCAAAATACTTATTTAATATGAATTCAAAACCCAACACTCGCTCCAAAACACAATGGAGTTAAATAACCAAATCTTGAAAACGAAGATAAAACTCTATTATCCAAATCATCCAAAAACATGTATGAAACTCAATAATACAAAACCACAAATCACGAATATCAATCCGTACTCAAAACGTCACCGAAAACATGGATAATACTCAATGCCCAAAATAACACATTTCGATGATGGGGGAGACTCGCTTCCATTGAACGTGGCGGAACACAAAGTTAAGCCATGCATCTATGCTATTGAACTACACCTCAGATCATGACTTTATTGCATGCTTTAATAAGCTACACCTCAAGTCCCCAATTTCCTTTACTACACTCATGGTTGTCACCTCAAGGACACAGTACCTCTAGTGTGCATGCCTTCCTAGGCTCCACCTCAAGGATACCCGATCTTATTGCATGTTCGTTTTCTAGTGGAGTTACAACCTCAAGGTTCCCATTTGACCATTAGTGCATACTTTCTAACATTCAAGATAGGAGCCTTAACTCCTTACTTGATAACCCAAGATGTCCAACTCTCATACATAAGAGTTAGAGCATCAAAACCACAAATCCCACGGTCTCGGAGTCCAACTTTTAAAGGTTTATTCCACAATACTGGGACGACAACAATGCCAACTCAGACATTTTTCCCAAAGTGGTCAAATATGATCGACTAATATGCTGATAAGCGGGTTTACACCCCCCCAATCTAACCACAATTGTACGGGTCGAATCAAGTAATATGTACTGAAAGTACGAGTATCGAACCAAGGGAACTAGGACTGAGTATCACAATTACTATATTCACTATTAACTGAACGGTCCAAAAGATTGAATTATTGGGAATGATTAACTGAATACTAAGAAAAAGAATTAAAACCACTCTTCAAATAACGACTTTGGAAACTTTTTATGGAGACAAATAGTTGAGCGTTGGAAATCCTATGGTTTTCGCTAATGAACAATATTCTTTAAAATGACTATCAGTTAAACCCTTTAATGAAAATCTAATCTGTAAAATCATCGTTGTTCTTTCTCAAGCAACAATGGATTTTATTTTGAAAACACAAGCCTCATATCTCGATCTTAACATATGAGCTCAAAACACATTAACTTCCCGATTATAACGATATTAAGGTTTAGTTGGTATATCTCTATCCAATTTCTCACCTTAGGCATATAATTCTAGTTCTTGTTAACAATTAATTCTTTCGAATTCAATTTATAACTAACAAATCTCATGAAAGTTGATCAGGCTCACAAAAACATTAAAACCCAAATCATATGCTTCATTAATTAGGAAAAACCGATAAAAATCTCAAGTTACATGTTCATATGCTTAAACCAAAGTCAAACCAATCCCCAACACCTAAAGATTAGTTCATGTTGGGGGGATTAACAAAGAAAATAGTAGAAGAGTTCATAGATCTAAGAAAGGTTCTCTCAAATATCAAAGATTGTAAAACTCCCTTGTTTTACTAATACCAACGAAGAATTGAAAGAAATTGGAGTAAGAATCGCTTCCCCTAATCGTTTCCTAGCTTCATATATGTGTTTTTCCTTTGCAAAAATCACCCCAAATTCGTCTCCTACGTTCCTTAGCCGCCAAAGTGAAGAATGGGTGAAGAATGATCTCAAAAACCTAAGTGATAAGTGTTAAAACCGTCCAACACAAATCTGGCAGGTTTCCCGTTAGTTCAACATCAACAACTAGCATGAAAGTTGCCTTTTTCCATCTGGTGAGTTCCAAGTTAGTTCAGCTTCAGCAGCTTACTTCAAAGTCACTTTGGCCACTGATTTTTGGCACACACAAAAATTGCTTTCTCTTTGAACTTCATTTTTCAACCGGTCATTTCCCGGGATTGGAACTTGACGACGATTATGATCGATTATCACTCGGAAAACTTACTTTTCACACTCATTCTTGGCTATCTCATCATATGATGCAATTCCTGAAACATTTGGTTTAAAATGTAAAAACTCCGCTAAATTCAGTTGGAAAAAGCAATTTTATCCGGTTAGTGATATGAAAATAAGACCAAAAACTGGTGTTATCATATGTCTATGGATCAAATACATTACAGTTTTAAATACATGACTCCAATTGAATGACACACACACTCAAGACATGAATTATCCAATAAAATGCAATAAATGCAAACCATATCCAAGACTCTACATCGAGTTTTCAAAACCGAATAAATGTCCGCAGGACTATTCGGAGTTAAAACCAAGCCAAAAACTCAACAAGTCAATGAACCATTAATTAAAGATCCTTAAAACAATAAGACACATTTAACCGACGTTTATGCAAAAACATATCTCAAAGATATGATTAACCCAAAAAAACTCATCATTGTTTGAGACAAATCATTATCCAAATGAAATCATACCCTTATATTTCTAAAATGTCTCATAACACTATAACGTGCATTTTCCAAATGGTTTATAAAACCAATTACACCAAAAATTCATAAATAATCAAATAGACTAAATTTGTACAATAAATCATGAAAATGACACATTTTTTAGATGTGCTCATCAAAATGTCCAAAACTCCAAATATATGCATTTCATAAGATTTATCAACCCAAATTTACCAAATATGAAAAGTTTGTCAAATACTCAACACATTGATAAATACCAAGTAAACTCATTGTTACTTCAAAATACACATTTTGGCATGTACATAGTTTTCACAAAACAACTTGAACTCACATTGCTAGATTTAGGCTGAATCTAGGTTTTTACCCCAAACTTTGAGTTTTCTTGGTGAAAACTTGAATCCACAAGAAACACCTCATAACTTTTAGATCCAACACTTGCCAAGTGTTTCATTCACCTCCAAAGATCCAAAACCTAACACAAAATGGAAAAAAAAGAAGAAACTGTGAGTCCAGGTGTGTGGACAAAGCAGACAATATCTGGTATAGTTAACCTGGGATGTTACAGATGGTATCAGAGTCAGGAACCAGACTAGTGTGCCAACGAGGACGCTGGGCTCCGGGGGGGGGTGAATTATAAGATACCATATTGGTTAGGGAGGGGAACAAATGTTGCCTTATAAGGGACTTGATAACTCCTCTATCAGACGCGTTTTAAAACCGTAAGTCCAGGTGTGTGGACACAGAGGACAATATCTGGTATGATTACTTGGGATGTTACATTCACCGATCGTTTTCTCGGTCGTTCCTCGACAGTTTTCTCGGTCGTTCCTCGACTGTTTTCTCGGTCATTCCTCAATCATTTTTTCGTCCGTTCACCGACCATTTTCTCGATCGTTCCCGACCGTTTTCTCGTCCATTCCCCGACCGTTTTCTCGGTTGCTCATCTAAATTTATTTTATAAATAACACCGATTTTACGGGTGTTACAGTACGTATCGGTTGGAGTGGATCTAACTACATGGAGTGACGAATCAAAAGTGAGTTCCATATGATTTGAAGTTGGAATACATACAATAGTATATGTTTCAGTAGTGATCACCATATTTAGTCATTAAAATTTAATAATTAAAGAACCTCTTTGAGGAAAACATGCTCTTTCGTTGTGAAAAAATGATAAATAATTTAAGAACCTCTTTGATTTAGTATCACGTGTGATAACCTCTCTGATTTAGTATCACATATGTATTATATGTGATGAACTATAGTATCACATGTGATTGAGAGTGTTCTCATATTTTCGTAAATGTAGATGTTCTAGTTTGATATATATGTACATATAATCTGATGTGGTTTATTTTACAACCTATTCCATTTGTACAACCAATCATGGGCAGAGCCACAAGGCACCAGGAGGTGTAATGGCTTTCCCTTAAGTTTTTGTTAAATATGATAATAACTATTTTTTTTAAATGGTGGAAACTAGAGGCGGAGCCCTGTGGGAACAAATAGAGGCCAGCCCCCCCCCCCCCCGTTTTTTCTGCCGTCAAGAGGAGTAAGTTTCATCTCCATTTGTTTTTTTTTTTAATTTTTGGACTTGGGCCCCCCCCCCACTTAGTCCAATATGTATACGTTATATGTATATTCTAATATTCAGTTGTAACACCCTAAATTTTAAAGAAATAAAAATTCAAAAATTTCGCAATACGACGGCTATAAAACAATAAGCCTGGGTATATCAAACCTGTTATAAATAATCCCAAAGTATCATTCCGATAAAATGAGGGAACAAGTTACGACCTTAACAATTAATCAAATGAAGAATACACTAACAACCTAATAATCTAACTTAAATAAGAAAGATTAGTATCGGGTGTTGCTATTCTTCCAAAAGTGTGTCCGTTATCCCAAAAATACCGGTCTATACATCTCCCAAAAAGACCGCTCTTGACTTCAAGGCCATCCACTCAGTCCCGACGAACCCCATCGGAAACCTGACCTGTTATACATGTCATTTTAAGAAAAAGTGTTAGGCTAAAGCCTAGTGAGATCAAACATTTGCAGTTAAAATAATTGAACGTAAAAGTAAGTAAAGAAATCCATTAGTGACAATGATAATAATAATAATGCTCTTGAAATATAGCAATTACCTCTTGGGTTAACGGGGGAGACCCGCTTACTAACACAAATGACGGAACATAAAAGTAATCCATTTGATGAGTCAGTAAAACCAATACACAAATAAAGTACACGCAAGAGATGTCAGGCTCAGTGGCTTTAAACTTACACCCACGGAAACTCAAGTTCAACCCCGAAGGGCCCTTACGTCGAGATCCTCATCCAATATCGTAATACTTGAGCACGTATGACCTACTCTCCCAATCCGATGCCTAAACGTGCCTCGACGTGGAAAACTAGTCGTCCCAACGCCGGAATAACAATATAACAAATTACGGGGTCATGACTCCCAAATGCAACAATTAAGTCACATAATGCTCATAAGGTCAAATGAATGCATCAACATGTGATAATATGCATTAGACAAAATAAGAGGTAATTTTCACAAAGGCAACCCCCATTATTTACCAAAAACTCATTAGTTGAAACATCAATGACTATTAGCATAGCCTCACTCCCCAAAACATGATGAATCCCAAAAATATAAACTTATCAGCAGTTAACCACAAGATTATTATTTCAAAATTCATAAGTTGTACATGATTAAAACCATTCCTTGAAACCCATTTACCAAGTGAAAGTAAGCTACAGCAACACTTCCAAGTGTCATTAAACTTTATTCCATAGAATCATCATAAATCCCAAAATCTCCAAAAGTTAGACTTGGTATAAAATTCCACAAATCAAGTATATGAAAAAGGAGATGTTTAGGCATTTAAAACCCACATTTGACATGTATAAAGTTTTATAAAAGTGTAAGAACTCACCAAGTGGGTTTTGAAGAAAACCCAAAACCCTAGGTTTTGACCCTTGGTGAAGATGAAGATGAAGATGAAGCTTCCAAATCGACAACTTGGGTGATGCTCTTAACTCTAGAAATCAATGGAAGGAATGGTGGTTGGACCAAACCCTAAGTGGAGTAAATGAAGAGGGAGGGTTTTGAGAGGAAAGACTTGGAAGATAGAGATGGGAAATAATGAAATTTGGGGGAAAATTTCATTTTAACCCGTGTTGTTGCTTCTGACGACCAGCACGACCCGTGCTGATTTTGTGAAGGAAGTGGCACAACCCGTGCCAACCCTTCTGTGGTCCAGCACGACCCATTCCATCTTTGTGAAGGAAATGGCACGACCTGTGCGCCCTACATACCAGAATGCATGTCCCCTTTTTCTTCCTTTCTTCTTCTTCCTCGTTTTCTCTCAAAAAACCTTAAATCCCAACATAAGAAAAGTTCCAAAATGAGGTGAATGCTACAGAGATTCCCAGAATTCGGGGTGTTACATCAATCCATAATCAATAGAATTTCTAAGCCCATTATTAGTCCAAATCCATTTAGACTTAGTCAAAGATCCAACTCAAATCAAATTGAATCAGTGGTGTGGTGAACGGTGACCTGCACAACACCGCTGCACGAACTAAGTCTGAAGTCTCCTCCCTCCGGCCATCCAATCGATGTCGGCTGTCGGCCTGTCGCTCATCTCCAGTCTCATCCCTCCGCACTCTGCTTCTCTTCTCTGCTTCTCTACGTCGACAACCCCAAATCGCTAAATCCCAATTTGAAGTTTAACCTAATAACACCTGGGTATTTATGCTAAGTGATAACTGCTATTTTATTTTATAATGTATAATTTATGCTATGTGTATTTGGGATGAGCTATTTTTTGCTATTTTGCTATTTTGTGTTGGAGATGAGCTATTTTTGCTATTTTGTGTTGGAGAAGTAGCACTTGGTAATTGGTTGTCCCATGTTCTGAATGATGAATAAAAATTTATCTCAGATTGTTGTGCACTTGGGAACATGTTTTTTTTTCACAGGTGTTTTGCTTTTTGAGTTTGATTGATTATTTAAAATTGATTGATTAGATTTAACTGATTAATTGTTTAAATTCGTTGAAATTATTTGATTAGGTTTAACTGTTTAATTGTTTAAATTTGTTTGAAATTGTATGATTACTTTGATTGGGTTTTTATTTGTTTGATTGGATATTTGGGTCTTTATGAAATGTCTACCACTGAATTTAGGTTGTTTGATAGAACATAGAAGATTAGAAATAGATGTTGTTTGAACTTAGAAGTGGAGTTTAGGTTGCAAAAGAATTCCACTTTTATAGAAGCGGTCAAGTAGAGTTTATGTTGTTTGATTGCATTAACGTCATCACCCGATGTGTTTTTAGCCTAATTCACCGTTTCGAGGGATTTTATAGCTTTTTGTTTGATTTCGATGGATATTTAAGTTTATTTTTTTACCGCTTTCGAGGAACTTTTTCGGTTTTTTGGGTTGATTTCAAAAGTTCCTTTTGGTTTTTTGGTCGATTACAAGGTACGATTGCACATTCTTCAACTCTTGAATATCATACAGTGACACCTTTTAAAATGATATGGTTACACCTTTCATAAATGTAAAAATTTTAACTTTTCGGCGGAGAGATAATTAGGTGGCACATGCCACCGATGGCCCTTCTTTAGGTTCGTCCCTCTGTCCGGCCCCTGCGTTGTAAAGCTTGTGTTCCTCCCCTGGTGGAAACCAATGGTTTAGACATCTAAATTGGGTTTGGCCCTCTCTGACTTCTCATGCTTTCAACCCCTCTCTTAAGATTTTAGGATTTTTGTGGTTTCGAGTTAAAATTATGTGGTTTACCAAACACTTACTTAGTAAGCGTTTACCGGCAAGAGCACTACTTCTTGCCTTATCGGGTAACATTTTTCGGCCATCAGAATATATTTTTGATAAAACACCTTTTATTCAATAAGTGTTTATTGCGAAAGATTCTCTGTTCTTTCTATGTTTCTCACTGTTAACTCAACTTCTCACCGGAACCCAACTATATATATATATATATATATTGATGTTCCTCCTAGACATAAATCCTGTATCCACCCTTGCAACCAATGCAACCTCATCTTAACCGTCAATTAGTTCATCTAGGGCAAGCATTTGATGAGATGGAAAAGATACGTATTTATAGACCATCAGTTAAATAAAATAAAATCGATGATTTAGACCAGGATTGTATTGGTTGTATAATGTCATAAGTTGTATTTGAAACATGTTCTATATAATTTTTTTTCCCGATAAATATTTTATTGCAACTTTTTTATTTTAACCAAAAGTTTGCATTTTATATATAACTAATTACAATATTAATTTGAATCTTCAAAATGGAATTTTAGGTGCCGTTTGTTTTTTAAGAGGTCTAAAGTCTGAAGTCTTATTTTAGTTATGATTAATAAGAGGTAGTATGTAAAAAGGTCTGAATGATTCAGACTTAAGAGTCATTAAGAGGTTTAAAAAAAAAAAAAAAACAACCTCTTAGACTGCAAAACTCAGCCATTTGGCTGTCCTTCACGTGATCGATCAACTTCATGCTTTTGATGTCTTTCAAAGGAAACTTATTTTAGGCCGATTAGGGATAGTCTTTTTGCACCCCTATTTAAAATCTCTCTCATATACTAAGGGTTGTTTCACAGTTGCTGAATAGTTTGGTGCAAAATGATTAAGTGATCAAAATGATTAAGAGACTCTTATGATATAGTGTAAAATGAAATACGATTGTTTTTTAATTGTTTAAAATGAAATCAGGACTCTTAATGGTTAAGGAGGTTCGGGATACAAAATCATTCAGAGGGTTTTGAAACCATTAAGATGTAGACACTTTTTTTGCCAAACAAGATTCAACTCTTAACGATTCAGATGTTACCTCTTAATGGAACCATTAAAAATTAAACAAAAAGCCCCTAAATATCCCATCAATCAATTACTTTGTTTTATTTAGTATTCCTATTTATAATTTATTATTTTACTAGTTGTGTACCCGCGCAAAACGACGAGATACATCTTAATTTCGAGGTTGACAACTAAAACCCATAATCTTGATCATGTTTATCTCTATTTTATGTTCAAGTTGATTTTATTTTATTGTTTTTATATTGTTTTGACTTTGAGTTGAATAGTGGTTGTAACTTAATGCAACTCATAATTAACAAATAAAACCCGATATTAATTTTTTTTATATATAATCCATTATTATATAGTTTCCATATGTTTGAAATCTCATGATTTTAGAGGAGATTCCCAAAACCTCAATCAATTCCATAAATAAATTATCAAAAATTGTCAAAAATTCTCAATTCCATAAATAAATAAATTCTCAAAAATTCTCAATTCCATAAATAAATTCTCATTCATTTATTTATTAAATTATGTCAAATTTTGGGGTATTATAATAAAAATAAAATTTTAAATATAAAAAATCAAAAAAATAATTAAGAAAATCTAACACAATATTTAATGTTTATTTTATTAAAATAAATCGTATCTATTTAATATACAACTATTTAATGCTAATTACTTAAAATTTAAATAAAGAATGAAAATTTAAAATCTTTTCCTATTTAATGTCCAAAAGATTAGCATTCACATATTTAGGTTCTCCCCACCACAGCAATTGAATCTTTCTCTTCCAATTTCATCCAATTAACTAACGTAAATGGTCAAATTGAAACAACGGGACAAGGGGAAGAACAGTTATGGACACGTAAATCATCTCAACCCCTATTGACCATTTATATTGTATGATTAAATGACAAGTGAACATACAGTAAGTATTGATAAGGTTTGCGTACATCTTACCCCTTCAGACCCTACCTCTGGGTGGGATATATTGGGTTTGTTTGGTTTAGTTGATAGGATTGTAAGTCTACGTACGCAAGCAAAATATGAATCCATTTCATCAATCTAGTTTGGATAGCATATGATGAAATTCATCATCTAAGAAAAACCAAGACTACCCTAACCTCATTGTAGGTTAAGATGCTTGTTAATGCATGTTGAAACTGCCAAGTTTCTGTTAAAAAGAAAAAAAGAACTTGCAAATTGAAATGAAGGATACTATCTTGAAACCTGAATTGCGGGGTATAAATATCTTCACATTTGGGGCAGTGAATCTTTACATTGCTCTGGCGAGAAATGTCCGACTGGCCAAAAAGAAGACAGGGCTGCCCACAATAGTAGACTTTCGGGCATCTGCCAAATTTTGTGTTTCTGTACTTCTCCAGCTATTTCACAAAAGATTGACAATCTCGTATTAATTGCTATCGAAGTATAAACCTACCAACATAAGATTACAGTTCAAATTCTTACCATGGCACCCAATCCTTTAGTTGTCAAGATATATCTCACATGAATTAGACCATAAAGCATCTCTGCTGCTGACTCAATTTGTTCAATTTGTTCCTCTTAGAATATTTCATCTGCATATACAAACAACTTAATTCTCACATGCAACTTAGATAGGGAAGGATTTAGATGACAATACGAGCAATCATGATTATATATATATACATTTAAAAACATTATGGATCAGGTTCCAAACAATGTAAGATTATCAATAGAAGATGCAATCTAGATAAACATTGTAAATGATTTTTAGAGAAAATCTCAAGGGTAAGGGATAAAAGGGCGGGTGGGATTGAATTTGAGGGGAATGGTTTTAGATTTTGAATTTAGTACCAAAAAGTATTGGCGACATCTCCCAAATATCTTCCCAGCTACACATTCCTTCCCCTTTAGATCCTTCCCCCTTGAATAAGAGATTACATTGTCGAAGATTAGAATATTCACAAACAAAATTTTTTTTTAAAACTTCTTCCATTCCCAGAGTAAGTCAATTTTACGAAAAGGGATTGGCCCATAAAAAAGACTTTTTACTGCAAGGCAACTTACAAAACCTACCACTCTGCAATGCAAGATTGAGGCAACATAAAGAAATAATGTTTGTAACACCCGAAAATCTAAGGTGAGTATTTCCTTCGTTCCTTGACTTTTGGTTAACTTGAGAATCCCTTTGTGTGCCTAATATGAGATATACCAATCTGTTAATAGCATGTTCATCTGCAGATTTAGTTCCACTTCATGAATCTTAGAAAAGTCAAGTTTTGGTGTTGTAAGGGTATGGCGCGATAGTGCCACGCGATAGTGCCCTGGGCACAATCGCTGGTCACTATCGCTGGAGTGGTACCGTAGGTTCGGTGGTGGTCGCGATTGTGCCACCGCGATAGTGCCCTTGGCACAATCGCCAGGCACTATCGCCTGGGTTGTACCGAGAGTCGTAGAGTGGCGCGATAGTGACCCCGCGATAGTGCCATTGGCACAATCGCCAGGCACTATCGCCGGCGGGGTCTGAGAGTATAAAAATCCCACTCTGACCATTTTGACTTCACTTCTCATCTTAAATCGTTTTGGGGCCGACTTGGAGCTGGTTTAGGCGATTTTCTTCTACTTCTAAACCTACCAAACATTTATTGAAACCTTAGATTAGTTGGGGACATTTGTTGGTGGTTGAGGAAGCTTCAAGAGTCATCAAGTGAAGTATTTAAGGCACATTCAAGTTCCCATCCTCTCTTCCAAGTTTCTAGGGTTTTGTGTGAAACCCTAGATAGTGAGTTTCTTACCTTATTTTCAAATGAGATACATACTTTATATGCTTTCATGTCTAATGTGTCATTGTTATGATAAGATCTGATCACCTGATAAGTTGGACCTAACTATTAATTTTGGTGTTATTGGTATTTAGACTTGGATATGACTATGGACATGGATGAGGTTATTACTCTTGATGTTTTGAGCATGTTTATATATATATGTCTTGGTGAGCCATGGATTATATTGGGTATTTACATACCGTAGAGTTTTGTACCTAAGTATGTTTGGAATGGTTGTGGTCTTGTACATGCATCTTATGGGTATGAAGTGATGTATAGAGACGGACATTGTAAGTACACAGAACGAACCAGGAGTAAGTGCTAGGAGGATGTAGTCTTAGGTGCCACCATGATGGTATGCGCCTAGACCTCCGCCATTTGGAGTAATGCCTGGGAGGTAGTCTTCAAGTGTGTCGGGCCTTCGGGGTGTTGCTCAAGCGAGTGAACATCAAGGTACATTGACTCGAGGTAAAACTCACTGGTGTGATGGGTCTCCCCCATGATTGACCCCGTATGGACTTTGGTGTTGGAAGTGTCTTAATTGTTCATAACATGCTTTATATAATTATGTTATGTTTTGTGTAACTCACTAGACCCGTTTGGTCTAACACTTGATTGTTGGTATGTATCTCAGGTTCTAGCGGCGCGAGCGCCAAGGAGGCCTAGACGTCTTTAGTGGTGAGCTTGGGAGCATTTTTGGGATGCCAATATTGAAGACTATACCTTTGAACGTAGTTGACAACCTTTTGTAATCTTATGTCTAGTGAGGCTTAGATTAGAGTATTGTCATCTATTATTGCTTCTTATTACAAACTTGTAATCAGCTGGCATTTATGATCTTTTGGTATATGAGCTCATTGTCTTGGCAATTTACTTACCACATTTCCATGTTAGCGGAAATTTTTGTTAATCCCAATTTTTGGGGTGTTACAAGTTGGTATCAGAGCTCTAGTTTAAGTGAACTAGGTGTTGACCTTAGCATACCTAGACTTAGACTGGCAAAGCTTATAAAATCACTGTCCACTTGGGTAGAGCAATATTAGGAGGGGAGAGTACTGGAAATTCGGAATTACATTGATTGAGAATTATGATGATGATAACGAGGATTCTTGTGTAAAATATGTTCACAATCTCACTTGGCCAATGTTGTTCTGAATCTATGATTACGTGAGCATGTTTGAAGTTATTATTATGATGATTAATCCTTGTAGTAGTACGTATTTAATCGGTTATCTTTTAAAGAATTAACCGGTACCGCTCTGGTCAGGTGTGACAGTTCGTTATGGTGAACACGAGAAGTCGGGTCGGGGCGACCGACGAAGCTAATGAAGCAAGTGTAACCGCTCCAGGGATTACCCGACCGGTGAACGCGCCGATAGACCAAGTCATTCCACCGATACCCCCAATGCTAGAGGGTATCATAGACGCAGACCCCCAAGTGAACTTGGAAACCGAGGACCCAGTGCTTCAAGAAGCGGACCCCCAGTCGGTCCTACTAGCCAGCATAATGCAAATGATGAACTCCGCAATGGACAAGCGGGACGAGAAACTCCTGAAGGTTTTAGAAGACCGAGATGCAAGTAACCGTAGGCACGAGACGGTGGAGGACAATGCGGTTTTGGGATCGGGTGGTGCGGATAATGCCGCGGGTACCGAAGAGCATGCAGTCAGGGCTGATAGAGGAAAGGAAATGGGCTGTTCTTTCAAGACTTTTCTGTGTAGTCGAGCTCCAGAATTCTCGGGAACAACTGATCCGCTGGCTTGCATCAAATGGATCCAAGATGTAAAGATGGCTTTCGAGTCAAGTGAGTGCGCAGACGCTCAGCGAGTCAAATTTGCCTCTCAACTGCTTAGAGGGGATGCTCTGAGCTGGTGGAACATCACCCGACGGGCGCTCACACCGGAGATCTTGGCCAAGCTTCCTTGGCCGGCATTCAAGAAGAAGATCATGGAGAAATACTGCAACGAGAGAGCCCTCGACAAAATAGAGGAAGAGTTCAAGAATCTGAAGAAGGGGAATCTGTCGTTCGCGGATTATGCTAAACAATTCTTGGACAAGCTCAGCATCGTCGAACACTTGGCAACAGATGAGAAGTCCAAAATAAAAGCCTTTGTGAGGGGACTACCGGCAGATATGAAGACGGGCGTGCGGAACGCTCATAAGGCTACGTTACAAGAAGTGATAGAGGAGTCTCAACTGGTGGAAGATGACCTAATTCAAGAGAAAGAGGAGCAGAAAGTTCAAGGCGAGAAGCGTAAATGGGAGGGGCCAACCGGGCCCGCGCGACCTTCCAAACCCTTTAACGGAGGGAGGAACACTGACCAGCGACGAGAGGCGAGGTGGTGCCCCAAGTGTAGAAGTAAGCACTACGGGCCATGTAATCCGAGGCCGTTTTCGGGAGCCTCGGGATGCTTTAAGTGTGGACAAAAGGACCACATGAGTCGGGATTGCCCCTCGCGGGGAGTTTGTTATGAGTGTCGGGAGCCGGGGCACATCAAACGCGATTGCCCTAAGCTAGCAAGGGGTAACCAAGGGGCATCAAGCGGGATTCCGTCAAGGAAAGAAGTTCCTCCGAAGGCGCCAAGTCGGGCCTTTCAAATGTCGGCTAGCGAGGCAAGAGAAGCGGCGGACGTAGTGTCGGGTACGTTTCTAGTGAACTCTCTACCTACCCGTGTTTTATTCGATTCTGGTGCGAACCGATCTTTTGTGTCTACCTCTTTTTGCAAGAACCTCCCTACTCCTTGTAGTTTGTTGAATGATGCTCTAGTGGTAGAAGTAGCAAATGGGGACCATTTGGTTGTTCGGAGTTGTTATGTAGGGTGTACCCTAGAGTTAGGTGGGGAGCTCTTTGCTATAGATTTGTTATCGACCGATATTGGAGGATTTGATGTAATAGTGGGAATGGATTGGTTAGCTAAGCACGATGCCGACATATTTTGTTCTAAAAAGTTGATTCGGGTACCCTTGCCTAAAGGGGGTGAAGTGTTGGTGTACGGAGAAAAGAGCCGAAGAACCAATACAATTATATCGTCACTCAAAGCACGTAAGAAACTAGCCAAAGGATGTGAGTCATACTTAGCCTACGTGGTCGACGCGAAACTGGAAAAGAAGATGTTGGAAGAAGTGGAAGTGGTGTGCGACTACCCGGATGTTTTCCCGGACGACCTACCCGGACTTCCACCGGAACGGCAAGTAGAGTTCCACATCGACCTTACCCCGGGGGCTGCCCCAATCGCTCGTGCTCCTTACCGCTTAGCCCCGACAGAAATGCGAGAAATGATGACGCAACTCCAAGAGTTATTGGAGAAAGGATTCATACGACCGAGCTCGTCGCCTTGGGGAGCGCCGGTGTTATTCGTGAAGAAGAAGGATGGGTCTATGCGTATGTGTATAGACTATCGTGAACTCAACAAAGTCACCATAAAGAATAAATATCCGCTACCCCGGATCGACGATCTCTTCGATCAACTTCAAGGCGCGGGGTGTTTCTCTAAGATAGACTTGCGATCCGGTTACCATCAAGTGCGCGTGAAAGGGAGCGATATACCGAAGACGGCGTTTCGGACAAGGTACGGTCACTACGAGTTTTTAGTCATGCCATTCGGGTTGACTAATGCTCCGGCCGTGTTCATGGACCTAATGAATCGAGTATGCCGACCCTTCCTAGATAAGTCGGTCATAGTCTTTATCGACGACATCTTGATCTACTCGCGAGATGAGGAAAAGCATCGACAACATTTGCGGGAAGTTTTAGAGATCCTTAGACGAGAAAAGTTATTCGCCAAATTCTCAAAGTGCGAATTCTGGTTACAAGAAGTGCAATTCTTGGGCCACGTGGTGTCAAAGGATGGAGTAAAGGTGGACCCGGCTAAGATCGAGGCAATGATGAATTGGAAACCACCGACGAGTCCAACGGAGATAAGGAGCTTCTTGGGTCTAGCCGGTTACTACCGGCGGTTCATCCAAGATTTTTCAAGGATTGCGTCTCCACTCACGTCTCTAACAAGGAAGAATGTGGAGTTCTCATGGACCGAGGCACAAGAGCAAGCGTTCCGAACCCTCCAGAAGAGATTATGCGAAGCACCGGTTCTATCCTTGCCCGAAGGATCCGAAGATTTTGTGGTTTATAGCGACGCCTCCAAGCTTGGGCTCGGATGTGTTTTGATGCAAAGGGGAAAAGTGATCGCTTATGCATCGCGACAACTCAAGGATTCCGAGAAGAATTACCCCACGCATGACCTAGAGTTAGCGGCGGTGGTTTTTGCCTTAAAGTTATGGCGGCACTACCTTTATGGGACGAAGTGTACATTGTTCACCGACCATAAAAGTTTGAAGTACATCTTTGACCAAAAGGAGCTCAACATGCGGCAAAGGAGATGGTTGGAACTTTTGAAGGACTACGATTGTGAATTGCTTTACCACCCCGGTAAAGCCAATGTGGTAGCGGATGCCTTGAGCCGAAAGAGCTACGGAGGGGAAAGTAAAGTGACGTTTGCTAAAATTGAAGTAATATCAAGTCTTATGGAAGACATCAAGAAGAGTCAAGCCGAAGCACTTTACGAGGAAAATCTCAAGGACGAAATCATGGTGAAACACAAGGATTTATTATCGGAGGATAGCCGCGGTCTCAAGTTATTCCAAGGGAGGATTTGGGTGCCGAAAATCGGGGGAAACCGCGAGTTGCTCTTGACGGAAGCACACAAGTCAAAGTACTCCATACATCCTGGTAGCACCAAGATGTATAGAGATTTGAGACTTCATTATTGGTGGCCGGTAATGAAGCTCGACGTGGCGAATTATGTGGAAAGGTGCGTCACATGCCTTCAAGTTAAAGCGGAGCATCAAAGACCTTACGGGAGTTTGCAACCGTTAACCATTCCGGAGTGGAAGTGGGAGCACATCACGACGGATTTCGTCACGAAATTGCCGAAGACCCTAAGAGGACATGATACCATTTGGGTGGTAGTGGATAGACTTACCAAGAGTGCTCATTTCTTGGCAATGAGGGAAACGCTACCAATGGACAGACTCGCAAAGCTATACATTGACGAAGTGGTGTCTCGGCACGGCGTTCCGTTATCTATAGTCTCGGATAGAGATAGTAGGTTTACTTCCAAGTTTTGGGAAGGATTTCAAAGGGAGTTGGGCACGAAGGTTAAGTTGAGCACGGCGTATCACCCTCAAACGGACGGGCAAAGTGAGAGGACGATCCAAACGCTCGAGGACATGCTTCGATCGTGTTTCATAGATTTTGGGGGAACTTGGGACTCACACCTACCGTAAGTAGAGTTCGCTTACAATAACAATTACCATTCGAGTATCGGAATGGCTCCGTTCGAGGCGCTTTACGGACGGAAATGTAGGACCCCGGTATGTTGGCTCGAGGCGGGAGAAAAACAATTTGCGGGACCGGAGATTGTGCAAGCAACGTCGGATAAAGTAAAAGGTATTCGAGAGCGATTAAAGGCGGCTCAAGACCGACAAAAGAGTTATGCGGACAAAAAGCGAAGACCGGTGGACTTCCAAGTTGGAGACCGGGTTATGTTGAAGGTATCACCGTGGAAGGGGATCATCCGTTTCGGGAAGCGCGGGAAGCTTAGCCCCCGTTTCCTTGGACCCTTCACGATTTTAGAGAAGATCGGACTCCAAGCTTATCGGTTGGATCTACCGCCGGAGATGGACGGAATCCATCCCACCTTCCATGTTTGCTATCTTCGCAAGTGTTTGGCCGAAGAGGAAAGTGTTATTCCGTTGACGGAAATCCGGGTGGACAACGGAAACCGATGTGTAGAAGAGCCGGAAGCTATTCTAGAGTCAAAGACGAAACAACTGCGACGTAAAGAAGTAACGATGGTGAAGGTTCAATGGAAACACCATCGGGGCACTAACGTGACCTGGGAATCGGAGGAGGACATGAAGAAAAGATATCCGCATCTATTTTCGTAGATAAGATTTCGGGGGCGAAATCCCCATTAGGTGGGGAGGATTGTAACACCCGAAAATCTAAGGTGAGTATTTCCTTTGTTCCTTGACTTTTGGTTAACTTGAGAATCCCTTTGTGTGCCTAATATGAGATATACCAATCTGTTAATAGCATGTTCATCTGCAGATTTAGTTCCACTTCATGAATCTTAGAAAAGTCAAGTTTTGGTGTTGTAAGGGTATGGCGCGATAGTGCCACGCGATAGTGCCCTGGGCACAATCGCTGGTCACTATCGCTGGAGTGGTACCGTAGGTTCGGTGGTGGTCGCGATTGTGCCACCGCGATAGTGCCCTTGGCACAATCGCCAGGCACTATCGCCTGGGTTGTACCGAGAGTCGTAGAGTGGCGCGATAGTGACCCCGCGATAGTGCCATTGGCACAATCGCCAGGCACTATCGCCGGCGGGGTCTGAGAGTATAAAAATCCCACTCTGACCATTTTGACTTCACTTCTCATCTTAAATCGTTTTGGGGCCGACTTGGAGCTGGTTTAGGCGATTTTCTTCTACTTCTAAACCTACCAAACATTTATTGAAACCTTAGATTAGTTGGGGACATTTGTTGGTGGTTGAGGAAGCTTCAAGAGTCATCAAGTGAAGTATTTAAGGCACATTCAAGTTCTCATCCTCTCTTCCAAGTTTCTAGGGTTTTGTGTGAAACCCTAGATAGTGAGTTTCTTACCTTATTTTCAAATGAGATACATACTTTATATGCTTTCATGTCTAATGTGTCATTGTTATGATAAGATCTGATCACCTGATAAGTTGGACCTAACTATTAATTTTGGTGTTATTGGTATTTAGACTTGGATATGACTATGGACATGGATGAGGTTATTACTCTTGATGTTTTGAGCATGTTTATATATATATATGTCTTGGTGAGCCATGGATTATATTGGGTATTTACATACCGTAGAGTTTTGTACCTAAGTATGTTTGGAATGGTTGTGGTCTTGTACATGCATCTTATGGGTATGAAGTGATGTATAGAGACGGACATTGTAAGTACACAGAACGAACCAGGAGTAAGTGCTAGGAGGATGTAGTCTTAGGTGCCACCATGATGGTATGCGCCTAGACCTCCGCCATTTGGAGTAATGCCTGGGAGGTAGTCTTCAAGTGTGCCGGGCCTTCGGGGTGTTGCTCAAGCGAGTGAACATCAAGGTACATTGACTCGAGGTAAAACTCACTGGTGTGATGGGTCTCCCCCATGATTGACCCCGTATGGACTTTGGTGTTGGAAGTGTCTTAATTGTTCATAACATGCTTTATATAATTATGTTATGTTTTGTGTAACTCACTAGACCCGTTTGGTCTAACACTTGATTGTTGGTATGTATCTCAGGTTCTAGCGGCGCGAGCGCCAAGGAGGCCTAGACGTCTTTAGTGGTGAGCTTGGGAGCATTTTTGGGATGCCAATATTGAAGACTATACCTTTGAACGTAGTTGACAACCTTTTGTAATCTTATGTCTAGTGAGGCCTAGATTAGAGTATTGTCATCTATTATTGCTTCTTATTACAAACTTGTAATCAACTAGCATTTATGATCTTTTGGTATATGAGCTCATTGTCTTGGCAATTTACTTACCACATTTCCATGTTAGCGGAAATTTTTGTTAATCCCAATTTTTGGGGTGTTACAATGTTGAACAAAGTTCTTTTTACCAAACTCTTAATAAGATAGTAAAGATAATAATATACAATTTAGAAGCCTTAACAAAGAACTTACATGCTAAATAATTGGTTCCGACTTGTAGAAAGCTCTAAGCTTGTCGTCCAAAATGTCGTCCCTAAAAGCCTGTAAAATAGATAACATGTGTTAAGACACTCAATTAGATTTGTGTATTGATAATTAAAAAGACCATTTGACAACTTCCACATAAACCAGAAATCAAGTTAGCTTCCTAAAATATGTGTAAATTCTTCAATATATTTCTAATAATCGGTGAACGCTTCACCTTATTATTCAGAATAGAAGATTCACAACTGAAAATGGAGAAACACAAGAAATTTAAGTAATTCAGCATTAAACTTGAAATTTAAGTGGTTGTATGTACATGCATTAAACTTGAAATTTAAGTAATTCAGCATTAAGTACCTATACTAAATGCTTTATAACATGTTTTTAAGAGTTTTAAGACACGATGCTTTATAATATAGTATAGATAGATACTTAAATGTCTTCATTACCTTCTTTTATCTATATATATACTTAAGGGTTTCTTCTGCATTTGTGTCAACTGGACTTACACAAGCTACCCAAAAAACAGAAAACATAAAAGTGTGTTTAATTTCCCTCGTTGTAAGCTCATTGAAGCTACAAAACATAAAAACAAGTTGAAATCTTACACACGTGATCCATCAAATTTCCCTCGTCTTAAGCTCATTTCAAATATGTTTAAAGCCTACAGCAAAAGGTCAGGAAAGAAAAGAGAGATAAAATTAAGGGCAAGTAATTTCCAGAGTCGGCTAATAGTGCCACCATGAGTTTTCTATTTTACTTACAGGCACCCATGTCCCAACAAGAATTTTTGCACCTGCAGCAACTAAAGATTTTGCAATAGCCCAACCATATCCATTGTCATCAGTGACACCAGCAATAAATGCCCTTTTGCCTTCACATAAGAATTTGAATTGAGCAAGAAGTTACATTGCATCAACTCTTTAAAATGGCACAACCCCCTGCCTATGAATCTATATTTACAAGCTACAAAACCAGAATCTCATTCATTAAATAGAAATCAGTTTGCACTTCCATTTAAACAGATGACATAATCAATAGGTTCAACCAGCCATGGTAAAGAAACCTGTAAAGAAAAGGATCAAACCTTTCAAATCAATGGACAGTTGGGATGCAGGTTTGCTTTCAGAAGCTTCAGACATTGATCTTGACTCAATTGGTCGTTCCACATATGAAGACATTGTATCCTTTTATAGTAAATGGGTCTCATAGTAACAGGAAACAGGTACTTTTTTTACAAACCAAAAAACTATGCAACAAGAAAATGGAGCAACAAAATGATGTAAATAACAATGGTCAAGAGAATGGTTATGAATTTACCAGGTTCATTTCAATGAAGAAAGGTCCATTGAGGGGTAGATGGGCATACAATAATTGCGCAAAATTATGTGTTCTACATACTAAAAACAACTTGGGTGCTCCATATCATAAAAAAATACCTAGCAGATCAGAAAATATGTTGAACCCATCTTACTAATGTACAAGGCGATGAAATTGAAAATCTTAAACGCATGTACAGATTCAAAGAAGAAACAGAAAAAGAAGTGATCAGAATCGCACAATAATAGGCGTGATTCATGTAGCAAAGTGATCAGATCTCAATGGAACTTTTTAGCTAACCATTGAATTGGAATTTTCGCGTAAGAGCTTCTCCTTCACAACTCCCTGTGAATTTTCGGTCACAAAAGGAAGACATTAATCAAGTAAACGATTGCAAATTTGTGCAAACATATGGTTAGCTAAAGGATTCAGATATGAAACTTAATCTAATTTCGACAACTTCAATTGGAATTTGGAAACCCTAATTTGGTCGAATACACATACCTGAGCAGGAATACTAACCATGGTCTGCGGCGGAGATGAGAGAGCCGAATGGTGGCAAGCAGCGGCGGCGGCGGACTTCTGGTCGGCTGGTGGTCGTCGTCGAACCGACAAGCTTCATCAATAGAACAGCTAGCGAACTAAATACGTCTTCAGCCTACAAAAATCGGAAATGTAGTAGAGAAATACAAACATATTACACTTGTTCGTTGAATTTGTGAAGCTTTTGGAAGACAATTACCTCGAGCAAACCGATTTTAGTCTGAATTGTGGTACGACTAGGGTTTGGAAGTCTGTTATTGAAGCAAGAAGAAGGGAACGATTGGGGAGAGGGGTAATAATGGATGTGAGATACTGCTTGGATAGGTTGTACCAAAGCATTAAGAAATTGTAAATTAAGTAATTGGCTTTAATTAGTTGTAACTTGTGCTTAAAATGTTGTAATTAAGAGTTTTTATGTATTTTTTATAATATAGTATAGATTAGAATAATCAATTGCTTTATTTTATTATTTTATTTAATATTAGTAATAGTATTATTATTTTACAATTTATTATTTTATTAGAATAGTATTTATTTAGTATATTACTTCTTAGTTGTTTTTTATTTTTTTTATCTATTAACTTTAGATTATTTAAAGATTTATTCATACTTTTTTCTTATAATTACAATTAAGCATAGAGAGAGTGTTCAATGGAAAACCGATGAATACTCCGATAACCTTTAATCTGGACGGTATGCATTTGTGCATACAAGTAAATTAAGTTGTTTTTTGGTTTTTATGTACATGTGCATTATACACTTGTGCATTATGCACTTGTGCATATGCACGTGTACATGTTACAAATTATTTGTATGCATAAGTGCATAACGTCCAGATGAAGCGCTATCACCTACCAGAGTGTTCCTCAGTTTTCCGTTTTTTTTAGATTTTTCCCTGAACCTGATCCTAGAAAAGTATGTATGTTATTGACTTTTAATTATTTTATAGGACGTTTTTTAGAAGTGTTCTATAAACATATCTTTTTATAGGACATCTTTTAAATAATGTCTTATATAATAGTTAATAAGACAATTTATTTGAAAATGTTCCTAAAAAACTTGTTACGACACCCAAATGCGTTATATAAACTTATTATAACACTTTTAGATATGACATTTTTTTTGTTTTTCTTTTATAAACTTAATTCCTATAAAATACTCTAGTAGGACACTTAGTTATTTCAGGTATCCGGTAAACCCTTTGTAGTGATAGCAGGGTGGACTGTGGAGTAGACTGTAGTGGCAAGTATGGCGTACTGACTGTAGGAGTGTGCAAAATCTGAACCGAAAATAAGATGTTTGTACAAAACCCGAATATCCTAAATATTCTTTGATAATTTTTTGATGGTAACTTTCGACGACTTTTTGAAGGAATACAAAAATCTAGGAAAATTATTTTTCTTGAAATTGTTTTCGACGTATCCCACGACGAGGTAGCTCATCAATATTCCATCAAAACCCCTTCAAAATATTTAGCTGATTTTCGACGGACTTTCTACTATCCAAAAGTCATCTATGTTCCGTCTAAAGTTTTGAGGAAAAAAATTATACGATTTTTCCTGTAAAATCCATCAAAAATCTGTCGCAAATTTTAGAAACGTGATCACATTTTATTCGAAGCAATAAAAAAACTCATAAAAAATAGAAAATAGTATTTAGTAATGAATAATTTATTAGATTTTAAATTACAAGTATTTATTACGTATATACAATTTTTATAAACAATATAACGTATTTATCGCAATATACAAAATATTATATTAAAATAATGTTTTATTTTTATTTTCGATATAAAACATAATTATTTCTTTCGTTTTTTAAAATATTAGTAAATATCTAGAAAATTTTTAAAATTAAATAATATTCAAAGGAGGTCAAATCAAAGTTAAAAGTCATAATTTGCATCCCATCAAATTAAATATTTATTTGCACCCGCCTAAAAATGAATGTTTTCTTTCTGACTTGATCATTAAACTATTAAGCTAAAATAACTATATGAAATAAGTTAGAATTCTCACTTGTCCTTATTAATTAAGGTATTATTTGGTAAAAATAAGTTTAAATACATGTTTAGATAGACATAAACTAGATTTTTGATAAGTTACTTGGATTAGCTTATAAGAAGTTTTTTTGTGATTATTCTAATTATTTTTAATGGCAAGTTAACACACACACGTTCCGGGGTATCCGGACTCCCACTGAAGGTGCCACCCGACTAATCCCCGTCGACCCCGACCCGACCCAATTAAGGGGTACACGGGGCCCATGATCTGGAATATCGCCGCATTGTCCACCGCAGGGTTCGAACCCTGATAGTCAGGGATACCATCCACTGACCCCCTCAGGATGTTTTCATTAATATTCACTAGAAACGTACTCGCGCAATGCAGCGAGATACATCACGATTTTAATGTTTCATTTTATTTTTTTGTCGATTTACAGTACGATTTTGGATGGTTTTGAGAAAGTGATAATGTTTTTTTTTATAAATTTGTTTAATTTAGACTTAATAATATAATGTTTTTATATAAAAAAATTAAGTATTTTGTTAGAATTCAATGATTATCTTATATATTTTAATGACATCTAGAAAAAATAACCAATTACATATTTAATAATATAATTAAAACAAAATTATAGTAATATAATATATTAATTAATAGTGATACATGGAAATGTTTGCATAAAAGGAAGACTTTGCACATACCAAATTGATGAGTGTTAGAAGTCTGCAGTAGTAATATGTATCTTGTGCTTTGATACTTGTAAATTAAGAGATTTTTAAAATCTTGCATAAAATGATGGTACCTTATGCCTAATAATTTGTATTTAAGAGTTTTTTATCCGTGCTTTATAATATAGTATAGATTATTATATATTAACTATTAATTATAAATAAATATTAATTATTAAAATTTATTATTATTAATTAAAAATATTAATTATTATTATCTGAAAATTATAACATAAATTTTAATTATATATTGATATTAATTTTTAATTATTTAGAATTATTGATAATTATATCAAAAAAAAATTTAATATTGATCAATATATTCTAGTTATCAATTGTTATTATTTTGTTAAGTATTATTTGATTATTTTTTCCATATTATATGTAATGGTTATTTAAAATTATAAGTTAATGTAGATTTTTTTTTTAAATTTAGTTTAAAATTCAAAATTCAAAATATATATAATAATAAATTTCAATTTTTTAATTAACATACTATGTTATTTACTACCTTATTTGTATTAATTAATATATTATATTATTAAATATTGTAATTGATTTTTTTTCAGATGTCCTTTTTAGTAAATTTACATGTTTATAAGCTAGTTTTTTTTGTCAAACGTGACTTTAATCAGCTAAAGTATCAGCCACTAGCTAGCTTATCAGCTAGTTTGCCAAACATAGCCTAAGTCATTGCAAACAAACTAAAAACAGGAATGTCCATAAATAATTCAAGCATCTTTTTTGTCACCTTCAAACCTATTGGTCTCAAGTCTCTTACATAGACAGATTTATACAAATAGACAACTTAATTCATACATAATTTAATATAAAAAAAAGTAAACAATGATATTTTGATGTTTGTGTTCTATTTAATTATCTTTTGTAAAATTGACACGTATATTAGTTATTTAATTATTCTTCAACATGCTATAAATTATTCATGACATATTCATTTTAATCTATAAATTTTTATTCTATTTTCGTGGGTATTGTTTTCGACTTTAACTTTTGTATTTAACTCTTTTTAACTTAAGGAAAAAGATACTGAAAACTACCGAATTAAGTTTGGCCAAAATTTCAAATAGACAATAAATTAGGGGTGATTGTGGCGCGGTTTAAGACAAAACCGTGAACTGTACCGCATATGCGGTTTGAACAATTTTTCAAACCGTAATGTGTGGTGCAGTTCGTTTTGTACCTAATACACACTTTACACCTATAATTCAATAATTATAAGATTAAAAATTCATTTTGAAATCAACAATAACATGATCGTAGTCTAAAAAATAAAAATATTCAACACGTTCGATTCCTAAATACATATTACATAAATATTGTAATT
Source organism: Arctium lappa (assembly GCA_023525745.1). Taxonomy (NCBI): domain Eukaryota; kingdom Viridiplantae; phylum Streptophyta; class Magnoliopsida; order Asterales; family Asteraceae; genus Arctium; species Arctium lappa. Next base: position 11,123,834 of record CM042056.1, on the reverse strand, counting down.
ATTCTATATATTCATATAAGTGTGTGTAATATATAAAATTAAAAATATATACATATATAATGTGCAATGCGGTTTGAACCGCAGTTTGATAACTCAAAACCGCACCGCGTAATGCGGTTTGGTAAAAATGCAAACCGCAAACCGTACCGCCGAAATTCTAAACCGCGCTTTTGTGGTGTGGTGTGAGTGGTTTAGATGAACAACCCTACAATAAACTAAGAACTTATTGAAAACAGGTTAATCAATATAATTTATACAAATTCTGACTAAAATAATTAAAAATAATTTTTTTTGGTAATCGTGGGTTTCCGAATCAGCTTACGTGCACCAACTAATCTCCAAGCGATCACGAATGGCTTGGATTCATCGCAGGACGCACCATCTAATCCCCCGAATGACCATGAATGACCTGAAATTATCGCAGGTGAAACTCCATAAATATTCATGATACATTTTAGATTTTTACAATAGTTAGTAAAATCTTCTATTACAATTATAGATCAAAAATCATTTCAATGATTGAGAGTCTCAATCAAGAAGGTAGAAATGAAGAACACCAAACCCTATAATTGAGAATCAAAATTAAAATTAAATAAAAAATATTGGATTAATTCTTCTGAACCAATCCACATACATATATATTATCATCATATCCCACTTTTAATTATTTGTTTATTATTTTCGACAATACAAAAATAAAAAATTACGAATTTAACTCTGCTACCTTCTTTATTTTATGTATTCAATTATTTCTCATTTTTTTCATTACGTCTTGGTTATTAATTAATTTTATTTAAGCATTTTATACGTGAGATTTTAACAACCAATCTCTATGTTTCAAGAAAAATTAGTTCATTTTAATTATGAAAATTTGGATGTATTTTTCTAAATGAATCTCTAAATTTAAACTTTAAAGTTTTTAATTCGTAATTCTTTCTACATCTATAAATTACACCCAAAGAAATACTTCTTTTATTATCATCAGTTTTCTAATTAAAGAAATATTAATCATATCACATTTAAAAATCAAAATTAGGATTAATTTCAAGGCAATATATAATAACAATATTATTTTTAAAGGGAGTATATTTCAATAGAGAAAATTTACCGCATTTCCAGTTTTTTACCTCTGTAATGTTTTTACAACACAAAAAATGATGATTAATTAAATTTGTGAATTTAGAGTTGTCATTAATTAGTAAATAACAACTATTTAAAAACATTATTCAACACATAGTCTGTATAAAAAATAATGACACACGCAATGAGTTAATGTTTGATGAGCATATAGATATATAAATAAAGAGAAAATTATATAATATTTTAAACATATATCATCTAATTTATCATACAATAAGATAGCATTAGCGGGTTCATTTTCTATTTTGTTCACAAATAGTGTGCTTTAAGAATTTTTTTCTTATAGAATTGAAAATTATAACAAAATATACAAATCTAATATGAATTAAAAGTTAGTTTGTGTTAAAAAAAATATGTACATCCATTATCAATTACACAATTAATTAATAAATTTAATTAATTTACAAAATAAAATGATGAAAACTTAAAGAAAATGAAATAAGGGAGCTATAAGGGGTGAATCAAATAACATTATCTATACTATCTATATCTATACTATATTATAAAACGGTATAAAAAACTCTTAATTACAACATTTTAAGCACAAGTTATAACTAATTAAAGTCAATTACTTAATTTACAACTTCTTAATACTTTGGTACAACCTTTCTAAGCACAGTATCTCACATAATCATCTATTTGTGGAATGGATACCCATTTATTAATATAACTATTTGTTTTTTTGGTGGAGAATTTTATAAAATAGATTTTATATTAGAATAATCTATTTTAAATGTAGATTTTACATTTAAATCTATATTAATGAGATGTAATATAAAATCTTTTTTCTTCCGTATTTTTTTATATTACATCTCATAATGATTTTTCCATATTTTATTTTATAAAATCTTTTTACACAATGAGATGTACTATAAACTCTTTTTTCTTCCGTATTTTTTTTTTTTTTTGCATAAAATCTATTTTTTTTATAAAATCTACACGTATTTTATATTCGCATAATATAAAATCTACACGTATTTTTTTTGATAATATAAAATCTACACATTTTTTTCACGAGCATTAAAAGAAGAAAAAAGAAGATTGATATGAATTAAAAATAAAAAATAACGAGATACACTAATAAATTATCATATTCTTTAAAATAAAAATATTCCGCAATTCTTTCCAAATTAACCAAATGTAAAGAAAATAAAATAGAAACGATGTAAATATAAAAATATTCTTCCATATTTTTAATATATTTACATTTAAATGTAAAATCGAAAATGAAAATAAAAGATTTTAAAATATTCTCTACATTCACTATAAATATATATAGCTTCTCTATGTATAATCCGAGTACAAGAGGAAGACGAACGGTCGGGTGTCAATGGCGGAACCTGCAACTGAACAAAAGGTATTCCACTATATTTTTGTTTCTTTGAAAAACTATTTTTATATTTTATTTTATTTTATTTTATTTACTGAGGATTTTTTATATTTTTCAAAACCCACAATCACAGCACAAACTCATAACAACACACGATTAAAAATATATGCAAGTTAACCACTTATGAAAATACATTCGTTTTTCATATTGTATTTCATTAACTGTTAACAGAGAAATTACGTTTCATTTTAACTCGGTTCAATATTCCAACAAAAAATTTATCCTCCCGTGCAATGCACGAGCCCAACACTAGTATTATAAAACATTTATAAAAAACTCTTAACAACAATTGTTAAAGCTTAATGTATCGCTATTTAAACTATTAAATATTTATTAACTTTCAATCCTTATCTCTAACCACTTTAACTCCCCTAAAATTACTCTCCACTTCAACTCCCCTAAAATTACTCTCCGCATAACTAAAGACAAGATAAAAATCAAAATTTAAATAAAAATCTAAAATATAATTAAGAAAATCTAACATAATATTCAATGTTTATTTTATAAAAAAATTATATTATTAAACCTAAAAAAACATTATTATTAAACTATTGAAGAAACTTTTAAAAACAAGCCTTTATACATTAAATATTATTTATTGATACACATTACTTACAATTCTAAATTACAAGTCATGATGCATGAGTACAAATTTCTAAAACTATATGTTTGAATTCATAACTAACTGATATACATAATCAAAATATGGTAAACATCTCAATTTAAATATAAAGAATTTAAAATATATAAGATAATCATTTAATTATAACAAAATACTTAATTTTCTTATATAAAAAACATTATATTATTAGTCTTAAATTAAACAAAATTAAAAAAAAAAAACTATTGTCACTCTCTCAAAACCATCCAAAATCGTACTGTAAATCGATAAAAAAACAAAAAATAAAAAAAAACATTAAAATTGTAATGTATCTCGTTGCATTAGACGAATACACTTCTAGTATAGTTAAGTTGTCATCAACAATTAACGAAGCTTAATATAAACTAAAGTACCTTAAAATATTATAATTAAAATAATATAACTTAATTAAGTATATGAATATACAATAATTAATTATAAAACAGCTCCAATCTATATTAGAAGAGTCATTGTCTTCTAGTTACTACTTGAAAGTTAGGAATTTTAAATACATAGTTTTCCTCTCACACGCCACGGTTAAAATAAATAATACAAAGTTTGTAAAGTTAGCGTAACTTACAATAAAACTCAAGTGTTTTAGAGATTCTTTAAAGTGATCGTCAGCTTGAGTACTGTAAAGTCATTGGGGAATTTTTCTGACTATTCTCCAGAACCTCTAGAATTAGTCGAGATGCACACAAGTTGATTCTGACATTCAAGGTTAACAAAAAAAAAAGTAATACAGGTCACTTGGGTTGTAACATATTGGTTAATGTTCAGGAGATGCGGTGGAGATTTATCTTATTTAGGTTTGAATCCAAATGCTACCAAAACTTTTGCGGCTATGGAGGTTCACCTGCATGACTGCAAATCATTCGTGGTCATCCAAAGGATTAGTTAATGCACACAAATTGGTCCAGATACTTACAATTTTCCGAAAAAGAAAAATAAGCAATACAAATATTTTTTATAATTTTGAATCAATGGTAGCTTCAATCTTTTGGTCAAAAGCTAATATTTTTAATTATATTTTTATAATAAAAATATAGATTAAATGGTTAAATATTGATTAATTAAATATTATGGATAAAATACGATATTAGACAATTTAATGTGATTATACACATCATTTCTAAATTAGATTTTAATAAAAAAAAAACATCTATACTATATAATGAAAATTCTAAAATGGTTATACGGTTATTGTACAATCTTTTGTACAATAATATTTACCACCCTTAATCTTTTGTACAATAACATTTACTACCCTTATAACGTTACATTTACCACCCTTACAATTACTTATTTAATTTATTTTATATCCCTTACTTTTTCATTTTTCATTTTACACCATTATCATATTAACACAAATAATCGTATATGAACAAAAAATGCAATGAAAAAATACGTTTCTTTTTTTACAAATTATACCATTATAATCGTCTCGTCAATACCTTCAAAACGAGCCCAATATTGAATATTTTTTAATTTAACCGTACTATTAATCTACACTATATAATGAAAAAACTAAAACGATTATTGTACAAACTTTTGTACAATTACATTTACCACCCTTACAATGTTACATTTATAACCCTTACAATTACTTATTTAATTTACTTTATATCTCTTATTTTTTCATTTTTCATTTTACATCATTATCATATTAACACAAATAATCATATATTAACAAAAATGCAATGAAAAAATACGTTCATTTTTCTACAAATTATATCATTATAAGTGTCTCCTCAATATCTTCAAAACGAGCCCAATATTGAATATTTTTTAATTTAACCGTACTATTAAATATCATGAATATCTACGAAATAATTTGTTTTTCTATCCATACGTTTTATTTTTTTTCCACCGTTAGCACGTTAAAAATACATAATCGTAAAATACGTTTCATTCTTATTATAAATAATATCATTATAATTTTTTTCGTCAATAATTGTAATATAAACTAATTATTGAATATCTTTATGGGTTTAGGTCATGGTTGATTATTGATGAAATGTATATAAGGAAATAGCATTAATTGTTCGTTCTTTACTTACATTTCGCTGCATCGCACGGGTATATGTCTAGTATTATATAAAAAATAATACTTTATTTTCTTTAATTTGATATTCATATCGATATTTTTTTTTCTTCGGTTTTTGTTACTTGCATTCAATTCATTTTCATAATATGTATTAATCGAGGAGTATAACTTAATACTTAATAGGTACATTTTTTTATGAGATTACCGAAATTATACAAATTTTAACAACTTAGGGGTTGTTTGTTTAACTCTTAATGGTTCCATTAAGAGACAATATTTGAATCGTTAAGACGTAAATCTTGTTTGGCAAAACAAAGGTCTGTCTCTTAATGATTCCAAAACCCTCTGAATGATTTTGTATCTTGACCCTGCCTTAACCATTCAGGGCCCTGATTTCATTATGAATAATTAGCAAACAATCATATTTCATTTCGCACTATATCATAATAGTCTCTTAATCATTCTGACCACTTAATCATTTTGCACCAAACCATTCAGCAACTGCCAAACAACCCCTTTAATTATGTATATTCATCAATAAATATACAGTGTAAGAAGTAAGAACTATTATTCCAAAATAAGCACATGACTTAAAAGAACAATCTAATTGTCAAAACAACATGCCAAATGCCATCAACAACAAAACTCTTTCCTCATTGTAAATTCTTAGATGTATGTATGTTAGATGCAATGTTCAGTTGATTTCTTATTAAGCTCATACATGAGTTAAACTATATGTTACGACTTCAATTTGCCAATAATCCACTTGCTAAATCTCAAACAATTGACAAACCTCATAAAACATTCCAAATCCCTCAAACCTTGGATTGATGCTATTAATAACCTCAGTTAAGCTTTATACATAATAGGTCTTCACACTTCTATTTATGTTTGTTTCACAATAAATGTCAAATTTCAAAAATAGATAATTAAATGGGAAATTGACTCATATAGCCTAATCCTCCCATTTTTCACCTCCTAGCCAAGTCTCCCTACTTTTTACCAATTTAGCCCTAGGTCCATCCCTGCAATTAAGGACCTACGTGCCACGTCCCTTAACTTATAAAATTTGACACAATAGGTCCCTATATTTTGAAATCTGACACTTTAGGTCCCTATATTTTGAAAATATACATATTAGGTCCCTATAATTGTAATTTTGACACTTTAGGTCCTCTAACTTGCAATTTTTACACTTTAGATCTCTTAACTTACAAAAATATACACTTTAGGTTTCTATTTTTTGAAAGTTGACACTTTACGTCCCGTAACTTGAAATTTTGACACTATAGGTCCCTTAACTTACAAAGTATACACTTTAGGTCCGTTAAATTACGAAAATTGATACATCAGGTCCCTATATTGTAAAATTTGACACTTTAGGTCCCTATAATTGGAAATTTGACACTTTAGGTCCCTATAATTGGAAATTTGACACTTTAGGTCCCTATAATTTTAATTTTGACACTTTAGGTCCTTTAAGTTATAAAATAGACACTTTAGGTCCCTATATTTTGACATTTGACACTTTGACTCTGCTCGAGAGCATACACATCTGGCTCGCCTTCGGTGTTCGAACTACCACCAACATTACTTCCGCCGCACATCGTCATATCGACATACACATAAAGTGTTGGTGGATTTCTTACAGTGACAGCAAATTGCAGGAAATATAAAACATCGTCATTGTCTCTTAACTCATAGAGTTTGCTAGAATATTTGTATGTCATTCTAGTCATACCAACAGTAGAGTTTATACCACATTTGTCCCGAATATATAACTAACCAACCTAAAATGCGTGATGTTTGATGGCACCATGATGCGGACCATCGATTGATCAGTAGAATACTCCCACTCTTGATCATTTTGTTGCCAAGAACCTCCATCCAAAATATGTAACTTAATTTTCTCATATACATAACTCATTTTGAAGAAAAACACAGTTCAAATGAAGAAAAAACAGATAAAGTGTTGATTGCTAAATTGTTTCAAACTTGCTTCTCTTCAATATTCATCGTTGCTATTCTTATAGGAAAATTTCACCGAATCAAATTGTACAAACACATTCAATTCATTCGACTACTGAAGTTGTACAATTGACAATTATACGGGAAAAAATAGTGCAAAGCCGCAAGCAAAACATACGTGAAAACGTGAAAAACACCAAAAATCATGAAAATTGCAAACTTAGGGTCGCAACTTGCGGACCTGGAGTGCGATTGCGGACGTGGCAGGTGCAGACCTGCCATGTCAGAGGGGGATCTGCCGTGTGGCAGTAGGATTTCACGGAAGCGGACACGTGGCACATAGGTCCGCGATTGAGGAGGTGGACCTAGGTCCGCAATTGCAGGGGTGGACCTAGGGCTAAATTGGTAAAAAGTGGGGAGACTTGGCTAGGAGGTGAAAAAGTGTTTGGGGGGGGGGATTAGGCTATTTGGGTCAATTTCCCTAATTAAATTCCTGAATCTACCCATAATTAATGCACATATATTAAAGAGTTATGAAGAGAGATAACTCAATTAAGAATAAAGTTATAATTTGATTGACTAAAAATATAATAATTATAGATGTCTAAAGTAGGGGTGTTCGCGGTGCGGTTTGGGGTAAAACCGCAAACCGCACCGCATATGCGGTTTGAACATTTTTTCAAACCGTAAACCGCACCGCATATACCTCAAACCGCACCAAACTGCACCGCAAAATGCGGTGCGGTGCGGTTTATGCGGTTTGTACCTTACGCATTTAACATCTACAATTCAATAATTATAAGATCAAAACTTCATTTTAAAATCAACGATAACATGATCGTAGTCCCTAAAAATAAAAATATTCAATACGTCCGATTCTAAAATACATATTATATAAATATTGCGATTATTCTATATATACATATATGTGTGTTTAATATATAAAATTAAAAATATATACATATATATAATGTGCGGTGCGGTTTGAACCGCGGTTTGATAACTCAAAACCGCAAACCGCACCGCATAGTGCGATTTGGTAAAAATGCAAACCACAAACCGCACCGCGGACATTCTAAACCGCGTTTTGCGGTGCGGTGTGGGCGGTTTAGATGAACACCCCTAGTCTAAAGCTATGTATCATTCTATTGTCGACACTTATTTTTGGATGGAGGAAGTAATATTTATATATAACAAATATTTGTGCACATTGTTGAACTTTGACGAGGTTTAAACCTTTACCCTCCCAGAATGTTGGGTTCTACCGTTAACCTAAATAGAGATGACCAAAACTCGGCCCCTTTGTCGCGCCCGCTTTAGCCGTCTTTTACCGTTGTGCTAATGACCCTTTTGGTAAAAATGAAATGAAAAAATTATGGTAAAATATGAATGTCAAATTAAATAATTAAATACTTGTTTTTTTTTTTGTATACTTTATTTGGCTCCAAATTTTATTATATTACTATACTTCAGGTTAAAAAATAGAGTAATCTATTTTTTAAAGTAAAGTTTTTAAAATTATAATTATTCAAATCACAATCATTGCCTAATGTAATTTTAGAAAGTTAATTTTAGGGTAGATGATAAACTACCTTTTTAAAACGTTACTATGAGTAGCTTTTCAATAAGCTAGCTTATGGTCATCCAAACATGTACCAGAAAAAAAAAAGTTTTTTTATTTTTTTTGTCAAACATAACCTAAATGCATTCTTACTCTTCTACATGCTAAGATCCTTTTCAAATAAATTAACATAAAAAGTACATTTTTACATTTCTAATGTAAGATTTGACTTTAGAATATAAAAAGTAAGTTTTGATGTTGATGTATGTGAGGATAAAATAAATAGTTAGGAATACATTTATTCCTATATACAATGATACATTAAATTAGATTGAATTGATGTATTCATAATTTTTACCATACCCATTTATGCCTCGTTGTATATCTTTGCTCTATTATAAAACATGTCCCTCATGTTCTTAAAATCTCTTAAAACTTAAGTTACAACTTACTATTATAATTTATAATTTCTTAAAACTTCACGATTAAACTTTGTAAGATTAATTGATAACCAACTAATATACATATTCAAATGCATTTAGCCCTGCTAATACTAACATTGTACTTCAAACTTTGTGTTTTACGTTCTAATGAGAAACTACATCAATTTTCAATTCTTGATTTACAATAAAATTTTACATCAGACATCATTAAACGCTACACTGTATATGTTATAATTCAGAAAATACTATAATTAGTTAATTACATGATTCAAACATTCCCAAAGTAGGACAATATTGTGTATGGTCGTTGTTTCTGATATACGTTACATCACGGCGTCGTTGTAATCATAGTTTGTATTAATCGGAACAACTATTTCTATTTTTGGCCAAGAAATTACTCTCTACCATGGTACTCTAAACAATATTCATCGGTGAATGCTACAAGTAGCAAGCTTGTACTCTTTTAGAAATATATAATTATTTATATACGACAAAACCCATATACACTTCTCCCCCTTTGATGAGATTTGAACCTGGGTGCCACTTGGCCATTGACCCTTTTGTCAAGCCGGTATTTCTTGGTTACATAAAAAGAACCGGTTTTCATATGCTTATAGCATATACCAAACTCACAGATTAATGCGGAAATCATGACCGAACTTTGGCAAGGCGAGCCCTTATTTCTTCTAATTCCTCATCGTTCACACCCTCTTCCTACAAATTTGCATCAACAGTTAATCTCTTAAACGAAACATTCAAACAAGAGATAGGCAGGCGGAGATACCTCTGCGTCTGCAGCCGCCTGTGCAGGTTGCTTTAGCCGCTCCTTCCTGGCGGCTTCCGGAAGCTGTGCAGCAGTCTCACCAGCTATTGCAGTTAGGACCTTATCAACCTCTTCTTCAATCTCCTCTTCTATGTCATCTGAATCCAGTGCAGAGTCAACAGCTTCATTCACAATCTCTTCAATAACTCCTGCCTGAGTACAACTCACACAATCACAAACAACTACAATACCATGGTCTATCTCCAAGTGTTTGCTCAATTTTACAAATATCAAAGTGAAACATTTAAAAGAATTAAGGTATGGTTTGGTGAGGACATAGGAGACATTTAGAGTGGCCAACAAGAATTGCATTTTCTTTTGCCACCTTTTGAAGCCTCCACCGTCAAATCGTTCCAACTTGACGATGTCACAAGACATTTGTTGAAAATTCTTGGTTGCCATCTTTCTTCGGAAATTGCTTTAAGATTGTTAGATTTGGGGTTCTAAAACGAAGGAATAGAATAACAAGGAATTCTACTACTCGTTGCTTTCAAGGCGAGTGATCTCTCTATCCTTAAAGCAATTTCGCCCCCACCGTAAGTGCTTAGGGATTTGGCGGATTGCTTCTCAAGATACAATGAAGCAACATATGTAGATTGATTATCAACACCGCACAAGTGGTGATAATCCCGGTTAAACTATTGAGTTTCAAGGATTTCGAGAAACTAGTATATTGTGTTTCTATAGCAACACAAATTCTAGCAATCTGGTGTATTGAAAAGGATAATTCATTTCGGTGTCTAGAGGAGGATATATATAGAGGAAAAAATGAAAAGGTGCAACCTTTCATGAAGAGGTGCAACCTTTCATGAAAAGGTGCAATGATTCAATTTCCCTCTAAAATTAACCGAATTAACTAACTAACGGTTCCCTCCAAAAATAACCAAATTAACTAACTAACGGAGTTAACGAAAAAATTAACGGACCGTTAATTATAAGAACCAAAATTCACTCTTACTATGTGGGACAACAAGAGGTGAAAAAGTACCAAAATGAGACTTTCTCATCTTCCTAAGACTTAACCCAAAATATTTTAGACTCTTTAACTTATTTTGAAATTTTCCCCAACATTTTACAAATATCAAAGTGAAACATTTAAAAGAATTAAGGTAATAGGGGCAGGTTCAAAATTCAAATGAGAACCTCGGAACAAACTATTCATGTTTTATTCAAGATGAATGTCGTGATAGATATTCATGATAAATATTCAGGGTTATTGATAATGAATAATATAAGAAGGTTGGTTCCCAAAATATTTATGTTTTTCATTTGAACTTTCTGCTAAGGTAGTAAACCTAAAGAAACGAAGGCACACATGCAGGCATACCTGCTAGCCTGCAAGAGTTCTTTCGCTGCTTGTCCAAAGAGGGAAGAACAAACTCAAGAATCTAAGTACCTTAATCAATTCTTTGTTGAATTCTTGCATCGTTACAGCCATTTCTGGAGCCTTCATTAGATTGTTAACAATCTTCATGACTTCAGCACTCTTAGACAGATGTCCCACCGTACGAGCAATAGCTGCACAGCCTCAAAGGTCAGGAGATACAACTAATCGAGTCCCAAAAAAGAGTTGCATGCCACACATTCCATGGTTTAGCTAATCCATAACACCTTATTACTTGCTTTTAGAGATGAGTTGTTTTTAAGTGGTAGAACCACATAATCCGTGTTATTTTCAAACTCCTGATAGATTCAATGTATCATTGAGATTAAAAAGCTTCTGTCTATTATTCAAAGCTCCTATTTTTTTATGGCCTTCTCTCAACAACATCACCTATTAGCACAAGTTAGTACATTGCCATGATGCTGATCAACATTTAGCTTTGTCATTTCACAAAGTGGATGGCAAATGGGATCTAACTAAACCACAAGGCTTGTGGCGTACTGGTTAAGGCCTGTGGGGGATGTGGTGGGATATCTCATTCACCCCGGGTTCGAATCCAGGCGTACGCAACCTGTGGCCACTGGGGTTTATCCAGGGTTGTCGCTTTAACAATCAAATACTGCCAGGGATTAGTCTAGGTTGTGCCTAGGATACCCTTTCAAAAAAAAAATGGGATCTAACTATGGCAGAAGTTCTATATCCTGCAATACGATTGCAGATGATCATTGTTATATATGAGGAAAACTGAGTTGGGTAAAAGGAAGTTGTCTTAACTGTATTCAGAATCATTCTACAAAGCAGATTATCCATCAATGTTGTATAAAGTTCTTATTTCGATCCCACCCTTTCTTTTCAAAAGTGGGCTGCTTAATTATTTTCTACACCATTTTACAACTTCTTTTTTAACATTTAAATCATATATTTCTGCTGGTTCCATAACAGATGGTTTTTTCCCCTTAGAACTTTGTCCATGATATACAGAGCTGCATTTTGGTTATCTTAGGAACAACACAAGTCATAACATATAACTAGCTATAATAATGGGCGGGTAATGCCACCTATATAAAAAAAACTAAGCCTCCACTCACTGAGATATAGCATTGTCCCACGAGTTTAACAATAAACGCAAAAGATAACGCATCCCCAAGTATAAGAAGTAACATACCAACACTTTCTCCTAGATGCATTGATATAGAATTCAATTGAGCTTTATTTTCATACAGGCGATTGACGGTTTTTCTGGATCGCACAACTTCTTTAGCAAGTGCCTGAGATCAATTTTACATGTGAAAAAAGTAAATCAAAGAGAAGAACACAATCACAAAATTAAAATACATGCACTAATAAACAGTCAAGGTGTCTTCATATTTAGGCCGTTAACTTGATTTGTCTTTCGCTTATGCTTTTAATGTTCTTACATGTTTTAATCATTCTTTTCTAGTTGTTTACTGTGCTTGATTGCTCTACTTTTCCAAGCCTTTTTCCTTGCCCAAAATTGTCCCAATCCCTCCATTAAACTCTTCAAAACTTCGTTTGTTTCAAATTTTAGACAAACTTATAAGTTAAAAACACTATGAAACACTTTGAGAAAGCAAAAGTATTTGGCAACCAACATTAGAATTAGAATTACAACTAAAATATACAGTCGTAAAATTACATTCAATCAAAGGAGTAAGTTAATACCCTGGCAGAACCTATATCATTCCTCTTGGCAGCCTCTCGGATTGCTTTCTGAACATTCTTCTCTTCTCTCTGTATATCTAAAACAAAATCCCCAAAAATATCAAAATCAATATGCTAATCGAGACAACAATTTTAGAACAATGTCTACAAACGTGAAAAGGAAAATCAATTTACCGCGAATTTGACGGTCGATGTTGCGACACTCTTGACGGAGACGGCGTTGCCAATCGCGTAAGAGCTGTTGCGGATTAGGTTTTGGCATGAACATGTTCCTCACTTTCTCCATTTTCTTCGATCAAGGATTGTTCTCTTCAAAATTGCGAAGTCAAAAGTGAATTTGAAGATGAAGAACATGGAAATGGAAATGGAAGAATCGAAAGGTGTGATTGCGAAATGTGTGATCCAATTGTTGCGTTGTTCTTCATATGCTGAAGATCAAATTAAACTACTTCGCATTTCTTCAACGCCGCTTCAAGAAAAAAAAAACCATAACATTTGTGTTTCTCTTCTTTTTATTTTTAACATTGAATATTACTATTTACATGTTTTTTTGGGTTATTATTGTTTGTTTTTACTTTAAAGTTTTAAATTTCCTTTATAAATTTACGAAATTTAGCACCGGAATGGGATCATGTGAGAAGTGTCATTTTTGGTGAGAAGTGGTTTTAAGTCGTTGATTACTTTTAATCAAATACCCTTTCTCATGAACTGCGACTTTAAAGGGAATTGATCTGGTGCATCTCATCTGATGTTCGTATCATTCATGTCCATCAATCACATGAATACACGTCATCGGTGAGATAATATAAACTTGAATTAAATAAAATCAAAACTATATAAAATCTTATGTGTCTTAATTTCATTGGTCGGACATGAATGAAATATGAGATTTTAATTAGGACAGGAGATTTTTGTTCGTTAATTATAAGTCGAGTCAGTTGTAGTAATGAAATCGACTCAATCACTCACAAGTTTTAACGTTTCCTTAACAGTTTTTGGTATTAAATTAAGAAGATCAATCCATAATCAAGGGGTTGTTTTTAGTAGTATTCATTTGGTTAGATAGCTCATAAACCATCATGTCTTAGAGATTTAAGTATATCCATCCAGATGTTCTTAATGGAAAAAGAAAAAAAAATCTCTTGTTATCCTTCCCTATTTTTTTTATGACTGTAACACCCCGATTTCGAGAGGCACCATTTCGAGTTAATACCGAAATCGTTATATTAGGTAAAAATAAGATAAAAGATTTTGGACTTGAATCCTGTATTTTATAGTCTAGATAGATGAAATATTCAATTACGAGTCCAACGGTTCTATCCGGAGCAAAATCGGAGCTATAACGAAAAAGTTATGGCCAAAACAGTATCGAGGAGAAAACCAGGGGAAGTGGGCGACTTATGCCACGACCTAAGGTCGCGAAACCCTCTAGACGAACTTAAAACCGATTTTCAGCCATCAAACTTCATTTCTTCATATCTTCTTCATCCCAACTCCGATTTGGGTGATTCAAATTGCTACGGTTTCGTTTTTGAGAGCTCTTCAGGGATCTAGCAAGAGATTGGAAGTCTATTGGAGTATACAAGAGTATTTTGTGGTAGTATACAAGAGTATTCCCCAAAGTTTTCTAGGGTTTCATCCACCCTTTGTGCTTTCTTTCATAAATTGGAGGTTTGTACCCATTTTGGTGAACTATAAGTGTTTTGGTTGATGGATTCAAGCTTGGATTAAGGTAATCTTCTATTCTCTTCATTTTTGGAAGTTAAGGTTTCGGTATCAGTTGAGGTACTCGTTAATAGCATGTTTTTTCATCCTTTCATTCATCACAACATATCAATTTATATAGATTACAATAAATGACCTATCCTATAATTACGGACTAATTACACATTAATTTCCTCTATTTTCCATAAATACAATACATGCTATTGATATGCTATGGATATGCTATTACTCATGTATAAGGTTGGGAAATGATTCTTTGTGGTTGATTTGATTATTTATGGTGGAAAATGTATATTTATGGTTGGAACCTTGTGAATCTAGGTTTTGGAAGATTTGGTTTGAAGAATCAAGTTTCTTCAAGGAAAACTCTAAGTGGGAAAAATCTAGATTTAGCCTAAATCTAGCAGGGTGAGTTCAAGTTAATTTGTGAAAACGTTGTACATGCCAAAATGTCTATTTTAAAGTGTTTACGTGTTCTACATGAAATTATCAAATGTTGGGTTATTTGCTAAACTTTGATTATTTGAAGTATTTAACTTTACAAACTTTGTATAATACCTACATTTGGGATTTTTGGGCATTTTGATAAATGTGTCACCAATGAATGAGTTTTGAGGTCTTATTGCATAAATAGATCTTTGGTCAAAGAAAATACACTTTTAAATGCTTGTCAGGTCTTATGCATCATTCATGAAATGGAATGCTTTATAAAATATTACTCGTACTTTTATATGAGGTACTTGAAAGAATGTTTATAGTCTCATTTTATGATTTTCATTCTTATCAGCAGTTAAGTTTGAGAAAAATACATGTCATTTGGGTTATAAGGCATTTTGGAAATATAAGGGTATAAGTCATTTGGAAAATTGATTGCCTCAACTAATGTGGAGCTTTGAATTACTTACACTTTTAGTCGTGGTGTTTGCATATCCGTTGGTCGAGTGCGTTTTATTGTATTTTTATTTCATTCACCAATGAGTCAATGGGTTGCTAAGCCAGCGGCTTGGTATTTTTATTTTGATTTGGGTTTTAGGACAATTGTCCAGTTTTGGTAGCTCGATTTAGAGCCTTGGATTGCGATATTGGATGAGGGACTCGACGTAGGAACCCTTCGGGGTTGAACTTGAGTTTCCGTGGGTGTACGTTTAAAGTCATTGAGCCTGACATCCCTTGCGCTTGTATTTATTGTTCCGGCGTGGGACGACTAGTTTTCCACGTCGAGGCACGTTTGGCATCGGATTGGGTTATAAGTCCTTCGTGCTCAAGTATTACGATATTGGATGAGGAGCTCGACGTAGGAACCCGACGGGGTTGAACTCGAGTTTCCGTGGGTGTATGTTTAAAGCCACTGAGCCTGACATCTCTTGCGTGTACTTTTGTTTATATGACTAGTCATAACAACATAAAATGGACTTACTTTGTGGACCGTCACATTTTATGGAATCGGGAATCCCTCGTCACCGAAAGATGTTGTTTTTGGGTATTGAGTTTTATTATCCAAGTTTTCGGTGACGTTTTGTATAATTGGGTTTTACCCTTGATTTATGGGTTAAGTATTATGCCCCACCCGTGTTTTCGGTGTTTTGGGATATAAGGTTTAACCGTATCTTCATAAATGGAGAGTTCATTTATATTTACGCTTTGAGTGAGTTTTAAGTTAAAACTAATTTATAAATGGGCGACTTTTGTTGGCATCATCATCTTTGAAGTAGCTTGGTTTGGAAAATGTTTAAGTTGATGTCCTTTGCCTAAAATACATATTATTGGAAAACGAGTCGTTTGCATATTTAAAGCATACATTTTGAAAGATTATGAATTAAATTGCATTATCTATTTTCACAGACATCTTTATTCATATGGAAAACTCTTGAGCTCACTAGGCGTTAAACCTAACCTTTTTATTTATTGGCATGTGCATCAGGTTTCAAGGTTGGGAGTTGGTTCTAGCAGTACTATGAAGAGTATAGCCTTAGTTAGATCCGGAAGTAAGTATTCGGCAAAGTCTTCCGGCTTTTAGAGATAGTGACTATGCATGGGGTTTAGTAGCACCCGTACTTATCATTGACTTTTGTATAGAATGAATGTTTGTAATGAGATTAAATCTTAAATTGTGGTTGTAGATGATTCTTTTATTGGTGTATTTAGAAAATTTTAAATTAGTTGTTTTTCTATATTTGAGGGTGTTACAATGACCCTCGTTGACACGTCATTTTTTTTCTCTCCCACTGCATTTTAATTATATATGCATCTCTTACATTTATGTATTGATCCTAAACTTTTACACATGTCAAAATTTTGATTAAAGAAAGCAAGAAAAAGTATCATGTGATTTTTTGTTACCATTATTTGGTTGGTTTTGTTGTTGTTTGGTTCATCGTATTTGGCTTTTCTTTTTCTCTGTTTTATTCAGGTTTTTTCAAAATGTATTAACTCTTTTTTTGTCGGTCATGTACGTGTTTTCTACGCTTATAGAATTCGTAGCTTTTGTGTCCTTAACCTTCGTTTTTTTTTTAATTGCGTTGTCTTAAAAAAAAACTATGAATGATGTCCGTTAATCGGAATTTTAAAATACCAAAAAAACCAATAGGACTATGTAGATTATGTGGATAAAAGCCCAATATGTCTAATAATGTTGGAATAAGAGCCCAAATCAAGTATTGAACTATTGATGGTTATTTTTTAGATGCCGTTTGTTTTTTAAGAGATCTAAAGTCTTATTTTAGTTATGATTAATAAGAGATGGTGTGTAAAAATATCTGAACGATTTAGACTTAAGATTCATTAAGAGGTTTTTAAAAAAAAAACAAACAACCCCTTAATTTCTACGGCCTCTTAAAAATATTTTCAATATTAAATTCTTGAACCAAATATTCTTTAGGAGTATCTATTAATATTATATATCATAAAATATTTACATTATAATTAGAGTTCTATGTGGTTAGTTGTTTTTAATGATGATTGTCTTTTTTTTTTTCTTTCTGAAATTCAATAGAATTTCTTCTTATAGTTACGTTTTGTAACGAGTTATATACTTGTGGTTACATTTTTTAATGAGTTGAGTGCATGTGGTTGCAGTTTTTAATGAGCTCGGTCTCCAAATAAACCAATGACCCGAGTCTTTATGGTTACATTAAGGACCCAGTTCCTTGTAAAAATGTAAACATAGAGACACGATATCCGTCGAATTTTCAGAAAAATGGACAAGGACCGTTAAAGACATAACCACAAGGACGAAACATATAATTTACTCTTATATCTATTAAAATTTAAATTTACAATTTATTTATGCATATGTTTTTATGGTAATATATAAATCTTCATACATTAATATTACATGATAAGATTTACTCTTTCAAGCAAGTATTAATCTCAAAATTTATAACCTTGTGAGGTTAGTTCAAATGACAATAAGGTTTGGGTCTTTTAGGATTCTCCTTAGAGGTCATTGGTTCAAGTCCAACACGGCCACTAAAGATTATCCTCTCCAAGACCCCTGAGATTAGTCCAGGTATGCAGAAGTTGGTTCGGACACCCATGGTTAACAAAAAAAATCTCAAATTTTATATAATACTAGAAGCGTACTTGCGTAATGCAGCGAGATACATCACGATTTTAATGTTTCATTTTATTTTTTGTTTTTTTGTCGATTTACAGTACAATTTTGGATGGTTTTGAGAAAGTGATAATGTTTTTTTTTATAAATTTGTTTAATTTAGACTTAACAATATAATGCTTTTTATATAAAAAAAAGTAAGTATTTTGTTAGAATTCAATGATTATCTCATATATTTTAATGACATCTAAAAAAATAACCAATTACATATCTAATAATATAATTAAAACAAATTTATAGTAATATAATATATTAATTAATGGTGATACATGAAAATGTCTGCATAAAAGGAAGGCTCTGTACATACCAAATTGGTGGGTGTTAGAAGCCTACAACAGTAATATGTATCTTGTGCTTTGATACTTGTAAATTAAAAGATTTTTAAAATCTTGCATAAAATGATGGTACCTTATGCCTAATAATTTGTATTTAAGAGTTTTTTATCCGTACTTTATAATATAGTATAGATTTACATATAGCAAATTAAACTCACAAATATTTATCATCTTTGTTGAAGAAGGATTTTTCAAAAGATGTCAGATTTCGATCACTATTCGCGTATCATTTAAAAGACCTTTTGATCATACATATTTGCAAGAAGTATTAGCTTGAACTTGAAGTAGTCTTGATTTCTATTTGTCACACGAATTAGAAGACGGTTTTTGATCTTTGAACGTTTTACAAAGTCACTTCTGATTCTTCTTAACTATCAAATAAAAATTAACATTTTAAATGTTAGAGAGCGAGAGGGAGAGGGAGAGAGAGAGAGAGAGAGAGAGAGAGAGAGGGAGTGACCGGTGAGGGGGCTCGAACATGGAAGAAACAATACATCGTCGGCGACATAAACCGAGGACCAAAGTTAGATATCACAGCAAAACAAATCTCGTTTCTGTTCTTCAACTTCCCGGAGTATACGGAGGTAGGAAGCTTATGGAGGATATTCAAAAGGTATGGCGTGGTAACAGACATATACATGGCTAGGAGATTACTATCGTGCGGAAAAAAATTGGTTTCGTTAGATTTCGAAAAGACAACGGAGCTATACATTTGGAGAAAAGATTGAACAACATATGGATTGGATCGTTCAAGATGAGGATCTTCTTGGCAGCAAAGAACCAGATAAGAAGTGCAGGAGGAATAAACAAGAGGTTAGAGAAGGAAGTCTATACAAATACGAAACACATGGATAGAAAAGGTAAGAGAGAACAACATATGGAAGCAATGTTTAATGATAAAATGGAGAACCGACACGCTGATAAAAGGCGGTCCTATGCGGCTGTCGTAAAAGGGGTAAATGACGAACGAAAACAACAATCGACCGAAAAAAAGGAATGCGGGGGGGACGAAACAGGAAAGGAGATAGTGGGAGAATGGCTACCAGATGAGAAGTCGAAGAAGTACCTCAATCTATGTATGGTGGGAGAAGTAAAATCCATCGATAACATAGTGACAATTAGACATTAGATCAGAGAGAAGACGATAGGGATAGCAGAACTGAAGATGTTGGGTGGTAGACAGATTTTAATGAAAGTCGAGGATGAGGAGAGGTTAGTCGAAATAACAAGGAACAAATCTCATGGAATCCATTTTTGGGTGTCAAACTTATGGAGGTGGTCCGAAGGATATCAAAACTCGGAGATATTAGTATGGCTAAAGATATCGGGAGTACCGTTACACGGTTGGAATGAGAAAATATTTACGAACATCGGGAGTAAATGGGGAAGGGTCCTAAAAACACTTAATTGTCAATTGGAGGAATCTAAAAATTTGATGTGGGGCAAAGTCTTAATAAGCACCTATATTCAATCATCGATTAATGTATTAAAAAGTATGAAGGTGGGGATGTTTTTTTACCATATCAAAATCAAACAGGAGGAAAGTAGTTTGATGGGACTCACGGATAAAGAGGACGAAGAGGAGTTGGGGGAGGAATCGAAAGATGATAATGAAGGGGGGTCGACGACTCCGTCGGTATGGTCGGAAAAATGGGAGGACAAAGACGGAGAATGGGGGGTGGAGGAGACGTGGATTGAAGCGAACGAGGAGGCGGAAATTCTTAGAAAAAAAGACAACGAAAGTAGATGGTAACATAATCAACGCTGACGGGGAGTTTGCCGAAAATGTGGATGGAATTGATGTTGCCGGAGTTGGGAAAAGGACAGACACGACAGAGGGAGGTGAACAGTCAAAATGCATGGGAAGTGAGGAATATGGGCAACAATTCAATAAGGTAATTGATAATTCCAATAATGTTGGAATAAATGAAATGCGGGTTCCAAGAACCTGTGATCAGAAGCAACAACCGAAATTTAATAAAAGAATAATTGTTGCCAAAGAGAATTTTGTAAACTTGGGCCGACCCACAGATATAGAAAAAAAGATTAATATGGTGAGAGATGGGCCAAATGAAGAAGTGGATGGCCCAATGAAGAAATTCGTAAACGAGGTATTAGAGACACAAAATTCGGGACTTGGGCCAGATGAAAAAAAGAGTCAACAGAACCAGATGCGCTAATTTCGACAGAAGTAAAGTCAAACGAAAACGATGAAATCAGCGATGAAGAGAAGAGGGACCAAGATAAAATTGAAGATACAGAGAAAACCAAATTTGGGTCAGAGATGGCTCCAACGGGAATAAAAAATTTCGGTCGTAAGATCAAAAGGAAAAAGATGGACGGTAAGATACTTGGGGCAGGGAAAGTCAGTTTTCATCTGGTCAAGCAGATGGCCAGAAAGAATAATAGGAGAGCAGGATTAAAATCGGAGAGTCTGGGCAATTCGGTAGGTAAAAGCGATTCAAACATAACGGGAAAAAAAGGAAAGCAAATTCGGGAAGTCGGGCAGAGATGTCTAACGAATTAGGAAGTAAAGAATCAACGATCGGACTGGAGGAGTTTGGCAACATGTTGGGAATGGAATGAAACACATCGAATGACCCAGAAGTGCAATCGGGAATTAACTTCAAGCCAACGGAAAACGAAAAGGAAGGTAAGTCTTGCACTACTTTTGGTATTAAATGAATTTGATATCGATAAATTTCAAGGGTTTGGGGTCGGTGGAGAAAAAGAAGTGGGTTCGTGAAATTGTCGGTAAGGAGAGATCATCGATAATAGGACTCCAAGAGACGAAAATAAAAAACTGGACCAACTCACAAGTTATTGGTCTTTAGGGTGGGGATGAGGTCGAATTTGCAAAAAGCGAAGCGAGAGGGAATTCCGGTGGCATACTCACGATGAGGGATAAAAGAAATTTTAAATGTGAACAAGTATTGGAAGAACCATCATTTCTTGTGGTGGTCGGTAATTGGGAAGGGGTGCAAGGTTTAATTGGATTGATCAACGTTTATGGTCCAAGGGACGTAAAATAAAGAATAGAGGTTTGGAAGAGGATAGAAAAGGTTGTGGCAACGGTGAAAGCGTGTTGGTGCATTTTTGGGGATTTCAATGAGGTGAGGAAAGACTCCGAAAGGCTTAACTCGACCATTAATCCAAAAGGTGCGGTCGAATTCAATAGCTTCATAAGTAGATGTTCCCTTATGGAGGTACCTATGTCCGGAAGGAAATTTACACGTATTAGTGACGATGGTTTAAAGTTTAGTAAATTAGACCGATTCTTGATGACGAATGAATTCGGTATGAAATGGAAGAATTTGGGGGTTAAAACCTTGGAAAAGAGATGGTCGGATCACTTACCGATCATGCTTTTTGAAGACAAGGCTGTAACACTCCGATCTTCGAAGGGTAACATTTCGAGTTATTATAGAAACCGATATATCAAGGAAAAATAGGATATTTGATTTTGGACTTGAATCTTGGATTTTTATAGTCTTGTTAGATAAAGGATTCAATTATGAGTCCAACGGTTCTTTCCGGAGCTAAAACGAAGAAGTTATGACCAAAACAGTGTTTGGTACGCGCTCGGCTATAGTGCCCGGCGATTGTGACACTGTCACTATAGCCTGTCACAATCTCCAGAGTCCAAAAACTCTCGGTAC
Source organism: Arctium lappa (assembly GCA_023525745.1). Lineage (NCBI taxonomy): Eukaryota > Viridiplantae > Streptophyta > Magnoliopsida > Asterales > Asteraceae > Arctium > Arctium lappa. Next base: position 11,101,423 of record CM042056.1, on the reverse strand, counting down.
AATCTCAGAGATTGTGCCCGGCGATTGTGACATTGTCACTATAGCCTGGCACAATCGCCTGGAGGTATCAGAGTGTTAAAAGTCGCGATTTTCAGCCTCATTCTTCATTTCTTCATAACTCTCTCATTCCAACTCCGATTTTGGTGATTCAAGTTGCCATGGTTTCATATTTGAGATATTTTCAAGGTTATATTGTTAGTTTTTGGAAGATTCAAGAGTATTTGGTGGTGGATTGGAAGCAAAGGTCAAGAGTTCATCATCATCACCTCCATCTTCAAGAATTTTTGGGTTTTCTAGGTTTTCATCAAAACCTAAATGGTAAGTGTATCCCTTCCATTTATAAACCTTAAAATAAGTTATAAATGCTCCGTTGATGATTATCCTAGTGTGTGGTTTATCAATTTCGGGTTTGATGGTTTTGGAGAAATCTAGGTCGAAATTGGGGTTTGGACCAAAATAGAGATTTTGATGTGTAATGTTTGGAGAATGTTTCTATATGCTTGAATGTGGTTATTTACGGTTGGAATGTATGGATATAGGTTTTTGGAGATTGGTTTGAAGAATCAAGTTTCTTCAAGGAAGTTCTAAATGGGTGAAATCTAGATTTAGCCTAAATCTAGCGAGATGAGTTCAAGTTGATTTGTGAAAATGTTGTACATGCCAAAATGTCTATTTTAAAGTGTTTATGTGTTCTACATGAAATTATCAAATGTTGGGTTATTTGCTAATCTCTGATTTTTAGAAGTATTTAACTTTACAAACTTTGTATAATACCCACATTTGGGATTTTTGGGCATTTTGATAAATATGTTACAAATGAATGTGTTTTGAGGTCTTATTGCATAAATAGATCTTTGATCAAAGAAATACGGTTTTAAATGTTTGTCGGATTTTATGCATCATTCATGAAATAGAATGTTTTATAAAGTATTACTTGCACTTTTATGTGAGGTACTTGAAAGAATGTTTATAGTCTCATTTTATGATTTTAATTCTTATCAGCAGTTAAATTTGGAAAATGCATATTTTGTGTTATGAGGCATTTGAAAGATATAAGAGTATAAGTTCATTTGGAAAATGGGTTGCCTCACCAAATGTTGAGTTTCGAACTAATCTTACTTTTAGTCGTGGTGTTTGCATATCTGTTGGTCGAGTGCGTTTTATCGTATTCTTATTTTCATTTATCAATGAGTCAATGGGTTGCTAAGCCTACGGCTTGGCATTGTTATTTTGATTGGGTTTTAGGACAATTGTCCAGTTTTGGTAGCTCGACTTCGAGCCTTGTTGGCGTTTTTGAATGAAGCACATTAGGTATCGGGTGCGATGTAAGTCCTTTATGCTGCACGTTAAGGTACCGGGTGCGGTATAAGTCCTTCGTGCTCAAGTTTTACGTTTTTGGATGAAGCACGTTAGCAAGGTTCTAAATGGCGTGCGGCGCGGCGTGGCGGCGAGGTCAAAGCCTCAAACCTTACGAGTTACGGCGAGGCCATGGCGTTTTTCATGGCGGCGCCAAGACGGCAAATATATATATATATATATATATATATATAGTATTATATATATGTATACTTATATAATAATGGGAGTTTTATATCATATAAAAAACAAAAAAAGAACCATGAATTGATTTGAAATAAAAGAGTTTAAGATCTAAGTCATCTAACATATGTAAACAAAAATGAATGTATGGTGCACGTACTCAAGAAGCTTTTTAACACACTCAGCTGCAAATACATCACAAGACACACAATCAAAATCAAACGTAGGAATGGATGCTTCTTCATACAACCAAGAACACCAAATACCATTACGCAAAAGACTTCATATTTCTAATAAATTTGTTCCCAATTCCTGAATGCAAATGAGATGGATCAGAGGTGATGAGAAACAAACTGTATTTTAGGCTTTTAGCATCTTTCACCCACCTGATGTACACAAGGAAACTATACTCGAACATAAAATCAAACATATTTAACTCTTAATCTTCAGTCTTCGCTATACTAGAACTCGAATTTGGGTTATACCGTTATAGAATCTAGACAAAAAATTGAACCTGGTTGTGTGATGATTGATGAACGAAGCAGCAAAACATCAAATCTAATGGATTGAAGAACTTCGATTTTGAAGTCAAAATCGTATGTAGTTCGTGTCTTCGTGAGTCATGAACTCGTGATCGTGACTAAGAATTGAGAAACAGAGAGAGAAAGGAAGAAGGAGAAGTGAAATTCTAGTGTTTAAAATATTTAATTTTGACTTTTTAGATTTTTAATTTTTAACCGTGTAAATTTAAAAGTTTTAGAAAAGTACAATTCCCCCCCCCCCCCCCGAAAACCTTATAACACTATAACGTAACGTAACGCCATAACGCACCATGACGCGCCTTATGAAGCCTAACGCCATACATCGACGCCAAGGGTAAAAACGTGGCGGCAAGGTGGCGCCATGGCGCGTTTTTTAGAACTTTGCACGTTAGGTATCGGGTGCGATGTAAGTCCTTCGTGCTGCACGTTAAGGTGTCGGGTGCGGTATAAGTCTTTCGTGCTCAAGTATTACGATATTGGATGAGGGGCTCGACATAGGAACCCGACGGGGTTGAACTCGAGTTTCCGTGGGTGTACGTTTAAAGCTACTGAGCCTGACATCCCTTGCGTGTACTTTTATTTATATGACTAGTCATAACAACATAAAATGGGCTTACTTTGTGGACCGTCACATTTTATGGAATCGGGAATCCCCCATCACCGAAAGGTGTTGTTTTTGGGTATTGAGTTTTATTATCCAAGTTTTCGGTGACGTTTTGTGTTATTGGGTTTTACCCTTGATTTATGGGTTGAGTATTATACCCCACCCGTGTTTTGGGTGTCTTGGGATATAAAGTTTAACCGTATCTTCATAAATGGAGAATTCAATTTATACTTACGCTTTGAGTGAGTTTTGGGTTAAAGCTAATTTATGAATGGGCGGTTTACATTGATATCATCATCTTTGTAGTAGTTTGGCTTGGAAAATGTCCAAATTGGTGTTCTTTGTCTAAAATGCATATTATTGGAAAATGAGTCGTTTTCACATGTAAGACGTATCATATTGAAGGACTATAACTTTAACCGCATCCTTTCTTTTCTAAACAATTATTTTATAAATGTTGAAAAACTCTTGAGCTCACTAGGCGTTAAGCCTAACCTTTTTATTTGTCGGCATGTGCATCAGGTTTCAAGGTTGGGAGTTGGTCCTAGCAATCCTATGAAGAGTTGAGCCTTAGCTTTGTGCAAATGTAAGTAGTTGGTGAAGTCTTCCGCAACGTTGGAAATAGTAACTATTTTGGGGTTTTAGTAGCACCCGTCCTTATCATAGACTTTTGTATAGAATGAAGGGTTGTATTGAGGTTAAATCTTAATTTATGGTTGTAGATGTTTTTTTATTGATGTATTTAGAAAATTTTAAATAAGTTGTTATTTCCAGATTTGAGGATGTTACAAAGGCGGATTTTGGGCCCAACCCATTTAAATTATTCGACTCATGGCTAAATGAAGAAAAAATAGAGGAGGTGGTAAACAAATCCTGTAACAAAGAGGTGTACTCAAAATGGCCGGACGGTATATTTCGTGATAAATTAAAGAATGTCAAAGCCGATCTCAAGGAATGGGCAAAAAACAAATTCGGGAATATGGAGTCGGAATTGCGGGATGCAAAAGAGGAGGCTCTTAAGAGAGAATTGGAGGCGGAAAGAAATGGATGGAAGGAATCAGATAGAGATTGGTGGATTCAAGCGAGAAGTAAATGGTTGGAACTTGAGAAGAAAAAAATCGAGATGGACAAACAAAAAGTGAAGGTGAATTGGGTAACGGATGGGGATGAAAATTCAAGAATGTTCCATGCGGCAATTAAATATAGGGAGAGGAAAAACAAGATTAGAGGAATACATACGCAGTCGGGGTGGGAAGAGGAACCGGAAAAAATAATAGAGCACATACACAAGTTCTTCCAAGATAAGTATGATTCTCAATTCGTGGGAGGTCCGACTTTAAATGCAACAATGTTCCCAAAAATTACTTCGGAGGAGGCAATGGAATTGGAAAGGCCGATCGAAGAAGTGGAGATTTGGGCAGCGATAAAGGGATGCGGAAACGATAAATCGCCAGGACCGGATGGTTTCACATTCGGATTTTTAAAAAGATTTTGGGAGGCTATAAAGGGAGACTTAATCCGGGCGGTAAGGTGGTTTTGGAAAAAAGGTAAGATTAGTGGGGGTTGTAACCCTTCTTTTCTAACCTTAATCCCAAAGACCGAATCACCCTTGAATCTTGGTGATTTTAGACCGATAAGTCTTATCCGGGTATATTACAAAATAATAGCGAAAATTTTGGCGGAAAGAATAAAGAGAGTAATGGGGAAATTAATTAGTAACGTTCAAAGTGCTTTCGTCAAAGGCCGTTATATATTGGATGGAGTATTGATTGCAAACGAGGTTGTGGACTATGTAAGGAAGAAGAAAAGATATGGATTGGTGTTCAAAGTAGACTTTGAAAAGGCATACGATAGTGTCGAATGGTCTTTTTTGCTTGATAGCTTACGGAAGATGGTATTTGGGCACAAATGGGTAAAATGGATCGAGGCATGTCTCAAATCCGCAACTATGCGGTGTTAGTAAACGGTTCGCCAACTAAGGAATTCCCAATGAGAAAATGACTTAGGCAAAGGGATCCCCTAGCCCCGTTCCTCTTTCTCATAGTGGCCGAAAACTAACATCTCTTAACAAAAAAGGCGGAGGAAAAAGGTCTTTTCGAAGGAATAAAAGTGGGAAAAGGAGGAGTGTCCATATCACATTTGCAATACGCGGATGATGTAGTGTTTTTCGGAAAATGGAATACTACAAACTTGAAAAACCTATTAAAGATACTAAGTTGCTTCCAAAAGATGTTCGGCCTAAAAATAAATGTCGGGAAGAGCAAAATTTATGGCTTGGGTATTCCGGAGGAGGAAGTCATCAATTGGACAAGGAGTGTAGGTTGCGGATTTGGAAGGATGCCAATTATTTATCTTGGTCTACCGGTAGGGAACTCAATGAGGAGAGTGGAACATTGGAGGGCGGTTCGTAACAAATTAAAAAAGAGACTTGATTCGTGGAAATCGAGACTAGTGTCGTTTGGTGGTAGACTAATGTTGACCAAATCGGTTTTGGGAAGCCTTCCGTTGTATTATTTCTCATTGTTTCGAGCCCCGAGTGAGTGTTAGAAGAGTACGAGAGAGAGAGAGAGATGTAGATTCTTTTGGGGTGGGGGTGTGGGGAAAGTGAGAAAAAAGGGGTGGTATGGGTTAAATGGGTAAACACTCTAAAAAAATTCGAGAAAGGGGGTCTTAATATAGGGAGTTTAGATGCGGCTAATCGAAGTCTTTTGGGAAAATGGTGGTGGCGCTTCCTTGTCGAAAAGGATGCATTTTGGGTTCACATAATTAAAAGTCTTTATAGGGATTGGGGGGGGGGGGGGCTTACGGGGTAAATCTATTGGCTTTGATGGTGCAGGTACCACTTGGTCAAGCATCATTCGGCTTGGGACAGGTCTGGACAGAAAAGGCATTGACTTCACAAGATCATTTGGCAAAAAGATTGGCGACGGAAAAGAGACGAGAATGTGGATGGAGAGGTGGAACGGGTTAGAGAGCTTATAAGACGAATTCCCAAGGCTATTTCAACTGGAGGTGGAAAAAAAATGCTCTCATTGTAGATAGAGGAGAATGGATCGACGGAGAGTGGAAATGGAAATGGAAATAGAGATGGAGACGAAAACCAAGAGGAAGAGAGATAGGAGAACTCGAAGACCTCACTGCGCGACTTGTTGAGATAAAGCCGAAAATAGACCGAGCGGACATAGTGGAATGGAGACTAGACGATTCAAAGATGTACAACGTAAAGAGGATGAGGAAGATTCTAGAAGACATGGACGAAGATCCGAATGCTAGCATGGTGAAGACAAAGTGGACAAAGATCATACCAAAAAAGGTATGTACATTTGTGTGGAGAGCCCGATTGGGTCGATTACCTTGTCGATCTTTATTAGACCAAATGGGAATTGACTTGGACACGACGTTATACCTGAGATGTGGGGAGGTGGTAGAATCTTTAGACCACACTCTCGTGACATGCCCGGAGGTTAGAACGATATGGAAAAATACGGGTAGGTGGTGGAAGAAAAATCTAGAGGAGGTTAGAACGATTCAAGAGATCCTCCAAGAAAACAATCCAAATGGGGAGAGTACCAAGGAGAACTCAAATTGGACGGGGGTAAAATGGACGTTTTTGTATCTTATTTGGGCGCAAAGGAACAAAATGGTGTTCACGGCGGATCGGGGGAAGATTACGGACTTATTTTTTGAGTTTCAACGTAAGGCTTTCGAATGGATCACAAGAAGATCAAAAAAGAATGTAATGAGCTGGAAGGAATGGATCGTAGACCCGAAAAACTCGTGAAAAGGGGTGATGGTACTGTAGTGTTTCGGTGCAGTTACGGTGACGTTTCGGTGAGGTTTCGGTGAGGTTTCGGTCAAGTTTCGGTGCAGTTAATGGTGCGATAACGGTGTTGTCTCGGGTATGAAGTAGTAATATATACAAAAAGCAGTGTGTCGACGCAAGACAAGAATATTCGATGAGTTCGAGACTAGACTGATTGTTTTATGTTTTGTTGTTCAAGTCTCTTATTGCTAAAATTTCGGTAGTCTGTTTGGTCGGTTGGGATGTAGTTGGTTTGCTCCTTGCAAACCTATGCTATATGTTATTGGGTCTATATTTGGGTCTGATTGTAATTGGATAATCAAGTTGGTATATAATATTATTGCCTTTCAAAAAAAAAATATATATATATATATATATATATCAATAAAGGTTGCAAACTTTGCAACCCACATCTTAACCGTCGGATTCATGATCGGCGGTTACAATAGATATGGGGCCCAATATTTTTAATTAAAAAAAAATAAAAAAGAAAAATAAAATAACCGTCGATCATGAATCCAACGGTTAAGATGTGGGTTGCAAAATATTCTTCCAATATATATATATATATATATATATATATGAGAAAAAGAAAGTCGTAACACAATTATTTCAAAAATAACGTATTTTATATCCATATCTTTTAGTCTATACTTTTTTGGATAATGTTAGTAATAAATTATGTCCTTTCAATAATATATATATATATATATATATATATATATATATATATATATATATATAATTGATTTTCATACGTATACATATATAACTACTATTCTAATTAATTGTGGTTGATAATATTGAACACTAATAAGATTTTATTATCTTTAAATATCTTATAAGTTAATGAATTACTAATAATTGCAATTAATAATTTATAATAATAATTGTTTAAATAATGAAAAAAAAACACTTGAATTTGATGGTTTTTGTCTTCATCTTCAACATAATTAAGTGAGGGCAACCCTTTTGAAAAGATATATCATAATTTTGTATTGTTCTATTCGAACCAATACAAACATTGCTTGAAACCAAAAGAAATATATTTGATTAGACAACACTTATTAAATTTTATAAAATAAAAGACAGTGAAAACAAAGTATACCACCATTTCAATTACAGTACAAAAACCAACTTGGTTAGTTAGTTTCTTTAGATAATAAAAACGTTGTCAAGAAAATTTAAACGTATTAAGTTTTAAGGTCACTTTTCGATGTTATCTGATGAATCATTACAACTGTTGCAAAATGTTGCTCTGCATGAGTATTAGTGGTTCCACCGAAAAAAAAGGTATATGAATACTTCATTAAGGAGATGTTATTGCTGAACAAATTAAATACCATATTTAGAACAAGGTTTTAAATGGCGTGAAGATGACGTAGCGGCGATGACAAACCTCAAGCCTTATGAGCTACGACATTTTTCAAGACGTGACTTATGATGACAAATCTCTGTATCATATATAATATTATATATATATATATATATATACATGTAAACATATGTTTTCTACTAAACTCAATTAATTAATGATATTAATCAATTTAAATTGGATTATATATTATAAACTAACAAGCAAGACATTAGAAAATGTAAGAAAAATCAAATATCACGTTACAAAAACCTCTTAACGTGGCGTCAGATACAAGATTTAAGTCATGACAGATGACTGTTGTTACAGTAAGCCTTTTAGAACACCAATTTAGAATTAATTTGATATGATTAAAGTTTGAAGCGCTTTGGGATTGATATTCCTTCTTGTGGTAGTTTTGTTTGACGAAAATGGTTCACTTAATTTTAAGCATTCGAAAAACAAAAAGTCTGATCTTATTCAACTCAGATATAATTTTCTCAAAAATATAGGTATCAAAGTACCCCACAGGAGTGTCGGTAGGGTAGTCTAAATGGACATTTTGTCAATCTTTACTTACCCAAAAAAAAATATTGTCAACTTCTACTTAAATCCATTGATGGGTCTACCTTTGCATTAATTAAAAATATTTAAGAAATGCAACTTAGAATAATATAATACTTGTCTTCTTTTTCTTGTAGATCTTGATATCATATGGATACTCCTCTATACATTTTTTATATGTTTTTAAGAATTTTTAAATACATTATCTCTAAATTTAATAATTAATTAATTACTTTATTCAATAATTAAGGACATTCATATTCGAAATCATAAATATGATTTAAAACATTATATATTGATGTATTTATAAAATATATTTTTTTACCACACATTTATATTTAATAATGTATTACAGAAATTTAGAGATGTATAAGGTTTGAGCTTTCTCTTGCTTGGATGTGGGTTTTCCTTATTCATGCATGTTTTTGATAAGAAAATAAAATATCTAGGCAAAACCGGGCTACAAGTTTGAATATATGCTTGATAGGGCTTTTTGTGTTTTTTCAAACGTTTCGGACTAGACATTTTTGTGATGCTTATATTCAATTTGAATATATTAATGAAGTTAGTCCTTCTTCAACTTGAACTATCTTTCCTTTTGATCAGGTCAAAGAGGTGTGTGTGTATATAGGGTTGGGTGGGGTTAATTTGTGAGAATGCGAGAAGTTTCAAGATTACGTACATGTGATTGCAGACTAAAATCACATGTGATATATACAACATGTCCAACATGACATAACAATTGGGATGAATGCAACCAAGGATTGTCGAAAAGGTTGTCACTCTATGCTCTGTCAACATAACATGTTTGTATCACATGTGATTACATATGATCTTCGAACCTTTTTATCTTCTCACAAATTGACCGCATTCTTGTTTGATCTTCTACATACACACACACACACACACACACATATATATATATATATATACACACACACGGTTGGATGAGACTTCCATAAGAATAAATTTTTTGGTGAATACATGAGAACGAAGTAAACCTTTATTTACCTATTTATATCATCAAAACTAATAAACAAATTTATGGATGATAAATAAATAAGTTATATAAAAGTTCCTAAAAATAACTAAAGTGAAGATAAATTACAATATTTTATTTATGTTTCCATTGTGCCAAAGAAAAATACAAAAGAATTTATTAAAAATTTATCGAGGGCATAATTATTTATTAACATTAAATATATATATATATATATTTAACTACCACTTAAACTTATTTCTTTAATTATTATAAGTAGTTTAGGTATTATTTTTTAAAATAGTAACATATATGCATGCGTGTAGCATTAGCAATGCATGGATTTATATATACGTGCTCTTTATGTCAGCATGATTCAAAATGTAAGTTTACATTCATAAACGCTAGTGAAAAATTGCAATCAAATTTACACGAATAGGAGAACAATAACCATACAAGAGAATATGAGAAATCCAACATGTGATTTTACACGAAAATCATATGAAAAATCACATGTGATTTTGCGTGACTTTGATTGTGGGACAAGTCCCCCTTGCATTCATGTGTTGATAGTGTTTCGTATTAACATGTGATTTTAATGCAAAATCACATGTGATTTAATTAGTTGTTCTCATGTTCTTTTATTTTGATCATTTCACGTTTGATTCCTTTTCTAACATATGAATTAGTTATTTAGATGGTATTGATTTAAAAACAGAAGATTAATCATTGTACCGAAAGTAGTGTTAGTTATTCATTTTCTATTAAGATTCTATTTCAAATTTATTTATTTAAATATTAAATAATAATTATTATTATAATAAGATAGTGATCAATATTAATCCATCAAAATTTTATCACTATTAGTAGGTACTAATTTAATATATAGTTTATGAAAATGTATTATAATTGAATTTGTATCCAATCAAATTTCAAGTCGAAAGTACTACAGTATAATTAATTAAATCCAAGAAAAACAAACAAAATATGCGTTTGATTGTTACTAGATGCCCTCGATCTTGTGCTTGTCTTTTGGTATCTTTAATGAGGTGCATGTTTTAACTATCTATCTATCTATCTATCTATCTATATATATATATATATAGTGTTTGGTTCAATTGAGAAATGATAAATATATGAGAAATAGAGAAGTAATCCTAGCCATTCATATGATCAAGATCGGATTTGACTAGTCAATATTGTGGCTTTGACCGGTCAAAAGTTGCGGCTATCCCAAAAATAGAAGGACAATTTCGTAAATTTTACAAAACACACAGGCTGTGTTCATATATGAACATGTATAATTCACATATGAACTATATGTTCATATATGAACCAGTGCAATTCACAACTGAACTCTTTTAACTGATTCATATATGAACCTTTGTGATTCATATATGAATCAGTTGAACTAACTAACAGATTCATATATTAACCTTTGTGATTCATATATGAATCTGTATGAATCACAAAGATTCATATATGAATCAGTTGAACTAATTAACAGATTCATATATGAATCTTTGTGATTCATACAGATTCATATATGAACTCATCCCGTGTATTTTACGAAATTACCCCTCTACCTTTTATAGACCACACAAGAAATTATCCGGTGCTTCGCGGTCAAAGCCGCAAATGTTGACAAGATAAATGACTAAGATTACTTCTCTATTTCTCATATATTTACCATTTCTCAAATGAACCTCTCCCTATATATATATATATATATATATATATATATATATATATATATATATGGATCATTCAAAGGAAAACTCATTTGTTTGTAATAGTTGTGAGATCTAATCTCAATCATACATGATTAATAATCAATGATTATTATTATTTAAAAAATGGTAATAATTTATTAATTTAAAAAAAATCATGGATTATATTTAGAGGTAAATTAGTCATTGCTAGTTATCAAAAAATATTAATTGGTTGAGAAAATTATAGTAACCAAACTAGTAATGGATAACTACTAAAAATTAAATTAAATTTCAATTAATTAATCTCAAATACACCCTTTATCCATTAATTAAATAGAAAATTAATATAAATAATTTATTGGTTGAAATTGGATCTCATTGTTATCATAAATAACCTAGTTCTCATTTATTTAAGCTCTTATATATTTGTGTGTGTGTGTATATATATATATATATATATATATATATATATATATATATATATATACTTAAGTTCGCGTGAGACCAAACAGTTCCGTGAGACCGGTGAGACCAAGCTTTAAAGTATAAAACTTTACACCAAAAAACTGTGAATGTAAAAAAAATCGAACTTTTCATAGGGAAAACACCGTAAATGTTACGTTCACGGTGTTTTTCGCTGTGAATGTTCGTTTTTTTTACTTCACAACGTCTTCACTGTGAAGATTTGGATATATCTTCATAGTCTTTTATCTGTGAAAGTTTGATTTTTTAACTTGGTTTAGGTTTTTTTTACCTTCATAGTGTGATTACATTATGAAGGTTCGAATGTTTTTTTACCTTCACAGTGTTTCGGTGTGAAGTTTCATGTTTTAAGGCTTGGTCTCACGCGGTTTCACGGAAACAGTTTGGTCTCACGTGAACCTGACCCTATATATATATGAGATGGTTTAAATGGAAAGAAAAAAAATGAAAATCGAATTAAGAAGTATAACAATATGAATGTCAATTTTTATATAATAAAATGATTAAAAATTTTGCTTGTCTACAATTTCGATTATATGTCGTAATTTTCGATTGAAAAATACTTGTAACCGTTTTTTAATCATATTCTTTGAATCAAATATATCTAATTAATAACACTTGAGTTTTTTTTTTTTGGTATGTTTCAATCTATTTTTGATGTCTATCACTAAGACTGACTTTCATCCCAGGGTCTTCCAATCGTATAAAAATATGTTATCCCAAAATTTCATGTTTCATTCATGTCCCACCAATCACATTAGGACACGTCGGATTTTATACATTTTAAATTTATTTAATTCAAATTCATATTCATATTCTCTCTCTGATTACGTGTATTCATGTGATTAGTGGACATTAATAAAGACGTGATAAAAATTGTCTATCTAAAACTACCTAAAATTTATAAAAAAAAACAATTATATAATTTTTGAAAACACATAACTTTGATTTCACATTTAATTCAATAAAACATATTCTATTTAAATCGTTTTATAAATTCGTCGGCAATATATATCTAAAATTCAAGGTTTGTAGGTCCATACTTATACATTTTGTCGGCTTCCCATTATTACACAAAATCATCGGTCTACAAAAGAGGCATCCATCCATATATATGACCAAAATTACATGTGAAAGTAATTGCTCACCAAATCCATCGTTTTATTCCTATAATTAATTCTACTTTTACCATTTTTACAACCAAATGATTCCAAATCTTTTTATTGTGTTTATAGATCATGACATATAATATTTATTTGAGCATATCAGTTTATAAATACAAATATATCGTTCAGTTCATTTTCCAAATATAAAAGATGTACTCACCTGTCCCTAACTACAAAGCCTGCAATTAGATTAAAACATGTATACAGTTGTACCTTACAATAAAGAACATTGAGGTCGGGATGCCGCTATTTTTGGTAATTGGTAGTTTATATGGACCCTATTTGGATTATTTAACATCGATCAGTGGGTCCTAACCCATCATCTTTCTATATATAGCATTGTATGTTCCCATACTTATTCTCATACCCTGTTTTTAATTAATTCAATTCTTCTTTTAATTGATCCTACTTCCCATTTAAGCAACTGCCACCTTATAACGGTTATGGCTCTTCTCCTTCTTGCTTTCTTCATGTTCATTGCTTCTTCTTCGACCAATGCTCAATCAAATCCACCTTCAACTGGTTTTTACCCTAGTTCGAAAGTTAACACCATACCCTTCAATCAAGCTTATAGGAACCTCTGGGGCTCCCAACACCAGAGGTTAGACCAGAATTCGCTGGTCCTTTGGCTCGATAGGTCTTCAGGAAGTGGGTTCAAGTCGCTCAAATCTTATAAATCTGGATACTTTGGGACGGCTGTGAAGCTCCACCCTGGCTACACTGCCGGAGTTATTACCTCATTTTACGTACGACCTTTAATAACCTTGATTACTTGTGATGCAAGAAACTACTTCATTTGGTTGCATGCATGCATGCATACTTTTCTTTTTGTGTTGTTTCTACTTTCTAGGTTTTGATGGTTGTTTGATCTTGGTGTTTGGATTTTTGTATAGCTTTCGAATGCTGAGGATCATCCTGGGAACCACGATGAAGTTGATATCGAGTTTCTTGGTACGACATTTGGGAAACCATACACGCTACAGACGAACGTGTACATTAGAGGGAGTGGTGACGGAAAACTCATCGGACGAGAAGAGAAGATTCACTTGTGGTTCGATCCGACTAAAGATTTTCATAACTATGCTATCCTTTGGAGCACCATTGAGATCATGTAAGTTATTAATTATTTTTCCAACGTCTTTAATTCGATTCTTTAATTATTCTTATTTATGGTCCTACTAACCGGCGGATGTCCTCATAAAATAAAAACAAGAAACTAGTGACATCATTCACTTCGTCTACAATCGTACATACATATACAATATTTAAGTGATGTCCACATATTCAAATAATAAAAAAATAATAATATATATATATATATATATATATATATATTTCTTTTACAAACTTAATAAATCTTACAAACTTATAAACTAATTTTCATATGTTATACATTGTATAAACACTGCGTTCTTCACACGTAATGCTTAATATGCGTAACAACAAATGAAGATTGGTTTATAACTTTGTACGAATTATTGGCTTGCACACACACGTACGGAAGGGCTGGTTTAAATGCTAACCGTAAATTTGAAAACCTGGTAACTAACTACTCATACTTTATTCATGATGAATGTGATGTTGAAAATTATTTGATAATAAAATTGTATGATATCATATGAATAATTAAAATACAATATATATATATATATATGATTATTTTGGATTATTTATCATTAATAATAAAATAAACACTTATTCACAAGTTTTCTCAAAATATTTATGGTTCTCATTTGAATTTTTCTCGTACATGGAAAGCTAGCTCATCGAAACGAATGAAATAAATGCAGATTCTATGTGGATGATGTGCCGATTAGAAGGTACCCAAGGAAAAGCGATGCAACATTTCCATTAAGGCCAATGTACGTATACGGGTCTATATGGGATGCATCTTCATGGGCAACTGAAAATGGTAGATACAAAGCGGATTATAGGTACCAACCCTTTTACGGTAGGTACAATAATTTCAAGCTAAGCGGTTGTGATGTCAACTCCCCGTCTTGGTGCAGACCACCGTTTGGTTCACCGGCTAGGACCGGTGGGCTAAGCCGTCAGCAACTAGCGGCAATGCTTTGGGTTCGAAGGAACTTTAAGGTGTATGACTATTGTAGGGATCCAAGAAGAGACCATACCCAAACACCAGAGTGCTGAAAATATGTCGATTTTAAAAGAAAATAGAGGTTTGAGATGTGTCTTAATAATAGTACGCAAGCGTCCAAGCCTTTATCAAGATTGATTTTCTTTTTTTTGTGTGTGTATTTTGAGTGAATTATTGGGAGTGTTTGTATTTAACTTGATGATGATTGCCGTTTTGATTAAAGAAATTATATTGAATACAATTAAAGAATTGATTACAATCTTATTATATTTTTTATCATGGGTTTATTGATGTTTATTTGATAATTCAATGGATACATCAAAAAATATGTTTAACAAACAAGTTCAATCGGATTTTTTCGGACGAGGTTTTTACGGCCTACACCGGTCTTGTTCGGATTTTATGATCTGAACTAGGTTTGGGCCTGGACCCATGACACCATACTTAAGGCTCGACCTCTTTTAAGCATTTATGTTTCATATATATATATATATATATATATATATATATATATATATATATATATATATATATATAGTGGAAGGATATTTTGCAACCTTTAAAAATGTTGCAACCCTTGCAACCCACATCTTAACCGTTGGATTTATGAAAAACGGTTATTTTGTTTTTATTTTTTTGATTGAAAATATTGGACCCACATGTATTGTAACCGTCGATCATTAATCCCACGGTTAAGAAGTGGGTTGCATGGGTTGTAAGATTTTCATGAGTTGTAAATTAAACTACCCCTATATATATATATATATTTTAAAGTATATAATATTTATATACGATAAATGCAACAAATAAACTCACATTTATGCTATATGTTATCCCTTTTTTTAAATACCAATGAGTCAATAACATATTGACATGATTAATTGATTACCACTTGTGAATTGTAACGAGATTTTGAGGTCCAAAACCAAGTTGCTCTGTTGCAATTTTTATCTAAGCCCAATTAAATTTAAAGAGCGACCCAAAATTAAGGCCTAATAAGAGGCAACGCCATTATTGCAAACAATTTGATAAATACTTTCTTAAATTGACATATTAACTTAGGCGTCGTTTATTAAATCCTTACTCGATAAACGTTTGTCGGGTGTCACTTACCTTTCAGATGAATATGACAGAGCTTAGAATTTTATCCGGAAAGAAACATAGCAAAGATTGAGAATCTTATTTGGTGAGGGAGAAGACTCTTACCTGGTAAACAGTGGTCGGGTAAAAGATGCTTACCAACGATTCATTTAGATGGCCGGCAATCTTACCTGATAAGTTAAAGAGTGAATTGTGGATTTGGTCCATGTGGTTTTGTGATTTCTTTGAACATGGTCCTCATTCTATGTTTATTGTGGATTTGGTTCTTGTAGTATTCAATTTGTTTTGGCCATGATTCTTCTGACTAACATCTCCGTTAACTTCGTTAAATCAAGGACAATTTTCGCCATTTGCCATTTTTTTGTCCTTTTACGATAAGAAAAAAAACAATACTTTTATACACACACATATAACGATATCAAATTAAATAAAATAAAATATTATTGTATGATTTGATTGTTTAACTTTTTTAAAAGATTAACTATATTAATACGATTTAATTTTATTATTAAATTACAACATAAATAGAGGAAATACTTTCATTTATAAAATTACTGGATATTTGTTAACTTTTATATATTAGGCTAATATAAAATTTGTCAAAGATTATATTTCAAAAAAGGGGTGGGTGAGACCAATTACACGCCTACCTATTATTTTTCTCCTCTTATACATTTACATCAAATTTTATTTTTAGACATTTTCAATATAATTTGATTTGATTCGAACATTTAAAAAAAAAGAGGAAAAATGTGCATATAACATTTGTGTTGACATTACCCTTATAAAAAAGATTGAAGAGAAAGAACTATAGCATGTACGGCGGTGAGAAAATGTGTAAGTTGTCGTTATCGGTTCAATAATTATAAACATTCAATCGATCAATGGAATGAATAAAATTCTCTAGCATTTGTGACAACTATGGTTTATTTTATATTTACAGATGAATATATATCATTTGATTTAATTTTATATTTTAAAAAATAAAATTCAGTCTAATAAAGAAAAAGAAAATATCACCTGTAGCTTTTGTCCTTGTCAAATGGGAAAATTGAATTGAAAATAAACTAACTTTGAACTTGGACTTCCGAACTAAATTTCGAAGAATAGTATTTCTCAAAAAATGCATGAAAAAGAATTGAAATTCATTACTACAATGCAAGGAATTTAAATTCCACTATATGCAGAATTGGACTTCCGAAGTAAATTTCGAAGAATGAACTAAGCGCATATATGTAATTTGGTCAATTTCCAAATCTTTAAGATCTCACCGGATTCCAACCAACCAAATACTACGATAAAGTTTGTTACATATTGAATCCCAATACAAGATATCCATCCTAAACAACATGGGTTTTTCATCATCCCCCATCATCAGGGACGAACCGAGAAATTTTTTCATACAACAGCACCATATAATATAGAATTTTTTTACAAAAAACACGGTTTTAATCAATGTGTCTTCATCTTTTTACCGACGTTCAATATTGGATGATGTGTTTTTAGCCTAATTCCTTGATTTCGAGAGATTTTTAAAGTTTTTTTGCTATCGATTTCCATTATTTATGCTATTAAATCGTATTAATAAAATTAAATCGTATTAATATAGTTAATCTTTGAAGAAAGTTAAATAATTAAATCATACAATAATATTCTATTTTATTAAATCGTATTAATATTGTTTTTTTCTTATCGTAAAAGGACAAAAAAATGGCAAATGGCGAAAATGGTTCTTGATTTAACGCAGTTAACGGAGATGTTAGTCAGAAAAACCATGACCAAGACAAATTGAATACCACAAAGACCAAATCCACAATAAACATAGAATGAGAACCATGGTCAAAAAAATCACAAAACCATAGGGACCAAATCCACAATTCACACTAAGTTAAATGAGGGGACGCTCTTACGTTTAAGTAAACGTTTGGTAAACGGTCCTTTAATATCAATATTTTTTTATTGTGTATTTCCAAGGTACAAAAGTGAGTTCGAAATTTTTTAACATTACCCTAATATAATTATTAGAAGTTACAAAGACGGTGAAACCGTACTAATTGGTTAACGAGTCAAAATAGCTATAAAATATAGTTCTGTTGTATTTTATTCTTAACATCATTTCATCCCTCTTTTTTATTTTTTAAACAATTAAGGCATTGAATATTCTTAAGAAAAAATAATTTAAGGTTGTAACATTTGGATACAATTTAGTTGTAAAGGAAAGTTTAATACAATTTAAAAAAATTAAACTAAAAATCTATAATCTAACACAATATCAACTTGACGAGACCAAGGGGTTGTTTGGTTCATGGAAATGGAAGGAATTTGAGGGAATTGGAATGACCAATTCCATTGACCAAATTTCAAGCCCATGTTTGGTTCACGGAATGAAAGCGATGAAATCCTTCGAATTCCATTGAAAATGGAATTCCACAATTTAAAGAATTCATCATTCCTTGGCTTTAGTGAATGAATTGAATTGTTACCAACCAAACATGTGGTCAAATTCCATTCCAATTCCTTCAAAGTCAAATTCCTTCGATGGATTCCAATTCCATCAAATTCCATTTTGTAAACCAAACGCCTCCTAAATCTTCTCCTTACCTTTGTTACTTTACAACTCTTGAAATACATACTAATAATTAGCTCTGTGCCAAGTGATTTCACAATTTATGTACTAAACATATCATATATGTAATTCTTGTAAAACAAAGTATTTGAGATGCTAAGATGCTTCACGAAACAGTGATATATGTTTGTAACATAAAATTGTATAACAATTAATCACATAGTTTTTAACACCACTTTTGAAAATTAGTATACAGTTTGACATTTTGAACATTCACACGTGTGCAAAATGAATATATGAACATGTAAGAAATCTGAATGATGATCTTTCATAGTATGGAGTTCATATTAACACAATTAAGCAATCAAGTATAGCCACTGTAATATATAGTGATTATTTTCGTCGAACTTGTATACATGGGTACCCTTGCGATGCATATACTAAATTTATGCATCTTTGTGATGTCATGCCATATAGTGCTTATGTTGGCACACGACATTTCACGCATACTGTTTATGCCAAAAATCTCACAAGGAAAATTTAAGGTAAATGTGGAGCTTGATCCAACCAAAGAAAGTAACAACAATAATCGTACGACTATAATAAAAATAAAGTAAATAAAACGAGGGAATTGGTGACGCGGAAAACCCCTAAAGTGGGTAAAAAACCGCGGACGAGTGTAAGTCGTCGTGCACTATGGACGTCAATCAGGGACGTCGTCCTTTAGAACAAGTGTTACAAGTGAAACGTAATGTAAAACAATACAATAAAGTTAACTCGGTCGTGCGTCGTGTGTAATCAAACTTCTGTCGTGCGTCGTACGACAAACAGCAAAAGGTCTTATGAACTTCAAGAGAAACTGAGTGAGCTTGAGAGTGTAATTCGTGAACTTGCAATGTCTGAGTCTTAGATGTCCCAATGTGCAGTTTCAACCCCATATTTATACTCCATCTTTCCGTTTTCCAAGTCTTTGAATGCATATGACCGTTTCTGATATTGATGATGGCGTCCGTTATGCTTTTTGTTATTGATGATGTCTACCGTTACAATCTTTAGTCATAAATATCCTTGACTCCTGCATTAAAACATGGTATAATGTATGTTGCCAATAAATAACTGAAATCAAGTCGTACGATAATATTCGTCGAATGGATGTTTGGTCGTCTAAAGAAAGAGCGTCTATTATCTATTTGGTCGTGCGACATAGTAAGTTCTGACTGTTGGAATTCCTTACCTGTTGTCCAGTGTTAATCGTACGACAATGTACTATTGAAATTTTTACCCAAACAGTTTGCCCCCAAATTTGAAGTTCAAGCGGCAATTTTTTGAGTTTTAAATTTAAGATTAAAACACGTGTTGCAGAAGAAAACGCGTTTCTTTCGATTAGAATCAAATCGGTTCCTTTCTAACTAGATAATGACGTCATCACCTGCATAAGTAAACGGTTAGACAGCTAATTTTTAGACAGGTGTCGCATTTTGGAAGGACATACTCGAGTATTTCCTCTGACACAGGTGACACGTGTCAAACGACGACTGGCGATCTATTTTCTCGGTCGATTCAGTTTCCAAATTTACAATATAAATAAGGATTGTTGCTAATCCTTTCCTTCTTTACGCTTACAATTCTCTAGAAAACATATATTTCCGGCGAGATTTCCGAGCGATCAGAATCTTTTCCATTCTAACTTTGAGGTTTAGAACACTATTTAAGGTACGATTTCTGAGTCTTTTCTGTGTCGATTTATGTATAAGAAATCCTTAGTTAAGAAACCTAGAAAAGCTTGGGATTGTCTTAGTTACTGGAGAGCCACTGTGAGTGTCTCTGATTTCAAAATGTCGAGTGAACCTGTTAGTGTCTTCAAAGAAGAAGAAAATCTAGAGTATTTTAAGAATTTAGCTAAGATTCCCGAGGGTGTTAATCTGGTGACGCCGGAGGATTTACGACCAGATGAAGTTCCGAAGGGATATAGCGTTTTATACGAATATCCCTTCAAAATAGGTTTTTCCTGGCCATTTATTCCCTTAGTCAGGGAGTTTTTAGATGCATTCGACTTATCGCCTGGACAATTAATGCCTCAATTCTGGCGAATTGTCCAGGTGGTCGATCGTCTTACGGCCGACTGGGGGGCTCCATTCAATTTGAATGACCTTCTAGCAGCTTACAGCGTTAAAGCAGATAACTATCATAGATATAGTTTATTCCCTCGAACGAAGGGAGATACTGTACTGGTGCAAAACACTGCGGTGAACGACCGTGGTTGGAAACGCCACTATGTTTTCCTCCAAGTGGCATCCTTAAACGATGAGGATAGCCAATGGTTTTCATCCGGATGGAATGAGTCGGGTAGGTTTTCTTATTTTGTCGGGTGTTTTTGTCGTGTGTTTTATAATGTATACTAATGGTGTCTTTCTTTTTGTTTGGCAGTGATTGACTTTACTAAAGTGAAGCCAAACAGAGATTCTTTAAACAAGGTTCAAAGGATCTTGGAGAAGAGTATCGTTGACCGTTCTTTTTCTGTTCGGTCGAACGACGAAGAAGACGAAGTCGTCTTTGTTACGGAGGTTCCATCTGTCGAAGGTTCTCATCAAGGAGAGGAGAGAGGAGAAAGAAGAGAAGAAGAGATGACTGGTACGTCGTTTAATGTCTTTTTCGTAATTCGCATTTTATGTTTTTTCTAACTCTTTCGTTTTGTCAAGAAGATTCATCTACAAAGTCGGCTGCTTAGAGACGGGCCGAACAACTGGAGCTTGCCCGTCAAGGCAGGGAGAAATCGAAGAAGCGATCTGCTCCTTCTGCGGGGTTGGATCCAAAGCGTCTTCGAGGCAAACCCCGGACTTCACCAATGAAGACAGGTGATGCCACTCTGTCGTCCCTTTCAGGGGCGACATTAGCGAAGGACACCGTTGCTGGGGTCGAGCTTGAAGGCTCGACCAAAGCGACGAAGGATGTTCCCATATCGGGGGTGTCGGGCGTTGAAAAGCCTCCTTCCTCATCTAAAAGTGAGGGAAAGAATAAGGAAAAGGTGGGAGAGATGACTTTCAAAGCCACTCTCCCAGTTGACTTCATGGTAAATGACGTTCTCGAAAGAGACGTTATTTTTCCACACTTGGCGAAGTTCCTCCTTCCAACCTTTTACGATCGTTACAAGGATTCCAGGGTGGAAGATACGGGAGCCCATGCCGCTGGTCTCTCCTTCATGGTAATCATGTCTTAATAAATTTTCCTTGTTACTTACTATTCCGACCTGTTAACCCTTTTTTGGTTGTCATGCAGGATTTTCAAGCCTGTCTGAGCTTTTACGCTCAGACAGAAGGTCTTAGGGCGTCTTTCCCCGACGTCAAGAAAAGGGCTGACGAGGCTCTTGAGAGAGAGAAGGTCGCCTTAGAGGCGGTCGAAGCCGAGAAGAAGAAGGTTGAGAGTCTCAAGACCAAACTTGTCGAAGCTCAAAGTGAGACGATCAAGTTCAGGGACCATGTCCTTGAACTTGAGGCCTTAACGTCCAAGCTGGAGGTGGAGAAGATAAAGGCCACTACTGCTGCTGCTGCCTCTGCTGATGAAGTTGCGTCTCTTCAAAAGAAAGTCGAGGGTTTGGAAGGCGACGTCAAAGATTTGGAGGAGGAAAATCAACAGCTTGAAGCCTTTTCCCGTCTCACAGCCAGGGCTGCTTTGATGAGACGTCATCTAAGTGGGAAAAATCCCATGGCGTCGGCCGCCGAAGAACTCAAGACTTATCTTGAGAAGGTGGGGACTGAAAGGGATCTCGACGAGGATGACGATCTGGATGGGAGCGAAGGAGGAGAAAAGGAGGTAGTAGCAAAGACGGACGTCATGCTGGAACAGTCTGACGATCCTCCTACTTAGTTTCTTTTTGAACTTCTCACCTGAAGGTCGACCGTATGTGGTCGTCCTTTATATTTGTATTTTTGACATCTTATGAAACGAAACTCTTTTTGCTTGTCAATGCTTATAACTTACCTTTATAAATTGTCGTTCGTCGAATAAGTAAATAAACAGTTACATTAGTCATACAATCATTATCAACTGAAACCTTTGATCAACCTTAGGCAACTCATAATAATGCATTCATTGATACTGAATGTATATGCGTGATCATATGAGATTCAAATAAGCCGTGCGTCCCTGCGAAAATCAACATTAGTGGGGTGGTCGTTGGTTTGACCAACGACCCTCCGATGCTTAAGTCAGTAATCTTTCTCAAAAAATGAAAATGATCAAAAAAATTAATTTTCACAAAATTAAAAGTAATACCTTTTTAAATGGATTGCATTCCAACTTCGTGGGATATTTTGACCATCGAGGGTTTGAATTCTATAAGCTCCTTTACCCACGATACTAGAGATTTGATAAGGGCCTTCCCATTTAGTAGAAAGTTTACCTGCATTAGGTTCTTGAGTGTTTTGAAACACACGCCGCAAGACGTAGTCGCCTTCTTGGAAAACTTTGACCTGGACATTTTTATTGAAATGTCGCTCGACAGCTTGCTTCTGCGACGCCATGCGAATGTAAGCCGTTTCCCGAAGTTCTTCTAGGGCGTCGAGATCATAACTTAAATCGACTAAGTTATGTTCAACAGACGTATGTCTTGAAGTCGGTAGTCGTACTTCGATAGGTAACACAGCTTCACATCCACAGACTAAGGAAAAGAGAGTTTATCCTGTGGACGTACGAGGTGTCGTACGATTAGCCCATAGAACGGAAGGCAATTCTTCCACCCATTTTCCTTTGGCAGCTTTAAGTCGTTTTTTAAGTGAATTAATGATAGTTTTATTGCTCGACTCAGCTAAACCATTCGACTGTGGATATCGAGGCGTCGATGTTACTAACTTGATATTTCTTTCTTCACAAAACCTTCGCGTTCGGTCACTGATGAATTGTGTCCCGTTGTCGCACGTTATTTCAGATGGAACTCCAAACCTGCAAATGATGTTAGTTTGGATAAAAGAAACGACTTCTTTATCCCGGACTTGGGAAAAAGCCGCTGCTTCGACCCATTTAGAGAAATAATCAGTTAAAACTAAAAGGAATACCTTTTGCCCGGGAGCAGGTGGTAGTTTCCCAACAATATCCATTCCCCATTTCATAAAGGGTCATGGGATCAAAGTTGAGTGCAAAGGTTCAGAAGGTTTATGAGACATACCTGCGTGTTTTTGACATGCGTCGCATAACTATACATACCTAGTCGCATCTTGTCTTATTGTCGGCCAATAGTAACCTTGTCTTGATATCCGGTTAGCTAAATTGCGGCTTCCGGAGTGATTTCCACATTCACCATCGTGCATATCCTGTAAAATTTTGTGTACTTGTGCCTTGCTGGTGATACACCGCAAATTCAAACCAGTTGAAGATCGTCGATACAATTGTCCTCTGATCATAACGTACCTCGATGCTTTGAATCTAATTTTTCTCGCTTCCATTTTATCATCGGGCAATTGATCGTGCTCTAAGTAATTTCGAATGTCGTCCGACCAAGAATTTTCTTCTTCAGTTGGTGCGACTGAAATATTATCATCCTCCTTGATGGAAGGAGTTGCAAGATGAATTATTGGGATATTGTCGAATGTCGTTCGACTAAGTGCTGACCCCAAATTGGCCAGTGCATCAGCTTGAGTGTTCTGATCTCTTGGTATTTTCTCGATTACAAAGTGAATGAACTTCTTTGCTTCTTCTTTGACTATTTTATAATAGACAATCATCCTTGAATCTTTTGTTGCGAATTCTCCATTGATTTGGTTAACAACTAGGGATGAGTCACTTCGGACGTGCAAACGTGTTGCCCCCAATTCATGAGCAATTTTGATTCCTGCAATCAATGCCTCATACTCTGCTTCATTATTTGTTGCTTTGAAATCGCACCGTATGGAATATACCATTTTGCCCCCTTGTGGGGACTGTAGGACGACACCCAAGCCTGTGCCACGTATATTTGCCGAACCATCAACGTCGAGAGTCCATGTATTGTCGTACAAAGTCGCCACAATTAATTTATCGGACGTCATCGTGCTTTCTAGTTCTGGACTAAAATCTGAGATGAAATCGGCTAAGACCTGCGACTTGATCGCTGTTTTGGGCTTGAAATCCAGATCAAAATTGCTAAGGTAAATACTCCACTTAGCTAATCGTCATGTTAATTCAGGTTTTCTTAACACATATTTTAAAGGAAAATTAGTTACCACAATTATAGGATGTGGCTCAAAATAATGTCGTAACTTTTTAGCAGCCATGACCAATGAAAGTAAAAGTTTTTCTATAGACGAATACCTGGTTTCAGCATCTAATAGAGTTTTACTTACATAGTAAATCGGCAATTGTCGTCCGTCGGTTTCTCGTATAAGAACTGCACTTACTGAATTATTGCTGACGGCTAGGTAAAGTTGAAGGACTTCATCTTGCTCAGGTTTAGAGAGAAAAGGAGGTGACATCATGTAATTTTTAAGTTGCTGCAACGCTTCTTCATGTTTGTCCGTCCATTCGAACCCTTTATTCTTTCGTAGAACATTGTAGAATAAATGACACCTGTCGGACGACCGAGAAATGAACCGGTTCAGCGCTGCTACACGTCCTGTAAGACGTTGGACTTCTTTAAAATTTCTGGGTGATTTTAGCTCAACAATTGCTTTAATCTGTTCTGGATTAGCTTCGATTCCTCGTCGTGTGACCATATAACCGAGAAATTTTCCAGCTCGAACCCAAACCCCAAAGGAACATTTCGTCGGATTTAACTTCATCTTGTATTCACGCAAGATGTCGAACGACTGCTTCAAATGTCCGATATGATCGTCCGCATGTTTTGATTTGACAAGCATGTCATCGATGTATAATTCGATAGTATCACCCAAATCTTCTTTGAACATCATATTCACCAATCGTTGATATGTCGAACCTGCATTTTTAAGACCAAAAGGCATTACTTTGTAACAATAAATACCTTTATCCGTCATGAAGGCTGTTTTTTCCTGGTCGTCTGAATGCATCAATATCTGGTTATACCCAGAATATGCATCCATGAATGTGAGTAGCTCATGTCCTGCTGTAGCGTCGACCACGGAGTCGATATGTGGTAATGGAAATGGATCTTTCGGACATGCTTTGTTAAGGTCTGTGAAATCGATGCAGACTCGCCATTTGCCATTTTTCTTTTGGACGACTACAACATTAGCGAGCCAATCTGGATACTTGACTTCCCGTATTTTTCCTGTTTTAGGTAAATTATCAACTTCGTCGTTGATAACTTTATTCCTCTCAGGAGCAAATTTTCGTCTTTTCTGTTGAACAGGTTTAAATGATGGATCAATGTTGAGTTTATGAGAAATAATACTCGGATCAATACCCACCATGTCTTCGTGCGTCCAAGCAAAACAATCATAGTGGTCCTGCAAAAAAGAAATTAGTTGCTTTTTAAAAGAAGGGTCGAGCGTAGAACCTATGTAAACCATCTGGTCAGGTTTATCCTGGTTTAAGACGACAGCTTCCAAGCGATAATCGTCGTTAGTCCCAGGAACGTCCTGGTTCTGTAATTGCTATACTGTCTGCTTCGGGGGCTTCAAGGAAACTTTGTAACATTCCCTAGCAACCTTTCTTTCGCCTTTGATTTCCTGTACTCCCCATTGCGTGGGAAATTTCAGGGTTTGATGATATGTCGAAGGCACAGCCTTCATGTCATGAATCCAAGGTCGCCCAAGAATAACATTATAAGCTGATGAACAATCGACGACATTGAATTTCGTCTGTCTGTTGATTCCTTTAGCATATACTGGGAGTATGATTTCCCCCATGGTGTTTGTCGCTCCACCATTAAACCCAACGAGTGTGGTCGAACGTCGTGTAATCTCGGATTTGTCGATGCCCATTGCTTTCACTGCATCAAAAAAGATAATGTTAGCTGAACTACCTCCATCGACGAGTATCCTTTTGGTTAGACAATTCCCAATGCTCAATTGAATAATTAGTCCGTCATGATGCTTCTGATGTACGTCATCGAGATCCGCCTGGTCGAACGTTAAGGGCATAGCCTCCAATTCTGCGTCCTCTTTGAGTCGTGCATCCTTTGGAATTGGTCGGTCATCATGACCGCGACTGGCATGTTTTTTAGCAGCTGAATAGGTGGTCCCACAGATATCAGAACCTCCAGTGATACAATTAATCACCTTGGCATGCTCTGGGGATGTGGGACGTGCGTCTTTCTTTTCCTTCAATTCCTGCAAATAACCTTTCGAATTGAGCCAGGACAACTCTTTCTTTAAGGCGATGCAATCTTCCGTTATATGACCGAAGTCATCATGGAAGTCGCACCATTTAGTTTTATCCTTCTTGTCACTGTCTTTATCACTTTTCTTTGGCCATCGTACGTTTTGCTGAAGTTGCTTCAAGGATATGACGACGTCTTTAGCTGATCCAGGGAAACCATATGATGATACCTTAGGATACTGGACAGATTTAGAAGTCGTCAGTCCTTTCTTTTCAAATCTGACGTTTGAAATCTGCCGAGTAGGCTCTGATCGATTAGTTGACTTTGGTTTGAAGTCTGGCTTTTTAACACTTAGGCTTTTTCGGTAGCCCGAGTGTTTATTTCTGAATGCAAGGTCATCCTCGACCCTCATATGGGCAAGTGTCCGTGCTCGTACGTCTTCAAAGGTTTCCGGAGGATATTTTGTAAGATCAAGATATAACCCGGAACTATCGTCCAGACCTCGTTTGTATGCTTCGATTGCTGTTTTTACATCACAGTTACGGATACTAATCATCTCCGCGTTGAACCGATTAAAGTAGCTCTGGATAGATTCTCCACTCTTTTGCACGACGTAGTAGAGATCACTTGTTTGCTTCTCCATTTTTCGGCTGCTGGCGAATTGTTGAGTGAATTGATTCACCAGTTCTGCAAAAGACCCAATAGTTTTAGGTTTGAGATTTATTAACCATTGTAAAGCTGCCCCGGTCAAGGTCGCCCCAAAACTTTTGCACATGCAAACTTCTTGGAATTGGTGCGGTATTGAGACAGTCCACATAAGTTGCTTGTATTGAGCGACATGTTCCGTTGGATCAGTTACGCCTGAGTACTTTGGACTGAAAATTGGGATGCTATACTTCTTTGGGACGTCCACCAACGCGATCTCGTCAACGAACGGCGACGCCTGAAACCCTGTACGAGGCTCGACATCGACTGGAACTGCTGCCCCCGGTAATTTGGCCAACATTGATAGGACACGTTCATTTTGCTCTTCCATAAGTTTTAATCTTTATGCAACGGGATCTAAGGGAACACCATTTGAAGTGCCCAATGGAACATAACCAGTTCCATTGAGGCTATTCTGCTGCGAGGCATCAGAGGCATATCCATTGAATGGAATAGAGGCCAGAGGCATAGTTGGAATCATAAAAGTTGCAGGGTTAATTGATGGTGGACGAGGATAGTTTGGTAATGGAGGAGGCACATTCCAAGTACCAACATAAGCATTTGTAGTCCCCATCATATTGTTCCCATTTTGGTTTCTCAAATTCTCGATGGTTTCAGCTGCTTGTCGAGCTTGAGTTGTTAAGGCGTCAATACGAGCATGATCAGCTGTTAGCTCCATGTTCATTTGAGCTACGACATGATCTTGAGTTCCTTTGAATGCCATTATCCTGAACAACTGGACAAGAAAACACTAAGAGAAACCGTTAGTCTGTCGTGAGATTATTGAAGATTTTGAACATTCACACGTGTGCAAAATGAATATATGAACATGTAAGAAATCTGAATGATGATCTTTCATAGTATGGAGTTCATATTAACACAATTAAGCAATCAAGTATAGCCACTGTAATATATAGTGATTATTTTCGTCGAACTTGTATACATGGGTACCCTTGCGATGCATATACTAAATTTATGCATCTTTGTGATGTCATGCCATATAGTGCTTATGTTGGCACACGACATTTCACGCATACTGTTTATGCCAAAAATCTCACAAGGAAAATTTAAGGTAAATGTGGAGCTTGATCCAACCAAAGAAAGTAACAACAATAATCGTACGACTATAATAAAAATAAAGTAAATAAAACGAGGGAATTGGTGACGCGAAAACCCCTAAAGTGGGTAAAAAACCGCGGACGAGTGTAAGTCGTCGTGCACTATGGACGTCAATCAGGGACGTCGTCCTTTAGAACAAGTGTTACAAGTGAAACGTAATGTAAAACAATACAATAAAGTTAACTCGGTCGTGCGTCGTGTGTAATCAAACTTCTGTCGTGCGTCGTACGACAAACAGCAAAAGGTCTTATGAACTTCAAGAGAAACTGAGTGAGCTTGAGAGTGTAATTCGTGAACTTGCAATGTCTGAGTCTTAGATGTCCCAATGTGCAGTTTCAACCCCATATTTATACTCCATCTTTCCGTTTTCCAAGTCTTTGAATGCATATGACCGTTTCTGATATTGATGATGGCGTCCGTTATGCTTTTTGTTATTGATGATGTCTACCGTTACAATCTTTAGTCATAAATATCCTTGACTCCTGCATTAAAACATGGTATAATGTATGTTGCCAATAAATAACTGAAATCAAGTCGTACGATAATATTCGTTGAATGGATGTTTGGTCGTCTAAAGAAAGAGCGTCTATTATCTATTTGGTCGTGCGACATAGTAAGTTCTGACTGTTGGAATTCCTTACCTGTTGTCCAGTGTTAATCGTACAACAATGTACTATTGAAATTTTACCCAAACACATACTAAAATAGAGTCACGTTCAAACGAGAACAATACATATTTAAAAAAACACGAGAACTAAAAAAATCATTAGTGATTTTACATAAACACACGAGAAAAGGACTTTGGCCGTGGCTTCAGGTCTGCATGGTTTTTTTGCGCGTTAATGTAAAATCACTAATAATTTTGTTAGTTCTCATGTTCTTTTAAATAGTTAATGTTCTCGTTTGATCCTCCCTCTACTAAAATAATATTAAAACATTTGTCTTGTTACAAAGCTTTTTTGAACACATAATATGAACATAACATATTTGAAAATATTGAATTATATAGAGGGAAGTTCAGGAGAAAACCTAAAAAAAACGGAAAACTGAAGAACACTCTGGTAACTCTTCATCTGGACGGTATGCACTTGTGCATACAGGTAAAGTATGTTGTTTTTTTGGTTTTTATGCACAAGTGCATTATGTACTTGTGCATATGCACGTGTGCATGCTACAAATTACCTGTATGCACAATTTGCATACCGTCCAGATGAAGTGCTACCAGTGTGTTCTTTAGTTTTCCGTTTTTTTTGAGATTTTCCCTTGAACCTAGCCCTATATACATATGTATGTTTTCAAGTTTCCATGTAAAATAAACGGGCATCTGATCCATTTATGTCTAACTATATTTCTTTCATTGATTCTTACATTTGTAATATATGTCTCTTGTCACTTTACTAATCACTAAACACATATACTAAATCAACTAGGCTTCCTGTTTATGCCAAAAATCTCCCAAGGAAAATTTAAGGTAATCGTGAAGCTTAATCCAACCAAAGGAAGTAACGACAATAATCGTACTACTATAATAGAAATAAAGTAAATGAGACAAAAGAATTGGTGACGCGGAAAACCCCAAAATGGGTAAAAACCGCGGACGAGTGTGAGTCGTCGTGCACTATGGACGTCAATCAGGGACGTCGTCCTTTAGAACAGGTGTTACAAGTGTAATATAATGAAAAGTAATATAACAAAGTAAATTCGGTCGTGCGTCGGATGTATTCAGACTTCAGTCGTGCGTCGTACGTCAAACAATAGAATGCTTTATGAACTTTTGAGAGGGATTGAGCAAACTTGAGAGTATAATCTGTGAGTTTTTGAGGTATGAGTATCAGATGTCCAAATGTGTAGTTTCAACCCCATCAAAACACACACACACACACACACACACACACACACACACACATATATATATATATATATATATATATATATATAATAGAAGGGTTGTATTCCGATAATAAGTTGAGTTAACGGTGAGAAACGTGAGAATTCGTTATCGACCGTTGGATGAAAAATTGACGTACATTAGGATGAAATACACCAAGATAAGATGCACCAGATTAATTCTCTTCTAAGACGCAATTCATAGGAGGCTAAAAGATTAAAAGAGATCAACGATTTAGATCCACTTCTCACGTTAATTCAATTTCTCATAAAATCTTTCGCTTATAATAGAAATGGTCCAAACTATAGCCTATGCATGACTTTAACCAAAATAAACGGGTCAATTATACAGCTTCTAAAAACGGGTTAGATATTTGAATCCATTTCGGAAATTAACTAATTAATTTCATTACATCCAATAAACTAAAACATAAAATTAAAAAGAAGAAAAATATTTGGTATAAAATCGTGCAACTCCCATCAAAGTTCCAATATAAGAAACAGAACTTGGCGTCCAAATCAAACCAATCCATTTATCACGAATGACAAATATCACACCCTTCATTTGGAGGTCCCCATCATATTAAAACGAGGATCATTACACCGTAACCAAACCCAATCTCTCCCTTCCTTACGATTCCATACGATTATCAGTCCACCCGCCCACCTCCACCAATCACCTCCCGCCACATCACCAATCCAACAACATTCCTCATCTCATTTCCATTTGCAAGTAGGGACCCACCTACACAAAACAGTGGCGCATTGTCCCTATAGTCCAGCTGTATTCCAACATCAGTTCCACGTTGGCATTTATATTGCCCAAATATCTGCCACGTGTATGAACATCATCGGTTCGAAAGCCTCAACCTCCGGTGAGACCTACTACGCCGCCGAGACAACTCGACAACGATGCGCCACGTGGCATCCCCATTTTCCACATCATCGTGAAAAAGTAGCGCCCGCCGGACTTTAGGGTCCCACAGGTTCTTCTGAATGGTGGACAGATTCGTGGCCGCCACGTAATCAAGAATCCCGGCCAACTTCCCGACGTCTTTCTCCTCCACCGTGAGCGATATCTCCGGCCAAGGTACGGCGGATTCTAACGGCAGACGTATTCCGTCAGCTATAATCACCGGCACGCAACCCAACGCCACCGCTTCCACAAGCCGAGGGCTCCACGGTGCCCACCCAAGCGGACACAAACAAAAAACCGACCGTACAATTTCCGACTGGTAACCGTGGAAACGATGCCGTTTCAGATAAAACCTCCGGTCATTTCCGTACTTTTGCAATATCTCCGTCCTCACACGTCTGTAAAAATTGAAACGACAACTTCATATATCAATGGCGAAAATGTTAAAATAAAAGTCAAAATTCATAGATCAATGACGAAAAAGGTCAAAATAAAAGTCAAAATTCATAGATTATTGTTACTTGCTGTAAAATCGACCGCTGATATTCTTCGGATGGACTTCCATTTTGCCTCTGAAGAACACGAAAATGTTCCGACGGCCATTGATCGGAGACTGCGATAGCGTTGCCTGAACTTTTTCCGGCGAGACGTAAGGTGGAATGACAACATGCTCAACGTTTTGACATGGATGCCGGTGTTTAACGCCGAATGTTTGTAATATAATCGAGTTCTTCAAGAACTCCGGAATACCGTTAGCTATCGCTCTATCTTCCTAAATTTTAAAATCGGAAACCGGAAATTTAGAGAAAACAAACATGATTGCATTGCGATTAACAAACTAAAATCATCGAAGTTTTGTACCATGGCGTGAAAACAAGCACCGTAATCGTGAGATGCGACGAAGACATGGTCGGAACCGTTGCTCCGGTTCCAAAACGGAAGCTCCGACGAAATGAGGTCAACCGCCGACGATAGAAGAGCACGTGCATGGCCGATGGCAGGGAAGCCATTAACGGTGCTGAAATTGCAGGAAACGTAAATGGGGACGAAGAAGAAATCAGCCTCCGATGGATCAAACGTCCGTACATCGGCGTTCATCAACGCCGTGTGTACGGACACCTCCGACGCAAACAAATGGTTGCTACATCGCTCGTTTGATAACCAATCCGCATTGTATTTCGTTGGCAGTTCGTATATATAAATCTTCAAATCCTTCAATAAATCTGCAAAATCGAATTAAATCAACGACCACATGAACATTTCTACATCAAAAAATCTCGATTTTGCAGATACGAACCTTGATTTTGCAGGTGAACAACGACTGTGTTCGATTCCGAGATAGCACGAGAGACGACATTGGATTGCGATTGAGAAATTATCGTTGTTCTCAACGAATTCGTGTTTGGTTGATGATTGCTAATGAATCTAACTAAAAAGAAAAACGAAATAACAAGCCATAGAAGCCATTTGAAGCTTCTGAAACCAAATCTGTTCCGTGAAAATTTCATTTGAGCATAAAATCCCTTCCTGTAATTCTTCATAAATCTATACAACTTCATCTGTTAGATCTTCAAACACAAATCTAGATATTAGGTTCTCCAAATCAGTTGAAATGTAGCTGTTGATTGCGATTTAAGAAGAGTACAAATTAAGAAAAAAAATCAAAGAAGATGATGATAATTCAATCGAACACAAATTAATCATGAAAACCACATCTTGTGATACTATTATTATTATAATAATCGATGGAACAAACAACAGAGTGTTTGGTCGAGTTGTGTTGTTTTCAAGATGAAGAATAAAACAATTAAAATAATGAATGGATGTTCGTCTTGTTGCAGGTCAGGTTTTAGAGCGAATTTTGACAAATTTCAAAAACCTAGAGAGAGAAAGTAGGGAAGGAAATGACGGAAATGTCCTTGATGTCAGATGCTTTAAATGTGCATTGATGGGTTGTACACAGTGGTGAAAGGGGACAGAAAGTAGTGGGTAAAATGGGAATTAAAAAGAGATTGTGTGGGAATTGAAAAACTGGAAAAAGTGGTGTCTGAAAAGGAAGTAGGGAGAGTACCTTAAAAACAGTGGTTCATATCCAGCTGGTTTGACGATGCATGTTTAAATATTTGTGAATTTAAAATTTCAAATATTTAATAAATAAATAATAAATCCACGTTGTTTAGAGAGATCGGTTCAAATAGTCCAATCACATTTGTAATTTCACTTCCTAACCAATCCTTCCTGGTTTGCAAAAATAGCCTCAGGTCCGCAATGAATATGTCATCAATCTGCAATACCTCCACAAATAGACAAAAACAAAAACACAAATTGTGGCAAATCCGCAACGGGTCCACGTGTTACCAGGTCTGCAATTGCGGATGTGGACCTAGGTCCGCAATTGCGGTGGTGTACCTACCAAATTGGATTTTGTCGTGTGTCAGTGAGCGAAGCAGAGGAAGCCACGTGTCCCCTAGGTCCGCAATTGTGGAGGTGGACCTAGGTCCGCAATTGCGGATTTGGACCTGGAGTTATTTTTGCAAAAATCAGGAAAAAATGGCTAGGAGGTGAAATTACAAATGTGATTAGGCTATTTGACCCAATTTCCCATTAACATATGTAACTAGCCGTTGTTTTTTAGGGGTGTATTTTTTTAAATCATTTAATGGCTTTTCAGTCTGAATCAGTGAGACCTTTTTACATTCAGACCGTTTATTTTTTCAATTTTCATAACCTTTGAACTCTTAAATACATTTGAAATAAAAATTGTTGACCTAACTTCTTAAAATCTCTTATCGTCATTTTATTTCATATGTTCCTCTTTCTCTTAAGACGTCTTCAGACGTTACAAAAACAAACAGTCTTGTTGATTTATATTTCAGACTATAGCACCACCTCTTATTACTCAGACGTGAACTAAGACTTCAAACTTCTTAAAAATCAAACGTCACTTTAATTTATTAAAGAATTTTCAATCGTTATATTATAATTTTGTAAGATAGTGTATAAAAAGTTAAAATTTTAAATAAATTGTTTTCAACTCTAATAACGTTTCTATTTTAACAAATCTAGCATTAAGGACCTGTAATTTCTTTGTTGACAGCTTAATTAATTTACTAGGACTCACATCTTATTCAGACAATTATACATGATTGTTTGGTAGTGATTTAATAATATAGAATTGGCTTATTTGATAAGTGTTTGGGTAAAAAAGTCCAACAGACTATGGTCGTACGACATAAGGTAAAAGACGATCTTTCTTCAGGCGACCTCGACTAAAATGGTTAAATATCCGTCCAGCAAATATCATCGTACGACATGATTTCAGTTACTAATTTGCAACATACTTTATATTGTATTTAATGCAGGATTTCAAGGACGTTTATGATGAGAGATCATAACGGAAGACGTTACCAACAACAACGGATATAACGGATATTATCATTAATATCAAACGGTTATTCTATTAAAGATATGCATTCAAGACTTGCTAACGGACAAACAGAGTATAAATATGAATATTGAACTACATATTCGGACATCTGAGGCTCGGACTTTACAAGCTCACGAATTACGCTCTTTAGCTCACTCAATCTCTCGTGAAGTTCACAAAGCGTTTTATTGTTTGTCATACGACGCACGACAGAAGTTTGATTACACACGACGCACGATCAAGTTAATTTTATTGTATTGTTTTATATTACATTTCACTTGTAATATTTGTTCTTAAGGACGACGTCCCTGATTGACGTCCATAGTGCACGACGACTCACACTCGTCCGCGGTTTTTACCCATTTTAGGGGTTTTCCGCGTCACCAATTCTCTCGTCTTATTTACTTTATTTTTATTATAGTCGTACGATTATTGTTGTTACTTTCTTTGGTTGGATCAAGCTCCACATTTACCTTAAATTTTACATGTGAGATTTTTGGCATAAACAGTTTGGCGCCCACCGTGGGGCCCCCATCCAAAGGAAATCTTCAATAATTTCACGACAGACTAACGTTTTCTCTTAGTGTTTTCTTATCCAGTTATTCAGGATAATGGCATTCCAAGGAACTCAAGATCATGTCGTAGCTCAAATGAACATGGAGCTAACAGCTGCTCGTGCTCGTATTGACGCTCTAACAACTCAAGCTCGACAAGCGGCTGAAACCATCGAGAATCTGAGAAATCAAAATGGGAACAATGTGACAGGGATCACGAATGCTTACGTTGGTACTTGGAATGTACCCCCTCCATTACCAAACTATCCTCGTCCACCATCAATTAACCCTGCGACTTTTATGATTCCAACTATGCCTATGGCCTCTATTCCATTCAATGGATATGCCTCTGATGCCTCGCAGCAGAATAGCCTTAATGGGACTGGTTATGTTCCATTGGGCACTTCAAGTGGTGTTCCCTTAGTTCCCGTTGCACAAAGATTAATACTTCTGGAAGAGCAAAATGAACGTGTCCTATCAATGTTGGCCAAATTACCGGGGGCAACAGTTCAAGTCGATGTCGAGCCCCGTATAGGGTTTCAGGCGTCGCCGTTCGTTGACGAGATCGTGTTGGTGGACGTCCCAAAGAAGTATAGCATTCCAACCTTCAGTCCAAAGTACTCAGGCATCACTGATCCAACGGAACACGTCGCCCAATACAAGCAACTTATGTGGAATGTCTCAATACCGCACCAATTCCAAGAAGTTTGCATGTGCAAAAGTTTTGGGGCGACCTTGACCGGGGCAGCTTTATAATGGTTAATAAATCTCAAACCTAAAACTATTGGGTCTTTTGCAGAACTGGTGAATCAATTCACTCAACAATTCGCTAGCAGCCGAAAAATGGAGAAGCAAACAAGCGACCTCTACTACGTCGTGCAGAAGAGTGGAGAGTCCATCCGGGGCTACTTTAATCGGTTCAACGCGGAGATGATTAGTATCCGTAACTGCGATGTAAAAACAGCAATCGAAGCATACAAACGAGGTCTGGACGATAGTTCCGGGTTATATCTTGATCTTACAAAGTATCCTCCGGAAACCTTTGAAGATGTGCGAGCACGGACACTCGCCCATATGAGGGTTGAAGATGACCTTGCTTTCAGAAATAAACACTCGGGCGACCGAAAAAGCTTAAGTGTTAAAAATCCAGACTTCAAACCAAAGTCAACCACTCGATCAGAGCCTACTCGGCAGATTTCAAACGTCAGATTTGAAAAGAAAGGACCAACGACTTCTAAATCTGTCCAGTATCCTAAGGTATCATCTTATGGTTTCCCTGGATCAGCTAAAGACGTCGTCGTATCCTTGAAGCAACTTCAGCAAAACGTACGATGGCCAAAGAAAAGTGACAAAGACATTGACAAGAAGGACAAAACTAAATGGTGCGACTTCCATGATGACTTCGGTCATATAACGGATGATTGCATCGCCTTAAAGAACGAGTTGTCCTGGCTCAATTCGAAAGGTTATTTGCAGGAATTGAAGGAAAAGAAAGACGCACGTCCCACATCCCCAGAGCATGCCAAGGTGATTAATTGTATCACTGGAGGTTCTGATATCTGTGGGACCACCTATTCAGCCGCTAAAAGACATGCCAGTCACGGTTCCGACGACCGACCAATTCCAAAGGAGGCACGACTCAAAGAGGACGCAGAATTGGAGGCTATGCCCTTAACGTTCGACCAGGCGGATCTCGATGACGTACATCAGAAGCATCATGACGGACTAATTATTCAATTGAGCATTGGGAATTGTCTGACCAAAAGGATACTCGTCGACGGAGGTAGTTCAGCTAACATTATCTTTTTTCATGCAGTGAAAGCAATGGGCATCGACAAATCCGAGATTACACGATGTTCGACCACTCTCGTTGGGTTTAATGGTGGAGCGACAAATACCATGGGGGAAATCACACTCCCAGTATATGCTAAAGGAATCAACAGACAGACGAAATTCAATGTCGTCGATTGTTCATCAGCTTATAATGTTATTCTTGGGCGACCTTGGATTCATGACATGAAAGCCGTGCCTTCGACATATCATCAAACCATGAAATTTCCCACGCAATGGGGAGTACAGAAAATCAAAGGCGAAAGAAAGGTTGCTAGGGAATGTTACAAAGTTTCCTTGAAGCCCCCGAAGCATACAGTATAGCAATTACAGAACCAGGACGTTCCTGGGACTAACGACGACTATCGTTTGGAAGTTGTCGTCTTAAACCAGGATAAGCCTGACCAGATGGTGTACATAGGTTCGACGCTCGACCCTTCCTTTAAAAAGCAACTGATTTCTTTTTTGCAGGACCACTATGATTGTTTTGCTTGGACGCACGAAGACATGGTGGGTATCGATCCGAGTATTATTTCTCATAAACTCAACATTGATCCATCATTTAAACCTGTTCAACAGAAAAGACGAAAATTTGCTCCTGAGAGGAATAAGGTTATCAACGACGAAGTTGATAATTTACTTAAAACAGGAAAAATACGAGAAGTCAAGTATCCAGATTGGCTCGCTAATGTTGTAGTCGTCCAAAAGAAAAATGGCAAATGGCGAGTCTGCATTGATTTCACAGACCTTAACAAAGCTTGCCCGAAGGATCCATTTCCATTGCCACATATCGACTCTATGGTCGACGCTATAGTAGGACATGAGCTACTCACATTCATTGATGCATATTCTGGGTATAACCAGATATTGATGCATTCAGACGACCAGGAGAAAACAGCCTTCATGACAGATAAAGGTATTTATTGCTACAAAGTAATGCCTTTTGGTCTTAAAAATGCAGGTTCGACATATCAACGATTGATGAATATGATGTTCAAAGAACATTTGGGTGATACTATGGAAGTATACATCGATGACATGCTTGTCAAATCGAAACATGCGGACGATCATATCGGACATTTGAAGCAGTCGTTCGACATCCTGCGTGAATACAAGATGGAGTTGAATCCGACGAAATGTTCCTTTGGAGTTCGAGCTGGAAAATTTCTCGGTTATATGGTCACACGACGAGGAATCGAAGCTAATCCAGAACAGATTAAAGCAATTGTCGAGCTAAAATCGCCTAGAAATTTTAAAGAAGTCCAACGTCTTACAGGACGTGTAGCAGCGCTGAACCGGTTCATTTCTCGGTCGTCCGACAGGTGTCATTTATTCTACAATGTCCTGCGAAAGAATAAAGGGTTCGAATGGACGGACAAGCATGAAGAAGCATTGCAGCAACTCAAAAAATACATGATGTCGCCTCCTTTTCTCTCTAAACCTGAGCAAGGTGAAGTCCTTCAGCTTTACCTAGCCGTAAGCAATAATTCGGTAAGTGCAGTTCTTATACGAGAAACCGACGGACGGCAACTGCCAATTTACTATGTAAGTAAGACTCTATTAGATGCTGAAACCAGGTATTCGTCTATAGAAAAACTTTTACTTTCATTAGTCATGGCTGCTAAAAAGTTACGACATTATTTTGAGTCACATCCTATAATTGTGGTAACTAATTTTCCTTTAAAATTTGTGTTAAGAAAGCCCGAATTAACAGGACGATTAGCTAAGTGGAGTATTTACCTCAGCAATTTTGATCTGGATTTCAAGCCCAAAACAGCGATCAAGTCGCAGGTCTTAGCCGATTTCATCTCAGATTTCAGTCCAGAACTAGAAAGCACGATGACGTCCGATAAATTAATTGTGGCGACTTTGCACGACACTACATGGACGCTCGACGTTGACGGTTCGGCAAATATACGTGGCACAGGCTTGGGTGTCGTCCTACAGTCCCCACAAGGGGGCAAAATGGTATATTCCATACGGTGCGATTTCAAAGCAACAAATAATGAGGTAGAATATGAAGCATTGATTGCAGGAATCAAAATTGCTCACGATTTGGG
This sequence comes from Arctium lappa, assembly GCA_023525745.1. Lineage (NCBI taxonomy): Eukaryota > Viridiplantae > Streptophyta > Magnoliopsida > Asterales > Asteraceae > Arctium > Arctium lappa. The sequence goes on along the minus strand of CM042056.1, from coordinate 11,062,206 downwards.
GGCAACACGTCTGCACGTCCGAAGTGACTCATCCCTAGTTGTTAACCAAATCAATGGAGAGTTCGCAGCAAAAGATTCAAGGATGATTGCCTATTATAAAATAGTCAAAGAAGAAGCAAAGAAGTTCAGTCACTTTATAATCGAGCAAATACCAAGAGATCAGGACACTCAAGCCGATGCATTAGCCAATTTGTGCTCAGCACTTAGTCGAACGACATTCGACAATATCCCAATAGTTCATCTTGCAACCCCTTCCATCAAGGAGGATGATAATATTTCAGTCGCACCAATTGAAGAAGAAAATTCTTGGTCGGACGACATTCGAAATTACTTAGAGCACGATCAATTACCCGATGATAAAATGGAGGCGAGAAAAATTAGATTCAAAGCATCGAGGTACGACTACCGACTTCAAGACATACATCTGTTGAACATAACTTAGTCGATCTAAGTTATGATCTTGACGCCTTAGAGGAACTTCGAGAAGTTTCTCACATTCGCATGGCGTCGCAGAAACAAGCTGTCGAGCGACATTTCAATAAAAATGTCCAGGTCAAAGTTTTTCAAGAAGGCGACTATGTCTTGCGACGTGTGTTTCAAAATACTCAAGAACCTAATGCAGGTAAACTTTCCACTAAGTGGGAAGGGCCTTATCAAATCTCTGGTATCGTGGGTAAAGGAGCTTATAGACTCCAAACCTCCGATGGTCGAAATATCCCACGAAGTTGGAATGCAGTTCATCTAAAGAGGTATTTCTTTTAAATTTCATATTTAGTTCCTTCGATTATTTTTTAAGAAAAATTACTAACTTAAGCATCGGAGGGTCGTTGGTCAATCCAACGACCACCCCGCTAATGTTATTCTTCGCAGGGACGCACGACTAAGATTTTCATGTCAAGTAATATTCATACGATCGCTTGTATATAGTTGGTTGTAATTGTTGTTGAAGGTTAATTTTTTTTACACTTGACTTCCAGTATGTATATATGTATATGTTAAAACCATTATTACGATTGCACTCGTTCGTAAAGCTCAGTTGATTTCATTATAGCATGTTAATGAATGATGGTTTGATCGAATGTATAATATATAGTGACTTTGTATCTTCTTAAACTTACTTGACGTATTCTTGAAAAAACAAAGCAAGTGACGAGCATTGATAAACAAAAGAAGTTTTTTCATTTCCAAAAAATTACAAGTATAAGAGACGACCACAGACGGCCGACCCTTAATGGTAAATTTAAAGGAAAATAAGCTAAGAAGGAGGAACGTCAAGTTGTTCCTGTACGACGTCGGTCTCTACTGTTGCCGCCTCTTTTCCGTCATCACTCCCCTCCAGGTCATCATCTTCATCGAGGTCCCTTTCTGTTCCCACAGTGTCAAGATAAATCTTGAGCTCCTCGGCAGCCGACACCATGGGATTCTTCCCACTCAGATGACGTCTCATCAAAGCAGCTCGGGCTGTGAGACAAGAAAAAGCTTCAATCTGCTTATTCTCCTCTTCTAAATCTTTGACATCGCCCTCTAGACTTTCGACTTTCTTGAGGAGGGACGTGACTTCATCGGCAGAGGCAGCAGCAGCAGTAGTGGCCTTTATCTTCTCCACCTCCAGCTTGGACGTTAAGGCCTCAAGTTCAAGGACATGGTCCCTGAACTTGATCGTCTCACTTTGAGCTTCGACAAGTTTGGTCTTGAGACTCTCGACCTTCTTCTTCTCGGCCTCGACCGCCTCTAAGGCGACCTTCTCCCTCTCAAGAGCCTCGTCAGCCCTTTTCTTGACCTCAGGGAAGGACGTCCTGAGACCTTCCATCTGAGCGAAGAAGCTCAGAGAGGCCTGAAAAGCCTGCACAACAGCAAAGAAAGGGTTAATAAATAGAAATATAATGAATGGAGTAAAGAATAAGTAAGACGTACCATGAAGGAAAGACCAGCAGCATGCACTCCCGTATCCTCGACCCGAGACTCCTTGTATCGGTCGTAGAAGGTCGGGAGAAGGAATTTTCCCAAGTGTGGAAAAATGGCGTCCCTTTCGAGAACGTCATTTGCCATGAAGTCAGATGGGAGAGTGACTTTGAATGTCGTCTCTCCCACCTTCTCCTTGTTCTTCTCTTCCTTTGAAGAAGAAGAAGGAACTTCGGAAATGGGCTTGTAACGCCCGACACCCCGACAGGGGAATGTCCTTCGTCACCTGGGATGAGCCTCTGAGCTCAACACCAGCAACGGTTCCCTTCGTCGGTGACGCCCCTGGAAGGGACGTCAAAGTAACGTTGCCCGTCTTCTTAGGCGAAGTCCGAGGTTGCTTGCCTCGAACACGTCTTGGATCTACCCCTGTAGAAGCGGCAGATCTTTTCTTCGATTTTTCCCTTCCTTGACGAGCGAGCTCTAATTGCTCGGCTCGCCTAGCAGCAGCCGACTTGGCAGTTGCGTCTCCTAATAAAAAGAGAGACAGAAAAGAGCAAGTTAGAAAATACTTACGATACGTAAGAAGTAAGTATTGTTGAACAACTTACCCGTCATCTCCTCTTCTCTTTCTCCTTCTCTCTCCTCTTCTATATCCTCTCCTTCCTTCGAAGGATCCTCAGTAGGTGCAACTTCAGTGACTAGGACGACTTCGTCTTCCTCGTCGTTCGACCGAAGGGAGAAGGAACGATCGGCAATACTTCTCTCTAAGATTCTTTGAACCTTGTTGAGAGAATCCCTCCTTGGCTTCACGACACTGAAGTCAATCTCTGTAAAACAAAGACATATATTAGACAAAAACGCACGACCAAAATGCACAACAAAAACGCACGACAATAAGCCTACCCGATTCATTCCAGCCTGATGACAACCATTGGCTGTCTTCGTCACTTACAGATGCCACTTGAAGGAAGACATACCGATGTTTCCACCCACGGTCGTTCACCGCGGTGTTAAGTATCAGTACGTTATCCCCCTTTGAACGAGGGAATAAGCTATAACGATGATAACCATCTGGTCGCACGCTATAGGCTGTCAAGAGGTCGTTCACGTTGAACGGTACCTCCCACTCGGCTGTGAGGCGATCGATCACTTGGACAATACGCCAGAATTGAGGCATTAATTGTCCAGGTGTCAAATCAAAGGCATCTAAAAACGCCCTGACTAAAGGGCTAAAAGGCCAAGAGAAACCTATCTTAAAGGGGTACTCGTACAAGACACAGTATCCCCTCGGAACCTCGTCCGACCTTAAATCCTTCGGCGACACTAGATTTATCTCATCTGGAAGTTTAACCAAACTCTTGAAAAAATCTATGTGTTCTTCTTCCCTGAACAAACTCACTGGTTCACTCGACATTTGAAAATCAGGGATGTTAAGAGTCGCGCACCAATAACTCAAAATATCCCAAGCTTTCCTAGGTTTTCTAGCTATAGATTTTCTATGCATAAATCAAACACAAAGGAAGGACTGAAAATCGTACCTTAAATAACAGTCTAAACCTCGAATTTAGATTGGAAAGGATTCTGATCGCTCGGAAATCTCGCCGGAGGTATATATTTTTTCTAAGGAAATATAAGCGTAAAGAAGGAAATGATTAGCAACAATCCTTATTTATATTGTAAATTTGGAAACCGAATCGACCGAGAAAATAGATCGCCAGTCGTCATTTTGACACGTGTCACCTGTATCAGAAGAAATACTCGAGTACGTCCTTCCAATATGCGACACCTGTCCCTAATTGGCTGTCTGGATGATTACTTGTGCAGGTGATGACTTCATTTTCTAGTTAGAAATGAACCGATTTGATTCTAATCGAAAGACTCGCGTTTTCTTTTGCAACACGTGTTTTAATCTTAAATTTAAATTTCAAAAAAAATTGCCGCTTGAATTTTAAATTTGGGGGCAAACTGTTTGGGTAAAAAAGTCCAACAGACTATGGTCGTACGACATAAGGTAAAAGACGATCTTTCTTCAGGCGACCTCAACTAAAATGGTTAAATATCCGTCCAGCAAATATCATCGTACGACATGATTTCAGTTACTAATTTGCAACATACTTTATATTGTATTTAATGCAGGATTTCAAGGACGTTTATGATGAGAGATCATAACGGAAGACGTTACCAACAACAACGGATATAACGGATATTATCATTAATATCAAACGGTTATTCTATTAAAGATATGCATTCAAGACTTGCTAACGGACAAACAGAGTATAAATATGAATATTGAACTTCATATTCGGACATATGAGGCTCGGACTTTACAAGCTCACGAATTACGCTCTTTAGCTCACTCAATCTCTCGTGAAGTTCACAAAGCGTTTTATTGTTTGTCATACGACGCACGACAGAAGTTTGATTACACACGATGCACGATCAAGTTAATTTTATTGTATTGTTTTATATTACATTTCACTTGTAATATTTGTTCTTAAGGACGACGTCCCTGATTGACGTCCATAGTGCACGACGACTCACACTCGTCCGCGGTTTTTACCCATTTTAGGGGTTTTCCGCGTCACCAATTCTCTCGTCTTATTTACTTTATTTTTATTATAGTCGTACGATTATTGTTGTTACTTTCTTTGGTTGGATCAAGCTCCACATTTACCTTAAATTTTACTTGTGAGATTTTTGGCATAAACAATAAGCTTCTAGAACTTTATGCTGAAAGCCAATATTTTTATAAATATGACCCTCCCAATTGAAAAACTGAAAAACACATTTATTCCATTTATGAAAACTCATCCCAAACAAAAACGCTCACAATCTATACAAATAAATTAATCCACACAGTCAGCTTTATTTATACAAGACTTAATGAAAAATCAACCAAACATCCCCTAACTCGATCATTTAAAATATTTTATGCATTTAATAGTATATTTTTTTTATCACCTATACATTTATTTTCAATACCTTTTATTGATGAGAAAAGGTTAAAATATTATTCATCTCTCATATATAGAGTTTTAGATATTTCTCTAATTTTATATATTTTCATATACTCTTTTTTTTTCTTCATTTTATCATACAATATAACATACATAGCACAAAATTCTCATAAATCATAAAACTTTCTATTATAGTATAGTTGTTGAAGGTGCTTTTAACCAACAAGTATATTATTACCCAATTGTAAATTGGGTGTTGCTATATGCACCCTAGTCTAGGGTGCATATGGCTTTATTACCTACTACAAAAACCTGACCTAAATAAGCTATCAGTACATGATGAATCAATTGTCTTTTCAATGAACCCCTAGAACAACCACCATAAAAATCCCATATCAACATTGATGCAAATTGTAATGGAAAATGTTGGTTGAATCCATAAAGCCATGAGGTTATTGATGAATTCATGCATCCAATTTTTTTGATTTTAAGGGGGTGATTGGGATTGCTTATTAAAACTGTTTATTAACTTATTACGTTTTCAAACAGCAAATAAGTTGTTTTGAGTGTTTGGATTAGAAAAAAGAAAAAAAATGCTTATGACTTATCATACAATTTATCTGTATAGATTGAGAGTGTTTTTGTCTGGGATGGGTTTTCATAGATGGATTAATTCCACCCCGCTTATTAGCATTTCTTGTATTTGAAACTCTTTATTAACTTATTTAACCAAATTATATATTTGCCCCTTCTTTTTATAAGTTAATAAGCACTTTACAAATAAACATAAGTTAATAAGCACTTTTACAAATAAGCATAAGTTGTTTTAAATAAACAATCCCAAACACCCCCTAATCATTGAGTTGTATATAGACCCATCCGTTATAATTGAGGAAATCAGTTATCCATATCAATAAAGCACAAACTAACAACCCCTTATTTTTTGTTTTCGTGTAAGGAACAAATACTTACAAGGTACATTACATAAGCTACTTGTCTAGTTTAATTTGACACAAATATATATAATTAACTTATGTTTTTTTTTTCTAATTTTTATCATTTGGATTATGAAGTAATTTATATATTTGTAAGATATACATGCTATTATATAGTTGTAAAGTGATATATTTTCAAGTTTGGTTATTAATTCATAAAGTTTATTAAATTATATATTTGATTCCAGGGTCGTCCCCAAGGAAAGGTGACACAGACACATGCTCAGGACCCAAAAATATTAGGGACCCAATTTTTTTCGTCAGTATATAGTAATAGTCTAAAAAACTTAATATATTAAGAGCATCCACAGCGTACGTGTTTTTCACCAAATTTTTTCATAGCTTTTTTCTTACACATTATTGCCACATCAACAACTTAAAAACCTTTATATACCTTCACTATGTGAAAAACCTCACCCAAACTTTTTCATTACTTTTTTAAACTATTTAGGGTCTCACTATTTTAACTTTATATCATTTTTATTCTTATTTATAAAAATAAATACATTAAAATTCATACAAATACATATTTATTTATATCAAGAAAATATTATTAATTTAATTATGTATTTATTTTACATAATTTTTTAAAATATTTTAATACAATATATATTATATATAAATTTCTTATAAAAATATAATTACTTTCATTATGTATTTATTTAATAATTATATTTAAATATGATTACTTTAAATATATTAATAAATAAAATTGATTAAATACGAAACTTTTATAAAATTCTATAAAGTTAAAACTGATTAAATACGAAAAAGCTACGAAAAAACAGGTCGTACAGTTACGACCTATGACGAAAAACCTCACGAAAAACCTCAATTGAAAAACCTCTCCACTATGTGAAAAACCTCAAAAGAAGGTTTTTGCTTTTTGAAAAACCTCCTAAAAAGCTCCCAAAAACTTCTCAACGAGCACACTGTGGATGCTCTAATAAGCCCCAAAAAAGTTGAAGCATATAATAAGAGTCAGAAAGAATTAAGTAAATAACAAGGGTCCCAAAACATATCAACTAATTACATTGAAGAAAATAAATTAAAAAATAATTGGTCATTCGTTATATCCTATTGTTTTTGTCTCTTTAACTTTCAAGGTCCAATGTTATTGGCTATTGCTATCTCTATCTATTTGACTATTTTCGTGCTTCAACAATTCAACTGATAACAACTTTAAACTCATGTGCTTGTTGTTGGTGTATGTTTTTGTTGGATATTTTTTTATCTATTTCTTCTTATAATGACTATTGCAATTTTCTTATGTAGTTTGCGTTGCTTTTGTTTGGTTATTGCTATATATTTTTGTTTCTCTAGATGATCTTCTACTATTGTTGACGACATGTCTATTGTTTTTATAAGTTATGACGTGTTACATGGTTTTGTTATTAATAAATATTTTCCATACTAAATGTATTCAGTCTTGTCTCTTATATATGTCATGTTCTATAAATTTTTAATTCTAACATCTTATTTAGTGAAACTAGAAAAGAAGAAAAAGAAAATTCAAATATTTGCATCAATCGTTTGACTTCTTCATCTTTCATTGGGATTCCACTACACAACACAATATTATATTTAAGTGCTCAGACTTGGGATCACGTGAGACTAGCTTGTTTTCGTAAGACCCGTGAAAGCACATTTTTACACTTAAAACTTCACAGCAAAACACTGTAAAGGTAACCTTCACAGTGTTTTTGTTGTTGTTAAGGTTCATATTTGTTTTTACATTCACAATGTTTTGCTATAAAGTTTCAAGTGTAAAAATGTGGTCTCACAGGTCTGACGAAAATAAGTTAGTCCCACGTGAACCCAACCCTAAGTGCTCAAGCAACAATTCATTGATATTACATATTATAGGTTTCATTCATTATTTATTCTTATTGGATTTTAATAAATCAACTTTTCTTCCATATTCTTATTGATCCTCCTTTTTCTATGTCTAGAATCCTTGATAATTTTCTCTATCATTGATCTCTCGATTACTTCCTCAACATAAGTTCTATTTTTGTATCAAAATGACACATATTTCTTATTTGTTGGGTCATCTAAGATTTAAAAATAATCTCTCCTTAGTCTTTATTGATGATTGAACCTTGTATTTTGATTTATGGTTATTTGTAATATCTTAGTTAGTAAAACAGATCGGTGAGTCGAAGACAAACCGAATTCAACATGAAGGAAGTCTACACTGCGGATTGAGATGAACTTCAAAAGTGAACTAAGCCTAGTTTGATGATTCCTATTCGGCAAATCATACCCTTGCCGATTTCTAAAAGGCAATTCTTACCCTTGCCGATTTGTTGTTCGGCATACCTTCTCTTTTGTGCCGAACTCCTCTTTCGGCACATATCTCAGGTACCGAATTCCTCTTTCGGTAGTCTTCCTCTTACAGATTGCTTCTTTATCTTGTAAGAGCATTTATGTTAAATCCTCATGATTTGACATACTTCCTCATTCCCAATGATCTTCTGATAATGGGAATGGAAGTTTCTTTCTTCCTTGAGAAGATATACAATTAGTCTTAACTTGATTGAGACGTATACTTTTTATTTGATCTCAAAGAGATTGTCTTTTGAATATTTTATAATAGATATTGTACTTTCATAGCACAAAAGTTACCTTTTGTGTTATGACATGTCACATCAAATATCTTATAATTTATTGACAATATCTCAACCACCCTTGCCTTAACTCCTACTTGTCCTTTGCACTCATTACATTGGATAATATTTAAAGGATGGAAGTAGCACCTTGCAACTTACGCTTTCAGCTCAAGTTTTGGTATTCACAAGATTTCAAGCAGGTTGATAGTTTTCTCTTGTCTCTCTAAGGTTTAAGTCTTTGTGTTCTTAATATCTTCTAAGTGTTAGTTTGTTTAGAGTAGTTCTTAACTATTCTTATTCCGCAACAATATTTATTTCTCTTTGTATAATTCTTGATATTCATTATCAATAAAAGAATTAAAATTAAGTAATTTTGTGTTATTGTATTCAACCCCCCCTTTTACAATACTTGTTTACTTCTTTGAGACTAACATTATGAACTGAGAAAAATCTTACATTATAAAAAGCTTACCAACCATAGTAGATGATCTAACTCATGTCTATACATTAAGACTTCAAAACTATCCTTGTTTTTAGTACATTATACTATTTGGATGCTAATTACCTATTAATGAGTACATAAATCTTAAGTACTCCCTTATCTATGCTAAAAGAAGAATAAAACATTTTTTCCTCCATGAGTTATTAGCATTTCTTGTATTCGGATTTTTTACTTTGATTTTTTTTCAAGGACTCTTAATTTTATATACGATCAGGAACCGACCTATTTGATTCAATACCAAATTATACAAATTATTGCTGCTTGATATACTTTTTTTTTTATCATTTAGGGCATAATGCTTGTTAATCAGTAGTTTTTTATTATGTACTTTATCATATTGAATTTTTTAAATCATTTTTAAAATCAAAGTATTTGGAATTTCGAAATTCAAAAATGTTAAAAGGAAGGAAAAAGGAAGTTAGGTTTTGGTAATATTAAAAATAATGATTAAAAAAGTAACATTAGTTTGATATTCGACAAGCATCAATAATTCCAAAACGAATAAAATAAATGCATGTGCTTGGTCATGAATTCATGCATAAAATTAGTAGACTTTTTGTTCTCTTCTATTTTATGGCTTAAAAGAAATTGTAAATGAATCAACATATACAATGTCCCCTAAATAAGTTCTTTTAAAATAAAATATTTAAATATATATTTATATTCGTATTTTAAGTACTTTTATCAAAATAAAACAATTCTTTTGCTCCTATTTGCATTTTAAAAATAATTATATAAAAAAATTTAATAAAGACACTTGAAAGGAAGAAAAAAAAAACCCTCCAATCTCGACCTCATCTATACTATATTATTAAAAGGCTAAAACGGTTCTTGAAAAGCCGTTCTTGAAAAACAGTTTTGGAAAGCCCTTCTTCTCCGCTCATGTTTCTTCCCCACTTTCCTGCAATCACTCCCTCTCCCTCTATATGTCCACGTTCTGCACCAATTTAGGGTTTATAATTTTCCCAATAGGTAACTAAAGTTATAATCACTCCATTTTCTCCTCAGATTCATTTTGTTTTCTTCTCCAATTATGTCAAAGAAAGATGGATTTTTCAGGTTAGGATTGGGGACTAAGGGTTTTGATTTGGAGGAGAAACAACAGAGAGGGGTACGTGGTGTGAATTTAGATAAAGAGGTCACATGGTTATGTTCAAATTCTGTGGTGGGGTACCTCCGTCCAACATTGGGACATGAGGACTTTCTCACTTCGAAGAACAATCTTGCGTTCAAATTCTGTGGTGGGGTACGTACTGATTTGAGGTAATATGTGTTCTTCTCTGCATCCATTTGTATTGTCATTGCTTCTCCATCTTTCCTTAATTGTTTCGGATTTTGTTGTTGAATGAGTTTTTGATTTGAGGTAATATGTTTTCTTCTTTTAAGCTTTACTTGCATATCAGTACCGATGATATTATTTATCTAATGTGGTTTTTGAAACGGGCTTCCATAGTTCGGTTGATCTGTGGTTTTCTTACGTTTAATCTAATGATTTTCTCATTCTTTGTTGTTGTTTGATGCCTCAATTAGGGTTTCATTTATGCGTTTTGGTTTCTGTATTGCTCTCCAGGTTTGAACTCTCTCTTCTAATAGATGTTTTTTCTTCAATTGTTTTTCTTTTGTTTACTTTTCTATTTTGGGTTTTTCTTCAATGGTTTTCTTACATGGTTCATGCCAAGAAGAACAACAAAAGCCTAAAAAAAACAACAGTCACGACCTAACATAGGGTTATTCATCTCTTGGTTGTATATTTGGTGTTCTTTGTGCTTACCTTTGCAGCTCCTGAAAGTCGTTCAACAAACCAAGAGGTATCATTAACTTCTGCAGATCTCCTAAAATTTACCCGTATGTTTTTCTATTCTTCCTGTTCAACGTAAGTTTCCTTTCAAATTTTGAAGCAATTCGTTCATTCTACAAATCAAGGAAAGAGAAAATACATATGCATATTTTGGGGTTAAAGTAGCAAAGTGTCTTGTCTCGCTTTTGGTCTGGGTACAATCTTCTTCTTCAATTTTCTTTTGATTCAATTTGGGTTAAGCTAGCTGTCAGATCAAGAAACCGATGACCTTTTTATATATTTAAGCTAATCTACCTGTATTATTCATTTCAGTAAAAAGAGATCACAGGATTGTATTTCATCTAATGCAGACATCCACTTGTAACCATTTCAAGTTTTTCCTGATCGTGTAAGTTTGTTGGCGATTCTTTATGCTTGTAATCATTTGATTTTTAATTCTTTTTTATTTTTAGTGATTTGTTTGAATTGACGTTTGTTTGCGTTTTAGGTATCGATATTTGATGTTGAATTTGGCATCGATTTTACTTCATTGTAAGAAAGATAATAAGGTTGAGTCAAAGGCTACCAAAGGAGCTACTCTAAATGATCTTGTTGAACTTAAGAGATGTTCTTCTTGATTCTTTTTTGAGGTTAGTGTTCTCAATTTTATTGTTGTTTACAAGTTATTGATTGCTTGTTCTATATGTTAATTAGTGAGTGTGGTTATACTTCAAACTTTGCAGTATTTGACAGGGATTATTTAACACATAGGAAACGAATACAACAGGCCCGAAGTGGTGGCCATGGAATGGAATGTTGGTCCATCCAATAATTCCTCAACTTCAGTGCTTTTTACCAACCGTCTACAATTTCTTATGGTAAACAATATTCTAGGCCCATCACAAGTCACAACTGTATCTACACATGTTTTTTTATCACCATGAGAAGTCTACATCTTTAATGCACAAATATTAATATAGTAATCGAGGAAATGTACTAAGCATTCATGTCCATGTGAAAGAAATGAATTTTTTTATCTCAAAGCTACAAAAGCCAGTCAAGATGTGGATAGGAATGTGAAGTATCTTGCAGTGCTCGCATTGTTGGGTCATGAACAATTGTGCTACTGGCCTTCAACTGTAGCAACCAGTTTAGTCATCTGTCTAGCCGACAAAGAACATTCATCTTACCAACAAATAACATGGGTATAAAACTTGATTTATGTTTAGACTTAATAAATAAAACTTAATTGCTTTGCATGCAGCCAAAAGTGTTGTCATCAAGCAAATGAAATCTACCCATCTATTAATCCAACTTTCCTGATTTTGCATTTTCAGATTTAGTGATAGATCAAACAGTAAAGATCTACCTAACTGCATAAAGGTAATAAAGTATAAACCATGTATTATATTGTTGATTTACATGTAAGTACCCCCTCCATCCAAACTAAAGAGGTGCATTTGGCTTTGGTTGTCAAAACAAATTGGTATTAAACTTCAAAGTCGAAGTACTACAAAGCCGAGAACGCAAATTTAATAAGGAAAGAAAATCACATCAGTTTCAAATTTGTGAAACAGTTTCTTAAATCATAAAGCTAAAAAATTTATCCCTTTTTATTGGATTCAATGGACTTTGTCTTTTGAGCAAATTCGTTGACTGATAGAAAGATCCATGTTCCCTACTACATGTTCATATGGTAAGTGGATTTTCTTGATTTTTCCTGTTATTATTTAAAAAATCTTTTTAGGGTTCTAAGTAGATCAATATTGTTGCACTCAAGTAATTCAGGTCTACATGGTGTAGAAGGTAAATGTTGTTGTCATTGCTCTATGGTTGGGCTAAACAATTTTTCTAAGTCTGTCATGAGGTCTTAAAGAGCTAGGAATTTTTAAAACTAATGTTATATACAGGACTATTTTTGTATAGTGATGCCCGGCCTCACTCTGCATTCTTATTGATGAAATCATAATAATTTGAAAATTTCTTGGGCTTCTTAGCATCCATAGTATGTGGCATACAATTGATATGCAAAGTTGGTTGTCTATTCATGACCGATTTATTTGTTGATGGCAACTATGGCTTATAGATATACAACTCAGATTGTTGAAAGAAAGTGATTATCCTCTAAGCAAATATTTAACATCAAGCACTCTTTTGCTCCCTCCTTTGTTCTAGACGTACAATTAATTATTTTCTTAGCTTCTGCGGTTTTGCCTAGCAGACACAAATTTAGTATTGCGGGAGTTCAAAAAATGCAGCGTAATTCTCAAGCATGCCTCGGTTCCAAGAGAATCTAATTGGATGCACATTATTTATCAGGTTATGGCATTTGTTGGCGTATAAATTAAAGCATAATAGGACAGATTATGAAGCTAGGCAGTTGTAATTTGTAAATTGCCATAATAGTTGTCCATTTCATTTTACTTAATGTCGCCGTTTATGTTACTTGTGTCTACACTTTTCTGTTTTTGTACCTGTTAAATCACTTCCATATATCGAGCTTTGAAGATTGAAAGACCCCATTAATCAAGGACTTAAAGAGATAGCTAAAAAGAACATAACAGGCAGCGACTTGAACCAACCAAGGCTGCACCACCAGGTGCCCTTCTCTCTCCCTCTCTCTCAGAGTCACACGTACACACAGAACACACGATGCTGGAAAATATGATTTGAAGCCCACTGCCCCTGCATTGACTCGATAGCATAGTGGCTGAACGGAGTATTTCTAGGTACAGATAGAGCTTCACCAGGGGCCGTTTACCCAAACACTTGTCATTAACTTATCGGGTAAGATTTTAGTCTATGGTATCGTAGGCAAACATTTACCCGGTAAGCGCTAACTGGGTAAGAGTCTTCGCCCCCGGGTAAGACTCTCGACTATTGCTTTCGCTCTTACCGGGTAAGATTATTGGTCATTGTCATATTCATCGGTTAACGTAATATAAGTTGGTAAGCGCTTACACAGTTAAGCGTTTGGTAAACGGCCCCTTAGTTTGTCTTTTTGTAATTGTAGTTGTTTGTACTATGCTTTGAGTTTCATGTTCCCTTGTTTTGTATTACAACGTCTTAAAATTGGTTCTGTTTATGGTCTCTAAGATTGAAAGAGCCCACTGATCAAGTGTTTGTAGGTGTTGATTGATTATATGGATCTGTAATGAAGTTTGAGTTAAAAACAGACCTTACAACCTTTTCTTAAATCTCCAGGTATCCTTCCCTCTCTCTCTCTCTCTCTCTCTCTCTCACTCACTCACTCACACACAGAGGATAAACTTTGTAGGTTGGTTTTTTTAGGTGTCAAAGAACTCGTTATAAACTCTTAATAATTTTTTTATACAAAATCAATCATAAAGTAAACCATGATGATGCACAACAAATATAAATAACACACACACACACAGATATATATATATATATATATATATATATATTGTGTAATAAAGTCATATATTTTGAACTTTTGAAGTACCGGCTTCACATCTAAACATAGAAAATGGAGGCTTACTATGAATCAGAGTTAGACTACTGGGATCTCACCATCATTTCATATAATAATCTCAAGGCACTGCAGGTTTACTGCAATTGATGATCCTTATGAACCACCTTTGAACTGCGAAGTACGCAAAATTTGCCATTTGATTTGCGTTTTCTTTCTCATGTTTTTGTGAATAAGCCCCAATCTGTGTATGCTTTTTTGCAGATCAATATCGAACAGAGGATGGATTTTTCCCGACACCATCCGAAATGGTTGGACACGTAGTTTCTTACTTGGATGAAAATGGTTTTCTTCATGCTTGAGATTGAAAGCGATTTCAACTTGTGATTTCTCATTGGTTTCTTACTTGGGGGAATGGTATGAACTCAAGTTCATTCTCTAACTATCGTGTGAATGGAATATTGTAGTATAGTACAAAGCAGTCTTGTTGATTGAATATTCAATTTTTGTCTTTGTCGAGGGAGACGGGCAAAGTTGCTGCAGGACTCGAACCAAATCGAATCACCACTTGAACCGAATCAAGTTGACAGAGAAGTTACTTGTGTAATGTGGTCCGATTTTGGTTTTGGTTTGGGAAACTCGACCATCGTCTTGTAGTTGGATTTGGTTTGGTTTAACACTAACAAAGATGGTTAGCGGATTGTTTATATATTGTTTCAAAAATGTAGTCATAAACATTGTGAAACGCTAATTAAAAATCGAGGATTGTTATGGATTAAATAGACCATCCAACAACTTGGCCCATATTTTCTCATGAAAACGAGCTGAATCGGGTATATGTTATTTGAATTCGGCTCGAAAAAATAATGTTGAGCTTCAGCCCAAATAGGTTTTCTCAAGGTTGGGCGCGAGCTCGATGTTAGTTTATTGATTCGAACTCGTGATCGATGAACTTGTTTATTGAATCGAGATCGATAATTTTATTATTTTTATTGTACGATTTATGAACATTTTAGCATGTTTGACTTGAAAATGTATGTTTAAATGACTTGGTTTTACCCTGCTCTTAAAAATTTAATCGAGTTTTTCAACAAGCCGAATTGGACATTGGTGTTATGAAGCTCGGTTTGTTAAATTTGAAAAAGTTTTATTTTGTGTTCGAGATCGACTAGATTTATACACAATCCAATTTGCGATATACAACCATATAGATTCATAATATTAACATCGAGAAAAAGAGATATAACAAAAAATAAATTATGATTGTCTTTTCGAGTTCTTGGTTTTGATTTCAAGATGTCTCGCGCCGCATTGCGCGCGGGTATATGCCTAGTCAAATAAAACAAAGAGTAAACTACAAATTTGGTTTCTTGTGGTTTGGTGTTATAACACTTTTGGTCCCTATAGGTCCAATATTACAAATTAGCCATTGTAGTATGCAAAAATGATCGGATTTGGTCCTTGCCTCTGACATCCGTTAGAAGATTATGTTACATAAGGAGTATTTTAGGGAGCGTTTGGTTCGCAGAATATGATGGAATCTGGTGGAATTGGAATGCTGAATTCTTTTTACCAGATTCAATTCTCTTGTTTGATTCAAGTTTTTCAATGGATGAAATCTTTGAATTCCAATAAATTCCATAGATATAGTATTTGAACATTCCATCATAAAATCCAAGAATTTCAATGGAATGGAATCTCATATTTTGATAATTCCAAAGTTACCTTTTACCCCAAACTAAGCCCTAATGATATTGTTTATCAGCAGACACTAACTCTCTCTCTCTCTCTCTCTCTCCTCCCTCCCTCTCTCTCCTCTTTCTCCTCTATCTCTCTCTCCTCTCTCTCTCTCACACACACCATTCGTGTGCTAAAATAATCAAAGCAATTTTAATTAAAAATTAAACCATTTAATGACTATTTCATTAAAGTAATTTTTGTTTAAAAAAATTAAAATAATCAAAAAGGGTACTTTGGTCATTTACCCAAATTCCATTCCAATTCCGAAGCTATAATATGTGAACCAAACAGAAAATTTTCAATTCATTTAACATATTTCATTCTAATTATGTCAACCAAACAGGTGGTCAAACCTGACAACATTCCATTCTAATTCCTTAAATGTCAAACTTCTTTGATAGATTCAATTTCATCCAAAAACATTCTGCGAACCAAACGCCCCCGTAGTCTTTCTTCACTTTCATACAATGAAACCCTCCCTCTACTCTCTCCCATTTCGCCACTAAAACCTCATATTATGCATCTTTGTCGAGACTCTATTAGCATCTAATTTGGTTTGCATCAACATCTCCCATATTTGATCTCCCATTACAACCACTTTATCGATCCTTCTCCCAGATTTGGTCCCTACCCTAACAACCATTTTTTTAGTTTTTATGTCGCACAAGTTGTTTTTTATGGTCTAACAACATTAAGTGCTCCTGATTTTGGATTTGAGGTTGATGTTGCAAACAATTGTTGTTGTTGTGATTTGGTGTTCATTTTATTTTTACTTTGGATTTGAGGTTTAGATTTAGATTTTGGTTGTAAGGGATTTGGGTTTTGGGTTTTAAGTGATGACCAAAGTTTCACCGAAAAAGATGATCGGAGGTTCGCCAAAGATGATGATCAAAGGTTTTACCGGCTAAAAGGGGTTCCATGGGTTTCTATAAAAAAAGGTTAAGATTGAATCTAAGAGCTTAGTTTATAAAAGTTTTTTTTTATTGTTATTATAAAATGAGACGAAAATTAAAAGGAACTGAAATGCCCTTCACTTAACGGTTAAGTGTTAACAGCCGTTAAAGGCAGAGACCAAATTCGGTGGTTTTTGCATACGGCAATGGATAATTTGTAACTTCAAAATTGTAGGGACCAAAAGTGTTATAACCTCTAAACTATTGGGATCAAATTTGTAGTTACTCTAAAATAAAATATGTAAAAAAAGTAATTAATGTTAAAGGGAAAAACAAATGAAACAACAATAAGAAGAGAATAACAATAAGACAGAGAGAAGAAATCTATATTTCTCATTAATCATAAGCCCTTTAAATAGGGAAGAGTTACAAGTAGATAGTTAGGAGATATTTCAGTTCTAATCTAACTCTGATATATTTATCTCTATCTCTATCTCTATCGTCATCCTTTAGACGATGGCACACTTATCCTACAACACTCCCCCTTGTGCCGAGTTAAAGGAGTGGTGGTGCACAGTTGTTGCCTCGTTAAAACCTTACGCCAAAATAAAACCCAGTGGGAAAAAATAAAAATATGACGAAGGAAAGAGTACAATGCACCAGCTTATTTGCAATACATAGACTTATCCTTCAGTCTAGTTTTCTCTTAGATTCATACTTTAATCTTGAGAGTTAAGAAAACATGATGGTATATAAACAGTTGCCTCACTAAAACCTTACACCAAGGAACAAAACCCAATGGGAAAAATAAAACCTTGGTTGAAGGAAAGAGCACAACATACCAATATCACAAATATAGTAGACTCCCCCTTTTGTCTACTACTCCCCCTGATTCGTGCATTAACCAAGGGAATTTGGAAAACATTTTCATTTACTTTCTACACGTTTCTCAATATATGGTTTTAGGTAATGACTTGGTAAAATATGTCACATTCTTTTGACACCTTACTTGATTAACTTGAATCTAAAGGAGAGTCTTTTATTGCTGATTGTATAGAAACTTAAGCAGAATATGCTTTGTGTTATTACCCCTGATGTATCTTATGTTCATTTCTTCGATACATGATACATTATTTCCATATATGCAAGTAGGATATTGGTTGAACCCAAAATTACTAACTCCTATAATATATGTAATGATAGTCCTTAACATATACATTATTTTATTATCTCATGGAGAGTAATATTCTTGGATTAATTCAAGGAGGTAGTTACAAATGATCGCTTAGTTTACTTCCATGCAATCGACGTGTTCCTTGTGGTAATTCTTTATTCAGTTTGGGAACATCATTTGTATGGGTCAAACAAATACCTAATATCAGCAAACACATACCAAGACATTATTTGGTGTTTTTCTATAAGAGCTAGCTAGTACTTTTGCTGCTTACATTCTAAGTAGGTATTGAAGTTCCATTATCAATCCCATTTTTCTTTCTATAGGGAAAGTATAAACCATGTCAATGGTTCCAAAAGATTAATTAATATCATTCCAATGATTTTGCGTTGGCGCTGAGCTAAATCTAGCTAACAAGTTCACTGAGAAATACAATATATGGTCAAGTGTATTATGTTAAGTACGATAATGCGCATATTGTACTTAGATAGGGAATTCCATCTCCCAGCATCTTTCGTCATCATCCTTTAGACGAAATGGATCTTTCCTTATATCCGACACTTCGACCGATCATGGGAGTGCTAACCGGATGCGCTTTGTCCATATTAAATTGCCTGATTATTTTCTGGACATATGCGATCGGTGAATTA
The DNA here is from genome assembly GCA_023525745.1 of Arctium lappa. Taxonomy (NCBI): domain Eukaryota; kingdom Viridiplantae; phylum Streptophyta; class Magnoliopsida; order Asterales; family Asteraceae; genus Arctium; species Arctium lappa. The sequence goes on along the minus strand of CM042056.1, from coordinate 11,043,571 downwards.
ATATTTCACAAACTCGGTGTCCTAGCTCAAATATCTAAACAAAACCAAGTTTTCCCAAGATCTTTCCTCTCAAAATCAGATTTCAAGTAGCTTGTGGTTCCTCTCATTTCATCAAGAGTGCCTATTATGTTCATAACATTGACATATAGAGCTACTTTGAAAATCTGGAACTTGTTTTCCATAATAAATAAGCAAGAGAACATTTCATCGTTCTTATATATCCTTTCCCAATCAATATTCCATTAGGCGGGTATACCACATTCACTTATATTGTTTTAATCTATAAAGTGGGCGTTTCAATTTATTGCAAACGCATTTCGTGGTTTAGAGTTGCTTGATTTTGGTAATGTAATATCATCAAGCACTTTTATATATCTCTAAATCTAGATTCCCGTAGAGATATGTGGTAACCACATTCATGAGCTGCATTTCCAGTCCTTCGGAAACTACTAGGCTAGTAAATTATACGGATGTCATAACATCCATCATGAGAGAGTAAGTCTCCTCGTGGTCAATCCAGGGCGTTGTGAGAAACCTTGCGCCAAAGGAGAGTCTCATACATTATGACTTAATTATTCTCATTACGCTTTAGGACAAATGATTTATCTATGTCTTACAGGCTTTACACTTGGTGGGTTAGCACTACCAAACCAAATACCTGTTCATTTGTCAAATAATATGATTCTCCTGGATTGCTTATTTAGGTCAGTTTGCTCTTTGTTGATATTTTCCAACTGAGCATGATTCGATGTCAATGTGCTCTATCACCTCATAAACAATAATATATGCGAAATATATCATCAATAATTATATATGATCTGTCCATCGACTCAAATGTGCTCTCATAGTTCATTTGAGATTAATATTCATCTCTAGAATCAATATTAACTTCGGAGCGTCCTCCAGTGATGATTCATAGACATAGTTTAATCAGAGACAATCTCATGAGAGGTTTATGTATTGATGACAAATAGTTGTGCCTTACTCTTCTCTTCCTTTAGATGAGTATCTACCGAACCAAGTAGCTTCCCCCATTTCCGTTTGGGAGCTACGACCTCAACCACACCTCCACTATGTGTGATTGCAACGCACTTTCCAATGGCGTTGTGCCCCTGTTGGGGACTTTTTAACCTTGCAAGTATATTTGCAGCTCGTATATGTGATCTTGTCACTTTTGGAATATTAAACGTATCAGGTATCGAGTCTGATTCGTTTGACTTCAACATTACATTGTGAAGTTTTGGGGATCGAAATGAGACAGAGTGGGAATATTCAATGACACTTCCTGTCGTTCCCATGGAAAATCCTTTTTCCTATCTCCCCCTAACGACGGGAAGACTGTCTCATGAAAGTGACAACCCGTAAATCTAGCGGTAAAGAGATCACTAGTCAAATATTATAATTAGCGGATAATTGTTGGGGATTCATATCCAACATATACCAAATCGTCTTTAAGGACCCATTTTGATGCGCTGTGGGGGCGCAATTGGCACATATAATCAAACATGCGTAGATGTAAAGTATCAGGCTTATATCCAGTTACCAACTGGTACGCATGAGCAAGTAGTGGGTCTAAAAACGAAAAAAAACTGCATATAATAATTGCATAACCCCAGGTAGATGTGGGTAAATTGGTGCGCATTACTAATACCCTAGATGTCATCATATTCTTTTGATAACAACTTCTATGAGACCATTTTATATATACACATGGGGTATAGGAAACTTTACATTGATCCTAATACATATGCAATTAACATCAAATCCTTATAATGTAAATTATCCAGCATTCAAAGTCATGTAGACTTGATGAAATAATCAGGGTGGTGAGACCTTAAACGTATAGTTAGTGCTAGGAGTGCAGTATTTCATGTGGACAATAATACGACATGTGTTCATCGTATCGAAACCAGAACCATAAAGTACTTTAATGGCCTGCATTCTGGATGTTTATGTCCATAAATATCACCTTGTATTCGTTGTAACAATGGAATATTTTTGTATTATGTCCTTAGCTTTAGGATGGTCTCAATCATGTCTTGGCTAAGGAGTAGGTTATATACAAAAGTTTTAGGTATTCGAGAGGGCATATAACAATGTTGTTTCTTATGCTACAGAAGTCAACAGTTGCAATTTTCCTCATTCTGCCTTTCACTCGAAAGAGAATGTGTCTATGTGTATTTTGCAATACACGGATCACTATGTCATAACCACGGTGTCCCGCATGGTCATGCCAAAACATATATGTGTTATTGCCCCCAAAAGTTCTTTATTGGTGACAAAATATGTTCCGATGACCCAATAATCTACTAGTTTGACACATCAGTTTCCATGATATATGTTTACTTTCATATATTCATTAGAACTTATGTATATATGTTCATTTCCATTTCCATTTGATACGAATATCTTTACAAGGTTCCTATTAATTTTGTACCAACAAGAGAGTGACAGTCCATCGTCTAAGTAATTTGGTTGGATGTATTATAAAACAAGTATTAGTCTATCTTTTTTTCAAGGGTGTGATAAGTCAAAAAAAATCAATTCTCCTCGATACATTTCTACACGGAACGAAGAATATTGAATTTTTTTTTGTATTTGTTTTGATGTATTTCTTTACATCTATAATGGTTACATATTCGATTTTACTTTAGCAAAGAAATTAATTTTTTAAAATTAATTTCAAAGAAACATATGCATAATCAATATTAAATATTAAAACAAATATGTTATATTTCATTTTCATCGTGTTCCCTTTTTTTATAGAAGCACTTTTTAGTGCATATCTTATTTGATTGTCCATTATCACCTGGGTAGTAGTTGTATCATACTCCAGGTGTTGAAAAAAAACTTCCTGACTCTTACCAATACCCTGACCCTTTCTAGGGTCTCGTCCACATGGTGCAGAAATGTCATATGTGTGAAATGGTTTTTAACTCACAATTATTTGGAGTTGTTTCCACTTCTAACACTTTCATTATTGATATCAGGAATTTTCTTTATCCCGACATATGTGGTGTTATTCGAAAGAACCTTGTTGTGTCTCTCAACCACTTGCAGTAGGTTGATGAGTTTGTCTAAATGTTATATTCCAACTTATATTGGTTCATTAATATTTACTTATATATGAAATGTGGAAATGATATTAGGAATCATGTCATCTTCTGTGAGCTCCTTGCCACAGAGATTGAGACGCGTTTTGGATATAACATTTCTTTGTTGAAATCAGTTACCTTTTTGTAATCAAGTAAGTGGGTTTCATTCCACTGTACGATTAGTTCGGGAAGTACATATTCATCAGTACTCCTGATTATCCCTTTCGGAACATCCCACATTTCTTTGGGGGTTTCTAGTAAAGGTATCCTATGAAACTTAGGATTTATATGTCGTCTCAAAACATGAGGGTATTTGTTTGTACCTTTTCAAGAGGTTGATTTTAGAGTCAATGGGGAGTTGATGGACTTTAGGTATTTTCTTGTACATTTTCAAAATGAGATTTATGTACTCATTTATGATACTCATATTCTTTTGAGTTTATGACGTTGATTTTGGGATGAGTTGTTTCAACCATTTACATATATAAATAATAATATATGATTTTCTTTTTGATAAGGAAATGGATTTTGGTTATGAAATTTCATTATCATAACAGTATTAGATTTTTGTATGCTTTAATTTTATTGATAATACTTCATCAATATTTCAATTTGCAAAAAAAATCACTCAATCTATTGGATTTCCAGGTAGTAGGGGAATCACATGGATTTCTTAAATCCCTACAAACCTTAGGGCTATTTACACCCGTTTGACAAAATCCTTTCGATGTATTGCGATTAATTCATCAATGAAATACATAGATAACATTTGTTATTTGGTAAATTTTGACATGGGGTCAAAAAAATTCATACCATATTGGTATTTTGGGATCTTTTGGCAAGAGGCCAAAGTGACTATAATTTGGCATATGAAACAATTTTAATACCTTAATAGCATTTTTGGAGTTTTTGGTAAAGATCAAAATATATGAGCTTAGATGTGTAACTTCCAAAAAATAATTATATAGTTTAAAATTATGAGTAGGAACTCACAATCAAGATAAATGTTTGAATTTAATATTTTCATGTTATTTTTGAACATTTTGGCAAAATAACAGAAGTTATGGGGGTTGAAATTGTAAATTTCAAAGATAATTTATAAGTCATAACTAAGATAAACATCTGAATTATACTAACAATTATTAATTAGGATAAACATTTGAATATTAACACAAACAAATAGTAAATAAATATATAATATTGTAACTAAATGGATAATCATTTAAATATATGAATATTTTAATATAATTTGATAAACATTAATAAATCATAATAATATTTTAAAACAATAAAAGTTATACTAACAAAATTAAAATAAATAAGATGAAACAAATATTAAAATAATTAATAGTCTAATTCATTATTTGGAATAGTCTAAAAGAATATATATTTAATAGGTCGAATTAAATAGAATTAAGTAAACATGTCAGAAAATAAGTCAAGATTGGCTCGCATAGATAAAGTATATTAAACTTAAATAAAAGTTAATATAATAAATATTTATTAAACAAAAACGTAAATTAATGGGAAAAATAAATAAATTAAGTTTTGTTTTAGTTAAATAAAACAATAATACTTATCCCTTGTGGATTATTAAAAATTATTTATTTAATTCCTTTTGATAATTAAAAAAAATAAAAACAAAATCATTCAATTATCCTAATAATTCAGATAATTAGATCATAATCATATTAAAATCACATATAAATTCCAATAATTATCTTTTAATATAGGTTTTTTTTACGTCAATATAATTTTCATTTATTTAATTATTTCAATAAAAATAAATAAATAATCATGAATTCGATTTTTTTTTTGAATTCAATTAATATCAATCGCGAAAATAACGGAAGTATTCTACAGAAAACTTAAGAAAAAAAAATATAAACATGATTCATAATATTCACTTATGAAGAAATTGATAGAAAACTTACTATATTTTTTTTTGACATGCGTGGCAATGAGCAAAAGATAACGCAGTAGCGATGCAATTTTGCGGCAAACCGTTCAACGACAACGTGCACCAATCGTTTAGAGACGATGAAAAACAACTTTGGGCTTTACGTGCTGATAACGTGTTAAAGGGAAAAACAAATGAAACAACAATAAGAAGAGAATAACAATAAGACAGAGAGAAGAAATCTATATTTCTCATTAATCATAAGCCCTTTAAATAGGGAAGAGTTACAAGTAGATAGTTAGGAGATATTTCAGTTCTAATCTAACTCTGATTTATTTATCTCTATCATCATCCTTTAGACGATGACACACTTATCCTACAACAATTAAGACTAATTTATGCTTTTAAAATGTTATGAAAACAACAATAAAAAAAACACGTTTAAAGTAATTTCGTCTTTTGAAGCATAAATAAATACAATAAAAACCCTATATTCAAAACCATTCATTGAACATTATAGAAACGAGATTTATGCAATTATTAATCATTTTTTAAAACACACCTTTAACACGATTTCTAAATTATTTTGAGTTTATATTATTGTATGGTGATAAAAATGGTCACCCAACAATTTATTTTAGGGTGAATGCATAGATGCACTTACTTTTTTATTCGATTAATACTCTAACATAAATAAAAGACTATAATTTAATATATGATTAATTTAAATGTACATATGAAAATATATTGAGCTCCATATTACTTTCCAAAATAATGCATGAAGATAGAATAAGGTTCTAACATATATGAAGGAAAAATGGTGTAAGTCTAACCGATATAATTAAAACTATAAAACACTCTCTTCAATAGAGATCACAAATTGTCTCAGAATATCGTGAAGGGCCTAGATGTGTACAAATTGCCCCACATGCCACAATAGCGGAAATTGGTTGGCTCTGATACCATATAACTTGTGAGAATATGTTAAACCCCCCAAATTATTCTCTAAATGAGTTGTTAAGCAGAGAAAAAATGTTTCAACATATATAAGACAAGAAACGGTCCAAGTCTAGCTGATATATATTTTAACAAAATTATACAATTATTTTGTATGTGTATCATTTATGTACGCAATTATGTTTCTAAACATCTACTAATCTATCTGATCATTACCAACTTGTTTATAAAAAAATTGATTAAAAAGACTAAGGGAACGTTTACTAAACGCTTACTCGATAAACGTTTACCGGGGCATTTACCTTATCAGATGTACATGACAAGAGCAGAGAATCCTACCCGGTAAAAACGATGATAATTGATAAGGATGGAGAGTCTTACCCGGTAAGTAAGAGTTACAACTCTTACCCGAGTAAGAGCTTATCAGGGAAGAGGGCTGCAAGAAATGAAAAACACCCCTACACCCACCATGAAACCAAAACAAAAAAAACCAAGAAAAAACAACCAACAGGAAAAAAAAATGAGAACCAAAGCCTAAAGAAGAGAACTAAGAAATCTCAAAATTTTGATAAAGTTTTGGACATGGAGGAATCCAATTGTTTGAATCGAGTGCTTTAATAACCCACAAGTTTCTAAATCTCCAAAGAAAATAAGCCACAATCTAAAATACTTACAAGATGCCATTTAACGAAGCCAAGATCTATCTCCTTCCATCGAAGTTAAGCAACTCGTGATTGCAATAGAACAATTTAGAAGGAAAAAAAAACAACCTTATATTTTGTCCCCGTCATTTGTTAGAGAAGATAGGGCAATACAATCGATCATGTGACCGGATTTCTTGAGAATCACGTAATTTCACTTTTCGAATCGGTATTTCGACTCTATGCCTGAGTTGCATGAAATCCAATATAAGATAAGACTCAAGACCACTATCGTTTTTAGGCACAAAAACGAGAGCAAAATACTGGAAAGTATATAAAGTTTGTTCAAAATCGTGAGTCTAAAACATAAGTATATATGGTATATATACTAGTCTCACTCGTAAAAATAGAAGAAATAATTAAAATGATAATAATGACAAATTATTAGAAATAATGGTCGGTTACAACTGTTTTAGTTAAGATCATGGGCTGAAAATAACTGAGTAATAAATGTTCAGTAACTGTAGGTTCAGAGATAACTAATCCAGATATAGCCACCAGAGCCTCTGGTCCAAAGATACCCACCAGAGCCTCTGGTCCAGATTTTCATAACTAAGTGTCTAAATCTGAAAATTGCACTTCTTGATCTTAAGGTTCAAACTGATCAGAACATAAGTTTTCTTCATTCTGATCGAGTTTTTCCACCGATCAGCAAGACCATCTCCAGGGGCTCTGCCCCTTGGACCCCGCAAGGGGGTGCGACCCCTTGACCCCCGACATTTCGTCGTGTCTGGGATCAAACTCGTCTTATAACAAGTGTGTACTCCGCACCACCTAAATTGTATTAGATCACAATTTGAAACCTTGCTATCATTCGTGTTATATCCAATTACACTTGAATGGTCGGTGACAATAAAATCACCAACATCATTATCAAAGGCTCTTATCCTCCTTATTGCATGGCTTCTGGCAGCCGTATTGGTGGTTATCGTTTACACCATCATAAAGATAAACGGTGTAAAGGTTGTTTGACAGTTGTTGAATGTTTTGGCGTATAATGATTAAATGGTCAAAATGATTTAGAGACTTTTATGATATAGTGCAAAATGAAATATAGTTGTTTGGTAATTATTCAGAATTAAATTAGAACACTGAATGGTTAAGGGAGACCCAAGATACAAAATCATTCCGAAGGTTTTAGAACCATTTAGAGTCGGATTTTTTTTTGCTACAAGGATTTACTTTTTAGTAATTCAGATGTTTCTTTTTAATGGAACTATTAAGAGATTGCATTTTAATGGAACTATTAAAAGGTCCCCTAAAACAATATTCGGATGAAAATGAATTTAGGGTTTTTTTACACTTCTTGTGTCTCCATTGTTCTAGCGTTGTTCCTCATGGCAATGATTGTAGCTCAAAAGCTGGTGGTTTTTTCACCGGTGGCATACGCCGGCAGCTCCTCTGCCGTGTGTCTTCTACTATTTGCACCTCTTTTTATATCGATCAAACAAGAACTAGCCTTCTTAATTAAGAAAACCAACAAAGAATCAAATAGGGTTTCTGAAGTTAAAATAGAGAATTTGGAACATGATCAAGAACCATCGTCGAATTCGAATTTCAAATCGAAACAAAAAACATCTTTTTTCGATAACATCTTCTCGAACAAGCCTGAAAGAGGCGAAGATTTCTCGACCTTACAAGCGCTCTTAAGCACCGATATGGCGACTCTTTACGTAGCCACATTTTGCGGGCTCGGAACGAGGTTCACGCCTTCACTGCGGTCGATAATCTCGGCCAGATCAGAGAATCATTAAGGTACCCAAGGAAATCGATTAGCACGATCGTGTCACTCCAAGTATTTGGAACTATTTCAAGCGGATCTTCGCGGGTTTTATCACCGAACATCTTTTAATCAAGTTCAAATTCCCTAGACCTCTTATGATCACACTCATACTTCTTCTCTCTTGCATCGCTCACCTCCTCATTGCGTTTTCGTTCACGGGATCCCTTTATATCGCGTCTATAATCATCGGGTTCTCATTCGGTGCACAACTCCCGCTACTTTTCGCTATCGTTTCAGAACTATTCGGGCTAAAACACTTTAGCACATTGTTCAATTGTGCGCAATTAGGAAGACCGATTGGATCGTATGTTTTGAACATTAGGGTCACGGGACTGATGTACGATCGGGGAGGCGATGAAGGTGTTGGAAAGTGGCGGTTCAGTGATATTTATAGCAAGTTCAAAGAGCAAAAAGGAGTATCCAAGACTGAAGACTTGTTGGTTGTATGTATTTCAATTGATTCAGTTAGGCCCTAAAATTAACAGTCTGACAAACAATAGACTCAAGAGACTTGATTGTTTGTGGTATAATGATTGGTGTTTTTTTCTCCAGTTTTCGTTCAAAAATGAATGTTATAGTAAGCAGCCGATATGCATGTTGTCAAATATTATTAAAGAAAAATTAAAGATTGTTGTTCAAAATTTATGCAATTTTATTGTTTAAAAAACACTCTAAAAAGACACATGCAAGAATCTCATGTCCATAATTGGGCCTTCAGGGCTAAAATATAAATAAAGGAATATGGGCCTAAACATAAAAAAAAGTAATAGACGGCCCATATTCATTTAACAGAGTTAGATTTAAATAAAAACAGTAACAAAATAAGATAGTTTGTTCATGTAGAAATTACACAAGTAATGTTTTCTTTTTTTGGATATTATATTGAAAAAAAAAGTAGGTTATGTAACTTACGTAAATACTACTTGTGTAATCTTGATTATTCGACCAACAAGTTAAAAATTGGCTATTTTGGACAAAAACCGCAAAGATAATATTTTAATTCTTACCGAGTATTTTTAAATCAAACTTATTTTACTTTTTTCGTCGTAAAATAAGTGTCAACAAAAAAATAAAATAAAGGTATATAATTTTAAGATTGTGTAATTATCAAACTTTTTAATTAATTAATTGACAATTTTACTCTTAATAACATAGAAATACACTTTGTTCCAACTTTAATTAAGTCTTAAAAAATTAAACATTTTAATTTTTAAAATAAACAAATGAAAATTTTGGAGTGGAGTTATGAATGAGTTAGGTCCAGAAGTGGTCAAAATAGGAACGGATTTTTATTTCCCATCAAAGACCGGTCAGTTTGTACCTGTCCAATCAAACTGCTCCAACTCATACCATATTTTTGGATTATTCTATCAATCCCTCAATACATATTTTTTTAAAAGGAAATTGATTCAAATGGCTAGAATAGGTGGAGGATTCGTCTCCTACCCAATGTTCTAAATGGCGTGAGGCGTGGCGACGAGGTCTAGCCTCAAGCGACGAGGCCATGGCGTTTTCTAAGGCGTGGCTTAAGGCGGCAAATTTGTATATAATTTATATGTGTATGTGTGTGTTTTTATCGGTGTCTTGAACAATAATGAACGACTTATTAACAATTTAAATTCATATAAAACGATAAACAAAAATTTTCTAAACTATAATCGATATTAATGGGTAAATTCCAATCGAATTTCGAAGTACACAAATTTGAAGTTGTAAAGCTATAACGCGCCATGGCGCGCCATAACGAGTTCGACGCCTTATCTCAATGCCAAGGCGTAACGCCATAACGAGCTCGACGCCAAGGGGAAAAACGTGGCGGCAAGGCAGCGTCAAAACGTGTTTTTTAAAACCTTGCTCCTACCCATCCCTCTCCCTCTTTTACACAAATGTCAATACCTTCGCAAAAAAGGAGGTGTGCACAATTGCGTACCCCTCCTTTTTTGCGCACATGCTACCTACAATTTGAAAATCCAAAATTAGGGTTTAATGTACTCGCAACACGTAGCAGGTGCGCCAAAAAGGAGGGGGTACACAATTGCGCAACCTACCTTTTTTGTGCACCCCTTTTTTGCGTAGGTATTGACATTTATGTAAGTGAGGGAGAGGGATGGCGAGGAGGCCAATCCCTCCCCTATTTTGGTCATTTGGGTCAGTTTCCTTTTTAAAAACATCTACTTTCTTTTCTTCAAAAAAAAAACCATTTACTTCCTCTACGTTAGAATCAAGTTAAATCACGTATTAATATTGATATATTAGAGAAAGAAAATAACTATTCAAATGTTTTATATATTATAATCGATTTTAATTGTTATTATAAAATCTCTTCATCTAAAACATCATTGTAAATAAATAAAAATTTATTATAAATATATATAATATTGATCATTAATTCATAATATCTAAAGTTTATAAAACCTTGTTTATACTCTACATAAAAGTATTTTATATTATTTGTTTTTTTAGTATTCAATATTGATATTATTTTAATCGCTTTGACAAGAACGTTTAACTATCTATAATTTTTTTTATTTTAAATATTTAATAAATTCTATTAATAAATCAAAAAATGATAAAATGGAAACGTGATAGAAATGAAGAATAAAAGTGAATTGGCTAAAAGATGGGTCGATACCAACCCTTTGGTTGAAAGTTTTTACAAAAGCTTTTTACTCCAATCATAATAATCTTTGCAATCACTTTGCCAAATGGAAAAGAAAAAAATATCTTTCAATTTCGAACACGTTTTTAAAGGTCTGTTTAATTTGACGAAATGTTTTTTTAGATATTTGGATTTCGTGAGAAGATTTATAATCTTTGTTATGTTTGATATTTAGAATTTGGAACGAAATTGAATTCTTTTATTTGGTACATCTTGTTACCTATTATGTTCACTTTGAAAGAATGAGGAAGACGAGATGGGGAGGTGATGGAGAGATTAGGACATATTTTAAAAAGAGGTGAGGTAGATATGTAATGGAAATAATTGAAATACATGAAATTTGGATTTGAAATGACAACCATCTTTAAATGATTTTTAAATCAATCGGTTGTGGAGAATTTCAAATCCTAAGGGGGCGTTTGGTTCGTAGAATGTGATGAAATCTGGTGGAATTGGAATGTTGAATTCCTTTGACCAGATTTCATTCCTATGTTTGGTTAAGTTTTTCAATGGATGAAATCTTTGAATTCCAACAAATTCTATAGATATAGGATTTTAACATTCTATCATAAAACCCAAGGATTTCAATGGAATGAAATCTCATATTTTGATAATTACAAATTTACCCTTTACTCCAAAATAAACCATACTCTTTTGTTCATCAGCCGACAAAAAGTCGTCTTTTCCACAACTTTGTCTTCTCCATTGCGGCAACAGGTTATCTCTCTCTCTCTCTCTCTCGTTTTGTCAATCTGGGATCTCTCTTCTTCGATTTCTCCAGATGTACATGTTTCAATTTCTCCAGATTTCTCAATTTGCGATCTCTCTTCTCTCTTCTTCGATTTCTCCATAAAAAAACTTTGATTTCTCAATCTTCGATCGATCTGTATCTGTATATTGATTTAAAATCTCTGCTGACAAAGAACACATAAACAATGGTATTGATTTTATTTGTAACTAGATACTTTATGACCTTTATCTCCATGTCACTTTAAAAAAAAAAACTTTTGTTGATATATAAAAATGTGGTTTGATGAATCAGGTATACAAGACCATCCCAAGTGGGCATAAAACCTATATCTCCATGGTCACTTTTTAAAGAGGTAATAGATGAACTGATCAAATGGTTTGCTGTCAAGAAGGCTTAAATATGCAACTTTTATGCAAGATGATAGATATCCACACAGAGGTAGGAAAACAAGATTAACTTGATGTTAATTATACTTCATAAGAGGTCAAGGTCAAGGATTGATGAACAATTATGAGCTACATTAGTACCAATTGTCTAAACTTCTATTTACAATTTTCAGGTTCTTACTGTGAACCAAAGGGTATTTTGATCATTTACCAAAATTTCATTCCAATTCCAAATCTACAATCTGTGAATCAAACAGACATATTCCAATTGTTTTAATAGATTCAATTCCAATTCTGTCAACCAAATAGGTGATCAAACCTGACAACATTCTATTCCAATTCATTTAGGTGGCATTTGGTTCGTTGGAATCCGACGGAATTTGAAGGAATTGGAATGGTCAATTCCATTGACCAAATTCCATTTTTGTGTTTGGTTCATCTTTTGAGTTTTACTCCCTCCGTCCCAAAATAAGTGTCTACATTTCTATTTATGTTTGTCCCAAAATAAGTGTCCACTTTCAAAAAGTAGATAGTTAAATTCTCACATTTACCCTTAATTAATGCACAAATACATAAGAGTTGTGAAGAAAGAGAAATATTAAATAAGGGTAAAGATGTCATTTGATACCAAAAAGGGGTAATAATTATGCATGTCTAAAACTGTGTGCCAAGTCAATTGTGGACACTTATTTTGGGACGGAGGGAGTAATAAGGAATTCAAATTCCACAAATGATGGAATGTAAATTCCTTAGATTATAGCAAGGAATTTCCTTCCTACCATTTTCTAAGAAAAACTATTATACATTTATACTCCTTTATATTATTGCATTTTATTCTATTCTATTCCACCATGATGGATGTCACCACTGCCGCCACCACCCATTACCGCCACTGCCATCACCACCCATCACCGCCGCCTCCACCACCACTTGTTATTACATGCTGCCACCACCATCACTTGTCGTTGCCGCCACCACCACCGTCGTAAGCATCACTTCCACCATCACTGTAACAGCCCGAACTTTAATTACATCAAAATGTAATTATCCATACAAAAAACGATGACCCCAAGCCTACAATTCAAATAAGGTTTGCAAATACAACCTATTACACAACTGAGTCTATAAGGAAACTACTACAAAGAGTCTTCTAGCTCCTGGAAATAGCTCACATCTTCTCCTTACCCTTACTGGTATCTGCTACCTTGCGATAACCTGAAAAAGGGTTATAGTTTTGAAAGAGCGAGGGTTAGACCGATGGTTTAGTGAGTCCCCTCCAAGCGCTACTGCAACAGTTCAAATATTATTTAAAATATTTAAACAAAGCCTTACGCCTCACGAGCATAACTCACTCTACTGACCAAACATTTATCACATTTTACGCCTTGCGAGCGTAACTCACACTACTGACCAACACTGTCGTCAAAGACGGTATGTATGTCTTGTACTGCCTTATTTTGGGGACACACCCCAATGGCATAAACGGGTCACACCCCCCCGGTACGATCAGGCGGGCCACACTTCCCGACTTAGGTCAAAACTTCCGTATTAAATGTATACATACATCTAATTATCAACAATATATATAAAGTGCGTTTATATAAACATAGCATGAACATGCCAACATAATTAAATCAACGTTTAATTAAACCTTCAAAGACTTTTGATAATAAAAGCATGCAGTTCAGAAACTCACATTTATCAAATAACTTTTGTAATCGTAAACGGATTTAGTTTGAAAGACTCACCTCAGATCCTTCTAGCTTAAAACCCGCTTTCTAACGATTAACACCACCTACGACGATACCGAATAAAAACGGTAAGCTAACTTGCAGATAACTCTCTTTCCCTCTCTAAACATTTCAAAGACAACAATACACACTATGCTACCACCCCGGTCGACACCGGTCGACAACACACCGGTCGACACCGGTCGGTCACCACACCGGTCGACACTGGTCCGCGCCCCTCCCTGGTCCGGTCGATATTCAATCAAACTCGCCCAGGGCGATTCAAAACTCGAACAGAACCCTAAAAACTCTCAAATCTCGAATGCAACGGCTAAAAGCTTGACAACAAGATCATTTACCGACTAACTTACTGCAGAAGAAAGTATTAGACTAGAATCATACCTTGATTTGAAGAGAACCGAACGATCCTTCGAGACCTAAGGAATATCAGGAATGAATTCTGATAAATATCTTAGGGTTAAAACATACACATATATATATATATATATAACCCAAGTTTCATTTATCCCCCTTGAACTTTGGGTCTCGCTTAACTTTTCACCCAACTATCAAAATTATTGAAATTTTGGATCCGAATATTACAATATCCCCCTCAAGAGAATTCCGTCCCCGGAATTCCATCATTGAACAGATGGGGATACTGAGATCTCATGTCCGCCTCCATTTCCCACGTTGACTCTTGTCCTTTGTGAAATCTCTACTGTATTTTCACCAACCGGATTTCCTTGTTCCTTAACTTTATAACCCAACGGTCAAAGGCCCCCTCGGAACATATGATCACGACAAACTTTCCTTTGCTTGCATACCTCGCAAAGGTATCGTTGCTCCACCTCCAACAAGTGCTCTCAAGAGAGGCGAGAAACATGACACGAATTATCCCAATTCTCATTGAACACTTTCGGTTATACACTACCTCTCCAACTCCTTCCATAGCTTCTACGGACTCCAAAAAGTAAACCAACACTAGCTTTCTCTCGAACGTACCACTTCATTCTATGGGAACAACTCCTGCATCAAGTTGCGCCCTTTCAAATTTTTAAGATTCACAATACTCGTGTTCTTTCACCCACTCCAACTTAACTTCCCTCAAATGCTCCAAGCATTCTGTTCTAAAACCAAGGCCGTAACATCCTAGGTCAACTCCCGCGTCAACATGCATATAGTCAACCTTTGTTATCACAATAACCTCATAATTATGAATTTCTTCATCCGGTAACCAGCCATTGCATAGTAACTTCTCTCGGTACGGCATACGTCGAACGTAAAAGCACTTTATTTCCCAAACCATACTGTTCATCGTTCAACGATGATACTCAACTCATACGCAGTAACATACATTGCCCCAAAGGTCATCACTCCACTTCCACATAAAAAGAAATTTCCATATTACATTACCCTCATAGCCTACTAATTCCAACTGAACGAATCATAATGACTCCCACTTCAATTCTCGTCGCATCCAACAATTGTCCGGTCGCAATTGAAATAAATTCAAGCTTTACCCGTTCTAACATAGAGTGACCATGCTCCTACTATCACTCCAACTTAACACTGGAAGACAGGTTCACTTGGAACCTTCTTTACACAATTACCAAGTTGACTCACTCCGAGCACTACCTCAAACCGCTTCTTCCCCTTCTTTCTAGAAAACACGAACATGATTCTAGTGATAGGCTCACTAGCTAGCCCAAATCCTTAGACCAACCGCCCGTTTTAGCTTTATCCACTCTCGAACCATAGCATACACTCTAACCCCCTTTCTCACGCCCTCACTAGGGTTTATAAACTCACTTAACAGAAATTCTGAAAACATAAACTCCCAAATCCTGTGCCACTTGCCAAACTTCTTACTCTCAAGTCAACAACTCCAACTCATCAAAACACAATTTCATTACTACACTTCACCAAACGGTTACCGACAATCCCCACACGAGACATTTAACCACGCTTTCCCACAACATTACTCACTGATCAAAGACACCTCACGCTCCTCACTCCCCTTCGCCATCTGTAGGGTGCCTTCACGTTCGAAGAATACTTCGACATCCTTACAGATTTTACAACCCACCATGAACTAAATCGTCCGACATTCACATCAATATGTCACTGGAATAAGATAAGCTTGTCCAACACCTCTTCGCGACCTAGGAACCCAAGGTTCCTCCATGAAGTTGTCGCTAACTATCACTCGAACCCATAAACTTCAGATTAGCAAAATCACCAACCCAACCAACATCCATGCATCTCTACCACATACTTGACACTTCCGAACAGCTCCATGAGAATCTCTGAGCAAGGGTTTTCGCCAATGCTCATCCTATAACACTAACACAAGTCTAAAACTTAACCTCAAAGAAGCTCCTTACCACCATAATGACTTGAACGACCACTTTGGCATAAAAAATAAAACCATCTCATCTAACCATTCATCTCCCTACCACATCATCACCATAACACCAAAATCTCCGAAACACTTGGTACACATAACAGATACCCTCCTCATCATGCCGATCGTAACACCAATATTTGAGATAAATTCGTTTCACGACTTTGTCCTGCTCAAATCTGGATCGCCCGCAAACTCTTGAACATTTAAACCACTCAACACGATTTCGCTTCTGATCGGCTTATCGCGATCTGCCATACACAAAGTCGGGTAGTTGGTAAGATTAAGCGTACTCTCTCACGGGTTAACTTGCTCGAAGTGCAACCACCTGATTGCTCCCTATACCTTACTCCCACACGAACCATCAGAACCTCATGGGAATTTACCTGACCAACTAACAATCTTCCATTTTGAAAAGTCCTCTCGAGATGGTCCTATACCATTCTAGATACACACCGATCCCGAACGACCTCTAGCTTCCTTAAGAAACTCAGAAAAACATGACCGCAACCACTTCCCATTTTCAGCGTCCCGACAAAGGCCTCAACAAATTGTCGCTGACTTCAGCATTACCGTCGACATAGCAATACTTCAACAATGTTTTCGACTAACACGGATTCCCAAAGGAACCATCTCCTTCCAACGCATAACTATCACCTTAAAGTCAAATTTCTTTGAAAGATTCCATTACATCCAAAAACATTATGTGAACCAAACGTCCCCTAAGATTCTTTCAAACCAAACACAAAATTAAAATAAAATTCAATTCTAAATCCTTACAAATCTTACTAAATCCTACCAAGATATTTTATTATAGATTCAATATCTCAACCCACCCATAAAAAGAATTATTATACTAGTTTTTATAGTCTTTTTTTTTAATTTTTTTTTTTTTGCCTCTTAAAAGTGTAGAGACTTTTTATTGTTAGGAAAGGGAAATCCTCACATGGTCTCATCATTACACCATGAAACCTTTTTTAAACCATCAATAATAACTTAAGTTTTAACCACACATATTATTTTACTATATGGGAAGGGTGTTAAAAGGTTGAAACTTTATGAACGAATGACACATATATAAATTATTGATAAAAATAATTAAAATATGTACTTGTAAACTTACTTTTATTTACCTATCTTTTTATCAATTATTTACATATATATATATATATGCATATGTAAATCCACATTTCCTTTTATCGATGATCCAACGTATGTTGTTAAAAAAAGTTTGTCTTCTTACTTGAACCTATTAGTTTCACTATATGTAAATATATAGGATCGAGCTCAAACAAGAACAATAACCAAATAAAAAAATACGAAAACGGTCAAATCTCATGTGATTTTACACTAAAATCACGTATAAAATAACATGTGATTCACCAGACCTAGGTCGTGTGCCAAGTCGCCTGCACATCCCTTATGTTGACCGTGTTCCGTAATTGCATGTGATTTCCGTGAAAAATCATATATAATGTAATTGTTCCCGTGTTTTTCTTATATTTGATTACGTTCTTAAGCCTCCCAGGGGCGGATGCAACTTTAAAATGGTTGGCAGAAAAAAAAACATGTTTTTCCTAGGTTAAAATCAAAATTTTAAACATTTTATCCATTGTTTTTCTGACTATGCCCCCACCAACCAAAAAAAATGAAAGAAAGTACCTCAAAATCAACCACAAACCCAAATAAGTCTCTTGAAATCAACAAAAAAATAAAAAAAAAGTCCATCGAATCGACAAAAAGAAACTTAAAAATCCGTCGAAATCAACCGAAAAACTCCAAAAATCTCTCGAAACCATAGAACTAGGCTAAAAAACACATCGAACGAATTTGCGAAAGCCTCCCTCTATATATGTATACGTGAACGACAAGATAAAGAATGGAGTAAAATATTAAGAAGTTTTGTTTCTATTGTGAAGCCAATTTCTTTCTACTTTAATGGACCCATTTGCTCTATTTCTAATCACATGTTAAAGTTAAGGACAAACACTTACAGGACGCCACGGGTCGGGTAGTTTTGCCGACTTCAATTGGTTTTATATGGATTCCACGGTTTTTTTTAATAATATAATGTTTTATTTCCCAAAAATAACACTTTTTTAAATATGATTTATTCCCTGAAATAATATTTTTTAGATTTTACTCTATTATAAAATATTTTAGACATTTTAATTAGAGTAAACTACGATTTTCGTCCCTGTGGTTTGTAGCTTATAACGATCTTCGTCCTTTGTCTTTAAAAATTGCTTTTTTCGTCCTTGTGGTTTTGTTTTATTTCTTTTTTCGTCCCTAAAGCAAATGGAGTTAGAAAAGTGTGTTAAGTTAAAGGGTAATCATGTCTATTTACATTTTAAAAAAAAAGTGTAATGTAAAAATATAAATATTAAATATTAAACATGTGTCAATAGTTGAGATGAAAACCTGAGAACACATCACCCCCACCCCTCCGGCGTCGCTGGCGACAGGCCTCCCACCTTATCCCATCCATCTCCGTTGAACACACCAACACCTCCAACGGCCTTCAACATCCATTGTTGCCACCATCGCACCACCTTCCTAGGTTTCCTCTCTCTCTTTCTCTCTCTCTCTCTCTCTCTGTTATATATATATATATATATATATATGTATGTATGTATGTATATCGATTTCTCTATATCACGATACTGCTTCGCCCCCAAAATTCAGCACTCTGATTTCGATGTCAATCTGTTCTCAAATTTGTGTTTGTTTTCTGTTTTCAATGTTCAACCCTCCGACTACTCTCTCAACTATCACCAGAGAACCGCAATGGTCTGTTGGTCTCCCTCCCTCTCCACTTGCGACCTTTTCCTTCTGCTCCTAGAACGGATCCACAAGTTGTGTTTTTCGCTTACAAAATCTTGTGTTTTTTGCCCTGTTAAAAACACAGATTCAAGAAAGAAAAATGGAGAGCACCCTCTGATTAACGCCCGTATTTCTTTCCATCCAAAGTAAGTTTGTTGTAAGCTTCAAAATCCATGATTTATTTATACTCCATAAACTTCAGAATTAGATTTCGAACTTGACAAATCGGGATTTTCTTATTATTTTATGTCGGATGAACCTTAATTGTACTAGTGTGTGTGTGTGTGTGTATATAGTTCGAATTATCGTGTCCTTTATAGACTATATTGTGGGTTAAGTTGTTAATTCTTGAATTAGGCAGAGAGTTTTGTGGTAATGTGAGGCAATTTCATAGTTCGTTTTGTGGCAAATTGATTGTTAACTCCCATTTTATGTGAAGAAGTGATGCATATACCAATCACAAAAGCAGCATTAAGAAAGACAAATATGGTTTCTCTTTTCTTATTTGTGCTTTTGTGGGAATTTTTTGTTTCAGGTATTGTGTGTGTATGAGAGAGAGCGCTTCTTCTTTTTGGTTTGTGTTTATTCGTCGTAGCCTAAAGGGGAAGGAGGAAGGGTTGCGCAGGAAGTGGCTTGGCAAAGAAGAAGGTCGGTGGGAGTGGGTAGGGTACATAAAGTAGTTGTACACGTGTAGAATAAAAACTTGTTCAATAAAAATAATTAGAAAAAATAAATAAAAGAAGAAATGACCAAAAAATCCCCGAGTTAACATACTTTTTTAACAGAGTTAGTCTCAAGGACGAAAACGAAAGGAATTAAAAATCACAGGGACGAAAAAAGCAGTTTTTAAAGAATAGGGACGAAAATCATTATAAACTACAAACCACAGGGACGAAAATCGTAGTTTACTCTTTTAATTATTAAGTTATATATTAATTCATACGTTACATTTATAAAATGAAAGAAACACTCATGTTAATATATTATTAGGAAAGTGACAAATTTCTTTTTTGGCATTTTACGTGACCAAATCTTCAAATAATGTAACACCCTCAAAATCCAGAATAGCAACTTATTTAAAATTTCTAAAAAATCAACAAATACCCTGAACTACAAACATAAATTTAGAATCAACCTCAATATTCTCATTCATCTTATACATACATTCTACGAACAGGACGGGTGTTACTAAACCCAATAACAAATACTATCTTCAATCCTGCGGAGGACTTAATGCCCATGCATAGTCTCTATCTCCAACTCGCGGAAGACTTAATACCCATGCATAGTCACTATCTCCAAACTGGGACCTGATGCACATGCCGACAAATAAAAAGGGTTAAGCTTAACGCCTAGTGAGCTCAAGAGTTTTAACATGAATTAATTAAATCTTTAAAAGCAAGGAAAGCAGTTTAAAGCGAGATCCTTCGAAATAATATACTTTAAAATGGAAATGACACATTTTCCCACAATATGCACTTTTAAAGACAATGCTCCCAAACACACACTTCATGTAAAAGTGATGCAATCCGGAACTCACCCAAAATGGAGTCATAGTTCGATATTCCAATTATGAAATTGTAAATAATATCTTATATCCCAAAACACCCAAAACACGGGCGGGACATAATACTCGGCCCTTAAATAAAGGAAAACGATTCTTAATAATATGGTACGTCATTGAAAACATGTAACTCAATTTAATACTCACGCGACCATAAAGTAGAATGAAATCCCAACATTAAAGCATGGACAATTAAATATTCAAATTACGACGGGCCGACGACGGCGGCTACCCGTATCCGTTAAGAGTGGAGGAACACAACAGTAGTCCACTCATACAACGTTAATCGTATGACACTTCACGACCCACAAGACCAAGTGTCCCTACGACTCCTTTCAGCTACACCCCAGAGTCAACTGACCTTGCGACTATTAACCTGAATATCGCTTCAAAGGCCCGGCACAAGGGGGATACAACCATTGCATTGCCCCACATGGCGGAGGTTCTATAACGCCCATCCAATGACTACTCCAGCCATGATAGCACAAACCCATAACTCAGCCCTCCTGATGTATAACATGAAAGGACATGGTCATAAGGTGGATTCCCGGAGATTACCCCGCACCACCTCATTAACCATTACGAAAGACCGACTCACGTGCCTATGGATCCAATGCAACACGGTCTAACATTACACTACTACCCAGGAATGACAACGCACTCGAGCCTGTAATTATAAATATGCAACAAATGCGTTAAGAGGTAAACCACCTTTTTGGACTCTAAATCGACCCGTTAAAAAACCGGACAAGTGTCCTCAAGACTCTTTTAAGCCAACACCGAGCTAAGGTGCTCAAATCCATTTGACCAATAATTATCGGTCCTCCAAATAATGAAATGTCTTTAAAATAACGTTTATGAAGACACATAACTCAAGGACGAGATTAACCCAAACTCCACACGAAATGGCACTAACGATTTTCCAAAGGGTTTATGAATGCAAATGTACCAAAATGCATATAACATGAAATAGACTTCATTTGTACAATCATGATGCATAATTCCTGAGAATAGCTTTTACTTGTACCAAATCACCATGAATGTGAAAACCATGCTATTTACTCGTTAGAACATTCAAACCCCAAATATGAGCATTTTATGAGGTTAACCCAACCCAAGTTCACCAAGTATGAAAACTTATCAAAATACTCACTCTTTGACAAATAACCAAGTAAAACATATTTTACTTCAAAATACTCCAAACTTATCAGCAGTTAACCATTTCGCATAAAACACTTTAAAATAACCATTTTGGTATGTACACCATTTTCACAAATCAACTTGAACTCAGCTTGCTAGATTTAGGCTAAATCTAGATTTCACCCAACGAGCTCTTTTGAAGGTCGCTTGAATCCTCAAGACGGAAATTTCCAAAACCTGGATCCAAACATTTCAAACCATAAATACCCATACTCAACCATTTAGAAGCATTTCCCCCAAACAATATACCAAAACCCCAAACGAGATCAAACCCCTAGTTTTCTCCAAAACTTATCAAATCCGAGATTTAAGAAACCAAACACTAAGAAACCATCAATGGAGCATTTATAACTTGTTGCAAAGAAACTTACCAATAAAGATGATGAAACTCTCCGAGGACACCCAATCCAACACTTCAACCCGAGCTCCCAACACAAACTTGATGAGGAAGATGGTGGTTTTGTGGTTCAAGATCCCACAAGCTAGATGATGAAGCATCTTGTGGTTTGGGGAGGGAAAAAACCCCAAAGTGGGTTAGGGTTCGATTTTGGGGTTTGGGAGAGAAGAGGGAAGAAGATGAAAGTGAGAAATGAGGAGAATGGGCTGAAAATCGAACTTATCAGCCGTTGGGTGCCCTAGTGCGACATTGACCAGCGACAATGCCCAGGGCATTGCCGCATGGCAATGTCGCCAACTCCCCTCAGGCTACGGTACATTGCATGCGACTGTGACAGTGCGACTATGACACTGTCATAGTCGTCGGGCATTGTCGCGGGACCTTTCCGGAGCCCCGAAACCCGACCTTTTCACTGCCAAAACTCCCGAAGCTCCAAGGGACTTTAAACAATACATTTCCCAATGAAACTCCACCGTTTACAAGTCACAGAAATGTCCGGTTGACATTTACTTACCGAAAATCACGGGTGTTACAAATAACATCTCTCAATGTCAAACAAATAATCTATACATATAATAAATAAGTAACTAGAATGACACATGTTGTCTTCTGGTGAGCCCATTTTTTTTACCGCCTAAACATTTATCTGGACGCATTTTACATTATAAGTTCATTTAGCACATCCACATTCATTCCTTCTAAAATTTTTCTTTAATTCAATTTTTTTAATTTATACCTTATATTTACTACCATTATAATTAGGTATGTAGTTTACTTTTAATCCCTTACTTTTTAGTTTTCAATTTAGACTTTTATCATATTAACATAAATAATATATATAAACTAAAATGAATTAAAAAAAACATTTTTATCTTTTACAAATTATACCATTGTAATCGCTTCGTCAATATCTTCGAAATGAGTCCAATATTGAATACTTTTGGATTTAATTATATTATTAAATATCATAAATATATACGAATTAATGTGTCGTGATTAGTATGAGATTTTATACAAATAATCACTAAATTGTCGTGATTTTCTTTTTGCAATTTCATATCAATTTTAACTATGTATATTTCCATAATTTCATTTACGTTCTATTATAAATTTTGTTTTATAAATTTTTAATATTTATTCATATTTTTATTAATTTTTTGTAAAACATCATTTGTGAAAACTGCCTAAAACAATGACATTTTGTAACCAACTACAAAAAAACAACTCTGAAGGGGAAAAAGTTTGGAAAAGTAGCATCGTACTTTCGATGATCATTCATATCTGTAAGATAAGTTTTCTGGCATGATTTAATTTTTTAAATTACCACATGTAATACACGGGATCGAACCTAGTGCTCGTAATATAATAAAAAGAGATTATAAATAATAAAAACAATTAAAACAAACCAAATGAATAATTGAAAATTTGTTATTATTATTATTATTATTATTAATTACCCATGATATCAAAACCTTTTCATGTGAATGGGACTTCCTTTTTTTCTCCTTTCAAAGGACGACACAAAGCTTTCACAAGAAAAGGGTCAAATAAAAAAAACAAACCAAGAGACTTTCTAAACCTAAGGTAAAAATGTTATTTTGTCGGTATGAAAACTTCAACTAAGATGTGAGATAAACGACATATATAATATACTTTCCAATATTTAGAAGAAGAAAAAAAAGTAGACATTACGCAAGTTGTGTAAAGTGTACATGAACACATAAAAAAATAGACATTACGCAAGTAACACTTACACAGCTTGCATAATATCTAATTTTTATGAATATTATATTGTAAAACTAGATTATGCAAGCTGCATAAGTACTACTACTTTCGTAATCCCTAACTATTTCTGTCAATTTATTGAAAAAGTGGCTATAAAGTAAAGATAGACATCTGATTTTCTATTTCGATCAATTACCCAAAAATGAAATACTCTCCCCATCCCAAATAAGTGTCTATATTACTATTTTAGTTTTTCCCATTATACCCTTAATTATGTGATGGAGAAAACTTTTTTCTATATAATTACGGGTAAAATTGTACTTTTATCAATTAAAAAATGTAATAATTACACATTTTTAAAGTTGTGTGCTTTTTTATATAAAGAAAAGAAAAACTGTAGAGCCACAGTAGCCAAAATAAGACTAGAGCCAAAATCAGGTCCTTTATAACTCCAACTCCACCCACCCCCATTTCTTTACTCATCTCTCTCCCCCCACCATTGCATTTGCAGACAAACAGCCATGGAAGATCAAACCAGTTGTCTTCTTGATTGGTCATATTTCTGCCATGGAAAGGTCAGAATCTTTTTTCATTAAATTCTATGTTTCACAACTCCTTTTGGAGGAAAAAAATGGCATTTTTTAAAGTCTAATTTGGACTCATTTTCCTGGGTTTTGATTGAAATTAGAGTACAGATGAGTTGACCGAATCACTTCTGCTCACAACAATGGAGCTTGAAGCAACAAGGTTCAAAGCTCAACAAGAACTCAAGCTAAAAGATGATCAGTTGACTCAACTCAAACACCTTCTCAACAACGCCATTAACCAAAGAGACGAAGCTCAAAACATATACCAAAAGCTCCTCCTTCACTATCATCAGAACCACCATCAAACCACCACCACCCCACCACCACAACTACCACCACCACACTCCGCCGTTTCAAGCATAGAAGACGAACCCATCACCAATACCGGCTTCTCATCCTCAGATTGTGAAGAAAGCATCGTTTCATCGCCACCACGGTTGTCGGAGCAAGAATTTCCTTTTCCGGTAGTGGCATTGCCGGAAAAAGGGAAGCTTTTGGAAGCAGTGATGAAAGCAGGGCCTTTGTTACAGAACCTTCTGCTGGCTGGGCCACTGCCACATTGGCGACACCCACCTCCGCCACTAGACACATACCAGATTCCGCCGCCACCGGTGGTGCTACCAAGCCCACCAGATTTGGTTTGGAAATTAAACAAGAAAAGGGGTTCTCCTGAAGGATCTGATTCTTCCACAGAGACCAAATACCAAAGAATTGCCATCAATTGAGTAGAAGATATTTTTACCACTAGATATGATTATAGTTCATGTGGGTATTATATTATTATCAGGTGGAGGGGTTCTACTACCCATTTGTATAGCAAAAATCTCCCCATTACTTCATGCTCATTTGAATTTTTTTAATTATTATAATTATATATATATTAGTTATTATAAAGCCGACATGTTTTGACTTTTGTCAACATAATTACTTGATATGGTCACTATTTGTTTTTTAAAAATTAACCCTAAAGAGGACTCAAAACACAACCACCAGAGAATATATGTTGTTATAGTCAAAGTACAACACACACACACATATAAGAATTATACTAGAAGAGGAGTTAAAGTGAAAAGGTAAGAAGGAATGTAGACCTTTGATCACTTTTAATCTCAAAACTCATCCATAAATCCGGATTAATCATCAACATCTTGTCTCGATCCATCTCATCCTAATGTGCATCCAAAAGTGGAGATACCTTCTTACTCTTTTCACCATAAACGGAACCCAACCATGTATATATATATATATATATATATATATATTATATCTATATAAATGGCAGGCTAAATGCATCAATACTCACTAATTTGATATGAATCTGACATAAATAGGAATGCATATAACAACACCCTATAAAATATAACATCAAACAATTCAGAATAACTTAACATAAAACGCTTTAAACATTGAAAATAAAGTTTAAAATTTAAAATCAACTATGTATGGCAAAAGTATCAACAAGGGAATTAACTATAGAAACTGCAAATATGTATTCCAACTCTATAATTGGTCACTTGCACCAAATCCAAAATATGGTAAATTAATCAATTATGCTTAATTTGATTCTAAATACAAAGTGAAAACTAATTAAAAATTCAACAGTACTTTTTAAAGGGTGCTTTTGGGAATTGGTATACAGATGGGATTCGACAGAACTGAATAAATGAGAGTAATGTAAGCGAGTGAAATAATTGTAAAAGATTTTAGGATTCTAATTTGATATGGATAGTTTAGTAATTTACATATCTTTTCTCATCTCCATGATTTTGTTTCATCTATTTTGGCAAGGAAAAAAAAATGCATTGTTGTCTCACTCAATCCATGCCCGTTCTTTGGGTTGTTAAAACAGACTCCTTGAACAGGGCCCCCAAAGATGTGGACCCAATTTTACATTTTCTTGATATAGATTATAGCCCAAGCGCCTAACCCTCAACAGTCAACACCAAGACTCAAAGCGGCGACTCCATCTGTCTGCCTTGTTTGCGACTCCATCATAGCACCTCTTCAGTTTTCTACACTTTTGTTCCTGATTTGACGATTGAAATCCCCAAAGATGCGTACATATGATTTGTTTCTTCAAGGGAAAAGATGACTTCCTCTTCCTTATATGTATAAGGGGAAACTTATTGGCACTCTTTTAATCTTATGTACACCCCACCCCACCTATCCCACCCTACCCTTTATAATTATTAATATAATCATTACTTATTTTTTTTATTAATATAATTATAATCATTACATAATAATTACTTGTTTATTTTTAATTTTAAAATAATTATAATCATTCCTTATTTATTTTTTAATTTTAATATAATTATGAATTATTTATTCATTATTTTAATTTTAGTTATAGAATAAACTCCAATTTTGGCCCCTGACGTATAGTGATTTCTTTGAAAGAAGTCTTATGGTTTCATAATTCAAGTTTACATACCTAGGGTATGGATTTTGCTCTGAAAAAGGTCCCAGACCCCTAACGACGTTAAAATGGTGCGTTAGTGCCAGGGGCATTTTCGTCCAACAATATTTTTGTCATCTTTTTGCACTTCTCTTTTGTTTTCCTTTATTTTTACAAAAACATTCAAAACAAAGAGACCAATAATGTAATTAGAAAAAACAAAACAATACAAAAAAAAAATCTAAAATAAAACCAAAATGAAAAGTCAAAATTGATCTGCTTCTTTCTTGTTCACGCCACCATTCATCATCTTTCTTCCCCAAAAAAACCCCATCTCCTTTCTTCCAAATAAAAAAAACTTCATCTCTTCATCATTTGAAGCAATCTCACCAACATCCATCGTCACACAAGAAAACGTCGATTTTTCTGGGTGTTGGTTGTTTCCCAATTTCTTCTCACAATTTAAGCAAAAAAACCCATTTCTGTATTTATGATGTTAATGTATATATAGGAAGATGGGAATCATGGGATTTTGTTTGATTTTTATGGAAATTAAATTCTTTAATTTCCTTTCCAAGCTTTCATTCTTTATGGGTATTTTATATATTTCATTCTTTAATTTAGTTAGGTTCTTGTTGACTTCTGTCCAGATTAGCGGCAACAGTAGCAAGTCGGTCGGTCACCGGCGATTTCCCTGTCCAGGTTAGCGGCAACAGCAGCAAGCTGGCCGGCCGCCGGCGATTCCCCATCGTTTCGATTTCTTGATTTCTTCTCAAGCTCTCATCTCGTCATCTGTAACCACATCTCTAAGATGTTATTAATTTAATTTACTGGATAGTAGTCGTTGATCTTGCTTCTTGAATCAAAGATGCTCTTGCAGACATTATACTCACATCGGTGGTGGTGGTGTGGTGTGGTGGTTATGGATTTTGATTTCAAAGAGCCATAACACCTGTCTTGACGGAAATCGTTGGTCCCTGTGTGTCCACGATTGTCCTGATAGAGATCGTTGCGGAGGGATAACAATGTAGGTATATGAGGGGATGTTTGGGGGTAGTTGTAGGAGATAGAGATCGAAGGGGTGGTGCAGGAAAAAAGGAGGGGGATGGTGGTGCCGGAGACATCGTCGGACACCCAAATCGATTTTTTTTAGAGCTTCAAACTTGTTGTTGGATATGGGAGTAGCAAGAGACCGAGATGAGAGGAGGCAGGGCCGGCGATGGAGTTTTGGCCGGCGATGGAGTTTGGCCGAAGAGTTTGGTCGGCGATGGACCAAATCACAGAGGACGATGGTCCCTGTGTTTTACAATCACACACAAAAAATATGTATATATATATATATATATATATATATATATTAGAGTAATTAACATATTTGGTCCCTAATGTTTAATAATTTTATATAATAATAAGAAGAAACCAAAAAGAATGCAAAAGGAGGACAACAACATGGTTGGACGAAAATGCCCCTGCCTCTAACGAAGTTTTTAACGGTGTTAGTATCCAGGGATCTTTTTTAGAGCAAAATCCATACCCTGGGGATGTAACTTGAATTATGAAACCATAGGGACCTCTTTCAAAGAAATCACTAAACGTCAGGGACCAAAATTGGAGTTTACTCTTAGTTATATTTTAGTTTAATGTAATTATGTTTTATTTTGTGATTATTTAATTTTAATAATAATTATTTAATTATATATTATTTTTAAACCTACAAAGATAAAATAATTTAATATCAAAATAACATAATTGATAGAGTAACAAAAAATTACTAAAAAACTAAAAATATTACAACTCAATCAAGTGAAATAAAATCCGGAGTACGATTACTAGATAACAGTTGCTCGCACATATTTATTCGACTCATGTAATGAGTAGCCCATGCGGTTGCGCAAGCATATTTGAAACGAGACCATTGTTGCATGATACGAGGCATCGGGTACCCTTCGGCCATTGATATTTTAACATAATGATTACCATTAACGTGCCCGATTGCAATAGCGACATGTTCAAACCATGGTGGCGGAGTAGATCGAAGTGGTAAGAATGTCATGCTACCTGCAGTTGTTAAAGAATGTAGTATCACATTATACCTTGAAGCAACCAACACACCTGTTTCAGGCATATCAATCCACTTCTCGTATGGTGCAAATTTGTCTAGCTCAAAAAAGTTCAAAGAGTTGTAAACCTGACACCATCTTTCAATACCAAACATCTCAATATATTCTGTCTTGTACATGTCCAACTCCTCCATTAAATTATATCGAATAGATGGCCATTCATCTTCGTGAAGGTTGAGACAGGCAGCTATCGCTCGAAAACCACAATTTCCATCAGATGTTACATCTTGCACATGCTTGATGTAAGGATGAAACATATCTGGAAACCGGTTCATGTATGGATGTAAATAGTAACTATGTCTTGTTGGTTCCGATGAATGCAACTTATAAGATAATGAATATTTAGTGCCTATATATATATATATATATATATATAATGAATATTTAGTGCATACCATGTCGGTTGAGAACTTCGATTCTGTATTTTCATCGCTTGAATCATCATCCCATTGCAAGTCTTTTTTCCAACTTGTCATTTCAAGTATTAAAAAATGTATAAAGGAGAGAGAGATAAGAATGTTTGATGATTGTGGTATGATAGTAGATTGGGGAGAGATAGTCAATTTATATAGATGAAATAGTGTTGGTAGTTAATAAATATATACGTTATAGAAAAATGATATTCGTAAAAAACGATATTTGTATAGAAACGAGATGTATATAAAAACGAGATTTGTATAGAAACGAGATGTGTATAAAAACGAGAATTATATAAAAATGAGATTTGTAAAAAAAATGAGATAAAAAAATGAGTTTACATCCTTAGAAAGGTGCAAATAATGAGACTCATCTAAAATATAGTTTTATCTTAACTAAATATTTATTTTTTATTAAAACTTGAAGTTTTATAATTTTTATTTTGAAGAATCTAAAAAAGAAGTTTAAAATGATTTTTAATTTAATTATATAATATACATTAAATTTAATTTGGAAAAATGAGATTGTATTGAAAAAGAAATGGTTTTTTATAAATGAGTTTTTTTCTTAAATAAAAAAAAAAAAAAAGTTGTCAATTTTTATGAAATCTTACATGAAATCTGATTGGTTATATGACATCCGAGAAAAGAGTTGAAATCCTACATCTTTTTTACTTTTTCTATGTTTGATTTTTGCTTGGCACAATTTCCCATACAATTTACACCCTTAAAAGGGTGTAAATAATAGGACCCTATGTATAATACGAGTTTCAACTGGTTCGTCCTACAATCGATTTCCAATTACCCACATCCAAGGTTTCATACAAATCTCGAGTTTTGAATCGTTCTTAAGGCGTGGATTATTGGATTTCACGATTTCGTGTTTGAAATGATTTGGGTTTGTTGTTGTTTGATTTGGGGTTTTGGGTGTTTTGTTGAATCTTGAATTTTGGATCTCTCTTTTCTTTTTCTTTTTTGCTGCAGCAAATGAGGCATTCGAGATGGTGGGTTTGGTGCCAAATATCATATTTATGATTACAAAATTGGTGTCCTTAAGGCACCAACATATATTTTCTTCGACTGCAGCTTCCAATTTTACTCCTCTTGGTGCATTTCTTTCTTATTTATATATATCTAGGTTGACTTCTCATTAAGGTTCTTGCTTAATAATCATCAATCATAATGCTAATTATCTTTTTTTATTATTGTGATTTTGTTATTATAGGTAATGTTTATGCTATGGATAACAACAATGGTTCCAAATTTAAAACCACCTCCTTGCAATCGTTTAACTGGAACATGCATAAAACACGCATTCTCAATTTGCTTTCTTGATATTTGCCTTCATATTCATCTCAATGGGATCAAGGGATGTAAGACTATGTTCTTTAGCATCTGGTGCTGAACACATAGGCAATACAAATAATCCCACTAATGATAGGGCATTTGAAAGCTTTTTTGGTTGGTATTGCAGTTCTAATTTGTGTTCACGGGTATCGTTTATATTCAAGATCATGTCGATGTTCACGGGTTCGGTGTGTTACAGAGCCTCCAAAAAGATTGGAACGGCCTTGACTCAATCATGTCATGTCCTAGTCTATGCCGCATAAAAAATGGGACACCAGATTATGTTCCATCATATCCCACATACCAAACGCACCCATACACACTCCCTCCTTTGACATCACATCTGACACTGTCTTCCTGCTCTAGTGTTTTATGTTTTAACTGTCAAACAAATATTAAACAAAAAACATTTTGACTGAATCTAAGATAACTAATTGCAAAATTGACCAAAGGTCTACATAAAAATTGTATAGATATTTAGATGCATCCATCCACAAGCATAACTATGGATGATGCTTATTGTTTGCCATTTAGGGCTTTGGATGCTGACAAGATGTATAGGCCAACCACCGGAAGGTGAGAAATGTTGGCCCCACAAATCAGAATCAAGATCTAACATAAAGCCATTTGCTTTCTTCTATTATATATATATAAATCCATTTTCTTTTCTTTTCTTTTCTTTTTCAACATACCATGATTAATGTTATTTTACTTGTGTTAAAACATAACAAAGTGTGTTGTTACATGAACACTTATTTATTATATAAAAATCAGATCAAATCATACAAATTGACTCGATATATAAGGATGATGTTAATAAGTAGATATGCATTTATCCTATCCGGAAACAAAACCCACATAATAAAAATGGAATCTTTAGTGTAGACTTTAAGAGTGATGGTGGTGGTTTTCTTTTAGGTATTAGTCAGTAATGGTGGTAAAGCACCTACCTACCTATTAAAAGTTGCTTCCCATATTTCAAACTACTTGTTATGTTCCCTTTTTAGGGGATACCACTATATTCTAAAAGTTGATTGCTTTGTTGAAACCTAGTTTCTATACTATCAACACACTCTTAATAGAAATTGACCCAAATGACCAAATCACGAAGAGGGATTGGCCTCTTAGCCAAATCTCTCCCCGGTTTACTGAAATAGCCCTAAGGACTCAATGGCGCCCAGGGCGCAATTGCGCCCCTACTTATTTTCAGTAAAAAATATGACTTGTTTTCAGTAATAGGTAACACCTGGGCTTGACACGTACTCAGGGACGCAATGGAGCCCTGGGGCGCAATTGCGCCCGGGTGCAATTGCGCCCGGGTGCAATTGCGTCCCTGGGCTCCATTGAGTCCTATTTCAGTAAACCGGGGAGAGATTTGGCTAAGAGGCCAATCCAAGCTCGTGTTTTGGCCATTTGGGTCAATTTCCCCACTCTTAAAGGGCATGCTATTTGCAGTCATTGAATGGGTGTTGAATGCATTTATTTTTGTGTCAATTATTTTTAAGGAAATGCGTTATTTCACTTGACATATACATACATATATATATATATATATATATATATATATATATATGTGTGTGTGTGTGTTTTGATTTTATAAATTTATAAAATTTGTAACTTTTAATTTTATTTTATTTTATAAATTTATAACTTTTGATTTTATTATAACTTTGTAAAATGTATTTTTATTTTTGTTAGTCGAATGTCTATTCCATGGTTGATCTTAAAATAATTTTCATTTGATTGAGTAAAGTATCCTTTGTGGTATTCATATTTTCTAATAGATGGTGTTTTTGTACAGTGATCATATATATCTTGTATAATAATATGAATTGAAATTGTACCTCTTCCATTTTAGATTTATTACCTTTGTTCTTTTGGCTTCATTCATTTCTCCCATCCATTAAATACCCTTTGTTTTCCCTCCTCTCTCTTTTACCTTTTGCAAGCTCCATAAGTTCCTTCATCAATTTGCAGGTATATCCTCTTTTTCTCCCCCCCCCCCCCCCCCCTCTTCAAATTAGGGTTTCCTAACGGTGTGTTCTTTAATCTGGAGAGAAAAGAAAAAAAAAGAAAAAAATTTGATGGAAAAGAAAGGGAGAGAAAAGAAAGGAAAGGAAAATAAAGTTTTCATTTGTGTTCTCGAAATGGAAGGAAAAGGAAGAAAAGGAAAGGAAAGAAAATAATTTTTCATGTTCTTGAACAGGAGAGAAATGAAAGGAAATGTCATATTTACAAATATACTCTTATAAAAATATATTATTTATAATGAAAATTGGGTAGTTTGGTAATTTTAATAATTTCAGTAATTTTTTTAAGTAGTTTTAATTTTCTTTCCTTTCCTTTCCTTCCCTTTCCTCCCACATTTGGGAGGAAAGTTATCAATTCTTTTCTTCCGTTTCCTTTCCTTTCTCTCTTAAAAAAGTTTCGAGAACACGAGCTTTTTTTACTTTCCTCCCCTTTCCCTTCATTTCCTTTCCTTTCCTTCGTTAAATGAGTTTCGAGAACACAGTGTAAATGTTTATTTATGTATCTAGTTACTTGCATGTTATACAAAACTTATTTAATTTGGTACAATATATATTTGTATGCATGTGAACATTGGAATATTACTGATGGAAGAGTTAGATAAACACAAGACATAGTACATCAACGCTTTTGGAGGTGAACATTGGAATATTACTTACAACACTTTAAACTTCTTTCGATCAGATCAAGGTGCATCATTTGAACACGGGATGAAATAGGTGTGAAATAGGTGTCTTGATTGCTTCAAAATATAATGTGATATTACACGTTATAAGTATAACCGGCAGTGGGACGTACTTGCCGCTTGGGTCCACTCCGCCAGTGTGGCCTAAACATGTTGTTTTCACAATTGGGTACGTTAATGGTAACCATTATGTGAAATTAGATATGACAGAAAGATACTCGTTTCCGTAAATTGTAGGACATTTTTTCCATTACAGTTATCCGTGTGTTGTTGGATGGGCTACCCCGTATTCAGAGCGAATACAGAAGTACATACAACTTTTACGTGTTAATTGTACTGCGGATAATGTTATTTTAGAATAATCGAATGTAATATAGATTATTTTATGTTCTATTTATATGTTAGATCGCAATATTTATGTTTTATTTTTATAATTATATAATTATAAAAAATTAGTAATATTTATATTTATAAATATTTATTTATTTTTAAATAAAACCAAAAAGAAAAAGAAAAAAAACTTTTTTAAACTATATAATACAAATAAATAAAAATATATAATAAAAATAAACAAAAAGACAAAAAAACACAATCATGATTTTCAATCATAAGTGTGCACTTAGCAAAAAAAAATTGGGTGCAATTAGCCTCCCCCACTCTTAAAACAACATGCCCAGACACAAGTGTTACCAAAAATCCAAAAGATACCAAAGGGTCAATGGCCCAGTATCTGGAAGTAGATCTCATAAAAAGATTAAATAGAAGGAAAGAAAAAAACAAATAATGCACATAAGTTCAAATTATACAACTGTAAGTCGCTATTTTTCTTTCAAAGATGATTTTTTCTTAAAGATTGTCACACGATATCCTAAGTCGGGTAAACCTGGAATCCGAGGTTAAATTTCAATCAAAATCCTCGGTGTCATGGCAGATTATAATCCAGGAACCATACAGAACTGCTTTTTTTTAGCATTTACACAAATTGCAAGAACAATAATTAAAGAGTCATCGTCGTCTAAAAGGATTGCAGAAGACTTGCCTGTGATTATTTCTGCAAGTATCTTCAGTCATCTTCGTTATCATCTTGATTGTTATGTTGGGTGTGTTTCTGAGCATTATACATGTCAGCAACCTGAAAGCAATAATGGCACAGGGAAAACATAAACCTTTCATCATTATAATCCACTAGAGTCCCTTGTGAGTACTTTTCAAATCAAAATTTGACATTGATGTTGAAGTGTAAAATATCGACTCTAATCAACAAATGACAATTGTGTGAGATCCCACATTCGTTGCAGATAACGGACTGAATATCTCATCTATCATACGTGTTTTAAAACCGTGGACAAATCGGACAATATCTTGTAAGATTGGCCAGGGATGTTACACTTTGAGAAAACAAATTAATGAGAATAGATGGTTCCTCACCATATCTGAAGATGAAGCTTCCTCTGGACCCTTATCTTCACGCACACGAAGTAAACGCGGAAATCTTAGTGAAATACCCTTTTTTAAAATAAAACAAGCAACGAGACGAAATGACATCAGATTAATGGCAAAAGAGATAACAAACAGGATGCACAATAACTAACAAATCTTAAATATCCAAAATTTAAATTTAAAAGTAAACCTTATTAGGATCAACCGCACCAATTGCAGCACGATAAACAGGGCTGATGGTCAAGTCTGCAGCTTTAACCTCCCAAACCTGAAATGATAACCAAGCATCCGTTAGGTATGTTGACAGGACTGAACCGGACAAAACAAGTTGACTGTCTGGTGTTTTGTACGACTAGGACAAGACATCTTCAATACATTGAGAAAAAGATAAGTACAACATAGATGCAAAATGATTCATGTGAACCTAAAGATTACCTCGGTTGGCTCAAACCACACGTCTGGATTTATAGTATCTGCATACCTGTAGTACGACTGCCAACAGATGAACATCGGAGTTAATATATATAATAATAGTAATAATAATATAAAATAGTTTAAAGGGTACCCATATATGCAAAAATAAAAGGAAGCAACAAAACCTTTGGCTTTGGGATCACTTTAGAACGAAGACTGGTAGACCGCTCTTCAAGCATGGCTTCCGAAAATCCAGTGCCTATAGAAGTCGGATATTTCTACAGTCGTAAGTAACATGGAGAATTTCTATAAAAATCAAATCAGCCAAGTAGCAATTTTTCTTACTATTATAAAGAAAAACGCCACTTACCAATCTTGCAAATCGTTTGATATTCATCATTATTGCTGTCGTAACAAGCAAGGAGAAAGGCACCATATACACCTACACGCTTTCCTCGGCCATGGAAGGCGGCAATGGGTACTAAATCTAACGAGTCACCAATACTGCACCAAACAACATGGATCACCATCATAATTGGAGACTATATTGAAGAGAAGCAATACCGAATACCTGTCCATATAGTCTTTTTTCAACTTAAGCCAGTTATTTGATCGCTTTGCAGGCTCATATGTAGCATCCCGATTTAATGTTTTGATAATCAATCCCTCACAACTGCAAAAGAAAAAAAAATATATGGGCTGAATTTACTATAGTCAAATAGATGAGGATCTTTTTTACCGAAAGAAAATACCTACTACCTCAATTTATCGATGAATTAAAAATATAAGGATTTGGACGAACTGAATGGAGAGGCTTATTACCTGGCATTCACAGCAGCATCCAAGAATGTTTGTATTTCCTCCAGATCGTTTGACGTTATGGCTGTTGCAAGCTGGAAAAATCCAGGTTCTTCCGTGAAGGATTCATAGAGACGCTGAAAAAACATAATTCCACACAATGAATGCTCAAGTAACAAAACAAGATCAATTGAAATATGGAATTCAAATCCCAATCATCACCAAGAGTCGGATGATAACCATAAAAATGCAAAATATCTGTAGTTTTGGGCGTCGTATATCATTTTTATTTTCTTTCTTGTGAATGGTTAAGATCAAAGTAACAGCAGTAGAAGGATATCTCACCTCTCTACGAGTGCTAAGTTGTTCCTGTAAAAGTTGTTGTCCGTTCAGATACAACAGATCAAATGCATAGATGCATACATCAACCTTGATCTCGCTCATGACAACATTTTTGCGAGCACGTGTGCTTAGAATCTATAAATAGCCAATAGCAAACATAATGTCCCACATGAAAGAAATGTAACGATAATAAAGCATAACATGACCAGAAAGCAGGTCACCTGGAAAGGTAGAATTTTTTGCTTCTTGTGGTCATATGCAACCAGTTCACAGTCCAGAACAAACGATGTTACACTTGGTTTTTTAACTCTGCAAAACATTACAGATTTAAATGGCTTCTTTGGCTCAATCACACAACATATTTAAAAATCAGAAAATTGGTTCAAGACATCAAGAAAATGAGGGAGTAATTGCTAGAAAGTACCTTGAAACAGCGACAACAACATCAGGGAATTTTTCAGTATTTCTTTCGGCATTTCTGCTATATATCTGAACCGTGCCATCCTCCAAGTAATGTATCTGTGTAAAGTGAAACTGGTTAGCCACTCATAATGTCTTGTGTGCTCCTTTTTTACGACCTCATCAACTTAATAACATTACCTGTGCCCGTTCCCCATCATACTTGTATTCACAAGTGAACTCCATATCCTGAAATTTATCTAAAATTTCAGATACTCCTTTAGTTGGTTTAGCTAGCATAGGTCCAACTGGTACACCGGGTGAAAAGCAACACGTCTTGGGCAGATTCCATACACCACCAGAAAGAAGAGCAGGGACAATTTTATCATACACGGGAATTACAGAATACACTTGTTTCACAATTTTGGCAGCCTGAAGACATTATAGAAGTAGTTAGCAAAGAGACAAATAAAAAAAACATTTACATCTCACCTAATACTTCGAAAAGAAAGACACGATATATATGAATAAGATTAGTCAATGAGACACCCCATGTAGCATGATACACTATAAAGTGGGTGCATTGTCATATACCTTCTGTAACTTGCTTGTGCCATGCCTGGCATTATAGTTTTGTTAATGACTAAGACAAGTGGAGACTGGTAAGAACTGATCAAACAACCACCTTCAACTGCTTTATTTTAACATAAATTGTCACCACAAAATTGTCCAGCTTTCGAGAGGCTGAACTCTCCTGGTTTCCTTATACAGGTTATTACATATAATTGTGCATCTCCTACACTCTCTTTTATTATTTATAGCCCCGCCTTAACCAATCCCCCCCCAGCTGACTTACCAAATTCCTTGGTCAACAATAGCACCTGTCAACTAGCTACTACAAATTAGTCAACAAGCAGGCTGCCAGTAACTACTTTTGGGCGCACGGAGTACCAAATGCCATCTCAATAGCTACCACCCCACGGTGATCATGGCTTCATAAGAAATAACTTTCATACAAAAATATGGCTCTTTACTACCTATATTAGCCATGGATCCTTGCAACCTACTTTATAAAAAGTCACTTAAAGAAAGACCTGTGAGTCAGCAGGGATTGAGAAGGTAAGGGAAGTCTTTGATGTTGATAAAAGTATAAAGGTGAAATCCCTTTGAAAGAGTTCCAGTCTCTAAAAAGCTGGCCAACTAATAAATCTTCCGTTTTCTGTCAATTTCTTTATATTTTAGTTATAAGATCACAACAGTTTGCATCAGAACATTTTTAATTTCTTTCTAATGGCTTTCTTCCTACTGCCTCTCATGCCTAAAGAGATCCTGAGACGAGCACAACCACTATAAGAAGCCTTTACCTACCTCTTCTGAAACAACAGGCTGCGGACCCCAATATACACAGTTAAGCTATGGTTTTAATCAGATTCCAAGAGCAATGATATAAAGCTCAAAAGTAAAATAGACAAAATTAGGTAATAGCATATGTAGTATGAATAAAAAAATTCAAGATGAGGATTGCTATATCCAAGCAAAAAGTAATTTTACCATAATGTTTACTAGGTATGACTTAATATTTACTTGGATTACGGAATATGTACTTATTATATTTATTTAATACTTAAGACTAACTCGATGTTTAATTTCTTACATAAGGTTTTTTTTCATTATTTATCGTAATCCATGTCCAATTAGTTTAGGGATTCCGTGCACTATAAACAAAGCTGTAATTGTCCTAGATTTAATAACTGAATGATTTCATCTTTTGAGATTTTGATATAAATTCCCTTTGTTGAGTGGATCAGTTTTTGGGTGTGAAGCCTTCATCTTGGGTGTGAATTCCTAGAGATTCTAGTGTTTCTCTTAGGATAAAGCTTTAAATTAACTTGCTAGGGTAAATAGCTCCAAAGTTAACTTTTTCAAGAGATTTCATCCACATAATATTCAATAAGAATATTTAATATTCAAATATCTGCTGTATTGCTCTTTGGATGCACTTATGCTTCTGGTAGACATACAAACAATTCCTTTCTCCACTTTTCTTTTACAATAAGCTGGCACATTATGCACCAAGACAAATATAAACATAATGCATGCAAAAAACAGCTACAAAAATCAACAGCTTGCCCCTCTAGCTCAGTGTCTGACATAGACATACTGAAAACAGTGAAAAGATTGAGTAAAAGCGTATAAACACATTGCATGCAGTCACACAGATCAATTTGACAGCAACGGAGGAGCCAACAGCAAGCAGATTTTTAGCTTCATATTGTTGTAATAAACTGAGCCAGAATTGCATACATCACATATTACTACAAATGTGATAACATAATATCACAATCACATGACTAATATGCAGGACTAAGAAACTGATTCTTGTAACACAACTGATGAGAGCCACAAGGGTTGTGGCGTACTGGTTATGGCCCTGAGGGATGTGGTGGAATATCACATCTGCCCAGGGTTTGAATCCAGGCGTACACAACAATTTTGGCCACTGAGGTTTAATCAGGGTTGATGTCTTACAGTCATAATTTGCTAAGGGATTAGTCTAGCCATAGCCTAGGACACCCTTCCCAAAAAAAACAACTGATGAGAAATAACTAGTCCTTAAGTATTCAAGAAACTTTCTTCCCTTATAAATGAAGGAGAACTGACCTCTTCTAGAGGTGAATCTGTTTGCACCGGATGTGATGGATGTTTTTCAGTATAGAAAATTGCATGCCCCAGGGCAGTCAAGAGAGTTTGCTCTGCTAAACCAATCCGCAATTTTGTCTGAGGAAAAAAAGTCCAAAGTAGTTATGTCAATGATGAAACGAAGAATCCAACACGACAATCGCACGTGAAGGCCATATGATACCTGAAGTAGACGTATCATATATTGAGGTTCACAATCAGTTGCTGCAACAAGAAGTCCCTTAATGTGATTTTTCTTCTTATCTTGACTATCCTTGCCAGATTCCTATCAAAATTTATAACAAAGAAAAAATAACAGTTAAGCAATAGTTTTCTGTTGGACATGCAACCATCTTCATCTTTCCATGGATTAATATATGTCTAGAACTAAACTAAATTGATCTAATTGTTTCCTACGCAATAGGATGCTAATCATAAATGAATAGTTGACATCTAAGATCACTATCCAAACGAAGGCAATTCGTTCAAGAACGAGTTCAGCTAATATTCTTATTGTATAACATTGTCATCAATTTCCAGCAAAGAATAGTTAGCAGAATTTCATTTCTGTTGTTAACAACAATCAACATCATCTGGAGGCTGAATAGAATAAAATTTGGTATTACAGGCTCACATGCTCCATATTATATTTGTGTCAACAACTTTTCCTTTACTTCCTTTTGATGTTGTAACCTTCAAAGGAACTGCAAATCCATTGAAGTAATCGATAGCATGTTCAATCAATATGCTTTGCTATTTGCACAATACCAAATACATCAACTAATGTATGTGCTTTATCAAATATAAGTATGCAAAAATTCAAAACGCATCTAAGACAGCACAAAAGAGAAAAGTGCATATTATGATTTGTTTGGCACACACAAGAGGTTCAGCTTTAATTCCAATTTAGTATGCAACAGTGCACCTTGGCAATAACCCGAAATGTATCAAAAACTTTAGTAACTGTCAATGGTTGAGGTTTACGCATCAAAGGTTGGGACGAGCGGCTTGCTTTGGCAACAAGACCCAAATCTCCCAGTTCCTGCCATCAAAATATATCAGATGTCAGCTTCTCATGAACATAACAAACAAGCACCACATAAATAAGGTGAGCTAGAGTTGAGTAAAATGTAGAAAAAACCATGTCACTTCAATTTTGCAACGATCCAAATTCAATAACTTGCAAACATACCTTGTATTGCTTTTTAATATGTGCTTCTTTTGCACCACAAGCTTCAGCAAGTGCCTTGATAATGGAAGCATCCCCAATTCCAAGCTCCAGTCCCTCATGAGCCGGCGCAATTCTATTGGCCAAAAGGTATATAACCGGAAGCAAATCATCAGGTGTTGTCTTAATCACAGTCCTTAACATATTACAAACAATTCCAGTAATCACAATCCGACCCGACTCCTTCGAAATTGCATCAAACACCCTAACAAGAAACAGAAACGGCACCCTTTCTCCTTCCCCCCAAAACGCTGCCTTTTGGGGATCAAAATTCGCCGCCGCCTTCTTCAATTCAACAATACTTTCATCCACATTAACCACCCGTG
This sequence comes from Arctium lappa, assembly GCA_023525745.1. Classification (NCBI taxonomy): domain Eukaryota; kingdom Viridiplantae; phylum Streptophyta; class Magnoliopsida; order Asterales; family Asteraceae; genus Arctium; species Arctium lappa. The sequence continues at coordinate 11,002,286 of CM042056.1, read as the reverse complement.
GTTTCTTCGACGCCTTCTCTTCCTCCGAGGGCGAAAAATTAGGGTTTGGCTCGTTTTGTTTAGATCCGTTCGGCACATGGCTTTCTTCTTTGATTTGTTTCGTATCCAACGTTTTTTCAGGTTTTGGTGAGGCTTCGGAAGGTTTAGCATCACTAATTGGAGTCGAATTAATTTGAGGTTTTGAATCTAGGGTTTTCCGTTTTTTGGGGGAAGGGGAAGACGCCTGGGGTTTTTTCTTCCCGGCGGCGGCACGAGCGTTGGACATGAGTGCATCGAAGGCGGAGGGACGAGACGATGACATCCTGTCGAAGAATTTGACGGATTTCGTGAGGAAGAAGAAAGGAAACGGGAGTGATGATGAGTGAGATGATTTAAGAAGAGAATGTGCAATAGGGTGAGAAAGTACGTTGGTTATGGTGTTGGTGTGAGTGTGAGCCACACTGTAACAACATGACCGGAGTGATAGCATCAACCAGCACCGCCTCGTGGTGGTTTGTGGTGGCGGCGGTCGGTGGCAGGTTTATGTCAGGGTTTTTTTTAGAGGGGAAAAAGGAGGGCGCTGAGTGAAAGGTTAAGCTTGGCGGGAAAATGATATTCTTTTAGTGATTATTGCCGTTGCCGGAGATTTGCCTCCGGCACCGACCTCCGATTGAATATTGATTATGCTTGTTAATTAATATAATTATAATTAAAAAAAGTATAAGTGGTTGTTTGGCAGTTGTTGAATGGTTTGATGTAGAATGGTTAAGTGTTCAGAATAATTGAGGGGCTTTGGATTAGGGGTGCTCACGGGTTGGGTTGATCGGGTTGAAGGCTTTTTAACAACTCAACCCAAGATAGACGGTTTGAAAATTTTACAACCCAACCCAACCTAAACCGTTCGGGTTGATCGGGTTGGTCGGGTTGTGTTTAAACAAGATGAAATCAAATTTATAAATATAAACATAAAGGAAACATTTCTTTGAAATACAATCGAATGACCGATAATTCATGAGAGTATGTAAGTTCATCAAAAATATTACGATATTACATATAAAAATGTCTAAACCAAATGATAATATGTCAATCAACAATAATCGTTTTAGACGTCTCCAACCCCGATGCTTTCGCTTTCTTTGGCCATGAGGTTGGTCGTGTCATCATCAACCATTTGATACAACTTATTCATACTTCTTAAATTTTAAATATATCACATATAGTTAATTTTTTAGTTTGCACATATATATGTGTGTGTGTTTACATTTATTAAACATATATACAAAAGAGTTATATAGAGATGAATAATAGATTGAAAATATATGTAAATGAAGAGGGTACGCAATAGTGTAATTGTCTAATTTACATATTAATAGAGACTTAATAATCATATTAAATCCACAAAATAAAAAGATCGGGTTCATCGGGTTGGGTTGGGTTCAAATAAAAGTAACCCGGTATCAACCCAATACATACGGTTTGAAGATTTTACAACTCGATTACACATCGGGTTGCTTCGGTTTGAGTTATTTCGCGTTGGGTTGGGTTGGGTTGGGTTGGGTTGATCGGGTTTTTGAGCACCCCTACTTTGGATGGTATAGTGCATAATGAAATATGATTGTTTGGTAACTGCTCTGAATAGACAGTCTGAATGACGACAAATTACCATTTTAACCCTATGTATGAACAAATAGTAGCATAAACTTGTCATAAAGAAATCAACAGTAGCATAAAAAATCAGCAAACCTAGTTTGTTTATCCTAATGAGGGAAGAAATCAGCAAACTTAACAATGAGCGAAAAAATCAGCAATGAGCAAAAATTAGCAATAAGGGAAAAAACCAGCAATGAACTTGTCATAGAGAAATCAACAGTAGCATAACATGGAAGAAATCAACAATAGCAGCAATAAACTTGTCATAAATAAATCAACAGTAGCATATCAGGGAAGAAATCAACAATAGCGGCAATGAACTTGTCATAAAGAAATCAACAGTAGATATCAGGGAGAAATCAACCCCGAACGATAGTAGCAGGGAGAAATCAACAGTAGCAGCGAGAAATCAACCCCAAACGATGGTGTTTGTCAACTGAAGGGTGTTTGTTTACCTCTGCCAAACAGCCCCGAGAAGGAAACTAGGGAACGCCGAGAAGGAGGGTTGAGATACTTGAGAGACGGCTGTGGATGAGAAGGAATGACGTGAACACCGAGAAGGAACGCCGGGAACACCGGCGAGAGCTGTTGTCGACAGGAGCAGGAGATGTGTGGAAGGGAGGATGGGAGGAGGGAGTGGCCGATTGTTTTGTGAAGGGTATATGTGGAAATAGTTAGGGTCTGAATGGTTGAGGAAGCCCAAGCCACAAAATGGTTAAGAGGTAATTGTAACCATTAAGAGGGCATTTTTTTTGGCAAACATCTTTACCTCTTACTGATTAAGAGGTAGGCTTTTAATGTAACCATTAAGAGTTAAACAAACAACCCCTAAGTTGTATTTAAAAAATACAAATTATATTTAAGGGCGAACGATTGTGTGAGAAGTTGAGTTAATAGTGATAAGCGTGAGAAGTTGATCTTAATCATTGATCTCTTTTAATCTCAAGCCCTCCCATGAATTGCATTTTGGGGGTGTTTGGGATTGTTTATTTGAGGTGTTTTTTGGCTTATTGCAGTGTGACACCGGATATAAGCACTTTCTAGTGTTTGGATGGAGAAGAAATCAAAGTGCTTATAGCGGTGTCAAACCGGAGATAAACATTTTTTTCATAAGTCATTTTGTTCTAGCTTATCAACTTATTTGAAAAGTGCTTATGACTTTTTTGGTTATTTTATATGTATAAGCAATCTCAAACACCTTTAAATAACAATTTATTAGCTTATTACGTTTTGGTACCACAATAAGCTAATCCAAACATTTTTTTAAAAACTTCAGTTTGACACCACATAAGTTGATAAACATTTTTCAAAATAAGCGTAAGTTGTTTCAAATAAGCAATCCCAAACACCCCCTTAGAGGGAATTGATCTAGTGCATCTCATTCTCATCCTAATGTGTGTCTATTTCTCATCCAACGGTTGATAACCACTTTTCACGCATTTCACTGTTAACTAAACTTTTCACCGAAATCCATCCCTATATTAAATATGTGACTAAATAATATAAAATTCTAACTATTTGTATCTATTTTGTAAACGAAATTTAAATTGTGAATTTGTGTTAAAAATGACAAGTTTTTTTATTTACTTTCATCATTTCTCTTGGTCATATTTTTTTTTTTCAATTTTTTTATTAAAACATTATAATTTAAAAAATTATCTGTCATAATAGTAATATTGGATGTATTGACTACTTTATGCATACTCCGACTAATTGGATGGGCGCTTTTGTTCCTCCAAGGGAGCCAGAGTAGATACGATCGATGATAGGAGATTTGAGGATTGGATTAAAGGCATACAAACACATAATTTTCAACACGATCTAGGGGAATTCTATTGAACAAAGGGTAGAAGTAGAGTGAACGAACGACAACAAAAATATAATTATTTGTTGTTGCAACACATAACGGACGACATACACACATAAGCAAGACCGGTCGGTTGAAGGGATAGCTGAAAATAAGGCCACATCAAGAAGGGTCGTTCCAATTTTTTTGTTGGCCCTATTACACCTTAATCAAGACTAGAGATTGGTTGGAAGTGTAATAATTAATAAATAAACAAAATATAAAAGTACATATAATTTATTATTTGAAAAGTCTTACAAATCAAAACAACAAAAATATCTTTAAATGACAAAATAGTATATGAAATTCTTCTTCTAACTTGTTTCATGCTCTTATTAATTATACGCTAAGTCCCTATATTCTCATCATTTGCTAACCGGCCTTTTATATGCCTTTTAAAACAACAAATTATAGTAAAAATTGGGTCCCATAAAATTTGAGGACTCGGTTTCTTTTCTCACATCGGTGCACCCTGAAGCACGATCCTAACATTAGGTTAAAAAGAGGATCGACCAATAACATATACCATTGTTTTGGTAGATATGATGGGCTAAAATTTACGAGACAAAGGTTGGGTCACTAGGATGAGGAAATCGACTTGAGGAAATAAGGACGACCCCCAAAGGAACTACCACACAATCGGATCACATCAATTCGAGATGAAGATGAACGATTTTTTATAATGTGTGTTTAAAAGTTGAACAATAACGTATTTTTAACTATTTTTAAATTTCAATAAAACTATACTAGATTAACATAAAACATACGTTAAGAACCAACAATTGTTTTACTAAAAACATATGTTCAATAGGATGAAAATCGACATATGTTTGTAAGACGTTGTATTTATTTTGGTAAAATGACCATTTGGCCCTCATGGTTAACGGAGATGATGGACGGACGTTAGAATGAGGGACTAAATCCAAAACAAAATGCAAATCTTGCGGGGTTTTCTGTAATAAATGAAATTAAGAGACCAATTCCATAATAAGCACCAAATCACAAGGACCAAATCCCTAATTTACTCTAGATTTTTACTAATGACTGTAATCACAGACCCAAGCTTTTATGGAAGCAAAGTAGCAAACTAGCAATCCATATACTTACTGATACTCAATGAGCAAAAAAAAACTTCTAGCAATTGATCAAGCCACAAAAAATGGCACCTTTTTCTTCCTTGCTAAAAAGACATGATTACCCTTTTACCCATAAATAGCACTTTATCTGTTTCTAGTTGATATCCTCCTGATCAGAACCTGATGATGTGCATGAAATAGAAGAAGAAGATGGGCCTCTTATTTGCCTTGTATTATAAGACTTGCACTGTGTGCATTTCTGGCCCACTATGTGAAACTGGACTCTTGATATCTTCCCACAATCATTGCATAGTATCCACACCTAATTCATAAACAAACACAAAACCCCATTTCATTACCAAAAGCAGACCCGGAAGAAACAACCAGGAAAATCCCGGTGACCATGTTTTTGAATCTTGAATGAAAACTTACCTTTTTGTTTTTATATGTTTCAGGCATAGGAGTTAATTCAACCTAAGATAATTACGGTGACAAATGTTAGATGAATGAAACAGTACCAAAAATGGGAAGAAAATAGGCCGAGGTTTTGACTACAGGCACCTCATGATCAAGCTTTCTCCAAACATCCGACAAGTCACCTATAGATTTCGAGCAAATAGGGCAAGAATACCTGTGACTGCATTGAGACGTCTTAGATACTATTCGTTATATCATTTTTGTCCCTCTATTTTGTGGGTTTCACCTTTTTTTCAAAATGGGACCTACTATCGCAGTTATATTTTGAAAATATGATTAAATTTAGTTTTACCTATGATGTTGTTCCATTTCTTTCAGGCAACCCAAATGCATCATATGCCCACATGGTAACATGGTAAGATCCTTCAATGTATCAAACAAAAACTGCAAATCAAAAGGTAAATGTTTCACTTTCAAAATCAATAACATATTTTTTAACCCAAAATACACCGCGTGTTATCATGTTACCTCAGAGCAAACAGGACAATCATGGTGCATTGCCCTTTCCATACACATGTGTGTATCTTTAATCGCTTTCGAATAGCAACATCCTACAACATTTATCATGGGGTTCCCCAAACGTTGAGTTTTTGAAACAAAAATCAAGATTTATAGACACGAAGTATAAGTTTTCATCTTGTCATTTACCACATTTGTCGCAATGAAAGAAATTCTCTTTGCCACCCGTTCTACATATGCCACAATGATCACAATGGTACTGATTCTTCGAAACCTGAAAAATAATTAAGAATGTGCTTGATTTAGCCAAAAATATATATATAACTCCCCATGATATAAACACATACGTGAAAACGTGATCTTGAAGCTTACATCATTGTCATAGAATTTGCATTTTTGACAGAAGTAATTCCCCATACATACCCCACAATTTATACAATTTTGTTGAACCTGAAAAAGTACGCAAGGATAAACCATAAATATGCAAATTTAACGAATCCATTTCCTTAATTGTAATGTATAATTTTTAGCAAAAAGACTCACATCTTGTTCGGTGTCACATACAGAACATATGACCTAAAAAAATCAAATGAAACCAAAAACAATTAGGATAAGAACCCAAAAGGTGAATTTCGATTAAAATTGAAACATGATCATATTGAACGATACCACAAAACACGAAACACAAGAACTACCTTTTTAACTTCATGCCGAGGAACATCATGGCGATGAACAGGGTCAATCTCAAGGGAATTCTGATTTATTGAATGAAATGAAAAATTAGAAGGTACTTAAACTCACATTCTTTTTCATATGAATTAATACCGAAATTAGTAAATTCCCGAATCATGAAGAATGTACCTTGATTTCGTTATGGCAATGGCGGCAATCGAAAATTTCATCACAACATGGTGCCTTGATTTTGCATCTCCTCCTATAATGTGTGCAACTAAACAAACAAAACAAGAAGATTATAAACCCCTAATGATGTTCTTTTTCTTTTCATGTTCTGATTGATTAAATTCATTGGATGAACAAGGTACAAGTACCCAAAGCATCATGTGAGAAAGTGAAAGCAAGAATATACCCAAAATTGCCTCCATCAACCTCCACAGAAGAATCATCTGCATTGGCGACTTGTACATGAAGAACAGATGCTTGGGGCTCCATTTCCGAGTCTATTTTCTTCGATTCTATCTGTAGTTTCAGGTACATGCATTCGTATTTGCATCAGATTTCGATACCATAACTAATTTAGTACGAAGAAACTTACTAATCATCAAAATGAACAAAACGTTGAAATAAAAATTGAATTTCAAGGTCAATTCTACAAACCAAAAGAACTTACAACCGACAATAACAAGGTGTTCAGATCTTCACACACACACACACACACAGACACAAGGTCGGAAACAGTCTCAATTTATGTTCAAAACGTTCAACCTCAAAACACATAATCAAGGAATACAACTCAGAAATTAGGTGTTTGACATCGATGTTCAAACGAAACCGATTGATACAACTCATAAATCACGTGTTTGATATGAGTAATCGATGAATGTAATAGTAATTTTCGCTTGAAATTGAGCTGGAAATTAACTATAATTGATAAATGTACGCGGTTACACACCTGATTTGAAGAATTTGAAGCGATTTGAGAAATGGATTACAGCGATTTGGGGATTTTAGAACTCGAATTGGGCGTCGTAACGAATTGAATCAGAACCAGGTACAGATATAGGCTGAACTGGAAACCGGATGATTGCTTCTGGTCGAGAAATAAAATTTAATATTTATACTAATAAGAGTAAATTACATTATTGGTCCCTCTGGTTTATGTGTTGTAATGTTTTGAGTCCTTTTTCATATAGATAATTATGGATTTCAATCATCGGTGTCTAATTTACAACGTCTTTTTTTTTTAAATCTTTTAATTGCTCTTAAATCTAAATTGTTCAGACCTTTTTACACACCATTTCTTATTAATCATAACTAAAATAAGACCTCAGACTTTAGACATCTTAAAAAACAAACGACACCTAAGTCTGTTAAAATTTTTATGTTAAATAGTTTAACCCACAATATATTTTACTCTTTTTTAAATATTTTGACGTTCAATAGTTTCCTGCACCTATTCTGACAATTTCTTCACGTTCAAATAATTTAAACCAGTGTTCCGATAACCCTAACTCAGACACATTCAATAACTCGAAATAAGTTCATTTCAATGTTAAGTTCACTTGCATATTTTCCGTTGCAAGATGCAGCATGAAAAGGTAATTTAGTTAAGGCCTCCTTTTCACTTTATATAGACAAACTACTTGTTTGTCTGTCTTTTTTATTCACATGAAGTATTACCTTTCTGACAATGTTGTTACATGATCTTGCTCCATTTTTTTGTTACACATTGTAACTCATTTAGCATGTAAGGTCGCATCAATTAATTCAAAGATCATTTACCAAATATTCTCGTAATAAATGGATAAATGACATTAAGAGTCATTATTTTTTTGACAAACATGCGTTGGAATATCATTTTGCCACATAAGAATGAATTAAAGGGTTCTCATATGAAATATCGGTTTTTCAAACATGACGTTACTGTAAGTTTTAATACAATTTTGTAACTTTACTAAACGCAAAGGAAAAATAATTAGGTTAGATAAAACATAAAACTTTTCTTAAAATAAAACACAAATAAGATCTGATGACAATTAAAATCGAATTTAAACAAAATAGGGTATTTAGAGGTTTACTTTTTAGATTTGACGAAGATTCTAACGAAGCACATATAAACCAAAACATGTTTCATCTATCGGTTGTTCACACACGAACACGTTTGTTGCTTCCACCGGGTGCTAGCCCAAAACCCTAATAGCTAAAATCTAAGGGGTTGTTTGTGTTACCTCTTAATGGTTCCATTAAGAGGCAACATCTGAATTGCTAATAGACGAATCTTGTTTGGCAGAAAAAAAATCTACCTCTTAATGGTTCAAAAATCCTCTGAATAATTTTGTATCTTGGTCCTCCTTTAACCATTCAACGCCCTGATTTCATTATGAACAATTACCAAACAATCATATTTCATTCTACACTATATCATAAGAGTCTCTTAATCATTCTACACCAAACCATTCAGCAACTGGCAAACAACCCCTAAAAAGATTGAATCATTGATTGATTTAACCTATCACCTTATTTATATGGAATGAGTTATAAATAGACCATAACTCTAATAAGGTCATGTGATTATCTGTAATATTTATATATACACCTTGTAATTATCATAGTACATCTTAACACATATTTTATAATTATTTTAACCATCAACATGATTTTATTTGTGTTTTTAAAAATGAAAATAAACGTATTTTTTATACGACCCTATAAGTTTACATACGTGTTAACAATGTCTATGTATAACACATATCGCGAATATATAATAACTTACGGTTAAAAACTAAATAATCTCATGACATATGTGCGGATAAAATGTTTAAATATTTTAGCATAGACAATTGCATATTTTTCTAATCAAATGATTAATCATAATTTAAAATTTATTTGTTTTTGCCCCTCATAAATAAAAATATGAACATAGTACAAAAATAAAAAATAACTATAAGAGTAAACTACACTTTTGGTTCCTGTGGTTTCCTGAAAATAACACCTTTCGTCCCTGCAGTTTCGAAAATACAATTTCGTCATCGTGGTATACAAAAACGACCGGATTTGGTCCCTTCCTCTAACTGGCGTTAAAGAGCTTCGTTAGATAAAGGGTATTTTAGTCTTTTCGCCCCCTTTATGTCATTTTCCTTTAAAAAACTATTTAAATATATATATACTAATTATATAATATAATATAAAAAATTATATATATATATATATATATACACTTCACCATTCACCATTCACCAAATCCAAGCTCCACCACTAGATCCACCCCACCAAACCATTCCACCTTTGTTCCTTCCTTCACCAAATCCGATGATGACATCTACCTCCAATAAGCTCCTCCCGCAATCTTTCCATCAGAACTCGTCTCCCTCTGTCGTACATTCGCCAAATCGAACCCCCCAACAAAAATCGTTGTGGTTCCAAACTCCTCAACTGTACACTATCGACTCACCAAGTCACCCGCTCGATTTCGAAGTTCACGGTTTCTAAACTTCGATGAAGACGGGAACACAATTTTTTAGTTTATTGATTTATCTAGTTTTTTCTTCAATTTATATCATATTGGGATATGTTTTGCAATTCTTTGATGCAAGGCAACAAGGTATTAACGGCTAATTGAGTTTTTTCTTTTAGTTAAAAAAGCTTTTTTTTCAAAAGCTAATTATGGTTTTTTGTCAAGATTTCTTTTTATTAATTCTTACCATATCGGGTTAACTAGAGATGATCAGGCTTTTGTTTTCTGGTCTTAGTAAACTAGGTTAGTGGTCTTGAGGTTCAAGCAACTCCGCAACTCCCTGGAAGGATTAAATCGATTAGTTTTGAATCTAGGGTCGGGTTTTAAATATTGATTTTGATTTTAAAGTTTGGATTTGAATTTGGATTTTGGTTTGGTTTGATTTTAAATTTAGTTTTTAGATTTGGGTTTGGCTGGAATTTGACGGAGAAGATGGTCGTAAAGGGAAAACAGGGGGGGTGGACAAACACGTAAATTTTTTAAGTTTTAATAGAAAATAAAATAAAAACCTAAAAAGTCTAAAATACCCCTTATCTAACGGAGTTTTTTAACGCCGGTTAGAGGGAGGGACCAAATCCGATCGTTTTTGCATACCACAATGGCGAAACTGTATTTTCGAAACTGTAGGAACAAAATGTGTTACTTTCGGGAAACCACAGGGACCAAAAGTGTAGTTTACTCTAACAATAAATTACAATTCGACCAAAAATATAAGGGAATTTAATTAAAATACCCAAATATCAAAAATCGGTACAAAAAACGCCCAAAATCTTGAAGTTTTTGTCAAAATACCGAACAACCCTGTGTTTTTGGGCCGTGTAAATGGGATAACACGGGGTTGCGATTTTGGTCCGCGTATTCAAATCAAACATGGGGTATTTGCACAGGGTTTAGTGATTTTGGTCCACGTATAGGACAAAACACGGGGTTACCCCGCGTTTTAATTGTGTAACGCAGGGTTGGATTGCGTTTGTTAAATGTGTAAAATGTAAATTGAGCATAAGTTAAGGGACTATTCTTGTAAATTTATATTGCACCACATATCATTTTAATATTTATTTTAAGGGGTTTCGCATTTTAATATTTATTTTAAGGGGTTGACTCTCCAATCACATTTACGAGATCACATGAAACTTTTGCCAAATTACAGAAATAACCCTGGCCACCTTACACAATTAAAACTTAGAAGCCAAACAAACACAACCAACCCCGCGTTACACAATTAAAACGTGGGGTAACCCCGTGTTTTGTGTTTGATTTGAATATGTGGACCAAAATTACAACTCCGTGTTTTCTCATTTACACGGCCTAAAAACACGGGGTTGTTAAGTATTTTAGCAAAATCTTCAAGATTTTGGGCATTTTGAGTAATGATTTTTTATATTTGGGTATTTTAATTAAAGAGTAAACTACGATTTTTGTCCTTGTGGTTTGTTATTTATAACCATTTTCATCTCTGACTTTAAAAATTGCTTCTTTGGTCCTTGTAGTTTGCAATTCCTTTCTATTTTCATCCCTAAAACTAATACTATCAGAGACTAAAAACGAAAGGAATTGCAAACCAAAAGGAGCAAAAAAGCAATTTTTAAATATCAGGGACGAAAATAGTTATAAACAACAAACCAAAGGGACGAAAATAGTAGTTTACTCTTAATTAAATTACTAAAATATAATATATATTTTTATCATAAAAAGCGCGTGCGGATAACAGATGGGCGCCCACAGATTTTGGATAGGCTCGTTGATGCAATGCTAACTCAGCTTTCCCAACTCACCTTCAAATATCCCAATGGTCCACCTTCCAAATAAATACAGTATATTTTATTATTTTTAAGAGACAGCATAAATTAGAGCATTTTTTCAACAATATTGCTAAAATAGAAAACAATGTAATTTTGTTTTCTATTCTTTTTCAACAACATTGCTATCTTATTTGCTATAAATATAGAGAACTCTCTATAATTATCTAAATATGAGAGAAAAATATTATTTTATTTCATCGTACCAATGAGGTACAATTTTTATCATTTTATATTATGTTTTTCTTTTAAAGTGTATTCGGATGATAAATTGGATAATATTATAATCATATAAGTTGTTTTAAATTTTCTAAGATAACAAACCTTTTGGAGTTGAATATAATACGTTTTAGATATTTTCACTTTTGGTCTTTTGTTTTAGAAAAATTATAGGAAAACTGTTGGAGATGCTCTTAGACCTCAATCCTGGGAGACAAACGAGTCGAAGTCGAATCGAATAGCAGGTTATTCGAGTTTGACTTGAAAAAAATAATATTAGGTTCGATTTTGACTCGAGTTTGACTTGAAAAAAATAATATTAGGTTCGATTTTGACTCGAGTTTGATTAACTTTTTCAAAGTTGGGCTCAAGCTCGAGCTCGAATACTTTTTCAATGTTTGAACTCGAGCTCGATGCTCGTTTATGAACTTGAATTCGAGATCAATTAACTAGTTTATGTATTCAAGCTCGATGATTTTTATATTTTGATTATATAATTGGTAAACATATAAATATATTTTGGCTCGAGAAAGTGTATGTTTGGCTCGGTCCGTAAAGTTTAATCGAGCTTTTGAACGAGCCGAGTCGAACATTGGTGTTATAGAGCTCGCCTCGTTAAGTTAAACGAGTTTTATTTTGTGTTCGATATCGACTCGAGCTTGATAATTATTAAGCTCGAGCTCGATTAGTTCGTCAAAAGTTCGATTCATTTACAACCCTACTCAGTCCACAAACTTCTATCATTATGACATTCTTTTAAAAAGTTATATTAAAACTGTATTTGTGTAATGAATAACGATGCATCTTGATTCTGAAGTCGAAAAATTGAACACTTCATTTCAATTTACGTCTCATTCGGTTTCAAGTCGATCTCGATCTCGATTTTATTTTATGGTTCTTTATGATGTTTAAGTTATAAACATAAAGCATTAGTTCTAAAGCACTTCAAGTCGATTGGCCGACTTCCCAATGTCGGACATAAACCTGAGCAAAAATATATAAATTCATTCTAGCTAAGTTTATCACTTCGAAATTTATTTAAGAGACAACTCAACGGTTATAACATTTAGTTAGCTAAATAGTCCAATTACACAAAACGACAACAATATCTATAACATTATTTTTTAAGCATCAATATCCTTTCGTTCTCCTTGAATCTTAATTATAACAAATCATTAAGCTCACGGTTCAAAACCTCATGTTCACCTTTAATCAACTAATCATAGCCGAATGTCAAATTAATATCATTAACAACACTAAGGTGCCGTTTGTTTTTTAAGAGGTCTAAAGTCTTATTTTAGTTATGATTAATAAGAGGTGGTGTGTAAAAAGGTCTGAACGATTAAGACTTAAGAGTCATTAAGAGTTTTTTTTCAAAAAAACAAACAACCCCTAAAAATTTATTGAGACCAACTTCGTAGTTAAAAAAGTATTAAAGTTTCCTAATTTGATAATAGTTTAATGGAACTCTATTCGATTATTCATGTTTTTCCATACATATATAACCATGTTAATCTCGAGGCTTAAAGCAATGTTTGCCTGCAATCATTCACGAGTGACAAAGAAAACTCAAACTTCGCTTACGTTGTTATTGCTACTTTGCATTTGACAAAACCGAGAGTTTTGAGCCGAGTTTTTAAGTGTAAAACAACTGGTTTACTCGTATGTTTGATGTTATAAAAACCCTCAAGCGATGAAATGTGAGTAAGGATGAAGTACTTCTTTATCTCTCAAAAGATTCAACAACGTATTTTGCCTAATGTTGGAATCGGGCAAAAGATTAAATTCAACCAAAAAAATTTATGCATGTTTTGGCCATATGGGTCTTATGATACAATATATCTGATACATGTTTGATTCTGAAAATTCTAGTGTTACAAAAAACTAATCTATATCTATATTATATTATAAAGCAGGTATAAAAAACTCTTAAATACAAATTATTAGGCACAATGTACCATCATTTTATGCAAGATTTTAAAAATCTCTTAATTTACAAGTATCAATGCACAAGATACATATTACTACTGCAGGCTTCTAACACCCACCAATTTAGTATGTGCAGGACCTTCCTTTTATACAGACATTTCCATGTATCACTATTAATTAATATATTATATTACTATAAATTTATTTTAATTATATTATTAAATATGTAATTGGTTATTTTTTCTAGATGTCATTAAAATATATAAGATAATCATTGAATTATAACAAAATACTTAATTCTTTTATATAAAAAACATTATATTATTAAGTCTAAATTAAACAAATTTATAAAAAAAAACATTATCACTTTCTCAAAACCATCCAAAATCGTACTGTAAATCGACAAAAAAACGAAAAAATAAAATGAAACATTAAAATCGTGATGTATCTCACTGCATTGCACGAGTACGCTTCTAGTTATATTTAAGATAAAAATAGGTGAAAATTTCAAAATTTGATATGCTCGTTTGGGGAAAAAAAGAAGTAATACCGGTTTCCAAACTCTTCAAATTTACATTATTATTTTTTGCAAAAATGGCAAAAGAAGAATATTATAAACATTTAATCGTTTTGTATGCATTATTGCTTTATACGTGATGATTTAAGAGTTTTTTTTTAGAACAGCAGGGAATTTTTTATTACCAAACCACAAAGGAACACAGTCCTTACAACATAAAACACCACTCTTACCTGAGCACCGAAAAAACGCACAACACCTTACAACCAATAATTGTATCACAAAGAAGAAAAAGAACAAAATAGGCTCGGGTTTGCGAGAAGCAACCCCTCAAAACCAGCAGCAGACAGCATCAAATAAACAGCCAACACTCCCTTCGTAGCATCACGACGCCTCTGTCCATAAATCTCACCGAATCAGCAACAAAAACAGCAACGAGACAGTACCGAAACAGCATCGAAACAACAATGAAACAGAACAAAACAACAGCAACAAAACTCCTGCTCAAGCCAGCATCGAACCCGCGTCGAAACAGCAGCGAACAACGGCGAACAGTACCTAAATCTCAGCGATAACATCACCAAATCTGCGCAGAATCGCCCAACACCAAGTGATCCAGCTTCACAGCCGATCCCATACCTGTTTGAACCTTTCAGACCTGCAACCATCTCGATCACGTCTGTCCACTTCAAAATTATCGATCTTCACTATCCGCCCTTTCCCTCGTTACCCGACGATTTGGTCGTTGCCTGCGTTTATGTTACCCGCCAACCACATGAGCCAGTCTGCTTTTTGTTGCCTCGATCTTCTACTTATCCATTCAAACACGATCCTTTGCCACTCGAAAAACTTTTCGTCCAGCCGACTCTTCTCCGTTTTAAATACGATTTTGTTCCTGTGATTCCAAATAAGGTATAAGAATGACCACTTCACCCCCTTCCAAACCTTGATATCATTTATCCCCCACCCCCACCCGAATCCCCTTGCAACAACTCTTGAAGAGAATCTATTCCTACTAACGATTTATTCCACCATCTCCCAACTCTAACCCACAGTCTTTTCACCTCTTCACACTTTACTAATGTGTGATCCCTACTTTCCGTTGCATTCCCACATCGAGGACATAGGATAGAATCAAGATCGATACCCATCTCACTAATCACCGACCTACACGGGATCCTACCAAGTTTCGCTCTCCAAATGAACACACAAACTTTTTTAGGAACCACGGGACACCACAATGTTTCTTCCATACTCTCTATCCCACCCCCCTTCCTTCCTCAATTACGTCACGTAGTTTTTTTACGTTGAAACCATTTATTTTATCGAACATCCATTCCCATTTGTCTCTCCTTCCTCTCGATGGCTCCCATCCTTGTAACTTCCTCAACATCTCTTCCAACTCCCCACACTCTCTACCTCTCGAAGACCTTCTCCAATTCCATCTCCACACCCATCTATCCGCTACCCACTCCCCCCTTTCTGCTATCCGCGCCTTATTGTCAACATCCAACCTTGCAAGCCTCTTAAATTCCACTTCTAAGGGATTATTATCCATCCACTTTTCTGACCAGAAGCTAGTTTCCCTTCCATCACCGACTAATTTTCTAAAGGATCCCGAGAATTCCACACCCTCCGTATCCAACTCTTCTAAGTGATGATTTAAGAGTTGTATTCTAAAAAAATTAAGAGTTCTTAAAAACAAAAGTTTTAATGTTTTATATTTAATATAAATATTGTCTTGAAATAAATGTTCAAAATTTTAAAACAAGTGTTTACCTTCCAATTATACCATTAATTATGAGAGGGATAAATTCATTGTTCCCTTTATTATTATTATTATTATTATTATTTTGCACAACAACCAAACCAATATATTAACAACCAAAGCCAAATTATCAGTAAATGGGATGAGAAAATTCGAACCATAACCAACAGAAGAAAAGGCTTCCAACCAAACTATAAGAAAAGAAGAAGCAGAGAAAAAATAAGTTTGCGAGTAGCAAACACAGACAACCCCTTAGAAAGAGCAGAACCTCATCGACACTACATGACCAACACCTGCTCCAACTTCGAATCAACAGCTTGAGCCACCGCCCCTCTGTCCTTCGTATTTGCGCACTGCCGTACTTCACGAAACATATGGATCCGACAACCGCAAGTCCCAGTCCAATGTTAATTTGATGTCCCTTCTTGATATCCATTTAAAACGATTTTAATTGAATCTCAAAAAAAAGTTCCCTCTATTATTGGTTTTCTTAATTAAAAGATATAATAATTACACAATTTTTTTAAATTATGAGTCACTTTTGTTGCATACATTTGTTTTAGAGTGAACTATGTGGTTTTTTTGTTTATAACTATTTTCATCATTAGTCTTTAAATTTTGCATTTTTAGCCACTGTGGTTTCCATTTCATTTCCTTATTCATCTTTGAGGCTAGAAAAGTTAGAAATGCCCGTTTAAGTTAGGGGTTAATATGGTTATTTTTTATTTTATTTTTCACGTTTATTAAATATTTGTGTTATTGTACAAATTATTAAATCTTTTATAATATATATATATATATATATACAGCGTTATATTTTTTCAATATATAACTATTTTCGTAGTCTATGTCATCTATTTATAATTATGTTTTTTTAATATACTTGTAATATTTTGGATTAGTTATTTAAGTGATTCAAGATTTGTAGATTCTTTATTCGTAAGATATCATGGTTATTTAGAGTATCTTCAACAGTATTGCTAAAATAGAAAAAGAAGACTTTTGCTTTGTTGTCCTTCTCTAACAACATTGTTATATAGCTTGCTAAAATAGAGAATTTTAAAAAAATCTCTAAATTTAGAGAATTCTCTATAATCTCTAAATAAGAGAGAGAAAATATTATTTCAAAGATTTCACACCAAAATTATGGAGAAGGACAACCCTTTTAGGAGATATAAAATATTATTTTAATCTCGAAAAGGAGAGAGAAAATATTATTTTAATAATATAAGTAATGATTGATTCTCTAAAATAGAAAAACTGTTGGAGTTGGAAATCAAACAAGTAACTGAAATTTGGTATGACGTTCTTCTGTGGTTCAGTAGCTCAACCCTGCTTTGTAAGTCTCTCTATCTGAATGTATTTCGATGATTCTTCCTTCGTTTAGGAAAATTTTATTTGTGGGATTTGGAAGTTACATGATTGATTCTCCATCATCGCACATCCTTTTGAGTATTGGTACAATTGTACAAATTACAATCGCTATTATAAGTTGTGACATCACACTACTCCACATTGTTATTTTGACTCAATCTCTTGCTCTTTTGAAAAGATATATTAGTAAATGAAAACAGTGCATACCTTATGAAAATCCAGAATTTCTATATGATCTCATGAAATAGAAAGGTGATCAACAATCCAGAAATGTGATTTTTTGCGAGGGGAATATGAAATATAATGTTTTTATCTGGTGTTGTGAGATAACAGAAAATAGATTTTCGAACTTGACCTTTTCTGTTTTAAATGGCATATTTATTAAGGTGGACTGTAATTTGTATCAGAGACTGGATGAGACTGTTGTGGATGGAGTATTTTTGAAGTCTCTTGATAACTATACCAAGTGGTGCAAGTACCTGCAAGGAGTACAAGAACTCCTGCTTTATAGCTCTGGCCTTTGATGGAGGGGTGAATGATGCAAGTCTTATAGCCAATACCATTTTGGCTGGAGTGTCCACACTTTATAGTTTCCCATGGTTATTAGCTTTTGTGGTTTGCCTACCCTAATCTTTTGTGATAGAAACCTTTCTTGATCTGAGTTAGATAGTTGTCATTGTCCTGTAAGGCTCCATGGAAGCTAGAAAGTTTCAACTGTTAATATGCTTTACATCTATGTTTCTTTCTCCTTTTATCTTCCTAAGGTTTTCACAAAGATATGACAACATGTGTAATTTCTCCTCTTAAACTAATTGCAAGGTTAGATCAAGATCAAAACTATTTTCCTCTTTATCTCAACAAACATACAAAATATATGTGAATTCTCTGCTCCATATACAAATAAATATAAAATACCATTGTCGTGAGTGTTCATTCTCCAATTCTGATATTTCTCTACTTCTATGCAGGTTCATAGTCTTCTCCTACCAAATCTTGAGACTTATTTAGGCTTTCTTGAAGAAATGCTTCTTGAGAATTAGAAAAAGGAAATGACAAGGCATGAAGCTTGGCATGTTTATGGGGCACTGTTGGTCAGTTTATCTTACAAAACAATCTTGTTTCTCTGGTCATTGTACTGTTAAAATGCATTTGTGCTTGTGACTTATATACATTATTTTTCAGCATGCTGCAGGTCGATCTGTATATGATCTACTAAAGCTCTTCCCCATTTTACCATCCCCACCTGCAAATTTTGTTTGGAGGACCAATCTGAAAGTCATTGGTACAAGTTAAATAAGTAAGTTTTCCGTAGGTTTTCATAGACATGGATAAAAAACATCATTAATTCAACAAGCATCCTTAACGTCCATATGGTAGTTGCTTTCTTCTTACCAAAATATTAGGGTTATGTTGACATGTTTTCTTGCACCCAATAATCTATTAAAGAACTAAGAGGCAATAGGCACACAAGACTACTAGAGGACTCCATTGATATACTGGTTAGATAATCTTCATAATGTATCCTGATCGGTTTGGTATCTAAGAAAACTGCTAACCACCTCATGAAATGTGTGTTCAGTCACACGTTTGATCCTTAGAAATGTCTGTAACTTCTTCGTTACAATGAATCTTGCTCAAACTCCTATACAACCGCGTCTAGCCACAAGTTGTCTGTGTCTTCAGAACGTACCCTGATCGGTTTGGTATCTAAGGGAAGTACTAACCACCTCGCGAAATGTGTGTTCAGTAAAATGTTTGATTCTTGAAAATGTCAACTCCCTCATTACAATGAGCCTTGCTCAAACTCCTGTACAACCGTGTCTAGCCACAAGCTGCCTGTGTCATAGATACTCAAAACTAAACACCGGGTTACTTTTAGAGTTAAATAAATTACAATCTTTGATAAAAACAAGTAATCAAAATAAAAGAGTAAATTATTTTGATAATAACAAAGACCAAATGATACAACAATTACTTCATATGAAAATCTATTTCCTCTATTTTTGGTAAATTAGGGACTTGTACTTGACATACTTCATTAAATAATAGGGTGCATGATTAATTTAGTGAAATATTATTATGTCCATAATTTATCTTTTTGAAGGGAATATTTATAGTCTGATGAAAGTAAGTCAATATGTGGACTTGTTTCAACTTTTGGTACCATGGTTTTGTACCCTTCATCTCTAACTGAACATTTGACTGGAATTTTGAAGTATAATATATATATATATATACACACACACACACATGGCAAATGAACGACAAATCAACACACACACCCTCCTCACCATTGGTGAGGTTTGAACCCCTGGCCTCTAGGGAGATTAGGGCTCTATGTACCGCTAGGGCGAAGGCCCTTTGACTGGAATTTGTGGCTCTAATCATATGGTAATGCTCATTGATTTGTTATATTCTTTTTATATGTGAAGATAAACGCAAGGCAAATGCAGCAGAGGAGTTGGAACAACAACCTTCCCCAAAAAAAATGATTACTATCGATGGACCTGTGGTTTTTGAGTCTAATAACAAGCCCATGGCACAAATCGAAGCTGGTGAACCCGAGGCAAATACTTCATTTAAGCAGAAAATGCTCGATGATGGTGTTAAAGGAAGAAAGGATGATAAGGGTAATAATGGCAATAGCAATAGGCGTAATGCATCGAAGACACCTGCATACCTTAAGCAGGTTTGGAAAGATGATCTAAATTCAGGACAACTTGTTATTTCACTTTTTGAACTGTTTGGTGAAGGCATCATGGCGTTCATTTCGGCACCTGAGATGTCTTTATTCATATAACTGTAAGTAACATCATTATTTGTTAATCATTATTAGTTATTTTTGCATATTCGAAGAGGCCTAAGGTTTGTGATGGGTAAAGGGGTGAAGAGGCTAAGGGTGGGTTTTATGTGTGTCTTATTTAGTTCGGGAGTTATGTACGTCTTTTCCTTGTATTTGAATAATGTAAATGTTGTTTAGAGAACTTATAATTATTTTGCTTTGCTATGATAATCATTAAAGTTCCTAGATTGTAATCGGTCGTCATGTGTACTTTTACTTAAGTTCTGCATCCCGCCGTATTGCACCGGTTCACTGCTAGTTGAGTTAAAAAGATTACGCGTTATGTAAGTAGTTGAATTGATTGTGACTACACTATTATTAAACTATTATATAAATTATGCATTTATTTAATAATAAATATGTTATTAACATTCAAACAACATTACAAATAATTTTTTTACAGAGGAATGAAAATTTTCACAAAAACATAATTAAATGATAAAAATAAAAACAATATTTTGTTTAAAGTCCCCTACTTTATTTTTTTTTGTAAGGTTCGTCATACTTTTCAAAACAAACATTATTTAATATTAACATTTAAATAAAAAATATATTATATAAAATAAAAAGTGTAATATTTATTTTAAATATTAAATAAATTAAACACATTAATCAAAATGTAATAAACTTTAAAATAAAAGTAAAATTAAGAGAGTTAAATAAAAAATAATGATTTATCAACATGTTGGTAGGGAAAGATTCAAATGAAAAAATATTAAAAAATCACAAATGTAAAAATAAATAATTCATATGTAAAATTATTGTTAAACACAAAAAAGATTAAAGATCCACATAAAAATTGAATATGTGACCCACGTTTATTGATCTATTTTTTTTAAGAATCATTCACATATGAATATGTGAATGTAAAGCCATATTTCTTTTTACCAATAACTTTGGTTGTGGCGCACTGGTAAAGCCTTTGGGGGATGTAGTGGAAAATCTCATATACCCAGGGTTCAAATCCAGGCGCTGCCAAAGCTCTTGTGGCCATGGAGGTTCACCTGCGATGACTCCAGGCCATTCGTGGTCGTCCGAGGATTAGTCGGTGGGTGTAAGCTGGCCCGAAAACCTACGATTACCAAAAATAAAATAATATATATATAACTTATATATGAATAATCTTTAACATTTTTGTCTTTATTAGTTAAACCTTTCTATGAATTTGATATACTAATAAAAATATCTTTTAAATTTGCATTGAGGATTTGTTGTTTGGGCCTCTTATTTAAGTGGGTTTACCAAGTGAGCCCATTAACTTCCATGGTTTCATAATTCATATAAATCTCAAATATGGGTAAAAAAGTTGGTGCAAAGCCCAAGGACCAACTATAAAGTTGGATGATTCATGCCCTTTTATATTTAAGAGATTAAAAACAATTTGATTAAATTTGGTAGGTTATAGAATCTAAGTATGGCTATTAAAAACCCAATTTTGGGACAAAGTTGTAAAATCCAACAAAAACAACAACAAAACAAAAAGAAAGTGTTTGGACGAATATGCCCTTGAGGGTTTTATCAAAAAAAAAAAAAAAATTAAAGGTTTATAAATAAAAATGAAAAATAAATGTAAAACGAAAACAAAACCTCAATCTCTTCATGTAACTATAATATTTTTTATATTAATTAATTTTAATAGATTACTAAAACTTATACTTTTATATCTTATTATTTAATATCTTATTATGTATTTAATTTTAAAACTTTTATTTATTTTCAACTAATTAAAACAAAAATTTATCAAAATTATATTTTATATCTTATTATTTTATTTGAACTAATGGATCTCATGGAAGTAATGTTTTTGTGAAGATAACATATATCATAGAAATATCTAAGCTTCAGATTTTATTTAATTATTTTGTCTATTATATTTAGAAAATATATGTTTATGCCACCAAATTTTATTGAATAAAGAGGGATCAAATCTACTATAAAAATGAAAAATAGGTTGAGGAACCAAACATGTTATAATAATGAAAAGTAGTTTGTAGGACCAAATTTGTTATAAAATGAAAAGTATTGAGAGATCAAATCCGTCATTGAAACGAAACTTGAGGGAAAGGAGGGTGAATAGACAAAATTGCCCCTCACTAACAGAAACTTAACTGAATGAGTTAGTAGTAGGGACCATATTCGTTATAAAAATGAAACTATAGAAATGTCCTTCGTTAATAATTCTTTTCAAAAACCTTACTCGTTAATTTATGTAAACCACAAGGACCAAACTTGCATTTAACTTTTAATTGTAAACGATGGTCCAAGGATACACTCTATGCAAATGAATGTAATCCCTTCTAATACATCGATTTAATTTTCTTAGAAAATGAATATTTTTATATCAAATAATCAAATAGATTTATTTCAAATATTTTCTTTCTTATAAACGAATATGAAGGTGAAGTTTTTCTTTTCTTTCATTAAAATTGTGACTTTAATTTTGTTTTGTGTTCTTTTAATGGAAAAAAAAATCATATTTTATTATGATGTTTGCTTAGTTTAAAAATTAAATTAATTATTTTAATTATTAACATTTTGATTGGTTGTAAACTATTAAAATTAAAAAGCACTCTCAAACTAAAAAAAATATATATTTCTCAAGCTGGTAGACTTGAGGTCATGGCTCATGTCATCCTACAATTAGCATCATTTAAGATACAAAAAATAAAATTCAAAAATAAATAAAATTATATATTAATTAAAGTATATACTTTAACATACAATTATGAGTAAATTACAAATATGGTTTAAAAAAACCTTTGTCAGTTCGATTCTTTAAATTACACCAAATACTTTGTCGTTTGCATTTTATTACGTGTTTGTTCTTGGTTTTAATGACTGTTAATATTCGTTTATTAAATGTCATACATGCTAGGCACGTGATGACATTTTGGTCATTTTCATTTTCTTATATCTTTTACAAATTTTTGAAGCATATGTACAAGTATTTGGTATTTCAAGATTCAAGAAGAGACTAAAATTAAACCAGTGTGCTACTGCACTGTACAAGTCCTCCACCTCCTCCCAATCAACGTCCTCTTCGACTAATCATCATCTTCTTTGAAGTCCAACTCATAACCGAACCATACCACCAAACCATAGACGAGTTAATGAGGAATCACAACACCAAATCGTCATTGGTAGGGGTGTCAAAATCGTACCAAGTCAAACCAAGATTCATATCAATCATACTAATTTAATTGGTATCGACTTAAGTTGGTTGATACACGGTATGTTAAATCCTATATCACCGTAGTATCGTATCGACTTTATTTAATTATTATAATTTGTTATTAATTAATAATTTAATACTTAATTTTATAAGCTATTGAACATTGTTCCGTTAATGAATGTCCCACGAAACATAACCTTCTGTGATGTTTATATTAGTTTTTGAAGTAACGACCATTGAACATTGTAAATTCAAGTTTTGTTGTACAATTATTAAACATTGTAATTTGACTTCAACTGTTGCAGTTTTATACAAAAACCAATACCAACATTTACCAACAGGAAAAACTTGGTACCAAGTATATTGGTTAGTAGACTGTATACGAATTCCATACCAACTAAAACTAGATAATACATGGTCCATGAGAAAAAAAATGTGGTACCGTACTTGTTCACCCTAGTCATTAGCCTAGTGGTTCTAAGGTTGTGAGTATATCTTAACCTCCGTGTAAGTCAAAGGTTTAAGATTCATCAAATGTGAGAAGTGTGCGAGTTTTGTTGTGTATAAATGTGTACTTAAAAATCGGGTATAACATTATGAAATGATTGTGAGAGAAATAAATATTTCACAACTTTCAGCTTTTGCATCTCCACAGACAAAACCCTCGGGGTGCTTGTGGGTTGCATATGAATCCGACTTCCTTCTTCATTCACTCCACTTGAGGCTTATAAGCTTGAGGCTTATAAGGAGCTCACATATATCATTTTCTATCTATGTTCCTCTTTGTAGTCGGTGATGTGGATTGCCAAAACACCCCCTCCATAACTCATCATACCTGATGAGGTTTGCCCACCATCCTAATGTTACAAGAATCGACTCTGATACCATTTGTAACGTCCCAAACTTAAAGCAACAGGTTGGCCGAATAAATTATAATCCAACTTAAAACCATGGTGGAAGTTATAAGTAACCCATAACTTGAGGATTATAAGAAGCTCACAAATCTAATTTTCTCTTCTATCTATGTGGAATGGGTTGTTATAGCTAGGGAGTTCCCCAACAAGCTCGATATATTGCTGACCCCACTGCCTACCGCCTCTATGCCATCACCATACTCTGCTGCTTTAGATTCATAGGAAGAAAAAACATAAAATACAGGATTTATGTTTGTGATCTTGATTTATGGTTTTATATTACAATTTTTCGAATTAATTTATACAGTGATGTTCTTCACCTTCTTCATATTGCTGATGTTTTGCTTATGCATCTGTTTGTATTTATAAGAAATAGTAAGTTTATGTTTATGAGATATCGTTAGTTTGTGTTTTGTGTTTCAAATGAATTTGTACAATGATTACACTTTGATTTTATAGGTTCAATATTTTTGGGTTGGTATTCATTTTTTTTGTTTATATTTTATGGGAAATGCAAATAAGTATACATAAATGTTAAACATTTGTACCATAAAAACCTTGTAAAAAATTGAAAATGACCAAAATACCCTTAGGTGACTAACACGACAAATGTGGTAGCAATCAGAAGAAATGTATTGACCGTTACGACCGTGGACGAACTTCTCAACGAAATGCAAACTATAAAATACATGGTGTAATTTCACAAGTCGAGTAACGTAAATTAAACCAGAGTTGTCGTAAACCACATTGATGATTGTTTATTTACTCCAAAGTAATAATTAAATTTCTGATAAATTTATTTATTTATCAAATAAGATATCATATTATTTAAGCACATGTAATCAACATAAATACATTATGAATCAAATTACAAAGAAAAAAAAATACTAAATACTCCAAACTAATAATTAAATTTCTTATAAATTTATTCCTCAAATAAAATATCATATTTATTTAAGCACATATAATCAACATAAAAACATTATGAATCGAATTATAAAGAAAAAAAAAACTAAATACTCCGTTTTCTTAAGTTAATTAGTTTAATAATAAATCGGATTTTTATTACTAGATCATTTCATAATTCATTAAATTAAATTAAATGATTAGCAGATCAACTTAAATCAGACAAGTAGATTATGGTCTGGATAAAGCCTCGTTTCTGCAGTTGTATGATTCATGCATTCCCGAATTTTTAGGAATTAAAAATTAAAAATATTCTTCAACTTCATGGGAATTTAGACTTCCTAAAATAATTATTGGATTTTAAACTTTCCAAAAATACATATTTTTTTTTTATCGTCATAAACTTTGATTGCAACGTTTATTGATTTATTTATTCGTTGCTAATTATTATAAAATACCAAAATTATTCGTTTTGGTAAAAGAAATCAAGGAGAAGTTAAATATTTGGATTATAATTAAACGTTTTAATTTAAATTATAAGTAGAATCAAATAAAATATTTATGTAAAGAGATACCGGAGTAAACTACGAGTTTCGTCCTTGTGGTTTGATGTTTATAACGATTTTATTCCTTGGACTTTCAAAACTGTTTTTTTAGTCCCTATGGTTTCTATTTGCTTCCATTTCCATCACTCCATCCAACTTTGGTATTGTTTGGCAAACTAACTTATAAGCTAGCTTTTCAAAACGCTACTATGAGTAGCTTTTCAATAAATCAGTTTATGGTCATCCAAACATGTACCAGGAAAGAAAAAAACTAGCTTATAAGCTAGTTTTTTTTTTTTGCCAAACATAGCCTTAATTAAAATTAAGTGTTAATTCATTTAAAAATTGAATAAGAAAATTACATCAAGACATTTATTTTTTATTTATTTATTGTATTTCATCAAGTCATAAAGAAATGTAAACTAGGGTAAAAATGTAAAAAATTATATACCACAAGGACCAAATATGTAATTTGCTTATTCAAATTTTAAATTAATTAACACTTAATTTTAATAAAATTGGATGGAGGGACGAAAATGGAAGCAAATAGAAACCACAAAGACTAAAAAACAGTTTTAAAAAACCAAGGACGAAAATCGTTATAAACATCAAACCATAGGGACGAAAATCGTAGTTTACTCGAGATACTGTGTTCAGAAAATTGAGAAACCGTATATATTAATTAACCACATTAATTCAATGATTCTTTTGTTTTTTAATTCCATAATTTAATACAATATAAAAAAAACCATGCAATTATGGATCATAACATTTTTGTCTAACCACAAAAGTTGTGGTGTATTGATTAAGTCATGTGGAATGTGGTGAAATATCTCATCTGTCCAGAGTTCGAATGTAGGCGTATACAACAATTATGACCACTGAGGTTTAATCATAGCCGATGTCTTACAGTCATAATTTGCTAAGGGATTGGTCTAGACATAGTCTAAGGGGGTGTTTACTTGTGGCTTAATGGTCTTAATGACAAAAGTGGCTTATTCGCGCAGACGTTTGGGATGTTTACTTGTGGCTTAATGGCTTATTCGCACAGACGAAAACGGCTTATTCGCTCAGTAGAGAAAATAGGTGTTGTCCCCGTTAAGACATGATTTTGACATTTCTACCCTTAACAAAAAAAAAAACCTATTTAGATATCTCACCCTAATCGCTTCCCTCCCACATTCCATGCCTCCATCATCCACCGGCCACCGCTCCATCATCCAGGCTTCCCTCCGACGACTATTTCCGGCGACTGTATATGTTCTCGGCGACCCTCTCTTCTCTATTCCCCAGCGACCTTGCTCCCCTGATCACCCTCTCTTCTCGTTCCCCGTCGACAACACTCCTCGTGTCACCCTCTCTTATCTGCATCCTCGTCCTCCATAGTTGCTTCTCACCACAGTTGAAACCTTACATCTCCTTCCCTCATAATCGAAACCCTGCATCATCGAGAGCAACACCTAATCTGGTTTTTAGATATCTCCTCCCCTTATAATCTGGTTTTTAGATATCTTCAACCTTTGAATCTCCTCCCCACATCTGGTTCTGGTTTTGAGATTTCATTGGATTATCTTGTTGTACTTCAATTTTTGGTTTTGAGATTTCATTCGACCTCATAGTGGATCTCTGACCTTTGGTTTTGATATTTCATTTGATTGTTATTGTTTCATTTTGATTGAAATGGGAGTAAACAAAAACCAGTTCAAGCATTGGATTGCTATTGTTTGATTTTGATTGAAATGGGAGTGAACAAAAATCAGTTCAAGCATTGGATTGCTTTTGTTTGATTTTGATTGAAATGGGAGTAAACAAAAACCAGTTCAAGCATTGGATTGATTTTTGGCATTGGATTGATTTTTGGTTATGAGATTTGATTGAGGGGTAAATTGGTCATTTATGTTATTCAGATTATTTATTCAGATAAAAAAAGTAAACAACAACATCAATTTATCTGGACAGACAAATTTATCCAGACAGACATATTTATCCATACAGGACTTAATGGAAAATTTGGTAAACAACCCCTAAGTCACCCTTCCAATTTTTTTTAATCTATTACTAAAACCAGATTAAATAACCATTCTTTTATATTTTAAAGCATAATTCAATGCTTATTGTCAATTATCCTCAAAACATTTTGACATAAAACCGAATCAATTGTAGTCGTTGAATCCAAGATTTTTGCCGACAGGTGCACCTTTAAGGTGAATCAAAGACTCAAGAAGTCATTTAATGTGTTTTAGCCGAATTCCACCATTTCAAGGGATTTTTTAAACTTTTTGTTTGTTTTCGAGAGATTTTTAAGTTTTTAGTTGATTTTGATATATATATATATATTTTGTTTTTTGGTTGATATTTCTTGTATTGTCCAATATTTTTTAGCACCTTTCAAAGTTTATCGGGGACACTTTTCATACCGCAACAAAAATTTTATTTACTCAAATAAGTTGAACAGGTGTACAAGACCTCACTTGGGGTTTAATAGGTTTGCCCCTATTTGTACTGATCTTGAATTTGATCCAACACTCAATAGTCAAAACACTAAACAAGAACTCCATTCATTAAGTCGTCGATTGTAAATCGGAGTAAATACCCAATAAGATCTCGTTAAAGTTTTTTTGATCGAGTCTATGGTTTGAAATTGTAATTAAAAAACCAGTATATTATATATACGACTTAAATTTACAAAAAGAACTTGTTGACACGTTATTCCTAGGAGTAATACAAGACAAAAATGGTATTCTTTGAATAAAAAATAAAAGAAATCGTAGGTAAATTAAACGTAATGTAAAGAGACAAGTTTTGTATTTTGCTAAATAATTAAACAATTTAAGCCAACCATAATGAGACAAGTAGACACAATCATTATTAAATAATGACTATTATTATTATATAATATTTCTGAAGATAATATATTATAATGTTAGATTAGTATTAATATATTCATATTTTGATATGTTACTGATCATATATACACATTTTATAAATGATATAAGCAGAATGTTGATTTTTTTTATATATAAAAATAAAAATTCAGTTTTTATGTTTATTGTAGCATTAAATGTCAAAGAATATGCATGCTTCATTGCTTCTTTGTTTCGTTCTGTCAAACATATATTTATAATTGTTTTTTTTTTTTCCAATTTCATATTTACTCTAAACTACGACGATTTTTATCTGTGTTTATCTTGATATTTCAAAAAACTAAGTATTTAGATCTTAAAATATGACAATTTAAAAGCCCATCTAAATCCGTGTTACGATTCAAAAGTTATGCCCATTGAAATGGTTTTAAACATATGAATTTCCAAATTTTACCGGTTTGTAGATGTTTGAAAACAAAACTGTTTAAAAAAAATAGTCATATATCAATTGAGTTACGAGTTAAAAGTTGTGACTCTTGAAGTTTACTATGAAAATTGTTATGAAATGTAAAGATAGATTAAGAAATTGTTATGAATAGCTGGATTCTCACATTTTACAAGCTTGTACATTTGGAAAATAAACAATTTAAACAAGAATCTAGATCCAGGTTATGGGTTGAAATTTACGGTATGGCAAAGCTAACTTACTATGAAAATGGTAACAAGATATTATTAAAAATTACCAAATGGTCATGACTATCTGAATCCCCGAATTTTACATGTAAATAATGAAAAAATAAGCAACTTCAACTAAAAAAAAATCATCTTGATTCAAATTACAAGTCATAAGTTATAACCCCTAAAGTTTACTATGAAAATGGTTACAAAATGTTTTTAAAAAATAATAATTTTGTTCCAAGTTCCGAGTAATTTTACCAAGAAAATGGTTACAAAATGTTACTACAAATTATGAAATTGTAACGCTATATATCTTAACCTTTCATAACCCTTTTCTCAACAACTACATTCAACAGAAAAACATAACAAACAATAGTCATCATATTTATAACACAAATCGTTATAATATTTATAGTAACTCAGGGAGGCCATAACTTTTGACTCTGTCATTTGGATCAAAAGTAATTTTTTGTGAAGTTGCATATTTTTTTTCCATTATATACATGCTAGAAAAACTCAGTGATCCAGATTGTTTTACCATTTCGTATGTCGTAACCATTTTCATAGTAAACTTTGGTGACCATAACTTTTGAGTCATAACCTGTGCGTAGATCAATGACTTTTTTCTTTTCAAGATATGGTTACGCTATTTGTCACAATTTATGGGTAAGTTCACCGTAATATTATTTGGAAATTTTTTTGTTACGATGTTCGGATCTGAGTGTCAGAGTGTTCATAATATTTGTTACGAGAGATTTTTAGGAAGAGTGCAATAACCGATAATATTTTTGACATTTGATGCTATGTAAGCATGTAGATTGATATTTTTCATATAAAATTCATAATTTTCTGATTAAACAATTTTGAAATATATGATAGGATGAAATTAAATTTAGAATACTGTTATATTTGTTTTGAAAAAATCATATAATAATTTTGATGCATTTTTTTTTTAATTTGAACTTATTTAAAATGTTTATTATATTTTATTTGGTATAATTTAATCATATTTAAACTCTTTCTAGATGTTTCCAAGTATTATTTATTCTAATATATTAATACTATTTAATTTTGTGAAGTTTAAATAAATATGGGAATTTCATTTTTATATTTATGAGCAACTACAAAATTGGGTTAAAAATACTTGTCCGGGATTCTTACGTCCCATTCACTTCATCAATTACATAAATATATATTATTAAAGAAAAATATATGAATTTGAATAAAACAAATTTAAAATTTATGTAAATCTAATTTATCTTCATGCCATTGATTGGATATATAAGGATGAGACATATGATTTTGATACAATATATTTTTACCCTAGTAACTGGGTCACGAGATTTAAAGATTCAATTTTGGATGATTTTTACATTTTCAATGTTTCAAAAACTCATTATAAATGCTTATTGTATGATTTTATCTTATACTTAAGTTGTTCATGAATAAAAAAAGTCATTATTTTAATAACAAGAAAGTTTGTTAGATGGTACATTGTATTTCTAACTGTTGGAAAAAGTTAGTAAAATATATGGTTTTTTACTAATTTTGGACACATTTAAATACATTTATATGTATTATAGAGGATGAACTCTTAGTGGGTTTATGTTTTCCTTTATGAGAGTTTTAAAACGATATATCATATGTCCAAAACGGAGTATGTGTGAATGAGATATCGATGCTCAAAGTTGAGTGTTTGAAATGAACTAAGTAAAAAATCAAGTGAGTTTGGGATGTGTCCCACATAAGAAGGAAGAGTAAAATTGTTATGGTTTATAACCATGAAAATGGGAGGGGCTTAAAAGCTCATTTGATTGGTTTTACTCCAACTCCTACCGCACGCAGGGGGGTGCCGATTGAGATTTCGTAAGCTAAATTGGCGAACTTGTGTGTGGGCGCGACCTGCGGACACGAAATCTTTTGCTTGCGCAACTTGGTTTTTGCGAATTTTGGTTTTGATCCAGTGGCCCGGACGGGTTATGCCGCGGGCTAAACCGCACTAACAAAATTAGATACACTTAAATTGCATCTTGAAACAAACATTAGAAGTTAAATTCAAGTGTGACGGGTAAACCCTTTTACTATATATAACTCACAAAAACAAGTAAGATTCCACTATTCTTTCTATGTGGGACAAATCTCACTATGAAAACTATATATATAACAGTAACATCTTAACATTTGGAAGATAATTATTAAGTCTTATAATGTAAATATAAAATCATTTTTTAATATGTAATAAATAACTAAAAACATTATGGCAAAAATACCATATAATATAGATCAAAATAACGTTGTTCTCTTTACGTATTTTTAAAGTAATATATTTTTGTATTAATCTTTAACCTATAGATCAACAAAAAAACAGGGATGCCTACCACAACACAGAACTTGTCATGATGATGTTGTGTCCATAAATTTTATGAAAAAAATGAAAACATACAAAATGTTTATAATACAAAAATTAGGGAGTTGTACCAAATCTCACTTAGAAATAGCATTTAAAAGTCAGGTGAAAGTTATACGAAACCAATTTCTTAACCCGTATTCAATAGTGAAACTCGATCGATTGAGTGTACAAGGAGTTCAGGGATCTCACCACGTGTTTAAAGAAAATAAACGAAAGTTACATATAACTACTTCTAGTTTCGAGAGTATTAAAATATCGTTAATTATTATCGATATATTAATCGATATTTTAATGTATATATTTTAGATGATGTCATATAAGTATATATTAACTGTCACCATTTCAGATGCCTCCTTTTCATGATTCCGTTTACACACAATATGTGTATATATTTTGATATATATATATATATATATATGTATTCATCGTCATCTTCATCTTCATCTTCATCATATCAAACTCACAAAAAATTCATCTTCATCATATCAAACTCACAAAAATGGATGAGAGAGCAGACTCATCAGAGAATCCAATGAGCCACTTCAATGGCGGCAACTACAACATGTTCCAAGTCGATTACATGCCAGAAACCGAATTCGAAAACTTCAATTCCGCCATTCGAGGCGATACAGCCGATCCGATTGCAAATTTCTGTTTTGACTACCAATGTAATGATCACTTCACCAACAGCTGCACGGGTCTGCAATTGCCGCCGTCGTCGTACGGTCTCAACGAATCGATCGTCGCCGGTACTCAATTTGGCGGTTACGATGCGATGGATCCGAATGTGAATCTGATCTGGAATCAGGAAGCGGGTCAGGATTTGAAAGGCTCTGACGTTTACGGAGACGATCATTCGTCGGAGACGGCAACCACCGGTAATCCTGATACGCCGGGAAGGAGCGGCGGCGGCAGTGGTGGCGGAACGAAGGCAGATCGGTCGAGAACTTTGATTTCCGAACGGAAAAGGAGAAGCGGAATGAAGGAGAAGCTCTACGCGTTACGTTCGTTGGTACCTAACATCACTAAGGTTCGTCGCAAATCGTTGCTAAATTGTTTTGCCACTGAAATAATATGCTGACGTGGCATTCTGAAAAGTCAATCTGCTGACCTGGAATTTTAACTATTGATTGTTTAATTTTATATCATTAATATATATACACTCACTAAAATTGACGTAAACTTGGTCATTTAAATGATATGGTTAGGTTAACTTCATTCTGTTTTGGTGAGATCATAAACTTCAAAGGTTTAAATCTTGGTAGTGTTTTGTTGTGAATATTCAATGTTATTATGTGGTTTTACAGGTCTCCGAAAACAGTCTGATCTCACATGATCCTGAATCTTATATCATATTAGATTTTTTGTAATGTTAATATTGTAAATAAGTTGATGTGTAGTATCTTTTAAATAAAAATAACAAATGTTGTTCGTATGCAGATGGATAAAGCTTCGATAGTTGGAGATGCTGCACGGTACATTCAAGAGCTTCAGACGCAAGCGAGGAATTTAAAGAGCGACATTGCAACGATTGAAGCAGCGAAAGACCAAAAAACGTCTTCACAAAATTCGAAAAAGATTCACAATTTGAAATCGTATCCGTTATTGAAGAAGATATCTAAGGTCTTGCAAAATAAAATATTTTCATTTAAAAATAAACTATTGAAATCATGTACATTCAACGCTAACTGCATTTTTTATGGGATTAATTTAGATGGATATGTTTCAAGTGGAGGAAAAAGGATACTATGTGAGACTTGTTTGTAACACAGGACAAGGTGTTGCGGTGTCGCTCCATAAAGCACTCGAGTCGATTACGAGCTTTCAGGTCCAGAGCTCGAATTTGGCAACCGTTGGTGATAATTTTGTCTTGACGTTCACCTTAAATGTAAGTTTAATTTCGTACTATCTTATAAAAGTTTATTTACTTAAAGACGAGTAATTGATCTCTATATATGGATATGAATCTACAGGTTACGGTTTGTGAATTTGACATAAACCTACCGAATTTGAAGTTATGGCTTGCGGGGGCTTTCCTTAACCAGGGTTTCGAATTCACCACATTTCCCTCTGCCTAAAAAACATGAGGAATACGGAGTGTGAGTGTTTTTATTCGCTCTCACACACGCACATGTATCATGAGTTGGTTTTCATGATTTTAGTTTTAATTAAATTGTATCGCTTAGGACATGTAATAATGTTTAACAAGTGATGTTTTAAATGTCATCCTTTATCTCTTAGCGTTTTATTAGACATGTGGTTTGGGAGAAATGTTTATTTTTAACTGTAAGGTTAAATATTTCATTTATCAATAAAAGTGACTTAACAATAACTAAAACTACACAAAACATTGAATGGATTACTCTTGTTTTAAAAAACTAAACGAGTAATACCTCGGCTGAACGATGTTAAATTGCAAATTCAAATTGAATTCATTAACAAATCTAAAACTCTTCAGATCCTCTAACTTAATAATAGACCCACATTACATTGGGAGGATATTATGTCTTGGTTGAAACACGATACATGTTCTATAAAAACGTAAATTATTGGATTGTCAGTCAAGGGCGGAGCGAGGAATATTGTTAAGGGTGGTCCTCATTAATAAAACAAAAAATAAATATAAAATAATATTATATTGATAAAACACATGTATATATAACAAAAGTGGTGCACTAACCTTACCGGTTCAACAATGACCCCGAGGAGTTTTCATTTTATGAAACATATCAATGATATCTTTATTCTCAACGTCCGCAAACACATCTTTTTCAATATACGCTACCAAGTTATCGTTCATCCATTAATCTCCCATTCTATTGGGCATCCTGTTTTTTACAATATGCATAACAGAAAATGCCATTTCAAATACAATCAAGTATCAATATTCAATAGAACAACTCTGCCCATTTGTGCCAAATACTCAATAATCAAATTCAAATACTTAATGTCTCATTAAACAAATATCAAATTTCTATTTTTCATGAATCATAATCAAATACAAAAATTATATAACAAACAGAATGTGAAAGTGACCTAGAAATAACAAACTCAATAATCAAATACAAATTAATAACTAATTAAACAAAATAAATATAAAACATTATGTATTTTCTATTTCTCATACTCATACAAAACAGAATGTGAAAGTGAAATCAGAAATTAAACCCTAGAAATATGAAACTCACATGTCAGTCACACGACAGTCAAGAAACGAGAGTTGAGAATCAAGAGTCGTACGAGAAGCATTCGTTGGTGAAAAGTCGAGATACGAGAGTCGTAGGCAGAAGCGAGAGTCGATGAATCGATGATGTTTTCTGTTCTGTGAGAAGAGAAGCGAGAATCCTCCAGAGTTGAGACTTCGATTTCTTTTGTTGGGTTCTGATTTCTAATTCCAAGGAGAAATAGATAGGCTTTTGTTGGGTTGGGCTTAAAAAAATAGATTGCCTTTTTCTAATTCCAAATTGATTTTAGGTGAATGATAGGCTTAAAAGAAATAAAATTCTAAAAAATTGTGGAAGTTGAGGGTGGGCAGGTGCTGGTCCTGGGCCAGGCCTAGCTTCGCCCCTGTTGTCAGTTGATGATCCTGTAGTTCCACTGCGTTCCAAAGCAATTAACAGTCGAAAGAGACTTGTTTATAGCATCTGTAACTTTATGCCAAGTTGAAATTATTATTCACTTAACTGTTTTTGTGCATCGTATACACCTGAAAAGAGGAAAAATCCAGTCTCGGGTCGTATAGGGCGAGAATGACAACGACAGTGCCAAAGGGCAATATCGCGAGGAGTAGAGGACCCTTCGGTACAGACCTGGCGACTGTGCTATGCGAGTTTGACATGGGCAATGTCGCCTGGGCATAGTCGCAACCGAGGGAGAGGACACGATACATCTCCCGCGACCTTGCCCTGCGAGAGTGCCCAAGGCACAATCACCGGGCGTTGTCGCCCGTACTTGGCAAGGGCATACCCCCCCCCCCCCTTTCACCCGATTTCATCCAATGTTTTCTTCTCAAATCCTTTCTCTACGTTTTGAGGTGCAATTTTTCTCTCTTCAAAACTTTGTCCACATTTATTACACACCTAGGGTTTGGTAGATCCTTGTTGGTGCATTTAAGGCACTTTTGGAGGCATTTATTTTGAAGATCCAAGTGCTCAAGGTTCAAGTCTCATTTTCCCAAGTGGTTCTAGGGTTGCAAGTTTTCTTGGTTTTCTTCCAAAAACCTAATTGGTGAGTTCAAATGATTTTGTTAAAACTAGATACATATCAAATATGCTTCATCTCATCATGTCATGACCTCCATGTTTCTAATCTCTCTCATATTTAATGAAATGAATATCTTTACATATTTTGGGAAGTATTTGAGAGTAGGGATTGAAACCCTTACATTTGTGGTTTTAAACTCAAAAGATATATATAACTAAAATACCTTGAGGAGAGTCTTAAGAAATTTCTATTGGGAGTTTTATGGTTTATATGCAAATGCCCATATTTTAGGGTTTTGGATTATTTGAAGATTTGGCTAAACAAAGGGCATTTTGGTACTTGAACCCTTAGTTGTTTATGGCATTATGTTTCATGTACATGATATGTAGCTTTATCGCTTGATAACACTCCATAATGAATTATATGCTTATATGACCAATTTGAGGTTATTGATGATTATGCTAAGCCCCTTTTTATGTTGAATATGATGGTTGGACCACAAGATTATACATGTTGTCATTACATACATCTTGCTTGGAGTGATATTGTACTATGGCTTATTGAGATTTGGATGAACCATTGAGTATGCACTAGGAGGATATAGTCTTGGGTGCCACCTTGGAGGTATGCACATAGATCTCCGTCATTCGGGGTAATGCCTTGGAGGTAGTCCCCATTGTGTCGGGCCTTGTGGTGTTACTCGTGGGAGTAGATGCTAAGGTATATCGACTCTTGAGGTGAAACTTGATTGGTGCTATGGGTCTCCACCATCGATCCCAAATAGGGGTGAGCATGGGACCAGTATCGTACCGAAAATTCCCGATACCGAAAATATGGAAAACTCGATACCGAATACCGTATTGATTAGAACGATACGGTACCTGTTTGGTACCGGTACCGGTAATACTAACGATATTTCGGTACTAGTACCCCATCAGTACCAAACCGATTACCGATTATAGGAAAAACATGGAACCGATTACCGTACCGAAATACATGGGACGGTACGGTACCGGTTCGGTATCGGGATTTGGGACTCTTTGCTCACCTCTAATTCTAAATAATGAATTATATAATTGTATACACATGAATTTTACTAATTGTTGATTATCTTTGCTTGTTCAAACTCACTAGGCTTTTTGGCCTAACATTTGTTTGGTGTTGATATGTATCTCAACTCCTAGCGACACGGTCGCTAAGAAGGGCTAGGAGGACCATTAAAGAGTGAGCTTTGGGGAAAGAGTTTTTGGGACACCATTATCTTAGAAGAACATCATTTTGATCTTTGGATGATTGGACGACACCCGATTTGTAATCTTATTTCTCTTGAGAAATTAGATTATTTAGGTTGTTGTTTCAGTTTTCTTTTAATACAAACTTATAATTAACATGTGACATTTATTTTCCAATTATTGGGAGACTCGTGTTTTGACATTTTTATATACCGCATTTCCGTCTTATGGTAATTTTTGTATGTCCTAATTTTTGGGGTGTTACATTGTTGGACAAACATAGTAAACAACTTAATACATAACATATACGTTTAGAATTTAGAAATACAGCTAAAACGGATTAGTTTCGTTCAGGTAAAAACCCTTTTACGTTTTATTTTGATTTTCCCAATTTATTTGTTTTTACCAAAATTGAATGATGATAAAATATTCATGGTAATAAATTCAAGGATTCTGTTGCTCATTTGGGATCATTGAAAATCTTGTGTGAATTAAACAATTTGGATCCAGATTTGATTCCATGAATGTGATCCTATCAATTTGGATAAACAATGATTAAGGAATAAAAAACATTTTTATTCAACTTATTTCCTCATTAATTAATGAAATTCAGATGTTTATTGGACAAACCGATTTCATACTTATAAAATAATCGAAATTATATTAGAACAAAAACGCAAAAGTCTTTAAAAATACGTCATTTATAGTGAATTTTATTTGAAGTTTTTGTTAAAAATAAAATGTGTTTACAGGCAAGTTTTATTAAATTTTTATTTAAATGGAATTAATAAAATAACTATTAAACATTATGCCAAAAAAAACATTAATACAAAAAAGAGAAGCATGGCTTGGTTAAGACATACTCGATTTGAACATTATGTCGAAACCCATTCGACGTTTGACTAAGTTTTTTGTAAAGGGTTTTGTGGTATAATCTAGATGGTTTAAATCTTTTTAATAAATCAGACCGAAAGAAGTGTTTTTGAAAAAAATTCAAAACAGTGTAATCTAAAATGAATTGTTAAGATCGATCAAATCATAAACATAAACATGCGGTTTGGAATTATGGGTTTTAAAGTTTAAATTTTAAATTAAAATAATTAAATGCAAAAATATATAGCTTTATTTGACAAACAACATCATAAGTTAACTATTACTTAATTTGATAAACTAGTAATAAGTAATTGTTAGGACCTTGGGGGCATATTTTGGTTTTGGTGAACATTATCACACCGAATTTGGTGTTATGCAATTC
The DNA here is from genome assembly GCA_023525745.1 of Arctium lappa. NCBI lineage: Eukaryota > Viridiplantae > Streptophyta > Magnoliopsida > Asterales > Asteraceae > Arctium > Arctium lappa. Next base: position 10,963,980 of record CM042056.1, on the reverse strand, counting down.
ATTTAGATTAATTTGGTGTTAAATTTTATTTAATTACCATATGGTCCATCATGTTTAGGTGTGTGCATCGGACTATCGGGGCAGGTTTGGGTGGGTAAATTAAAAATCTGATCCGATTTTCGGATATGGAAATCATGACATGATTTTTAGGTTTCGGATTACGGATTGCTTTGGTTCGGGTTCGTCGGGTTTTTGGTTGATGTCGGTCGGGTTCAGGTATTATTATAATGTAATGTATATATAAATTCGATCGATTGAGAGATTAACGAGATCAATAGTAAGTTTATGAATTAGAAAACATTTCAACCGACTATAATTTATGATTTTTCAAAAAATAATTAGATGAATAAATATATTTATGTAATATTTAAAATATACACATGTGTTATTTCTGGTTTTCGGAGTCGGGTGACCAAAGATAAAATCCAACCCGAACCAAAATATCCCCTCAAAAGTTGGGTTTTGGATTTTCGGATTTCAGTGTATTCGGGTTTTGCATAAACACTTTATTTTCGGCTCGGGTTCGAGTTTCAGACTATTCGAGCTTTATACACCCTAATCATGTTTTCCTATTTGATTGTAAATGACATTTTGTTTTCAATAATATAGTTATCTCTCTTTTAATAGTTCGTAAACAAAAGTCACAATATTAATGATGATTTTTGTCTTGTATCTACTGCATTTGAAAATTCTTAATAATCCACTTATTGCAATTCACAACTCAGATTTCCTCCGAAGTCTCTTGAGACTCGTGACAACCAACATTAATCACATCTACATTAACCTTCAAGGGCAAACCATGTTCATTGCATTTGACATCTTTTTATCACCTCTAAATTATATATCTTTCTCCACAACTACTAATAGATGTGTTCAAAAAAACCGTTGGACCGCTCAAACCAAGTCAAACCGAACCGTTTTTTAGCGGTTTGAGTGGTCTGGCGATCCTATCCGGTCTGAAAAATAGTCAAACCGCTCGGTCCGGTCTGGTCTGCGGTTTAAACATTTCTTTGAGCTGTCTGAACCAAACCGACCACCAAAAATACACATGTAATAATTGTATTTACTTTTCATGTTCTGGGATTTACTCTTATGACCCAACTAAAAAAGGTTTGTCAAAAACATTATGTTTTTTTAATTTTCATTTCTAAATAGGCAAAATTACGAAATCCGTGAAGAATCAAATTCAAAATTCCAAATCGTCCTTCGGCCGTACTCAAGGATTATCCAAAATTCTAACTATTGTTGGTGGATTTGTTTAACCTTTTTTTTCATTTGCTCAATGTCTTTTTTTAATTTTAGAGATAGACGCTCTTTTTATAATTCAGTATACAATTTTTTAATAATGCTACATTGATAGAAATTTCATTTTTAGATATAAATGTCATGTTTTTTTAGTTTAAAGACAATCTCAAACCAACTAAATCGGTCAGACTAGACCGCCTTTTTATAGTCCGATTTGGCCACTTGTTGTCAAACCGCTCAGTTTGAAAATTTTCTAAACTATCATAGTGGTTTGACTTGTGGTTTGAGGGGTTAAATCGTCCAAACCGGACCACAAACACCCCTAATTGCTAGTATTGCATGGAAAAAACTAGCAAATAAGTTCCATGGAAATATAGAATAATATAATAAAAAACAAATTAAAAAAATACTAAGAATATTATTGAAATTAATCAAAGAAAACCCTATAAGGGGGAGCCTATTTACGCCCGAGAGGAGTCCCGTTCACCTGCTAAACTGAATTTCGTAAATATATATATAATAGAGGTGTTCGCGGTCCGGTTTGGGCGGTTTAACCCCTCAAACCACGAACCAAACCGCTAGTGGCGGTTTATTGATTTTTCAAACCGAGCGGTTTAACATCAAGTGCCCAGACCGGTCAAGTCGGACCGCGGTTTAGGCGGTTTGGTCGACCGGTTTAGGCGGTTTGGGCCTTTTAGTGGGCTTTAAAGTTTAAACATAAAAAACGTATAAAAATTTGAATTTTAAAGGTTCGCTTGAGTTCATTTGAAATAAAGAAAGTCTACAACAATGTTAACAAAGTCCACAAAAGTTAACAAAATATCTCAAGACAAAACACTAAAAAAAAGTAATATTCAAAGTGCAAATAAAATTCACGTCGATTTAAAATTATCTTTTGGTCTTTTTGTATATATTTAAATATAAAGATAAATTAAATATTTGGGCTAAACAATAGATGATATAAAGATGTATATAAAAAAATAAAATATATATATATATATATAGATATAGATATATTTGGCGGTCGGTTTGGTCCAAACCGCCCAAAAAAACTTCCAAATCGCAGACCGGACCGGACCGCCCGGTTTGGCAATTTTTCAGACCAGACCAGACCGCTAGACCGTCTAAACCGCCAAAAACGGTTCGGTTTGACTTTGTTCGACCGGTTTGAGCGGTCCAACGGTTTTTTTGAACACCATATATATATTTGGGTAAAAGGTGCACTCGCTAAACTTTGAGCGGTGCTCCGGATATTAGAAATACAGGGAACATCAATGAAAAAAAAATAAAAAAAGTCCCTCGAAATCAAGCAAATTTTTTTTTTCAAATCAACCCAAAACCGGAAGAAGTTCATTGAAATCAACCAAAGAACTTAAAAAATCATTCGAAACAATGAAATTTGGTTAAAACCCCTTGGACAACTTTACGAGTGTTTGATCCACTTTAAAGATGCACCTGCTCAAGAAAAGCATCTCCAACAGGGCTTTCTTTTATTTATTTCTGTGAAAAACAATGGATTCTACCTTAATCATGAATCATTGGTATTTTGAATCAGCGAGAAAAATTTCCATGAGTAATTTTTGTGTGTAAAAATATAATTTGTTTTTGTAGTGTTTTGTCTTTTTCATAATGTGAACTTATATTCTATTTTATATGGTGTTCCCCCTCGCATTAAGTTTCTGGCTCCGCCTCTGTGACCAATAAGAAACTTTGAAAAATAAATATTTAGAGAGAGAAATAATATTTTAATATTATAATTAATGTTGGATTCTCTAAAATGAAGAATCTGTTGGAGATCATATATATAATTATTTATTTTTTTGAAAATTTTAACTTTCAATTCTCAATTTTAAAGAAATTTTGTAAAATCTGTTGGATGGTCTAAATCTATTTTTAAAGTCAAAAGTCCGACACTGAATCTATTTTTAAATGAATTTTTCCTATAAATAATCGCCAAACATGGCTTTTAAAATTCTGGCTGTGTCGCCGGTCGCGTTGACTTCCATTTTGGGCTTAGAATTGGAGTTTGAACCATTGAATTCCCAATACCTAAACAGTTGCTATTTGGGCCGCAACTCTATAGTCTATAATATGGGTTGTCCAATTTAAATTTTTCATGGTGAAATGAATTTTATTTATATACACACAATCTATATCTATATCTATATCTATATCTATACTATATTATAAAGCACGGATAAAAAACTCTTAAATACAAATTATTAGGCACAAGGTACCATCATTTTATGCAATATTTTAAAATCTCTTAATTTACAAGTATCAAAGCACAAGATACATATTACTACTGTAGACTTCTAACACCCACCAATTTGGTATGTGCAAGACCTTCTTTTATGCAGAAATTTCCATGTATCACTATTAGTTAATATATTATATTACTATAATTTTGTTTTAATTATATTATTAAATATGTAATTGTTATTTTTTCTAGATGTCATTAAAATATATAAGATAATCATTGAATTCTAACAAAATACTTAATTTTTTTATATAAAAAACATTATATTATTAAATATAAATTAAACAAATTTATAAAAAAAAAACATTATCACTTTCTCAAAACATCGACAAAAAAATAAAATGAATCATTAAAATCGTGATGTATCTCGCTGCATTGCACGAGTACACTTCTAGTTATATTACAAAGCACGGATAAGAAACTCTTAAATACAAATTATTAGGCATGAGGTACCATTCTTTTATGCAAGATTTTAAAAATCTCTTAATTTAAAAGTATCAAAGCACAAGATACATATTACTACTGCAAGCTTCTAACACCCACCAATTTGGTATATCAAAATACTTAATTTTTTTATATAAAAAACATTATATTATTAAGCCTAAATTAAACAAATTTATATAAAAAAAACATTATCACTTTCTCATGGAATCTATTTTCAAGGACATCAATGTAAGCGGATCTTTTGACTCACTCAACGATCGAGGGTAGCTCGAGGAAGGGGGTGTGAATTAGACCTGACAAACGTGTCGTGTCGTTTCGAGTTCGTGTCGGGTTCAAAGTTAAACGGGTTGAGAATGTCTAACCCTAACCCGACCCGTTTAATAAACGGGTCAGAAAATCTCAACCCTAACCCGACCCGCCTAACCCGTTTAACATTTATAATACTAAAATTTAAAAATCGAAAATTCACAAAAAAAATACAAATCCAAAATTCAAATGAAATTATTAGAAATCTAAATTTTATAATTCTAATTTATAAGTCCTGACCAAATCTAAATCATTAAAAATCCAAAGCATTGAAAAGAAAACTTATATATATATATATAAACGGGTTATTCGGGTCATTTTCGAGTTGAAAATTTTGACCCTGACCTTACCCGTTTAATTTTCGTGTCGTGTCGTGTCAACCCGTTTACTTAAACGGGTTGAAATGTATTACCCAAACCCGTTTATTTCGTGTCGAGTTCGTGTCGGGTTAACGTGTCGTGTCAATTTTTGCCACGTCTAGTGTGAATCGAACCCAAGGATATTTTGGCAAAGTCATCTCAACCCATTTGTCAACTGAGCTACATATCGAATGCTACAATAAATCTAGAATTACATACAACGTATAAATAAATGCGAAATAACAATAATATATATCTTAAAATGCATGTTGCATAAATTTTGTATAGGTTCATATACTTTATTCGTTATCTAGCTATTTGTTTTATTACTTTCAATGTTCATTTTATACAAAACCTGTTTCACTTCTTCATTTGTTCTCATATAAAATAATTTTAAAAGAAAAAAAAAACTAAATAAATATTAGACTAAGGGACCGTTTACAAAACGTTTGCCCGGTAAGCGCTTACCGGGGGATTTAACTTAGCAGATGAACTTGACAAGAGCATAGAATCTTACCCGGTAAGAGTCATGATAATGATGGAGAGTCTTACCCGGTAAGTGAGGGTGACAACGCTTACCGGATAAATTATGGTATATAATACCATCGTGATGCTTACAATCTTACCCAGTAAAGTTAGGGGCCGTTTACCAAACGCTTATTTTGGTAAGTGCTTATCAAGTCACATTACCTTACCGGATGAATATGGCAAGAACAAAAATCTTACCCAATAAGAGCCAAGACAAGGAACGAGGGTCTTACTCGGTAAGAGATGGCGAAGACTCTTACCACGGTTAGCGCTTACCAGAAAAATTGTTGCATATTATACCGTTTTGGTGGACTAAAATCTTACCAAGTAAGTAAGTGATAATGTTAAATTTTGCTGGTAATCACTTACCCAGGTAAGCGCCTGGAAAACGGACCCTTACTGTGTCGAAATTTATCGGTAAGTGCTTACCGGGTAAGCATTTGGGTAAACGGCCCCTATATGCAACTTATATTTTAACTATATATGCAAACTCCGTGTTTCTAAAAACAAATAGATTGAAAAATAACAGGTTTTCTAGTCTTTAAAAAAACGATTTAAATATTTCGAGACCAAAGGGAAAGGGTCGAGCCATCATTGAATGAGTTGGGGCAAGATGGGTCAAAATCCAATACACGAGCTAGAGCACATGTGCGTCACTTTCAACTTTGAAGTCTCACGGGTCCTGGCTAACGGACCCATGTCGTGTTTTAACCTTGGGTCACTTTCGTAGGAAATATGGTCGGTGTAGACCGAATGTTTATACAAATCATGACAAAACTTCTATCATGTTTTTACGTCAAGTGCACTTTCAACATATTGCATCTCGCAGTCTTATGTTGTTAGGGTGCTTCGCTCTTTTTGTTGTGTACTATTTTTCGTTTTATTGTTATGTAGTCATTCCTCCTATATATATATAGGGTTGGGTTTTATTAAAAATGAAAGTTATGGTGAGAAAGGTAATAAGAGATCTTCGTCCTTGGATGCACATAAGGATTAGATGCACCGAGATGAGATGTATCGAGATGCATCAGATCAATTCTCGTATTAAGCACGATTCATTGGTAGGTTTGAGATTAAAATACATGTGGGTCCAATATTTTTAATTAAAAAAATAAAAAAAATAAAAACAAAATAATCGTTTATCATAAATCCAACGGTTAAGATGTGGGTTGCATGAATTGTAAGATTTACATGGATTGTAAATTATCCTTGACCTATATATATATACATACATACATAGTGTTTGGTTCATTTGAGAAATGGTAAATATATGAGAAATAGAGAAGTAATCCTAGCCATTCATATGGTCAAGATCGGATTTGACTAGTCAAATATTGCGGCTTTGACCGGTCAAAAGTTGCGGCTTTGACTGGTCAAAAGTTGCGGCTATCCCAAAAATAGAAGGACAATTTCGTAAATTTTATAAAACATATGGGCTGTGTTCATATATGAACATGTATAATTCACATATGAACTATATGTTCATATATGAACCAGTGCAATTCACAACTGAACTCTTTTAACTGATTCATATATGAACCTTTGTGGTTCATATATGAATCGTTTGAACTAACTAACAGATTCATATATGAACCTTTGTGATTCATATATATATGTGTAACACCCCGAATTTCGAAATGTATAATTTCAAGCTAATGCAGAAATCAGTATTTTAAGGGAAAAAATAAGATATATGATCTTGGACTTCAATTCTAGATTTTATAGTCTAGATGGATGAAGGATTCAATTACGAGTCCAACGGTTCTTTCCGGAGCAAAAACAGAGCTAAAACGAAGAAGTTATGGCCAAAACAGCGATCGGTACAAGCTTGGCTAAAGTGCCTAGCGAAAGTGACATCTGTCACTTTAGCTTGGCACTATTGCTGAGAGTCTAAAAACCCTCGGTACATTTGGCGCGAGAGTGCCTCGCGAAAGTGACATATGTCACTTTAGCCAGGCACTTTAGCGGAGCGCGTCTGGAAGTTAAAAATCCGATTTTTGGGGGTTTTCTTCATTTGCTCATTTCTCCTTCACCATAACTCCGTTTTGGGCGATTCAAAATGCTATGGTTTCGATTTTGAGAGCTTTTCAAGGTTAGATTGTTAGTTTTGGGTAAATTCAAGAGAATTTGGTGGTGGAGTGGAAGCTAGGATCAAGAGTTCATCATCATCACCTCAATCTTCAAGAACTTGGGTTTTCTAGGTTTTCATCAAAACCTAAGTGGTAAGTGTATCTCTTCCATTTCTAAACCTTGATATAAGTTATAAATGTTCCATTGATGGTTCCCTAGTGTTTGCTTTCTCTAATTTCGATTTGGAAGTATTTTGGGAGTTTTGGGTTAAAATTAGGGTTTTACCCAAAGTGGAGATTTTGATGATAAGTATTTGGGGAATGGTTCTATATGGTTGATTATGGTTATTTACGGTTGGATACTTGTGGATCTAGGTTATGGAAGTTTTGACATTGAAGATTCAAGTTTCTTCAAAGGAGCTCAAAGCGGGGTAAAATCTAGATTTAGCCTAAATCTAGCAAAATGAGTTCAAATTGATTTGTGAAAACGGTGTACATGCCAAAATGTCTATTTTAAAGTGTTTATGTGTTCTACATGAAATTATCAAATGTTGGGTTATTACTAATCTATGATTATTTGAAGTATTTTAACTTTACAAACTTTGTATAATACCCACGTTCGGGATGTTTGGGCATTTTGATAAATGTGTTACAAATGAATGTGTTTTGAGGTCTTATTTCATAAATAGATCTTTAGTCAATGAAATACGTTTTAAATGTTTGTTGAGTCTCATGCATCATTCATGAAATGGAATGTTTTATAAAGTATCACTTGCACATTTAGGTGAGGTACTTGAAAGAATGTTTATAGTCTCATTTTATGATTTTCATTTTTATCAGCAGTTAAACTTGGAAAATGCATATTTTGTGTTATGAGGCATTTGAAAGATATAAGAGTATAAGTTCATTTGGAAAATAGGTTGCCTCAACTAATGTTGAGTTTCGAACTAATCTTACTTTTAGTCGTGGTGTTTGCATATCCGTTGGTCGAGTGCGTTTTATCGTATTCTTATTTTCTTTTATCAATGGGTCAATGGGTGCTAAGTCTGCGGCTTGATATTTTTATTTGATTTGGAGCCTTTGGACAATTGTCCAGTTTTGGTAACTCAACTTCGAGCCTTGTTGGCGTTATTGGATGAAGTACGTTAGGTATCGGGTGCGATGTAAGTCCTTCGTGCTGCACGTTAAGGTACCGGGTGCGGTATAAGTCCTTCGTGCTCAAGTATTACGATATTAGATGAGGGGCTCGACATAGGAACCCGACGGGGTTGAACTCGAGTTTCCGTGGGTGTACGTTTAAAGCTATTGAGCCTGACATCTCTTGTGTGTACTTTTGTTTATATGACTAGTCATAACAACATAAAATGGGCTTACTTTGTGGACCGTCACATTTTATGGAATCGGGAATCCCCCGTCACCGAAAGGTGTTGTTTTTGGGTATTGAGTTTTATTATCCAAGTTTTCGGTGACGTTTTGTATTATTGGGTTTTACCCTTGATTTTATGGGATGAGTATTATGTCCCACCCGTGTTTTGGGTATCTTGGGATATAAGGTTTAACCGTATCTTCATAAATGGAGAGTTCAAGTTATATTTACGCTTTGAGTGAGTTTTGGGTTAAAGCTAATTTATAAATGGGCGGCTTACATTGGTATTATCATCTTTGTAGTGGTTGGGTTTGGAAAACGTCCAAATTTGTGTTCTTTGTTTAAAATGCATATTATTGGAAAATGAGTCGTTTTCACATGTAAGACGTATCATATTGAAGGACTACGATTTTAACCGCATCCTTTCTTTTAAACGATTATTTTATATATGTTGAAAACTCTTGAGCTCACTAGGCGTTAAGCCTAACCTTTTTATTTGTCGGCTTGTGCATCAGGTTTTCAAGATTGGGAGTTGGTCCTAGCAATCCTATTAAGAGTCGAGCCTTAACTTTGTGCAAATGTAAGTAGTTGGTGAAGTCTTCCGCAACGTTGGAGATAGTAACTATTATGGGGTTTTAGTAGCACTCGTCCTTATCATAGACTTTTGTATAGAATGAATGGTTGTATTGAGGTTAAATCTTAATTTGCAGTTGTAGATGATTTGTTTATTGATGTATTTAGAAAATTTTAAATAAGTTGTTATTTCCAGAATTGAGGGTGTTACAATATGAATCAGTTGAACTAACTAACAGATTCATATATGAACCTTTGTGATTCATATATGAATTTGTATGAATCACAAAGGTTCATATATGAATCTGTTAGTTAGTTCAACTTATTCATATATGAATCACAAAGGTTCATATATTAATCAGTTAAAAGAGTTCAGTTGTGAATTGCACTGTTCATATATGAACATATAGTATGAATCACAAAGATTCATATATAAATCAGTTGAACTAATTAACAGATTCATATATGAATCTTTGTGATTCATACAGATTCATATATGAACTCATCACGTGTATTTTACGAAATTACCCCTCTACCTTCTATAGACCATACAAGAAATTATCCGGTGCTTCGCGGTCAAAGCCGCAAATGTTGACCAGATGAATGGCTAAGATTACTTCTCTATTTCTCATATATTTACCATTTCTCAAATGAATCTCTCCCTACATATATATATATATATATATATATATATATATATATATATATACTATATTATAAAAATGGTATAAAAAACTCTTAATTTCAACTCGCTAAGCTTTATGTACTATCATTTAAAGCTATCTACTTAAAATCTTTTAAAAATAACTATTAAAGCCTAATGTACTACCTGTAAAGCTTTTAACCCTAATTAATATATTTCATTTTTATCCCCCAAAATTTTTATCTCTAATCTCAAACCCTAAAATTATGAAATTTGAATTATGATAAACATAATCAAAACAGGATAAATATCTCAATTTAAATATAAAAAATTTAAAATATCTAAGATAATTAATGAATTTAACAAACTACTTAATTTTTTTTATATAAAAAACATTATATTGTTAAGCCTAAATTAAACAAATTTATATATAAAAAACCATTATCACTCAATAAAAATCATTCAAAATCGTACTGTAAATCAATAAAAAAACAAAAAATAAAAATAAACATTAAAATCGTGATGTATTAAACATTATGTACTATTATTTAATGTTAATCTACTTAAAATCTTTTAAAAAACAATTAATGAAGCAATATGTACTATTTTTAAATTTTTTAACCCTAATTAATAAATTTCATCCTTATCCCCCAAAATCCTTATCTCTAATTCCCAAATCCTAAAATTATGAAATTTGAATTCTGATAAACATAATCAAAACAAGATAAACATCTCAATTTAAATATAAAAAATTTAAAATATATAAGATAATTAATGAATTTTAACAAACTACTTAATTTTTTTTATATAAAAAACATTATATTGTTAAACCTAAATTAAACAAATTTATATATAAAAAAACCATTATCACTCAATAAAAATCATCCAAAATCGTACTGTAAATCAATAAAAAACAAAAAATAAAAATAAACATTAAAATCGTGATTTATCTCGCTGCATTGTGCGAGTACGCTTCTAGTGTGTATATATATATATATATATTGTTATGATATGATGTGAATATTTGATAAAATTTAATAGTGGAAAATTGACAACAATAACTATTTCCCATAGACCAATTCAACTTCTGGTAATTACTCTTCCATTTTCACCATTTTATCAACACTTTTGTAAACTGCTTTTGTTGTAACTTGTGAAGTGCCATTTTTTTCAATTTTGTAGAGAACACTTACGGAGAATATACTTGTGACACAAAATACTTCAGAATAGTAATGATATTATGGTTTGTGGAGGGTCACTGGCCAAAGAGGCTTTGCGGGATATGGCACGGGAACGTCAATTTAATCAAAATATTATTTAACTATTCAATGAGATGTCATGTCAATTTCCATAGGTCACCCTCCCAAATCGGAAGTTGCGGCCATAGCATTTGAGGGACAGTGATCTTTTTATGAAAGTGGAAGAGGAATGATTATGAGGTGAATTGGTCCGTAGAAATGACTATTTCTGTCAATTTCCCTTTAATAAAATTATGAATACTCTTCAAGTTGTAACAACCATTGGGACCAAAACAAGCATACAACATGAACCCCGAAAAGAAAAATAAATAGATCCAAACAACACATACATTAATTACATGCCAACATCAAATAATTAAAGATTCGGCCCTTTGACTGGACCTAAAACTCAGATCCAGTCAATGGCTCGTGAGAACGGCCAATGAATATGAGCTCATAGATGAGGCCAGCAAGACCACCTCCAATGATGGGTCCTGCCCAATAAACCCAGTGGTTGGTCCAGTCCCAACTAACAACGGCCGGACCAAATGCCACCGCCGGGTTCATTGATGCACCGGTGAAAGCACCACCGGCTAAAATGTTAGCACCAACAATGAAACCAATTGCAATGGGTGCTATTGTGCCAATGTCTCCCTTCTTTGGGTCCACTGCTGTGGCATACACCGTGTACACTAGCCCGAAAGTCATCACGATCTCGAACACAAACGCATTCCATACCGACACCTCCGCAGCCAAAGCGAAACCCGCAGTTGTCTGTATCATCATCATTCATACAATTCAACCCACAATTATCAATTTTATTCCAAAACAATTTGTTAAAAATACTTTTACAACAAAATAAAATCCCATTACTTTTAATTAAAAGAGGACCCAACAAAATATTACAAACAAATGATATAAAAAAACAAGCATTTTTTTTAAATTAATATTTATATTAATGCACATTTTTCTGAAAGATTTCAATCCGGTTACGGAGAGCATCTCTTATAGCAATGTTAAATTGGAGAAATGTGAGATTTTAGCGGAATTTTTATGGCTCTATCAGTTATGCTATCTTGTATACTAAAATAGAATGAAGATGAGAGAAAAGATAAAAATCTCTAAATTAAAAGAAATCTCTAGAACCATTGTTTTAAAAAATAAAAATATTTTAATCTTTCCACCAATAAAAGAAGTAAAATATTTAGGAATGAAAAATAATATTTTATTAATATATTAATTATTTTAATTATACTATAAACGTACTCGGGCAATTACAATTCAGCGAGAGACATCACGATTTTAATGTTTCATTTTTTTTAATCGATTTACAGTACGATTTTGTAGAGATGAGTAAACCGGACCGTTTTCCTGAACCGAACCGGTACCGTACCGATACCATATATTCGGTCTGGTATTCGGTTCCAACTATTATGAAAAATCGGTATTCGGGATTTCGGTATTCAGTACCGGGAATAAAACTTTAATGGTTGTTTTTAAGAAATTTTAAGTAATTAACATTAAATAACGGTACATTAAGGTTTAGCAATTGTTTTTAAGAGTTTTTTATAAATTATTTATAATCTATACTACTATATAAAAATTCTAAAACAATATTTTCTACAATAACATTTACCACTCTTATAATGTTACATTTATCACCCTTAAAATTACTTATTTAATTTAGTTTATATCCTTACTTTTTAATTTTTCATTTTACACCATTATCATATTAACACAAATAATCGTATATGAACAAAAATGCAATGAAAAAATACGTTCATTTTTCTACAAATTATACCATTATAATCGTCTCGTCAATACCTTCAAAACGAGCCCAATATTGAATATTTTTTAATTTAACCGTAATATTAAATATCATGAATATCTACGAATTAAATGTTACGTTTATCACTTTTACAATTAGTTATTTAATTTATTTTATATCCCTTATTTTCTTATTTTACATTTTACACCCTTATCATGTTAACATAAATAATCGTATACGAACAAGAATGCAATAAAAAATACGTTTATTCTTTTTATAAATTATACCATTATAATCGTCTCATCAATATCTTTAAAACGAGCCCAATATTGAATATTTTTTTAATTTAACCGTACTATTAAATATCATGAATATCTACGAACTAGTTTGTTTTATATCCATACGTTTTATTTTTTTCCAGCACATTAAAAATACATAATCGTAAAATACTTTTCATTGTTATTATAAATTATATCATCATAATTTTTTTCGTCAATAATTGTAATATAAACTAATTATTGAATGTTTTATGTGTTTAGGGTTTCATAAGTTGTGATTCTGGTTGATTGTTGATGACATGTATATAAGGAAGTAACATTAATTGTTCGTTCTTTACTTACATTCCGATGCATCGCGCGAGCATATGTCTAGTATATTATAGATAATCAATGCTACTGTTTTCAAAATAAAATAGCAGTCGCAATTGGAAGTAATTTTTTTTAAACATCTAACCTCTTTTTAATACTCAATTTTAGAAAAAATATAGAATAACTGTTTGGAGATGTTCTTACCAAACCGCCGGTGGAGAAAAGGAGGAGCAAGCACGCGACAACCGATCCAAGAAGCTGGGCAATGATGTAAAAGATGCCACGTAGCAAAGTGATGTTACCGCCGACGAAAGCACCGAAAGTCACGGCGGGGTTGACATGGCCACCGGAGATATTTGCTCCGACTGATACAGCCACAAACAACCCAAAAGCATGGGCTAGAGCGGCCGCCACCAACCCAGCCGGAGTGTTTGCAGCACCGCCGGTGAGCTTGGTGAAGGCCATGCCGGAGCCTTGTCCGGCGAACACGAAGATGAGTGTGCTTATGAACTCTGCAACAAACGCCTTTATGGCGCCGGGATGTTGGACCTCATCTTGGTACCGGCCGACGGCGATACGGTCGACGAAGTGTGGCGGCGTCGGCATTCGTCGGAAATTGAAGAAAGTGGGTTGAAATGAGTCTGGGTGACCGGTTGTTTATATCGGCGAGTGATGGAATTCGAGTTACAGGGTATAGCCGGTTGCCGGTTGTGATTTGGGGGGAGAGGATTGATGTAATGAATTTACTATTTTCTTAATATTTGATTGAAGGCCCCTACAGTTTTAGGAGCGTTTGGTGATTGCTGAATCAATGAAATTTGTCTAAGGAATTGGAATCTGGAAGGATTTTGGAATGAAATGTTATCGGGTTTGACCAAGTGTTTGGTTGGCAGGAATGGAATATAATCAGTCAAATGAAATTGGAATATGTTTGTTTCGTTTACAAATGAATTGGAATTGAATTCTGAAAAATGACAAAATTACCCTTTCTTTTATTTTTATCTTTTTAGTTATATTTTTTAAATGCCGAGAGAGAGAGAGGAGAGAGAGGGGGGAGAGAGAAGGGAGAGAGAGATTGTGAGAGAGGGAGCGGGTAGAGAGAGAGAGAGATAGGAGATAGGAGAGGGGGAGAGAGAGGAGAGAGAGAGAGGGTATTTTGTTAAGAGGGTATTTTTGTTATTTTCAAAATATTGGATGGAATGAAATTCAATTTCATCACTTTTGTGAAAGAATGACCAAATTCACATTTGAATGAATTCATGGAATTCAATTTCATTCCATTTTTAACCAAACATCATGATGGAATTTGATCAATAGAGTTGACCATTCCAATTCCACCAGATTCCAACGGAATCCAGCAAAACAAACGCCCCCTTAGTTTTTAAGTCCATAGTATTCCCTCAATCCTCACCATGATATTTGAGGGAAGAATGGTGATTTTTTACAGTGTATTAGTGTATTAGGGGTGTTCAAAAAAAATCGGAAAACCAAGAAACCGAGTTGAACCGCTTGATCTGAAACTGGAAAAACCGAAAAACCGGGTATTCACGGGTTGGTTTCGATTTTAAATTATAGGTATCCGCGGGTAATTAATCCGAACCGTTACATATATCACAATTAATAATATTATATTTAATATTAACTATTTAATTTTTAAATAGTCAACAACTAAATAGTGGATATTTTTAAACAATAAAACTTATTCCAATTTCTTTTTCTTGGATTATTTTTTAATATTTGCTATGTAATTGGTTTAAATTTTCTATTTTGGTATTATTTTTATATTGCAAATACTATTTTTCTATAAATTCGGGTAATCGTAAACCAAACCGCGGGTAACCGACCAACTTCGGTTTGATTCGGTTTGGATCGGTTCATCCCGCGGTTCAGTTTCGGTTCGAGTAACCAAATATTCGCCTCATGCAATTCAGTTCACATTTTTTTACTAACTGAGTCGAACCGAACCAAATCATGGACACCCCTATAGGGTATTATATGAAGGATGATAACTAAGGGGTCGTTTGGTGAAAGTTTATCTGCTAAGTGTTTATCGGTTCAATTTATGTTGGCGAATTAACATGATAAGAATTGAGAATCTTATCCGATAAATGAGAACAATGACTTTTACTGGATAAGTATTTATCGGATAAAAATATTGTATACGATATCGTTTTAATGATTAAAATCTTACCTGATAAGTTAAGTGAAAATGTTACGTAAGCATTACCAATTAAGTGTCAAGAACTGCTCCTAATTTTGATCCAATTCTAATTTGGCTATCTAACTTTTAAAATCATATAATTATCTTTTTTTTTTGGATCTCAATTATTCTGATATTTTTAATTTTTGATTTTTTGAATTTGTCTATTTGTTTATTGTTATAATAAAACTGTCATTTTGAAAAACATTTTTAAAAAATTAGTTTCTAAATTAAATACTATATAAATGAACTGTTATATAATAAGTCATATACATGATTCTATAATATTTAGAATGTTATTGTATTTTTTCTTCAAAAAGAAAAGAGAATGTTATTGTATTTTCTATAATCGGTTTAATAAGCTTAATATTTAAAATTAATAATTTAGATAAATGATTATGTATCAAATATTTATTTTATTTTAAATAGGTTTTAAAAAAGTGGAGTGCTATTTACACCAAAAAGGTGCAAATATTTACTTATTGATTTCCGATCCAATCATTAAAGTACAATAATAATAATAATAATAATTATTATTATTATTATTATTATTATTATCTTTATCTATCTATCTATATATATATATATATATATATATGTGTGTGTATGTGTGTTTTGATTTTACAAATTTATAACTTTTGATTTTATTTTATTCTATAATTTTGTAACTTTTGAGAAAGTAATAATTTTTTTTATAAATTTGTTTAATTTAGGTTTAATAATATAATGTTTTTCATATAAAAAAATTAAGTATTTTGTTAGAATTCAATGATTATCTTATATATTTTAATTTAATGACATTTAAAAAAAATAACGAATTACATATTTAATAATATAGTTAAAACAAATTTATAGTAATATAATATATTAATTAATAGTGATACATGGAAATATCTGCATAAAAGAAAAACTATGCACATACCAAATTGGTAGGTGTTAGAGGTCTGCAGTAGTAAATTTGATTTTATTTGATTTTATAAATTTGTAACTTTTAATTTTATTATAACTTTATAAAATGTAATTTTTTTTTTGTAACAATTACATTTTATTATAACTTTGTAAAATGTAATTTTCTTTTAGGAACCAATTCCGTAACAAACGCCAAACGGTAGGGACCAAATCTGTAATTTACTCTCTCTCTCTCTCTCTCTCTCTATATATATATATATATATATATGATTAGAGACTTCCAACATATCGTTCACTTCTTCTTCTTCTTCATGTATATCTCTCTCTAAAAATCTTTCAAACTTCTCTCTATATTTGCTCTCAATCCATTGAAGTAATCGACGAATCAGTTATATATTCTGAATCTACACTGGATGACAATGCCTGAAATAGGTGTCTTGATTGCTTCAAAATATAATGTGATATTACATGTTATAAGTATGACCGACAGTGGGACGTACTTGCCGCTTAGGTCCACTCCGCCAGTGTGGTATGAACATATTGTTTTTACAATTGGGTACGTTAATGGTAACCATTAAGTGAAATTAGATATGACAGAAGTATACCCGTTTTCGCAAATTGTATGATATTTTTTCCATTACAGTTATCCGTGTGTTGCTGGATGGGCTACCCCGTATTCAGAGCGAATAAAAAATTACTTGCAGCTTTTACGTGTTAATTGTACTGCGGATAATGTTATTTTAGAATAATCTAATGTAATATAGATTACGTTTTATTTTTATAATTATAAAAAATTAGTAATATTTATATTTATAAATATTTATTTTATTTTAAATTAAACCAAAAAGTAAAAAAAAACTTTTAAAATTATATAATACAAATAAATAAAAATATATAATAAATAAATAAAGAAAAAGAAAAAAGAAAAGAAAAGACAACAAAAGGACAAAAAAAACACAATTATTGCACCAATCATTTTTGTGCAAATAACAACAAAAAAAAAGGGTGTTGCTATATGCACCCTAGTCTAGGGTGCATATGGTGTAACTGGATCGGAAAACTTTGCACTCATTATCCCTTTCCTTCTCACAACCTCCCTAGACTAGGGTGTAGTTAGAATCACCCAAAAAAAATGGGGAGGGTAAATGTACTTTTGTTTTTGCTAAATACACCAAAATCATTGAAAAATGATTATGTTTTTTGTTTTTTTTTGTTTTTTCGTTCTTTTGTTGTCTTTTTTATTTTATTTTATTTTTTTTATATATTTTTGTTTATATATTTTTATTATATATTTTTGTTTTGATTTAAAAATAAATAAATATTTATAAATATAAATATTACTAATTTTTTTTAATTATATAATTATAAAAATAAAACATAAATATTGCGATTTAACATATAAATAGAACATAAAATAATCTATATTACATTCGATTATTCTAAAATAACATTATCCGTAGTACAATTAACACGTAAAAACTTCATGTGTAATATATTAATATATATATATATATATATATATATATATATGTATGTATGTATAAAGAGTTTAGGTTAATGATAGTTTTAACCCATAACTATCTTTAGTTGTCATTTTTATTTACGTTTTAATTCGGGTAAAAATAATTATATGTTTTTAAAAAAAAACTTGAGTCTTACAGAGTAAATTACAGATTTTGTCCCTAACGTTTAGCATTTGTTACGGAATTGGACCCTAAAAGAAAAATACATTTTACAAAGTTATGATAAAATGTAATTGTTACAAAAAGAAAATTATATTTTACAAAGTTATAACAAAATCAAAAGTTACAAATTTATAAAATAAAATAAAATCAAAAGTTATAAATTTATAGAATAAAATAAAATCAAAAGTTACAAATTTATAAATTTATAAAATCAAAACACACACACATATATACATATATATATATATATATATAAAGATAAAGATAATAATAATAATGATGATGATGATTTGATTATTTGAACCTTTATGATTAGATCGGAAAAAAAAAGTCACTATTTACATTTTTTTGGTGCAAATAGAACAAAAAAAAATATGTGCAAATACCTTCCCCTTTTAAAAATAAATAAAAACAAACAACCCACAAAAAGAAGAGGGGATGATGACATGATGTGGATGGTACTACAAA
Source organism: Arctium lappa (assembly GCA_023525745.1). Lineage (NCBI taxonomy): Eukaryota > Viridiplantae > Streptophyta > Magnoliopsida > Asterales > Asteraceae > Arctium > Arctium lappa. The sequence goes on along the minus strand of CM042056.1, from coordinate 10,945,332 downwards.
GAAAGAGTGATTCTTTCTGGTGGACTATAGCTAAGCTTGACTTCTAATCCAATAAGATTCTGACACGTGTATGTATGTGATAGGAACCACGTACGTCAGTAATTTACCACCTCATCATTTTATTTGAGCCTATTACAAAAATGTCCCTTGGGCTATCATCATTGTATGACAAAAAAAACTAGTTTATAAGCTAGTTTTTCTTTTGTACATGTTTGAATAACCATAAACTATCTTATGAGATAGCTTATTAAAAAACTATTTATAATAGCGTTTTAAAATGTTAGCTTATCAGTTACCAGCTAGCTTACCATGAAAAGTTTATTTTGTTAAAAATCATATTTGTAATTTTTAGTTGTTACCGAAGGTACACATGGGTCGTTGTGAATTAATACAACACAAATACAATACAAAACCCAACATTTTTGGGAAACAAATAGATACAGAAGGAGCAGTTGCAAATCTCTGGATATAGAACATAAATAACATGAAGAAGATAAAGAACTTCAACACCAAATATTGCATATATTCATTATAAAAGGTCATATATATACATATAAAACCCTACCATCAAACATGTCAAATCAGATTGCCCCCTGCCTTGAAAGAATTCACACGCAACACTAAAATCAGACCACTAAATTTACAATGGTTTCTCAAAATACTAACATCATGAACAAGAAAAAAAATGAAGTCAAAGGAGACGAGTTGTCAGTGGGCTCATCTCCGGAGCTTGGAGCAAGAACCTCTGATAGAATCATTTCACTCTGTCGTGCAGTGATATGCTCTTCATTTTCATCTTCGTCTTCAAAGCTCAATAACGCATCAATATTTGTTGAATCTTCATTCATAACTCTAGGGTTATCCATGCCTTTTTGCACCAATATAGTTTCAATGAAATAAGGCGCGCCTATGTTGAGACTTTTTTTCTTAAGTACGATATGTTGAATCTTATGCAGACTTTTAACGAGAAATCAAAGATGGCGGATATGATGGTTGATTTCTCTTAGATGGTTTGGAGGGTATTTTGGACAATGGGTTTGTATAGTTTGATGAAATTGGAATACAAGGTCCACGGAAGGGATGGAAGAATCATGTGGATGAGGGAGGTTGGGAAAAGATTAGAGAGTCAAATGGAATGTGTCCAAAATGCCCTCATGTGCAGGGCACGTGGGGAATTAAACAGAAGAATTTAGTGTATGTTAGGGACAACGAAGAATTCCACTAAGAAAAATGCAAATCATAGCATCTTTTGTAAACACTATGGGCAAAAGCAAAGTTTTTGTAAACCATATAGACATTTTTTGTAATTTACTATTGGTTTTAAGCTAAATCTTGAATAATATTTGATAGGTTCGAACTTGATTTGAGATCCTCCCAAGTAACTTAAAAATATAACTAGATCCACACATATTTAGCTCGATTAGAGAACTTCAATAGTTTAAAATATGTTTTTGAACTATTTTTTTATGAAGGAATCTTGCTCTGAACTCATCCCAAAACTAATAGCATATGCATGAGGAATGAAAAGCTCGTTAATATCGTGTTATATTTAAATTGATTTTATGTGATTCACAAGGCGAATCAAGATCATAAGATTTAATATATCATTACTTATAAACATTTACTGAAGTCGGTGAAAGCCTCAGCCCTAGACACATCTAGAGTCCAGACCTTGAAATACAACTTAAATCTCATCCATTTGTATTTTACAGCATTGTTAGATCAATTTAATAAGAACGATTATTATTATCTTTCGAATTTATCATGTTTTTACAATATCAAATATATTACAACAATTAATAAATGTTTTTCCTCTTAGAGGATGCAACTGATATGATGATTATCCTCTTTGACGTTATTAAATGAATAAAAAACAAGAAAAGTGAAATTTGGCAACCTTTTCTTTTAAATTTTTATAATTACATCACCATTATGCAATTTCTTTATGAAAAAAACATGAAACGACATCACCAAGTTTCCATACGAATCAAGAATTTTCAAGGTGCATTAATTTTACCTATTATTTGTTTTTAACTTTTTGATGGAATCACTTATTTGGTCGAGGGTCTGGTCCACCAAATTGTCCAAATATATTATATAGAAACAGTTTATTAGACTTGGAATCATATGAGACCAGACTGTTTTCGTGAGACCACATAAATAACACTGAACCTTCATAACGAAACACTTGTGAATGTTTACTTACCTTCACAAGTGTTTTGTTGTGAAGGTTCGGTGTTTTTTGTAACTTTACAATGTTTTACTGTGAAGTTTCAATGTTATTTTATGGTCTCGCATGTCTCATAAAAAAAAGGTTGGGTTCACGTGAACCCAACCCTAATTTATTATACTAATTCTAACCACACATAAAAAGCTATATTGATTTACATATGAAAGAAAAACAATATATTTATATCTAAGTTTTCATGTAGATATAAAAGATATAAAAATATTCTAACTTTTTCTTCAAAAAATATATTCGAACTTGTCTTCAAGTCCTTATAAGTAATAATCTTTTCACATTAAAAACCTTAAATTGGAAATATTTTAAAGTATAAATATTAATTTATTGAGTTTTGCATTTAATTATTGTGCTCGTCATTGTTAATTTTTATATAATGACTATATAGAGTTGGACTCCTGTAACAAATCTCATTTTTGTAAAAAGCATGAAAAATGTAATAGCCATATAAGATAATGTGCATTCACATGTACCCTTATATTGCGTAAAGTCATATGAAGGTAACCTGTTAGAAACTGGTGAAGATACACATTCATTAACGTTCACCACTTTAACAAAATTTACGTAACATAACCCAACATAAGGGTATCATCATCACATCTTACGTGGAAGTCAGTTTCATATATTACTTCTTAGATAAGACAATACATGTGAAAACTAGATCTGTAAAAATCAATCAAAACCAAAGTTTAATTTTAAGCAAGTTATGACATTTTCTCCTTATATTCTCACTTTGAAAAACATCATTGATGTTCTTTTGTTTTCTGAAGAAACTCATATTATTTTTTATTTATTTATTAAATATAATATGAGTGTGGTCCACAACACAAAAAACATACATGTATATATATTTATTATAGTTGAGTTTGAGGTGTATAAAATGCTAAATTGGCACAAGGAAACAATTGTGAGTTAATGGGCCATAGGGCCCACTGGGCCAAGTCATAATGCTATCCAGGCTGGGCTTATTTCTGATTGCCAGCTACTCAACGTCATTATTGTGGGACATGCATGTTACACTTTTAAAGTCCAAATAAAAATTTTATTTTTAGTAATATCATTTTGTTTTCTTCTTCCTTATAGCATTAATTTCTATCTATTTACTTAACTATAATTGTACCCTTGCAATAGAGCGGGTTTCTGAAATCTAGAACTCGAACCCTCGATCATTATTCATTTAATCATTATATCAATAGTTATTTTATTTTTCGATTTTGAGAAACCTAGATTTAAAACAAATATATATTTTAGTTTAGTTTAATTATGGTTTTTTATAAAAAATAATAATAAAGTATTTTGTTACGAGTCAAAAAATGTTTAATTTAAATGATAATTATATTTAAGATATTTTATATTTAAAATTAAAAAGATAACATACTTCAATAAAAAATAAAAATAAGGTGTTTTATCTCGAATTTTCTTATATTTATCGGTTAGTTATATCAATAATTAAAAATTTTAGATATTTTAGAAAATAAAAATAAGTGTTTATCTGCAGTTAGTTACACGAATTCAAACATTGAACTTTTATAAACTGTACTTATGTTTAATCAATTTGTACTTTTGGATTTTAAGTAATATTATTAATAAGTGGTACCTAATGCATAAAAATTAGTTTTTAAGAGTTTAGCTTAAATGTTTTATAATATAGATATATTAGTTAAAATTCAAAATTACAAGTTAATGAAACATAATTATAACTTATTAAAGTCCCATGTTTTTATTTGTATAACTAACTGCAAATAAACATATTAAAAACAGGATAAACACTATGAGATAAATACCTATTTTATTTTTTATTAAAATATATTTATTAGATCAATGCATGTTTTTATAATATAGTATAGATATATTAGTTATGAGATTATAACTAATATAGATTTAGATATATTAAGAGCAAATCATAAAATAAAAAATACATATTTATAATATTAATATTGATCAAATCGTCCAATAAATATAAAAAAATATTGATAATAGTAGATAATATTGATCAAATCGTCCATTAAATATAAAAAACAAATATTTATATTAATAAATGAGTATTAATTCCACAAATAGATGATGATGTGAGATATTGTGCTTGGATAAGTTGTACCAAGACATTATGAAATTGTAAATTAAGTAATTGATTTTAATTAGTTGTATTTTGTGCTTAAAATATTGTAATTAAGAGTTTTTTTTATGTCTCTTTTATAATATAGTATAGATAAATAGTTGAGTTTTGGGTATATCATTTTTTAAATACTTTCAATTTTAATTGTATAATAGAAAAAAATAAAGTATTATTCTAATCATATTTTTGTAATAATACTAATTAACAAACTAATTATTTATATAATAAGAAAATGTTGATCATAAAGGTTATAACTTTATTAGCAATTTAAGAAACTTCCATATTAAATGTTTATAAAGGAGAAATAATATTTTGTTCCATGTTTAAAATATTTAAATAATATAATTAATGATATAATCTCTAAAGCAAATAATCTGTAGGAGATTAATATAATTTTCATTTTAGAGATTTTAAGTTTTGCTTCTTTATTAAACAAGGTAGCCTATATTTATTCTTTTAGAAAAGTAATATTACTTTAAATAACAAATTAATTCAAGAAAACGAATTGTTAGCTTTTTCTAAAAAAAGATAAAACATGACATCGAAAGGTAAAGAAATAGGTGGATATTGTTGTAGTTTGATCTAAATATATTCCCCCTAGAAAAACAAATGAGATTTATCGGGTAAGATTATAGTTAATCGGAACAACATTATGTGCAATAATTAATCCCGTAACCGGGTAAAAGTCGTCACCCTCACTTACCGGGTAAGACTCTCGGTCTTTGTTATGGTTCTTACAGGGTAAAATTCTACGTCCTTGCCATGTACATCCGGTAAGATAATTAACCGGGTAAGCGTTTGGTAAACGACCATTTACTCGGTTTATTAATATCAATATATCTGATCCAAACCCACAAATGATCACCTCTACTTTCAGCCACCTAAGCAGAAAGCCGGAAACCTCATCTTGCTAGAATAAACATTCCATCAAACGTTGAACGTTGTTGCGCAGGCTATTTGCACATCTGTAACACCTTAAAATTTTGATTAAATTTAAAATTTGAAAATTTTGGCAATGTGACGTTTATAATTTTAAAGGAATTTAAACCTGGAGAAATCACATAACATTTGACATTTATAAAAGTAATCACCCAAAAAAGGGAAGGAGTATAAGCATTTACAATTTGGAATAATAACGGAAACAATAATCGACCACCTACTAATCTAAACCATTTTAGCTTAGATTACAAATCGGGTGTCGTCATCATTCCCCAAAAGGTATCATCAAATGCTATGCATGCCCTATGTCCCAAAAGTTGCTATAATCCAAAAGATCATCCACGACGGGACTCAACCCTCCTATCAAGGCTTCGCCACCCCACCGCTAAAAAAAACCTGATATACACATCAATTTAGAAAAAGTTTTAGGCTTGGAGCCTAGTGAGAACAACCGGTATTTATAAGATTAAAAGAGACAAGGCAAGATCAATGCGTTTAAAGAATCGACACCAACAATAATATTTATTTGGATTTCCAACGCTTCATTTCCCTTATGCAAGACAGGGGAGACTTGTTCCACCATAAGTTGTAACGGAACAAAAAGGTATGCCACAACACATATGGTACACATGTCAATGATGGATATTTATCGACATCAACTCTATCCAAGTCTTTAGCCGTTTGAACATCAACTCTATCCAAGTCTTTAATTCAACATGAACATGGGTTCAACTCTATCCAAATCTTTAGCCGAAAGAATTCCTAGTTCAACCCTATCCAATCTCAACACCCTAGATGTGTCGTAAACCTTTAATTTGCTTTTAGCAACAAACTCAAGCACGCAAGTCACATAAACTATGTTACCAATATGAGGCAAACCCAACCATTTAGCATGTTATTCCATTTTACATTAACATAACTTGGTCATATGTGGGGTGAGCATGGGACTAGTACCGTACCGAACCGGTATCGTACCGAAAATTCCCGATACCGAAAATGTGGAAAACTCAATACCGAATACCGTACCGATTAGACCGGTACCGGTAACACTAACGATATTTCGGTACTAGTACCCTATCAACACCGAACCGATTACCGATTATAGGAAAAATATGAAACCGATTACCGTACCGAAATACATGGGACGGTCCGGGATCGGTACCAGGACGGTACCAGTTCGGTATCAGGATTTGGGACTCCTTGCTCACCCCTAGTCATATGTAAAACATGTTTTAATATCATTCAATATGCCTTTGACATCAAGAGAAACATTAAACACCCAAGCTTATTTCCATCACACTTGACCCATTTATATCATAACACACATTTTAAATCCCAAATTTCCATGTAACTAAAAGCAATCATTGTTTACAAGTTTTCAACCATTTCATGTCATCATTTCTCAAAATATCTTAATTTTGTCAAAGCCCTAGTTTTGACCTAACAAGTCAAGTTACCCAAATAAAAGTAAAATGGTGTAAAAGTTTCAAGGACCATAAATAGAAGGTTTTCAATGTGTATATAGTTTTAGAAAGATAAGGGTGAACTCACAATGTTGGGTTTTGATAAAAACCCAAAACCCTAAAATCTTATCTTGAAGGAGGTGACAATGGAGATGATGGTCAAATGATCCTAGCTTTCCAAACTTGATAGTGATTATGCCCATAACGTAGTCGCCTTGCACAATCGCCCGCTTGGGGGAAGCCACGGTACCAACCCTGCGACTATGACCATGCGACAGTGACCCGGGCACTATCGCGCCATCTGTACCGAGACCCACACCCATGTCGCGACTTTGACATCGCGACTTTGACACTCGGCGACAGTTACCATGTCAAGGTCGCATGACACTATCGCCCCAGACCTTTCGGGCTCCAAATTTCTATTTTTGCAACAAACTTGATCCCCAATGTATACGATTAATTTACCATGAAAAAATAAAACACTTAAATATGGTACATGAGGGCGATCAAAGGGCAGAATTAAAATTGGTTTACCGAAATGTCCGGGTGTTGCAACATCTACCTTTGACAGCGAAAGTAGAAAAGGCTAAAATAAAATTTTGTCAAACAAGCTCAGTATATCCTACACAGTAATAAGATATGAAACAATAGAATCCATGCAGACCTTGCCTCCACCCAATGGGTAAAGATGTTTCTGAAAGTAGGAAATGCTAAAAGCCACACAAGGAGGCATTAAGCCACAAATATCATGCAAACCCAACTCTTAATCATCACTTGATAAGTTTAAACATTTGACCAAAGTGTTTAACCCTCCTTGTCTTGTTTCTGCATAACTCCATTCCATTGATGCAATGCAACATGGCTTCCTTCTTGTTTCTTTCGTTATGGCTCCACAAAACGGGTTTTGACCCAATTTTGTAAATGAATCCACAAAAGCTGCAGGCCACGATCACCTCTTGATGATCCTGTTTCGATGAGATGAAAAAAAAAATGACCATATAAATTTGTTATTGCAACATTAACAAAACACCCAATGCATCAATATACAAGAGTGAGTTTTTAAGTAATTAATGGATAAAGTTGTTTGTGTGAATAAATTTGTCTGTATAGATCGAGAGTGAGTTTTTAATTGGGAGGGACAGGTTTGGAAACACTTGGCTTTTTGTATAATGCTCCCCTTAGAAGCTTACTGAATAAGTCACTGTCTATATCATTAAACCACTACTAAACACTCATGTATAGCTAACCGAATAAGTTGTGAGTCTCATTAATCTCATTAAGCTGCTAACAAACAAACTCTAGCTTTGATGAAGCTATGTCTTAATTTTCACTCCCTCGTGGGACCCACAAAAATAATCCGGTAGATGGTACATACAAACAAAAAAAAACCAATAATCTTTGCTTATTTCTAAGCGGTTAAGTGTCGAGGTGAGAAAATGGTACTTACACAATTTCAGCATGGTTATGCCCGAGAATCACATAAAACACCAGCCATTTCTAGAGGGCCTACGGTAATAAAATGACGAAGATGATCATTAAAATAATATAACTTTCGTGTTTTTTGTAACGACATCAACTTCACAGTTCACAAGAAGCATCACCTGATAACAATCTAGCATTTCGGCCTCGTTCATAGGCAGCATCACTGGATCCCCATATTGACCAATTTACTACCACATCAACTGTGCACACAAACCCATCAAGACAACAACAACATAAAAAAAAAAACACTTTTTAGCTTTCATCTTGATAGCAATGACATCATTTCAAGTGGGAAGGTTTGACCGTTTGAAAAGTTCCCAAACCACCATTTGCCGTTTGGTTATCAAAAAGGGGTTAGACCACGAACACCCCTAATTTCAACATGGTATTTTTTGACAATTTTCATTTGCATATCACAATCACATCAATCAAAAATCAATTTAGAAATAGAAAATGTATGATTAGAATATGTAAAAACATCACCTGGAACCAGGCAAAACTGCACACAGAAATCTGCTTGTTGCAGCAAGTTGCCGCTGACTGATGCAAGAGTGTTCCATTAGTTTCGACAGTTACATCACTTCAAGATTGTTGCTACCCTTTGACGAAAACTGTAGAGTTGTGCTTTTGGTGATCCAAGCAGTCAACTCTGGCTGGTTTTCAAAAGGTTTGAGGGGATACAGACTTCCATCCTCGAGTTGCACCCCATAAACGAATGGGAGTCTAAGTGAGAGGAAACTCTCTGGCGGCAAAATCACTGGACATCCAAGGCTGAACTGCAGTTTCCGTTCACGCTCAGGGACAGATGGAGGTAGGCACGACATCTAAACATATTATTAAGAGGCGATTAATTAATTGAAAAAAAAAAAGAGAGAATATACTTTAAACAGAAAACAAGAGATGAATCGGCTCCATCAAAAAGCTTTGTGATCCTGCGCATATGATAGAACCCGAGCTGAGTGCTCATTTCAGAGCCTAGCTCAAGCCTAGTATATTTCATGCATCAGGCTCAATATCCATGGAGCCTATACGAGCTGTAGCATATCTTGTATTTATTTAGTCCACTAGTCTCTTGAAGACTATTGTGTAATTTTTTATTTATTGGTAACTTTATGTTAAAACTCTATAGTTAACTTTGCACGAGCCCATGTGAATCGAACCAAGCCTCAATCTTATATGAGCCTATACAAGTCCATAGGAACAAAGCTTAAATGAATCGAGCCAAGGTTCAAGCTTATACAAGCCTATACTAGCCCATAATAACTGAGCCTCTATGAGCCGAGCCAAGTGTCAAGGCTCGAATTTTCAAGTTTGGGGGCACCAAGCAGCGCTTCCGCAAGAAGGCATTCACCAACGAGCTGAGCCTCAACCCTAGCAAGCACAGGCTCAACTAAGCTCAAATACACCCGTAACATAACAAGTCATTTAACATAAACTAATTTGTAATCATAGCAATTTCAGTAGCAACAGATGATTAATTTCATCTTTTCCTTTAAACCCTTGATGATAACACATACAAGTAGATGAAGGATTTAAGAGGTACCTCAAATTGAATAACTGGACATGCAGCCAATACTGTTGGGAAGGGTGGTGTGACCTGCACATAGATGATGGTATTCCACAAGAGTTATTATATAATTATATGAATATATCCCAGGAAAAAAATTATATTCAATCAGCCCCAAATCGGTAACACAAACAGCGGAACATAAGCATGTTTGAGAAACTGCACCAAGACTACAAAAGCTCATGGAGTCAGTCCCTAACTCTCGTATACATAAATAAACCATGTTGTTTAGAGTACTCCTATGCCATTAATGTCATAAGTCAATTAACACATGAATGAAACAAGAAAAGAACGACAGACTTATCAGGAATCAACTAAAAATCATGACAGAATGAATTGTGCAAGTTTCTGTCACTCAGAGACATGAATCATCTAACCTCATTGCAATAATTCAACCATAACCTCGTTGGTTGCTTGTAACCAACAAAATCAAAGAAAAAAAATACAGATATAAATGAAAATCAAATGAGTACGTGAAGGAATCAAGGCCCATTAAGTGATTAAACAGAAACATAGTAATAATAAAAAAACCTTACCAGAAAGATTCTCTGGAGCTGTGATATTGTGCCAGCAAATTGAGCATTTGGCGGGTCGGTTTTACTCTTATGGATCTGGCAATGTGGGCAATTTAAGTATAATGGCAAATTTCTATTGAGTAGAGGAAAAACGCCATTGCTGTCATCATCAAGAGTTGTTGACTGAAGACTTCCTTCAATGTCTTTCATGTAATCACTTTTCATGAGACCATTTTGTTCTTTTCGTGATCGAGATACGTGCAACATTGCATCCAGTCCTTGATTACCATTTGCCGCAACTTCTTTTAACTTTCCCGGATGTCTGACCTTATTCCCAGCAGCATTAACCATCCTATTCGAGTGTCGATGGACTTTACCATGGCCACCATGCTTACCCATCTTTGAAAGATCTACCCCTTTACGGTCAGAATTTTCAACAGATGAATGAAGATGAGATTCTTCCTCAACTGCATAAATCGAGCCAAGCCCTTTGAGATGCTCGGGTGTCAATATGAATCGGTGTCCACAAGGACATTCATGCTCAAATCCAATATAAACTAGCACCTGATTTAAAGAAGCACGCAGGTTGGTGTGCTCCCTAATGTTCATGGTTATTAAATTATTAGTACTACCTAACTTCAAAAATGGATTACCGTTAGCATTCCCATTTCCATCCACGGTCTCATGAACAGACGAAATATTTTCAACCTTTTTAGATCCCTGATTACCATTGGTGTCATGCAGTTTCACCATGCTTGTTTCTCCAGCATGCTTTTCCTTGGTAACATTTTCCGAAGTCAATGAAGCTTTCTTCTTTGATTGAAGTGGAGGGAACCCAGAACTTGTAGATGCTGATCCAGCGACAACCTCAGAGAAAGGTTTTTTCATCGTAAAACTGGGAAGAACTCTAGCAGAATTACTTTTGTTGTCATCAAAATTATTGGCTTTACCGTGCATTTCCACCCCGTTATGTAATTCTCCTGGAGCAAGGCCTCCTTTCTCTACCTTTGCATCAGGAACAGCTTCAACCCTCGAATCATTACTTGATTCATTCATAGAATAACCATGTAAAATACTAGTGGGTTCCTTATGTTTTTCAAGAAAAAATTTCCACTTAAGAAGAAACTTCTCTGTAGAAGAAAACCCGCTTTGAAGTAGACCTTTCGAAGGTTGATAGTACCTTGATCCCCCAATTCGGATTAAACTCCAAGATGACGATTGAATAGGGCCTTCAGTATTGCCTTTTGGTAAATGAAGGGTGGGAAGAAGCTTGTCACACTCTGGGTAACAATTAAAAGTCACATTAGCCGTTTCAAAATCAAAAGGATCTGAACGCAGTTTCCTTGATCGACCACAAGCACATGCATGAAGAAACACGAAACCACTAGAATGTGGTTTGATATCATTGCTTGGTAATGAATCCTCGGTTTTCAAGTCATGTCTTTGGTGAATGCATGATTTTCCTGTCAAACTAACTGCATCACACAGTTGCCTACCAGAAATCCAAATAGATGTGCACTCATCCTCCAATTTTTTCAAATAATGTTGCACGGCTGGTCCTTTGACCATTGACTTAAAAGAAGACAGTGCTTTCCCCAAGTGTGCCTCATGTTGGGATGTCGGATAACATGCCGGCAAATCATTTAAGTAAACATCTTTAGCAACCGGTAGGGCTCTTTGGCACCACGAAATCGAAAATTTAGTGTTGAGTCCTCTGCTGCTATCCAAATATGTCGCTGCAAGTTCTAGAGGGTCGCTGACTTTTGAAGGACTGCCTTCAATTGTTGGCGAAACATTATTCCGTTGTCTGGATCTTCTTTTGCTTTGTTCAGGCTCGGGTTCAGGTAGGAACCCAGGTTTAGCAGAAAGAAGCCCATGTAAAATAGTTTGACTGGAAGACAACCAGACATCAAGACTTGGAAGTTCAGGAGTTGCACAAGGCCTTCCAGAAGCTACAGATGCGGCGGCAGCGGCGGCTGCTACAGCCACCATTCCAACACCGGCAGCTGAGACACTGCTCGCGTTTGAAACCATATTCCCTCGACCTCTTAAGATATCACATTGCCTGTAAATAAACTCTTTTACAGAAAGAATATCCTCTTTATTCGAACTCTGGCTATGATTCTCAAGTAGAAGTGAATCTGAGGTCGATATACCGTTGAGAACATTTTCCACAATGCTAGTGGCAAACTCCAAGGATTCACCTGTCTGGTTCGACAATCTGTCGAGAAGCAAAACAGCTTTAGACGCATCAAGTGAAAACAAAGGCGCCGGACTTGAAACGGCCCCACTTCTTGAACCTGGAGGGCCGGTCTCAGAACCTGAAAGTACTCGACATTTTTTAATTGAAAACCGGATCTGTGCCTCAAGAGACGATTGCAATTTCTTCTTGAGACCACCTTCAGATTTTGTGACAGGGCGTGATAGCACAACTATTGAACCAGACCCTTTCACCGGCAAAGTAGGCCTACCTAAACTATTCAAAGATGAAGACTGATTTGATGATGTGGACTCTGCTGGCTCATCTGGGTGAGAACCAGGGTCAAAGATATCATCAAGAAAAACGAAAAGTATAACCGGAGTACACTTTCCAGGAAAGAAAGATGTGTATGAACCTAAACCTGACATTAATGTAATTGACGAAGCGTTACGACTCATGGCGGGACCACTTTTACCAGGAGATCGATTTTTAGAAGGTCCTCCTGATGGAGAAGTTCGTGAAGAAGGCGATGTATGTGACCTTGATGTCGTGGGTTGTAGTGTCTGTGATTTAATAAATGGAAACATCGCATATTTAGCCCCTTGTAGCACTCGGAACTTTTTCAACATCTGAACATCAAAGTGTGAGCCCTCCTGCATAAATATGACCACATGGCAAACCTGCATTTAAGATGGCAATGAGTCAATGACCAAAATGAGTAGAATTGCCCAAGATTAATGTGAACTTTCTACACATTCACCAAGATATTCAATTTTGGTTAAGGTGGCAGAAACTTATTTGTCACTCCTCGTATATGAAGCATAAAAAAATTCAAAGTTCCACACAAGGTTCTATATTGCGTGAGGGGTGGCGTGGCGTGACGACAAGGTCAAGCATCAAGCCTTACACGGCACAGTGAGGACGTGACATTTTTCATGGTGTGACATAAGGCGGCATATTTGTATGTCATATATAGAATTATATATATAAATATATGTTTTCTATATTCAATGAAATAATGATATTAAAAATCTAAACTCATATTAGACGAAAAATCATATATATTAGTATTATATAAATAGTCTTTGATTAAATATGTAAAATAGAACTTGGAAAGGCAATTTTACAACTTCGTTTTAATCGTAAGTCCATGACGTGTGTGAATATGTGAAATTGTGAGTAACGTGATTAGGCAAATCTATAAACGTGTAAAATCTAAAGTGAAAAGTGTAAAAACACAAAAGCTAAAAAAAAATTTAAAAACATTTTTTTAAAAAAGTCACGCCTTGTAAAAAACGCACACCGTGGCGTGAGTTACGCCTTACAGAAACGCTATGGGCCTTATTGTAACGGCAAAGACGCATCTTACGCCATAACGGTCATGGCGTCTGCGCCTTTTAGAACCCTGGTTCCACATCACTTCAACTTTTTCTTGTGTTGGTACATGGAAATGGATTCATGAAGAATCTGACACATTTATCTTCCTTCTTTCACAATGTTAGCAGTAATCATAACAATCGTTCACATCTGGGGATTCTCCCTCAGTGCCGCACATTTATTCAACAATGGTCAAAGGTAAGAAGCAAGCATTGAATGTAAACGTTGGCCGTAAAGTACTCCCACGTCAAGACTCAAGAATTAAGTGACCTACTTAGCATTGAATGTAAACATTGGTCGTAAATACTCCCACATCAAGACTCAAGAATTAAGTGACCTACTTTCCTTCTTAATTTGTTGTCTACAAATGGCATGTTCCCATTTTTGCAATATGCATGCATGTAACTTTTTCACTTTATAAGCTGCTCCACCATTATAACACCGTTTGATAAGTGTAGTCGTATCAAGTTAAGTCCTTGATATGTAGCCAATCTCAATAACTCATGTCAGACTTGTTGAAGTAAGTTTAAAAGGTGAGTTACAAGATATAAGAACAAAACAAAGCTTAATCGTGTTCACAAACACAATTATGCAAATGGTGTTCCTTCATGCTTTCATTTTCAGAAAATTCTTGTACTTAGACCGTCTACATCTTCTTACTTTATTGCGACACTGCCAACACATGCTAGATTTTTACTAGTTTATTTCTCTAAAAGCTTCAACATGGTACGATTCTCCGCTTCTCACTTATGAGCACCAAAAGATCCACATTGGGGATATCTAAACCATCTCAAAAAAATGTTCCCTCATTTTCTCCGTATATTTGAACTTCTCCTGAATATCCTGGTTACTAATCATATCCAACCTTATGTGACCAAATATCCACCTTAGCATTCACATTTTTTGCTATACCAATCCTGTAAAATGTTAGTCTCTGTGTCACCCTAACCCATGTAGCATGCCCCAGATCATGGTGACAACGATAATGTTGCTCTCAAGAAAAGAAACCCAAGTTTTTAACTAGTCTTGGCCAATACAAGCATATATTCTAGGATGATATTCTCAACACCCTATTTATTGTTTCGTCTATTGACATGTATACGCAAAGATAAGAAGACATGGTACTTTGTCATGTGGGTTCTCTTTGAGCCCATTCCTGACCAAAACCCTTTCCAATTTTATCTTTCTTATGGCTTCCTGTACTTATCACACTCTAATTCTACGTAAAAAAAAAAAAAGTGAAAAACCTTTTATTACTGTCATCAAGAGATGCTCATAGACCTTCCTCACACATTCTCCCCAATTATCAAAGTAATATCTTATTATCTCCATCTTTCTTTAACCTCGGTTTCAAACTTTTGATTTTGGATCTTGCTACTGATGCATCTAATGTCGTTAAGATCTCTAGTGTTTCATCTACTACCAAGCTAGCAAATAACTAATCATACACAAAAAACAATAGTTGCAATAAACACAAAGACGAACACAGTATTTTTGTGATCCAGCCATTTACCTATTCTTGTTATAGATTTCTGTATAATCATCAATAACTCAAAGAACAAACAGCCTTGCTCCTTCTATAATAGGAATTCAGACAAAACAGAATATATGATAGAGAAATTATCTAGAATAACGATTTTCAACAGTTTTCATATGGCATTATTGTGTTGTCCATAACCAAAAAAATAGATGTCAACATTTCTCTATTTTGATTATGATCACATACAATCCTACGTATAATTCACCAGCTTTACCTAAATCTGAGTGATAACACTCTTTACAACTCAATTGTAGCCACTCATCCAGCATTATAAGGTTCAATTTAACCAAATGACATATGAACAGAACCAAACAACAATTTCAAAATACTAATGCAACATTCAAGCCATAGATAAAGCAAATAAACAAAATTAAGCAGAGAATGATTCAATTTAGGAAAAAAAACAAACTCACAGAAAACATAAACAGCATCCCTTGAAGATCCCCAAACTCCTGCTTTTCAAAAACCGAATCAAAACCACTCGGAACCTCCGAAAACCCTTCCATCACGGGACACTTTGTAGAACAAAGCTGCAAATACAAAACACCTTTCGCCTCTTCATGATAATAACTAATTCGTCTTTGCTCAAACCAATCCTTGACCTCCTCGCTCACGATCTCCCCTGTTTTCTCAAACCCCAATGCCACGTCAGCATTCCCGGAGCCAAAAACATTGGCATCTATAATCCGGTTGATTAATTGACTCACATCTCCTTTGCGCCGTCCGACGAAGCCGACCACGACGACGCCGTTTTGTCGGAATGTTGTTGAAGGTGGAGGAGGAAGAGGTGGAAGAGACGACGGGGGCGGTGGTTGGTGGATGGTGGGGGGCGGTGGTGGTGGAAGAGTGGTGGCGGAGGGAGGAGTAGATGATGGAGGACGGATTAGAACACGCATAGGGGAGCGATTTGGTGCCGCCATGGGAGAGTTGAAGGTGGGGTTTGAACTGGGCTCTATTTCTTCTTCTTTTTGGGGAGAAACTCCATTGAAATTGAAGAAATAACATCAATTGGATGGTCCTTTTTCAAAACAAAAAGAAAGTACAAGGGTTAGATTGAAACTTTTAAGATAGCAATCTAACTTAATCACAAAAGTAGTCCCTAATGATTTTATTAATTGGTATGTTTGGTCCTTGTTGAAACTTTCATATATCAAATCCCAATTTATTGGTTCAGGTTGATTTTTTTATGGTTAAAAATTCAGATTTTAACGAGGATATGTAAAGTTGATGTTAACGAATTTGATTTTTTTACTTTGAATTCTCAGGAAGAAATATATCCAATCAGAACAAATGTCCCAAACATCTTGGAAGTGTGTTTCATCGGGATCTCATTAGTTTGTAAAAATATCATTCTTTAAACCGTCATTATTGTTAATGTAAATTATAAAATAATCCTTAAGGTTTAAGAAAACTCTTGTCAGGGCCAAGATCGTTAGCTGTTACCAACAAGTGAGGGTCGATTTGGCACTTTTGCTTGTTTTTTAAATAGTGTACGAGTTCTTAAAACATATGTACAACTTGTTAAACATGCCCCCTAATATGAGTCCAGCATCTTCATCACCCCCCCCCCCCAACTAATTCCTGGTATTGGCAACTTTCCCGCTCTATTCTACTCTAGTAATTGCGACCCCTCCCCCATAGTTTATTGTGGTTAGTATGCATAACAAGCTAACTCAAATCAATCTATGTCGTCTGCTTAAAAACCCAACTCAAATATGCAATTTGTAGCCTCTGAAATCGAAAAGGAGATACATGTTTCAACAACATCAAATTACGTATCAAGACTTCAATCAAGCTAAGAAAAAAAACTTTTGTTGTACCGATAGGAGCATTATAAGTGTAACACCCTAAAAATAGGGATAACAAAAACTTTCCATAAATGGAGAAGTGATAGAAAGTTTGTCATAGCAAGAGCCTCCCAGAAAGGGGAAATATACAAACAACATGTTTAATCACAATTGTAATTTAACGGACAAATAACAACAACCAACTAATCTAATTTCTATGTCTAGAAAAGAGATTACAAAAGGGTTGTCATCTATAGACCCAAACGACCTATATCCAAAAGTATAACACATCCATGTGCAAGTCCCCAAGCTCTCACCCCAAAGCAACTAAACCTGCTTAAGACCGCCGCCGCTAGAACCTGAGATACACATTGACACCAAACAAGTGTTAGGCCAAAAAGCCTAGTGAGTTGAACAATAATTAGCATGGTAAAACATATACAATTCTTATCAGCAGTTAACCAATTTTCAACATGTATGGAGTCAACGGGGGAGACCCATAACACCAATCAATTCCACCCCAGAGTCGATGTACCTTGATGCCCTCCGAAAGTTCCACCTTATCCGAGAGGCGCATCCCAAAGGCCCGACACACCCGAAAATTCCACCTTATCCGAGTGGCGGAGGTCTAAGCACATACCATCACGGTGGTGCCTCCGACTACATCCTCCTTGTGTCCTTGACTTGGTTCGTCCAACATAAAGCATATAGGAGGTCCTTAGGTATATTTCAACCAAATATATTCCGGTACCAACCACGGGTACGATAACACCCTCCTATTAGCATGAGTCTAACATAAGACTTAAATATCCACATAACCACGTAATAGATACAATAACACCAAGTGTGTATTCCAAATGGAAATCATCATGTTATACCAAACATATATTCCATAATCATGTTAAATACCCATTGTGGGCACACATATGTAAATTTCCCAAATAATTACACAACATAGATTAAATCATGGTATGATACTTCATATACACATATCTCACATAATCTCATGGAAATACCATCAAATACATAAGCCCGTAGAGATGACCATTTTGAGCAATATGTGATAATACCAACAATTAAGCAAATATAATGTGTATCCAGTTTTAACAAAAGTTTAGTAACTCACCTTGCTAGATTTAAGCTAAATCTAGTATTTACCCACTTAGATCTTTCTTTAAAGAAACTTGGTTCTTCAAACCAAATCTTCCAAAACCTAGATTCACAAAGTTTCAACCATGAATATACATTTTCGACCATAATTAAATGATCACCAAACACTTGGTCATCAAAATCTCTACTTTGGACAAAACCCTAATTTTGACCCAAAACTCCCAAAATCATCTAAACCGAAATTTTAGAGAAATCAAACACTAGAAAACCATCAATGGAGCTTTTATAACTTATTCTATGGTTTAGAAAAGGTTAGAATGACTTACAAGTAGGTTTATTGAAAAACCTCAAAATATGGTCAACAATGGTGGAAGATGGTTGGAGAAGATGAAGATGAGGTTGGTGATGAAGCTTCCAAACCGAAACCTTGGGTGAAGATCCTCACTCTAGCAACAATTGGTGATGATTTGGTGTTTGGTAGGAGTTTAGATGAGGTAGGTTGAGAGGAAGGGTTGGGAGAGAATGAGAGAAATGAGAAAGATGAGAAATGAGGATATTTGGGGTTAATGTCACTAAATGCCCGTATAAGGGCTCTGCACCCTGCGCACGGGTCGTGCGTTATTTGTGAAGGGAGGGCGCACGGGTCGTGCGCCACACCCAATGACACATTCAGCCTCTTCACAAATGTTCGAATTTCGTTTTGTCCATAACTTCTTCGTTTTAGCTTCGTTTTTTGTTACGGAAAGAACCGTTGGACTCGTAATTGAATTCCTCATACAACCAAACCATAAAATTCAAGATTCAAACCCACAATCAAATATCTTATTTTTCATTAGAGACTCGGTTTCGCTAAAAGCGAAAAATGATTGCTTTCAAAAATCGGGATGTTACAATCCTCCCCACCTAATAAGGATTTTGTCCCCGAAATCTCACTCTAACTAAACAAGTGAGGGTATCGTAACTTCATATCTTCTTCGGATTCCCAAGTAACATTTGCACCCTGATGATGCTTCCATTGCACTTTAACCATGACTACGTCTTTATGACGTAGTTTCTTCACTTTCGATTCTAAGATCGCCTCCGGTTCTTCTACACAATGATTCCCATTGTCCACACGAATTTCCGACAAAGGAATCACGCTTTCCTCTTCGGCTAAACACTTTCTAAGGTAGCATACGTGAAACGTATGATGTATTCCATCCATTTCCGATGGTAGATCTAACCGATAGGCTTGTAAACCAATTTTCTCCAAAATAGTAAAAGGTCCAAGGAAACGAGGACTAAGCTTTCCACGCTTCCCAAACCTGATAATTCCCTTCCATGGAGACACCTTCAACATGACACGGTCATCCACTTGAAACTCGACCGGTCTCCTTTTCTTCTCTGCGTAACTTTTCTGCCGGTCTTGTGCCGCCTTTAGCCTTTCTCGAATTTCTTTCACCTTGTCAGCCGTTTCTTGAACAATTTCCGGCCCGGCGAATTGCTTTTCGCCTGCTTCTAGCCAACAAACTGGGGTTCTACACTTCCGCCCATACAAGGCCTCGAACGGTGCCATTCCGATACTAGAATGGTAATTGTTGTTGTACGCGAACTCTACCAAGGGTAGATGTGAATCCCAACTTCCTCCGAAGTTTATTACACACGACCTCAACATATCTTCTAATGCCTGGATCGTCCTCTCGCTTTGACCATCCGTTTGAGGATGGTATGTCGTGCTCAAATTTAGTCGAGTACCCAACTCCTTTTGTAAACTAGCCCAAAAGTTCGAAGTGAATCGGCTGTCCCGATCCGATACAATAGATTTCGGAACTCCGTGCCTCGACACCACCTCGTCAATATAGAGTTTGGCCAATTTTTCCATTGGCAAGGTCTCCCGCATTGCAAGGAAATGCGCACTCTTGGTTAGCCGATCAACGACTACCAAAATTGTATCATGGCCTCGCAGGGTCTTTGGTAGCTTCGTCACGAAGTCCATAGTGATGTTGTCCCACTTCCACTCGGGAATGGACAACGGTTGTAAACTCCCATACGGCCTTTGATGTTCCGCCTTGACTTGGAGACAAGTGACACATTTCTCCACATAGTTAGCCACATCTAACTTCATCACCGACCACCAATAATTTAGTTTTAAGTCTCTATACATCTTGGTACTACCGAGATGTATAGAATACTTTGACTTGTGCGCGTCTTCTAGAAGTAATTTCCGATTTTCACCCAACTTCGGCACCCAAATTCGACCTTGAAAGAGTTTAAGCCCACGACTATCTTCCGTCAAAAGGCCACTTTGCTTCACCATGATCTCGGATTTGAGATTTTGCTCCTTGAGTGCTTCCCCTTGCCACGTCTTGATGCTTTCTACCAAACTTGATACCACGTCGATTATTGTAAGGGACAATTTAACGCCACCCTCATGGCTCCTCCGACTCAATGCATCCGCCACCACATTGGCCTTACCGGGATGATAGAGTAGGTCACAATCATAATCCTTTAGGAGTTCAAGCCATCTTCTTTGCCGCATGTTGAGTTCCTTTTGATCGAAGATGTACTTGAGACTATTGTGATCCGTGAAAAGAGTACACTTGGTCCCATACAAGTAGTGTCTCCATAACTTTAACGCGAAAACTACCGCCGCCAACTCCAAATCATGAGTCGGATAGTTCTTCTCATTATCCTTTAATTGTCGCGACGCGTAAGCTATTACTTTCCCCCTTTGCATTAGGACACACCCAAGCCCCATCTTGGAAGCGTCACTAAACACCACAAAGTCTTCCGATCCTTCGGGTAGGGATAAGATCAGAGCTTCGCACAACTTCCTCTTGAGTGTCTGAAAGGCTTGTTCTTGTGCATCGGTCCAAAGAAACTTGACGTTCTTCCTTGTAAGAGAAGTGAGCGGTGTAACTATCTTGGAAAAGTCTTGGATGAAACGCCGGTAGTAACCCGCCAAGCCTAAGAAGCTTATGATCTCTGTCGGACTTGTTGGGGGCTCCCAACTCGTCATTGCCTCGATCTTTGCCGGATCCACCTTTACGCCGTCCTTTGATACCACATGCCCCAAGAATTGCACCTCTTGGAGCCAGAATTCGCACTTGAAGAATTTTGCAAACAACTTCTCTCTTCTTAGGACTTCAAGTACTTCCCGTAAGTGTTTCCCATGCTCGGACTCATCCTTTGAATATATTAGAATATCATCGATAAAGACGATCACAAATTTATCCAAGAATGGGCGACACACACGGTTCATCAAATCCATGAACACGGCCGGAGCGTTGGTTAAGCCGAAAGGCATCACCAAAAACTCATAATGACCGTATCTCGTCCGGAAAGCCGTCTTCAAAATATCTTCGTTCTTCACTCTCACTTGATGATAACCGGATCGAAGATCAATCTTCGAGAAACATCCCGCGCCTTGAAGTTGATCAAAAAGGTCGTCGATGCGAGGTAAGGGATACTTGTTCTTCACTGTGACCTTGTTTAACTCCCGATAATCGATGCACATCCGCATAGATCCATCCTTCTTCTTCACGAACAAAACCGGTGCTCCCCAAGGTGACGAGCTTGGTCGAATGAAGCCCTTCTCCAACAACTATTGAAGTTGCGTCATCATCTCCTTCATTTCTGTCGGTGCCAAACGATATGGAGCACGAGCTATCAGAGCCGCCCCCGGTGTGAGGTCAATCTGAAACTCCACTTGTCGCTCTGGTGGTAATCCGAGTAAGTCTTCTGGAAAGACGTCCGGAAAATCTTGCACTACTTCCACCTCTTCCATCGACTTCTTATCTTTCTTTGCGTCCACAACGTAGGCCAAGTACGAAGGGTAGCCCTTCGCTAGAAACTTGCGAGCTTTAAGAGATGAGATAATAGGATTACTCCTTTTTCCTTTCTCTCCATAAATGGTAGCCACCCCATTTTCCGGCAATGACACTTGAATTATCTTCTTGGAACAAAAGATGTCCGCCTTATGCCTTACTAACCAATCCATTCCTATGACTACATCAAACCCTCCTATAGCCATAGGTAATAAATCTACTCCGAAAGAATACCCATCAATCTCTAAGGTGCAATCACAAAAACAGTCTCGAACGATCATTTGATCCCCATTCACTATTTCTACTACTAACGCATCGGGAAGAACACTAATAGGAGTGGTGACTCGTTTACAGAAAACATCCGACACAAAAGAACATGTAGCACCCGAATCAAACAAGACACGAGCAGGCATGGAGTTTACTAGGAACGTACCCGAAACGACATCGGCGGCCTCCTTGGCTTCCTCGGTAGTCATTCAAAAAGCTCGACTCGGTGCCCTTGGTGGTTGTTCGACTCTAGCCGTCGAACCCATAGAATTTCCACCATTTCCTCCTACTAGCTTTGGACAATTCCTCTTTATATGCCCCGGTTCTCCGCACCCATAACATACCGATCCCTGGATAGGACATTCTCGATTCGAATGGTCCTTCTTACCACACTTGGTACACCCTGCTGGACCGAAGTGAGTTCTTGTAGCGCATGGCCCCGAGTGCCTTGACTTGCACTTGTTACACCACCGATCCTCACGACGTTGATCACCCGCTTTCCCGCTAACAAAGGGCCTCGACAGACGAACGGGCCCAGATGGCCCTTCCCACTTCCGTTTCTCACCAACTAACCTCTTCTCACTCCTTTCGGCATTAATGTCGTCCTCAATGAATAAGGACTCCTCGATAACTTCTTGCAAGGTCGAACACCTAGCATTTCTTACCACCGTTCGCATCTCGGCCGGTAACCCTTGATGATAAGCCTTCATCTTTCACTTTTCTTCGGGGACCAGATGTCCCACCAGGTTTAGCTTCTCCAAGAAGAGCTTGGAGTAGCCAACGATCGACATATTCCCTTTCTTCAAATCTCGGAACTCCTGTTCCAACTTGTCCAACGACCGCTCGCTGCAGTACTTGTCCATAATCTTTTCTTTGAACACCGGCCAAGTTAACTTAGCCAAAACTTCCGGGATGAGGGCGGATCGAGTGAGATTCCACCAAATCAAAGCCTCTCCCGAAGTAGTTGGGAAGCAAACTTGACTCGTTGAGAGGGATCACACTCACTTGCCTCGAAGGCCATCTCCATCTCTTTGAGCCAATACATACAAGCAACTGGGCTATCGGAACCCGCAAACTCCTTAGGGTGACATCCCAGAAATGTCTTGTAGGTGCATCCTTTAGTCTTCGTTTTGATTCCCTCAGCGGATGGTTCTTCAACCGTCACCACATTCGGCCCACCCGACCCAACGATAACATTTTCCGCCATAGTCTCAGGTTGACGATTGCTGACGTCTCGATCCTCTAGAAGTTTCATAAAAACTCTTGTTGTTGGGTCATGGCCGAAGTCATGGCCAACTGTTGTTGAGACAAAGCCGCATTCATGGCCAACATCATGATATCCCGAAGTCGGGTCTCCATGGTAACTTCCTCCAAGATGGCGTTACCGATGTTGAGGTTCCGTCGCGGAATGTGCTCAGGCCCTCCTGCCAAGATTCTGGGTATAGGAATATCATCGGAGGTTGCCCCCACCGGGGGTCGTACTGTTGCAGATTCCACTTCTGGTTGCCTTTCTGGCATGTCCGGTAGTCTACTTCGAGTGTTTACCATTAAGATTCTGCCATGCACGTACGAGAAATAGGTTGAGAAAAGACTAAGCGAGTTGAACTCATTGTACGTACTACTACTTTCATCAATTATCATAATAATAGTAAACCAAGTATGCTCACGTAACAATGCATTCATAATGGCAGTAGCTAAGTGAAATTATGAACGAACCATACACAAGTATTCTTGTCACCATCATCACAACTTTCAATTACAGTAATTCCGTAATCCTAACGCTCTCCCCACCTAGGATGTCTACCCTAAGTGGACAGTGAAATCATAAAGTCTAAAGCTTAAGTCTAGATATGTTAAACAATACCTAGTTCACTTAAACTAAAGTTCTGATACCAACTTGTAACACCCTAAAAATAGGGATAACAAAAACTTTCCATAAATGGAGAAGTGGTAGAAAGTTTGCCATAGCAAGAGCCTCCCCAAAAGGGGAAATATACAAACAACCTGTTTAATCACAATTGTAATTTAACGGACAAATAACAACAACCAACTAATCTAATTTCTATGTCTAGAAAATAGATTACAAAAGGGTTGTCATCTATAGACCCAAACGACCTATATCCAAAAGTATAACGCGTTCATGTGCAAGTCCCCAAGCTCTCACCCCAAAGCAACTAAACCTGCTTAAGACCGCCGCCGCTAGAACCTGAGATACACATTGACACCAAACAAGTGTTAGGCCAAAAAGCCTAGTGAGTTGAACAATAATTAGCATGGTAAAACATATACAATTCTTATCAGCAGTTAACCAATTTTCAACATTTATGGAGTCAACGGGGGAGACCCATAGCACCAATCAATTCCACCCCAGAGTCGATGTACCTTGATGCCCTCCGGAAGTTCCACCTTATCTGAGAGGCGCATCCCAAAGGCCCGGCACACCCGAAAATTCCACCTTATCCGAGTGGCGGAGGTCTAAGCACATACCATCACGGTGGTGCCTCCGACTACATCCTCCTTGTGTCCTTGACTTGGTTCGTCCAACATAAAGCATATAGGAGGTCCTTAGGTATATTTCAACCAAATATATTCCGGTACCAACCACGGGTACGATAACACCCTCCTATTAGCATGAGTCTAACATAAGACTTAAATATCCACATAACCACGTAGTAGATACAATAACACCAAGTGTGTATTCCAAATGGAAATCACCATGTTATACCAAACATATATTCCATAATCATGTCAAATACCCATTGTGGGCACACATATGTAAATTTCCCAAATAATTACACAACATAGATTAAATCATGGTATGATACTTCATATACACATATCTCACATAATCTCATGGAAATACCATAAAATACATAAGCCCGTAGAGATGACCATTTTGAGCAATATGTGATAATACCAACAATTAAGCAAATATAATGTGTATCCAGTTTTAACAAAAGTTTAGTAACTCACCTTGCTAGATTTAAGCTAAATCTAGTATTTACCCACTTAGATCTTTCTTTGAAGAAACTTGGTTCTTCAAACCAAATCTTCCAAAACCTAGATTCACAAAGTTTCAACCATGAATATACATTTTCCACCATAATTAAATGATCACCAAACACTTGGTCATCAAAATCTCTACTTTGGACAAAACCCTAATTTTGACCCAAAACTCCCAAAATCATCTAAACCGAAATTTTAGAGAAATCAAACACTAGAAAACCATCAATGGAGCTTTTATAACTTATTCCATGGTTTAGAAAAGGTTGGAATGACTTACAAGTAGGTTTATTGAAAAACCTCAAAATATGGTCAACAATGGTGGAAGATGGTTGGAGAAGATGAAGATGAGGTTGGTGAT
This sequence comes from Arctium lappa, assembly GCA_023525745.1. Classification (NCBI taxonomy): domain Eukaryota; kingdom Viridiplantae; phylum Streptophyta; class Magnoliopsida; order Asterales; family Asteraceae; genus Arctium; species Arctium lappa. The sequence continues at coordinate 10,919,557 of CM042056.1, read as the reverse complement.
GAAGCTTCCAAACCGAAACCTTGGGTGAAGATCCTCACTCTAGCAACAATTGGTGATGATTTAGTGTTTGGTAGGAGTTTAGATGAGGTAGGTTGAGAGGAAGGGTTGGGAGAGAATGAGAGAAATGAAAAAGATGAGAAATGAGGATATTTGGGGTTAATGTCACTAAATGCCCGTATAAGGGCTCTGCACCCTGCGCACGGGTCGTGCGTTATTTGTGAAGGGAGGGCGCACGGGTCGTGCGCCACACCCAATGACACATTCAGCCTCTTCACAAATGTTCGAATTTCGTTTTAGCTCCGTTTTTGTTACGGAAAGAACCGTTGGACTCGTAATTGAATTCCTCATACATCCAAACCATAAAATTCAAGATTCAAACCCAAAATCAAATATCTTATTTTTCATTAGAGACTCGGTTTCGGTAAAAGCGAGAAATGATTGCTTTCAAATATCGGGATTTTACAATAAGTAATGGTATAGCAATGAAATTGAATAGATAATACAAGGTTGAAAGTTTGAAGTTCGTCAATGACGGATGCTAGTTCAAGCTTGTAGTTAAGTCAAACATTTTATTTAAATTTTTGTACACAAAGTCGGGACTATGTTAATGAAATGTCGGGAATCAAGGCTTACTAAGGAATGAAGCCAAATTGATATACAATTAAACCTTAGCACTTGAGAATTTCAGTGACTTCAGCATATGATTTAGAATTGTGTTAGACACTATTTAGCATCCATAAGTTGTTATATGATGTTAAAAATCCTTATTTAATGGTGGTTGTAGTCCTTGAACAATGGGGAGGTTGTAGTCACCGAGGATTGGAAATGGGGAGTTGTAATAATTGGTGCTTAACTTTTTTTTTTGGAAAGGATATCCTAGACTATGCCTAGACTAGTCCATTGGTAAATTATGATTGTAAGACATCAGCCCTAATTAAACCTCAGTGGCTACAATTGTTGTGTAAGTCTGAATTCGAACCCTAGGCATATGAGATATTCCACCACATCCCCCAGGGCCTTAACCAGTACGCCACAAGCCCACAACCCTTGTGGTTATAGGTTCTTAACTTCGTCACAACCTCTTATTGCTTCGTAGTAATACAACATGTTAGGTAACATAACTTCGTCATAATAACATATCATAATATATTTGTATTACAATTTGATTGATCCTATAAACTTAAATCTCAGTAGGTGTTACTATAATGATCATGCATCATAACATGTTATTTTTTAAGTGAACATTTGCATAAATGGATATGAATAAATCATGACTAGGTTATTGAGACACCAATATTTACCAAAACTCCATTATTGCATCCAAGGTAATTCAATCTTATGATTTTATTATTATTAGTATGTGCTTACTTTATATGGACTTTTAGTTTAATAATTATATTCATTGGATTATCGGTCTTTAGGTTCACTCGTGGAACCACATCAATGACGTCCCTCAATATGGTTGGAATTGGCGGGTTTGGTGGATCATTAACCGGTCTTGTTTGTCTGGGAGCTTCCTGAGCAGTCAAGCTCGCCTCCACCCCGTCGTTCGGGGCCACGACCCAACTCCTCGTGTTTACCATTCTGAACTATTACACATGATAAAAATCATATCGGTTAATTATTTAAAAGATCAACATTTTAAAACGTACTACTATAATCATCAATCATCATAATAATAATTTCAAACACACTCGCGTAACAATAAATTCATCATAACACGGGCCATGTGAAATTTTGAACATATTATACACATGGATTATTGGCATCATCATCACAATTCTCAATTAATGTATTTCTGTATCCCTAATACTCTCCCCACCTGGGAAAATCCTACCCAAGTGGGCAGTGATACCACTAGCATCTATAACTTAAGTCTATGCATACTAGAGTCAATACCTAATTCACTTAAAATAAAGCTCTGATATCAACTTGTAACACCCCAAAAATTTGGACAAACAAGAATTTCCAAAAATGGAAATGTGGTATATAAAATATCAATATACGAGTTCTCCCAAAAAGGGGAAACAATACATGCTTGCTTAATTACAAGTTTGTAATTTAACGGTAAGAGATAAAAACCTCTTAATCTAATCCCTATCAATAAATAAGATTACAAATCTAATGCCCAAAATAAAGTTTTTCAATAATGGCATCCTAAAAACTGATCCCCAAGCTCACACATAGAGTCTACCTATCTCTTCTTGGCAACCACACCGCTATAACCTTGGATACAAGTCGACACCAACAAGTGTTAGGCCAAATAGTCTAGCGAGTTTGAACAGAAATATAATCCACAAATAGAAAAGGAGATAAACAATAAACAATAATAAACCAATAAGGAATCAATTAGGGAGACCCAAAACACTATACAAGTTTCACCTCAATAGTCGATACACCTTGATGTTCACCCATTCGGGCAACACCACAAAGGCTCGGCACATTGGGGACTACCTCCAAGGCATTACTCCAAATAGTGGAGATCTAGGCACATACCTCCAAGGTGGCGCTCAAGATCATATCCTCTTAGTGCATACTTGATAGTTCATCCAAGTTGCAATAATGCCAATAAATACAAACTTACTTTAGGTAAAGTGTACTTACCTTCCTACCAAATCTCGTGATCCAACCACTTTAATAATCAAGCAAGCCTTACATGAAAAAGCCAGTATTTCACCTGATTAACTAAACGAGCATAGTTCTCTGTTAGGACTGAAAGTCCTGTGCGTTGAAAGTGGAATAAAGTATTTATAAGGGTGCTTATTGTAATTACTTAATAGTTTATTTAGTTAGATGGGCCCAAGCCCATAAGCCCATTAGGCCTGTAAGCCTAAGTATATAAAGGCTTGATTAGTTCATAATTAGGGTTGAACAGGTTAGAGATTCATTATTCAGTTTACTAGTTGTTAGGTTTACATATTATTATCAGAAATTCTCTCTGTAAACCTTAGCCCTTTTGAAGTTTATATCAATCATATGACTAGTTGTTGTGGCCAATATATTGTTCATCATTGTTCTTATATCTGTTGATTGCACTGAAACTGAGATCTACAATTGGTATCAAAGCAGAGAGACAAAAGGTTTGATCCAGTAAAAAGGTTTGTCTGAAACCCTAAGATCAATTTTATTGTGTTAGTTGTTTTATTTGCTTGAATTGATTGTTAGTATTTGCGTTATATGTTTATCTGATTATTTGTTTTCTGCAAAGTTAAGTTTTCTTTTTGTATATGTGTTTCGATCGAAAATTTTTTCTGGAATTTTTTTCTGGAATTTTTTTCTTTTCTTCTATCGATCGATTCTGGTTCTATCTTTCTGCAATCCTTCGGTCTAAGTGTGCTCTATCGCATCCGGTCGATTGTTTGTTTTTTCTGGGCTTTATTCGATCGAAGATCGAAGGTTCTGGGGTTGGCTTCGGTTGAATCCCAGAAATTCATCGAGTTCTTCGGTGGTTTCTTCGTGTTCTTCGGTCATTTGGTATCTTCGACCTTATCTGTCTTTTTGTGTTTATCGTTTAATTTGTCTTTCGACCTGAGCCCTTCGACCGGATACGTGTTACCCGGTCTTGTCCCTTCGACCGAATAACCTTCGACCGGATACGTGTTACCCGGTCTTGTCCCTTCGACCGAATAACCTTCGACCGGATACGTGTTACCCGGTCTTGTCCCTTCGACCGGATACGTGTTACCCGGTCTTGTCCCTTCGACCGAACAAGAGTATCCCCGGTCTTGTCCTTCGACCGGATACGTGTTACCCCGGTCTTGTCCTTCGACCGGATAAGTGTATCCCCGGTCCTGTCATTCGACCGGATTCCTGCTTCCTCCGGTCTTACCTTCGACCGGGTGTTTAAAAAAAAAAAAAAAAGTATAAAAGGTCAAATTTTTTGTCTCACGATCTTTTTGCAGTGCATTTATTTTAGCCCCCGTACTTCAAGGTTTCAGCGTGTTGTTTGTGACCCTAAACTTTCAAGTTTCACATTTTGTCACTTTTGGTCCCTGCACTTTCAAGTTTCATCTCTCTTCAAAGCCGGAGCGAATACATTCTATTCAAACGATCAAAATGGTGTACCCACCAAGGTTGCGGTCCACAGGAGAATATGAAAGGTGGAAAACTGATTTTCTGGATTTTGTTGACGAACATGAGGTTGGTCCCTACATCAGATTATCTTTGACTGAAGGAGAAAAGCAATCCCAAATTCCGGCAGAAGCTTCTCCTGTGGAAAAGGAACAAAGAGAGAGGGCCAATAATAATGCTCGAAATTATATGAAACATAGTATTTCGTGTGAATTTATTAGTGACATATTTAATGAACTTATTGGTCAAATAAATTCTAACAAAATGACAGGAAAAGAGCGGTGGGATTGTACTGAATGGTTGGTGTTAGGGACAAAGGGGTTATTAACAGGAAGAGAATTGGAAGCTGAGAACTCTGAGCTAAAAGGAAAGATCTCTATTTTGGAAGCTAAAACTCAGCAAATCGTCTCTGTTGAAAGTTCTGAGGAAAAGATTTCTGAACTGAAAGATGCAAATGCAGATCTTCAAAAGCGTTTATCTGATTTGGAGCAACTGCTTGCTAAACACAAATCTGATTTTGAGACTAAAGAGAAATCTTTCGCAAATAAGTTCTCAGAATTCTCGAGAAAATGTGATGAGGAGAAGAAAGAAGTTGAGCTGAAATGCATAAAACTTTCTCAGCAAGTTTCTGAGTTTCAGAAAGTAATCATTCTAGAAAGAGAGAAGTTTGCCAAAGAGAAGAAGGCCATTGAACAAAAGAATGTTGGTATCTTCAAAGAAATATCTGGCCAAAGAAACAATGCTGAGAAGGGATTTGGAGAAGAAAGAAGCTTGTTTGAGACTGAGATCAAAAAGCATACTGCCAAGTTATCTGAACTATCTGAGAAGGCACTAAAAGAGCAGAAAACGAAGTCTGAGTTCACGAAGAAGATTGACCTGCTTGTTCAAGAAAGAGACAACTTCGCTTCAACAATTAAAGTGCTTGAAAAGTCTGAATCAAGCTCAAATCAGAAATCTGTCTCTACACAAAGGTCAGTTAAATCTTTTGATCAGATTCGTAAAACTAACATTTTCTATGATAGAAATACAGATGGTTCAGGTACACATCCTAGAAGAAGGAGATACGAAGATGAGGAACTGGTCTGGAAGAAGAAACCAGTTGAAGATGAGCTGAAAGAAAGAGAATCGTGTGTACATGCGTTTAATACAAAGAAGAACAATGTGAGTAAAGGTAAACCTGATCACATCTACTCAAGAGATCAATTACTCAAGTTGTCAGGTAAGAAATACCACTGTTCTTGTTGTCGTACACATGATCCTATTCACAAAACCAGAGATCATTTCTGGTATGGTTCTTATTCTATATCCCCCACAAGAACTGCAACTAACATTCGAGGACCCAAATACCAGTGGGTACCAAAACCGAAAACTGACTCTTTGTTGCAGGCACCTACTGTCAAGGGGGAGTAGAAGAATAATGGCTTCTAAGTAAATCAGCTTAGAACCCGGACTTCAACGAAGTTTGGCTTCTGATCATATGACAGATCAGGACCCGTTCTTCAACGTTTAGACCTGGATATTTTTCAAATATCCAGGGGGAGCTGAATAGATCTATATCGTTCTATCATGATTTGAAGGGGAGCTTAAAAGGTAAACATCTTCTGAACTAGATCTCTGATTGTTTGAAAGAAGAACAACTTTCAAGCATGAAAAACAATTTCTGAAATGTTCAAACCACTTATGGTTCTCAAAAGATTTTATGAATATAGAAGTGTGATTTTAAATGTTTTTCAGTTTTGAGCTTTAATGTTTAACTGACTGTGTGTTTCTAAAGATCAATACTTGCGTATTATCTTGTCTTTATACTGTAACGTATTCACACACACAGGTTTAGTACTTCGATTGAATTTGTTATTACCATGTCTCATAATGAATCAATTTTTCGATGGTAATACCCCCGTTTGATATTCAATGTTGTTGAGCATCTATCATTATTCTAAATTTGTGCTTTCATTGCTAAATTGTTTATATTTGTTCATATAAACAAAATATCCAATTCTTTGATACCCTATCCATTTTATGTGATCTGATTGATACACTGTCAGATTCTCAAAACAATGCTCTTGATTTCATTTCGTTCATTCAATATATCTGTTTTGAGAAATCTTCAAATTTCAATTGCTCAAATCTTATGAGCATACATTTTGACAGTGTTATCATACATTCTGTGCTTAAATATTCAAGTTAAATTGTTGAGTAACTATTTTTTTTAGGACTTACATGGGATTTGTGTGAGAACTTAAACAGTACTTCCATGGATTCACGTTAACAAGTGTTTCCTACCCCGGAAGTTATCCTAGAGTGATTTGAGGGGTGAGGGGTCATAAATCAAATAGTGGGGGAGATAACTCATCGGGTTGAGTTTTTCTCATTGTGTGGAGCGGAAAAATGGAAAAGAGAGTTTGGTTAGAAGTGAGCTTCAATGATAAAAAGAAAGAGGGTGTGAGAACTGAGTTAAAAGAATATGAAAACTCTGCACCAACCACTTTCTGAGCCGGGCAGCCACATATTCTGATTGGTTCACATTCTTTGGTGACCATCATTGAAAAAAGCACCTAGCCCATGCCAACTCTTGCATTAACCCCACCAACCACTCGTTTCTTTCTTAACAAAGAAATGTTTCATTTTCTTTGGGGACGCAGCATATCTGCTATCTAGTCTTCACTCGGAAGATTTAGATATTGAAAAAGAAGGAAAATTGCCCCACCTTCGCACATCTTTCATGCACATTGAGTCCGTGTAATATATGTTGCTGTCGTAACAGTTTACACATTTTTGAGCCTGATCAAGCTAAGTAGCTTCAATCATTTCTACACTTGCACGAGCACACAAGGAATGAGTTTTCTTGTCATAACATTCATAGAAAATTCCTTTGTGGTTTTTCGATGATTGAATGGAAGCCCTGGGGGAGTGTACATCACAAAAGCTCCTTTCCAAAGTACATCCGTTGTACAAAGTGGCTCCGTGCTACTTACAGGCATACTAACTGTATCATTTGTTGATTCAGGTTTACCATTCCTATTATATCTGAATTTGAAAAGATTCGGATATATACATTTCATGAATTGACGGATACTCAGATCACAGGTGGGAGAAAGTCAAATTATCAAAAAAAAAAGGGAGATCAAAGAATATGTTGAAATTTAAGAGTTTTGATGATCATGATGCTCACAACCATCAAAAAGGGGGAGAAATGTCAATTTCAAAGTTTTAAAGAAAGAAAGTCAGTTATGAAGACAGTCTAGAGATCAAGGAGATGAATATATGATTTTAATGCTAAATTTGTTTGTCTGAAGACAGTGAAGATTTCAAAGATTGAAGATTTCAAAGTTTGTATTGATTCTTTCCCGTATCATGTGGTGTCTGCTACAAGTTTGTTTATCATTCCTCCTACGCGCTGATTGAAACAAGTTCTTGAGAAGAAAGCTTATTCAACTCGCGGTTCAAAGACAGATTCGTTGTTTTAAACTGAAGATGCACCGTGGAAAGTCACGTAACTCTCACATTATCTTTCTTGTATGCTGATCTGATGTGATTGAGTTTCTACAGTTAAAAGCTGCTTGATAGTGCGTTCAATCGAGGCTACTGTACATTGAATCTGGTTACAAAGTTGATACTATAAAGACCAAGAGCTTTATTCAAGGGGGAGCGTTGAAAGACATGAAGTCATGCAACACCAAAGTTCTTCAAAAGATTCAAGAGGGAAAGAAGATCAAGGCCTGAAGTTTATCAAGTTGTTAAATGCTTTATTCAACTTTAGGGGGAGATTGTTAGGACTGAAAGTCCTGTGCGTTGAAAGTGGAATAAAGTATTTATAAGGGTGCTTATTGTAATTACTTAATAGTTTATTTAGTTAGATGGGCCCAAGCCCATAAGCCCATTAGGCCTGTAAGCCTAAGTATATAAAGGCTTGATTAGTTCATAATTAGGGTTGAACAGGTTAGAGATTCATTATTCAGTTTACTAGTTGTTAGGTTTACATATTATTATCAGAAATTCTCTCTGTAAACCTTAGCCCTTTTGAAGTTTATATCAATCATATGACTAGTTGCTGTGGCCAATATCTTGTTCATCATTGTTCTTATATCTGTTGATTGCACTGAAACTGGGATCTACATTCTCCATATACATACATTCCAAAAGATACAAACTATCTATTATGCACGTAAAGGCACAAGTTTACCATTTACAAACATTTAATACAAAGAGTCTCCCTTAAGGTCAAAACTCAAGTTAGGTCATAACTATTAAATACACATAACACCGTAAAATATCAAATATCATTACATATCTTCCAACAAGATTACTATGATATTCCAAGATACCAAATAACCTTTCCCACATAAAACTCAAAAGTTTTCATTGTTATGTACTATGAGCATTTCCTCATCAAAATAGAGTTTTCACCAACAAATACACAGGTAGAGATGAATAACACAAACATTGACATGTATCTTGTAACACCCTCAAATTTGATAAAAACAACTAATAATAATTTTTACGATATTACAACAAGTAAAGATAACTCTCTAAAATAAAACTTTATATTTAACCTCAACAATATAAACTCTAATCTTATACAAGGACTAGACCAAAGTCGGTGTTACTTAATCCTAACTATAAGTTGCTCTTCCCGAAACAAGTGCGGAAGACTTCACTAAGATATCCACCTCTTGAGCACACAACTAGCACTCCTCTCCACACAGTGTCACTAGAGTTAATCCCAACCGGAACCTGTTGCACATGCCGACAAATAAAAAGGTTAGGCTAACGCCTAGTGAGTTCAAGAGTTTTCCACATGAATAAAGATTTCGTTGAAAAGAGGTAATGCAGTTTAAATCATAATTTTTCAAAACGATGTGCTTGAATATGAAAACGATTTGTTTTCCGATAATATGTATTTTGGGCAAAGAAACACCAATATAAACGTTTTCAAATCCAAACTACTTCAAGGACAAAATCCCAATATAAAACGTTCTTTCGTAAATTAATTTCAACCCAAAACTCACTCAAAACGTGAATAGAAATCGAACTCTCCATTTATGAAAATGCGGTTAAAACTTTATATACCGAAACACCCAAAACACGGGTGGGACATAATACTCAACCCATAAATCATGGATAAAAATCCATTTATACAAAACGTCACCGAAAACTTGGATAATAAAACTCAATACCCAAAAACAACACATTTCGATGACGGAGGATACCTGAATTCCATCGAAAGTGGCGGGCACACAAAGTTAAGCCACTAATCAATGTTCTCGAGCTTCACATAGAGCCATGGATCCCCGTATACGGTTCCCAACCGAGCAACCACCGCAAGATACCCAAATGCCTCTAGTGTCTACTCGACCTCTATATGAGTGTCACCACAAAAGCCACAAGTCCCCGTATCCGGCTCACCATGACCACCACAAGACTTAGCTCTGTATACGGCTCTGCAGAGCACCACCGCAAACTTACATAAAAAGATGACTTGGGGACCACTCACTAGACTTCAAACGCGGACACTAAATTCCACGATGAGTAACCAAACTGGATTACAAACGGGCATCGAGTTCAACCACCCACGATATATACCTCGAGCCCTCGCTAGCCATAAATGATATTCAGTCTCCAAACGGGGATAAAATCCCCAACTAAACCAACTGACTGACTCATATGCCTATGAATCCAATGCATTACAGTCTAAGACGTTACATGAATCAAACGAATGAACTAACACATTCAAAACATGTAACTCTCAACCGAGTACAAATCAAGCCCCAAGAGGCTTAATAGACGTTTGGCTAAAACACAAGAGCCAATATGGTTACATAAACCAAATTACATCTTTCCCTATAATCTTTGTTTATCAAATCGTCATTGGCCTTCGGCCCAAAACCCAAAAAGATTGTTATTTCTAAAATGTTCCCAGGTCAGGAATGACCCAACCCAAAGGATTCACACACTCTTACTTTCAAAACGTCCCATTTCATGAATGATGCATATAAACCGACCAACACTAATAATGCATTTGTGACCAAATATCCATTTATGCAATAAATCATTAAAACACTTTCATCTATGACTTATTTATCAAAATGTCCAAAAATTCCAAATGTGGGTGTTTTACAAAGTTTATAAAGTTAAATACTTCAAGTAGTCAAATATTACCAATTAACTCAACAGTTGATAATTTCATGTAAAACGCATCAACACTTTAAAATGGACATTTTGGCATGTACAATGTTTCGTGGGTTACCACACGGCCTTAACCCGTGCCACAAGTCGCCCACTTCCCCTAAGTCGCGCGGGTGTCTCTAAGCCGCGACACAAGTCGCGTAGTGCACTGTTCGTTCGGTTTTCTTCTCGTTCACTGTTTTGGTCGTAACGTCTTCGTTTTAGCTCCGATTTTGCTCCAGAAAGAACCGTTGGACTCGTAATTGAATCCTTCATCCACCAATACTATAAAATATAGGATTCGAGTCCAAAATCTTATATCTTATTTTTCCCTTAAAATACCGATTTCTGTATTAGCTTGAAATGATAACTTTTCGAAATTCGGGTGTTACATATCTAGTTTTGATAAAATTTAGAAACTCATAATCTAGGTTTTTATAGAAAACCCTAGAAAACTTGTAACCCTATATTGGTGGAGTGGATGGTTGGAGTGCTTAATTGCCTTGATGATCACCAATAAATGCTCCAAAGATACCCCTGAGGTGCAATAAATGATGTTAACAAAATCCTAGGTGAAATTTAATGAGGGGGGAGGAAATATAAAGAAAATCGCCCCAAAAGGTTAGCAAAATCGCATCAAAACTGACTTAGGAGGAAAAGTGGAGTGAAAATTGGCTAGAGTGGGTTTTATAACCTCAAAGCCCGCTGGCGACTTTGCAGTGGCATTGTCGCTGGGAAATGTCGCTCATCGGCGACAATGACAAGCTACCATGCCATTTGTCACAGTCACGTGCAATGTCACCCAGACTGCCCCGACTTCTGCCAAAATTTGTTTTTTTTTGTTCCTTCATTCTGTAGCCGATTAGCCAAGCTTTAAGGTTGATAACTAAACGCTAAACCTCAAAATTATAAACTTAGAATGCCATTATAAAATATAAATGACTTGGAGGCGAATATCCATTTTTAACTTACTTGATTTTATGGGTGTTACAATCATGTACAATGTAAGTAGGATTTTGTTGAGGGGACACTTGCAACTAACAACAAAACAATCATGCCGAAGGCTTAAGAGTGTATGATTTGCTGTTGATTGGCATATATTAGCTTGGTGTAAATTCGAGAGCTGCATATTTTGATTTATATCGGTAGATGCGCTTCCTCTTGGGTTTTGCTACTGGCTAGAAAATTGTCTGTAACTGTGGCATTGTTCTACATGGTGATCCAGTGCTTTGGAGCCATTTGTGGTGCTAGTGCTTGTTGGGTCATCTGAAGATTTGAAGATGACCTCCTGATCTTCCATCTTATATCATCCTACTTAGAATATGTTTGAGGTTCTTTTAGCAAGCTTGGTTTCTATACAAATGTTCGGTGAAGTCGAAGATCAGCCGAAGAAGACAAAGAAGGAGTACATCTCTCAAAGCGGATTGAAGATAGTCTCCTCAGCCTAAAGCCAAGCATGCCCAAGTGATCAACACCATCGGCCAGGATGATGTCAATCACATATCTCTCAGGAATATGAAGGTGTCCTCACACCTTCAGGAGCCGAAGATCTCTTAGGTCTTCGGCAGCCGATGGTCCCATCTCTCCTTAGAGTATGAAGGTGTTCTCACATCTTCAAGGAGTAGTCGAAGATCTCTCAAGCCTTCGGTAGCCGATGATCTCTCCTTAAAGTATGAAGGTGTTCTCACATCTTCAGGAGCCGAAGATCTTTCAAGTCTTCGGCAGTCTATACTTAAGGATTTCTTTCAAACACATTGTACTTTTCTGACAAAGTATATTGTGATATCTTGCATTGACGTGGACCTCATCTGGAGATCAGATAAAGTAAGTTTTGTCTACTACACCATTTTAAGGAAAGGTCTCTACCATCCTTCTGCAGGTCAACACATCAAGCCAAAACACCTTAAGACAAAAGGTACATCCTGTACCTTGCTGAAGACCTGTGTCCATCCCTTGCTCAACAGGTGTCCCATGCATTTAATGCATGAGGCACTATAAATATGAAGGATGGCTCAACATGCAAGATTACCAACTCTCAAGCATTCAAGCTCTCCAAGTGCACTGGCATTCTCTCTCTAAGAAGTTCTTATTGTTTTCTAAGTGTTTTACAATTGTTCTTCATTTCTCTTTGTGTAAGATTGTTTGAATAGATTTCATCTATTCTCTTCCGCAACAATCAAAAGTTTTCTATGTGTAATTCTTGATTTCAAATCAATAAGAATTAAATTAAGTGAAAAACCGTGTGTATTGTATTCAACCCCCCTTCTACAATACTTCTTTTATTTACTTACTGCTATTTGGGACCAACAAGTGGTATCAGAGCGGTTTAGTTTAACTCAATAAACTAGATCTGTGATGGCAGCCTCTTCTTCTTCTTTGAAAAATGATTCTTCTCAAAACTTCACTGTTGTTTCATACGACAATGGCTCTATAGCCAAACCACCAAGGTTTAACCCCAATAACTTCTTCTTGTGGAAAAGTCGTATGATACTCTTTCTAGAAGGAGTTGACAGCAGATATCCAACTATTTTACATGAAGGTCCTTTTATTCCTAGAGTTTGGGACCGATATAATGCAGACAAGGGAAAAGCTGATGAGGACTCTTCTGAAGAAGAAAGAACTTCAGCTACTGGGAGATGCATTCTAAAGGACCCCAGTAAATACAATGATGAAGACAGATGTCTTATAGCTCTTGATACTAAAGTCAGAGCCATCATTGCCCTCTCTCTGCCTGATGAGGTCTATCATTCTCTCGTTAACCTTTTTACTGCAAAAGAAATGTGGTCCACTCTATGTGTTCTTTATGAAGGTGCGTCTGAGGTGAAAAAGAGCAAAAAGATTGCTCTGGTAAGAAAGTATGAACTCTTCTCTCATGAGAAGGGTGAGTCTCTCTCAGACTACTACAATCGCTTTAACAGTCTTCTCAATGATCTTAAACTTGTGGGTCGCATATATGATAATGAGGAAGTCTTGTGCAAGTTCATGGACTGTCTTCCTGAGTTTTGGGAAAACATCTGTACTTGTATCAAGTCTACCAAGGATCTTGACTCTATGCCTCTCACTGCCTTGTATGGCACCCTCTTCAACTATGAGCAGACTAAACTGCTTAGGAAGTCATTCACAAAAGACATCAAAGGCTCTTCTCTAGCCCTTGTCGGTGAATCTTCCAAAGTTTCTAAGCCTTCTTCAAACAAAGTCTCTTTCTCCAAAAAGGGAAAATCTGTTGCCAATATTCCTCCCCAAAATAAACTTCCCAAGAAAAACTCAAAGAAACCATTTTCTCTTCCAATCCCCAGAGCTGTGATGTTAAATAAGCTAAATTCCAAGACACCCTATTCTATTCCTTCAACTGACTCTGGCAAAGGTATCTTGGGTCCTAAGCCTCTTGACTATCCTCTAAACTCTAAGGCCATGAAAGTCAATGTGACCAGTCATCACAAGGAATCTGGTCAAAGCTCCAAAAAGGTTTTTACATATAGAAAATGTTATAACTGTGGTAATACCTCTCACCTTGCTAAGAATTGTCCTCTGGAGAGAATTGATAAAAATGCTTCCAAGGATACTTCTTCTCCTTCTAACTCAAAAGGACCCATCTCCAAATGGGTACCAAAGAACTGATTTTCTTGTGATTGCAGGGTCTAGGGCACCAACAAATCTGGTATCTCGACAGCGGGTGCTCAAGACATATGACCGGCAACAAATCTCTTCTTGTAGACTTCGTGCCTTCCAAAGGTCCTTCTGTCACCTTTGGTGATAATTCCAGAGGAAGTACTAAAGGTTATGGAACACTCTTAAATGGTTCCATCACCTTTAACAAGGTAGCCTATGTTGAGGGCTTGATGCACAATCTTCTAAGCATAAGCCAACTGTGTGATCTGGGGTACAAGGTGATGTTTGAATTATCTTCATGCATCATTTTCAACGAAAAGATGGAAACCGTACTCTCTGGCTACCGCAAAGAGAATGTCTATGTCATAGACATGGGACATAGCTCATCCTTCGGAACAAACATTTGCTTTGTCTCTGAAAACACTGCCAAAAGATGTTGGCTCTGGCACAAGCGTCTCTCTCACCTCAACTTCAAGACTTTGAATGTCCTTTCAAACCAGGAGCTTGTCACGGGCATGCCAAAGTTGTCCTTTGTGAAAGAAAAGCTGTGTGCTGCATGTGAGAAAGGGAAACTCACAAAATCTTCCTTCAAGTCCAAACAATGCTTCTCCATCACTCAGCCTCTTCAGATGCTTCACATGGATCTGTGTGGACCAGTCAGTACTCCAAGCCTTGGTGGTAGAAGGTACATTCTGGTTATTATTGATGAATTCACTCGTTACACTTGGGTATTTTTTCTCAGGTATAAAAGTGACACTACTGAAGAAATCATAAAGTTCATCAAAAAGTCTGAAGTGTTGAATGGGCAGCTGGTAAGATCTGTAAGAAGTGACAACGGAACAGAATTCAAGAACAGTATGTTGGATGACTTTTTCAATGAAAAAGGCATTTCTCAGAACTTCTCTGCCGTCAGAACTCCACAATAGAACGGTGTAGTGGAGAGAAATAACAGAACGCTATGTGAAGCTGCCCGATCCATGTTGAGTGAATCTAACCTCCCTACCTACTTTTGGGCTGAAGCAATCAACACTGCATGCTTTACCCAAAATAGGTCTATCATTGTAAAAAGACATAATAAGACTCCTTATGAAGTCTTTTATGGTAGAAAACCCAACATTGGTTTTCTTCATGTATTTGGGTGTGTCTGCTACATTCTCAATGATAGAGAAAATTTGGGAAAATTTGATGCCAAAGCTGACGAAGGAATCTTCGTGGGATATTCTCTCACTTCCAAAGCTTTCAGAGTCTACAACCTCCGAAGGAAGTGTATTGATGAATCAATCCATGTCAAGTTTGATGACCTCAATATATCATCACTCTCTTGTGATGATGAAGAATTGAACATATGGATATCCTCCTGTGTTGGTGATGGTCCTCATCCAATATCATCAGACATTCCCTACACAGTTCCCACTTCTCTCTACCAAAACAATGAACCCTCTACATCTCACAACCCCTCCTCTCATCAAGAGGATGATCCTCAGCCTACCCAACCTCAACATACACTCCAAATCATCCCAGTCTCTCCATCTGACATCCACTCCTCACCTATACAAGCCGATCTCCCATCCATCTCTCCTCGAAATTTCCCTTCCAACTCTCCTCTAGAAATTTCTTACCCTCCTCCTTTACCTCCAGCCCTAAAGTGGACAAAAGTTCACCCCATTGATCAAATCATTGGTGATCAACAAGCTGGTGTACAGACTCGAATAGGTGTTGGTAACATCTGTCTCTATGTGAACTTCCTTTCTCTCATTGAACCAAAGAAAGTTGACGAAGCTCTAGCTGATCCATGTTGGATCACTGACATGCAAGAAGAGCTTTCTCAGTTCGAAAGGAACAAAGTCTAGAGATTGGTTCCTCGTCCTTCCAGAAAAACCATCATAGGAACCAAGTGGGTCTTTCGGAACAAAATGGATGAAGAAGGCACGGTGATCAGAAACAAGGCCCGACTGGTTGCACAAGGATATAGGCAAGAGGAAGGAATTGACTATGATGAAACATTTGCTCCGGTTGCCAGACTTGAAGCCATCAGAATCTTCCTTGCTTATGCTGCCTACAAGAACTTCAGAGTCTTCCAGATGGACGTCAAGAGTGCCTTTCTAAATGGGGAGCTAGCTGAAGAAGTCTATGTAAAACAACCCCCTGGCTTTGAAGATCCAGTCCATCCTGACTATGTGTACAGATTGGACAAAGCTCTCTATGGTCTAAAGCAGGCTCCCCGTGCCTGGTATGACACTCTTGCTGACTTTCTCCTGAATAACAAGTATACAAGAGGTAAAATTGACAACACTTTGTTCATCAAGCAAACCTCAGGTAATCTTATTCTTGTTCAAATTTATGTGGATGATATCATTTTTGGTGCCACTGATGAGTCACTGTGTGATGAGTTTGCCTCTCTCATGAAAAGCCAATATGAGATGAGTATGATGGGGGAGCTTACCTTTTTCTTAGGACTTCAAGTTAAACAATTTTCAGAAGGAATCTTTATAAATCAAAGCAAATACATACGTGATCTTCTTAAAAAGTTCAATTTTGAAAGCTCCTCCCCCATGAAAACTCCCATGGCACCACCTTTGAAACTCCATGCTGATCCGGATGGTGTATCTGTGGATATCACCAGCTACCGAGGCATGATCGACTCTCTTCTTTATCTTACTGCGAGTAGACCAGACATTATGTTTGCTACTTGCCTGTGTGCGCGTTACCAAGCAAATCCGAAAGAATCTCACTTGGCTGCGGTTAAACGCATTTTTCGGTATCTGAAAGGTACCATGAATCTGGGTCTTTGGTATCCCAAAGACTCAGGTTTTGATCTAATGGGGTATTCAGATTCTGATTTTGTAGGCTCTAAGATTGATAGGAAGAGCACCACTGGCAGCTGTCAACTCCTTGGTGGCAAGCTTGTTAGTTGGTCTAGCAAAAAGCAGAACTCAGTCTCAACCTTTACCGCTGAGGCTGAGTATGTAGCTGCTGGAAGTTGTTGTGCTCAAATCCTCTGGATGAAGAACCAACTGAGAGACTACAATCAACTGTACTCTCATATCCCGATTCTGTGTGACAACTCAAGTGCGATCGCAATCGCAAACAATCCGGTGTTGCACTCTCGTTCCAAGCACATCGACATCCAGTATCATTTCATCCGGGATCACATCTCCAAAGGTGATGTCAAACTCCATTTCATCCCTACCGACCTTCAACTGGCGGATCTCTTCACCAAGTCGCTTGACGAAGCTCGGTTCAAGTTTCTCATTGACGAACTCGGTATGTTAAATGCCGATATTTAAATTTTGTTTGTCTTAAAAAAAGGGGGGGGAGAGAAAGAAAGAAAAGAAATTAAAAAAAAAGGGAGACAAAAAAAAACAAAAACAAAACAAAAACAAAAAACAAAAACAAAAACAAAAAAAAAACACAAAAACAAAAGTCAGTTATTTTTTTTGCACTGATGATAATTCCAGGTTTATTGTAGTTGGACTTAATGGCATCATCAGGGTGATGTCATCTTGCCGACATCATCAAGACCTTCCTCTATTTATTTTTCTTATATTTTCTTTCCCCGTTTCTTTTTTTTTTTCTCCCACCTACAAATTTTTTTTCCCTCACTCTTAGCCGATCTCTCTCTCTCACTCTCTCCTCCCGTCGGTAGCCGACCACCCACACCACCCCATCGGCTACCGACCTACTCCTCTCCCCCTTCGGATCTCTCTCTCTCTCTCTCTCTCGGCCACCTTTCTCTCCTCTTCGGCCCTCACCCCCTTGCCACCAAAATCCTACACACCCCCTTAGCCGAAGCCTCCCCTCCATCCCTCCCCTCTCGGTTCTCCCTTCCCGTCGGCTATCGACCCCCCCTCCTCTCCTTCCCGTCGGCTACCGACCCTCACCCCCTCTCTCCTTCCCGTCGGCAGCCGACTCCCACCCCTATCGGCAGCCGACCCCCTTCTCTTCCAAAGCCACACCCCTTATACCTCCTTTTTTTTTCGGTTTACCCACCCACCGAACCTATCAACCCACGTCGGCGGCCGACCACCACCCCATCGGCAGCCGACCACCCCCCATCCCCATCGGCCGAACAAACCCCCCTCCCCCCCCTTTTTCTTTTTTGTTGGTCGTCCTATCTCCCACTCCTTACCCTACTACCTTTTCCTATTTCCCAACCCTTCCTTTTTCACTTCCCTAGACTTCCACTATTCACCCATCCCATCCCTTCCTCCACCTACTATATCCTACCTTTCCTTCTATAATACTTTCCAACACTTTTCCTTCCCTATTTATTTTTTTTCCTTCCATCTATCCCATCCTACCAAATCTCACCTTTTCCTTCCATAATCTTTTCCTCTCTTCTTTTCTTTCCCCAACTTCTAGAAATCATCCATCAAATCTTCTTACACACTATTATCTCATTCCATTATTACCTACCATTTCAAATACCTTCCTTTTCTTTTTCCCTCCTATTCCCACTATAAATATAACTCCTCCTCCTCATTTTCTCATCATCCTTTCTCTCATCAACAACCTACATTTTTTTCTCTCCTCCATGGCTTCCCCTTCTTCTCCCAAGGTTGTCAAGAAAAATATGATGACACCTACTTCCTCTCATGCAGATCTCATTTTCAACCCATGCAACCATGTTGCAAGGTTGGAAAGTGATCCCAAACACAGTGAATTTAACCCTATAGCTTCCTTCCTCCTTAAATCCCCTCTTCAATTTGCCTTGACACACAACCCACCAAAAATGAGCAAACTGCTCATTGGCAATTTTTGGCTTACGTGTGTCTATGATAGTATATCCCAGAAGGTGTCTGCTTCCATTCTTTCAGACCCCACTTCACCCGATCTCACTTTTGGTGTTGATGACGTTCGTTCGGCTCTACACCTTCCTGTGTACCAGTCTTATGAAGCATTCCCTCTTGGCAACGAGCACGAGGAGGTTGTTGCGGCACTAAACTACATCCCTGGCGACCATGCCCGGAGTCCGCAGACACTGCTACGCAAAAACATGGGAGGTATATGGCATTTCTTCTTCTCTCATGTTCTTTTATGCCTTAGCAAGAAAACCGGTGGCCATGATCAATGTCCATCCTACATCACCCAGCCCGCTCATGCTCTTATCTTTCAAAGAAATATTGATTTTGCCCGGTACTTCTTCCATGAATTAGTCAGTGTGATCACCCCCCACAAGCGGCCGCATGTCGCCTTTCCTCGATTTATCTAGCTCATTCTTTACCAAAAGTTTGCTACTACCATTGATGCCTCTCGTAGCATCACCTTCGATTACAAGGCGCCCATTGTGACCAAACCTCTTCTTCATAAGGGGCCTTTGGCAACTGACAGTACTCTACTTCCAGGTATGGTCTCTTTCCTTACTTCTCCCAATCTACAATGGGGAGATGCTAAGGACACTCCAGTGTCCAAAGGTCCCTCCTCTGTAGTGGACCTTTCTCTCTCACCCTTAGTGACGTCGGCTAGCACTCTCTCATCCTCAGCTACCGATACCGCCGCACTTGCCCAATCGACCATACCACCGAAAGGACCTTCGGTGGTTACCCAGGTCACCCCCCACACCTCAAAGCGGCGACACTCTACCTCTTCCCCTCCCTCTTCTCCCAAAATAAAGAGGAAGGTTTCTAGGGCCACCCCACATACTCCACCCACCGATTCTTCACAATCGGTCGGTGTTGAAATTGTCCCATCCAGTCCCGGGGAATCTGCTACACCTATTGCCAACCCCTCTGTATCCTCTCCAAAGGATGCATGTGAGACTTTCGGGGACCCTCACCTTCCCTCTTCCCCCTTCTCCTTAGGGGATGAGGATGACTTGGTCTTCTCCCCGGACCAAGGCTCTGACTTCTCACTGCACGACTTATCACCCGACCATTTCATGGTCGACACTTGTGCACGACCCGGTGAGACTCTGGTCTTACCCAAGGCCAGTGTTGAGGGTATTTCATGGTATTTAGCTTACTTGCAACAGGGTCAAGACAAGGTGACAACTCACGCAGGCCCTTCTACCTCCGCCTACCGCTCTCCTCCACATTCTCCAGAGAGCTCTTCTTCTCCTATGGCTACCTCTGCTGACGGTAGCTCCTCCGATGACTTATCTTCATCACCACAATCACCTGCCACTGATGCTCTCCTCCAGAGCAATGCAGCCTACGAAGAACCATCTCGGATTCATCCTCTTCCTTATCATCCACCGACGCCTTCACGGTGCCAGGCCTCAGCTGCAGCGCGGGACACTCCTCTTGTTCCTGTCATTCCCCCGGAAATCCTAGCAGATATTCAGGAAGCCAACAATCAACATCGTCTCATTGGTGCTCAGTTTCGCGAACATCAGAACGTTCTGGGCTCCCTCGTGAAGGTCACTTGCGAAAAGTTGTTATCTCTTGAGACCTCAGTTGCTGCTCTTCAAGCGGCCTCTGATGCTCGTGATGCGGAGGTCCGGCGTCTTCAGGCAGCTTCGCAGGCTCACAGTGCCATTTCCACTCAGATTCTTCAGTCTCTTCTGTCTCTTCATCAGCGATTGGGTTCTTTCTTGGTTACTCCCCCGACTGCCGCTGAGGGGGAGAAACAGCTGGTGGTTCAAGTCTCTTCAGACAGCGGCCGTCAGGGTCCCACTCCTGTTGTTTCTACTGATGCTCCAACTGAGGGGGAGTTGCTTCCAAGACAAGGGATAGACAAAGGAAAGAAAAAGCTATCTGCTGATGAAGAGGCCATGCTTTCCCAACAACAAAAGGCTTCTGCTATAAAAGCCTTTGTTTGTGAAGCTGATCGACTAAAACTTCAACCTCCTCCTAAAGTTGACATCCAGCAGGTAGCTGATCTTGATTCTGATGACATTCTATGGTACCGAAAATATTTGATGGACCGAAAGTTGAAATCTAAAATTGTTGAAGTAAAGTTTGGCACCTCCAAACGATCAGAGATAGATATCAGAATTGTCATCCGCAGAGAAGACGACTCTCAGCAGGCTACCAGATTCTGCGACTTGGACGACTACGGACTTTCTGAATGGTATGAAATTTCTGAACTTTTATCCAAGTCCCTTAGTCGACACAAGCCTTCGGTCAAAAGGTCTCTGAACACTCTTCTGGAGAGAATGAAGAACATTGGCAGGAAGTACAAGCATTCTCATGATGAAGAAGTTCAAGTTGAGATTCTAAAGCAGATGTGTCTCTCCTCCCCTCCACAAATCTCTCATTCTGACAAACAACACATCTTCAAGGATCTCGCTGCCAAAGGAATGATTCCCAATTCTCAAAATCTGAATCTAAAGATACCAGGTGGTCCGTCCTTGGGTCCAGGCACTGTGACAGGGCGTCCATACAAAGGAGTCTATTTTCTGGATGAAACGGAAACTAAGAGATTCTTCAGACATGAAGAAATATCTATTGCTCACACCGAGTTTCTGGTAGCCATTCTCTCTCTTATCCCCGCTAATTCTCAAGCTGCATTTATTCGACATGACATTATGGGTGAACTTCATAAAAGACAGAAGAAGGAATGAAGCAATGCTCTATCTTACCTATGTACTTGTAATCTTTGCTTTGTTAAGTCATATTTAATACAAGTGCATTTCTTTTATTTAGTTTGTACATATATACTTCATTCTTTTATTCTTTTGTAAATGTCGGATATACTTATAAATCCTTATACAAAAAAAAACTATGTGAAAAGAACCCAAAAAGAGTAAATATGGGTCAAAATGAATTTATTCAGTACACTCTTTGTTCTATTCTTTAGTATGGATGTCATCCTCAAATAGGGGGAGATTGTTGGGTCATCTGAAGATTTGAAGATGACCTCCTGATCTTCCATCTTATATCATCCTACTTAGAATATGTTTGAGGTTCTTTTAGCAAGCTTGGTTTCTATACAAATGTTCGGTGAAGTCGAAGATCAGCCGAAGAAGACAAAGAAGGAGTACATCTCTCAAAGCGGATTGAAGATAGTCTCCTCAGCCTAAAGCCAAGCATGCCCAAGTGATCAACACCATCGTCCAGGATGATGTCAATCACATATCTCTCAGGAGTATGAAGGTGTCCTCACACCTTCAAGAGCCGAAGATCTCTTAGGTCTTCGGCAGCCGATGGTCCCATCTCTCCTTAGAGTATGAAGGTGTTCTCACATCTTCAAGGAGTAGCCGAAGATCTCTCAAGCCTTCGGTAGCCGATGATCTCTCCTTAAAGTATGAAGGTGTTCTCACATCTTCAGGAGCCGAAGATCTTTCAAGTCTTCGGCAGTCTATACTTAAGGATTTCTTTCAAACACATTGTACTTTTCTGACAAAGTATATTGTGATATCTTGCATTGACGTGGACCTCATCTGGAGATCAGATAAAGTAAGTTTTGTCTACTACACCATTTTAAGGAAAGGTCTCTACCATCCTTCTGCAGGTCAACACATCAAGCCAAAACACCTTAAGACAAAAGGTACATCCTGTACCTTGCTGAAGACCTGTGTCCATCCCTTGCTCAACAGGTGTCCCATGCATTTAATGCATGAGGCACTATAAATATGAAGGATGGATCAACATTCAAGATTACCAACTCTCAAGCATTCAAGCTCTCTAAGTGCACTGACATTCTCTCTCTAAGAAGTTCTTATTGTTTTCTAAGTGTTTTACAATTGTTCTTCATTTCTCTTTGTGTAAGATTGTTTGAATAGATTTCATCTATTCTCTTCCGCAACAATCAAAAGTTTTCTATGTGTAATTCTTGATTTCAAATCAATAAGAATTAAATTAAGTGAAAAACTGTGTGTATTGTATTCAACCCCCTTCTACAATACTTCTTTTATTTACTTACTGCTATTTGGGACCAACAGTGTTGGTGAAGGGTTTCATGGGTAAGAACCAGTTCAACACCTTTGGTCGTAAGAACCAGTTCAACACCTTTAGTCGTCTTCTCCTTTCATCATCCTCTCTCTTCTGACTGAGGGTAGCGGAGGGACTTAAGCCTGTCTCCCACAGGATTTGAACTTGAACAAGTTGTGTATTTGAGCAAAGTCGTTCAACCCCTTTTCCAATCGAGCTATACGTTCGAGGGCTTTTCATTATTCATCTACGACAAAAACTTCACACATTGCTCACCCGGTGCATTGCAAAAAAATTCACACATTGATATTTATAGCTCTGTCTAAGGAGTCGCTTAACAAAACTTATTAAGTAAGCGTTTACCGAGCGCCCTTAGCGGGTGAGCATAGCAAGTATCTAGAATCTTACCCGGCGAGAGAGAAGACAAGGATCGATAGTCTTACCTGGTAAGCGAGTTTCAACCCAAACGTGGTAAGAGTCTACGTAGTGATAAACACTTACCACCAATGATAGGCCAAAAATTTTACCCGATAAGGTAAGTGAGGGTGGTGATTACTTTACCCAACAAACGTTTACCTGGTTAATGTTTGGTATACGACCCCTGAGTTCTTATGTTTGTTCTAAATGTGAGATTGAAAACCTGTTGTAGCCATTGGATAGTAAATGTGAGATTGAAAACCGGATGAATATGGCAAGGACCGAGAATGTAACCTGATAAGAGTGATGATAAGAATAAAAAGCCTTACCCGATAAGCCTTACCGGGTAAACTTTATCATACAATACTGTTTTAATGGACTACAATATTAACATATAAAGTAAGTTTTAGTATTGAATCTACCCGGTATGCGTTTACGGGTAAGTGTTTGTGTAAAACTCTTAGGGGCTGTTTGACAGTTGCTGAATGGTTTGGTGCAGAATGATTAATAGACACTTATGATATAGTTCAAAGTAAAATAAGGTTGTTTTTGTTTAGAATGAAATAAGGGCGCTCAATGGTTAAGGGAGGTCCAGGATACAAAATCATTCAGAGGGTTTTGGAACCATTAAGAGAAATACTTGTTGCCTCTTAATGGAACCCTTAAGAAGTAAACAAACAACCCCTTAAGAGCATCTCCAACAACTTTGCTAAAATAGAAAAAAAATAGGTTTTTGTTCT
This sequence comes from Arctium lappa, assembly GCA_023525745.1. Classification (NCBI taxonomy): domain Eukaryota; kingdom Viridiplantae; phylum Streptophyta; class Magnoliopsida; order Asterales; family Asteraceae; genus Arctium; species Arctium lappa. The sequence goes on along the minus strand of CM042056.1, from coordinate 10,895,742 downwards.
CTAAACCTCTCCAACAGCTTTGCTATCTTGTTTGTTATAATAGAGAAAAGTTGAAAAATTTCCAAGTTTAGAGAATTATCTAAAACTTGATGGTAGGAGAGAGAAATAATTATTTTATTCAATCCCACCAATGAAATTCAATTTTTATTATTTTATATTAAGATTTTTTTAAAAAGAGTATTGGGATGATAAATTATAGAATATTATAATAATATAAGTTGTTTTAAAATATCTAAAATAGCAAATTTGTTGGAGATGAATGTAATATTTTTTAGAGATTTTTATTTTTGGTTCTCTATTTTAGAGAAATTATAGCAATGCTGTTGGAGATGCTCTAATACAACATGTGAACTACCAAATATTTTGCAAAATTGAATGTTTAACACTTAAATTTATCTTGATAGAACTTTAACATTCCCGCCCCATTGTACGGGTACTAAACTAGTAATCTATATCTATACTATATATTAAAATTCTATTACGGTTATTGAAAAAGGTAGTTTTTGGAAAAAAAAAAACGGTTTTTGGAAAAATATTACATTTACCACCGTTATAATTAATTATTTAATTTACTTTATATCCCTTATTTTTTTATTTTTCATTTTACACTCTTATCATATTAACACACATAATTGTATATGAATAAAAATACAATGAAAAAATACGTTTCTTTTTTTATAAATTATAACATTATAATCGTCTCGTCAATACCTTCAAAACGAGCCAAATATTGAATATTTTTTAATTTAACCGTACTATTAAATATCGTGAATATCTACGAATTAAATTGTTTATATCCATACATTTTATTTTTTTCCAGCGTTAGCACATTAAAAATACATAATCGTAAAATATATTAAAAATACGTTTCATTCTTATTATAAATAAATCACGGTAATCTCTACTATATTATAAAAATTCTAATACAATTTTTTACAAACATTTGAAAGCCAAAATTTTTTTCCCAATATTTCACTTCCTAATTCAATTAAATGTTACGTTTATCACCCTTACAATTAGTTATTTAATTTATTTTATATCTCTTGTTTTCTTATTTTCTATTTTACATACCTATCATGTTAACATAAATAATCATATACGAACAATAATGGAATAAACAATACGTTTCTTCTTTTTACAAAATATATCATTATAATCGTCTCATCAATATCTTTAAAACGAGCACAATATTGAATATTTTTTAATTTAACCTTACTATTAAATATCATGAATATCTACGAACTAATTTGTTTTATATCCATACGTTTTACTTTTTTCTACCGTTAAACATTAAAAATACATAATCGTAAAATACGTTTCATTCTTATTATAAAATATATCATTATAATTTTTTTCGTCAATAATTATAATATAAATTAATTATTGAATATTTTTATGGGTTTATGATTTCATAAGTTGTGATTCTTAGGTCATGGTTGATTGTTGATGACATGTCTATAAGGAAATAAAATTAATTGTTCGTTCTTTACTTATATTCAGCTGCATCGCGCGAGTATGTACCTAGTACTTTAAAAAATAATAAAAAAAACCATGTTAAATTAAATAAAGAACAAAATTTCAATCTTAAAGTTTTCATTCCCCCAGCTTCATTTTGTTGTTTTTTTATTTTGTAGTTTGTACGCCCAATCAGATCTCATCCGTCAATCCTTGAACTCATCAACACTCAATACATCGATCCGCGTCACACCCCACCCAACCCTTCATCACTTTCCTCAAATCAAATCCCATCCGTCAAAACAACCCGCCTGAAATCAACGGCTACCATCCACAATCCGACACAACCAAAACCAACCAATCAAATCACACCCTCAATCACCATATAAATAAAAACCCTCCCTCCTTACATCTTCTCATCCCAAACAATCTCTCTCTCTCTGTCATCTCTCCAAAACACAAAACACACTCCAAAAATGGCGCCAAAAGCCGAGAAGAAGCCAGCCGAGAAGAAGCCAACGGAGGAGAAAAAATCAGCCGTAGCTGAAAAAGCCCCCGCCGAGAAGAAGCCAAAAGCCGGTAAGAAGCTTCCAAAAGAAGCCGGCGCTGGTGCAGCCGACAAGAAGAAGAAGAGAAACAAGAAGAGCGTAGAGACTTACAAGATCTATATCTTCAAGGTTTTGAAGCAGGTTCATCCCGACATCGGGATCTCCAGCAAGGCCATGGGAATCATGAACTCCTTCATAAACGACATCTTCGAGAAACTGGCTCAGGAATCATCGCGGCTTGCGAGGTACAACAAGAAGCCGACGATTACGTCACGGGAGATTCAGACGGCGGTCCGTCTAGTGCTTCCCGGTGAGTTGGCGAAACATGCTGTGTCTGAAGGAACGAAGGCTGTTACCAAGTTTACCAGTTCTTAGATTTGGGGAGTTAGGGTTTATGTTGGTGTTAGGGTTTACTTTTTGTAAAAATTTCATCATTCTCGATGAATTTTATGTGGGTAGGAGATGAATTGAAAGTGGTGATAGTTTGTTGTGTTTGATTCTAATTGAAAAGGAGTAATTTCTGAAAATTGTTTTTGTTCTTGCGATCATTCTAGCCCTAAATTGTTTAACCCCTTTCGTATTTGGTACTTGCATTTGAATTCTATTCTCCAAAGCTTTGAATTTTGCTATGAAATATCTGCTTGTTTACACTGTGGCAAAGGCTTGATATTTCTGGCCAAGTGAGGGCATTTTGAGAAAAGGCTTGATATTTCTGGCCAACTGAGGGCATTTTGGGAAAAGGCTTGATAGTCTAAGAAAGATTATTGCATTGATTATAACCTAAAATATCTACAAAATAAATTAAAAAAACTGTAAACAAATTTAACATTGGATATAATATTAAAATATAATTTATTTATTAAAATATTGTTTTCTTTCTCTACCTATTTATTTTGAAAGTTTTTTATTTGTCCCCTTGTTAATCATTTTTAAGGGGATTGGGAAAGCGTTTGGATCAATATTAGATTAAAATTCCTACTTTTTCTGTTTTGGAAAAGATTAAAAAAATCATCATAACATATTTCACGGTTTCATATGTGGTTCTTGTTATCAAAATTAGGGAGTTAAAAAAACTATTGGACCAGTCAAATAGGTTGAACCAAACCGTTTTTTGTGATTTGAATGGTTTAAAAAATAGCCAAACTGCTCGGTATAGGGGGGTGTCTGGGATTGTTTATTTAAAACAATTTTTTTTAAAGTGCTTATTAACTTATACGGTGACAAAAATGAGTTTTATAAAAAAAGTTTGGATTAACTTATTGTGGTACCAAAACGTAATAAGCTAACAAGTTGTTATTTAGGGGTGTCTGCGATTGCTTATACATGTAAAATAACCCAAAAGTTATAAGTTGTTTCAAATAAGTTGACAAGTGATAATGATTTAACTTATTAAAAACTCATTATTAGTGGTGTGGAAAAACAATAAGTCTTTTTTTTTTCCTACCTAAACACTCAAAATAGATTATTAGCGGTGTGGTAAAGTTAATAAGTCGATAAGGATTTTTAATAAGCAATCCCAAACACCCCATAGTCCAGTCTACGGTTTAAACGTTTTTTCAGATGTTTGAAACGAACCGACCGCCAAATATGAATGTATTAATTACTATATTTAATTTTCATGTTGTAGACTCAATTTTTATGGCCCAATTAAAATAAATTCGTTCACAACATTATGTTTTTAGTTTTTCATTTCTCAATTGACCATGATAATTGACAAAATTCTGAAATCGGTCATAGATCAAATCCAAAATTCCAAATCGTCTTTCGAGTTGCTCAATATTTATCCAAAATTTCAAATCGTCTTTCGAATTGCTCAATATTTATCCAAAATTCAACTATTCTTGGTGAACTTGGTGAACTTTTTTTTTTCAACTTGTTCAATGTTTTTTTTTTCTTTTAATTTTTTAGAGAGATACATTTCTTTCATAATTCAGTCTATTTTTTTTAATAATGTTATAGATTTCATTTTGGATATAGATGTTATGTTTTTTTTAGTTTAAAACCCATAAGAGGCCCAAACCGCCTTTTTGTGGTCAGGTTTGACCGGTTTGGTCACTTTCTACCAAACCGCTTGGTTTGGAAATTTCCTAAACCGCCATTTTCGGTTTTGTTTATGGTTTGGAGGGTTAAACCGTCCCAACCAGACAACGAACACCCCTATCTAAAATAATAACCAACTCTTTATCTAATAATCATCCAAATTTGCCATCTTGTGTATGCAATGATCTTTTTTACATCTATAAAGTATATCAAACTGCTACTCAAATCCAAACAAAAACAAAATAAAGACTACAACCCCAGGTGCTACAGCCATAATCAGGAGCCGATATCGCGAATTCTAACCAAAATAAAAGGATTCAAGAACGACAATAGCGTTTAAAATGGCGCACGCTAAAACAACCCCGACTAATAAATATGCACACAAATCTAACTATACATGTTTTTTGATCCTCCTACTGAATGCTCTGTATAAACAACAGTGTCTAACTTATATGGCCAATGTACATATATGGCATATAGTTTTAGTGGCAAAATATCAAGAAAAATACATACATATGGTACCTTGTTTATTCAATCTCAGCATGCACGTAGTCGACGAAAACAAAATTCTTCTGGAGTTGATGACAATAATACGCCAATCCACCGCTTAAAACTGCAAGCCCAGCTAAAACGACACGAATTTGGATCTCAGGAGGAACCCCAGCAGCAGCACAAAAAACGACAGCTGCTCCGATTAAAAACTTCTGCAGTGTCTCGAATGTTTTATGAGCCTTCTTACACGAAGAACACTTTAATGTATGTTGTTCATATCTATCCAACATCTGCCACAAAGAACCGAATAAGTTTGCAAAAATATACAAGAAAACATGCAAATCACATGCCAAGAACAGTTTGACACGTGGACATGACAAGACTGGACATACGAGAGTGAGGTAGACTGGTGAAAGAATTGTTGAAGATTTTAGGGATTTAACTTGATATAGGTAGTTTAGTGATTTACCAAGTTTGCCTCATTTTCCTGATATTTGTTCCACATATTTTGGTTGGACAGAAAAAGGGTGTTGCTCTATCCAGACAATACACCACTGTTTGTGTCAGAATCAGGTCAAATCATACATTGAAAATCTAAAAAGTAGATCTTGATGTTGATTTGTGTGAGGAAGAAATTAGTGGGTAGGGTACCCCATAGAAAAAAAATGCAATTTTTTCCGCATCAGTGAGGTCCTAGGGGTTGTTTGGTTGGTTTTCCATTAATTCATGTATATAGATAAAACTGTCTGTGTGGATTAATCTGTTTGTATAGATTAAGAAGGTTTTTGTTTGGAATGGTTTTTTCATAGATGGAAGGAACGTGGTTTTTAAATGGGTTTTTAAATGGGAGAGACAAGTTTGGAAAAAAATCTGGCTTTCTGCATATAGCTCCCTCCTAGAATCATACTAAATAATTCATTTTCTATATCATCAATCTACTACCAATCAGTCATATATATAGCTCATTAAGCTACTAACAAACAAGCCCCTAGTTTGATTGTTGTACCAAACGTCGGACAACAATATGTCCTTTGTACCAAACACACCCAATTCACGTACCTGACGTTTGGATAGGTATGTCGAGGGCAACGATTGCACGTTGGCATGACCAAACCACTCAGGTTGACTATTGCCATGTCGTCTGAGCCAATTTCGGAAAGCCAATACAAAACGATCGGCTTGTGTTGGTGTAAACGTGAGTTTTGTGTACTGCTGGTTGACATCGGTGGAACCCTCCATTGATTTCGACAAAAAGATTTTTTCTTGGCCTTGCAGCACGATCATATCTCCATCATATACTTTGTTTGAAGTCCAATGTTCGTGCCATCTTGGAACAACCTGCGATTTTTTCATAAACAAATGAAGACAATGGAACCCACAAAATGGGTTTCATAGCGTTGTGATACAATGGGATCTGAGAAGTGTTACCTGCCACCATGAAGATCCAGGCATCGTAAACTGAAAGAAGTTTCGAGCACTGCAAACGATGGAACGAGTCTTTCCTGGTGCCATTGGCACATTGAAGGAACAAATCCATATTACCCACTTTTGGTCACCCACAATGGGGAGTTTTGTGTCAATCTCTATTCTGGAACAACAAAAAAGTTGTAACTTTTACTTAGCAAATAATTTAACTAAATACTTTATATTCCTCAAATACCTATATTACCCTTCAATATAGACAAAGAACAAAATCTTATGAAACCATATTAGTACTATTCGGGAAAGTTCAGACGAGAACCATAAATATTTTGAGAACATGGGAACCAACTATTACATGTGTTATTCATGATGAACAACCCTGAATAATCATAAATACCATGCATTTTCATTATGAATAAATTTTATCATGAATATCATTCACAAATATAATCTATCGGTCTCCTGTCCTTCAAACAAATTAATATCATAAATGCCCACAAATAATCCAACGCTCTCTCTTTGCCTCTCTTAAACCTATCGGTCTCCCGTCCTTCAAAACAGGCATATTTATCCAGACATACAACTTAACTCATACAGGGTGCGTTTGGTATGTAGAACAGAGTGGAACAGGACAGAACAAACTTGTCCCATGTTTGGCGTGACCATATGTGGGACACGCTAGAACTAAGTGGAACAAGCATGTGACACACTTGTTCCACTCCAACCCCTGGAACTAAGTAGAACAATAATTTAACTAATATACCCTTTGTTAAAAACAACATAAAACATGTCTTCTCATCATCCATGCCTCCAAGCTAGGGGTTTGCAAAACCGAATACCTCGAAATCCGAATCCGAATCGAAAATAAGATGTTTTTGCAAAACCCGAATACCTCGAAATCCGATAATCCGAAACCGACATTTGGGAGGATATCTGGGTTCGGATTGGGTTTGATCGTTGACCACCCAACCCGTCCGAAAACCCGAAATAACATAAATCTATATTTTAAATAGTATATATATATATATATATATATTTAATAATCTAATTATTTTTGAAAATCGTAAATTATAGTCTGTTAAAATATTTTCTAAATTTTAAATTTGCTATCAATTTCATCAATCTTTCAATCGATTGTATTTATCCTAAAAAAACAATTGAATTTATATATAACTTTTGCATTATATAATACTCAAACCCGACCGACATCAATCCGAAACCCGACCAACCCAAACCCGAAACAACCTAAAATCCGAAACTTAAAATTTGGGTTTTGATTTCCATATCCAAAATCCAATCGTGATAAATTAGTTTTATTTTTGATAATCCATTGTACTATGTATTAGTGATGTAAATTAGTTTTATGTGATATAATCTATGTCAGGGGTAAATTCGTCATTTAACCAATCTAGTCCTGTTCTGTCCAGTTCTGTCATGTCTTGCCAAACGCTGGACTACTGTCCTATTCTGTCCTGTTCCATCTTGTCCTGTCCTGTTTGTGTACCAAACGCACCCACAGGGCTTAATGGAAAAAAAGTAAACAACCCCCTTACTTGTTTATATAATAGCAAGGTGCAATGAACTTAGCACTGATTTTTGGGTTCCCTTCGTTTTCTCCAGAAAATCCCCAATGGCCATTTGAATCCATCTTAAATGGCAGCGGTTTAGCTCTATCTCTCCTACCTGTAACCTGTACAATTTATTCAACAGATGAAGAATCTGGGCAGGGACTAACTTGTAATATTGCTTCGGTTTTCAAAGGCGAATATAAGAAGAATCGAGTTTATATAGAGATATTTGGGCTTAAATGTGTTCACCTTATGATGGGCAAAATCAATGTGGGAGGGATCAGAAACATTCTCCATGAGAGTGTCGTAGCCGTAGAACAAATCACGTTGAATCGTGACCGTTGAAAATTCAGGGTTTTCAAAGTCATCAGGCAACCTAAATAATTCCCATATCACCAAAAAACATTCAAATCAAGATGAGAGATTAAGCAAATAGCATGCAGGGTCTCTCTCAAGAAAGTTGATTTCTAAAATACCCACCAGGGATCTTGCAAACCCTAATCAATACATCATTAATCGTTGAGCAAATCGGATCATTCAAGTTTTAAACTTTCTAAAAAAAGAAAGATTGCAATTTCTAAAGCACCCTTCGAAAATCTTGCAAACCCAAATCAATATCATTGAGCATATCGGATCATTCAAGTTTTAAACTTCCTAAAAAAAGAAAGATTGCAATTTCTAAAGCACCCTTCAAGAATCTTGCAAACCCAAATCAATATCATTAATCGTTGAGCAAATTAGATCATCGAGTATTGAACTTTCTAAAGAAAGAAAGATTGCAATTTCTAAAGCACCCTTCAAGAATCTTGCAAACCCAAATCAATATCATTAATCGTTGAGCAAATAGGATCATTCATGTCTTGAACTTTCTAAAAGAAGAAATAGTGCAATTTTTACAGCACCCTTCGAGAATCTTGCAAACCCAAATCAATATCATTAATGGTTAAGCAAATCGGATCATTCAAGTTTTAAACTTTCTAAAAAAAGAAAGATTGCAATTTCTAAAGCACCCTTCAAGAATCTTGCAAACCCAAATCAATATCATTAATCGTTGAGCAAATTGGATCATCAAGTTTTGAACTTCCTAAAAGAAGAAAGATTGCAATTCTAAAGCACACTTCAAGAATCTTGTGAACCCATAACTAAATATCAAGAATCTTGAAAAGATTGCCAATTTGCCATGAACTCAGATCACCATCCGATATTCGTAGGCAATCAGATAATTTGAACAAGAGATTGCAGATCAACAAATTAAAATCCTTGAGCAAATAAATCATTCTAGTTTTGAATTTTTTAGAAAAAAGAATGAATATTATATTAACACTTGACCAATAAATAAATTTATGATTTAATTAATAAACTAATCAAATATATTAAACATTAAAAGAAGTTGGTGCTTACATTGGAGGCATAGTGGCATTAGCTCGTTCCAAACCATTCTCATCCGGCCACACAAACAACAAACCTTGCGACACCAATGTCGGAAACCTTGTCGCACAAGCCCTCGGCGATTGAACAGCTCGAGCTTCGGGTCCCTCTGATGACGCCTGAGGGATCCGAGAACATGACCCACATCCATCAAAAGACCATCCATGATAAGAACACTGTAAATGTCCATTCTCATCAATCCTTCCTTCCTGAAAACAACCCAAAAACATGTCATCAAAACCCCAAATCAAAAGGGCAAAAAATTGAAGTTTTTTATTTTATTTTTATAGAAGCAAGTTAGTGGCTGTTTGGCAGTTGATATATGGTTTGGTGCAATGATTAAGTGATGATAATGATTAAGAGGTTATTTTGATATAGTGCAAAATGAAATATGGTTTTTTGGTAATGGTAACCGTTTATAATGAAATTAGGGCGGTTAAGGTAGGCGCAAGTTACAAAATCATTTAGAATGTTTTTGAACCATTCAGAGGTTGCCTCCTAATGGAATAATTAAGAGGTAAACAAAGAGCCACTTACAGATAAAGGAGCAAGACGATGAGGGCATTTGTCGTCAAACGCAACCCATTGGTTGTTAATTTTATCGAACCAGATAACAAGGTCGCGATTGAGGAGAGTAAAAGGGGTTGGGAGGTTGGGATCGAGGTCTTCTATTAGGGAAACGGGGTACCAATGATCCCTCCATGAGAATTTGGAGTTAGAATTCGATTCAGATTCTTCGGTTTCAAGATCAATTGAGGAATCAGTGGTGGTGGTGGGGGATGGTGGAGCAGCTACACGAAGTGGAGGGAGGAGGGTTTTCCGGCGAGATGGTGGCGGTGGTGAGTGGAGGATTAACGGTTTAGTGTGGTGAAGAGAGAGAGGTGGAAGTAGGCGACTCTTGGTGGTGGTGGTGGCTGTTGTTGTTGGTGGTGGTGGGAATAGTAAAGAAGCCATTTTTATTGATTTTTTTTCTTTCAAGAAAATTGTACGTGGTTTCTTGATTTTAGTGGTGTATATAGTGTGTATGTGTTTTAGTAGGTTAAAAAAAGGAAGACTTTGCGTGTAAGTTTGTAATATGTGTTTATGCAAAGAGCCAAATTGATTGACCAACAATGGGAAGATTTGCAACCATTTCACAAATGCGTAAACCATCCACAAGGGCATTTTTCGGGTCCGTAAACAATAATTCAATTCGAATATAAAAGGGGTAAGCTAAATGCATACCCTTTTATTAATTTTCTTCTTATACTCGTCAACATCAAAACTTATTTTTTACATTTTTACTGTATGATTTGACTTGATTTTGATATAAATAAGTGTATATATAACCACATCCTATAAAAATTAGAGGTGTCAAAACAAATAGGTCGGATAGATTGGAAAACAAGTTTGGATTGAAATATGTTGGGTTTCCAAAAAACGGATAAGAGAAGTCACGAAAGCTTTAACAACCCGCTTGTTTTGTTTCTTGTCGCTCACCCTAGCCTCACCTTTTTAACCATGATTTCGAAGGTTAATGCTTCCTGATTTTTTATTGGGTTCTCAATTTTTTTTTGTGTTTTTAGTGATTGAGTTCTCCCGACATCTATTGATTCGAGAAACTTTCTTGTATGGTCGCCGGTGAGTGAGACTAGAGAGGGGAAGGGCTGGTGGTCCTATAAATTTACTTGTATATATATGATATAAATAGAACATATGAAAAATAAGTATTAAAGTATCAAAGGTCAAAAACGATAAATAGACCATTTTACCCCTGATTTAACGGAGGCTGGTGCACGATCATCTGGTTCAGGGATCTAACCAATAAAAAATATAACCACAAGGACCAAATCTATAACTAATCGAGTATAAAAACGTTAGCCATAGTTTTTGACATACAATATGCACCAAAATCCTAATAAATTACACACCAATTTTCAAAACCTTCATTTTCGGGTTAAATGTTTTTCAGAACTTCGATTTCATGATAGAACCAGGCCGAGTTTCCTTTCTTCAACCGAATGAATCAAGCAGATTCAGTCTGTATTGTAACAAGATTACAAGAAAAAGAAGAGTAATAATCGAGACCATACGACATTTCAATTATTATCAACCCGACTCGTGCCGATTCAACGCCGACTAAATTCTTCTTTCGGCATAATTCAGTATACAGTACATCTTATAAGAATACCTAAAAGTTATTTCTTAGAATAAGTCTGAAAGTCGGGTCCAACGTCGCGTGATCCGGTGTTGATATAAGGTCCTCGAAAAGTTGCTTGAGGTGGCAGTGGTTTCGATGAATCAATAACGGGTCCCTTTGATGATCTAGTCCTGCATTTGACGTATAATAGCTGTTACAATAAAGATTAAAAAACGATGCAAAAAGTGATAGGCTAGCCATGAAGAATCTACTTACGCCATGTAAAAGGGAAACGCTAAACCTGCACTTGCGAAAGCTAGTAAGCCTGTGGCAACGATCATGTTGCGTGTTCGCGACATGAAGAATTCTAGGTGCACGGAAATGGAAAATAAAATCTGAGAATCAAAAAACGGGTATCAATATGTCAATGCCAATTATGCATTTTTCTTTTTTGAAGTATATAATATTTATACAAGACAAACACTCATACACGATTAGGTTTGAACCCTTGACCTCCTAAAAGGGTGCGCTGCACCAACAATCAGGGTACCGCCGGGCCAATGACCCTTTGGTGCGACTTATGCACTTTACAGTTGTTCTCAATAGCAATATGATCATATGCAGTTGAGAAGAATATGATTGCTTAATGTTCGACCTAGTTGACTCTACTCTACCGACATGACAACTCTATTGTTCTTGATGGTTTCTACATCTTAAACATGAAAAACGTTATACTTTTTGATATATGCTATTTTGGTATAAAGGCCACCAATGGCCGAGAAACTTTGTAACATTAAATCGACAAGTTTGAAACTTTGTTACACTGATTGTGAAAAAAAGATATTTGTTACACTAAATAGGAAGTAGGAATTAAGGCAAATTTCATTACATCTAGATGCGATTTGCCATCATCAATATCCAAAACAAGTGACAACTAGGCACCATCTAGTGTTAGCCACTGCATGTACGATGGAGTTCGGGGAAGAGTTGGACAGGTGCAGCTGTTGGGGATGATGCTTTATGTAGGGCAGTTTCGGCTATCTAAAACGGTGAAGTTAAAATTTTGAGTGTGTATGATGCAATCTAACGAAAGCACCCACGTATTTAGACAAAGTTCTATGGCACTTTCAGAGATTAGAATTCAACGTTGGGAGTTGGGACCTATTTAGTTTAATCTCAAGCTAGTTTACTTGAACTTAAATCCAAACAAACCCTTTATATCTAGCTTATAAACTGGATTAGCATCGGGACTCTGCTACTCCAGAAACAATATCCTAAGATGAACACTCTATACTAATGTTTTCAATGCACAAGTACATCTAAAATCTACACTCATCGTGGGAGCTTAACAGGGTCAGAGTAGCGCTGATGCAGCAGAATAGGAAGAGTTAACCTCGAGGGGTAGCTCAACCGGTAACATGTTTGTTGGGCCTCGACACTCCCATTGAATTAGTCGAGGTGTGCACAAGCTAAAACACTAGGAAGAGTCAAATTATGAACCACACATGACTTGTCAGAATCTAAATTCCTCAATAACAATAACTTATCAGAAATCAAAACAAATGCATGATCGTGACCATTTAACCGAAATCAATTCTTCCATGTTAGCATGCTCAAGCACCACTTTAATTTTCCATTCATCATAGCTTTGAATGTATATATGCTACATCATAGATCCAAATTATAAAGTTCGCAGATCACTTGTATCGCAAAATAACATTTGGCGCTAATTAAATTTATAAACCGAAGTTATCTACTAGCTGATTTTCGAGGAGTTAAATTACGTTTTTACGAATTAATCCATAATTTGTAGCAATTGATTACACACCAGGACTCTTGGTACAACTCAAAATCATGGTTGATTCTTAGCACTTATCTAACAGAAACCATTACCACTATAGGATTCTGAATTAACTCATTATGAAGAATTTGAATTCAAACAACAAAAGAAAATGCCTCAGATATCAATTTTCGCAGTGAAATTTTTCGTCGCATCATGATATTTCACATGTTTTCCATCGCAAGTCAAATTTTCCTGATGCGATTTTAAGAAATCCTAAATTAGATCATTGCGATGAAAATCACAAGTCCGAATCCCCTGAAATCCTTATCCTCTAACATCTGTTCACAAATTTAAGGCCACCAAAACCCTAGAAATTCACTTAAGATCATGATTGTAGGTAGAGAGATATTGGAGAATCAAAGTGACATAAAAGGATAATCAGATTCGATATAATAACTTGATTTACCTGATGATGAGAAAATTCGAAGCCAAAGTTGCTTCAGAAAGCTATGAATCGCCAATGATGTTATTTTGGGCGGCTTCTATGTGATCGATGAATTCATCTAACCAAAACGGGGCTAACAGTTCGGGTGTAACCCGTACCCGTTGACCCGATATGATTTTTTTTTGGAAATGGTGTACTAATCCCTTGGCAAATTTTAACCAAATTAAACATCAGTGACCACAATTGTTGTGTACGTCTGGATTCGAACCTTGGATAGATGGAATATTCCACCACATCCCCAAGGTCTTAATCAGTACGCCACAACCCTTGTGGTTTACTTTTGGGTTTATTCATAAATCTTCTTTCTAAAATTTTATTAAGAACCTGTAGATTTTCGGGTCAACTTATGTTCAACGACTAATTTTCGAGTGACTACAAATAGTCTGGAGCCATTTCATGTAAACTTTTATAACTGAAAGGACTTTAACAACGCCTGAATTCAAACACATAAGATTTACATTGTATCCCCTAAATATTAGCGGTGGGTCAAAATCCAAATAATTTTCAAAAAGTTTGTTTTTGATGTCTTATTTTGAATAACTGATTTTCTAGAAGTTTTGTTTTAATGTTTATAGCAAGATTGTTAAAATAAAAGGGAATTACATATTTTTTAGATAATTTTTTGTTAACAAAAGGGAAAATTACATCAAAATTGAACCAATTTTACCCTTATTCTTATTTTGGGGAACCAACTTTTAAAACATTCATTTTAGGGTTTCAGACAAACTTTTCATTTATTTAAGGGACTCGTTTACCTTGTTCAGCAGTAACCGATCAACTCAAAATGATGTGGCAAGAAAAACTTAAAAAAAAATTAAAACTTAAATGATATTTTAACATTTTTAATAAAAAAAATATTTTCAAAACAAAAGAAAAAAATCAACAAAAATTCTAGCCTAAGCCGCCGCCTACTGCCTAAATTATCTTTATCAAACACCTATACCAACTTCATCTCTTCAATCCCTTTTCCGCAGCTATTGCAACATCGAAACCAAATTCGGTGACTGTAAATCACTCCATTAATCTCCGGCAACAACCTTTCTTCTCCACCCATCTGGCCATCTCCATCAAGATCCGCAACCAACTCTCTCCACACCACCTCCACCAATCTCATAATTAATACTATGTATATTGAGAGAAAGAAATCAACTGATCTTCGATGGAGGAAAGCGCAGGCGTCGGAAAAAATAATCAAATCTCTCCACATCATTTCTACTCCTTTCTTGTTAACCACACATTGAACTTTAAAAAACCAACTCGTAATTGATGGGGAGGTGGAGGGTCCTCGCCAAAAAAAGAAAGGGAGGGTGGAGAAGGTGAGGTAGTCAGCAGAGAGGCGTAGTTGCCGGTACGAAGTCTGAAGTTAGGGAGGTGGAGGGTAGGAATGCAATAATGTTTAAAAACCAATGACACATCATATTTTACCGGTTCCACGTCATCACTTGTAGGTTATCAGGTAAACGAGTCCTTTAAATAAATGAAAAGTTTGTTTGAAACCCTAAAATGAATGTTTTAAAAGTTGGTTCCCCAAAATATGAATAAGGGTAAAGTTGGTTCCATTTTAATGCAATTTTCCCTTAACAAAATTATCAAACGTTTAAATTTTTATGTTTTATTAATCATATAAAAAACAATAAGTGGAGAGATAGTATGGTTTTAAGTCGGTACACAAAACTTTAAAAGTATATTTCTTTAAATAAAGTTTTTTTTTTTTATTTTGATGCATTTTACACTGATTTTATCATAAAATTATGTTTTCATTAATCTAACTAGTTCTAGCATTTCATACCAACTAAATCCTGCATGGTCCTATCAATGTCAAACCCCCCAAATCTTGACATTCAATTTTTTGTGTCAATTCTTAATACAGATGTATGATTCAAAATCTTTGGTACTAGTAGAATGGCAAAAGACATTTTGATTCAGAGTTAATCCAATACACTAGATTCATAAAGTGTATATACTTTGAATGGAATTTTATCTCCAATGTCAACCACATCAAACAACTTATCTAAGACATGATTGCTTTGTTCCAAACATATCTGCTTGCTTGTGTCACATAAAGATTTCCTATCAAGGAGTGGAGGACGTTTGGTTCACATAATGGAATTTGATGAAATTGGAATACATTGAATGAATCTGACTTTGAAAATTTGGAATGAAATTTGATGGAATTAAACCACGCGTTTGGTTGGTAGGAATTTGATGAAATTCAAAATTTTCACTTTAGCTAAGGAATGATGAATTCCTTGATTTATGGAATTCAAAGGATTCCATCATGATCAATATGTGAACCAAACAAAAGAATTATCCATCTGTTGATAACTGATATTTTATAATAATATCAATCAAATTTTTTTTATATAATTATAACCAAATCAACTAGAGTAAATTACTGATTTGGGCCCTCAGGTTTGGCGTTTGTTACAGAATTGATCCTTTAACTTCAAAAATTACATGATAACCCTCCCAATATGCATATTATTATAGATTTGGTCCCTTTGGGATGAATTTTGTTATGGATTTGGTCCCTTGAGCCAACGGCTGTCTATTTCCTCCGTTAAGCACGAGGGGTATTATGGTCATTTTACTTATTTTTCATTTTTTTTATTATTTTACTTGAATACTCGTCCTTTACCTCAAGAACACCAAAATTCAAAAAACCAAAATCAAACTCATGTTAACAATCAAAAATTCTAAATCAAACCCATATTCAAAGACCAAAATCCTAAATCAAACCCAAATTAAAAAAACCTAAATCAAACCAAGAACCCAAATTTAAACCTAAACCATAAACCCAAAATCAAATTCATATTCAAAAACCTAAATCAAACCCAAATTTTAAAAATCTAATTAAAACTTAGATTTAAAAATCAAAAACCTAAATAAATCTTAGATTTAAACCTAATCAAACCCAATTAAAGAGAGAGAGAGAGAGAGAGAGAGACCAAGAGATCTGAGATAGATAGAGAGATCGAGAGAAGACGAACACAGGGAGAAGACGAGGTCGCCAGAGAAGATGAGGTCGCCGGAGGTCGCTGGAGAAGACGAGGTCGACGACCAAGGGTTCAACGGTTTTCGTCCCTGTGTTTAACGGTTCTCTCTCTCTCCTCTCCATATTTGTTCTCTCATATTTGTTCAACGGAGGTGTGTGTGGAGGTGGGTAGAGGGAGTGATTTGGAGGTGAGGAGTGAGGATTTGAGGGAGAAGATAGAGGAAGCAACAAGAGGTTCTTCGGTGGCAGCCATGGATGGTTTTCTTCAAGCTCCATTGTTGATAAACTCATCATCTCAACATCTCAATCTCCATTTTTTATTTTTAAATGTAGGTTTGATTTAGGTTTTTTTAAATTTGGGTTTGATTTTATGTTTTTAAGTTTGATTTAGGTTTATAATTTTGGGTTTGATTTTAGGTTTTGATTTAGGTTTATTTATTTTTTTGGTAAAGGAGTATCCCATACCACTTTGAGTCCGAACTAATCTCCTGGAAAACAGGCCTTTGGCCCGCGGACATTCATCCCGTGGCCACAATGCTGCGAGTGGGGCTCGAACCCGAGCAACCGCTATGAAGTCCCCAGGTTCTTACCACCACGCCACAACCTTGTGGTTATTTAGGTTTAAATTTGGGTTTATGATTTAGGGTTCTTGTTGATGAAGATGAACATTCAAGAACAAAAAATATAATTAATTAAAAAATGTAAAAATAAATAAAATAGGGTAAAATGACGATAATACCCTCGTGGTTAACGGTCAGTTAGACGAACGTTCACTCGAGGGACCAAATCCATAACAAAATGCATAGTGGGAGGGTCATCATGTAATATTTGAAGTTAAATGACCAATTCCGTAACAAACGTCAAACCTAAGGGACCAAATCCGTAATTTACTCAATCAACTATTATGAAAGATCAATTTAAAGTGAATTCAGGGGAAATATAACAATTTGACTTTGAAAATATCATTACATAACCATCTGTTGATAATTGATATTATGTAGTTCAATTAAAATTAGAGAAAATAATATAATCAAGATTAAGAAAGTATAAATAATTAAATATAATATACTAAAATATTTGCATATTTATATTTTTGAAAAATGTTCGAACTTATAATCCAAAAGTCAGTTGATAAGTGATATTTTTTTTTCCAAGTAGTTAAATCTCTTATGATAATTCTAAGGGTGTTTCGTTGACAGAATGAAATTTGATATAATTGTAATTCATCGAAGGAATTTGAATTTGAAGTAAAAATCACGACAATTTAGTGATTATTTGTATCAAATCTCATACTAATTTCAATAAATCTCATACTAATCACGACATATTAATTCGTATATATTTATGATATTTAATAATATAATTAAATACAAAAATATTCAATATTTGACTCATTTCAAATGTATTGACGAAACGATTACAATGGTATAATTTGTAAAAATAGAAATGTTTTTTTAATGTATTTTAGTTCATATACATTATTTATGTATATATGATAAGAGTTTAAAATGAAAAATAAAAAAAGTAATGGTGGATTAAAAGTAAACTACATATACCTAATTATAAGGGTAGTAAATGTAACGTATAAATTAAAAAAATTGAATTAAGGAGATATTTAAGAAGGAGTGAATACGAGTGTACTAATTGAACTTATAATATAATCTGCGTCCAGACACATGTTTAGGCGGAAAAATACTGAAGTCGGTTCACCAAAAGACGACACGTGACATACTAGTTACTTATTTATTATATGCATAGATAGATATCACTAATTGAACTTATAATATAATCTGCGTCCAGACACATGTTTAGGCGAAAAAATACTGAAGTCGGTTCACCAAAAGACGACACGTGACATACTAGTTACTTATTTATTATATGCATAGATAGATATCACTAATATTCCTGCTCCTAACGATGTAAAATCCTATTTGTTTTAATATCGTGGGTTAACTCAACTAACAGTAAGGTTTGAACATTCAGGGATCCTCCTCAAAAACTACCGGTTCGAGTCCTGCAAGATCACTGCAGATTTTCCTAACTATAACTTGTGATTTTGTCAACATTGTAACTTGTCATTTTGTCACATTTAGTTTTTTGAACACACAAAGTGACGAAATGGCATACAATAATGCATACTTGTTCAAATCTAGATATGACTTTAGTTACTAATATATCAAAGATAATAAATGACAACATTAACCTCTTACAACGATACAAAAAATGCTGATTTTAGAAACATGGACTGTAAATAAAATTAGGCTCAATAAGTATATACCCTCTCTGTCATTTGTACTACATTCTAAGAATACACCGTAAAACCACACGAAACCAAACCAAGCACAACTCTAAAAAATGAGAAAACCGAATCATAAAAGTAGGACACAAAAGAAAAAAAACCCCAAGGTATTCAAGTGTAATATATCTCCATAGCAAAGAGAACCACCCAACTAAGACAGTAACTTTTTAACATTCTGAAAACATGATCATAAACCATATTACAGTAACTTTTAACATTCTGAAACAGGATTCATAGACCAGATTATCAATCAGTTATCATTTGCTCATTTCTATAGGAAATGAGATGTGGGTTCATTCATACATAGGATAGGACAAGACTAGCCCAGATGATCTCACTTGGCAAGAAGGGTTTGGTGAGACTGAGCCTGGTTCTCTTGGTTCTGCTGATAGTTTAGAGTCCTTCTGAACAACATGATGTGCGGCTCTGGTCGGTGGATCGCATAGTGCACCCATCCTCGACTCTGTTGCACTCCAATTGCACGCCATTCAGTCTATACAAACAAAATCACAAACCCACTCTCATTAGAAATTCTACTCAAAACAACATAAATATTAAATTCCCTCTCTAGATACTAATAGCATGAAGTTAAGGTTCAAAAAGTTGCGCCCAAACAATAAAAAATCAACTATTTAGTCACCAAATTACTCATATATATATATGTAAGCAGATACAATCACGAAAAAGATTACAGGTTGTCTATACAGAAACCAGAGGAAACGAAATAAGATGAATGAACATAAACTTTAACAAAAAAATAAAATAAAATAATGGCTAGCATTGTGTCCTAAAAAGCATTCTAGTACTTATAATCATAAGTAGAGGTTAAGCAGAAGCATTAAATGGTTCACCTCAATATAGATAATATAATTACAAAATCAATGAATAATCCTACTTAATTTTTTAATCACATAATTCAATGGTTAGTTGCAAATCAAAGTTGTGGGGGTGATTGACATCTAAGCAACCAAAATTGCAGGCACTTTTAGTGTAGACTCTGATGCATAAAGCATCAAAAACATGGATTCCTACATTTCTATCTCTGATCTGGTAACAGGGTGAGATTTATCAACAGTTTTTTGCCAAACTACTTGATCATCGAGTATGAAAGCATTACTAACAAAAACAGATAATCACTTTAATTAATACACTTCCGGTTTGAAAATCAAAAGTGATATAGAATTTGTGGTAAATATAACACCAACGCTTTTCTACTTTTAGCATTTCTTACAAAATTTATTTGTATCGACCAATCTCATTTCTCAAATATTTACAGTAATCAACTAATCGTATCAATTTTCTAGTCTACCGATCCGCCTCACATCAAAAGGTATATAGAAATCTCTTCTGTAGGAAGCATATATTATTAACATTATTAACAATATTAATCTAAACGTAGATAGTTTAAATTAAAGAGAATTACAGACATGAAACCCTAACAAGTTATAGAAATTAACAATATACCTCGGATAGAAGACGATTCTTCGGAAGCAGCTTCGCAACCTCTGGCGGAAGCACTACATGCCTATCGATCACAATTTCGAAACACGTAAAACAAATTACTCAAAATCGTCGTAAGAAAAACAACATAACGAGTACGATTTAAGAGAAATGAAAAGCAATCAAAGAAAATTAAGAGCGAAATTATACCTGTACTCGAACGTATCATCGAAGTACTTCTCGGAGTATTGGATCTGACCCATAATCGATTTAATTTCTCAGATTTCAACCAAATCCTGTTAAAATAGGGGTTAAAACAACTGCAGATTATAACGGATGAAACAAACATGGAAGAGATTTTAGTAGAAATTAAGAAATTTACGAATCGATTAAAACCCTAGATTACCTGTTTAGAGAAGGAGAGAGCGCAATTGGTGACGTAGAAAGGGAGAATGCAATGAACCAGGCAGAATGCTTTCCGCGTATTTATAGGGTTTTTTTTAATAGCTATTACTACTTTATTTTGCAACGGTAGGAAATTGATTTCAATTTTCAAAATTTGAAAACACACTTTGGAAAAACACTAATTAATGTTTTAGGAGGTGTTGCAAATGTTATTTTGATATTGGATAATAATAATAATAATAATAATAATACTCATTTGATAAGTGTTTTAAATAGTTTGAATAATATAAGATTTTATTATTTTAACTATTTGTTGGATAGGTAACATCCTACGGGGTGTGAAAACCACACTACCTGGGTTCGATTCCACGAGCGACACTTTCCTGAGATATCCAGACTCTGGGTCTGGTCCTTCGGCGCCGGGGTCGGGACCGATTCGGGTGGGTCCAGCCTATGGGACCCTCTACCTTACCGGTCGGGTTCAGCCAAAAGCTGGGTCGGGTCGCAAACGGATTAGTGGGATTGCCCGTAATGGAGACCCGATACCGTTGGAACGTGTGTGTGCGTTAACTTGTCGTTCAAAAAAAAAGTGTGAATAAACAATAATTGTTTAATAATTACTCCGTGTTTTAGATGATAAAAATATCGTATTCTCAAACCGCTCTCATGGTTTAGTTTTTTTTTTCCATGGGTAGGATAACACAAATCGTACAGTTTGGGATGAAGTGACCAAATCAATCAAACTAGACCATAAAATGGATGATCAAGTTGGTTTAAGCGGTTTGGAATTACTAGACGAAGAATCATGTGAGAAGAAGAATTCAAGTGAGAATGTAAGAAAGTATATGAACATTCGATCACTTTTAATCTCAAACCCACTTATAAATTACGCTTGATACAAGAATAGATTTAGTGCATCTCATCCTAATGTACATCCATAGGTAGAGATCCCTTATTACCCTTCTTATCAAAACTTTCATTTTCCTCATAACTCAACCCATAATTACCATTACTCATGAGATAAAAATCTACATAAGGGAATTAAGGATCTGCATACATAATTACATATGTCCTTCCCAACAAAAGAGTGTCCATATTGGTACTATTAATTCAACAAAGAGGCATAATTTCATCCATAGTTCAACAAAAAAAATGATGAGAGTTGAAATAAATCTCATAATAAAAATCAGAAGACGATAAATCACATTATAAAAATCAGTCAAAATACAATAAATCGCATAATAAGTATCATAAGACAATAATAAACAATTGACGAAAGTTGAGAGAACAATAGAATGATAAAAGACATAGAATGTCAAAACAATGAGAGTTGAGAGAAGTCATATAATAGAGAATTTAAGGTTTGTGATTTTTTAATATTTTTTCTCTATATAAATAATTACTTGACTATGTATATGGAATTAATATATAAAAAAATATATAATATTATATATAATTGTAGACCGTTGCAGATATCGCTTGTTTTGATTTTTTCTAAATCAGATCGGATCATCAAACCATCTTAGCGCATCCACAATTGTGTGTATCTCATTTTAAGTTTTTTAATGTCATATCAACTCCAACTCAAAAACTCAAAAACTTTAATATATCCTTACTATAACAAAAATATCTCTTAAAACTTTCATAGTCTTTTTCAGACTTCTTAGAGTCTTAGGTGTCGTTTGTTTTTTAAGAGGTCTAAAGTCTGAAGTCTTATTTTAGTTATGATTAATAAGAGGTTGTATGTAAAAATATCTGAACAATTCAGACTTAAGAGCCATTAAGAGGTTTTTAAAAAACAAACAAACAACCCCTTACTGTTTTTTAGATATCATTTATATTCTTCTTTATGTAAATGAGAGTGTTGAAATTGTATAAATACGTATTTATTTATATCGAGAAAATATTATTACTTTAATTATATAATTTTTACATTAATATTTATTTTAAATATATCAATACAATATATTAATAAAAATGTAGCCAAAAAATTAAAAAGTAATTTATAAAATTGTGTTTTCAAGAAATATCTAGAAATGTATATGAAAAATTAAAAAGCAGATTTATAAAAGTTAAAATTTAGAGATACCCCTAAAAATTATATAAATAAAAGTTAAATTTATAAAAAAAAAGGTTTTCAAAAAATTCATAAAATTAATATGAAAACATGTATAAATAAGTTTATTAAATTTAAATATATTTAATAAATACATAGTTTTTGTATTAATTTAAATATATATTAATAAAGTAATTATTTGTTTTATTGATTTAAATAGTGTATCACATTACCATTTTTTCAAAACGTTTAAATAAAAACATTTGTACTATAATTTCAGCACAAATAATTTCAAAACAGTCTACATATAGTAAACCATAAGTACCACACATCAGATATTAGTGGTGCTTAAATTTCCAACCAACTCGATCAACCTAATCTAAAAAAACATAAAAAATTCAAGTTGAGTTAACCCGATATATAATCGATATAAATATTTCGCAAACTGCATCTATTGGGTTAGAAACAGATTGGACCCAAAGTAACCCGACTATCCCATAAACCAGACCAAAACTTGTACTAATTTTTTTTATTATGTATTAGACTTTTAGGGGTTGTTTGTTTACCTCTTAATGATTCCATTAAGATGCAACATCTGAATCGCTAAAAAATAAATCTTGTTTGACAAAAAAATTGTATGCCTCTTAATGATTCTAAAATCTTCTGAATTATTTTGTATCTTGGCTCTCTCTTAACCATTCAGAGCTCTAATTTCATTATGAACAATTAGCGAACAACCATATTTCATTTTGCACTATATCATCAGAGCATCTTAATCATTCTGACCACTTAATCACTATGCACCAAATCGTTCAGCAACTACCAAACAACCCCTTAGCAGTTTTTTTTTCTATCAATTCTCAAGTGTTCCTATCTTAGCCCTAGTTTAGACATGTCAAAGAGACCACACCGATTTAAAATCGCACGAATCTAACCTTCAAGTCTCCATAAATCTTCTACATCAATAGAATCAAGAAGCAAAAGATAGTCTTCTTCTACTTTTCTCTTCTCTGATTAGCTCTATTTTTATATTTATATTTTGATTTTAGTTTTTTTTAAACGGAATCACTTAGAGGTTGTTTGGCAGTTGCTGAATGTTTTGGTGCTGAATGATTGGTCTGAATGATTAAGAGACTCTTATGATATAGTGTGAAATGAAATATGATTGTTTGCTAATTGTTCATAATGAAATCAAGGTTCTGAATGGTTAAGGCAGGGTCAAGATACTAAATCATTCAGAGGGTTTTGGAACCATTAAGAGGCATACATTTTTTTTGCTAAACAACCATATTTCATTTTGCACTATATCATAAGAGCATCTTAATCATTCTGACCACTTAACCACTATGCACCAAACCATTCACCAACTACCAAACAACCCCTTAGCAGTTTTTTTTTTCTATCAATTCTCAAGTGTTCCTATCTTAGCCCTAGTTTAGAAAGAGACCACACCGAATTAAAATCACACGAATCTAACCTTCAAGTCTCCATAAATCTTCTACATCAATAGAATCAAGAAGCAAAAGATAGTCTTCTTCTACTATTCTCTTATCTGATTAGCTCTATTTTTATATTTATATTTATATTTATATTTCTATTTTGATTTTAGTTTTTTTTAAACGGAATCACTTAGGGGCTGTTTGGCAGTTGTTGAATGGTTTGGTGCAGAATGATTAAGTGGTCAGAATGATTAAGAGACTCTTATGATATAGTGTGAAATGAAATATGATTGTTTGCTAATTGTTCATAATGAAATCAGGGCTCTGAATGGTTAAAGCGGGGTCAATATACTAAATCACTGGGAGGGTTTTGGAACCATTAAGAGGCATACATTTTTTGCTAAACAAGATTTATCTCTTAATGATTCAGAGGTTACCTCTTAATGGAACCATTAAGAGGTAAACAAGCAACCCCTTAGTTAGATTATAAAATGATGTATTAAAGTTTCAACCCGACCAACTCAACCCAACCTGCATAGTTTGGATTGGTTGGGTTGGATTGAGATTTTCCAAACCATAAAATTAGGTTGGGTTGTTCAAGTGCTTTCAACCCAGCTAACCCAACCCATGAGCACTGATAGCTATTTATCGTGTACTTATAGGGTGGACACGGAGTTTCCCAGCGTGGGGACAAGTATATACCAACACTGGGATCGCTACAAGTAATACAATGGTACAACTACCGAGTATCGTTTCCACAGGGACTGAACTACTGAGAAATAAAGATTTTCATGAACTTCTTGCACAAGTTTGGTTGTGGGAAAAATTACCGTTTTTATGGTCGATTAATTCTAAAGATGCGAAATGAACTTTATATTTAAAGAATGGGTATGAGTGTAAGCTTTCTTTGAAACAAACGTAGTAACACAATGGTCGGACACTTTATAGTACGGAATGTTTATGAAAAACACGATCTCTCAAAAATAGATTTCTTAAAGACTGGTCCTAAAAAATGCTCATAAAGTGTTCATCATTACCGACTCTTAATCTTGTCGATTTAACTAAGTTGATAAAAATCAAGTTCTATCAGTATGGAGATTTACACCCAAATCTCTTTGTGATATAAATCTCGACCGACGTTTGAACCTTAGTAAATCATACAAAAATCGTATCTCTACGTGAGTATCAAAGACTCTCTCAAATATTTATGAATCACTTAAGCCATATTTTGAATCCGCCTCTCTCGGGGTCAAGATATAATATTAACACTTCAAAGCGATCGACTTATCGGCGTTGAGTTTAAGTCCCGACTTAAGTGACCAATCTTAAGAGTTAGTAACAATTGTCACACCAAAATGTTACTTACTAGTCTCAAGTCGGCTCACGCCCACACCCAAAGAGGTCCTTAACTCATACTAACAATAAAAGACATAATAATAAAAGTGAAATATGAGTTACATACTTGCATTAATGTAAATAAAGTACAAACAAAATAAGAAAAAAATGCGGAATTTAAAGTACTAGAAATAAAATGCATGAAATTAAACTACTATAATGAAAATTCAATAAATTAAAGTACTAGAATTAAAATGCAATAAATTAAAGTGCTAGAAAATTAATGCATAAAAGTAAAGTACAAGAAATAAAGACAATAAATTAAAACTATTCTAATCTTCAAGTCTAAGTTTTATCTTTTGGGAGATAACTTAGAGTCTTCAAGATGGATGAAGGAAAGTGATAGTAGAATTGATAATGGAAGTGATGCCCCAATACCCTTCTTTTATAATGGATAAGTTGGATAATACTCATTGGGTAATATTGCTATATCCAATGGGTATTGGGTAAAGTGTTTTCAAATTTTATAAGGATCTTTAAATATTCCTCAATTATTGCAGAATTCTCCCAATAACCCAAAGAAATCGGATTAAGCTATTGTCCAATGGGTATTCGGATGCCCACCGAGGGCATGCAGTGCCCGCACCGACAGTTTTAATATTTTCTGCAAAAATTTACTTTTGATGTCATTATCACAACCTGCTTTAATTATGGACAAAATGAAGATAGAAGGAAATAAAAGTGGGTATAAATGAGAATTAAATACTATAAAAGAGCGATAAATAACACTAATGAATGAGGGTTATCAAGCACCCCTATCAGATACTTTTACAACAATTACGGTTTTACCATATTACTAAACTATGAGATCATCGTTATGTCGATATATCTCACTTTCCACTTTCTTCACATATTCTAGCTCGATATGATCATAATACCTCAGCCTGCGATATATCAAATAATTTTTAAACAAATATGCATATTGCATACTATCAAATAATTTTAACATTTTCTTAAATGTAAAGATATCAATGCCATATTTTATATATTCTAAAACCAATTAATATTTCTTCATGTAACACGTGTTCTTGTTAAACCCACATGATTTCAAAACTCTTATAAGAGAACTGTTTACTAATTAACATTTATTCAATTTAATTAGTAATCATCACTAAAACCAAACAACATAAAATGTTTTAAGTGAAGCATTTGATAAATTGAAATAATTTGACAAATCTAAAACTTGAATATATCCTACAAAACCGAAGAAAAAAATAACCCAAAAGTTGAAATCAAAGTTTAAGAAATGAATACTATAATTTCATATAAATTAAGAAATTGAAGAATCGATAAATAGAGTAGGTACCCAGATTGTTAAAGGAGATATTGCTTAATTATAGACATTATTATGGGTTTATATAAGGCTTATTAACGTAGAGGCTCCTTCAAATAAAAACTTTTTATTAGTAAAAAATATGCAACCCAAGGGTATTTATGTCTTTTTATAAATTTCGTATTTTTATGAAAAAACTAACTTTCTTAATTATCTCTTCATCTCTCTCTCTCTCTCTCTCTCTCACACACACACACACACAACCACACACGATCCACCGTCACCATCCACTTCCGGCGACGTCCTCTCCACTGGCGGCGACCTCCTCCCACTCCGGCGACCTCCCCTATTTCCGATGAGTTTCATATGAGAAAGAACCTAAGAAACTAGCTTTGCATTTTTCATGATTTATATGAGAAAAAACATATGAAACTTCAAAAATATATGATTATTTTGAAAAAAAATCTGAATATTCATATACAATAATATATATGAAACTTAAAAATCTGATTATTTATATAAGAGAAAAATATATGAAACTATTTATGAAAAAATATAAAACCGTTTATGAAAATATATGAAATTATATAAAAATATATGATTATTTCGAAAATTTTCACATTTCATATAAGAAAAAACATATGAACCCGTTTATGAAAATTCAGAAAACCCACCGAAGTTTAGAAGGATTCGCTGGAGTTTGGCATCCCTTTCGAGTTCACTTTCTTGTTCATCATGATGGCCGGATTTTTGTTCATCATGGTGGCCGGATTTTTGAGAGAGAAAGAGAGATGGCCGGAATTTTGAGAGGAAAAGAGAGAGAGAGAGAGGGGGGTTAGGTAATTATGGAGAGATAATTAAGAAGATACTCTAACCATAAATAGATTAATTTAAATTAATTAATAAATTTTAAATAGTTAAAATTATTTCTAAACTACCCTTTTCCTATTTTAAAAAAAAATTTAAATCCAAAAAATTCTCAACCGTTGATCAAAAATTCGGATGGTGTAGATGAGTTTGTAAGTTTGCATTATTTAAAAAGTTTTCAAATGATTGTCCCTCTATTAACGCAATACGTATTTCTTCTTGTCTTTATGATCCTGGCGGAGGACATGAATGACGATGGATTTCTTTAACCGAGAAGCAGACGCTTTAGAGGGGCCCACTGTTCACAACATTCTTCGTTTATCGTTGCAATTTATACATGATTACACGACAAAAGAAAAATAAATTAGTCACGATAAAGAGAAACATATCTCCTTATATCAAACCAAACACAACCACAAACAACATATATTGAGTATTCGTTGTACTAAGAAGTTTCTCAGATTGTTAAAGTTCAAACCTCACCAAAAATGATGACAGTTTTTTCGTAATAATAATAACATGGATTTCTTACGGATACGAGTACAAATATATTTGTTCGATTAAAAACACGATTGAATGCATAAAATCTACTCAATTCAAGAATCAATCACTCAAACCAGATGAAGATCCCAAAAACAATAAAATCAAACAGTATAAAATGTTTGAAGTGAAGCATTAATTTTATAAAATTGAAATAATACTCCGAATATATCCTACCAAACTGAAGAGAAAAATAACCCTAAAATTGAAATCAAAGTTTAAAATTAAAAAAGAATATTATATTTCATGTTGAAAAATCGATGGATTTAATTAAGGCTTATTATCAACAGAATATGTATTTATTCTTGTCTTTAGACATCTCTAACAGCTTTTCTATAAATTTTCTAAAATAGAAAATCAAAAGTGAAAATTTCTAAAATTTATTACATTCAACTACAACAAATTTGCTATTTTAGAAATTTTAGAACAACTTATATTATTATAATATTCTCTAATTTATCATCCTAATACAGTTTAAAAAATAACTTAATATAAAATGATAAAAATTGAACCTCATTGATTAATATTTCTCTCATGTTTAGAGAATTATATAGATTTCTCTATGTTTAGAGATTTTTCGATGATTCTTTATTTTAGAAAACAATATAGCAATGTTGTTGGAGAAAATAGCAAAACAAAACATTTTTTTTTCTTTTCTATTTTAGCAAATGATGTTGGAGATGCTCCTATGATCCTGGTGGAGGACATGAATAACAATAGAAATGGATGGAAAAGAAATGAAAGAAAATTAATTTTTTCATTTGTTTTCTCAAAAGAGAAAGAAAAAAAGGAAAAGAAAGGAAAAAAACAGTTTTTCTTGTTCTTGAACAAAAAAGAAATGAAAGGAAAGATGTAATTTTTACAAATATACTCTTATAAAAATATATTATTTATAATGAAAGATTGGGTAGTTTTGTAATTTTAATAGTTTCAGTAAATTTTTTAAATGGTTTTAATTTCTTTCATTTAATTTTCTCCCCTTTCCTCCCACATTTGGGAGGAAAGTTTTGGGAGAAAATTTATCATTATTTTTCTTCCGTTTCTTTTCCTTAATCTCCTAAAAAAGTTTCGAGAACACGTTTTTTTTACTTTTCTCCTATTTCCTTTCGTTTCCCTCGTAAAAAGAGTTTTGAGAACACAACCTAAATAAATAAAGATAAAATTAACATGATAATAAATAAATGGTGCTTCTTATACAACCAATCGAAAAATTAGGAGATCTTATTGTACGTTAACACGACAAAAGAAAAAATAATTGTCACGATAAAGAGAAACATATCAAACCAAACACAACCACAAATTATTTACCATACTCAAGAGTTTCCCTAATTGTCAAAGATTCAAATCTCTTCAAACATGATAAGTGTAGTCCGTTTTTATCGTATATTATTATATATTTCAAAATAAATAATAATAATAATAACGGATACGAGTACAAATATATTTATTCGATTAAAAACACGATTGAATACATAAAGCGGAAAATCGAGAACAACATCAAAGAAACAAAACAAAATCCGATTTTCCCATATCTTGCAAATGCCAAAGGAGTTAAGTTGCCCCGTAATATTTGATGCGATCAAGAGAAAACATGTAAACGGAATGAGAGGCCGAAGCCGTCGCGGGCCGTTTGCAGCTCAAAGATCCCATCATACTACATTAACCATACCATTTGCCGCCACGAACCACCACTGCGGCTGCCGCCGCCCATGGCGGAAGGGCGGTTGGTGAAAGAGAGGGAGGGTTTGTAAGTGTGGTAGTGTAATGATATATAAGGGTTTGTTATGGTGAATATGGTGATCATGTGATGTGGTTCATAATTTAGGTCTTTGCAGGGAAAAAAAAGGACAGCATCTTCCAAGGGATATCCGGCGACCACCTTCCCTTTTTTCTCGTGCCCTTTTTTTTCTTTTATTCTTTTTTCTCTGTTTAATTTGTTTTTTTCATTTATAAAAAAAGATGATGATGATAGTTTTTTTTAAAACCTACCTTTTTATTTATAGCATCAGGGGCGGAGTCAGAAAATTTATTTAGAGGTGTCTAGAAAAAATGTAAGAAAATTCATAATTTTAAAGTTGAGAAAATATTTTTAAGTATATATATGTTTCTTGTCCTAAAAATAGGTGTAAGAAAGAGTTGATGATGCCAAAGCCCTTGTGGCCATGGAAGTTCACCTCCAGTGAATTCGTGGTCGTCTAGGGGATTAGTTGGTGCATGGAAGCTGACCCAGGATGTTAGCCAAAAAAAAAAAGAGTTGATAATCATGAGTGACTTAAACAACATAAGTTCATATTTGTACAAATAAATGCAAAATGTTTGTAGATAACCATATAAATAAGAAAACCCCTTTGGCCGGCACCAACACCATCACCAAACTCAGAGCCCCTCGAAACAACACCAACTCGGTCAGCCCCGCGTAACAGTACCTCGACACAGTACTCCGTCCTCCTTACATGCACTACTACAGAAATAGGTATTTTAAATGGTTATTTTGGACATTTTTAAACAGTTTTACAACCGTTTGAAAATGCACCGTTTGAAAAAGTCACGAGTTTTTTTAAACGATTTTTGAACCGTTTAAAAAAGTCACATTTTTAAACGGTTTTTAAATCGTTTAAAAAATAAAAGAATGTTATCTGCTGCACATAGGACTCGATCTCGAAACCACAACCATGCAAACCCACGACACTTACTATTCCGCTACATCTTC
Organism: Arctium lappa; assembly: GCA_023525745.1. Taxonomy (NCBI): domain Eukaryota; kingdom Viridiplantae; phylum Streptophyta; class Magnoliopsida; order Asterales; family Asteraceae; genus Arctium; species Arctium lappa. Next base: position 10,864,963 of record CM042056.1, on the reverse strand, counting down.
TTCTTTGTTTATAGAAGTACCTTTAATTCTTTTATTCATTTTCTGTCCAGCTTTGTACTCACAACTTCAACTTCAGATTCAGTCCAAATTTACTCCAAATTACCAAAAACTCAAAACACGAACATTGTAGATCTGTGTATTGGATTTTCAGATCATCTTGAATCACTTAAATCGGAGATCGGACGAGTGAGATATGATCAAAACGACACAGTTGCGCAAATCTGTCAAAAATTGTCGTTTTGTCCTTTTTCGCTCTAAATTATTCCGAACCTATCAAAATATAAAAATGCATTAATGTAGTTCGGTTTTACCCTAAAAATTTTAAAGACCTTTTTAAACGGTTTTGTGATAGTGAAAATGTTTGAAAAAGTGTTTGACTTTTTTAAACGGTTGTTTCTAGATAACCGTTTAAAAAGATGTATGTATTTTAAACGGTTGTATGAAAAAACCGTGTAAAAAAGTTAGGCGGCTTTTTAAACGGTTTTGTTCAATTATCCGTGTGAAATACGTATCCCTTTTTAAACGGTTTTTTATAACAACTTTAAAAGGTACTACAACCGCAGAACCGTTTAAAAAAAGTCTTAAAAAATGCGACCACCTTTTTAAACGGTTTTTTCGAATTTTTTTAAAAAACGTTAAAAAATGTGCGTTTAAAAAAGTCATTTCTGTAGTAGTGATGCACACTACCATACATCACGAAACGTAGGCCTCCGACAGCCCAAGGCCCAGTCCAAGGCTAAATCGTAATAAAATTTGTGTATTCAATAAAGTAATGTGTTTATTTTAAAACCTTTAGAACATTTGACATTTATAAAGTAAGAAAAAGAAGAATTTAATATGAATAAAATAAAGTTTCAAGTGTGGGTAATTGAGGTTTAGGATTATAGTAATTTTTATTTTTAAAGTTTGAGGGGGAGCCAATGCCACTTCTCGCTCCAAGGTGGTTCCGTCCACATGTTAGCCCCAATGTTTGAATATATATATATATATATATATATATATATATATATATATATATATATATATATATATATAAGTAAAATTTATTTGATTCATATGTAAAGGTGACACTGAAATTTTGAAATTTAGAGGTTGTTTGATTCAGACAAAGGAACGAAAATGAAGATGAAAATAATAATGAATATTGCATTGATGTTGTTTGATTAATACCGAAAACATGATTGATATATAAAATAATATTTTTTAATAATTGGATCATGACTCTTTTTATAAGGAATAAAGTTTATTGTATGGATTTTTAAAATATGATTATATGTAGGATGTTTATAAATTCAAAAAGAAAATAGTATGATGATAACCTTATGTCACGAGTTCTTTTATTTTTTGTTTCACTAAAAGATTTTTGAATATTTAATTTAGTCAAAACTCTGATAAATTATAAAATTCGTGTTTTTAGGTTTAAATCTCAGCCTTTTAACCCATGTTTTCAGTGAGCAAAAAAAAAGGTCCACACTTTTTTAGTTTTGGGTTGAAATTAGTTTGATATGATTTTTTCAAGCTTAACCGGGTTTTTTCAAGCCAATCCTAGACCCGGACTTGCCACCATAATTTCGGTTTGATTGAGTTTTGAAGTCTGGCTTGGACTGGGTTTCGAACTCACAAGGCCTTCAAGCTTTAGGCTTGGACTTCTTTATGAATCTCTAAGAGCATCTCCAACAGTTATGCTAAAATAGAAAAAAAATGAGATTTTAGCAAATTTGTTTCTCCAACAGTTATGCTATATCATATGTTTAAATAGAGAAAATAAGAGAAAGAAGATAAAAATCTCCAAATTTGGAGAAATCTCTAAAACCTCATATTGAAGAGAGAGAAATAATATTTAATTCTTTTCCACCAATAGAAAACATTGAAGTTGTATGTTTAAGAGAGATAAATAATATTTTATTAATATAATTGATAATATAATTGCTAAAATAGAGTAGTTGTTAGAGTTGGTTGTAATTTTTTTGATATTTCAACTTTTTATACTCTGTTTTAGAAAAAAATATAACATACATGTTGGAGATGCTCTAAGTCACATTTAAACCATAGCAAAAAGCATAGAGAAACTAAAATGCCTTCAACTTATATCAAGTAAGACCAAATTTACATGAAACAATTAAATTTTCTTTCGGTTTTTAAAACCAACCTAAATTTAGAGGTTGCTTTTTCACCGTTGGCCGTTGCAAGCTTAATTTCTTTTGTAAAAAAGTGACGACACTATGAGATGATGTTGAACCAAAGGTTCCAAACGAACTATTGAAGTAAAAAACAAAAAAACATAAAGGGGTTATCGAATACTTTCCAATCAGGTTTATTTACACCAATAAATACCAAACTTATGGGTCATTTACCAAACACTTACCAGGTAAATGATCAACGACAAAAGTCACCACCCTCACTTCCCTTGTCGGGTAACATTCTTGATCATCAAAATGGATCGTTGGTAAACATCTGTTACCTAGTAAATGTTTATCAGTCTTTACTATGCCTCTTACTTTGATCGTTGACATGCTCACTCGATAATATAAATGACATCCGATAATTACTTATTAGGTAAGAGTTTGATAAACGACCACTTACATCTACTTTCTTTTATTACCTTTTTGTTAGCAAAAGTTAATCGATGGTAAGAGAGTGAGTGACCAAATCGATACAAAAGTTATAATTAAAAAAAAAGCATATAAAGTTTGAAAAGATCTCACAGATACACAAACGTTTCGGTGCGTCGCATGCCCCCACAATTACTTTTGTTTTAATCCAAAAGGATAGCCTTCAACGCATTCATAAGATGACCAAATTTGTGTATCTATAATTTTGTTATAAATTATTTATTACATTTTTTAAAATATAATATTAATGTATAGGGACAATAGCATAAATAACACTTTTTTTAAAAAATTTTTGATAAAATAGCACATTTTCAGAGGAATTGCACAAATAACACCCTATTACGCCGGATTCATTACGCCCCCTTCCGGCGTAAATTGTTCATAGGCCCATAACTGACAAACCAATAAACAAATGACACATGTCATTCATGTCCCACCTTTTTCAGACAACTATTCCGAGTGGTCCCGGCGTAAAACCCCCCTCCCCCTTGAGTTGACATAATATTCCAATCATTTGCTGACATCAGTCCTAAAGGGTTTTTTTTTAATGTTTTGTATTATTTAAAAAAATTGTAGTTTTTTTTTATTTTTATGTTTTGTATTAATTATAAAAAAATTGAAGTGTATTTTTTTTATTTTTATGTTTTGTATTAAATAAAACCCGTTTTTTTAACTCAATACCTGGTTTTTGTTATTTTACCTTCATTGTGACATAGATACCAATTTATTCCAAAAACCGGGTATTGAGTAAAAAAATTGGGTCTAAAGTTGGTCAAAATATATCTGATTATTGTCATTGTGTTGTCAAATCAATATATATCTTGGGAAGGTAAAAAAAAAATTGGGGGAGGAAGATTTTTTGGTCAAAATTTATCTGATATTTATTTTCAGTGTTTAAAATTAAGAAGATTTTTTGGAATAAATTGGTATCTATGTCACAATGAATGTAAAATAACAAAAACCGGGTATTGAGTAAAAAAAAGCGGTTTTACTTAATACAAAACATAAAAAAATACACTTCAATTTTTTTATAATTAATACAAAACATAAAAATAAAAAAAATAAAAAAAAATACACTACAATTTTTTTAAATAATACAAAACATTTTAAAAAAACCCTTTAGGGCTGATGTCAGCAAATGATTGGAATATTATGTCAACTCAAGGGAGAGGGGGGTTTTACGCCGGGTGGGGGTGAGGGTGGGGTGGTTTTATTGGGGGGGGGGGTGGATTGGGGGGTTTTGGGGGTTACGTCGGACCCACTAGGAATAGTTGTCTGAAAAAGGGGGGACATTAATGACACGTGACATTTGTTTATTGGTTTGTCAGTTGTGGGGCCGATGAACAATTTACGCCGGGAGGAGGCGTAATGCATCCGGCGTAATAGGGTGCTATTTGTGCAATTTCTCTGAAAATGTGCTATTTTATCAATTTTTTTTAAAAAAAAGTGCTATTTATGCCATTGCCCATATCAAGAATAAATTATTTTAAATATTGTGCTTATATATATACTATATTATAAAACATGGATAAAAAACTTTTAAAAACAATTTCTAAATCATAATGTATCGTTATTTAATGCTAATTACTTAAAATATCTTAAAAACAATCATTAAAGCTTTATATACTACATTTAATGTTATTTATTAACTTTCAATTATTATCTCTAATCACTTTTAACTCTCCTAAAATCACTACCCATTTTAATCCCCTAAAATCACTCCTCTGCATAATTAAATAAAGGATAAAAAATCAAATTTTAAATATAAAAAGTCTAAAATATAATTAAAAAAATATACCAGAATATTTAATGTTTATTCAAAAAAGCATTATAATATTAAATCTAAAATAAATTATATTATCTATACCTATACTATATTATAAAGATGGCATAAAAAACTCTTAAAAACAAGTCTTAAAGTTTAATGTACCGCTATTTAATGTTAATTACTTAAAAAACAGTCATAAAAGTTGTATGTACTACATTTAATGATATTCATTAAATTTCAATCATTATCTCTAACCATTTTAACTCCCCTAAAATCATTTCCCACTTTAACTCCCCTAAAATAACTCTCAACATATTTTAGATATAAAAAATCTAAAATATAATTAAAAAATCTTATCGAATATTTTATAAAAAAAATTATATTATTAAACCAAAATAAATTACATTATATTATTAAGTCTAAATTAAACAAATTTATATAAAAAAATCATTATCACTCTATCACAACCATCCAAAATCGTAATGTAAATCGACAAAAAACAGAAAATAAAATGAAACATTAAAATCGTGATGTACCTAGCTGCATTGCGCGAGTACACTTCTAGTTATTATTAAAATATAGAAAAAACTTTTAAAAACAAGTTTTTATGCATTAAACACTATTTATTGATACACATTATATAATATTCAAGATTACAATTAATGAATTAATGATGCAAGAATACAAATTTCTAAAGTTTATGTTTGAATTCATAACTAACTAATAAACATAACCAAAACAAGATAAATATCTCAATATAAATATAAAGAATTTAAAATATATAAGATAATTATTGAATTATAACAAAATACTTAATTTTTTTATATAAAAAACATTATATTATTAAGTCTAACATAAACAAATTTATAAAAAAATCATTATCACACTTTCAAAACCATCCAAAATCGTACCGTAAATCGACAAAAAATAAAAAAAAATATTAAATCATGATGTATCTCGCTGCATTGCGCGAGTACGATTCTAGTATTTATTATGATAATCATTGAAATTGTGTAAACTGTTACTGTATAAAAGAAAAGAGAACAACAATAAAATAGAGAAAACTAACATGTAATTTTCATTAAATATAAATTCTTTAAATAAGGACAATTTACAAGTGGATAGGTATTAAAAATATCAGTTCTAATCTATCTATTATATATTTATCTCTATTTGTATCGTGATATCCTTTAGACAATGACACATATATCCTACAACACAAAATAATTTTTAAAATGTTAAGCCATATGATAATATTATTATATCTGTAAAAAGCATGTTAAAAAAATTATGTTATATGAGTATAATTATAAGATAGTGAATCTAAGGGGTTGTTTGGTTAGTTCTCCATTAAGTTCTGTATGGATAAAGTTGTCTGTGTGAATTAATCTGTCTGTATAGATTTAGAAGGTTTTTATTTGATAGAGTTTTTTCATAAATGGAAAGAACGTGTTTTTTAATAGGAGAGACTGGTTTGGAAAAAACTTGTCTTTCTGCATAAAGTCACCCCTTGAAATCTTACTGAATAAGCCACTTTCTATATCATTAAGCCACTACCAAACAGTCATATATAGCTGACTGAATAAGCTGTGAGTCTCATTAAGCTTATTAAGCTGCTAACAAACAGGCCCCAAGATAGAACGGTGGATTGATGTTAAACTTTGAACAAAAAGCGTTAATTTCTAGAATTTTTTTTATACTTGATCTGATCGATGAGGATCCATGATTGGTAAATTCAAATATGAAACCGGCTAGAATTAATGGCATAGAAATCAAACCTTCATCAAATTAAAATAAATACAATATTTAATCTTACATATAACTAGTGCGGAAACCGCGCGTTGCGCGGTAGCATGAGTAATTTAGGTAGTAATATGTATATTGTCCATTTAAATAGATATATAAAAATTTAAAATACTTAACTCTTATATTGCTACATCTTATGCCTTTCATATTCCTTTTATATACATAAAGATGTTATATAAATACCTTTGTTTTACAAAAGAAAGGTAATTATTAACCTTATCATTTTCAAAAAGAAAAACCATCTTATCGTATACCTACATTTATTCTTCAAACTAAAGATGTCTCTTTAATACGGGATAACCAAAATCACACTTTACATTAAAATTTTAAAATAGTTAACTCCCATAGAGGGGGTTGTTATGCAAAATAAAACATCATGTAAATAAAACATCATTATTTCATATACCCAGATCTATTCTTCAAACTAAATATTTTTCTGTAATATGGGATAACCAAGATCACACCATGCATCAAGATTTAAAACTACTTAACTCTCATAATGTCACGTCATATGTCTTTTATCTTTATTTAATATATATATATATATATATATATATATATATATATATATATATAAAGATTTCATATAAATAGGTTTGTTTTGCAAAATAAATGTAGCCATTTAGCCAACTAACATTTTCGTTTCGAAATAAATATTTTACCCTTTTATACTCAAATTCATAATTCAAAATAAAGATTTCTCATTAATGTGGGATAGCCGAAATCACACATACTTCAAGATTTTTAAAATACTTAAATCTTATAAGATTTTTTATTATTTTGTATAGTTAACATGTTTGCTAAAAGAGCGTTAGCCAAAATTAACCAACCCGTAAGTTTTGAGGATCGACCAACTTCATGGGTTACAACAAATGCATCTCAACCCCCTTTATATATCCCCTTTATATACCAATCATTCATTGTCAATATTTCATCACTCAATCAATGTGGGATACACAAAACTCAGTCACAATTGAAGAAATGATGAATACTCATTCCTTATAATGTCACCTCATTCTTTGTGGGTTTTACTTTAACATATATAAAGTTTTCAAAGGAATATTTTACCCGTTTATACTCACATTCATTCTTCAAAATAAAGATTTCTCATTATTGTGGGATAGTCGAAATCACACCTACTTCAAAATTTTAAAATATTTGAATCTTATAATATTTTTATTATTATTTTGTATAGTTAACATGTTTGCTAAGAGAGTGTTAGCCAAAATCAACCAATCCGTAAGTTTAGAAGATCAGCCAACTTCATGAGTTTAGAGGATCAGCCAATATGAGCCAACTTCATTTGTTATAGCAAAAGGCATCTCAAACCTCTTCATATACCAATCATTCATTCTCAATATTTCATCACACCATCAATGTGGAATACACAAAATCCAACTACAATTGAAGAAATGATGAATACTCATTCCTTATGATGTCACCTCATTCATTGTGGGTTTTACTTTAATATAAAAAGCTTTTAATTGTGTGTGTTTTCACCATAATTTTACCATTTGTTTGGTTTTAATTCCAACCATGATTATATATTTTCAAAACATCCATCACACTTTTATATATCTATCATCTCCTTCCAAATTATCATATTTTCACCAATGTGGGATGTTGAAACTCAACCTTATTTCAAGATTTGAGGAATACTCAATCCTCATTTAATTGTGTGTTTTGTGCTATAATATTTACCATTTGATTGGTTTTGATTCCAACCATGGTTTTAGATTTCAAAGCATCCATCACTCTTTTATATACATGTTATCTTCTTTTAAGTTATCATTTTCCCATCAATATGGGATGACGAAACTCAACCTTATTTAAAAATTTGCGGAATACTCAAACCTAGTTTAAATGTGTGTTTTGCACTGTAAATTTTACTATTTTGTTGGTTTTGCTTCAAACCATGGTTTTAGATTTCAAGAGCATCCATCACTTTTTTATATATCCATTATTTTCTTCCAAACTATCATCTTTCCACCAATGTAGGATGATGAAATTTCAAGATTTGAGGAATACTCAAACCTTATTAAAATATGTGTCTTACACTATAATTTTTACCTTTTGGTTGGTTTTGATTCCAACCATGGTTTTAGATTTTCAATGGCATCCATGACTCTTATATATACCCATTATCTTCTTCCAAATTATCATCTTTCCACCAATGTGGGATGTTGAAACTCAACCTTATTTCAAGATTTGAGGAATGCGCAATCCTCATTTAAGTGTATGTTTTGTGTTATAATCTTTACCATTTGATTGGTTTTGATTCCAACCATGGTTTTAGATTTCAAAAGCATTCATCACTCTTTTATATATCCGTTATCTTCTTTTAAATTATCATTTTCCCATCGATATAGGATGACGAAACTCAACCTTATTTCAAAATTTGCGGAATACTCAAACTTAATTTAAATGTATGTTTTGTACTATAAATTTTACCATTTGATTGGTTTTGTTTCAAACCATGGTTTTAGATTTCAAGAGCATACATCACTCTTTTATATACCCATTATTTTCTTCCAAACTATCATTTTTCCACCAATGTAGGATGATGATATTTCAAGATTTGAGGAATACTCAAACCTCAATAAAATATGTGTTTTACACTATAATTTTTACTTTTTGGTTGGTTTTGATTCCAACCATGGTTTTAGATTTCAATGGCATCCATGACTCTTATAAATACCCATCATCTTCATCCAAATTATCATCTTACCACCAATGTGGGATGATGAAACTCAACCATATTTCAAGATTTGAGTAATACTCAAACACAATGTTGTCAACTCATTATGTTTGGTTTCTCTTTTAATATATATAAAATTATAAAGATATATATATATATATATATATATATATATATATATTGATATATATATATAAAGATTGATGTTAAAATCATTAAACTTTGTCAAAATCATTTTAAAATAAATTAAAATGATTAATATGAACTTAACTCAATCATTAAACTTGGGTTTAGTTATATTTAGCTAAACACCATTTCACATTATTTCAATATTAATCAACCCTTTATATACACATCTTCATCTTTCAATTTTCTATCTTTCAACCAATGTAGGACAACCTTAACAACATAATGTTTCATCTATTCACCAAAGCCAACCTTTTTAAGTAAAAAAAATCAAAATTATGAGAACTTAGATAAATAGAAATGAAGACCTCTCATGGTGTTACCTCATTTAATTGTTCAATTTATATATTGATGTTAAATTCTCATAAACTTTGTCAAAATCATTTTAAAATAAATGAAAATGATTAATATGAACTTAACTTAATCATTAAACTTGGGTTTAGCTATATTTAGCTAAACACCATTTCACATTATTTCAACATTAATCAACCCTTTATATACACATCTCATCTTTCAATTTTCTATCTTTCAACCAATGTGGGACAACCTTAGCAACATAATGTTTCATCTCTTCACTAAAGACAACCTTTTTAAGTAAAAAAAAAATTCAAAATTATGAGAATTTAGATAAATAGAAATGAAGACCTCTCATGGTGCCACCTCATCACTCTTAGATTTTCCTTTTATATATATAAAGATTTGACGAGTTTTTGTTAACTAATTATTAACTATGATAACATATTTAATAATAACAAAATTAAAAAAACTTATGGAAATAAAACAATATTATAAACTGTAACACCCGTAATTTTGGTAAGTAAATGTCACCCGGACATTTCTGTGACTTGTAATCAGTGGGGTTTTGTTGGGGAAATGCTTTGTATAAGTCCCTCAGAGTATCAGGAGCTTTATCGTTGAAAAAGTCAGAATTTGGACCCTCAATACACTTTGGGCGACTATGCCCGCGATTGTGACAGGGTGTCACTCTCGCGTGACACAGTCGCGAGACACTCCCCTTCGGGCGACTATGTCCGGCGACTATGCCAAGGGCATAGTCGCCGTGGCAATGTCGCCGGCGGAGTGCAAAGCTGCATAAAGTCGAATTTTCAGCCTCTCTTTCATTCCAACTTCCCCCATTTCACCATTTTCTCTCTAAAAAGCGAACCCAAACCCTAAAATCAGTTTTATACCCTCAAGTCACCAAATCCATGATATTCCAAGTGTTTCCCCACCACCCAACAAAGATTGGAAGCTATAGTCAAGAACCTCCACCTTCATCTTCCCCAAACTTCGTGTTTGGGAGTTTGGGTTGAAGAATTGTTATGGGTGTCCTCGGAAGGTCTCATCGATTCTAGTGGTAAGCCTTCTTGATTTTAAAGGTTGAAATACTCCATTGCTGATCTCTTAGTGTTTTGTATACCAAATCTCGGATTTGGTGGTCTTGGAGAAATTAGAGTTTTGGATATTGTTTGGGATTTTGATTTATAATGTTTGGAGAATGTTCCTTATGGTTGATTATGGGTATTTTTGGGTTGAAATGTTTGGATCTAGGTTTTGGAAGATTTCAGCTTGAGGATTCAAGTGGTCTTCAAAATAGCTCGTTGGGTGAAATCTAGATTTAGCCTAAATCTAGCAAGGTGAGTTCAAGTTGATTTGTGAAAACGGTGTACATGCCAAAATGTGTATTTTAAAGTGTTTTACCAGGGCCATTCCTAACTTTTTGGGGGCCCTGTTACACATTTGGACGGTAAAACGAGTAATAAAGAAATAAATTATAAAAGATTATAAAAGTTCATAACGTACTAAATGTTTTACAAATTAAAAGGAAAAAAATGTTTATAATGATATAGTAACATGTGAACTTCACTTAAACAAGATCATTCTTCTTGCATTTTTCGAAATGAAGTCGTCAATCAAATCTTCATAATCCACATTAGAAGCATTTGCATTAACATTAGTAGGATCATCAACATTAATATCATCATTAGACTCATTTTGATTGCCAACTAAATTCTCCAAATTAGGATTTTCATCAAACGCATCAACATGTTGATTATCACGAGAAGATTGTGATTCTTTAGTGACAAACTTATCAAGATATCCTCTTTGAGACTTTATTATCTCTTCAATTCTTTTTTTCTTTTTACGTTTTTCACATCCAAAATCATATTTTCTAACTCTATAAGACATAATGAGACACAAAATAAGTAAAAGATGTAAAGGAACAAAACAACCTGACTCAATAGTTCTCCCAAGTGCCAAAGATGAAATGCCCAAAGCTTTTGATTGTACTGCAAATTGGAAAATAAGAAAAACCATATAAATTTCTAAATCAATTAAGTAATTAACCTAAACCTATTAATCTAAACAAGTACTAAAAAGTAAAAACCATAACTAAATTACACAAAAATAACAAGACATTACATTAGACATTTAAAATTAAGATATATAAAATCGAATTAAGTGAAAATTACCTTTCTATCGAATGCACGACCACTATTCACTGTCCAATTCCATTGTCTGGAAGCAAAAAGCCAAGAACCAAGTATAAAGTGAAGTTCCCAAATCTGCAAATCTCCAAATGGACCAAACCGTATTAAGAAAAAAGAACCAAGAAGGCAGAAACCGCAGAATCCGTTTGAAATTAGAAGAAAGAACCAAGATTCAAGAATGAAGAAAGAAGGCAGAATCGTATGTACCTGTCTTATTATACGGAGGAGGAAGAAGTAGCCGTTTGCAATTAGCCGTTGTCTTTGTCGTTGAGGAACTGAATCGTCCATCTTTGGGACTTTCAATCGGCGATTTGGAACTTGGATTCTTGGAAGTGAGATTGAGAGAAGAGGGCATCGAAATCGATTGAAGTATTGAACGGCGCATCAGCGCATGCTTGCCGACTGTCGGTTGTCGCTTTTTTCTTGGGCGATAATCGAGATTACTTAGATTAAGAATTTTTAATTTGGGCAATTGGGCTAAATAAAAATAGTATAGTATATATATATATCTGGTGGCCCATAATAGTTAGAATTTGGGGCCCTATTCAATTGGGGGCCCTGTTTAATTGGACCTTTGTAACTTGCTGTTGCACGACCCTGTGTTTTACATGAAATGGTTAACTGCTGATAAGTTTTGAGTATTTAGAAGTAAAATATGTTTTACTTGGTTATTTGTCAAAGTGTGAGTATTTGGATAAGTTTTATTACTTAGTAAACTTGGGTTGTGTTAATCTCTTAAAAATGCTTCTATTGGGTTTTGAATGTTTCCAACAACTAAATAACATGAATTACGTATTATTGGCGATTTTGTACAAGTAAAGTCTAGTTCATGTTATATGCATTTGGTGTATTTGCATTCATAAACACTTTGGAAATCTTGAGTCCCATCTCGTATGGAGTTTTGGGTAAATCTAGTCTTTGAGGTACGTGTCTTCATAAACGTTATTTAAAGACATTTCACTATTTTGGAGACCGGTGATTATTGGTCAAACGGATTTTGAGCTCTTTAGTTCGGTATTGGCTTAAACGAGTCGCGTGAACATTTGTCCGGATGTTTAATCGTCGTGGGTTTTGGATATAAAGACACTTAATTTGTGTCGTTGGTGAGTTACATGTTTTGGGAGCTTTGGTCTTTCAATTAGAGTCATGTAACGTTAGACAGTGTGTAATGGATCCATAGGCACGTGAGTCAGTCTGTCTTGGATGGTCAATTGGGTATTGCGGGGTTGAACTTCGGTACCTATGTTTATGACCGAAGACTTTACAAGTGATCGCTAGGAGGGTTGAGTCGTCTAGTGCTACCGGAATAGTAGGCGCTAGGACCTCCGCCGCTTGAAGTAATGTCTGGGAGGTAGTCTTTAAGTGTATCGGGCCTTCGGGATGAAGTTCTTCGGAATGATCCATCAAGGTCAATTGACTTGGGGTGACACTTGTAAAAAAGTCGTAGGGACACCGGGCTGGGATGTCGGGAGGTGTCATGCGATTAACGTTGTTTGGGTGGTATACTTTTGTGTTCCCTCCACCCTCAACGGATACGGGTTTCCCCCGTTGTTGGTTATCAGTATATTAAATATAATAACGTCTTATTTTATTGTCATTGGTTCCTTACGGTCGCGTGGGTATTGGACCAAGTGTCCATGTTTTCGGACGTACGGTATATGTGGTTTTGATAGCGTTTTATGGGTCGAACATTCTGTCCCGCCCGCGTTTTGGGTACTTTGGGTTATAAATGGTTATTATGTTTTTACCAAATAAGTGTCAAACTATGATCCCGTTTGGGTGAGTTGCGCGTTATATAAGAAATGTGTGTTTTGGGAGCTTTGCCTTTGAAAGTGTATATTATGGGAAACTATGTCGTTTCCATTTTTTTAAGCGTAATATTTCGAAGGACCTTGCTTTAAATTGAATTATTTTCTTTAAAGATATATACTTATGTTAAAACTCTTGAGCTCACTAGGCGTTAAGCCTAACTTTTTTATTTGTCGGCATGTGCATTAGGTTTCAAGGTTGAGAGTTGGTTCTAGCAATCCTGTGAAAAGTAAAGCCTTAGCTAGATCCGAAAGTAGATATTCGGTGAAGTCTTCCGCATTATGGAGATAGTGACTATGCATGGGTATTAGTAGTACCCGTCCCTTATAGTTTGTATATATATAAAATGGTATACGTGTATTGTAGCTAAATCTGAATTCGTGGTTGTAGATGATTCATTTATTGATGTATTTAGAAAATTTTAAATAAGTTGTTATTTCCAGATTTGAGGGTGTTACATAAACAATTGAGTAAATTACAGATTTGGTATATGTGGTTTGTGATTTGTTACAAATTTAATCTTTATGATTTATTATTTGATAAATCTCTACTTATGCAATTTGTCTTGAATCATTCGTGCAAACGACCGTCTATTTATGTTTGTTAAGTAAGAGACACAACGGTCCTTTTGGCATTTTTAGTTACATTTTTCCTTTTTCTTAGAGAAAATGATACCGTCACTACACCGTTTTTCATCTTCTCTGTCATCAAGAACATACTAATCCCGAAAACCCACGGTTACAAAAAAATAAAAAACATACTAATCCTAAAACCTAAATTTGAATACCCAAAAAGAGCAAAACCCAAATTCAAAACATAAATTCATTCATAAACATTTATATAAACAACAATTTTACATAAATTCATTCAAAAGTTTTGTGATACTAAAACATAAATGAAAACTAACTCAAACGCTAAGCCCTAAACCAAAATAATAACTCATCCAAAAAGAGAAGCAAATCTCCAAGAATTTCTCCATTTTGGAGAAAATGGAGATTTTGGGTGTAAAATGAGCTCTAAGACCATCTACAACCCATACACTAAAAATTACACCAAAAACACTAAAACTGGTGGGACCCTTGACACTAAAAAAAATTCCAACTCCAACCATACTTCAAAAAAAAAACACCAAATCTCCTAAACCCAAATTAAAAAAACATTTTTTATTATTATTAAACATTTTTAAATACAATATCTATTATTTATAAATAATTATTATAGTAAATAAATACTTAATTAATATGTATTAGTTGATGTTATTTCAGTTGTATTTTTAATTTATGTTTTAGTTTACGTTATATAATTTCAAGTATTATGTATTTTTAATTTGTTATGAAATTAGATTTTGTCAATTTTATTTAATGCTATATTTTTTTTAATTTAATTTAATATATAAAATAACATTTATTATAATTAAAATTACAAATTATATTAAAAAAAAGAAAAAATAAACAATTTAAGTGGGCCATGTATCTTTTGCAGTATGAATAGTGACACACCAAATTTGGTGTGTTTCCATCCCAATTTTTCATGGACGGCAATTTTTTTTTAAAGATGAAGTATGGTTGGAGTTACCATACTGCAAATTTAGTGATTTTGCAGTATGGTTGGAGATGGTCTAAGAGGCAACAACTTCCCTAAAACTTTCTCTAAAATAGAGAAAGTAGGAAAGAGAATACATTTTTCTCCAAATTTCGAGATATCCCTAAAAATGATTACCAAGCCCGAAAACCCACGGTTACCAAAAAGAAAAAAGAAAAAAAAGAAAGAAATTATTTTTTTATTACATTCCACCAATGAGAAACTTTGAAATGCATTGTTTAAGTGTGAGAAATAATATTTTATTAAATATATATAATAATTTATCTCTAAAATGGGGAAACTGTTGGAGATGGTTGTAAATTTTTTCTGGAGATTTTGATTTTTGGTTCAAATTTTAAGGAAATTGTTGGAGATGCTCTAAGAATATTATAAACCAAAAACCTACTTTGCTCCTCTTAGCTCCTTACAGCTACAAAAAAAAAAGGGAAAAGTTTAAAAAAACCCAATGGACTTTAGTGTTTGGAGTGATTAAGTCCTTGTATAATTTTTTTTTGAACAAATAGACATTTCAAAACCTGTTAAATAAATTCTTGAATTTTTGGTAATCTGTTGAATACATTCTTATTACTTAAAAATGTAACGTGCAACCTACATAGCAAGTAAAATACAAATTAAAAGAAAAAATTTCAGTATGTCATATACTTTATCCTTATACAAATTAAAAATGGGGAAATTAACTAAAATATTATATCTCATGAACCAAATTAATTTTTAACCACTTGTATAAACTTTTTCCTAAAATAGTCAAAGTTTGCACAAAATGTTTTTGTTTTGTTTTGTGTAAGGTGTTTTTTTCTCAAAAAAATAATAAAAAAAACATTCTTACATAGAAAATTTTATATGTAAAAATTCACTTTCTGCTTATACTTTTGGAAAGAATTTACGCTTTGCATCATTATAAAATTATAATTAGTTATTTAATTTATTTTATTCTATTATTTTTTTATTTTTCATTTTATTATATTAACACACATAATCATATATTAATTAAAATATATTAAAAAATTAGTTACAAATTACACCATTATAATCGTTTCGTCAATACGTTCAAAATGAACTCAATATTGGTTTTGAATTTAATCCTATATTATTTAATATTATAAATATATACGAATTATTTTCAGTACTTACATTACATTTATACCTTTATAGTTACAAATTAATCTTATATTTTTAAATAAATAACCCTAAAGGATAGAAAGTGTAAGTATTAAATATAATTCGTAAGTATCTATGATATTTAATAATATGAGATTAAATTAAAAAAAAACCCAATGTTAGGCTCATTTTAAACGTATTGACGAGAAAATTATAATGGTGTAATTTGTAAAAAAAACGTATTTTTAATGTATTTTAATAAATATACGATTACATGTGTTAATATAATAAAAGAATAAGATGGAAAAAAATAGAAGATATAAAGTAAATTAAATAAAAAATTATAAAGATGTTTTCTATTTTTTTCCCTTCTTCTTGCCAAAAACAATTCTTAAGGCAAAAAAAATTATGCCTAAACTTTGACTATTTTAGAAAGAGATTTTGAAAAGTGCTTAAAAAATGAATCTGGTTGATAAGATTGATTATTTTAGTTAATTTCTCTATTTTTTTATTTGTAGGGGGATAAAGTCGATGACATCTTTTTTTTCAAGTTTTAGTTTTACCTATTATATAGGTTGCAAGTTACATTTTTAAGTAATAAGGATGTATTTGACAGGTTTCCAAAAGTCCAAGGTTTTATTTAGTGTGTTTTGAATTGTCTAAGAACTTATTTGTTTCAAAAAATTGTCCAAAAACTTAATCAATCCAAACATTAAAGTCCATTTGGTTTTTTTAAACTTTTCCAAAAAAATAAAAACCAAAGGGGAGGATGTTATCGGGGTGGAAGGGAGGGATGGGTTGGTGTTTAGACGAAGATACAAAAGGTAGTCATGCCGTATTTTTTTTTTGAGTAAATTACGTTTTTCATCCCTATGGTTTGTTAAAAATTGCAGATTTCGTTCTTATGGTTTCAAAATTTGGTTTATGACTCTATGGTTTGTAATTTATTTCTATTTTCGTTCTTGAGGCCAAAACACTAATTTTAAGATGAAGGACTAAAATATAAATGAATTGTAAACCATAGGGATTAAAAAAGCAATAAAATTTAAATCATGAGGACAAAAAATGTAACGAATTATAAACCATAGGGATGAAAATCGTAATTACAAAACCATAAGGACGAAAATATAAATTTTCAACAAACCACAAGGACTAAAAAGGTAATTTACTCTATTTTTTTGTATTTAAATTTGAAGATGGTGGATTCAATCAAAAGAGCCAATGTTCTTCGATCTAAAGGTTGGTGTTAAGGGAAGAAGATAGGTGGGGGAAGATGTAGCGTAGGGGAGAAGGCGATGGAAGAAATCGGTGGGACATCAGTTATGGAGGTCACTACTCGCTAGTGAAGACCATGGAGGAGGTCGTCGGTAAAGGAAAGAGGGTTTACGCCAGGAAGATGTCAAGAGGAGTTTGGTCCTTGTTATTTATTATTATATATATTTTTAAAAAATAATTAAAAATCATAAAATAAAGAAAAAGGGTAAGATACCGTTTTGCTCTCATACTCAATGGAAAGATAAAGGGTTGTTTGCATAAGCAACCAAATTCATGACATATTGCATAGGTGAAAGTTTATCATGTAACAAATAAAGATAAAGAACCAAGTCCATAACAAATGATAAACCACAAGACTAAATATGTATCGTCAAATATTCAATATGATTCCACAAAGGCTATGTTTGACAAACTAATTGATAAACTGACTGGTAACTGATAAACTAACTTTTTTCTGCCAAACAATGCCAAAATCTAGTTTCGTTCAATTTGCTCGAAAACTCTTTTATGAAACCTCGCCCAGATGCTTATTTGGGGCTTTATATAATTAGTCCAAAACAGGCCCAATCCATTAGGCTTTAGCTAATGAGCTTTAAGTTTAATCAAGAGAATATTTTCCAAGGAAATAACCACAACTCCACAAGTGTAGCAAAAAAGGTGTAAGTTTGATCCCGAATGAGCAATTTAGAAAATTTCTATCTATACTATATTATAAAACACGGATAAAAAACTCTTAAATACAAATTATTAGCCATATGGTACTATCATTTTATACAAGATTTTAAAAATCTCTTAATTTACAAGTATCAATGCACAAGATGCATATTACTACTGTAGACTTCTAACACCCACCAATTTGGTATGGACATGACATTCCTTTTATGCAGACATTTCAATGTATTACTATTAATTAATATATTATATTACTATAAATTTGTTTTAATTATATTATTAAATATGTAATTGGTTATTTTTTTGTAGATGTCATAAAAATATATAAAATAATCATTGAATTATAACAAAATACTTAATTTTTTTATATAAAAACATTATATTATTAAGCCTAAATTAAACAAATTTATAAAAAAAAGCATTATCATTTTCTCAAAATCATCCAAAATCGTACTGTAAATTGACAAAAAAAAACAAAAAAAAAATGAAACATTAAAATCGTGATGTATCTCGCTACATTGCGCTAGTATGCTTCTAGTTTTCTTTAATGATAAAAATATATTAGTTATTTTTGTATAAGAATTAGGTGTATGTATTTTGAATGTGAACCGTCAAAAGTTTTAGAGCATCTCCAACACATTCTTCAAAGTTTCTTTAAAAAAATTTTAATGTATTATTGGGAATTCTATCAAATATTTTACTCATTTTTGAGGTAGATTGTAAGGTTTTTGTACATCTTACTTCAAATTCTACTTTTTAATGATATTTATCTGGCCAATTTGGTTGTCTCCCCCAAGAGAGAGAGAGAAAGAGAAAGAGAGAGACTTGTGATCACGTGAGAATTTTTTCTTTTTTGTGAGAATTGTGAGAAGAGCTGAATGTACCTTTATATTGTGTTAATGTTACGTTATATTTTATGAAGATGGTGAATGTTACTGGACTTGAATATATACCTTCACCAGTTTTTGTGAATACAATCACTTTCACATACATACTTTCACACAATATAAGGGTACTTTCACATATATTATTTGAAATTTACATTTCTCGCTAAAAATGACATTTCTTACAGAAACCCAACCCTATGTATGTATGTATGTATGTATGTATGTATGTATGTATATGTGCACATACACTTGCGATAACCTAAATGTATGTATTATAAGTTAAATAGGCAAAGAGACAAAATTAGCTAGGACTGAAGGATGAACATAATAAATATATGAATCAAAACAAATATTATTATGATTTTGAAAATTAATGTGAATCATTTAAAATAATTATTATTCTCAAATAAACAATTCATAATTTGATCATTCCAACATTTACAAAACTATTTATTGATAATATTAGAAATCTTGATGGTCAAGAAAGAATCTTAAAAGAAAGTTCTCCATGCAAAACACACAATGAGATGAGAGTGCTCACTTCCTCCATCTTTAAGCTAAGCATATATAGTTTCGAAAGGAAAAAAGGGTATTAGAAATTAATTAAATATACTTCTATTTGATTTTTAATTTGAAAAAAGTATTTAAAATACACATTTGAGAACGTATAAAAAAACATATCATCGATGATACGTCAATGCCACATCAACACTAAGTACAAATTTTTAATAATTATTGGATAAAAACTACAGATTTTTTAAAAGGTTTGCTGAAATAAAAAAATAGATTAAAAAACTACATGTTTTTTTTTTCTTTTCTTTTTATCAAAACGGTATATCCAAAAGAATGTGTTGATCACTTAGTAAATCTAAAACAACGTACAACTTCTTATATGTATAGCACAAACTATCATAACTATTCTGATTTAAAACGAAGACTTTATTATATTGTGTTGGACCAAAAAGAAAAAGAAATGAAGATTCTTGTAATCTACTTTTCAACAACTATAAAACACACAAAATCATCGTGAATATGGTGTCTATATCTCGCATTTTCCCACCAAAAAAATGCCTGAAGCCAGATCCCAAATCCCGACAGTTGTTGGGTCTAGACGCTCGATGCTAGCTAAATCCTTCATTACGATACTGTTCATCTTGATAATCATGATTGGTATGACCATTCTCGTCATCTGGCTAACCATCAGGCCCAAAAAGCCATTCTACTCTGTCAGAGGTGGCTCGATCCACGACTATAGTTTATCAAAAGACAACCTCAATGCAACTTATAGTTTTTTCCTAAAATCATACAATCCCAACACAAGGATGTCTATTTATTACGGCAAAATGGAAATTACGATTTTGTTCAACCATGAAACTATTGGTAGTGGTGTGATTGAACCATGGCACCACCCAAAAAGAAATGCGACCATTTTCAAGTTGGATCTTGCATCACGTAATGTGAAGTTGTCTGAGACGGTATCACGAGATCTGAAGTTGGCAAAATCAACAAATGAAGTTGTATTGGATATGAAGTTGAAGGGTAGGGTAAAAATAAAGAAGGGGGTTTGGAAATCACGTTATTTTCGTATGCAAGTCTCATGTGTAGATGTTGTGGCAAAGTTTTCTAATTCCTCAAAGGGATTTCAAGGGGCTTTGTGTGATGTTGATATCTGATTTAGGTTATCTGTTCTATTTGATCGATTATGGGTTTTTGTATATTAATTGTCTTTTTTGTTTTACAATCGTGTGTAAATAGTTGCATGTGTAAGCATAGCAACCTCATATCAAATATGCTTGTTTGTTCCATTATAATGTCTGAGACTTGTATTTTTTTTACCTGCTTAAAAACACAATTGTTCTTTTCTCATTAGAATATTTGTTGATTTAACACCCCCCCCCCCCCCCCCCACTACTATATTCACCTACGGCCCTCTTGTAGCAATCCTATTTACTTGGTTTTCTTGTCAAACCTTTCGCCCCCAAGACTCAATCAAACCAAAATAGCAAGTTATTACTGCACATAATATCGCATTGATATAACATTATCGTTATTGAATCAACCATAGGGACGAAATATGTAATTTACTCTATATAAAATTAATATATATGTAAATATTTTTTTATTTTTTAAAGAAAGATAAAAGATTACCAAAATATCCCTCACTTCACAGGTTTTTTAAGCCTCTATTACTGGCAGAACCAAAACCAAATAAAAATACATATCACTAAGGTTTTTTTTGGCAATAAAAGATTACATAAACCTAATTTAAGACAAACCACAGGGACCAAAAACACAATTACTCTGTTTCAAAATTCAAATATATCACCAAACTGAAATAGGTAAAAAAAAAAACAAGGATAAAAATCTCACCAACTAAAATTTATTTTATGATCTAAGAATATAATTTTTTGTTGGCAAAAATAAAAAATAAAAAATAAAAGATTTTTTTTTTCTGAAAAATAAAACAAAAAGGATTAGGAGTGGTTTGGGAAAGTCAAATAAATTTTTTAAATTTTACAAAAATTTCGAGGAATTTTATATTACTTTATATTTAAAAAATTCAGTTAAAATTATAACTAAGTTGAAGGGTACTCAAAATTTAATTTAAATGATCATTTTACATTTGCATAGTTGGATAATTTATTTGAATTTACTTTTTTACAAATTTTGATAATATTCGTCTAATTTTTCTTCGAAAACAATTCAATTGTTAGATTATTAATACAGATAAACATTTCAATATCAAATTCTTTTTAAAGGATAAAAAAAAAACATGTATTCTATTAACTTTGTGGGATTCTTAACTGACAATAAGCTTTGAGCATTTGGTGATTCTTTTTAAACTTTAAAGGTCACAGATTCAAGTCTTGCAACGTCACTAGAGATTTTCCTAACTGTTCTTCAAGCCCTATGATTAGATGAGTTGAACAAAAATTGGTACGAACACCGTTAACTAAAAAAAATAATAATATATATTTATTTTATTTTTATGATTGAGTGTAGAAAAAGTGACCTTGAGAAAATTTATAATACAATTATTATTGCCAAGGTGTTCTAATAAATAAAATTGAAGTAAAGAAAAATAAAAATTTGTTTATAATTAATTGAAATTATTTAGTGAATAATGGCACACCTATAATGTTTAATTCATGACCCCATTACGATTATTAGATCTAGAAAATTCTATCAAAGGTTGATTTTTGTGTTTGTTTATAATAATTGAAATCTTATTCTTAAAATATGATTAAATGATTCCCTTTGAAAATTCTTTAACGTCTTGCTAAATTTTCTTGTTGAAAAAAAAAAGTTTTTATGTATTTAATCTTTCAAAGGAGGCAATTGGTCCACCGTGGAAATGTTCATAGACGGTATGATTCGTTAAATCCGGGTCATCGACCCTATTAGAAAAACGGGTCTATACCATTATTCTAGAAAATATGAGTGGGCCCGATAAGGACTGTTAAAGTTAATAGCCAAGTTTGGACGATAAAAAAAATTGTAGACAGGGTCGTTCGACCCGTTATATAATTATAACTAATAAATCTTTATATGATTAATACTTTATTAAAAAAAAAGTTTTTAAGTTGTTTTGGGCTAAACTTTCCCTCGTGAATACCAACTACCTCCCCAAACATATAATATATGTAATATGTCATATAGTGTGTATCGAAACTCGACCTTGAAATATTAGATGGTTAATATTTTTGTTTTAAAAAAATCCAAACTTTGAAAATTGATATTCCTTGAAGAGGAAAAGTCTATACTCTGTATTTTGTGAAACTACTCTTTTGTATATTGTGTACATTGATATATTTTACGTTTTTTTTTGTTGGAGTAAAAAGTATGTAATTTAAATGATTTTATATAACTTACCATTTTATATAAGTTTTTCTAAAGAGTGAATTACATTAGTGGTTCATGTTGTTTGCTCAAAATTTGGATTTGATCCTTAAAACAAGCTATCTACACTGATGGATCCAAACTTTTCAACTTTATAACACTCATGGTCCCTGAAATTAACATTGTCAGTTAGCAACCGTTATGAGGGACAAATAAAAAGTATTGTCAATTTGAATTATTAAATAATTAAATTGAATTATCAAATAATTAATGTTAGTGTGAATTACACTTTTAGTTCCTGTAATTTGCCCAAAGACTTATTTGTCTCTCGTAACAGTTGTTAACTGATGGTGTTAACTTCAAGGACCATGAGTGTTACGAAATTGAAAAGTTTTGGACCATTGGTTATAGATAATTCGTTTAGGGACCACATCCAAATTTTGAGCAAACCACAGAGACCACCAGTGTAACTCATTTTTTTTAATGTAATTATTTTAGGCCCATTAGCCTGTTGGTAAGCCGACCTGTTTATAGTACATGTACGAACAAGTTATCAAGCCCACAAAAATGAGATTGTGTTTGCTATATTAGACTTGTTTGACAAAAAACATGTTAGGCCTAACCCGAGTCCAACCCGAGTCCGCAAATAATCACCTTAAAGTCTAGCAGTATCCAGTAACCCCACATTTCTGGGACGTCAAACGGTTAAAGGTTCAAATTTCACCAAAGGAATGTGTCAAGAAGTCACATATGAAAGGGAAATTAATTAAACTAGCCATTTTCATGAGCCGACTTTCAAAAATAGCCACAACCTCCCTATTTTTATCCAAATAGCCACCAACATCATAAAACACCTCTCAATTGTGATGTGCTCCCTAAACCCAACCCAATATTTACACAATCGGCCCCCCTCGTGAAAATGGGCCTCGCAATCGTGAGGTCCTCCCTGATCTTTCTAAAAGTGTCAACTTTGATCCCTGCCTCATGATAAGAGGCTCGCATTTGTGAGCCTAGGCCCCATCGTGACAAAAAATTTCATTTTCAGCTCTTGGATCGTGAAATAAGATACAATTTCAGTCCTTTAACATTTAAATAATTTACTTAAAGTATCTTTTATTTATAGTAAATTATTGTAACACCCCTAAAATACTAAAAGCTACAAAATTTTAAAATGTTAAATATAGTTTTGGCTTCAAAATCATGAACCGTCTTAGACTCGCATTCCTTCACGAGGCAGGGACCAAAGTTGTTATTTTTTCTCACGATCCAGGGGCAAAAATGACAATTATTTTCATGATTGGGCCTAGGCTCGCAAATGCGAGTCTCTTATCATGAGACATGGACCAATTGTGTAAATATTAGGCTGGGTTTAGGAGCAACTCGTAATTAAGGAGTGTTCAAGATGTTGGTGGCTACTTAGGTAAAAATAGGGAGATTGTGGCTATTTTAGAAACCCGACTCATAAAAATTGTTAGATTAATTAATTTAATCAAATATACTTTAACTATTTGATTATTTTCTTTTTTGTACACTTCTTATATATTGTAGAAATATGAAATGTAAGTTAGATATGTAGAGGGGGAGGATGATAGATTGATTTGTGTAATTGTAATAACTTTTTACATAAAAGGTTTTTTTCCCTAGTGACCCATGTTTAAACAAAATTGTATATTAGTCATTAATATTATTAATAAATTTAAAATTTTCATTTTTAACGAGAAATTTCAATTTGAATACACAGTTAGTGTAACACCCTAAAAATAGGGTAAGTTTAAAACTTAAAATTAAGACAATATAACGTTTAAAGCATGAAGGTCTAATACACCCTGTAATTATCAATAACTAAAACCCAATAAAGATGTGGTAGCTTGTACCAATATTGGTAGCAGAAGAATGAAACATAACACAACAACCTATTTAATCTAGATATAATATTCAAAAACTAGATTAAGGTGAATGTTGCTATATCTCCAAAAATGCTCTTCTCAAATTTCCCAAAACCCGGTCCTTCAAGCTCTCCTAGGTGCACGACCGGCGATTCAAGAAGTCCTACATGCACCGCTAGTAGGACCTGTGAGACAACAAAATACCAAGACAAATGTTAGACCAAAGTCTAGTGATATTGTAAGATTTAACAATTTATAATTTAAGCAAATGCATCATAATTAATTGTTACTGTTACACCCAAGGGTTGAACCAATGCCAACACTCAACATGGAAATATATTCCACACCTAAACAAATACACACAAGATATACCTATTGAAATATGGGGGAGATCCGTTTCCATCGTGTGTGACAAGGATTACACCACATGCCCCGGTTCTAGTTCCCATGCCATCAAGACATCACAATCCTCAAACCGTTTATGCCTTTATTGCCTACTCCATGGAGTTACACCTCAAGGACTTACAGACATTATTGCCTATCCAATCTAGACGAGTTACACCTCAAGGACTATAAAGTTCCCCATTGCCTACTCGCTAGTGACTCAACGTGGTCAACAATAACAACCAAGTATACAATACCGTCTAATTCCTCGTGCACAAGGAAATATACATCAAACCTCACATTATGATCATAACCAATTAAAGGTCACATTTCTCAAGTATGATTTATTCCATTACAATACATGATATCCACGTATGACATTTATTTACTCATGATATGGCATACTTCGTGATCATGTGAAAGTAACATGTTTTAAATATTTAGCCCTAATGAGTTCAAGGTTTTTCAACTAGTATGCCAATTTGAAATTTATAAAACTTCCAAATGTACAAGTTTTACAACAATTAATCGTGCGGTAAAATCCATTATCATTCACTCGATAGGTGTGCAAAATGGTCACTTATGTCATGCATATAAAACCATTTCAAAATTCGTTTGATCAATAATTGCGTTACTAAAGACAGTAGCAAAAGATGCGCAACAAAATTTTCAAATGGACTACCATGGTCCTAGCATGCCTCCATTTATACTATGTATATGAAGATACTTTTTTCCGCACTATAACATGTGCAACAAAATGTTTGTACAACTCCAAAAGAGAAATTCACAATTTCGATTTTAAAATCTTTTCCTTTAAACCACAAAACGTCGGAGGATAAAATCCCCAACAAGGCCCATATACGTCAGTTTATTTCCCAAATTTAGTAAAACGATAGGAACGTAAATGAGTTTTAAATCGAGTTCAAACTTTGGATCGCACAGATAAAACGCACTTGTCCAAAACAGTTATTACAACGACATGTAAACCGATACTCAATTAATGCATCGTGGAAAATTTATAACAACAAAATCAACAACTGGAGCATATCTAGATCAAAAGTTCAATACGAAACAACATAAATCTTTCACATGCTTACTCACACCAACAGTATAAATTAATTCCAATACTAATTATCATACAACTAATTAACAATTGTATAAAACCCAAAAGATAGATCATACGACATTGACACTCCCAAAATAACGTATGGGGTAATATATACCAACAACACTCTCAAGACGCCTCTTGCGGTTTCGAAAATACTAGTGCAAGACTCGCACGAGCCAAAAACATCAAACAAAGACTCATAAGTTAACGCACACCTTAATGCAAGTATACACGTTCCAAAATTTGATCTACACGCCTCAAAATGTCGCGCAATAAGATGTCATAAAAACCCAACTGAATTTTCATAAACTCACTAACGTTAAAATCAAATGGTGTCAAAATTTTCGTTTCCCAACGTAAAAGCATAAGACGGCAACATGTCTAAAAATCTTCAAATTTTAGGAGTTTCCCCCTTTTTACCGCCATGCAAAATAAATTTACATGCAACAAAATCAAAGTCTACGCATTTCATAGTTCCATGTCGTATAACAAAGCGTTATAAAATTAATACTTCATAAAACTCCACAAACTCACACGGAAAAGCATTCCACAACCGGACTTGCATGCGCTAGATATCTCACAAAACTAGCATTGTGACATGTGTATGCACTTTGGTTAAAAGGTAAAATAATTTACGTCGTTCTCAAGTTCAAAGCCAAACCAACAATATGCTTTTGTCGCTCTAGGACATGGGCTAGAACACAATGGCGAAAACACCAACTAAGACATACATGCATACTAAGTGCAACCAAACCGCTCAAATAAGGGCCCAAGAGAAAAACGGCACAACTGGACGTCATTAAAATCACCACCTTAAATCCACAAAATCACTCGGAATAAAATTCTATATGAAACTCAATCACCAAAATGGCGGGAGATAACTCTTCGTCCAAAACTTTAATATATGTGGAGGAGATCCAATGTTAAAGTCATAAACTGTAGTCACTTGCCCAAGACTTAATCAACAACAAAATATGCATACCGCAATGTTCGAAATAACGTTAGGCACAAAACGGGGATGAAGAGGTTTTCAATACAGTGTTGCAACTACGTGCAATAAGCAATTTCATGCATGTTTAAACTCACGATTAAAATTTGGTGCGTGCTAAACTTTTTTCCAAAATCTCATAATATATTTCACTTTATGATTCGGAAAACATGAAAAGTAATTGGTGCAAACTCATTTAAGAAATAATTTCGTGTATGAATTTTTGTCGGCATCACAATGTCTTAGAACAATTCTCCCCAATCTCATAGTCATACTATCGTCATCCGGATGCTCATCATCTTAAAGCAATAATCACACTAATTCGGTTAACTTACAATTTCTTCTTGAAATAAAGTCAACTCAACAAGCCTATGGTTCTAATTCAAACAACAATTCCAATCTAAAAATGGTCAACTCAATGTATTTGTCGTGCTTAACCATCACGCTAATACGACAATGCTATGAACATCAATTCTTCTATTAGTTACTCGCTTAGAAACTTCCTCACCACCCCAATGGTCATCATACCAAGGTAGTTCAAGTATGCCCATGTAACATGTAGGTTCACCATAACACTGGCCAGGTGCCATTATGAACGTACCATACATGATTATCCTTGCCATCCTCGACAAGTTTCCCGTTTCTAGCGACTCACTCAATCTCAAAATATCATATCTTAAGGTACCTAGTGCTGAAATTTCACTTTCAATCACTTAGAAGAACACTAGTTTGAGTATAGGCATCCGAAAATCAATACCTAATTCTCTCAAACTTAAGTTCTGATACCAACTTGTAACACCCTCGAAAAGAACAGAGCAACTAATTTAAAACTTTCAATTATACTACAAAAAGGATATAATCTATTCTACAATCATCACTTGAGTCACCTAAAAAAGAATACTAGATTTAACTTCAACAATTAAAAGGTCAAGTCTCGCATAAAGACTAATCAAAGTCGGGTGTTACTAAAACCCACAAGAAACAGTTGCTCTTATCGACGACTAACGCGGAAGACTTCATCAAGCCACTCACCCTTGTGCAAACTTTTAGCACTCAACACTTCACCAAAAGCTAAAACCTCTTTCCCCCATCCGGAACCTGATGCACATGCCGACAAATAAAAAGGTTAGGCTAACACGTAGTGATTTCAAGAGTTTACAACATGAAATAAATATATTTGTTAAAGGGAGAGAAAATAGTTTAAATCATAGACCCTTAGAAAGATTTACTGTAAATATCAAACGACACCATTTCCAAAAGTACACCCTTAAAAAAAGGAACCCAACATGAACCTTCCTTCGTAAAACCACTTTAATTCCAACTCACCCAAAACGTGAATAGTAAGCAAAACTCCCAATTTATAATAATACGAAATGAGATTTTACTTCTCGAAACACCCCAACCGTGGGCGGGTATAAACACAACCCATATATCTTGAGTAAACAAACCCGTATATATAATACGCCACCAAAAATATGGATAATAAAATAATACCCTTTACTACCCAATTAACACCTTTCGGTGACGGGGGAGGCCCGATTCCATTGTACGTGGCGGAACACAAAGTTAAGCCACATAACCATGTTGTCGAACTACACCTCAGATCGTGACTATATTGTCTGCTCTACCGAGCTACACCTCCAGTCATGACTGTATTGCCTGCTCCGTCGAGCTACACCTCAAGTCGGACTTTATTTCAAGTCCCAAACACCGTATCCCCTATTGCCTTCTCCGCCGAGCTATACCTCAAGGATACACGATCTTATTTCCTGTTCGGTCTCTAGTGGAGTTTCATCCTCAGGGTACTCATTCGACCCCTAGTGCCTACTCCCTAGCATTCAAGATAGAAGCCTTAGCTCGTTACTTGATAAATCCTGATGTCTAACCTCGTACACAAGAATTATACATTCAACACCAGACTCATGGTCCCGAAGTACAACCCATAAAGGTTCCTCTTCGCCACACAACCGGGACGACACCAATGCCAACACGACATTATTTCCCAAAGTGAGAATCCCAAGAGTCCTCACCATTAAATACGACTGACTTACATGCCTATGGATCTAATGCATTAAAGTCTAAAATACATGACTCCAAATGAATGACACACACACTCAAAACATGCATTCTCCAAAATAAAGTGCAATAAATGTAACTCACATCCAAAGCTCCACTTTAAGTTATTAAAACCGAACAAAAGTCCCCATTACCCGACAAGGCCGAAAACTGAGCCTTAAGCTCAACCAATCAAACGACCATATGATAAAATCCGCAAAATGCAATATAATGCAACGACCACATTTATGCAGGCACATGCTTCAACTACATGAATAAACTCCAACATAAAACATTTTCCAAACAAGTTTATAATCTCATTTACTCTTTCCAAAATGTCCCATGACACACATTTAAATGACAACTACTCAAGAGGTTTATACCCATACGATAAATCATTTAAATACCAATATCACCGGTTTACTCAATAAAATACTTGAGTTACATCTTTCCCAAAATCTGAGGTTCGTAAGTTCAGAAACATTTGCAAGGTTGGGAATGACCAAACGCCCATAATTCACATGGTGGTATTTTTAAAACATTTCCCGATACAAAAATGCACGTAATACCGACAATAATTAAATTGCCTTCTTACCCCATACTTTCCATTTAGGTAAATGAGTCATCAAATCATTTTCATTTCGATGCATTTAACAACATACTCAAAAATCCCCCAGATGTTTGTTTTATAAGTTTACAAAGTTAAACACTTCCAAATACCCAAACTTATCAGCAGTTAGCATTTTAATGTAAAACACAAACACTTTAAAACAATCATTTTGACATGCACACTGTTATTACAAATCAACTTGAACTCACCTTGCTAGATTTAGGCTAAATCTAGATTTTATCCCGCTTTGAGCTTCCTTGAAGAGACTTGAATCTTCAAGCCAAAACTTCCCAAAAACCTAGATTCACAAGTTTCCACCCATTAATAAACATATTCAACCATATATAATCGATCCCCAAACACTTTACATCAAAATCTCCATTTGGCCAAAACCCTAATTTTTTACCCCAAATTTCTCCAAAATCTTCCAAACCGAAATTGGAGTAATAAAACACTAGGATATCACCAATGAATCATTTATTTCTTAAAATAAGGTTTAGAAATACAGAGGATAAACTTACCATTTAGGTTTTGGTGAAAACCTAGAAAACCCAAAAATCTCTAGGGTTGGAGATGAGCACTTGATTTTCCATCAAAAGGTGAAACTACTAGCATGAGGTAGGGAAGGAACACTCTAATCTTCATGGAAAAGCCTCCAAAATCGATTAGGGTTTGCGTGGGAAGAAAGGGATACGTTTTGGGAGAGAAAGGGAATAAAGTAGAAATGGGGAAATGAGAAGATTGGCTGAAAAATCGCACATTTAAGGCTCTGGTACTCGTGGGTGACATTGCCCATGCGACTATGATCATGTCAATGTCGCGGGGCATTGTCGCACAAGGTGTACCGAGAGTGATCCCACTCCTATGACTTTGCCAGACGACAGTGACCCTGTCATAGTCGCTTGGCATAGTCGTCGGCATGTACCGAGCCCCGAAACACGACTTTTTCAACGCCAACACTCCCGATACTCTAAGGGTCTCAAAGCAATGGTTTTCCAACTCAATTACCACCCTTTACAAATTACAAAAACGTTTGGGTGACATTTGCTTACCGAAAATTACGGGTGTTACATTGAAGATCTTGAGATTAAATACCCAAAAGAGGTAGGAGGACCTTGAGGTTTGCATTTAATGTTCACAAATTAGTTAGGATACCATTAAATGCAAGAGAAAGGGCTAAAATAATGAAAGGAAACATACTTAAAGGGAAGAGAATCGCTGATCTTGCAAATACCAAAAGTTGGACAAAATGAGGTAAAAGTCGGATTGTGTTTAAAAGGGCACAACCTGCTAGCGATTATGACACGTGACATTGCCCCTGGCATAATTGTCGGGCAATGTCTCCCCATCCATATCGTGAGTCCCTTCTAGCCCGTGACCTTGACACGCGAGAGTGCCACTGGCAATCTCGCCGGACACTCTCTCCTAGGATGTACCGAGGGCTATGAGACCCTCGCAAGAATGACACACGATAGTGCCCAAGGGCACTGTCGCCGAGCACTGTCACCGAACTCCCCCTCTCAGTCTCGGATTCCTAAAATTCACTCGATCGACCCTGAACCAACTCACCGACTGATAACTATTCAAAGATTGAACATAAGACCTTCTAAATTGTAATTTAATTTTCCCTAAAAGTATACATGATTAGTGGAAGGCTATAAGCATGAAGGGGTTGTCTATCCAAAATTTGGGGCGTTACAGTTAGTATATAACGTAAGTTTTACTTTAGGTTTTATGTTTTTTTAAGGCAAAGGGAAATGGACCACTACCGGGCCTCAACATTGTCGTCGCCAGGGCGAGTCCCGTTCATATCATTAACGATAAAGTGATTAGAATCGTTGTTAATAGACGACATAAGAAATGAGGGCACACTATCAAAATAAACATCACAATTAAGAGTGTATGCATGCCTGACCAATAAGTGGGCCAAGCTGTTAGCATCACGGCTAATCCAATGGATAGATATGGACTCTTTCGAGTTAAGAGTGCGTCTAATATCTTCGATTATATCTCCAAACTCTGAGTTATCGACATAAGGGACAAATATCGCATCTACCACAACCTTGGCGTCAGTTTCAATGATAATATGGCTATCGTACCGGCCCTCAAACCAACTAAGAGTTTCATGAATAGCGATGGCTTCACCTTCTCTAGACTAAGGGAGGAAGTTTCAAGGAGAGGCAAGAGCCGGAATGAAGGCGCCCGAGTTGTCACGGAGGACGGCACTGACCCCCGCTTTAAAACTCGGCTCGAAAACCGCGGCATCCACATTGCACTTGAGAAACCCACAACGTGGCGAGTGCCAACGGGAGGAGAATGGGAGACCGGGAGAGCTAGACAATTGAGTAGTTGGGTTTTTAGAGTCGATCCACTCCGATAAAATTTGTCTAGCGCGGTGGACCACTTTAGAAGGGTCACGGGGACCGTCATGCCAAACCACGTCGTTGCGACGGTACCACAAACTCCATAAAATCGTGAGAAACAAAACCCGGGTGTGGTTGGGGTTGTCATTGAGAAATTTGAAGGCAAGCTCATGGAAAGAGTTTGACAAAGAAGCAATATCTTCAATGACATCCCCAAGACCCGCTTCTTGCCAAGATTGGCGAACCAAGGGGCAACCAATCAAGGCGTGCAAAACGTTTTCCTCGTTGAGATTGCAAAGCGAACAAATGGCCGAGATCCTAACAGCCCTCGATTGAAGGGCGCTTCGAGTGGGCAAGACGTCTCTAACGACACGCCAAACAAAGAATTTTATCTTATAAGGTATGTTGGCGTTCCAAATAATATTCCAATCTCCATCAACAAAGAGATGATTTGACGGGGGGGGGGGGGGGGGTTAACTCCATAATAACGCGGTAGCTAGACTTGACGGTATAAATTCCATCGTGGGACCAATGCCAAATGAGGGAGTCTTCACAGTTATCCAGGGGAGGGGGGAGCTTAAGGATTCTAAGGCAATCCCAATGGCAAAAGAGTCGAGTGAGCAAATTGTTGTTCCAACCGCGGGTGATGGGGTCCCAAAGCTCGTGAACGGTTAAATGATAGCTACCATTAACACACAGAGACTCGATCATAAAACCCGAATCATCTTTAATCCATGGGTCTTTCCAAAAATATATAGATTGATCGTTCCCAAGTTTCCACCGAAGCCCCACTTTGAGCGCCAATTGCGAGTGCCATATACTCCTCCAAATGAAGCTTGGAGCATATCCCAAATTAGCCGTCATGAAATCACCATTCGGGTAATAGTTTACTTTAAGGAGGCGCCCAACAAGGGAGGACGGATTGGTAATAAGATGCCAACCTTGTTTCCCAAGCATAGTAAGATTAAACGTGGTAAAGTCACGGAAACCAAGGCCGCCAAACTTTTTTGGAGAACAAAGTTTGTCCCAAGAGAGCCAATTAATAGAACAGTGGCCATCGAGTTTACGACCCCACCAAAAAGAATGAATCATTTTTTCCAAATTTTGAATGACCGAGCCCAGTATGAGAAAAACATTGATGTTGTATCATTAGGTTTTATGTTGTGAACTTCCAAGTTTACCATTTAAGAACTTTTTGGAGTTTATGGTATCAACAATTGGTATTTTATATAATTCATGAAAAATGCTACTATATATTAAATTAAGAATATGATAAACTTTCTTTATTTCCCAAAGTAATATATATATATATATATATATATATATATATATATGTAATGTTTGGTTCATTTGAGAAATGGTAAATATATGAGAAATAGAGAAGTAATCATAGCCATCCATATGGTCAAGATTGGATTTGACTAGTCAAATATTGCGGCTTTGACCGGTCAAAAGTTGCGGCTTTGACTGGTCAAAAGTTACGGCTATCCCAAAAATAAAAGAACAATTTCGTAAATTTTACAAAACACACGGGATGTGTTCATATATGAACATGCATAATTCACATATGAACTATATGCTCATATATGAACCAGTGCAATTCACAATTGAACTCTTTTAACTGATTCATATATAAACCTTTGTGATTCATATATGAATCAGTTGAACTAACTAACAGATTCATATATGAACCTTTGTGATTCATATATGAATCTGTATGAATCATAAAGATTCATATATGAATTTGTATGAATCACAAAGATTCATATATGAACCTTTGTGAATCACAAAGATTCATATATGAATCTGTATGAATCACAAATATTCATATATGAACCTTTGTGAATCACAAAGATTCATATATGAATCTGTATGAATCACAAAGATTTATATATGAATCTGTTGAACTAATTAACAAATTCATATATGAATCTTTGTGATTCATACAGATTCATATATGAACTCATCCCGTGTATTTTACGAAATTACCCCTCTACCTTCTATAGACCACACAAGGAATTATCCGGTGCTTCGCGGTCAAAGCCGCAAATGTTGACCAGATGAATGGCTAAGATTACTTCTCTATTTCTCATATATTTACCATTTCTCAAATGAACCTCTCCATATATATATATATATATATATATATATATATATTACACCTGACGAAAGATTGTGTGAGAAAAAGAGTTAAAGGGAGAAGTGTAAGAAGAGATGTGAACCCTTGATCATTTTTAATCTTAAAAAACCTATGAATTGTGCTTTAAAATGAAATTGGTCCAACACATCTCATTGTTGTTGATCTTCAATTAAGATTGATCCAAAGGTGGAGATCCTTCTTACTCTTCTCATTATAACTTTCATTCTTACTAGAACCCAACCCTGTTATATATATACCAAATATGTTGATAGTAATTTTCATATGATACAACCGTGTGTATATAAATAGAGGGGATTCTAAATACAAACCACATGCCATTCATACAAATAATACAAACCAATCTCAATCGTCTATCTAATTTAATGAATAGGCGAAGAATCGAATGAAAAGTTGAGTTTAATGATACAACTGTTTATTTTATATGTTGAATAAATAGTATAATTGACCTAATTCATTATTCTATTTTAGAACTTTCAATTAAAAAAGTTTTTAGATAGATTACACAATCCAAATATGAGTTTTTGATCTAATGGCTACACCACCTCCATGAAGTTGGCCTAGCTTCCCCATCAATCCTATAAGTGCTATTTGGTTGGTTTTATCTAGAAAATTGAAATATTTTTATAACTTCCTAACAAATCCATAAATTGATTAAAGTGAAAGAAAAAACACCAAAAGAAGCTATAAAAGTCATATCTAAAAAAAATCAGTTTTGATAATGACATGAAAAATTTACTATAAAATTTAATATATACTTTCGTGAGTTCAGTTGTCGATCCCAATTAATAGCGAGTATTGTCCCCTGAAGATTGATACCTTAACAAGACAAGTGAAAGAGATATTCATAGACCGAAAAAGATATCGTAATGGTTGGATAAAAACATATTAATAGAAATAAAAATCTTAGAAATCATAGTAAATAAAAGGGTGGTTGTTTTCCTCAGGGTTTATTTTATGCTTTTTAACAGGTCTATAATCCTCTAAGTCAATGTTCATACATGAAGAGGATGGTATTTTCTATGGTAGCATTGGCGTGATGTCATGAATACTATTGGTGATTGTAGTGAAATCATCGGTTCATTTTATATAATTGGGTTCACAAGATAATAATGGGGTTGATAGCTAAGCTATAACACGAGCTAGGAGGTGTGGAGTGCACACTCGTGTAAGCTAGCTAGCATCCGGGATTGTTGGATGGTCATGTTTGGAGGGTTACTAAGTGGAAATGGTTAGGTTGACAGTGTCTGGCGCGAGTCTCCGCGCAGATTCAGTCGCACGAGACTCTGGAGGGTTCGACAAACAGTGCTTGGCGCGGGTTATGGCGCGACTCTATCTGTACAACGAGCCGCGCGGGACACTGGATTGTTTGTCGAACAGTGTTTGGCGCGAGTTTCCGCGCGGGTCCACTCGCCCCGCCAGTCGCGCAGACCTCCAGATTTGTAACTGCCAATCTTTATGGAAAATCAATTTTGTAACCCCCAAATCATTGTGTAACCGCCAGACAATCAATCCCATTAAATGGGAAATTATTATCATTAATAATATATGATCGGTTACGATTCTTTTGGTGTTTAAAAGTGATCGATTTCTGTCAGAATCGAGCCCGGTGAATTGAGATTATCTTCAAGTGAATTTCGTGATACCCAGACATAATATGGTCGAAATATCACATATGGAAAACGAACTCTCACGCGATAGCGAACTCTCACGCGATCTCGAATTCTCATCCAAGTTCCGATCTCTCTTCTCTTCTATTCTCTTCATCGATATTCTGCACACACTCCCCAACAAATGCACATATTAGTTATTACTGATTAACTCCCCATATCCTAATTAGGCAACAAATCATTAGATATTATTTATAAAAAGGTTATAACATTTGATGTATCAACAAACTTAATTTTCTATTATTGTTCTTTTAACTTTAAATATTAAAAAGTATCAATCAAACTCATGGTTATTTTTAATTGTTCTTTTGGTTATCTATGTTTACAATATATTAAATAAATATAACACACATTGCTTAAAATAAAATATCGTTTGAAAATCGAAATAAGTTAACAAAACAATATGTGTATTTCACTGTCTTAAAATTAATACGTTTTAAACTTTACTTGCTATTATTTTGGCCGTGATTATGTTAATCTATAATCTATAACTATATTATAAAAACGGTATAAAAAACTCTTAATTACAATATTTTAAGCACAAGTTACAACTAATTAAAGTCAATTACTTAATTTACAATTTCTTAATGCTTTGGTACAATCTTTCCAAGCACAGTATCTCACAAAATCATCTATTTGTGGAATGGATACTCATTTATTAATATAACTATTTGTTTTTTTTGTGGAGGATTTTATATTAGCATAATTTATTTTAAATGTAGATTTTACATTTAAATCTATATTAATGAGATGCAATATAAAATCTTTTTTCTTCCGTATTTTTTTATATTACATCTCATAATGATTTTTTCATATTTTATTTTATAAAATCTTTTTCCATATTTTATTTTATAAAATCTTTTTACATAATTAGATGTAATATAAACTCTTTTTTCTTCCGTATTTTTTTGCTAATATAAAATGTACTTTATTTTATAAAATCTACACGTATTTTATATTAGCATAATATAAAATCTACACGTATTTTTTTTGATAATATAAAATCTTCACGTATTTTTTTTCACGAGTATTAAAAGAAGAAAAAAGAAGGTTGATATGAATTAAAAATAAAAAATAACGAGATACACTAATAAATTATCGTATTCTTTAAAATAAAAATATTCCGCAATACTTTCCAAATTAACCAAGTGTAAAGAAATTAAATAGAAACGATTTAGATATAAAAATAATCTTCCATATTTTTAATATATTTATATTTAAATGTAAAATCGAAAATGAAAATAAAAGATTTTAAAATATTATCTACATTCAATATAAATATATATAGCTTCTCTATGTATCATCCGAGTACAAGAAGAAGACGAACGGTCAGGTGTCAATGGCGGAACCTGCAATTGAACAAAAGGTATTCCACTATATTTTTGTTTCTTTGAAAAACTACTTTTTTATATTTTATTTAGTGGGGATTTGTTTATATTTTTCACAACCCACAATCATATTTTTCGAAGTAGGGGAACAAGATATATATACATATATTTATTTTTATCGATTAATACTATGAGGTCTTGAAGTCAATAGTCAGATAAATATGTTGTGAGACAAGTCGTTTGAGTTTTAAATAATATAATACAAAACTATTACCAATATTATTGCACAAACTCATAACAACAAACGATTAAAAATATATGCAAGTTAACCACTTATGAAAATACATTCGTTTTTCACATTGTATTTCATTAACTGTTAATAGAGAAATTACGTTTCATTTTAACTCGGTTCAATATTCCAACAAAAAATTTATCCTCCCGTGCAATGCACGGACCCAACACTAGTTTTTCATAAAGAAAAAAACATAATTTGAATTTTTTTTGAAAGAAAACCATATTATTACTCAAAAAAGAAAAAAAAAAGAATAAAGAGGAAAACAGAAATCAAGGTCTGCAAAACATAATTTGATTTAAATGCAAGTGTTGGTAAATTTGAATATTTTGCTTTCAAGATAGAGCAAACTTGGTTAAGAAAATGATATTTTGCACAAACGGATGTTCTTCTTCGATCGAGGAGATTTTTAGGTATATAACCTTAAATGAGATTTTAATTAAATCCATGACCTTCTCGTGAGTACAAATCCATTTTTTCTTAAATAGAGCAAGACGTCATGAATTTAATAAAAAACACATTTAAGATATGTCCCTAAATGACTAATGTACGAGTCTGACATCTATAGTTTGTGAGTTATAAAATTCTTTGCAGGGGCGGATCTATGGTTTCATTTGGTGGGTCAAATGACCCCATAAAAGTTTCAACAAGATTTGTTTTTAATATTATAAAATTTAATTTTTTATATAATTTGTTAATCGTGAACTATTAGGATTAAGATTTGTTAATTAATGTATAATTGTTAATTATTAGTTGTTAGGGTTTGTTAGTTGATGTCAAATTGTTAATTTTTTGTTGTTAATTTAGGGTTAAAGTCTATAAGTTGATGTATAATTGTTAATTTGAATGATCATTCTTAGATTCATTTGAAAGATAATTTTTATAGAGTATCAACCTAATCGAAGAGATAAATAAGAAGAAACTATTTAAATAGAGGAGATTGTCAACCACGTGACCATCACTTAAATTCCTACCCCTGTTACCAAAATTTATATATATCTGTCATTGATTCTTTGGTATTGAGTTTCTTGTGCTAGTGAACTACTGTGGCAGCTAACTAAGGAGGTGTTTGGTTCATGAATTTTGAAGAAATTTGAATGGATAATTATTTTGACCAAATTTCAAATCCTATGTTTGGTTCACATAATAAAAATGATGGAATCTTTTGAATTCCAATGAATTCCAACAAATTAAGAAATTAATCATTCATTGACTTAAGTGAAAGAGTTGAATTCCATCTAAGTCATACTAACCAAATACGTGATCAAATTCCATCAAATTTCATTATAATTCTTTCAAAGTCAAATCTCTTCAGTGGATTTCAATTCCAACAAATTCGGTCATACGAACCAAACGCTTCCTAATAATTTGTTGTGTACCTGTTTTGTCTCTTACATGAATATATTTTTAGATATTCTAGATTTTATTTTGCTAAAAATCATTTTCTGTAATTAAAAAAAAAAAGAAAAAAAAACAGTGAGTTACACGACACCGTATTTATCTTCACCAGGGACCCCGTCCAGTGATCTTCTCAAACTTACCGTTGAATTCAAGACTCCCACAAAATCCTTGCAGCGAAGCAAGTAAAAAAGGCACCTCCCAAAAATTGAATAAGGGCAGAATAGTCTTTTCAACACATATCCCCCCTTCTTCTTCCACCTTCAAAAATAGACGTTGCAGTTAAGGCACAATTTATGCGACTTCAAGAGAAACGTGTTCTCCTCTCTCCTTCTCTCTCTCTCTCTCTCTCTCACACACACACACACACACACACACACACACACATTCTCTCTCTATTCTTTGCTGGTGTGACTCATACCTACTATCGACAAGGTTGTTTAATTTTCATTCATGTTACTGAAGAATTTGGAGGCGTAAAGAGGTAATTAACAGATCATTTCATCTTTTATCAACTTATTTATTTCAGTCGGTTCATACTTTGATGATTCTATGATAGGGCTTTATAATTTCCTTCTCATGGAAGAATATGGAGGTGTAAAGATGTAAAGAACATAGCATATGACAGGTTCATGTTCATATATTATTATTTTTTGAACCTATTTATCTCAATCCAATCATATTTTGTTCATTTAATGATTAGGTTCTTTGATTTGGTTCATGTTACTGAAGAATATGGAGGCGTAAAGAAGTGAAGAACATAACATTCACAGGTCCGTTGGTAATTTTTTGATGAATTTATTTATTTCAAGCGGTTAGTAATTTTTGATTTATTTTTGTTTGTAATATGTTTTTTGTTTTATATGTTGAAATAGACAGAATGTTATTGATATTCTTATGAACTTATTTATTTCATTCGGATCATATTTTGTTCAATTATATGATTAGGCTCTTTGAATTCGCTCATCTTACCGAAGAATTTGGAGATGTAAAGAAGGAAAGAATATAGCATTTCACAGGTCCATTTATTATTTTTGATGAATTTATTTATTTCAATCGTTCATATCTTTTCGATTTATATTGTTTGCAAGTATCTTGCCCTTTTCTTTGTGTAGTTTATGTCGCATATAGCCATATACTTAGACGAATATATGAATTAATTTTGGCTTATACATCTAAATTTTCTGAGATATGTTAGGTTAGCTCTCATTAATGATATTCTGAAATCGAACATGTTAATTCAATTTATTTGATGTTTCTGAATCAGTAAGATAATAGCGTGCAGAGTTTTTATAATTAACTTACGGTTCTTAGGTCCAGGGACATTTTTTGATGCAAAATTGTTCTAGTGTTTGTGTGTGTGTGTGTTTGTGTTAATAACTAGGCTTGGCGCTTCTGCTTTTCAAATTCAAATTACCAAAATCACTTTCTATAATTGCAAAATTAATGCATTAATGTTGCAATAAATTTGGATTAATGTAGTTTATGTAACTAACTTAAATCTTACTATTAGAGTAGTATTTCTATGTTGGAACAGGAATGCAAGGATTTTGTTTGATGGCTATTGTTAGTGGCCTAATGCTGGTGGATTGTAGCGATCCTGGAGTTTTCATGAATAAAAGCTTTGGGAACAAGTAGGCTTCTTATTGTACTCAGGAGAGATCAGCACAATATTTAGGAATCCTTGTGGTTAAGTGTGAAGAAATGGCGATTGCTGGATTACATAAGGCTTCAGTGCTGGATTCATATATTGGTGAGAATCATTCTCCAGCATCAAGGAGGTGTGGTAATAAAGAGAGGTCAACCACCCACACATCCTCCATCCGAAAAATGTGGAGGGATCTTGAAAGTGAGGGCAGAGCTGGAGAGAGTGGAAAGCGGCAAATGAGTGGCGTGCAGACTGGTAATGGGAGCTCAAGCTCATCTTCTTTGGGAGGTGAAAGCGTGGAAAGTGAAGACACATCAAGGGATGCCAATGAAATCGAAAATGAGTGTCCTCAAAACCAAATAGGGCTTCAAAATAGACAAGAGGATAACAATAGACTGTGTTCACAGCAGTCTCCTTTTGATGTCCCAGAAAAGGAGCGTGTGCGGAAAATTTTCCATGAGTGGGGAAGCAAAAGCCTTGGGGGCCATACATCGTATATCTCACGCATGAACAATTGCTCAAGGTCACAATGGCTTGGGGAGAATGAATGCAAGAGGGTGAGGATAGTGAGGGACCAGATAGAATTGAGCACTCAGCAAGGAGACGGTCATCGAACTGGTTTAGAAGAGCCAGCTACAGAAATTAGGTCTCGAATCGAAGGAGTTCAAGATGGATCTGTAGATTGTGCGGTTGGTGTACGGAGGCCTCTCCGTAGGATATATGGCAGACAGGCTCTTCTTGACTTGTTAACGAAGTTTGAGAGGGAAAGGGAGAGGGAGCTTGAGAGTTTGTTGGAGAATAGATTTGTATCAAAATTTGCTCATCGCCACCGAATTCAGGTGAGCTCTTTTGAATATCTATATTGCAACTACACCATTATGTTGGCTTTTGTAACAGTTGTATGATATATGTTCTTGTAATTTGAACCTATCATCGCCATCCATGAGCACCAACAGTAAGAAAACAATGACAACACCAAAGTCTTTACTATAGTTTACTCGAAAAATACGCTTGCATGGTTGTGTACGCTTTACTTATTAGAAAGTAAAACTAAAAGCTGTGTACTGTTGATACCCATTACTTAGCTTGTGCATTGCTGTCTGCTGACACGTGACAGCAACATTCTTATCAGAATCAGGATTCCTTGTGTAGTCATTACTACATGTTAACATTCTGTTACTCAAACATCCTTAGGATGCTTCATCCAGTATGCTTTTTCATACTCATTTTCGACAACTACAGTACATTTTGTTAGCAAAAATTCATTGAAATGAGAGTTAATCTTAGTCTAGAATGCTGGTGCTCTCATGCCTACTACTCATAATCACAACTTACAAGCATGCTTAGTGTGCAGATTCTGGAAATTGACTCTAATTG
Source organism: Arctium lappa (assembly GCA_023525745.1). NCBI lineage: Eukaryota > Viridiplantae > Streptophyta > Magnoliopsida > Asterales > Asteraceae > Arctium > Arctium lappa. Next base: position 10,822,953 of record CM042056.1, on the reverse strand, counting down.
CAGAATGGAGAGGGTAGTATTCTTTAATGGAAGAGTTCTGATGCTTCTTATAGGTTCTATGTGGGCAGAAAGAGTGAGGTGCAAGGCAATACTTTTGCTGGGGAAGAGAGTTGCTTTTTCATTTATTGCATTTCATCCTCATAGGTTCAAACATTTACTTCGAGTTCAGAGTTGACAGATTTTCAATAAGCAGTCCCATTCGTGGACCATTGCATATGATTAGCAAAATTGTGGTGGTCATGGTGCATTTCCGAGTAGAATTGTATCTATGTATTATTTTGCTTAGTTTAGAATATGCATTACATATTGTATGTTTGTTGCACTAATGCTATAATTCTTTTGTAGTCATCACTCAAAGGTAGATTTTTGCGGAACCAAAGATTTGTAGAAGATGGAAAACAGACTTCCGTTGCAGCAAATGAGTTGGGTTTATTGAGGCAAGCCCAAGCTGTATCTGATATAAGGTACATTTTATTCCTTTCTTTCCTCCACGCTTTTTTTTTTTTTGCATATTCACCTGAGATGCGAAGAACGTTCTCTATTTGTCTTTGTCAGACTAGTTGTTCTGTTAGATTCATTACTCATGCAGTTGATCTTCTACTATGATTAAGTGTTAGCTGTGGGATTAGACTGTTTGGTGGTGCACATGGCCTGGAAAATCCTTAGTAGCTCTAGTTGCTAATTTTCTTCTAGAAATTATGACCTAATATAGTTTGTTTTGTTATGGCTTTTTATGACCATACCTGTATCAGTGAAATATCTGCCTAATGGATTTTGTAATGCACTTCAATTTAGATAAGCTCACCCTTCTCTTATGAACAAATGGCGAAAATAATGGATTGCTTTTGAACCCTAGCCCTGAAATGTCATCATATAGGAAGGGATTAAAAACCTTGAATTACACGTGATAATCCTGAAGATACATCAAAAGAGTGAAAGGAATACTATTTATACAAAGTGTGCAAGGCATAGTATATTCCTGTGTCAAAATTAATACTAACTAATAAGAAGGGAAAAAACACAGCAGAATGAAATCTGCATAATCAGGTCAAAATTATGTAAATATAAATGGATATACCTTCTACCTAGTCACGGAGTCCTCAAGTGCTTTTGTACTTTCTCTAATGTGTTATACTTTCTCCACGATGACTCTAATGTGTTCTAGTAGATCTCTAAGCTAAATATGAACTTTCATGCCTTTGTGTTTATAACCTTCTGCTGGCAAAGCATCAGTAGCTTTGTTGCAATCGGAATCTTCTTTGATGAATTGCCATCGCCGTGTATCCATTAGTGATTAGTGATGTCGAGTAACTGTGTTGAGCTTTGGATTGGCCTAGAATCTAGGTGCACCAGGGGTGAGAAGGGACTGGAAACCTCTAAGAAGACTGCCTGAGTAAACATAATTAAGAACTCATGCTATTTTACTTCTGCGGGCATTCAAGATTGCTCCAGAATGCTGAGTACAGTTTATGGGAGGAATTTCTTTCCGCAGTTTTTGTATATGATTTCAAGCATGTGAACAGTTAAAAACCACCGTGAGGATCATGAGCTTGTACCAAAATCATGATTTTTCGCAGTTTCTATAGAAGTGAGAACAATGGCCTTATGTGCAAAAACCATAATGAATTATTGTTTCCACACTATTTTGTTTTCAATACTATGGTTACAAGTATGTTTGCAAATACATCCTACACTTACATTACATGAAGGTATTATATTTCTATGTTTGCAAATATATTTTACACTAAAATTTTGTATTTCATCTTTTGCTGATTCCATAGAAATAGAAATACATCTACTTTCTTACATCACATTTGAGAAATTATAAGATGCATAGGAATATTATTTTAAACCACGAACCAAATAGTCAAATTAAAAGGCCGTGTTTGACCAAAGTTGGCGAAAATAACATGTATTGTCCAGGAAAATGTTTATGCGGGTTATCGAACTTTTGTAAGTCTAAGTTAGGCGGCTGAATTACAAAAAGTGCAAAACAGACACCTAATTCAGCTACAATGACAAAAGTTGGTGAAAATATATCCCCGGTTTATATTTGTTTGATTGTCAAAAATGTAAAAACAATTTTTTTTTTGAAAAAAAAAACAGGGAGGGGGGAGGGAACGATGACGGTCCTGTCATCGACAGAGGGAGGGGAATAGGGCCGGTGGTGACATGGGATGTGGGACAGGGTTAGGGCGGTGACTATGTAGGTGGGACGGTCGGGAGAGAGCGATGAAGCATGGAGGGCTGGCCAACCTTGGGGGTGGAGATGGTGGTGATGATGGAAGTGTTTATGGGTGGTAGTGCAATACAAGTTATGATGGTGGTGGTGATGATGGAAGTGTTTATGGGCTGGCCAACCTTGGGGGTGGAGATGGTGGTGATGATGGAAGTGTTTATGGGTGGTAGTGCAATACAAGTTATCAATGCATTAATTTTTACTACACAAGTAGCCAATGTACAAAATATAAATTCATGATGTCCTTCAATTCAATTTAAATTTAAAAATTATCAAACAAATAATAGCAGGGCAAGATGGCAGCTATGCAGGGGGACAGCTGGGTTGGGGGAGGGCAACGGAGCATGGAGGGGTCGCCAGCAACAAGGGTAATGGTGTGATGGAAGGGTTTTTTGGGTAGTAGTATAATACAAGTAAATGGTATTTAAATTTATATCAAATATCATTTAAGGAGATATCATTAGTTACTCTATAACTTATTGTTTTTGGATTAGTGTGGTAAACTTTAAAAAAAACAGTGCAAATCGAAATGAAATGGCGTTGGAGAATTCATATACAGTACCTTTAACAAGGAACATTGAAGTGGCAAGTTTGACACTTTTGACTTGATCAGCATGTCCGTTTTTTAAGTTGCAACAACGGTCACAAATCATAGCGCTGCTTTACATGGATCCGAAATTTCCAAATCATAGCATGTCAGCTGCCAAGTTTATAGCTGCCCGCATTAATTTAGTATATTCTTTTAACTCCTTATAATTCTTTCTTATTAATGGGATTATATAGTAAACACGACCAATCATTACTTTAAGCAGGAAAGGGTTCCTCTCCAGATTGAATAACTATGACCATGCTCCAGAGGATGCCCAGTCTGACTCTGACACCTCGTCTGACCGTGACATGATTGAACAAGCTGAAGAAATTGTTCAGGATCAGGAGATACCAGATGAAATTGGTGAAGAATTTGAAACAACTAATTTAGCAAGTGGCTGGGAAGCCCACAATCCACAAGAATTTGCCACTCCAGTAGGATTAAGGCATGAAAACATTCTGCAATATGAGGAAAGTGAGGAACTACCACTCACTGCTGAGTTTACTGAAACCAGATGCCAGGATCAGGATGGTTCGGTAGAAACAAATCAAAATATTTATCACACTGAACTGTCACTAGGAACATTGGGCACTGAATGCATAGCACATGGCCCTCGGCCAGAAGTGGACCAAGTAATGCTTGGTCAGTCTAATGTGGAGGAATCGCAAATACATGAGGCATCTGCACCTTTACATCCTTCACAAACCAGCACCGAAATCTTCAATTGGCAAGAAGTTTCTACACAGGCAGAAGAGTGGCAGGAGTCATCTACAGAAGATGACGAGGGTGGATGGCATCATTTAATAGGTATCGACTCAGATGTCAATTTAAATGAGAATGAACATGGATGGTATCAGGAAACAGTAGGGAGTGATTCCCAAGAATCGCATGAAGAGTGGTATGAAAATACTCTGGAGGATGCCACAGAAAGTTGGTTTGTGGGAAATTCCTACCAGGAAGCTGCTCCGGTTGGTAGGAGTAATGCATTCTATTTGTCTGACGATGATAATGGTAGCAGGTTTGAACTCGGAGAACTTACAAACAGGTAGTTTATCTAGTCATTACTATCCACTCACTTTCATAATTCACATGATCAAGCTAACTCAGAAATCATTCATATGTAGGAGAAGAGTCTCTAATCTTCTTCAAAGTGATTTCGGTGCAAGACTGAACCAGTTGTTGCAATCCTATGTGGATAGACAAGATCAGGCATTTGATTCGGAAAATGAATGGATTCTAGACGGAGAACAGCAAAATCAGGAGCAACAGAATCTAGATGAGAATCCAGGTGGCATAGAGGCTCATCCTTCACCGTCAGTCATCCCTCAAATGGAAAGTAACAATGATTTGCAAAGTGCAGCTGATAGGCAATTCCCTGATATCCATCAGCACTTTGGAACTGTGTGTCTTCTCTTCTCAATGAAACCCGATACAAAATTATCTTTACTCTCTCATCTTGTTTCTTCGATGGTGAACAGTGATTGATAATGGTTCATCTGTTGCAGGAACTTGATATCATCAATGGATTAAGGATTGATATGAATATGCTTCAGCAAAGGATGAATGACATGCAGAGGATACTGGAGGCCTGCATGGGTATGCAACTTGAGTTGCAACGGTCCGTGCAGCAAGAGGTTTATTCAGCTCTGAATCGATCATCAAATTCAGTAGGTCTGTCTTGCTTTCTTGTAGTTTTACTTTGCTTTTTAATTTCTCAACATTCTTTCACATTTCCGTTTACTTATTTCTCAAATTTTTATTCAAATCTTGCTCGAAATAGACACACTTTTCTATTTTCTAGATTCTAAAAGAATGATTATGTTGAGATTGGTGTACTTTCATGGAACATACCCGACAGATGAAGTACATTGTTTTCATTAAATTTGTTCACTGCATAAGCCTTCTCTTGTATGATTCAGGGGCACGTGAAAATGGCATACGTAATTATGACTGTGAATCAAGTCATGGAAAAGGAGGAGTTTGCTACTTATGCCGTGACGATGGTTTTGATTCTTTATCCAACAAGTAACAACAAAGTCTAAATGATTAACATCCAATTTCTGTAAGTTATTCATATCAACTTTACCTTGATACTTATTTTCCATCCAGGTCTTCTGCGCACATGTATATATGCTCACAGTGTGCCGAAAAAGTAAATTGGTCGAAGCTAAAGGAAAGTGTCAGGCACCCGTAAGCAGAGGCGAACACAAAACGCAAATTTAACACTCTAGGATGAAATAATAGAGCGGGAGAATTAACAATTGGAATAATAAAGATAACAGTATATATCTTTCTCATCAGGTAAATTTCATTAATACCCTTGGATGAATTAATTTGTTTCCTGCTCCATCCTGTTGATCATATAATCGCGTGACAGGTCGTTTCTGAAGCCGATTGCTTTGTTTGATCGCTAAATGCTGAAATTGGTAAAGTTCATGGAAGTCAAGACCAATAGGTATATATAAGTTACTAATAACATATTTGTTTTGGGATTGGGATTGGGATTGGTTTTAACCTCTTACTATTACTTGGAGATGATACAATAAGCCATTAAAACTTTTGTTTTCAACATCTAATGGATCAAGTTTTTGTGTGAAAGTAAAAAGAAATTGTTGTGAACAACGGTTGTATCAGTTTTGATCGTCAAGCTTTAGTGGAAAACAAAAAACAAAGTAAAATTAACAATTATAACAGTTTACAAAAACAAACGGATTGATTTTGTTTCCCGACTTCAATACCGCCTCTTCTTATCAATGAGATTTTAGATTTCATCACATCTTAGAAAACAAACAACACGTAACTGGTATCCACTCGTCCTAATGAATTAGTAGGAGAAAACCCATAAGCTTATATTTCTCTATTACCTTTCATTTTACTCTAATGAATTGTATGTATTGTATAATAGTTCATTTTACAGGAAGAAAATTGTGCTGAAATCCAATCTTTTTTTTAAAATGCATAACAAAAATCCATGTTATCCCAATTGTTGATTAAAAAGATGCAATCGTTTGGTTTGATATGTAAGTTAATAAAAAATATTTGATTAATAATTACATACCTAAATGACATTTATTTAAAAAATATAGATCAAAATTAATATCACAAATATTTTGTAATGATTGTTGATGGATTAATTACAATTAAAATCTTGTTAAAAAAAACACCATTACATTCTTTTTAATACGATTTAAATTAAAAAAGTGTTTGCATTCGAGAGCACATGCCCTTCGTATGTATAGAAAGCATCTTTATCTCTTTATAAGCATTTTAATAAAAATACATTTTCTTGTTGTGAAAATTCGTGATTAGTTTATTTGTATATTTCTAAAGTGAACTTTTTTCCCTCGTAATAAATTAGTGTGAAATTAACAAAGTAGTCATTTCAGCCGACCAAATTTACTTCTTAACCATTTTACTTCTAAGTTTTTTAAAAAATCACTACCTCTATAAGTAACCATTAATCAACTTACGAAGGGGTCAAAAAATAGGGATATTTTTCCTTAACATGGTCCATAAGTACATGGACCATGTTTAGATTTTTTTTAATTGTTTTTTAGTCCCTCTGCAAGTTGAGGAATAGTTACTTCCAAGTGACTTTTTTGAAATTTTGAAAAAGAAATAACTATGATGTAAATTTAGTCAAATGATCATTTCTGTTAATTTTCCTAAATTAGTTCTAAATTTCAATTCATTTCTTAATATTTCTCAATTAGAAAGAAGTTCAACGAGTCCCATCATATGCATGCCATTGTTTTTAACATTCCCATGTTCATGGGCATAAAAAAACAAACATGTAATTTGTTTTTCATAAATATCACTCAAAACCTCTTATTTATTTATGGGCTTGGGTCAACCCGAGTTGGATCTATTTTTTTTTTTGTTTAATCAGGTTTAATATAGCAAACCAAAACTCTTTTTTACGGGCTTGAAGATTTACTCTGGGCAAGGATTGTCTATAGGCTAACGGGCCTAAAAAATATTTTTATATTTTTTTAGAAAACTAAACTTATGTTAACGCTATGTTTGACAAACTAGCTGATAAACTAGTTTTTCAAAATGTTACTATGAGTAGTTTTTCAATAAGCTAACTTATAAGTTAGTTTATGGTAATCTAAACATGTATAAAAAAAACTAGCTTATAAGCTAGCTTTATTTTTTTTGCCAAACAATGTCTAAATCAGAAATTAGATAAATTCAAAATTTATTCATCTAGTTGAATAATCAACATCAAATTCTAATATAAATATTTCTTAGTCGGCCAGCTTTATCTCATTTATATTTACTACATAATTAGTATACAAATATTTATTTATATGAAACAACGGTTCATTTTTAAATCATTTGATTTCAAAGGACCCTTATGCCGTCCCAGTTTTTGTTTGAGCTCAAAACATCTTCTAATAACATAGATCAACGATTCCTTTTTCTTCTTTTTTGGTTTTTGGACTGGTTTACGTGCATCGACTAAATCTTTGGGTGATCATAAATGGTCTAGAGTCATTGCATATGAACCTCCATGGCCACAAGGGCTTTGATAACGTCTAGATTCGAACTCGGCGAATATGCGATTTCCACTACATCCCTCCGAGCCTTAACCAGTGTGCTACTACCCAAGTGGTTAACGATTTTTATTTGTAATAACACTATACTAATTAGAACCTGTTTCGTTTGATTGAATGGAAACGTTGGATTTGAGTTTTGTGGAATGATTTGGAAATGCAAGATTTAGAATGGAATTGGATTTCACTCTTTATAAATAATTTATAAAAATACATTATAAAAAAATATAAAAATAATTACCTTTTTATTATTTGATTATTACAAAGCAAATGTTTTTAACATAATCTAAAATATTATTTTCAAATAAATCCTACAAAATCCCACGAATATACTCTCTTTTAAACCAAATTCAAAATCTCACCAAAATAAACCAAAGGTTCTAAGTTGCCAAATATCAGCATGCATATTTATGCATACACATACATATTAAACATTCGAAAAATGTCGTTAGAGCATGTTCAACAACTATATTATAATTTTTTTAAAATAAAGTATCAAAAACTAAAAGTTTTAAAAAATCTAAAATAATACGTTCAACTCCAACAACTATTCTATTTTATCAATTCTAACATTTAAATATATTGATTAAATATTCAATACAATCAAAAAAAATATTATTTTTGTTTCCTAAACATTTATTTTCAATGCCTCTTGGAATATAATTAAAATATTATTTTCTCTTTTCTCCGGTATATAGTTCTTGAAATATCTCTAAATTTAGAGATGCTCATATTTCTTTTTTCTATTTCACCATATAATATATCATAACCGTTGGAACATAAAAATCCCTAAATTATCAAAATTTCTATTATGACATAATTGTTGCAGATACTTTTAAATATTCTTATCGTAAATCTGTGTATGATAAAAAGGTTAGATACAAAAAGTTTATATCGTTTGCAGGGACGTACCTGTATAGGTATCGTTTCTCCGTCGTAAGGTAAAAAAAATTAGGTTTGTGAAAGGTGCAACCGTATCGTTTTAGAAGGTGCAACCGTACCTCGTAATCAACCAAAAAACCAAGAAAACTCTTGAAATCAACCAAAAAACCCGAAAAAATTTCTTAAAATCAACCAAAAATACCAAAAAAGTCTCTCGAAATTGATAAAACAACTTAAAAATGTCTCAAAATCAAGCAAAAAATTTAGAAATCCCTCGAAACGGCGGAATTAGGCTAAAAATACATCGGGCGATATTGAACGCCTGTAAAAAATGAAGACACGTCGACAAAAACTGTATGAAAAATATGGTGTCACCGTATGAAAAAGTTGTTGGGTTCGTCCCTGATCGTTTGACCAAAAAGACTTCAACTTTTTTCTTTTGACGTTCCCTTTTGTGGTTTAGCTTACGTTATGATCGATAAGGGATAATATGCCAAAGTGGGGCCATTAGAAAGAACCATTCAACTAATCGCATAATATTCAAATATTTACTAAAACTTGAACTTTTGGAGTTCTCTTTAAGAGGTCACTGGTTCGAGTCATGTAAGACGACTAGAAATTTTTCTTGTTTATTTCCAGGGTCCCTGAAATTAGTCGAAGTGCAAGTAAAGTTGGTCTAGACATCCACGACTAACAAAAAATAAATAATATACAAATATTTAATGCATAAAAATTGAGATGTTTACAAGCCGTCTACATTCTTGTTTGAATTCAACATTAATTGTCCGTTTATAAATATCAACATATACTAAGTTACTAAAATACAAACATCTAATTTCAATCCAAATATACATCAACGATTATACTAGTCCGAAACTTCGTTTTCAGGGATTACTATTTACGAAAACCGTCACAAATCTCCGACTATTTAGGCCGATCGAGTAGGATTAGTCGAACGAAATCTTGTACCTAATTAGAAGTTACGGTAACAAAAATGGCACAACTACATCATTTTTCCCTCTTGAAATCATTTTTCCTCGTGCTAATAGCACTAACTTGTGTGTCTGGAAAACGTTTCCGAACAACCAAGTTAGGTGCTAGAAATAGGGTTATGCCACAAACGGTTGATCCCGAAAGTACCGAGAACTCGGAAGAGTACGAGGTTTACAACTACACACAAACGTTGGATCATTTCAATTTTAAAACGGAAAGTTACACGACTTTTCAACAACGTTATGTCGTGAACCGTAAATATTGGGGTGGCCCGACCAATAATTCCCCTATCTTTCTTTATACGGGGGAGGAGACCGACATCATGAGAGATGTAAAATATATTGGGTTTGAGCGTGTGCTTGCTTCACGGTTTAACGCTCTTTTGGTTTATATCGAGGTATGTTAATTAGTTTGTGTGGTTGATTTATTTGGATGTAATTTATGCATTAGTGATTTGTACATAATTGCAGCATCGGTATTATGGGACTTCAATGCCGTTTGGGTCGAAAAAAGAGGCATACAAAAATGCCAACACTCTTGGATTCTTTAGTTCGGAGCAAGCCTTAGCAGATTATGCTCAAATAATTGTCGATGTTAAGAAGAATATGTCAGCACAAAATTGTCCGGTCATAGCCGTCGGAGCATCATACGGTGGAAGTAAGTTGATATATAGTATATATATATATATAGGGGTAGTTTAATTTGCAACTCACGTAAATTTTATAACTCACACTTTAACCGTTGGATTCATACATATACATATAGAAATACATATATATATATATAGAGAGAGAGCCACGTTAAAGGGAATCCCCTAAAGGCGAAGGATCGTGTGAGAAGTGCCATTTTTGATGAGAAGTGTGAGATGTGCTTTTAAGCCGTTGATCACTTAGAATCAAATACCCTCCCATGTGAATTGCGGCTTTAAAGAGAATTGATCTGGTGCATCTCGGTGCATCTCATCCTGATGTTCGTCCATTTCTCATCCAACAGTTGATAACTACTTCTCATGCTTCTCATCAAATTTGACACTTCTCATCGGAACCCAACCCAACCCCTAAATGGGTGAAAAATTAAGAAACACTTTAACAACAATTAATCTGTATGACATGTACATGTGCATACAAGTAATTGAAGCTCTTTCTTAATTTTTATGCACGTGTATATGTGTTGCATACCATAAAGATAAATGGTACTAGGATGTTTCTCAAATTTTCATTTTTTACAGTTTTCTCTCATCAATCTGACCCTATATATATAAGGGTGGGTTCAAATGAGAACGCTAACTATTTAAGAAAACACGAGAACGCCCGTTAATGTGCAAAATTATATATGTTTCACGCGACTTTGCCCCGCAACTTAAGTCGCGGCCATAGTCGCCCGCGGCCATTTTTTGAATTTAATGTAATCACATATGATTTTGTACATGATTTGTTGTTTTCTTAAATAGTTAACGTTCTCGTTTGAACCTTTCTCCCTGCCTGTCTCTCTCTCTATATATCTATACATATAATAAATAAGTAACGGAAGTGACACGTGTCATCTTTTGGTGAGTCCATTTTTTCATTTTCCCGCCTAAACATGAACCTGGACGCATTTTACACTATAAGTTCATTTAGCAAATCCACATTCATTCTTTATTTAATCTTTCCTTAATTCATTTTTTTAAATTTATACCCTACATTTACTACCCTTATAATTAGATATGTAGTTTACTTTTAATTCCTTACTTTTTTATTTTTCATTTTAGACTCTTATCATATAAACATAAATAATGTATATGAACTAAATTGCATTGAAAAAAACATTTTTATTTTTTACAAATTATATCATTGTAATCGTTTCGTCAATACATTCGAAATGAGTCCAACATTGAATATTTTTGAATTTATCATAAATATATACGAATTAATATGTCGTGATTACTATGGAATTTGTCGAAATTAGTATGAGATAAAAGTTGAAAATGAGATTGCATATGTTCGAAAATCCAATTTAGAAATCAAAATTGTAATATGAATATCTTTTATTGAACTAAAATATATTATATTATCTAAATATAAAATAGAATATATTTTATTCTAATACAAATTGAAAATCAAATATTATTTCGTATTATTTTTTTTGTAATACAAATTGAAAATCAAGTATTATCGAACATATGCAAATCCTTTTACAAAATTCATTTCAACTTTTATCTCACAAATTTTAATAATTGATTTTCAAAATCAATTATTAATACAAAAAAAAAGTTTTTTGGCATTATTTAACCGGCTGCAAAAAAAAAAAAAACTTTGAATGGAAAAAAGTTTGGAAAAATAGTTTCGTACTTTCGATAACCATTCATATCTATAAGATAAGTTTTTTGGCATGATTTAATTTTTTTAAATTACCCCGTGTAATACACGGGGGCGAATCTAGTATATATATATAGACAAAAGTTCGTGTGAGAAGTTGAGTCAACATGAGAAACATGAGAAGTGAATATGAACCATTGATCACTTATAATCTCAAACGCACCCATGAATCACGTTTCATATGAGAATTGATCCGGTGCATCTCATCATGAGGTGCATCCAACAGTTGATAACCATCTATAACGTTAACTCAACTTCTCACAAGAACTCAACTGTCTCTCTCTCTCTCTCTATATATATACTTATATAGAGAGACTCTCTCTCTCTCTCTCTCTCTCTATATATATATATATATAGAGAGAGAGAGAGAATATGTTAATCAACACTTTAAATACTAAATTAACACTACAAAAGTCCGTTGGTGAAAAAATGGTGGGTGATACTATTATAACGTTAACTCAACTTCTCACCAGAACCCAACTCTCTCTTTCTCTCTCTCTCTCTCTCTATATATATACAGAGAGAGAGAGGGAATATGTTAATCAACACTTTAAATACTAAATTAACACTACAAAAGTCCGTTGGTGAAAAAGTGGTGGGTGATACTATCAGCGACGGATTAGCGACGGTCCTAATTAGTGACGGACATGTGGATTTTCATTTTCATTTATTTTTTAAATAGAAATTAATGGGTTCCGTCACTAATCTGTCACTAGTTAGCGACGGGAATTTTCGTCACTGATCCGTTACTAATTAGCGACGGACACGTGGATTTTCATTTTTTATTATTTTTTAAATAGAAAACTATATTTTCCGTCGCTAATCCGTCACTAATCAGTGACGGAGTCGCTAATCCGTAACTAATACCTCTTTGTGTAAGATTTTTAAAAAAACCATTTAAAATGATGCATTAAGGTCAAAATTCCTACAACTACAAGTCAATATATGAGATTCTCAACCTCTTATTTGATTATTCCCCTATATATGTATATATGTGGGAATAATACAAACATGTTCAAATAAAAACTGTAAATATTTTGAGAATCTTTAAACTAACTATTGATAGTTTATTATGATCAACGTCGTATAGATATTCATGATGAAAATACAAGACATCATTTATTAAGAAAATGCAAGATATTTATGATCATTCATTGTGAATGATGCATGAAATAGTTAGTTGTCAGGTTATCAAAACATTTATGGTTTCCATTTGTACTTTATATACCTCTTTCGTTGAGAACGATAGGAAACATATTGGAAACTAGGGGTGTAAATGAGACGAGACAACTCGTGAGCTACTCGAGATCGACTTGGTCAAAACTTGGTCAACACTCGGCTCGAATAGGCTCGATTCGCGCTCTATATATTAACGAGTCAAGTCGAGCGACCTGATACTCGACTCGATAAGCTCGTGAGATACTCGATAAGCAAAATAATAATAATAAACTCAAGTTTTTTTATTTTTTTTGTTTGGAAAATGATGGGATAAAAGACATGAGTAAACTCTTGATGGTGTGTCTAATCCATCTCACATTGGCGGGATATAGAACCCAATGCTTTGAATTCCACTATATATAGACCTTTCTCCTCCTTTGTTTTACATCTTTTGCCTTTATTAAATGGCTTGAGCCTAAGGGTTTGAGCCTATGTAGGGGTGTAAATGAGACGAGACAACTCGCGAGCTACTCGAGATCGACTCATTTGAGATCGACTTGGTCAACACTCGACTCGATATATTAACGAGTCGAGTATAATAATACTCGAGCTCGACTCGCATCATTTACACCTCTATTGGAAACGTTGATTTCTTTTGATCTGACGAACAATCACGACCTTCACACATCTATATCACCACACCTTTTTCCTCACATTCATTTGCCTTCTCATACCTGAAACCTTATCAAATTAAGGCATGTGAAGGTGACTGAATGTATGTAAAAGTAGGTAAAGATGAGTTAGTCTGACAAGTCGATGAAGGTTAATCTCCCTTACAACCATGCCACAAAAGCTCTTTTTATTTACACAAATGCCACCGCATTTTTGTAAGCAATAAGATTAAACAAAAACTCATCCTATGTTTCAAAGGTTTATGGTTCTCACCAAACTTAATTGTTCTCACATGATCGTAACTTTATCATATATATGGTTTTACTTTCTATAAAACCTTGGCATGATTTTCGACGCTCATCGCATTAGAATATTTTACCATGTTTTTTGATATGTTATATTTTTATTTATAATTTAGTGCTTGCTTCGTGGTTCCGTTTGAAATATCCCCACATCGCTTACGGAGCATTGGCGTCCTCTGCTCCGATCCTCTATTTTCTTGGACTCACTCCTGAAAACGGATACGATGTCATTGTTTCAAACGACTTTAATGTAAGTAGAAACCAAAGAAATTCATCCGAGTCTTTTTGCGACGATATTAACTGTCATAAATACAACTAAACCGACTTTTTATGCACAGAGTACAAGCACGAGTTGCTACAACACCATAAGAGAATCTTGGATTGAAATCGATAGAGTTGCTCTTCAACCCCACGGCCTTTCGAACCTTTCCCAAATGTTCAACACATGCGTGTAACGACTAACTTTTTCTCATCATCATTCTGCTAAGATATCTTGACATTTTCTAAAAGTATGATCGGATTTTGAAGGCCTTTGAACACAAGTCAAGAGTTAAAGGACAATTTGGAGGCCCGATACGATGTTATGGCGCAATATGATAACCCTGCGGATAACTATTTACAAACTTTTTGCAATGCAACCGATGCAGCAGGAGAGAAGACTCATATTTTCGACAAAATCTTGGCTGGATTTGCTCCGATTTATGGAGCGAGTTGCTATTGGGTATCTGATTTAAGAATCAACAAAAAATACGGATGGGATTGGCAGGTACGGTTTTTATTTAACAAAAAAAATGGCGACATCTAAACTTTGTTGCTATTAGTACATCAAATATGGGGCATTTGCGACGCCTTTTGCCACACGCATGTTAAAAATGGGAAATTTTTGTACCATATGAGCATCAAGACCCGTAATTATTTGTATTACAAATGCTTCGTTACAACAAAAGGTGGTTTATACGTACGACAAAAGGAAAAAGAAATTGATGCCAAGGGTGTCGCTAAAACCGTCCACAAACACAATAAATTTACGACAGTAGAAGTCGTCAATGGCACACAAACACATCATAAACGAGTCACGCACCCAATGCATGTCACAAGTTATTTATTTTCCGTATGTTACAAGCACGACTAAAAACAACTTTTGCAACGTCTGTGGGCGTCGCTAAAACCCATTAGTATGTTGAAAATTTTGCAATTACGCGATCTAATTAGTTTCTTTTGTTACAAAGTCGTGTACCGAAATGGTAATGCCAATGGGACGTGGAGAAAACGATACGATGTTCCAAGCGGATCCTTTCGATTTGGAAAAATACTCCAAGGAATGCGAACAAGTATTCGGCGTCGCCCCAAGACCTTATTGGGCCCCGATAGAGTTCGGAGGTTATGTATGTTAATTATTTCTCTGATCGTTAATTATATTTTTCTTAAATACAAGTATTTTTACAGAGTAAAATTTATATATGACTGTATGATTAATATGACAAGGGTATAAAAACTGTGCTTGAAAAGCTCGCAAGCAACATTATATTTAGCAACGGATTACGAGATCCATACAGTTCTGGAGGGTAAGTTTTATTTGACCTCAAATGATTTGTTCTAAAACCTCATTGAAATACTAAGTTTATTTATTTATTTATTTTTATTTTTATTTTTATTTTTTCTGTTAACAGAGTCCTACAAAACATATCAGATACGGTTGTAGCTTTACATACACAAGAAGGTAAGTATTTTATAATTTTTTGTTGTTTAATTACAAATTACAAGGGTTAAAAATCTTAATCATGTGACTTGATTTTTATTGCAAACAAACCAACGGCTTACTAAACACTACATGTAAGAATTGTCGATTTTGACCCTTTTTTGTGTCATAATTCGTGGGTGCCTAAAAAAAGGGTGCCATTATTGACACTAAGAGCCTGTTTGTTAGCAGCTTAATGAGCTTAATGAGACTCACAACTTATTCAGTCAACTATATATGACTGTTTGGTAATGACAATGATATAGAAAGTGACTTATTCAGTAAGATTTCAAGGGGGAGTTTAATACAAAAAACCAAGTTTTTTCCAAACCAGTCGTCCCTCTCATTAAAAAACAAGTTCCTTCCATCTATAAAAAAACTATCTCAAATAAAAACCTTCTAAATTTATACAGACAGATTAATCCATACAGACAACTTTATCCATACAAAACTTAATAGAAAACCAAGTCTGTTCGTTAGCAGCTTAATGAGCTTAATGAGACTAACAGCTTATTCAGTCAGCTATATATGACTGTTTGGTAGTGGCTTAATGATATAGAAAGTAGCTTATTCAGTAAGATTTCAAGAGGGAGCTTTATGCAGAAAGCCAAGTTTTTTCCAAACCAGTATCTCTCATTAAAAAATACGTTCCTTCCATCTATGAAAAAACTCTCTCAAATAAAAACCTTCGAAATCTATACAGACAAATTAATCCACACAAACAACTTTATCCATACAGAACTTAATGAAAAACCAACCAAACAGCCCCTAACCTTTACATTATTCTTTCACCATCGTAACCGTTAATCCACTATTTTATATCCAAAATGGATAGTGCATACAAATTGGAGAAAGAAAAGACCTAATCTAACTTATCGACATGGAATATTTACTCAAAATTGCTCTTTTTTCATAAACAAAAAGCGTCACTTGTTTTTGGGTATTTTTACATTTATTTCGAATAAAATATTAGATATAATGGTTTAAGTATTGAGTTAACTTTAATTAAAAAAAAATTATAATACTTTACGGTTCATGTCATATTTTAGGACATCACTGCTTGGATGTTAACACTCCACTGGCTACGGACCCTGATTGGTTGGTCGTGCAACGAGACAACGAGATCAAGATCATACAAGGATGGCTCTCAAAATATACCGTCCCTAATTCTAACTAACAATATATCAATTCGTCTTCTTGTTTTTGTTCCTTTTTGATCTTTTTTGTTTCAATTTCAGCTTGATTGTCTTTTTTTGTAATGTGTAAGCTCAATATGGGTTATACAGGTAATCCAGACTTATGTGACAACCTAAATGTCTTGAATATAAATATCGTTATTGGATATTGTTCTATGAATTATTATTATTTATCAGTAAACGAAAAACAACAATTTAAACCATTTGATATATGATTGAGTACATCCTCCTAAAATTATTCTTTGTTACTTAACCATTACTAGAATTTTATGTTTTTGAGTCATTTTTAACTATCCATATTTTCCAAGGTTCTAAATGGCGTGAGGGTTGACGTGGCGGCGAGGTCAAGTCTCAAGCCTTATGAGTTAAGGCGAGACCATGGCGTTTTCCAAGACGTTGCTTAAGGCGGCAAATCTGTATATAATTTATATGTATATATATGTGTATATCAGTGTTTTGACAACAATGATCAAATCATTAACAATTTAAATTCATATAAAATGATAAACAAAAGAATTTCGAAATTATAATCGATACTAATGGGTAAATTCCAATCGAATTTCGAAGTATATAAATTCGAAGAATCGAAAGTACACAAATTTGTAACGCCATAACGCGCCATGACTGGCCGTGGCACACCATAACGAGCTCGACACCTTATCTCGACGCCAAGGGCTAAAACGTTGCGGCAATGCCACACCTCGGCGCCATGGCGTGTCATTGCGGCGCCAAGACGCATTTTTTAGAACCTTGATATTTTCTATCTTTTAAATAGTTAAATACATACAAGGAACCAATCATCTGAGAACCCATAAAATTATAAGAATTTTGAGATCAACCAATGTATTATGTTTATTTCATGCAACTTTTTTTTTTATCTAATGCTAATTAAATTTAGGGTTTTGGTTAAAATATATAATTTTTCACAATATGTTTGTTTTGAATGTATGGATCTTTTTTATTTATTTGTGAAACAAAAAATACATTGTTAATCAAATACATATGAAACAAACACATTATGAATCAAATGTATGTTAGTCAATATCTTAAATTCTTAAGGTAAAAGTTCTCACAGTTTTCAGAGCATCCATAGTGGTGGAACCTCTAAAAACCACAATTTCCATATTTTTTCTAGTCATATCAACAGAATAAGAATCTCAATAAAGTTCCACAATGGAGGTTCTTATAAAAACCCGTGTTCTTGTTCAAGCACTAGGTTCTTATTAGAACTTGTAACTGGACAATAACCTCTGTCCCACACTAGAGGTTCATATAAAAACCTCAACATATGGTCGTTCTTTAGCATATTAAATGTGTGATTTTGAGTAGGACCCTCAAAATTTTGGGGCCCAACTTTACGTTGTTTAGAGTCTTTATGTAAAACTACGACTCACCTTAGTGTCTAACTAATTTCTATCAGAAAACAAAAATAATATGTTGTATCACCGCCTCGAAAGGGTTAGGTGTAACAGAGCCTCCAAAAAGGTTGGAGTGTCCTTGCCCAAACAGGAACGTCAACAAAAACCTCCATTGTGAATTCTCTCGTAATATAAAAAGTTCTTATTTGATTATAACCCAATACAAGGTACTTTAAACTTATACGACAACACCATATAATCAATATATCAATATATATATATATATATATATATATATATATATATATATATATATATATATATATATATATATATATATATATATATATATATAAGAAGGAATGGGAGAGAGCGTGAAGGAGAGGCCTCCAAGGAGGCTTTAAAATTTTCTTAGAGTTTTGATTTTTTTTAAAATAAAATGATACATTAAATGAGTACAACCTTTTACTTTCTTTATTATTTTTTACTATTGCTTTTACTTATCTAATCTTTTTATTTATTAATTTTTTTAATAAATGGCCAAAACTTTATTTAACATTTGATAAAACAATGTATTTTTATTTTTATTTATTTCGTTTATATATATATATTTTTGGAAGGCATAGCGGCATCGAACCAACGAACGACTACCACGAACACACGCACACCTCCCCGGCGGTATCGGGCATCCACGGGCAGCCCACTACTAATCCGCCGCTGTCCCGGCCTAGCTTACGCTGAACCTAGAGCCCAACCACAGCCTAAGACTGGGTTGGGGGGCAACCCAGTCAACGACTGGACTGGCCCAAGGACTGGGTACTCCTCATGCCCTCAAATTGACTCCCCTTGGATTCGAAACCGGGTAGATTGGGATACCATCCACAATCCCCCCCAGGATGTTACCGCCCTTGGGGAAACCAACTGAGCTAGACATGATTTGTTTATTTCGTTTATATTATTTAAACATATATGTTTATTTGGAAAAAAAATTATTTTGAATTTAATTATCTTATTTTCTTACTAACCTAATAATCAATCAATATATATATATATATATATATATATATATATATATATATATATATATAGGGAAAGGTTCATTTGAGAAACACTAAATATATGAGAAATAGAGAAGTGATCTTAAACCATTAATTCGGTCAAGATCGGCGGCTTTGACCGAGAATTAGGGGATAATTGCTCTCATGGTCCACTCCCGTGTTCCTCACATTGTTTATTATTCGAAGGATATTTTTGTAAATTATCCAAACGCATTCATATATGAACGCATGTGTTCAGATATGAATATCACTTTTTTTTCTTTTTTTTTAGCCGTGTGTGTTCATATATGAATGCATGCAAAAAACAGAAGTTCATATATGAATGTTAGTAGATGTTCATATATGAATGTTAGTAGAATGTCACTATTTTTTTTGCACGTATTCATATATGAACGCATGCATTCATATATGAAGACATGCAAAAAACAGGCGTTCATATATGAATGTCACTCTTTTTTTTGCATGCATTCATATATGAAGGCATGCAGTCAGTGTTTATGTAAAAATTATGAACATTCATATATGAACGCATGCATTCATATATGAAGGCATGCAAAAAACAGGCGTTCATATATGAATGTCACTTTTTTTTTGCATGCATTCATATATGAACGCATGCATTCATATATGAAGGCATGCAGTCAGTGTTTATGTAAAAATTACGAACATTCATATATGAACGCATGCATTCATATATGACTGCATGTCTTCATATATATGAACACGCACGTGTTTTTGTCAAAGTTACGTAAATACCCTTATATTTTTGGAAGAGCCGCAATTTTTGACCAGTCAAAGCCGCAATTTTTGACCAGTCAAAGCCGCAACTTTTGACCAATTAAATCCGATCTTGACCATATGAATGACTAAGATCACTTCTCTATTTCTCATATATTTACCATTTCTCAAATGAACCAAACACTATATATATATATATATAAATATATATATATATATATAAATATATATATATATATATATAAAAGAAGGAAGAGGAGAGAGAGTGAAAGAGAGACCTCTAAGGAGACTTTAAATTTTTCTTAGAGTTTTGATTTTTTTTAAAACAAAATGATGCATTAAATGAGTACAACATTTTATTTTCTTTATTATTTTTTACTATTGCTTTTACTTATCTAATCTTTTTATTTATTAATTTTTTTAATAAGTGGCCAAAACTTTATTTAACATTTGATAAAACAATGTATTTTTATTTTTATTTATTTCGTTTATATTATTTAAACATATATGTTTATTTGAAAAAAAAATTATTTTGAATTTAATTATCTTATTTTCTTACTAACCTAACAATGTTTATAAATCAAAACTTACATTAATCTTATTTCTTACTAACCTAACAATGTTTATAAATCAAAACTTATATTAAGTAAATAAGTTAACAATGTTTATAAATCATACTAACCTAACAATCAATCAATCAATATATATATATATATATATATATATATATATATATATAGGGTGCGTTTCTTTTGCAAACCAAACAATTTGTACAAACTATCCAAACCACTATTTTAGGAAACAATAGATATATTTATGGATAATGATTATGATTCATTAATAATGATTGTGATATATATGGAAAATGTTAAGTTTATTCATTATAATCATGATTTTAAATTAGGAAATGTTAAGTTTATTCATTATAATCATGATTTTAAATTAGGAAACATAATAAAATCATATATTCATTAGACTTGATGAACGGTTAAGATTGGTTCACAAAGTTTGCACAATCTGACTGGTTTGCAAAAGATACGTATATATATATATATATATATAAGAAGGAAGAGGAGAGAGTGAAGGAGAGACCTCCAAGGAGACTTTAGAATTTTCTTAGAGTTTTGATTTTTTAAAAAATAAAATGATGCATTAAATGAGTACAACCTTTTATTTTCTTTATTATTTTTTACTATTGTTTTTACTTATCTAATCTTTTTATTTATTAAATTTTTTAATAAATGGCCAAAACTTTATTTAACATTTTGATTAAACAATGTATTTTTATTTTTATTTATTTCGTTTATATTATTTAAACATATATGTTTATTTGAAAAAAATTATTTTGAATTTAATTATCTAATTTTCTTACTAACCTAACAATTTCTATAAATCAAAACTTACATTAATATCTCAAATCGGGGTTTTATTTGACCCAGTGTATCTCCATGGGGTGCACCGATCCTATTTGTTAAAAAGAAAGACGGATGGATGCGCTTATGTATTGACTATCGTGAGCTGAACCGAGTCACAATACGTAATAAATACCCTTTACTCCGTATTGACGATCTCTTCGATCAACTTCAAGGAGCGAAGTATTTTTCTAAGATCGACTTAAGATCTGGGTATCATCAGCTTCGAGTCAAAGATCAAGATATTCATAAGACGGCCTTCCGTACTCGATATGGTCATTACGAATTTATTGTTATGCCATTCGGGTTAACCAATGCTCCGGCAGTGTTTATGGATCTTATGAACAGGGCTTTCAAAGATTATTTGGACGACTTTATTATCGTTTTTATTGACGATATTCTCATATATTCAAAGTCGAAAGAAGATCATGAAATTCACTTGCGTATTGCTTTAGAAACTGTTAGCTAGTTATTTTGTATTCTTTTTCTTTAACAAAGTAATACGTTTTGCATTTTATTTAGTTTAAATTACGCATTTTTAGCCTAAATTGCATCGCATCCATCATTCATCACGTGTTCGGATCATTTTCGGAAAAACTTACGATTTTATTCACATTGTAGGTTGATTTGGTACCATATGGTTCGATTGCGATAGACACCAAGTAATGCGTAAAGAGCGAAACGGAAGAGCATACTGAAAACAAGACCAAACCAAGCCACTGTGGGCAGCGCACGACCCGTGCGCTGTGCACGCCTTGAGGGCGCACGGGTCGTGCGCCATGTCCAGCAGCCTTTCTGCTTTCTGCAAATTTGACTGACAGTTTGTTATCAACTTGTTCAACTTGTTCTAGAATTCCATCTAGTTTATTTGTTTAAGCTTTCTTTCACCTTGTTTAAGTAGTATAAATAGAGGCATCCCCTCCCTTTGTTGAAAAAAATCTCTTAGTTTAGTTTTAAACATTTTCTCTCATCCTTTGTTTGCTACAAGTATTCTCCTTCAAGTTCTTACTTCTTGTTCTTCATAGTTACTTGTCTCAAAGAAGAATTCAACCTTGTGTTCTTCCATAAGAGTATTGTATCTTTTCTTCACTTTGATGTCATTCTTCTTATATCTTATACATATACTTATATATGTTAATGTTTCTAACTCAACTAACAACTAACATCTAACATAACACTTTACTTCTTGTTCTTCTAATTCTACTAACACTTAACATCTAACGTGTTTATTTACTTTTGTTTCTATAACTTATCTAACATTTTAATTTATGTCTTATATTATGTATTACTTATAGATTTTATGTCATATATTAGTATCTAACCTATATATATTTTGTTTAGTTTTCTAATTCAGTAAGAGTCGTTTTTAGTCTTTTTCGTATATAAGATCGTGTGGTGATAATCCACGGTTATGTCGAGAAACTGGTTAACTCAAATGTTAAACGATATGATCATCGAAAGTTGGTTTTACGTTCCATCACCAACGGAAGTTGGGTTGCGATCGAAGACCGACCATTCGACAACCTTTATTCAACAAACCAATTTATAAACGGGAGTTTGATTTTGGCTTTTGGTTGGTTAACCAACGGTTCTAAAATTATCATGGAAATAGATAAGAGTAGGAATCGGGGAAATTATTTTATCAAAACTTAATGCTTCTAGTTAAGTCGGAAGACATGGAAATAGTCGACCGCTTAACTAGGAAAGTTTACTTCACCTCGGAAGAGAGTCTTAAACATTTTAGAAAGATAAAATCCCTACCTCGACATAACTGTTGGATGTCACCACTTCAATCTCATCCTTTTGTTTTAATTCAGTAAATATCTCATTTGTTCATTTTATCGTAAATTTATATGTCATAGTTTAGACTTCATGTATATGTTTATGTTTTACATTCGTATTTCGGTTTATAGATTAGTCTCTAGTTTAGAAAAACCCAAATCAAAGTTATGATCCCATAGCTAGTTCATAATCTATACTAGGATTAGTACTTAAACCACTGCTCCCTGTGATCGACCCGTATGCTACACAACCCGTACGCTTGCGGTTAAAATAAAACCCTGACAAGTTTTTGGCGCCGTTGCCGGGGAGCAATCGGTTTAATATGGATTACGCTATAGATTTACTAGACTATGTCTCTATCTATTCTATTTTTCATGGTTTACTTTTAATATATTCTCATCTTACTTAATCTTGAAATCTCTTCTTAAGGTTAAGTACTTTTCGTACATGAGACGGAGAGCACGTAGCGCAGACGAGTCATTCCTCTACGACCCGGAGATCGAAGCGATTGCGCGAAGACAAAACGTAGAAAGAAGAAGAAGATTAAGACGAGAAGCAATGGGAGACAATCAGCCCAAATCCTTGTTGGACTTTGCTACACCAAAGCATGAGTCCACATCAAGTGTCACCCGACCAGCTGTTGATGCAACCAATTTCGAAATCAAAACAAATCTCATCTCGTTCGTTCAGCAGGACCAGTTCGGAGGGAATCCAATGGAGAACCCAAACGACCATTTGAACTCTTTCGATGAAAAATGCGACACCATCAAGATGAATGGGGTCTCTGCCGATGCCATCCGACTAAGGCTATTTGGTTTCTCTTTAAGAGACAAAGCAAAGAAATGGCTAAATAGCCACGATGCCAATACCTTCACCACTTGGGAAGCCTTATCCAAAGCATTCCTAACCAAGTTCTTCCCACCAGGAAAGACGGTCAAGCTAAGAAATGAGATCACTACGTTCTATCAAGCTGACCACGAGTCCTTGTACGAAGCTTGGGAAAGATTCAAGGAGTTGCAACGCCAATGCCCGCATCACGCCGTTCCAAGTTGGCTTCTAATTCAAACATTTTACAATGGTTTGAAGAATGAAGTAAAGATCTCAATTGATGCTGCAGCTGGAGGTGCTATCATGATAAAGACTCCCGAAGAAGCAAAGACTTTGATAGAAGATATGGCTTCTAACAACTATCACTGGAGCAACGATAGAGCCATACCAAGCAAGTCGGTAAGATTTGAATCTGACACTTTAACAATGATTTCTGATAAGGTTGAAGCATTAAAAAACCAGATCTCCAAGATGAACGTGAATCAAGTCGGATCAAGCTCATCAGTCAATTCCTATGAAGCATGTGGCATACAAGGCCATGATTTGGAAGGGTGCCCATCTTTCATACAGGTACCACAAGGTATGACGCTTGAGCAAACACACGCCGTATACAATCAGCAAAGACCACAAGGAGGGTTTAATTCGGGAAATAATCCATTTTCCCAAACTTACAACTATGGGTGGAAGCAACACCCGAACTTCTCCTATTGATCAAACAACGTATTGCAGCCACCTCAGCAACCATCTCAAAATTTTCAACCTCCCGGTTTCCAGCAGCGTCCTCAGAATCCTCTATTTAAGTCTAACCTCGAGACTTTGATAGAGAACTTCATCTCTACTCAAGGGCAGAAGAATGATCACTTCCAAAATTCCATTCAGCATGTGAATTCTAAGTTCGATTCATTAACAACCCATAATAAAATGATCGAAACCCAGATTTCCCAGCTGGCCCAACAAGTCGCACACCTCTCCAAACCTGGCACTCAACTTCCTAGCCAAGCAGAGCAAAACCCAAGAGCCCAAATGAATGCTGTTACACTTCGTAGCGGAAAGGCTCTTGGAGAAATCATGGCTGAAAAACCATCAAAGGAAGGCAGTCAAGAGCAGGTGATATTATAAGATGTAGCTGTTGAAGAAGTCCCCAGGGTGAAGGAACCAGAAGCTGTAAAAAATCCTTCAACCGTCCATCCCCCTAACGTCCCATATCCTCAACGCTTAGCTAAAACAAGGTTGGAGGGAAAGTATGCCAAGATACTTGAGACACTAAAGCAATTGCATATCAACATACCATTTCTAGATGCAATTTTTGAGATCCCATCATACGCCAAGTTTCTAAAAGATCTTCTTTCCCAAAAGAAGAAGATGACATTCGTTCTTTCGGAAGAATGCAACGTACTTTTCTCTATTCCACTTCCTGAAAAGTTGAAGGATCCAGGTAGTTTCTCTATTCCTTGCACCATCGGTAATATCTCCATTCACCGAGCTTTATGTGATTTGGGAGCTAGTGTGAGCATCATGCCTCTATCCATCGTTCTCAAGGCTGAATTGGGTGAGATTAAGCCCACCAAGGTATCTCTACAATTAGCCGACCGTTCAATAAAATACCCGGTCGGAATATTGGAAGATGTACCATTGCAAGTGGGTGGTATTCTCATTCCTTGTGACTTCGTGGTCATGGATATGGCGGAGGACGTAAATGTTCCCATCATACTTGGACGTCCATTTTTAGCCACCGTTGGTGCCATGATTGACGTGAAGAATGGGAATCTTTCTCTATCGGTTGGTACAGACAAGATAGAGTTCGAATTGAAGAAATCCATGGGGCTACCACCTCAAATGGTTGACTGTTATGCTGTGGACTTACTCGAGAACCTGTTGGAAGAGAACAATTTGAAAGCTAAGGAGCTGTTTGATGCTGAAAACGATGTGAAGACAATCGAGGAAGCTTTTGATGCTAGCCTCCCATTCCTGAAGAACGAGCCAATCGTTAAGATTTCAGTTGCTGATGACGGACTGAATGCTGCAGCACCACCTAAGGTAGATCTCAAACCCCTTCCCTCTTGTTTGAAATATGCTTTTCTATGTGCTGATAACACCTATCCTGTCATTGTTAATGCATCTTTGTCAAAAGACGAGCTTGATAGGTTGTTAGTTGTACTTAGGAAGTATCGTGGTGTGTTAGCATACTCAATTGACGATATTAAGGGGATTAGCCCGGATTTTTGTACTCATAGAATTTTTTTTGATGATGATCGGTCCTCTTCCATAGAACCTCAGCGGAGGTTGAATCCAAACATGAAAGAAGTAGTACATAAAGAGGTTTTGAAACTACTTAAGGCCGGAATAATCTACCCTATCTCCGATAGCGCGTGGGTTAGTCCAGTCCAAGTTGTACCAAAGAAGGGTGGCATGACTGTTGTGAAAAATAGCAAAGATGAATTAATCCCATCTAGGACAATCACCGGTTGGCGAATGTGTATCGACTATCGTAAGCTTAACCTCGCCACCCGGAAGGACCATTTTCCCCTTCCTTTTATCGATCAGATGCTCGAAAGGTTAGCTAAACATGCATTCTTTTGTTATCTTGACGGATATTCGGGATTTTTCCAAATTCCCATTCATCCGGATGATCAAGAGAAAACCACCTTTACATGCCCTTATGGAACATTTGCTTATAGACGCATGCCTTTTGGCTTATGTAACGCGCCGTCCACCTTTCAAAGATGTATGATGGCCATTTTTTTCGCTTTTATTGAAAACACCATGGAGGTTTTTATGGACGATTTCTCGGTCCACGACACTAGCTTTGATAGTTGCCTTTCAAATTTAACAAAAGTTCTCCATCGGTGTCAAGAAGTAAATTTGGTTTTAAATTGGGAAAAATGCCATTTTATGGTCAACGAAGGGATTGTGCTAGGACATGTAGTTTCAAATCGAGGCATTGAGGTAGATAAAGCTAAGATAGAAGTAATTGAAGATTTACCACCTCCAGTTAATGTCAAAGGTGTCCGTAGTTTCCTGGGTCATGCTGGCTTTTATAGGCGTTTCATCAAAGACTTTTCCAAAATCGCAAGACCTTTGACTGAGTTACTTGCAAAGGACACTCCTTTTGTCTTCACTAACTCACGTCATGAAGCATTTAACGCTTTAAAGAGAGCCCTAATCTCGGCACCGATCATTCAACCGTCAGATTGGTCTCTTCCTTTTGAACTAATGTGTGATGCTAGTGATTTTGCAGTAGGCTCAGTCCTTGGTCAAAGGCGAGATAAAAAGTTGCACGCCATATACTATGCTAGTAAAACCCTCGATCAAGCTCAAAGTAACTACACCACGACCGAAAAAGAACTGTTGGCGGTAGTGTTTTCAATTGAAAAGTTTAGATCATATCTTGTAGGCTCAAAAGTAATTGTCCACACCGATCACGCAGCTCTTAAATACCTTATGAACAAGAAAGATGCAAAACCGCGTCTGATTCGGTGGATTCTGTTGCTTCAAGAGTTCGATCTTGAAATCAAGGATAAGAAGGGCGTAGATAACTCTGTGGCTGATCATCTCTCGCGTCTTTATGTTGAGAATGACACTCCTTCTCTTCCCATTGATGACTCGTTTCCTGATGATCAGTTGTTCGCTTTAGCCCTTAGTGTCACACCTTGGTTTGCAGATATCGTGAATTTCTTAGCATGTGGTATCAAACCACACAACCTGTCTTCTTATCAACGTAAGAAATTCTTTCATGACGTCAAACTTTTCTTCTGGGATGATCCTTTCCTGTATAAGTCTTGTTCTGACGGAATCATCCGACGATGTATTCCTGAAAACGAGACTGAGTCTGTTGTTTCTCATTGTCATACCTCACCTTATAGTGGCCATGCTGGAACAAGTAAAACATCAGCGAAAGTACTTCAAAGTGGTTTCTGGTGGCCTTCATTGTTCAAAGATGTTGATGCTTTTGTCAAAAGTTGTGATCGTTGCCAACGAACAGGTAACATCTCGCGTAGAAACGAAATGCCTTTAAACTCTATTCTTGAAGTTGAAAATTTTGATGTCTGGGGTATTGATTTCATGGGACCATTTCCATCTAGCTATTCGAATAAATACATTCTTGTAGCGGTGGATTATGTGTCCAAATGGGTGGAAGCCATAGCTTCTCCCACCAATGATGCCCGTGTAGTCTCCAAGTTCTTTAAGCGAATAATCTTCTCTCGGTTTGGTGTACCGAGAGTAGTTATAAGCGATGGGGGACGACACTTTATCGAAAATAAGTTTGAGGCCCTACTTAAAAAGTATGGAGTACACCATCGAATTGGACTCGCTTACCACCCGCAAACGAGTGGGCAAGTTGAGATCTCAAACCGAGAGTTAAAAACAATCCTTGAAAAAACTGTTGCGATTTCAAGAAAGGATTGGTCTATCAAACTCGATGATGCACTCTGGGCATACCGGACAGCTTTTAAAACTCCTATAGGAATGTCGCCCTACCGACTAGTCTATGGGAAAGCATGTCACCTTCCGGTTGAACTCGAACACAAAACATTTTGGGTTGTCAAAAGCCTAAGCTTTAACTTCAAGGATGTCAAGGATCGACGACTTCTTCAGCTATCGGAGTTGGATGAAATCCGTCTGGACGCATATGAAAGTTCACGCATCTACAAAGAAAAGACGAAAAAATGGCACGACCGACGACTCAAACGCAAGGAGTTTCATGAAGGGGATCTAGTACTCTTATTCAATTCAAGACTCAAACTTTTCCCTGGAAAACTCCGTTCGCGTTGGTCTGGTCCATTCACAGTAGTTCGTGTCTTCCCATATGGCGCAGTCGAAGTATCCTGTGAGTCCCGAACTTTCAAAGTCAACGGGCAACGCTTAAAGCATTACATCGCGGGTGAACCGATCGTTGGGCCAATATCACACACGTTTGCACAACCGACCATGGCTCAGTAACGACCAAGGTACTCGTTCGTATCTTCCGTCGAAACTTCATAAAAATAAACGATAATATATTTCTATATATTATCCAAAAAAAATCGGTGAACAGTGCACGCACGACCCGTGCGCGGCCCAAGGGCAATGAACGCACGACCCGTGCGCTGCGTGGGCGACTTGGCTACTGGATGGTGCGCACGACCCGTGCCTTGACACCGCACGACCCGTGCGCCGGGTCCAGAGACCCTTTGACATGCGTTTTTTTTATTTCCCTCATTTCCTCCCTAACACCTTTTCTTCCTCACGAAAATCCTCTCAAAACCCTAAACTCCATTTTCTTTCTTCTCCAAAATCAACCATAAATCCTCTACTTCCAACCCTTCTCCTTCCAAAATCATTATCATTTTCATCATCTTCTTCCACAAATCCTACCCCAAAACCTCCATTTTCACCCAAAATCCCAAAAATCACCATCCACACCACCTCCTCCGAAAATCTTCATCCAACCCCAAATTTTCTTCATTTCCTCTTCTAATCTACACTCCATTCCACTAACCCTACCAAATTTCCACCCTTTTTCTTTGATTTGGTTCCAATTTCACCAATTTGGAACAAAAATCCAAAAAAAAAAAAACTTTTTGGGAATTTCGAAATTTGTTTACAGGTTGCTTTAGTAGGAAAGATTGGAATTGAATATCGCCTTCAAGCTCAAAACCGCGGTAAATTCGTTCCTTATCTTTAGATTTTGTGTGTTTTAAATTTTTAGTCTACTTTGCATTATTTGTTAGATTGGGCTGTCAATTTATGTTGGGACAGACATAGGCTTGTTTTTGTTTAATTTCGTTCATTTCTTGGTTTTTGTTTCAATCATACGTTTGTCCAATCTCGATGGCATCTTCAAGTAGGTCCAAGAGGTCACGAGGAGAGTCATCCGAGTCACAGGCATCGGTTAGGAATCCTAATCCGCCTACACCCTCTGCCATGGGAATTGTGTTGACTGACTCTAATGACAAGTCCAGGTTCAAAGACTTGGCCAAAAGGGTTATCTCACCTACGAGATTCCTTAAGTCCAATGACTTGACCACTTTAGGAGTCACTAGGGGTGTGTTCCAATTATTCCAAAATATTGTAATGACAAAACTCCTTTCGCTTAGAGCGGACACATACCCTAGACTAACCCTTGAATTCCTAAGCACTCTTAGGAAAGCGACCCGAAGCACCATCACATTTCAAATTTTTAACCAAGAACGCCACCTAAATTTTACCGAAATCAGATAGGCGTTCGAATTTGATGAATATGGTTCGCTAGGGCCCGATAACGCGCATCATCAGGATTTTAGTACCCTAGGATTCTGGATGGAAATCACCGGGGAAACATCATGGGAGGCCCGTACTGCCAAGGCATCATCTATCCGCCACCCATGCCTCAGAATAGCCCACAAAATACTAGCTTCTACTATTTTTTCCCGCCTAGAAACGGGACTGTGACATCAGATGAGCTTTATTTTCTGTGGGCTATGACCAAATTTCCATCCAACCCGAATTACCCACGTCCAACTATCCCCCTTGATGGTGTCGATTATCTTGTTAGGAGATTGGTCAAGATTAGTGAGACCAAGTCGGGTGACATTGTTTGTGGTGGCATAATTACTTGGTTAATTACAAGGTCTTTGCCAATCCCAATTCCCGACAATACTCCTAAGGTACAAGGGTTGGTCCGGTTAGACCTAGACACAATGGAGAGGAGTGCCATGCTTAGGATTGAGAGAGGGGGCACTTTTACTTGGTTGCATGGTAGGCACCGTCAGGAACTTTGTACATTACCTGACGAAAATTTGACAGAAGTGTCTGAAGACACAAGTTGGTCCTTTCCAATCCAACCAGCACCTATGCAACCTCAAGCCCCTCCAGCCCACCCTCCTCACCCTCATGATGACCAAGTCCTTAACCGATTAGATGCCCTTGAGCAGCAAAACCGGTACTATGGTCGGATGGTGGAACACATGTACAATTGGCATGTTAGCCAAGACCATTTCCCCGACCGCCGGAATGACCCATGAGACTGAACACCTCCACATCCCTCTAAGCATTGAGGTTAATGCTAAATTCAAGCTTGGGGGATATCATTCCATCTCATGCATTTTTTTTATTGATTCTTGTTTATTAGTATCTAAACACAAAAATACAAAAATATCTTTTTGATAAACCTTTTTAGCTTTAAAGATATAGATAACCTATTCACAATTGATATAATCAAACATTTAGGTTCACTACCTGTACATCACCCCATTCTTTGCTAGTTAAAGTCTAAACTGTATAGAAATACACCGTTTTACTATTAGGAAGACACTTACACACACTTTTCACTAAAACACCACACGTAACCTTTAGGATTAGTCAACATGCCGTAGTCCCCCTACATTACAAACGTGACTGCTTGGATGGACCCCACCCAGTGAGACTTTGGGCTGTTTTGGATTGAATCATATATAATCAATCCCAATTTATTCTTTCTTGTGAGGTACCTTCCACCAAAACGTAGCTCTAGATTTTTGACTTGATTCTCATTTGGAATAATTGTAGAACTACATTGAGGCCATCATTTTTGCTTAAATCACCAAGATCACCCCCTATCACCGCAAAGTTATATAAAAAAATTACAAAAGAAGATAGCTTGGGGGAAATGCAGTAGAAGAGGTTCACAAAGGGAACCGAAAACAAAAGATTCCTGAATCAAATTAGCCCTTCAAGGCTATGTTTAATAAACCAAGATCAAAAGAAAGGCAAAAGAAAAAAAAAATTAGCGTGCAAAGACACCATCTAAACCAAAAACTTTCTTTTAGCCCAAAAACCCCTTTGAGCCTAAAAAGTCCTCTATATGTGTAGTTTTGTGGAAACTTCTAGACTTTGAGAGCTATTTCAAAAACATCAAGAGTGTCATACATCCTTGGTTGGGAAGGCAATTTGAGCGTATACACCTTACCTTATATACATGAGAGAAATTAAGTGGATTCCGCGAGCATCCATCCAGCATGATCACTAATCCCATTCCCTTAGTGATTACGGTATGTTTTACAATCTCCCTTAAAGGTCGTGTGTGTGATTTGATGAATCAAGTGTCGTGTTAATGTTAACCTTTGTGTAAAACCGTTGTATTTTCTTACGTTTAGTGATTAACATGTAGTATTGGTTGTATTTGTACATTAACGAACTTAAATAGTTGATTATCTCTTTTGTGAATATGGTTAGATTATCTTGTTGGTTTTAAGGTTTGTCTCTTTTGTTGTTTTACCCCAATGTATCTTAATGAACACATGCTTCCTAGAGGACAAGGAAGAGTTTAGCTTGGGGGATTTTGTAAGCTAGTTATTTTGTATTCTTTTTCTTTAATAAACTAATACGTTTTGCATTTTATTTAGTTTAAATTACGCATTTTTAGCCAAAATTGCATCGCATCCATCATTCATCACGTGTTCGGATCATTTTCGGAAAAGCTTACGATTTTATTCACATTGTAGGTTGATTTGGTACCATATGGTTCGGTTGCAATAGACACCAAGTAATGCGTAAAGAGCGAAACGGAAGAGCATACTAAAAACAAGACCAAACCAAGCCACTGTGGGCAGCGCACGACCCGTGCGCTGTGCACGCCTTGAGGGCGCACGGGTCGTGCGCCATGTCCAGCAGCCTTTCTGCTTTCTGCAAATTTGACTGACAGTTTGTTATCAACTTGTTCAACTTGTTCTAGAATTCCATCTAGTTTATTTGTTTAAGCTTTCTTTCACCTTGTTTAAGTAGTATAAATAGAGGCATCCCCTCCCTTTGTTGAAAAAAATCTCTTAGTTTAGTTTTAAACATTTTCTCTCATCCTTTGTTTGCTACAAGTATTCTCCTTCAAGTTCTTACTTCTTGTTCTTCATAGTTACTTGTCTCAAAGAAGAATTCAACCTTGTGTTCTTCCATAAGAGTATTGTATCTTTTCTTCACTTTGATGTCATTCTTCTTATATCTTATACATATACTTATATATGTTAATGTTTCTAACTCAACTAACAACTAACATCTAACATAACACTTTACTTCTTGTTCTTCTAATTCTACTAACACTTAACATCTAACGTGTTTATTTACTTTTTTTCTATAACTTATCTAACATTTTAATTCATGTCTTATATTATGTATTACTTATATATTTTATGTCATATATTAGTATCTAACCTATATATATTTTGTTTAGTTTTCTAATTCAGTAAGAGTCGTTTTTAGTCTTTTTCGTATATAAGATCGTGTGGTGATAATCCACGGTTATGTCGAGAAACTGGTTAACTCAAATGTTAAACGATATGATCATCGAAAGTTGGTTTTGCGTTCCATCACCAACGGAAGTTGGGTTGCGATCGAAGACCGACCATTCGACAACCTTTATTCAACAAACCAATTTATAAACGGGAGTTTGATTTTGACTTTTGGTTGGTTAACCAACGGTTCTAAAATTATCATGGAAATAGATAAGAGTAGGAATCGGGGAAATTATTTTATCAAAACTTAATGCTTCTAGTTAAGTCGGAAGACATGGAAATAGTCGATCGCTTAACTAGGAAAGTTTACTTCACCTCGGAAGAGAGTCTTAAACATTTTAGAAAGATAAAATCCCTACCTCGACATAACTGTTGGATGTCACCACTTCAATCTCATCTTTTTGTTTTAATTCAGTAAATATCTCATTTGTTCATTTTATCGTAAATTTATATGTCATAGTTTAGACTTCATGTATATGTTTATGTTTTACATTCGTATTTCGGTTTATAGATTAGTCTCTAGTTTAGAAAAACCCAAATCAAAGTTATGATCACATAGCTAGTTCATAATCTATAGCAGGATTAGTACTTAAACCACTGCTCCTTGTGATCGACCCGTATGCTACACAACCCGTACGCTTGCGGTTAAAATAAAACCCTGACAGAAACTCTCCGAAATAAGAAGTTGTACGCAAAGTTTTCTAAATGTGAATTCTGGTTGGAGCATGTGACATTTTTGGGCCACGTTATTTCTGGTGAAGGCATTAAAATCGACCCTGGCAAGGTTGATGCCATCACTAAATGGCCGAAACCGACAAATGTCTCAGAAGTCAGAAGTTTCCTGGGTTTGGCAGGTTACTATCGACGGTTTGTCGAAAACTTTTCCAAGATCGCCCTTCCTATGACAAAACTTCTTCGAAAAGAAGTTAAATTTGTTTGGGGCGAAGAACAAGAAAAGAGTTTTGAAGAGCTGAGAAAAAGATTGACTACAACGCCAATTCTTACATTGCCATCTGGGTCAGAAGGTTTTCAGGTTTATAGTGATGCTTCTCAAAGTGGTCTGGGTTGTGTTCTGATGCAGCATGGCAAAGTGATTGCGTACGCCTCACGCCAGCTCAAACCCTATGAGGTAAACTACCCTACTCATGATCTTGAGTTAGCAACGGTTATTTTTGCACTCAAAATATGGCGTCACTATTTGTACGGAGAGACTTGTGATATCTTTACTGATCACAAAAGCTTGAAGTACATATTTACGCAAAAAGAACTGAATATGCGGCAACGGCGGTGGCTCGAACTTCTTAAGGACTACGATGTCCGGATTCAGTATCATCCAGGCAAAGCAAATGTAGTCGCAGACGCCCTTAGCTGTAAAAGCATTGGTAATATATCATCTTTAACCGTTCAACCCCAGATTGCTTCAGATCTGGAACGTATGGGTATCACTTTGTGCTATCGTGGTGGAGACAAAAATTTGGCTAGTCTCACGGTTGAACCAACCCTTGTTTCTCGAATCAAAGAGGCTCAACAGCAGTATGGAGAACTTTGGGCTATCTTACAAAAGGCTAAAGATGATTCACAGTCAGATTTTTAAATTGATGATAAAGGTATTATCTGGTTTCGTAATCGACTTTGTGAACCCGATAATCCTGAACTCAAAGATGCAGTCTTGAGTGAAGTCCATAATTCACTTTTCTCGATTCATCCCGGATCCACTAAAATGTATCGAGATATGAAACAATACTTTTGGTGGAACGGTATGAAACGGGATATAGGTGAATACGTGGCGAAGTGTCTTACTTGTCAGAAAGTGAAGATTGAACATCAGCGGTCTAGCGGATTGTTACAACCATTAGAGATTCCTGTTTGGAAACGGGAGCATATTTCTATGGATTTTGTGACAAGATTGCCGAAAACTCAGAGACGACACGATGCTATCTGGGTAATAGTTGACCGTTTGACAAAGTCGACTCATGTCCTACCTATTTAAGAGACGTATCCAGTTAATAAGCTGTCAAATATTTTTTAGCGAGAAATTGTGAGATTGCATGGCACACCAGTTTCCATCACATCAGATCGAGATCCGCGATTCACTTCTCGATTCTGGAAAAGTCTTCATCAGGCTTGGGGTACGAGATTGACTATGAGTTCAACTTTTCATCCACAAACGGATGGTCAGACTGAACGAACTATTCAGACCCTAGAAGATATGTTACGGGATTGTACTCTTGAGTGGTCTGGTAGCTGGGACGAATATTTACATCTCGTAGAGTTCGCATATAACAATAGCTGGCAGGCTAGTATTGGCATGGCTCCGTACGAAGCTTTATATGGTCGAAAATGCAGAACACCGACCTGTTGGAATGAAGTTGGAGAACGAGCTATCGAAGGACCTGAACTTGTCCGAATTACTACTGAACAAGTCGATATTGCGAGACAGAAAATGAAAGAAGCTCAATCTCGGCAGAAAAGTTACGTAGATAAACATCGAAAACAGTTAGAATTCCAAACGGGTGATCATGTCTTCCTAAAAGTTTCACCTTTACGGGGTGTTCGCAGATTCAGAATCAAAGGTAAACTTAGTCCGAGATATATCGGACCCTTCGAAATACTTGAACGAGTTGGAGAGGTGGCGTATCGCCTAGCATTACCTCCTCAACTATCGCATATCCACAACGTTTTCCATATATCGTCGCTCCGCGGATATCATTATCACCCCCTTCACGTGATTGATTATCCGTTAGACAAAATCGAAAGAGATCTCTCTTATGTTGAAGAACCAGAGGCGATAATTAGTCGAGAAGAGAGACAAATGCGACGAAGGACAATACCGTTCGTGAAAGTGTTATGGCGAAATCATTCCGAGCGGGAAGCCACATGGGAAACAGAAGAATCTATGTGAAAGGAGTACCCGTATCTCTTCGATTCTTGTAAGTCCTTCTAATCCTATCTCAATTTCGAGGACGGAATTTTCTTTTTAGGAGGGGAGGATTATACCACCCGTGTTCCGTTAACTAGTACAAGTTGTGTTAAGTGAACTTTGGATGAAAATGTGCATAACATATTTGTACACTATGCTTTACCGACTTGTATCTTGGACTAATTTGTGATACAATATCATCTAAGGGACCACACCCGTACAAAAATGAAACTAAACTTAACTTAAAATGTTAAGTTAACTCCTACTAAGGCATAAAGTTGAGAAATTAGACTTGAGGGGTCAAAATGAAAAAGTTGAAAATATAAATACCCCTAAATTGTTAAAAATCATTTAAACTCTTATAATTATCTTCTATGGCTCTGATTTCTTTCTCTTCAAGAACCACCATCGTTGAACTCAAATCGTTTGGAGAAATCATCAAAAGTAATTGAAGATAAGAAGTTTAGAACTCAAGAACTTAAAGGTATGTGTATACTTTCTAGTATTCTAAGTTGAATCTTCTAATTAGGCCAATTTTTCATTCATAAGGTTTGAAATATGTTTTAGGTTTGAAATTGTGAGAAGATTGAAGGATTCAAGTTTGTTTGAGAATTAAAATCACCATTGGAATTAAGGTATGTTAAGATATTGGTATGAATTCCATTATTTTGAAGTTTTAGCTTAAATTAGGTCTCTAATGGTGGATTTTAATTATGAGACGAAAAAGTCTTGATTTTATGCTTAAGAGATCATTTAGGATGATGATAATTATTGGTGTTATTTGCTTATTAAATAAAATGAGTTTCAATGGATTTGGTTGTGAAATTAGTTGCTGTGGACAGGGGTGAATCAAAATGTTCAGCTTGTTTCAAAAATTCGTATAAAATCACTAGATGGTCCAAATGATATGTGTAATATATGGTTGGAAACCTTGAAGAGTCTAGTACATCTTTGTAGTTTACACTAAGAGCTTATTTTGAGTCTAAATGGCTCAAAACCGTGAGTTTCCAGAACTGGTCAACATCAACTCGGGATCTGCACACTGTTTTTGTAAAATTCATATAAAACTGGTCATTGATCCAAATGAAGTGAATCTTGTGCGATTGGTTTCCTAAGAGATAGTATTACAACTTTCATTTATACGTAAAAGTGTAATTTGTCCTCTAAATATGTCTAAAACATCAAAACATTAGAGAGACAGAAGCTGATATGTGCAGTAACTTAAACTGCAGTTGTTGCTTGTACCTTGTGCACATCCGGCTTGTACCATATAGTGAACCTTATACTAATCAACCTTAAAGCTATCTAAAACTACTCTAGAGATAATAATAAGTATAAAGATGGTCTAAGACTTGTTTACTCAAGCAAATATATTGATTACTATCGAAATAGTAATTGGTTATTGTTTTATGTAAAGGTGACTTTGTGTGACTGGTATCAACATACGAGCATCCGATTGTCGTATTCCATCGTATACTTTTCAGGTACGGATATCATAATTTACTTGACACGGGGATAGCCATTTGCATAAGGCTTCCTAATCCGGATATATTGATTCCAAATTTGACTTCATGCTTGTTAAATACAATTGAGTATTATTTTTCCTTTTGAACTATCAATTCAATTGAGATTTGGAACATGGAATTCTTGACTTGTTGGATTGCATCTATTGTGATTTTTGTCTATAGACTTGACATTGGGGACACCGATGTTGAGATGCTTCCATGGTGGCTAAAACAATCATGGCGTCCTCACTATATATAGTCCTTAAAAGCGGACTGACTAGATACGGGTCAAATATAGGGCGTATGGATCGATCCTAGGAACCGTTATCGAAGAATTTGTTGCGGTCGTGGTTAAATCCACGGAGAGGATTGTTGTGTTGTGTCCACACCTCTTTCCTCACTCGATCCCAAACGGACTGATCATCCTTTTGGGAACAAAGCGTTATTGTGATGCTTGTTTATTTTTAGACCTTTAATATGCCTTCGGGATATTCGTTTGTCTTTGATTTCTTTCAGAAACATCTTAAATCTAGAATAGCATCTTAAATGTTAATTTTCATCTTGAACTTGTTATCTCATGTATATTG
Organism: Arctium lappa; assembly: GCA_023525745.1. Lineage (NCBI taxonomy): Eukaryota > Viridiplantae > Streptophyta > Magnoliopsida > Asterales > Asteraceae > Arctium > Arctium lappa. The sequence goes on along the minus strand of CM042056.1, from coordinate 10,784,859 downwards.
TTTAATTATTATTATCTGTTCACTGAGTATTAAGCTCAGCCGAGGTTTTCTTTGTCCTCGGCAGGTAAATGACTTAGTAGAACTTTTGGGATGAGATCCGTGAAGATGACAGGAATGAAGATAAAGCATTATGATATGCTTTGTTAAGCTTTTGATAACTAATGTAGATGACGTTTATGTGTATTTTGGGAATGTATTTTGGTACAAACTGTTATCTCCGTTGATGGTTTTGTAAATAAACTTTGGTAAACTATATAAATCGCTCTGTATTACTTTTAGCTGGAATAGGTTTTGTGTTAAATCTAATTGTGGCATCTTCTGTCCTTAGCCACGCGGGATGGGGGTGTTACAAGTTGTGGTATCAGAGCTATAGGTTATGATCCTGTAGTATAATTTAAGTTTGATCTGTGAGGAATGGGTAGAACTAAGATAGAACTATCTTAGGCACTATACATGCTAGTTAATTAATATCTCGTATGCTTCATCTCTTATTGAAAATAACCGAGCAAATGATTCCTCTGTTATTTGTGTTAGCTCCAAATGCCGCCGAGAAGAGTTGTAACACCCTAAAAACCAGAGTGAATTTAATACGCAGAAACTGGACAAATAAGCATCAACACTTGGTATAAACCTCCCAAAAAGGGGAAATGTACTTAACCTTTACAAACCTGAATACGGATATGGAATTCAACAACAAACTAATCTAAACATAACCTATCTAGATTACATCAGTTGGTAATCCAATATCACCAAAAGAATGGGACTTAAACAATTGCCCAACATCAATACTAGTCATCTCAAAAACCCCCGAGACCAAGCTCTTCACACAAGCCCTTGGCAACCCACCGCTAATGGAAACCTGTTATACACATCATTTGAGAAAAAGTGTTAGGCTTAAAGCCTAGTGAGAACATACAGTTTATAAATTTTCAAGAGATATAAACAATTGTATCATAAGGAAATCTTTTCAATAAGGTTTAGTTTTCAAATGAAACCTTTGCCACAACCGGGCCTTTTCAATGCAAACTCATCATACGATGACAAAAATAACCAGTTTTACCAAGGATTGTAGCGTAACACAAAGTAGGTCACACTCCGAGTTATGAGTCGAAACACTTGGAATCCATGGCCACGAACTACAAAGGTCCGTACTACAATGTGAGGGAGGGCCCCCGAGGAAACCAAGTCAAAACTCGTTCACTAGGACTACACTATGACCCATGGCTAGTAACCGGTCTCACATAACCGTACCAAATGGCCTCCGAGGATCATATGCATCCATAGCTACAAATAAGGGAAAATATGACCCATGGCTAGTAACCGGTCTCACATAAACGTACCAAATGGCCCCCGAGGATCATATACATCCATTTATACAAAGAGGGGAAAAGACAACCCAAATATAAGTCGACTAAATACCTAGGGATCCACTAGTAATGGTACAGACTCGTCACAACAACATATGTGACCAACCATAGATAGTCATATGGTATAAAATAACATTTATAAACAAAATGCATTTTCAAGTTTAACTTCTGGTAAGAATGAAAATCATCAAAAATGAACTTTAAACATTCTGTCAAGTAACCCACATAAATGTGCAAGTAAAACATCCTTTTACTTCAAATAAGATGAAACCCATCATTTTAATCGAAAATGATCAGGAACCCTAAAATATCCCAAAACTCAAGTTATATCAAAATGTAGTAAACTTAGATCTGAAACCATGAAGATATATAGAAGTTCAAAATGTAAGTTTTGACATGTATAAAGTTTAGAAAAATGTAGTAGGAACTCACCCAACAGGTTTATACGAAAACCCGAAAAACCAGATATCGACCCCCCTCGAGGAGACGAAGATTTCTACACCGAAACCCCGAGCATTGCACTTAATACTAGCCATTAACGGAAGCTCGAAGATCCAAAGAAAACCAACTTAGAGAGAGAGAGAGAGCCTTTTGAGAAAATCTCACAAATGAGATATTTGTGGCTGAAGCCACTTAAGTCGGCCAGGCAACTACGCGGGTTATGCCGCGACTTCAACTCGCGGCATAACTCGCCCGTTTCCCAAAAACCCATTATCATCCAGTGGGTTACGCGGGTTGTGCCGCGACCTCAAGTCGTGGTGTAACTCGCGTAAGTCACTGCTTGTCCCCAAATTTCTCAAAAATCCAACTCAACTTCAATCTAAACACGGTGCTAACGACAAAAGCTTATACATAAAAATAACAAGATACAAAACGGAAATCCGGGGTGTTACAATCCTCCCAACCTTAAAAGAGATTTCGTCCTCGAAATCTGGAACCACCAAGCACCAAACATCACACCTGGAAATATCGATTGATTTCCTATCCAAAAGGAATGCTTTCATAAAACTTCACCTTATGTACGGATCCGATTACATTCCGGTTTCATTTGCCACTGCGTTTCTCATAACGTGCCGTTACAAAACTCAATCTCAATGTTCGGTATACTTCACCGACGTCAGGATAAACGTTGAGTCCTTGCTTAATCATTTTCTTAATCATTAAATCTCGGTTGCCTCCCAACCTTATGTTGCTCATAATACCTCAAGTGTAATTTACGACCTTATTCGGTCATTTATACCAAGAATACCCCAAAGAAAACCTTTCCCTTAGATACATAGTACACCACCGACCCATAGCATGTCGTCGTACCAAATTTACCACAATTCCAAAACCAACCATACCCAAACAACCGAATACGATTTTAATCTGTAGGTTTAACGAAGCATAAAGATCGTTACTTAACTAACTGGGAGAAAACACCTGTCTAACGCCTCAAACTCCGAGGACTCTTTTAATCCTTAATCTCAACTTCTAACACGAGGGGCTTACACCTATAGCCCAAAGAGTTCAAGGTTTTTCACACTACTATGCCAATTTGAAATTTATAAAACTCTCAAATATATAAGTTTTATAACAATTAAACGTGCGGTGAAAATACACTATCGTGCATTCGATAGGTTTCAAAATTGATCACCAATGCCACACATATAAAACCATTTTCAAAACTCATTTGATCAGTACTTACGCTAATAAAACGATAACGAAAGATGCGTAACAAAATTTTCAAACGGACTACCAGGGTCTTAGTATGCATCAATTTATGCTATGCGTATGAAAATAACTTTCCGTCCCATAACATGTGCAATAAAAGTTTGTACAACTCCTGAAAGAGGATTTCACAACCTCAACTTTAAAATCCTTTACTTTAACACAAAACGTCGGAAGATAAAATTTCCAACAAGACCTATATACGTCCGACCATTTCCCAAATGTAGCAACACAATAGGAACGTAAATATATATATATATTATTCGCGTTTCAAATTTGGGTCGCACCGATAAAACGTACTTACCCAAAATTGTAATTACAACGACATGCAAACCAGAAATTCATTTCATGCATTGCGGAAAACTCCTATCAGTAAAATCAATAACTGAAATATGTTATGGGCAAAAGTTCTATCCGAAATACCATAAATCTTTCATACGATTACTCACACCAACAGTATAATTTATGTAACGAATGAGAAATAGTTTTACGTACTAAAACTGTGTATAACAAGACTTTCATACAAAACTACAGAAGGGAAATTTACAAAATCGAACCTCAAAATTACTGCAATTCACCCTGAAATGTCTTGAAATAAAACTTCTCAACGTGACTCGTATACATCGGTTTATTCCTCAAAATTTAGTAAAGACATATGCATGCTATTTGAGCAATTGTAAGAGTAATTTAGTTTAATTCCAAACTGTATAAATAAAATGTTTCCAAAACCCAAGACAACATGCTCATGATATCGAACTCTTAAAGTTTTATCTCTTTTAGTCACAATGCAACACGAAATAAGATTTTACCACAAAACTTGCATGTGACCGTTTATTTCACAAAGCTAGTAGATTGATATATGCGTATTCACCTGGTTAAAACATAAAATAATTTATGTCGGTTTCGAGTTCAAAGCCAAATATAAACATGCTCTCATCGTTCTAAAACATTTGCCAAAACCCCATGACTGGAATTTCCAATAAAATATGCATACATGATATGTGCAACTGAACTGCTCCCACAAAACTCAAAGGGGAACAATACCACCGAATGCCAATAAAATTTCCACAACTGTTTTTAAACCGGAAAAATGACCTCAAGACTCCATTTAGTTAAAACGAGCCAACGACCCAACAATTTACGTAAATACCCAATGAAAGCCAGTAGAGACATCGAAATACGTTTGACCAACAATTATGCAAACACCACGACCCAAAAAGGTAATTAACCCAAAACTTCTCATTAGTTGAAACAAAATGTTTTCCAAAAGAACTCTTTCTCTTCCTGTTTCCCAAAATGACTCCTAGTTCAATGACATGCATTTTCCAACGGTCTATAAAATTGTATGCACCAAATGGACAATTAAATATCCAAAGTACAGCGGCCGACAACGGGGGATACCCATATCCGTTGAGAGCAGAAGAGCACAAAGTATGCCACCCCTACAACGTTCATCGCATGACACCTAACGACATGAAACCCAAGTGACCCTACGAATCCTTGACAAGTTCCACCCAAAGAGACGAGGTACCTTGATGCCACAAAGGACACTCGAAAGACCCAGCACACCCGGGGACTACAACTGAGGAAATTCCCAGACGACGGAGATCTAGGCACACACCCACACGGGGGCGGATCGTTCCTTTGTATCTCTTGTGTAACACCCCGATTTTTTAGAGGTATCAATTCAAGTTTAATACAGGAACCAATATATTAAGGAAAAATAAGATATTTGATTTTGGACTTGAACCCTTGATTTTATAGTATTGATAGATGAAGGATTCAATTATGAGTCCAACGGTTCTTTCCGGAGCGAAATCGGAGCTAAAACGAAGAAGTTATGGCCAAAACAGTGTTTGATACGTTCTCGGTTATAGTGCCCGACGATTGTGACACTGTCACTATAGCCTGTCACAATCGCCAGAGTCCAAACACTCTCGGTACAATATCGGCGATTGTGCCCGGCGATTGTGACATTGTCACTATAGCCTGGCACAATAGCCTACGGGTACCAGAGTGTTAAAAGTCGCGATTTTCAGCCTCATTCTTCATTTCTTCATAACTCTCTCATTTCAACTCCGATTTTGGTGATTCAAGTTGCCATGGTTTTGTATTTGAGAGATTTTAAAGGTTATATTGTTAGTTTTGGGAAGATTCAAGAGTATTTGGTGGTGGATTGGAAGCAAAGGTCAAGAGTTCATCATCATCACCTACATCTTCAAGAATTTTTGGGTTTTCTAGGTTTTCATCAAAACCTAAATGGTAAGTGTATCCCTTCCATTTCTAAACCTTAAAATAAGTTATAAATTCTCCATTGATGATTATCCTAGTATGTGGTTTATCAATTTCAGGTTTAATGGTTTTGGAGAAATCTAGGTCGAAATTGGGGTTTGGACAAAAATGGAGATTTTGATGTGTAATGTTTGGATAATGTTTCTATATGGATGAATGTGGTTATTTACGGTTGGAATGAATGGATATAGGTTTTTGGAGATTGGTTTGAAGAATCAAGTTTCTTCAATGAAGCTCTAAGTGGGTAAAATCTAGATTTAGCCTAAATCTAGCAAGGTGAGTTCAAGTTGATTTGTGAAAACGGTGTACATGCCAAAATGTCTATTTTAAAGTGTTTGCATGTTTTGTATGAAAATGGTTAACTGCTAATCATATGATAAATTTTGGTTAGTTGGAAGTATTCAGTTTTATAAACTTATAAAACACCCACATTTAGGATTTGGGCATTTTGATACATAAATAATATATTTTGGGTATTTAAATGATTTATTTCATGGAGCATAATTCTGAGTATAAATGCGTTCTATTGGGTGTCATGGGATGGTTTGAAAGAATAAAAGGTATAAACCCATTTTGGAAAATGTTTTGTCCCAATCTAAATCATGTCAAGTTATTTGGGTGTGTTGTAGCATGGGTTGCATTACTTCGGGTCGTTTACGTTTGATTTCATTTTATGATTTTTTAACGTTGAGTCTTTGGATTTGTTGAGCGTATGTATCGACTTGGGTTTTGTTGGGTCTTGGGGACACTTGTCCGCATTTGATAGCTCACTATAGAGCGCTTGGTTATGATTTGCATTTATTGCATCTTATTTGGGAATTACATGTTTTGAATGCATTAGGTCATTCGTTTTGAGTCATGTAATGTTTCAGCCCCGTCTGCTATGGATCCATGAGCACTTTTGTATTTTATTCCGGTGTTGGGACGACTAGTTTTCTACATCGAGGCACGTTTGGCATCAGATTGGGTTATTAGTCCTTCGTGCTCGTATCAAATGGGTGTATGCTGAAAGATGCTGAGCTCCATACATTTATTGCTTTGTCCGATGGGGGAACGTTTGGTTTTCCCCATTGAGACGCGATTGGCTTCTTTGGTATGGTGTAAGTCCTCCGTGCTAGTATCTATGGGTGTATTCTGAAAGATGTTGAGCCCGATACTTATACCACTTTAACGTAATGTGTGTCTTACTTTGTGCACATCACATTATGCGGAATCGGGTTTTCCCCCGTCACCGAAAGGTGTTGTTTTTGGGCTGAGTCTTTTATACATTAGTTTTCGGTGACATTTTGCATACATGAGTTCATTCCATGTTTTATGGGTTGAGTATTAATCCCTACCCGTGTTTTAGGTTGTTTTGGGATATGAAGTATTATATGCATTATCATAAATTGGGAGTCAATTTATATCCACGTTTTGAGTCTAAATTATCTTTCTTATGCTATAATCTTAGAAACTTGAGTTTACTCATACTTTGGTCATTTATTTTATAAAGCTTACTCGAACTTTATTATTCGAGCATTACCATTATTCTCGTTTTGAATAAGTGTTAGATTTTATTATTTCATGAAATAATATTTTGGCGTTGAGGTATCCATTTATAAAATGCATATTATTAGTAAATGAGTTGTTCTCTTATTTGTTAACTAAATCATTTTTAAAGGATCATGATTATAAGTTACGATATTTCCCTTTTACGTTTTTCCTTTATAATCATGATATAAACTCTTGAACTTACTAGGCGTTAGTCTAACCTTTTTATTTGTCGGCATGTGCATCAGGTTTCATTTCGGGTTTAGTTCTAGCAGCACTGAGAATCGATGAGTGCTAGTTGTGTGCTCAAAGAGGTGTCTAGCTTGATGAAGTCTTCCGCACGTATATTTGGAGATAGCGATTGTCATTGGGATTTAGTAACACTCGACTCTAGTTAGTCTTTATGTAAGACTTTAACTATTTGTTGATGGTTCAATTTAGAAATGTATTTCGATTTTGGACTATTAGTAAGAGATTTTATTATCCTTTAAGGTATTGCTGAAAGTTTTTATTTAGTCGCTCTTTCCAAACTTGAGGGTGTTACAAGTTGGTATCAGAGCTTAAGTTTGAGAGAATTAGGTATTGATCTTTGGATGCCTAGACTCAAACTAGAGTTCTTATAAGTAATTGTAAGTGAAGTTTCACATTAGGTACCCTAAGATAAGATATTTTAAGGATTGATCGAGTCGCTAGAAACGGGAAACTTGTCGAGGGTCGCAAGGATAAGTAATTATATTGTACGTTCATAATGGCACCTGGCCAGTGTTATGGTGAACCTGCGTGCTACATATGTATACTTGAACTACCTTGGCATGATGACCGTTGGGGTAGCGAGAAAGTTTCTAAGCGAGTGATCTAAAGAAAGGTTGATGTTAATAGCAATGTCACTTGGGAATGATAAGTAAGTGCGATAAGTGCATTAAGTTGACCATCTTGGGTCAGGGTTATTGGTTGGAATAGAACTATAAGTTGTTGAACCAATTCTATTTCGAGAAGAGATTGTAGATTAACCGAATTGGTGGGTTTGTTACTCTAAGATGTTCGATACATCCGAATGACAATAGTATGAATTGAGAAGCACAGTTCTAAGATTTTGCATGCCGACTAAATCCATGTCCAAGACTTATTTCTAAATAAGTTTTCATAAATTGTTTGTCATGTTTTCAAAACATAAAGTGAGTTATGTTGCAAAGTTTTGGTAAAACCTTTAGCACTCATCAGATTTTGAACCGTGAGCTTAAGCATGCATGGAACGACTTTGTTGCATGTGATTGCAATTTATATTGAAAATCTCTCCATCCCTCTTTTGTGTTTAACGCTATTCCCGAATATTGTAATGTCTATGTTTAATGTCATTTGGGTATCGGGCAAGTAACTATGAGATTTTGACCTAGACATTGGATCACCTCCACGTATGTCAATGGTTTTAAAGGAAAAGTTAATCCCATGTTTTGAGTCGGAATTTCTTGAGAATTTAGTTCGTATTAGTCTTGCTAAATTTTAGGGAGTATTGTTTTGCGATGTCTTTTGATGCGTGAGTTTTACTTTTGCTTCGTCTAAACTTGCGAGTTATTCGGCGTCGTGTCCAATGTAAAATTTGTTGAAAATTGTCATTTTACCTTTTATTGCAGTAAAAAGAGGAAACTCTTAAAAGTTTAACATTTTAGACATATTGTCGTTTTATGCTCCTTGTTGAGAAATGAAAATTTAGACACCACATGATTTTAGCGTTAATGAGTTTTATGAAAATTCAGTTGGGCTGTGGTGTCTCATCTTACGTCATTTTGCGCCACGTAAACAGTTTTGGGAGCACGTGCAAATGCATTATGGAGTACATTATTTTATGATTCTGTTAATCGATATCGTCCCACATGTTGTATTGGAAAATTTTATTATTATGAAATTTATCTTTGGGCTTTATACAAATGTCAATCGTTGCATACTTTCCGCTTTGGGGTTAAGGTATAACGTTAGTGTGAGTAATTGTATAAAAGACCTACGCTATTTCAAACAGAGCTTTTGTTCTGAGCATGTTTCGATCATTAACTTTTATTGTTAGAAACTTACGCTATGCATTTATCAAATTAGCAGTACTTATGTCGCTATAATTTCTATTAGGGTTAAGTGTGTTTACCTCTACGACCGGAGGCTTTAAACTCTATTTGAAATTTTATTTGTATTTCCACCATTTTACCGAACTGTGGAGATTAAGCGGTTGCTTATGGGGTTGCTGAAAATTATTTTTGCCACAACGCCTTTTGGTTAAAGAGGAAGAATTTTAAGGTTAAAATTGTGAATCTCTCTTTTAGAGTTGTACAAACATTTATGGCACGTATGATGGTGCAGAAACCTATTTTCACGTATAGTGTAAATTGTTGCGCATGTTCTATTATTGTCTTTATTGACTTAAGTATTGAACAAACGGATTTTTGAAATGGTTTCATATGCGCTGTATTGATGTTCAATTTTGAAACCTACCAAGTAAACGGTGGTTGATTTTTACTCGCGTGGTTGATTGTTATAAATCTTATGAACTTGGAAGCTTTATAAAATGATAGATTGGCATTGTAGCTTGAAAAACCCTTGAACTTATTAGAACCATAACTTTAAACCCTCTTTGTGAAAGGACTTGTCAAGAAGGTCTGGAGGCGTCCTTGTGGTTTTGAAGCGTCGGATAAGGCGACCGGTGATCAGTCAGAATTTTGGGATTTTGGTTCTTGGATTGGCTCGCACCGAAGTACGGGGGTGTTAGGCTTGTGCTTTCTCCCAATTAGTTAAGTAACGATCTTTATGCTTCATTAAACCTGTGGATTAAAATCGTGTTCGGTTGTTTGGGTATGGTTGGTTTTGGAATTGTGGGAATTTGGTACGACGACATGCTATGTGTCAGTGGTGTACTATATTGTTGGGTATTCGTGAATAATGATGATGTTATGGTTGACCGGTAAGGATGTTGGATTTGGGTGACTACTTCCAAGAGTAGGTGTCAACTTTGAATCGACATTTCTCCAAGACTGATTTGCGGTCGGGCTACCATCAGCTTAAAGTGAGAAAGGATGATATTCCGAAAAAGGCATTTCAAACAAGGTATGGGCACTATGGATTTTTAGTGATGCCTTTCGGCCTAACCAACGCGCCAACAACTTTTATGGACTTAATGAATAGGGTATGTCAACCCTACCTGGAAAAGTTTGTGATTGTATTCATAGACGACATGCTGATCTATTCGAAATATGTGAAAGAGCATGAGGAGCACTTGCGCGCCATTTTGGAATTGCTGAAGCGAGAGAAACTTTTTGCCAAATTTTATAAGTGTGAATTTTGGTTGAAAGAAGTTCAATTTCTTGGGCACGTGGTATCTCGAGAGGGAATCAAGGTAGACCCATCAAAGGTTGAGGCAATTCTAGGCTGGGAGTAACCGAGAAATCCGTCGGAAGTGAGGAGTTTCTTAGGGTTGGCAGGGTACTACCGGAAGTTCATCAAGGATTTCTCGCGAATCGCAACACCAAAGACATCCCTCACGAAGAAAAATGTGAAGTTTTTGTGGTCGGAAGCACAAGAGGAAGCATTTCAGAAGTTGAAGGTCATGCTGAGTACTGGGCCAGTCTTGACTTTACCCGAAGGTTCCGATGATTTTTCGGTGTACAGTGACGCGTCGAGACTAGGGTTGGGATGTGTCCTATTGCAACGAGAGGTAAAGTGATAGCTTATGCGTCCCGTCAACTGAAAGATCACGAGGCACGTTATCCTACCCATGACTTGGAATTGACTGCAGTGGTATTTGCGTTGAAGATTTGGCGGCATTACCTGTACGGGACGAGGTTCCAGATCTTCACGGACCATAAGAGCCTCTGTCATCTCTTTGATCAAAAAGAGTTGAACATGCTCTAAAGAAGGTGGATGGAGTTATTGTTAGATTACGACTATAAAATCGAATATCACCCGGGAAAAGCCAACGTAGTGGCAGATGCCTTGAGCCGCAAGGAGAGAGGAGAAACACCAAAGTTGGTGGCCATGCGAATGGAAGTATCGTGTAACCTGATGGACGAGATAAAGAAGGTGCAAGCGAAGGCATTGATGCCCAAAAATTTAAAGCAGGAGCGAATGATCGGAATAGTAACCACTTTATCTGAAGATAGTCGGGGTTTGAAATGTTTCAAGGGTAGAGCGTGGGTTCCGAAGTTGGGAGAGCTCAGGCAGGAAATTTTTGAGGAAGCTCATAAGTCGAAATACTCGATCCATCCTGGAACGAATAAAATGTATGGAGACTTAAAACCAAATTTTTGGTGGCCATGTATGAAGAAAGATATTGCCCACTTTGTGGAGCATTGTCTAACCTGTTTACAAATGAAATTGGAGCACCAAAGACCTTTCGGAAAGTTGCAACCATTGGAAATCCCAGTCTGGAAATGGGATTAGATCACCATGGATTTCGTAACTAAACTGCCAAAGACTCCAAAGGGTTATGATGCTATCTGGGTAATCGTGGATCGGCTGACGAAATTGGCGCACTTTTTACCCATTAAGGAGACCTATTCTTTGGAAAGGTTGGCAAAGTTATATATAGATGAAATTGTAGCGCGTCATGGAGTGCCTTTATCGATAATTTCAGATAGGGACAGTCGTTTTACGTCCGCATTATGGAAGAGTTTCTAGCGAGAGATGGGATCAAGTATAAAGTTGAGTACAACATATCACCCTCAGACTGATGGCCAGAGTGAGCGAACTATTCAGACCCTGGAAGACATGTTGAGAGCATGTATTCTAGACTTTCGGGGTTCGTGGGAAAGTCATCTTCCTTTGATTGAATTTGCGTATAATAATAGTTATCATGCCAGCATTAAGGCGGCCCCTTATGAAGCCTTGTATGGGCGGAAATGCAAAACCCCCTTATGTTGGAATGAAGTCGGAGAGAGGCAGCTAGCAGGTCCAGAGCTGGTGCAAATCACAGCGGATAAGGTAGTGCAAATTCGGGAAAATCTTAAAGTGGCTCGGGATCAGCAAAAGAGCTACGCAGACAATTGGCGAAAGGACATAGAATTCCAGAATGGGGATAGAGTTATGCTCAAGGTGTCTCCACGGAAAGGAGTAATGCGGTTCGGTAAGAAAGGAAATTTAAGTCCACGCTTTATTAGGCCTTTTACGATAGTGGAACGCGTTGGGGAGGTGGCGTATAAGCTCGAGCTTCCTGAAGAATTGTGAAGTATCCATAATAAGTTTCATGTCTCCAATTTAAGAAAGTGTCTAGCGGATGTGAATATGGTGGTTCCAATGCACGAGGTACAGATCGACGAACGTTTGAATTTTACAGAAGAACCTGAAGATATCACCGACCGAAAGGTCAGAAAGCTAAGAAGCAAAGAAATTGGCTTGGTAAAAGTCCAATGGCGTTATCATAAACGTCATAATGCTACCTGGGAGGTGGAATCTGAGATGCGAGCCAAATATCCTCATCTGTTCGAAGAGAGGATTCCGGGGACAGAATACTTTTAAAGGGGGAAGATTGTAAGGACCATTTGTGAAAGATAAATAAATTCGGTGGATATCTAAGCTTTTAGAAAATGTTGGGTTAAGGGAGTAAATTTTGAAACTTTTGGGACTGATTTGTAAATTGGGAACTTGTGGCTAAAAGAAAAAGGGTTAATACCTAAAAGTTGTTTTCACTTTTGGGTGTAGGTTTAAGGGCGGCGACTGAAGGAACGAGGAAGCTGGAAGAATCGATCCTAAGGGCAAGTGTAATTTCAAGGATTCATCATCAAAAGGTTAGTATCCATTCCTAATGTCTATCAGTTGGTGTTTGCATCTCTCGAAGTGTTGGAATGGATTTGGGGGTTGTCTGTTGTTAGATAATAGGGTTTTGGTTTTGATAATGGAAATGTTTAATCATATTTGTGGTGCTAGCCTTAATCCCGTATAAGTTAGTTTTTAAAATGGTTGACTTAAAGATTAGAGGGTATAATGGTTTGCTTATCTTATTATGTAAGTTGGAATATGGGCGGCGTGAGTTTTATCGCTCGTATCTGTTCAATTTCCCAGATAGATGGACTCCGGTCGAGGCAGTGACCCCGGGGACCGGGCAAGCCTTGGTCCGGTCGATGCCTTGGCACTGGGGACCGGAGGTAGGCGGGGATCGGTCAAAGTTAGGCACCGGTCGACTAGGGGGAGACCCCGGTTGTTTAGGGGCCGGTCGACTAGGGGAGACCCCGGTCGTTTGGAGCTTTGTCGACCAGGGGGAGGCCCCGGTCGGGTCTAGTTCGATCAAAAAGGGAGGGTTCGGTCGAGTAGGGGCTGGGGACTCAGGGAGTTTAGCTAAGTATGTAATTCGTTTCTGAACCGTTCATTGAATAATTTTGTTATTCTTTCATTATTATTATAGGGAAGCGGTATTGACTAAGAGGCTATCAGGTGAGTTTCTGACCCCTCAACCTCATGACCCTTTTTAAATAAATTTGAACTGAGATTGGGATGCATGAGATTATGATATTGTCTAATGTTGTGTTTTTATATTATCCTCCCAAGTTATCCGATTATTATGAATTTATATAAATGAACTTGTACGTTAATTGCATCGATCTGGGGACGGTTGAACTTGTGACTATTTCGGAAATTTCACACCACCAATGTGAATGGAATTCGTTTTTTTCACATGTGAACGGGGAGTCTTCTTGGGCCCCGGTGTGAGCGGGGAGTCTGCTTGGGCCCCGATCGTGAATGCGCGTGTAACACCCCAAATTTCGTTATGTAACCTTGGTATTCTAGTGTTAAGCTTTTGTCGTTAGCACCGCTTTTGTTACCAAGTTTGAGTTTGGCCTTTGGTGGTTTTGGACAAACCACAGTGAACTACGCGAGTTATGCCGCGGGTTGAGGTCGCGGCATAACCCGCGAAACCCTCTGGATGTATTGGTTTTTAGGGACACGGGCGAGTTATGCCGCGAGTGGAAGTCGCGGCATAACCCGCGAGATGGCCTGGCCGACTTATACCCCTTTCAGTCTAAATATCTTTCACTTCTCTCATATTTCTCTCTCTCTAAATCGTTTCTCTCTCTCTCTCTCTCTTCAAGTTTCTCTCTCTCTAAAGTTTATTTGGATATTCAAGGGTATGTTAATTGCTAGTATTAAGAGCATTGCTCGGGGTTTCGGTGTATAAAGCTTCACCTCTTCGTCGTGGTCGATATCTGGTTTTCGGGTTTTCGTATAAACCTGTTTGGTGAGTTCCTACTACATTTTACAAACTTTATACATATCAAAACTCTTATTTGTGAAATCTAAAGTATTTCTACGGTATGATTTTATGTTCTCTACATTTTGTTATAAATGAAGTTTTTGGTGAATCTCGGGGTTCCCGATCAGATTTGACCAAAATGACGGGTTCCGCCTTATTGAAGTAAAATGATATTTTACTTGCACATTATGTGTGGTCGTTTGAAAAGGATGATTATGAACTCATTTTAATGATTTTCATTCTTACCAGAAGTTGAACTGGGAGTAGCATTTTGTTTATAAAATGTACTTGTAACCATATATTTATTTATGGTTGGTCACATATGTTGTTGTGACGAGTCCGTACCATTGCTAGTGGATCCCTAGGTTTTGGAGTAGACTGTTTTGTTGGGAGGCTATATTCCCCAAATTGTAGCTATGGGTCACATGTTCCATGATGAGTTTATGGTACGGTTATGTGAGGCCGGTTACTAACCATGGTTCATGGTGATCCTAGTGAAGGAGTATACATTGGTTTCCCTTGGGAGCGCGATCTCACCTCGTAGCACGGACTCTGGGTTCATTGCTGAGGACTCCAAGTGTTTAGCTCATAACTCGGATTTGTGGTCTACTTTGTGTTACACCACTCTCCTTGGTAAAATGGTCTTTTTATCATCGTTTAAGAGTTTTGGACCGAAGAGGCCCGGTTGTGGCGAAATGTTATCTTTACGAACTAAACCTTTATGAAAAGATTTCTTTATGATATTGATGTTTATATCTTTTGAGCCTTATAAACTGTATGTTCTCACCAGGCTTTATAGTCTGACACTTTTTCTCAAATGATATGTATAACAGATTTCCCTTAGTGGTGGGTTGCACAGGGTCTTTGAGAGTCGAGCGTGGACTCGAGGCATATTTTGAGATGTCTAGTATTTTGGTGTTGGGCATTGTTTAAGTCCCATCCTTTAGTGAATTCTGGTTCGTCAAGTGTTGTAGTCTAGACGGTTATGTTTAGATTAGTATTGTTGATAAATTATATATCCGTATGAGTTTTGTATAGTCTTAAGGACTGATCCCCTTTATGGGAAGTTAATATCATCACGGATGACTCGTTGCCTTATTTCCAGGTTTTAATTTACTCTGAAAATTTAGAGTGTTACAGCGCGTAAGGTAAAGGTAGCTTGGGACACAACTGATCATTGTGCTTCCCGTTTGGGACGTTATATAAACTAGTTTACCCTGATAAATTATCGTATTGCATTTAAATTGGGGTGCGCTATTTATCATAATTCGTTGGAACTGTTATTTTTATGAATTATTTATATTTGTCAGAAATTCACTAGACCTTACGGTCTAACCCTCGCTTTCAAATTTTAAAAACCCATTTTCAGGAAAAAGTGTTGGTAATGCTATTGGGAAAGTAAAGAAGAAGGTCTAGAGCTTTTAGCAGATGCGAGACAAGACTTAATTAGATTATTTACCCTTTTAAATTAGTAACTCTCGGTTGTAGTCAAGACTTCCGCTATTTAATTTCTTGTGTTCTTGATTGTAAACCTTTGACATTTGATTTATATTATGTTATGCTTTGGTTTGAATTTTTGGGTTGTTACAGAATCGTTGTTCCAATTTATTTAATAAAATTATTTTGAACGTTTTCATTAATTATTATTTATAAAATACTTACGGCAATCATTATACATAATATTAATTAAATGATAGTGATTACATATTATTATTTACATAACATCAATATTGCATATTATTTTGAAAAAAAAACGTTAATATTAAATAGTTATAATCCTTAATGGAAAAAACTTATTATAACCTATCAATATATAAATGAAATACTTATGACAATTAAATACAATTAAATAACAATTATGATTTACTATCAATTTATTCTTGTATTTCAATTTTTTCTCTATATAAAGGTTGTAGAAAACTAACTACTTCCATTGCTTGAACCATTATTTTGTTATTTGATTTTAACGTCATGCAATATTCTTTTTGCTAAAACACTTGAAAGATGATTACGATGACTACGTTATAAAAATTCGGATTTGTATAATGTGGGAATGTCTAAACACGAAGAAAGGGGGAGAATTGATTAGTCTAGACATTATTCTAATCGATATGAAGGTATGATGAAATCGTTGAGTACATGACATATCTATTCTCATTTGTCTAATTTGTTATCCATATTTTTTTATAGGAAAGCTTAATGCATACATATATGCATAAGAACTTGGTCCAAGGTTTCTTGATCTATTGACCAAAGTTGTTCTATATTCTCTAAAAAGTTTGAGATTATAGAGAGCAAAGAAAATTACCGACCACTTTCAACCACTACTAAGTACAAAATATGTTTATGAAGAGCTTCAACACCAAACCTCCAAATGTCTATGCTTGATTTATAATATTTTTTTGAATTTCACAAAAATAGATTTTGTTTGTTTGATTACTTTTAAATTCGACCAACATTTATTTCTACCTCTATGTAATAGATAAATTCAAATATACTAAGTTCATAAATTAAAAAAATTTGTCGTATTTACATACACAACATTTGTATACACCGCGCAATGCGCGATGCATTTACCTAGTTAATAAATAAATGATAAACTTATACATCCCTTTTTATATCTGAATAAGATCAAATATGTATCGACGTTGATGTACGTTGATGTATGTGAGGTAAGGTTGAAAAACATATAAAATGCAAGGTTCTAAATTAATGGCGTGAGGCGTGGCGTGGCGGCGAGGCCAAACCTCAAGCTTTTGGAGTCACGACGAAGCCATGGCGTTTTCAAGACGTGACTTATGCGTCAAATTTCTAATTCATATATAATATTATATAAAAAATGTATGTTTTGTAGTGTTAGTCAATGAGTCAATAGTAATAAGCAAGTTAAATTACGTTATATATTAAAAACTTGCAAATAAGACATTAAATACATAAGAAAAAATCAAAGATCTCATTACGATAACTTTCGTATTAGGCCACGGTGTGCCATGGACTTAACGTGGCGTGATACACAAGCCTTGGTGTTATAGCCCATCATAATGATTGTGCGACGAGTTTTTTTTATAACATTGATAAAATCACATAACCACGTCTAGGGTCAACTCACACACATTATTCTATTGGTGGAATTTGAAAAGAAATTTCCAATAATAAGTGGTTGCTAATTTATTACATTTTTATTATTTATGATCTCCATCATTTCGTAAAACTAAAATACTTGATTTTTAAATAAATTTTAAACCATTTTTTGTTCACAAGATCCAAAAAATTGAAATGATTAACACTGTCACCACTCATCACCACCGATTGATAATATTATTAATTTTGTCATTATTATTTATAATTTAAATAAGAAAGTACACAAAAATGTGATAAAGAGTTATTTTAGTCACTTATCAGTATTTCGCAATTTCAAAGTTATATTATATGAAACAGATAGAAAAGTTCTAATTCTTTGACAGGTTCCATTTTATTTCCGACCATCAAACAGTCATACTTGATTCAATTCCTTCAAATTTCATTTCTTCCAAAAATCATTTTATGAACCAAACACCACTGAATATGAATATATATATATATATATATATATATATATATATATTTTGAAGGTTCTGAATTTATTTAATAGTTAGATACAACTACAAAAATATCAAAAAAGAAAAAAAAAACAATATCTTAATAGAAAAGAAAGAGAGAATTTTAACGTGAGAATATTTTGTGGAAATTAGTTATTTCTATCGTCAGTCTTTTTATTTTTCCAAATGGAAGAATAAAAATTGCATTACGTGACTACGATTTGATAATGGTCTTGATGCAATGCCATGATTTTGACATCACAAAAAATCAATCTCTATCAATCTTTATGTATTTTGTTATGTGTATATATTATGTTCATAATTATACGTATATGGTTGGATTCTGATTATAAGAATTGTCATTTTTCATAAAAATTGTGAAAAATATAACATTCATATAATATATATGAAGATATTCTTATATTGTATGAATGTCTGTAGAGGTGGTTTTCACATAAACCGATGAATGTACATATTTGGTTATAAATACAACCATATACTAACTTACTAAAATACAAAACTCTAATTTCAATCAAAATATAGACCCACGATTATATTAGTCCGAAACTTCGTTTTCAGGGATTACTATTTACGAAAACCGTCACAAATCTCCAACTATTTAGGTCGAGTAGGAGGCGAACGAAATCTTGTACCTAATTAGAAATTACGCTAACAATGGCACAAATATATCATTTTTCCCTGTTGAAATCGTCTCTACTCGTACTAATAGCACTAACTTGTGTGTCTGGAAAACATTTCCGAACAACCAAGTTAGGTGCTAGAAATAGGTTCATGCCGACAACTACTGATACCAAAAGTACCAAGAACTCGCAAGAGTATGAGGTTTACAACTATACACAGACGTTGGATCATTTCAATTTTAAGAAGGAAAGTTACACGACTTTTCAGCAACGTTATGTCGTGAACCGTAAATATTGGGGTGGCCCGACCGATAATTCCCCCATCTTTCTTTATACGGGGGAGGAGGCCGACATCATGGGAGATGTAAAATATGGTGGGTTTGAGCGTGTGCTTGCTTCACGGTTTAACGCTCTCTTGGTGTATATCGAGGTATGTTAATTTGTGTGGTTAACTTACTTGTATGTAATTAATTTATGCATTAATGATTTGTACATAATCGCAGCATCGGTATTATGGGACTTCGATGCCGTTTGGGTCGAAAGATGAAGCATACAAAAATGCCAACACTCTTGGATTCTTTAGTTCGGAGCAAGCCTTAGCGGATTATGCCCAAATAATCGTCGATGTTAAGAAGAATATGTCGGCACAAAATTGTCCTGTCATAGCTATCGGAGCATCATACGGTGGAAGTAAGTTAACACAAACACACACACACACACACACACACACACATATATATATATATATATATATATAGAGAGAGAGAGAGAGAGAGAGAGATTAGAAGAGAACCCTGAAAAAAGAAAGAATTGAAGAACACATCCAAACCGTAACGAATGGTATATAAAAGGTAGTTATAATCACCTTTTTTGAAAAATACAAATATTCCCGTTAATCTTTAAATCGAAAATCAGCGAAATACAAAAAAAAATGGAGCAAAACAAATTACACAAAATAAAAAACCGACCACTTGATTATCTTTAATTTGACATCCATTTTGATATATTTTTTTTCATCAGTTATTTCGTGGTTCTCCGATTCTTTTTTAAGGTTTTCTCTGGATTTTTTCCCATGTAGGATTCCTATGAGAATATCTTTTAATGGCTGTAACAACCCGACCAAAAATAACAAAATAACAATTTAATCTTCATAATAATAATACCCAAACGGTCCCTAAACAACCAATATAATAACGAGGTTTGCATAGGCAACCTATTCACAACTGAGATGCTATATAAATAAATGCTTAAAAAGACAGTCTTCTAATTCTTCAACTATATCTTCTCCTTGCCTTTAACCGCCCTTTTTCTAAAACTCGCTTGCCTGAAAAGATTTTTAGTTTTAAAAGATCGAGGGTTAGACCGAAGGTCTAGTGAGTCCCCTCTAACAGATGAGCAATAAAATAAATAACTTTCCAGAATTTCAATCAACATTTAATAATGGCACATAAATAAAACACGTTACGGATCACACGACATGAACGGGCCACACTCCCCGGCACGAGTAGGCGGGCCACACTCCCCAACTTAGGTCACGTAACCCACGTATAATGTATGCATACATTTAAGCAACAACAATTTATAACACACTTGAACAATTTAAATAAAACATGCCATCGTAAGTAAATCAACGTTTAAAATAAACTTCACATGCTTTCATCATCAAAAGGTTTGGTTTAGAAGAACTCACCTGCCGCCCCTTAGCTCAATTTCTTCGTTTACCTCTAAGATCCGAACCGGAACCTATAAGGAAAATATCGATTGTTGAATTCTCCCACTCTCTAATTTTACAAACAGGAAGTTGACCTCGACATAAAACCCCAACGTCACCTTAACCTTAAGTAATAACCCACCAAACACAATCGGGCCTAATTACTTTTAAGCCCCAGGCCCACAATACCAATCTACTTAAATGAATATTGAAATAGAAGAAATCTGGGCTTCGGCCCACACACTAACGCGCGGACCGGAACCAACCGGTCGACCGGGATTGCTTACGACCGGTATGGGAACAACCGGTATTCCCTTGACCGGTATCTATACATCGACCGGGACCCTCCACACTTCCTTCGACCGGGGTCATCCCCCCCCCCCCCATCGGGCGACCGGGGTTTCACCACTAACATACGACCGGAACCACTCGCACCCAAGGGTGACCGGTACATGAGCGCCCGACCGGTAAAGAGGTTCGACCGGTGTTAACTTCCAATGACCGGACTGCTATTCGACCGATGTCAACGACCGGGAACATCGACCGGGTCCCCAACTTGCAGAACGCCCGGAGGCGATTATGGGTTATCGAACCCAACCCTTTACGCAGATTCCAAACCCATGAACACCACAACAGCTTCAAATCCCAACTCTGATATATACATATACCATACTTAACCTCAAACAAAACCAAAACTGACAGAATGAAAGAGATGAAGATTCAAGAAATTCTCAGACTCAAAACCTACAAATCCCAAATTCACACAACCCATTCTACACTTAGAATCAAAAGACAAATCTAGGAGAGAGTTTTGATTTGAATCTTACCTCACAAATCGATTGCACTCCTTCAAGATCTTTGATCTTCTTCTCTTCTCCAAAATGCTCCTAACCTCTTTCCTCTCTGTATCCTTCGACCGACACCAAAACAAACCCAAAAACCCTATACTAATATCCCAATACAAGAATTTACACTTAACCCCCTTTATGAAAAGTTTTGACAGAATTTTCACCCAACTTACCTTTTATTGATTTTTAACCGGTTTTTACAACATCCTCCCCTCAAAGGAATTCCGTCCCCGGAATTCCTTCGTCAACAAACTAGAATATTGATTCTTCATAACTGATTCCAACTCCCAAGTCGCTTCTTGACCTTTGTAGAAATGTTACTGAACCTTTACCAGTTGAACTTCCTTGTTCCTCAACTTTCTCACCTTACAATCCAGAATGGCCATCGGTTCCTTAACATAACATAGCTTATCTTCTCATCTAATTGGACCTCTTCTAAAGGTATAACGACCACGCTTTCTGCTAAACATTTCTTCAACTTATATGCATGGAAAACGGGGTGCACTCCCCGCAGATCTACGGGTAGATCCAGTCTATACGCTACCTCCCCACGCGCTCCACTATAACACGGTCCCACAAATCTAGGTCTTAACTTCCATTTCTTTCTGAATATGATCGCACCCTTTCCAATGTGAGTCTGGTAACTTTACATTTGTCCCCATTTGCATAACGTCTCATAATTCCCAGTCTAACCAAAAATTGATACCGTTCAATTATCCAAGCCATTCTGAACACTACGTTGCCGTACTCAACCTTCAACTTACCCCTCGATTACAACACTTCCTTAAATGATAGAATTTCACCAAAGTCACATCACGACCACAAACCTCACTGACTAAATTCTCACTCAACTCTCCGACATAACCCAATAGCAACCGCAGACATCACCTACAACTCACAATCACGAGTTTCTTCATCATGTAACTTGCTCTCGCAAGCAACCCCTCTTAGCAAGTCATAACTTGAACGTAGCAGTACTTCCTTTTTCGAACCACATTGATCTTAACTCCTTGGCAATATCAAATTCTTACACGCTGATTATATATATATATATATATATATATATATATATATATACCCCAACGTCATATTTTCAACTTTACACACTTAGGTAGAAACTTCCATAAATCAAAACCTTCGCAATCCACCGGTTCCATCTGACCAAATAATTCGGCGCATACCTCCCTTTCTCAATGCATCCACAATCACTTAACCAGAAGCACAATAAAACCCAACCTCACCCGCTCATTTTAGAGTAGACAAGCTCATACAACTATTCCAAATAGTTTAACACTGGACAACTGTCTCACTTGGGATCCCCTTTTCATGCATTACCAAGACTGACATTAAGGTCCTTCGTTCCTAGCACTATATTCCACCACATCTACCTTCCTCCTTAAAGACTTCAACCCACTTCTAACAACTGACATACTGATTAGAGGCGTGAACTTTCGGGCCAATCGCACGATTTTTATTCGTCAACACACACACCACACCGAAACACCATCTTTTCTCTCTCTCATACCCGCGCTAGGGATTTAAAAACTTGCTAACAGTAGAATCTGAAAACGTACCTCCACATCTTGTGTCTCTTTCCGATCTTCTTACTCTCAGATTTCCCACCTTTTCGACATGATATCTTCACTCTCTCCGAGCCGCAAGATACTCTATTCCTTGATGAATTCTGAACGTATCGACTCACCTTCACATTAATTGTTTGATCACCAAACTATCCACAAATATCACGCGAGATAATCAACCCAAATCTTCCAAAGCATTCCCCACTACTTGAAAGTGCCGCATAATTCTCGCTCATCAAACAGGATTACCCAATCTGCTAGAATCCCTTCATTCCTAAAGAATACTTCAGCATGCCCACAGACTTTCTATTTTCCACACAACCCCTTGAAACAAGCAGTTCGACACCTTCAACTATCATTCTAGGGGTATAAGGTAATCCCGCTCCAGAACTTGCCGGAAACCAGAGCACACAGTTCCTCTCTTAGATATCATCAGATGAGGACGCTTCTCCTATAACAATAACGTCAGCCCCAAACATATCCTCAAGAAATCTCCTTATTCCTTTAAGGATTTGCACCCCCAAATATTGTCATAAAAATATCACTAACCCACGGTTACAACCATCACTCTACTACTTCATCTTGGAACAACTGTAAATCTCTACGACCACTGGTCACACATACCAATACCGACATTTTCTCACTGACCAAAAATATTAAAATTTGACTTCGAGGCAGTTCATGACCTTGTCTTTTCCCGAATCCTGAATAAATCGCAAAAGTATGATCCTCCAACCCCAACAAGATATTGCTCCTTGACTGCTCATCTCGACCTGCTGTAATCAAACCCCAGTAACCTGAAAGATTAAACATACTACCTCTAAGACTTAAATGCGCAAAGCACAATTCCTCCCAATTGTGCTATACTTGAACTTCGCTCCCACATGACCATCAAAGTCTCATCGGTAAGGAACCACCTGACCGAACTAAAGATCTTCCGTTTTAGTAAGATCCACACAATGTTATCCAACTTCGCATTAGATACACACCTTTTCTGAATAACTATTCACTTCCTCACAAAACTCCTCAAAATTACTTCCTCATTTCTAGCATTCCACCATTCACCACGAAATGATTCCTGACTTCCACAAAAATAGTCGATGATGAAATATTATCACTATGTCTCCAACTACCAAGGATCCCCCACTGAAATCTACCTCTTCCACTGCAGCAGTTAACTGCTAAATTTTCTTTACTACTTCAGACTCTGCTCCCGACACAACCACTTGCCGACATTCACATCTCCACTCTCGGAACCAGCGGTATATCACTATAATACCACCATCCTTAACCTCGTATGCCAGTGCATCATTAAACACATCCGCTACTCTCCACCCTTACTTAGAAGGATATCAACACCAAGTACCTTTTACCCTTTGATCGAGCTACACACTTCCATTCTCAAAACTTTCATCAATCCTAATTGCAACTTTCTCTACGACCTAGAGTTCATAGCCTTCATGCATGACACACAATATATGAAAGTATTTAAACTCTTAACACATTTGGAAATTTAAAATATATCTACATTTTAAAACAAACGTGAATGTACACAACACAACTCTGACTTAGTTATGCGCAACGATTTCAAGAATCGTTCAACCTCAACTTTACGACAGTTCCTCTTCATCACACCCCACATCGGTGTTGACACAATTGAAATCATTTTCGATGAACTTTACCCACACGGTGTACAAACTACTACAGAATTGCTTACACTAAGTGTGTCTTACGACTCTCATCATTATTAATATGGCAACCCAAGTCTGTACCAATCTCGCTTATAAATTCACGCGATCAGAAATTGTTTTGACTTTTATAACAAAAGTTAACTCATTTACAAAAGACATATTATAATTTCACCCACACAAAATCGAAATTTATCACTCAACGCCATAAACTTGTCTTTTCAATCCAAACACACATTTGTACGTGTTGACATGGTTTCAAAGCGAATACTTCGTAAGACACCCACTCGCCAAAACGTCTTATTTGAATGAAATGAAAAACTCCAACAATTTTCTTGACACACAATGCATGAGACTCAATGACATTGAAGGCTATTTACTCTGACAAGGTCAACTGCTTCCGCTCACCACAGCTCATCTCCGACTTTCTACTTCCGACTAACCCATCATGATTCTCACAGATACCACTACTACCCGCACCAACGCTTCCCAGCATCCTTGAATGACCAGGTGCTAGATACAGTTGCAGTTAAAATTTTGCAAAATGCACATCCTCACTTTTACCCTCAACAACTTACCAACCATGCCTTGATTATATTGACCCTCACTAACTACACATCACCAGTCAACATTGATATCGTCTCTCAACCACCAATCAATTAACTATATCTTTAGAAACCTCATCTCTATCCTTATGGACGCAGGAGGTCCTTTCTTACCGAAATATCTACATCCCGCACGATACTCATCCTAAACGGTATATGTCTTACCACCAAAACGAACTTCCACTACATGTTGGGCTAACACTATCAATCTATGCATAGAACTCTCTACCCTGATCCCCCCTCAACAATAACAATTGAGTATGCCCCTGTACCTGTAAATTCATAATGGCATTGGCCAGATGCGATTATGAATTTACCGTACATGAGAGTACTCACTATTGTTATCACGCCTCACAATGAACAAGGTCATTCTTAAAGGCTTCCTATTTCTCAGTTGTGTCCATCTACTCCACAGTTTAAGTTTAGGCCCATCCGGTCACCTAAATCCCTTAAACTATGGCTCTGATACCAACTGTAACAACCCGACCAAAAATAACAAAATAACAATTTAATCTTCATAATAATAATACCCAAACGGTCCCTAAACAACCAATATAATAACGAGGTTTGCATAGGAAACCTATTCACAACTGAGATGCTATATAAATAAATGCTTAAAAAGACAGTCTTCTAATTCTTCAGCTATATCTTCTCCTTGCCTTTAAACGCCCTTTTTCTAAAACTCGCTTGCCTGAAAAGATTTTTAGTTATAAAAGAGCGAGGGTTAGACCGAAGGTCTAGTGAGTCCCCTCTAACAGATGAGCAATAAAATAAATAACTTTCCAGAATTTCAATCAACATTTAATAATGGCACATAAATAAAACACGTTACGGACCACACGACCGTCAAAGACGATGTGTCTAACTCGCGCTGCCTTAATGTTGGGACACCCCCCCAACGACATGAACGGGCCACACTCCCCGGCACGAGTAGGCGGGCCACACTCCCCGACTTAGGTCACGTAACCCACTTATAATGTATGCATACATTTAAGCAACAACAATTTATAACACACTTGAACAATTTAAATAAAACATGCCATCGTAAGTAAATCAACGTTTAAAATAAACTTCACATGCTTTCATCATCAAAAGGTTTGGTTTAGAAGAACTCACCTGCCACCCCTTAGCTCAATTTCTTCGTTTACCTCTAAGATCCGAACCGGAACCTATAAGGAAAATATTGATTGTTGAATTCTCCCACTCTCTAATTTTACAAACAGGAAGTTGACCTCGACATAAAACCCCAACGTCACCTTAACCTTAAGTAATAACCCACCAAACACAATCGGGCCTAATTACTTTTAAGCCCCAGACTCACAATACCAATCTACTTAAATGAATATTGAAATAGAAGAAATCTGGGCTTCGGCCCACACACTAACGCGCGGACCGGAACCAACCGGTCGACCGGGATTGCTTACGACCGGTATGGGAACGACCGGTATTCCCTTGACCGATATCTATACATCGATCGGGACCCTCCACACTTCCTTCGACCGGGGTCATCCCCCCCCCCCATCGGGCGACTAGGGTTTCACCACTAACATACGACCGGGACCACTCGCACCCAAGGGTGACCGGTACATGAGCGCCCGACCGGTAAAGAGGTTCGATTGGTGTTAACCTCCAACGACCGGACTGCTATTCGACCGATGTCAACGACCGGGGTCGTCGACCGGGAACATCGACCGGGTCCCCAACTTGCAGAACGCCCGGAGGTGATTATGGGTTATCGAACCCAACCCTTTACGCAGATTCCAAACCCATGAACACCACAACAGCTTCAAATCCCAACTCTGATATATACATATCCCATACTTAACCTCAAACAAAACCAAAACTGACAGAATGAAAGAGATGAAGATTCAAGAAATTCTCAGACTCAAAACCTACAAATCCCAAATTCACACAACCCATTCTACACTTAGAATCAAAAGACAAATCTAGGAGAGAGTTTTGATTTGAATCTTACCTCACAAATCGATTGCACTCCTTCGAGATCTTTGATCTTCTTCTCTTCTCCAAAATGCTCCTAACCTCTTTTTTCTCTGTATCCTTCGGCCGACACCAAAACAAACCCAAAAACCCTATACTAATATCCCAATACAAGAATTTACACTTAACCCCCTTTATGAAAAGTTTTGACAGAATTTTCACCCAACTTACCTTTTATTGATTTTTAACCGGTTATTACAATGCCCATTTTTCTAGAGGGGCACTTTCGTCTTTTTTTCAAGGGAGACCGAACCTTCACTTACATTCATCCATTTTCATT
Organism: Arctium lappa; assembly: GCA_023525745.1. Lineage (NCBI taxonomy): Eukaryota > Viridiplantae > Streptophyta > Magnoliopsida > Asterales > Asteraceae > Arctium > Arctium lappa. Next base: position 10,757,809 of record CM042056.1, on the reverse strand, counting down.
TACCTTCACATATCGACTTGTATTACTAAACCTGAATTTTAATAGATTTATGCATGTTGTGGGAATATGTGGAACCCCATAAGAGCCCTTGATGAGAGAACGGAGGTTCCATCATATATATTGGATAAATAGTCAAAGTTTAGCCAATCCACACCCCCTCCAACGGAGGCTAGACATACATTGATTGTCCAAAAGTGTCGAGAGGGGGCTAGACGAGTATATTTTGCCCCAGGATGTCGAGTTCGTAAAGTGGTAGACCATGATTATGATATCACGGTTCTCACCAAACACAAGTGTTCTCACGTGATCCAAAGTCTTATTACTATGTGTTTTGCTCTGTATTCTTTCAAATTTAGTGCTAGCTTCATGGTTCCGTTTGAAATATCCGCACATTGCTTACGGAGCATTGGCATCATCGGCTCCAATCCTCTATTTTCTGGGGCTCACTCCTGAAAACGGATACGCTGTCGTTGTTTCCAAGGACTTCAACGTAAGTAGAACCAATAAATTTTGTTTGTGTCTTTTTGCAACAGTCTCGACCGTCATAAATGCAACTAAACGGATTTTTATGCACAGAGTACAAGCACGAGTTGCTACAACACCATAAGAGAATCTTGGTTTGAAATCGATAGAGTTGCTCTTCAACCCGATGGCCTTTCACACCTTTCCCGAATGTTCAACACATGCTTGTAACGACCAACTTTTCTCATCATCATTCTTCTAAGATATCTCGACGTTTTCTAAAAGTATGATCTGATTTTGAAGGCCTTTGAACACAAGTCAAGAGCTAAAGGATAATTTAGAGTATCTATACAATGTCATGGCTCAATATGATAACCCTAAAGATAACTATTTACGAACTTTTTGCAATGCAACTGATGGAGCTGGAGAGAAGGCTTATATTTTCGACAAAATCTTGGCTGGAATCGCTACGATTTATGGAACAAGTTGCTATCAATTATTTTATTCAGGAATCAGAAAAGATGACGGATGGCATTGGCAGGTATAGTTTTTACTTGACAAATAAAATCTTGTGACACCTGAGGTGTCGCTATTAGTGCATCAAATACCAGGCATTTGCGACACCTTTTGCCACACGCACGTTGAAAATGGAGAAATTTTGTACCCTATGAGCATCAAAACCGAAAAACTTTTGTTTAGCAGAGGTTTCGTCACAACAAAAGGAAAACATTTTTATACCAAGGTCGTCGCTAAAACAGCCCACAAACACAATAAATTAGCGACATTTAAAGGTCGTCACTAGCGCATAAACACATCATAAACGACACAATTACGTACCAGATGCACATCACATATTAATAGATTTCCGTATATTAGAAGCACTACAAAAAACCACTTTGCAACGCCAATGGATGTCACTAAAACCCAACAGCATGTCGAAAATTGTATAATGCAATCTAACTAGTTCCTTTTGTTACAAAGTCATGTACCGAAATGGTAATGCCAATAGGACGTGGAGAAAATTATACGATGTTCCAAGCGGATCCTTTCGACTTGGACGAATACTCCAAGGAATGCGAACAAGTGTTTGGCGTCGCCCCAAGACCTTATTGGGCCCCGATCTCGTTCGGAGGTTATGTATGTTAATTATTTCTTTGACTATTAATTTATATTTTTCTTAAGTACAAGTATTTTTACAGAGTAAAACTTATGTATGACTCTATAATTAATATGACAAGGGTATAAAAACTGTGCTTGAAAAGTTCGCAAGCAACATTATCTTTAGCAACGGATTACGAGATCCATATAGTTCTGGAGGGTAAGTTTTATTCCATTTGAAATGATTTGTTATAAAACCTCCTCTAAATACTAAGTCTCTTTTTTTCCTTTTTCTTCACAGAGTTCTTCAAAACATATCAGATACAATTGTAGCTGTATATACACAAGAAGGTAAGTATGTTTTTGATTTTCTATTGTTTTTCTACAATGGTTAGGTTTTTAATCATCTAGCTTGGTTTTTATTGCAAAAAAAAAACTTATCGTTTTGTTAAATATATATAAAAAAAACACTACATGTAAGAATTGTCGATTTTGAAAATTTACGGAGATGTAAATGTTGAAATACAATCGTACTTGACATTACTTTATGATTCATGTCATATTTTAGGACATCATTGCTTGGATGTTAACACACCAACGACTACGGATCCTGACTGGTTGGTCGCACAACGAGACACCGAGATCAATATAATAGAAGGATGGCTCTCAAAATATACTGCACCTAATGCTAACTAACGGCATATCAATCTGTCTTCTTGTTTTTCTTCCAATTTATTAAGTACAATTTGGGATATACAAATAATCACTGACTTATCGGACAACCCAAAAGTCTTGAATATGAATCTCGTTCTTAGATATTGTTCTATAAATTATCATTATTTGTAAGTGTTTGGGTAAAAATTTCAATAGTACATTGTCGTACGATTAACGCTGGACAACAGGTAAGAAATTCCAACAGTCAGAACCTATTATGTCGCATGACCAAATAGATAATAGACGCCCTTTCTTCAAGTGACCTCAAATTAAATTATCAGAACCTATCCGCAGTCTCTGTCGTACGACATAATTTCAGTTACTAATCTACAATATACATTATACCATGTTTTAATGTAGGATTCAAGGATATTTATGACTAAAGATCATAACGGAAGCCTTCATCAATAGCAACGGACATAACGGACGCTATCATTAATGTCAAAACGGTCATCCCATTAATGTGTAAGATACACATTAAAGGCGTCCTAACGGAAAAATGCACTATAAATACGAAGAGGAAATCTCACTCGGGGACATCTGATGCTCAGACCTAAGAAGCTCACAAATTGCAATCTAAAGCTCACTCATTCTCTCTTGAAGTTCATAAAGTTTATTACTATTTGTCGTACGACGCACGACCGAAGTCTAAATTACACATGATGCACGACCGACTTTACTTTATCGTATTGTTTTACATTGTATTACACTTGTAACACTTGTTCTAAAGAACGACGTCCCTGATTGACGTCCATAGTGCACGACGACTCACACTCGTCCGCGGTTTTTACCCATTTTGGGGTTTTCCGCGTCACCAATTCTCTTGTCTCATTTACTTTATTTTTATTATAGTCGTAAGATTATTGTTGTTGCTTTCTTTGGTTGGATCAAGCTCCACATTTACCTTAAATTTTCCTTGTGAGATTTTTGGCATAAACAGTTTGGCGCCCACCGTGGGGCCCCATCCAAAGAAAATCTTCGATAATCTTACGACATACTAACGTTTTCCTTCGAGTGTTCTCTTTTTTCAGGATAATGGCATTCCAAGAAACTCAAAATTTGAGATCACTAATCAAATCACTGAAGCCAATAGTATCCACAATCCCCCTGTGAAAGCAATGGGAATCGACAAATCCGAGATTACACGACGTTCGACTACACACGTTGGATTTAATGGTAGAGCGACAAGTACCATGGGGGAAATCACACTACCAGTATATGCTAAAGGAATCAACAGACAGACGAAGTTCAACGTCGCCGACTGTTCATCAGCTTATAACGTCATCCTTGGGCGACCATGGATCCACGATATGAAATTTGTACCTTCGACGTACCATCAAACCTTGAAATTCCCCACGCAATGGGGGGGGGGTATAGGAGATCAAAGGCGAAAGAAAAGTTACTAGGGAATGTTACAAAGTCTCTTTGAAGCCCCCGAAACAGACAGTATAGCAATTACAGAACCAGGACGTTCCTGGGATCGACGACGATTATCGCTTGGAAATTGTCGATCACTATGATTGCTTCGCGTGGACGCACGAATATATGGAAAAATACGAGAAGTCAAGTATCCAGATTGGCTCGCTAACGTTGTTGTCGTCCAAAAGAAAAATGAATGCAGGTTCGACGTATCAACGATTGGTATATATGATGTTCAAAGAACATTTGGGTATCACTATGGAGAATCCGACAAAATGTTCTTTTGGAGTTCGAGCTGGCAAATTTCTCGGTTATATGGTCACACGACGAGGAATTGAAGCTAATCCAGATCAAATCAAAGCAATTGTCGAGTTAAAATCGCCCAGAAATTTTAAAGAGGTCCAACATCTTACAGGACGTGTAGCAACACTGAATCGATTTATCTCTCGATCATCCGACAGATGTCGTTTATTCTATAATGTCCTACGCAAAAATAAAGGGTTCGAGTGGACTGAAAAGCACGAAGAGACGTTGCAGCAACTCAAAAAATACATGATGTCGCCTCCTTTCCTTTCTAAACCTGATAAAGGTGAAACTCTTCAACTCTACCTAGCCGTCAGTATTAATTCGGTAAGTGCAGTTCTTATTCGAGAAACCGACGTACGACAATTGCCAATTTATTATGTAAGTAAAACTCTATTAGACGCTGAAACCAGGTATGCGTCTAGAAAAACTTTTACTTTCGTTAGTCATGGATGCTAAAAAGCTACGACATTATTTTGAATCACATCCTATAATTGTGGTAACTAACTTTCCATTAAAGTCGGTGTTAAGGAAACCTGAACTAACAGGACAACTAGCTAAATGGAACATTTACCTCATCAATTTTGATCTGGATTTTAAGCCCAAAACGGCGATCAAGTCACAGGTCCTGGCAGATTTCGTCTCTGATTTCAGTCCAGAAATGGAAAACACAATGACATCCGACCAGTTAATTGTGGCGACTTTGCACGACACTACTTGGACGCTCGACGTTGATGGTTCGGCGAATATACGCGGCACTGGCCTTGGTGTCGTCCTACAGTCCCCACAAGGGGGCAAAATAGTATACTCCATACGGTGCGATTTCAAAGCTACAAATAATGAGGCAGAATATGAAGCACTAATTGCAGGAATCAAAATTGCTCACGACTTGGGGGCAACACATTTGCACGTCCGGAGCGACTCGTCCTTAGTTGTTAACCAAGTTAATGGAGAATTTGCAGCAAAAGATGCAAGGATGATTGCTTATTATAAAATAGTGAAGGAGAAAGCAAAGAAGTTCGGTCGCTTTTCAGTCCACTCGAACCCTTTATTTTTGCGTAGGACATTATAGAATAAACGACATCTGTCGGATGATCGAGAGATAAATCGATTCAGTGTTGCTACACGTCCTGTAAGACGTTGGACCTCTTTAAAATTTCTGGGCGATTTTAACTCAACAATTGCTTTGATTTGATCTGGATTAGCTTCAATTCCTCGTCGTGTGACCATATAACCGAGAAATTTGCCAGCTCGAACTCCAAAAGAACATTTTGTCGGATTCTCCATAGTGATACCCAAATGTTCTTTGAACATCATATATACCAATCGTTGATACGTCGAACCTGCATTCATTTTTCTTTTGGACGACAACAACGTTAGCGAGCCAATCTGGATACTTGACTTCTCGTATTTTTCCATATATTCGTGCGTCCACGCGAAGCTATCATAGTGATCGACAACTTCCAAGCGATAATCGTCGTCGATCCCAGGAACGTCCTGGTTCTGTAATTGCTATACTGTCTGTTTCGGGGGCTTCAAAGAGACTTTGTAACATTCCCTAGTAACTTTTCTTTCGCCTTTGATCTCCTATACCCCCCCATTGCGTGGGGAATTTCAAGGTTTGATGGTACGTCGAAGGTACAACTTTCATATCGTGGATCCATGGTCGCCCAAGGATGACGTTATAAGCTGATGAACAGTCGGCGACGTTGAACTTCGTTTGTCTGTTGATTCCTTTAGCATATACTGGTAGTGTGATTTCCCCCATGGTACTTGTCGCTCCACCATTAAATCCAACGTGTGTAGTCGAACGTCGTGTAATCTCGGATTTGTCGATTCCCATTGCTTTCACAGGGGGATTGTGGATACTATTGGCTTCAGTGATTCGATTAGTGATCTCAAATTTTGAGTTTCTTGGAATGCCATTATCCTGAAAAAAGAGAACACTCGAAGGAAAACGTTAGTACGTCGTAAGATTATCGAAGATTTTCTTTGGATGGGGCCCCACGGTGGGTGCCAAACTGTTTATGCCAAAAATCTCACAAGGAAAATTTAAGGTAAATGTGGAGCTTCTTAGGTCTGAGCCTCAGATGTCCCCGAGTGAGATTTCCTCTTCGTATTTATAGTGCATTTTTCCGTTAGGACGCCTTTAATGTGTATCTTACACATTAATGGGATGACCGTTTTGACATTAATGATAGTGTTCGTTATGTCCGTTGCTATTGATGAAGGCTTCCGTTATGATCTTTAGTCATAAATATTCTTGAATCCTGCATTAAAACATGGTATAATGTATATTGTAGATTAGTAACTGAAATTATGTCGTACGACAGAGACTGCGGATAGGTTCTGATAATTTAATTTGAGGTCACTTGAAGAAAGGGCGTCTATTATCTATTTGGTCATGCGACATAATAGGTTCTGACTGTTGGAATTTCTTACCTGTTGTCCAGCGTTAATCGTACGACAATGTACTATTGAAATTTTTACCCAAACAATACATATTCAGAAGTTTGTCAGTTTATAAAAACAAACAATCTTATTAATTCAGATTTCAGACTTCAACACCGTCTCTTAAAAATCAGAACTGAAATCAGACTTCAGACCTCAAACTTTAGTAACTCTTAAAAATCAAACATCTTAATGTTATATCCTTCTAATCTTCTAGAATCCTCCGAATTTTACACTTGGTAAAACTTTCGCATTTCGCCTAAAAGTTATAAATTAACTATTACTAGTTTTTGGTGTTTCTGAATCATTTTTAACGGTCAACATTTTCTATTATAAAAATATTAAATACATATAATAACAAAATATATTAAACCAATACCATAATTAGTAGCAGACCCAGAAATTTCTTTGACAAGGGAGAAAGTCAACACGGTTTGTCCTAAGAAAAAATCAATTATGTCAATATGGGAATAAAATGAAAATTTTCAAATGGAATTAACCTTGATGTTTAAATTAAATATATGTTTCTTTAAAATGAGATAAAAATGGACGGTTTTTAATTGATAGTGGGAAGAAAAATAAATCATGAAAAATAATAATAAAATCAAATAGAAAATTGAAAAAATTGTATTGGCATAAAGGTGGTAATGTCTATAATTGTAACTGAGATTGTGAGTACGATCTTTCTAACTATATTTTTTTGTTAATATTTTCATAAATAACATTATAGGGCCTTATTTAATGCTTTGGGACCGGGCCAGGAACATAAAACTAAAAGATAAAAATTTAAACTTTCATTTGAAATAAAATTCAAACCAATAACCTCGTAGCATGTGGACACATGTGTTTCTTTAGTTATATATTTGGTTTTAAAGTATTTAAGGGTACGTTTCAAAATTAGCAGGTGTATTTTTAAGACGCTTAAAATTTTATCTCTTATAATTATCGAATGAACAGATACACGAAACAGGCTAAGCTCCTAACATGTGTGCCCATGACGATAACATAAGTGAATAAGCAAAGTGTGAGGTAAGGCTGAAAAACAAATACAATCACATAAGAGCATCTCCAACAGCTTCCCTAATTTCATCCGAAGATAACTTGGGACTCTGGAAGAATTGGAATCAGCACTGCAATGGCTGATGCGAACAGTCCGAAGATTTCACAAAATTAGATGATGCTGTTGCGAAGGACTCATCAAATGACAAAGGTTGGTTACCAATAAACTTTATTCTAAACTTAATCTGGAAAAAACAAGAAATCAACTGATTTCAAAAATACTTTCACATTCGTTCATCACATGGCAATTTCCTAAATCAAATCATGAAAGGTTTTTAATATTGTAAGTTATTTATCCTTATATAGACTCTGTTTCTTTAAAAAAAATTCTACCATTATTATGAAAACAGTGAACATATTAATATGGGTGCTTGTTGAGAACTACCTCATGGAACAGTTCTTGATTACAAAAGTTATCAGATAAAACCCAAACCATTATTAATTGCTCTTGATGAATCATCATTCATGATGATTAAGTGTGTAATGAATCCCAATTCATGATATGTTATATTTGTAGTGAATCCATGAATCATCATATGAATTATGATTCATATGGAGAATTTAGATTCACAATGGATGATGATAGCAACATGATTTGGACTACATCTTCACTCCATAATTATGACCTTTATGAATTTAATTAGATTCACAATGCAGATTTTAGAATCACAATGGTTCATGTATCAATTAAAATAGTCGTGAAAACAATGAAGAACCAAGAAATCAACAAATCGTGAAGAGTTGTAGGAAAAGAAAACCCTAAACTATAAAATAATTACTGCATTTTTGTTCATATACGATTATTTGTGTTAAAATGAAAAATGAAAAAACAAAGGATATAAAGTAAATTAAATAAGTAAGTGTAAGAGTGGTAAATGTAACATTGTATAAGAAACACTTTGTACAAATAAACGTTTTAGAATATTTATAATATAGTGTATATATATATATATATATGAGAGAGAGATCAAATGAAAACCACTCTAATTTTGCAAACCGTGTAAACCATCGATTTCATTGGTTAAGTTAATGAAATTAGTTCATGAAATTGTGTTATATAATTCTTTTGTTAATGAAATTGTTTCATATATTTGTGTTTTTTATGTAAAAAAGAAATTGTTTCATGTATTTTTTTCATTCTGATGAAATTGTTTCATGCATTTTCTCAATCTGATGAAACTTTTTCATTTTCACATAAAAAACACAAATATATGAAACTAATTTATCAAAAAAATAATTATATAAAACAATTTATCAAGTTTTACAAATTATATATATATATATATATATATATATATAGTTACAAGCCCGCGCAATGCGGCGGGTGTAAACGCTTATTTATATCTTCCAAATTTATTTAAAAAGTTAAATAAAGGGCAAACGGGCAGTTGAAGATAGGCGTAAATTCCAATAATTTCATGCTTATAGTATAATCAAATCAAAGATAACAAATATCACTTCGCTATACGAAATTCGCTAGTTGGTGATTTATGTGAGCTATTTCAATAATTTGTTATGTGTGTTACAATGTAACTTTTTTAAAATAAAATGTATTGATGAAACGTGTTTTTAAATATATTTTAGTTGGTTTACGTATTTTTAATATGCTAAAGGTGAAAATAAAATAAAGTGTAAGGATATAAAACAATCTTATTTGTAGATATTCATGATATTTAACAGTACGGTTAAATAAAAAATATTCAATATTGGGCTTGTTCGTATACGATTATTTATGTTAACATGATAAGGGTATAAAATTAAAAATAAGAAAACAAGGGATATAAAATAAATTAAATAATTAATTGTAAGGGTGATAACGTAACATTTAATTGAATTAAGAAGTGGAACATGGAGGAGAAAATTTTGGCTTTCAAAGGTTTATAAAAAATTGTATTATAATTTTTATAATATAGTAGAGATTATAGTGATGTAATTTATAATAAGAATGAAACGTATTTTTAATATATTTTACGATTATGTATTTTTAATGTGCTAACGGTGAAAAAAAATAAAACGTATGAATATAAAACAATTTAATTCGTAGATATTCATGATATTTAATAGTACGATTAAATTAAAAAATATTCAATATTGGGCTCGTTTTGAAGGTATTGACGAGACGATTATAATAGTATAATTTATAGAAAAAGGAACGTATTTTTTCATTGTATTTTTGTTCATATATGATTATTCATGTTAATATGATAATGATATAAAATGAAAAATGAAAAAGTAAGAGATATAAAGTAAATTAAATAAGTAATTGTAAGAGTGGTAAATGTAAGTACGAGATATAAAGTGAATGTACACATTCTCTTGTAAATATCACCATATACTAAGGGGTTGTTTGTTTGTTTTTTAAAAAACTCTTAATGGCTCTTGTGGGTCCGTGTGATTGAACACGATCTTTACCAGATAATCAAACAACAAACATATATAGATTACCAACCTGTTTGGATTAATAATCAACGATTACAAGGTTGAATAAGGTTTACACTTTGAAGCTCTCTCTCTCTCTCTCTCTCTCTCTCTCTTGTTCTTGGCTTGGGTCGATGATATGATTAGATATGAGAAGTTGTGAGATAATAATATCTCATAACCTTTTATATCTAACAAACTAATATCTAAATATAATATCTAAACTAAATAATAATATCCTAAAATATCTATTACTTAGATATTTAGGAATAATACAAAATACAATAATTAAGACAATAATTAACTTTGACAATTATTACAAACTAACATTAAACTAATCTTGAGAGTGGCTTTTCACCTTTAGCTTCAGATTCCAAACTTCAGATTGGATGATCTTGAATCCAATAAATCTGAGATCTAACAATCTCCCCATTTGGATGAAGATCATTACTAAAAAGATTTAGCAATTCAGTCTTCTCTTTCAGCTCAGAAGTTGGAATCTCCTTCTCTGTCTTCAATATATGATAATCTCCAGTTTTAGCTCAGAATGCTTTAGCAAAGTATCTTCAAAGAAAATTTCTCTAAAATCAGCATGTATGTCTTCAGAATACTTTCTCTAAGCATTTGATCTCTCTCATTTCTTGGTTAGCACTTCTCCCCCTTTTTGATGAAAAGTGCAACGACTACATCAAAATCTTTCATCAAGAAATGTCTATCTTAAGGACCTTCTGATCCGTCAGTTCAAAAGATATTCATCTAGATCTTTGCAAATCCAGACAAAATAATCGTGTAACACCTGAATCAACAAATGAATCAGTTAAAATGTCTGTCAGTAACACTAAGTCACTATGTGTAACAAATACACATTGGAAAGGAGCTTTTTGATGTTCACTCCCCCAGGTCTTCCATTCAATTATCGAGACACCACAAAGGTAATTTCTATAAACGTTATGACAAAGAAACAAATTCCTTGTGTGTTCGTGCATGTGATAGAAAGAATTAAGCACTTGATGATTGCTTATAAGGCTCAATATTGTGTAAACCACTGAGACAACAATAAGTTAAACACAGACTCAATATGCACGAGTGAAGTGCGAAGGTGGGGCATATTTCCTTCTTTTCAATATCCAGATTTTCCAAATGAAAATCAGATAGCAAATGTGCTGCTTCCCCTTTGAAAATGAAACATTTTCCTTTTAAGAAGAAAATGAGTAGTTGGTGGGGTTAATCAAGAGTTGGCATGAGCTAGTTGCATGTTTCAATAATGTTCACCAAAGAAATGTGAAACACTAGAAATGTGGCTGCCCGACTCAGAAAAAGTTGGTGTAGAGTTCTGATATTCTTTTAACTCTGTTCTCACACCCTCTTTCTTTTAAACATTCAGTTTACTTCTAACCGAACTCTCTTTTTCATTATAGCTCATCACACAACACACACTCATTTCTTTTGATTTCTCACACTCAATCACTATGGATTAACCTCTTGGGTAGGAAACACTGGTTAACGTGATTCCGTAGAAGTTGTGTTAAGTTCTAGCATAATGAAATCTGATGTTTTCCTAGAAAGCATATGATGCTCAAAATGGTTTAACTATCTCAGTTAAAGCACAAAGTAGATCTTGAAAACATTTAAACGCACACTTCCAATCCATGAAATCGGTTTGAGATTCGGGAAGTGGTTTGAACTTTTAAGAACAATGTTTTCTATGATTGAAAGTTGTCCGTCTTTCAACCATATATGAGATTAAGATAAAGGATTATACCTTTGCGTGCGAACTTATATCTCATGAAGCTAAGCTTAAAGTCATAAAGATATGAACATGTAAGCGTCTCTCAAACTGCAAAAGTCTTATGTCATAGTCAAAGCAAATTTATTCACATTGAATTAAAAGACAAAAAGCAGTAAAACAATGAAAGTGCGAGTTCTGATCTGAAATAATCAGAAGTCATATCCTAACTCCTTTGACTTGTAAAACTCCCCCTAAAATCATGCACCACAAAAATTTGACATTAAAAAGGTAAATGCATAAATTAGTGAGTCTTCTCCTCAAATTAATATTGACCATCTGTCAATTTCTTCTCATACTCCCCTTTGGATCATGAACAAAATATTTGAAGTGAAGATATCATACAGAAATAAGAATGAATAAATGATGAAAAAGTATACAATTAGAAAACTTTGATAGGTAACTACTGATTATGTCTTAAGATTTAGCATACCAAGCTTAGAGACAAGAAAGGTGAACCTCTTTTCGTCTAAAGGTTTGGTAAACAAATCTGCAAGTTGATAATCAATTTTTACAAAGAAAGGTTCAATTGTTCCTTTTTTGACATTATCTTTGATAAAATGATACATGACATCTATGTGTTTGGTCTTGGTGTGCTGAACAGGATTCGCTGTTATCGCGATGGCGCTCTTTGAGTCACAGTAGATCGGGATTTTGTTGAAGTGAAAACCATAGTCGTGCAGTTGTGTTCTCATCCATAAGACCTGAGAACAACAGCTACATATTCTGCTTCGACCGTTGAAGTTTATACACAAAGTTGTTTCTTCGATGCCCAACTTACGAGTTTATCACCGAGGAACTGTATATGACCTGACGTGCTCTTCCTGTCTAGCATACAACCAGCATGATCTGCGTCTGTATATGCTGTTAGTTCAAAACTAGTATCTTTAGGATACCACAGACCAAGATCTACAGTCACCTTTAGATACCTAAAAATGCGCTTAACTGCAGACAAATGGGGTTCTTTGGGATTGGCCTGATATCTAGCACATAAGCATGTAGAGAACATTATATCTGGCCTACTAGGAGTAAGATACATCAAAGAACCTATCATCTCTCTGTAAGTCCTAACATCAACAGCCTTTCCAGAAGGATCGGTGCCGATCTTAGTACCTGGTGCCATTGGGGTACCAATCAGTTTAGAATTTTCTATTTTGAACTTCCGAAGAATATCAAGAATGTATTTTGATTGATTGATAAAAATCCCCGATGAAAATTGTTTGACTTGTAATCCGAGAAAGAAATTCATCTCTCCCATCATATTCATCTGAAATCTTGACACCATAAGGTTTGAAAAATTCTTACAATACTTAGGATTTGTAGACCCAAAAATAATATCATCCACATAGATTTGAATAAGAATGATATCGACTTTCTCCTTTTTAATAAACAAAGTGGTATCTACCGTACCTTTTGTAAAACCAGACTTGACTAAAAATTGAGATAGGACATCATACCAGGCGCGAGGAGCTTGTTTCAGTCCATAGAGTGCTTTGTCGAGAATGTAGACATGATTCGGTTTCTCTTGATTGACAAAGTCTTCTGGCTGCGAGACGTAGAATTCTTCCTTTAGAATGCCATTCAGAAAGGCGGTCTTCACGTCTATTTGAAAGACAGTGAAGTTCTTGTGAGTTGCGTAGGCCAAAAACATTCGAATTGCCTCTAAACGCGCCACAGGAGCATAAGTCTCATCGTAGTCTATTCCTTCCTCTTGTATGTATCCCTTGGCAACAAGTCTTGCTTTGTTTCTGATAATGGTACCATCTTCATCTTTCTTGATTTTGAAAACCCATTTCGTACCTATAATGGTTTTACCTTGAGGTTTGGGTACGAGTCTCCAGACTTTAAGTGCGTCGAACTGATTCAGCTCTTCTTGCATTGCAGTCACCCAGTCTGAATCGGCAAGAGCCTCAGATACGCGAGATGGCTCGATCTTGCTCAGAAAGGATTCATGCATACACATATTCATTGAAGCTGACCTAGTTTGCACCGGTTTGGTTGGATCGCCAATGATCTGGCTTATCGAGTGCTCTTTGGTCCATTTATGTTCATAAGGGAGTGGATTATATGAATATATATCAATATTATCATCTAAGAATCCACTTGTACTTTCTTCAGGTTGTTCAGGAGGAATGATGGTTGCAGTTGAAGTAGTAGGTGCAGAAGGCTCAGCAGGTACAGCGTGGTCCGTCTGTAGATCAGTCTGTACAGAACATCTTACTGATACAGCAACTTCTGTCTCTTCATTATTTGTCACAGCTTCAACTGTTGGAGTCGGCATTTGAACTGGAATTTCTTGCTGAATCGAGGAGTTGGATTCAGTAGAGATATCTGAACTGGTTGGATGAGTAGTCGTTGAGTCTTCCATCCTGTCAACCACAACAGATTTCTTCACATTAGATCCAAAAAATTCATCATAAAATAGTTCAAATAATAAATCTAAATCAGATAAATGATTAATAGACGTTGATGTTGCATCTGATTTGTTCGCTTGAGACACAGGTTCTGGATTAATTTGCCCAGAAGCTAGTACTCCGGTTATCACGGGTTCTGAACTGTGTTGTTCAGAAGCCATCTCTTCATCAAATGTGACGTTTACGCTTTCAACAACTGTTTTTTACTTCTTCAGATATACACGGAATGCAGTTGATGTAGAAGAATAACCAATAAAGATGCCTTCGTCCACCTTGGCACTGAACTTGTTCAGACTCTCTCTATCGTTTAGAGCATAACACTTACACCCAAATATATGGAAATATTTGATTGTCGGTGTTCGGTTGTTGATTAACGCATAAGGAGTCTTCTTGAATCTGCGGTGTATCATGGATCGATTCTGAGTGTAGCACGCAGTCAGGGTCGTGCATTAGGGTGTGCGGAGTGGTTCTACCGAACAGGGCCTCCGATCGCCGGGGGGCCTCGGAATATTTTTTTATTTTTTTACTTATAATAAAAATTAGTATATAAATAATTTAATGCATAAGCATTCAAAAGGTAGCTCTAGCACAATGGCAAACATGTGTTTGTAATGTGCATCCAACCAGGGTTCAAATCCCTTCCCTTGCATCTTAATTTTTTTAAATTAATCTTGTTTTCATTAAAAAAAATAGCTTTGTCTTACTATAGATATTTTAGTACACAAATTATTTAACGATTTCTTTATTTTAATTTTTTTTTGAAGATGACTTAAACATATTATTTTTTATTTCTCTTTTTACTATGATAATTAAATTAATTATATGAATGTTTTTAAAATATTTTCTATACGATTTATCCTGCAAAATTCAAATCTAAAGTTCTTATTTTATATCTTAATTTTTAATTTTGTATATTGTTTTTCTAAAATGTTTTGAGATAATAAACTTATAAAAATATTTTAATAATATACATAATATTAAAATTGTAAAAATAAAATAGTTATCCGAGTTAAATATAATTTTCTTAGAGACATTAAGGAGGTGTTTGGGATTGCTTATTTAAAATAACTTATGCTTATTTTAAAAAGTGTTTATCAACTTATGCGGTGTCAAAGTGGATTTTTTAAAAGTGTTTGGATTAGCTTATTGTGGTACCAAAACGTAATAAGCTAATAAGTTATTATTTAAAGATGTTTGAGATTGCTTATACATATAAAATAACCAAATAAGTTAATAAGTTAAAACTAAATTACTTATCAAAAATTGATTTTCAACGGTTTGACACCGCTATAAGTCATTTTAATTTTTCCTCATCTAAACACTCAAAAGTGCTTATCTCTGATGTCAAATCACAATAAGCTAAAAATCACCTCAAATAAGCAATCCTAAACACCCCCTAAATTTAGATTGTATATTTTAGAAAAAAAATTAAAATAGTTGATAGTGTGCTCTGAATAACGTTAGTTGTTTAGTTTTTTTTTAATGATATATCTTATAATTTTCTTTGAGTATTTAATAGATTTAGATTTTTTAATATTTGTCGATTTTTTTCCCTATGTTTTTTGGCAAACTTTTAATTTTTAATATATTAATTTTTAATGATGATACGTTCTTGTTGATATGGGTTTTGTAATTACCAATAATGGTTAATCAATTCTATATAAGGACAGTTGTTATTTATATCTCATTACCACTTATATACCATATTATCTCATACATCCTTAGAGACCCCTTATTCGAAGAGTTATAAAAGTTAAAACACTAACATTAATTAAAAGTTAAAAAATCAATTACAAATTTTGAATCCTCATCAACATAATAACATTAAAAATTAAAATTTAGTGTCAAAAAAGAATAAAAGATGGACAATTTAATTAAATTCAAAATTAAATTATCGGTAGATTTATTATAAGACAAATATAATATAATAAATTAAAAACACATTTGATTTTTTGTACAGGGCCTCCAAAATATCAGGAACGACCCTGCACGCAGTCGATACAGCTTCAACCCACAGAAATAGAGGTAAGTCAGATTGACTTAGCATAGTACGAGCAGCCTCGACTAGCGTACGATTTCTTATTTCGACCACTCCATTCTGTTGAGGCGTACGAGCAGCAGAGTATTGATGTGATATCCCGACCGATTCGAGATATTCTTGAATTGTTTTGTTCTTGAACTCTGTGTCGTTGTCAGTTCTGAGAAGCTTGACTGGTTTCTGCAGATTTACCTGGGTCATCTTCAGGAATGTAATGAGAACATCAGGTGTCTCATCTTTTGAACGTAAAAATTTGACCCAAGTGTATCGCGAGTAATCGTCCACGATAACTAGTATGTACTTCTTTCCGCCTAGACTTTGCGTTCGCATCGGACCGCATAAGTCCATATGCAACAACTCTAACGGAGAGCTTGTACTTGGCTCAGGCTTTGGTTTATGTGGAGCTCTCTTCATCTTTCCCTTTTCACATGCTGCACACAGGTGTTCTTTTTCATACTTCAGCTATGGAAGTCCTTTAACTAGCTTTTCACTGACCAACTTGTTTATGTACCTAAAGTTGAGGTGAGAGAGTCGTCGATGCCATAGCCAGCTTTGCTGCATCGAGGCTTTAGAGAGTAGACATACCTGCTTGTCGGTCTGGACGATTGACAAATTAATTGTGTAGAGGTCGGACTTTCGAGTGCCTACCTAGAGTTCCTTGTCATCTTCAGTGCGAACATAACACCTCTTGGCCTTGAAATTTACCTCTAAGCCTTTGTCACAGAACTGGCCTATACTGAAAAGGTTGTGTCTTAAGCCTTCAACGTAGCTCACCTTCTTAATCGTGACGTTGTCGTGTACCATATCACCATATCCCAGTATTGGTGAAAACTGGTCGTTCCCAAAGCTAATTGTCCCGCAATATTTATCTGTATAATTGAACAACATCCCTTTTTGCCCTGTCATATGCTTGGAACACCCGCTATCCAAGTACCACATATGACGGGTCTGCACAAGAGAAATTACGAAACAAGAGATTTAGGTACCCACTTGTAAATGGGTCCTACAGTGTTAGTACATGATTTTGGTACCCATTGAAATTTGGGTCCTCTTTGCTTTTGAGAATCAAATGAAGAATTAGTATGATAAGAGTGAACATGATATGTGCCAAACCAAACATCAGAATCTTGACAAGAAGTATAAACATGTTTATCATAATATGAAGACTTTCTAGCAGATAAAGATAACTGGAATAATTGTTGCATAGAGTATTTCTTGCGAGAAACGACAAGTTTTGGTTTCAAAATAGCAACATCAGCAATCAAAACATCTTTACTAGGCGTAGTCTTATTACAATCAACACTACAAAAAGATTTATCAGTCTTGTCAATCTCCTGTTTTGGTTGCCATTGAGATTTAACTCCTATCCTTTTCTTGCTCGGATCTGAAACATTTGAAACTATTGAGTTAGAATTGTGAGTTTCAAACGAATGCTTCTTCGTTGGCTTACCAGTAGTGATCGGTTTCTGTGAATGCTGAGATTTCTTCTTACCTTTAGCATTCTTAGTTTTCACAGAAACTGTTTTATCAACTTTCGTTGATGATTTGCCTTTAGCAAACATACTGGATTTTCCCAAGGATTTCACAACAAAAGATGAATGATTAGGAAGTTTGGCACTAAAATCAAATTGATCAAAACAATCATCCAAACCACCGTCAGAGTTTAGAAAATCATACCCTCCATCAGTTGAACCAAACATGTCATCAGATTTTGAAGCCTTTGATGATTTAGAAAGAACAATACTCTTAAGCACAGTTGAAAAAACTTTTTGTTCAATATCAATCAAAAGTCTTTCATCTGTTAAACATGTCTCAAGTTCAGAAATTTTACTTTCCAAAACGAGAGGAGTGACGTAAATTTTACCTTTAATAGGCTTCACCTCCATTTCTTTTTACAGAATAACTCTGAAAAAAGTCATTTAAAAGAGATTTTGATTGAACATCATTATAACTATTATTCAGCTTCGCATAAGGAAATGGAAGTTGAACATTAGATGTGTTCTTTCGTTTTTCTTTTTCCTTGGCTTCATCTTCTTTAGAAAGTCCAGTCCAGAAAACTTTAAGCTCAGGGAATCGTCGAGCTAGTTTCAAAAATGTAAAATCATAAAGTGCAGGCACTTCAGATTTACCCTTTTTAAGGTAATTAGGGTTCTCATAACCAAGTCCCCAACTCTCTATTTCCTCTTTGGGTTTGTTTAGATGAATGGTTTGTTCAGTTTGACCCAATTTGTATAACTTCTCTTCCAATGCTTTTAATTTTGCAAGTAAAGAAATGTTTTCTTTGGAACACGAAGAATACATTTTCGTAAGCTCTTTGAAATCAAACTCACTCTTTCTCAATTTAGTCTTTGTTTCAGCAACCTCTTTAAGAATTATGGTCTGCTCTTTTGCACTGGTGTCAATGTTTTTATGTAAAACCTCAATCAATACTTTTTTCCCAACAATATCATCGCTAAGTTTCTGTATTGATTGGTCTTTTTCTTTAATGACACCCTTTTCAAGCTTAATTTTATACTCTAATTCTTGGAGTTTTGTCATCATGGCATGCATTTGATTTAAGAAATCTGATTCAGTTAAATCACATACCTCTTCATTGTCATCTTCATCGGAAACAGCTTCAGCTTCTATTTCCATCTTGCCCATGAAACATAGATGCACTGTCTCGTCCTTCTCTTCATTCTCATCTTCCTGGTCTGAATGATCTAGCCAGTACTCATCTTCTGCCATTAATGCCTTTCCAGCCTCCTGTTGCTTGGCTAGAAGCATTTTATTCTTGTAGTAGTCTGAGTTTCTGACTTTGGGTCTTCGACAGTCTTTGGCAAAATGTCCAGGTCTACCACAGTTGTAGCACGTTGGAGGTTCTGGATGTTTGATCTCTTCTGCTTTATACCTTCTCTCTTCTCTCTTCTCTCTTCTGGATTCCTCTCCTCTAACCTCTTTCCTTCAAATCTCTCCTTGTGAATATAGTTGCTCGGACCAGATGTATACCTCTGACTGTTTGAGCTCGGCTTTGTGTAGAACTTCTTTTGAAAATGTAACATCCTAAAAATTGGGGTTAATTTAAAATTTGAAAATTCGGCTATATAACGTCCGTAAATGGAAGAAACCAATCTACCCAAAGGGAAGATCCAACGACCTGTAAGATAAAAGTGTAACAATCTAACCCAAAGTACGTCAACCCAATACGGGGACCAAGTATGGCTATTACAACCCAAAAAAACAAATGAAGAATATAATTCGACAACCTAGTAATCTAACTTGTATAAGCAAGATTAATGTTGGGTGTCGCTATCCTCCTAAAAGGTACGATCTCTATATACTTCAAATATTGGTCACTAAGTCATCAAAAAGACCACTCTCGACCCCAAGGTCGTCCGCTTAATCCCGACGTGTCCCACCGCTAGAGTGACCTGCCATACATGACAACCAAACAAGTGTTAGGCTAGAGCCTAGGGAGAATATATATATATATATATATAAGCAAAGAAAATGATTTAAACCATAAACCCGATTGCAGTCATGTAGCCGGTCTAGCCGTGAGCTAAGCCAAAACAAATCCAATAAACCATTAGCATTCAGTAAATACTGACAACAGTTCCAAAACCACATAACGAGCATCAACTACTCCAAGTCTATAGCTCGAAAACATCAAGTCAACCACTCCAGGTCTATTTTTGAGAGTTCCCAAAACAGGGCAACTCAAGCACAATGGGATTACACCTTACTGTCCATGGGACGCTGCCCGACCGTATAGGCCCACACCCTACATACCATGGAGCCCGATGCCTATCCCGTGCCAAGGGTAACCAAATGTCCGGACAAGACATTGGGTTACCGTGCCTATGGATCCATTGTAGGGATGGGAATGAGACCCACCCCATTGGGGAACCCGATGTACCTGCCCCGACGGGGACGGGGATTCCCCGCAAAACCGGGGATCGGGGATGGGGACGGGGATCCCCGAAAGCTATAAACCGGGGATGGGGACGGGGACGGGGACGGGTAACGTGATCCCCGCCCCGCCCCGTCCCCGCATATTAAATATATTATATAATTATCACTAAATATTATGTATATTTATTACTAAATATATTGTATGTCTATTTCGAAATATATTATTTATAAAGATTTAGATATAACTTTCATATTTAGAATAGTATTTTGATATTTTTTGTTACATTTTTTTTACTTGTGTTACTTTTTTAGATAAAAAAAATGGAGAGTCGAAAGCGTTTGATCAAATAATTACGTATGACGTTGTGACTTTGTTCACATCAATATTTGGTAGTACGTAGGAACATATTTTGGAAATATGTGAGATTTAGACATCGACTATTATCGATCGAATATATATAGCGCTCAATACATTTCATTTAAAATATATCAAATAAGGGGGAAAAATCCCTGATTACCCGTTGGGGATCCCCGTTCCCCGGTGGGGACGGGGATGGGGATGTGTTCATATTCCCCGGCGGGGACGGGGACGGGGATGGGGATAGAAATTAGGATCGGGGACGGGGACGGGGATTGGGGTCCCCGCCCCATCCCCGCCCCATTACCATCCCTAATCCATTGCACTAAACCAAAACCCAACTTACCATTATAACCATATACAATCATGCATATACTTCATGAGACCAATTTCCAAACATATGAGCTACTAACATGGCTCATCTCACCCTTGTTAGGAAACTTCATAAACGTACTCCCACCAATGACAATGCCATAGTTTCTTTTCAAGAGCCATTGTGCCCAATAATTAATCAAATATTCCCAAAACCCTAGTTTTCTCTTCATGTGATATCAATACCCCAAATAACAAATATTAGTTAACAAATGATTGAGTAAATGTGAACACCATTACTTTCTTTAACATATCATCCCATAAAACTTGTTTAGTCAAATAACCATAGTATCTTCAAAACAAAGCGAAATATATTGTAATAATTTTTACTACTGCTTATAACAAAGCAGATTGTTTCCGTCCTTGAAGTTTTTGTTCTCAATGTATTGTTTCGAAGGAATATATATATATATATATATATATATATATATATATATATATATGTGATTGTTTTAATTCACCTCCGAATGCGTTCTAGCTTCTCAGCAATTGGCTGCGTCGATCAGTGTGTGTATGTGTGGTACTGGTTATGGGAATATTGACGTGGTTTCGCTGTTATTATGACAAGTTGAACATTGACATGATTTTGTGTTCGTGATTGTAGACTGTAGAATTTGGTTTGGTTATTTTTTTAATTTTAGGATCGTTAATATTGATTTTGTTTTGTGTTTTGTTTAAGGGGGAATTATTTCATGTGGATCATTCTTGATTTTACAATGTAAATTTGGTGTTGCCCCTTTTTAATAAATTTTTTTTGTCGTTATTCATTCGCCCGGTCTTCCATCGATTGATATGAATATTTGTCCATATTGCATGTTTAAACCAATTTTTTTATCACTTTCTATAATCTATTAGAGTAATCATATTGGTTTTGATATATATCTGTAGATGAAAAGCGATTCAGAATTGAAGAATCGCCGGGTGGGAAGAAGTTTTATGCTCCTTATATTGATGAAGTCATTACACCCAAGATTGGTGATTTCTTTGATACAGTGGAGATGGGGGAGAAAATGTATAGGAAATATGCGGAGGTGGCAGAATTTGATATTCGGTTGTCCAATAAGAAGAAGAATGTTGATGGTAATATTACTGCCAGGTTTTTTGTTTGCAGTAAGCAGGGTATCCCCGCTGAAAAGACATATGATTCGTTAGGTGTAAAAGGG
The DNA here is from genome assembly GCA_023525745.1 of Arctium lappa. Classification (NCBI taxonomy): domain Eukaryota; kingdom Viridiplantae; phylum Streptophyta; class Magnoliopsida; order Asterales; family Asteraceae; genus Arctium; species Arctium lappa. Next base: position 10,735,860 of record CM042056.1, on the reverse strand, counting down.
TGTGGTCGACGTCAAAGGAATTCTAACCTTAAGAGGTGTGGGTGTTTAGCATGTTTGAAAATTCATTATGTTAAGGAGAGATCACGGTTTGAGGTTTACAAATTTGTCATGAAACATAATCACTTACTATTTGATTGAGATGAGATGTCGTTATCTCGGGCGGAGCGTGGGTTGACATTTTCGGATCAGTTGAGCGTTTATCATGCTTCTACATCAAAAGTTGGTATAGCTAAATCCCATAGGATGCGTAATGTTATGAAGGGTTATTTGGGTGAGTCTGGAGGAACTGTTAGAGACTACCAAATTTTTAAGCTGGACATGGTGACATTTTTCGGGAATAAGTGTAATAATCGCATTCAATATGAAGATTGAGAGTTGGGTGTTTGATCGTAAATAAATCCAAGTGGAGGGACTAGTTTGTAAAATAGCAAGAATAAGGTTATAAACCTATAGGCCTCATCCTCTACCCCCATTTTTTCTAAAAGAGGCGGCTGAGAGAAAGGGTTTTTGGCATGATGGGGAAAAGCTGGAGAAGAAGGAGAAGTTCTTGGGAAATCGAGCCTACACCTAGAATTTAAGGTAAGCTTCTTATCCAAATCTTATTTTTTGTTGAAAAGGTTGGATTTAGTTTTTGTGAGATTGAACCTGGTAAGAAATGGGAGGTTCCTTGGAATCGCCCATAGGTTTTGATTTAGATCGAGTTCTCTCAAAACCCTTGAGAAGTTAATTTGTTTCATTTTTTGGTTTTTGGTTTGTACAATTATTGGATGAATGCGGAATCGATCCTCCTTCGATCGAGATTTTAGGGTCGCGACCGTTTTGCGTCGAACCAGCGTCGACTGGATTAGGCGTCGCTGTAGGCCGAGGGGTAAACCCGGGAAGCCTCCAAGTCGGGGGTGACCCGGGGAAGCCTCCAAGTCGGGGCGACCCGGGGTTTCCGAGAGACGAGTTAGGAGAGGACCCGAGCTATGACCCTGGGAGACGGGGGAACCCGGGGGGGTTATGATCCCGGGAGACAGGAGGTTGGAACCCGGGCGTGAACCCCGGGAATCGGGGCGCCCGGGAGATGTGCAACCCGGGAGGCGGGTGTACCGGGGCAGACCGGGAGTCAGACCTCGGGTAGAGTCTAGGTCGGGGTTTGGTTGGGTTCTTTTCTATCTTCGCCTAAAACCTGTAATGTGTTTAGGTGGGCAATTTAAGAGTGGGAGCGTGCGCTAGAGAGTGTAAAGAAGCCTTCGCCAATCAGGTGAGTTTTCTAACTAAACACATTCCACGTTAAAGTGGTTAAAGATATGCGAAAGTTTATTTTAAAGCAATTTATTATTATGCGATTTTTATACATGCGAGATTCACTATCAACTTTATTATACTTTTCGTTGATTGGTTAAATGTATGCATACATTATTGTGAGCAAATACGACCAAAGTCTGGGGGTATGTCCCGCCTGAACTCATACCGGGGGGGGTGTTTCGTCCATGCCAATGGGGAGTGTGTCCCAGTTAAGGCAGTATGAGTCAGACACGCTGTCACCTTTGGGTGACGGTAGTGTGTGTCAGAAGCATGGTTGCAAGTGTTAAATTGTTTATAACTGAATTGGTTTATGTTTTTTAAATCTTTTCTATATTTCTGTTGTTGAGCTGTTGTTTGAGGATACTCACTAGACCTTCGGTCTAACCCTCGCCCTTTCAAAACTAAAAACCTTTTCAGGCAGGCGTAAGGTAGGAGGAGCGGGCAAGGGTAAGAAGAAGGTGTGGGTCGGAGCTGGGTTAGAAGGCGTCCATTTTAGTTTTAGTTCCTTTTATTCTCAGTTGTGTAATAGGTTATCGTTCTGTAAACCTTTAATGTTAGATGTTGTTTTGGGTCGTTTGGCGTTGTTAATTATTAAAGTTAGTTATGCTTTATGTCGTGAGTTTGGGTTGTTATAATTGGTATCAGAGCCATAGTTTAAGGGATTTAGGTGGCCGGATGGGCCTAAACTTAAACTATGGAGTAGGGGGACACGACTGAGATTTAGAAAGCCTTTAAGGAAGACCTTGTTCATCGAGAGTCGTTATAACGATAGTGAGGACTCTCATGTAAGGTAAATTCAAAATTACATCTGGCCAATTCCATTATGAATTTACAGGTGCATGGGCATACTCGATTACTATTGTTGAGATAAACGATGGGTGTAGTTTTGGGTAGTGAGTCATATCATTGAAATGATAGCGTTGGTCTGGCGTATGATAGCGTTGGTCTGGCGTGCTGGATGAGCTCGCTTATGATTTTGAGGTTAATACCGTTTGGGATGAGTATTATACGGGATGTAGATATTTTGTTTTGAGAAAGGACCTCTTGGGTCCATAATGAAAAGAATAACGATTGGAGGTGATCTTGTCGCTTCAAGTGAGTTTCCGGTTTATTAGTTGTTATGTCGTTCAGTGGGAATCAGGAGAGTGTTAACCCATGAATCAAATGAGAGAAATGGGGCTTTTGAAGCTGTAGTTAATTGAAGGGTGGTTAAGAGACGATATCAGTGTTGACTGATAAAATGTAGTGAGGATCAGATGGAAATGAGCTATTGTTAGTAAGTTTATTTGGGGTCAAAGTGAGGACGGATTATTTGCGAATTAATAGTCGCGATGGTAACTGGTAGTTAGACATCCAAGGATGTTGGGAAGCGTTGGTACCGGAGGTGGTGGCAAATGTGAGGACCTTGACTGGTTGGTCAGAAGTAGGGAGTATGGGATAAATTAAAGTGAGTGCAAACAGTTGACCTTGTTAGAGTAAATAAACTTCAATGTCAAGTGAGTCTCATGCATTGGGTTTCAAACAAATTGCTGGAGTCCTTCATATAATTCATATCAGATATCTTGGCGTGTGTGTGACTTGCGAGGTATTCATTTTAAAAACATGGCAATGCGTGTAAACGTGTGTTTGTATTGAAAGGACAAGTTTATTGCGTTGAGTGACAAATTTCAATTTTGGTGTGGGAGAATTATTTTATCTCTTTATAAATGAGTTAACTTTTGTTGTGAAAATCATAACAACGTATGATCACATGATTTTATAAGTGAATTTGGTACAGACACGTGTTGTCATATCAATGAGGGTGAGAGTCGTCTGACTCGCTCAGTGTAAGCAATTTTGTAGTACTTTTTATAAATCGCATGGATAATGTTCAGTGAAAATAAGTTCAATTGTGCCAACATCGATTTTGGGGTGGGGTGAGGCGTAATTTGTCGTGGAGTTGAGAATGAACGATCCTCGAGATCGTTGTGCATGGTTAATCAATGATGTCGGTGTAGTGTTGTGTACACTCAAGCTTGTTTCATAATGTGGTACATACTAAATTTTCAAATGTGTCAAAAGTTTAAATTTATGAACTCTAGGTCGTGAGGAAGGTTTTGAGAGTGAAAGTGGGGAGTTCAAGCAATGGGTGGTCGACCCATGACTTTGGTATTCCTTTTAAGGAAGGGTGGTGAACAGCGGAGGTAGTTAGTGGAGGCCTTGACCTTTGATGTGGATGTCGGCATATGGTTGTGTCTGGGGTGGAATTCGAAGTCGTTAAGATATTTTTTATCGCAGTAAGTTGTTGTATTGGAAGAGGTAGGTTCCAATGGGAATCTTTGTTGGTCGTAGACATGGTTGAAGTATCACCATGTCGATTATTGATGTTGAAGCCAATGACCATTTTTGAGGTTAATGACGAGACGCTGAATAGGAAGAAGTAGTTATGGATGGTTTCATTGAGTTTTCGTGAGGAAGCAAAGAGTTATTCGGAAAAAGGTGTGTACTTGGCGTGATGTTGAACCACCTTGTGTGAGTATTACGAAAATGGAAGACCGTTTGTTCGGTCAGGTGATTTTTTTTTTCGATAAGGTTTTGATGGTTTATGTAGGAGTCAAGTTTATATATAGCACAACTTGTAACACCCTCAAATTTGGAAAGAGCAACTAAATTAAAATTTTCAATAATGCCTCAAAATAGATAAGATCACTTACAACAAGTTTATACTTTGAAATATTAAACTAGGTCTAACCATCAACGAATGTAAATAAATTCTTCTACAAAGACTAGTTAGAGGTCGGGTGTTACTAAAACCCAAATATAAGTTGCTATTCCCAAGACAAGGCAAAACACTTCACCAAACTACTCACCCTCGAGCATACGTCTAACACCTCTCTCTCTCTCTCCAAGGTGTCACTAGAACCAATCCCCAAACGAACCTGTTGCACACGCCTACAAATAAAAAAGGTTAGGCTAACGCCTAGTGAGTTCAAGAGTTTTATATGAATAAATAAATCTTTTAAAAGGAATAACCTCCATTTAAAACTACGTTCTTTCCGATAGCTTACTTTAAACCCGAAGACAACTCTTTCCCAATATCATGCTTTTTCGAAAACAAACATCTTGTTACAAAAATTCTTTATAAATGATACAACCCACACTTACTCGATACAAGGGTAGGGATTAGCTCCCTATTTAAGAAACGTAAGTAAAACGTTGAACACCCTACACAAGAATGAAACATGACACTCCACCCATAAGTCCTCGTTAAAAATCCATGTATGCCATACGATAGAAAATCATGGACACTAGGCCCAATACTCACACGAACATAAACGAAAGAAATCTAACTACCAAAACAAGGGGTTGACATAATTCATTCAAACCTTAATATACGAGGAGGAAGATCCAATATTAAGGCCCTCATTCACTGTCGACCATAAAGAACCAATGACAATAAAATAAGACATCCTGATATTTAAAATATTGATAGCCGACAACGGGGGAGACCCGTATCCGTTGAGAGTGGAGGAAACACCAAAGTATGCCACCCAAGCAACGTTAATCGCATGACACCTCCCGACATCATAGCCAGGTGTCCCTACGACTTCTTTAACAAGTGTCACCCCAAGTCAGTTGACCTTGATGAACATTCCGAAGAACTCCATCCCGAAGGCCCGACACACTTAAAGACTACCTCTCAGGCATTACTTCAAGTGACGAAGGTCCTAGCGCCTACTTCCCCGGTAGCACTAACAGACTCAACCCTCCTAGCGATCACTTGTAAAGTTTCCGGTCATAAAACATGGGCACCGGAGTTAAACCCCGCAATACCCAATTGACCATCCCAAAACAGACTGACTTACGTGCATATGGATCCAATGCAACATAGTCTAACCTTACCGGACTACACATGAATGACCAAAGCACTCGAGCCCGTAACCAACCTGAATACGCAACACAACGCATTAGTACGTACGTCATAACAGGACTCTACATTGAGCCATATAAAACCGGACAAGTATCCTCAAGACTCCTTTAAAACGACATCGAGCCAAAATACTCAAAACCTCTTTTTGACCAATGATTAACGCTTTTCAAAAGAGTACGCACTTGACTCACTTCATGCAGACACACACCCAAAATACGTGTGCAAACTTCAATGCAGTTTAAATTGGAACAAATTACTTTCCAAATGTTTGTATGCCATTTACTTCTTCAAGACGACCCATAACACGAGATTACACAATTCTCCAAAACAAACACTAAGATGCCTTTTTAACCAAATAATCTTATTTGTGCAATAAATCACCAAACACACTCATTTATGACTCATTTATCAAAATGCCCAAAAATCCCCAATATGGGTGTTTTACAAGGTTTATAAAACCAAACTTCTCAAATAACCAACACCCATCAAGTAACTCCACAAATGATAATTTCATATTAAACACATAAATACTTTAAAATAAACATTTTGGCATTTACAACGTTATCACAAATCAACTTGAACTCACCTTGCTAGATTTAGGCTAAATCTAGATTTTACCCCACTTTGAGCTTCCTTGAAGAAGCTTGAATCCTTAAGCCAAAACCTTCAAAAACCTAGATCCATAAATTTCAACCATAAATAAACATATTCAGCCATAGAGAATCATTCCCCAAACATTTTACTTCAAAAATCCCAAACTTGGCCAAAACCCTAATTTTGACCTAATTTCTCCAAAATCATCAAACCCAAAACTTAAGAAACCAAACACTAGGAAAAATCATCAATAAGGCATTTTCATCTTACATAAAGGTTTAGAGGAGGGAGAGATGAACTTACCAAGTAGGTTTTGAGTAAAAGCCTATAAAACTTAGAGAATATCTTGGTGAAGGAGGTAAGTTGAAGACTTCTTAACTCTTGTATCCAAATCCTCACTAAGATGTGAAGAATTCCTTCATATGACATAGAAATATACCTTGGAGGCTCAAAACTCGATTTTTAGGGTTAGGGTTCGGTTTATGAGAGGAAAGAGTGAAATGGGGGAAGGTTGAAATGGAAGAAGGCTGGAAATTGCGATTTTATGCAGTTCTGCACCTGTCGACGATAATGACATGCGACTATGCCCTTGGCATAGTCACCGGGCATAGTCGCCCGAAGTAGGAAACCCGCGGTACACTTCCCGCGACAATGCCCCGCGAGAGTGACATCATGTCACAATCGCGGGCATAGTCGCCCAGTCCACACCCTTCTCGGTACAGGGGCTCCGATTGTGCCCCGCGAGAGTGACCTCTGTCACCATCGCGGGCACAGTCGCCCAGGGTATGACGAGGGTTAAAAATCCGACTTTTTGACCCAACGTGCTCTCAATCCGAAACCTAAAATCCACAAACACCACTTGGATAAGATTTATAATCATGGCTTAACCCGATAAGCGTAAATTAAAGGTTCGCCAAAATCACAGATGTTACTCAACTAGAGGGGTTGCGCTTCAAACATTTAAGTTTACGGGGTAGTACATTTCATCTTTCAGGCTGCCGGAATTTGTTTCTAGCAGGTCGCGATTGAGCCGACAAGGAGCAATATCTTGATGAGTGGTTTAGAGGATCATGATTTTGCGTCTTATCCAGATTCGAGGAAGACTGTAACACCCTCAAATCCGAAAATAGCAACTAATTTAAAATTTTCTAAATACACCAATAAATGAATCATCTACAACCACAATTTAAGATTTAACCTCAATACAAACATTCATTCTATACAAAAGTCTATGATAAGAACGAGTGCTACTAAACCGCATAATAGTCACTATCTCCAAATTGTGGAAGACTTCACCAACTACTTACATTTGCACAAAGCTAAAGCTCAACTCTTCATAGCTGCTAGAACCAAACCCCAATTGGAACCTGGTGCACATGCCGACAAATAAAAAGGTTAGGCTTAACGCCTAGTGAGCTCAAGAGTTTTCAACATGAATAAGATCTCCTTGAAAAGAGGTAATGCAGTTTAAATCATAAGCTTTCAAGATGGAATGTTTGAACATGAAAATGACTCTTTTTCCAATAATATGCATTTTAGGCAAAGAACACCAATTTAAACGTTTTTCCAATCCGAACTACTTCAAGGACGAAGATACCAACATACAACGTTCTTTCGTAAATTAAACTAAACCCAAGACTCGCTCTAAATGAATATAGAAATCAAACTCCCAACTGAAGAAAAGCGGATAAAACTTTATATCCAACTGAAGAAAAACAGATAAAACTTTATATCCCAAAACACCCAAAACACGGGTGGGGTGTAATATTCAACCCATAAATCATGGATAAAAATCCATTTATATAAAACGTCACCAAAAATTAGGATAATAAAACTCAATACCCAAAGTAACACTTTTCAGTGACGGGGGAGACCCGATTCCATAAAATGTGACGGTACACAAAGTAAGCCCATTTTATGTTGTTATGACTAGTCATATAAACAGAAGTACACGCAAGGGATGTTAGGCTCTGTGGCTTTAAACATACACCCACGGGATATCAAGTTCAACCGCGAAAGGTCCTTACGTTGAGTCCCTCATCCAATATCGTAGTACTTAGCACGTAGGACTTATAGCCCAATCTGATGCCTAAACGTGCCTCGGTGTGGAAAACTAATGTTCCATCACTGGACATAAAGATTCCAAGCGCAAGGGATGTCAGGGTCTGTGGCTTTAAACATACACCCACGGGATATCAAGTTCAACCGCGAACGGTCCTTACGTTGAGTCCCTCATCCAATATCGCAACCAAAGCTCTAAGTCGAGCTACCAAAATTGGACAATTTTCCTAAAACCAAATAAAAATAAAAATACCAAGCCGCAGGCTTAGCAACCCAACCCATTGACTCATTGATAAATGAAATAAAATATAATAAAACGCACTCGACCAACGGATATGCAAACACAACGACTAAAAGTGTGATTAACCCAAACCTCCCCATTAGTTGAAACAAATCGTTTTCCCAAAGGACTCATTTTCCTTACTTACCAAAATGACTCATAAACCCAAATGGTATGCATTTTCCAACGATTTATGAAATCAGTTGCACCAAAAGGACAATTACTTAAAATGACCCCCAATTAAGCATTTAGTAAAAAAAACATATTAACATGGGTTGAGTATCAAAATGTCCAAAATCCCAAAGATGGGTGTTATATAAGTTTGTAAAGTTAAACACTTCCAAAATAACCAAACTTATCGGCAGTTAACAATTTCATGTAAGAATGAAAATACTTTAAAATAAATATTTTGGCATGTACAACGTTTTCGAAAGTCAACTTGAACTCACCTTGCTAGGTTAAGTTTGATAACACTACTTTATGGTGTTATTTTTATATCATTAACCGGGTAAAAGTGCTTAATTCCAAGTGAAATTAGCGGAGTTTTATAATTTAAATCAAGTGTTTCAGGATTATGCATCATGTTATGAGATAGCCAAGAATGAAGGTGAAAAGTACTTTTCCGAACGATAATCGAGCATAACGTACGTCAAGTTCCAAGCCCGAGAAATGGTCGGTGAAAAAGTGAAGTTAAGAAGAAAAATCAATTTCAAAAGTGGGCCAAAATCAGTGGCTGAAGTACCTTGTTATGTGGGTTGCTGAAGTTGAACCCACGGAGCAACCTACCAGAATGAAAATTAGGGTACCTTGTTATGTGGGTTGCTGAAGCTGAACTCACGGATCAACCCACGAGAATGGTGTTGGACGTTTTTTATACATATCTCTTAGGGTTTTGAAGGACTTATCATTCTATTCTCAATTGGGCGACAAGAGGAAGCAAGGGGGCAATCTTTGGGCCATTTTTACAAGAAGAAAACACCGCATTGAAGCTAGGAAACATCTTGGGAAGCGATTCTTACACGACTTTCTTTCGATTCTTCGTCGGTATCACATAATCAAAAGGGAGTTTTTCAATCTTTGATTCTTCGAGAGATTTTTCTTAGATCTATGACTACTTCTACTACTTTCTTGTTTAATACCCCCGACATGAACTAATCTTTAGATGTTGGGGGTTGGTTTGATTATGGTTTAAGCTTGTGAACATGTGATTGGGAGTTTTTATCAGTTTTTCCTAACTAATGAAGCATATGATTTGGGTTTTAATGCTTTTGTGAGTCTGATCAACTTTCATCTGATTTGTTCGTTATAAATTAAGTTCGAGAGAATTAATTGTTAACAAGAACTAGAATTATATGCCTAAGGTGAGAAATTGGATAGAGATATACCAACTAAACCTTAGTATCATAATAATCTGGAACTTAATGTGTTTTGAATTCATGTGTTAAGATCGAGAGATGAGACTTGTGCTTTCAAAATAAAATTCGTTGTTGCTTGAGAAAGAACAACGGTGATTTCACATATTAGATTTTCATTAAAGGGTTTAACTGATAATTGCTTTCAAGAATATTGTTCATTAGTGAAAAACATAGGATTTCCAACCCTCAACTATTTGTCTCCATAAGAGTTTCCAAAGTTGTTACTTTTGAATAGTGTGTTATTTTATTTTATTTTATTGTTATCAGTAATCAGTTAATTATTCATAAAAATTCAACCTTATTGACCGTTCAGTTAATAGTGAATATAGTCATTGTGATACTCAGTTCCTAGTTCCCTTGGTTCGATACTCGTACTTCTAAGTGCATATTACTTGATTCAACCCGTCCACTTGCGGACAGATTAGGGGGTGTAAACCCGCCTATCAAAGTTAAACCTAGGTTTCAATCCCTAACCACTGGCCCTCAAAAGCATAGATCTCACCCAAAGCTTTCCGAAGGAATCCATTCCAACTCTTCAACTCAAGCTTCCAAAACCTAGATCCACACATCTACATGATTACCTTCACCACACAAGTCATCAAAATCAAACCCAAGATGAAGGATGAAAGGGAAAAGGATGAAAGGGAAAAGAATGAAATCATCAAACCCTAGCTTAACATCGAGAGAGATGAGGAGCTTACCACCACAAAATACCCTTGGATCTTCCAATAGACTCCAAATCTCTTGCTATATCAATGAAGAGCTCTTAAAAACGAAACCATGGCAACTTGAATCACCAAAATCGAAGTTGTGATGAAGAAGATATGAAGAAATGAAGTTTGGTGGCTGAAAATCGGGTTTTAAGATCGACCAGGGGGTTTCGCGACTTACCTCGCGACCTTAAGTCGCGGCATAAGTCGCCCGCTTCCACTGGTTTTCTTCTCGTTCACTGTTTTGGACGTAACTTCTTCGTTATAGCTCCGATTTCGCTCTGGAAAGAACCGTTGGACTTGTAATTGAATCGTCCATCCATCAAGACTATAAAATCTAGGATTCAAGTCCAAAATCCCATATCTTATTTTTCCCTTAAAACACCGATTTATGTATTAACTTGAAACGACACCTTTTCGAAATCGGGGTGTTACAAAGACAAGGTCGTGAAAATGCCTTGAATTCAGATATGGGGGTTATGATCAGTATGAAGAGGACGATATATGTATGTGTACAAAGTGGTCGCGAAGATTTTGACTGTGTTGTGGCGAGGTGGTAGGGTGATGGTTGTATCGATGAGTTGGTGATTTTTTATGCCATAAGTAGACGTGCCAGTCATTGAGGTGGTAAGGAGCTTCTTTGAGGTTAGGTAGTAGGCTTGTGTTCTGGTGAAGGATGAGTGTCCTTGTCCGGAGATTTCTGGGGAACGATTTGTAAGTGGCAAGTATATTGTTGGGATGTGTGGAGGTTTAGTTTATATCGGGGTATTACTGAGTTGAGGATAATTTTTCGAATGATAGTTGGTGGTTATTAAGAGAGGAACCATGTGCTTTGGGTTGCGGCGAGTTTGGTCGGGTTTATCTTAAACCCCTAGAATGTTGATGGAAGTGTCGAACTGCTTAGTTCAGGATGTTGTGTAGTAGATAGGAAAATTTGTGAGCATGTCAAAGTATTCTTTGGGTGTGAAGGGATTCTAGCAGATTGGGCAATCATGTTTGGAGAGCGAGAATTGTGCGGTGCTTTTCGAGTAGTCAGTAATGTTTTGGAAGAGCTTGGTTGACTATCTCGCATAAGAATTGTGAGCAATCGATTGACTAAGTATAGTAATGTAAATGTGTTTTCGACACATTTAAGGATCATCGAGGAATAAAGTAAACAATGTTAGGTGAGCAGTGTTTCATGAAACGAGAAGAGAGTGAAGATATTATGTTGGAAATAGGGGTAATCTGAGAGTATGAAGTTCGGAAAGTGGTACAAAAATGTGGAATTATGCTTCCAGATTTGTCGTTAGTAAGTTTATGAACCCCTAGTGTGGGTGTGAGAAAGCGATTATGGCGTACGTTGCGGTTTGGGTGTTGAGTAATCTAAATCGTGCGGTTGGCCTAAAGCTTGCACTGCTAATCAGTGAGTCGGTCTTTAAAAGTGGGTTTGAAGTCTTCGAGAAGGAAGGGAAGAAGTGGTTGGATGTAGTACTCAGAGGGAAGGACCATAGTGTCAGATTTGGTATTGCATGGAAAGGATTCCAAGTGAGTCGGTCGCCCAGTGTTAAACTTTCTTGTAACACCCCGGATTTCCGTTGTGTAATCTTGCTATTCTTATGTTAAGCTTTTGTCGTTAGTTCCGTGTTTGGTTGGTTGTCGTTTTGGATTTTGTGAAGTTTGGGGAGAAACAGTGAGCTAAGCGAGTTACACCGCGACTAGAGGTCGCGGCACAACCCGCGTAACCCTCTGTTAGATATAAGATTGTGGAACTACGCGAGTTGCACCGCGACTAGAGGTCACGACACAACCCGCGAAACCCACTGGATGATTAGGGTTTTTGGGACACGGGCGAGTTATGCCGCGAGTTGAAGTCGCGGCATAACCCGCGTGGTTGCTTGGACCGTCTTAAGGGTTCAGTTTCCAAAGATCTCATTATCTTAAAATTTAAAATATATTTTCTCTCTCTAATTCTTTTTCTCTCTTTTCATCTTTCGATCTTCGAAGTCTCGTTTGGTTGCTAGTTTTCGGTGTTTCTAGCAAGGGGTCGGTGTTTTAAGCTTCACCTCTTCGTCGTGATCGTTATCTGGTTTTCCGGGTTTTATTCCAAAAACCTACCGGTGAGTTCCTACTACCATTTTACAAACTTTATACATGTCAAACTCTTATTTGCGAAATCTGAAGTATTTCTACGGTATGATTTTATGTTCTCTACATTTTGATGTAAATGAAGTTTTTGGTGATTTTCGGGGTTCCCGATCAGTTTTGACTAAAATGACGGGTTCCGCCTTATCAAAAGTAAAGTGATGTTTTACTTGCCCATGTTGGTGGCTTATCGAAAGATTGTATATAAACTGATTTTATGATTATCTTTCTTACCAGCAGTTGGTCTGGGAAATAGCATTTTGAGTTATAAATGTGTTGATAGCTAAATATTTAGCTTTGTTGGTCACATGAAATATTGTGACAAGTCCTGACTGTACTAGTGGATCCCTAGGTATCGAGTCGACTTATGGTTGGGAAGGATATGCCTCTTTCGTTGTTATGGCTGGGAAGGATATGCCCCTTCCGTTGTAGTTAGCTACATTTGATCCTCGGGGGCAACTTAGGTACGGTTATGTGAGACCCGATCCTAGCCATGGTTCAGATGTAGTCTAATGAACGAGTATGACATGGTTCCTTGGGGGCCCTCCCTCACATCGTAGTACGGACTGAAGAGTTCGTGGCCATGGTTCCATGTATTTAGCTCATAACTCGGATTTGGTGGTCTACTTTGTGTTACACCACAATCCTTGGTAAAATGGTCATTTTGTCATCATTTAATGAGTTTTGGACCGAAAAGGCCCGGTTGTGGCAAAATGTTATCTTTATGAACTAAACCTTTTTGAAAAGATTTTCTTATGATACTGATGTTTATATCTTTTGAGCTTTATAAACTGTATGTTCTCGCCAGACTTTAAAGTCTGACACTTTTTCTCAAATGATGTGTATAACAGGTTTCCCTTAGCGGTGGGTTGTCGGGGTTTTGAGAGACGGGTTTGGTCTCGAGGCATTTGGAGATGACTAGTATTGTTTCAGGGCATTTGTTAAGTCCCATTCTTTTGGTACATATTGGATCGTCAACTGATGTAATCTTGATATAGGTGTCTAGATTAGTTTGTTGTCAAACTCCATATCTATACAAGTTTTTGTAAAGTCTTAAGGACTGATCCCCTTCTTGGGAGTTTATTATTAATACGAATGTCATATTGCCAAGTTCTGCAGGTTTTAATTTACAATGATTTTTAGGGTGTTACAGGTTGGTATCAGAGCCCTAGTTTAAGCGAACTAGGCATGAATGTAAGATGTCTAGACTTAGATTGAGTATGCTAAGAATTGATCTGCGAGAATTGGGTAGAACTTCTAAGATGGGTTAGTCTTAGAGTCAACGGAAAGTATGTTTATCAGGCGTTATAGTAGTGGTGACAAGAACCGTTATGTGTTGTATGTTCATAATTTCACTTAGCTAATGTTATTATGAAGATATTGTACGTAAGTGTGCTTGAATTTCTATTGCTATGACAATTGGTAATGTGGTAGTACGTTTTCCTTTCGTGTTTTCCTATCTCTCTCTTATCTCTTCCTCTGCTCTGTGTAGCAGTTCAGAATGGTGAATACGCGTGGTAGACCACGTACTCGTGTTGATGGTCTGGAAGCGACAGCCTCCACCGCTGATCGGCCGGAAGGAGTTGAGGTTGTCGTGCGTCCGCCAGTTCAGCAGGTACTAGGTGGGGGGCCAGAGGTCATTCCGCGAGTAGACCTGGCTTCGTCTCACCCAGTCATCGGGGATGCTAATCCCCAGTCCGAGTTGTTGGCCAGCGTGATGTTGGCAATGAGGGAAGAGATGGCGAAGCAGCAGGACTTTCTGCTGAAAGCAATGGAGGACCGCGACGTAAACAATCGGAGAAGTGAGACGGTTGTGGAGAACGTCGTAGCAGGTTCTGGAGGCGATGGTATAAGGGTCACAGCGGTAGAGCACGGGATTTCTGGTGCTCCGGGGAATAGGAAGAGTTGTTCCTATAAGTCCTTTCTGAGTTGCGGACCACCAGAATTCTTCGGTTCTGATGACCCGGTGGTGTGCGTAAAGTGGATCCGAGCGGTTGAGCAAGCTTTTGGCTCTTCCGAATGTGGTGATGATCAGAGGGTCCGGTTTGGTACCCAACTGCTGAGGGACACTGCACTCATCTGGTGGAATATCATCCAATCCACTCTATCTCCTGAAGTGTTGGCTCAGTTGTCTTGGGCCGAGTTTAAGAAGAAGTTGCTAGAGGAATTCTGCAACGAGAGGACCATGGACCGAATTGAGAAAGAATTCCGGTCTTTGGTAAAGGGAAGCCTGACGATGAGGGAGTACACCCGTCAGTTTATGGAGAAGCTTGGTCTGGTGGGGCATGTTGCCCCAACAGAGAAAGACAAGATGAAATATTACCTCAACGGCTTGCCAGCGGACATGCAATCCATGGTCCATAATTTCAAAGCTTCTAACCTCCGAGAGATGGTGGAGGAATCTCAGTTCATGGAGGAAATGTTCGCAAAGAGCAAGTCTGAGAAAGCAGTGGTGGTGCCTGATAAGAGGAAGTGGGAGAGCAGTTCAGTACCCCCTAAGCGGGCCCGACGTTTTGTCGGAAACCGCAACTTCAGCAGTTATCAGGAAGCAAAGTGGTGCCCGAAGTGTCGAACCAAGCACCACGGTAGCTGTAACTCCACTTCTAGATTCTGCTTCAAGTGCGGTAAGAATGACCACACCGCTCGTGACTGTTCTGTCGTGGGGATGGTTTGCTACGAGTGTAAGGCACCGAGGCATGTGAAAAGAGATTGCCCGATGCTCAAGTCGGGTAGTGCGGCTGCAAGGAAGGAGAACCCTCCGAAGGTTCCGGGCCGAGCATTTCAGATGACGGCCGAAGAGGCCAGAGCATCCGCTGACGTGGTATCGGGTACTTTCCTTATAAACTCTGTACCTACTCGTATTTTGTTCGATACGGGTGCTAGTTTCTCTTTTGTATCTGAATTGTTCCGTCAGAAAATTTCTATGCCCACTACTAGTCTTGAGGATGCATTAGTGGTAGAAATAGCCGATGGTAGTCAAGTTCTGATCCGCGAGGTTCTGAAGCAGTGTACTCTTAGTATCGAAGGGAGAAAATTCTCAATCGATCTATTGCCGATGTTAATCGGGGGTTTCGATGTTGTGGTCGGCATGGATTGGTTGTCAAACAATCATGCCGAGATCGTATGTTCCAAGAAGTTGATTCGACTTCCCAACCCCTCTAGTGAAGTCGTTGTCATTTATGGCGAAAAGAGAAAGGGTGAAGTGGCAATAATCACAATGGCAAGGGCGCGCAGGTGCTTAGTAAAAGGATGTTCGTCTGTCCTAGCCTATGTGATCGATGCCAAGTTAAAGAAATCAAAGCTGGAAGATGTGAGGATCGTGCGTGAGTTTCCAGACGTCTTTCCGGACGACTTGCCCGGGTTACCACCCGATCGGCAGGTATAGTTTCGGATTGATCTTATGCCTGGAGCAGCACCAATTGCTAAAGCTCCTTATCATTTAGCGCCATCGGAGATGCAAGAGATGGTAGCACAACTCCAAGAGCTATTGGAGAAGGGCTTTATAAGACCGAGTTCGTCACCTTGGGGAGCTCCGGTCTTATTTGTCAAGAAGAAGGATGGCACAATGAGAATGCGCATTGATTATCGTGAGTTGAACAAAGCTACAGTAAAGAACAGATATCCGCTCCCGAGAATAGACGACTTGTTCGATCAACTTCAAGGAGTGGGTTGTTTTTCTAAAATTGACTTACGTGCAGGTTATCACCAAGTGAAGGTAAGAGAAGAAGATGTTCCGAAGACGGCTTTCAAAACGCGTTACGGCCATTATGAGTTTCTTGTAATGTCATTTGGCCTGACGAATGCACCAGCAGTGTTTATGGACTTGATGAATAGTGTGTGCCGACCATTCCTCGACAAGTCGGTCATTGTATTCATTGATGACATACTCGTGTATTCCAGAAGTGAGTCAGAGCACGAGCAACATCTACGTGAAGTTCTGGAAGTGTTGAGAAAAGAGAGATTGTACGCCAAGTTTTCCAAGTGCGACTTTTGGCTAAAAGAAGTACAATTTCTGGGGCACGTAGTCACTCGGGACGGAGTGAAAGTGGACCCCTCCAAGATTGAAGCTATGATGAATTGGGAGCCTCCTAAGAGTCCGTCAGAGATCCGAAGTTTCTTGGGTCTGGCGGGATACTACCGGAGATTTATCCAAGACCTTTCAAAGATCGCTTCTTCCTTGACAGTTCTGACTCGGAAGAATGTGAAGTTTGAATGGACTGAAACCCAAGAGAAGGCGTTCCGGATCCTTCAAAAGAAGTTGTGTGAAGCTCCGATCTTGACGCTACCTGAAGGGTCGGAAGATTTCGTGGTATACAACGACGCTTCAAAAATGGGACTGGGATGTGTGTTGATGCAACGAGGCAAGGTGATCGCTTATGCCTCGCGGCAGTTTAAGATACACGAGCAGAATTATCCAACCCATGATCTGGAGTTAGCGGCGGTGGTGTTCGCTTTGAAACTTTGGCGACATTACCTCTACGGCACGAAATGCACTCTTTACACAGATCACAAGAGCCTGAAATATGTCTTTGATCAGAAATAGTTGAATATGAGGCAAAGGCGGTGGCTCGAGTTGCTTAAAGATTATGACTGTGAATTACTCTACCATCCCGGTAAGGCGAACGTGGTGGCCGATGCGCTAAGTCGGAAAGACTATAGCGGTGGTATTCGGGCTACCCATTCGAGAATCGAGTTGGTGTCTAGTCTTGTTGAGAAGATCAAGGCATCGCAGATGGAAGCGCTGTTAGAAGAAAATCTAAAAGATGAAGTCATGACGAAGCAGCGCTTACTCTTAACGGAGGATAGCCGTGGAGTAAAACTGTTCAGCGGTCGTGTGTGGGTACCCAAGATTGGGGGTAACCGTGATCTGTTGCTAGAGGACGCTCACAAGTCCAAGTATTCCATTCATCCGGGAAGTACAAAGATGTACAGGGACTTGAAGCTTCACTATTGGTGGCCGGTAATGAAATTTGACGTGGCGCGTTACGTTGAGCGTTGTGTGGCGTGTTCGCAAGTTAAGGCCGAACATCAGCGACCGTATGGGAGCCTTCAGTCTCTAGAGATTCCCGAGTGGAAGTGGGAGCATATCACTATGGACTTCGTGACAAAGTTACCAAAAACTCTTCGAGGTCACGATACCATTTGGGTGATAGTTGATAGATTAACAAAGAGCGCTCATTTCTTGGCCATGCGCGAGACATTACCGATGGATAAGTTAGCAAAGCTTTATATCGATGAGGTGGTCTCGAGACACGGCATACCATTGTCGATCGTGTCGGATCGCGACAGTCGGTTCACTTCGAACTTTTGGGATGGATTTCAGAAGGAGCTTGGTACTCGAGTGAAGTTGAGTACGGCTTACCACCCGCAAACCGACGGGCAGAGCGAGCGAACGATCCAAACTTTAGAAGACATGTTGAGGTCTTGTGTCATCGATTTCGGGGGTAGCTGGGACACCCACCTGCCTTTGGTGGATTTTGCCTACAACAATAGCTACCACTCGAGTATCGGAATGGCACCCTTTGAGGCTTTGTATGGGTGAAAGTGTCAGACTCCCGTGTGCTGGCTTGAAGTGGGAGAAAAGCAGTTTGTCGGACCCGAGATTGTGCAAGAGACTGCCGATAAGGTCAAGTGCATTCGTGAAAGAATGAAAGCGGCTCAGGATCGTCAGAAAAGATATGCCGATAAGAAGAGGCGGCCGATGGAATTCCAAGTGGGCGACCGTGTTATGCTTAAGGTGTCGCCGTGGAAAGGCATTATACGGTTCGGAAAACGTGGGAAGTTGAGTCCCCGTTTCCTCGGACCTTTCAAAGTGCTTAAACGGGTGGGTTTGCAAGCCTACCAGTTGGAACTGCCACCGGAGTTGAGCAGAATACACAACACGTTTCATGTTTGCTACCTCCGGAAATGTTTGGCGGTGGAAGACAGCGTCATTCCCCTTTCAGAGTTAAGGGTAGACAAAGGTAACCGTTGTGTGGAAGAACCCGACGCCATTTTAGAGAGAAAGTCTAAAAAGTTGCGTCACAAAGAAGTCACCTTGGTCAAGGTACAGTGGAAGCATTACCGGGGAGCGAATGTGACGTGGGAAGCCGAGGAGGATATGAAGAGAAGATATCCTCATCTTTTTGTATAGTTTGGATTTCGGGGAAGAAATCATTCCCAAGTTGGCGAGGATTGTAACACCCCGGATTTCCGTTGTGTAATCTTGCTATTCTTATGTTAAGCTTTTGTCGTTAGCTCCGTGTTTGGTTGGTTGTCGTTTTGGATTTTGTGAAGTTTGGGGAGAAACAGTGAGCTAAGCGAGTTACACCGCGACTAGAGGTCGCGGGACAACCCGCGTAACCCTTTGTTGGATATAAGATTGTGGAACTACGCGAGTTGCACCGCGACTAGAGGTCGCGGCACAACCCGCGAAACCCACTGGATGATTAGGGTTTTTGGGACACGGGCGAGTTATGCCGCGAGTTGAAGTCGCGGCATAACCCGCGTGGTTGCTTGGACCGTCTTAAGGGTTTAGTTTCCAAAGATCTCATTATCTTAAAATTTAAAATATCTTTTCTCTCTCTAATTCTTTTTCTCTCTTTTCATCTTTCGATCTTCGAAGTCTCGTTTGGTTGCTAGTTTTCGGTGTTTCTAGCAAGGGGTCGGTGTTTTAAGCTTCACCTCTTCGTCGTGATCGTTATCTGGTTTTCCGGGTTTTATTCCAAAAACCTACCGGTGAGTTCCTACTACCATTTTACAAACTTTATACATGTCAAAACTCTTATTTGCGAAATCTGAAGTATTTCTACGGTATGATTTTATGTTCTCTACATTTTGATATAAATGAAGTTTTTGGTGATTTTCGGGGTTCCCGATCAGTTTTGACTAAAATGACGGGTTCCGCCTTATCAAAAGTAAAGTGATGTTTTACTTGCCCATGTTGGTGGCTTATCGAAAGATTGTATATAAACTGATTTTATGATTATCTTTCTTACCAGCAGTTGGTCTGGGAAATAGCATTTTGAGTTATAAATGTGTTGATAGCTAAATATTTAGCTTTGTTGGTCACATGAAATATTGTGACAAGTCCTGACTGTACTAGTGGATCCCTAGGTATCGAGTCGACTTATGGTTGGGAAGGATATGCCTCTTTCGTTGTTATGGCTGGGAAGGATATGCCCCTTCCGTTGTAGTTAGCTACATTTGATCCTCGGGGGCAACTTAGGTACGGTTATGTGAGACCCGATCCTAGCCATGGTTCAGATGTAGTCTAATGAACGAGTATGACATGGTTCCTTGGGGGCCCTCCCTCACATCGTAGTACGTACTGAAGAGTTCGTGGCCATGGTTCCATGTATTTAGCTCATAACTCGGATTTGGTGGTCTACTTTGTGTTACACCACAATCCTTGGTAAAATGGTCCTTTTATCATCATTTAACAAGTTTTAGACCGAAAAGGCCCGGTTGTGGCGAAATGTTATCTTTATGAACTAAACCTTTATGAAAATATTTCCTTATGATACTGATGTTTATATCTTTTGAGCTTTATAAACTGTATGTTCTCGCCAGACTTTAAAGTCTGACACTTTTTCTCAAATGATGTGTATAACAGGTTTCCCTTAGCGGTGGGTTGTCGGGGTTTTGAGAGACGGGTTTGGTCTCGAGGCATTTTGAGATGACTAGTATTGTTTCAGGGCATTTGTTAAGTCCCATTCTTTTGGTACATATTGGATCGTCAACTGATGTAATCTTGATATAGGTGTCTAGATTAGTTTGTTGTCAAACTCCATATCTATACAGGTTTTTGTAAAGTCTTAAGGACTGATCCCCTTCTTGGGAGTTTATTATCACTACGAATGTCATATTGCCAAGTTCTGCAGGTTTTAATTTACAATGATTTTTAGGGTGTTACATAGGGATGGTAATGGGGCGGGGATGGGGCGGGGACCCCAATCCCCGTCCCCGTCCCCGATCCTAATTTCTATCCCCATCCCCGTCCCCGTCCCTGCCGGGGAATATGAACACATCCCCATCCCCGTCCCCACCGGGGAACGGGGATCCCCAACGGGTAATCGGGGATTTTTCCCCCTTATTTGATATATTTTAAATGAAATGTATTGAGCACTATATATACTCGATCGATAATAGTCGATGTCTAAATCTCACATATTTTCAAAATATGTTTCTACATACTACCAAATATTGATGTGAACAAAGTCACAACGTCATACGTAATTATTTAATCAAACGCTTTCGACTCTCCATTTTTTTTTATCTAAAAAAGTATAACAAGTAAAAAAAAATGTAACAAAAATATGAAAATACCATTCTAAATATGAAAGTTATATCTAAATCTTTATAAATAATATATTTAGAAATAGACATACAATATATTTAGTAATAAATATACATAATATTTAGTGATAATTATATAATATATTTAATATGCGGGGACGGGGCGGGGCGGGGATCACGTTACCCGTCCCCGTCCCCATCCCGTGGATCCGAGCGGTTGAGCAAGCTTTTGGCTCTTCCGAATGTGGTGATGATCAGAGGGTCCAGTTTGGTACCCAACTGCTGAGGGACACTGCACTCATCTGGTGGAATATCATCCAATCCACTCTATCTCCTGAATTGTTGGCTCAGTTGTCTTGGGTCGAGTTCAAGAAGAAGTTGCTAGAGGAATTCTGCAACGAGAGGACCATGGACCGAATTGAGAAAGAATTCCGGTCTTTGGTAAAAGGAAGCCTGACGGTGAGGGAGTTGGGGGCGATGTTTGTTTAGTGTGTATGAGTTGGGGAATACCGAGGAGTTGTGGAAAATGTGGTTCGGGGAAGAAAGTACTTCTGTGTTAGACGAATGTCGTATTAAGAGAGGTTATTTGGCAATGGCGGGTTGCCGGATGAAGAAACTCATAACTGTGAGATCATGGTGATGTCTAAGGGTGACTATATGTTATGTTGGCAAATGGGGTGGTTATTTTAGTCGGTGAGGCATGTTGTCGTGGTGTTAACTCCGGTAAAATCGTTTCTTTAAGGAAGCTATAGTTAACCGAGGGGTAAATCTGATGGTTATGTACAACTATGTATTTGATCAGAATGCCTTAGGCAATTGAGTGGAACTAAGTTGATAAGTATGAGTCATGAGACTCAAGTGGGGACAAAGTACAGTTACCAGTCTCGCTTTGGAAGGGTGTGACCCTATTCAGAAAGAAAGGGAAGTAAGATCAAGGTTCATTGGGCCATTCGTTATCATCGAGCGAGTTGGAGAAGTAGCCTACAACTAGATCTACCCGAGGATCTACGTGGGATCCATCCCACTTTGCATGTGTTAATCTGAAGAAGTGTTTGACAGAAACTGATGTGGTAGTGTCGTTGGATGATATTCGAGTTGATGAGAAGTTAAGCTTCGTAGAGAAATTGGTGGCCATTATGGGCCACAAAGTGAAAAGGCTAAGAACTAAAGAAATTCGTTTAGTGGAAGTGCGGTGGATGTTCCACAAAGGACAAGAGGCAACTTGGGAGGTGGAATCGGATATAAGGGCTCAATACCCCGTCTTTTCAGCGATGGAATTCTGGGGACGGAATTCTTTTGAGGGGGGGGGGATATTGTAATAACCGCATTCAATATGAGGATTGAGAGTTGGGTGTTTGATCGTAAATAAATCCAAGTGGAAGGGCTAGTTTCTAAAATAGCAAGAATAGAGTTATAACCCTATAGGCCTCATCCTCTACCCCCATTTTTTCTAAAAGAGGCGGCTGAGAGAAAGGGTTTTTGTCATGATGGGGAAAAGTTGGAGAAGAATGAGAAGTTCTTGGGAAATCGAGCCTACACCTAGAAGTTAACGTAAGCTTCTTATCCAAATCTTATTTTTTTGTTGAAAATGTTTGATTTAGGTGTCGTTTGTTTTTTAAGAGGTCTAAAGTCTGAAGTCTTATTTTAGTTATGATTAATAAGAGGTGGTGTGTAAAAAGGTCTGAACGATTCAGACTTAAGAGTCATTAAGAGATTTTAAAAAAAAAACTTAGTTTTTGTGAGATTGAACCTGATAAGAAATGGGAGGTTCCTTGGAATCGCCCATAGGTTTTGGTTTAGATCGAGTTCTCTCAAAACCCCTGAGAAGTTAATATGTTTCATTTTTGGGTTTTTGGTTTGTACAATTGTTGGATGAATGCGGAATCGATCCTCCCTCGATCAAGATTTTAGGGTCGGTACCGTTTTGTGTCGAACCAGCGTCGACTGGATTAGGCGTCGCCATAGGTCGGGGGATAACCCGGGAAGCCTCCAAGTCGAGGTTACCTGGGGGAAACACTATTATCGGGGGCGACTCAGGGTTATCGAGAGGCGAGTTAGGAGAGGACCCGGGCTATGACCCCGGGAGATGGGGAGCCGGGGGGGTTATGATCCCGGGATCATTTTTTTTTCAAAAATCCATTCTATCACAATCTATCGCTTTGTTAGCACACTCTATCACACAACGCTTTTACAAATATCGTACTCCTATAACACTTATTATATCACACCGTTATCACACTCAATCACATTGATATATATGTTATTCAAATATTACTCTATCACAATGTATCACTTTTTTTATCACACTAAATCACAATGCTATCACAATATGATAGACGAATATGGGATTTGCTAGCCAACGATCGAAAATTAGGGGATAATTCTTACTTATTAAAATAATATAAAAAATATGAAAAATAACTAATTACCTTACTACCCTTAATGCTTTAATCTTATTTATTATAATTAAAATTAGGGATTAAATAAAATGGAGGTCCACAACTGTTCTCGTGTTTTCACAAATAGGAAGAGTTCTCGTTTAAACCTCCACCTATATATATACACATTCATTTATAGTGATAAAATATACTTCAAAACAAGTTTGTTGGTTTTGCTTATAATGATAATATATATAAATCTATTGGATCAATTAATATAGGGGAGGGCTAAATGCACTTTCATTTATGCTAAATACACCAAAATGATTAAAAAATGATTATGTTTTTTTGTTTTTTTTTGTTTTTTCGTCTTTTTGTTGTCTTTTTCTTTTTTTTTATTTTTATTATATATTTTTGTTTATATATTTTTATTATATATTTTTGTTTTGATTTGAAAATAAATAAATATTTATAAATATAAATATTACTACTTTTTTTAATTATATAATTATAAAAATAAAACATAAATATTGCGATTTAACATATAAATAGAACATAAAATAATCTATATTACATTCGATTATTCTAAAATAACATTATCCGTAGTACAATTAACACGTAAAAGCTTCATGTACTTCTTTATTCGCTCTGAATACGGGGTAGCCTATCCAGCAGCACACCGATAACTGTGATGTAACATTTTCGACCATCAAAATCAATTGTTGGTAAGTGTGTTAAATCTGTTAAGCTCTTACCAAGTAAAAGTCTTTTTCATCACTTACCTTGTAAGACTCTAGGTCTTTGTTATGCTTTTTACCTGGGTAAGATTCTTGTTCCATATCATATTCAATCAGCAGGGCCGATCCTAGGGTTTTTGATATCCTATGCGAAAATGCTAAAGAAAATTCTCTATCCCTTGGTTTTTCATTTTTCATTTTTCATTTTACACTTTTATCATGTTAACACAAATAATCGTATATGAACAAAAATACAATAAAAATATATGTTTTTTTTTTTAAAAGTTATATCATTATAATCGTCTCGTCAATATTTTAAAACGAGCTCAATATTGAATATATTTTTAATTTAACCGTACTATTAAATATTATGAATATTTACGAATTAATTTGTTTTCTATTTTATTTTTAGCATATTAAAAACACATAATCATAGACCAACTAAAATATTTAAAAAAACGTGTTTCATTTTTTTTATAAATTATACCACTATTATTTGTTCGTCAATAATTTTAAATTAAGTTTATTTTTGAATATTTATTGATTTAGTACTATTATAAAATAGAATAAAGACGTATCAATTTATATATATATATATAATATAACATACCGATAAATATTTGTAATGGTTATTGTAGAAAAAAAACGAGGTATACAAATCTCTACATATTTATATTAGATTTTTTTATTGAATTAATTAAAATTTTATAATCAGATAAATTATAAAGGTATACAACTTACATCAATAGGGACAAAAATAAAACAAAAATGAAATATGATTGAAAATACATAACAAATTAATTCAGAGTCAATGCATGATTCACATATAAGTGTACCAAACGACTCAAACATCGTGTTTTCATGACTAAAGTATCGATAAGGACGAAGAATACAAACTTAAAATAAAACGTTGTTGTCATTTTGATTTCGAAATGTTTCGCGAGTGGATACATACATTTGTCAATTGTTCCTTCGATTTCACGATTTTTCGCGCCACATCGTGCGCGGGTATATGCCTAGTATATGTATAAAGAGTTTAGGTTAATGACAATTTTAACCCTTAACTATCTTTAGTTGTCATTTTTATTTACGTTTCAATTCGGGTAAGAATAATTGTATGTTTTAAAAAAAACTGAGTCTTACAGAGTAAATTACAGATTTTGTCCCTAACGTTTGGCGTTTGTTACGGAATTGATCCCTAAAAGAAAAATACATTTTACAAAGTTATGATAAAATGTAATTGTTACAAAAAGAAAAATACATTTTACAAAGTTATAATAAAATCAAAAGTTACAAATTTATAGAATAAAATAAAATCAAAAGTTACAAGTTTATAGAATAAAAAAAAATCAAAAGTTACAAATTTTATAAATTTATAAAATAAAAACACACACATATATATAATAATAATAATAATAATAATAATTTGACTATTTGCTCATGATAGGATCGGAATTCAAGGAGTCACTATTTGCACCTTTTTGGTGCAAATAGCACCCCCCCTTAATATAATAGTTGATAAAGTGTTTTTCGGTTTTTCATTTGATTAAGGTTTTTTCCTTGAACTACTCTCTCTCTCTCTCTCTCTCTCTCTCTCTCTCTCTCTATATATATATATATATATATATATATATATATATATATAATAATAAAATTTTCACTTTTTGGATAAATCCATGTATCATAAACAATTAAAAACAATTTTTTATGCATTAAGTATTGTTTATTAATGTTTATTACTTAAAATTCATGATTATAAGTAAATGATATATGAGTACAATTGTTTAAAATTATATGTTTGAATTCATAATTGATCATTAAACACAATCAAATACAGGATAAACATCCCATTTTAAATTTAAATATTTTAAAAAATAATTAGGAAAATCTTTGAAATCTAACATAATACTTAATTATTATTTTATAAAAAATATTACATTATTAAACCTAAAATAAATGATCACATCATTATTAAACCTAAATCGTCAAAGTCGTATTATAAAATCGACAAAAACAAAAGGTAAAATACAATATTAAAATCGAGATGTATCGCCCTACATTACGCAAATACACTTCTATTACGTATACATACATGCATAATACCATGCATACATGGTTTTCGTTACAAACGTATATATCTATACAAGTTTTATAAATAAATAACAACATTTTGATTATGTAAGACAAAACAAACATTTTCCAAATAAACCGAGTAAAAGAATACCCACAAAAGTGATCCAAAAATATGCAATTGGCAGTGTATATATTGCAATTTGCACGAGTCCTTCCGCACTTCCACTAAAATAATTTTAGACATAATAAACACGAATTATTAATTTATTATTTTCAAAGTAACCTGTTGTTTAAAAAAACAATATTAGAATAGGGTTGAGTTCCGGTGAGAAGCTGAGGTTAACGTGAGAAGTGTAAGAAGTGGTTATCAACCATTGGATAGGAAATAGACACACATTAGGACGAGATGCATTGAGTTTAGATGCACCGAGGTACATCAAATCAATTCCCTTTTAAAGTGCAATTCATGGGAGGATATGAGATTAAAAGTGATCAACGGTTCAAATCCACTTCTCACACTTATCACGTTAACCTCAACTTCTCACACAATCTTTGACATATTAGAATATTAAATTAATTTATAGAGTAAACTACGATTTTCGTCCTTGTGGTTTGTTGTTTATAACCATTTTCGTCCCTGACTTTAAAAGTTGTTTTTTTGGTCATTGTGGTTTGCAATTACTTTCCATTTTCGTCCCTAAAACTAATATTCTCAGTAGGGGTGTAAATGAGACGAGACAACTCGCGAGCTACTCGAGATCGACTCAGTCAAAACTCGGTCAACACTCGACTCGAAAAGGCTCGACTCAAACTCGAGCTCGACTCAATATACTAACGAGTCGAGCGACCTGATACTCGACTCGATAAGCTCGTGAGATACTCGATAAGCAAAATAATAATAATAATTAGTAATATTATTTTAATTTAATTGATAATAAGAATAAGAATAATAAACTCAAGTTTTTTGATTTTTTTTGGAAAATGATGGTGTAAAAGACATGGGTAAACTCTTGATGGTGTGTCTAATCCATCTCACATTGGCGGGATATAGAACCCAATGCTTTGAATTCCACTATATATATAGATTTTTCTCCTCCCTTGTTTTACATCTTTTGTTTTTGTTAAATGGCTTGAGCCTATGTAGGGGTGTAAATGAGATGAGACAACTCGCGAGCTACTCGAGATCGACTCACTTGAGATCGACTCGGTCAAAACTTGGTCAACACTCGACTTGAATAAGCGCGACTCGATCTCGAGTTCAACTCGATATACTAACGAGTCGAGTCGAGTATAATGATACTCGAGCTCGACTCGTATCATTTACACCCCTAATTCTCAGGGACTAAAAGCGAAAGGAGTTGCAAACCACAAGGACCAAAAAAACAATTTTTAAAGATCAAGGACGAAAATAGTTATAAACAACAAACCAAGGGACGAAAATAGTAGTTTACTCTAATTTATAAGTTACTGAAATATTCAATAACATAATTATATAATACAATAACTATTGTACCTTATCATAATAAAATAAAATAAATCAAGAGATAAACTTGGTGGTGAAGATAATAAATCAGAAATTTCCCCAACATCTAATTAACATCTAATTAACATCCAAGATATTGATGTTGAACCATAAATAATTTGTTTTTATTTTCCACCCTAATTTTTCTTCATAAATAATTTAAATTTCCTATTCATATATATTTTAAAATCATAATTTCCTAACAGATAAAAATAAAATACTTCAACCACAAGGGTTGTGGTGTGGTGGTAAAGGCTCGGGGAGTTCATAGCGCTCAACCCGGGTTCGAGTCCCACTAGCAGCACTTGTGGCCACTGAGGATAAACTCAGGGTTGCACGCTTTAGCAGCTGGGCCAAAGGCCCTAATTGCTAGGGATTAGTCTGGGCCATAGGCCCAGGATACCCTTTCCAAAAACAAAAATACTTCGTCATGTTATATATATATATATATATATATATATATATATATATTAGGAATTCCTAAAGTTGATATTCTTCATTGGAAGTTATACCCTAAAACTCAAACAATGAGATCACTTGTGTTCCAATGGCTTCTTCTCTTTGTTGCCACCTTCACCACAACCATCTTGGGTGCACCCCACAGGCTAAGTTCTATCGATCCGTTCTTAAGAGATTCAAGTGTTGGTTTTGAGAACGTTAATCCTTTCAAGGACGTTAAAACCTTCTTCTATAACCAAACGCTCGACCACTTCAACTACAAGCCGGAAAGTTATGCCACTTTTTGTTGGGGAGTTTGGTGCAGAAAATCGATGGGTAGAGGGAGAGAAGAGAGAGTGATCGAAACTTGGATAGAATGTGAGATCGCGTGAGAGCTCGTTTTCCTTAAGTGATATTTCGACCTTATTTTGCCTTGGTATCACGAAATTCACTCGAGGATAATCTCAAATTCACCGGTATTGATTCTGGCAGAAATCGATCATATTTAAACACCAAGAGAATCATAACTGGTGCTATATTATTAATGATAATAATATTTCTCATTAATGGGATTGATTGTGGACAAAATTAACTGGCGGTTACGAGAGAATTTGGGGTACAAATTGCATTTGGGGGGTTACAGAATCGAATCTGCAACAGTGCGCCACGTGGGTTAACCCGCAGCACAACCCGCGTGAGCCACTGTTTCGTCCCACACTCCAGTGCACCACGCGGGTAGCTACGCGGGTCAACCTGCGGCACAACCCGCGTGAGCCACTGTTTTAGTCCCCCAATAACCAAACGGTCGTCCAACAATCCCGGGTTATAGTTAGCTTACACGAGTGTGCGCTCCATACCTCCTAACTCGTGTTATAGCTTAGCTACAAACCCCATTATTATCTTGTGAATCCAATTACACAAAATGACCGATGATTTCACTAAAATCACCAACATTCCTCCCCCATTTTAGTGCAATCTTTGATTCACAAACAGAATTAATATAGCAAACAAGCTCATGCATAAATGAAAATATCTAGAAGATTGAATTTTCATCTTAGTACATTACACATTTCAAATACTCGAGAATCCAGGTGTCCTATGGATTGAACCCTTCAACCCATTTGAGTACCAGAAAATAACATACACATGAATTTAAAAGATTCTCTAAAGTTTAAACTTGACACTATACCGGCCATGTGTCCTTATCCATTCGTGAGTGCATCAAAGCCAAGTCCAAGCTTCTTGAAGCGGCCACACTTCACACTCATAAAGGTAGTTCCTTTCATCATTCACCTGGACATGCACTTTTACAAAAGAACAATTATCTCCTCGCTTGCAGTACCGAGCACATACCTTGGGATGATTATCTTATGCTCTAATCCCTTAGAGTGAACTTTCCCATTGAATTCAACTTCTAACAGTGTATTAGAAGAGAATTAGGTATCTCACCGTTAGAAATTCAAATGGACTTTAATCCCATCCCGATCACTGACTTGTGAACTAAGTCCCTAGCCAACCCCTTCGTCAAGTGGTCCACTAGATTTTGTTGCAGCCGAACAAATTCAACCGAAATCACCCCATTCGTGATTAGCTCACGAATCATGCTATGTCTAGCACATAAGTGTCTAGACTTACTATTATATACTTGACTATAAGCTTTAGTCAAAGTAGTCGTACTATCACAATGAATAGAAATGGGTGATATTGGTTTCGGCCATAACGGAATTTCATGGACTAAATTCTTTAGTCACTCCGCCTCTTTACCGGCAGCGGCTAAGGCCACAAATTCCGACTCCATAGTCGAACTCGTGATGCAAGTTTGCTTCTTGGAAGCCCATGAGATGGCACCTTACCCAAGCAAGTACACCCAACCACTCGTGGAAGAGTGATCTTCTAAGTTGGTGATCCAACTTGCATCCGAATATCCCTCTAAAATTGAAGGAAACCCGACATATGATAAACCATAATCAATGGTTTTCTTCAAGTATTTAAATACTCGTCCTATCGCTTGCCAATGATGTATACTAGGATTACTAGTATACCTACTCATTTTGCCTATGGCAAAAGCGATGTCTGGCCTAATGCTTGTCATGGCATACATCAAACAACCAATAGCCTTTGAGTACTCGAGTTGTGACACCGCTTCACCCAAATTGGGCATAAGCTTCACACTAGAATCAAATGGAGTACTCACCGGAGAACAATCAAAGTAATTAAATTTCTTTATACTTTCTCAATGTAGTGAGATTGTGTAATTGCAATCCCTTTGTTCTCACGCTTGATCCTTATTCCAAGGATCACCTCCGCTTCTCCCATATCTTTCATGGAGAATTTAGATGACAAAAACTCTTTGGTTTTATCAACTTGATTTTGGTCGGTGCCAAAGATCAACATGTCATCAACATATAAGCAAATTATTACTCCATCACCAGATGTGTCAAATTTGCTATATACACACTTATCCGCTTTGTTTAACATAAAATCGTTGGACAAGATAACCTCATCAAATTTTTGATGCCATTGTTTAGGTGCTTGTTTCAATCCATACAATGATTTTACAAGTTTACACACCTTATGCTCCATTCCGGGCATAACAAAACCTTCCGGTTGTTTCATGTAAACTTCTTCCTCCAAGTCACCATTCAACAATGTCGTTTTGACATCCATTTGGTGAATCACTAAATTGTGTATAGGTCCTAAGGCTATCAACAATCTAATCGTGGAGATCCTTGCAACCGGGGCATAGGTATCAAAATAATTGATACCTTCCCGTTGCCTAAAGCCTTGGATTACCAATCGAGCTTTGAACTTGTCGATTGATCCATCCGCTTTCATCTTCCTTTTGAAGATCCACTTGCATCCCAAAGGTTTACAACCCGGTGGCAAGTCCGATAATACCCACGAATTATTCCCCATGATGGAATCAATCTCATCATTTATTACTTCTTTTCATAAAGTAATATCTTGGGACTTCATAGCCTCATCAAATGATTTTGGATCTTCCTCAATACTGTAACAGTAAGAGAATTGTGATCCAATTTCATCTCTTGATCCTTCTACCAAGTATACTTGGAAATTGGGACCAAAGGATTTTTCAATCCTTCCTCTTTTGCTCCTTCGAAGCATCGGAGATTCGGTTGGAACAATTGCTTGTTCTTCAACCTCACTAGTTACACTAGTACTTGGAACAAGGTCCTTCGGCCTAGGTATTGAAGATAATCTATTCTCATCAAATAAAGCATCTCTCGATTCTATAACGGTGTGAATCGCTATAAAATCATTAGGTTCAATAACATAGAACCTATATGCCTTGGAATGCTCGGCATATCCAACAAAGATGCAATCAATACCTTTCTCACCCAAGGTTTTCCTTTTGGGTTCGGGTAGTCGAACAACCGCTCGACAACCCCAAACTCGAATATAATTCAAGTTAGGCCTTTTCTTGAACCAAAGTTCATATGGGGTAATCTTGTTTCTTTTATTGGGAACTCGATTTAATAAATAACAAGCCGTTAACATGGCTTCACCCCAAAATCCATCACTCAATCCCAAGTAGGATAACATAGAGTTCACCATTTATTTGAGAATTCTATTTTTTCGTTCCGCCACACCATTTTGTTGTGGTGTATAAGGTGACGTAGTCTCATAGATAATTCCTACGGATTGGAAAAACATGGGGTCGTAATATTCCCCACCACGATCGGTGTGTAAACATTTAATTAAACCGTTCATTTGTAATTCAACCTCTATTTTATAAATTTTAAATTTATCCAACGCTTCATCTTTTGAGTGTAATAAATAAATATAACAAAAACGTGAAGCGTCGTCAATAAAAGTAACAACATACTTTTTATTACCAAAAGATGGAGTTGAATGCAAATCACAAAGATCACTATGAATTAATTCAAGCACCGACGAATCTATTTTCGCATTAGGAAAAGGTTGTCTAGTGATCTTTCTCAACATGTTTTACATTTCTCGGTTTTAACGTCAAAAATCGAAATAAGACCGACTTTTGACATTTCAACCATTCTTTTATAATTAACATGATCAAGCCTTGCATGCCATAAAAAGGAATCAACACAATTCTCATTTGCAACATAAACGGAATTAGAAACACAATCTTTTTTATTCAAACTTAACATGAACATATTATTATTCAAATAGTCAAATCCTACAAAAGAGCCACCTTTTGACAAGGTAAACTTTCCGGATTCAAAAACTTGCCTATATCCTAACTTATTCAAGACACTACCAGAAACCAAATTCTTTCAAATTTATGGTACAAACAAAACGTCTAAAAGTTCAATATTTTTTCTAGAACTAAACTCTAGCCTAACTAAGCCACATCCAAGAATGATAGCATTTGACTTGTTCCCCATGTGTAGCACGGATCCGTCTTCAACCGGTTCCAAAGTGGTGAACCAACGTCGATCCTTACACACATGACTCGAGGCACCTGTGTCAATCCACCAAGCATTATCATCATCTTGCACATAAAATTATTCTGATATTAGTGGTACATAATTCAAATTTGAATTAACACCAAAGTCAAGAAACTGACCTTGTCGTGGGTTTTGATCATTAGATCTTTGCTCACTACCAATTGAGCTTGCTCCATTCTTATTCTTGACAACTCGACAATCCCGCTTGAGATGGCCAGTCATCCCACAAGTCCAACATGTTAATTTAACCTTTTTGTTAGGACCTTTCTTGGCTTCATTGAACTTGCGTTTTCCCTTGAAGTTGTAGGATCTTCCCTCTTCCACCATGTTCACAGAAGGTGCGGAAACATCTTTCATCTTAGGTTTCTCAGTCTCTTGCGCCCGAAGAGATTCCTCTATGCGCAAGTGACTACCGAGTTGTACAAGAGACAACTCTTCCTTCTTGTGTTTCAACATGCGTTTGAAATCTTTCCAAGAGGGAGGCAATTTATCAATTATGCTCGATACGGAGATGGATTCGTCCATTTTCATATCATGATGAGAATATTGGCCTAGAATGCGTAGGAGCTCATTATATTGCTCCATCATAGGCCTTGAATCTACCATTTTGTAATTATTGAAATTACTCACGAGGAACTTCTTACTAGAAGCATCCTCCGCCATGTATTTGGACTCAAGCGAGTCTCGTAGCTCTTTAGCGGATTCAACATTTTGATAAATGTCGAAGAGGGAGTCACACATACCGTTTAAGATGTGGCCACGACAGATGTAGTCGTCGTTCTCCCATTTGCCGCGACGTCGGGTCATCTCCAACGTCTCGTCTTCCATCACCTCCGGCATAGGAGTGCTTAGCACGTACACTACCTTCAATGTCGTCAAGAGGAAATGCATCTTCTTTTGCCATCTTCGAAAGTCGACACCATCGAACTTCTCCATTTTCGTGAACTTGGTTATCATGTCTCTCACAGATTGATCACTCGCTATCTCTCTCACGAAGGAATATCACTTAAAATTGTTGGGGAGTTTGGTGCAGAAAATCGATGGGTAGATGGAGAGAAGAGAGAGTGATCGAAACTTGGATAGAATGTGAGATCGCGTGAGAGCTCAATTTCCATAAGTGATATTTCGACCCTATTCTGCCTGGGTATCACGAAATTCAGTCGAGGATAATCTCAAATTCACCGGTATCGATTCTGGCAGAAATCGATCCTATTTAAACACCAAGAGAATCGTAATCGATGTTATATTATTAATGATAATAATATTTCCCATTAATGGGATTGATTGTGGACAAAATTAACTGGCGGTTACGAGAGGATTTGGGGGTACAAATTGATTTTGGGGGGTTACAGAATCGAATCTGCAACAGTGCGCCACACGGGTTAACCCGCGGCACAACCCGCGTGAGCCACTGTTTCATCCCACACTCCAGTGCACCACGGGGGTAGTCGCGTGGGTCAACCCGCGACACAACCCGCGTGAGCCACTGTTTTAGTCCCCCAATCACCAAACGGCCGTCCAACAATCCCGGGTTATAGTTAGCTTATACGAGTGTGCGCTCCACACCTCTTAACTCGTGTTATAGCTTAGCTACAAACCCCATTATTATCTTGTGAATCCAATTACACAAAATGACCGATGATTTCACTAAAATCACTAAAACTTTTCCACAACGGTATTATGTCAATTCTAAATGGTGGGGTGGCACTAACAAGAATGTGCCCATTTTTGTTTATTTTGGTGTTGAAGGACCCTTAGATCTTGACATTCCGATCGTTGGATTCCTCACTGATAACGCCCCTCGTTTCAAGGCTCTTTTGGTCTATCTAGAGATACATATATCGGTGTTAATTATGGGTTTTTCGAATAATTATCATTTGAATATTGTAAGTATATGAATTCTTTTTGTTTATTTTTTTACTAGCATCGATTTTATGGAAAATCAAATCCAATTGTGTCTATGGCAAAATCAGTAAAAAAAACAAGAATATACGTGGTTATTTTAATTCTGCTCAAGCATTGGCGGATTATGCAGAGGTTTTGTTGCATATCAAAAAGAAATTACGTGCACATAATTCTCCGATTATTGTTATCGGAGGGTCTTATGGTGGAAGTAAGTCGTCTAATTAACCTTAAAAAAAACTTTATTATTTTAGGGACCCACAACATTAATTATTTTTTTACTGGTTGTTTAAATTCTTTTTGATCAAGTATATATTTTTCTATCCTTTTTAACTGTTGCTGACTGTGACAATTTGTATGCTTCTTAATTGATTTCATGACATTTTTTCGGTGTTTGCCTCATGGTTTCATCTCAAGTATCCACATATTGTGCTTGGTGCTCTTGCTTCCTCGGCTCCTATTCATTACTTTGATATATAACTCCTCAAGATGGATATTATTCGATCGTTAGCAAAGATTTCAGAGTAAAATATAATTTATTGAATTTTTTCATATTTTAAAAGATCCCGAATTGATATATATTGTTTATGTAAATACAGGAAGTTAGCAAAAAATGCTATTTGACGATATAGAAATCTTGGAATGAGATCGATAGAGTTGCTTCAATGCCAAATGGTCTTTCAATTCTCCAAAAAATTCAATACTTGCTCGTAAGTGTTATTATTTTTTATTTTTATTAAAGTATAATGAACTATGTAATTTAATTAATTGATTTTTTTATTTTAATTTATTTGTTAAGGCTACTATGTAACACCCTCGTTTCAGTATGTACTCGGTTTATTTATAAATCCATTTATAATACCGTACTTTTGATTTCGCGTGCATTCGGGTCAAATCGGGTGAAGATGGGGCACGATACGCCTGGGGCGATAGTGCCCGCGATTGTGACAGAGGTCACTCTCGTGGGGCACTCTCGTGGGAGTTGTACCGTAGGTGTTTGGCTCGGCGCGATAGTGACCAGCGATTGTGATAAGTGTCACTATCGCGTGGCACTATCACTGAAACTGTACCGAGGGTCCAACTATTCGGGCGATTGTGACAGTGTCACTATCGCGTGGCACTATCGCGAGCGGGCAGCAGGGTCTTAAATGCTCGTTATTCGGGATTTTAAGTCATTAGGTCTTTTTGGGAAGCTTTGAAAGGCGATTTTGGAGAGCAAAAGGTAGGGTTTTCAGCCCCATCATTGAATGCTCTAAGTATTGTTACTTATGGTTGGTTGGTGGATTTAATGTTAGGTTCTTGCTTGTGGTTAAGAAGATCAAGTGTCATTTCTTCCTTCTCTCAAGTATCAATTAGGGTTTGGTGTATAACCCTTGCAAGATGAGTTTCTTAGGCACTTCCCCCTCATAAATGTTTTAGTTGTTGTATTATAACCTTTCCTTATCTCCTAAGCATAGTTGGATTTTGTTGAGTCTTGACCTAACTAAGGGTTTTGAAGACACTATGATTACTTGACTAAACAAGTTTTATGGAATGGTATGTTAAAGAAAACAATGGTGTTTATATTCATTCAATCATTTGTTAACTAATATTTGCTATTTGGGGCATTGGTATCACATGAAATGAAAACTAGGGTTTTGGGAATATTTGATATATTAGATTTATTATTGGGCATAATGACCTTTGAAATGAGATTATGGTGTCATCATTGATGAGAGTACATTTATGGAATTTCTTAACAAATGAGAGATGAGTTATGTTAGTAGCTCATATGTTTGGAATTTGGTCCCATGAATTATATACATGATTATATATGGTTATGATGGTAAGTTGGTTCTTAGTTTAGTCCAATGGATCCATAGGCACGGTATCCCAATGTCTTGTCCGGACATTTGGTTACCCTTGGCACGGGATAGGCATCGGGCTCCATGGTAAGTAGGGTGTGGGCCTATACGGTCGGGCAGCGTCCCATGGACAGTATGGTGTAATCCCATTGTGCTTGAATTGCCCTGTTTTGGGAACTTTCAAGAATAGACCTGGAGTGGTTGACTTGATGTTTTCGAGCAAAAGACTTGGAGTAGTTGAGCTCTCTACGTGGTTTTGAACTGTTGACAGTATATGTTGAATACTAATGATTTATTGGCTTTACCTTGATTTAGTTCACGGCTAGATCGGCTATATGACTTCAAACGGGTTTATCGTTCATTTTAGCTTTCGTTTATTTATTCTCACTAGGCTTTAGCCTAACACTTGTTATTGGTTGTCATGTGTGGCGGGTCACTCTAGCGATGGGATGCGTCGGGATTGAGTGGACGACTTTGGGTTCGAGAGCGGTCTTTTTAATGATTTAGTGACCGATATTTTTGGAAGTATAGGTTGTTACTTTTGGGGAGGATAGTGACACCCGACCTTAATCTTGCTCACTCAAGTTAGATTATTAGGTTGTCGAGTTTATTCTCTATTTTGCCATGGGTTGTAATTACCGTATTATAGTCTCCGTGTTGGGTTGACATACATTAGTCCGTTTGGTTGTATACTTTATTACAGGTTATTGGATCTCCCGCTTTGGGTAGATTGGTTTATACCATTTCCAGACGTTATATGGCCAAATTTCTAATTTTTAACTTAACCTCCAATTTTTAGGATGTTACATACTAAAAAACTCTTATGAGCTCAAGGACTACTTGGATTCCATGTATGCTACCGTAGCTCAATATAATGCTCCACCGTCGTATCCAATGACCCAAATTTGTGAAGGTATCGATGGAGCAAGCAATACCACTGATATTCTTGATCGAGTATTTGCAGGTGTTTTTGCGAATTCACCGTTTAGTCCATGCTACAATACGACACCCGATGTTAGTCAAACTTCCATCGGATGGGGATGGCAAGTAAGTAAGTTTTGTATATTCAAATTATGTAGCAACAATATCACAAAATCTATTAAAAGATACGAGATTTATAAATCGATAATTGTTTTTTGGGACGAAAGTTATTTTATTTGTGATATTATATTGAACCTTTCCAACATTTTCTTAACGAGATGAAAACAAAACAATCTTTACGTTTGGATGAGAACTGACTTTTATTTATTTATTTATTTATTTTCTCCATTTGATTTTAATTGTTTAACTGAAATTTGAAATAATTATAGTTAAAAGTGCAAAAGTTGAAATAAATCACACAAACTTTTTATATGGTTAAGAAGGCTTTTAAGAGTTTTAAGCATCCACTTATGACCCATAATTGATAATGTTACTTATAATTTTTATCTGAATTTTTATTGTTATTTTATTATTAATGATTTGTTTAATTATATATAGACCTGTAGTGAGATGGTGATTCCCATTGACATAACCAGTAACGTTGGCATGTTCCCGAGACAATCTTACGACCTACAAGAATTCATTGACAGTTGTAAGAGCGTGTACGATGTCACGCCTCGACCTCATTGGGCCACAAGTTTGGCAGACTACCACTATTTCTATGTGGTTGATACAGGAAGAATTCGGGAGTTAATAAGAATTTTCGAAAGTAATTGGAAAAGAGAAAAACGGGATCGAAAGAAAAAACGAGCTTGCAAAAGACTCGGAATTTGACATAAAAAAGAGGCAAACAGAACCGAATGTGGGTTCGATGCGACTTGGGTCACATGAAACCCGCGTACAACATTGTTGGATGGCTAGCATGGTTCCCTAAACCATCTAAAATTCTCAATTCGGTTATTAAATCCAATCCACCGTCCCATGATGCATCCATCCATATCTTTACTATTAATTTAGATTATAATTATTCTTTTTCCTTTTCCTAGTTAAGTTAGGAGTAGTTTTAAATTAATTTCGATAATTATCTTTTTCCTAGTTTAGATTATAAATAGGGTTTATCGTTTTCAGTTGTTAATCAAGTTATCAATCAATAAAAGTTCAGTTTTTTAGAGAGTTTTCTCTTGAATTAGAGTTTTACGATCCGTAATTCTCAATCCTAAAAGGGTTTAGACGCTTGTCGATCCTTCCGCAAACCTATGCTGCATCAGTGGTAGTTTTATTGGTTAAAAGACATTGGGACTAAAGATATTGTCTATTCTTCACTTCTATTGGAGGCTAAAATGGCTCTCCAATCTTTGTTTCTTCCTTTTAATTTTGGTCGAGTGGGTTTCTTGCTTCTTATTTGGTCTTTGCTGGGGACTAATCTGGTTCCTCAACTTTTGTTCTCTTTCCTTTTGCTTGGTCTCAAAATAAAGGCATGTCTATTGGTAAAAAGCCCTTTAGTCAGTTTATAAGTTGAAGGTAGCTGGGATAAGTGTGATTTGAGTTTTAAAGATATAGCATTTATTGGTTTGCTTAATTAAAGCTAAACAGTTGACCATAAATTCTGAGTTTGTGTGTCTGATCCTTGGTGTGTTTTACCCAAAATCTTGAAGATGATTGATTTGATTGCCATCGATTTTTTATGATGAATGGAATGGAACTGTTCATTACTATTACTACTGGAGATAGGGATGATGATTGTGGGTAAAAAGTAGTAAGTAATTGTGGGCCATTTATTTGATTTTTGGGTCTGCATAAAAAGTTGGCAATGGGCCTCTAATAATTGGAGAATTCTTGCTTGGACATATTGCCCTCGAGCAAAACCGATCCCGAGTGGTTGATTAAACAACGAAACGAAGAAGTGAAGATTATTAGAAGATGGTTTAGAAAATACTACCATAATCTTCGTTTATTTAAACAATAAACAACGTCATAATATATTTGAAAGACTATTGAGGCAACTAATTTGGTAGTAATTTATAATATTTATTATTCACTTAAATTTTGTCAAATTGGTTTATCGTTATTGTCGTTTTTCAAGTACTATTTAATAACTATTCCCGTTGTGTTTTTGTGGTAGAAAATTTATTTAAGAGCATCTGTTTTACTTTTTTCTTACAAACTAATCACTGTTTTTATGAAAATATTAAAGAACAATTCAAAATTAAGAAGAAGTAAAAACATTTTTGTGGATTTTGACCAATTCTGGGTATTTTGGGAGATTTAGGGGGTTTTACCATTTTCGTTAGTAAATGTGAGATCTTCAAGTATATGTTATAAAAATGTGTTTTAGCTACATATATGTTATTGTGGGGATTGAATTACATGATTTATGTTTATCCTTGGTTTTTACATACTTGAAGGTATTTCATGGAAAATAGTCATATTTTGGAAAGAAAAACTACTAGTACTTGGGAGATGAAATGTTTGGGGTTTTGAAAACTAGATCATATTACTTAGCCTTGAAATGTGTGTTGAGGTTCAGAAGATTTGAATCCCCTTTTGGTTAAATCTTGAGTTAATTGATTTAATGTCGATATTTGTGTTGGAAACTATGTGTTTGATCATAGTAAAAGGGCTTAAAGCCATAGTATGCTTAGACTAAAATGCAATGAATCCATATGTATAGAAGTTGGTTTTATTTTATATGTTGGGGACGATATTACTCATTTGTAATTTGAAATAGGCATTGGGTCTTCATAGACAATAAGGTGCGGGCTCTTGGAGTCAAACATCGACCATTGACCAATATAATGTAATTTCTAAGTTAACTAGCTTAACTACATATTTTGGAGATCTCAAGGTATAGACCTAGTGTAGTTGAACTTGGTGACTCCGCAAACAATAGATTTGGAGTAATTGAGTTTGTTAATTCATTAATATAGACCTGGAGTGATTGATCTTTAATGAATGTTAATTCGTAATTGATGCTTATATGACATGGATATATGACTTAAATTTGTGTTCCATCATTATCAGTGGTAAATCGGGTCTCCCTCATCATTGTAAGATGTATTGTACTCTTCCAAGGGCGAGAATGGTTTTAATGATTTTATTGTTTAGATTAAAGTTATGTTTTCGGTTTTAATGTTTTATAGCTTCATAGTTCATTCTATAACGGTTTGATCTCACTAGGCGTTAAGTCTAACATTTTTTTTTCTTAAAATGACATGTATATAAGGATCTCTTAGCGGTGGGACTCCGAAGGCTTGAGTAGAGTGATTGGATGCAGAATTGTCGATAGAGGCCCTTTTTAGAATTAATAGTTTTTTGCCAACTTGGCGTTACTTTCTGACATGATTCTTTTGGTGATGATAGTGACACTCGTCCGTAATCTGAATTTAGTATAATTTAGATTAGTAAATTGTTAATTATCATTTATTCCTTGTATTGTAAACGTTTTATTATTTCCCCATTTTGGGTATTTTTATTTATATAGTATTTTATGTATCGACTTTTTGGTTTAAATTTGCTCTTATTTTAAGGGGTGTTAGAAATAGGAGGGTTTGGGGGTTACTAATTTTTTTTTTGTTTTCTAATTTAATGCAATAACCACTTGTACATATGCCTTTAAATCTTGTACAATAATAATAATAATAAACCACTTGAATTGTGGCGCACTGGTAAAGCCTTTGGGGGATGTAGTGGAAAATTTCATCTATCCAGGGTTCAAATTCAGGCGTTGTCAAAGCCCTTGTGGCCATGGAGGTTCACCTGCGATGACTCTAAGTCATTCGTGGTCGCCCGGAGATTAGTCGGTGCGCATAAGTTGGCCCGGAAACCCACGGTTACCAAAAAAAATAATGAAGAGGGTAAAAAGACTAAACTACCCTCACTTGCTCGACAAGTGGGGTTACTTAACGGTCGGTTAGGAGCAAGGACCATAGCCATAACAAAAATGCAAATAATAAAAAGAGATTTGTAATTTTTAAAGCTTGGGGACTGTGACAAGAACTTTTGGCTAAACACAGGGACAATTTATGTATTTTACTCTAAATTTTGTTATAATTTGCTTTTAATTAAAAGTTCTATGAAAAAAGAACTTTGAGAAATTGCAAAACAGGGGTCCGCCATTTTTGTGAATAAATGATAGTGGTTGAACATAAATAAAGATATGCTAAAATGAATATCAAACAAGTTTTTTTATTAGGAAGCTAAAATTTATGTTGTGTTAAAGGGAAAAACAAATGGAACAACAATATGGAGAGAATAACAATAAGACAGAGAGAAGAAGTCTATATTTCTCATTAATCATAAGCCCTTTAAATAGGGAGGAGTTACAAGTAGATAGTTAGGAGATATTTCAGTTCTAATCTAACTCTGATATATTTATCTATATCTCTATATCTATCTCTATCTCTATCGTCATATCCTTTAGACGATGACACACTTATCCTACAACACTCCCCCTTGTGCCGAGTTAAAGGAGTGGTGGTGCACAGTTGTTGCCTCGTTAAAACCTTACGCCAAAATAAAACCCAGTGGGAAAAAATAAAAATATGACGAAGGAAAGAGTACAACGCACTAGCTTCTTTGCAATACATAGACTTATCCTTCAGTCTAGTTTTCTCTTAGATTCATACTTTAATCTTGAGAGTTAAGAAAACATGATGGTATATAAACAGTTGTCTCACTAAAACCTTACACCAAGGAACAAAACCCAATGGGAAAAATAAAACCTTGGTTGAAGGAAAGAGCACAACATACCAATATCACAAATATAGTAGACTCCCCCTTTTGTCTACTACTCCCCCTGATTCGTGCATTAACCAAGGGAATTTGGAAAACATTTCCATTTACTTTCTACACGTTTCCCAATATATGGTTTTAGGTAATGACTTGGTAAAATATGTCACATTCTTTTGACACCTTACTTGATTCACTTGAATCTAAAGGAGAGTCTTTTATTGCTGATTGTATAGAAACTTAAGCAGAATATGCTTTGTGTTATTACCCCTGATGTATCTTATGTTCATTTCTTCGATACATGATACATTATTTCCATATATGCAAGTAGGATACTGGTTGAACCCAGAATTACTAACTCCTATAATATATGTAATGATAGTCCTTAATCATATACATTATTTTATTATCTCATGGAGAGTAATATTCTTGGATTAATTCAAGGAGGTAGTTACAAAGGATCGCTTAGTTTACTTCCAAGCAATCGACGTGTTCTTTGTGGTAATTCTTTATTTAGTTTGGGAACATCATTTGTATGGGTCAGACAAATACCTAATATCAGCAAACACATACCAAGATATTATTTGGTGTTTTCTATAAGAGCTAGCTAGTACTTTTGCTGCTTACATTCTAAGTAGGTATTGAAGTTCCATTATCAATCCCATTTTTCTTTCTATAGGGAAAGTATAAACCATGTCAATGGTTCCAAAAGATTAATTTAATATCATTCCAATGATTTTGCGTTGGCGCTGAGCTAAATCTAGCTAACAAGTTCACTGAGAAATACAATATATGGTCAAGTGTATTATGTTAAGTACGATAATGCGCATATTGTACTTAGATTGGGAATTCCAGCTCCCAGCATCTTTCGTCATCATCCTTTAGACGAAATGGATCTTTCCTTATATCCAACACTTCGACCGATCATGAGAGTGCTAACCGGATGCGCTTTGTCCATATTAAATTGCCTGATTATTTTCTGGACATATGCGATCGGTGAATTAATATTTCACAAACTCGGTGTCCTAGCTCAAATATCTAGACAAAACCAAGTTTTCCCAAGATCTTTCCTCTCAAAATCAGATTTCAAGTAGCTTGTGGTTCCTCTCATTTCATCAAGAGTGCCTATTATATTCATAACATTGACATATAGAGCTACTTTGAAAATCTGGAACTTGTTTTCCATAATAAATAAGCAAGAGAACATTTCATCGTTCTTATATATCCTTTCCCAATCAAGTATTCCATTAGGCGGATATACCACATCCACTTATATTGTTTTAATCTATAAAGTGGGCGTTTCAATTTATTGCAAACGCATTTCGTGGTTTAGAGTTGCTTGATTTTGGTAATGTAATATCATCAAGCACTTTTATATATCTCTAAATCTAGATCCCCGTAGAGATATGTGGTAACCACATTCATGAGTTGCATTTCCAGTCCTTCGGAAACTACTAGGCTAGTAAATTATACGGATGTCATAACATCCATCATGAGAGAGTAAGTCTCCTCGTGGTCAATCCAGGGCGTTGTGAGAAACCTTGCGCCAAAGGAGAGTCTCATACATTATGACTTAATTATTCTCATTACGCTTTAGGACAAATGATGTATCTATGTCTTACAGGCTTTACACTTGGTGGGTTAGCACTACCAAACCAAATACCTGTTCATTTGTCAAATAATATGATTCTCCTGGATTGCTTATTTAGGCCAGCTTGCTCTTTGTTGATATTTTCCAACTGAGCATGGTTCGATGTCAATGTGCTCTATCACCTCATAAACAATAATATATGTGAAATATATCATCAATAATTATATATGATTTGTCCATCGACTCATATGTGCTCTCATAGTTCATTTGAGATTAATATTCATCTCTAGAATCAATATTAACTTCGGAGC
The DNA here is from genome assembly GCA_023525745.1 of Arctium lappa. Taxonomy (NCBI): domain Eukaryota; kingdom Viridiplantae; phylum Streptophyta; class Magnoliopsida; order Asterales; family Asteraceae; genus Arctium; species Arctium lappa. The sequence goes on along the minus strand of CM042056.1, from coordinate 10,692,309 downwards.
GTCCTCCAGTGATGATTCATAGACGTAGTTTAATCAGAGACAATCTCATGAGAGGTTTATGTATTGATGACAAATAGTTATGCCTTACTCTTCTCTTCCTTTAGATGAGTATCTATCGAACCAAGTAGCTTCCCCCATTTCCGTTTGGGAGCTATGACCTCAACCACACCTCCACTATGTGTGATTGCAACGCACTTTCCAATGGCGTTGTGCCCCTGTTGGGGACTTTTTAACCTTGCAAGTATATTTGCAGCTCGTATATGTGATCTTGTCACTTTTGGAATATTAAACGTATCAGGTATCGAGTCTGATTCGTTTGACTTCAACATTACGTTGTGAAGTTTTGGGGATCGAAATGAAACAGAGTGGGAATATTCAATGACACTTCCTGTCGTTCCCATGGAAAATCTTTTTTCCTATCTCCCCCTAACGACGGGAAGATTGTCTCACAACCCACAAATCTAGCGGTAAAGAGATCACTAGTCAAATATTATAATTAGCGGATAATTGTTGGGGATTCATATCCAACATATACCAAATCGTCTTTAAGGACCCATTTTGATGCGTTGTGGGGGCGCAATTGGCACATATAATCAAACATGCGTAAATGTAAAGTATCAGGCTTATATCCAGTTACCAACTGGTGCGCATGAGTAAGTAGTGGGTCTAAAAACGAAAAAAAAACTGCATATAATAATTGCATAACCCCAGGTAGATGTGGGTAAATTGGTGCGCATTACTAATACCCTAGATGTCATCATATTCTTTTGATAACAACTTCTATGAGACCATTTTATATATACACATGGGGTATAGGAAACTTTACATTGATCCTAATACATATGCAATTAACATCAAAACCTTATGATATAATTTCTCCAGCATTCAAAGTCATGTAGACTTGATGAAATAATCAGGGTGGTGAGACCTTAAACGTATAGTTAGTGCTAGTAGTGCAGTATTTCATGTGGACAATAATACGACATGCGTTCATCGTGTCGAAACCAGAACCATAAAGTACTTTAATGGCCTGCATTCTGGATGTTTATGTCCATAAACATCACCTTGTATTCGTTGTAACAATGGAATATTTTTGTATTATGTCATTAGCTTTAGGATGGTCTCAATCATGTCTTGGCTAAGGAGTAGGTTATATACAAAAGTTTTAGGTATTAGAGAGGGCATATAGCAATGTTGTTTCTTATGCTACAGAAGTCAACAGTTGCAATTTTCCTCATTATGCCTTTCACTCGAAAGAGAATGTGTCTATGTGTATTTTGCAATACACGGATCACTATGTCATAACCACGGTGTCCCGCATGGTCATGCCAAAACATATATGTGTTATTGCCCCCAAAAGTTCTTTATTGGTGACAAAATATGTTCCGATGACCCAATAATCTACTAGTTTGACACATTAGTTTCCATGATATATGTTTACTTTCATATATTCATTAGAACTTATGTATATATGTTCATTTCCATTTTCATTTGATACGAATATCTTTACAAGGTTCCTATTAATTTTGTACCAACAAGAGAGTGACAGTCCATCGTCTAAGTAATTTGGTTGGATGTATTATAAAACAAGTATTAGTCTATCTTTTTTTTAAGGGTGTGATAGGTCAAAAAAAATCAATTCTCCTCGATACATTCCTACACGGAACGGAGAATATTGATTTTTTTTTTGTATTTGTTTTGATGTATTTCTTTACATCTATAATGGTTACATATTCGATTTTACTTTAGCAAAGAAATTAATTTTTGGTACTTAAAATTAATTTCAAAGAAACATATGCATAATCAATATTAAATATTAAAACAAATATGTTATATTTCATTTTCAACGTGTTCCCTTTTTTATAGAAGCACTTTTTAGTGCATATCTTATTTGATTGTCCATTATCACCTGGGTAGTAGTTGTATCCTACTCCAGGTGTTGAAAAATCCTTCCTGACTCTTACCAATACACTGACCCTTTCTAGGGTCTCGTCCACATGGTGCAGAAATGTCTTATGTGTGAAATGGTTTTTAACTCACAATCATTTGGAGTTGTTTCCACTTCTAACACTTTCATTATTGATATCAGGAATTTTCTTTATCCCGACATATGTGGTGTTATTCGAAAGAACCTTGTTGTGTCTCTCAACCACTTGCAGTAGGTTGATGAGTTTGTCTAAATGTTACATTCCAACTTATATTGGTTCATTAATATTTACTTATATATGAAATGTGGAAATGATATTATGAATCATGTCATCTTCTGTGAGCTCCTTGCCACAGAGATTGAGACGCGTTTTGGATATAACATTTCTTTATTGAAATCAGTTACCTTTTTGTAATCGAGTAAGTGGGTTTCATTCCACTGTACGATTAGTTCGGGAAGTACATATTCATCAGTACTCCCGATTATCCCTTTCGGAACATCCCATATTTCTTTGGGGGTTTCTAGTAAAGGTATCCTATGAAACTTAGGATGTATATGTCGTCTCAAAACATGAGGGTATTTGTTTATACCTTTTCAAGGGGTTGATTTTAGAGTCAATGGGGAGTTGATGGACTTTAGGTATTTTCTTGTACCTTTTCAAAAGGAGGTTTATGTACTCATTTATGATACTCATATTCTTTTGAGTTTATGACGTTGATTTTGGGATGAGTTGTTTCAACCATTTACATATATAAATAATAATATATGATTTTCTTTTTGATAAGGAAATGGATTCTGGTTATGAAATTTCATTATCATAACAATATTGGATTTTTGTATGCTTTAGTTTTATTGATAATACTTCATCAATATTTCAATTTGCAAAAAAAATCACTCAATCTATTGGATTTCCAGGTAGTAGGGGAATCACATGAATTTCTTAAATCCCTACAAACCTTAGGGCTATTTACACCCATTTGACAAAATCCTTTCGATGTATTGCGATTAATTCATCAATGAAATACATAGATAACATTTGTTATTTGGTAAATTTTGACATGAGGTCAAAAAAAACATACCATATTGGTATTTTGGGATCTTTTGGCAAGAGGCCAAAGTGACTATGAATTTGGCATATGAAACAATTTTAATATCTTAATAGCATTTTTTGGAGTTTTTGGTAAAGATCAAAATATATGAGCTTGGATGTGTAACTTCCAAAAAATAATTATATAGTTTAAAATTATGAGTAGGAACCCACAATCAAGATAAATGTTTGAATTTAACATTTTCATGTTATTTTTGAACCTTTTGGCAAAATAACAGAAGTTATGGGGGTTGAAATTGTAAATTTCAAAGATAATTTATAAGTCATAACTAAGATAAACATCTGAATTATACTAACAATTATTAATTAGGATAAACATTTGAATATTAACACAAACAAATAGTAAATAAATATATAATATTATAACTAAATAGATAATCATTTAAATATATGAATATTTTAATCTAATTTGATAAACATTATCAAATCATAATAATATTTTAAAACAATAAAAGTTATACTAACACAATTAAAATAAATAAGATGAAACAAATATTAAAATAATTAATAGTCTAATTCATTATTTGGACTAGTCTAAAAGAATATATATTTAATTGGTCAAATTAAATAAAATTAAGTAAACATGTCAGAAAATAAGTCAAGATTGGCTCGCATAGATAAAATATATTAAACTTAAATAAAAGTTAATATAATAAATATTTATTAAACAAAAACGTAAATTAATGGGAAAAAAAACAAATTAAGTTTTGTTTTAGTTAAATAAAACAATAATACTTATCCCTTGTGGATACTTAGAAATTATTTATTTAATTCCTTTTGATAATTAAAAAAATAAAAACAAAATCATTCAATTATCCTAATAATTCAGATAATTAGATCATAATCATATTAAAATCACATATAAATTCCAATAATTATCTTTTAATATAGGTTTTTTTTACGTCAATATAATTTTCATTTATTTAATTATTTCAATAAAAATAAATAAATAATCATGAATTCGATTTTTTTAATTCAATTAATATCAATCACGAAAATAACGGAAGTATTCTACAGAAAACTTAAGAAAAAAAATAAACATGATTCATAATATTCAGTTATGAAGAAATTGATAGAAAACTTACTAGATTTTTTTTGACATGCGTGGCAATGAGCAAAAGATAACGCAGTAGCGATGCAATTTTACGGCAAACCGTTCAACGACAACGTGCACCAATCGTTTAGAGACGATGAAAAACAGCTTTGAGCTTTACGTGTTGATAACGTGTTAAAGGGAAAAACAAATGGAACAACAATATGGAGAGAATAACAATAGGACAGAGAGAATAAGTCTATATTTCTCATTAATCATAAGCCCTTTAAATAGGGAGGAGTTACAAGTAGATAGTTAGGAGATATTTCAGTTCTAATCTAACTCTGATATATTTATTTCTATCTCTATCTCTAACGTCATATCCTTTAGACGATGACACACTTATCCTACAACATGTTGAAATAAATTATAATGGTAGTTGAACATGTTTAAATAAATTATACATGATGTGAATCACAATAAAATTTAGAGCAACCTACACTTTTGGTCCCTATAGTTTATCCAAAGATTGATTAGTCTATCATAACGTTTGCTAACTGACAGTGTTAACTTTAAATACCTTGAGGGGGCGTTTGTTTTGCAGAATGTTTTTGGATGGAATGAAATCTGTCAAAGAAATTTGACTTTGATGGAATTTGAATGGAATGTTGTCAGGTTTGACCACTTGTTTGGTTGACAGAATTGGAATGAAATCTGTTAAATGAATTGGAATTTTTCTGTTTGGTTCACAGATTGCAACTTCGGAATTGGAATGGAATTTTGATAAATGACCAAAATACCCTTTTTGAGTATTTTAATTTTTTAAACAAAAATTATTTTAATAAAATAGTCATTAAATAGTTTAATTTTTAACAAAAAAATGTTTTTATTATTTTTGCACATGAATGATGCCGAGAGAGTGAGGAGAGAGAGGGAGAGGGAGAGAGAGAGGAGAGAGAGGAGAGGAGAGAGAGGAGAGAGAGGAGAGAGTGGAGAGATAGAGGGAGAGAGTGGAGGAGAGAGAGATTGAGAGAGGAAAGAGAGAGAGGAGAGAGGAGAGAGTGGAGGAGAGATAAAGAGAGAGGAAAGAGAAAGAGAAAGAGAGAGTGGAGGAGAGAGAGAGAGAGAGGAGAGAGTGGAGGAGAGAGAGGGAAGAGAGAGAGAGAGGCGAGAGGCGAGAGAGAGGAGAGAGAAAGGGAGAGGGAAGAGAGAGAGAGAGGAGAGAGAAAGGGAGAGGGAAGAGAGAGAGAGAGGAGAGATAAAGAGAGAGGAAAGAGAGAGAGAGAGAGGAGAGAGTGGAGAGATAAAGAGAGGAGAGAGAGAAGAGAGAGAGGAGAGAGAGGGAGGAGAGAGAGATAGCGAGAGCAGAAAGAGGAGAGAGGAGAGAGAGGGAGATAGAGATGAGAGAGAGATAGTTGGTGTTTGCTGATAATCAATATTAGTAGGGTTTAGTTTGGAGTAAAGGGTAAATTTGGAATTATCAAAATATAAGATTTCATTCCATTGAAATCTTTGGGTTTTAGGATGGAATGTTCAAATCCTTCATTTGTGGAATTTGGTGGAATTCACACATTTCTTTCATAGAAAAGAATGAACCAAACAAGGGAATTGAATTTGGTCAAATGAATTGGACATTCCAATTCCATCAGATTTCATCAGAATCTGCGAACCAAACGCCCCCTGAGTGTCATGAAATTGAAAAAGTTAGGAACTGTTAGTATAAATAATTTATTTTAAGGACCAAATACAAATTTTGAGCAAACCATAGGAACCACCAATAGAGTTCACTCAACTTAGAAATCTAAATATTTTATAATAAAATAATATAGATAGTTAGATACAAAGTGGAACGACTCCTATTAAATTATTTATATGAAAAAGGAAAAGGAATTATATCAAAATCAACCAAAAACGTATCATCATGAAGGGGGGAATCTTAATTCTTAACAAAGATGGATACGGATATACATTTAATTATAGAGATAAATACATTTCAAACGAGTTTGTTGGTTTTGATTATAATTAATATATATAAAGAAATTAAAATTTTCATTAATTGGAAAATCCAGGTATCATAATTAAACAACCAACTAGGGATTATGAATTTTTAATTAACTATATACATGCATGTATAATACCATGTATACAAAAATACACACATAAATGTTACAAACATATATATCAACATCTAAATATCTATACAATTTTTAGAAATAAATAACTATATTTCGTTTTTTTTAAACAAAACAAAACACTTTCCGAATAATTAACCGATCGAGTAAAAAAAAAGCCCCACAAAGTGGTCCAAAAATATGCAATTGGCCGTGTATTGCACAAGTCTTTCCACACTTCCACTAAAATAATTCACATAATAAACACATAATTTTAATTTATTATTTTCAAAGTAACTTATTTAATTTTGAAAAAAAAACAATTTTAGAATAAAGAGATTGTAATTTCACTCTCTCCCCCACTTAGCATCACTCAATGAAACTTATTACATCATGTAAAGTAAAATAGTAATATAAATTAATTTATAAGTTACTAAAATATTCAATAACATAATTATAAAATTAATTATATAATATAAATATAATTGTACCCAATCATAATACAATAAAACAAATAAAGAAATAAACTTGTTGGAGAAGATTAAAAGTCTAAAATAAACCAAAAATTTCCCCAACATCCAAGATAATTATATTGATGTTGAACCATAAATAATTTGTTTATATTTTCCACCCTAATTTTTCTCCATAAACAATTTAAATTTCCAATTATTAATATATATCTTAGTTAAGTAATTGTACCTTATACCTTCATCTTAAAATCATATATCTCTTCCTAACAGATAAAGATAAAATACTTCATCTTATATATATATATATATATATATATATATATATCCAATAATTACCCATATAAATAGTAGGACGAAAGTTATAATATTCTTCATTGGAAGTTATACATCATAACTTTCACAATGAGATCACTTGTGTTCCAATGGCTTCTCCTCTTTGTTGCCACTTTCATCACGACCATCTTGGGTGCACCTTACCGGCTGAGTCCTATCGATCCGTTTTTAAGAGATTCAAATGTCGGTTTTGCGAAGGTTAATCCTTTCAAGGACGTCGAAACCTTCTTCTATAACCAAACGCTCGACCACTTTAACTACAAGCCGGAAAGTTATGCCACTTTCCCACAACGGTATTACGTCAACTCTAAATGGTGGGGTGGAGCCAACAAGAATGCGCCAATTTTCGTTTATCTTGGTGCCGAAGGACCCTTAGACCGTGACATTCCGATCATTGGATTCCTTACTGATAACGCCCCTCGTTTCAAGGCTCTTTTGGTCTATCTAGAGGTACGTACATCGGTATTAAATTAATTATGGTTTTTTGAATAATTATCATTTGAATCTTGTAATTATACGTTTCTTTTTTTGTTTTTTGTTTTTACTAGCATCGATTTTATGGAGAATCAAATCCAGTTGGGTCGATGGAAGAATCAGTAAAAAACAAGAATATACGTGGGTATTTTAATTCTGCTCAAGCATTGGCGGATTATGCAGAGGTTTTGTTGCATATCAAAAAGAAATTACGTGCACATAATTCTCCGATTATTGTTGTTGGAGGGTCTTATGGTGGAAGTAAGTCGTCTAATTAACGTTAAAAAACTATATTATTTTTTATTGATTGTTTAAATTCTTTTCAGATATATTTTCTTCTATTTTTTTTGGTAATTGTTGTTGACTGTGACAGTTTGTGTGCTTCTCAATTGATTTCATGAAAAAATTTCAGTGCTAGCCACATGGTTTCGTCTCAAGTATCCACATATTGCGCTTGGTGCTCTTGCTTCCTCGGCTCCTATCCGTTACTTCGATAATATCACTCCTCAAGATGGATATTATTCAATCGTTAGCAAAGATTTTAGGGTAAAAATTAATATTTATTGAATTTCTTTTCATATTTCAAAAGATCTTGAAATTGAAATAACCGTTTAATTATATATACAGGAAGCTAGCGAAAGTTGTTATATGACGATAAAGAAATCTTGGAATGAGATCGATAGAGTTGCTTCAATGCCAAATGGTCTTTCTATTCTCTCGAAAAAATTCAATACTTGCTCGTAAGTAGTATTATTTTTTATTTTATTAAATTATTATGAATTATGTAATTTAGTTAATTAATTTTTATTTTGTTTTATTTGTTAAGGCTATTAAAGAACTCTCTTGAGCTCAAGAACTACTTGGATTCCATATATGCTAGCGCAGCTCAATATGATGCTCCACCGTTGTATCCAACGACCCGAATTTGCGAAGGCATCGATGGAGCAAGCAATGCCACTGATATTCTTGATCGCATATTTGCTGGTGTTGTTGCAAATTCACCACGTAGTCCATGCCACAATACGACACCCGCAGTTAGTCAAACTTCCATTGGATGGGGATGGCAAGTAAGTAATTTTGCGTTTTTTATTACGTAACGACAATACCAAAAATTCTATAAAAAGATGTGTGATTTATAAATCGATGACAGTTTTTTGGAAATAGATTTTTTTATTTGTGATTTATAAAGCATACAAACTTTTATATGGTTAAGAACCCTTTTAACATTTTTAGTCATCCACTTATGACCCATCATTGATAATACTACTTATATTTTTTTATATGAATTTTATTACTATTTTGAAGTAATTTATTTAATTATGTGTAGACTTGTAGCGAGATGGTGATTCCCATTGGCATAACCAGTAACGTCAGTATGTTTCCGAGTCAGCCTTACAGCCTACAAGAATTTATTGACAGTTGTAAGAGCGTATACGGTGTCATGCCTCGACCTCATTGGGCCACAACTTATTATGGTGGTGATGTATGTACCTTTTTTATTATCTTATTTATTCTTTTTATTGATGTGTGTGATTTTAAATGTTTGTTTTGTGTCTAACATTGTAGGACCTAAAGTTAGTGCTTAGCAAGTTCGGTAGTAACATCATCTTCTCCAACGGCTTAAGAGATCCATATAGCAGTGGAGGGTATGTAACAATGCAAATAAAATCCTGGTTTTTAAATCGAAATATTGGCATTGTATTATGTTTCATAATAAGGCATGAGACAAGTTGAGGCATGCCGAAAAAGACAAAGTGAAAAGCTATGATCAAGTTTATCAATCTTTGAATGTAAATCATTATAAACTTATCTTCTTTTTTACGTTTTAGGGTATTGCAAGATATATCTAACAGTATCCTTGCTGTCTACACTACCAATGGTATGGTTTTGTGCATTATTTTTTGGTGTTGTTATTTCTTATGCACTATAATGCAAATATATAACCAAAGGGGTGTTAGCCTAGTGGTAAGGTATGTGGACTAACTAGTAGCGGTCTCATGTTCGAACCCTGGGGGACGCATCCTGGAGGTACGGGGGCTTCGACCCCGGGCTGCATGCTTTAGCAGTCGGGCTTCGGCCCATATTGCCAGGGATTAGTTTGGGCACAATGTGGTCTGGGATACCAATTTGAAGATTGTAACGTGTTTCTTTTTTGTTTGCTTGGCTTCATAGGTTCACATTGCTTGGACATATTGAGCTCACGTAAAACCGATCCTGAGTGGTTAATTAAACAGCGAAATGAGGAAGTGAAGATTATTAGAAGATGGTTTAGAAGATATTACCACAATCTTCGTTTATTAAAGTGATAAACTACGTCATAATATGTTTGAAAGACTATTATAGCAAATAATTTGGTAGTACTCTATTTTATTTATTATTCACGAATTTTTTTCAGTTGATTCATCGTTATTGGCGTTTTTCAGTATTATTTATTTACTATTTGGCTATTTGCATTATATTTCTTGGCAGAAATTTTATTTATTGACATCTTTTTTACTTTTTTTTCTTACACTTGTTTTTATGAAATATTAAAAAAAATACATTAAAGAAAAAAAAACAAATTTTTTAATTTTTTTTATATTTTTTTAGCTTATAAATGTAAAAAAATACATATTTTTATAACAATAATAATTTATTTATAAAAATAATAATAACAAGCAGAAGGTAGTGGACTATGGTTGAAAGTCCCCATTTGATAGTGGGTTGTGTTTTGTGATTAAAGCCATTGTGAATTATGAGGCCATGGAGTGGCGCTCTCATTTCTCCAATAACATGCATCTTTTCATACATATATATATATATATATATATATATATATATATATATAGTCTTAAGTTCATTTGAGAAATGGTAAATATATGAAAATAGAGAAGTAATTCTAGCCATTCACACGGTCAAGATCGGATTTGACTGGTCAAAAGTTGCAGCGTTGACTGGTCAAAAGTTGCGGCTTTGACTGGTCAAAAGTTACGACTCTTCCAAAAATAGAAGGACACTTTCGTAATTTTTACAAAATACACGGGTTGTGTTCATATATGAACCTGTATAATTCACATTTGAACTATATATTCATATATGAACCAGTGCAATTCACATCTGAACTCTTTTAATCAGTTGAACTAACTAACAGATTCATATATGAACCTTTGTGATTCATATATGAACCAATTAACTGATTCATCAGTTGAACTAATTTAAAGACGCAAATGTTGACCAGATAAATGGCTAAGATTACTTCTTTATTTCTCATATATTTACCATTTCTCAAATGAACCTCTCCCTATATATATATATGAAGGATTATGCAAGAAGCAAACTAATTTGTGAGAATACGAGATTAAAGTCGACCCTGCCAAAGTCGAGGCTGTGGCTAATTGGCCAAGACCGACCAATATATCTGAGGTTCAGAGTTTTCTGGGTCTGGCAGGATATTACCGACGCTTTGTTGAAAACTTTTCTCGGCTTGCGCTGCCTTTAACTAAACTTCTCCGAAAGGGAGTTAAATTTGAATGGGGTTCTGATCAGCAACAGAGTTTTGAAATTCTGAAACAACGATTGATCACAGCTCCAGTCTTATCTCTACCATCTGGGACAGGCGGTTTTCAAATCTATAGTGATGCCTCTCGAATTGGCCTCGGATGTGTACTTATGCAAAATGGAAAAGTTATAGCATATGCATCACGACAATTGAAGCCATACGAGGTAAACTATCCTACTCATGACTTGGAACTGGCTGCAGTTATCTTCGCACTTAAAATCTGGCGCCATTATTTGTATGGAGAATCTTGTGACATTTTTACTGATCACAAGAGTTTGAAGTACATTTTCTCTCAGAAAGAAATTAATATGCGTCAGAGACGTTGGTTGGAACTTCTGAAAGACTACGATGTCCAGATCCACTATCATCCAGGCAAAGCGAATGTAGTTGCAGATGCGTTAAGTCGTAAAAGTATGGGATATGTTTCTTGTTATACTGTTCAGCCGCACTTGATTTCTGATTTTGAAAAGTTGGGTATTGATTTTTATCCAAACTCTAATAGTTTGATGTTGGCTAGCCTTTCGATTGAGCCAAATTTGATTTCACGAATTAAGAAAGCCCAACAAAATGACGGTGGTATTTGGTCTCTTGTACAGAAAATTTATAATGATCGGAATTCTGAATTTCGCGTCGATGACCAGGGTATAGTTTGGTTTCGAGATCGTTTGTGTGTACCCGATGATCTTGAATTAAAAGAAGTTGTATTAAATGAAGCTCACAATTCTCCCTTCTCAATTCATCCCGGTTCTACCAAAATGTACCGTGATTTGAAACAAATTTTCTGGTGGGATGGAATGAAAAGAAATATTGGCGAATATGTTGCAAAGTGTTTGACCTGTCAAAAAGTCAAAATTGAACATCAAAGAGTCAGTGGTCTTTTACAGCCTTTAGAGATACCCGTGTGGAAATGGGAGCACATCTCTATGGACTTTCTTACAGGGCTACCAAAGACTCAAAAACGTCACGATGCAATTTGGGTAGTTGTAGACCGTTTGACTAAGTCTGCACATTTCTTAGCTATCCGGGAAACTTTTTCGGTTAGCCAGTTGTCTGAATTATTTCAGAGAGAGATCATCAGACTTCATGGAATTCCTGTCTCAATTACGTCTGATAGAGATCCGCGTTTCACCTCACGATTCTGGAAGAGTCTTCACCAGGCTTGGGGTACACGACTTAATATAAGTTCAGCTTTTCATCCTCAAACGGATGGACAAACTGAACGGACAATACAAACTCTTGAAGATATTCTTCGTGCTTGCGTTCTCGAGTGGTCTGGCTGTTGGGACGATTATCTTTATCTGGTAGAGTTTTCGTACAATAACAGTTACCAATCCAGTATTGGTATGGCTCCATACGAAGCTCTTTATGGTCGTAAATGTCGAACACCTACATGTTGGAACGAAGTAGGCGAACGGGCAATTGAAGGACCCGAATTGGTCCAAATCACAACTGAAAAAGTTGAAGTAGCCCGCCAGAAAATGAAAGAGGCACAAACGCGCCAAAAGAGTTATGCGGACCGACATCGTAGGCCATTGGAATTTCAGTCAGGTGACCATGTTTTCCTTAAAGTTTCTCCATTTCGGGGAACACGTCGTTTTGGGGTTTTAGGAAAACTTAACCCACGTTATATTGGACCTTTTGAAGTTCTAGAACGAGTTGGTGAAGTAGCGTATCGTCTCGCGTTACCTCCCCAACTAGCTCATGTTCATAATGTTTTCCATGTGTCGGTGCTCCGTGGTTATCGATATCATCCGTTGCATATCATCGATTATCCACTTGAAAAGATTGAGCCAGATTTATCTTATGTTGAGGAGCCCGAAGCTATTATTGGATGTGAAGAAAGAAAATTGAGGCATCGATCGATTCCATTCGTTAAAGTCTTATGGAGGAATCATTCTGAAAGTGAAGCGACATGGGAGACAGAGGAATCGATGAAAAAGCAATATCCGCAACTTTTTGAAGGTACATAAGTTCATGACTCTAACTCGATTTCGGGGACGAAATCTTTTTAAGGGTGGGAGAATTATAATACCCTGTATTTAGTAAACCAAATTTCATGATCGATAACCAAATTGTGTTAAAACATGAAATCGTGCTATAGTAACTTGTACCTTAGTCTTCAAGAGTTGTGCATTAGTCTAAGTCTATATTTATAGATTTAATTTATGGACTAATGTTGGATGAAACAACCTTGGTTAGGACCAACATTGTAAAGGAATTGTCAAGAAAGGGTTAAATTGTTATAAGTTAAAGGATTAAGGGTTAGTTTGTAAATGTAGAAAATATATATGATTTTAATTAATTTTTGAAATTTAATGAGTTCATAATCAGACTTCTTTTCTCTCTCTACCTCTCAGTTTCTCCTCCTTCTCTCTAGAAACCTTCATCTCATCCCTAAAAACTCAAATTCCTTCTCAAATCCTTTATGTTCTTTAAGATTGGTTGTTAAAAATGGAACTAGGGGCTCAATAAAAGGTATGTTCATGGTTAATTTTGTTGATTACATCAATTTTGGGTCAAATGGGTTAAACCCTAAGTTTATCTATGATTATAGGTTGAAGATTGAGGAATAGAGGTGGAAATTCTTCAAGTTTGGTGCTGTTGGAATTGACAGATTCATTGTGGTAAGTTTAAAAATTCGTATAAAATCAACCATTTGTCCAAATAAGGTGTTCTTTATATATACAGAAAGGTATACGAGTGTAGTTCAACTTTGTAGTTTACACCAAAGTCCAGTTCGGAGTGTAAGTGACTTGAAATCATTGATTTTCCAGAACTGTTTTGCACACACTTGAAATTGCGCACTGTTGGTATTAATTCTGTAGAAAATAGAGCAGAGCTCCAATTGATGTGAATCCAGGTTCTGTGAAATCCTAAGAGGATTATGCACAACTTTCATGTTTATAAGAAAATTTGGTTGAGCCTTTAAGAATGAGAAAAAAACTTGAACTTTAAGCGTACAGAAGCTGTTAGCTACTGTTGGAATGTGTAAATTTGGATTTTTGCAAATGTGGTTTAAGGCCCTAAGGATTGTGTTAAGTGTTTATTAAGTGTCCTAAGGGTATTGTAAGCATGTTTGAAGGTCCATAGAATCTTTCTAAAATGAAAGGGCTTGTAGGAACTTGAAGTTGATAAGAATTGTTACCGGAAATCATCTAAAAGCATTTATTAATAAGTGTAGGTAAACCGGAAGGAGAAAACCGTTCTTAGGCATCAAGTTTCGTGTGATCGTCTCTAAAACACCTTCAAGGTACGAATATCTAATTCGTTTCAATACGTGGGTTATCAATTGTGATGATTACCCATTCCATAGATCTTGTTCATGAAATACACCCACAAAAGTGGATGTTATCAAGTGGTTATCCGGAATATTTTTATGTTTTATATGATGTTTCGTTTGATGAATTTGAGTCCTTGGGAATTTTGACTCGAGACCGGTATGTTATTAAATTCCTTACGATTACTTGATTTATAAATCTCAATGAGTTTGTTGAACTTGTTATCCAAAGTTTATTCATCAAATTTGGTTATTGAAATTCGTTTTGACTAGGCTCATCATTCGGGGCACGAATGTTGAGACGCCTCCATGATGGCTAAAATAGTCATGGCGTTCTCGTGAAGGCTATGGCCGAGCCATATAGAGAACGTTGGATGCATCCTTAGAACCGAATACCAATTATGTTGGTTATCGGATAGAACCGAATACCAATTATGTTGGTTACCGGATAGAACCGAATACCAATTATTTTGGTTACCGGATAGAGCCGAATACCATATGTCTTTGGTTACCGGGGAATGAGGCGGTGTAGTGCCCAACACTTCCATTCCATTATGACGCCTGTTTGGACTGATCATCCATCGGGTACAAAATATCTTAATGATATGGATGTTTATCTTGCTTTGAACTTTAATTATATTGGTTTCAGTTCTTGAGATTTACACTTAAATTGCTTCCAACTCTATATCGTAAGGTTTTCTTTCAGTTACCTACTTCTTATTTGGTATTTCTTGTGTTATTATTCGTTCACTGGGCAATTTTGCTCAGCCGAGGCTTGTTTTGTTTTACCTCGGCAGGTTCAGATCCAGAGGCAGGATGAACGGACGAGATGGTTTAGGATGCTTAAAGACTAGTTGCTTATTCAAGGCTTTTGTTATGTAAATATTTAATATGTAAATATGTTAATCGGATCTTTACTGGTGGATGTATTGCAATCTTTTGGGAGTTCTGTTAGAGCTCTGTACTGTGAATTGTAGACCTTTGATCCGTTTTCGGTTGTGACATTCTCCATCTTAGGACTAGTAGAAAGGGGGTGTTACAGTGGGTCACATAATTTATTAATTAAAAAATCATAAAAAATAAAAAATAATTTTAGAAATTAGGATAATTATCATTTTAAATTGGATAAAGCCTTAAAATTCTTATTATATCTTTTAGATTTATTAATTTTTTAATTTCAATTATTCATTAATTTTTTTTTCTAAATATACTTTTAATAAAAAAAATTCACAATTTTAACCAAATATCACATTTGATATCATTTTATGAATATTTATGCATATCACATATCATATTATTACATGTGATAATTGTATATATTTTAGTTAATCATATGTGATTATGTATACTTCTATTTACAGATCTTTTTGTGATGTAAATATTATCACATGTGATAATTGTATATATTTTAGTTAATCATATGTGATTATGTATACTTCTATTTATTGATCTTTTTGTGATGTAAATATTATCAAGTGTGATAATTATATTTATTTTAGTTAATCATATGTGATTATATATATTTATATTTATAGATCTTTTTGTGATGTTAAATATTATCACATGTGATTATGCGTCATTTATATTCAGACATATATTATCATATGTGATATTTACAAAAATCCACCTAGTGGGATCATATGTGATACATAATAATATATCACATGTTAAACGAAGTTAATCACATGTGATTCAAAACGTAAATCTAAAAAATAGAGAAAAAAATGGTGAAATAAATAATGAATTAGTTATGGATATCATATATGATATTTGATGAAAATTATGATTTTATTTAGAAAATAATAATATAAATTTGATAAAAAAAACTATGAATTTATTAAAATTAAAAAATAAATAAATTTAAAAGATATTATGAGATTTTTAAGGATTTATCCAATTCAAATTGTAATTATCCTAATTTAAAAAATATATATTTATACTATTTTTTAATTAATAAATTATGTGGCCCTTATTCCTTCTCGCCTTCTCGTAAATTGACTACCTTCACGTTTAAACCTGCCCCTTATACATTAAACCATTCATTTATACATCAGATCCGGCAAACGACTATCCAACAATTGTAACCCAGATATGTCGTAGATGTAACCTGGATCTTTCAGAGATGTAACGTTGAAAACGAAACTCAGATCTCGTCATATATGTAACGCCGAAGATGTAACTCATATCTCGTCGGTGTACTACCACCCCGATCTTGCCGGTGCACTCGAACCCGAATCTCGAAGAAACCCAACTTGCAACTCTGATGAAATGTATAACAATGTGATCTTCAGGTAGCGTTGTTTTACAAAGTGTATCATAGTGTGTTTTCGTTGTTTTACAAGTATATCATAGTGTGTTTTTGTTGTTTTACGCGATGTATCACAACGTGTTTCCGTTGTGTTACGAAGTGTATCACAACATGTTTTTGTTGTTTTATGAAGTGTATCACAACGTATTTTCGTTGTTTTACAAAGTGTATCACAACATTTTTCGTTGTTTTATGAAGTGTATCACAATGTATTTTTGTTGTTTTACGAAGTGTATCACAATGTATCATGTAATGTTGCTTTACTAAGTGTATCACACTATGTTTTTTCGTTTGCTTTATTAAGGTTATCACAATGTGTATCATGTGTTTTCCGGAATAAAGTTTGCTGAAGAGAGGAGATGAGATAGGAGAGAGGATATTTCTAAAATACATAAAATGTCATTTAATTAAAATTTTAAGTCAACATTAACAAAATTATTAGTTTCCTAATTTATCATTTGATTTGTGGTTGATAATGGATTTCACGGTTATCACAAACAACTCAGTTCTCCCTTGAATGACCCCCTATATATATATATAGTATTTAGAGTGAATTACATAAATGGTCCCTCGCGAATACCTGGATTTCACTTTTTGTCCCTCCAGTTCTGAAAGTACATTGGTAGTCCCTAAAAGCGAGTTTTGGAGCCCAAATTCGTCCCTGACGCTAACGCCGTTTGAAAAGTTTCGTTAGAGCAGCCATGTGCCCCTCAGGTGAGGGGCATTTTGGTCCTTTTACCTGTTTTATTTTCATCCTCACCACCATTTTCAAGAACATTGATAAGATACCCATATTTGAATTTTTTTATCAATCAAGAACATTAAAACCCATATCCAGAAAATACTAATTAAATTTATATATTTGTTAAGCTTTGAACAAATTCTGATATATGTAGAACTCTAGTATTTTTTGAAGATTTGTTATTTGAAAATGTTAAAAAGGAAAATGTTATGTGGCAAAAGCTCAAAGTCTGCACATGGCTCGAAGTCCACATGGCTTCCCAGCTTCCCAACTTCCCAAGCTTTAAAATGGGTTTCCAAGGGGAATGACAGACATCTTTTATGCAAAATTCTAGACACCCATTTTTTAAAAGCAAAATTCATAAGCAAATCCACCGCCTCCTCAATCTATTCTGCAAATCCGCCATCATCTCACCCTCTTCTTCAACGTAAACCAAAGGATGATGAGATTGATTTTAAGAGGTAAAAGATCCAACCATTTCAGATCTAGTTTGAGGGTTTTTGATCGGGGTTCAAGGGGCTTCAGATCGAGGTTCGAGGGTTTCGATTTGAAGATTTTGATTCAAAGATTTCTATTCAAAGGTATTGTATCAGGATTGGACGGGTTTCTAAAAAAATTAGATTTGGTATCGGAGATTCTGATTCAAATATTTCGATTCTATGGTTTCAGATTTGGGTTTATGGGGTTTTGATTCAAAGATTTCTTATGGGTTCAAGGTTTTTAGTTTTTCTTTGGTTGTATGGAGAACCAAAACAAGAACAAACGAAGAACACATTCGGGTTCAAGGTGTTGTATTTTTTTAGTTTTTCTTTGTTTTAATTTATCAAACTTGTTGATGTTCTTCAGTTATGTATAAAATGTGATTTTTTTTAATTTAGGGATTTCAATTGTATAAACTTGTTAATGTTCTTGAGTTTTGTGTTTATGTTTCTGATCGGTTTAAGAGGTTATGAGTAGAAATTGTGTTTGATGGTGGACAATGGTGGTGGTTAGTGGTGCGCTGATAAATTTCTAATTAAATTTGGGTTTGGTCAAACTAGGGTTCTTGAGAAGAGAAAGGAGGTTGAGGAAGAAGATGGCTAAAAAAAGACTAAAATGCCCCTCACATGAGGGGCACGTGATGGGGTTAACGGAGCTCAGGCTAACGGCGTTAGTAAGAGGGACGAATTTGGGCTACAAATCTCGATTTTAGGGACCACCAATGTACTTTCAGAACTGGATGGACGAAAAGTGAAATCCAGACATTCACAAAAGACCATTTACATAATTCACTATATTATTTATTAAAGTTATGAGGTATGATTTTATGAATATAATTTTTTTTCATCTTAAATTAACACGATAAATATTTTGTCTTATAAAATAAAATATTAATGAAAACTAAAATGGAAGAAAATTGTTGCTTTAATACTTGTGTGAAGTGGATGCCGTGTTTGTTTCTACTACTACTCCCTAAAAGATATTGTTTGGCATGTTAAAATGAACTGAACTATTTATTGGAACCAAAGTTATTTGTCGGGTTGACTTTTCTAAACGAAATTGTCCACTCCTGAATCACGAGCACTTATTCCTAATGGTGGGACCATTCTTTATAATTCTTCAAAAGTCAAGGTTAGGGAAGAAACTTTCAGATGGCCGTACATGTTAACAAGATCGTACGTAATTTAATGACAAATCATGTTATATACAATATAGATGTATATTACCATCTTTTTTTTTTGTACGGCAACTTGGGCTATGCCCACACACACACGCACCCGCGGTATCCGGGCATCCAATTGGGCAGCACCGACTAATCCGCGGCGACCCGGCCTAGCCCAAATCGACTGGACCCACCCAGGTACGACTAAGTCCGGTCAAGACCGAACCCGCATACCCATAGACTGGTATGCCCGTAAACCTGGACCCGAACCGACCCGAGGGCCGACCCAAGGTTTGGTCTTACCATCCAATTGGGCAGCATAGACTGGTATTACAATATAATTTTCTTATTTATAGGAGACATCTACATACTGTTATCATACATAATTCATTATCAGGTCTTTAATGTAATATTGATTGATTGATTCAGACTGGTTTCTATCACAAATATTCATCTTCATCTTTCATTATATTCGTCTATTTCATAGATTGATCATAAACATTATGAGGATATAGATTTTAATTGTATTTAACACGATATCAATCTGTAAAGTGGTTGACGTTGTTAACCAGATAGGTGTCATGGAAAGTGTTTTTGACATGAAATTTATCTTTCAATGAAAAAACGAGTTAATACTTTTCGATCCGTAATCTTAAGCCTAGGGGTGTCAAATTTGTACCATGACAAACCAACCAATTGCATTACCAACCGTACCAATTAAATTGGTACCAACTAAATTGGTTGGTATACCGTACCAACTTCATAAACTTGGTTGGTACGTGGTATTAAAAGTCGCCTACCACGGTATATATATATATATATATATAACTATTTATCAAGTAAAAAATCAATTAAGTGAATTATATTTATTTATTAATCCTTTTTTTAGAGGAATTTATCAATTTAACATTTTATCGTTTATTGTTTACTACATTAACTCCTCCATGCCTCCTCATAATAACCCCAACTCATTACTCAGTAACTCCTCGACTCCTCTCCTCAACGCATACCTCCAACCTCTACAATCTGCACTTCCATCGTTCGACAACCACACGACAACACCTTTACACGAGTACACGATCACGCGAATCTGCAATCGATCCTCGAAGACGCTCTAATGCATTTTCTATATTTATTCTTTAACCTATTAGAGCTCATTGTAACTTAAACATTTGAGATGTTGGTACAAAACCGTACCAACATGTACCAACCGAAAAAAGTTGGTACCAAGTAGAGTTGGTTGGTACATGATATAAATATTTGCGTACCAATTATAATTGGTTAGTACACGGTATTAAGAAAAAAAAACATGGTACCGTACCATGTTCACCCCTACTTAAACCGGTAAATCTTATCGATCACTTTTAACCCTTGTGTTTAAGCCTTTAAGGGATGTACTCGAGGCCCACATTAAATGGACCTCTTCTAGGCCCAATAAACACTAAGTACATGGGCCTCAAGGCAGGCCCAATAAAACATGAGTTTATCTCTTATAATTATAAGTTTCATTGTAGATTAATTATTTTCAAATGTAAAAATAAATGAAAATATTATTATATTTTAATTAATTTTCTAAATAAAATATATTGTATCCGTACTTATACTTGTACTTATACTTATACTTATACTTATACTTTCGAGATTATATCAATCACAATTAGTCCCGGATAATCAACAAATTACATATCATATTACATATAACATTTACGGTAGGTTTTATATTGTAACAAAATTAAATTTATCTGATGACATCGTTTTATTTTAAAATAGTTAATATTAAAATTAAACAGTCAATATGTAAAATTTGTATTTTTGGTTATATTAAAACTAAACAGTCAATATGTATTCTTATTCATGTATATTTTGTTATAAAATATACCATAATTGAGTAATTGTGGTGTTTGGCATATATAATTGTCCAAGTGAAACAATTCCATAAGGGTATAATAGTGATGGGCTTATTCAAGGGAAAACTGGATATTTTATGATAACTGTGAGATCCAATCTCATCCATACATCAAAGAATAAATTAGGAAATTAATATATTTGGTAATTTGACTTTAAATTTTAATTAAAGGGCATTTTAGGTAATATGATTCTCTCTCTCTCTCTCAAATCTGACCTCCGAGGCCCACATACAAACATTCATCAGTGTGATACTTAAAGTAAATATAAGACACGTTGTGATACAACTTTAATGCCACTGTGATACAACTATAATACACAATGTGATACCTAAAAACATCGACAATGTTAAAAAAATATACATTCAAACAATCATGAGCGTGATACTCAAAATACATACAAGATGCACTGTGATACTACACGTGATACCCATTGTGATATATTGTGACGCCATTGTGATACATCCGTTTCACAATACCATTATGGAGAAATGTGGGTTATCATCCGTTTCAAAATGATAAGTAGGGTAAATTGTAATCAATTAGGTAATTATAGATTGTGTAATTAATGATTTTATTTATAGTAAAAAAATAAAAATTGTTAAATTACTAAATTATCCTTTTACTTTATTTTAAAAATAACATTAATTATATGGAATGAGTGGCTCATATTGGATTTCATGGTTACCACAGACTACCTAGTTCTCATTTGATTAAGCCCCTAATAGTGATTTGATAAATATATATATATATATATATAGGGTCCGGTTCAGGGGAAAACCTCAAAAAAACGAAAAACTGAGGAACACCCTGGTAGCTTTTCATCTGGACAGTATGCACTTGTGCATACAGGTAATTTGTAACATGTATTTGTGCATATGCACTTGTATGCACTTGTGCATAAAAACCAAAAAACAACATAATTTACCTGCATACCATCCAAATGAAAAACTACCAGAGTGTTCTTCAGTTTTCCGTTTTTTTTAGGTTTTCCCCTGAACCTCCGTCTATATATATATATATATATATATATATATATATATATATATATATATATATATATATACTACCTTATAATGCATTTACATCAAACTCTTAAATACAAGTCACCAAGCACAAAGTACTATCAATTTATGCAGGAAATTTGAAAAACTATGAATTACAAGCACTAAAGCATGATGTACAAGTTCTTTAGGCATACATTTGAGTACTGACTACTTTTAACTCTCCCACCACCAAATTAGAAGGTTTACATATTTCTTTCATTTGTTGAGAAAAGTCTTCCACGCTTTTCAAGCTTTAGGTTGCAAAAGAGAGGATCTCTGAATTTTGGATGCTCCTATTATGGTAGATTCAAAGTTTCCTTTTGTTCTCTTCAGGTGACTTTGTTTGAAGAAGTTATTTAAGAAATTGGCTTTTTTGAAGAGGTAAAGGTTGCTTTTGAAGAAGAGGCTTTTTTCCCTCCCCGGTTTGATGTATCAAGTTTACAGGACAGGCTGGATAGCTGTATTGAGGGTAGCT
The DNA here is from genome assembly GCA_023525745.1 of Arctium lappa. Lineage (NCBI taxonomy): Eukaryota > Viridiplantae > Streptophyta > Magnoliopsida > Asterales > Asteraceae > Arctium > Arctium lappa. The sequence goes on along the minus strand of CM042056.1, from coordinate 10,669,921 downwards.
CCAAATCATATGTAGCATATATACATTGTAGGAGGTTTTCTTTTCTCCATTCTCTAAACCCACCATCGGTTCCAAGCTCCCAAATCCTTCGACTTCAGCTCGAGGTAAGAAGTTAAGTTTGAGTAACATTTTGATTTTGATTTTGTAGTTTACCAGCTCTGTATGGGATCTTCACAAACTCTGTATACTTGCATATATTCTGTAGTTCACCATATCTGTTTCTTTTGTGGTCTTTAACTTTACATGAAACATTGACTCTACATCAGTGATACTCGACCAGATCGGTTGAAGCTGTTCTCCTATACTCTGCTCCATTTTTGCTCCAGCTCGATTTAGCTCTGTGTAGTAAGGTACCTTTCTTAGCTCATTTATTAGAAAAAGAAAAGGCAAAAAAAAGGTGTCTTCATGTTAGATTGGAAAAAGAAAATATGTAATGAGAAAAAGGTCGGTCATACCTCTTATTGAAATCAGTGTACAAACCTTTCCTATATCTAATTTTTTGGGTTTTCTTTGTTTCGGTCAAACTATTAAAATACAAATAAAATCTGAAGATAAAAGAAATTAAACAAAATCGATGAACTATTGAACAAAATCGATGAGCAAAATCAAGAAGAAATCGATGAATAACTGAATATCAACAAATTAGAACAAAATCAAGCGGCTTGCTCACAAAATTCGATAACAAAATCAGGAAGAACATCGATTAACTATCTAATACCGGAAAATTAGAGCAAAATGGAGCGGCTTACCTCTTATTCGCAAATCGATGAACACCAATCACCAACAGATATGGCAAATCAAGAAAGAAATCGTACCAACATTGTGCAGAAGAGAAGCGATATTAAAAGTAGGTCAAAAAATGGTATCCGCTCTTTTTGTGTTGTGGGCTTGTTGCCCATTTTGATTATTTAATAAGTTAATACTAATTAAAATATTTGAAGACCAATTAATAACTTATTTTAAATACGTATAAAATCAAACAAATTATCAATTTAAAGTTATAATTTTATGTAAGCTAATCAAGATACAATTTTTTTGAAATTTAGTTGATCTTTACATTAGGACCTCTTAAATTTTTGAAATTGAAGTAAGCTAATCAAGATATAAAATTCGATAAAGAGAACAAAATGTTAAACTATGTAAAAAGAAATTCATGCAATATATTTTCTAAAGTTTGATTTGTTTTTATATTTCAAGGTGTTAATATGTAATGAACTTGATTATTTAAATGCATATTGTGTTTTCTTTAATTAATTCTCCTGTCTCCTTAGTTTGATGTTTTTCATCACCAAACCTTTTATAGTGTTTTTGCCTTGATTATTGTTGTTGAGATGGCTTCACGTGTCTTATCATGTTATGGATCTACGAATGTACATTTTTACATATGATTGTAATGTCTATTTTGTTTAGTCATGAATTTTAATTTTTTAACGAGTTGTGAATATATGGATTTCAAAACTTGGCACTTTTGTGATTATTTTTCTAGACATCTTGTCAATAAACCATATTTTATTTTAGTAACTGTTTTACAATTAAATCACACAAATCTATAAAAAATTGAGAGAAAAGGAAAATAATACGAACAAAAAACATGAGCTCAGATGAATTATTTGAAACATAATTGGGATTCACCCAAACTAAACCTACCCTTAGTATATGGGATTAAGAAGATGATGTGGGTTTGGCCCATTTATTATTTGGTTTAGTTGGGTCTATTTCTTTTAGGTCAATACTCAAGAGTCAAGATCAACTACATATTGTTAATTTTTACATTAAATTATTAATTATCAATTTCTATTAGGATTTAAGGTTTAGGAAAATATTTTGTTTTTTATATTTTTATGTAAATTAATGTAATTTCCTGTTTTGTAAGTACAATTAGTTAATTATAAATTTATATTTTATGGGAAAAATATATTTTGTTTTTTATATTTTCATGTAAATTAATGTAGTTTTTATGGTGTTAACAATATTATTAATGTTTATAAACTTGTAGTAAATGGATTCTCCGTATAATGTTGAAGTGTTTTCATCTCTACGATACGAATTTTTGAGAAGGTGGAACTTGAGAACTGTCCGTGTGGAGCTTGTTTTTGAAGATGTCAAAAAAGAATGTCTATATATCAAGTTCGAACCACAGATGCCAGATGAAGCAGACAACATTAGAATCTTGATGGGATAAAAATATGTAATTGATCAAGCTTATTAGTGTTACTATGGTTTCTTATAATTTTATGACGACATTGGAGCATTTATGATATGTTCTTTTTTTTTTATGTATTTTGGTGATGACATTGGAAACATATATGTATCTTTTATATTTATAAAGTTTAATTTTTGCTATTTTGTTGTGTAATGATACTTTTGTTTCAATTGTCAATTGTCTTTGTTTGCTAAATTATTAGTTCCACAAATAAAGAATGAGTGATGTGTTTGATCTAATAAAAAAAAAATACATTGATTATGTCCAAAATGACCAAGGTAAAAAAAATCAAGGATAACAAGTTTTGTTTAATCTTGAAGTTCGTTACATTGATTTATTTCATTCCAACCCGATGCAATGGATGCAATTTTACAGTGTGCAATGAGGATTGGTGATGAGAAAATTGCAAACAATAATGTATCCCCCGTTGATGTAGATATAGCAAAAGGTATGTGGAATATATGAATTCATACTTTTTGTATATTAGTTTATGATATACTCACTATGTATATATATATATATATATATACTAGCTGTCTACCCGCGCGATGCAGCGCGGGTGAATCACAATTCTAAAGCAAATAACTTTTCTGGCACCTTTTGTTCATAAAGCAAATAACTTTACCTGTACAATTGTTCCTTGTGTGTTAACACTTGTTCTAATCATATTATTTTCTTTATTTCGAAGAAAATAATTTTTGTTATAAAATTTTCTCTTTTCAGCAATACTTAAAGCACTGGAAGGGGTTGTTTCATTGATCACCTGAGTCGTCTCTATACGTGTCGTAGATTGACTACTTCCTTCACCGATAACTATTTTTCTCATTTTGTTCTTCTCCTATTGTCGTGCATAATATCTTCTACAATATTCATTTTGTTTTTCTACAACAATATTAATTTTATTTAATTATATATATATATATATATATATATATATATATATAGTGAGTATATCATAAACTAATATATGATGTGGGTTTGGCCCAATTATTATTTGGTTTAGTTTATGATAGTACTCACTATGTATATATATATATATATATATATATATATATATATATATATATATATATATATATATATCGAGAACTATGAGCATCAATGGCTGCAACAGCAAAATCGAAAAAATATTGCACTTAGCCAAGCATTCTACTTTATATTTTATATCTAGTTCTTTGTCATTCAAAACATTGCACCTTAAATTTGTATCATATGCAATAATCCTATAACTTTGCAATTTACGGGTTAAATGAATACTTTGTTTCTATTTTTCGCTAACTACCAAATTGGATATAATTTTATTTTCATCATAACTCAATTTTAATCCAACTGCAAGTGATTAAAAGTTATCTACAATTGTAGGAACTGCTGCAATGCACATTTCAGGTTGTAGTTTCAAAAGATGGCGACCAACATCAAAGTCCTAAACTCTCAGGCATATCGGAAGTGGCAATTAAGAACCATGGCGATGGATCCCTAATCCTATAATGAACAATGACGGATAGATAGCAAATGTGAGGTGAGACCTCATGCATCTGTTGGCATACTTATAAATGAGTAACTCTTACTATGGAAAATTGGCAATTACTCATCTCTCCCTTTGGATCCGACTAAAAACAATGGAAAATTCCATCTTATTGGATAGATAGAGAATTTGCTTAATCACTTCCACTGTTACCGGCTGTTTCAGATTCCAACCAAACATCCTTAGTCCCAAACAACTGCTGTTAAGAGCAATAACTATTATCCTAAGTCCCAAACAACTGAAATAAACCATCAATTACCAAATGATCCTACTTTGTTAAGAACATGTAACGAAGTACATGAGTGCTTACCAAGGATGCCTTTTCAATTTCTCAACGAATTCACTGTCGAAAATGAATATGAAACCGATTAAAGCAAGATGCACCATCACCAACGTCAGTTGCAAACACAACGTAGATCTTCTAGCTGCAATCAAAACACACACACAACACAATTCCTCTGAGAAATCATCGTTGATGTAGAAAACCATACACAAACTATATACATATACGCATAACAAAAGATTATAAACATTACCGTGATCAGAGAGAGAGGAAACCAGTTGACGCATCGGTCAGAAAAATGATCAGATGTGTCTCGGGAGGGACAGCAAAAACGCATCATCATCATTCGACTCAGTGTTGTATCTGAACCCTAAAATATACCGTTTAAGCTTAACAAACTACAAAGGCCAAAATCACGCATAAGTTAATTACAGGAAAAAAAACTTCATCAGATGAGATCTAAACGATCAACAAACACCTCTTCAGAAAACACAAATCAATCGATGAAATTCTTCATATGAATCAATCTAAGTGACTATCAAGATGGTTTGAAATTGAAAACTGAAATTGAAATTGGAACTGGGATTAGATTGGAAGCAAGACGGATTTCATCCCAAAATTGAGAGTGGCAAGAGATTTGTTGAGAGCGGATTCATCCCAAATTGAGAGGTTTCTCGACTAATACTGTAAAATTGAGAGAACGTGGGGAGGAAGAGGGGGGCTAAAAAATTGGTTTTCAAAGTTTACAAAATAACTGTCCAACCACTTTAGAATTTTTATAAGATAGTAGAGATATATATGAAGTATGATGAGGACTTGGGTTCACGTGAGACCAATATGTTTTCGTGAGACCCGTGAGACTACCTTTGTACATTTGAAGCTTTACACTAAAACACTGTGAAGGCCTTCACAGTGTTTTTGTTGTGAAGGTTCGGATTTTTTTTTACCTTCACAGCATTTTGTTGTGATGTTCAAGTATAAAAAAGTGGTCTCACGGTCTCGCGAAAACATGTTGGTCTCACGTGAACTCAACCCGTATGATGAGGGATTGATAGATATATAGATAGAAATATATATATATATATATATATATATATATATATATATATATTGAGGTAGTGCAGGCAGTGTTTGATAAAGACCGTTTCAAGGCTGATGACGAGATGGGAGATGCAGAGGTGAATATTCAGCCATTGGTGAAGGCAGCTAGATTAAAGGGGATCTTAGGGGTTGCGAATGAAGGAACAATATTGAGAAAGGTGATCCTGGATACGGACAATTGTTTAGCATCGGAAAGTTGTATCAGTTGGGTGAAAGGTCAGGTTGTACAAGATGTTTGGTTGCGCCTTTCTCAAGTCGAATATGGGGATATTCAGTTGAAACTCAAGTTTCTTAATGTTCCAGCCATACCTCCTTCCAGCTCCAAACCACTTACCTAGCTTAGCTTAACTTAGCTTAGTTAGTATAAAAAATAAATACTATTTGAAGATGGACAGAGTAGTTGTTATGATGGATGGAGTTGCATGTGTTTTTAATCATTTGAAATCAAGTTGATTTTTGCAGTTTGCCATCCATCCCATGTTGTTAATTACTTGCAGGCTGGTTACAAAACAAGTTTGGCATTTTAAATAAATAAGTGAAACTGGAGTGACCAAGAATATATGATGAAGCAACTGATGAAGTTGTTATGTGATAGCTAATCGATGAGTTTGACAGGTTATGCTTTTAGGGGTTGTTTGGTTGAAGGTGTTAAACAGTAATTAATGAAAATAAAATAAAAGAATCTGTTTAGTTTTATATAATATAACTGGTTGAAGTCCAGATGGTAATGAAAATCCATTCCCATTTCTATTTTCTGTCATTTTCATTCGCAACCAAACGCCCTCTAAGTTGTCAACATTAAGCCTGGTATAGAGTCCTATATTATATATGGAGTATGGAGAAGGTACATAATGTTTTATTTATTTATTTAAAGATTGATTGATTGGATATCTATATCATAATTAATCTTATGGTGATTATGATTATTACTATCCAACCAGAAACTCAAAACAACAATTAGTAACAAGTACATAAAGTAATCAACTAATGATAAAAGGATGATTTCATGATTGTGTAATAAAACCCAATAGACTACTATACTTCCAGATTGATTAAAGTTGATTAACAAAAACATTTTTAAAATGTCAATTTGTACATGTCTATTTCACATAGTTCCTAAAGGTTTTTCTTCGGTGAACCGGTAGTGTTGGTCTTATCTTGAAGGGTAACAATTGAACAAGTAATTTGTAGAGATGAGGAAAAGATTTGGCATGCATAAAGGTATACAAAAATCCTATGACGGCAGTAACAACTGACAAAAATAGCATAATTATCTGTTCATATCATATCCAAAAATTCTGGAATGAAAATAAAGAAGCAACAAATGAAAATTATCAAAACCCATTTGAAATTTAAGCAAATATTGACCCTAATCCCAAAATTTCCAAAACCCCAGTTCAATTTCAAGCAAGAGTTCGTGAAAATCAATAATAGCTTGCAAAACCTACTTGAAATTGAACTGGGGTTTTGGAAATTTAACCAAATAATTGACCGAAATCCCTATATTTGCAAAACCACAGTTCAAAATCCGTGTTGCTTACAAAACGCATTTGAAATGTGAGGAAATAATTCACAAAAATCCCAAATTTTGCGAAAATCCAGTACAATTTCAAGGCTAAGTTGTCATAATCAACGGTAAGCTGCAAAACCCAAAAAAAATCCCAAATTTTCCGAAACCCATTACAATTTCAAGGCTCATGATAAGTACTCAATTTTGAGTACTTAAGCCCTTTTCTTTTAGCTTTTTTAGATAGAATTTTTCACTTTCAAATCCCACTTTGAGTCATTTTCTATCTTATTTTCCATTTATTGTGTCTTGGAGTTTAAATTGTGTGATTTACTTGTTTTATTAAGATTGTGGGCTAATTTTGGTTATCTTTTGAAAATCTATTTGGAAACAGGGCATGCTGCAGCATGGAAACAGCATGGAGCTGATGGTTTTGGATGAAAGAATCAAAGAGATGGAGCATAATCTGATTTTTGGCATGGAACTAATCTGATTGTAACCTCTAAACATTAGTTAAATCTGGTTTGTAATATGTTGGTTAAAATGGGACAAGCTTTGGTAGTTCTAGTAGGTTTAGACTAGGTAAGTACAATTAGATTCTCCTTAAATTACAACTTTGCCACTCCCTTTGGTTATAAAAGGAGGGTTTAGTTGCTCTTAAGGAGACATCTTCATCTATCATCTTAACATCTTTTGGGTTATTATTTCGAATCTGCAGCAAGCTTAGGAGCTGATTGTTAATCGTCTTCTTTAGTTCTTTAATTTGAAGTGTTAGTGTTTATGTTCTTCATCTTGTTCTTCATCTTTTTAAGAGTTCAATGTTGTTATGCTTAGTGTAATCTTTTATTTTCTGTCTAGCTCACGAACTGGTCATCTTCCAGTCCAGTGTCCTCGTTAATTTCCAGAATTCATCCTTATGTTCTTATAATCTTCATCGTGTTCTTCTTCATCTTTATATAATCTTCATGTTTGAATATGCATGCTGCAACATCCAAAAAGCACCCACCTGCACATTTCTTTTAGTTGTATTTTCTTTTTCCATCTTGCATCTCTAGCCTTTCTTTTACTCTTTTGTTCTAGATTTTAGTAGTTAAAGTTTATTGTAATCATCTTCAAGTTTACTTTCTTGTCATTTTCATTTCCTTGTAATTTACATTCTCGTCTTTACATTTTTAGTTACACATATATATATATTTATATACTTTCAAGTCATTTACATTTCAAGAGCAATTTCCATTATGTTTATCGTTGTAATTCTTAGTAGTAGTTTTTATTTCTTTATTGTAATGAGTAGCTAATCATCTAGCTTGGGTGTGAAGCAAAGGGTGGTTATGTGGATCTAAAAGAAAGTGGGTTTTTGTGACTTTAACGAAATTTTATTATTCCAACTCAAGTTTTATCAAGATAACAAAACTCTTTGACAAAATGATTATTTTAATAGTGTGATAGTGTCATGGACCTAGAGATAGGCCATTGAATAGCACGTCAATTTAGTGACATGGGAGGTAATATCGAAAGAGTTACTTTCAACGAGAGTTGTTACTTGTGTCTTCTAAAATGATTCATTCTTGATAAATGGTCACTTTTTCAAAGGGTTAAAATAGAATAGACTTAGAGATAAGCTATTTGGAATACATCAACTTGGGAGGTACGGGGGTTATTTCGAAAGAGTAACTTTTAACGAAGAGAACTTGTTTTGCCGTATATTTTGAGAACTTCATTCCCATCATTCCCTTATCTGGAACCTTTCTCAGAGATGAGATGGTTCATAGCTACTGGAATAATGGGATGGTGAGAGTCCGAGAGGAACGTGTCTTGAAATCGATAATAAAACTAGTTATAGTCAGAAGCATGTTACAGCATTCAAATAGCATCATGCTATGACAAGTGTTGTAGCATTGACCCACTGGAATTTGGATCCATATACCATCAAAAGTCTTACACCCTTGCTTCTCTTTTAATCTTGTTAAAGTAAATCTGTGTTCACCAACCAATCAAAATATTGCTTCAAATTCGCCATCTGAAATCATATCTTTCATCATACTTTTATTACACTTTTTAATCCAATCGTTGTGGGACGATATCTGGTATTTTACCACTTTATTACTTGAAAGGCGACATAGTACCAATTTGTATACTTGCTTTTTGGTATTATCAGTATCACCCTAAGGTAAACAAAAGGGCATGTCAGCTCAGTTCGTCGAAATCAAGAGTAAGTTGCAAAACCCACTTGAAATTTAAAGAAATTACTGACCTGGGTGAAAGTTTTCTGGCCGAAATTGAAGAAGATGAAGTGCAGAATGAAGATTGAGGATGGGAGTTTCCCAATTCGCAGAAGTCATGGAGGTGAGGAAGCAGACCGATAAGCGAGGCGACGTGGGGAACAACCGTTTTGTACAAGAAACTGGATTGTACAAATAAACCGTATTAGGTTTTTCATATAGTAGTAGAGATCTACTATATATTAAAGGGCTTAAACGGTTCTTGAAAATAGTTGATATTAAAGGGCTTAAACGGTTCTTGAAAATAGATCTTGAAAAGTAGTTATTGATATATATATATATATATATATATATATATATATATATATATATATATATAGTTACAGTTTTAGTCCCTTAACTCTTTTGATAGATTTACTTTATACATTTTTGTTTTACATTTTCATTATATTAACACATATAAGCATATATTAACTAAAATACGTAAAAAAATAATATTTAATTTTAATAAGTTACACCATTATAGTCGTCTCTTCGATACCTTCGAAATGAGTTCAATATTGAATATTTTTTTATTTTATTATTTTATTATATGTTAAAAATATGTTAAAAAATACGTTTTAACATATCACATTAACATATATAATTACGTTGTATTTTGTGGATATCACATGTGATTAATTGTGGATATCACAAATTTCGATTATTTTGGGATATCACATGTCGATCAATGAAAACAGAATCATTCGACATATATATAATATATTATTTGAAATAAAGTAAAGTAATTGATTTGAAATAAATAAAAATATTATTGAAGACCCTCGTAGACGCAGTTATTCTAACGCGCCAACATTTATCAACTCCAAAGATTTTGGTCATAAAGAATCAGCGAGGCATAGCTCCTACTTCCAACGACAACCCCCCCCCCCCCCAACTCCATATCTTGATCAAATCCCGAGTTTATTTCATCCATACATTGCACAAATACAAAATGTATTAGGCGATGGAAATTGTGAATTTCGAATCATATCTACTTGTTTCGGTGGTCATTAAGATGCATGTGACACTATCCGTACAGAGTTCATGGGTGAACTAATTGGGTATTAAAAGGAGATTACCCAATGCCTACACTCATACACCATTGGACACGTCATGCACTTCCAGATACAATGTCGTGGATTATCCCATACAAACGTAGATTAGATGTGAATGAAGAATATATAGAGCGTACTCGTACTCGTGAATATGTTGATTTAAATGAATTATCAAAGTTGGAATCTGTTGGAATAAAAAAATACGCAATATATTTATTATGTTTATTATCTTGATGTTAAAACTTATGTTCGATGTAATGCATTTTCTCTTTTAAAAACAATCGATTAACCAAGGTATAATATATGACATATAATAATATAATTAAATAAAAAAATATTCAATATTAGGCTCATTTCGAAGGTATCGACAAGACGATTATAATGGTGCAACTTGTTAAAATTAAAAATTATTTTTTAACGTATTTTAATCAAGGTTCTAAATGGCGTGAGGCGTGGCGTGGCGGCGAGGCCAAGCCTCAAGCCTTAGAAGCCATGGCGAAGCCTTGGCGTTTTCAAGGCGTGACTTATGACGTCAAATTTTTAACTTATATATAATATTATATAAAAAAACATATGTTTTGGCATGTTATTCAATGAGTCAATAGTAATAAACAAGTTAAATTAGGTTATATATATTAAAAACCCGCAGATAAGACATTAAAAACATAAAAAATACCAAATCTTGCATTATAAAAACCGCGCATTAGGCCATGGCGTGCCATGAGCTTAACGTGGCGTGAGACACAAGCCTTGGTGCCATGGCGGCTGTGCGGCGAGTTTTTTAGAACAGTGATTTTAATTAATATATGCTTATATGTGTTAAATATAATAAAAATGTAAAATATAAAAGTAAAATGTATAAAGTAAATCTATCAAAAAGTTCAGGGACAAAAACTGTAACTATGAATTAAAAATAAAATAAGATGTGATGTGAGAGGGAATTGGAAATCTATTAAAATTAAATGTTACATTTACCACCCTTATAATTAATTATTTAATTTAGTTTATATCCCTTGTTTTTTCATTTTTTATTTTACACTTTTATCATGTTAACACAAATAATCGTATATGGAAAAAAATGCAATGAAAAAATACGTTTCTTTTTTTACAAATTATATCATTATAATCGTCTCATCAATACCTTCAAAACGAGCCAAATATTGAATATTTTTTAATTTAACCGTACTATTAAAAACTATGAATATCTGTGAATTAGTTTGTTTTCTATCCATACGTTTTATTTTTTTTTCACCGTTAACATATTAAAAATACATAATTGTAGATCAACTAAAATATATTAAAAGTATGTTTAATTAGTATTATAAATTCTAATATTATAATTTTTTGGTCAATAATTTTAATATAAACTAATTATTGAATATTTTTATTGGTAGCATAAATATGTAACATTATATATATACTATCTATATCTATATTATTATATTAAAATTGTAAACGGTTATTTTCAAAATTCAATGTTACATTTAACATCTTTACAATTAGTTATTTAATTTATTTTATATCATTTACTTTTTCATTTTTTATTTTACACATTTGTTATATTAACACAAATAATGGTATATGAACAAAATGCAATGAACAAATATGTTTCTTTTTTTACAAATTATATCATTATAATCGTCTCATCAATATCTTAAAAACGAGTCCAATATTGAATATTTTTTTAATTTAACCGTACTATTAAATATCATGAATATCTATGAACTAATTTGTTTTCTATCCATACGTTTTATTTATTTTTTTCCACCTTTAACATATTAAAAATACATAATCGTAAATCAACTAAAATATATTAAAAATACATTTCATTATTATTATAAACTAGGCATATACCCACACACGGTGCGGCATGAAAAATCGTGCAATCGAAGGAACAATTGGCAAAGGTATGTATCCGCTCACAAAACATCTCGAAATCAAAATGACAACAACGTTTCCATTTAAAATTTGTATTCTTCGTTCTTATCGATACTTTAGTCTATGAATCATAGACTAAATACATTAGTTTTCATTCTTCGTTTGGTGTGCTTATATGTGAATCATAGACTAAAATATCGATAAGGACGAAGAAATACAAACTTAAAATGAAATGTTGTTGTCATTTTGATTTCGAGATGTTTCGCGAGCGAATACATTACTTTGTCAATTGTTCCCTCGATTTCACGATTTTTCGCGCCACATCGTGCGCGAGTATATGTCTAGTATATATATAAAGGGAAAGTTGAAGCTTAAAGGCAATTATTTTTGCTTTTTATTTTGTTTCTTTTTATAAAGCCAACTCACCCAATTCATATGAAGTTATGAACTCACCACTTTGCCTTTCAAATTCTATTGCTTGTGATCATGTTGTGAAGTAACTGTCACAAATATTTATAAATATAAGAATTATTTATATTAAGAAAAGTTTATTTAAGAATCTTTTTATGAACCGTAAATATATTAAAAATCGTGAGAACTAGGACTGTAAATAAGTTAATTTGAGCCGAGTAGCAGGTTATTTTAGCTCGACTCGAAAAAGTAATGTCAAGCTCGAGTTCAAATAACTTTTCAAAGTCGAGCTTGAACATTTATTTGATGTTTGAGCTCGAACTCGAGATCGATTAACTCGTTTATTTACTCAAGCTTGATGATTTTTACATTTTGATTATATAATTTATAAACATATAAATATTTTTGGTATGAAAAAATGTATGTTCGAATGGCTCGACTCGTAAAGTTTAATAGAGCTTTGAGTCAAGTCGAACATTAGTGTTATGGAGCACGACTCGTTAAGTTAACCGAGTTTTATTCTGTGTTTGAGATCAATTCGAGCTTAAAAATTACCAAGCTCGAGCTCGAGTAACTCGTTAAAAGCTCTAACCGTTTGCATCCCTAGTGAGAACCAACTACTACTAATGAATATAATAAATATACAAGAATGACATTTATCATGAATAGTTGGTATTCACGATTTTCAAAACACTTACAGTTCTCAAATCTACATGCTCCTATGGCCTATACATACATATATACATACATATATATATATATATATATATACATAGGGTCAGGTTCAGGGAAAAACCTAAAAAAAAAACCGAGGAACACTCTGGTAACCCTTCATCTAGGGCTATCAGGATGTTCCTCAGTTTTTCATTTTTTTTGAGGTTTTCCCTTGAACCTCCCTCTACGCACATATACATATAGGGTTAGTTTCACGTGAGACCAACATGTTTTCGAGAAACCCGTGAGACCACGATTTTACACTTGAAACCTCATAGCAAAACACTGTGAAAGTAAAAAAAATCTGAACCTTCACATTGTTTTGCTGTGAAATTTCAAGTATAAAAATGTGGTCTCACGAAAACAGACCGGTCTCACGTGATCCCAAGTCTATACATATATAAGAAAAATATCAAGCGAGATCCCTATTATATATATAATATTTGATGTTTATGATAAAGTAACAAAGATATACGAAAGATGAAAAAACTCGAATCCAAATCATAAAAGCACTAAATTATTTTTAATTATTTCAATAAACGAAAATTACTCTCAATTATACATTATTAACATAAAAGTGACAATATAATTAATTATATGACATTCTTCAAACTTTTATATGAATCAACTTTTCAAATGGTCTATAAATCATTTTCTCAAAAAGATTATTAAGATTAAAGGGTATAATAGTAATTTGGAATGCAAAAGTTTTGAATGGTGAGGAATATGGACCCATAATTGGGGACAACCCACCATACTAGGCAAATATATGTGGTGATGGATTAAAATTTTAAGGATTTGAGTTTGAAATTTATTTTATTTTATTTTTCCCCTTAGGTTGGGTTTGGTTTGCGGAAATGGATTGGAATGAATTGGATTTCAAATAATGATTTGGATTTGGATGGATTTGAATTTGGATTTGGGGGAGAGTGATGATGATTTTTTCCCTTAGAGTGGGTTTGGTTTGCGGAGAGTGATGATGATTTTTTTTATAAATTTGTTTAATTTAACGAGATACATTAAGTATTTTGTTAGAATTTAATGATTATCTTATATATTTTAAATTCTTTATATTTAAATTGAGATTTTTATCATGTTTTGATTATGTTTATTAGTTAGTTATTAATTCAAACATAATAACTTTAGAAATATGTACTCATGCATCATTACTTATAATCTTGAATTTTAAGTAATGTGTATCAATAAACAGTACTTAATGCATAAAAATTTGTTTTTAAGAGTTTCATTGATAGTTTAATAATAATGTGATTTATTTTAGATTTAACAATATAATGTATTTTTTTTAAATAAACATTAAATATTTTGTTATATTTTCTTAATTGTATTTTAGATATTTTATATTTAAAATTTGATTTTTATCTTGTATTTAATTATGCAGAAGAGTGATTTTAGGGGAATTCAATTAGTTAGAGATAATGATTGAAAGTTAATAAATAACATTAAATGTAATACATAAAGCTTTAATGGTTGTTTTTAAAATATTTTAAGTAATTAACATTAAATAACTATACATTAAGCTTTAACAATTGTATTTAAGATTTTTTTATCCGTACTTTATAATATAGTATAGATATGAAGTGTTTTTAAAAAAGTTAGTTTATGCCTTGCCAAATGTAACTTTTTCAATAAGGTAAATTATAGTTATTAAGAGCATCTCCAACAACTATGCTATAATTTTTTTAAAATAGAGTATAAAAAGTTAAAATCTCTAAAAGAAATTACATCCAACTCCAACAGTTACTCTATTTTATCAATTATATCATCAATTATATTATTAAAATATTCAATACATTTAACATAATATTATTTCTCTCTCCTAACCACACAACTTCAATTTCTCCTATTGGTAGAAATAATTAAATATTATTTCTCTATCTTAGAAATAGAGTTTTAGAGATTTTTCCAAATTTGGAGATTTTTATCTTCTCTCTCTTCTTTTTTCTATTTTAGCATATGGTTTAGCATAGTTGTTCGAGCAACAAAATTGATAAAACCTTACTTTTTTCTATTTTAGCATAGCTGTTGGAGATGTTTTAAGGTAATTCAACCAACTTGATAATCTACTAGAAGCGTACTCGCGTAATTCAGCGAGATACATCACGATTTTAATGTTTCATTTTATTTATTTGTCAATTTACAGTATGATTTTGGATGATTTTGAGAAAGTGATAATGTTCTTTTGTAAATTTGTTTAATTTAGGTTTAATAATATATTGTTTTTTATATAAAAAAATTAAGTATGGATGGTGTTTAATTTCGAACATTGGATGACAACACCTACAAAGACCAATACTCCCTCCCAAGCGAAAATAAAATAATCAGTCAGTGCAAAGTATAAAACATATTTTTATGACATCTAGAAAAAATAACCAATTAAATATTTAATAATATAATTAAAGGTCTGCATAAAAGGAAGACTCTGCACATACCAAATTGGTGGATGTTAAAAGTCTGCAGTAGTAATATGTATCTTGTGCTTTGATATTTGTAAATTAAGAGATTTTTAAAATCTTGCATAAAATGATGGTACCTTATGCCTAATAATTTGTATTTAAGAGTTTTTTATTTGTGCTTTATAATATAGTATAGATAGATAATCATACTAAGAAAATTAAGTTTTGATATTATTCATATTTTAACGAACCAAATATTTAAAGCAATCAAGTATGTGAAAATAGTTAGTTAAAAATTTGGTGGAGGATATATATCTAGTATTTGGGCATGACAAATAATTCACCATTAATTTTTTAGTTAATTTTGAAATACTTACTTATTGAATTAATTAATTATAGCTTTTATTTTTCAAATTAATGAAAGTCATAAGGCAGATTTTCACTATTAAAGAAATATTTCATGTATTTAAGTAATAATAAAAATATGTTAAATTTATTTTTGTATCCACATCAAAATGACAATAAATCTTCATCTTGTAAGTATTTTGAAATTTTTGATCCTAGAGGGGTGTGAAGAGTAAAGGATCTCTTGTGCAAAGCAAAGAGAGGTACGTGCCAATAAAGAAGGGAAGTGGCAAAGGATTTCAAAGAAGATGAAAGAAAGAAAGTTAGGGGACGTTTGGTTCGCAGGATTCCGATGGAATCTGAAAGAATTTGAATGATCAATTTCATTGATCAAATTCCATTCAGGTGTTTGGTTTGCCTATGGAGTGGAATTGAATTCCACACATTCCACCATTCATGAATTTGGTCATTCCATCACTATTGAAAAGGAATTCAATTTCATTCCATCCCATTTTCTCAAAATGCCAAAACTACCCTCATTTTCCCTACTTGATTTACCCAGACCTATATGAACCTATGTTGACTACCGTCGATCTGAACCACCGTTCTGAACTACCATCGACCACCGCCAACCACCACCGTTCTGAACTACTACCACGCCACCGCCGACCACCACTGATCTGAACTACCACCGACCACTGTCGACCACCACCGATCTGACCAGCCGCCAACCGTCACTAATTTGAACTACCACCGACCACCACCGATCTGAACCGTCGCCGCTCACCACCGATCTGAACCGCAGCCGACCACCACCGATCTGAACCGCCGACGACCACCACCGTTCTGAAACGCCACCGATTTGAACCACCACCGATTTGAACTACCGTTCTGAACTACCACCGATCTGAACCACAATAGTTGGATTTCGATTTCAAAAGTTTCAAAAAAGGTATTTTGGTCATTTACTAATATTTCATTCAAATTCCAAAGCTACATTATATGAACCAAATGGACATATTCCAATTCCTTTAACAGATTTTATTCCAATGTATGTCAACCAAGTCCTTCATGTTGTAGCCCAGTGGTAAGGTAACATCCTGGGGGGGTCAGTGGATGGTATCCCTGACTACCCAGGTTCGAACCCCGTGGTGAGCATCCTGTGACATCTATGATCATGGGCCCTGCCACATAGTGGTGCCCTTAATTGGGATGGGTCGTGATCGACGGGGATTAGTCGGGTGACACCCTTAAGTGGGAGTCCGGATACCCCGGAAACGTGTGCGTGTGTTAACTTGTCGTTCAAAAAAAATGTATGTCAACCAAACAGGTGATCAAACCTGATAACATTTCATTCCAATTCCTTCAAAGTCAATTCCTTTGACAAATTTCATTCAATCCAAAAACATTATGCGAACCAAACGCCCCCTTAGTATATAGAGTTTTCCCCTGCCTAATTGATCTCAAAAGATGGTTGTCTTGAATTATAAAGGTTATTTACCAACTTTAACCTGGTAAGATACATTATCCTTACTTACCTTATTGAATAAGATTTTTCAGTAATAAGAACAACATATATTATTTGGTAAATGTTAACTGTACAAGAGTCATCTTTATTTATCGGATACTAGATTCGCCCCCGTGTATTACACGGGGTAATTTAAAAAAATTAAATTATGTCAAAAAACTTATCTTACAGATATGAATGGTCATCGAAAGTACGATGCTATTTTTCTAAACTTTTTTCCATTCAAAGTTGTTTTTTTGCAGCTGGTTAAATCATGCCAAAAAACTTTTTTTTTGTATTAATAATTGATTTTGAAAATCAATTATTAAAATTTGTGAGATAAAAGTTGAAATGAATTTTGTAAAATGATTTGCATATTTTCGATAATACTTGATTTTCAATTTGTATTACAAAAATAATAATACGAAATAATATTTGATTTTCAATTTGTATTAGAATAAAATATATTCTATTTTATTTTTAGAAAATATAATATGTTTTAATTCAATAAAAGATATTCATATTACAATTTTGATTTCTAAATTGGATTTCCGAACTTATGCAATCTCATTTTCAACTTTTATTTCATACTAATTTCGACAAATTCCATAGTAATCACGAAAATATTAATTCGTATATATTTATGATATTTAATTATACAATTAAATCCAAAAATATTTAATGTTTGACTCATTTCGAAGGTATTGACGAAACGATTACAATGATATAATTTGTAAAAAATAAAAATGTTTTTTTAAATGCAATTTAGTTCATATACATTATTTATGTTTATATGATAAAAGTCTGAAATTAAAAATTAAAAAATAAAAGATTAAAAGTAAACTACATATCTAATTATAAGGGTAGTAAATGTAAGGTATAAATTAAAAAAATTGAATTAAAGAAAAATTAAATAAGGAATGAATGTGGATTTGCTAAATGAACTTATAGTGTAAAATGCGTCCAGGTTCATGTTTAGGCGGGAAAATGAAAAAATGGAGTAACCAGAAGATGACATGTATCACTTTCGTTACTTATTTATTATATGTATAGATTCGATCAGTAAAATGATAAAATAAAATTGTTAATAAATGTCATCATCTCTAGTCGGATAAACATATCATACCCAACAAAAAATAAAAAATGTTTACGTGTTTTGTAAACAACTACTATTAGTTTGAATTTCATATGTACTATTATTATCTTTTTAAAATATGTCAGGAAATATATAAAAAAACTAGAGTAAACTCCAACTTTGGTCCCTGAGGTTTAATGATTTCTTTGAAAGAGGTCCATATGGTTTCATAATTCAAGTTTACATCCTCAGGGTATGGATTTTGCTCTAAAAAAGGTCCCTGGACACTAACACCGTTAAAAACTCCGTTAGAGGCAGGGGCATTTTCGTCCAACCATATTTTTGTCTCTTTTTTGTAATTTTCTTTGTTTCTTCTTATCTTTGTAAAAAAACCAAAATTTTAGAGGGATCAAGTATGTAAATTTTACTCTCTTTTCCGGTCATCTTCTCCGACCATTCGCCGATCATCTTCTCCGGCCAAATCACCGGTCGTCTTCTCCGGCCAAAAAAAATCAAACACAAACTCTAATCCAAACCTTAATCCAAACACCAACATCAATTAAACCAAGACCAAATCCAAACCTAAACATCAACATGAGAAATTAAAAGTAAATCATAAACAAAACCCAAAATCATAAAAGTAAATCCTCTTCTTTCTTCTCTGTCACCACCCCACTCTTGAACCCACTTATCTCCACTCACCTCTTGAACCCACTTATCTCCCTCACCTCTTCATCGCTAAATATTGTGGAACCATCCACCACATTCTCGTCCACACCAGTCACCATCTTTCCCTCTGTTATCTCACCAACAAAATATATTTTGAGCGTTTATTTAGTGTGTGCGTGTTTATACGGAGAGAGACAGGGAGAGAGATATGTGTTGGTTTTGGGGTTGGTGATGGGAGTTATATTGAATGACATGAAATTAAGGGGTGCCGGACGGCGGTGTTGGTGAATGGCGGTGGTGTTGGTCACCACCGGTGAAGCAAGGGAGATGGTCCCAATGAGTTACACACGATCATATATATATATATATATATATATATATATATATAATAGTATATATATATATATTTATTAGTTAATTACATATAAGTCCTAAGGTTTGTTTGTATTTACAAAAAAAAATAAAAAATAAAATAGAATTACAAAAAGGGGAAGAAAACATGATTGGACCAAATTACCCCTGGCACTAACGGACCATTTTGACGTCGTTAGGTGTCAGGGACCATTTCTAGAGCAAAATCCAAACCCTGGGGATGTAAACTTGAATTATGAAACCATAGGGATCTCTTTCAAAGAAATCAATAAACCTCAGGGACCAAAGTTGGAGTTTACTCAAAAAACTAATTTAAAAAAATTAAATGAATTGCTTTTATGAAATGAAGAGCATTATAAAAGTGACTTGTGTCTTTTACGTTTTCATGATTTACAAAGAGACCCCTTTGAAATTTGGTAACTTGACATATCCGCTACTTCATTTCACAACACAACACAACACATCTATAGCTTAGAGGTTGGTTGGTGGGTTTACAATAAGGTATCGTTTGTTTTTTTAAAAGGTCTAAAGTTTGAAGTCTTATTTTAGTTATGGTTAATAAGAGGTAGTGTGTAAAAAGATCTGAATGATTCAAACTTAAGTCCTAAGTCTTGTATGAATAAAATCGTTGTGTGAATTAATCTGTCTGTATAGATTGGGAAAATTTTTGTCTGGAAAGGTTTTTTTATAGATAGAAGTAGCGTATTTTTTAATTGGGATGAATGGTTTTATAAAAGATTTGATTTTCTGCATAAAACTTCCCCTTCGAAGCTTACTAAATAAGCCACTTTATACATCATTAAACCATTACTAAACAATCATGAATAAATTATGAATCCCATTAAGCTTGTTAAACTGCTAACAAACAGGTTCTTAATCATGCATGGAAAATTTGTGAAAGTTTGTGTGTTTGTAGAACATTTTTCATTATTGTTTGATGTATTTTTTCATAAATATATTTGTAGTGTATTCAAAATCAATCTACATTCTCAATATATTTATACTATCGAAATTTTGCTATTTGAAATGTAACAAAAAATATCATTTTAACAATGTAATGACATGATTAATATGTGGTTTTATAAGTTGCAACAAAAACTCAGTAGTTACTACATCCTTCATAGCATTATAAAACAAATTGTTTTGATGTCGTAGCTTTCAAATTGTTGACTACGTCAATTATATTGTAGGAATTTGTTTTGAAAATAATAAAAGCTATCATATTGTTAAGAGAGAAACAATATGTCATATTTCATATGCTTCAAAAACTACAACAATTTTTTTAATTCTATTTGATATTATAGAAAAATTTTAACCGTTTACGTGCCAAATCATGTATTGTACTATGTTTTAGGCAAAAATAACATAGAATTATGAAAATATACTAAATGTCTGAAGCCCCTGTTTTACAAAAATGAAATACAATGAATCCAAGCATACATAACAATTGTGATCACTAAGGTTTAATCAGGGCTTATTTCTTACAGTCATAATTTGTCAAATGATTAGTCTAGATATAGCGTAGAACACTCTCCCCCCCCCAAAAAAAAATCTATAAACCACATCTAAGTGGATAAGTAAGTCATACGTTTTAATTAATTTGTTTCACAATTTTATCCTTAATTATGAAGAGGGAAATTTTCTTCATCTCATAAATAAGTGTAGAATGGAAAAATAAACATTTAATTTTAAAACTGGACACTTGTTTTGGGACAAACTAAAATGATAATGTAGACTCTTATTTTGAGACATACTAAAATAGTAATATAGACACTTACTTTAGGACGAAGGGATAAGTAATATACATGGGCTATCGACATAAAAACTTTACATTTGGAACGTGATTCTCGGAATCTTTCTAAAACATACATCGAGGGACTAACCACAAGGGTTGTGGCGTACTGGTTAAGGTCTGGGGGATGTGGTGGAATATCCCATCTGCTCAGGGTTCGAATCCAAGATACACAACAATTGTGGTCACTGAGGTTTAATCAGAGTTGATGTGTTACAGTCATAATTTGTCAAAGAATTAGTTTAGGCATAGCCTAAGACACTCTTTCCAAAAAAAATACATCGAGGGACCGAACCTGTGAAAATTACAAGTCAAGGGACTATTATTAACATTTATCAATTAACCAATCCAAACTTCATTCATTACTTTTCAATTACAAAAACGAACGTGATTGGATTGGTTCCAAGTATTCACACGATATTCCAACGTAATCCATGTTTTCAAATCTTCTTCAATCCTTCTTTCTTCTTCTCCAAATGGTCTCCAACAAAGAATCAATCCCTCCTTGATTTCTGGGCCCCCTTCATTCTCTTCAATCTTCCACAAAAACACCCTTTTTACATACAAATACGAATACACACTTGTTGCATTCCAACTGTTTGATAAAAGTCCTGAATACAGGGAAAAAAAGAGCGAAGGAATGCGGGCTTATTTTCTTGCCGGAAATCCGGTGAAGTTGACTATCGCCGCCACCGTCGCCGCCGTAGTGTTGCAGGCTTTTGTTCTTTGTGGGTTGCCCACCATTCTTACGTTGGAAAGATCTTTCCCAACGAACCATTTGCTTGAACTGAGTCAACTCAGATATAGAGATAGTTTAAGACACCATAAAATCTTGCAGCAACAATTTTCTGTAGCAAGTGTTGTTGATTTCCCTGTTCAAGGAACTTATGATCCGTATCGTGTTGGGTAATTGATTTCTTGATTTGTTTTCACTCTTTATTTGTCATTTAATCGAATTAGAGAATTGTAAATCTTCCAAAAAGTTTACATGGGTTAGGTTTGAAGTTTTCACAAGTTTGCTTTGCATTCAAGCTGTGTTCTTTATCATAATAATCATGTGTTAGTGTTACCCCAATTGAAAACCAAAAAGTATCAAGATTCTTGCATTGCTTGCTTTAAGTTTTTGGGTTTTTCTTAAAATTCAATCTTTTTGTTTCTTTGTTTTTCTTTGTATTGATTCAAGTATTTCTTTAATTTACCCCAATTGAAAACCAAAAAGTATCAAGATTATTGCATTGCTTGCTTCAAGTTTTTGGGTTTATCTTAAAATTCAATCTTTTTGTTTCTTTGTTTTTCTTTGTGTAGATTCAAGTATTTCTTTGATTTACCCCAATTTTGAAAACCATAAAGTATCAAGATTATCGCATTGCTTGCTTCAAGTTTGTTGTTGTTTTTTTTTTTTTTTTAAATTCTCTCTTTTTCTTTCTTTCTTTTTCTTTGTGTAGATTCAAGTATTTCTTTAATTTACTCCAATTGAAAACCAAAAACTACCAAGATTATTGCATTAATTGCTTCAATTTTTTGGGTTTTTCTTAAAACTCTATCTTTTTATTTTCTTTGTATAGATTCAAGTATTCTTTAATTTACCCCAATTGAAAACCAAAAAGCATCATGATTATTGCATTGCTTGCTTCAAGTTTTTGGGTTTTTCTTAAAATTCAATCTTCTTCTTTCTTTCTTTTTCTTTGTGTAGATTCAAGTATTTCTTTAATTTACCCCAATTGAGAACCAAAAGTTATCAAGATTCTTGCATTGCTTGCTTCAAGTTTTGGGGTTTTCCTAAAAATGCAATCTTTTTTCTTTCTTTCAATGTTTCTTTAATTTCTTGTTATTGGATTTGTAGGCTTTATTTCACAAGAGTTCAATTGGGTTCTCCTCCAAAGGAATATTATGTACAAATCGATACCGGAAGCGATGTGTTGTGGGTTAGTTGCAATTCTTGCAATGGTTGCCCAAGATCCAGTGGACTTCAAGTACAATTATACACACCCATTTTCTTGATATGATTCAATATGGTTAATTAAATCAAGAATCACTAAGATTAATGATGCTATCTTTCTTTTATATTATCTTATCCTATCAACAGATTCCAATTCAGTTCTTTGACCCTTCAAGCTCATCAACAGCTTCTTTGATCTCTTGTTCAGACCAACGATGTTCGTTAGGAACCCAATCGTCTGATTCCAGCTGTTCGGGTTCAGATAATCAGTGCAGTTACACATTCCAGTATGGAGATGGTAGTGGGACATCAGGTTATTATGTATCTGATGTAATTCATTTGGATACAATTGTTGGGGATTCAACAACATCAAATGCTTCAGCATCTATTGTATTTGGGTGAGTTATATATATAGAGAGAGAAGGGGGGGGGGGGGGGGGGTTTCAAGGGAAAACCTCAAAAAAATGGAAAACTGAGGAACACCCTGGTAGCCCTTGATCTGGACGTTATGCACTTGTGGATATGCATGTGTGCATATTACAAACTACTTGTATGCACAAGTGCATACCGTCCAAATTAAGGGCTACTAGGGTGTTCCTTGGTTTTCCATATTATATATATATATATATATATATATATGAGTTTGCCATGATCCATTTTAAAGATTAATTTCTTGGTAAAAAAAAACTTTGTTGACTTGTTAGAGTTATGAAACAGTTGTAGCACATCTCAGACTGGGGACTTGACGAAATCTGATCGAGCCGTTGATGGGATCTTTGGGTTCGGTCAGCAAGGGCTATCTGTGATCGCGCAACTTTCTTCACAAGGGGTAGCACCGGATGCGTTCTCACATTGTCTTGTTGGAAATGGTGGGGGAGGCGGTATTTTGGTTCTTGGTCAGATAGTCGAGCCGAATATGGTCTATACTCCACTTATTCCGTCACAGTAAGTTGTCTTTTGATTGGAATCCGATTCTTGAGAACCTGTTTTATTCTTCTGGTTTAGCATCCGGTTTTAGTGTTTCCAATAAGCAGATGGTATCGCCATATCAGCATTATCCTGTCTATTTTTGTCCTATTTTAGGGATTCTTTGATCTTTCTAATCCTTTGATCTTTGTTCTTTCCTTATTCACATATGATTATATGCTATCGACTCTATCTTTTTAGGACATATCTTAAAACAACTGGCTTATCATAAACAAATACTGTCTTTTAAGTTACTTTTGCATCAAAATTTTAGGGGATTCTTTGATCTTTCTGATCCTTTGATCTCTATTATTTCCTTATTCACATATGATTATATGCTATCGTCTCGATCTTCTTAGGACGTATCTTAAAACAATTGGCTTATCATAGACAAATACTATCTTTTAAGTTACTTTTGCTTCAAAATTTTAGGGAATTCTTTGATCTTTCTAATCCTTTGATCTTTGTTCTTTCCTTATTCACATATGATTATATGGCTATCAGCACCATCTCTTTAGGACATATCTTAAAGCATTTGGCTTATAATAAACAAATACCATCTTTTAACTTACTTTTGCATCAACTTATAGTGTCATTGTCAATAATTGGTGATTAAAAGAACTCATAACTTAATAACCAAGTATCTTTAACAAATTTCTTAACCCTTTTTCCACATTGCAAGATATGCTTGATTGATCGGCCTTCTACACATATTGATTATCTATGAAAGATTCACAATGATCGCTGTTTTCATGATCTGAAAGGAACCCGTGTCTAAAGCTGTGATCTTTGACCTTTATTCGTTAAAATCTTCAACGGGTATGCTATGGTTTTGACCATTACGCCCTTCATATATAGACAAGCTAACACAATATTCATGTGTGCATGCATCTAGGCCACATTACAACTTAAATCTACTGAGCATTTCTGTCAACGGACAAACATTATCCATCGATCCTGCAATGTTTGCAACATCAGGCAGCCGAGGAGGAACCATAATCGATTCTGGAACTACTCTTGCATACCTTGCTGAAGAGGCTTACGATCCTTTCGTGAACGCTGTAAGTTCAAAAGGGCGAACGTTTTATAAAATTCATCATCACTTAAAATTCATAAGGGGATTTTTGCATTCGTGCAGATTACGCAGTCTGTTTCACAATCTGTCCAGCCTCTTATATCGAAAGGGAATCAGTGTTATCTAATTACCACAAGGTTTTCTTCAATACCCACAATTCCGTTAATCGTTTATTTAGATTGCCATGAAAGTAAAATGGAAGTTTTGATCATATTTCAGTACGCCCGATATATTTCCGACAGTAAGTTTGAACTTTGCCGGTGGTGCTTCAATGATTTTAAGACCACAAGACTATCTACTACAGCAGAACTCGGTGGTAAGTTTATGCAAAATCATCGGTTTTGGTGGTTTCTTTTGATCTTTAAAAGCAACCAATGTTGGATTTCCGTTTGTAGGGCGGGGCTGCAGTGTGGTGCATTGGCTTTCAGAAAATTCGAGGCCAAGGAATTACAATTCTAGGAGGTATAAACAGCCGACCGGCAACAAAATTCGATTACTATTTTCATCGTTGTTAACTTGATTCTTTTGTTATGGAAATGCAGATCTTGTTTTGAAAGACAGGATTGTTGTTTATGATCTGGGTGGTCAGCGGATTGGTTGGGCGAATTACGACTGTAAGTCTTAGGAATTCTGCTAATCTTTCGAGTTCAAGATATAATACCCTTTTTGTCCCCAAAAAAGATTCGAATTTGATCAAAGATTTTTGTTTTATGTAGTTTTTGTTGTGTTGGAATCAAGAAATCTTTAATGTAAAAACTTTCTAAAAATGGAAATTGTTGTAATTCTTAAGTAAAGGATGGTAACTCTTTGAGTAGTCGATAAACGGATGGATGGATGGATGGATTATAGTGTTGTTTCTTGATGTTGTTAGGTACGTCATCTGTTAATGTGTCGACAACCTCAAGTGGTGGCAGAAGTGAATACGTGAATGCCGGTCAGATTGGCGGCAGCCGTTCGTTGCGAAATACCCGTTACGAGTTCGTCTCGATCGTCGTTGTGGCTTTCGTGCTACATTTATCTGTAATTGCTTGTTTTTCCTAGTAAACACTAGGATTGTTGATTTGGCAGAAACACTAGTAATTCTAGAGTTTGCATTCTTTTGTATGTATAGTGCAAAAAGGGAATTAACTACCCAATAACATTATCCATGTAAGAGCAAAGAAGCTAATTGGAATTGAGATTTATACATACACGTATATACGTATTCGTATGTTGTACTCGTATGTGTGTGTATATATATATACATGCCTATATACACGATGTATGTGTTCAACAATATGTCGATCATATCGGCACTTGACCTTTTTTGTTGCATAATTTTTAACTATTTAATGTAATACGATTTAAACTATTTATTAATTGAATTTTTCGTTTTGTTGATTGTACGTCTCTGAAGAAAACGTCTAAGCCAAATGGTGAAAATTTGACATGGCGATATGATGTCGTGAATCTGTAGTATCATCATAAAGATAATATTTTATACGTAAAAAACTACATAATCTTGGTTTTTTAAAGAAAAGAAAATCCTTAATTCAAAATATTTTTATTTATTTATAAAACAAAAGGTGTCAATGAAAATCAATAAATAGTTAAATACACATGTTCAAACATTTCATTCATGTCATTTGTTAGCGGATATCAAGCCACATTGAAGCATAGTGTCAACTTAGTGAAATCATTTAAGCACTCTTATTCCAATTAGCATATTTTTTTTACTTTTTTCAGTAATCGTGGATTTCCAAGTCAGCTTACATGCACCGACTAATCACCCGTACGACCACAATGGCCTGACGTCATCGCAAATGAATCTCCATGGCCACAAGAACTTTGGCAACGCTTAGATTTGAACCTAGGGTAGATAGGATTTTCCACTGTATCCCCCTAAGGCTTAACCAGTGCATCATAACTCAAGTGGTTATATAACAGTGAGTTGAACAGGAAGGCAGTCAACCTATGAGAAATGTGAGAACGGGCAAATTGGCAATTCACATGTCTAGATCAGTCGCATTGACCAGCCATTGCATGTGTGAGTTTCACACAACCTTCGTCATGTTAACCGGTCGCATGCATCTTTTTGAACGTATAAAATTACATGTGATTTAACCGTTCATAACCATTTCTTGTAAGTTGACCGTCTTGTTGTTTGGTCCTCCTTATATGTATGTATGTATATATACACATAGAGTCGGATTCAAATGAGAACAATGACCAAAGAAAACAACACGAGAATAGCCTTAATTACATGTAAAATCACATGTGATTCTAATGTGATTTTACATTAGAATCACATGTGATCCACGTGACTTGAGGTCGCAGGCCAAGTGGTCCGCTCACCCATGAGATTTCAGTGCGCACATATGATTTGACCGTCCACTATACATAGAAAAGAATGTCGCTTTTCTCGTCCATCCTGTCCAGCGCCGCTTACAGATTCAATTGTCTATTTTATCTAATGTCTCCCGAACAATCTCAGTACATATGACGCAAGACGATTCCACTTTCTTATTAGTAAGATAGGTTGCTCGAGCCAATCAACTAACTCGAGAAAATTTATGGCAAATCAACAATCGAGTGTTTATTAGGAAAAACAAGTAATTATGGATAAGTCTAGCACGAAAGCCACAACGACGATCGGTATATATGAGCTCGTAATTGGGCAATGATTTGCCGTATTCACATATTTGCTTTTGCCACCACACAAGGCTGACAAAACATTTACATAACAAGATTATAATCCATCCGTTTTTACTTTTGACAATCATAATTCACTCAACCAAAACATTTGCAAAGTTCAAGCTTACTACCACATGAAACAAAGACTTACATAGTAGCTAGTCTCATCACACACATCTTGTAGAACATCGTTTGACAAGTGTAGGCGAATTTGAGATATCACTCTCAAATTGTTATAATCCTTCAACACCTCATCGTTCCATGCCGCGGGAATCGCATCGCGACCCTCGATACACCAATGCAAACCCATTTGTATCAACACGTCCCTCATCTTATATAATCTTCCAAAGAGGAAATCGAGTATTCCTATCGAGGAACGGCAGGTCAATCTACATGGTCGACATATCGAACAAAACCCAATCGAGAAATCACAAGACGAAGTTTATCGACAAAACCCGAGAGCTCTGATACCAATTGTTGCAAATTCCGATCACACCACACTCGAACGGACCCCACAAAACGAGATCTAATAGAGTAGAAACTTAATCGAAAATTAACCCAAGATCCAAAAATAAACTCAAACGAGTTCGTAATGCGGAAACGATAAACTCGAAATTCTCAACCGAATAATAATCAACCACAAAATAATAATCTGAAAAACTTGACGGAAATAAATAAGGGAGAAAATGACACCGAATTTACGTGAAAAACCCAAAACGGGAAAAACGATGTGAAAAATGGCACCGGATGTACGTGGAAAACCCAAAACGGGAAAAACCACATGGAAAATGACACCGGATTTACGTAAAAAACCCAAAACTTATGAAATTATCAAACTCGCATTTAATTTGTAAACCACAGTGTTGAAGGCGAGTATTAATACGCGGGTTTAGGGGCTTTAGGCATTGTTTGGCAAAAATAAGGTAGTTTATTTTCTGGGTACATGTTTGGATGGTCATAAGCTAGCTTATAAGCTAACTTATAAACTAGCTTTTGATAAGCTATTTGGAGTAGCTTATGAGAAGAATTTTGTGATTATTCCAATTATGCCCCTCATTAATATTCATAATTATATATTAACTTTTAATTATAAATAAATAATTAATGTCCTTTTTGGTAATTTAAATGCTTATAAGCTAGTTTTTGACAAACGTGACTTTTTCATCGGCTAGCTTATCAACTACCAGCTAGCTTATCAGTCATAAGCTAGCTTATCAGCTAGTTTGCCAAACATAGTCTTAAAGCCGCTTCCTTTTTAAGATCCATTTTCATGCCTGCATTTGGATATATATATATGAAGAATATTTTGCAACCCTTAAAAATGTTGCAACTCTTGCAACCCACATCTTAACCGTCGAATTCATGATCAGTGGTTATTTTATTTTTATTTTTCTGTTTTTTTAATTACAAATATTGGGCCTCATATCTATTATAATCGTCGATCATGAATCCGACGGTTAAGATGTGGGTTGCAAATTAAACAACCCCTATATATATATACATATATATATGATAAAATTTGGAGTCTAACATTTTACAGACGATGTGAACAGAACTACAAATTATAGACTATTACCATGGAACTGAGGAAGTCTCAAGTCGTCGTGGAAGGGTAGTCGACCATCGTGGAAGGGCGTCGCCGACTCGCCATGGAACTGGAAGCCTCAAGTCGGTGTCGGCATCGTGGAATTGGTACTAGGGTTTTCAGTCTTGAGGAGACGACGTGAACAAAACTACAAGAGAGTGAAACAGAGAATTTGGTTTGGTGACGTGGGGAGGCTAGGTCAAAATCCGATTTAGGAAGTATATTTTTTTCTATTAATTATTTAATCATTAAACATATATTAAATTACTAATTATAATTAAATAATAATTCATAATTAAAAATAAAATAAAACTTATGCAGTGTTATAAATGGGTTGAAAACAAGTTGCAAATGAGTTGAAACCAGGTTGCAAACAGGTTGAAAATTTCAACCCAACCCAACCCATTTACATAAATGAGTTAGACAGGTTGACTCATTTAACTTAAATGGGTTAAAAATCTCAACCCGGCATGATAATTTTGGATTGGGTTCGGGTTGGGTTGGCGGGTTGGATCACTTTTTGCCACCCCTAGTTTTGCTTTTGTTTATCAGTTAATTATGAATTCAAACATATAGCTTTAGAAATTTATACTCATGCATCATGACTTATAATCTTTAATTTTAAATAATGTATATCAATAAGCAGTACTTAATGCATAAAAACTTGTTTTAAGAATTTCTTCGATAGTTTAATAACAATGTAATTTATTTTAGGTTTAATAATATAATGTTTTTTAATAAAACAAACATTAAATATTATGTTAGATTTTCTTTATTATATTTATATTTTTTATATTTAAAATTTGTTTTTTATCATGTATTTAATAACCTAAAGTTTGAGGGGAAGGATTGCAATAATAGCCTAAAGTTTGAGGGGCTAGATAAAGTGGGAAAAAGGGTTAAACCCTATTACCCATTCTCTCATTTCATTCTGTGTTGGTGGCAGCTAAGGAAAGAACCAGATACCTTGTGTGAAAATCGATTTGGGGAGAAGTTGAAAGGAGGTAAGCTTGAGGAGATTCGGGTTTTGTTCATTAAGGTAATCCTCATTCAATCTCTTATTATTGTTTATGGGTTTGTTATTGAAGGAATGCTAGATTGTTTATTGAAAGAAAACCTTATCTAAGTTCTTCCGGACTGAATCCTTCTTTGGAAGGATTCCTGCTCGTGTGATTCAAAAACCTAAGTCTGAGACAATCGCCCAGTCGCCTTGGGGATATTACTCGACTCGACCTAACCGGGTGGCCGATGATCAACTGGGAAAGGGAGCCTCGGGAGGTGGGGTCCTGAGTGAGAGAAACCCGGGGAGACCAGAGTAGCAGCCAGGAGTCAACGAAGGGGGACCCAGGAAGGCAGTCGGGAGTCGGAGCCAAGGGCACCCGGGGGGGGGGGTATACCCGGGAAGGCAGTTGGTGCCAAGGGGGACCCGGGGGAGTACCCGGGAGGCAGCCGGGAGTCGGCGCCAAGGGAGACCCGGGGTG
This sequence comes from Arctium lappa, assembly GCA_023525745.1. Taxonomy (NCBI): domain Eukaryota; kingdom Viridiplantae; phylum Streptophyta; class Magnoliopsida; order Asterales; family Asteraceae; genus Arctium; species Arctium lappa. The sequence continues at coordinate 10,639,087 of CM042056.1, read as the reverse complement.
GGTGTAAGTCGGGAGTCGGGTAACCCGGGAGCGGGCTGGGAGGCGAGGTCCCAGGGACGGAGCAGGCGGGGGAGGCCTTCGGGTGAGGAGTTTTGTTGATCCAAACTCTCTCAGTGATTTGATAACGACCCTCTTCTATACTTAGTGAAAATTACGTTTTAATATGTATTAGTGTTTCACCATCAGCGATCAGACTGAGTCTGTTCAGTTATCGCTGATAGTCTTTCTTATAAACATTTCTATGTATTAGTGTTTCACTATCAGTGATCAGACTGAGTCTGTTCAGTTATCACTGTTAGTTCCTAAAGTAAACAGCCAACGTAATCCCTGAAGACAAGTCTCGCGTCAACATATGTTCATAGCTGAATCGAAGACAATGCTGCTGAACAAAGAGAAGTCTACTAGTGACCTGATGCGGATATCAGTGAAGCAAAGACAACTCTACTTATACGCGAAGGAACATGAGAAAAAGCTTCAGCGATAGCTGAACCTCTTTATCTATGAACTTAGAGATACTCAGCGATCAATCGATCACAAAGCTTATGCCTCAAGTTTCCTTTTGTCTATCCTTGCACAACCTAGTACAATGTGTCAGAACGGACAAGTCTCTGCAACCATTCGTACAACAACTCTGTCAACTACACTGTTCATGACCCGGCCGAAAGCATGTCTCCCAAAAGTCAGACTCCCAAAGCCAATCAGTGAACGACACGTGTAAAGTATCCTGCCATGCATTTAATGCATAGGGTATAAATAGGAAGTTCACCCCTTCATCTGAAGGTGTGCTCAATCCTTGAACTCCATATAGAACCCATTGTTTTCTATATCTCTTAATCTCCCACTCTCTGAATTTCTTGTGCAATTATCTTAGTGTTTCTTAAGTTTGTTTTGATTGAGTCTGTCTTAATCATATTCCGCAACAAACTTGTAAATTGTATTCTTGATTTATCAATAAACAATTTATTAAGTTTTAATTTCTGTGTTTGTATTCAACCCCCCCCCCCTTCTACAAACTTGTTAAGCACCTCCGGGACCAACAAGTGGTATCAGAGCAGTTTGTTTAAACTAATAAACAAGATCTTGCTGTATACTCTTCCTTGCTATTCTAAAATGGCACTTAACACAAACACAAACTACTATGATAATGGTTCACTTTCTAAACCTCCTCGATTTAGCAGAGATAACTTTTCTCTATGGAAAAATCGAATGACGCTATTTCTTGAAGGTGCGGATCCTACTATACCTGAATATATAGAAAACGGACCCTATGAACCTGTTAGAATTATAGCTGCGGTTCCCGCTACTGCCACCACTGAAGCTGTCCCTGAACGATATGTCGTTAAGGAAATAAGACAGTGGAGTGATGAAGATAAAAAGAAGGTGTAACACCTCGAAAATCAGAGTAAATTAAAACCTGGAAATCTGACAATATGACGTAAGCAATTCCATTAACTTCCCATAAATGGGATTAGTCCTTAAGACTATACAATCCTATACAAGGATTTCATCAAAAGAATGGGACTTAACAATGCCCAACAATAATACTAATCAATCCCAAAAACCTCGAGACTCAAAACTCGTCTCTCCAAAAACCCCGGCAACCCACCGCTAATGGAAACCTGATACACATATCATTTGAGAAAAAGTGTCAGACTTAAAGCCTGGTGAGAACATACAGTTTATGAAGCTCAAAAGATAAAACATTTGCATAAAGATAACATTTCCAAAGAGATTAAGTTTACACAATAGGTCCTTGCCACAAACGGGCTTTTCGTTGTAAACATGCCATAAAAGGACCGAAGCAAAACATTTTACCAAGGATTGTGGCGAAACACAAAGTTAGGCCAACAAACCGAGTTACGAGCTAAACCAATTGGAGTCCGCGGATACGAATCACAAAGTCCGTGCTTCAACGTGAGATCAAGCCCCAAGCGCAAAACCAAGGTATACTCCTTCGCTAGGATCACTATGAACCATGGCTAGTATCCGACCTCACATAACCGTACCAAGTTGCCCCCGAGGAACAAGTGATCCATAGCTACAATTCTGGGGAATGTAACATCCCAATAATACAGTCTACTCCAAAACCTATGGATCCACTAGTAATGGTAAGGACTCGTCACAACAACGTATGTGACCAACCATAAATAAACGTATGGTTACAAACACATTTTTATAAACAAAATGCTATTCCCAGTTCAATTTCCTGTAAGAATGAAAATCATTTAAAAGAAGATCCTTTGAATATTTCTTTCGCATAAACGCACAGGTAAAACATCATTTTACTTTTAAAACAAGATGAGATCAAAAAGGTAACTTTTGATATGTATACCGTTTAAAATGATAGTAGGAACTCACCTCTGTTTCCTTCTTCTTAACGAGCGCTACCTATGATAATACCGAAAGAATCGGTAAGTCGAAATACAGATAAACCTCTCGTTATTTGAATAGGACTCAATAGACACACAAGCTAACAACTTAACAGAACCTAATCCGGTCAAAGGACAACTCCGGTCTAAAACCACACCGGTCGAACCACCCCCCGGTCGAACCACCTCCGGTCGAACCACCTCCGGTCGGGCACAACCCCCCGGCCGAACCACCTCCGGTCGAACGACCTCCGGTCGAACGACCTCCGGTCGGGCACAACCCCCCGGTCGAACCCTCATCGGGCCAAAGGACTACCGGTCGAATGACCATCGGTCCTTTGCCCATCCGATCGTCTTGTTCATCAAGAACAGTACGATGCAGAACCCAGATTCAACCCAGATCCAAATGAGAAAATACTCAGATCTCAAAATGGAATGGTTAAAAACCTTCACAACGAGATTCTACGCGGCTAAAAGCATCCAGATCAAAGCATTAAGCTAGATTCGTACCTCGATTTGCCCAAAATGATCGACCCAAAACAAAGCTTCTCTCCTGCCTTCTCCTTCTTCTCTGGCTTCTCCAAAACAAGATCTGATCAAATGAGATATTAAAAATATCTCAGATTTGATTTCTATATATATAGCCCAAGTTACATTATACCCCCTTGAACTTTGGGTAAAGGTCAACTTCTCACCCAATCCCAAAATTCAGGGTGTTACAATCCTCCCCAACTTGGGAATGATTTCGTCCCCGAAATCCAACTATACAAAGAGATGAGGATATCTATGCTTCATATCCTCCTCGGATTCCCAAGTCACATTTGCTCCTCGGTGATGCTTCCACTGCACCTTGACCAAAGTGACTTCCTTATGACGCAACTTCTTAGTCTTTCTCTCTAAGATGGCGTCGGGTTCTTCCACACAACGGTTACCTTCGTCAACCCTTAACTCTGAGAGGGGAATGACGCTGTCTTCTACCGCCAAACACTTCCGGAGGTAGCAGACATGAAACGTGTTGTGTATTCTACTCAACTCCGGTGGCAGTTCCAACTGGTAGGCCTGCAACCCTACACGCTTAAGTACTTTGAAAGGTCCGAGGAAACGAGGACTCAGCTTCCCACGTTTTCCGAACCGTATGATGCCCTTCCATGGCGATACCTTAAGCATAACGCGGTCGCCTACTTGGAATTCCATCGGTCGCCTTTTCTTATCGGCATAGCTCTTCTGACGATCTTGAGCCGCTTTCATCCTCTCTCTAATACACTTGACCTTGTCGGCAGTCTCTTGCACGATTTCAGGTCCGGCGAACTGCTTCTCTCCCGCTTCTAGCCAACACACGGGAGTCCGACACTTTCGCCCATACAGTGCTTCAAAAGGTGCCATCCCAATACTCGAGTGGTAGCTATTGTTGTAAGCGAACTCCACCAAAGGCAGGTGAGAGTCCCAACTACCCCCGAAATCGATGACACAAGACCTCAACATGTCTTCCAAGGTTTGGATTGTTCGTTCGCTCTGCCCGTCGGTCTGCGGATGGTAAGCCGTACTCAACTTAACTCGCGTACCAAGCTCTTTCTGAAATCCATCCCAGAAGTTCGAAGTGAACCGACTGTCGCGATCCGACACGATCGACAATGGTATTCCATGCCTCGAGACCACCTCATCGATATAAAGCTTCGCCAACTTATCCATCGGTAAAGTCTCGCGCATAGGCAGAAAGTGAGCGCTCTTCGTCAATCTATCCACTATCACCCAGATGGTATCGTGTCCCCGAAGAGTTTTAGGCAACTTCGTCACGAAGTCCATGGTGATATGCTTCCATTTCCACTCGGGAATCTCTAAGGACTGAAGACTCCCATACGGTCTCTGATGTTCGGCCTTAACTTGCGAACACGTCACACAACGCTCAACGTAACGTGCCACCTCAAGCTTCATCACCGGCCACCAATAGTGCAACTTCAAGTCCCTGTACATCTTCGTACTTCCCGGGTGAATGGAATACTTGGACTTGTGTGCATCTTCTAGCAACAGCTCACGGTTTCCCCCAACCTTGGGCACCCACACACGACCGCTGAACAGTTTTACCCCACGGCTATCTTCCGTTAAGAGTAAACGCTGTTTTGTCATGACTTCCTCTTTGAGATTCTCTTCCAACAATGCTTCCATCTGAGATGTCTTGATCTTCTCAACAAGACTAGACACTAGCTCGATTCTTGAATGGGTAGCCTGAATACTCCCGCTATAGTCCTTCCGACTTAGCGCATCGGCCACCACGTTCGCCTTACCGGGATGGTAAAGCAATTCACAGTCGTAGTCTTTCAACAACTCGAGCCACCGCCTTTGCCTCATATTCAGCTCTTTCTGACCAAAGACATACTTCAGGCTCTTGTGATCCGTGTAAAGAGTACACTTCGTGCCGTAGAGGTAATGTCGCCAAAGCTTCAAAGCGAACACCACCGCTGCTAACTCCAGATCATGGGTTGGATAATTCTGCTCGTGTATCTTAAGCTGCCTCGAGGCATAAGCGATTACCTTGCCTCGTTGCATCAACACGCAACCCAATCCCATCTTTGAAGCGTCGCTGTACACCACGAAATCTTCCGACCCTTCAGGTAACGTCAAGATCGGAGCTTCACACAACTTCTTTTGAAGGATCCGGAACGCCTTCTCTTGGGTTTCGGTCCATTCAAACTTCACATTCTTCCGAGTCAGAACTGTCAAGGAAGAAGCGATCTTGGAAAAGTCTTGAATGAATCTCCTGTAGTATCCCGCCAGACCCAGGAAACTTCGGATCTCTAACGGACTCTTAGGAGGCTCCCAATTCATCATTGCTTCAATCTTGGAGGGATCTACTTTCACTCCGTCTCGAGTGACTACGTGCCCCATAAATTGTACTTCTTTAAGCCAAAAGTCGCACTTGGAAAACTTGGCGTACAATCTCTCTTTTCTCAATACTTCCAGAACTTCACGCAAGTGCTGCTCGTGCTCTGTCTCACTCTTGGAGTACACGAGTATGTCGTCAATGAATACAATGACCGACTTGTCGAGGAATGGTCGGCACACTCTATTCATCAAGTCCATAAACACCGCTGGTGCGTTCGTCAGGCCAAAAGGCATTACAAGGAATTCGTAATGGCCGTAACGCGTTCTGAATGCCGTCTTCGGAACATCTTCTTCTCTCACCTTCACTTGGTGATAGCCTGATCGTAAGTCGACTTTGGAGAAACAACCCGCCCCTTGAAGTTGATCGAACAAGTCGTCTATTCTCGGAAGCGGATACCTGTTCTTCACTGTAGCTTTGTTCAACTCACGATAGTCGATGCACATTCTCATTGTGCCATCCTTCTTCTTGACAAATAAGACTGGAGCTCCCCAAGGTGACGAACTCGGTCTTATGAATCCCTTCTCAAAAAGTTCTTGGAGTTGTGCTACCATCTCTTGCATCTCCGATGGCGCTAAACGATAAGGTGCTTTAGCGATCGGTGCAGCGCCTGGCACGAGATCAATCCGAAACTCTACCTGACGATCGGGCGGCAACCCGGGCAAGTCGTCCGGAAAGACATCTGGATACTCCCGCACGATCTTCACATCTTCCAGCTTGGACTTCTCTAACTTGGCATCGATCACATAGGCTAGGAAGGACGAACATCCTTTTACTAAACACTTACGTGCTTTTGCCATTGTGATTATTACCACATCACCCTTTCTCTTTTCGCCATAGATGACCACTACCTCACCAGAGGGGTTGGGAAGTCGAATCATCTTTTTGGAACACACGAACTCGGCCTGATTGTTTGACAACCAATCCATACCGATTACAACGTCAAAACCCCCGATTGACATTGGTAGCAGATCGATCGGGAATTCTCTCCCTTCGATACTAAGAGCACACTGCTTCAGAACTTCATGGATCAGAACTTGCCTACCGTCTGCTATTTCTACCACTAATGCATCCTCAAGACTAGTAGTGGGCATAGAAATTTTCTGACGGAACAATTCAGATACGAAAGAGAAACTAGCACCCGTATCGAATAAAATACGAGCAGGTACAGAGTTTATAAGAAAAGTACCCGATACCACATCAGCGGATGCCCTAGCCTCTTCGGCCGTCATCCGAAAAGCTCGGCCCTGAACCTTCGGAGGGTTCTCCTTCCTTGCTGGCGCGCTACCCGACACAAGCTTCGGGCAATCTCTCTTTACATGCCCCGGTGCCTTACACTCGTAACAGACGATTCCACTGACCGTGCAATCTCTGACAGTGTGACCGGGCTTCCCACACTTATAGCAAACTTGAGAATTGTTGTAACAGTTACCGTGATGCTTGGTTCGACACCTCGGGCACCACTTAGCTTCCTGATAGCTGCTGAAGTTGCGGTTTCCGACAAAAGGTCGGGTCCGCTTGGGAGGTACTGAACTGTTCTCCCACTTTCTCTTTTCAGGCACCACCACTGCCTTCTCAGATTTGCCCTTCGCGAACATCTCTTCCATAAATTGAGCTTCCTCTACCATCTCTCGGAGGTTAGAAGCCTTGAAATTATGGACCATGGATTGCATGTCCGCAGGCAAGCCGTTGAGATAAGCTTTCATCTTGTCTTTCTCTGTTGGGGCAGCGTGCCCCACCAGACCAAGTTTCTCCATAAACTGACGGGTGTACTCCCTCACCGTCAGGTTTCCCTTCACCAAGGACCGGAATTCTTTCTCAATTCGGTCCATGGTCCTCTCGTTGCAAAACTCCTCTAACAACTTTTTCTTGAACTCGGCCCACGACAACTGAGCCAGTACTTCCGGAGATAGAGTGGATTGGATGATATTCCACCAGATGAGTGCAGTGTCCCTCATCAATTGGGTACCAAACCGCACCCTCTGATCATCACCACATTCGGAAGAGCCAAAAGCTTGCTCAACCGCTCGGATCCACTTAACGCACACCACCGGGTCGTCAGAACCGAAGAATTCTGGCGGTCCGCAGCCCAGAAAGGACTTATAGGAACAACCCTTCCTATTCCCCTGAGCACCAGAAATCCCGCGCTCAACAGACGTGACCCTTATACCATCATCACCAGAACCTAATACGACATTCTCTACCACCGTCTCGCTTCTCCGATGGTTTACGTCGCGGTCCTCCATTGCTTTTAGCAGAAACTCTTGCTGCTTCGCCATCTCTTCCCTCATTGCCAACATCACGCTGGCCAACAACTCTGACTGGGGATTAGCATCCCCGATTACTGGGTGGGACGAAGCCAGGTCTACTCTCGGAATGACCTCTGGCCCCCCACCTAGTACTTGCTGAACGGGTGGTCGAACGATAACCTCAACTCCTTCCGGCTGACCCGCTGTAGAGGCTGTCGCTTCCTGACCATCCACACGAGCACGCGGTCTCCCACGCGTACCTACCATTCTGAACTGCTACACAGAGCAGTGGAAGAGATAAGAAAAGATAGAAAAACACGAAGGGAAAACGTACTACCACATTACCAAATGCCATATTAATAGTAATTCAAGGACTCTTACGTACAATATCCTCATAATAACATTAGCTAAGTGAAATTATGAACATACAACACATAATGGTTCTTGTCACCACTACTACAACGCCTGATAAACGTACTTTCCGTCGACTCTAAGACTAACCCAACTTAGGAGCTCTACCCAATTCTCGCGGATCAATTCTTAGCATACGCAGTCTAAGTCTAGACATCTTACATTCATGCCTAGTTCGCTTAAACTAGAGCTCTGATACCAACTTGTAACACCTCGAAAATCAGAGTAAATTAAAACCTGGAAATCTGACAATATGACGTAAGCAATTCCATTAACTTCCCATAAATGGGATTAGTCCTTAAGACTATACAATCCTATACAAGGATTTCATCAAAAGAATGGGACTTAACAATGCCCAACAATAATACTAATCAATCCCAAAAACCTCGAGACTCAAAACTCGTCTCTCCAAAAACCCCGGCAACCCACCGCTAATGGAAACCTGATACACATATCATTTGAGAAAAAGTGTCAGACTTAAAGCCTGGTGAGAACATACAGTTTATGAAGCTCAAAAGATAAAACATTTGCATCAAGATAACATTTCCAAAGAGATTAAGTTTACACAATAGGTCCTTGCCACAAACGGGCTTTTCGTTGTAAACATGCCATAAAAGGACCGAAGCAAAACATTTTACCAAGGATTGTGGCGAAACACAAAGTTAGGCCAACAAACCGAGTTACGAGCTAAACCAATTGGAGTCCGCGGATACGAATCACAAAGTCCGTGCTTCAACGTGAGATCAAGCCCCAAGCGCAAAACCAAGGTATACTCCTTCGCTAGGATCACTATGAACCATGGCTAGTATCCGGCCTCACATAACCGTACCAAGTTGCCCCCGAGGAACAAGTGATCCATAGCTACAATTCTGGGGAATGTAGCATCCCAATAATACAGTCTACTCCAAAACCTATGGATCCACTAGTAATGGTAAGGACTCGTCACAACAACGTATGTGACCAACCATAAATAAACGTATGGTTACAAACACATTTTTATAAACAAAATGCTATTCCCAGTTCAATTTCCTGTAAGAATGAAAATCATTTAAAAGAAGATCCTTTGAATATTTCTTTCGCATAAACGCACAGGTAAAACATCATTTTACTTTTAAAACAAGATGAGATCAAAAAGGTAACTTTTGATATGTATACCGTTTAAAATGATAGTAGGAACTCACCTCTGTTTCCTTCTTCTTAACGAGCGCTACCTATGATAATACCGAAAGAATCGGTAAGTCGAAATACAGATAAACCTCTCGTTATTTGAATAGGACTCAATAGACACACAAGCTAACAACTTAACAGAACCTAATCCGGTCAAAGGACAACTCCGGTCTAAAACCACACCGGTCGAACCACCCCCCGGTCGAACCACCTCCGGTCGAACGACCTCCGGTCGGGCACAACCCCCCGGTCGAACCCTCATCGGGCCAAAGGACTACCGGTCGAATGACCATCGGTCCTTTGCCCATCCGATCGTCTTGTTCATCAAGAACAGTACGATGCAGAACCCAGATTCAACCCAGATCCAAATGAGAAAATACTCAGATCTCAAAATGGAATGGTTAAAAACCTTCACAACGAGATTCTACGCGGCTAAAAGCATTCAGATCAAAGCATTAAGCTAGATTCGTACCTCGATTTGCCCAAAATGATCGACCCAAAACAAAGCTTCTCTCCTGCCTTCTCCTTCTTCTCTGGCTTCTCCAAAACAAGATCTGATCAAATGAGATATTAAAAATATCTCAGATTTGATTTCTATATATATAGCCCAAGTTACATTATACCCCCTTGAACTTTGGGTAAAGGTCAACTTCTCACCCAATCCCAAAATTCAGGGTGTTACAGAAGGTAGGCATAGATGCAAGAGCAAAGACCATTATCTCAATGGCTCTGCCTGATGAAGTTTTCCATTCCATCATGCATCTTAAAACTTCTAAAGAAATGTGGGAAACCATATGTGTTCAATACGAGGGCACCACTGAAATCCAAGAGACTCGAAAGATTAACTTGGTAAGACAGTATGAAAGTTTTATCGCTGGTAAGAATGAATCTCTTTCTGACATTCATCAACGATTTAACTGCTTAATCATTGACCTAAGAACTGTTGGAAGGACCTATTCTAATTCTGAGGTCCTAACAAAATTCTTAGAAAGTCTTCCTGAAAGCTGGGACAGTTATTCAATATGTCTTAAGCTGACAAAAGACTTACATACTCTCTCTTTAAGCACTTTGTATGGAATATTGCTCAACTATGAGCAATCAAATCTTCTGAAGAAGAATCTTGTAAAAGATTCTAAAGACTCCAAAAGTACTCCTGTTGCTTTAGTCTCTTCAGAGATAATTCCATCTCAGCGATCTACTCTCACCATCACTGAGTTAGATTCTGAATCTGAGGATCTATCAGACCCTGATCTTTCAGAGTTTGATGAGTCCTTAGCACTCTTGACAAACTCTTTTAAAAGATTTGCAAGAAAGAGCAACTTTCGAAGAAGTAAGCCTCTCTCTCTTACTGAAAAGCCAAAATCAACTCCGGTTGATAAGGCTACTGCCACTTGCTATAACTGTGAAAAGATTGGACATTTTGCTAGTGAGTGCAGGTCGAAAAAGGTCTTCAAACCTTCTACCTCAAGAAGATCCAGTGATGACAAATACCATAAGCTGAAGAACAAATATCAAAAGCTGAAAAGCTATCAGCAAAAAGGTAAAGGTCTCATCGCTGAAGAACACGACTGGGCTGAATCAGAAGAATCATCTTCTGATGATGAAGAAGTCGCTAATCTTTGCCTCATGGCTGAGATTAAAGAAGAAGTGGAAGAACCATCTGAACCTTCTATGAGCTACATATCATCTCAGGTATCTATCTCTACAAATCCCTCTCTGCCTGAAGCTGAGAGAAGTCGCGCTGTTGATGTGCTGACAATTGACCTTTATAATGCCCTAAATGACAAAACTCAAGCTGAGAATAAAAATGTTCATTTAACTCAAGAGCTAGAGAGATGTCATGAAAAGATCAGTGAACTAAATCTTTTAGGAGAAAAGTTGAAAGATCAAGTCATTATAAATGAAATCATCAGCATTGAACGTGAACAAGCCATTGCTGCTCTAAAAGCAGAAAAGGCTCATGTTGAAAAATGGTGCAAATCATCAACAAAGATCTCTGAGATAATAAAAGCTCAAACCCCTGAAAGTGACAGAACTGGTCTTGGTTTTTGGACACCTCAGGACGATCCTAAGGAAGAGAGTTCCTCGCTTAAGTTTGGAACTTTTGTCACCTCCCTTGACACTTCTTATAATCAATTCTATCTCTGTTCTTCTTCAAATCCCATCCCTGAGGAAAAATCCAAAGACACTAAGTCAACCGATAAAGGAAAGTCCATTCTCCTTCCTCAGAAGGCAACCAGGAAAGCAAAGCTGAAAGTTCCTTCTAAACCTTCAGCTAAGCAATCCTCTAGCTCTGTGATAGAAATCTTTGATCTCTGTCCTCCAAAGCTGAAGATTGACCTTAAACCGTCGAGATCTGAAGAAATGAAAATTCCTCCCAGATCTCAAGAAAAAAGTCTTCTTGGACCTGGCCCTGCTCATCTTAAATTTGCAAAACCTTCTACTTCTGATCCTAAAACCATTTTCAGATACAGAAAATGTTATCACTGTGGTTTTACTGATCATATTGCAAGTAAATGTCCAACTGCCACTGAAGTTGATAAAATAGCTAAAGTGAAGAAAAATGCCTCTAAAGCTAAGAAGGTCACCAAGGCTGAAAAATCAACCAAAGTGAAAAATACCACTAAGGTTAAGAAATTAACCAAAGTGAAGATTACCACTGAAGCTGAATCTTCATCTGCTAAGAAGACAGTTGATCCTTTCTTATCCACTAACTCTGAAAGACCCATTGAAAAGTGGGTACCAAACAACGTTTAATCTTCCTTATGTGTGCAGGGATCAAAGAGCATCTGGTATCTTGATAGTGGATGTTCTCGTCATATGACTGGACAAAGAAACCTGCTCACTGAATACAAGGAAGAGAAAGGTCCCTCTGTGACTTTTGGTGGAAATGGAAAAGGATATACCCAAGGGTTTGGTGTTCTCAGCAATGGGACAACTACCTTTAGAAGAGTCGCTTATGTAGATGGACTGAAGCACAATCTTCTAAGCATCAGTCAGCTATGTGATAAAGACTATGAAGTACGCTTTACTAAGAAAGCATGTTCAGTGGTAAATGAGAAAGGAAAACTTGCTCTCAGTGGTTATCGCAGAGAAAATGTCTATGTAATAGATATGGACTCTACTATCACTGATAACTTATGTTTTCTCTCTAAGGCCTCTTCTAATGTCAACTGGCTATGGCATAAAAGGCTCTCTCATCTAAACTTCAAAACCCTGAATTCTCTCTCATCTAAGGAACTGGTTTCTGGTCTTCCTCAGCACTCATATGCTAAAGAATCTCTCTGCTCAGCATGTGAAAAAGGAAAACAAACAAAAGCAAGTTTTAAGTCGAAACAAGTTTCCTCAGTGACAAGTCCTCTTCAGCTCTTACATATGGATCTGTTTGGCCCTGTCAACATCCAATCAATAGCCTGAAAGAAATATACACTTGTCATTATAGATGAATATTCTCGCTACACCTGGGTTATCTTTCTTCGCTGTAGGAGTGATACTCCAGAAGAACTAATATCTTTTGTGAAAAAGATGGAAGTGCTGAACAATCTTACTGTTCGTTCAATAAGAAGTGATCATGGAACTGAATTCAAAAACAGTTCCCTGAACAATTTCTTTGAGAACAAGGGAATCTCTCACAACTTCTCTTCAGTAAGAACACCTCAGCAAAACGGAGTCGCTGAAAGAAGAAACAGAACGATCATAGAAGCTGCTAGATCAATGCTCAGCGATTCTCATCTCCCTACTCAATTTTGGGCTGAAGCTGTAAACACTGCATGTTTTACTCAAAACAGATCGCTGATAATAAAGCGATTTGGGAAGACAGCTTATGAACTTTTTGTTGGAAGGAAGCCTTCTATCAGCTTTCTTCATATCTTTGGTTGTCAGTGCTTTATCTTAAACAACAGAGATCAACTTGGAAAGTTCGACCCAAAAGCTGATGATGGAATATTTCTAGGATATTCCTCCATCTCCAAAACCTACAGAGTCTTCAACAAGAGAAGACAAACCGTAGAAGAAACAATTCACGTTACTTTTGATGAAACTCGCTCAGCGAACTCCAAACCAATCGCTGACAATGAAGAGTTAAATGCTTGGATGCTTTCTCACTATAGAGAAACTGAAACTTCCTTTCAAAACCATCAGCGTTCAGATCCTCCAGCCGCTGATGATGATCCAAACATTATACATCCTACCGCTGAATCCACCTCATGGGTTTCAGCTGAACCTCTAAACACACTCCTACCATCAAATCTGCCTTCGCCTGAAAACCTCTCCAGTGAATCTACTCAACAGTTAATCGCTGATGAACCTCAATCATCCTCATCAGTAAACATTCCAATTGTTGATCCAACCTTTGAGTTAAGCAATAATGCTCCAGCTCAGCGATGGACCAAAGATCACCCAATAGATCAAATTCTTGGTGATTTAGATGCAGGTATTCAGACACGACGAAGCTCAGGTAATATCTGTCTCTTTGTAAACTTTCTCTCGTTAATAGAACCAAAGAAGACTGATGATGCCCTCAAAGATCCAAACTGGGTCAGCGCTATGCAAGAAGAGCTGACTGAGTTTACTCGTAACAAAGTTTGGAATCTAGTTCCTCGACCATCTGACAAAACTGTTATAGGCACCAAATGGGTGTTTAGAAACAAGTTAGATGAACATGGAACTGTAACCCGCAACAAGGCTCGACTTGTTGCTCAGGGATACAGACAAGAGGAAGGCATAGACTATGATGAAACCTTTGCCCCTGTGGCTAGGCTCGAAGCAATTCGACTATTCTTAGCTTATGCAGTCTATAAAGACTTCATTGTGTATCAAATGGACGTAAAATCAGCGTTACTAAATGGAAAGCTGAATGAAGAAGTCTATGTAGAACAACCACCAGGATTTTATAATCCTAAGTATCCAAATTATGTCTATAAATTGGATAAGGCTCTCTATGGTCTAAAACAAGCCCCTCGAGCTTGGTATGACACTCTCTCATCTTTTCTTATCTCTGAAAATTTTGAACGTGGCAAAATTGATAATACGTTATTTTTCAGAAAGATAAAAGGTCATATAATTCTTGTACAAATATATGCTGATGACATAATATTTGGTTCTACTAACCCTTCTCTGTGTACTCGCTTCGCTGAAAGAATGAAGAAAGAATATAAAATGAGTATGATGGGTGAGCTGACATATTTTCTTGGTCTTCAGATTAAACAATCTGACAAAGGTACTTTTATCAGCCAAGGTAAGTATGTTAAAGATATGCTGAAGAAGTTTGATCTTACTCAAACTTCAGCAATGAAAACTCCTATGGCACCACCCCTGACACTTAACAAAGATCCTTCTGGAAAACCTGTTAATGTCACTGCCTATAGAGGAATGATAGGCTCTCTGTTGTATCTCACAGCAAGCCGACCTGACATCATGTACTCTACTTGTTTATGTGCACGCTATCAATCTGAACCCAAGGAATCCCATCTGATCGTTGTAAAGCGAATTTTCAGATATCTGAAAGGAACTCCTAACCTCGGTCTTTGGTATCCCAAAGACTCAGGGTTCGATCTAACTGGTTATTCTGATAGTGATTTTGCAGGATGTAAACTTGACAGAAAGAGTACCACTGGTGGATGTCAACTCTTGGGAGGAAAGCTGGTAAGTTGGACAAGCAAGAAGCAAAATTATGTGTCCACTTCCACAGTTGAAGCTGAATACGTAGCCGCTGGAAGCTGTTGTTCTCAAATCTTATGGATGAGAAATCAATTATTAGATTATGACCTTCAGTTGTCAAAGATTCCTATCTATTGCGACAGCACTAGTGCTATCGCTATAGCAAATAATCCAGTGCTACATTCAAAAACAAAACACATAGAGATCAGATATCACTTTATCAGAGACCATGTGATGAATGGTGATATTGAACTTCACTTTATCCCTACTGACTTTCAGCTTGCTGATATATTCACCAAACCTCTTGATGAGACAAGGTTCAACTTTCTCATCAGTAAGCTTGGAATGTTGAACCTTGAAGAATAATTCTTCAGCGTTCATGTATTGCGTCAGTAATCAAAAGTTCCCCTTTCATCATTCTCTCTGATAAATATTCTGGCTCTCAGGTATATTTTCTCAATCCCAACAACTGAATCTTCATTCAGTTAAGATTTTTAAAAAATATATATATACAAATCTTAATCACTGAATCTTTCTTCAAATGATTAAAAGCTTTTGAAAAATACACTAATCACTGATATTTCTGCTCAGTGATCCTTTAAAAGAAAAATCTATCCCTATCTTTACCATCAGGGATACTTTCAAAAAGGAAAATCTATCGCTGATTTTTTCTTCAGTGATAATTTCAAAACGAAAAAAAAATGAAACGTCTCTCTCCCATGACGTCATTTGAGCGGATAATTCACGACACGCCTTTTCTGACACGTTCGTTCGTTGCTCTTCTATCCAATCAACTTTGTGGAACGTGTCAATGTCATGATGATTTTTCTTCCCGCTTCATTCCTTCTCTCTCCTCTATCTCTTTGTATAAAAGGAATTCTTCTCTCCTTTATACGGTTTACGCTTTCAAAACTTTCATAGCAAGAAACACTCTTTCTCAAGAACACTCAAGCAAGTAAACCCAGAATATTGAATCTGCAACTCTTCTTCTTCAAAATAAACAGGTTTATTTCATGTTTATGTGCATTGTTCGTATGCTTTCTATTCTTTTTAAAATCCTACTCGTTCTTGTTCTTCATGGATTTTATAAAACGTTTTTGTTTAAAAACTAAAAATCATTCTTTCTGATTTTTTTTAAATAAAAACCTTTTGGTTTTTAAAGTGTTCTTCATTCTTTCTACCCAGAACACTATTTTTCTATTCCTAAAAATAACTTGATATTTTTCCAGTTTCCCTTCATCTATGGAAACTGGTAATCATATTATTTTTTAATCATAATCATTTCTTCTATTATGCTTCTTTCCATAATAGAAATGGCACAATCTTCAATCGTTGCTTCCAAGCATGTTCGATTCGCTATTACTGAAGTTGAGATTACTAAATGTAATCACTTGGGAAGACTCGACTTTAAAGCTGACAAATACCCACATCTGGTGGAAGCTGCTGAATTTCTCAAACAATCATGCATAGCTTACGCGATCACTGTGGATCCTAAGCCTTCAAAGACTCTACTCCAACAGTTCTGGTTCACTGCTGATGCAACTGAACTCACCAACAAAAAAGGTGAACGAGTCCCTGCTATCTCCTTCAGCACGGATTTGGGGCCAGGGAGCATGACCGCTCTTAGCCTCAGGAAATCTTTGAGATTCCCTGACAAACCAAAGAGTGGGTTCGACGCACTCCCCACTGATGCTGAGCTGATATCCTTTCTGGATGCAATGGGCTATTGTTGGGAAAACAAACCGAGATCTTCTATTCCCAACAAAAAGCTCACCAAGATTCTCAAAGCTCAGATGCCTTCACAACTGAACTTCATCTTCTCGCACATAATTCAGTGCATGAGCGGGAAGAGGGGTTCGCTGGATCAAGCCAGCAAAACACAACTGCAAATGGCCTACTCAGTTATCGCTGGTCAAAACTTTGACTACGCCACTGCCATCTTTGAAGACCTGAGGTCGAGATTAGAGAAGCCTGAACGAGATCCCAAGATATCGTACGTACGTTTCATATGTACGTACATCAAGTTCCTCTATCCCAACACCTATCCCACCAAAGATGATGGCACTTTTGCCAGGATAGGTCAACGATCACTGGAGGTAAAACCGCTCGCCAACGAGGTAAGTATCTCTCTCCTTTGCTCTCGTCTATCTCTCCATTCTTCTTCTTTTTCAGCGACCACGCAGACGGTTCCTTCGTCTGCTATCCCTGTCGCTACCACTACTTCCAAACGACCATCAGCTAGTCCAATTGGTCCTTCTAAGAAGGCCAAAAAGACTAAGGAAAGTACACCCTCTAGTACTATACCTGAGGGAGCTTCTCAACAAGCTACCTTAGATGCATTTGTGGGTCTTTCCTCCACAACTCCAGAAGTCACTCAACCTGCCGTGTCAGCGATTTCAATCGTTGTCACATCATCAGTGACCCCACCTACTATCTCATTCGCTGAGATTAACCCCAACCCTACTTCTATCCCCATAACTCTTCTCTCTCCTCCTTTGGTCTCTGAACCCGCTACCTCCTCTTTACCTATAGGACCTGAACATCAAACGTTTGAGGAATCTTTGCAGTTCTACAAAATGTTTGATACGTCAGGTAAACCTATTATCCTAAACACTTCTTTCCCCACCTTTCCAAATAAGCCCGTATCTGAACTAATATCATTTTCAGGTCCTAGTTTGGCGTATGTTGACACGCAAGTCAACAGTCTGGGAGAAAAGGTGGACGCTCTCACCAACACCATCAACAACACCACCAGCGCCGTCAATCAGGCTGGTGAGGAGCTGAAGAGGTTGACAGCCACCTGCTCATCCAAAGCTGAGAACTCCCAACTTTCAGCTGTAGAAGAACAAGTCGTCCAACTCAGAGAGTCCTCTCAACTCTTTCAGGGGAGATTTGAGTCTCTTACCACTGAAGTTCGAGATCTCTCTTCTAAGGTTGATCTCTGCACGTCCCTTCTTCAGCAACTTCTCCAAAAGGTGACTGCACCAGCTCCAGCGCTGCCTCCCTCCTTCACTGAAGATGATCGGACAAATCTCAACATCGCTGTGGAATTCATCCATGATGCCACATGCGACATCCCTGCAGTTGGAGAACGGGTCAAGCGTCTGGAGGCTGACGTTCAAGTGCTAAAAGCTTCAACAGCTACTCCAGCAGCTGAACAACCCCCTGTCGTTGATAATGACAAAGAGGGGGAGAAGGCAAAAGAACTCTCATCTATTCATTCTCTTCTCTTTGAAGATGATGAGGAAGAAGACGATGAAGAGGAAGATGATCTAGATCTTGTTGATCAAGAAAAGGATCAACCCTCCAATGATGACGACGACGATGAAGAAGACCAATCTATGTGGTTCTCCAAGCCGAACGTATCAGGGACAACTTCACAAGAGGTTGTCAAAGCAGGGGTGAAAGGTGATACATCTTCAAGCGCTCCTTCGCAAAGCAAAGACAAGCAACCAATCGCTGAAGGATGCTTAAGGACTGGATCACAATCTGAGGGGGAGCATCCTTCTCAGGTATGTCTTTCTATTATACCACTCTCCTACTCTTTCCAAACCCCTATTTCCTTCTAGCCTTTATCTCTCTTTTTCTAAAAATATACACTTATCCCTTCTTTTCTTCATTTTCTATCCAGACAGTTCTCACCCCTGCTTAAGGGTTCTGAACTACAAATAATTCCAGCTACTATCGCTGAAGACATAATCCCAATCTCTATCGCTGAGATTGATGAAGAAGAAGAAGAAGATTCCCTGGTCCATCCAGGAAGGCCTTCTCAACCATCTAAATGGTTAGAGAAAGTGATGAAGAAAAGAGTTGAAATGATAGCTCAACTAGAAAGTCAACGGCTGAAAATTCCTCTTCAAACATCCTTCTCAGAGCTCGACTTCCTCACTGATGTTGAACGAGAAGAATCTGCCAAAGCTGAGAAACTGTTCGTTGAATGTAGACGAGATGCCCAACTCGCTTTAAAGATTCAATCTTCTCAAGTTAAGGACAAAAAGCTGAAAAGAAAGCCTGTGGAAGTTCAAGCTGCACTGCTGAAAGAAATTGAAGAGGAACGATCCAAAGAACAAGAGATCAACGATAAGTCTATCGAATGGTGTAAACAGAAGATGGATTATTGCTCTGATCTTCTTCCAATAACAGCCGTGACCATCTCTGGTCGCAAGAAGAAGGATCAACTCTCAGTGACCATGGAGATTACCAAAGAGGATGGAACTCAGAAAGCTATGTACGTTTCCAAACTTGAAGGCTTCGGGTTTACAGAGTGGATAGAATTCTGGGATGCGCTGAAGAAATCGAAATCTACATACAGAGGCTACGTTGAAGGACTTCTTAAAGCTCTCATCAACAGAGTCACTTCTGTACTGAATCTGCCATCTCCTATCCCTCCCAATCCCAAGAAACTCAAGAGAAGAATTGGGTCCTCCTCCTCTGAAGACGTCGCCATCATCAGGAATGAAACTTCTATCAAATTTTCAAGAGATGCACTGTTTGGTCCTCCTCCTGATCTTTCAGTTCTGGATTTATCTCTGCCTCCTGGTGGTCCTTTCCAAGCTGGTCAAGTAATTGACAATCCTTATGGAATATTCTTCAGAGATGATGATAAGGAACTCAGATTTCAAAGAGTCTCTGAGATTCCTATCTGTCCTCTGAATCATCTCAAGGATCTCTTATGCTTATGGTGTGACTTCTTCCCTGCTGCTGAGAAAATTAAAGAAATTATCAGCCAAGAATCTTTGGAACGAAGACAGAAAGGAGAAGAAATACCTGAGTATATGATAAATCCTCCTAAGTCTTCTTATAACTGATAGATTAGTTTTCTTTTCTGTAATCTATTAGTTGTACTTACAGTAGTTAGTTATTTACTTGTAATTTTCATTCCTTGTAATTCTCTTCTTGGATTAATGAAATTTCAGTAAAGTACTTAACTTCATCAGTGCTGTAAAAGATCCCTCAAAATAGTAATTGGGACATGTATGTTACGAGTCCTGATTATTCCATCATTTTGAATTATAAAGTAATTTTCTTCAGTTACTTTGTCATTATCAAATAGGGGGAGATTGTTGATCCAAACTCTATCAGGGATTTGATAACGACCCTCTTCTATACTTAGTGAAAATTACGTTTTAATATGTATTAGTGTTTCACCATCAGCGATCAGACTGAGTCTGTTCAGTTATCGCTGATAGTCTTTCTTATAAACATTTCTATGTATTAGTGTTTCACTATCAGTGATCAGAATGAGTCTGTTCAGTTATCACTGTTAGTTCCTAAAGTAAACAGCCAACGTAATCCCTGAAGACAAGTCTCGCGTCAACATATGTTCATAGCTGAATCGAAGACAATGTTGCTGAACAAAGAGAAGTCTACTAGTGACCTGATGCGGATATCAGTGAAGCAAAGACAACTCTACTTATACGCGAAGGAAAATGAGAAAAAGCTTCAGCGATAGCTAAACCTCTTTATCTCTGAACTTAGAGATACTCAGCGATCAATCGATCACAAAGCTTATGCCTCAAGTTTCCTTTTGTCTATCCTTGCACAACCTAGTACAATGTGTCAGAACGGACAAGTCTCTGCAACCATTCGTACAACAACTCTGTCAACTACACTGTTCATGACCCGGCCAAAAGCATGTCTCCCAAAAGTCAGACTCCCAAAGCCAATCAGTGAACGACACGTGTAAAGTATCCTGCCATGCATTTAATGCATAGGGTATAAATAGGAAGTTCACCCCTTCATCTGAAGGTGTGCTCAATCCTTGAACTCCATATAGAAACCATTGTTTTCTATATCTCTTAATCTCCCACTCTCTGAATTTCTTGTGCAATTATCTTAGTGTTTCTTAAGTTTGTTTTGATTGAGTCTGTCTTAATCATATTCCGCAACAAACTTGTAAATTGTATTCTTGATTTATCAATAAACAATTTATTAAATTTTAATTTTTGTGTTTGTATTCAACCCCCCCCCCCCCCCTCTACAAACTTGTTAAGCACCTCCGGGACCAACAAGTTTCAGTAGAAATCTTTAGAGGCTTTTGAGAGGGTGTTCTTACCAACCTTATCTGTCACTCTTAGGTTCGGTCTAAGGACCCAAATCTAAGTCGAGATGAAAAGCGTAAGGCGGTTGATAATCCCAAAATCACTAAATCTTTAGAGAGAGAAAGTAGAGAGAGAGATTGAAGCGCAAAGTATTGTTCTATTCAAAGTATGTGTGAGGTTCCCTTCACAACACCCACAAGGGACTTAAATACCCTTGGCTAATACAATACTGAATAAGTCTCTAAACACAGTATTAGACCAAGCCTATAAATACAATTATTACTATAAAATCTGACTTAACAATCTCCCCCTTAGTAATCATTGGCGCTGTGGTCTTCAATATCCATCTTCTAAATCAACTTGGACCATCTAAGCGACTTAGCGAAGAAGCTTCTTGTCTTTTTAAAAAAAAATCTTCTCAGCATCTTTCAAACTATGTTGCCTTTGCTGCCTTGACAAGACTGGACCTGTTTGTAATTAGCTTGAAAGAACAATCGGTTCATCAACTTGTGCTCTAGACGACACACCTTTTTCAAATGTACTTGAATGAACTATGGTGTTTGGAGCAGGAACATCAAAAGAATTAGTAGCTGAGAGAATAAAATCTTGAGCAAATCTTGATCAGCAGATAAACGTTTGAACTCTTTGTCTCTTTAACTTCTCCTTAACTTCTCCCCCTCATGACCTTGATGATCTGGATCAACTTGGTCATGCAAATGTTGGATACGAGACAACTTAAGATCTGCAAAATCAGAACAAAGGAGAAAGAAGGAAGATTTGCGCTAACTGTTGGTGGCGCAAACTTAGTTTTGCGCTAGATGAAGGTGGCGCAAAGTTGAGTTTTGCGCTACCAACCGTTGGCGCAATGCTGACTTGAAATCCGAAAAATTTCACTTGTTAAGCTCTTTGACTCCCCCTACACAAATGCACTAAATATGACAATTCAAGTTAGCATTTGTATAGAAAATCAGATACTCCCCCTCGAAATGAGATATGATCTTTCAGAAAATTCTCCTTATTCACTCCCCCTTGAATAATGCACAAACACATTTACAAAATTATGAGAACACACAAATTTAAACATTAATGTAAAAAGAAAAATATACTGAATATGTATTTTGAAACAACTAAACATATAAAATTTTAAACACTAAACAAATTAAATTCTACTCAGTAAAATATCACAGATTTATCAATAAGTTGAAATCAAGTGTGTGTTGTTGGATACAGATACAAGTTTCATTGCATATCAAGTTAAGACATGTTCAGTTTCAAAAACTTTCATCAATCTATTCAGTGTGCTCACATGCGAACTTCGATTAGCTTCAAGAAAATGTAATTCTAAAAATATAATAGAAAACTTTGCATGTACTAACACTAAGGGGTTGTTTGTTTACCTCTTAATGGTTCCATTAAGAGGACCTCTGGATCGTTAAGAGGTAAATCTTGTTTGGCAAAAAAAAGGGTTGCCTCTTAATGGTTCCAAAATCCTCTTAATGATTTTGTATCCTGACCCTCCCTTAACCATTAAGAGCCCTGATTTTATTATGAACAATTAGCAAACAACCATATTTCATTTTACACAATACCATAAAAACCTCTTAATCATTCAGACCACTTAATCATTCTGCACTAAACCATTCAGCAACTGCCAAACAGCCACTAAGCCATCAAAATTTAAGATTTTCACAAATTTATAGGTTTATCGCAACTCAAACATATTACCAAGTATCATGAGATGTGTGCTCATTGGCATCTTTTAGCAGTGTGCACATTGGCATCTTCACATTAGTGTGCTCTTTGACATCTTTTAAGCTTGTGCACTTTGGCATCTTTTTAATCAAAAAGTTTGGTAAGTAAATAACATGCCGTAAACGTAACTTTCTATCTGACCCTATTGCAGGATTTGGGTCAGCCGCTCCCAGACCAGTTGGCCTTAGGGGACTAGATGTCAAGCACCCCTTGGAACTTACTCTCCCAGATCAGAAAGGCTACATCGACACATCCTAAACCCATTCATACCAGTAGAACATGACTTTCGATCTGGTTCTATAGAAGGATTTGGGTTCGATCACTCCCATACCAATTGACCTTAGGGGACCAGATGACAAGCATCCCACGGAACTTACATTCCCAAACCAGAAAGGTCACAGGTACAAACTTTTAAACTTAAAGATTTCTGTATTATATATATATATATATATAATTTTCATCTCAATCACCCAGTTTTACATCTAAGTGCTTAGCCCATATTTTCATTACGATCTCTTGGGTCATCTGAAGATTTGAAGATGACCTCCTGATCTTCCATCTTATATCATCCTACTTAGAATATGTTTGAGGTTCTTTTAGCATCTTGGTTTCTATACAAATGTTCGGTGAAGTCGAAGATTAGCCGAAGAAGACAAAGAAGGAGTACATCTCTCAAAGAAGATTGAAGATAGTCTCCTCTGCCTAAAGCCAAGCATGCCCAAGTGATCAACACCATCGGCCAGGATGGTGTCAATCACATATCTTCAGGATTGTGAAGATGTTCTCACATCTTCGGGAAAATCCGAAGATCTCACATCTTCGGGAAAATCCGAAGATCTCTCATCTTCGGGAAAATCCGAAGATCTCACATCTTCGGGAAAATCCGAAGATCTCTCAAGCCTTCGGCAGCCGATGACCTCTCCCTAGAAGCTGAAGATGTTCTCACATCTTCAGGAGCCGAAGATGCCTGAAGATTTCCTTCCAACACATTGTACTTTTCTGACAAAGTATATTTGTGATATCTTGCATTGACGTGGACCTCATCTGAAGATCAGATAAAGTAAGCTTTGTCTCCTACACTCTTTTAAGGAAAGGTCCACACCATCCCTGCAGGTCAACACTTCAAGACAAAGTCACTCCAAGACAAAAGGTACATCTTGTACCTTGCTGAAGACCTGTGTCCATCCTTTGCTCAACAGGTGTCCCATGCATTTAATGCATGAGGCACTATAAATATGGAGGATGGTTCAACATGCAAGATACCCAGCAGAACCAACTCAACTACCTTCAAGTTCTCTAAGTGCCTGGCAACTTTCTCTCTACGAAGTTCAATTGTTTTCTAAGTGTTTTACAATTGTTCTTTATTCTCTATGTGTAAGATTGTTTGAACATATCTCATATGTTCTCTTCCGCAACAATCAAAGTTTTATATGTGTAATTCTTGATTTCAAATCAATAAGAATTAAATTAAGTGAAAAATTGTGTGTATTGTATTCAACCCCCCCTTCTACAATACTTTGCTTGTTTACTTACTGCTATTTGGGACCAACAAGTGGTATCAGAGCGGTTCAGTTTAACTCAATAAACTAGATCCGCAATGGCAGCCTCTTCTTCTTCTTCTTTAAACAATGTTTCTTCTCAAAACACCACTGCTGTTTCATACGACAATGGCTCTATAGCCAAACCACCAAAGTTTAACCCCAATAACTTCTTCTTGTGGAAAAGTCGTATGATACTCTTCTTAGAAGGAGTTGACAGCAGATATCCTACTATTTTGCATGAAGGTCCTTTTATTCCTAGAGTTTGGGACCGATATAATGCAGACAAGGGAAAAGCTGATGAGGACTCTTCTGAGGAAGAAAGAACTCCAGCTACTGGGAGATACATTGTAAAGGACCCCAGTAAATACAATGATGAAGACAGACGTCTTATAGCTCTTGATACTAAAGTCAGAGCCATCATTGCCCTTGCTCTGCCTGATGAGGTCTATCACTCTCTTGTTAACCTCACCACTGCTAAAGAAATGTGGTCTACTCTATGTGTTCTCTATGAAGGTACGTCTGAGGTGAAAAAGAGCAAAAAGATTGCTCTTGTAAGAAAGTATGAACTCTTCTCTCATGAGAAGGGTGAGTCTCTCTCAGACTACTACAATCGCTTTAACAATCTTCTCAATGATCTTAAACTTGTGGGTCGCATATATGATAATGAGGAAGTCTTGTGCAAGTTCATGGACTGTCTTCCTGAGTTTTGGGAAAACATCTGTAATTGTATCAAGTCTACCAAGGATCTTGACTCTATGCCTCTCACTGCCTTGTATGGCACCCTCTTCAACTATGAGCAGACGAAAATGCTCAGGAAGTCCATCACCAAAGACATCAAAAGCTCTTCTCTAGCTCTTGTCGGTGAATCTTCTAAAAGTACCGTGTGTGTCCCTAGGATCACCTATCCCTCAGATTCTGATAATAATAGTCAAGAGGATCCCAATGATCCTTTAGAAGCCTACCTTAGTGAGACTGATGATGAAGGTGAGGAAATTTCTAGTAACTCTCGATTCTCTTCTGGAAAATCCAAGTTTTCAAGAAAACCCTCTTCTAATTTTTCTAAAATCTCTCCCTCTGACAAATCAAATGAGGAATGTTACAGGTGTGGGAGGAAGGGACACTTTGCTTCTGAATACAGAAGCAGGTCCTCTGATAAATCTCGACTGCCCTCCTCTAGCCGTACATCCTCTAGGTTTGTCAGAACCAAGTCTGATTCTTACCAACCTTCTTTTCAAAAGGCCAATATGTCTGTCTCCTCAAACTCTGACCGTGCTAAAAAGTACAAGGCAAAATATAAGAGAGAGAAGGAGAGAAATGAAACCTTGCTCAAAAAGAGAAAAGGTCAAATGACTGAAACCCATGATTGGGCAGATGAACCCACTTCTGAAAGTGACAAAGAAATGGTCAACCTCTGCTTCATGGCTAAAATAGATGTTGTTGATGAACAGTGAATGGCCATTGTGTCTGTTGAATGTTCTACCTCATCTACCCCAGGTACATCCCTTTTCTTTTTATCTCTCTCTTCTCATCTCTCTCTTTCGGCCTCTTAAACCCACCAAAGAACAAACCTCCCTTATACCTCCCTTCCCTTTCTTCGACCCTTCCCTCACCTTCGGCCCTCAACCTCTCCCACTATCTTCGACCCCTCTCTCTCACTCTTCAAAAGCCTACCGAGTCCACCATCTTCGGAGAAACTGCATCTACTCATGTGAAGTTTGATGATCTTAAGTCATCATCTCTTCATGAGATGATGATTGGTGGATATCATCATGTGTTGGTGAAGATTCTCAAAATCCTTCATCTAGCTCAAAACCATATGTTTCTTTCTTCTCAGACACAACCCATCAAAATGGTGACCTACCCATCTTCTCATCTCCAATATTTGATCTTCATATAGTCATCTCTGAAGATCAAGATCCCTCATATCCTACTCTTCCCCATTTCTCATCACATCACTTCTCCTTCCTCCATCATTCCCATATTCCTCCCAACCTTAAAATTCTCCACAAATCATCTAACTTTCTCAACCACACTTTCCTTCTTCACCTATTCATGTCGATCATCCATCTCTCTCTCTCTCTCTCTCAAAGATGTTCCATCCAACTCTCACCTACAACATTCTTTTCTTCCTCATCTTCCACAAAAAAAAAAAATCGCCCGATTTACTGTTCATCGGCTACCGACAAAAAAAAAAATTTGCTACCGATTTACTGTTCATTTACAAAAAAAAATTTATTTTTTTCGGCTACCGATTTACTGTTCATCGGCTACCGACCAAAAAAAAATTTTATTTTTTTTCGGCTACCGATTTACCGTTCATCGGCTACCGACAAAAAAAAAAAATCGGCTACCGATTTACTGTTCATCGGTTACCGACAAAAAAAAAATTATTTTTTTGCTACCGATTTACTATTCATTTACAACCGATTTACTGTTCATCGTCTACCGACCAAAAAAAAAATTTATTTTTTTTGCTACTGATTTACTGTTCTTTAAAAAAAAATTCCTCTCCCCTCCATCGGCAGCCGATGCCACCACCACCACCCTTCTTTGGCCACCGACATCCTAGCCGATCCCCTCACCCTCTCATCCCTTCTTCGGTAACCGAAACCAACTCCCACCACCCCCACTTAGGCTACCGATACCACCCCCTCTCCCTCGCTCACACGCTCCTCTCTCTTTCCCTCTCCCGAAACAACTCTCTCTCTCTCCTCTTCGGCTCTCCCTTAGCCGAACTCCCTCAAACCAAACCTCTCCTCTTCGGCTCTCCCTCAACCGAACCCCCTCACCTCTTACCCTCCTAGCCACCGAACCCCCCTCCCCTTTCGAACCCCCTCCCCTCTTCCCTTTGTCTTCGGCCATCTCTCTCTCTCGGACTCTCCTCTCTTTTCGGCTCGCCCACAACCGAGACCCCCCTCCCCTCTAATCTCTCCCCACCCCCTAGCCGAACCACCCCTTCGGCCTCTCTCCCTCTTCGGCCCTCCCTCTCCTCTCCGACTCCCTCTATACCGCCGAACCACACCACCCCGAAACCCTCACTCTCTTCCCTCAACCGAAACACCCCCCTAGCCGATCCCTCCCCCAACCGAACACCCACCCTCGTCGAAGCCCAACCAAACCACACACTACCTCTTTTTTTTTGTCCCTTAGCCGATAACCCCCTTTCCCCATCCTATTTTTGGCCGAACCAAACTCCCCCCCCCCTTTTGTTCTTTTCGGCCGACCCCCATCCCCCCCTTTTCACCCCCTTCAGCTACCGAAACCATCACCCCATTCCCGAATCTCTCTCCCTCTCACTCTCTACCTTCGGCTCTCTCTCTCTACCCACCTCCTAGCCGAACCCCCCTCCTCTAGCCGAACTCTCTCCCTCGGCCTCCTTCTCCTTCGGCTCCCTCCCAAATCCTTTTTACCCATTCACTCTTTCTCCCTTCCAACACTCTATCTCAACCTTTTTTATCACTCCTTCCTAGACACCCTTTACCCAACTAAATCCCATCACCACCTCTTACTTTTTCCCATCCCTAACATCTCTCACCATGATTACCTCCCATTTTCTACCCCCTTCTCTCTTTCTTTTCTTTTAATTTCCTGCTACAAAAAAAAACAGAAAAGAGCCCCCACAAAAAAAAACACAAAAAAAAAGGGCCAATGAATTTATGAGTTTCTTCGTGTCTTGTAATTTTTCTAAGTGTCAGTACCATTTTTTTCTCTATGTGTTGGTGTCATCATCAAATAGGGGGAGAAAAATTGTTTGGTCTCTAATTGATTTGGTGATGACTCTTCGACCAACACTTAGAAAGTCATGAAGACCCTTTAAACAATGTCTCTCTCTACACCGATCGCCCTCTACTGTCAGGTATGTTCTCCTTCATAAACTCTTCCGATCTACAATGGGGTGATACTAAGGACACTCTGATGTCCAAAGGTCCCTCAACTGTAGTGGACCCTTCTTCCCCCTCCTTAGTGACGCCGGCTAGCAATAAATCCTCAACCGCTACTGGCACCGCCGCACTTGCCCAAATGGCCATACCACCGAAAGAACCTTCGGCGGTTACCCAGGTCACACCCCATATCTCAAAGCGGCGGCACTCTACCTCTTCCCCTCCCTCTCCTCTCAAGAGGCTAATGAAGGTTTCAAGGGCCAAACCACAAACTCCACCCACCGATTCTCCACAATCGGCAGGTGTTGAAATTTTCCCATCTGGGCCCAGGGACTCTGCTAAACCCAAACCACCTCCTTTGTATCCTCACAAAAGGATACAATTGTAAAATTGGGGACCCCTATTATTCCCTCATCAACCTTTTCCTTGGTTGATAAGGATGACTTGGACTCCTTCCCTATCCAATGTGCCTCTTCTCCACCTCACAGCCTATCACCCAGGATTCTCAGTCCTGATGCTTCTGCACGATCCAAGGATGAATCTGCCCTTCCAGGAGCAGGTTCGGAGGATCCCGAAAATCTTCCAACTTATTTCTTTCTGAACACCATGAATTAGTTGAGGGGGAGTATGAGTTGAGGGGAAGCAACTTACCACTCAGGCTTAAACTCTGTTGAAACTAACTTTGCTATGGACTATGTGATCAAAACCACCTGACATTAGTTGAGGGGGAGTATGAATTGAGGGGGAGCAACCAACCACTCAAGTTCAAACAATCCCAACTACTGTCTTCTATATCTTTGTATATATTTTTTCCTTCTCATTCTTTATTCATTGTATTCATTTATTCGTATGTATAGCTATACTTTTTTTTCTTTCACTATGTAAAAGTCAGATATACCAAAAAAAAAAAGGTCTATGTGAAAAGAACCCAAAAAGAGTAAAGATGGGTCAAAATGAATTTATTCAGTATACTCTTTGTTTTATTCTTTAGTATGGATGTCATCTTCAAATAGGGGGAGATTGTTGGGTCATCTGAAGATTTGAAGATGACCTCCTGATCTTCCATCTTATATCATCCTACTTAGAATATGTTTGAGGTTCTTTTAGCATCTTGGTTTCTATACAAATGTTCGGTGAAGTCGAAGATTAGCCGAAGAAGACAAAGAAGGAGTACATCCCTCAAAGCGGATTGAAGATAGTCTCCTCTGCCTAAAGCCAAGCATGCCCAAGTGATCAACACCATCGGCCAGGATGGTGTCAATCACATATCTTCAGGATTGTGAAGATGTTCTCACATCTTCGGGAAAATCCGAAGATCTCACATCTTCGGGAAAATCCGAAGATCTCTCAAGCCTTCGGCAGCCGATGACCTCTCCCTAGAAGCTGAAGATGTTCTCACATCTTCAGGAGCCGAAGATGTCTGAAGATTTCCTTCCAACACATTGTACTTTTCTGACAAAGTATATTTGTGATATCTTGCATTGACGTGGACCTCATCTGAAGATTAGATAAAGTAAGCTTTGTCTCCTACACTCTTTTAAGGAAAGGTCCACACCATCCCTGCAGGTCAACACTTCAAGACAAAGTCACTCCAAGACAAAAGGTACATCTTGTACCTTGCTGAAGACCTGTGTCCATCCTTTGCTCAACAGGTGTCCCATGCATTTAATGCATGAGGCACTATAAATATGGAGGATGGTTCAACATGCAAGATACCCAGCAGAACCAGCTCTACTACCTTCAAGTTCTCTAAGTGCCTGGCAACTTTCTCTCTACGAAGTTCAATTGTTTTCTAAGTGTTTTACAATTGTTCTTTATTCTCTATGTGTAAGATTGTTTGAACATATCTCATATGTTCTCTTCCGCAACAATCAAAGTTTTATATGTGTAATTCTTGATTTCAAATCAATAAGAATTAAATTAAGTGAAAAACTGTGTGTATTGTATTCAACCCCCCCCCCCTTCTACAATACTTTGCTTGTTTACTTACTGCTATTTGGGACCAACACGATCCATAATTCAGACTTTTTAGGATTTCCAAGCACTGTAAACTATAAATATTCCGAATAACACAACTTTAAAGCAGTATCAAAAGTTTCAAACATGTTGCTGACCTTTCGACTTTTGTAAGACTTGAAAGTTGAACATATAAAACTTCAATATAAACAAAGCAACTTGAAAATTTATCCTAGACACACATTTTATTCAAAAGAAAGAAAACTTGTAAAGCTTTTACTTTATAGAATAAAATTTGTAAAGATTTAAACTTTTAAATTCAACATGTCGAGTTTTGAAAAAAATTTCATTTAAAACAAATGTAAAGAATCGGCAAAATGATATTTAGTCGAAACAAAATAAAATTCAATAATATCATCTTTCACAGAAAGTATAAAGAATTTGTGTCTCAAATGAATAATTTGGGTTGTACAAATTCAAAAGTTAGTTGAACTTACTCAGATTCTTGAAAAACATTTGAGAAAACTGGAACAACATCATAGATAGAGATATATGCAGCGGAATTAAGTAGATGTACTCACAGTTTCTCATTAGTCCAGAAGCTATATACATTGAAGAACAGTTTCTCTTACTCCCCCTTGACATTAGATGCATGCAACTTAGAATCAATCTGTGACTTTGGTACCCACTTGTATTTGGGTCCATGAAAGTTAGTTGCAATTCTTGTGGGAAAATATTTGTTAGATTTAACATTGAAAGCACGAGAAATATTATCAGAATAATGAACATAAGAATCAGTAGAAGAGAAAGCATAATCATCTGAACTAGAATCAGAAGAAGAATATGAGACATCTTTTGAAATTTGAATCATTTGCTTTATTGAGTATTTTGAAATTTTATTACAAGAAGCAAATGAATCACTTTTATAGTGTTTGTCTACATATCTATCCTCATCAGTCGTAGAATCATCTGATGTCCGCTTGACTCTCCATATCTGCTTTGTATTAGTGCTCAAAGTCCTATCTGAAATATTCGAATCAGAAGAGATAGAATTTTCAGAAATAACAATATCTTGTTTCTTTGACTTCTTTGACCTTCTTCTTTTACGCTTTGGTTTATAATATTCATCATTTAGCGTAAAAGATTCATCAAGAATTTTCGATTTAATATTTGAATCAGAAGAAACAATTTTACCTAAGAGACCCAACTGATCAACCAATAAATCTGAACTTACCTCGGAGTCAGAAAAATCTTGAGAAAAGATTTCAGATTTTAGAAATTCCTTTTTGTTTACTTGAAAATCAGAAGAAAGACCAGAAATATAATCTTGTTTTTTAGAAAATAATTTTTCTTCAAGACTTGATGTCATGAAAGAAAGAAATACATTTGATTCAATTTCTTTTTGAATATTTTGATCTTCCATTTTATCTTCAAGGTCAATAATTTTGTCTTCTAATACTAATGGAGGAGTATATCTCTTAAAATCATAAAAGATTGGAGAGATATTTTCCTTATCAGATTTAGTGGCATATATATCAACATAATCATCAGACACTGAAGACTTAATGGGAGATATTTCATTTAAACTTTTTCTGCCTTTCTTTGATTTGTCAGGAAAATATTTGGCATTTTCGCTTGTATAAACAAAAGAAATTTCATTTTTCTTATTATTCATCATTTTCTCATTTTCGATTTCTAACACTTGATTTTCATTCATCCAATCAATTTTAAATTGAGGTGCATATTTAGCAAGAGTTAGATAATCGTATTTATATAAAGTAGGGGATTTTTCTATCGCATTGTTTAAACAATGTGGATTTTCAAAACCAAGTCCCCATTTTTCTTTTATAGACTCGTAACTTCGTGGTTTGTTCAAATAAATAGTTTGTTCAGATTGATTCCTTTGATATAATTTTCCTTCCAACTCATTTATTTTATCTGAAAAATTATCTTTTAATTTGGTTATTTCAGTCAAAGAATCAAGATAAGTCATATTTGATTTTTCGAAATCATCTAATTTCTTTTGAAAGACGTCTTTTGTATGAGTCAAAATAGATTTTTCATCTTTCAAAGAAATTTGTAATTTATCAATCAAATTTGACTTTTCTGAATTTAAATGTTTTTCAGATAATAACTTCAAGCGTAAATCATGTAAAGCAGTTATAATAATGTTCATCTGTGAAGAAATGAAAGTGAAATCAGAAACAGAAGGTACCTCATCATCATCAGTGTCATCATCGGCACTTTGATCATCTCCGATGAAGCACATATAAGCAGTTTCGATATTATCAGCTTCATCATCGGAGTGATCTAGCCAAAATTCTTCCTCGACCAGCAAAGCAGTTCCATTCTCTCTTTTCTCAGCTAATTCCAGTTTCTTCCGATAATATGTCGAATCCCGAACCTTCTTCACTCGACACTCTTTAGCAATGTGACACGGCTTTCCACAGTTGAAGCATGCATCATGTTTCTTAGCCTCGGGCACTTGAACATTCTTGGACCCAGAAGTGAAGCGAATAGTGTTGGAACTCGAACGAGGTTGGAACTTCTTCTGATAGTGTTGAGAGAGAAGGATCATAGCTTTCTGAAGAGCTTCGCCATCGTCATCAGTTGCACCATCATAAGCATTTTCGGATAATGCTTGTTCAGACAGTTTGCTTGTGAGAAGTGCAACTGTGTCCACTGTCTTCTTGTTTTTCTTGTCAAGTTTGGCTTTCTTCTCTGTGGCTATGCACTCATCTGTCAGCAGAATTTCGTACATCTCTTGGATTTGCATAGAAGATATCCGAACATCATTCCTCA
The DNA here is from genome assembly GCA_023525745.1 of Arctium lappa. Lineage (NCBI taxonomy): Eukaryota > Viridiplantae > Streptophyta > Magnoliopsida > Asterales > Asteraceae > Arctium > Arctium lappa. The sequence goes on along the minus strand of CM042056.1, from coordinate 10,606,382 downwards.
AGTGATGACAAGATTTGTTCCATTCCGGTTGAAGTGCATCGAGGAACTTCAGATTTGTTTCTAGCTCAGTCTTTTCTACTTTTATCTTTCTCAGATCATTTATCAATGCACAGAATTTGTCATAAGTACTTTTCAGTAACTCCCCATCTTTGGCTTTAAATTCTTCAAAGTTGTTCATGTAGCGTGTATGCCGAAGTTGAGTTGCAACTGAAGACCCAAGCATAATCTTCTCTACTTGTTCCCACATTAGCTTAGGATTGTTTTTAAAGCAATCAATCCTGTTGTAGATAGAATTTGGCAAAGCTAGCATCAGATTAGCCTTTACATCACGATCAGCTTGATATTGCACCAACTCATCGGGTGTTTACTCTTTAGTAGGCTTTAATAATCCATAAGCCATATTGGGTTAAACAAAAGATCCTTAAGATAGAATCTTCATCATGTCATCTCCGTTCTTTTGACGCTCGATGAAATTCAGAAACCGATCTTGCCACTGAGTAAATTCATTTTCATCAACCAGAACTGGAAGACGAGTTTTTGTGCCCAATGACATCATGAGATCACTCTTGTAGAACTGAGCTTGAAACGCAAACTTTTCAGAATCCATAGATGTAAAAATTCAGAAAAATGCTAAGTCTTGAAAGCAGATAAGCTGGCGCAACGCGAGCAGAATGTAGCGCAAACTAAGATTTGCGCGAGACTTCGGTAGCGCGAACTTGACTTTGCGTGACAAGAATATGGCGAGAACCACTCTTTGCGTGAAAGTTTAATGGCGCAAATTTAACTTTGCGTGAGACTGAGAAAGCGCAAACTTTAATTTGCGTGAATTGCAGATAGAGCCTTTCTTTGCGTGAATAGTAGGTGGCGCACAACTTAGATTTGCGCGAGAATGATAAGACGCAAAGCTTGTTTTGCGTGAAGAACTGTCGAACCCTGAACTCGATAAGATGAACTGGCGCAAAGTTCGATGAACTCGCGTAAACTTTGAAGAACTGGCGCAACACTTGGATCTGGCGCAAAACTTGAGAAAATCAAGAAACTTCTATTAATTCGATTATAAACTTGAAATTGATGAAAAAATTTCTTACAAAAACACGTCCGAAAACAGTTTTCTAACTACTTTTAAACAACCAATACGATTAAAAACCACAAAATCGTGATATCGAAATAAGAACAGTACGTTTCAACGAAATTTCAAAAACTCGAAAAATCTTAAAATTGATGATCAAAAACTGTTTTTCTTGCAATTTGATATGAATCAAAAATATTCTCCTAGTAAAACCGGATCCAACGAACCAAAAATCAAGAAAATCCGTTCACTAAACAGGCCGAATTTGATGAAAAATCAAAAAATGAGATTTTCTTGAAAAAAATTCAAGAAAATCAATCAAATTTTCTGATTCAACACAAATTCAGAATTCAAAAAATATTTCTCTCAAATCTCTCAGATTTAGAATAGCTCTGATACCAATTGATAATCCCAAAATCACTAAATCTTTAGAGAGAGAAAGTAGAGAGAGATTGAAGCGCAAAGTATTGTTCTATTCAAAGTTTGTGTGAGGTTCCCTTCACAACACAAAGCCACAAGGGACTTAAATACCCTTGGCTAATACAATACTGAATAAGCCTCTAAACACAGTATTAGACCAAGCCTATAAATACAATGATTACTATAAAATCTGACTTAACAACAGTAGGTGAGTTTTTCTAACCAAATTATTATTTGTAGTCTTGCTATGTTTCATGTGCGAGATTTATTTAAATGTACGTTATGCTTTAGCGTTTATGTAGTGTTGGATGTATGCATACATAGTGTGTTAGTTGTTGATGGCCTAAGATGGGGGGGGGGGGGGGGTGTCCCACCTGTGCTCATACTGGGGTGTGTGTCCCAAGATGAGGCAGTATGAGTCAGACACGCTGTCACCTTCGTGTGACGGTAGTGTGTGCCAGAAGCGTGTATTTTTGTAAAATGATGTTTCTTTTAAAATTGAATGGGTTTGTATTATCATAAATATTTTCTATGTGATTTTGGTGTGAAATTCTTTAGGGGGGGGGGGGCTTACTAGACCTTTCTGTCTAACCCTCGCTTTTCAAAAATTAAAAACCTTTTCAGGCAGGCGAGGCGTAGGAGGCTCGGATAAGGGAAAAGAGAAGGTGTGAGCTGGAGCTTGTCATAGAAGTTTATCATTTTAGTCTTCCAGACTTGGTTATTTCTTTTGTACTCTCAGTTGTGTAATAAGTTGATTTCCTACAAACCTTGGATTTTATTTGTCGTTTTGAGGCTGTTTGGCTTTGTTTTATATTAATGCCGTTTATGCTTTATTTCGCAAGTTTGGGCTCTTACAAATATTATAATTTTACAAAATATTGTTAGTTAGTTTTATCAAGAGTAAATTACGTTTTTGGTCCCTATGGTTTGTTAAAAAATACGATTTTTGTCATTGTGGTTTTGAAATTTCAGTTTTGGTCCCTATGGTTTGCAATTTATTTCTATTTTCGTCCCTGAGTCCAAAAAGCTGCTTTTTAGTATGAAGGACTAAAATAGAAATGAATTGTAAACCATGGGGATGAAAAAATAAATAAAATTTAAATCACGAGGACGAAAAAGATAATGAATTATATAAACCATAAGGATGAAAATTGTAGTTTCAAAACTCTAAGGACGAAAATAGAAATTTTCAACAAACCACAAGGACTAAAAACGTAATTTACTCTTTTATCATTTTAAAATTTTAATTTTTCTGATTTGTACTAATATAACCCTTTTTCGTAATTATTAATTATTATGATTTTTGTTATTGTAATTTTCAGTTACTATTTTTTAGTTATAATAAGTATATAAATCATGCAGGTTATGTGCAGGAGATGTAGAAAAATCATAAACCTCTAAGTTATTTTATATATTTATAAGGAATATAATATACGCAATTAATTAATATGAATATATTCTTTAATTTTTAAAGGAATATAATAATAATAATAATAGATACAAAGCAAAAGAAAATATTTAAAATAGGGACAACTAAGTTTATAAATACGGAATGCATGTTCGTCAATTTGATTACAGATATTGTAGAATTTCCTACTGCAAATTTCTCAAGGTATTCTTTCAAGATATGGACATGATTATTTTTAAAACATGGTGTATCTGTTTTATAATAATTGGTAAATGTACCACCTACAAAACACATATTAACATGCTGCATATGTACATATTTATTAGACCTGGCCTCATGTGTGATGGAATCCAAATAGCGTTAATCTTATCTTATCTTACTACCTTATAAAGCAGATTTTAAAATCTCTTAAAAACAATTTTTGTTGCACAATGTACAAATGTTTTCTGCATAATCTCTTAATTACAAGTGGGCAAACACAATGTACCACTTCCTACTGCACAACACTTTATAAAGCAAGTTTATAATCCCCACGCTTAACTCACAAGTCACAACCCAGCGCTCTTTCTTCTCGAGGCGACGCTTCATGTTTCCAAGACGACTCTTCGGTGGATTAATCGATCATCTCAAGTATGCAGGTATACCATTTTGCAAACCATCGATTCTCTTCTCCTTTCCATCCTCTTGACAAAGACACAATTTTGCAGGTATACCATTCATCCTCTTTGATTTAGGGTTTATTTGATTTTGTTGTTTTCAATCTACATCCTCATTGATTTTGTTGTTTTCAATCTACAAAATCGATTTTGCTAGCATACGATTTTGATTTATGTTTTCTCTCAATCGATTTTGATTATGTATGTTCATCTCAACTGATTTTCATATAAATCCATCTTAAATCTACAGAATCAATTTCTTTGCTCAATCGATTCTGATTTTCAACTGATTTCTTTGCTCAATCGATTTTCAATCTACAGAATCGATTTTTGCTAACAAGTCCATTTGAGTCTTAGCCTAATAGAGCATTTGAAAGAGCATAAACAATGAAGTTTATATTGGTTTCTTACATTCTCTAACTTTTAGAAATTTCTCCATCTCAAGTATATCAGAGCTTTTCCATGTCAAATTTGAAAACAGAGGTCTCTTCTTCAAACATAGGTCTGTATTCCCCATTAGATTATTTTGAAAACAAATCAACTTTGTCTTCATAAGTGGCCGGAGAATGGTTAATTTGCACACGTTTCTAAATATGTATTCCATCATTTTGAACATTAATATAGGACATGCTTATTTTATATAAATGATTTTTAGCCTAGCGTATATAATCATATAATAAAGGGAAGAAAATGTTACTAATAGATTGTTCAATAAGGTGTTGTTTGTTTTTTAAGAGGTCTAAAGTCTGAAGTCTTAATTTAGTTATGATTAATAAGAGGTAGTGTGTAAAAAGGTCTGAATGATTCAGACTTAAGAGTCATTAAGAGGTTTTTTAGAAAAAACAAACAACCCCTAAGTCTAATGTCACCATGAATTCTATTTGTTACTTTGAATATTACTTTTTTGCTTAATGTACATAGATAAGATACAGAGAGAATTTGTCAACAGTTTGATTCCCTTTTTTTGCATTTTGCAGGTTAAAACACTTAACAAAATGATTCATATGGAAGAGCAGACAAGCCAAGTTTGTGATCAAAGATCTGACTACTTAAGTATATATTGGCAGGTATGTAGTTAAATGAAGCATGATGAAGAAGACACAAGAGAAAAAAGTTATAATTTCTTGTAATTTAGGGAGCCGCTAGATCATGTTGAAAGCCCCTTTCACCTGGTTATCCTTGTAATAGTATATGCAGCATGAGCGTAGTAGGATGAATAGGGTCTCTGGGTTTTTTACTTGTAAGTTATTGTAAACTAAATGTAAAAGTTGTTATGAGGATACCAAAGTAAAGTTATCGGTTGGGCAATTCTTGATTGTAACATTAGTCTATATGAAATACAGTTATTTGAAGCTGTGGGTTTTGTGCCCATTGATTGTAAGCTGTTAGTTCTACCATAGTCTATTACATATTCTTTTTTTCACATATCTGATACCTTTTGTTAGTTCTACTTTAGTCTGTTACAGATTCTTTTTGTTATTTATCTGATACTTCTTTTGCTCATTTCTGATTATTATCATCGTGATAATGTGGAAGGTTTATTGACTCTTCTCAGGTATGATTTCACCATTGATTTGGTTTTCTATGTTTTCATTCACAGTTTCTTCCCATCAGGTATGGTTTCTTTGTCATCTTTCACTGTTTCTTCAATTTCTACGATTCATGTTCGCCATATCATCTATAGATTAAGGAAGCACCATTCGTCCTCCTCCTTTAAGGCCTGATTTGAAGCCTATAATCATCTTCAGGTGACTGTGGATGTGGTTGCATTTGGCGAACTTTCTTCTTGTTTTGTTTATTTTCAGATGTTAAATGTTTGATTGGAAACAGATTCAGTGATTCAGTGATAGCATAGTGCAGAAGGACATGGGAGTTGATGAAACATTCACATTGGGTTAGGGGTTGTTTACTAAATGTGCACTTACCGGGTCACTTTAACTTATCAGACAAATTATTGTATATAAATTGTTTAATATACCAAAATATTACCCGGTAAATCAAGTCATTGTTAACTCTTGCTACCGGTTAAACGGCCCCTTAGTTTGTTGTTATGTGATTGGGTTAGTTTGATGTTGTCAGTTTTTACTTAATTTTGGTTGACACTATTTTGTCTGAACTGATTGGGATGCATCTATTTCATCCTTTTCTAACCTTTTTTCCAATGACACTATGATTTACTTTATTTATTGCCTACCTCATTTGCCACTTCTTTTTCTTCTATATATATGTGGTAATATATATATATATATATATATATATATATATATATATATATAGTGTTTGGTTCATTTGAGAAATGGTAAATATATGAGAAATAGAGAAGTAATCTTAGTCATTCATATGGTCAAGTTCGGATTTGACTTGTCAAATATTGCGGCTTTGACCGGTCAAAAGTTGCGGCTATCCCAAAAATAGAAGAACAATTTCGTAAATTTTACAAAACACACGGGCTGTGTTCATATGTGAACATGTATAATTCACATCTGAACTATATGTATATATATGAACCAGTGCAATTCACAACTGAACTCTTTTAACTGATTCATATATGAACCTTTGTGATTCATATATGAATCAGTTGAACTAATTAACAGATTCATATATGAATCTTTGTAATTCATACAGATTCATATATGAACTCATCCCGTGTATTTTACGAAATTACCCCTCTACCTTTTATAGACCACACAAGGAATTATCCGGTGCTTCGTGGTCAAAGCCACAAATGTTGACTAGATGAATGGCTAAGATTACTTATCTATTTCTCATATATTTACCATTTCTCAAATGAATATATATATATATATAGGGTTGGATTAATATAAAACCCTTTATAAAAGTTGCAACCCTTGCAACCTATTTACCAACCATTGATCAAAAAACAAACGGTTGAGATCATCAGATGCTTTTTAAATTAAAAAAAAAATGATTTTCCTTTTTTTTAATTGGAAATTAAAGCCGCTTAAGGGCAAAATTGGAATAACAAAAAAAAACATGGGATGAATCGTGTCTATCAAAAAAGGAATCGCGATTACTTCGGGATGATTGATACAGTTTCTTCCCAACCGCTTCGGAAAAATCTGGAAAAACCATCAACAAAAGCATCTACAATGTCGGAGAGGATTCGAGGTTAGTATATCTTGAACATGATTCTGACTTCATTGTTCAACAATTAGAAACTAAAAAAAGTTTCTGTTATCGGGTTGTCAGTAAGGAAAAGCCAGAGAATAATGCTAAAGTATTCTTTTTTGCGATTCAGAAATACTGCAGCAACGCCGATTTTGCTCGATGAAGATGATGAACTTGAACATGCAACAGAATCAAACAAAACCCCACCGCTCGGAAATGCGACCCATAATGATACAGAAGAAATAATGGTGGAAAACCGTGATAAAAAAATCACAAAATAGACCATGAAAATATCTTCAAGAGGCACACATCTTCCCACCAAACAGAAGCCCATGCATGGACTCTATACCAAACCCAATAACCAAAATTTCAAACCATAATATCCAATGTGGCTTACAGTAATCCCATGCACGGATTCCCACCACTACTTTTAAAAAGTCATAACATTTTGAACATGAAACATAACTCATGAAACCATATTCATGGTCAAGCACGAAAAAAATACATAACCACACTTACAAAAAAATTACGAACCGTAAACACAGGAATAAAACATCATGAAACCACATTCACGACTCAATACTGGAATCTAAAGTAACTTCAAGACATTAATAAAAATTGCATATTCATTAATCACAAACAAAAAAAAACCGATCGTGATTATTGCTTCATGCAACGAACTACATGAATCCAGAAATCAAATAGATAAATAAACAATACAAAACATAAATTCAAAAAAAAAAAATACATTCGCAACTTACAGGAATTTACAATAATAAAAAAAAACGACAACAACTACAAGTAATCAACGATACAGGATCAACAAACAAACTAAACAAACATTAAAAAAAACCCCACCTTCTTCACCAATCTCATCGGGCACAAAGCAATCTTGAACACGATATACCTCAACTTGCTTGGATACACCCTCCCCGACATTAACAGTCCTACATTGAAGAGAATCGAATGCCAAAACTACATCTTCGCTTCCACATGACGACGACGGCACCACTGCAAGAACTTCGTTGATAGCAATTTCTGAATTACTTGCAACACGATCAGCATCATCATACGTACCTCGTTCATCAAACTCCAAACCATCTCCATCAGAAAGATCACGGGACAAATCAGAATGCGATTCCATAGTAATGAAATCAGTGAAGAACAACACTTCCAACAACCAAAAAAACTAAACAATAATAAGGTTTTCATGCAAGCCTAAATGCTAACCCAAAAAAAACCCAACGATATCGAATAAATATGAGAACAACATAATAACCTAAATCAATAAACTAACGTATAAGATTAAGGGAAAAAAATAATTGAAACGGTTGAAAAAAAATAAACTACCATATAGATGTGGCTACAAATAAGGAAGGGATAAGCCACAACTAATTATAAAAAGAAAAATATAAATCCAACGAAATTATAAAAAGACAGTAATGCCCTCCGATAATAAAAATTAATAAAAATTACTACATCTAATCTAAATCAAAATGAACGGCTAAGATCTAGGTTGCAAAGGTTGCAATCTTTTTGAAGGTTGCAAAATATCCACCCTATATATATATATCTCATTCCACTACTCAAACAAATGAAGAATTACATGGTTCAAATCCGCAGCCAGTTACCAGTAAAAGGAAATCAATTATTAATGCCTTTTCCCTACAACTGCCGGTTGCTCATTATTCAACATCAACTCAAGGCTCCTATAAATAAAGACCTCAAGATTCAAGCTTAGACAGAGTGCAATTTCCATCACAATATGATATGCCGAAGAAATCCTCTATCCTTCTCTCTACTCAAAACTGTTCTAAGTCTTTAGATTTCAATTTAGTTATTTCTCCCTCAGTTTGTAGTTCCTGTATCAATTCAAAAAGTCATCTAATCAAAGAAGGTACTCTTTAATCATGCTTTATGTTTTCATCTTTAGTGATGGTTGCTTACTCTTGCAAAATTTTGATGATCGTCATAAGATTCATATATTTATTCCAAGCACTCGTCCTTTACATTTAATTGAACATATTAAAACTTTTATTCTTGGATATGATCGTATATTTTGTTCAATTATATATAGATATGAAAATCTTACTTACTCTGCATATTTATCTATATTATTTAATATATTGTCCAAATTTGTTACGATCTTGTATCTCCTCTTGGTATCAGAGCCATTGGTAGGCCTCAATGAATACTAAATTCATAATTATTTCTTATTGTCTTATTGTAACTTTTATAAAATCAAACTTAACTATATCTGTTTAAATAAAGTTATATAGAAATAAATATGATTTGTATGAAAATAAAGTTTTTATATGATTTATTGGATATTAGCGATGGTTTAGCCCAGCGTTGGTTTAGCCTTGGTCGTTGGAGTAGCATAAGTGGCGCAGTGTTGTGGTGTAAGACGTTCAGCCGTACCAGACCAGTGGAAGGTGGTCCCGTTGTGGTGGTCCAGTTAATAGTCCAATAATCATACTAAAACCTACTTTTCTCACTAAATCAAATATATTTCTACATATACTTTTATTTACAGATACGATGTTGAGTTTATTTTCTAAAAGAAATAATACGGACAATGAAGATAATGATGAACGTAGTCTTCATATGAATTCTGCCGAAGTTCATATATCTGATATAGAACAGAGTTTAACAAATTGGACAATTCCAAAACAACCTTTCAAAACTATATACAAAATAGGAACTTTAGATTTTCTCCAAGGTTATTCAATTAAAGCAACTGAACAAACTGTTTCTATTAATAAAGATTATGATAATATTTGCCTTCTATCAAAAAGATCCATAATTGAACATAAGCAAAAATATAAATTCTTACACATGGGATTAGTTCAAATAGCAATTAAACCTTTATTTAGATTAGGTATAGATACTCCAATACTAATAATACTAAGAGATGCTAGGCATACGAATTTTCAAAATTCGGTATTAGCCATGGCCGAAACTAATATCTCAAACGGTCCAATCTACTTCAATTGTTATCCAAATTTTACAGTAGGATTATCTGATCCAAATATTTTAGATACTTTAGTTTTAACAATAAAAACCAAAAATTTAGAATTTAAAGAAGATACTAAAGCTTTAGCAGTAATCTATAGGATTAGTTATAAGACCATGTCTTCTACTATAGAACCTAAGTCTAGAATAACTAGCCCTAAAAATGAAACTATAATATTTGAATCAAATCCTCAACATACAAAAGTACAAACACCCAAAAGACTCAAATGGGATGAAATTACTCAATCTTGTAATTGGAACCTTCAAGATATTAGTATACCCAAACCTATAGGAGAATCAAATAGGCTATCTAACATCGTAGAAAATGAAGATGGTTCTGTCGATATAAATTTTAATTCAATTCCTTTTCCTCCTAGATTTTCAACAGGATCAACAAGTAATAATAGTTTTAAAGAATATCCTTTTATTCAAAAATCCAAATCATAAAAATATGTAGATTTTAATCAAGATATTCCAAAACCAATCTATCAAGAAGATAAGTCTAGCGAATCAGATAAAATAAATAGTCCAACACATTCAGATATGAATATGGTAACAGAAGCAGAATTAAGAAGAATTAGAAATCAAAATGAGCAATAAAACTCAAATTTTGTGTAATCAAAATAAATTAGAAAAATCATTAATAGATTCTTGTTGGGAAATTATTAAAATATCTCAAAAAGAAATTATAGAACTCCAACAAGAAAAAGACAAATTAATGACTCATTTAGAATGAGAAACATATAATAAAATAACAATTGATCAAGTATTATATTTAGGAAGAATAATTTTACGAATCAAACATTTGAAAGAAAGAAATAGTTTAATGTTCAAGTGGATTCAAGAATCTAGACAAAAATTAATAATTTGTTAAGTATGAGTAATAAAATACAAATTAATTGTTCATTAGATAATAAAATGAGAACTGAAGATCTAAAATTACATTGGAAAACCTTAAAAAGAGAGACAAAACACTTAGAAACGTTAAATAAATTAATAGAAGAATTAGAAAAAAATAACATAAGCAGTGAAGATTTAGACTATAAAGCAATAAAATCAGAAATTAAAGATACTCAAGCAGAAATTCATAATAGCAAATTTTGGATCAAAATTATAACAAAAGAAGTAAACAAATTTACTCATTAAAATGAATATAGAAGCACTTAAAAAGGATTTTTTTGCAGATTATAATAAAGATATTAGAGAAATTTATTATAATTTTGTAAATAATAGTAAAATAGAATTAGATCATCAACTTCAATGGAGATTATATATTTATAACAAAAATATTCATATAACATTTTTTAATTGGTATGAATTAGTTTTTTGTAAACAAATGAATATTAAATGTCCTTTCTCAATGTTAAATATTCATGAGACTCCAAAGATTACTCAAGAATATATAATAATAAAAAATAATGATAAAGTTACATCAATTCACCCTCCTAAACAAGACATTAAAATAGAAAATTCATATATAGCCTCTCCATTAATAGGAAATATTACAAAAATGGACAATGATTCAAAAATTATAAGTATATTATATCAAAATAATTATTCAAATGAAATACTAAATACAATAAGTCTACAATTAAACAGAATCGAAAAGAACTCTCTAAATAAAGAATTAGAATTACCTACCGATTCAAAAAACGACTCAAAATTAAAACAAATAAAAAACCCAATCTTTACTCCACAACAAATGGATCCAAAAATGAATTTAGGATATAATAAAAAGATAATTAATGAATTAAGTGAAAAATTAGGAAGTATGAAAATTAATGTTATATCTCAACATTCAGAAGATTATTCTGAAGAAGATATAAATGAATTAAATGATCAATTTTCGAATACTCAGATATCTAATAACATTAATAAAGTTAATTTTGGTAGACAAAATCCTATATCAACAAGAAGACCATATACTTTCAATTATTATCCAAGACCAACACTTCCAGATATTCAATTTGAAGATCGCGAAACAACTAATAATAGAAGTGCCTACGATGGAACGTCAATTTATGAATGGAATATTGATGGTTATACAGAACATCAGATTTTAAACTTCTTACAAGAAATAAACATGGCCGCTAACGCTTATTCTACTAAAGGAAATACTCAAAAACAAATTGCCGATGCTATCCTTTCTGGATTCACTGGCACTTTAAAGGGGTGGTGGGATCTCTATGTAACTCCCGCAGAAAAACTTACAATTCTTAATGCTACGAAAACTGTAATCAAAACTGAAAATAATTTACCCATTACTACTCAAGAATATGATATTATTCCAACTTTAGTATTTGCAATATTAAAAAACTTTGTAGGTGATCCAACCCTATTTCAAGAAAGAAATGCAGAAATTCTTCTCAATTTAACATGTAGAAAATTACAAGATTTTAGATGGTATAAAGATATGTTTTTAGCTAAAGTAATGACAAGACCAGACTGCAAAGAAGCTTACTGGAAAGAAAAGTTCATTGCAGGATTACCAAAATTATTTGCAGAAAAAATTAGAGATAAATTAAGAGAAAAATACAATAATCAAATACCATATAAGGATCTAACTTTTGGAAAAATTATTAATGAAATTAATAAAGAAGGATTAGCTATTTGTTCTGACTTAAAATTCAAAGCTAAACTTAAAAAAGATAGAATCAATAGCAAAAACGAATTAGGAGAATTTTGTCAACAATATGGCTATCAACCTATCTCAACCCCTTCCTCATCTAGAAAAACAAAAAGATTCTCAAAGAAAAAATTTACAAATAAAGAGTCTAGTCCAAAATATTATAAAAAACCAGAAAAATATCAAAAGAAACCAAAATATCATAAAAAATATTCAAAAAGATCTAATACAAAATCAAAAGAATTTAGATATATAATCATATGTTATAAATGCGGAAAAACAGGTCATATGGCAAAAGATTGTTATGTTAAAAAAAAGATTAATCAATTAAATATTTCTGATCAATTAAAAGATCAAATGTGTAAACTTATGCTTAATCAATATAGTTCTAGTGAATCATCTAGCTTATCAGATTACGAAGAAAAAGATTTAAATAATCTAGAAAATTACTCAACCTCTGACTCAGAAACAAATTCAAACTGCGAATGTATAGGAAAATGTACATGTAATCAAATAAATGTAATTACAGATAAAGATAGAGAAATAATAGAAATATTAGATCAAATCCCTGATCAAACAATTAAAGAACAAGCTTTAAATAAATTCTTAAACTATAACAAAATAGAACCTTCAACCACTAGAACTAATGAAATATTCAATCTTCAAGATGTCTATGAAAGATTCTCAAAATCCAAAACACCCATTTCTATTCAAGATCTTCAAGAAGAATTAAATAACGTTAAAACAGAAATAAGAATAATTAAAGATAGATTAATAAAAATTGAAAAAGGAAAAGACACTATTAAAGTAGATCAAGAAATAAAATTAGATAATCAGGAAGGAAATATAAAAGAAATAAAAATACCAAAAAGAATATCTTACCAAAAATGGAATACCTATATACAATTATGTATTCAAAATGATTTCAAAATAACTGTATTAGCACTCATTGATACTGGTGCTGATATGAATTGTATTCAAGAAGGATTCATACCTACGAAATATTATGAAAAAACTGCTAACAGGTTATCCACCGCTAGTGGTTCCTCTCTCAACATTGAATATAAGATTTCTAATGTTCATATCTGTAACGATGGATATTGTTTTAGAACATCGTTAATACTTGCAAAAAATTTAACTTCAGTTTTAATTTTAGGAACTCCATTTATTTCTCTCCTATACCCTTTTTCAACAACAGAAGATGGAATTATTTCAAATGCTTTAGATAAAGAAATATTTTTTAAATTCGAGAGTCCTATTGTTTCTACAAAACTAAATCAATTAAACAATAAAATAAATCAAATAAAATATTTAAAAGAAGAAATAAATAGTTTAAGAATTTCTGAACAAATTCAAAATCAAATGAATCAAAATAAAATAAAACAAATAAAAGATAAATTTGAAAAGAATGTATGTTAAAATATTCCTAATGCCTTTTGGAAAAGAAAACAACATATAGTTAGATTACCTTACATAAAAGATTTTAATGAAATAAACATACCCTCAAAATCCAGAGCTATTCATATGTCAAATGAATTACAAGATCATTGTAAAAAAGAAATACAAGAACTCTTAGACAAAAGACTCATAAGACCATCAAAATCACCTTGGTCGTGTTCAGCCTTTTATGTTATGAATGCTGCTGAAATTGAACGAGGTTCTCCAAGATTAGTTATAAATTATAAACCTTTAAATAAAGTTTTAGAATGGATAAGATATCCAATTCCAAATAAAAGAGATTTACTCAAAAAGTTATATGATTCAAATATTTTTTCAAAATTCGATATGAAATCAGGTTTTTGGCAAATACAAATTCATGAAAAAGATAAATATAAAACAGGTTTTAATGTTCCCTTTGGTCATTATGAATGGAATGTTATGCCTTTTGGACTCAAAAATGCTCCTTCTGAATTTCAAAATATTATGAATGATATTATCATCCCCATAAACAATTTTGCTATTGTTTATATAGATGATGTTTTAATCTTTTCAAAATCAATAGAACAACATTTTAAACATTTAAATATATTTTATAATTTAATCTTTAAAAATGGATTAGTTGTCTCTGCATCAAAAATGCACCTTTTTCAAACAAATATTAGATTTTTAGGACATGATATTACTCAAGGTACTATAAGACCAATACAACGAAGTTTAGAATTTTCTAATAAATTTCCAGATGAAATCAAAGATAAAACCCAACTTCAACGATTTTTAGGATGTTTAAATTATGTTCATGATTTCTTTAAAGATTTAGGAATAATTTGTAAACCTCTTTACCAAAGACTCAAAAAGAATCCAAAACCATGGACTCAAGATCATACAAAAGTAGTTCAATTAATCAAACAAAAGGTAAAATATTTACCCTGTCTTTATATCCCTCAACCTAATGCTAAACTTATAGTAGAAACAGATGCTAGTGATGTAGGATTTGGAGGAATACTCAAACAAAAAACTGCCAATAACTCTAATGAAGAATTAGTTAGGTTCTTTTCTGGATCTTGGAATGATACTCAAAAAAATTACTCCACAGTTAAAAAAGAAATTTTAGCAATTGTTTTATGTATTAAAAAATTTGAAGATGATTTATATATGAAACCATTTTTATTACGAATTGATTGTCAATCTGCTAAACCAATTTTAGAAAATGATGTCAAAAATATTATTTCTAAACAAATTTTTGCAAGATGGCAAGCATTACTAAGCAACTTTGATTTTCAAATTGAGTTTATAAAAGGCTCAAACAATTCTCTCCCCGATTTCTTATCCAGAGAATTTTTACAGGGGAAATGAACGACTCAAAACCCATGCCTCCTTTCACACCTTTCAAGAAAAAAGATTCAAAACCAATTGACTCATCAGCATCATCTTCTTCTCTTACTCCGTTTACTCAAAATCGATTTGCACCCCTTACTCAAACGACTACTCAACAAACTTATTCTTCTTTAGTTCAAAAACCTGTCGCTACCATATCAAACACTACTCCAAATAGATCGATGTTAGTCTCTCCTATTCCAAAGGTACATACTAGTCAAAATGTTAAGCATCTGTATTTTCAAAATCCATTTCATCAAGTAGTCAAAATCTTAGAAGATTATGAAATGAATCTTTACAAAAGATCTTTCAATACTCTTATAGATTTCCTTTTCTCAAAAGACTCATTCTGCAAAGGTGATATTCTTAAAACTCGAGAGTATTATCAAGCCATTTTAACTGATACCGGTTCTGTCAAAGTTACTCATACAGCAAACCATATGAATCTTTCTCAAATAGATTTTAGCAAAGCCCAGATATTCAAAATCCTTTCTATTCAAGATTGGAATGGTCGCCCTTTTACTAATAAGGTTCTTTCAAATTACTCAAAACTACCGTCTTATAATTATTATGATTATCAAGACGCTTGGTTCAAATTTTTGTACCTTAGAAGTTACTCACATTCATGGTTTATATTCTTTGATAAGAATTTCAACTATGAATATCCTAGTTGGTTCGCTGATTGGTTCAATTATATGGGATGTATTCCAGAGGTCCTTCCTATCACTGTAATGGGAGGTTTTAGAAAATTTAAAGAAATATTTGTCCAAAACATTTCAGACCGTGAATATTTACTCCAATTTGTAGCCATATTCAAATTACCATGGATAATCTCTTGGAACTTTGAGGTAAGAACTCCACCTCATTCATACCCATTACTCATTCGTACTTGCAAAGTTAAATGGTGGGATAAACTCCCAAAAGATCAAATAGAAAAGATGTCGATTCAAGGAGTTTCCAATTATTATTCTGAGAATTTTGGTGCTCCGGCTACTATTGAAAGACCTATCTACCAAAGTGATGATGAAGAAGTTGCTCAGATTATGGCGGCAAAATCTGAAGCTGAAGTCAAGTATTTACTCCAAAAATTTAAAGAGAACTCACCTACAAACTCTACTCAAGAAGTGACTCATGATCTCTTTCAAGATTCTCAAGATCCCTATGCAGATATAAATCTTAGAGAATTGTAGAAATTTGTGTGTGTTTGGTGGTTTGTCTTTGAAGACAAATTCTTTGCTACTCATATGGGTATACCCATACATATGGATTACGTTTTTCAGTAATTCATTTAGAAATTATATTCAAAATTATTACTCAAGATTTTCAGGTACACAATATTCAAAAGATTCAATAATTAGATATGAAGACAAAAGATGCCCCACTTCATCAATTATTCAAAAGATGACAAAAGATGTCATCCATGTCTCATCCCACTACTCATCAATTATATATATATATATATATATATATATATACCACCAAATGGCATAACCGCACAAGTTCTCATCCTGCTTGCACTTAGTTTTTTTATTAGTTTCTTTTTTGTATTGATGACTAATTTGCATTTTGGTTTAATTTCTATCTTTTTGCAGTGGGTTGTTTAGGTTGTCTTACAAATGTTAGACCGAAGACTGTTGTTTGTAAACTGGTATGATTATGGGGGAAGCCAATTGCTTGGACTATTGAATTGAATACCAATTGCATTTGGATGTTGAATGTGTATGCTTGAGTTTCTGGAAGATTTATTATTGAAAAGATTGAGCTATATTTTCATATTATATATGTTTGACACCTAACCTAATATTGATGGGATTTGTATTATTAGGTTAGATTGGCTTGAAACATCTTTGATGATCAATATGTTGGTAAGATGTTATTTTTGTCAGGAAATCTAATATGTTGTAAGAAAATGATGTTTGACTTATCATTCAAACCAAAAAATGAGATCAATAAAATTCACTTGTCTATCTATTGTAATGGGTATTCTTTTTTACATCGCTGCAAAGCGCAGACTCACAACTAGAAAGCATGATTGTAATTTATATTTTGCTTAATCATAAATTTTATTTTTTGATTTACATTACATCCCGTTGCATTATGAAAAACTTGATAGAACCTTAACATCCCGCCACATTGTGGGTACTCAACTAGTAGGAAGAAAAAGATGGATTTATGGGACGTGGGATTTCATCAAAGAAAAATGTTAAACTGCTCGTGCTTAATAGGTAAGAGTGTCATCACCCTCACTCAGCGGATAAAGACTCTTGTATTCCGTTTTACTCAATCATAATCAATGTCTGAGTCACTATTGTTGTTTATTGTTAAATTTTAGCAAAAGGAAGCATCATAAAGGATTAGAAGAAGAAGACTATGAATTTCAGTCAAATGTCAGTTACAGATTAGTACCAAAAAAACTGACCTTTCTGTTTTTCAACTAAACAAAACCACTATCTTGGGCAAAAGCAATCTCACTTTGCTTTGCATTTGCATTGTTTCTGTACATCATCACCAAAAAAACCAATTCCCAAATCAACAGTAAAACATAACATCCTTCACATTCTCAAGAATCACAGGGACAGGCCGCACTTCCGCAACCCTGTCCCTTGTCGCACGCGGCCCATGTGATCCACTATCCGAAAGGTCACCTTCCATGTAGTACCGAGCACGAAAAGCAGCCAAATGTGCATAATATGCAGGAGGCACTGCAATACACAATTTGTAACACCAAACCCATGTTTTGTAAACAAGAAAAGAAAACCATCCATATATAATATGAAGAGAAAAGATATGAAAAACGTACCAACGGAGACAGATCTGGTACACCTTGCATACCTGAGGTTGAATAACCAAAACGGGTTAGCTACAATAACTTAATAATCAGAGTGGGTTGGTTGGTTGGTTCACGTACGTGTAGCATAAATTGTAGGTCAGTCCTTGCAATCCATCAGCAGTAAACTTGTTTTCATCATACAGCACGTGATAGTGAGTTGGACGACTTGTTCCCTGAATTAAATTCCATCAACAATCAATTTACGTTTACTTTCACATTTAAGAACATACATATTTTAATCAAGCACTTCACCTGAATACCAGCATGGCTACACAGATAGAAATCAAATTCCGTTGGATGACAAATCTTGGTGTCCACCACAGTCCCTGACAAATTTAAATCGAATTAGATGAAACAACCCATCATCATCAGTAATAAACCAACTAATAGAAGAACATTTTACAAACCCGGAAGAACATTGCCACTCCTGTCGGTACTTTGCCTATCACCATGCCTTGCAGGAAAGAACCTTGTGTGATGTCTCTTCTGTACAACAATAAAGGTAACAGGCGGCATATAGTTCTCTTCCAAGGACAAGCACGCCTGAAACATTAACAACCCCTCATAAGAAACCAAACAGAACTAAATGTTTTAATTCAAGAAAATATGTATTCATTACCCTACGAATTTTGTCCATCTCGTTCAGCAAAACCTCATTGAACTGGCCTTCACTAACACCATCCCTGAAATCCAATAATCTTATTAGAATAAATATTATAATGAAAGAGCAAGTTGTCGCAGAAAGAGCGGAGACCTATAGAATATAATCCTATGAGGTTTATGCCCAGTTGATTTCTTGAAAGAAATCAAAAGCTCCCTGCAAAATCAAGTAAGAGGAAAAGATTAACAAGAAGAATCCCTTTACCCTTAAACTGTATTCGAGACCAACCCAAGACTTATATCACTCTTACCTAATCAAACCAGCATGAACTACACCCCTTACTGGATCTGTATGAGTCGTATATAGATCCTGAATTATTTCTTGTCTGTGTGATTGTGCAGAGACCAATGCTTTGTACTTTGTAACTTGGGGCCAATCCATTGAAGCAACCACCTGTAAGAACAAATTTCTAAGCACTTCCGACTGAATAAAAAATAAGAATAAAGAAGGCGTAACGTACAGCAGCAATGGAAGGGCTGGAATCCTCTCCTGGTGATGGATGAGTGACATCAGCTCCAAAAATTATAGTTGGACGCTCAGTTATGTATGGAAGCCTGTTGTTGAGAGCTGCAGACAGGACCGTATTTCTTCCCCCTACCTAATATGGTACAACAAGATGAGTATATGTTCTGGATAAATATAAAGATATTATATGCAAATTACACACCTTAACATTAATCTTAAGAGCCACATTTTCAAAGTACTGCTGACTTAGCTTCATAACATGCTGTGGTTTACAGCATTGAGAAACAATTCCCAGCTCTGTTTCACATACTCGTTTGATCCTTGCTGCGATAAAATATTCACATGTAAGCAAAAAAAAACTTGTGTATATATATTATATATGTCCAAAATTCCATTTGAAAACAACTTGCCATAAGTTCCTTTTGCTTCTGGAAGAATGACAAACAACAATTGAAGTTGTTTGCCTGGTGCAACCTCTGCTGCTAGTTTTGCAGTACAACCAGCCTGGATGTCAACCAATGCCTTCTCAATACTATGTGGTGGAGCAGAAAACATCGGAATCAATGGTTGTGGATTGAACACCTAAAAAAGTTGCAACAACATGTTAGAATAATCCTATTACGATTAACATGGTACAAGAGGCAAAATACAGATCCATACTATTCCTTTATTCTGACACATTGAAACAATTCCTTTCCAAAAGCGCTCAACTGCATCTGGCCTCTGCCTGGAAAAGTTGACTATTGCCCAATAATTGACGGTACCTCCATTGATCATTTTCTGCATAGCATAAAAGGAGGGTGTCATTAAAGAGTCCTAAATGTTCATTTAACACATATATTCAAAAGGTAATTAGCAGGAAGCCCGTGATTAATGGAAGCAAATGACTAGAACTTCACCAGGTTGATCATATTCCATTGGCCAACCGATGGCTCAACTTCTGATCCAGCACCTGACCCATAATACTTGAGCTGAAGAATTAAAGTGAACCAATGTCAAAAAAAGATATACCAAGAAATGACATGTTACAACAAAACAAGAGTTCAGAGCGTGAATTTACATGTGGAGGTTGAAGAACTCGAGCATCTATTGAAGTAAGTTGCTCTCTCACTCGCATTCCAAAGTCTTCACTCACAAGCTTATCTTTGTTATAACTGTTGCTCTGTATGGTCTTCAAACACCAACCAACATGAAAAAGAGAAGATTTATCAACGGATATTACAATCAAAAAATGTATATGATGCTAGTTTATGACTTGGGCCAATTCATACCCGCATAATACTCTCTTCCCTGTCCCTTGGGCGCTGGCACGTGGCCCTTAGAAGGTTGGTCACCTGCTTTTCATTCAGCTTCATAGCATACCTCTGACCTTCAGCAATCCTACAAATCTTTAATTGCACACATTACTGTCAGCAGAAGTTACAATTGCTTATAGAATAGACTATAAACGGTGTTAGGAATATAATAACAGTAGACCTCCATTGGCAGATATGTAGGTTTTGCGTCTGTGCCAGCTTGTATGGCTGGAAGGAGAGGATAACGAAGACGGATGTTGTATTTGTCACTGAAGTACTTAACGACAGATATAGTTTCTCCAGTGTCATCAACAGGAAAGCTACAGAATTTAACAAGGAGGGTTAGCCAAAGATAATGGAGAATAGGATCACAAAACCACAAGTTGACTATATAGAAGGATAAAACATAAAATTATGTTCTAACTTAGTGCAACCATCCCTTAACTCTAAATTTAATCCTTACAGAGATGGTCCTACAAATAGAAGCAATACGAATAGCTTCTACCAGTATCACATTTAGAATATAATTATTACACTTCCCCCGCTGTGGTTGGCAATCTTGTTAGTCACTTGTAAATCAAACTAAATTTCAAATTCAAAATGTGATTGACTTAGAAATCCCTTCCATGTCTCTTTAGAGCAGTGATTTAACTTGCTAAATGTACATCAATTAGTAAAACCAAAAGGTAATAATATGATCAGTCCAATCTTACGTTAGTTGATTGGTTGGTTGAGTTGATAATCCATGAACCTTGTAGCGCCTCATGTAATCCTGGCGCCGAACCTCCACCCTGACACCTCTCAAAGCTTTTTTCACCTGAAAGCAACAATTACGAGAAAATAAATTATAACATTGCTAAGAAAGAAGATGAGAAAGAAAAAGGTAATGACCACTTTTTTCCTATGGTATCCATGTCTACATAGTGATGGTAGTTAGGGCCAATGAATACCTTAATACGTTCTTGATCTGAGAGTGGCCTTGATATATCTTTGCCAAGGAACTCTGCAACAAAATCAGATACCAACCTTGGTTCGTAAAATGCCCGAGCTGCCATATCTGCAAAATGAGATATTCAGAATGACGGATGATTTTGAATTTAAAACAATAATGCCAACAACCTGAGCAAAGTTAGTAATGACCACAAACATAAAACAGTCAAGATACACACCAACATTCAGTGACAACCCCATTTGGGTTGGTCTCAAACTCTGATAAAATCCTTTCCAGAACTCGATGCCGTCACCAAGGGCACCTTGGCCAAATTCACCGCTAAATAGAGATCTCCCAACGATCTCACGACTGCAATTCACAAGATACGGTAGCATCACATTAAGAACTTGAAAGGAAACCTAACATATACAATGTACAAGGTATTCACACAAATAAAAAACTATTGAAATGTGAAAAAAGAAGTGTACCCTTGGGAAGCAGACTCTCTCAGTACCACATCAAGGGCTTGGATGGTCTCTTGTGGACAATCACGTTGTCTGCCACTTAAGAACTGCCTCAGATGGTGAAGGTCTTTTTTGGCAGCAAATTTTATTGTTACCTTAAATTCACGCTCACGCCTACAATATATTACAACTATTACGTAAGACAATGTTTTTGAAAAAGCCAAATATAACCACGAGATATTGGAAAATAAATTATACCCATTGTTCTCAGCGATTTTGACAACGAACTCCTTGGATTCAAAAGGCAAAGCCCCTGCAGCAAATGCACTTTTCTTTCCATCATACGCCAGCAACAAATTTCCCAAATGTGAGGCACGGTATGAGTCTATAAGAAATTTCATGATTTCTCTACACTTGGTCTTTGAAGTGACCTCAGGAACAATTGCCACCTGAAACCAAAATTACAATTATAAAATACAGATCCATTATGATCCATATATCATTTCATAGACAATATAGAGAGAACGCTGCAAATATAATACACAAATTTCAGTTTAAACTAGGGAGCAAGTAAAAACATTAAGTGTTTCCCCATTCTCAAACCTAATACATAAACGATAATGAAGGAACAAAAAAAGCAAAATCCTCACAGGAGTAGCAAGGAGATCATAAACAAGAAAAGGTTAAGAGAATAGTAACTCTATTTTATTTCAACAACCGAGAGGCTGAGAAAACATAACCGTGTTTGATAAAATATACGATTGAATACATATAACAATAAAATCCAATAGAAATGTTTCAACCAGATTCTGGTTCTGTAATAAGGAAGTAAAATTTGCTCAGGTACAGAGGAAAAAACCTATGGACCTTTTCTTAATCAGAAATAAATAGATAGATTTCATCTTTTCTATAGGTTAGTTTTTAAACGGGGAGGTCTTCTCTACAAAAACCAGATCATTCACTTCATGTAATCAATGTCATTGCTAACTATAGTTGCACCATATGGCAGTACGAGTTATTTTAAAATAGTCTGTAGAACGAAACCTTACATCATAGTGGTGTGGATCCTTTTGCCCGATATCAACCAGGAAGTGATTTGCCCTAATAACGCATTTTCTCCCCGCAGTTCCATAACCATTCCTAGGCGGTGCCTTAATCATCCTCGACGATGAAGGCACCAACGGTGCGGCCTGAGTAGGCGCCGGCGCCGCCTGTTGCTGCGAGGCTACCACCGCAACCGGCGGAGTCTGAACAGGAACTTGCTGCATTGGCTGTTGGCGAACTGGACCAGACGTAGCGGCGGCCGGTACCGGTGTCGTCGCCGATGATCCAATAGAAAGATTTTCAAAATCTCTCACCGTCGATGACTGTTGAACGGCAACACGAGGATCGGATTGTCCAGCATTTCCCCTTCTACCGGTGCTTTGAGAAGAAACCGGCGGCTGTTGTCCACCACCACCACGTCCTCGTCCACGGCCGCCGGTAGCACCGGTCGGACCGCCGCGCCCACGGCCTCTTGCAGACATCGGAAAACGGAGAAGACGAACGGAGACGATTTTAGAGAGAGAAAAAAGAAAGGGTGTTGGGGATTGCGATTTGTTTGTGTGAGTGAGTGGGGGTATATAAAACCAAGGAGACGGAGGGTAAAAATGGAAGAAAAAAAAATATGGAAAATTGCGATTTACATTTTACTAGATACAGGCAAAACATCAAATCTTACTCAAGAAGTTTCCCATTTGAACTCTTTTGCCCATATCTTCTTTTCCGTTTCAAAATTTCGTCTAATACACATACACCCCTCGAGTTTCGATTTGTTCAATATTACCCCCCTTATCAAATCAGTTTAATTTTTATAATGGTTTAAATTTCAAATTTAAATAATTTATTACTGTTATTAAATTCCTTTAAAAATCAAATCAATATATTAGATTTTGTTGGTATTTATTTTATTTTTTAAGCATTCAAATATTCATCAATGTATTTAATATCATTATTTCTCTCAAATATACAAAAGTTAAAATCTTTACTTCTTTGAAAAAAAATCCATAAAAGTAAATTACATTTTTTTGGAAGGGTGTCTCAAGTTATGACTAGACTAATTTCGGTAAATTTTGACGGTAAGAAATAAGTCATGATAAACTCAATTACTATAATTATTCTGTATGTCTGGAATTGAATCCTTAATAGATGGGATATTTCACCACATTCCAAGACCTCAACCACTTCGTCACAACTCTTATGGTTAATTATATTTGCCTGTAATATTTCTTCATTTTAAATATCTTAGTATTTATTGTGTTTATATGATATTTAATATCGAATATTTTTTTATGTAACTTCTCTATATATATTTACAGGTATTCACATCTTTGAATATTGATTACATTCAACTACAAAAATTTATTTATTTTGTGTATTTTATTATTTATTGTATTTTTAAAATATTTAATATCCAAAAAATAATAATAATAATTTAAGTTCTCTTTTAATTTTAGAAATTTCTTCTTTATTTTCATATATGGAGATTTATTTCACCTTTCTTCTCTTTTATTTATTTTAAATACTATTTTGGAGATTCTGTTAAATTAAGAAACAACATCAAAAATTCTAATTTTTTAATTTTCTATTTTAGATATTCTAATATGCTTTCAATAAGGTCTAGAGTTTTTTTTAGACATGTCCTTAATAAATAAATAAATTCACTTTATTTTAATTATTATTTGTTACTGATTACTATTAGGCTATGTTCGGTAAACTAGCTTATAAGCTAGCTTGTAGCTGATAAACTAACTTTTCAAAGTAGCGTTTCATCCGAACATGTACCAGGAAAAAAAGTTAGCTTATAAGCTAATTTTTTTTGCCGAACATAGCCTTAGTCTTATTAATTTAATTTATATTGGTGTTATTATTATTATTATTATTTAATAGATTTTTTCAACCAAAAATCAAAATAATTCCAAAAATGTTCGCTTCTAGTTATATAGATATTAAAATTATGTTTCTTTTTACTAGTTCATAAATAATAAAATTTCCATAATTGATTAAAGCATTAATTACAAAATTTAAGAATGGCAAATATTATTTTATTTTACAATAAAATAATTTTAAAAAAAAATTCTTAAAATAGTGAGGGCGATGCTTTTAATACTGAGCCACGTCCTTAACGTGGACATGCCACCTTCCTTAACTGCCGCTACTCGTTTCACCATCATCTTTTTAACGTACGTACATCTAAGGGTGTAGAGGGGTTGGATTTTAGCGGGTTTTGACATTTTTATAACTCAACCCAATTATGATGGTTTGAAAAATCGCATCTCAATCTAACTCATTCAAAATTATAACCCAACCCTTACGGGTTTGGGTGGGTTAGGTTGGCGGGTGAGTAATATACCTAAAGTTGATGAATGAATATGATAAATATACTTAAAATATACCCAATAAGTTATTATTTATTACAATCATCCAATTATATATTAAAATCCTTACGTATTTGAATTAAATTTTAAAAGTTTGAATGATAGTATCTAATTCAAATAATTAATTAAGGACGACCGCGATAAACCTCTCCAAATCCAATTAGTTGTTGAACATATTTTTTGTCCGACCTTTGTTAATTCTTTATTCAATTTAATCATCTTATCGTAAAACAACGAATAAATATCTCTCGCAATAGTCACTCTATTAGGAACACCAAATTTAGCTTGCAACGTCTACAAATTCTCTAAATCCTTCACCCTCAACAAAACTAAAGGGTTGTTCATCCTTAGCCACAAACCCAGCCATGACTTTTCGACATATTTTCCTTATTAAATGGCAGCTCATTATCATTGATAGTTTTTCCACAAAAAAGTTGTATCAATTCTCTTACTATGATAAGTGTAGTTTTTTCCACAATAATTAGAAACACATTTAGGTGTCGTTTGTTTTTTAAGAGGTCTAAAGTCTGAAATCTTATTTTAGTTATGATTTGTTAGGTCATCTGGAGATTTGAAGATGACCTCCTGATCTTCCATCTTATATCATCCTACTTAGAATATGTTTGAGGTTCTTTTAGCAGCTTGATTTCTATACAAATGTTCGGTGAAGTCGAAGATCAGCCGAAGAAGACAAAGAAGGAGAATATCTCTCAAAGCGGATTGAAGATAGACTCCTCAGCCTAAAGCCAAGTATGCCTACTTGATAAACACCATTGGCCAGGATGGTGTCGATCTCAGTCTTCAGGAGCCGAAGACCTCTCAGTCTTCAGGAGCTGAAGAACTCTTCGGCAACCGAAGACTCCTTAATCTTCAAGGCCTGAAGATTTCTCCAACACATTGTACTTTTCTGACAAAGTATATTTGTGATATCTTGCATTGACGTGGACCTCATCCGAAGATCAGAAAAAGTATGTTTTGTATTTTACACTCTTTTAAAGAAATGTCTCCACCATCCTCTGCAGATCAACACTTTAAGACAAAGTCACTCCAAGACAAAAGGTACATCCTCTACCATGCAGAAGACCTATGTCTATCCCTTGCTCAACAGGTGTCTCGTGCATTAAATGCATGAGGCACTATAAATATGATGGATGCTTCAACATGCAAGATAACCCAGAAGAACCAGCTCTACTACCTTCAAGTTCTCTAAGTGTCTGGCAACTTTCTCTCTACGAAGTTCAATTGTTTTCTAAGTGTTTTACAATTGTTCTTTATTCACTATGTGTAAGATTGTTTGAACATATCTCATATGTTCTCTTCCGCAACAATCAAAGTTTTCTATGTGTAATTCTTGATTTCAAATCAATAAGAATTAAATTAAGTGAAAAACTGTGTGTATTGTATTCAACCCCTCCCCCTTCTACAATACTTCTTTTATTTACTTACTGCTATTTGGGACCAACAAGTAGTATCAGAGCGGTTTAGTTTAACTCAATAAACTAGATCCGCAATGGCAGCCTCTTATTCTTCTTCTTCTTTAAACAATGCTTCTTCTCAAAACACCACTGTTGTTTCATACGACAATGGCTCTATAGCCAAACCACCAAAGTTTAACCCCAATAACTTCTTCTTGTGGAAAAGTCGTATGATACTCTTTTTAGAAAGAGTTGACAGCAGATATCCAACTATTTTACATGAAGGTCCTTTTATTCCTAGAGTTTGGGACCGTTATAATGCAGACAAGGCAAAAGTTGATGAAGACTCTTCTGAGGAAGAAAGAACTCCAGCTACTGGGAGATACATTGTAAAGGACCCCAGTAAATACAATGATGAAGACAGACGTCTTATAGATCTTGATACTAAAGTCAGAGCCATCATTACCCTCTCTCTGCCTGATGAGGTCTACCATTCTCTTGTTAACCTTTCTACTGCAAAAGAAATGTGGTCCACTCTGTGTGTTCTTTATGAAGGTACGTCTGAGGTGAAAAAGAGCAAAAATATTGCTCTTGTAAGAAAGTATGAACTCTTCTCTCATGAGAAGGGTGAGTCTTTCTCAGACTACTACAATCGCTTTAACAGTCTTCTCAACGATCTTAAAATTGTGGGTCGCATCTATGATAATGAGGAAGTCTTGTGCAAGTTCATGGACTGTCTTCCTGAGTTTTGGGAAAACATTTGTACTTGCATCAAGTCTACCAAGGATCTTGATTCCATGCCTCTCACTGCCTTGTATGGCACTCTCTTCAACTACGAGCAGACTAAACTGCTTAGGAAGTCTATCACAAAAGACATTAAAAGCTCTTCTCTAGCTCTTGTTAGTGATTCTTCCAAAAACTCTGTGTGTGTTCCTAGAATCACCTCTCCCTCCGATTCTGACCGTGATAGTCAAGAGGATCCCAATGATCCTTCAGAAGCCTATCTTAGTGAGCCTGATGATGAAGGTGAGGAAATTTCCAGTAACTCTCGATTCTCTTCGAGAAAATCCAAGTTTTCAAGAAAATCCACTTCTACTTTTTCTAAAACCACTCCCTCTGACAAATCAAATGAGGAATGTTACAGGTGTGGGAGGAAGGGACATTTTGCTTCTGAGTGTAGAAGCAGGTCTTCTGATAAATCCAGACTATCCTCCTCTAACCATACATCCTCTAAGTCTGTCAGAACCAAATTTGACTCCTACCAACCTTCTCTCCAAAAGACAAGTATGTCTGTCTCCTCAAAGTCTGACCAGGCTGAGAAATACAAGGCAAAATATAAGACAGAGAATGAGAGAAATGAAACATTGCTCAAAAAGGGAAAAGGTCAAATGACTGAAACCCATGATTGGGCAGATGAACCCACTTATGAAAGTGACAAAGAAATGGTCAACATTTGTTTCATGGCTAAAATAGATGATGTTGATGAACAGTGAAGCTCAATCCTTCTCTATGGCCATTGTGTCTGCTGAGTGCTCTACATCATCTACCCCAGATACATCCCTTTTCTCTTTATCTCTCTCTATCTCATCTATCTCTTTCGGCCTCTTAAACCTACCAAAGAACAAACCTCCCTTATACCTCCCTTCCCTTTCTTCGGCCCTTACCCTCTCTCACTTTCTTCAGCCTCTCTCTCACTCTTCAAAAGCCTACCGAGTCCATCATCTTCGGAGAAACTGCATCTACTCATGTAAAGTTTTATGATCTTAAGTCATCATCTCTTCATGAGATGATAATTAGTGGATATCATCATGTGTTGGTGAAGATTCTCATAATCCTTCATCTAACTCAAATCCATATGTTTCTTTCTTCTCAAGGCACATCTCATCATAATGGTGAACTACATATCTTCTCATCTCCAATCCCTAATCTTCAGATAGTCTTCTCTGAAGATCAAGATCTCTCCTTTCTCCCATCATTACATTTCACACCTACCAATCTCATTTCTCATCATATCACCTCTCCTTCCTCCATCATCAATATTTGATATCTCATTCTCGTCTCAACCTCAAACTTCACCACAAATCATCCCACTTTCTCAACCATACATTCCTTATTTACCTATTCCTGTCGATCTTCCATCTATCTCTCTCAAAGATGTTCCATCCAACTATCACCTACAACATTCATTTCTTCCTCATCTAATATTTAAAAAAAAAAAACTTCGGTGGTACTGTTCATCCACCGAACTTTAAAAAAAATAAAATAAAATCGACGGTACTGTTCATCGACCGAACATTTAAAAAAAAAAAAACTTCGGTGGTACTGTTCATCCACCGAACATTAAAAAAAATAAAAAATAAAAAAAATCTGCGGTACTGTTCATCTACCGACTATTAAAAAAAAATCTCTTTTTTTTTCGGCTGCCGAACGTTTTAAAAAAATTATTTTTTTTGCTACCGATTTACTGTTCATTCTTTAAAAAAAAAATATCGAAGTACTGTTCATTAAAAAAAAAAATTGCTCTCTCAATCCCCCACCGACCCATTTCGATGGGTTTGGATTTATTTAAAAAAAATTCCCTTTCTTTCTAGTCGTTAAGATTCAAAAAAAAAAAAATCTTTTCCCCTCCCCTCTTTCGGTGGCTCTCTCTCTAACCGCTCTCCCTTCGGCTCTTTCTCTCTCTCTAACCCTCTCCTTCGGCTCCCTCCCTCTCACCCACCCACCGAACCCCCTCCCTCCCCTCTCCCTCTCCCCAAGCCGAAACCCCCCTCCCTCAGCCATCACACCTCCCCCCTCCTTCGGTTTCTAAGCCACCAACCCCAACACCCTCACCCCCTCATTTCTCTCCTTCGGTCCCTAACACCCACCGAAACACCCCATTATTCCCCAAGCCACCGAAAATCCCTATCCTCCCCAAGCCGAACCAAACACCCCTTCAAACTACACCCTCTCTTCGGCCCTCTCCTCTCTCTCCCTATTCCTTTCGGCTCCTCTCAAGCCGAAGCCCTCACCCCCTTATAACCCACCGAAAACATCCCACCCTCATACCACCGAACACACCAAAAACGACCCCCCCTTCATTTTGTTCGGCTCCCTTCCACCCCAACACCCTTCCCCACCTCCTATACCCTTACCCCTACTAGCCGAACCCACTTCCCCCACCCTCCTTTTCTTCGGCCCCTTCCATCACCCACCACATCCCCATTTTTTTCGGCCCCCCAACAAACAAACCCACCCCCCTTAAAAAAAAAAATTGGTTTTCGGCTCTCCTCACACCCACATCCACTTAGTCGAACCCCCTCCCCCCCCCCCCCACACAATTTTTTTTTCGGTAACTCCCTCCCCCACCTCCCTTTAATTTTTGTCCTTTTCCCTCCTCATTTTTTTTATCCTTTCCTTCTTTTCTTTCCTTCTTCCCAAGAATTTACACCTCCTACCTACCCATCCCATCCCTCCTTTTCTTACACATCCTACATACCTTCCTCCCATCTCTTCTCCTCCTTATTAACCATCCTCATTTTTTTTCCACTTCCAATCTCACCATGATTACCTACCTTTTTCTACCCCCTTCTCTTTTTCTTTTCTTTTAATTTCCTGTTAAAAAAACAGAAAAGAGCCCCCACAAAAAAAAATAAAAAAAATGGGCCACTGAATTTATGAATTATTCGTGTCTTGTAATTCTTCTGTGTGTCAGTACCATTTTTTTCTATGTGTTGGTGTCATCATCAAATAGGGGGAGAAATATTGTTGGCTCTCTGGTTGATTTGGTGATGACTCTCCTACCAACACTTAGAAACTCAAAAAAATCTCTCTCAACAAGGGATCTCTATCCACCAATCAAGCTCTCAACCCAGGTATGTTCTCCTTCATAAACTCTCCCGATCTACAATGGGGTGATACTAAAGACACTCCGGTGTCCAAAGGTCCCTCAACTGTAGTGGACCCTTCTTCCCCTTTCTTCAGTGACGCCGGCTAGCACTAAATCCTCAACTGCTACTGGCACCGCCGCACTTGCCCAAATGGCCATACCACCGAAAGAACCTTCGGCGGTTACCCAGGTCACACCCCATATCTCAAAGCGGCGGCACTCTACCTCTTCACCTCCCTCTCCTCTTAAGAGGTTGAGGAAGGTTTCAAGGGCCAAACCACAAACTCCACCCACCGATTCTCCACAATCGATAGGTGTTGAAATTTTCCCATCTGGGCCCGGGGACTCTGCTAAACCCAAAACCACCTCCTTTGTATCCTCACAAAAGGATACAATTGTAAAATTGGGGACCCCTATTATTCCCTCATCAACCTTTTCCTTGGTTGATAAGGATGACTTGGACTCCTTCCCTATCCAAGGTGCCTCTTCTCCACCTCACAGCCTATCACCCAAGATTCTCAGTCCTGATGCTTCTGTACGATCCAAGGATTAATTTGTCCTTCCGGAGCAGGTTCGGAGGATCCCGAAAATCTTCTGACTTCTTAGTTAAGAGGGAGTATGAGTTGAGGGGGAGCAACTTACCACTCAAACTTAAACTCTGTTGAAACTATTGCAATGGACTGTGTGATCAAATCCACCTGACATTAGTTGAGGGGGAGTATGAATTGAGGGGGAGCAACCAACCACTCAAGTTCAAACAATCCCGACTACTGTCTTCTATATCTTTTTATATTTTTTTCTTTCTTATTCTTTATTCATTGTATTCATTTCTTCGTTTGTATAGCTATACTTTTCCTTTCACTATGTAAATGTCCGATATACAAAAAAAAATCAAAAAAGAATGGTCTATGTGAAAAGAACCCAAAAAACGTAAAAATGGGTCAAAATGTATTTATTCAGTACACTCTTTGTTCTATTCTTTAGTATGGATGTCATCCTCAAATAGGGGGAGATTGTTGGGTCATCTGAAGATTTGAAGATGACCTCCTGATCTTCCATCTTATATCATCATACTTAGAATATGTTTGAGGTTCTTTTAGCAGCTTGGTTTCTATACAAATGTTCGGTGAAGTCGAAGATCAGCCGAAGAAGACAAAGAAGGATAATATCTCTCAAAGCGGATTGAAGATAAACTCCTCAGCCTAAAGCCAAGTATGCCTACTTGATCAACACCATTGGCCAGGATGGTGCCGATCTCAGTCTTCAGGAGCCAAATACCTCTCAGTCTTCAGGATCCGAAGACCTCTCAGTCTTCAGGAGCCGAAGACCTTTTCGGAAGCCGAAGATTTCTCAATCTTCGGAAGCCGAAGACTTCTCAGTCTTAGGAGCCGAAGACCTCTCAGTCTTCAGGAGCTGAAGAACTCTTCGGCAACCGAAGACTCCTTAATCTTCAAGGCCTGAAGATTTATCCAACACATTGTACTTTTCTGACAAAGTATATTTGTGATATCTTGCATTGACGTGGACCTCATCCGAAGATCAGAAAAAGTATGTTTTGTATTTTACACTCTTTTAAAGAAAGGTCTCCACCATCCTCTGCAGGTCAACACTTCAAGACAAAGTCACTCCAAGACAAAAGGTACATCTTGTACCATGCAGAAGACCTGTATCCATCCCTTGCTCAACAGGTGTCTCGTGCATTAAATGCATGAGGCACTATAAATATGATGGATGCTTCAACATGCAAGACAACCCAGAAGAACCAGCTCTACTACCTTCAAGTTCTCTAAGTGCCTGGCAACTTTCTCTCTACGAAGTTCAATTGTTTTCTAAGTGTTTTACAATTGTTCTTTATTCACTATGTGTAAGATTGTTTGAACATATCTCATATGTTCTCTTCCGCAACAATCAAAGTTTTCTATGTGTAATTCTTGATTTCAAATCAATAAGAATTAAATTAAGTGAAAAACTGTGTGTATTGTATTCAACCCCTCCCCCTTCTACAATACTTCTTTTATTTACTTACTGCTATTTAGGACCAACATGATTAATAAGAGGTGGTGTGTAAAAATGTCTGAACGATTCAGAATTAAGAGTCATTAAGAGGTTTTTTTAAAAAAACAAACAATCCCTTAGAGTCATTTTTTGAAAACTGACCCAAACATTTGAGATTCTAACTTAACTTTTATTATACATGTTTGGTTCATCATTGTCTTGTGTATCATTGGCTTCCCAAATACATTATCTCGAGCAATTCCAGACTGACCATAAGTGTCGATACATATCGTACACTATGTTTATCCTTATGAATAGACTGTCATGAGAAACTCAATGACTAATCCCTAATTAGTTTAAACAACTCTAATTACGAACATAGAAGTTGAGCTACTAATTGCATTAAATAGCGAGTTGAATTAATTGAGATGTATCAATCGACCTAGTTGAATTAATTAAGGTCTTGACCTAGTTGGATTAATTTTGGGTTTTGCGCTGTAAATTGGACTAACACATGTATATGTTTTTTGGGTTGTATATAAGATTAACATATGTATATATTTTGGGGTTGTAAATATTATATTATATATAAATATAATTTATCGAAATGATATATTAGTGGTGGGTTGGTGGTTTAGGTTGGGTTACGTTTTGTTAACCCAATTTCAACCATTCTAATTAGCCGTTTGACGGTTTGACGGGTTGACGGTTTAGCGGGTTGGGTTTAATTGGGTTGTTAGCGAGTTGGGTTGGGTGGGTTTCACGGGTTGACGATTTTTTGTACACCCCTATGTACATCCACGATCTCGCCTCCATTTTTTTCTTCATTTTATTTTTTATAAGCATTAATAATTTATTTAAAAAAAAGTAAATTACATGAGAAGGTAACATACTTTGTCTTAATTTCAATTTTGGATAACGTATTTTCGAAACATCCATTTAGGTACCTAAAATATGAAGTTTCAAATATTTAAGTACCTGAGTATTAGGTTTAAACATTAACCGGTTATCATACTGATGTGAAAAGTGATTTGACATCCAACTCAATATTACTTGATAACGTCATTAGTGACATTGATTTTTAATCAAATACTAGTTTTAAATGGGCAAGACTAATGACACCCTTATTAATGTCAAATCAGGTCAATTCATGCTCAAAATCTTTCTCTAAAATTGAGAAGGTAGGTGAAATTCTACAAAATTAGAAAATTCCCCAAAAATGATTATTTTAGAAAAGATAAATGATTTTTCTATAAAAAATTGACCAAAATGGCCAAAGCATGGGGAAGGATTGGTCTCATAGTCATCCCTCTTCCTAACTTGCAAAAATGTCCCTAAGGACGCAAATGGAGCCCGGACGCAATTTGCGCCCTATGCATATTTGATATTTACGCCCCACCACGTGTATGTATGTACATCTCCATCATTCCTGGCACATGATAACATAGTGAATGAAGTTGGAGAAAGATGGAGATGTACATACATACATACGGTGGTGGTGGTGGTGGTGGTGGGTAAAAAGAGAAGAAAGTTTGAAATGGGACCCACATACATACGGTGGTGCATAGGGGCGCATATTGCGCCCATGCTCCATTTGCTTCCTTAAGAACATTTTTGCAAGTTAGGGAGAGAGATAGCTAGGAGACCAATCACTCCCCATGCTTTGCCCATTTGGGTCAATTTCCCTTCTGAGAATCCCTGAAATCAAACAGCTAAGGTAGGATAAATAATATTTTTAAATTATATAAAATAATTTAATAATATAATTCATATTATAATCTAATCGTTTAAATTTTTTTAACTTTTAATTAAAAAAAACAATAAATAAGGAGAATTAACAGTAAGGAAATAAAGACGAAATTGTTTTATTTTTGTTGGTCTATTTTGGTTGATGCATTTTCAAAACATTTGTTTTATTATCTAATATGTAAAGTTTCAAACATTTAACTTCATGAGTAATCGTTTTAAGTATCAACCAATTATCATGTCGATGTAACGAGTGTTGTCGCATTCAACTCATAATTATTTGCTGACATGACTATTTACATGAATTTTTTAGTTTTAAATTTATTTATTTTATTAAAAGTTATATATTATAATTATTTGAAAATTATATAATTATAAAATTGAAATATCAAGATCGGGGATAAATTTAAAACGGGAGAGGCTAATGACACCATTTACTTTGCTAATGATACCCTTATAAATGATTTTCTCCTCACACACATCAACATCAAAACCTGTTTTTTACATTCTCAATCCATAAATTGACCTGATTTAACATTAATAAGGGTGTCATTAGCATTGCCCATTTCTTTAAACAAAATCTTCCTTTTAAAAAAAATCTTCCTTTTAAATAATTTGTTGGAGATGGGAGATGCGATTACTAATCATGTTATAAAATGAGGCCCATTTGAAAAACCTTAGTATTATCATGAATTTATATCATGACAAATTTGGGTGTAAATTACATTGGAAACATAAAAAGTTACATTGAAAACATAAAAAGTCAAACATATGAAGTTAAGTATGAGAGGTGGGGTGGGTATGGGTGAGGGGTGTATATAAGGATATGAGAGTGTCAAATAAGTTTTCCCTTTTTAAATTAACTTAGGGGACGTTTGGTTCATTTTAAGGAATGAGAATGAAGTAGAATGAGAATAGGAATGGGTATTTCATTAATGCTGTTTGGTTAAACCAATATAATCAATAAAAAATTGTTTTATATAATATTTTTAATATAAATATGTGCCCTCCAAAATGAAAATAAAAAAGTATGTTTCATTCAACATCGAGAGATGAAGTACGTATGGGAAAAGGTGACTGAGCGGGAATAAGATTTTTATTCTCTTCAATTTAGTCAGGAATGAAAATCAATGGATTTTAGATAATGTGCCCATTATATTATGTCAAATCAAACAATATTTTTCATTATCATTTTCATTCCTGACCCTTCAATACCTTCAACCAAACATCCCCTTAGTAATTTTGATGGATTGAATATTTAATAGCCGTTAAAAAGTTATCCAAACAAATGAATTAATATTCTAAAATATACATATTTTAATGCACAATGTACAAGTTCACTTAAAGTTTAGTCTTTGGAATTGACTTCAAGTCCACCCACCAATTGCAAGGAAACTTCCAATCCTTCCCCACCAAGCTAGCTATGAAGAATAAAGGGTATTTTGGGCAACTTTTACTGTTTATTTTCGAACAAACAAAAGTTTTTATCATCACATGCTTTTTTTTAATGGAAAGCGCGTAAATGATCTTCCTCGTATCATCCTAGTAAATACTGTATTAAATGAACTATTTAAAATATAATGTTTTTTGATAAGATTTTAATATAAGTTTTGACTTATTTGCCCATCGACGATGGTTACACCATATTATGGTTAAAAACAATATATATATATATATATATATATATTATATATATATATATATAGTGTGTTTCTTTTGTAAACCAAATAATTTGTACAAATTATGCAAACCACTATTTTAGGAAACAATAGATATATTTATGGATAATGATTATGATTCATTAATAATGATTGTGATATATATGGAAAATGTTAAGTTTATTCATTATAATCATGATTTTAAATTAGAAAATGTTAAGTTTATTCATTATAATCATGATTTTAAATTAAGAAACAAAATAAAATCATATATTCATTAGACTTGATGAACGGCTAAGATTGGTTCACAAAGTTTGCAC
This sequence comes from Arctium lappa, assembly GCA_023525745.1. Taxonomy (NCBI): domain Eukaryota; kingdom Viridiplantae; phylum Streptophyta; class Magnoliopsida; order Asterales; family Asteraceae; genus Arctium; species Arctium lappa. The sequence goes on along the minus strand of CM042056.1, from coordinate 10,570,181 downwards.
AATCTGACTGGTTTGCAAAAGATACGTCCCCTATATATATATATATATATATATATATATATATATATATAGAAAGAGATTTGGAAACATATGAGAAAAAAGATTTTATTGTGAGAAATGCAAAAATGATGAAGTATGAATGTTATGTTATATTTTATAAAAATGCTGAAAATGACAGGACCTTAATGTGTACATTCACCAGTTCCAGTGAAGATGATCAAACATCCACAAGGGTTTTCATCTCAAATCCAAATGGTGTTCATCTAAACCGTCAAATCGCATAAACCGCTCACACCACATCGTAAACCGTTTTCGAACTTTTACGGTGCGGTTTGCAATTTGCATTTTTACCAAACCGCATTTTACGGTGCGGTTTGAGTTATCAGCGAGGTTCAAACCGCACCGATGCACCGCACCACACATTATATATATGTATATATTTTTTATTTTATATATTACACACACACACACACACACATATATATATATATGGAATAATTGTAATATTTATGTAATATGTATTTAGGAATCCGACGTGTTGAATATTTTTATTTTTTGGATTACAGTTACGTTATCATTGACTTTAAAATGAATTTTAACCTTGTAATTATTGGATTGTATGTGTAAAGTGCGATAGATACAAAGCGCATAAATCGCACCACATTTTGTGGTACGGTTTGGTGCAATTTTATGTATATGCGGTGCAATTTGCTGTTTGAGAAAATGCTCAAACCGCATAGGCGATGCGGTTTGCAATTTTGCCTCAAACCGCATCAAACCCCACCGCGAACAACCTTATCCAATCCAACACTAAAACACTAAAAAAATAGAAGAAAAAAATATTTGCCTCTATATTTAGAGGTTAATAATGCAGGGCTCTCTCTCTCTCTCTATATATATATATATATAGAGAGAGAGAGAGAGAGAGAAAAACAAGGATCATTTGTTAACCAACAATTTGTTGTTAACTTTATGAACCATTTCTAACCATAAAAATTCATCTTTGATTGTTGTTTTCTTTGTTTTAATATTTAATGCTAAAAGGTAGAAATGTCAATTCTTAATTAACAAATATTTCATTTATTTATTTTGGGGTTACAAAAATAAAGCCCCCTTGATTCTAACGTAAGTTATGATTTCAATTTTTTTTCCATTTTCAAACTAATGTTAAAATCATATGAACATTTACTGAATTAAACATACAAATATTGTGTTACGTTTGTTGTTATTCTTTCTTTTTTGTTAACATTTTACAGAATCATTTAGATGTAATGTAACAATTTTGAATGTGTGTTCAACAATGAACATATTTGTAGGTGTTCATATATGTTCAACTAAGAAAAAGTTCATATTTAGCTGTAATGTAACTGTTTTGAAGATGTGTTCAACAATGAACATATTTGTAGGTGTTTATGAAAGTTCATCATGTGCATTTGAAACAATGGGAGATTTAATTCCCTATTGTTTAATTCCCCATTTGATACAATGGAAGATTTAACTGTTTTGATTTAGATGTAATGTAACTCTTTTGAAGGTGTGTTCAACAATGAACATATTTGTAGGTGCTCATGAATGTTCATCATGTGCATTTGAAACAATGGAAGATTTAATTCCCCATTGTTCACTTTAGTTATGATTGTTGTTTAATGGAGCATTAATGAGACATTTAATAACATTTAAAACAATTGGAGATTTAATTCCCCAAATTACTCTTAATCACTGTTGTTCACTTAACCATTTAAGAAATAAAGTCTCTTTTATTAATTAGAAATTTATTTTTAATCTCAACCATCCAATGTTAAGATGAAGGGTTTAGATTAGTTCACAAAGTTAACAACAAAATTATGGTTAACAAAAGAACTCAACCGTTGGATGAGAAAATGACGCACATTAGGATGAGATGCACCGAGATAAGATGCTCTCATAGAAAACAAAAGGTTGAGTTTCTATGTTTTAGAATTTAGACCTTCTCTCGCCTAACCACTAAAAAATAAAACATTATAAAACACAAAAAACGATGAATCTATTAATAACTAAAAAATCAACTACAATCACAAACTAAAAATCATTTTTAATATAACGATAATAATAAACATATTAACATATTAACGATAATAATAAACATATTAACATATTAAACTTTTAATCAATATACATATACAAAAGATCGTGTGAGAAGTTGAGTTAACAATGAGAAGCGTGAGAAGTAAATATGAACCGTTGACTTATTTTAATCTCAAGTCCTCCTATGAATTGCGGTTTAGAGGGGATTTGATCCGGTGCATCTTATCTCGGTGCATCTCATCCTAATGTGCGTCATTTTCTCATCCAACGGTTGATTCATATTTACTTCTCACGCTTCTCATTGTTAACTCAATTTCTCACACGATCTTTTGTATATGTATATTGATTAAAAGTTTAATATGTTAATATGTTTATTATTATCGTTATATTAAAAATGATTTTTAGTTTGTGATTGTAGTTGATTTTTTTAGTTTGTGATTGTAGTTGATTTTTTAGTTATTAATAGATTCATCGTTTTTTGTGTTTTATAATGTTTTATTTTTTAGTGGTTAGGCGAGAGAAGGTCTAAATTCTAAACATAGAAAGTCAAACTTTTCTATATATATATATATATATATATATATATATATATATATATATATATATATAGGGTTAGGTTCCGGTAGGAAGCGTGAGAAGTGGTTATCAACCGTTGGATGAGAAAATGACGCACATTAGGATGAGATGCACCGAGATAAGATGCACCAGATCAAATCCCCTCTAAGCCGCAATTCATAGGAGGACTTGAGATTAAAATAAGTCAACGGTTCATATTTATTTCTCACGCTTCTCATTGTTAACTCAACTTCTCACACGATCTTTTGTATATGTATATTGATTAAAAGTTTAATATGTTAATATGTTTATTATTATCGTTATATTAAAAATGATTTTTAGTTTGTGATTGTAGTTGATTTTTTAGTTATTAATAGATTCATCGTTTTTTGTGTTTTATAATGTTTTATTTTTTAGTGGTTAGGCGAGAGAAGGTCTAAATTCTAAAACATAGAAAGTCAACCTTTTGTTTTCTATGAGAGCATCTCCAACAGCTTTTCTATAATTTCTTTAAAATAGAGAATCAAAACTGAAAATCTCTAAAATATATTACATTCAACTCCAAAAGATTTGCTATTTTAGAGATTTTAAAACAACTTATATTATTATAATATTCAATAATTTATCATCCCAATGCACTTTTTAAAAAAACTTATATAAAATTAAATCTTATTAGTGATATTTAATAAAATAATCATTTATCTCTCCTACCATCGAGTTTTAGAGAATTCTATAAACATGGAAAATTTTCAAGGTTTTTCTATTATAGCAAACAAGATAGCAAAACTCTTGGAGATGTTTAGAGAATAAAAACCCAAATTTTTTCTATTTTAACAAAGTTGTTGGAGATGCTCTAATGCTCCAAAAGTTTTCTTACATTATTTTCTAAAATAGAGATTAATGAATAAATCTCTAAATTTTTTAGAGTAAACTACAATTTTGGTCCCTGAGGTTTACCAAAAAAATACGAAAGTGGTCCCTGAACTTCAATAAGTGCAGATTTCATCCTTGAGGTTTCGATTTTGCTATGAAAGTAGTCCCTCGTGGCGTTAGCTCCGTTAAAGCGTCCGTTAAATCAGGGGTAATTTCGTCCTTTTACACACTTCTTAAATCTTCATCTTCAACCTCATGAACACCAAGACACGATGAATGTTCATCTTCTACCTCAAGAACACCAACGATTTAAAACCCAAATCAAACTCAAAAACCAAAAATTTAAATCAAACCCATGTGTAAAACCCAAATCCTAAATCAAACCCAAAAGTTTAGAAACCTAAATCACACCTACATTTAAAAATCAAAAACCAAAATTAAACCCATATTCAATACCCAAAATTAAACCCAAAAAAAGGAAAGAGAGAGAGAAGAAAGAGATACAACTCAGATATGAGAGAGAGAGAGACAGATTTGAGAGAGAAGAGAGAGATCGAGAGAGACATTTGAGATATAGATCTGAGAACGAGATAGAGATACAGAGAGAGATATCGAGATACAGGGACGAAAACTGTTAAACCCCTCTCCGACGTTGTCGTTTTCTCCGGCGATGTCCTCTTCTCCTGTGAGGTCGTCTTCTCTGGCGAGCCTATGGTCTGCGTCTTCTCTCTCTCTTCTCTTCTCTCTCTTCTCTTCTCTCTCTGTGTATCTCGATCTCTCGATCTCTGTATCTCGATCTCGATCTCTGTATCTCGATCTCTGTATCTCGATCTCTCGATCTCGATCTCTGTATCTCTGTATCTCGATCTCTCAATCTCTGTATCTCGATCTTTCTGTATGATTTCTTCACCCCAAAACTTCTTCACATTTTTTTCTTTGCAACAAAAAAAATTGCTGCTACTTTTCAAAATTTTCATAATCATGAATTATAATCAATTGCTGCTTGAATATGGCTTCGATTCTCGAACCATCCAGAACTGTAAGTTTTTTGTTTTTGTTTTTTTTTCAGATTTACATTTTGTTTTGTATAATTTGAAGAAAAATTGTTGTGTTCTTTGTTTGTTTGTTATACTCGATTTGTATCTCTCTCTCTGTAATAATCGTGTTTAATATTTTAATATGAGGAAAGTAAAGGGGGGTTTTGTTATATTTTAGGCTTGGAAGGACCAAGCGGTAAATAGGGGATTAAGGGTTTTAGTGAGATTGCCCTAGCAAGGGGAGAAAGGAATGTGGCGGCTGAGGACTGGAGATGGGGCGATTTTAAGGTAAGCTTGGGAGAAGGGAGCAAATCTTGGAATTGGGAGGAATTGTCGCATCATCTTCTCAAAGGTAAGCAATCAAATCCTATGTGTATATTTTGTGGATTCAAGGAATCTTGTTATAATCTTTTGGTTGCGTTTTCTTAAAAGGTTGAAATATATGGTGCGAGTAATTGGGGTTTTGTATGTGAATTGGTTCTCTTTTGAGATGAGGGATTAAACTTTAAGAAAACCCTTAACATCGATTGATTTCATGGGATTTGGTTATTGGAATCTAAGCGGAACTCGATTGGTAAAGCATTCCCTTGTCGAGCCTAGTCGCCGGTTGGGAAGGCCACAAGTTTGTCGATCGAAAACCATGGTAATGGCCTGGTACCTGCAAGTTGTGCTAGACACCGGTCGCCTTTGGGCACCGGTCGAAGGGAGACCCCGGTCGACATCGGGCGGAGGGTGACCCCGGGCCGCAAGGCACCGGGCACAATTGGAAACCCCGGGCCGCTTGGCGTCGGGCGCGGGTGCAGAATCCGTGGACCGCAACCCACTGTTGGGTTTCAAATCTTTTGGGCCAATGCTTAAACTTCATTATTGTGGGCTTTTGATATTTGATTAATTGGGCTGAGGTTATTTAATTTTAGTTGGGTCGTGGGTTAGAACATAGGCCATTTTATCCAATAAGTCGAGTGATCTATTTTTAGACGTCCATTCTTTCCGTTTTCGGAAATTGGTGTGCTTTAAGAAAGTTTCGTTATAGCGTTTAAATTAGTAGCTTATCGGTTTACGTCATTCTTTATAGGATTCGTTTCCGATCTTAAAAGAAATCGTGAGGATTTAAGCAAAGGACGACAGGTGAGTTTTTCTAACTAAATGCCTCAAATATTCAAATGTATGAAAGCACGTGAAATTTATTTAAAGCATGATTATACGTTATTTATGCCTTACTTATCGTCGAGATTTATTAGTTGTTGTTCATAGCAATGTTCTCAATTAATATTGTGCATATGTGGTCGTGAGCAAGTATAGCGTGAAGTCGGGGTGTGTGTCCCGCAAATACTCATACTGGGAGGTGTGTCCCGCAAATACTCATATCGGGAGGTGTCTCGTAATACTCATGCCCGGGGGGGGGGGGGGGGTTGCCCCGTTTATGCCAATGGGAGGTGTGTCCCGGTTAAGGCAGTATGGGTCAGACACGCTGCCACTTTCGAGTGACGGTAGTGTGTGCGTGAAGCATGGTTGTAAGTGTTGATTGTATATAGATGAGTTGTTTTTTATTATTATAAATCTTTCTATATCTCTGTTGTTGAACTGTTGTTAGAGGGGACTCACTAGACCTCATGGTCTAACCCTCACTCTTTCAAAATCAAAAACCTTTTCAGGTAGACGCGAAATAGGAATATCCGGTGGAGGTAAAAAGTTAAATTGTGAGCGGAGCCGATTCTAGAAAACTTCCTATAGTTAGTTGCTTTAAATTCTCAGTTGTGTAGAAAGTGGTCTTCTGCAAACCTTGAAATTTTGTAGACTTGAGGTCATTATGGGCATGAATTTATATTTATCATTTATCTCGAATTGTTGGAGTTTTGGGACGTTACAATCTCTCTCTCACACACATATCAGATATGTCTCTCTCTCTCTTTCCTTTTTTTTGTGGGTTTAATTTTGGGTATTGAATATGAGTTTAATTTTGGTTTTTGATTTTTAAATGTAGGTGTGATTTAGGTTTCTAAACTTTTGGGTTTGATTTAGGATTTGGTTTTTAGACATGAGTTTGATTTAAATTTTTGGTTTTTGAGTTTGATTTGGGTTTTAAATTGTTGGTGATAATTGACGAGCATTCATCATGTTCTTGGTGTTCATGAGGTTGAAGATGAAAATTCAAGAAGCGTGTAAAAGGACGAAATTACCCTTGACTTAACGGACGCTTTAACGGAGCTAATGCCACGAGGAACTACTTTCATAGCAAAATCGAAACCTCAGGGATGAAATCTGCACTTATTGAAGTTCAGGGACCACTTTCGTATTTTTTGGTAAACCTCAGGGACCAAAATTGTAGTTTACCCAAAATTTTAAAAAAATAAAGAGAAATGAATTTTTTATTCATTCCATCAATGAGGGTTGAATAAAGGGAATTTAATTAAAATACTTTTTTTTGAAAAATCAGTGTCCAATATGTCCCAAATCTTGTCATTTTTGCCAAAATACCTCCTATGTCCGCGTTTTTTGCCGCGTTTTGGCACTGTTTGGGTCCGCGTGTGGGTAGAAACGGGGTTTGGGGCCGCATTTCCACTGTTGAACGCGGACATAGGGGCTAAAACGCGGACATGGGCTCACATTTGTTAATTGAATTATGATATTTAATATGTATTTACATTTTATACCCTTATAATTATTTAGTTAGTTACTTTATACCTTTTACTTTTCTATTTTTCATTTTCATCATATTAACACATAAAATCGTATATTAACTAAAATACGTTAAAACAATACGTTTTAATTTTAACAAGTTACATCATTATAATCGTCTGTTCGAAACCTTCGAAATGAGCCCAATATTGAATATTTTTGGATTTAATTATTTAATTATATATCATATGTACTACATAAAACGTATGAAACGTATGCATATGCTATTTTTTTTACCATAAAACATAAAACGTATTATGTAGTACATATGATATATAATACGTTTTATGTTTTATGGTAAAAAGAAAAATAACATATGCATACGTTTCATACGTTTTATGTAGTACATATGATATATAATTAAATAATTAAATCCAAAAATATTCAATATTGGGTTCATTTCAAAGGTTTCAAAGAGACGATTATAATGGTGTAACTTGTTAAAATTAAAACGTATTTTTTTAATGTATTTTAGTTTATATACGATTTTATGTGTTAATATGATGAAAATAAAAAATAGAAAAGTAAAAGGTATAAAGTAAAGTAACTAAATAATTATAGGGGTATAAAATGTAAATATATATCAAATATAACAATTCAATTAACAAACGCGGACCATACCCGCGTATATCCCCCAAGTCCGCGTTTTAGCCCCCAACTTTTCATTTTAGCACCAAACGTGGACCATACCCGCGTTTCTACTAACACGCGGACCCAAATAGTGCAAGTCCGCGTTTTTTTAAAAAACACGGCAAAAAACGCGGACATATGGGGTATTTTGGCAAAAATGACAAGATTTAGGGCATATTGGGCACTGGTTTTTCATGTTATGGTATTTTAATTAAACCTTGAATAAATACGTATTTACAACATCTGCAATGGGAGGTTTATAAACCTTACATGTGGGATGGACCGGTCCATCAAAAAATTGACACCATTGTGAGGCTGCTTACCTGGCAGACCGCTTCCTTTGCAGCGAGCGGTTCTTGCCTTTAACTTTAATTATTTTTATTTACTTAAATACTTTTTTTATTAGTTGGTTTAATTAATTAATAAATTAATTTGATAGTTTTTGTTAAATAAAATTAAATTAGTTCATCTATTATTAATTTCAATAAATTTTTATTGACGAAATTATGAGTAACAGTGGTTGTTTTTTATTCATACATTTTCGTTCATTTGTGTTCGTTCGTTTACGTTCGTTTTGCTCTTAATGAACGAACATAAACAAACACGAACAAACATATTTTCTTAACGAACAAACATAATCGAACAAACAAATTAATTTTGTAGTTTTTTATTATATAAACCATTACCGGTTCATGATTGAGAGTAAAATGTTTATAAAATGAGTAGAAAAGAAAAAACTGATGGGACAAAGAGAGAAAGTTGATTTAATAAAGTCATAAAGAAGTTCATGACTATAGATGTTCTTAGTATAAAAGCAATATAATCATAACAAAAGTAAAATAAAATTAATTAAAAAGTAAAAATTGAAATTTAAAATGTATATGACAAGGTTGACTGACTTTACAATAATCAAAACAATTAATATCAATGGTTGTTTGCTTTGGGTATTAATTTAATCAAGATCGAATAATCTAAAGCACCAAAAAGCTATTTAAATAAATTCCTCGTGACTCACTTGGTTATGTATGTCGGAGAGCGTTTAGCAACCTTCGTTGTTAAGTTTGTTGGTTTCAACAGACTTGAATATACATGCATATTCATACTGAATATAATATATATATATATATATATATATATATATATATATATATATATATATATAAATTTAGGTAAAAAACGGTTAAAACGAAAAAAAACTATATCGAGATGGATGTCATATCGAATAACACGAAATTCTCGTTTTTTTGGTGTACTTTGTTTGATTAAAATTTTAGTAATTTTTAAGATAATTTATTTTAAAGTTTAAGGGTGTAATTTTTTTTAATTAAAAAATAAAATAAAAAATCAAACAATGTAGACGTTGATTCAAATTTCCAATTTTGTTCATAATCACTTTTCAATTAATCTTATTATGTATTAACCATTGATTAGTTTTCTAAGTTTTGATCAATGGTTAAAATTTGTCCTCATGTGCCAATGAAAGATGAATTTTCATTTGAACCCACCCATATATATATATATATATATATATATATATAAGATTAATCAATATATATATATATATATATATATATATATATATATATATATAGGGTCAGGTTCACGTGAGACCAAGCTGTTTCCGTGAGACCGCGTGAGACCAAGCCTTAAAACATGAAACTTCACACCGAAACACTTTGAAGGTAAAAAACATTCGAACCTTCATAATGTAATCACACTATGAAGGTAAAAAAACCTAAACCAAGTTAAAAAAAATCAAATCTTCACAGATAAAAGACTGTGAAGATATATCCGAACCTTCACAGTGAAGACGTTGTGAAGGTAAAAAAAAACGAATATTCACAGCGAAAAACACCGTGAACGTAACATTTACGGTGTTTTCCCTATGAAAAGTTCGATTTTTTTTACATTCACAGTTTTTTGGTGTGAAGTTTCATACTTTAAAGCTTGGTCTCACCGGTCTCACGGAAACTGTTTGGTCTCACGCGAACTTAAGTCTATATATATATATATATATATATATATATATATATATATATATAAGTTTGCTACATCGTTTCCCTCGGTGCATATTCCTGCTTCCCATGAGTCCCTCTACCCCTAGCCTTCATGGCTTCACGCCGCCACCTACAGTCTTCGACCGATGACTGACTCGATCGCCGACTAGGTTAAAAAGAGGGTATACCTTATTGGATTTGAATTGAGGGCTTATGCCCAAAGGCGGAGCCAAGAATTTTGTCAATGGTGATCCTCTTTATAGATCGGAGAAGTTGATTCCAACACGACATTATTTAGACACTCATCGTTAGTTGGCTCTGACAAATCAATGATTGTTTTTCTCTTCATCAAATATTTATCCATACTAGTAAAATATCCCAACAATTTAACTACAACGTCAATCGTCAAATACCAAAACAATTGCAACATATAAATACTTCACGGTCTATGAACGAATTTGCAACAATTTAAAACTTTCAAACAAAATTACAAATTTCATATTGAAAAAGATGATCCAATAACATTCAACACATATATAAACAAACAATTTGGTAAACCTAAGTTATCTAACAATTTAAAAAAATATCAAGAATCACATATTAAAAAAGGAACACCTATTTGATAAACTTAAAAACCTATCAATTTATAGTAAACCATAAACAATGTGATACCAAACTCGAAGTCAAAAGAAATGACCATTACCGATCAAGCAATCATGGTCCAAGGATTTGGATAGAAGGGTAGGACAATTGTTACCGAAAGAATCGTGCGACTTGGACCGATTTGTACAAGGGAGGTGATAACACTTCAGAAATCAGAGTTGGACTCGATTTGAAAATTGGAACGTATGAGAAAAATGGAAACTCAGGTCATGGAGACTTGAGGTCAATCTTTGCGAAAGGGTGGTCCATGAATGTAAGTTAAGAGTAAATAAAATTTAGGCCTTAATTTTTAGAAGCCTGGGAGGCCTCTGGGCCGAAGCTGGCTCCTCCCCTACTTACTACTTATGATGGCATTACTCTACCACTGAGTTGAAATGGCTTGGTTGAGTGAATGTTCTATATTTAAATGCATATTTTCGATTTCAATTTTTTTGGTTTGGGGTTTTTGTTGATATGCACTCTAATTTATGCTTCCAAATTTGTGTCATAAAAAAAGTACATGATAATGTTACTGATGAAGATGCAATGACTCGTTTTTAAAAGATGAAAGCTCATAGAGAATAAATGTATAATTTAATTTCGTCTTATTTTTAATGACACGATACTTTTCACGTGCCCCTAGTGTAACAATCGTGCCCAAAGTGTAAAAGTTGGAAGTTCGGGGGCGTTGTGCTTAATGCTCCACGTCGGGGGGGGGGGGGGTAGTTGTAAATTTGTTATTAGAGGGTGTTGTTCTGATACCCTAGCCGCCTATCTTTCTCATTTTGGGGAGAAAAGCTAATATAATATTTCCACTAGAAACGGCCCCAAGTCTACAATCAAAAGAATAGGGTTGCCATTACAAACTATTACACAACTGAGTCAAAAAGAAAACTATTACAAGGAGTCTTCTAGCTCCTGGAATTATCTCACATCTTCTCCTTACCCTTATCTGTACTTGCTATCTTGCGATAACCTGAAACATAATTATAATTTTGAAAGAGCGAGAGTTAGACCAATGGTCTAGTGAGTCCCCTCCAAGCATTACTGTAACAGTTCAAATATTATTTAAAACATTTAAACAAAGCCTTACGCCTCACGAGCGTAACTCACTCTACTGATCAAACATTTATCATACTTTACGCTTCGCAAGCGTAACTCACACTACTGACCAACACTGCCGTCAAAGACGGTATGTCTGTCTCGTACTGCCTTATTTTGGGGACACACCCCAATGGCATAAACGGGCCACACTCCCCGGTACGAGCAGGCGGGTCACACTTCCCGACTTAGGTCAAAACTTCTGAATCAAATGTATGCATACATCTAATTAACAACATTATATAAAAAGCGTTTATATAAACATAACATGAATATTCCAACATAATTAAATAAACCTTTTCAATAAACCTTCTCAACTTTTGATAATATAAACGTGCAGTTCAGAAAACTCACATTTATCAAATAACTTTCGAAATCGTAAAAAATTTAGTTTGAAAGACTCACCTCAATCCTTCCTGCTTAAAGTCTGCTTCCTAAAGATTCACTACCTACGACAATACCGATAAATCGATAAGCCAAAATACAGATAACCCACTTTCTCACCTAATAAACATAAAAACATGTCACACTGTGCACCCCGGTCGAGACCACCCCGGTCCGGTCGACACCGGTCACAAAACACCGGTCGACACCAGTTACACCACACCGGTCCACACCGGGTCCGGTCAATATTCAACCAAACTCAGACGATTCCGAACTTCGTACAAAATACACAGATCCTTAAATCGATAAATTTTACGGTTACAAACTCAACAACTAGATCATTTACCGACTAAAACTCTTAGATGAGAGTATTAGGCTAGAATCATACCTTTATTTGCAAAGAAACTGATCGATCCTTTGATACCTAGTTTTTCTTTTCTCCCTGCTTTCGCTCTGCTCTCGCTCTCCTTAGTCGGTCACACAAAATTATCAGGAATGAATCCTGATAAAATCTTAAGGTTAATATATATATATATATAACCCAAGTTTCAATTAGCCCCCCTGAACTTTGGGTCTCGCTAAACTTTTCAACCAACTAACAAAATTAATAAAATTTTTGGACCCAGATATTACAATCTCCCCCCCCCCCCTTAAGAGAATTCCGTCCCCGGAATTCCATCGTTGAATAGATGGGGATACTGAGATCTTATGTCCGCCTCCACTTCCCATGTTGACTCTTGACCCCTGTGAAATTTCCACTCTACTTTCACCAATCTAATCTCTTTGTTTCTCAATTTTTTCACCTTGAGATCCGAAATTGCTACAGGTTCCTCAATATAACTTAATTTTTCATCCACTCGAATATCTTCTAAGGGAACTACTACATCTGCTTCTGTTGATCCAAACTCTCTCAGTGATTTGATAACGACCCTCTCCTATACTTAGTGAAAATTACGTTTTAGTATGTATTAGTGTTTCACCATCAGCGATCAGACTGAGTCTGTTCAGTTATCGCTGATAGTCTTTCTTGTAAACATTTCTATGTATTAATGTTTCACTATCAGTGATCAGACTGAGTCTGTTCAGTTATCACTGATAGTTCCTAAAGTAAACAACCAACGTAATCCCTGAAGACAAGTTTCGCGTCAACAGATGTTCATAGCTGAATCAAAGACGAAGCTGCTGAACAATGAGAAGTCTACTAGTGACCTGATGCGGATATCAGTGAAGCAAAGACAACTCTACCAATACGCGAAGGAACATGAGAAAAAGCTTCAGCGATAGCTGAACCTCTTTATCTCTGAACTTAGAGATACTCAGCAATCAAACGATCACAAAGCTTATGCCTCAAGTTTCCTTTTGTCTATCCTTGCACAACATAGTACGATATGTCAGAACGGACAAGTCTCTGCAAACATTCGTACAACAACTCTGTCCACTACACTGTTCATGACCCGGCCGAAAGCATGTCTCCCAAAAGTCAGACTCCCAAAGCCAATCTGTGAACGCCACGTGTAAAGTGCCCTGCCATGCATTTAATGCATAGGGTATAAATAGGAAGTTCACCCCTTCATCTGAAGGTGTGCTTCATCCTTGAACTCAAGATAGAAACCCTTGTTTTCTATATCCCTAATCCCCATTCTCTGAACTTCTTGTGCAATTATCTTAGTGTGTCTTTAGTTTGTTTAGATTGAGTCTGTCTTAATCTTATTCCGCAACAAACTAGTAAATTGTATTTTGATTCTTCAATAAACAATTTATTAAACTTTAAATTCTGTGTTTGTATTCAACCCCCCCTTCTACAAACTTGTTTAGCACCTACAAACTTGTATTCAGATCTTGCTGTATACTCTTCCTTGCTATTCTAAAATGGCATTAAACACAAACACAAACTACTATGATAATGGCTCACTTTCTAAACCTCCTCGATTTAGCAGAGATAACTTTTCTCTATGGAAAAATCGAATGATGCTATTTCTTGAAGGTGCGGATCCTACTATACCTGAATATATAGAAAATGGACCCTATGAACCTGTTAGAATTATAGCTGCGGTTCCCGCTACTGCCACCACTGAAGCTGTCCCTGAACGATATGTCGTTAAGGAAATAAGACAGTGGAGTGATGAAGATAAAAAGAAGGTAGGCATAGATGCAAGAGCAAAGACCATTATTTCAATGGCTCTGCCTGATGAAGTTTTCCATTCCATCATGCATCTGAAAACTTCTAAAGAAATGTGGGAAACCATATGTGTTCAATATGAGGGCACCACTGAAATCCAAGAGACTCGAAAGATTAACTTGGTAAGACAGTATGAAAGTTTCATCGCTGGTAAGAATGAATCTCTTTCTGATGTTCATCAGCGATTTAACTGCCTAATAATTGATCTAAGAACTGTTGGTAGGACCTATTCTAATTCTGAGGTCCTAACGAAATTCTTGGAATGTCTTCCTGAAAGCTGGGACAGTTATTCAATATGTCTTAAGCTGACAAAAGACTTACATACTCTCTCCTTAAGCACTCTGTATGGAATATTGCTCAACTATGAGCAATCAAATCTTCTGAAGAAGAATATTGTAAAAGATTCTAAAGACTCTAAAAGCACTCCTGTTGCTTTAGTCTCTTCAGAGATAATTCCATCTCAGCGATCTACTCTCACTATCACTGAGTTAGATTCTGAATCTGAGGATCTATCAGACCCTGATCTTTCAGAGTTTGATGAGTCCTTGGCACTCTTGACAAACTCTTTTAAGAGATTTGCAAGAAAGAGTAACTTCCGAAGAAGTAAACCTCTCTCTATTTCTGAAAAGCCAAAATCAACTCCGGTTGATAAGGCTACTGCCACTTGCTATAACTGCGAAAAGATTGGACATTTTGCTAGTGAGTGCAGGTCGAAAAAGGTCTTCAAACCTTCTACCTCAAGAAGATCCAGTGATGACAAATACCTTAAGCTGAAGAACAAATATCAAAAGCTGAAAAGTCATCAGCGAAAAGGTAAAGGTCTCATCGCTGAAGAAAACGACTGGGCTGAATCAGAAGAATCATCTTCTGATGAAGAAGAAGTCGCTAATCTTTGCCTCATGGCTGAGATTAAAGAAGAAGTGGAAGAACCATCTGAATCTTCTATGAGCTACATATCATCTCAGGTATCTATCTCTACAAATCCCTCTCTACCTGAAGCTGAGAGAAGTCGCGCTGTTGATGTACTGACGATTGACCTTTATAATGCCCTAAACGACAAAACTCAAGCTGAGAACAAAAATGTTCATTTAACTCAAGAGCTGGAGAAATGTCATGAAAAGATCAAAGAACTAAATCTTTTAGAAGAAAAGTTGAAAGATCAAGTCATTATAAATGAAATCATCAGTATTGAACGCGAACAAGCCATCGCTGCTTTAAAAACAGAAAAGGCTCATGTTGAAAAATGGTGCAAATCATCAACAAAAATCTCTGAGATAATAAATGCTCAAACCCCTGAAAGTGATAAAACCGGTCTTGGTTTTTGGACACCTCAGGATGAACCTAAGAAAGAGAGTTCCTCGCTTAAATTTGGAACCTTTGTCACCTCCTTCTTTGACACTTCTTACAATCAACTCTATCCCTGTTCTTCTTCAAATCCCATCCCTGAGGAGAAATCCAAAGACACTAAGTCTACGGATAAAGGAAAGTCCATTCTCCTTCCTCAGAAGGCAACCAGGAAAGCAAAGCTGAAAGTTCCTTCTAAACCTTCAGCTAAGCAATCCTCTAGCTCTGTGATAGAAATCTTTGATCTCTGTCCTCCAAAGCTGAAGATTGACCTTAAACCTTCGAGATCTGAAGGAATGAAAATTCCTCCCAGATCTCAAGAGAAAAGTCTTCTTGGACCTGGCCCTGCTCATCTTAAACTTGCAAAACCTTCTACTCCTGGTCCTAAAACCATTTTTAAATACAGAAAGTGTTATCACTGTGGTTTTACTGATCATATTGCAAGTAAATGTCCAACCGCCACTAAAGCTGATAAAATAGCTAAAGTGAAGAAAAATGCTTCTAAAGCTGAGAAGGTCACCAAGGTGAAAAATACCACTAAGGTTAAGAAATTAACCAAAGTGAAGACTATCACTGAAGCTGAATCTTCGTCAGCTGAGAATACTACTGAACTTATCTTATCCACTAACTCTGAAGGACCCATTGAAAAGTGGGTACCAAACAACGCTTAATCTTCCTTATGTGTGCAGGGATCAAAGGGCATCTGATATCTTGATAGTGGATGTTCTCGTCATATGACTGGACAAAAAGACCTGCTCACTGAATACAAGGAAGAAAAAGGTCCCTCTGTGACCTTTGGTGGAAATGGTAAAGGATTTACCCGAGGGTTTGGTGTCCTCAGCAATGGGACAACTACCTTTCGAAGAGTCGCTTACGTAGATGGACTGAAGCATAATCTTCTAAGCATCAGTCAGCTATGTGATAAAGACTATGAAGTACGCTTTACTAAGAAAGCATGTTCAGTGTTAAATGAGAAAGGAAAACTTGTTCTCAGTGGTCATCGCAGAGAAAATGTCTATGTAATAGATATGGACTCTACTATCACTGAAAACTTATGTTTTCTATCTAAAGCCTCTTCTGATATCAACTGGCTATGGCATAAAAGGCTCTCTCATCTAAACTTCAAAACACTGAATTCTCTCTCATCTAAGGAACTGGTTTCTGGTCTTCCTCAGCACTCATATGCTAAAGAATCTCTCTGCTCAGCATGTGAAAAAGGAAAACAAACAAAAGCTAGTTTCAAGTCGAAACAAGTTTCCTCAGTGACAAGTCCTCTTCAGCTCTTGCATATGGATTTATTTGGCCCTGTCAACATCCAATCAATAGCTGGAAAGAAATATACACTCGTCATTGTAGATGAATTTTCTCGCTACACCTGGGTTATCTTTCTTCGCTGTAAGAGTGATACTCCAGAAGAACTGATATCTTTTGTAAAAAAGATGGAAGTGCTGAACAATCTTACTGTTCGTTCAATAAGAAGTGATCATGGGACTGAATTCAAAAATAGTTCTCTGAACAATTTCTTTGAGAACAAGGGAATCTCTCACAATTTCTCTTCAGTAAGAACACCTCAGCAAAACGGAGTCTCTGAAAGAAGAAACAGAACGATCATAGAAGCTGCTAGATCAATGCTCAGCGATTCTTATCTCCCTACTCAATTTTGGGCTGAAGCTGTAAACACTGCATGTTTCACTCAAAACAGATCGCTGATAATAAAGCGATTTGGGAAGACAGCTTATGAACTTTTTGTTGGAAGAAAGCCTTCTATCAGTTTTCTTCATATCTTTGGTTGTCAGTGTTTTATCTTAAACAACAGAGATCAACTTGGAAAGTTCGACCCAAAAGCTGATGATGGAATATTTCTAGGATATTCCTCCATCTCCAAAGCCTACAGAGTCTTCAACAAGAGAAGACAAACCGTAGAAGAAACAATTCACGTCACTTTTGATGAAACTCGCTCAGCGAACTCAAAACCAATCGCTGACAATGAAGAGTTAAATGCTTGGATGCTTTCTCACTACAGAGAAACTGAACCTTTCTTTTCTAACCATCAGCATTCAGATCCTCCAGTCGCTGATGATGATCCAAACATTATACATCCTACCGCTGAATCCAACTCATGGGTTTCAGCTGAACCTTTAAACACACTCCTACCATCAAATCTGCCTTCGTCTGAAAACCTCTCCAGTGAATCTACTCAATAGTTGATCGCTGATGAACCTCAATCATCATCATCGATAAACATTCAAATTGTTGATCCCACCTCTGAGTTAAGCAATAATGCTCCTGCTCAGCGATGGACCAAAGATCACCCAATAGATCAAATTCTTGGTGATCCAGATGCAGGTATTCAGACACGACGAAGCTCAGGTAATATTTGTCTCTTTGTAAACTTTCTATCTTTAATAGAACCAAAGAAGACTGATGACGCCCTCAGAGATCCAAACTGGGTCAGTGCTATGCAAGAAGAGCTGACTGAGTTTTCTCGAAACAAAGTTTGGAATCTCATTCCTAGACCATCCGATAAAACTGTAATAGGCACCAAATGGGTGTTTAGAAACAAGTTGGATGAACATGGAACTGTAACCCGCAACAAGGCTCGACTTGTTGCTCAGGGATACAGACAAGAGGAAGGCATAGACTATGATGAAACCTTTGCCCCTGTGGCCAGGCTCGAAGCAATTCGACTATTCTTAGCTTATGCAGTCTATAAAGACTTCATCGTCTATCAAATGGACGTAAAATCAGCTTTTCTAAATGGAAAGCTGAATGAAGAAGTCTATGTAGAACAACCACCAGGGTTCTATGACCCTAAGCATCCAAATTATGTTTATAAATTGGATAAGACTCTCTATGGTCTAAAACATGCCCCTCGTGCTTGGTATGACACTCTCTCATCTTTTCTTATCTCTGAAAATTTTGAACGTGGCAAGATTGATAACACGTTATTTTTCAGAAAGATAAAAGGTCATATAATTCTTGTACAAATATATGTCGATGACATAATATTTGGTTCTACTAACCCATCTCTGTGTACTCGCTTCGCTGAAAGAATGAAGAAAGAATATAAAATGAGTATGATGGGTGAGCTGACATACTTTCTTGGTCTTCAGATTAAACCATCTGACAAAGGTACGTTTATCAACCAAGGCAAGTATGTTAAAGATATGCTGAAGAAGTTTGATCTTACTCAAGCTTCAGCGATGAAAACTCCTATGGCACCACCCCTGACACTTAACAAAGATCCTTCTGGAAAACCTGTTAATGTCACTGCCTATAGAGGAATGATAGGCTCTCTGTTGTATCTCACAGCAAGCCGACCTGACATCATGTACTCTACATGTTTATGTGCACGCTATCAATCTGAACCCAAGGAATCCCATCTGATCGCTGTAAAGCGAATTTTCAGATATCTGAAAGGAACTCCTAACCTCGGTCTTTGGTATCCCAAAGACTCAGGGTTCGATCTAATTGGTTATTCTGATAGTGATTTTGCAGGATGTAAACTTGACAGAAAGAGTACCACTGGTGGATGTCAACTCTTGGGAGGAAAGCTGGTAAGTTGGACAAGCAAGAAGCAAAATTCTGTGTCCACTTCCACAGCTGAAGCTGAATACGTAGCCGCTGGAAGCTGTTGTTCTCAAATCTTATGGATGAGAAATCAACTATTAGATTATGACCTTCAGCTGTCAAAAATTCCTATCTATTGCGACAGCACTAGTGCTATCGCTATAGCAAATAATCCAGTGCTACATTCAAAGACAAAACACATAGAGATCAGATATCACTTTATCAGAGATCATGTGATGAATGGTGATATTGAACTTCACTTTATCCCTACTGACTTTCAGCTTGCTGATATATTCACCAAACCTCTTGATGAGACAAGGTTCAACTTTCTCATCAGTGAGCTTGGAATGCTGAATCTTGAAGAATAACTCTTCAGCATTCATGCATTGTGTCAGCAATCAAAAGTTTCTTTTCATCATTCTCTGATAAGTACTCTGACTCTCAGGTATGATTTCTCAATCCCTACAACTGAATCTTCATTCAGTTATATAAAACTTAATCACTGAATTTTTATTCAAATGATTAAAAGCTTTTTGAAATTAAATTTATCACTGATATTTATATTCAGTGATCCTTTTAAAAGAAAATCTATCCCTATCTTTTCATCAGGGATACTTTCAAAAAGAAAATTCTATCGCTGATTTATCTTCAGTGATAAATTCAAAACGGACAAATGAACAGTCTCTTTCTTAACTATGACGTCATTTGAACCGACAATCCACGACATGCCTTTTTCTGACACGTTCGTCCGTTGTTCTTCTATCCAATCACCTTCGAGGGACGTGTCCATGTCATGATGTGCATTTGTTTTCCCGCTTCTCTCACACTCTCTCTCCTCCTTCTCACATATAAAAGGAATGCTTTTTCCATTTTATCAATTTACGCTTTCTGGAAATACTTTCTAAGCAAGAATACTCTCTCAAGTATTTTAACATTCTCAAGCTTTCTGCATCATCCTCTTCCAGATCAACAGGTTATTCTTGACTTCTTACCTTAAATCTTTTCACATAAACCCCATTTATGGGTTTATAAAACTTAAATCTCATAAAATCATTTTTTTGATTTTATTCTTTAAAAACCATTTTATTCTTTATTCAAAATCAATGGTTTTTCTTCTTATTCTTGAATCTTGTTCTAAGATAAACTGTTTTTCTCTAAAAATATGTTGATTTTCTATGTTTCTTTCCCCAAATAGAAACTAGCAAATCTTCTTTATTTTTACGACTAAACCTTTCTTTTACTCGTTTATCTACTCAAACAGAATGACTCAATCTGCACTTATCGCCTCAAAGAATGTCAAGTTCGCCATTTCTGACTCAGAGCTCCCAAAGAACAATCATCTTGCTCGCCTCGAGTTTGATGGTATCAAGTACCCACATCTGGTGGAAGCTGCACAATTCCTAAGGCAATCCTGCATTGCCTATGCCATCACTGTGGATCCAACACCTTCGAAAGCTCTACTCCAGCAATTCTGGTTTACCGCTGAAGAAACCTCTCTCACCAACAAGAAGGGTGAACAGGTTCCTGCTATATCCTTCAGCACTCAACTAGGCTCAGGGATGATGACTGCCCTAGGCCTGAGGAAAGCCCTGCGTTTCCCCGACAAATCCAGGAATGGATTCGACGCCCTGCCAACTGACGCTGAACTCATCCAATTCCTGGATGCCATGGAATATGCTTGGGAACCCAAACCAAGATCTACAATTCCCAACAAGAAGCTGACTCTTGTGAAGAAGGCACTGATGCCTTCCCAGCTCAACTACGTCTTCTCACACATCATTCAGTGTATGAGTGGGAAGAGTGGGTCACTGGACCAAGCTAGCAAGGTTCAGGTCCAGATGGCTTACTCAGTGATCACTGGACGTAACTTCGACTACGCAACAGCTATCTTTGATGACCTTAAGTCAAAGATAGAGAAGACCGAGAGGGATCCCAAGATCCCCTACGTACGCTTCATCTGCGCGTACCTGAAGTTTCTCTACCCTACCACTTACCCCACCAACTCGGATGCTTCTTTTCCAAAAGTGGGTCAGAGATCACTGGAGGTCAAGACACTCCCCAACGAGGTAAGTCTCTCTCAACTTCGCTCTCGTCTCTCTCTCCTCACTTCTTCGTCTTCAGCGGCCACGCAGGAGGTTCCTTCTTCTGCTATCCCTGCCGCTACCCCTTCCAAACGACCATCAACTGGCTCCCTTGGTCCTTCAAAGAAGGCCAAGGTAACCAAGGAGAAAGCTACTTCTAGCTCAATACCTAAGGATGTTTCTCTACAAACTTCCTTAGATGATTTCGTGGGTCTCTCCTCCACATCCTCAGCTCAAACCACTACAACCGTGCCAGCGATCTCGGTCGCTGTCACAACAACAGTGACAAAACCTGCGGTAACTACCTCTATCCCTACATCTTCTATCCCCATCTCTAGTCCTCCTATTTCTTTGGTCTCTACCACTCCTCAGCTTGGACCAATAGGACCTGAACATCATTCTTTTGAGGAATCTTTACAATTCTACAAAATGTTTGATAATTCAGGTAATCCTATAACCTTATACACTTCTCCCAACTCACCATATAAGCCTGGTTCTGAAACATTAACTTATCTTTCAGGTCCTAGTTTGGCGACTGTTGACACCAATGTCAACAATTTGAGTTCAAAGGTGGATTCTCTTTCTGCTTCTCTCAACAACACCACCAGCGCTGTTCAAACAGCTGGTGATGCATTGAAGACGCTGACTACCACCTGCGCCTCCAAAGCTGATATTTCTCACATCGCTACTCTTCAGGCAGCGATTGTCACAGTCAGGGAAGAATCCAAGCAGCAGTATGATGACCTGTCTGGAAAGATTGATACCTGCACTGCGACTCTTCAGCAAATCCTTGATAAGCTGAATGAACCAGCTCCAGCTCCTGCTCCATCATTTACAGAAGATGATCGTTCAGCCCTGACCATAGCTCTGGAATTTATTCACCTAGCTACGTCCGACATCCCTGCACTTGAAGGACGAATCACAGGTCTGGAGGCTGAAGTCCAGAAGCTGGCTACTGCAATAACATCTCCACAAGATCTCTCCCTTGTTGATAATGACAAAGAGGGGGAGAAGATAGCTGAAGAAAATACGGATGCTGAAGTTATTGCTGAACCACCGAAGGAAACTCCCTCTCAGGTTGAGGGGGAGATAGTTGCTGATAAAGCCCCTCCCACCATCGCTGAAATAGTCGATGATGAAGAGGAGGATGAAGATGATGATGAAGACCTTGATCTTGAAGATCAAGTGGATGACTCTCATCAAGATGATGATGATGACGATGAGGAAGATCCATCTCTCTGGTGTTCTTCAGCCGTCACATCATCAGTGATAGCTTCGAAAGAAGTTATCCAAGCAGGGGGGAGACAAGGATCATCTTCAGGAACCCCTTCCCAAAGCAAAGGTGTATCTGCTAAGGAAACCCTGATGATGATCTCACTACCTGAGGAGAATCCTTCTCAGGTATGCCTTACTCTTGTTCCCTTATCTTTCTATAAAAATCCTACCCCTGTTTCTTTCTAGCCTTTATCTCTCTTCTTTCCTTAAAAATAATCTAACTCCTTTTTCATTTTCTGACCAGATAGTTCTCTCCGAACTACAAATAATCCCAGCTGCAATCGCTGAAGAAATAATCCCAATCTCTATCACTGAGATTGATGATGATGAAGAAGAAGATTCCCTGGTCCATCCAGGAAGGCCCTCTAAACCATCTCATGGGGCAGAGGAAGAGATAAAGAAAAGAGCTGAAATGATCACTCAACTAGAAAGTCAACGGCTGAAAGTCCCTCTTCAAACATCCTCAGAGCTCGACTTCCTCACTAAAGCTGAACGAGAAGAATCTGCCAAAGCTGAGAAGCTGATCGCTGAATGCAGACGAGATGCCCAACTCGCTTTAAAGATTCAATCTTCTCAAGTCAAGGACAAGAAGCTGAAAAGAAAGCCTGTGGAAGTTCAAGCTGCACTACTGAAAGAAATTGAAGAGGAACGATCCAAAGAACAAGAGATCAACGATAAGTCCATTGAATGGTGCAAACAGAAGATGGATTATCGCTCTGATCTTCTTCCAATATCAACCGTGACTATCTCTGGTCGCAAGAAGAAGGATCAACTATCAGTGACCATGGAGATCACCAGAGAGGATGGAACTCAGAAAGCCATGTACGTTTCCAAACTTGAAGGTTTCGGGTTTACAGAGTGGATAGAATTCTGGGATGCGCTGAAGAAATCAAAATCTACATACAGAGGCTACGTTGAAGGACTTCTTAAAGCTCTCATCAACAGAGTCACTTCTGTACTGAACCTGCCATCTCCTATCCCTCCCAATCCCAAGAAACTCAAAAGAAAAATCGGGTCCTCCTCCTCTGAAGACGTCGCCATCATCAGGAATGAAACTTCTATCAAATTTTCAAGAGATGCACTGTTTGGTCCTCCTCCTGATCTTTCAGTTCTAGACTTATCTCTGCCTCCTGGTGGTCCTTTCCAAGCTGGTCAAGTAATTGATCATCCTTATGGAATATTCTTCAGAGATGATGATGAGGAACTCAGATTTCAAAGAGTCTCTGAGATTCCTATCTGTCCTCTGAATCATCTCAAGGATCTACTATGCTTATGGTGTGACTTCTTCCCTGCTGCTGAGAAAATCAAAGAAATCATCAGCCAAGAATCTTTGGAACGAAGACAGAAAGGAGAAGAAATACCTGAGTATATGATAAATCCTCCTAAATCTTCTTATAGCTGATAGATTAGTTTTATCTTCTGTAATCTATTAGTTGTACTTACAGTAGTTAGTAATTTACTTGTAATTTTCATTCCTTGTAATTCTATTCCTGAATTAATGAAATTTCAGTAAAGTACTTAACTTCATCAGTGCTGTAAAAGATCCCTCAAAATAGTAATTGGGACATGTATGTTACGAGTCCTGATTATTCCATCATTTTGAATCATAAAGTAATTTTCTTCAGTTACTTTGTCATTATCAAATAGGGGGAGATTGTTGATCCAAACTCTCTCAGTGATTTGATAACGACCCTCTCCTATACTTAGTGAAAATTACGTTTTAGTATGTATTAGTGTTTCACCATCAGCGATCAGACTGAGTCTGTTCAGTTATCGCTGATAGTCTTTCTTGTAAACATTTCTATGTATTAATGTTTCACTATCAGTGATCAGACTGAGTCTGTTCAGTTATCACTGATAGTTCCTAAAGTAAACAACCAACGTAATCCCTGAAGACAAGTTTCGCGTCAACAGATGTTCATAGCTGAATCAAAGACGAAGCTGCTGAACAATGAGAAGTCTACTAGTGACCTGATGCGGATATCAGTGAAGCAAAGACAACTCTACCAATACGCGAAGGAACATGAGAAAAAGCTTCAGCGATAGCTGAACCTCTTTATCTCTGAACTTAGAGATACTCAGCAATCAAACGATCACAAAGCTTATGCCTCAAGTTTCCTTTTGTCTATCCTTGCACAACATAGTACGATATGTCAGAACGGACAAGTCTCTGCAAACATTCGTACAACAACTCTGTCCACTACACTGTTCATGACCCGGCCGAAAGCATGTCTCCCAAAAGTCAGACTCCCAAAGCCAATCTGTGAACGCCACGTGTAAAGTGCCCTGCCATGCATTTAATGCATAGGGTATAAATAGGAAGTTCACCCCTTCATCTGAAGGTGTGCTTCATCCTTGAACTCAAGATAGAAACCCTTGTTTTCTATATCCCTAATCCCCATTCTCTGAACTTCTTGTGCAATTATCTTAGTGTGTCTTTAGTTTGTTTAGATTGAGTCTGTCTTAATCTTATTCCGCAACAAACTAGTAAATTGTATTTTGATTCTTCAATAAACAATTTATTAAACTTTAAATTCTGTGTTTGTATTCAACCCCCCCTTCTACAAACTTGTTTAGCACCTTCGGGACCAACAGCTTCTGTTAAACACTTTTTCAAATTTGACACATGAAATGTGGGGTGAATCCTACGCAAAATTTCTGGTAGATCAAGTTCGTTGGCCACCTCACCAACACGTCCCGTGATGGTAAATGGTCCAATAAACATTGGTCTCAATTTTCCTTTATTTCCGAAGCGGACTACCCCTTTCCAGGGCGAGACTGTCAACATTACTTTGTCTCCTACCTGAAACTCTATCGGTTTCCTCCGCTTATCTGCGTACATTTTCTGACGATCTTGAGCTATCTTTAATCTTTCTCGAATCTGGTTGACCTTATCGGCTGTCACCTGCACGATTTCCGGTCCCGCTAGCTGTCTTTCACCCACCTCATTCCAACATAATGGTGTTCTACATTTACGTCCATACAATGCTTCGAACGGGGCCGCTCGAATGCTAGCATGATAACTATTGTTGTAAGAAAATTCAATCAACGACAAATGAATTTCCCACGAACCCTTGAAATCAATGACACATGCTCGAAACATGTCTTCTAACGTCTGAATAGTTCTCTCACTCTGGCCATCGGTTTGTGGGTGATAGGCCGTACTCAACTTGAGTTGCGAGCCTAACTCCCTTTGTAGACTTTTCCAAAAAGCTGACGTAAAACGAGCATCCCTGTCTGACACAATTGACGACAGTAATCCATGTCTGGTTACTATCTCTTCTATGTACAATCGAGCCAATTTCTCTAGTGGATACGTCTCCTTGATCGGTAGGAAGTGGGTTGACTTTGTGAGTCGACCCACTATCACCCAAATGGCATCGTGCCCCTTAGGTGATCGCGGTAACCCGGTAACAAGATCCATCGTAATCTCATCCCACTTCCAAACTGGAATTTCTAACGATTGAAGCTTCCCGTAAGGTCTCTGGTGCTCTGCTTTAACTTTCAAACATGTCAGACATCGCTCGACAAAGTGAGCAATATCTTTCTTTAAACCCGACCACCAATAGCTTTGCTTCAGATCTCGATACATCTTGTTGGTTCCCGGATGCACTGAGTAACGTGCCTTATGCGCTTCTTCCAATATTTTATTTCGTAGTTCTCCTACTTTTGGAATCCACACTCTCTTATTGAAGCACTTTACTCCGCGATTATGGACAACTAATGAATTAACAATTCCAACTATTCTCTCACTCTTCCAGTTTTCCTTTGACGCCGCTTCTTCTTGGTACTTTATGACTTCTTCTAAGAAATTGGAAACGACATCGACTCGATAGGCCACCGCTTTTGTTGTTTCTCCACGTTCCTTACGACTTAGAGCATCCACCACTACATTGGCCTTGCCCGGATGGTTCAGGATATCACAGTCGTAATCGCTCAATAACTCCATCCACCTACGTTGCCTCATATTGAGCTCCCTCTGGTTGAAGAGATGTTGAAGACTCTTGTGATCCGTGTAAATTTGACACTTGATCCCGTACAGATAATGCCTCCAAATCTTCAAAGCGAAGACTACTGCTGCCAACTCTAAATCATGCGTTGGGTAATTCTTTTCATGCTTTTTCAACTAACGAGATGCATACGCAATCACCTTGCCTTCTTGCATTAACACACACCCTAAACCCAAATTTGAAGCATCGCTATAGATTACGAATCCTTCCGTTCCGTTAGGTAGGGATGATAACTGCGTTATCTGACGGGTTTTCACCTTCCGAATCATAAGTTTACGGCTCGTCTTGAAACAATAATTGGTATTTCGGACTAATATTTTGAGCAAGTGTTGTGCAGACATACAAGATATCAAGTGGAAGAAAAAAGGCTTATTTATACTCCATTTGAACGTCCCGGTTGAAGACGATATCGAACCAAGTGAACGAGTGAAGAAAAAAAAACGAAAATCATAACCTCAGCTATTGTGCCAGGCGATTGTGACATGTGTCACTATCGCTGGCACAATCGCCCAAGATGTACCGCAGGCATGTTAAGCCTGGCGATTGTGACATTGTCACAATCGCGGGCACTATCGCGGTCGTGGTCTCCGGGTATAAAAAGCTGCAGAAAGTTAATGTTTAGGGTTATCTCGGGATTGTTGGAGGCTAGACCCTAGGGGAGCTGTTCTAAACGGTTTTCAGAGCAGAATAGAAGACTTTTACTGATTGGGAGGATGGAAACAACTTTTGGAGCTAAAAATTGGTAGTGTGTATCAATCATTGAGGGAGTTTTATCATTATACTTGTATTTTGTTGAGAAACAATGTGTTCGGGTGCTGTCATCTTCTTCTCTATGGTTTTATTTGTTATTAGTAACATGAACTAAACCTTATGAGGTTGGGGGAAGGATGAATTTTGGTTTTATACTGTTAGATATATGATTATTGCATTTTATTGAGTTAATACACTTGTTGGTTGAAGTTTGTCTATCTTGTTCTTATTGCTTTTGAGATTGACCATCTTATTCATCTTTTGGTTGTATTTCCTCTTGAGAAATTGGTTTTATAACTTGATAAAAGTTAGATAAACCTAGGGTGAGATATTGGATAGAGATATACCAAGTAAACCCTAAGTTGTGTTTGTGATTCTTATGCTTAATGAGTTGAATGTTTATGTGTATTGGTTGAGAGACTTCAATATATATTGCATGATACATTCTTGCTATTGCTCGAGAGAGAGTAGTGAGTATATTTGGAATTGCTAAATTTAACCTTGTGTATTGAGTCATTTGAATGTGTGTTATTTATTTGTTGGTGTAATCCAATTGAAATCCGACCCCTAGCCTTTCCCTTGTCATATAAGTATTCTTCTTGTGGTGCTTGAATCAATTGTTGAATTGTATTTTGTGCTTGCTTCCATTGTCTCTTGATAAGTAGTTAATTAATCATCCTCAAACCAAATTTACCAGCAGTTCAGTTAGTATTTGTGGTACTTAAACTCGTAGTTCCTTGGATCGATACTCGTACTTAGTACGTATTACTTGATTGACACCGTACACTTGCGGTAGATTTGGAGGGTTGCATAAACCGTCTATCAAGTTTTTGGCGCCGTTGCCGGGGAACTATTGTAGTGTTAATATCACTACCGGTTATAGCGCTGCTAGATTGGACATTATTCTTTAATTCCATTATTTTTACTTACTATTCTTTGGGTTGTTTTCAGGCACTCACTCTAGTGCATGCCAAGGAGACGTAACCGAGGAAGAGCGATATTGCCCTTGGATCCGGAAATCGAACGCACAATTCGATTAAGGAGAAGAGAGCAAGAACAAGAACACGTGATGGCGAACAATCAAGCTTTAAGAGATTTCTCGTGTCCCACTTATGATGGCTCACAACAGGGCATTCAAGCTCCGAATGTGGAGGCTAACAACTTCGAAATCAAGCCGGCCATCATAAGCATGATCAAGCAAGAACAGTTTGGGGGGCTACCTCATGAAGACCCGGTTGGTCATCTTGAAAGATACAGTGATATCCTCAACACTTTCAAGATGAACGGAGTCCCACCGGAGGCCATTCGTCTTAGGCTCTTCACATTTTCCTTGTGTGATCGGGCCAAGTCGTGGCAAAGAAGTATCCCCGCCGGACAGATCACCACATGGGACCAACTTGTGAAGGCCTTTGTATCAAAGTTTTTCCCTCCCGTTCGTACTGCAAGATTGCGAGCAGAAATTACGCAGTTTAAGCAATTGGACCAAGAATCACTCTATGATGCTTGGGAAAGATACAGGGAATTGCTCAGAAAGTGCCCCCACCATGGTCTTCAACCATGGCTGATCATTGAAATGTTCTACAATGCCCTCAACCCGAACTTCAAAGCCACTGTTGATTCTGCAGCAGGGGGATCTCTCATGTCAAAGTCTTATGATGACGCTTATGCTTTGATATGTGAAATGGCCGACAACAACTATCAATGGCATTCCGAAAGGAGTAGCCAACTAAGAAGGCCAACTGGATCTAGCTCACAAGATTCATCAGAGATCTCTTCTTTGAAAGCCCAAATCTCTGGGCTAACAAACCAACTAAAGAACATGGCGGTGAAGGCAGTTGGCAATGCAGCTTGTCAGATATGTGGAGATTCTCACTCTACCGAAGAATGCCACATTGTGACTTCATTGGATGCAAACGATGTGGAGCAAGTGAACTACATGCAAAACCAACCCAACCGACAACCCAACAACCCTTTCTCAAATACATATAATCCGGGTTGGAGGAATCACCCTAACTTCTCTTGGTCAAATCAACAAAACCAAGGGGATCAATATAGGGGTGATATGGGTCGGTCACAACAACATCAACAACAACAAGCTCAAGCCCAACATCAATATTCTTCTTCATCCCGGAATTTCAAACCCCCCGGTTTCAATCATCAAGGAAACCAAAACATGAGAAACGATGGGGAGGGAACTTCAAGCGAAAAGAAGTCGGGGTTGGAGGAAATGATGATGCAATATTTATCAAAGATGGATACGGTGATCGGTGAACAAGGTGCAACTATCAAAGCGGTCATCCAAGGTAATGAGCAAAATGCGGCCACAATTAAAGCGGTGGTGCAAAGCAATGAAAAAAATACCATTGCCATTCGGAATCTCGAAAGGCAATTTGGTCAATTCGCGGATGCACACTCTTCAAGGAACCAAGGCAATTTACCTAGTCAAACCGAGCCAAATCCACGAGAACATTGCAAGGCCGTTACTCTTAGAAGTGGGAAGCCGTTGATTAAGGATCCAACTAGAGACGACATGGACTCCGAGGAGAAAGAAGCGCCAATCACTCAAGAGCCGGAACTTATTGAAGTTGAGGTTGGAGATGTTGTTGAAACACCCAAGAGGGCACAAGAGGCACCATCGTCATCCAAACCGATTGTGAAGGCATACAAACCATCAATACCATTTCCCAACCGACTTAAGGAATACAAGGACCAACAACAATTCGCTAAATTCTTGGAGGTCTTTAAAAAGTTACAAATCAATATTCCCTTCGCGGATGCATTAGCTCAAATGCCTTCTTATGCAAAGTTCTTGAAGGACATTTTGTCCAACAAGAGAAAGATTGAAGAGCATGCCACCGTCGCACTCACTGAAGAATGTAGTGCCATCATCCAAAACAAGCTTCCACCCAAGCTTAAGGATCCAGGGAGTTTTACTATTCCTATTCATATTGGTGATTTTGAGTTTGGTAAAGCTTTATGTGATTTAGGTGCAAGTATTAATCTTATGCCTTTATCTATTTTCAGGAAGCTTGGTCTTGGTGAAATCAAGTCGACAAGGGTCACATTGCAATTGGCGGACCGTTCCATCAAACACCCACATGGTATCATTGAAGATGTCCTAACTAAAGTCGGGAAATTCTACTTCCCCGTTGACTTTGTTGTTTTGGACATGGAAGAGGACGTCGATGTACCTCTAATTCTTGGAAGGCCCTTCTTAGCAACCGGAGGCGCATTGATTGACGTCCAAGGTGGAAAATTGACCTTACGGGTGGGAGATGAAGAGGCCGTTTTCAATTTATTCAATTGTACCCGAAGCAAACATGATGTGAACGCTTGTTTTAGCGTGGACGTTGTTGACCGAGTGGTACAAGAGGCATTTGAGAGAAAAGCGACTGATGATGAAATGGGAAATGTGTTAATGAATAGCTGTTACGAAGGAGAAAGCGATGAAGACGAAGGTGTGGAATGCGTGATGCAATTGGAGGCCACACCTTTCCGAAAATTCTCAAGGCACCAACAGTTTGAAGAGTTGGGACCTAAAAATGTCAAACCCCAACCGTCGGCAGAAGTACCTCCGCAACTAGAGCTCAAGCCATTACCGTCTCATTTAGAGTACGCTTACTTAGGGTCAAATTCTACATTGCCCGTGATAATTTCATCACAACTAAGTAAGTTGGAAAAAGAAAAGTTGCTTCGAGTTTTGAGGGAGCACCAATCCGCCATCGGGTGGACAATTGCCGATTTGAAGGGGTTAAGCCCTTCCTTTTGCATGCACCGGATAAAGATGGAGGATGGATATAGACCATCCGTTGAGCACCAACGAAGATTGAACCCTAATATGAAAGAGGTGGTGAGGAAGGAGGTGATGAAACTTCTTGATGCAGGGATTATATACTCAATTTCTGATAGTCCTTGGACTAGCCCCGTTCAAGTAGTCCCAATGAAATGTGGGGTAACTGTGGTAAAGAATGAGAAGAATGAATTGATTCCAACAAGAACGGTTACCGGTTGGAGAGTTTGCATTGACTATCGCAAACTTAACAACACCACAAGAAAAGATCACTTCCCCTTGCCGTTTATTGACCAAATGTTGGAGAGATTATCCGGGCACGCTTATTATTGTTTTCTTGACAGGTATTCGGGTTATAACCAAATCCCGATTGCCCCCGAAGATCAAGAAAAGACGACGTTTACATGCCCATACGGTACTTTTGCCTATCGTCGTATGCCCTTCGGATTATGCAACGCACCCGCCACATTTCAACGTTGCATGATGGCTATCTTCTCCGACATGATAGAAAAGACGATGGAGATATTCATGGATGACTTCTCTATTTTTGGGGACTCGTACGACGCTTGTCTAGCAAATCTCAAGATGGTCCTCAAGAGATGTCAAGACACCGACTTAGTCTTGAATTGGGAGAAATGTCACTTCATGGTGACGGAAGGAATTATATTGGGCCACAAGGTGTCCGCCATGGGTATCGAAGTCGATAAGGCAAAGATTGAAGTGATTGATAAACTTCCATATCCGACTTCTGTAAAAGGGATTCGTAGCTTCTTGGGTCATGCGGGGTTCTATCGTCGTTTCATCAAAGATTTTTCTAAGATTGCCAAGCCCCTCTCCGAGTTACTCTTCAAGGATGCAAAGTTTGAGTTCACGGAAAGCTGTGAAGTAGCCTACGATAGGCTCAAGAAAGAACTCACATCCGCACCAATTCTCACCGCACCAGATTGGACCTTACCCTTCGAAGTCATGTGTGATGCTAGTGACTTAGCCGTGGGGGCTGTTTTGGGCCAACGGAAGGATAAGAAACTCCATGCAATATACTATGCTAGCAAAACCTTGGACGCGACACAAGTCAATTATGCCACCACTGAAAAGGAATTGCTAGTCGTAGTGTTTGCATGTGAAAATTTTAGATCATATCTTGTTGGGTCTAAAATCATTATTTACACTGATCATTCCGCTTTAAAATATCTTATGTCAAAGAAAGATGCAAAACCAAGATTAATCCGTTGGATTTTACTTTTGCAGGAATTTGACATTGAGATAGTGGACATGAAGGGGACGGAGAATCTTGTCGCGGATCATTTGTCAAGATTGGAAGGATTGGAGAGAGAAGATGTGGTTCCCATAAACGAATACTTTCCAGATGAGCGTCTGTATGCCATTGGGGTATCCGACCCATGGTATGCGGACGTGGTAAACTTCTTGGCGAGCGATGTAGCTCCTCACGGCTTAAGCTCACATCAGAGGCGCAAGTTCTTTGCTGATGTGAAGCGCTATTTTTGGGAGGAGCCATATCTTTACAAACATTGTGGGGATGGTATGATTAGACGTTGTGTGCCAGGCGAAGAACAACTCAATGTGCTCAAGCATTGTCACTCTCTCGAGTGTGGCGGTCACTTCAGCACCGATCGCACCGCGTCTAAAGTCTTACAATCCGGATTCTACTGGCCCTCTTTGTTCAAAGATACCCGGAACTTCATTGCCTCTTGTGATAGATATCAACGAGTCGGGAATATCTCCAAAAGAAACGAAATGCCCATGAAAACCTTCATGGAAGTGGAGATATTTGACGTTTGGGGCATAGACTTCATGGGTCCATTCCCGCCGTCCTATAAAAACGAATATATTCTAGTGGCGATGGATTATGTATCTAAGTGGGTCGAAGCAATTGCGTCCCCAAGAAACGACTCAAAGGTTGTTATCAACTTTCTGCGTAAGCACATCTTTTCACGGTTTGGCGTTCCGCGTGCATTGGTGAGTGACGGTGGAAGTCACTTTTGCAACCGATATTTGAATACCGTACTTAAAAGTACTCTGTCACTCACCGGGTCACCACACCCTATCATCCCCAAGCCAATGGGTTGGCCGAAGTATCTAACCGAGAGCTTAAACAAATTTTGGAAAAGACGGTTAGTGCTTCTAGAAAGGATTGGTCGGCAAGGCTTGATGACGCACTGTGGGCGTACCGTACAGCATTCAAAACGCCCATAGGTATGTCGCCATACCGATTAGTCTTTGGCAAATCATGTCACTTACCGGTGGAACTGGAGCACCGCGCATATTGGGCAATCAAGACCCTTAATTTTGAGTTAGATGCAGCGGGGAAGAAGCGAACTTTGCAACTTAATGAGCTCGACGAAATTCGTCTAGATGCGTACGAAAGTGCACGCATCTACAAGGAGTGGACAAAACGTTTTCATGATAAATTCATCATGAACCAAACGTTCCATGAAGGTCAAAAAGTGCTTTTGTTCAACTCTCGTCTTCGGATATTTCCCGGTAAGCTGAAATCACGATGGTCCGGTCCGTTCGTTGTGGTTAAAGTCCATTCATACGGGGCCATCGAGCTAAAGGGTGATGATGGGGAGATTTTCAAAGTAAATGGCCAAAGGTTAAAGCCATATCTGGAAGGCGAACCAATGCAAGGCAAGGACTCCGTATTGCTCTCTACACCAACTTGAAGATCGTCAAGGTCGTGCCACGACCCTAAATAAGGCGCTGGGTGGGAGGCAACCCACCAAGGTTAGTTGTATTTTTTGTCCATAATAGCGTTTTTGAGTTTGGCAATGTGTTTTCTCATGAAAACCAGCCAAAATACCCCATTTTGTGGTCACAAGCCATTGTGACAGCAAGTTGGCACACCTCACAGTTTTTTTTTGTTGTTGTTCTCAGTACCATTTCGGTGATTGTGCCGGCGATAATGCCATGGCACAATCGCCCATGTCACTATCGCCAAGAAAATCGACCCTCGGTACCATTTAGGCGATTGTGACCGCGATAGTGCCCTGTCACAATCGCCTGTGTCACAATCGCCTCAGAACACACCCTCTCGGTACACTTTAGGCGATTATGCCCCGCGATAGTGCCAAAGGCATAATCGACTGGCACTATCGCCGTCGCGAAAATCAGGTTTTAAAACCCTTGGCCGAAATCAGAAACACACGCACACACATAGAGCAGTTCAAGGGCAATTTTTTTTGACTCATCTCTCGGGCGATTTTGGGTGATTTCACTCCCTACCTCTGCATTCTCGAATCCTCTTCCAATTTTTGGTTGATTCCTTGTTATACTTCACCTCCCAAGTAAGATTTCTTCTCTATTTCGCTTTATTTCTCCCTACATTGTGAGATTTCTAGGTTTGTGGTCAATGATTTTTCATGATAAAGTTCTCGAGAAATTGTGTTTCAAATTAGGTTTGGAGTTGTTATTTCACTTGGAAATGCTTAGTTTCACTCCACATTGTTCTTCCATTGGGGTTCTACATTTTGCATGTTATGCTTTAAGGACTTGTACATTTGTGGGTTTTTGTGGCTTTGCTAGTATAATGGATCTTGTTGAAGTCCTAAATATTAGTTCACCTAAACCTAGCTATTGTTTGCATTATGTGCCCTAATTAACCGAATTTGAAGCTACAATTACGATGTTGAACTCATACACTTGTGCTAAAATTGCTCCATTTTTATCTGCATGCTTATAGTGACCTCATGTACCCTCTTGTTCAAATTAAGGGTTGCCATGTTCTTAACTTGTGTTACTCATTTTGGCATGTTCAATGTGGGTAGTAGCCATGATTAGTTGATGATTAGACCTTTTAATCGCATCACCCTTTGTTTTGGGTCTGATCATGCAACTCGTGTTGGATAATTGTTTTGCACTCAATGTTGAGATTTTTGGCTTGGTCCAATGTTAATTAGAGGTAATCTAAGTTATGATAATCATTGTGGGATGTCGTATGAACTTATGAAAACCTTGTTTTTGCGTCCCTTTGGTTGA
This sequence comes from Arctium lappa, assembly GCA_023525745.1. Taxonomy (NCBI): domain Eukaryota; kingdom Viridiplantae; phylum Streptophyta; class Magnoliopsida; order Asterales; family Asteraceae; genus Arctium; species Arctium lappa. The sequence continues at coordinate 10,535,224 of CM042056.1, read as the reverse complement.
TTTTTGCACATTTATCCAAGCCTTAATGTCGTTCATAGGTTAAATGGTGTGCAAGGGTAGACCATTAGGACACTTCATGCACTTTCATTCCGCTTGATCATCATAGCTTCGTGCATTTCTTGCAACATGTTACCGTGTTTTTTTTTTACAATTGTTAGTGGCTTAGCTCTCCAATTTTCCCTGCAGATTATCACCATGGTACGCAGCGCCCATCTTTCGCGAGACCGATTCCAAATTTTTGATGCACTTGATGAAGTTGATCAGAGGGCCTTGGCGAATGCTCCCAATGTTCACTACCCCGATAGGCTCGCCGCATGCGCGAATCGTGGCTTCGTTGTGGAGCGAGGGATCGATTTGACCGGCTTGGATTCCACCACCATACCAGGTGCCATCGGCCATCGCCACTGGGCTCGTTTCACCAGCACCCCCAGGAAGTATCACGCGGAGCTGGTGCGAGAATTCTATGCAGCGATGGTCCCCGAGGTTTTTCGCGATAGTGGGCTGGTTTGGGTGAGGGGGAGGAGAGTGGTGTTATCATCAACCGCCATCAATGAATTTCTCCTCACCCCGACCGACCCCAACGCAGCCTACCATGAGGGATTCTCCATCAATGACGGGTTCTACCCCGAGCTTGGAGAAATGGCTGCCGGTCTTCGCCGCAGCGGATCTAATGTGTGGCAGCCAGAGACTGTCGAGCTACACCATGGCGAGCTCACTCCAGACATGGCATTCTGGACAGTGTTCTTGAAGCACAACCTCATACCCTCCACTCACCGAACCAACGTCACGATAGAGACCGCCATACTGCTGTACGCCATCCAGACGGGTGTCCATTTTGATGTCGGGCACTTTATCCTCGGAGGGCGGGGATTGGAGTAGCTTCCATGGAGGAGGCACTCACGGCACCACCATCCGATATATGCAAAAAGGCATATAACTCTTTTTGCTCTCGCCACGGGTTGCCTAACCTACCCACGGAAGGACGCTACCGGCGCAGAGGACGCCTTCAAGCCGCAGCCCGGTAGCAAGAGGCACCAGTTCAGGGTGCCGTCCCACCACCTCCGGCTGGTGGACGTCGGGGTGTCGACCCATCCTTGGAGCGGCTTACTCAGGTCGTCGAGAGGTTGGATGAGAGAGAAGCGAGAAATAGCGAGGAGATTAGGATGATCAACCAGCGTCTTGGTCTAGTTTTGGGTCCTACACGCTTTGGAGTCACGTATCAGAGACGACCGCGATATTCCGACGCCGGCCCTTCATCCTCGCGGCCACAAGAAGACGACAACGTTTGATCGGTTTGTTTTCTCTTTCATTTTGTTTGTATACCTATCAGCTCATGTATGTCGCTTTTCTTACACTTCGTTGGTGATGGTTAAACTTTGCAAACCGACTTTGTAACTAATGGGGCACATTGGGGACAATGTGTCTCAGAGGTTTGGAGTTGTCGTTTATCTTTTTGTGGGTCGAATAGTATGAACTTGTATTTTGATCACTAGAAATGTTTGGGTTGTATTTAATGCTTGATTAATCAGAATGGATACATGTGTTGGTAGTTATTGGTTAAGTAAATTGGAAAAACTTGTCTTGACATGCATACTTTTGTTGAGTCATGTTTTTAAAGAGATAGTGTAGTTGTGTACACTAATTATGGACATTAGTGGAGATCACCTTTGTGAGATTTTAAGCTTCCATGCCTTCATTTCCGAGTGTTGCTTCAACTTTGTTCACCATCTTATACACGTTTCAAGTCTTTCAATTTGATAGTTTGATCTCATTTGTTTTGCATTGAGTAGTAAAGATTGGTCTTTAAAATGTAACATGTGTATTATTTGTGAATCATGTGGACCTTGAGAGACGATATCGGGCTTTGTGTGAAATTTCATTTGGTCTATCGTTTCCAGCCCCTCTTTCTCTACCCTTTTGTTGATATGTGATCCCGTAACCATTTTGTAGCCGTTAATTATGCCTAAATACTTTGACTTAGCCAAATACACTAACCTACCCCGTAGTCTAAGTGCATCATGGTTTGAGAAAGATGGTCAATAGCGTCAGAACAATTTTGGGGTTGAGTCGATAAAAGCCGTGAAAAATTTATTTAAAGTTAAAAAAAAAATCCTGAATAAAGCTGGCGTATAGCAGCGATTGATGAAAGTTTGCATTAGATGTGTGGTTGCAAAGGAAGGCAAGAATGGGAGCCACTATTAGTTTTGATGCACTTAGGACTAATTATGCCATGACCGTTCCTTCTACTCCTTTTCCCCAACCGCGTTGCAATTATTTTAGCCCCGATTGAGCTCTTGGGAAATGTGATTTGTGAATAATACATGTGTAAATTGTATCTTACTGCTCAACTCCGTTCATGAGATCTTATTTGACTTTTACGTGTTTCTCTACTATCACACGCGAATGAACTTGCTATTTTGTTGTACATTAACTCTCCCGCATGTGTTTGTGACGAGTGTGAACCTAGGATTCAAGTGTAAAGAGAGCATCCCGTGAGGTTAGGATCGAAGCGAAATCCTCCACTAGTTGTGTACATGATGAAATTGATCTTAACAAACATGTGCTTGATAATAGTTTCATGTCAATATTAGTTTTATCCAAACTTAATTAACCATGAAGCTAGGAAACTTATGTTGGTTCTTATTAACTTCGCATTAATCTTCCCTCATTCAGTTGTTAAAATGATTGTTCATATTGTCCCCTTTTGAAAACCCATCACCTCAGAAAGCTTGCCTATATGTTATTGTTATATTCCTTTACGCCAATTTTTGCTTGAGGACAAACAAAAGCTAGGTTTGGAGTTGTTGATAACTGCGTTATCTGACGGGTTTTCACCTTCCGAATCATAAGTTTACGGCTCGTCTTGAAACAATAATTGGTATTTCGGACTAATATTTTGAGCAAGTGTTGTGCAGACATACAAGATATCAAGTGGAAGAAAAAAGGCTTATTTATACTCCATTTGAACGTCCCGGTTGAAGACGGTATCGAACCAAGTGAACGAGTGAAGAAAAAAAAAACGAAAATCATAACCTCAGCTATTGTGCCAGGCGATTGTGACATGTGTCACTATCGCTGGCACAATCGCCCAAGATATACCGCGGGCATGTTAAGCCTGGCGATTGTGCCAGGCGATTGTGACATTGTCACAATCGCGGGCACTATCGCGGTCGTGGTCTCCGGGTATAAAAAGCTGCAGAAAGTTAATGTTTAGGGTTATCTCGGGATTGTTGGAGGCTAGACCCTAGGGGAGCTGTTCTAAACGGTTTTCAGAGCAGAATATAAGACTTTTACTGATTGGGAGGATGGAAACAACTTTTGGAGCTAAAAATTGGTAGTGTGTATCAATCATTGAGGGAGTTTTATCATTATACTTGTATTTTGTTGAGAAACAATGTGTTCGGGTGCTGTCATCTTCTTCTCTATGGTTTTATTTGTTATTAGTAACATGAACCTTATGAGGTTGGGGGAAGGATGAATTTTGGTTTTATACTGTTAGATATATGATTATTGCATTTTATTGAGTTAATACACTTGTTGGTTGAAGTTTGTCTATCTTGTTCTTATTGCTTTTGAGATTGGCCATCTTATTCATCTTTTGGTTGTATTTCCTCTTGAGAAATTGGTTTTATAACTTGATAAAAGTTAGATAAACCTAGGGTGAGATATTGGATAGAGATATACCAAGTAAACCCTAAGTTGTGTTTGTGATTCTTATGCTTAATGAGTTGAATGTTTATGTGTATTGGTTGAGAGACTTCAATATATATTGCATGATACATTCTTGCTATTGCTCGAGAGAGAGTAGTGAGTATATTTGGAATTGCTAAATTTAACCTTGTGTATTGAGTCATTTGAATGTGTGTTATTTATTTGTTGGTGTAATCCAATTGAAATCCGACCCCTAGCCTTTCCCTTGTCATATAAGTATTCTTCTTGTGGTGCTTGAATCAATTGTTGAATTGTATTCTGTGCTTGCTTCCATTGTCTCTTGATAAGTAGTTAATTAATCATCCTCAAACCAAATTTACCAGCAGTTCAGTTAGTATTTGTGGTACTTAAACTCGTAGTTCCTTGGATCGATACTCGTACTTAGTACGTATTACTTGATTGACACCGTACACTTGCGGTAGATTTGGAGGGTTGCATAAACCGTCTATCAAGGGACAAGATAGGTGCACTACTCAGACTCTCCTTCAATTTACTAAACGCTTCTTTTTGCGTTTCCGCCCACACAAACTTGACATTCTTCCTGGTTAAAACCGTTAATGGCGTGGCTATCCTCGAGAAGTCCTAGATAGACTTTCGATAATAACCCGCCAATCCTAGAAAACTCCTTACTTCTGATGGTGTTTTCGGCGCTTCCCACCCTCTAATGGCCTCAATCTTAGCCGGATCAACCTTAATCCCATCTTTCGACACCACGTGACCTAGAAACTGAACTTCTTTCAGCCAAAATTCACATTTTGAGAACTTGGCATACAATTTCTCGCTCTTAAGCAATTCTAATATTGCTCGCAAATGAGTTTCATGATCTTCTTTGGACCGTGAATAGATCAGTATATCATCTATAAAAACTATGACACACTTGTCTAATAACAAACTACACACTCTATTCATCAGGTCTATGAAAGCTGCCGACGCATTGGTCAGTCCAAAGGGCATAACTAGAAACTCATAGTGTCCGTACCTCGTACGAAAGGCAATCTTAGGTACATCTTCCTCCCTCACCTTCAACTGATGATACTCAGATCGTAAATCTATTTTCGAGAAGTAGCTCGCTCCTTGAAGTTGATCAAAAAGATCGTCAATTTTGGGAAGCAGGTACTTATTTTTGACAGTCACTTTGTTGAGCTCCCGATAGTCTATGCACATTCTCATAGACCCGTCTTTCTTCTTAACAAACAACACCCGTGCTCCCCATGGTGAGGTACTAGGACGAATAAACCCCTTGTCGAGTAGCTCCTGCAGTTGAGTCATCATCTCCTTCATTTCTGTCGGGGCCAGTCTATAAGGTGCTCTTGCGATCGGTGCCGCTCCGGGTACTAGATCAATACGAAATTCCACTTGCCGATCAGGAGGTAGAGCGGTTAAATCTTCCGGAAATACTTCTGGATATTCACTTACCACCGTGACTGACTCTAATCCCTTCTTCTCCTTCTTAGCATCTACTACATAAGCTAAGAACCCCACACATCCTTTTACTAGACACCGCTTAGCCTTAATCATTGAGATCAATCACGACTTTCTATCCCTCTGATCTCCAAACACTGCTATCTCTTCTTTACCCGGCTGCGCTATACGAATTAATTTCTTATTGCATACGATATGAGCATCATTAGACGCCAACCAGTCTATTCCCACAATGACATCAAATTCTCCCATACCCATCGGGTACAGTCGAAGTGGAAATGGCTGCCCATCAATGACAATACCACACCCATCATATACCTTCCCCAACTAAGACTCGACTATCATCGAACACTTCTACCTCAAACCCATGCCTAAGCTTCTTGTGTTTCACGTGCAATTTATGCACAAAATTTGGGGATACAAACGAACGATTTGCGCCTGAATCAAACAACACTTTAGCAAAAATCGAATCTATAGAGAAAGTACCTGCTACTACATCCGGTATCTCTGCCGCTTCTTCTGCCGTCATATTAAAAACTCTGACCCTTGCCTTCGCTGGCTCCACCTTTTTCTCACCTCCCTTATCTATATACCCTCCAGTCGTTCCCTTCTTCAATTGTGGGCAATTAGTCCTGATATGATTAGAAGATCCACACTGATAACAAGACCTTGACCCAGGACAATCCCGAGCCATATGCCCAATCTTTCCACATTTATAGCAGCCTTCTCGATCAATCATACATTCCCCTTTATGTCTTCGGTTACACTTGCTACATGGCTTACTTTCAAACTTATTAACAAACCGCTGATCAGATTTTGCAGATTTAAATGTTTTGGAGTCACGGACAGTTCCATCCCATTTTCTCTTGTCTCCACTTCTTTCAGTAGTTTGCCGATTCTTTTCCTTCTCCCTCATCTCAGCTGGGTTTACTGCTGCTTGGAACGTAGCTGGTTCCTTGTTCGAGACAAATTCTCGAATATCGCCTCTTAGTCCAAAGATGAAACGTTCTACTCGCCTTCCTTCATTAGGCACGTCGACTTCTGCAAATCGGGACTTTTCTATGAATTTTGTAGTATACTCACGAACTGACATCTCCTTTTGCTCCAGACCCATCTCAGCGCTATCACTGGATCACATTCCCCTTTATAGGTAGGAGGCTTGCAGGCAACAAACTCCTTGAAACTACATCCTCTCCTAACTACTACTTTAGCCGTCACAATGGGGTTTGACTGAGGGTGGCTACCCACCACAACTACTGGTGAGTCTGCTATCTCGGTCACCACTCTTTCTTCACTCTTTTCATTGCTTGACGAGACCTCATTAGTACGTTGAACCAATAAAGCGTTCAATGTCTCTTGTAATTTTCCCATCTCCGTCGCGAAGGTTTCTTGAGTAACAAAACCCTGAGTTCTACCTCCACCACGGTTTCTTGTCTGCTTTCGGCCCCTCAATGAAGCTGAACTCTCCTGATGAGAGGTTTCTTGTTCAGATCTTACCTCTACACTTCCAACTTGACGAATACCACTGGTCGTCTTCCCGCCTCGAGTTCCCAAAGTGGAAACCCTTACCAGAGTAGTCGCCTTCTGAGCCGTTTTACCTCTAGGTCGACCGCGACTCTTTCCCCGGTTAGCAGTCGGGTTGACAGCAGTCGTTCGTTCTTCGACAACGACTTCATTAACTGGCTCGATTTCAGGATTTGGCATAGACCTACTCCTTGTTACTCGCTCAAACATAATTCTGATAAGAATAAACATAAGACATTCAATTTAACATGCTACACATTACGACAAGTTAAGCACAAGCATGTACTTGTAAATTCACAATTACACTGGCCAGATGAAATTCCAAATTTACCTACTACCCTAATGTTAACTTCCTACAGTCTTCCTACTTCTCAGTTGTGCTTCTACTTTCTCAGTTTAAGTCTAGGCCCATCTGGTCACCTAGATCCCTTAAACTAATGCTCTGATACCAATTGTAATAACCCAAACTTTAATTACATCAAAATATAATATTTCCACTAGAAACGACCCCAAGTCTACAATCAAAATAATAGGGTTGCCATTACAAACTATTACACAACCGAGTCAAAAAGAAGACTATTACAAAGAGTATTCTAGCTCCTGGAATTATCTCACATCTTCTCCTTACCCTTATATGTACTTGCTATCTTACGATAACATGAAACAAGATTATAATTTTGAAAGAGCGAGGGTTAGACCAATGGTCCGGTTAACACCGGTCACAACACACCGGTTACACCACACCGGTTACACCACACCGGGTCCGATCAATATTCAACCAAACTCAGATGATTCCGAACTTCGTACAAAATACCCAAATCCTTAAATCGATAAATTTTACGGTTACAAACTCAACAACTAGATCATTTACCGACTAAAACTCTTAGATGAGAGTATTAGGCTAGAATCATACCTTTATTTGCAAAGAAACTGATCGATCCTTTGATACCTAGTTTTTCTTTTCTCCTTGCTTTCGCTCTACTCTCGCTCTCCTTAGTCGGTCACACAAAATTATCAGGAATGAATCCTGATAAAATCTTAGGGTTAATATACATATAACCTAAGTTTCAATTAGCCCCCCTGAACTTTGGGTCTCGCTAAACTTTTAACCCAACTAACAAAATTAATAAATTTTTTGGACCCAAATATTACAAAGAATCCATCATATATTGCATTAAGGTAAGTCTCTAGCTCTTTATTTTGTTTTTGGTATGGAATATTTGAGCTTTGGGTTGATTTGGAGAGTGTTCATCATTTTAATCTTTAGTTTTCTACATTTGAGGAAATGTTAGGGTTCTTAGTTTTCCCCATCGTTTGAGTGAGGTTGGGAAATCTAATCCCAATTGTGTTCTGGGGGTTAATCGACCCTAAGTTTTGTTTAAGGGGAGGGGGAGAAATCTTCTACCCTTGTATGTTTGACCTCTGTTCGCCGTTGACACAGGGGTGAGAGCGTCCACCCGGGGGTGACCCGAGGAAGCGGTGTAGTCCCAGAAGACGTGAGCCCGGGTAGGTTACAGTCGGGAGTTGGCAAGTGGAAGGGGGCCCGGGAGTCTGGTGACCCCAGGTGGAGCCGAGAGACGGCTAGCGAGGGGGGACCGAGAAGTCGGGTGACCCTGGGTGGAGTCAGGAAACGCCCAACAAGGGGAGGGACCCGGGAGAGAGTCGGGAGACGGATGGGGAGAGAAGGAGGTCGGGAGTCGGCGAGAGGGGGGGGGTAAGCCGAGAGGTGGGTCGAGCCCGTAAGGGGGAGGCCCATAGTCGAACCCAACTCCATGGTGCGACGGGTTTGGGTGAGTACGTTTAGGGTTCAGATTTCTTACCACCCTTCTCATTGTTATTGATAGGTGCTCGTTCTTAAGGTTAAGGCGTTAGTTGAGAATTTTCGTGGGAGATCCAAGTGAGTTTTTCTAACCAAAATCCTTAATAAGGTTTATGCTATATTTTATGCATGCGAGGTTTATTAAACGCAAGTTATGTTTCTATCGTTTATGTGGTGTTGAATGTATGCATACATTGTTGTTAGCGAGTTATGGCCTAAACCCGGGGGGGTCCCGTATATGCCATTGGGGGTGTGTCCCAAAACGAAACAGTATGAGCCAGACACGTTGTCACCTCCGCGTGACAGTAGTGTGTGCCAAAAACATGTTTGTAAGTGTCATGTTTTATTTTAAAAACTGGATCGGTTTATATTTCTATAAATCTTTTATGTGGTTTTGGTGTGAACTGTTATTAGAGGGAACTCACTAGACCTTCGGTCTAACCCTCGCTCTTTCAAAACTAAAAACCTTTTCAGGAGGGCGTGACGTACGAGGATCCGGTAAGGGGAAGGAAAGGTTGTGAGCGGGGAGCTTAATTAGAAGATTGTTATTTTAGTTTATAGACTTAATCATTTTTGTTGAATTCTCAGTTGTGTAATAGGTTGTTTTTCCGCAAACCTTGTGTTAAGTCTGATTTTACAGTAATCATTGTATTTATAGGCTTGGTCAAATACTGCGTCTAATGTCGTATTCTGTGTTGTATTGACCAAGGGTATTTAAGTCCCTTTGGTCTTGTTTGTTTGAAAGAACCTTCATACATATTCAATATACTTCTTACTTTGCGCTCTATTGCTCTCTCTCTCTAGGTTTCATTGATCTTGGACTCATAATTGGTATCAGAGCCATCTGAATCTTGAGAGGATTGAGAGAATTCGTTTTTAGATTCTGAATTTGTGATTTAATCCGAAAATTTGATTGATTTTCTTGATTTTTCAAGAAAATTTCGTTTTTGGATTTTTAATCAAATTCGTTCTGTTTTTTGAGTGAATTTCTTTGCAAATTGGTTTGTTGGATTCGAAATTGATAGGAGAACATCTTTGATTCACATCGATTTGCAAGAAAAACTTGTTTTGATTGTCAATTTAGAGATTTTTGAAGTTTTTGAAAAACTCGTGTTCACGTACTGTTTCATTCGTGAAATTTTGAATTTGTGGATTTTAATCAAAAAGTTTGATTGGAAAGTGTTGAAAAGTTATTTTCGAACGTGTTGGTGTAAGAAAATTCCATCAAAATTAGTTTTGAAATCAAGTTTTTAGAAGTTTTCGTGGTTTTTCTTCGGTTTGCGCTAGATCTCTACTTTGCGCTAGTTCATACTACTTTGCACAAGTTCATATTATTGTTCTAATCCTTGTGTTAGTGTATTTCAGGTTTGCGTATTGGTCTATTCACGCAAAGCAAATTTTGCGTATCCAGTGAGTTACGAGAAGTTTAGTTCTCGTATCATCAAGTTCCCGCAAAGCTCAGTCTTCGTTATCAGCTATTTACGCAAAGTTCAGTTTGCGTTACAAGTTCATTACGCAAGATTACTTTGCGTAACTCACATCTCACACAAAGACCAGTTCTTGCATTCCACTGCTCACGCAAAGTGAAGTTTGCGCATCACTTGGCTTACGCAAAGCTAAGTTTGCGCAACCAGTGCTTTACGCAAAGTCAGATACTCGCAAGCCTCTTCTCACGCAAAGTCACGTTTGCGTCTCCAGTGCCTCACGCAAAGTGTAGTTTGCGTCTCCTTTAGCTTACGCAAAGCTTACTTTGCGTCTTCAACGACTAACGCAAAGGCTCGTTTGCGTCTCCCACTACTCGCGCAAAGTTCTGTTTGCGTATCACTTGGACTACGCAAAGCTCAGTTTGCGTTTCCCGTTGCTTGCAAAAAGCTCAGTTTGCGTCTTCTGCTTTTTACGCAAAGCTCTACTTTGCGCCAGTCTCATACTTAGATTTTCTCTGAATATCTGCTATGGATTCTGCAAAGTTTGCCTTTCAAGCTAAGTTCTACACAAGTGATCTGATGATGTCCTCGGGATCTGAAACTCGTCCTCTAGTTCTTGTCGATGAAAATGAATTCACTCAATGGCAAGATCAATTTTTGAACTTCATCGAGCGTCAAGCTAATGGAGAGAACATGATGAAGTCTCTAACTGAAGGACCTTTCGTAAAGCCTAATAAAAAGACTCCTCCAACATCTGAAGAGGCTTCACGAATGAAAGCTGATCGAGAGCTAAAAGCTAATCTGATTGTAGCTTTACCAAATTCTGTCTACAACCGGGTTGATCACTGCAAGGATTATCCAAATCTGTTGGGGGCACAATTGGAAAAGATCATGCTTGGTTCTTTAGTAGCAACTCAGCTCCGACATACTCGGTTCATGAACAACTTTGAGGAGTTTAAGGCCAAATAAAGTGAGTCTATAAAGAGTGTTTTCGACAGATTCTGTGCAATGCTGAATGATCTGCGAAAGATAAATGTTAACAAGACAGAGCTTGAGACGAATCTGAAATTTCTTATTGCTCTTCAGCCTGAATGGAACAAATCATGTCACAGACTGAGGAACAATGTTCGGATTTCCACAATGCAGATTCAGGAACTATACATGATTCTGATGACTGATGAGAGCTTGGTGCTAGAGAAGAAGGCCAAACTGGAGAAAAAGAACAAGAAGTCAGTAGACCCGGTTGCACTCCTCACGAGCCAACTGGCTGAACAAGCGTTGTCTGATAACGCTTACAACGGGTCAACTGATGATGATAGTGAGGCTCTGCAGAAAGCTATAACCCTTCTCTCTCAGCATTATCAGAAAAAGTTCCAACCAAAGTCGGGTTCCAACACTTCTCACTTCACTTCTGGTTCAAGAGTCAAAGTGCCCGAGCCAAAGACAACTGCCTACTACAACTGTGGAAAGTCAGGTCACATTTCAAAGGAGTGTCGAGTGAAGAAGGTCAGAAATTCGGCATATTATAGACAAAAAATGGAACTGGCCGAGAAAATAGAGAGTGGATTAGCTTTGCTAACAGAAGAAGAATTCTGGCTAGATCACTCTGACGATGAAGATGCAAACGTAGTGATCGCTCATATGTGCTTGATCGGAGATGATCAGTCAGACGATTCTGAAACTGATGAAGATGAGGTATATTCAGAATTTGATTACAATTTTATAACCTCTCAGATGAATATTATAATTACTGCTTTATCTTATTTACGTTCTAAGTTAATATCTGAAAAGAGTTTAAATTCTGAAAAGTCAGATTTGATTGACAAACTGAAAATCTCTTTGAAAGATGAAAAATCTATTTTAGAAAATACAAAAGACATCTTTCAAAAGAAATTGGATGATTTGAAAAATTCAAATAAGACTTATCTTGAATCTTTGACGGCTATGACTACTTTAAAAGATGAATTTTCAGATAAAATAAATAAATTAGAAGAAATGCTTTATCGAAGGAACCAATCTGAACAAACATTTTTTTATGAACAAACCAAGGAGTGAAGAAGCTTTAAAACAAAGGTGGGGACTTGGTTTTGACAATCCTCATTGTTTAAACAATGCGATTGCAAAATCCCCAACTTTATATAAATACGATTATCTGACTCTTGCTCATTATGCTCCTCAGTTTAAAATTGATTGGATGAATGAGAAACAAGTATTAGAAATCAAAAATAAGAAAATGACAAATAACAAGAAAAAGGAAATTCCTTTTGTTTATACAAGCGAAAATGCAAAATATTTTCCTGAAAAATCAAGGAGAGGAAGAAGAATTTTGAATGATATATCTCCTATCAAATCTTCAATTTCTGATGATTTTATTGATCCTTATGCTCCTAATTCTGATACGGAAAATATTTCTCCAATCATTTATGATTCTAAGAAATATACTCCTCCATTAGTATTAGAGAATATAATCATCGATCTTGAAGATAAGATAGAAGATCAAAATATTTTAAAGGAAATTGAATCTGATATTATTTTTTCTTTCATGACTTCTAGTCTTAAAGAAAATTTATTTTCTCAAAAACAAGATTCATTTTCTATTTCTGACCTTTCTTTTGATTCTAAGGAAAATAAAAAGGAAGTTTCAAATTTTAAAATCTTTTCTAAAAATTCTTCAAACTCCGAAGTAAATTCAGATTTATTAGTTGATCAGATTGGTTGCTTAGATAAAATTATTTCTTCTGATTTAAATATTTCGTCTAAAATTCTTGATGATTCTTTTACGCTCAATGATCAATATTATAAACCTAAGTGTAAAAGAAGACGGTCAAAGAAGTCAAAGAAGTCAAAGAAGTCAAAGAAACAAGATAAAGTTCTTTCTGACAATTCTAATTCTTCCGATTCAATTCTTACAGATAGGACTTTGAGCAAGTCATCAAAGAAGCAGATTTGGAAAGCAAAGCGGACATCTACTGATTCTATGTTTGATGGAGATAGATATGTAGACAAATTTATAATAGTGATTCATTTGTTTCATGTAATAAAGTTTCAAAATATTCTATAAAGCAAATGTTTCAAATTTTCAAAAATGTCTCATATTTTTCTTCTGATTCTAGTTCAGATGATTATGCTTTGTATTCATCTGATGACTGTGCTTATTATTCTTGTGATCATATTTCTCGTGCTTCTCAAGTCAAATATTATAAATATTTCCCCATACGAACTGCAACTAACTTTCACGGGCCCAAATACAAGTGGGTACCCAAGTCTAAATCTGATTCTAAGTTGCAGGCATCTCATGTTAAGGGGGAGTAAAAGAACAATGGTTTTTGAACACAGCAGTTCAAAACCCGGTCTTAAATGTCAAGACTTTGGCTTCTGAGTAATTCAGCTCAGAACCCGTGCTTCAAAGAATAGACTTCTAAACATATCAGTTTAGAATTCGTTCTTCATAGTTCTAAGCTTCTGACTGATGAGAAACTGTGAGTGCATCTAGTTTTATTCCGCTGCATTTAACTCTAATTATGATGTTGTTCCAGTTTTCTCAAATGTTTTTAAAATAATCTGAGCATTTTCTTTCCATCTCCTGAATTTGTTCAACCCGATTTTTTTTTTTCAAAAGAGACACAAATTTTATTTTTACATTATGTGGAAGATGATATTATTGAATTCTATTTTGTTTCAACTGAATATAAACTTGCCGATCAAATATTTCTATTTTTTAAAATCTCGGCATGTTGTTTTAAAAGTTTAAACCTTTACAAATTTTATTCTATAAAGTAAAAGTTTTACAGTTTTTCTTTCTTTTGAATAAAATGTGTGTCTAGGATAAATTTTCAAGTTGCTTTGTTTATATTAAAGTTCTTATTTGTTCAAATTTCAGTTCTAACAAAAGTTGAAAAGTCAGCAACATGTTTATAACTTGTTGATATTGCTTTAAAGTTGTGTGATTCGGAATATTTATAGTTTACAATGCTTAGAAAACCTAAAAAGTCGGAATTTTGGATCGTAATGAAAATATGGGCTAAGCACTTAGACGTAAAACCTTGTGTTTGAGATGATTATTAAATTCTTATAAATCAGAAATCTCTAAGTTTGAAAGTTTGTACTTGTGACCTTTCTGGTTTGGGAAAGTAAGTTCTGTGGGATGCTTGTCATCTGGTCCCCTAAGGTCATTTGATCTGGGAGTGATCGAACTCAAATCCTTCTATAGAATCAGATCGAAAGTCATGTTCTACTGGTAAGAATGGGTTTAGGATTTGTCGATGTAGCCTTTCTGATTTGGGAAAGTAAGTTCCAAGGGGTGCTTGACACCTAGTCCCCTAAGGCCAACTGGTCTGGGAGCGACTGACCCAAATCCTGCAATAGGGTCAGATAGAAAGTTACGTTTACGACATGTTCTTTACTTAATAAACTTTTTGATTAAAAAGATGCCAAAAGTGCACACGCTTAAAAGATGCCAAATAGCACACTCATGTAAAGATGACATAGTGCACAATGCTAAAAGATGCCAATGAGCACACATCTCATGATACTTGGTTATAAATTTCTGAGTTGCAATAAACCTGTAAATTTGTGAAAGTCGTGAATTTTTGATGGCTTAGTGTGATTAAATGCAAAGTTTTCTATTATATTTTTAGAATTGCATTTTCTTGAAGCTAATCGAAGTTCACATGCGAGCACACTGAATAGATTGATGAAATTTTTTTAAACTGAACATGTCTTAACTTGATATACAATAAAACTTGTTTCTGTATCCAAATACATACATTTGATTTCATTTGATAGATTTTATTGTGATATTTTACTAAGTAGAATTTCATTTGTTTATGTTTAAATTTTTATATATATTTAGTCGTTTCAAAATACATATTCAGTATATTTTTCTTTCTACATTGATGTTTACATTCATTGTGTTCTCATATCTTTTTAAATGGATTTGAGCATTATTCAAGGGGGAGTGAAAAAGGAGTTTTTTCTAAATGATCATATATGTTTTTAAGGGGGAGTATATGATTTTCTTTATATGAATGCTAACTTGAATTGTCATATCTAGTGCATTTGTGTAGGGGGAGTCAAAGAGTTTAAAATGTTTCAAATTTTTTGAGTTTAAGTCAGCTTTGCGCCATCAGTTGGTCGCGCAAACCTTGCTTTGCGCAACCTGCGTGTAACACAAACCTTGCTTTGCGCAACTTGCGTGTCACGCAAACCTCGCTTTGCGCAACCTGCGTGTAACACAAATCTCGCTTTGCGCAACCTGCGTGTAGCGCAAACTTCTCCTGTTTTTCTCCGTTTCTTTGATTTTGCAGATCTTAAGTTGTCTCGTCTCCAACGTTTGCATGACCAAGTTGATCCAGATCATCAAGGTCATGAGGGGGAGAATTAAGAGAAGTTAAATGAGATGTTTAAGAGACAAAGAACTCAAATGTTTATCTGCTGATCAAGATTCGCTCAAAGATTCTATTCTATCAGCTTCAACTAATTCTTTTGTTGTTCCTGCTCCGACTACCACGGTTCATTCAAGGTTATTCAAAAGAGGTGTGTCGTTTAGAGCACAAGCTTCTGGTCCAGACTTGTCAAGGCAGCAAAGACAAATCAAACTGAAAGATGCTGAGAAGAATTTTCTTTTAAAAGTCAGATTGCTTCGTAAAGTCGCTTTTATGGTCCGTGCTGATTTAGAAGATGATTTTTGAAGACCAAAGCGCCAATGATTACTAAGGGGGAGATTGTTAAGTCTGATTTTATAGTAATCATTGTATTTATAGGCTTGGTCAAATACTGTGTCTAATGTCGTATTCTGTGTTGTATTGACCAAGGGTATTTAAGTCCCTTTGGTCTTGTTTGTTTGAAAGAACCTTCACACATATTCAATATACTTCTTACTTTGCGCTACATTGCTCTCTCTCTCTATTTTCTCTCTCTAGGTTTCATTGATCTTGGACTCACACCTTGGATTTTAATTGTTGTCTTGGGGCCGGTTTGGCATTGATTCATATTAAAGTTGTATATGGCTATATGCTTTATTCCTGAGAGTTGGGTTGTTACACCCATTCATGAGCTTTTCAACTTTCTGGATCCGTCACAGCTCACCTTCCCTTCAAACAACAAGTAAAAACCCCAATTTTCATGTTTTATTAGTATTCATGTATGCATTATATGTATAAAATACAAGCATATACTACATTATAAAGCTGTTAAGTTTTTATTTTTTTTATTTTTTAATAATACAAAATATTTCAATTTTACTCGTCAGTGGTTACAAAAGACAGGCGGGAACAACTGTAAATGGTGGCCGAACAAATTCAAGGTGGGGGGGGGGGAGGAGACGAGGAGTTATGCGAGAATGAGAGATGGGGAGAGAAACGAAAACAGAGGGGTCATTTATTATGAAAAAGAAAATAACATAAGAAAGAAAAAAAATAATGATATATCACTATAAAGTCAATAAAATAGCAAAAAGATAAAAAAAAGTGCTTGATTTAACGGACTTTGTTTTAACAGATCTAGAGAAAGAGATGCAAAAATCAATGAATTACAAACCACAATAACCGAAACTGTAACTTCAAAACAATAGTGACGAAAGTAGCAACTTCCAACAAACTATAGACAAAAACCATGGTTTACCGTAAATCTTTTAATTTGATTTGTATTTATGGTTTTTTTAATTGATTAACGGACTTTGTTTTAACAAAGCTAGAGAAAGAGATGCAAAAAACAACATATTACAAACCACAATAACCAAAACTGTAACTTTTTCAAAACAATAATGATGAAAAGCAGTAACTTTCGACAAACTATAGGGACAAAAATCATGGTTTAGTGTACATCTTATAATTTGATCCGTCTTTATTTTTATTCTCTCTTTTTTTTAAAGAAAGAAAGAAAAAAGAATAAACGTAAATATAAAGGAAATTAATTGTTTTGACCATTGTTTGAAAACGACTTAACCTCTTAATCATTTTCTTCCAAATAATGAGAAAATAGCCCACACGTTTGTAACCTTTCATCGCAATTACGAAGATATTCAATGAGCCCCTAAAAATTTTACATGTCCATACCATACCATGTTCGTAAAACACATTCGTAATTACGAACTAATCCGTAGACCCAATAAAAAATATACATTTTCGGCCCATGTTCGTGAAATGCAATTGCAATTGTGATTGTATACAAATACCCCCCAAAAAATTACATTTTTGGCCCCTATTCATGTATGGAAAGAGAATGTGGGGTGTGAAATTGAGAACCTAAAATACAAAGGGAAAATTAGTGCGAACGAGTGGATTTACATATCGCGAATCTAATTATAACTCATTTAATTTATATTTTCAAATTACCAACCTCGTTTCTGGAGTTTGAATTATTACACTTTTCATTTAGGTTCGCAATTTAAGGTTATGTTTGACAAACTAGATGATAAGCTAGCTGATAACTTATAAGCTAGTTGGTGACTTATAAGCTAGCCGATGAAAAAGTCACGTTTGGCAAAAATAGCTTATAAGATGTAAAATTATCAAAAAGGACATCTATAAAAAATAATCAATTACAATATTTAATAATATAATTAAAATAAATTTATAATAATATAATATATCAATTAATACAAATAAGGTAGTAAATAATATAATATGTTAATTACTTTTTTTTGAAATTTATTATATATGTTATAAATTTTGAATTTTAAACCAAATTTAAATAAATATACATTAACTTATGATTTTAAAAAACTGTTACATATAATATGAAAAAAATAATTAAATAATAATTACAAAAATAATTATAATTGATAACTAAAATATATTGATCAATATTAAAAAAAATTGATATAGTTATCAATAATTCTAAATAATTAAAAATTTATATTAATGTGTAATTAAAATTTATGTTATAATTTTCAGATAATATTAATTAATATTTATTAATTAATAATAATATATTTTAATAATTAATATTTATTTATAATTAATAGTTAATATATAATAATGAATATTAATAAGAGTATAATTGGAATAATCATAAATAGCTTCTCATAAACTACTCCAAATATATATTATCAAAAAACTAGCTTATGTTCATCCAAACATATACTTAGAAAATAAGCTAACTTATTTTTGCCAAACAACGGCTAAGTTTACGAAGAGGGGCTGAAAGTACAAAACATTTCTTATTTTTTGCATAAGTTCATAAATGCGAAAGCTTTTCGCAAATGTGCGAGTAATTTCAATAAGAATAAAGAGAATGTGATTAGGAGGTTAAACCATTAACTAAAAATAGCTAAAATAATGAGTAAACTCCAATTTTGGTCCCTGAGGTTTACTGAAATATTTGAAAATGGGACCTGAACTTTGCTAAGTCTATAAATCGTCCTTATGGTTTTCATTTTGCTCTGAAAATGGTCCTTGTGGTTTTCATTTTACTCTAAAATGGTCCTTACCCACTAACTCCGTTAACTTTTTATGTTAGTTCAGGTCCCATTTTCAAAGATTTCAGTAAACCTCAGGGACCAAAATTAAAGTTTTCATGTAAAGCTGGTGCAGTGTGAAATAGGTGTGAGGGTGTACTTGTGCTGGGTCAGGTACAGGTATGGAAACCCCACAAACTTGGCCACGTTTTTAACCTACTTTGTGTACTATTTAAAAAAAAAACCATTTTTTTAGATTTTGTCAAAATACATAAATTGTAAAAATACATAAAATGATTTTTTTTACATGATAGGAGAGGGTCCACGTGTAGAGGCAAGGTCATGATGAGTTCTTTTACACATAACCTTCCACCTCTACCCATTCCAAGAAACCTTTCACCCACTTCTTTCAGTATTTTATTTATTAAAATAATAATAATTCCTCTAAATTACATTAAAATAAAAATAAATAATCTAAATAACGGCCCAACCCCGGGATAGACCCAACAATCCCGGCCTTACCCCACTATCTTTAGATTTTTTGGCTAACCCCGGGATTTGTCAAATCCCGGCCCAATATCCCAGACTTAATGGGTATTTTAGCAAAAAAGGAGAGATTTTGGGTATTTTGGTAATATATTTTTGAAACACATGTACACGATCCCGGCCCCCAACCCCGGGTTTCCCAAACATAACCCCGGGATTCCCGGACATAACCCCGGGATCGAGTCCTTTCCCGGCCGAAACACAACAACCCCGGGATCGATGCTCATCCCGGCCACGTTTCACGGACTTAAAGGGTATTTCGGCAAACTCGACGAGATTTGGGGCATTTCGGTAATACGATGTTCAAATACGGACATTTTAATTAATTTCCTTTTTTTTATAGAATGTATTTAGATTTATATATATGGATGTATAACCATTTATAAATCTAATGAATCCTAAAAACTTAGAGTCTGTTTGTTTACCTTTTAATGGTTCCATTCAGAATCAACATCTGAATCACTAAGAGGTGAATTTTGTTTGGCAAAAAATTAGTCTGTCTCTTAATATTTCCAAAACACTCTGAATGGTTTTTTATTCTGGACCTCCCTTAACAATTAAGCACTATGATTTCATTCTAAAGAATTACAAAACAACCCTATTTCACTTTGAACTATATCATAAGTGTCTTTTAATCATTCTGACCACTTAATCATTTTGCACCAAATCATTCAGCAACTGCCAAACAACCCCTTACAAACAGTTTTCATCTATTGTTTCACATGTGAAAAAATACATTGTTTATATGGTGATTTATGTGAACTGTTAACGATTGTTTTACGTGTGTGGGGTGGGTGTGGGGGGATTTATAAAAACCTTATATGTGAAATAACACTGTATAAGTGCTGCATTTTCGACGTATTGTATCATATATGAAACAACATATGAAAACAGGTTAATTTTGTACGACTTATTGGGTTTGTAAGATTTTTTGATTTTTTTTATCACTATTTACTCTAGTTAGGAGTGTACATAAAACTATATTTTGATTATTACAATTTTATGTCGTAATAACCTTTTTTATTACAATTTGTATAATGTGATTTTGATTATAGAAAACAGGAATGTAAATTATGTAATAATCAAAACTATGTGTAACAAAACTTGATTATATAAGAAATAAAAATATTTATTTACTGTAATTTTATCGTTATTTATCATTAACGATTTTAACAGTCTATAAGAATATTAACAAACGTTATAAATGGGTTTTCTCTAAGAAGTATCATTTCGAGTCTGAGTTTATGTTCGTGGTCCAACTATTGTCGTTGCCCATGTTCGTGAAATACCCAAACGTTTAAGTGATTTATAATTTGATAATTACGATTTTTATATAACAAATCCACATAAAAATATATGATTTTTTTTTTTTACGATTGGTCATATGGTTTTAGTCGCTATATATTATATAGGGGTGAACATGGTACGGTATCATATTTTTTTTCTCAATACCATGTACCAACAAATTATAATTGGTACGCAAATATTTATACCATGTACCAACCAAATCTACTTGGTACCAACTTAATTGGTACCAACTTTTTTCGGTTGGTACATGTTGGTACGGTTTTGTACCAACATCTCAAATGTTGAAGTTATAATGGGCTCTAATAGGTTAAAGAATAAATATAGAAAATGCATTAGAGCGTCTTCGAGGATCGATTGCAGATTCGCGTGATCGTGTACTCGTGTAAAGGTGTTGTCGTGTGGTTGTCGAATATTGGAAGTGCGGATTGTAGAGGTTGGAGGTATGCGTTGAGGAGAGGAGTCGAGGAGTTACCGAGTAATGAGTTGGGGTTGCTATGAGGAGGCATTGAGGAGTTAATGTAGTAAACAATAAACGATAAGATGTTACATTGATAAATTCCTCTAAAAAAGGATTAATAATTAAATATAATTCACTTAATTGATTTTTTATTTAATAAATAATTATATATATATCTATACTATATAATAAAAATTTTAAAACGGGTTATACGGTTATTGTACAATTTTTTGTACAATAACATTTACCATCCTTAATCTTTTGTACAATTACATTTACTACCCTTATAATGTTACATTTACCACCCTTACAATTATTTATTTAATTTATTTTATATCCCTTACTTTTTCATTTTTCATTTTTCATTTTACACCGTTATCATATTAACACAAATAATCGTATATGAACAAAAATGCAATTAAAAAATACGTTTCCTTTTTTACAAATTATATCATTATAATCGTTTCGTCAATACCTTCAAAACGAGCCCAATATTGAATATTTTTTAATTTAACCATACTATTAAATATCAGAATATATACGAAATATCTATACTACTAAAACGGTTATTGTACAATCTTTTGTACAATAACATTTATCACCTTTACAATGTTACATTTACCACCATTACAATTACTTATTTAGTTTACTTTATATCCCTTACTTTTTCATTTTTCATTTTACACTATTATCATATTAACACAAATAATCGTATATGAACAAAAATGTGATGAAAAATACGTTCATTTTTCTACAAATTATACCATTATAATCGTCTCGTCTGACCTTCAAAACGAGCCCAATATTGAATATTTTTTAATTTAACCGTACTATTAAATATCATGAATATCTACGAATTAATTTGTTATCTATCCATACGTTTTATTTATTTTTTCACCATTAGCACATTAAAAACACATAATCGTAAAATACGTTTCATTCTTATTATAAATTATATCATTATAATTTTTTTCATCAATAATTGTAATATAAACTAATTATTGAATATCTTTATATGTTTAGATTTCATAAGTTGTGATTCTTAGGTCATGGTTGATTATTGATGAAATGTCTATAAGAAAGTAGTATTAATTGTTCGTTCTTTACTTACATTCCGCTGCATCGCGCGGGTATATGCATAGTATATATATATATATATAAAAGTCAGTACGGTACGGTATTACCGTGGTATGCGACTTTTAATACCACATACCAACCAAGTTTATGAAGTTGGTACGGTATACTAACCAATTTAGTTGGTACCAATTTAATTGGTACGGTTGATAAAGCAATTGGTTAATTTATCATGATACAAATTTGACACCCCTAATATTATATAACCATATTTAATAAAAATATCATAAAAAAAGAAGAAGAAGCAGAAAAGGGACATCTTTTGGAGAATTTCAGAGACTTGTCGACGTCCCTGCATGTGGGATCCACTCGTAAGACCTTCGAGCGCACGCATTATTTGTTTTTTTTTTCTTTCTTTCTGTAATATATAAAAATGGGAGGGCTAAATACACATTTATTTTTGCTAAATACACCAAAATCATTGAAAAATGCTTATGTTTTTTTTTGTTTTTTTTGTTGTCTTTTTTTTATTATATATTTTTGTTTTGATTTGAAAATAAATAAATATTTATAAATATAAATATTACTAATTTTTTTTAATTATATAATTATAAAAATAAAACATAAATATTGCGATTTAACATATAAATAGAACATAAAATAATCTATAGTACATTCGATTATTATAAAATAACATTATCTGTAGTACAATTAACACGTAAAAGTTTCATATACTTCTTTATTCGCTCTGAATACGGGGTAGCCTATCCAGCAGCACACCCATAACTGTGATGTAACATTTTCGACCTTCAAAATCAATTGTTGGTAAGTGTGTTAAATCTGTTAAGCTCTTACCAAGTAAAGTCTTTTTCATCACTTACCAGGTAAGACTCTAGGTCTTTGTTATGCTTTTTACCTGGGTAAGATTTTTGTTCCATATCATATTCAATCAGCAGGGCCGGTCCTAGGGTTTTTGATGTCCTATGCAAAAATGCTAAAGAAAATTATTTATCCCTTGGTTTTTCATTTTTCATTTTACACTTTTATCATGTTAACACAAATAATCGTATATGAACAAAAATGCAATGAAAAGATATGTTTCTTTTTTTTAAATTTATATCATTATAATCGTCTCGTCAATACTTTAAAACGAGCTCAATATTGAATATCTTTTTAATTTAACCGTACTATTAAATATTATGAATATCTATGAATTAATTTGTTTTCTATTTTATTTTTAGCATATTAAAAACACATAATCATAGACCAACTAAAATATTTAAAAAAAACGCGTTTCATTTTTTTTTAATAAATTACACCACTATTATTTGTTCGTCAATAATTTCAAATTAAGTTTATTTTTGAATATTTATTGATTTAGTACTATTATAAAATAGAATAAAGACGTATCAATTTATATATATATATATATATATAAAAGATAGCATACCGATAAATATTTGTAATGGTTATTGTAGGAAAAAAAAAACGAGGTATACAAATCTCTACATATTTATATTAGATTTTTTTATTGAATTAATTAAAAATTTATAATCAGATAAATTATAAAGGTATACAACTTACATCAATAGGGACAAAAATAAAACAAAAATAAAATATGATTGAAAATACATAACAAATTAATTCAGAGTCAATGCATGATTCACATATAAGTGTACCAAACGACTCAAACACCGTGTTTTCATGACTAGAGTATCGATAAGGACGAAGAATACAAACTTAAAATAAAACATTGTTGTCATTTTGATTTCGAAATGTTTCGCGAGTGGATACATACCTTTGTCAATTGTTCCTTCGATTTCACGATTTTTCGCGCCACATCGTGCGCGGGTATATGCCTAGTATATGTATAAAGAGTTTAGGTTAATGACAATTTTAACCCTTAACTATCTTTAGTTGTCATTTTTATTTACGTTTCAATTCGGGTAAGAATAATTATATGTTTTAAAAAAAAACTGGGTCTTACAAAGTAAATTACAGATTTTGTCCCTAACGTTTGGCGTTTGTTACGGAATTGATCCCTAAAAGAAAAATACATTTTACAAAGTTATGATAAAATGTAATTGTTACAAAAAAAAAATTACAAAGTTATAATAAAATCAAAAGTTACAAATTTATAATAAAATCAAATCAAAAGTTACAAGTTTATAGAATAAAAAAAAATCAAAAGTTACAAATTTTATAAAATTTATACAAACCCATTTTGAATCTGGTTGCAAATCAAATCAAAATCCTATATATTTATCCGCATCTGAGCGTGAGCATGATCGCTTACTTCAGAGATTGAATCAACAATTGGAATGTTCACTGATGATGATGTTTGAGGCTCATCAGCTATCAAGTGCTGAATGTCAGATATAATATTGTTTTCTGAGAGGTGTTCAGATGAAGATGGTTCTGAGGGAAGAAGTGTGTTTAGAGGCTCTGCTGAGATCCATGAGTTGAATTCAGCGTTAGGAGGTATGATGTTTGGATCATCATCAGCAACTGGAGGATTTGAATGCTGATGGTTTGAGAAAAAAAGGTTCTGTTTCTCTGTAGTGAGAGAACATCCAAGCATTTAACTCTTCATTGTTAGCGATTGGTTTAGAGTTCGCTGAGCGAGTTTCATCAAAGGTGACATGAATTGTTTCTTCCACATATTGTCTTCTCTTGTTGAACACTCTGTAGGCTTTGGAGATGGAGGAATATCCAAGAAATATTCCATCATCAGCTTTTGGGTCGAACTTTCCAAGCTGATCTTTGTTGTTTAAGATAAAGCACTGACAACTAAAGATATGAAGAAAACTGATAGATGGTTTTCTTCCATGAAAAAGTTCATAAGTTGTCTTTCCAAATTGCTTTACGATCAGCGATCTGCTTTGAGTAAAACAAGCAGTGTTAACAGCTTCAACCCAAAATTGAGTAGGGAGGTGAGAATCGTTGAGCATTGATCTAGCAGCTTCAATGATCGTTCGGTTTCTTCTTTCAGCGACTCCGTTTTGCTGAGGTGTTCTTACTGAGGATAAATTATGAGAAATTCCCTTGTTCTCAAAGAAATTGTTCAGAGAAATGTTTTTGAATTCAGTTACATGATCACTTCTTATAGAGCGAACAGTAAGATTATTCAGCACTTCCATCTTTTTAACAAAAGATATTAGTTCTTCTGGAGTATCACTCTTGCAGCGAAGAAAGATAACCCAGGTGTAGCGAGAGTATTCATATACAATGACAAGCGTGTATTTCTTTCCAGTTATTGATTGGATGTTGACAGGGCCAAACAGATCCATATGTAAGAGCTGAAGATGACTTGTCACTGAGGAAACTTGTTTAGATTTGAAACTAACTTTTGTTTGTTTTCCTTTTTCACATGCCGAGCAGAGAGATTCTTTAGCATATGAGTGCTGAGGAAGACTAGAAACCAGTTCCTTAGAAGAGAGAGAATTCAGGGTTTTGAAATTTAAATGAGAAAGCCTTTTGTGCCATAGCCAGTTGACATCAGAAGAGGCTTTAGAAAGAAAACATAAGTTTTCAGTGGTAGTAGAGTCCATATCTATTACATAGACATTTTCTCTGCGATAACCACTGAGAGCAAGTTTTCCTTTCTCATTCACTACTGAACATGCTTTCTTAGAAAAGCGAACCTCGTAGTCTTTGTCACATAGTTGACTGATGCTTAGAAGGTTATGCTTCAATCCATCTACATAAGCGACTCTTATGAAGGTAGTTGTCCCATTGATGAGGACACCAAACCCTCGTGTATAGCTTTTTCCATTTCCACCAAAGGTCACAGAGGGACCTTTCTCTTCCTTGTATTCAGTGAGCAGGTCTTTTTGTCCAGTCATATGACGAGAACATCCACTATCGAGATACCAGATGCCCTTTAATCCCTGCACACATAAGGAAGATTAAGCGTTGTTTGGTACCCACTTTTCAATGGGTCCTTTTGGGTTAGTGGATGGAAGGTTCAACAATCTTCACAGCAGATGAAGATTCAGCTTCAGTGGTAATCTTCACTTTGGTTAATTTCTTAACCTTAGTGGTATTCTTCACCTTGGTTGATTTGTTTTAGCTTTGGTGACCTTCTCAGCCTTAGAGGCATTTATCTTCACTTTAGCTGTTTTATCAACTTTGGTGGCAGTTGGACATTTGCTTGCAATATGGTCAGTAAAACTACAGTGATAGCATTTTCTATATTTGAAAGTGATTTTAGGACCATTAGTAGAAGGTTTTGAGAATTTAAGATGAGAGGGGGCAGGTCTAAGAATGCTTTTCTCATGAGATTTGGGAGGAATTTTTATTTCTTCAGATCCCTTAGGCTTAAGGTCAATCTTTAGCTTTGGAGGACAGAGATCAAAGATTTCTATCACAGAGCTAGAAGATTGATTTGCTGAAGGTTTAGACGGAACCTTCAGCTTTGCTTTCCTGGTAGCCTTTTGAGGATGAAGAATGGATTTTCCTTTATTCGCAGACTTAGAGCCTTTGGATATTTC
This sequence comes from Arctium lappa, assembly GCA_023525745.1. Classification (NCBI taxonomy): domain Eukaryota; kingdom Viridiplantae; phylum Streptophyta; class Magnoliopsida; order Asterales; family Asteraceae; genus Arctium; species Arctium lappa. Next base: position 10,509,048 of record CM042056.1, on the reverse strand, counting down.
TTCAAGGATGGGATTAGAAGAAGAACAGGGATAAAATTGATTATAAGAAGTGTTAGAGATAGAAGTGACAAACGTTCCAAACTTAAGCATGGAACTTTCTTCTTTAGGCTCATCCTGTGGTTTCCAAAAACCAAGACCAGTTCTATCACTTTCAGGAGTTTGAGCATTTATTATCTCAGAGATCTTTGTTGATGATTTGTACCATTTTTCAACATGAGCTTTTTTTGCTTTTAGAGCAGCGATGGCTTGTTCGCGTTCAATGTTGATGATTTCATTTATAATGACTTGATCTTTCAACTTTTCTTTTAAAAGATTCAGTTCTTTGATCTTTTCATGACATTTCTCTAACTGTTCAGCTAAGTCAACATTTTTGTTCTCAACTAGAGTTTTGCCATTTAGAGCATTATAAAGATCAATAGTCAGAACATCAACAGCGCGACTTCTCTCAGCTTCAGGTAGAGAGGGATTAGTATAGATAGATACCTGAGATGATATATAACTCATAGAAGCTTCAGCTGGTTCTTCCACTTCTTCTTTAATCTCAGCCATAAGGCAGAGATTAGCGACTTCTTCTTCATAAGAACTTGATTCTTCTGATTCAGCCCAGTCATGTTCTTCAGCAATGAGACCTTTACCTTTTCGCTTGTAGCTTTTCAGCTTTTGATATTTCTCTTTCAGCTTTGCTGGATCTTCTTGAGGTAGAAGGTTTGAAGACTTTCTTTGACCTGCACTCATTTGCAAAGTGTCCAATCTTTTCACAGTTATAGCAAGTAGCAGAAGCCTTATCAACAGGGGTTGATTTTGGCTTGTCAGTAAGAGAGAGAGAGGCTTATTTATTCGGAAATTGCTCTTTCTTGCAAATCTCTTAAAAGAGTTTGTCAAGAGTGCTAAGGAGTCATCAAACTCTGAAAGATCAGGGTCTGATAGATCCTCAGATTCAGAATCTAACTCAGTGATATTGAGAGTAGATCGCTGAGATGGAATTATTTCTGAAGAGACTAAAGCAACATGAGTGCTTTTGGAGTCTTTAGAATCTTTTATAAGATTCTTCTTCAGAAGGTTTGATTGCTCATAGTTAAGCAATATTCCATATAAGGTGCTGAGTGAAAGAGAATTTAAGTCTTTTGTCAGCTTAAGACATATTGAATAACTGTCCCAGCTTTCAGTAAGACATTCTAGAAATTTGGTCAAGACCTCAGAATTAGAATAGGTCCTACCAACAGTTCTTAGATCTATGATTAAGCAGTTAAATCGCTGATGAACATCAGAGAGAGATTCATTCTTACCAGCGATGAAACTTTCATACTGTCTTACCAAGTTAATCTTTCGAGTCTCTTGAATTTCAGTGGTGCCTTCGTATTGAACACAAATGGTTTCCCACATTTATTTAGAAGTTTTAAGATGCATGATGGAATGGAAAACTTCATCAGGCAGAGCCATTGAGATAATGGTTTTTGCCCTTGCATCTATACCAACCTTCTTTTTGTCTTCATCACTCCACTGTCTTATCTCCTTAACTACATAGCGTTCAGGGACAGCAGGAGTGGTGGCAGTAGCTGGAACTGCAGCTATAATTCTTACAGGTTCATAGGGTCCATTTTCTATATACTCAGGTATAGTAGGATTTGCACCTTCAAGAAATAGCATCATTCGATTTTTCCATAGAGAAAAGTTATCTCTGCTAAATCGAGGAGGTTTAGAAAGTAAACCATTATCAAAATAGTTTGTTTTTGTGTTTAGTGCCATGTTAGAATAGCAAGGAAGAGAATAAATCAAGATCTTGTTTATCAGATTAAACAGTCTGCTCTGATACCACTTGTTGGTCCCGGAGGTGCTTAACAAGTTTGTAGAAGGGGGGGGGTGTTGAATACAAACACAGTATTTAAAGTTTAATAAATTGTTTATTGAATAATCAAACACAATTTACAAGTTTGTTGCGGAATAAGATTAAGACAGACTCAATCTAAACAAACTTAAGAAACACAAAGATGGTTGCACAAGAATATAGAGAATGGGGGGTTTTAGAAGTATAGAAAACAAAGGTTTCTATGTTGGTTCAAGAATAGAGCACCCTCTCAGATGGAGAGGTGATCTTTCTATTTATACCCTATGCATTAAATGCATGGCAGGGTACTTTACACGTGTCATTCAGTGATTGGCTTTGGTAGTCTGACTTTTGGGAGACATGCTTTCTGCCGTATCATGAACAGTGTAGTTGACAGAGTTGTTGTACGATTTGTGGCAGAGATATGTCCGTTCTGACACATCGTAGTGGTTGTGCAAGGTAAGACAAAAGGAAACTTGCGGCATAAGCTTTGTGATCGATTGATCGCTGAATATCTCTTTCTTCAGAGATATAAAGAGGTTCAGCTATCGCTGAAGCTTTTCCTCATGTTCCTTCGCGTATAAGTAGAGTTGTCTTTGCTTCACTGATATCCGCATCAGGTCACTAGTAGACTTCTCTTTGTTCAGTGGCTTCGTCTTCGATTCTGCTATGAACATATGTTGACACGAGATTTGTTTTCAAGGATTACGTTACTGTTTACATCAGAACTATCAGCGATAACTGAATAGACTCAGTTTGATCACTGATAGTGAAACCCTAATACATATTAAATGTTTATAAGAAAGACTATCAGCGATAACTGAACAGACTCAGTCTGATCGCTGATGGTGAAACACTAATACATATTAAAACGTAATTTTCACTAAGTAGAAAATGGTCGTTATCAAATCACTGAGAGAGTTTGGATCAACAATAATTGATAACTAAAATATATTGATCAATATTAAAAAAAAATTGATATAGTTATCAATAATTCTAAATAATTAAAAATTTATATCAATGTGTAATTAAAATTTATGTTATAATTTTCAGATAATATTAATTAATATTTATTAGTTAATAATATTAAATTTTAATAATTAATAGTTAATATATAATAATGGATATTAATAAAGGCATAATTTGAATAATCATAAAAAGCTTCTCATAAGCTATTCCATGTAGCTAATCAAAAAACTAGTTTCTAAGCTAACTTATGTCCATCTAAACATACACTCAGAAAATAAGCTAGCTTATAAGCTTGTTTATTTTTGTCAAACAATGTCTAAGTTTTACGAAGAGGGGTTGAAAGTACAAAACATTTATTATTTTTGCATAAGCAGGGCGGAGCCAAAAACTTAATATAGAGGGGGCTAAATAAATGAAAGAAAATCAGTGTTTTCATAGTTGGCAAGATTGTTTTTAAAAAAAATGTTAAATGTATATCCATATTTAATAGCTATTTGGATAAAAAGTTGATTATCGGTAACCCAACTAGATCGAAACGGAACCCGCCTCCAAGAACACCAATGTTAAAAATATATGATTTTTTTTAACGATTGGTCATATGGTTTTAATCGTTATATATTATATAACCATATTTAATAAAAATATAAAAAAAAAAAAGAAGAAGAAGCAGAAAAGAAAAGGGACATCTTTTGGAGAATTTCAGAGACTTGTTGACGTCCCTGCATGTGGGATCCACTCGTAAGACCTTGGAGCGCACGTATTATTTGTTTTTTTTTCTTTTTCTCTCTAATATATAAAAAAGAACAATAAAGGTTTAACTTCAGCAATCAATATACTTTACTTGTTAAAAAAATGAAAATATTATGTACTTCTTTTAACAACAAAAGTTTATTGAATATGAGAAAAATTATATATTCTCTCATATCACTCCACTTTTTAAAGTTTTTGAATATATATATATATATATATATATATATAGGGGTAGGTTCCAACAAGAAGCTAAATATTTTGTGAGAAAACGAGAATTGTAATATCATGTATGATAGACAAGCTTAATCATATATGGTTAAACACATATGACATTAGCAATACGTAGACGTTTAATCATACATGATTAAACACACCCACACCCACAATCATATATCATATTACATTTCTCGACTTATTGCAAAATGTTTAATTTCTCACATGATCCTTCATTCCTCTCTCTCTCTGTCTCTCTTATATATATATATACGGTCAGGTTCAAGAGAAAACTCTAAATAAATGGAAAACCGAAAAACCACGAAAAAATGAATAAAAAAATATATTTTGCAACCCACATCTTAACCGTTGGATTCATGATCGACGGTTATTTTATTTTTATTTTTCTGTTTTTTTAATTAAAAATATTGGACCCATATCTATTGTAACCGCTGATCATGAATCCGACGGTTAAGATGTGGGTTGCAAGGTTTGCAACATTTTTAAGGGTTGCAAATAATATATATATATATATATATATATATATATATATATAGGGGCAGGTTCAAACGAGAAGGTAGTCAATTTGCGAGAAGACGAGAAGAAATATGAGCCACATAATTTATTAATTAAAAAATAAAATAAATAAAATTTTTTAAAAAAATTTAGGATAATTACAATTTGAATTGGATAAATCCTTAAAAAGCTCATAATATCTTTTAAATTTTTTAATTTTTTAATTTTAATAAATTCATAATTTTTTTTTATCAAATTTATATTATTATTTTCTAGATAAAATCATATTTTTCATCAAATATCACATGTGATATGATGATATCCATAACTAATTCATCATTTTTTTCTCTATTTTTTAGATTTACGTTTTGAATCATATATGATTAACTTCGTTTAACATGTGATATATTATTATGTATCACATATGATCCCACTAGGTGGATTTTTGTAAATATCACATATTACAATATATGTATGAATATAAATGATACAAAATCACATGTGATAATATTTACATCACAAAAAAATCTATAAATAGAAGTATACATAATCACATATGATTAACTAAAATATATATAATTATCACATGTGATAATATGATATGTAACATGTATAAATATTCATATAATGATATCATATGTGATATTTGGTTAAAATTGTGATTTTTTTTATTAAATGTATATTTAGAAAAAAAATTAATAAATAATTAAAATTAAAAAAAATAAATCTAAAAGATATAATGAGAATTTTAAGGATTTATCTAATTTAAAATGATAATTATCCTAATTTCTAAAACTATTTTTTATTTATGGTTTTTTTAATTAATAAATTATATGAATAACATTTGATTTTACATGTGATTATTGAATACAATCAAAGCAATTGTGAGCAAGGGACCTGGTCTGCAACCTCAAGTTGTGGTCAAAATTGTTTGAATCACATGTGATTTTACACGTACTTTTAATGTAAAGTCATATGTGATATGACCGTTTTCATATTATCTTATTTGTTTATTGTTTTCGTATGAACCCGACTATATATATAATGATAATATTTGTTTTTTTTAAATATATTAATTTGCTTATGGAAAGCAATATCAATTACCTTTTTATATATATGTTTATTAGGATTGTGCTAAATTAATCAACATCTAATCAAATTTAAACATTTTTCTCTACAATTTTTTCCATACATGTTACCATTCGGATATTACATCTTTAACAAATTGTTTAAAATTTCTATAAAATATTCAAAATAGAAAGCGTTCAACTTCAACAATTTCCATGTTTTTAAGATTATAACATTAATTATATTATTGAAATATTTCATATATTTAATAAAATATTATGTTTGTCTTATAAGCCTTCAATTTCAAAGTTTTCTTGTTGGTAAAATATAATAAAAAATTATTTTTTTCTCATGATAATTACTTTTGGAAAAAATTTCAAAGACTCTCTCTTCCGCTTTCTCTATTTTGGAAAAGAAAAATGTTTGGATAACCTTGTTCGAACAAAAAACTGGTCCAAATATCTCTATTTTCTCAATTTTAAAGAATTTGTTATAAATGCTCTTGAGATTTTTGAATAATAATTACTCCTAGATAAAACAATTATTATTTATTTTTGGATGTATTAAAAAAGTTAATGTTTTTTCTTATAAAAATGTAAAATTGAGTACATTGATTCATCCACTTCCCTAAGTTTATTAGAAACAAATCTCAACAATATGTCCGGGACTCAATATCATTACAGAAATGCGATTGTCTACTTGGTTGTCTCCTCACTATGGAATTGCATATTTAAATAGCGGAATTTCAACTTCGTTATACCTTATTCATCTCCGAGTTATTGATTTTTGATTTCAGGGGATGGGGGGATTGCGGGATCGTTGCGTTTCTTTGGATTACGGCTTATTCTTTTTGGAAACTCAGACATGATTGTACCTTCAAGTGGTAAATTTTGGCTGTGATCTTTTCAGTGACATCGAGTTTAAATTCTTTGATTGGATTGCTTCAAGACTCAAATATCGTCTATTTTGAAGACGGCTTAGGGGTTGTTTGGCAGTTGCTGAATGGTTTGGTACAGAATGATTATGGGGTCAAAATGATTAAGAGACTCTTATGATATAGTGCAATATGAAATATGGTTGTTTGGTAATTGTTCAGAATGAAATCAGGGCGCTTAATGGTTAAGGGAGACCCAGAAAACAAAATGATTCAAAGGGTTTTGGAACCATTAAGAGTCAACCTTTTTTTTCCTGCCAAACAGGATTCACCTCTTAACGATTCAGATGTTGCCTCTTAATGGAACCATTAAGAGGTAAACAAACAGCCCCTTAGTTTGAGTCCCCTTCTTTTGTTGCCACTGGAGGTTTCGTAGTTGTCGTCGGTCCTCCTTTTTGGCATTTACCGTTTTGTTTTGCTGTTTGTTTTTGTGAGGTTTGACTTGATTCCCTCTTTGATATTTGTTTTTTTGCGAATTTCCTTTGTATTGTTGTTGTATATATATTTTTTTTCATAATATATTGCCTTTAAAAATAGATATAAAGGTTCAGTGCAAACATAGGAATATTGTTTTTTTTATCATATTGTACATTTCACGACCATTTAAGTATTGATGATAACATCTACACGATTTCATTTCATGTATCAAGTACAACAAAAAGACAGATAAATTTTTTGAATGTAATGAAGAATCGTAAATCATCAAGTCATGTTACAAAGAAAAACTGAAAAAAGTGTCACGTATGGTTTTATTTAAAAATAAAAAACGAAACAAGATACATAATATTTGAATTTCATCAAAGGGTAAACCTTCATGATAAAAATAAGGTATCTTGAATGGATGAATTCATCAAAGATTTTCAAAATTAAACAGTTATGGTAAAAGAAGAAAATGTCTTTCAAAATGTAAGGCTGAATTTTATAAAGAGAAAGTCAAAATTGATTTTGTGTAAAAGGTTTGTCTCACCCTTTTTCAGAAATTGTACAAAGTCAGAATTGATTTTATTCAAAACTTTGTAGATTGTATTTGCAGTATTCGATCATTTTCTGATATTATTTTCTAAGTGACTAACGGGTTGTTTGGTTGGTTTTCCATTAAGTTATGTATGGATAAAGTTGTATAGATTTAGAAGATTTTCATTTGAGATAGTTTTTTCATAGATGGATGAAACATGTTTTTTAATGAGAGGGACTGGTTTGGAAAAAACTTGGCTTTCTGCATAAAGCTCTCCTTTGAAATATGACTGAATAAGCCACTACCAAACAGTTATATATAGCTGACCGAATAAGTTGTAAGTCTCATTAAGCTCATTAAGCAGCAAACAAACAAGCCCTAAGGAAAATTTACTAATTATTTATCCGATAAGTGTTTATATGTTTATTTTTCTTATCAAATGAGCATGATAAGAATTGAGAATTTTATCCGACAAACAGCCGCTAAGTGTTGGGTAATGGCCCCTATGTAGATTTCGTTTATCTAAATGCTTACTTGGTAAGCGCTTACTTGGTAAGCGCTTACTTGGTAAGCGCTTACTGGTAAGAGTCAACACTATAATTTATTTTATCAAGTAAGATTGTGGTACATCAAAATGGTATGGTAGTAACAACTTACTCAGTAAGCATTTACCCGGGTAAGAGTCGTCACCCTCACTTACAGGGTAAGACTCTCCATCCTTATCATTACTCTTACCGAGTAAGATTCTTAGCCCTTGCCATGTTCATTTGGTGAAGATAATTATCTGATAAACACTTAATGGATAAGCGTTTAATAAACGGCCCTTAGTGGTTGTTTACCAATCGCTTAAGCGATTATGGCAAGAGTCACCACTTTCTCACTTACCTTATCGGATAACATTTTTAGCATGTGTACCTAATTGTGTTTCATAAACTACCAAAAAATGTTCACATTGTAAATCAAATATATGTTAATCCATATTCTAAATCATATTCTTAGATGGAAGAAGATCACATAAAATAACACACAGATGAATTAGTTGTCAAGATTAACACAATTCAATAAATTTTTAAAAGAAGGTCCCTTATATCCATAATACATAAAATTCATACAAAAAGCCTTTTTATGTGTATTTAAGTTGGGTTTTTATTGAAAAAAACGAAAACAAGTTGGTCAGCTCCATTTGATTTGTGACATTTATCACAAAAATTTCGACACTTAATACTATCGCAGAAAAGCAACATTCAAACCCCCTATCAATTTAAGGGGGTCTTCTACTAAAATATTACCGGATAATCACTTACCGATAAAAGATTTTCCTTTATTTACGTTATTGTGTAACATACATGGCTATGAAATGGATTGTTGGTAAACATCTTAAATATGGTAAGCGTTTATTGGATAAGACTCTTTTCCCACACTTGCTGGATAAGAATCTCGGTCATTAGACCTGACAAAAAATGACACGACACGCTAACCCGACACGAAATAAACGGGCTTGGGTAATACATTTCAACCCGTTTAAGTAAACGGATTGACACGACACAAAACGAAAATTAAACGGGTAAGGTCTGGGTCAAAAATTTCAACTCGAAAATGACCCCAATAACCCGTTTATATATATAATATTATATATATAAGGTCAGGTTGAGGGAAAACCTAAAAAAAAACGGAAAACTAAGGAATACCCTGGTAGTTTTTAATCGGGACGGTATGCACTTGTGCATACAAATAATTAATTTGTTTTTTGGTTTTTATGCACAAGTGTGCATACCGTCCAGATTAAAGACTACCAGGGTGTTCCTTAGTTTTTCTTTTTTTTAAGGTTTTCCTTTGAATCTTCCTCTCTCTCTCTCTCTCTCTCTCTCTATATATATATATATATATATATATATATATATATTATAACTTTTCTTTTTAATATTTTAAATTTGTAATGTTTTAGATTTGGTTAGAACTTATAAGTTTGAACTATAAAACTTGGATTTCTAATGTTTTCATCAGGGCCGTCCCAATCTTTTTGGAGACCCTGTTACACCCGTAGTAAAACTATAGATCGTCTAAAGCGAGTAATAAACAAAATAAAATATAAAAGTCATGTCATATTAAATATTTTACAAATTAAAGCAAAAAAAATGTTTAAAATGACAAAATGAGAAAAATGTTTTTGATGGCAAATTCTGAAATGTCAAAAAGGCATTCAATGACCCCAATTTGATGGATGAAATTCTGAGTATTTTTTTTATAAATAACATTTTTTGTATTTTGAAAGAAATTAGATAGGATTGGGCCCCAAAATTTTAGAGGCCCTGTTCAAAAACCCACATTTAACATGCTAATAGACGACCCTGGTTTTCAATTGAATTTTGGATTTGTACTTTTTGTTAATTTTTGATTTTTAATTTTTAGTTTTATAAATGTTAAACGGGCTAGGCGGACCGGGTTAGGGTTGAGATTTTTTAACTCGTTTATTAAACGGGTCGGGTTAGAGTTAGACAATCTCAACTCGTTTAACTTTGAACCCGACACGACACGTTTGCCAGGTGTATCGGTCATTGCCTAGTCTCTTACCGGGTAAGTTTCTCGGTCTTTGTCATACTCAATTAATAATGACATCGGTAAACGCTTACCCAATAATTGTTTAGTAAACGGGCTCTAAGACGTGACAACAAATATTTATGTTTGGAGGATATGTTGTAGAATTGATATAACAAAGGGAAATTGACCCAAATAATAAATCTTCACTTCCTGGTTCATTTATAGCCACATTTTTACAACAATTCTTGAAACAGTCGCACAATATGCCTAAAGATCTTAAAAGTCAATTTTTTTTAAATTACACTTTATACCCTTAATAACTATAAGTTTTAAAAATAGTTCGTAAGTAACTATGGTATTTAGTAATATATTTAAATCAAATAATATTCATTATTGAACTTATTTTGAAAGTATTGACGATATGATTATAAAATATAATTTGTAAGAAAGTCATATTTTTTTAATATATGTTGGTTAATATTCGATTATATATGTTAATATATTAAAGGGGTAAAAGAAAATGAAAAAGTGAGGAATATTTCTTTTTTCTTTTTTACTTTAAATTAGAAAAAAGTGGTTTACGAAATTATTTTGAAAATTAGATAAAAAATTTGGCTATGAAATGAAATAATGAATTAAATTGGAAGGATTGACTATTTCAATCAATTTCTCTTTAAAAAAACAAGCATAATCTAATATGTTAAAGTGCATCTTCAACAGCTTCTTCAAAATGGAGAAAATGAAGATTTTGAACAATTTGCTCTGAAAGCTTCTCTAAAATCACTGTTCTAAAAAACTCGTCGCACAGCCGCCATGGCGCGCCATGGCACCAAGGCTTGTGTCTCACGCCACGTTAAGCTCGTGGCACGCCATGGCCTAATGCGCAGTTTTTGTAATGCAATATTTGGTATTTTTTATTTTTTTATGTCTTATTTGCGGGTTTTTTAATATATATAACCTAATTTAACTTGTTTATTACTATTGACTCATTGAATAACACGCCAAAACATATGTTTTTATATATAAATTAGAAATTTGACGCCATAAGTCAGGTCTTGAAAACGCCAAGGCTTCTGCATGGCTCCTAAGACTTGAGGTTTGGTCTCGCCGCCACGCCACGCTTCACGCCATTTAGAACCTTGTCTAAAATGGAGAAAATGAAGATTTTGAACAAGTTGCTCCAACTTCTCCAAAATGGAGAAAATAGGAAAGAAATTATAATTTTCTCCAAATTTAGAGATATCTCAAATATGATTACCAAGAAATAGAAATAATTTTTTTATTATATTCCACTAATGAGAAACTTTGAAATAAAATGTTTAGCTGAAAGAAATAATATTTTATTAAATATATAAAATATTTTAATAATATAATCAATAATTTATTTTTTAAAATGAGAATCTCTTGGAGATGCATGCAATTCTTTTTGAAAAATTTGACTATTTTTTTTTATTTTAAAGAAATCTTAGATAATTTGTTAAAGAAGCTCTAAAGTGTACCAAAATATTTATTTTCTTATTGTTGTAACTATTAAAGCATGATGGTCCACAACTTCACATTATGCATTGTGTCGTGGAATCTTTTGAAAATTATAATTAAAGTATGGAATAAAAACTTCTTCAAAAAGAAAAAGTACGGAATAAAAACGGTTATATGTCTTTGCTTTTTCACATGAAAAAACAATATGTTATTTTGTATTCAATGTTTTATATTATATTAATCTTATTTTATTTTTTCATGTAAAAATTATTCTTAATCTCTCTCTCTCTCTCTCTCACACACACACACACATATATATATATATATATAATATACATAAAAATTGTGTAAGAATAAGAATTAAAGATAGAAATGTAAAGGTTGTTTGGCAGTTGCTATATGATTTGTTGTAGAATGATTAGGTGGTCAGAATGATTAATAAGTACTTGTGATATAATTCAAAAGTGAAATAGGGGCACTTATGATATAATTCAAAGTGAAATAGGATTGTTTTGTAATTGTTCAGAATGAAAGTAGGACGCTTAATGATAGAGATATCCGAGATACAAAATCATTAAGAGGGTTTTGGAGTCATTAAAAGACAGAATATTTTTTGTCAAACAAAATTCACCTATAAACGATTCAAATGTTGCATCTTAATGAAATTATTAAGAGGCAAACAAAAAGTCCCTAAGAGCTAAAAGACAAAGACTACTTTTATTCACAAACCAACCCAATATCAAAGAGCTAAAAGACAAAGTTAATAAATAAAAGAAAGTAAAGGGTTGTTTGTTTTTTTCAAAAAATCTCTTAATGGTTCTTAAGTCTGAATCGTTCAGACATTTATACACACCACCTCTTATTAACCATAACTAAAATAAGATTTCAGATCTCTTAAAAAACAAACGATACCTAAATATGAATTACCTCCAATCCTATTTTTGGAATCCGATTTGCAATCTAATTTTGGATTGTGAATTTTTTTTGACACATGTCATTATTTCATTGGTTGGTTCGCAATCTAATTTTGGATTGTGAATTTTTTTTGACACATGTCATTATTTCATTGGTTGGTTTTAAATTTGTTTTAATTATATTATGAGATATTATAATTGATTATTCTTTTTAAGTTGTCATTTTTGGTTATTTTACATGCTTATCAGCTAGTTTTTGTCAAACGTGACTTATCCATTAACTAGTTTATCAACTACCAGTTAACTTATCAGTTAGTTTTCCAAACATAGCCTAAATACATGGATAAGTTGTTTAAACCTTAACATGTTACCTTGCTAACATGACCAATGATGTAGGTTTTCTATACAAGAATATAAACCGATCCAAACCCGACTTCCCGGCCACAGTCCCAACCGGTTTCCAAATTAGGATCCGTTTATGCATCTATAAATACAAACCCCTTGTAAGAATACAAATACATGAATAAACTATCTTAAACAAATTTTACAAAAATATAAATACATAAAAACTACCTGTAATACTTTCCTTTTCTTATAAAAGCATATTTACAAGAAAAAATCAACTCAAAAAAATTAGCATGAGTTATAAAAATTTGATAACCACATTCACTTGGGAGTCCAATGTACAATTTTAACCAACAAGTTTTTGCTCTACATTTCAAAGGCAAAATTCTCTACTCCAACATCCAATTTTCCCAACTCCGCCAAAACCCGAAAACCGAGAAGCCAAGAATTGAATAAAAAGAAAACACCAAAAAACCCAAAAACGGTTGATCAAATGTGGTCTAAATCTTCGTGTTGATGTTCAAGAACAATGGTTGCAAGGGCAAGTCGATAAGCGCTAGATCTTAGATTTCTTGTTAGAACGTATATTTCCTTCTTCCTACGGTTCGGAGGCACAGAACTCCACTGCTCATGTCTAAGGTGAGCAAGCAAGACTGCATCACATAGAGCCCCTGCTGATGGTTTCATGCTGAAAGTCAACAAAAGTCAACTTCAGTAATAACAAAAGCTGCTGAAATCGACAAGAGAAACCCCCGTAATTCGGTTACACATTGATCGTTACAATTTACTTTCAAACAAATTTAAACATTGTGTAGGCATCAACTTAACAAGGTGGTCGTTGCTACAAAACTCTATCGAATACTTAAAATATTTGTTTTTTTGTAACCATGGGTAAGTTTGTGTGCACTTCGACTAATCCCATGGGAACCTGAAAATAACATCCACGAAAATCCCTAGTTCCAGAGACTCGAACCGGCGACGTATGGAACTAAGCTATAACTGGTCTAGCCTTTATTTGTCGGTTGAGTTGGCCCTCGAGGTTAAAACTTGGCATATTTACTGTCTAGACACTTTATACGACACGTGTACAACCCATGCCAACATGGCAGTGGAAGTGGCCATTTTAAATCGCACCCATGTAATACATGTGTGCAACGGAGATTTTAAGGTGGACATCTTGGAAAATTACTGTGCCATGGCCATCTTCATTTCCATATCAGCAGTGGTGATAAAAGATTAGTTAACAAGATGGTTGTTTGACCTAAAATGTTCAAAAAATGCATTTATTTGAAATAAAGGGATTAAACAAAATACTAACCTTCCCCGAATAAATCCAGTTGTGACAAAACCAATTGGCCACCTATTAGACTCCATGGCTGCAGGATCTTTGGGAACTTGAAACTCCCATTTACCAGAATCTTGTTTCACAAAATATGTTGCCATTGATGACTGAGGTACTTGAAGTTCAACCTTGTTGTTTGAACTGCAATGATTCACAAATATCTGTCTAGTTAGGGACAAAAGAGACATTACACATAATTGAGACGTCGTGTAGGATATAGGGACTAATGCAGAGTCTACGACTATGCTGATCCAACCAAAAATATTAAGAATGGTTACAAATGACACTTAGGTCGTGTTCACTCAACGCTTACCCGGTAAGTGCTCAACAACTCATTTTACCTTATCGGATGACCATAACAGGGATTGAGAATCATAACCGGTAAGAGCGATAACCAGAACCAAGAGTCTTGTCCGGTAAGTGAGAGTGACGACCCTTACCAGTAAGCGCTTACCGGATGAAAATGTTGCACACGGTGCCGTTTTAATGGACTAAAATCTTACCTGGTAAGTTAATAAAAAGTGTTGACTATTACCGGTAAGCGCTTACTAGTGTTGCGTAAACGGCCCCTTAAGCTATGTTTAGCAAACTAGTTGTTGTTGAAAAGCTAGTTGTTGACTGAAAAACTGGTAGCTGGCCAATAAGCTAGCTGGTAGTTGATAAACTAATCATATTTGGTAAAAGCTAGGTGACAAGCTAGATGAAGATGAAAAATGCAAAATGACCTAAAAGAACATGTGGAAATATATTTAAGTCCAACATTATATGATATAATTGGGGGCATAATTGGAAAAGGTGAAAAAAGCCCCAGTCTAACCAAACGGGGATTTTCCAATAAACTCAAAAAATAAGCTCGTTTATGGTTGCAAAACATGACCTTAAAACGGTTATTCTATCTTATCAACATCTTATCCGTTTTGTGCTTGGGTATATCTTATAAGAAGGTTGCCCTTCTTCATATTTATGGTGAAAAGGTAACAAATAAAATAAAATAATCCTAGCAATACCCACCGGATCCATGTTCTGTCTTTTGTTTGTGCATGTCAGATTATCGATCCTAACAAATAATATAAAATAATCACTCTCCTATTAAGAGTAACATAAAAGCCCGGAGTAGGCATAGCAAAAATTATGGCATAAGGACTGGAAATTACCCTGATAACCAAAGCTTCATATCGGCCAAACGAGGTGCACAAACCACTGCTCCATCCTCAATGACACCTTCTTTATAAGCATGGAGAATAACTCTAACAAAACACAGCTTTCTACATCGATTTGCCAGCAAACTGACCGTACTTGGGCCTGATTCAAGTATTTTCTCATCCCTCGTGATTTTAGAAATGCATGTGTTTTTATCAAGAAAATGCGAGAAAAGAAGCAAATGATCGCCATTAATAGCATTCAAGAAACCAGCCAACGTTCTTGATGTCCTGGCCACAACGATATCGGAGTCTGCTAATGCCGGTTCAGCAACTGCATCTGATTCACTAGAACAAACTCGAGTGTTTTCTGCTTCAGTTGGGTTTGTTCCAAAGGCAAGACGAACACAATTCCATGGAGGTGGGATGGGAATGCTAAAAGGTCTCACGGAAAGAGGACGAAGACTCGCTTCTTTATCAATGGCAGAAGCTTCAGCATCCATTAAAGAAGAGTAAGAACCACATTCCGGAAATTCTAATGGAAAACTTGGTATCGCAGCCTGCGGATGCACAAGTTATAAGGGTAAATTTGAAAGTATCAGGCTTAGAGCATCTCCAACAGATTCTCCATAACTTCTCCAAAATGGAGAGGCAAAAGTTAAATTTTCTAAAAAAGGATTACAGTTTCTCAAGTTTGAAGATTTTAACATTAATTATATTATTAGAATATTCAATATATTTAATACCCCAAGAAACTTTCAAATAAATTTTATATAAAATGATATTACATTTAACTTCATTGGTGGAAACAATAAAAAAATCTCTCCTAAGCATTTACTTTTGGAATATTCTCCAAATTTGGAGATTTTCATTGTCTCTCATCTACGTTCTCCATTTTGGAGAAACTTGTGGGGAATCTGTTGGAACAAAGACTAAAAACACTAAAATCTCCATTTTCTCCAATTTGGAGAATCTGTTGGAGATGCTCTTAGTTGTTTACAAGCAAATGCATATACTTACTTCACAAGCAACCCAAGACCTCTCTCTGAGACCTATAGCCTGAGCGCCATTTGAGACGAGAGGAACCCAAAATGCTTTGACCCAGCTTAAAGGAAGTATAATTGACCACCTGGAAAATCAGCAAACAATACCGCAGTCAAAACTTTGGATCTTGACCAATCGAATACATGCGTCAATAAAGCAATATCAAGAACACAAAGGAAACAGCAAAAGCATTAATTCCCTAAACCTTTCCATCGAATCCTTCATGTTATTCCTTCTTAAAAGAAGGACAGGGCAAACTCTAGAAGAAGGCACCTTGGTTGAAGCATGAACGCCATCAGAACTTTTGTCAGTAAGACAAAAGGACGACAAGCGTTTATGGTGTTTCTCCATACAAAGAAAGCTTTCTTCAAATGGACAGCACAGCCCTTTACTAGCATCCCACAAATCGGTATAACTTGAGATTAATTCAGTGCTTGCTTCAGGTAACCCCTCCTTGGTCAAAACACGAGGATCACCGACTGTAAGAGAAATAATTCCAGAAGAAGATATATGCTCTTCATCCTCCAGGATGGATGGATTTGTCGACGGAGTGCCACCATCAGCTACCACAAATTCACATTTTCTCAAAACTGAAGATTTCTCAGACATCCTACATTATCATCATCAACATTAGGAGACTACAACATTATAAATTTGGGTTAAAAAAAACTGCATCAAATCATTAGATAACTCACCTGCTAACCGGACGTAGTATCCTTTGAAGAAGCTGGGATGCTTTTGAACCCATCAGTTCTAGCGTCCCAAATTGTCCCTCGAGTGAGGTACAGCTAACCAAGGCAACATCCTCATCAATCTGAAATATTAGAACACATACATAAACCAAACCAACTCAGTATATCCCACCTGAAGTTGGAAGCCGGGGAGGGCAAAATGTACGCAGACCTGACCTCTACCCTGAAGAGTAAAGCGGTTGTTTTGTGACAACCCCCGGCTTGTGAAAAGTGTGAAAGACAAAAGGTCATAAATGGTAAAGATTTGAAAAGTTAAGAGATATAGAAACACGTACAAGAAAAGCATAAACAATTAGAAAAGTTGATTAAGAGATAGCAATAACATACAATTAGAACGAATGCATGATTATGCAAAAACATCAATCTTCGTACACAATGAAACTTCATGAAAGGCCAAGATGTAAAGTTGCTCCTAATAATCACACAGATGATAAAGTTTCATAAAATTAGTAAAGAAAACAAAATCTACCTTACCCTGACTTTCACAGGCACTTTTCAGAGAATTGTAGCCTTCCGTTAATGCCGCAGCATGTATCCATATCCATAACTGCCGGATGGTTCCATCACTTTCTGCATCAGCATCTGTCAACTGCTGATTAGGTCGCCACATATAAATAGCGGGTGCTATTTGGCCTAAATTGGGTGCTCCGGCATGATGAAGCTACAAAAGTGAATACATAGATTAACAGCAGCTTTCCAAACATTCAAGTATTCAACGGCTATATTTTATGTATGTATGCATACAATCACTTACCATAGAACTAGCATAAATATCACCAGAAAGTACATTTCCAGCATCTGGTGAAGGAAAAGGTGTCATTACAGTGCTTAAAATCGACAGTAATGAACCCTGCAAGCAGACATTTAAACGTCAAAAGCCCTATACAATTATACATACAAAGCTTCAACCCCATAAAAGGGGTAAGTAAGAATATCAGACCTGTGAACCTTCCAGTTGAACAGCACAGTAGTAACTTGCATCATGAACAACAGTTCCATTTTTCAACCACTTTAAGAGAGCTCTT
The DNA here is from genome assembly GCA_023525745.1 of Arctium lappa. Classification (NCBI taxonomy): domain Eukaryota; kingdom Viridiplantae; phylum Streptophyta; class Magnoliopsida; order Asterales; family Asteraceae; genus Arctium; species Arctium lappa. Next base: position 10,491,240 of record CM042056.1, on the reverse strand, counting down.
GAGCCTCTTCCTCTGCATTAAACAAAACCATAAACTGTTGACCCCTTTTAACAAAAACCAAACCAAATGAGCCTGGTATATCCCACCCGGAGGCAGACTGGATCCAGACAATTTTACAAGCGGGGGAACAATAAATTAGCATAGTATAAAACAAAATTTAATGATAAAAGTATGGCTTAATTAAAAATAACATACAAGTGGTTGTTTGCAACACCCAAGTGGTTTTTTCTTTCTTCTTTTCCTTTCTTTTCTGCTGTTGTTTCCAAAAAATTAAAAGAGAGCCAAAGGGACTCAAACTTGCAAACTGTAATGCCACATGCATTGACATTACCAGTAGGCTGCAGACACTTTTTGTTAACTTAGAGAAGCACACATCAAATAAAGCAGATGCACCTTTAAGACTCCTTGAAAAAATTCCACTGCATCGGCACAATAGGGCGGTAGCACGGGCACCCCCTCCCTCCTAAATCCTCCCCTGCCCGAAGGAAGGATCTGGAGGAGAAAAATGTATGCAGATCTGACCTCTACCCCAAGATTATGACAGCTATTTCCATGCAAACCCCCAGCTTGTGGAAAGTGTGTGAAAGAGTGTTGATCCCCTTTAACACTTTCTAAGAATCTACCTCATATCTATCAGAGATTAGAAGTATCTACTCTATCCTGCAAGTTTTAGATTTGCCCACCGTTCTACCTTCTAACTAAAAACCAGCATTTTTTTGATAAATTTGCCTTTAATGAACACTAACATGATATTAGCCAACTGGTCATGCCATTACCTGCCATGTAAACCAAGAGGAAGGTGGAAACCCCAACGCTTTGTCATTGTAAACCGTTTTGCATACCAAACATGAGTTCTCAATCGCTTTGTCCCATCACCTGAAGTGCAAAATCCACTTTGATGATTCTTGTTCAGCTCTTTTCTACGACGAATGTGGCGAGGAGGAGCCTCCTTAACACATTTATCTGCATTTTCATCACTGTTCAAAACTCCAACTTTTTGCTTCTTTCTAGCTCTAGTTTTCGAAGATCGATTGTCATAACTAGTAGTTCTTCTCCTCTTATTTCTCCGAGATCTGAAATTGTTGTTCAACCGATTGGCAATAGTTGAGTAAAGGGACTCAAGTTCTGGAGCTCGAGATTCTGTAAATTTCTGCACAAGAAGGTCACGTGGTGGTAGGACAGGGACCTTGTTTGGTTGTTTGCTTCCATCAGTACCCATTGTTGGAAGACAGTAACCTGTTTAAAATTGCAAAAATCTCTTACTTGCTTAGCTAAGGCTTGGAAGACCAATATTCTCAATAATGAAACAACCAAAATCATACAAGAAAAACAAACAGCCATTTTACACAATATTTACTAACAATACTAACACGGTAACACCAACATTACAATACAAATGGTCGATGGTAGCATTCAGCCTCAAAGTCAGATCACACCACTGGTTTCAGAACATAGAAAGTACTAACCATTCACGCTACGCAATATACCTTCTGTCAAAATACGAGTAAGCTCTATGAGTTAATGCCCTTCATGATATCTAGATCAAGGGTTAATTGAGAAAAAATACATATAACATATGGTGGTGCTAAAATTTCTACAAAATTTGAAACACAATCTGAAACATAAACCAATCAAATTCAGGACAACTGAAGACAAACTTGACCATATTACTTACACACAGGATAAACAGGTAAAATTTTGCAGCCTCCAACAATGTCTCGGTCAAGAATGTCAACCAATTACACCAGTGAATCGATGCAAGCTCGTAGGATTAACTATGATCAATACTGAGGGATGGAGATTACCTACAGCAAGAGCTTGAATGACAAATTCTTACGCTTTGATCTCGAATATGGGAAGAAAAGAAAGAAAAGAACAGGAACATTTTTATTTGTGCACTTGAACATGATGTTACAAATGTTTGGTTTTCTCACTTTTTTCTTATTTTCCTCCAAAAGGAAATTCAAGAACATGATAGTTCTTAAATATATTAACATGAAACATGTTTACACTAACAAAATTATAGCAATTACATGTTTACAAACCTAACAGCAGGAATTAGAATAGGCATTCGTTGGTCAATCTAAGAATTTCTGGAAACAATCACATACATACATTACCATAATCTTAAGAGCTCAAAATCGATCAAACTTACGTAAGAAATTCAAATAAAAGTGAGAATATTGTACCAATTATTTGCCTGTACTCGTTTCGTCAACGTCCCTTAATGCCTTTCGTTTGTCGCTGTAAACATCATCACAAGAATTAGGTTTCAATAGAAGTTTCTCTATGACATTGGAAACAAACATCACCATAACAAAAAGTGAAGGTATAAAGTTTCAACAGAAACTTGAGAGTATGTTTTCTAAATAGAAAAGCTCCAATGTCTTGAAAGGAGAATACATATTAGTATAATCAACTTGAGAGTTCTAACAGAAACCATATTAGTTTGAAAAGAAAAAAAAAAATAGAGTTGTGTTGATGTTGTTCATCGACAAACACATAGAGAAGGAGATGCATAAGGGGGGTTCGCCATACCTGGACGACACCGAGAAGTAGAACGACGGCCGGCGCCGGAGATTGCCGCGCAGGCGAGATGTAGGACGAAGGGGCAGAGCCGCACGGTGCAGTACAGGCCTACAGGGACGCTACGTATTACGATTGAAAACGAGGGTTTTGTTTAGGGTGCGATTGGTATGTCGAAGAGAGGGGAACGTTTGTCCCAAGTTTGGTGGGGCACACTAAAACTAAGGGGAACAAGCAAGGACACTTGTCCCACTCTAACCCCTGAAACAAAGTAGAACAACAATCTTTTGATTAATATACCCTTTGTTAAAAATATAAAACATGTTTTTTCATCATCCACGCCTCCAAGCTAGAGGTGTGCAAAACCCGAATAGTCCGAAATTCAAATCCGCATCCGAACCGAAAATAAAATGTTTTTGCAAAACCCGAATACCCCGAAATCCGATAATCCGAAACCCGGCATTTGGGAGGATATTCGGGTTCGGATTGGATTTGATCGTTGGTCACCCAACCCGTCCGAAAACCCGAAATAACATAAATCTATATTTTAAATACTATATATATATTTATACTACCTTATAATACATTTATACCAAAACTCTTAAATACAAGTATTAAAGCAATAGGTACAACCTTTTAAAGCTTAATTTTTGAAAAACTATGAATTACAAGCATGTATGCATAATGTACAAGTATTTTTAACATGATACCACCTCCACCACCCTTTTGGTAAGACTGGGAGTTCTCTTTTTCTACTGAAAAGTTTTCTCTTCTCCATTGATGACTATACATACTTTTTCCAGACCTAGATTTTGACTTATTCCACAGAGGCATACCCAAGAGGATTCAAATTTCAAACAACTTTTAATGTTTCTCCCGCTCTCGGTTTCACTCTGCATATCTCTCTTGGTTCTTCAAATCGTATTCAACATAATAGCTTTTGCTTCAGATCTAAGCATTTTGTCATTCTCCCCAAAACAAACACTTCCCCTTGGACGATGACTCTCCCTATAATCGGGCCTCTCCCTCCCGGCTTGCTGCTGCATAGTCGCCGACTGCAATTATCTATCAGGTATGGGTTTTTGTTCTTAGTCTTAAATTCTTCCTTTGTTTTGTTTGAATAACTTCCTCCACGTTTTAAGGGTTTTATGTTTCTTAAGCTGTGCTTCTGAGGTTTCCCATGGCTTACTCAGTATACAGATCATATCATTTGCTCCCTCTTTTGGTAACTCTCTACATACCCCACATCATCCTCGCCGTCGCAGATCAGGTCAACGCTGTGTTTTTTGGGTTTTGTTTATTCTCCTATGTGTTGAAATTATGGTTTTGAGTTCAATCATCATGGTTGCATCTTGATTTTGCATTTTTTTTTTCTTCTTTTAATATTGTAGTTTTTCTATAGTTTCTTATTGGGTTTCTCTGATAAGACACATTTTTGTTAATTCCACTTTGGTATTGTTGCAACAGGGTTATATTGAACATCAATCTTACCAGTTTCCCCATCTCCAGATAAGATGTTTCTCATATTCATTTTTAGTTTGATAAACATCTAATTGTTTTAGTTTGATAAATATCTTCATGTTTTAGTTTGATACTCTAACAAATCAAAGACCACAAGCTTCGATCGCTTTTGAATTAGAGATACAAAAGAGGTATTGCAGTTTAAGTTTCCAGCATTTTCTCTGAGAATATCTAAACATTAACTTTTCTTTGCCTTCTCTCTTAGTATTTAACAGTTCTCTGTTAATGCAGGATTAAACTACCTTGCTAAGTTGCTATTGATATGTATAAATATGCTTAAATGTGTGTTTATTAGGTGTAGGTTTTCTAGATATACAATATAACATCAATGTTGCTGATTAAAAATAGAAGAGCAAGATACAATGTGTAGATATGTAATATATAGTGACTGTTTGCAGAGAGAGTAGCTATGCTTCACTCATTAGGAGGAAGAAGAAGCAAGTAAAAGCTACCAAGAGGATAGCCATTGAAGAATCCCTTGATGATGGTTATGTTTGGAGGAAATATGGTCAAAAGATGATTCTTGGTAGCAAATACCCCAGGTATATCTATAACTTTTTTTTACTGCTCTTTTAGCATATAAGAATGCTCACAAAATTATCCTGCTGTATATGGGAACTCACTTACGTAAATTTGAGGTTTGGGCTTAGTTATAGATTTGAAATATCCAACTCTATTTTAGAACATTTTTTTGGTTCTATGTGGAGCTTGGCTTCTTTTCTTGGGATCATAAATGAGTCTTGGTGTGTATGTGGTTTATGGAATGAACGGATGCTTTTGTATGGATTAACCATGTTTTACAGGGTATTCTGGATCATCATTTTACCTTATTTTGTTGGGAATTTTTCAAGATTTATCCTGGTGAATCTCATGATGGTTTGGGATGATATGAGTTTGCAAGTTATCAATGTGCCAAGTAAGCTCACTATCTAGGCTGTTATTTTGACTATTGATACATTTTATCTGTTGATAATCCTACTGTGGTATCAACATTTGGTTTCTCCCTTGTTTATTGGTCTTTTAAAACATAATTGGGATTTTGGGATTGGGTCAAGGGATGGTCTCTAATAAAAACAGGTTCTTCATTTTTTTATGATTGGTCTCTAATAAACTTTTATCAAGACTAAGGGGTCGTTTACTAAATACTTGCCCAGGTAAGCGCTTACCGTAATCACTTGGGGGTCGTTTACCAAACGTTTACTAAGGTAAGCACTAACCGGTAAAATTCAACATTGTCACTTACTTACCGGGTAAGAGTTTTCGCCCTCACTTACTTACCGGTCCTCGCCTTAGCTCTTACCGGGTAAGATTCTTGGTTCTTGCCATATTCATTCGAAAAAGCTAATATGACTTGGTAAACTTTTACCTGGATAAACGTTTGGTAAACGGCCCTAAAGGATAAATCTCATATAAATTTACTGTTGTATGTTAATTGGCCGAATATGCCAGGTGGTTTTGATGGTAGTTAATTGGTCCTCTTAGAATGTAGCAGGTTTCATTCGGGATAACCTCAGTTGTGTCATGTGTGTGTCCCCATTTTTCTTCCTTTGCCTCATTTATAATGGAGAAAAGTTGTTTGAAATCAAATGCCATCTCTTTTTAGTATAATATATTCAATTTAAATGGTTATATAATTGCAACAATCATATGCCATCTTCTCTTTGACTACTTCATGAGAGATTTTGGTGTAGGACTATTGAATTTACATGCTATGGACGACACTCTCGATTGATTGACTAGCTTTTAGGCATGATGTATTTGTTTATAAACATGTTGTGTATCGTATTGAAATCAGGGTATGTATCAAATGCTTATCGGGTAACATGACAAGAATTGAGAATCTTACTGTGTATCTATCGTTTCTCGATGGAGCTATTCTCTCACTTACATTGTGCTTTGGTTTTTCATCCATAATTTGTATTTATAATCGCATACACAAGCTGCAAGTCATGTGCGACAAGAAGTTGCATGTATCAATCATCTACACATTGAGTACGAAAAATATTTAGGGGTCGTTTACCAATCCATTATATAACAAACCCACCACTTTTATTTACCTTATCGAGTAACATTTTTGGTCGTCAACATGTATTGTTGGTAAGTTTACTCCGTAAGAGTCACTACCCTCGTTTACTGAGCTAGACTCTCGTTCATTGCCTTTCCTTTTACCCGGTAAGATTATTGGTAAGGTAAGTGATCTGATAAAGTGTGATAAGCATTTTGTAAACTACCCTTTAGTGAATGATTATTTTGGAAAAGTTTTTTTAATGGAAAAGTACTCCCTCAATGACAATGTCATGAAGTTCAAGGCTGATGAAAGATGAGGAGATGTGAGACTTGATGAATGACATTGTCTAATTTCTTCAAGACTTGTTTTTCTATGCATTTGTTTTTTAAACCATCTCACCCCTAATATTCCATATCTAATGGTATGGTTAACAATGTTTGAAGTACTTGAATTTCTACTGGTATCCAATATTCATTACGAAACATTTTATTCTTATTTTACATTTAAACTTTTACATCCCGTCGTATTGCGTGGGTACATAACTAGATATCGGTTGTATATTATCGATTGAATCCATCATATCGGTTGGTTTTTTCGGTAAGTCGTAATTGTACTCTGCATCATTGCTTATATTTTTTCGCTTTTTACATCCCGCAATATTGCGCGGGTACACAACGTTTGATTAAAATGACACTTCCAGCAATCGCGGTCTACTTCAGATTCTTCTTACTCTGTTCATCGCTAATTATTACTCTGTTCCGTCAATGCCGTTTCCAGGTAATCCAATATAATACAAATCACCGTTTTCTTCCTTTGTATTTTAGTACTTTTTGATCACTGCATTGGTTTTTTCTGGATCTGTTTTAGTTCGGTTCAAGTGAAAATTTTCGATCCTGAATTTGTTATATTTGATCGTTGAATCATTTCGAGTGTTGCTTTGTTAGTTTTTGAGATAAAATGATGTTGATTCATTGAAGTTTTGGTGGGTTTTTTAGTGAAGAAGAGGAATATGAGTTGCAGAGCTTGGTAAACAACTCATCAATGGCAGATAGGTTAGAAATACTTTAATTCTAGGCAATAAATTTTTTGTTGGAGATGTTATGAATGAATGCACTAATTAGGTTGATGATAAAATTTGTGTTGTTGATGATCGGTTCAGATTGAATCTATTATTTGGATGGGGTGGTAAATGCATGGTAAGCATTTAAAAGGTAAAAGACGCTTTACTAGCAATCCATTTTGATGACCGATAATTGGTGAGGGTGCTAATTCTTACCGGTAAGTGTTTAATTTGGTAACCGACCCCTAAGTAGGTTGGCTGGTTGCAACAACTTATCATCTGAATATTAATGGTGAGAATATGATACAAATTTGTTCTAAAATGCTTTTATGATATGCTTTAGATTTAGTCTTGTGTAGCTTCATATATAGATGATTTTTAGACTGATAATTGGTGCTTCATTTTGAATACTAAATCTGAGTTCAATTTCTGGACAATCGAAAACATTGGCATGGAAAGGAATGATGATGTTGTTGACGATCCAGACATGGTGTCTTCCATGGTTGAGGTGTGAATCACTTCCCTTTGCTTTTCTCTCCTGTCAGGAATCGCATATGACATATTCTTTTCTGTGCTCCCCAAGTTTAAAAGTGTTCAGATAAAGAATCAAATAGTCTTACAAATTGTATTACGGATGTGAAAGACGATGCCGATCACAACAGCCCTCACCGGTAGTCTCAGTCTCAAAGAAGAAAACGAGGTTTTGATTTGTTATTCAATCTGAGATTTGCATTACTGTGTTGTTTTAGAGAGTTTTGATGTGTTTGAATTATATTTCGTTTCTATTTGTTCCAGGTGCATCTGATCAGACTCCCAATTGGAATCGTAACTAATATATCCAGGATATATTAGATAATATGTAAAGACTAATGAGTCGTTTACCCAAATACTTACCGGTATAAATCAACACTCTAACTTACTTTACCAAGTAAGATTTTAGTTCATAAAAACGCTATCGTTAAGTGCTTACCGGGTAAGAGTCTTCACCCTGGGTAAGACTCTTCATCTTTATCATCGCTCTTACGGATAAGATTCACAATTCTTGCCATGTTCATCCAGTAGTGTAAATCATATCATTGTAAAAAAAAAAACTTCAAAATCGTTTACATTTATGTCTCCCGCCGCATTGCGCGGGTACACTACTAGTATATATATATATATATATATATATTTATCTAATTATTTTTTTGAAAATTGTAAATTATAGTCCGTTGAAATATTTTCTAAATTTTAAACTTGCTATCGATTTCATCAATCTTTCAATCGATTGTATTCATCCTAAAAACGATTGAATTTATATATAACTTTTGCATTATATTATACCTGAACCCGACCGACATCAATCCGAAACCCGACTAACCTAAAATCCGAAACTTAAAATTTGGGTTTTGATTTCTATATCCAAAATCCGATCGTGATAAATTAGTTTTACGTTTTTTATAATCCATTGCACCATGTATTAGTGATGTAATCTAAGATTTTTCATTAGGGGTAAATTTGTCACTTAATCGGTCTAGTCCTTTTCTGTCCAGTTCTATCATGTCTTGCCAAACGCTGGACAACTGTCCTGTTCTGTTACGTCATGTTCTGTTCCATCTTGTCCTGTCCTGACCTGTCTGCGTACCAAACGCACCCTTAAGGATGTGTTTGGGATTGCTTATTTAAAACAGTGCTTATTATTATGCAGCGATAAAAAAAACGTTTTATAAAAAGTGTTTGGATTAGCTTATTATGATACCAAAACGTAATAAGCTAATATGTTATCTATATCTATACTATATTATAAAAGAAACACTAGTGTTGGGCCCGTGCATTGCACGGGAAAATAAAAATTTTGTTGGAATATTGAACCGAGTTAAAAATGAAACGTAATTTCTCTGTTAACAGTTAATGAAATACAATGTGAAAAACGAATGTATTTTCATAAGTGGTTAACTTGCATATATTCTTAATCGTTTGTTGTTATGAGTTTGTGCAATAATATTGGTAATAGTTTTGTATTATATTATTTAAAACTCAAACGACATGTCTCACAACATATCACTACTATTGAAATAATTATAAATATGAACATACGTTTTTACAGATTTTGCAACTTTTCTGAAACCTCCTCGACAACACTTGACAATCACTTTGAACGTATAAATTTGTAGATTAATTAACAACATTCAACCCACATCAAATATGACAAAGAAAATAAATGGTTTCTATCTTTTGTAACCGGCAACTCAACTGGTATAGTTCAAATTCACTCAGTACCACTTGAAAATTTATCTGACTATTGACTTCAAGACCTCATAGCATTAGTCGATAAAAATAAAGATATGTATATATATCTTATTCCCCTACTTCGAAAAATATAAACAAATAAAATATAATATAAAAATAAAATATAAAAAAGTAGTTTTTCAAAGAAACAAAAATATAGTGGAATACCTTTTGTTCAGTTGCAGGTTCCGTCATTGACACCCGACCGTTCGTCTTCTTCTTGTACTCGGATGATACATAGAGAAACTATATATATTTATAGTGAATGTAGAAAATATTTTAAAATCTTTTATTTTCATTTTCGATTTTACATTTAAATGTAAATATATTAACTTTATACTTGGTTAATTAGTTGTACTTTGTGCTTAAAATGTTGTAATTAAAAGTTTTTTATGTCGTTTTTATAATATAGTATAGATAAAAAAACTCTTAGTTACAACATTTTAAACACAAAATACAACTAATTAAAGACAATTACTTAATTTACAATTTCATAATACATTAGTACAACTTATCCAAGCACAGTATATCACATCATCATCTATTTGTGGAATTGATACTCATTTATTAATATAAATATTTGTTTTTTATATTTAATGGACGATTGATCAATATTATCTACTATTATCAATATTTATTTTTTATATTTAATGGACGATTTGATCAATATTACTATTATCAATATTTATTTTTTATTTTATGATTTGCTCTTAATATATCTATATCTATATTAGTTATAATCTCATAACTAATATATCTATACTATATTATTATAAAAACATACATTGATCTAATAAATATATTTAAAAAATAAATAAAACAGGTAGTTTATCTTATAGTGTTTATCATGTATTTAATATGTTTATTTGCAGTTAGTTATACAAATAAAAACATGAGACTTTAATAAGTTATTATTATGTTTCATTAACTTGTAATTTTGAATTTTAACTAATATATCTATACTATATTATAAATTATTTAAGCTAAACTCTTAAAAACTAATTTTTATACATTAGATACCACTTATTAATAAATATTACTTAAAAACAAAGTATCAACGAAAACAGAAGAAACAAAATGCATTGAAGGCTGCCATTCTATTTAATTTCAAATTTATCTAAAAATTTTAACTCAAAATATCAAATATGTAAATTATCAACTTAGGAGTCGTTTATCAAATGATTACAGCAAATTGATTAAACATAAGTACAACTTATAAAAGTTCAATGTTTGAATTCGTGTAACTAACTGCAGATAAGCACTTATTTTTATTTTCTAAAATATCTAAATTTTTTAACTATTGATATAACTAACCGATAAATATAAGAAAATTCGAGATAAAATACCTTATTTTTAATTTTTATTGAAGTATGTTATCTTTTTAATTTTAAATATAAAATATCTTAAATATAATTATCATTTAAATTAAACATTTTTTGACCCGTAACAAAATTTATTATTATTATTTTTTATAAAAAACCATAATTAAATTAAACTAAAATATTTTTTTTGTTTTAAATATAGGTTTCTCAAAATCGTAAAATAAAATTAAAAAAACTAACAAAGAGTATGAATAAACTCTATGCTAAAATAGAGAAAAAATGAGAGAGGTTGTAAAAATCTCTAAATTTAGAGAAATCTCTAAAAAGAAAGTTTCTCCAAAAATTAATTATTACACCCAACAGGCAAACTTTTCTTCTCCCAACTTTTCATATATTGAATATTTTAATAATATATTTAAATAAATTGAATATTTTGATAATATAATTAATATTAGAGTTGCTAAAATAGCATAACTGTTGGAGTTATATGCAAAAAAAAATTAGAGAATATGATCCTTTTTACTCTATTTTAGAAAAACTTTAGCATAACTGTTGGAGATGCTCTTACATTTTCTCTTTTTTTTTCTCTCTATTTTAGCATAGAGGATAACATAGCTATTGAAACAACAAAAATGCTAAAATCTCATTTTTTTTTCTATTTTAGCAGTGTGGAAAAATATAAGTCATTTTTTTCTATCAAAACACTCAAAATAGCTTATTGGCGATGTGGAAAAGCTAATAAGTCAATAAAGAGTTTTAATAAACAATCCCAAACACCCCCTAAGAGCATGTTCGATGAAAGTTCATCTAAGCAAAAAGTGAATAACTTATAAAAATTATTGTTATGCACATGGGTTGAACCGTTGAAGTATTTGAACAATCTAACTTAATATTTTATTGTTTGAAAATTTTCATTCCAATCCAACTTAAATCGTGTGAGTTAGGTTCGTCGGGTTGAAACTTTTGTATGTTATTTTACAATCTTGCTAAGCATTTATATTTGAACGAAGTAAAAAAAAAAAAAATGAGAACATATCAAAAAGGCTAACAAACTCAAAAAAGTTGAAGGTTCATGTGAATAAGAAAATAAATTTACGATTGAAATTGTAATATAATTTTGAATATAACTAACTACCGGTTAGTCTAATGTCTAACGTGTGTATATATATATATATATGTGGGGGGGGGGGGGGAATGATCATGTGAGAAGTTGATCTGAATCATTGATCTCTTTTAATCTCAAAACCTTCCATGAATTGCGGTTTAAAAGGAAATTGGTCTGGTATATCTTATCTCGGTGTATCTCATCCTAATATACGTTCATTTCTTATCCAACAGTTGATAACCACTTCACACACATACATACTTATATAGAAATGACTTCATGTGAGAATAAGAATTATGGTGAAATTAGTGGAACAAAACTTTCATATACTTTTATGTGCATTTATCTCCTTCAACTACCTTCACTTACCTATTTTCTTCATCATAAATGAAACTTTAACAATTTCATGCATGAGAAAGTAATTAAATATATGTATAAGTTACTAAAAATAGCTGAAAATGTAAATGAAATCATCCCCGATGACCTCGAACCTGCTTTGAGAATAGAGATCAACATTCATCCTTGCCACGACGAATAATTCCTCCACCATATTAGGGCCAAGTTCTTGCAGGTACATGTACCCATATATCATTTTTTCCATTTTTAACAAGGACAGAAGAACTATGGATTTTTAGTCATGAACAATAAGAATATATGCCAAACCGACCCCCTTTCTTCGATTGGGTGAGTTTCTATATCACTCCAATCTTTCATTCATAATTCATTAAACCAAACGTATTCGTCCGTTTGCATACCAAATGCCACGTAATAATTGAACAAATAATTTCAAATTTAAACTTTACTACTTAACTCAAGATGATAACAAAAATTGTCTTGTATCTTATATAATATTTTAAACAAATCTTAAATTTCCACATCCACTAAAATGTTTGCTTAAATCTTTTTATTATAAAAATATATTGTTTAATTATAGTAAACTAGTTTGATTGTTTAATATAAGAGTTTCTTCAATAGGTTATTTAAAACAGAAAAAATTGAGATTTTGTTGTCAACAATTTGCTCCAATATATTTTTTATATTGTTAAAAAAAAAAAACTCATATTTAAGAAAAATCTCTAAAACGTTATGCAAAAAGGGAAAAAGATGATTTGTTATTTATTTTACACCACTAAGATTGATTTATTATTGTTTCATAAAAATCTGTAAAAATTGACAAAGTTATATAACTTAATAATATAATTAATATAAAAATATTTAAATAAATAATGTACTAGACTTAGAATGTAAAATTTTTAAAAAAATTTAACGTTTAATTATTTATTTAAAAAAAAAACATGTACAAATTAGTTGAGCTAATTGGCAAAAGTATGAACTAAAACATTATCAATGTAATTAGTTTACGCTTTACACTAGTGTAGTGACCATGAGGATTTTGTCGGTGGTTTATTATCCGATACATTTTATTTAGGGGTGTTTGGGATTGCTTATTTAAAACAACTTAAACTTATATGTAAAAGTGTTTATTAACTTATGTTTATTTGTAAAGTATTTATTAATTCATAGAAAGAAGGGGCAAATATGTAATTTAGTTAAATAAGTTAATAAGAAGTTTCAAATAAATCAGAATGATTTAACTTATCAAAAACTCATTATTACCGGTGTGGAAAAGTCATAAGCATTTTTTTTCCCAATCCAAATACTTAAAATAGCTTATTTGTTGTGTGAAAACGCTGACGCAATAAGTTAATAAGGAGTTTTAATAAGGAACCCCAAACACCCCCTTAATACGCCAAAATTCTCTAGTGAACCACGCCAACGCGCCATCAGCATCGTTGTTAATTGCCACGCCAAAATTCTCCCTTATTATATAACTAGTGTGTGACACCGCGCGTTGCGCGGTGATAAAGTTTATTTTGTTAGAAAATACGTAATTAAGTTAGGATGAAACGTAATTTCATAATAAATTGTAATCTAAAATGATGATTGTATTGGGTGTTTTTAATGCAGATTATTTTCATTTATATTTTTTCCTGTAACTAAATAACTTCATACATTTTTATATTTTTTGGATGCAAAATAATGATTCAATATTAAGTTCAATTTGTATAAACATTATTAGCCGCAGGAGTATCCTTAACATTAAACATTATGGTGACGTATGCATGTGAAATTAATATTTTCAATTTAGCATTATGGCTAAATAATGGTGTTGTGCATAAATAAAAATAATAATAATAAAAATATTGATTTATAATTATTGTTATCTTACTTTAACAAATAAAATTATTTCTAACCAATGATTAAGTTATCTATCTATACTATATTATAAAACATCTATAAAAAAAATCTTAAAAAAAATATTAAAGTCTAATGTACCTCAATTTAATGTTAATTACTTAAAACTTAAATAAAAAATGAAAACTTAAAATCTCTTGATATTAAATTCTTATCTCTAACAACTTTAACTCTCTAAAATCACTATCACTTCAACTTCCCTAAAATCATTCCCTGCATAATTAAATACATGATAAAAAACAAATTTTAAATATAAAATTTTTAAAATATAATTAAGAAAATCTAACGGAATATTTAATGTTTATTTTATAAAAAACATTCTTTTATTAAACCTAAAATAAATTACATTATTATTAAATTATCAAAAAACTCTTAAAAACAAACTTTTATGCATTAAATACTGTTCATTGATACACATTACTTAAAATTCATGATTACAAGTTATGATGCATTAGTACAAATTTCTAAATCTATATGTTTGAATTCATAACTAATCGATAAACATAATCAAAACAGGATAAACATCTTAATTTAAATATAAAGAATTTAAAATATATAAGATAATCATACTGTAAATCGACAAAAAACAAGAAATAAAAAAATTAAAATCGTGATTATTTCGCTACATTGCGTGAGTACGCTTCTAGTTGATATAAAAATAAATAAAAATGCATGTTTAATTAATAATATCAAAGTTAATAAAAGTAACAGTTATATTTTATTAGTTTTTACAAACAAAAAAAAGGTTAGATTCATATAACTCAAGTCTTAATTTATAATTATTCTTACTTTACCAATCATTTTTTGATTATGTAAAAACGGTCGGCAAATGGTTTAACACAAAGGGAGAGAAGGGGCATCAAGTGACACGCGCGGCTTGGACCGCGACCTCAAAGTCGCAGCTAGGCCCGCGTAACTCACTGTATTGTGCCATCTGAAGACACGGGCGACTTGGCCCGCGACCAAGGCCGTGGGGTTAGTCTGGACGATTTAAGCCCCAATTTTTAGGGTTCTCTCATTCCTATCTTCCCTTCCCACTTCTCTCATTCCACTCCACTCCCCATTTCTCTCTTTGGACGATTTTAGGATGCTTGAATACATTATTTAGAGCATCCATGGTGAATAAACCCTAACATCACATGAAGGTTTGACATTTGGAAGTTTGGAGTTGAAGAGGAAAAGGATTCTCTTGGTTAGCTTTGGGTGGAAGGTCTCATTATCTAATGTGGTAAGTTTCCTTGAGTAATCTAAGCTTTTGGTATAAGGATCTTTATAGATCTGAAGGTTTACTTGTTGATGTTTATGCTAGACTTGAAGGAAGGGGTTGTTTGGAAACCTTAACTTTTGTTGGTAATTGTTATGTTTGATTTTATAGTAATCATTGTATTTATATGACTTGGTCAATACTGTGTTTAGAGGCTTATATGTCTTGTATCTGACCAAGGGTATTTAAGTCCCTTTGGTCTTGTTGGTTGTAAGAATCACACGCACATCTAATAGAAATCTGGTTTTGCGCTCCATCTCTCTCTCTCTCTACTTTCTCTCTCTATAAGTTCTAGTGATCTTGGATTAACAATTGGTATCAGCGCATGCTAGATCTTGAGAGAATTGAGAGATTGCATTTTCATAGTCTGAATTGTTGATTGAATTCGAAAATTTGATTGATTTTCTTGATTTTTTCAAGAAAATCTCGTTTTCTTGAATTCTCATCAAATTTGGATTGTTTCTTGGTTGAATTTGTGCGAAATTGATTTGTTTAAACTCGTTTTTAGTAATTGATCATAGTTGATTCTCATTATTTTGCATAAAAACCATGATCTGATCATCGATTTTATGAACTTGTGATTTTTCTGAAAACACGAGTTATTGTACTGTTTCATCATACGATTTTGAGTTTTTGATATTTTTAATCGAAATTGCTAGTTGATTTGTATTAGAAAGATGTTTTCGATTATCATTGTGTGAATTTCTTGTTTGAATTTCAGTGTTTTAATCGACCTTAAGTGATAAAATTGATTTTATGTGGTTTGCGTTTCATTCTTGTAGCTTTGCGGTTCATTCAAGTACTTTGCGTTTCATTCTTAGTAGTTTGCGTTTCTCACATCACACGCAAAGTCAATTTGCGTTTCCCTCTGAACACGCAAAGTCAGTTTCTCGGTTCATCAAGCACACGCAAATCACATTTTGCGTTTCACACTACACCCGCAAAGTTTACTTTGCGTTTCACACTACACCCGCAAATCACACTTTGCGTTTCCCACTACACCCACAAAGTTTACTTTGCGTTTCCTTCTTCACCCGCAAATCTCAACTTTGCGTTTCCTTCTTCACCCGCAAAGTTTACTTTGCGTTCCTCTCGGCACCCGCAAAGTCTCAGTTTGCGTTTATAGCCTAACCCGCAAAGTCTCATCTTGCGTCTCCCTGTCTTGGTTTAAAAAAAAAAAAAAAAAAGTCTGGAAATTTTTTTTGCTCTTCTTTGGAAATATTTTTTTTACACTACGAAATAACAAGTATTGTTCAAATTTCATTTTTCACGAAATATTTTTTTAAGATTTCAATTTGATCTGATTTTTTATTTTCTGATATATAGTTTGGGACGATCTTTCACTTCAAGTTGATTATTTTATCAAGATGTCTTTGCAAACACAGATCTACAAGAATGACATCATAATGTCTTTGGGGTCTGATACTCGTCCACCAGTACTGATCAATGAGAACGAATTCGAACAGTGGCAGGATCGGTTCATCAACTTTATTGAAAGTCAACCAAATGGGGAAAACATGATGGAATCTCTGTATGAGGGTCCTATGGTGAAGAAAATGAAAGTAATCCCAGCTACTGCTACTACTCCAGCTACAGCAGTTGAAACTCCTTTGAGTGAACATGACGAAAAAGAGCTATCAAGATATAAAGCAGACAGTCTGGCTAAGTCAAATCTGATCTTTGCTCTTCCCAACTCCATTTATAACAGAATCGATTGTTTCAAACATAATCCAATGCTGATGTGGACACAACTTGAGAAGATTATGCTTGGTACTGCTTGGTACTGCTATGTCTTCGTTACTTACGGACGCCACTTGAAGGAAGACATACCGATGTTTCCACCCACGATCATTCACCGCGGTGTTAAGTATCAGTACGTTATCCCCCTTTGAACGAGGAAACAAGCTATAACGGTGATAACCATCTGGTCGCACGCTATAGGCTGTCAAGAGGTCGTTCACGTTGAACGGTACCTCCCATTCGGCTGTGAGACGATCGATCACTTGGACAATACGCCAGAATTGAGGCATTAATTGTCCAGGTGTCAAGTCAAAGGCATCTAAAAACGCCCTAACCAAAGGGCTAAAAGGCCAAGAAAAATCTATCTTAAAGGGGTATTCATACAAGACACAATATCCCCTCGGAACTTCATCCGTCTTTAAGTCCTCCGACGACACTAGATTTATCTCATCTGGAAGCTTAGCCAAACTCTTAAAAAAAATCTATGTGTTCTTCTTCTCTAAACAAACTCACTGGTTCACTCGACATTTGAAAGTCAGGGACGTTAAGAGTTGCACACCAATAACTCAAAATATCCCAAGCTTTCCTAGGTTTTCTAGCTATAGATTTTCTATGCATAAATCGATACAGAAAAGGGTCAGAATCGTACCTTAAATAGTGTACTAAACCTCGAATTTAGAATGGAAAGGATTCTGGTCGCTCGGAAATCTCGCCGGAGATATGTATTTTCTAGGAAACGCAAGTGTAAAGAAGGAAAGGGCTAAAAACGATACTTATATTGTAAATTTGGAAACCGAATCGACCGAGAAAATAGATCGCCAATCGTCATTTGACACGTGTCACCTGTGTCAGAAGAAATACTCGAGTACGTCCTTCCAATATGCGACACCTGTCCCTAATTAGCTGTCTGGATGATTACTTGTGCAGGTGATGACGTCATTATCTAGTTAGAAATGAACCGATTTGATTCTAATCGAAAGACCCGCGTTTTCTTTTGCAACACGTGTTTTAATCTTAAATTTAAATTTCAAAAAGTTGTCGCTTGAATTTTAAATTTGGGGGCAAACTGTTTGGGTAAAAAGTCCAACAGACTATGGTCGTACGACATAAGGTAAAAGACGCTCTTTCTTCAGGCGACCTCGACTAAAACAGTTAAATATCCGTCCAACGAATACCATCGTACGACATGATTTCAGTTACTAATTTAAACCATACGTTATATTATGTTTAATGCAGGATTTAAAGGATATTTACAACCAAAGATTGTAACGGAAGACGTCATCAATAGCAATTAGCAAAACGGATGTTGTCATCAATAATCAGAAACGGTCATATGCATTCAAAGACTTGGAGTATAAATACGAAGCTGAAACCTCACATTTGGGACATCTGATGCTCAGACCTAAGAAGCTCACAAATTGCAATCCAAAACTCGCTCATTCTCTCTTGAAGTTCATAAAGTTTACTATTATTTGTCGCACGACGCACTACCGAGGTCTAAACTACACACGACGCACGACCGACTTTACTTTATCGTATTGTTTTACATTGTATTACACTTGTAACAATTGTTTTAAAGGACGACGTCCCTGATTGACGTCCATAGTGCACGACGACTCACACTCGTCCGCGGTTTTTACCCACTTTAGGGGTTTTCCGCGTCACCAATTATCTCGTCTTATTTACTTTATTTCTATTATAGTCGTACGATTATTGTCGTTACTTTCTTTGGTCGGATTAAGCTTCACGATTACCTTAAATTTTCCTTGGGAGATTTTTGGCATAAACAGTATTTATACGAACAATCTGAATCATTTGTCTTCTCGTGATGCTAGTAACCGTTTTAAAACTTAGAAAGAAAAAAAACATATTGTTGTAGGTGATTTTGAGAGAGAATTATGCAAGAGTAAACAATTGCAAAATGTCATGCATACTTATGGTGAATGGTGATGGAAGTATGGTTTAAAATCACCATCATCTCTGCACCTTACTTGAGTATAAGGGTAGCCATACACCAACACTCTCTTACAAAGACCATCCCTGGTCAGTTTATTTTATATCCGACATAAATAATATCTGATTTTTTTATTTAATCAAATTAAATAATATAAATCATATATAATAATTAAACATTTTAATTATTGAAACTCCTTATTGGGATATGTTCAAAGCGTGTGACCCAATGTGTTTTCGACATGTTGGTAATAAGTATAAATCTCGTATTTATAGTTATAATTTATAAACAATTAGCGATATCTAGTAATACACCACCGTCACTTAAACGACGAGAAATGGTGATATAACACGGTTTGTAGTCAATTTTAGTTTACATGTTTAATTCTTTTGTCCTTAATGTCCAAATTGAACACGAGACAATGAATATCATTATCGTTATATCCAATCTTTAGTTTATTGATTCCATAATATACTGATAAAACATATTATGATATCTCATGTCAATTATTTGAGCACACATGCATTTCCTTTATATAGATTTATCAAGGGTCCCAGAGACACCACTTCCGTCATAAATGAGGGACAAATCATATCTTAATACATATTAGTTTTAGAATAAATGTTAAAATACAACACTCACATGTATTCTAAAGTCAAAGAACTACATGTATATTGACCACATGAGAAACAATCATGACATTCACATGATATCAAATGCAATGTTCTCATAGCGAGTCACGTCCGGTACACAAAAATCTTCATTGTATCTATATGTGGATTCAATATCTCTATATGAATGCTAGTCATTATTAAACAAACGTCGGAATGTAGTAAAAATAATTTAATAAACAGTATAATTAAAAAAAAATTAAGGTCACATCAAATTTTTCACACAGACCTCCAAAATATCAAGACCGACCCTGATAGTCAGTGAACATGTATTAGTCGTCAAAGACTAACATGGTCACGACAATGGTCGGTGAACTCATATCCATCATAAAAAAGGTAACTTTGAACACAAGGCACAACAATGGTCAGTAAATATATATGTGGCACGACCGATAACAAAAACCTTTCTACTTATATAAATTTACGATTTTGAAATATATCGTGTCTAACAATTAGAATGAAATAATAAATCAATTAAAGTTAATAATTGGTCATTTTAATTTATATTCACAATTTGTGTCTTTATCTATTCATATATATGATTCTAAATAACTATAAAGACATTACCCATAACACGTGGATCAAATAATAGGACTTACAGACTGCACATGAGCAACTTGTATTATTATTATTCTTGTAGCACTTGCTTTCGGCTTTCCCTTCGCATCCAATTTTCTTTTTATTTATTTTCATATATTTATAGTATAAAATAGTATTAATATATTTTAATTATTTCTTAATTAACAACAAAATTTTACAACGTATTATTATTTGATGGTTAGACAAGTTGTCACGAAAATATAAATCATTTTTTGTTCATAAAACAAACAATATTTAATGTATGTTAATATTTTATTAAAAAAAATATCATTTAAAACAAATATTGATTTGAAAAAATGTTGTTAATTTGTATGTGTGGCCTTTTAACTTTTTATACCTATTTTGATTGTTGTATTTTCGTACACACGTCGTCAAGATTACAAATTAAATCAAAATTAAAGAAGTTTATTCTATTAACATAATTTTAAAATATAACATATATAAAAATTTCAAGTACTTTAAAAAACACATGTATTATTAATGTAAGCATCCATACATGTGTAATCACCTACGGATGTATACTTACACTTGTACATATGGTCCGAGTAGGTGTACTGAACCGGGCCCCTCGTTACTTATATATATATATATATATATATGTGTGTGTGTGGAGAACTTCATTTGATAAATGATAAATGTATGAGAAATAGAAAAGTAATATTAGTTATTCATCTGGTCAACATTTGCGACTTTAATTTGACCGCGAAACACTGGATAATTCCTTGCATGGTCTATAGAAGGTAGAGAGTAGTTTCGTAAAATACGCGGGATGAGTTCATATATGAACCTATATGATTCACATACGAGCTATACGTTCATATGTGAATTAGTTAATTAGTTCATATGAGAATCAGTTAATTAGTTCATATATGAATCACAAAAGTTCATATATGAATCTATTAATTTGTTCAATTGATTCATATATGAACTTATAGTTAATTAATTCATATGTGAATCAGTTAATTAGTTCATATATGAATCAGTTAAAAGAGTTCATATGTGAATTACACTGATTCACATATGAATATGTAGTTCATATGTTAATTATACAGATTCATATATGAACACAACCCGTGTATTTTGTAAAAATTATAAAAGCGTCCTTCTATTTTTGGAATAGCCGCAACTTTTGACCAGTCAAAGCTGAAATATTTGACCAGTCAAATCCGATCGTGACCGTATGAATGACTAGGATTACTTCTCTGTTTCTCATATATTTACTATTTATCAAATGAACCTAAGACTATATATATATATATATATATATATATATATATGTATGTGTGTATATGTATGTATGTATATGTAAGATATAGGGGCCGTTACTTAACATTTATCCGCTAAGTACTTACTCGTAATAACTTACATTTTCACTTAACGTACTAGGTAAGATATTAGTCCATTACAAACGACATCATATGCAACATTTTAGTCCGGTGAGCGTCATCACTCTCATTACCAGGTAAAATTCTCGGTCCTTGTCGTTGCTATTATCGGGTAATATTTCATTGTCACGTTCGTCTGACAAAGTAAAGTGAGTCGGTCAACACTTACCGGGTGAACATTTAGTAAACGGCCCCATATTATTAATTTCTCGTATGACTGTAAACAAGGGCGAAACCATGATTTTACTTGAGGAGGGTCCTATATTTGATTTGCAAGGATCAACATAAGGCATGATGGATTGATTTTTTTTTTTTTTTTGTGGTTAATCCACAGAAAGAGTATGAAATTCATGATTTAGAGGTAGTTAATGCACCTTTAAAAGATATGTTCATCAAACCTTATCTCGTGGCTCCCTCTGTCTTTGCCAATGGGGTACATTTTAAGGATGTGTTTGACAAACTAACTAATAATTTAGTTTTTAACTGATAAATTAGTTACTAGCTGAAAAACTAGTTATTGGCTAAAAAGCAAATAATTAGTTGATAAAATAATCATGTTTGATAACACTAGTTGATAAGATAGTAAACAATATGAAATGATATTTAAAATGTTCAAATAATAATTGGAAAAGTATACTAGACAGGAAAAAAATGGTGCTTATTTAAATGTTATTTGAAATAAATTTTTAAAAAACTAGTTTGTTGCTAACCTTCTGAATGATTTTGTATCTTGACCCTGTCTTAACCATTCAGAGCCCTCATTTCATTTTGAACAATTAGCAAATAACCATATTTCAACCACAAGGGTTGTGGCGTACTGGTTAAGGCCATGGAGAATGTAGTGGAATATCCTATTTGTCCAGAGTTCGAATCCAAGCGTACACAACAATTGTGGCCACTGAGGTGTAATCAGGGCTGATATCTTACAGTCATAATCTGCCAAGAGATTAGTCTAGGCATAACCTATGACACCCTTAAAAAACAACCATATTTCATTTCGTACTATTTCATAAGAGCTTTTTAATCATTCTGACTACATAATTATCTTGAATCAAACCATTCAGCAACTGTCAAACAACCCTTATTCCTACAAATAATGATAACAATTTTTTATTTAATTTATGATTTGATTATCGAAATTTAAAAAATTAACAAAAATAAAAATACATAACCACTAAAAGCAAAAATTCATTTAAGTTAACATGCTAAAAATTGATTATCGTATTTAATCATACTTACCAAAAAAAGATATTTGCATTTTTTTCTCATTACGAAATTAGGAAGTAACAAAACTAATTGTGAAATTAATGTAATTATGTGGGTCATAATTAGAGAGCGCGTGAAAAGGTTAGCTGTTAATGAGTTTGCAAGTCAAAATATCAAGAGGAAGATAGTGATAGCCGACCACGTGACTACATCGGTGTGAATTCCCACAGACAGCTCATATCACAACATTTTAAGTTTTTTAATTATTAATTTTTAATAAATAAAATAAGAATTAAATTACAAACTATGGTTGTAACCAATTGATATTTAAAACTGCAGAAAAAAGAACGAAAATTGTAATTTACTCAAAATAAATACAATAATTATTGAAATTTTTGGTACCATAATCATATTAAATGTCTTATTTTCGTTTTCAATAAAACAAGTTAAACAATATAAATTGATTTTAAAAATAGAAATAAAATCAAACCGACACAAATGTTCGTATCTGCTGTGCCCAAGCTTACGGTAGACCATCATCAATATCTACGTGGCATCATCAAATGGAGAGTGGCAATTGGTTATGCATCTTCATTGCAAGATTCTTATAAGGGACAACAGCATAACTAGTACATTTTTTTAAAAAATTGATAAAATTGCATTTTTTCAGAGAAATTGCCAAAATAGCACCCTATTACGCCAGATCCAAAAAAATTGTAGTGTATTTTTTTTTTGTTTTGTATTAATTATAAAAAAAACTGAAGTGTATTTTTTTTATGTTTTGTATTAAATAAAACCCGTTTTTTTATTTTTTGAATTTTGTAAAAAAAATTTACCTTCCCAAGATATAATATTCCAAGATATATACTGAGTTGACATATTATTCTATCTTCCCCCTTCCCCAAAAAAAATTTACCTTCCCAAGATATAATATTCCAACATATATACTGATTTGACAATAATAAGATATATTTTGACCAACTTTAGACCCGGTTTTTTTACTCAATACCCGATTTTTGCTATTTTATCTTCATTGTGACATAGATACCAATTTATTTAAAAAAATCTTCCTAATTTTGAAACACTGAAAATAAATATCAGATAAATTTTGACCAAAAAATATTCCTCCCTTCCCAAAAAAAAATTACCTTCCCAAGATATATACTGATTTGACAACACAATGACAATAATCATATATATTTTGACCAACTTTAGACCCGATTTTTTTTACTCAATACCCGGTTTTTGCTATTTTATTTTCATTGTGACATAGATACCAATTTATTTAAAAAAAAAATCTTCGTTATTTTTAAACACTTAAAATAAATATCAGATAAATTTTGATCAAAAAATATTCCTCCCTTCCCAAAAAAAAATTACCTTCCCAAGATATATATCGATTTGACAACACAATGACAATAATCATATATATTTTGACCAACTTTAGACCCGATTTTTTTTACTCAATACCCGGTTTTTGCTATTTTATCTTCATTGTGACATAGATACCAATTTATTTTAAAAAAATCTTCCTAATTTTTAAACACTGAAAATAAATATCAGATAAATTTTGACCAAAAAATATTTCTCCCTTCCCCAAAAAAATTACCTTCCCAATGCAATTGATGCATCATAGTCTACCGAGCGCGGGTGCATACCTTCAGGAGGTTTATATCTTGGAATATTATATCTTGGGAAGGTAAAAAAAAATTGGAAGGGGAAGATGGAATAATATGTCAACTCAGTATATATCTTGGAATGTTATATCTTGGGAAGGTAAATTTTTTTTTACAAAATTCAAAAAATAAAAAAAACGGGTTTTATTTAATATAAAACATAAAAAAATACACTTCAGTTTTTTTATAATTAATACAAGAAAAAAAAATACACTACAATTTTTTTTAAATAATACAAAACACAAAAAATAACTATGTCAAATCAACCGGGGGGGGGGGGGGGTACGCCGGGTGAGGGTGGGGGTGGGGGGTACGTCGGGCCCACTAGGAGGGGTTGTCTCAAAAAGGGGGACATGCATGACACGTGTCATTTTTCTATTGGTTTGTCAGATGTGGGACCCATGAACAGTTTACGTCGGGATCCGGCGTAATGGATCTGGCGTAATAGGGTGCTATTTTGGCAATTTCTCTGAAAAGATGCTATTTTGTCAATTTTTAAAAAAAAAATGTGCTAGTTGTGCTATTGCTCCTTCTTATAATAAAAAAGAATAAGAATTTATAAGAATTAACATTGTGGAGAGTTCTTATAAGAACCTAAACCTCTTTAGATTCTTAGTTAAGAACATTAGTTCTTACCATGAAATTTGTGAAATGTGACATTTTCCTTATTTTTTAAATTTGTTTCTTGACTTTATAATAATTATTGAAGTTTTAAATATGTATAGGACCCACAAAAAGAGGTTTTTATAAGAATTACCATCGTAGACATTTATATTAGTTCTTATTTTGATGAGTTGGAAATGAGGTGGCAACAAAAAGTGCAAAAAGAAGGTTCCTATAAGAACCTCAATTGGAGATGCTCTTAGAGTGATTACATAAATGGTCCCTCATGAATGTCTGCTTTTCACTTTTCGTCCCTCGAGATCTGAAAGTACATTGGTGGTTCAAAAATCGAGTTTTTTTAGTTAGGTGGTGTTTGTTAGGGTTAGACGAATAAATTCAATCAATATCTCTATATCCATCCATGTTATGAGTTAGGTGGTGTTTGTTTTTTTCAAAATAAGGGGTCGTTTATTAAACATTTACCCGGGTAAGCGTTTACCAAGTCATATTACCTTATGGATGAAGATGACAATGACAAAAATCTTACCCGGTAAGAGCTAAGGCAAGGACCAAGAGTCTTACCCTGGTAAGTGATGGCGAAGACTCTTACCACGGTTAGCGCTTACCGGAAAAATTGTTGCATACGATACCGTTTTGATGGACTAAAATATTACCCGATAAGTAAGTGATAGTGTTAAAATTTACCGGTAAGCGCTTATCGGGAAAATTATTGCATACGATACTGTTTTGGTGTACTAAAATCTTACCTGCTAAGTAAGTGATAGTGTTAAATTTTATTGGTAAACGCTTATCCGGGTAAGCGTTTGGTAAACGACACTTAAGCTCTTAATTGTCACTTATGTCTGATTCGGTTAGACATAAGATAATTCAAACCGTTTGTTTTTTCTTTATTTTCAAAGTATCTTAACCCTTAATGTCCTATGAATAATTAAGTGATAACCCAACCACTTAATTACCTCTTGTTTCCGTCCAACATCATTATTTCGATTTCAACATCGGTTTTAGCCCAAGTGCACCCTGAATTTGCAAAAACGCAAAACATGAATATTGTAGATTTGTGTGTTGGCTTCCCAAAACATCTTAAATTGCTTAGATCGGCGCTTCGGTGTTTGAGATATGACTAGAACTCCATAACCTCGCAAATATGTTAGCATCCTTCTTTTGTTTATTTTTTCCCCGTTCATCATTCGATCATTGATGCTCACTTCAATTGACGTATTTAAGTTGAATTTTTGAGGGATAAAATAGACAATTATATATATTCAGAGTTTCAGACGATTGTCAGTTACAAAAACAAACAGTCTTGTTGATTCAGATTTCAGACTTCAGCACCACTTTTAAAAATCAGAACTAAAATCAGGCTCAGACTTCAGCACCTCTTAAAAAACAAACGCCACCTTAGTAGGTGTTTGTTTTTTCAAAAAAAGTTCTTATGTGCCACTTATGTCTGATTCGGTCAGACATAAGACAATTCAGACAGTTTATTTTTCCTTCCTTTTCAGAGCCTCTTAACCCTTAATGTCATCTGATAAATTAGTGTTTGTTTTTCAGAAAAAGCTCTTAATTGCCCCTTATGTCTGATTCGGTCAGACATAAGATAATTCATACTGTTTGTTTTTTCTTTCTTATAAAAGTCTCTTAACCCTTAATATCCTCTGAATAATTAAGTGATAACCCAACCACTTAATTACCTCTTATTTCCGCCGAACATCATTCTTTCGATTTCAACATCGGTTTTAGCCCAAATACACCCCGAGTTTACAAAAACGCAAAACATGAATATTGTAGATATGTGTGTTGGCTTTCGGAAACATATTGAATCGCTTAAATTGACGCTTCGGTGTTTGATATATTATTAAAACTCCACAACCTCGCAAATCTATTAGCATCCTTCTTTTGATTCTTTTTTTTCCCTTTCCGCCCTTCGATCATCGATGCTCGCTTCAATTGACGTATTTAAGTTGAATTTTTTTAGGGATAAAATAAACAATTATACATATTTGTCAGTTTACAAAAACAAACGGTCTTGTTGATTCAGATTTCAGATTTCAGCACCACCTCTTAAAAATCAGAAGTGAAATCAGATTTCAAACTCCAGCACCTCTTAAAAAACAAACGCCACCTTAAGTGACAACCTAACCACTTAATTACCTCTTATTTATGTTCAGCACAATTCTTTCGATTTCAACGTCGGTTTTAGATTAAATGCACCATGAATTTGCAAAAAACGCAAACACACGAAGATTGTAGATATGTGTGTTGGCTTTCCAGAACATTTTGAATCGCTTAAATCGGGGCTTCAGTGTGTGAGATATGATTAAAACTCCACAATTTCACAAATTTGTCAGCATCCTTCATTTGTTTATTTTTTTTCGTTCCGTTTTTTCGATCATCGATGCTCACTTCAATTAACGTATTTAGGTCGAATATTTGAGAGTTAAAATAAACAATTAAACAGATTCAGACGTTTGTCAGTTTACAAAAACAAACAGCCTTATTGATTCAGATTTCAGACTTCAACACCACCTCTTAAAAACCAGAAGTAAAATCAGACTTAAGTACCTCTTAAAAAACAAACGCCACCTTAATAAAATTGAAAATAAAATATTTAAATACAAAATATGTTGTATTAATGAAAAACTTTAATTAATAAATAATTAAAAGAATATATTAATACAATAAAATATTATCATAATATATCTATATCTATACTATATTATAAAAGAGACATAAAAAACTCTTAATTACAATATCTTAAGTACAAAATACAATTAATTAAAGCCAATTACTTAATTTACAACTTCATAATGCTTTGGTACAACTTATCAAAACATAATATTTCACAACAAATTTATTTAGAGATAACGATTATTTATACTAGATATTTCTATAATTTTAATCACATATAATAATATATTATATAAGTTTATTTATTACGATAACGAAAAGTAAATAAGTTATTTTAAATTGTTATCTTTAGAAATAATATTATTTTCAAAATGTAGAAAATAATACTTAAATTATAACATATTCCATAAATATTTTAAAATAATATAATATGATCATACATATATCTATACTATATTACTAGAATCGTACTCGCACAATGCAACGAAATACATCACGATTTTAATGTTTCATTTTATTTATGCATTAAGTATCACTTATTAATGCATATTGCTTAAAATACAAAAATACAAATTGATTAAACATAAGTACAACTTATAAAAGTTTAATATTTGAATTCGTGTAACTAACTGCAGATAAGCACTTATTTTTATTTTCTAAAATATCTAAAAAATTTAACTATTGATATAACTAACTGATAAATATAAGAAAATTCGAGATAAAACATCTTATTTTTATTTTTTTATTGAAGCATGCTATCTTTTTTAATTTTAAATATAAAATATCTTAAATATAGTTATCATTTAAATTAAACATTTTTTGACCCGTGATAAAATTATTATTATTTTTTATAAAAAACATAACTAAACTAAACTAAAATATATTTTTGTTTTAAATCTAGGTTTCTCAAAATCGTAAAATAAAATAAAAAAAGATTAACAAAAAGTATGAATAATGATCGAGGGTTCGAGTTATAGATTTCAGAAACCCGCTGCATTACGAGTGTACATTTCTAGTAACTTCTAAAATCATGTATCAATTAAATATAAGAATAAATTACGTTTTTAGTTCACGTGGTTTGTTGAACTTTTCTATTTTCATTCTTATGGTTTTTTATTCATTAACCTTTTCGTCCTTATGATATAAACATTATTGTTTTTTTCATCCCTATGATTTATAATCCATTTATATTTTAGTTCTTTATACTCAAAAGTAGTGGTTTGGCCTTAGGGAACAAAATAAAAATGAATTGTAAACCATAGGAACAAAAACCGAAATTTTAAAATCATAGGGACGAAAACTGTAACTTTCAACAAACCATAGGGACGAAAAAGGTAATTTACTCTAAATTTAAATAATAGATTTGTTTGTTAAAAAAAACACTCTCTTAATTATTCTTAAATCTAAATCATTCAGATCTTTTTATACATCATTTTTTATTAATAATAACTAAAATAAAACTTGAGATTTTAGACCTCTTATAAAAACAGACCGCACCTTAATATTGATACCAACTAAATTGAGACATTTACGTGTTACACGAAACTAAAAGCAGTGTGGCCCACAGACCCAGCATAAACCTCATCTCCCTCTATTCTCTCGCTGCTTTAAATACCATTCCTCCGTTACCGTCGACGCCATATCTGATCAAAATCCAATCCGTTGAGAGAGAAAAATCTAAGGGGAAGTAACTTGTAGCCGAGTATTTAGGGATGGCGACATCGTCGGCGAGGGTAGATCTGGACGGAAATACGATAAAGCCGTTCACGATATGCATGATTGGTGCCGGAGGATTCATTGGATCGCATTTGTGCGAGAAATTGATGTCGGAGACGCCGCATACGGTGCTGGCGGTGGATGTTTATAATGACAAGATCAAGCACCTCCTTGAACCGGACTCTCTTCCGTGGGCAGGTCGCATCCAGTTCCACCGACTTAACATTAAGAACGATTCTCGCCTCGAAGGTCTTATCAAGTGTTCCGATCTGGTAAAATCTCCAATTGCTTTCCCAGATTTGGTTACTATAGTGTTTGTTTTACCATTAGTATTTGTATTTTGTGTTATGAATTGTTCTGGATCTGCATTTTCATCTTTAGCTGGTTAATTCTCTTTTTGAGAGTTGGAAATTGGATTCTGCTATACTGTTTTATGATAAAATGTTGATTACTCTGATAATCCGTTAAAGATATTTTGTTTGTGTTTCACGCTTGAAGTGTGAAATACTGAATAATACGTTACAATATGCTAATGACGGTTAGTAAACTGCGGAGATTTATTTGATGTCGCGTATATGTCCCGGCAATTGATTTTTTTGGTACTATTTAATTTATTTTGGTTGTTTGTTTATATCTAGACGGTAAATCTAGCCGCGATCTGCACACCGGCGGATTACAATACGCGTCCTCTTGATACGATCTACAGCAATTTCATTGATGCCCTCCCTGTGGTATGGATTATGTTTTACTTAACCTTGATTTGACGTTTTTTTTTTAATTTATCTATATTCCAAACCGTTTTAATGTTTTTTACTATTAAGTTAAGCAATTCAGTGATTTATAAATCGTTCCTGTTATCTTTGTCTTTTAGGTTAAGTACTGTTCGGAGAATAACAAGCGGCTCATTCACTTCTCGACTTGTGAGGTGTATGGGAAAACCATTGGTAGCTATCTTCCCAAAGATAGCCCCTTGCGACAGGTAAGGATTCAGATTTTTAGTTATAGCTAAATTATTTACTTTAATTACTGAATAATTTGTTTTTTATTCGAGGGGTGTTGACTGTTTACTTAATAGGTGTTCTTTGTAGCTTGTGGTTTTTACCCGGGACCTCCTTTTGTTGGGGGGTGGGGGGGGGGGTGATGAGCATTTTCGAAATGATCACTGCCAACTCCCAAGAATTATAGTTAGATCACTAGAAAGTATTTGATCAAAGTCAGGAATAGTCAAGTAAAATTACATTTGCCCTTGAAATTTTATTTTATCACATTATTTGCTACTCTTAAATCTGATTATTTTGGCTAAAATAGAAAAAAAAAATCAGAATCAGAATTGCACAAAAATTTAAGTTTTTTTGCAGCATATCCAAACTCCCTTAAGTTCTAAGCAGTCTATGGTCTTTTAGTTCTGTATTTTTGGTCAAACCTTTTCCACACAATGATCTAAGATTTGGTTGGGAAGCATCTATAAGCTGTTGAGAAAAATTAAGAGCAAAGTTGAATTATTTCTCTTTAAGTTATTTAAGTTGATGCAAATTTTTTTTTTTAAATCTGTCTGTTTTGTGCTGTTGGATCCAAGTCTGGTCAGATGTTTTAATCAATTAAATACGGCCGTTGCTTTGATGGGGGATTAAACGTTTCCTACATTTAAGTTTTTCTTGGCCAAGTTTAGAATATCTTTCCTGCTCCTTTGGGAATCTTAATCAAGTTTTACTCGTTACAATATTATGTTGTCTATCTTCTTGCAAGTTATGTTTGTAATGTTTGGCCCATCCATGTTTTGATTTGGTGTGGTTAAAGTGGGGTTTATGATCTCTAGATTCATGAGGTTGCATTCAGATTGATTTATTGCTACCAATAGATGATATTTCATCACTCTTAAGAAACTTAAACGTTGATTACATGATGTTTATTGCTGTCTACTGAGACACTCCTACTCACAGTGCCAATTTGTGTTTGTGATTTCGATCTTCCATCCTTGTTAATCAAGTCTTCCTTTCTTGGATTACAACTATTTACAGGATCCTGCTTATTATATTCTTAAAGAAGATACATCTCCTTGCATTTTTGGCTCAATTGAGAAGCAAAGATGGTCTTATGCATGTGCAAAGCAGTTGATTGAGAGGCTAATCTATGGTGAGCATGTTTGTTTTTGGCTTATGTGGTGACTGTGGCTTGCCCTCCTGACTTTGATTTTGTTTGCAGCCGAGGGTGCGGAGAATGGTCTTGAGTTCACCATAGTAAGGCCTTTCAACTGGATTGGCCCTAGGATGGATTTCATTCCTGGGATTGATGGTCCCAGCGAGGGTGTTCCAAGGGTTCTTGCATGCTTTAGTAACGTATGTTTAATTTCTGTTTCCAGTTTCATGAATTTGAGCCATCAAATTCAATCTTATTTTCATAGAATGTTATGTACTGACTATGCTTTCTTGTCCTGGCCAGAATCTCCTCAGGCGTGAGCCTTTGAAGCTTGTGGATGGCGGTGAATCACAGAGAACCTTTGTTTATATTAAGGATGCTATTGAAGCTGTTCTTTTGATGATTGTATGTCACTGCAACCTTAATTTGCTTCATTCAACATATATTTGAATTCACCTGATTCCTGAATATTGATGATGTTTATCTTATTAGGAAAATCCTGGTAGAGCTAATGGTCATATCTTCAATGTGGGTAACCCGAACAATGAAGTTACAGTCAGGCAACTTGCTGAGATGATGACCAAGGTAACTTATTATCTTCATTAGTCAAAACTGAAAAAGAAGTATAAGGTAATAGAGTGTATGCATAAAAAAGAAGTATGAGGTAACAGAGTATGTGTATATATGACAGGTATATTCAAAAGTAAGTGGAGAAGATTCAATAGAGACTCCAACCATTGATGTAAGTTCGAAAGAATTTTATGGTGAAGGTTACGATGACAGTGACAAGCGAATTCCAGACATGACCATTATAAACAAACAATTAGGTACAATGCCCTTCTCTTCCTTGATCATTTTTAACTGCATGCAAGTAAATTTAGGCAATTACATTTGCATCTAATACTCCGGCATAACAAATGATATACCATCTCTCAAGTGAAGATGAGATATTGATTTTTTTTTTTTGAAATAAGAGAGATCGATTAATTATAAAACGAGAATGGAATTGCAGGTTGGGACCCGAAGACGTCATTATGGGACTTGTTGGAATCGACCCTTACGTACCAACACAGGACATATGCGGAAGCAGTGAAGCAATCGATTGCAAAAGCAGTAGCGAGTTGAAAAGATGGAGAAGGGAAGGAAGGGGTTGTTGTGTACTTCTGTTTTGTTTTTCCATGTCCAAAAAAGAGAGTTGGTTCTTAATAGTTTGGTAACGAAGAGTTGGACCTTCTAATGTGTAGTAGTAAGGGAACTGTTGGCTGTATAATTTTGTATAACACCAAAGAATTGGTTACTTTTCCTGGCAGTGTGCTAAGGAAGATATCGGTTTTGCTTTTCGTTTGCGACCAAGTATTTTTATTCTTTTATTAGGTCTTGTCTGGACTGGAACTAGACCTTGTTATAATTTATTTATTAATTGTTATGTTACACCTGGGTCTATATGTTTTCTCATGAATTTGTTGTTTGATAATCATGCCTTAGTTTGCAATTTCAGCCAGGGGTACTTGTATTCAATGACTCAATTTCATCTATTAGCTTATTAATAATCACTCACATTTGTTAGCACCCAAGATTATTTATGTTTTCTAAGAGGCTTTTGGTTTAGGTGTTGGATTATGGTGAGAAATTGAGTTAACGTTTACTTCTCATGCCTTTTACATAACTTATTACACGATCCTTTGTTTTTGGTTTAGTATCTGTCTAGACCAGTTTGTGTGCATCTTGATTGGCTGGACCTCTAAAGAACAACAAGAAAAAATTATTAATGGTCTTAAATGATTTGAACCGATAGCCTTTAAAGAAAGATTTTTAAAGGCTCAAATTTTATTACCAATCAAGCTTTACAAGTTTGAGTTGGGAGTTTTTGTTTATTTGAATTTCTCTCGCGATGTCAAGAGGCTTGCAAGCATGCGATGATGGATAAATAGTGGTATCAAAGGGATTCAAATTATCGATAAATATTGAGTATATTTTCTAGAACAATGAAAATGATGTGTGAAATTGAGAGAGAAACTCAAATTCATCAAATATCGAATTGAAAACAACATAACAAATAAAAAATCCCAATATGGTTGATTAAACCTAACCTAAGGTTAAGTTTCAGTGAGGATGAAAGTTATAGTGAGAAAAGTAATAAGGGATCTCCTCCCTTGGATGCATATTAGAATGAGATGCACCACGATGCAACAGATCAATCACTGTATCAAGTGCGATTCATGGGGGTAGGGGTGAGATAAGAAGTGACCGAGGGTCAATATCCCTTCTTACCTTCTCATCTTAACTATTCTTCTTACATGAATTAAATAATTATAAAAATAATTAACTTACTTTTTTATTAATTAAATATTATAAAACAAATGTTTTTAACATATTTTAAAACATTATTACATTCAAATTTTACTAAATCCCGTGGAATGTCGATCAATCCTGTGGGATTTCGAAATCCTATGTTTATGGGTTTTCTTTGAAATCCTTCAAACCAAACATAAGATTAAAATGAAATTTGATTTCAAATCATTTCAAATTCAATCCAATGCTACAAACTAAATGAGACCTTAGTATAACCCCTTCCATAGATTGTAGCTTGCTTGAACTTGTATTTAAATGTAACACCCTAAAATTTGGTAAGAGTAACTAATTAAAATTTTGATATTACATCAAGTAAAAGGTAAGTCTTCAAAATAAAATTCTCTATTTAACCTCAACAAATATAAACTCTAGTCTTATACAAGGACCAGACCAAGTCTGGTGTTACTTAATCCCAACTATAAGTTGCTCTTCCCAAAACAAAAGCGGAAGACTTCACTAAAATAACCACTTCTCGAGCACAAAACTAGCACTCCTCTCTGCACAGTGTCACTAGAACTATTCCCAACTGAAACCTATTGCACATGTCGACAAATAAAAAGGTTAGGCTAACGCCTAGTGAGTTCAAGAGTTTTCAACATGAATAAAGATATCGTTGAAAAGAAATAATGCAATTTAAATCATAATCTTTCAATTTGATATGTCTCAAATATGAAAACGACCCGTTTTCTAATAAAGTGCATTTTAAGCAAAGAAACTCCCATGTAAACGTGTTTCCAATCCAAACTACTTCGAGGGCAAGATCCAATATAAAACGTTCTTTTGTAAATAGATTCCAACCCAATACTCACTCAAAACGTGAATAGAAATCGAGCTCTCCATTTATGAAAATGCAGTTAAAACTTTATATCCCGAAACACCCAAAACACGGGTGGGGCATAATACTCAACCCATAAATCATGGATAAAATCCATTTATACAAAACGTCACCGAAAACTTGGATAATAAAACTCAATACCCAAAAACAACACATTTCGGTGACTGGGGATACCTGAATTCCATCGAAAGTGGCGGGCACACAAAGTTAGGCCACTTATCAATGTTCTCGAGCTTCACATAGAGCCATGGATCCCCGTATACGGCTCCCAACCGAGCAACTACCGCAAGATACCCAAATGCCTCTAGTGTCTACTCGAACTTTACATGAGTGTCACCACAAAAGTCACAAGTCCCCGTATCCGGCTCACAATGGGCACCACCGCAAGACTTAGCTCCGTATACGGCTCTGCAGAGCACCACCACAAGCTTACATAAAAACATGACTTGGGGACCACTCACTAGACTTCAAACGCGGACTCTAAATTCCACGATGAGTAACTAGATTGGATTACAAACGGGCATCAAGTTTAACCACCCACGATCTATACCTCGAGCCCTTCAATAGAGGTTACGCGGTTATCGAGTTCAACCACCCACGATCTATACCTCGAGCTCCCGCTAGCTATAAACAATATCAAGTCCCAAAACGGGGATAAATTCCCCACTAAACCAACCGACTGACTCATATGTCTATGGATCCAATGCATTACAGTCTAAAACGTTACATGACTCAAACGAATGAACTAACGCATTCAAAACATGTAACTCTCCAATAAGATGCAACTAAGTACACCATACGTCCAAGACTCCTTAACGAGCTACCAAAACTGAACAAAAGTACCAAAGACTCAACCGAGTACAAATCAAGCCCCAAAAGGCTTAATAGACGTTTGGCTAAAACACGAGAGCCAATATGGTTACATAAACCAAAATACATCTTTTCCCAAAAAGATCTTTGTCTCCCAAATCACAATTGGCCTTCGGCCCAAAATTAAAAGGTTTACCATTTCCAAAATGTTCCCAAAGTTGGGAATGACCCAAAACCAAAGGACTCACACATTCGTACTTTTCAAAACACCCCATTTCATGAATGATGCATAAAACCCGACAAATATTTAAAAGTGCAATTTTGACCAAATACCTATTTATGCAATAAATCATCAAACATATTCATTTGTGACACATTTATCGAAATGCCAAAAAATCCCAAATGTGGGTGTTTTACAAGCTTAATAAGCTAAACACTTCAATAATCAAAAGTTGCCAAATAACTCGACAGTTGATAATTTCATGTAAAACACATAAATGCTTTAAATAGACATTTTGGCATGTACAACGTTTTCACAAATCAACTTGAACTCACCTTTAAATAGATTTAGGCTAAATCTAGATTTTACCCCAACTTGAACTTTCTTGAAGAAATCCGAATCCATGAGCAAAATTCTTCCAAAACCTAGATCCACAAATTTTCAACCATAAATATACTTATTCAACCCTTTAGAATAGTTTCCCAATCATTTTACATCAAAATCTTCATTTTGGCCAAAACCTTAATTTTGACCTAAATCCTCCAAAATCTTCCAAACCGAAATTAGAGAAACCAAACACTAAGAAATCATCAATGGAACATTTATATCACCTAATAAGGTTTAGAAATGGAGAGGATAAACTTACCACTTAGGTTTTGGGCAAAACCCCAAAAAACTTAGAAATTTTCAAGAAATGATGGAAGAACACATGAACTAGCACAAGAGGTTGAGATCACAAGCTTGATGATGAAGAAACACCTTGAAACCCAAGGAAATGGCCTCAAAATAAGTTAGGGTTTGTAATGGGGAGTGAGGAAACGATTTGGGAGAGAAAGGGTGAAGGGTTATGAGAAATGGTAGCAAAATCGGCTCATTTAAACAACCAGCCCCCGACCGCGATTGTGACAAGCGATAGTGACAGTGTCACTGCCAAAGATGTACCGCGAGGGTACTATTCCCCGCGATTGTGCCCTGGAGATAGTGACACTGTCACTATCGCAGGCCACTCTCGCCTAAAGCGTACCGAGCCCCCAAACTCACTTCTCTCGCACGGATCGCCCTCGATTCTCATGGGGACTAATATAGATGAGTTCCCAACTTAAAATCACAACTTAGAAACCTAAGAAAGAGCACGGGGTGACTTTTACTTACCGAGAATTACGGGTGTTACATTAAACATCTAAGCGGACATTTGGTTTGATGGAATGGTTTTGAAGGATTTGGATTTCATGGAAGGATTTGAAATTAGAGATATTTGGATTTGGAAGGATTTGGAATCTTTTATGTGTTTGGTTTGTAGGATTTTGAATATAATTGAATTCCATTATATATAAAAAAATTATAAAAAATCTATGAATAATAATAAAACTAATTAAATTACCTTTTAATTAATTGATTATTACAAAATAAATGTTTTAACATATTTTGAACCATTAGTTTTGTAAATCATACGAAATCCCGTGAAATACTAATCAAACCCATGGGATTTCAATCCTATATTTGTGGGATTTCAATGAAATTCTAGGATTTCAAATCCATAAAATCCTTCAAACAAAACATGGGATTGGAATGAAATTCAATTCCAAATCCCTCCAAATCCAGTTCAATCTCACAAACTAAACGGAACCTAAGCTTTCTTCCTGTTCAATTCACTAAGCCTAGGAGTATTTTCCCTGACAATATATATATATAACATGTTTAACTGTACATTCGAATACTAATCATATCAATTTTAAACAAGTTACCAACATACCTGATACCTAGTGGATATGGGATGAGAGAATGAAAATGAAATCATATATCTGCTTAAACTTAATAGAACAATATAATAAATGTGGTACAATTTATAAAAGATATGAGAATGACAACATTTAATGAAAATAAATATTCGTATATCAAGTACTTTAAATAGTCTGATTAAATTTTAATTAAATAATATAACAAATATTGCTACAACTCTTAAAAGAAATAGGACGAGATCATGACAACAATTTAATGAAATTAAATTCGTATATCTACTATTATATTAAACAATCTGATTAAAATTTAATAATACAATGTAATAAATATGCTACAACTATTAAAAGAATTCAGAAAATTACTCTATGACACATAAAGCACATTTTTTGTACTTCACATAAATACTCATAAAAATAGTTTCCAAGACAGAAATCTTTACATCTCTCTATACATATAAATGTATATATATAATTAATAATAATAATAATAATAATTTAAAAATAATTAATTTGGATGTATAAAATGATTGAACATAAAACTTTTATGAAATTAATTAATGGTTTGAGTTACTTCACCACCTACCTTAAAATTGAAGCAAACACCATCACTTTTTAACATTTCAATATTCTTTTCTACACATGATTTTGTTTGGAGATGAATGCAACTATTGATGGAAGCACACATTCAAGTGGGTCCTCAATTCAATTAGATTGGATCAAATCATATCTCATCTTCTCTTTTGACTTAAAATCATGGAAATTTTAACTTTGTTTGATGGTAAAATAATTTTTTTTTATTTAGAATTAAAGTTACAAGAGTTTGAAATCTTTCTTTTTCTTTCTTTCCAATGAGTAATACCTCTGTTTATAAATTATAAGTCGAAAATTGGCAATCACGAACGTATGTCATGATGTGGTGGCTCATAGGATACGTGTCCTTACAGATTGCATATTATGATGTGGGCCTCTTCTTTCAATTAATATAAGGATTATGGTCCTTAAAGTCGAGTGCGTGGTTTTGTTGTTCATTGGTTTAAGGCTCATGCATACGTGTTGGCCGTTGGGAACAAGATCAAATCCAACAAGTATACCGTTTAGGGTGTATTTGATTCGAATTTAGATATGAATTGTGGGTTGGGTCTTGAGTCTACTTGGACATCGTGTCGTAACATTAACATTCTTGATAAATCACTATAAACATACAATTGTAAGATATAAATCCTGAGTTTTTAAACTATCTTGATGATATGGTTGGAGCTTTTAAAGATCCAAAGTTTAATATCTAAAAGTAATCCCGGCAAAGTATAAAGAACGAATCTAACAAGAAAACGTTCTATTAATAAATCTTTATTTTTTTAAAGTTAAAATGTTTTAGCCTGTTGTTTTTAAATCTAAGTTATTTTTAATCATATTGAAATTTTGAATTCAAAAAATTATATGAAGAAAGGATATTTTAATTCTATAATTTGACATCAATATTGTTGCATTTTTTTGTAGTTTTTTTACCATATTTTCACGATTGAATATTCACATGAAAGTCTGTGAATGTTCTAAACCCTCACACAAAACTTTATGTGAATACATGGTTATTTAATATGAACTTTCACACAAACTTTACCATAGTACCAAAGGATCATTGGCTCAACAATACATGGATTATCGAGAGAACCCAACCTCCCAATCAATGTTCAAACATTTCCAAAAACACTTTACTATGAACGTTTAGTTAGTTCTTGTTAAAATAACAACAATTCTTCTTATACAATAAACTCAACCTTCACGGCTTCACACAAACTTTCTTATGAAGAAACAGTTTCGGTGAAGGTGTGAAGGTTACGTTGTTTCCTACATTCACACAAATTTTTCTGTAAATATTCTATTGTCAAGAAACCCAAAAGAATATTGGTGTTTGTTTGAGGTTATTGAGAGGTAATGAATGAAAATAATAATAATGAAAATGTGGTTTGGTTTGATATAATATCATGAACCCATAATCACAGACCCATTAATTTTCATACTTGACCAAATTAGGGGATTGAAAATTTTATTCATATTCTCATTTCCATTTTCATCCCATTCCTTAAAATGCACCAAATGTATTCGGTATACCCAGGGGCGGATCTAGTCTTTAGAGGGTGGAGGGATGGGCCCCCATCAAATTTTTCTATGTTAAAAACAAGTTTCCCCCTAGTAATTTCTTTCCTGTGCCCCCGCCAAAAAAAAGTACTTGAAAATCAACCAAAAATCCAAAAAGATGTCTCGAAATCAACCAAAAAACTGAAGACGCCCTTTGAAATTGACAAAAAAAAAATCGAAATTAACCAAAAAAACTTTAAAAATCCCTTGAAAAATGTGAAATTAGGTTAAAACACATCGGTCGACTTCCCAACCCTTTAATACACCTTAAAGGTGTTTCACCAGGCAAAAATCCTGAATCTGCCACTAAACATACTAATATGAGTATCAAATCAAATAGAATAAAATGTTAGCTTTTCTGATACAACTTGTTTGACCGTAATTTCATTTATATGATATATTTTAGATTTAGAAATAATGATTCATTAAATTGAATTTGAATCATGATATATGTCTTTCTATTTTATCAAACTGTCATTGAGATTGTAAATGTATATTTTATCACAATTGATCACATTTTTAGTATGATCTAACGATCCAGAATATTATCACCATTTTTATAGAACAACCTTTTTCTACCGGAATCCAAACCACCTACTTTGATGATTAAGAGGTAAGTGTTTAAAAATGTGAACATAAAAAATGACTTATTTTCTTGATTATTTAAAAAGTTAGTGAAAAAGATTAAGCTTATATATGTGGATTATTTATATTTACATAGTTTATTAAAGGAATAAATGTACGATTCTCGTTGGATCCAAGGGCTTTCGATAACTGCACTCAACGTGTTCGACAAAATTCCTCACTCACACAAAACACACCACGCCGGCCATCTCCATCTTTTTCTCTCTCTTATCATTAGCAGTGTCAGTAAATGTGTTCAAAATTCATTCTAAAGCCAGCACCAATGAAATACCCCACTCAATAATCCACATTACAAATACTAAAAGACACATATTTGTGTGTGGGAATCTGTTTATCTTGTAGTGATGGTTGTGTTTTGTAGTAGATGGGTGTTGACTCAAAAGCAGGAATCTTGAAAGCCTTCTCTTTAATTTATTTCCTTTGGTTTCAAATAAAATAAATGGGACCATTTTGGTTGCTGGGGTGGGTGTGATTAAATGATGTTGGGTTTGTCCCATGGCACTCCCAAGATCTTTTTTATGAAAAAAAAAAAAGAAAACCCCCACAAATAGAGAAAAAGCTTACTAGCTGTATTGTATAGAAGAAGACATCATTATTGCTTTTCTTCTGTCATCTCCAAAGAATGATCCGACCCGACTCGGTTTGATGACTCAGTTTCTTGATTCTTTTAAGTTTTGTCGGCTATCTTTTAATGGGTGTTGTTGTATTTGGAAATAAGAAATTGGAGTGATTGTAGATGATGGGTTTTTGATGTTTTGGAAATTTGGGGAAGTAAAGATCAGCCATGGCTCCTGCTGGAAAAGCTTTGGGGTTCTATAATGAAGCCAATGACTGGTAACCCCTCTCTTTATCTCTCTCTAATTGAATGTTTTTTTATTGCACTGGCTTTTGGTTCAATTGGTGATCATTACTGTATCTTGTACCTTGAATATAATCTCATGGGTTTATTGGAATTTAATTTACACTTGAAGAACAATTGGTGTATTCTTTAGAATTCAGGAAAGCAAGTGTATTTGGTGTGTGGATCAATTAGTGAAATAATCTTTAGGTCATGGTTTCAAATGGATTTGAGTTATTGGAATAGCATCTGAAAAGGATGCATGCAGAGGGGATATTTTGGCTGAATGAGCTTCTCAAAAACTGAATTTAAGAATCTAACCTACACTGTATTTCTAAGTTTTTAAAGTAGTTGACTGAATCATGTGCAGACTGTTTTAAAGAGGGGCAGGTCCGATGAAGGTCAATGAGCTATTTTTTTTTTAAGGACAATTCTTTCTCCAACCGGGTCCTTTGGATAAAATGACCTTAAATGAGTTTTTAATTAGGATCATGACATTCTTAAAACAAATTTAGCTTAATGACCTTCATCCGGTCTGCCCCTTGTTCAAGACAGCATGCCTCTGATTTAAAACAACATGCTCCTGTAAAAACATAGAAATACATTAGAGGGTCAAAATTTGCAAAACAAGCTTCTGGAGAAGGTCATTGCGCTGAATAGCCCTTCTCGAACCTCAAGATAGTAGCTTTCGGCCACTAATTTCATGTGGTTGTCCTTTCTTGGCCTTGAATTCACTTCAAGTGAGGAGGGTGTTGGTCAATCATATGAACTCGAAATTGCATATGGGCTTGGGATTGCTACTTAGCACGTAAGCGTTGGAGTAGGTTGTTTGGTTGAAATTTTTTGGTTTGTTTGTGTCAGGTTTTGTAATGCAGGGTTGCCAAGTGATATCACCATTGTTATCGACAAAGTAAACTTCCATCTTCACAAGGTAATGTTTCATCACGTTACCTGTAAGTACAACTCTCCACAATATGCTATTGCTTTGCATTTGTTATAACTCCAAACATTAAAAGCCATAGGTTGTCATATAGTGTTGTGGCTCGTTTTTATTAAACAATAAGGTATCAGACCAAAGTCTATAACTCTAGGGACTCTTAACACTTTGGGCTATCTTTACCCGTCTAGCCCCCTCTCGACACTTTGGGACAATCTTTTCCCATCAAGCCTCCTTTGGAGAGAGAGGGGGGGGGGGTATTGGAGTTCCATATCTGCTAGACTTGGACCATTTCTCCAAAATACATGTTGGAACCTCCTTTCTCTCGGGGTTCTTTTGGAGAATAATCTAATAGGGGTCCACATATGTAATGTTCTCAGAGTTGTCATCACAAAACCGCTGCTACTATCATCATCGGATATTCAAAAGAAACTCTATGCCATTCTATAACTAAGAGCATAAATCTGAAAGAAAAAAGAAAATTGGTCTCCTCTTTCTTTAATGCATGAAATCTAATTTTCTCTCCTTGAAAAGTGCTTCTACAATCATTGCATGTGTTTCTGCTTCCTTCGCATCTGTTTTTTATCCCATGTCAAGTTACTGATATCAAATTTCTTTAACTGCATGTATTTGTTCCAGTTCCCCCTATCATCAAGATGTGGGAAAATAGATAAGTTAATTAAAGAAACTCAAAGTACCGATAAAGGTTCTTGCACCATTACCCTAGAAAATATTCCTGGTGGGGCCAATGCATATTTGTTGGCGGCTAAATTCTGTTATGGTGTCCGTGTGGAACTTACACCCAGGAATATAGTTACCGTGTATTGCGTGGCAGGCTATCTTGAGATGTTCGATGAGTATGGAGATGACAACTTATTTGGAAGGGCAGAGAATTACTTCCATAAGAATGTACTAAAAAACTGGAAGGATTGCATGGTTGCTCTTCAAAGTTGTGAGACCGTTATAGCAGAAGCAGATAATCTCCAGATAATTAGTAAATGCTCAAAAGCTATATCAATGATGGCTTGTACAGATCCCAGTTTGTTTGGGTGGCCAATGATGATGTATGGTCGCTTACAGAGCCCTGGTGGTAGCATTTTATGGAATGGAATCAATACTGGTGCAAGAATCCGAAGCTCAGAATCTGATTGGTGGTTTGAAGATATCTCGTATCTTGGTGTGCCTTTGTTTGAGAGGCTTATAAAGACGATGGAATCTAGGGGCATTCGACCTGAAAAGTTAACAGGTGCCATGATGATCCCTTTTATATTATATTGTTTCCCCTTGTTTTTCTTGAAAAAACAGGGGATAAAGGTACATTTGCAAGGGAGGAACTTCGGATTTTCCACACTATGGTGCCTTAAATCATGTGAATTGTATACTAAAAAATGTTATTTTCAACGTAATAAAGCGAGCTCTTAATGATAGGACCCCGACAAAGTAGTAAAAACTTTAGGGTGGGTGCATTTGTAGGCAACAAGACCGGACTGAACTGGACAAAACAAGACTGGCTACTGGCTAGAGTGAGGTAGGTGAGTGAAAGAATTGTGGAAGGTTTAAATTGACATGGGTAGTTTAGTAATTTACCTATCTTATACCCTCTTCCTGATTTTTGTTCCACTTATTTTGCTGTGACAAAAAAATGCATTTTTATTCCACTCAGTTTGTCACGGTCTAATTGTCGCGCTAAACATACGACAAGTTTTTTGTCGTGTCCTGTTTTGTCCTGTCCTGCTTATTTTGTCTTAAATTATGCACTACTTGCTCCCTTCTGACTTTATTCCGGGATCTTCCCTTTTTGTTTGCAGGAGCTATTATGTACTATTCTAGGAAGTATCTTCATGGTTTAGGCAGATGGCAAGGGGGGCAGGGTACCAAAGCAAGATCAATTGCAAGCTTTAGCATGAAACCCGCCATTGTTGATCAGCGAGTTCTACTGGAAAGCGTTGTAAAACTGCTTCCTGAAAAAAAAGGCAGGTCTTTCTGTCGTTTCTTGTTAGCACTTTTACGTGTTGCTTTGATTTTGGGTGTTAATGGTAAGTGTCAAAACTCTCTTGAAAGGAGGATAGGAATGCAGTTGGAGTTTGCTACATTAGATGGCCTATTGATTCCTACCTATTCGGATTCTGATACTTTATATAACAGTGATTGTGTTGAAAGGATAATCAATCATTTCTTGACTTCCGAACAAACGGCTACTACTTTTTCTCCACCATCAATTGGTTCAGAAGTGTCACCATCATCTGGACCATTGAGGAAAGTTTCAAAGCTTGTAGACAGTTATATGGCAGAGGTTGCGTCTGATGTGAACTTGAAACCTGAAAAGA
The DNA here is from genome assembly GCA_023525745.1 of Arctium lappa. Taxonomy (NCBI): domain Eukaryota; kingdom Viridiplantae; phylum Streptophyta; class Magnoliopsida; order Asterales; family Asteraceae; genus Arctium; species Arctium lappa. Next base: position 10,446,735 of record CM042056.1, on the reverse strand, counting down.
TTCGATCATTAGCAGAGGCTCTTCCTGAATCGGCAAGATCTCTGAATGATGGGCTGTATAGAGCTTTGGATGTATATTTCAAGGTCTGTTGCTTGAACTCTTTCTATCTCTTTGAGTAATTTCAACTTGATAAGTTAATGGGTTTTTAGCTCAAGTGATTAAGCTATATTAAAATGTTTGATTTTAACTTAATACTAAGTTGGGCTTAACTTGTTCAGCCACCCCACCCTGTCTTTTTGGATTAAACTAGGATTTTTTTTCCTTCCAAAGTTACCCTTGTCCTGCAATTTTTAATCCCGTCTTGTTAAAAATTAAATAGTCTACTAGCAAATTCATAAATTAAAATTTTTATTCAAACAATGATGCTGAATTGTTTTAAGTATATTTGAAGTTATTAAGTATTGTATGATGTGATGAACTCGTTGAATTTATATTATATTAAATAATTCATAAACTTCTTATGTTTTTTGTCATTCAGAAGATTTATCAAACAATTATATTTCATTCAGCACTTATCTAGACAGTTTATAATGATATTTTTTGTTATTCAGTACAAAATTAAACAATTTATCTTAATTCATCCGAACAGATTAATGGTAACATACGGCTTAATAGATACACGACTTAATGGGAAGAAAAAAATCAAACAGACCCTAATTATGCTGAACAAAAAAACTTGATGAAATGAAATTCCATCATGCAGGTCCATCCGTGGCTACCGGCGGAAGAAAAAGAACAACTTTGCAACATCATCAACTACCAAAAGCTCTCTGTCGATGCTTGTGCTCATGCTTCTCAAAACCAGCACCTCCCACTTAGAGTTGTCCTCCAAGTGTTGTTTTTTGAGCAGATGCAGCTGAGAACCGCTCTAGCTGGCTGCGTTAACGTATTGGATAGCGAGAATCCCCCAACTGGTCCAATGAGCATTGTGCCAAGTGGCAGCACCGCCATGGCTGGACAGATCGTTCAGAGAGATGGGTGGGTGACCATCGTGCGTGAAAACCAGGTTATGAGAGTTAGCATGGAAAGATTGAGGTCTAGAGTTGGAGAACTTGAAGAAGAGTTCAATAGAATGAGGCAAGAAATGAGAAGGGTGAGTAGATCACATAGTTCTCTTGAATCTCCGTGGTTTCTTTCTAGAACATTTGGAAAATGCAAACTCCTTCCTCGGTCATCAAATGCTCAGGAAGACGTTGTGGAAAGCACGGGGCCCGCTACCCCAAGGGGATCAACGGACCAACCACGGGCCTCCCATCATTCCAAGCATCATTGAAGTTCTTTTGAGTGTTTTAAAGTAGACAAATGGAAGAAAGTTGAAGAACCCAAGAATGGGAGAAAAGGTTTTTATGTAAAAGTGCGATTTAAATGGTTGACGATACCAGAAAATCCATCCCAGATGTTTAGATATGATGGATGTGGACATCTGTTATGGATTTTCCCTGTCTCCTGCACATTCTTTGTCAGCTGCTGCAGCTTCAGCCGAAGTATATAACACAGGTGTGCGATGAAACTGTAATATACATATATATATAGCTTATACATGTTCAGTCCCCAAAAATCATGTAAGTTTGTTTATTTGAATAGTAAGAGTTTTCTTTGCCCTTCTATCTCTCTCTCAAACACACTCCACACATAAAGAGTGTGTTTGGTGCGCAAACAGGACTGAACAGCACTAGACGGGCGAAAGTGAGGGGGTGAAAGAATCGTAGAAGGTTTTAGAGGTTTCAATTTGATATGGGTAGTTTAGTAATTTACCTAGCTTCTCTGATTTTTGTTCCAACTGTTTTCGTGGGACTGAAAAAAATGCATTTTTGTTCCACTTACTTCTGTCCAATCCCAGTGGATTGTTGCATCAAACATGGGACAACAAGTTTTTGTTCTGTCATGTCATGTACTGTCCCACGTACCAACCCCACCCAAAATGACTCTCTGGTGCAGGTATGGAGTTGGGACTTGCAACATGGTTCTTGTTTTGGAGGGCTTTCGACCTATTTGAGTGATGATTGAAATTTCTTTGCAAGGGTTTAAGCGAATTTTAAGTAACTAGTGTCTTTTAGGATTCCTTATCCAAACCTAATGTTAGCCATGGATAAAGTACCATCTTGACTGATAAAAATAAACCATGCGATGAGATCTACTGATACTGGGGTTACCCTTCACTTCAAGTGACTAAACCTATAGTTCCAGCACCCGCCGAGGCGGGGGGGATGTAATTTGCCTTGCAAACTTTTATTCTCATGGATTATGATATACGCGTAGCCGTTACCCTGTAAAAGAGAATTTTGTTGATTGTGAGAATATATGGAACCCCATTAGATTACTCTCCAAACGAACCCCGGAGGAGGGGGGGGGGGTCCTACATATATTGAAGAGAAAGTGTCCAAGTCTAGCCGGTGTGGAACCCTAACACGTCCCCTCCAACAGAGGCTAGGCAAAACTGCAAAAGATGTCCCAGATGGTAGACCTTGCACCCTGATACATGTAAGAATATGTGGAACCCCGTTAGATTACTCTCCAAGAGAGCTTTTGAATAGAAAGTGTCCATGTCTTGCAAATGTGGGACTCTAACACGCCCCTCCAACAGAGGCTAGATGGGCAAAAGATGTCCCTGATGGTAGACCTTGGTTGTGAAACCATGTGAGAATATGTGGAACCTTGTTAGATTACTCTCCAAAAGAGTTCTTGAAGAGAGGAGGGTTCCAATATATATGTCGAATAGGCAAGTGTCCAAATCTAGCTTATGTGGGACTTAACACTGATCACCATTTTCGTTTAAAGTTGCAAGCGAGGTTTGCTTTCTTTTTCCTCTTTTGTCTATAGTCTTGGAAGTTATAATTTGGTAAGAATCTGGTACAGCAACATATGCAACTGCCTTACATGTAGCTTATGTATTTATGGTAGGCAGATTAGCAGATAGTAACCAATTCTTGTTGTGCACATATCTGAAAGGAAAGGAAATATATTTTTGGTGGTATTGGAGTTGTATTTGCAGATCTTCTGGTGGCATTTGGTGACACTGGTGTAGCTCTTCCAAGCAAGTAGGTTGTTATACTTCTCCACACCCATTTCAACTTAGGGGCTGTTTGGTTCATGGAATTTGAAGGAATTGGAATGACCAATTCCAAGGCAATGTTTGGTTCATGGAATGAAAGCGATGGAATCCTTCAAATTCCATTGAATTCCACAATTTAAGGAATTCATCATTCCTTGGCTTAAGTGAAGGAATTGAATTCCTACCAACCAAACGTGTGGTCAAATTCCATTCCCATTCCTTCAAAGTCAAATTTTTTCGTGGATTCCAATTCCACCAAATTCTATTATGTGAACCAAACTCCCCATTTAAGTTTCTGGTTAGAATTCATAAAACAAGAAAATCAGTGTGTTGTTACTTGTATCATATACTGGTAACATCTGATTAAGGCCGTTGCATTACTATTAGATTATTGCATAATTTGTTGATCAAAGCTGCAAGAAAATCAAGGTAACTTTCTCTTTGTTTGTATCGTTTTCCTCCGCTCTTGTTTCTTTATTTTATGGGTCTCATCTTTATATCTTTCTCTGTGATTGGTACACAGACAGGACTAGACTAGACGGGTCGAGACTCGAGACTGGACGATCGATGGCAAGTAAGGCGGATGAAAGAATTGTGCAAGGTTTTAGGGTTTTAATTTGACATGGGTAGTGTAGTTATTTATCAGTCTTGTCTTATCTTTGTTCCACCTATTTTGGTGTCCGGCTCAACTCTTGTCCTAGTCAAATGTTGCACCAAATTTTTTTTGTTCTGTCATGTAAATGGGACCTAAAATGGAAGTGTTAAAGTTAGCAAAACAAGTAGGTATTTTGTGAATTTGATAAAGAAATGTGGATATATGGAAATTATTAAATAATCCTACAAATGGATATGGCAGATTTGAATTGCTGATGCTGTATTTCGGATTTCTCTCCCTCGCCTTTACTTTAAAAAACTTGAACCAGGATCTCATCACTCGTATATACCCATTGTTGGGATTGACAAAATATTTTTGAGGAATTTGGAATCTTTGTTTATAGAATTTATAATGGAATTGAATTACATTCGTTTATAAATCTTATTTGATTTGTAGGATTTGAAATAAAATTTAAATACTATTATTGTACTTATTATGCTTCTCGAGAAGTGGAGACAATCGAAAGATTAGGACAGGCTTGATAAAAGAGTAGAGATGCGATGGAAACAATTGTCGTTTGGTTTATGGAATTGGAATAACCAAATTCCAAAAACCCATGTTTGGTTCACGGAATGAAAGTGATGGAATCCTTCCAATTCCACAATCTAGGGAATTCATCATTTCTTTGCTTAAGTGAAGGAATTGAATTCCTAACAACCAAACGCGTGGTCAAATTCCATTCCAATTTCTTCAAAGTCAAATTCGTTCGATGAATTCCGATTCTATAAAGTTTCATTATGTGAACCAAACGCCTAAATTTGCATTTAAAATGACAACCATCTCCAAGAGATTTCTAAATCCATCAGTGAGATTTCAAATCCAAACTTTCCTTCAAACCTTTTGAGCATAGAATTGGAATGTAATTTAAATCCAAATCCCAGAAACAAAACAGGACTAAAGGGTGGATGCAGAATGTGCTTAATATTTATTTCATTATTTTGGTACTAGAGGATGGAAATTGGAATAATATTGGTTTGCTATTAATAAATCAACAACCAAAAACAAAACATGCCACCAACAAAACACAAAGTGTAAAAATTTGTCCTTTCTAGTTTTAAATAAAGTCTACCAAAATTTCACATGACCAAATAAATAATCAGGTTTACCCTCATTAACTTACAGAGCAAACCAACACATGAAGAATGCGATGATAAGCAATAAAAACCTCTGCTTATCAAAATGGTATAAAACTCCCCCACCACATAACCAAACACCACAAACACAAAAACAAGTATATATCAACCAAATTCTTTCTTTTCCAACTCCAAACCAATTCTGATTCCTGCCATTCCCCGCATTCCATTCCATCTAATCAATCAACCATACACATTCCTAACGCCATTCTCTACAATGACCACATTTCCAGACACCATCTGCCTCCAAAGATGATGATTCATCATCCCATGGTGAGCAATGCTGGTGAATCCATAGACCACATGTCTGGCAGTATAAATCTGGGCATGGTTCGGTTAGCGAACACACGTTACAAATCGATTCCACGGAAAACATTGGCTCTTGGTCATCGTATGTTATTCCCATTTGGTACTGTTCAGGGTGGTTACAATCCTCCTCTGCTGCTGCAACCGACTCCCCAGTCACGTCTCCTGGAGGATCGCCACTGTCGGATGCAAGCAACTCGTTGAACGAGAAATACGTCTGTGGTTCGAATTCCATGTCCTCGTAGTTAAGATCTTCGTAGTCGAACATCATGTCATCTTCAAATCCATTTGTGGAAACATCCCATTCCACGATAGGAGATGACGATTCCATTCCAGGGTTCGGGTTGTTAAACGTGGGTGGTTCAAAATTTGCCGAACATCCATCTGATTCCTTCTCCGACTTTATCTGCCTCCTGACCTGTAGCTTCTTCGGCACAGACCCAGGACAAGGACCAACACCAACACCAGACACTTCAATGTTTCGGTCGTTGACTGGGTCAACCATCGGGGAAGAATAAAGAGAATCGTCGTCTTGAACATTTATAGTCTCTCCTGTGTCGAAGGCTGAATTAGCATCAGGTTCCTGTTCATTCACTTGTGCAGCGTTGGTTTCACGGTTGGAAACTGGTTCTGAATTTTTCGGCTTTTTCTTCTTGAAAACTGGTTTCTTCTTTGACTCCAGTTTCCTTCGAGTTTCTGGATCCATATAAGGACAGAAAGGTATACGAATCCTGCGACACCGACAACACTTGAACCCCAGCAACTCCATAATTTTTGACTCCTTCAACTCAACTGCGTCCGCATGATACCACTCTGCAAGTGCACATAAGCTCAATCCATTAGTAATTACACTTTTACAGATTACATATATGAAATCAAACAATTAAGAGACTTACTATTGCATTCAGTACATCGAATATACATCAAATTAGAGTTATACGGCTTCGTACAGAGGTGGCACACAGGTGCCAACAGATTTCCGTTCGGGTTGCCCTTCAAAAGTAAGTTCTTTAACCTGAAGTCGATCCCCTCCTCTGGGTCCTTCTTCTTCCATATCAGACCCCATGATAAATTGGTTTTGCTGTTTTTCTTCCCAACACCAGAATCATTAGTTGTTAGCTTCTTCTCAGATGATTCTAACGGAAGCCTTATACCATTCTTCTCAGATGATTGGTCCACAGATTCTGACCGACGCCTTTTACCATTTTGCTTTCCACTTCTACTGGTTTTCCGATTACTGGTTGTAGAATTCTTCTCAGATGATTGGTTCAAATTTTCTGACGGCGTCCTTCCGTAACCATTTTGTTTTCCTCCTTTGATGACTGTTGCTGGATGTTGAATTTCTGGCCCTCGCAAGAGCAAAGGACTAGTAGGAGAATCGCCAACGATTTCATTTTGAGGTGTGACAACCTTTTCTTGGTAACACCGTTTACAAGTTATTATGAACTCAACATGTTCCCCCATTTGAACATTTGCACGAACAGCACAGTGGGCATGACAATAACCTGAAACAAGGGAAGAGCATAAACTACTGATCTTAACCAAATGTTCTTATGAAGTTTTAAAAAAATTAACCCTCTCAATGGTTTCATCAAATGGTTACAACCATAAACCAACTTTTCAAAAGAGATGTGTCACAAACACTATAAACCAGCAATTGAAACCTTACTAAAAGGCAGTATTTCCAGTCCTAAAATCTGACAGGAAATTTGGCAGAGGTACCGCCAGAACCCTTAAATCCAATGACCTCGTAATTTTGGTAACTTCTCAAAAACATGTAGTCGTTCTACTCGTCGTACAATTTGCATAAATTTAGGCAGTGAGACAATGATGTCTAGTAGATTGTTTTAATTTCAAGGTAATCAAAAGAACAATGTAACTATAACACAGTTCCAAATTCAAAAAATAAGGCTGGGATTTTCACAATGATATCATGTGTGGAAGCAGTTATTGGAGGATTTTCCCAAGGTACCAAAGAGAATTTAGACAACACTCTAGAAGTGGTTGTGCAAGTTACCAAAAAAAAGTGTGCTCAGTAACATACCTTGACATGCACTGCACCTTGCGGCAAATCTGAAGACAATAATAAAAAACTATATAAGGTGGCGACAAAAGAACAAAGACCAAAATGAATACGGTCAATGAAGATAATACATTACCTAAATGGAACATCAAGTTGACACAAAGTACAGAGGCATTTCCCCATATTATCCTTCTTCTGCGATAGAAAAGAGAATATATTTTTGCCAGAAGCTTTTAACTGCCTTTTGTGCAAGTTCGATAATGTGCTCACAGGTTTATCAGCAGTTGTCAAAATCACGTTCACCACTTCCTTCTCATACTCTTTGATCAGATACAAAGGAATACGCATCTCAACAAACCAGTATCTATCCTTACCATCTCCAGTTTTCTCTACTTCCAATATATTCTTCAAAACACGAGAAGGAAGATGCTTTTGATTCTCAAAAAAGACGCCGTAGCTGATTTTATTTCCCAAAACTTTCTTATCAACAATGCAAGCATTCCTAAAAGCGGAAGCCTCTGTCTCTGGACCTTTTCCATCCTGAAGAGGCTGTTCAGGACGAACAAGTTCATTCCATCTCACATGAAGGTCTAGGTATCTGACCTGTTGCAAGAGAGAAAATGGTTAATAACAAGCATCAAAAGGTTCAAACTTCAACAGGAAGTTCAATATGTTCCCTGCAAGCAACTTTTAAAATGGCATACCTGAAGGGCAAGCTGTGATGCAGTCTTGCTCATTTCTACTGCAGCTCGCCAGAGGAACTGCCTGCTTCTTTTAGGAACATCAACACCGTCAACATATTGCACACCATTTATTTTTAAACAACCACCTATTAGACAAGTGGGAAAAAAATCAATTACATGTTCTCTTAAACCATTTCAACAATGACCAACAACAATAATAATAAAGTTACACCAAGCAAGTGGCAACAGATTGTATATGGCCAAGTATTAAGAAAGATGTATGTAGGTGATTGCAGTTTACCCTGTCGACCAGCATTCTTGATCATCCTCTGGGGTAATATCCCTTTCTGGAATATATGCTTAGAAAGCATACCACCTCGCCACCAAGCAAAGTTGGTTGATAAATCCTTCCCATCAGCATCAGTGACTTCAAGTATTATAGCTGGTTTCCGACCACGCCTACCCGGTCCACGTCTTTGAGGTGGTCCCACCACAGTTTTAGCATTTTGGGTGACTTGATTTTCAAATCCCATATCATCTACAAGCCTAACCCAATCTGCTGAAAAAGCTATGTCGCGAATGTTCCTCTCAAACTACATACAAATAATAAGATTGTATCAAAATGAGCACAGGAGATAAATGTAAAATAATAATAATAATAATAATAATAATAATAATAATAATAATAAGCAGAATGCAACCTCCATTCTCATTCAGCAACATCTTTTATAATTTCTTGGCTTCCGCTTATTTCAAAAGACAACTAGGTTTAGCTTTGGATACATTCTAAAATAAAACAAAATTAAAACCTGAGAATTGTGTATAGTTTGCAAAACTACATTTGCCTTTAGGTTCATATTGCAGAATCTACCATCCTTCCCCTTAATACTCTCTATAATAAAAGTGCAATAGTGCTCTATGAATTCATATGCTGATATGCATAGCATCCTCTTTTATGACACATCAACTTCAAGAAATCAAAATTTGTGGTTTTTGACTTTTTGGACCAATATGACATGCTAAGAGTACGAGATGCATTCAGAACAACCCAATATTCTCAAATGTTAGATTAGGATTAAATGGTTATGTGCATCTGGAAAGTGCAAAGGATGGTAGATTGTGTAATAGAGCCTGTTGGTGGCACAAAAGGTAGGTGTTGTAACTAAAACTATCTCAAAGGATTGGCAGATTGTGTAATAGAGCCTGTTGAGTGCATCCGTGTCCACTCACTCTGGCGGGATTCCAACTTGAAAAGGGATCAATCCAATTACAGCTATCAGCTAGATGGACAAAATGAGAGTATATCATTATTGTCAAATTTAAGATATAGATTAAAAGGTTATGTATATCTGGAGAGTGCAAAAAAAAGGAAGATACCTGGTATACCCTAGGTTTAGAAGTCAATTAGTCAATAATGTTAGGCGGGTAGGTGGGCTAAGGATAGTATAAATAAAGCATGGGGCTGTTAGTTTGGGTATTCTGTTTTGTAATCTGTTGCAATTGGAGCATATGCTTTGGGAGAGATCCTGGCCTCTCGAAAGTCAGTGAACCTTTGTCACTCCAACTTCAATCATTCGATTAGCTTTTCTGTTCGGTGTTTCACCAAATTGGTTTCATAATTTGCTCGGTGTACACCAAATGGTATCAAAGTTGTTCGATTCCGGAAGGATGACGGTCAGAAATGTTACGTCTCAGAGCGATGATTGGGAGAACAGTGAAGAGTTGGAGTATGTTGAGGCAAAATTGGAGAAAATTCAGGGACACTTTGGGTCCCTAAACAAAGATATGGAAACAATGATGAAAATGATGGAAAAACTTATCAAATTACAAGAAGACAACTTGAAGAAGATGAATCAAGGTCATTCGTATTCAGGTCGTGGAAAGGATAGTCGAAGTGACGGATTGGATATAGACAAAAATCCAGATTTGAGAGTAAGAACAATTTCATATCCAAATCCAGATTTGTATCTGAATTCAAATCCGAGTCCGGATCTGTATTTATATCCAAATCCGAGTCCAGATCCGTATCTAGATCCAAATCCGATTCTAGGTCTGAAAATGAATCCAAAATCCGATCCAGACCTGAATCCAAAATTAGATCCGGATTTTGAGTCTGGAATGGCTATGTACGAGCAAGCAATTGAAGGAGGGCATTCTAATGATGAAAACGATGATGAGAGGGAAGAGAAGAAAGAAGAAAATAGAAGAGAAATCGCAGGTGGGAGAGAAGAAGGCAAGAAGGATGAGTATTGTACAGATCAGGATATGCCGATTTCACCACCATATCTGACATCACTGTTGCCATTCTCACCACCGCCGCTACCGTCTTCGCCATCATCACTATCGTCTTTAGCCTATCCGGCATCGCTGACGTTGGGGTCAAACTCGATGGTGGTTCCGTCATTATTGTGTCCAACAGCGAACGTAAGAAAGATCGTGAAAAAGTTGTCGATTGCAGAATTTGGAAACCAGTTTAGAAACCAAAGAGTCCAGGAGCCAACAGAGCCTAATCTTGTGATTCCATCAAAGGCCAATATGGTGATCCTATCAAGGCCCAATCCCAATCCAGTGTTTTTAGGGCCTAAGGCTTCAGTGATTTTAATTTGGCCCAAGCCTATGTTATGTCTCTCCAATAATGTGTTTTTAACGACAGAAAGAGAAGAAGGGTCGACCGATGGCCACTGAAAACTGCCATTACCATGGCCACCATCGCTGCCTCTGCCATGGCCACCATCGCTGTTGCCTCTACCGTGGCCACCACCACTGCTAACACCATCGCTACCGCTACCACCGGCAATTGTTGATATTAGAAGTTGGAATCGTTTGTTTCATTTCTTCCCACCTTGAGGACAAGGTGTGTGTTGAGGGGTGGGTATTGGTATACCCTAGGTTTAGAAGTCAATTAGTCAATAATGGTAGGCGGGTAGGTGGGCTAAGGATAGTATAAATAAAGCATGTGGTTGTTAGTTTGGGTATTATGTTTTGTAACTTGTTGCAATTGTAGCGTATGCTCTGGGAGAGATCCTGGCCTCTCGAAAGTCAGTGAACCTTTGTCACTCCAATTTCAATCATTCGATTAGCTTTTCTGTTCGGTGTTCTCCAAATTGGTTTCATAATTTGCTCGGTGTACACCAATACCCTTCAGAAAAAATCAAAATTTTGTGGAATAAAACCAATAGTTGAAAACCCTATACAACCGGAAAGAGAGGCAGATAGACATATACTAGCCTTCAATATAAACAGAGGCAAGATCAAGAATAGAGAGGTCTATATTTCGTTTGTTTCAACCATTTCTTCAGCTCTTCATTTTCATCTTGTGTATAAAAGGGAGGTGAGACCCTCAAAAGTCAAAGTAGAGATGGTAACATGAGCAGACTTTTACCATCATGCATTTGATGTAGAAAATGTGTTTGACAGGTTCAAGTACAAACCTTGACTAGGTTGTCAAGTTGTTTAAATGCAAGAGAAAAAATGTTTTACAAATGTCATTACCAATCTTAGCATCCCAATTTTGGAAAATATAATAGCGACATCCAGCAATTTCCAATTTCATAAAATCCTAAGATAACTATCTTCCAAATTAAATAATATCACATAAAAAAGGATCGCCTCTACTAGGAAAGATGTTTCCATATACTAGAAGTCATATAGACAAGCCTGATCATTACCAGGGTAACTTCTAGAATATTGATAAGGTGGATGATTTGACTAGAATAATTTCAAGAAATTAATATGTTCTATACTAATTTTTCAACCAACTTCTCACAAAAGCTTACTTGGTCTGATGCAGCTAAAATGACCAAACAGGAAGAGTGGTGGAAAGAAGTGTCGATTTCCCAACAAAAAAGAGGTGCAGAAATAAAAACAGTAAGTTCTGTCACCACAAGTGAAGAGCTTTTCCCTAGATTCTTCTCTGAATAATTGTCATTGACTAGTTTCTTCCTAAACCACATACATTAGAAAGCAAGGAAAGTCTTCCCTAAAAAAATGTGCCACTTAAAAGATGAAACAAAACCCGGACAACAAATACAATTAACTTAAAACTTCTCAGCTTGATAAAATTATTTCCATTGTGTGCCTCCTTCAGAGGGAGCAGAATAATAACCCTCCAACTGTCACCTAGAACAATTAAATGTCATGGATTATTTCATCCCCTTCTCTTTTAGAATCCCAGCAATTGCTCAAATTAATAAGTTTCAAGAGCCTGCCACACTTTAGGCAACTTTTGACTTTCAACCTAATTCACCACCTATGTGCCACTGATGCTCGGTAGGTCTGCAGGCGGTACTCTTTTTAGTTTTTTCTCCTTCAGTAAGCAAAACCACTTGAGCATTTCTCTCCTGAATCCCAATAAACTTGCACTTTCTATAAAAGAAAGTTTTACGTGCCTATGAATCCCTAGTAGTGCAGGTGGTACTCCTTTTAGCTTTTTTTCTCCTTTAGTAAATAAATGCCACTTGAACATTTATCTCTTGAATCCTGATAAACTTGCACTTTCTATAAAGGATGGTTTTCTGTTAAGGGAGAGAAGGCTATACAAATAAGAGTATGGGCTAGATGTGGGCCAACGAAGGATTTCCGTACTTGCAGACAATTATAAACCAAGAAACAGTCTCAAAGACTTGTTAAGAAACCTTATGAGATATAAGAAAAACACCACATTAATATAGAAAATGGAAAGATGGTGAATTTGGCACCTTCTTACCCTTCAAATTAAGCTATCGCATTATGACTAAAATCTTTAAGAAGAAATATAACCATTTCATTTAGTAAAACAAACAATTGTAAATGAAAGACAATAGAGATAAAATACTCACTTCAAGCAAGGAGGCCTTTATTTCACCCAAAGTTGCAGCTTCTTCTACTTGTTTATGCCACTGATTTCTGTAACTTGCATTTAGGAAAGGCCCAACTGTTAGACCACGTAAACTCTCTTCCATGAACATAATATAAGTCGCAATAGAAGCAAGACTGCCCTCCGTATTTTTTGACTGGTGCAGAGAGGCAAGTGTCTTTGCAGCGGCTTTGATGGCATTTGAGGCAGCTGCATTCAGCAAGCACCCTTTTCTGCTACTAACTGAAGCTTTGCAAGAAAGACACCAACCACATCTTTCCCTTGAGACTTCAACAAGTTTCTTTTCATAATTTGGCCAATAAAAGCGTTTAGCAGCAAGTGAAAATGCTTTTGTTTGAAGTGAGTAATTAGCAGACATAAATTTCCTATGGCTGCTTGAAGGTTGAGGTTGAGATGGAAACTTTTCTTCTGATGATACAATAGCTAAACTAGCAGCAGCTGATGCAGCAAAGTCCCCATGGATGTAGACATTTACATACGCCTGCGGTTTGAAAGATGAACCCATGTACGAGCACCCATGAGCAGAAATTCCATGACCTCTCCCACCAGACAGTAAATTAGCTCCATTGCTATGAGAGGACATGTTTGACAAATCGCAGGCACTATTCATACCGCTTTTGTTATTAGAATTGCCATTTTCAGAGATACATGTAGCAGAATTCTTCATACTCAACTTGCCACTTAAACATGGCTGGTTTAGTTCAGACGGAAAAGGCTGCAAGCTAGTTGAACAAGTGGACCAGACATTTTCAGTGTTAGCACCTACAGAATTAGTGTAGTTGCCAAGCTGGGTACTACCTTCTACCACCTGTTCATAAGACTGGTGAGATTCCCTTGCTTCATCCAAAGTGGCTTTACCAAACCCTGGCCCTTTACAATTTTCTTCTCGCCATGCAGCTACTACATCCTTCGAGTTCAATTCAGCAACACCATTACCGTTTCCGGAACCAATTACATCTGGTGCATTACTCCTTTCCTTAGCCAACAAAGCAGACGGAATTGAATACTCACCATCAACCATTTTGTTTGGAAAAAAATTATCTATTCCAAATGAGTCCACAAGAGATGAAATATGTTCAGGAATTTCCCAATATCGCATAATACCCTTGCATATCCCCAAGTATAAAGTCCTATACTCAGCAGAACAAGTAAGTGCATGCAAGACCTTTTGAATATCAACTGAAGAATAGTATCGGATATGTAGTTCCGAACTTTCCGAGGCTTTCATCCTGCATTCATTAATTACAAAAGCATCAAGCAACTCCACATAATGAGAAACAAGTATGAAAAATAACTCAAGGGGTGGAATCAGGCATGCTATTCATTCTTCTTACTGGAGGGATCTTGTTTATATCTCATTCAGATTTCACAGTAGTTATATATATATATATATATATATATATATATGTTACCCTATATATATGATTTCAACCAAATGCAACAAAGCCATTTTAGTTCTACCCCGACCCAGAGATTTGTAAAGTCACATTGATTGGGGAAATTTGGAAATACAGTATATGACTACGTAAAATCAGATACAGTAAGAAATAACTGAGGGTTTGGAACATACACCAGTAGATGGTCGCAAGAGCCCAAGAAAACTTGCTCGTAAGGATCAATGCCAAAAAACTCAGCTCCTCTAAGAGTCGTTACCCTGGAAACATTTGGCCCAGTTTGGTTAGCTGCACACTCCGGACAATACCATGCCCCTTCAGGAATACACATTTTGTTTACTCCTATACATCTGGTATGATATGCTGATGGGCATCCATCACAGCAAAGTAAAGTCCCATCCATGCCACAGAGCCGGCATTCATCAACATTCCCATCCTCATCAACATCAGTACCAGTATATGATCCAGTAGCTTTTGCAGCAAAAGAATATGCAGTAGAAGGCAGTGTTTTCATATGACTTTCAGAAATATTTTTTACGGCTTCTTGATTAGAAGAGCTCGGACGGCCTCTTCTAGGGATACTCTCATCAGCAAAGACAAGAACTCCGTCAGGATCTGGGCCAACTTCAATTCCTTCACGCATGTCTATTTCTGCCCTTAGTTCCGCAGAACATGATGCATCATCACACAAAAGCTGCAAAATGATTAACTTCCTGCCTGCAGATAGAGTATAGTAGTCCTTTTCTAAAACGTTAACAAAGAATGCTTTCCATTCCGGCCCTTCCGCATATCTCATAGTCATTAGATATTGGACTATAAACACTGGCCAGGTTAATGAATCAAGCAAGCTCCAATCCATGCTTCTGAGCAAAATAAGAAATTTATTAATATCTGTGATAATGGAAGAGCAGGCATCTATAGAATATTAATGGGAGTCTTCCACTTGAGAAGACGTTAGGCCCAAAAAAATGTGATTTTTGATGTAATAATGTTCATTATGCCGTTGTAACATTAATAATTCTTCATACACAAGTGCAGGTACTTGGTTTATATTTTATAAGTTATACACGTTTTCTTATTTTTTTTACTTTGAACTCCCTACAATCAACTTTAAATGCGCTACAGTTATAAAATGTTAAAGATCTCCAGTTGCTCTAAGTATAGCCATAACAAGGCATTTAAATGAGTTAACCAGTAAAATGATTCTTTCTTGTGATTCTCGAATTGAATCCCAAACATCAAAAGTTCAAAACCAACGTTTGGCTCGTAATTAGGACCACATGTTACACGCCAAACACAAAAGGTGAACAAACAAAGAATGGTGTAAATAAATACCTGAGGCATTTTGATGCAAGCTCTGAACCTTCCGACGAGAGGTTTTCCACGTGACTCTTCAACGCACGCATAAGAGCAACATGAATGGCATCCAACAGTGCATTAGGGACAGAACTATTAAGAGCACCAACAAACTCATCCAGTCCAAAAGGACTTAAGAACAAGCAAACACTAAACGAACGCAAGAAACTATATACAGATAGAAGGTATGACACATGCTCCTCGGAGACCCCAAAATTTCCTGAAGAAGGCGGCAACAGTGGTGGTGGGACGGAAGGACGTTCAACTTCAACAGGATCACCAGACTGCTCATAATCACTGACATCACTGGATGATTCACTATCAGCCTCGGGTTGAGCTCCACTAAGTTCAAATGCACCACCACGAATTGAACTTTCAACCTTATCAGCATTGGCTAATTCAACACCGTTGCCTACCCCACCACCATCACTCCTCACGGTTTCAACCTTATCAGCAACGGCTAATTCAATACCGTTGCCTACCCCACCACCATTGGTTCTCCCGGTTTCAACCTTACTAGCAGCACCATCCAAGCGAACTGCCTCCTCTTTAGCATACTTCTTCAATATATATTCATCTAGAGCCTTCTTCCTCTTATGAAAATCAGCATCCATATCATTGTCCCTAACAATAAAAGCTTTCACTTCACCACTCTCCAAATCCTCACAATCCCCATCTTCATAATCAACCCTATATAAACCAGTATCATAGGAAACAATCTTCCCAATAAAAACACCATTCCCATCAAACTCCTTCTTCACATACCTCCCAACAAACACTTTAGACCTCGTCTCAACCGCTGTTTTCTTTCCTGTTTTGTCTGCACCTTGCCCGTCCTTCCTTTTCCTCTTTCTTCCTCGACGCTCCGTCTTAACCACCTCGGGCTCCATTTTCCACCTCCGATTTAGATCCAAAACACGCTTCCAGTGAATTCTAGGGCTAAAACATGAAATGAAAATCCGATCAAACCTAATTCAAACAACAATGATGCCACTGCAAGATTTTCGCAGATCTCAACAGCAATAATAATCGAATCGAATGCTATAACCAAAAAAGACAGGCATAAATTGGTGTAATTTAATAAAGCGTGATGTTTTCGCATAAACAGCTTACAAACTCCAGAAAAAATCGATGCAGAAATAAATCGTACCTCGTCAATACAAGTTAGCCGCCACTAGAATCCCGCTTAGGGTTTCGTCTGCCTCAGAGATATATGCGATATATATGTTTTTTGTATGTATAGGTTATCCGTCCCTGATGTGGTATGAAGATTAGCCCTAGAGAAAAAAATACCTGCAGGAGAGACGAGAGACGAATATTGGGTTTTTCAGTACACACTCCTCTATATATCGATGGTGGTTTTTAGATTTGAATCGTCCGAGTCTTCCAACTTGTGACTCGTCCGAGTCCGTATTTGACTCGCCAGATTTTGAAATTTAATTTTTTAATATTCCCTCTTTTATTAACAACTCAACGGAAAATCACAGAATTTTCCTTTTACTTTTTTTTAATTTTTAATTTATGGTATCGACAATTTAGATTCCTCTTAAAACATGTAAAACATTTTTTTTTCTTTTTTAACTGAACTGACTTTATATTGCAAAGGTTTGAATGAAAGTTACCAAAATCAGTATTATTGTGTTTTGTAAATTGTAAATCATTGTTAAATGTGAAACAAATAATGTTGAAAATAACTAAAAAATGTATTTATTTTAGAACAAGATAATATATATTTTTTGTATATATTTTGTGAAGAATGACATAAAATCTATTTAAAAAAATGAAGGCCAAATTTGGAACAATTTTATAAAAAAATTATGTCAAAACTCCAATGTTATTTTCGATATAAATTATCGATGACACTAGTTTTGTAAGACAAATAAATATCTAATGCACTTGATTAAAAAAACAGTTTTAGAGCTCCATGATGCATGTTTTGTTGTAACTTTAGGGTCTCGTGACTTTAAACGACGTGCATTTAAGTTAGTCCACATCATCTATACTATACGGATTGATCGTATATAACATTATGAGATGCATTTATTGTGTTGTATGTGACAATGTATATGACGTTATGAGATATGTGGTTTGTTTGGATATGTCGGCACGTATGTCTTGTTAACTATCTCCGCATACAACAAATTGCAATCATCGACAACTTTTGCGTTTTGAGTTACAATCAGTACATCATAACAATGAACAAATATCGTTTAAGAAACTCATGTTCGCTACTTTCTATTTCCAGATGATTCATTATCCATTATGATAAAAAAAAAAATTGATGGAATTCCTAAACTAAATTATATATATATATATATATATATTATTTCAACAACCGTGTATGTGATGTTGTAGAAAAGGAACAAAAACCACTACCAAATAGAATCAAGTATAAGATAATTAGTCAAATGTGCATTGATATTTACTAATAGTGAATAGACATATATTGTTGTTATCCTAAGCTATCTGTAACTTTTGACTTACAAACTTCCCAAAAATCACTTGATACTCCCCAAAAACTTGTTTGCAACCATTTTCTTTTATTTCAACTATGAACGGAAACAATTGTTTTACTTTTTAGGATGGATAAATATATATATATATATATATATATATATATATACATCATACCCTTTTGGTCTTATTTTCGAATGAGATATACTATGTTTCTTTAGTTTAATTTGATTTGATTTTATAAAATAAGTTTATTAAGTGACTGTTTGACAGTTGCTGAATGATTTAGTGTAGAATGATTAAGTGGTTATAATGATCAAAAGACTTTTGTGATATAGTGCAAAATGAAATATAATTGTTTGGTAATTGGTCATTATAAAATTAGGGCGCCGAATGATTAAGGGAGACCCAATATACAAAATCATTCTAAGGGTTTTGGAACCACTAAGAGACATTTTTTTTTTGGCAAACAAAATTCATCTCTTAGCGATTCAAAAGTTGTCTATACATATAACTATTAAGAGCATCTCCAACAACTATGTTAAAATTGAAAAAAATGGGATTTTAACATTTTTGTTGTTCCAACAGTTATGCTATCATTTATGCTAAAATAGAGAAAATATGAGAGAGATTGTTAAAAATCTATAAATTTAGAGAAATCTTAAAAAAGAAAGTTTTCCCCAAAACTAATCATTACCTTCAAAAACCAAACTTTTTTTTTCCAACTTTCCATATATTGAATATTTTAATAATATAATTAAATAAATGAAATATTTTAATAAGATAATTAATATTATAGTTACTAAAATAGCATAGCTGTTGGAGTTAGATGCAATTTTTTTTAAAGATTTTGATCTTTTTTACTCTATTTTAAAAAAACTTTAGCATAACTGTTAGAGGTAAACAAAGAGCTACTAATAATCAGATACCTAAAACATAGATAAATAAATAAAAAAGTTAAGTAAAAATATATATAACATACTCAATATACTTTTAATAATTATCAATAAGCAAAAATCCCAACTTGAATTAAAAATGATACAAGAAAGGAAAAATATGCATTTATTTTTTAACAAATCAAGATATTAAAAAAGAAAATAGAAAAAAAAAAAAAAAAAAAACGAGTCAACTCGGATCGGATAACCGTGTTACGTACCATCCCCTAAAAAAGGAGTTTTATTTTGGATTTCCCCTACAAAACAAGAGAGGTACGGTTTATGAGCAAGTAAACCCATTAGGATTTTGGCGGGAATCATTTTAGGTGTGGTGTTATTTTACCCGCCTATTTTATTTCATCTTTGAAAGTGTGGGTTTCTTTTAAATATTTTTGTTTAAATGAAAAACGGGTTGAAAGAAAAAACGGTCACTTTATTTTTAATTTTTAATGTTTTATTAATTATATA
This sequence comes from Arctium lappa, assembly GCA_023525745.1. Taxonomy (NCBI): domain Eukaryota; kingdom Viridiplantae; phylum Streptophyta; class Magnoliopsida; order Asterales; family Asteraceae; genus Arctium; species Arctium lappa. Next base: position 10,427,421 of record CM042056.1, on the reverse strand, counting down.
ATTAGGAAAAATATTTATTAATTATATAATTATTTTTATAACCATAGTAACTAAATTATTTTCATCTTATTTTAAAATAAAAGAATAAACATATAAGGAAATGTTCTGATATATGTTTTCAAAATAATTATTAGTATTTCAAAAATAATATTATTGTCATTAAATAGTTAGTGTATTGAGATGATTTTATATTTACTTTTAACGATAATATTTTTTCGAACTAATATTGATAGTAATCAAGGTTAAAAATAGTGTGAGGCGTGGCGTGGCGACGAGGTCAAGCCTCAAGCCTTACGAGATATGGCGAGGACGCGGCGTTTTTCAAGGCGTGAACTAAGGGGCAAATTAATAATATTATTAATTTATTGTATGTGTATAAATATATGTTTTTTTTATTTATTCAATGAATACAATTATATCCAATAATTTAAATTCATATATATATATATATATATATTTATGTATGTGTTGATATCATATAAAGTCTAAATAATTTCAAAAAAGTCTAGAAAATAACAGGTGAATTCAATTCTAATTTCTAAAAGGTCTAAATAAAGTCAACTTAATTTAAGTTTTAACTTTTAACTTTTCATCCCTTAAGTTTTTATTTTTACCTTTAACCAATTTAAATTTTAAAACTTAAAAAAGTTTCAAATTGTAAAAATAAAAAATAAATAAATAAAATAAAATAGCGACGCCTTACAAAAAACGGACGCCATGACGCGATATGGCGCGCCTTGAGCCGCCATGGCGTGAGCCACGCCTTAACAAAACGTTATGACTCATATCGTAACGGAGGAGACGCGTCTCACGCCATATCGCGCCATGGTGCGCCTTTTTGAACCCTGATAGTAATCAATAATAATTTACAATAATGCTTTACAAAGCTTAAATGTGTAACAAGCAACTTGTTATGTTTATAATGAGAACTTTGACATTTCTTGTTCTAATCATACAATTAATTGTATAAAATTTTCAAAGTTTAATACGCTGTTTAATTTTTTGGCCTAAAGTGGTTAGATTGGCAAATTGTGATGAGACATGTAGCAAATTAAATATATAAATAAAATTTATTGTAAAAATGTTGTAAATTGTTTGGTTTGGTGTTTGTCCCGACAAATAATTTATTACCAAAAAAAATGAACTTGAGATACAAGCTTTCTTTTGGTTTTAGTCCCTCCCACAAAATCCGTCTACCTCTTACACGTCCTAAACACGTGGGTACGTTAATCATTTTTTGTGACATTTAAAAGGGAACTTGTATCAACCATGTCCAAACTCAACCTTCACACATGATTCTCCTTCTTTGCATCTAAATCAAAATCCCATCCCTATCGTTGTTCTTATGATGCGCCCCTATGCATCATTGTTTCTCCTTGTCACCGTTTCCAATCTCACGTCCATGTGCACCGGTGAGTTTTTATTCATCTTCATCTCAATCTGCATTTGTGCACCTTCATATGCATCTTCGACACGAAAGATTAATTCATTTGTTCTAATAGTTGGGTGTGTTTCTAAGAATGTGAAGATTCATCCCACTAAACTCCACCAAGTGCCTTGCACATGATGGTTAAATGGTCATTTTATGTAAAATCTCTTGAAATTCTCAACCCCACGTAATCACTTGTCATTTTTCTTCTCCATCTCCGTACATAAATCAAACGCCCATGAGTGAGCATGGGACTCCCCCAATCCTCCAAGACCTCCATTTCATACTCCACATGTAACACCCGGAAATTTCATTAAGGTAATTCGATATTGATACTATTTCTAGATCCTTATTTTGGCCTAAAACGTGTATTAAAATGTTTATCGTTTTATTAGAACACAACGAAGGATTTTAAGTATCGAAAAACGAAGTTTTGGGGCTCGTTAAGATTTGGGCGAGTATGCCCGGTGATTATGCCAAGGGGCATGATCGCGTGTCAAGGTCGCGCGAGGCATGAGGCCTCTCGGTACATGTTGCGCGGGTATGTCCCGGGATTATGACAGGGGCATTGTCGCCCTGTCACTCTCGCGCCAAGAGGATGGGTCGCGGTACCTATTGGGCGAGAATGCCCCGCGATAGTGACAATGTCGCTGTCAGCGGGGGTCTGGGTATAAAAAGGTCAACAACGATTTTAGTTCTCATCATATGATTTTGGGGAGTTGCCATGTCGTTTTCTCTGCAAGTTTTTGGGTAAGATTCATTCCTCCATCATCTCTCTTTATTAAATCTCTTAGCAACCACACTCATATACATTTATGGTGTCCTTCTTAGGTGGTTATAACCATTAAGCGATGAAGAATCCAGTCTCAGGAATAGGAGTGTAAATGAGACGAGACAACTCGCGAGCTACTCGAGATCGACTCGGTCAAAACTCGACTCGAATATGCTCGACTCGAACTCGAGCTCGACTCGATATACTAACGAGTTGACTCGAGCCATTTGATACTCGACTCGATAAGCTCGTGAGATACTCGAATCTATTTTTTATGTAATTAACTTTATATTATAATTTATAAAATAGAATGTAAAAATATGACAAATTTATCTTTATAACTCTACATGTAATAAAATGTTAAAATGAGATATAAATTATTTACGGTGATTATGATTTTACATATTAATAAATTTTTATTTAAAAGAAAAATAGGTCAAAGATAATATTAACATAAAAGTTCTAATATTAAAAATATGTATAAAGAAAGTATGAAGTTCTCCTTATTCTAATCTCACATCCCCTAAACAAAGTTAAATTACCCCTATCACCTTCCTATATGAATGAATTCTATCCCACATCGCCTAGTAAAAGGATTATACCTCATGGCCACTTTATATAAATTGCAATGTAAGGTTGGGCGGTTTAGGCTCATATTGTTAGGACAAGATTGATCTTTGAACTAAGCAAATGTTCAAGTTTTAACCTTTTATTTTGAAATGTTTTGGAGCACCCCTTAAACTTAAGCCGATGCACATTTCAAGTTCTTCAAAGTTTTGTATTGAAATTTTTTATCGAATCGAGTTTGATTTGAGTTCGAGCTTGATTCGAGTTCGAGTTCGAGCTTGATTCGAACTTAAAACGAGTTCGAGTCGAGTTCGAGCTCGAGTATTAGCTTTCGAGTTCGAGTCGAGCATGGGTTTTTACTACTCGCGAGTTTTCGAGTCGAGCTCGAGCTCGAGTATTAGCTTTCGAGTTCGAGTCGAGTATAATGATACTCGAGGTCGACTCGCATCATTTACACCCCTACTCAGGAAAACTCAAGTGTTCATCTAGGGTTTGGGTTTCTTATAAAACCTAGCAAGGTGAGTTCATCCTACTCTTTTAAACTTTGTACATGTCAAAATATGTATTTTGATCCCTTAAACTTCTCCTAACCATATTTTCTCATTTGATGATTTTTGACCTAACTTGACTATTTTGATAAGTTATAGGGTTTTTAACATTTTATGGAAAAAATAAGGATTTTATGTTAGATGATATGAAAGGAAGTCCATATGCTTGTTTATGGTTACACACTTGAAATAATCTATTTAGTCATCTTTATGATTTTCTATTATGTTGGGAAACTCACTTGGTGAAAGTAGGTTTTAGAATGAATGGTATGGCTTAATGTTTGGGTAGACAAAAATTATCTCAAAATCTTATAAATCCATTTTTGTGAACATGTTACGTTGAAATTAGAAATGGTCAATTGTTAGATCATCGTTTTGGGTTTACCTTCACATGGTGTTATTTATACAAGAAAAAATCTTATGGAAGTGTTGATAATTTGAGAACTATATGTGTGATTATAGTTGGTCACAAATGTAATTGTGACAAGTCTAGGCTATTACTATTGGATCCATAGGTATAAAAGTCGGTTTATTTTGGGATGACTTTCCCTTATGTAACTAGTTGAGACATCTGGTCATCGGAGGCAACTTGGTACGGTTATGTGAAACCGGTTACTAGCAATTGGCCGTAAATGTAATCCTAGTGAATGAATATAACTTGGATCCTCCCCCCCCCCCAATATGAGTATGAGTCGGTGTTGTTCGTTGACATAGGTCCAAGTATTGATCTCGCAAACTCAGAAAGTGATTTACTTTTGTGTTCTGCCACGGTCCTTGGAAATCGGGTCTCCCCTGTCATCGTAAGATGTTTATAGACCACAAGGTCCTCATGTGTTTATGTACAAGTTCCATTATTGCATTCATCAAATAAGCATTTACTTACACTTTGTTCTTTATAAACCATGCAAATGTTTGTTCTCATTAGGCTTAAAGCCTAACATTTTTTTTCTTAAATAACGTGTATAACAGGTTCCCTTAGCGACGGGTCGCATTTGGTTTGAGGGAAGAACGTTGGGCCTTTTGGTTATTTTTGGGATAGATGCTTTTGGAGACAAAGCATACAGAAAGATAGATATTTTAAGAATTGGGTTGACAACCGATATAATCTATATATGTATTGCTTATATTAGTTTGTTGTCAATTTTAATATTCATTTACAGAAATTGTAAACGTTATTATACATTTTCCATTTTGGGTGGTTTCCATCATTTATATACGTTTTGTTGCAAAAATTTTAAGTTTTAAATCTACCCCTATTTTTGGGGTGTTACACCACATATCACCTTTTGATTGGAAAGAGACAAGTGTTTTACCGGGTTGAAGAATGAATATATGAATGTGTTGATGCAAGTTCATTTGATCGACGAAGTTGTACAGTATATTTACATATGAGCACACGATCGTTACAATGATGAAACATATGAGTTTAACTCAAATATGAAGGCTCTCATTGCTTTACTCTTTCTAGCGACGACAACATACTAATTATCGCCAAACATCATGTTTTGTTTGCAATTATATCGAGTTTCTCCATGGTTGATTTTGTTTATCACCACTACATGCAAGTCTAGTGCCTATTTGTGTTTCCCACAACATTCAACAATTATGGTGTTCTAAACACTATGACTTGTGAATTCCATCGAGTGATCAAATAAATGTATACAATATGAACATCATTGAACATTCGATGTAGAAATGGAATTGTACCTTTAGGAATGGTTCAGGTACACAACAAGGCGAGGGTTCCATGATTTGGAGGGTAACGATGCATGAACGAGGTTTATTTTCATATATGAAGCGGTCCGGAAATGACATTGCCCCAATCCAACCCCAATTATTATTATTATATTATTTAAATATATGCATGTGTTTGTGTAATTGTGTTATTATTACATAACAAATACATTTGATTTTCAACATTGGTGATTAATTTAATGACAATTCGGTTTTTTATTTTATTTTAAAATACATTGTTTTTCACTAAATGTTAATTTAACACGTAGGGGATTAGTTAGGGTGAGGCCAGAGATAGGGGACTTAAACATGGAGCATGATCGGGGATGGGGGATGCATTACCCGCCCAATACTTGTTATGTTTCCATCCATGATTGCAGATGTTCCTCACAAAACACTGTATCTACTTAATTCATCGTACCAAACCCTCTAATCATAGTGTTCCACATAAACGCATATGGGTTATATATATTGAAAACCGAAACAACGTAATCCATACAGAACTTATATGACACAACACCCATACCCATACCCACAACAAACAAGTTTTGAGTAAAGCAAGTTTAATCATGGTTGTGCTGTGATTTAGAGCAGGGAGGGAAAAGGGAAGAGAAAGGGATATACGAGTTGGAATTAGGTTTCGAGTAGGGGTCGCTTTGGGTTATTAGGCCAGCGCGTATTGGGTAAGATACAGAGGCATATGCACATGGCCTATGTTTCGTTGCGATAGAGAATGAGGAGATGTATGGGAGGGAAGGGGAGCAGTGGTTGTTAGTAAGAGAGATCCAAGATAATGAGTGAAGTGGTAGGTACTAGGTGGTTGACAGTGAGAGAAAGCGGGGTTCGTAGAGATGCTTGGTATCGGTGTATGCGGTGTGTATATATAATAATGATAATATAAAGAAATATATTATCGTATATATATTAAAAAAAGACAAAAAAAAAAAAGAAAGAAGAAAAGAAGAAGAAGATGAAAAAACCAAATTACCTTTGAGTTAAACTAGTTAACACTCCCCTGTAGCAATAGAAGCCTGCTTATGTTGCTTCGGCTCCATAGACCAGCTTCTTTATTTTATAGATCAGGGTATTTTATTAACGGTATTAATATAAAGAAATATATTATGGTATATATATTAAAAAAAGGAAAAAAGACAAAAAAAGAAAAAGAAAGAAGAAGATAAAAATACCAAATTACCTTTGAGTCAACACTCCTCTATTGTTACGTATCAATAGAAGTCTACTTATGTTGCTTCGGCTCCATAGATCAGTTTCTTTATTTTATAGATCAGGGTATTTTATTAACTATATTAGCATAATAAATTAAATACCACACCAAATCCAAAATAAACACAATTTAAGAATTTTACTCGTAATTTTCACAATAACACAAGGACTAGGCCCGTAAATCCGTAATTCACAATAAAATAAAGAGTAAATTACGTTTTTAGTCCCTATAGTTTGTTGAAAAATTATATTTTCGTCCTTATGGTTTTAAAATTACGATTTTCATCCTATGATTTATAATTCATTACTTTTTTCATCCTTAATATTTAATTTTTATTGCTTTTTTCATCCCAATGGTTTACATTTAATTTCTATTTTAGTCCTTCACACCTAAAAGTGGTATTTTGGGCTCAGGGACGAAAATAGAAATGAATTGCAAATCATAAGGACGAAAAATGAAATTTTAAAACCACAGGGACGAAATTCGCAACTTTTAACAAACCATAGGGACGAAAAACGTAATTTACTCTAAAATAAAATAAAAATTGAAAAGTGGTGGCTGTGGGGTTCGAACCCACGCGCACTTATGTGCAGAAGATCTTAAGTCTTCCCCCTTAACCACTCGGGCAAACCACCTGTTGATGCAATTTTTTATGTTTAATACTTATAGATAATTAATAACAGCCTTTTTGTTTTTGTTTTAATGATTGTTATTACCAATTGCCTAGCTATGTATTTTAGACAATTTGAAGTATTTAATAATTAACATAACAAAACTTTTATTATTTACATATCAAATCAACTCTTATATTTTTGAAATAAAAAATAGGGTTGTATTAACATAGTAACCATTTATTATTTGGTTTTCCCAATTAACCATTAATTTTAACAGTATATTTAGTTTATATAAAATAAAGACATATTATATTTTTTATTTTATTTTAAGACCAAATTTTCATCTATTCTTACTAATAATATTACATAAAATTCGTTGTTTACTATTTATTATGTCAAATTTGATGTAAGATTTTTGGAGTTCCTGATGAAATTACTTGGTATTTTTGTAGAATTTGGTATCCATGTTGAAGATGGTCTAAAAGACTATTTGTTATCAACTTAATGAGTTTAAGGAAGCTCAAAACTTATTTGGTCAATTATACATAATTGTTTGGTCATGACTTAATGATATATAAATTGACCTATGTGTTGTTCGGTTTGTTTTCTATTAAGACCTGTATGGATATAGATGTCTGTATGGATATAGTTGTTTGTGTGTTAACAAATAAGTTATTGTTCGGTTGTTATGCTGAATAAACAGTCTGAATGTCAGATATGACAAAGGTATGGTACCGAAATACCGAACACCTGGATATGGCTGTGCGAATAAGCCATATCCACCATCAGCCCATTAAGCCACAAACGAACGGGCCCTAGTAAGTTGTAAGCTTATAGGCGGAGCTTTACGCATAAAGTAAGTTTTTTCAAAACCTTCATCTCCCAATTCATTCTATATATCTATGAAAAAACCTAATAAACAAAAATATTTCAAATCCATACAGACAAATTAATTCACACAGGCAACTTTAAATCATGATACAAAATTTTTCCTCCAAAAAAATAATAATCAAGTAACGTTTGGTACGCAGACATAATTAAACAGGACTTGACATGACAGGAGGACATAATTGGACAAAACTGGACATGAAAGTTGTCTGTTTGGTGTTTGATACAAGTTACAACTAGGGTGAGATAATGTTCAAAATGGTGTAAGTAATGGCATGGTGACGAGCTCAAGCCTTAAGCCTTACATGTCACGAAGAGGATGCGACGATTTTAAGACGTGACACAATGCGGCAAATTTGTATGTTATATATATATACATATGTGTTTTCTATTTATTATTCGATAATGATATTAAAATTTTATATTCATATATATTAACTAGATTTATATAAAATATTTGTGATCAAATATTCAAAATAGAATTGGAAGAGTTTTACAACCTCGTTTTAACCATGAGCCTATGACATGTGTGAATCTAATAAACCATGAGTGATGTGATTAACTAAGTTTGTAATAATATAAAATGTAAATTAAAAGATGAAAAACACAAAAGTTCATAGCGCTCAACCCGGGTTCGAGCCCCACTCGCAGCACTTGTGACCACTGAGGATAAACTCATGGCTGCACGCTTTAACAGCTGGGCCAAAGGCCCTAATTGCCAGGGATTAGTCTGGGTCATAGGTCCAGGATACCCTTTTAAAAAAAAACACAAAAGTTAATTTTTTTTGAAAAAATCAATTATTGTAAAAAGCACGGGCCACGACGTGCCTCAAGGTGCAAAGACATGAGCCACACCTTACACAAACATTATGAGCCTTATCATAACGACGAACATGCGACTTACGTCATGGCGCACCATGACACATGCCATAGAGCGCCTTTTTGAATACCAAACAGGACAAGATTAAACAAACTGGTCATAAAAATCGTTTGATGATTTTTTATATCATATAATAGTTATAAATGAATAAATCAAATAAATGTTTAAATTATATTTTTTTACACGATTTGTATATACATAAATACAAACCACTTGGGTTGTGGCGCACTGGTAAACCCTTTGGGGGATGTAGTGGAAGATCTCATCTACCCAGGGTTCAAATCCAGGTGCTGCCAAAGTCCTTGTGGTCATGGAGGTTCACCTGCGATGATTTCAGACCATTCGTGGTCGCCCGGGGATTAGTCGGTGCGCGTAAGCTGGCCCGGAAACCCACGGTTACCAAAATAAAAATAAAAATACACATATATAATAATAACAAATATGAATGGATAATTTGATACAACTAATGATAGTTTGAACATGGTTCATAAGTTATAAGTATGTTTTATTCAGTTTGTAAGACCCTTGTGAATTGGCAAAGGTATGATAGAGGCTATAGCAGCAACAATGAGTAGTGGGGGTAGAGACATTGGTGACTAGGGGATGACGGTGACTGTGGAGGATGGATATGGTGAACAGTGATGGAGGGGGTAATTGTGGTTGATGTTGTGCAAGTAGAGGTGGTAACGGTAGCCGATGGTGGTGGAGAAACGGTGATTGAGGAAGATGTAAAGATGGTGGATAAGAGGCACGGTGATGGTTAGTGGACGATGGTGACTGTAGAGGATATGATCGTGGATAATGGTGGCAGTGGCATCGACAATGGTGAAAGAGGTAGTTGGGTTCGACGTGTTGAAGATATAGGTGGTGGTCGACAGTGGTTGTGAAGAAGGTTGTAATAGTGGTGGTCAATGGTAAATGTCGGTGGCCGCGGGTAATGATGATGACAACGACAACAATAATAACTATTAAAACAAATATTAGAGTTATATTAACTATTAAAATAAATATCATATTAGAGTTATATTAGATTATTAATTTTTTGATTTCCATGTGTCAAAAGCGTATATTATTTTACGTATATTACAAAAGTAAACATGCCCTACTATTATTTTACGTATTGTGTGGTTCTTCCTCTCTTCAATCCACCATCGTCGTCGTCCTCCTCATCGGCGGCGAAACAATGGAGCCGGACGTCAGCATCGAAACCAGTTCCATGATCCGGATAGCCGTTCTCCCAATCGGAACTATCCACCCACACCTCTTCCGAAACTACGTTGCAATGCTTGGCCGCCACCACAAGATGGAACTCTCAGCGATCAGTTCTTTCTACACTCAACGCCAAAAATCACCGTTCTCTCAACAGCCTTGGAATTCCGGTAACCTCCGGTTTAAATACGTGATCGGTGGATCGCCGCCGAGTCCGTGGGAGGATTTCCAATCCTACCGGAAAATTCATGGTGTTATTGGAATCTGTCATTGTCCGTCTTGTCCTGATCTGGACAGTGTAGTCCGCCAATTCGTTGCGGCATGTAAAGGATACTCTTCTTCTCTTGTTCAACGATGTTTCGCTTTTTCTCCTGGAGATTCTCAGGTTTCAATCGTGTTTACAATTTTTATAAGGTGCTTTTGATTATTTTATTATCAAACACAATTTCAAACCTAGGGATTGGTGCAACTGAATATCCATCTTCATATTGCAGTCTACATCAGGGACGAACGTAGCAATTTTTTTCATACGGTGACACCATATTTTTCATACCACATGTCTTAATTTTTTTACTTGCGATTAATATCGTCCGATGTATTTTTAGCCTAATTCCACCGTTTCGAGGGATTTCTAAAGTTTTTTGCTTGATTTCGAGAAATTTTTAAGTTTTTTTTAATCGATTTTGAGTGATTTTTTAGGTATTTTTGGTTGATTTTAAGAGATTTTTTTCGTTTTTTTTTTATTGATTTCAAGAGATTTTTACCCTTTTTTTTTGTTGATTTCAAGAGTTGGGCTAGGATAGAAGTGAAGAATTGGGCTTTCAGATTAGGATTTGGTGCACCTTTGAAGTTTCGAAAATAAATACAGTAGCACACTCGAAAACGATACGGTGGCATGTGCCACCGTCGCCACTGCTTCAAGTCCGTCCCTGGTCTACATGATCATCTGAAAACCAGATTGCTTTTTCCTATTCCAACGGTCCTTTTTTTTTTGTTTTTATTCCCTTTATGTTGAAACTTGATCTGGACTTGGAGATGTATTCATATGTACCTGTAACAGGGTACACTCGACTTTGGATGTGAAGCAAAGCTACACGTTGATGTTGAACCTCAGACTAGTTACTTCGAGATTGATAAGGATTTGAATGAATTGAATCCTTCGAGAATAAATTATCAATTACATTGAACATTAAGTGCTACAAATAGAATTTTGTTGGTAATAAGTTGGTTAAGAGTTCCATCTTAGTTTTGCTTAGGAGAAGTAAAGAGTTTGACATACAACGTCAAGACATAGTATTTTCTTTGGAACTGAGGGAGCAATATAAACTTATTCTCAGTCTTTCTTAGGCAATTGGATCTCGGATTGAAAGCTAAGAAAAAGAGTTGTCCATTCTATGTTAATACATTTGGACTTTCAGAAGTCAATAAATGATATCCATAGGTTTAAAATTGACTAGAATTTGCCTGCAGACCAAGTAGCTGTGTTTCTTTGTTTGATCTTGCTTTCTAATAAAAAGAAAATGACTAGTACTCACATATATATGGAAAAACAATTGACAAAGTATTACTAGGGATTTTAGATGATTTATAATTGTTAGATGCAAAAAAGAAATCAGATAGAAATTAACTTGGAATTTGATGGTTTGAAACAAAGTTGTTCGACTGTTGAAGATTAACCAACCAGTTCGCTTATTTTAACTTTTTACTGGAAATACACCTCTATTAATTCTCTGGAAACTTATATAAGAAATTGAATATAGAGAGTTCTGAAAGTTCAATGCTGCAAAGTGAGGTTGTATTTTACTTTTGGTCCGCCTATTTATGACATGGCTAACCTGTTTACCTTATCTTCTATTGCAGCTAGAAGATGAAAGTAAGAAAAGAAATAAGTTGGTGTTATTTCCTCCTGCTGATCAGCGAACTCAGGAATTTCACTTGCAAACAATGATGCAAGATATTGCTGCTTCACTTCTAATGGAATTCGAGAAGTGGGTCCTTGAAGCCGAATCCGGTGGAACCCTTCTGAAGACACCTTTAGATTCTCAAGCTAGTCTTAGCGCAGAGGAGGTTTTTGTTTTAGGTGTCCTAGTGATAAGAATTATTTCTTTGTTGTCCTTTAATTGTCCTCACACCTATCTAATATTGAATGCTTGAGAGTGTCCTTAAGAACGAAAACTTAACGAACTTGATCAGCAATTTTTTCAGGCGATCAAAGCAAAAAAGAGGAGACATGCACGGGCCCAGAAAACCATAGGGGATTACTGTTTACTGGCTGGATCACCTATTGACGCCAATGCCCATTATTCTACTGCTTTAGAACTTGCCAGGATGACTGGAGATTATTTTTGGTATGCTGGGGCGTTGGAAGGTGGCGTTTGTGCCTTTCTGGTAAGCACACCAAATGATTGAGATGCAAAGTTATTATAAATCAGATATGTTGATATTTGGACTCTATATGTCCATAATATTCATGTTGTTACTGTAGCACCACTGAATTTCATATGGTCATTGTATTCAATGTTCTCAAGAAAGGATCTGTCTTGCCTAGCTGCCACCAGTTTTGAATGGTTATATGAAGTTGCTTACCTGCTCAAGATGGTAATAAAGGGATTTGGCCACTTTTTATTTTTATTTATTTATTTTTTCATATGTACTCTAGGAGCTAAGAACTCTAAATTCTGGTTACAGATAATGTAACATAGAGAAAACTTGGGTTGAGTTAGTCCCTCTTGAATCTTGGCTTAGAAAAACTAGTTAGAGTAATCATCAAAAGAAAGATGGTGATGATTGATGTATGATGGTAGTATCTATAGAGCCAAAAAAAGAAAGTTTACCAGGAGAGAATTATTTTGTAAGAAAAGAACGGACAGTTGGTCATATCCTCAAGCCTAACATCAATGAAGTCCATATACATACTCAGGGACGAAACAACTTTGCCTTATTTTTGAAATAATTTCCTTAAAAATACTATAAATTTATTATCAATTATGAAATGCAGAGTAACAGTCTGGTTTTCCTGTCATCCTATGCTAACACCAGTTTTCTTCTTTCTTTTTAGTTATTACAGATCACAATATTGTTGGACTAATTTTCTTCTCATGGCATTCCAATATACCTCCTATTTTAGTGCTAAGTAACTATAACACGAGTTCTTGAATCCCTGTTTACCATTTTGACTCTATGAGCATAAGTGGCCAATATTTGAGCAATACTCAAGTTGAAGTTACCGACGATGATCCACACTGCTTTCCTTTAAATGGAACCATGTTTATGATCTGGTTGTATTATCTGTTTTCATCAAAATGAAAATTTATTTAACTATGAAATTGAATATTTAACCATGAAATCGAGAGTAGTACTGGTCTTTTCTTGTCATGCTAAGCTGATACTCCAACTTTCTTATGCCTTTTGATTGTTAACAGATTGCACAAGTAATGGTTCTAGTTTCTTCTTATGAAATGCCTACCCCCCTTTCTACCAAGAAATAATAACACAACAGTTTGGATCCATGTTTACTGTTTTGTGGTTATGAACATATGTATCAAGTCAGTCTTTGAGCATTACTGGAGTTGTACTAATGAGAAATTTTGTTGTTCTCACAGCATTCCTTTGTAAATTGTGCTTTTGTAAGACCTCCACCTATCATAGATGCTAAAACATTTCCTCTTATGCATATGCTGTAAGATGAGTAAAGCAGGGGATAAGGATCCAACTTTAGTGGATGAGGTCAAGTATCGCTACAATGGTGTCATCATGCATTATAGGAAGTCATTTATACAAGAAAATGCTCAGAGGTACCACCTTGTTCACTGTTAAAGCATACTTAAATATAGTGTAATTTAATATTTTGTGGTTGTCTCTGTTAACCATACTATATGGTAATGCAACAATAGTGTTGTCATACTTTGGTGAAAAAATTAATGTAATTTAATGATAATGGTACTAGTTCCTTAAGCCAACCATGGTTTTACAGAAGTCTTTGAAACAACCATGGTATATGTGCATGTATAAATGCTCTTCACGTCCAAACATAAATGAGGCATATTTCTTTTTGCGGTGTCCAAATTATATGATATTTTTGCTAGTGATAAGTTTTTATTTGTAAAACGACTACCGTACCTTTTAAACAATCATTATTGACCCCACACAAATTAAAAAGCTGGGAGGAAAACAACAATTTAAAAAGCTTGGTATTCAAATAAAGACACGAGCTTCGCCCAAAAAGGGGAACAACACCAGTTAATTACAAGTGTAAATAATGGGCTTGAGGTTAACAAGCTCCTAATCTATTTAATACAAGAACTAGATTGTGGTCGGGTGTTACTTAAACCGTCAAATGCTATCTCCAAAACATGAGGCATCTAAAAAATATCCCTCGCTATGCGCCCCTAACGAGCATCCAAATCAGCTCTCCCTAGTGACCCGCCACTAGAACTTGAGATACGTGCCGACAAGAGAAGTGTTAGGCTAACAATCCTAGTGAGTTCAAACATTTATCAAGACGTAGAATATATAAGTAACAAATCGCTAATAAGGATAATGGAACTTTTCATTCCAACTACATGTAGTTCGCCCTTGGGGTCCTCTCTCTCTTAATCACAATACCAAGTACCTCAAGGGAGACCCGTATCCAGTGAAAGTGGCGGGAACACAAAAGTATGCCACTCATTCAACGTTGTCATATAGCACCTTAAGGACTCGAAGCCTTAGTGCCTACTGACCTCTAATCAAGTTTCACCTCAAGATTGGATTGACCTAAGTGTCTACTCTTATGAATAACACTTCAAGGCTCACGTTCTTGGTGCTTACCCCTTTGGATAACACCTCAAGAATAATGGTTTCTTAGTGCCTGCCCTTCCGGGTAGCACTTCAAGACTCAGTCATCTTATAGTGTCTACTTTTAGAGTTTCCATACCTATTATTCAAAATGGAGGGATCTCTACCATCATATGTAGGGAAGTCTCATATTTCATAACTTGGAATAATAAGTAAACCAAAAGTACTAACTTCTATCATATGACAACTAAATGTGTGAATATCCAAATCAGGTTAACAAACCATATATACCAAGAATATCACATAAGACTCCTCAATCGTAATTAACACTAAGCAATGGTCCGACTTCATTTTTCAAGCTTTAGTGAAGGCAAATAATTCTCAAGAGATGTATTTTCCCCGGATCTTTTGAAACCAAAACCTTACATGGAAACACAAGGTTAAAACCTTCAAAATGTGGAAATAGCTTCATAAATGCAACTTGAAATATAAATAGAGTAGACATTTTGGCATGTATCTAGTTTTACAAAACATTTAGAACTCATCTTGCTAGATTTAGAGGAAATCTAGTACTTAAAGCAAGAACCATAGATTTCTTGAAGTGGCATGAAGCTTAATCAACGCCCTTAAATGGAAGTACGACCTTTGGGTCTAAGATGCATTAATATCCCTTAAAAATTAGCTCCCGATACCTAAAAATCGCCTTCAATGAGGAGAGAGGAGAAGACATGAGAGAAATTAATGAAACCTGCCTCCCAACTCCCAAGTCAGTGTCCAACATGGCTTGTGCCGCGACTTAGGCCGCGTGCCTAACCGTGTGAGCCTCTGCCATGCCGACTCCAGAAGCGTACACAACCTTGGCCCTGACTTTAGGCCGCAGGTCAAGTTGCGTGGAGTATTTTATCAACAAGAAACTTTTTTTTTTTTGCTTCCAAATGCCGCTGAAACTAAACAAGGTGATTACATAACACAATAAACTCATAAACCAACCCTTATATAACGCAACCACTTGGCCAAATCCTGAACTCATACTTTAACAAAATAACGGGTGTTACAGTATTAGAGGGTAGGGAGTGGGAATGATTGGGGGTGTTTGTTATAGTATAATATAATGATAGATTTCCATATAATGGGTAATGGATCATTATGTGTGTGTGTGTGTGTGGGGGGGGGGGTGTTATGGGTGTAAGAAATGGGATACCACATCTCACAACACTCTTGTTAGATCAAAGACCCTTCCACCTTCGAAATTGCTCTACCCCTGTAACACCTCATTTCCATCTCTAAACCTCGACCAAGCGAAGGGTGTTACCGCACATTCTTTTTCATAACTATTCATATGTGAGTACATAAAACATATTTAAGTGAAGCAAAACGATTGAAGTCAAAACATTATTTTATTAATATAAAACCATTTCGATTGATCATAGTTACAATCCACAGTTTAAGCTTCTAATACACATATACTAAGACACACTCTAATATCAAGACCATATAATACAAACCGATACAAAAACTCGACCATGTCGCAACTTTGGTAGCTTCCTTGAACTATCTACATCCTTCTTCAAAGCATGGGATGATACTAATTTGTGATAGATACTTAACTATTAAGCATTTAATTGCTTAGTGATTACAAGTTTATTACATCAAATATCATGTACTCAAATTTTACAGCCTAATAACAGAAAGTAAACTTGCTAATATGTTCATGAAGTTCACCATTTTGAAATCCAATTTCCACCTGCGGATGTTGCACCCTTGGGTATTAATTTGGGACCCTTTGTCAAGAGTCCGGGATCATTTCTACAACCCCTTGCCGCGGTTAATACCGTCTCAATGATACACCATTCCTAAACCTCATTCCAACCATCCTTTTATGATTAGAACTCATTGATTCATTTATAGATAGTGTAATCATTGGTGATCTTTATTCTTATTAATATGCACATGTAAAGCAAGAATCATGACATAGTTATCATAATAGCACGTATGAGGCAGAAAACTAAAGAATCATATGTGAAATTTAGAAAGTTAAGTATGTATCACTGGTCTGTAAACAAACCAAAACAGAAATTAAGTCATCACCTGCTGTTTTGACTACTTAATTCTGCATAAATCAACTTAATTGGCTTCTAACCTTCTTTTCTTGACTCCTACTCTCTTCCTTTCTCTCGCAAAAGATGGGATTGTGTGTGTGAATTTTCTACTAGAGTTTGCAATAAAAGGAGACAAAACACAAGAACGAGGCTGCCTATTTATACCAAAGCTTGAGGAGCTTGGAACTAGGTGACTCCCCCTTGATGTGGCCTCCTCCCAAGCACCCCATGCCACCATAGAACACCTCATCACCAGCTTTCCAACCCCCTTTTTTGTTTTTAGTACTTATAATAACTATTTTACAGCCCCTTTCTTTATTTATTATTATAATTGTTAATTATCTTTTATTAATATTTAACTACAATTTTTTTTTCTGTTTATTGATATCTAACAGCTCTCTTTTTCTGTTTAGTATATTTTAAAACAGGCTTTACAAGCCTCTACTTGGCGAACCACCTGATGCCATTGTCGGTCCATGGCATCAATGCAATGAACATTCCCATTCTGATTCCCATTCTGATTCCCATTCCCTTTTGCATTCCCATTCCCTAATACGAACCAAACGCTCCCTTAGTTGTCTTGTTATCCACTTCACTAAGTAAACCATTAATATACTTGGCTATGCACCAAAAGTTTAATTGTGGATACTAAAAAGATTTTCACAAGTGAATTTCATCTTTAATATGTGTATCAAGTCCAAACCATTTATTCTGGATGGTGGGAGTGTTGTCAATCTTTGCCTAAACTAGAGGTACACTAGAGTGTGCATCAGGCTGGACCGGATTGAAAGCGAAAATTAAAAAAATAATGCAACCAAAAACCAAATCAATCTAAACCGGCTGGAACCAGTTCGGTTTTAGTTTAGAACCAGTTTGATCCATAACTGGACTTTGAATCGATACTTATGTTCTTTTGTTAAAATTGGAAAAATTCAAATATAAAGCGACATTGTTTCAAGTTTGAAAAATAAGAAAACCAGTTCGGTTCCGGTTTTCCGAACCAAAGTGAGAACTGATTTTGTAAAAGTCTTGCACCGCACTGAACATCTTACCAATTTATAAAAAAATCTAGAACCGAGAATCGAACTGAGCTAAGTCAGTTCCGGTCCCAGTTCTTTTTTTTTCCTTTCCAATTCCCTCTACCATCTGGGCTGGCATATTGACAAGAATTTCATGCGTGATGCACAACTTGCTTTACATCCCATCTTTTACACCTATTTCATCTAAAAGACAGCAATATTTGTAGGAAGATGGACATGGTGGTGTGGTGCTGCTTGTCAAAGTGGAGTTGGATGTGGGAACATGGGGTCGCAAAGATATTTTATTCAGGGTTATGTAGGCTGAATTTTGGGTTGAACTCAATATGTAGTGAGTTTGTTGAAGTAGTGTTTCAATGTGCTATGTCTCATTCGGTTACAGGAAATTCAAGACTTACGGCTTTTGGAAGTTTGTTTAGTAGTTTGGGGCCGGAGGAAAGAACTTCGAGATGTTAGTTGGATAACAAAAGTATGCTGAGAATTATATGCAAGTCCTCATGATGTTAGAATTTTATGCTTGCATCGTTAAGCAATATAATTTCTACATCATCAATATCCTTATGTTGGAATCTTTGCAATTATATTTCGCAGGGTTTCGCCTCTCAGCTTTGAACTTGAAGCTACTTTGAAGTTGGCAAGATTTCTTAACAGGTACCCTTGCACCTTCGATTGTGACAATGGCTTGGTTACTGTGGTATGTTTCAAGTATTGTCAATAAGGATACCTAATCCTTTTTGTTTGAGTGCAAATTTATTGTATTCATTTAAGTTACAAAATATATTCTTTTTTATATCACACTTACCATTGTGTAAATTGAGCTATGTTAGCATGATAAACACTAAATAATGATTACCATCCCAACTAGTTGGGGGTAAGCTACCAATAAAGCCCAAGAAAGTGAATCACAAGTCCCATGAACTTGAATTGTCTTCAAGTAGGCAGTTGGGGACCTTTATCCCAAACAAGTTGAGTATGCATAAAGTGAAACCCAGCAATAGCATTTATATTAATTATAGGCTTTAAAACATGATTTTTTGTGGTTTTATTTGCATGGTATTAGCTAATTATGATGTCAGTTCACAAGGCCCAACATCGTCCCTCCATCCTGGTATCTTACACGCTTTGAAGAATACCTAGGTGGAGGTTTTAGAAGATGGTTACAAGTGATTGCAGTAATTTGAAAGTTAAAAACTTTTGAGACATAACTGAGGGGCTGTTTGGTTATTTTTTCATTATACCCTGTATGGATCAAGCTTTATTATTGTTTGTTTGTTGTGTTGAATAAACAATCTGAATGATGAAAATGACCACTTTACCCTTAGTGTTTGGTTTTTTGCTTTTCCTCCTAAATCTTGACGATAAAATTGATCAACAAACAATAACCATGAAGTTTTAAAATTGATCGATCAAAAATAACAATTATGGATTAGTCAGAGGAGACTAATGATGATAGTTATAAACAAAGAACTTAGACGATCTCTATGCAGATCTTGGATTGCGGATTAGGATTTTTATATATTTGTTTATTGTTCATCTTATTTATTTATTTGCATAATAACATTTAAGAGGACCACCCTGAACCCATGTTCTGGATCCACCCATTGTTGTGTCTATCTCCTTCTTGAAGGAGTGTTTTAAGGACTTGTGGTCTCTCGTGGTGATGATTTATTCCTTCTCTTGGATGGTTGTCTCATCTATTGAAACTTGAAAGTCCCAATAATCGTGGACTTTTGAGGAGATTGCAGCCATCAATAATTCCTTGTTTTAAGAAAGTCCATGTCGAGCCCTTACTTGTAGCTTGGAGTTTGTCCTTCGTCATTGTGTTTGGTCACCCTCGTGATTACTGATTACCATGTGGCTTTTAGGAGGACTTGCTTTCTTATCCCTGTCCATGATGAATATAGTGCCACCTATACCATTTTCTATACATTTTGAGGAACTCAAACTCCATCCAGGACTAACATGGGCACCAGATTCCTGTATATCGTCTTGATCCTTTAAAAGGAATGCCCCAGTGGCCCTCTTCTTCAATCTCTTTGTAACCACTTTTTCTTTAATTCTAAAAACAAGTCCATCCAATTATGCCCCTTTTGATTATTGATTAATTCTATATGAGTTGCCAATAGGCTAAAGAAGCACACATATCTGGCAAATATTAAGTTGTAGTTCTACATTTGCCTACCCAACTCTTGGGCAGACTACAGTTTACTACCGGGAAATCGATGCGATGTTAAATCACCATTTGGTTTCACAAACATCACCTTTGTAGTTGTACGCCATATACTTGTTAGTGGGTGGGATTTCACGCATAAGATTTGTCGATGTATTTTGGATTATTGGGGTGGCAATACCCTAATTGTGCATTATGTACAATATGGATTTGCTCGCCAGTAACAAGGAAATCAACTAAACCCTATTTAATAGAACATAACGAACATACCGAGTTACCGACTGAACCCAATTTCTAATTCCATCGACTAACACCTCAGACCCCAAGGAATTGGCCGAGTGGATTGTTAATTGTATATTTAGTGTATATTGGTCTACGGCCCATGGGCCTTGTCTAGGTGTCCTTTAGGGTTTATGTCTTGTATATATAGAGGGTTCACCCTCCTTGTTTTATACAGAAATAAGAGTACTAGTTATTCTTACATGGTATCAGAGCCTTGCCTGAAAACCCCACCTGAAACCTAGCCGTCATCGACGGAAACCTAGCCGTCATCGTCGGAATCTCGCCGAAACTCCAGCTGCCGCTGCCAGAACCCTACCAGAACCTGCCTCTGTCACCGGAACCCTACCGGAATCTGCTGCCGCTGCCAGAACCACCAGTTGCCGTCGCCGGAATCCTGTCGGGATCAACCAAATCTTGCCGGAACCCTACCAGAACCTGCCTCTGTCACCGGAACCCTACAAGAATCTGTTGCCGTTGCCGGAACCACCAACTGCCGTCGCCGGAATCCTGCCGGAATCCTCCAGAACCTGCTGGAAAGCTGCAAAACCTTCCGGAAACCCCTGAACCTGCTGGAAACACTGTGAAACCTGCTGGAAGCACGCCAGAACTTGCTGTAAACACGTTAAAATCTTCCGCAACACGCCGAAACACGTCAAAACCTGTTGTAAGTGCTCTAAATTTTCCGGAACACTTCAAAATCTGTCAAGAACTGCCCCTGCCCTTGCCTTCCAGATCTACCGCTGCCGCCACCGTCCAGATTAGCCACCGTCGTCCAGATCTGATCTCCGTCGCCGGAATTTGTCTCCGGCCACCATCTGTAGTATTTTTCAGTCCCGAACTATCTGACACATCTGCCATGCATACTTCTACTGGTAGGGGTACTGGCCGAGGTTCTCATGTGTTTTCAAAGAAGGGTATTGGACGTGGAAGTGATATTCAGTGTAACTATTGCAAGGAATTCGGACACACGAAGTGGAATTGTCCGAATCGTCCTCCTGGATCTCAACCACCTCCTCGTCCCAAAGCTCGAATTGCCACTACTGGTGAGCTTGCTGATCAAACTCCAGCCTACACTCTTAATGAGGAGGACTATCACCGACTCCAGCAACTCCTAGTCTCCCAGTCGATCTCCCCTACTCCGCACGCCAACTCGGCCAATTCAGGTACGTTTTCCAGCTTGATTCTGTTATGAATCACAGAAATCTAGAAGGAAATGTAAATGGGATTGCTATTAATTGAATTAAGGGTAAACATGATGAATAAACTTGCAATGGTCAAACAATTACCATTAACAAGCAATGAGAATTCATGGCTATTCGAGAGGCCATTCTCTCCAGGTTTACAAGGAAAATATCTGCATAAAAAAATACTTACCTCACCACCTGATTTAAACAAGATTTATTAAGAGTAATTCCCCAAACTACCCTCCAACAGACTTGCTCCCACTCTTCTCATTACTTTGGAGTGGTCCCCATGACTTGAGGTTCTCCTTTTTTTCTTCTCCTGCTGTAAGTGTATCGAATTGGGTTGTTTCTAACATTACCCGCCCCCCAAAGAGCCACCTTGTCCTCAAGGTGAAAGGCAGGAAATAATTGTTGCATGGTTATGAAATCTTCCCAAGTTGCTTCAGATTCAGGCAAGTCTTTCCACTTCAGTAAAACTTCAATTTTCTGTCCCACCTCTATATCCACCGAAAGCACATCTAACAGGGCTTCAGGTATCATTTCTAACTCCAAATCTTCAGCCAACTACGGCTTTCTTCAACTGTGAGATGTGGAAAACCGGGTGGATGCGAGCCGTCTCTGGAAACTGCAGCTTATAAGCCACCTTACCAATTCGCTCTATAATGCGAAATGGTCCATAGTAACGAGCAACCAACTTCTGAAAGGGCCGACGTGCCATCGACTTTTGTCTATACGGCCGGAGCTTGAGGTACACCATATCGCCCACTTTGAATTCAACCTCTCTTCGAGACTTATCGGCCACTTGTTTCATGAGTTGTTGGGCTCGGAGTAGGTAAGCCCGTAGTTCATCAAGTATAGCATCCCGATCCAGCAGCTGTTCCTCAAGGGACGAAACCCCAGTATTCCCCGGTAAAGCTCGACATAGTTTTGGAGGGTCTCGACCATACAGAGCTTTGAAAGGGGTGCATTTTGATGATGTATGGTACGATGTATTGTGCCAAAATTCAGCCCAGGGTAAATACTGCACCCATTTCCGAGGATTTCCGTTAATGAAACAACGCAAGTATGTCTCCACAGCTTTGTTAACTATCTCGGACTGTCCATCAGTCTGCGGGTGGTACGCCGTACTCCGTAAGAGGGTAGTTCCCTGAAGACGAAACAACTCCTTCCAGAAGATGCTTAGGAAAATTTTGTCACGATCAGATACTATGGTTACGGGGAACCCATGGAGACGTACTATTTCCTTGATAAACAATGCCGCTACCGTGGAAGCATCGAAAGGGTGTTTCAAAGGCAGAAAATGAGCATACTTTGTTAAACGATCCACCACTACCAGCACCGTATTAAACCCGTTAGAACGCGGCAAACCTTCGATAAAATCCATAGTGACATCCTCCCAAACTTGGGAGGGTATCGGCAGCGGTTGAAGGAGTCCTGCTGGATGGGCCGTAATTGCTTTTTGCTGCTGGCAGGTAGCATACATTTGAACATATTTTTGAACTCCCCGTCGCATCCCGATCCAAAACCATTCAGAGGCTAAACGCTGGTACGTTTTAAGCTCCCCCGAATGCCCACCGACTGCTGAATTATGATATTCATGTAAAAGTTTGGGAATCAGAGTAGAGTTGTAAGGAATTACCAGCCGTCCTTTATACAATAATCGTCCTTGTTCAATGGTGTAGCCCACATGTATCTTGCCCTCGTTAGCAATCACTTGAGTCACACGAGAGATAAAAGAATCAGCCTTAATTTCTTCAGCTAATGCCCCCATATCCACTGTCCAAGAAGACACAATGGTTCCCAACTCTGTTTCAGCCACAAACTCCCTTGACAAAGCATCCACAACCGTATTAGTAGCCCCGGGTTTGAATTGTATCTCAAAATCGAACCCCAAAAGCTTGCTCATCCACTTTTGGTATTCTAATCCCACTTCCCTTTGCTCCATCAAGTACTTTAGACTCCGTTGGTCGGTTCGAATAATGAAATGTCGCCCCAACAAGTAGTGTCGCCACTTTAAAACAGCCAGCACTATTGCCATTAATTCTTTTTCATATATCGGCTTGAGCCGATTACGTGTACCCAACAATCGGCTAAAATAAGCTATGGGATGTGTGTTTTGGAGTAGGACAACTCCAATCCCGAACCCGGATGCATCAGCCTCCACCACGAATAACTGAGAAAAATCTGGCATTGCCAAAATCGGGGCGACCGTCAAGGCTGTCTTCAGTTCTTGAAAGGCCTCGGTGGCTGCTGTTGACCATCCGAAACTGTCTTTTTTTAGTTGGTCAGTAAGTGGTGCTGCCAAACGAGCAAATGCCGGTACAAACCTCCTATAATATCCGGCCAGCCCTAAAAAACCTCGTAACTCCCGTAAATTCTTCGGTATTGGCCATTCTTTCACTGCCTTTATCTTTTCTGGATCCACGGCCACTCCTTCTTCCGCGATAACATGACCGAGATAGGCCACTTCCCGTTTACCGAACTCACATTTGTTGGGGTTAGCATAGAACTGATGTTGTCCCAATTGTTCCAGAACCGTTGTGAGATGCCCCACATGTTGCTGCTGACTTTTGCTATATATCAGTATGTCGTCAAAGAAAACCAAGACATACTTTCGGAGGTACGGCCGAAATATATTATTCATAATGGACTGGAAAGTGGCCGGTGCGTTTGTTAAGCCGAACGGCATTACGAGAAATTCGTAATGACCCTCGTGCGTCCGGAAAGCCGTTTTCAACACATCTTCATCTTTAACACGGATCTGATGATAACCTGACTTTAAGTCAAGTTTGGAGCACACTCGAGACCCATGAAGTTCGTCCAAAAGCTCATCGATAACAGGAATTGGGTACTTGTCGGGAACGGTCACCTTATTTAAGGCTCGATAGTCGACACAGAACCGCCACGAACCGTCCTTTTTCTTGACTAGCAACACTGGGCTGGAGAACGGGCTGCTGGACGGTTGAATAATTCCCGCCTGTAACATTTCTTGCACCAAACGCTCAATTTCTGCTTTCTGGACCTGCGGGTATCGATATGGCCTGACTGAAACTGGATCGACCCCTTCTTTTAACGTTATTACATGGTCTCTGTCTCTCCTGGGCGGTAGTTCGTTGGGCCAACTAAAAACCCCGCCATGCTTCTTGATGACCTCCTCCAAAAACGTGGGAACCACGGGCAGTTTGCCCAATCGTGCGTCGGTCTCTACTTGAGCCAACTGTAGGACGAACCCCCCTTTTTCCTTGCCAATGGTTCGCAACATGTTCTTTAACGTTACTTTCGATCTATCCAACGACGGATCGCCTTTTAAAGTGACCGGAACTCCATTAACCTGGAATTTCATTATTTGAGTTTTCCAATTAGTTGTGACAGGACCGAGTTTTTCCAACCATTGAACCCCGAGGATCAAATCGGAATTCCCAAGGGTTAATGGCAGAAAATCTTCCAACACTTCCAATCCTTGCATCTGTAACCTCAGCCCTTGGCACTCCCCATAGCCTTTTACTGATTCCCCTGTACCCAAAGATACTCCGAAATTTCCGGTATCACTGACGGGAACTCCCAATTTTTGGATAATTGCCAAGGATATGAAATTATGGGTAGCTCCTGGGTCTACCATCACTATCACCTTAGCGCCTAATAGAACCCCCTTAAACTTCAGAGTTTTGGGGCTTGTGATACCCAAAACCTAGTTGAGGCAGATTTCCGTAACCGGGTTTTCCTCGACCGCTTCTGTCGGAGTTTCTTCATTACCCTCCGTTTCATCGTCTTCGGTAGTTAACAAGACACTCAACTCCCGTCTGCGACAACGGTGGCCAACGTTCCATTTCTCATCGCATCTGAAACACAATCCACGTTCACGTTTCAACTGTAACTCCTTATCGCTCAGCCTTCTCACTTCTCCCCCGATTTTGTTTGTCCCAGTGGAACCCATCGGAGTCTGCCCTAAATTTGCCCCACGATTGTTCACCGCTGTGGTCGGAGTCGTTCGATTTTGCACAGGCACCGTCTGGAAGGGAGTTGCCCTCGTCGTCGTTCCTCCAAATCCCCCAGAAACGTTTTTCGATCGAACATCCTGATGTCCAGAATTAAATCGCTGTTTCTCTTCTAATTTCAGGGCCAGATCCATAGCGCGTTCTAAAGTCAGAGGCCCAAGGACCCTCACTTCGGCCCGTATCTCAGCCTTAAGCCCATTTATAAACTGGCCCAAGGCGATTTCTTCAGGTACGTTGGATAGGGGTGCGGCCAATTCTATGAAACTTCTCTGGTAATCCATCACAGATCCGGTTTGTGTGAGAGCCAACCATTGTTCGTGTAACGATCCAGAATTTGAGGGACGAAATTGACGAAGGATTATGGCCTTCATCTCATCCCATCGATTGATTGGCCGGCGACGGTGTTCCCATTGATACCAGAGAAGAGCATCCCCCTCTAAGGCAACCACCGCCGC
Source organism: Arctium lappa (assembly GCA_023525745.1). NCBI lineage: Eukaryota > Viridiplantae > Streptophyta > Magnoliopsida > Asterales > Asteraceae > Arctium > Arctium lappa. The sequence continues at coordinate 10,401,557 of CM042056.1, read as the reverse complement.
TTCTAGTTTTTCAATTTCATTAAGACGATAAAATTGGAAATACTTTTTTGGATTAGCGCCATCGAATAGAGGCATGTCCAATTTCCTGAATCTCCAATTCGTATTCCCCATGGCGTTTGACGATCCTCCTCCTGTTGCACTGCTGGATGGACTTCCCCAGGAGGCGGCCCTGTGGAAGAAGTTTGACGGGATTCAAACGACGCACGTAATTCCTCTCTCATCAGAGTCATCTGCTCCATAAATTGTTGTTGCAGGTCAGTGATCGAGGTTTTGACCGAAGCTATCTCCTCTTCTACCGATTCCACCCTTTGCGCTACTGCCTCTGATCGTGTCGGGACCATGATTACTCAGGAAGGTTGCTCTGATACCAATTTGTTATGAATCACAGAAATCTAGAAGGAAATGTAAATGGGATTGCTATTAATTGAATTAAGGGTAAACAGGATGAATAAACTTGCAATGGTCAAACAATTACCATTAACAAGCAATGAGAATTCATGGCTATTCGAGAGGCCATTCTCTCCAGGTTTACAAGGAAAATATCTGCATAAAAAAATACTTACCTCATCACCTGATTTAAACAAGATTTATTAAGAGTAATTCCCCAAACTACCCTCCAACAGACTTACTCCCACTCTTCTCATTACTTTGGAGTGGTCCCCATGACTTGAGGTTCTCCTTTTTTTCTTCTCCTGCTGTAAGTGTATCGAATTGGGTTGTTTCTAACAGATTCATCTTGGGTTATTGATTCTGGAGCTACTCATCACATGACTGGGAATTAAGGTATCCTTTCTAGCCTACATAAAGCTTTCCATCCACCCGTTCGTATTGCTGATGGATCTTCATGCCCAGTTCAGGGCATTGGATCCATTAACAATTCGACAAACCTACGCCTCTCCTCTATTTTGTTTGTTCCTAACTTTCCTGATAATCTTTGTTCAGTAAGTCAAATTACAAAACAAAATAACTGCTCTGTAACCTTTTTTCCTACCCACTGTATTTTTCAAGAACTGGGGACGAACCGACTGATTGGCACAGGCTTTGAATCAAGAGGTCTCTACCGTTTATCCTTACCTCCACGTCCTACAACAAACATATGTGATTCTAGTATAAGGGAGGCTCACTGCCGGCTAGGCCATCCCTCTACAGCAGTTCTGAGACAACTGAGACCGGACTTTCCACTTTCGTCTATTAATTTTCATTGTGAGTCATGTCAGCTTGGTAAACACACCAGACGTCCCTACCCCCCCCCCCCCCACCCCCCCCCCCGAGTGTCTAGTAGAGTCAGTTTTTCTTTTGAACTCGTGCATTCCGATGTATGGGGTCCTTGCCTTACATCGTCCACTTTGGGCTTTCAGTACTTTATTACTTTTATTGATGATTATTCTCGTGCTACTTGGGTTTATTTATTAAAATCTCGTCGTGAAGAATTTACCATTTTTCGCGAATTTCATTCATATATTCAAAACCACTTTAACTCATCAATCAAAACTTTACGATCCGATAATGCAAAGGAATACTTCTCTACTGACTTCTCTTCGTATTTGAAAACACACGGCATTGTTCATGAATCTTCGTGCGTATATACATCCCAACAAAATGGTGTTGCTGAACGCAAGAATCGCCATTTATTGGATGTTGCTCGAACAATCATGTTTCAATCCCATGTCCCTAAACGATTATGGGGGGACGCGATTCTTACTGCCGCGTATCTGATTAACCGCATGCCTACACCTGTCCTTCATGGTAAATCCCCCTTTTCTGTACTATTTCCTAACGGAACTCCCTTTCCTCTTGCACCCAAATTTTTTGGATGCGTAGCCTATGTTCATGATCATCGTCCACAACTCACTAAACTTGATCCACGAGCTATTCGTTGTGTCTTTCTTGGTTACTCACGAGTCCAGAAAGGGTATCGGTGTTATAGTCCCTCTCTTCACCGCTACTTTACTACTGCCGATGTCACCTTCCATGAGTCCTGCCCTTACTTCCTCGAACATTCCCATCCCATTTTCGATCCGTTCCCTGATCTTGACATACCCGACTCTCACCTTATTCCCACCTTTCCTGTGTCCACTGTACCCTCTGTTCCTCCGGTCTCAGACGCTCCGACTCCTGCTACCACTTACCTACCGGCATCACCTCCGCCGTTACTTTTCACATATGCTCGACGACATAAGGATCAAACAACAGAGCCTCTTAATTCACAACCGAACCATGACTCTGGTCCATCCTCAATTCCATTTCCCACAAATGAGCCTGACACACCGTTACCAGATACACCCTTACCGGCAACAACCATACCTAATACCACCTCTCCTACACCTGATGTTCCTATCTATGATCCTCCTGGAGCACCATTTCCTGATATACCTATTGCCTTTCGCAAAGAACCTCGACACTACACCCGTTATCCTATTCAGGATTATGTTGCCTACTCTCACCTATCCCCCGAGTCGAAAGCCTATACCAGCACCCTGGATTCCTACCCAATTCCCAGAGATGTGACGACTGCTCTAGCTTACCCAGGATGGCGACAGGCTATGGAAGACGAGTTAGGGGATCTCCAGGTTAATCATACCTGGGATCTTGAAACACTTCCTCCGGGGAAACGTATTGTTGGTTGTCGTTGGGTATTTACAGTTAAACTACATCCGGATGGCTCCCTACATCGCCTGAAGGCTCGGTTAGTTGCTAAAGGGTATTCTCAGGCATACGACATTGATTATGATGAAACTTTCTCACCGGTTGCTAAAATGCCGTCTGTCCGTATTTGTATTGCCCTTGCTGCCATTCATCATTGGCCGCTCCATCAGCTTGATGTCAAGAACGCCTTTCTTAATGGTGTTCTTGAGGAGGAGGTATATATGGAGCAGCCACCTGGGTTCATTGTCGAGGAGGAGGCCTCGAAAGTTTGCAGATTACGCCGTTCTTTATATGGTCTTAAGCAGTCTCCCAGGGCATGGTTTGGTCGATTTTCTAGTGTTATGGGAGAATTTGGGATGGTTCGCAGCGCATCTGATCATTCTGTGTTCTTTAGACATCAGCAGGGCAAAAGGATTATTGTAGTGGTTTATGTTGATGACATCATAATTACAGGGGATGATGAGGTCGGGATTGTCAAACTCAAACAGTTTCTTCAGTCGCAGTTTCAGATAAGCGACTTAGGTCGACTTCGGTACTTCCTTGGCATAGAGGTATCTCGCTCTCCACAAGGAATACTTCTCTCTCAACGGAAGTATGTCCTTGATTTGTTGACCGAATGTGGCTTACTGGGTTGCAAGCCCGTTGATACTCCAATGCTTCCTACAAGGAAGCTCCTTCCAGAGGACGGAAATCCGATGAAGGATCCTGAGCGCTACAGACGATTGGTCGGGAAGCTTAATTATTTAACAGTCACACGACCAGATATTTCCTTTACCGTCAGTGTCCTGAGCCAATTCATGGCTGCTCCATACATTGGACACTGGGATGCTGCTCTTCGTGTCTTGAGATATCTCAAGACCACACTAGGTCTTGGCATCTTATATTCTGATCAGGGGCATTGTCGTGTGGGTGCTTTTACGGAAGAAGGAGATGGTCGGATATCTGGTTTTTCAGATGCAGATTGGGCAGGTTGCCTGATCTCTCGACGATCTACTACCGGGTATTGTGTATTTGTTGGAGGAAATCTTGTATCGTGGAAGAGTAAGAAGCAACACACAGTATCTAGATCTAGTGTTGAATCAGAATATAGAGCCATGGCAGATGTTACATCAGAAATGATATGGGTTCGTCGTCTTCTCATAGAGCTCGGTGTAGTTTCTAATAACTTGATGCAGTTATACTGCGATAGTCAATCAGCTATTCATATAGCAAAAAATCAAGTATTTCATGAGCGGACGAAGCACATTGAGGTTGACTGTCATCTTATCAGAGATCGAGTTGTAGGCACAGCAGACCCTCCATCCATTCAACCAATTCACATTAAGACATACTTTCAGCTTGCGGACATCCTCACCAAACCTCTCCGGAAAACTTAAATAGATTTTATTTGTAACAAGTTGGGCATGATTAACAATTATGCTCCAACTTGAGGAGGAGTGTTAATTGTATATTTAGTGTATATTGGTCTACGGCCCATGGGCCTTGTCTAGGTGTCCTTTAGGGTTTCTGTCTTGTATATATAGAGGGTTCACCCTCCTTGTTTTATACAAAAATAAGAGTACTAGTTATTCTTACATGGATAAAACCTGGGACCTGGTTTCAATAGGTCTCAGATTCCAATCTCACAAGTGCCATCGTTTTTTTTGTGGCCACACCGATTGGCTGAAAGGCCTAAAGTTTGCTTGGGGAATATGAAGGGGGTACTTTGCATGGGTTTTGTGGACTAGTTGGATCAATGGTGCAATAGACCGCCGTACTAAAAAAGCACTTCCTCAAGTTGGGGAACATATATTATTCCCAACTCGACAAACAAAGATAAACTTTGGAAGCAAAACAAAACTGAAAACAAACACAAAAGCAAAATTAAAGCGAAACTAGACCTGAAGTATGTAGGTCTAGATCTGGATGCCTCCTTCCCCTAACTAGATGTTGGATGCCTCTGATCTCATGTCTTGAGGCCTCTTGAACATGGTCTCCTTGTTCTCCTCCTAAAAACGACCTATATGGAATTTGGCCAAACACACACCTCTCTCCATCAAAGCACCCTTGCCAACTAAGCATCAAACTGTTGTCCCTGAAGGAACCTCGTTCTCCGGGCTTTGCAGGTGTCAGCTTGCCTGAACCTCTTCATTAGCCACAGATTCGTAGGGCTCAGCATCCTGAGGATGTGTGAGCGACTTCCTTCCACATCAGCTCATAAATCCAAAACCTGCTTGTTGTGACAGAAGGACTTTCTTTTACAAATCTTGTCACCTTTTATTTGTTGAGATAGTTGGTCATGCCCCAAAGATTTTGAATATCTTTGATTAAAGTTCAATATAATAGCATTCCAAAAGAGTGCGGCTTTTAGTTCAATATATTTTAGGCCCACGCATGGGGCTCGGTTCATTCCTATTTACAGGCAAGTGTTAAAACTTGTGTATAAGGATTCATTTGTCAATAAGGAAGGTTTTTTAGTTACGAAATTCATAAACAGGGATTAGGAGAAGCAGATGATTTGATAAAGATTTTAGAATTAAATTAGGCATCTTGGAAGAGATGCCAGACCTCTCGAATGTTGGTAAATTGTTTCGTTTATTATTACTTCCTTCTTATCAGGTAAACATGTCTGGTTTTTACCATTTTGGTGTAATGTTTGCTTATATTCGTGGGGAAGATTGGTTACTGCTAGTCCTCTTTGGGAATGCAGACCGCCACAATGCTGCCTTGTTTGCATAAAAACCTTTCCGATGCTTCTTTTTCATTTGTTATTTTTGTCATTCTTAACATCTAAACCTTCATTTCCTTTTTTACCTGCCCTCTTAACTTGCAATGCTGTGGGTTTCAGTTAACTCCTCTTTATCTATGTCCATTGCTTTGTTTTCTTGTAATTAATGTTATTTATAATCGACAAGGTATCAGCATTTTATGTGAATCATTGGGATCTTTACTATCCTGTATAGCATCTAGCAGAGATTTGTTTGGGTTATACTGGGATCTGCGCATGAGCTAAGTTTCTCTATTCATCATTTCTTGGTGGTCAGTTCCATGACATTTTCATGTGTTGGGCAGACCATTGATGGTTAAGGAGGTAGTGGAGCTGTTGACTACCGCCTCGGATGGAGCTAGATCTTTGATTGATGCAAGCGATAAACTGATATTGTATGTTGAGGTAGCTCGTCTATTTGGAACTCTTGGTTATCATAGAAAATCTGCCTTTTTCTCCAGGCAGGTGGCTCAGATTTATCTGCAACAAGAAAATAATTTGGCTGCTTCTAGTGCCTTGCAAGTATTGGCATTGACTACAAAAGCTTATCGTGTTCAAAGTAGAGCTGCCATTGCCAACCACAACGTTTCCAATGTGAGTTATGACACCTATTTGTTTGGGTTTTCTTGTGATATGTTATGCACTTTTGGAGCATTCGAGAAATAATAGTTGCGACCTGTGACACAATGTGACACCCACTTCTTTGACTTGCTGAGAGAGGCATAATGAAATATCACATCCTTCGACAGATCTCATGGATGAACCTATTTACAGTTAAGCACCTTTCCGTGCAGTATAATCCAATTTCTCTCTCTGCTTGGGCTGCCCCCGCGCGGGGTTTTTTTTGGGTGTGGGGGGGTAGATTTTATTTGTCCAACATGGAAATCCTGGGTTTTTGCTGAAACTTAAAAAGACGATCACAGATTCTTTTATCAAATTGAATTTCAATTATGTATTTATGTTATGCAGGAAACTGGTCAATATCTTACTGATTCTGGGAAGATGCATCATCACTTCTTGGTATCTCTATTCGAGTCCCAGTGGAGCACATTGCAGATGGTTGTATTAAAGGAGATACTTCTCTCTGCTGTTCGTGCTGGAGATCCTCTTGCTGCATGGAGTGCAGCTGCTCGTCTAATAAGATCTTACTATCCTTTAATCACACCTCCTGGCCAAAATGGACTTGCAAGCGCCCTTACCAATTCAGCCGAACGGCTTCCTTCTGGAACTCATTGTGCTGATCCTGCCTTGCCTTTCATAAGGTACTTGCAAATACACAAACTCCACCGTGTTGGGAACTTCCGTTGTCTTTTGTTCTCTATGCATTGATACATTGCCCATGGCATTGTGCATGTTCCTTGTATCGTAAATATTTTTCTGCATGTGCAGCAGAGATAGTACAATTATTATCTGGAAACTACCTATGCCTTCTTAATTAATCTAGAATTGCAACTATCTACCACTTCTTGCTTAAGATGGCTAATTGCCTGCTCATTATTTGCTTCCCAGATGAGAAGGTAACAGCTAATGCTTACTTTTTGCAGCAAAGCGTTGTTATGTGGTCTAAGGCAGGTGTCACTTGGGTTAGAACACAAAGGAGACTTAAAATATTGAATTGACTTACCGATGTGCAATATGGTAAGATTTTTGGGAGCTTCTGCCTTAGTGAGGTGTAGATGGTACTGCAATGAAAAATTGATTTTCACTGCAAGTGAATGTACATTTGCAGCGATTGGCATTAACCACAGAGATTTTTGGATGATGATCGAAAAGGAAAGAGGAGGTTTGTTACTGCAGCAGAGAGGTCACTCACACAGGACATATTGCAGATAGACAGGGTTTAGGGAAATTGATTGAAGGAAATAAATTCACACCAAGAACTGCTAAGATCTCTTGAACATCCCAATTGAGATAACCTATAGCATCTCAACCCAATGGTTGATTTTTATCTTAATTGGAAAAATCCTCTTCCACTCCAAATATACTGTATTATACAGTTATTTGTTAGAGTTGGTAGAGCCTCTTTGCAGGATGCAAGGGAAAGGCTACATACAATGACCTGCTCATCCCTTGCAAAGCCGCAAAGCTTGCTGAAATGGGGCTGCCCCCTTGATTCAACATTGTTTAGCAATGTTACCTCAGGGATAACATGACACATAAATGAAAAACAAAATTAGACCTGGAGAACAACAAAAGTAGTAGAGACTGAAAATATGCTTACCAAATTCTCATCCCTCAGCCCTCACAGTACTGGGTTCTCTTTGTTATGATGAAATCGTCCACCTTACAAGAGAATTGTTGGAAGCTAAATTCAGTTTTCGCCATAACTTAAGAAAGTCGTGGAGTGCATACGCCCCTTTAGAGATAGGGGCTACTTTCTTGTGGTACTTCCTTGTGTAATCAAAGATTATATTATTGCTTGACTTGTATACAATGAAAGGGTACACGGATATATATAGGCAAGAAACCTAGAAAAAAAGGAAACCCTAAAAGAGTCCCTAAGGACCCACGTGCTAACAGGCCTAAATAAATAAATACATAATTTTACATTCTAACATGTTGCTACTCCCAAGGAAGCGAAACCAGAGAGAGTGTAGTCTTTTAATTCTCCCTCTCCCTATATCTCAAACATTTTTCAATAACTACAACTAGGGAGTTTCATCATTTTTTATAGATAATAAAAACCTGGTCAGACAGGAAGACTGGTGAAAGACTAAAATAACCTTAATAACTAATAAAATACACAGAGACGAACTATCCCATAATTTGACACCTATAATTACATTGTTCCCTACTTCCCTACCCATCTGATCATTGAATTAGATCAAATAATGTTCTAGCATTTTTCTAATTTTTCCCTAATCATGTGCAATTCCTATCATTTCCCTCCCGTCCATTTGAGAAATTTCTTCTTAGTAACTTTGAAACATTGGAGAACAAGAAACCATGAGCATTGCAACAATCTTCTTGTAGCCATGTATGTTAGATGTTGCATTGAATGGAGTTGCTTGAACAAGCAGTAGCCAAAGATTGATCAGTACCTTCAGTAAATCTGGTGGAGTACTGAAATTGAAATGGTCAACGCTTTTTGGAGGTGATAAATCAGTATTCTCTATGTTTATGACCTCTTTGTTGTATTTACTTAAACACTCGACAACTATTTCTTCCTATTTAGTTATTTTTCAATTCCTCTCTTCTTTGTTTTCACTTGAGGCTTCAGTGACTTCTGGGAACTTGATAACTCAAACTGGAGTATTTCATCACGTTCCTTCGTTTCTTAAAAATCTAGTTACCGTTACCATTTCCCTATTCTGCTTGCTGCTCAACAACTATTGTTTGTCCCTTGTAGCTTATTATCCATGATGGTATGTTCCTCAAAGTCCGTCCCTGGACTGTAGTCCATATCTGATTTGTTACCTATACTTAACCCTTCTTGTTTTCAGTATATTTAGCTTCTCCGACGTCCTCCTTATAGGATGGTAACAAACTATTGAGACTTGGCTCCAAAGATGGTTAAAAGATGTATTTAGCAATAAGTCTGGGAAAAGGAATGAGGGAAGCAGAAGGTCCCCCACAGCATGCACTGGATAGCTTTCCGAGCACACCATGCATACATTGGAGGCAATCAGGCAAGTAACAATTGAGAAAATGCAAAGATCAAGTGTCCAAACAGAAGCTGTGACATACTGGCACGAACAGGGACACAAGTCACAGTATGGGTTTGGTGACCAGCAGGCAAAACGATGTTGAAAATCAGTGTACCATATGAGTACATTGACATGGCTCTTCACCTTATAATTATGGCGCATCTTTGAGTGCTGACAAGAAGTCCATTGTATGGGTACAATGATAACACATTTGATTACCATATGCATATGATGACCCTGAAAAAGTAGTGTAGCCAACAGATTTTACTGTTTGGGCCAAAAGCGCACATGACATCTTGAGTGCACTTAATTTCTTATCTTCTGATAAATCACACATGCCTCCAACCTTGCTGAAAATGATTCTCACTTCTCAGGACTCACTCTCCAAGAAAATAGTTATTTTTGTTAGGTTTTAGAGAGCTCAAAGCTTGTCCCCTGTTGTTACCTCTTTTGTACGAGATGTTTGACAGAGTAAAAAGAGGATAGTTCTGTCTTCTTGACTGTGATTAGATCAGCTCTCGTTTTCTCATACTTGTGTACTTCAAAAAGATCTGGACTGTTGCTGATTAGAAAGTTCGAGACAGAATAATATGGCATGCATACGTGTAACCTTGTTGCTTGTGTCTGGTTCACAATGTTCATCAAAAAGCAATTTGTGTCCGCGGAGAATTCTTCCGGAGGTTACATAATGGTTATTAGAAATGTATGGTTGGTGTTAAATTCTTCATTGTCTAGATCGTATCTGATTTTCTGTATCTTGTACCTAGATGCATGAAATCCTGTCTAATCCATACTCAATGGTTTCATGTATTTCTTTCCATTCCTGGAGCACTTTCACTTTTTGCAATATGAAAAAGCTTTTGCACATGGTTATGCAGTTCTGGCCAATCTCATTTACCTAAAATGACATGACTAAATATCATTCCTGATCACCAGGTTGCATTCATTTCCTCTCCATTCCTCACAAATGGATATTATAAAACGAAATCCAAAAAGAGAGGATTGGTGGGCAGGATCAGCTCCTTCTGGGCCTTTTATTTATACACCATTTAGTAAAAGAGATTCAACCGGCAGCAGTAAGCACAGCCTGATTTGGGTTATCGGGGAGCCAGTCCAGGTGTTGGTGGAATTAGCAAACCCTTGCGGCTTTGACTTGATAGTTAGTAGTATTTATCTGTCAGTGCATTCTGGAAATTTTGATGCATTTCCTGTCCGTGTAACCCTTCCCTCTAATTCTTCCAAAGTGCTTAGTTTGTCAGGGGTTCCAACAAAAGAGGGGACAGTGAGTATACCTGGATGCATTGTCCGTTGTTTTGGTGTACTTACTGAGCATTTCTTCAAAGATGTTGACAATTTGCTCCTTGGAGCAGCACAAGGGCTTGTTCTTTCTGATCCTTTCCGTTGCTGTGGGTCTGGAAAGCTGAAAAATATCAATGTTCCTAACATTATAGTAGTACCTCGACTGCCGTTGTTAGTTTCACACGTCGTAGGTGGTGATAGTGCTATAATATTATATGAAGGTGAGATTCGCGATCTCTGGATTAGTTTGGCTAATGCTGGTACAGTTCCAGTTGAGCAGGCACATATCTCCTTATCAGGGAAAAATCAAGATTCTGTTGTATCGATTGGCTATGAAATTTTAAAATCCGCACTACCATTAAAACCTGGTGCTGAAGTGACTATACCAGTGACCTTGAAAGCATGGCAACTTGGTTTGGATCCTGATACTGCTAATAAGATCTCATCTTTATTTCCAATGAGGCAAGCCAAGGATGGAAGCAGCCCCATGTTGGTAATCCATTATGCAGGTAATTATTATTACTATCTTCTTGAAGGTTTAACCTTTTTATGTTTTATACTAGATCATTATGTTATTAGCTTGGTATAAATCATATAGGGTTATTAAGGTGAGCTATGAAGTGAGAAATAAATTGTTGGTGCCTTATGTTAATCTACTGGGTATGGTATATTTAAATGTTATTATATTTTACTTCATATGAGTTGATCATGACACTTGAGTTGGGCATCCAAGCGTAAGAATGTTTGCCCCTGGCTCTGCTCTATGCCATTTTATGAGATTCCTGGAAGACCTATTCAGTTCCAAAATCCATCTGTATTTTTGAAATTTAACTTGAGAACAGAAATGGTGTTATATATTTTAAAGTTGATGAACAAGTGTCATTAATAAAGCTGGAAACTGCCAGCACCACATTGTTCTTTCCTGCAATTTCCCCTCAACTTAGGTGGCGTTTGGTTCGTGGAATGGAATTCGATGGAATTGGAATTCATCAAGGAATTTGACTTTGAATGAATTGGAATTTGAATTTGATGGAATTTGACCACGCATTTTGGTCGCGTTTGGTTGGATGGAATTGGAATTGGAATCTGTTGGAAAGAAAATGAATTCCATAGGATACCTCGTGGAATTGTGAAATCCGTGTTTGAAGGAATTTGATGGAATCCGTAGGATTCCTTAGTTTTAATTATGTGAACCAAACAAGACTTTGGAATTTGGTCAATGGATTTGGACATTCCAATTCCATTGAATTCCATCCAATTCCGCGAACCAAACACCCCCTTAGTTTGGTTTTTGTAAGCAAGCATTATTCTAACCGACCTTAGAAGTTGGGTTGCATTTGACAGAGAGGGAAATACAATTCTGTGGAAGAGCAACGATATCATTTTTGGGGTGGGTGGGGTGGTGAGGGTGGGTAAGAGTTGTGCTAGGGGTAGTGATGATAACCCAATGTCAAAACATTATTCTCCCATATGCGAAACGGGACCGAACAAAAACCTGTCCCACGTTTGGTGCGACATTTAGACTGGGACTGGACAGGATTGAGTGGGATAAAAATGCATTTTTTTTGTTCTACCAAAATAGGCGGAGTAAAAATCAGGGAGAATAGACAAGATTGGTAAATTACTAAACTAACCATGTCAAACTAAGACCCTAAAACCTTGCACAATTCTTTCACCGGTCTACCTTACTCTCGCCCGTCCAGTCTCGTCTGCATACCAAACGCACCACTGATATTTCCACATGTTAAAATATCTGTGTTTTCGTCAACACCCACAGTTTTGAGGTGTTTCATGTTGTTACTCTAGTTCAATTTCATTCACAACCTATCTTAACCTACCGTGACTGCTTGCTTTGTCCTTTCTGTCAGGGCCTATTGGAAACAATGGAAAGCCACCAGCAAGTGATGGTGTCGTGCCGCCTGGTCGCCGCCTCCTCACTCCCCTAAACATCTGTGTTTTGCAGGGGCTGTCTTTCATGAAAGCTCGCTTGCTATCAATGGAAATCCCTGCTCATGTTGGAGACGTTCCTGAAAATGTGTTAGATAGTGGTTCCACTGATTCCTCAAAACGAGCGGATGGATTGGTGAAAATGGATCCCTTCAGGGGAAGCTGGGGCCTACGATTTCTTGAATTTGAGTTATATAATCCTACTGATGTTGTATTTGAGGTCAGTGTCTCTGTCCAACTGGAGAGTACAAGTGCCGACAACTCTTCAGAATTCACTTATCCTAAAACAAGAATAGACAGAGATTACAGTTCTAGAGTACTTATACCGTTGGAACATTTCAAGTTACCCGTTCTTGATGGTTCCGTTCTCATTAATGATTCGCGATCAAATGGAGGTGTGAACACGAAAGCTGAACTTAATGCTTCTATCAAGGATCTGATTTCAAAGATTAAGGTGAGGTGGAAGTCAGGACGGAATAGCTCAGGAGAATTGCATATCAAGGATGCCACACAAGCAGCCCTTCGAACATCAATAATGGACGTTTTGTTACCAGATCCTCTGACCTTTGGTTTTAGGCTTGCTAAAACTCGAGATTCACCAAAGGAATCCATTACAAAAGGTTCTTCTACTTCAGTGAAAGGTTCTGTTGTAGCAAATGACATGACTCCCATGGAAGTTCTGGTTCGCAATAACACCAAGGATTCTATCAAGATGAGTCTTAGCATTACATGCCGAGATGTGGCAGGTGAAAACTGCATTGAAGGCAACAGTCCTACAGTATTATGGGCGGGTAACTCTAAACCTCTCGCTCCCCCCCCCCCAAAAAAAACACACACACACACACACAACACATCCACACAAGCATAACTTCATCCTTTCAAAATTAAATGCAATGTTTGATTTGGCTCAGATTTATTGTTTATTCTTGACAAAAATGAAACTGTTTATTCTTAACAATGACAAAATAGAAGAATCTAGTGGTTAAATTAAATGAGCTCACTTTTATTAATGGACAAATTGAAACTTTCTCTAGGAGGGGATTGATGCAGTTCTTTGAGGACATCCCACAAATGATATTGTGTGGGGTGGAGGTGGTCTAATACATATATTAGTGTGCCTTTGCACTCAAATATTCATCAAATCATATATATCATTGCATATAAAGTTAAGACTGACAACTCCGAAAGAATTTGAATCATGTCACACACACACACACACACACACATATATATATATATACATATATATATATATATATATATATATCTTAGGAGTCTTGATTTGTGTAAGTGTTGGTTGCATGCACTACTTGGATTTGAGTTTTTTTTACATATTCATTTACATGATTTTCCTCCATAGGGCTCCCATATCCTATCTTTATTTATCTCCATATGAAGTAGGACCCATAATCACATCTTCATTCTGCTCATAAACATGACCCGAAAAATGAATATATTATAGTCCAAGACTGCTATTTGATTTTCACACATTTATATACATTATATGTTTGACAAGTGCCATCATGTGTTCGTTTTTGGTGTTTATGCTAGGTACTTTGATTGGTGTGAAGGTGAACATTCCTCCACTTGAGGAAATTAAACATTCGTTCTCTCTTTATTTCTTCATTCCGGGTGAGTACACATTGTTGGCTGCTGCGGTAATAGATGAGCCTAATGACATTCTGAGGGCTCGTGCACGTGCTGCTTCATATGATGAGCCAATCTTCTGTCGAGGACCACCTTATCATGTTCGAGTAAATGGTACCGTATAAAGTCTTTTTATTTCCATAACTACATACATACATCATTCATGTTCCAAATTTTTGGGTTCACATAATCTTAACATCACCATAGTCGAGTAGGTCATAGCTGCAGCCAAAAACCACCGCAAGATGAAAATAACAAAGAGAACCTTTGTTCTTGGAGTTTTTCCTTCAATTTTTATGCTTCATTCAATAATTTTCTTATTGTAGCCTATTTCAGGTATTACAAATTTACTACTGGAGTTGTTTCATTCTTTAAAAACTGCTTTGTTTAGGTCAGATTTTCTACAATTATGACCAATTTATGGTGTTGATTTTGTAAGTTTTATCATGTATATGTATTCTACATGGTATTGAGAGGATTACAGGCCTTATCTGCTTATCACAAAGGTGAAGCTTGAACCTTGTCCTCCAAGAAGATTGGGATCTGCCAGTAACCCGAATACTAGACCATTGAACCTTCACTTTTGGATTGCAATAGAAATGTGGATACCTTGGGAACATAAAAAGTTGTTTAAACTTTAAAATAAAATAAAAAAAGTCAAACACATGGTAGGGTGGGTATGGGGATGGGGTGGGGGTGCATATAAGGTTTTTAGGGTGCCAATAAGTTTTCCCTTCTATTATACTCAACCAACCATCTTTAACCTACAATGATCACCAATTCCGATTTGATTTGGATTTATCGAGATTGGTGTACATCTTCTTATTGGAAGTTATAATTTTTTTTACTTTATCTTTTTAATAGAAAATGAGTAAAAAGACTAAAGTATTGTAACACCTCAAATTCTTAAAGAGAGACTAATTTAAATTTTTTAATAAAATATCAAATAAGGAATAATTTCTTTTTAATTGTCTAACACTTGATTACTAATTATGGCAATATAAGATTTAACATTAACAATAATAAACCAGACCTCACATAAAGTATAGGTTAAGTTCGGATGTTACTAAAACTCATTAATTGTTGCTATCTTTAAGGTACGTAAGTCGTTTCCAATCGGCTAATTCCTTCTCGGGAAATTGGCAGAAATAGTCATATCCCTCCCCTAAATTGGTCTCTTAGTCATTTTTTTACTCGTTTTACCAAAAAGTCACTACCTTCGCAAGTGTCAACTCCTCAATTTGTGGAAGGGTCAAAAAGTAAAAAAAAAAAAGTTTTTAAACATGACTTACAAGTACAAGGACCAAATATGTAATTTTTGTCTACATTAGCAATAGCCGGTCGGAAATGTTTAAAATAATTTATAGATTTGGTTATGTACTTGTGGAGCATGTTCAGAAGTTTTTTTTTTTTTTTTTACTTTTTACTTTTTGAACCCTCCACAAATTGAGAAGTTACCACTTGCGGAGGTAGTGACTTTTTGATAAAACGGGGAGAAGAATGGCTAGGAGACGTATTATGGAGAGATGAATGACTATTTCTGTCATTTTCCCTTCCTTCTCGTGACTCTAACTAGCAACACTCAGTTCATCATAGTGTCACTAGTATCATTCTCCAACGAGAACCTGATGCTCATGGCGATAAATAAAAAGGGTTAGACTTAACACCTAGCGAATTCAAACATTTTCATCATAATTATAAAACGGGAAAAACTGAAAAACTGTTTATTTAAATCATAATTTCTCAAATGAAATATTTTTATTGTAAAAACAACATTTTTCCAAAACTCGATGTTTTCGTGATGAAAACTCTAAATCAAAACACCCATTTGAATATGAAATTAAAACTTAATACTCACTCAAAACGTGAATAAAGTTTAACATTCAAATACCGAAAGTATGGATAAAACACCGTTATCCAAACACCAAAATATGGAGGAGATCCAATATTTAATATCATACATTGTGGATAACAATCCATAAGCAAAACAACACCGAAAACGTGGATAAACTTTATATCCAAAAACAACATTTTTCAGTGACGGGGGAGACCCATTTCCGTTGAACGTGGCGGGAACAAAAAAGTATGTCATGTATTGATGTTATCGAACTACACCTCAGACTCATTGACTTTAGTGCACACTATAACAAGTGTCACCTCAAGTCCTCAATACCTTTAGTGCACATTGCACACCCCCTACCGGACGTCACCTCAAAGATACCATATCTTAGTGCCCATTCATTCTCTAGTTGAATTCCAACCTCAAGGTTTCCATTCGACCTGTAGTGTTTACTCACTAGCATTCAAGATAAGAATCTCAAACTCTTTACTAGATAACCCAAGATATTTAACTCTCGTGCATAGGGGTTAAAACATCGAAACCACAATACCCACAGTCCCGGAGTCCGACCCATTAGACTTCACCTCCACAATACTAGGACGACTACAATGCCTAATCGAGCATTGGTCACAAAGTGAGAACATCAAGACTTCTCACTTATCAAATACGATTAACTCATGTGTCTATGGATCCAATGCATTACAATATAAATTACATGACACCAAATGAATGACCAACACACTCAAAACATGTGATTTCCAAATAAATATGCTATAAATGCATATCATAACTAAAGCTCAACATTGAACAATTTAAACCGGACAAATATCCCCATAACTCATTTGAGTTAAAATCATACCAATAACTCAACAGTCCATTTAACTAATCAATAAAAATCAACATAAACCAATAAAATATAAATATTCAGTGTTTAAGTAACTTATACACCAAAATGTTTGAAGATCATCACTACGAACTTAAAGATTGAACAAAATCCTAAAACGAGTATTTATATCGAATCCAAGCCAATAAGCTCTTCCATTTGTTTGACTAATCCAAATGATTCATCATAAACTCCAAAATGCATTTAAAGAGTTTAATAAATATCATGACCCAAAAAATACCACAAAACCCAACAAAACTAAATCATGCATATTATCTAAATGATTTATAAAATCAATAGACCAAAAATGCATTAATCATCAAATAATCCCATATGAGGAATAAATCATCAGATAATCCCATATGAGGAATAAATCATCGAAGTCCACACATTTTATGATTTATTAACAAAATAACCAAAAAACCCCAAATATATGTATTTCTTAAGATATTATAAAACCAAAAGTGCAAAAGATGCAATTTTATCAAATGACCAACAACATTTGATAAATCTTAAGGAAACCACTTTAAGACTTTATACACATTTTTGGCATGTACATATTTTTCGCAAAACAACTTAAAACTCATCTTGCTGAGTTAGGTCAAACCTAGTTTCCAAACCCTATCTCTAGCTTCCATTGGTGAAGACTTCAGATCCCCAAGCTAAACTTCCGAATCTTATAATACAAAGCTCTCAAGAAGACTTCACCTACTCATAACCTCAATAAACATACCACAAAAGAAGAAATGAGGGCTGAGGATGCAAAGTGTACAAACCCTAGAGATCTAGAACTTACCTTTGACCACTAGGAGCTTCATAATCACCAAAAACTTTAATCCTCTTCGATCTCCCTTGAAGAGCTTCAAAAAACGAAACAATAGCCTTCAAAATTGTCCAAATCAAATGAGAAATAAGAAAGTTATGACCAAATGAAAAAAAAACCTAAAAATCGCGTTTTAAGCCAATCAGATTCCCCATGCGACCTTGCCTGCGATCTAAGTTGCATGGCAAGTCCCTTGAAGTCTAACCCACCAGAAGTGAGCCATGCAACCTGGGAGGCAACCTAGGCCGCATGCCAGGCCCAACTTTGCGCATTTTCATCCTTTTTTTACGTTTTTCATGCTCGATTCAAATCCCAACTTTTCCAACATCGTTTTTACCTAAATCTTATTAAACCTCCACCCTTTTGTCATGCAAAGGAGCGATTGATCATGATTGAAAACCCCAAAATCGTTGGTGTTACAAGTACTTATAGTTAACTAGTTAACGAAAACATTTTTTACGAAGATAGGACGAAGAAGTAAAGACATTATAAATTACATACCACACCCCACATGGCTCAAATTCAAGACATTATAATACGTAAACCACAAGGACCAAACAAGTAATTTACCCTTTTATAAAAAACATGACTCGTTCACAATAAAAAATGGGAATAACATTTTGAAAAACTAACAAACTTATTATAGAAGTACTAAAAGATATCAATATATGTACAACATGCTCAAAATAAAAGTACATTATAATATGTAACACATTTTATATTCATTAATAAATAAATAAACACAATCAAAAACATTTTACCAAATATTCGTAAGCAATGCTGTATAAAATTTGACCTTGTAGAGTTTTCGAGTTTTTGAGATTTTCCTTTATTTGAGTTGTGTAAGGCTATTAGGGATTTTTATTAAGTTCTTCAGTATTCCTCGATTAGTCAAGATGCATGCAATTTGGTCCAAACATCCACATTAACCAAAAAAAGATACTATATAAAATGTTTATATAATTGTAAGTTGATTCTGATATAAACATGTGTGCATAAAGCAATACCCAGTTAATTAATTTCATCTTATTGAAAAAAGTAAGGGTGTTCATCTGTTGAAATCCAAAGATTTAGGTGGATTCAACCATCCGATGGATGTTGGATTTTGTCATCTGATCCAAGTCAATTAACATTAGACATCCGATCCAATCTAATCTAATAGATGATTGGATCAGATATGTTCCATCAATTGGATATTACTATTGGTTATCCATTGGATCAGATTACATCCATCTAATATTTTGTTACAATTTCATCCAATTATTCATATATTTCCTTTATTTATAAAAACCACTGCGTATAAATATCAACTAACTATAAAACAATATCGAAAATGTTAATAATCATATATAGTTATTAATTGAATGATAGTTGGATGATAATTAGATGGTTATTGTACTAGTTCGGTTCAGTTTTACTAGATTTTGCACTGCCATCCAAGAAACCAACCGATCAAATTTAGATATTGAAAATTTAAATCTGATTCAATTTAATTACAATTTAATATCCAATTACGATCAATCAAATCTATTTGGATTAGTAAATTAGATGACTTTCTATATTTTTTTAATGAAACAAAAGTAGCTTTTCTAATAGCCAAAAATGACAAGTCCAAAATAATATACGATCCAGAATAAATATACAATAATCCATCCACAAAGTACAAATTGTTACAGCATTGCGAATTATTCTGGAAAAATAAAATTTACCAAAAAGAAAAGAAAATGATATCACTACTGTAGTAAATATTTTCCGTCACCTGCGGCTTTCCTTCCTGGAGGTTGTTGGTGCGTGTATTTACGATTTTGACCTTCGTTTCGACGGCAATGCTCCGCCTGTGTTTGATCGGTGACGCGGCGGCGACCGCCGTACCAATGGCTCGAGAACGGAGTCTCTGTATTTGAACGGCAACACCTGATTCCTCCCGCGCTTTGATTTCACCACCGGCGATGTATCCTCGAACTCCGCATACCACTCCGCCTCCTCCGCCGTCGCCGTCGCCGTCCAACAATACTTCTTCCTTTTCGTTCCTCCTCCGTTCTCCGCCGCCGTCGATGACTCGACGTACTTGTTCCTCGCCGGTTCTGTTTCGTTACACTCGTCGCCGAGAATCAATTGCGCGGCTTCGATTAACAAATCTAGGTATCCTTCATCTCTTAATTTTTCTCCTACTTCTTCCGAGAATCCATTACAATCGATTCCGGAGCTCTGATCTTCGACATGCGAGATCTCCGAGTGCTCCGTCGCTCTCTCCTCCTCCTCCTCAACCGTTTCCTGTTTTTCCTCAAAAAACAAGTCGATTTTGCGCCGATCAACCTTCATAAACACGCAATCTTCACAATCGGCACCGCTTGTCGCCACCGGTGGATGCTCTAATGGCTCAATCTCTTTTGAAACACCTAAACCGATGTTGCGATCAACATCAAACTCTTTGTTTCCGCAACTTCCATCACCGTGACTCAAACGTTGCTTTGGCTTATACGAGACATCAACGACGGGGAAAAGCGAGATGATGCGGAGGATTTTGAAAAGGCACATTTGAGCTTTGCCTGCTTTAGCACGGCCGTGGCGACGGAAATCGGTAGAGGAGAACGACGGCGGCGGTGGAGATGTTGCCGGATTCGATTGAGTGTGCGGTGAAGCCATTGAAACGGCGACGTAGGGCCGGTTTTATCCGGATATTAATCGAGAAGAAAGATGTGACGGGCCAAAAAGCAAGGGAAGAGATGAGAGAGAGAGAGAGAAGTTAAGTTAAGTTGGACACAGAGGAGCTGCAGAGTAAAGACAGTTGCAGTAAATTTTCTGTTTTTTATTTTTGTTTTTTTCCAATTATTTTTCCTTGTTGGTAGTCTGGTACAAGTATTTTCATGGGGAAAATGATTAAGGTTAATATTAGTTTTTTCGAAAAATTCAGTTAAAATGTTCATTCAACAACTATCAAAAATCCCTAAGACAGAAAACAATTTATGTAAATTGATGCATTTTCAGTGTATATAATAATTACCTTAACATAAAAAACAAAACAAAAAAATCAGAGGTCCTGTGCAGTGACACCATCGCCCCGGCCCCAAAGCCACCCCTAGTAGAAGTATTGATAAAATGATAAAAATAAGAGAGAGATAGATGACAAGAAAGTGAATTATGTCGGCCAAAATAACTTTTCTTGAAGTAACATGACTTCAAAACGTCCTTCATGTTGTAGCTCAGTGGTAAGGTAACATCAGGGGGGGGTCAGTGGATGGTATCCCTGACTACCCAGGTTCGAACCCCGTGGTGAACATCCTGTGACATCCATGATCATGGGTCTGCCACATAGTGGTACCCTTAATTGGGCTAGGTCGTCAGTGGATGATATCTCTGACTACCCAGGTTCGAACCCCGTGGTGAACATCCTGTGACATCCATGATCATGGGTCTGCCACATAGTGATACCCTTAATTGGGCTAGGTCGTGATCGACAGAGATTAGTCGGATGACACCCTTAAGTGGGAGCCCGGATACCCCGGAAACGTGTGCGTGTGTTAACTTGCTGAGTTGCTGTTAAAAAAAACATGACTTCATAACATTTTAAATCTAGAAACTTTTTAAAAACAAGTTTATAATCACAAGAGTTGTTGCGTACTGGTTAAGGCCATGGGGGATGTGGTGGAATATCCCATCTGCCCAGGATTCGAATCCAGATATACACAACAATTGTGATCATTGGGGTTTAATCAAGTTTGATGTCTTATCGTCATAATTTACCAATGAATTGGTTTAGACATAGCATATGACACTTCCCAAAAAAACATTAATTTTTAGAAAAATGTATAACTTCTTATTGTAGTATTAAAATCAATTTTATCGTAACAATGTAATTTTGTTACATATGAAATATTTAATTATACAGGTTTGGTGCAGAATGATTAAGTGGTCAGAATGATTAAGAGACGCTTATAATATATTGCAAAATGAAATACGACTGTTTGCTAATTGTTCATAATGAAATTAGGGTTCTGAATGGTTAAGGAGGGCCAAGATGCAAAATCATTAGAGGGTTTTGAAACCATTAAGAGACAAACCTTCTTTTTATCAAACAAGATTTACCTCTTGCCGATTTAGAAGTTGCTTCTTAATTGCGTATGGGAAAACTTATTGACACCCTAAAAACCTTATATACACTCTACCCCACCCCACCTCCATACCCACCCCACCTCTTATAATTAATTCCATGTGTTTGACTTTTTTATTTTATTTTAAAGTTTAAACAATTTTTTATGTTCCCAAGATAATTTACACTCAAGGTTGGGTGTGAATAATATGACCCTTGCGTATAAGCTATTAGTCTGGTAAGGCGTATAAGCTATTACCTGGAGCCTCGTGTTCAAATCTGTAGGGGAGCATTTTATGTTTTAATACAATTTTAAGGTTTTTTAAAATTCTTTTAATAATTTCTTTGTTTTTTTAATTATCTATTTTCTATTGAATAAATTATATAATTTTCTTTCACCATGCATTTTTTTATTTCAATATCCAAAAACCTCTTCTCTCTTTTTTTGTTGTTGTTACGATTACCATCAAATTTCAATGCCTCCTTTTAGATCTTTTTACTACACAAATTTTATTCTATAAAAAAAACATTTAATGCTTTCATTTATTTATTATCTTACTACAGAGTCTCATCTTAAATAATTAGGCCCCTAGTGAGGGGCTCGCTCAATAAACTAATAAACTATATGTGTTAATCAAATACACTGGAGTGGATTTAGCTTAGAAATATATTACTTCCCTTAATTACTATTTGTCTTGTTAGATAGAAAGAAAGGCCCCAAGTTTTATTATTTTTCAATGATTTTTTCATTAAATTTTGTTTTTTATTTAATGAAATCTAGAAATTATTTTATCCTTGTTAATTATTTTTATAAGTTCTTTGAAACCTTTTTTTATTTTTAATGTTAGTGTATTTTTTTTACCAACAATTTAATAAAACTTCTTTTTTTGGGAAAGGATATCCTGGGCCTATGACCCAGACTAATCCCTGACAATTAGGGTCTTTGGCCCAACTGTTAAAGCGTGCAACCCTGAGTTTATCCTCAGTGGCCACAAGTGCTGCGAGTGGGGCTCGAACCCGGGTTGAGCGCTATGAACTCCCCAAGCCTTTACCACCACACCACAGCCCTTGTGGTTTTAATAAAACTTCTTGTTGAATGTGATTTTGTAATTACCAATAATGGCTGATTGATTCTATAAAAAAAATAGGATGCCTCCAATTACAAACTTTGAAGTCACTAAATAGTAATGTTTAGTTGTTTTTTTCTTTTAGTAAAATATATATAGTAGTGTCAAACTAGAAAACAAAGAACCACTTATGTCTTATACTAAGGTATTAAACTATTTGTGTATATATATATTGTAGGTTGTATTTATTATATGATTATTTGTAATTTTATTATTAATTAACTTTTTTTTCTTATTAATAGATTAATCATTGGAAATTTATGAGCATTAATTTAACGATATAAAGGATAGTTTGATTTTTATTTGACTATTATTCATAATTATTTTATAATTCCATGTATGTTTTGAACTTTAATTATTTATTTTTGAATTTAATAATAAAAGTTTTAATAGATCGTATAACTAAAAAAAGTTATAGGACCACATTTATTTTTTAGCACAGGACGTCTAAAATGTCAAGGTCGACACTTAATTTTGCAAGTGCCTTTGCTGCAACTTACGAAAGGGTATTAAATAGTTAAAATTTTGTTTTGAACAGATTCACTTGCGAAAGGACACTTTGGGGCCGTTTACCAAACGCTTACCTGGGTAAGCGCTTACCAAATCATATTACCTTATGGATGAAGATGACAATGACCAAGAATCTTACCCGGTAAGAGCGAAGACAAGGACCAAGAGTCTTACCCTGGTAAGTGATGGCGAAGACTCTTACCACGATTAGCTCTTACCGGAAAAATTGTTGCATATGATACCGTTTTGGTGGACTAAAATCTTACCCGGTAAGTAAGTGATAGTGTTAAAATTTACCGGTAAGCGTTTATCGGAATTTTTTTTGCATATGATACATTTTTGATGGACTAAAATCTTACCCGCTAAGTAAGTGATAGTGTTAAATTTTATTGGTAAACGTTTATCCGGGTAAATGTTTGGTAAATGACCCCTTTTATCTCTCTTGCAAAACTTCTTCACATGATAATATTAAAAAGAAAAAAAAACTAAACTCTTTTCACTTTATCTCACTTGCGGCTACCGATTATTACAGTTTTTTTTAGTAAACTACGATTTTCATTCATGTGGTTTGATGTTTATAACGATTTTCGTCCATGATCTTTAAAAACTGCTTTTTTGGTCCCCTATGGTTTGCAATTCGTTTTCCTTTTCGTCCCTCTAACTAATTCTATTAAAAGAGTTTGTTTAATCAAGGGTTTTCTGGTCATTTTACCCTCTATATAATTTTTCTTTTTTGTATTATATGTGTGTGTGAGAGGGGGAGAGAGAGAGAGAGAGAGAGAGATCCCATTCCGGATGTCTCTTCCTTTCCCCTCTAGCCAACGCCAACGGTGCCATCCATCTGTTCATCCATCGAGCACCGCTCACCTTGCTTAACTTTATAATAAAAAACCTATTCAAGTAATCAAAATACTTCTTAGATCTCTCAACCCAAAGTTTCCAGATTATTTGACTTTTCAATTCAACAAGATTGATCCATGAATGTTGTTGCGGTGGTTGCGTTTCTCCCAACACAAAAGTTCCATAAAACACACAAGACTATCAATTTATTGCTTATGCACACAAAAACCTAAAGCCCCTAATTTGACCAACTAAATTAGGGTTTTGCTCCATCTACAAAATCCCATCTTTTAGAACAAATTCAGTCCATTCAACAACAACCCACACAATTTATAACGAAAACACGTCACGGGAAACCCTAATTAGGTTTTCAGTAGCGAGAAAAGTAGCAAATCACGAAAATCGTTCGTGGTCTCTAACACTCACCCTTCAATTTCAAATTAATACCTGATTTTAATCGATGGGTACCTTTTGTTAAACTCAGGTTTGTGATAAATCAAAGTGAACTAAAACCATATTTGTGGTTCCTGGAAACAAGAGAACCAAAACCCAATGTCCCTCTGACCACCAAGCTTTCAATCTTTGAAGAACATCAACAATGCATTCAATACAAGGATCTGAAATCTAGATTTTTTTTTGTCAAAAAATCGGGAGAATCGGTGTGGTGAAGAAATCATTGGGAAGAAGTGGGAAGAGGGAAATCCAGGTTCTCGTCGACACCATGGTTCGACATCGAAATCAGGGAATCGATGTACCTGGTTGATCTGCAGGTGGCGACGTGGTGGTGGTGTTCACCGGATGGAGGGGAGAAGGGGGAGGGGGCGTTTTCTGGTCGCTGACTGATGATGGTGGTCGCCGAAGGAAAAGCTCGACGGAGATGTTAATGAAGGCTGAAGCGGTCATATGTGAGAATGGACATATAGATACATATATATAGTATTAATATAAAATAATATAATAAATTTTTAAAGAAAATTTAAATAAAATAGTAAAAGGACTAAAATATCCCTAATTTAACAGACTATTTAAATAAAATTAGTCTAAGGGACGAAAAAAGTAAGAAAAGACAAACCATAGGGACAAAAAAAGCTGTTTTTAAAGATCGAAAATCGGAGTTTACATTTTTTTTCTTTCTATTTTATGAAATGCACCCTTCGCAAAAGGTGTTTGATAAATGGTAAAAAAATTGTTGGAGTAGAAATTTAACTATAGAAATTAAATAGATCACTATCACCTCATACCGCTTGGTTAATAAAAAATAAATTTATATACAACTAAGAAAAACAATATTATTTGTTTTATATATTAAAAACATGATTAAAATAATATACACTTTGTTCTAATTTTTTTTTATAGCATGATTCATTTTCTTATCTGATTTTATTGCCAGTTACTATTTTTGATGACATATTTTTGTAAAAAAAGCGAAAGTTTCGATAGGATTGGTCATTGAAAATGTAGGTAGAAAGACCAATTAAGGGGGACCTCAAGCTCCACTAACTAGTTGAAACTTATAAATTAGGTAGAAGAAATATCTTATCTTATTGATACTTCGTAATCAATGACACACTTGTTAAACCCTTAACTAATGAAACGATAATAAGATATTACTAGTTTACTACCACATCTAATATGTTCCAATAATGTCACAAATATTAGAAAAAAAAAACTTTATTTATTCGTTTTCATGTATAATCTTAAATTTACTAGCATTTGAGTTAAAAAAAAAATCAATAAATAATTATTAAATTATATATAACTTGTATTTAAAACCAAATTTTCGATACCTTTCATTTATATTAGAGTTAGAGTAAATTACATATTTGGTCTATGTGATTTACACTTTTTACCTACATTGGTCCCAAAATCAAAATAAATACAAATATGAGACTTATGGTTTACATTTTCGCACTCTTTGAGTACATCCCTCTAACGAAATCAAAAAGATTATGTTAACCCGGTTAAATTCGAGGTATTTTAGTCTTTTTACTTATTTCCCATTTTTAATACTTTCCAATACAAAACCCCTTCCCGATTTCTTCTCCTCGTCGACCTCTCAGATCTACCACCGACGCCGGTCACCGTCTCCGATGTCCCCCACCATTCACATTACTGGCCTCCCCCCCCCCCCCCCCCACCCCCTTCACCATCTGTGACTTTTGAAGCTCACAAATAGGTTTGGCGACCACCACCACCATGGCACCACCATCTATGCATATCCCATAGTGACCACCAAATCTCGTTGAAATCTCTGGCGAAAACCCTCAACGTTTGGTTCATGGATTTTGAAGGAATTAGAATGGATAATTCCACTGACCAAATTCCAAATCCTATGTTTGGTTCACATAATGAAAATGATGGAATCCTTTGAATTCCATTGAATTCCACAAATTAAGGAATTCATCATTTCGTGGCTTAAGTGAAATGGTCAAATTCCATCCAATTCCTACCAACCAAGCGCATGGTCAAATTCCATCAAATTTCATTCCAATTCCTTCAAAGTCAAATTCCTTCAATGGATTCCAATTCCATCAAATTCAATTCTGCGGACCAAACACACCCTCAAAGGCCTCCCTCATCGCCTCCCTCCCTACTCCAACTGTACATCTCTGTCTCCCTCCCCACTCCGACAACCCATCTCCTCCCTATTTCCCCTTCTTCTAGGTCATCTTTGCCTCATAACGTGAAACCCAACCAAAAATGGGGGCAAAAACCATAGAGTTGTAAAAATCGAGAAAAACCACATACCTGTAAAAATCGAGAAAAAACTAGATCGTCCCTTTGGTCTTAGATCTGCAACCCCTTACCATTTCTCTCTTCCCTCCGATCGTCACCGTGGTTCCAGATCAAGAACCAATATAACCCATTTCAATAACTAGAAAATAGACCAAACTTGTGTTAGAACCAATCCAACGATACTAATGAAAACACTTCTAAAATAAGAAATTTTAACAAAATTGAACCAAAGGAAGGGAACAAAATTAGAACCTTAACGATGAAATCGAATCCTTTGTCGGACGTCGTCTTGAGGATACAACAATCCAATTCCATCGAATCGTAAATACGTTTCATGAATTGGTAAATGAATATTTGGAGAAAATGTGGATAAAGGAACATTCCAAGGCCCAATCTATTGACTATTAAATATTATGTAATTCTTCACTAAAGCCCAATGAAAATCCTTCCATGGGCTTTTCTCCAACTTGTTAACTAGTGTAAGTTTGAACTTATAAACTTACAAAAGTTTCTAAAAGTTTTATATGTAGGACAATGTGGTAGACCAATACCCAACAAGGCAACAACTTGAACCATATATGTTTTTGGATGTAGATGATGATGTGTCCCTATGTTTCATATAAAAAAAAACAAGATTTTTGATAGAGACCAATTCGAGATGGTTAATCTCCAAGAAAAGCCAAAGCTCGAGAGAGGAAATTTTTGGAACAATTTTCTGCTTAGTTGAATAATGAAAACAAATACAATATTTATAGGAGAGCAACTCTAAACTAACCCACTACTAAACTAACCCACTACTTCCTAAGCACAATTAAGGGAAAAACTACCCATGACTCCTTATTAGGAGGCCACATTTTACACTTAAAATAAATAAATAAAAACAAAATAACTTAATTAAAGAGTAACTCCAGGTCTGTATCAATACCCTCCCCTCAAAAACGGGCCTTGTCCTCAAGGCCGTTAGTCGAAACGTCGGGGTCCGATGCAAACGAAATGGATGTGGGGATCTCCTCCGTGGACTCGAGAAGTAGGAACTGAGGTGGAGTGCAACGGTGTCCCGGGTGATATTTTTCGGGGCAACGAAAGTAGAGACCTTGGGAGTGGCGGGCTTGGACTTCTATCGGTGTCAATCGATGAAAAGGAAGAGCGGTTGGTGGTTATTGTGGTGTGGGGAGGATCGCTTGGGTGGCCGATTGGGATTGTGGTGGAGGGGACGAAGATGGAGAGAATGGGACGATGTGAGGGCTGCTCGAGTGGCGGGGAGAATTAGCGGCTAATTTGTCTTCGATCAATTTGGACAAGTCGTAGGTCTGGTGAACGGTCGAGGGGTTATGGAGTGACAATTCTTGTTGGATGTCAATGCGAAGTCCGAATATAAAGCAATTAAGGAGGGCGTCTTGGGAGAGGCCGACCACGCAATTGCTAATACGCCCGAACTCGGTTTGGTAAGCGAAGACGGAACTTGTAACACCCTGAATTTTCGTTGTGTTAATTCTAGCGTTAAGACTTCTAGCTTGCCTTATATTAAATCATAGTTATCTTGCGTTTACCCTTCTTATGTGGATCGCATGTTTAGCCAAGTTCGTGTATTAAAATCCTGATTCTGGAAAAGTGGGACAGTGGATCACGCGAGTTGCTACGCGACTTACAAGTCGCGGCACAAGTCGCGTAACCCACTGTTTGTCTACCATTTCAGAGACACGAGCGGCTTATGCCACGACTTAGGGTCACGGCATAACCCACGGGGTTCTCCTGGACACCCAAATACGGGTTTCTTCCCTTTTTTTCTCATTTATTACCTACCTATCTTCTCTATCTCTCTCTAAAAAACATTCATATCTCCAAGATTAAGTTCTAGGGTTTCACCTGTAGTGTTACGGGATCTCAAGCACAACGGAAAATAAAACCGTAACCCTCCAAGGACCCATACGAACCGGAATAAATCGGGTGTTTTGAAATTATACCTCACAGTTAACGAGACTTTGAATCACAGCAACAAAGCAAGCTTGATGCCTCCACGATATCCACACGAACAATCCGAATCCTTTGCCTTCTCGTGATGCTAGTCACGGTTTCAAAACTTAGAAAGAAAATGGAGCATATAGTTGTAGGTGATTTTAGAGAGATTTGCAAGAACAACAATTGCATACAATGTCATACATTATATATCGTGATGGAAGTATGGCCTAAAGAAATCACCATCATCTCCACACCTTACTTGAGTGTAAGAGTGGTCATGCACCATCACTTTCTTACATAACCATACCTAGTCAACTTTATTTATGTCCAACATAAATAATATTTGGTTTTATTTAATCAGATTAAATCAATACAAATCAGATATAATAACTAAACATTTTAACTATTAAAACTCCTTATTCGAATATGTTCAAAGCGTGTGACTCAATGAGTTCTCAACATGTTGGTAATAATTATAAATCTCATATTTATATTTATAAACGATGAGCGGTATCTAGCAATACATCATCGTCACCCAAATGACGAGAATTGGTGATATAACAAATTATCGTTTTGTAGTCAATTTTAGTTTACACATTTAATTCCTTTGTCCTTATGTCTAGATTGAACACGAGACATTAAATGTGTTATTCTCGTTATGTTCAATCTCTAGTTTATTGATTCCCTAATATACTAAAAAAATAGATCATGATATCTCATATCAATTATCTGAGCATGCATGCATTTCCTTAGTATATATATTTATCAACGGGCCCAGAGACATCACTCCCGTCATAAAGGAGGGACAAATTCTATCTCGATATATGCTAGTTATACCATGTGATTTATAACATACCCAACAATAATTTTGTCACCCAGTTACGGAATGATTAGAACAAATGTCAAAATATATTACTCACACATAGCAAACTCCATATTTCTCAAGTCAAAGAATTACATGTACATTGACCACATGAGAAACACTTATGACACTCACATGACATCCAATGAAGTATTCTCATAGCGAGTCACGTCCGATACACAAAATCTCCATTTTGTACCCATATGCAGATTCAATATCTCTATATGAATCCCTACATATGCTAGTCATTATCATATTACTTCAACCTTAAAACCCAAAATAATATTTAACTAGGGACATTTAGAATACATTATTATAAGGTTATTTATTATGAATAATTAAAACACAGAATATAACATATACATAATAAATTGGGCAATGCCTTTTATTTATTTATTAATTTCATGAAACAAAACTCAAAATTACAATCATCGTATGATTAGCTTTTGGGCATTCACTAACAATCTCCCACTTGCACTAAAGCCAATCATCCATGCATCATATACCAATGGATCTACAGTGGCCATCATTCTTCTTCTGTGTTAACGGCTTGGTTAGTGGATCAGCAACATTGTTGTCAGTTGACACTCTGCTTATACTAACATCGCCTCTTTCAATAATCTCTCTAATGAGATGATATCTTCTAAGAATATGTTTGGATCTTTGGTAAGATCTAGGTTCCTTGGCTTGTGCTATAGCTCCATTGTTGTCGCATAACAACTCTATAGGACAATCAATGCTAGGAACAACTCCAAGTTGATAAATAAATTTCTTGATCCAAACGGCTTCCTTGGCTGCATCTGATGCTGCGATGTACTCAGCTTCCGTTGTAGAATCAGCTACTGTTGCTTGCTTGGAACTCTTCCAGCTCACAGCACCACCATTAAGACAAAACACAAAACCCGACTGTGATCGAAAATCATCTTTATCCGTTTGGAAGCTTGCATCAGTGTAACCCTTTACACTTAACTCTTCTTCACCGCCATATACCAAGAATGAATCCTTTGTTCTTCTTAAGTATTTTAGGATATTCTTGATGGCAATCCAGTGACCATCACCTGGATTAGATTGGTATCTACTCGTCATGCTTAAAGCATACAATACATCAGGTCGAGTACATATCATAGCATACATGATAGATCCAATTGCCGAAGCATATGGAATCTTACTCATTCGTTCACTCTCTTGAGATGTAGTAGGGCACTGCGTCTTAGAAAGTGATATGCCATGAGACATTGGTAAGAACCCTTTCTTGCTATCAGACATGTTGAACCGTTTCAACACTTTGTCTATATATGTACTCTGACTTAAGCCAAGTAATTTTCGTGATCTATCTCTATAGATCCGAACGCCTAATACATAGGTAGTTTCACCTAAGTCTTTCATTGAAAAACATTTTCCTAACCAAGCCTTTACAGACTCAAGCGTCGGAATATCATTTCCAGTGAGTAGTATGTCATTTACATACAATAAAAGAAATGATACAGTGCTACCACTAACCCTTTTGTAGACACAAGGTTCATCCTCATTTTTTAAGAAGCCAAACTCTTTGATCGCTTCATCAAAACGATGATTCCAACTCCTTGAATCTTGCTTCAATCCATAAATAGATCGTTGCAACTTGCATACCATATGAGATTTTTCAGGAGCGACAAAACCTTCAGGTTGTATCATATATACATCCTCAAGTAGATTTCCGTTAAGGAAAGTTGTTTTGACATCCATTTGCCAAATCTCATAATCGTGATATGCTGCAATGGCTAGTAAAATTCTAATAGACTTAATCATTGCGACTGGAGAGAAAGTTTCATCATAATCAACACCTTGAATTTGTTTGAAACCTTTTGCAACCAATCGTGCTTTATAGGTAATCACATTACCATCCATGTCGGTCCTTTTCTTAAAAACCCATTTGCACCCTATAGGTCGTACCTCGTTGGGTGGGTCAATTAAGTTCCAAACTTGGTTTTCATACATGGAGTCCATTTCTTTTCTCATAGCTTCTAGACATTTCTTGGAGTCAGTGCTTGCCATAGCATCTTGGTAACTAGTGGGCTCATCATCCATGAGCATCACATCCTCGGTATGAGTGATAAGAAATCCATATCTCTCAGACTCATTCCGTTTTCTACTAGATCTACGAGCACTTTGTGTTACGACATCAGACTGCCTTTCCATATCGCTTTGTGGATCCACAATTACTTGTGGTGTCTGTGTTGAAATATTTTGATCTTGAACAACTTCAAGTTCTACATTCCTCCCACTAATACCTTTGGAAATAAATTCCTTTTCCATGAAGACACCAGTACGCCCAACAAACACTTTATTGTCGTGAGGATGATAGAAGTAGTATCCCATTGTTTCTTTGGGATATCCTACAAATATGCATTTATCATATTTTGGTTCTAATTTAGTTGTGATTAGACGTCGTACGTAAACCTCACAACCCCAAATTTTCATAAAAGATAATTTAGGACTCTTCCCAGTCCATATCTCATATGGTGTCTTTTCAACAGATTTTGATGGAACTCGGTTTAGTGTGAAAGCCGCTGTCTCTAGAGCATATCCCAAAAGGATGTCGGAAGGTTAGATTGACTTATCATAGATCGTACCATGTCCAACAGTGTACGATTCCTCCTTTCGGAGACACCATTCCATTGTGGTGTTCCAGGTGGAGTGAGTTGTGATACAATACCATAATTTCTAAGATGATCAAGAAAATCCTGGTCTAAGTATTCACCACCTCGATTAGATCGAAGAATCTTAATACTCTTTCCAAGTTGGTTTTGTACTTCATTTTGAAATTCTTTGAACATTTCAAAAGACTCGGACTTATGTCGCATTAAATATACATAACCGAACCTACTGAGATCATCAGTAAATGTAATGAAGTATCTATAACCACCTCTAGCATGTATGTTCATCAGACCACATACATCACTATGTATGATTCCCAATACATCATTTGCTCTCTCACTTTGTCCAACAAAAGGAGCCTTTGTCATCTTTCCAATTAAACAAGCTTCACACGTCCCATATGATTCAAAATCTAATTTGTTCAATAATCCATCTTTATGGAGTTTGGAAATGCGAGTTTCGTTTATATGACCAAGACGACAATGTCAGAGATAGGTTAAATTTGAACTATTCGATTTGACATCCCTTTTATCTATGTTATAAATCGGATTATCCATATTAATAACATAATGTTGGGAACTGAAGATGTGAACAAGTCTTTAATGCTGCTAGTTCAGAGTTTGTACTGCCAGAGGACTTCAAAGATTAATACTGCTAGGTATTACTACTTCTAGTAGAATTAATACTGCTAGTCAAAGTTAGTGCTGCTTGAACAAAGTTAGTACTGCTTAGCTAGTTAGTACTGCTAGAGGTTAGTGTTGCTTAGTAGTTAATGCTGTCAAGACTCAGTTAATGCTTCCAAGTGATTAATGCTGCTTCTGAGATAAACTGAAGATAATGCTGAAGAGATTGCGTTTGAAGATAAACATGGAAAGCTGAAGATAATTATGAAGATTATTCTGAAGATCTTTTTATGTTTAGCAATTATCTTTTATTCAGTATATGTATAGAATTGATAGAATAGTTTAAATTAATTATTCATTCTAAGTTTTTGTTCTAGAGAGAGATTCAACCTCAAGGCATAGTTCCTAATTCTAGAGAAGTAGAATTCGTCTTGAAAGAGACTGTTCTTCAAGATTGAGGTTGTGTGTGTAATCTTGTAATTTCAATCATTCAATACAAGGTTGCAATTTGTTAATCAGTTTACTGTTTGTTTTACTGTTTTATTGAATATCAAAGTGTTATTCCGCAAACTTCTTTGATATTGTTTCTGAGTATTCATAATTCTTGTTGAGAATTCGATCCTGACAAGTGGTATCAAAGCCTGTTCTCTCAGAAACATCTATTCATTCATCATGGAAAACTTTGAAGAATCAAATAGTACTCTGGTCTCTAAGGTTCCAATGCTCAAACCCAGTGAGTTTGACATGTGGAAGATCAGAATCAGGCAATACATTCATCTCACTGACTACTCAATGTGGGACATCATTGAGAATGGCCCTTCTGAAGCAGGAAAAATTGGACCAGATGGGAAAAGACCTCCACCAAAGACAGATGGTGAGAGGAAGATCAGACAGACAAAGATGAAGGCCTTGAGCACTCTGCTCTTGGCCATCCCCAATGAATATCAGCATCAATTTTGCAACTGCACTGATGCTCAGATTCTCTGGAATGCTCTAGAGAAAAGATTTGCCGGAACTAAAAGCATCAAAAGAAATCAAAGGGATGTTCAAAAGCAGCAGTATGAGAACTTCACTTCTTCAAAGAATGAGTCTATGACTCAAACTTTTGATAGGTTCAACAAGCTCATTGGTGAACTGGCTACTGTAGGAGTGAAGATGGAGCAAGATGATATCAACAGGAAGTTCCTCAGATCTCTTGGGGATGAATGGACTATGTACACTGTCTCATATAGACAGAGTGACAATCTGGAAGAGAAGGAACTTGATGATCTGTATAATGATCTAAGAGTTTTTGAAACTGAGGTAGAAACCAAGAAGAAGCCCACTGGATATATTCACAATGCTGCACTTCTATCAGCATCTACTGATACTACTGCTAACCCTGAAGCAGTTAGTGCTGCCAGTGGAGTGAATTCAGAAAAAGGTATTGAAACTGTCTTTGAAGCCTTTTTGTCCAGTCACAGTAACAACTCCTTGATTAATGATGATCTGGAACAACTTCACCCTGATGATCTGGAGGAGATGGACATTAAATGGCAGATGGCCATGTTATCTATGAGGGTGAAGAAGTTTATTAAAAGAACAGGGAGGAACAACTTCTCTCAAAGAAGAGAAGATGGAGCTGGGTTTGACAAGACAAAAGTGGAATGCTATAAGTGCCACATGAAGGGACACTTTGCTAGAGAGTGCAAAAGTGGTGTGCCAAATAACAACCACCAACAAGCTCAGAATGGAGGCTACAATCAAAACAAGAACTCTGCTCAAGCCCTTGTTTCTCAACAAGGAATGGGGTTTGACTGGAGTGGCCAAGCTGAGGAAGCCATTCAGAATCAAGCTCTTATGGAAGAGGTGTCTGATCTCCCCTCTGAGGTAATTTCTAATCTTTGTACTCAATCTTGCATAGACACTGTCAAAAGGTACAGGGATCACAACCAAAACATGTGTGATGACCTCAAAAGATTAGAAAAGGACATAAGAGATTATGTGTTGATAGTAGAGAGGTTTGAAGAACAAATCAAAGGCTTTCAAGCCAATGAACTTCAACACTCTTATGACACAAACTACTGGAAGTGGGAAAAGAATGAGTTAGAGACCAAACTGTCTAAGTCCAAAGAAGAGAATGATAGGTTGAAAGAAGAACTAGCTAAGGTTAAGCTTGACATAGAAAAGTTTTCATATGCTTCAAAATCAATGGATTCTCTTCTAAAGGCTCAGATTCATGATAAGATGAAGTCTGGTATTGGATACAACAATACACCCCCTCCTTACAACAACAACTATATCTCTCCTACTTCAGACTTGTTAGAGACCAAGGAGAAAAAGGACTTGTCTGAGGAAGCCTTTAAGATAGATCCTTTGGATGAGGTAGTTGTTAAGGATATGACTGAGAAAGAAGCCAGTAAGAATAGGAACAATGCTGTGAGTAAAGAGATACCCTTAGAAAACAACATTGTTACCAATGAGGGTGGTGGAAGGATCTGGGTCAAGTCTAAAGAGATAGAGAAGACCAAAGGAAAGGATAACAAGGTCCATTAAAAACAAACCACTGTTGTGAATCCTGGACCTTGTAAACAGTGTGCTTGCAATAAATCTGAGAGCCTAAATTATGGTATAAAAAGAGGTAATCAAAGAAACTGGAATAATCAATGGGCTCAGAAACAAGGAGTTGATCTGAGTAAAATCATCAGACCAAAACCTTGTTTCATATGTGGTAAGTTGAACCATTTGGCTAAGCACTGTTTCTTTAACCCTATCAACCAACAGATGAACTTTCAAAGATTTGTGCTAAAACCTGTTGGTTATAGGAAGACTGGAAGGAAACATGTGGTTAAGAAATCTGTTGAAACCAAAGGCCCCATGAAGAAAAAGATTTTGAAAGAAAGTATTAAAATGTGGGTGCCTAGAAGCACTAAAACTGTTAGTACTGCTACATCAAATAGTACTGCTGACAGGGATAGTGCTGCTAATAGCAATACTGCTGCTACCAGTGTTAGTACTGCTGAGATTTTTAATGCTTCTAACACTGTTACTACTTCTTCAAAGGTTACTACTGCTAATACAGTTACTGCTGCTAACACAGTTACTACTTCCAACAAGGTTAGTACTTCTAAGCATGCAAATGCTGCTAATGCAGTTAGTACTTCTAAAACCAGTACTGCTTCTAGCAAATGTGTTTCCAAACCCATTATTGTGACAAAGTACTCCAGAAATGAGGAGTCAAAGTTTAAAAATCTTGTCAAGAAGGAATGCAAATATTTTGATGAGAAAGGGGTACCCAAGACCACTTTGGCTTGGGTTCCTAGTCAATACTAACTGAGTTATCTTATGTGTAGGGCAACCAACAGCTCTAGGGGAAGAGCATATGGCATGTTGATAGTGGTTGCTCTAGGCACATGACAGGCAACATGTCATGCCTTCAGGATTTCAAGCACATCAATGGAGGACATGTTGCATTTGGAGATAATCTTACAGGTGGAAAAATAAGTGGAAAAGGTAATGTTACAAAAGGTAAGATGACATTTGAGGATGTCTACTATGTTGATCAGTTAAAGTACAACCTGTTAAGTGTATCCCAGGTTTGTTCAGGCAGTTATTACTAATGAATTGACGGATATACCTCACTTTGATGGGGTATATGTACCTAAACCTCCTAAAGGCAAGGTTTTCTCAAACATGAGAAGATCTGCTAGGGACTCGAAAGGAGTTGACACCCCATTGTTCTCAACAATGATGGTGGTGTCCCAACCACAAGAAGGTATGGCAGCAGGGTCAAGGCCCCCATTAGACAATCCCACTGCTAGCCAATCCCAGCCTTCCCACTCTATATCTATTCCCCAGTCTCTACTTCAAAAGCCCACTTCTCCAATTACCCAAACTTACAAAAGGAAACAGGTAAAGAAGGCTCCTTCCCTTCTTGTACCTTCACCCACTAAGCCTCAAAGCCCTCTATTGGAGCATTCTCCAATAGAGAATATCCAAAGGGAAACCAATAGGGTGTCTCCCAACCCTGAGGAGGTGCTCTCTAAGGAGATGGAAGAGCATATGGGTGAGAAGGCTGCCACTACTTCTGCTAGCACAGAGAAGGACAGTGGTAACATCTCTAAGACCTTCCCCATGGCAACTTTGGGTGAGAAATCAACCAAAGGACCCCGGTGCCAAGAAACCAAGGGGGTAGTTGGTGCTTCTGCTAGGCAGAAGGCCACTACTAAAAGATCCAAGGATCCCTCAAGGATGGGCAAAACATCCAAAAAGGGTGAGGACAGAACTGAAACTGATGAATTGATGGCAACACATTCCAAGGATCCTTCAAGGGTGGGTAAAACACCTAAAGAAGGTGAGGATAGATATACTTACTGGGAATTGATTGAAGCATTAGCCAACATTAATGTTGATGTGGTTAATCAAGGAAAGGAAATCAAAGAATTGCAGCAAGTGGTCATCTCCCAACAAGAGCAGATTTCAAAACTCAAGCAATTGGTGGGAAAACTTATTGCCAAGAAAAGACGAAAGCAGTTTGTTTTAAGGAGGAGAAAGGGGGCAAACAAAAAGGAGGAGGAGAATGCTTCCAAAAAGGGGGAGAATTCAAGCACAGAACAGATAGATCAACAGATTGAGGGGGAGTTTGTTGAAGAAAAGAAAGCAGCAGAAACAACACCAGTAGCAGTAACAACCCCAGAAGCAGAAACTGTTACTACTGCTGAGCCAAAACAAGCAGCATAAACTGTTAGTGTTGCTGAAACTTCACAAGCAGCAGTAACAGAGTTAACACCAACAGAGATTGAAGTAGCAGAAATGCTTGTCAAAGCAAAGAATGACACTCCCAAAGCAAAGGGAGTGGTCATAAATGAAGGGGGAGCAAAAAGAACAGAAAAGAAAGACATGGCTGAAGATGCAAAAAGAAAAGGGAAAGAGAAGATGATAGAAGCTGATCAACCAACTAAAAAGCAAAAGATGGTTGAGTCAGATGAAGCCTTAGCCAAGAAACTGCAAGAAGAGTTAGATCAAGCAGAAAAGGAGCAAGTTGAAAAAGACAGAGAAATAGCCAGAGCACTTGCAAATGAATTAAATGAAGCATTCCAGAAAGGGTTGGAAACAGAGAAGGCAAAGCAAAGAGCAATAAGCTTGAGAAAGGCTATGATGGCCAGAACAAGTGCTAAGAAGAGAAGACCTTCACAAACTTACCTTGCAACTCAGGAAAGAAACAAGATGATAACTTTCTTGAGGAGTGCAATTGGTGTGAAGAAAGAAATGTTCATCAAGATGACTTTTGATCAAGTCAAGGACTTATATGAGAAAGAAATGGGAAAACTGCAGAGCAATGAAAAGGCTAGAGTGGAGTTTGAAAAGAAAGCCAAGGAGAGTCATGATGTGAATATTAATCAACCCTTCCCTGAAAGTGAAGAGGGAACTCCAACCAAAGAAAAGGCATAGATAAAGGCAGAAAAGAAGAAGGAATCTACTATAGGGAAAAGCCAAAGGATTCTGAAGAGAATTAAGATGATGGCCAAAAGAAAGAAGATTGTAAAGAAGCCTAGAGTAGAAGAAGAGAAAAAGGTTGCTGAAGAAGAAGAGGCACCTAAGAATGAAGAAAAGAAAGCTGAATCTCAGGAAGTATCACAGAGTTCAGATGTAAACATGTACATGGTGGTAATGGACAAAATTCCAAAGCCTATCTCAGCTGAACCTGTTGGATTCAAACCTCCTGAAGTTATCCACTGGGATACTATGGAAGTGGATGGCAAGGAATATATCAGATTGAAAAGAAAGGATGAGAAGTACTATGTGTTTGCTACATGGAACAAAATTGTCAGAGAATGTTCAAGATCTGATTTGGAAGAAATGTTTGAAGTTGGTATGAAGATACATGCAGATCAGTTGAAAGCTCCAGGGTTACCAATTGTGAAGCTAGTTATGGAGTATTTATGCATGTTGTTCAATCCAGAAGCAGTAAAGCATTTAATCATGGATGTATTTGAAGCTTTTAGAGGATGGACTTTATATGAAAGGAGTGGAGTCTATGAATTAGACTTGGATACTTTTCACATGGAGTATTACTTGGTGGATAGGGTCTACAACCACACAAGTCTGAAGCTTCATGCCATGCTAAATAAGAAGCTGGATTGTGCACCAAATTCAGAAATGGCAAAGTACCTAATTCAGAGAACTATCAATCAGAGTATGGGATTGGATCCTAACATTGGAGTAGATCAATGAAGGTTTTGGAAGCATTTGAAGAACTTGACTTTTAGAACTTGACTTCTCTTTCTAAAAGTCAAGTTAGGGGGAGATTGTTGGGAACTGAAGATGTGAACAAGTCTTTAATGCTGCTAGTTCAGAGTTTGTACTGCCAGAGGACTTCAAAGATTAATACTGCTAGGTATTACTACTTCTAGTAGAATTAATACTGCTAGTCAAAGTTAGTGCTGCTTGAACAAAGTTAGTACTGCTTAGCTAGTTAGTATTGCTAGAGGTTAGTGTTGCTTAGTAGTTAATGCTGTCAAGACTCAGTTAATGCTTCCAAGTGATTAATGCTGCTTCTGAGATAAACTGAAGATAATGCTGAAGAGATTGCGTTTGAAGATAAACATGGAAAGCTGAAGATAATTATGAAGATTATTCTGAAGATCTTTTTATGTTTAGCAATTATCTTTTATTCAGTATATGTATAGAATTGATAGAATAGTTTAAATTAATTATTCATTCTAAGTTTTTGTTCTAGAGAGAGATTCAACCTCAAGGCATAGTTCCTAATTCTAGAGAAGTAGAATTCGTCTTGAAAGAGCCTGTTCTTCAAGATTGAGGTTGTGTGTGTAATCTTGTAATTTCAATCATTCAATACAAGGTTGCAATTTGTTAATCAGTTTAGTGTTTGTTTTACTGTTTTATTGAATATCAAAGTGTTATTCCGCAAACTTCTTTGATATTGTTTCTGAGTATTCATAATTCTTGTTGAGAATTCGATCCTGACACATAAAGACCATTAATCAAACTTGCGTTACCATAATATATATTACCAAAAGAGAATGAACAACATTTGTTTCCAATACTGAAGGTAAAACCTTTCTTGTCCAAACAAGATACAGAAATCAAATTTCTAGAAATAGATGGTACACAATAACAATCATCAAGTTCAAATAATAATCCGGTCGGTAAAGTTAACAAAATAGATCCTACGACTGTAGCAACAACCTTTGCCCCATTTCCAACACGCAGATCAACTTCACCTTTAATCAACCTTCTAGTCCTTTTGAGTTCCTGCACATTTCTACAAATATGAGAACCACATCCAGTATCTAATACCCATGATATATAAGAAGTAGAAAGATTAGCTTCTATCACATAGATACTTGAAGTGGAAGTTACACTTCCTTTCTTCTTTTCCTGAAGGTAGAGAGGACAGTTCCTCTTCCAATGCCCGGGTTTGTTGCAATGAAAACACTCACCCTCCTTAGGTACAGTTACCTTAGGTTTCTTAATGCCTCCTTTTGGCTTCAAAGATTTAGAAGTGGGTTTGGCAATGGACTTTCCTTTGCCTTTCCCTTTCTTGTCTTTACGGACCATCAAAATGGTGGACTTGTTCTTTGCAAGCTCTTGCTCGGCTGTTCGTAACATATTGAGCAATTCTGGAAGGGATTTGTCAAAGTCATGCATGTTGTAGTTCATCACGAATTGACTGTAGCTATTTGGCAACGATTGCAAAACTACATCAATGGCCAACTCCTTTCGTAAAGAAAAACCTAGTCCTTCAAGACGCTCAATATGCCCAATCATTTTAAGCATATGAGTGCCAACAGGACTACCTTCAGACATTCTATAACGGAACAGTTCCTTGGATGTTTCGTACCTCTCATGTCTAGCTTGCTCTTGGAATAGCAATTTTAGGTGTTCGATGATATCGAACGCCCCCATGTTTTCATGTTGCTTCTGAAGCTCAGGTTCCATGGTTATTAGCATTAGACATGAGACGTCCAAAGCATCTTCATCATGTTTTTTAAAAGTGTCCCTTTCAGTTCTAGGAGCACTAGAATTAGGTTCTTCAGGGATTTGTTGCTCCAAGACATACAGTTTCTTTTCAGCTTTGAGGACAATTCTCAAATTACGATACCAGTTGATGAAATTTGTTCCATTTAGTTTTTCTTTCTCAAGAATCGATCGCAAAGTGTTTTTGTTTCCATTGTTGGTTTGTGCCATTGGTAATCTACAATAGAAAAGCAGAGTTCTTAGTGTCATGAAATTTTATTGTTTAATAAGGACTTTCATCAAACAAGCTCCCACCGTTTTAATCAAAACAACAACCCTCTTTTATTGTTTCGGAAAACGTCATAAGCTTTCTAGCGGGCCAAGATCCATATTCTCATTATCGATCAATTTAACTTTAGCTAACTGATCAACCAATAATGTTTTAGGTAAGCAACAATATTGCTAATTACATCTCTATGTAACTCTTGGATAGTTAGGTGAATAACTTTTATTTAAATTCATCATATGAATGTTCCCAACACATGCCTCCAAATCCCCAATCCTATTAGGCTTAATTTGGTTAAGTCCGACCCAAAATGGCTTGTAGGAATCCTATGCTTACCTTATCTTACTAAGATTAAAGAGAGTACCCAACTTTAGCATGATCCGCCCTCAATGATCAAAGTCTTGACAAGTGCCATGTTTGGAAGGCATCTTAAACTTAATATTTTGGTGAGGGATTTTAGTTAGTTTGATCTTACCATTCTTTCTTTTGTAATAGATCGTTTCCTCATAGTTTGATTTAACCGGAATCCAGATTGGAGGAGGATCACGAGGATCACTTAAATACCTTCCTTTCTTTGGCGGTTTAGGCCTTTGTGACAAAACCGGTTGAAATCTTACTTTGATGTACTAAGAGCTTATCACTCAAGATCGACGGTCCACTTTATATCTTATATAAATATCAATTTTTATTTTATCAAAACTCATTTTGATTTGTAAAACTCCTTTTACGTATATATTTTAAAATCATATTTGTTTTAAAATGTTGTAACAAATATCACATACATACAACCACACATAATATATCATAATATATAAAGCGTAAAATAAAGCATAAAAATAAATGTGAGATGGTTATAGCCCCCCTATGCGATATTCATAGAGCCAAGTATGTATATCATTACATAAAATAAATTCTTATGGTTCTAAGTCTTCTCATCTTCATCACTTCATAACGCCTCCATCTCTTGCTTTCTTTTATACAAAATATTTTACATTTCAAACAAAGAAACCTCGAGTTACATTCGAGGGGATTGGATGAGAGGAGAATGTAAAAGAGAGTATATAGAGAAAGGCACGACATGCAAGTCGTATTTACCAAATATAATATATCCATGACTAAGGGCTATAACCATTCACCAAGCAAATCACATTATACATATTCAATCACATTGAAACATAAAGCTGATTTGCAATACCACCGTATAAAATTAATACAAAATTCATACGATATTGAAAAAGGGTGATTCAAAATTCTTTGGAAAACTAACAAAAAGATACACATCTTTTATGTTTTAGGATTTCAATGATCTAGAACCCTTATGGGTCGAAAATCAAGTCAAACCCGAAGTGGGTTCGATTTTCGGACAACATTGCGACACTGTCGTAAAAAATTCATACGAAGTCGAAATGATGCGATTCAAAAGCCTGTGGAAACCTAACAGAAAGCTACACGTTTTTCATGTTTTAAGTTTTCTCAGATTCAGAATATTTCTGGGACGAAAAAACCAAAATGTAACACCCCAAATTTTAGAGCTTGGTATTTGATATTATCATGTTATGAATTATCATGTTTTGGGATTTAAGTGTATCGGGGGTCTCGATCAGTTTTGGTCCTCGCGAGTTGAAAATCAGAACTGGTAAATTTTGGGTCAGTCGGGCCTTTCTCGGCGATAGTGCCCGCGATAGTGACATGGTCACAATCGCGAGGGCACAATCGCCCAACTTGTACCGCGAGGTGGGGAGTCCTCGCGATTATGCCCGCGATAGTGACATAGGTCACGATCGCCAGGGCACAATCGCCCCATCTGTACCGCGGGGTGGGGAACCCTCGCGACATTGCCCGCGATAGTGACGGATGTCACAATCGCTGGGGCACAATCGCCGTCGGGCAACAGGGGTATAAATACCTCATTTACGGGATTTCTTCATTTAGGGTTGATTTTGGGAGCTGATAGAGGGTTTCTCTCCAGCGATTTTGGTAAGGTTTCTACCCTAACTTCAACCATATCATTTAATGATCCTATGGTGGTTTTAATGGTGGAATAAATGCTTCCTTAGGTGTGATTTTGGAAGGATTGTAGCTTGTAACCACTTCTCAAGTCTCCAACTTCCCACCTACCACTTTAGGGTTTGATTTCTTGTGAGAGATCACCAAGGTGAGTGTTCCTTGACTCTTCCATTCTCATACATGTCTGATAATGTGTTGGTAATTATGTGCATTTTAGTTATTCGCTTACTTGTTCATGTGGAGGTAACCTCAAGCTCTATTTTGGGGGTAAAATGCAAATGGAGAGTATTAAATATGCTATTTGGCCAAGTTATGTAGTAATGGCCAAGTAGAAGTAATGAGTTGTATGTTTGATCGTTAAATGGGAATTGATATCGATCTTAAGTCTCGACTTGAGTTGCCACATATGAATAGACTAAAGACTCGGTTTGAGTTGAGGTCAAGTATAGACTAAAGACTCGGTTTGAGTTGAGGTCAAGTATAGACTAAAGACTCGGTTTGAGTTGAGGTCAAGTATAGACTAAAGACCCGGTTTGGGTTGAGGTCATAAATAGACTAAAGACTCGGTTTGAGTTGAGGTCAGTAATAGACTAAAGATCCGGTTTGGGTTGAGGTCATAAGCAGGCTAAAGATCC
Organism: Arctium lappa; assembly: GCA_023525745.1. Lineage (NCBI taxonomy): Eukaryota > Viridiplantae > Streptophyta > Magnoliopsida > Asterales > Asteraceae > Arctium > Arctium lappa. The sequence continues at coordinate 10,357,808 of CM042056.1, read as the reverse complement.
GGTTTGGGTTGAGTGCCAATTAGCTAAAGATCTTGTTTGGGTTGATGCTAGTCAAGATTTAATGACTTGGGAAAACATTATAAATTGCGTTGATGATATTGTTTGTTGCATATTGATTAATGTCAGGTGAAGCACATTGGTAGAGCGCCGTGAAAATTATAATGATCTCGTATTGTGATCTCTTTTTATGATTTAATTTCATTTATGTGTTCTCACTAGGCCTTAGCCTAACACTTGTTTCTTTGGTTGTCATGTATGACAGGAAACTCTAGTGGCGGGCATCTACGGGAATGAGGGGTCGATCGAGCGATCGAGAGCGGTCATTTTGAAAGATCTAGAGACCGGCATTTTTGGTGCTTAGTCACTAGTTTGTGGAGGATAGCGACACCCGATTGTAATCTGATAGGGAAATCTAGATTATTTAGGTTGTCGTAACTTTATGCCTCATTTAGTGAACTTGTATTCCTTATATTTTATTCCCCTCTTTGGGTTGATACTTTGGGATGCCTTGACGGATTTTGTACTACAGGTTTCACCAATTTACAGTCGTCATATTGCCAAAATTTTAAGTTTTAAATCACACCAATTTTAGGGTGTTATACAAAACATTTACGAAACAAAAATATACAACAGCAAAACAGTTTTGAAAAATGCATGCATGTCACCAAAAACCGATCTAGAGGTTCGTAAGTAGCTCTGATACCACTGTAGGGTTACGGGATCTCAAGCACAGCGGAAAATAAAACCGTAACCCTCCAATGACCCATACGAACCGGAATAAATCGGGTGTTTCGAAATTATACCTCACAGTTAACGAGGCTTTGAATCACAGCAACAAAGCAAGCTTGATGCCTCCACGATATCCACGCGAACAATCCGAATCCTTTGCCTTCTCGTGATGCTAGTCACGGTTTCAAAACTTAGAAAGGAAATGGAGCATATAGTTGTAGGTGATTTTAGAGAGATTTGCAAGAACAACAATTGCATACAATGTCATACATTATATATGGTGATGGAAGTATGGCCTAAAGAAATCACCATCATCTCCACACCTTACTTGAGTGTAAGAGTGGCCATGCACCATCACTTTCTTACATAACCATACCTAGTCAACTTTATTTATGTCCAACATAAATAATATCTAGTTTTATTTAATCAGATTAAATCAATACAAATCAGATATAATAACTAAACGTTTTAACTATTAAAACTCCTTATTCGAATATGTTCAAAGCGTGTGACTCAATGGGTTCTCAACATGTTGGTAATAATTATAAATCTCATATTTATATTTATAAACGATGAGCGGTATTTAGCAATACATCATCGTTACCCAAATGACGAGAATTGGTGATATAACAAATTATCGTTTTGTAGTCAATTTTAGTTTACACATTTAATTCCTTTGTCCTTGATGTCTAGATTGAACACGAGACATTAAATGTGTCATTCTCGTTATGTTCAATCTCTAGTTTCTTGATTCCCTAATATACTAAAAAAACAGATCATGATATCTCATATCAATTATCCGAGCATGCATGCATTTCCTTAGTATATATATTTATCAACGGGCCCAGAGACATCACTCCCGTCATAAAGGAGGGACAAATCCTATCTCGATATATGCTAGTTATACCATGTGATTTATAACATACCCAACAATAATTTTGTCACCCAGTTACGGAATGATTAGAACAAATGTCAAAATATATTACTCACACATAGCAAACTCCATATTTCTCAAGTCAAAGAATTACATGTACATTGACCACATGAGAAACACTTATGACACTCACATGACATCCAATGAAGTATTCTCATAGCGAGTCACGTCCGATACACAAAATCTCCATTTTGTACCCATATGCAGATTCAATATCTCTATATGAATCCCTACATATGCTAGTCATTATCATATTACTTCAACCTTAAAACCCAAAATAATATTTAACTAGGGACATTTAGAATACATTATTCTAAGGTTATTTATTATGAATAATTAAAACACAAAATATAACATATACATAATAAATTGGGCAATGCCTTTTATTTATTTATTTATTAATTTCATGAAACAAAACTCAAAATTACAATCATCGTATGATTAGCTTTTGGGCATTCACTAACATCACCAACTCAATCTTTCACAGTTATTGCTAGAGGTTGGGTGTATCAACCAATGGTGCAAGATTTGAGCATTAAATCTCCATCTCCATTGTCATCTTCTCCAAAGGGTTTTAAGCTAGGGTTTTGGGTTTCTTCAAAAACCCACTTGGTGAGTTCATACTACCATTTTACTAAACCTTATACATGTCAAAACATATATTTTAAACTCATATATATCTCCTTGATTTTGGGTTCATATTTATTGCATTTTGACCTAACTTGAGTTTTGGGAGATTTTAGGGTTTTTGCTATATTTTGCTAAAAGAAAAGGTTGCATTTTATATGTAGTAAAACATAGTACTACTTGCACATTTTGGTGAGGTACTTGAAAGAATGCATAAGATCCCATTTTAATATTTTCATTCTTATCAACAGTTAAACTTGGAAATGCATTTTGGAAATAAATGTTATTGGAGGCTATATGTTTAGCTTTGGTTAGTCACAAATGAAATTGTGACAAGTCTAGACTATTACTAGTGGATCCATAGGTATTGAGTCGGCTAAATTTTGGGATGTTATTCCCCTTGTAGCTAGTTGAGACATTTGATCATCGGGAGCCATTTGGTACGGTTATGTGAGACTGGTTACTAGCCATGGATCATAGTGTAATTCTAGTGAACGAGTATGACTCGGATTCCTCGGGGGCCCTCCCTCACATCGTAGTACGGACCGGTGTTGTTCGTGGCCATGGATTCCGAGGGTTTATCTCATAACTCAGATTGTGGCCTACTTTTGTGTTCCGCTACAATCCTTGGTAAATCGGTTACCCCTTGTCATCGTAAGATGAATTTTGGATCGAAAGGCCCTTTCGTGGCAAATATTTCAATTGTAAACTCTTTTGTCTTGAAAAGATTTCCTTTCGTTACATTGTCAATGTTTATGTAAATTATAAATTGCACGTTCTCACTAGGCTTTAAGCCTAACACTTTTTCTCAAATGATATGTATAACAAGTTCCTTTAGCGGTGGGGTGCCAAGGGCTTGAGTGACGAGCATGGTCTTGAGGCATTTTTGAGATGATTAGTATTTGATGTTGGGCATTGATTAAGTCCCTTTATTTTGGTGATTTGGGTTGACAACTGATAACTCTCATTTTGAGCGTTATTTACATGTCATTTGTGTGGGTTTTTCTTTCATTTTAGTTGTGTTTCCTTTTTATTTGTTTGTCTTTCTTCCTTTGTTTTTATGGTTAAACGCATCATTTTTGGGTTAAAACGTTACTGTTCCGCAGTGGGCACAGTCTGCCCACTGTGGGCACCCGAGGATAAATACGGTATTGGCTACGTATTTGTATTATGGGGGTATTGCAGAAATAAAGGATGAAAATTAGCTGGAAATTAGAAGATGGATGCTAGTTGGAAGAATTTTGCTAATCATTGTACTCTTTTACCCAATGGTTATTATCCTTTAGCTTTTGGGTATTACCCATTGGGTAAAAGCTTTTTTTTCCTTATAAATAGGTAGGTTTGTTAGCATTTGAAGGGAACAACCAACCAAGCTCCACAATGTAGAACTTATAGTTTTATTTACATCTTTTTAGTTGTAGTTTAATTTATAGTCTTTTACTTTCTTGCATTTAATTTCCGTCTAACTTTGTAGTTTTATTTCTCTCTTTATTTAATGCAAGTAGTTTGCAAGTATTACTTTTCTTACATTATGTCTTTTATTTTTATTATGAGCTAACCATCTTTTGGGTGTAGGTGTGAGCCGACTTGAGACTAGTAGGCGACACTTAGGTGTTGCCATTATTGCTAGCTCTTAAGCTTGGTCACTTGAGTCGAGACTTAAACTCAACGCGGATAAGCTGATCACTTTGAAGTGTTAATATTAGATCTTGACCTCGAGAGGGGCAGATTTGAAATACGGCTTAAGGGATGCACAAGGATTTGAGAGAGTCTTTGATAACTATGTAGAGATACGGGTTTTGCATGATTTTTTACGGTTCAAACGTCGGAGGAGATTTATATCACAAAGAGATTTGGGTGTAAATCTCCGTACCGGTAGAACTTGATTTATTTCAACGTAGTTAAATCGGCAATATTAAGAGTTGGTAACGATTGACACTTTATAGTCATTTTGTAAGACCGGTCTTTAAAAATCCACTTTCGAGAGATCGGACTTTTTATAGACACTTCGTGCTACAAAGTAACTAACCATTTTGTTGGGTCATCTAAGATTTAAAGATAACCTCTCCTTGGTATGTATTGATGATTGAATCTTGTATTTTGATTTATGGTTCTTTGTAATAGCTTAGTTAGTTTAACAGATCGGTGAGTCGAAGATAAACCGAATTCAACATGAAGGAAGTCTACAATGCGGATTGAGATGGACTTCAAAAGTGAACTAAGCATAATCTGCCGACTTCCTTTCGGCAGATCATACCCTTGCCGATATCTATATTGGCAACTATTGTCCTTGCCGATTCTCAGTTCGGCATTCATCCCCTCTATGCCGAGTTCCTCCTTCGGCACATAACTAAGTTACCGAATCTCTTTTTCGGTAACTTTCCTCGTATAGATTGCTTCTTTATCTAGTACGAGCATTTATGTTAAATCCTCATGATTTGACATACTTCCTCTTTCCCAATGTTCTTCTGACAATGGGAATGGAAGCTTCTTTCTTTTTCAAATCAAAACAATGTTTCTCTATTTCTACTCCTCTACAGATGCTGCATATGGATCTTTGTGGGCCTGTCAGCACACCTAGCCTAGGTGGAAAAAGGTACATTCTTGTAATTATTGATGAATACACACGTTACACTTGGGTACTCTTTCTCAGGTACAAAAGTGATACACCTGAAGAAATCATCAACTTTATCAAGAAATCTGAAGTTCTCAACGGTCAATTAGTCAGATCTATCAGAAGTGACAATGGAACCAAATTCAGAAATGCTACTTTAGATGCCTTTCTGTGTGACAAAGGTATTTCTCAAAACTTTGCAGTAGTAAGATCTCCACAACAAAATGGTGTTGTGGAAAGAAAGAATCGTACGCTATGTGAAGCTGCAAGATCCATGCTAAGTGAATCAAATCTTCCAACCTATTTTTGGGCTGAAGCTGTCAATACAGCATGTTTCACTCAAAATCGATCTATCATTGTAAAAAGGCACAACAAGACTTCTTATGAAGTCTTCTATGGCCGAAAACCAAACATTGGGTTTCTTCATGTTTTCGGCTGCCTGTGCTTTATCTTGAATGATCGAGAGCATCTTGGGAAATTTGATCCCAAAGCTGATGAAGGTATATTTGTGGGTTATTCTCTCTCCTCTAAAGCCTACAGAGTATATAATCTAAGAAGAAAATGTATTGATGAGTCAATACATGTGAAGTTTGATGATCACAAGACATCGTCTCTATCTTGTGATGACACTGAACTTCATGAATGGATTATTTCCTGTGTTGGAGACAAATATCCAACTACTCTAAATTCAGGACCTCCTTATGTACCATTCTCAATGTCTTCCTCTTCCCTACATCATAGTTCGGCAGCTCCCTCCCTTGCTACCGAACCCATTGCTTCTACCGAACCCACATCTCCCACCAAATCTACCTTACATTCTTCACTTATTCAACACTTGCAACCTATATTCACCGATCCTTCACCTTCGAACACTTTTCCAGCACCTCTTCCCCCAGCTTTAAAATGGACCAAAGATCATCCGATAAATCAAATTATCGGAGATCAGCAAGCAGGTGTCCAAACTAGAAGAGGTATTGGAAATATCTGTCTCTATGTGAATTTTCTATCTGTTATCGAACCCAAGAAAATTGAAGAAGCTCTAGTAGATTCTTGTTGGGTCACTGCCATGCAAGAAGAGTTGTCTCAATTTGAGAGAAACAAAGTCTGGAGACTTGTGCCAAGACCTTTCAGTAAAACCATTATAGGTACTAAGTGGGTTTTCCGAAACAAAATGGACGAAGTTGGTACTATAATCCAGAATAAAGCCAGGCTTGTTGCTCAAGGATATAGGCAGGAGGAAGGTATTGATTATGATGAAACCTTTGCTCCTGTTGCTAGACTTGAGGCAATAAGAATCTTTCTTGCTCATGCTGCTCACAAAAACTTCCGGGTCTTTCAAATGGATGTTAAGAGTGCATTTCTCAATGGAGAACTTGCTGAAGAAGTCTATGTGAAACAACCACCTGGTTTTGAAGATCCCGCACATCCGTACCATGTGTTCAGACTTGACAAAGCTCTCTATGGTCTGAAACAAGCTCCTCGTGCTTGGTATGACACCTTGTCTGACTTTCTTCTATCCAACCGATATACCAGAGGTAAAATTGATAATACTCTTTTTCTCAAGAAAACAAGAGGTAATATCATTCTTGTTCAAATCTATGTGGATGATATCATTTTCGGTGCCACTGATGAAAATCTTTGTCAGGAGTTTGCCTCTCTCATGAAAAGTAAATATGAGATGAGCATGATGGGTGAACTTACTTTCTTTCTTGGTCTTCAAATTAAACAATCCTCTGAAGGTATTTTTATTTATCAGAATAAATATATTCGTGATCTTTTGAAAAAGTTTGATTTTGAAAACTGTTCTCCCATGAAAACTCCAATGGCACCACCTCTAAAGATTCATGCAGATTCCACCGACAAGTCGGTAGATATCACGAATTATAGAGGAATGATAGGGTCTCTTCTTTATCTTACTGCTAGTAGACCTGACATCATGTATGCTACGTGTCTTTGTGCACGTTATCAAGCCAACCCCAAGGAATCTCACTTAGTGGCTGTGAAACGTATTTTTCGGTACCTAAAAGGTACCATGAATCTGGGTCTTTGGTATCCCAAGGACTCAGGTTTTGATCTAATTGTCTATTCAGATTCTGACTTTGCAGGGTCTAAGGTTGACAAAAAAAGTACAACTGGCAGCTGTCAATTACTAGGTGGAAACTTAGTCAGTTGGTCCAGTAAGAAGCAAAATTCGGTATCCACCTCCACTGCCGAAGCCGAATATGTTGCTGCTGGAAGTTGCTGTGCTCAAATTTTGTGGATGAAAAACCAACTACAAGATTATGCCAAAGTTTATTCTCATGTACCGATTCTATGTGACAATTCTAGTGCCATAGCCATTGCCAACAATCCAGTGCTGCATTCCAAATCTAAACACATTGATATTCGGTATCACTTTATAAGAGATCATATCTCTAAAGGTGATATTGAACTTCATTTCATTCCTACAGATCTTCAACTTGCAGACCTATTTACAAAACCACTGGATGAGGCACGTTTCAACTTCCTTGTGGGATCCTTAGGTATGTTAAATTTATCGTAAAAAAAAAATTTGATTGACGGTACCTCCTTTACCGAAGATTTCCTTTCGGCAACAAATATTGGACCATGTTGTTACCGACGGGTCTTCACATTTTGGTCCTCACACATACCGACTTCAATCTTTTTGGTATCTATTTTTTCAATCTTCGGTATCTTTCTTTTCGGTCCCTATCTTTTCAATCTTCGGTATCTTTCTTTTCGGTACCTATCTTTTCAATCTTCGGTATCTTTCCTATTCGAATTCATCTACTGAAATATCTTTCATATTTCGGTACCTATTCATTTCGGTAGCTCTTTCCTTCGGTATGTTGTATGAGGTGTCATCCTTATCTACATCACACATACCGACTATCATCGGCACCATCTCTTTACCCTATGCAAATTTGACACGTGGCATCTCAGGGTACGTGCGTCAGTTGATGGGACGTCCATGACCTGACATTCAGCCGTTTTTCGCCTGTTCCACTTCCCAATTACGCACGTTTGCGTCACAACATCATTACATTTTTGGCTTTTGAATTCCCACATACGCACGTTTTTCCCTCTCCCTTTTTAAACCTATATATACTTTTTCTCTCTTCCTTTTTATTCTTTATCTGTTTTCTCTTCTTCTTCAACAAGACACACTAACCTGCACCTTCTTCTTCAATGACATCCTCCAAATCAACTAAGGCTTCCAAGGATACTCCTCTCACTCGTGAATCTCTCACTTTCCCTGCTTGCAACCAAGTTGCTCGTCTCTCTGCGGATGCTGATCACCCAGAGTTCAACCAAGTCTCCATCTTTCTCCAAAGATCTCCAATCTGCCATGCTCTCACTTCCTCCACCAAGATGAGCAAAATGCTCCTTGGTAACTTTTGGTTGACATGTAAGTATGACTCTACTACTCACCAGGTGTCTGCTTCCGTTCTATCCTCTGAAGAGCACCCCGATCTCTCTTTTTGGGGTGGATGATATTCGCTCGGTTCTCCAAATACCAGAGTTTAATGTATATGCTCCATTCCCTACTCATCAAGAGCATGATGAAGTTGTTGCCGCTCTCCAGTATGTGCACGAAGGCAAAACCAAGGGTTTCGACACTCTCCTTCGAAAGAATATGGGTGCCCTATGGAACTACTTCTTTTCTCACCTCCTTTACTGTCTTTCCCACAAAACTTCGGGATGGGATCAATCTCCGGCGGCTATCACTCGTCTTGCTCATGCCCTTATTTTTATGAGGAGGGACTTTGCTCAAGTATTCTTCGACTTCTTGATCACCGCCATCTCTCCTCCCAGAAATCACAATGTGGCTCTTCCTCGCTTCATCTCTCTCATCATCAACCACAAGCTTTTTGCACAACTAAGTGCCGATGCTGCTCTTCCGGAGCCAATGATCAAGTTTGACTTGCCCATTTCACAAATCAGCAAGCAAACGATATTCAAGCAAACCAAGCCTACCGACTCTCCGCTCACCACAGGTATGCTTTCTTTCATCTCTTCTCCCAATCCGATTTGGGGAACGCTTGCCGAAGGTGAATCCAAAAGGCCTTCATCTTCTCCCAAGCCATCCAAATCGGTGGTCCCTTCTCCCCCAAAACCTTCCCGAGCTAAGAAGGTGGCTATTAAAAAGAAAAAGGCCACCGGAAACGTCGCACGTGCTCTCATGACTCTGCCACCGACGAATCCTTCGGTGGCTACCCCAGTCATAACCCCTTCTATTTCTGTTAAGCGACGGAGCTCAAAATCCCCTCCTAAGTCTCGTTCTAAGAAACTTAGGAAACCTTCGGCCGAGACTAACACTCCATCTACCGATTCTCAACAATCGGAAGATGTTGAACTTTCCCCTCCAGGGCCACGGGGATCCGTTAAACCCACTCCCAGCTCCTCCAAACCTTCTCCACAAGATTTGGATGTACAAAAGGAGTCCCCAAATATTCCTTCTCCTCCTCCTTTTTATGTGGAGGTTGAAGATGAGTTGGTCTTCTCTCTGGACCGACATTCTGCTTCCTCACCGCACAGCCTATCACCCGGGGTCAATCCCGTTGATATTGCACAAACTGGGGTTTCATCCCAGGATATGTACCGACGACTCTTCTCTCCTACTTCCTCACTGATGAAATCCCCTTCCCCTCAACCATCGCCGAAGAAATCACCACCAAAGAGATCTCCCTCACCCAAACCTTCCCCTGCAAAAATGGCTGGGTCTTCTACCCAGGTACCGGTCACAATATCTGCCGATTTCCTTGCCGACATCAGTGACACCAATCGGCAGGTACGAATGCTTGGTACCTAGTTCGAAAAGCTTCGCCAGTCTTTGCGTGAACCGGCGCTCCTCGAATCTCTGAACGCCAACAACATCTCTTTGGAGGAACTTCTGAAGCTCGTCAAGAAGCAAAATTCTGAGGTTGTCGCTCTTAATCGCGACATCTTTCAGTGTTTGGTGTCATGCACAAACAGATTGACGGTCTTCGTTCTCCTCTATCAGCAGCTATGGATTCTATTCTCAAGAAGGTGGTCAGACTTAATGATCAAAATACCTCCTTGACCTTATCGATGGCTGCTTTCAAGGCCGCCTCGGATGCTCGGGATCAGGATCTTATCCGTCTACGGCAACAGACTTTGGCCCAGGAATTTATTAATTCTGACATTCTCAGTGCCTTGCAGAATTTAAATAGGCGTCTTGACTCTCTGCCTGCTGATATGGCTCAGTATTGTGCCCAGTCTCTTCTCATTGATATCACTGAGTCTGCATTCACTCCTGCCGATCGCCATGTTTTGGAACGTATTGATCGGCGAGTAGGCCGTGTGTCGGCCAGATCCATTATTTCTTCCCCGGCTCGTACTGAGGGGGAGAAACAAACTGAGGGGGAGAAACATGCTGAGGGGGAGCAACTCCGTTCTCAGGTTCATATCAGTACGAGTCAGGAAAAACCCTCTGCTGCTGCCGAAACTGAACCATCTGCTTCTACCGAACCTTCTGCTACCAAAGAGAAGGGAACCGATCACCCCAAGGTGGTCGAAGAACCTGAGGGGAAGAAAATGCCCAAAAAGGATAAGGGCAAAGCTATTATGTCACCGGATGAAGTAGCTGCTGAAGAAAAGCGTCGTAAAGATGCTCTTTTAAAGAAAGCTGCGGATGGTGCTGGTCTTCATCTTCCTCCTCCAAAGGTTACCTCTCCTGATCTAGGCTTATCTGAAGAAGAACTGAAAGCTGCAAAGCTTGCCCAGATTGCTCGTGACAGAGATGTCGAGCTAGCGTTGGAGATTGCTGCCGAAGAAGATCCTACCAATACAATCAAAACTCAGATGAGCGCTCTAGAGGACTCGGCGAAGAGAAATGAGGAAATAAAGACTATGTGTATCGATTGGTACCGCAAAACCCTCAACAGACGCCGGTGCTCTGCCAAAATCACAGATGTCAAAATAATCAAACCGTCTGCAAGCTGCAAGGTTATTCGGCTAAAGATTATTAGGGATGATGCTTCATTGTCTATAGACCGACTAGACTCTCTTGTTCGGTTCGGAGTATCAGAATGGGTAGAAATTGGTATCTGCTTGTTAAAAAGCCAAAGCTCTGCAAAAGCTGAGGTTGATAAATACATTGCAGATCTTCAAACCAAGTTCAGAACCTACCGAAAAAGATACAACATTGTCCATACTCCTGCCGAAGAAGAGATTATCAACAATCTAATGTCTGGTCGTCCTCCTCCCAAATCAAAGTCGAAATCCAAAAAGGAAGACGTGTTTGCCCAAATGGCTAGAGAAGGAAAGGTCCCGGATACTTCAAATCTTGATCTCTCTTTACCTATTCCGGTTCCTCATCCTTCAACAACTGTGATTTCTGAGCCGACTCATGGTATCTTCTTCAACAACGCGCTTGGGCAGATCTCCTTCTTCAGATCAAGCCAAATCCCTATTGCCGACACAACCTTTCTCCATGGGATTATTCAAATAATTCCAATATCGGCTAAGGATTTCTATGTGGCTACTACCGACGAACTAAAGAAGAGGGATGCTGAACCGCATTTTTCTTTTAAATAAACTCGGTATAGTTTTATGTTAGTGTTTATTTTGTTTTCCTCTGTATTGTAATCTTCTTAAAAAGATTAATACATTGAGTATTTTATTTCTTATCACAAATAGTTTGTACAAATTTTTAGCTCATTCTTTTATACTTGTAAATGCCGGATACTTAAAAAAAATCCAAAAAGAAACAAAAAGAATGGTCTATGTGAAAAAGAACCCAAAAGAATATGAAAAAGGGTCAAAATGCATTATTCATTAACTTCCATGTTGTATGAGATGTTATCATCAAATAGGGGGAGATTGTTGGGTCATCTAAGATTTAAAGATAACCTCTCCTTGGTATGTATTGATGATTGAATCTTGTATTTTGATTTATGGTTCTTTGTAATAGCTTAGTTAGTTTAACAGATCGGTGGGTCGAAGATAAACCGAATTCAACATGAAGGAAGTCTACAATGCGGATTGAGATGGACTTCAAAAGTGAACTAAGCATAATCTGCCGACTTCCTTTCGGCAGATCATACCCTTGCCGATATTTATATTGGCAACTCTTGTCCTTGCCGATTCTCAGTTCGGCATTCATCCCCTCTGTGCCGAGTTCCTTCTTCGGCACATAACTAAGTTACCGAATCTCTTTTTCGGTAACTTTCCTCGTATAGATTGCTTCTTTATCTAGTACGAGCATTTATGTTAAATCCTCATGATTTGACATACTTCCTCTTTCCCAATGTTCTTCTGACAATGGGAATGGAAGCTTCTTTCTTCCTTTAGAAGATTTACATTTAGTCTTAAATTGATTAGATGTTTATTTTCTAATAGATCTCAAAAAGATTGTCCCTTGAATATTTTATAATTGATATTGTACTTTTATAGTACAAAAGTTACCTTTTGTATTGTGACAAGTCACATCAAATATCTTATAATTTATTGTCAACCTCTCAACCACCAAAGCCTTTACTCCTACTTGTCATTTGGACTCATTACATTGGATAGTATATAAAGGATGGAAGTAGCACCTTGCTACTCACGCTTTCAGCTCAAGTTTTGGCATTCACAAGATTTCAAGCAGGTTGATAGTTGTCTTTCATTTTCTTAAGGTTTAAGTCTTTGTGTTCTTAATATCTTCTAAGTGTTAGATTGTTTCGAGTAGTTCTTAACTATTCTTATTCCGCAACAATCTTTATTTTTCTCTTTGTGTAATTCTTGATATTTATTATCAATAAAAGAATTAAAATTAAGTAATTTTGTGTTATTGTATTCAACCCCCCTTTCTACAATACTTGTTTACTTCTTTGGGACTAACACATTTTGTTATTACGTAAATCTCAAGGAAAACTTACACCTATACCCATTTTAGTTTCTTATTTGTTTATTTTTCGTTGTTAAAAACCCTAATTCTCTCAAAAATATTTTCTTCTTCTCTAACTGAAATCGGTGTATTATCGACTTAGGACTCGAAACTTTGAAGTCCAATCCCTGTGGATACGATCTCGGTATATTTACCACTTTATTACTTGTAGCGATCATAGTTTCGGTGTATACTTGCGCCGTTACTGTGGCCTATACGGTTTTCCGCTACCAACAACCGATGTAATCTAGATAGTATATGTTTAGATTAGTTTGTTGTCAATTTCTATATCCGTTCTCAGGTTTTGTAAATGCCTATTACATTTGCCCTTATTGGGTGGTTTATACATAATACAAACGTCATTTTGCCAAATTTTCGAATTTTATGTTACTCTAATTTTTAGGGTGTTACAGAACTCGTTTGAGAGAGCTTGAAAAGGGAAGCCCGATGGTTTTCGAAAGGGGACGGTCCGAAGCGAAATTTAAGTGCACGGGTGAAAGACGCCCAATCGGTGAGAAGACGGTTGTTATGAAGGTATTTGTACCAACTTAAGGCGTCCCCTTTGAGGTGGAAGGCGACAATAGAGAGGCGTTGTTCGGGTTTAATTTGATAAAAATTAAAATATTTGTCGGCTTGGAAAAGCCAATACAACGGAGCAGAACCGTCAAAGAAAGGAAGTTGGATTTTGGGTGACTTGAGGGAAATGCCGTTGGGGGTGGGGGTGGTGGCGGAGGAGGAGGGGGCCCATTGTTGGGGCCTGGTTCGAGCTTGGCAAAGGCGGTAACGAGGTTGGCCGTGGTAGCGGTGTTGGTGGCGATTTGGGTAGCAAGTTTTTCGATTTGGGTGACGTTGGCGGTGGAGGCGGCAAGGAGCTTGGCGAGGCTGTCGACCGTGGCAGCCATAGACTCCTCCAAGGATGGTGGATCACGTTTGGGAGGCATGGTGATCAATGAAAGCACCAATGATAGAGACCAATTCGAGATGGTCAATCTCCAAGAAAAGCCGAAGCTCGAGAGAGGAAATTTTTGGAACAATTTTCTGCTTAGTTCAATAATGAAAACAAATACAATATTTATAGGGGAACAACTCTAAACTAACCCACTACTTCCTAAGCATAATTAAGGGAAAAACTACCCATGACTCCTTATTAGGAGGCCACATTTTACACTTAAAATAAATAAACAAAAACAAAATAACTTAATTAAAGAGTAACTCCAGATCTGTATCAATTTTTGTTAAGGCTTGTTGTGTGTAATAAGAACAACATTAGGTGGAGTTTTGTTGTGTGTAATCAAGAACAATAGTGGGTGGAGTTTTTTTAGAGCTCTTGAAAACCGATCAATCACGGTTTCCAAGAAATTTGAAGAAATCGAGAAGGTTATGTTCATCCATTGTTTTTTATATTGACTTTAATTTTGATTTTTTATGGGTTTGGGTTTCTAATGAGTTGATTTTCATGGGTTTGTGTTCCTGTTTTTGAGGTGGTGGCCAGATAAAGGGGTACTTACCAAAGAAGGTGATTGGATCGGAGTAGGTGGTAACCGGAGATTGGTACAGTTATGGTGGTGTTTGCGTACGTGTGTGTATATATAATTTGTTTTTTTTAATAAGATAAAAGACAAAATTAAGAATAAAAAGACTAAAATATACTCGAATTCAATTGGGTTAACGGAATTTTTAAAAGATTTCTTTAGAAAGAACGATTCAAGGAGTACGAAAATGTAAACTATGAATCCCATATTGATACAGGGAGGATTCGAGAGCTATCAAGGTATTTTTTTTTTATATTTGGAAGAGTAGAAAACAAGCTCAAAAGAAGCTCGTAATTATGAATTGGAAATGGAAAACCATTCTCTTACGCGACTTCTCCCGCGGAATGGGTCGCGTGCCGTGTCGAGGGCGTGTCCTAACGGGTCCCAAACGAATTGTATTTATTTGATTATTTTGTTTCTTAATTAGTTTAGGATAATTATTTAGTTTTAGTAATTATTTATCATCTTTATAATTATTATTAGAATTATTATTTATTTCCTTTTATTAATTATTTAATTATTTTTATAGTTGGTTTAGAATTAGGATAGATTTATTTTCATAGTTATCTTTAAATTAGTTTAGATTATAAATACGACTATTAGCTTTAATTGTTTATGATCAAGTATCAATTAATAAAAGCTTTTGTTTTTAAGAGTTCTCTCTTAGATTCGAGTTTTACGTTTCGTAATTCTCAACCGTAAAAAGGTTTAGGCGCCTATTGATCCTTCCACAAACCCCGCTGCGTTACATATTTATATCTATTTTAATTTTGAGATCACTATAATAGAAAATGTAAACCACATAAACCAAAAACATAATTTACTCTTTACATTATGAAAAAAGTACACATTATTCTTTTTATCACATTAATATTTTTTTATTATGAAAAGTACACATTATTCTTTTTATCACATTAATATTTTTGGTGGAAAGGATTTGAAAAGAAATCCTCAAGGAGATTCTACAAATTCTTAAACAAGAAAGTCAAAATTACATATTTATCCTCGTATTCAATGGACTTACAAACAGAGAAATTTAAATTAAAAGAATTCCGAGAAAAAGAAATTTTATAAGAAAAAGAAAAAGAAAAAGAAAAAGAAAACTGATATCATCTTTAAATGACGTCGTATTCGTATATCATCAAACCCCACCGGAAGGATACCATGGGTCATGTCCATGGGATAGCTACCCAACACCCTCAAAAATGACGTGAATTCCTGAACATCTGCCAGCGCGTTTTGTGCCCTAACCTCCGCCATTGATGCTTCAAACTCCACATAGAAGATGTACTCGAAGAAATGTTTCGCCGTTCCGGCGTTCTCGTCGTCGACGATCGTGATTGGTTGGAGTCGATGAGGTCGGCTCTCGATCTTCGTCAAGTTAATGTTCCGAAACGCGAACACCGACAACACCTTGAAGAGCACGGAGGTTCCTTTCTCGTGAGCGAACACAATACTTGTCCTGAACGGGCGATCGGTGCGCGGAATGATCGGTTCTCGTGCGAGCATCAGAAAACGAGTCACGTTGTTCGAATCATCATGAATACCGTCGGCAAGGACGTCGAGGCCGTAGATCTTCGCTGCGCGTTCCGATGCGATCGCAGCAGTGTCGCGTAGGTTGTTTTCCGCGATGTGGTTAGCGGCTCCGGCGGTGCTGTAAAAGAACTCGCGTGTGACGTTTAGGTCAAGTTCGGTGAGTGTTAGCTCGCATTGAGATAGGGCTTGCGTATGGCTAATCACACGGTTGAGATCTTGTTTATGGACGCCTGGTAACGCTAGTAGGCAATGGTGGACCGGAAGCTGGACTTCGCCGACGATGTGGAGGCGATGCCGGAGAAGTAGATCGTAATTCCGATGAATACTTCCGCCGATTGAATTTTCAATTGGAAGTACAGCGTGATCTGCAATCCAAAGCTCCACCGCTTGAAATGCAACCTCGAATTGGTCGCAAGGAACAAATTCACAGTCCGAATACGCTTTACGAGCGGCTGTTTCGCTGTATGCACCGGGAACGCCTTGATAAGCAACACGTAGCGGCGAACCATGCGTCGGAGCAGGATACATGTGGTTGATAGTGAGTGGCTTCGGGACCGTCGTGTTTGCGATTATGGCACATGAGCTTTGCAAATCGGAGCGGCTCTTGCCTGCTCCGGCAACTGCGAAATTGTCAATCGCCGCCGCTACGGCGGCTGGGTCAGCAGCGTTAGTGGTGGAGCGACGACGTTTTGTAGCGCATCGGACGGTGAATTTGCAGTTGGGAGGGAATTGTCGGGGGTTAGATAACGGTAACGGCGTCCATGTTGTGGGACTGATAAGGCCAATATCAAACGATTTAACGAAAGGTAACATGTTTCTATTTTTTTATTTTCAGGGATTAAGGTCTTTAAAATTCAATTATTGAAAGTTTGCAATTTGGGGGTATTTATAGCCTTAATAGGTAGGGCTGTGTTCGGTTGGACAAATGGAAAATCCGATAGAATTTTGGACCTGGAAATCAAACCCCTAATTTTAGATTGCTTTGGATTCGGTCGAGTCCGGGTATAGTAATATGCAATATATACAGGGTCAGGTCTAGGGAAACCTCAAAAAAGTGGAAAACCGAAAAACTAAAAAACACTCTCTGGTATCCCTCATCTGGACAGTATGCACTTATGCATAGAAGTAATTTGTAACATGCATATGTACAAATGCATAATGCACAAGTGCATATCGTCCAGATGAATGACTACCAAGGTGTTTTTTAGTTTTCCATTTTTTTGAGATTTTTCCAGAACCTCCCCATCTCTCTCTGTAGGTTCAAGGGAAAACCTCAAAAAAATGAAAAACTGAAGAACACTCTGGTAGTCATTCATCTGGACGGTATGTACTTGTGCATACAAATAATTTATAATATGCACATGTGCATAAAAACCAAAAAACTAATTAATTACTTGAATACACAAGTGCATACCGTCCAGATGACCATGGGGTATTCCTATTCCTCAGTTTTCTGTTTTTTTTGAGTTTTTTCCCTGAACCTGACCCTATATATATATATATATATATATATATATATATATATATATATATATATATATAGGGTCCCATTCATTTGCTAACCAACGCATTGGTGTTAACCGTGCTAACCAAATTTCGACCAATCAGAAGCTTTCATTTGTTTATGTTAATCGATCAAGGCTATTAAATGTCGAAGGGCATAATTGGAATTCTATATAATCACCCAATTTAATGCATACCATATTTTAAGGAGGTTTTAAATTTGGTATTTATCTAAACAATAAATGTATTAATTCAAAATTAAAGTTGGATTTGCATGTGTTTATGAATGGAAGTTATCTTTTTCCTTATTTTTAGCATTTGATATATTTCTCACGCCATAGCCAATTTCACCAATTTGGTTTTTCTTTTTGTTTTACTAAGATTCAAAATGAACAACTGTAGACAATATACAGAAACACTGTGCACATGTATGCACATATGCATATGTGCACTATCCAAATTGACCACAAGTTACTTTAAAATTAGCAAATCATCAACGCACATGTGGACACATAAGACATGTACATACTCACAATTCAAACGTGCACATATGCCAATAAAAAGTGTATACATGCATTATGAACATCCCAAAAATTCGAGATGCACATCCATAGCCAATATACATAAATCCTATGTGCAAGTATGCACATATATGCATATAATATTTTTCTACAACCCACATGCACATATGCATATATGCATTTGTGCATGTACGCATTTGTGCATATATATGCATTTAGAGTAGAGGGACGATTCATCTCATCTAGGAAGAAAAGTTTGAAAGTAGAGGGACGATTCATGTAAATATTTCCAATTCATCGGGTAAGCCGAATCCCTATCTTTCCAACTCCCAATCGCAATACTATCCAAAGCGTTGTTATTATTACCACCATTGTTCATCATGTTGTGATGATTGTTGTCGATTCCGGCACCGTCTTTATCTTCGCCAACATCTATGGTTCCTTGATATTCGTCGGTGATTGGGACACCGCCGCCGCCGGCATCCGCGGCGGTTGTTGTGAGGTTAACGAGGGGACGAGTTTTGGAGGATTTGGGATCTTTGGAGTTAAACTTCCATTGTTGATGTCGTTTGGTTCTTCGTTGAGGATTATCGAAAGTGTGTTGATCTCCGATATCACCTAATCGAACGCTTGGTCTACGCCGTCGTTTTGGTGGAGCTATTACGACGATGTCTGCCGGAATACTGACCGAAGCTCCGCTTCCACCTCCGTTCATTTGACCTTCCGCCGGTGGTTGTAGCTCGGACATTTTTTCTTTGCATCTCATCTCATCAAAAAGCAACGCCCAACCCACGATTTTTGTATTTTGACCAAAATACCCTTGTGCATACATGCATTGTAATTTTTATAACCGTTTTTAATATTTTAATTTAATAAAAAAACAATTAATTATGGACCATTGATCTCATCAATCTACGGTTGAGATTGGTTAGCACGGTTAGCACCAATGCGGTTGTTAGCAAATGAATGGGCCTCTCTCTCTCTATATATATATATATAGGGATAATTTAATTTGCAACCCATGAAAATCTTACAACTCATGCAACCCACTTCTTAACCGTTGGATTAATGATCGACGGTTACAATACATGTTGGGTCAAATATTTTCAATTAAAAAAATCAAAAAAATAAAAACAAAATAACCGTTTATCATAAATCCAACGGTTAAGATGTGAGTTGCATGGATTGTAAGATTTTCATGGGTTGTAAATTATCCTTAGTCCCCCCCCCCCTCTCTCTCTCTCTCTCTCTCTCTCTCTCTATCTATCTATATATATATATATATATAATCAATCGATTGAGAGGATTAATAAATTAATAGTAGGTATAGAGATTAGAATAGAGTGAATGACTAGGATTTAACATTTTCTAAAGATAATTAGATAAATAAATATATTTATATAATAATTAAGAATTATATATACATATGTATATTTCGGATTTTCAGATGGGCATGACCAAATATCAAACATTCAGATTTTGCGTACCCTTAGAGCATCTCCAACAACTTCTCCAAAATGAAGATTTTGGGGATTTTTTTTTGCTTCAACAGATTCTCTAAAACCTTCTTCAAAATGGAGAAAGTATGAGAGATAATGAAAATCTTCAAATTTGAAGATATCTCAAAAAATGATTTATATATGAGAGAAAAATGGTTTTTTATTATCCTATCAATGAAATTGCTTTAAATTAAATGTTTAAGAGAGATAAATAATATTTTATGAGTTGTATTAAATATTTTAATAATATAATTAATTGTATAATCTCCAAAATAAAGAATTTGTAGGAGATGAAGGTGATTTTTTTTAGAGATTTTCATATTAATTCTCCTTTGGAGAAACGGTTTATACTTATAGGGTAGAAGTAGGGGTGTGCATCGGTCGGGTCGGGTACCCAAACCCAAAACCCGATCGGATATTCGGGTAGCATGGAATCCCCCGAATTCCGACCGATTAAAGATCGGGTAGTTCGGGTCGGGTGGTTCGGGTTGGGCTTCAATGGGCTTTTTTTACCTGTTTTCTCAAACTACAAATTACAAATTGTTAAATTACAACTACAAATAACAACTTTAAAGTTTAAACTACAAACTACAAATTATAATGTGTAAAGTGTAAATGTGTAATGACTATTCAATAAGACAATAACAAATTACTAATCAATAATCAGAAAATGAAAACTAATCAATAACAACGTAATGTAATAGTCAATGTATTCATGTGAACTAGTCCATATTAGCTTCATTGTTTCAACCATATAGGAATTTAGGATTTAGTTTGTTTAGGTTAGTAAAACTGATTTTTTTTAAAAAATAAATAATTTCGGATATTTCGGACGGGTCGGGTTTGGGTTTTGGGTACCCAACCCGATTCTACTTTATCCGATAATTAAGATCGGATCGGGGGGTTCGGGTTCGGATATTTCGGGTCTCGGATTTTAGCCTAAATATCGGGTCGGGTAGTTCGGGTCGGTCGGGTTCTGCTCACCCCTATAGCTAATGCTCTTGGGGATTACATATTTTACCAAAAATTATATGACAGCATCCTTTGAAAAAAGTGAACCGCGTATATTAAGATTAAAGCCCTAAGTAGACCCTTGTCAATTTGTGTTTCCTTAGAGCATCTTTAATAACTTCTTGAAGCTTGAGAGAGAAAAAAAAAACGAAGTTTTTGGAGTTTTTCAATTTTCTTTTGTTCCATCTTCTCTAAAAGTTTCTCCAAAATGGACAAAATTGAAAAAAAGATTTTTCTCCATATTTGGATAATTCTCCAAAAACTCCATTTTTGTTATTTCCTAGATTTTTGTCTTCAATCAACCAATAAAATTAAATAAAAGAAAGCGGTAAAAATTAATTTTGTTATATCATCGAAATTTTAGTAATAAGTTGAAACCTTAAAAAATGAAGTTGTTTAGATTTTGATGTAATTTAGTTTGAAATTTTTGATTCTTTTAATAAAATTATGAATAAACCGTTAGAGATGCTCCTACTATAATTTTAATCTCCAAGAAGCTTCAACTTCAAAGACCCCCATGTCTTCTAATTTAGCTATATCATTCACCTTTTTGAACTCAAATTTTCTAAGAAACCTCCCAATGTTGACAGAAGCATAGGTTGGATAACCTTGTTCCTTGCCCTTCCCGATAAGAAAAATGTCTAGCATCTCGCCTAGAAGATTGAAATCTTTAACTTTCTCCTTCAATGTAGAACGATCAACACCGTTTTGAGATGAAGTTCAATATAGTCATAGTCTTCAATGGTGTAACTTTTGTTGTCATTACCCCATAGTGATTGTGATAGTTGAGCCAAGAGATCACTCTTGTCAATTTCACTTCTCCTGATACATTTGGAACTTTTTATGAAGTTTTTTCATTCTCTGAAACATGCCAAACGGGTGATAGCAAACCTTGTATTTGTTTATGTATTCTTTGAAGAAAATCATCTTGTTAGTCCATGTGTTAATAGAGGGTCCTAGTTTCTTTTCCCCGTGAATAAAGTGATCGACCATGTCCTTTAGAAATCCAATATTAGCGTATTCATCATCATCATCGACACTTTCTTCATAAAAAACCCGCCTACGGTTAGGGTTTGTTTTCTTGACCGGTGAATCAAACTTCGAAATCATCATAAAAAATTTGATTCTGCAGGGTTTCTTGAGGTGTTTCATTTTTCACTTCTTCATTCGGCGGATAAGTACCCCCTCCTTCCAACCTTATGAATGTCAGAAGAGAAGAAACCCTGATGAAATCACAAAAAGATGATGAAGCTTTGGGTTCCACCCGTCAAGAAAGCACAAGTAAAAAAAAAACCACAAGAAAACAAACCCTAACCCTTTTTTTTTTATCAAGAAAGCGTCGATGATGAAGAATACGATGATATTGGATTTCTGAAGGACATGGTCAATCACTTTATTCACGGGGAAAGAAACGAAGACCTTCTATTAACACATGGACTAACAAGATGATTTTATTCAAAGAATACATAAACAAGTACAAGGTTTGCTATCACCCATTTGACATGTTTCAGAGAATGGAAAAACTTCATAGAAAGTTCCAAGGTATCAGGAGTAGTGAAATTGACGAGAGTGACCTCTTGGCTCAACTACCACAATCACTATACGGTAGTGACAACAAAAGGTACACCATCGAAGACTACGACTATATTGAACTCCATCTCACAACTGACGATGTTGATCGTTCTACATTGAAGGAGAAAGTCAAAGATTTCAATCTTCTACGCGAGATGTTGGACTTTTTTTATCGGGAAGGGGAAAAAACAAGGTTACCCAACCTATGCTTCTGTCAACAATCAACATTGGGAGGTTTCTTAGAAAAGTTGAGTTCAAAAAGGTGAATGGTGTAACTAATGCACCCTCGGTCATTGAACATCCACATCGATCTTGCAAATGGCCTTGCAAGATGACATGCCATGTAGATTGCAAGGTTTCTTATACTTGTTAATTTAGCAAGACCATTTGCAATGCCAACTAGATAAAATAATTACACTTTTTTTAAAAAATTAATTCATTTATTAGGCTGTTTAAACATTATTTATTAATATTTTAATAATTTGTTTGAACATTAATTTTTATTAATTTGTTTGAACATTAATTTTTAATAAAATTTCTATCCACAATTTATTTTAAATAAAATGATATTTTTTATGGAACGTTTTTTGTTTAAATTACTTATATGGTTGCTAAAATAAAAATTTAATATAAATAAATTACGAAAATATAGATACAAATACTAATAGATTAACTTATACAAACTTCAATAAAATTACATGAGAACATAATCTACTACCTAATTAGTAAATAAACATAAGTATTACATCATTATTCGTTTAAAATCATGTGAATTTGTTTTCAAATATATGTATGTGTTTTATTCATTGTCAATCGAATTATATTTACACAAAATATAGTAAAAGAAAACAAAAAAAAATAAAAATTTAGTCGTGTTCTATATTTTATTATTTATATTATAATTTATTATATTATAATTAATTTATTGTTTATATTTGAAATAAATCATATTTACTATTTTTTGTAATATTATAAATTATTAAAATATGTAAATATAAATTATAAGGTAGTTGATGATGTGACAGTGGTGACCACTTTTGAAAGAAGTTTGGTCTTTCATTGATGTGGGAGATATTATTGTAAAACTGATGTGGCATGTTAGAAAGGAGTTGGGGCTTTCATTGATATGGATGCTCTTATAATCTCAAACCCACTCATGAATTACTTTTCATAAGGGAATTGATCGTTATCCTAATATGTATCCAACGATTGATAGCAATTTCTCATACTTCTCACGTTAACTCAACTTCATATATATGTATATATATATATATATATATATATAGAGAGAGAGAGAGAGAGAGAGATAGGTTCATACGAGAATGATAACGATTTAAAGGAATAAAGGGACAATTCTGGACCAATCATAATTATTAAACAAATAATTAATTTTTTAAATAAAGAAATTTATAAAAGGGTATTTTGGTCTTTTGTTACTCCTGATTATTTTAGGATAATCTTTAACTACTAAATTTAATTGATTTCCTAATTATTAGCTTTCTCTCTCTATCTCTCTCGATCTCCAATCACGTTTATTTATTTATTTGATAATCTT
Organism: Arctium lappa; assembly: GCA_023525745.1. NCBI lineage: Eukaryota > Viridiplantae > Streptophyta > Magnoliopsida > Asterales > Asteraceae > Arctium > Arctium lappa. Next base: position 10,334,281 of record CM042056.1, on the reverse strand, counting down.
CAATCACGTTTTTGCTTTCAATTTTTTGGTGAAATCGGCGGAGAACAACCATGGATGCGACATTGATATTGCCAAACGTTCTTCCTCCAGGTTTCAAAAGCTTTTCACGAAGCAATGATAGATCTAACATTAGAATCCGCCACCGATTCAGGAATCGAATCTCTGCGATCGGTGAAGTTTCCGCCATTACTTCCGATCCAGTAGCTCCACAGATCACCTGGCAAATCGTCGTCGGATCCATCGGTCGGTATCTTGTAATTTCCTCATCTAACAATCAACGATTTCTCAGAAAAATCGATGAATCACTTGTCTGAAATTACTCGTTGCGATTTTTTTTATAGTACCACCAAAGAGTTCACTGGTCGTTGTTGATGATGGCTGTCACATATCTCCGGTGTTGTTAATGGCTGTCACAGATCTCCATTGATGATCTCCGATGTTGTCACAGATCCCGGGAAGAGAGGTTGTTGATGATGTCTGGAATTCACCGGTGGTTGTTGATGTTGGCCGGATTCGCTGGTTGTTGATGATGATGGTTGGAGTTCGCCTTCAAGTAGCATCACTAAATCGTTACCATTCTCGTATGGAGATCTATGAGTCGAGGAAGGAAGACGATGGGGAAGCAAGATGAAGGAGAAAGCAAGGAGATTCTAAAGATGCATTTCATGGATGTGAAATCCAGTGATTAATCATGGTGATTTTTGTTTTCGTTTGGTTCATTTATGATCTTAAATGGATGAGCATATATGATTTAAAGTTGCAAAGTTAGTAAAAACATTCTGCCCAAATTAGTTAGAACAAAATCACATATGATTTTGGTTTTAAGAATTATAGATAAGCATTTTGTTAATTCATTTATAGTCTAATCACACATGATTTTGGTGTTAATCATATGTGATTTTGGGTTGTATATTATTTATGGTATAATCACATGTGATTTTGGGTTGTATAATATTCATATGAAAAATATTATTTATGGTATAATCATATGTGATTTTGGGTTGTATATTATACCTTCAACTTATTTATCATATAATCATCTGTGATTTGGGGTGCAAATTCAGGATTTTTTTTGAAAAAACAAACAAAACAAGATTAATTACCAATATGGATTTTACTAGATTTGCATGAATAAAGGAAAAAGATGGTATATTGTAATCCCTAATTTTTAGGAAGTCAATACTATCCTAAATTAATTCATATTATTATATGACCTTAATACCCTTTTAAGGTTCATTTCGGAAAGTTCTATTTTGGGAATTATTTTTAAAAATGATTGGCTAAGAGTCGTCCCTTTATTCTTTTAAACACCCCCCATTCTCGTTTGAACCCACCCCGGCATAGAGGGAGGATCAAACGAGAACAATAACTATTTAAAAGAACACGAAAACTAACAAAATTATTAGCGATTTTACATTAACGTGCAAAAAAGTCGTGCGGACCTGAAGCCACGGCCAAAGTTCTTTTATCGTGTGTTGATATATATATTTTAAAAAAATTAAAGAAATTTAAATTTGTCTTGTTGCCTAAAATAGGAATAAAATCCTAAACTACAAAGGAAATAAAAGTCGTAATTTTATTTTTCATTCATATGCCCTCATTTTTGAAAGTTCATTTCCCCCAACAACTTTCTATTGATGCTTGTTCTACTTAGAGCAATGTTCAAAATTTTGGCACGACCTAACTGGTTGAATTAATCGAATCTTAACACATTACAAAACCTCGGATCAAATCAATATGAACGATACAAATATGAAAGACCAATTTAACAAAATATCTAAACATTTGCGCAATTTAAGTCAGATGCCGAATAAAGCAATAGATTGTATTTGTATCTATCGACCAAGAATAAGGGGAACAAAATGTTCTCGACCACATATTTTTTGTCATTTGTCTTTAGACTGATCTTCGTTTTAGTTGTATTCTCATTTACGAAACCATTCATAAGTCACGAATTAGGCTAATGAGCGTTACTAGTAGCTAATCGTAAGTCATCATGGTGATTGTATAACACCTGGAAAAAAAGATTTTGTTGTAATTTAGTTTGGTCCAAAAAATAAATTTTTCGCAGTAACAAATGGGGGCGTGTAAAGTGCCCATTTTAGCGTTGTTTTAGAGAATCATTTTAAATGAGTTTTTTTTTTTAAATTAAATTCATGACTTTCTTATGAGTATGGAGTTATTTTTCTTTAGTAGGTCAAGAGGTCATGCATTTAAAAACCAAATCCTGAAAGATCATATACCTAAACATCCCGAACAACAAACACCCATAGATTTGCGAAAAAGGGTCACGAATAGAGAGAGCCGAGACGTGGTCTAGGGTTCTTCCGAATAAAAGCTGCGATTCCAAGGAGATTTCTTAACCAAAAGTGATGATTTTAGTTTGGTTGAACTAATTTCTCGATGTCCTTGTTAGTGTGTCTAGAGAGCCTATGGTGGCTGTTAGTTGCGAATTTTTGGCCGGAATTCCGCTGTTGCGGCGAGTCTCGACGACGGGGATCGTAAAACCCAAAATTCGAGCATATGAATTGATGTTAATTGCTGTAAATGACGCCTAACATTGGTACTAATTACTACTAGGAAAAACAGACTTAAATCGACCCAATTTTTGAGCGAAATTGAAGTAGAAATACGATTAAGGGGATGCTACTATACGTTGTAACCTGGGTCAGAGGGGTCTGGATGGGGCGGGGCGGTCCACGAATGGATATTCTTGGATCTGCGTTTCCTAGAGGCCGGGTCGTGGGCAGCAGGATTCAGGCCCAGTCCGGCTGGTCAGGTGCTTGAGCCAAAGCCCTCTTCTGGGGATTGGGCTGCTCATTGAACTAAACTTTTATGAGCCACTGGGCCAGCAGGAGCCCAATCTAGTTGTACCAAAATGAAAGATGTTAAATGAAACAAATAAAGATCAAAGATCGAAGAAGACTAAGGGGTTGTTTGTTTTTTTTAAAAAAACCTCTTAATAGCTCTTAAGTCTGAATCATTCAGACATTTTTATACACCACCTCTTATTAATCATAACTAAAATAAGACTTCAGACTTTAGACCTCTTAAAAAACAAACGACACCTAATAAAACTAGACGAATTCATACATAGTATTTCAAGTTTTTCAACAACTATCAAATACCAACTGCCCTCGTTTAAAAATGTAAAAATACAACTTCAATATACACATGTTAATAAAAACGAAGTTCAAAGTTTATATCTTTATTTCAGTGGCTTAGATAACAAAATTTGGCCCGGCAACCCCAACCGGTTTCACAGACACCACATGTGAGGAGGCATTTCGTGAGCCGATTCAACAACCAAGGCAAGTGGAAGGATTCAAGTCCACATCCCATAGGATTCGAACCTGAATCTATTGGACAAAGTCACCCCGTCCCTTTGCCGACTGAGCTACAAGACTCATGAGCGCTAACAAAACTGGTAGAAGTTTATAGCAAATATTTCGTGGAAAAGGGATTAAACTATGATTTTTTAAAATGGGACCCACTATTATTTCATCTTTTCTCAAGTGATTTGAACAAAAACCAAAAAAATAAACATAAAAAAAATGTTACAGGGTGAAAAGAAAAAGGAGTAACACCTTAAAAGGAAATAGCAGTATTATTGTAGAAAAAGTTCTGTATGTATCTTCTTCTTTCCACCTCAATAATATCTCCAATATCATATCTATATCTGGCAAAAAGAATATATTCACTTGATCCATATATCACCTTTACTACTCCATTGTTATCCATATCTACAAAATTGAAAAGAATGGGGACTCTTGCTTGTTTAGATGGACGGATAACATAAGTTTCTTTTATCATATATGTGGTTCATCGAACCAACATTTGGCATTAGCTCAACAAACACGAAGAAATTGACTCTCAAACGGAAAAAAAGTACAAGAAATTGGGAGTTTGAATAACAAATTATTGAACCTCAATTCAATATAAGAGGTACATAAAGGTCTGATCGTTGGAAATCGAGGGTTCCTTGATCAAACAGACCGGATAAAACAATTGGATCGTCCAAATACACTAATTCGACCCTGATTGCCTTGGGTTTCACGAATTAAGTATTGGGATAATCCAATGATCACTCGAAATCTAAAGGCTGTAAGGTCAAGTCACTACAAGAAATCGACTCTATAGCAACAAAGGCTATAGCGACGACATGGAAATCGTCGCTGTAGGTTTGATCCTCCCTGCATGTATTTATTTCCAGGATTTTTTCATACTTACAGCGACGATTTCCTTGTTGTCGCTATAGCCTTTGTTGCTATAGAGTCGATTTCTTGTAGTGTTAAGATAGAGGAAATATGTGCATATATCCTACCATTTAAACCTTACTTTTGAGTGGGGTATACCGAGTAGGTTTAGTTTGGTTTGGTTTTACGCGCATAAAGGTCTATTAGCTTCTTTGAGGCAGCACATAGAATTTAATGATTGAACTGGGTTCATCTACCTACACAGTATTGTTTTTAGTAAATATAATACCCTCCAAGAGTAACAAACTTTTGCAAACAAACCCTAATAATCCCTAGGGCAACACCAAAACACTCTTGGTTATCATAAGGAATGACATCTCATTAGTATTGTATAAATCAATTAAACCAAATGCATGCATGGCTTACCTCAAGCCAAAAGGGGTGATTGAGGATCTTGAAGTGAATATATTCCAATCCATGTGCATGTGAAAACATGATAGAATTCTCTGACTTTACTTTGAAAGGAATCCAAGAACCATCACCAAATCTGCGAAAAGGTTTGGTCCAAATAAAACATGGTTGACATATTGCATATGTACCAAAACTCAAACTTTGAGCCTGATATTTAGTCACACAGTTGACATAAATGCAATCGATGACAGAGAAAAGAAAATATTCATCAGGATCTTAAGTCAATGATCCAACAAGGCTTCTGTGGAACGATTAACTAAATGGACCCCTAGTGGATATGTCAGTTAATCTTTCAAGCAGGCATCAGATAGTTGAAGTCAACTCCCATGCAAGATTTTGGGCCATTGATGGAAGAACACTATTCCTTTTACTCGATGTTTTGTCCTCTTTTCTTTATATAGATATAGAGAATTGGGTTCATATGATCTAGCAAGTGGATATATTCTCCCCAAGACGGTGTACGTGGTAGAAACTTGGAAAGATGGAAAGAGAAGAAAGAACAAGAATTGTGTGTTTCCATTGGCTATAAATAGACAGTTTACGAGAAAGAGTAACACACACCAAAGCTTATAACAGGATACGAAGAGGGGATCTTACATGAAGAGAAGAGTACTCTTGTTTGGTAGCCAAGGATGACTTGCCTCGTGTGAACACATCAAGTTGTTGGAAAGTAGCACCTTGTTTGGTTCGTTAGGCAGTCACTCCTAGGCTAACTTGACAGGCTCTTCTTGCTCATGTTAGGCCGCCTCTTCTTCCATTCAAGGGGAGTAGATGTAGATGAGAATTGGATACCTGAAGAGAAGAGAGGTTATAACATGAAGAGAACAACAGTCTTTTCTGGTAGCCAAGGATGACTTGCCACATGCCAATTCAAGGTGATAACAAACAACGTGTTGTTTGGTTTATCAGGCAGTCACTCCTTGGCTAACTTGAAAGACTCTTCTTTCTCATGCTAACCCTTCTCTTCTGGCTTCTGAGGTCTAGAAGGATCTGAACAATATGTGCCAATAGGTTAATGCAATCATTCATTTTGTGCATACATACAAAAACCATAAGTCATCATATGAGGTTAGAGTTGACCCATATGTATTTCTAACATTAGACAACTAGGTTCAAAGCTTTCTAACATTGGTTAACATGAGAAAAGGGCGTAATAGATAGTAATGCCGTATGTTGGCTAGAAATAATTATGAGATTTCATGTTTAGTATAGAGTTGATAAGAGAATAAGAAGAGAGGTGATTGCATGCACTCTAGCTCAGTAGTAGATAAGGATGGCTTGCCTCATTCCATGCAAGTGATCAGGTCATAGAATTAACACCTAGCTACTTTGATTTATGAGGTGGTCATTCCTTGGATGACTTGGTAGGATCTTCTTTCGCATGTTCGGCGTTTATATTTCTTGATAATAATTTTCATTGTAGATGATCAATTGAAGCCAGAAAACGACAAGGTGGGTTCTAACATGAAGACAAGAGTACTCTTTTGTGTACATTGATACATCATCAAGTACTTTAGGTTTGTGCTCAATGCATTTACATTGGTGCAACACCCCTAGTTTTTTCAGTTTTTTTTAAATTACCCTTGTTCCAAAATTACCATGTACCGTGCAAAGAAATTATTTCAAATTCTATTGTTTCATTACATGTTTCTAGTGGTTGTTTCCTTTATGTAAGCGATTCATTGCAGTGGTTTCATAAGGCAAAAGTTTGCCATCGAACTCTCTCATCTCTTTATAAGCCTAAATTAAGTTCTAATATCGTTTAGTTTGTCTACTAGTGTGTATTTCTAACTATTAACTTCTAGTCAATTGATATGATAATCTAGTGCACCAAATGCAATATAACAATTAAATTGGAGATGAGCCCAACAACCTAGTCCTTGTGTATGAAACTACTCGTTGCTAGGCAGGTCTGATTGTACGGTACAGATAAGTTCTTTAAATGTACTAGTTGATAATGCTAAAGTCATACTCCAAGAAAGAACCCCAAAATATTTAAACAACATAGAATATAGCACTAAATTTAAATCAACATTTCTGAAAGAACAAAAATTATCCTTTTTGATGTTGCATATGGCTAGTAATGGTATAACATTTTAATCATGCTGAGGGAGTAGTGTTCCTAGATTTTAAGACATGCAGGCATCTAAATCTAGTAGGAAAGAATAGATTAATTCATCCGATCAATTTAATAATCTTACGGTTGCATGCATGAGTAGTAGATAAATAAAGCCAGAAGGCATCCACTAGCTGAGCTTGTAAAGCATCGAGGAATAAATAAATGAACCTAAAAAACAAATAAACATGAAGATAGTACATTTTAATGAACATGAATTGTTAGAATGTAAAATTTGCAAGGTTCTAAATGGCGTGACGGCGAGACCAAGCCTTAGGTGCCACGGCGTTTTCAAGGCGTGACTTATGGCATCATTTTTCTAATTCATATATGGTATTATATATAAAAACACATGTTTTGTAGTGTTACTCAATGAGTCAATAGTAATAAGCAAGTTAAATTATGGTATATATTAAAAAACTTGCAAATAAGATATTAAAAACGTAAAGAAAAATCAAATATTGCATTACGAAATTGTTCATTAGGCCATGGCGTGCCACGGGCTTAACGTGGCGTGAGACACAATTCTTGGTGCCATGACGACTGTGCGGCGAGTTTTTTAGAACAATGAAATTTTGTATAGGAGCCACATAATGCTTGCTAGTATCAGTTTTTCCAAAGATAATGTATCTATCTAATTAAGCTATTCACTTAATCCGTATCCCTATTGAGTTGATGATGGAGATAGAATATCGGACCACAGAGAGCGGATAGTGCGATCAAGGAATCAAAATATGTTCTTAGACATAACCAAGCTGCTTCCGTTCAAATACACATACATACATACATATATATACATACATACATATATATATATATATATATATATATATATATATATATATATATATATATGCACACACAGACACAGACACATATATGTGAATATATTTATGTAGACTAGGGTTCAAATGAGAACAATGGCCAAATAAGAAAAGACGAGAACAACTGAAATGTACACTAAAATCATATGTGATTCGTGCAACCTTGGCCGCAACCTGAGGTCGCAAGCCAAGTCGCCCGGACACCCTTGCGTTGACCGTGTTTTGTAATCGCATTTGATTTCAGTGCAAAATCACATGTGATTTAACCATCGTGTTTTCTTATTTTGACCATGTTCTCGTTTGATCCTCCCTCTATGCATGTATGCATCTATATAGCTGCATTCATAAAATCCAACTCAAAATAATGACTACCAATCTCTGGCACTGACTCATGGAATACAAAGGAATGGACCCACAAAAGAACTAGGCATACAAAAAACATATTTGTTTAAGATTTTTTTTAAACTTGCAATGCAAATTGTTGGTTTTTGGGTGCTAAAGGAAAAGCTAGAAAAGGATAATACAAATCTACTACTTATTGCTTTCAAGGCAAGTGAACTTTCCTCTCTTAAAGCAATCACCCCCTCTGCTTTGGGTTTTTGACGAAGTGTTTCTGAAGATGCAATGAAGCAAAGTATGTCGCATAATTATGAACAATGCACGGTTGGTGATAATCCTAAGTCAATTAGTGAGTGTTCAAGATTTCAAGAAACCAAATAAATTGTTCCTGTAGCAACACAATCTAAGGCAATCTTTGTGTGGAGATTGATAGATTTCGCTGTAGGATGCAGATGTATATAAAGTGATTTCGTGACAGCCCTTTGAAGTTTGAACTGTTATAATTGGCACATAGCGACAGGTGTTGAAACAGGCACCAACCAAGACAACCTTCGCTAATCTTAATGAACTGCTGCATTTGTCCAACTGTCACTATTGAACCATCTGATGGTTCAACTCATGCACGACTGAACTGTTGCGCTGTTCGAATGACTACAGCTGAAGCATTACTGTTTGACCCGTCTAAAAGAAAATTAGCGGTCAAAGCGGCGGATGCGTGTGTGCAAAATGCGCCATCATATCGCCCACGGTTGTGCATGTGTAAGGGTGCGTTGCGCCTTTTTGCAGTCTCCGTCATTGCTGTAATTCTTGATTAGTATTAAGGAAATGGTTCCACTTATATACATACATTTATTAAACTCTTTCACCTATGTGGGACAAGGTGAAGTGAAACCCAGCTAAATCAACTTTTCTCTTATTCCCAAGACTCAACCCAAAACAACTAAATTTTGAAAAATAATTTGAAAATTCCCCAACAGTAACAAATTATGAACTTCTATATATTTAATTAGTCACACAGTTGACATAAATGCGCGCAATCAATGACAGAGAAAAGGAAATGTTCCATAGGATCTTAAGTCAATGATCCAACAAGGCTTATGTGGAATGATTAACTATATGGACCCCTAGTGGATATGTCAGTTAATCTTTCAAGCAGGCATCAAATAGTTGAAGTCAACTCCGATGCAAGATTTTGGGCCATTGATGGAAGAACATTATTCCTTTTACTCGATGTTTTATCCTCTTTTCTTTATATAGATATAGAGAATTGGGTTCATATTGGTCTAGCAAGTGGATATATTCTTCCCAAGCTGTTGTATGTGGTGGAAAGTTGGAAAGACGGAAAGAGAATAAAGAACAAGAATCATGTGTTTCCATTGGCTATAAATAGGCAGTTCACGAAAAAGAGTAACACACATCAAAGCTGATAACAGGATACGAAGAGGGGTTCTTACATGAAGAGAAGAGCACTCTTGTTTGGTAGCCAAGGATGACTTGCCTCATGTGAACACATCAAGTTGTTGGAAAGTAGCACCTTGTTTGGTTCGTTAGGCAGTCACTCCTAGGCTAACTTGACAGGCTCTTCTTGCTCATGTTAGGCCGCGTCTTCTTCTATTCAAGAGGAGTAGATGTAGATGAGAATTGGATACCTGAAGAGAAGAAGAGAGGTTCTAACATGAAGAGAATAACAGTCTTTTCTGGTAGCCAAGGATGACTTGCCACATCCCAATTCAAGGTGGTAGCAAACAACACGTTGTTTGGTTTATCAGGCAGTCACTCCTTGGCTAACTTGAAAGGCTCTTCTTTCTCATGCTAAGCCTTCTCTTCTTGCTTTTGAGGTCTAGAAGGATCTGAAAAATATGTGCCTATAGGTCCATGCATTCTTCATTTTGTGCATACATACAAAAACCACCAGCCACATGAGGTTAGAGTTTACTGATATGTATTTCTAACATTAGGCAATTATGTTCAAATCTTATCTACATTCTGATCTAATCTTAGTTCAGCTTTCAGACATTGTTAACATGATAAAAGGGTGTGATAGATTGTAATGTCGTAACTCGTAAGTTGGCTAGCAATAGTTTGTATGACAAAGATGAAAAGATAAAAAGAACAAGAATTATGAGATTTCATGTTTAGTATTGGCTATGGATAGACATTGCCACTCAAACAGGCAATGCAAATCAAGGGTTGATAAGAGAATAAGAAGAGGGGTTCTTGCATGCATTCCTTCTCAGGAGACAAGGATGGCTTGCTTCATTCCAAGTCAGGTGATTGAATGTGACACCTAGTTTGCTTTATGAGACGATTCCTTGGATAACTTCGCAGACTATTCTTTCTCATGTTAGGCCTTTATTTCTTAAGAATAACTTTAATGGTAGATGATCAACTGAAGCCAGAAATGACAAGATCGGTTCTAACATGATGGAAAAGTACTCTTTTTTATACATTGACACATCATCAAGTATTTTAGGTTTGTGCTCGATGCATTTACATTGGTGCAACACCCCTAGTCTTTTAGTTTTCTACCCTTGTTCCTAAATTACCAGGTACATTGCATATATCCTACCATTTAAGCCTTACTTTTGAGTGGGGTATACCGGGTAGGTTTAGTTTGGTTTGGTTTTAGGCGCATAAACGCCTATTAGCTTCTTTGAGGCAGCACATGGAATTTAATGACCGAACTAGGTACATCTACCTACACATAATTGTTTTTAGTAAATATAATACCCTCCAAGAGTAACAAAACTTTTGCAAACAAACCCTAATAATCCCTTAGTCAACACCAAAACAGTCTTGGTTATCATAAGGAATGACATCTCATTAGTATTGTATAAATCAATTAAACCAAATGCATGCATGGCTTACCTCAAGCCAAAAGGGGTGATTGAGGATCTTGAAGTGAATATATTCCAATCCATGTGCATATGAAAACATGATAGAATGCTCTGACTTTACTTTGAAAATAATCCAAGAACCATCACCAAATCTGCAAAAAGGTTTGGTCCAAATAAAGCATGGTTGACATATTTCATATGTACCAAAACTCAAACTTTGAGCCTGATATTTAGTCACACAGTTGACATAAATGCAATCGATGACAGAGAAGAAAGTATTCATCAGGATCTTAAGTCAATGATCCAACAAGGCTTCTGTGGAACGATTAACTAAATGGACCCCTAGTGGATATGTCAGTTAATCTTTCAAGCAGGCGTCAAATATTTGAAGTCAACTCCAATGCAAGATTTTGGGCCATTGATGGAAGAACATTATTCCTTTTACTCGATGTTTTGTCCTCTTTTCTTTATATAGATATAGAGAATTGGGTTCATATGATCTAGCAAGTGAATATATTCTCCCCAAGATGGTGTATGTTGTAGAAAGTTGGAAAGACGGAAATAGAAGAAACAACAAGAATTATGTGTTTCCGTTGGCTATAAATAGGAAGTTTACGAGAAAGAGTAACACACACCAAAGCTGATAATGTTGGATTGAATAGAACAATATAACCAAGAATTCTACTAACTTTATTGATAATTCCCTTATTTTGGAAAGTACAAATCGCTACATATATATAGATACCGAAAAGGTATCTCTTGAACCATTGTGATGGTTCGCTAAGTGTTATAACTATTCTAACAATTGTGACTTTTCATGAAGAGGTGTTTCTGAACCGACGCGACTGTTCGGTGGTGGTAGTTACCGGCGGTTGTGACTATTCACAAAGGTTGCCATGGTTGCCAATCGACACATCTTCTTCCTAATCTCTTGACCCATACATCATTAAAACATAATCTAAATAATAATTATAAATACATTCCGATTATATCATTAATTTCAACAGATAACAGGATACGAAGAGGGGATCTTACATGAAGAGAAGAGTACTCTTGTTTGGTAGCCAAGGGCGTAATAGATAGTAATGTCGTAAGTTGGCAAGAAATAATTATGAGATTTCATGTTTAGTATAGGCTATAGATACACACTTCAATCTCAAAAAAACAATGCAAATCAAGAGTTGATAAGAGAATAAGAAGAGAGGTGATTGCATGCACTCTAGCTCAGTAGTAGATAAGGATGGCTTGCCTCATTCCATGCAAGTCGGGTCATAGAATTAACACCTAGCTAGTTTGATTTATGAGGTGGTCATTTCTTGGATGACTTGGCAGGCTCTTCTTTCGCATGTTCGGCCTTTATATTTCTTGATAATAGTTTTCATTGTAGATGATCAATTGAAGCCAGAAAACGACAAGGTGGGTTCTAACATGAAGACAAGAGTACTCTTTTGTGTACATTGATACATCATCAAGTACTTTAGGTTTGTGCTCAATGCATTTACATTGGTGCAACACCCCTAGTCAATTTTTTAATTACCCTTGTTCCTAAATTACCATGTACCTTGCAAAGAAATTATTTCAAATTCTATTGCTTCATTACATGTTTCCAGTGGTTGTTTCCTTTATGTAAACGATTCATTGCAGTAGGTTTCGTAAGGCAGAAGTTTGCCATCAAACTCTCTCATGTCTTTATAAGCCCAAATTAAGTTATAATCGCATTTAGTTTGTCTACTAGTGTGTATTTCTAACTGTTAACTTCAAGTCAATTGAGATCATAATCTAGTGCACCAAATGCAATATAACAATTAAATTGGAGATGAGCACAACCTAGTCCTTGTGTATGAAACTACTCGTAGCTAGGCAGTTCTGCTCGTATGGTACAGATAAGTTCTGTAAATGTACTAGTCGATATGGCTAAAGTCATACTGCAAGAAAGAACCTCCAAAAGATTTAAACATCATAGAATATAGCACTAAATTTAAACCATCATTTCTCTGAAAGAACAAAAAATATCCTTTTTGATATTTTTTTTGGAAAAGGTATCCTGGGCCTATGGCCCCAGACTAATCCCTGGCAATTAGGGCCTTTGGCCCAGCTGCTAAAGCGTGCAGCCCTGAGTTTATCCTCAGTGGCCACAAGTGCTGCTAGTGGGGCTCGAACCCGGGTTGAGCGCTATGAACTCCCCAAGCCTTTACCACCACACCACAGCCCTTGTGGTTCCTTTTTGATGTTGCATATGGCTGTTATAACATTTTAATCATGTTGAGGGAGTTGTGTTCCTGGATTTTAAGACATGCAGGCATCTAAATCTAGTAGGAAAGAATAGATTAACCCATCCGATCAATTTAATAAACTTACGGTTGCATGCATGAGTAGTAGATAAATAAAGCCAGAAGGCATCCACCAGCTGAGCTAGTAAAGCATCGTGGAATAAATAAATGAACCTAAAAAACAAATAAACATGAAGATAGTACATTTTATAGAGCATACATGAATTGTTCAATGTAAATTTTGTATAGGAGCCACATAATGCGTGCTAGTATCAGTTTTTCCAAAGACAATTTATCTATCTGGTGCGGAGATTGATAGATTTCGGTGTAGGATGCAGATGAATATAAGTGATTTCGTGACAACCCTTTGAAGATTGAACTGTCATAACCGGCACATTGCGACAGGTGACAACAAAGGCGACGGTTCAGGACGTCACAAGTGTTGAAACAGGCACCAACCAAGACAACCATCGCTAATAGCTCTTAATGAACAACTGCGTTTGTCCAACCGTCGCTATTGAACCATCTGATGGTTCAACTCATGCAAGAACGAACTGTTGCGCTGTTCGAATAGCTACTGCTGAACAATTACTGTTTGACCCATCTAAGTCAATGACAGAGAAAATGCAATCAATGACAGAGAAAAGAAAATGTTCCACAGGATCTTAAGTCAATGATCCAACAAGGCTTCTGTGGATTTATTAACTAAATGGACCCCTAGTGGATATCTCAGTTAATCTTTCAAGCAGGCATCAGATAGTTGAAGTCAACTCCCATGCAAGATTTTGGGCCATTGATGGAAGAACACTATTCCTTTTACTCGATGTTTTGTCCTCTTTTCTTTATATAGATATAGAGAATTGGGTTCATATGATCTAGCAAGTGGATATATTCTCCCCAAGATGGTGTATGTGGTAGAAAGTTGGAAAGATGGAAAGAGAAGAAAGAACAAGAATTGTGTGTTTCCATTGGCTATAAATAGACAGTCTACGAGAAAGAGTAATACACACCAAAGGTTATAACAGGTTACGAAGAGGGGATCTTACATAAAGAGAAGAGTACTCTTGTTTGGTAGCCAAGGATGACTTGCCTCGTGTGAACACATCAAGTTGTTGGAAAGTAGCACCTTGTTTGGTTCGTTAGGCAGTCACTCCTAGGCTAACTTGACAGGCTCTTCTTGCACATGTTAGGCTGCCTCTTCTTCCATTCAAGAGGAGTAGATGTAGATGAGAATTGGATACCTGAAGAGAAGAGAGGTTCTAACATGAAGAGAACAAGAGCCTTTTCTGGTAGCCAAGGATGACTTGCCACATGCCAATTCAAGGTGATAACAAACAACGCGTTGTTTGGTTTATCAGGCAGTCACTCCTTGGCTAACTTGAAAGGCTCTTCTTTCTCATGCTAACCCTTCTCTTCTGGCTTCTGAGGTCTAGAAGGATCTGAACAATATGTGCCAATAGGTTAATGCAATCATTCATTTTGTGCATATATACAAAAACCATAAGTCATCATGAGGTTAGAGTTGACCCATATGTATTTCTAACATTAGACAACTAGGTTCAAAGCTTTCTAACATTGGTTAACATGAGAAAAGGGCGTAATAGATAGTAATGTCGTAAGTTGGCTAGAAATAATTATGAGATTTCATGTTTAGTATAGGCTATAGAGTATAGATACACACTTTAATCTCAAAAAACCAATGCAAATCAAGAGCTGATAAGAGAATAAGAAGAGAGGTCATTGCATGCACTCTAGCTCAGTAGTAGATAAGGATGGCTTGCCTCATTCCATGCAAGTCAGGTGATAGAATTAACACCTAGCTAGTTTGATTTATGAGGTGGTCATTCCTTGGATGACTTGGCAGGCTCTTCTTTCGCATGTTCGGCCTTTATATTTCTTGATAATAATTTTCATTGTAGATGAGCAATTGAAGCCAGAAAACGACAAGGTGGGTTCTAACATGAAGACAAGAGTACTCTTTTGTGTACATTGATAGATCATCAAGTACTTTAGGTTTGTGCTCAATGCATTTACATTGGTGCAACACCCCTAGTTTTTTAGTTTTTTTTAATTACCCTTGTTCCAAAATTACCATGTACCGTGCAAAGAAATTATTTCAAATTCTATTGTCTCATTACATGTTTCTAGTGGTTGTTTCCTTTATGTATGCGATTCATTGCAGTGGTTTCTCTTAGCCGATTGATTATATCAATTAGAGATAATTACGGATTTGATTTATATTTATCATTAATTGTAAAGATTTGATTGATTTGTATTTCCTAAATTAGCTGATAGGGTTACTTTGTACATACCCTATATATAGGGGTTTTCTGTTAATGATGAAGGCATGGACTTTGCAATCTTTTATGGTATCAGAGCCACGGCCTGATTACCCTTCTCCTTCTTTATTTTTTTTTTCCCGATCCTCTGCAGCCCAAGCAAAACCCTTCAACACATCATGACCAATTCTGATGACGCCGGCTCTTCTAAGCCGATTGTCCCCTCTCTTCACCCAGCCTATTCCGTTTCCAATATCCAATCCAAGATCAGAACCCTGGATGGTACCAAAGTTTCATACACCTCCTGGGTTAAACTCTTTAAATTCAATGCTATTGCTTATAAAGTTCTGAATCACATTGATGGTTCCCCACAGCCGGAATCAACGGATACGGAATATGCGGCTTGGAAAGAATTGAATGCACTTGTCTCCGAATGGATCTACAACACTCTCTCCGACGACCTGCTCACCCGGGTCCTCGACATGGATGCCACTGCACATGACACCTGGTTGAAGCTTGAGAAAATTTTTCTCAGCAACAAACAAGCGAAGGCTGGTGCACTCGAAACCCAGTTCGTCAACCTAACTCTTGCAGCCTGCTCCTCAGTCGATGATTATTGCCAACAACTGAAGAAACTTGCCAATCAAATTGCTGCTGTTGATCAACCCGTTAACGACAAAAGGTTAGTATTACAACTCGTTCGTGGACTTTCACAGGAATTTGACACCACTGCTCAACTTATTCACTCGCAAGAAGCTGACTGGGATCTTGCAACAACTATGCTACATGATGAAGTAATCCGAAAAGAGGCACGCCAGCAGCAGTCCACGTCGGTTCTGGTGGCCCCCACAGCTCAAACTCCAGCCCCGAACCCACTACCTGCTGACTCAAACGCTGCTCCAATTCAACCAACAGGTCAGCCATTCCGGGGTCGGGGACGAGGTCGAAATCAGTACCGGGGTCGTGGGGGTCATGGGCGCGGATACCGAGGTCAGTCAAACAATGTTAATTGGGCTTTTCAGACTCCTTTCGGCCAGCCATCTTATCCTCAATGGGCATGGTGGCATACTCCACCCTGCCCTTATCCCACGCAGACCAATTGGCGCCCAAATCAGAATGCACACCAAGTCCCGGCAGCCCACTTCACAGGCTACCCGGGGTATGGATCCCCAACAGCTACACCAACAGGTTATGACGCCCTAAGCCCTTCTGATCTCAGTGCAGCCTTCAACAATATGCAACTCAACTTCACTGATCCGGGTCTCATTATGGACACCGGCGCTGAAAAACATGTTACTGACAACCGAGGTATGATTAAACTCCCTGACTCTTCTCCTGCAAATACTAAACTTTTGGTAGGTAACGGTCAATTGTTACCAATTGAGGGCTCTGGCACTGGTTTTTTACACATACATAACCGTACCTACATTTTACCCAATATTCTTTATAGCCCACACATTATCAAAAAATCTTTTGTCTGTACGTCGTTTTACCTGTGATAATAGTGTCTCTGTTGAGTTTGACCCTTTTGGTTTTTCTGTAAAGGACCTCCAAACGGGCCGCCTTCTTTCTCGCTACAATAGCTCGGGGAATCTCTATCCAGTTACTCCACCAACTCTACCACCACAAGCCTGCTTCCTTGCATCCACATCCTTGCCTTGGCATGATCGACTTGGACATCCCGATGCTCAAGTTTTAGACGTGCTTAGTAGACGTTTTAATTTTCCTTGTAATCACAATCAAAACTCAAAGTTTTGTCATTCTTGTCATCTATCTAATAGTAAACGATTGCCCTTTTATGAATCAAATTCATTCACGTTTACTCCGTTTGACATTATACATTGTGATTTATGGACGTCTCCTATACTTAGCAAAACTGGATATAAATATTACATGGTCCTCATAGATAATTTTTCTAATTTTGTTTTGGGTCTACCCACTTAAATATAAATCTGAAACATTCCCCACCTTTGCCAAATTCCACCGTATGATAGCCACCCAGTTCCACCGTAACATAAAAACTTTCCAACGCGATCTGGGGGGTGAGTTCGATAACCATGCTTTCAAAAGCTTTGCCCACCAACATGGCCTTTTGTTTCGTTTTTCTTGCCCACACACTTCTTCCCAAAATGGCCGCTCCGAAAGAATGATTCGTCGTCTGAACGACATCATTCGTTCCCTACTCATTCACGCCCATCTCCCCCCCACTTTCTGGGTCGAGGCCCTTCACACAGCCACCTATCTCCACAACATACTACCTTCCAAACGCCTTAATTACTTTACTCCGACATTCGCCCTTTACCTGCGTCACCTAACATACGATCATCTTCGTGTGTTTGGATGTGCCTGCTATCCTAACACCTCTGCCACTCAACCTCACAAACTTCACCCTCGTGCCATCCGATGCATCTTTCTCGGGTACCCACCGGATTTCCGGTGATACCGTTGCTTCGATCCTACCACCAGGAAGGTTTCCATCTCTCGTCATGTCACTTTTGACGAGACTGTTTTTCCATCTTCCATACCCACCCCTACTTCTTCATACTCCTTCCTGGATGACGACTCACCACCAGGATTCTCGTTTGCCCCTCGGCCCTCACCACTGCCCAAACCACTGTTACACTCCACATCACCCTTTCCTTTCCACTATAATCGACGACCCAGACCTGCTGCAACTGCAGCCTCGTCCCCACCTCACACACAGTCTGCTGCCACAGCAGGTCCGCCACATTCTTCTGCTGCCACGGCAGCCACGGGTCAGCCATCTGCTGCCCAAACAGCCCCCCCACAACCTACTCATCCTCCCACAAACACCCACCCAATGACCACCCGCTCCAAAGCCCGACACACTCTCCTTTCCACCACTATCTCACCCGTGCCTACCTCCTACCATAAAGCCTTTGCTGACCCTCATTGGTTACGTGCCATGCAGACCGAGTTTAGTGCCTTGCAGGAGAATGATACATGGGAATTAGTCCCTAGACCGGTTGATAGACCAGTCATACGTTGTATGTGGCTGTTTCGGCATAAGTTTAAATCGGATGGTTCTTTGGAACGATACAAAGCTCGGTTAGTGGTCAATGGTAAATCTCAGACAGTGGGAATTGATTGTGAGGATACCTTTAGCCCGGTTGTCAAACCGGCTACGATACGTACCGTTCTTTCGGTGGCAGTTTCTCGTTCATGGCCTATACATTAATTGGATGTTAAGAATGCTTTTTTACATGGCCATTTGAACGAAACTGTGTATATGCAGCAACCACCAGGTTTTGTGAATCGTCAGTTTCCTAATTTTGTGTGCAGGCTAAAGAAATCTCTATATGGGCTCAAACAAGCACCACGTGCTTGGTACACACGGTTTGCTAACTCTATATTATCACACGGTTTTCGGAGCAGTGTGTGTGATAATTCTTTGTTCATCTATACACAGGACACTCAGATGGCGTATTTATTATTATATGTAGATGACATAGTTATTACTGCATCTTCAGATGATCTGCTACAAAACATTATTCGGATGCTCTCACGAGAATTTGCCATGACTGATCTAGGTAAATTACATCACTTTTTGGGGATTAAGTTCACCCATAATTCCAATGGTTTGTTCCTAGATCAATCTCAATATGCAAAGGACATAATTTCTCGAGCTTCTATCTCCTCTTGCAAACCGTGTACCACACCAGTAGACCTAAATGCCAAACTCAGTGCCACGGATGGTCCTCTTTTCCAAGATCCCACTTTGTATTGCAGTCTAGCTGGTGCACTGCAATACCTAACGTTTACACGACCATATATCTCATATGCTATTCAGCAGGTCTGCTTATTCATGCATGAGCCACATGAGCCTCACTTTGCATTTTTGAAACGAATTATACGATACCTACAGGGGACGATTGATTATGGTATTCGTATCATTCGTTCCAATACTTTCTCTGGTGGCTTATTCTGATGCTGATTGGGGTGGGTGCCTTGATTCTCGAAGATCAACTAGCGGCTATTGTGTTTTCTTTGGTGACAATCTTATTTCTTGGTCTTCTAAACGCCAACCGACCATATCCAGATCTAGTGCCGAGGCGGAATATCGAGGCGTGGCAATTGTTGTTGCAGAAGCCACTTGGGTTCGAAATTTACTCCTAGAATTACAATTACAGCTTCCTCTCCGGCAAGCTTCCGTGGTTTATTGTGATAACGTGTCTGCAGTTTACTTATCTGATAATCCAGTTCAACATCAGCGAACCAAGCACATCGAGATTGACATCCATTTTGTTCGGGAAAAAGTTCGAGTTGGACACATTCGCGTTCTTCACGTGCCTTCCTCTCTACAGTACGCTGACATTTTTAACAAGGGCCTCCCACAACGGTTGTTCGAGTCATTCAGATCCAGCTTGAGCGTTTGCTCTACTCCCGCTCAAACTGCGGGGGAGTCTTAGCCGATTGATTATATCAATTAGAGATAATTACGGATTTGATTTATATTTATCATTAATTGTAAAGATTTGATTGATTTGTATTTCCTAAATTAGCTGATAGGGTTACTTTGTACATACCCTATATATAGGGGTTTTCTGTTAATGATGAAGGCATGGACTTTGCAATCTTTTAGTTTCATAAGGCAAAAGTTTGCCATCGAACTCTCTCATCTCTTTATAAGCCGAAATTAAGTTCTAATATCGTTTAGTTTGTCTACTAGTGTGTATTTCTAACTATTAACTTCTAGTCAATTGAGATGATAATCTAGTGCACCAAATGCAATATAACAATTAAATTGGAGATGAGCCCAACAACCTAGTCCTTGTGTATGAAACTACTCGTTGCTAGGCAGGTCTGATTGTACGGTACAGATAAGTTCTTTAAATGTACTAGTCGATACGGCTAAAGTCATACTTGCAAGAAAGAACCCCAAAATATTTAAACAGCATAGAATATAGCACTAAATTTAAACCAGCATTTCTGAAAGAACAAAAATTATCCTTTTTGATGTTGCATATGGCTGGTAATGGTATAACATTTTAATCATGCTGAGGGAGTAGTGTTCCTAGATTTTAAGATATGCAAACATCTAAATCTAGTAGGAAAGAATAGATTAATTCATCCGTTCAATTTGATAATCTTACGGTTGCATGCATGAGTAGTAGATAAATAAAGCCAGAAGGCATCCACCAGTTGAGCTTGTAAAGCATCGAGGAATAAATAAATGAACCTAAAAAACAAATAAACATGAAGATAGTACATTTTAATGAGCATACATGAATTGTTGAATGTAAATTTTGCAAGATTCTAAATGGCGTGACGGCGAGGCCAAACTCAAGCCTTAGGTGCCATGGCAAAGCCATGGCGTTTTCAAGGCATGACTTATGGCGTCATTTTTTTAATTCATATATAGTATTATATATATAAACATATGTTTTGTAGTGTTACTCAATGAGTCAATAGTAATAAAGAAGTTAAATTATGGTATATATTAAAAAACTTGCAAATAAGATATTAAAAACGTAAAGAAAAATCAAATATTGCATTACGAAATTGTGCATTAGGCCATGGCGTGCCACGGGCTTAACGTGGCGTGAGACACAAGCCTTGGTGCCATGACGGCTGTGCGGCGAGTTTTTTTTAGAACAATGAAAGATAATGTATCTATCTAATTAAGCTATTCACTTAATCCGTATCCCTATTGAGTTGATGATGGAGATAGAATATCGGACCAAAAATGAGCGGATAGTGTGATCAAGGAATCAAAATATGTTCTTAGACATAACCAAGCTGCTTCCGTTCAAATACACACACACACACACACACACACACATATATATATATATATATATATGCACACACATACACGGACACATATCTATGAATATATGTATGTAGACTAGGGTTCAAATGAGAACCATGGCCAAATAAGAAAAGACGAGAACAGCTGAAATCTACACAAAAATAATATGTGATTCGTGCAACCTTGGCCTCAACCTGAGGTCGCAAGCCATGTCGCCAGGACACCCTTGCGTTGACTGTGTTTTGTAATCATATTTGATTTCAGTGCAAAATCACATGTGATTTAACCATTCTCGTGTTTTCTTATTTTGACCATGTTCTCGTTTGATTCTCCCTCTATGCGTGTATGCATTTATATAGCTGCATTCATAAATTCAACTCAAAATAATGACTACCAATCTCTGGCACTGACTCATGGAATACAAAGGAATGGACCCACAAAAGAACTAGGCATACAAAAAACATATTTGTTTAAGATTTTTTTAAACTTACAATGTAAATTGTTGGTTTTTGGGTACTAAAGTAAATGCTAGAAAAGGATAATACAAATCTACTACTATTGCTTTCAAGGCAAGTGAACTCTCCTCTCTTAAAGCAAATTTCCCCCCACCTCTTGTGCTTTGGGTTTTTGATGAAGTGCTTCCGAAGATACAATGAAGCAAAGTATGTCACATGATTATGAACAATGCATGGTTGGTGATAATCCTAAGTCAATAATTAGTGAGTGTTCAAGGATTTCAAGAAACCTATTAAATGTGTTCCTATAGCAACACATTATAAGGCAATCTGGTGCGGAGATTGATAGATTTCGGTGTAGGATGCAGATGAATATAAGTGATTTCGTGACAGCCCTTTGAAGATTGAACTGTCATAACCGGAACAATGCGACAGGTGACAACAAAGGCGACGGTTCAGGACGTCACAAGTGTTGAAACAGGCACCAACCAAGACAACCATCGCTAATAGCTCTTAATGAACAACTGCGTTTGTCCAACCGTCGCTATTGAACCATCTGATGGTTCAACTCATGCAAGAACGAACTGTTGCGCTGTTCGAATAGCTACTGCTGAACAATTACTGTTTGACCCATCTAAAAGAAAATTAGCGGCTCAAAGAGGCAGATGCATGTGTGCGAAATGCGCCATCAAAGCGCAACATTGTGCCCACGGTCGTGCGCGTCTAAGGGTGTGTTGCGCGCGCCTTTTTGGACTCTCCATTATTTATGTAATTCTTGGCTAGTATTAAGAAAATGGTTCCACTTATATGCATACATTTATTTAACTCTTTCACCTATGTGGGACAAGGTGAAGTGAAATCCAGCAAATTCAACTTTTCTCTTATTCCTAAGACTCAACCCAAAACAACTAAATTTTGAACAATAATTTGAAACTTCCCCAACAGTAACAAATTATGAACTTCCATATATTTAGTCACACAATTGACATAAATGCAATCAATGACAGAGAAAAGAAAATGTTCCACAGGATCTTAAGTCAATGATCCAACAAGGCTTCTGTGGATTGATTAACTAAATGGTCCCCTAGTGGATATCTCAGTTAATCTTTCAAGCAGGCATCGGATAGTTGAAGTCAACTCCCATGCAAGATTTTGGGCCATTGATGGAAGAACACTATTCCTTTTACTCGATGTTTTGTCCTCTTTTCTTTATATAGATATAGAGAATTGGGTTCATATGATCTAGCAAGTGGATATATTCTCCCCAAGATGGTGTATGTGGTAGAAAGTTGGAAAGATGGAAAGAGAAGAAAGAACAAGAATTGTGTGTTTCCATTGGCTATAAATAGACAGTTTACGAGAAAGAGTAATACACACCAAAGGTTATAACAGGTTACGAAGAGGGGATCTTACATGAAGAGAAGAGTACTCTTGTTTGGTAGCCAAGGATGACTTGCCTCGTGTGAACACATCAAGTTGTTGGAAAGTAGCACCTTGTTTGGTTCGTTAGGCAGTCACTCCTAGGCTAACTTGACAGGCTCTTCTTGCACATGTTAGGCTGCCTCTTCTTCCATTCAAGAGGAGTAGATGTAGATGAGAATTGGATACCTGAAGAGAAGAGAAGAGAGGTTCTAACATGAAGAGAACAACAGCCTTTTTTGGTAGCCAAGGATGACTTGCCACATGCCAATTCAAGGTGATAACAAACAACGCGTTGTTTGGTTTATCAGGCAATCACTCCTTGGCTAACTTGAAAGGCTCTTCTTTCTCATGCTAACCCTTCTCTTCTGGCTTCTGAGGTCTAGAAGGATCTGAACAATATGTGCCAATAGGTTAATGCAATCATTCATTTTGTGCATACATACAAAAACCTTAAGTCATCATGAGGTTAGAGTTGACCCATATGTATTTCTAACATTAGACAACTAGGTTCAAAGCTTTCTAACATTGGTTAACATGAGAAAAGGGCGTAATAGATAGTAATGTCGTAAATTGGCTAGAAATAATTATGAGATTTCATGTTTAGTATAGGCTATAGAGTATAGATACACACTTCAATCTTAAAAAACCAATGCAAATCAAGAGTTGATAAGAGAATAAGAAGAGAGGTCATTGCATGCACTCTAGCTCAGTAGTAGATAAGGATGGCTTGCATCATTCCATGCAAGTCAGGTGATAGAATTAACACCTAGCTAGTTTGATTTATGAGGTGGTCATTCCTTGGATGACTTGGAAGGCTCTTCTTTCGCATGTTCGGCCTTTATATTTCTTGATAATAATTTTCATTGTAGATGAGCAATTGAAGCCAGAAAACGACAAGGTGGGTTCTAACATGAAGACAAGAGTACTCTTCTTTCGCATTTGATTTCAGTGCGAAATAACATGTGATTTGACCATTCTCATGTTTTCTTATTTTGACCATGTTCTCGTTTGATCCTCCCTCTATGCATGGATGCATTTATATAGCTGCATTCATAAATTCAACTCAAAATAATGACTACCAATCTCTGGCACTGACTCATGGAATACAAAGAAATGGACCCACAAAAGAACTAGGCATACAAAAAACATATTTGTTTAAGACTTTTTTAAACTTACAATGCAAATTGTTGCTTTTTGGGTACTAAAGTAAATGCTAGAAAAGGATAATACAAATCTACTACTATTGCTTTCAAGGCAAGTGAACTCTCCTCTCTTAAAGCAATTTTCCCCCCATCTCTTGTGCTTTGGGTTTTTGATGAAGTGCTTCCGAAGATACAATGAAGCAAAGTATGTCACATGATTATGAACAATGCATGGTTGGTGATAATCCTAAGTCAATAATTAGTGAGTGTTCAAGGATTTCAAGAAACCTATTAAATGTGTTCCTATAGCAACACAATATAAGGCAATTTGGTGCGGAGATTTATAGATTTCGGTGTAGGATGCAGATGAATATAAGTGATTTCGTGACAGCCCTTTGAAGATTGAACTGTCATAACCGGCACATTGCGACAGGTGACAACAAAGTCGACGGTTCAGGACGTTACAAGTGTTGAAACATGCATCAACCAAGACAACCTTCGCTAATAGCTCTTAATGAACCGCTGCGTTTGTCCAACCGTCGCTATTGAACCATCTGATGGTTCAACTCATGCAAGAACGAACTGTTGCGTTGTTTGAATAACTACTGCTGAACAATTACTGTTTGACCCGTCTAAAATAAAATTCACTACAAAACAGAGGCTTATCACCGACGGATGAATCCGTCGGTGATCCGTCGGTAAAATCCATATACGTCGGTGATCCGTCGGTAAATGTCCGTCTGTAAAAAGGTGGTCGGCGTTCAGATCACCGACGGGTCACCGACGGATATTACCGACGGATCACCGACGGTTTAATCTTCCGACGGATCTCGGACGGTTACCGACGGCGTGGTTATTTCCGACGGATCACCGACGGTCGACTTTTAGCGACGGATTACCGACGGCTATTCACCGACGGATTATTTCTGACGGATTTAGCGACAGATATTTTTTAAATAAAAATTAAATTAAAAAATAATTCCGACGGATTAGCCGTCGGTAATCCGTCGGTAATTTAATTTTTTATTAAAAAAATAATTAAAAATTAAAATTTTCCAGTTTTTATCATATACAAAACCTGCCAATTTTTAAATATTACTAACCCTTAAAGTGTACAAAATATCTATAAATACATAAACATAATCCTACGGAGAGGGAAAGGGGTGCTGATTGTTAAACTTGATCACGAACGCGTCAAACTGTGCCATTCGTTCTTGCATCTGTCTCTTCTCTGCATCATCTCTATCCAATCGCTCTTGCATCCGGATCCTCTCTGCTTCCTCTCTCTGTAGTCGCTCCTGCAACTGGATCCTCTGTGCTTCCTCTCTCTCTAACCTCTGCCTCAACTCCTCCAACTGAAATTCAACATTTGACAAACATATATAGAACAATGTCAGACAACATTTAACAAACATATGATTAACAATGTTAAACAACATTTGACATGCATACCTCCTCATCGCGACGGCCGCGCGTGCTCCCGCTCGAACTGGCACCTGAATCACCGGTCATAGCACAATAGGGATCCTGACTGGTCCCCATCCAAAAAGACGGCCCTTACGCCGTCCTCCGACACTACGCTCCCACAACTCGACATCATTGGGAGGTACAGTGTCGGGAGGTAAGTCTGGGTACTCATCCTCCCTAATCCGATGGCAGTTATCCTACAGTTTACCAAATTAGACATTGTCAAGTCAACTAACCTATAGAAATTCGGCATCATTTCAATGTAATTTGAACATATATATCCATGACCTGCTTTTATCAAAACAATCCTATCGTCTGCCCAACAATGGCAGCCCAAACTAAGTTTGCTATAATTTCTATCTATCTTATAAAATAAACAAAAATATAGCCATGCATAATTGAACTTACCGCCATATGAGCCGCCTTTGGGTAAACGTAGATCGGAGGATCCGTGGGCGGACCAGTCGCACCCGGAACAAGCTTCCTGTTGGTGCAATGTGCAGCCTCCCAAACCTCGTCGCTAGTAGGCTCACGGCCCCATGCATCTCTCTACAATAGATAACTTAAATTGTTAGTAGGTAATAAAATCATGTGTGTGTGTGTGTATATATATATATATATAGGTAGGCATCCTACAGTTTACCAAATTAGACATTGTCAAGTCAACTAACCTATAGAAAATTCGGCAGCATTTCAACTGTGATTTGAACATATATATCCATGACCTGCTTTTATCAAAACAATCCTATCGTCTGCCCAACAATTGGCAGCCCAAACTAAGTTTGCTATAATTTCTATTTATCTTATAAAACAAACAAATATCTAGTCATGCATAATTGAACTTACAATCATATGAGCCGCCTTTGGATAAACGTAGATCGTAGGATCTGTGGTCGGACCAGTCGCACCCGGAACAAGCTTCCTGTTGGTGCAGTGTGTAGCCTCCCAAACCTCGTCGCTGGTAGGCTCACGGCCCCATGCATCTCTCTACAATACACAACTTAAATTGTTAGTAGGTAATAAAATCATGTATATATTACATATATTCAACAATTATATACATTTAGTCTAGTGTATGATAAATTACCATGCGGTCCCGATGCATAGGGATACTAATAGATCCAGTACAACGTCTGGATGTCATCCCCTCATACTCGGTGGCCCGATTGGCCTTATTGGCAGCAACTACACGCCGGAACGCGTTGGTGTTCCATACCTGTTAAAAAGAAGACATAAATCAATATAAATCCTAGTACAACCAGATACAAGTATTCAAAACAAAACAAACCTGCTCAATCATCTGGACCCAAAACTCACTCTGGATCCACTCTGGAGGGTGTGGCGCAAGAATCCTGTAGTCACGTCTGTCGAACTGGACACCATCAATGGCTAAAGCCCTTTCCTCGGCGAAGACACATGCATCTCTCATCATGTCGGCGTACCTATTATTTAGGTGACGCCGGAATGCAGCTAGTATGTCGGCGTCCATCTCAGGAGGCCAACTATAATACAACTGCAAACACATTGTTTGGATTAAGTAAAAATAAATCCACTCAATAAGTTAAATAGAGTAAAATACCTACCCGAAATCGATCCATCAACAGTAGATAGTGCTAATTAGGGACATCCCTAAAATGAGCCCAAGGACCATCGAACATGGACTTAAAGACGGCAATGGCCCTCTGGACTGCCGACTTGTCCTTAAACCTTCACAATTGTAAAATATACAACATAAAAAACATTAGGATCGGTTTATTATGTACTAGAATAAATAATATATCACATCTACTTACCCGTCCGCTTCAGACAACAAAAGTGGCGGTCGCTGACTCGGCTGGGGCATCTGTGATGCCACATTCGGGCCTCTAACCCTCGAGCCCGCTCTTCTGTCATCGGACTGGATCTGATCTAGTCCGTCCTCGGTGAACTCATCGGCGTGGGGGTCACCACGCCCGGCGGAGCTGATACTGCCCCTACCCCTATTACCCCTACTACCTCTACTACCCCTAGAAGGGTGTCCCGACATCTAGATCATAGAGAATGGTTAACACAAAATGATATAAGTGTACATAAATCATAAGACCCAAAAATGTCTACATAAGAACAGCAAAATAGAGAATGTTTAACACGGAAAATGTCTACATAAGAACGGCAAAATAGAGAATGTTTAACACGGAAATGTCTACATAAGAAAGACACTTGTCTTGAAACGATATTCATTGCACACTCGGCAGTGGGTCAACTCAGAATCATCCTTATAAAATAATATGCAATGGTTTTTGCAAGCGTTGATCTTTTGTTTTGGCAGAGCAAGCTTTTTCAAACTCTTTTTCGTCTCATAGAAGTTACCGGGTAGTTTATCACCCTCGGGTAACATCTCTTTAATTATAGCAACATTGCGGTTATAAGTCGTGTCAGGTACATTATATTTTGCCTTCCAATTCAACAATCTCGTTGCAGCTCCTAATTTCGAGTAATTTGGACACCCGTCCCATAGTGGCTCGTCAGCAGCTTGTAACATGTCATAAAATCCTTGGGCAGAAGGATTAGGGGTTTCTTCTTCCCATGTCATGCCATCATGTATCATGTGATCGTTCACCATTTCAACATAACCTTCATTATGATCTACTACCGGAGTAGAAGATTGACCCACGTCTTGATGCCCTTCATTATGGTAATAAGTTTCACCATGTGGTATAATCATAGTCCAAAAAACTGTCCATTGCAACAATATAATCGACGCTAAGAAACCCCCGACTGTCGTTCTTTCTATACATCCATCCTCTATCTGTCGACATATTCAACCACTACAACAAAGAAATAAGTAGTTAATCGACATAATCAAGATAGAGGTGGTGTAATGGTTTGACTATTGAAAAGTCACACCGTAGGTTTAGATGAGCTTTGGATGACTTTAAAACCCTACGTGTAATGGTTTGACTATTTAAAAGTCAAACCGTAGGTGTCAATGAAGTTAGAAGTCTATTGAACACTACATGTAATGGTTTGCCTTCTTGAAAGTCAAACCATTGGTTTAGAGGAGTTTTGGATGACTCTAAAACTTTAAGTGTAATGGTTTGACTATTGGAAAGTCAAAACGTAGGTTACAATCAAAGAAAGGTGTTTTGGAAAGTTTAAAGCCCCTACGTGTAATGGTTTGACTATTTAAAAGTCAAACCGTAGGTGTCAACGAAGTTAAAAGTCTATTGAACACTACATGTAATGATTTGCCTTCTTGAAAGTCAAACCATAGGTTTAGAGGAGATTTGGATGACTCTAAAACTCTAAGTGTAATGGTTTGACTATTGGAAAGTCAAACCGTAGGTTACAATCAAAGAAAGGTGTTTTGGAAAGTTTAAAAACCCTACGTGTAATGGGTTGACTATTTAAAAGTCAAACCGTAGGTGTCAACGAAGTTAGAAGTCTATTGAACACTACATGTAATGGTTTGCCTTATTGAAAGTCAAACCACAGGTTTAGAGGAGTTTTGGATGACTCTAAAACTCTAAGTGTAATGGTTTGACTATTGGAAAGTCAAACATATGTTTTTTAAAATTTCGGCGGCATAACGACTATAAAATGAATATTTCCATATATCAACCTAATGTTTGCCCAACAATTGGCAACCCAACTAAAAAAAAAAAAAAAATCAAGTATAATCAAATCCTAAATCATACCAAGTGTCTCCATTTATCAACCTAATGTTTGTCCAATAAATGACAACCCAGCTAATTAATATCACAAGTTTATCAAACCAAATCATACCAAAACATTTGATATATTCGTGCTCATAACAATGGTTTTCATAAGCTAAAAGAACTCATATCAATTTCAATTTACAATATATACCTATATCAATTTCAATCTACAATATACTCATATCAATTTCAATCTACAATAAACTGTCATAATTATAATTATCCATAGTTGTCATATATCCCAAAAACAAACATAACGAGAAACAAACATAACGAAAAGGTTTGGGTTTACAAACATAACAAATAACAAATAATTCCATTACTACTATACTCAAATTTTCCTATTAAATGACAACATAAATTAATTAAGGAATAACGTCTAAAATTATTTTGGTACCTTAAATCACGTCAAGAAGTCGGGAGTCGATCGTGTGTATGTGTATGTCTCTGAAACGGCACCAAATTTCACTCAATTTCAATCTACACACACAAAAACACAGATTCATTAACAAAAAACACAACATATTCATTAACATTTCAATCAATTTCAATCTACACACACAATCCACATACATCTATAGACATATATACACACACAAAAATTCATACACACATTATTCATACAAAAACAAACACACACACACACAGATTCATACATACACACACACACACACACAGAAATAAAGATATAAATATATGGGTTTAAATAGAAATTGATATATAAGTTGTTGAAACAAAAAAATAAAAATAATAATAAACTATATACTATATGATACTGACATTAATTTTCAATATAATAAAGCTAACAAGTTCTTGAGAAATAAAAATATGGGACACACATAGATTCATACACAAACAAACATACACACACAGATTCATACCCAAATGTAGATAAAATGAAAGAATATACCCAAATCAGGAGGTCGCCGGCGACAGGGGTCGTCGTCGAAGGGGATGGAGGTCGCCGAAGACAGGGGCCGTCGCCGGAGGGGATGGAGGTCGCCGGCATTCGAGTGAGAGGTCGTCGAGAGAGAGAGAGAGATTGATATCGAGAGACGAGAGGAAGAGACGAGAGACTGAGAGAGGGAGACGAGAGACGATAGATTAGGGCTTTAAGCCCGCTATTTTTTTTAACAATTTTCGGACATTCACCGACGGATTATATCCGTCGGTGATTACCGACAGATAATTGTTTTTTATCAAATAAATTACTTTTAAATTAAAATTATATTTAAAATTATAATTATTAAATAAATTATTAATTAATATATTATTTAATATTAAAATTAATAAATAAATTATTAATTAATTAATTTATCAAATTATATTTAAAATTATTAATTGATTTATCAAATTGTATTTAAATTGACTAAAATACCCCTGAAGTAACTGGGCTTTAAACGAATCCGGTTAGATCAGGGACCAAATGTGATCAGTTAGGCTTTAACGTACCCAGTTGGGCTTTAAACGAATCCGGTTGGGCTTTAATGGATCTGGTTGGGCTTTAATGGATCTGGTTGGGCTTTAATGGATTTAGTTGGGCTTTAACGTTACCAGTTGGGCTTTAATGGATTCAGTGGGGCTTTAACGTTCCCAGTTGGGCTTTAACGTATCCAATTGGGCTTTAACGTACACAGTTGGGCTTTAATATACCCAGTTGCTTTTAATGGATCCAGTTAGGCTTTAACGTACCCAGTTGGACTTTAAACGAATCCGGTTGGGCTTTAATGAATTTAGTTGGGCTTTAACGTTACCAGTTGGGCTTTAATGGATTCAGTGAGGCTTTAACGTTCCTAGTTGGGCTTTAACGTATCCAATTGGGCTTTAACGTACACAGTTGGGCTTTAATGAATCCAGTTGGGCTTTAATATACCCAGTTGCTTTTAATGGATCCAGTTAGGCTTTAACGTACCCAGTTGGGGTTTAAACGAATCCGGTTGGGCTTTAATAGATTTAGTTGGGCTTTAATGGATTCAGTGGGGCTTTAACGTTCCTAGTTGGGCTTTAACGTATCCAATTGGGCTTTAACGTACACAGTTGGGCTTTAATGAATCCAGTTGGGCTTTAACATACACAGTTGGGCTTTAATGGATCTAGTTGGGTTTAATATATCCAGTTAATGGATTCAATAGGGCTTTAACGTTCTCAGTTGGGCTTTTAATGGATCCAGTTAGGCTTTAACGTACCCAGATGGGCTTTTAATGGACTCGGTTGACTTTAATGGATCAGTTGAACTTTAACGTTCCTAGTTGGGCTTTAATGGTACATACATTATCACATATGTACATACATACATATTACATACATGATCACATACATACTATACATGGTGTACATACATTCATGATCACATACATACATGTGTATATACATACATGAACACATATGTACATGTACATACATACATGATCACATATGTACTATATATGTACAAGATGTACATACATACTATACATGGTGTACATACATTCATGATCACATACGTACATGTGTATATACATACATGATCATATACGTACATGTGTATATACATACATGATCACATACGTACATGTGTACATACATACATGATCACATACATACTATACATGATCACATACGTACTTGTATATACATACATGATCACATATGTACTATACATGTACATGATGTACATACATACTATACATGGTGTACATACATTCATGATCACATACGTACATGTGTATATACATACATGATCACATACATACAAACATACATATATATACACACATACATGATCACAGAAGAAATAAATATTTATTAAATCATTAAATTTACCGACTGATTCTTAAAGGCCGTCGGTAATCCGTCGGTAAATGTATAAATTACCGACGGACGTCAGGAAAAAATAAATATTTATTAAATTATATAAATTACCGACGGATTTAAAAATAAAAAAATAAAATAATTTAATATCCGTAGGTAAGCCGTCGGTAATTTATACATTTACCGACGGATTACCGACGGATAGTCTATCCGTCGCAAAGTTTTCAATTCCGTCGGTGATCCGTCGGTAATCTTGGTCGGAAATTAGCAATTTTCCAGTAGTGATTAGCGGCTCAAAGAGGCAGATGCATGTGTGTGAAATGCGCCATCAAAGCGCAATATTGCGCCCATGGTCTTGCATGTCTAAGGGTGTGTTGCGCCTTTTTGGAGTCTCCATTATTTCTGTAATTCTTGGCTAGTATTAAGAAAATGGTTCCACTTATATAAATACATTTATTCAACTCTTTCACCTATGTGGGACAAGGTGAAGTGAAATCCAGCAAAATCAACTTTTCTCTTATTCCTAAGACTCAACCCAAAACAACTAAATTTTGAACAATAATTTGAAACTTCCCCAACAGTAACAAATTATGAACTTCCATATATTTAGTCACACAGTTGACATAAATGCAATCAATGCCAGAGAAAAGAAAATGTTCCACAGGATCTTAAGTCAATGATCCAACAAGGCTTCTGTGGAATGATTAACTAAATGGACCCCTAGTGGATATGTCAGTTAATCTTTCAAGAGGCATCATATAGTTGAAGTCAACTCCCATGCAAGATTTTGGGCCATTGATGGAAGAACACTATTCCTTTTACTCGATGTTTTGTCCTCTTTTCTTTATATAGATATAGAGAATTGGGTTCATATGATCTAGCAAGTGGATATATTCTTCCCAAGCTATTGTATGTGGTGGAAAGTTGGAAAGACGGAAAGAGAATAAAGAACAAGAATCATGTGTTTCCATTGGCTATAAATAGGCAGTTCACGAAAAAGAGTAACACACATCAAAGTTGATAACAGGATCCGAAGAGGGGTTCTTACATGAAGAGAAGAGTACTCTTGTTTGGTAGCCAAGGATGACTTGCCTCGTGTGAACACATCAAGTTGATGGAAAGTAGCACCTTGTTTGGTTCTTTAGGCAGTCACTCCTAGGCTAACTTGACAGACTCTTCTTTCTCATGTTAGGCCACCTCTTCTTCCCTTCAAGAGGAGTAAATGTAGATGAGAATTTGATACCTGAAGAGAAGAGAGGTTCTAACATGAAGAGAACAACAGTCTTTTTTCTGGTAGCCAACGATGACTTGCCACATGCCAATTCAAGGTGTTAACAAACAACGCGTTGTTTGGTTTATCAGGCAGTCACTCCTTGGCTAACTTGAAAGACTCTTCTTTCTCATGCTAACCCTTCTCTTATGGCTTTTGAGAGGTCTAGAAGGATCTGAACAATATGCGACGGTTCATGCATAGTGCTGTCCGTCGCAAAAGCTATGCAAGGCACCTGTTTGAACAGTTGCGACAGTTCAAAACGTCACGAATGGTGACTACTGTCACAAAATCCTGCAGTCATGACTCTTCAAAGGGTTATGACATTCTCCTATATATATATCCACCTCTAGACACCAAAAATTTTACAACTTTTTCCATATACCAGATTACCTAAATGATGTTTTGCTATAGAACTACATCCTTTAGGCTTTACGAAATCCTTGTTTACTCAATAGTTTAACCAGGATTATCACCACTTGTGCGGTGTTGATAATCAATCTACATACGTTGCTTCATTGTATCTTGAGAAGCAATTCGCCAAAACCCAAAGCACATACGGTGGGGGCGAAATTGCTTTAAGGATAGAGAGATCACTCACCTTGAAAGCAATAAGTAGTAAAATTTCTTATCTATCTATACCTTTAGTTTTAGAACCCCAAAATCAACATTCTGATCTGATCTTAATTCAGCTTTCAGACATTGTTAACATGATAAAGGGGTGTTATAGATTGTAATGTCGTAATTTGTAAGTTGGCTAGCAATAGGTTGTATGACAATGATGAAAAGATAAACAGAACAAGAAATATGAGATTTCATGTTTAGTATTGGCTATGGATAGACACTGCCACACAAACAAGCAATGCAAATCAAGAGTTGATAAGATAATAAGAAGAGGGGTTCTTTGCATGCACCCTTTCTCAGGGGACAAGGATGGCTTGCTTCATTCCAAGTCAGGCGATTGAATGTGACACGTAGTTTGCTTTATGAGACAATTCCTTGGATAACTTCGCAGACTTCTTTCTCATGTTAGGCCTTTATTTCTTACTAATAATTTTAATGGTAGATGATCAACTGAAGCCAGAAATGACAAGATCGGTTCTAACATGATGGCAAAAGTACTCTTTTGTGTACATCGACACATCATCAAGTATTTTAGGTTTGTACTTGATGCATTTACATTGGTGCAACACCCCTAGTCTTTTAGTTTTCTACCCTTGTTCCTAAATTACCAGGTACATTGCAAAGAAATGAAATCAAATTCTATTGTTTCTTTACATGTATCCCCGGTGATTTTCTCCGTAATTTATGTACACGATTCATTGCAATTGGTTTCATAAGGCAGAACTTTGCCCTCAAGCTCTCATCTCTTTATAAGCCCAAATAAAGTACTAATCTCATTTAGTATGTATGAATGGAAAACCACACATGATAAGAGGTTTGAGTATCCTAGTATGTATTTCTAACTGTTAACTTCAAGTTAATTGAGATGATAATTGCTAAGAACTTGACGTGGAAATCAATGGAAAGGTTGCTATATTGATTGATTTCTAGCTTTCGAGAGGCTAGTCTATCCAGTACACGGCCCAGGTAATTTCCTCCTTGCCTTCTCCCTACTGCTCTCCTCTTATTTATACTCAGGCCCCCAACAACTTAGCCACGAAATTCCCTTAGTACCCCCTTCTAGCAGATGTAATATTCCCTCAGCACCGATCCTAACAAACATATATTCCCCACTACTGGTTGCCCCCTTTTTGTTGTGCGCTTTCTCCTGGAATAGGTAAAATTAATAGGGGGGGTGCGTAACAATAATCTAGTATGTGTATGAAACTACTCATATTTAGGCAGTTTTAATTATATGGACAAGTTCTATAAATGTACTAGTCGATATGGCTAAAGTCATACTACAAAAAAAGAACCCCATAAGATATAAACAACATACAATTTAACACTAAATTTGAACCGGAATTTCTGAACGAACAAAAATGATCCTTTTTAATATAGCGTATGGTATAACATTTTTAATCATGTTGAGGGAGTAGCCTTCCTGGATTTTAAGACATACAAGCATCTTAATGTAGCAGAAAAAAATAGATCAATTCATCTGATCAATTTAAAAAACTTACAGTTGCATGCATGGCTGGTAGATAAATAAAACCAGAAGGCATACACCAGCTGAGCTTGAAAAGCATCAAGGAATAATAAATGAGCCTTAAGCAAATAAACAAGATAGTATATTTTAATGAGCATCTAGATCAATTAAGACATCTAGATACCCTGCACTTTCATGCATGGCTTTTAGTTCAGACCAGAAGGCAAACATTGAGGATCTTTAAGTGCATCTATTTCAATCCATGTGCATGCTTCAAATGGTTTGCCTTTATTATAAATGTTATGCAAGAAGAATAACCAAATATAAAGAGTTGTTCCAAAGCGTGTGTGAGATGTTGGATATATATGCCAAATGAAAAGGAGTATAAATTTATGGGTATAAAGGTCCGTTTAAAAAAAGTAGTTTTTAATCATAATCACATTGGTTAACAGGAATTCAAATGCTTTTGGTAAATCTATTATACTGATTTACAAAATTTAGTGCATTTGATTACATTACAGAAGTGCTAACACACTGCAAACAATTTGGATTTAAGACCTGATTATCAGCCACAAGCACTAGTAAAATAACATACTACAATTATTAAATATTCAACATGAAACCACGTAGAAGAAGCATCAATTATATACGAACTGTGAACATCCAATTTAGCAACAACTTTGACATGAATACAATCAATTAGAGATAAAGGAAAGTGTCGATGATCCAACAAGGCTTTAGCTGATTGATTCACTATTAGGTCCCTACCGGATATGTTATCCCCTAATCTTTCAAGGAGGATTCACATAACTGAAATCAAGACCTATGCAACATGTTGCCCAATGGTTGAAAAACTTTAATTCTTTGACTCTGCATAAAGATATTGTGAGTCCGTGTGATTGAACACGATCGTTACCAAATAAATCAAACAACACAAAGATATAGATTACCAACCTGTTTAGATAAATAAACGCGGATTACAGAGGTTGATATTGTTTACACTTTGAAGCTCACACTGTGTTCTCTCTTGATGAACATTGTTTGATCGATTTCTAGATTGTTATTCTTGGATTGTTGGATTGTGAGATAATAGATATCTCACCTAATATTAACCAAACTAATATCTAAACTAAGATATTATGAAAACTTAATATCTAGATATTATTTAAACTAATATAATATCTAAAACTAATATCTAAACTAAATATCTAGTAATTAGATATTTAGGACTAATAGTAAAAATACTAAAAACATACTTTGACTTTTATTACAAAGGACATTAGACTATGTTGAGAGCGTCTTTTCAGTGTTAGCTTCAGATTCCAGTCTTCAATTGGATGATCTTGAATCCAATAAATCTGTGATCTAACAATCTCCCCCTTTGGATCAAGATCATTACTAAAATGATTTAGCAATTTGGTCTTCTCTTTTAGCTCAGAAGATGGAATCTCTTTTTCTCTCTCTTCAGAATGTAATAATCTCCAGGTTTAGCTCAGAATGCTTTAGCAAAGTATCTTCAAAGAAAATTTATCTCAGATCAGCATGTCTCTAGAATACTTTGAAGAATCACGCATTTCTTGGATAGCTCTTCTCCCATTTCTTCAGAATAGTTGGAAGAATTCTCTAAACCTTTGATCTTTCACATTTCTTGGTAGGCTCTTCTCCCCCTTTTTGATGAAAAGTGCAACGACTTCATCAAAACTTTAGCAAGAAATGTATTTCATCAGGAGCTTCTGATCCGTCAATTCAAAAGATATTCATCCAGATCTTTGCAAATCTAGACAAAATAATCGTGTAACACCTGAATCAACAAATGAATCAGTTAAAATGTCTGTCAGTAACACTAAGTCACTGTGTGTAACGAATACACATAGGAAAGGAGCTTTTTGATGTTTACTTCCCCCAGGGCTTCCATTCAATCATCGAAACACCACAAAGGCAATTTCTATGAACGTTATGACAAAGAAACAAATTCCTTGTGTGTTCGTGCATGTGTTTAGAAAGAATTTAGCACGGATGATTGCTTATGGGCTCAAATTTGTGTAAACCACTGAGACAACAGTAAGTTAAACACAGACTCAATGTGCATGATTGAAATGCGAAGGTGGGGCAGACTTCCTTCTTTTCAATATCCAGATTTTCCAAATGAAAATCAGATAGCAAATGTGTTGCTTCCCCTTTGAAAATGTGAAACACTTTCCTTTTAAGAAGAAAATGAGTAGTTGGTGAGGTTTGATCAAGAGTTGGCATGGGCTAGTTGCCTGTTTCAATAATGATCACCAAAGAATTGTGAAACATTAGAAATGTGGCTGCCTGGCTCACAAAAAGTTGGTGCAGAGTTTTGATATTCTTTTAACTCTGTTCTCACACCCTCTTTCTTTTAAACATTTAGCTCACTCTAACCAAACTCTCTTTTCGACTTCTCTCCCTCAATCACTATGGATTAACCTCTTGGGTAGAAATCACTGGTTAAGGTGATTCCATAGAAGTTGTGTTAAGTCCTAGCACAATGAAATCCTTGTTTTCCTAGAAAACATATGATGCTCAATATGGTTTAACTATTTCAGTTAAAGCACAATGTAGATCTTGAAAACATTTAAAATCACACTTCTAATTCATGAATTCGGTTTAAGAATCGGGAAGTGGTATGAACTTTTAAAACAATGTTTTCCTATGATTGAAAGTTGTCCACCTTTCAACCATATATGAGATTAAGATAAAGGATTATACCTTGACGTGCGATCTTACATCTCATGAAGCAAAACTTAAAGTCATAAACATATGAACATGTAAGCGTCTCTCAAACATCTGCAAAAGTCTTATGTCTTAGTCAAAGCAAATTTATTCACTTAAATTAAAAAGACAAAAAGCAGTAAAACTTATGAAAGTATGAGTTCTGATCAGAAATAATAAGAAGTCATCACCTTTTTACTCCCCCTGAAATTATGCATTTGAAAAATTATCAGAAATATTATGCATAAAATTTCAGAAAAGTATGTATGTACTCCCCCTTGATGGTTGATTTCCTCTTGGAGTATTGAAGTACAATCTCTTATCAGCACAGGAGTACGGTCTTTTGATCATTGAAGTGCGAGTCCTAAACTGTTGTGTTTAGAAGTCATTCGTCGTTGAAGTACGGGTTCTGAACTGAAGTATTCAGAAGTCTATGTGACACTGATGTCCGGGTCTTGAACTGTTTTGTTCAAAAGCCATTGTCTTGTCATTGAAGAACGAGTCCTGATCTGTACATAATCAGAAGTCGATTGTCTTTGAAGTTCGGGTTCTGAACTGAAGTATTCAGAAGCCTATTTGACACTGATGTCCGGGTCTTGAGCTGATTTACTCAAGAACCATTTCTTCTGTCTTGTCGTTGAAGAACGAGTCCTGATCTGTACATAACTAGAAGTCGATTGTCTTTGAAGTTCGGGTTCTGAACTGAAGTATTCAGAAGCCTATTGTTCTCCTACTCCCCCCTTGACAGTAGGTGCCTGCAACACAGAATCATCCCTTTTCTTTGGTACCCACTGGTATTTGGGTCCATGAGTGTTAGTTGCAGTTCTTGTGGGGGTTATGAAATAAGAACCATACCAGTAATGATCACTAGTCTTGTGAACAGGATCATGTGTACGACAATAAGAACAATATAATTTCTTACCTGACAAACTGATTAATTTATCTCTCGTGTAGACAAAATCAGGTTTACCTTTACGCGCATTGTTCTTCTTGGCATTCGGCGTATGTACACATGAGTTTTTACTTTTTAGCTCATCTTTCTTCTTTTCTTCAACTCGTTTCCTATTCCAGACCAGTTCAGCTTCTTTGTAGCTGCTTCTCTTCCTTTGATGTGTACCTGAACAATCTGTATTTCTATCAAAGAAAAGGTTAGAACTACGAATCTGATTAGAAGATTTAACTGACCTTTTTGAAGAAGCAGTTCTGAATGTTGAACTTGCAGCTGACTTGAATGAACATTCTGAATCAGCTGAATCATCTCTAGGTGAGTGGACAATTGACTCTGGAGTCTTGCGCTCAGTCACCACCACCATGGAAATAATCTTTTCAAGCTCGTTAACCTTTGAAGAATAACTGTTTCTTTCTTTGACAAGAAGGTCAATCTTCTTCTCAAGCTCACACTTCTTTTTCTTCTCTTTCTGTGCACACTTAGAAAGTTCAGATAGCTTTGTATTAAGCTTTCTAATTGCAGCTTCAAAGGTGCTTCTCTCTTCTTCAAATACCTTCTTAGCACCCTTTCTTCCATCTGATATCTCTTTTAAGTATCCAGTGTTCTTCTGATCAAATGCCTTCTTCTCCTTGGCAAACTGATATCTTTCCAAAATGATTACTTTCTCAAAGTTACCAACTTGTTGAGAAAGCTTTATACTTTTAAGCTCAATAACCTTCTTCTCTTCAATACTCTTCTTGGAAAGATCTGAGAACTTTTCAAACTCAGATATTTTCGTTTGAAGCTCAACATTTATACTCTCCAAATCCTTAGATTTCTTCTCGTTGCTCTCAACAAGATCTAGCTTCTGTTTTTGAGCTTCAAGATCAAAAAACTTTCTTTTTAGCTCAGAGTTCTCAGCTACCAAATCTTTTCCTTTTAAGAAAATCTTTCGGTTTGAGATAATCCATTCAGAGTATAATGCAAGATAGTCCCAAATCTCTTTCCCTGAGGCTTCGGGAATATCCATTAAATCAGATATTTCTTTAGAAATACTCTTTTTCAAATAAACTCTAGCTCTATTATCAACTCTCTGTCTGTGTATCTGTTCCTTAGTACAAGATGCTTTAGGATTTAGGGGTTCCAGTGCTCCTTCAGACAGTGATAGTCTCATGTAGTGACCCAGATCATCATTATCTACAAAGCTGAAAAAATTAATTTTCCACTTTTCGTATTCTCCTTTGTTCAACATTGGAAAAATACCGCTTAAGTAAGTCATTCTGTTTGATAAGAAACTTGTATATGATCGTTAGTCCAAATAAAATCAGACAAAATTCAGAAATAAAATTTCCAAATTTAACCAAGTCTGGAACCGGAGCAAAAGCACAATTTTGCGCTAAGAGAGGTTGGCGCAAAAGTCAAACTTTGCGTTAGTAGAAGCTGGCGCACAATAGATTTGCACGAGAAGCGGGTCGCGCGAACTGGAAAGGTTTGCGCGTGAGGTGGTTGGCGCAGAACAGGGATTTGCGCGAGATGTGGGTCGCGCGAAATAGATTTTGCGCGAATAGTTGATGACGCAAAACAAGTTTTGCGTGAGACGTGTATGGCGCAAAGGTAAGTCGACCGGTATGATGTCGACCGGACCGTTGTAGCGACCGGATTGTACCTTGATCGGATGAGTGCCTTTGACCGGACAATTGTTGACCGGATTAATAGTTAGTGCGACCGGTGTATTGACCGAATAGATTTCGACCGGTGTGCGTTTTTGACCGGGGCGATGTGGACCGGATTGAACAGTGACCGATATTGCTTTGACCGGAGTTATGACCGACCGGGACTAACCTTCGACCGGTGTGGAACACGGACCGGTGTGATTCTACGACCGGTGTTACCTCGACCGATAGTGTAGTGACTGGAGTGACACCTTCGACCAATATAGAGACCGGTGTTTTCGACCGATGTACGTGTAACCAGTGTCGATCGGTGTGTGCTTCTTCTTCGATAAATCGACTATGTTTCGCTCAAATACACCAAACTTGAAATCGTTTTACAGCCCCAAACTTTGACACAATGATCGACTAAACAAGTAGAGCAACACACAACCTTTTGATTTCGAAAACAACCACTATTTGAAGGATTGATCGATGATACAGTGGTAAAAATGAAGAACACAGAGAGTTTCTAAAAGTTTGATTTTGATCTGGTATTTGCTCTGATACCAATTGTGAGTCCGTGTGATTGAACACGATCGTTACCAGATAAATCAAACAACACAAAGATATAGATTACCAACCTGTTTAGATAAATAAACGCGGATTACAGAGGTTGATATTGTTTACACTTTGAAGCTCACACTGTGTTCTCTCTTGATGAACAGTGTTTGATCGATTTCTAGATTGTTATTCTTGGATTGTTGGATTGTGAGATAATAGATATCTCACCTAATATTAACCAAACTAATATCTAAACTAAGATATTATGAAAACTTAATATCTAGATATTATTTAAACTAATATAATATCTAAAACTAATATCTAAACTAAATATCTAGTAATTAGATATTTAGGACTAATAGTAAAATACTAAAAACATACTTGGACTTTTATTACAAAGGACATTAGACTATGTTGAGAGCGTCTTTTCAGCGTTAGCTTCAGATTCCAGTCTTCAATTGGATGATATTGAATCCAATAAATCTGTGATCTAACAGATATATATTGTATACACATGGGTTCATATAGACTAGCAAGTGGATATTATTCTCCTAAAGGTGGAAAGATGAAATGAAAGGGAAAGCGATATTATGCAACTCCATCGACCATTAAATGCGGGATTGTCTATAAATAGATGGTTTTCCTCTAACTTGTAATCAGGGGCGAAGCCAGGATTTGGGTATAGGGGGAGCATGTGTGTGTGTGTGTATATATATATATATATATATATATAGGGGTTGTTTCATTTGCAACCCTGAAAATGGTTGCAAACCTTGCAACCCACATCTTAACCGTCGGATTCATGATCGGCGGTTACAATAGATATGGGGCCCAATATTTTTAATTAAAAAAAACAAAAAAATAAAAATAAAATAACCGTCGATCATGAATCCAACGGTTAAGATGTGGGTTGCAAGGGTTGCAACCTTTTTCAGGGTTGCAAAATATGCGGGATTGTCTATAAATAGATGGTTTTCCTCTAACTTGTAATCAGGGGCGGAGCCAGGATTTGGGTATAGGGGGAGCATGTGTGTGTGTATATATATATATTTCCTTCCACTATATAGGGGTTGTTTCATTTGCAACCCTGAAAATGGTTGCAAACCTTGCAACCCACATCTTAACCGTCGGATTCATGATCGGCGGTTACAATAGATATGGGGCCCAATATTTTTAATTAAAAAAAACAAAAAAATAAAAATAAAATAACCGTCGATCATGAATCCAACGGTTAAGATGTGGGTTGCAAAATATCCTTCCACTATATATATATATATATATATATATATATATATATATATATATATATATATATATATATATATATATATATAAAGGTTCAAATGAGAATGCTAGTTATTTAAGAAAACATGTGGACAACAAATCATGTGCAAAATCATATATGAATCGGCATTAATGGCCAAACGCGGGCGACTTTGGCCGCAACTTAAGTCGCCCACAATCATATATGATTTTGAATGTGAATCGTTGTTTTTGTGTTTTCTTAAATAGATAACGTTCTCGTATGAATAAAAGATGTTTTACAAAAAATATATTTTTATGGCCGAAAATGTTACCCGATAATTAAGGCAACTAAGTATTGCTCTTGCCAGTAAACATTTACTAAGCGTTTGGTAAACCGCATAATCCTATCGAAACCACAAAAATCCTAAAATCTTAAGAGAGAGTTTTGGAAGCATTAGAAGTTAGAGGGAGCCAAATCCAATTTAGATGTTTAAACCATTAGTTTCTACCATTTTATAAAAATAATTATTATTTTATTTATAAGAAAAATATAATTTAGGGGGAGCCACTGCACCTCCTCCTGGTGCCTTGGTGGCTCCGCCCCTGCTTGTAATGTAGATCAAAAACTGATAAGAGAATAAGAAAACAGGTTCTTACATGTAGAGAAGAGCTCTCCTGTTTGGAAGCCAAGGATGACTTGCCTCATCCCAACTCAAGGTGATAGAAAAATAACACCTTGTTTGGTTTTCCAGGAAGTCACTACTTGGCTAACTTCACAGGCTCGTTTTTCTCATGCTAGACCATCTCTTCATATTTATGTAATAAGTAGTTGTAATAACCTTGTGGGGTTAGCTCAACTGGCAATAAGGCTTGGGTATTTGGGATTCTCCTCAGAGGTCATCGGTTCGAGTCCTGCAAGGCCACTGGGTATTTTCCTGGTTGTTCTTCAGGCCCCTGGGATTAGTCGAGGTGCGTGCAAGCTGGCCCGGACACCCACGGTTAACCATACTGTCATGTTTTGTTAACGATCAACTTAAAGTCTTTTCAGATGATCATTTTAGTACACCTGCTATTTAATAAGATATCAAAATTTAGATGGTTCCTACAACCTTTTCTTTTTGGATGGAACTACTTATCTATGTAGTTTAGGTTCTATGGATAGACTTTGTAAATGCACTGATTTATATCTGTAATCAGGGATTATATTATTGATTTTCTCTTATTAATACAATGAAAGAGTACAAGGTTATATATAGGCAAGAAAGCTAGAAAAAGAAGGAAACCCTAAAAACCCTAAGGGCCCACGAGCTAATTGGGCCTAAGTAAAGAATTAAATATTTTACATTCTAACACTCCCCCTCAAGCTGGAGCATAGATATTAATCATGCCCAGCTTGTTACAAAGAGATCCGCGAACCAGGTAAAGCTTTGGTAAAGACATCGGCAAGTTGACTTCCTGTTCGAACAAAGGGAGTTGAGATGGTTCCATCATCTAGCTTTTCACGAGTGAAATGGCAATCCACTTCAATATGTTTTGTTCTCTCATGAAACACGGGATTATTTGCTATGTGAATAGCCGCCTCATTATCACAATATAGATTCATTGGTTTAGATTGAGCAAACCCAAGTTCACCAAGCAGATTACGCAACCATATCAACTCACAAGTGGTTTGGGCCATAGCCCTATATTCAGATTCAGCGCTTGACCGGGAAACGACATTCTGTTTCTTGCTTTTCCACGAGACTAGATTTCCTCCAACTAACACACAATAGCCTGTCGTAGACCGTCTGTTCGTAGGATCTCCATTATAGTCGGCATCTGTAAACCCTTCTATGACATGATGACCGTGATTTTGATAAAGAATGCCAAGACCAGGGGCACCCTTTAGGTACTTCAGTATATGTCTAACGGCCTCCTAATGTGGAGTTCTTGGAGATGACATAAACTGACTTACAACACTCACCGGAAACGCGATGTCAGGACGCGTAATCGTCAGGTAGTTTAGTTTTCCCACAATTCTTCTATACTTTTCTGGATCCTCAAGTAGATCTCCATCATCTGCTTTCAATTTCATATTCGGAATCATTGGGGCCTCACACGGTTTCGTTTCAATCATCCCAGAATCATTCAATACATCCAAACAATATTTTCGTTGAGACAAACATA
Organism: Arctium lappa; assembly: GCA_023525745.1. Lineage (NCBI taxonomy): Eukaryota > Viridiplantae > Streptophyta > Magnoliopsida > Asterales > Asteraceae > Arctium > Arctium lappa. The sequence goes on along the minus strand of CM042056.1, from coordinate 10,289,555 downwards.
TCCCTTTCCGAGTACGAGATACTTCAATTCCCAAGAAGTATTTTAAAGGACCTAGATCCTTTGTTTGAAACCGGGACGCAAGGAAATCTTTCAGCTTCTTGATCCCAATGTCATCACTCCCAGTAATCACAATGTCATCAACGTACACCACTAGTAGAATGCATCCAGAAGGGGATGAAGTAAAGAACACAGAATGATCATAAGAGCTCCTCCGTAAGCCAAACTCAGTCACTACAGCATTGAACCGTCCAAACCAAGCACGAGGGGATTGCTTTAAACCATACAATGATTTACGCAATTTACAGACTCTGCCAGACTCCTCCTGAGCAACAAACCCAGGTGGTTGATCCATATAAACTTCCTCATGTAAATCACCATGCAGGAATGCATTTTTCACATCCAGTTGGTGTAGGACCCAGTCATAAGTAGCGGCCAATGAAATAAACAAGCGGATGGAGGGTACCTTAGCCACAGGAGAAAATGTCTCGTAGTAGTCGACCCCATAAGTCTGAGCATATCCTTTAGCTACCAACCGGGCTTTCAGACGAGCCACTGATCCATCTGGATTAACTTTCACAGTGAATACCCATTTGCAGCCAATTGCCTTTTTACCTGCAGGTAACTCTACCAAATCCCATGTATTATTATGATCTAGAGCATTAATCTCTTCAATCATGGCATCCCGCCATCCAGAATGAGCCAAAGATTCACCAACCGTTTTAGGAACATAAAATGAATCAAGTGTAGAGATCAAAGAGCGAGAACGAGAAGAAAGTTTATCATAGCAAACAACTGAAGAAATAGGGTAAGTACATGAGCGCTTACCTTTCCGAAGGGCAATGGGAACATCAAGATCAGGATCCTGTGTATCGGATGGTGGTGGATCACTTGAAGCAGAAGGATCATCATTAGAAGAATCTGCAGACGATGACGAAGATGGTATAGGGTCGGGATCTGACGTAGGTCATTGCCGCCTATTATACACATGAACTATCGGTGGTTTAGTAGGCTCTTGATGCTGTGTCGAGTCGGATAGGATAGGGGATTCAGGTACTGGTACAGTATATACCAACAAATCATCGCTATCTCTTGGATTGCAAGGAGTGGACACAGGAAAGAAAGGTATATTCTCATGGAATGTAACATCTCGAGATACAATGTATCGATTAAGTGTGGGAGAAAAGCACTTATACCCTTTTTGAAGTCGAGAGTAACCAAGAAATACACATTTCAGAGATTTTGGATCCAACTTAGTTATGTGTGGTCGAGTATCACGGACAAAACAAGTACTACCAAAGATCTTTGGGTCGACAGGAAACAATGACTTTGTAGGAAACAGAACTGAGAAAGGACTTCTTCCATCCAAAACAACAGATGACATTCGGTTGATGAGAAAACAAGCAGTAGCAATAGCATCAGCCCAAAAGAGTTTTGGAACAGTCATATGAAATAATAGAGCCCGAGCCACCTCTAAGAGATGACGATTCTTTCGTTCAGCAACCCCATTTTGGGCTGGTGTGTCAACACAGGAAGACTCATGAAGAATACCATTTTGAAGCATATATGACTGAAATGTTTGAGACAAATATTCTTTTGCATTATCGCTACGAAGAGTTTGAATGGAGACTTTAAATTGTGTTTTAATCTCAGTATAAAATGAACAAAAATGGGTAAACACCTCAGATCGATTTTTCATAAGGTAAAGCCAAGTCGTACGAGAGTAATCATCAACAAAAGTAACGAAATACTTATATCCAAGTTTTGAAGTGACCGGACATGGTCCCCAAACATCAGAATGGACTAACTCAAATGGAGAAGAGGCCCGCTTATTATAGACTTTAGGACTTAAATGAAGACGTTGATGTTTGGCATACTGACAAGACTCACACTGTAGATAAGATAAAGAAGAAAACTCAGGACACAACTTCTTTAAATTTTGTAAAGAAGGATGACCTAATCGACAATGAACTTCAAGCGGAGACGATGAGTTGGAACAAGCCAAAGAGCAAGGTATTTGTTGTTCAAATATGTATAGGCCGTCAGTTTCCCGCCCTTTACCAATAATCCTCTTCGTCGACAGATCCTGAAGGACACAGAAATCAGGAAAGAATGTGACACAACAATTTAAAGCACGGGTAATTTTGCTGACTGATAACAAATTGAATGAGAAATTGGGTAGGCTCAGTACAGAAGATAACGAAACAGATGGGGTAAGATCAATGGTGCCAGAACCAAGGACAGATGTGGTAGACCCATCAGCAATTGTGACATGTGATGGAGACGTGTGTTTATTGAAATTAGAGAAGATAGTGGGATTACCTGTCATGTGATCTGAAGCACCTGAATCAATGACCCATTTGGAGGCAGAGGATAATAGGCATGTACTAGAGTTACCTGTCTCAGCAAATGTAGCAGTCGAAGCAGTGGAATTCTCAGTCCCTAAAAGTCGAGCATATTCTTCCGCGGGTATAGTAACCGTACTACCAGATGATTTGTCTTCTCCAGTCATCTTCCAATGAATCACAAACCAGAAATTCGAAGTTGGACAAAGAATGCACTCACAGGGTGCCAGAAAACCGACGAACAAAAACAAAAACGAACAGCGCACTCACAGGGTGCCACAAGACGAACAGGGATGAAATAGAACGGGAAAAATCTTCGAACCAAAAAAGTGTACCAAAAAACTTCGGAAGTACTGTTCACGCCGGAGTACTATTCACGCCGAAACACTGTTCACGCCGGAGTACTATTCACGCCAGAGCACTATTCATGTCGAAACACTGTTCACATCGGATCACTGTTCACATCAGAACACTATTCACATCGGGAGCACTGTTCACGCTGGAGGATGGTAGAAAGTGGGACGACTACTATTAGGGTTTTAGAAGCGGCGGCTATTAGGGTTTTAGAAGCGGCGGCTCTGATACCATGTAATCAGGGATTATATTATTGATTTTCTCTTATTAATACAATGAAAGAGTACAAGGTTATATATAGGCAAGAAAGCTAGAAAAAGAAGGAAACCCTAAAAACCCTAAGGGCCCACGAGCTAATTGGGCCTAAGTAAAGAATTAAATATTTTACATTCTAACAATATCATTACTACGAGATAAAACTTCTTCAGTTTTGAAGGAAAATACAAGTATATAACAATCAACCCACATTGGAAATTCTGAGAGAACTAAAAGTAAAATGTCTATTGATTAGATTTTATGATATAGCATATGATAACTAAAATGTTGGTTGTGTTGAAGGAGTAGTGCACATTTAATTGTTTAAGGAAATTTAGCATCTACACCAAGAAAGAAAGAATAAACATACAAAAAGTAGGCTTTTGATGACAAGAAATGATTGAAATTGAGTGTTAATTTTAGTGGAGGAGTTGCCTAAAGGCCTTTAGCTTCTTTTGATGTTTGAGACTTACATCTAATTGGTGCATTATGCTTCCCCATTCAACATGGTGGTTGAAGCCAGAAGGAAATTATGGAGGATCTTGAAGTGCATATATTCCAATCTATATATGTGCATGCGAAAACATGATAGAATACTTTGACTATACCTTTAAAGGAATCCAAGAACCATCACCAAATATGCAAAAAGGTTTGTCTCAAGAGCATGGGTGACATGTGTCATATGTACTAAAAGTCAAACTTTGAGCCTGATATGTACCATTAAATGGTTATGCTTACTATTCCTAATGCATTACTTAAATAATTGTATTTAGAAAGGGTTTGTTCCATTCAGTTCAATTTTAAATAGTTTTTTAATGAAAGGGAATATAAATTTCAGGGACCTTTTTTTGCAAAATTATGAAACTTTATTAAAGTTAAACATCTTTCTTGATATTTATCCATATAAAAAATGAGTTAGGTTATATTTGTAAATACAATTTTCCTACTATATATAGTGGTTTCTCTCGTCATTTTAAATTAATGAGACACACTATTTTCTTCATCCTTTCTTAATATTACCAAGAAAATAAAAAAAATATTACCAAGAAAATATAAAAGAAACAGGTCTAATACCTTCTTAAAATAGTAGTATCAATGTATTTTGCTCTTTCCACCTCATCGATAGCTCCAGTGTCATCTACATCAGGCAAAAAGAATATATTCACGTGATCCACATCACCTTTTGGCACTCCATTGTATCCATGTCTAGCAAAAGGAAGAGAACGGTGACTCTATCTGTTTCAATGGACCGATAACATAAAGTTCTTTTCTTTTGTTTGTGTTTTTTTTTTTTTTTTTGAGTATTCATTCGTATAAATGGACAGCCATGTTTGGCATTGACTCAGGTAATACAAAAAAAGATGTGCATAAAGGTTTTCTAGATCCTACTTTTGAGTGGGGTATAGCAGGTATGCTTCATTTGGACTGGTTTTAGGTGCATAAATATAGGTCTGTTAGCTTCTATGAGGCAGTACATGGAATCTAATGACTGAACTAAGTCCATCTGCCTACATAGAATTGTTTTTTGAAAATACCCAGAAATTACATCTAAGAGAAGGAAACTTTTGGAGACAAAGCCGCGTAATCCATTATGCAACACATAAACAGGGATTTCAACTCAAGAAAGTATTGGTTATCATAAGGAATGAACATCTCATTACTGTATTATATCAATCAATTAAACCAAATGCATGCATGGCTTACCTGTTACCTCAAGCCAAAAGGGTGCATTGAGGATCTTGAAAGGAATTTATTCCAATCCATGTGAATGTGTAAGCATCATATAATGCTTTGACTTTACTTTGAAAGGAATCCAAGCACCATCACCAAATCTGTAAAAAGGTTTGGTCCAAATAAGCATGGTTGACCTTTGCGTATGTACCGAAACTCAACCTTTGAGCCTGCTATGTAGTAGCAGCATTGACATTAATTCAATCAATAACAAAGAAAAGAAAATGTTCCACAGGATCTTAAGTCAATGATCCAACAAGGCTTCTGTAGAATGATTAACTAAACGGACCCCTGTGGATATCTCAGTTAATCTTTCAAGGAGGCATCAGATAGTTGAAGTCAACTCCCATGCAAGATTGTTGGCCATTGATTGAAGAACATTATTCCTTTTACTCGGTGTTTCATCCTCTTTTCCTTGTATAGATATAGAGAATTAGGTTCATATGGTCTAGCAAGTGGATATATTCTCCCAAAGATGGTGTATGTGGTACAAAATTGGAAAGAGAGTAAGAGAAGAAAAAGAGCAAGAATTAGGTGTTTCCATTGGCTATAAATAGGCAGTTTACGATAACAAGTAACGCACAACGAAGCTGATAACAGATTATGAAGAGGGGTTCTTACATGAAAAGAAGAGTACTCTTGTTTAGTAGCCAAGGATGACTTGCCTCATGTGAACACATCAAGTTGTTGGAAACTAGCACCTTGTTTGGTTCGTTAGGCAGTCACTCCTAGGCTAACTTGACAGGCTCTTCTTGCTCATGTTAGACCACCTCTTCTTCCGTTCACGAGGAGGAGATGTAGATGAGAATTGGATACCAGAAAAGAAGAGAGGTTTTAACATGAAGAGAACAACACTTTTCTGGTAGCCAAGGATGACTTGCCACATGCCAATTCAAGGTGGTAACAAACAACGCGTTGTTTGGTTTATCAGGCAGTCACTCCTTGGCTAACTTGAAAGGCTCTTCTTTCTCATGCTAAGCCTTCTCTTCTTGCTTCAGAGGTCTAGAAGGATCTGAACAATATGCGCCTCTAGGTTGATACAGTCATTCATTTTGTGCATACATACAAAAACCACAAGCCATCATGAGGTTAGATTTGACTCGTATGTATTTCTAACATTAGACACCTATCACTTCAAAATTCGGCCCTATCAGTGACGAACAAGGCCGTGACTAATCCGTTCGCTAATGACGATTTCCGTCCCTAAGCCGTTGTTGATAGTCTGTCGGTAAAAATGTTGTGGGTGATGCTATTAGCGATGGAAGTTAGTGACGAATTAGTGATGGTCAAGTTCAGTGACGGATTAGCGACAGACTAAATCAATGACGGAATATATCAGCGATGGATCGTGTTAGTGACGGGTCGTGTTAGCGACGGATTGGCCACAAACCCATTCCCTCGCTAATACCTCACTTATTAGCAACGGATAGACACAAGCCCCTATCGTCGCTAATTAGCTAGGGATTAGCGTCGGATGTCTATCCGTCTCTACTTAGCGACGGAATTAAGCCGTCGCTAATGCCCCTTTTTCTAGTAGTGTATGTTCAAATCTTCCTAGATTAAGATTTAATTTTAGATTAGCTTTCAAACATTGGTTAACATGAGAAAAGGGCGTAAAAGATTGTAATATTGTAAGTTTGCTAGTAACAGTGTGCATGACAAAGATGAAAAGAAGAGGAACAAATTATGAGATGTCATGTTAATTAATATTGGCTATAGATAGATCACTTGAATCTCAAATATCGATAAGAGAATAAGCAGAGAGGTTCTTGCATGCACTCTTGCTCAGTACATAAGGATGGCTAGCCTCATTCCAAGTCAGGTGATAGAAAGTAACACCTAGCTAGATTGGTTTGACTTATGAGGCGGTCATTCTTTGGATAACATGGCAGGCCCTTCTTTCTCATGTTAGACCTTTATATTTCTTGATAGTAATTTTCATTGTAGATGACAAATTGAAGCCAGAAGATGACAAGATTGGTTCTAACATGAAGACAAGAGTACTCTTTTGTGTACTTTGATACAAGTATTTTAGGTTTGTGCTCAATGCATTTAGATTGGTGCAACACCCCAAGTATTTCAGTTTTTCACCCTTGTTCCTAAATTACCATGTACAATGCAAAGAAATTAAATAAGATGATCTATTGTTTCATTACATGTTTCCAGTGTTTGTCTCCTTTATGTAAACGATTCATCATAGTTGGTCTCATATGGCAGAAGTTTTCCCTCAAACTCTCTCAGCTCTTTATAAGGCCAATTTAAGTACTACTCTCATTTAGTTTGTATACTAGTATTTGTTCTCACGGTTAACTTCAAGTCAATTGAGATGATGATCTAGTACATCAAATGCAGACTAACAACTAAATTGGACATGAGCCCAACAACCTAGTCCTTGTGTATGAAACTACTCATAGCTAGGCAGTTCTAATTGTACGTTACGAATAAATTCTGTAAATGTATTATAGTTGATACATACAGCTAAAGTGATACTGCAAGAAAGAACCCCCAAAAGATTTAAACAACATACAATATAACACTAAATTTGAACCAGAATTTCGTAAGAAAAAAATTATCCTTTTTGATATTGCATTTGGCCGGTATAACATTTTAATCATGTTGAGGGAGTAGTGTTCCTGGATTTTAATACAAGCATCTAAATCTAGTAGGAAAGAATAGATTAATTCGTCAGATTAATTTAATAAACTTACAGTTGCCTGCATGAATAGAAGATAAATAAAGCCAAAAAGCATATACCAGATGAGGTGGTAAAGCATGGAGGAATAAATAAATGAGTCTTAAATTAATGAGACCCACTATTCTCTTCATCTTTTCTTAATTTAAAAAAACAAAAACAGATGAAAATAAAAATAAAAATTGTTAACAAGGGTATAAAAAAACAGGTCTAATACCTTCATAGAAGGAAGAGTAGTATCATTTTAGAAAAAGTTATCTATGTATCTTGTTCTTTCTACCTCATTGATATCTCCATTATCATCTATATCAGGAAAAAAATATATATTCATTTGATCAAATCACCTTTTACTACTCCATTCTTATCCATATCTAGCAAAAGGAAGAGAACCGTGACTCTGTCTGTTTCGATGGACCGATAACATAATTCTTTTTTCATTTCTGGTTTTTTTGGGGTATTCATTCGTATAAACAGAATGCCAACCTTTGGCATTGATTCACAGAATACAAGAAAATAGACTCCCAAAACAAAAAAGAAAAATTGTACAAGAAAGGAAGAAGAGAACATTGAACCTCAATTCAATATAGGAGGTGCATAAAGGTATTTCCCTTTGACATTGAGGAAAGGTGTGCGTACATCCTACCCTCTAGATCCTACTTTTGAGTGGGGTATCCCGCGTACATTTTATTCAGTGTGGTTTTAGGAGCATAAAGGTCTATTAGCTTCTTCTAGGAAGTACATGGAATTTAATGACTGAAACTAAGTCCATCTGCCTACACAGAATTGCTTTTAGAAAATACCCCTAAATTACGTCTAAGAGAGAACTTTTGGAGACAAACCCTAGTAATCCATTAGGCAACACATAAACAGGGATTTCAACTCAAGAAGTCTTGGCTATCATAAGGAATGATCATCTCATTAGTGTATTATATACAGATCAATCAAACCAAATGCATGCATGGCTTACCTCAAGCCAAAAGGGCGCCTTGACGATCTTGAAAAAAATATATTCCAATCCATGTACATGAGAAAACATCATATAATGCTTTGACTTTACTTTGAAAGGAATCCAAGCACCATCACCAAATCTGCAAAAAGGTTTTGTCCAAATAAAGCATGGTTGACATTTTGCGTATGTACCGATACTTAAACCTTAAACCTGATATGTAGTAGCAGAGTTGATATTAATGCAATCAATAAGAGAGAAAAGAAAATGTTCCACAGGATCTTAAGTCAATGATCCAACAAGGCTTTTGTGGAATGATTACTAAACAGACCCCTAGTGGATATCTCAGTAAATCTTTCCAGGAGGCATCGGATAGTTGAAGTCAACTCCCATGCAAGATTTTTGGCCATTGATTGAAGAACATTATTGCTTTTACTCAGGGTCTCATCCTCTTTTCCTTATATACATATATAGAGAATTGGGTTCATATGGTCTAGCAAGTGAATATATTCTCCCAAAGATGGTGTATGTGGTACAAAATTGGAAAGAGAAGAAAAAGAACAAGAATTAGGTGTTTCCATTGGCTATAAATAGGCAGTTTACGATAACAAGTAACGCACAACGAAGCTGATAACAAATTATGAAGAGGGGTTCTTACATGAAGAGAAGAGTACTCTTGTTTAGTAGCCAAGGATGACTTGCCTCGTGTGAACACATCAAGTTGTTGGAAAGTAGCACCTTGTTGGGTTCGTTAGGCAGTCACTCCTAGGCTAACTTGACAGGCTCTTCTTGCTCATGTTAGGCCTCCTCTTCTTCCATTCAAGACGAGTAGATGTAGATGAGAATTGGATAGTATTCTTGTCTGGTAGCCAAGGATGACTTGCGGCATCCCAATTCAAGGCGGTAGCAAACAACACCTTGGCTACTTGAAAGGCTCTTCTTTCTCATGCTAAACTATCTCTTCTTTCTTCAGATTCTAAAAGGATCTAAACAATACGTGCCTCTAGGTTGATACAATCATTCATTTTGTGCATACATACAAAAACCATAAGCCATTATGAGGTTAGATTTGACTCATACGTATTTCTAACATCAAACACCTATGTTCAAATCTTTTCTAGATTTTATGATTCAAAGTTAGTTTAGCTTTCCGACATCGGTTAACATGAAAAAAGGGCGTAAAAGATTGTAATATCGTAAGTTGGCTAGCAATAGTGTGCATGACAAAGACGAACAGACAAAAAGAACAAGAATTATGAGATTTCATGTTTAGTATTGGCTATAGATAGACACTTCAATCTCAAACAAGCAATGAAAATCAAGAGTTGATAAGAGAATAAGAAGAGAGGTTCTTGCATGCACTCTTGTCGGTAGATAAGGATGGTTTGCCTCATTCCAAGTCAGGTGGTAGAATGCAACACCTAGCTGGATTGGTTTATGAGGCAGTCATTCTTTGGATAACTTGGCAGGCCCTGCTTTCACATGTTAGGTTCTTGATAATAATTTTCATTGTAGATGATCAATTGAAGCCAGAAAACGAAATGGTGCTAACATGAAGACAAAAGTACTCTTTTGTGTACATTATACATCATCAAGTATTCTAGATTTGTGCTCAATGCATTTAGATTGGTGCAACACCCCGAGTGTTTCAGTTTTTTACCCTTGTTCCTAAATTACCATGTACATCGCAAAAAGTTTAAATCAGATGATCTATTGTTTCATTACATGTTTCCAGTGGTTGTCTCCTTTATGTAAACTATTCATCATAGTTGGTCTTATAAGGCAGGATGTTGCCCTTAAACTCTCTCAGCTCTTTATAAAAGCAAATTAAGTAGTACTCTCATTTAGTTTGTATACCAGTATGTGGTATGTGTTCTCACTGTTAACTTCAAGTCAATTGAGATGATAATCTAGTACACCAAATGCAGACTAACAATTAAATTGGACATGAGCCGAAAAACCTAGTCCTCATTATGAAACTACTCATAGCTAGGCAGTTCTAATTGTACGGTGCGGATAAGTTCTGTAAATGTACTAGTCCATACGGCTAAATTCATACTGCAAGAAAGAACCCCCAAAAGATTTAAACAACATACAGTATAGCACTAAATTTGAACCAGAATTTATGAAAGAACAAAAATTATCCTTTTTGATATTGCATTTGGCCGGTATAACATTTTAATCATGTTGAGGGAGTAATGTTGCTGGATTTTAATACAGGCATCTAAATCTAGTAGGAAAGAATAGATTAATTATAGATAAGTAAAGCCAGAAGACATATACCACCAATTGAAATAGGTTTTATTATTGAATGAATAAAAATAGGAGGAATACACCCAAATATATAGAAAACATAATTACACTTAGCACCCTTGAATAATAAAGGAAATATGAAATTAGGCAAGCTAATTAGACTGAAATTAGGCAAGCTAATTAGTCTGATATTCCCCCGCAAGTTCAGCGCGGTTAGCGATCTGTAACTTGGACCGTAGAAACTCAAATTTCTGACAAGATAAGGGCTTGGTGAAAATATCAGCAATTTGGTCATCGGTGGAAATGAACTTGACATTCAACCTCCCTTGAGTCACCTGCTCACGAACAAATTTATAATCGACTTCAACATGCTTGGTTCGTGCATGGAAAACAGGATTAGCAGTGAGGTATGTTGCACCAAGATTATCACACCAAAGTGTGGGTGCCTGGCTATTTAAACCAAGTTCTCGTAGGAGAGACTTCAACCAAATCAACTCAGCAACAGTGTCAGCAATGGCCTTATACTCGGACTCCGTTGAGGAACGAGAGACAGATTTCTGCTTGCGGGCAGACCAAGAGATGAGATTCGACCCCAAGTATATGGCAAATCCCCCCGTGGATCGACGATCAATTGGACAACCAGCCCAATCGGAGTCGGAATAAGCCTGAAGATTGGGGCTCCAATGGGAATCGGAGAAGGCATGAAGCTGATATCCCGTATCATGACGGATCCACAGACCCAAGTTAACGGTGCCCTGTAGGTAACGCAAGATCCGTTTGACGGCGCTCCAATGATTCTCAGTGGGAGCATGCATAAACTGGCAAACTTTATTAACAGCAAAGGCAATGTCAGGACGAGAAAGAGTGGCATATTGAAGAGCCCCAACGGTTTGCCGATATCGAGAAGGGTCATCAAGCAATGGGCTATCGTCCGGTAACAATACAATGGAGGTGCTCATAGGAGTAGCAATCGGTTTGCAGTCTGCAAGACCGGCACGATGTAAGATCTCACGAATGTATTTGCGTTGTGAGAGAATTAAGTCAGCACCCTTGTGAACAACTTCAACCCCCAAAAAATAGTGCAGTTGGCCCAAATCCTTAAGTTTAAAGAGAGCGTTGAGCTGATTAACGATCGAGGTAATGACAACAGAGTTGTTACCAGTGATGATGATGTCGTCAACATAAACCAGCAGGTAGATAAGCGAACCTGGAGAATTAAGGATGAAGAGTGAAGGATCGGTTTTCGAATCAGAGAACCCCAACTGATGGAGAGCGGTGGACAGTTTGATGAACCAGGCACGGGGAGCTTGTTTGAGTCCGTATAACGACTTGTGTAACAAGCAAACATGATCAGGTTTGGTTGGATCAATGAAGCCAGGGGGTTGTCTCATGTAAACAGTTTCCTTGAGGTCACCATGCAGAAAAGCAGTCTGAATGTCCAACTGTCGGAGAGGCCATTTGTTAGTGACAACAAGAGACAAAACAGTGTGGATAGTGACGGGCTTGATGACCGGGCTGAAGGTCTCATGATAGTCGACACCATGTTGTTGATGAAAGCCTTTGGCCACAAGGCAAGCTTTGTACCTGGTAACCTGTCCATTTTCATCAGTTTTTAACCTGTAAACCCATTTGCAATTAACAACATTAGCGTTAGGAACAGGGGGCACAAGAGTCCACGTGCCATTCCTATGAAGTGCAGACAACTCATCAGCCATTGCTTGGCGCTATTCTAAACATTTGTTAGCAACGGTAAAGCTAGTGGGTTCAAGAGGTAAGGATGAGGAGGTGGTGGTGGAATAAGCGGCTGGGTTAAAACGGTCAGGTTGCTTGGGATTGGGACGTAGGTTTGAAGGCCGAGGTCGAGGGACAGGTGGTGGATTGGAAGTAGGGGCGGGTGGTGGAGCGGAAGAGGGAGGTGGGATGGGTGAGTTTTGAGGAAGAGGCGACAGGGGAGTGGGTGGAGGTGTAGAGGGAGGTTCGGGTGGAAAAGAGAGGGGTGGGTCAGGAAAGATAGAGGTGTAAGGAGGAGTGAGACGGGGTGGTGGGGGTGGTAAGGGTTGGTAGGGAAACACATGTTCGTTGAAACGGACATGTCTGGAATGTAAAGTCGATCATTGGACGAGTCAAAGCAACGATAGACGTGGTGAACAGGGCTGTAACCAAGGAAAACACACGGAGTGGACCGAAACTCAATTTTGTGATGATTGTATGGTCGTAGGTAAGGGAAGCACTGACAACCAAAGACCCGTAGAAAGGAGTAATCGGGTTTTCGGTTGAAGACTTGTTCATAGGGAGATTTGTTTGAGGATACACGAGAGGGGAGACGATTGATGAGATATACGGCGGTGTCAAAAGCTGAGAACCAAAAACGTTGAGGAAGGCTGGACTGGGCGAGGAGAGTCAATCCAGTTTCTACAACGTGACGATGACGGCGTTCAACAAAGCCATTCTGCTCACTGGTGTGAGGGCAAGAACGTCGATGAATAATGCCACGGTTGTGACAGAGAGTGGTGATGGGTCGAAATTCGTCCCCCCAGTCAGATTGAAGGCTTTTTAATTTGGTGGTGAATTGACGTTCGACCATGTTGATAAATTGTGTGAGCACAGGAAGCACATCGGATTTGTGAATTAAAGGATAAATCCACATATAACGTGTAAAGTGGTCAACACACAAAAGAAAATAACGATAACCATCGAGAGAGGGTTGTGGAGAAGGACCCCAAACATCACAATAAATAAGATCTAATATTTTATTACTGCGAAAATTGGAGTTTGGTAAAGACAACTTTGATGACTTCCCTAATTGACAAGAGGAACATAAATTATTTGATAGTTTATCTAAAACTAGTAAGGAACAAGAAGAAACAATTGATCGGAAAACTTGAGCATGCGGATGTCCTAGACGTTGATGCCAAATGGTGGAAGAAGCTTTGACAGCAGTGAAAGCGACTTTGGGTAGTGACTTGAGTTGAGGAAGACGGATGGAGTATAAGCCCTGTTCACTGGGCCCGAAAGGAGGGTAGTGCGTGTAGACTCGTCATTGACAACAAAATAAGAAGAGTGAAATTCAAAGAAAACATGGTTATCATGGCAAAATTTTTGAACAGATAAAAGATTTTGTTTTAATTGCGGAACATGAAGAATGTTGGTTAGGGAAAAGGTTTTGTTTGGCGAGTGTATTTTGGATGAACCAATGTGAACAATGGGTATAGAATTACCGTTACCAACAAATAAAGAATCGTTACCATAGTAAGCTTCCGAGTTGTCCATGCTAGATAGGTCTGGTGTGGCATGATGGGTTGCACCAGTGTCTGGTTTCCAAGTGGAGCCGGAAGATGAGGCAGCATCATAGTTGGCCGTAAAGTTGGCTTGTGGTGCGGAAGCATGCTGGTTCGGCTGATTCGGACATTGGGAGGGTAGATGACCTATCCCACACCTGTTACAGTGGCCATAAACGGTGTTTTGGGCTGAAGCCCAAGAGAACTGTCGGGAGCCATGGTTGTCTCGAGGGCGATTGTTGGGACCATTACGCGGGGGACCGCGAGAGGAACCACGAGATCCCCGTCCACCGCGGCTGTTGTTGGAAGACCGAGAGCCATAGTAAGCTTGAGCTCGTGGGGCAGGAAGAGGATTCAATTGATAACCAAGCTGAGAAGCAGTAAGTTGAATGCTTTGAAGTTGTTGTTGAAGTTGGTCAAGAGTTGGTTGTGAAGCTGAAGCAGCCGTTTGGGGCTGGGAAGTTGGAGCAGTAGGAGCCAGAAAAGCCTGTGGTTGGAGATTCTTTGTGAAAACATAATCATGATCACACAGAAGACCATGCAGTTCATTGAAGCGAACAGGCGGTAAGCGAGTTAGAAGATTGCCCTTGATGACGTTGTATTCGTCGCGAAGACCGGCAATAGTGAGCATAACCAGGTCTTTGTCCTTCATCGGTTCTCCAATATTAGCAAGGGCAGTAGCATATTCGTGAACTCTGCTCAGGTAGTCGGCTGGTTTCTCATCACATTTCATGGTGATTTGAAGGAGTTGGTTTTTGAGGGTAAATTCATGAGAGGCTGTAACAGGGGCATAGGCGCGTTCAAGCGATAGCCACACGTCACGTGATGTTTTGCCTTGGATATGTTGATAAGAGTTTTCGGATACAGTGGCGATGATAAGCATCCGAATATGGGCATCGTTGGATATCAACGGGATGTAACTAGGGTTGTCGGTGACGGCTGTATCAGTGGTGACTTTTTGGTCAGGGCATGGTACAGTTCCATCAACATAACCAAAGAGATTGTGAGATGTAAGAAAGTCTTCTATCATGGATCGCCAATAGCCATAGTTGGTAGGTTTGAGAGAGAAGGAAAATTTGTGAGAGTTGTGTATGGTTTTCTCTTGAGGAGAGAAGGGAATGATGGCTGCCATGATTAGAGTGTGGGGTGATTAGAGATTAGGATGGTCGGCGCTGTTGGTGAGAGGATGACGGCTGCCGGTTTTAGGGTTTAGGCGATGGTGCGGCTGCTGGTTTAGGGTTTAGGCGGCGCTGGGGAGATAGGGTGGTGGTGATGATCGACGCTGATGGTGAAGCAGAAGGGTGGCGCAGATTGGCGTTGTTGGCGGCGCAGGTTGGCTGCCGTAGGGTTTTAGGCGGCGCTGGTTGGCTGCCGTAGGGTTAAAGACGAAGCTCTGATACCAAATTGAAATAGGTTTTATTATTGAATGAATAAAAAGAGGAGGAATACACCCAAATATATTGAAAACATAATTACACTTAGCACCCTTGAATAATAAAGGAAATATGAAATTAGGCAAGCTAATTAGACTGAAATTAGGCAAGCTAATTTGACTGAAATTAGGCAAGCTAATTAGTCTGATACCACCTGAGGTTGTAAAGCATGGAGGAATAAGTAAATGATCCTTACACAAATAAAACATGAAGATGGTACATTTTTTATGAGCATACTTAAATTGTTGATTGTAAATTTTGTATAGGAGCCACCTAATGCTTGTTATCTTGTTTGAACAAACACACGATGCTTAAGATCTGAACTTGGGATCTGCAGTGGCGCCTGGTAGATTGGTAGTAACTTGATTTTAACTAACAAGAAAGATAAACCGAATAATTGGTTGTGTTGTGTTTTGTGTTGCTTGAATATACAAGACCCCTATATATAGGGGGTATTTACAACATATAAAAGGAAACCAAATCAAGGATACAAAGGAAAAGATACAGAAAAGATAACAACTAAGAAGGCAACTATATCTCGTAATTATAGGAAGGATTCCTACTAATTTGCAACCTGTATATTTTGACACTCCCCCTCAAGCTAAGGAATAGATGTCTTCCATTCCCAGCATGGAAATAAGATTATGGAAACTCGAATTACTTAGGCCTTTTGTTAGAACGTCAGCTAGTTGACACTTGGATGGCACAAAGCACATGCACACTATTCCTTCTTCCAGTTTCTCTTTAATAAAATGCTGATCGATTTCAATATGCTTTGTCCTGTCATGTTGAACGGGATTATGAGCAATAATGATAGCAGACTTGTTATCAGAGTAGAGCTTCATAGGACCTTACAAAGTTAGTTGGATGGCCTTTTTGATAATCCCTTTAGAAAATAAGTTGGGTTATATTCGTTTATATAATTTTCCAACGACTGTGATTTCTGTCATCATTTTTAGTTAATGAGATCCACTATTAATTATCTTCATCTTTTCTTAAGTTATATAAACAAAAACAGAACAGAAGAAGATAAAAAAGAATATAACTAAGGGTAAAAAGTAACAGGACTAATACCTTCTTAAAAGGAATAGTAGTATAATTGTTGAAAAATTCTCTATGTATCTTGTTCTTTCCACCTCATCGATGGCTATCAGGTCAAAAGAATATATTCACTTAATCAGCATCACCTTTTACTACTCCATTGCTATCCATAACTGGCAAAATGAAGAGAACTTAATTAACGGGGACTCTTTGTCTGTTTCAATGTATCGATAACATAAGTATCTTTTTTTCATTTGTGGTATTTTTGGGTATTCGTATTTTTATACGGCCAATGTTTGGCATTGACTCAAGAATACAAAAAAAATGGACTCCCAAAACGAAAATATGTACAAGAAAGTGTGAAGAACAAATTATTGAAACTCAATTCAATATAAGAGGTGCATAAAGGTATGTCTGCCCCTTAGACCATCCACTACAATATAATTTTTAACACAATTTCTTAAATGTCTCGTCAACTTTAAAAATTATCCTTCACTACAATGATTTCTAACCAATTTCTTAAGTGGCAAATTATCATAAAAAAACTATATTTTAATCAGATAACACCAAAACTATAATTAAATATTCTTTACTATAACTTAATATCAAATAATTTATTAATTAAATAATTACTATAAAGTAAAATAAATTAATTGAATAAAATATTTTATTTTTCAATGTTTCGTATAGTTTGAATCTATTTACGTATATTTAATTTATTAATAAAAAAGAAAAAAACTATATTAAACACATAACATTTAAGAAATATATTAATGTTAAATTTATATAAAAAACCGAATATAATGTTAAATTTATAATTTAATAAATAATAAAATAATATCATTATTAACTAATGATCAGACAAGTTGTATTTTTCTATAACCAAAATCTCATTTAATAAATTATTCTTACATTTTTTATAAACATACTTCACAAAACATCAAAAAGCATGATGTGATATAAAGCAATTTCTTACTAAGAAATTATACCCTACAAATTTATTGTATTATTCACTGCCACATCTGCAAAAAAATACTTATGTAACATTAGCAATTACCAATAACCAATTTCTTATTAAAACATCATACTCACCATAATTGCCTATTAAGAAATTTTACATGTCATTAAGGAATCCCTAAGAAATTACCATAGTGGATGGTCTTAAGTACTGGTGTCAATTTTGTACCGATACAAACCAACCAATTGCCGTACCAATTTAGTTGGTACCAATATAATTGGTTGGTAGTACCGTACCAACTATATAAACTTGGTTGGTACGTGGTATTAGAAGTCGTGTACCACGGTAATATCGTACTGTACCGACTTATTTTTTATTGTTTATTAATTAAATTTTAAGTAATAATACAACATATTTTGATTTTAAATTTTAAATTATTTTGTTTTAAATTTCTCTAAATTATAATACATATACATATATAGAACATGATTAAATTCATTCGCCTATCCCTAATAATCTTAGTAAGACATCCACACCTCCATTGTTCATCAACACTCCTCAATGGTTGCTTGTGTTAGCTATTAGTGAATGCTTGTATTATATGAAGATTATTTGAATGCTTGGTGTGAAGTTTCGTTTGCCTCCAACCATCTGCCGCGGCCTTAGCCGCACCAGAGCCGCATTCGCCTCTGTTTGGGTTGGCATCACAGTGACCAACCGTGAGCAAGTGCCAGGAGGATGTGACTTTAGGTGCCACCGGGACGGTATGCACCTAAGGCCTCCGCCACCGGGACGGTGTGTCGGGCCTTTGCGAACAATATCAAGGTACATTGACTTGAGGTAAACCTCATTGGTGTGATGGATCTCCCCATTGATTCCAGTATGGCCATGTGGACTGAGTCGTTATTAATGCTTTATCATGTCTCTTGAATATCATGTCATGCTTATGTACAACTTACTAGGCTCGTTTGGCCTAACACTTGTTTGGTTTGATATGTATCTCAGGTTCTAGCGGCGCCGCCCGCCAGGAAGGTTTAGCAGGCTTTTAGATGCGAGCTTGGAAACTTTTGGGAGGCCAATATTAGTTATGATTATTTTGGATATAGATGACAACCGTTTGTAATCTAGTTTCTTGTTTAGAATTTAGATTAAGAGGTTGTTATCTCTCATTAGTTATTATTACAGACTTGTAATTATTAAGGCAATTATTGTTCCCTTTTTGGGTAAGCTCATGCTAAGGCATCTTTTGTTACTATGTTTCCCTTTTATGGAAATTTTTGTTTATCCCAATTTTTGGGGTATTACAGTTTGACAGACCATTCAAAACTGAAAAGATAATTATTACATGAGTTTCAAGCTGCAGGACTGAACATTTTGGATAAGAACAATTGTATACAAGGGAATTGGGATGAGTTTGTAAGCGAGCAGAATTATGGGAGTGGCAGATTGGCTGAAAGCCATTGGACCACGACTCTGGTTTCGGAAGATAATGGTGACAATAAGCTAGCGTGCAAGGGATCAACTTCAATGGCACTTGATTGCGGAGATATTGTAACCGGGCTGCTTCAATTCCTCTATTTTTTCTATCCACCTTGAGGACAAGGTGGTTCTGTGGGGGCGGGGTAATGTCATGACCCAAGCCCATCCATAGTTATTATTCTAGAAGGGGTTAGAAAGGGTAGTTTTGGTAGTTGCTTTCAATAAATCTAGTATAAATAGGGGTGTGGTGAGGAGAAGTGTATGCAGAAAATTAGCGAGACCTATTTGGGAGAGTCCTAGCCTCTCGATTGCTAGTTTGTTCTTTGTTTTCCTTGTTAATCAAAGCATTTGACAGTGTAATTGTCATTCGGTTTTCATTTCAATTGTTCAATTTTGTCTGGTTCATAACACAGCCATCAGCCTCCCCCCCCCCCCCCCCCCCCCCGTTTCTCCCCTAGCAACCTATTCCCCCAAAAACAGAGGTGTTTTCGTCTTTTTTGACCATTTATAAATGATACTAAAATTAAAAGTGAATCACTCAATGTTTTTTAGTTATTCAACGTTGGGACATTTTAAACAAAAAGTGGAACGTCCATCTTGATATTTATCCCTTTCAAAAATGAGTTGGGTTATATTTATTTATACAATTTTCCTACTATAGTGGTGTCTCTCGTCATTTTAAATTAATGAGACCCACTATTTTCTTCATCTTTTCTTAATTTATATAAACAAAAACTGAAGAAAATAATGAAATATTACCAAGAAATTAAAGAAATAGGTCTAATACCTTTTTAAAAGGAATAGTAGTATCATTTTTGAAAAATTCTCTATGTATCTTGCTCTTTCCACCTCATTGATAGCTCCATTATCCTCTACATCAGGCAAAAAGAATATATTCACTACACATCACCTTTTGCTACTCCATTGTTATCCATATCTAGCAAAAGGAAGAGAACGTTGACAATGTCTGTAATGGGGGACCGATAACATAATTTTTTTTTCATTTGTGGTGTTTTTTTGGATATCCATTCGTATAAACGGACAGCCCATGTTTGGCATCGACTCAGGGAATAAAAAGAAATGGACACCCAAAACAAATGAAAATTTGTACAAGAAAGTGTGTGAAGAACAAATTATTGAACCTCAAATATAAGAGGTGCATAAGGTCTTCTAGATCCTACTTTTGAGTGGGGTATACCAGGTACGTTTCATTAGGTTTGTTTTTAGATGCATAAATTAAGGTCTGTTAGCTTCTTTGAGGCAGTACATAGAATTTAATGACTGAACTAAGTCCATCTGCGTACATAGAATTGTTTTTAAAAAATACCCAGAAATTACATGCAAGAGAAAGAAACTTTTGGAGACAAACCCGAGTAATCCAATATGCTACACATAAACAGGGATTTCAACTCAAGAAGTAATGGTTATCATAAGGAATGAACATCTCATTACTGTATTATATCAATCAATTAAACCAAAAGCATGTATGGCTTACCTCAAGCCGAAAGGGCGCATTGAGGATCTTGAAAAGAATATATTCCTATCCATGTGCATGTGAAAACATGCTATAATGTTTTGACTTCACTTTGAAAGGAATCCAAGCACCATCACCAAATCTGCAAAAAGGTTATTTTCAAATAAAGCATGGTTGACATTTTACGTACGTACCAAAACAGCAAAACTCAAACTTTGAGCCTGATATGTAGTAGCAGAGTTGACATTAATGCAATCAATAACAGAGAAAAGAAAATGTTCCACGGAATCTCAAGTCAATGATCCAACAAGGCTTCTGTGAAACGATTAACTAAACAGACCCCTAGTGTATATCTCAGTTAATCTTTCAAAGAGGCATCAGATAGTTGAAGTCAACTCCCATGCATGATTTTTGGCCATTGATTGAAGAACATTATTCCTTCTACTCGGTGTTTCATCCTCTTTTCGTTACATAGATATAGAGACTTGGGTTCATATGGTCTACCAAGTGGATATATTCGGCCCAAGATGGTGTATGTGGTACAAAATTGGAAAGAGAGAAAGAGAAGAAAAAGAACAAGAATTAGGGGTTTCCATTGGCTATAAATAGGCAGTATATGAAAACAAGTAACACACACCGAAGATGATAACAGAGTATGAAGAGGGGTTCTTACATGAAGAGAAGAGTACTCTTGTTTAGTAGCCAAGGATGACTTGCCTCGTGTGAACACATCAAGTTGTTGGAAAGTAGCACCTTGTTTGGTTCGTTAGGCAGTCACTCCTAGGCTAACTTGACAGGCTCTTCTTGCTCATGTTAGGCCTCCTCTTCTTCCATTCAAGAGGAGTAAATGTAGATGAGAATTGGATAGTATTCTTGTCTGGTAGCCAAGGATGACTTGCAGCATCCCAATTCAAGGCGGTAGCAAACAACACCTTGGCTACTTGAAAGGATCTTCTTTCTCATGCTAAACTATCTCTTCTTTCTTCAGATTCTAGAAGGATCTAAACAATACGTGTCTCTAGGTTGATACAATCATTCATTTTGTGCATACATACAAAAATCATAAGCTATCATGAGGTTAGATTTTACTCATATTTATTTTTTAACATTAGACACCTATGTTCAAATCTTCTCTAGATTATGATTTAACTTTAGTTTAGCTTTCCGACGTTGGTTAACAAGAGAAAAGGGCGTAAAATATTGTAATATCGTAAGTTGGCTAGCAACAGTGTACATGACAAAGATGAAAAGACAAAAAGAATAACAATTATGAGATTTCATGTTTAGTAGTGGCTATAGATAGACACTTCAATCTCAAACAAGAAACCTATTTGCCAAGAGAAATAACTGAATTGTAGTTAGAACAAAGAAACAAAAAAGAAGAGAATATGTCATCCATGATCTCCTGAAAGTTGAAGAAAAAACAAGCCAAACTACAAATTGTACACATGGCTGTGAAAAGTGAGGAGGGAAAATATGGAATAAACATGGCTGAATCTATATGACTTCTTTTTTTGGCTGACCAATTAAGACAACGAATTAACGAATAAGCCAGATACAAACAGCCATGTATGTTGACCGAATAAGCCATACAGCCTATTAAGCCCATTAAGGGGCTGTTTGGTTGGTTTTCCATTAAGTTCTGTATGGATAAAGTTGTCTGCGTGGATTAATCTTTCTGTATAGATTTAGAAGGTTTTAATTTGAGAGAATTTTTTCATAGATGGAAGGAACGTGTTTTTTTAATGAGAATGACTGGTTTGGAAAAAACTTGGCTTTCTGCATAAAGCTCCCCCTTGAAATCTTACTGAATAAGCCACTTTCTATATCATTAAGCCACTACCAAACAGTTACATATAGCTGACTGAATAAGCTGTAAGTCTCATTAAGCTGCAAACAAACAGGCCCTAAGCCATTACCACGAACAGCCCCTAAGTTTATAAAATCCCAGAATGATACATTATCATACCGAAATTTCTTTTGAACACAACTGCATAGACCAAAAAAATCAAACACGACCCCTGGAAATGAAGACCACGTGAACATCAACACTTGACAATTTTTAACGGATAAAATTTATAAAAAAAAGGGTATATTACCCACCCTCTGGAGCGCCTAGGATTAAATTATAAAAGTTATATATCTAACATACTTTTTGGTCCACAATAAAGAATATGTTCACTTGAAATGTTGATACTAAACATAAAGGCTTTAGAGGACTTCTTTAACCACACTATAAGTTAGAGTGATTAACAGTGTGCTTAGATTTGACTGAATATCCAACTCAATTTTGTATTTCGAAATTTAGTTTTCTGAATAAAGAATAAAGTTCAAACAGGGGAGATTTCAAAAGATTGAACCTTGTTTTAGATGCCTGCATAGGAGTTGCGTGATTCTGTTCAAGATGGGGTATTCAAGAGCAAAAAGCAAAACAATCAGGAATGATCATCGGATTAGTGCATTACATCAATTAAGCAAACCAAATACACGCACTTGCATGCCCATTGAGGTCTTGAAGTGCATATATTCCAATCCATGTGCATGAGAATTGAGAAAAACGTGATAGAATGCTTCCAAAGCATGGGTGACACGTTGCATATGTACAAATAAAAGTCAAACTTTGAGCCTGATATGTACCTTTCACTGGTTATGCTTCCTAATGCATTCTTTTAAGTAGTTTTTTAAAGAAAGGTTTGTTCCATTCGGTTCGATTTTGAATAGTTTTTTTTAATGAAAGGTAATATAAATTTGAGGGGCCATTTTTGCAAAAGAAATTTTATTAGAGCATCTCCAACAAATTCTCTTTAATTTCTCTAGCATAGAAAACCAAAAATTAAAATCTCTAAAAAAGAATTACAGTTCTCTATTTTAGATATTTCAACATGTATTATATTATTAAAATATTATGTAAATTTATCATCCCAATACACTTTTTAAAAATAATTTATATAAAATAGTAATAATTCAATCTCATTGGTGGGAATGAATGAAAAATTAATTTCCCTATTCACACATCAAATTTTAGAGAATTCTCTTTACTTTCTTTATTTTATGGAACAATATAGAATCTATTGGAATAAAATAGAAAATAAAACCCTGTTTTCTCTATTTAAGAGAATTTGTTGGAGATGCTCTCAAGATATAAAATATAAAATTCATGTAGCGAGATCCCCCTCCTTCCTCCATCCGCCTGTCCTTCTTTCCCTGAGACCCCCCCCGGCGGGTTTGCCCGGCGACCCATTGCCTCCGTTCTATTCTATAATTTTGACCGATTTACAATTATTAATATTATGCAAAAAACAAATTTAAGCCATTTTTGTCTTTTGTTGATAGCTTTGGTATAAATGATATCAAATTAAAAGTTGGTCATCTCATTTGATGTGTTTATAGTTATGTGACAAAGGGACTCTTGACAAAGTTAGTTGGATGGCCCTTTTGATAATCCCTTTAAAAAATAAGTTGGGTTATATTCGTTTATACAATTTTCCAACGACTGTGATTTGTGTCATCATCTTTAATTAATAAGATCCAATATTAGTTATCTTCTTTTTTATTAAATTATATAAACAAAAACAGAACAAAAGAAGATAAAAAAGAATATGACTAAGGGTAAAAAGTAACAGGATTAATACCTTCTTAAAAGGAATAGTAGTATCATTGTTGAAAAATTCTCTATGTATCTTGTTCTTTCCACCTCATCTATAGCTCCATCATCATCTATATCAGGCCAAAAGAATATATCACTTATTCAGCATCACTTTTACTACTCCAATGTAATCCATATCTAGCAAAATGAAGAGAACTTAATGGAGACTCGTTGTCTGTTTCAATGTATGATAACATAAGTTTCCCTTTTTTTCCATTTGTGGTTTTTTTTTATTTTGGGTATTCGTATAAAAATATGGCCAATGTTTAGCATTGACTCAGGGAATACAAAGAAATGGACTCCCAAAACGAGAATATGTACAAGAAAGTGAGAGCTTGAAGAACAAATTATTGAACCTCAATTCAATATAAGAGGTGCATAAAGGTCTGTCAAAGGTGTGCTTATATCATATCCTCTAGACCCTACTTTTGATGGGGTATACTGGGTTCGTTAGGGATTTAATGACCGAGCTAAGTCCACCTGCCTACATAGTAATACGATATTAGGCAACACATAAATAGGGATTACAACTAAAGAAGTCTTGGTTTTCATAAGGAATGAACATCTCATTATAGTGCATTGTATTAATCAATCAAACCAAATGCATGCATGGCTTACCTCAAGCCAAAAAGGCGCATTGAGGATCTTGAAGTGAATTCAATCTATCCATGTGCATGTGATTTTACTTTAAAATGAATCCAAGAACCATCACCAAATCTACAAAAAGTTTTGGTCCAAATAAAGTAAGGTTGACATATTGCATATGTACCAAAACTAAAACTTTGAGTCTGGTATGTGGTAGCAGAGTTGACATTAATGCAATCAATGACAGAGAAAAGAAAATGTTCATCAGGATCTTAAGTCAAATGATCCAACACGTCTTATGTGGAATGATTTAAGTAAATGGAACCCTTAGTGGATATCTCAGTTAATATTTCAAGGAGGCATCAGATAGTTGAAGTCAACTTCCATGCAAGGTTTTTTGCCATTGATTGAAGAACATTATTCCTTTTACTC
This sequence comes from Arctium lappa, assembly GCA_023525745.1. Taxonomy (NCBI): domain Eukaryota; kingdom Viridiplantae; phylum Streptophyta; class Magnoliopsida; order Asterales; family Asteraceae; genus Arctium; species Arctium lappa. The sequence continues at coordinate 10,264,656 of CM042056.1, read as the reverse complement.
GGTGTTTCATCCTCTTTTCTTTATTTAAAATAGAGAATTGTGTTCATATCGTCTAGCAACTAGCAAGTGGATATATTCTCCCCCAAGATGGTGTATGTGGTCGAAAGTTGGAAAGAGAAAAAAGAACAAGAATTACGTGTTTTCGTTTGCTATATATAGGCAGTTTACAAAAACAAGAGACGCAAACCAAAGCTGATAATAGAATACGAAGAAGGATTCTTACATGAAGAGAAGAGTAATCTTGTTTGGTAGCCAAGGATGATTTGCCTCGTGTGAACACATCAAGTTGTTGAAAAATAGCACTTTGTTTGGTTCGTTAGGCAGTCACTCCTTGGCTAACTTGACAGGCTCTTCTTGCTCATGTTAGGCCACCTCTTCTTCCGTTCAAGAGGAGTAGATGTAGATGAGAATTTTATACCAGAAGAGAAGAGAGGTTCTAACATGAAGAGAACAGCACTTTTCTGGTAGCCAAGGATGACTTGCCACATCCCAATTCAAGGTGGTAGCAAACAACGCCTTGTTTGGTTTATCAGGCAGTCACTCCCTGGCTAACTTGAAAGGCTCTTCTTTCTCATGCTAAGCCTTCTTTTCTTGCTTTTGAGATCTAGAAAGATCTGAACAATATGTACTTCTATTTGGTACATTCTTCATTTTGTGCATACATACAAAAAAATGAAACCATGAGGTTGTAGTATACTTAAATGTATTTCTAACCATAGACAGCTATGTTGAAGTCCTATAAAGATTAGGTTAGTTTTAATTTAGCTTTTCTGACATTGGTTAAAATGAGAAATAGGTGCCACATATTGTAAAGTTTTAAACCGGCTAGCAATAGTTTACATGTCAAAGATGAAATGATTAAAAAAAACAAGATTTATGTGATTTTATTGATTGTATAGCATTGGTTACTAAAAGACAGTTTCACTCGAGCGAGCAATGCAAGTATTGATAAGTGCACAAGAAGAGAGGTTCTAGCATGCACTACTGTTACTGGGTAGACAAGGATACCTCATCCCATTCTGCGAGATAGATGTAATAACTAGTTTGGTTTATCTGGTAGTCACTCCTTTGCTAACTTGACACATTCTTTTTTATCATGTTATTAAGCCTTTTTCATCTTGATAATTATAGTAATTTGAGATGATCAATTGAAACCAGAAATGACAAGAACGGTTAACCTGATTACAAGGTGTTGGCAGAAACTTACCATCAGATAGAGAATCATAATCCCTGATTTCATGGGATTTGATTATGGCTGATTTTCTTGATTTTCTCTATTGTAAGAAAGTTCCTTTTCTTAGTTTGTAAATCCCTTATATTAGGGAATGTATTTTGGCCTTCTAGTCTGTTTATAAGCATGTTGATTATCAATGAAAAAGATATAACATAATTTCTCTAAAACTATATGGTATTAGAGCTAGAGCTTTACATTGTTCTTCTTTTCTTCAGTGTTATTGCTGAAACTATTCTGTAAAGTTCTTTTCTTTTCGTCTGTTTTTTTCTCTCTAAAGAAACCTATCCATGGCGACATCATCTGAATCCTCGAATGTTACTGGACCGGCAGAAGTTGCCGTTGGAGCACACTTGAATGAACTCGGAAATATTCAAGTTGCTTATCGACTCAACGGAAGGAACTACATGATCTGGTCCAGGTGGTTCGCACAACACTCAAAGGTAAAGGCAAACTTCATCATATTCTTGAACCTGCACCAAAAAGAGAAGATCCCAAATATGGAGGGTGGGATACTCAAGATTCGCTGATTATGTCGTGGTTGTGGGACTCGATGCATCCAGAGGTAAGTGGAACCTGCATGTTTTTGACATCTGCAAAGGAGATATGGGAAACGGTGAAGCAGACTTATTCTAAAGTGAAGGATGTCGCATTGGTTTTTAAAATAAAAACCAAAATTTATTCAACCAAACAAGGTACCACATCTGTCACTGAGTATTATAATACTCTTAATAGCTTATGGCTCGAACTTGATTACTATCACAGTATTCAGATGAAAAACAGTGAGGACGCTACCTTACTGTTTAAGTTCATCGAAGGAGAAAGAATATATGAGTTCTTGGCAGGATTGAACATGGAATTCGATCAAGTTCACGTATTTGACAAACCAAGTGACTCATACCCCGCAGCAAATGCAGATATTTATTCATCTCAAGCCTTTCATGTCTCAAGAAGTCACAGGTTCGACGATGCATGGGTCATAGATTCAGGAGCTACAGATCACATGACTAACTCACCGTCTCATTTCTCAACATACATACCATGTTCTGGACATCGTAAGATTTGGGTGGTTGATGGAACACTAGCGTCCATAGCTGGGACAGGAACTATCTCTATCATTCCTCTTATATCACCCTTAAATGTGTTCATGTGCCTAAATTATCTATAAACCTGTTGTCTATTCCAAAATTGACCAAAGATTTGAGTTGTAAGGTCATCTTCTCACCTAATACATGCATCTTTCAGAACCAGCTACGGGGAGGACGATTAGGCTTGGTAAGGAGAAGGATGATTTGTATTACTTGGATACCAACGGTGGAAAACCAACCAACAGACCTATATCCCTTGTTTCAGAATCATTGTCATCTAATAAAGTCTAGATATGGCTTCATCACTTCAGATTAGGACATCCTTCTTTTCATACTCTTAGAAATATGTTTCCTTATTTGTTTAAGAAAATAAATGCATCTTTTTTTCAACGTGAAACATGTCAGTATGCTAAACATCAAAGAGTGTCATTTCAGCCCATCAATCATAAAACGCTATTTCCTTTCACTATTGTTCATACGGATGTTTGAGGCCCATCTAGAATTGCAAGCCTAAATGGTGCACATTGGTTTGTCACATTTATTGATGATTGTACACGTGTCACATGGTTATTCTTGATGAAAAATAAATCTGATGTGAGTACAATTGTCCCACACTTTCTAAGCTTGATCCAAAACCAATTCAACACCACAGTCAAAGTCATCAGATCAGACAATGGAAAAGAATACTTTAACCAAATTCTATCTCCTATCCTTCAAAGCAAAGGCATCATACACCAATCCACCTGTCCACATACACCCCAACAAAATGGGGTAGCAGAAAGAAAAAACCGTCATCTACTTGAAACCACCAGATCCCTTCTGTTTGAAAAGTTCCAAAACACTATGGGGGAAGCAACCTTAACTGCTACCTATTTAATCAATAGAGTTAGTTCGCGTGTTCTCCATAACAACACTCCTATTCAAGCTCTCTCAAGTTTTTTCCCACATATTGATTTGAATCACACCTTGCCACCACGAATTTTTGGATGTATATCATATGTTCATATTCATTCTCATCAGCGTAGTAAACTTGATCCTAAAGCTCTTAAGTGTGTGTTTGTCGGGTATCCTAGTACATAAAAATGGTACAAATGTCATCATCCGCCCTCAAAAAGGTTTTTTTGTCACGCGTGATGTCACTTTTGCTGAAAATCAGCCATATTTTGATGTCCCTTCTCTTCAGGGGGGGGGGGGGGGGGGGGGGACATAGGTGAAGAGAAGCAAAAGCTTGATGTGGAATTTGGAGATTTTCCAGATTTGGCCCTTCCGAAGCAGGCACCACAACAAAATCACCATCTTGAAACCAATCGTCAACCAACAAGCGAGACACCAAACCCCATTCTAGAAAACCCACAAGTACCTTTACCCTCACATGTTCTAGATTCTGATACATAGCCAGCAAATCAAACTTCCGGTAAGCCACCTATTCAAGGAGAAAAACTAATCCAGAACCAAAGCAAGTCCAATTTTCTGAACCTGCATCATAACGAAGAGGTACGTAATGATTTTGTTGACCTTGATGTTCCTATTGCTATTCGGAAAGGAACTCGACAGTGTACTCAACATTCGATTGCCAACTACATGTCATTTAAGAATATCTCACAATCGTATAGGTCTTTTCTCACCAAACTGCAGTCAAATAGAAGACCTCAAAGTATGGATGAGGCCTTACAACATCCAGAATGGAGAAAAGCTATGGAAGAAGAAATGACAGCTGTTAGAAAGAACAAGACATGGAAGAAAGTTGACCTACCTGAAGGGAAGAAACCTATAGGATGCAAATGCAAATGGGTCTACACAATCAAGCATAAGGCAGATGGTTCCTTGGAGAGGTACAAACCACGACTGGGTGCTAAAGGATACACGCAACCTTCGCACCGGTGGCAAAAATGAATACGGTCAGAATTCTCTTGTCCTTAGCAGCCAAATTGACTGGCCTCTACTGCAGTTCGATGTGAAAAATGCCTTCCTACATGGAAATCTAGAAAAATCTAGAAAAGGAGGTGTATATGGAAGCACCATCGGATTTCAACAAGTCTTTTGACCAAAGAACTGTTCGTCGGTTAAAGAAAGTTCTATATAGACTGAAACAGTCCCCATGAACTTGGTTTGAGAGATTCACACATGCGATGAAGAAGATGAAGTTTAAACAGTCTCAAGGAGACCATACCCTGTTTGTGAAGAAATCGGAAGGGGGTAAGGTAACAGCCTTGATTGTGTATGTTGATGATATTATCGTCACCAGTAATGATCTTATCTTTGTGAGATTGGAAGGCTCAAAAAGAAGTTGGCAGCAGAATTTGAAATAAAAGAACTAGGAAAACTCAAGTATTTTCTTGGTATCGAAGTAGCATACTCTAAAGAAGGCATATTTCTCTCCCAACGGAAGTATATTGTAGATCTGTTGAAGGAAACAGGGATGCTTGGTTGTAAACCATCAGACACACCAATGGAACAAGGGTACAAGCTCGGAGAGAAGCCTGAAGATATGCCTGTGGATGTGGACAAGGGGAGATATCAAAGATTGTAGGCAGACTAATCTACTTGTCACACACTCGCTCGGATATAGCTTACGCAATAAGTGTAGTTAGTCAATACATGCATGCGCCAAGGGAGGAACACTTAAAGGTTGTTTACAAAATCTTAAGATACTTGAAAGGTAAACCCGGAAAAGGGATCCTCTACAACAAAGGTGCGACACTTAGCCTTGAGGCTTACACCGATGCAAATTGGGCAGGCTCGGCATTGGACTATCGATCATCCTCGGGACTCTGCACTTTTCTAGGGGGGAACATTGTCTCCTGGAGAAGCAAAAAACAGCCGGTAGTAGCAAGGTCAAGTGCTAAAGTTGAACTTCATGCTATGGCGTTAGGAGTATGTGAACTTTTATGGGTAAAAATTGTCCTTGGTGACTTGGGAATTGATTGGAAAGGAACCATGAAGTTGTACTGTGACAACAAATCAGCCATTGATTATCCGGTACTTCGCTTCAAGGGATATTGAACAAACTTGGGATGAAGGACATTTTCACCCCAAGCTTGAGGGGGAGTGTTGGCAGAAACTTACCATCTGATAGAGAATCATAATCCCTGATTTCATGGGATTTGATTATGTAACACCCGTAATTTTCGGTAAGTAAAGGTTACCCAGACGTTTTTGAAACTTGTAGATGGTGGGATTTATGTTGGGAAAACATTACTTTAAGTTCCTAAGAGTTTCGGGGGTGTCAGCATAGAAAAAGTCGAGTTTCGGGGCTTGGTACGGGTCCGGCTACAATGACCGGCGACTATGACATTGGAAGCCTTCTGGACCACTTGAGCGACTATGACATGCGACAATGACATGTCAAAGTCGCATGGCATTGTAGCACAGTGGTACCAAACTTGTTAAAAGTCGGATTTTCACCCCCATTCTTCATTTCTTCATAACTCTCTTATTTCTACTCCGTTTTTGGCGATTCAAGTTGCTATGGTTTCGTTTTTGAGAGATTTTCAAGGTTAGATTGTTAGTTTTGGGAATATATAAGAGTATTTGGTGGTGGGTTGGAAGCAAAGATCAAGAGCTCGTCATCATCACCTTCATCTTCAAGAATTTTGGGGTTTTCTAGGTTTTCACCAAAACCTAAGTGGTAAGTTCATCCCTTCCATTTCCAAACTTGTTTATGAGTTATAAATGCTCTATTAATGACAACTTAGTGTTTTATTTCTCCAATTTCAGTTTGGAAGATTTTGATAAAAGTTAGGTCAAATTAGAGTTTTTGGCTAAAATAGAGACTTTGATATAAGATGTTTGGGGAACGACTTTAAACACTTGGATATGTGTATTTATGGTTGAAAACTTATGGATCTAGGTTTTTAGAAGTTTTGGCCTGAGGATCTAAGTTTCTTCAAAGGAGCTCAAGTTGGGGAAAAATCTAGATTTAGACTAAATCTAGCAAGGTGAGTTCAAGTTGATTTGTGAAAACTATGTGCATGCCAAAAATGTCATTTTGAAGTATCTTTGGGTTTTACTTTGATAAATATCAAATGTGGGTTTATATGGCGAGTTCGTCTATTTTGGGTATGTGATTCTATAAGTCTTGTGAAAACCCCATATGTGAGATTTTTGGGTTATTTGATAAATAAATCATGTTGAAAGGTTTCCTTGACGATTATATATATATATATATATATATATATATATATATATATATATATATATATAGAGAGAGAGAGAGAGAGGGAGGATCAAACGAGAACAATACCTATTTAAAAGAATACGAGAACTAACAAAATCATTAGTGATTTTACATTAACATGCAAAAAAGCCACGCAGACGTGAAGCCGCGGCCAAAATACTTTTTTTATGTGTTAATGTAAAATCACTAATGATTTTGTTAGTTCTCGTGTTCTTTTAAATATGTATTGTTCTCGTTTGAACCCGACTCTCTCTCTCTCTATATATATATATATATGGAGGTCATTTGACGTAAATATCATTTTCGTGTAATTGATCTTATAAACCGTTTGGAAAATGCATATTATTATGTTATGAGACATTTTGGAGGTATAAGGATATGAGTTCATTTTGGAAAATGGTTTGTCTCAACCAATGATAACGTTCGAGTTAATCATACTTTTGGTCGTCGCGTTGCATAACCGTTGGTTAAATGTGTTTTATTATTTACACTGGCTTTTATTGTACGATAAAGTAAATTGGGGAGCTTCGGCTCGGTTTTAACTAAAATGAGTCTTGGGGACATTCGTCCGGTTTTAATAGCCTGTTGTGGAGTTTTGAGTATGATGGCGGTTATTGCGCATCATTTGAGAATTACATGTTTTGAGTGCGTTGGTCATTCAATTGGAGTCATGCATTATTATAGACTGTAATGTAATTGATCCATAGGCATATGAGTCAGTCTTTAATATTTTTAAAAAGGGGCTAATATTTCATGTTGGGACCATGATTAGTTATCGGGTCATCGAGGGCCTCATTGTGCTATTGACTGTGATGTAATTTCTGAGTCTGTTTTTATGAGATAGTCATTTCCCATTTGTATCTAGTTGAGACATTGGACCCTAGGATGGCAACTTGGTACGGTTATGTGGGACCGGATACTAGCCCTGGGTCGTAAATGTAATCCTAGTGAATGAGGATGACTAGGAATCATTGTGTGCCCTCCCCCACATCTTAGTACGAGCCGGCATGTTCGTGGCCTTGATCCTAGTATGGTGAGCTCAATAACTTGGGAAGTGGCCTACTTTTGTGTTCCACTAACCATGGAAAACGGGTCTCCCCCGTCACTGAAATGTGTTGTTTTGGGTATTTAGTTTTATCCTTGTTTTCGGTGACGTTCTGAGTTTGGGGCATTCCCCATATGTTATATTTTGGGAGCTTGAGTTTGCTCATATTTAGGTCGTTTGGTTTATAAAGTTTTATTCAAATTTCAATATTTGAGCATTTACCATTATTCACGTTTTGAGTAAGTTTTGGGTTGCATTACTTCATGAAAGAATGTTTTGACGTGAGTCGTTTGTAACACCCTTAAATCCGGAAATAGCAACTAATTTAAAATTTTCTAAATACACCGATAAAGGAATTATCTACAACCACAAATTAAAATTTAACCTCAATACAAACATTCATTCTATACAAAAGCCTATGATAAGAACGGGTGCTACTAAAACCCCATAATAGTCACTATCTCCAAAATTGCGGCCAACTACTTACATTTGCACAAAGCTAAGGCTCAACTCTTCATGACTGCTAGAACCAAACCCCAACTGGAACCTGATGCACATGCCGACAAATAAAAAGGTTAGGCTTAACGCCTAGTGAGCTCAAGAGTTTTCAACATATATGAAATAATCGTTTAAAAATAAAGAATGCGATTAAAATTATAGTCCTTCAATATGATACGTCTTACATGTGAAAACGACTCATTTTCCAATAATATGCATTTTAGGCAAAGAACACCAATTTGGACGTTTTCCAAACCAAACTACTTCAAAGATGATGATACCAATATAAGCCACCCATTCATAAATTAGCTTTAACCCAAATTTCTCAAAGAATACACTTACCACTTAGGTTTTGATGAAAACCTAGAAAACCCCAAATTTCTCAAAGATGGAGGTGAGGATGATGAACTCTTGACCTTTGCTTCTAATCCATCACCAAATACTCTTAAATCTTCCCAAAACTAACAATCTATCCTTGAAAAGCTCTCAAATACGAAATCATAGCAAAAAGAATCGCCTCAAATGGAGTTGTGGTGAAGGAGATATGAGGAAATGAAGAAATGAGAGAAAAGTCGGATTTAAGTGAAATTCACAGCGCAGATGCTCGCGGGCGCGCTCAATATGTTGCGTGGTTGCGAGCGATGGGAGTGGCCGCGAGCATTTTGCTGCGTGGGCGCGAGCAGTGTAACTTTCGACCAAAGATATGCCCGAACACTGTTTTGCCCGTAACTTCTTCGTTATGGCTCCGATTTTGCTCCGGAAAGAACCGTTGGACTCGTAATTGAATCCTTCATCTATCTAGACTATAAAATCCAGGATTCAAGTCCAAAATCTTTTATCTTATTTTTCCCTAATATAACGGTTTCGGTTTAACTCGAAATGGTGCCTCTCGAAATCGGGGTGTTACATCGTTCATCTATAAAATGTGTATTATTGGAAAACATGTCGTTCTCATATTTAAAATAATACATTTTGAAGGATCATGATTTAAGTTGCATTATTTCCGTTTAACGATTTTTATAATCATGACGAAAACTCTTGGACTCACTAGGCGTTAGCCTAACCTTTTTATTTTGTCGGCATGTGTATCAGGTTTCGTTTCGGGATTAGTTCTAGCGACACTGTGAAGATATGAGTGCTAGTTGGGTGCTTAAAGAAATGAATAGCTTGGTGAAGTCTTCCGCATTTACTTTGGATATAGCGACTGTCATTGAGTTTTAGTAACACCCGACTTTAATTAGTCTTTATGTAAGACTTTATTCATTTTGTTGACGGTTAAATTTAGAATCGTATTTCTAGTGTGAACTTGTCGTAAGAGATTTTATCCTTCTTTGAGGTATTATTGGAAGTTTTAAATTAGTCGCTCTTTCCAAATTTGGGGGTGTTACAGATTATGGCTGATTTTCTTGATTTTCTCTATTGTAAGAAAGTTCCCTTTCTTAGTTTGTAAATCCCTTAAATTAGGGAATGTATTTTGGGCCTTCTAGTCTGTATATAAGCTTGTTGATTATCAATGAAAAAGATATAACAGAATTTCTCTAAAACTATACAAGGTTATTCCATTGTGTATGTTGATACATCATCGTGTACTATAGAGCATTTAAGTTTGTGCTCAAGGCATTTATTTACATTGGTGCAATTCCCCTAGTCAGTTTTTACCTTCCTGGATTTATCTTGTACATTGCCAAGAACTCAAATTATATTGTTTCTTTAAATGTTTCTAGTGGTTGTTTCCTTTATATATGCGATTCGTCGAAGTTTATTTCATAATTCGCCCTCAAACTCTCATATTTTTTGTAATCCCAATTCCCATAGTACTGCCATATTTTGGTCGTATAAATGGAAAACTATACAAAATATATGAGGTTATAGTATACTACTGTTAACTTCAAATCAATTGAGATGATCATCTAGCACACCAAATGTAGAATAAAGTGGAAATATAGCATCCTTCATTGGAATCACAATGACTGTTCCTTGTGTATGATACTATTCGTACTTAGATAGGTTCAATTGTACAGATAAGTTTCGTAAATGTGCTAGCTGATATGGCCAAAGTTGATGCTACAAGGAAGGATGATGGAGTTTCAGGGTAATGAAATTCATGAGCTGAATGGGCTGCAAGAATTTCACTTGTTGGTGAACACAATGAAGTAGCCTTGTCTCCACTGCATTTTAAATTTGCACTAAATTTAGCATCGATGCAACTCTTGTACATTGCAAAGATATTCCATTAGAAGTTCAGAGTGATTGTATCCTTTATGTATATCTGATAGCCTATTTCATTAAACAAAACTTGGCTCTCAAACTCCTCTCTTTGCAAGCCCTAGGTATTTGGCCCATCTTGTGCATGCAAATGAAAAAAACTATATAAGACATGATGTTAGAGAGTATGTTGATATGTATTTCCAACTGTTTAGTTCAAGTCATTTGACATGATCATTTAGTAAACTAAGCATAAAGTAAGATATCAAATTTATATTAAGCTCAATGACCTATTCTTTTTTACTATTCATATCTATTAGCTTTTTTGGTATAGATAAGGTAGCTGACAATGTTGAGGGAGTAGCATTTGTGGATTATAAACTAAACAGGAAGCTAGAGAGATCAAGTAGAGAAGATTAAACTAAATCACCGTATCCATTCTGTAACTAGGAGTTGTATGCATGACTAGTAGATGAAACCAGAAGGTACACATGTACTGGTTGAGCATTTAAGCTATTGAGGAACAAAGAAATAAATCAAAACCAATAAACATGAAGAGAATGAACTTTTTGAGAATAAATGGCTGAAAATGAATGTGAATTTTGATATAGGAGACACATAAATATGTTAGCTTCTTGGATGTAGCACATGACACTTAACAACTGAACAAGGATCACTGGATCAATGTGCCTGCCTAGAAGTTGTGTTGGCCATGATGGAGTCGTCTAAAAAGCAATAGAAAATATAGAATAAAGAAAAAAGAATATAATTAGTGTATTAGATGTTAACAAACCAAAAGCCTGCAATTCCATGCATGGCATTGAGGATCTTAAAGAATCTATATACATGCAGAAACATGATCCAATATTTCAAACTTACTTTTTGAGATATGCAAAAAGCGGCTTCCCAATCTGCAAAGCTACAAATGGTAGTATTATGATGTAAAAAATCTGTATCTATCTTGTTCTTTTCACCCTATCTATAACTCGATTATGACTTGATCCTTATTCCCTTTCACTACCATCAATCCTCAATATCCTGAGAGGTTAATGGTGGAGATGGAATGTCAAACCACAAATAGATACGTATATAGTGCAATTGCGGCATCTAAATATGCCTATGTTCTTGCATATAGGCAGGCTGCAGCTGCAGAAGTATATAGCAACACTAATAGATCGAACTCGTTATAAGACTACTAATACTTGGCATTTACTCATGGAATATGAAGGAAATGGACCCATTAATTGAGGATCTTGAGGTGCATATATTCCTGTCCATGTGTGTGTGGAAATGTGATCATATGCTTTGACTTGATATTAAAAGGAATGCGAGAAACAGCACCTAACTGCGACAGATTCGTACCATGATACGCATGATATGAACTGGATACGTCCAAATTGAAGGTCAAATTGTGGGCCAGATATGTTAAATCAAAATAAGAATAAATTTCATCAGACTATAAGAATATAAACAATTGCTCAAGTTAAATAAAGAACAGAAGCAACCACATGGACAATATGAACTCAAATGCTTTCAATAAATTGGCCAATGATACTCGTTTACATTTTTATTGTGTTGTTATTACATTATATATGTGCTAAGACATGACTGCAAGCACGGGATTAAAAGGGACTTGATTTTTAATTGCACGCACAAGAAAAATAACAAACTACAGCAGTAACTATTCCACTGAAGGTAGCGTGGCAGTAGCATGAGTCATAAAACAAACTATGAACTTGGAAATTAGCAAAAGCATTGACATGAATGCAATCAAGGACAGGTGAAGAAAATGTTCATTCTGATCATTCTTAAGTCAATGGTCCAACAAGGTATTAGCATAACGCTTAACTAATATGGACCCCTACAGATATCTCAGCTATTCTTTCAAGGAGGCATTAGATAGTTGAAGTCAACTCCCATGCAAGAATTTTGGCCATTGATTGGAGAACATTATTCCTTTTACTTTGTTCTTAACTTTATACAGATATACATAATGGGCTTCATATGGTCTATTAATGGATATATTCTCCCAATGGTGGATTATATGGTAAAAAGTTGGAAAAAAAGAAGAAAGGATAACAGTTAGCATTGGCTATATATAGATGGTTTTGCGGAAATGAGCATTGCATTTCAAAAACTGATAAGAGAATAAGAAGAGGGGCTATTACATAAAGAGAAGAGCACTTGTTTAGTAGCCAAGGATGACTTGCCCAAATCAACAACACCAGGTGAGAAAATAACACCTTGTTTGGTTTATCGGGCAGTCACTCCTTGGCTAGCTTGACAGGCTCTTCTTTCTTATGTTAGGCCTTCTCTTCTTCTTAATGATAAGAGTAACCGTAAATGAGAAATTGATGATGGAAATGAGGAGTGGTTCCAATATTACCTGAAGAGAATTGAAGAGTGCTCTTGTTTGGTAGCCTACGATGAACTGCCCATCACGACTCGGTCAACATGATGGCAAACGATAAGTTGTTTGGTTTATCAATCAGAATACCTTAGCCAAATTCCCAAGCTCCTCTTTCTCATGTCAATCTTCTTCCTGCTTTTTCGTTAATATGCAGTTTAATCACCCATGTTTTGAAACCAGGAAGAGCATCATCTTTCATTAATATATATATATATATATATATATATATAACTTGCATGATTTTCAAGATACATTCCTGATTTCCTTCTAAAACAAATTGTTATGACCCTAAAATATGGGTATCAGCACTATTCATAATGCTGCATTAAGGCCAAAATAGCCTATTTCTACTATTTCATTTCTCCAGGTAGTAGCCAACCCCAGAATATTAGGAGTCAAGGAGATACGTAGAAGCAAGCAACAGCACATCTTCCTTTCCGAGTTTTGACACACAATGAACAATTTGTGTGTGCGTATTCACATCTCATCATGCATTGTAACTTGTCAGCCATGAGTTATTTAATGAATTCTATAAATTAATTGAAACTGAATCTGGGCAGAAATATAATTTCTGGAACTACAGGGGTTTTTTTCGTAATTTCAGAAAAAAAAATTATTTATTTAACTGTGGTTTAAATAAAGAAATAACAGAATTTAAAACAAAGGTTTCACTACTAGAAAAAAAGGTATCAGGAGCGACGGAAATCAGCAGGCACAATCCATCTCTAATTAGTGACGGATTAGCGACGGAACGACCACAAACCCTATCCCCGCACATACGTCGCTAATGAGTCCCTTGCTAATCTGTCGCTGAATTGTCCCTCGTTGATCCGTCGATGATACGGTCCCTCTCGCTAATCCGTCGTTGATATTGTCCGTTGCTAATCCGTCGTTGATAGCATCACCCACGACTATTTAGCCCACTACGTGCTAGCACTCAATTAGTAGCGGTAGCACTGGCACGTCACTCGGCTCCTCGGCTGACTTCGGCAGCAAAGACTTTCTCCTTAGGCACATGGGGACTATCGGCGACGGATTAGAGGATTAGCAACAGATTAGCTGATAGTCCCCTGTGTTGTAGTGTTGTATATTAGGGGTGCTCACGGGTTGGGTTAATCGGGTTGAAGGCTTTTTAACAACTAACCCAATATAGGCGGTTTGAAAATTTTACAACCCAACCCAACCCAATCAAAAGTACAACCCAACCCAAACCGTTCGGGTTGGTCAGGTTGTGTTTAAACAAGATGAAATCAAATTTAGAAATATAAACATAGAGGAAACATTTCTTTGAAATACAACCGAATGACCGATAATTCATGAGAGTATGTAAGTTCATCAAAAATATTACGATATTACATATAAAAATGTCTAAACCAAATGATAATATGTCAATCAACAACAATCGTTTTAGACGTCTCCAACCCCGATGCTTTCGCTTTCTTGGCCTTGAGGTTGGTCGTGTCATCATCAACCATTTGGTAAAACTTATCCATACTTCTCAAATCTTAAATATATAACATTTAGTTAATTTTTTAGTGTGCACATATATATATATATATATATATATATATATGTGTGTGTGTGTGTGTGTGTTTACATTTATTAAACATATATACAAAGGAGTTATATAGAGATGAATAATAGATTGAAAATATATGTAAATGAAGAGGGTACGCAATAGTGTAATTGTCTAATTTACATATTAATAGAAACTTAATAATCATATTAAATCCACAAAATAAAAAATCGGGTTCATCGGGTTGGGTTGAGTTCAAATAAAAGTAACTCGATATCAACCCAATACCTACGGTTTGAAGATTTTACAACTCGATTAGACATCGGGTTGCTTCGGTTTGAGTTATTTCGCGTTAGGTTGGGTTGATCGGGTTTTTTAGCACCCCTATTGTATATCCCCTCCCTAAATAAATAAATTATAACATTTCAATTGTCCATTGGTGCTTCAATTATGGAAGGATATGACCGCAGATAAGTTGTTCATATTGACTTATCAACTTATTTGAAACAACTTATGATTTTTTTGGTTATTTTACATGTATAAACGATTACAAACACATGTAAATAACAACTTATTAGCTTATTACGTTTTGGTATCACTATAAGCCAATCCAAACACTTTTTATAAAACTCTTTTTGTAACCACATAATTTGATAAGCATTTAAAAAAAACATAAGTTGTTTTAAATAAGCAATCCCAAACACCCCCAAGTGTGTCAATGTATGACAATAGACATAGATATACCAAAGTAGATTAGAACTGAAATATATTTGTGTTCTTGTTCATTCCTCCGCCTATTCTATTGTTGTTCTAATTCATTTATCTATACTATATTATAAAAACGGTATAAAAAACTCTTAATTACAATATTTTAAGCACAAGTTACAACTAATTAAAGCCAATTACTTAATTTACAATTTCTTAATGCTTTGGTACAACCTTTCCAAGCACAGTATCTCACATAATCATCTATTTGTGGAATGGATACTCATTTATTAATATAACTATTTATTTTTTTTTGGAGGATTTTATAAAATAGATTTTATATTAGCATAATCTATTTTAAATGTATCTATTTGTGGAATGGATACTCATTTATTAATATAACTAATTGTTTTTTTGGTGGGGGGTTTTATAAAATAGATTTTATATTAGCATAATCTATTTTAAATGTAGATTTTACATTTATATCTATATTAATGAGATGTAGTATAAAATCTTTTTTCTTCCGTATTTTTTTATATTACATCTCATAATGATTTTTCTATATTTTATTTTATAAAATCTTTTTCCATATTTTATTTTATAAATTTTTTTTACATAATGAGATGTAATATAAACTCTTTTTTCTTCTGTATTTTTTTTGCTAATATAAAATATATTTTATTTTATAAAATCTACACGTATTTTATATTAGCATAATATAAAATCTACACGTATTTTTTTTGATAATATAAAATCTACACGTATTTTTTTCACGAGTATTAAAAGAAGAAAAAAGAAGATTGATATGAATTAAAAATAAAAAATAACGAGATACACTAATAAATTATCGTATTCTTTAAAATAAAAATATTCCGCAATACTTTCCAAATTAACCGAGTGTAAAGAAAATTGTTAGCTCCACTCACATTGTATAGAAGTATTGAAAAATAAGCTAAGTATGAGAATCACAGAAGTCAGCCGCTGAGCACCCAAGTACACCACAGAAGATGCAAAGCTCAGAGGTTACTTTGCAGAAGATGTACCCGAGGTCAAACCTGATGGATTCTCAGATCACAGAGCCTCTGTGATCACTCAAAGAGCCTCGATGAAGGCTAACCTCTGGAGATCAATGTTGAAGCTTTTCTCAGATAGTTCAAGACAAGACCACGTGCAGAACACGTGAGGCCTGCTGTACGAAGATCCTCAAGATCAAAGTAATGGGCGTCCCACGATGTTTACTTTACAGATGGCATTCCGTTTATGGAATGTCAGTTTTTGTCTTGTACTAAGGGGTGCATCCTTCTGCTATATTAAGGGAGCACCACCTTAGAGCGCAATGTACGAGAGCACACACAAAAATAACAGTCTGTATAATCCTTGAGCATATTCGCACATACAAGTGTGTGTTCTTGGTGTTCTTCAGTAATCAATGAAACAGTTCTTTAAGTAACCTTCTTATAATATTTTACTTCCTGTTCATTAATTACTTGTGTGTTTACTACCTTGTATGTTCAATCTTTTCTACACATCTTAAACGCTTCCGCACTCTACTTTATTAATCAGTGTGTAGTAAAAGGTTAAATCAAGTTAAAGAACATCACAATTGGGATCAACAAAAATAAAATAGAAACGATGTAGATATAAGAATATTCTTCCATATTTTTAATATATTTACATTTAAATGTAAAATCAAAAATGAAAATAAAAGATTTTAAAATATTCTCTATATTCACTATAAATATATATAGATTCTCTATGTATCATCCGATTACAAGAAGAAGATGAACAGTCGGGTGTCAATGGCGGAACCTGCAACTGAACAAAAGGTATTCCACTATATTTTTGTTTCTTTGAAAAACTACTTTTTTATATTTTATTTTATTTATTGAGGATTTTTTTATATTTTTCAAAACCCACAATCATATTTTTCGAAGTAGGGGAATAAGATATATATACATATATTTATTTTTATCGATTAATACTATGAGGTCTTGAAGTCAATAGTTAGATAAATATGTTGTGAGACATATCGTTTGAGTTTTAAATAATATAATACAAAACTATTACCAATATTATTGCACAAACTCATAACAACAAACGATTAAGAATATATGCAAGTTAACCACTTATGAAAATACATTCGTTTTTCACATTGTATTTCATTAACTGTTAACAGATAAATTACGTTTCATTTTAACTCGGTTCAATATTCCAACAAAAAATTTATCCTCTCGTGCAATGCACGGGCCCAACACTTGTACTATAATAAATCACGTAAAATTATAATTTGTTAAATAACAAAAGGATAATTTTAGCCCAAGTGTTGGGCCCATTTATGATTTTAAATAAAAGATACCAAGCAACAGCCACTGCGGGTCAGCCCAGAGAAGGAGGCCCAATCAGGCCAGGCCGTTAACCCAAAAAAATCAAGTAACGCTCATTTCAACCCAGATCCATAAAACTCGGATCTGAGTACCTCCTTCTTGACCCGTCTGTCAACAATAATCCACCGCCATGAACGATTTATAAAGCTTCAATTCCACACGATTTTCTTCAATTTTTGGACCAGCTGCAGTCCTAAAACATCCTTAAAATATTTTCTTATCATTCTACTTACGTATTTGAAACAACTCGACCTATAAATTGGGTTTGTATTCCCAGACACCATTAACGAAGCTCACGCTTCGATTTATATCGATTCAGTTACACTCCTTGCTATATTTTTAATTTGTAATCCATCTATAATAAGTATATATTACGTTTGGACTCAATCGAAACGTAAACCTAATACAACGGTGAGGGTTTTATCGCTGCCGCATACGGCGATCGTCAATACAAAAGGACCATTCGACTTGTTTACCACTCAAAAATCAAATCTCAAAGCATTTCTAAACATAAATGTGTGATAAATCCAAACTTAAATGTACGAATGATACCTTAAATCGTCGATCCAATGCCAAATCAAGGACTCCGAACCTTCGATCTCAATCCATGGCTTCCCTCGACCATAATCCTCATGGATTTCTTTCGTATTTTGGCGTATGCAAAACGAAGATCCATTTGGTGTGTGTATCTAGACGATCGATTCTAACAGAAGTTTGTTGGATTTTTGGCACATTGGGGACTCGATCGGAAAAAGGAATTTGCATTCGGTTTCTTGTTGCAGCCTCTATTATAACTTTGAGAGAATGGCAAGACAGGACCCCAGGGTTTCTATTTTGTCATTCCACACACCAAACTCAACACATTTGATAATTAATAGACCGAACTAAGATTTCCGTCCTTATGATTTAGTTAAAAAAATGGGACTTATGTTCCTGTGTTTTTTAAATTACGGTTTTTATTCTTGTGATTTACAATTTATTTTGTTTTTTTATTTTTGAGATTAACTCTGTTAGTGGTTTACCGTTAACTATGAGGGACAAAAGCAACAATGAATTGTAAACCACATGAAATAGAAAAAAAATAAAGAATTGTAAACCATGTGAACGGAAATCTTAACTTTGTAAGCACAAGAACTAGTTCTAAAAATAATTGTATCAAGACGATCCATGACCAAATGTTAACCGACCTATACTTTTTTATGTTGATAACTGATTTTAAAAATGACCATTTTGTTTGGATATGGGCTCAATCAAGGCCCGGAAGTTACACATGTGATTCAAATGTCCAAAGAACACCGGCCTTGGAACCGGTAACGATCAAAACACCCAAATGACTAGTATTTTTTTACCGTTAAATATCACATTTGCTCTTTGTTTACAACTACTTTGAAAAAAACATTATATGAAATTTGCTTTATTTGGGATTTAGCGTGAACTTTTATTATTTTTATTATTTACTCTCAAATTCTCTACATTTCATAGTGTTATGACTTAACTTCCAATATTCTTTAAATTTTCATTCTTGTTACCTTATGTAACGCCCTGATTTTCAGGTAAGCAATAATTCTTTAAATTGGTTTATCGTTCGTAGAATAGTTTTCGCTTTTGGTGTTACCTTGAGTCCTGTCTTAATTGGAGGTTGAGCGAGGTAGCCGAGAAAGTTGGCAAGGTGCCAACAGTGCTCCGCACGGCTCCCCGCACAACCGAAGCCAAGCCACCACCCGCGCGGGGCTCTGCCATTGCGCAACACCAGTGCGACGCGCTGCTCTCCGTATGAGTCCACCCGCACCAGCATCCGCGCACGGGCATTGTACGCATTAAAATGAGGAAACCGACCCCGCACTCATTTCTTCACCTCAAAACCTTCTTAAAAACTCTCTCTACTTCTCCCTCTTCATTTGTTTCGACCCAACACATTTATTTCACCCCATTTCCTTCCTCTCATCAAGTTTTGTATCATCATTTAAGGTGTGGAAAGCTAGGGTTCAAGGATCTACCATCTCACCATCTCCATCTTCAACCTCAAGCTTTAACTTGGGTTTTCTAGATTTTCTAACAAAGCCTAATATGTGAGTTCAATCTATCTTTTCTAAACTTTATACATGTCAAAACTTGTATTTTTGAACTATTGATCTCCCATTTACTACATATTTTTGATTTGAACCATTTTGATCTAACTTGGGTATTTTTTGAGATTTTATGGTTTTTACTATTTTGAGATATATCAAAGAGTTTTATATATAGGATACAATATGTGATAAAACTCCTGTATTGATGGCCATAAACTCTTGAAATGGTGTCATCTTGGTTATATGCGGATTTCACAATGTTTTGGGGATTTGCTTGCTAAAGGTAGACTTGGAAAATCATATACTTGCTTGGATTTCACTTCATGTCGTACTAATGATGAGCATTGTGGAGTATCGTTAACTTGGAAAAAATATCCACTTGGGTAATGAGTTATATTTGGAAATATATCATGAGAACTATATGTGCGATTATAGTTTTGTCATTAATAAAATAGTGACAAGTCTTAGACTATTACTAGTGGATCCATAGGTATAGAGTCGGCTTAATGTTGGGTTAACTCCCGTTTGTAACTAGTTGAGACATTGGACCGTAGGAAAGCAACTTGATACGTTTATGTGGGACTGGATACTAGTCGTGGGTCGTAAATGTAAATCCTAGTGAATGAGTATAACTAGGATCATTGGATGTCCTCCCCCACATCTGAATACGAGCCGACGAGTTCGTGACCTTTATCCCAATATGGTGAGTTCAATAACTCATAAAGTGGTCTACTTTTGTGTTCCGCCACAATGCTTGGAAATTGGGTCTCCCCCGTCATCGAATGATGTGCTTGGGCCGAAAGGTCCTCACGTGGTTAACATTTCATTTTATAATCCAACTTATTGTAAGATCATTTATTTGTTGCATTTAAATCATTTCTAAATCGTTGATATAAACTGTTTTTTCTCACTAGGCGTTAAGCTTAACACTTTTTCTCAAATGACGTGTATAACAGGTTCCCTTAGCGGTGGGGCCCCCAAGGTTTGAGGAAAGAGTGTGGAGTCATTGAGGCATTTTTTTGGGATAGGATTAGACGTTCGTTAGTTGAAGGGACCAATTTCGTAACAAAATGCATACTTGAAAGGTTATTGTTGGGTCATCTGAAGATTTGAAGATGACCTCCTGATCTTCCATCTTATATCATCCTACTTAGAATATGTTTAAGGTTCTTTTAGCAGCTTGGTTTCTATACAAATGTTCGGTGAAGTCGAAGATCAGCCGAAGAAGACAAAGAAGGAGTACATCTCTCAAAGCGGATTGAAGATAGTCTCCTCTGCCTAAAGCCAAGCATGACCAAGTGATCAACACCATCGGCCAGGATGGTGTCAATCACATATCTTCAGGATTGTGAAGATGTTCTCACATCTTCGGGAAAATCCGAAGATCTCACATCTTCGGGAAAATCCGAAGATCTCACATCTTCGGGAAAATCCGAAGATCTCTCACATCTTCGGGAAAATCCGAAGATCTCACATCTTCGGGAAAATCCGAAGATCTCTCAAGCCTTCGGCAGCCGATGACCTCTCCCTAGAAGTTGAAGATGTTCTCACATCTTCAGGAGTCGAAGATGCCTTAAGATTTCCTTCTAACACATTATACTTATCTGACAAAGTATATTTGTGATATCTTGCATTGACGTGGACCTCATCTGAAGATCAGATAAAGTAAGCTTTGTCTCCTACGCTATTTTAAGGAAAGGTCTCCACCATCCTCTGCAGGTCAACACTTCAAGCCAAAACACCTCAAGACAAAAGGTACATCTTGTACCTTGCTGAAGACCTGTGTCCATCCTTTGCTCAACAGGTGTCCCATGCATTTAATGCATGGGGCACTATAAATATGAAGGATGGCTCAACATGCAAGATTAACCAGCTCTCTACCTTCAAGTTCTCTAAGTGCCTGGCAATTTTCTCTCTACGAAGATCTTATTGTTTTCTAAGTGTTTTACAATTGTTCTTCATTCTCTATGTGTAAGATTGTTTGAACATATCTCATATGTTCTCTTCCGCAACAATCAAAGTTTTCTATGTGTAATTCTTGATTTCAAAGCAATAAGAATTAAATTAAGTGAAAAACTGTGTGTATTGTATTCAACCCCCCCTTCTACAATACTTTGCTTATTTACTTACTGCTATTTGGGACCAACAAGTGGTATCAGAGCGGTTTAGCTTAATTCAATAAACTAGATCCGTAATGGCAGCCTCTTCTTCTTCTTCTTCTTTAAACAATGCTTCTTCTCAAAACACCACTGCTGTTTCATACGACAATGGCTCTATAGCCAAACCACCAAAGTTTAACCCCAATAACTTCTTCTTGTGGAAAAGTTGTATGATACTCTTCTTAGAAGGAGTTGACAGCAGATATCCTACTATCTTACATGAAGGTCCTTTTCTTCCTAGGGTTTGGGACCGGTACAATGCCAAAAAGGCAGATAAGGGAAATGCTGATGAGGACTCTTCTGAGGAAGAAAGAACTCCAGCAAATGGGAGATACATTGTAAAGGATCCCAGCAAATATAATGATGAAGACAGACGTCTTATAGCTCTTGATACTAAAGTCAGAGCCATCATTGCCCTTTCTCTGCCTGATGAGGTCTATCACTCCCTTGTTAACCTTTCTACCGCTAAAGAAATGTGGTCCACTCTGTGTGTTCTTTATGAAGGTACGTCTGAGGTGAAAAAGAGTAGAAAGATTGCTCTCGTTAGAAAGTATGAACTCTTTTCGTATGAAGAGGGGGAATCTCTCTCAGACTACTACAACCGCTTTAACGGTCTTCTCAATGATCTAAAACTTGTGGGTCGCATTTATGATAATGAGGAAGTCTTGTGCAAGTTCATGGACTATCTTCCTGAGTTTTGGGAAAACATTTGTACTTGCATCAAGTCTACCAAGGATCTTGACTATATGTCACTCAATGCTCTTTATGGCACTCTCTTCAACCATGAGCAGACTAAACTGCTTAGGAAGTCTATCACAAAAGACATTAAAAGCTCTTCTCTAGCTCTTGTCAGTGATTCTTCCAAAAATACTGTGTGTATTCCTCGAATCACCTATCCCTCCGATTCTGACCGTGATAGTCAAGAGGACCCTAATGATCCTTCAGAAGCCTACCTTAGTGAGGCTGATGATGAAGGTGAGGAGACTTCCAATAACCCTCGATTCTCTTCTGGAAAATCCAAGTTTTCAAGAAAACCCTCTTCTACTTTTTCTAAAATCTCTCCCTCTGACAAATCAAATGAGGAATGTTACAGGTGTGGGAGGAAGGGACACTTTGCTTCTGAGTGCAGAAGCAGGTCTTCTGATAAATCCAGACTACCCTCCTCTAACCGTACCTCCTCTAGGTTTGTCAGAACCAAGTCTAATTCTTTTCAACCCTCTTTTCAAAAATCAAAAACTTCTGCTCCTTCAAACTCTGACCGTGCTGAAAAGTACAAGGCCAAATACAAGAGAGAAAAGGAAAGGAATGCTCTGCTAGCCAACAAAGGAAAAGGTCTTCTTGCCGAATCTCATGATTGGGCAGATGAACCATCTTCCGAAAGTGACAATCTCTGCTTTATGGCTAAAATAGATGATGCTGATGATGGTGAAACCTCTTCCACCTCCATGGCTCTTGTGTCTGCTGAGTGCTCTACCTCATCCACTCAGGTACATCCATTTTTCTCTCTCTCTGATGCTGAGAAAATTGAAGCCTTTGACTCTTTGACCATTGTCTTCTATGAAGCCAATGATGCAAAGAAGAAGGCAAATGCTCAGATAAAATCTCTTTCTTCTCAGCTACAAATCTGTCTTTCTCAGTTAAAACACTTTGACAGAATCAAGGCTGAGCTTGAAGATTTGAAAACCATAAATTTTACTCTTGCTAAAGAGAAAAATAACATTCTTAAAAGGTTTTAAAAGGAGCAAGAAATTGTGAAAAGGTGGACAAGTTCCTCCAAAAACTTAGAAAGGATTTTTCAGGATCAAATAACTTGTGATGAAAAGTCTGGACTAGGCTTTGGAAAATCTGACCTTGAACCTCCATCTGACTCTCATGCTCCTTTCTCTCTTCCCTCATTCTATGAATCTTCCGAAGAGAACTATGACAACTCCAAACCTTTGGACTCTTCTGACCCCTCTAAATATCTCAAGTTTGGAATGTTCATCAAAGCTAAGAGCATTGATTCACCTAATGAGAGTGAGGAAGCCCAAGACTCAAATGACCCTTCTAAACCCATTGTTGAGTCTATGTCTTCCTTAAAAATAAATGAGGGCTCCTCTTCTAAACCCAAACTCTCTAAGATTCCAACCAGAGATCCTCAACCTTTTTCAAGGAAATTTTCTTCTTCTGAAAAAGGAAAACCAGTCGTTACCGATATTCCTCCCAAAAGGAAACTTCCCAAGAAAAACTCAAAGAAACCATATTCTCTTCATATCCCTAGACCTCTGATGTTGAAAGAGCTTCATTCCAAGACACCTTCTTCTTTTCCTTCAGCTGACTCTCGCAAAGGTATCTTGGGTCCTAAGCCTCTTGACTATCCTCTAACCTCTAAGGCCATGAAAGTCAATATGACCAGTCATCACAAGGAAGGTGATCAAAGCTCCAAAAAGGTTTTTATCTATAGAAAGTGTTATATCTGTGGTAATACCTTTCACCTTGCTAAGGATTGTCCTATGGAAAGATTTGATAAAAATGCTTCCAAGGATTCTTCCTCTTCTTCTAACTCAAAAGGACCCATTTCCAAATGGGTACCAAAGAAATGATTTCTCTGTGATTGCAGGTGTTTGAGCATTAACAAATCTTATGAAGGAATGTTAGTAGGATATTCTTTCTCTTCAAAGTCCTACTTGGTCTACCATCTTCAGAGGAAATGGATCTACTTATATGAAGTTTGATGATCTTAAGTCATCATCTCTTCATGTGATGATGATGGTGGATTTCATCATGTGTTGGTGAAAATTCTCAAAATCCTTCATCTGACTCAAAACCATATGTTCCTTTCTCCTCAGTCACATCTCATCAAAACCGTGACCTACCGTTCTTCTCATCTCTAATCCCTGATCTTCAGATAATCATCTCTGAAGATCAAGATCCCTCCTATCTTATTCTTTTTCCATTTTTCATCATATCACCTCTCCTTCCTCCATCATTCCCATATTCCTCCCAACCTCAAAATTCACCACAAATCATCCCACTTTCTCAACCATACATTCCTTCTTTACCTATTCCTGTCGATCTTCCATCTTTCTCTCTTCAAAGATGTTCCATCCAACTCTCACCTACAACATTCCTTTCTTTCTCATCCACCGAACATTTAAAAAAAAATTTATTTTTTTCGGCTACTGTTCATCGGCTACCGACAAAAAAAAAAAAATCGGCTACTGTTCATCGACTACCGACCAAAATAAAAAAAAAATTGCTACCGATTTTACTGTTCATCTGCTACCGACCTAAAAAAAATTTATTTTTTTCGGCTACTGTTCATCGGCTACCGACAAAAAAAAAAAAAAAATTCGGCTACTGTTCATCGGCTACCGACCAAAATAAAAAAAAAATTGCTACCGATTTTACTGTTCATCTGCTACCGACCAAAAAAAAAAAATTTAATTTCGGCGGTACTGTTCATCGGCCGAATTTCAAAAAAAAAAAAAATTAAAAACTTCGGCGGCTAGAATCCTTGTTTTGAATTTCTTTTTAAACTTCAATTTTTTTTTCTCTTTTATTAGCTGTTGTTTTAAAATATATATATATATATATATATATTTAATTTTTTTTCTCTAACCTCTTTCTCAGTTTTGGTCTCTCCCTCTTCCCTCCCCCTTTGCCCACCCTTGCCACCGAAAACCTCACCCATTCCCTTACCCCTATCTCCTTCTCTTCGGCCTCCTCTCCCGTCGCCGATCTCTCTCTTTTTCCCTTACCCACTTCGGTAGCCGAAGACCCTATCCCCTCCCTTCCCTCCTTCGGCTCCCTCTATCACTACCCCCTCCTTCGGCTCCCTCTCTCACTACCCCTTATCACCACCACTTCCCACGTTCGGAAAACAAACAACCCCTAGCCGATCCCCCCTCCAACCGACTACCCCCTAGCCGAAACCCCTACCCACCGAGAACTCAAGCCACCGAACCCCTTAACCCATTGTCTTCGGCCTCCCTCAACCCACCGACCCCCCCACCGAAACCCCATCTTTGGCCTCCCCCAAGCCGAAGACTCCCCTCCCCTCCCCTCTTCCTTCGGATTCCTCCCTCTTCCATCCCCCCTCCTTCGGCCCCTCCTCTCTCCCTTCCTTCCACCCCCTAGCCGAACTCTCTCTCTCGGCCTCTCCTCTCTCTTCGGCTAGCCCACAACCGAAATCCCCCTCACCTCTCATCTCTCCCCACCCCCTAGCCGAAAATCCAAACCCCCTTATCCCTCCCTCCCTAGCCGACCACCCCTCCCTCCCCTCTCCCTTCGGCTCTCTCTCTCTCTTCCCTCCCCTCTCCCTAGCCGACCAACCCTCCTCTCCCTATCCCTTCGGCCTCCCTCTCTTCCCCCTCCCTCCCTTCGGCCTCCCTCTCTTCCCCCCTCCCTCTCCCTTCGGCCTACCCTAACCACCGAAGCCACCGAACACCCCCTTATTCCTCCCTTTTCCCTCGCCAAGCCACCGAATACCTCCCCCCCTCTTCGGCTCCTTTGTCGCCGAACACCACCACACCCCACCGACCTCCTCATCTTCGGTCCTTCCCCTTCTTCGGCTCCCCCACACTTAACCCACATCAAAACCCCTACCCCCAATCCCATACCCACCTTTCTCATTCCATAATCTTACCAACATCTTCCTTTTTCCTACCAACATCTTCCTTTTTCCTTCCATAATCTTTTTCAAACCCTTTCCTTCCACCTTTCTCATTTTTTTTACCTACCACTTTCTTCCCTCCTTTTTTTTTCTTTCTTTCCTGTAATAAAAAAAAAGCCTAAAAAAAAAAGCCTAAAAAAAAAAAAGGCCAATGAATTTATGAGTTCTTCGTGTCTTGTAATTTTCCTGTGTGTCAGTACCATTTTTTTTCTCTTTGTGTTGGTGTCATCATCAAATAGGGGGAGAAAGATTGTTGGCTCTCTAGTTGATTTGGTGATGACTCTTCGACCAACACTTAGAAAGTCATGAAGACCCTTTTGAACAATGTCTCTCTACACCGATCTCCCTCTACTGCCAGGTATGCTTTCCTTCATAAACTCTCCCGATCTACAATGAGGTGACACTAAAGACACTCCGGTGTCCAAAGGTCCCTCAACTGTAGTGGACCCTTCTTCCCCCTCTTTAGTGACGTCGGCTAGCAATAAATCCTCAATCGCTACTGGCACCGCCGCACTTGCCCAAATGGCCATACCACCGAAAGTACCTTCGGCGGTTATCCAGGTCACACCCCATACCTCAAAGCGGCGGCACTCTACCTCTTCCCCTCCCTCTCCTCTCAAGAGGTTGAGGAAGGTTTCAAGGGCCAAGCCACCTACTCCACCTACCGATTCTCTACAATCAGCAGGTGTTGAAATTCTCCCATCTAGGCCCGGGGACTCTGCTAAACCCAAAGCCATCTACTTTGTATCTTCTCAAAAGGATACAATTGTAAAATCGGGGACCCCTATTATTCCCTCATCAACCTTTTTCTTGGTTGATAAGGATGACTTGGACTCCTTCCCTATCCAAGGTGCCTCTTCTCCACCTCACAGCCTATCACCCAGGATTCTCAGTCCTGATGCTTCTGCACGATCCAAGGATGAATCTGCCCTTCCAGGAGCAGGTTCGGAGGATCCCGAAAATCTTCTAACTTCTTTCTTCCTGAACACCATGAATTAGTTGAGGGGGAGTATGAGTTGAGGGGGAGCAACTTACCACTCAAGCTTAAACTCTGCTTTTGCAATGGACTATGTGATCAAAGCCACCTGACATTAGTTGAGGGGGAGTATGAATTGAGGGGGAGCAACCAACCACTCAAGTTCAAACAATCCCGGCTACTATCTTCTATATCTTTGTATATATTTTTTCTTTCTCATTCTTTATTCATTATATTCATTTATTCGTATGTATAGCTATATTTTTTCATTCTCTTGTAAATGTCAAATATACCAAAAAAAAAAAAAAAAAAAAGGTCTATGTGAAAAGAACCCAAAAAGAGTAAAGATGGGTCAAAATGAATTTATTCAGTACACTCTTTGTTCTATTCTTTAGTATGGATGTCATCATCAAATAGGGGGAGATTGTTGGGTCATCTGAAGATTTGAAGATGACCTCCTGATCTTCCATCTTATATCATCCTACTTAGAATATGTTTAAGGTTCTTTTAGCAGCTTGGTTTCTATACAAATGTTCGGTGAAGTCGAAGATCAGCCGAAGAAGACAAAGAAGGAGTACATCTCTCAAAGCGGATTGAAGATAGTCTCCTCTGCCTAAAGCCAAGCATGCCCAAGTGATCAACACCATCGACCAGGATGGTGTCAATCACATATCTTCAGGATTGTGAAGATGTTCTCACATCTTCGGGAAAATCCGAAGATCTCACATCTTCGGGAAAATACGAAGATCTCACATCTTCGGGAAAATCCGAAGATCTCACATCTTCGGGAAAATCCGAAGATCTCTCACATCTTCGGGAAAATCCGAAGATCTCACATCTTCGGGAAAATCCGAAGATCTCTCAAGCCTTCGGCAGCCGATGACCTCTCCCTAGAAGCTGAAGATGTTCTCACATCTTCAGGAGCCGAAGATGCCTTAAGATTTCCTTCTAACACATTATACTTATCTGACAAAGTATATTTGTGATATCTTGCATTGACGTGGACCTCATCTGAAGATCAGATAAAGTAAGCTTTGTCTCCTACGCTATTTTAAGGAAAGGTCTCCACCATCCTCTGCAGGTCAACACTTCAAGCCAAAACACCTCAAGACAAAAGGTACATCCTGTACCTTGCTGAAGACCTGTGTCCATCCTTTGCTCAACAGGTGTCCCATGCATTTAATGCATGGGGCACTATAAATATGAAGGATGGCTCAACATGCAAGATTAACCAGCTCTCTACCTTCAAGTTCTCTAAGTGCCTGGCAATTTTCTCTCTACGAAGATCTTATTGTTTTCTAAGTGTTTTACAATTGTTCTTCATTCTCTATGTGTAAGATTGTTTGAACATATCTCATATGTTCTCTTCCGCAACAATCAAAGTTTTCTATGTGTAATTCTTGATTTCAAATCAATAAGAATTAAATTAAGTGAAAAACTGTGTGTATTGTATTCAACCCCCCCTTCTACAATACTTTGCTTATTTACTTACTGCTATTTGGGACCAACAGTTATCATGTAATAAATGAAGTTAAATGACTAAATGTGTAACAATCAACATACATGAGGGACCAAATCCATAATTTATTCTTTGTAATTTTAAATGATTTTAATTTATTTGTTTCTTTCCTTTCGTTTCATGGGCGGACATAGTATAAAAAAGGTGGGGGAAGGACCAGTTAAAAGTAAATATCTCTTTACCCAAGTACAAAAAATTACTTAATTTATCATACGCCCCCAGTAAAAAATGGGACCCCATTCTTCAGCTAACGATTCCTGAATCTCGATCATCCTTCCAGACATCCCGTTCACGTCTCGTTTAAGCGGCGGCAGCAAGCCGGCAGGCCGACTGACGTTTTAGCGACAGTTCACAGAGGAAGACTCAGATTCAATTCACAAACCAGTAGGCAGTAGGCAGTAGGCAGTAGGCAGTAGGCAGTAGGCAGTAGGCGACTTCACTTCACGTTCACGACTCAGATTCACAGAAAAAATCGATTTAGGGTTTCGATTTCTTCTCAATTTCTCATTTGATTTAGGGTTTCACCACTTGCGAGACTCCACAAGTAAGTAGTAACAACTAACAACCGTTGATTTATTCTCTTTCTTACCTTCTTCTTCCTCTCTGCTCAATCGATTTCTTCTAATCTTCTTATTTATTCGATCCTCTCTCCTTATGTGCAGTATGCAGGGGCAGACCACAGTAGCTTTGGTTTTCAGTTTTGCAAATTGAAACACAATAAGTAGAAAATGGGTATTAGGGCTTCAGTTTTCTACTTTTCTTTTTACGTGCTTTGAAAATTTGAGCAATAAATATAATATTGGGGCTTTGAGAATTGAGCAATAAATAGAATATTGGGGCTTTGGTTTTCTTTTTACCTGCTTTGAAAATTGAGACACTAGGTAGATATAAGATAGTGAAAATTGAGACACTAAGGTAGATATAAGATAGTGACTAATGAGAATTTTGTTTTCACTTTTCACTTTCACACACAGTAGCTTTGGTTTTCATTAGTAATTCACTTTCAATATGGTAAAAAAATAATTGAAACCGAAATTTACCTTATTTCGTTAACCAAACCGTTTAACCCGCAAACCGAACAACCCGAAATCGTTTTGGTTTCGTGAGTTATTCGGTTTTGGATTTTTTTATACCTTAGGACCCCAGTCACCTAAATTTCTGGATTCGCCACTGTTCCCTTTCCTCCCACATTTGGGAGGAAAGTTTTACGAGAAAACTTCTCAATAACTTGCATCCATTTTCTTTCCTTTATCTCCTAAAAAAGTTTCGAGAACACGAGTTTTTTACTTTCCTCGTGTTCCTTTTCTTTTCCTTCATAAAAGGAGTTTCTAGAACACAACGTTAAAACAAAGTTAGAGAAGCAAAAATCGTTAAAAATGACAAACATCAGGGACCCAAAATGAACTTTACTCTTTCTCATTATGTAAAACAAATCTTCTTCTTCACGTATCCTGTATGCCACTAATACATATCGGCGGAATCTTCTTTATCACGTCACCGGCAACCGGAATCTATATCGGCAGTGCTCCGGAAACAGTTCAGGTATCGTTGGTCTCTTTTCTATCTCTTTCGTAAATCACATGGACTTGAAATCCATTACCACCAAGATTTTTAAAATGACAAAAAAACATTAAAAAAAACCCTAGCCGCTATCATTCACGTTTCTGGATTTTGCTGGTATGAACTTCTCTTCTCGACTTTTCTTACGATTTTACTGCTGGATTTAGGTTCATGATTTTACTTCTGGACGATTTTGTGTTCACGATTTTTGGTTTCACGATTTTGGATTGACGATATGATTTGCTTCAGAAGACATACCTAAAGTCCTAATTATAGAAACCCTAAATCCTAATAATAGAAACAACACACAACTAACAAAACATAGTAATTATATTCCTTAAAATAACACTTGTCAGTTAAGATATCACTATTTGGTTTACTGATACGTACTTGGTAGAATTTGTGGATGGTTTGCTATGGTGAAGTATTGTGTGACAAGTTAACGTGAGAAGTGGATCTGAACCGTTGATCTTCTTAATCTCAAGTTCTTCCATAAATTACGGCTTAAAAGATAATTGATCTTGTGCATCTTCTCTTGGTGCATCTCATCATAATCTTCGTCCATTTCTCATCTAACGGTTGATAATCACTTCTCACGTTTCTCACCGTTAACTCAACCTCTCACCGGAACCCAACCCGATTTGTTATTTGGCAGGGACGGACCCAGGAACTTTTTGATACGGTGGCACCATATTTTTTATACGGTTTTTATCGATGTGTCTTCATTTTTTTCCCCTACGTTCAATATCGTCCGATGTGTTTTTAGCCTAATTTTGCCGTTTCGATGGATTTTTAAAGTTTTTTGCTTGATTCCGAGGGATTTTTAGGGTTGTTTTTATTGATTACGAGAGATTTTTCAGTATTTTTGGTTGATTTAAAGAGATATTTTCGTTTTTTTTGGTTATTTCAATAGTTTTTTTGGTTGATTACGAGGAACGGTTGCACTTCTAAAACGATATGGTTGCACCTTTCACAAACCTAATTTTTTTTTTACCTTACGGCGGAGAAACAGTGCCACGTGCCACCATGGGTACCATTGTAGGTCCGTCCCTGCTATTTGGGTTCACAATTTGCGGTTTCTCTTTTGTTAATAACATGGTTTGCTATTCAGGTTCACGATTTTGGGGGTGTCTTTTATTAATAACATAATGTTTTTCAGAACAGGAAATGGTCCAAAAGGAAGCTGCCAAAGCTGAAAAGCTGTGGCGCCACCAGGAAGTTGCGGCGACTTCCGCTGCTGCGTCTGTTGGTGGCGTTTCCATCGACTGTAGTGATCCTCTTGCTGCTAACTATGGGGATCTTTCTACCAAAGATTATGAATCGAAGGTGGGTCCTGTGGACCGAGGTCAGTTCTCTGACAGATGAACTTAAAGACTGTTTATGCCAAAAATCTTCCAAGGAAAATTTAAGGTAATCGTGAAGCTTAATCCAACCAAAGAAAGTAACAACAATAATCGTACGACTATAATAAAAATAAAGTAAATAAGACGAGAGAATTGGTGACGCGGAAAACCCCAAAATGGGTAAAAACCGCGGACGAGTGTGAGTCGTCGTGCACTATGGACGTCAATCAGGGACGTCGTCCTTTTGAACAAGTGTTACAAGTGTAATACAATGTGAAACAATACGAGAAAGTAAAGTCGGTCGTGCGTCGTGTGTAATTAGACTTCAGTCGTGCGTTGTACGACAAACAATAAAATGCCTTGTGAACTTCTAGAGAGATTGAGTGAACTAAAGAGCGTAATTCGTGAGCTTGTAAGGTATGAGAATCAGATGTCCCAATGTGCAGTTTCAATCCCATATTTATACTCCATCTTTCCGTTTTCCAAGTCTTTGAATGCATATGACCGTTTCTGATATTGATGATAGCGTCCGTTATGCTTCTTGTTATTGATGGTGCATATCGTTACAATCTTTAATCATAAATATCTTTGAATCCTGCATTAAAACATGGCATAATGTATATTGTAGGTTAGTAACTGAAATCATGTCGTACGATGGTATTCGTTGGACGGATAGTTAACCGTTTTAGTCGAAGTCGCCTGAAGAAAGATCGTCCTTTTACCTTATGTCGTACGACCATAGTCTGTTGGACTTTTTTACCCAAACAGTTTGCCCCCAAATTTAAAATTCAAGCGGCAACTTTTGAAATTTAAATTTAAGATTAAAACACGTGTTGCAAAAGAGAACGTGGGTCTTTCGATTAGAATCCAATTAGTTCCTTTCCAACTAGATAATGACGTCACCACCTGCATAAGTAAACAGTTAGACAGCTAATTTTAGACAGGTGTCGTATTTCGAAAGGACATACTCGAGTATTTCCTTTGATACAGGAGACACGTGTCAAACGATGACTGGCGATCTATTTTTTCGGTCGATTCAGTTTCCAAATTTATAATATAAGTAAGGATTGTTGTTAATCCTTTCCTTCTTCACGCTTACAATTCTTTGGAAAATATACACTTGCAGCGAGATTTCCGAGCGATCAGAATCTTTTCCACTCTGAATTCGAGGTTTAGACTGTTATTTAAGGTACGATTTCTGAGTCTTTCCTGTGTCGATTTATGCATAGAAAATCTATAACTAGAAAACCTAGGAAAGCTTGGGATATTTTGAGTTATTGGTGCGCGACTCTTAACATCCCTGACTTTCAGATGTCGAATGAACCAGTGAGTTTGTTTAGAGAAGAAGAACATATAGACTTTTTCAAGCTTTTGGCTAAACTTCCAGATGAGATAAATATAGTGTCGCCGGAAGATTTAAGACCGGACGAGGTTCCGAGGGGATACTGTGTTTTGTACGAGTACCCCTTTAAGATAGGTTTCTCTTGGCCTTTTAGCCCTTTAGTCAGGGCGTTTTTAGATGCCTTCGATTTGACACCTGGACAATTAATGCCTCAATTCTGGCGTATTGTCCAAGTGATTGATCGTCTCACAGCCGAGTGGGAGGTACCGTTCAATGTGAACGACCTCTTGACAGCTTATAGCGTGCGACCAGATGGTTATCACCGTTATAGCTTATTCCCTCGTTCAAAGGGGGATAACGTAATGATACTTAATACTGCGGTGAACGACCGTGGGTGGAAACATCGGTATGTCTTCCTTCAAGTGGCATCTGTAAGTGATGAAGACAGCCAATGGTTGTCATCAGGCTGGAATGAATCGGGTAGGTTTATTGTCGTGCGTTTTTGTCGTGCGTTTTTATTCGTGCGTTTTAGCTTCATGTTTTTCTTTGTTTTTGCAGTGATCGATTTCAGTGTAGTGAAGCCAAAGAGGGATTCTCTTAATAAGGTTCAAAGAATCTTAGAGAGAAGTATTGTTGATCGTTCCTTCTCCCTTCGGTCGAACGACGAGGAGGACGAAGTCGTCCTAGTCAGTGAAGTTGCACCTACTGAGGATCCTTCGAAGGAAGGAGAGGATATAGAAGAAGAGAGAGAAGGAGAAAGAGAAGAAGAGATGACGGGTAAGTTTTTCAACAATACTTACTTCTTACGAATCATAAGTATTTTCTAACTTGCTCTTATCTGTCTCTTTTTACTTAGGAGATGCAACTGCCAAGTCAGCTGCTGTCAGGCGAGCCGAGCAATTAGAGCTCGCTCGTCAAGGAAGGGAAAAATCAAAGAAAAGATCTGCCGCTTCCACAGGGGTAGATCCAAGAAGAGTTCGAGGCAAGCAACCTCGTTCTTCGCCTAAAAAGACGGGCGACGTTACTATGACGTCCCTACCAGGGGCGTCACCGACGAAGGGAACCGTTTCTGGTGTCGAGCTCGGAGGCTCGACTCAGGTAACGAAGGACATTCCCCTGTCGGGGGTGTCGGGCGTTAATAAGCCCACTTCTTCTTCTTCAAAGGAAGAGAAGAACAAGGAGAAGGTGGGAGAGACGACATTCAAAGTCACTCTCCCATCTGACTTCATGGCAAATGACGTCCTCGAGAGGGACGTCATTTTTCCTCACTTGGGAAAATTCCTTCTTCCGACCTTCTACGACCGATACAAGGAGTCTCGGGTCGAGGATACGGGAGCGCATGCTGCTGGTCTTTCCTTCATGGTACGTCTTCACTTGTTCTTTACTCCCTTCACTTTTCTTTCTACTAACTTTTTATTTCTGTCGTACAGGCTTTCCAAGCTTGTTTGAGCTTCTTTGCTCAGACGGAAGGTCTTAGGGCGTCCTTTCCCGACATCAAGAAAAGGGCCGACGAGGCTCTTGAAAGGGAGAAGGTCGCCTTAGAGACGGTTGAGGTCGAGAAGAAGAAGGTCGAGAGTCTTAAGACCAAACTTGTCGAAGCTCAAAGTGAGACGATCAAGTTCAGGGATCACGTTCTTGAACTTGAGGCCTCGACATCCAAGCTGAAGGTGGAGAAGATAAAGGCTACTACTGCTGCTGCTGCCTCTGCTGATGAAGTCAGTTCTCTTCTCAAGAAAGTTGAAAGCTTAGAGGGTAATGTCAAAGATTTAGAAGAAGAGAATCAACAACTTGAAGCTTTTTCTCGTCTCACAGCCAGGTCTGCTTTGATGAGACGTCATCTGAATGGGAAGAATCCCATGGCGTCGGCCGCTGAAGAGCTTAAGACTTACCTTGAGAAGGTGGGGACTGAGAGGGATCTCGACGAGGACGATGATTTGGAAGGGAGTGAAGGAGGAGAAGAGGAGCTAGTAGTGAGGACGGACGTCACGCAGGAACAGTCTGACGCTCCTCCTACTTAGTTTATTTTTCTTTAGATTTATAAATAAGAGTCGGTCGTCGGTGGTCGTCTCTTATACTTATAATTTTTTAGTAATGAAAAAAGTTTCTTTTGTTTATCAATGTTCGTCACTTGCTTTGTTTTTCCAAAAGCACGTCAAGTAAATTTAAGAAGATACAAAAATCATTATATACATTCGACCAAATCATCACTCATCAACGTGCTATAATGGAATCAACTGAACTTTACAATCGAACAAGTGCAATCATAATAATGGTTTTCGTATATATGAATATACATACTGGGAGTCAAATGTAAAAGATTAACCTTTAACAATAATCACAACCAACCATCTTCACGCGATCACATGAGTATTACTTGACATGAAAATTTTAGTTAAGTCGTGCGTCCCTGCGAAGATCATTGTTAACGTGGTGGTCGTTGGTTTGACCAACGACCCTTCGATGCTTAAGTTAGTAATCTTTTTTAAGAAATAATCCAAGGAAAAGAATTCATAATTTAAAAGAAATACCTCTTTAAATGAACTGCATTCCAACTTCGTGGGATATCTTGACCATCAAGGGTTTGGATCTTATAAGCTCCTTTACCCACGACGCCAGAGATTTGATAAGGGCCTTCCCACTTAGTGGAAAGTTTACCTGCGTTGAGTTCTTGAGTGTTTTGGAACACTCGACGTAAGACATAGTCGCCTTCTTGGAAAACTTTGATTTGGATATTTTTGTTGAAATGTCGTTCAACAGCTTGCTTCTGCGATGCCATGCGAATGTAAGCAGCTTCCCGAAGTTCCTCTAGGGCGTCAAGATCATAACTTAGATCGACTAAGTTATGTTCAACATACGTATGTCTTGAAGTTGGTAGTCGTACTTCGATAGGTAACACAGCTTCACATCCATAGACTAAGGAAAAGGGAGTTTGTCCTGTGGACGTACGAGGTGTCGTACGATTAGCCCATAGAACAGAAGGCAATTCTTCCACCCATTTTCCTTTAGCAGCTTTAAGTCGTTTCTTAAGTGAATTAATGATAGTTTTATTGCTCGACTCAGCTAAACCATTCGACTGTGGATATCGAGGCGTTGATGTTACTAACTTGATATTTCTTTCTTCACAAAATCTTCGCGTTCGGTCACTGATGAATTGTGTCCCGTTGTCGCACGTTATTTCAGATGGAATTCCAAACCTGCAAATGATGTTAGTTTGGATAAAAGAAACGACTTCTTTATCCCGGACTTGGGAAAAAGCCGCTGCTTCGACCCATTTAGAGAAATAATCAGTTAGAACTAAAAGGAATACCTTTTGCCCGGGAGCAGGTGGTAGTTTCCCAACAATATCCATTCCCCATTTCATAAAGGGCCATGGGATCAAAGTCGAGTGCAAAAGTTCAGAAGGTTTATGAGACATACCTGCGTGTTTTTGACATGCGTCGCATAACTGTACATACCTAGTCGCATCTTGTCTTATCGTCGGCCAATAGTAACCTTGTCTTGATATCCGATTAGCTAAACTGCGGCTTCCGGAATGATTTCCACATTCACCATCGTGCATATCCTGTAAAATTTTGTGTACTTGTGCCTTGCTGGTGATACACCGCAAATTCAAACCAGTTGAAGATCGTCGATACAATTGTCCTCTGATAATAACGTACCTCGACGCTTTGAATCTAATTTTTCTTGCTTCCATTTTATCATCGGGTAATTGATCGTGTTCTAAGTAATTCCAAATGTCGTTCGACCAAGAATTTTCTTCTTCAATTGGTGCGACTGAAATATTATCATCCTCCTTAATGGAAGGAATAGCAAGATGAACTATTGGGATATTGTCGAATGTCGTTCGACTAAGTGCTGACCCCAAATTAGCCAGTGCATCATCTTGAGTGTTCTGATCTCTTGGTATTTGCTCGATTACAAAGTGACCGAACTTCTTTGCTTCTTCTTTTACTATTTTATAATAGGCAATCATCCTTGAATCTTTTGCTGCGAATTCTCCATTGATTTGGTTAACAACTAAGGATGAGTCACTTCGGACGTGCAAATGTGTTGCCCCCAATTCACGAGCAATTTTGATTCCTGCAATCAATGCTTCATACTCTGCTTGATTATTTGTTGCTTTGAAATCGTATCGTATGGAATATACCATTTTGCCCCCTTGTGGGGACTAGACCTGGCAAACGTGTCGTGTCGTGTCAGTTTCGTGTCGGGTTCAAAGTTAAACGGGTTGAAAGTGTCTGACCCTAACCCGACCCGTTTAATAAACGGGTCAGAAAATCTCAACCCTAACCCGACCCGCCTAACCCGCCACGACCCGCCTAACCCGTTTAACATTTATAAAACTAAAAATTTAAAATCAAAAATTCACAAACAATACAAATACAAAATTCAAATGAAAGCATAAGAAATCCAAAATTTATAGTTCAAACTTATAAATTATAACCAAATCTAAAACACTAAAAATCCAAAGCATTAAAAAGAAAACTTATATTATATTATATTATATTATATATATATATATATATATATATATATATATATATATAAACGGGTTATTCGGGTCATTTTCGAGTTGAAAGTTTTGACCCTGACCTTACCCGTTTAATTTTCGTGTCGTGTCGTGTCAACCCGTTTACTTAAACGGGTTGAAATGTATTACCCAAACCCGTTTATTTCGTGTCGAGTTCGTGTCAGGTTAGCGTGTCGTGTCAGTTTTTGCCAGTTCTAGTGGGGACTGTAGGACGACACCCAAGCCTGTGCCACGTATATTTGCCGAACCGTCAACGTCGAGTGTCCATGTAGTGTCGTGCAAAGTCGCCACAATTTTGTCGGACACAATCGTGCTTTCTAGTTCTGAACTAAAATCTGAGATGAAATCGGCTAAGACCTGCGACTTGATCGCTGTTTTGGGCTTGAAATCCAGATCAAAATTACTGAGGTAAATACTCCACTTAGCTAGTCGTCCTGTTAATTCGGGCTTTCTTAACACAGATTTTAAAGGAAAATTAGTTACCACAATTATAGGATGTGACTCAAAATAATGTCGTAACTTTTTAGCATCCATGACTAATGAAAGTAAAAGTTTTTCTATAGACGAATACCTGGTTTCAGCATCTAATAGAGTTTTACTTACATAGTAAATCGGCAGTTGTCGTCCGTCGGTTTCTCGTATAAGGACTGCACTTACCGAATTATTGCTGACTGCTAGGTAAAGTTGAAGGATTTCACCTTGCTCAGGTTTAGAGAGAAAAGGAGGCGACATCATGTATTTTTTGAGTTGCTGCAACGCTTCTTCATGCTTGTCTGTCCATTCGAACCCTTTATTCTTTCGTAGGACATTGTAGAATAAATGACACCTGTCGGACGATCGAGAAA
The DNA here is from genome assembly GCA_023525745.1 of Arctium lappa. NCBI lineage: Eukaryota > Viridiplantae > Streptophyta > Magnoliopsida > Asterales > Asteraceae > Arctium > Arctium lappa. The sequence goes on along the minus strand of CM042056.1, from coordinate 10,226,399 downwards.
TGAACCGGTTCAGTGCTGCTATACGTCCTGTAAGACGTTGGACTTCTTTAAAATTTCTAGGCGATTTTAGCTCAATAATTGCTTTAATCTGTTCTGGATTAGCTTCGATTCCTCGTCGTGTGACCATATAACCGAGAAATTTTCCAGCTCGAACCCCGAAGGAACATTTCGTAGGATTCAACTTCATCTTGTATTCACGCAAGATGTCGAATGACTGCTTCAAATGTCCGATATGATCGTCCGCATGTTTTGATTTGACAAGCATGTCATCAATGTATACTTCCATAGTATCACCCAAATGTTCTTTGAACATCATATTCACCAATCGTTGATATGTCGAACCTGCATTTTTAAGACCAAAAAGCATTACTTTGTAACAATAAATACCTTTATCCGTCATGAAGGCTGTTTTTTCCTGATCGTCTGAATGCATCAATATCTGGTTATACCCAGAATATGCATCCATGAATGTGAGTAGCTCATGTCCTGCTGTAGCGTCGACCATGGAGTCGATATGTGGTAATGGAAATGGATCTTTCGGACATGCTTTGTTAAGGTCAGTGAAATCGATGCAGACTCGCCATTTGCCATTTTTCTTTTGAACGACTACAACATTAGCGAGCCAATCTGGATATTTGACTTCCCGTATTTTTCCTGTTTTAAGTAAATTATCAACTTCGTCGTTGATAACCTTATTCCTCTCAGGAGCAAATTTTCGCCTTTTCTGTTGAACAGGTTTAAATAATGGATCAATGTTGAGTTTATGAGAAATAATACTCGGATCAATACCCACCATGTCTTTGTGTGTACAAGCAAAACAATCATAGTGGTCCTGCAAAAAAGAAATTAGTTGCTTTTTAAAAGAAGGGTCGAGCGTAGAACCTATGTAAACCATCTGGTCAGGCTTATCCTGGTTTAAGACGACAGCTTCCAAGCGATAATCGTCGTTAGTCCCAGGAACGTCCTGGTTCTGTAATTGCTATACTGTCTGCTTCGAGGGCTTCAAGGAAACTTTGTAACATTCCCTAGCAACCTTTCTTTCGCCTTTGATTTCCTGTACTCCCCATTGCGTGGGAAATTTCAAAGTTTGATGATATGTCGAAGGTACAACCTTCATGTCATGAATCCAAGGTCGCCCAAGAATAACGTTATAAGCTGATGAACAATCGACGACATTGAATTTCGTCTGTCTGTTGATTCCTTTAGCATATACTGGTAGTATGATTTCACCCATAGTGTTTGTCGCTCCACCATTAAACCCAACGAGTGTGGTCGAACGTCGTGTAATCTCAGATTTGTCGATGCCCATTGCTTTCACTGCATCAAAAAAGATAATGTTAGCTGAACTACCTCCATCGACGAGTATCCTTTTGGTCAGACAATTCCCAATGCTTAATTGAATAATTAGTCCGTCATGATGCTTCTGATGTACGTCATCGAGATCCGCCTGGTCGAACGTTAAGGGCATAGCCTCCAATTCTGCGTCCTCTTTGAGTCGTGCCTCCTTTGGAATTGGTCGGTCGTCGGGACCGCGACTGGCATGTCTTTTAGCAGCTGAATAGGTGGTCCCACAGATATCGGAACCTCCAGTGATACAATTAATCACCTTGGCATGCTCTGGGGATGTGGGACGTGCGTCTTTCTTTTCCTTCAATTCCTGCAAATAACCTTTTGAATTGAGCCAGGACAACTCTTTCTTTAAGGCGATGCAATCTTCCGTTATATGACCGAAGTCATCATGGAAGTCGCACCATTTAGTTTTATCCTTCTTGTCACTGTCTTTGTCACTTTTCTTTGGCCATCGTACGTTTTGCTGAAGTTGCTTCAAGGATACGACGACGTCTTTAGCTGATCCAGGGAAACCATAAGATGATACCTTAGGATACTGGACAGATTTAGAAGTCGTGAGTCCTTTCTTTTCAAATATGACATTTGAAATCTGCCGAGTAGGCTCTGATCGATTGGTTGACTTTGGTTTGAAGTCTGGCTTTTTAACACTTAGGCTTTTTCGGTCGCCCGAATGTTTATTTCTGAATGCAAGGTCATCCTCGACCCTCATATGGGCAAGTGTCCGTGCTCGTACGTCTTCAAAGGTTTCCGGAGGATAATTTGTAAGATCAAGATATAACCCGGAACTATCGTCCAGACCTCGTTTGTATGCTTCGATTGCTGTTTTTACATCACAATTACGGATACTAATCATCTCCGCGTTGAACCGATTAAAGTAGCTCCAGATGGACTCTCCACTCTTCTGCACGACGTAGTAGAGGTCACTTGTTTGCTTCTCCATTTTTCGGCTGCTGGCGAATTGTTGAGTGAATTGATTCACCAGTTCTGCAAAAGACCCAATAGTTTTAGGTTTAAGATTTATTAACCATTGTAAAGCTGCCCCGGTCAAGGTTGCCCCAAAACTTTTGCACATGCAAACTTCTTGGAATTGGTGCGGTATTGAGACAGTCCACATAAGTTGCTTGTATTGAGCGACGTGTTCCGTTGGATCAGTGACGCCTGAGTACTTTGGACTGAAGGTTGGAATGCTATACTTCTTTGGGACGTCCACCAACGCGATCTCGTCAACGAACGGCGACGCCTGAAACCCTGTACGAGGCTCGACATCGACTGGAATTGCTGCCCCCGGTAATTTGGCCAACATTGAAAGGACACGTTCATTTTGCTCTTCCAGAAGTTTTAATCTTTGTGCAACAGGATCTAAGGGAACACCATTTGGAGTGCCCAATGGAACATAACCAGTCCCATTGAGGCTATTTTGCTGTGAGGCATCAGAAGCATATCCATTAAATGGAATAGAGGTTATAGGCATAGTTGGAATCATAAAAGTTGCAGGGTTAATTGATGGTGGACGAGGATAGTTTGGTAATGGAGGAGGCACATTCCAAGTACCAACATAAGCATTTGTAGTCCCCATCATATTGTTCCCATTTTGGTTTCTCAAATTCTCGATGGTTTCAGCTGCTTGTCGAGCTTGAGTTGTTAAGGCGTCAATACGAGCACGAGCAGCTGTTAGCTCCATGTTCATTTGAGCTACGACATGATCTTGTGTTCCTTGGAATGCCATTATCCTGAACAACTGGACAAGAAAACACTAAGAGAAAACGTTAGTCTGTCGTGAGATTATTGAAGATTTCCTTTGGATGGGCCCCACGGTGGGCGCCAAACTGTTTATGCCAAAAATCTTCCAAGGAAAATTTAAGGTAATCGTGAAGCTTAATCCAACCAAAGAAAGTAACAACAATAATCGTACGACTATAATAAAAATAAAGTAAATAAGACGAGAGAATTGGTGACGCGGAAAACCCCAAAATGGGTAAAAACCGCGGACGAGTGTGAGTCGTCGTGCACTTTGGACGTCAATCAGGGACGTCGTCCTTTTGAACAAGTGTTACAAGTGTAATACAATGTGAAACAATACGAGAAAGTAAAGTCGGTCGTGCGTCGTGTGTAATTAGACTTCAGTCGTGCGTTGTACGACAAACAATAAAATGCCTTGTGAACTTCCAGAGAGATTGAGTGAACTAAAGAGCGTAATTCGTGAGCTTGTAAGGTATGAGAATCAGATGTCCCAATGTGCAGTTTCAATCCCATATTTATACTCCATCTTTCCGTTTTCCAAGTCTTTGAATGCATATGACCGTTTCTGATATTGATGATAGCGTCTGTTATGCTTCTTGTTATTGATGGTGTCTATCGTTACAATCTTTAATCATAAATATCTTTGAATCCTGCATTAAAACATGGCATAATGTATATTGTAGGTTAGTAACTGAAATCATGTCGTACGATGGTATTCGTTGGACGGATAGTTAACCGTTTTAGTCGAAGTCGCCTGAAGAAAGATCGTCCTTTTACCTTATGTCGTACGACCATAGTCTGTTGGACTTTTTTACCCAAACAAAGACCATAAGGTGTTAGTTCAAGGGTGGGTTCAGGCGATCCGTGCGGTAGGCAAGAAAATGACATTTCTGACGGTGAGAGACGAGGGGTGTACTGTGCAATGTGTGTTGACGGTGGCTCCGGACCTTGTTAGCGCTCAAATGGTGAAGTACGCATCAGGAATTAGCAAAGAATCATTTGTTGAAATTGAAGGAATCGTCATGGTTCCACCTGTCGCCATTAAAGGAGCCTCTCAGCAGGTGAGTTACGTTCAATTACTTAGAGCCACGCGCCTCAAAGCGGGGCGGCCCAAAAAAGTTTTTGTGGCGTCGCCTCTCACTCCTACTTTGGGACGTACGGTTTGAAGAGAGGAGGCATTGGGTGAGGCTGTGAGACGGTGAACATGTGTGAGGCGTAAGTCTTGCTTAAAGATAAGAGTTAAGTGTTTTTTAGTGGTGGTGTGAGAGCAGCAGCAGTCTCACAACCTCACAGTCGTCTTGTTTAAAGATAAGAGTTAAGTGTTTCTTAGAGCATCCACAGTGTACGAGCTTTTCACCGAGCTTTTTCATAACTTTTTTCTTACACATTATTGTCACATCAACAACTTAAAAACCTTTATATACCTCCACTATGTGAAAACCTCACCCAAGCTTTTTCATTACTTTTTTAAACTATTTAGGGTCCCACTATTTTAACTTTATATCATTTTTATTCTTATTTATAAAAATAAATACATTAAAATTCATACAAATACATATTTATTTATATCAAGAAAAAAAGTTATTTTAAAAGTATGTACAATAAAATTAATAAAAATTAGGTTATTAAGAAATATATAAAAGTTGTATAAAAAGTTTGTAAAATAAAAATTAAAAAATGTTAAATTTAAAAGTATGTATAATCGAAAATAAAAAGTGGGTCATTAAGAAATCTGTTAAAATTGTATAAATATGTCAAATTTGAGATATTATTTTAAAAATATAAAATATAATTACTTTCATTATGTATTTATTTATATTATTTATTTAATAATTATATTTAAATAGAATTACTTTAAATATATTAATAAATAAAACTGATTAAATACGAAACTTTTATAAAATTCTATAAAGTTAAAACCGATTAAATACGAAAAAGCTATGAAAAAGCAGGTCGTGCAGTTACGAGCTATGACGAAAAACCTTGCGAAAAACCTCACCCAAAAAAGCTTTCCACTATGTGAAAAACCTCAAAAGGGGTTTTTGTTTTTTGAAAAAGCTATGAAAAAGCTCTCAAAAAGTTCTAAACGAGCACATTGTGGATGCTCTTAGTGGTGGTGTCAGATCAGCAGCAGTCTCACAATCTCAGAGTTCCCACTTTCCATATTAGTTGTTAGAGCATCTCTAATGCAAGGTTCTTATAAGCAAAAAGTGCAATGGCTTATAAGAACTAGCATTGTGGAGAGTTCTTATAAGAAGCTAAAACCTTGGTTCTTACCATGAAGTTTGTGTGAAATGACAATTTCCTCATTTTTATTGGTAGTTAAATTAAATATTTGATATTTATTTATAAATAAATAATAATTAATTATTGATATTGACATGAGGTTCTTATAATAACTATCATTGTGAACTTTTTGATAAATTTTTAAATTGATGAGTTGGAAATTAGGTGGGACAAAAAAGTGTAAAAATGAGGTTCTTGTAAGAACCTCCATTAGATATGCTCTTAGTGGGAGTGTGAGACCAATAATTTCTGTGTGTATACAAGTGTCACAATCTCACATGTTTTATATTCCTAACTTATCCAATTCTCCCTCTCTCAGTCTCACCCGTGGTAGAGGCAGCCAATGGTGTATATATTCATGCTTATAAAATATAATGATATATATAATCTGACCTAAGTATACTTTATATATATTATATATATAATCTGACCAGGGTGTACTTTATATATATTAATATACATATATATATTTATTTGTTAGTATATTGTATATGTATAATTATACATGATATTCTGTTTTTGAACTTGCTACCCGACTACTTTTTACTCACTTTATTAAGTTGCTACATACAACTTTACAAGTATATATATATATATATATATATATATATATATATATATATATATATTGGAAGGATATTTTGCAACCCTTAAAAAGGTTGCAACCCTTGCAACCCACATCTTAACCGTTGGATTCATGATCGACGGTTATTTTATTTTTATTTTTCTTTTTTTTAATTAAAAATATTGGGCCTCATATCTATTGTAACCGCCGATCATAAATCCGACGGTTAAGATGTGGGTTGCACGGGTTGCAACCTTTTTAAGGGTTGCAAATTAAACAACCCCTATATATATATATATATATATATATATATAGGACCATAATCAAATGAGAACCAAAAATAAGTTGAGAACCGTGAAAACTAATCTAAACCGTTGATTAATTTTAATTCATGGTCATTAAAGGCAATGACAATTTTGAAATTAATTGGAAGTGAAACAACTTTTAATTAAAACCGTAGGATCAAAACAAATTACGGCTTAGATTGGTTCTCACGGTTTTCAATCTTTTTTTGGTTCTCACATGATTTAACCCCTATATATATATATGTTTTGGTTTTGTGTAATATGCAGCCAATACAAGCATATATATCAATATATCTTCTGTTTTTCTGTATTATGAAATGTGTTGTTTTATTTTTTGGGGCTTACGCCTCAATCGCCTCGAGGCTTACGCCTCTAGTACCTAAGGGCAAAACCCCTCGAGGCTCGTTTCCGTTTTTTAAAACCTTACTTAGAGCATCTCCAACAGATTCTCCAATTCTTTTCTAAAATGGAGAACCAAAGTCCAAAATCTCTAACAAAAATTGCATTAACTCCGACAGATTATCCATTTTGGAGATGACATCATTAGTTATATTATTAAAATATTGTATATATCTAATAAAATATTATTTCTCCCTCCTACATATTTCATTTCAAGAGTTCTTATTGGTGGAATATAATAAAAAACAATTTCTCTCTCATGGTAATCATTTTTAGAGAGTTCTTCAAATTTGGAGAAAATTACACTCTCTATCCAACAGATTCTCCAATTCTTTTGTAAAATGGAGAACCAAAGTCCAAAATCTCTAACAAAAATTGCATTAACTCCGACAGATTCTCCATTTTGGAGATGACATCATTAGTTATATTATTAAAATATTGTATATATCTAATAAAATATTATTTCTCCCTCCTACATATTTCATTTCAAGAGTTCTTATTGGTGGAATATAATAAAAAACAATTTCTCTCTCATAGTAATCATTTTTAGAGAGTTCTTCAAATTTGGAGAAAATTACACTCTCTATCCTACTTTATCCATTTTGGAGAATCTGTCGGAGAAAAAAGACCCAAAATCTCCATTTTCTCTATTTTGGAGAAGCTGTTGGAGATGCTCTTAGAGCATGTCCAACAACTTCTCTATTTTGGAGAAAATAAGGATTTTGGGTCTAAATTGTGTTCCAACATCTTCCCCAAAACTATCTCCAAAATGGAGAAAATGGAGAAAGTAGGAGAGAGAAGGGCGTTTTTTTTCTCCAAATATGGAGATTACCCCAAAAATGATTATCAAGTGAGAGGACCAATAAGAAACTTTGAAAACAAATATGTAAAGAGAAAAATAATATTTTAATAAATGAATTAAATATTTTAATATTATAATTAATGTTGGATTCTCTAAAATGGGGAATCTGTTGGAGATGGATGTATATTTTTGTTTTAGAGATTTTGACTTTTGGTTCTCCATTTTGGGGAAGCTGTTGGAGATGCTCTTATATAACTTGTGAGCCAACATCAACTTGTAGTCGGCAAGCTTTCAGTTTACTAATCGATAAGATGAGATAGTTTTAACCACAAGGGTTGTGGCGTACTGGTTAAGGCCCTGGGGGGACGTGGTGGAATATCCCATCTGTCCAGGGTTCGAATCCAGATGTACACGACAATTGTGGCCACTGAGGTTTAATCAGGGCTGATGTCTTACGGTCATAATTTGCCAAGGGATTAGTCTAGGCATAGCGCAGAACACCCTTCTCAAAACAGAAGATTGAGATAGTTTTTAGTGATTTATAGATAATTCAAGATGATGATTTGGTGTTCTGAATCAGGGTTTTATTTGATGTTTGCAAACTAGCTTGCATTTTTTATCTGAATGGTTGGGAACATTGAATTCAACATTTGTAGGTTGAAGTTGCAGTGAGGAAGATTTACTGCATTAGTGGAGCAGTGCATATGCTGCCTATAAATGTTGAGGATGCTGCCAGAAGTGCGGTTGAAATCGAGAAGGCTTTGGAGGTATATTATACATGGGGCTGTAAACGAATCGAACGAACACGAATGAGGGCTTGTTCGTGTTCGTTCGTTTAACTTAACCGAACAAATGAACGAACATGAACAGTAAGCGAACGGAATTTTTTGTGTTCATGTTCGTTCGTTAAGAAAATATGTTTGTTTGTGATCGTTTATGTTCGTTTATTAAGAGCTAAATGAACGATCATAAATGAACGAACACAAATGAACAAAAAACAGTCACCATTACTCATCATTTCGTTCGTAAAAAATGACATAACAAAATGAAGCGTAAACTTAGGAGGTATAAAAAAGAAAATTCTAAAAAATTAATTCAATTAATGATTTTACATATTAATGTCATAATATATAAATATACTTATATATATATATATATATATATATATATATAAACAAACATTAACGAACAAAATGAATGAACGTTCACGAACGTAAATGAACGAACGAAACCATTGTTCATGTTCGTTCATTTATTAAATAAACGAACTTCCCGTTGAACGTTCGGTTCGTTTACATCCCTAAATTTATACACAACTCATTTAATCTGCAAAATTTAAACTTTTGCATTTTAAAATGGTGGTTTCAATTATGCAGGCTGGAGAACAACTTGTCCGTGTTAATCAGGATACCCGTTTGAACAACAGGGTTTTGGACTTGCGAACCCCAGCAAACATAGGGATTTTTCGCCTTAAGTGCCAAGTGGAAAATGTATGGCAACCTGATTACTATACATGCGTGTTTAAGTGTTACTTTCTTGTGTGTTTCCATTACCCGTAACTTATCTATGATGTCTTCATTACTGTACCAACAACAGTTTATAGCTTATTAAAACAGACCTTGATATAATTTTCCGCAGTTGTTTAGGCAGTTTCTGCTGAACGAAGATTTTGTGCAGATCCATACTCCCACATTAACTGCAGGCACTAGTGAAGGTGGTGCAGATGTTTTTAAACTGAGATACTTTGAACAACCTGCATGCCTTGCACAATCGCCCCAACTTTACAAGCAGATGATAGTCTCTGGTAGTTTAGGACGCGTTTTTGTGGTTGGTCACGTCTATAGAGCTGAACGCTCGCATACCCATAGGCATTTGTGTGAATTCACAGGTCTTGATGTGGAAATGAAGATCAGGAGGCATTATTCTGAGGTATGGACAAGTTTGATTGATTCATTGAGAAATTCTTCAAGATTTCGAGCATTATTCTGATGAGTGGATTCATTTCATTGGTATGCTATAGGTGATGGATATCGTGGACCGTCTTTTTGTTGAGATGTTTGATAATTTGAATCAAAGATGCCGGAAAGAGTTGGAGGCTATTGGGAAGCAATATCCGTTCAAGCCTTTGAAAGTAATTGATTTAAACTGACTTGTGTAATAACTGGGTAATCTTTTTCATCACAAACCTTGATGATTTAATGGCATGCAGTACTTGCGGAACACCTTGCGGCTTACGTTTGAAGAAGGGATTCAAATGCTAAAGGTTAGTAAGAATATAACATTAAAGGGAGGTTCAAGGAAAAACCTCAAAAAAATGGAAAACTGAGAAACACCCGGGTAGCCATTCATCTGTACAGCACGCACTTGTGCATACAAGTAAATTAAGTTGTTTTTTGGTTTTTATGCACGTGTGCATTATGCATTTGGGCATATGCACGTGTGCATGTTACAAATTACTTGTATGCACAAATGCATACCGTTACCGGGGTGTTCCTCAGTTTTTTTTTTTTTTTTTTTTTTTTTTTTAGTTTTCCCCCGGAACCTGACCCTATAACACTAACACCCTCAAAAATTATTTGAATTAAAATTATTATTCTTGCATTTGATCCAATAGGAAGCTGGTGTTGAAGTAGATCCACTTGGTGACCTTAACACAGAATCAGAAAGAATTTTGGGAAAACTTGTATTGGAGAAGTAGGTATTAATTAGTTTTTCTTTTATTTAATTAATATATCTCTTACTCATATCTGATTGTGTTGTGTTACTATATATACATATATATATATATATATATATATATATTGTAGGTATGGAACTGAATTCTATATACTACACCGCTATCCTTTGGCAGTTCGACCTTTCTATACAATGCCTTGTTCAGACAACGAGGCTTATAGCAACTCATTTGATGTTTTCCTTAGAGGTGAGTCACCGCGTCTATGTAAAACTTTGGCACATGCTTTTGGGGTCCGATGGTCTTCCTATGCCGGATATGAAACAAGGGTCCCAAAATTTTTAAGACCTTTTTGTTGTTTTAATTCCTAAGACGATATAATATAATATATGGTATGATTGTTTTATTTATTACCCAATCTATAGTCTTGGTAACAAGACCTCCAAAAAGATTGGAACGACCATGCTGTAGGAATGAACATGTATATTTAAATCTCAAGTTGTACGTGTCGCAGGAGAGGAGATAATTTCAGGAGCCCAGCGTCAGCACGTAGCTGAACTTGTGGAGTCACGTGCAACAGCGTGTGGGATTGATGTCAAAACAATAGCGTCATATATTGATTCCTTCAGGTACGTTTTCTTTGTTGAACCTCAATCACTACGTCTACTGTGTGTTCGGTACATGAGGAATGATGGAACAAAAACTTGTTGTCATGTCTGGCAAGATATTAGACTAGAGTAGGACGGGGTTGAGCCACAAAAATAGGTTCAACAAAAATAAGGAAGATGGTAACTTACTAAACTACTCATGTCACATTAATACCGTAAAACCTTCCTGGATTCCTATTTCATTCTCACCAGTTTTCAGTGGCGGATCTAGAATTTTTTCTTAGCGGGGGCACATTTAAGGTAGTTTAAATGCCCGCAAAGTTGTCCGATGTGTTTTTTTGCTTAAGTCCAACGTTTCGAGGGCTTTTTATAGTTTTTTCGGTTGATTTTAAGGGAATTTTAAGTTTTTTTTTGTCAATTTCGAGTCATTTTTTTTCCAGTCGATTTCGAGATTTATTTTTGGTTTTATAGTTGATTTCAAGACAATTTTTTTGGTTGATAGGGGTCCGGACGAGAAATTAGTGGGGCACACTAACGTCAAAAGTTAAAAAAAATTGTGTTTTAACCTAAAATTTTCTTTCTTTTTCTTTTTAATGGGGGCATTCCCCCCTAAATATGAACTGCATCCGCCCCTGCCAGTTTAGTCTGGATCTGTCAAATCCAAATGCACCCGGCTTCTATTCATCATTAGCAACATCTTTACAAGTCATGTTTGGTTTCATGCATTGTTTGAATACATATTTACTTGTTAAAACAAGAAATCTTGAAAATGACCCTTTTGTACTTGTATGGTTAAGCATGCATGTTCTTTTAGGATTCAAACATCTACTTATATGATCCAATTGATTGCAATGTCAAAAATGCATGTTGAATAGCTTTGAATGATATACCATTTTGTTGTTTCTTCTGTGCAAGGTATGGTGCACGACCGCATGGTGGGTTTGGAGTCGGGTTGGAACGTGTTGTGATGCTCTTCTGTGGCCTTGACGACATTCGCAAAACATCGCTTTTCCCTCGTGACCCACAAAGGCTACAACCATGATACTTGTTTTATAGCTCGATTTTTTTGTTATTTTAGCTGATACAATTATATTTTTACGACGTACGTTTTCTTGCTTTTCGGTTCTCATTGTTTTTCTAACAGTGCAACCTTTGGTTGTAAATGTTCATTATGACATATCTTGGAGCTAATATTATTTTGCAAGGGAGATTTAAGTTTCTATGTTTAAAGAACATATATATATAGGAATTAGGAAATATGTTTTTATATTTGAAAAATCAACTTTCTCTTTCGAACATGATTTGAGGTGTCGATGATTGATGTTTAAATTTGACAAAGATGGTACATGAAGTAGTCCGAGTAATCCAATCGATATTAAATATTCAAGATGGTGCTCCTGTTTAATTTATAAGTATGAGTGAAATTGACCGAAATAGTCAACCTCCCCACTCAACTTCACTTTAGCCAAAAGTTTATTCAAGCGTTTTACCCATTCATGTAACTCTATTTTCAGATTTAAAAAAAGAAAAAAAAATCTTTGCGTAGATTTATGTAAGGATCAACATTTGCGATCCCCATTTGCGTAAAATATTGGCGTAACTTTGACTAAAATGGAAATTTGTTTACAAAAGTGGTTAAAAGTGAATTTGGTTGAGAAAATTGTGTATTTCGGTCGATCTCCCTTAGAAAATTGGCCAAAATAGTCGACCTACCTATCCAAGTTCACTCTTTAGCTACCCAAGTTCCATTTTAGCGAGAGTTTACTATCCAAGTTCACTCTTTAGCTACCAAGTTCACTCTTTAGCTCGAATTTCCATTTTATTACGCATTTACGTAAACTCTATTTTCATATTTGAAAAAAAGAAAAAGAAAATCTTATGCAGATTTGCATAAGGATCCCCATTTGCATAACTCTGACTAAAATGGGAATTTGGTTCCATAAATGGATAAATAGTGAATTTGGTTGAGAAGGTTGGATATTTTGGTCAATTTTCCTAAATACAAATATGATATTTGAATATTACATTTGGTATTTTTGGACCGTATCATGCGTTGCAGTTCATCGTCTGTCAGGTTTTTCTCTAGAGGTCTCATAATGGTTTCGAGCTCCTTAGTAGTTGTACAACCTACACCAATAGATCCACCAACCATGATATAACATCTCAGGCATGATATAACATCTCAGGCTAATCGTACCAGATATTGTCCGCTTTGTCCACACACTTGGACTCACGGTTTTAGGAGTCTTCCTACTTACTTCATGTCTATTTACAAAATCCCAAGATTGGTTGATCAAGGTTTGGAATCTATCCGAAATAAATTCTTTATTGGTGCTGATGTGGAGGAAAAGAAAATGTCTTGGGTCAAGTGGAAAAAAGTTATGGCTAGTCTCAAATTTGGAGGACTTGGTATTGGTAGCATTATGGCGTTTAACCGTGCTTTGCTTTTCAAATGGATTTGGGGGTTTTGGTTGGAGGATGAGGCACTTTGGGTTAAAATTATTAAATCCATCTATGGCGAGAAGGGCCTAATTGGTTCGAATTTGCCTAGGCAAATTTCGAACTCAACATGGGTTTCTATTATAAAATCGGTCAACTCTCTAAAGGACAATGACATTGATCTCTTCTCTTTCTGTAAGAAAAAGGTGGGCGATGGTGTTTTGACCGCGTTTTGGGATGATGTTTGGCTTGGAGATTCTCCTTTTAAAATTCAATTTCCTAGAGTTTACGCTTTAGAATTGAATAAATCGGCGAATGTCAAGTCTCGTTTGGAGTTAGGGTGTTGGGATGTGTGTCTTCGGAGGGTGCCGAGAGGTGGGGTTGAGGTGGTCCAATTTAGTGAACTACAACAAATTTTGTCTACCTTTGTGCCTTCCTGTCAAAAGGATAGATGGGTGTGGTTATTAGAAGGGTCGGGTGAGTTTTCAGTGGCTTCAGCTAGACGTTTAATTGATTCTAGTTATTTGGAGGTGGATTCTTGTCCTACTAGATGGAATAGACTTGTTCCCATCAAAGTTAATCTGTTCGCATGGCGACTGCACCTCAATCGGCTCCCTACTCGGATAAACTTGGATAAAAGAGGTATCGATGTTTCGTCCCTTTTATGTCCTAATTGTGATACGGGAGTGGAGGATTGCAACCATATTTTCTTTTCATGTCCTGTCCCTAAAGACTTGTGGGTTCTCATTGGTTGTTGGTGGCGTATGGATATTCCGGATCTCCATTCTTATTCAGATTGGATCTCTTGGATCGACTCAATCTATATGGGTGTTTCGAAATGGTACTCTCTTTGGCAACCCGAAGCCAAGGAAGGCGTCGATTTTTGAGAACATCATAACCCATGCTTACTTTTGGGTAAATCATAGAAGTAGAAATTTGTCTATTAATTGGGTTGGTTGGCTTACTAATCCTTCCCTTGCCATTAATTCTATGTAAATGTTTCTTTTTCTAGCTTCTTGCTAGTTTTATAAAATTCCGTCGTTCAAAAAAAAAACTTGGACTCACGGTTTTAAAAACACGTTTAATAGAGGAGGTATCAAGTCCCTTATAAGACAACCTTTGTTCTACTTCCCAACCAATGTGGGATCTTATGCACCAAAAATTGAAATATAACAAGCAACTCCCAAATTGAAATATGAAACAAGCCAACAACCAACAAATATGAAGAACCAAGATATTGACAATATTAATCTAAAAAAAATCAATGAATTCAATACATTAAAAATACAAACCCTAATAAATAATTAAATTAAGTCAGCGTCATGGCATTACCGTGGTATGGGACTTGGAGTACCTTGTACTAACCAAATTTGTATACTACCAACAGGCTGTAATTAATACGGTTAATACATATGTTGACTTGTTTAGTTTGATAAAACTACTACCCTAGGTTCGCCCCCCTAAGTTCCAAGTCCTGTGTTCCGCCACAGATTATCAATTTATAAAAACGTTAACATCCCGCTGCATTACACAGGTACATAACTAGTTACCAGGGGCGGATGTAGTAGCAAAAAGGAGGGGGGAAGGGACCCCACTCAAAAAGTCAAAATACCAAATTTTCAAGGTTAAAAACATTTTTTTTAAATTTTTTATCATAGATCCCCCCACTGATTTTTCGTATGGGACCCCATCAACCAAAAAACGTATCTCGAAATCAATTAAAAAACCAAAAAAACCTCTCGAAATCAACCAAAAAACTGTATAAGTCACTCAAAATCACCAAAAAAACTTAGAAATCCCTTGAAATCAATCAATAAAACTTCAAAAATACCTCTAAATGTTGGAATTAAGCTAAAAATATATCGGACGACTTTGCGAGCCTTCATTGTATCTTAAAGGTGCCCCCACCAGGAAAAAATCCTGGATCCGCCACTGCTAGTTACTAATAAAGCATAATATTCTATATATAATAATATTTCCTTATTAATAAAAAAATTATATATTTTCACTTTTCGCGCTTTAGGTAATTTTATTTCAGGTGCGATAATCTTTTTTGCACCGATACATCAAAACTACTAGATTGGATTTTCCGACGAGAGACCAGACCAATTGGTCCATGAAAAAAACGGAGTTTAGAAGACCGTCCCCAATAACCGGGGTTTGTGCATCTGCACCGATTTATTAAGGGGGTGTTTGGGATTGATTATTTAAAGTGCTTATTAACTTATTCCGGTGAGGTACTAGTAATAAGCAGTTTTAGCGTTTGGATGGAAGAAAAGAAAAATGTTTATACCAGTTTGACATCGGTGAATGTGATAAGAAATTTTTGATAAGTCATTTTTCTAATTTATTAACTTATTTGAAACAACTTATCAATTTTTTTGTCATTTTACATATATAAACAATCCCAAACATCCTAAAAAACAACTTATTATCTTATTACGTTTTGATATCATCTTAAGAATCCTTAGAGTATATCCAACAACTTCTCTAAAATGAAGATTTTGGTGGTTTTTTGCTCCAACAGCTTCCCCAAAACCTTCTCCAAAATGGAGAAAACATGAGAGAGAAGATGAAAATCTTCAAATTTGGAGATATCTTCAAAAATGATTACACATGAGAGATAAATTATTTTTTATTCTTTTTAGTAATGAGATTGGTTTAAAATAAATGTTTAGGTTAGAGAAATAATATTTTATGAGTTGTATTGAATATTTTAATATTATAATTAATTGTGTAATCTTCAAAATGAAGAATTTGTGGGAGATAAAGTTGATTTTTTTTTATAAAGATTTTCACTTTTTACTTCTCAATTTTGGAGATGCTTTACACTTTTATTTAACACCACATACATAAGGGGTGTTTGGGATTGCTTATTTGAGGTGCTTATTAACTTATTGCGTTTTCAAACAGCAAATAAGCTGTTTTGAGTGTTTGAATTCAAAACTGCTTATGACTTCTCCACTCTGCTAATAAGGAGTTTTTGATAAGTCATTCTCAACTGACTTATTTGAAACTCCTTATTAACTTATTTAACCAAATTGCATATTTACTCTTTCTTTATAAATAACCATAAGTTAATAAACACTTTTGCAAACGGGCATAAGTTGTTTTAAATAAGCAATCCCAGACACCCCTAAGTTTTAAATAAGCAATCCCAAAAACCCCAAAAAAAATCAAAAACCGTGAAGAGGGGGAAATTGAGGCTGCCATGGCTACACTTGCTTTTGGAGATGACAACCGCCCGATCTCCACCGTTCTCATTTTCACCGGTAATCTGCTGTTTTGTCTCTTTAATTATATATATATATATAGTGGAAGGATATATATATATGTGTGTGTGTGTTTTTATTTATAATAACTTTGATTGAATGGACGGCAGCCATGGATTCAGAAGCGCTTCCGATTGTGGAACACTTCAAACTTTCCAGGGATGATGGTTCTTTGTGAGTTTCTCTTTCTGATTCCTTTATTTCTCTTCGATTTTTATAGTTCATGTTTATCTGGATTATTCTTAATCAATAAGTGATGTAATAAGCGTATGTTGCTACGATGATTTCCGTTTATTTCTTAGTTTGAGCTTCAATTTTCGTATTTGCTTGGAAGTTACTGTGATATTATTTAGTTTTAATTTATCGGTTTAATCTACTTCGTTTCAAAGTTAGAGACGTTTTGAAGTTGGTTTTGCAGATCATAAGATGTAAAATTGGTATTGACCATTTGCCTATTGAAAACAGTGAGATGCAAGCAGAGTAGTTGAATTTTTAGATTGTTACCATGAGAATGGCTTCCAATAATTTTTATCAGTTTTGAATTTTAGGACATGCAAATTGCTTTCAGAAAGTGGAAGTGTATTGGTTATTCTGTAATGGAGGGAGGAAGTATAAGTTCAGTAAGGTCCCTCAATGACATTAATTTGGATTGCATTGAGAATCTAGGATGATTTTAGGCATAAAATGTAGGGTTCCTTCTTTGTTAATCTGGAATGGAGGGAGGAACTAGAAGTTCAGTAAGCGCCCTCTGGATCGCATTGAGAATCTAGGATGATTTAGAAGTAGATTGTAGGATTCCTTCTTTGTTAATCCTTTCTATTTAAGCACATCAAAATTGGGACAAGTCTTCGACTGAGAAACCTTGAGTTGTAGCTGTGATTGATTGCAAGCTAAATGATATTTCTCAAAATATATGTTTTTTCTGGAGATAGATAGATAGATAATGTAACTAACGGAGCACTCCATTGCTATTTAAAAGAGCTTTGTTCTCGCAAGATGATGTTCGAAGAACAGTCACTTATTCCAAACAATCATTTACAGACATAAATGGATTGAGAAAAAACGGCATTTACGACCAGCAATGAATAAAGATAAAGGTGGAATCTATATGTTTCATGAGTGCTCATGTATTTTTTTTTTTTAATCTCTGACAGTGGTAAAACAGTTCTAATGGTTTTGGAGGAGCTTGGGGGGGGGGGGGGGGTGCTCAAGTGACATATCATTGTACAGGGAGGGGACTACCCCTAGCTTATAAGTAATAAGTTGGATGAGATATGGGCTCCCTTATGAGTACCACTGCATCTGTTCAATACCAGAGTTTAGCTATGTGCTAGATGTGATGAAGACTTGATTTGAAAATTTGAATGAATGTTGAATCTGGCATGCAACCACATACGTTTTATTTTGGGAGGGAGAAGACACATAAATACATATAGAAGAAAAATAGTATTTGAGTTGTCACGTTAGTAATGCTTAAGCTGCTTTCGGTGGAGAGCCCCCTTCTGGATCCACTGAATACCTCAAAGTACTCCAACTACAACCCTGCTCTCTCTCTCTCTCCCACACATATTTCTATTAACTTATTTATCTATGAGATCCTTATCACTATTTATATCTGATACTGACTGATCAACACACTTTAGATTATGAATACAAGTTACACTTCATAAGTAGTTGCTCTGAAACTCAAATGGGTGTTGAGCCTGACCTGTAACTGTATATATTTATCTGGGAGAGAGAGCATTTGGAAGCAAACATGTTTTAGTTGGAGCAATATGTACAAAGCAATTGGTAAAGTGTTCACCCACATTAAGGTAATACAGTGGTCAAGAGATAACCAACCTCTTTGTCTCCAAGTTTTTCAGTTTAATGAGCACTCTGAACTGTAAATACTACATTCTTCTATTCTATTTCTGGGGTTTATTCTAGTTTAAACTATTTCAGGTTTCCACTAGGTGTCCCTTGGATCAGATATCAGGGTTGTTACAAGGATCTGAGTCTAAATGTCATTTATCCAGGGAAGGACCGTGACTTAGGTGGGTATTTGGTTTCTTGTTTTGTATTATTGCATGTGTATTGGATGCTCATATGATTCGTTCTCTCCAGTTTGACAAAAATGTGTTTAAAGTTTAAACTACTGGGTGCTTGGCTGACTATCTTGTATTTACAAGCTGTTGAGAAAGGCAGATTGGGACATGGAACTCACAATTTTGATTGGGTCCATTTTCAAATATTTCTTTGCTTATTAGTATTCAACATATGACCCAAATACAGTCAGAGCTAACGGCTTCTCATCTTGGAATGTTGTTTTTGGGTGCTCCATTGGCACTAATTTTCTAAATTCACCTGCTTTCTTTCACAAGTATAGGTACCTCTTGCATGCTACAAACATAAATGACTATGGAATTATAAGGATGCACTTTGTACCTTACCTTCATCTTTCTAATAGTGTGCACATGGTTCACAGGATATTGTGCATGGGTATCCTTATTGATTCCTTAGGCTATTTCTTTCTCAGGGAATAATAGTGTTGGTACTGTTCCTGCATCTCTTGTGACTTATGCTTCTATTCAAGCATTGAAGCCTGATCTTTTGATAAACGCTGGCACTGCTGGTGGCTTTAAAGTATAATTTTTTGTGCCCATCATCTTTTTTACCTTTTCTTTCTGGAAATAATGCTAAGTTAGGCTTATATTCTGTAACTTAGATTATTCATTACATCTGTAAATTTGTTTCTTTTGTCTTCATTTTTTTTATAATGTTTGTACTAATGTTGAGAATACCAGGTGAAAGGAGCTTGCATATTTGATGTTTTCCTAGTATCAGATCTTTCATTTCATGATAGACGGATTCCAATTCCTGTAAGTAGTCTTAAATAAAAAAAATTCAGTTTATATCTCGTGTCAGTTGATGGAGAAGTCAAGCTGCTTATGAACTTGTATGAAAGCTGCACTGCTTTATTTAATATGTTGATTGATATACGAAATCATTCATGTAATCATTGTTGTTAAAGTTGCTTATTTATCCAATGTGATTCATGATTTACTAATGCATACGGCTAATCATTTTCCACAACGTTATCAAGTCTTTTGTATTAATCTCCTCTGCCTTGATTTGCAGGGTCCTGATATGTACGGAATTGGTCTACGGCAGAGTTTCTCCACGCCAAATCTTGTGAAGGAGCTTAATCTTAAGGTGATTGTCTATCAATTATATTTTGGCAACAAGCAGAAATATCTAGGCATGTCTTTTTCAAAAAACCTTTTGAGCTTATATAATCTTTAAAAGGTTATCAATGTTGTTAACGTGCTGGTTGACAATGTTTTTGTTTTCTGATTTTGCAATTATCGTTTTAAGGAAGTGTAAACTTGACTAAGCTGGTGCTTGACAAATGTTCACATTTTCAAAAAACCAAAATCGGTTTGCAAAGTTTTGTAAATGACAGATTTACAAATTGTCACTGGATTTTGATGTCTTCATGGTTTACAAAGAAAAGCAAATGTTGATTATTTGACTTTAATGTAGTTGTGGTTTCAGACCCACCTAGGAAGCAAGGCATTTCTCCCCCATGTTGGATCCATGTATTGGGTGTTTGTGGGGTGCGAATTGTATCCCCGACTATTGACTACAATTACACGGGGATACTAGAATTGCGATATGCAATTTGGTTTATTGTTTACAAAAAGTGGAAGTTCACAATTTGTAAAATTAGAAATAAAGGCTAAAGTAAAAAATAGCTTATATGACTTTGAAAGATTAAAAACAAGAAGACACAAGAAGTTATTTTCTAATAGGTTCGATTAATATGGATACTGTGAGTAAAGTAAAAGTATAAATAACTTAGGTGTATACTTATCTTACATATTAAATGTGTAAATCAGATATAACTCACTGGTTTGGGTTTACATTTATGTGTAAATAGATACATACGTGTATTGATGCACCCCCGTATCCCCAATTTCTTAGAATCTCTGAATCCTAGTCACGTATCACTCCTATATCCCTATCCTTGCAACATAGCAAGCCATTCAAACAAAATTTCTAATTTAAGTTATATATTTTTTGAAAAAGGAAGTCCTGCAAAATGCATTTTAACTTCTTGTTGAACAAAGATCATAATTCCAATAACATTACAAAAAATCTAATGAAGAATAGAAAACATAATTGTTGCCACACAAGCCATAAAGGTCTTCATTATTTAATATACTAAGCTCAAGGGTGAAATCATGGTAGTCTAAAAAGAAAGTTATATATGTATGTGTGAGTGTATATGTAGGGGGCTTCATGTGAGAACCGCAAATAATTTGAGAACCTGGGAAGTGGGAACTGAGTTTGTAGTGTGTATTCATTGATAAATATACACTATATACATCTCATCAAAATATGTACTGTCAATGAGTATATTCATCTATGATTGTATGCTATTTATTCACTTATATTTATGTATTCTGTCAATATGAATATTCAACAATGAATATACATTGACAATTATTTCTCAGGTTAAAATATTTGCAGTTCTCATTTGAACTGGTCTCTCTCTCTCTCTCTCTCTATATATATATATATATATATATATATACACACACACACACACACACACACACATACACCGATTCTTGTAGAACTTATTCTATCAAATTATTACACATCTTTTCTCCCAGCTGCTAATTGATGCTTATGAAACTGAAGACCATTTAATTTAACATCTTAATATATATATATATATATATATATGTACATCTCACAGGTTTGCAAACTGTCTACGGGAGATTCCTTAGATATGTCCCCACAGGATGAAAGATGCATCCTGGCCAATGATGCAACAATTGTTGATATGGAGGTACATTATTTCATTATCAGAATTTATTGCTTGTCAATGACCAAGTTACCTCTTCCCTATAATTGGATATACATTTTGACTGTTTTAAATCACCTAATATTCAATCTTGAGATGAATATATATGTTTGTATAAGAGCCATATTCATTGTTACCCCTTACCCCTTGGGTAAAATAAAGGTCTGCATACATTTTACCCCTAAACCTTAGTCCTTAAACCCTATCAATTAATGTGTATACAGAACACGAGAAGTGTTCTTTACATGTAAGCCTTTGTGTATTAGGCTTGGGCTCTGCTCATGCTTCTGTAGATTTGATAACTCAAGGTCGGGCTCCACCAACCAAAAGCTCGATCGGTCGAGCCTTGGCCTGGCTTGTATAACCTTGATTTTTGTGGGCCTATAGGCTATACGATCAAACCCTTCAAGCAAAAGTACAAATAAAATTATAAATCTTCTTCAAAAACAAGAATTAGAAATCGATGAAAGACTAAGGGACCGTTTACCAACGCTAACCTGGTAAGAGTCATCACACCCACTTACCTTACCGGATAAGATTCTAACACCCTCACTTACCTTACCGGGTAAGACAGTCATCAAAACGGCATAGTAAGATTGGTGGTAAGCATCACCACCCTCACTTACCGGGTAAGATTCTCGTACCTTGTCATGCTCACCCGGTAAGGTAAGTGAGGGGTGGTTACTCTTAACCGGTTAGCATTGTTAAACGACCCCTAAGGCTTGTGGTTCAATATAAATATATAATACAGATTACACTAATCAGCCTATATATAGTAAGCTTGGGTCTGGCTCGTTTAGGCTTGTTGAGCCCAAGCCGTATAGGCTCATGTGCAGCTCGGGCTTTCCAAGCTTTTTGACCAGCCGAGTCATTTCATCTTGTATGCTCTGTTTACAACTTGCACAAAGGTACTAGAGTTCAATTTATGGGTGCATGTGGTACACAGACAGGACTGGATGAGTGAGAGTTAGGTAGGCGGGTGAAAATATTTAGCAAGGTTTTAGGGTTTTAATTTGACATTAGTAGTTTAGTAATTTACCAATCTTGTCCTCTCTTTGAATTTTGTTCCACCTATTTTGGTGGTGCGTTTCTGTCCTGCTTAGTCCTATCCTGACCCAATCTAAGAAGCTGTTCGGTTCGTTTTTCATTAAGATTTGTATGAATAAAGTTGTCTGTATTGATAAATCTGATAAATCTGTCTGTATAATATAAGATAAAATGTTGTCCGGTTTTTTTTTGTGCTGAATAGATGGTCCGAATGTCATAAATGACCATTTTACCCCTCAGTCTCATTGCTCACAAACTGAACTTCCAAATCTAATGTCGCACCTGACGTGGGACGACAAAATTTTGTTCAATCATCTCATGCGTAACAAATTGAAATATGATCGTCCATATGTGCCTTATTACTACAGATTTTCATTCGAAAACTTAAATCATCCCTTGTACATTCATATGCTGAAATTTCGGGTTTCAGGGAGCAGCTTTGGCTTATGTGTCTAGTCTTATGGAAGTCCCGGCAATATTTATCAAAGCTGTATCAAATTTTGTCGATGGAGAAAAGTCGATTCCCGAAGAATTTGCACAAAATTTGCAAGCGACCGTCGTGGCACTTCGAGAAGCAGTTGTCCAGGTGGTCGAATTCATCAACGGTAAGTGCCTCTCTGAACTATGATCGATCTAGTCTCCTTTATTAGACCTAGATTAATCAGCCAATTCGGTTTAACTTGATTTGTAAACTGTATTATTAACGTATTTTGGTCCGAATTTGTGCCTTTCAACAAAAACAATTTATTATGTCGTAAAGTATTCATATCGGTATATGTACGGTGAAAACTGTAACTTTTTTGTTATAAAATTTGAAAGTTGAAATTACGAGATTGTTCGTAATATCATGATTTCTTTCTTATAGTCAGGTTTATACAAGAACAATAACTAAATAAGAGTATATAAAAAATGGTCGAATCACATATGATTTTATCTTAAAATCACATGTGATTCATGCGACTCGGCGGCGATATGAGGTCGTGGGCTACGTCACTCACACACCTTTACATTATTGACCGTTAGTGTAAAACCACATGTGATTTTGCACGTGATTCGACTGTTTTGGTGTTCTTTTATTTGGTTTTTGTTAATTATGAAAATGTAACAAGGGTTAAATGAGATTCACAACTTATTCAGTCAGATGTAAATGATTGTTGGGTAGTAGCTTATGATATAGAAATTGGCTTATTCGGTAAGCTTTTCCGGGGGAGCTTTATGTAGAAAGTCAAGTTTTTTTTTTCTTTCCAAATTTGCCTTCTATAATAAAAAAAAATACACTCTTCTTCCATCTTAGAAAAAAATCCTTTCAAACAAAAAACTTTTATAAATAGATTAATCTGAAAACTAACCAAACAACCCTTTTATTATTGGTACATATGTTTATTGAGGAACTAAAAGTCTATTTTTACAGTGAAGACTTGTTATACAACATATAGCAAGTAATTTGTTAGCAAATGTTTACATAATTTAACATACATTAACATATATTAATATTTTATGTTAAAGATATGTTAATTTATAATTAATATTTTTATGATAAAATCTGTAAATATTTTTATAACCTTCCATGTTTTGACCAAAAATTGAGTTCCTACTAGGGTGTAAATGATGCGAGTCGAGCTCGAGTATCATTATACTCGACTCGTTAGTATATCGACTTGAGTTCGAGTCGAGCCTATTCGAGTCGAGTGTTGACCGAGTTGATCTCGAGTAGCTCGCGGGTTGTCTCATTTCATTTACACCCCTAGTTCCTACGAGATCTTAACACTCTCTCTCTCTCTCTATATATATATATAACAATTGGATAAATATTTTTGCTTGCATATCGAAAAAGAGACAATAAATAATTTACTTGTTAATTAATTATATTTTCATCTTGATATGGTTAGTATTGTTTTTCGAAAGATGAGAAATACTATTTTATAACAAGAGCGTAAGCTTTAAATTTATTTTTTAATCATCAATAAATATCTAAAATATTTCTTAATAATATAAAATAAAAAAACTTATAATTGATCTTAGAGTAAACTATAAATTTGGTTTTGTTCCTGCAATTTTGAAACTACAAGATGGTTATTGTGGTTTGTAAAAGCATTACCATTTGGTTCCTTCTCTCCGACGGTTGTTAAAATTTTGTGTTAAATAAATAATATTTTCGTCATTTTATCTATTATTTGGTCTTTTAACCAATTAAAAACCACAAGGACTAAAATCATAAAATCAATTTTGATTGTATAAAAGAGAACAATTATAAAGGACAAAAATGTCCATTGTTAACGAAACTTTTTAATGGCAAGGGACCAAATCCGGACTTTTTCAAATGGTATATGGGGAGTGGTGTGGCGAACCCTCAAGCCTTGGGAGAAACGGTGACACCACGACGTTTCTATAGGCGTGACTTATAACGACAAATCTCTATATCATATACATTTTCTACTATTCCTCAATGAATTAATGATAACAAACCATTTAAGTTAAGTTATATTTAAAATAACAACTAAGACATTAAAAAATTAAGAAAAATACCGCGCATTAGACCATCATGTGTTACAGACTTAACATGGCGTGAGACACAAGTCTTGAGTCACAACATACCATGCCGACTTTTGCAACAGCCTTTTAGAACAGTAATTATAATAGATGGAATTTGTTTTAATAAAACTTTGCGTTAAAAAACTATAGGAAGGAAAAATCTGGTGGGCCAATGAAAATAAGTTGATAGGAGTTGTATCCATAGAACCAACGGTAACCATACGATTCTTATTCCTGTTTTTAACCGCCAAAAAAAATGCTTTCCGCCGGAGTTCCTCTCGTCGGCGGCGACCAACTCCTCCTCCACCGTAGAAACCCTAGGCTACTGCTCCACGCCTTCAAACCAATCGCATTCAGTTCCTTCATAGTTAGATCATCCTCATCAAGCCTTAAAGAACTCGACACTTCATCATCATCATCGGCATCGGAGGGGGACGATGATCGGCAATTGAGTTCGACGCTTAGCAGTTCGGTGTACTTTCCTCCGGTTAAGGTTGCAAAGCGAGTGGTTTTGGTGAGGCACGGACAGAGCACGTGGAATGAAGAAGGTAGGATCCAAGGGAGCTCCGATTTCTCGATTCTTACTCAGAAAGGAGAGGCTCAAGCCGAGACTTCTCGCCAGATGCTCATCGATGATTCGTTTGATATATGCTTCTCCAGGTTTTTGTTACTTTGATTTTTCTGGTTTCACACTTCTGATTAGAAAATGATAGCTTAATGATATTAGGGCTTGGAATTGTGAGTTATACTCGCTTCGTTATCAAATTAGAATTACAATTCTGATTGTTAGTTTATTACAGTAGTTAGTGGAAACCCTATGATTGAATATCAATATTAATTCGTCTGGATTTTTGGAAAACATTAGGTTTGGTAACTCGGAAGTACTCTATAGATAAATTTCTAATGCTTAAGTCGTGTGAGTGTGTGTGTATATATATATAGGGTTGGTTCTGGTGAAGATAAGAGTTATGGTGAGAAGGTTTGGACAAAACATTCATATACCTTCATGTACATTCAACTAACTTTATTTACCTATTTTTATCATCATCACCGAAACTTTAACAAATTCATGCATATGAAAGTGATTAAATGTATGTAAAAAGTTCGTGAAAGTGACTTAAAATGAAGAAGAATTTGAAGATAAAGGTAGATGAATGTAGTTGAAGATAGATGAATGTAGTTGAAGGTACTGAAAGTAGTTGATAAAAATTAAGTTAGATTAAAAAGTCAACTCATCCAAAAGCTTAGAAGCGTTCTTACAATTCTGAGCGTAACTTTTATTTTCACACGATCCCTTGTCTATATATATATTGTTCAGTGAAGAGTTAGAGAGGAGCCGGTTGTCCTGTTGGTACACTCATCCCCACCTAACATTTGTTGTTAAAATCATAAATTAAATCATTTTTGCCTCCAAAAAAGAAATTTGCAATCACTACTTGCCAAAGAAAGATTAGAAGTTAACTTTAGAAGTCAACCCTACAAATGACAACATCAAGTGTGTGTAAAGCTTACAATTTATGATTTCACAAACTGGTTTCCTAAAGTCTAGATGTATTTCAATTTAAAATGAAGGTAATACTATATGTGAGCTTTCAAATGATCACATTATAATTCTAAAGCATAACAGTTGATGCAGATTTATGAAATGAATATTTCATACTTGCAGTCCCTTGAAGAGATCAAAAAGAACCGCTGAAGTTATATGGGGTTCTCGGAAAGAGGAGATCCTTACTGATTCTGACTTGAGGGAGATTGATCTATACTCGTTTCAAGTTAGTTTGAGTTCTCATGAGCATCTTTCTTTGAAGATGCAATATTTGTCAAAATTATCATAGAATGCTTTTCTGTACTTTAGGGTCTCCTAAAGCATGAAGGTATAGCAAAATTTGGTGAAGCTTTTGGTCAATGGCAAAAAGATGCTCCAAATTTTAATATAGATGGTCATTATCCGGTGAGGGAATTGTGGGCACGTGCAACAAGCTGCTGGAACAAAATCTTAGTTCATGATAGTAGGTCGGTTCTTGTGGTTGCTCATAATGCCGTTAATCAGGCCCTTGTTGCTACAGCAATGGGTACATTTTCTTTCCTTATCATGTGTATATCATTCCTTCATATTTGAGTTAGTGAAGTTTGTTTCTTTTTGAAATTTTCTTTCATCCCATCTTCAGGCCTAGGAACCGAGTACTTCCGGTTTTTACTTCAAAGTAACTGTGGTGTAAGCGTGTTAGATTTTGTCCCACGGCATGAGGGTGGATCTCCATATATATGTCTTAACCGATTAAATCAGGTATGTTGGCTTATTTGCGATTGTGATTGGCTGTTTTCTAGTTTATCTAAAGGAGACAGCTTAGTTATTGGTAAATGATTTGCAAGAAGTTGGCTTATAATTGAAATAATCTATGGTGTAACATGTGAAACATTCTGTAATTGTGTCTCTCTAGTTTCTTTTATTAGGATGACAATATTTGCTTGTTTTAAGTATTGGTTGAATCTGGTTAACAGACAGTTTACATATAATACATTGTACGTATCTAGGCTATGTTTGGCAAACTAGCTTATAAGCAAGTTGTTGACTAATTAGCTAGCTCAAAAAGCCAGTTGTTAGTTGATAAACTAGTCATGCTTGGTAAAAACTAGCTAAAAAAGCTAGATGACAAGGTAAAATAACCTAAAAAGACATGTTGGAAAATTAATTGAAAAATATATGGGGCATAATGTACAAAAGTGGAACCCCCCTAGAACTTGTTGAAATGTTATTTGAAGTAACTTTTCAAAAAGTTAGCTTATGGTACACCAAAAAGGGTATTTTCAATAAGCTTGAAAAATAAGCTAGCTTATGGTTGCCAAACATGGCCCTAATGGATTTTCGGGCTTTGTTCTCTACCTTATATACTTTTAACGACTCCTTGAACTTATATGAACCGAATGGAATGAGTTATGTACCCAAACACAAGCCACCTATTTTATAGCTTTGAATCAAATTCTATGCTATACTAGTATTTTGATTGTGAGAATATGTAGAACCCATTAGATTACTCTTCAAGAGAGCCCTTGAGAAGAGAAGAGAGGTTCCAATATATATTAAGGATAAATGGTCCAAATCTATCTGATGTAGAACTCCAAGACTGATACATGAACATATATGTGGTTGCAATAGAATGGTTAATTTGAGAGAGAGAAAAAAACTTTGTTTCACGACATTCTCCATTGTTAATCACTCTTTCTGGCATCATTATAATTTTTCCAACCATTGGTATGGTGTTGTATGCATGGTTTAAAAAAGCGATCGAGGCGCACGCCTCGAAGCGAGGCGGTGTAAAAACGCCCCCGAGGCGCCGCCTCTCTGCCCAGATGCGAGTCGTACGCCTTGTTACCATGAGGCGTTGAGGCGTCAATGAGGCGTACGCCTCTAAGATTATTAAATTTTCCTGAATTAAGTTTACAGTTGTAAACCACAACCTGAAAAAGCCTGTTTACAACTTACTTTTACAGCCTGGAAAGTTACCACATGCCACTTTTTTTAATTTTGCATTAGATTTTATAGTATATATTTACTTAAAATACCAAAAGTCAAACCTTAACACTTAACTTATTAATAAGAAGACCAAAAGTTTTATGTTGAATGTACTGCTTTGTCTTTATTTTTTTTATTTTTTTTTGAGTTTTTTTTAATAAATACACAGTGTACTGTACACTGAACGTTAAGTGAATATACTGAGTTTTTTTTTATTACATACTGTTTGTATGTTACTATTGTACATTGAATATGTTTACAGTTTTTCTTTACTGTTTTTCTTTAAAGTTTTATCATTTAAAGTTTTTCTTTACTGTTTGTATGTGTTTTTCTTTTACTGTTTGTATGTTTTTTTTCTACCATCATGTGTTAATTTTGCATGGATGGTATATTTAATGTGTATCATTTAAAGTTAGACACCTTTGAAGTTAGACAGTAAAGTTTTTCTACCATAATGTGTTAATTTCACATACAAACAGTAAAGTTTTTCTTTACTGTTTGTATGTGTTTTTCTACCATCATATTGAGTTTTTTTTTTTTTGGTGTAATATGTTCGAAACCTAATGGCTAATGTTAATATGTTTGGATATTTTGGTATGGATATATAAAATTATGTCTTTTTCTTAAGTGTTATGAATTTATGATTTTTTTTGTTTTATTTTTTTGAGGCTTACGCCTCGAGTACCAATTCAAAAAACGCCTCGAGGCTCGTTTCCGTTTTTTTAAACCTTGGTTGTATGTAAAAAGGAGTTTATTATGCACAGACTCCAGGCTCACCTATTGCTGCTGGGAGCTCTGCAGGCAGGAAAGCCAGTAACCGGATCATACTTGTCTGCCATGGATCCTCCCAGGGAAATCTCGAGGTAGTAAAGTTTCATGGTTTTCTTTGCTAGTTTCTTTTACCGACACATATTGGGTGAGCGCTAATCGGCCAAGAGCGTGGTTTGGGGTAAGAGGTTCGCTAAGCGTTACTGAAAATGGTGTTTACCAAGTGTTTTGTCGTAAGTGCTTACTTACAAAAAATTATCATTATAACTCAGTCAGATGTTAAATAATATAAAAGTAAACTGACCCGGTAAAAGGGTAGGCCTGGAAACCAAGTAAACTGACCCGGTATGTGAAAAAATAATGTTAGCCGGGTAGGTGCTCGGTCAACACCTTCAGTCAGACCAGTTTCTGGGTAAACATGCTGATGCTGACCGAGTCAGCAATGGTCAGCAGCAGATAAACAGCCTCTTAGTTTTCTTATTGTGAAGCATCATTGTGTTATTCTTGTCAACAGGCTAGCAATTCTGATGCTGGTGACACATCTATGGACATGCTTGGAATCATACAGGTATCGGTTTTTTGTTCTGTACTTAGACGATTTGCAATCAGGTATATAGTCTGAACTATTCTTTAATAAATGGCAGTCGCAAAAAACAGCCGAACTGCTCCTAGATTTGAAGGTGAAATCAATAGTTAGCAGCCCTAGAGTAACACCAACTGAAACGGCTAATGCAATTGCTCGTGTAAGTCTCATTCCCAAGTTTCTTGTCGTGTTCATCAAATCATCTGTTGGATAGGGTCGTTTTTTTTTGGAAACCGTGCGTGTCCGGGCCAACTTGTGCATAAATCGAGTAATCCCCTGGGGTCCCTGAAGATAACAGTCACGAAAACCCCTAGCCAGTGGCATTGAGGAGAACTGGCGACCTATGGGGAGGAACAGGAACCCCAAGGCCTGGTATTTATATGTCAGTCGAGCTAGCCCTAAAGATTGTATAATTTCATTTGTCTTCTATGTCAATCTAATTAGCTAATTTCACACGATTAAAGGTTCAAGAAGCTGCCGATTGTCTTGGTGCTGATTGTGTGCCGCGATATGTTGAAACAAAGCAGATGAAAGACCTTGACATTCAAGGCATTCTTAATCGTTCACAGAAGGCAAGTAATACACATTTCATTGTACCAAGTATTTAGCTCAATCTTAGGTGTCACTATGTGTAAGCTGGGAGTCTTATTGGAAACTACCTCTCTCTCTCTCTTGGTACAAAGGTAAAGTCTGCATACATCTTACACCGTGGACCCTACCTCCAAATGGAATATACTGCGTTTTTTTGGTTTGGTTTTATGTGCATGCGAACATATCTAAACTTTGCTTGCTCATTGCACAATTTAAAAGTTTGATGATATTGATCGAGTTCACTAAAAAACCAAACGAATCAAACAAACTCAGTATATCCCACTCGAAGACCCGCGCATTAATGGGTAACCCAAGATTCTCATATTTTGTCATTATTGAACAGTTTCTGAACGTCGCCCTATGATACCTTAGTTACAAGTTTCTGTTATTCTTTTTGTTTCTTAAACAGGAATCGGTTAATGCATCGAGTCTACAATCTGGCTGGATGAATGAGTTCGAAGATGGATTGTTGACCGAACTATGGGACCAGTCAGGGATGGCCTGGAAATCACTATTGAACGAGTTATCTAACGAATCTGAATCAGATAACGTCGTTGTAGCTGTTGGTCATCCCATCGTTACCATCGGTCTATTGGGGCATTGCTTAAATCTAACAAAGGAGTGGATGGGATCGTTTCATGTCGACGCTGGTAGCATTAGCGTCATCGATTTCCCCGATGGCCCTTTCGGTAGAGGCGTTGTTCGTTGCATAAACTACACTGCACATCTAGGAAGGTGGTCGATCCCCATTACTAAAGCAACACAAGGCGATGAAGAATTCTAACCCCCGATTTCCTGAGCTCGTGTACATGCATTTTCGCATTATAATCGAAAATCTAGCATGGTAATGTTGGGATCCCACATCAAACAAGAACTAGAAAATTTACGTTTTTATATATATATTCTTTTTCCTGTTCTTTTAGCAATGCTAAGCAGCCATTTACCAAACGGTTACCAGCAAAAATATCATCCTCACTCACCTAATCGCGTTGTTTATCTGGTAAGCACGGTTAAGAGTCTACTTCCTCACTTATCGGGTAAGATTCTCGGTTCTTATGCTCACCGATAATGTAAATGACAACCGTTAAACACTTATTTCCAACAAGTATGCTATATTTTCTCTTTCTTCTTCTGAATTTGAAGATTTCTATTTTCTCTCTTCTATTATTTTATTTTTTGGATTTTAAAAGTATAAATACCCAATTGATTTCGGATTTTTTGGATAAGAAGAAAATTTTAAGGGTTTCTCTTGTTCTTCAATTTTTACATAGAAGCATAGTTTGATTCGTCAGATTCGAGTTTGTAAACCTTCAATAGATTGTTATATCCTCTAAACATTCGTGCGTAAATTTTACGCCTAATGCGAGGTGAATTTCTGTTCAAGAACAGGGTATGCCTCAATCTGATTTCAATCTACATCGAATTTACTACAATTTGTCAAGTTAGTTATGTTATCTTCTTTCATCAATTTTATCAACTTTATCGAATTATATATATAGAGAGATTTTCAAGGAAACCTAAAAAAAAATTAAAAAATGAGGAACACCCTGGTAGCCCTTGACCGGACTTTGTGCATACAACTAAATTAAGT
Source organism: Arctium lappa (assembly GCA_023525745.1). Lineage (NCBI taxonomy): Eukaryota > Viridiplantae > Streptophyta > Magnoliopsida > Asterales > Asteraceae > Arctium > Arctium lappa. The sequence continues at coordinate 10,194,478 of CM042056.1, read as the reverse complement.
TTTTTTTTGGTTTTTATGCACTTGTGCATATTACAAATTTTTTGGATGCACAAGTAGTGGTGGCCATTTCTCGGATACAGGCCGGACCGGGCCCAAACAGTAGCAGCCGTAACCGGTTAAGGCTCAACCGGTCCCGGGCCGGTTACAGTTAGGGGCAAAATCCCGGGTAACCAGGTAAGGTAATGTGTAACCGGTTAAGGGTAACCGGTCCGGTTTGGTTCCAGGCCGGGCCCAAAACCGGTTAAAGGTTTTTTTTTAATATTTTCTTTTTAAAATATAATTAATTATATCAATTAATAAACTTTAAAAAATAAAATTGGATCACTCAAATACACTTATTAATACGTTTTATTTATACATTCAATGTTATTACATCCAATTATAAAAAATAAAAAAAACACTTATTAAACATAGCAAGAAATGATAATTGTTTGCGTTTTTTACATTTTGTAACTTGGTGTCCAACCCTATACTCCACACAACTTATTTATAATAGTGTTTTTGGGGAGTTATTTGGCAAAAAAAAACGGTCATATTTGAAAAAAAAAATGATCACATAACGGCTAGAAAAACGGCTATTTTTTTGGAGAAAAAAAAACGGATCGGGCCAGGCCAAGCCCTTAACCGGTCCATCAACCGGTCCCGGGCCGGATCGGGCCGGGCCACCGAATTGTTCCAAAATCATAACCGGTTATGATTTTCGGGCCTTTAACCGGTTAAGGCTGGGCCTCGGTTAACCGACCGGATCGGGCCGGATCAGACCCATTTGGCCACCACTATGCACAAGTGCACACCCTCCAGATGAAGGGCTACCACGGTATTCCTCAGTTTTCCGTTTTTTTTAGATTTTCCTGAACCTGGCCCTATATATATATATAGGCAAAGGATCGTGTGACGGTGTGAGAAGTTGAGTTAACGGTAAGAAGCATGAAAAGTGAATCTGAACCGTTGATCTCTTTTAATCTCAAGCCCTCCCATGAATTGCGTTTTATAAGGGAATTGATTTGGTGCATCTCGGTGCATCTTATCTCGATGCATCTCATCCTAAAAGTTCATATGAACATATTCATATGTGAATCATACAAGTACTTGTCCCGTGTATTTGTAAAAATTACGAAACTGTCCTTCTATTTTTAGAATAGCCAAATATATATATATATATATATATATATATATATATATATTGGAAGGATATTTTGCAACCCTTAAAAAGGTTGCAACCCACATCTTAACCGTTGGATTTATGAAAAACGGTTATTTTGTTTTTATTTTTTTGATTTTTTTAATTGAAAATATTGGACCCATATGTATTATAACCGTCGATCATTAATCCAACGGTTAAGAAGTGGGTTGCATGGGTTGTAAGATTTTCATGAGTAGCAAATTAAACTACCCCTATATATATATATATATATATATATATATATATATATATATATATATATATATACACACAAAGATATCTATAGTTTGTTGGATCTTATTTGAGTATAATAACGAATTTCAGTGATTGTTAACTTGAGTTCCAACAGGTAATGCTTTAATGACTCGTATCTCATGCATTGAAAACTGTACATTATTCCGAACCACTTCAACTTGGTTTATTCAAAAATCCAGACAAATTCCTCATACAATCATCAAATCTCACAAAAACACACATAAAAACATCGACTTCACATTAAAATTTTCCTTAATTTCTTGAGATTTTTTTTAACTCGTTTTCAATCCGCAAATAAGGTCAAACAGTCGGGGGCTTGACAGAGACAACCGGGAAATCAAGAAGCACGATCTTGTCGATGGCAGCCGAAAACGTTGCCGAGAATTCGACATGGTTGGGGTGGGCTTGGAAAGCAGTGAAATCATCTTTGGACCCAAATGTTATCATGAAAGCATGGGTGAAACCTTGCCTTAGCATTTCCATACTTTCAATATCCTTTCCCCTGTTGCATCAAGTTTAAGGATTTGTTAATTGCATAATCAACACCAATTTTTTCAATCAAAATAATATAACTTAAGTTGTATGGCTTAGCAGTATCTGGATTATCAGTAAAGCCCAGTTCTTCCAAAAGATTAGATGTTCAAACTTCACTAAGGCATTGTTTGGCAAAAAAAAAAAAAAACTAACTTATAAGCTAGTTTTTTTTTGTACATGTTTGGATGACTATAAACTAGCTTATAAGCTAGCTTATTGAAAAGATACTTATAGTAGCGTTTTAAAAAACTAGTTCAACTAATTTGCCAAACATAGCCTAAAGATGACGAAGAAGTGTGAGTTCATTTCTCAAGTATTATTAAAAAACGTTATTTACACCAAATTTTGTTAACAAAAAATGATGTAAATAATAAAGTTTACATCAAAATATATACGTTTACACAAATTTAATATTTACTATTCATTTAAATGCAAAAAATTGGTGTTAAAGAGAATAGTGTCAAGTTATAAAAACATATACATTAACTAGCAATATCCGGATTAATATAGATTCCAACCTTTTTATAAGTTAATAGTTCAAATTTTACAAAAAGAAAGAAAGATATATAAGTTCTAATTATGTAAATATTATATAAAGGTCTTCTTTTGACAACTCATGAAATTATAATAACGTTGAGAACTACTGCATTATCTGCTACTTTATATGATTTTTTTTCCATCTAAAATTAGGATTTAGAATATTTAACATATATTTGTCATTTTTAGCTTATACAAATACATTGTGAAACAAATATTATATGTTTATCGATACATTAGATGCTACCTTTAAATTAAAAAAAAATCATATAAAACAATACATTAAAGTAAAAATTGTTACAATTATCACAATACACGAAATTTTCTATCTCATTATCCCTACAGATCCCTATATATGTATATATGGGCATGTTCAAACGAGAAACTAAACATTTTATGAGAAGGCGAGAAGTGTTTAATCAGATATGATACACAAGCTTAATCATATATGATTATATCATATATGATTAAACACATGTTATATTGATAAAATATAGACGTTTAATCATATATGATTAAACACACCCATATGTCGTGTAATCATATATGATATCACACTTCTCGTCTTCTCGTAAAATATTTAATTTCTCGCATGATCTTTCTTATATATATATATATATATATATATATATATATATATATATATATTTCAAAACACTTATACATTGATGAATTAATAATGGTACATTTTAAACTTACCAAACAAAGGATTTGACATTATCAACTTCGGAAACAAGCTTTTCCAACCCTTTGATGATATCCTCCACCACCACCTCTTCCTTGAACTTCACCACCACTAAATGTGTGAACTCCGCCATCTGCCACCGCAATCCACCACCACCAACAAACACTATATATATATATATACACACACAGATAGAGTGAGAGGTTGAAGCTCCTACATATAACATGTGATACACACACTGACACACACATTAAAAAACACACACACTATTATTATTATTTATTATTATGCACGAAAAGCAATTTGAAAAGTCAGCAGTTCCGTCGCTGCGTCCCTACAGTCAAACCTCCACCGACACCATTGTCGGAATCGTGACAAAACTTCAATATCTCTTTGTTTTCTTGTACTTTACGCTTTATTACTTGTACTATTTTGACTTGGTCAATCCTGTTTTACCTCCTCATCCATTATTTTTTCACAGTTTTTCGTTTTTACAGTCAAAAATCTAATATATTCTAACCACCATTTTAACTTTATATTTTAATTTGTAAAGGCTTATATATGTTGGCTTTTCTAGTAATACATATAATATTACAATGTATGTAAATTAACTTAACAAATAATTAACGAATAATTAAAAACTTGAGAAAATAATTAACTAACGATTTTAAGAAATCAATTAAGAAATCAACTCATGATTTAAGAAACCGATAAAGGAAATAGAAGAAGATGACCACTTGCCTTGAAATCCACCGGATTATCCTATGTACAAGAGAATTTCAGAGATAAATGTGTGACAGTTTTCCGTTGTGTTTTTGTTCGGGTATCTATGAATGTGAGTCGTACTCCCCTTTTATATTGAAAACCGAAACCGACATCATCAATACGAAATTAACCTATAATTAAAGAATTAATTCTTGAAACCGAAAAGATTAATTCAATAATTAATACGGTAATTAAAAATAATAATTTTGTCAATACAGTTGGCCGCGCGGGCCACTAGATCAAAACAAAAAATCCGTAAAAACCAAGTTGCGTGAGCACAAGATTTTGGAGTTGCATTTGTGTCCGCAAGTCGCACAAGTTCGTCGATTTAGCCTACGAAAGTCTCAATCAATGTTTTAAAACTCGGTTTTTTTGTTGACCCGGTGTGGTGACCGGGTCACGGTTCAACCGGGTGGTTGACCCGGTTTCAAGAATTTCTATGTATTTTTCATTTTCCTGCATATATATAAGACCAAAGATTTGATGTCCACAAGTTAAAACATTAAAAATGCACATAACAACAAGTTTTACATCAATCCAAAAATATTAAAAAAACACATAACAACAAGTTTTACATCAATCCAAATACATCAAAACAAAACATAATGTTCAAACCAAATCATGGATCTTGAGACATTGGAGTGTTAAATGCATCAAGCTCACGATCGCTTGGTAATTGAAATTCACTCTCAACTTCATGGTTATCAACAACATCGTCAAATGAAAAAAATATTAATGTCACATAAAAAGCTAATAGTAAACTAACAACACCAAATTAATATATATAGAAATAAAAAAATGTCACCTTGCGTTTGAGAAGCCGTTTCGTGTTCTTCCTCGTCAAGCATATTTTCTAAATCATTGTAATCAAGTTCTCCTTCCGGCTCTTCTTCAACCACCTAAAAGTCTATCGGTTGTTTGTCTCTAGGTTCCATATGGACCTGAAAATGTCCATTGAATACATTGAGCTACCATTTGAAGTAGACTGTATGCACTTGTGCATATAGGAAATTATGTTGATTTTTTTTGGTTTTTATGCACAAGTGCATAGCAAGTGGTAGACACATAAATACATAATCTGTAAGTGAATCGAAATCCAATAATCCGTAAGTGGTAAGAACACATATGGTAGGAATCGAAGAACCATTAACACATTTCTATTAAATTTTAAACAACCATTAAAGAAGGGATCGATTGTGGAATCGATTAAAGTTTAAACAACCGTTAAAGAAGGGATCGATTGGGGAATCGATTAAAATTTAAACAACCATAAAATAACATTCATAGCTTGTTTACAGTCATACAATTTTCACTCTTTCAAGTTTTGATAAAATAACCAAAAGTCGAGCGGTATTAATAACAAAATAACCAAAAGTCGAGCGGTATTAATAACAAAATAACCAAAAGTCGAGCAACACTGATTTGGCTTTAAACTTTGTACTTGGGGTTTTGTTACGTACCTATATGGAAGACCTGTCGATTGAGTAGATGGAATCGAATGTGGAATCGAAGATGAGTCGATGAAGGCGCTGTCGAGTGTCGATTGAAGAGTTGTCGATTGATGGATTGAGTCGATTGTAGACCTGTCCGATTGAGTCGATGAAGGCGTTGGTGAAGGCGTTGTGTTGATGAAGGCATTCTAATGGAATCGAGCGACGAGCGTATAACCCTAGCCGCTTCTTATGAAAAATCAATTTAGAAATTTCAACCGGGTTAATAACGGGTCAATCAGACCGGTTCAACCGGTTTTCTCAAAAACCCGGTGGTTCAACCCGGTCCTTAAATCCCCAAAAACCCGGTGCTAGTTGACCCGGTCCCTCGACCGGTTGAACCGGCCAGGTCGACCCGGGTTTTAAAACATTGGTCTCAATCGGCACACCATGTGCGTGGGTAGGAGTTAGAATAAAACCAATCAAAGGAGCTTGTAAGTCCCTCCCACATCCATGGTTATAAACCATTATACTTTTACTCTTCCTTCCTATGTGAGACACTTTCCACACCCACTTGATTTTTACTAATTTCATTCCAAACACTCAACTTTGAGCTTCGGTATCTCATTCACACATATTCCGTTTTAGACACACGATATATCGTTTCGAAGCTCTCATATAGGAGAACACAAACCCACTAAGAGTTAATTATAAACAATACATATGCATGTATTTAAATGTGTCCAAAGTTAGTAAAAAAACATATTTTTACTAAAATTTTCCAACAATATATAAATATATATATATATATATATATATATATTATTTTAAGGAAAAGTTTAAAGGTTAAGTCATTGAAGTATTCTTTTTAATGAGAAAATCATTGAATTTTTCCATTTTAAATGGTTAAGTCCTTGAATCAGTAAAAAAACATCTAAATCAATTTCATTGTTCCTATGTCATTCAAATCCCAGGCACACAACAACATCACTCTCCTTGCCACTGCTCGTCGGTCCATCATTGTTCGTTCTTCATAATGGAGCAGGTATAGACATATAAAAAAGATGGATAATCAGAAAACAAAATGAATGATCAAAAAGAGGAGGGTCGATGGTAGGGATCAATGACAGTGATAGAGAGCTGAAGAATGGCATTGGATTTGACAAAGATAAAACTGAATTAGGTTTTGTTTACTTTAAAACATTTATTGTCGGTTTTAGGTAGCTCTTTTTGGGATAAAAAGATGTAAGTAACCGATTTTTAAATATTTGATGGTTTATTTGTTTAAAAAATCAGGGACTTAATCATTCAAAATGAGTTTTTTCATTCAAACAAAGAGTTCAGAGGCTTAAACATTCAAAGTATAAAATTTTAATGGTTTAATCATTTAAAAAACGTTCAAGGACGTAACTATTTAAAAAGAGAAAGTTCGTTGGGTTTTTTTTAACTTTTCTCTAAATTTTATACAAATACATTTTTACTTTTATTGAAAGAATATTGTTATTTTAATTATATACTTGTTAAATAATTTTTTTATTTAACTATAATAATACAATATATATTACATATAAGTTATTCTTAAAGATCCATTAAATTTATTAAATTGTGTATAAAAATTAGGTTATTATAAGAATCCCTAAAAGTTGTATAAAAGTATATACAATAAAAATTAGAAAATAATTTATAAAAAATGTATTTTCAATCAATACATATAAATTGTATAAAAACATGTATACTAATTATATATTTATTTTACATTTTTTATTTATTAATTATATTTAAATCTAATTCGTTAATGATACTAATAAATTAGATTGATTAAATGTGGAAAAAAACATAGCGCAGTCATGAAAAACCTCTCAGTGTGTTTTTTTAAACCCCATTGTGGATGTTTTAAGGGTTGGCCTGTTTTCTTGCTTTCATATTAAGTCATGTATGAGTTAAGTTGTTTGTATGGATAAATTTGTCGTAATTAAAGCGAGATGGTTGGATTATTCTGAGGCGTTTCTGGTATTAATTAGTTTAAGATGGCTTAACGGGGACAAGTGAGGGTTCTGGCTTATTCCACATGACCATTTTGGCTTAATGGCTTAATTGTTAAGTCATAAACAAACACTCTCATATCGGTGAGCAAATAAGCTATCAAGACTATTAAGCTCATTAAGTTATAAGTAAATATCCCTAATTATATCTTTACGCTTCCCTTTTCTTACTTAAATACAGAAATCGAATAAAAATTTTAAATAGCTGAAAATTACTTAACTTGTGATTCTGTATAAAGATTCACACATCAAACAATTTTTAAAAAACGAATGTAGAGAATCCCACACTAGGGTTTGGAGAAGGTAAAATGTAGGCATGGAATTACTCTAATCCAAGGGGTAGAGATGTTTCCGTGATAAGAAAACACCAAAACTTCAAATTGATGGACCACTTTGCAACTAAAACAGTTAATGGTGTAACATACAATGACCCGATGACACGCATACACATTGACATGTTTATAAGCCGGTTTGAATCAGATAGGACCCTTATGTGGCACCCCAACTGCTCCCGAAAGATAGTTCAAATGGATCAGACCAAATCAATCCCCTACGACGACACAATCATCACATGATGCAAACCGTTATCATACGCATGTCTGCTTGCCTAACAATACACCTACATTTCCCTCAAATTTTGTCTTATCACATTTATTACCATCACAATGTGAATATAAGAGATAACATTTAATATTCTATTTATACTTTACATTTACGTCGTTCAGTTACAAACATTAATTAATCGTCAGGGTTAATCTTGAAGCCTGTTCACATGCATGTTAGAAGGTGCATTTCTTTTGTTATAAGTGATATCAGATTTTTCGACATAACTACTATCCGGATTCACATCCATCGCTCTCGATGTACCAATCGAAAGCAAGCTTTGGTATCATCAATATCACTTATGGGCAGGTAACATGGAAGGGGTTCTTTTCATCCTTTTATTTCAGTGTGGATGGTCCCAAAATGCAACATTATTGCAACTTTACATCAAAAAAGAAAATAATTGCTCATTCAAAAAATAATAATTTTATATAAGAAATTATGTAGTTTAATTTTCTTAGTAAGATTTGAATTTGAATTTGAATTTCTTGATTATTTCAGGAAAATTTTAGAAAAAACCAACAAACTTTCTCGTTTAAAATGATAAAGTTTTGGAATTTGGAATTTTTTCTTAAATGAAAAAATTGTTGAACTTTCTCATTATGATTTATTTATAATCCCCCGAATCCTTTTCTTTTAATATATAGATCATCAAACTTTTAGAAATTGGTTAAATACATCATATTAACCCAAAAAAGTTACCAATAACGGCTAATCTATACTATATTATAAAGATGACATAAAAAACTCTTAAAAACAAGTCTTAAAGCTTAATGTACAGTTATTTAATGCTAATTACTTAAAAAACAACCATTAAAGCTGTATGTACTACACTTAATGTTATTTATTAATTTTCAATCATTATCTCTAACCATTTTAACTCTCCTAAAATCATTTCCCACTTTAACTCCCCTAAAATAACTCTCAGCATAATTAAATATAGAATAAAAATCAAATTTTAAATATAAAAATATAAAATATAATTAAAAAAATCTAACAGAATATTTTATAAAAAAAATTATATTATTAAACCAAAATAAATTACATTATATTATTAAATCTAAATTAAACAAATTTATATAAAAAATCATTATCAATCTCTCACAACCAACCAAAATCGTAATGTAAATCGACAAAAAATAGAAAAAATAAAATGAAACGTTAAAATCGTGATGTATTTAGCAGCATTGTGCGAGTACACTTCTAGTAAGATTTTAAAGTAACAAAAAAAACTTAAATAAGTTTTACCGTTCACAAACCCTATGTTATTCAAACCTCTCGCCGCCCTTGTCACCCCATCGTCATCCTTCTTTATCAACGTCCATCACCGTCGTTGAACCTTGTCATCAATCTCTTTCATTTTTCAATTCTCCCTCTTTTTTGATCTGTCTATACGTGTTCCATTAAATTGTCGTAAAAGAGGGATATTTAAGGAAAAAACAAATAAAAAAGAGGGAGATCGATAGCAGGGGCAAGGACGACGATGGACAGTATGAAGAACGGATAATGGTGTGGTGGCGACGGGGAATGATGTTTTTTTTAAAAGGTATCCTGGGCCTATGACCCAGACGGGGAATGATGTTGTTGGATGGGATGGGTTCGAATGGTGTAAAGTTTGAAAACGATAAAATTGATTTAGTTAAATTTTTTACTTTAAAACCTTCCTAAATGGTACATATAGCTTTTTGGGATAAAAAGATGTTAGATAACCAATCTTTAAAAGTTCGACGATTATTTATTCAAAAAATTCATGTAAATGAGAAAGTTTAATGGTTTATTCATTTAAAAAAAAAAGTTCATTGACTTAAATATTCAAAATGAGAAAATTTTAGGTTTGTTCATTTAAACAAAAGTTCAGGAACTTAATCATTCAAAATATTGAAAAGTTCGTTAATGTTTTTCTGGACTTTTCCCATTATTTTATCAAGAAGGAGTTAAATAGAAATCGACATTCAATTTGTTTGTGGTCATCTAGTCATCAATGTGGATTGGGTTTCTTACCGACACATTTTTTTTAAACCAACCATCTATAAGCCGTTGTGTACTAAATTTGTCTTTCACATAAGACTTTTTATGGTAGGGCGATATAAGCCAGTTTGGAGGTTGACGGTTATAAACCTTTTTGCACAAATATTGAAAAAAAAAATGATCATAATACCCCAAAAATGTTTAGGGCTCATAATACCTTAATCAAAATTTAAAATTGAAAGTTAAATTCCACAAAACTTAAGAGGTTGTTTGTTCAAACATGGGAATGAAAATGAACATGACAGAAAATGAGTTTTTATTCCTCCAATTAGGGGTGCTTAAATTTCCGATCAACCCGGCCAACCCAACCCGAAAAAACGAAAAAAATCTCAAACTGAGGTAACCCGATACATAATCAATACAATTTTTGTCCAAACCACATCTATTGGGTTGGAAGTGGTTTGAGCCCAAAGTAAACCAACCAACCCGTCAATCCGACCAAAACTTGTACGTTTTTACTATTTTTAATGGTTTTAGACTTTTAGCGGCGCTTCTTTCTATCAATTCTCAAATCTTCCTATCTTACCCGTAATTTAGATCTGTCTATGAGACCACGCCAATTAAAATCGTACGAATCTAACATTCATGTCTTAAAAATCTTCAATATCGATAAAATGAAGAGGCAAAAAATACTATTCTCTTCTCATATTAGTCTTATTTTTTATATTTCCATTTTGATTTTAGTTTTTTTAAACGGAATCACTTAGTTAAATTGTAAAATGATGTATTAAAGTTTCAACCCGACCAACCCGATTAACCCAACCCAACCCGCACGGTTTGGGTTGGGTTGGATTGCACTTTTGATTAGGATGGGTTGAATTGAGATTTTTCAAACCGCAAACATTGGGTTGGGTTGTTCAAGTGCCTTCAATCCGGCCAACCCAACTCGTGAGCACCCCAACCTCCAATTTAACGTGAAACAAAATTTTTAGGCATGTAGGAGAATGAACTCATTATATTATATAAAACCAAACCCTTTCTTTTATATTCAATCTCATTAATGATTGTTTAATACCTTTAACCAAACACCCCTTATATTGTACAACAAAATCGTTAGTCCTCAACTCACAACCAACGAACGTGATTTTTCAACCGAGGTTGCTCTAGTGATCCCAACCTTTCTCCATCCGATCACCACCTTCGGCTTTCCAGAAGACCTGCTATTCCCACCAATGAAGTTGGTGTTCGTTGTTGCTTTTGAAGTGTATAATATTTATATACATACTTCTCATGTTTGGTGATGTTTGAACCCTTTAACATCTTGGGATGTTGGTTATATCGGTAGCTCATATACCATTGGATTAATGACTCTTTGGTGAAGTTGTTGTTGCTTATCTGCAACTGCGATGGAACGAATGACGGTTGCACGATTATCGGATGTCAGGGGTTGTAGCTACTAACCAACAACGACAAAGCTCCGAAGCAAATATTTGATCATGAAATATGAATAAAAAAATTCTTATTCAACTATAATCAAATCAAATATTGTTTTCAAAAAATTTAAATATAGATAATGAAACTCCCTGATGACGAAACCCTAGGAGAACAGTCGACTCAAACTATCATCTATGTACGATTCATACTAGATTTTGACCCGACTGAATAAATTGCGTTTTTAATTGATTAACTTTTAAAAACATAAATATTTTTATCCCAATTTTTTTACAAGAATATTATGAGTTTTGTAAGGCTTAGAATAAACTACATAAAAATATCGGTTTTTTGCAAATAAAATGTTTTTTCTGAAATTTTTGAAAATAAATAATAGTAGTAAAACATATAATAATTACAAAAAACTTGAATTATTGGTTGCACGTGTGTTTCGAATGGAGCAAATTCGATGTGCAACAATTTGGAATGGGGTCACATACGAATTCTCAATTATTCTGTTTCCCACCTACAAAAGTGAAAATTCTTTTTAAAAGACGATTTTACCCCTTGAATATATTACTATTTATATCAATATAAAATCGGGTTTTTGAGAAATACTAGTAATAAATGTAACGGTAATTTTTCCCCATGTTATTGACAAAACTTTACTCATTAATTAGAAACATTTTTACATATAAAATTTGAATTTATGACATCTTGTTTATTATGAAAAATATCAACTCCTTGAATTATCTAAAGCTTGAAAAAAATCTATAAATTTAAAAAAGTATATATATTAAGATACTTAAATCAGTTACCGTGAGATTAGTCGAGATACAAACTAGCTTACTCAGATACTAACAGTTACCGAAAAAGAAATAGATGTGGAAGGTGTATTTCATCTCAATCATGAGTATGGTGCATGTTCAGGAGGCATAAAGATGTGACCTTCCATACCGATAGATCTTTTGGTATCTGTTGTCTCGTACTTCAAAGAGAATTAATAAGTTTGTGATCCCTCAGGTTTTCCATTTGGATAGTGGTATTGAGTCATGTTTTTTTTTTTCTAATGAAACATTTTGGATGGTTTTCCATTAAAACTCGTATAGATAAAACTGCGTGTGTAGATTGGAAAGGTTTTTTTTTCATAGATGGAAGTGTATTATGTAATTGTGAGTGACTAGGCATGGTGATTTGCCCCGCTCTGTTGGTTCACCCGGTTCACCCGCCCCGTTCGGGGCCGGGAATCCCCAAGATGTTGAAAACCAGGGTCGGGGCCAGGTAATGTATTCCCCATCCCGCCCCGTCTCGTATGTATATATATCAATAAAAAATATAATTTTTTTATATGAGTTATATAATATATGATATTTTTCAACTAATTTTAAATATTTTTTTGTTGAACCGGGGATGGAACAGGATAGGCCCAACAAAAACCGGGGCGGGGACTCGATTCCCCTTACCCGCCAGGGACCGAGGCCGGGGATAGGGTAGTGAAGCCGGGGTCGGGGATTGCATTCTCCGCCCCCATCCCCCGCCCCGTTGCTATGCCTATGAGTGACAAGTTTGAGAAAGAAAAAAAAACTTGACTTTATGTATAAAGCTCTCCCTAAAAGCTTACTAAATAAGTCACTTTCTATATCATTAAAGTCTTTAGCCCACTATCAAACAATTATGTATAACTAACTGAATAAAGTATGAGTATAGACTAAACTTATTAAATTACTAACAAATGGACTTTCAATCAGAATAAAATATAGATCCCAAACATTTACTTTTAGAATATTTGTATCATTATATCCTTTTATATCAAGTGAAACATTAAAGATCAAAAACTACATCATTTTATTATTGATTTTATTGTATAATGATGACATCATTTTGCTAAAATTTATGCATACCACTAAAAGCAGAGTACCTCATGTCAGGGATTTTATTTGTTTGTTTTCAAGATATTTAAAATTGTATTTTACTATTTTGTCTATCAAGAATCCAATGAATTACTCGATTGGATACCATGTAACTGCATCTTTGAATTAAATTTTCTTTATTAAATAAAACTTTAAAATCAGAATGTATTTTATTTTATAAAAAGTATTTAAAATGCCCAGTTTATTGTCACAAATAATTACCAATAAATAAAAATTAAATCTTGAAAAAATAATTATTAACCCGTGTACAAACATATAATTGTTAGATATAGGAGGATTGATTAAGTTTTCAATTCACTTTATAGCCATCTTTTTAATTTATTAACAGATTTAGACAGAAATTACGTAAGTGACATTATACAAGTTATGTAATCTACTTTTCAGATTAAAAATGAGGAAAAATAGGCATTAAGTAAAAGTTATGTAAGTGAATATGAGAGTACATGAAGGCATTACACAAGTAGTACTTGCGTAATGCCAAATTTTCCTTATTATTTTAATTTGAAAAGTGGATTACGCAAGTTGCATAATGTCACTTGCGTAACTTTCAGCCTAATTCGTCAATAAGTTCAAAATGTAACTATAAAGTGAATTGGTAGGTTCAAAATAGTCAATTTCCCAATTAAATATACCTATGTTACACAAACATTCATGATAATGTAGGAGCTTTTTTATAATTTGTACAAGTGAGCAATGCAATGGGAAAAGGAAAAGCACCACACAAACACAATAACATATATGCATATATAAGATATATTTATATACACACACATAAAGATTTTATTTATAATAAATAAAAAAGAGGGTAAATTTGTCTTTTATTAAACAGTCTCACTTTGTTTCATCTATGAATTATTTCATCTGGTACAACATCGTCCCAAGTCTATGTCTTGTTAAACATGGAACAAATTTTTTAAACAGTTTCTTCTTACGCTTCTTACCTTTTAACTCTTATCTCACACACCTTCATCTATATACATATTAGAACATTATTTATAAATGCTTTTGACAAAATCATTTAAATATCTTATCTATAATTCATTATATAATAAAAACATTAAAGATATTTTGTCCCAGCTTTCTCTAATTTATTTTAAGGATCCCTCTATTATACACACATTATGATAGTTAAACATTATGTATAGTTGAACTAAATTTATGAAATTCGAGCTAATGCAACTTTTACAAAAGCTGTTCGTGACACTTTATATGTTATAATAATTCTAATAAAGTAGTACAAAATTCAACCATTTCGATCAATTAATGTCTCAAATAATCGCCATTGATACTGTTACACAGAGACTCCAGACTTCCTAAGACTACAAACTCTTTTGCGATGACTCCGCCCTTGTTTATGTTGTTCCCACTCATACGCCCCTCTAAGCACCTTATTCCCACATGCCTACAAGATAAATTTTATAATCATGTCACCAATAAAACCAAACAAACCTAGGATCTCAGGGTTAAGATGTATGCAGACTTTACCTATGTCTCGAGAGACAAAGTGGTTGTTTCCAACAAGACTCGTGTTTTTTTTTTTTTTTTTTTTGGGGGGGGGGGGGGGGGGAAGAATAAACATAACTAAAATGCACAAATATAGGCCTCATATAAGCAAAAAAAAATGGGTTTTTTAGAACAGAGTTATATAAGAATGCAAAGGGCTTATCGAGCTAAAAAAACACACACACAAAAGAAACTCCTTATTTTCTAACAAAAGAAAGCAGCAACCTTTCTGAAGACTCTTGACTCATGTAAACTATAGAGTTATCAAATTATTTATCAAGTTCAAAGATATTATTACCAAATTTCTAGTTGAAAAGTAGCATCTATCATCTCTTCGACTGTCAAAGTCGTGGGAAGGGGTGGGGGATGGAAGGACTATAAACAGCTCAATAAATATGTTAAACACGGCATCATAGAACTAACCTTGCATATGTGCTGTGTCCACAAATCCCGATCTATCAATTTTGATCCTGTGGTATCATTTTGTGCCTCGAAATCATGCAACGAATGTGTATTCTTATCAAAATAAGATTTGATAATCTGGATTGAAGGTTCAACCACATTGACAGTCCATGACTCTTCGGATAAACCTGAAAATAAGGGAAACCAAATACGATTGAGATGAAGAGGTGTTCCTAGCTACTTCATATACTAGAACAAAAGTGGCTTTTTAGGATGCCAAATATGTCTAAATGTCCTATTAGACTGCTATATAGGACTTAAGTTTAGAGGACCAAACAATTGTGCGTCCTATGCAAAGGTATTATAATAAGTGAATAGGACGCTTTGGACGTCCCGACAAGTTTTTAATAACAATTTCGAAATAAAGTGGTCCTATTAATCTTTTTATACGAAATGTCATGTAAAAAAAAGTTAATAAGGTGCTTTATTTCAAAAGTATCCTAAAAAACTTGTTACCGATGCCAAAATACGTCATAATATGATAACATCCTATTGTAACACCTTTATATAACAAAACCTATATTGTAACACCTTTATAATGGACACACAAATCTTTGATTTTATAAACCTAAGACTTTAATACAGTCTATTAGAATATTTAGACATCTTTAGCGTTCTATAAAGCCGATTTTGTTGTAGTGCAGGGTCCCATGAAAAATGAAAGACTTCCGTTTTTAGGAAAGATTCCAGGTTAAAAAAAATTATATATTTGTGCACTATCATCATTACAAATAAGTTGACGATGTCGATTTGGGTCCATAGAATTTCTTTAATTCTGTTTATTTTTAGGAGCATTTTAATTTTTTGGCAAATGATCAAAGAATTCATTTAAACCACATGCAATGGAGGCAGTACTGTTTACCTATACCATAGACTACAACCGAACTTAGGGAGAGAACTGAAAGACATACATGAGAGACATTCTGTTGCATCAACATAATGTATCTTCCACCCGAACAATGTCTGCAGCCGAACAAGCCTTCTTTTCTGGGCAATAATAGAATTAGAAGTTCTAAATCGTTCCAAATTATTATAAGTCGGAAGGAGAAAATATGTAAATTTGAATATATAAACCTACAACTAATAAATTAATAAATGGGGCAGCTTAAAGATTATTTACCTGACGACGAACAAGTCTTCTGGTATTCAACTTAACTTTCTCAATGGCATCTCGAAGAAGCTGTTTCAGTGGGTTCGCACCAGATGTACTCAAAATTGCATGCATGTTTTCTTTTAACTTCTCAACATATTTAACTGCTGACACTTGGTCAACAATACCATCTTCCGTGCCACTTTGACCTTCGGAAAGATAAGCTTTAAAGAAATTCTCAAACTCCCTAACACCAATGGCTTGCCGTAAGCCTCTAGTATAATCCGCATCGGGGTTGAAAATATCATAAACTTCCTGAAGCAAACCTGAATCGACCATCTGATCTACCCTCTGCTCCACATATTTGTCTATAACAGGGAGAGAAGCGTCCACACATATAAAACAACAGTTGTATCTCAAATTATCTGCATTGCCCCAGTTCTGCTCTGCCACATGAATGATTATTACTCAGTGAAGTAGATAAGATATTTCATACAATATATTGGGGATTTTCAAGTTCGATAAAGGAACTCAACCAGTTCACATTATTCATGGTGCATTTTGGATTAGCAGTGCCAACCTCCATGGTCTTCTCCTGAAGATATTTGCTAGGAAGGACACCAGAGCAAGCATATAAATGAAGGTATTGACTTATCTGCAGAAGTTAATTGACAATTGGTACATCAAATTGCATAATTGAAGACTTGTTTGTGAATATCACTCATACAGAGAATGTAAGCAAGAGTTTTGGAAAATCCTGCACTGTACACAACAAATATTGCAGCAGATATATAGATGGAAGGGATTCAGAAGCCGGGCGTCTGCAAGGACACAACCTCTCTATTCCTTGGGGTAGAAGAAACGTCTACATCCTACCTCACTAAACCCTACTTTCGAGTGGAATATACCGGGTACATTTGGTTTATATATAGATGAAAGGGAACTAGGGAAGTATCACATCCAACCACATAATTACAAACATTGGACAAATTCTTCTCTCAAGAGTCAAGATTGACCACTACTGCAAATCCATTTACCAGGTGCCCAGTAGATGATGTGTTTTAACTGGGCAGATATAGATTTTTCCTTTTTATAAAAGGGCGGATATAGATTTATGACCAATTATTTAAGGCAACTAACACCGTAAGATCATGCTAGCAAAGGTTTACACATTTACATGCTCATCGCACACATTAACTCTTGTGCATTGTAAATTATAATCACAATTAATTATCTTGAAAAAATTGAAACAAAAAGTTACAAGTCAGGGACTTTTCCAGGACAAATGACTTATATTTCATTTTTGGTTGAAGAGTGTTGGTTTTGGGGGTATAATTTCGCATGGTATCTGATTCTAGCATATTTCATGACAGGATTTAGGTGAAACAATGTTAACCCGTTATCTGGCTTACTTGTAGAAAATGCAACCATGTCTCTCCAAATGCATGGGCATCCCATGCAATGCTTAGCCACACAGTAGACAGTTGCATAGAAGTTTCTCGACATCTTACAAGTTGATCCACAATACACTTCTGATGACCAAACCCCAACTTAATTCAGAAGAGCACCAACGCCCTCTTCTACAAATAGAGCAACAATTTTGAATAAATGGACACACTTACCTTTCTATGGTCATTTGGATGAATTCTATTTGCCGCAACTGGATCAAGATCCTTCAGACTATCATAACTATAACTAAAATTTTCCTGCTCCGGCATAAGTGCAATATGGTGTTGTTTATCTCCTATTCACAAAAAAGAGTTGCTCAGCAATTTCATGTCTACCTGTTAAAAATGAGCATAAGAATTTGAAGTAGAAAAAATGTTGTTTACTACTTTACCATAAGTTTCATCTAAGCAGCTTTCATCTGTATCTCCAAGTGAATCATCCAAAAGAAAATGACTGACAAGTGCCTGAAAACAGCAAGAAGAACAAGGAAGAAAACTACACATTACAGTAAATCAAAGATTGAGTATCTATAAGCTTTAGATAAGATGAAGTGTTCGAAAAGCTAGCTTGACCATCAAAATTTCTTCATCTCCAAGATAAATGGTCTGATGCTTGTGGTTGTATTACCTCTATTGCATTTGAACAAGTATTATTAGCAATAAATTATTGGAAGAGGAATAACATTAGGGAAATGTGGCATGTTTCTTTATTAGTCTGTGCCTAAACTATTAACAAGCTGGTTTGAGGCCATCATTTATTTCCCTTCCGCACGTCGTGTATATACCTCAAGCATTCTCGTTCTTCTCTTCATTACTCTTCCTCCCTCGGTTCACATTTCAGCAGAGTGAGGCTCCAAACAAATTTGTATTACTATAAATAATTTTTTGTCATGACCCATTTTATCCCCCCCAGGACCCAAGTTCTCAATTTGCACTTACATCCTATACCGATAATTCATGTCATAACGTAAACAGGGTATGCACTTCAAATCAGATATAGAAAGTTAGAAACAATAACATTTACTCGTTATTAGATTTGACTTCAAGCAACATACTCAAACAGGAGCTGTTTAGAACCTCAAACCTTATATAAAAAGGAAAGAGTATTCAGTGTTGCACTCCTTCATATTCATTGTTGCATGGTAATAAGGCAACCACAGAATAAATTTCTTTTTCATCTTCCCTTATCATCTCTCACAAAATTGCCCCAACTAGTTTGAGGTAAATGTTTCACTGACTGAGTCCATTTCTCTATCACCAACTTATCAAATCACATAGAAGTTCCTCAATACATCATGCACTGTCTATAAGTTTATAAAAAGGCTTAAAAACAAGTAAATGACCACATGGCCAGGTTAAAAGGCTGGGACATTGCAAATTAAAGAACCTATCGTGACACATATAATAAATAATATTTACCTGAATATAATAATTTGTGCCTCCAACAATGACTGGCAAGTGATTCCTGGATGTTATATCATTGATAAGCTGAAAAGCATATATGAATCTTTTTAGATAATAAAGAATGTTGTAGCTATGAGCACTGCAATCATGCTGATTCATGTGGTAATCCAAGTATTATAGATCACGTATGCTTTAAATCATCTGTCAGTGATCAAAACAGGTGCAGTTCTCAACCAAAGTGTAAGAACCTATCAAAATGCTGAATTGGCTGGCTACCAGTTGACCACTATGCATTACCAAAAGTACTTTCTTACGATCACAAAGATGTAAAGGCTGAAACATGAGTACGCTCTTTGCACATGAAAACCACTAGGTCATTCAAATCAAGTGCATACAAATTTCAAGCCAATACAGCAAAACAAACATAAAAATCTCAATTAAGCCGCTGAATTGACAGTCCTCGTTTAAATTTAATCAACAGACACATGATTTATGTGTATATACAGAGGGAAAGAACTCACCGGAATCGCATAATCCCTAAAATCTTTTGCAGTGAACTCGACCATAGGGCTGATCGTACCCAATAGATGGTGTGGCACTCCTACATAGGCAGAGAATCACAGATGAATAATGATAGTACGGATTTTTCATCAAATTGCATTCATCTAACAAATCAATCGAACCTCTCTGATCGTGAAGTGGAACTTTATTAGTGAGAACATCCAATCCTTGATACACCTATTCAAAAATTCACGAGACAATTAATTCATTAGTTAATACAATACATATATGTATGTTTGTGTACAAACCTGCATGGAATCGGCGTTGATGATTTCAATAGGAAATTGTGAAGCTAGGTCAATGGCGAGACGAGATTTCCCCGAACCAGTTGCTCCCATTATCACCACTAATTTTGGCTTGGAGTTCGCAATTCTAGAACTTTTTTCTTTCTCTTTCGGAACTCCATTAGGGTTTCTGAGACTGTCACTCTCCATCTCTCCTTCCATCTCTTCTCCGATGCGGCAGCCGGAGATAAAAGGATTAGAAAGGCAAAGGGGTTAAAAATGAGATTTTTAGGTATATAACCTTGAGATTTTAATTAAATCAAATGACCTTCTATTGGTATAAATCCATTTTTTCTTGAATAGGGCAGTAGGCCATGCATTTAATTAAAAACTAATTTAAGGTCATTTTCCTAAATGTCCCGGTTAAAAATGCCCCTGTAGTTTAACTTTATTACTCTCAAGTCCCTACATTTCAAAAACATTCCATAATCACTCCTTATACGTAATATAAGGGGAAAAGGGTTCTGGTAAAAAGTGTTATCAACCGTTGGATGACAAATGGATGTGTGTTAAGATCAGATGCACCGGATCAATTTATTTTTAAGCCGGATGAGAAATTGATGCATATTAAGATTAAATGCACCGGATCAATTCCTTTTTAAACTGTAATTCATGTGAAGGATGCACCAGATAAGATGTACCGGACCAATTCACTCGAACTTAATAGCCATGCTCAAGCTCAACTCGAAAACTCTTGTATAATAAAAACTAAACTCGACTCGAACTTGATAACAATTTTCAATGGATAATAAATTTATCTTTGTATTTCTAATTTTCTATTAAGATAAGTGGGATTCAGAGGTGGCCAAATGTCGGACACAGGTCGGGCTCGGGCCAATGACCAATTGGCCCGAAACAGTAACCCTCTTAACCGGTTAAGGCCTAACCGGTCCCGGGTCGGTCACGGTTTAGGGTAAAATCTCGGGTAAACGGGTAAGGTTATGTGTAACTGGTTAAGGGTAACCGGTCCCGGTTCTGTTACGGGCCGAGTCCAAAACCGGTTAAGGCTTATTTATTTTTTTAAATAAAAATTTTAAACTATAATTAATTACATCAATTAATAAACTTTACAAAATAAATTTGGGTCACTCAAATACACTTTAAAAATACGCTTTATTTATACATTTGAATTAATTACATCAATTATAAAAAAAAGTACACATATTAAAGATTCGTATTCGCCTCATCCCATGGATTGTATTGAAGAGTCCCGTACTTTTCAAGTCGATTAAGATCCGTTGGATCATTGAGGTCGTCCATGTAGTATTCTTCATCATCATTGTAATGTGAGACGCCGTCGGCACCACCAGCATCATCGTCGGTTGTGGTTGGTACACAACTTATTTATAGTGTTTTTTGGGGGTTAGGAGGCAAAAAAACGGCAACATTATAAAAAAAGGGTAACTTAACGGCTATATACAGTTACTATTTTTTGAAAAAAATCGGATCGGAGCGGACCCTTAACCGGTCACGTGCTGGATCGGGTTGGGCCGCCGGATCGTTCCAAAAATGTAATCGGTTATGAATTTCAGGCTCTTAACCAGTTAAGGTGGGTCCCGGACCAGATCGATCAAGAGTCAGATCGGTCCCCGGTTAACCGATCGGGTAGGATCGGACCGGGCCCACTTGGCCAACCCCCCAAAAAAGCCCAAACTACGAAGCCCACTAAACGAAGCCCAAATCAGCACCCCCAATTCTGCCGCTGCCTAGATTATTTCATTCGATCGATCCGTCGTCCCCTGCATCTTCCGTGGTTTCTAGGTTTAAGATTCTCCGTTTCTGCTTTTGCCCGAATACCTTCACTTTATCATCGCTCAGGTAAGTCTATTCTGCTCGATTTGATTCATTTGTCAATTGCATCGTAGTAATTTAATCTAATTTATAGGTTTATTGTTTATAGGGTTAGATCGTAATAAGTCTATAGTTATGCAGCGTCTTATATTCCTTTGTCAATTGCATCGTAGTAATTTAATCTGATTTATAGGTTTATTGTTTGTAGGGTTAGATCGTAATAAGTCTATAGTTATGCAGCGTCTTGTTTCAATTGTTCTACACGTTCCACTGGATTAATGTTTCCGAGCTTTATTTTATGGTCAAATTGCATCTCAATCTGTATCGCATGTTTCTCGATCTGTATACTGTATTTGGATTTCGGAAATTTCTGTTTAGATATAAGAGTCTTGTTTGAATTGTGAGATGGAATTGAAATTTGTGAGCGTGATGAGTTACAAGGTATTATCGAGCTTTAGTTGGAAATGGGTCGCCAGATGTTATTGAGCTAAAATTAAAAAAAAAAGTGAAATAAAATTGATGATATTGTTTGTATTATGGTGTGACATTGTTAATTTAATTCATTTATGAAGGGTTTGATGTTTGTCCCAATTATGATTGATTGGGTATGAGACTGTGAGTTAGATTCATTGACTCAGCCGATGTTACAATACACGATGTATTTTAAGCATGAGCATAGATAGATGCTCTTATGAAAATCTGGGCAGCATCAATCATTGATGTCCATTTATGTTAATGTGTATGTGCATTTTTTTTTTCTTCAGAAAGCTTTAGTTTATAGTAATGCCTCTGATTCAAATAAAGTGGCTTTGCTTGTTCGTTGAATCCATATTATGAGATATATGTTTTCTTATTAGCTCTTTAGTCCATAATTGTAGTCCACTATGCAAAAGATAATTAAGTTTACAACTGTCATTAAGTTTACTAATTAGGGTTAATCTCCCTAGAACTGAAAATTCAAGAAGAAGGCCGTAGTGAAAATCAGGTGATAACGTCGTCCTGTCGGTAAGGTTATAAATACTCTTTCTCCCAATTGGGTATAATGTACAAGCATCGAAACGTGAACTAAGTGGCTCAAAATCTGTATTCCAGAATGTACAAGCATCAAAATGTGAACCAAGGTTTAAAAAAACGGAAACGAGCCTCGAGGCGTTTTTTTAATTGGTACGCGAGGCGTAAGCCTCAAAAAAATAAAACAAAAAAAAATCATAAATTCACAACACTTAAGAAAAAACATAATTTTATATTTCCATACCAAAATAACCAAACCATAGAATCCATAATTCAATAATACTACTAACTATAAGTCTTAAAGCTTCAACTTAATACTTAAAAGTTCTAATCATAAGTTCATGAAACATTACTGCTGCCGCCGGAGTACTGCCGCCGGAGTACTGTTGTCGGAGTCCCTTTGTTTCTTGGAGAAAAAGTAGAGAGGGAGAGTGAAGAAGAAAAAGTAGAGAGGGAGAATGCAAATCGGTTATGTTAAAAGAGAGGGAGAATGAAAAGGTACTTACACCTTTCTTCTTGATAGGGATAGAGAGAGCTTAAATAGGTAAGTTCTTTAAGTTTAAATATTAATAAAGGACAAAAAAAAGTCAAAATAAAGGACAAACACCATTTTTTTAAATATGGACATAAAGGACAAAGATATGAAAGGATCAGACAAAAAAAATCTACTTTTCCTTTGCCAAAAAAAATAAAAAACTCTACTTTTCCTTTGCCAAACTCATATGTACGCCTCACCACCGCCTCGCCACACCGCCTCAAAAGAAAGGCGTAGGTGCTGTTCTAGGGGTGTGAGGCGGTGCCTCAGGCACGTTTTTTGGCGTCCGCCTCAACCGTTTTTTTAAACCATGAATTGTGAACTAAGTGGCTCAAAATATGTATTCCAGTTCTAGAAATGCATCCCTTTCTCAGGGACAATCTGATCTCACGTCCTCTATGAGTGAAGAATTAATTCTGTTCATGTCATTTAATTGGATGTGTGTTTAATTTGCAATAGATAGGACCAACTGTTGTTTTTTTTTATTCATTTTCATCAAGGATGCTTCCTTAAACCATACAAGAACAGTTACTCTTAAACTGGAAGATCGACCATTATTCATTTTTTAGGAACCCAGGATTCATTTTAATTGCTGTCAATGTCTTTGTATCTTTTGAGGTGACATTAACTTGGACTTTTGTCGAGTTGTTAGAGATTTGATTTGTGTTAGTGTTCCTTATTTTATAACATGTTGTACCATCTTCCTGTAGTTGCTATTGTAGAACCGAAAGGCCATTAAACCAGACCAACCGACCTAGTATATCCAACTCGACATTCAATGTAGGATCCGGGGGGGGGGGGGGGATGCAGACCTGTTATCTACCGGGTCGAGCGGGTGTTTCAAAAGGCCCAATTGGTTTAAAAACAAGGCATAATATCCAGAAGCATGTCCCCCATCTTTATATGTCTTTTTGTATTTTATTTACTTTCTTATCTGTCATCTGTATAACAAACATGAAAATCTTGAATTCTTGATATTGAGATTAAATTTGGTTTAAATCTATCTCTTTCTTTTAGTCATTTGTAGAAATTAATTGTTGATTGGTGATGCACAACAAACATTAGGATTCATAATGCATCAGCTATCGACTGCTTAAATTCATACTGTTGGTTCATAATTAATTGTTGATTATAGTGCAAGATGTTAGTTGTGAGTTGTGACCAGTTGTACTCTACGTTAGAAGTGATTTGTTCTTTGTGATATTTAAACATATATATTTCATCGTTTCACATAGATATTTGATAGTGTAAAAAGTGAAATCGGTTTGAACACTTTTACTAATGAAAATTGGTACTTCTTTTATCGATTTAGAACTCATGACTCTTAACTATTGTATGTTACGTGTTACATGTAACATGATACATGTCACTATTATCATCTATGTTGCTTTTAAATTTGTTAAAGCTTTAGGGCCTATTTGTTTTTTATTAATCAAGTGGTGTCCAGATAAATTATTTGTTTGGAGCAAGTGCTAAATGCCCAAATGTTGTTTCTTTTGTATGCTTAATGAACAATCGAAATGACAGAAAGTTGTCCTTTTTTAACATTATGTCTGGAGCAAGTGCCGAATGAAGAAATGACTGTTTGTTTGATAAACGTGTTGGATGAAAATTCTAAATGACAAAAAATAGTCAATCTATGAATATTTAAACTTAAATAATTTGATATAAAAAAGGATCTAAATGCAAAAATAATATTACAAAATTATTAATAACTTGAAATATGATCATAAAACAAGATCTATCGATAATTGAATATAATAGTTTGAGCAATACGCTTCCCCTACTCTCATGAATACCCTAATGTAGAGCAGAGATGATACAAAAGCGTAATGGACAAAAGAAGTGTTGTTTTGATGCAGTATTACTTGTTTCACAAGCTAGAGCCCAATAATCTAACACCTGAAAAATCCGATATTTTTCCACCTAGGTTTTGACTTAATAGCTTTACAAATCTCGTTCACGACCTCACTCGAATGTCGGGATTTGTCCTGATTGTAATCACACCAACCATCATTTCTATTGTTCCTAAATTGCTTGTTAGGGGTTGGATAATTTTGAGGGATCATTGACGGAGTAATTTAGTGAAGGAGGATGGCGATCTTGCCATCAATCAAAAGCGTTCTTCTTGGACAAAATTATCAAAGCTTGCTCCTATAGGGTGCGTTTGGTAACGGGACAGGATTGGATCGGTGAGAGTGGGATAGAGTGGTGAAAAACTGTAGAAGGTTTTAGGGTTTAATTTTACATGGGTAGTTTAGTAGTTTACTCATCTTTCATCTACCTGGTTTTTGTTCCGCTTATGTTGGTGGGAGACACACATGCATTTTTTTCTCCCACTTAGTCCTTTGTCCCAATTCAATATCGTGCCAAATGTGGGACAACTTGTTCTCCTGTCCCATGTACCATATGCACCCGTAGGACACAATATCCTTAAACACATGCATACACACTTCAGTCTTTACGAAAATAGTTGTTCTACTCTTTGGGATAGATGTCAGGTTTGCGCGCATCTCATCCCCGGATCCTACCTTTGTGTGGGATATAGTACTAGGTTGTTTGGTATGGTTAGATGCATTCACACTTTACATGAGAGAAATTTGAAATGTGGTATCTGTAATGCAGGATGTCGGACGAAGCACCTTTTAGACCGAGAGAGCAGCTGATTGAGAAGCAAAGATTGTATCAAAGCATCCACAAACACACTCATCTGAAAGGTCCTATGGACAAGCTCACATCCGTTGCCATCCCTCTAGCTCTCGCTGGTTCTTGCCTGTTTCTCATTGTGAGTTCACCCTACTTTCCGCAAAACAACTTTTGGCATGGCATGTGTGTGACGATGTTCCCTTATAATTGATTTCCATGTTTTATTTTAGGGACGGGGAATCTATAACATGTCTCATGGAATCGGGAAGAAAGAATGAGAATCTGAAGTTTTCCGGATGAAGGCACATAAACAGTTTGAATTCCCTTTCATGTTTAGACTCTCCTGTTGTTCGAGTTTCTGCTTTTATGAACTTTGAATAATTTTCTGGTAGCAGACTTGTTGCTAGCGACATCATTTATTTGTTTGCGACGGGTTGAACTTGAACCGCCGCATTTTGACGTTATACTTTCTGTTATTTTAGCATGAATGTGAATGGTGTAAAACCGTAACGGCTTAGCACGGTTGCAATCTCTTGGGTCAATAGGTTCGATTCCCATCGGCTGCAAAAGGTCTTGCGGCCATGCCAACCCCGATAGAGGGCTTTGCGACATTGAATTTTGACAACCGTTTCAACTCATTTAACTTTGGACGAACAATCCAGTCAATGGATGGTTGAATCAAATCGATTTTATCTATTTATTGTGAACCTATTATCCAACAAATTCAACTAATTATTTCATACATTTCACTTAGAAGTGCTATTCATAAATAAATATTCATTTAAATCTAAAAACCAACATAATTTATAAATCATTAAGAAAAGTACAAGGTAGTTGTACATCAAACTACCAAATACAAATTATACGTAATATATTTATGATTTGGTGGTAATTGCATTAATTATTGGAAGATGATGAACGAGTTCGACTTTATTGGATTTTGAGTTATCATTCAAATTATACCAATCCAATTTAAGATTGAAATTTTGGATTTAATTCAGTACAATTTTGGTCAATCTATTTGTGACTTTTTACACATTTCTACATGGTTACACTCATAAATCTGAAGCTTAATGTCACGGAGTTGTTTTCACAAGCTCGCGTGCGGCCTTAGTTCTCGAACTAAGTCAGCCAAACTACAAGAATAACGAACAATGATGAGCAAACAAGAATGTTAAGGATATTGGGAGAACTCTATGTTTCTATTACTTAAGTTGTAAAAATGTGGAGTGTGGTTTACAAATGAAAGTCTACCCCTATTTATAATACTCTATGGATCTATCTAGAACTTTATCTAGATTATTCTACTACTTATTACAAGGAAAGTTCTAGTTACATAATCCCTTGAAAGATATAGATCCTTCTAGAGTATGTCTGGATCATCTTGGCCTTTGTTTATCCATCCTTGATCCTTCTCCAAGCTTCATCCAATCTCTTGATTGACCCGGAATATTCCGGATTTCCGTAGAACCTTCTAGCGGGACGTCACGTGACATCCTCCCCCACCTAATCTCGTGACGCTCTCGTCTCGTCCTCGTTGTGCCTGAGTTGGGTGTCTTCGATCTCCCTTAATTGTACTCTCTTAGTTCTTTGGGTGCCTCATTGCATCCTTCCTCGAACCTTTTCTTTTTCTTCGTCTTCGCTTAGGACTCTTTCCTTTGCGAATCTTTGCTCCAACATCCAAACTCTTAGATTGTTGAGTATTGTTGCTTCGTTCCAAGGCCCCATGCCTCTTCTCTTCCTTGTGATTACCCTCGAGGTTAAGGCCTCTTGCCTCCTCCACGAGTTGTATGGTCGAAATCGACTTGGCCTTGCGACGTTTGATGGTATTCACCAAACATGTTCGTCCTCCATCTACAATGCACAATGAACGAGAGAAAGGTATGGGAAAGGCTTGTACCTCATCGAAGAAATCCATCCCAAGAACGAGTTGGAAGTCGTCCATCGGGACAACGGTTAGATCCACGGTACCACTCCAACTACCGATCTCGAGCCTCACTCCCTTCGCGACTCCTCGGATAGGTTGAGCCTTCGAGTTGATCGCCTTTATGGATCCGCCTTCCTTCGTAATACGGACTCCAAGTCTATTGGCTTCGTTTTCGGCAATGAAATTGTGGGTGGCACCCGTGTCGACAAGGGCTTGAACATCCGATCCCCTTATCTTCACGTTCACGAATTGTAAGAATGATCTCGACTTTGGTGGTTCCGCTTTTGTCTCAACCGCGTTCAAGAAACTCAAGGAAGCCATTCTCGTGTCTCCTGAGTCCTCGTCGTACTCCTCCATTCGTGCTTCCATGGCATGAAACCCAACCTTCTTCGGACACTCTCGTACTCGATGTGGGCCATCACATAAGAAACACTTCACCGATGATTTCGGTGATCCTTCAATCTCTTTTCCCTTCCACTTCTCCGGATAGGGCTTCTTGACTTCCTAGGTTCTTTTCTCTCCCCCACCTCTTCCTTCGTACTTCTCTTTGTGCTTTGCTTCCTCGTGAAGCTCGGCAATCGACTCGGCTTCCGCGATTGCGCTAGCAAGGTCTCGTACCCCGCGGCCTCGTATCTCCGTCTTCAACCATGGAGAGAGCCCATCCAAAAAGTAGAACAAGGCATCGTCATCCGAAAGATCGGGGATCTCAAGTGTGAGGCTAGTGAACTCTTTCACGTAGTCACGGATCGATCCCGATTGTTTTAGTCTCCAGAGTCGACTCTTTGCCTCATGGATGGCTTCTCTGGGTAGAATTGTCTCTTGAATTCGGAAATAAACTCATTATAAGTTTACATAGTACACGTACCTCTCTCTATGTCTCCATGTCACCTATGCCACCATAAAGTTGCGGTGTCCTTCAAGTACATCGTGGTGGTGTGAATCTTTGTGGCGTCGTCCTCGATTCCCATAGCCTCAAGATATCTTGTGACTTCCCAAAGAAAATAATCGATCACTCTAGCTTCTCTCTTGCCATCAAAGGTTGTAGGCTTTGGAATTTCGACCCTTGGTGTAGGTGCACTAATGTCTACCCCATTCGCTACGGCTCACTTGCAAACTCCCATGTCGGTCCGAACTTCTTCAAGTTGGTCGCGAGTGATGGCCTGCTCTATTTCCACCCTCTCGACTTGTGCACACAAGGTAGTTAGCTCATTCCGAATGATGTCTCGAAGATCCTCAACTTCTTGGCGAAACACCAACTTCAAGATATCAAGGGTGGCCTTGACATCCTCTCGAACTTCCGAGTCTTCCGCTTCCAAGACTCCAAGTTGTTGCTGGACATCTTCAAGGTGATGATCAAGATCATCGATCCTTACCTTCAAATCTCCGGTGGACTTCTCCACATCAACGACTCTAGCATTCAGGCTGGCCATCAACTCATTTGATTGCACCTGACTCCTGCTTCGAGTCTTGACTCCTTCAAGACGAGACTCTTCCCGTCCTCGAGTTTCCTCCTCAACCGTAACATCCAACTCTACGTTGTTTGCCATCGCCTCGAACCTTTGCTCTGATACCACTTGTCACGGAGTTGTCTTCACAAGCTCGCGTGCGACCTTAGTTCTCGAACTAAGTCAGCCAAACTACAAGAATAACGAACAATGATGAGCAAACAAGAATGTTAAGGATATTGGGAGAACTCTATGCTTCTATTACTCAAGTTGTGAAAATGTGGACTGTGGTTTACAAATGAAAGTCTACCCCTATTTATAATACTTTATGGATCTATCTAGAACTTTATCTAGATTGTTTTACTACTTATTATAAGGAAGGTTCTAGTTACATAATCCCTTGAAAGATATAGATCCTTCTAGAGTATGTCTGGATCATCTTGGCCTTTGTTTATCCATCCTTGATCCTTGTCCAAGTTTCCTCCAATCTCTTGATTGACCCGGAATATTCCGGATTTCCGTAGAACCTTCTAGCGGGACGTGACATTAAGCCTTCATTTTATCTTTAATCTCCACTTTAAAATTGTTAATCAATCTTTTATGCCTAATCTCTGCTTCGCTTCTTTCCAAAATTAAATCAATCAATTTGGAAGTAGGAGAAAAAAGTTATATACATGGAAGGAGATAAAGGAAGTTTTATTGTTATTGTATCAAAGAAGATATATGATCTATCTTCTCCGGCCACTTCTTCCTCCTGACACGGCGGAATTGCTGCCGGAGGTGAGAGTTGCAGCTCGCCTCCGACGGCGGTGGTGTTTCTTCGTGGTTGCTGGAGGAAGTCAAATGATGAAAATTCTGTGATGGGGTTTGTAAATGTAGCTGTAGCCGATACGTATATGATAATTTGATGAAAAGTTTGGTGGTGGCGATCGAAATTATAAAGAAGATGAACCGTCGGAAAACGACGGGAGAAGTCGTGACGACGGTGTTGGTTCCGGGAGGCGCGTCGGATTATTACGTCATGACGATTATTGAATATTTGGGTCGATTCCATAGTGTGTGTATAAACACGATCATTAAATTTTGTTGACGATAACAATATTTTGCTTACTCAGATCTCTTAGTATATATTAGCGGTTTTCCGGCGACGGTAAATGGTAAAGTGGTTTTGTATGGGTTGTTTTCTTGACCGGAGAAGAAGGTCAAAAGTGGTATTGTGGGGGTAACCTTGTAATTTTACAGAAAAGTGTCGGGTAAAATACACCTGGACAGAATAACCGTTAGTTACCTTTTGTTTTTTTTTACCAACTTCTAGTCTATTATCACTTATTCAGTCAATTTTTTTTTTAAATTCAGACTTAGATTGTTTTTATTTTATTTTTTCAGAGCCTGTTATCTCTTAGAATCATCTAGAAAAAGAAGTGGTGACTTAAACCCTTAATATCTCTTATTCACATATATCGCCGCCTCCAAGTTTTCTCGCCTCCAATTCTCTCAAGACATCTTGACCCAAATCGAGGGCAAACCAATCTATCTCCAAATCGAGATCAAATCCAGTGGATCTTCAAGGTATGTCGATCTCCCTCCAAATTTCTGTTTTGATCGCGTCCATGTGGTTCAATCTCGACCCATTCGTGTTCGTCCCTGTGGGTTTTCGTCTCTCTTTATTCGTTTTGCCCTAGAACACGAATGGGATTTGTTTATGGATTTTGTATATAAGTTGTTGTCCGACTTACTTCTCTTATGGTTAGTTTGTTGATGGATTTTGTTTGAATTTCGTTTTAATGGGATTTTTATATAAGTTGTTGCATCTTTGTTTTCTTTTTGGTTTACTTGATTTACGGGTTTTGGTTTACTTGGTTTTCCGTTGTTCTTAAAAGTCGAACAACCAAAAACATAAATCAGTGCACGAGCCTATGCAAACTGGGTTAAAAGCGGTAGATAGTCTGGTTCCTATAGGTCATAGTGGAATTTATGCTACTGTAAATTCTTTCAAGTAGAATTTGTGTCTTAAGAAAATGTTCGATTTTGGAATTGGTAGGTTAAATTAGAAGAAGTGAGACCAATGCAAACTTCTATAGTGGAACAACCATGTTTCTATCCTCACCTATTTTCCTTTCTAGCCTGATTCTGCTTTAAAACCCAAGATTATGACTTAATTTATTAGTTTTGATTAGGTTTTGTACACATTCAGACGTTTGTCAATTTATAAAAGACAATCTAATTGATTCAGATTTTTAGACTTCAACACCACCTCTTATCAATCAGAATTAAACTAATCATTCAGACTTCAACACCTCTTAAAAAAAGCAAACGTCACCTTAGTTTTTTTGTGTTATTAAACTATAAGGGGCAAACATGAGCATTTTCAAAATTAATACCTAAAGTTAACAAATAAGTAAAAGTACAAGGATAAAAAATTCAACATTCCAAAATATACTCAACTCGCTCGCGCTATTAACAACGTCTGGTAAAAATCCGCTCAAACCCACGACAGTCACCGGCTCCATTTTCAACCAAACGGCGGAGCTCTCCATAGCTGCGATAGAACCTCATCAATGGTGGTTTTAAACTTCAACACTGAGATCTCACTGTTTTCTCTCTGAGAATTTGGTTTCCTTTGCAGATAACATGCGGTCAAAGGACAAGATTTCCTACTTTTACGATGGTATGGGTTTTCATGCTCCGTTTTCTCTATTTGTATATGCACGTACCGTTATTGAGAAAATGTTCTTGCAATATCCTGATTTAGTTCTTCTAGATCCTTTTCAACTTAATTTTTAATTGTTTCGCCTGATAATCTCAAACCCTAGAACTTTATGTACTGTTGAGATAGCTGTTTGTTTTTAACCGCGACGGAAAACGAATAGTCTGCTCGTATGAGAGATGCGATTATTTTGCTAACAATTGGTGGTGAAATTGAAAAATGGTTGTGAAAATTGGGGTAATGGAATTTTGCAGGGGATGTTGGTAATGTTTATTTTGGACCGAACCATCCGATGAAGCCGCATCGGTTGTGTATGACTCATCATTTGGTGCTTTCGTATGAACTTCACAAGAAGATGGAAATTTATGTTAGTTTTTCTGTCTTTTCTGTCTTTGGTTTTTGGTACTGAGGTTGATATGTTTTGTTGATAATATATAATGTGTGACATTAATACAGAGGCCTCATAAGGCATATCCAGTGGAGCTAGCTCAGTTTCACTCGGCTGATTATGTAGAGTTCTTGCAGCGGATAAACCCGGACACTCAACATTTGTTTCCGGAGGAAATGGCAAAATGTAAGAAATTTGTTTGGGCAAGGTCTAAATGTTTTATTATTGTGTGAAGAGATAGATTTTACTTGGAAACTCATAGGTTTAAATTTCATTTTTCTGTTTTGGTGTTATTGGATCTTTCCATAGTATTAAGCATTATGCTCGTAACTGTTCCCATATCTTAGAAGATTCATCAACCATCATGAAAATAGATGTACCAAATTGACTGCTTGAGTTACTTTTTTGTTCCGAGCGTCCTTTCATATGTGGTCTGGGTGGTAAAGAGCTTGGGTTGTTCCACTGCATAGCATAATGTTAGTGCAGCTGTTGCATGTCTCTGTGTGCTAACAAGGAGTAGTTCGTCAAACAATTTTACGTATGCAAAAGTTAACTACAAAGAAAGCTAAACGCCGGTGTCTTGTTTTCATACAAGTGTATGAACGTGACTTAGTGTGGACACCGACAACTTCCCTGGTGGCACAAGGTCCTACAAGTATATTAGTTTGTCCTCTCCGCGATGTTTTTTTTTATCCTTGTCAAGGATATTACTCTCAATTAATTGCACCTAATACACCTATTAAGACTTGTATACTGTCAAGTTCTATCTAACTGTTATTCAATATTCAGTTAAACTTGGAGAAGATTGTCCCGTCTTTGATGACTTGTTCGAGTTTTGCCAGATATATGCTGGTGGAACAATTGGTAAGTTTCATCTCAAAATAGTATTTTAGTTAAAATACAGTTTTTATTCGTACAATGTATTTATGCTTGCTAGCAGATGCTGCACGCAGATTGAATAATCAGCTTTGTGACATTGCCATAAATTGGGCTGGGGGATTACACCATGCCAAAAAGTGCGAGGCATCTGGATTTTGCTATATCAATGACTTGGTTTTGGGCATTTTGGAGCTTCTCAAGTATCATGCACGGGTTCTTTATATTGATATAGATGTTCATCATGGTGATGGTGTGGAAGAAGCCTTTTACTTCACTGACAGGTAACAGCATTCTCACATTCTGTAATTTCACACTGGCAACTAAATAGATATTTATGGAAGATTCAATCATCATTTATCAAAATGTGAGTGAAAGGTTGGGATAAGTAGCTTCATCTACTGAGTAACATGACCTGGTTGCCTCAAAGTCATAGTATCTCCTTCCATTTTTCAAATAATGTTTGTAGAGAAATAATTTTAATGGATATTGTTAGAAACAGATTGAAATTTTGATGACTGAGACCGACCATATGTTAAAATAATTACTGTTATACTTATTTTGCACCCATTCTTTGTCTCTGGCACAAGTTTTTATTTGTGATGATCTAACTTGTCAGGGTGATGACTGTTAGTTTTCACAAGTACGGAAATATGTTCTTTCCTGGATCTGGTGATGTTAAGGTACTCGACACTCCCCTATTTTTTGTGTAGTTACTATTCGGAGTTTGACCTGTTCACGGTATGTCTTAGCATGTGCTGCTTATTTTTTGTGGAGTTGATAATTCCAGTGACGCTAACCTAAAGGGGTGGCTATTGGATCAGTGGTCTATCAGGCTTAACACATGTGAGATCCTATATTTGGCCCTGAGGCAAACTAGAAATACCCTTTCACCTGTCACAATGGAAACCTTTTTTTTTCTGGTGGTTGCCAGGAAATTGGTTGTGTGGCTGGACCTTGGGAAGCAAGCCATTAAAATTTTGCTTTCCTTGTATGTTTTTCATTATATCAAGGCAATCAATACGTTCTCTAGTGCACATTAAAACAGGATGCCATCTCAAGTTCTATATTCTCTGCTTTATCTATATTCTAAGCCGACAGTTGTGTGTTCTCTTTCTCCTTTCTGGCGCCCATGTCCATGTTTGAAGTGAAGTTTATGTCCCAAGTGGCGTTATGAAGCTATTATATTGTTGTATATTAATTGTTCTTTTTGCACCCTTATTTGTATCGATTTCATTAGAGTTTCATTTATTTATATCACTCCTGATTCTCCGTCATTCCGTGGTTCCTTCTTTAGGACACCTCGCATCAAGTAAACGGGACCTGGTCCCATCTTCATTTCTTCTCACTTCCTACACTATGGAATGGCAAATGATAGATGAGTAGAAGCTAGAATCTTTTGAAAAAATATAGCTACAGGTTAATTAAGTGCAAGCTATTATCAACACAGCAGAATATGTACTAATGAAAGGCACTCTATGAATTATATTTATATGTATATATATATATATATATATATATATATCCAGATTTGGGCTAAATTATGATATAGATGGGTTACAAAGCTAGTCCCGAGTTTATTTGATCTGGATAGGAATGTTTCTGCAAATGTCTGTTTGGCATTCTCTATATAAGAGAGGTAGTATGAATGATGAGTTCATGATAATGATAAATTTCTTCAATTGGGCTCTTCTAAAGTTCAAACTGTGGTGATACCATAGCATGGATATTTTGTGTTGGCAACTTGACATGATATTTCTTAATCCTAAGAGGTGATATCTGTGCTTATTATAGTTAAAGATCATAGCTAGAATGCGGTCATTGCGAGTATGACACATTGGGAGCTCATTTTTTATAAAGCCATAATTAAAACGATAGTCATGGATCTCATTTGTGTTGTAGGAAATTGGTGAACGAGAAGGAAAATTTTATGCGATTAATGTTCCTTTGAAGGATGGCATAGACGACACCAGTTTTACTAGATTGTTTAAAACCGTAAGTTTCAAGTAGAAGACGAAGTATCAGAGCTTAGATGTCTTCCTGTTTTTCATTATATTGATGGTGCTGATATAAGGCCGAATTTCAATGTCTGAATTTTGTAGATCATCACGAAGGTTGTTGAAACATATCAACCTGGTGTGATAGTTCTCCAGTGCGGGGCAGATTCACTTGCTGGGGACCGGTTGGGCTGCTTCAACCTCTCTATAGATGGTGCTAGTCTTCTTGTAATTAAAAGCCACTTGGTTATTGTTTTCAGTGCATTTGCATTGCATTAATTATACGTGGATATCTTTAGCATGTGCAAATGACAGATGAATTGGCTTATGTTGAAATACTTACTTCTTGTTACTTTTGAACTGCTTCTTACAGGACATTCTGAATGTGTTAGGATTGTAAAAAAATTTAATTTGCCCCTGCTGGTAGGTTTATTTTCTGACGAAATCTGCCTTGTGTTCTAAGCTGTTATCTATTAGACACTAATATGGCAGGTTTCCGTGCAGGTAACTGGAGGTGGAGGATATACCAAAGAGAACGTAGCGCGGTGTTGGACTGTTGAAACAGGAGTTCTTTTAGACACGGAGCTTCCTAATGGTATATACTTCTATCTTAATAGTTTGATGTATGACTTGGGTTACAAGGGCTTTAATCTTTCTTCCCAGATTAGCACCATATCACTAAATTCTTTTGCAAAGTTATTTGCTTGATTAAAAAAGATTAAAAGATTCACATGCTCTGCTTGCATTGACTTGGGATTTTTTTTCTTCATAATTGTAATGAATAGAGAAAATGAAGATAAGAGGCATAATATGCAGAATCATATTCTTTTGGTTGAGAGCAACCGTTTCTATTGCTTTTTGACTCTAGATAGAAAGGTTACGTTCATTTAGTCCAATTTATTTCATTTGTCATTCGTGGTTGTCATTTCCGTGATGCGAGGGTTACGTTAGAGTGCAAGCTGCTTGGGGTGGAGATGTGAAATGAAATTGATTGTGATAAATGAATTCCCTAATAGCATTATGATGCTGTCCATATTGGTATGTTCACAAGTTCTATGAATTGGTAATTAGCTGGAATTTGTCTCCTTTGCGTATTTTTGTTTGTGTTACTTAACCTGTTAATGTCTGCCTCTCTTTCCTATCTTATTCTCTTCTATTTGTTTTAATTTTCTTCGTGTTGACGGAAGTTGCAATGCTTGTAAACTCGTCCACTATTGCATATTTGTATCAAGTCTGAATACTTGTCTTCTGCTTTCTTTTCTTTAGCAATGAATTTTCTATAGCTCTGCCATGGTGGTCATGTCCATCTAGAACTTCTACGTCGTCCTTATATTTCTAGAACAACTATAACTTTTGTAGCATATAATAGGTTCACTTGGTTTGGTTTGATTATTTAATACTGGGTGGCTCTACATCCTTTGTCCACTATAGGAGTGACATTTCTATGAAATTATTTTGTTCCATGTGAACTGAACTTCTTCCTCCTTTTCCAGAGATCCCAGACAACGACTATATCAAGTATTTTGCTCCAGAGTGTTCGTTAAGGATTCCAAGTGGTCATATTGTAAGTCATTTCCTTCTCTCCTTATATTGTTTGGTCATCTGGATATGAGCAATTGTGAGTTTCATTTTACTTGGGCATTTCCTAGAGAATGTGGTGTCTGTCATACCGTTTAGGATTTTGTGTTGTACCAGTCTCATACGGTGATACTCTTGATCATCATTTATTTGGGATATTTAGGCATAAGACCTTTCAGGATTTGTTTTTTAAATCTATTACCTCCTGACCTACTAAGGAAAAATGGCTTCATGCTCATGAGAAGGTTATGAATTTAATTAAAAACTCGTTTTAGGATATTTTCCAAAATGACACTCATTTGTTGCTGGTTGGACAGGAAAACTTCAACAGCAAGTCCTACCTTGGTACCATTAAGATGCAAGTTATGGAAAATCTACGTTGCATCCAACATGCCCCAAGCGTACAGATGCAAGAGGTAAGTAGCATAAAAATAAACTCGAGTACCAAGATAACTTCTAGTTACACATGGAATACCTTCTTGTTCACATCTATCTGCTTGATCGGTGGTGAACCTCTTTTATTATGAATTTTTTTTTTGGGATGGAGGGGTATAAGTTAATTTCTTGTTTCTAACTTTTCGACCAAGTACTAATTGAGAACTTTTTGAAAAAGGCATGATTGTGGTAATGGTCTTTGTCATGCCTCTTAGCGGATATGATTCTTAGGCCTTGTCATGCGTAAATGACATGGTAAGCACTTACCTGGTAAGCTTTAGGTAAACGGCCCCTAAGTCCATAGGGTTCAGTCGCACTATCATGTACACTTGAATTGGACAAAAAAACAAAAACTTGGTGTCGCACGTTTGGTGTGACATTTAGAACAAAAATAAGAGAGATGAGATAGATTAGTTAATTAGTAAACTACGCATGTCAAATTAAACCCAAAAGCCACGACTTTTTTTATTTAGATTGACATCATAGATCAAGTAAAATCTGTGGTTTTGATTGCAGGTCCCACCTGATTTCTATATCCCTGATTTTGATGAAGATGAAAGGAACCCTGATGAACGAACAGACCGTAAGTATAAAAGCATAAAAAACTTGAGTGATTTATCAATGATTTTCTTATGGTTGGTTTTGTTTCCAACAGAACACACACAAGACAAGCAAATCCAACGTGATGATGAATACTACGAAGGAGACAACGATAACGATCATAACATGGAGGACGTTTAAAAACTTGCATCATCAATAGTTGTATTATGATTTAGGGTAGATAGAGCATTAGAAGAAAGATTAGGGTTCTTCATTTCAAGTCTTTTGCAATTACAAAGAAACAAGCAACAATCCATACAAAATCTTGCTTGTGTTGTGTATTGGTTAGTTGTAAATCTACCTGCAAATTTGTTGTCAGTAAGGGCTTTCAATTCCATAGCTTTTATGTAATTGTAAAGAGATGATCTTTTGGTTGGATTTTTTGTTTTGAGTTTTTTTCTTTTGTTAAAAGGGAAAAAACAACCAGAATGTGAATTACTTATTAAATACGAGATTTTAATTAAATTCACGACCTTTCTGATCTATTAAACATGCGTTACATAGAAGGTGATGGATTCAATTAAAATCAAATTTAAAGTCATATACTTAAATGTCTCATTTTTTTTTTTATTATTAGTGCAAGTAAAATGAAGCTATGAATAACAAAGTGCAAATTGAATTCTATGGTTACAAATGAAGCAATCAAGAATGGAGTGATTTATGAATCAGCCAAAATGGTTTCCAATAGCGATTCACAAGCATCCTCCAGCAAATCCAACACCTGTCCATTCCAAAACCAACTCTCATACAAAACATTCTTCAATAATACAACAAATATTATTTTCTTGCTTCTTTTGTGCTTCAAAGTGAAATCTATTTAACAACAGCTATCAAATATTATTTTCTTGCTTCTTTTGTGCTTCAAAGTGAATCTATTTAACAACAGCTATGCTATTTTAACCACAAGGGTTTTGACTTACTGGTTAAGGCCCTGGGGATGTGGTGGAATATCCCATTTGTCCAGGGTTCGAATCCAGGCGTACACAACAATTGTGATCACTGAGGTTTAAATGTTTAATCATGGCTAATGTCTTATAGTCATAATTTGCCAAGGGATTAGTCTAGGCTATGCCTAGGACACCCTTCCCCAACCAAAAAAAAATAGCTATGCTATTTTAAAAACTTTTGGAGAAATTGGTTCAAACAACCATTTTACACTCTTAAGTTTTTCTTAGCCATTTCTCTCCCCCTTTTACCAAAATATCACTACATCCGCAATTTTCAGGCCCAAGTCCGCACCCCAAAAAAAATTACCAGGTTCGTTTTTTTTGTGTCTTTTTACCTAGGTCCACAATTGTGGAACTAGTTTTTACGGATGTAATGACATTTTGGTAAAAACAGGAAAATTTTGGCTAAAATACCAACTTTTAGTGTAAAATGGTTATTTGGGTAAAGGACTCAAACTTTTGAGATTTGATAAAAATTTGCTCCAACAGCTATACTGAACTTTCCTCTAAAATAGAGAAAAAAAAAGAGAGTGGAGAAATCTCCAAATGCCACAAAAACAGAAAATAGGGAAATGTAAACCAAACCAAAACCAGTATATCCCACCTGAAAGTAGATTATGGGGTAGGATGTGTGCAAACTTTTACCAAAAAATAAGAGAGAGAAATGAAAAAAAAAAACATGAATCCCTCCATAGAATAATATAATAATTTAGATTGAAGAGAAGTTACCTTCTCAAAACCTTGTGGTCCACCATAGTAAGGATCAGGCACTTCAGTTTCATCATGTTTTTTACAGTAAGAGCACATCAACTTAACCTGCATTTCCATACACACATTTATTACTATTAATTATTAATTATTAAACAACAACCAAACACTTACAAAATTCATCACACAACACAAACCTTCTTGTGTGCATCAGCTGGTAATGCCTCTCTAAAACCCCATCTCTCTAAGGCTGCAAGTATATCCTCTACAATCCATACACAAAAATTCAACTCAAAATCTTTACAACAAAGATTCCATAAATACTTAGGGCCTTTTTGTTAGCAGCTTAATGAGCTTAATGGAACTCACAACTTATTCAGTCAGCTATACATGACTATTTGATAGTGGCTTAATGATATAGAAAGTGGCTTATTCAGTAAGCTTCTATGGGGGAGCTTTATGCGGAAAGCCAAGTTTTTTTATACTTCACCCTCCTAGTTAAAAAAAACACGCTCCTTCCATCTATGAAAAAACCCTCCCAAACAAAAACCTTCTCATTTTATACAGACAGATTAATCCACACATACAGCTTTATCCATACAGGACTTAATGGAAAACCAACCAAACAATGAACCAAAATGTGACTGAATGAGCTTATCCGTTTTAGGAAAGTAACATTTGGTACGCAGATAGGATAGGATTTAACAGAACATGACTAGATTGGACCAACGAAAGAAAACGACCAAACTGGAAATGACAAGTTGTCTGTCACTGTCTGACTAGACATGACTCGGCTTGAAAAGTTGTCCCTAAATATTGTTTAATGATTTTATATAGTGGTTATTTGTGGTGGTGGATAACGTAGTAGAGGTTGGTGTCATACCCTTTTTGCATAATGGTACCTCTAATTTGTAGAGTAACCTACACTTTGCCCTCAATAAAATCCTTAGTAAAATGAATTAGAGGTACCATTCTGCAAAAAAAGGTATGATGCCAGCATCCGGAGCACCTCCACTGTACCGATTCTACGGCCATCATGGAGAGTTAAATCGTGTGTGTGTCCGGAGACAGTTTGGTGGTGCATAGAGTCGAACCCGATGCATACTATTCATTCTGCAAAGATATCCACCTCCTTAATACACTAAAGGACATTTAATGCCTATGACTAGTTAAGAGGAAAACCACAATAAAAGGGAAAACTGAGGAACACCCTAATAACCATTCTTCGGTATGGTATGCACAACATTAATTGAAAATGTTTGGTTTCTATGCATGTGTGCATACATACAAATTACCTTTATGCACATGTGCATAACGTACAAATGAATGGTTATTACGGTCATCCTAAGTTCTCTCTCTTTTTTTTTTTTTTTTGTGGTTTTCTCTTGAATCTGGCCCTAATGCTTATATTATCTAAACATTGGTTCTTTAACACTCTTTACCAATATTAATCCCTCCTTCATTGGTGAATACCCTAAAATCCATAATTCACTGCATTGGTGCAAGATTTCAAGTTCAAACAACAAAACTATGGTTGCAAAAAGAAGACAAACAAGGGGCTTATGTTTCATGATCACTATGCTCATAAATCTCACCTTTGTTTTGCTTATCCATGGCAAGAATGAGATCAAATTCTTTGAAATCCGACGGCTTTATCGGCCTCGATATCGATGTGATTTCAATACCCCTCTTTTTAGATGCAGCTCTCATTCGTGAGTCTGCTGGATTGCCCTTCCAACAAATCAAAACAAACACAATCATCAAGAAACATAATTTGAAAAACCAAATCCAAGAAAATTGATGAACATATCACAAATGGGTACTCTTAAATTCTCCTAAAAATCAATCTTTATTAACAAATAAGACAACCCATAAAGATGCACCACAACACAATTCACAAAAAACAGACCTCAAGATAAGTAACTATATTGCAAAATCAAGAAGAAATGGGTACTCTTAAATTCTCCTAAAAATCAATCTTTATTAGCAAATAAGACAACCCATGAAGATGAACCACAACACAATTCACAAAAACAGACCTCAAGATAAGTAATTGAATTGCAAAATCAAGAAGAAATGGGGGAACCCCATGATGAAATCAGGCAGAAAACCTCATGATAATTGATGGTACCAGCGGAATCAATGAGAAATTTGGAAGAAAGATTTCTTTTTTTGACCAAATCAGTGAAGACACCTTCAGCAGCTGGGCTTCTGCAAATGTTACCCAAACAAACAAAGAGAACAGAAAAGGGTTTTTCGATGGTTTTATCTGTTGAAGCCATTGATGATGATGATGATGATGATGATGATGTGATGATGGTTATTGGGTATGGGTTGATTTGTGATCTTTGATGAAAAAGATTTGAAGTTTGAAAAGGTGAGTGTGGATTTAGAGGAAGAAGGGTTGTTGCAAGAAAGGGGGATTTATGGGAAAATGGTGGTAAGTTGGGAATGATGCATAGTGACCTCATTACTTCTTGTTGTGAGTGTGAGTTTTGGGAGACAGAAAAGTTTTCAAGGATTCTTTTTGTTAGATTTTTATTGGTATCATCGAATTTTCACCACAAAATAAATCTTCAGAAAGGAAAATGGACGATGGAATTTCCACTTTTTTTATATTTATTATTTATTTATTATCTATTAACGTACAATTTTGGTTTGGGTTGGGGTACATCTATTTAAAATTTTGATATGAATAAAAAATAAGATATTAATATAATTTCTTAATACAAAAATCTAATATTTACATTTAAGACAATCATTCAAAATCATATATATATATATATATATATATATATATATATATATTTGCTTATAAGGGGTTAATATATCAAATTATTTTTTTTAATTTAATCAAAAAACATCCATCTTGCATTTATATTTCTTAGGAGGCGTTTGATTTACAGGATTCTGACATAATTGGAATGATCAATTATATTGACCAAATTTCTTTCAGGCATTTGGTATACTTATGACATGGAATTGAATTCCACACTCCACCATTTATGGATTTGGTCAATTCATCACAATTGAGAAGAAAATCAATTTCATTTCATCCCATTTTCTCAAAGAAAATCTTAACCTCATCTTTGCTACTTAATTTACCTAGATCGCCGTCGTCGACCACCATCGGTCTGAACCACCATCGTCGACCATCATCGGTCTGAACCACCCACCACCACCGTTCTGAACCACTACTAACCACCGCTGATCCAAACCACCACCAATCTGAAGTAGTGATGGCCAAATGGTCTCGGTCCGACCCGACCCGATCGATTAACCGAGCCCGAACCGACTGAAAACCCGGTCCGGCCCGGTGTCAAACCGGTTTGAAGCCCGAAAACCTAGACCGGTTTGGGTTTTTGGAGTTTTTGGCGGCCCGGCCCGGCTCGGCCCGAAACCGGTTCCCGGCCCGGTTTTTGGCCCGACCCGACCCGATTTTCACATTTTCAAAAATATAGCCGTTTATAGCTGTTTTCTAGCCGTTGGTATGCATTTTTGACCGTTTTTTTGGTGTTTTTTTACCCCTCCAAACCCATATAAATACTTGTGTTGGTTATGGATAGTGACACCAACTTACAAAACGCAAAAAAACGCATACAATTCTCATTTATCGGCTCTCGCTATATTCGTTTCTCGCAAGTTCTAGTCTAATATCTCTAGTTCTCTACTCTCTAGTCTCTACTCTCAAAATGGCCAAACAAAATTACCAAGTTATTGCCGATCATAGACGAAAAGCACCAATTTGGAACCATTTCAACTTGGTGATGTTCCCCGACGGTACAAAAAAAGCAAAATGCAAACGGTGTGGAGATCTCCTTGCGGCGGTCGCAAATACCACGTTAAAGCGCCACTACGAGTCTTCGTGCAAGAAGTTGAAATCGGGTGACGATCCAAGTCAACCCATACTTGACAATTCCGGTCAAGTATG
Organism: Arctium lappa; assembly: GCA_023525745.1. NCBI lineage: Eukaryota > Viridiplantae > Streptophyta > Magnoliopsida > Asterales > Asteraceae > Arctium > Arctium lappa. The sequence goes on along the minus strand of CM042056.1, from coordinate 10,150,840 downwards.
GTCGTATGATGCCGCGTTGGCCCGAGAAATGCAAATGAAATGTGTCATTCAAGTGGGGTTGTCGTTCGGACATTTCGACAATCCTCACATTACGAATATGATCAAACTCTCTCTACAACCACGCTACGTGGGTTCGGTAAGTCGTCAAACTCTTAGACGTGATGCTATAAAACTTTGGAAAATGGCCAAAAAAGATACGCGACAAACGTTTTTATCATTATCCAACAACATTTCTTTAACGTGTAATATATGGAGTGCACCATTTGGATTGCCACAATCTTATATATGTATAACGGCACATTGGATTGTGTCGCAATTGTGGCAATTATGCAAACGTGTAATCACGTTTGAGCACTTTGGTTCGCCACATTCGGGTGAGCGTCAATTTAATATAATTATGAGAAATACTGAATATTATAATTTAACTAATAAGGTTATTAGTATTTCGTTTGATAATGCTAGTAATAATACGTTATGTGTGGAGAAGTTAAAGTTGGCTTTATCCCCTATTTTAAATGGAAAATTATTTCACACACGTTGTTGCGCACACATAATAAATCTAGCCGTTCAAGACGGCTTAGTAGTATGTAAACATTCTTTAACTAAGTTTAGGCTTATGTTACGCCGGATTTTCACAAAAGGTAAAAGCATGCAACAAGCATATATAAAATATTGCAAAGATGTCGGTTTTAAAGCTTTGGGACCGGCACACGATATGGCGGTTCGATGGAATTCTACTTACAAAATGATGAATAATTTATTAAGGCAAAACCCATATATTCACGCATTTTATAACATTCAATACCCGGATAACACGATATCTGAATATGATTGGCAAATGCTTGAAGGCTTACATGATATTTTGGGCGATTTCAAAACTGCAACAACTTTGTTATCCGGTATTTATTATCCAACAAACCCTTTACTTTTAAATAAAATATATATTTTGGCAAGTAAAATTTCTCAATACGAAGAACATTTCAACTTTCAAAACGTGGTAGCACCAATGAAAGCAAAATTGTTAAAATATTTTAAAGAGATCCCCTTCAGTTTTCTTTGTGCCGCGGCATTAAATCCGTATTTAAATGTTACGGGTGTCGAAGTTTTAATACAATCAATATGTGTAGCGTTTGTTTTGGATACGGCTACAAATTCTTCTTTTTCAAGGAACCGCATACTACAATTTAATAATGATTTTCATCAATTATTTGATATTTATAGAATTAATTATGGGGGAGGAAGCCAACAAACCCCTACAACTCAAATGTTTTCACCGGGTTCTAGTTCTCGTGAGCGAAACTCCGACTTAATGGCAAATTTAATGAACTCGGTTTTAAATGAATCTAGTAAAAAATCTAGATTTGATGGAGATAATTTGAGTGAATTCAATATGTACATACATACTAATTTTATAGTGGCATCCTCCACAACCGTCAGCGATGTTGAATCACTAGATTTATTATAATGGTGGAAAGGTAAACAACCTCAATATCCGGTTTTGGCATCTATTGCCCTTGATATACTAACAATCCAAGCTGATACCGTAGCTTCGGAGTCTGCTTTTTCTCTTAGTGGCAGGATCATATCGGAGTGTCGGTCAAGATTAACCCCGGAGTCGGTAGAGTGTTGCATATGTTTGAAGGATTACTTGGTTGACCAACAAATAATTCAACATGAAACAAGCCTGTAGGCGGATATAGACGATGTAGAATTAAACTTAGTTGAAAACGAAGTCGACGAAGGACTAAGTACACCGGGAACCGTAACCGAGGACGATGCTAGTAGTGTCGGTGGCGTCTCACGTTACGACGATGAAGAAGAAGAACCAGACACCGACCGCCTTGATGATAATACGGCTGTTGATCGACTGGAAAAGTACGGAACTCTTGAAGACTACAATCCAAAGTATAATCCATACAATCCATGGGGATGGGGTGAGGGTGGGAGTTCGGGAGCGGGACCTTCGGGTTCGGGTTATTAGAATTTATGTATTGTAAGTTTGTAACTTAAAATTATAAACAAAATGTATTTTTAAAGTGTATTTTAGAGATTTATTATAAATAAAACGTATTTCTAAAGTGTATTTTAGTGATCCAATCCAATTTTTATTTTTTAAAGTTTAATAATTAATTATTATATAAAGGAAATTATTAAAAAATAAAAAATAAAACGTAGCCCGATCTTGGCCCGGTTTTGTGCCCGGCTCGGCCCGGTTTTTGTTAAACCGGTTTACCCCAAGACTAACCGGGTAACCCCTTCTCGGGTGAAGCCCGGCCCGAAGCCCGTTTGGGCCCGATTTTTGCTTTCACTGTAGCGGCCCGAAGCCCGTTTTGGCCCGGCCCGGCTCGGCCCGAGCCTGATATCGATCACCGCCGACCACCACCAATCTGAAGCACCATCGATCACCACCGACCACCCTAGACCACTATCGATCTGAACCACTCACCACCATTTTAAACCACCGCCGACCACCATCGATCTGAACCACAATAGTTGGATTTCGGTTTCAAAATTTTCAAAAAAGGGTATGTTAGTCCTGAAACGTAATAGCAAAGCTACTAAGTAATTCTAGAAGGGGGGTTGAATACAATTACACAACTTTTCACTAAATTTTAATTTTTTATTAATTTTTAAATCAAGAATTACACGAAGAAAAAGAAAATTGATGTGAAAAAGAAAAGATTTAAAATATATTCTAAACAATTTTTAACTTAGAAAACAAGAATACAACTAACACTTAGAAATGCTATGTTGTTTGGAGAGTTGTCGACTTTTGTCTGCTCATGTAGAGAATTCTCAGAAAGCGTAATCTTTCATGGGAGGAGATTTTTGCCTTAAATACTACCATGTGCATTAAATGCATGGTGGCACTTGTCAGTTGGGGATAAGATGCTCAACGTTGAATTCAGGAGTACTGGGAGGTCCTTTTCACCGTACAAAAGAAAGGGATTTGTCGCTAGGGCATGTATCTGACATCTTTTGAAGGGTCACATCAAAAGCATATTAGGACAAACATGCTACTTCAGGTTCTTCAGAGAATGTCCTTATCAAGTACAGGGTTGGCGAGATTTTGTGAAAAACTCTTGTAGGTGAATCAAATAGTTCTGCCGAAAGACAGAGGACTGTCGATTTGATGTAGATTGGCAAAAGGTAGCTTGGTGTGGATTTGGATAGTGCATTGATCCGCATCGGCAGACACTTTCTCTTAATATCGACTAGTCTTCGATTCGCTGAACAAATTAAGTATGAACCAAGCTATTATAAAAGAACCATTACATATTTAAGAAATCAAATGCAAATGAATAAAGGGAAGATAGTTTTCCAAACCAAGCAGTTTGTTGGCAAGTGACGAAACCGGTCAAACCAGACCATAAAAGGCAGTCTAATGTGGTATGTTTAGACGATTTAGGCCTATTATGGACATTAAACTAAAGAAAAAACATAACATTTATCTTCAAAATAAAACTATAACATTTAATAAAAAATATTATATCGAATTATTAAAAAAAAACATCTATTTCTAAAATTAAGAAAAAAAATGCAATAAGTTAAAAAAAAGTTAAACACGTCAACCAGCAATAGATGGAATTTGTACAAACACTAAGCAAGTCGAAGAATTATTTGGAATTTTGGTTTTTGATTTTTAACGAATTTCAGAATTTTGCCGATTTAAGGTTATGCGGACATGTGCATGTTAGCGGTCGGTTCGGTTTAAACAGCTCAAAAAAAAATTCAAATCATAGAATGGACCGTACAGAGTGGTTTGGCAAATTTTCAGACCGGACCGCACCGGACCGCCAAACCCCTCAAACCACCAGAAACGGTCTAATTTAACTTGGTTTAACCGGTTTAACCGGTCCAACTGTTTTTTTTTTTGGACACTCTTACTGTTAACCAATAGATTCATTAACGTTGTGTTCTTGAGTTTTTTTAACGAAAGAAATGAAGGGAAAGGGAAGGAAAGTAGGAGGGAAAGAAAAAATGTTAGGTTCTCGAGTTTTTTAAGGAGAGAAAGTAAAGGAAGGGGAAGGAAAATATTGTTGATTTTCCTCCCAAACTTTCCTCCCAAATGTGGGAGGAAACGGAAGGAAAGAAAAGAAATGAATTTAAAAATAATTAAAAATATTTATAAAATTATGCATATACCCATTAATTACATTTAACTACGAAATAAGTAAGAGTATATTGGTAAAAGTAACATCTTTTCTTTCTTTTCCCTCCTACTCGAGAACATGAAAATTCATTTTTTTTCCTTCTCTTTCCTTTCTTTTCTTTCAATCTCAATCTCAAGAACACAAACACAAATATTTATTTCTTTTCCTTCCCTTTCTTTTATTTTCTTTCCTTCCAAAGCTCGAGAACACTACGTAAAAGCGACAACTTTCCAAATGTCTTGGTAAATGATAATTTTTACATACATTAAATACTAATTTATAAAAATACCAGATTATATAACATCATTTCACTTTAATTTCAAAACTATATGATACAAACAAAACAAACAAATTTCAATTTATTTTCACAAGATTGATTATAAAAGGTTGTTATAATACACCTAGAGAGCTATTTGATTGGTTTTCCGTTAAATCCTATATGGATAAAACATTTCGTGTTGATTAATATGTCCATATAGATTCATCTATTCAGAAGGGTTTTCATAGATAAAAGGAGCACGTTTCTTATTTGGGAGGGACAAGTTTGAAAAAAACCTAGCCTTCTACGTAAAACTCTCCCTAAAAGAAACTTACTAAAAAATCCACTTTCTATATCATTAAGTCATTACCAATCAGTCATATATAGTTGACCAAATAAGTTACAGGTCCCATTAAACTGCTAACAAACAGACCCATACTCATGCTAGATTTGTTATTGATTTTGACATGGTTGTAACTTCGAAACAAAAGGAGAAGAGTAACGATCATTCAGAAGAAAAGTTAAGTATCAGAACGATAACAAAAAAAAAATCGAGCAAGCATAAAATACACATATGTTGAAACAAAAACCACTTGGTTGATAGTTTTCATATCATTAGCTAAGCGTTAAAACTCCGAAAATTTTGAATCCTCTGAATAAATACCAAAAGCTTACGACAAAACTAAGAGATCACTATGAAAAATACATGAACAACGATAACAAATTGAAAGTATGCTTCTCACTTAGTGATGAAAACCATAATCCCTTAGTCGAATAGACTGAATCCCATATCCTGAAAAAAAAATGAGAAAAAGAAAAATGAATGTAAGCAGACGAACCACAAAAACAACTTGAAAGATTTAAGTTCAAAGAGACTGTAAGAGGGCTTACATCATCAGATTCCTCTTTCTCTTCAACTTTCTCCTCTTTCTTTGGCTCAGCTGCAGCGGCAGCAGCAGGTGCAGCACCTCCACCAGTGGCGGCGGCAACAGCAACACCACCACCACCAGAAGGAACTGAAGCAAGCTTCTCCCTTCCGGCAGCAATCAGTTCTGTGATGTCTTTACCCTTGACTTCAGACAAGAGCAATTCAATTCTATCTTCATCCGCATCAGCTCCGACTGCAAAATCAAAGTTTACAATTCATGGGTGCTTCACATATTTGCATAAATGAATCATAAATAAATTTAACTGGGTAAAAGATTGTCGCCTATAGTATAGTTCTCTAATGAATGAAATGTGGGATAATAATTTAGACACAGTTTGGACCAAAGACAACATTGTATAACCAAAAGGTATATGTAAAGGTTCCATAAAGACTAAGAATCTCCGGCAGAAGTAAAGCTTCATACTCGTACCATCAACACGAAGTTTATCCGATGAAACCAATAACAAGAGTCATAAGAATAAACCTCAGTCAATTACATGGAAATCACCAACTTGTATGAGAATTCAAAGTTTTATGTAACATTTTTTTATCATTATTCATGGTGCCACTCCCATATTCATTTTTTTCACATGAATTACTACAATCCACAACATCTTCTCATTATTTTTGTTCATAGCTTGTATGGATCATAATGAGAAATAGAGGTCAATCACTACTTCAAATTGAGATTTATGCTAATTCAAGATGTGAAATGGGTAAATGATGTACTATGCATCCAACAATAAATCATAAAAAAGATGTGAAATGGGCCCAATTTTACGTTGTTTAGGGTCTTTAATCAACGAATGTAAAACTATAGCTACCTTTGTGACTCACTAATTTCTATCAGAAGACAAGAATAATACGCTCCATCATCGCCTTGATAATTGTGTGTGTGTGTGTGTTTATATATATATATATATATATATATATCTTTGTTATCTCACTTTGCATTGTAATAAAAAAGGTTTAGTTGTAACAGGGTCCTTGTTGAACAGGGGAATTATGCCAATTTATTTATTGAATTTATCACTCATTTGAACACTACAAACATGAGACATCCCAATCGCAATAAGATTAAACAAGCTCAATCTATAGCACACACAAAACCATGTAATTATGCATCAATAAACACCCAAATTCTAAATCTTCTATTCCCACTCAGTTTCAAAATGCTCTATAAATATAATATGCTGTCATAGTTTAATGTACAATACCATTTCCAACCGCCAACCAAATACAAATTAACAAGACTAGGGCTTCATATTACAACATTTTTAACCAGATAAACCAATAGCTTGCAAGTAGCATCCTAATGATCAAACTCAAAATATTTTCACACACTGCAGATAACTCATACCTGAACCAAGGATTTTCTTCAAATCCTCAGCAGACGGACTGGTGTTACCACCCAATAGAGCCAACAAATACGCAGCGACAACCTTCATTCTGCTGCATGAAACAACAACTTCTCAATAAACAAATCGCATCTCGTCACTTAAAAGTTCTCACAATCACATATTTTCCACATAATGAAACTGGATCTACTTCCAGAAGAAACAAAAACAAAAGCATTTAGACAGAGCACGGAGTAAATCGAGGAAGACGACACCTTAAATTTGTTGAAGCCGATCTGTATCTCCTGCCTCCTTTGAATTTTAGGGTTCAGCAGTAAGCTTGAAACCCTAACTCCATTTATAACTACTAATAATAGCTTCGTGGGATTCTCTAGTGGGCTACGATGGAGTATTTGTTATGGTCCGGGCCGGGCCAGTCTTTTAATGGGCCATTATAGACCCATGGGCTAGTAATACATTATTTTTTTAATAATTATATTATATTATATTCTCTAGAAAAACATTTTAATCTAACAATATTTTGAAATTTAGCGATGAGTTATATGAGATTTATAAATTTTAAAATATATAACGTCACCTTTTTTAGGGCCAAGCTCGAATAATATTGTAATTTTTCTAAAGTACAGTATAAATATTCTTAATTTTTTTGAACTAGACTTTATACAAGTTTATAATATACTAGGCATATACCCGTGTGATGCAGCAGAATGTAAGTAAAGAACGAACAATTAATGATATTTCTTTGTATACATTTCATCAATAATCAACCATGACCTAAGAATTACAACTTATGAAACCTAAACCCATAAAGATATTCAATAATTAGTTTATATTACAATTATTGACGAAAAAAATTATAATGATATTATCTATAATAATAATAAAACGTATTTTACGATTATGTATTTTTAACGTGCTAACGGTGGAAAAAAATAAAACGTATGGTTAGAAAAACAAATTATTTCGTAGATATTCATGATATTTAATAGTACAGTTAAATTAAAAAATATTCAATATTAGGCTTGTTTTGAAGATATTGAGGAGACGCTTATAATGATATAATTTGTAGAAAAATGAACGTATTTTTTTATTACATTTTTGTTAATATATGATTATTTGTGTTAATATGATAATGATGTAAAATGAAAAATGAAAAAGTAAGGGATATAAAGTAAATTAAATAAGTAATTGTAAATATGATAAATGTAACATTGTAAGGGTGATAAATGTAATTGTACAAAAGTTTGTACAATAACCGTTTTAGTTTTTTCATTATATAGTATAAATTCTGATATTTAATAGTACGGTTAAATTAAAAAATATTCAATATTGGGCTCGTTTTGAAGGTATTGACGAGACGATTATAATGATATAATTTGTAAAAAAAAGGAACGTATTTTTTCATTGCATTTTTGTTCATATACGATTATTTGTGTTAATATGATAACGGTGTAAAATGAAAAATGAAAAAGTAAGGGATATAGAGTAAATTAAATAAGTAATTGTAAGTGTGGTAAATGTAACATTATAAGGGTAGTAAATGTCATTGTACAAAAGATTAAAGGTGGTAAATGTTATTGTACAAAAGATTGTACAATAATCGTATAACCATTTTAGAATTTTCATTATATAGCTAGACATATACCCGCACAATGCAGCGAAATGTAAGTAAAGAACGAACAATTAATGTTATTTTCTTATAGATATGTAATCAACAATCAATCATAACCTAAAAATTACAATTTATAAAACCCTAAACCTATAAAGATATTCAATAATTAATTTATATTACAATTATTGACGAAAAAATTATAATGATATAATTTATAATAAGAATTAAACGTATTTTACGATTATGTATTTTTAATGTGCTAATGGTGGAAAAATAAATAAAACGTATGGATAGAAAACAAATTAATTCGTAGATATTCATGATATTTAATAGTACGGTTAAATTAAAAAATATTCAATATTAGGCTCGTTTTGAAGGTCAGACGAGACGATTATAATGGTATAATTTGTAGAAAAATGAACGTATTTTTCATCGCATTTTTGTTCATATACGATTATTTGTGTTAATATGATAATGGTGTAAAATGAAAAATGAAAAAGTAAAGGATATAAAGTAAATTAAATAAGTAATTGTAAGGGTGTTAATGTAACATTGTAAGGGTGGTAAATGTTATTGTACAAAAGATTAAGGGTGGTAAATGTTATTGTACAAAAGATTGTACAATAACCGTATAACCGTTTTAGAATTTTCATTATATTTACTAGACATATACCCGCGCGATGCAGCGGAATGTAAGTAAAGAACGAACAATTAATGCTTTTTATTTATATACATTTCATCAATAATCAACCACGACCTAAGAATCACAACTTATGAAACCTAAACCCATAAAAATATTCAATAATTAGTTTATATTACAGTTATTGACGAAAAAAATTATAATGATATTATTTATAATAAGAATGAAACGTATTTTACGATTATGTATTTTTAACGTGCTAACGGTGGAAAAATAAAATAAAACGTATGGACAGAAAAACAAATTATTTCGTAGATATTCATGATATTTAATAGTACGATTAAGTTAAAAAATATTCAATATTGGGTTCGTTTTGAAGATATTGAGGAGACGCTTATAATGATATAATTTGTAGAAAAATGAACGTATTTTTTCATTGCATTTTTGTTAATATATAATTATTTGTGTTAATATGATAATGGTGTAAAATGAAAAATGAAAAAAATAAAGGATATAAAGTAAATTAAATAAGTAATTATAATGGTGATAAATGTAACATTGTAAGGTGGTAAATGTAATTGTACAAAAGTTTGTACAATAACCTAGTTTTTTCATTATATAGTATAAATTCTTATATTTAATAGTACGGTTAAATTAAAAAATATTCAATATTGGGCTCGTTTTGAAGGTATTGACGAGACGATTATAATGGTATAATTTATAAAAAAAATGAACGCATTTTTTCATTGCATTTTTGTTCATATACGATTATTTGTGTTAATATGATAACGGTGTAAAATGAAAAATGAAAAAGTAATGGATATAAAGTAAATTAAATAAGTAATTGTAAGTGTGGTAAATGTAAAGGGTAGTTAATGTTATTGTACAAAAGATTAAGGGTGGTAAATGTTATTGTACAAAAGATTGTATAATAACCGTATAACCGTTTTAGAATTTTCATTATATAGATAGGCATATACCCGCACAATGCAGCGGAATGTAAGTAAAGAACGAACAATTAATGTTACTTTCTTATAGATATGTCATCAACAATCAATCATAACCTAAGAATCACAATTTATAAAACCCTAAACATATAAAGATATTCAATAATTAATTTATATTACAATTATTGACGAAAAAAATTATAATTATATAATTTATAATAAGAATGAAACGTATTTTACGATTATGTATTTTTAATGTGCTAATGGTGGAAAAATAAATAAAACGTATGAATAGAAAACAAATTAATTTGTAGATATTCATGATATTTAATAGTACGATTAAATTAAAAAATATTCAATATTGGGCTCGTTTTGAAGGTCAGACGAGACGATTATAATGGTATAATTTGTAGAAAAATTAACGTATTTTTCATCGCATTTTTGTTCATATACGATTATTTGTGTTAATATGATAATGGTGTAAAATGAAAAAGTAAGGATATAAAATAAATTAAATAAGTAATTGTAAGGATGGTAAATGTAACATTGTAAGGGTGGTAAATGTTGTTGTACAAAAGATTGTACAATAACCGTTTTAGTAGTATAGATAATTCGTATATATTCTGATATTTAATAGTATGATTAAATTAAAAAATATTCAATGTTGGGCTCGTTTTGAAGGTATTGACGAGACGATTATAATGGTATAATTTGTAAAAAAAAGAACGTATTTTTTAATTGCATTTTTGTTCATATACGATTATTTGTGTTAATATGATAACGGTGTAAAATGAAAAATGAAAAAGCAAGGGATATAAAATAAATTAAATAAGTAATTGTAAGAGTGGTAAATGTAACATTATAAGGGTAGTAAATGTTATTGTACAAAAGATTAAGGGTGGTAAATGTAATTGTACAATAGTTTGTACAATAACCGTTTTAGAATTTTCATTATATAGTATAGATAATATATAATGTTTATCATGTAATATTATTTAATTATCGAATTTTCTATAGAAAATAAATACATTAAAATCAATTATAAACCATAGCTAGTTTGTCAAACACTTGAGTTCAAAATGAAATTGCTATCAAAAGGCATAAAGTTGTTTTCTTGTTTTGGAAGAACACAAAAACCCAAATTTGTTTAAGGTGTGTTTGGTATGTAGAACAAAACTGGACAGAACAAAAAAAAATTTGTTACATGTTTGATGGGATATTATACAGAGCATGAGAGAATTGAGTGCGACAAATATCCATTTTTTGTTCTACCAAAATAAGTGAAACAAAAAATATGAAGATAACACAATCCATGTCAACTTATAACCCTCTTTCAACTCCTCACCTCGTTCTTCCGTTATTCCCGTTTGCTAACCAAACGCATCGTTGTTAAACAATTTGTGAACATGGTGCTCAAATGCCAATGAGATAATATTTCATAAAGATAACACCACAAGTTTTACCAGTCTCTCACCGGTCTTCAAAAAGACACATTTAACCGGTCCCGAGAGAACTGACGAGGGACCAGGTTTAACCTGGGTCTGGATTGGCCCGGGCTTATCCTGGTCCAATGTCCTAGACATTTGAACACCTCTAGTGAAGATGTCACTTTCAGTTCAAGTAAAAGAGAGAGAGATAGAATACATTATGCAATTCCTACAAAAAGAACAGGTGATAGAAAATATTAAAATAATGGTGAAATCAACACTACCCAATAAAAAAAGGGTTGAAAAAACTTGGCCAATCTCCATAATTTTACAAACCAACCTGCTTCTAAGATATGCCCAAAATCTAGTCTTCATTCTTCAATTTTCTTCTTCTTCTTCTTCTCTTTTTTCTTGCTTGGTGTTTCTACTTCGGTTTCGGCAGCTTCAGCGTGCTTTCTCTTCTTCTTCTTCTTCTTCTTTTCGTCACCATCTTCAACAACCTCTTCGTTCTGCACCTCACCAGCTTCATTGGCTACGTGTTTTTTCTTTTTCTTTTTCTTACCGACATCTTCATCTGCTGCTACATTATCCGTTACAACCACCTCTTCCTTCTTTTTCTTTTTCTTTTTATCTTTCTTTTTCTCGGAAGGTTCTTCTACCTTTGGTGCCATCTTTTCGTCTTCTTCAGCCTCTGCTTCTATCCGTCCAAGAACGGAGTCTGCTGCTGCATTGTAAGTCTGCCCAGCAAACCATTTTTAATTTAACAAAAATCACTAAATGATACTTTCAGCATGTGCTATTCATCATCATAACCACTGAAATGTAACATTTATGGCAGAATGTTCCTCCATGATTTCATTCAACCAAATTCTACATCAAGATGCTTATCAAACTGGGAAAGGCCAAAAGAAATTATCTTAGGGTGGTTTGGTCCACGGACCGCACAAGCGAGAGTGAGGTAGCCAGATTAAAGAATTGTGATTGTGATGTTTTTGGATGGGATGGAATCTGTCAAACAGACCACCTCTTTGGTTGGCAGACATTGGAATGGAATATGCCAAGGAATTGGAATCTATTTGTTGGTTCATTGAATGTAGCTTTGGATTTTAAATGAAATGTTGGTAAATGACCAAAATACCCTTTTTTTTAAATTTGAATTTTTTTCTTAAACTAAAAAACTTTATTAAAACAATGCATATGATTCAAGGAGGATGAAATTGTAACAATGTTGAAGTTCATAAGCAAATTCGAAAATAATGCCAATAAAAAATGCACACCTTTGCAGGAGTAATCATCGCCCCAGCTCCCATCTTCTGATCCTTGTTGTAGAATTCGATTTTAGGTTTGCCTTTAGTTGCTCCAGCAGACCGGTTGAGTTCTCGTCCTTCAAGATTTCTCAGTCTTGCTTCAAGCTAAAGTTGGTAGAAAAAAAAAAGTAAACAATAAGTAATGCTTAAAGCGAGTAGCATATCCCTTCCCTGATAATCTATTTGTCATCGTTACCTTGAGACGGTTCTCCACACCCATAGAATTATCTTGGCCTTCTCCAAGGGCGTCATATCGAATTGCCAGAGCAGTTTTGGAAGCAAGAGAACGTGAAATTTTCCCCTTATGCTTTGGTGCTGCTTGACCAATCAAACTTGCATGGTAAATAAGACCGTACTTAGGAGTTGCGTGTTTCGTCTTCAAAGCCCTAAAAAGAGCCTTTTCTGCACCAAGGATCTGAATGGTACTCCCAGGTTGTTTTGCAAGATTCAACAAGCTACCCCCATGAGCAATGAGGCGAGCACCGACAAGTTCTCCAACAAGAGCAGTAAGGTTTGGCGCAATGGTATTCATCCTACTTTTCAAATAATCATACAGCTGAGCTCTGTATTCTGAAAGAGAAAGAACTTGATCACATAAATCTTTGATGTTTGTCAAATCGAGGTCACTGACTTCTGTTCCCATTGAAACAACGGCTGCCTCTTTCAGTTCTGTCTCAACCTCTTCTGCAAGTATCTGTGGGTGATTGAAACATAAAAATAGAATCTTCGATAAGTGTCACACATTCAGAAGTGTCTACTTTCCAATTCTACCCTTAATTCTGAGATGGATAAATTCATTACTCTCTCTATTATTAAGAGTAAAATTGTCATTTAGTTAATTAGATAGTGTAATAATTACACATTTTTTGGGACGAAGGAAGTATCTTAGTAACATGGAAAAGAATACTGGAAAGAATGTATATCGATACCTCAGAGAAATCAAGTTTTGCAGCATTTGTGCGGTAACCCATGAGCTTGACGGCCTTGGCATATAGAATGTTGTCTTGAACAATCTTTGCAAGCTCTGGAAAGTGCCAACCATACCATTCTCGAACCCTCATTGCATAAGTATTAAGCTCTTTATCAAGATCATCAAGGAGCCCAATGGCCTGAATGATCATCGTATCCACCTGATACAACCATATTAATCAGTAAGTAGCTGAGAATTGTGTTCGTAACAACAGCATGAAAGCCAATCAATTGACTGAATGATGCATACAACCTACTGACAGATCAGATATGTCACTAAGACTAGAAGTAGGCAACTTAACAAGTGTTCAAAAATTGATGCTTTCAGACCCATTGTTCGAGCAAAACTAAGCTAAGGAGATTAGAAAAATAAAATCGTGAAACTATTGGTAAAACTATAAGAAACGAAGGGAATAATACTATGTAAAGGATAGAGATTAGATGAAGTCAGCAAGACATGGTGAAACACATGCATTTACTACTTAAAAGTCACCAGAATAACGAGCTTCAAAAGCATATGCAAAGCAGTTTAACGAATTTCTAAACTGTCCCCTGTATCACATGCTTAGTTGGCAATGCAAGCAAGCTAAATCATGAATTGAATAAAGACTATATAGGAAGTGCATATGGTTTTGGCTAATCTAAACTAAGATCCAATTAAAACAATAAGCTAATAATGTATGAGAAGAAGCTGACCTTATCGGGACTGAACTTAAGCTTGTATCTGGACAGGCTGTGAGATAAACCCAAGCTCATTGGAGCTAAATCTTGTGAGCCTAGACCGGTTATGAGTTCAGTCAATTGACTTCTCACTCCTCTCATTAGCTCCATAACAGCTTGGTTGTGAACACAATCAATTTGCTGCAGTTAAATTTGAATTTTATTTGAGCATATAGCGAGTGAAGTACAGAAAGAAACAATGACAGTTCAAGTCAGAGATACAACTTACGAGCTTCTCCTTGATGACATTTCCAAGTTTGGAGTCAGCAACAGCTAATGTTTCACCATCACAATGAGCACGTAAAAATTTGCGCAAACCTTTGCTGGGCTTGCTGTCTATTAACAAAGTGGCTGCTGACAGTGCCTCTGCTGTGTTCTCAAACTTGGAGAAAGCTTTTAGCTTTACCACCTATTATGAAATAATTTCATGGGGGCAAACTGTAAGGTTCATAATAAAGAAACTCCAAGCAGACCAAAATCCCAGAAATAGGTTCAAAGGTATTAACAAATAACTAAAAATACAGAAAAATGAAATAAGATGAAGAAACGTATTATTGCATACTTAATTAATGGCCATAAATGAGTTTTTAACAAATGCATGTGCTAATAAACCTGAACTTGATATGTAAAATCACAATCCATCAAATCACATCCTCTACTCAACTGGAGCAGGTTTCAAATTTTAAATGAAACCCTTGAGTGATTATCATTTCAAACTATTATATTTGGCATTTCATTTCAACCTACAATCTACTTGTGAAAATGCAATTCAAGTATACAACAGCTCTTCAATTGGTGGAAAACAGCGATATATCACTCAAGTTACTGAAAAAACATCAAACACGAGATTCTAATTTTACTCTAAAGCATCAAAGTGCAATGGTCCAAACTCCTAATAACTACCGAACACAATAACAATACAGAAACAAAATTTGCTGCCATTTCAATCCAAAACATCACCACCATGGAAAACATAAACACAACACTCCATCTCAAACCCTTCCATACATCACTTGAAGCCACTTTTTATTCACAGTTAGAAAAACAAATAAACGTTTGTAATTTCTGTAAAGATCTCTCCTCTGTGTCTCTGTTCACGTTTCTATGAGGTTAACACAATGATGTATAATCAACCACTCGTAATAACCCAATAACATTGTATCACGCTCAACTACACCACCAAATTAAGATAAAAAAATTGAAGATCAATTTGTTTCTTAATTGTCAACAAACTAGAAAACAAATGGAATTACTAATACATTAAAATTTCACCTGTCTAGATGCGTCGGCGGATGAGAAATCCTTCCACAAATCCTACGAACACAAACCAATAATTACAAATCAATTCCACAACACACACTCACAAGAATTGCAGGCGTGTATGAAATATATATATACTCACATCAACTTTAGAGAGCTTTCCTTCATCCAATACTTTGAAAAGAGCAAATCCGGCTGGGGTTTCAAACAGAACCAACATTTTATTTATCCGTTGGCGCAATTACACCTATAAAAAAACAAATAAACGCAAGTTTAGTCTTTTATTTCATCAAAGAAGAAGATCAATGTTCGAAGAAAGCTATGGAGGAAGAAAACCTAATAAAAATGTCGTTACCTTGGATTGGAAGAAGCAGCAGAAGTGATGATGGTGGTTAAGAAGGTGGAAGAGGGTCTAGGGTTTAAGAAAGGCGGAAGAAAGGGGGTGTTTATGTTTAAATAGTGGAAATTGCATTGAAACCTAAACGTGAAATTTCAAGATATTTTGTTCAAAATCATCCAAAATTGTCCGATAAATCACAAAAAAAAATAAAATGAAACATTAAAATTGTGATTTATCTTGCTTTATTGTACGAGTAAACTTCTAGTATTTAATAAAAATTATATAAATCTTTTAATGTTTCTTAACAAAAAAAATATATAATTTTTCTTACAAATACTTATTTATATAAATGTCTGGAAAGTTCAAGAAGGCTTAATGGATTTCTTCATTTTAAATGATTGAGTTTCTAAATTGTTTGTTTGAACAAAAAAGTCATTAAACTTTTTCATTTTAAAAATTGGTTACATAAATCATTTTGAACAAAAAAAAATTGTAACCAACTAGAAAGGTTTTTAAGTAAAAACATATATTAGTTTTACCGTTTCAAAACCCTGAGAAACAACGACATCGCTACCTCTTGCCACTCCTCATCGCCTCATCATTGTCCGTTCTCCATACTGCACATTATCGTTGACCCTGCTATCGATCTCTCTCTTTTTTATATGTTTTTTGTCTTTTATTTCTCCATCTTCTATAACAGTTTAACGGAGCACGTATAGACATATAAAAAAGATGGGTAATCCAAAAACAAAAAAATGATTAGAGTCCAATGATGGTGATACAGAGTGGTGACGACGAGGAGACGAGGGTCGGCGAGGGTTTGAATGAGGTTAAGTTTAGGAACGATGAAAATGATTTAAGTTTTTTAACTTTAAACCCTTCCTAGCCAGTTTTAGGTAGGTTTTTGGGTTAAAAATATGTACGTAACCAATTTCTAAAAGTTCGATGGTTTATTTATTTAAAACAATAAAAGTTCAAAGACTTGATCATTGAAAATTTATTAAAAAAATATACAATGGTTTTTTCATAAAGTTCAATGGTTTTTTCATAAAGTTCGATGGTTCTTTCATTCAAAAGATAGTTTTAGGTACTTAACCATTTGAAATTAAAAAGTCCGTTGGATTTTTCTGAATTTTTCCAATGAATGTGCATGTGGAGGGACGAGTTATTGGTTTGATCCTCTAGGCCCATTCCCTATATGTAATAAAAACTCGATTTGGTTTCGAAAATGTGACCGATTTAACTGACGGTCGAAATTGGACTCAAAATTTTTTAATAACAAAAAGTTATGTTGTTTTTGAAAGCAATATGGTCATCTGAAATTTCAAGACATGTAAGGTTGACCAGATTTGATGTTTGGTCACGTTTTGCACAACTTCTTAACCATTTATAGCTTGAAAATAGGGAGATGTTTAGGGGTGAAAGACCGGCTTGGACCTGTCACCTACCAATCTCGTTCATATTTTGGTAAAGAATATGTGGTATATACCAACTTAATCAAATAAGTTTTGCTACTCTAAGGGGGCGTTTGGTTCGCAGAATGTGTTTTGGATGAAATGGAATCTGTCAATGAAATTTGACTTTGAAAGAATTGGAATGAAATGTTGTCAGGTTTGACCACCTATTTGGTTGACACAATTGGAATGGAATCTGTTAAATGAATTAAAAATTTTCTGTTTGGTTCACATATTGTAGCTTTAAAATTTGAATGGAATTTTGGTAAATGACCAAAACACCCTTTTTGTTTATTTTAATTTTTTTCAATAAAAATTACTTTAATGAAATAATCATTAAATACTTTAAATTTTAACTAAAATTGTTTTGATTATTTTAACACACAAATGATGATGAGAGAGGGGATAGAGGAGAGAGGGAGAGAGAAAGAGGAGAGAGAGAGAGGAGAGAGAGAGAGAGTTGATGTTTGCTGATAATCAATATCAGTAGGGTTTAGTTTGGGGTAAGGATAATTTTGGAATTATGAAAATAACAAATTCTATTCCATTGAAATACTTGGGTTTGATGATGGAATGTTAAAATCCTTTAGGTATGAAATTTAATGGAATTGGAAGATTTCATTCCATCGAAAACTTTGAACCAAACAATGGAATGGAATCTGGTCAAAGAAATTCAACATTCCAATTCCACCAGATTCCGCGAACCAAACGCCCCATAAATGATTGAAATGTATTCAACACAACTTATAAAATACTTGATAGTTTACATTTTTTTTTGTGTGTGTGTATTATCTCATAATTATTAAAACTACATAAATAAATATATGGCAAAAGCATCACCTGTTTCAGATATGAATTTTTGGGCCTTCTCAAAAGAAATTTAAAACACTTCCATTCAGTTTTTCTATCGTATTTTTATTTTATTTTTTGAACGGCAACAAATTTTTATTACTAACCAAAGAAAATACCAAGTTATACACCGGAACATCATCGAGACAAAGCAACAAAACAGTAACGAAGCAGAAAAGATATAATCAAAATGAAATAATTATCGTGCAGATGAATAGGGTTTGTGAGGAACAAACCAATGCTGCAGCAAGCAAACAGTCGAGAACCGACCAATCGTGTCCAACAACTCTTCAGCCCTTGTTACACCCGAACACACAGCCCCTACGACATTTGCACGAACCGCCTTCGAATCTTGCCTGGACGGTAAACATGAAGGTCGTCTGGGCATAGCAGCTCCCCATCGAACTCCAGAATCAGACTAACAGATAGAAGAACATTGTCGCGAACATCAAAACCAAACTCTCAATCGCCAACTCATCTCCGAGCCCCACTGTTTTCGCCGTTGCGTCGTTGCAATTGTCGGATTGTTCTCACACCACGACTCCTCCCCGATACAACATAACAACCCCGCATCCTAGAGATTTTGAGCACGACAAAAACACAACAATCAACACCTCGACTAAGCAATGAATTCGACCCCTGCACACCCACTTATGGACATCGCAACCTTGCACAAGCCTTTATGCTCCCTTCACTATTGAACCACTGTGCAGATTAATTAGACACCGGAACCATAACCTATGAAGCCACATTTTGAATATCGATCCTCGCTTTCGGCCCTCCACCTCGTTACCCGCCATTCTACTCAATACCGCTGATTACGTTGCCCGACAACCATGTGAGCCAGTCCACTCTTTGCTTCTTCGATCTTCTACTTACCCATTCGAACGCTATCCTTTGCCACTCAAAAAAGAGTTATTCGAGCCGACTCTTTTCCGCTTTAAAAATAATTTTGTTCATGTGATTCCAAATTAAGTATAGAAATGCCCACTTCATCCCCATCCAAACCATGTTACCATCAGGGCCGTCCCTGGAGGAGGGCGGGTCGGGCGTACGCCCAGGGCCCAACGAGAAATAGGGGCCCAAATTTTTTTAACTATATAATAGTAGTAAAAAAAATTAGTTAACAAAAGAGACAATTTTTTTAGGATCTAATAGGAGTCAAAGAATTTCGTATTATATAAGGGTCCAAACATGTATTAACTAATTACACTCGAAATGAAAAAAATATGTAAAAAGTTAATTGGTCGTTTATTTTACAGTATTGATTATAGTTTCTTTAAGAGTTTTTTTATATCTAGTACCAAAGTCTAAAATTACTTGCCTAGAAAACCTTGATATATTATCCATCATTCATTTCCCACCGACTATTTTGATTATTCAATCCATATGAATTATATATTTCCTTAAGAACATGGTAAATTTCTTGATATTAACCAGGAGAACTCCTACTTTGTGTAAAAAATTACCAATTATATTAGACGATCCAACTTATATCTATACATTGTTTTTTCAAACATTATTGACTATTTATTACCTAATAATCTAATATTGAGTGGATGAATCTTAAGTACTCTCATATCTCAAAAACAATAATAATATCTCAAACTATAACCAACATGAGCTTTTGATTATAAGATTGATGATTCAAAAAATGATTGTTTTAACCCTAAAAGTTTAAAATGGTGATAGAAAAACATTAGGATGAGGTGAGATGGGAACACAACTTATTTATATTGATTTACATAGAGTTGTACTTAGAGACGGAAATTTTACCCGTTGGGGCGGGTACCCGCGTGTACCCGACCCTAACGGGGCGGGGATTCCCCGCTTTAACGGGTAACGGGGCGGGGACGGGGATTTATTTTCATACCCGAAGCGGGGTCGGGGCGGGGTCGGGTATGGCATTACCCGCCCCTAATCCGTACCCGATTAAAAATTTTAATTTATTTAATATATGTACATAGTGTGTGTATAAATAAATATATATGTATATATGTATACGTTTATTATTAAATGATAAATACATTTTTATTCTCAATATCGGTAATTAATATATTGACGATTTATTATAATTATAATTTGTAAAATACATTTTTTTTATTTTCTTTACTAAACGGGTACCCGTCGGGTTCCCCAAACCCGTCGGGGATTCCTTCCCCCCGAACCCGTCGGGGATTAATCGGGGCGGGGGCGGGGGCGGGGACGGGGGGTTTTAACGGGGGACGGGGGATGCATTACCCGCCCAATACCCGCCCCGTTTCCATCCCTAGTTGTACTATGAATAGTCACCACCGCAAATAATATAAATTATTTGTATTTCTTGAATTCAATGTTATTTCTTATGATACAAAGCGAAATATTAAATAATTTTTTTCGTACTTATCGAACACCCTGTTTTACATCTTGCCCAGGGCCCAAAATTTGTCAGGATTGGGCTTGGTTACCATTTGTGCATCCACCCCCACCAGAATCTCCTTGCAACAACTCTTGGAGAGAATCGATCCGGTTTGTTCCACCATCTCCCTACTCTCACCCACAATCTTTTCATTTCTTCACACCCTACTAAAGCATGATCCCTACTTTCCGTCTCATTCCCACATCTCGGACATAACTTGGAATCAAGGTCGAAACCCATCTCACTAATCACCGATCTACACGGAATCCTCCCTAGTTTCGCTCTCCAAATGAAAATACACATTTTTTTAGGAACCACGGTACACCACGAAGTTTCTTCCCTACTAACTACCCCACCTCCCCTACCTTCCTCTATTACTTCCCGTAGATTTTTTACATTAAAACCGTTAGCTTTATCCATCCCCCATTCCCAATTATCTCTTCTTCCTCTCGACGGCTCCCATCCTTGTAATTTCCTTAACAACTCCTCCAGCTCCCCACACTCTCTACCTCTTGGAGGCCTTCTCCACTTCCATCTCCACACCCAACTATCCGCTACCCACTCCCCTCTTTCCGCTATCCTTGCCTTTTTATCAACCTCTAACCTAGCAAGTCTCTTAAACTCCACTTCTAATGGTATATTTCACACCCAATTTTCTGCCCAAAAACCCGTCTCCGAACCATCCCTTACTACTTTTCTAAAAGATCCCGAGAAGTTAACACCCTCCGCGTCCAACTCTCTACCCACTTTAATGATATTATTCCAAATCGATGCCTCCCTGACCTCCCGATTCCCCCTATCGTATTTAACTTTTTGAAAAATAAAAGCTTTTTTTATACATTTATAATATGAAAATATACAAATTTTCTATGTCTTAACAAAAAATAGTGTTAAATACTGTCACGCTCTTGAGTTAACATAATAAATCAATTAATATTTATATTAAAAACGATGATGGATCAATTGTGAAATCTCGTTCTCATTTTTACTTGGCCATATTTAAACCTAGGGGTGTGCATCGGGCGGGTTCAGGTGGGAAAACCAACGACCCGATTGGATTTCGGATATGGAAATCAAGACCCGAATTTTAGGTTTTGGATTTAGGATTGCTTCGGGTTCGGGTTGGTCGGGTTTCGGGTTGATGTCGGACGATTCAGATATAATTATAATCCAAATTTGGAGAACATCCTAAAAATGATTACTTAGAAAACAGAAATTATTTTTTATTTTTCTCACCAATTAGAAATATTGAAATTAAATGTTTAAAGACAAAAAATAATATTTTATTAGTTGTATTAATAATTGTAATATTTAAAATGAAGAAACTATTGGAGATGAAAGTAAATTTTCTATGAAAATTTTAATTTTTAGTTTTCTATTTTAAAATTTTGTTGTAGATGCCGTCTTAAAAGACATTGTCTCATTGTTTGTTCCACAAAGCACCCATTGCATCAAAATATATTAATTTTTCAGTAGTGTTTTAATTTTGGGAATTTAATTAAAATACATTTTTTTGAAAAATCAGTGTCCAATATGCCCCAAATCTTGTCATTTTTGTCAAAATACCCCATATGTCCGCGTTTTGGCCGCGTTTTTTCAAAAAACGAGGGGTGGTACTGTTTGGGTCCGCGTTTTGGTCTAAACGCGGGTATGGTCCGCGTTTGGTTTATTTCACGCGGGGTTAGTCCGCGTTTTGTGCAATTCACGGCGGACATGGTCCTCGTTTTGTGCAATTCAATTCATTGAATTGTAATTTTTATTATATATTTACAGTTTATACTCTTATAATTATTTAGTTAGTTACTTTATACATTTTACTTTTCTATTATTCATTTTATACTTTTATCATATTAACACATATAATCGTATATTAACTAAAATACGTTAAAAAATACGTTTTAATTTTAACAAGTTATACCATTATAATCGTCTCTTCGATACTTTCGAAATGAGACCAATATTGAATATTTTTTGATTTAATTACTTTATTATATATCATATATATTAAAATTTTATACACATATAATTATTTAGTTAGTTTACTTTATACTTTATATTTTTCTATTTTTTATTTTACACTTTCATCATATTAACACATATAATTGTATATTAACAAAAATACGTTAAATAATTTTATGATATATAAAAACGTATTTTTAATATATATGATATAATAAAATAATTAAATCAAAAAATATTCAATATTGGGCTCATTTCGAAAGTATCGAAGAGACGATTATAATGGTGTAACTTGTTAAAATTAAAACGTATTTTTTTAACGTATTTTAGTTAATATACGATTATGTGTGTTAATATGATAAAAGTATAAAATGAATAATAGAAAAGTAAAAGATATAAAGTAAACTAACTAAATAATTATAGAGGTATAAACTGTAAATATATAATTAAAATTACAATTCAATGAATTGAATTGCACAAAACGCGGACCATACCCGCGTGAAATAAACCAAATGCGGACATATGGGGTATTTTGGCAAAAATAACAAGATTGGGGGCATATTGGGTACTGATTTTTCAAAAAAGGGTATTTTAATTAAATTGCCTTTAATTTTTATATTTATTTTTATTAATATGTTATAATATTAACTAATTATTTTATCAAGTTCTTAGTAAATTGTGACTTTAAATTGCGAATTAGATGTAATGAATTATTTTTAACAAATGTAACACTCTGAAAAATAAGCGGAAAATAAATTTCGAAAATTCGGCAATATAACGTTTGAAAGTATGATAAATCCATCACCCTAAAATAGAGGATACTTTAAACCTGTAAAAATAGGGTAAATCATTTCAAAGACCCAAGTGTATCATCCCGAACAGGGTATAAAGTATGGTAATTACAACCCAATAAATGAAGCATAAGACGACAACCTACTAATCTACAATGAGTAACTAGATTATGATTGGGTGTCGCTATACTTCCAAAAGTGTGTATCTTCAAAATAATCCGTATGTTGGCCACTATGTATCTTCCAAAAAGACCACTCACGACACCAAGGTCGTTCCCTCAATCCCAATGTGCCCCACCACTAGGATGGCCTGTCAAACACGACAATAAGAACAAGTGTTAGGCTAAAGCCTAGTGAGGATAAATCAAACAAGGATTAAACAACTAAACCCATTCGAAGTCTCGCAGAGTGTATAGCCATGAGCTAAAACCAACAAACCAAATAAACCATTAGTGATTAGTTACAATACAATTAACACCAATCACATAATGAGTAGGGGTGTGCATAAATTCAACCGATCCAATAGGAACCGGCCGATCCAATTAGAACCAACCGACCATAATTGGATATCCAATTGTAATTGGATCAGATCGGATTGAAAATCTCAACATCCAATTTGGATCGGCCGGTTCTTGGATGGCAGTCCAGAACCGACCAAAACCGACCGAACCGAACCGACCAACATCCAATTACCCATCCAATTAACCATCCGATTACCATCCAGTTTTCCATCCAACTATCATCCAATTATTTTTTTGCAATTTGCTTAAATCTAAATTTGTTTTGTGTTGGTTTTAGAATTTTTAGTCTCACTTATGTTGGTTTTAACACAAACTAAAAGTAATTAATTAGAACATTACATTAAATTAACACGTTGGATGGATACGATCTGATCATCCATTAGATGTCGGATGGATCCAATCCAATCCAATGGATATCCAATTTGATCCAATGGATATCCAATAAGAACATCCAATGGATGAAACCGAACCGATCCAATCATCCAATGGATTGGAAAAATCCAACATCCAATGGATGATTGGATCGGTTCGGTTGGGAAAATCCAACATCCAATGGATGATTGGATCGGTTCGGTTCCCCTCACATCCATTGGATGTCAACCGATGAACACCCCTAATAATGAGTTCAACTCCTCTAATTCTATTGCTCGAAAACATCAAGTCAACCCCTCTAGGTCTATTCTTGAGAGTTCCAAAGCGGGGAACTCTAGCACAAGGGAATTACACCTTACTGCCCATGAGACGTTGCCCGACCGTATAGGTCACACCTTACTTATCATGGTGACCCGATGCCTATTCCGTGCTAAGTGGTGAATCCCAATGTCCAAAGCGGGGACATAGGAACACCGTGCCTATGGATCCATTGCACTAATACTAAATACCAACAACTAGCATGTACAATGCTCATATAAAACATAGGTATAGATAAATCGTATACAAGAGATTACCAACATATAAAACTTAACACCCAAATAGACGAGCTTTCAATAATAATAATAATCCATCCTTAAAACATTATACTTATGTTCTACATATAAATCAACATTATGGTTATTTCACTCAAATACTTGTTTTTCCCAAATAGAACCCAACACTCCCATAGAATGCACCACAACCCAAGAAATCAAAGTTGTTTGTCAAAGGAGTGGATATTAAAACGCCATCTCTTTTAAACTTGAAATATTCTCTCCACATTTTCACTTAGGTTAGCAAACCCTAATATTTCCCAAAATCCACATTTGGGTCTTAAAATTATGAAAGATCAAAATACAAGAGATATACACATATATTATGGTTAGAAGAAGAGAAATGGACTCACCTTGCAAGGATTATATAAAACCCTAGAAATGGAGGAACAATGGAGATGATGAGAACCACTTGAAGCTTCAACTCTTAAATCACTTGAGGTCAAAGTTTACCTCAAACCTATATTAAATCACCAATAAGCATTTAATGCTCAAACCCTAAAGGTATTAAATGAAGAGAGGGAAAGGAACCCTACCTTTCACCAAGAAATCGCCCCAAACTAGCTCCCAAGTCAAAACAATGAGGTTTAGGTCGTGAAAATGAGTTTTAAAGGGTCTGCACCCCGACCGCGACCTTGACTCGCGAGAGTGACAGTGTCACTCTCGCATGGCACTCTCACCCAAGAATCACCACCTTCGGTACAATATTGGCGATTGTGCCCCGCGAGAGTGACATGTCACAATCGCACGGGCACTCTCGCGCCCCTACCCCCAACTCTCGGTACATTCTCCGCGGTTGTGCCCCGCGAGAGTGACATCTGTCACAATCGCGGGCACAGTCGCATGGCCCGTACCGAAACCCAAATGTGCCCGCTTTCAGCCCGAACGTTCCCACTCTCAACGTTAAACTATATTTTAGGGTAAAATACCAAATTAGAGACGTACCGAAAACACGGGTGTTACAACAAATAATAAAAAATATTACAATTACAATTTGGTATAATTATGTAATATTTATTTATAAAAACATTTTTTGTTTTTATTTTAACTTGTTATAACATTAAACAGTAATTAGCTAAGTATTATAATTGTTATTATTTAATAAATAATCTAATAATAAAAAAACAATATATTAGTTTATTATCTATACCATCTATATCTATATCTATACTATATTACAAAGCACGAATAAAAAAACTCTTAAATACAAATTATTAGGCACAAGGTACCATCATTTTATGTAATATTTTAAAAATCTCTTAATTTACAAGTATTTATTCAAAGCAGAAAATACATATTATTATTGCAGGCTTCTAACACCCACCAATTTGGTATGTGCAGGGCCTTCCTTTTATGCAAACCTTTCCATGTATCACTATTAATTAATATATTATATTACTATAATTTTGTTTTAATTATATTATTAAATATGTAATTGGTTATTTTTTATAGATGTCATTAAAATATATAAGATAATCATTGAATTCTAATAAAATACTTAATTTTTTTTTATATAAAAACATTATATTATTAAGCCTACATTAAACAAATTTATAAAAAAACATTATCACTTTCTCAAAACCATCCAAAATCGTACTGTAAATCGACAAAAAAAATAAATAAAACATTAAAATCGTGATGTATCTCACTGCATTGTGCGAGTACGCTTCTAGTTAAAATACTAAAGATATACTTTATGGTGTGTGTGCCAAAAAATAATCACTAGTATAAATTTTGTACTATGGCTAGCAACCATCAAATAAGCCAACTCTTGGTGTAGATAAACCAAAGAGTTATTTGGCTCATTTTTTTTATTAAGTTTTATATAAAATTATTTATATGGATTAATCTATTTGTATAAATAAGATTTTTTTTGCTAACAGATAAACTAGTTGTTGGCTCACATCTCCAATCGATTATACTATTTTTAAAACAAATAAAATATTTAAAATTTATATATGATCATACCTTTGTATCTATTAGTTATTTTTAAATTGAAACCATAATGTTTTCTTTTTTACAAATAACTTTATATATTATGATATTATAAAAATTGTTAAATAAGTAATATTGTTATATAAACTAGAATTTTCATGAATTAATTCAAATCGGTATGTAAGATATTAGCATGTTATCACAAACATAAGAAATATTGTAACAAAAACAAAGTAGTCATACATAACTAATTTGAACTAATTATTATTTTGTTAAAAAAAATTACATAATAAAACACATTTAAAGAATTTTTTTTATCCCTAATAAATTGTTTATATCTTTATTTTGATTAATTTATATAATTTATTAGATATTATAATAAAATAAATATTTTTATAAGAAAATATATTATTAGAAAGTTTTTTTTATTAAAACGATTAAACTGACACAAAAATATGAAGTTTATTTAATTTTCAATTTTTATTTTATACATTTTCTATACTATGTTTTTATTCTTAATATTTAATAAATTACATAAATTAACAAAAACCTAGAAAATGTCTAAAAGTACTATTTTAAAGACACTAAAGTGAAAGTTAAAATAAATAAAATACAATAAATAAAATTTAAAGTACAGATAAAATATAAAGAGGGATGCGTGTTTAATGATTTAGAAAGGAATTAAGTCTTATTTTAACGGTATATTAGTAAAATATAGGGTTGTTCCACCTTGTTCCACGGGGTGGGGATAGAACACGGCTATTCCACTTTGTTCTACTCTATTCTGCTTATTTTATATGAAAGTCATGCTAAACATGAAAAAATGATCCATCTTTTATTTTATAAGGGGTTATTTGTTTACCTCTTAATGGTTTTATTAAGAGACAATTTCTAAATCGCTAAGAGGTGAATCTTGTTTGGCAAAGAAAATGTATGTCTCTTAATGGTTGCAAAACCCTCTGAACGATTTTGTATCCAGGCCCTCCCTTAACCATTAAGATCCCTAACTTCATTCTGAACAATTAAAAAACAATCGTATTTCATTTTGCACTATATCATAAGAGTCTCTTAATCATTCTACACTAAATCATTCAGCAACTGTCAAACAGCCCCTAAGCCAACCCAACATGATCATATGGTGTTATTTACCCTGGTGAAAGAAATACTGGACAACCACTTTCACATATCCTGAATCACACACCATGACCATACATACTACAGCAAATCAAATTTAAGCATATATTGCAAGACTTCATCCACAATTCATCAGAAAACCAAACCAAACCAAAGCCCGGCCGTAAACCGGTTTATTCAAATCTTAACATCCACGAAAGAAAGGTTGAGTCGATGCCATACATAGGCGACCATAGACATGAAAACTGAAAGGTAACAAACATACGGATAGAACTTCATTAGAACGCTCGGCCAAGCTTCTGCATTTTTCACTCTTTTCGTTCATGCTCGCCCAAGCTTCTGCATTTTTCACTCTTTTCGTTCTTTCTGTTGATTCTCTTTCTCGATCACTTCAAGCATCATCTGCGTGTGCATCGAGTTCATATTAAGTTAGAAAGAAAGGATTAATGCGGATATGGGGTTAAGGAAAAAAACAACATAAATGGTAAATATTATACCATTCCAAAAGTTGTCTTGTACTAGTTCTATCATATATAAATTGCAACATTTGACTTCAAAAGTTTAGGTAAAACGTTCGCTTATTTGTCTAATAATAAAATACCTTCGATAAACAAAATAGAGTCAATATTATCGGTCCATTTGTAATGAAGTTATGATGATAATGCATAAATATACAACTTTAACACAAGTCTCTCATAATTTAGCATATCTGTCTTTTTCTTTTTCTTTTTCTATTGTTATTGTTTACTCATATATAGCTTTTCAAAATTTAGCATATCCGTATTTCTCCCTTTCACACACCTTTCACTAGCTGGGGTCTTCAAAGAAACAACCACTCTACTCTTTAGGGCAGAGGTCGTGTCTACGTACATCTTATCCCCCCCCCCCCCCCCCACAACCTTCGGGTGGGATATATTGGGCTCGTTTGGTTTAGTGTATATAACTTAACACAAGTCTTCCCAAAAGAAAAATGATGCAAATTTTACGGGAGGTCCTAAAAAAAGAAAGTATTGCAGTTTTCATTGGATGGAGCAACTACTATATCCATCCTTCATATGGTAAAAACAAAACATTAAGGCAAGCATTGAAGCATTCGTGAAGGTCACTCCTTTATGACATAAACGTCATCGTTCGAGTCGCTAGAACATCAATGCAAAATGCAGGGAAATGTAGCCCTATTATGGTAAAAGTAAAAGATTAGGGAGGATGAGAAGAGAAGGAAATTTGATTTATATGTAATGTAGGCATGTCCATTGGGATCGACTTTGATAGTTTCACTTGATAACTTGAAAATATCCAAGGAATAATTCTATAATATGTTAGACCTAAAGTAAAACCAAACCAAGTCAAACGAGCACAATATATTCCATCGGAGGTGGGGTTTGGGGAGGGTAATTAAGATGTAAAGCAGACTCGATAGATCTACCTCAAACAGTAGAGCGGTTGTTTCTTTGAAGACCCTTGACATGTGAGAAGTGTGCGAAAGAGAGAAAAGCAGGTAAGCTTAAATTTTGAAAAGGTGGATATAAGTTTAACACGCAAAAGTATTTTGAAGAAAGCTTAAATGCAAATTATACAATGTCTTCAGATATTCCACAGATAAAGTTAGCTATGCAAAACACTCAGTCCTAGAAAAGGGTAACCCATGCATTACTACTCAATAATTACATGCCTCAAGATTCGTAGATAGTCCCAGAATAAACTCAAATCGAATAGGTAGGGTCTAGATATTAACATAGAATAAATGATTAACTTCTAAAAACTTAGCATGGTTTACCTCGAATATTCAATAGAAACATAGTTCCAATATCTATATCTACCGGTCACAATGTTATTGGACATGGTTATAACGTAACCTGTTTGACAAAAAAAACAAAGAAAGAAGGCGGAGAGGGAAATGATCTCTTAGGCACACAAACAATAACCTAATAGAACGTTTCATTTCTATAATGGTATTAATATATGGGCAATTATATTGTTATATAAAAATTTGAAAAGAAAATGTAATTTTACGGCACATGTATAACGGAAGGTGAGATGCATGTGAACTGTGAAATGGATATAATCAGAGGCTGTAGATCGTATCATTCTAAGTACCTTCAAGTAGGTGTCAAACTTCCTTTTCGTACCATTGAAATCATTCCTCAGACCATCTACAGCTGATGAGTAACTGCAAGATTTCCCACAATAAGAATAAATGCAGATGAAATTTGGATAAAAAGAAGTGCATAAAAAGTTTGCTCATGAAACATAAGAGATGGGAATAATAAATTGTCATCCAAAATGAGACAGCAATGCCAAAAAAACCAAGTTCTTAGACGTATCATTACATATCATTCTATCAAAGACCTGGATGGTAAAACCATAGAAACGGAATGCACATCTGTTATAAATCCAGCATAACCCACCATTTGGGAACCATCCAAAATGCAACATAGCATAAAATGGTTTCACCTTCCATACACCAAACAAAACGAACCTAGTAAATCCCACACGGAGTAGGATGAGAGGGCAGGATGTCTTACGTTTACCCAAGGAGTAGAGAGGTTGTTTCCGTGATTGCTTTACCTTCCATATTTCGTATAAACCAACCACCATTTTCAGCCAAACATTTATGGGTCTTGGGTTGGAAGGAATGACAAATTAATGGAATGGACAAGGTAATGAAATGAGTGTTTATAATCCATTATCATGTTTGGTTTCCATGTAAGAATGGAAAAAATCACACAAGCAGTTTGTTTGGTATGCATGAACAAACAGTCCAATTGAAATAAATTGGTAAGTGCAAATGTACATTTTACTTCTAGTTAGTACATAATTTAATAAAACTATCAAAATTATAGTTACAAAAATAAAAAAATTAAACAAAAGAAAAGATCAAGTAACTCCAAATAAGATTGCAATATATATATATATATATATATATATATATATATGTGTGTGTGTGTGTGTGTATAGATATATCTATAGAGGAAGGTTCAAACGAAAACGCTAACTATTTAAGAAAACAACAAAACAACAAAAATAGCAGATCATGTACAAAATCATATGTGATTTTACACTAACCCGAAAAAATCGGACGCGGGCGATGTCCACCGCGACCTTTCGCATGAATCATATATGATTTTGTATGTACTCGGTTGTTTTCGTGTTTTCTTAAATAGATGTTGTTCTCGTATGAACCCACCTCTCTCTCTATATATAATATCAACACTGGGCCATCAAATATAAAGTGTTGATATTAAATACCACTCAAACATGCCCAAGTTGAAAAAACTTCTGTAAGCTTGGTGGTTGAAAAAATACCACAACAATGCTCGACGCTTGCAAATAACAAAATTAGAACATATAGCACCTCAACTATATTATTTGCAGCCCAGAATTTAAAAGTTATAACACACAGCTCATAACAACTACAAGGCTTCCTATCTAGATCAACAGCTTATTGTCACGGTGAATTAGGATGAAATTTTCCTAATTCAGAGCAATGGATTATATAATTTCAACTTCTGAAAATAAAATATATAGAAAGTAATAGATAAGCATATAGTTATTACTCCACCAAATAAAAGGTGAAAAAAGTAAGAAAAGAGAAGAACGAACAATAATAAATAACTGGAGCTGAGATGAGATATGATATTCCACTGTCGCTAGGCGATTTTTTAAGTTGCTAATTCATCACTTGTATGCACTTATCTTCTAATCTGCCTCACTGATCCATTCTCCAATACACAATTAATTAGGACTTAAAGTTGGATTTGATTTGATTTAGGTAAGTGGGTTTTTTGTTTCTCCATTTAGCGTTTTATTGGAGTAAATGTGGCTTATAGTGATGTCAGGATTCAGGAAACCACCATTTCAACCTAAATCAAACTTGGCATCACAAAGAATTACAAGGTGACAACCATTAATGATTAAACCTACATCAAGGCTAGGGAACGTCATGCCAATTGGTCAACGTTATGATGACGTACAACACCAAGATGACACCATGTCAACCATGTGACAACTTCACCAAGACAAAAGGCATAGGTCTTCAGTACATCAAAAATGACGCAGGAGCACAAGTTGTTTGTCACAAAAAGAAAAGATCATCTTACATACAAAGAAACAAATACCATAAAAGGCCGGATCAAAATGGGAATCTTTCTACTTTATTTGGAAAAGTGAACTACAAAGGTAAAAAAGTTTTGTTCTCAATCGTATTAACTGTTGCAACAAAAAGAGATTAGGTTGTTGCATCGTCATTCAGGATAAAGTCACCGATGGGGAAAAAGATTTGCGTCTAAAAAATCAGTACTCAAGTGGATAAATATATGAAGAGAGTGGGGACAGGTAGCTCTTAATTCTTAAATTCAGTCGATCGCTAAAAGTGATCAGGTCCTTACCATACAAATATCTAAATTTATAGGGTGACTCTTGACACTAATACGTACATGAAGAAGAAACCTTTTAATTGCATAAAAGAGCTCGCTTACCTTTCCTCATGAAAACCCAGACAAGCATCAATGACAAAAAAGGTGGCCTTCGTCACATTCTGAGCACCCATCCTGCAATATCCAAAAGAGTAAAAGACGTTGCAACAAGTATCAAGAAAATTGAACATCATGCTTAAATTCCAGCTCTTGCAATTTGAAATAATTTTATTATATACACAATTTTGATGATTCAGTATTGATAATTAAGAGCAAGTTTTCAAAAATCGTCGGCCATTACCCTGCATAGATTTGGTATTTAACGTTTCACTAGTACTAACAGAAGAATTTTCTTTCATGGTACAACCTTTCCAAATGCTATATCTTTTTTTCGTATTTGCTGCTTGCTTCTTTTATTTTCCCTCCTTTACTCTAACAATACAGATAAGTCATAGGCCGTTGTAGTTTCTGGTAGAGGCATAGGTCGGGCCTCAAGGAGAGTAGTCAAACATTTTGGGAGAGGTTTTCTTGAGGGCTCGAGTGATGGATCATACAAAGATTCTGGCAAAGGTAATTTATTTGAGATTGAATCCTACTGTTGCAAAAAATCAACCAAATGAAGACAAATTGTGGGGTCAGTTAGCCAGGACACTCGCTACAACATCTATAGAGATTCAAGTGAAAGCTGAGGAGCCCAAATCTAATCCATACTTTCCATGCCTCTCGGCGATAGGTGTTGAAATACATATAACAACTATTACTTAAATATGTCTGATTACTACTTAAAATATCTCATCCGGGGTACCTTCTCATGGTTTATATGTAAATGCATAAAGCATACAAAAAGAAGCAAAAGTACATAAATCAAAAGAAAAAAAGAAATTTATGGAAAAATACAACTGCACATAACTCTGCAGCCTATGAGCATAGGGTTATGATGTGAAGATCGAAAGGCTACACTGAGTTTGCAAAGGTCATGGATGCAAAGGAGACCCACTGTGTCGCAAACCCTTAAGGGTATAAACCTACGGCCTAAGAGCGCAAAGGTTATGGTCCTTTGATGCTTCAAAGGCTTGGTTGATGACATAAATTTTGTGTTTGGTCTGTTGGACATCCTAAAGATCGTAACCTTATGGCTGTTACAAATTAAAAATTACAGTGAAAAATCAAGTACTAAAGACGTAAGGTTACGGTGGCTGGAACCTAGGATTAAGATCTCCATCGTAAACAGATATGGACAGGGTTTCAGGCCCAAGGTAAAAAAATTCTTACAAAAATCTATATAAAGGGCATCATTGACGAACTTTATGAGTTTAAGGGCATCCAACCATAGCCTGCTTTATAAAATTCTCATCTTCTCCTCTTGAAGGCCGTTTGGTTTCTTGTGCTCAAGCATGCCAGCAACAAAGGTGCTGAATTTTGGAATGATGATGTTTTTGTGTTCTACAAGGCATGGAAGGCTAAATGCATCAGTGATTGCTTTCGAGAGTAGATATGCAACTAATTTTTGTGTTCTTTTCATTAACTTCAGTTTGTACAGCATCTGTAGTAGTGCAAGTGATGTTTGAACATCATGTTTTCAAGTAAAGATCATTTATTATCTATTACAATCTTCTACGTTGTAAATTGATCGTCTACATTGTAAGATGCATCATTACTATATTACCATCCTTATCGTATGATCATACCCAGGGGTTGGATTGAGTTGACTTTAAAAGAGAGTCAAATTATATGTTAATTATCGTCTTGCTTAATGAAGTATTCATGCTTTCCATGAAGCATATTTTTTATGACTAATACACCATCCAAGGCAATTTGTAAAAGAAAAAAATCATGGGACCGTTTGGTGTATACAAGAAGTTGATAGTTAATTACCAAATACTCCTTGCTTTGATGCTACGAGCTATCTTAGTCGCTTCTACGAAATTGATCTTCGCAAGTTTGCTGCAAATGCAAAGACAGAAGTCAATACTGACAAAGGTAAACAAAAAATAAGCAATGTCGAATGACAATCTGGTTATGAATTTACAAGGTAAGAAGCAACCTGTATGACTCAAGTTCAGAGATCTCCCGATCCACTTCACGACAGTATAACTCAACTTGTTTAACAAGTTCATCAGCTTTTTCTACACTTTGATAAACTTTAAATTTATCAAACTGGTAATCTACATCACTCTGCAGATAAGATAAAACAAATCACCAACGTGAACGGGGACTGGATTGATGATAAAATAGAATCCTGGGTTGCAAACGGTTATTACGTTACACCACGATTCAGAAGAGAGATTTCAAGAAATGGCAGATTTATTCACTCTATCAATAACCGAGCCGAATCTGGTGTCCACATGCAAACTATTATGAAGGGGACTTTCAGCAAGGAGAAAAGAAATCCAGGGAGAAAGCCTACACATTTCTCCCCAGAAGGGTAGCGAATGAACGATGTGAGCATTAAAGAAACACCAATTTTCAATGTTTACTAAATACACATATATTAAACCTGTTTATGGAAGGGACCAACTGAAACTCATAAACTTTAAGAGGGTTGACATTCATTTGATTAAAACCCCAAGGTATCAAGGATAGCCCTGGGCCCTAGCCCCTTGGAAATCGTGCGTGGACCCAGGATTTCCAGTAAGGGTATACACTACCATAACAATTGTTTTTTCACAGGAGGATGCACTAGACTAACAGTTTATTTTTTATTTTTTAACACTGCAAAAACACGAATAATGTTTTTCTATGTAGGTCTGCCGCCATCCATGGGAAAATCAAACCTCTTGTCTGCATCAACTTGTCTAAAAATAATCTCTATCTAATTTTAAACAAGATGGTTCACGATTTTATACAAATTCCAAGTAAACCCTCTCAGAAATGGTCATTTCAAGTAATGGCGCTTTTAAGTCAAGAAAGTATGACAGATCCAGATACATTTTTAATAGGAAGAAGCTATAGATGAAAATTTCAAACCATTTCAAAATTTTAGATAAGAAAACATAGTATTTCAAATTTAAGATCAGAAAACATTAGAACAATGGGACCCTAAAGGCTAAAACACATCTAAAAATTGACCCCTCTTGCCACTAACATCATTCAAAGTGATCTTATATGCAGGTGAAGTAACAATTTTTACCTCATCATACATACGGTTAATATGCCCTTGAAGCAGCAGTTTTTGAATTTCCAAAGACATGTTACCCCAGAATTCCCAAACTCTCTAATTATCTAAAAACTAGAGTGTATGGTGAAGCGATGAAGCGATCTAAGTGAAATCCCACAACCAAATGAGGTTCCTTGGAATTTAAAGAATCGGGAAATAGCTTTTATCCAGGAAATACTCAAGTCCTTCTCAAAAGATGCATAAAAACAGAACTTTACAGCCTAATTTAAGTTTAATGAAATTAAGAAATGGACAAAACTGAGTTGGCATTTGGATGTCCTTTGAACGCTCCTCGCAGTAATTAGTAATTACTAATTACCCAATACCAAAGAAGCGAACTCTATTAACTTGAACTAGTCCATTACTGAGAGCAAATCGATGTTAATAAGATTTTCATAAAAACAAAGTGGTTCACTGTATTCTATCTTGTGGACTACATAACCATGGACCATGGTTGTTTATTTGCTCTAAAATTCAATAAACTATCAACTAGATAATTGACCAATTTGACCACAGAAGTAAAGGGAGGCTCCTCTTTTATCAAATAAGCAATTAATTCTTCAAGTGGTAGTTTATCAAAATTACCAAGATAATATAATAGATTTACGGGGGTGCCAACAACATATGTAAAATGTGATACTTCAATTGATATATTACCAATCTGGCTTGCATAATATATTGACAATTTATGGGGGTGCCAAAAACATATGTAAAATGTGATACTTAAATTGATAACTGCATACCCTGTGGTGAGCTTCCTCCTTATTCATCCAAATCGTCTCCTCCTTTCTTTCTCATTGGTCCATACCATTCTAACTTATATTTTAAGGGTTTTTACTTTATAATTTTTTCCCTTATTAGAGTGATTTTCTTTATGCATCCTTCCAAATTAAAATAACCTTTTTTGAAAGGTAACATATATGGAAATTCTTGACACTCAAGTGGGGCATGCTTCTTGCATAATATATTGATAAAATTACGTAGGGTGCCAACAACATATGTAAAATGTGATGCTTCAAACACATAGGAGAAAAAATCAAATTGTGGTCTGAGAACCGCATACCCTGTGGTCATGTGGTAAGCTTCCTCCTTATTCATCCAAATCGCCTCCTCCTTTCTTTCTCGTTGGTCCACACCGTTCTAACTTATATTTTAAGGGGTTTTCCTCTATAACTTTTTCCTTTTGAAGTACTCACCATCATCATCTTTTTCAGAATTAGAGTGATTTTCTTTATGCATCATACGCTCTTCAAATTAAAAACAACCTTTCTTAGAAGGTAGCATTTATAGGAATTTGTGACACTCAAGTGGTGCATGCTTCTTGCATAATATATTGACAATTTACAGGGGTGCCAACAACTATGTAAAATGTGATACTTCAAATACAAAGGGGAGGTATCAAATTTATTAAAACTAGTTACATAGCTATTGGCCTATTGCAGGGGAAGAAATTCAAGAGGGGCTCAAGGGCAGGTTAAATGTGTCATTGATCATGATAATCATATATTTCACATGGTTTAATGGCAAAGATGCTATATAAAACAATAACAAAATCGCAAGTCTTTTTCTCTTTCCTTTAGTAAGTAGTAACATGTAGCAAACATAAAATATTCATAAAACCTACAAAACTGCCATTTAATTCATAAGTTGGCCCTAGAATTCATATCAGAACCTGTATCATTATGATTCCAGAAAAGGCCCATGATATAAATAATTAGTTATAACACTTGCATCAGCAGTTTTTGATGAACTGTAATTAAAGATCAAAGCATAAATGTAACATGAATATGTAAGGCTATATAAGGCTAAAAGGTAGCAGATTAATTCCAGAGAAAACCGCTGGTTCTAATGCCAGCTCGTTGTCACACCTGGTCCTTTCATGTTCACTTAACACAGGCTATGTAAGACTAACAGGTGGCAGATTAATTCCAAAAAAATGATGCTCAAAGATTTAGGTTATACTTTAAAACACACATAAACCTTGACTGAAAGACAGACAAATAGACAATGCCACAAGCTAACCCAAAATAGGACAAATAAAATAAATGGAAGGATATAAACACAAAGGTCAAAATTAGACAGTCTAGAAAGGATAGTTACAGGTGCATCTTTTTCATATTTCCTCACAAATATGGAAACTTGAGGCTTTGTTCAATGCTCAACTTGGACTCATACCTCTTTAGAGGTTTTATGTTCTATCCTTTCTGCTACCCTTCATGGTCAAATAACAAGAAGAACACTAGCGAAACAGAATACATATATATCATTATAGGTGTGTATCTACATACAAGTAAGCAGTTCATCTTACATGTAAAGCCTCTTTAGTTCTATCTTCAACAAAGTCATCCAAGTGAAGCAACAGCTCTATTTAAACATTGTTTATATGATTATAATCCAATTGGGCTCCAGGGGAACGGAAGTTGCTCATTCACATAAGGCTGGAAGAATCATCAGGTATATAGCTACTGATGAGACATGCGGTTCAAATACCTCCCTCACTACCAATACTAGACTAGATTTCAACCATCCCAACGGATATTTATCTAAGTTCTAAATGATGTTGCTACACACAATAAAGATGGAGTTATCTAATTAAAGTACAGAGCAAATTCCTTTTCAAGTGCTGGAACTCTTATATTTTCGCACGGATATACTGCCGAAAGTAGCATGGATCACCCCTAGAATATCTCATCCAATATCAATGGTAGGTTATCAAAATTACCAAGATAATATAATTCAGATGTGGAAAGCCAGATGATCGTCATGAGCCATCTTCCGGCAGCATTTAAGCTTTAAAGATTACATGAGCCCAAAACAAGCCTTAATGAGAAGGTTTAAGTGGGAGACGTATCGGCTACATAAGTGACACTAGAGTTCTAGTAAGATGATGTTTCTTACATACCAGCTACTCTAAACTAGGTCCTGAACTCGACAATATCACAATTTGAATTGCGTTCCTGCACTCTCAAACTGCCTAGAAGCATCTCCGGGGTAAAAGTTATTTGGTACAGTACTTACTTAAGGCCTCTTTTTACTACTTCTATCCACGTAATTTCATCCACCCACTACTTAATATCATGCCCTCCATCCCATCCTCCGGGTGCAAAAGAAGTCCTCAGTGTGCAATGAAATGCCTGTCCTGGGGATATGATGAAACCACCTTAAACAAAGTTCCTTGACCCCAATCTAATTTTCACAATCTTTGTATTACCGAATATCCTCAAAAGACATCAATTCTTAACCTACAAATAATATTATGCCACTGCTACTTAGTGAAACAAGTGTCCAATTTACCAAAAGGAAAGAGGACCAGTCCCGGAACCCATGTCAGTCCTTCAGGTCCGGATCAGTCCTAGTTTTTAGACCAAGGGTTGGTTAATGACCGGTCCGGGGTCCGGATAAAGACCGGGCTAGTCAAAGGCCGATTTATGAAGGTCCGGTCTGGGCTTGCTTCCGTAGAAGCAACAGTAGAGTTTTTAATTAAAAAAACAAATTTGGGCCATATCAGGTCCGGTTAGGACCTGAAGGCCCAAATCGGTCCTGGTTTTCAGAACAAGGACTCTACCGGTCCTTCGAAGGACCGGAATTCTTTTGGCTTAGAGGACCTATTCATATTTCATAACCCACTCCGCCTCAATGGTATCGTGCAAACATACTCTTCAATTCTTTATGATTAAACGCTTCTAGAACAAATATGACCAACATCCATATCAATTTTAACCGCCTTTATAATCCTTTGCATT
This sequence comes from Arctium lappa, assembly GCA_023525745.1. Lineage (NCBI taxonomy): Eukaryota > Viridiplantae > Streptophyta > Magnoliopsida > Asterales > Asteraceae > Arctium > Arctium lappa. The sequence goes on along the minus strand of CM042056.1, from coordinate 10,111,598 downwards.
TACATAGCTCAAAGGACAAAATGAAAATTAAAACACTATTTACTTTCATTCAAATGAGTTCTAAATTTGACTTAAATTCCATTTACATAGATGCATCAGTAACCCAATCTAAGGACAGATTATCACATATTGAAATAATGTATGAATAAACCAAACCAAACGAACAAAGAATATTCGGATTCAAGTAATGTATAATCATACACCTAAAAAAGAACACTATGAGTTTGTTATTGAATAGATCATCAATTATACTCTATACTAGATTAATTTCCTTCTGATGAAGAAAGCAGGAAAACATATATGAATAGAATTGATATTTCACACTTTAATAAAAAGATAGAAACCTAAAGGAACCTTTATTAGGTTTTTCGTTACCGGAATCTCTCCGGAGAATTTCCGACCGTCGTTATCCGGCTAAATACATTATTATTTTCAGATTCTCCCGGCGCTTTAACGGAAGAGAGAAGGCTGTGGAATCCAGAGATTGCAGAAGGAAAATTGGGATTTTATTTATTATTATTTTTTTAAAAATCTCTAACCCACAACACCAAAAACATTAAAACTGGTGTGACACAAAATTTTTTTTAACTCTAACCATACTTCAAAAAAAAAAACACAAAATCTTCTAAAACCATATAAAAAAACATTTTTATTATTATTAAACATTTTTCAATATTATTAATTATATTATTACAAATAATAATAATAATATTATAAAAAAAATAAAAAAATTGGATTATTGATGGGTCATCCCCTTTTTGAAGGATGAATAGTATAACACCAAATTTAATGTTTTATTCTTGAAAAAAAAATCACCATATTTGTAGTAAATATGCTCTAAGGGGTGTTTGGGATTTCTTGTTTAAAACAACTTATGCCTTTTTTTCAAGTGCTTATTAACTTTAGGGGTGGTAATCTTGTGCCAAACAAAATCAACAAACAAGTGTATCAATCATACTATTTAAATTGATATTAATTTAATCGGTATCAATTACAGTCGGTTGGTAACACCGTACCAAGTATGCAAACTTGGTTGGTACACGGTATTGGAAACTGCGTATCACGGTAGTACCATGGTACCGACTTATTTATTTTTTATTAGGTTTTTATATTTTTGATGTATTAGATATAAAACATTGTAACTTTAATTGTTTTATTTGAATATTTGCAAGTTTTATTCCTGCATTTCCTTGTAGTTAAAACATTTTTAACATCACATGTGTTATCTAAAAACTCAAATTTTTACTTAAAATTTGAATAAAATGGCAATTTTCATACATGTAACATGAAGTTGATACAAAACCCGTACCAACATGTACCAACCGAAAAAAGTTGGCGCCAATTAAGTCGGTACCAAGTACAGTTGGTTGGTACATGGTATAATATTTTACGTACCAATTATAATTGGTTGGTACATGGTATTGAAGAAAAAAATTTGGTATCGTACCAAGTCCACTATAATTAACTTATGTGGTGACAAAAAAAGAAGTTTTATAAAAAGTGTTTGAATTATCTTATTATAGTATCAAAATGTAATAAGCTAATAAGTTGTTATTTAGAGATGTTTGGAATTGCTTATACATGTAAAATAACCAAAAAAGTCATAAGTTGTTTCAAATTAGTTGATAAGTCAAAATGATTTAACTTATCAAAAACTCCTTGTTAGCAGTGTGGAAAAGCTATAAACACTTTCTTTTTTTTCCTAACCTAAACACTAAAAATAGCTTATTAACAGTGTAAAAAAGTTATAAATCAATAAAGATTTTAAATAAGCAATCTCAAAACACCCCCTTTAGTAACATAGATTTTCTAAAGATTTCTTTAAAATAGAAAAAAGTTTAAATAATGGAAATTTTCTTTAAATTCGAATAACTCTTCAAAAAATGATGGTTGAAAAATAAATGATTTTTATATTATTTTCAATGACAATTATTTTTGAAATTAAATGTTTAGAACAGACAAATGATATATTATTATATAATGGTGGAAGCATAATTTTGTCGAATGGATGCATCTTTAAGGTGGATCAAAGGCGCGCAAAAAACCAAAGTTTTTTTGATTGAATTCGATTAACTTTTTCTACGTTTTCTTTTTGTTGATTTCGAGAACTTTTTAGGTTGGTTGATTTTAAGGGACTTTTTCGGTTTTTTTGGTTAATGTTTCTTGTATTTTATAATACCTATATCATCCCTCAAAATTTAACATGTGCACTTTTTATACTTAAAAAAAATCTACTTGCGACTATTGGTTGAGCGGTTGTACGAACTCTACTTGAGTCTTAATAGGTTCGTCATTGTTATTAAATGTATTGAATATTTTAATAATATGATTAACCTTGTCATTCTTAAAATGAAAAGGATATTAAAATTGAATGTAATTTTTTAAAATTATACTTAGAGATGCATTTAGCCCAAATAAATAATCTACACTTAACTTTTATAAAAGTTTTTGGGAAATTAATTAAAATACCCGTATTTCGATCCCGTATTACCGAAATACCTCAAATCTCTCTCATTTTGCCGAAATACCCCTTTTTTCCGGGATCGTGGCCGGGATTGACGCCCATCCCGGGGTTACCTTCATCGGCGGCATGAATAGTGACCGAAATACCCCTTTTGGCCGAGATCGTGGCCGGGATTGACACCCATCCCGGGGTTAGCATCATCGGCGACGTGAATAGTGGTTTTTCCGGCGTTAAGCCGGGATGAATAAGGGAATCCCGGCATTAGTCCGGGATGAACAGTAATTTCCCGGGGTTGGGGGTCGGGATGGAAGAGATTCTTGATCAAAATAAAATCGACGGTTGGGATTAAGGGAAATTAGGTTTAGAAGTGTTCCCCCATTATTATAAAAGCATGGTCCCCAATTCAAACCCCACCCCACACAACCACTTCCTCTCTTCTACTTCTAACTCTCTCTTCTATCTCGTGTATATCACGCTCGGATTTCGACTCGAGTTATTGGAGTTTTAGCAATCTTCGATATGTCTCGTCTACTTACTTTGGTAAGTTTTCTTTTAACCCCATTGTAGATTTCAAATATAAAATATTTGTTGTATGTTATTTAAACTATGTGTTTGATTATGCGTTTATTTTAGAGATTATGTGTTATGTTTATGTTGTTAATATGCTAGAGTATTTCGTGTTTTTTAGAGTGTTGCGTTAATTTTAGAGTGTTTCGTTAATTTTAGAGGTTGTTTTAATTTTAGAGTGTTGCTTTAATTTTAGAGGGTTTCGTTAATTTTAGAGGTTGCGTTAATTTTAGAGTGTTGCTTTAATTTTAGAGGTTGCGTTAATTTTAGAGTGTTGCTTTAATTTTAGAGAGATTGCGTTAAATTTAGAAAGATTGCGTTAATTTTAGAGTGTTGCGTTAATTTTAGAGTGTTGGGTTAATTTTAGAGGTTAATTTTAGAGTGTTGCTTTAATTTTAGAGGGTTTCGTTAATTTTAGAGGTTGCGTTAATTTTAGAGTGTTGCTTTAATTTTAGAGTGTTTCGTTAATTTTAGAGGTTGCGTTAATTTTAGAGTGTTGCTTTAATTTTAGAGAGATTGCGTTAAATTTAGAGAGATTGCGTTAATTTTAGAGTGTTGCGTTAATTTTAGAGTGTTGCGTTAATTTTAAATATTTTAGAGTGTTGCGTTAATTTTAGAGTGTTGCTTTAATTTTAGAGTGTTGCGTTAATTTTAAATATTTTAGAGATTGCGTTAATTTTAGAGTGTTGTTTTACTTTTAAATATTTTAGAGTGTTGCGTTTATTTTAGAGGTTGCGATAATTTTAGATATTGCGTTAATTTTAGAGTGTTGCTTTAATTTTAGAGAGATTGCGTTAATTTTAGAGTGTTGCGTTTCATTTAGAGTGTTGCGTTAATTTTAGAGTGTTGTTTGATATTATATTGTATGGTTGGGGCCATTTTGGCATTATTATAAGAAGATTAAATTGTTATCTTGCTATTCTTTGGTTGGGTTGTTACATAAAGTTTTTTATTTGGTACATATTTCCAAAAACATTTAATTAAATGAAATAACGATACAGTTTTAAACCTAACTTAAAATAAGTATTGTTGGAAAGTGTAGACAAAGTTTCATATATAGAGGTTGCGTTAATTTTAGAGTGTTGCGTTAATTTTAGAGGGTTGCGTTAATTTTAGAGTGTTGCGTTAATTTTAGAAAGATTGCGTTAAATTTAGAGAGATTGCGTTAATTTTAGAGTGGTGCGTTAATTTTAGAGTGTTGCTTTAATTTTAAATATTTTAGAGTGTTGCGTTAATTTTAGAGTGTTGCTTTACTTTTAAATATTTTAGAGAGATTGCGTTCATCTCCAAGTGTTGTGTTTTTTTTAAATAACTATAATCATAAACCTTTTAATCGCAACATATCGATTTGGATTTTGTCAAACGGATGTAAATAACCCTAAGGGTTGTAGGGATTTAAGCAATCCATGTGATTCCCCTACTACCTGGAAGTCCAATAGAAATATTAACTATAACCAAAAGTCGTTGTCTTTTATTCGTTACTATGTAGAAGGATTTTCATTACGTCGATCTGTCTTTCAAAACACGCCTTGGGTTCGCCAAGGAAATTAGAGATATTTTTGCAGCGTGTCCACCAGAACGGACACAAAACTTACATCAAATATTCGGACGGACATCGTTTGGTCCATGGCTGGAGCTTTCCAATACTGCGTAGGACCCCCTCCTAGTCTACATGTTTTTACAGTTCGAGGTTGACGTAATGAATGCCGATGAGGAGGAAATGTACTTCGATGTGTGTGGGAACCACATGCGCTTTGGTCGTCTTGAGTTCTGTCTTATAACAGGACTCCTTTTCGGACAAACACCCGACCTTCCTGTCATATCGGAAGGGTCCTTCGTCAGGAGGATTTGGCCTAATCATGCCCCCGCTAATTTGAAGATGAAAAACATCGTCCAAACGATGAGAGGCGGCATGCAGGAGCTATCTGATGAGGATGTTGTGCTTGTTTGCTTGGTAGTGATGTTGGAAATCATGTTCATGGGTCGTGAGCTGAGTCAGGTGGTTACCGACGCTGTCATTAGGGCCGTCGATGACCTTGTGACATTCGACAACTACCCGTGGGGTAGCCACATCTGGAGCCACACATACAGGTCTTTACACTACGCCACCGCCAGACGCCATTTAGAAAAGAACAAGAACATCAACAAGAGTACGTTGAATGGGTTCGCACACGCTCTGAAGGTTAGATAAGTAGTATAACATAAATATTATGTCATCTTTCGTTTTTTTTTACTTACTTCTCTATGTTGTGTAATTCGAGGTTTGGATCTTGGAGATGTTTCCTGCCTGTCGTCACCATTTCAACAGTCGCACCGACAGGGCCATTAGGGGAACTCGTTGGGACCGGAAGATTGTACTGAATAAGGCTGCATGCGTTGCAATCTTCAACTCAGTTTCGGATGTACGCTCTATTACTATATTTCTAATTTTAGTAAGTAAAAAATTAACTGTTTAACTTAGTCCTGCATATTAAATCTTATATGTTTTACAATATATTTAGGTGAGGCATCCGGCTCTCGAGCGCCTCACTCCTACGGCTGTCGAACAACAGAGTCGTTGGTATCTATCCAGCGTCGCCTATTTGGAAAGAGAGGAGGCCAGGCGACCGACGAAGAGATACTGATCACGATGACCACGATGAGGACGATGATTATGAAGATGATGAAGATGACGATGATGGCACGGGATAACAGGCTCCCCCTAGCTCCTCCCATCATGGAGCGCCGCCTCCCGACAATACAGGTGGGTACGCTACGATGCGCTGCACGATTACGTCCACGGGTCCGTCGAGACACGCCTAAAAGAACTCGAGGCCCTCACCGCACACCTTCGCCACACTCAGGTTAGTGTTTAACTTAATTTGAGGATATTACGTTCCATACTTGTATATTGGTTTGTATATTGATATGACGCTTAATACTTGTATTAGTTGGCAACGAGCTCGGCGCCGACCTACACGTCCCCTGGGTATGGACACACGTCGGCTGCGTATGAACAAACATCGGGTGGGTGGGGACCCACGTCGGCTGGGCACAGACAGACGTCGGGTGGGTGGGGACACACGTTGGCTGGTTACGGACAGACGTCGGGTGGGTGGGGACACACGTCGGCTAGGCACGGACAGACGCAGGCCGATTGTTACATACCCCAAATGATGACGAGCGACAATGTGTCAGGGCCGTCGTACGTGACACCGCCAGCACACCTCGATCAGGGTAGGTCATTCCTTCGATGTGCAGGAAAATTGTCCCTTGACCACCTCTCCTTCCCAACAGTATCCATAACTTGTGCTCCATGATCTACTTCATATCGTAGTGCATCCATGTACCGGTCAAACTCCGTAACCGTATATGCTTTGCATGCCTTCCAGTAGGTCGGGCGGTTTGTAGTAATACGCCTGTCTGCGCTTTTCACGTTCATCTCCAAATGTCGACAACATAGGGCATGAGGGGTCGATGGGTACACGGCAGAAATTGCGGAACTTATTGAAGGAGACCTGTCAGACATAAACACCAGCCCTTCCGGGACTCCGATACATTCTCTCAACCTGGACAGAAACCAACCCCACTCCTCCCCCGTCTCGGACTTGCCTACTCCGAAAGCCAAGGGCACGATGTTGTTATTTCCGTCCATGGCAACCGCCAAGAACATCATACCCAGGTAAGGTCCCTTTAAATGGGCAGCGTCTATTACGATGACAGGACGTAGGTTTGCTAAAAACATGCGGATCTGCAAATAACGTACAATTATTGTACATATACGTGGAGCAACTTTGTAAATGTTATAATTTATAATATGTAAAGATATGGCGTGTTGATATACGTACCGCACATCCAAGAGCAGCGAAACAAAACTCAAAACGTCCGTGCGAATCCGTATTTATTCTGGTGTGTGTACCCGGATTCTTCAACTCCAAATTATATAAGTACATAGGGAGTCGTTCGTACAACTCCTCGGGAGTGCCTCTCGCCATTAGCAGGGCCTTGCATCGCGCACGCCATCCTTGGTGGTAACCAATATTGAGCCCGTACTGCTGGTTGATATCGTCGACGATGTCATTCGGCCGAAATGACCTGCTAGCGTCAATAAACTTCCCTTTCAAAATGTGGCCCAAAGTACTTCTGTTGGCCTGTTGGTGTCTGGAATTCAGTTGCGTCCTGGAACAAGTGTGCACGTCGTTCAGTTTCCTAACGACAAACATCCCTCCTTTTGGGCCCACGGACTTCGCCGACATACGCCACTTACAATTTTCTTGCTCACAGACAGCCACGCATCTGCTATTGTCGGATTTATCTGTTCTAAACACAAAACCCTCTTCCAAGAACTTAATTCCGAGCTGTATGGACATTCCCTCCTTAGTATCAAATAGTTGTCCTTCATGTATACTTGTACCGCGATTGTAAGGTACGGGTTGGTAGGGTGGTATATTGGTCTCCGGGTTTGGAAGGGAAAGAGGCATATCAAAATAATCGTTATACTCACCAAGTGATTTATTGCTAGGGGTATATGTTTCTTCTTCTTCGTCCTCATCGGTATCGGTATTTGATCTGTCCAGATCATATATACCCGTTGTGAAAACATGGGTTTCGTCATGAGCAACTCCAGCAAACCGTCTTTCTTCGTCTTCTTCTTCTTCTTCTTCCTCTGCTTGTTGTTCTTCTTCTAGTTGTGTCTCCGGAACAACATCGGGATAAGAGTCGTAAGGACGATATGAATGATCAGAATAAAGTGTGGTGTTGTAGGATGCCTGAAATTGAGAATCAGGCTCCTGTTGACTACCACCGAGATGGATTTCGTCATCACCTCCGGCATCATCTTCGTCATCACCTTCGTCGCACATCAATGTTGCCTCATACACAAAGACTTTTGGAGGTGTTTCTGAATCGGCTGCAATTTGCATAAAACCAAGGATTAGTTCATCGATGTTTAGCTCCACTAGTGAGCGATCTTCACGTTTGAACACCAACTTGCAAGTAGCAGAATCTTCGATTCCACATTTTCCCATGGCGTAATGAAGAAACCTATTATATGTATAGATTACTGGAATCTGTACACCACGCTTTGTGTACCCAATATAATCCCACTCATTGTTGTTTTGAACCCACTGACCATCGAAACATAAATAGAGCTTAGCTTTTACAATAGGTGAACTCATCTTTCCAATTGTATGAAAAATGAAGCAATTCAAACAATGAAAGTTGAGAGAAAGAAAGAAAAATGCAATGGATCTGATGAATGTCTTGCATTATACTAACCTTTAAAGGCAAAATTTATAGCCGATTATTATTAGTTCAAGGAAAAATTCAATGACAAGTACAATTATTGTATGACAGAGTAGAAAAAAACAGTAGAAAGAATAGCAACAAAAACGTGAAAAACACTGGAATCACATGAAATCATACGACCAAACCCTCATTTTCTCAAACCCTAACCCTAAATTACCCAATCCCGGCTCCCATCCCGGACTAACACCGGGATTTCACTATTCATCCCGGCCTAACGTCGGGATTTCACTATTCACCTCGTCTTTGAATGTAACCCCGGGATTGGTAAGCATCCCGGCCACGGATCCCGGAAAAAAAGGGGTATTTCGGCAAAATGAGAGAGATTTGGGGTATTTCGGTAATACGGGTATTTTAATTAATTTCCCAAAGTTTTTTACTTTATTTTATAAATACTTCTAAAATGTGACTGTATTTTATAATAGCAAATATATATGATTTTCTCTATTGAGTGAATTGTGGATTTAATCCATGTGGTTTTGTCATTTGTGTTTCTTTGATCATATTCATCATTCTATATTTATTATGGATATAGTCCTTGTGGTATGCAATATATTATGTTTAAGGTCCCTAAACACTAACACCATTAACTTTAAAATGTTAAATGCATCATGTGCCTTGCACACTATGGGTATAGTTGCTAATTTACTTTTTCCTTTCAATTTAATCTATACAAATTTAAAATGAAAAATACTAAATTGTGGATTTGGTCCCTATGCACCACCTCATCATCTTTAAAACACATCTATCATCTCTCTTAATTTTTTTCATCCATTCTTCATTGTTAAAGTATAAGAAAAACTAATTTGTTAATGTGCAAAAAAAGTTACTTGCATTTAAAAATAATAATTGTTTGAAACCAACACTACATCCCAAAAAAAGACAATCCATCAAATCCACAATTTAATGATAGATTGGTTTTAAAGAAGATGATAGATGCATATGGACCAACTCCACAATTTAATATTCTTTGTTTTAAAGGTGTATAAGTTAAATTAAAAGGGAAAAGTAAATTGACAATTATACCCATAGCGTGTGTTAAGTCCAAATATTGTATCCAATATTTAATTAGGAAGGTAAAAGTTAGAAGTCAACATTGTCAAAGTCAATATTGTAAAAGTCAAAGTTTGTCTTGTTTTAATTTCCTTAGTGGTTAAGCTTTTGATAGATTAGTGGGTATAAATACCATTTGTCTTGTAATAGTTTAGTAAGAAACGTATTGTAAATATCAGACTTGTGTTTGGAATTCAATATCTACTTTCTCTCTCTAGTTCTTGATCTTAATTGTCATATTATTGAGTAATTGCTTGATTGTTTGGGATTTAATGATTATCAATTGGTATCAGAGCTAAACCAAACTTTTCGGAAATGATTTGATCATGATTTGAATTGAAATCTGGAGTTTTAGATCGAAAATCTGATTTTTTGAAATTTTTTCAAGAAAACGAGTTTGGGTTCTGTTCATCAGAATTTTATGTGAAAAATCGTTTTTGGTATAAGAAAATGGAATCATTGTATTCGTTTTATGTTTCGGATTGATTCTTGTATTGACTACATCTTGTGATTTCAACTAATTCGATTTCAATTTTCGAATTTTGATTTTTTCTCGAACTCGAACTCGAACACTGTTCTTGAATGAAAAATGTGTGAATTGTTGGTTTTAATCGAAAATTGACAATAAATTTGTGCTTAGTTTTGTTTGTCAATGATACTGATAAGTTTTGGAGATCAAATTTGCAGATTTGGATCGATTTGAGATAGTCAGAGCCAAGAACACGATTTGCGCTAGTTCATCTAGCTTTGCGCAAGTTCATAGACATTTGCGTAAGCTTATCCGGGTTTTAAAGCAAAGTTTGCGCAATCAACGCCGCACGCAAAGCTTACTTTGCACAATCCAAGTCTTATGCAAAACTTACTTTGCGCAATCCAAGTCTTACGCAAAGCTTACATTGCGCAATCCAAGTCTTACGCAAAGCTTACTTTGCGCAATCCAAGTCTTACGCAAAGCTTACTTTGCTCAATCCAAGTCTTACGCAAAGCTTACTTTGCGCAATCCAAGTCTCACGCAAAGCTCACTTTGCGCCTTTCACTGATAACGAGAAGCTTACTTACGCAAAACTCAATCTTGCGCAAACAGTGTCTTTTCCATACTTAGTCAAAATTTTCAAAACTGTAATATGTCCTTTAAATGTGAATTTTTTTTCTCTAGGGGCGCTGCCCCCAGACTCCGCAAGGGCGTTGCCCCTTGACCCCACCCGCTAACCAGGTAGCGGACCCCCCGTGCTAAGTCTGCGGAGGGGGACATTGTTCTGATTGTGATCAAATATTTTTTGATTTATAGTTTGGGAACGATCATTTATATCAAGCTAATTTCTTGTTCAAAATGGGATATTTTGCAGATCTTGAAGAGAAGAATAGAAAGCTGGAAATAGAGAAAGTTAATTTGGGTTATGCTATTGACTTTCATTCTCAAAAGTCAAAAGAGTATTTTGCTGAAATCATCTCGTTGAAAGAAGAAATCAGTGCTTTAAAGACTCTCAATGAAGATCTTCTGAAAAGATCTTCTGGGCTGAATGATGATAAGATTCTGAAATTGGAATCTGAGAATGCGGAGCTTAGAAAGAATTTATCTAACCTTGAAAACAGCTTGCTGAAAATAAAGCTGATTTTGATTCTGAAAAGAAAGGTATTTCAAAGAAGTTCTCAGATTTTTCAAAGAAGTGTTTTGAAGAGAAGAAGTCAATTGAGCTTAAATGCATTAAACTTTCTCAACAAATATCTGATTTTGAGAAAGTACTTATTTTGGAAAGAGAGAAATTTGCTCAAGAAAAGAAGGTCATAAAACAGAAGAATGTGGGAATCTTTAAGGAATTATCTGGCCAGAGAAATGATTCAGAGAAAGGGTTTGAAGAAGAACGATCCATCTTTGAGACTGAAATCAAAAGGTTGACTTCAAAGTTATCTGAACCATCTGCTACTGCGCTGAAAGAGCAGAAAACGAAGTCTGAATACAAGACAAAGATTGACCTGCTTGTGAAAGAAAGAGACACCTTTGCTTCAAAGATCAAAGAGCTTGAAAAATCTGTTTCAAGTTCAAATCAGAAATCTGCCTCTTCACAAAGGTCAGTTAAATCTTTTGATCAGATTCGTAGATCTAACGTTTTCTATGATCGATATCTAGATGGTTCAGGTACATATCCGAGGATAAGTAGTTACAAGAAAGAGAAACTGGTCTAGCAGAAGAAACCAGTTAAAGATGACAAGACAGATGAGCTGAAAGGAAACACATCATGTGTACATGTTCATAAAGCAAAGAAGAACAAAGAGCATAAAGGTAAACCTGACCATATATACTCAAGAAATCAATTACTCAGGTTTTCAGGTAATAAATTTTATTGTTCTTACTGTTGTACACATGATCATATCCACAAGACCAGTGATCATTTCTGGTATGGTTCTTACTTTGTTACCCCTACACGAACTGCAACTAACATTTCTGGATCCAAATACCAGTGGGTACCAAAGAAGAAAACTGATTCTGTGTTGCAGGCACCTTAAGTCAAGGGGGAGTAAGAGAACAATGGCTTTTGAACACAGCAGTTCAAAACCCGGACCTCAAAGTTGAAAGACAATGGCTTCTAAGTATACAGCTTAGGACCCAGTCTTCAAAGGAGTATGACTTCTAAACACAACAGTTTAGGACTCGGACCTCAGCGATCAAAAGGACTTTACTCCTGTATGTTTGCATCAGATGGATATGATGGTCTACATCCCAAGATAATTGATCTGATCTCTATCCTATATTGTTTCACTGATAGATTTTTCTGATATGATGGTCTACAATTCAAAAGGGAGTGTTTGATCTCTATCCTGTTTTAATTGATATATTTCAGATGCCTAATTTAAGGGGGAGTAAAGGTGATGACTTCTGATTATTTCAAATCATAACTCATACTATAAACTGTTTTACTGCTTTCTGTCATTTTATTTTTTGAATAAATGATGTGAATAAAGTGGCTTCTGATCACATGACAGATCAGGACCCGTTTTTCAATGATCAAAGAAGGATATTATGCTAATATCCAGGGGGAGCTCAAAAGATCTAAATCATTATATCATGATTTGAGGGGGAGCTGAAAAGGTAAATATCTTCTGTCCTAAATCTCTGATTGTTTGAAAGAAGAACAACTTTCAAGCATGAAAAACAATTTCTTAAATGTTCAAACCACTTCTGATTCTTAAAAGATTTCATGAATTAAGAAGTGTGATTTTAAATGTTTTTCATTTTTGAGCTTAGTGTTTAACTGACCGTGTGTTTCCAAAGATCAATACTTGTGTATTATCTTGTCCATATACTGTCTAGTATTCACACACACCGGTTCAGTATTTTATTTGAAATTGTTATTACCATGTCTCAAATTCAAACAATTTTTCGATGGTAATACCCCCGTTTGCTTTCAAAGTTGTTGAGCATCATTCATCTTTTTCATATTTGTGCTTTCATTGATAAATTGTTTATACTTGTTCATATAAACAAAATATCCAATTCTTTGATACCCTAACCATTTCATTTGATCTGATTAATACATTGTCAGATTCTCAAAACAATTCTCTTGATTTAATTTCATTCATTCAATATATTTGTTTTGAAAAATCTTCAAAGTTCAATTGCTCAAATCTCATGAGCATACATCCTGACACTTATTTACTTTGTGCTTAACTGTTCAGTTAAATTATTGAGCAACCATGCTTTTTAGGACTTACATGGGATTCATGTGTGAGCTTAAATAGAACTTCCATGGATTCACGTAAGCCAGTGTTTCCTACCCAGGAAACTATCCTTGAGTGATTGAGGGGTGAGGGGTCATAAATCAAAGAGTGGGGGAGATAACTCATCCGGTTGAGTTTTTTTCATTGTGTGGAGCGGAAAAATGGAAAAGAGAGTTTGGTTAGAAGTGAGCTTTAATGTTAAAAAGAAAGAGGGTGTGAGATCAGAGTTAAAAGAATATCAGAACTCTGCACCAACCGCTTTCTGAGCCGGGCAGCCACATCTACTGATTGGTTCACATTCTTTGGTGACCATCAATGAAACAGGCAGTGAGCCCATGCCAACTCTTGCTATTATCCCACCAACCACTCGTTTCTTTCTCGAAAAAGAGATGTTTCATTTTCTTGGGGACGCAACATATATGCTATCTAATCTTCTCTCGGAAGATTTAGATATTGAAAAAGAAGGAAAGTTGCCCCACCTTCGCACCTCTTTCATGCACATTGAGTCCGTGTATTATCTGTTGCTGTCTCAACAGTTTACACAATTTGCGCCTTAATGAAACACAATCATTGTGCTAAAATTCTTTCATACACAAACACGAGCACACAGAAAATTTGTTTTTCTGTCAGAACATTCATAGATGGAAGTCCTGGGGAGTCATCATCAAACCAACTCCTTAAAATGTACATTCGTTGTACACAGTAACTTTGTGTTACTGACAGGCATTCCTAACTGTTTCATTTGTTGATTCAGGGTTACCACGTTCATTATGTCTGAATTTGAAAAGATTCAGATATTTACCTTTCATGAATTGACGGCTATCCAGATCAACGGGCGGAGACTGTCAAAGGGGAGATTGTTATTTGTTCACAAAGGAGGAAATCAAAGACTGTGCTGAAATTGAAAATGTTTTGATGATCATGATGCTCACAATCATCAAAAAGGGGGAGACAATTATAAAGATTCAATTTCAAAGCCATGAAGAGTTGTCATTTGAAAAGTCTTGTGAAGAAATTCTGAGAGTTCAAAAGTCAAATCAAAATGCTTCCGCTAATTCAAAGTTAAAAGATTCTAAAGAAATATTGTTAAAAGATAAATCAAGATGATGTGTGAAAGTTTATTTTCTGAAGACAGTTCAGAGATCACAAGAGATGAAGATACATGTTTGTCAAAGATCCCTCAACGTTCCAAAGTGTTTCAAAGATGAAGTTTCAAGTTCAAAGAAGTTTCAAGAATTAAGTTTCCTGTTCGAGACATGTTGAGTTTCAAAGCTACAAAGTAAAAAGACTTTTCAAGATTCTTCAAAGGCTGAAAGTGTTTCAAAGTTCAAAGTTGTCAGAGACAAAAGCTGAATAATCAAGAGCTGAATACTAGTGTCAAATTTTTATTAAATCTTGAATACAAAGGGGGAGATTGTTAAGTCCAAATATTGTATCTAAGATTTAATTAGGAAAGTCAAAGTTAGAAGTCAACATTGTCAAAGTCAACATTGTAAAAGTCAAAGTTTGTCTTGTTTTAGTTTCCCGTGTGGTTAAGCTTTTGATAGATTAGTGGGTATAAATACCATTTGTCTTGTAATAGTTTAGTAAGAAACGTATTGTAAATATCAGACTTGTGTTTGGAATTCACGATCTACTTTCTCTCTCTAGTTCTTGATTTTAATTGTCATATTATTGAGTAATTGTTTGATTGTTTGGGATTTAATGATTATCAGCGTGCAAGACACATGATGTATTTAACCTTTTAAAGTTAACAATGTTAGTATTCAAGGACCCTAGCCACAATATATTGCATACCACGGGAACTATATCCACAATAAACATAGAATGAGAATCATAGTCAAAGAAAATACAAAACCATAGGGACCAAATCCACAATTCACTCTTCTTTATTCTTAAAAGAGTAAATTACGTTTTTGGTTCTTGTAATTTATTAAAAAATATTATTTTTATATTTTTAATAAAATCATATTTTTTTTCTACTATTACAATAAAACTAAATTGTATTTAATATAATTAATTTTTAATAAAATTTAAACAAAACAAATCATATAATAATATCCTATTTTATTTATTTGAATATTATTACATATATATGTATATATTTGTGTGTAAATAATATTATTTTTTTACTTTTTTTCATAGGAAAAAAACAAAAATTAAGCAAAAAAACTAAAATAGTCTTTGATTTAATGGAGTTAACAAAGATGTTAGTCAGAAAGACCATGACCAAGAGACATTGAATACCATAATAACCAAATTCACGATAAACATATCATATGGACTATAATAAAAAATGATATCAAAATACATGGACCAATTCACTCTTTTAGAAAATATAAAAATGAAAATAGTAATTTTCAGCAAACCACAAGGACTAAAATTGTAATTTACTCTTAAACTAAAGTAAATTACAACTTTGGTCCTTGTGGTTTACATGGAACTATGAAATTGGTCCGTAAGCTTCAATAACTACAATTATTGTCTCTACTGTTTACATTTTGCTATGAAAATAGTCCCTCGATTTAAGTCTGTTAAATTTCTTCCATTACGTTAGGGTATTTTCGTCTTTTCACTTTTATAAAGACAAATTATATAATTTTGTTTAAACCAGGGACCAAGTTGTAATTTACTCTAACTTATATTGGTATTATATTAATATATCTATATATACACACACACACACACACACATATATATATATATATACACACATACATACACAAACGGACACACATATCGGACGACCAAGACTCCATCTCCGATGGTCTTCTCCGATAATACCATCCATCACCGACCAACACGAGACATCAAGACCGCTCCATCTAACGCCCTCCGCTCCTATGGAGTACATTGCGTCCAATAATCATCTTCTTCGTGAAGATGCTTGTAAATATTCCCACCAGAAACGTATTCGTATACCAGGAGTTACAAAGATGGAGTCCAATTAATAGTATCCTTCAAGAGCTACAATATTTGATAGCCACTAATTGACCATCTCCAAGAACAGTTTGGTAAACTACTCCAAATCCACCATACCCAAGCCCACAATCCTAGTTTAAAAGGGTGTGTGCTCTTGTACCGAAGTCACACACACATACACACATACAACATATACATATATATAATTGATTGTATGCACACATAGGCCAAAAATACATCACTATCGATCTCTCTGTATAAATTTACACACACACATACACACACACTTGTATACACACACAAAGGCCATAAAGAATCACCATCAATCTCTCTCTATAGATTCTCTCTTTGTGTATGTGTTGTGTATAGTTGTGGGAGGGTGGGGGTTGGTCATGGTACGTGTGAGGGTGTGTTAGGGTTGATGGTGGTGGTTGGAAAAACAAGAAAAAGACAATAACAAGACAAAGATTAAAAAAAATTGTAAAAATATGAAAATATCCCTGACTTAACCGAGTTTTTTTTAACGGTGTTAAGTTCAAGGGACTATTTTCAAAGCAACTTGTAATCAGTAGGGACGATAATTATAGTTACTTTTGTAGATTAGTGTAAACCATATGAACCAAAATTGTAGTTTTGAAACACAAAAAGGGAATATTGGTTAAAATTGAAAAAAAAATTATAAAAAATATATAGAAAGGATGGAGCCCCCCATTTTCAGCCGACTTAAATCTTTGCCAGTTTTGGTTGGAGGATGAGAAAAGGCAAAGACAGTGAGATTCGGAGCAAACAGTACCTGAGAGAAAGGGGGGAGAAACTAAGAAACAAAGGAGTTGCATTCACAACACTCTTTGATTCTTTTCTTCATTGTTGGGATTGAAATTCGATTCAAAATCCATCTGGGTTTGCTTGATTTCTCGATCTTTTGATGCAATTTCAAAGGGAATTCACCTTCATTTCAGATTCTGAACACTTGACAACGAAGAACTGAAGTGACTTACGAGATCTCAACAATTGCGATCAAGGTAAACCATCATTCGCGATTTGATCTTCTTTGGTTCTTTTGGGGTTTGATCTTTCTTCAATCTTTAACCCCTCAAGATCGATCCAAATTCAACGCGAAAATAAACACTACATGTATTGCCCACAAACTGTTCGACGAAATGTCAGACAGAAACGCGGGTTCTTTGTCTTTCATAGCGTTTCTGTCAATAAAATCTTTGCTCGGTCTTTTGTCGATTGCATTAATGGTGTTCATCTTATCTTGGTTCTTACTCTTGGGCACCACTGGCCGTTCTCGATTCATCGATCACAATCTTTTACCCCATTCAAAGCATTACAAGAATTACATCCCAAACGCTCCAAAACACAATGCACCATTCATGAATCATGAAAAACAAGAAACTCTTAGAGTCTTTATGTATGAATTACCTTCGGAATTCCATTTCGAGATCCTATCTTGGAAGCCGGAGGGCAATGCGGTATGGCCGGACCTCCGTGTGAAAGTACCCGAATACCCCGGTGGATTGAACTTGCAGCATAGCGTAGCGTACTGGCTTACTCTAGACCTTTTAGCCTCCGAATTCAGTGAAAACGGTGGTCGAAACGCCGTTAGAGTTCGTAACTCGAGTGAAGCCGATGTTATATTTGTGCCTTTTTTCTCTTCCGTATGTTTTAATCGGTTTTCGAGGACAAACCCGCATCAAAAAACGAACAAAAACAAGGATCTACAACAGAAATTGGTGAAGTACTTAACGGTTCAACCCGAATGGCGAAGATCCGGTGGCATCGATCATCTAATCGTGGCTCATCATCCGAATAGCTTACTAGATGCAAGAATGCAGCTATGGCCAGCCATGTTTATTCTTTCGGATTTCGGAAGGTACCCGCCAACGATAGCTAATATCGATAAAGATGTGATCGCGCCTTACAAGCATATCATCGGAAGCTACGTGAACGATTCGTCTGGTTTCGACAGCCGGCCGATCTTGCTGTTTTTTCAGGGAGCCATTTACCGGAAAGACGGTGGTTTCATCCGTCAAGAAATCTTTTACCTCTTGAAGAAAGAAAAAGACGTTCACTTCGCATTCGGAAGTGTTCAAAAACAAGGCGTTATCTCGGCTACGAAAGGAATGCAGTTATCGAAATTCTGTCTTAATATAGCAGGAGACACCCCTTCATCGAATCGCTTGTTTGACGCCATTGCTAGCCACTGTGTTCCTGTGATCATTAGCGACGAAATCGAGCTACCGTTTGAAGACATTCTCGATTACTCGGAGTTTTGTGTTTTCGTTCGAACGTCAGATGCGTTAAAAGACGAGTTTCTGATCAATTTCATCCGAAGCATCGGGAGAGACGAGTGGACTCGGAAGTGGGCTAAGCTCAAAGAAGTCGAACACTTTTTCGAGTACCAGTATCCCTCGAAGAAAGGCGATGCCGTGCAGATGATATGGCGAGCTGTTTCGAAGAAAGTTCCTATTATAAAGAGGAAGTTACATGCCGCTAGACGGTTTTCGCGATTCGATCAACCCGCACGTAAGTCGTTTCCGTTGCCAAGAAACTTTACATCTTGATACAAATTGATGTTAGAAGATAGAAGATAGAAGGTATAAAGGAATACAAATAGGATTTTTAGATGAAAACTTAGTCATTCATTAATGAATCATTCACATTCACAGTTCTGTAATTTGATACAATCTGTAGCTCCTGAGGCTGTTAATTAGAAATTTCGGGTTTCGGTGATATAGTAATCGATAAAGACTTCGATAGAAATCGGGATCGTGTGCCGAACACTTTTCGAAAGTAATATTTCGACCCCTTTTGACAAAAGCTAACATGATGAAAGACTTCTTTCTAAACTGAAACCACATTAACCGCGATCGGACTCCTAACTCTGTGAACGTTATTCGACCACATCAATGACCCAAACTCGAAGCTTCCGTTGCTGCTCTTATAAGGTACGAAATCTATCCTGTAAGTCGTCTTCTCCCCCGACTTCGAAAACCGCAGGACATCAGGATAAACCGAAGCTTTTAATCCGTTTATTTGTAGTTTTGAATAATAAACTGTCGGGCCATTACCGATGTAGGTAACCGTCCTGTAAACCGATAAACTTCCGGCCATATTAGCGACACCAATGGACGGATAGTTGAAGTTGTAGGAGGGTGTGGCGGGTTTCCGGCAATAAACCGGTGTTGCGGTCAAGTTCTTGAGTTGTGCAAGGCTTGCACCGGTGCTGCAAAGGAGGTTGATGATATCATCGGCGTTGAAATCGTAAACGAGCCCAGGATCTACGGCTGCAGCCGGATTTACGTGTCCTGATCCGTAATCGAAAGGGGTTGCGGCTGTAGAATCGTCGTTTCTGATGAAGTTTTGGGTGTTATCGGTGGTGGTAGCCGTCGTCATTATAGCGGATTTTATGATGGCGGGGCTCCAATTCGGGTGAACGGACTTTAACAGCGTCGCGACTGCAGCGACGTGTGGACATGACATCGAAGTGCCCGATATTATGTTGTAGTCGATGCTGTTGCCAGCAGTTTTTTCGGTCGCGATAGGTGACCACGCGGCCAAAATGTTCACTCCTGGTGCGGTTATATCCGGCTGCATTCGGGATTTACAATCATCGTGTGTTAGTATTCGAGCATTTGGTAAAAAAAACTACTCCCTGTCCCCAGAATAAGTGTTCACAATGAAAACGTTCTCATTTTAGAATTCCTGTTACTATTATAATTAACTAAATGACAATTGTACCCTTAATAAAAAAAAGTAAGTTTCTCCATCTCATAATTAAGGGTAAAATCGGAAAGTTGACACTTAATTTTGAAAATGCAAGCTTATTATGTAGTAACAAACTAAAATAGAAATGTGGAGACTTATTCCGTGAGGGAAGGAGATAATAGAACGGGAAGATACAAACTTTGATGATGTCGGGAGTTATAATGTTCGGTCCCTTGGAGGAGAAGATGGCCATGGCCGGTGCGGGTTTAGTTCCGACGTGTGTTACCGTTTGAAAGATTCGAGCCATCAGATTCCTGGAATCATCAAGTATATCAGAAATTTTGTTCTTAGAGCATCCATAATAGAGCATTTTTAGAGTGCTTTTTGGCCAGCTAAGCGCGTGATGAGAAAACCCGCTTTTTTATTTTGCGGGTGGGTCCCACTTTTTTGGAAAAAAAAACTTCGGTTAAAAAGTAAACCATTGTGGATGCTCTTATATCGTTCTTCGAATAAAGAATGCAAGATCTAGGAACTTACTTTCCGGTATTCATGTACGATTGAAGCTCTTGAGCTTCCGCTTGACCGATTAAAACGCTAGGAACTATAGATTGAAACAAAACGTATTTCGCTAGAGGATCAACGAGGATCATCCCCGCACCACCGCCTTCTTTTATCGCAACCGCTTTCTCTTTTCTATCATCTGTCAACGTCTCGAGCATACACACGACGATCTTTCCCTTGATCAAGATCGGATCCATGGTAGTTTTCCTGCAAAAGCTAGATAAGAGAAGTCGGAAACAACAATTAGTTGTTTCATTTCCGACATAGAAAGCGTCACGAAAAAAATGTACGTCGCGACGAAAATACTGCTGCCAAATTTGGTTCGGACATCTTGTTTGCGGTCTTTAGTGACGATCCAAAAAGCTTCACACTATAACAAAATGGGTATTTTACGGTGTCCAGCCAACGTTGTATGTAATGGTGTTACAATAAGTTGTTAGGTCGAAGTTAAGCTATTTAACATGATCTAACGTCAAATTTGAGCAATTAAATAGGATAAGAGAAATAAATCACCTTATTCTTTTTTTAATATACTTCCTGCGTATTTCTATTTATGTTTGTCCCAAAATAAGTGTAGGATATCAATTGTGGACACTTATTTTGAAATGGATGGAATAACAATTTTGAAAAGTGTTAGCAAGATAGATTTATTTCTTGCATCTTGTTAGATTGTCCAAATTCGTTAACAGAACTTGTTCAGGTCCTTTAACTTTGTTCTAACAATTGATTGTAAAGTCATTGTATATGATTGATCTTATAAACTCAAGTCCTAAGCGTCCCAAAAAACCCCATTTTGTTGTTGTTACTAGATATCATTACGATGAAAATAACGTTGCTAAATTATGGACATTTTTGGTACTATTTTATTTCAACCCAATCGAACACATTTCGTTGTAACGATATATTTGGGTTTTGGCGACGCGTTTATGATGCTTATTACCGTCGCTATTTTTTTGCAATTACCGAGTTCATTAGAATACCTTGCATTTCTAGAGGGGATTCCTGAAGCTGCAGCAGCACTCCCGGATATCAAACCGTATTGTTTCCCTTGATCCGGAGTCGTATTTACGCCGAAACCTTTCAGCTGTTTCAGATTTCCGAGAAGCACGTACGACGGAAACTCACGATCCATCGTGCTAGCACCAACCGTGAGTATCCATGGAGCGACATTGGTCGCCGTACGTGGCAAAAAACTGTTCCCAGACGACGCACATACTACAATACCTTTCTCAAACGCGTGAAACGCTCCGATTGAAATTGCTTCCTGAAAGTACACAGGTTGGGGCGGGAGTGGGCCGAGAGATAGAGAAATGAGGTCGACACCATCATGAATCGCGTCATCCATCGCCGCGAGAATGTCAGCATCTTCGCAATCGTCAAACCAACAAGCTTTGTAGATGGAAAGTCGAGCATTTGGTACGCCTCCTGTTGCGGTGCCGGAGCCTAACCCGTATAGACCGACGTTGGAGACCTTTGATCCGGCGATTGTCGATGACGTGTGAGTACCGTGGCCCTCACTGTCTCGTGCTGATCGGAAGAAGGTGAGGTTGGAGTTCTCGAGAGGTCCGTTTACCGCTTCGAATCCTTTCGAGTAGTATCTGGCTCCTATAATCTTCCTGCAAAAGACCATCCGAAATAAACGGAATCAGAAAACAAAAGGTCTACGTGGTCATTGGTCCAGCGGTACCCAAGTTATCAGTGGAACCTCAGCTTTCCAAGAGGTCAATGGTTCAAACCTTACCAATCGTGAGTATTTTGTGTGAGTATTTGCGGTATATAAATATTAGAGGGAAATTCAAGAGAAAACTCTAAATAAATGAAAAACAGAAAAACACTGCATCAACCATAATACTAATTGATCCAATTGATGTGATTAAAGAGACAGTAATTACAACTTTATTTTAAATTAAAAACTCTCTTACCCCCCTATTTTTTTAATCGAAGAAAATACAAAATATGATCAAGATTCGAAAGAAACAAATTACACTGCAAAACAGTCATATATTTTCTCGTTAATTTGACATCCATATTTATATACATTTTTTTATCGGTTTTTTCGTGGTTATCCAGTTTTACATTTATTTAGTATTTTCCCCTAAATATATATGCCCCATAAGTATTATATATTTCAAAATATTAAATAAGGTATATGTGCACAACTACAATAAAAGCCATTATTTGCATCTCCTCTGGATCTAAGGTTCAAATAAATAACATCAAATGTGAGAAGTGTGTATGAGTTCTGGCGTATATAAATATTATATACTAAAAAACTATTATTTGTGACGGAACAATTATTGCAACAGAAGAACTAGTGACGGTTTTTACTTTTAGCGATGGAATTTCCGTTGCGGAAGAAATTGTTGGTTTTCCTAACGATAAGAATATCCCCACAAAATCTTAACGGAAGCACGGTGGACGAAACTAAGCGTTACATTACTTACCTATTGCAGCTAGATCTTGTGAAATTCTTTCCGGGCGCACATTCTCCTTTAAACTTGGTCGGAACTGGTCCGAGTCCGTAGTCATCAAAGCTTTCCGACTCCGGCCAAACGCCTAAATTGAGCATCGTTTTGCATTAGAAATAAAATTTTCTTGATCACTATAAGGAACTAGTGTTCGTAACAAATACCAGTATCAATGACACCGACAATTACATCTGATTTTATATCCATAGGAAGTCCGTTATATTGCGGAATAGAATCCACTCCTAAAAATCTCCATGAGTTAGTTGTATGCAATCGATTCGTCCTGCTCTCGAAAACCGAAACAACAGCTTCGTTTTCTGTCACATAAATCAAATCATAAACCGTTTAGAATGCCGTCGCTAATACCCCTGTCCGTCACAATTACTACATTACAAAAGTATTTTTGTAATAACATGTTTTCTTTTGAATAATTGGAGAATGATTTAATTGTTATAGTGAGGGTTATAATTTTTTTAGAGTATTAAAAATCAAAATTTAAAATATTAATTTCAGAGTCTTTCAAGAATTAAATATTATTTTTCTCTTTTAAATATTAAGTTTTAAAGATTTTACTAAATTTAGAGATTTACAACCCCCCCTCCCCCTCCCCCTCCCCTCCCCTCCCCTCCCCTCCCCTCCCCTCTTGTTTTATTTTAGCATACTTTAGAGTATCTCCAACAGCTTTTCCATTTTGGAGAAAATGAGGGTTTTGGGTCTAAATTATGCTCTAATAGGCTTTCTCAAAAACTATCTTCAAAATAGAGAAAGTAGGAGAGAGAAGGGGGTTTTCTCCAAATATGAAGATTACTCCAAAAATGATTACCAAGTGAGAGAACCAATACGAAACTTTGAAAACAAATATGTAGAGATAGAAAGAGAGAAAATAATATTTTAATAAATGAATAAAATATTTTAATATTATTAATGTTGGATTCTCTAGGGAAAAATGTTTTTTTTTGTTTTGTTTGAGATTTTGACTTTTGTTCTCCATTTTGGAGAAATTTTTAAGAAGTTATTAGAGATTCTCTTAAGGGGTTTTTGGTTCGCAGAATCTGATGAAATATGGCGGAACTGGAATGTTGAATTCCTTTGACCAGATTCCATTCCCTTGTTTGGTTCAAAGTTTTCAATGGAATGGAATCTTCCAATTCCATTAAATTCCATACCTAAAGGATTTTAACATTCCATCATTAAACCCAAGTATTTCATTGGAATAGAATTTGTTATTTTCATAATTCCAAAATTACCCCTTACCCCAAACTAAACCCTACTGATATTGATTATCAGCAGACACCAACTCTCTCTCTCTCTCTTCTTCTCTCTCCTCTCTCACTCCTATCTTTTTCTCCATCTCTCTCTCTCCCTCTCCTCTCTCTCTCTCATCATCATTCGTGTGCTAAAATAATCAAAGTATTTAATGACTATTTCATTAAAATATTTTTTGTTGAAAAAAATAAAAATAATTAAAAAGGGTATTTTGGTCATTTACCAAAATTCCATTCCAATTCTAAAGCTACAATCTGTGAACCAAACAGAAAAATTCCAATTCATTTAATAAATTTCATTCCAATTCTGTCAACCAAACAGGTGGTCAAACCTGACAACATTCCATTCCAATTCCTTCAAAGTCAAATTCCTTTGACATATTTCATTTCATCCAAAAACTAAAACCATTTCAGGTCGATACCATGTTGAGCGTGTTGGTTTTTCTTTATGTATTTTATTAATACATATAATATTACATGGTTTAAATAATCAACAAATGAGTAATAATACGGGAAAATAATCAACTAATGCGGGACACTTAATGGTTATAAACCATTATAGTTTACTCTTCCTTCCTTTGTGGGACACTTCCCCACACCCACTTGATTTTTACTAAATTCATTTCAAACACTCAACTTTGAGCATCGATATCTCATTTACACATATTCCGTTTTGGACACATGATATATCGTTTCGAAGATCTCATATAGGAGAACATAAACCCACTAAGATTTCATTTTCTATAATACATATAAATGTATTTAAATGTGTCCAAAGTTAGTAAAAAAATAATATATTTTACTAATTTTTTCCAACAGAGCGCTCTAGCAAGGACAAAAGGAAAATGTAACTCGATGTTTGATTAGTTGCTTCTAGATATTGTAATAATTCTTCAGTTGTGAATTTATTTTCGGTTGCAACAAATGAGATAAATTCTAGATTTGTTAGGTTATTGGGATTTTGTAGCCGTTTGATTTGAGGCAAGTTTATTATATTTTGGATATTTTGAATTTTTGGCCATTACATTTTTGCAAGTCTTAAATCTACGTGAAAAGCAAGGCATGACTGTTCAGTCATAATTAGGTCGATTCCAACGGTTACTACTATATGCGACAGTAATCGTTGGTATCGGTCTAGATCATTTCCAACCCAACACTAAAAACAAAAAATGGTGATATTTTCATCTCTAACCCAACACTAAAGCACTAAAAAATGGAGGTCAATAAAGTAGACCTCTATATTTAACCACTAGGTCTTTGGCCTACGCCTCCTACATGTGGTTCCCCCTAGGGTTCGAATCATGGGGAGGACAGGATGTCTTTTTCGGTATGGACCTATGGAGCTAGGGTCTGTAAGGTCCAAAATGGGCCACAGGGCCGGAGGTCCCTGCCATTAAACCTTATATTTGGAGGCCAATAAAGTAAGCCTCTAAAAATATATATTAATATAATATTAGCTTTTTGTAATTATATATCTATATATTGACTAAAAGTTTAATATATTAAGATATTCTTATTATTATAATATTAAAGATGATTTTGTGTTTTTTTAGGGTGTTGTTATCCATACCCCTCCCCACTCACATACCCCCTATAATAGGGGGTATGGATATAATTCATCTTTTTTTTAGTGTGGTTGGAGATTTTTTTTTTAGTGTTCAATAGACCCACCATTTTTAATGTTTTTAGTATTATTTTTTAGTGGTTGAGTTGGAGATGCCTTGAAATCAGTTTTAGTCGAGTTTTTTGTAGTGGAACCTGAAAGTCTCGTTGCTTGATCAGGTGTAAGCATTGCGGAGAAGCCTCTAAAGCTTTTCGTATAATGGTGGATCGCCGCTTCTTTTGCTACGTTATGACTGCAAAAGAATAGTTTTGTCACAAAATTGTGTTTTCGTTTATGGGTCCCATGAAAGTATAAATAATGAGACCTATAAGACATAAAAACATTAAAAAAATGGACAAAGAACATAAGTATATAGAACAATCTTGTATATATGCTTGCCTTTCGAGAACCGATGCAAGCATTTCATGGTTAGCTGAGATGCCGAACTCTGAGCTCGGGTGCGAGTGTTGTCCCATGTAGACTATGTAATGCTATACATTAATAAAAAAAAAAAAAACACAAACGATCAATTGATCATAAGTCTAGCAAAATCATAGAACTTTACAATTTCTCGTAAACTAAATCATTTACGATAAAATTTCTAAGCATGGAAACAGTACCATTTTGTCAATGGCTCCATTAACAACTGTAAGCGTAACGAGCAAAAATAAACAAAAAAGTCGTATTAATTTCATCGTTATGAAGCAATCTTAGGGTTTCCTTTTTTAGAAAGTGAAGAACCAAGTTAAGAGATTTTAGCAAATTTGGAGTTGAAAGTGTACACTTAAATAAGTCGAATTTAAGGGACAAAAAAATGTAAAAAAAATGAATAATTTTATTTAATTTAAAAATTGAGTTGAAGGGAAGCATCGATTAGCCGGCTGGTCAAGTAGTTTCCTGAGCCGGCTTTTGTTTTTTTGCTTTAAGGAAATTATGTTATGATATTTATGATTATTATTTTTAATAAATATTAATAATGAACTAATAGGAAAAAGGTAAAGAAAAATGGTTATGTTGTTTTTTCATTAAGTTTTGTATGGATAAAATTGTCTATGTGGATTAATTTGTCTGTATTTATTGGTACTAGAAGCGTATTCGCGCAATGCAGCGAGATACATCACGATTTTAATTTTTTTTTTGTCGATTTACAGTACGATTTTGGATGGTTTTGAGAAAGTGATCATGTTTATTTTATAAATTTGTTTAATTTAGGCTTAATAATATAATGTTTTTTATATAAAAAAATAAGTATTTTATTAGAATTCAATGATTATCTTATATATTTTAATGACATCTAGAAAAAATAACCAATTACATATTTAATAATATAATTAAAACAAATTTATAGTAATATAATATATTAATTAATAGTGATACATGAAAATGTCTGCATAAAAAGAAGACTCTGCACATACCAAATTGATGGGTGTTAGAAACATGCAGTAGTAATATGTATCTTGTGTTTTGATACTTGTAAATTAAGAGATTTTTAAAATCTTGCATAAAATGATGATACCTTATGCCTAATAATTTGTATTTAAGAGTTTTTTATCCGTGCTTCATAATATAGTATAGATATAGATTTGGGATGCTTTTGTTTGGAAAAGGTTTGTTATAAATGGAAGGAGCGTGTTTTTAATTGAGAGGGACATGTTTGACTAAAAAGTTGACTTTATGTATAAAATTCCCTCTACAAGTTTACTGAAAAAGCTACTTTCTATATTATTAAGTCAATAACAAAAAATCTTGTATAGCTGACTGA
Source organism: Arctium lappa (assembly GCA_023525745.1). NCBI lineage: Eukaryota > Viridiplantae > Streptophyta > Magnoliopsida > Asterales > Asteraceae > Arctium > Arctium lappa. Next base: position 10,084,219 of record CM042056.1, on the reverse strand, counting down.
ATTAGTTCCGACTTACGAGTCTCATTAAGCTACTAACAAACATATCTCTTAATGTAAATTTTTAAAAATTTAATGTAAATTTTTAAAAATCTTGTTTAATGTTTACACCTGATAAAAATTTAAATAATAGCAATCATATATTTAACTATTTTTAATAGAGATGTCAATTATATTATTTTGTTTAACGTTAGTTAACTCAATAATTACAGTTAAATCTTTCAAAAAAAAATATATAATTAACCGTTAAAATTTATAACATTTTTATTTATTTTTTGTTCAAAATTAACGATTTATTTTAGGCAATTTAATTAAAATTCGACAAAGGTGAGTGATGAACTTAATCAATTGAAAACTTTAAAATTTGTGAGATATATGAGATCAATCTTAAGCTACTAAGTTAAGATAATTAATGTCATTAATTAATATAATTATTATCGTTATTTATCAAATAAAAATTAATGTATTTTTTAGAAAATTTCATACTTATCTCTCTTTCCTCTCCTCTTTTCTCTCTCCATAACATACATGCACAATTAAATGTGCAAATAAAGTGAAGACATCGTAAACAAGGTTAAGATTTTTTTTTACTAAGTGGTATATTTAAATTGAGATTATCGATTTAGTTGATGTTCACAATATGTTCACAAGCTATATCAGATCTCGTAGATTTAGAGTTGGTTCACAATATGTTCACAAACTATAATAATATTTTTAAGAAAATGTTCACCTTGTATACATTCAATTATGCGTATAACGTACGTTATGTAGAGAGAGAGTGGAAAGAGAGAAGAGATGAGCTAAAAAGGAGAAGAAAGGAGAGAAAAAGGATGTTTGGCAGACTAGATGTTTGGCAAACTAGCTGGTAGCTGATAAACTAGTTTTTCAAAACGTTACTATAAGTAGTTTTTCAATAAACTAGCTTATGGTCATCCAAACACGTTATTATAAGTAGTTTCACCGGATCTTACAAATTAAAAATTCTCAAAAACGATTTTTTTTTTTCAAATCCTTTTCTTTTAATTTTTTGGTAAAGAAAAGACATTTATTTCATTAAAAAAAAACACGAAATTTGTTTGTATAAACTGCCAAGGTTTAATTATGTATATTCTGAGAATATTTGTTTTCTAAATATCTTAAAATATAACTATTTTTCTTTAAATAAATTGATATAACATTTTTAGTGATTGAACAATTTATATTATACATCTATACTATATTATAAAAGAGACATAAAAAACTCTTAATTACAACATCTTAAACACAAAATGCAATTAATTAAAGTCAATTACTTAATTTACAATTTCATAATGCTTTGGTACAACTTAATAAATTTGAATTTGTTTTTTCTTTTGACGTAATTTTATTTGGAAAGTGGATTTTCTAAACTTTGGAATAGATAGAATAGATGTTACATAAGGCATGATTAGAATCTAAAGAAATCTCTTTTGATATATTGTTCTAAATTTCAGAATTTAAACATAAGGCATGATTAGTCTTTTGCGGTAAAATTGGAATTTATTTTTTCTTTTGACGTTATTTTATTTGGAAAATGGATTTTCTAAACTTTGGAATAGATAGAATAGATGTTACATAAGGCATGATTAGAATCTAAAAAAATATCTTTTGATATATTGTTCTAAATTTCAGAATTTAAACATAAGACATAATTTTGGGTTGTATTTTAATCGATATCTTTTCCTTGCTAATTGATATCTTCTCCTTCTAATCGTTATCTTATGCATCTTAAATCCTAATCCCACCCCAATTCATTCCTCTGCTATACCTATAAATTGAACGCCATCAGTTCATGATAAACAACACCAATTCTGCAATTCCTTTTGATTGTTCGCACCAAGACTCCAAATCTCCAACGACCCAGGCACGGGACAGTTCTATACTTCCAAGTTTCATATATTGGTTTTGTTTTTTTTGCTTCATATACAAGAGGTAAGTGCTAAAGCTTCTTTTTTTTCTTCATATAGGACCATATAAATATTGACATTAAAATTGATATGGAATTCTCCTGTTTTTAACTTGACATGTTTTGTGGTTCTTGATTGATTACTTTGTTCTATTGATTGCTTTCTGGAACAGGTTCTATCTTACTTTGGGAACGACACATACACCTGTTACTTCTATCAATTTTTCTAACAAGGGTAAAGTATGTTCTGTTAATTCTTTCAAGCTTTTCCTTCCAACAAATTCAGCTTGAACCTTATGATATTATCACATAAATTCGAGTGAAATACTACAATCTATGTGAGTTAGGATTACTCAGAATTTGATAATTGATGCATTCAATCTCACTTGTCACTATTTAACTCAAAGTCAAAGCAATATAAAACAATAAAATAAAATCAACTTGAACATAAAATAGAGAGAAGCAGGAATCAAGATTATGGGTTTTAGTTGTCAACCTCCAAATCAAGATATATCCCGTCGTTTTGCGCATGTACACAACTAGTCTCAATAATTATGATATAAATTGTTGAATATTTGGTTGGAATCAACTTTCTTGATTGAACATATTGCTATTTGATGAATGCAAGAGTACAAAAGCTCTCCAAAGCTGGCTTGGAATGTTTCAGCATGCATTTTAAAAATAGTTGTCTAATTATCTCGATTTCAAATTTTAATTATATTGTTTTAATAATTTATTTCTACTTATAATTATCAGGTTATTTAAGAAATACATAATCAGTTTTCAATAATAAGTTCAATACAACCAACCACAAAATAATATTTAAATACAATTTCCTCAACTGGTCCATGTTTTTTTTATTAATTATTAACTATTTTTAATTACAGATAAACTAATAACATAATATTATATTAATTTCTAACATTATTTTCAACATAAAATGCTTTTTACTTCAATAAACAAAATTTTATTTAGTTGATTTAGAAAGAAAACAATAACACCACGACCTTCCAGAATCATACAAATTATTTAAAAATCGTAAATATTAAATGCACGAAAAGAGTAAATTACATGTTTCACCCCTATGGTTATATGTTTTTAACAATCCTTGTCTCTTTTTCGAAAATTTAACAGATTATGTCCCTATGTTACAATTTTACGAGTTAAGTCCTTAATGCAAACATAAGGACCCAAGTCATTGCTGAACTCATCAAAAAACTGCAACCACAGGGGAACTAACTCATTAAAAAGTAAAAACTGCAAGTACAGGGATGTAACTCATTAAAGACGCAACCACAAGGACAAGTTATGTTGAATTTTAGTAAAAAGAAACAAGGACCGTTAAAAACACCTGATCTCACAGACTTTTTTTACATGTACTCTAAAAAATAACTTGCGATTAGATCCTACTATTAAAAAATCCATAACCGGCGGGGGTTGTCCGGTCCTGTTTCAGCCATAAGTCATAACCGGCCCTTGACCCGATTCCATCTGATCTTGCATCGTACTAAAACACCATTTTTGCTAGAGTTTGGAAACTCTAACCGGATCAAAAAGAGGGCAAAATGGCAAAAAATGTGAGAAAAACGGCAAATATGCCGCGTGGATGGAGTTCAGTTTTATTTTAGGCCCATCGACCGGTCCTTTGTAAGAGGTTAAGGGCGCCCATGTCTAACATAAGACTCGATGGTCGGTGATATAAAGACGGGTAAAAGCAAAAACATAAAGATTCGATGGTTCATAAATATCTTTATACAAGCAATTTGAGAAGTTAATCAATCACACTTTGATTTCTCATTAGTTCAGAATATAAGAAAATGTTACCTTATAATCCAAAGTAGCAACATGCATTTTCTTCTTTTAACCTTCCTCCCCAAACTCCTTTGTGAATCTCTCGTGGACCTCGAGGTCGCTTTTGCTCACAGTTGGCCTCTGCCTCACCAGAACCTTGTCAAAGTCTGCTCGTACGATGGGTGGGGGACTAATCTGTAATAAGTTTCAAAGGATATCGTTTACAACATCATTTGTGAATTGCTATATCCTCCAAAGATACAAATCTCACACTTCAACTTTTGAGATTGTAATTGTAATTGTGAGATGTGTGGAACCCTACTCTACAAAAGAGCCTTTTGAGGAGAGCGCAGAGGTTCCAACATATATGGAGGAGAAATGGTCCAAGTATAGCTGACATGGGATTGGACTCCAACAATAATTGTGAGAAATGTGGAACCACATCAGGAATCTCCAAAAGAGCCCTTTAGGTAGCATTTGATGGGCAGACTAGATAGAACAAGACTGGACTAATTGTTTCTCTTGCGTTTGGTACGATCAGAACAAGACATAATAAAGCAGTTAAAATGCCTAGACTGACCCTAAAATTATATATACAATAATATATTATTTTAATGTATATGTATATATAATAAAAGATTACTCCCTCCGTCACAAAATAAGTGTCTAGTTTTAATAATAGATTAAATTCTCAAATCTACTCTTAGTTAATGCATAAATATTTAAGAGCTGTAAATAAAGATAAATTAATTAAGGGTAAATTTGTTGGTTGACTAAAAATAATAATTATAATTATTATGCATGTCTAAAACTGTGTGTCATTTCTATGGTGGACACTTATTTTGGGATGGAGGTAGTATACTATAAACGTAGTAATTTTAGATTCTGTTATGTTAGGAGGGTAAAATTGTAATTTTGTGTTTTTGTCCAATGTTGTCCCACCTTGTCCCAAGAAAACTCTAGTTTTCTCCCATGAAATTGGGTTTTTGTCCCACCTTGTCCCACCTCATTTTTGTCCCATGTCATGCCAAACATGGGACTATTTTTTGTTCTGTCCTTTCCCATGTACTCGGGGCACCAAACGCACCCTTAAAGAGAAAAAAGGGGGTTTCAACATATATCGACAAGAAAGAGTCCAAGTCTAATTGATGTACGACTCCAACAGTGATCTTGAAAAGGTTCTTGAACGGTATAACAATTTTTCGTGAAGAAATTTATTACCTTTGCTGCAAGCCCTTGTGCAGCAAGCTCCTGCATAGTTATCTGAACAGCACCCGGTTGTTTCGGCCCACATGGTACCCATAAACCATCATTCGTCTTAACAAAGAACATGGCATCCTGAGTTTTACGTACGGGTTCAAATAGAACGTCCTTAACCTACAACATACATCAATGGTAGATTTAGCAGAAACAAAGCGTATTCCAAAATGCTATTCGGGATCTTTACAGTAAGCATAACGATTGCACTTACACAAACAGCAATATCGGAACCAGAAAATCCTTCAGTCTTACGAGCCAAGGCTTCAAAGTCACTTTCAGTCAAGTTATTAGGAGTATCTCCCAAATGCACCTGCACATCAAACCACAGCAACCCACACGTGTTACAAACTTCTTAAGCTTGCAAACTATTGAGATGTTAGGGTTCCGACTTCAATATATAATCATTCATATCAAACAAATACTTATAGAAAGAGCTGTGAAATTTGTGGAGGGCCCTCATTACTTTGAACATGTGCTGCCGTGCCTTCATATCTGGGAGTGGAATGTATATACGCTTGTCAAATCGCCGACGGATAGCCTGCAAAAAGATTTTATAGTAATTTTCTTTGCTGACTGGAATCTCAGTATTGAACGAGAGTTTTTTATTTTCTCAAAAGACCTGATCCAGCGCATAGGGTGTATTTGTTGCTGCAAGTACTAAAACTTTGTCATCATTGTGTCCTACGCCCTGAAAGAATAAAAGTTAGATGAGATGTCACCCTTTACTTTACATTCATTATAAGGATCTAAAATAAACTGGTCAAAACGAAGTTCTACAAAAAGTTCACGAGGAATGAAATTGAGAAATCAAGCCCGACCCATCCTAAGCAAATCAGCAATTAAGGAGATATATAACAGGACTAACAATAAAACACTTGGGTCGTGGCGCACTGGTTAAGCCTCTAGGGGATGGAGTGGAAATCTCATCTTCCCTGGGTTGGAATCGAGGCGCTGCTGAAACCCTTGCGGCCATGGAGGTTTACCTGCAATAACTCCAGGCCATTCTTGGTTACCCGGGATTAGTCTGTGCGTAAGCTGGCCCAAAAACCCACAGTTTACCAAAAAAAGGGCTAGCAATTGACTGCTTCAACCAACCAATGGTCCGTATCCACCTTGATACTTTCTGATGAATAACTACTTGTAAGGACTAAGGATGCAGCTGTTACAGGTGATGTGCATTGCTTCCAATATACTCCCTCCGTCCCAAAATAAATGTTTAGAATGAAAAGGCCAGAGAGATTTAGAAATGTTTAATCATTAAACTGTTTAATCAACTAAATGACAATTTTACCTTCATAATTGAGGGAGTAATGAATTTCTCCATCTAGACAGGAAAGTAGACACTTACTTTTGAAAGTGGACAGTTATTTTGGGACAAACTAAAATTGAAATGTGGACACTTATTTTGGGACGGAGAGAGTATAATAGAACAGAATACTTCCAATGCACAGACATGTCCAGATGACATGTAGCATGGTGAGTATGACAAGTCTACATCTATTCAATCCAAACGACTGAAATCAAACTTATCTTTTGAACAAACTCTCATTTTCTAGAAAATTAATAGGCGGGAAGTCAGGAACAATAGTGTGAACAGCTAAAGGACCTAAAACACTTTCCACAATTGGCAGGTATTGACATCCATGCTGATTACTAGCAATTTATTGTTCTTTTTTAGGGTTCCAACAATCACCTGCATCTGAACAAGAATTTCAGTTTTGATTCGTCTTGATGCTTCACTCTCATTGCCTTCTCCACGCTGGCCACTCAGAGAATCGATCTCATCAATAAAAATGATGGATGGTGCACTTTCACGAGCCATTTGGAAAAGATTTGACACCAGCTTTTCACTTTCCCCCATCCACTTTGAAACAAGATCTGAAGAAGAAACACTGCAGGAAAGCAGCAGTTGGCACTTGCCAACTTATTGGCCTAAGTTCATGAATACAAAAGAAGCCAAAGAGAAGCAACATAAACAATTCAAGAAAATTAAAAAACATAGAAGACGTAATCAAATATTCTTTTTAGCAGGAATCCAGGAATATGAATATTATTAGCCAAGAGATAGATCTTGAAAACAAAAAAGAACATCCACAGACATGATTTAATATAAAAATGAAAACTGAATTTCCTTTCTATACACTGATAAGTCGTTTGCCAGTGGTGTTGTGTATACATGCCATCAATATTTCATATTCGTCATGAGTAAAGCTGGAGATTCAGCAAGTGTCGATTAATGTAATTCAGCTGAAGCATTAAACCCATGATCGCAAAAAGAGAACAGAAGAAAACTAATTTTAGTTGAGAGGATTTCATTCAAACCCAATTTGTATGTACAATCAAACCTAATGATGAGGAATTCATTCTACGTAGGACTGAAAACGAGGAAATACTGAATTAACTATGCCAAGTAACCTACAAAAGATAATGTAAGAACCATGGCATAAAGGCAGCTATAAATTATTCTATCCAAATTTAACACCTGAAAAATGTAGAGTCTGCTTCAGTTGCAACAGCCTTTGCTAAGTATGATTTTCCTGTCCCAGGTGGACCATATAAAAGAAAAGCTCTCCAAGGCCGCCTTTTACCTACCACAAAACAAAGTATAAAGTTGTCAATGAAGAAATAAGATATATTGGATTTTCTTTCACTTTTTTAAATCGCTTATATTGGGGTATGGAGCCGCGTCGGTCGATATGGCTTGCTTATAATGGGGTCACCACTCCCATTCTTCTATGCTAATATGAGTTCGCTTTTTTTGCTACTCTTAGACGGACAGGTGCTACCGTTGACCGACTTGGATATCTATAAAATGTAGAAGTACATAAACCATCTACAAGCAACATGTAGGGAGTCAGGTCGGTGGGTGAAAACCCACCCATCTAACTGTGTGATATCTTCAGTTTGCTAAGCAATTCTACTTTGGCAGACCAAACTAATTTGTAATAAAGCTTTAATGTTAAGAGGGAAGTAGTTATTCAGGAATCATGAGCTTTGGAGATGCTGGTAAAAATATGTTGCAAGGATATCCGTGCTCTATAATACAAAGCTATACTGCAACAAGATGTTTGGATAGTGGCATAGTACCAATCCTTCTATTCTACATCGTTAAAAGAAGTCAAAGAATATATGTGCATATCAATTCCTTCTAGTCCTAAGATAAAAGATAATTTGGTAACCTATCATAAGGCCTACCCCACAGCACAGTTGAACTTTCATGATCCAGTTTCAGAAGACCTAGGGAAAGTTCTGGGAGGACCTGGTGATTTCAGCTAGCTTTATTAACAACTTCAGCCAAGTAGACTTGATGGATATAGCCTTCATTGGAACACACTACCAGTACCTATCTTGTTTGTTGTTATCAAGACAACTTTATAGATGATATTCATGCCTGTTAGATATAGACATATAGTAAATTAGGGTTTCACTTTCTAGTTTCTAGGAGAGGTTCCTAAGTTGTTGTTGTTGTTGTTGTTGTTGTTGTTGTTGTGTATGTGTGTATATATATATATAGTCATGTAATCATCTCTTAACAAAATACATTGAAATTACCTGATTCCCGAATATTATTACATGCCATCAGAGAAAAAAGCCTAACAATGCTGTTCAAAACCCTCATGCACCGTCGCTTCAAAAGGCTCCGCAGGTCAAAACCCTGCTGCCACTGTCACTCTCCCTAGGGGCCACCGATCAAAACCCCAACAGCCACCTTGAAAAAAAAAACAGTACATGCCATACTTTTAACGAGTTTTTCTCTCATTCTTGCATTTTCCAGAAGCCTAACCAAGATGTACCCAGGCTACTGTCCTGCTGCCGCCTGCGGCCTGCCACCATCCCCGTCCGTCCCAGTTTCCTGCAAAGTCCGTCTTTTCTATTTTTTGAAGTTGAAAAGGCCTCCGAAGTAGTCTTTGAAAGCAAAGTTCAGTGGGTTCGGAAGTACATGATTTATCTCTATAGATGACTGTGCTTTCCAGGGTTTTGGATTCATTCGTCATCAGGCTTCGTTTCAAATAGTGGGAGCAAGGAAGACCAATAAAGCTTGACACGTTCAACGAGAAAACCCTAAACTGCTATCACCTCTAATTTCAGTATAAATTCATTATGGGAGACAAAGTTACAATTCAACAATCGACGTCTAGTGAATTTACACGTGGTATAATTAAGTTTCTGTTATTTTGGAGATTTCAGTTAAAATAAACTATGCACAAACTGGGCTCAATGGAGTATGTTTGTCCAAACCAACCTTTAAAGTTTGGACAAGGATGATTATTTGACTCCCGACCCTCCAAACCCTAAAACCCAAGAATGAAAGCTCGATGAAGCGGTATCTGAATGGCCTTATAGAATGCAATGGAACCACAAGTCATAAGCATCACCCAAAATCACCATACCACAAAGAAGATAGAGGAGCACTTAGAGCCTTCCTTCTCAGCCAAGGAATCACTGTCTCGTATTATGTGTTTGGATCTTACTTCATATGCAAGCAGGAAACTCCTATCTCACCAAGTACTGCACCGTATTATAGAAGAGCCTCAAATTCTCTTCCTTGTAACTCCTAATGGGAAATCTTCTATATCAACGGAAATATGTTTTTGATATGCTTACTGTGTGTGGTCTATTGGGTGCAAAAACAGTGGAGTTGACAACTTGTTACTCATTACAATAAACCTTCTTCCAGAGAACGGAAATCCTATGGAAGATCTAGGACCAGAGCGATGCAGGAGACCGGTCGGAAAATTAACCTATTTGACAATTACTCGGCCTTTCTGATTAGTGTGTTGAACTAGTTTATGTTTGGTCATCCCATATGTAACTCAATGGCACACCAGGCTTGGATACTCTATTAAGATAAGTGTCATTATCAAGTAAGTGCATCACTGAAGGAGACTAAAGGATATTTGGTTTCTCTTATGCAAATTGGGTTGGACTCTCCTATTCCAAAATATCAACTTTTAGGTACCGAGTATTCATCAAAGGTAGTCTAATTTCTTAGGAAAGCAAGAAACCGGAAAATAAAAATGAAGTAGAAGTTCAGATTCCAGATGAAGGGGCCAGAGTCGTCTTATTGTTTTTGTTGAATATGAAGGTGTGATCAATTTAGTAGTAAAGAGCTCTTGTTTAGCGAGAGTCGGGCATAGCAAACCCACTACATACCACACAACCAGGTCTTTATCTGCCGTCAACAACACACTTACACACTAAGAGTATAGAGTACAAAGCTATAGCATATGTGTAATGGGAAATGAAGTTGGTGGAGACACTTCTAATTCTAAGAGAGCTTGGAGTGATTAAAGACGATTTCATGAGACTATATTATGATAACAAGCCAACTATTCATATAGCCGATAATCAAATATTACATGAGTGGACCAAACACATTAAAGTCGATTGGCACATCATCCATTGATCCAAGTAGTATAGATCAGGATCGAACACTAACTTGTAGACATTCTCATACAACCATTACAAAAGGCACAAATAGATTTTACTTTTAACAAGTTGGGCATGGTAACATTTTCGCTTTTAACTTGAGTGTTGGATATACTAAAATTGGGTTTCAATTTCTTGTTTGTAGTAGTATGATTTCCTTATATAGGCTACTAGTGGTAAGAGTCCACTTTGTCCAAGTCCATGTCACACTCTTATAACCATTATATACATCGACCGTACACAATCCTATCAAAGTGGAAAGCATATAGATCTTTCCTTTGTCAAGGATGATGGAATCTTTGTCTAGGGGACTAAAAATCTAAACATTCATGACAAACGTCAAAGCAGAAAAGTGATGCTAGGTGAGAACTTCTTTTTGTTTGGCTAAGTTGGTAATTGCTATATTCATTTTGGTTATAGATGCAATGCGACTTATTGTAGCTCTGTTAAAAGACTAACCTTCTTCGATGAATTAGTTCACTGGAAATTTGCATCAAAAGAAAAAAAAAAATCTACAATTGTGAGAATACTTTGGCTAGTGTGGTGGTGTACCTTCGGAGGTTTCAAAGCAAAAAAATACCTCTTTAGATAACCAATCTAAGGAATAACTTAACTTATCTAGTCAAGATCACTACGGAAGCAGTAAGCACCCATAAAATTGGGATATAGAATAGTTGGAATGCCAACTTTTGCCTCTTATTCTCCATATACATCTAGTAGTCATGATAGTGGCCATATACAGAGGGTGAATGGCATGTAAATTATGTCTAGTCATCCTTGTTATATTACACGCTCAAAGCTCCAATTTATATAAACCAAATTTCACTTGCAACCTTCAATTGAATAGATGAAAGAAAAAGATTAGCACCAAGCCCAACAATACACGCTACCTTCACCGTCTCCTAATAAAAATTCTCTCAATTGAAACTAGTTGTTCCTCCTACATATAACCCCCAACATCCCATATAAAAAAGCTTCATTCAACAAAGGAGACCACATCTAAACTCATAAATTCCATTATGAAGATTGTAATCATTGAGTAGGTTCTATATAAATTGGTACATCTAACATGAACTTTAACAATAGTAAAACCATTTTACCCCCTTAAGGCTTTGGCATGAATTGATGATTACGGTAATAAAATTTTCAGAAGAAAAGAAATATTGAATCGTTGCACGATTGCATCGCTTCTACTAAAAGTCATGTTGATCCAATTATTTGGCATAAAACTAAAAGTCATCTAGATCATTAATTTGGGATTAAGGGAGTAAGTGAAATATTAAAGCCCAAAAGATAAGCAACTTTCAACCAATTATGATCTATCAATCACTGGTGTTCAGAGTCTATAATGAGCCCTAATGAGTTAATAATGTCTAACAAATCAGATAACTAGACTAAATTTTTCAAAAACATAAGCCAAAATACACAACAATGATCGTATCAGACATATACTAACCAGTAAAGAACTGCGGAAACTTAACCGGTAGAATAACCGCTTCCTGTAAAGCCTGCTTAGCACTCTCAAGTCCAGCAACATCGTTCCACTTCACATTAGGTTTCTCCCTAACAATCGCAGAGTTCAATCCAGCCCTAAGCTTAGACTGCTCAGGATCCTCACCATCTCCTCCTCCCCCTTCCCCATCCTTAGGTTTCGTCTTCGGCCTCGCCGCCACCGCCGCATCACCTCCGTTCGCCGCTGGCCCCGTACCGCCTTCATCGAGAACAGCCCTAATCTCCTCCGCACGATGCAAATACTCGGTGAATTTCTGCGTAATCGCTTCACGAATCTTAGGGTTTTTTTCGTACTTTAAGTGAGTTTTGAAGTACTCCAAAGCGTTCATATACAGAGGAAACGCTTTTGCGTAATTTCCGGCATTGTCTTCTTGTACAGCTTGCTTCACGTACTCTATTGCTTGCTCCTTGAAATTGCTATACATGGCATATGTATATAAAATCAAGGGTTTTGAAGATCGAAAGATCGTGTTTGTTAAATAGGGAAAAGGAAACGAAACCCTGGAAGAAAGATTGGTGGATCGGGAACTGAAATTGATTAGTTTGGGGATTTGATTGGAGGAAAAAGGGAGAAGACGATGATGATCAGGTGACGCAGGAATGGACTAAAATGACTACGCGAGCGATTGAGGGGGGGTTTACTCCATGTTTTGTAAACTCCGGGGTTTGTTTTGGAACGTTAGAACCTTGGAAAAGTATTTAGTAGTTGTTGACGAGTGGGACGACCCGGTACTAGGGAAGGCAAAAGAAACCGAAATCGATGTAAGATCGAAAATCGAAATTTTTGGGTCAGGCTCGGGGATTATTTTTGGGGACGGGACGGGGATCTTATCGGTTGGGGACAGGGACAGGAACACGAACAGTCATACTAGGAACACGAAAATCGAAATTTCAATGTTTAATTTTATTCATTATTTTTCAAATTTTAAATCACATATAATTAGGAAATCATTTTTAAAAAAAAATAATTCATTGTGAATCACATGTGATTTTAATGAAAAATTATGAATTACGTTTTTAATTACATGTAATCTTATACATTAATTTTAATTGTGTTTTGCTACACATCATATATGATTTTGTTTTCATTATTTTTTCTTTTCAATGTTTAATTTGAATTGTTGTTTTTCAAATTTTAAATCACATATGATTAGGAAAAAAATTGAAAAAAAATAATTCATTATGAATTACATGTAATTTTTATGAAAATTGTAATTTTTTAAATATTACTTTAAATAAAAAAAGAATTATTTAGATGAAAATTAAATATGATTATTTTAAATGAATTTAATAAAAAAAATTATTTAATAAAAAAATTAAACCATATTAAATTTACAAATATGGTAAAAGTAGAGTCTTAAATAAATACATAAAATAACTTTTATATAACTAAATTACTTTTATACCCTTGTTTATTTATTTTTAGAATTAATTATTTAAGGTGTTATTTAATAAAATGATTGACCTAAATTATTCTCTTATTCTTTTAAATAATTAGCATTCTCGTTTTATCCTCCCTCTATATATATATATATAGAGATAGATAGATAGATAGATATACATATATATAAATAGAGAGAAGGGGGGGATTTGTAATCATCTAGGGGTGTTTGTGATTGCTTATTTGAGGTGTTTTTTAGTTTATTGCGATTTGACACCAAAAATAAGCATTTTTGAGTGTTTGGGTGAGGAGAAATTAAAATGGCTTATAGCTGTGTCAAACCGTTGAAAAGTACTTTTTAATAAGTCATTTGGTTTTAACTTATCAACTTATTTGAAAAGTGTTTATCAGTTTTTGGTTATTTTATATGTATAAGCAATCTCAAACACATTTAAATAACAACTTATTAGCTTATTACGTTTTGGTACCACAATAAGCTAATCCAAAAACTTTTTTAAAAACTCCGATTTAACACCGTATAAGTTGATAAACACTTTTTAAAATAATAAAAAGTTGTTTTAAATAAGTCATCCCAAACACCCCCTATAACTCATTAGTTTGTGAGAAATGTAAAACCCGACCATGACCATCAATTTCATGCTTTTAATAATAAATTTAATAATAATTAAAGGCAATATTATAATTTAATAGCTAAACAAAAAAAGAAACTGTAACACCCCGAGTTTCGAGAGGTATCAATTCAAGTTAATACAGAAACCGATATATAAAGGAAAAATAAGATATTTTATTTTGGACTTGAATCCTAGATTTTATAGTCTAGATGGATAAATGATTCAATTACGAGTCCAACGGTTCTTTCCGGAGCAAAAACGGAGCTATAACGAAGAAATTACGACCAAAACAGTATCGAGAAGAAAATCAGCGGAAGCGGGCGACTTATGCCGCGACCAGAGTCGCGAAATCCACTGTTCCAACTTAAATCGCGATTTTTCAGCCCCAATCTTCATTTCCTCATAACTCTTGATCCACAACTCCGATTTGGGTGATTCAAAGTGCTACGGTTTCGTTTTTGAGAGCTCTTCAAGGATCTAGCAAGAGATTGGAGATCTATTGGAGAATACAAGAGTACTTTGTGGTGGTAAGCTTCTCATCTCTTCCATTTCATCTTCTTCACCAAGTTTTCTAGGGTTTCACCCACCCTTTGTGCTTCCTTTCATAGATTGGAGATTTGTGGCCATTTTGGTGAACTAGAAGTGTTTTGGTTGGTGGATTCAAGCTTGGGTTAAGGTAATCTTCTATTCTCTTAAGTTATGGGAGTTAGGGTTTCGGTTTTAGTTGAGGTATTCATGCACATGGTTTGGGAAACGATTCTTTGTGGTTGATTATGTTTATGTATGGTTGAATATGTATGGATTTAGGTTTTGGAAGTTTTGTCTTGAGAATCCAAGTGTTCTTCAAAGGAGCTCTAGTTGGGGGAAAATCTAGATTTAGCCTAAATCTAGCAAGGTGAGTTCAAGTTGATTTGTGAAAACGTTGTACATGCCAAAATGTCTATTTTAAAGTGTTTATGTGTTCTACATGAAATCATCAAATGTTGGGTTATTTGCTAATATTTGATTTTTGGAAGTATTTAACTTTACAACTTTGTATAACACTCACATTTGGGATTTTTAGGCATTTTGATAAATGTGTCACAAATGAATGTGTTTTGAGGTTTCATTGCATAAATAAATCCTTGGTCAAAGAAATACATTTTTAAATGGTTGTCGGGTCTTATGCATCATTCATGAAATGGAATGTTTTATAAAGTATTACTTGCACGTTTATGTGAGGTATTTGAAAGAGCGTTTATAGTCTCATTTTATGATTTTCAATCTTATCAGCAGTTAAGTTTGGAAAAAGGCATGTCTTTTGTGCTATGAGGCATTTTGGGAATATAAGGGTATAAGTCATTTGGAAAATTGATTGCCTCAACTAACGTGGAGTTTTGAATTAATTACACTTTTAATCGTTGTGTTTGCATACCCATGGGTCGAGTGCGTTTTATCGTATTTTTACTTCATTTATCAATGGGTCAATGGGTGTTAAGCCTGCGGCTTGGCATTTTTATTTGAGTTGGAGTCTTTGGACAATTGTCCAGTTTTGATAGCTCGACTTAAAGTCTTGGTTGTGATATTGGATGAGGAGCTCGACCTAGCAACCCTTCGGGGTTGAACTTGAGTTTCCGTGGGTGTATGTTTAAAGCCACTGAGCCTGACATCCCTTGCGCTTGTATTTATTGTTCCGGCGTGGGACGACTAGTTTTCCACGTCGAGGCACGTTTGGCATCGGATTGGGTTATAAGTCCTTCGTGCTCAAGTATTACGATATTGGATGAGGAGCTCGACCTAGCAACCCTTCGGGGTTGAACTTGAGTTTCCGTGGGTGTATGTTTAAAGCCACTGAGCCTGACATCCCTTGCGTGTACTTTTGTTTATATGACTAGTCATAACAACATAAAATGGGCTTACTTTGTGGACCGTCACATTTTATGGAATCGGGAATCCCCCGTCACCGGAAGGTGTTGTTTTTGGGTATTGAGTTTTATTATCCAAGTTTTCGGTGATGTTTTGTATATTTGGGTTTTACCCTTGATTTATGGGTTAAGTATTATGCCCCACCCGAGTTTTGGGTGTTTTGAAATATAAGGTTTAACCGTACCTTCTTAAATGGAGAGTTTAATTTATATTTGCGCTTTGAGTGAGTTTTGGGTTAAAGCTAATTTATGAAGGGGCGGTTTACATTGGTATCATTCTTTTGTAGTAATTTGATTTGGAAAACGTCCGAACTGGTGTTCTCCGTCTAAAATACATATTATTGGAAAACGAGTCGTTTGCATATTCAAAGCATTCCTTTTGAAATATTATGAATTAAAATGCATTATCTATTTTCGCAGACATCTTTATATATGTTGAAAACTCTTGAGCTCACTAAGCGTTAAGCCTAACCTTTTTATTTGTCGGCATGTGCAACAGGTTCCAGTTGGGAGTTGAGTTCTAGCAGTTTTATGAAGCATAGAGCCTTACTAGACACTAAAGTAAGTAGTTGGTGAAGTCTTCCGCAATGTTGGAGTAGTGACTATCTTTGGGGTTTTAGTAGCACCCGTTCTTATCATAGGCTTTTGTATAGAATGAATGTTTGTATTGAGATTAAATCTTAATTTGTGGTTGTAGATAATTCCTTTATTGATGTATTTAGAAATTTTTAAATAAGTTGCTATTTCTAGATTTGAGGGTGTTACAAGTTGGTATGAAAGCTTAAGTTTGAGAGAATTAGGTATTGATTGTAGGATGCCTAGACTCAAAAGAGCGTTTTTATAAGCGATTGTAAGTGAAGTTTCACATTAGGAACCTTAAGATAAGATATGATGGAGTTGATCGAGTCACTAGAAACGGGAAACTTGTCGAGGGTCGCAAGGATGAGCATGTGCGGTACGTTCATAATGGCACCTGGCCAATGTTATGGTGAACCTACATACTACATGTGTATACTTGAACTACCTTGGTATGATTACCGTTGGGTAGTGAGAAGGTTTCTAAGGAAACGTTGATGTTTATAGCAATGTCACGTTGAAATGATAGTTAAGTGCGTTGAATGCATTAAGTTGATCGTCTTGAGTAAGAATAATCGGTTGGAGTAGAACCTTGAGCTTATGGAATTGACGTCATACGAGGAGAGATTGTAAGGTGAACCGATGAAATATCCGAGTGTCGCTTTAAGATGTGGAGTATCCGGATGACAATAGTAGGAAATTGAGATTGTTGTCCTAAGATGCTTGATACACCCGTAAGGTATTAGTATGTAGGGTTGTCGAGAAGCGTAGTCTAGAGGGGTGAATGCCGACCAAATTCATGCACTAAATTTTATTTCTAAAATAAATTGCATAAATTGTTTCTTGTGTTCGTAAAACAGAAAGTAGTTTATATTATAAAGTTTTGGTAAGACATTTAACACGCATCAGATTTTAAACTGTGAGCTTAAGCATGCATAAATTGTTTTGTTGCACGTAATTGCAAATTGTTATAAAAAATCTCTTTATTCACGTCTCTTGTTTAACGCTATTTGCGGATATGGTAATATCCATGTTTTAATGTCATTTGAGTATTGGGCAAGTAGCTATGAGATTTTAACCTAGGCATTGGATCTCCTCCACATATGTCAATGGTTTTGAAGGAAAAGTTATTCCCACGCGTTGAGTCGAAATTTCTTGTGATTTTTAGTTTGTGTGAGTTTTGTTGAAATTTCATGGAGTATTGTTTTACACGATGTCTTTTTATGCGTGAGTTTTAATTTTGTTTTTTTAGCTTGCGAGTTAGTTGGCGTCGTGTCCCATGTGAATTTTGTTAAATGTGTCATTTTACCTTTCATTGCATTAAAAGAAGAAACTCTTAAAGGCTTAGTGTTTTAGCCATATTGCCGTCTTACATTCTTGTTGATAAATGAAAATTTGTCACTGCATGATTTCAGCATTATTGAGTTTTGCGAAAATTCAGTTGGGTTTAGGGTGCCTCGTCTTACGTCATTTTGCGTTGCATAAAATAATTTTGAGAACATGTGCATGTGCATCATTGTGTGCGTTAATCTACGAGTTGTGTTCAATACTTTGTTTCATGCGAGTCTTGCATCGGCACTTTTGCAACCGTAAGAGGCACCTTGAAAAATCTAAATATCGCATGATTGCATCTTGAGTTTCACACGAGTATATGTGCATACTTTTGGGTTGAATCCGACTTTCACTCGCGTGAGTAAATATGCGAAATATTTATATTGTCTTAAATTAAATTTTAATCTAAGTTTGCTTCGCTTGTTGACCTTGCTGTTATAAATTTTTCGCAATACATGAAACAAATTTTCGAATTGCATATCGTTGTAGTTACCATCTTGGTCAAATGTGTTTTATCGAGGCGGCTTAAAGTTTTAAACTCGATTTGAGAATTATTTGCATTCTTATCATTTCATCTAACTTTGGGGAATAAACTGTTGCATATAGAGTGGTTAATAATTTTATGTCGCAACGACTTTTGGGTTGGGAAATCAGAACTTTAAAATTAATTTGTGAATGTCTCTTTCGGGAATTGTACAAACTTTTATTGCACATGTTATAGTGCGGAAAGTTGTCTTTCATATGCATAGTATAAATTGATGGATCACTTCTTGTAGTGTCGACCCTCTAGCGTTCCTCACTATCGTCCTCATCTTGGTCGGTAACCCACGCTGATAGGCTTTGATTTTCGATCGCTTATCGGGAGCCAGATGTCCCACCAAATTCAACTTTTCCAAGAAAAGCTTGGAGTAATCAGTGACAGACAAAGTCCCCTTCCTCATGTTTCTGAACCCTTCTTCAATTTTGTCCAACGACCGCTCACTACAATACTTGTCCAAGATCTTTTGTTTGAAAACCGGCCAAGTTAGCTTGGCCAGAACTTCAGGGGTGAGGACGGATCGAGTGAGATTCCACCAAATCAAGGCCTCACCTCTTAGTAGTTGAGAGGCGAATTTGACCCTTTGCGAGTCATCGCACTCGCTTGACTCAAAGGCCATCTCCACCTCCTTGAGCCAATACATACAAGTAACTGGATTTGCGGCACCCGAAAACTCCGGTGGGTGGCTCCCTAGAAAAGTCTTGTAAGTGCATCCTTTGCTCCTTCCTTTGCTCCTTCCCTTGTTTTCGACTACCACATGCTCTTAAGTATCGACGTCGTTTCCACCACCTCCCGACCCAAACACAGCGTTTTCCACCACTATTTCAGGTCGGCGGTGATTGGCGTCGCAATCTTCCAAAAGCTTCATAAAGAACTCTTGTTGTTGTGCCATGGTCGCGTTCATGGCTTGTATCATGCTACCCATCATTCGGCTCTCAAGGGTTACCTCCTCGATAACCGACCAGACGATAGCAATGTTATCCCTTGGAATTTGCTCCACTCCTCCTCCCAACACAGGTTGTCTAGGCGGAGCAGTGGCAACCACAGTTGTTTCCGGTTGATCGACCGTAGATGCCGATGCTTCAGTCCCTTCTGGAGGTGTTGGCAACCTACTCCGAGTGTTAACCAT
Organism: Arctium lappa; assembly: GCA_023525745.1. Lineage (NCBI taxonomy): Eukaryota > Viridiplantae > Streptophyta > Magnoliopsida > Asterales > Asteraceae > Arctium > Arctium lappa. The sequence continues at coordinate 10,064,813 of CM042056.1, read as the reverse complement.
AATGGTCTGCCACACATACGAGAAGAAGATGAGAGATAGACTAAAAGTACGTACTACTGCATTCATTAAACATCACAACAACAATGACTCAGCATGCTCACATAACAATATACCCATAATTACAGTAGCTAAGTAGAATTATGAATATATCATACACAAGGATTCTCAACATCGTCGCAATAATTCTCAATTTATACAATTCCGTAAGTCTTAACGCTCTCCCCGCCTAAGAATTTTACCCATGGGTGGGTGTCTCTTTATAACCACCTACAATTTAAGTCTAGGTATGCTAAGGTCACTACCTAGTTCACTTAAACTAGAGCAATGATACCAACTTGTGACACCCCAAAAATGGGCTAACAGAAATTTCCGAAAAACAAAAATGTAGTATTTAAAATGTCATAGCACGAGCCTCCCAAAAGTGGGGAAATAAGAATACATGTTTAATTACATTTTGTAATTGTAAGGGAAAATAAAACAACAACCGACTAATCTAATTTCTCAACGGAAACAAGATTACAAAAGGGGTGTCGTCTATAGTCCATTGACGGTCTTTACAAAAATGTGCATTCCCTTGCTCCCCCCAAGCTCACACGGGCCCGCCTAATCATTCTTAAATGCGGCGGCACTAGAACCTGATATACACATAAACACCAAGCAAGTGTTAGGCCAAAAAGCCTAGTGAGGTTGTATGACAATTAATATATGCATGAATTCAATTCAAATATTCATTTCCCAGGGATGGGTTCAATAAATGGAATCAGTGGGGGAGACCCATACACCAACCAAATTCCACCTAAGAGACGAGATACCATAGTGTCAAACTCCATGAGTGACACCCTAAAGCCCGACACATTCGAGGGTACAACGTAGGCATTGCCCCAAATGGCGGGGGTCTAGGCACATACCAACATGGTGGCGCCCAAGACTATGTCCCCCTAGTGACCATTTGCCTTGGTTCATCCACACAACTCATATATGACCAATGAGCACATTAGCTCTTACAATGTGTATTCAACACTAATGTAAACCGTATGTCCCAAATGTTTTTACCCAACAACAAGTAGGTGCAAGGAAACATAATATTATTCACACCATGCTTTAACATGTATCTATAACCATAAAGATAATATACCCAAAATGAGGATATTTCCCCCAACACATGAATAATTATATCATAGAATCGTATCAACATAAAAGTCATCCTTTACTTGTCCACATTACCAACATATGTACATTTCCACCATCCAAGTAAACCCTTCATGCTCAAAGTAACACTAGGTCAAATAAACAAGATATAAGAAAACCCTAAATTCCATGAGATGGAAATATCAACAAATATGCAAATAAATACATGTATCATATTTGTAAAGGTTTAGAATACTAACTATCTAGGTTTTATTTAAAACCTAGAAAAGTTGATGCAAATGAAAGGAGATGAAGACTCGATGTTCCCAAACTTGAGTGATGGCTCTTAAATGCACCCTATATGTGGTTGGAATGATATTTATTGCACCCAACAAATCTCTAGAGCATTAATGGAGGAAGAAGTGTTGGAATGGGTGGAAATCGCCTAAAAACGCTCTCAACTGAAACCCTAATCTGAAATGTGAGAAAATGTGTGAAAAACAAGTTGTAGTGAGTTTTTAAACTCCCAGCGCGCGGGTGCGACAATGCCCGACGACTTTGCCCAGGGCATTGTCGATGGGTCATTGTCGTCGGTGACCTCCAGCCCTATGGATGATCCCGACGACTATGCCATGCGACTTTGCCCTATGGAATTGTCGCTGGGCAAGGTCGCTGCCCCCATGCCAGGGGCTGTTTCCCTTCATTTCTCGCCCAGATCTTCCTAAAACCCTTAAACTTGAGACAATGTCACTAAGCAACTTTAATCATAAACTCGCAAGAAGGTAACAAAATAGAAGATAAATTTTACCTTAAATAGCTAACGGTTTTCCGGGTGTTACAATAATGTGTTATATGCTCTTATGTATGTTTCTTGTATGATATTGGGTATGCATAATGATAACTCTCATTTCGAGTGTTATTTACACATTGTTTGTGTGTGTTTTTTTCGATTTTAGCGTGTGTTTTCCCTTTATGTGTTCATGTTTTTCTTTTTTATTTATTTATTTTCATTTGGAGGTGTTGAGGATAAAAGTTTGTGTTTTGATGGTTAAACGCATCATTTTTTGGTTAAATGTTGGACTGCAGAAAGTGGTCACTTTGTTCGCCACTGTAGTGAATGACGTAAATCCGAGGACAACTGAAAAATATCAATTTTTTTGCATGTATGATTCTGTCTATTTCAGTTGCATAATGACATTCCTAAAGGTTAAGCTTTAGAAACCAAGAAGATGAAGAAAATATAAAAGACAAAAGCAAAATCTTTGTGGAAAGATATCCATGCCCAAAAGTGCCTATCTAAAAAGCTTAAAATAGATAAAGCAATATATGAGCTTTCATGAAATAGTAGATGAAGAAGACAATGAGCCTTTGGGTAAAAGAAGACTTGAACTCATTGAAAGTCTTTGTAGGTAAACCCCCCACCACCCTTTTCATCCTCCACTATAAATAGAGGCAATGGGATGTCATTTGAAGAGAGTTCCAACAATGTAGAATAATTCAACCATTTATCTCTTCTATTTTATTTTCTTAGACAATTGTAGTTGTAATTTACTTTATAGTATTTAATTTCCAGTACTGTTAGCCTCTGTAGCGACATAAGTGGCCACAATTTGTAGTTTAATTCTTAATGCAAGTAATATTTATGTATTCTTCTTCTTCTATCTTGTCTTATATTTTTATTATGAGCTAAACACCCATTTGGGTGTGGGTGTGAGCCAAATTTAAGACTAGTAGGCAACACTTGGGTGTTGCCATCGTTACTAACTCTTAAACTTGGTCATTTGAGTCGGGACTCTAACTCAACGCGGACAATTCGATCACTTGTAAGTGTTAATATTAGATCTTAGACCTAGAGATGGACGGATCCGAAAATACGGCTTGAGTGATGCAAGAAGATTTGAGAGAGTCTTTTATAACCACGTGGAGATACGGGTTTTTGCATGATTTTAACTAAGGTTCAAAATGTGGTCGATATAGGTGTCACAAATAGATTTGGGCATCTATATCCATATTGGTGGAACTAAGACCCTTAGACGTCTACTTAGTTAAATCGCCAAGTCTTGAGTCGACAATAGTGGCGACTTTATGGGTACAAGTGACCACTCTATGTGGAAATTCACTTTTGAGAGAAAATTATTTTTATAGATGTTTTTGTGACACTCTGTTTCTGATTACGGGGTTACTACAAATGTCTTAGATAAAGCCTACACCCATACCATTTTCTTTAAATTATTTGTTAATTGTTAAAAGCACCAATCTCGCTCAAAGATATTTTCTTCTTCTCTAACTGAAACCATTGTATTATCGACCTACTACTCGAAACTTTGAAGTCCGGTCCCTGTGGATATGATATCGGTATTTTTACCACTTTATTACTTATAACGATCATAGTGTCCGGTGTGCATTTACACCGCCACTGTAGCAACACATGTGACCACTTCTATGGACCTATACGATTTTCCGCTATTGGAATTGTGTTTTATTGAAGGAAAATGATAATTATGTTGATTATACGATTTTAAAAAGGATTAGGATAAACATTGGAAGTTTAAAAGATATTCACATTTGCATTAACTCAAACATAAAAATGATTAATTGGCATTTAAATTTTAAATTGCTAATATATTATGGAATATTATTGATGGTCATTGAGTTAAATGTAGTTGCAACATCTCGAACATCTTCTTTAAAATGGAGATTTTGGATATTTTTACTTTAACAGATTTCCCAAAAACCTTCTACAAAATGAAGGAAGTATGAGAAAGATGATGAAAATTTTCAAATGTGAAGATATCTCAAAAAATGATTACATATGAGAGAGAAATGATTTTTTATTCATTCTACCAATTAAATTGTCTTAAAATAAATATTAAGAAGAGAGAACTAATATTTTACGAGTTGTATTAAATATTTTAATAATATAATTAATTATGTAATCTCCACAGTAAATAATCTGTTGGAGATGAAGGTGATATTTTTTGGATATTTTATTTTACTTATCTATTTTGGAGAAGCTGTTGGAGATGCTCTTAGTGGTTAAAATGTGTGCTCTGATTCTCCCATGATTAGCCATATATATATATATAGGCGAAAGATCGTGTGAGAAGTTGAGGTTAACATGAGAAGTATGAGAAGTGGATCTAAACCATTGATCACATCAAATGCCCTCTCATGAATTGCGGTTTAAAAGAGAATTGATTTGGTGCATCTCACCCTAATGTGCATCCATTTCTCATCCGATGTTTGATAACCACTCCTCACGCTTCTTATGTTAACCTCAATTTCTCACGGGAACCCAACCCTATATATATGTGTGTGTGTGTATATATATATATATAAGTGAAAGATCGTGTGAGAAGTTGAGTTAACCTGAGAAGGGTGAAAAGTAGATCTGAACCCTTGATCACCTATGATATAAAACCCACCCATAAATCGCGCTTCATAAGGGAATTGATTCGGTAATGAAATTAGTATACACTCATTTCATTTTATTAGTTAATTGTACCTTGCTACTTATTTGTTAATACAATAAAAGAGATTATATATCGCTTTCGTTTTATAAGTGTAATAAAATATTCGTTCAAAAAAAGTACCATAGCTTAATCATTGAATATGGAAAAGTTCGTAAAGTTTTTTCAATTTTATTACGTTCAAAGATTTACTTGTTCATTTTAGTAATTCAAAAATTTATTTATTTAAAAAACTTAAGAATTTTAATCACTCAAAACATAAAAAATATGTTTATATTTTACCTGCTTCATTATTTTTGTTAATAGTGGGTGCCGATCCAGCTTGCACACTCATCGACTAATCCCAAGGGTCCTAAAGAATAGATAGGAAAATCTTCAGTTGCCTTGCAGAACTTGACCATGTGACATCTGAGGAGAGAATCCTCAAAGACCCAAACTTTTTGTTAGTTGAACTAACCCCACAAGTTTATTGATCATGATTAGGGGTGTTAACTAGTCGAGTTTTTAAGAGCTACTCAATCCCAAACTTAGTAATTTTTGAGATCGAGTCGATCTAGAATACACATCAAAACTCGTTTAACTTAATGAGCCGAACTCCATAACATCAATGTTCGACTCGACTCATCCGAAAACTCGATTAAATCCAAGTTGAACCAAGTTGAACATACCGTAAATCCCAGTTTGATCAAGTAACAATGTATGGAACGATTAATCTTTATTGAATGATTGAAAGAGGGTTACAAAAGGATTGAATGATGAACAAACCCTCTCTATCACCTCTCTTCTCTAACCCTAATCTCACACTAATCATACTTTAAATACAAATGACTTAAACCCTAAAGCCCAAGACCCATTAAACAAAAAACCCATTAACAATAATTCAATGCTTTTACAACGTTTTAAACAAACAAATAAAACCTCTATCATTATTTATATAACTTTCTATTTAATAGGACATTTATGATCCTAACACATACACATTTCCAAATCAAACATGTTCATAAATCATACAATCAAAATTTAAAACTCATTGAGATCGAGCCAATAAGCGAACTAATCCATCTCGAATTCGAGCCTATAAACGAGTATCGAGCTCGAGCTTGAGCTCAAGCTCCTGCTCTACCGTGAGTGAAAGTTATTCGAGCTCAAGCCCTTACTAGAAGGTCGACCCCACTTTCCCACACTATGATGAGTCGTACGGGCCGCCTTGTTGGGTTCAATTCCCAACAACTCCCATGCTTTCCGTTGGTCAACAAATCGAGCTAAGCTCGAAGAACCTACAACTCAACTCGACGAGACCCGTTAACAAATCATGATCCAACCACAACCGTATATATTAAAGACAACTTATTCGTGATTTGATTCATCTTGTTCATGTCAAGCTCCATCTCTATATTTCTATGGCAGTACATGACAAATGATGATCAAAATTTTCAAATAAAGAATGAAAAGATAGTGACAATTAAACAGTAGTTAATCACACTCTTTAACCATAAAATCCCAATCTCCCAACTAAATTCCCAATGTAAAAAACCCACATTTGATGATCTATCTACTTCATATCGCCTGGTTTTTTGCCCACTATTTCTACCACAAAACTCCTCCTAACCCTTCACACCCACCTCCCTAGATTCTATCAATCTTCAGATTCTCCGATCCAATCTCATCATACGTATCGATGCATTGGTGAAAAGGTTCTATAATTTGGTGGATTTTGAAACAATGAAGAAGAATCGAAAAGGTATGATTTACTTAAAATCGATTAATTACAAGCTATGAAACCGCCATGAATTAGAACTCGGATCTGTGTGGAAATTGGAATCGTCGTTGACTGAAAAGGGGGGGGGGGGGGTAATGATGAAGAGATCAGTGCGTCCGATATTCAGTCTAGTGTTTCTCGTTGCCGCTGCCGCCACTCTCTGCTTTCGAATCATGGTTTCCGGCGGCATTCGCGGCGGAGAAGTGTTTCCGGCGGGCGGAGGAGGAGGTCGGAAGCCTTCACCGGTGTTCAATGCAACGTTATTGAGGTTTGCCGCGGTTGATTTAGCTGAAGATTCATTGAGGCAAGATGTCGAACAGTTGGTGGAGGGTAATTTCCGAGGTTCAGAAAGCGGTCGCCATCGTTCGTTTCTGTGGTCAGGGCGATACCGGTTAGATATTCGAGCTAGGTCTGCTAAGGGTGTTCCGGTTCAACTCCGGTCGCCGGATTTTTACCGTCTCTGGTTGGATTTCCGGCGATATTTACAGACCTGGTGGCGGAACCACCGCTTCCAGCCTGATGTAATGTCAGATATGGTGAATGTTGTAAAGATTCTAAACACCGGTGTAAACGACACCGTTTTGAAGTCAGGGATGAAGTACAAAACCTGTGCTGTAGTGGGTAACAGTGGGATCTTGCTGAAACATGACCTCGGTGATGTAATCGATAGCCACGAGTTCGTTATCCGGTTGAACAACGCGAGAACCGGTGGGTTCGAACGCAATGTGGGTTCGAAAACCACCCTTTCGTTCGTGAACAGCAACATTCTTCACATATGTGCGCGACGAGAAGGTTGTTTTTGTCACCCGTATGGCGAAAAAGTTCCTATAATGATGTACATGTGCCAAATGATCCATTTTCTTGATTATGTTGTCTGTAATTCGTCGCACAAGGCGCCGTTGATGATCACCGACCCACAATTCGATGTGTTATGCGCGCGAATCGTGAAGTACTATTCGGTTTCACGGTTTCTGAAAGAAACCGGGAAGCCATTAGAGGCGTGGGCTGGTTCTCATGATGGATCTAACTTCCATTATTCTTCGGGTATGCAGGCGGTTATGCTTGCTATCGGGATTTGTGATAAAGTTAGCATTTTTGGGTTTGGGAAATCCGAGTTAGCTAAGCATCATTATCATACTAATCAGAAAGGGGAGCTACATTTGCACGATTATCAGGCGGAATACGATTTGTATCGGGATCTTGTGGAGAGACCTGAGGCGATACCGTTCATTTCAGATAAGTTCGAGTTCCCTCCTGTTGTTATACATAGATGACACGTATCCATACACGTTTACAAGTAGTTTGCGTTAATTGAAATTAGTTGTTTTTTTGTGAAATTTCTGATTGTATGTGTCCCTTAGGGAATTGATGATACCATCAAAAGAATGGTAAAAATGAATACAAGATTGTAGAAGTGATATTGAATTTGAAGAAATTCATGTTTCTTGTGATTTGAATCTAGTGGTATATTCATTTGATTGGTTGTTGCTTTAAGAACAGTTAGGTTTTGTGAATAACTTATATAGAAAACTTATGCCTGCATAAATGGGAGTTCTGTTTTAGAATGTTGATATGGAGATTGATTTGAACTCTATTCAGGGATAATGAGTTCTGTGATCCAACTTTTGTAAGAAAACAGTTGCAACAATCACAAGTGAATGTTCTTTCTATGAATGTGCTACTGTAATTCACAAGTGAATAAGTGAACAACAAAATATGATAACAATCTTGCCTGTAGTCAAATTTCTGAACCAGGTATGTAACATCTTTATTTGTTTTTTGGTTTCCTACTATTCAGTTGTGCATGTGATTGTTGTTCATTATACATATAGATATAGATCTATAGAGAGAGGGAGGTTCAGGGGAAATCCCCTCAGAAAATGAAAAACTGAGGAACACTGTAATAACCATTCATGTGTACGGTATGCACATGTGCATACAAGTAATTGAAAATGTTTCCTGGTTTCATGCATGTATGCGTGTTATGCACATGTGCATACCGGATAAGTTACTTGTAGGCCAATGTGAATACCAATGGTTATTAGGGTGTTCATTAGCTATTCATTTTTCTTTGCGGTTCTCCCTTAAACCTGACCCCCCCTCTCTCTCTCTCTCTATATATATATATACTTGATTGTTGCATTACTTTATACATCATTCCATCATATACCGATAAAGCATTACTTGTGTTGATTTAGAAACAACTTGTGTTTCCCACCTTTGTTCTTCATGTTTTATTTCTCTTGAAATGGTTTCCTTCTTGTTTTTTTGAGCTTATTGAAAAAGCTCCGTTTCATTGGCCATAAACTAACTTATAAAATAAAACTACTTCAAGTAGCATTTCAATAAGCTCCAAGTTTTTTTTTTACATTTTTTCCTAATATATGTTGGAACCTCCTTTATCTCCTGAATTACTCATTTGAAGAGCAATCTAATGGGGTTTCATATATTCTCACAATCTTCATCATCTTTTATCTTCATTCACATTATATTTCATCTCCATATTCATTAAAAACACATAATACACAATAAACATTGGATCCATATATCTCCATCACTTATTCACACCCAATATATATATACATCCTTTCACGGCGGATCTTCAGGTTTGCGTTTAGATCCTTCCCGACTGAAGATGACTCTGGCAAATTCGGCCACCTCACCAGCATCGCCATCAACATCAACAAGGTACCCCTCCTTTTGTTTGCAGATTTGTTCAAAATTTCAGAAATATGCATGAATTTGGAAATATATCCCAGGTCAAGTTTATAACCTTTAAGATGGTTAATTACCATAAAGGATAAAGATACCGGTAGTACTTACTTCCTAAATTCGGGGAAAAAAACCCCGATGACAGTAACCGATTTGTCGATTTAGTCAAAATTAATTAAGAGAACATAATGGTGTTTTGCTTATGTTTCCATGCCTAAATGTATATTTTGTATTGTTTAACATGTCAAATTTCAGTTTAAAATCCTTGGTTTTACTCTGTACTATCCATTTTAATTCAATTAAGATCCAATATTTTGAGCCATGCCTTCTACTTGGATACACTCAGGTCGTGCCGGAGGGTGTTCCAATGCGAGATATGGAACAGGGCCCACAAATATTTTGGGCCCAAATTATATGTGTTTTAGTCTTTACCTAGTTATATATGTTTTAACCTTTAGCCGGTTATGCATGTTTTAGACAGTCTTTTAGACGATTCGGCAATTTTTGTTTCGGGTTTTCGAAGAATGTTAGAAAAGTTATTCTATTTAAGTAAAATTTATATGTTACTTTGCCATTTTAAAACATCATTGTTGTATTAATTTGTAAGACTTTTAATATAATGTGGTATGAAATTTTATATTTTGTTTTATTATTTGTCGTGTCGATTTGTAGTATTGGTACAAGTGTAACAGGGATTGCAAAAAGATTGGAACGCCCCACATATGCATTTGAAGGGAATTGCTACTTCTTAGATGATGATAATGGTCTGGTTGTTAGCAGCTTAATGAGTTTAATAGGACTCACAACTTATTCGCTTAGCTATATATGACTGTTTGGTAGTGGGTTAATAATATATAAAGTGGCTTATCCAGTAAGCTTCTAGGGGGGGAGCTTTATGCAAAAAACCAAGTTTTTCGAAACCTGCCCCTCCTATATAAAAAATGCGCTCATTCCTTCTATAAAATATTTTCTATATATACAAACATATTGTCCACATTGACAACTTTATTCATATAGGACTTAGGGCCTATTTACCAAATCTTCCTTTAAGTCCTATATGGATAAATGTGTCTGTCTGGATAAATTGATGTTGTTGTTTACTTTTTTATCTGAATAAACAATCCGGATAACAAAAATGACCAATTTACCCCCGAATATGAATTATAAGTTGTTTTATAAATTGCTATTTATTTTTTAAGTCATATATTCATAAATTCATTGATATAATTCAAAAATCAAAACTTAAATTCATAAAGTACTTAAAATTCCAAGTTCAAACACAAACTAGAAAAGTTCAAACACAAAGTAGCAAAGTTTAAACACAAATGCTTAAAATTTAAACATTATTAACCAAACTATTTGCAATTCCATCACGCAAAGAAGCCGTATATTGAGTGCTATTGGCACCACATTGGGATATATCGAATTCTTCTTATCCACTTCCTTCGACTTCTTCTTCGTTCAACAATGCGGTGTCCTCGTTGCACTCCATAAACAATTGAGATCTTTCCAACTTATCCTGATTCTCTTTTGTTGTTGTGATTCACCGGTTTGTTCCATACCTAAAACAAAATCGGTAACAAACCACAACACATCAAAATACACATAAAATTGTTGCCCATAGATACATAGATACACACCAAAATTGTGAACACAAATACATAGATAATAATGAACCAATATATCAAAAAACAAATATATAAACAATAAAAAAAAACTTGATTTAACCTAAAAACACACCACTTTGAATCAATTAAAACACACACAAATCAAACTGATTTGAAACAAACCCATAAAAGAAAGAAAATTAAGATTGAATCTTTAATCAATCTAACAACATAAACAAACGATAAGATTATGAAACACAAATCAAACTGATTGGAAACAAACCCATAAAAGAAAGAAAATTCAGATTGAATCTTTAATCAATCTAACAACATAAACAAACGATAAGATTATGGAACACATACCAAATGAAGCCGAACTGATAAGAAACAACTACCATTTGAATCTTTAAACAAACTCCCATTTCAAGAACACGATTTCACTTGATCAATTAATCAAAGAAACCAACGAAAACCCATGAACAACAAATATAGTGCTCCAAACATTAAAGAAATCTGGACATCCCAAGAAATATTTTTGAAGCATAACGAACAACAAATAATCAAGAAAACATAAACAACTACATTATTCTACAAACACAAGGATCGAAAATTCGAACCACAAATAATGAACAAGATGATGGGTTTTGCTATTTCTGAAGTCAAAGATTAAAAGGGTTCGATCTAAAGATGAAGTAGTGAGAAATTAGATCAAAAAAGAATGGTCGTAATTGGAAGGTCGCCGATGATGGAGGCGATGGCCTGAAGAGTGGTCGCCGGTGATGGAGCCGATGAAAGTGGGAGGTATTGCAGGTCTGGATGGAGGCGTGAAAGGGGAGAAAGAATGCGATTAGGTTAGGATTAATTAGATGTTTTTATTTTTGTTTTTTGTGAAGGGTAGAAATGTCAAGTTTTTGGCTTAATGGGGACAACTACTATTTTCACTACTGAGCGATTAAGCCCCAAGTAAACACTCCATTTGTCTGTGCGAATAAGCCACACACCCCATTAAGCCCCAAGTAAACACCCCCTTACTGTATGTTTGCAACTTAATGAACTTAATGGGACCCACAACTTATTCGCTTGGCTATACATGACAGTTTGGTAGTGAGTTAATAATATATAAAGTGGCTTATTCAGGAAGCTTTTAGGGGGGGGCTTTATGCATAAAACTAAGTTTTTTTTTTCTTCCAAACCTACTCCTACCAACTAAAAAACAAGCTCATTTTATATATGAAAATAACCTTAACAATCCCTTAATGAATTTTTTTAGGGGGGGGGGGGCTTTAGTTTTAATTTTTTTTAGAATTCCTAGAGTTTGTTATGTCCCCTTAGAGATATAGGCAAACCTTGTAAATTTAGTAGACAAATGCTGCCCCAAAAAAAACAACATGAAAAGCATATATGCCCAACTTCTAAAAAAACATTAAAAACATATATGCCCAACTTTTGCGAATAAAAATCTCCTTTCCCAAAATCCCATGTCCCATTTTTGTCCGACCGATAAAATTAAGACACATCAGATTTTATACATTTTTTATTTTATTTAATTCAAGTTTATATTCTCTCTCCGATAACATGTATTCATGTGATTAGTGGATATGAATGAGACATGATAATTTGGAAGAAAAGATTTATATCCAACTTCTGCATCCATTACGTTAATGTTGGTTTGGTAGAGTGTTTTTGGAAACATTTGGATGATAATTAATCTGGTTTATGTTAATTCTAAAGACAAAATGGTTGGTGAGTGATGTGAACTTATTGCAAAGTTAAATTCCATCTTATCAAATATTTTCAAACGAAAAAAAAATGATGGTTACACACTACCTTAGCTTCAGAATTTATATATATATTTTTGAGTAAATTACGATTTTCATCCCGTGGTTTGTTGTTTATAAGGATTTTCATTTCTGATCTTTAAAAATTGTTTTTTTTTTCCGTCCTTGTGGTTACAATTTTTATTTCATTTTCGTCCCTGAAACTAACGATGTTAGAAAAGGTTAGTTAACCTAAGGGTAATTTTGTCTTTTTACTTTTTTTGTTAAAAAAATAATATATATATATACACATACATACATAGATAGATAGACGAAAGATCATGCGAGAAGTTTAACATTTTGCGAGAATGCGAGAAGTGTGATATCATATATTATTACATGGCCTGTGGATGTGTTTAATCATATATGATTAAACGTCTATGTATTGCCAATGTAACATGTGTTCAATCATATATGATTAAGCTTGTGTATCATATATGATATCACATTTCTCGCCATCTTGCAAAATGTTTAGCTTATCGTTTGAACCTGCCTTTACATACACACACACACACACATATATATAGCCTTGGGTTCATTTGAGAGATGGTAAATATATGAGAAATAGAGAAGTAATCCTAGTCATTCATACGGTCAAGATCGGATTTGACTGGTCAAATATTTCGGCTTTGACTGGTCAAAAATTGCGGCTATTCCAAAAATAGAAGGACACTTTTGTAATTTTTACAAAATACACGGGTTGTGTTCATATATGAACCTGTATAATTCACATATGAACTATATGTTCACATATGAACTCTTTTAACTGATTCATATATGAACCTTTATGATTCACATATGAACTAATTAACTGTAAGTTCATATATGAATCAGTTGAACTAATTAACAGATTCATATATGAACATTTGTGATTTATATATGAACTTTTTAACTGATTCACATATGAACATATAGTTCATATGTGAATCATATAGGTTCATATATGAACTCATCTCGCGTATTTTACGAAACTACTCTCTTCCTTCTATAGACCATGCAAGGAATTATCCGGTGCTTCGTTGTCAAAGCCGCAAATGTTGACCAGATGAATGGCTAAGATTACTTCTCTATTTCTCATACATTTACCATTTCTCAAATGAACCTCTCCATATATATATATATATATATAGATAGATAGATAGATAGTAAATGCTTACTAAAACCTAATTAAAAAACACCAACGATGCTTGTCTCTCCTCCCGTTCTTCTCTTTATCTCTGCTGAACATCTTCACCACCTCTAACAGCCGTATACCAACGACAACCTCCTTCCTCAGGTTTCATCCGACCGATCTCCTCCACACTGTCTTTTCTCTCCCTCTCTATTTATAACAAAACCAAACTTTACGAAAATGAAGTATGAATGACATAAATTAAAATCCTTGCCATAACGGCCCCAATACAAAGATTCAAGATCCAAGGTTTGCAAAAAGCAACCTAATAAACAACTGAGTCACATAAAAAGGAAATAACTAAGCTGGACAACTAAGGCATCCTCCTGCAAAAATCGCCTCCTGATCAAATCTTCTCCTTACCCTTACCCGAACCTTCAATATCACGCTTCCCTGAAAATGTTTTTAGTTTTGAAAAGTGAGGGTTAGACCGAGAGGTCTAGTGAGTTCCCTCCAGAAACGGTTATCCACACATATATAAAAGGTTTGCAAAAAGCTTTACATCAACGATCATTACACGAACAAAACACACTAATGACACAGATTGAGGTCATGCTAAGGTGACGACGTGTCTGGCTCACATTACCTTAACTTGGGACACACCCTCAATGACATATACAGAACACACCCTCCGATGTGAGCACAAGCAGGACCCCCTCCCCCTCGTCTTGGCCGACTTATCACAACAATGTATGCATACATTTAATTTACTCACATAAATAAAGTTAAATAAACATTTAAAGTAACATCTCACAAGATTGCCATATCGATCACAATAAACATAGGGTAGAAGGACTCACCTGAATCTCCCGTGAAAGCTCGCCTACTATCGCCTTAACCTTATCAACGAACACCTAATATCAACAATAAAAAGGGTGGTAAGGAAACCAACCCCCAACAATACCCACTACAAAAACCACCCTCGACCCCGGGTTCGGCCTCTCCGGTCACCTCGGATGCGGCCTACCCGAACCCCAAGGGCTCCCGGCCTCCCCGGTTGCCCTTTCCCGGATCACAACCCGGCCTCCCCGGGTGCCAATCCCAGGCCCCGAACTCTCCGGGTGCTTTATTGGTTCATGACCCCGGGCTCCCCAGGTGTTTCCCCCGGATCACAGCCCCGCCACTCGGGTCTCTCCACTCCCGGGCCTCCCCCGGTTTCCCACTCGCCCCATGTTGAGAACTCTCGGTGGCTTCAGGGTTGGGCCTCTTCCCGGTTGCTCCCGGGTTAGGGTCTCCTGGTTGCTCCCAGGTACCCACTCTCCCGGGTCGACCTAACGACGATTTGGGGTATTGCGACGTCGGCCAACACTCCCAATTAGAAAGACGATTTTCTGGGAAACGGGATTGGTGCACAAACTTGATTAATCCAACCCCTCTCTTTATCTTACCAAACGATACGAACGAAAATGGGTAAAAACTTCTAATTATTTCATGATCATGAAGTTGTGAATCTACAATCTTCCCCATAAGAACACAGTAGGAGTAAACCCTCTTTTCTTAAACTTAACAATCCATTACAATCCCTCCTCCAAAGAATAAACAAGAAGAGGAGTAAGGTTTACCTTGATGAATAAGTGCAAGAATCCTTCCCCAATGCTCTCTTCCTTCTTCAATTTCACCTAAAAATAGCTCATCTCCCAAAGTTATCTGATGTATCTCTAAGAGCATCTCCAACGGACCTGCAAAAACACAAAACTAGAGAGTTTGCTTCTCTAACGGACCTGCAAACCTGCAAATTTTTTGCAGGTGTATGAGAGAGAAAGGGAAGCCCCCTTCATATTTGAAGGGGTACTGTTTACACTGCAATTCCACAAGGGCCCACCATTATCTTTTATTTAATTTGTTAAATATTATCTTTTAGTTAAAAGCATGTCGTTTTTATAAAATTTTATTTTAATAATTATTTATATTTAAAATTTTATTCATTTAAAAAATATTTAAGTTTTTTAAAATGTTTTTTTTATAATTATACTAGGCATATATCCGCGCGATGCAGCGGAATGTGAGTAAAGAACGAGCAATTAATGCTACTTTCTTATAGACATGTCATCAACAATCAACCATGACCTAAGAATCACAACTTATGAAACACTAAACCCTAAACCCATAAATATATTCAATAATTAGTTTATATTACAATTATTGACGAAAAAAAATTATAATGATATAATTTATAATAAGAATGAAAGATATTTTACAATTATATATTTTTAATGTGCTAACGGTGGAAAAAAATAAAACGTATGGATAGAAAACAAATTAATTCGTAAATATTCATGATATTTAATAATACGGTTAAATTAAAAAACATTCAATATTGGGCTCGTTTTAAAGGTATTGACGATACGATTATTATGGTATAATTTGTAGAAAAATGAACGTATTTTTCATTGCATTTTTGTTCATATACGATTATTTGCGTTAACATGATAAGAGTGTAAAATGAAAAATGAAAAAACAAGGGATATAAAGTAAATTAAATAATTAATTATAAGGGTGATAAATGTAGCATTTAATTATAACGGATTTCTAATTCCGATTCCTTTATTTTATTTTTAATTCATAGTTACAGTTTTTAACCCTGAACTTTTTTGATAGATTTACTTTATACTTTTTATTTTTACATTTTACATTTTACATTTTCATTATATTAACACATATAAGCATATATTAACTAAAATACATTAAAAAATAATTTTTGATTTTAACAAGTTACACCATTATAATCGTCTCGTCGATACCTTCGAAATGAGCTCAATATTGAATATTTTTTTGATTTAATTATTTTATTATATGTCATATATTATACATTGGTTAATCGATTTAAAAAAAAGAAAAGAAAATGCATTACATGATTTACATCAAACGTAAGTTTTAACATCAAGATAATAAACATAATAAATATATTGCGTATTTTTTTATTTCAACAGATTCCAGCTTTGATTATTCATTTAAATCAACATATTCACGAGTACGAGTACACTCTATATATTATTCATTCACATCTAATCTACGTTTGTATGGGATAATCCACGACATTGCATCTGGAAGTGCATGATGTGTCCAATGGTGTATAAGTGTGGGCATTGGGTAATCTCCTTTAATACCCAGGTCATCCATTAACTCTACGCGGATAGTGTCTCATGCATCTTCATGACCACCGAAACAAGTAGATATGGCTCGAAATCCACAAATTTCATCGCCTAATACATATTGTACGTGTGTGATGTATGGATGAAATAAACTCGGGATTTGATCAAGATATGGAGTTGGAGGGGGGGGGGTGTCGTTGGAAGTAGGAGCTATGCCTCGCTGATTCTTTATGACCAAAATCTTCGGAGTTGATAAATGTTGGCGCGTTAGAATAACTGCGTCTACGAGGGTCTTCAATAATATTTTTCTTTATTTCAAATAAATTACTTTACTTTATTTCAAATAATATATATATATATATAGTGTTTGGTTCATTTGATAAATGGTAAATATATGAGAAATAGAGAAGTAATCCTATCCATTCATATGGTCAAGATCGGATTTGACTAGTCAAATATTGTGGCTTTAACCGGTCAAAAGTTGCGGCTTTGACTGGTCAAAAGTTGCGGCTATCCCAAAAATAGAAGGACAGTTTCGTAAATTTTACAAAACACACGGGCTGTGTTCATATATGAACATGTATAATTCACATATGAACTATATGTTTATATATGAACCAGTGCAATTCACAACTGAACTCTTTTAATTGGTTCATATATGAACCTTTGTGATTCATATATGAATCAGTTGAACTAACTAACAGATTCATATATGAATCTGTATGAATCACAAAGATTCATATATGAACCTTTGTGAATCACAAAGATTCATATATGAACCTTTGTGAATCACAAAGATTCATATATGAACCTTTGTGAATCACAAAGATTCATATATGAATCCGTATGAATCACAAAAATTCATATATGAATCAGTTGAACTAATTAACAGATTCATATATGAATCTTTATGATTCATATATGAACTCATCCCGTGTATTTACTAAATTACCCCTCTACCTTCTATAGACCACACAAGGAATTATCCGGTGCTTCACGGTCAAAGCCGCAAATGTTGACCAGATGAATGGCTAAGATTACTTCTCTATTTCTCATATATTTATCATTTCTCAAATGAACCTCTCCCTATATATATATATATATATATATATATATATATATATATATATATATATATATATATATATATATATATATATATATATATCGAATGATTCTGTTTTAATTGATCGACATGTGATATCCACAAAATACAACGTAATTATGTATGTTAATGTGATATGTTAAAACGTATTTTTTAACATATAATAAAATCAAAAAATATTCAATATTGGACTCATTTCGAAGGTATCGAAGAGACGATTACAATTGTGTAACTTGTTAAAATTAAAAATTATTTTTTTAACGTATTTTAGTTAATATATGCTTATATGTGTTAATATAATGAAAATGTAAAATGTAAAACTAAAAGATATAAAATAAATCTATCAAAAGAGTTTAGGGACCAAAATTGTAACTACATGTATCAATAACTACTTTCAAGAACCGTTTAAGCCTCTTTATAATATAGTAGATATATATATATATATATATATATATATATATATATATATATATATATTAAATAAGACAAAGAACACATTAACAAAAAAAAACTAATAAAATACAAATTCATAACAAAATTAAACATACATAATACTAGATAAACATAATTTCATACTGAAAAATCTATAAATTAAGACATAAGTTAAAGCGTCCATTGGTTTCCGCTAGCTATATAGTGACTAAAGTTTCCTGCCACGTTTTGAGATCCCTCGACTTGGTCTTGAACTTCTTCTTCTCCGGATCCTTGATGTTGAGATGCTCGATATTGAGATCCTTGATATTCTGATCCTTGTCCATACATATCAACCTCACATTCTTGTGCTCTCTTTCTTGAATGTAATATTAATTAAAAAATTATCGTTTTTATTTTAATAAGTCTTTATTAAATAATTATTTACTTGGTCTTTATTATTATAATATGTATTAATAAATTTTAATTATTGTTATTAAAAATAATTAATAGTAAATAAAATATGTTATTTTAATGTGGGGGCCACAAATTTGGTGTTTTTTTAGAGTGTGGTTGGAGTTGGGTTTTTTTTTGTGGTGATGGACCCATCAAATTTGGTGTTTTTGGTGTTAAAATTGGTGTTAAGGTTGGAGATGGTCTAAGTCGCCTCCCCACAATGAATTAGAGAGCTAGGGTTTTAGGTTTAAAATCCTCTTTATCCATAATTACAACTTAGTCCCCCACACTCTAGGTTTTTAGCAAACTCTCACCCAACTCCCATTTTATTACATTTTGACACGGTTGTTACACTATTGACCTGCCTTCTTTCCCCGCGCCACCACTGTTCAACCCCAAACCGAACCACTTTGATCTCAATATTTACTACCGATCAACATTGTTTTTGCCTTTTGTTATCGATTTTGTTTTGGGTAATCGATGTTTAACCCTCCCATCTTACCCCTGATAACTAACAAACTGCATCTCCTTCCCTTCAGGTGATATTATTCCAAAATGGAGAAATTGTTGAACTGGTTAGGAGCCTTCTAGTTCGTCCCTTCCCTTCTTCCATGAACCCGATCTATAGCTTGATACCTGCAAGACAACCTCCATCTCCTCCCCTTTTCATCTTCACAATTCTCGAAAATGGTGATGAGGTTACGATTGGGGGGTTAAGGTGGGACGAAAACAAACAGGGAGTTGGGAGTTAGGGTGGATAGTGGGTAAGGTGACGGTGGGGATTGGAGTTGGTGGTACGGAGATTGTAACAGAATTTAGAAGTCGAAAGTTAAAAACACAAATATATAGTGTAATTTATATAATAAAACATAATATATTATGATTAATTTTTAATTGAAAATTAAATAAAAAGTAAAAAAAACCATGTTACCCTCTAACTTAACTGATTTTTCTAATGATGTTAGCCTCAAGGACGAAAAATGAAACTAAATGTAAACCTCAAGGACGGAAAAAACAATTTTTAAAAACCAAGGACAAAAATTGTTGCAAATAACAAACCACATGGACGAAAATATAGTTTACTCTAACTAAAAGTTATGATTGTTTTGTTCTAAAATTTCATGTGTTGTCTCTATCAGCTTCAATCAATGAAATTAAGATATATTAGATTTTTATATTATTTAAGTTTATATAATTTCAAGAGTAAATTTCACTTTTGGTCCCTAACGGTTGTCAATTTCAACCGAGATCATCCTTAAACTTCGAAAACCCATATTAGGTCCCTCACGTTTGTCATTTTACAATGGATTTGGTCCTTCTTTCTAACGACTATTAACTTTTTTCATTAAGTCCAACTCAATAAGGGGTATTTTAGTCATTTTAAACATTTTTTCGATGACTAAATACCCCTTATTTAGTCGGGCAGTGATGGACTTAATGGAAAAATGTTACAAAACATTTATCAAAATTATATTTTATTTGGGCTAAACGATTTAATGGAGGTAAGTTTCTGAAAAGATAAAATATTGAGTAAATTACATTATGGGTCCCTGTGGTTTGCTCAAAATCTGGATATGGTCCCTATTTTAAAATAAGTACAAAAGGAGTCCCTGTGGTTTACATTTCGTTGCATTTTGGGTCCTTATCACTAATAACGTTAAATTTAATCTGTTAACTCAGGAACACTTTTGTCATTTTACCGGGTTTTTGTCTTTTTCCATTAAAAATTATATATATTCATATTATTATTATTAAAAACCATGAGGGGCACTTGTCCCTACCCCCTATTCTCTCACCTTTCTTTCACCTACCATTCTCCACCCCCATCTTCTTCACCTCTCTCTCTCTCTCTCTAACTTGAATCTTGAATCTTTTATTTTCCAACTAACGTTTCGCTAAGCTAATTTATGTTGAGGCAAATGTGTATTCAAAAAATAAGTTACCTTATGTTTGTCAAACAATGCCAAAAGTTGTTGATGGACTTCTTGAGTTGTTGATATATATTTTCAAAATAAACTAGGTACATACCCGCGCGATGCAACAGAATGTAAGTAAAGAACGAACAATTAATTTTATTTCCTTATAGACATGTCATCAACAATCAACCATGACCTAAGAATCACAACTTATGAAATCATAAACCCATAAAAATATTCAATAATTAATTTATATTACAATTATTGACGAAAAAAATTATAATGATATATTTTATAATAAGAATGAAACGTATTTTACGATTATGTATTTTTAATGTGCTAACGGTGGAAAAAAGTAAAACGTATGGATAGAAAACAAATTAGTTCGTATATATTCATGATATTTAATAGTAAGGTTGAATTAAAAAAATATTCAATATTGTGCTCGTTTTAAAGATATTGCTGAGACGATTATAATGATATATTTTCTAAAAAGAAGAAACGTATTGTTTATTCCATTCTTGTTCGTATATGATTATTTATGTTAACATGATAGGTATGTAAAATAGAAAATAAGAAATCAAGAGATATAAAATAAATTAAATAACTAATTGTAAGGGTGATAAACGTAACATTTAATTGAATTAGGAAGTGAAACATTGGTAAATTTTTTTGGCTTTCAAAGGTTTGTAAAAAACTGTATTAGAATTTTTATAATATAGTAGAGATTACCGTGATTTATTTATAATAAGAATGAAACGTATTTTTAATATATTTTACGATTATGTATTTTTAATGTGCTAACGCTGAAGGAAAATAAAATGTATGAATATAAAACAATTTAATTCGTAGATATTCACGATATTTAATAGTACGGTTAAATTAAAAAATATTCAATATTGGGCTCGTTTTGAAGGTATTGACGAGACGATTATAATGATATAATTTGTAAAAAAAGAAACGTATTTTTTCATTGTATTTTTGTTCATATACAATTATGTGTGTTAATATGATAAGGGTGTAAAATGAAAAATGAAAAAAATAAGGGATATAAAGTAAATTAAATAATTAATTATAAATGTGGTAAATGTAATATTTTTCCAAAAACCGTTTTTTCCAAAAACTACCTTTTTCAATAACCGTAATAGAATTTTAATATATAGATATATGATCATTTATGTTAACATGATAGGTATGTAAAATAGAAAATAAGAAAACAAGAGATATAAAATAAATTAAATAACTAATTGTAAGGGTAATAAACGTAACATTTAATTGAATTAGGAAGTGAAACATTGGGAAATTTTTTTTGGCTTTCAAAGGTTTGTAAAAAACTGTATTAGAATTTTTATAATATAGTAGAGATTACCGTGATTTATTTATAATAAGAATGAAACGTATTTTTGATATATTTTACGATTATGTATTTTTAATGTGCTAACGCTGAAAAAAAATAAAATGTATGGATATAAAAAAATTTAATTCGTAGATATTCACGATATTTAATAGTACGGTTAAATTAAAAAATATTCAATATTGGGCTCGTTTTGAAGGTATTGACGAGACGATTATAATGGTATAATTTGTAAAAAAAGAAACGTATTTTTTCATTGTATTTTTGTTCATATACAATTATGTGTGTTAATATGATAAAGGTGTAAAATGAAAAATGAAAAAATAAGGGATATAAAGTAAATTAAATAATTAATTATAAGAATGATAAATGTAATATTTTTCCAAAAATAGTTTTTCCCCAAAAACGACCTTTTTGAATAACCATAATAGAATTTTAATATATAGTATAGATAAATGTAAAACTTTTAAGTGTTTTAAAATAATATAAGACATTTTTTTAGGTAAAGTATGAACATAAATTTATGTGTAAAGGACATGTCTTGGGTTCGATTCCATGTGCTGCTATTTATTTATATTGGGGCCATTAGAGTCTGGGTATCTGTGAGGCTGGTTGGGATTGCTGATGATCAATTTTTTTTGCTTAAATTATGTATAAAAGATATATTTCTTTAATTTAATAAATGTGTAATTGTATATCAACTTTCTGATAATTTTGGTGGTTTTGACTAACCAATTTAATTTTAGGCCATTATGGGTATTTTATAAAATCCATCTATTCTTTTTCATCTCGTCTCTTTCCTCTCTTCTCTCTTCTTCAGGCGAACGTTTATTTTTTCGACAAACACTTAGGTCACATTTGGTTTGCGGGATTGGAATGGATTTGGAGGAATTTGGATTTCAAATCCATTCTAATCCTGTCTTTGGTTTACAGGAAAGGATTTCGTAGGCCGGATTTTAAATCCCTTGACCATTTTAAAATCCCTTACCTGATGGATTTCAAAATCCTTTGCAATGGGTCTGGATTTGAAATCCAAATCCTGATGGATTTTACTTCACCAATCGTCCCTCAACTATCCTTCTCGAAGATCACCGTCTCCTTCGATGTTCTCCGATCAATTTCCCCTTGCAACTTCCTCGTGTTCGGACTCTGTCACGATTCACTCATGTGGGCTTCGTTTAACACGCATGGGAAGACGTTGTTGTTGGAACTTAGTTAAGAATAGGAGGAACTTGTCCCACATAGGAGCCAATCCAAACAACACATCACTTAATAAATCCAAACCATTGAGCATTAAATGAATCATTTAATTGCTTGGTTTGGATTGTGGTGTGATTGGTGGGCTTTCCTTGACATTAATATATATATATATATTAAATGTCAAAGATGGGCCTTGGGCCTTGGTCGAGATAGATTGACGGTGGAAACTGTGTTGCCGGTAAACAGTGGTTGGTGCGGATCACCGCACGGGTTCACACGCGCCACAAAACCACGCGGACTTCCTGACAGTTATTTTCAGTTGGCGCCAGAAACTATAAAACCTACACATTTTTCCCTCTTATTTTCTCAACAAAAATTTCATCATTTTCTCTCAATTTTCCGGGTTTCTCCTATTCCGTTCTTCTCCAAACACACATGATTCGATAGATTCAAGTACCATACTTGAATACGATTGTTGTATCCTCTAGACGGACGCATTACGGGCGAAATTCTGTCTTAGGACACTACTTTACGTGCAGGCCTCAATCGATTTCAATTAATACACAAATCTTCTATTCAAGTAAGGATTTAATTAGTGTTTTCTCATTTGATTGTTGTTGTACTATGTTAATTACATAGATTTTATGTTTAAGAATTTCGATTTTTATTATAATTTTGTCCATATATATAAAGTTTGGTATTGAATAATTGCAAAATAAAATAACCAAAATCGCTCTTTGATTAATATGAGAAAATTACTCAAAACTCACGGTATTTACAATGTCTCTCAATTGATTATAACTCAATCTAAAACAATGTATTTATAGAGTCTAATAACCGACTTGCATTAGATTACAATTAGGAAAGTATGAACCGACTTGTCATTGTTTCCATAATCTTGATTGCTTGGACCCCAAGACTTAGGATTCCAACAATCACCCCCGAATCTCTAAGTCCTTCTAGAGACGTCTTCGATCCCGATCAAGCTCCGCATTTCCTTGAACTTGGTTCGAGCTAGTGGTTTAGTAAGAATGTCCGCCTTTTGTTCTTCACCGGGAATGTACTCCACCTCCACTTGTTTGTTTTCAACACAATTACGAATAAAGTGAAACCTTGTGTGAATGTGTTTACTCCTTCCATGAAAAACGGGATTCTTCGTTAGTTCGATAGCCGACTTGTTATCAACTCTTAGAACCACCTTCTCTTGCCCTTTGTTCATGATTTCTCCTAGCAAATCTTGAAGCCATATTGCTTGACATGCAGTCGCGGTGACCGCCATGAACTCTGCCTCGCAAGATGATAAAGCAACGGTATCTTGCTTTTGCGAACACCATGTTATCAGGGATGACCCATAGTAGAAAATATGACCGGTTGTGCTTTTTCCATCATCCGGGTCAACATTGTGACTACTATCACTATAACCAATGAGTCGGTTTTGTCCCATCCTCTCGTACTTGATTCCATATCCTGTTGTTCCTCGTAAGTACCTTAGGATGTGTTTGATTGCACCGCCATGTGACTCTCTTGGACTTTGCATGTATCGGCTAACAACTCCTACCGCATATGCCATATCGGGTCTTGTTTGCAAGAGATATCTAAGGCATCCTACCACCTTTCGATATTGTGTCGGGTCGATTTCGGGTTCATCTTCGGCCTTCGACAATTTATTTCCTGGTTCCATTGGAATGTGGGTCGGATTGCAATCATGTAAACCAACTTCTTTTAGAATGCGTCGAGCATACGCTTCTTGGTTTATAGTAATCCCCGATTCTTCTTGTTTAACTTCAATGCCAAGGTAGTAAGTTAATCTTCCAAGATCCGACATCTCAAAGTTTCTTGGATATCTCTAATTTGAACCTTTTGATCATGTTCAAATTTGTACCTGTGACGAATAAATCATCAACATAAATTGCCAAAATCAACAAGTTAGCTCCTTCGTTTTTTCGGTACACTGATGGTTCTTTCATGCACTTTTGAAATTTCATGCTCTTCAAAATCCCGTCAAGCTTCGTGTTCCATGCTCGAGGTGCTTGTCTTAAACCATATAGTGCTTTCGTAAGGCGATACACTTTATGCTCGTTGCCTTTCTTTATATAGGCTTCCGGTTGCGATACGTAAATGGTTTCCTTCAATTCTCCATGCAAGAAAGCCTTTTTAACATCTAAGTGGTGAAGCTCCCACACATTAGTAGCAGCTAAGGCTATAAGAAACCGAATGGTTTCAATTCGAGCTACCGGAGCAAATACTTCTTGAAAATCAATATCGGGTTGTTGCACGTAACCTTTAGCAACCAACCTTGCCTTGTATTTATTAATGGTGTTATCTGCATTTTTCTTCACTTTGAACACCCATTTGAGTCCGATTGGCTTCACCCCCATAGGCTTGTTCACGAGAGTCCAAGTATTATTCTTGTTTATCGAATTGATCTCCACATTCATGGCTTTAACCCACTCCGGTTCTTTCTTCGCCTCTTCAACTGATACCGGCTCGTCATTGGTTGTTAGGAGAAGTTCATCAAGGTTATCAAGATCAAGCTCATAATCTTGCAATCGAGTTGGAAGTTTCCTTGGTCTCATAGGCCTTTGGTTTTGAACATTGTTCACATTATTGTTTACCGGACTTGGTTGTTCGTTATCTTGTACTTCCGCTCCGTCTTCAAACTCGTGATCCGATTCAATCGGTTCAATTGGATCAACAATTGGATCAATATTTACATCGTTTCCTATGGTTGTTGTTCGCCTCGTCTTCCGGGTAATCCCATGGTACTATGAACGAGCCCGATTCTTCATTGTCGGTTATTGCTTCTTTAACCCAATCCCACCCTTTGGTTTCATCAAAAATAACGTCTCGACTCATGATTACTTTTTGTGTAGTCGGGTTAAATAACCGATAGGCTTTCGTACCCAGTTCGTAACCAAGATGCACTAGTGGTCTTGATCTTGCATCCAACTTCTTAAGATTTACCGGTTCAACTTTTGCATGTGCTAGACACCCAAATATACGAACATTTTCTAAATTCGGTTTTCTTTTATACAACTTTTCGTATGGAGTTGTATCACCAAGGACTCGTGTGTAAACGCGATTGATTAGATTTGTAGAGTGATTTACCGCTTCTCCCCATAAGTAGTTTGGAACATGCATTGCCTTCATTATACTTCGTGTAACATCCCGCCTACCTCGATAACAATATTGTCCGCTTTGCCCCTGGATTTAACCAACGTGTAGCGCACGGATTTGTTTCTGGCGACCTGGTGAGAAACTTCCCAGGGGGTCACCCATCCTGGGACTACTCCCACCCAAGAACGCTTAACCTCAGAGTTCCCAGAACCTGACGTGCTTGTGGCCCCAAAACGCGTTGTTGTTAGGAAGGCCAAGATATTACTTATAACACCCAGCATCACTCCTGTCCACGGCCGATATGGGATATGCCTAAGGTGTTACAAACACCCCCCCTTGGGACTCATCGTCCTCGATGAGGTTTGCCCCATATCCCGAACGGCACAGGAGTGGCTCTGATACCATCTGTAACATCCCGCATGCCTCGACAACAATATTGTCCGCTTTGCCCCTGGATTTAACCAACGTGTAGCGCACAGATTTGTTTCTGGCGACCTGGTGAGAAACTTCCCAGGGGGTCACCCATCCTGGGACTACTCCCACCCAAGCACGCTTAACCTCAGAGTTCCCAGAACCTGACGTGCTTGTGGCCCCAAAACGCGTTGTTGTTAGGAAGACCAAGATATTACTTATAACACCCAGCATCACTCCTGTCCACGGCCGATATGGGATATGCCTAAGGTGTTACACTTCGTGTCATGTCCATAAGTGTTCGGTTTCTTCGTTCCACAATTCCGTTTTGTTGCGGTGAATACGGGGCGGTAAGGTGGCGTTTGACTCCGTTTTGATCACAAAATGTATTAAACTCGAGAGAAGTAAACTCACCTCCTCGATCACTTCTAAAAACTTTCAAAGACTTTCCGATTTCGTTCTCCGCCAAAGCTTTGAACCTTTTGAAGTGTGTAAACGCCTCACTCTTTTCTTTCATGAGATAAATCCACATAAATCGTGAAAAATCATCAATTAGTGTGAAAACATACCAATTTTGACCCTTGGTTGCTGGCGTGATCGGACCGCATAAATCACCGTGAACTAGTTCCAATGGTCGTTTTGCTTTGCATGTCGTCATAGTCGGGAATGACTTTCTTGTTTGCTTGCTCACCATGCAAGACTCACACAATTGATTCTCATGATCAAATTGGGGTAACCCTTTAACTAGACCCTTCTTGGACATCTTTTTCATTGACTCGAAATTGATGTGCCCGAGTCTTGCATGCTATCGCCACGTATCTTCACTTAGTCTCGAATAAAGGCAAATAGGTACTCCAACTTTTAATTTTATTTTATAAAGGCGATTTGGAGTTCTTTGTGCCTTCATTAATAAACAATTATCGACATCATGCATGGTCAGATAGTTGTCTTTCATCCGAATGTCACACCCGGCTTCAGTTGCTTGTCCGAGACTAATAATATTATTCTTCAAATCCGGGATGAAATAAATTTCCGTCATCAATCGTTGTTGCCCCGACTTTCCTTGGAAAAGTATAGAACCTTTTCCCTTGATCTTTATACACGAATTATCTCCGAATTTAACCCTCCCGGTTATACCTTCATCGAGTTCGGAGAAAAACGACCGGTTTCCCGTCATATGATTACTCGCCCCATTATCCAAATACCACACATCGTTATCTTGTGAGTCGTATCGAGACGGTATCACCTTTTCTTCGTTTAAAAACACGGTCTCGTGTAAAAATACGGTCTCATCATTATCGTCACTTTCGGAAAAATTACTCTCTTGTAATTTTTTAATTCGGTCCGGACATTGAGACGCGAAGTGACCCGGTTTATCACACCGGTAACAAATAATTTTGGACCGGTCTTTTTTAGATTTGTTACGGTTTGGGTCAGAATTAAAATTGGGCTGGTAATTATCAGATTTGGGCTTATGTGAGTTGGGCTTACCTCCTTGGGCCGTCTTAGATCTGTATCCGTATGACCCGGATCCATTCGACTGATTATACCCAGTCGACACACTTGATCCAATCAACCTCGTCTTCCCTTTTCCCTTCGAACCACCGTGAGAACCCGATGAACTACCACCACCACCACAAGTCGATCTCGCAAACATCACCCTCGTCTGCCCTTCTCCGCCGTCGTCCTCCTTGATTCTCTCTTCGTAGGCTTTCAATTGTCCGACGATATCCTCAAACCCCACCGATTTCAAATCGAGGACTTGTTCCAGTGATGCTACGATATGAATAAACTTCGATCGAGGCAAAGACTTCAGGAACTTCTTCACCATCTTGGATTCGTCAATCACCTCTCCCAAGGCCGCGGATTTAGATGCTATACCGGACAGCTTTCCGGCAAAGCTGTCGATTGTCTCCGACTCCATCATCTTCAGACGATCGAATTCGGGGGTTAGGGTTTGAAGTCGAGCCTCCTTCACGCGATCGACTCCCACATGCCTGGCTTTGATCGCATCCCACAACGCTTTAGCGGATTCGACATCACCGATCTGCATAATCAAGCTTTCCAGCAATGCTTGATAGAGCAGACCCATTGCAAGACAGTCCTTCTCCTCGTTTGCTTCGATTCCTGGATCGATCACGGTCCAGGCTTTGTGTATCCTTTAGACCACTTTCATTCTCATCGACCATACTGTGTAATTTGTTGAGGTGAGCAATGGACAGGCCATGGTGGTTGACCCAACCTCCTTCACTCTCACCGGAGGAGGATCTGCACCCTCCTCAACGTCCGACATGTTGACCTAACTCGTCAACAGGTAAGTAATTCGATCTCACAGCCTTCGGTTCTTGGCTCTGATACCAATTAAAGTTTGGTATTGAATAATTGCAAAACAAAATAACCAAAATCGCTCTTTGATTAATATGAGAAAATTACTCAAAACTCACGGTATTTACAATATCTCTCAATTGATTATAACTCGATCTAAAACAATGTATTTATAGAGTCTAATAACCAACTTGCATTAGATTACAATTAGGAAAGTATGAACCGACTTGTCATTGTTTCCATAATCTTGATTGCTTGGACCCCAAGACTTAGGATTCCAACAATATATACAATTATTATTCAAGTGATTAATTACTCCTAACAGTTGTTCCTCGAAGAAGATCCGACGTGGGTTCAGACGGTGCTGAAAGACGCGCCAGATCTTAACGCGACCGTTGTTAAGTACCGGGCGAAGCTTTCTGAAGCCGATGAGCTTATGAATACGTATAGATCTGAACCTGGGGAGGATGGCGGTGATTTATTCGGCGGCGGTGATGGCGAGGAACAGGAAGAGATCCGGTGTGACGCATGTGTTTTTGCACGATGTTAATTGGAAGGTGGAGAAGGCTTATGCGAATGAGTTTTTGTGTGAGAAGTATCAGAAGCATGCTATCAGACAGTCGTGGCATTTTGAGATACCGCCGATGAGGAACGTCACAGGCGACGGCGGGTGGTTTTGCTAGGTTGACTAGTAGGAGAGGAGTGTTTTTTTGGTCCTTTTTAGTAATTCATTTATCTTTTTTCTTTTTTAATGTTTTACTTTTTTAAAATATCATATACCATTTAGTATTTTAATAAATAAAAGTTTCTAGTTTAATAGATAAATAAATGTTTCTTTCAATTTAAACAAATCGTTATAAGTATAAATACCGATAATTAAATATGTAGTTTTGAATAATTTGAAAAAAATTGATGATTAAATATACAATTTTAGAAAAATCGATAAAAAAAAGTAATTTATCAATAAAAATAAATTGTTTATAAAACAAACATATAATAACAAAAAAAATCTCAATCCAAATCCAACAAACCAAACAACCAAATCCTATAAACCAAACATATGAAGGGTGCGTTTGGTATGCAGAACAAAGTGGATCAGGACAGGACAGAACAGAACAAGTTTATCTCATGTTTGGCGTGACCATAAGTGGGACACGTTAGAACTAAATGGAACAAGCATGGGAAACACTTGTCCCACTCCAACCCCCAGGAATTAAGTAGAACAACAATATTTTGACTAATATACCATTTGTTAAAAACAAAAACATAAAACATGTCTTCTCATCATCCACGCCTCCAAGCTAGGGGTGTGCAAAACCCAAATAGTCCAAAATCCGAATCCGCATCCGAATCGAAAATAAGTTGTTTTTGCAAAACCCGAATACACCGAAATCCGATAATCCGAAACCCGACATTTGGGAGGATATCTAGGTTCGAATTGGATTTCAAATCGCCCCAAATCCAAATCCTCACTTGAAATCCAATCCAATCAATTTCATTCCCGCAAACCAAACGGGACCTTACTTTTTGCTAATAAGACTCACAATTGTTTTTCCTGTTTCCATCTTTGCATTATGAACACGTGTGAACACATTGAATAAATACCAAGAACACCAACATAAAATATTTCAGATTTACATTGTGAACACGTTATGAAACCTATTTGAACACCAAGTAACTAATCAAAACTAAAACTAAACAACCGCTTGTTAACACTTTTTGAACCTTGAATGTGACCTTTTTTGAACATCTAAGAACATTTGTAACAAAAAAGGCGATCAAATTAAACTAGAAAAAAGCACCCACATCAATAACACTAGAAATGCAAAACCCAGAACAAACTACCCTTTATTTTATATGTGTTTCTTGAATGATGGTTAAGTAAGAGTCACGATGGAAAGCGGTCGGTGACGATGGTTGTCTTAGCGGAAGAACATCAACACAATATAAGGTGGCGACAGTGGTAACCTTAGCAGAAGACCAATTACAGGGGTCAGTGGTTGATGTCTCATCGGCAATTGAGGGACATAGGGGATCCAAGGAAGAAGGGTTGGTGGGTTGTTTTAGGTAGTTCATTTAGGGTTTTACTGGGAGGGGAGAAAGAAAGGAGAGTTGGGACGGGGTTTTAATCAGGTTGTTTCCCTTAAATTCATCAAACATATGTATATATACAGTTCAAACTTGTACAATAAAAATAATTATAAAAAAGAACGGTAAAATTGATGAAAATACCCACAGATGTTGTGCACATGAGGTCAGTTAATGCGGCCTCTCTAGTGGTCGTTAGCGTCAAAGACCAAATGAAAACCATAAAAAGGAATTTGTAATTTTTAAATTGCACGAAAGAAAACTAAAGTTTTCACCAAACTAATGGGGCTAAAATTGTAATTATCTTTAAATAGAATGAGATTATGTAGATTTTCTATTAATAGAAATCCTTAGCATCTCCTTTTGCTTTGATGAGATGAGATGACAACTCTCTACACTTTCAAACAAAATAATCATGGGAACCTATGTTTTTATTCAAAATTAATATATATTTTTAAGTTTCAATACTAAAAATGGATAAAGCTGACTTTTTTTTAATGATTTTATACATTAAAATATATACGAAATATATATTTACATTAATATATTTTATGCTTTAAAAATAATATTGTAATTGTCTTTTTAATCAAACCATTTGGATCAAATTCGTCTAGCTGTTGATATTTGTTATGTTTCCAACATTCAGACAATTCTCATTTAGGTGTCGTTTGTTTTTTAAGAGATATAAAGTGTGAAGTCTTATTTTAGTTATGATTAATAAGAGGTAGTGTGTAAAAATGTCTGAACGATTCAGACTTAAGAGTCATTAAAAGGTTTTTTAAGAAAACAAACAACCCCTTTTTTGGGCATCTCCTTTAACATGTTAGAGCATCTCCAACAACTTTTCAAAATGGAGATTTTTGAGATTTTTTGCTCCAACAGATTTCCGAAAACCTTCTCCAAAATGAAGAAAGTAGGAGATAGATGATGAAAATCTCCAAATTTGGAGATATCTTTAAAAATTATTACTTATGAGAGAAATAGTTTTTTATTCCTTTTATCAATGAAATTGCTTTAAATTAATTGTTTATGAGAGAGAAATAATATTTTATCGTTTGTATTGAATATTTTAATAATATAATTAATTGTGTAATCTCCAAAATAGAGAATATGTTGGAGATGAAAATGATTTTTTTTTTGAGATTTTGACTTTTTACTTCTCCATTTTGGAGAAGGTGTTGGAGATGCTCTTAAATGTGTGGTTTTGAACAGGGTCCCCAAAAATCTGGGGCTCAATTTTACGTTGTTTAGAGTCTTTAATCAACGAATGTAAAATTACAGTCCACTTTAGTGCCTCACTAATTTCTATCAGAAAACAAAAATAATATACCGTCTCATCGCCTTGGTGATTTGTATATATGTATGTTTGTTATCTCACTTTGTATTGTAATCGAAAAGTTTAGGTGTAACAGGACCTCCAAAAAGATAGGAATGTTCCTTGTCCTGTTTATATATATGGGAGGTTCTCCCATTCTCCATTTTTTAGGGTTCTCGAAATATGATGAGACTTAAACAACCACATTAATCGCATATATCATATTAATTAATTTTGTTTGAATACCTTCAATCGATAATATAAATTAACTTCATTTGACATCTCCTAGCTCCCTAACAATATATTTTGTTTGATACTTGGTTTATATATATATATATATATGGAGAGGTTCATTTGAGAAATGGTAAATATATGAGAAATAGAGAAGTAATCTTAGCCATTCATCTGGTCAACATATTCGGCTTTGACCGCGAAGCACCGGATAATTTCTTGTGTGGTCTATAGAAGATAGAGGGGTAATTTCGTAAAATACACGGGATGAGTTCATATATGAATCTGTATGAATCACAAAGATTCATATATGAATTTGTTAATTAGTTCAACTGATTCATATATGAATCTTTGTGATTCATACAGATTCATATATGAATCACAAAGGTTCATATATGAATCTGTTAGTTAGTT
Source organism: Arctium lappa (assembly GCA_023525745.1). NCBI lineage: Eukaryota > Viridiplantae > Streptophyta > Magnoliopsida > Asterales > Asteraceae > Arctium > Arctium lappa. Next base: position 10,031,714 of record CM042056.1, on the reverse strand, counting down.
CAACTGATTCATATATGAATCACAAAAGTTCATATATGAATCAGTTAAAAGAGTTCAGTTGTGAATTGCACTGGTTCATATATGAACATATAGTTCATATGTGAATTATACATGTTCATATATGAACACAGCCCGTGTGTTTTGTAAAATTTACGAAATTGTCCTTCTATTTTTGGGATAGCCGCAACTTTTGACCAGTCAAAGCCGCAATATTTGACTAGTCAAATCCGATCTTGACCATATGAATGACTATGATTACTTCTCTATTTCTCATATATTTACCATTTCTCAAATGAACCAAACACTATATATATATATATATATATATATATAAGTACGAACTTTATGGCTTGTGTTAAACAAGCTGCAGTCTAATTTGGGTTTTGTGTTCCAGGCTATATAATAAAGATGTACTATCTAGCTGTTCTCGTAACGGTAGCAGCAGTGATAAGCCAGTTGCTTTACTGACATTTTTGCTTATATATAGATTATTTGTTGCTGCTATCAAACTAGCATGTCTTGTTGCTATAAAACTGTTTATAAGGCCAAGTTTTATATAGAAAAAAATGAGTTATATATATATGTAACACCCTCAAATTTGGAAAGAGTGACGAATTAAAAACTTTCAACAATACCTTAAAGGATAATAAAATCTCTCACTACCAGTCCATAATTGAAATACATTTCTATGTTGAACCATCAACAAATAATTAAAGTCTTACATAAAGACTAACTAAAGTCGAGTGTTACTATATCCCAATAACAATCATTATCTCCAATATAAGTGCGGAAGACTTCATCAAGCTAAACACCTCTTCGAGCACACAATTAGCACACATCTCTTCACAGTGTCGCTAGAACTAATCCCGAAATGGAACCTGATGCACATACCGACAAATAAAAAGGTTAGGCTAACGCCTAGTGGGTTCAAGAGTTTTATATCATGATTATAAAGGAAAACGTAAAATGGAAATATTGTAACTTATAATCATGATCCTTTAAAATGATTTACTTTAAAATAAGAGAACAACTCATTTACCAATAATATGCATTTTATAGATGGACGCCTCAACGCCAAACCATTCTTTCATGAAATAATGTCATCCAACACTTACTCAAAACGAGGATATAATGCTCGAATAATGAAATTTGAGTAAACTTTATAAAACAAACGACCAAAATATGAGTAAACCCAAGTCTCCAAAATTATAACATGAGAGAGATAACCCAAACTCAAAGCGTCACCGAAAACAAGGATAAAACTAAATACCCCAAAACAACACCTCTCGGTGACGGGGGAGTCCCAAATTCCAAGGCTAGTGGCGGAACACAAAAGTAGGCCACATTCCAAGTTACTGAGCTCACCATACTAGGAACCCATGGCCACGAGCTCGCCGACTCGTACTAAGATGTGGGGGAGGGCACTTGAGGATTCCTAATCATGCTCATTCAGTAGGATTACATTTACGGTCCATGGCTAGTATCCGGTCCCACATAATCGTACCAAGTTGCCTCCGAGGACCCAATGTCTCAACTAGCCACAAATGGGAAGTGACTATCCCATAAAAACAGGCTCAGAAATTAAATCACGGATGCAGGTCCGGGTATTGGACTCCACGAGCCCTCACCGTATTATCCTTGAAATCCCATAACTAATTTTGGTGCCAACATATAAATAATAACCCATTTTCCTTTTTAAAATAATGAAGACCGACTCATATGCCTATGCATCCACTGCATTACAGTCTAAAACAATACATGACTCCAACTGAATGACCAATGCACTCAAAACATATAATTCTCAATTGATGCGCATTAACCGCCATCATACTCAAAACTCCACAACGGGCTATTAAACCAGAAAAATGTCCGTAAGACTCATTTATTTTCAAATATTCATTTCCAAGTTTAACTGCTGATAAGAATGAAAATCATAAAATGATTCTATATACATTCTTTCAAGTACCTCACATAAATGTGCAAGTAGTACTTTATAAAACATCACATTTCATGAATGATGCATAAAACCCGACAAACACTTAAAAGTATATTTTTGACCAAAGATCTATTTATGCAATAAATCATCAAAACACATTCATTTGTGACACCTTTATCAAAATGCCCAAAAATCTCAAATGTGGGTGTTTTACAAAGTTTATAAAGTTAAATACTTCAAATAATCAAAGATTACTAAATAACTCAACATTTGATAATTTCATGTAAAACACATAAACACTTTAAAATGGAAATTTTGGCATGTACAACGTTTTCATAAATCAACTTGAACTCACCTTGCTAGATTAAGGCTAAATCTAGGTTTTACCCCTAAAACTTGAATCTACTTTGATGAAGACTTGAATCTCCAATAAATCTCCCTAGATCTTAGATCCAACACATCTACAAGGTCACCTTCACTACACAAGTCATCAAAATCACACCTAAGTTGAAGGATGAAAGGGAAAAGGATGAAATCATCAAACCCTAACTTAACATTGAGAGAGATGAGGAGCTTACCACCACAAAATACTCTTGTATTCTCTAATAGACTTCTAATCTCTTGATATATCCTTGAAGAGCTCTCAAAAACGAAACCAAGGCAACTTGAATCACCAAAAACGGAGTTGTGATGCAAAAGTTAAGAAGAAATGAAGTTCTAGGGCTGAAAATCGGGTTTTATGGTCGAACAGGGCTCCGCGTGGGTTACCACGCGGCCTAAGTCGCCCCAAAACTCGCCCGGATGTCCCTAAGTTGCCCCGGAAGTCGCCCCGTGCACTGTTCATCCGATTTTCTTCATTTTTCATGCTCGATCACTGTTTTGGCCATAACTTCTTCGTTTTAGCTCCGATTTGGCCCCGGAAAGAACCGTTGGACTCGTAATTGAATCATTCATCCAACCAAACTATAAAATCTAGGATTCAATCCCAACATCCTATATCTTCTTTTTCCCTTAAAATACCGATTTCTTTATTAACTTGAAATGATACCTTTCGAAAATCGGGGTGTTACAATATATATAAGGTTACTGGGTTGTTTTTGTTACAACTATTGTTAGCAATGACTGTCTTGTTTTTCTTACTTGAAGCATCAACAACAGCTAGATGAAAGCAAAAATGCCACAAGGGAACATGCTTCTTACTACTGCTTCCTGTTGTTAAAAAAGACTGTCTAGGTGCTAACAAGCAGCAAAGACAAGAACAAGAACACAAGGACACTTCGTTCGTGCTTCTCACCCGAGGAGCACTCTCCCATCTGAGTTGGAGATTTTATATCGCCTTATCCCTTGCAGAGTTGATCGCTCGCTTGCTTTGGTGGCAAACAATAGAACAAGCAACACTAAGAGGGAGATTGTGTCCCTTTTTCCCGAGAAGCACTCTCTCTTATATTCACTCTCCTTCCCATCACCACCCCCCTTCTGGTTTGGGAGGGGGGGGGGGGGGACCACTCACTAGCTTTCAACTATGAAAACCCCAATACAAGTAACTGGGTCGCCCCCTGGGATTAAACATAAAATCTTTTCAACAAGACCTAGTTCTTTCAATAACTCCTCCCATTTGGGTACATGAAATTCCTTCCATTTTCCAATCCCAAGAGGGGGTTAAGGTTAGCTTAGGAATTTAATATGTAGGTGTGTATTTAGCATACATAGGTGTACATTTAGTCCACCCCTTGATAATTATTAATTTTTTTATATGACAATTATTAATAAAATAATACACTAACGAGGTACTTATTTTGGGCATGTAAATTTTATTTTTAATAGAAAATATTTTATTAGTGTTGATAATTTTAGGGTCATCAAACATTTTTAGTGTAATTGTAATTTAATTGGGATCGACTAGGTGATTAAGCAACTATAATGTGAGTTAGGAGATGCGGAGTGCACACTCATAAATATATTGTCCTATCACCTTAGATCGTCATAAGGCATAATCAAAGGGTTGCGTCCCTTGCAGGGTCCAAATGTTTTTGAGACTATGTATGCATGGATTCAGAAGCATCTAAGTTTGCATCAAAAGCTTCTAATTGTGAAAAAGGCTTATGATTAAGGTTTAATTAATAATCAAAGTAAATAAGCATTGTATGAAGAATATTAATTTTATATATTAGATGTAATACTTTTAACTCATTATTTTTAAGTATATGATAAATAATGATCAAAACAATCTTTTTATATTATCTTTTGAATCGGACACTTTGAATTTCATGGTATAAAAAAAATATGATAGTTGATTATATAACTAGATGATATTAAAAAAAAAAAAACTTAAATTTTATATCCATAACTGGAAATGGTATAATTTTTATGGATATTTTAAATGAAAAACATTATAATGCTAAATGCAATTGATTATATAATATAGAAATAAATATAAGTTTATTAGAAGAAGAAAAAAATAATATATATATATATATATAGATATAGATATAATTTTTTTTTTCTTTTTGAAAGGAAATATAATTCTTGTTATTAATTAGTAATTGAAGAATAATTATTGTACTTATAATTATAGAAAATACCTTTGATAAAATTTGAACCACACCCATCACAAGAATTTATCGTATTTTTTTGTTTGCAATAAATAAAATTGCCAATAATTTAAAAAGTATCATAAACACAAATTAATTACTTCTAAAACTAGAAATATTACACACAATACTTTATTTATACAACAAAGCACAAGCTCACATATATAGTCGATTAGATTAGGAAAAAAATGACACTACATAAATTATCAATCAATTTACGGAAAAGTCCAAAAAAACCCAATGGACTTTAGTGTTTGGAGTGATTAAGTTCTTAGACAATTTTTTGAAACAAATAAGTTCTTAAACATTTTAAAACACACTAAATAAATGCTTGGACTTTTGGAAACCTGTTAAATACATTCTTATTATTTAAAAATGTAACTTGTAACCTACATAACAGGTAAAACTACAAATTGGAAGAAAAACAAAAAAGATTTCATCTACTTTATCACCCTACAAATAAGAAAAATAACTAAAATAGTCAATCTCATCAATAAAATTAAAATTGTAAGCACTTTTCAAAGTTTTTTCTTAAATAGTCGAAGCATATTATTTTTTTGCCTTAAAAACTGTTTTTGGCAAAAAAAAAAAAATTAGAAAACATCTTCATAATTTGTTATTTAATTTACTTTATATTTTCTACTTTTTTTATTTTCATTTTAACTTTTTTATTATATAATCGGATATTAACTAAAATACATAAAAAATGTACGTTTGTTTAAAAAATACATCATTATAATTGTCTTGTCAATACTTTTAAAATGAGCCTAATATTGATTTTTTTAAATTTAATCTCATATTATTAAATATAATAAATACATACTAATTATATTTAAATATTTAATATTTACACTTTCTATCCTTTAAAGTTATTTATTTAATAATATAAGATTAATCGGTAATTATAAAGGGTAAATATTAAAAATAATTTGTATGTATTTATGATATTGAATAATACAAGATAATGTTCAAAAACAATGTTGAGTTCATTTTGAACGTATTGACGAAACGACTATAATGATGTAATTTGTAAAAAAAACTATTTTTTTTTATATATTTTAGTTAATATTCGATTATGTATGTTAATAAAATAAAAATGTAATTGAAAAAGTAATTGATATAAAATAAATTAAATAACTAATTATAACTTTATAAGAATGCAAAGTGTAAATTTTTCTAAAACTATAAGCAGAAAGTGAATATTTACACATAAAATTTTCTACGTGAGAATGTTTGTTATTTTTATTTTTTTGGAAATAAGCAATCCTTACGTAGGAAAAAAAACATTATGTGCAAACTTTGGCAATTTTAGGAAGAAAAAAAAACTTTGAAAAATGGTAAAAAAAAAAATGAATTTGGTTGATGAGATTGACTATTTTAGTTAATTTTCTCATTTTTAATTTGTAGGTGGATAAAGTAGGTGACTTTGTTTTTAATTTGTAGTTTTACCTGCTATATGGGTTGCAAGTTACATTTTTAAGTAATAAGGATGTATTCAACAGGTTATCAAAAGTCCAAGGATTTAATTAACAGGTTTTGACATGTCCAATGACTTATTTGTTCCAAAAAATTATCCAATGACTTAATCACTCCAAACACTAAAGTCTATTGGTTTTTTTTGGACTTTTCCCATCAATTTAAGGCTACAAATACACAAAACAAAATTTTACAAGGTCGATCACTCGATCATATTATCAAAGAGAAAAACAACAACAAAAATTATGAGTTTCAAAATCACGAACACACAAAGCCTAAAGAGAGAAAACGAAAAACGTTTGATTTCACCCTCTTAATTAATCTCACACATGCATGTCATTTTTTGGCAAATATAAAAACCAAACGAATAAGGTCCGGACAAAGCATGATATATATATTTATGTAGGCTCGTCCTCCCCAAATTAATTCAAACGACCTAATCATTTAAAATAAGAAAATTTGTTGGGTTTTTTTTTTCTGAAATTTAATTCTCCTTACCTAGAACAACCATAATACGAAAAATTATGTTTTTATTGTTTTATGAAATCATTTAAAAGAATACCAATCAATTATTTGATTCTTTGACAACTAAATAATGACAAAGATTAATGTATAGTGATCAGAAATATGTGTTTTCTCAACCCTACATGCTACAAGTATACATGGCCATATATGCTTGATTTCTTCTTCAAACTCAAGTGATCACCAACAAACTTTATATATATATATATATATATATGGAAATGTTCATTTGAGAAACACTAAATATATGAGAAATAGAGAAGTGACCTTAAACCATTAATTCGGTCAAGATCGGCGGCTTTGACCGACAATTAGGGGATAATTGCTCTCATGGTCCACTCCCGTGTTCCTCACATTGTTTATTATTCGAAGGGTATTTTTGTAAATTATCCAAACGCATTCATATATGAACGCAGATATTAATATCACTTTTTTTTCTTTTTTTTTAGCCGTGTGTTCATATATGAATGCATGCAAAAAACAGAAGTTCATATATGAATGTTAGTAGACGTTCATATATGAATGTTAGTAAAATGTCACTATTTCTTTTGTACGTATTCATATATGAACGCATGCATTCATATATGAAGGCATGCAAAAAACAGGCGTTCATATATGAATGTCACTCTTTTTTTTGCATGCATTCATATATGAACGCATGCATTCATATATGAAGGCATGTAGTCAGTGTTTATGTAAAAATTATGAACATTCATATATGAACGCATGCATTCATATATGAAGGCATGCAAAAAACAGGCGTTCATATATGAATGTCACTCTTTTTTTTTTGCATGCATTCATATATGAACGCATGCATTCATATATGAAGGCATGCAGTCAGTGTTTATTTAAAATTACGAACATTCATATATGAACGCATGCATTCATATATGACTGCATGCCTTCATATATATGAACGCATTCATATATGAACGCATGCATTCATATATGACTGCATGCCTTCATATATATGAACACGCGCGTGTTTTTGTCAAAGTTACGTAAATACCCTTATATTTTTGGAAGAGCCGTAATTTTTGACCAGTCAAAGCCGCAATTTTTGACTAGTCAAAGCCGAAACTTTTGACCAATTAAATCCAATCTTGACCATATGAATGGCTAAGATCACTTCTCTATTTCTCATATATTTACCATTTCTCAAATGAACCAAACACTATATATATATATATATATATATATATATATATATATATATATATATATAAAAGAAGCTTTTGGTGGCAAATTGTAACCTAGCTAGGTAGGGTTTTAATGGCAAGATTAAGCTCAGATAATCCGCTGGTGATCGGACGGGTGGTCGGAGATGTGGTCGACGTTTCATACCAAGTGTGAATATGGTTGTAATGTACAACTCATCAAACCAATTGTACAATGGGCATGAGCTCTTCCCTTCTAATGTTACTGTTAAACCTATGTTCATGGTGGTGACATGAGATCATTCTTTACACTGGTACACTACTAAATAATTTACTCCTTGTATTCTCAACTCTTGTACTTTTTAATGTAATTAAATTGGTTTTAATAAATAGTTACATATATTAATGTAAGTTAAATCTTAAAAAAAGCTAATATATATATATATATATATATATATATATATATATATATTCTCAACTCTTGTACTTTTTAATGTAATTAAATTGGTTTTAATAAATAGTTACATATATTAATGTAAGTTAAATCTTAAAAAAAGCTAATATATATATATATATATATATATATATATATATATATATATATGTTAACAGGTAATCAATAATTGTAGATACTTTAATTAATTTCAATTTTAGTTTAATTAGAATGGAATTATATGGGTGGGGATATTTACACCCCTACCTATTTGTTAAAGACACTCTTCCTAACTATTATTAATTATAATTTAATGATTGCATCACCATATTTAAATTTATTTATGTTTTAACTATTTTTTATATTTTATTATTATTACCAATCTTTTATTTAATCAAGCTTTTTATTTTTATTATTGTGAAACTATAATTAATATTATATTAAATATTTTTTTAATTTATATTTAGTTTTATTGTTTATTTATTTTTTCAGTTTTATTTCTTTGTATTAATATTTAAGATAAAAAAATAATAGTATGTTTTAAAAAAAATACAAATATAAAAAATACTAAAAGTAAATTATTTTATATTATTATTGTCATTATTATATAACAATACATTTTTTTATATTTTTTATTACAAGTATATTTTTTTATAAATAAAAGATGATACAACATAAACTAGTTTATATTCGAAATTTTGATTAAAAAAATAATGAATTATTATCTTATTTTTTAAAAGTTCATAAAACAATGATGGATTATTTTTGAATATTCAAAAACTTAAAATAATAATTGATTAGTTAATCTTGAATTTTTAAAGTTGAAAAAGATAATGAGTTTTTTTATGGGAATTTAATTAAAATACCCTTTTTTGAAAAATCAGTACCCAAAATGCCCCAAATCTTATTATTTTTGCCAAAATACCCCCTAGGTCCGCGTTTTTCACTGTTACACGCGGACCTGGTCCGCGTTTTGTCCGCGTTCACTATTACACACGGACTTGGGACGCGTTTCGAGAGTTACACGCGGACCTGGTACGCGTTTGTCTTCAATGCACGGGGACGAGTTTGGTCCGCGTTTTTCACTGTTACACGCGGGTTGGGGCCACGTTTTTTGTTAAAAAACGAGGGTTAGGTCCGCGTTTAATAGTGTAAAGCGTATTAGGGTTTGGAAAATTAGGGTTTCAGGCCTATGATTTCATGTGTGGTCAACTGTTTGTGACGTATTTTTTGAATGATTTTACTGTTTTTTTCCACATTTTAGTCTGATTCTCATACAATAAGTGTACCATTGTCATTGAATATGTGGTTCACATTCATTTTCTCCATTCAATTTTTCCTATAAAGATTAGTAAGATTAGATGCAAAATCGTTCATCACATCCACTTGAATTGCTTCATTTTTCATACTACTGAAAAAATGAGTTCATCTGTTCAAAAAACTAGAGTCTTATTATGTTTCGATGGTCAATGGGTGCAAAACAACAATGGGTGGGATTATATTGGCTACACAAAGCGTGGTGTATATATTCCAATAATGGTTTCGTATAAGACGTTTATCGATTACGTCGTGGGAAAGTGTGGAATCGGAGATTCTGCTGCTTGCAAGTTGGTGTTTAGACGTGCAGATGGCTCACTGATGGAGATAACCAACGATGACAAAATCCTTGGTTTTATGCTACTTGCAGCCGATTCAGAAATACCTCCACAACTTTTTGTGTATGTCGCACCATTGATGGGCGATGACGAAGATGATGACGAAGATCATGACGAAATCCATGTCGGTGGTAGTCAACTGGAGCCTGACTCTCAATTTCAGGCATCCTACGACACCACACTTTATTCTGATCATGCATATCTTCCTAACGAATCTTATCCCAAAGTTGTTCCGGAGACGCAACTAGAAGAAGAAGAAGAAGAAGAAGACCCAAAAAGACGGTTTGTTGGAGTTGCTGATGACGAAACACAAGTTTTCACAACTGGTATATCTGATCTGGACAGATCAGATACCGATAATGACGAGGACGAAGAAACATATACCCCTAGCAATAAATCATTTGGTGCGTTAAACGATTATTTTGATATGCCCCCTTCTCTTCCTAACCCGGAGACCCATAAACCAGCCTACCAACCCGCACCTTACAATCGTAGTACAACTATACATGAAGGTCAAATATTTCATACGAAGGAGGAAATGACCGTACAGTTGGGAATGAAGTTCTTGCGAGAGGGTTTCGTGTTTAGAGCGAAGAAATCCGACAAACGCAGATACAAGGCTGTCTGTGACCAACAAAATTGTGAATGGAGTATGTCCACGAAGTCCGTGGGCCCTAAAGGAGGGTTGTTTGTCGTTAGAAAGCTGAACGACGTACACACATGTTCGAGGACACAACTAAATGCCAGCCACCAGCAGTCCAACAAAAGGACTTTGGGCCACATACTGAAAGACAAGTTTCTTGACGCTAGCAGGTCATTTCGGCCGAAGGACATCGTCAACGATATAAATCAGCAGTACGGGATCAACATTGGTTACCACCAAGGATGGCGTGCGCGATGCAAGACACTACTAATGGTGAGAGGCACTCCCGAGGAGTCGTACGAACGACTCCCTGCGTATTTTTATAACTTGGAGCTGAAGAATCCGGGTACACGCACCAGAATAAGGACGGATTCAAACGGACGTTTCGAATTGTGTTTCGATGCACTTGGATGTGCGGTAAATATATTAAATCATCGTAGCTTTACATATTATGAATTTTAACATTTACAAATAATAACCACGTACGTTTATTGCAGATCCGGACGTTTTTGACAAATCTGCGTCCTGTCCTTGTAATAGACGCTGACCATTTAAAGGGGCATTACCTGGGTATGATGTTCTTAGCGGTTGCCATGGACGGAAATAACAACATTGTGCCCTTGGCTTTCGGAGTAGGAAAGTCCGAGACGGGGGAGGAGTGGGGTTGGTTTCTGAACATGTTGCGGGAATGTATCGGAGCCCCGGAAGGGTTGGTGTTTATGTCCGACAGGGCTCCTTCCATAAGCGCGGCAATATCTGCCGTGTACCCCTCCACCCCTCACGCCCTATGTTGTCGACATTTGGAGATGAACGTGAAAAGTGCGGACAAACGTATCACAACAAACAAGACCACCTACTGAAAGGCGTGCAAAGCATATACTATTAGGGAGTTCGAGACCTACATGAATGCACTACGATATGAAGTACCTCGTGGAGCACAAGTTATGGACGAGGCTGGTAAAGAGAGGTGGTCAAGGGCCCATTTCCCTGCACAACGGTATAACATAATGACCTCTAATAGTGTAGAGTCGGTGAATGCACTGTCCCGTTTTGCACGCAGGTTACCCATTGTCGGCCTTATAGAGTACTTCCGAGATTTTCAACAAGAGTGGTACCAACTTCAACGACGAAAGAGAGGTTGATAAACTCTAAAATCTTTAACTTATATGTTTGTTGCATTTTTCGTCTTCCGTATAAATCGTAACACAATTAACACATATTTGTAGATGAAATGCATAATCATCTCACACCAATGGCGGAGGAGATAATTAGCAGAAGGTCGGGAAAGTCTACGACATGGAGGGTAAGTCAGATTGGACATGGTAAGTTCAACGTTCGGGATATCCGTTATCACGCGACTGTCGATATGGTCAACGGTGTTTGTGAATGTAACCAATGGCAATATTCTGGTTTACCGTGCGGTCATGCCATCGCTGCTGCAAGGTCAATGAATCGTAGAGATTGCAGCGATCTGGCTATATCTTACTACACGTCCAGTACTTACCGGTCAACATATCATGAGCTGATCTATCCTGTTGGACCCCCTCAATCATGGGTTTTGCCACACGTCCCCCTTCCGCCATGCTATCCACCGTTAATAACCAAGAGACGTGCGGGGAGACCAAGAAAGAACGATCGGCGTCCATCTCGTGGTGAGGATCCGATATAGAGAACGTGTACTAGGTGTGGAGCAGTAGGACATACTCGTGGTGAATGTCCAACTCCTGCCCCTTCAACCGTGCCCAGGAGAGCTTCTACTAGCCAAAGATTTCGCTCTCAAGGGTCATCGGACCTAGAACCACATGGAACTTTAAGGCATGATAGCATTGACCTTAACATTGACTTCCCTTGATTGTAACCACCTCATCTTCTATGCTAAGTGATATTGTTATTATGTTAATTGTTGATTTTATCTACCTTATCGTGATTGTGAAATTATATTATGTGTAAATAAAAGATAAAACATAAAAGCATCGTTTTATTGAAATTAAAGAAAACGAAATGGTGCATCCGTACAACATTCAATCATCGATAAAGTAAAAATTAATGCATAAAATAAAACTTAGGTTAAACGTTAAAGTGCATCCATACAACAACCACCCTTTGAGAAACCTACTACGGGTAGATTTCCCGGCACTTCGTAACCCAGCCAGCCTTTGCCTTCATATGCTCCTCCATGACGGTGTAGTTTTCTTTTATGTCTACCAGTTCATCTTCTAACTTTCTAATCTCCTTTTGTTTCTCCCTGACATCGCGCTTCATATTCTCCAGGAGCTCCTTCTGCTCCGCAATAGTTGCTTCTTTCTCCTTCTGAAGTTCCATGTTTTGTAGCCACGTCCTGCCTGTATTTCGTATCTCTTCATTTGCCTCATCACAGGACCTTTTCAACCTGGTAGGCAGTACCTGAGACATTGGTAGACCTGGCCCCTGGTTGGATTGATACGTAGGAGGGGGCATTCCTCCATGAGCAGCGTAGTATGCGGCTTGGGCATTGTTAAACTGCTCCCACTCCTGAGACGTGATCGGTTCATCGTAAGCAGTTAACCCAAACTGCGCCCAATCCTCCGTTGTATCTGGTGCATTCCAGTCAATCCTTGAAGCTCCATCATTTAATTGGTCGATGTCCACGGAGCGTGAAGTGCCAGCCCCATTCGCTGACCTTTTCCCCCTACCGCGTGAACCTCCAGCCATCAAGTAATGAAAATGTAGATAATGTATAGAATGTAGATAATATTTGTAAATGAAAGTTAGGGTAGAAAGGATAGATATGAAGTTGTGAAATACTACTTCACCGGAGCATCTACTTATAGTCCATGCGAAGATCGGTTCATGATAGTTTCAAAGGCATGGTCAAACGATTCCTCTGCAAAGCCTGAAATGATTTGTTTTTTGTGCCATGGTCAAACGATTCCCCTGCAAAGCCTGAAACGCGGACTAACCCCGCGTTACACCACTAAAACGCGGACTAACCCCGCGTTACACCACTAAAACGCGGACTAACCCCGCGTTTTGTTACCATATGCGGAGATAGGTTTGTAACCATGGTCAAACGATTCTTCTGCAAAGACTAAAATGATTCTTCTGCAAAGCCTGAAATGATTCCTCTGCAAATACTGAAATGATTCCTCTGCAAATACTGAAACGATTCATTTTGTTTTAACAATTGTTCCTTGTGGCTATAAATACCCGTGTTATAGTAACTGTGAAATTCACAACACTAAAGAGTTGTCGGTTTGTACTTTTACTTTCTATGGTTTTGTTTCATTAATAAAATCGTCCAATGTATTTTATGGTTTGATGCGTTTATATTTTTATACTACAAAATTATACCGTCATTGAAGTGTATAGCAAGAAAGTTGAGCTTTAACACTTCCAAAATTGTATCACCCGAGCATATAAGAAGTCGTTGGGGATTCCAGAAAAACCAAGTGTCGTGTAGCCATAGTTTGACATTTCAATGACCGACAATGTTACCTACTCACTTCATTTAATGACGTCGTTTCAATGTTTGTTTAGATGAACTTGTACCGGTTGTTTTCGAACCCTACCAGTTTGTCATTAATAATTGGTAAGTTTAAATAATATTTTGTTTTTTATTTACCAAAAGAACTTTTTCATGTACTACCCTTTTCATATCAATTTGTGATCTTGGGAGTTAACGAATTCTATTTTTATATAAAATAAAACATCCGATTCAAATTAGTTATCTAAGTAAAAAAGGGTTTTAATATTTAAAATGACTTTAAAAAAAAGAATCATATTTGTTATTTCAAGAGGCCCATCACAACTCACAAGTAACATAAAAAGTATCCCCAACCTAATCGTTTATTTGGACAGCCAACGAGAAAAGGGTCTCCGCCATGTAATTACGCCATTCCCTTGCCACATGCTCAGTTGCATCTGGTGCAACTGTTGGGTGCAGACCTTCAATAAACTTGGATATGTTACGACACACCCACACACCGCAATCCCCAAGGCCCCCTGTCTGTTGAGGTGCATCAGGATCATAGATAACCTCTAATTTCTTGCTGGCCTTGATACGATCCGGCGTGTCGTGTATCTTTTTTAACAACTTCGGCAATTGTTTTTTGAAGATCCCAAGGCGTTCTTCCAAGGGCAAAGTGTACCTTCTTGCTCGTAAACTGTCAAATAAGACCAACCTCATTTCACGGAGGTACAGAACACCGAGCACCCAATGTTTGTCCACGACGCATATGGGGATGTATACCTGAGATTTTACAATAACACAATAATAGTTAGTAACAAACAAGTTGAACAAAAATTATGTAAATCGATTTCCATACCTCGTCGATGTCCATCCAAGCTGGATAAGTTCTATGGCCCAGTCCATTGCATGTTTCGAACACAGACCTGTATCCTTGGCCCGGCCGTGTAAGCCACTCAAAGAAGTTGGAGTCCATGACCGTCCATCTGGCATGTGGAGAGCGGGATTCTTGGATCATTCTAACCCAAGCGTCGATTTGCTATACACAAAACATAGATTGTTAGACCTGTCATTAGAAATGTAGTTGTTTATATGACTATATTTAAATACTAACCAGATCCTCGAAATCCCCACTACCACCTACACCCAACAGTAGCATGAAAAAACCGTCATTCATTTGAAGGCCGCCGTAAAATGGACACATCAGGTGGGGGAGCTGATCACTGATACATAATTCCCTGATCTGTGCCGCCGAAACAAACACCGATTGCCCCGCGTCAGTCATCGTAGTGTCTCCCCCAACCTTTCCCTTGCCCTTTGCCTTCACCCTTGCCTTGGTTTTTTTCTTAGGTACTGTTGTGGTCGAAGCTTGTTGGACATATGGGGAACAAAGGGCTGGCCCCACAACAGCGACCCGTCTCGCCCTCTCATGTGCTGCCTGATCTGGCTCATGTATGGCCATGTCATCATCCTCGAAGTGGTCATCGATGATATTATCAGCCATCGGAGTACTCACCCGCGCCTGGGTGGTGTCAACCCCCGACTCCGACCCCATCGAATAAGGGATGGAAGTTCCCAAAAAATCTTCCACCAACCCGCTTATGACGGACAGCCCCGGCCCCGGCTCCATCATCTGGGGTCTGTAATAGTCCCCCGCCTGCATCCCAAACTGGTGACGTAGGTCATTATAAGAATCTTCAAACGTAATAACAAAAAAAGAACAACAATGAGCACTCGTCGTAACTTACATTTTGCTGGAATGATGGGGTCGAGAAAGGGTAGTTTCCTCCGGTTGCCGCCTGTGTGTACCCCGACGACGTGTAGGCTGGCGTCGTACTTGTCATCCCAAACTGGTGACATGGATTATAATGAGCACTCTTAATAAGAATCTTCAAACGTAATAACAAAAAAAGAACAACAATGAGCACTCGTCGTAACTTACATTTGTTGGGATGATGGGGTCGAAAAAGGGTAGTTTCCTCCTGCTGCCGCCTGTGTGTACCCCGGTAACGTGTAGGATGGCGTCATACTTGTCATCCCAACCTGGTGACATGGATTATAATGAGCACTCTTAATAATTACTTTCAAACGTAATAAAAAAATAACCTACATTTCGCTGGGATGATGTGGTCGCATATGCCGCACCCGTGTACCCATGCATTTGCCCAGGCGACGTGTAAGTGGGCGCCATGTTCGTCGACACCTAATACAATCATGGAACGTAATATCAATACACAAACCAATATTAAAGTATTGGGTGTAATATCCCCAAATTAAGTTAAACACTAACGTGAGTGTGGCGAAGGTGTGCGGTGAGGGCCTCGAGCTCTCTTATGCGTCTGTCCATATCGAGGGCCTCGAGGTCTCTTACGCGTCTGTCCACGGAGGTCATGTACTCCCACTTATCTTGGTATGGGTCTATATCAGGCATCCTATGATGGGTGGGGCTAGGGGGAGCTTGATAGGTGGGGCTAGGAGGAGCCTGATAGCTAGAGCTAGGGGGAGCTTGATAGCTAGAGCTAGGGGGAGCCTGACGTCGCGTGCCATCATCGTCATCTTCATCATCATCGTCATCATTGTCATCGAGATCAGGACCTCTACGTCGAGACCTCTTTATCGGTCGCCTGCCCGTCGAACTTTCAAAAAAGGCGACGCTCCGTCGAAACCAACTCGACTGCTGCTCATCCTGAGTAGGCCTCAGTTCTGCATATGGCGCATTAACAACCTAAAAAATTATAAGACATATAAATCACAAATAGTTTTTTAATTACTACAATTAAAAATATAGTAAGAGGGCGTACGCTCAAAGCTGAGTTGAAGATCCCAATGCATGCAGACTTACTAAGGACAGCATCTCGATCCCATTTGGTTCCCCTAATCAACCTGTCGGAGCGCTTGGTGAAATTTTGCCAGCAGGCAGGAAACATCTCCAAGATCCATATCTGGAATTACATAAATTGAACAAGTACGTTAGAATAAATCCAAAATTAGCAAAATTAGTTAATGAATTGATATTTATGTTATTGTACTTATCTAACCTTTAGGGCGTGTGCAAACCCGTTCAACGTCATCTTGTTGTTTTGCTAGTTCTTCTGCTTGCGTCTGGCGATGGCACCGTGGAGTCCTTTGTATGAGTGACTCCAGATGTAGCTACCCCATGGATAGCGGTTAAACCTCTCCAAGTCATCGACAGTGATAAGTACAGTAGAGGAAACCGACAGCCTTGGATCACGACCCATGAACATCAAATCCGCCATCACCACCAAGCAAACACGCACAGCATCCTCATCGGATATCGCACCCAGACCAGTTCTCATCGTCTCGAGGACGGTTCTCAGCGTCAAGATACCTGGTGCAAGGCTGGGCCAAACCCTACTAACGAAGGACTCATCTGTCAAGGTAGGAAGGTCGGGTATTTGTCCGAAAAGGAGTCCTGTTACAATACAGAACTCACGACGACCAAAGTGCATGCGAGTCTCACACACGTGAAAATACAATTCCTCCGGCTGTGGTCTCGCAACCTCGACCTCCATCTGTAAAAACATGTGTACTAGAAGGGGGTCCTGTCCAATATTGGTAAGCTCGAGCCATGGCCCGAAAGATGTGCGGCTAAACATTTCGTGTAAACGTTGTGCCCGTTCAGGTGGACACGCTTCAAAAGCATCTCTAATTTCCTTTACCATGGCGATGCGACATTTGAACGAAAGATCGACGTTATCAAAATCGTCCTACATAGTAATGCAAGGATGTTGTCAACGCACCTAACTTATAACTAACGATGTACATTTTGTTGATTTCGTCTATTGGTTATTTTTATAAAAAAAAATAAACCACTGAATCTATTGGATTTTCAGATACTAGGGGAATCACGTGGATTTCTTAAATCCCTAAAAACCTTAGGGCTATTTACACCCATTTGACAAAATCCAAATCGATATGTTGCGGTTTTTATTATTTCGGATTTAGGCAACTAAGATTAACGCAATCTCTACAACTATTTTATGAAATTAGCGCAATCCCTAAAACAAGCCCAATCTCTACACTTTTTTATACAAAAAATAAAATAAAACGCAATCTCTAAAATTAACGCAATCTCTACAATTATTTTATAAAATGAGCGCAATCCCTAAAACAAGCCCAATCTCTACACTTTTTTTATACAAAAAAAAACGCAATCTCTAAGATTAACGCAATCTCTACAATTATTTTATAAAATGAGCGCAATCCCTAAAACAAGCCCAATCTCTACAGTTTTTTTATACAAAAAAAAAACGCAATCTCTAAGATTAACGCAATCTCTACAATTATTTTATGAAATTAGCGCAATCCCTAAAACAAGCCCAATCTCTACACTTTTTTATACAAAAAAAAACGCAATCTCTAAGATTAACGCAATCTCTACAATTATTTTATGAAATTAGCGCAATCCCTAAAACAAGCCAAATCTCTACAGTTTTTTTATACAAAAAAAAAACGCAATCTCTAAAAAAACGCAATCTCTACAATTATTTTATAAAATGAGTGCAATCCCTAAAACAAGCCCAATCTCTACAGTTTTTTTATACAAAAAAAAAAACGCAATCTCTACAATTATTTTATGAAATTAGCGCAATCCCTAAAACAAGCCCAATCTCTACAGTTTTTTTATACAAAAAAAATAATAAAACGCAATCTCTAAAATTAACGCAATCTCTACAATTATTTTATAAAATGAGCGCAATCCCTAAAACAAGCTCATTCTCTACACTTTTTTTATACAAAAAAAAAAAACGCAATCTCTAAGATTAACGCAATCTCTACAATTATTTTATAAAATGAGCGCAATCCCTAAAACAAGCCCAATCTCTACAGTTTTTTTATACAAAAAAAAAACGCAATCTCTACAATTATTTTATGAAATTAGCGCAATCCCTAAAACAAGCCCAATCTCTACACTTTTTTATACAAAAAAAAAACGCAATGTCTAAGATTAACGCAATCTCTACAATTATTTTATAAAATGAGCGCAATCCTAAAACAAGCCCAATCTCTACACTTTTTTATACAAAAAAAAACGCAATCTCTAAGATTAACGCAATCTCTACAATTATTTTATGAAATTAGCGCAATCCCTAAAACAAGCCCAATCTCTACACTTTTTTATACAAAAAAAACACGCAATCTCTAAGATTAACACAATCTCTACAATTATTTTATGAAATTAGCGCAATCCCTAAAACAAGTCCAATCTCTACAGTTTTTTTATACAAAAAAAAACGCAATCTCTACAATTATTTTATAAAATGAGCGCAATCCCTAAAACAAGCCCAATCTCTACAGTTTTTTATACAAAAAAAAACGCAATCTCTACAATTATTTTATGAAATTAGCGCAATCCCTAAAACAAGCCCAATCTCTACACTTTTTTATACAAAAAAAACGCAATCTCTAAGATTAACGCAATCTCTACAATTATTTTATGAAATTAGCGCAATCCCTAAAATAAGCCCAATCTCTACAGTTTTTTTATACAAAAAAAAACGCAATCTCTAAAATTAACGCAATCTCTACAATTATTTTATAAAATGAGCGCAATCCCTAAAACAAGCCCAATCTCTACAGTTTTTTTATACAAAAAAAAAACGCAATCTCTAAGATTAATGCAATCTCTACAATAATTTTATACAATGAACGCAACCCCTAAAACAAGCCCAATCTCTACACTTTTTTATACAAAAAAATAATAATAAAACGCAATCTCTAAAATTAACGCAATCTCTACTATTATTTTATGAAATGAGCGCAATCCCTAAAACAATCCCAATCTCTACAGTTTTTATACAAAAAAAATAATAAAACGCAATCTCTAAAACTAACGCAATCTCTACAATTATTTTATGAAATGAGCGTAATCCCTAAAACAATCCCAATCTCTACAGTTTTTTTATACAAAAAAAAAACGCAATCTCTATAATTATTTTATGAAATTAGCGCAATCCTAAAATTAACGCAATCTCTAAAATCAACGTAATATGTAAAACTAAAATTAACGCAACCTCTAACATATTATCAACATAAACGCAACACTCTAAAATTAACACATAATCACTAAAATAAATATAAAATTAAAACGCGGTTAAAGAAAACTTACCGAAGAAAGTGGTCGACCCATATCCGACTTTTATAAATGTTAACCAACCGAGCCGAGATCCGAGCGTGTGTAATACACGATATATTTGAGAGAGTGAAATAGATGGGATCCCTTTGAGAGTGATGGTGGTGGGGTTATGGGTGGGGGACCTCACTTATTTATAGGAGCCAAACCCTAACAAATGAAACAATCCACACCGTTGATCTTACTAAACCCTAAACAATGCTATGGGCCGGCCCCCAAGTACGCGTTCCACAGTAAAAAACGCGGCCCAGATACGCGTTTCACAGTGGATGCCGTTTCTCGGTTAATGGAAGCCAAACGCGGACCAAATACTCGTTTATAGGGTGAAACACGGACCAAACGCGTACCAAGTCCGCGTGTAACTCTCGAACGCGGACAAAACGCGGCCCGAGTCTGCGTGTAATAGTGAACGCGGACAAAACGCGGACCATGTCCGCGTGTAACAGTGAAAAACGCGGACCTAGGGGGTATTTTGGCAAAAATAACAAGATTTGAGACATATTGGGTACTGATATTTCAACTTAGGGCATTTTAATTAAATTCCCTTTTTTTATTGATTTCTAAAGTTGCAAAAATAATCGATGATATATTATATGAAATTTTTAAATATATAAAATGAAAGTTTTTTATTACTATTTAAAAATTTGAAATTTTTATTCAATATATGGAATTTGTAAAGCTGCAAATAAATGATATATTATTTTTTTATAAATAACAAGACATTGTTTTTTTGGTTTATTTATTTAAAGTATATATATATATATATAATATAAATAAAATAATAATTACTTGCACTAATTAATATTGTTACCTATTAATAAAAAAATAAAAATAAAATCCAAAAAGGAGAGAGAGAGAAAGAGAGGGAATGAAATACTGACTTCCCTAATTTCTAGACGATTTAATGATGATTTTTAAAAACTTTTAACATTTCAATTGCACCCTACCTATAAGGAGTTACAAATAACAACCCCCGTATTATATTTGAACACTATTTTTAATTTTGTATATTTTAAGGTTTGTTTTTTTGACCGGTCGTATAATTGATTAATCGATTAGTTTACAACAAAACTAATCGTGATAATCGAGTTAGGAATGAAAATTGCATTTTAATTAAATAAGTTTTGTGTCTAAAAAAGTAGTTCTAGAATATCTTGCACTGATAATTCCTGCATACAAATTAGTTATTGGAGAGATAAATTCTTGATTAAAAATGCATTAAACCCTAGAAATTAATATATAATTTGACATATATCTTTTTAATTGGGTGAATATTAATCAAATACTATTTTTCTTTTTTAATTTTTAGATAATGACAGACCCAGATGTTCCTGGTCCTAGTGATCCATATCTTAGGGAGCACCTGCAGTGGTAATATATATATATCTATACTATATTATAAAGATGACATAAAAAACTCTTAAAAATAAGTTTTAAAGCTTAATGTACCGTTATTTAATGTTAATTACTTAAAAAACAACCATAAAAGCTGTATGTACTACATTTAATGTTATTCATTAATTTTCAATCATTATCTCTAACCATTTTAGCTTCCTAAAATCATTTTCTACTTTAACTCCCCTAAAATAACTCTCAGCATATTTTAGATATAAAAAATCTAAAATATAATTAAAAAATCTTACAGAATATTTTATAAAAAAAATTATATTATTAAACCAAAATAAATTACATTATATTATTAAGTCTAAATTAAACAAATTTATATAAAAAAATCATTATCACTCTCTCACAACCATCCAAAATCGTAATGTAAATCGACAAAAAACATAAAATGAAATGAAATATTAAAATCGTGATGTATCTAGTTGCATTGCACGAGTACACTTCTAGTATATATATATATATATATATATATATATATATATATATATATATATATATATATATATATATATATTATTCATTTATTTTCTTCATGATGCTCATGATTTCTTGAAACCCTAAATGCCATTTACATACACAAAGGGTATCTGTTAAGTAATTGTCCATATATCTTGTGACAAATGTTGCAAATGGTATCATATAAATATTTGGAGGCTAATTAATTAGGTTATCATATTTTGATTTATCAATATATATATATATATATATATATATATATATATATATATATATATATGATGAAGGATCGTGTGAGATTATATAAGAGTTAAGGTGAGAAATATAAGAAGAGACTTGGGACTTTTGATCATTTTTTATTAGTATTAATCTAATGGTTCAAATTAAGTCTTAAAATAACTCATGAATTAGCTTAAAAAAGTATTTTCAATTGGAGGACATGGTTGAACGAATCAAATCTGCAAACCAGCACGGTGTAGTTAAGACAACTCTGGAAGCGGGTTTTTTTTTTCCCGGGTGCTATATTTTATAGTGTTTAGACATAGATGTACTTTTAATTGTATTCCCCTTCGCAAGGTATAAGGGGAGCGTGGAAAAGATCAAATCGTGGAAAAGTCTTTTAGTTGGGTCGTGGCTAGGTATAAGGGGAGCGTGAGAGATTCATTGTTGTGGAGGTCCCCCTAGACTACTTCAGATCGTTGTGATGTTTTTTTTTTGCTAGCTGCTTGCTAGCTTTTAAAAGAAGTTGGTTGCTGTTTAAAAAAAAATGAAAATCTCTTCTTACCCTTTTCACAAAAACTATTATTATTCTAGAAACCAACTCATATACATAATATGAATTTATATATAGATATACGGGATAATTAATCAGTTAAAATTATAGTTCTCATCATGGGGTGGATTCTAATTAATGGTTTCAGTCTTTCTTATGCTACAAAAAGATAAAATATAATACATTCACTACACAAAAAGATCTAATTATAGTGATCATAATTTTAATAACTACTTATACTTTGGTCAGTTATAATTGTGATATTAGTGATGATAACAATGGTCGTCACTAAAATCTGGTCAATAATATGAATTTAAAAACTTTGGCCAAGATATATGAATCTAGAGACAAAATTAATCTAAAATTTAGTCACTAAGTGGTTACTAATTCTCAAGACAACAAATAAGATTTTTCATTTTGATCTAATTTAATGACTAAAATTTGTGGTGACTGTATTTTTTTTGTCACTAATGGTATGAATTCATGTGTTTAGTGGCGTAAATAGTGATCAATAAGTTGAAATGTTTGTGACTAAAAATAGTGGTCAATAAGTAGTATTCATTAGTTGGAGTATTGTAGTGAGTTAAAACGTTTAGTGACACTAAATTAGAAGTGGTGGTAACCAAGAAATGGTGGTCACTAACTTATAAGCGTTAGTGACCAAAAATTATGGTCACTAAGGTGTCGTTTGTTTTTTAAGAGGTCTGAAGTTTTATTTTACTTCTGATTAATAAGAGGTGGTGTTAAAGTCTGAAATTTGAATCAACAAGACTGTATGTTTCTGTAGCGTTTGGAGACGTCTTGAAAGAAAGAAGAGCATCTGAACTAAGGTGATAATAAGAGGTTTTAAGAAGTTAGGTCACCACTTCTTATTTCAGACGTATTTAAGAGTTAAAATGTTCTGAAAACTGGAAAAAACAGTCTAACTGTTTAAAGGTCTGAATGATTTAGGTGTCGTTTGTTTTTTAAGAGGTTTAAAATCTGAAATCTTATTTTAGTTATAATTAATAAGAGGTGGTGTGTAAAAAGGTCTGAACGATTCAGACTTAAGAGTAATTAAGAGGTTTTAAAAAAAAACAAGCCCTTAGATTTAAAAGTCATTAAGAGTTTTTTTCTTAATAAACAAAGTATTCACTTATTGGAGAATTATAGTGACCAAACAATAATGACCATTGAATTGGGAATGTCATCGGGTTGAAATTATTAGAGCATCTCCAACAACATTGTTATCTTGTTTGCTATAATAGAGAATCAAAAGTGAAAATTTCTAAAAAGTATTATATTCAACTCCAATAGATTTGTTATTTTAGAAATTTTAAAACAACTTATATTATTATAATATTCTATAATTTATCATCTCAATAGACTTTTTAAAAAAACATAATATAAAATGATAAAAATTGAATCTTATTGGTGGGATTGAATAAAAATAATCATTTCTCTCTCCAACCATCAAGTTTTAGAGAATTTCTCTAAACTTAGAAAAATTTCAAGTTTCTCTATTTTAGCAAACAAGATAGCAAAGTTGTTGAAGAGGTTTAGAGCATCTCCAACAACATTGTTAAAATAAAAAATTTTGGCTTTTTCTTTGTTATTCCTCTCCAACAGCTTTGCTAAATGGTTTGCTAAAATAGAGAAAGATCAAAAAATCTCTAAATATAAAGAATTCTCTATAATCTCTAAATTAGAGAGAGAAAATATTATTTTATTCAATCCAACAAATAAGATTCAATTTTTAACATTTTATTTTAATTTTTTTAAAGTGTATTGGGATGATAAATTATGGAATATTATAATAATATAAATAATGATTGATTCTCTAAAATAGAAAAGTTGTTGGAGTTAGAAGAAAATGTTTTTAGAGATTTTGACTTTCCATTCTCTATTTTAAAAAAAAATTAGCAATGCTGTTGGAGATGCTCTTAGAGAACAAAACACCAATTTTTTCTATTCTAGCAAAGTTGTTGGAGATGCATGCTCTTATAAGCAAAAAGTGGAGTGACATGTAAGAACTACTATTGTGGAGAGTTCTTATAAGAACCTCACCCCCTTTGAGTTCTTATTTAAGAACCTTGGTTCTTACCATGAAGTTTGCGTGAAATGACAATTTCTTTATTTTTATTGGTGGTTACATTAAATATTTGATATATATATATATATATATATATATATATATATAATAATAATAATAATAATAATAATAATTGATGTTGACAAATATATGGGACCCATAAAAATGAGGTTCTTAGAGCATCTCCAACAGCTTTGCTAAAATAGAAAAAAAAATGTGTTTTTCTTGTCTAAATCTTTCCATCAGCTTTGCTATCTTGTTTGCTATAATAGAAAAAATTTGAAAATTTTCTAAGTTTAAAAAATTCTCTAAAACTTGATGGTAGGTAAGAAATTATTATTTTATTCAATCTCATCAATGAGATTCAATTTTTATCATTTTATTTTAAGTTTTTTTAAAAAGTGTATTGGGATGATAAATTAGATAATATTATAACAATATAAGTTGTTTTAAAATCTCTAAAATAGCAAATCTGTTGGAGTTGAATGTAATACATTTTAGAGATTTTCACTTTTGGTTCCCTATTTTAGAAAAATTATAGAAAAGTTGTTGGAGATGCTCTTATAAGAACTAACATTGTAAACTTTTATATGAATTTTTAATTTGATGAGTTGGAAATAATGTAGCATCCAAAAGTGCAAAAATGAGGTTCTTATAATAACCTCCATTGGAGATGCTTTTAGGGACCAACAAATAGTGCTCACTAAGAGCGAGTTTGGATGTAATTTTACTATTATTAGTAACTAAAAGATAGTGATCGTTAAGTTGAAAAGGTTAGTGACAAAAAAATATGAGCCATTGGATTAGAAATGTTGGTGATCATTGAGCTAAAAGTGTGGCGGTGGCCAAAAAATAACGGTCGCTAAGTCCTAACGTGAGTTTCGATGTTTGGATATAAGTTTAAATATTATTGACTAAAATATTGTGGTCACAAACATTTAGTGGCCAAAAAATAACGGTCACTAAGTAATCTTCAAAAGTCAGAAAATCATAATAAGTTGAAAATATTAGTGGCCAAAAACGGTAATCATTGAATTAAAAGTGTTAGTGACTTAAAAATAGTCATCACGAGAAAATGTTAATGACCGAACAATATTAATCACAACATTTGGATACAAGTTTAATATTTGTGAACCAAAAATAGTGGTCACTAAACGAAATTGTATGGCTATGGCCACCCTAGAACTAGGGGCGTCTATATAGTACCAAGACAAACCAACCAATTCTCGTATTAACTGTAACAATTTAATTGATACCAATTTATCTGGTACCAATCTAATTGGTTGGTAGTATGGTATTAACTATCTAAATTTGGTTGGTACGTAATACTAGAAGTCGTGTACCACGGTAATATTGTACCGTACCGACTTATTTATTTATTAATTAAAGTATAATTAATAATATATACAATATATTTTTATTTTACATTAAACTGGTTTTTTTATTCTTTTTTATTTTGCAACTGTTTGAAAAAAATGGGGGAGGGGGAAGAGGTTTAAACTGGCAATCTGTAATACCATATATAATGACATTGTCAATAGACTACAATCATATTTTATTAACTTAACGCAACACACATTAAATTAAAACGAGTTAGGGTCGTTTACCAAATGTTTACCGAGTAAGAGCATCTCCAATGCAAGATTCTTATAAGCAAAAAGTGCAATGACTTATAAGAACGAGCATTGTGGAGAGTTCTTATAAGAACCTAAAGCCCTCTAGGTTCTTAAATAAGAACCTTGCTTCTTACCATGAAGTTTGTGTGAAATGACAATTTCCTCATTTATATTGGTAGTTAAATTAAATATTTGATATTTATTTTTTAATATATAATAATTATTGATGTTGACATGAGGTTCTTAAAAGAACTATCATTGTGAATTTTTATATAAATTTTTAAATTGATAAGTTGGAAATTAGGTGACACCAAAAAATGTAAAAATGAGGTTCTTGTAAGAACCTCCATTGGAGATACTCTAAGTGCTTACCAGCAATTAGACATCATCCATGCTTACCTTATTGTGTAACATTCTTAGTCATCAAAATAAATTGTCGGTAAACATCTTCAACCTGTAAAAACGTACCCGGTAAGAGTATTTTCCGTCACTTATCGGATAAGATTATTGATCCTTGCTAAGCTTCTTACCCAGTAAGATTCTCGATTCTTACCATGCTCAATCGGCAAGGTAGGTGATATCTAGGGGTGAGCATCGGAAGCGGGTTCCCGCCTTTGGAACTGGAACCGCTTCGAAATTGCCGGTTCCGGAACCGGAACCGATGTGATTGGTTCAGGTTCCGGTTCCTAAAATATGGAATCGATCGGGACCGGTTCCGGTTCCGGTTCTCATTTTTTTGGAACCGTTACCCGCTGGGTACCCGCCGAGACCGGTTCCGGGACCGGGTACCCGGTCCTGCTGGGTACCCAGAACCGGAACCGGCGGGTACCCGCTATTTTTTTAATAAAATATATTTTATTTATTTATAAAATTTTAATAAACCACCTTTTAGTAAAGTATCGTTTGTAGCATTTATTAGCATCAACTAATTTTAATGACGTGAAATGTTTTAGAAGCACCGTTTGTAGTATTTATTTGTTTTGTAAGCACCGTTTGTGAAATTTATTTGTTTTGTAAGCATCGTTTGTAGTATTTATTTTTTTTTTAATTTTTATCTTATTGTCAAAGAGGATCACGCAAAGTGAGTTTCGCACGTCCTGTTGGTAACTCAAAGTAGGCTTTGCGTGACCAACTTCAAACACAAACAACACTTTGCGCGAGTACATTTGTGAAAGATCGAAATTCCTCAAAATCAATTTAAACCCAAAATTTATAAATTTAAAAAACGTTTATGAGCAATTATAAGGGTATTTCGAATAAAGGAATACTGATTAAACTCAGTATGCTACCAAAAATATGAACATTTTCGAACAACCCAGATGAACAGTCGCAAGTATTGAAAAACAAGAAATCAAAGCAAAGAAACATCAAATAACGGATAGAAACACATGCCTTAGATTCGAAAATCGAATCTAAAACAAACCCAAAACCCAATTTGATGAAAAACAACACGAATCTAGAGTTGATGATGAACAGTAAAAACGCGAAAAAAATACACAGTAAGGAATACGAATAACAAAATCAGAATAACAATTATGTTATACTAAACGAGACACAAATCAAATGCAAGAAAATAGAAAACAAACCTGATTAAAGAACAACACTGAAGACAAACACCAGAAATGTTAGCTGCGCACAGTGATAAACTTGAGAGAAGATGAACAGTGCTATGCGAGCGTTCAACATTAATTGGAGCGAAAAGAAAATTGAAACACATCTAAACCTATTTATACTACTTAACAAAAATACTAAAGAACACACATAAAAAAATAACACTTCTAAAAAAATAACATTTCATAAAAAAATAACAGTAAACTTACATGTCAAGCTCTTTTACTCCCCTACACAAATGCACAAAATTTATCAAATCAGATCAGCAATTGCACAAAAATATCAGAAATACTTACCTGAATAGAATCTGATCAGTTCGTGAAGTAATTTTATCAGCTAAATTCACTCCCCCTCAAAGACAGATTGTTGTTCAAATTGGCAGATAAATGTTCTCTCCCCCTCGAAAAATGCACAGACCATTTGAAAAATATACAAATACACAAACATTAAGACATCAGTGTAAAAAGAAAAATAATACTGAATATAAATTTTGAAACAACTGAACATATAAAATTTTAAACACTAAACAAATTAAAGTCTACTCAGTAAAATTTCACAGATTTATCAATCAGTTGAAATCAAACGTATGTTGTTGGATACAAGAACATGTTTCATTGCATATCAAGTTAAGATATGTTCAGTTTCAAAAACTTCCAGCTATCTATTCAGTGTGCTCGCATGTGAACTTCGGTTAGCTTCAAGAAAAATGCAATTCTAAAAATATTATAGAGAACTTTGCATGTACTGACACTAAGTCATCAAAAATTAAGACTTTCACAAATTTACAGGTTTATCGCAACTCAAACATATCACCAAGTATCATGAGATGTGTGCTCATTGACATCTTTTTAGCAGTGTGTACATTGGCATCTTCACATGAGTGTGCTCTTTGGCATCTTTTAAGCGTTGTGCACATTGGCATCTTTTAATCAAAAAGTTTGGTAAGTAAAGAACATGTCGTAAACGTAAATTTCTATCTGACCTTATTGCAGGATTTGGGTCAGCCGCTCCCAGACCAGTTGGCCTTAGGGGACTAGGTGTCAAGCACCCCTTGGAACTTACTTTCCCGGATCAGAAATGCTACATCAACATATCCTAAACCCATTCATACCAGTAGAACATGACTTTCGATCTGGTTCTATAGAAGGATTTGGGTTCGATCACTCCCAGATCAATTGACCTTAGGGGACCAGATGACTAGCATCCCTCGGAACTTACTATCCCAAACCAGAAAGGTCACAGGTACAAACTTTTAAACTCAGAGATTTCTGTATTTTAAAATATTATTATTCATCTCAATCACTCAGATCAATGTCTAAATGCTTAGCCCATATTTTTATTTCGATCAATAATTCTGATCATTTAGGTAGTCTAAGCAAAGTAAACTATAATTATTCCGACTCACATATCTTTAAAGCAGTATCAAAAGCTACAAACATGTTGCTGACTTTTCGAGTTTTGTAAGACTTGAAAGTTGAACATATAAAACTTCAATATAAACAAAGAACTTGAAAAAGATCCTAGACACACATTTTATTCAAAAGAAAGAAAACCTGTAAAAGATTACTTTATAAAATCAAATTTGTAAAGATTTAAACTTTTAAATTCAACATGCCAAGTTTTGAAAGCAAAAGGTTAAAACGTTTTTCATCTAAGGCTTTAGTAAAGATATCAACAAGTTGATATTCAGTTGGTACAAAATATAATTCAATAGTACCTTCTTCCACACGATGCTTTATGAAATGGTACCGCATATCTATGTGCTCGGTCTTAGTGTGATGGACCGGATTGACTGAAATGGCAATTGCGGATTTGCTGTCACAATAGATAGGCACTGTTTTGTACAGCATCCCGTAATCGCGAAGTTGCGTTTTCATCCAAAACACTTGAGCACAGCAACTAGCTGCAGCGACGTATTCAGCTTCGGCTGTTGATATAGAGACGTAGTTTTGCTTTTTCGACGCCCAGCTTATCAGTCTGTCACCCAAAAATTGAAGGTGACCTGAAGTACTTTTCCGGTCCAATTGATTACCGCCAAAATCTGCATCAGAATAAGCAATCAACTTATAGTCAGAACTCTTAGGATACCATAAACCTAAATAAGGAGTTCCTTTAATATATCTAAAAATGCGTTTGACTGCTAAAAGATGAGATTCTTTAGGCTTTGCTTGGAATCTGGCGCACAGGCATGTAGAAAACATTATGTCCGGGCGACTGGCAGTTAGATACATCAGCGGTCCGATCATCCCTCTATATGTCTTTTGATCCACAACTTTTCCATCTGGATCAAGTCCGATTTTGGCACCGTGAGCCATCGGCGTGCCAATTGAAGTAGATTTGTCCATCTTGAATTTCTTCAAAATGTCAAATACATACTTTGACTGATTGATGAAGATTCCATCTGGAAGTTGCTTCACTTGTAAGTCGAGGAAGAAATTGATTTCTCCCATCATGCTCATCTGAAATCTAGAAGTCATAAGACCAGAAAACCAAATACATAAGGATTTGTTAGTCGCACCAAAAATAATATCATCTACATATATTTGTACTAGGCAAATATCCAAGTTAGATCTATATATGAAAAGAGTAGTATCGATGGTTCCTTTGGTGAAGTCGGATTTGATCAAGAAGGCTGACAGCTCATCATACCATGCGCGTGGTGCTTGTTTTAGGCCGTAAAGTGCTTTATCGAGAAAATAGACATGATCTGGATGATCTTTATCAACAAACCCCTCTGGCTGAGAAACGTAGACTTCTTCTTTCAATTTCCCATTCAGAAAAGCTGTCTTCATATCCATCTGATATACGATGAAGTTTCGATAAGCAGTGAACGCCAAAAACATACGAATAGCTTCAAGTCGAGCTACCGGCGCGAATGTCTCGTCGTAGTCAATACCTTCTTGTTGTCTATATCCTTTGACTACCAGTCTTGCTTTGTTGCGAATCACGATACCATCTATGTCTTTCTTATTCTTGAATATCCACTTGGTACCAATTATGCTCTTTCCTTTCGGCCTTGGTACAAGTCTCCAAACTTTGAGTGCGTCAAATTGATTGAGCTCCTCTTGCATTGCTATAATCCAATCCGGGTCTTCCAACGCTTCAGAAACTTTTGTTGGTTCAATCTTGCTTAGAAAGCAAGTGAAAAGACATTCGTTGGATGTAGCCGACCTGGAACGTGTAGACACACTAGCTTGAGGATCTCCAATAATTTGATGAATAGGATGAGATCTTGTCCATTTTATGGTATGAGGGAGAGGTTCGATAGTTTCTTGAACAACTTCTAATTGATGAGGGGGAGGTTCAGGAGCCTCTATTTCAGATGAAGATATGGATACTGTCTCGACAGGAGGAGGGGGAAGTTCAATAACTTCAGAATCAGACGCTGGAAGTGTTTATTGAACATTAACAGTTTGTTCTTCATTCTGAACTTGTTCTTCTTGAACAGATTGATCTTGAGCAGATTCTTCTTGAATAGGTTCAGTGTTCACATGATCCGGTTCTGATTGCTCATTTTTTGATTGTACGGGATCAGATGCAGAAATACTGGTTTGAATGACAGGAGGGACTGGAACGGCATCAGTGTCAGAGATAGTTGCAACGGAATTTGATGTAGATGCGCTCGCAGTATCCTGATTCAAAGCATTTGAAACATTATCATAATTAGACTTGGGAACATCATTATAAAAATTATCAAAGAGAAAATCTAAATCAGAAAGATTAAGAATAGAAGAAGAATAATCCTGATTTGACTGTTGAAGTGCAGGTTCTGAACTGTGTTGTTCAGAAGCTGAATTTCCAGTAAGAATGGGTTCTGAGCCTGATTGACCAGAAACCAAATCAGCAGCTTCATCAAATTTGACATTTATGCTCTCTATCACTTTTCTTGTGGAGATCAGAAAGACTCTGTAAGCAGCAGAGTTAGAAGAATAACCCAGAAAGATACCCTCATCTGCCTTCGGACTAAACTTGTTCAGATTGTCTCTGTCATTCAGAACATAGCATTTACATCCAAATGACTTGAAATATTTGATGTTCGGTTTGATACCGTTCATCAGCTCATATGGTGTTTTGTTGAAACGACGATGCAGAATTGAGCGGTTCTGAGTATGACAGGCAGTTGACACGGCTTCAGGACAATGAGACAAAGGAAGACTTGAATAAGCAAGCATTGATCTGGCAGCCTCTACAAGCGTTCTGTTTCTTCTTTCAACAACCCCATTATGTTGTGGTTTTTTGGCAGCAGAAAACTGTTGTTGTATACCTTGATCCTCGTAGAATGCTTGAAGAGTGTTGTTCTTGAATTCAGTACCATTGTCTAATCGGACAACCTTGGCTTGTTTTTGCTTATTTGTCTGAATGGTTTTGATGAGGTTGATGAGGACTTCAAGAGTCTCGTCTTTTGTCTTGAGAAACTTTACCCATGTATATCGAGAGTAATCATCAACAACAACCAATACATATCTTTTCTTACCAATGCTCTTTGTCTTCATCGGACCGCATAAATCAACATGTAGTAAATCAAGAATGTCCGACGTGCAGGATTCAGGCTTTGGCTTATGAGATGCTTTCTTCATCTTTCCTTTCTCACAATCCTGACAGAGATGGTCTTTCTGGAATCGAAGTACTGGGAGACCTCTTACTGAATCATGCTTGACAAGGCGACCCATATATTTAAAGTTGAGGTGAGCTAAACGTCTGTGCCAAATCCAACTTTCATGGACTGAAGCTTTAGAAAGTAGGCAGATATCTGAAGGAATTTTGATCTTGGAAAGATCAATGGTATATAAGTTGGATCTTCTGTTTCCCACCAGTAAATCTCTACCACTATCATTCTTCACATCAACTCTTTTAGATTTGAAGCTAACTTCAAGATCTTTATCACAGAACTGCCTGATACTGAATAAGTTGTGACTTAGGCCTTCGACGTAGCTTACTCTCTTGACAGTTATATTACCTTGAACAAGATCACCATAACCAAGAATTGGAGCAGTCTCGTAGTTTCCAAACTTAACACGACCACAACATTTTTCTTTAAAATTGGAAAGTAATGATTTGTTGCTAGTCATGTGTTTGGAGCACCCCGAATCCAGATACCATAAATGACTAGGTTACACATACAGAAACAACATAGATTTAGGTACCCATATGCTTATGGGTCCCTTCTTGTTAGATTTGTGTCTTTTACTTTTGTTAGGTCTGATTTTATAGTAATCATTGTATTTATAGAGCTTGGTCAAATACTGTGTTTAGAGCTTATCAGTGTTGTATCTGACCAAGGGTATTTAAGTCCCTTTGGTCTTGTCTTGTGTAAGCACTTCACGGCTCATTAATTCAATACATCTTACTTTGCGTATCATTCACTCTCTCTCTACTTTCTCTCTCTAAAGAATCAGTGATCTTGGGCTCTCAATTGGTATCAGAGCCAACTGAATCTTGAGAGAATTGAGAGATTGCATTTTCTAAACCGAATTTGTGATTGAAATCGAAAATTTGATCGATTTTCTTGAATTCTTCAAGAAAATCTCGTTTTCTTGATTTCTCATAAAATTTGGACGTGTTTGTGACCTAATTTGGTTGTTTTTGGTCTCACTAGATTCGTTATTGTTAATCGATCATATTTGCTTCTTTGTGTTTCGCATAAAATTTGAGTTTAGATCATCAATTTTGTGAAATTGAATTTTTCTGGAAAAACGAGTTCAAGAACTGTTTCATCGAAGTTTTTGAGTTTTAGTGTTTGTTAATCAAAATTGTGAGTGGAATTGTGTAAGAAAGTTGTTTTCGTTCATCATTGTGTGAATTTCTTCTTTAAATTTCTTTGTTAGATTCGATCTTACGCGTTTTATGTGTTTTTCTGAAGTTTGCGTTTCATTCTTATAAGTTTGCGATTCATTCATACATGTTTGCGCCTCATTCATGTTGTTTTGCGTTTCATTCCATTAGTTGAATTGCATGTGCTACTAATCTTGATCTTGTTTTTCAGGTTTTCGGTTCTCATTGGAAACGCAAAGCTACTTTGCGTATCAAGTTCAACCCGCAAAGTGAAGTTTGCGTTTCCCTCTACAAACGCAAAGTTTGATTTGCGTTTCTGCCTTCAACCGAAAAAGCCAAGTTCGCGTTTCAAGTCACACCCGCAAAGTCACAAACGCAAAGTGTCATCTTGCGTGTCTCAAGGCAAACGCAAAGTTCATTTTGCGTGTCTCAAAGCAAACGCAAAGTTCAGTTTGCGGGTCTCTCTTCAAACGCAAACCTTCTCTTTGCGCGTATCCCTGACTTAGTTAAAAAAAAAGAGTCTGGAATTTTTTTTAGTGTGTCATCTTTATTTTTTTTTAAACTTTGTGTCATAACAAGTGTTTTTCAAATTTTCATTTTTTAATATTTTTCGAATTTTTTTTCAATTCAATTTGTTTTTTGATTTTCTGATACATCAACAATGGATTCCGACAAATTTGCTTTACAATCTAGGTTCTACTCCAATGATCTGATGATGCAATTGGGAACAGACACTCGTCCACCAGTCTTAATCAACGAAGATGAGTTTACACAGTGGCAAGATAGGTTCATAAATTTCATTGAGCCTCAGACAAATGGAGAAAATATGATGAAGCCGTTTACTGAAGGACCATTTGTTAGACCGAAAAATGACATTCCTTTGACTGCTGATGAAATTAAACGCGAAAAAGCCGATAGAGAAGCTAAGTCCAATTTGATGTTAGCTCTGCCTAACTCAATATACAATCGAATTGATTGTTTCAAGCACAATCCAAACATGATATGGACTCAATTAGAAAAGATCATGCTTGGGTCATCAGTTGCTACTCAAATACGCCAAACACGCTTCATGAATAACTTTGAGGAATTTAAGGCAAAGGACAATGAATCTCTGAAGGTGACTTTTGACCGGTTTTGTACTGTGATTAATGATCTCAGAAAGATTAAAGTGGAAAAGACTGCTCTTGAGACAAATCTAAAATTCCTCAACACTTTGCAGCCTGAATGGAATAAATCATGTCATAGACTGAGGAATGATGTCAGAATTTCCACAATGCAGATTCAAGAGTTGTTTGAGATTTTGCTTACTGATGAGAGTTTGGTGTTAGAGAAGAAGGTCAAATTAGAGAAAAAGAAGAAATCTGTAGATCCGGTTGCTCTCCTCACGAAGCAATTATCTGAACAAGCATTGTCTGAAAATGTTTACACCGGATCAACTGAAGATGATGGCGAGGCATTACAGAAAGCGATGATCCTTCTTTCTCAGCACTATCAGAAGAAGTTCCAACCGAGATCGGGTTCCAACTCTTCACGCTTCACTTCTGCTTCTACAGTCAAAGTGCCCGAGACTAAGACTGCTTCTTGTTATAACTGTGGAAAGCCGGGTCACTACTTAAAGGAGTGTCAAGCTAAGAAGGTTAGGGACTCTGCTTACTACAAGAAGAAAATGGAACTAGC
The DNA here is from genome assembly GCA_023525745.1 of Arctium lappa. Taxonomy (NCBI): domain Eukaryota; kingdom Viridiplantae; phylum Streptophyta; class Magnoliopsida; order Asterales; family Asteraceae; genus Arctium; species Arctium lappa. Next base: position 9,996,320 of record CM042056.1, on the reverse strand, counting down.
AGAAAAGAGAGAGAACGGAACTGCTTTGCTGACCGGGGAAGAATTTTGGCTGGATTATTCCGATGATGAAGCTTCAAACGTCGAGATCGCTCAGATGTGCTTAATCGGTGATGATCAGTCAGACAATTCTGATACAGATGAGGATGAGGTATCTTCTGAATTTGACTATAATTTTATTACCTCTCAGATGAATATCATAATTAATGCTTTGTCTGATCTTCGTTCAAAACTCTTATCTGAAAAGAATTTAAATTCCGAAAAGTCAGATTTTATTGATAAATTAAAAATTTCTTTGAAAGATGAAAAATCTATTTTAGAAAATACTAAAGACATCTTTCAAAAGAAATTGGATGATTTAGAAAATTCAAATAAGACTTATCTTGAATCTTTGACGGCTATGACTAATTTAAAAGATGAATTTTCAGATGAAATAAATAAGTTAGAAGAAAAACTTTATCGAAGAGACCAATCTGAACAAACAATTTATATGAATAAACCGAAGAGTGAAGAGACTTTAAAACAAAGATGGGGACTTGGTTTTGACAATCCTCATTGTCTAAACAAAGTGATAGACGAAGTTCCCACCTTATATAAATATGACTATCTAACTCTTGCACATTATGGTCCACAGTTCAAAATTCATTGGACTAGTGAAAAGGAAGTGTTAGATCTCGAAAATGAGAAAAGGATAAATAACAAGAAAAATGAAATTCCTTTTGTTTATACGTCCGAAAATGCAAAATATTTTCCTGAAAAATCTAGAAGAGGAAAAAGAGTTTTAAATGATATATCTTCTGTTAAATCTTCATTGTCTAATGATTTTATTGCTCCTTATGCACCTGATTCTGATAAAGGAAATATTTCTCCAATCATTTATGATTTGAAGAAATATACTCCTCCATTAGTATTAGAAGGAAAAATCATAGATCTTGAAGATCAAATAGAAGATCAAAATATTTTAAAGAAAATTGAATCTGATATTATTCTTTCTTTCATGACTTCAAGTCTTGAAGAATATTTATTTTCTCAAAAATCAGATTATATTTCTAGCCTATCTTCTGATTCTAAGGAAAATAAAAAGGAAGTTTCAAATTTTAAAATCTTTTCTCAAAATTATTCAGACTCCGAGGCAAATTCAAATTTATTAGTTGATCAGATTGGTTGCTTGGATAAATTTATTTCTTCTGATTTAAATATTTCGTCTAACATTCTTGATGATTCTTTTACGCTCAATGATCAATCTTATAAACCTAAGTGTAAAAGAAGACTGTCAAAGAAGTCGAAGAAACGAGATACAATTATTTCTGACTTTTCTAATTCTTCCGATTCTATTCTTTCAGATAGGACTGTGAGCAAGTCAAATAAGCAAATCTGGAGAGCGAGGCGGACATCTGATGAACGTATTGTTGATGAGGATAAATGTGTAGACAAACATTATAACAGTGATTCATTTGCTAAATGTAATAAAATTTCAAAATACTCTATAAAGCAAATGATTCGAATTTCAAAACATGTCTCATGTTCTTCCTCAGATTCTAGTTCTGATGATTATGTTTTCTCTTCTGATAGTTGTGATTATTTCTCTGATCATATTTCTTGTGCTTTAAATGTCAATTATGCTTATTCTTTCCCCATACGAACTGCAACTAATAAACACGGGCCCAAATTTAAGTGGGTACCCAAATCTCAATCTGATTTAAAGTTGCAGGCATCACATGTTAAGGGGAGTAAGAGAAAGTTGGCTTCTGAGTACTTCAGCTCAGGACCCGCACTTCATAGACATCGACTTCTAAACACAACAGTTTAGAACTCGTTCTTCAATGATTAAGCTTCTGACTTAATGAGATACTGTGAGTACATCAATTTTAATTCCGCTGCATTTATCTCTGATAATGATGGTATTCCAGTTTTTCTCAATGTTTCAAGAATCTGAGCTTGTTTATCTAACTCATGAATTTGTATTACCCAAAATTTTCTTTTAATATGAGACACAAATTTATTTTCTTCAATGTAAAAGATGAAATAGTTGAATTTTATTTTGTTCCAACTAAATATTTATTAAAAGTTTAAATCTTTACTTTGTAGAATTTAATTTGTTTAGTGTTTAAAAATTTATATGTTTAGTCGTTTCAAAATTTACATTCAGTATATTTTTCTTTCTACATTAATATCTGATCATTGTGTTCTCATAAATATATTTTAATGGGTTTATGCATTCTTCAAGGGGGAGTGAACAAAGAGAATGTATTTCAAAGATTATATCTGTTTTTGAGGGGGAGTGTCTGATTTTCTTTACATGAATGTTAACTTGAATTATCATATCTAGTGCATTTTTGTGGTGGGAGTCAATGAGCTTCAAAAGGTAAAATTTTGTCTAAGTCAGATTTGCGCTTACAGCATAACACGCAAACTTCAGTTTGCGCATCCTTAAGCACACGCAAACCTTGCTTTGCGTCTCCTTCATGAAACGCAAACCTTGTTTTGCGCTCCCTTCATGAAACGCAAACCTTGGTTTGCGCCTCCAACTTGAAGCGCAATCCTCCCTGTTTTCTCTGTTTCTGTGTTTTTACAGATCTTATGATGTCTCGTCTCCAACATTTGCATGACCAAGTTGATCAAGATCATCAAGGTCATGAGGGGGAGAAGTCAAGGAGAAGTTAAAGAGACAAAGAGCTCAAATGTTTTTCTGCTGATCAAGATTCGCTCAAAGATTCTATTCTCTCAGCTACAATAAATTCTTTTGTTGTTTCTGCTCCGAACACCACAGTTCATTCAAGATCATTCAAAAGAGGTGTATCGTCTAGAGCTCAATACAGTAAAGACAACTTTATCTGAAAGATGCTGAGATGATTTTTTTTTAAAAGTCAGGAAGCTTCATAAAGTCGCTTTGTTGGTCTGTGCTGTTATTGAAGATGATTTTTGAAGACCAAAGCGCCAATGATTACTAAGGGGGAGATTGTTAGGTCTGATTTTATAGTAATCATTGTATTTATAGAGCTTGGTCAAATACTGTGTTTAGAGCTTATCAGTGTTGTATCTGACCAAGGGTATTTAAGTCCCTTTGGTCTTGTCTTGTGTAAGCACTTCACGGCTCATTAATTCAATACATCTTACTTTACGTATCATTCACTCTCTCTCTACTTTCTCTCTCTAAAGAATCAGTGATCTTGGACTCTCAACTTTTTGAAAATTTATTTTTATACTTCTTATGAAATCAATCATCAATAGAGGAATAAACATAATTATCAGAATCAGAACTAGAAGAAGAAGAAGAAGAAACATGCTTTGCAATGTAAATCATTTGCGGAATTGAATATTTTGTATTTTTATTACACAAAGCAAATGTACCATTGTCACAAAGATTCACTACACAAGTATCTTCTAACAGTCCAGACTCTATAGATTTCTGCTTTACCCTCCATATCAGCTTTTGTGATCTCTTCACAGTCCGATCTGAAACAGAAAAATTAGAAGAATTAGAATTTTCAGACAAGACACTATCCTGTTTCCTTGACTTCTTTGACCTTCTTCTTTTACGCTTTGTTTTTTGTTTTATAATACTGATCGTTTAGCGTTAAAGAATCATCAACAATTGAAGTAGAAGAAGAAACTTTATTCAAGAAATCAGACTGAGCATTTGACATTGAAGAACTAGCCTTGGAGTGAGAAATTTTAGAAAAACATAAGTCAGGAGGAGGTTTGCGCGACCCTTTGGTGGCGCAAACTGAGCTTTGCGCGTCCAACGTTTGGCGCAAAGTGTCGGTTTGCGTTACCAACTGGTGGCACAAACGCACACTGTTTTTAATAACTTGAGTATTTTCCTTAGAATTGATAGAAAATCCAGATGAAATTTTGTCTTCAAAACTTGTTTTCATTATAAAAAGAAATAAATCGTTTTCTAAATCAGTTTGAAGACTTTGTTCTTCCAATTTATCTTCAAGATCAACTATCTTACCTTCTAACACTAATGGGGGAATGTATCTCTTAGTATCACAAGACACCTGAGATGCATTTTCCTTATTAGAGTTAGCAAATATATCCACAAATTCAGTTGGTAATGAAGATTTATTGGAAGATTTTACATTTAAAACATTTTGAGATTTTTTGAATTTCCTTGATTGGTCAGGAAAATACTTGGCATTTTCAGAAGTGTAAACAAATGGTATTTCCATCCTCTTGTTTTTCATTCTTTTCTCATTTTCATCTTCTAAAATTTGCTTTTCAGTTGTCCAAAAGAATTTAAATGGTTTGATCATGTAAATGGTTTGATCAGATTGTTCTCTCTTATATAATTTCCTTTCTAGAACAATTATTTTATCAGAAAGATTTTGATTTGAAGAAGTTAGTTCAGTCAACGAATCACGATAAGTCTGATTTGAATTTTCCAACTCATCCAACTGCTTTTGAAATTTCTCTTTTGTGTTAATTAAAATAGTTTTTTCATCTTTCAGAGAAATTCGCAGTTTATCAATTAAAACAGACTTTTCTTGATTTTCAAAATTTTCAGATGAGAACTTTGAACGTAAATCATGTAAAGCAGTGATAATAACGTTCATTTGAGATAAGATGAACTTATAGTCAAACTCAGAAATTACCTCAGATTCATCTGTGGAGGTGTCCTCTTCTTCATCATCGCTTTTATCATCTCCTATGAAACACATGGTTGCAGTCTCTTCATTCAGTATCAAATTTCTTGCTTTAATCCACAAATTTAGTATCAAAAACGAATTCTCTTTGATCTCTCAAGATTCAGATTGCTCTGATACCAATTGAAAGTCCAAGAATCACTAAATCTTCTAGAGAGAGAAAGTATACGCTCCAAGTATAAAAGTGTATTCCCAAAGTTACAAAACAAAGACTAGAAAGGGACTTAAATACCCCTAGTCTTAACACAACAGATAACACTACAAAACACAGTTTAGACAAGGGAAATAAATACAATGATTACTACAAAATTAGACTTAACACATATGTTATTCATCATTAATAATGTATTATTCAAAATAAATAATACAACATTCATGGTGAATAATATACGATTCATGATAAATAATACATAAATAATGGATTTGTGTATTATTCATCCTAAATACTGTATTATTCATTATGAATATTGTATTATTCATCATGAATAGTGAATGAACATTCACCTTTTTTATTCATACTGAATATGGACACCCGAAGGCGTGCATATATATCCATAATTAATATAACACATATATAGAATTTCACATAAAAAACGGTTAAAACAAAAAAATCCTGCATACTGTATTATTCATCATTAATAGTGAATGAACGTTCACTTTTGTTATTCATACTGAATGTGGACACCCGAAGACGTGTATATATATCCAGGTGGTTTCTGACACTGTCCTTAGGGTTGTCGATGACCTTATGACATTTGACAGCTACCCGTGGGGTAGCCATATCTGGAGCCACACATACAACTATTTACACTTAGCCACCGCCACACGCCATACACAAAAGAACAAGCACATCAACAAGAGTACGTTGAGTGGGTTCGAACACGCTCTGAAGGTTAGATAAGTATTATAACTTAAATATTCAGGATTTGTAGAGGAATCATTTCAGTCTTTGCAGAGGCATCTTTCAGGCTTTGTAGAGGAATCATTTCAGTCTTTGCAGAGGAATCATTTCAGTCTTTGCAGAGGCATCATTTCAGGCTTTGCAGAGGAATCATTTCAGTCTTTGCAGAGGCATCTTTCAGGATTTGCAGAGGCATCATTTCAATCTAAGCAGATGAATCGTTTCAGTCTTTGCAGAGGAATCGTTTGACCATGTGCACAAACCTATCTTCGCATGGACTATAAGTAGATGCTCCGGTGAAGTAGTAATTCACAACTTGTTATCTATCATTTCTACTCTCTTCGTCATTTACAAACATTCTCTACATTTTCATAACTTAATGGCTGGAGGTTCACGTGGAAGGGGGAGAAGGTCAGCGAATGGGGCTGGCACTTCACGCTCCGCCTACATCGAACAATTAAATTATGGAGCTACGAGGGTTGACTAGGGAATACCAGACACAACGGAGGAATGGGCGCAGTTTGGGATGACTGCTTATGATGAACCAATTACGCCGCAGGAGTGGGAGCAGTATGATTTTGCACGAGAGGCATACTACAATGCTCATGGGGGACAATCGCCACCTAGGTATCAATCTAACCAGGGACTGAGTCTACCAATGTCTCAAGTACTGCCTACGAAGTTGAAAGACTCGTGTGATGAGGCAAATGCGGAGATACGACATATCGGCAGGAACTGGCTACGCAACATGGAATTGCAGAAAGAGAAGGAGTTCTTGGAGATGATGAAACGTGATGTTAGGAAGAAGCAAAAGGAGATTAAAAAATTAGAAGATGAATTGGTAGAAATCAAAGAAAACTACACCGGCATGGAGGAAAAGATGAAGGCAAAGGCTGGCTGGGTCAAGAGCATCCGAGAAATCTACCCGTAGCAGGTTTCTCAAAGGGTGAGCGATCTGCACGTTTGAACACCAACTTGCAAGTAGCAGAATCTTCGATTCCACATTTTTTCATGGCGTAACGAAGAAACCTCTTATATGTATAGATTACTGGAATCTGTACACCACGCTTTGTGTACCCAATATAATCCCACTCATTATTGTTTTGAACCCACTGACCATCGAAACATAAATAGAGCTTAGCTTTTACAACAGGTGAACTCATTTTTTCAATAGTATGAACAATGAAGGAAGAAAGAAAAATGGAATGGATGTGATGATGAACGTATTTACCTTGAATTATAGTGACTCTTATAGGCAAAATTTATAGCCAAAGATGAAAGTTAATCGTACATTCGATGACAAGTATATGTTTATTGTATGAAAAGTGGAAAAAACGATGAAAAAACAGTTGAAATCAGGCAACAAACACGTGAAAAACAATGAAAACACATAAAATGATAGTTCCCAAAACCCTAATTTTCTCAAACCCTAATTTTTTCTCAAACCCTAAAACAACCCCGGGAATCCCGGCCATAACCCCGGGATCGAGTCACATTTCGGCCGAACACGTCCAAACCTGGTATTCCCGGCCACTTATCCCGTACATAATGGGCATTTAGGCAAATTCGACGAGATTTAGGGTATTTAGGTAATACGGTGGTCAAATACGCCTATTTTAATTAATTTCCCTTTTTAAAAAGTACAAGTTACAATAATTTGTTATATAAATTAATTAAAACATAATTTTATAAAAGGTGTTGGTTGGAGTGAGCTTGGGAGAACTTGAGTTCGAATCCAATAATGATTTTTAAAAAATTTTAATTTGATTTTGTTTTCTAATTAAATTTTTGATGATTTTTTGTTTCTTAATCAAAATTTTAAATGATTTTTTGTTACCTATTTCTATCAATCTGATAATATTAAATTATGTAATTGTTTTAAATAATCTACTTTGTAACGTATTCTTCAAAATTCAAACCTAAAATCCCTAATCCCTAATAATTTCTTTTATTTTGTTTTTTCAATCTTGTTATCATCACTCATCATTAAACAATGTTTCTTTTTGGCTTTTAACTTCTAAAGTTCTAGGTACAAAATTGAATTCAATTTTTAATAATTTCTTATATAATTTCCTTTGATTACGTAATGAAATTTAGAAAAAAGAATTTAATTTTGTTGATTTTTTATATGTTCTTTGGAAAAATTATAATTATAATGTTAGTCTCTTTTAATGATTATCGATTTATAAAATCTTATTGTTGGTATGTGTTTTATATTTATCGGTAGCATTGATTACTTCTATAAAAAAATATGATGTCTACAACGAGAAATTTTGAATCGGATAATTTTAAAAGTCAGAAAAGAAGAAAAAATGAACACTTTTTTCAAAGTAAAAAAATAACCGTCGATCAATTAATTATTAAACATATGTTGGAATATAGCAGAAAATAACTTAATTAACAGTATATTTAAAAAAAATTAAGGGCCACTTCTAATTTATCCCACAGAGCCTCCAAAATGTCAGGGTCAGCCCTGATATAAATATGTGTGTGTGTCTGTGTCTGTGTGAATGTGTGTGTTTTTGCATGCATGTTTAATTTAAATATTAAACAAATTTGATTAAGTAATAAAAAAATAAAGTTTAAATGAAAATATGAAATAATTGTAGTACATTTAACAAAAAACAGCCGGTTGTTATAAAATAAGACCTTTTTTTCTCGAATTTTATTAAACTTTTTCCAATGGCAATTTAAAATAAATAAAAAGCTTTAATAATTAAATCAATAGATCAAAAAATATTAATTTTTTATGAGATTTAAACCTAAAGTTCTTAAAAATAAATATCATGTATTTATCAATATTTTTTAATGAAATTGTTTGATTACTTTTATAATTAAAGTTATAATAATTTTAAAAATAAACAATATAATTAATAGAAAAATGAATGTCTTGATAAAATACAATAAATAAAGAAAAAGTAAAAAGTAAAAAATGTAAACTATGTAATTTCAGAATAAAAATGCAAAAATTGATATACCACAAGGACCAAATATGTAAATTTGCTCATTTACTTTTTGGTTTAACATTTAATTTTAACAAAGTTGGATGGAGGAACGTAAATGAAAGCAAATTAGAAACCACAGGGACGAAAAAAACATTTTTAAAAAACGAGAAATAAAAATCGTTATAAACATCACATCATAACAACCAAAATCGTGGTTTACTCTAAAAAGTTTCTATACTCGTTAAATACTTTTAAAAGTAAATTGCGACCTTTGTCCCCATGGTTTGTTAAATAATGCAATTTTCGTCTCCATTGGTTTAGAAGTTATGGTTTTTGTTCCTATGATTTGTAATTCATTGTTATTTTCGTTCTTATGATTTACAACTTATTGTTGTTTTGCTCCCTGTAATTTACAATTTTTTGCCTTTTAGTCTCTTATACTTAAAGATAGGAATTAGTTCAGGGATGAAAATAACAATAAATTGCAAACCATATAGACGAGAATCACAATTTGTAAACCACATGCACAGAAATCATAATTTATCTAATTTTAGTAACGTGTTTGGCTCGGGCATGTGAATGGAAATGAAAATGACAGGAAATGAAAAAGAATATGAATTTTCACTCCCTCCAGTTTAACCTGAAATGAACGTTTGGGCTTTAGGGGAATAGACCTATTATATTATATGTTATGATCCAAATTAACCACTCAAACAAGAACTACATAAGATTATATGATGAACACCAAAGAATGGGAGCCACAATAGAGAATTACAAAGCTGCAGAGAGAGAATTATTACAAATGAGGAGGGTATTCAAGAGTGGAAAGTTAACAACATGATTCAACTAATTGTATTTATACAAGGAAAGAATTGTTATAGCTACACTACAAATACATCAATGACAATGAAATGATTACATTTGTTCTAGTATCCTCATGTCTTCATATTTACAGAGAAGTCATCTTGGAAGAACTAGGTGTGCTTGCATTTAAGTATCAAAGTCTAAACTTGGAAGTTCAAACTTTCTAGTCAATCTATGATCTCTCTATCTCAAATTTCTGATAAACCTTGTACTTAAGTCTGATTACACATCTTCAGATCTCTAACCCTTAGGGGGCGTTTAGTTCGTCGGATTCCGTCGGAATCTGATGGAATTGGAATGGTCAATTCCATTGACCAAATTACATCATGGTGTTTGGTTACCCATGGAATGGAATTGAATTCCATGAATTCCTTCAAATGTGGATTTGGTCATTCCTTCACAAAAGTGATGGAATTGAATTCCATTACATCCAATATTTTGAAAATGACAAAAATACCCTCATAACAAAATTAAAACCCTAGCCATCGCTCTATCTGATTTTGGGTACTGATTCACCAATATACGTGATTCCCCTGTTTTCCACCATCGATTTACATGATTTACGTGATTTTGGGTACTGATTCACCATCGATCGATCCACCAATATACGTGATTTTGGGTAATGATTCACCATCTTCGTCTGCACCCCAGAGTTCTTCGTCTTCACCATCTTCGTCTGCAAGAGTTCTTCGTCTGCACCCCTGATTTCTTCGTCTTCACCAGCTTCGTCTACAAGAGTTCTTCATCTGCAGCCCCTGATTTCTTTGGGTTTTGATGTTCATATCAATATTCCCAACATTTAATTTGTAATTTAGGCATTGATTTATTTAATCAATTAATATGGAAGGGTATTTTATTTTTAAATGTGGTGTTGTTTAATCAATTTATTTATGGAAGGGTATTTTATATATGTGTTTATCTATACTATATTATAAAGCACGGATAAAAAACTCTTAAATACAAATTATTAGGCACAAGGTACCATTATTTTATGCAAAATTTTAAAAATCTCTTAATTTACAAGTTTCAAAGCACAAGATACATATTATTACTGCAAGATTCTAACACCCATCAATTTGGTATGTGCAGGACTTCTTTTTATGTAGACATGTCCATGTATCACTATTAATTAATATATTATATTATATTACTATAAATTTGTTTTTAATTATATTATTAAATATGTAATTGGTTATTTTTTCTAGATGTCATTAAAATATATAAGATAATCATTGAATTCTAACAAAATACTTAATTTTTTTATATAAAAAACATTATATTATTAAGCCTGAATTAAACAAATTAATAGAAAAATGAATGTCTTGATAAAATACAATAAATAAAGAAAAAGTAAAAAGTAAAAAATGTAAACTATGTAATTTCAGAATAAAAATGCAAAAATTGATATACCACAAGGACCAAATATGTAAATTTGCTCATTTACTTTTTGGTTTAACATTTAATTTTAACAAAGTTGGATGGAGGAACGTAAATGAAAGCAAATTAGAAACCACAGGGACGAAAAAAACATTTTTAAAAAACGAGAAATAAAAATCGTTATAAACATCACATCATAACAACCAAAATCGTGGTTTACTCTAAAAAGTTTCTATACTCGTTAAATACTTTAAAAGTAAATTACGACCTTTGTCCCCATGGTTTGTTAAATAATGCAATTTTCGTCCCCATTGGTTTAGAAGTTATGGTTTTCGTTCCTATGATTTGTAATTCATTGTTATTTTCGTTCTTATGATTTACAACTTATTGTTGTTTTGCTCCCTGTAATTTACAATTTTTTTTCCTTTTAGTCCCTTATACTTAAAGATAGGAATTAGTTCAGGGATGAAAATAACAATAAATTGCAAACCATATAGACGATAATCGCAATTTGTAAACCACACGCACAGAAATCATAATTTATCTAATTTTAGTAACGTATTTTAGAGGTTGTTTGGCTCAGGCATGTGAATGGAAATGAAAATGACAGGAAATGAAAATGAAAATGATTATGATTTTTCACTCCCTCCAATTTAACCATAAATGAACATTTGGGCTTTAGGGGGTAGTTAGGACCCTCACCTACTTTTGGTGGAATTTGCTTACAACAATAGCTACCACTCGAGTATTGGGATGGCATTGTTTGAGGCGTTGTATGGGCGAAAGTGTCGAACTTCCGTGTGTTGGCTTGAAGCGGGAGAAAAGCAATTTGTCGGACCTGAAATCGTGCAAGAGACAGCCGATAAGGTCAAGGGCATTCGTGGAAGATTGAAAGCGGCTCAAGATCGACAAAAGAGCTATGCCGATAAGAAGAGGCGGCCGATGGAGTTCCAAGTGGGCGACCGTGTGATGCTTAAGGTGTCGCCATGGAAGGGCATTATTAGGTTCGGGAAGCGTGGGAAGTTGAGTCCCCGTTTCCTCGGACCTTTTAAGGTGCTTAAGCAGGTGGGTTTGCAAGCCTACCAATTGGAACTACCGTCGGAGTTGAGCAGAATCCACAACATGTTTCATATTTGTTACCTTCGGAAGTGTTTGGCGGTTGAAGAAAGCGTCATTCCCCTCTCCGAGTTGAGAGTGGACGAGGGTAATCGATGTGTGGAAGAACCCGACACTATCTTAGAGATAAAGTCTAAGAAATTGCGTCACAAGGAAGTCACTATGGTCAAGGTTCAGTGGAAACATCATCGGGGAGCCAATGTGACGTGGGAAGCCGAGGAGGATATGAACCGAAGATATCCTCATCTCTTCGAGTAGTTGAGATTTCGGGGACGAAATCATTCCCAAGTTGGGGAGGATTGTAACACCCCGAATTTCGTTTGGTTTTGTGTAGTTGTAATTAAGGAAAAGAGCTCCCTGCGCTGGTCTACAAGACGCACGGGTCGTGCGTCCTCCTTCAGGATTTCCGCATGGGTCGTGCGCTAAGGCAGGGGTCGCGGTAGTGGGCTACGCAAGGGTCGTGTGTTGCCCTTCAGCAAATACGCACGGGTCGTGCGTTTTGTCATGGTCTACATCTAAGTGGGTTTAATGAGATTTTATTTCCAAACTCATTCCTTTCTCATTTCATCTTTGAAGTCTCTCTCTCAAACCTCCTCCCTCCTCATTTACTCCTCTAGGATTTCTCCAACCACCAATCATCCCATTTATTGCTTGAATCAAGTGTTCCATTCAAGGTTTCGGGTTTGAAGCTTCACCTCCATTGTCATCTTCTCCAAGAGGTCCAACCTAGCATTTTGGGTTTTCTTCTAAAACCTACTTGGTGAGTTCCTACTATCATTTTACAAACTTTATACACATCAAAGGTTACGTTTTGAGCTCCTATATATCTCTATGGTTTTGAATCTAAGTTTATGGCATTTTGACCTAACTTGAGTTTTTGGGATATTTTAGGGTTCCTAATCATTTTCTTGAAATGTAAAGGGTTTGATCGTATTGAAAGAAAATTGGAGATTTACTTGCACATTTATGGGATTTACTTGAAAGAATGTATATAAACTCATTCCATGATTTTCATTCTTATCAGCAGTTAAACTTGAAAAATGCATTTTGGTTATAAATGTTTTTGGAAGCTATACGTTTAGCTTTGGTTAGTCACACATGTTATTGTGACAAGTTTAGACTATTACTAGTGGACCCCTAGGTTTTGAGTCGACTTATATTATTGGGATGTCTTTTCCCCATTTTGTAGCTATGGATGCATTTGATCATCGGAGGCCTTTATGGTACAGTTATGTGAGACCGATTACTAGTCATGGATCAAATGTAGTCCTAGTGAATGAGTATGATTTGGTTTCCTCGGGGGCCCTCCCTCACATCTTAGTACGTTCCGAAGTGTTCGTGGCCATGGATTCCAAGTATTTAGCTCACAACTCGGGTCGTGGCATACTTTTGTGTTCCGTCACCACCCTTGGTAAATCGGGTATCCCCCGTCATCGCGAGATAAACTTTTGGACCGATTGTCCTTTCTTAATAAAGATCTTCCTTTGTGAACTAAAATCCTTGAAAAGATTTATTTATGTTACAAGTGTTTATATCTCTTGAAATCTATAAACTGTATGTTCTCACTAGGCTTTAAGTCTAACACTTTTTCTCAAATGATATGTATAACAGGTTCCCTTAGCGGTGGGGCGTCATGGTCGTGAGTGACGAGCATGTCTTAGAGGCATTTTTTAGATGACTTGTAGTCGTTGTTGGGCATTGTTTAAGTCCCATCTTTTGGTGATTTTGGATCGACAATCAATGTAATCTAGATAGATGTATTTAGATTAGTTCGTTGTTGATTCCCATATCCGTTCTCCGGTTTTTTTTGTAAAGGTTTAGTACTATTCCCTTTTTGGGAGTTTTATACCAAGTGCAAAGTCATATTACCTATATTTCCAAAGTTTTATTTCACTCTGATTTTAGGGTGTTTCATGGGAATTGATTCACCATCGATCGATCCACCAATATACGTGATTTTAGGTACTGATTCACCATCTTCGTCTACACCCTAGAGTTCTTCGTCTTCACCATCTTCGTCTGCAAGAGTTCTTCGTCTGCACCCCTGATTTCTTCGTCTTCACCATCTTCGTCTGCAAGAGTTCTTCATCTGCAGCCCCTGATTTCTTTGGGTTTTGATGTTCATATCAATATTCCTAACATTTAATCTGTAATTTAGGCATTGATTTATTTAATCAATTAATATGGAAGGGTATTTTATTTATTAAATGTGGTGTTGTTTAATCAATTTATTTATGGAAGGGTATTTTATATATGTGTTTAGTAAATAGTAAATTACACATTTTTTTCTCATTAAATGTTAATTTTATAACTACTTATAATTAAAAAAATTAAAATAAAAATCAAATAAAGGGTATTTTTGTCATTTTTTCAGAATTCCATTCCAATTCGTTTGCAAACCAAACAAACATATTACAATTCATTTGAATGATTACATTTCATTCCTGTCAATCAAACACTTGGTCAAACCTGATAACATTCTATTCCAATTCCTTAGACATATTTCATTTCTTCAGAAATCATTCTGCGAACCAAACGTCCCCTTACTATCCAGACTTAGCACTTAGACAAACTTTGTTCTTCAAAACTATGATCATTCAGCTCTAGATCTCTAATCATACTAAGCAGAGTTCACGCTAAGTAGATTTCTCGGCTATACAACTCTGATCCTTTATTATCAGATCTTTGATCATACATATCAGAGATTGACGCTTAGACAAATTTGACCAGTTTTCAAAGTCTAATATTATATAAAACCAATCAGCTTTTTTTTCAATCCCCTTAATTAGCTATCAAGATAAGAATAATTGAATTTTTTGTTACGATTTTTTTTTTGTGACGTGTGTATATCAATTTGGTGCCAAGGAATTGTCTGTCATATGGCAACACATTAATTCAAAATACGTAAACAATCTATCTACTCTTTTTTATTCATTGCGCACACAGTTTTAAAATCTTTCGATATAAAATCAATTTGCTAAAAAAGTATCATGATTTATCGATGTCCTTCTCTGAGTTCAAAATTATTTGATCAAGAAGTGGGTTGAAGCTGATCGATCTTGAAACTTGTAAGATTTAAATGGTAAATTTACTATACATCTTTCTATTGATTAAATCTTTTTGTTACATTTATCTGTTTAATTTTGCCCTTTCTGGGTTTTTTTTCATGTTCAAAGTAAATAAACAAAATACAAAATACAAAATTTACTTGGGTTGTGGCGCACTGTAAAGTCTTTGGGGGATGTAGTGGAAGATCTCATCTACCCAAGGTTTAAATCCAGGTGCTGCCAAAGTTCTTGTGGCCATGGAGGTTCACCTGCGATGACTCCAAGTCATTCGTGGTCGCCCAGGGATTAGTCGGTGCAGGTAAGCTAGCCCGAAAACCCACGGTTACCAAAAAAAATCACTGGATTTGTGCATATCACACATATCATCGATAATATCAAGGAAATACAGTTTTAAAATTTTCAAATATTCTTATAATTTATATCTAGTATTATAAAACATAATACAAGTTTTAAGATACAATATTTGTTGGAAGCTTCTTTAACACGATGAATGATTCTGAATATTTTAGTTATAATTTTATTTTGCAATTTTATTAAAAATAAGTTCTTAACATTTATACTAAATCCCCAATTTTTGTTAATTGTGGGTGTCCGAGCCAGCTTACGCGCACCTCATCTAATTCTAGAGGCCCTAGAGAACAGACAGAAAAATCCCCAGTGGCTTTGTAGGACTCGAACCAGTGACCTCTGAGGAGAATCCCCAAAGGCCCAATAAAACCCCCAACTTTAGCATAGTTGATGATTTTATTTATATTAAAATAACCGAAATTCTAATTACTTTTGTACGTATAAATTGTTGTTGTTTACCTTCTTCTCGTCTCTTTCTTACACCTATAATTATGATATCTTTCTATAAATTGAAGAAATAGACTTGATCATGATCTACGATTGTTCTTCGAATTTTATTTCGTCAAAATAATTTGATTGAGAAACAAACATGAGTTGAAGACAATTGTTCGTGTGATATGTAAGTATCGAGTTCCTTTTCTATTTATGTTGATTAAACTTCTTGTTACATATACATCATTAATTTAGCTTTATTTTCTCAATTGGGCATTAAGGTTTTTTGAATTTTTTTTCGAATTTAGGAAAACAGAAAAAATGGATTTGCCTATATCGAGAAATATTATCATTGAACATTTTGGGGTTTTAGTAATTGATTGTTGTTTGGATATACTCGTCTTAGTTTTATTGTTTATACACCATCAAGCATAAATCTTGATACTTATTTTGATATGTTCTTTTGATTTACTCTATGTACTAATTGTTTATAGTTCAAAATCGGCGATAATATCGAGAAAATACAATTATTTATGCCTATTTTGATGTATTATGAATTAAAATCACATATGTATATATATGTTAAAAATAATATGGATCTAGATCTATTGGTTTTAAGACATTATCGTTAAAGATATCAGGTCAATAAATAATATTGGCCGAAACGAGTATGTTTCAGATCATAGATCTATTTTATTTCCATTTGTTTCTTTATGTCTTTTGGATTTAATGCGAACATTATCTTTTTGTTGGTTGTAACCAACTCTTTTGTCCAAAGTGAAATGGTGTTTCCCGATACCGGAAAAATCGGTATAGCTAACAATAAGATGGCGTTGCCAGAGACATCTTCACAACCTGAAGAAATGAGAATCGAAGACTTGCCCTATATTGACATCGAGGAGTTCATGGCTAGCATTCCGGAAGATGAAATCCAATTTCAAGAGCTAGGAATTACGGGCCCAAATGTACAACCCGATAACACCCCAACAACCTTAAACGACGTTTTGGAGGAAATCCAACTAGACCAAACACAAGTTCAAGCATCACAACGCTCGACTACTCTCCCAAATATCGATCATCAAAGTTTGTCACGACAACAAAGCCCTGATGAGATGACCTTTGAAGAGTTTCTGATCGGATTGGGGGTTATTCGGGCATCTTCACCAGCGTTGTGTCCCCAACCTGAGATTCAAGACCATGGTGGTGCAACGTTTGACGCAAATAACCCCATGCCTAAATTTGACATAGGTACACATTTATTGTACTCGATAATATAAAGGTAAACATTTTAATAACAATTATTTATTGAAACTGGTAGGTGGTACGGAAAATGGATGTGATTTTCCTTTGGGTGGTTCATTTGGCCCATGTGGACCTGTTGTCATTGGCGCCCCTGCCTCCTATGAAAGGTTCACGAACATGGCGCCAATATGGGTTTCTAGCAATGAAGCCAACTCAACCATACAGTCTCATGCTTCGATAATGGTCACTCATAATGCGAGGCAACATCGTAGAATGATCCGAACGAGACTCAGAGATCAAAGATCAGGTTTGTGACTCCTGGCTTGAATTAGATATGGATTTGTTCCTTCTTCATAATTATGAATATATTTTTGTAATTATTTGTATAGGAAAACCATACGAAATGGAGGTTGAGGCAAACAAGCTTAAGAACTACGCAAGATCAAAATCATAATTGAAGTCGAGCATTTACTTTATTAAGTCAACTCAAGACCGTTGAAATAGACTATCTTAGGATAAAAATGGATCTACTTTACTGTCTTTTGGTCTAATGTTTAAAGTCATTGCAAAGATGTATCCAAATTTGAGGGGTAAAACCCGTATTTTTATATGATTGTTGCGTTTGAATTTCCCATTACTATTATAACATATCATATCTTGTTCTTTATGTATATAGATTAAGATCTTAGTATGAGCCAATTTCAATTGGCATGCGTTTATTCTGTGAGTTACTCAAGTCGACTCAATGAGTTGGAGGTAGTTACTTTAACAAGGTGAAGGCTACAAACAGTTTGTCGAGCTAAAAGTTTTTCCCTTGTATCTTGGTCACTTTTACTTTTTTGTTATTTTGTAATCTTCAGGGTTAAAGGGAGTTATCAAAGTCAAATATGCCATTTTTAAAAGTTCTCTACTCAAAATTGATCAATAAAAATAAATTTTTTAAAATTTTTATAATAACACTTGTGAATCTTTTTTAGTTATAATTAATTTTTTCTTGAAACAAATAACACTAAGGGGTCGTTTACCAAATTTTTACCGGGTAAGCATTTACCGGCAAGAGATTCACCTTCATTTACCTTATTGTGTAACATCATTGGCCATGAAAATGGATTATTGGTAAGCATTTTAAACCCAGTAAAAACTTACCGGGTAAGAGTCATTTCCCACACTTACCGGGTAAGATTCTCGGTCATTACCTTGTCTCTTACCGGGTAAGTTTCTTGGTCCTCAACATGCTCAATCAATAAAGTAATTAATATTAGTAAGTGCTTACCCGGTAAGCATTTAATAAACGGCCCCTAAGTTTTGGTCGGATAGATGGTGTGGTGGTGAGGAGTTGGGTAAAACAATAATTTACAAACCATAAGGACTAAAAAGATAAGGAATCATAAATCACAAAAACAAAAACCATAATATCAAAAACACAAAGACCAAAATAGCAATCTTCAACAAACCACAAGGACTAAAACGCAATTTACTCAAAACTGTATTTCTAATTATCTATGATCAACATAAACAGATTGGAAGAAGCTAGTTGACCACTTTCGAGTCATGTAAAAATCAGTCATACTTTACTCAAAATTTCTTCATAAACCCAACATTTTTTCTTCAATCCCATTTCAGTTTTGTTAATTTCACTCTAAAATCTTAAAATCCACATCACCTACCATGATTCGTATTTTGTTATTGCTATTTATAGCCCTAGACCTCTTTGTTTCCCCAATTACAGCTTCATCGTTCGATCATCGGTACAATGTAGGAGACAATGTACCTTTGTTTGCCAACATAGTTGGCCCCTTCAACAATCCCAGGTTAGTAATTGTTGTGTTTTCACTTCGATTGAGAAATGCCATGTGAAGAATCCATGTTTGTTGCTGTAAATTTTAGGGTTTTAATGTTGTTTGTAGAAATTAGACCTGGAAAAGGTTGATTTGATGATTTTTGTGCAAAAATTGAAATGGGTTTAGGTGAAGAAGCCTCATGTGCACAGAAATTTTGGAACTTTGGGTGATCTTGATGAAGGACTCCATATTTTACTTTTGAGTTTCACATAAGGTTTTTTGGAACTTTAGAATTGACAAGATTTGTATCCTTTTTGTAGATAAAATTGATAAGCTACATTTATGTGTAAGGAGAGTAGTGAGAGGTTTAAATAAGAAGACTTAAGGGCTGTTCGTTAGCAGCTTAATGTGCTTAGTGAGGGTCTGTTTGTTAGCAGCTTAATGAGCTTAATGGCACTTGCAAGTTTTTCGGTCAGCTATACATGACTGTTTGGTAGTGGCTTAATGATATAGAGAGTGACTTATTTAGTAAGCTTTTAGGGGGGAGCTTTATGTAGAAAACCAAGTTTTTTCCAAACATGCCCCTCCTAATTAAAAAACATGCTACTTCCATTTATGGAAAACCCTCCTAAACAAAAAGCATTCCTAATCTATACTTATCCATACATGACTTAAGGGAAAACCAACCGAACAACCCCCGAGTCTTGGTAGTGGCTTAATGATATAGAAAGTGATTTATTCAGTAAGCTTCTAGGGGGAGCTTTATGCAAGGCCATGTTTAGCCAAGTTTTTTCAAAACCTGGCCTCCCAATTAGAAAAAACACTCTCCTTTTTTATATCTATGAAAAGACCCTCCCAAACAAAAGCATTCCCAATCTATATAGACAAATTAATCCACACAGACAGTTTTATCCATATAGGACTTGATAGAAAACCAACCAAACAACCTCTAAATATTGTGAGAAGGTAAGGAGGGAAGGTTTATATGTGAATCTTTGAAAAAATGCATTTGAAGATGCATATGTGAGCCCATTTGAATAATCTGTAACGTCTGTTCACATATACATCTTCAAATAGATTATTTTTGGATTTAATCAATGATTCACCTATGAAGCTTCTCTTAACCTTCTTTTATTACAACCACAAGGGTTGTAGCGTAGTGGTTGAGGCTCCGGGGGATGTGGTGGAATATCGTATCTGCCCAGGGTTCAATTCCATGCATACACACAGTTGTGGCCGCTAAGTTTATCAGGGCCGATTTCTTGCGGTCACAATTTGCCGGGATTAGTCTGGGCGTAGCCTGGGACACCCTTCCAAAAAAACCTTCTTTTCTTACCTTCTTATTTGAACCGGTCCCAAGAGGAGTATTATGCCCGAAACATCATGGAGGTACAAACGAAATAAAGTCGAAGCTAATTTTGAATGTGGAACACACTAGGCTTGAATTTGTGATGTATGTGGAATATTGAGAATGTAGGTTGAGGGAGTAATTTCTTGACGATGCTAGATTGGGTGATCAATTTGATGATTGAACTAGCATATAGTCATCAAGTTGAATTGTAGCTTTCTTTTCTTAATGATTTATTTGCATTTTAAGTGGCAAATTATAATCTTGTATAGAAGATAAAGATGAAGAATCTTTGGTTGGGAAAAGGAAAATTGTCGGGCAAGAGTGAGCTAGGCATGTGAAAGAATTCTGTAAGGTTTTAGGGTTTTAATTTGAGAGGGGTAGTTTAGTAATTTATCAATTTTGTCTCATCTCCTTACTTTCGTTCCACCTATCTTGTTAGGAAAGAAAAATGCATTCTTGTACCACTCGAGTCGTTTTCTGTCCTAGTCTATCGTCGTTCCAAACATGAGACAACAAGTTTTTCTACTTTCCCGTCCTGTCTTGCGTACCAAACGCACCCTGATTGAAAATAGGTTTAAAAGTTAGACCCAATGTGCTTGTAGAGGTGATCATTCTCAGGTTGCACTTTGCTCTTTAGATATTATAATCTTAATATGTATAAAAATCCTTAAATCCTGTAAGTATCGTTGTACTCAGTTTAGATTGATTCTTTCATTTTTTTAAAGATTATTTTCTTGATATCTCTTGCAGTGAAACCTACCAATATTATGACTTGCCATTCTGCACTCCAGGTTAGCATTTGGACTCAGTGACAAATGGGGATACGACCATCATCGTGTTTTTCGGTTTAGTTTCTTAAAACACATTCATTCAATGTGTTCTTTAAGATTCAAACGATTTTAGTTAGCCTCGTTGTCACAATCTCGAAGTTTCTCTACAAAATGTTAACATAAGCACAAAAGAAAAAGGAAACAAGAAGAAGCCAATAAAGTGGGTAGAAGTGGGGGTATGCTTCTAAAACAAAACTTGGGCTAAGTTGGCAATTACACAAATTTCGAACATTTATCCGTTTACAGAAACAAACAAACAGTCTTATTAATTCTACGTTCAGACTTTAGCACCACCACCTCAGAGTTCAAAGTTCAACACTTTTTTAAAAACAAACAACACATAAAACATTATCAATCTTGAATATCAAGTGTAACATCCTTGGTTTATCCACACATGGACTCACGGTTTTAAAACGCCCCCATCAGGGAGCCTAGCGTCCTCATTGGCACACTAGTCTGTTCCCGGCTTCGATACCATTACATCCCCGGCCAACTGTACCAAATATTTTTATCCACGCCTGGACTCACGGTTTTAGAACGCGTCACATAGAGGAGGTATCTGGTCCCTTAATGCATTTGGTACCACTGGACATGACAGAATAGGGATCACTGTTCCACGTTTGTTTGGCCTTTTTTGTGGAACAGACTGGAACAAAGTGGAACAACCTTGTTTCTCCCCCACACCATGGAACAAGGTGGAACAAACTTATATTTACCAATATAACCTCAAAATAGAACATAATTCTCTTCTAAAACATCAAATATGCTTCCCTCTTTATATTTTATTCATTTTTTAAATTTTATTTATTGTAATTTATGCTTGACGAAAAATGTCTCATTATATATTTTGTTATAAAAAACACTTATTTTATTATAATTTAATAAATTACATATATTAATCAAAATATATAAACCACTCATTAGGGTAAATTGGTCATTTTATCTGCTTTGTCCTATAAAACGATGAACAAGTTGTCCTGTTCTATTCTGTCCTATCCTATCTGGATACCAAACGCACCCTAAAAGACAACATTTGTTCTATTATCAATCTTAAACCCGTAACGCTTTAATTATCTTGCAGGTGAAGTGATCCCGAAGAAGGGAACATTGGGGGAAGTCTTAAACGGGGTTAGATTGACCAATACTTTATACAACTTAAAGTTTCGCGAAGATAAAGTTGACGAAATTCTGTGCGATAAGAAACTTAAAAGAGATGACGTAAAAAAGTTCAGAAATGCTATCGGTAACGACTTCTATTTCCAGATGTACTATGACGATCTTCCATTGTGGGGATTCACAGGAAAAATGGAAGATGAGAGTTGGACAGGTGACGGAAAGGGACCCAAATATTATGTTTTCAAACACGTTCAGTTTGACGCTCTCTATAACGACGACAGAGTCATAGAAATACGTGCGTTTAGCGATCCAAATCATGCGGTAAATATCACAGACGAAACTGAGATCAACATTAAGTTTACTTATTCGGTTTCTTGGAATGCAACTTCGGATGAGTTCAAGAACCGGATGAACAAGTATTCGCGGGCTTCGTTGTTGCCCACACAACGGCAAATCCATTGGTTTTCTTTCGTTAACGGTGTGGTCATCATCGTGCTCCTTATCGGACTGCTTACGATGCTGTTTATGCGTCATCTGAAGAACGATTTAAGAAAGTAATGTGTTGGTTTTCTACTGCTTCCCACAAGTGAACTCTGAGATCGCTTTGATTCTTTTTTTTTTAAATTTATTGGTTTTCGATTGCAGGCATAATGGAGACGAAGAACAAGATAAGGAAGTGGGTTGGAAGTATGTTCATAGCGATGTATTCAGATGCCCGCCACGAATGGCGTTGTTTTGCGCTGTTTTGGGCACCGGGACACAATTGTTGATCATGTAAGCCACTTCGAATTCAACTTCATGAATTGGATTTTCGAGTTCGGTTTTTGTATGACGATGTTTGTGTTTTCTGCAGCGTTTGCTTGTTGTTCGTTTTGGCATTTTTCGGGGTCTTATATCCTTATAGTCGTGGGATAATCTCGACTTCTCTTGTGGTGTTCTTTATTCTTACAGCCCCTGTAGCGGGATACAGTGCTGCTTCGTTTTTTGGCAAATTTTCCGAGACTGGATGGGTAAGTTCTTTTTAGTAAGGGGTCGATTACCGACACAAATTGGGTAAGCGCTAACCGGGTAAAAGTGCAGTCAGGGTATTAATCTTGTCTACGTACCAAACGCTACCTTAATTTTGAAATCTCGAAATTTGAGAAACTGTTGTAGTTGATGTAATTTTCTTGGGAGATAATAACTTTTTGCTTCTCCATTTTGGAAAAATTATAGAGAATCTGTTCGAGATGCTCTGAGCATACAAGTTGCTCCACGTCTCGCCTTTACCTCAAAAGAGTATGCAGCGATCTTTTTTACATTTCTTTGCTTTAATCATGCTAAATATTAGACCCTTTGCAGGAAAGATGTGTTCTTTTATCCGGGATTCTCTTCGTTGGACCACTTTCCGTTATTGTGCTTCTTCTTAATACAATCGCCATATCGATTGGGGCTACTACCGCACTTCCGTTTGGCACTTTAGTCGTGATCGTACTTGCATACACTATAGTTGCCGTTCCGCTTCTTGCATTTGGTGGGGTAATGGGATATCGTTTTAGATCCAAGTTTCAAGCACCTTCGGCTACGAAGATATCCCCAAGGGAGATTCCGCTGCTGGCATGGCACAGAAAGATTCCTGGTCAAATGTTCATCGCGGGTCTTTTACCGTTCAGCGCTATTGTTCTCGAGTTGCATAATTTGTATGCAACGATTTGGAGCTATAAAATCTTGACTCTCCCTGGCATCCTGTTTATAACGCTCGTCCTTCTCGTCATAATTACGTCGTTCTTGAGCGTCGGGTTGACGTACATCCAGCTGACCCTAGAAGATCATCGGTGGTGGTGGAGGTACGTTATTGTATTTCCCTCAATTCTGAATTATCGAGCTGATATTTACTTACGTGGTCAAAGTAGTTCATCGCAACCAATATTGGTATTATAGAACGGCTTTAGGCTATACTTAGCAAACTAACTTATAAGCTATGTTTGGCTAATAAGCTAGCTTATTGGCTGAAGAGATAGTTGTTGGCTAATAAGCTAACTGTTAGCGGGTAATCTAGCTAATAAACTAGTCATGTTTGGTAAAAAGTAAAAACTAGCTGACAAGTTAGATGACAACTTAAAAGTAACCAAAAAGGATATGCTGAAAAATTAATTAGAAAAATATGAGGGGTATAATTGGAAAAAAAAAGTAGAAAAAGCCTTGGAGTTTATCGCTAACCAAAAGGGGATTTTCAACAAGCTATAAAAAAGCAAGGTTATGGTTGCCAAAGGCTTAGGTGCCGTTTGTTTTTTAAAAGGTCTAAAGTCTGAAGTCTTATTTTAGATATGCTTAATAAGAGGTGGTGTGTAAAAAGGTCTGAACGATTCAGACTTAAGAGTCATTAAGAGGGTTTTTTCAAAAAACAAACAACCCCTTAATGGTAACATTCCTCTATGGTACTATTCCCTGGCGAAGAGGTTAGGTTGGTGGTCCGGTCCAATCTGAAAATAGTCAACCGCTAACATATTTTGGTGGTCCGGTCCAATCTGAAAATAGTCAACCGCTAACATATTTTTGAGCGATTTGAACCGAACTGACCGCCAAAATTATATTTAGTTTTCATGTTGTATGCTCAACAATTATGGCCCAATTAAAAAAAGTATATATAAGACATTAAGTTACTAGTTTTCACTTTTCAATGTTCGTGTTCCACACATTGGCAAAATTACAAAATCCGCCAAAAATCAAAATCTAAAATTTCAAATCATCTTTCGACTTGCTAAATGTTTGTCCAAAATTCCAACTATTGTTGGTGGACTTCCTTCAACTTTTTTTTCAACTTGCTCAAGGTTTTTTTAATTTTGAAGATAGATATTTCTTATATAATTATGTATAGTATTATTTCTATAATGTTATGTTGGTGGAAATTTCATTTTAAAGATATATTTTATGCTTCTTTTAGTTTAAAGCCCATAATAGGCCTAGACCGCCCAAACCGGCAGACCAAACGGCCTTTTTGTGGTCCTGTCTGACCGATTTGGTCACTTGCTGCCAAACCGCTCGGTTTGGAAAAATTGTAAACCGCCATTGCGGTTTGATTTGTGGTTTCAGTTTCATGGGTTAAACCGCCCAAACCGAGCTACGAACACCCCTCTGTGGACAGGGTAAGTGCCGACTGAAACACCGACCAAATCACAAAGCAACCTCTTCCGGTTGAGCATATTTGTGGGTCAAAGTGTGTTGGTAAACAGCATGTAAGAGGAGGTCAATAAGTAGTAAACAGTCCCTTAATTCGTATTCTAGTTTTTGGAAAGTATTAAATGCGTGTTGCTGCTATCTTTTGGAAATGGTTATCCCTTGATGTTGAATCGATGAATTGGGTTTGTGAAACAGATGCGTGTGGCGTGGGGGTTCGGTCGCCATCTTTATGTTCGGGTATTGTATCTACTACTACTATTCAAGATCAAACATGACGGGGTTGATGCAATCATCGTTCTATTTCGGCTATAATTTTCTAATTTGCTATGCGTTCTTCCTGATGCTTGCTACAATCAGTTTTCGTTCATCTTGGATCTTTGTGCAACGTATCTACGATGCCGTGAAAAGTGAATGAATGAACTTCATCCAAACGGCCTCTATATCTACCACACTATCCAATCGTTTTTTATATGATCTTCCCTTAGATTTTGTGAAAGTTAGGCCATGGGATGTTACATATAAAGATATACCTTACATGTATGGGGTTATAATCTAAGAAAATGAGGACTTGGATTAGATTTTAGTTGAAAACCAGTGGGTTGATTTTCATTTGATTATCCTTTTATGTTGGTTTTGAGTTTTGGCTCTCTCTTAATATGGTATGATGATCAAAGACCAATTAGAACTAAGATCTTAGGTCCAGTTTGGTTTGCGGGATTTAGAAGGATTTGAGATTGTATTTCATTCTGATTTTTCTCGTGTTTAGTTTGAAAGATTTTTTGGATTTGAAATCCCACAAACATAGAATTTTGAAATCCCAAAAGGTTGGTCACGGGATTTTGTATGTAATAGTGTTTTAAAATACGTTAAAAACATTTGTTTTGTAATAATCAAATATTAAAAAAAATTATGTTTAGAATTTGTTTTTTATAAATTATTTATAAAAAAATGAAATTCAGTTTCATTATCCTATATAAATTAATTACACCAAAGGTTCTAAATCTTTCTGAATCCAACTCCAAATCCTTTCACAAAATCCAAATTCCATCAAGCCAAACTGCCTCTTGTTGAACGAGTGAAAGAATATGCTTGAACCATTTGCTATGATCAAACTCAAGACATTTTTTATAATTTAAAGTTATTGACGTTTATATTTTAAACGAATAAATTCTTAGACGTTTGTTTTATATGAAACTATAAATAAATCCTTACACTTGTATAATCGAAAGGGATATACCATCTCTTTCTTGATGTATCAAAAGATTAGTAGCAAAATATAATCAACCAATAAAATGAAAGGAATATATCATTTCTATTAGCCATTATTTATTTTCATATTCAAAGACAATCACAAAGAAACTACTTTTAAATTCATATTTGTCATTGGTTCATTATACTTTGCTACTGATATCTTGATACATCTTTTGTTTTATAAGCGGAATGATTTATTCATTCAAAACAAATGTTTACGGACTTGAAAAAATCATGCACGAGAAATCAAGTTTCCCAATTCCAACTTTTGGTTTTGGCCCACAAAATCATTCAGAAAAAAAATGCAACAATTTGGCAAACAATCTTTGACATAAAACAAAACAAGTGTTTATGCAAAGTAGATGAATCTAAGTAATGCTTATTAAAAAAGATCCATAAGGTTTGTCCCTGTCCCTGTCCCTTCTAAGATCTCGTAAAGGTGGCAAAACAATCATAGAAGTTGCTAAATATTTCCCATATCATTCATTCATCAGTCGGTCTCTGTCCCAGAACTGGAATGTCCTCGTATCGCTTCTGCATAACGACAACAATTTATGTTAGAAAAAGATCTGAAATGTAGAGCGGGTACGACAACAGAACGACTACGTAAGACTTCAATAGAGCAATCTTCACTTCAAAGGCCAAATCTTGTCTTTTTTGCTTTTAAAACCCGAACTTGAAGGAGTAAAAACAATGAACATCATGGCTCCTAATTACAGTTGAGAGTTTATCCCAATTTTGGAAAAGACAAGATTTCTCTTGCCAAAACTCTTGAGATGCAGAAAACAATAAGCACATAGGAGTGCTACTGATACAAGAAATGGAAGGAATGGACATTCCATGTAGAGATGCACAAAAAGCCCGAAGCCCAACCCGAATAAGCCTGGGCCCAGCAAGCCAGAAGTCCAGACCTAGGCCACACCTAAAAGTCCGATCGGCCCAAGTTTTTTTTTTCCTTCAGAGGACAGGAAAAGCCTGGTCTTAAAAAGTCCGATCAGGCCTATTTTCACACCAAGGATGCTAGACCATGAATTGGAAGCAATATGGAAGTGGGGAAAGATGAAAAACACAAACATAATAAAAGAAAAAGACAAAGTGACAATTCAGAAGCGAGTTGCCGATGGAAGGCTATAATTGATAATGGCTCAAGTTCTGAAACCATAACTGAGTTGTAAATTGTATCTGATTAGCATGATGCATATCGCAGGTGAGAGAAATTCCAGAACTCATAAAATCCTTATGATCATTAAAAATTCCAACTCATTGGTTATGGAGTAAATTCTGATGACTCTATGTCAACTGTAGCTCTTTTATTATCAGGTTGAATTGATGCTGATGCAGCAGCATTAATTATACATGTTATACGCATACACATGGATATAGACATAGATATGCATACATACATGCATGTATATATAAATAATTAAATATACATAACTACGTATATGTGGATGTGGATGTGTAAGGTGCCGTTTGTTTTTTAAAAGGTCTAAAGTCTGAAATCTTATTTTAGTTATGATCAATAAGAGGTGGTGTGTAAAAAAGTCTGAACGATTCAGACTTAAGAGCCATTAAGAGGTTTTTTAGAAAAAACAAACAACCCCTAAGTGTATGTATACATGTCTATATGTTTGTGTATAAGTTTCTCGTATGTTTCCTTCGAGATATTCCAGGAGCCTAAGAACTTGAGCCCAGTTTCATGCTTAGAGACCATGAAAACAATACAGTATTTATTGTGACTGTGGATTAGATTATAATAAATAATAATAATAATAATATGCAAGCCAGTCCAAGAAATTATACAAGTAGTTATCCATTAGCATTTTCTTGTTTATCAGTATGATTTGTGCAAATATGCATGACTCTGAACAGTACTTTACTCCTAGCTAGCAGACTCACAATTCAAGCTAAAGCGATGAAAACCAAAAACCCATATTGCATCTGCGTGTTATACGATGAATAATGTGATTTCTGGGCACCTAGATCCAAGTGTAATAAACTATATTAACCTATTTAAGGGTACCCAACTTACGTGTGAATGTTGGAATGTTGATAGTAACCCAACTTACGTGTAAATGTTGGAATGTTGATAGTAACCCAACTTATGTGTAAATGTTGGAATGTTGATAGTAACCTAAAGCATCTTGACATTAGTAATAAGCTGTGAGGCATCGATACCTAGAGATCTACTTAAGTTATACAAGAATCATATAACCTGCAACGTATATCTACAATTGAGTTACACTGCTTCCATAAACAAAGCTAAACTGATGTACAAGTCCGTTGTTTTCTAAATATATTTGTGGTGGATGGATGTGGAATTTGGCCAATCATTGATCAAAACCAACAGAAATCACACAAATCACACATGCATCATCCAAGTTAGTGCTAAAACATTACCCCAATATTGTTATTCTCCCAGAGCTTATGAACTCCGTAGTCCACTGCCTGAAACATGTAAATCCACATATCAGTCAACTGTATCAGATATGGAATGGACTAATACAAACAACCTGAAATAAGAAATTGTACAAACAACTAGAACATGTAATTGAACCAAAAACCAACACGCAAAGAACGCATTCAAAACCCCACAAATCTATTCCGAAGGTGAGTCTATTTCCCCTACAGTGTTTGTTTCCACCCTTCATTGATATAAAAATCCACGATACGAGCCTCAAAGCTGAACAATAACAACAGCAACCCTTATTTGCCCATAAATAAACAAGTTTTATATTCTATACAGAGCATCAAGATCCTATTTCTGTAGTTTCTCATTTCCTAATCGTCTGATACAAACTTATATATAAGTCTACGCTTTTTCATCAAAAAAATTATCAGAATCGCCATATTACCAATAGTAGGAATGCATCCAATAAATTTTCTTAAAGTTCACAAATAGATAACTCATGAATTCCTGTAAAAGAAATCTATCTTAACGCAACACTCTAAGATGTTCAATGACGAAATTATTGTGCAGAATAGATTAACAGTAATTTATAAAAACTTACAAATCAAGGCCATACTCTATCCCCTTGATTTTATAAACTTTTAGAGAGAATATCACAATTTGAGACGGAGAGAGTATAATTCTATAGATCTCGAAAGGAACGATGAACACGCTATCAAAACAAATCAGATCTATGATTCAATTGTTATCAATAATAATCAGCCGTGTGAATATTTGAATAATCAGACCTAATAACCTGACTAATAAGAATGAAAGAGATAAAACTAGGGCATATGTATATGTATCAATTACATAAAAGGGGGGATCGAAACCCTAACCCGTTCACCGAGGAAAGCGCCGGCGATGACGAAAGTGACGTAGACGGAGTTACGGCGCATAAGGACTTTGTATAGTCCTTCGAAAAGTCCTCCGGTTCTGCGAGCTGCCGGATTCATAGCGATGGTGTTCTCCTTCTCTGACGCTTGTTGACGATATTGGGGGTAGAAATGCGGCTTGGTTTCGATCGGTGTGACGACGGTTCTCGTTGCTCTATTTTGTTGGAGTCGTTTACGCGGTCAAAAGGGGATTGTTTATAACTTTTTGTGTTTTTGCCACAAACTAAATGATAAGCTAGTTGTTAACTTATAAATTAGTTTTTTAATACGTTATTATGAATAGTTTTTAATAAATTAGTTTATAAATTAGTTTATAGTCATTCAAACATATACCCAAAAAGTTAGCTTACAAGTTAACTTTTTTTTTTGCCAAACAATGCCTTAATACTACGGGTTGGGTTTAGCCGAAAAGTTGAGGTTAACGTGAAAAAAATACTTATCAACTGTGTAACACCCCGAAATTTATAATATCGTTATAATAGTTATCATATTAACTTACCGTGTTTTGGGGATTTATCGTTAAATAATGAATTGATCTGTTATGGGCATCGTGGGCTGAAAGTTGACAAAACTGATTAAATTGGATTTCGGTACAGTGCTCGCGACTGTGCCCGCGATAGTGACAGGGTGTCACAATCGTGGGGCACAATCGCCCCGTTTGTACCGTGAGTCGTGTGGTCCGCGCAACTATGCCCGGCGACTATGCCAAGGGCATAGTCGCATGTCACTATCGCTTGCGGGGGCTGAGAGGATGTTAAGTCCGAACTTTCACCCATTTCCCTCATTTCTCATTTTCTAATCCCTTCCCATTCTCTCCCAAATCATTTCCTCTTTTCCCCCACAAACCCTAACCCATTTTGAGGGTTCCTATTTAAACCACATGATTTTCATCATCTAACTAGTTGGAATCAAGAACCCCAAAATATCTTCATCTCCATCTTCCTCACCAAGCTCTTTGGGGTTTTAACCAACCTTTGCATCATTTGAAGATTTGGAAGCTTATGGTTTGCTTTGGTGACCTTCATGGGTTTTGGTTGGTGGTTTGGAGTCGTAGTTAAGGTAACTTCTTGTTCTCTTCATTTATGGAAAATTAGGGTTTGGACCAAAATGAAGATTTTGGGGTAATATGTTTGGGGAATGTTTCTATATGGTTGGATATGTTTATTTATGGTTGAAATTTATGGATCTAGGTTTTTGGAGGTTTTGGCTTGGAGGATTCAAGTTTCGTCAAGAAAGCTCAAAGTGTGGCAAAATCTAGATTTAGCCTAAATCTAGCAAGGTGAGTTCAAGTTGATTTGTGAAAACGTTGTACATGCCAAAATGTTTATTTAAAGCATTTATGTGTTTTACATGAAATTATCAATTGTTGAGTTGTTTGATAACTTTTGATTATTGGAAGTGTTTAGCTTATTAAACCTTGTAAAACACCACATTTGGGATTTTGGGATATTTTGGTAAATGTGTCACAAAGGAATGTGACTTGGTGATTTATTGCATAAATGGGTATTTGGTTAAAAATGCACTTTTAAGTGTTTCTCGTGTTTTATGCATCATTCATGAAATGAGATACTTTGAAAAGTACGAAGGTGTAATTCCTTTGGTTTTGGGTCGATCCCGACCTTGGGAACGCTTTAGAAAATGATAATCCTTTTTGGGTTTTGGGCCAAAGGCCAATTGTGATTTGAGAAACAAAGTTTTGGGAAAGATGTATTTTGGTTTATGTAACCACTTTGGCTCTCGTATTTTAGCCGAACGTACATTATGCCTTTTGGGGCTTGGTTTGCACTCAAATGAGTCTTTGGAACATTTGTTCAGTTTTGGTAGCTTGTTAAGGAGCCTTGTCGTATGGTGTACCTAGTTGCATCTCATTTGTGAGTTACGTGTATTGGATGCGTTAGTTCATCCGTTGGAGTCATGTAACGTGTTAGGTTATAATGCAATGGATCCATAGGCATAGAGGTTGGTTTTTATCGTGTAAATGGGATAAGATTCCTGTGTTTTAATCTGGAAATAGGCGTTGATGATACGGTGTAAGTCCTACATAATCAAGTGTGTCAAGGATGGAGAGATCCCAAGGTAAAGATCTGGATATGATTGAACTTGGTGATTCTTTGGAACTAAAGACTTGGATAGAGTTGATATTCAAATGACTAAAGACCCAGAGAGGGTTGATGTCTATTATGACTAAAGACCCAGAGAGGGTTGATGTCTATTATGACTAAAGACCTAGAGAGGGTTGATGTCTATCATGACTAAAGACCTGGATAGGGTTGATGTATGTCGTGACTAAAGACCTGGATAGGGTTGATGTCTACCGTGACTAAAGACCTGGATAGGGTTGATGTCTACCGTGACTAAAGACCTAGATAGGGTTGATGTCAATAGTTGTTTATCCTTGAAGATACACTTATAACATACATCTGTGGCTTAACTTTGTGTACCCGCCACATTCAATGGAATCGGGTCTTCCCCGTCACCGAAAGGTGTTGTTTTGGGTACTGAGTCTTGTGTCCATGTTTTCGGTGACATATTGTATACGAGATTTATTAACCATGATTTATGGGTTGAGTGTTATGCCCCACCCGTGATTTGGGTGTTTTGGGATGTGAAGTATTATTCACGGTATCACAATTGGGAGTCGATTTATATTCACGTTTTGAGTGAGTTTTGGATCACATCGTTTTATAAAGAATGGTTGTTTTGGAACGTTGTCTTTAATGGTGCAAATTGTGAAAAACGAGTCGTCTCTATTTCTAAAGTAAATTAGTTTGAAAGATCTTGATTTGAACTGATTTCCTTTCTTTTAAAGATATATCTATTCATGTTAAAACTCTTGAATTCACTAGGCGTTAGCATAACCTTTTATTTGTCGGCATGTGCATCAGGTTTCAATTGGGGTTGGTCCTAGCGGTGATATGAAGAGATGAGCATTAGCTTGCGTGAGAGTGAGTAGTTTGGCGAAGTCTTCCGCAGTTTGGAGATAGCGACACTTATTGGGTTTTAGTAACACATGTCCTTATTATAGACTGTAGGTATAGAATGAATGTATGTATGGAGGTTAAATCTTAAAGTGTGGTTGTAGATGAATCATTTATTGATGTATTTAGAAATTTTGTAATTAGTTGCTATTTCCAGAATTGAGGGTGTTACAAGTTGGTATCAGAGCATAAGTTTGAGAGAATTAGGTGTTGATTTTGGATACCTAGACTCAAACTAGCGTTGTTTAAGTGGTTGAGAGAGAGAATTGCACCATTGGGTACCTTAAGCTAGGATATTCGGGGGTTGATTGGGTCGCTAGAAACGGGAAATTGTCGAGGATAGCAAGGACGACCATGTACGGTACGTTCATAATGACACCTGGCCAGTGTCATGGTGAATCTACATGTTACATGTGTATACTTGTACTACCTTGATGGGATGACCTTTGGGGTAGTAAGGAAGTTTCTAAGCGAGAGGTCTAAGGAAGAGTCGATGTTTATGGCATCGTCACTTTGGAAAGATAGTTAAGCGCGATGAATGCATTAAGTTGACCATCTTGGGTCAGAGTTATTGGTTGGAGTAGAACTATCAGTTTGACAGACCGATTCTGTTTCAAGGAAAATTGTAAGTTAACCAATTAGTGGGGTTGTTGCTCTAAGATGTTGGATGCATCCGAATGACGATAGTATGTCGGGAAAATGGAGGAGTGTAGCCCTAAGATGCTGAGTGCCGACCGAAATTCATGCACGAAATTTATTTAAAAATAATAATAATAATAATAATAAGTTTTCATCAATTATTTCTCATGTTTTCGAAGCATAAATTGTGTTCTACTGTGAAGTTTTGACAAAACATTAGCACTCATCAGATTTTAAACCGTGAACTTAAGCATACATGGAAATTGTTTTGTTGCATGTGATTGCAATTTATATTGAAAATCTCTCCGTCCCTGTTTTGTGTTTAACGCTATTTTGGACATCTTAAGATCCGTGTTTTAATGTCATATGAGGCATTGGGCAAGTAACTGTAGAATTTTTAACCTTGACGTTGGATCTCCTCCACATATGTTAAGGTTTTAAAGGAAGAGTTGTTCCCATGTTTTTAAGTCTTCTGAACTTCCTTGGGAATTTTGGGTCCGTACGAGCCGCGTTGAATTTTATGGAATATTGTTTTGCGACATTTTGGGTGCGTGAGTGTACTTCAAAATACGTGTGTTTTATTTTGTTCAGTGTAAATTTACGAGCTTTTTGGGCGTCGTGTCTTAGGAAAGTTTTGTTGAAATGGGTCACTTTATCGTACGGGGTGGTTTTAGAATTCTGACATTTTTAGACGTGTTGACGTTTATGCGTTTATGTTGGGAAATGAAAGTTTTGACACCGCTTGATTTTAGCGTTAATGAGTTTTATGAAAATTTCGTTGGTTTTATGGTGTCTTATCGTACGACATTTTGCGTCGCGTAAGCAAATTCTGGGTACGTGTACATATGCATCTTGGGTGCGTTTATTGATGAATTTTGTTAATAGATGTCGTCCCTCATGTTGTTTGGGGGAGGTTTCATTATTATGTGAATTATCTTCGGGCTTTATACAAATGTCAATATTTGTATACTATTGACATTGGATTAAATTATGATGTTGGTGTGAGTAAATGTATAAAAGGTTTATGTTGTTTCAGATAGAACTGTTTATTTAAACGTGTTCCAATTGTAAACTTTGCTGTCATAAGTTTCCGCACGCATGAAATGAATTTTCGGTTTGCATGTCGTTGTAGTTACCGCCTTGGGTAAGTGTGTTTTATCTGTGTGGCCATTTACGTTCCTATCATGTAGTTAAATTTGGGGGAAATAAACGGATGTATATGGGTCTTGTTGGAAATTTTACCTTCTGATGTTTTGCGTTTTTAAGGAAATATTTTAAAATTGAAGTCGTGAAATTCTTCCTTTGAGAGTTGTACAAACTTTTGTTGCACGTGCGTTGGTGCAGAAAATTACTTTCGCAGTTATGGTATATTTTGATTTATGTTAGGCCATGGTGGTCCATTTAAACTTTGCTACGCATCTTTTATTTCTGCCCATGTTAACGTATGTATTGATCAAAGGAGTTTTGAAAATGGTTTCATATGCGTAGTGTTGGCAATCAATTTTGAAACCTACCGAATAAACGGTAGTGTATTATGTTTACCACACGATTGATCGTTATAGGACTTGTGTATTTGAAAGTTTTATAAAAATTTAAGTTGGCATATTAGTTGAAAACCTTGAACTCATTAGGCTTATAGATGTAAACCCCATCGTGGAATGAGTTGTAGTTAAAGGACTAAAGGAGCCTTGGGAATTGAAGCGTCGGATGATCCGGCTCGTGGTTAGCCTTGGATTTTGGGTTTCAGTTTTGGATTTGTGTATGTATGAATAATTGAGGTATCAGACTTATAGGTTACCCCTATTTATAAGCGGTCGATCTTTCCTTCGATAAATCCTTAGGTTGAGCCTTATGCGTTTGTGTCAGTGCGGTTGGTTTTGAACTGATGGAATGTTTCTGTCAACATGTTAAGTGTTGGTGACGTATTACCTTCGCGGGTACTTAAGTATATTGAGGACATTATGGTTTGGTCGTAAAGAGATGTGATCGGAATTCTCATTTCCATATTAGGTGTCAACTTCTAACCTTTGAGGATCGGCTTAGTACGAGCCGATCTGTCCTTTTGAGATCAGTATTCCTTGGAATGTTGGATGTATTTTCGGTGGATTAGGAGAGGTGTTAGCCTCTCGGTGGTGGGATTTAAAGGAAGTTAGGTATTGATATCTAATAGTCAATCTGTATGGTCTTCATGTGGTAAATTTTGGAAGTTCTTGGGGTTGACGTTGGGTCCTTGGGTTACATATCCGGGATCAGGTCGAATTGGGATGATCCAGTCAGTGGGAAGTTGAAGTTTTAAATCCCCTCGAGGTAGTACGTGGCGTCTAAGGTTGGGAGGTAACCGAGATCTTCTAGTAGGAAAATGACTTGATAAGGACTCGACGTTCATCTAAAATTCGGAGAGGCAAATTGAACCTTGAGATTGTGGGTGTGGCAACTTGTTATGAGGAACACAGTGACAACCTCAACCGGGGTGTAATCGGGTACATATATGAGGTAAGTTTCCGTGAAGGCTTTTCTTTTGATTAGAGAATCAATTGATCTCGCTAAGTGCGATGATGGGTGTCGGATGGTGCCAGATTTCGAGGACGAAATCTCTTTTAAGGTTGGGAGGATTGTAACACCCCGAAATTTATAATATCCTTATGGTAGTTATCATATTAACTTACCATGTTTTGGGGATTTATCGTTAAATAATGAATTGCTCTGTTCTGGGCATCGTGGGTTGAAAGTTGACAAAACTGATTAAATTGGATTTCGGTACAGTGCTCGCGACTGTGCCCGCGATAGTGACAGGGTGTCACAATCGCGGGGCACAATCGCCCCGTTTGTACCATGAGTCGTGTGGTCCGCGCGACTATGTCCGGCGACTATGCCAAGGGCATAGTCGCATGTCACTATCGCCTGCGGGGGTTGAGAGGATGTTAAGTCCGAACTTTCACCCAATTCCCTCATTTCTCATTTTCTAATCCCTTCCCATTCTCTCCCAAATCATTTCCTCTCTTCCCCGCAAACCCTAACCCATTTTGAGGGTTCCTCCTTAAACCACATGATTTTCATCATCTAACTAGTTGGAATCAAGAACCCCAAAATATCTTCATCTCCATCTTCCTCACCAAGCTCTTTGGGGTTTTATCCAACCTTTGCATCATTTGAAGATTTGGAAGCTTATGGTTTGTTTTGGTGACCTACATGGGTTTTGGTTGGTGGTTTGGAATCGTAGTTAAGGTAACTTCTTGTTATCTTCATTTATGGAAAATTAGGGTTTGCACCAAAATGGAGATTTTGGGGTAATATGTTTGGGGAATGTTTCTATATGGTTGGATATGTTTATTTATGGTTGAAATTTATGGATCTAGGTTTTTGGAGGTTTTGGCTTGGAGGATTCAAGTTTCGTCAAGAAAGCTCAAAGTGTGGCAAAATCTAGATTTAGCCTAAATCTAGCAAGGTGAGTTCAAGTTAATTTGTGAAAACGTTGTACATGCCAAAATGTTTATTTAAAGCATTTATGTGTTTTACATGAAATTATCAATTGTTGAGTTGTTTGATAACTTTTGATTATTGGAAGTGTTTAGCTTATTAAACCTTGTAAAACACCACATTTGGGATTTTGGGATATTTTGGTAAATGTGTCACAAAGGAATGTGACTTGGTGATTTATTGCATAAATGGGTATTTGGTTAAAAATGCACTTTTAAGTGTTTCTCGTGTTTTATGCATCATTCATGAAATGAGATACTTTGAAAAGTACGAAGGTGTGAGTCCTTTGGTTTTGGGTCGATCCCGACCTTGGGAACGCTTTAGAAAATGATAATCCTTTTTGGGTTTCGGGCCAAAGGCCAATTGTGATTTGAGAAACAAAGTTTCGGGAAAGATGTATTTTGGTTTATGTAACCACTTTGGCTCTCGTATTTTAGCCGAACGTACATTATGCCTTTTGGGGCTTGGTTTGCACTCAAATGAGTCTTTGGAACATTTGTTCAGTTTTGGTAGCTTGTTAAGGAGCCTTGTCGTATGGTGTACCTAGTTGCATCTCATTTGTGAGTTACGTGTATTGGATGCGTTAGTTCATCCGTTGGAGTCATGTAACGTGTTAGGTTGTAATGCAATGGATCCATAGGCATAGAGGTTGGTTTTTATCGTGTAAATGGGATAAGATTCCTGTGTTTTAATCTGGAAATAGGCGTTGATGATACGATGTAAGTCCTACATAATCAAGTGTGTCAAGGATGGAGAGATCCCAATGTAAATATCTGGATATGATTGAACTTGGTGATTCTTTGGAACTAAAGACTTGGATAGAGTTGATGTTCAAATGACTAAAGACCCAGAGAGGGTTGATGTCTATTATGACTAGAGACCCAGAGAGGGTTGATGTCTATCATGACTAAAGACCTGGATAGGGTTGATGTATGTCGTGACTAAAGACCTGGATAGGGTTGATGTCTACCGTGACTAAAGACCTGGATAGGGTTGATGTCTACCGTGACTAAAGACATAGATAGGGTTGATGTCAATAGTTTTTTATCCTTGAAGATACACTTAGAACATACATTTGTGGCTTAACTTTGTGTACCCGCCACATTCAATGGAATCGGGTCTTCCCCGTCACCGAAAGGTGTTGTTTTGGGTACTGAGTCTTGTGTCCATGTTTTCGGTGACATATTGTATACGAGATTTATTAACCATGATTTATGGGTTGAGTGTTATGCCCCACCCGTGTTTTGGGTGTTTTGGGATGTGAAGTGTTATTCACGGTATCACATTTGGGAGTCGGTTTATATTCACGTTTTGAGTGAGTTTTGGATCACATCGTGTTATAAAGAATGGTTGTTTTGGAACGTTGTCTTTAATGGTGCAAACTGTGGAAAACGAGTCGTCTCTATTTCTAAAGTAAATTAGTTTGAAAGATCTTGATTTGAACTGATTTCCTTTCTTTTAAAGATATATCTATTCATGTTAAAACTCTTGAATTCACTAGGCGTTAGCCTAACCTTTTATTTGTCGGCATGTGCATCAGGTTTCAGTTGGGGTTGGTCCTAGCGTTGCTATGAAGAGATAAGCACTAGCTTGCGTGAGAGTGAGTAGCTTGGCGAAGTCTTCCGCAGTTTGGAGATAGCGACACTTATTGGGTTTTAGTAACACCTGTCCTTATTATAGATTGTAGGTATAGAATGAATGTATGTATGGAGGTTAAATCTTAAATTGTGGTTGTAGATGAATCATTTATTGATGTATTTAAATTTTTTTTAATTAGTTGTTATTTCTAGAATTGAGGGTGTTACAAACCGTTTATTGAGAAACGGATGTAGATTAGAATGAGATGTACCAAATCAATTATCTTCTAAGGTGCAATTCACAGGAGGACGTGAGATTAAAAGTGATCAATGATTCAGATCAATTTCCCATGTTAAACTCTAACTTTTCACAAGAACATTCGCCTTAATACTGTGGATTCATTTTTATTCTCATTTTCATTATTTGTTTGATTCAAACAATTGCTTAGATGGTGTTTGATTCGTTCGAATCTAATTGAATTTGAAGGAATTGGAATTATAATTTCTCTGGATTCTATCAATGAATTACAAATTCTTTCATCCCATCTTTTAAGGAAAAACTATTATACTCTTGTATTTACTTCATCTTATTTCATCCCACTACAATCATTGTCACCACTATCGCCCTCATCGCCACCACCATCACCACCTCCACCGCACTTACCATTGTCGCCTTCGTCGCCTTCACACACCCCCTGTCATTACCATTGTTGCCATCACCACCACTACCATCGATACCAATATCGCCTCAACCCCACCATCAATGTTGTAACATCCCGATTTCGAAAAGCTATC
Source organism: Arctium lappa (assembly GCA_023525745.1). Lineage (NCBI taxonomy): Eukaryota > Viridiplantae > Streptophyta > Magnoliopsida > Asterales > Asteraceae > Arctium > Arctium lappa. The sequence continues at coordinate 9,957,082 of CM042056.1, read as the reverse complement.
GTTTCAAGCTAACACATAACTCAGTAATTTAAGGGAAAAATAAGATATTGGATTTTGGACTTGAGTCTTAGATTTTATAGTCTTGATGGATGAAGGATTCAATTACGAGTCCAACGGTTCTTTCCGGATCAAACTCGGAGCTATAACGAAGAAGTTATGGCCAAAACAATATCGAGAAGAAAACCAGGGGAAGCGGGCGACTTATGCCGCGACTTAAGGTTGCGGCACAAGTCGCGAAACCCCCTGGACGAGCTTAAATCGCGATTTTCAGCCCCAAACTTCATTCTTTCATATCTCCTTCATCCCAACTCCGATTTGGGTGATTCAAATTGCTACAGTTTCATTTTTGAGATCTCTTCAAGGATCTAGCAAGAGATTGGAAGTATATTGTAGTATGCTAGAGTATTTTGTGGTGGTAAGCTCCTCATCTCTCCCTATTTATCTTCTTCACCAAAGTTTTCTAGGGTTTCATCCACCCTTTGTTCTCCCATTCATAGATTGGAGGTTTGTAACCATTTTAGTGAACTAGAGGTGTTTTGGTTGGTGGATTCAAGCTTGAGTTAAGATAATCTTCTATTATCTTCATTTATGGAAGTTAGGATTTCGGTATCACTTGAGGTATTCATGTATAAGGTTGGGAAACGATTCTTGTGGTTGATTATGATTATTTATGGTGGAATATGTATATTTATGTTTGGAACCTTTTGGATCTAGGTTTTGAATATTTGGTTTGAAGAACCAAGTTTCTTCAAGGAAAACTCTAAGTGGGTAAAATCTAGATTTAGTCTAAATCTAGCAATGTGAGTTTACTAATCTTTGTTAAAACTAGATACACATCATTATCTTCTACTTGTTGATGTTAATGCATCTCTCAAATGTTCATATTTAATGTTTCAAGTGTTTGGGGGGGTTTACCCATGGATTTATGTATATGAAAATTACCATGTTCTATATGTGTATATCTTGGTATGTTGATGATTCCTTCTTGGAATGCCTTTTTGGCGACCTTATATTCTCACGAAGTATTTGGATGGATATTATGTCATATGTTGGATCTACATGATTAGGATGGTAATAGTGTGTTCTTGGTTGATATCCGAAATTTTGACGGATTGAAACACATCTTGAGACCTCCCAAATGCATTATGTGGACGAACCAAGTCTGTGATTCACTATAGGAATGTAGGTGGGTGACACTTGGAGAATTTCCTAAGCGGTAGTCTCCTATGTACCTAGACCTCCGCCGTCGGGGAATTTCCTAAGCGGTAGTCCCCGGTGCATGTCGGGCCTTTGGGTTGCCAGTGAAAGTGGTTTCAAGGTGCATTGCCTTTTTGGGTGAACCGGATTGGAGATATGGGTCGCTCCCGTTGACTCCATATCTACGTGATTAGTTGTTTAACTGTTGATAAGAACTGTAACTGTTTCTGACATGCTTTTACTTGTTCAACTCACTAGACTTTTTGGCCTAACAATTGTTTGGTGTCGATATGTATCTCAGGTATTAGCGGCGCTGCTCCTAGGCAAGCTTAGATGCTTTGGGCGAGAACTTAGGGTTACAGCACTCGATCTATTTTTTTGAGAAGCCTTGGGTTTATAGATGACACCCCGTTTGTAATCTCTTTTCTAGATGTAGAAATTAGATTAGTTGGTTGTTGTTTATTTAATCCGTTAAATTACGACTGTGATTAAACATGTTTATTTGTATATTTCCCCATTTTTGGGAGGCTCTTGCTATGACAATTTTATACCACTTCTCCTCTTTTGGAATGTTTTTGTTATCTCTATTTTTAGGGTGTTACAAATGTTATATTCAATGAACCAAACATACAAATTCAAATTCTTTTGACATATTACATTCCAATTCTTGTCAACCAAACACATGGTCAAACATAATTAAATTTCATTCCAATTTCTTCGTATTCCAATTCTATTGACATATTTCAACTTCAATAGATTCATTTATGTGAACCAAACGACACGTTAGGATTTTGACTTGATATGGATAGTTTAATAATTTAACATTTTTGACACGTCATTCTTTATTCTTGTTCCAAATGTTTTAGTAAGACAAGAAAATTGTATATTTGCCTCCCTCAGCTTTGTCTTATCCCGGTATAAATGTTGCACCACCGAACGTAGGACAAGAAATTTTTGTCTATTATATCTCATTTTATCTTAGCATACCAAATACACCATCAGTTAATAATTTGTATTCGTATTTTCTTTATTAATAAGATGAAGATTATGTGTCCAATATGTTTAGTCCGCCAGTCTGGACCTCCACAATACCTCCGTATTCGCAAAACTTGGAGTGTAAATATAAAAAAGACATGTTCAATTTCTAGAAATATTAAATTTTGATATATTTTCAAATACACAAACATTCATCTGAATTATTTGTGTTATTCATTGATGTAGATTATCATTTTGATTTCGTTTAAGTGTGTGTAAAAAGACATGCTCAAGTTCTTGCCAAACAGAAGTGTGTACTTGAATGTTATACAAAACAAATTATATTTTACCACTAAATAACGTTATAGTGGATCAATGTGTCTTGAGGTGGATCCCAAAAAAAATAAATCAAGTTGGTGAACCGCTTTACTATCTACGTGTTTGTTTCTCTATTCCATTAACCTTTTGTATTTATGCACTATTGTGTTATGTAAATTAATAAACTCTTAAAACTCAATTTTAGTATGCCAATCAACCTTCCCACCCCAAGGTTTCTCCAGCATGCTTATAAAATTATACTGAAACTTCACAACAAAACATTGTGAAGGTACAAAAAATACCGAACCTTCACATAAAAAACATCGTGAAGGTTACCTTCATAGTATTTTGTTGTGAAGATTTAGTGTTATTTATTTATTCTCACATGTCTCACAAAACATTATGGTCTCACATGATCCCAAGTCATATTGCCTGTATACATAAAGTATTATCACTTACTGTAGTATGTTGCAACAAAACATGTATTTAGGTTGTTTCAACGTTTCTATTGTTTTGAAGTTGTAACACCCATGATTTTGGAAACCCTTAACCCATTCCATCATAACCATATGACCACTATAATGGAGGTTTAGTAAGGTTTTACTTCCCTTTTGTTGTGGAACCATCGGGAATTGAATCGGACGCGAGAAACGGGAGATTTCAGAGGTCCCGCGGGTTGGTGGGCGACCCTAGGTCGTGGCCTAGGGGCGTAAGTCGCTGGAAGTGATGCTGAAGAATCGCGCGGCTTACCCCGCGACTTCCAAGCCACGGGCCAAACCACGGGGACCGACCTGAGGGTTTTAAACTCGATTTTTGGGGATCTAACTTCATTCTATCATAACTTTCTCCTCATAAATCCGATTTTGGTGATTCTTGAACCTAGAGCCTCGTCTTTTAAAGTTTCTCAAGATGAGATAGAAGAGGATTGGTGATCTTGGGTTGATCAAAGGGTTTATGGTCAAGGTAATCCACTAACCTCTTCAACTAAATATTAGGGTTTGATGTTTTTATCATCTTCCTTACACTCTTCATCTTTGGTATGGTTTTGGTAGCTTTGAGGTAAAAGAAACCTTGTGGGAGTGTTGGATCTAATGTCTATAAGAGATTCCTTGAAGATTCCAAGTCTCCATCAAATGAGACTTACATTTGGGGTAAAACCTAGATTTAACCTAAATCTAACACCGTGAGTTCAAGTTGATCTGTGAAAACGGTGTACATGCCAAAAATGTCAATCTTTAAATGTTTATATGTTTTACATGAAATTATTAACTGTTGAGTTATTTGATGAATTTGACTGTTTGAAGTGTCTAACCTTATAAACTTGTAAAATACCCACATTTGGGATTTTTGGCATTTTGATAAATAAATCATATATTTTGGTATCTTAATGATTTATGTCATGGAAGTAGATTTTTTAGTATAAAAGGATTTTATCGTGTGTTTTGGAGAAATGTTTGATGTTGTGTTATGAGACGTTTTGAAAGGATAAATACTATAAACTCACTTGAAAAATGTTTCGTCTTAGTTTAAACTATGTTGGAGTTATCTCCATATTTTGGAGCATGAGTTTTCATAAATGCGAGTTGTTTATGTTCGATTTCATTTTATGATTTTCTTACCATTTGTCTGATTTTAATAGCTCACTGTAGAGTTTTGGTTATGATTTGCATTTATTGTATTTTATTTGAGAATTACATGTTTTGGATGCACTAGTTCATTCATTTGGAGTCATGTTAAATTATAGATTGCAGTATAATGGATCCATATACACGATGTTCTTAATGTTGTTCACCACTTTGGCACAGAATAGGCAACAGGTCACCATGGTAAGTAAGGTGTGAGCCTATATGGTCGGGTAGTGTCCCATGGACAGTAAGGTGTAATTCCATTATGCATAAGTTCCCGTTTTGGAACTCTCAATAATAGACTCAGAGGGGTTGACTTGATGTTTTTTAGCAACAAACTTAGAGGAGTTGAGCTCGATATGTTTAACGAGTATAATCCATACGTTTTGGTTTTCTACATAGCTATGTGACCTACTTTTGTGTTATGTCACGTGTAATGTAATCGGGTCTCCCCCGTCACCGAAAGGTGTTGTTTTGGGTATGGAGTTTTACAACCCATGTTTTCGGTGACGTTTTGAATATGGGTTATTATACATGTTCTAAAGTTTTGAATATTGAACCTTATCCATGTTTTTTGATGTTTTGGATGATAGAGTTTATCCACGTTTTCAATATTTGGTTGTTAAAGTATAAGTTATGTTTTGTCGGAGTTTTGGGTTTTGGACTTCTATTTAAAGGAACGTTTTGTATCGTGATTTTAATCATGAAGATGATGAACGTTGGAAAAGAGATTGCTTTCAGACTTAATGTATTCTATTTTGGGAAATCACGTTTTAAATAACACTCTTAAAGTTTATTGTTTTACATATATATGATAAAAAAAAACCTTGAGCTCATTAGGCGTTAAACATAACCTTTATTTGTCGGCATGTGCATCAGGTTTCAGTTGAGGAATGGTTCTAGCAATACTATGAAGAGATGAGCACTAGTTTTACGCCAGGGTAAGTAGTTTGGTGGAGTCTTCCACATTTTGGAGATAGTAACAGTTATTGGGTTTTTAGTAACATCCGTCCTATTATAGATCGTGTATAAAGACTGAATTGTGTTTATTGAAGTTAAACCTTAGATTGTTGTTGTAGATGAATTAGTTATCGATGTATTTAGAAAATTTTAAATTAGTTGTTATTTTCAGATTTGAGGGTGTTACAGAAGTCGTTTACATTGCATTATAAATCACTCATTTCACTTAATGAGATTGTTGTTGATTTAATGGTGAGTATTTTCTTTTGTGGTGTACATTTCCCCCTGTTTTGGCCCGTATATGGGTCGTATAAGCCATCTATTTGTTGATTATGCTTATGAAATGTGTGAGCAACTTGCTCATTACATTTGTTGTTTTTTAGGATGCGTGTGATTTTATCATACTGAAAATATCATAATTCTTATTGAAATGCAGTAGAGGTGATCATTTGTGGGCTTGGGCGGGCCACGGGCCGGGCCTAACATATATTTCCTGTCCAACGAGCCTAATACAGTAAACCCAAGCCCGTTTTTACGGGCTTGAGAACTTTCCCGTACCCGTCCTATTAACGGGCGGGGCTTGCCAATGGGTTAACGGACCTGAAAATTTACATTTAAAAAAACTTATATAAAATGGTAAGTTTTGTAAAATTATCCAAAATACATAATTTTTTCCAACTAAAAAAAGAGTAAATATAATAATGTACACAACGTAAGAAAAAGATTTTTTCACAAAATATGGAGTATAGACTTTTCCTCTCCAAAGATTATCACCCTCCGAAGTTCGGATTCCTCAACAACAAAATATTAACCACCTAATATTTCAAGATCAAGATCATAAACGTATTATATGACATATCACATATATATTTAGACGGTGGTTGATACATAGTAGAGGGAGTCCAACCAAAAACCATTTTTGAACTTTTTTAATACAATATTAATTATATAAAAAAAATTGGTTATAATTGTATAACAGGCTGGGCGGGCCTGTCCAAAATTCTTTTTTCATAGCCCGAGCCCGCCCGTTAACTTGAACTATCCCGCCCAAGCCCGCCCATATTTTCTAAAATGGTTGTCCAAGACCACTTTTCTAACGGGTTGGGCGGGTCGGGTCTAGCGGGCCTTATCGCCCATGAACAGCTCTAAAATGCAATTACATTTAACACTTCCAATTGTAAGGTGTGATGCAATTTATCAAATCGTTTTATTAGTTTGTGATTTATGCTGCAAATGTTAGCACCTGACCAACTGTCATTCACAAGTGAATATTGTTGTAACAAAATGCATCATTGATAGACATATTTGCAATAAATAAAGTCGAGGGAGGATAGTAGAAAAATGCGACAAAAGGACGAGAACTATTAGGGACGAACATAGGTGGGTATGCGACCAAATTTCATGGAACCGATATCGGAAACGATGAAGGAGCCGAAACCACTTACATCGGTTTTCTATATTCTGGAACCGGTTCCGGGTACACGGTGTCAATTTTTATATATTTTATTTTAACATTTTATACAACAAAAATGTAATTTTAAGTATATTACAAACCACACAGTATCAATTTAAAATAATAAATACAACAAATGATGAAAACTAATCCACTAAAACTAAAAACTAATTATCACATAAAGAGAGAATTACAGTTTTGGTCCAAAAGGTTTCGTACTTTCTTTGAAAGTGGGACCTATACTTCAGTATATCAAATAGTGGTCCCTGAGGTTTGGTATTTGCTTTAAAAGGAGGACCTCCTCACTAACCCCGTTAAAAAAACTCAGTTAGATATAGGGGCAATTTCGTCCAATTGCTTTTTATCCCTCCTTTTGCATTTTTTTTGTTTTCTATATTTTTGTTAAAACCAAAAAATTGTAGGGACTTGTTTTGTAATATATATATATATATATATATATATACAAACAAACAAACAAAACACAGAGAAGCCTAAACCATCTTCACCATTTCCCCCCTGTAAATATATATATATATATATATATATATATATATATATATATATATATATATATATATACATACATACATATATACATACATACAAAAGGAACTTGTAAAATCGAAATCTTCACCATTTCTCCCCCTAAACCATCTTCACCATCCCCCCCCCCCCCATGAAAACTTGTAAAATTGAAATCTTTTCTGTGTGATGATATTTCCCTTTCCTCTCCTCTCTCCAACGATTGTAAAAGGAACCAAATGACAACGACCACAGTGAAGGTTTTTAGGTCATCACAATGAAGGTTTTTAGGTCCATGTGTGTGTGTGTATATATATATGTATATATGTATACACCTATTTTCTTAACCCATTTGGTGTAAATTGATTAGTGGTTAACCATGATTGGTTCTCAACAAAGTTCACTGTGCAAAATATCAGTAATCACGCCATATATGCCTTCATACACTAGATCTCTACAAGTATTAAAAAACTCAACCCCTCATTAGGAGTTCAGGATTCATGCATGTTGTCAGGATTGAAACAATATCAACATCCATACCTGAATATATTCCCAACAATTGGGTCATCAACCAAGCATTTCCAGAAATATAAATCATCTAGATTTCATGAACCCAGAAACAGGAAACCATCACCACCGTGACCCACCCTAACCAGACAACCATCACCATCGTTCTTCGATCCTTGCTCCGGTTACTCCATCCCCATAAATACCAACCCACTTCGATGACTTCATTTACCCACCTGCAACTTTCCGATTACCCTCACCCACCACACCTTTCAATAACTCAATGTTTGAGCGAGTTAGATAATGTCTTTGTATATGTATAATGTTTGTATATGTAAATATCGTCCATGCAACATAAACCTGATGACCAAAAACCCTCGTCGGAGAAGATGACCAGAGGCTCCCGGAGAAGGTTTTTCATGGTTAATTACGTGGTTGGTTCCTATATTTCAATGGTTTTACAGGGACAATGGTCTCTCTCTCTCTCTCTCTCTCTCTACCAAAAACCATTTTTAGGCTGCTAGAAACTCGTCATCCCCATCGATGGTTCCTCCAAAAACTTCCCTGTGATAATGTCCAAGACACACACCCCTGAGGTGTCGTTTATATGGCGTGGCATACGGTGGTCATGGGGGACGACGGTCCCTGTGTGTGTATATATATATATATATATATATATATATATATATATGAGTTAATTATGTGGTTGGCCTGTGTTTTTATTATTTTTGTAAACATAAGAAAAAACAAAAAAAGAACAAAAACATGATTGGACGAAAATGCCCCCAGATCTAACTGGGTTTTTTAACGGGGTTAGTGAGGAGGTCCTCATTTCAGAGCAAAATCCAAACCTCATGGACCACTATTTAAGATATTGAAGTATAGGTCTCACTTTCAAAGAAAATACGAAACCTTAGGGACCAAAACTGTAATTCTCTCTCACATAAATAAATTAGAAACTCTCTAGTCTTGAGTCTTGACAGTGTCGATGAAGAAGAAAAGTGTGTGCGGTTGTGTGATTGTGTCGATGTATGTTTAAGGGGCTGTTTGGTAGTTGCTGAATGGTTGAGTGCAGAATAGTTAAGAGGTCAGAATGGTTGAGAGACTCTGTATGATTTAGTGCAGAATGAAATATAGCTGTTTGGTAACTGCTCTGAATGGACAGTCTGAATGAAAATAAATTACCATTTTAACCCTCCATTCAACAACAAGATATATTCAACTAAAATAAAAAAGATCCATTACTAAAATCAAAACCATTTGCACTAAAATCAAAAAAATCAACAAGCTCCATTACTAAAATAAAAAAGATGTATCAAATCAGCAACAAAATCGAAAAATCAGTATGTTATCGAGATGTATTCAACAACAAAGAATAGCAAAAAATCTAAAAATCAGTATGTACAACAAAAAATTCAGATTTTAGCAACAAAAAAAAACAAGATGCAATGTGAACGTTGTGGGACAAGATTCAGATTTTAGCAAAAAAAAAAAAAAAAAACAAGATGCAAATTCAATGGTACCTGCAGCTAAAGAAGAAAAGAAGAAAAAATCTACCTTATCTCATTGGTATCTGCAGCTAAAGAAGAAAAAATCTATCTTATCTCATTGATATCTGCAGCTAAAGAAGAAAAGAAGAAAAAATGTACCTTCTGTCGATGGTATCTGCAGCCGAGAAGGGAGAAGGGAGAAGCGATGGGAACGCCGGTAGAAATGGAAGCGGCGCCGGCGACAGCAGGGAAACGGCGCCGCCGGCGAGAGAAGGAAGAAGGGCGTTCGTGGGAGAAGGGAGAAGGAGACACGACTTCTATTTTTTTTTAAAACAAAGGGTAGCAATGGAAATAACAAGCATCTGAATGGTTGAGGGGAACCCTAGACACAAAATGGTTAAGAGGTAATTGTAACCATTAAGAGGACAATTTTTTTTTGCCAAACAGCCTCTACCTCTTACCGATTAAGAGGTAGCCTCTTAATGGTTACAATAAGAGCTAACCAAACATCCCCTAAGTGTTTAACCGAAAAGGCAATCTGTAAATTAAATTTTAGTTTTATTAAATATTTAAATATAATAAATATTCGACGGGTACCCAACGGGTAACGATTCAATAAAAAATGAGAACTAGAACCACAGAACAGTCTCAATCGGTTCCGTATTTTACGAACCGGAACCAAAACTAATTACATCGGCTCCAGTCCCGAAACCGACAATTCCGCAACGATTACGATTTCAAAGACGAGTACATCGTTCCAAAATTTTAAGAACAAAAAATGTTTTATCCAACAAATCACATGGACCAAATTTGTAGCCTACTCTATAAATAGTTTTTTTTTTTTTGAAAAATACTCTATAAATAGTTAAATATTATTTGACCCGCCCAATAGGATCCCGGGTCAATATTTGCAATACCAGGCCCAATTAGGGTTTCAATTCCATAATAAGATCAGCTTGATAACTCAGCCGCTGTTTTCCTCTCGAACTTCATCGGCACCGCCATCCCTCCTGTTAGGGTTCTCTTCGAAGGTAAGGATCTTCTTTGCTCTTTCAATCTCATTCTTCTGGTTTTTGCATCTGATTCTTCAATCGTTTCATTGGATGTATACGCTTCATTTCTCTGTACATTTAGAGGTTATGATGATTAGGAAAGTGATGGATTTTAATGTTTCCTCGTTGTTTTTTGCAATTTATATAGCTGGTGTTCATTATATACATCAAATTTGATCTTTGTTTGCTTATGTCTAGTCTACTGTTGATGATGAATTTGATAGTTTGTACTCTGTTTTGCGTTTTAACAGAAGTGAAGTTTAAGGAAGGAAAATTTACCAACCATGAGGTATGTGTATAGATTCAGCCATTGGATTCCTGTATTTTTTTTTTCAATTTGATTATATGTTTTATGCTTTTGATGTTGTTTGCTAAGCCTCGTTTCGTTTGATGAATCCTTACATTGATTTTAGCTTTAGTTTTTTTTATAATCGGTTTGTTTATCTTATTTAAGCAAGATTTTATAGAAAAATTGTTCGTTTTATGAACTTTGTAATGGAATAATAATGTATGAAGGCATGTAAATCCTGCTTAGTAAAATTTTCATTGCTCCAGGCATAGGTGTATTGCAAAGTTGCCCTTCAAACTTTAATGTATTTTCTCTTATTTTATCTTGCGGAATCTGGTTTAATTTTTGAAAGATGGCTTTTCAGATACTAGATTGGTGTTGTCTTATCTTAATTTTAGAAGGCCTTTTAGTTTTTCTAGTTCAATTGGTCTGTACAAGTGTTTATTGCTGTAGATGTTCAGATATTTCTGCTGGTTTCCACACTAGCTTTATTGATATTTGGATGTTTCATTTGGCAGTAAGCTTCAGAGTGAAGCGCTCCGAGAAGCCATTACTCAGATTACTACTGATGCCAAGGAAAAGAAGAGAAATTTTACCGAGACTATTGAGCTCCAGATTGGGCTCAAGAACTACGACCCACAAAAGGATAAGCGTTTCAGTGGTACAGTGAAGTTGCCTCACATTCCTCGTCCCAAATTGAAAGTTTGCATGCTTGGAGATGCCCAGCATGTGGAAGAGGTAATTTCATTTCCTAACATTTCAGATCACTTCTTGTCTTGCATTTATACATGACAACATGGGCGTGGTTTATGGCTTTACCATCTAATGTTCCCCTCTTATGTTTCAAGATTGCTTTGTTAGTAGATAATCGTATGTTAATTCTGCTACTTGTAAGCTGTAATCTGTTTATTGAATTTAATTCGAACAGGTTACAAAAGTTGTGTGTTTTTCAGTTCAAATTATTATGTCTTCAGATATATTTTTTGCTCATGATGAAATAATTATGTTATAGACTTGTAGTTTTTCTCTGCAGAGTTCCAATAGAAACCAACATATGACTTGTTGAAACACGTTTAATTACATTATATCATTAAACGATACTGGGTTCAAAAGATTAGTGTTTTTTTTGGGATTTGGAGAAGTGTTGCAATTTTCTGTTGGTCAATGGTTAAATTTATATAATATGAATGTTCAATCCGTGGTATTACATTAATATTATGTGTTCTTTAATATTTATAGGCTCAAAAGATAGGCCTTGAATATATGGATGTGGAAGGGCTCAAGAAGCTCAACAAGAACAAGAAACTGGTGAAGAAGCTTGCTAAGAAGCACCAGGCTTTTTTGGCTTCTGAATCTGTCATCAAGCAGATCCCCCGTTTGTTGGGCCCTGGTCTAAACAAGGCTGGTAGGTGTATCTTTAAAATCTAATTCTATCTTATTTGATTAAAACATTTCAACTCCTTGCTATCAATATTTTTATTGTATGTGTTTCCCACATCGGCTAGACTTGGACACTTTCCCTTCAATATATGTTCGAACCCCTTCTCTCCTCAAGATCTTTTTGGAGGGTAATATAGTGGGATTCCACATATTCTTATATCAGTATCCAACCAAGGTCTACCTGTTCACTGGGGCAATTTGTACTTGTATAACCCTTCACCTGTCTAGCCTTTTTTTTTTTTTGGGGGGGGGGTTAGAATTCCACTTTGGCAACCTGTCTCTTCGATATATGTTAGAACCCCCTTCTATTTTCAAAGTCTCTTTTCTAGATTAATCTATTGGGATTCCACGTATTCTCACAGTATGTTGCATCCAATTATGGTTTGGTTTTATGTATGCAGGAAAATTCCCTACACTTGTTACTCACCAGGAATCCCTCGAGGCTAAGGTGAATGAGACCAAGGCAACTGTGAAGTTTCAACTGAAAAAGGTGCTGTGCATGGGTGTTGCTGTCGGAAACTGCAGCATGGAGGAGAAGCAGATCTTCCAAAATGTGCAAATGAGTGTCAATTTCCTTGTTTCGTTGCTGAAGAAGAATTGGCAAAATGTGAGTCATCTTTTCCTAATCAATCATTTTAGCAACTTTCATATTGGAATCTAATATTAACCCCATAATTTCGCACAAGGATCCCTACTCTTTGACGTAGAGATCAGGTATGCACACATATGAGCCTAGACCCTACTTCTGAGTGGTGGTTGGTTTCGTTTGGATTGAAATACATTAGTTGCATAACTTGATCAAAATAAAAGCAACTAAAAGGGAACCATTGCTTCTATTTTTATTTATTGATGATGTTTTGTATGGAAATCATTTCAGGTGAGGTGTTTGTACTTGAAGACAACAATGGGAAAGCCGGTCCGCATCTTTTAGGTGTTTTCTTTCTTTGTTTCTCAGATTTGTTCTTCGGTTTGAGGTCAGTACTTGGAAGCATTTGCCTTTAATGGGTGCTTATCGTTTTTGACTTGTTGAATGTCGGGTTTTTATTACTGTATTAGATGCTGCTACTGCTCTGCTGCGATGAACGATTATTACTTGTTCTAAAATCCACCCACCGATGTTTTTATACCCAAAGTAGATGCTCGTTGCAAAACGCGTCTAATAGTTTGAGTTTGGTATGGACCAGTTGGACTACAAATTGTGTGGACCAATAATGGATTATCTTTCCGGTCTGATGACATCGGTCACGAGATGAAACTACCAATACCTGTGGTCTTTTGTTGGTTCAATTGAAGCACCAACCGATTCTTTCAAACTTTCAGAATCAAAACAAGATCTTCAAAAGAAAATTACCGTTGCTTTGTCAAAAATCTCCATTTTCTTCATTTTAGAGAACTTAAAAAAACGGAAAACTGAAGAAAAACTGAAAATCGTCTCATCAACTTTTAGGATGATTAACCCATGGGATGTGATTAAATAAAATATCAGAATTGTATGTTTTTAAATTAAAAAGGGCACCATAATTAAAATTCGTGTAAAACAAATTATACCAAATAACTATCATCTTTATCAACTTAATCGTACATTCGTATTGCTTTTTTTGTGGTTTTCTTGTTTTCAAATTTTAAGTGTGTTTTTTTTCTAACCCAGTCTTAGGTGGCGTTTTTGTTTTTTAAGAGGTCTAAAGGCTGAAGTCTTATTTTAGTTATGATTAATAAGAGGTGGTGTGTAAAAAGACTGAAGTCTTATTTTAGTTATGATTAATAAGAGGTGGTGTGTAAAAAGATCTGAATGATTTAGACTTAAGAGCTATTAAGAGGTTTTTTTAAAAAAAACAAACAACCCCTTAATGATATAAATATTCAAATTAGATATGCAATATCGTGTTTGAGAAAATTTATAGAAAACTTTGAACATAAATTTTCAAAAAATTCAAGAAAACTACGTGATAATCATTTATGAATGAAGAGATATTATGATGACATTGATTTATCGAATGTTTGATCAAATAACAAAATAATCAATGAACGATATTATTTTAATCAGTGTTAGAAATTAGAAATTTACATACAACTTCTGAATATTATGATCCGTGGGTGAATTTGGCTTTAAATCATATATGGGGTAGCACTGATTACCCAACACTTATATGGTATACGTATCGGTAATAGTCAATATTTTCATTTAACTTGGCAAGTAAAATTTTAGTTTATTAAATCGGCATCGTATGTAACATTTTTATTTGGCAAATGTTAATCGAGTTAGAGTCGTCACTAGCGGGTAAGACTCGATCCTTGTCATCGGTCTTACTGAGTAAAATTCTCAATCTTTGTGATGTTCATCCGATAAGGTAAAGTGAGCTACTAAATACTTACCGGGTATGCGTTTAGTAATCGGTATCTTAGATAAACGTTTAAATTTTATAAGTTGTTGATATTTATTAATTTGTTAAATTCGAAAATTTTAAAATAGGTTTTGGTGTAATTTGTAAACCAAGTAGAATTTCTAAGCATTCGTTTTTGTAATGGATTTGCTCGATGATGCAAACATATATATTGGATGTTGTCGAATATTAAAACACAAAAATGCTAGAAGTTGATAGACAAGTGTTGTTAACTTGTTATGTGTGTATACATATACATATACATTTGCATATTTATATTCTAAATCTTAGAGGGCATTTGGTTCACATAATGTTTTTGGATGAAATGAAATCTGTCAAATGAATTTGATTTTGAAGGAATTGGAATGGAATGTTGTCAGGTTTGACCACCTGTTTGGTTGATAGAATTGGAATTTTTATGTTTGGTTCACAGATTGTAACTTTATATTTGGAATGGAATTTGGGTAAATGACCAAAATACTTTTTTTTTGTTTATTTTACTTTTTTTCAACAAAAATTACTTTAATTAAATAGTTTAATTTTTAACTAAAATTGCTTTGATTATTTTAGCACACGAATGATGAGAGAGAGAGGAGAGAGAGAGAGAAAGAGGAGAGAGGAGAGAGAGGATAGATTGAGAGAGAAAGAGGAGAGAGGGAGAGAGAGGAGAGAGAGAGAGGAGCGATGAGAGAGATGACAGATTGAGAGAGAGGAGAGAGAGGAGAGAGAGGAAGAGAGGGAGAGAGAGAGTTGGTGTCTGCTAATAATGGTGGCCGATGGTGGTGGTGCATATTAGGATGAGGGACAATTTTGTCCAAAAAAAATATGACATTCCATTCCAATGAAATACCACCTCCCCCCCCCCCCCCCCCAACAAGGAACGTTGAATTTATTCAGTTATGGAATTCATTGGAATTCAACATTCCAATTCCTTAAAAAGAATGAACCAAACGATGTAATGGAATCTAGTCAACGAAATTCAACATTCCAATTCCATCAGAATCTACGAACCAAATTCCCCCTTAGGTCGCGTTTGGTTTGTGGGATTGGAGAGATTTGGATTTCAAATCCATTCCAATCATGCGTTTGGTTTGCAAGAATGGATTTTATTGACCGGATTTGAAATCCGTTGACCATCTAAAAATCCCTTACCTGATGGATTTCAAAATCCTTTGCAATGAGTCTGGATTTGAAATCCAAATCCTTATGGATTCTAAAGCCTTATGGATTTCAAATTCTTATCCAAACACATGAAGGGATTTCAAATCCCCCCAAATCCAAATCCCTCCAAATCCAAATCTTTACTTGAAATCCAATCCATTACAATCTATTCCCGTAAACCAAACGCACCCTTAGGGTTAGTTGGTTGATTTTCCATTGTCTTGTATGTGAATAAAGTTGTTTGTGAGTATTAATATGTCTGTATAGATCATAAATAATTTTTTATTTCTATTTTTTTAGAAGGGGGTTCATAGATGGAAGAATTGTGTTTTTCAATTAAAATAAGCAGGTTTGGGGAAAAAACTTGACTTTCTGTATAAAGCTCCGTCTTGAATCTTACTAAATAAGTCACTTTCTTGATCATTAAGCCATTACCAAACAGTCATATATAGCTAACTGAATTATGTTTAATTTCTTATTTGTTTTGTTCTGCAATTTATAGCTAAAGCGATTTTTTTATATGATATTCTATATTATATTAATTATTGTATACAATAGTTGCAAAAAAATTAGGTCCCACTACTTTATATTTTCATTTAAATCAACATTGGAATCATTTTTTGGTTTTCTTGAAAAAATCATGGGTTTTTTTATATAATTAAAAAAATACAATAATTTATAATATATATATATATATATATATATATATATTTCATAACAAATGCATGATGAAGTTGTTGAATAGAGGAAACATGTTTATAGCCATTAGTCATGGGTAAGAGCCACCCACCCAATCATTCATTCGTTTATAGAGGTGAGTCCCTATTTAAGCTCTCATATTATTAGGCTTTTGGTCTACCCAAAAGACCACCATAGCTATTTGACCTCTAATTCAAATTGTTGCTTTTGATTTAAGAGATATGTTAAGAAAAAAAAAATAGTTTTGGATTTGTATTTTAATGTAATTTTTTTTTGTAAATCGATAATAAGAAATCTTTAAAGCCAGCATCTCCAATAACATTGCTAAAATAGAAAAAATTAGGTTTTTATTTTCTATCATTCTCTAACGTTGTGTTCTCTAATCTGGAGAGAAAAGAAAAGAAAAGAAATGGATGAAAAAGAAAGGAAAAGAAAATAATTTTTTCATTTGTGTTCTCGAAACGGAAGGAAAACGAATGAAATGAAAGAAAATAGTTTTTCATGCTCTTGAACATGAGAGAAAGGAAAGGAAAGATGTCAATTTTACAAATATACTCTTATAAAAATATATTCTTTATAATGAAAGATTGAGTAGTTTTGTAATTTTAATAATTTCAGTATTTTTTTTAAATTGTTTTAATTTCTTTTCTTTCCTCCCACATTTGGGAGGAAAGGTTTGGGAGGAAAGTTAACAATTATTTCCTTCCGTTTTCTTTCCTTTCTCTCCTAAAAAAGTTTCAAGAACACGAGTTTTTTTTTACTTTCCTCCCCTTTTCCTCACTTTTCTTTCCTTTCCTTCGTTAAATGAGTTTCGAGAACACAGCGTAAGAGCATTGTTATCTTGTTTGCTATAATAGAGAATCTTGAAAAAATCTCTAAATATATATTACTCTCTATAATTCTCTAAATAGGAGAGAGAAATATTACTTTATTCTATCCCACTAATGAGATTTAATTTTTATGATTTTATATTAACTTATTTTTTTAAAGTGTATTGGGATCTATATTTAGAGAATATTTTAATAATATAAATTGTTTTAAAATTTCTAAAATAGAAAATCTGTTGGAGTTGAATGTAATACATTTTAAAGATTTTCACTTTTTATTCTCTATTTTAGAAAAATTATAGGAAAGCTGTTGGAGATACTCTTATTGAATATTTAACTTGTTCTTTTTCTGTTTTACATTTTATGAAAATAAAGAAAAGAAGAAAATATAAAATCGGATATTTAAACTGCATTTGATTGAAACGATTTTAAACCAAAGTTTTTGACCTTTTTTTTATAGCCATGTGTTATGAGGAACAAAACATGCTTTATGCCTCATAATGGTCGTTAACAGACGATATTTACTCTAGGAACCATGAGTGTTATGAAATTAAAAATTAGAAACCATAGTTGATCAAATTCAAATTTTAAGCAAACCACATAGACCACAAATGTAATTCACTTTAATTTATTTTATAAATTAGTTAGGCATTGTTTGACAAACTAGCTTATAAGCTAGTGGTAGCTAATAAGAGCATCTCCAACAGCTTCTCTAAAATGAAGAAACAAAAAGTGAAAATCTCCAAAAAAAAATCACCTTCATCGCCAACAGATTCTCCATTTTGGAGATTACACAATTAATTATAATATTAAAATATTCATTACAATTCATAAAATATTATTTATCTCTTCTAAACATTTATTTTAAACCAATCTCATTGGTGGAATGAATAAAAAATAATTTATCTCTCATGTGTAATCATTTTTGGAGATATCTCCAAATTTGGAGATTTTCATCTTCTCTCTTATGTTTTCTCCATTTTGGAGAAGGTTTTGGGGAAGTTGTTGGAGCAAAAAACCCCCAAAATCTCCATTTTGGAGAAGCTCTAAGCTAACTTTTCAAAACGTTACTATGAGTAGCTTTTCAATAAGCTAGCTTATAAGCTAAACTATCTTATGGTCATCCAAACATGTACCAGAAAAAAAAATAACTTATAAGCTAGCCCTTTTTGCTTACGTTTTGCTTACGTTTTGCTTTTAAGGGTTAAATGAATAAATGAAAAACGAGTCAAATTAGAAAAATGGATAGCCAGCCGCCTTCCAAACATTCTGAATAAATAAAAAAAAGTAAATTACAGAGTTGGTCCATAACATTTTTATTTTAACAGTTTTAGTCCCGTAACTTCATTTTTCTATATTTGTTTCTAAAATTTGCAAAATATTTGATTTTAGTCCTTCCGTATAATGCATGTTAAGATGTATTTTAATCATTTTATATACAATACAATGTTTTTTTTTAATGTATGTATTTGAATGTGGAAAAAGAAAATTGACTTAAACACGCCTCATTTAACAGAAAAAGTTAACAATTATCATATGAGTGGACGTAATTTTTAGGCTTTTTACAAATGTCAGGAACAAAACAATGTAAATTCAATTGAGAGATGAGAACCGTTAGAATGTACAAACGTCAGGGACGAAAATTGTAATCTACTCTTATTTTAATGTCAAAAGTTTTTATAATCATGATTAACACATTTGCATTAGTTAGAACTGGAAGCGTATTCGCGTAATGCAGCGAGATACATCACGATTTTAATGTTTCATTTTATTTTTTGTTTTTTTATTGATTTACAGTACGATCTTGGATGATTTGAGAAAGTGATAATGTTTTTTTTTTATAAATTTGTTTAATTCAGGCTTAATAATATAATGTTTTTTATATAAAAAAAATTAAGTATTTTGTTAGAATTCAATGATTATGTTATATATTTTAATGACATATAAAAAAAATAACCAATTACATATTTAATAACATAATTAAAAAAAAATTATAGTAATATAATATATTAATTAATAGTGATACATGAAAATGTCTGCATAAAAAGAAGGTACTGCACATACCAAATTGATGGGTGTTAGAAGCCTGCAGTAGTAATATGTATCTTGTGCTTTAAAACTTGTAAATTAAGAGATTTTTAAAATCTTGTATAAAATGATGGTACCTTGTACCTAATAAATTGTATTTAAGAGTTTTTTATCCGTACTTTATAATATAGTATAGATAAATAACGACAACAAATGTTGGCACACCAACTCAAGTGGGCAGTTTTGAATGATACAAACAAGTTAATCATTTTGATTAATTATCGAATTTACTCAACTGATTTAATTTGAGAGACCTAGTATTCTTACAACACTTTCAACAATTTCTTTATAACTTTTCAATATAAAAAAAACTTCTAGCTAACTTTATTTAAGATGACAACTTCAAAACAAACTTTTTATAAATGGTAATTTTCAATTTCAATTGATATAAACGGTAATTTTTAGTTTTTTTTTATAAAATAATATTTTTTATTACACCATTTTCCATTTATAACATGTAATTAATTATCAAATTAAAATATAATTCATTCTTAATTTTTGAAATAAATGTTTCATGAAAGATGTTTACATTAGAGTAAACTAGATTTTCGTCCTTTTGATTTGTTGTTTATATCTATTTTAGTCCTTTGATTTTAAAAATTGCCTTTTTAATCATTATAGTTTCTATTTTGTTTCTTTTTTCATTCTTGAGACTAACAATGTTAAATATCAGTCATTAAGTTAAGAGCATGTTTGTCTTCCTTTTTTTTTTTTCTTCCTACTCTTTATCTAATTTTCTATACTTAAAAAATAATTAATAATATATTATACTTTATTATGTATATATATACTATAGGGAAATTAATTAAAATAGTCATTTTTACCGATGGTTTTATCTCTTGAGCTTTTTTATTTCGATTTTACCAAAATAGACACAGATCTGCAAAAACCTAGGTTGCAATTGCTAAACATTTTGGGTGTGTTTGATACACTGAACATGACAGGACATGATAGAACAAAGATCACTATCGCACGTTTTGCAGGACTGTTAGGTGAAACAGAGTGGAACAAAAGTGGAACATGCCTGTTCCACCCCCACCCCATGGAACAAGTTGGAATAAGATAAAACAGACTTATATTTACCAACATAATCTCAAAATAAAATATTGTGACACCCTTAATTCTGGAAATAGAAACTTATTTAAAATTTTCTAATTACATCGATAAACGGTTCGTCTATGATCACAAGTTAAGGTTTAACCTCAATACACACACATTCATTCTATACATATAGTCTATAATAAGGACGGGTGCTACTAAAACCCAATAAAGTCACTATCTCCAAGCTGCGGAAGGCTTCACCAAATGCTTATACTTGCACAAACTAATGCTCAACTCTTCATAGCTACTAGAACCAAATCCCAACAGGAACCTGATGCACATGCCGACAATAAAAAGGGTTAGGCTTAATGCCTAGTGAGCTCAAGAGTTTTAACATGACTGAATAAATCTTTAAAAACCAAGAAACCAGTTTAAAGCGAGATCCTTCGAAATAATATACTTTAAAATGGAAACGACACATTTTCCCACAATATGCACTTTTAAAGACAATGCTCCCAAACACACGTTTCATATAAAATGATGCAATCCGGAACTCACCCAAGATGGGGTCATAGTTCGACATTCCAATTTATGGAAATGTAATTAATACCTTTTATCCCAAAACACCCAAAATACGGGCGAAACATAATACACGACCCTTAAGTAAAGGAAAACGATTCATAAAAATATGGTACGCCATTGGAAATATGTAACTCGAATTAATACTCACGCGACCATGAAATAGAATGAAATCCAAATTCCGAAACATGGAAACGACGCGATCCAGTCGAACTTTAATATACGTGGGAAGAACCCAATATTAGAGCCAACATTTACCGTCAACCACTAAGACTCACATTGGTAAAAATACCACATTACCATGAAAAATACCACGAATCAACGATGAAGAGATCCGTATACACCGAGAATAGAAAACACGCAAGTAGGTCGTTCACGCGACTTCCTTGCATATAATCTAAACGTTTCCATCTTGGGTGACGAGAACACGTGAATGGGGCCACCCGCGATGTTTGTTGGATTTCACCACACATCCCGACATCCTGGACCGCATGTCCTTCACGACATCTCCCACAGACCGTTTAATGCCTCTGGCCTTACTCTATCGGAGTTCCACTTTCGAGGGCTTACAGACATGGATGCCTATCCAACCTAGACGAGTTCCAACTCTGTGGCCCGAGCCACATATTCCTACTCGCTAGCAAACCCGAGCGGTCACTAAATGTAACCCAAAACCTCAGGCCTTACCAAACCGACAGACTTACGTGCCTATGGATCCAATACAACACTGTCTAACATTACATGACTCCAATTGAATGACCAACACACTCAAAACATGTAACTCACCAACGATACGAAATTAATCGTCATCTTATTCAAAATCCCCGCTGGTTATAAATCCGGACAAATGTCCACACGACTCATTTTAAGCCAACACCGAGCTAAGATGCTCAAAATCCATTTGACCAATAATGAAATATCTTTAAAATAACGTTTATGAAGACACACATTACAAAGACGTAATTAACCCAAAACTTAACACGTATTGGGGCCAAAGATTACCAAGGGGTTTATGAATGCAAAAGTACCCGAAATGCATTTAACATGAAATAGACTTCATTCGTACAAAATCACCATGAATGTAAAAACCATGCTATTTACTCGTTAGAACATTCAAAACCCAAATATGAGCATTTTATGAGGTTAACACAACCCAAGTTCACCAAATATGAAAACTTATCAAAATACTCACCCTTTGACAATAACCAAGTAAAACATAATTTACTTCAAAATATTCAAACTTATCAGCAGTTAACCATTTCGTATAAAACACTTTAAAATAACCATTTTGGCATGTACACCATTTTCACAAATCAACTTGAACTCACCTTGTTAGATTTAGGCTAAATCTAGATATTTCCTCCAACTAGAGCTCCTTTGAAGAACACTTGGATTCTCAAGACAAAACTTCCAAAACCTAAATCCATACATAAACATAATCAACCACAAATAATCGCTTCCCAAACCATGTACATGAATACCTCAACTAATATCGAAACCCTAACTTCCATAACTTAAGAGAATAGAGGATTACCTTAACCCAAGCTTGAATCCACCGACCAAAACACTTCTAGTTCACCAAAATGGCCACAAATCTCCAATCTATGAAAGGAAGCACAAAGTGTGGGTGAAACCCTAGAAAACTCGGTGAAGAATATGAAATGGGAGAGATGAGGAGCTTACCACCACAAAATACTCTTGTATACTCCAATAGACCTCCAATCTCTTGCTAGATCCTTGAAGAGCTCTCAAAAACGAAACCGTGGCACTTTGAATCACCCAAATCGGAGTTGTAGATCAAAAGTTATGAGGAAATGAAGTTTGGGGCTGAAAAATCGCGATTTAAGCTGGAACAGTGGATTTCGCGACTTGTGCCGCGACTTAGGTCGCGGCATAAGTCGCCCGCTTCCGCTGATTTTCTTCTCGAAACTGTTTTGTCCGTGACTTCTTCGTTATAGCTCCTTTTTGCTCCGAAAAGAACCGTTGGACTCGTAATTGAATCCTTCATACATCTAGACTATAAAATTTAGAATTCAAGTCCAAGATTAAATATCTTATTTTTCCTTTATATATCGGTTTCTGTATTAACTTGAATTGATACCTCTCGAAACTCGGGGTGTTACAAATATAATTTTCTTTCAAAACATTAAATACACATACTTTTTTATATTTTATATTTATTCATTATTTAAATTTATTTTATTTTATGTTATTTAATTTACTATTTTATTGTTCTCAAATATTATTTTTATATAGTTACTATGTTTTAATTAATTTATTTAAATTATTAAATATTAATAGTAAAAAAAATATAGAAAAGGTTAAAAAATAAAAATTGAAAATTATATAAACTTTTTATTTTGATGTCACTTTAATCTATTTTGAAGAGAAATTTCTAATACTATATTTTATAATAAAAATATTTATTTTGTTATAATTTAATAAATTACATAATTAATTAAAAAATATATAATATATAAACAACTTAGAGCATTTCCAACAACTTTTCCAAAATAGAGAAATAAAAAGTCAAAATTTCTAAAAAAATCACTTTCGTCTACAAAAGATTTTCTATTTTGAAGATTACATAATTAATTATATAATTAAAATATTCAATATAACTCATAAAATATTATTTATCTCTCATAATCATTTAATTTAAAACAATTTTATTGATAGAATGAATACAAAATTATTTATCTCTCATAAGTAATCATTTTTGGAAATATCTTCAAATTTGGAGATTTTCATCAACTCTTTCATACTTTCTTAATTTCAGAAAATTTTTTGAAGAATCTGTTGGAGATGCTCAATCTTCGTACAACAGGGACACGTGATCTGTACTTGGTCTTGTTTCTCCATGAATTTCACAAGTCTTCTATTTTCCAGAGGTAGCCGAGCCGAGCCGAGACAAGCCAAAGCGAAGTTGAATTTGTCTTCGCAGTTAGGGTATCATTTCCTCCGACACACTCGTCGTCTCTCTATAGATGCCAAACGCCACCTTCCAAACTCTCTCTTCCCCCCTATAAATAAAACCCTCAATTCCTCCGTTTTGCTTAACCCTTAATTCCTCCGTCAATCACTCCATTTTCAATTTCTCGCCAAAATCTCCTACTGTAAGTATCGTTTTTCTTTCAATTACTGTTTCTATGCTACTTCTTTTCCACCGATTTTCATATTCGGTGTTGCAGCTTTGTGTATTATTGTGTGTTTCTGTTCGTTTTCTGTCTAATTTTTGATTGTGTGGTTGGTGATTGATTTATTAGATTATGTGCGTGTTTGAATTTTACATGGAATTATGTCAGGATTTAATCTGGCGAAGTTGATATCGTTATCGAATTAGCATTTTTTTTTTTTTTTTTTGTGTTTTTTGGTTTAGATTAGATCTGTTTCACGGAGGTGCCTTTTTTTTGAATCGTGTGTAATCGTGACTTGTTTCACTTGGAAAGCGGTTTTGGTGCGATGAAAACTTACATGCATGAGAATTGAGGAATCAATTGTGAAAATCTTCACATACTAAAACACAGATTTTGGCTTAGATGCAACATTTATTTTGAATTGGTGGTGTGATGTATCGTCAGAGACGAACTCTTTGTTAATTTAGTGTTCAAGGTCTACCTTTTGAATGAGCCTGTTCCTTTCTGTAATGGTTTTCTCTTCTTTTTGATTCAGAGGAGTTTTTTTTATAACATTTGTTGCTTATTAGCCATTATATTTGCTAAAACACAAAAAATGCTGAAGTGTGCTGGAATGAGCTGTCACGACCATTGTATTTGTTGGTTCATTGCAAAAATAACCTTTCACACTTGTCTAAAACTGCTCTTTCTTGCATACTTTAGCGACCTTTCTTCTTTTTAGCAAATATAATGGATTCCAACCAAAGTAGGCTATTCAATCCTTTTCAATTGTGTGATTTACACAATAGATATACACAACTATATAATGGGCTTAGAGCTTCTTTAAGCCTTTTTGCCTTTAAACACTTTTTCACAAGTCATAGGTCTTTTTTTAAAGTATATAATATTTATGTACGTCAAATGAACTCACACACCCTCTTCAACATTGGTGAGGTTTGAACCCCGGCCTCGTGGGAGGCTGGGCTCTACCGGTAATTTGAATACCACCAGGGCAAAGGTCCTTTGGTAAGTCTAGAGGTCTTCATGGAATCGATCACGCTATCCTTTGGTTTGGCCTGTGTACATTCCACCCCAACCCTACTTAAAGGAGGGACTTGGTTTGGTTTTTTTTGTCTTTTGCTCAATTGTATTTTTTGGTGAAGGCGATGGAGCCCCTTGTAAACTTCTCCTCGATCACATTAACATCGTCATGTGTTGCCTATCTTTTCTGTGTGAGTTGTTCTCTATGATGTCAACTTGTCTCCCTCTATCTCTATACGATATAATTTTGTGCGGACATGTGTGTTTGTTTCTTTACCTTATGGGTGCAAAGATTGCTCCTGTAATCATATAATGTGCGCCTCAAATGGAGTCAATGGTTCGACCCTTTCACTTGTTAAGCATGTTTTTTTAACTGTAAAGAAAAGACATACCGTATTTATATGCCCTTTTCAGAGAAAGCCATACCCAACTTTAGTTTGGTTAACATATGTTCCTTCATGTCGTATTGGCGGAGTCCCACAATGCTCCTATCCTTGATATTCAAGTGCGAAACTTTAACTAGTTTTCTTTTTTTTGGGTTAATGCACAAGAATATTGTATTTCATCATTGCTTTGGCGTATATAGCTGTTTGTCATTGAGATCAGTACTCTCTTGATACTATGAAGAACCCTCTTTAGTCGTTGATCACCTTTTACAATAAAAGAAATGCACATGCTGTTGATCTAATCCAAGAGGACTGTATGGTTCACCACTTCACCCAAATAGTGCAAAGAGTTACATATAGACCTTGGTGGCTTGGTGAAGGACGGGAAGCTGCTTGCTTGAGATTTTACCCTGATGGGCATGTTTTTTTTGCTTTTGTTGAACTTCAAATTGTTGTGTCTAATGGTGTACACAGGACAGAACAGAGCAAAAACTTGTCATCTCACATTTGGTGCAATGTTAGAATGGGACAGGCGAGACTGAGTGGGAGCAAAATGCATTTTTTTTGTTCCACCAAAATAGGTGGAACAAAAATCAAGTAGATGGGACAAAATTGGTAAATTACTAAACTAACTGCCAATGTAAAATGAAACACTAAAACCATCCACAATTCTGTCACCGCCTACCTCACTCTTGCCCGTCTTGTCCTGTCCAGGCCAGTCTGCATACCAAACGTACCCAACAGAACATGTTTTATCATTATCTTATCTCATTTAAAAGAACCATAAATTGTTAATCTAAAATTGAAATGTTACCTGGTTTCAATATCAATATCATCATTAATCTGTTCCCATTTCCTTGCCTCTGTGTACAGTTCATCATGTCGTCTATCAGACTTCCAACCCAAAGCATGGTCAGAAGCTCACCCCAAAGCTTCAGCCGTTCTAGTGCTTTCCTAAAGCGCCCATCTACTCTTCCAACGGTGAAGAGTGTCTCAAAAGCCTTCGGCTTGAAATCCGGCTCGTCCTTCAGGACAACTGCCATGGCAACATACAAGGTTAAGCTTGTGGGACCAGATGGTGATGAATGTGAATTCGATGCACCTGATGATTGTTACATCCTTGACTCAGCCGAGAGCGCTGGAATCGAGCTGCCATATTCTTGCAGGGCAGGTGCATGCTCAACATGTGCCGGTAAGTTGGTTGCTGGTGCGGTCGACCAATCTGATGGATCTTTTCTTGATGATAACCAAATGAAGGAGGGTTACTTGCTGACTTGCATTTCTTACCCGACTTCCGATTGTGTGATTCACACCCACAAAGAAGGTGATCTTTACTGAGTCTGGTATGTTTCAACTTTTGTCGGTCTTTTGTTGATCTAAATTTCAAATGATTTGGTAGGTTTTGGAAGTTTGTTGTTGTCTAGAGTGAAACCTGTTTTCAGTTGCAGAATGCTAGTTTTTTCTTGGTTGCAATAAGTATTTCAAGTCCTGTGACTGTTCTTGATATTGAGGTAAAGAAATTAAGAACATGCTTCAATCTGTGAAATTGCTAATAAACTCAAGTATACTTAGAGGAGACTTGAATTTACAACCCTATGAGGCTGTTTGGTTCATGGAATTTGAAGGAATTGGAATGGCCAATTCCGTTGACCAAATTTCAAGCCCATGTTTGGTTCATGGATTGAAAGATATGGAATCTACCAATTCCATTGAATTCCACAATTTAAGGAATTCGTCATTCCTTGGCTTAAGTGAAGGAATTGAATTCCCTACCAATCAAATGCATGGTCAAATTCCATTCCAATTTCTTCAAAGTCATTCCTTCGATGAATTCCAATTCTATCGAATTCCATTTTGTTACCCAAACGCCCCCAATGGATTGTAAAGACTTGATTGATACCATCAGGCCAAGAGCTACTTGGTATTCATCCGGCTATGTGTTGCAATCATAACCTAACTTATTTTTTGAGCTTATTGGAAAAACCCTGTTTGGTTAGCCATAAGCTAGCATTTGAAATGTTACTTGAAGTAGTGTTTCAATAAGCTCTAGGGGATTTCTTTTTCATTTTTTAGTTATGCCCCCTTGTGTCTTTTCGGTTGATTTTTCGACACGTCTTTTTAGGTCATTTGTGAGTTTGCCAAATGTAACAACTCGTCCCACGTGGATAGAAAATGGGATTTGTGATTGTGAGCTCCTTATAAGCGTCAAGTTATGGCCACCAATAACTTCCATTATGATTTTAAGTTGGACTGAAAGTTATTGGGTCACTTGATGCTTTAGGCTTTTGGGGGTGTTATTGGGTCAACTTGATGCTTTACTAGGGGTGTTCATCCAAACCGCACAAACCGCCCACACCGCAAAACGCGGTTTAGAACTTTCGCGGTACGGTTTACGGTTTGTACTTTTACCAAACCGCACTATGCGGTGCGGTTTGCGGTTTTGAGTTTTCAAACCGCAGTTCAAACCGCACCGCACCGCATCTTTTATATTATTTTTTAATTTTAAACACACACACATATATATATATATATATAGTGGAAGGATATTTTGCAACCCTGAAAAAGGTTGCAACCCTTGCAACCCATATCTTAACCGTTGGATTCATGATCGACGGTTATTTTATTTTTATTTTTCTGTTTTTTTAATTAAAAATATTGGGCCTCATATCTATTGTAACCGCCGATCATGAATCCGACGGTTAAGATGTGGGTTGCAAGGTTTGCAACATTTTTAAGGGTTGCAAATAAAACAACCCCTATATATATATAATAGTTTAATTTAATATTTATATAATTGGGCTTTGTGTTTTTAATTATGGACTTTAAGATTTTATGTTTTGGACTTTGCTAAATAACCCTTTTTTAATTATAATCCTCTTAAAAGTTTATGTCTCAACAGATGAAAAAATGCCCTAGGTTAGGACGTTCATGACTGGAGACGTCACTTTATCCGTTTATCGTATTGAAACAATTTATTTTTTTAGACTATTTTTAGTTATGCATTTTGGAGTTGGATGTATTCAAACTCTTTATTTTTTGGACAACGGTCACTTAATCGTTGATTTTCTAATGTATTTTAAACTTATAATTTTTTGGATTGTACGCATAAAGTGCGATAGGGGCAAACCGCATAAATGCGGTGCGGTTTGAGGTATATGCGGTGCGGTTTGCGGTTTGGGAAAATGCTCAAACCGCACATGCGATGCGGTTTGCGGTTTTGCCCCAAACCGCACCGCGAACACCCCTACTTTACACCAAACATAGGCTTGTGTTGACAAGATCTCAAATCTGTGCATTTTCCTCTTTCAAATTGTTGTTTGAACACCATTCCTATGATAACTTTATCCATATAGGTCTTAATGGAAAACCAACCAAACAACCCTTGTATGAATAAAGTTGTTTTAACATGGATTAATCAATTTGTAGAGATTAGAAAGGTTTTTGTTTGGGGGGATTTTTTCGTAGATAGAAAAACACATGTTTTCTAATTGGTTGAAACAGATTTGGAAAACACTTGAATTTTTGCATAATGCTCACCCCTAAAAGCTTATTGAATAAACTACTTTCTATATTATTAAGTCACTACCAAACAACCATGGATAGCTAATTGAATAAGCTGTGAGTCTCGTTAAACTTATTAAGCTGCTAATAAATAGACTTCTTGTTACTAGAAATGTATAAAAAGCCCTAGCCTAACCAGGCCCGCTTTTTTTTTTTTCAAGCCTAGTTGGAGCTTGTCCCAAAAAGCCTGATCAGGCCCTCTTCAACCCTAAGGCTTGAAAATTTTGGGCTTAGAACCAAAAAATAAGCAGGGCCTTGTGCATGTTTACCTGCTGTACCAATGCTTAATAGCAAGCATTTCATGGTTAGAAACTCAATGTTAGAATTATAAACATTTCTATGGAGAAGTTTGTTGAACACAATGTTTTTATTAAAATACCCTTTCACGATCCTATGGGCTATGGCCGTTGCTTGTGGGACCGAACAAAAATATATCGTCCCATGTTTGTTTCGATATTAGACTCGGACAAAAACTGAGTGAAACAAAAATGCAATTTTCTATCCTATCAAAGTAGGTTTGAACAAAGGAAAGACGAGACAAGATTTATAAATTATTAAACTACTCATAACAAATTAAACTTTGTATCTCACTTTCGTCCATCTAGTCAAGTTCTATCCGTTATCGTTTGCATACCAAACACATCTTTAATCGATATTTGAAATCGTTTGCTCGTTGATTATAGTTTTGGTTGCACTTAATCTAAAGTTTTCATTCTATTTTATAAAAATAAAATTTTGTTTTAGAAGAGGACAAATTTAATTAAATATAATTTGGGCAAACCAAATAAAAGAAAAAACTTCGAATTTTGTTGCAATAATAAAACAACATTTTCATGGTTTTGTACAATATCAACAACACATGGTAGGCTTGGGCTAATTTCAGTAATTTCTTTTTTCTTTCTCTTATTAATTTAACATTGGTTTGGAATACAAGAGTTTAACGTAAACATCTAATTTTCCATCTTTGATTAAAATTGAACTACAAACAAATATTGCTTAATAATGGAGAAAACTACAAATTTGGTTCATGTGGTTTGTCGAAAATAACGTTTTTCGTCCCTACAGTTTTGATATTATAAGATGGTCATCGTCGTTTGCAAAAATGTCTGAATTTGATCCATTCCTCTAACGATCGTAAAAGAATCCCGTTAAATGAGGGAGATTTTCGTCTTTTTATTAACTTCTTTTGCCTTTTACCTAATCAAAAATCACAAGGACCAAATTTGTAGTTTACACTATCTATATCTATACTATATTATAAAACACGGATAAAAAACTCTTAAATACAAATTATTAGGCATAAGGTACCATCATTTTATGCAAGATTTTAAAATTCTCTTAATTTACAAGTACCAAAACACAAGATACATATTACTACTGCAGGCTTCTAACACCCATCAATTTGGTTTGTGCATGACCTTCATTTTATGTAAATATTTCCATGTATCACTATTAATTAATATATTATATTATTATAAATTTGTTTTAATTATATTATTAAATATGTAATTGGTTATTTTTTCTAGATGTCATTAAAATATATAAGATAATCATTGAATTCTAACAAAATACTTAATTTTTTATATAAAAAACATTATATTATTAAACCTAAATTAAACAAATTTATAAAAAAAATATTATCACTTTCTTAAAACCATCCAAAATCGTACTGTAAATCAACAAAAAAACAAAAAATAAAATGAAACATTAAAATCGTGATGTATCTCACTGCATTGCGCGAGTATGCTTCTAGTTATATTATAAAGCATTTATAAAAAACTCTTAAAAACAATTGCTAAAACTTAATGTACCGCTATTTAATTTAATTACTTAAAACTTAAATAAATGATGAAAACTTAAAATCTTTTGTTATTTAATTCTTATCTCTAACAAATTTAACTCTCTAAAATCACTCATCACTTCAACTTCCCTAAAATCACTTCCTACATAATTAAATACAGTATAAAAATGTAAAATATAATTAAGAAAATCTAACAAAATATTTAATGTTTATTTTATAAAAAAAAAAATTATTTTATTAAAACTAAAATAAATTACATTATTATTAAACTATTGAAGAAAACTCTTAAAAACAAATTTTTATGCATTAAGTATTGTTTATTGATACATATTACTTAAAATTCAAGATTACAAGTTATGATGCATGGGTACAAATTTCTAAAGCTATATGTTTGAATTCATAACTAACCGATAAACATAATCAAAACAAGATAAACATTTTAATATAAATATAAAGAATTTAAAATATATAAGATAATCATATTGTAAATCGACAAAAAAATAATAATTAAAATTATAATGTATCTCGTTGCATCACACGAATATGTTTTTAGTAATTATATAAATAAGAAGTCAAACCAATCTTATAAAATATTTGTACAATAGCCATAAAAAAATAATTCATCAATATTCGAAGAGAACTATAAAAGTGTGTGATGGGTTGTTTAAACCCTATTATTAAGATTTCAATCAAAATTGAAGTTTTTATCATATAAAATTTAAAAGATATTCGTGATTCATATCTGGATTATGAATAAGAAATTCTTATAATTTATGTGTTTAATTAAAATATTAAATATTACATTTTATATAATCTAACATCGAGGACAGTGACCATAAGGGTTGTGCCGTACTGGTTAAGGTCCTGGGGGATGTGGTGGAATATCCCATCTATCCAGAATTCGAATCCAGGTGTACACAACAATTGTGGCCACTGTGGTTTAATCAGGGCTGATGTCTTACAGTCATAAATTGCCAAGGGATTAGTGTAGGCATAGTCTACGACACCCTTTCAAAAAAAAATCGAGGATAGTGACCGGAGGTGATAAAACAGATGAGTCAAACAAGTTAAGTAATTAGTTAAAATGGATTCGAGCAAAAGACAAGCAACTTTTTAGTGCTAATCAAAACGGGTTGTTTAACTTCTGGCGTGTAGCTCAGTTGACAAATGGGCGTGGTAACTTTGCCCAATACAAGATAGGTCTCGGGTTCGTCCCGGGCTCCCAACTAGCCTCAACCGCTGAGTGAGACAAAAAAAAATTGTCCCCTCATCTTGTAGTGATTAGTAACTGACTAACTGCTAAGGAAAACTTTTGAACTAAAAACTTATACATAAGGAAAATATAGTATTTATTTTTACAACATATATTTTTATTACATTTGTTTGAAAACAAAAAAGACGTAAAACTTTAAGACCCGTAACATACGTGATCGGTCGACACTATCTTTCTCTGCATGTTGACACATGTCTCTTTCAATCGGCACGTGTCATCGGTGTTGTTTTCAACCTGCAAGTGTCTTGGTTATTACCGCCCAAGTTTTGTCATTGCTCCAAACGTAAGGATGTGCCAGTACCATACGTCGTTAACAGACAATCAACATCATCAAAACTGAATATCAGGACATTGAACTGTAGAAATGCATCCAAATATAATTTCTTGCATCACGTTTTTATTGTAGTTGATCATCTGGTTTTGATGATTCAGTGTCACATAATCATTTTCAAAACGTACATCCAAAAACCGCATAAATTTACAACTATATAATCTTTTTGTTCAAATACGTAATTTAAAAATCAAAATCAAAATCACAACGATAACCTCATATACTTTCCCTTTGTTTTATGGATTGCTTTTTTAATCAATTATCCCCTGTCCTTCTCTATGGATCGATATTAAATATTTAAATTCAGAAGTTGTGGACGACAAATTTTGTATTTCACAAACTATTATGGTTGCTATTTTATTTCACTTTTGGTCTCTCAAACTAACTTTAGTGGAAAAGCTTAGTTAAAATAAGGGTATTTTGGACATTTTACCTTTTTTGTCTTTTTAATTTTTTGTTTCATTAGATTATATAGTAAATTACAATTATAGTCCATATGGTTTGTCTTTTCTTCTTTCCTACCTTTTTTCCATTTTTTATTTTATACCCTTCTTATATTAATTAATGATAATTTTAACTAAAGATATATTAAAAATACGTATTTGATTTTGTAAATTACACCATTAGAAAAGTCTTGTCGACACTTTTAAAATAAGCTAAATATTAAATATTTTTATATTTTTATGCAATACATCTTATATATATCTGAAAATCCGTATACACTAATCCAAAAAAAAACTTTCAATTTAAGTTGTCTTGAAAAGAATTATCCTTTTTTTCTTTTCTTATTTATGTGGAAAAAAAATCAAAATTTATCTATATCTATTAATAAAAAAATGTATCATTTTTAGATAGTTCATTAATTACATGTTTTTTAAATGTGTATCAATTAATAAAACCTATAATATACTTATTTTAAAAATAAAATATAAATATAAACTTATCGTAATAAAAAATATTCAAAATATAAACTTAAATTTATGTAGAGAATGGTACTCAATTCTATTCTAAACTACGAACCATATACCCCAAAATTTCCAAACATTTCCAATTCAAAATCTTTACATAAAATCCAAATCTCCCAAAAATATTACGGCATTGTTTGGCAAACTAGCTTATAAACTAACTTGTAACTTATAAGCTAGCTTTTCAAAACGCTACTTTGAGTAGCGTTTCAATTAGCTAGCTTATGGTCATCCAAACATGTACCTGGAAAAAAAACTAGCTTATAAGCTAGCTATTTTCGCCAAACATAGCCTACGTCAAACCAAATAAGCCTTATTGCTTTGTTTGATTTAAAATGCATGGACCATGCATACTTCACCTTGTAAACAATTCTTTTCTGATCTATTGATTCAATAAAATATAGAAAATGTGTAGTTGTTAGTTGGTTATTTATTTTTTTATTATGATAAATTTAAGTTTATATTTTGAAAAAAAAATAATAATTACATTATAGAGTTTTTTTTATATTTCATCCACGTCTAATTAAATTGAATATCTAAATACCATATCTATACTATATTATAAAGATGGCATAAAAAACTCTTAATTACAACTCACTAAGCTTTATGTACTACCATTTAAAGCTATCTACTTAAAATCTCTTAAAAATAACTACTAAAGCATAATGTACTACCTGTAAAACTTTTAACCCTAATTAATATATTTCATTCTTATCCCCCAAAATTCTTATCTCTAATCCCCAAACCCTAAAATTATGAAATTTGAATTCTGATAAACATAATCAAAACAGGATAAACATCTCAATTTAAATATAAAAAATTTAAAATATATAAGATAATTAATGAATTTTAACAAACTACTTAATTTTTTTTATAAAAAACATTATATTGTTAAGCCTAAATTAAACAAATTTATATATAAAAAAATCATTATCACTCATTAAAAACCATCCAAAATCGTACTGTAAATCAATAAAAAAATAAAGAATAAAAATAAACATTAAAATCGTGATGTATTAAACATTATGTACTATTATTTAATGCTAATATACTTAAAATCCCTTAAAAAACAATTAATGAAGCAAAAGTGATTATCTCCGATGTCACAGCGCAATAAGCTAAAAAAACACTTCAAATAAGCAATCCCAAACACCACCTAAGTATGAAGGACAAAAATAGAAATGAATTGTAACCATAGCAATGAAAAAAGCAACAAAAATTGAATTATAAGAATGAATTATAAACTATATGGATGAAAATCGTAATTTCAAAACCATAAGAACAAAAATAAAAATTTTCAATAAACCACATGGACTAAAAACGTAATTTACTCCTATTTTAAATGACATTTTAAATGCATATAATACATCCGTATGGTACATAACATTATTTGACCAAATTACAACCGTTAATACCCATATACTGATTTTTTTTATTTTTTTTTGAAGGGTATCCTAAGTTATGACTAGATTTATCCGTTAGCAAATTATGACTGTAAGACATCAACCCTCATTAAAACTCATGTAGTGGCCACAATTATTGTGTATGTCTGGATTCGAACCCTGAATAGATGGAATATTCCACCACATCCACTAGAGCCTTAACTAGTACGTTATGGTTTACTGATTTAGTGGTTATAATGAATTGTATATTCAGTATATATAATATTATGTCTTGCCATGTAAGCATGTATTATATTGAATGCAATAATATGCATAACAAATTTTAGAAGAGTTGTCAACTATCTTACGTAGGTATTAAATTCACATATATATTTTAATGAATTTTGAAGGATGGCGGTTCCAATGGCGGCGATCAAGCAATGACAAGTCGTTATAACAGATAATTCTAATAAAAGCTTATTATATATATAGTGGAAGAATATTTTGTAACCCTGAAAAATGTTGTAACCCTTGCAACCCACATCTTAACCGTTGGATTCATAATCGACGATTATTTTATTTTTATTTTTTTGTTTTTTTTAATTAAAATTATTGGGTCTCATATGTATTGTAACCGCCGATCATGAATCCGACGGTTAAGATGTGGGTTGCAAGGTTTGCAACCTTTTTAAGGGTTGCAAATAAAACAACCCCTATATATATATATATATATATATATATATATATATATAGAGAGAGAGAGAGAGAGAGAGAGAGACCTTCAAATACAAACTTTTTAATGGTGCAAACCATGCAACCCACTTATCTACCACATATTTTGTTTTTACCTTTTAATAAAAAAATGGGAAAATAAAATATGTGGTAGATAAGTGGGTTGCATGAGTTTGCACCATTAAAAAGTTTGCATTTGAACATCCCTCTATATATATATATATATGAATATGATTATAATTAGATTCATTTGAGAAATGGTAAATATATGAGAAATAAAGAAATGATATAACTCTTTATCTAGTCAATATTTATGGTTTTAACCGTGAAGCATCGGATAATTTCTTGTGTGATCTGTAGAAGATAGAGTGGTGGTTTCGTAAAATACGCGGGACGAGTTCATATATGAATTATATGTTCATATATGAACCTGTGTAATTCACATATGAACTCTTTTAACTGATTCATATATAAACTATATATTCATATATGAATCAATTAATTAGTTCATATGTAAATCACAAAAGTTCATATATAAATTTGTTAACTAGTTCAACTGATCATACAGTTAATTACTCTCTCCGTCCCAAAATAAGTGTCTACATTACTATTTTTATTTGTCCCAAAATAAGTGTCCACTTTCAAAAGTAAATTTTCATTTTCCCTTTTTTCCCTTAATTATGTGATTGAGAAAATTTGTCTCTCTATAATTAAGGGCACACTCCTAAAATTGTGTGTCTTTTTCATTATGGGCATTTATTTTGGGACGGAGGGGGTTGTTAATATGTGAATTAGTTAATTGGTTCATATATGAATCACAAAGATTCATATATGAATCAATTAAAAGAGTTCACATGTGAATTATATTGGTTCACGTATGAACATATAGTTCATATCAAAATCATACAGGTTCATATATGAACTTGTCCCGTGTATTTGTAAAAATTACGAAACTATTCTTCTATTTTTGGAATAGCCACAATTTTTGATCAGTCAAAACCGTAATTGTTGACCAGTCAAAGACGTAATATTTGACCAGTCAAAGCCGATTTTGACCGAATGAAATGCTATGATTACTTCTCTATTTCTCATATATTTAGAATTTCTCAAATAAACTTTTCTCTCTCTCTCTCTCTCTCTATATATATATATATATATATATATATATATATATATATATAAAGGCATGTCCAAATAAAAAAAATAAATATCGTGAGAAAGTAATTGGGAATATTAAAAAGTACTTATATGTGAATCAATTGAAAGACGAATAATCGTATGAGAAGTTGAGTTAATGGTGAGAAATGGATCTGAACCGTTGATCTATTTTAATCTCAAGCCCTTTTATGAATTGCGGCTTAGAAGAGAATTGATCTGGTGATTCCCGATACATCTCATCCTAATGTGCGTCCATTTCTCATCCAACGGTCGATAACCAATTCTCAGCATTAACTCAACTTCTCACCGGAACCCAACTTTAAATAAAAAAAACTACATCAAGAATCATATGTGAATCAACGTTACAAACTATTCATATAGGTTCGCATATTCATTTCCAAGGAAATTTTTATAATGATTTGCATATGAACTTCAATTTCAAAAAAGAAAACATCTTCAATTAATTTGTACGGAATGCACATGTGCAAATAAGTAATTTGTCTAATATAAACATGTATATAACATGCAAACGTGCATGGAAACCAAAAAACATCTTCAATTTTTTGTATGCACATGTGTATCCTGTGTAGATGAATAGTTATTAGGTTGGTCCGTAGTATTTTATTTTTTGATGGTTTTCCTATGAACCTCACACACAAACACACACAATATCTCTCTCTCTCTCTCTCTCTCTCTCTATATATATATATATATATATATATAGAGAGAGAGAGAGAGAGAGACTTAAGTTCGCGTGAGACCAAACAGTTTCCGTGAGACCGGTGAGACCAAGCTTTAAAATATGAAACTTCACACCAAAAAACTGTGAATGTAAAAAAAATCGAACTTTTCATAGGGAAAACACCGTAAATGTTACGTTCACGGTGTTTTTCGCTGTAAATTTTCTTTTTTTTTACCTTCACAGCGTCTTCACTGTGAAGGTTCGGATATACCTTCACAGTCTTTTATCTGCGAAGGTTTGATTTTTTAAAACTTGGTTTAGGTTTTTTCACCTTCATAGTGTGATTACATTATGAAGGTTCGAATGTTTTTTACCTTCACAATGTTTGATCATTTAAAACAATAAAAGCTTCAATTTGTGTGTTTGATCCGGAAAACAAGAGAATAAATATTGGGTTTTTGGTGGGAGGGTGCTATTTGCACCAAAAAGGTGCAAATAGTATTGCAATGTTTTCCGATCCAATCATTGAAGTGTCGTATCATTTATTATATATTATTATTATTATTATTAGATATATAAATTTATATATATTAGGGGTATCTTTATATATATATATATATATATATATATGTTTTGATTTTATAAATTTACTAGAAGCGTACTCGTGCAATGCAGCGAGATACATCACGATTTTAATGTTTATTTTTATTTTTATTTT
Source organism: Arctium lappa (assembly GCA_023525745.1). NCBI lineage: Eukaryota > Viridiplantae > Streptophyta > Magnoliopsida > Asterales > Asteraceae > Arctium > Arctium lappa. The sequence goes on along the minus strand of CM042056.1, from coordinate 9,919,332 downwards.
TTATTGATTTACAGTACGATTTTGAATGATTTTTATTGAGTGTTAATGGTTATATATAAATTTGTTTAATTTAGGCTTAACAATATAATGTTTTTTATATAAAAAAATTAAGTAGTTTGTTAAAATTCATTAATTATCTTATATTTTTTATATTTAAATTGAGATGTTTATCCTGTTTTGATTATTTTTATCAGAATTCAAATTTTATAATTTTAGAATTTGGGGATTAGAGATAAGGATTTTGGGGGATAAGAATAAAATTTATTAATTAGGGTTAAAAGCATTTAAAAGCAGTACATATTACTTCATTAATTGTTTTTTAAGAGATTTTAAGTAGATTAACATTAAATAATAGTACATAATGCTTAATACATCACGATTTTAATGTTTATTTTTATTTTTTGTTTTTTTATTGATTTACAGTACGATTTTGGATGGTTTTTATTGAGTGATAATGGTTTTTTATATATAAATTTGTTTAATTTAGGCTTACCAATATAATGTTTTTTATATATAAAAAAAATTAAGTAGTTTGTTAAAATTCATTAATTATCTTATATATTTTAAATTTTTTATATTTAAATTGAGATGTTTATCATAATTCAAATTTTATAATTTTAGGGTTTGGGGATTAGAGATAAGGATTTTGGGGGATAAGGATGAAATATATTAATTAAGGTGTAAAAGCTTTACAGGTAGTACATTAGGCTTTAGTAGTTATTTTTAAGAGATTTTAAGTAGATAGCTTTAAATGATAGTACATAAAGCTTAATGAGTTGTAATTAAGAGTTTTTTATGCCATCTTTATAATATAGTATATATATATATATATATATATATATATATACACTATATTATAAAAGTTCTATTACCGTTTTGAAAAAGTTGGTTATTGAAAAACGGTTTTTGGAAAGTTAAATTTTACATTTATCACCCTTACGATTAATTATTTAATTTACTTTCTATCCCTTGTTTTTTCATTTTTCATTTTACACCCTTATTATTTTAACACAAATAATCGTATATAAATAAAAATGCAATGAAAAAATACGTTTCTTTTTTTACAAATTATACCATTATAATCGTCTCGTCGATACCTTCAAAACGAGCCAAATATTGAATATTTTTAAATTTAACCGTACTATTAAATATCATGAATATCTACGAATTAAATCTCTACTACTATATAAAAAAACTAATACAGTTATTGTACAAACTTTTGTACAATAAGACTTATCACCCTAAGCTTTTATACAATAACACTTATTACCCTAAGCTTTTATACAATAACATTTATCACCCTTGTAAAGTTACATTTACCACCCTTATAATTAATTATTTAATTTACTTTATATCTCTTATTATTTCATTTTTCATTTTACACCCTTATCATACTAACACACATAATTGTATATGAACAAAAATACATTGAAAAAATACGTTTATTTTTTTTACAAATTATACCATTATAATCGTCTCGTCAATACCTTCAAAACGAGCTCAATATTGAATATTTTTTAATTTAACTATACTATTAAATATCGTGAATATCTACGAATTAAATTGTTTTATATCCATACATTTTTTTTCAGCGTTAGCACATTAAAAATACATAATCGTAAAATATATTAAAAATACGTTTCATTCTTATTATAAATAAATCACGGTAATCTCTACTATATTATAAAAATTCTAATACAATTTTTTACAAATCTTTGAAAGCCAAATTTTTTTTTCCCAATGTTTCACTTCCTAATTCAATTAAATGTTACGTTTATCACCATTACAATTAGTTATTTTATTTATTTTATATCTCTTGTTTTCTTATTTTCTATTTTACATACCTATCATGTTAACATAAATAATCATATACGAACAAGAATGGAATAAACAATACGTTTCTTCTTTTTACAAAATATATCATTATAATCGTCTCATCAATATCTTTAAAACGAGCACACTATTGAATATTTTTTTTAATTTAACCTTACTATTAAATATCATGAATATCTACGAACTAATTTGTTTTCTATCCATACGTTTTACTTTTTTCCACCGTTAGCACATTAAAAATACATAATCGTAAAATACGTTTCATTCTTATTATAAAATATATCATTATAATTTTTTTCGTCAATAATTGTAATATAAATTAATTATCGAATATTTTTATGGGTTTATGATTTCATAAGTTGTGATTCTTAGGTCATGGTTGATTGTTGATTACATGTCTATAAGAAAATAAAATTAATTGTTCGTTCTTTACTTACATTCTGCTGCATCGCGCGGGTATGTGCCTAATATATATATATATATATATATATATATTGATTTTATAAATTTATAAATTTGTAACTTTTGATTTTATTATAACTTTGTAAAATGTATTTTTCTTTTTGTAACAATTACATTTTATTATAACTTTGTAAAATGTATTTTTCTTTTAGGGACCAATTCCGTAACAAACGCCAAACATTAGGGACCATTCACATCCATACATCATTCAATTTCCAACATTGTTTCACCCTTACATCAAGCAGGTACATGATGTGATAGGTGATGGAAATTGCGGATTTCGAGCAATAGCTGTCAGGATGGGTCTTCATGAAGATGCATGACCCACAATTCGGTATAACTTGATGGAAGAGTTAGAGCAATACAAGACAGAGTACATCAACGCTTTTGGAGGTGAACATTGGGAAATTATTTACAACACTCTAAACTTCTTTCGATCAGATCAAGGTGCACCATTTGAACACTGGATGACAATGCCTGAAATAGGTGTCTTGATTGCTTCAAAATATAATGTGATATTACATGTTATAAGTATGACCGGCAGTGGGACGTACTTGCTGCTTAGGTCCACTCCTCCATTGTGGTATGAACATGTTGTTTTTACAATCAGGTACGTTAATGGTAACCATTATGTCAAATTAGATATGTAAGAAGGATATCCGTTTCCGCAAATTGTATCACTTTTTTTCCATCACAGTTATCGGTGTGCTGCTGGATGGGCTACCCCGTATTCAGAGTGAATAAATAAGTACATGAAGCTTTTACGTGTTAATTGTACTACGGATAATGTTATTTTAGAATAATCGAATGTAATATAGATTAATTTATGTTCTATTTATATGTTAAATTGCAATATTTATGTTTTATTTTTATAATTATTAAATCGCAATATTTATGTTTTATTTTTATAATTATATAATTAAAAAAATTAGTAATATTTATATTTATAAATATTTATTTATTTTCAAATCAAAACAAAAATATATAATAAAAATATATAAAACAAAAATATATAATAAAAAAGACAACTAAAAGACAAAAAACAAAAAAAACCAAATGATTTTTTGCAATCATTTGGTGCATTTAGCAAAAGTAAAAGTGTATGTGTTGTTCTATGTGCACCATAGTCTATTTACTATGGGCACCATAGTCTATACATTAAATATATCAAATGTCAAATCTAATCTTAATCACTTATCCATACGTCACATCAATTTGATTGTTTTTGTAAATTAATATTTATAGTTACATTTTTGGTCCCTAAACTATAATCCTTGTTTTATTTTATACCCTTTTGTTTTACATTTTTTATTTTACATTTTCCATATATTAACACATATAATCGTATATTAACTAAAATAGAATAAAAAAAATACGTTTTAATTTTAACAATTTATACCATTACTATCGTCTTTTCGATACCTTTGAAATGAGCTCAATATTGAATATTTTTGATTTAATTATACATATAATTGTATATTAACTAAAATAGATTAAAAATACGTTTTAATTTTAACAACTTATACCATTACTATCGTCTTTTCGATACCTTCGAAGTGAGCCCAATATTGAATATTTTTGAATTTAATTATTTTATTATATGTCAAAAATTACTTTTTAAAATATGTGTGTCTGCACAAGATGACGATATTCAGTGTATGTTTATAGAAAATTTCAATAAACAATCATAGTCTATTTTTTAAATACAATTATATTGACTTTATTTCAATTTATTCTATATATGTGATAAATGACAAAACAAATATGTTAGATTTTACAACTCACTCTAGCCAATGCATGTGTTTTGAAAAAATCTCATTTAATTTTTTTTAAAAACAAAACCACCTTCCACCTTTTAAAAAAAAAAACAAAATCAACTTCCACCCTAGCCAATGTATGTATTTTGCAACTCACCCTAGCCAATGCATGTGTTTTGAAAAAATCTCATTAAAATTTTTTTTTAAAACAAAACCACCTTCCAACTTTAAAAAAAAAAAAACAAAACCACCTTCCACCCTAGCCAATGCATGTATTTTGTAACTTTTAAACCACATTCCACCCTCTTTTCTTCTCATTTCTCACAAACACACTCTCTCTAACTTCTCTCTCTAGAAACTCTTCTATCAAATTCTCTCTACTATTCTCTCATCTTCAAACATTCATCATCAAGTTCTTCATATCTTCATCATATTTGAAGATCATCAAAGGTAAACATCAAAACTTAACCTACATGTTTGTAGATGAACATCCCAACGACATGCAACATTTTCTTTATTTTGTTCATTTATTTTATTTATTTCGACACCAACCCATTTGTGGTTATGGTTAAAAAGTTAAAATATGTTTAAAAAAAGGTAAGTGAATTTTAAAGAATACTATTAAAAAAGTTAAAATATGTTTAAAAAAGGTAAGTGAATTTTAGAGAATACCATTAAAAAGTTAAAATATGTTTAAAAAAGGTAAGTGAATTTTAGAGAATACTATTAAAAAGTTAAAATATGTTTAAAAAAAGGTAAGTGAATTTTAAAAAATACTATTAAAAGGTTAAAATAGCTTAATAGTTGTAAATAACATATTTTAACTTTTTTTCATTTAAATCTGCAGGAAAAAAGATGACGAAAACTTCAAAATTTTCCACCGAGCAAGTATAATATCCAATTTTATTATTATTTTTATGTGTGTAATTAGTTGGTGTATCTAGTAATTTTTTTAACATGAATTTTTTTCTCTCAATTTTTAGGTGTTTGGATCTCGTGAAGAATTAATTACTTGGGTGCAAAATGTGGCACGCTCTCAAGGTTTTGTAATCGTCACTAGACGATCCAGGCCAAGTTTTAGTGGATACATGTCTACAATCGTACTTGGTTGTGATCGTGGTGGTGTATCTAGAAGTAAGATTTTGAAACCAAAAAAATTAATTGTCCCTTCGAATTGTTGGGAAAGTATTTGAAGGCACATGATGTATGGACGTTGCGGGTTGTATGTGATTATCACAATCACAAGCCGGTAATGTATATGGAGGGTCATTCTTATGCAATGCGATTGTCTGATGATGAGTCTCGTTTGGTGCAACAGTTGACAAGGCTGAATGTGAAACCACGAGATATTTTGTCAACGCTAAAAGAACGAAATGAAAATAATGTGTCTTCTCTAAAAACTATATACAATGCTCGTCAAAAGTTTCGCATGAGTGAGCAAGAAGATAGAACCCCCATGCAGAATGTTATGCACATTTTGCAAACTAAGGGGTACGATTTTGAGTATCGTTTAAACGATACTACTAACCAGTTGGAAGATTTGTTTTTCATTCATCCAACATCATTAAAGATGTGGCAAGCATTTCCACATGTGGTGTTGATGGATGCTACATATAAAACAAACAAGTATAATCTACCATTTTTGGAAATTGTTGGTGTCACGTCTACAAATAAGACGTTTTCTATAGCCTTCGCATTCATGCATAGCGAAAAGACAAGCAACTATACGTGGGCATTGACTTGTCTGAAATTGACTATTAATGGATCTTTCTGTCCTCGTGTTATCGTCACCGATAGAGATCTGGCGTTGATGAAAGCGTGCAGAGAAGTATTTCCACAATCGGTGGCAAATCAACAATCAACCGGATCATGGCAAATCAAGCGGATCAAGATTTTTGATGGATCCATTATCCCCCTCAACTTTATTAAAAAACTGGATTTGCCATGATCCGGTTGATTGTTGAATATTTCTTTGGTGTGAATGATAATTAGATTAGGGTGTAAATAGTTTGACCCTTTTCGAAAAAGGTTTGACTTAAATCTTATGTTGTCAAGTCATCATCATTGATTTTGATGATTAAAAATATAAATAAATAATAAAAAGGATACAATATGAAAATATCGATGCCTCTTTTTTCTCTTTAATATTTTAATATATTATTTTCAACGGTTCAAAAAACCCGATCCTACCTCATCTCTTGAACCGTTGACCCTCTAGCCCATATGAAAACCGACCCTGCCGGGACGAATTTAAAAAAACTTGTTTAAAACAAGAGTTTATCATTTAAAACATGATATATTTTATGTTATTTATTATTTTAGAGATATTTTATTTTTGTGTTTAAAACAAGATATTTTAGAGATATTTTCCTATTGGTAATGTAACTGCATGTTTGAATTCCTTTGGCCTTTTGTTTGTAACAAAAAAAAAAAAAACACGTCACACAACAACAAAACTGATTTTATAGAATGTCTAAATTATCTAGACGTACTAATAAAAGAATTTATAGAATTTAAGTTTATATGACCAAACTAAAAAGTGTCATACTTAAAAGTGTTACAATAAGTTTATAAGACGATGATAAGTGTTTTTAACAAGTTTTTTTTAAACGTTTTTAAAACAAAGTGTGGTATTATCTATTTTATATGACACTATTTGAAAAACTGACTTGACTTATAAACACAGGTGTCCATTAAAAAGATGGGTTATAGAACAATTCTCAAAGGTGTCCTGAACAAAGATGAGTTATAGGACAATTCTCAAAAGTGTCATATAAAATAGCTAATATAATGTCTTTTTAAACATCATAAAAAGAAACTTTTTAAGACGCCTAAAAGCGTCCTATTAAACCTATTGTGACACTTTTTATATATATATATATATATATATATATATATATATATATATATATATATATATATAGGGGAGCGATCAATTGAAAACCAGTATTACATTGGAAACTTTGGAAACCGAAATCAACCAATCAGTGAATTTCTTTATTTTTATTTTTATTTTTAATTGAAAAGGTTATTTTTGTCTTTTACATTATTTCATAATATATATGGTAACTGTTATTATTATTATATTAATAATTATTTAATTTTAATTTAGTTTATATATGGTAATAATAATCATTGATTAATTTAAAAATGAGATATCTAATTTAGATAAATTATTTAATTTTAATTTAGCTTATATATGGTAATAATGAAACAATAATGCTAACACGATGAACCTGGTGAATCTATTTTCATTATGAAACAATAATGCTAACATGATGAACTTGATGAATCTATTTTCATATACGGATATGCAACTGAACAGATAATGAAACAAAAATGGGAAGTTAACAAAAATGGTACAAATTCATCATGTTTCATTATGAAACAATTAATAATGCTAACACGATGAACCTGATAAATCTATTTTCATTATGAAACAATAATACTAACACGATGAACCTGATGAAATCTGTAATCCAATGAAATCTATAATCCAATGAAATTTGTAATCCACAAATTCATTCTGTCTAATCGCAATATTAGATTGCGTGAGAAATTTTATAATAAAATGAAATTAAAAAAATATTTTCTTACATTTTAAAAGAAAAATAATTTTTTTGATTAAAAGACAAATGCTCTACGTTTTCATAGTAAAAATGTAACACCCTAGAAACTGCGGAAATAAAATTTCGAATAAACAATTCGGCAATAGATTAACTTGCGGAATAAGGTGTGACAATTTCATTACACAATCAACCCAACGGGTATAGAGTAGCCAATATTGAGGTAGATAACTGAAGTATAAAACGACATCCTATTAATCTACAAAATATCTAGATTAGGGACGGGTGTCGCTACACTTCCAAAATGAATCTTCAAAAGAATCTCTCACGACCCCAAAGTCGCTCCCTCAGTCCCGACGAGCCCCACTGCTAAGATAACCTGCCAACATGACAACCAAGAGCAAGCGTTAGGCTAACGCCTAGTGAGAACAAGCCAAATGAAAGAGAGTACTAAACCCAAATGGTGCCACGCGGTAGTATAGCCATGAGCTAAGTCAAGAAATCCAATAAACCATTAGTGATTAAACATGGTATAAGTAATACCCAAAAATCACATAACGAGCTCAACCCCTCTAGATCTGTTGCTCAAAACATTCAAGTCAACCCCTCTGGATCTATCCTTGAGAGTTCCCAAAACAGGGGGAACTCAAGCACATAATGGGATTACACCTTACTGCACCATGAGACGCTGTCCGACCGTATAGGCCCACACCTTACTTATCATGACAACCCGATGCCTATCCCGTGCTAAAACGTGAACCAAATGCCCAAAACAGGGGACATAGGAACACAGTGCCTATGGATCCATTGCACTAAGACTCAAAGCCAAAGCATGTCATTTCAGAGCATACTCATATTAAATCAGCTATGCAGGCAATTAATATGAACAACGGTTCAATTCTATAATTCGTGATTCTTGAAAATGTGAGATCTTTAGAAGGTATTTCCCAACAGAATTAGTTACTTTGAAACCAGGTTTTCCACATTTAAATAATACATTTATCACATAGCATTCGTAATACAGACCGATTTAGCTTAAGGACTCACCTCAGATTTCTTCCTGATTATAGCCTGCTTCTGACGATTGCTACCTATGACAACACCGATAATCGGTAAGCCAAAAGACAACTTAATGACTTAAAACTCCAGAATACGAATACAACACACTGCCAAAACACTGATCCGGTCGAGTACCAAATCCGATCGAACCCAACCCTGGTCGAACAACAGCATCGGTCGAACCGATGTCCGGTCGAACAACAACATCGGTCGAACCGATGTTCGGTCGAACAACAGCATCGGTCGAACCGATGTTCGGTCTTAGGTCGCTCCGGTCGAAGGACCAATCGGTCGAACGACCAACCGGTCGAAGGACCATCGGTCAAATGACCATCGTCTTGTTCAACAAGAACACCAAGAACAGGTCGAATGCAGAACCCAAATTAAAATGAGAAATACTCAGATCTCACAATGGAACGGTTTAAAACCTTCACAATGAGATTCTACACGGCTAAAAGCATTCAGATCAAAGCATTAAGCTAGATTCGTACCTCGATTTGTCCGAAACGATCGACCCCTTTACTAAGCTTCTTCTCCTACTCCTTCTTTCTCTCTGACTTCTCAAAACCAAATGATATTTTGTGATATTTCCAAAATATCAAAAATCTGATTTATATTTATATAACCCAAGTTACATTTTACCCCCTTGAACTTTGGGTAATAGTCAACTTTTCACCCAACCCCAAAATAGCGGGTGTTACAAAAAAAATAACAAAATTTAGATTGCATGGGAAATTTTATTTTGGTTTCAAGTAATCTAAATAAAATAAATCTTTCTTGCCATATTTGAGACACAAAATCAAAAGACATATTTACCCTTTTCATCTATTATTTTTATTTATTATTAATAAATTAATTAATTTACTATCATATATAATTCAAATGAATATTAACCATTGATTATAATGATCAATGGCTGAAATTTGATTTCCAAAGCTTCCAATGAAACTTGGTTTCCAATTGATTGTTTGTGATAACCGTGAGATCCAATCGCAACCACAAATCAATGAATAACTTAGGAAATTATTAATTTTGGTAATTTTAACTTATGATTTTAATTAAAAGTCAACTTAGGTATTTTAAAAATAGTCTCTCTCCTCCTTCCCCTCTCTTCTCTCCGACGAACTTTTTCCCGACAAACTTTATTCCGGCAAAAACATGATGCACACTGTGATACCCTTAATAAAATAACGAAAAGATATAGTGTGATACACTTAGTAAAGCAAAACACTACATGATACTATGTGATACACTTCGTAAAACAAGAAAAATACATTGTGATACCCAATAACTTTTAACAGTAAGGCATTACAATGACTATAATACATATTATGATACCCAAATAACTTTGAACAGTAAGACATTAAATGACTATGATAAATGTGATACCCGAAAACTTATAACAGTAACACATTAAATGACTATGCTACACACTGTGATACCCAATAACTTGTAGCACCAAGGCATTATAGGAATATGATACACAGTGTGATACCCAATAGATTGTGGTCGGCGGTTAGGTTTAAATTAATAAATACGGTAAATTGAAATCATTTAAATTGGGAATCAGTCAAATAAGGAATTGATTTTTTATTAAAAGAAATTCAAATGATCAATTTACCAAATTATCTTTTTACCTTATTTTAAAAACAAAATTAATTATATTAAATGAGTGATTGAATCTCACGATTTCCACAAACTACCTAGTTCTCATTTGATTAGACCTAAAAAAAAGGGAAAACTGAGGAACACCCTGGTGACTCTTAATCTGGACGGTACATTTGTGCATACAAATAATTTGTAACATGCACATGTGCATATGCACAAGTGCATAAAAACCAAAAAAATAACTTCATTTACTTGTATGCACAAGTGCATACCGTCAGGGTGTTTCTTAGCTTTCCATTTTCTTGAGGTTTTCCCTTTGAACCTCTCTCTCTCTCTCTCTCTCTATATATATATATATATATATATATATATATATACATACATACATATAGAGGTGTGTTCAAACGAGAACATCATCTATTTAAGAAAACACGAAAACAACCGAGTACGTACAAAATCATATATGATTCATGTACAAAAGCATATATGATTCACGAGACTATGCGCGCGACCTATTAGTCGCGATTGACGTCTCCTGCGTCCGAATTTTTCGTATAGTGCAAAATCACATATGATTTTGTACACGATCTGCTGTTTTTTCCTTTTTTTTCTTGTTTTCTTAAATAGTTAGCGTTTTCGTTTGAACAATCCTCTCTCTCTCTCTCTCTCTCTCTCTATATATATATATATATATATGTATATATAACGTTTTATAGTTTGGTTCTATAAATTGAAGTTCTATAAAGTATTCTATTATGACGCTTAAACATTTTAGGCGTCCTATAAAGTCAATTTTCTTGTAGTGACACTTTTTATACTCAAGTTTTACATTACGTTAATTATTTTGTACCTCTACTAATTTTTTTTTGGATATGCCTCTAGTTTCATCCTATGACACAACAAGTGGTTTAATGGTTCAACCATTATAGAATAGGAGAGAGGTTCAAGGGAAAACCTCAAAAAATGGAAAACTGAGGAACACCCTGGTAGCCTTTAATCTGGACGGTATGCACTTGTGTATACAAGTAATTTAGAAAATGCACACGAGTGCATAATATGCACTTGTGCATAAAAACCAAAAAAACAAATTAATTACTTGTATGCACAAGTGCATATCGTCCTGATTAAAGGCTACCGGGTGTTTCTCAGTTTTTTGTTTTTTTGAGGTTTTCCTCTGAACCTGACCCTATAGAATAGAAGGTACATACATAATTTTTGTAACATGTTGACTTTGGCAATGTTAAGTGCATTATATTGAAGTTACGTTCATTATCAACTTATGTTGACATGGACCGACATTTAGCTTACAACCATTTAAATATTTCGTACAAAATGCTACACCAAAACTATCATTGCTACTAAATTCAACGACTATTATAATCATGACTACTGGATAATCTTTTAGTAGATCGGAATTCGGAGTCACCCATGTTTTTCTTATTTTTACTGTTTAAATATTATTGAATTTCACCCGAATACATACCTTACGATATTAAGCACGAATCTAGTTATAAGTTCATTAACATATTCAATAAAAATTTAAGTCCATAATTGAGCATACAAGTTGGTTAAATTCTTACACCATTCTTAAAAGAATTTAAAGTGATCATGATAACTTCAAAATGAAGCATTTCCTTTTATGAAACTTTAAATAATTAATAGCAAGAAACTTCAAAGAATGGTCACCTTTGGAAAAACCAAATAATGTTAAAAAGTTTATATGTTCTATAACCATGAGAACTGTGCTTCATATGTTATTTTATATGATTTTTTTTTATATTTAATACTAGCATTTAGAATATTGATTAACATATATTTGTTTGACAAAGTGTTTGTTTCACAATGTGAAAATTTTAGTTTGTTTGTGAAGCAATGTTACACGTAAAAAAGTTTCACATGGTGAACCGAATACATATGAAACAAATTTAATTTTGAAGTTCTAAAATTATTAAACTCCTTAAAAACGAATGTATTATAATTAAATCCGTTCTTTTTGTAAATATTTAAAATTTTAAATCATCATTGTTTATGATTAGTGATCATTGTTATAAGAAATTTAATTATAGAAATTAGTTCATTTATGCACATTATTTTATTTCTGTTGATAATAAATCATTACTGTTTAAAAATATATATAAATAGTTATTAGGTGTAATAATGTGAAATGAAAAGAATTAATACTTGTACACAACTCTATATAATTCTTAAAAACAAATAATTTATTTCGAATTATTTTGTCGATTAAATTTAATATAAAACTAGCGATAGTTTATTATTATTAAGTTTTATAACTCGTATTTACTGAAATAAATTCGACATTTTCCTTTCATAGATATCTTACCTTTCATCTATATGAAGGGGTGTTTGGGATTGCTTATTTAAAACAATTTTTTTTTTATAAAAGTGATTATCAACTTATGTGATATTAAAACAGAGTTTTATAAAAACTGTTTGATTAACTTATGGTGGTAATAAAACGTAATAAGTTAATAAATTGTTTTTAAGAGGTGTTTGAATTGCTTATACATATAAAATGACCAAAAAACTAATAAGTAGTTGCAAATAAGTTAGTAAATTAGAACGAAATGATTTATCAAAAACACTTATCATCGGTATAAACATTCTTCTGTTTTTCCTATCCAACTAAAAACTGCTTATTACCGATACCACACTGAAATAAATCAATAAGCACTCTAAATAAGCAAAATATTATGTATTGTTTTTTATGGATAAATATTTTTCATATTTTATACATTCAAAATATTATATATTGTTTTTTTATTTAGAAAGAGAAAATCAAAATCTTTTTGAAAAGGGTATTTTCGGAAATATGAAATTTTTTAAGTCGGTATACCTAGGGAAGACTGTATTTGGCAGGCGGCAGTTTTGATAAAAGACGGTATACTACACGTGTCATATTTTCATAGGTTGGCTGTAAAAAATTAAACGCAGTTTGTTCTCACCTGATTACTGATTTTATAAAAAGGCCAAACCACCATTTTAACTGACCTCATCATCCTTTTATAATAAACACACATGCAAACATTCATCTTCAAACCCCTATTTCGCCTTTGATTTTTAGGAACTCAATTTAGAGTTTCTCCGGCGGAGGAGCACGGCGGAGGAGCGGCGGAAGCTCACGATTTCAGTTTCAATGGCCGCTATCTTCCGTTCACTTCTTTTGCTGCTCGCTTTATCAGGTAACACTTTGAATCCCTCTTTATTCTTTACTAATTTCAATAAATCTTCGAAATTCGGTGATGTTTGTTATCAGATTTCGATTGAATGCGGTTGTGATGTGATGATTTTTTTTTTATTGATTTTTAGTGTATAATGTTGCCATTCAAGTGTAAATTTTGTTTGAATACATTGGTGCTGGATCATCATTTATCACTAAAAAAAGTGTGTGTAAACTAGAGCGGAATAAAGCTTTTGATCTTATTCATTGTTTTAATGAATCCTTGTGCTCCTCACTTTATCAAATAACTCAATTTTTCTTCCGCTGCAAGTTTCTTAACTTTCAATGGAACTTCTAAAATATTTGGGGTTTTGTTCTCGGTTTTTGATCAAATGTGGAATTTATTAGTTTTCTGGTTATTTTGTTGTGACATTTTCGATGTTCACTGTGTAATTAGTTATGATTTGTTGATATGTGATGTAGAAGCAGAGATAGAGGTTCGTTTTTTTTTTTTTTTTTTTTTTTTTTTTTTTTTTTATGTTTGTTTGTTTGTTTTGTTAGATTCTGCTTCTTACTGCATGATATTGGCAAACAAGTGTAAGTTCTGTTTGAATACATTTATGCTGGATCATCATTAAACCAACTGGATGTCAACTTTTGGGATTTACATTAATGGTTATGAATTGTAAATGAATCCAGATTAGAGAAATGGGGAATTTACAGTAAGGCTTATTAATTGTGAGATTAATTTTCATTCTGCTTCTGCTTTTGAGTTTTTTTTAAATGACAAGTTTTGCCATTTCGCGGATTTATGTTTTTCACAATCTTGAGTTTGAATGATTGGATTAATGCGAATTTTATTTGAATTATATGTTTCGCAGAGTCATTTGTTGGTATCTTCAGCATTGGAGTTGGGGTCAACTATGGACGGATTGCCAACAATCTCCCATCTCCATCTCATGTATCGGTCCTCCTTAGATCTTTGAACATTAGTAGAGTAAAGGTTTACGATGCCGATCCCACAGTGTTAGGAGCTTTTGCAGGAACCGATGTTGAATTCATCATTGCAGTAGGGAATGATTTACTTCAGAAAATGAGAGATCCTCAACAAGCTGAAACATGGGTTCAACAAAACGTACAACCTTATATTTCGCAAACTAAGATCACTTGTGTCACCGTGGGAAACGAAATCTTGGGAGGACAAGATAATCAATTAGCAACATATCTCCTCCCGGCTATGAAAACTATCTATGGAGCTTTAGTTAATCTTGGACTAAGCAAGCAAGTTTATGTGACAACGGCTCATTCCCTTCAGATCTTAGCAACTTCTTTCCCACCTTCTCGAGGGGCTTTTAAAGAAGATGTGGTTCAATACATACAACCCATTCTTAACTTTCATGCACAGGTCGACTCCCCCTTTTTCATCAACGCTTACCCCTATTTTGCATATAAGAGTGACCCAAATAACGTCCAAATGGAATACGTGCTTTTTGAACCAAATTCTGGGGCGATAGATCCCAATACGAATCTAAAGTATGACAACATGTTGTATGCACAAATTGATGCTGTTTATTCAGCTATAAAGGCATTGGGTCATACCGATGTAGAAGTGAAAATCTCTGAGACTGGCTGGCCTTCTAAGGGGGATGAAGATGAGCCTGGGGCAACAGTACAGAATGCTGGAATATATAATAGAAATTTGATGCAGAGGATGCAACAAGGGCAAGGTACCCCTGCACGCCCTTCACAGCCTATCGACATCTATCTTTTTGCTCTTTTCAATGAGAATCAGAAGCCCGGTCCAACATCAGAAAGGAACTTTGGATTGTATTATCCTGATGGTACTCTGGTCTATAGCCTTGGTGTACAAAGTTATATTCTTCCAAGAATAGATTATTCATCTTCAAAGAAAAACGTAAGAACACATATGCCTTCATGTTATATTAATTACAGTTCATATATGTTAATGAAATATAGCAAAGTTTTCAAATGCTTTTGGCTGAACCTTTGTTATGAACTATGTATTTGCAGGCCTTGTCTATCTTCAGCCTTCTCATTTTGCTTCTTGGATCCCTACTCTTTGCTCAAGAAAGATGAATAGTTAACTTAAATTTTGGTGACAATTTTACATAACGAACCAAAAGTCCCTGAAGAAGATGGTCCTTAGAGGTAAATTTACTTATTCTTCACCTACCCATGATAACCTACCGCTTAGTTGAGTTCATAATGGTTATGATAGCAAATATCTTCAAGGAATCATAAGATTATAATTTGACAAAACATGCATACATTCATCCAATAGCTAAAGCCAACACAAAAATATATATAGGACATATTGGTAGGACCCCATCAAGGCATCAACCACCCAAATTTGTGGGCTCAGGATTTCCAAAGTGTCTAATAAAGTTATATAATTAACATTTTTTTTGTTCAACATTTGGGTTCTATCTTAGAATTATTCAAGAATTACTGCATAAATTCGTAGTTTTACCAACAATGACATATAGTGCACTCGAACGTATGTGGGTCCACCCTGTATATACAATATATTTGGAAAAATAAGCATGTTAAACATGTCAAGTGTGTGAACAGGGTTGGGTCTATCTTTATGTTACCATATTATCAAAAATTGAAAGTATGGCCATAGGCCACTAGTCTCCATCCCATCTTATCTCCACCAACAATCATGGAATATAGAATCTTACTGCAAACAAAATTATTCTTATCTTATAGTATACAAAAGTCCAAATTATGTTCAATCATATACAAAAAAAGTCACTCTTCTCTAATCCAAATTTTTGGCAATTAAAAACTAAAAGCTCATGGTTATTGCCTTCGGGTGTACATCTTTCATGTCCACACTGTATCCTCACTGTCACTTTATGTATATATAATATATATGATATGAGAAAGGTATTTGGCTGCTTCAGCATTTGGTGGAGCCATATCTTGATGTCCCTTTCTCTTTTACTTTTCTAATTCAAGGTTATTATATAGAAATAGTATGCTACCTTTTAGTCCAAGTTGGCTATCTTTCACATTAAAAAGTTAATTAATCCAACTTGACTATGTTTTGGCTTGGTTTTTCTTACATGTTGAAGGACAATTCTTGATATTTTTTATGGGCTCTTTTGAGATCTTTGAAAGGTCATAAGTTTAAGGCACCATATAACATCTGATTGATTGTTAGCCGCATTCATAATGATCCTTGAAAGTGGATTTCAACATCAAAGATAACGTTTCTAACTTTACAAGTGTTCTAGTGTCAGCTTCTCCTAAAGAGGATAAGATTGACAGGTAATCTAATCTAAGTTGACAATTATTCAATACCAACTGTGCGCATTTAGACTTGGCTGATATGAACTGTAACGCCCCAAACCCAAAGTTCAAAGTAGCATGCGGACCCAATAACTTTGGAACCAACTTAAAACCAAGGTGGAAGTTATTGGTAACCCATAATATGGAGCTCACAAATCTAACTTTCTATCCATGTGGGATGGGTTGTTAAAAATTCTCCCGCTTAAATTCTTGACGTCTTCGTCAAGACTTCCCAGTGGCTCTGATACTATTTGTAATACCCCAAAGCTAGAAAATGAGATTTGTGAGTTCCTTAATTCCAACTTATAGACTAGCAATAGCTTCCATCATGGTTTAAGTTGGTTCAGAGGTTATTGGGGGTCTATATGCTACTTTAGGCGTTGGGGCGTTATATACGCACTATGGATCTACATTTGGTCGTCTTAGGGCTGTTTGTTTACCTCTTAATAGTTCCATTAAGAGGCAACATCTGAATCGCTAAGGGGTGAATCTTGTTTGGCAAAAAAGAAAAGAAAGAAGTATGCTTCTTAATGGTTCTAAAACCATCCGACCGATTTTGTATCTTGGGCCTCTCTTAACCATTCAGCGCCCTAATTTCATTCTAAACAATTACCAAACCACCATATTTCATTTTGCACTATATAATAAGAGTCACTTAATCATTCTGCACCAACCCATTCAACAACTGCCAAACATATATACTTGGATGAGGCTGAGCCTGCTGTTGGTCTTGATATGATCCTGCATCTACCTTGGTGCCCACTTGATTAGGTTTGCAAATTGCAATGTTGAAAATGAGGTTTATTTGGTATACACTTTTTAAGGGGGCCAAACTAGATGGGTCATATTCCACTAACCCTTGTATTAATTATGGATTAAAAATGTCAGATTTGGCAGTTAGATAGAAAATCTTTACTTTTCTTGTTTAACTAATCTAATGACCTTATGTCACAGGTATTAGCTAAGGATTCACATTGAAGGCCACCTTTCAGTTTCAAGATCACCAGAAACCACACCATAGTTTTCACACCAGCATCATCCTCTCATCTTCATGGTACACATTGTTAGACCATACTTGTACTCAAATACATATTTCCTTTTTTTAATAGTTTATAAGAAATTCATCATAAAATTTATACACAAATACAAGTACTGTTATACGTATGAATAAATTCATATAAAAAGGTAGAAAAATTCATATTATAGGTTTATTTTTCATATCATCATTATCATATTCTTGTGTTTTTGTTTTATAATTTCTTGTTTGTTTTTCTATGTATTTGAGTAATGTTAGATGGATTTTTGGTAGCATAATTAATTTGTAATTTTGATTATAGTTCTGTATACATGGTTTCTGATTGAATATGATAAATGAAGTATTTTATTGGTTTTGGGCTTTTTATTATTATTCTATGTTATCTGCTTTTATTGGTAGCTGTTTGATTTATTATGTGTGATAATAATTATGTTGTACTATTTACTATTTATTTAGGGTGCAATCAATCATGTTTTGGATCTTAAGCAAGATTTATAATCAATGAGTTGACACCATCCAGAATATGATGTGTGTGTTGCTTTCAAATTTTAACCCCATCATGTTTTGGGGTCCTCAATTGCTTTCCATGAGCTTGCTTCTAGGGCACTTTTTAGACTTTACAGATAGAGCATCTTTAATATATAGTGATTAAATAAAAAACTATTCTTGAGAACTTATGATGTCGTTGAGAACTAATGCATCATGTGCTATTTTATATGATTATTTTTTCATCTAAGGCTAATATTTATAATATTAATGAACATATATTTGTTTCACATTGTGTTCGGTTCATATGTATTTGTTTCACAATGTGAATTTTTTTAGTTTGTGTGTGAAACAAAAGTTACACGTAAAAAAAAAATTCACATTGTAAACCAAATACATATGAAACAAATATATGTTCATCAATACTTTAGATGCTAGCTTTAGATGGGAAAAGAACATGTGTAAGATAAAAGTTCTTACAAATCTCACAAATTTTAGAGTTCTCAAATGATGAATCCTTTTTTTTTTACATTTTCTAAATAATGTCATATTATTACCAACTCAACAAATTAAAACCTTCATTAAAACTCGACTATTGTAGTCACCTACAACAACCTTCGCTTTTTTGGTTCCATGTGTTATTTAATGTGATATATAAGTGAAAAAAATATATATATAAGAACTAGTGAAATATTATTTAACATAATTCGAGGTAAGAACCAAGGTTTTTGTACAAGAACTTAAAACATGTTAATGACTTATAAAACTATGATTTTTTTTATTTACAAGAACCTCTCATTGTGGATGCTCTGAAGTTCTTGCTTTTTCATTGGAAATATTGTTGTCGGATGTTTACTATTTCGAGGTCAATTCAGAGCAATTGAAATGTGAAAAGAGAAATTTGATGTCTATGGTTATGTTTCGCAACCATAAATTAACTTATTTTTTGTGTTTATTGAAGAAGAAAAAAACTTGTTTGGCTAACATAACTGGCTACTTCAAGTAGCGTTTTAGTAAGCTTGAAGCCTTGAATGACTTTTTTCACCCTTTTTCCAATTAATTCTTTAACATATATTTTTAGGCCATTTTACATTGTAATTATCAACGACTAGACTTTCATTTAATAGCTAGCTAATCAACTATTTTGCCAAACATAGCCTATGTGTATAAGAGGATATTAGGGTCCTTTACAGTCTGTCAAGTTTCTTTTTTAAATCCACAACTTTAACAAGGTTGAGAATGTCACTGCTAAATAGAAGAATGCAACTTCCATACACAAGAATGCCTAAAAGCATGTCAGAAAGTGGTGGATTAAGAAAAACACTTTTTAGGAGGCCATTTAACTAAATAACTCGAGGAAATCGGTAGCAAGAGAGTTCAAATAGAATTTAGATACTCGTTGGTGTATGGACAAAGCATCTTTGCTGCTAAAGTCCTAAATTAGCGATGCCCATGGCATTTCTCATACGGGAGCCCAACCCTAAAGTATGCAAACCCGAGTAGGCTTTCAAAACGATAAACCCATGTAGGTATAATTACTAATGTCGGAAGTAGGATTCAAGCTCAATACTCTTTCTCGCTAATAATTTAACTCCCAAATTGGTCTTTTGACTCCATAGAGACGTTGTTCCCAAAGTAATTATAAATATATAAGGTACACATAATATATATAACTTTTTAATATATTCGTTATGTTTCAAGTTGTCTTGTACTCGTTAGTTACTTTTCTTTGACGAGATCGTTCAGGAACAACAACTTTTTAACAATGACTTCCTTTTTATGCATTCGAATAAAGTTGCCTTTGTGACTGGAAAGTCATTGGAAAAAGAGGCTCAAATTCATCTGCTAGGATGAATTTTAGGTTTTCTATTTTATTTCTAAAGGTAGAATCATAACCTTTTGTATGTGAAGCCTACCTTATTGGTTTGTGCAAAAAAAGGTTTGTAACAAGCAGCTTCGAGTAGCCCCACACGGCTTCACTCCAAGAATATCGCGTGAAATTCAAACAAATATACAATGGTGTACTAGGTGGCTGGTATGAAAGTCCAAGTGTCCGACCTAAAGAAATTGTAACTTCCACATTCTGAATGCAAGACTCAAAACTAATGATTTTTTTTTTGAAATAAACTCTAACCTAATCAATTAAATTTTATTGTAAAATCATTCCTATATTATGACAATATAATTTTTATACTAGAAGCGTACTTGCGCAATCCAGCGAGATACATCACGATTTTAATATTTCATTTTATTTTTTGTTTTTTTGTTGATTTACAGTACGATTTTGGATGGTTTTGAGAAAGTGATAATGTTTTTTTTATAAATTTGTTTAATTTAGGCTTAATAATATAATGTTTTTTTATATAAAAAAATAAGTATTTTGTTAGAATTCAATGATTATCTTATATATTTTAATGACATATAGAAAAAAGAGTGAATTGTGGATTTGGTCTTTATGGTTTTGTGATTTCTTTGATCATGGTCATCATTCTATGTTTATTGTGGATATAGTCCTTGTGGTATATATTGTGACTATGGTCTTTAAAACTAACACCATTAACTTTTAAGGGTTAAAGGCCTCATGTGCCTTGCATACTATGGGCATAATAGTCATTTTACTTTTCCCTTTTAATTTATTCTATAGATCTTTAAAACAAAAAAATGTTAAATTGTGGATTTGGTCCCTATGCATCACTCATTATCTTTAAAACACATTTATCATATCTCTTAATTTTTTTTCATCCAATCTTCATTGTCAAAGTACAAGAAAATTTAATTTGTTAAAGTGCAAAAAAAAAAAACATTATTTGCATTTAAAAATAATAATTGTTTGAACCCAAAACTACATCCTATAAAAGACAATCTTTCAAAATAATAATTGTTTGAAACCAATATTACATCTCATTATATATTTTTATCAGCAACACCATATAGATGACAAAATGTAGGTATGAGCTATAAAAAACTTATGGGCCATGATTTTATAGAAATAGACACCTATTGAGTTTTATTAGTTCAAAATCAATAAAGCAAAGAAATACAAGTTGTTTACTGTTCAACAAACAAGAATTTAAGAAAAATATTGTCAGTCAATCTCATCACCTTATTATAACCATAAAGAGGACTAAAAATAAGAGACACTTCATATATATTTATAAATAAAACAGAGCATGTATGTGAAGCAACATTCAAAAACTTAACACCATCATCACAAAAGCAATTGTACTATATATATATATATATATATATATATATATATATATATAAGAGAGAGGGAGGGAGGATCATGCTATAAACAAACTAATTTACGAGAATGCGAGAAGGAATGTGTGCCACATAATTTATTAATTAAGAAAACATAAATAAAAAATAAAAAAGAATTTTAGAAATTAGGATAATTATCATTTTAAATTGGATAAATTCTTAAAATTCTTATTATATCTTTTAGATTTATTTATTTTGTAATTTCAATTATTTATTATTTTTTTTCTAAATATATTTTTAATAAAAAAAATCACAATTTTAACCAAATATCACACGTGATATCATTATATGAATATTTATGCATATCACATATCATGTTATTACATGTGATAATTGTATATATTTTATTTAATCATATATGATGATTATGTATACTTTTATTTATAGATCTTTTTGTGATGTAAATATTATCACATGTGAAAATTGTATATATTTTTGTTAATCCTATGTGATTATGTATACTTCTATTTATAGATCTTTTTGTGATGTAAATATTATCACATGTGATAATTGTATATATTTTAGTTAATCATATGTGATTATGTATTTTATATTTATAGATCTTTTTGTGATATAAATATTATCACATGTGGTTATGCATCATTTATATTCAGACATATATTATCATATGTGATATTTACAAAAATCCACCTATTGGGATCATATGTGATACATAATAATATATTACATGTTAAACGAAGTTAATCACATGTGATTCAAAACGTAAATTTAAAAAATAGAGAAAAACGGTGAAATAAATAATGAATTAGTTATAGATATCACATGTGATATTTGATGAAAATTATGATTTTATTTATAAAATAATAATATAAATTTGATAAAAAAAATTATGAATTTATTAAAATTAAAAAATAAATAAATTTAAAAGATATTATGAGATTTTTAAGGATTTATCCAATTCAAATTGTAATTATCCTAATTTTTAAAAAATTAATTTATTTATGCTATTTTTTAATTAATAAATTATGTGACTCTTATTCCTTCTCGCAAATTGACTACCTTCTCGTTTGAACCTACCCCTATATATATATATATATATATATATAAACCATCAAAGAAAAGTAAACAATAGTGAAATCACAGTTGAGAGCTTATTTAATCTATTTTATTTACTTTTTGATGTAGATCTATTTGGTGTGTGTTTGGAGGTGATTTGGTTGTAAATTGATTGGTGTGATGATTTATTTACCCATCTATTTTTATAGGTTGTGTTTTTTAAGATGTAGTGTTGAATTCAAACAATTGTTATTTTTAAATGCAAGTAATGTTTTTTTTTTTTTTTGCACTTTAACAAATTAAATTTTTTTGTACTTTGACAATGAAGATTGGATGAAAAAAAATTAAGAGAGATGATAAATGTGTTTTAAAGATAATGAGTGATGCATAGGGACCAAATCCACAATTTAGCATTTTTTGTTTTAAAGATCTATAGAATAAATTAGAAGGGAAAAGTAAAATGACTATTATGTCCATAGTGTGCAAGACACATGAGACCTTTAACCCTTAAAAGTTAATGGTGTTAGTTTTAGGGACCATAGTCACAATATATTGCATACCACAAGGACTATATCCACAATAAACATAGAATGAGTACTATGATCAAAGAAATCACAAAACCACAGGGACCAAATCCACAATTCACTCTAGAAAAAATAACCAATTACATATTTAATAACATAATTAAAACAAATTTATAGTAATATAATATATTAGTTAATAGTGATACATGGAAATGTCTGCATAAAAAGAAGGCTATGCACATACCAAATTGGTGGGCGTTAGAAGTCTGTAGTAGTAATATGTATCTTGTGCTTTGATACTTGTAAATTAAGAGATTTTTAAAATCTTCCATAAAATGATGGTATCTTATGTCTAATAATTTGTATTTAAGAGTTTTTTATTCGTGCTTTATAATATAGTATAGATATAGATTTTCAATATATTAAGATTTTATACACAAATTTTTTGAGCATCTCTATAAAATTTTCAAAATTTTATTGAAAATAAAAATTCAAAATTCAAAATCTTTAAAAAAATAATATATTTATGTAACGCCCTCAAAATCCGGAATAACAACTTATTTAAAATTTCTAAATACATCACAAATACCTTGAACTATAAATATAAATTGAGAATTAACCTCAATATTCCCATTCATCTTATACATACATTCTACGAACAGGACGGGTGTTACTAAACCCAATAATAAATATTATCTTCAATCATGCGGAGGACTTAATGCCCATGCATAGTCTCTATCTCCAACTCGCGGAAGACTTAATACCCATGCATAGTCACTATCTCCCAAACTGGAACCTGATGCACATGTCGACAAATAAAAATGGGTTAGGCTTAACGCCTAGTGAGCTCAAGAGTTTTAACATGAATGAATAAATCTTTAAAAGCAAGGAAACCAGTTTAAAGCGAGATCCTTCAAAATAATATACTTTAAAATGGAAACGACACATTTCCCACAATATGCACTTTTAAAGACAATGCTCCCAAACACACACTTCATGTAAAACGATGCAATCCGGAACTCACCCGAAATGAGGTCATAGTTCGATATTCCAATTATGAAATTGTAAATACTACCTTATATCCCAAAACACCCAAAACACGGGCGGGACATAATACTCGGCCCTTAAATAAAGGAAAACGATTCTTAATAATATGGTACGTCATTGAAAACATGTGACTCAATTTAATACCCACACGACCATAAAGTAGAATGAAATCCCAATATTAAAGCATGGACAATTAAATATCCAAATTACGACGGGCCGACGACGGGGGCTACTGTTGGTCCCGAAGGTGCTAAACAAGTTTGTAGAAGGGGGGGGGGTTGAATACAAACACAGAATTTAAAGTTTAATAAATTGTTTATTGATAAATCAAAATACAATTTACAAGTTTGTTGCGGAATAAGATTAAGACAGACTCAATCTAAACAAACTTAAGAAACACTAAGATAATTGCACAAGAAATTCAGAGAGAGAGGGGATTAAGAGATATAGAAAACAAGGGTTTCTATATTGAGTTCAAGGATGAAGCACACTTCAGATGAAGGGGTGAACTTCCTATTTATACCCTATGCATTAAATGCATGGCAGGATACTTTACACGTGGCGTTCACTGATTGGCTTTGGGAGTCTGACTTTTGGGAGACATGCTTTCGGCCGGGTCATGAACAGTGTAGTTGACAGAGTTGTTGTACGAATGGTTGCAGAGACTTGTCCGTTCTGACACATCGTACTAGGTTGTGCAAGGATAGACAAAAGGAAACTTGAGGCATAAGCTTTGTGATCGATTGATCGTTGAGTATCTCTAAGTTCAGAGACAAAGAGGTTCAGCTATCGCTGAAGCTTTTTCTCATGTTCCTTCACGTATAAGTAGAGTTGTCTTTGCTTCACTGATATCCGCATCAGATCACTAGTAGACTTCTCTTTGTTCAGCAGCTTCGTCTTTGATTCAGCTATGAACATCTGTTGACGCGAGACTTGTCTTTAGGGATTACGTTGGCTGTTTACTTTAGGAACTATCAGTGATAACTGAACAGACTCAGTCTGATCATTGATAGTGAAACACTAATACATATAAATGTTTATAAGAAAGACTATCAGCGATAACTGAACAGACTCAGTCTGATCGCTGATGGTGAAACACTAATACATATTAAAACGTAATTTTCACTAAGTATAGAAGAGGGTCGTTATCAAATCACTGAGAGAGTTTGGATCAACAATCTCCCCCTATTTGATAATGACAAAGTAACTGAAGAAAATTACTTTATGATTCAAAATGATGGAATAATCAGGACTCGTAACATACATGTCCCAATTACTATTTTGAGGGATCTTTTACAACACTGATGAAGTTAAGTACTTTACTGAAATTTCATTAATTCAAGAAGAGAATTACAAGGAATGAAAATTACAAGTAAATAACTAACTACTGTAAGTACAACTAATAGATTACAGAAGAGAAAACTAATCTATCAACTATAAGAAGATTTAGGAGGATTTATCATATACTCAGGTATTTCTTCTCCTTTCTGTCTTCGTTCCAAGGATTCTTGGCTGATAATTTCTTTGATTTTCTCAGCAGCAGGGAAGAAGTCACACCATAAGCATAAGAGATCCTTGAGATGATTCAGAGGACAGATAGGAATCTCAGAGACTCTTTGAAATCTGAGTTCCTCATCATCATCTCTGAAGAATATTCCATAAGGATTGTCAATTACTTGACCAGCTTGGAAAGGACCACCAGGAGGCAGAGATAAATCCAGAACTGAAAGATCAGGAGGAGGACCAAACAGTGCATCTCTTGAAAATTTGATAGAAGTTTCATTCCTGATGATGGCGACGTCTTCAGAGGAGGAGGATCCAATTCTTCTCTTGAGTTTCTTGGGATTGGGAGGGATAGGAGATGGCAGATTCAGTACAGAAGTGACTCTGTTGATGAGAGCTTTAAGAAGTCCTTCAACGTAGCCTCTGTATGTAGATTTCGATTTCTTCAGCTCATCCCAGAATTCTATCCACTCTGTAAACCCGAAACCTTCAAGTTTGGAAACGTACATAGCTTTTTGAGTTCCATCCTCTCTGGTAATCTCCATGGCCACTGAGAGTTGATCCTTCTTCTTGCGACCAGAGATAGTCACGACTGTTATTGGAAGAAGATCAGAGCAATAATCCATCTTCTGTTTGCACCATTCGATAGACTTATCGTTGATCTCTTGTTCTTTGGAGCGTTCCTCTTCAATTTCTTTCAGCAGTGCAGCTTGAACTTCCACAGGCTTTCTTTTCAGCTTTTTGTCCTTGACTTGAGAAGATTGAATCTTTAAAGCGAGTTGAGCATCTCGTCTGCATTCAGCGAACAGTTTCTCAGCTTTGGCAGATTCTTCTCGTTCAGCATCAGTGAGGAAGTCGAGCTCTGAGAAGGATGTTTGAAGAGGAATTTTCAGCCGTTGACTTTCTAGTTGAGCGATCATTTCACCTCTTTTCTTTATCACTTCCTCTGACCAACGAGATGGTCGAGAGGGCCTTCCTGGATGGAGCAGGGAATCTTCTTCTTCTTCTTCATCAATCTCAGCGATAGAGATTGGGATTATTTCTTCAGCGATAGTAGCTGGAATTATTTGTAGTTCAGAACCCTTAAGCAGGGGAGAGAACTGTCTGGTCAGAAAATGAAAAAGAAGTTAGATTATTTTTAAGGAAAGAAGAGAGATAAAGGCTAGAAAGAAACAGGGGTAGGATTTTTATAGAAAGATAAGGGAACAAGAGTAAGGCATACCTGAGAAGGATTCTCCTCAGGTAGTGAGATCATCATCAGGGTTTCCTTAGCAGATACACCTTTGCTTTGGGAAGGGGTTCCTGAAGATGATCCTTGTCTCCCCCCTGCTTGGATAACTTCTTTCGAAGCTATCGCTGATGATGTGACGGCTGAAGAACACCAGAGAGATGGATCTTCCTCATCGTCATCATCATCATCTTGATGAGAGTCATCCACTTGATCTTCAAGATCAAGTTCTTCATCATCATCTTCATCCTCCTCTTCATCATCGACTATTTCAGCGATGGTGGGAGGGGCTTTATCAGCAACTATCTCCCCCTCAACCTGAGAGGGAGTTTCCTTCGGTGGTTCAGCACAAACTTCAGCATCCGTGTTTTCTTCAGCTGTCTTCTCCCCCTCTTTGTCATTATCAACAAGGGAGAGATCTTTTGGAGATGAAGTTGTTGCAGTAGCCAGCTTCTGGACTTCAGCCTCCAGACCTGTGAGTCGTCCTTCAAGTGCAGGGATGTCGGACGTAGCTAGGTGAATGAATTCCACAACTATGGTCAGGGCTGAACGATCATCTTCTGTAAATGATGGAGCAAGAACTGGAGCTGGTGCATTCAGCTTGTCGAGGACTTGCTGAAGAGTCGTAGTGCAGGCATCGATCTTTGCAGACAGATCATCATACTGCTGCTTGGATTCTTCCCTGACTTTGACAATCGCTGCCTGAAGAGTAGCGATGTGAGAAAGATCAGCTTTGGAGGCGCAGGTGGCAGTCAGCGTCTTCAATGCATCACCAGCTGTTTGAACAGCGCTGGTGGTGTTGTTGAGAGAAGCAGAGAGAGAATCCACCTTTGAACTCAAACTGTTGACATTGGTGTCAACAGTTGCCAGACTAGGACCTGAAAGATAAGTTAATTTTTCAGAACCAGGCTTATATGGTGAGTTGGGAGAAGTGTATAAGGTTATAGGATTACCTGAATTATCAAACATTTTGTAGAATTGTAAAGATTCCTCAAAAGAATGATGTTCAGGTCCTATTGGTCCAAGTTGAGGAGTGGTAGAGACCAAAGAAATAGGGGGACTAGAGATGGGGATAGAAGATGTAGGGATAGGGGTAGTTACCGCAGGTTTTGTCACTGTTGTTGTGACAGCGACCGAGATCGCTGGCACGGTTGAAGTGGTTTGAGCTGAGGATGTGGAGGAGAGACCCACGAAATCATCTAAGGAAGTTTGTAGAGAAACATCCTTAGGTATTGAGCTAGAAGTAGCTTTCTCCTTGGTTACCTTGGCCTTCTTCGAAGGACCAAGGGAGCCAGTTGATGGTCGTTTGGAAGGGGTAGCGGCAGGGATAGCAGAAGAAGGAACCTCCTGCGTGGCCGCTGAAGACGAAGAAGTGAGAAGAGAGAGACGAAAGCGAAGTTGAGAAATACTTACCTCGTTGGGGAGCGTCTTGACCTCCAGTGATCTCTGACCCACTTTCGGAAAAGATGCATCCGAGTTGGTGGGGTAAGTGGTAGGGTAGAGAAACTTCAGGTACGCGCAGATGAAGCGTACATAGGGAACCTTGGGATCCCTCTCGGTCTTCTCTATCTTTGACTTCAGGTCGTCAAAGATAGCTGTTGCGTAGTCGAAATTTTTCCCAGCGATCACCGAGTAAGCCATCTGGACCTGAATCTTGCTGGCTTGGTCCAGTGACCCACTCTTCCCACTCATACACTGAATGATGTGTGAGAAGACGTAGTTGAGCTGGGAAGGCATCAGTGCCTTCTTCACAAGAGTCAGCTTCTTGTTGGGAATAGTAGTCCTTGGTTTGGGTTCCCAAGCATATTCCATGGCATCCAGGAATTGGATGAGTTCAGCGTCAGTTGGCAGGGCGTCAAATCCATTCCTGGATTTGTCGGGGAAATGCAGGGCTTTCCTCAGGCCTAGGGCAGTCATCATCCCTGAGCCTAGTTGAGTGCTGAAGGATATAGCAGGAACCTGTTCACCCTTCTTGTTGGTGAGAGAGGTTTCTTCAGCGGTAAACCAGAATTGCTGGAGTAGAGCTTTCGAAGGTGTGGGATCCACCGTGATAGCATAGGCAATGCAGGATTGTCTTAGAAATGTTGCAGCTTCCACCAGATGTGGGTATTTGACACCATCAAATTCAAGGCGAGCAAGATGGTTGTTCTTTGGAAGTTCAGAATCAGTGATGGCGAACTTGACGTTCTTAGAGGCGATAAGTGCAGATTGAGTCATTCTGTTTGAGTAGATAAACGAGTAGAAGAAAGGTTTAGTCGTAAAATAAAGAAGATTTGCTAGTTTCTATTTGGGGAAAGAAACATAGGAAATCAACATATTTTTAGAGAAAAACAGTTTATCTTAGAACAAGATTCAAGAATAAGAAGAAAAACCATTAATTTTGAATAAAGAATAGAATGGTTTTTTTTTTTAAAGAATAAAATCAAAAAAAATGATTTTATGAGATTTGAGTCTTATAAACCCATAAATGGGGTTTATGTGAAAAGATTTAAGATAAGAAATCAAGAATAACCTGTTGATCTTGAAGAGGATGATGCAGAAAGCTTGAGAATGCTAGAATGCTTGAGAGAGTATTCTTGCTTAGAAAGTATTTCCAGAAAACGTAAATTGATAGAATGGAAAAAACATTCCTTTTATATGTGAGAAGGAGGAGAGAGAGTGTGAGAGAAGCGGGAAAACAAATGCACATCATGACATGGACACGTCCCACGAAGGTGATTGGATAGAAGAACAACGGACGAACGTGCCAGAAAAAGGCATGTCGTGGATTGTCGGTTCAAATGACGTCATAGTTAAGAAAGAGACTGTTCATTTGTCCGTTTTGAATTTTTCACTGAAGAAAAAATATCAGCAATAGAATTTTCTTTTTGAAAGTATCCCTTATGAAAAGATAGGGATAGATTTTCTTTTAAAAGGATCACTGAATATAAATATCAGTGATAAATTTAAATTCAAAAAGCTTTTAATCATTTGAAGAAAGATTCAATGATTAAGATTTATATTTTAAAAAATATCTTAACTGGATGAGGATTCAGTTGTAGGGATTGAGAAACCATACCTGAGAGTCAGAATATTTATCAGAGAGAATGATGAAAGGGAACTTTTGATTACTGACACAATGCATGAACGCTGAAGAATTATTCTTCAAGGTTCAGCATTCCAAGCTCACTGATGAAAAAGTTGAACCTTGTTTCATCAAGAGGTTTGGTGAATATATCAGCAAGCTGAAAGTCAGTAGGAATAAAGTGAAGTTCAATATCATCATTCATCACATGATCTCTGATAAAGTGATATCTGATCTCTATGTGTTTTGTCTTTGAATGTAGCACAGGATTATTTGCTATAGCGATAGCACTAGTGCTGTCGCAATAGATAGGAATCTTTGATAACTGAAGGTCATAATCTAACAGTTGATTTCTCATCCATAAGATTTGAGAACAACAGCTTCCAGCGGCTACGTATTCAGCTTCAGCTGTGGAAGTGGACACATAATTTTGCTTCTTGCTTGTCCAACTTACCAGCTTTCCTCCCAAGAGTTGACATCCACCAGTGGTACTCTTTCTGTCAAGTTTACATCCTGCAAAATCACTATCAGAATAACCAGTTAGATCGAACCCTGAGTCTTTGGGATACCAAAGACCGAGGTTAGGAGTTCCTTTCAGATATCTGAAAATTCTCTTTACAACGATCAGATGGGATTCCTTGGGTTCAGATTGATAGCGTGCACATAAACAAGTAGAGTACATGATGTTAGGTCGGCTTGCTGTGAGATACAACAGAGAGCCTATCATTCCTCTATAGGCAGTGACATTAACAGGTTTTCCAGAAGGATCTTTGTTAAGTGTCAGGGGTGGTGCCATAGGAGTTTTCATCGCTGAAGTTTGAGTAAGATCAAACTTCTTCAGCATATCTTTAACATATTTACCTTGGCTGATAAAAGTACCTTTGTCAGATTGTTTAATCTGAAGACCAAGAAAATATGTCAGCTCACCCATCATACTCATTTTATATTCTTTCTTCATTCTTTCAGCGAAGCGAGTACACAGAGATGGGTTAGTAGAACCAAATATTATGTCATCGACATATATTTGTACAAGAATTATATGACCTTTTATCTTTCTAAAAAATAACGTATTATCAATCTTGCCACGTTCAAAATTTTCAGAGATAAGAAAAGATGAGAGAGTGTCATACCAAGCACGAGGGGCTTGTTTTAGACCATAGAGAGCCTT
The DNA here is from genome assembly GCA_023525745.1 of Arctium lappa. Lineage (NCBI taxonomy): Eukaryota > Viridiplantae > Streptophyta > Magnoliopsida > Asterales > Asteraceae > Arctium > Arctium lappa. The sequence goes on along the minus strand of CM042056.1, from coordinate 9,888,214 downwards.
ATCCAATTTATAAACATAATTTGGATGCTTAGGGTCATAGAACCCTGGTGGTTGTTCTACATAGACTTCTTCATTCAGCTTTCCATTTAGAAACGCTGATTTTACATCCATTTGATACACGATGAAGTCTTTATAGACTGCATAAGCTAAGAATAGTCGAATTGCTTCGAGCCTGGCCACAGGGGCAAAGGTTTCATCATAGTCTATGCCTTCCTCTTGTCTGTATCCCTGAGCAACAAGTCGAGCCTTGTTGCGGGTTACAGTTCCATGTTCATCTAACTTGTTTCTAAACACCCATTTGGTGCCTATTACAGTTTTATCAGATGGTCTAGGAATGAGATTCCAAACTTTGTTTCGAGAAAATTCAGTCAGCTCTTCTTGCATAGCGCTGACCCAGTTTGGATCTCTGAGGGCATCATCAGTCTTCTTTGGTTCTATTAAGGAGAGAAAGTTTACAAAGAGACAGATATTACCTAAGCTTCGTCGTGTCTGAATACCTGCATCTGGATCACCAAGAATTTGCATCTGGATCACCAAGAATTTGATCTATTGGGTGATCTTTGGTCCATCGCTGAGCAGGAGCATTATTGCTTAACTCAGAGGTTGGATCAACAATTTGAATGTTTACTGATGAGGACGATTGAGGTTCATCAGCGATTAACTGTTGAGTAGATTCACTGGAGAGGTTTTCAGACGAAGGCAGATTTGATGGTAGGAGTGTGTTTAGAGGTTCGGCTGAAACCCATGATTTGGATTCAGCGGTAGGATGTATAATGTTTGGATCATCATCAGCGACTGGGGGATCTGAATGCTGATGGTTTGAGAAGAAAGGTTCAGTTTCTCTGTAGTGAGAAAGCATCCAAGCATTTAACTCTTCATTGTCAGCGATTGGTTTGGAGTTCGCTGAGCGAGTTTCATCAAAAGTGACGTGAATTGTTTCTTCTACGATTTGTCTTCTCTTGTTGAAAACTCTGTAGGCTTTGGAGATGGAGGAATATCCTAGAAATATTCCATCATCAGCTTTTGGGTCGAACTTTCCAAGTTGATCTCTGTTGTTTAAGATAAAGCACTGACAACCAAAGATATGAAGAAAGCTGATAGAAGGCTTCCTTCCAACAAAAAGTTCATAAGCTGTCTTCCCAAATCGCTTTATTATCAGCGATCTGTTTTGAGTAAAACATGCAGTGTTTACAGCTTCAGCCCAAAATTGAGTAGGGAGATGAGAATCGCTGAGCATTGATCTAGCAGCTTCTATGATCGTTCTGTTTCTTCTTTCAGCGACTCCGTTTTGCTGAGGTGTTCTTACTGAAGAGAAGTTGTGAGAGATTCCCTTGTTCTCAAAGAAATTGTTCATGGAACTATTTTTGAATTCAGTTCCATGATCACTTCTTATTGAACGAACAGTAAGATTGTTCAGCATTTCCATCTTTTTTACAAAAGATATTAGTTCTTCTGAAGTATCACTTTTACAGCGAAGAAAGATAACCCAGGTGTAGCGAGAATATTCATCTACAATGACAAGTGTATATTTCTTTCCAGCTATTGATTGGATGTTGACAGGGCCAAACAGATCCATATGCAAGAGTTGAAGAGGACTTGTCACTGAGGAAACTTGTTTCGATTTGAAACTTGCTTTTGTTTGTTTTCCTTTTTCACATGCTGAGCAGAGAGATTCTTTAGCATATGAGTGCTGAGGAAGACCAGAAACCAGTTCCTTAGATGAGAGAGAATTCAGGGTTTTGAAGTTTAGATGAGAGAGCCTTTTATGCCATAGCCAGTTGACATCAAAAGAGGCTTTAGATAGAAAACATAAGTTTTCAGTGATAGTAGAGTCCATATCTATTACATAGACATTTTCTCTGCGATGACCACTGAGAGCAAGTTTTCCTTTCTCATTTAACACTGAACATGCTTTCTTAGTAAAGCGTACTTCATAGTCTTTATCACATAGCTGACTGATGCTTAGAAGATTGTGCTTCAGTCCATTTACATAAGCGACTCTTCGAAAGGTAGTTGTCCCATTGCTGAGGACACCAAACCCTCGGGTATATCCTTTACCATTTCCACCAAAGGTCACAGAGGGACCTTTCTCTTCCTTGTATTCAGTGAGCAGGTCTCTTTGTCCAGTCATATGACGAGAACATCCACTATCAAGATACCAGATGTCCTTTGATCCCTGCACCCATAAGGAAGATTAAGCGTTGTTTGGTACCCACTTTTCAATGGGTCCTTCAGAGTTAGTGGATAAGGTAAGTTCAGTAGTATTTTCAGCTGATGAAGATTCAACTTCAATGGTGATCTTCACTTTGGTTAATTTCTTAACCTTAGTGGTATTTTTCACCTTGGTTGATTTTTCAGCCTTGGTGACCTTCTTAGCTTTAGAAACATTTTTCTTCACTTTAGCTATTTTATCAGCTTCAGTGGCGATCTTCACTTTGGTTAATTTCTTAACCTTAGTGGTATTTTTCACCTTGGTTGATTTTTCAGCCTTGGTGACCTTCTTAGCTTTAGAAACATTTTTCTTCACTTTAGCTATTTTATCAGCTTCAGTGGCAGTTGGACATTTACTTGCAATATGATCAGTAAAACCACAGTGATAACATTTTCTATATCTGAAAATGGTTTTAGGATCAGAAGTAGAAGGTTTTGCAAGTTTAAGATGAGCAGGGCCAGGTCCAAGAAGACTTTTCTCTTGAGATCTGGGAGGAATTTTCATTTCTTCAGATCTCGAGGTTTTAAGATCAATCTTCAGCTTTGGAGGACAGAGATCAAAGATTTCTATCACAGAGCTAGAGGATTGCTTAGCTGAAGGTTTAGAAGGAACTTTCAGCTTTGCTTTCCTGGTTGCCTTCTGAGGAAGGAGAATGGACTTTCCTTTATTCGTAGACTTAGTGTCTTTGGAATTTTCCTCAGGGATGTGATTTGAAGAAGAACAGGGATATAATTGATTATAAGAAGTGTCAAAGAAAGAGGTGACAAAAGTTCCAAACTTAAGCGAGGAACTTTCTTCCTTAGGATCGTCCTGAGGTGTCCAAAAACCAAGACCAGTTTTATCACTATCAGGAGTTTGAGCATTTATTATCTCAGAGATCTTTGTTGATGATTTGCACCATTTTTCAACATGAGCCTTTTCTGTTTTTAGAGCAGCGATGGCTTGTTCGCGTTCAATACTGATGATTTCATTTATAATGACTTGATCTTTCAGCTTTTCTTCTAAAAGATTTAGTTCTTTGATCTTTTCATGACATTTCTCCAGCTCTTGAGTTAAATGAACATTTTTATTCTCAGCTTGAGTTTTGTCGTTTAGGGCATTATAAAGGTCAATCGTCAGCACATCAACATCGCGACTTCTCTCAGCTTCAGGTAGAGAGGGATTTGTAGAGATAGATACCTGAGATGATATGTAGCTCATAGAAGGTTCAGATGGTTCTTCCACTTCTTCTTTAATCTCAGCCATGAGGCAAAGATTAGCGACTTCTTCTTCATCAGAAGATGATTCTTCTGATTCAGCCCAGTCGTGTTCTTCAGCGATGAGACCTTTACCTTTTCGCTGATAGCTTTTCAGCTTTTGATATTTGTTCTTCAGCTTATGGTATTTGTCATCACTGGATCTTCTTGAGGTAGAAGGTTTGAAGACCTTTTTCGACCTGCACTCACTAGCAAAATGTCCAATCTTTTCACAGTTATAGCAAGTGGCAGTAGCCTTATCAACCGGAGTTGATTTTGGCTTTTCAGTAAGAGAGAGAGGTTTACTTCTTCGGAAGTTACTCTTTCTTGCAAATCTCTTAAAAGAGTTTGTCAAGAGTGCTAAGGACTCGTCAAACTCTGAAAGATCAGGGTCTGATAGATCCTCAGATTCAGAATCTAACTCAGTGATGGTGAGAGTAGATCGCTGAGATGGAATTATCTCTGAAGAGACTAAAGCAACAGGAGTACTTTTGGAGTCTTTAGAATCTTTTACAAGATTTTTCTTCAGAAGATTTGATTGCTCATAGTTGAGCAATATTCCATACAGAGTGCTTAAAGAGAGAGTATGTAAGTCTTTTGTCAGCTTAAGACATATTGAATAACTGTCCCAACTTTCAGGAAGACATTCCAAGAATTTTGTTAGGACCTCAGAATTAGAATAGGTCCTACCAACAGTTCTTAGGTCAATGATTAGGCAGTTAAACCGCTGATGGACGTCAGAAAGAGATTCATTCTTACCAGCGATGAAACTTTCATACTGTCTTACCAAGTTAATCTTTCGAGTCTCTTGGATTTCAGTGGTGCCCTCATATTGAACACATATGGTTTCCCACATTTCTTTAGAAGTTTTCAGATGCATGATGGAATGGAAAACTTCATCAGGCAGAGCCATTGAAATAATGGTCTTTGCTTTTGCATCTATGCCTACCTTCTTTTTATCTTCATCACTCCACTATCTTATTTCCTTAACGACATATCGTTCAGGGACAACTTCAGTGGTGGCAGTAGCGGGAACCGCAACTATAATTCTAACAGGTTCATAGGGTCCGTTTTCTATATATTCAGGTATAGTAGGATCCGCACCTTCAAGAAATAGCATCATTCGATTTTTCCATAGAGAAAAGTTATCTCTGCTAAATCGAGGAGGTTTAGAAAGTGAACCATTATCATAGTAGTTTGTGTTTGTGTTTAATGCCATTTTAGAATAGCAAGGAAGAGTATACAGCAAGATCTTGTTTATTAGATTTAAACAAACTGCTTTGATACCACTTGTTGGTCCCGAAGGTGCTAAACAAGTTTGTAGAAGGGGGGGGGGGTTGAATACAAACACAGAATTTAAAGTTTAATAAATTGTTTATTGATAAATCAAAATACAATTTACAAGTTTGTTGCGGAATAAGATTAAGACAGACTCAATCTAAACAAACTTAAGAAACACTAAGATAATTGCACAAGAAATTCAGAGAGAGAGGGGATTAAGAGATATAGAAAACAAGGGTTTCTATATTGAGTTCAAGGATGAAGCACACTTCAGATGAAGGGGTGAACTTCCTATTTATACCCTATGCATTAAATGCATGGCAGGATACTTTACACGTGGCGTTCACTGATTGGCTTTGGGAGTCTGACTTTTGGGAGACATGCTTTCGGCCGGGTCATGAACAGTGTAGTTGACAGAGTTGTTGTACGAATGGTTGCAGAGACTTGTCCGTTCTGACACATCGTACTAGGTTGTGCAAGGATAGACAAAAGGAAACTTGAGGCATAAGCTTTGTGATCGATTGATCGCTGAGTATCTCTAAGTTCAGAGACAAAGAGGTTCAGCTATCGCTGAAGCTTTTTCTCATGTTCCTTCACGTATAAGTAGAGTTGTCTTTGCTTCACTGATATCCGCATCAGATCACTAGTAGACTTCTCTTTGTTCAGCAGCTTCGTCTTTGATTCAGCTATGAACATCTGTTGACGCGAGACTTGTCTTTAGGGATTACGTTGGCTGTTTACTTTAGGAACTATCAGTGATAACTGAACAGACTCAGTCTGATCATTGATAGTGAAACACTAATACATATAAATGTTTATAAGAAAGACTATCAGCGATAACTGAACAGACTCAGTCTGATCGCTGATGGTGAAACACTAATACATATTAAAACGTAATTTTCACTAAGTATAGAAGAGGGTCGTTATCAAATCACTGAGAGAGTTTGGATCAACAACTACCCGTATCCGTTGAGGGTGGAGGAACACAACAGTAGTCCACTCATACAACGTTAATCGTATGACACTTCACGACCCACAAGCCCAAGTGTCCCTACGACTCCTTTCAGCTACACCCCAGAGTCAACTGACCTTGCGACTATTAACCTGAATATCGCTTCAAAGGCCCGACACAAAGGGGATACAACCATCGCATTGCCCAACATTCCAAAACCTAGATCCAACATTCCATCCCATAAATAACCATAATCAACCATAAGGAAACATTCTCCAAACATAAAAATACCAAGATCTCAAACAAGATCAAAACCCTAATTTCTCCAAAACCATCAAATCCGAGATTTGAGATATCGAACCTTAAGAAACCACCAATAGAGCATTTATAACCTTATTATAAGAAAACTTACCCTTGAAGACAAAGAGACTTTCGAGAACACCCAATCCAACACTTCAACCCGAGCTCCCAACCGATGAACTTGATGAGGAAGATGAAGATGGAGGTTTTGTGGTTCAAGGTTCCAACTAGTTAGATGATGAAGAATCATGTGGTTCAAGGGGGAAAACCATCAAAATGGGTTAGGGTTCGGTTTTAGGGTTTGGGAGAGAAAATGGAAGAAGATAGAAATGAGAAAACGAGAAGAAATGGTGAAAATCGCAACATTTAACCCACTGGTACGCGTAGGCTATTGTGCTAGGCGATAGTGCCATGGCACAATCGCTGGCACAATCGCCAAGAATGTACCTGTAACACCCCGAATTTTAGGCCTCATTGTAAAATTTGTGCGTTAAGTTATGTTTATGAATTGTCTCCTTTCTTGATTTTTGAATCTGGGCGAAATCGGGTCGAATCGTCGGGTTTCGGCATCTGGAAGGGGGAGTCGGCGACTATGCCTGCGACAGTGGCAATGTCACTATCGCATGGGCAATGTCGCGATGGGTTAGGAGGCTACGGTACATGTGATGCGACTGTGACCGGTGACAATGCCATGGTCACAGTCGCGGTGTCATTGTCGCGAGAAGGGGATTGGTCACGGTACAAGTCGCGCGACTATGCCAGCGATTGTGCCAAGGGCAATGTCGCGAGGGCATTGTCGCGCACGGGTACTGACGACCAATTTCTCATTTAATGCCATTTTTAGGGGGTTTGAGTATCATTTTGAGATCTTCAATCTAGAGGTCGTTTACACATACTCAAGGTGCGATTTTCACACACTTTCCCCTCATCTCTCTTCATTTAATACTTGGTGGTTGAAATCATTAAGTTTGGGTGATTTCTAGGGTTCTAAGGTTGTATAAGAGTTCATCTCCAAGGGTTACAAGGATCCAAGTTTTCTTCCATCCATCCACCCTTCAAATCTATAGGGTTTCCATACTCTAGGGTTTTACACTACAATCCTATTGGTGAGTCTCCTAAACCCGAACGAATCATATTTATGTATTATGTGCTAAATGTTTATTGCAAGAGATTTAAGTAAGTCTAAAACTAGGGTTTCATGTAATTGCCATGTTTGGGAAACTTGTGATTTAAAAAGGCTCTTTAAATAATGAGTGTGATGGTATATACATGATATGACACATCTTTTATGACTATAGAATTGGGGTACGTTGAGCATGAAAAATGTGTAGATTTATTCTTATCAGTAGTTGGATTAATGTCTATCAAATGGGGTCTTTACAACATTACTTTGTCGGTCAAATGAGCGCTAATCACTATAATGTTTTATTATGCTTATACATGGTATGTGTGCTTTGCATAGAAGGTGTTATCCATATGCACATGTGCATGAGTTAAAACTTTGGATGTTGCATCTAGTTCCTTGTGCACGAGGAATTGGACGAGTATTATATGATTATTGGGCCATTAGCGAGGAGGCAATAGGCGACGCAGGTTGCCGGGTTGTAACTCGACTACTTTGGATAGGCACCTGTGTCCATAAGTCCTTGGAGCGTAACTCGACGGAGTAAGCGTTAGAGGCATAAACGGTCCGAGGATTGTGATGTCCGGCGTGGCATGGGAACTAGGTCCGGGATACGTGGTGAAATCCAATTTAACATCGCGGGTGACTCCGCTCATGTGTTCTTGTCACCCAAGATGGAACGGGCGTGTACCGTTAAAGGGTGTATATCTATGGTGTTTCTTATAGGTTGGGCATGAGTGTCCCAAAGCGGAACAATGGTACTATTTGGTCTAATTGGGCGCATCGGTAACATTTACTTGTGTAATTGTATTGTTGGTTGTTATTGAATCTTTTGGTTATTCTTCTTGGACCCTACCTAACACTTGTAAATGTGTTCATGACTCACAGGTTCCGTTAGCGGTGCAACTAGAGCACCATGATTTGCCAAAGTCACTTATAGGAGCTCCGCGGTTCGGGAATCATTTTTGGGGTATTGAGAGAAGAGCGATTTTTGGAGGCATAGCAACACCCGTGTTTAATCTAGTTGATTGATATGTACTAGATTAATTAGGTTGTTGTGTAATATGGCTCATTTATACCGCTACACTTATTTGTACAAACTAACCCTCGTCTTGGGGTTTTAGTTGTCCGTAATCGCAGGTTTAAAACCTTTACTTTTTAGCCGTCCTATTGTCGAAATTTTAAGTTTTATTTTACCTCAAATTTTAAGGTGTTACAGTACCGTGGGTGCTCAAGCTTTGGCGATTGTGCCAGGCTATTGTGCCCTCTGGCACAATCGCTGGCATAGTAGCCCGGGTGCCCCCGAACTCCAAAAATCCGACTTTTTCAACGCCAATACTCCCGATACTCCGAGGGACTTTAAACAATGCATTCCCCAACAAAACCCCACTGTTTACAAGTCACAGAAATGTTCGGGTGACATTTACTTACCAAAATTTATGGGTGTTACAATCCTCCCAACCTTAGAATGATTTCGTCCTCGAAATCTAGATTCCCATGAAACTTTGCCCGCAGAAGTATTTCCCTTAACCCACTATCAAGACCTTTGTACTGATACACACATATGTTGCCCCTCTTGGGCACATTATACTCATAACAGAGCGAACACTTAACTCTCCAAAATAACCTTTTACCCACAAGGTTATGGTCCTCTCCCAACCTTAGAGTGACAATTACTACCTCTAGGGTAGTTCGTGACTGTAACACCCGTAAATCCCTGTCTGTGAAAGCCAATCCCTTGAGAAATCCTTGATTCTGATCATAGAATTTCATCCCTTACGCCTTACCCTTTTAGCCTTATCGCATCGTGGGTGCTCCGGATGAAAATGGAAGAAATCGGGGCTCGAGACACTCTGGGCGATAGTACCCTGGCGATAGTGCCCTGGGCACAATCGTCGGGCACAATCGCCAACAGAGTGGTGCCCGCGGTACGGTTTGGGCGATAGTGCCCTGGCTAAAGTGCCTTGGGCACAATCGCCGGGCACATCGCCAGCAGCCTCTGGTTGTTTTAAAAGCGATTTTGAGCAGCCCCACCTCATTATTCTCAACCCCTTTCACCCTTTTTCTCTCTAGAAACCGAACCCCAAACCCTAAAATCAGTTTTATGCATCAAGGGCACCAAATCTTTATGTTCCAAGTGTTCCTCCTTCCACCCATCAAAGATTGGAAGTTATTGGTCAAGGAGCTTCATCTTTAACCTCAAGTTCATTTCGGGTTTTCTAGGTTTTTCGTCAAAACCTAAGTGGTAAGTACATTCTTCCCATTTCCAAACCTTGTAATAAGTTATGAATGGTCCATTGATGTTTCCCTAGTATTTGGCTTATCAAATATCGGACTTGATAGTTTTGGGAGAAACTAGGGTTTGGATCTCGTTGGGGATTTTGGTGTATAATGTTTGGGGAATGTTTCTATATGGTTGGATGTGGTTATTTACGGTTGAAGTTGTGTGGATCTAGGTTTTTGGAGGATTTCGGCTTGAGGATTCAAGTGGTTTTCAAAAGAGCTCGTTGGGTGAAATCTAGATTTAGCCTAAATCTAGCAAGGTGAGTTTAAGTTGATTTGTGAAAACGTTGTACATGCCAAAATGTCTATTTTAAAGCGTTTTATGTGTTTTCCATGAAATTATCAAATGTTGGGTATTTGCTAATCTTTGATTATTTGAATTATCTAACTTTACAAACCTTGTATAACACCCACATTGGAGATTTTTGGGCGTTTGATATATGCGTCGCAAACGAATGTGTTTTTGAAGTCTTTTTACATGAATGGATCTTTGGTCAAAGAAATACACTTTTAAATGTTTGTCGAGTCTTATGCATCGTCATGAAATGGAGTGTTTTATAAAGTATCACTTGCACAATTATGTGAGGTAACTTGAAAGAATGTTTATAGTCTCATTTTATGATTTTCATTCTTATCAGCAGTTAAATTTGGAAAATGCATATTTTGTGTTATGAGTTCATTTGGAAAATGGATTGCCTCAACTAATGTAGAGTTTTGAACTAATCTCATTTTTGGTCGTGATGTTTGCATATCCGTTGGGTGAGTGCGTTTTATTGTGTTTTTATTTCATTTATTAATGAATCAATGGGTTGCTAAGTCTGCGGCTTGGCATTGTTATTTTGATGGGGTTTTTGGACAATAGTCCAGTTTTGGTAGCTCGACTTCGAGCCTTGTTGGGCCTTAAGCGTATTATTTGGCTTATTTGATGCGTTGGGAGTCATGACCCCGTGTTTGGTTTATTATTGTCCGGCGTTGGGACGATTAGTTTTCCACGTCGAGGCACGTTAGGCACCGGATGTGGGTGTAAGTCCTTCGTGCTGCACGTTAAGGTATCGGATGTGGGTATAAGTCCTTCGTGCTCAAGTATTACGTTATTAGATGAGGGGCTCGACATAGGAACCCGACGGGGTTGAACTCGAGTTTCCGTGGGTGTACGTTTAAAGCTACTGAGCCTGACATCTCTTGCGTGTACTTTTGTTTATATGACTAGTCATAACAACATAAAATGGGCTTACTTTGTGGATCGTCACATTTTATGGAATCGGGAATCCCCCGTCACCGAAAGGTGTTGTTTTTGGGTATTGAGTTTTATTATCCAAGTTTTCGGTGACGTTTTGTATATTTGGGTTTTACCCTTGATTTATGGGTTGAGTATTATGCCCCACCCGAGTTTTGGGTGTTTTGAAATATAAGGTTTAACCGTACCTTCTTAAATGGAGAGTTCAATTTATATTTGCACTTTGAGTGAGTTTTGGGTTAAAGCTAATTTATGAAGGGGCGATTTACATTGGTATCATCCTTTTGTAGTAGTTTGATTTGGAAAATGTCCAAATTGGTGTTCTCCGTCTAAAATGCATATTAATGGAAAACGAGTCGTTTGCATATTCAAAGCATACCTTTTGAAAGATTATGAATTAAACTGCATTATCTATTTTCACAGACATCTCTAATTATGTTGAAAACTCTTGAGCTCACTAGGCGTTAAGCCTAACCTTTTTATTTGTCGACATGTGGAACAGGTTCCAGTTGGGAGTTGGGTTCTAGCAGTTCTATGAAGCGTAGAGCCTTAACTAGACACTAAAGGAAGTAGTTGGTGAAGTCTTCCGCAATGTTGGAAATAGTGACTATCTTTGGGGTTTTAGTAGCACCCGTTCTTATCATAGGCTTTTGTATAGAATGAATGTTTGTATTGAGATTAAATCTTAATTTGTGGTTGTAGACAATTCCTTCATTGATGTATTTAGAAAATTTTAAATAAGTTGTTATTTCTAGATTTGAGGGTGTTACAGTGACCTTAACATTTCACCAATCAATTCCCTTCGGAGCATCACGGATCCGAACCCAACGTCAAAGATGGCAACCAAACTCCCATGAATCCTCAGATTCCTACTGATCCACTCCTAATATCTATAAAGACATTCTTCCAAGGCACACCAAAACGTCCTTCATGCAACCGGTTAACACATATTCGACTGTCACTCAACTCCGACCCAACACCAATCTCACAACATTCCTAAAGTAACATCCTTATCACCACAGGAATGCTTGGGCACATCGATACTCAATCCTCAATACCCAAACTCCTTTCAAAATCCATCACCGAAAGGTCACTATTTTCCATAATCCAACCGGGTTACATACATCCATTCCAAGATCCATTGACCTCAAGAAAACAAGTCGACACCTAGGACTAAATGGTGACCTTGAAACGTGGACATCTCGCCCAAAATTCTATTCCAGACGGATTGTCGCACCAAGGTTGACACCTAACAGAGAGCTAAAATTTCAAATCTTACATCTCTAGCAGACAGATCACCAATTACCACTGCTCTTACGACAGGGTTTAAATCTATAGGCCTAATGAGTTCAAGGTTTTTCAATCGGTATGCCAATTTGAGTTTATAAAACTTTCGAATACAAAAGCTTCTTAACAATTAGACGTGCGGCAAAAAAACACACTACCGTCCATGCGATAGGTTTCTGATGGGTGCTTTTTACACACCTACAGACGTGTGCTAATTAAACCTCAAAGCAAGTATACAATGAGATCTAATGTCGTCTTTCAAGTAATAAAATGGTAAGAACCAAGTATCGTATTCCACAGGGATAGGTATCTTAGGTTGCAAGATTTTGAGATGAAAAACTAACTTCAGATGGCGATGTTGAAGACATACTTTTGGTTGGTTGGTTAACACAGATTTAACTAAACAAGAATAAACGAGAAGCAAGGGTGTAAGACTTTTGATGGTATATGAATCCAAAATCCAGCAGGTCAATGCTACAGCACTGTCATAGCATGATGCTATTTGAATGCTGCAGCATGCTTCTAACGATAACTAGTTTTATTATCGATTTCAAGACACGTTCCTCTCGGACTCTCACCATCCCATTATTCCAGTAGCCATAAACAGTCTCATCTCTAAGCAAAGTTCCAGATAAGGGAATGATGGGAGTGGAGTTCTCAAAATATACGGCAAAAACAAATTCTCTTCGTTAAAAGTTACTCTTTCGAAATAACCCCCGTACCTCCCAAGTTGATGTATTCCAAATAGCTTATCTCTAAGTCTATTACATTTTAACCCTTTGAAAAAGTGACCATTTATCACGAATGAATCATTTTAAAAGACACAAGTAACAACTCTCGTTGCAAGTAACTCTTTCGATATTACCTCCCATGTCATTCAAATTGACGTGCTATTTAATGGCCTATCTCTAGGTCCATCACACTTTAACACTATCAAAGTGATCAATTTGTCAAGGAGTTGTGTTATCTTGATAAAACTTGGGTTGGAACAATAAAACTTGGTTAAAGTCACAAAAACCCACTTTCTTTTAGATCCACATAACCACCCTTTGCCTCACACCCAAGCTAAAATGATTAGCTACTCATTACAATAAATAAATAAAGAAAAATGCTAAGAACTACAAAGGTAAACATAATGTAAAATGCTCTTGAAATGTAAATGACTATAAAATATATAAATATATGTATATGACTTGAAATGTAAAGACAAGAATGTAAATGACAAGGAAATGTAAAGACGTAATCTAGATGCACTATTTTAAAGTACTAAAAGTAATTGCATAAAAATAAAGACGTAAAGTAAATGGCTAATCTAGAGATGAAAATGGAAAGGTAAATAAAATGCAAGTATGAACTAGGCTTTAAAAATAAAAGAAAAAGGAAGAAAGAAAGAAAGAAGAACATTAAGAACATTAATTAAAGAAAGTAGGGAGAAGTTTTAGAGTTGATGGAGATCAACTCTTCAAGGTGTACAAAAAATGAGAACCCAAGCTCCCTATTTATAGGCAAAGGGAGGGGGCAAAGTTGTAAATTAAGGAGAATCTAATTGTACTTACCTAGTCTAATGCCAACTAAGGCTACCTAAGCTTGTTCTAACTTAACTAAACTATTACAAACCAAATAAATTAGTGTTTAAAGATTACAATCAGATTAGTTCCATGCCAAAAATCAGATTATGCTCCATCTTCTTTGATTCTTTCATCCAAAACCATCAGCTCCATGCTGTTCTGATGCTGCAGCATGCCCTGTTTCCAAATAGATTTCCAAAAGATAACCAAATTTAGCCTACAATCTTAATAAAACAAGTAAACCACACAATTTAAGCTCCAAGACACAATAAATGGAAAATAAGATAGAAAATGAAAAATCTATCTAAAAAGGCTAAAAGAAAAGGGCTTAAGTACTCAAAATTGAGTACTTATCACCACCCCAAACTAAAAACTTTGCTTGTCCCCAAGCAATACAAAGAACAAAAGAAAAGACATTAAATGTGAAAGTTTTGCATTGGAATACATTAGGTGTATATCATGAGTTTGAGCATGCCAAGTCTACATCATATAGCCTTTCATAAATCCAAAGTAACCAACAATCTCATCCTATGTGCTTTGACATTAACCATATGCTAGTCTTATATTCTTTTTGTTATGGACACACATCCTACATCACACCTTTTTCATGGCTTTTAGTGTATGTGTTTCTCTCTTTTGGCTCTTTCTTTCCTCTCCATGCCTTTTCTCACACATGTACCAACACTTGAATTTTTTCAAATTTTTGTGCATTTTCTGTTGGATACATACACCAGCCCCTAAGGGACTTTTGTGGTGTTGATCTGCCACTTTTCATGGCTTTTCTTGTGCCATATTAGACGCCCCCACCCCAAACTAAGAATTCTGCAATGTCCTCATTGTAGGAGAGAAAGGTGTTTATATCTTTGACAATTGGGTGGCTATGGTGCAAGAAAAAGGATATATGCCATTAAGTGTGATATGTGTAGAATGTATGCCCTTTGAAGACTTGAATTGGTGATATGTGTAGAATGTATGCACTATCACGAAAAAGGATATATGCCCTTCTATAGGTGATAACCATCAACATCATCACTTTTCATTTCTTTTTTTTTGATAACCCTCTTTGAACCCTTCCTTCTTCATCACACCACCGACGATCTTCTCTCTCAATCACGCTCTGCAAACGATGGCTCGAATGAAGGTCCCCGTCGTAAGAGACCCCGATGACGTTCCACCATCTCGCCGAAGACGCCATAGTCGAAACCCTCCTCCACCCGAACCAACTCCTGAACCGTCGGCCGATGATTGTGAAACCTCCCTCATCCCTGAACCCTCTAACCCACCACTCGCCACGGTAAACACCACCACCACAGAAACCCCTTTCGCAAACCCTCTACCCGTTCGCCCTTTTCTTCACATCATCATTCCCACCTCAACCCTAACAACAATCGAAGGGACCCCTGTCGTACCATCCTCTACAAATCTTACGATTGAATCGGCTTCGACCAACAGTGCACAGGAAGATGAAAGTCTCACTCCGATAAACTCTCCGATCAGTCCTCAGGTATACCACTTTTCTGACTATGACACTCTGGAAGGGCAACTCACCTCTGCTAGTGAAGACGAGGTTGATGTTATGACCAATGTTGGGGGAATACCCCTATATCTCACACCAGAGCACGTCCTTGATTGGACCCTAGTTCCCTTTGTCTCAAACTCTGGTAATCACTCCTCACAGATGGAGTTTGATGACACTACTTCCATCCTCAGTGCTATGGGATTTCTCGATGCTCTGAACCCAAATGAGGAAGAGGAAGTAGATCAATCCAAACAAATGGACTTCAGTGAGCATGTCAGGGATTCAATCCCTGACCTAAATGTTGCTTTTGAGCAATCTTGTGGAGAGGAGTCCATGGGGGTTGGGAAAACTAGTGGGTCAAAGAGCAATGTAAAAAAGAGGAAGAGACTCAGTGGGGAGAGTGTGGCTAGGAAGAAAAGAAAACCATCATTTAGGGGCACAAGATTGCATGCTGCAGCATTCCTGCAGCATGGCAGAAAATCAAAGAAACCCAAAAAGACCCGAAAGTTAGCCAAGCCAGACTTTGTGGATAGACCTGAAGAGGGGGAATTTGGAGGGTTGAGTGGACGGCAAGCAGTGGACTGGTTCAGTAAGTTGAAGGACAAAGTAGGGGTGGTAGACAAAGGTTTTCCTAGCCAAAGTCAAAAGGAATACCCGTTCATCAAAACGGTAATAGAAGCCCATCGTATTGACAAACTCTGTGAGGTCCCTTCCTCCTACAACCTAACTCTCCTACGAGAGTTCTATTCTGAGGTAGCGGCCTCCAATGCCCAACTGATCCACATCCGAGGCAAGCGGTTTTTCTTAACTGCCAAAGCCATCAACCAGTTTCTTGGTCTTACACCACCTCCCAACACTGATTATGAGCTCATGCTAGCCTCAGCCACTCCAGAGCTATTGCTGGAAATTTATGATGAACTGGGGTTACCTGGAACCCAGTGGAGCAATCACCGAAACCATATGCAGAGGCGTTTCAGGGCTAACCAACTCAAGCCGAATGCCAATGTTTGGGTAAACTTTTTGAAGCATTCTATCTCACCTACAACCCATCAAACCTATGTCTCTATGGATAGAATGTTGCTCCTACATTGTCTTTTGCAGGGTTTTACCATCGATTTTGGAGAAGTGGTCCTGAGAAGTGTGAGATCTTGTGCGAGAGCAAAAAGGGGAGGGATGTTCTTCCCTGGTCTGCTCACACAGATGATGGTGAAGAAGGGAGTTCCCCAGTACAACTCTGATGAAATTATGAAAGAAGCAGGAGGAAAATGGAAGATCGACTTAAAGGCTGTGTCCAGACTCAGGGAAAGACGACAAGGTGGAGCTCACGCCTATGCTCCTACAATGCTGCAGAACTTAATGGCTCAAAACAGCGAACTGTTGGAGCAACTACGGGTTCAAAAAGATGAGTTTATGGAAAGGATTGACAGTTTGAGAATTGATTTGGCTGGGAAGATGAGTTCTGAAGGAGAAACAAGCAGAGGAGGTATGGAACAGATGAAGCAGACACTTGAGGAGAGATATGAAATACAACTGAGAAAGAGGGTGACGACTGCCAAGAAAAAGATGGCAAAGCTAGCAAAGGAGAAGGAAGAAGTCGAAACAGAGTTGAAGGCATGCAAGGAACAGCTGACTGCTGCAGCATTGCCACCACCAAACACACAGCCTACTCTTGGAGAGTAGGACAGGTTCATTCACTTCCCCTTTAGCTCCAATTTTCTTTGTTATTTTACAATTTTTGAGTCTGGGATTGTTTTTGCATTTTTAGGTTTAGTTTTCTAGCATTATGAACATTGTTGATATACTCAAGCATGCATATATAGCCTAAGTAATTTCTGTAGTAAAAATCTTGTTTGAAGTTCTCAACTAGAACTAGCACACCATTGCTTGGGCACACAATTTGGACCACATTTCACTTAGATATGATCAAGGCCATTTTCCTTCATTCCAACCACTTGCACCCACTTACCATACATTCTCCATAAATTGTACAATGAGGCCATTGCACCTCACTAATTTGGGGGTGGGGAAGTCCACCATGGCACACGCAATCAATTGAAAAAGAGCTTAGCTCTTCCAAATGCCATGTTTGGACTTAAGCACAAAAAAAAGTCCCATAGGGGCTAAGTGCTTGAAATGCATCAAGAAAAGAGCGCAAAAAGTGCCAATTTTTTTTTAATGATGCAAAGAGTGAAAATAAAAGGCACAAAGGAGTGAGGAAAGCAAAAGCCAAAGAGAGATCCATACTTAAAGTCCTTGTGATCTTAGATAAGAAATGTGGAGGCCATAACAAAGAGAATAGTGTGCTAGCCTATGGTCCATACTTTTGAATATCAATCTACTTGGGATTTATGAATGGCTATACATTGTATGCTTGGTTCTATCTTATGATGTGTGCACTTATTGCTTTCATGTGCTAACTTCTCATATTGAGTCATTTTACTTTGTGTCTTGGTTGCTTGGGGACAAACAACAATTCTAATTTGGGGGTGTGATGTGCACTCATTTGTAGTGCCATCTAGACCTTTTTAGTAGTTTTTTATAGTTCTTTTTCTTCCATATCCCTACATTTGAGTCGTTTTATTACTTGTTTTAGCATTTATCTGTTTCTTGGAGCTAGAGCTAGTGGATAATCTGTTTTATTTCTTCGAATGGCTAATTTTATGTGTTTTGGCAGTTTTTGAGTAAAACAGATCCAGTGCTGCAGCATTTCTGTAGCATCTGCAGCTGTCAGTATTTTTTTTTGGAAGAACGATAGGAAGCTGGATGATGGAAAATTTTTGGCAGGACTTTTGACAGCTTTAGAAGCCTCCACCTGCAGTATTTTTAAGAATGACATCATCTTTTTGATAGCTTGCAACCCTTGGACATTGAACCCTTTTTTTTGTACTAATTGTACCTTAAGTACTTTGTATTGGTTTATTTCTATTTTGCCACTCCCTTTTTGTATATAAAGGAAGGTTGGGGGTTTAGTTTAGGGTCCTAATTTTAACACTTAAGTACATCTCTTTCAAGTGAAAATCAAAGGTTGGCACCAATAACCTTTGATTTTAATGTACTTTTGAATTCCAAGTAAATCTTTGAAGTTACCATCCTTGTTTTGTTACTTATGCTTTATTACTTCTAGTGTTCTTAATTTAGTTGTTTACTTTCCTTGCAATTTACATTTAAGTCATTTACATTTGTTGTAATTTATATTTCCGTCATTTTATTTATTGTAATTTATATTTCCGTCATTTACATTCATGTCTTTAATTTATGTAATTTATTGCTTTATGTATTTATATTTTAGTATGAGTAGCTAAATCCATTAGCTTGGGTGTAAGATAAAAGGGTGAGATTTCAAACCAAAAGAAGGTGGACATTGTTTCGCAATAACAATGTTCCATCATTTCATTCAAGTTTTATAAAGCCAATGACACTTCTTGACGAGTTGATCACTTTGAAAGTGTGAAAGTGCTATGGCCTAGAGATAAGCCATAATATGCACGTCAACTTGGATGATATGAGAAGCCGACTTGAGAGAGTGACTGATAAAGAGATTTATCACCTCTATTTTTCATCTTGATTTATTCTTGACGAGTTGGTCGCTTGTTTAAAGTGTTAAAGTGTAGAGGATTCAGAGATGAACCCCTTCGAACACTCCAACTTGAATGATATGGGAATTAACTCGAGAGAGTCATTTTATACAAAGAGATTTGTAAATCCGTATATTTTGAGGACTCTACCCCTTGCTATCAAGTGTTAAAACTGCATAGAGATATGTTCAGTTGGATCTAAACGGTAGTAGGAGTATTGAAGTCCGAGAGGAATACCCTCAAAATAGATGGTGGATCTGTTTATGTTGAACTCATGCTGCAGCATACCTGTAGCATAGTCTGCTGGAATTTGTGTTTGAGTCTCACCTAAAAGTCTTACACCCTTGCTACCTTTATTATTCTGTATCGTTATCAACTGTTAACAAACCAAACCAATTCAAGTCTTCAAATTCGCCATCTGAAATCATTTCTTTTCTTACACTTTTATTATACTTTTACGACAATCTCTGTGGGACGATATCCGGTACTTTTACCGTTTTATTACTTGAAAGACGATATTAGATTTCATTGTATACTTGCTTTGAGGTTTAATTAGCACACGTCTATAGGTGTATTCCAAGCACTATCAAGTTTTTGGCGCCGTTGTCATTCATAAATCCCAAGTAGATTGATATTCAAAAGTATGGACCATAGGCTAGCACACTATTCTCTTTGTTATGGCCTCCACATTTCTTATCTAAGATCACAAGGACTTTAAGTATGGATCTCTCTTTGGCTTTTGCTTTCCTCACTCCTTTGTGCCTTTTATTTTCACTCTTTGCATCATTAAAAAAAAAATTGGCACTTTTTGCGCTCTTTTCTTGATGCATTTCAAGCACTTAGCCCCTATGGGACTTTTTTTTGTGCTTAAGTCCAAACATGGCATTTGGAAGAGCTAAGCTCTTTTTCAATTGATTGTGTGTGCCATGGTGGACTTCCCCACCCCCAAATTAGTGAGGTGCAATGGCCTCATTGTACAATTTATGGAGAATGTATGGTAAGTGGGTGCAAGTGGTTGGAATGAAGGAAAATGGCCTTGATCATATCTAAGTGAAATGTGGTCCAAATTGTGTGCCCAAGCAATGGTGTGCTAGTTCTAGTTGAGAACTTCAAACAAGATTTTTACTACAGAAATTACTTAGGCTATATATGCATGCTTGAGTATATCAACAATGTTCATAATGCTAGAAAACTAAACCTAAAAATGCAAAAACAATCCCAAACTCAGAAATTGTAAAATAACAAAGAAAATTGGAGCTAAAGGGGAAGTGAATGAACCTGTCCTACTCTCCAAGAGTAGGCTGTGTGTTTGGTGGTGGCAATGTTGCAGCAGTCAGCTGTTCCTTGCATGCCTTCAACTCTGTTTCGACTTCTTCCTTCTCCTTTGCTAGCTTTGCCATCTTTTTCTTGGCAGTCCTCACCCTCTTTCTCATCTTTCTCAGTTGTATTTCATATCTCTCCTCAAGTGTCTGCTTCATCTGTTCCATACCTCCTCTGCTTGTTTCTCCTTCAGAACTCATCTTCCCAGCCAAATCAATTCTCAAACTGTCAATCCTTTCCATAAACTCATCTTTTTGAACCCGTAGTTGCTCCAACAGTTCGCTGTTTTGAGCCATTAAGTTCTGCAGCATTGTAGGAGCATAGGCGTGAGCTCCACCTTGTCGTCTTTCCCTGAGTCTGGACACAGCCTTTAAGTCGATCTTCCATTTTCCTCCTGCTTCTTTCATAATTTCATCAGAGTTGTACTGGGGAACTCCCTTCTTCACCATCATCTGTGTGAGCAGACCAGGGAAGAACATCCCTCCCCTTTTTGCTCTCGCACAAGATCTCACACTTCTCAGGACCACTTCTCCAAAATCGATGGTAAAACCCTGCAAAAGACAATGTAGGAGCAACATTCTATCCATAGAGACATAGGTTTGATGGGTTGTAGGTGAGATAGAATGCCTCAAAAAGTTTACCCAAACATTGGCATTCGGCTTGAGTTGGTTAGCCCTGAAACGCCTCTGCATATGGTTTCGGTGATTGCTCCACTGGGTTCCAGGTAACCCCAGTTCATCAGAAATTTCCAGCAATAGCTCTGGAGTGGCTGAGGCTAGCATGAGCTCATAATCAGTGTTGGGAGGTGGTGTAAGACCAAGAAACTGGTTGATGGCTTTGGCAGTTAAGAAAAACCGCTTGCCTCGGATGTGGATCAGTTGGACATTGGAGGCCGCTACCTCAGAATAGAACTCTCGTTGGAGAGTTAGGTTGTAGGAGGAAGGGACCTCACAGAGTTTGTCAATACGATGGGCTTCTATTACCGTTTTGATGAACGGGTATTCCTTTTGACTTTGGCTAGGAAAACCTTTGTCTACCACCCCTACTTTGTCCTTCAACTTACTGAACCAGTCCACTGCTTGCCGTCCACTCAACCCTCCAAATTCCCCCTCTTCAGGTCTATCCACAAAGTCTGGCTTGGCTAACTTTCGGGTCTTTTTGGGTTTCTTTGATTTTCTGCCATGCTGCAGGAATGCTGCAGCATGCAATCTTGTGCCCCTAAATGATGGTTTTCTTTTCTTCCTAGCCACACTCTCCCCACTGAGTCTCTTCCTCTTTTTTTCATTGCTCTTTGACCCACTAGTTTTCCCAACCCCCATGGACTCCTCTCCACAAGATTGCTCAAAAGCAACATTTAGGTCAGGGATTGAATCCCTGACATGCTCACTGAAGTCCATTTGTTTGGATTGATCTACTTCCTCTTCCTCATTTGGGTTCAGAGCATCGAGAAATCCCATAGCACTGAGGATGGAAGTAGTGTCATCAAACTCCATCTGTGAGGAGTGATTACCAGAGTTTGAGACAAAGGGAACTAGGGTCCAATCAAGGACGTGCTCTGGTGTGAGATATAGGGGTATTCCCCCAACATTGGTCATAACATCAACCTCGTCTTCACTAGCAGAGGTGAGTTGCCCTTCCAGAGTGTCATAGTCAGAAAAGTGGTATACCTGAGGACTGATCGGAGAGTTTATCGGAGTGAGACTTTCATCTTCCTGTGCACTGTTGGTCGAAGCCGATTCAATCGTAAGATTTGTAGAGGATGGTACGACAGGGGTCTCTTCGATTGTTGTTAGGGTTGAGGTGGGAATGATGATGTGAAGAAAAGGGCGAACGGGTAGAGGGTTTACGAAAGGGGTTTCTGTGGTGGTGGTGTTTACCGTGGCGAGTGGTGGGTTAGAGGGTTCAGGGATGAGGGAGGTTTCACAATCATCGGCCGACGGTTCAGGAGTTGGTTCGGGTGGAGGAGGGTTTCGACTATGGCGTCTTCGGTGAGATGGTGGAACGTCATCGGGGTCTCTTACGACGGGGACCTTCATTCGAGCCATCGTTTGCAGAGCGTGATTGAGAGAGAAGATCGTCGGTGGTGTGATGAAGAAGGAAGGGTTCAAAGAGGGTTATAAAAAAAAGAAATGAAAAGTGATGATGTTGATGGTTATCAAAAAGTGTTTGAAAGGGATGGGTTGGGGAAGTGAAAGGTCAGTTTTTTTTTCTAACCAGGGATGTTGATTGGATGTCCAAGGGTTTTTAGAAAAGAAAACATGGGGAAGGAAAAAAAAAAGGTTGTACAAGTAATGATGTTCTTCAAAAAGGAGACAAGACAACTACTTTTCTTTGAGAAGTTTCCATAATGATCTCATTTGTACCTTCCTTGGACTGCTTTTGAATTTATCCCCTCTTTTCCCGCTCAAACCTTAAAGACTGAGATTTCCAACAATTAGGATTCTGATGCTGCAGGATTGCTGCAGCATACTCTGGTGACCCCCAAATTAAGATAAAGGCTACAAAATAAAACAAACAGACATGAGATTAATCTAGAAAGCATTTAAAATACAGAAAACTTATTTACAAACAAGAGGAGAGATGATTTTCAACAAATTGTGACCAAATCCACAGAGCACGGCTCTGGGATGGTCACAGGCTCATGGTACAGTTTTACTCTCTGGCCATTCACTTTAAACACAGTGTTGTCTTCAGGATTTACTAAGTCAACTGCTCCATATGGATAGACATGGTGGATGAGGAAAGGTCCTGACCATCTGGACTTTAGCTTTCCTGGAAACAGTTTCAACCTAGAATTAAACAAGAGTACTTTTTGGCCTGCTTTTAACTCTCTGTGTTGTATTTTCTTGTCATGCCATTTCTTGTTCTTTTCTTTATACAACTTGGCATTCTCATAGGACAAGTTCCTATGTTCTTCTAGTTCACAAAGCTGGAGTTTTCTTTTGATGCCAGCAGCATCTAGGCACATGTTTAAAGCTTTGATTGCCAGTATGCCTTGTGTTCTAATTCCAGAGGGAGGTGACAAGCTTTGCCAAAGACTAGCTTATATGGGGACATACCAATTGGTGTTTTGAAAGCTGTTCTGTATGCCCATAAAGCGTCATCTAACTTAAAAGCCTAGTCTTTTCTATTTGGCTTGACCACTTTTTCCAAAATTCCCTTAATCTCTCTGTTTGAAAGTTCTGCTAGCCCATTGGTTTGTGGGTGGTATGCAGTGGCAATCCTGTGATTAATGTTGTATTTTTCAAGAACTTCACGTAACAGATTGTTTACAAAATGAGTTCCCTCATCACTGATCAGTGCCCTGGGGGTACCAAACCTTGTAAAAATCTGTTTTTGAAGAAATTTAACCACTGTCTTTGCATCATTTGAAGTACATGCCACTGCCTCCACCCATTTTGAGACATAGTCTACAGCAACTAAAATGTATTGACATTTGTTTGATGGGGGGAATGGTCCCATGAAGTCAATTCCCCAAACATCAAACAACTCAACTTCAAGGATCCCATTTAATGGCATTTCATTCCTTTGAGAAATGGAACCACTTCTTTGGCATTCATTGCATCTTTGTGCAAATGTGTGGGAATCCTTAAAGAGAGTTGGCCAATAGAATCCAGATTGTAATGCCTTAGCCGCTGTCCTTTGCCCTCCAAAGTGTCCTCCATAAGGTGCTTGGTGACAATGCTGCAGGATTGCTGCAACATCTGTATCTGGGACACACCTTCTTAAAATCTGATCTGTACCTAATTTGAACAAGAAAGGGTCATCCCACAAATACATTTTGGTGTCATGGAGAAATTTTTTAAACATCTGGCTAGTGTAACCAGCGGGTTTTATTCCGCAAGCCAAGTAGTTTGCAATGTCCGCAAACCATGGGGAATCCTGATGCTGCAGCATGAGAATCTTTTCATCCGGGAAGGTCTCAATGATGTCTCCTATATCCTCACTAGGTCTCTCCAATCTGGACAAATGGTTTGCAACTTGGTTATCTACCCCCTTTCTATCCACAATCTCTAAGTCAAACTCTTGCAACAACAGAACCCATCTTATTAACCTAGGCTTAGCATCTTTTTTTGAGATCAAATATTTGATGGCGGCATGATCGGTATGTACAATGACTTTTTCTCCCATCAAATATGACCTAAACTTTTCAAAGGCAAAGACTACCGCCAAAAGTTCTTTTTCTGTTGTTGTGTAGTTGATTTGTGCTTCATTCAAAGTCTTACTTGCGTAATAAATTGAATGAAACACTTTTTCTTTTCTTTGACCTAACACCGCACCAACCGCCCAATCACTAGCGTCACACATGATTTCAAAAGGTTTTTCCCAATCAGGAGCAACAACCACTGGAGCAGTCACCAAAGCTTTCTTCAAAATTTGGAATGCATTTCTACACTCCTTAGTGAATTCAAATTTATGGTCATGCTGTAATAATATACACAAAGGTTTTGATATTTTTGAAAAGTCTTTGATAAACCTTCTATAAAATCCAGCATGCCCAAGAAAGCTTCTGATTCCTTTAACAGTGGTTGGTTCAGGTAGTTTTTCAATTGCTTCAAGCTTAGCTTTGTCTACCTCTACTCCTCTTTTTGAAATTAAATGTCCAAGAACGATTCCCTCTTTTACCATGAAATGACATTTTTCCCAGTTGAGGACCAAATCAGTTTCCTCACATCTCTCAAGACCCTTTTTTAGATTATCCAAGCAATTATCAAAAGATGAACCATAAATTGAAAAATCATCCATAAAGATTTCAATGGATTTTTCGAGCATGTCTGAAAATATGGACATCATGCATCTTTGAAAAGTTGCTGGAGCATTACAGAGTCCAAAAGGCATTCTTTTGAAAGCAAAGGTGCCATAGGGACAGGTGAATGTGGTCTTTTCCTGATCCTCGGGTGATATGGCAATCTGGTTGTATCCTGAGTAACCATCTAGAAAACAATAGTACTCCTTACCGGCTAACCTATCCAACATTTGATCCATGAAAGGTAATGGAAAATGGTCTTTTTGTGTGGCATGGTTTAGCTTACGGTAGTCCATGCAGATTCTCCATCCGGAGACAACTCTTGTGGGGATGAGTTCATTTTTTTCATTTGTGATGACAGTCATTCCCCCTTCTTTGGGACACATTGAACCGGACTAACCCAAGAACTACTGGCTATTGGAAAAATAATTCCAGCGTCTAACCATTTTAAAATCTCCTTTTTCACTACTTCTTTCATGACCGGGTTTAACCTTCTTTGTGGTTCAATGGAAGTGAAGCTTTTGTCCTCTAGGATGATTTTGTGTTGACAAATTGATGAACTTATTCCCCTAAGGTCAGCCATGGTCCATCCTAGGGCTTTGGTGTGTAATCTTAGCATATCTACCAACTTCTTTTCTTGATGTGATTCTAGGGTAGATGAGATGATGACAGGCAATTTGCCTTCTTCTCCTAGAAAGGCATATTTCAAGTGAGATGGGAGTTGCTTTAACTCCAGGTCGGGTGGTGAGACTATGGATGGAGTGAATGGTTTCTGATCACTACTGTCAAGGTGCTCAAATGCTGCAGCACTGGCCAAAACCGTTTCTTCCGAACTTGAGTTTTCAAAATCATTTCCTAAGGTTATCTCCTCATCATTTTCTTCTTCAAACTTATAGGTCCTTCTCTCCTCATAGACTATTGAGTCAATCACATTTAAAGTTGCACAATCCTCAAAATCATCAGGGTATTTCAAGGAATTGAAAACATTAAATGTGACTTTTTGATCCTGAAGTCTCATGGTCAGTTCTCCTTTTTGGACATCTATCAAAGTCCTTCTGGTGGCCAAAAAGGGTCTTCCTAAAAGAATAGGAATATCTTTATCAGCCTCAAAATCCAAGATAATAAAATCTGCCGGAAATATGAACTTGTCAACCTGAACTAGAACATCCTCAATTTTTCCCTTAGGGTAGGCAATGGTTTTGTCAGCTAACTGGAGTGTCACTGTGGTAGGTCTGGCCTCTCCTATCCCTAAGTTGTTGAACACAGATAAGGGCATGAGGTTGATACTAGCTCCTAGATCACACAAAGCCTTTCCTACTTTCTTCCCACCTATTGAACATGGAATGGTGAAACTTCCAGGGTCTTTCAACTTAGGAGGTATTCCATTGGTCAGGAGTGCACTACATCCTTCAGTCAAAGCAACTGTCTCATATTCATTCAACTTCTTCTTCTTGCTTAGGATGTCTTTAAGGAATTTGGCATAACTAGGCATTTGCTCGATTGCTTCAACAAGAGGTATGTTGATGTGCAATTCTTTGAACACATCCAAGAATTTTTTAAATTGCAGTTCTTCTTTTTGATTCCTTAACCTTTGGGGGTAAGGAACATAAGGAGGAACTGGTTTTATGAAAGTTTTACTTGAATGCGTGGGGCAAGACGTGCCTTTTGTGCCTTTGGTCTCACTCTCCTTAGGTAAGGTTGGGATCTCATTTACTAACGGCTGAACAGGACTGGCTACTACGGGCTCTAGATTCTTTGTGGGCTCAGGTTGTGGTTCAAGAACAGTAGCTAAAACAGTGGTCTCGGGTTCTGACTGTTTGGTATTTTCAAATTCTGCTTGAGTCATTGGTCCAAACTTGGTTTGTACTGTTTCATTCAATTCTCTACCACTCCTAAGGGTCACAGCTTTTACATGTTCTTTACCCGAAGCCTTTGGGATTTCTATGTCACTTGGTAACATGCCATTAGCCCTATTGTTCTGATTAAGTGCTATTTGACTCACTTGGGTTTCCAAATTCCTGATGGCTGCACTCTGTTGATTAAAAAGAGCTTGATTTTGGCTCAAAAGTTGTTGTTGAGCTTGTGATTGAGCCACAAGGCTTTTTATCATAGCTTCCAAAGAAGATGATGGCTCAGCCTGTGGAGGAGGTTTTTGAAAATGTTGTTGGTTATTTTGAAAATTCCTGTTCTGATGATGCTGTGAACTTTGGTTATGCTGATGTTGAGAACCTTGATTTTGGTGATGTGAACCTTGGTTTTGATGATGCGAACCACTAGCATGATGTTGTGTTTGAAAATTTGAAGTTTCTTGTGGCTTAGGAGCTGACTGATTTAGACATGGACTGTTCCAGGAAAAATTTGGATGTTGCTTCCAACTCGCATTGTAGGTGTTGCCGTAGGGAGCATTCTTGTTCTGAACATAGTTTACTGATTCAGAGTTTTGAGGACACTGTTCATAGGAATGTTCCCCACCACAACAAACACATTGAACAGAAAGAACTGACTGGGTAGATGTAGCAGCAACTTGTTGTGTTCCTTGATTTGAAGATAAGTTTTTGAGCATTGAAGCCATGGAAGCAAGTTGTGCTGTTAATGCAGTATATGCATCCACATCATGAATCCCAGCAGTTTTCTTTTGCTGTTGAGCACGTGGATCAGCCCAATGTCCATTGTTTGTGGAAAATTTTTCAAGAATTTCATACCCGTCATTGTAGGTATTAGCTGTAAAGGCCCCCCCTGATGTCGCGTCGAGCATTTGTTTTGCCATGGGGTTTAACCCATTGTAAAACGTCTCAAGTTAAATACAGTAAGGAATGCCATGGTGAGGGCATTTTCTTAACAACTCTTTAAACCTTTCCCAAGCATCGGGAATTGCTTCATCCTCCATTTGTTTAAACATGCAAATTTTGTTTCTGGACTTAGCATTACGGGTAGGTGGAAAATATTTTCTCAAAAATATTTCAGCCATGTTGCTCCATGATGGCACAGAGCCAGGTGCCAAAGAATTAAACCAAGACTTTGCCCGATCCCTTAGAGAAAAAGGAAACAAAGTGAGTCTCAAGGCATCGTTAGATACCCCAGGGATCAGGAATGCATCAGTGATCTCCATAAAAGATTTTAAATGAGAATGTGGATCCTCCGATGGCATTCCGGCAAATTGTCCGTTTGTTTGCAACATTTGAAACATGATGGGTTTTAGCTCAAAATGGAGGCCTTGTATATGGGGTCTAATTATCCCTGAATTTAATTGCTCAAAATCGGGGATAGCGTAGTCCATAATTTTTCCCTCTTTGGAATTTGCAAGATTAATTATGTTTGGAACTTCATTTCTTATTTCATTGGTGCCTTGAGATTCAACATCATCATCAACATGGTTATGATTATTCACTTGATTTGGTGGATTTTGTCGAAATTGGTGCTCCGGTGGGTTTCCAAAAATTGGAGGTGCATCATGAAATATTGGTACTCCTCGTGGATTTTCCAAAAGTGGTGGTGGTCTTGGTCCTCTATTTTCAAATCCGGGCGGTGGTGGTTCCATAATTGGAGGTTCAATGAGTAATGCGATTCTTTGCGTTCTTCTCCTATTACGAAACGTTTGTTCAATTTCCGGGTCAAGAGTGAACAATTCCCCCCGTGGTATTCTTGGCATACACTTCCAAATGAGATTCCAAAGGTGTAAGAAAAATCAAATCTTTTAAAATACTTTTATAAACTTTTAACGTGCCAATCCCCGGCAACGGCGCCAAAAACTTGATAGTGCTTGGAATACACCTATAGACGTGTGCTAATTAAACCTCAAAGCAAGTATACAATGAGATCTAATATCGTCTTTCAAGTAATAAAACGGTAAAAGTACCGGATATCGCCCCACAGAGATTGTCGTAAAAGTATAATAAAAGTGTAAGAAAAGAAATGATTTCAGATGGCGAATTTGAAGACTTGAATTGGTTTGGTTTGTTAACAGTTGATAACGATACAGAATAATAAAGGTAGCAAGGGTGTAAGACTTTTAGGTGAGACTCAAACACAAATTCCAGCAGACTATGCTACAGGTATGCTGCAGCATGAGTTCAACATAAACAGATCCACCATCTATCTTGAGGGTATTCCTCTCGGACTTCAATACTCCTACTACCGTTTAGATCCAACTGAACATATCTCTATGCAGTTTTAACACTTGATAGCAAGGGGTAGAGTCCTCAAAATATACGGATTTACAAATCTCTTTGTATAAAATGACTCTCTCGAGTTAATTCCCATATCATTCAAGTTGGAGTGTTCGAAGGGGTTCATCTCTGAATCCTCTACACTTTAACACTTTAAACAAGCGACCAACTCGTCAAGAATAAATCAAGATGAAAAATAGAGGTGATAAATCTCTTTATCAGTCACTCTCTCAAGTCGGCTTCTCATATCATCCAAGTTGACGTGCATATTATGGCTTATCTCTAGGCCATAGCACTTTCACACTTTCAAAGTGATCAACTCGTCAAGAAGTGTCATTGGCTTTATAAAACTTGAATGAAATGATGGAACATTGTTATTGCGAAACAATGTCCACCTTCTTTTGGTTTGAAATCTCACCCTTTTATCTTACACCCAAGCTAATGGATTTAGCTACTCATACTAAAATATAAATACATAAAGCAATAAATTACATAAATTAAAGACATGAATGTAAATGACGGAAATATAAATTACAATAAATAAAATGACGGAAATATAAATTACAACAAATGTAAATGACTTAAATGTAAATTGCAAGGAAAGTAAACAACTAAATTAAGAACACTAGAAGTAATAAAGCATAAGTAACAAAACAAGGATGGTAACTTCAAAGATTTACTTGGAATTCAAAAGTACATTAAAATCAAAGGTTATTGGTGCCAACCTTTGATTTTCACTTGAAAGAGATGTACTTAAGTGTTAAAATTAGGACCCTAAACTAAACCCCCAACCTTCCTTTATATACAAAAAGGGAGTGGCAAAATAGAAATAAACCAATACAAAGTACTTAAGGTACAATTAGTACAAAAAAAATGGGTTCAATGTCCAAGGGTTGCAAGCTATCAAAAAGATGATGTCATTCTTAAAAATACTGCAGGTGGAGGCTTCTAAAGCTGTCAAAAGTCCTGCCAAAAATTTTCCATCATCCAGCTTCCCATCGTTCTTCCAAAAAAAAATACTGACAGCTGCAGATGCTACAGAAATGCTGCAACACTGGATCTGTTTTACTCAAAAACTGCCAAAACACATAAAATTAGCCATTCGAAGAAATAAAACAGATTATCCACTAGCTCTAGCTCCAAGAAACAGATAAATGCTAAAACAAGTAATAAAACGACTCAAATGTAGGGATATGGAAGAAAAAGAACTATAAAAAGCTACTAAAAAGGTCTAGATGGCACTACAAATGAGTGCACATCAGTTTCAAAGTTGATTAACCACACAGCGCATATGAAAACATTTCCAAAAACTCGTTTGTGCAATACTTACGTTAGTAAAGACAACAATAAAACATGCGCAACAATTTACACCATATAAGAGAAAATAGATTCATGTACCACAACACGTGCACTAAAGGTTTGTACAACTCCAAAAGAGAAATTCACAACTTTAATTTTTAAAAATCCTTCCTCTTTAACCAAAAGACATTGTGGCCTAAAATTATCAATGATCCCAAACGTATTAGTTTAATCCTCAAAGCTTGGTAAAATAGTGGGAATACAAATAAAGTTTCAAATCGACTTTAAAGCTTCAGATCGTACAGATAAACACCTTTGACCAAAAAGTAACTGCAACGATATAAACATTGCTAACTCAATAAATGCATTGCGGAAATTTCTAACGGTAAAAGTAATTGATTGCAATATGAACAGAACAAAAGTCTTGTTTGAAATGATGTAAATCTTTTATATATTTACTCATACCGACGTTATAATTAAATCCAAATGCAAATAATATGCAACGATTGACATTTGTATAAAGCCCAAAGATAAATTGCATGATAAGGGGATTTCCCCAAAACAACATGTGGGATGACACCGATTAGTAAATCTACATTTAGACGTATGCAGAAATGTATGAACACATGCTCCAGCCTTATTTATGTAACGCAAAATGACGTACGATGAGACACCATGGACCCAACTGAAATTTTCGCGAAACTCATTAATGCTAAAATCATGCAGTGTCAAATTTTCATCTCTCAACAAAGTGTGCAAGACGACGATATGTTTAAAATATTAATCTTCTAAGAGTTTCCTCTTTTAATGCAATGAAAGGTAAAATGACACATTTAACAAAATTCACATGGGACACGACGCCAAATAACTCGTAAGCTTAAAAGAAGCAAAATTAAAACTCACGCATGAAAAGACATCGCATAAAACAATACTCCATGAAATTTCAACAAAATTCACACAAACTAAAATTCTCAAGAAATTCCGACTCAACACGTGGGAATAACTTTTCCTTTAAAACCATTGACATATGTGGAGGAGATCCAATGCCTAGGTTAAAATCTCATAGCTACTTGCCCAATACTCAAATGACATTAAAACATGGATATTACAATATCCGCAAATAGCGTTAAACAAGAGACGTGAATAAAGAGATTTTTGATAACAATTTACAATTACGTGCAACAAAACATTTTCATGAATGCTTAAGCTCACAGTTTAAAATCTGATACATGTTAAATGCTCTACCAAAACTTTATAATATAAACCACCTTTTGTTTTACGAACATAAGAAACAATTTATGCAGATTTATTTCGAAAATAAATTTAGTGCATGAATTTGATCGGCACTTGGCATCATAGAACTACCCTTCCCAACAACTCGACAGACTATCGTTATTCGGATGCATCAAACGTTTTAAAGTCACAATCTCAATAATTTGATAAACTTACGAATTCTCCTTGAAATAGAATCGGTTTAACAAACTCACTGATCTAAATCCAACCAAGATTTCCGACCCAAGAGGATCAACTTAGTGACCTCCTTGCGCTTAGCTATCTCTCCCGGTGACCTTGATATAAACATCAATCCTTCCTTAGCGGACTCACTTAGGAACTTTCTCACTACCCCAACGGTCATCATTTCGAGGTAGCGCAAGTGCATATATGTAACATGTAGGTTCACCATAACACTGTCCAGGTGCTATTATGAACGTACCGTACATGACCATCCTTGTGACCCTCGAAAATTTTCCCGTTTCTAGCGACTAGTCATCCTCAAAGCATCTTATCTTATGGTACCTAATGTGCAACTCCACTTATCTTCGCTTATAAGAACGCTAGTTTGAGTCTAGGCATCCTAAAATCAATACCTAAATCTCTCAAACTTAAGCTCTGATACCAACTTGTAACACCCTCAAAATCCGGAATAGCAACTTATTTAAAATTTCTAAATACATCACAAATACCTTGAACTACAAACATAAATTGAGAATTAACCTCAATATTCCCATTCATCTTATACATACATTCTACGAACAGGACGGGTGTTACTAAACCCAAGAACAAATACTATATTCAATACTGCGGAGGACTTAATGCCCATGCATAGTCTCTATCTCCAACTCGCGGAAGACTTAATATCCAAGCATAGTCACTATCTCCCAAACTGGAACCTGATGCACATGCCGACAAATAAAAATGGGTTAGGCTTAACGCCTAGTGAGCTCAAGAGTTTTAACATGAATGAATAAATCTTTAAAAGCAAGGAAACCAGTTTAAAGCGAGATCCTTCAAAATAATATACTTTAAAATGGAACCGACACATTTCCCATAATATGCACTTTTAAAGACAATGCTCCCAAACACACACTTCATGTAAAACGATGTAATCCGGAACTCACCCCGAAATGAGGTCATAGTTCGATATTCCAATTATGAAATTGTAAATACTACCTTATATCCCAAAACACGGGCGGAACATAATACTCGACCCTTAAATAAAGGAAAACGATTCTTAATAATATGGTACGTCATTGAAAACATGTGACTCAATTTAATACCCACGCGACCATAAAGTAGAATGAAATCCCAATATTAAAGCATGGAAAATTAAATATCCAAATTACGACGGGCCGACGACGGGGGATACCTGTATCCGTTGAGGGTGGAGGAACACAACAGTAGTCCACTCATACAACGTTAATCGTATGACACTTCACGACCCACAAGCCCAAGTGTCCCTACAACTCCTTTCAGCTACACCCCAGAGTCAACTGACCTTGCGACTATTAACCTGAATATCGCTTCAAAGGCCCGACACAAGGGGGATACAACCATCGCATTGACCTACATGACGGAGGTTATATAACGCCCATCCAATGACTACTCCAGCCATGATAGCACAAACCCATAACTCAGCCCTCCTGATGTATGACACGAAAGGACAGGGTCATAAGGTGAATTCCCGGAGATTACCCCGCACCACCCCATTAAGCACTAAGAAAGACCGACTCACGTGCCTATGGATCCAATGCAACACGGTCTAACATTACACGACTACCCAGGAATGACAACGCACTCGAGCCTGTAATTATAAATATGCAAATAAATGCGTTAAGATGTAAACCACCTTTTTGGACTCTAAATCGAGCCGTTAAAAACCGGACAAGTGTCCTCAAGACTCTTTTAAGCCAACACCGAGCTAAGATGCTCAAAATCCATTTGACAAATAATTATCGGTCCTCCAAATAATGAAATGTCTTTAAAATAACGTTTATGAAGACACATATCTCAAAGACGAGATTAACCAAAACTCCACACGAAATGGGACTAACGATTTTCCAAAGGGTTTATGAATACAAATGTACCAAAATGCATATAACATGAAATAGACTTCATTTGCACCATCAATGATGCATAATTCCTAAGAATAGCTTTTACTTGTACAAAATCACCATGAATGTGAAAACCATGCTATTTACTCGTTAGAACATTCAAAACCCAAATATGAGCATTTTATGAGGTTAACCCAACCCAAGTTCACCAAATACGAAAACTTATCAAAATACACACTCTTTGACAAATAACCAAGTAAAACATATTTTACTTCAAAATACTCCAAACTTATCAGCAGTTAACCATTTCGTATAAAACACTTTAAAATAACCGTTTTCACAAATCAACTTGAACTCACCTTGTTAGATTTAGGCTAAATTTAGATTTCACCCAACGAGCTCTTTGAAGGCCGCTTGAATCCTCAAGCCGAAAACTTCCAAAACCTAGATCCAACATTCCATCCCATAAATAACCATAATCAACCATAAGGAAACATTCTCCAAACATAAAAATACCAAGATCTCAAACAAGATCAAAACCCTAATTTCTCCAAAACCATCAAATCCGAGATTTGAGATATCGAACCTTAAGAAACCACCAATGGAGCATTTATAACCTTATTACAAGAAAACTTACCCTTGAAGACAAAGAGACTTCCGAGAACATCCAATCCAACACTTCAACCCGAGCTCCCAACCGATGAACTTGATGAGGAAGATGAAGATGGAGGTTTTGTGGTTCAAGGTTCAAGGTTCCAACTAGTTAGATGATGATGAATCATGTGGTTCAAGGGGGAAACCATCAAAATGGGTTAGGGTTCGGTTTTAGGGTTTGGGAGAGAAAAGAGAAGAAGATAGAAATGAGAAAACGAGAAGAAATGGTGAAAATCGCAATATTTAACCCACTGGTACGCGTAGGCTATTGTGCCAGGTGATAGTGCCATGGCACAATCGCTGGCACAATCACTAGGAATGTACCGTGGGTGCTCAAGCTTTGGCGATTGTGCCAGACTATTGTGCCCTCTGGCACAATCGCTGGCATAGTCGCTCGGGTGCCCCCGAACTCCAAAAATCCGACTTTTTCAACGCCAATACTCCCGATACTCCGAGGGACTTTAAACAATGCATTCCCCAACAAAACCCCACTGTTTACAAGTCACATAAATGTCCGGGTGACATTTATTTACCGAAATTTACGGGTGTTACAATTTAACTCAAATGCTTCTCGATTTTAAAGATTTCAACATTGGATGTATTATTAAAATATTTCTTATATTTAATAAAATATTATTTATTTTCATAAACATTAAATTTGTAAAAAAAATTCAATTTAATTGTTTGCTCTTTAGTCTTTTGTTTTACTTGTTTAAACAATTAACATATTTACTACCTTGAAATTAAAAAATACACTTATAAGAATCTTGAAATAACAATTTCTTTGAATATTTATTTACATAATATTTATTTATGTAATTTTTTCTATTTAAACCACATAGAAAGCCAATTATGTAGTACTAAATAACCTGTGGCTGTGAATAAAAAAATTGACCGAATTTTAGGAAATTATTTTTTTGAAAGACAACAAATAGAATAAAAGAACAAAAAAAACAATAAGATTTAAGGGTAGAAGTTTCTTCAAGAAACAGGGAAAAAAACCCAGAGAAAAACACAGTCTAAACAAAAATAAAACCTAAAGCAAAGAAATAAGCAGCATCGAGGGAAGCCGCCCTTGCTACCCCAAATCAATGAGCAGACAAGCCAACCCCAAGCCCAAAGAATTAGAGCATCTCCAACAGCTTTGCTAAAATAAAAAAATCGGGTTGTTGTTCTCTAAACCTCTCCCACATATTTGCTATCTTGTTTGTTATAATAGAGAAAAGTTGAAATTTTTTCAAGTTTAGAGAATTCTCTCAAACTTGATGGTAGGAGAGAGAAATGATTATTTTATTCAATCGCACAAATGAGATTCAATTTTTATTATTTTATATATATATTTTTTAAAAAGTGTATTGGGAATTTGGGATGATAAATTAGACAAAATTATAATAATATAAGTTGTTTTAAAATCTCTAAAATAACAAATCTGTTGGAGTTGAATTTAATACTTTTTAGAGATTTTCACTTTTGGTTCTTAATTTTAGAGAAATTATAGGAATGTTGTTGGAGATGCTCTTACAAGACCCCAACACAACATTAACAAAGAAACATGATTGCACTACACCAACCAAACGAAATTAAGCTAGCTGAGATTACCGAAATTGCAACACCACTCTGACCACGAGACCTTAAAATTCTTGCACCTGTTGGAGATCCAAGTAAAGGACAACAACTAATCGAACGCAAGATTCATATGCGAAGGGGAATGCTCAAAAAAAAACAATTATTAACATTTTTTTTTTAAATTCAGATAAATCTATTGTATTTCAGAACTTGATCTGTTCATATGGAAAGAGTATTATGAGCTTCCAAAATCTCTTCAAGCTTCTATTCTTATTGTTTATAAAAGATGTAAAATAAGAATATTATAAAGTTTTAAATATTTTGTATGCATTATTGATTTATACATAAAAGAGTAATTGTTAACATTTCTAAAAAATATTAAAAAAATATATTTTTGAACAAAAAAAAGTGTTACATTTTTTGTTACAGGTAAAATATTTATCTTAATATATATATATGTATATATATATATATATATTATTTGTTTAAAAAATATGTTAATTTAGAATATATAATTTGTATTCATTCAATCTAACAAGAGATAAGCGTTTTGAAGGAGTTTTTTTTAGTGAGAGGATAAAAAACATAAAATGATTCTTTGTTCCGTGAAGTTTTGGTTTGATGCAAAAATTATTATTTTGAAGATTTCAAAAAAAAAATGATAATGTTGTAGGATAAGTGTGTCATCGTCTAAAGGATATGACGATAAAGATAGAGATAGAGATAAGTATATCAGAGTTAGATTAGAACTGAAATATCTCCTAACTATCTACTTGTAACTTCTCCCTTTAAGGCTTATGATTAATGAGAATTATAGACTTCTTCTCTCTGTCTTATGATTATTCTCTCCATATTATTGTTTCATTTGTTTTTCCCTTTAACACGTTATCAGCCCGTAAAGCTCAAAATCTCCAACATCGATAGACAGTTGTTTTGTCTGTTGTCTGCCGCCGTTGAATGTCTTGTCGCAAAATTGCTTCGCTATTCCGTTACCGCTTGCTCGTTGCCATGTCTATCAAAAATTATAGTAAGTTTTCTATTAACTTCTTTATAATTGAATATTATGATATCACGTTAGAATAATATAAGTTTATGATTTGATGTATATAATACTTTCATTATATTTTTTATTGTTGATAAATGATACCAATTGAATTGAAATTCTTTTTTATTAACCAAATCAAATTTATCATTATTTAATTTTTTTATTAAAATAATTAAAGAAATAAAAATTAATGTTGACAAGGAATATAAAATTACATTAAAAATAATTATTTGAATTTATATGAGATTTCATTTGTGATTTTATTGAAGTTATCTAAATTAAATAATTATATACAATTTTAATTAGATTCTTTTAACCGTATAATAAAAAAAATTGAATAGAAACTGTTTGGGTAAAAAAGTCCAACAGTCCATGGTCGTACGACAGACGATGGATGACGCCCTTCCTTCAGACG
Organism: Arctium lappa; assembly: GCA_023525745.1. NCBI lineage: Eukaryota > Viridiplantae > Streptophyta > Magnoliopsida > Asterales > Asteraceae > Arctium > Arctium lappa. The sequence goes on along the minus strand of CM042056.1, from coordinate 9,851,098 downwards.
ACCTCGACTAAAACGATCAAGTATCCATCCAACAAATACCCTCGTACGACTTGATTTCAGTTATTAATTAACAGCATACGTTGTATTATGTTTAAATGCAGAACTCAAAGGTATTCATGACAAGAGATTATAACGGAAGACATCATCAACAACAATTACCGTAACAGACACTATCATCAATATCAGAAACGGACATACGCATTCAATACCTGGGAAACGGAAAGATGGAGTATAAATACAAGGCTGGAACTTCACATTTGGACATCTGATTCTTGGACCTTAGAAGCTCACAAAAGATATTCTCAAGCTCGCTCAATTTCTCTCGAAGTTCACAAACCTTTCTGTTGTTTGTCATCCGACGTACAACCGACATCTTGATACATCCGACGCACGACCGACTTTACTTTATTGTATTGTTTTACATTATATTACACTTGTAACACTTGTTCTAAAGGACGACGTCCCTGATTGACGTCCATAGTGCACGACGACTCATACTCATCCGCGGTTTTTACCCATTTTAGGGGTTTTCTGCGTCACCAATTCTCTCGTCTCGTTTTTCTTATTTTCATTATTGTCGTACGATTATTAAAGTTACCTTCTTTGGTTGGATTAAGCTCCACATTTACCTTAAATTTTCCTTGGGAGATTTTTGGCATAAACAGTTTGGCGCCCACCGTGGGGCCCCATCCAAAGAAAATCTTTGATAATCTTACGACGGACTAACGTTTTCCTCTTAGTGTTATTTTTTCCAGTTATTCAGAATAATGGCATTCCAAGGAACACAAGACCATGTCATGGCTCAAATGAACATGGAGTTGATTGCTGCTCGTGCTCGTATCGACGCCCTAACAGTTCAGGCTCGACAAGCAGCTGAAACCATCGAGCATCTAAGAAACCAGAATGGAAATAATGCGACGGGGACTACGAATGCTTATGTTGGTGCTTGGAATGTGCCCCCTCCATTACCAAATTATCCTCGTCCACCATCAATTAACCCTGCGACTTTCGTAATACCAACCATGCCTATGGCCTCTATTCCATTCAATGGATATGCCTCTGATACCTCGCAACAGACTAGCTTTCAAGGGTCAGGGTATGTTTCATTGGGTGTCCCAAGTGGTGTTCCGATAGATCCTGTTGCACAAAGGTTGAAGCTTTTGGAAGAACAAAATGAACGTGTTTTGTCAATGTTGGCCAAATTGTCGGGGGCAGCAGTTCCAGTCGATGTCGAGCCACGTACAGGGTTTCAGGCGTCACCATTCATTGATGAGATCGCGTTAATAGACGTTCCAAAGAAATACAGCATCCCGACTTTCACTCCAAAGTATTCAGGCGTCACTGATCCAACAGAACACGTCACCCAATATAAACAACTCATGTGGACTGTTTCGATACCGTACCAATTCCAAGAAGGCTGTATGTGCAAAAGTTTTGGGGCGACCTTAACCGGAGCAACTTTACAATGGTTGATTAATCTCAAACCTAAAACCGTCGGGTCTTTTGCAGAGTTGGTGAATCAATTCACTCAACAATTCGCTAGTAGTCGAAAAATGGAAAAGCAAACGAGCGACCTTTACTATGTCGTACAGAAGAATGGAGAGTCCATCCGAGATTACTTTAACCGGTTTAATGCGGAGATGATTAGTATTCGAAATTGTGACGTGAAAACAACAATTGAAGCGTACAAACGGGGTCTGGATGATAGTTCGGGGTTGTATCTTGACCTCACGAAGTATCCTCCAGAAACCTTTGAAGACGTACGAGCGAGGACGCTTGCTCATATGAGGGTCAAAGATGATATCGCTTTCAGGAATAAACACTCGGGCGACCGGAAAAGCTTAGGTGTTAAAAAGCCAGACTTTAAACCAAAGTCAATCAATCGATCAGAGCCTACTAGACAAATTTCAAATGTCAGGTTTGAAAAGAAAGGATCGACGACTTCTAAACCTGTCTAGTATCCTAAGGTGTCATCTTATGGTTTCTTTGGATCAGCTAAGGACGTCGTCGTATCCTTGAAGCAACTGCAGCAAAACGTTCGGTGGCCAAAGAAAAATGACAAAGACAGTGACAAGAAGGACAAATCTAAATGGTGCGACTTCCATAATGACTTCGGTCATATAACGGATGATTGCATTGCTTTAAAGAAAGAGCTTTCCTGGCTCAACTCGAAAGGCTATTTACAGGAATTGACGGAAAAGAAAGACGCACGTCCCACATCCCCAGAGCATGCTAAGGTGATTAATTGTATCACCGGAGGTTTTGATATTTGTGGGACCACATATTCAGCTGCTAAAAGACATGCCAGTCGCGGTCCCGATGACCGACCAATTCCAAAGGAGGCACGACTCAAAAAAGACGCAGAGCTGGAGGCTATGCCCTTGACATTTGACCAAGCAGATCTCGATGACGTACATCAGAAACATCATGACGGACTAATTATCCAATTGAGCATTGGAAATTGTCTAACAAAAAGGATACTCGTCGACGGAGGTAGTTCAGCTAACATTATCTTTTTTGATGCAGTGAAAGCGATGGGCATCGACAAATCCGAGATTACACGACGTTCGACCACACTTGTTGGATTTAATGATGGAGCGACAAACACCATGGGGGAAATCACACTTCCAGTATATGCTAAAGGAATTAACAGACAAACGAAATTCAATGTCGTCGATTGCTCATCAGCTTATAATGTTATCCTTGGGCGACCTTGGATTCATGACATGAAAGCTGTACCTTCGACATACCACCAAACTTTGAAATTTCCCACGCAATGGGGAGTCCAGGAGATCAAAGGCGAAAGAAAGGTTGCTAGGGAATGTTACAAAGTTTCTTTAAAGCCCCCGAAGCAGACAGTATAGCAATTACAGAACCAGGACGTTCTTGGGACTGACGAAGACTATCGCTTGGAAGTTGTCGTCCTAAACCATGATAAGCCTGATCAGATGGTTTACATAGGTTCGATGCTCGACCCTTCTTTTAAAAAGCAACTAAATCTCTTTTTTGCAGGATCACTATGATTGCTTTGCTTGGACACACGAAGACATGGTGGGTATCGATTCGAGTATTATTTCTCATAAACTCAACATCGATCCATCATTCAAACCCGTTCAACAGAAAAGACGGAAATTTGCTCCCGAGAGAAATAAGGTTATCAACGACGAAGTTGATAATTTGCTTAAAACAGGAAAAATACGAGAAGTCAATGTAACACTCTATAATTCAGAGTAAATTAAAACCTGGAAATAAGGCAACGAGACATCCGTGATGATATTAACTTCCCATAAAGGGGGTCAGTCCTTAAGACTATACAAAACTCATACGGATATAGACTTTATCAACAATACTAATCTAAACATAACCGTCTAGACTACAACACTTGACGAACCATAATTCACTAAAAGATGGGACTTAAACAATGCCCAACACCAAAATACTAGACATCTCAAAATATGCCTCGAGTCCACGCTCGACTCTCAAAGACCCTGTGCAACCCACCGCTAAGGGAAACCTGTTATACATATTATTTGAGAAAAAGTGTTAGGCTTAAGGCCTAGTGAGAACATACAGTTTATTCAAAATCAGAGATATAAACATCAGTATCATAAAGAAATCTTTTCATAAAGGTTTAGTTTATAAAAGATAACATTTCGCCACAACCGGGCCTCTTCGGTCCAAAACTCTTAAACGGTGATAAAAGGACCATTTTACCAAGGATAGTGGTGTAACACAAAGTAGACCACAAATCCGAGTTATGAGCTAAACACTTGGAGTCCTCAGCAATGAACCCAGAGTCCGTGCTACGAGGTGAGATCGTGCTCCCAAGGGAAACCAATGTATACTTCTTCACTAGGATCACCATGAACCATGACTAGTATCCGACCTCACATAACCGTACCAAGTTGCCCCCGAGGAAACATGTGATCCATAGTTACAAAATGGGGAATATTACCTCCCAACAAAACAGTCTACTCCAAAACCTAGGGATCCACTAGTAATGGTAAGGACTCGTCACAACAACATATGTGACCAACCATAAATAAATATATGGTATAAACACATTTTATAACCAAAATGTCATTTCCAGTTCAACTTCTGGTAAGAACGAAAACCATTAAAATGAGTTCATAATCATCCTTTTCAAACGACCACATAATGTGCAAGTAAAACATCATTTTACTTCAATAAGGCGGAACCCGTCATTTTGGTCAAATCTGACCGGGAACCCCGAGATTCACCAAAAACTTCATTTATATCAAAATGTTTAGAACATAAAATCATACCGTAGAAATACTTCAGATTTCACAAATAAGAGTTTTGACATGTATAAAGTTTGTAAAATGGTAGTAGGAACTCACCGGTAGGTTTTCAGAATAAAACCCGGAAAACCAGATAACGATCACGACGTAGAGGTGAAGCTTAAAACACCGACCCCTTGCTAGAAACACCGAAAACTAGCAACCAAACAAGACCTTGAAGATCGAAAGAGAAAAGAGAGAAAAAGGAGAGAGAGAGAACTGAGATTTGAGATATTATGAAAATATCTCAAATCTTAGATATTTAAGAGAAACCACAAAAGCATTCTGACAGTGTCAAAAAAGATGAAAGATGAAAAAGCATCAAAGAAGGAAATGTGCACGACCCGTGCGCTGGCACTATGCCTCGGCCCTGCGTCATACGCACTACCCGTGCGTTTTCTCTGTAGACAACCCCAAAAACCTCTATTTCCTCAATACAACTTCACAAAACGGCTAAACGAAATTTCGGGGTGTTACAATACTCCCAACCTTAGAATGATTTCGTCCTCGAAATCTAATCTTCTCAATGGAACACTGATCGTAGAGAATATCGTCTCAAACCTAAATACCAGAATCATTAACGAGATCCTAATACCGACATCCACATTAGCTACCCTTCTTGGGCACTATTTACTCCCAACCGAGCGAACACTCAACACTTCAAGGTAACCTTTACTCCCAAGGTTACGGCTGCCTCCCAACCTTAGGTGAAAATTACTACCTCCAGGAAATTAGCGACCTCAACTTCCCATCTACCAGTTCTTTCGAACTGCACAGTTCCGAACTCAAAGCTAACGGTCGACGCTAATCTTCCCCAAAACTCTCAGATTTCACTGATCCATTCCTAATAGTGATAAAGATATTCTTACAAGGCGCATTAATGCGTCTTTCCGGCAATCAGTTAACACAGATTCTGCTATCACTCAACTCCGATCCGACCCCAAATCTGGAAATAGCCCTTATTCGAATTTCTTAATACTTCCATAAATACTCCGTCTACAACCACATTATAAAGATTAACTTCTAAACATACCACCAATCTATACATTCGGACTTTTAAAGGACTGGCGCTACAGAAACCCATGCGTAGACTAACTCCAACCTGTGGAAGACTTTACCAACAACTTACTCTAGCTCAAGGCTAAGGCCCAACTCCTCAAAGCACTGCTAGAACCGAACCCCCGACAGGAAATGATGCACATGTAGATAAATAAATAAATAAAAGTTTAAGCTTAACGCCTAGAGAGCTCAAGAGTTTTACATAAGTAAAAACATTTAAATTGATGAACTTCTCTTTAAATCAGAACTTTTCAAAATAATGAACCTTAAAACATAGAAACAACTCCTTTTCAAAGTCATGCACTTTCAAAGACGGATACTTCATTGCAAATACGTTTTATAAATTGACACAATTTGTATAACTCGAAGTATGAAATATTAGTAACACTATCCATATCGTACGTCCGAAAACATGGACACTAGGCCCAATACTCGCACGGCCAAAAACAAAAGAAAACTAAATATCAACATGCACGAATAACACATTTCATTCAAACCTTAATATACGTGGGGTAAACCCAATATTAAAGCCATCATTTACCGTTGACTCCACATAACCAAAATTGGTAAAAATATGACATTAGTGTTTAAAATACCCCGGGTCTACGACGGATAGACCCGTACACAAAAGAATAGAAGGACACGCAAGTAGGCCGCCCATACAACTTCCTCACATGACCTCTAAACGTTCCATCTTGGGTGGCGAGAACAAATGAATGGGGCCACCCGTGATGTTATTGGATTTCACCACGTATCCCGATCTTAGTTCCCATGTCATATCAGACATCACAACTTCAAACCGTTTATTGCCTCTGGCCATACTCCGTCGAGTTCCACTCCAAAGGCTTACGGACACGGGTGCCTATCCAATCCAGACGAGTTCCAACTCAGCAGCTCGTGCCACCTATTGTCTACTCGCTAGCCAACCCGAGCGGTCACTAAGTGCAACCCAAAACCTCAGGCTTTACAAAACAGACAGACTGTCTAACATTACATGACTCCAACTGAAAAACTAAAGTTCCCAAAACATGTGACTCCTAATGGCATAGAATAATCGCCATCATACTCCAAAATTCCACAACTGTTTTTAAACCGTACAAATGCCCTCAAGACTCCATTTAGTCAAAATTGAGCCAACGACCCAACGGTTTACGTAAACACCCAAATGAAAGCCGAAATAAATATTGAAACACGTTTGACCAACTATTATGCAAACACGACCAAAAGTATGATTTACTCAATTCTCATCGTTGGTGGAAACAAACCGTTTTCCAAATGAACTCATACCCTTATGTTTTCAAAAGGCCTCATAACACAATAATATGCATTTTCTGGAAAAGGTTTATAAGATCAAATACACCAAACGACACTTACGTCAATTGGACTCCAAATATATATATGTAAAATCATCAAAGAAACACCTCAACATGATTTATTTACCAAAATAACCAAAGATCCCAAAATGGGTGTCTCACATGTTCATAAAACTAAACATTTTGGCATGTACACTGTTTTCACAAATCAGCTTTGACTTACCAAAACACGAATAAACTCCATCATGCTAAAATCCTTCATTGCGGTTATAAATCCGGACAAATGTCCACAAGACTCATTCAGTCAAAACCCGAGCCAAAGGCCCGACACTTTACGTAAATTTCCAATGAAAGTCTCGTAAACCTTAAAACATATTTAACCGACATTTAACGTTTCCCCAAATAATGAAATGTCTTTAAACAATGTTTATGAAAACACACACCACTAGGACATGATTTCTCAAAACTCAACACGTATTGAGACAAAAGATTTTCCAAAAGTTTATGAATGCAATTATACTAAGATGCACAAAATCATCAAGGATGCATAGATCATAATGTAGATTTTACGTGTACAAAATCACCCAGAATATGTAAATCACACTATCTACTTGTTGAAATATTCAAGTTCGACATGAGCAATTTATGCTGTTAAAACAATCCAAGTTACCGAATACGAAAACTTAACAAAATACTCGCACCTTGAGAAATACCGAGTAAAACATACGCAACAATTTATACTATGAACGTGAAGATAGGTTCTTGTATTTCAATACGTGCAACAATTGTTTGTACAACTCAAAAGGAAAATCACGATTTTATCTTTAAAATTCCCCTCTATATAACCAAGAGACGTTGCAAAGAAAGAATTTTCAACTGACCCCATATGCAATAATTCATTCCCCAAAGGGCGGTAAAATAACGGGGATGTAAATAAAATTTCAAATCGAGTTTGAAGCTTCACGTTGAAAAGATAAACACATTTGACAGAATAGAAACTACAACGACAAAAATACCGCTAATTCGCTAAATGCTTTGTGAAAATTTTAACAGTAAGAGTTAATGATGGAATACGATCAGAACGAAAGTCCTGTTTTTTTAAAAATAACATAAATCGTTTATGCAATCATTCACACCAACGTTATACTTAAATCCAATGCACATAGTACACGACATATGATACTTGATAATAAAACCCCGAGATTAACACACATAATGATGCACACGCACATGCCTCTCAAAATTATTTACGCAACGCAAAAGTCGTAAGATGAGACACCATAATCTAACTGGATTTTATAAAACTCATTTACGCTAACAATCAAGTGGTGTCAAAATTTCTATTTTTCAATATAAGGTAAGGTGACCATTCAGACAATATTCTGATGAGACACGATTCCCAAAGAACTCATAAATTGCACACAATTTAAAATTAACTTACGCATCTCAAAATATACGCACGCGTTAAAAGAATTCGTAAAACAATACTCCATGCAATTCAACAAGACTCACACAAACCAAAATTTCCAAGAACTCCGACTCAAAAGTATGGGGATAACTTTTCCTTTAAACCATTGACATACGTGGAAGAGCTCCAATGTCAAGGTCAAAATTCCACAGCTATTTGCCCATTAACTCAACAAGCGTTAAAACACAATTATTTCGACATCCAAAAAAAAATAGCATTTAAACACTAAACTTGAATAAAGAGAGTTTTGATAATAATTTGAAATAAGGTGCAACAAAACAAATGTAAGCATGCTTATGCTCATAGTTTAAAATATGATGAGTGCTAAATGTCTTGCTAGAACGTTATAATGTAATTTACTTCATGGTTGGCGCTCATGAAAAGCAATTTAGGCAACCTTATTTTAGAAATAAATTAAATGCATGAATTCGGTCGACACTCACATCTTAATACTACGCTTCACAATATTCCGACGTTCTATAATCTACCGGATGCCTCAGGCATCAAAGGGCAACCATCCCATTAAATTAACTTACAATCTTCTCTAAATGGAATCGATCTAACAAGATATAATCCTAACTCCACCAACGAATCTGGTTTAGGATGATTAACTTAATGCGTCCCACGCACTTACTATATAATTCCAAAGAGACATTGCTTATAAACAACAATCATTCCTTAGCTTACTCGCTTATAAACTTTCGCACTACTCCAACGGTCAACATACTAAGGTAGAGCAGATAAACACAAGCACGAGAAAGGGTAAGGAAGAGTTTAACTGAAACACGCACGAAAGAAACGTACCGCTACGTCTACCAATTGTCACAACATTAGCGAATCAATTACACTCACGTAAAATATCCTCATAATCACATTAGCTAAGTGAGATTATGAACATATAACACATAAGGGTTCTTGTTACCATCATCACAACGCTTGATTAACATAACCTCCGTCGATTCTAAGACTAATCCATCTTAGAAGTTCTACCCAATCTCACAATCAATGCCTATCAAACTCAGTCTAAGTCTAGACATCTTACATTCATGCCTAGTTCGCTTAAACTAGAGCTCTGATACCAACTTGTAACACTCTATAATTCAGAGTAAATTAAAACCTGGAAATAAGGCAACGAGACATCCGTGATGATATTAACTTCCCATAAAGGGGGTCAGTCCTTAAGACTATACAAAACTCATACGGATATAGAATTTATCAACAATACTAATCTAAACATAACCGTCTAGACTACAACACTTGACGAACCAGAATTCACTAAAAGATGGGACTTAAACAATGCCCACCACCAAAATACTAGACATCTCAAAATATGCCTCGAGTCCACGCTCGACTCTCAAAGACCCTGTGCAACCCACCGCTAAGGGAAACATGTTATACATATCATTTGAGAAAAAGTGTTAGGCTTAAAGCCTAGTGAGAACATACAGTTTATTCAAAATCAGAGATATAAACATCAGTATCATAAAGAAATCTTTTCATAAAGGTTTAGTTTATAAAAGATAACATTTCGCCACAACCGGGCCTCTTCGGTCCAAAACTCTTAAACGGTGATAAAAGGACCATTTTACCAAGGATAGTGGTGTAACACAAAGTAGACCACAAATCCGAGTTATGAGCTAAACACTTGGAGTCCTCAGCAATGAACCCAGAGTCCGTGCTACGAGGTGAGATCGCGCTCCCAAGGGAAACCAATGTATACTCCTTCACTAGGATCACCATGAACCATGGCTAGTATCCGACCTCACATAACCGTACCAAGTTACCCCCGAGGAAACATGTGATCCGTAGTTACAAAATGGGGAATATTACCTCCCAACAAAACAGTCTACTCCAAAACCTAGGGATCCACTAGTAATGGTAAGGACTCGTCACAACAACATATGTGACCAACCATAAATAAATATATGGTATAAACACATTTTATAACCAAAATGTCATTTCCAGTTCAACTTCTGGTAAGAACGAAAACCATTAAAATGAGTTCATAATCATCATTTTCAAACGACCACATAATGTGCAAGTAAAACATCATTTTACTTCAATAAGGCGGAACCCGTCATTTTGGTCAAATCTGACCGGGAACCCCGAGATTCACCAAAAACTTCATTTATATCAAAATGTTTAGAACATAAAATCATACCGTAGAAATACTTCAGATTTCGCAAATAAGAGTTTTGACATGTATAAAGTTTGTAAAATGGTAGTAGGAACTCACCGGTAGGTTTTCAGAATAAAACCCGGAAAACCAGATAACGATCACGACGTAGAGGTGAAGCTTAAAACACCGACCCCTTGCTAGAAACACCAAAAACTAGCAACCAAACAAGACCTTGAAGATCGAAAGAGAAAAGAGAGAAAAAGGAGAGAGAGAGAACTGAGATTTGAGATATTATGAAAATATCTCAAATCTTAGATATTTAAGAGAAACCACAAAAGCATTCTGACATCGTGCGCCCTCAAAGAAGGAAATGTGCACGACCCGTGCGCTGGCACTATGCCTCGGCCCTGGGTCATACGCACGACCCGTGCGTTTTCTCTGAAGGAGGACGCACGACCCGTGCGTCCTGTAGACAACCCCAAAAACCTCTATTTCCTCAATACAACTTCACAAAACGGCTAAACGAAATTTCGGGGTGTTACAGTCACGTATCCAGATTGGCTTGCCAACGTTGTTGTCGTCCAAAAGAAAAATGGTAAATGGAGAGTATGCATTGATTTCACCGACCTTAACAAAGCTTGCCCGAAGGACCCATTTCCATTGCCCCATATCGACTCTATGGTCGACGCTACAGCAGGACACGAGTTACTCACGTTCATGGACGCATATTCTGGGTATAACCAGATATTGATGCATTCTGACGACCAGGAGAAAACAGCCTTCATGACAGATAAAGGTATTTATTGTTATAAAGTAATGTCTTTTGGTCTTAAGAATGCAGGTTCGACATATCAACGATTGGTGAATATGATGTTCAAAGAACATTTGGGCGATACTATGGAAGTATACATCGATGACATGCTTGTCAAATCAAAGCATATGGACGATCATATAGGACATTTGAAGAAGTCGTTCGATATCTTACGCGAATATAAAATAAAGTTGAATCCGACAAAATGTTCTTTTGGAGTTCGAGCTGGCAAATTTCTCGGTTATATGGTCACACGACGAGGAATTGAAGCTAACCCAGATCAAATCAAAGCAATTATCGAGCTAAAATCGCCCAGAAATTTTAAAGAAGTCCAACGTCTCACAGGACGTATAGCAGCGCTGAACATGTTCATTTCTCGATCGTCCGACAGATGTCACTTATTTTACAATTAACTGCGAAAAAATAAAGGGTTCGAGTGGACTGACAAGCACGAAGAGGCGTTCCAGCAACTCAAAAAATACATGATGTCGCCTCCTTTCCTTTCTAAACCTGAGAAAGGTGAAACTCTTCAACTCTACCTAGCCGTCAGTATTAATTCGGTAAGTGCATTTCTTATACGAGAAATCGACGGACGACAATTGTCAATTTATTATGTAAGTAAAACTCTATTAGATGCTGAAACCAGGTATGCATCTATAGAAAAACTTTTACTTTCATTAGTCATGGCTGCTAAAAAGCTACGACATTATTTTGAATCACATCCTATAATCGTGGTAACTAACTTTCCATTAAAGTCGGTGTTAAGGAAACCTGAACTAACAGGACGACTAGCTAAATGGAGCATTTACCTCAGCAATTTTGATTTGGATTTCAAGCCCAAAACGGCGATCAAGTCACAGGTCCTGACAGATTTTGTCTCAGATTTTAGTCCAGAAATGGAAAGTACAATGACATCCGACCAGTTAATTGTGGCGACTTTGCACGACACTACTTGGACGCTCGACGTTGATGGTTCGGCGAATATACGTGGCACTGGCCTTGGTGTCGTCCTACAGTCCCCACAAGGGGGCAAAATAGTATACTCCATACAATGCGACTTCAAAGCAACAAATAATGAGGCAAAATATGAAGCACTGATTGCAGGAATCAAAATAGCTCATGACTTGGGGGCAACACATTTGCACGTCCGGAGCGACTCGTCCCTAGTTGTTAACCAAGTTAATGGAGAATTTGCGGCAAAGGATTCAAGGATGATTGCTTACTATAAAATAGTAAAAGAAGAAGCGAAAAAGTTCAGTCGCTTTATAATTGAACAGATATCAAGAGATCAGAACACTCAAGCCGATGCACTAGCCAATTTGGGGTCAGCACTTAATCGAACGACATTCGACAATATCCCGGTGGTTCACCTTGCAACTCCGTCCATTGAGGAAGATGATCATATTTCATTCGCACCAATTGAAGAAGAAAATTCTTGGTTGGACGACATTAGAAATTATTTAGAACATGATCAATTGCCTGATGACAGAATGGAAGCAAGAAAAGTTAGATTTAAAGCATCAAGATACGTTATGATCAGAGGACAATTGTATCGAAGGTCTTCGACTGGTCTGAATCTGCGATGTATCACCAACAAGGCGCAAGTACACAAAATCCTACAGGATATGCACGATGGAGAATGTGGAAATCACTCTGAAAGCCGCAGTTTAGCCAACCGGATATCACGACAAGGTTATTATTGGCCAACGTCGACCAGGTATGTACAGTTATGTGACGCGTGTCAAAGACATACATGTATGTCACATAAACCTTCTGAACCTTTGCACTCGACTTTGATCCCATGGCCCTTTATGAGATGGGGGATGGATATTGTTGGGAAATTACCACCTACCCCTGGGCAAAAGGTATTCCTTTTAGTTTTAACAGATTATTTCTCTAAATGGGTCGAAGCAGCGGCTTTTTCCCAAGTCCGGGACAAAGAGGTCGTTTCTTTTATCCAGACTAACATCATTTGTAGGTTTGGAGTTCCATATGAAATAACGTGCGACAATGGGACACAATTCATCAGTGATCGAATGAGAAAATTTTGCGAAGAAAGGAACATCAAGTTGGTAACATCAACACCTCGATATCCACAGTCGAATGGTTTAGCCGAGTCGAGCAATAAAACTATCATTAATTCACTCAAGAAACGACTTAAAGATGCCAAAGGGAAGTGGGTGGAAGAATTGCCTTCCGTTTTATGGGCTAATCGTACGACACCTCGTACGTCCACAGGACAGACTCCCTTTTTCTTAGTTTATGGATGTGAAGCCGTGTTACCTATTGAGATACGATTACCAACTTCAAGGCATACGTCCGTTGAGCATAATTTAGTCGACCTAAGTTATGACCTCGACGCCCTGGAGGAACTCCGAGAAGCTGCTCACATTCGCATGGCATCGCAAAAACAAACTGTCGAACGACATTTTAATAAAAATGTTCAAGTCAAAGTTTTTAAAGAAGGCGACTACGTCCTACGACGAGTGTTTCAAAACACTCAAGAGCCTAATGCAGGTAAACTTTCCACTAAGTGGGAAGATCCTTATCAAATCTCTAATGTCGTGGGTAAAGGAGCTTATAGAATCCAAACCCTCGATGGTCAAGATATCCCACGAAGCTGGAATGCGATTCATTTAAAGAGGTATTACTTTTAATTCTGTGAAATTAATTTCTTTGATTATTTTTTAAGAAAGATTACTGACTTAAGCATCAGAGGGTCGTTGGTCAAACCAACGACCACCCCACTAATATTGTTTTTCGCAGGGACGCGCGACTTATTTGAAATCTTTGTGTCGAGTGAAACTCATGTGATCACGCGTATATATTCAATATTAATAAATGACAAAGGTTAAAATTCTGCATTTGATATTCTTAGACCCAAGAACCATTATGAATTGCCTAAGGTCGATCGAAAGTTTCAGTTGATAATGATATGGTTGTATGACTAATGTAACTGTTTATTTACTTATTCGACGAACGATTACTTATATAGGTGAGTAATAAGCATCGACGAGCAAAAAGAGTTGTGTTTCATAGAAAGTCAAAAATACAAATATAAAGGACGACCACATATGGTCGATCTTCAGGTGAAAAGATCAAAAGAAGCTAAGTAGGAGGAGCGCCAGACTGTTCTTGAACAACGTTCGTCCTTGCTAGCACCTCCTCCTCTCCGCCATCGCTCCCATCCAGGTCGTCATCCTCATCGAGATCCCTTTCAGTTCCCACCTTCTCAAGATAAGTTTTGAGTTCTTCGGCAGCCGACGCCATGGAATTTTTTCCACTTAGATGACGTCTCATCAAGGCAGCCCTGGCTGTAAGACGGGAAAAGGCTTCAAGCTGTTGATTTTCCTCCTCCAAATCTTTGACGTCGCCTTCCAGACCCTCGACTTTCTTTTGAAGAGACGCAACTTCATCAGCATGAGAAGCAGCGTCGGTGGTGGCTTTTATTTTCTCGATCTCCAGTTTGGTTGTTAACGTCTCAAGCTCAAGGACGCAATCCCTAAACTCGACCTTCTCTTTTTGAGCTTCGACGAGTTTAGCCTTAAGGCTCTCAACCTTCATCTTCTCAGCCTCAACCGCTTTTAGGGCGACCTTTTCCTTTTCAAGAGCCTCATCAGCCCTCTTCTTTACTTCAGGAAAAGATGCCCTCAAACCTTCTGTTTGAGCATAAAAGCTCAAACAAGCTTGAAAAGCCTACAATAGTAACAAAAAGGTTAAAAACATAACAAGTAAACGAAGGAAAGAAAAGTTAAAATGTAATTACCATGAAAGAGAGACCAACGGCATGGGCTCCCGTGTCTTCCAACCTAGACTCCTTGTAACGATCGTAAAAGGTTGGAAGGAGGAATTTCGCCAAGTGGGGAAAAATGACGTCTCTTTCGAGAACGTCATTCGCCATGAAATCAGCTGGGAGAGTGGCTTTGAAAGTCATCTCTCCCACTTTTTCCTTATTCTTCCCCTCACCTTTAGAGGAGGAAGGAGGCCTCTCAACGCCCGACATTCCCGACAAGGGAATGTCCTTCGTCGCCTTAGTCGAGCTTCCTAGCTCGACACTGGTAACGGTTTCCTTCGCAAGTGTCGCCCCTGAAAGGGACGACAAAGAAGCCTCACCCATCTTCTTTGGAGAAGTCCGGGGTTTGCCTCGAAGACGCTTTGGATCCACCCCTGCAGAAGGAGCAGATCTCTTCTTCGATTTCTCTCTGCCCTGACGGGCAAGCTCTAGTTGTTCGGCTCGTCTCTAAGCACCCGACTTCGTAGATGAGTCTTCTGGACAAAAGAAAAAGAGTTAGAAAAGACATATGACCTCCGCAATAAAAGAGATCAAACGACGTACCAGTCATCTCTTCTTCTCTCTTTTCTTCTCTCTTTTCTTCTTCTCTCTCTTCTCCTTGATGAGAACCTTCGACAGATGGAACCTCCGCGACAAAGACGACTTCGTCTTCCTCGTCGTTCGACCGAACAGAAAAAGAACGGTCGACGATACTCTTCTCCAAGATCCTTTGAATCTTGATTAGAGAATCTCTATTTGGCTTCACTTTAGTGAACTCAATCACTGCCATACAAAAGGAAAGACACCATTAGAAGACATTATAAAACACACGACAAAAAACACCCGATAAAATAAGAAAACCTACCTGACTCATTCCATCCAGAAGAAAACCATTGGCTATCCTCGTCGTTCAAGGATGCCACCTGGAGGAAAACATAGTGGCGTTTCCAACCACGGTCGTTCACCGCAGTATTATGCACCAGTACGGTATCTCCTTTTGTTCGAGGGAATAAACTATATCTATGATAGTTATCCGCTCGAACGCTGTAAGCAGTTAGAAGGTCGTTCAAATTGAACGGAGCCCCCCAGTCGGCTGTAAGACGATCGATCACCTGGACAATCCGCCAGAATTGAGGCATCAACTGTCCAGGTGATAAGTCAAATGCATCTAAAAACTCCCTAACCAAGGGAATAAATGGCCAAGAAAAGCCTATTTTGAAGGGATACTCGTATAAAATGCCATATCCCTTCGGAACCTCATCTGGTCGTAAATCCTCCGGCGTCACCAGATTGACACCCTCTGGAATCCTAGCTAATTTCTTAAGGTATTCTAGGTTTTCTTCTTCCTTGTAAACGCTAATAGGTTCGCTCGACATATTGAAGTCAGGAACACTTACAGTCGCCTTCCAGTAACTAAGGCAATCCCAAGCTTTTCTAGGCCTCTTAGCTAAAGATTTCTTACGCATAAATTGATACAAAGGAAAAGAACTAGAAACCGTACCTTAAATAATGTTCTAAACCTCGAATCTAGAAATGGAAAGGATTCTGGTCAATCAGAAACTGAATATCGCCGGAGATGTGTATTCTTTAAGAAGGTAAGCGTAAAAAAGAAAAAGATTTAGGGTAATCTCTATTTATACTGTAATTTGGAAACCGAATCGTCAAGAAATCAAATCGTCAATTGACACGTGTCACCCGTGTCAGGCGAAGCACTCGAGTACGTTCCTCCAATACGTGACACCTGTCCCCAATTAGCTGTCTGAATGGTTATTTATGCAGGGAATGACGTCATTATGAACTTATTTGGTCATAGTTAAATTACCCTCGTTTTTCCTTTTAACACATGTCATGATTTTAAAATTTAAATTTCAAAAGGTTGCCGCTTGAATTTTAAATTTGGGGGCAAACTGTTTGGTTAAAAAAGTCCAACAGTCCATGGTCGTACGACAGACGATGGATGACGCCCTTCCTTCAGACGACCTCGACTAAAACGATCAAGTATCCATCCAACAAATACCCTCGTACGACTTGATTTCAGTTATTAATTAACAGCATACGTTGTATTATGTTTAAATGCAGAATTCAAAGGTATTCATGACAAGAGTTTATAACGGAAGACATCATCAATAGCAATTACCGTAACAGACACTATCATCAATATCAGAAACGGACATACGCATTCAATACCTGGGAAACGGAAAGATGGAGTATAAATACAAGACTGGAACTTCACATTTGGACATCTGATTCTTGGACCTTAGAAGCTCACAAAAGATATTCTCAAGCTCGCTCAATTTCTCTCGAAGTTCACAAAGCTTTCTGTTGTTTGTCATCCGACGTACGACCGACATCTTGATACATCCGACGCACGACCGACTTTACTTTATTGTATTGTTTTACATTATATTACACTTGTAACACTTGTTCTAAAGGACGACGTCCCTGATTGACGTCCATAGTGCACGACGACTCATACTCATCCGCGGTTTTTACCCATTTTAGGGGTTTTCTGCGTCACCAATTCTCTCGTCTCGTTTTTCTTATTTTCATTATTGTCGTACGATTATTAAAGTTACCTTCTTTGGTTGGATTAAGCTCCACATTTACCTTAAATTTTCCTTGGGAGATTTTTGGCATAAACAGAAACTATCCCGAATCCACTTCTAAACCTATGGTTTTTCTTTATTAGTTAAATAAATATTAATTGTTCTCTCTATTAATTATCTATTGTTTTTTTATTTTATGAATATTTTATTGTATTAGTTTTATTTAATTGATCAATTAAACCCATCTTTTTAGGTTAGTTCAAAAAAAAAAAGACTATTAGTTAATTTAATTTTAATTGTGCTAGTATAATTTTTATAATTTTTAACATAGCATTTCCTATTTATGCATCATTAATTACTTACAATATTAATATGTATATTGGTTAATTTAATTATGCTAATACAATTTTCTTATTTGGGTTTTACTAATATATTGTTGTGTGATATCATAATCATTTATTATGAATAGTAAATTTATTTAACTTGTTTTGACGTTTTGTTCAATCATTCACGTCAATTAGTTTACAATATTAATTAATTAATTATTTATTATTTGATTATGTTAATATTTAAATGTTTATCTTCATTATAATTCATAATCTTATAATTAATTTTTGGAAGTTACATTTCCAACCTCCACAACTTTTGTTATTTGTAAAAAGCTCCAAAAATCGTATGAAAATATTAAATCAAACATTTATCTTGATTGTAGGTTCCTACTCATAATTTTAAAATATATAATTAATTTTTGGAAGTTACACTTCCAAGCTCATATATTTTGATCTTTACCAAAAGCTCCAAAAAATGCTATTAAGGTATTAAAATTGCTTCATATGCCAAACTCATAGTCACTTTGGCCTCTTGCCAAAAGATCCAAAACACCAATATGGTATGATTTTTTTTTTACCTCATGTCAAAATTTACCAAATAACAAATGTTATCTATGAATTTCATTGATGAATTAATCGCAATACATCGAAAGGATTTTGTCAAACGGGTGTAAATAGCCTTAAGGTTTGTAGGGATTTAAGAAATTCATGTGATTCCCCTACTACCTGGAAATCCAATAGATTGAGTGATTTCTTTTTCGCAAAAATTGAAATATTGATGAAGTATTATCAATAAAATTAAAGCATACAAAATCCAATATTGTTATGATAATGAAATTTCATAACCATAATCCATTTTCTTATAAAAAAGAAAACCATATATTATCCTTTATATATGTAAATGGTTGAAACAACTCATCCAAAATCAACGTCGTAAACTCAAAAGAATCTGAGTATCGTAAATAAGTATATAAACCTCCTTTTGAAAAGGTACAAGAAAATACCTAAAGTCCATCAACTTTCTATTGACTTTAAAACCAACCTCTTGAAAAGGTACAAGCAAATACCTTCATGTTTTGAGGCGACATATAAATCCTAAATTTCATAGTAATACCTTTACTAGAAACCCCCAAAGAAATGTGGGATGTCCCGAAAGGGATAATCGGGAGTACTCATGAATATGTACTTCCCGAACTAATCGTATAGTGGAATGAAACCCACTTACTCGATTACAAAAAGGTAACTGATGTCAACAAAGAAATGTTATATCCAAAACGCGTCTCAATCTCTGTGGCAAGGAACTCACAGAAGATGACATGATTTTTAACATTATTTCCACTTTTCATATATAAGTAAATATAAATATAAGTTGGAATGCAACCTTTAGACAAACTCATCAACCTAATGCAAGTGGTTGAGAGACATAACAAGGTTCTTTCGAATAACACCACATATGTCGGGATAAAGAAAATTCCCGATATCGATAATGGAAGTGTTAGAGGTGGAAACAACTCCAAATGATTGTGAGTTAAAAACAATTTCACACATGTGACATTTCTGCACCATGTGGACGAGACCCTAGAAAGGGTCAGGGTCTTGGTAAGAGTCATGAATGATTTTTCAACACCTGGAGTAGGATACAACTACTACCCAAGTGATAATGGACAATCAAATAATATATGCACTAAAAAGTGCTTCTATCAAAAAGGGAACACGTTGAAAATGAAATATAACATATTTGTTTAATATTTAATATTGATTATGCATATGTTTCTTTGAAATTAATTTTAAGTACAAAAATTAATTTATCTGCTAAAGTAAAATCGAATATGTAACAATTATAGATGTAAAGAAATACATCAAAACAAATACAAAAAAAAAATTCAATATTCTCCGTTCCGTTTAGGAATGTATCGAGGAGAATTGATTTTTTTTGACCTGTCACACAATCGAAAAAAAAAGATAGACTAATACTTGTTTTATAATACATCCAACCAAATTACTTAGACGATGGACTGTCGCTTTCTTGGTGGAACAAGTTTAATAGGAACCTTGTAAAGATATTCGTATGAAATGGAAATGAAAATGAACATATATACATAAATTCTAATTAATATGAAAGGAAACATATATCATGGAAACTAATAGATTATTGGGTCATTGAAACATATTTTGTCACCAATAAAGAACTTTTGGGGGCAATAAAACATATATGTTTCGACATGACCATGTGGGACACCGTGGTTATGACATAGTGATCCGTGTATTGCAAAATACACATAAACACATTCTCTTTCGAGTGAAAGGCAAAACAAGGCAAATTGCAACTGTTGACTTCTGCAACATAAGAAACAACATTGCTATCATAATATGCCCTCTAGAATACATAAAACTTTTGTATATACCCTAATTCTTAGCCAATACAGGAATGAGATCGTCCTAAAGCTAAGGACATTATACAAAAATATTCCATTGTTACAACGAATACAAGGTGATATTTATAGACATAAACATCCAGAATGCGGGCCATTAAAGTACTTTATGGTTCTGGCTTCGACACGATGAACGCATGTCGTATTATTGTCCACATGAAATACTGCACTCCTAGCACTAGTTATATGTTTAAGGGCTTACCACCCTTATTATTTCATCAAGTCTACATGACTTGGAATGCTGGAGAATTTACATCATAAGGATTTGATGTTAATTGCATATGTATTAGGATCAATGTAGAGTTTCCTATACCCCATGTGTATATATAAAATGGTCTCATAGAAGTTGTTATCAAAAGAATATGATGACATCTAAGGTATTAGTAATGCGCATCAATTTACCCACATCTACCTGGGGTTATGCAATTATTATATGCAGTTTTTTTGTCGTTTTTTAGACCCGCTACTTGCTAACCAGCCTCATGCGTACCAGTTGGTAACTGGATATAAGTCTGATACTTTACATTTACGCATGTTTGATTATATGTGCCAATTGCGCCCCCACAACGCATCAAAATGGGTCCTTAAAGACGATTTGGTAAATGTTGGATATGAACCCCCAACAATTATCCGCTAATTAGAATATTTGACTAGTGATCTCTTTACCTCTAGATTTGCGGGTTGTCACTTTCATGAGACAGTCTTCCCGTCGTTAGGGGGATATAGGAAAAAGGATTTTCCATGGGAACGACAGGAAGTGTCATTGAATATTCTCACTCTGTCTCATTTTGATCCCCAAAACTTCACAACGTAATGTTGAAGTCAAACGAATCAGACTCGATACCTGATACGTTTAAAAAAAAGTCCCTAACAGGGGCACAACGCCATTGGAAAGTGCGTTGCAATCACACATAGTGGAGGTGTGGTTGAGGTCGTAGCTACCAAATGGAAGTGGTGGAAGCTACTTGGTTCGATGGATACCATTCTAAAGGAAGAGAATAGTTAGGCACATCCATTTATCATCAATACATAAAACTCTCATGAGATTGTCTCTAATTATAATTATGTTCATGAATCATCACTGGAGGACGCTCCTAAGTTAATATTGATTCTAGAGATGAATATTAATCTCAAATGAACTATGAGAGTACATATGAGTCGGTGGACAAATCATATATAATCATTGATGATTTATTCGCATATACGATGGCTTATAAGATGATCGAGCACGGAGACATCGAACCAGGCTCAGTTGAATAATATCGACAAAGAGCATATTGGCCTAAATGTAAAGAAACAATCCAGAAAGAATTATATATTCTTTCACAAAGGATCGGGTATTTGGTCAGGTAGTGCTAACCTACCAAGTGTAAAGCCCGTAGGACATAACTGAGTCTTTGTCAGAAAGCGTAACGAGAATAATGAAGTCCTAATATGTAAGACTCTCCATTGGCGCAAGGTTTCTCACAACGCCCTGGATTGACCATGAGGAGACTTACTCTCTCATGATGGATGTTATGACATCCGAATAATTTGTTAGCCTAGTAGTTTCCGAAGGACTGGAAATGCAGCTCATGAATGTGGTTACCACATATCTCTACGGGGATCTAGATTTAGAAAGATATATAAAAGTGCTTGATGATATTACATTACCAAAATCAAGTAACTTTAAACCACGAAATGCGTTTGCAATAAAATTGAAACGCCCACTTTATAGATTAAAGCAATCTAAGCGGATATGGCATACCCGCCTAATGGAATACTTGATTGGGAAATGATATATAAGAACGATGAACTGTTCTCTTGCGTATTTATTATGGAAAACAAGTTCCAGATTTTCAAAGTAACTCTATATGTCAATGTTATGAACATAATAGGCATTCTTGATGAAATGAGAGGAACCACAAGCTACTTGAAATCTGATTTTGAGAGGAAAGATCTTCGGAAAACTTGGTTTTGTCTAGATATTTGAGCTAGGACACCGAGTTTGTGAAATATTAATTCACCGATCGCATATGTCCAGAAAATAATCAGACAATTTAATATAGACAAAGCGCATCTGGTTAGCACTCCCATGATCGGTCGAAGTGTCAGATATAAGGAAATATCCATTTCGTCTAAAGGATGATGACGAAAAATAATGGGAGATAGAATTCCCTATCTAAGTACAATATGCGCATTATCGTACTTAACATAATACACTTGACCATATATTATATTACTCAGTGAACTTGTTAGCTAGATTTTGCTCAACGCCAACGCAAAGTCATTGGAATGATATCAAATTAATCTTTGGGATCCATTGACATGGACTTATACTTTCCCTATAGAAAGAAAAATGGGATTGATAATGGAACTTCAATACCTAATTATAATGTAAGCAACAAAAGTACTAGATCTTATAGAAACACCAAACAATGTATTGGTATGTCTTTGCTGATATTATGTATCTGCCTGACCCATACAAAGGTTGTACCCAAACTGGATAAACAATTACCACAAGGAACATGTCGATTGCTTGGAAGTAAACTAAGCAAACCCTTGTAACTACCTCCTTGAACTAATCCAATAATATTACTCTCCATGAGATAATTAAAAAATGTATATGATTAAGGACTATCATTACATATATTAGAGGATCTAGTCATTTTTGGTTCAACCAGTATCCTACTTGCATATATGGAAATGATGCATCATGTATCAAAGAAATGAACATAAGATACATCAAGGGTAATAAGACAAAGCATATTCTGCTTAAGTTTCTATACAATTAGCAATAAAAGACTCTCCTTTAGATTCAAGTGAATCAAGTAAAGTGTCAAAAGAATGTGACATATTTTACCAAGTCATTACATAAAACAATATATTGGGAAACATGTGGAAACTAAATGCAAATATTTTCCAAACTCCCTTGTTTAATGCACGAATCAGGGGGAGTAGTAGACAAAAGGGGGAGTCTACTATATATTTGATATTGGTATGTTGTGCTCTTTCCTTCAACCAATGTTTTATTTTTCCCATTGAGTTTTGTTCCTTGGTGAAAGGTTTTAGAGAGGCAATTGTTTATATACCATTATGCTTTCCTAACTCTCAAGATTAAAGTACGATTCTAAGAGAAAACTAGACTGAAGGAAAAGTCTATGTATTACAAAGAAGTTGATGCGTTGTACTCTTTCCTTCGTCAGACTTTTATTTTTTCCCACTGGGTTTTTATTTTGGCGTAAAGTTTTAACGAGACAACAATTATGCACCGTCAATCCTTTAACTCGGCACAAGGGGGAGTGTTGTAGGATAAGTGTGTCATCGTCTAAAGGATATGACGATAAAGATAAAGATTAGGCATGGAAATGGGGCGGGGACCTCAATCCCCGTCCCCAATCCCTCATCTACATCCCCGTCCCCATCCCCGTCCCCGTCGGGGAATATGAACACATCCCCATCCCCAACGGGGAACGGGGATCCCCAACGGGGAAACAAGGATTTTCTTTTCCGTTTATGTAAGTTATTTGAATCAAATATATGAGACACCACACATGTTTAAATATCACATATTTCCAATAAACCTAAAATCGAAAGAAATTTAATTTAGTATAAAAAAATCCCAACATCATATAATAATTAATAACTTAAAACCAAAAGAAATTCAACCGAACTTGGAAAAAAAAACTTAACTTCACACATACCAAAAGAAATCGAGTAATATTCAAAACCATATCGAGTAATTGTATTTTGATTGACATAAAAAATACATACTAACATCCAAAAAATAACAATTTTATATTATAAACCTAGTTAGGAAATAAGAAATTATGAATTACCGATTTAGTTTAAATAAATAATATATATTAAATATTAATTAAAATATATAACGGGGACGGGGCGGGGAGTGCGATCCCCGTCCCCATCCCCGGTTTGAGACAAACGGGGATCCCCGTCCCCATCCCCGATCGGTGCGGGTGGACCGGGTTCCCCGACGGGTCGGGGTCCATTTCCATGCCTAATATAGATAGAGATAGAGATAAGTATATCAGAGTTAGATTAGAACTGAAATATCTCCTAACTATCTACTTGTAACTCCTTCCTATTTAAAGGGCTTATGATTAATGAGAATTATAGACTTCTTCTCTCTGTCTTATTGTTATTCTCTCCATATTGTTGTTTCATTTGTTTTTCCCTTTAACAAATAACTAAAAGATAAAATTTCTTTTTAGGATGTTTTACGGGTGTACAGAAAATCGTCAACCCGCGAAACCCGACCAACCCAACCCGCTCCCAACCCGCGAAACTGCGAAACCGCCAAAACCCAAACCGTCAAACCGCTAATTAGAAGGGTTGAAATTGGGTTAGAAAAACTCAACCCAACCCAAATCGTCAACCCGCCGCTAATTTTTTTTATAAAATTATATATATATATATATATATATATACACATATATATAAATAAAAAATATTTACAACCATGTTAAATTTAGTCTAATACTCATTTATCTAATTCCTATCTCCTAAGCCCATATTAATAACTCAATCTGTGAATTTTTAACTTTTTGTTCCTGTTTTCAAAAATTCGTATAAAATCAACTGTAAGTCCAAATATGCTCAAATTTGGCAGTTATAAAGATCTTCCTGTCCTTTACAACTTTGTAGTTTGCACCGAGACCTGAATCTAAGTCGAAGTTGCTCAAAAACACAGTTTAAGCCGCTGGTCTGCAGCTATTCAACAATTTTTACAATTCTGTGAATTTTTAACTTTCTGTCCCTATTTTCAAAAATTCGTATAAAATCAACCATAAGTCCAAATAAGCTCAAATTTTGCAATTAGAAATATTTTTCTGTCCTTTACAACTTTGTAGTTTGCACCGAGACCTGAATCTAAGTCGAAGTTGCTCAAAAACACAGTTTTTAGCTGCTGGTCCGCAGCTACCGTTTGATAAGTATATTTTTTTTATTTTCATTCTTTATAGATGGTTTTATTTTCATTTTAGAGTATACTGTTTGAATGTTTGAATCTAAATATATGCTTAATCAATATTTATAGGAGTAATGGAAAATACTCCTAAATCTCCAAAAATCGAAGACATTGATGAACAAAATACGTCTAAAAAAAGGGGTGGTAGAACTTCAAACGTTTGGGGTCGGAGAGGTCCAAGTCGGTCGTAGTTGATTGAGGATATTTGATTGCTATCATCTAGACTTTTGAAGTTTAACTTTAAGACTTGTGGATTTTAATATATATTTGGATGATTGTAATAACTAGTAACTTTGTTGAGAATACTTTTAGTAGTATTTATCGTATTCCATTCTATAATTTTATTTAGACTACGAAACCGTCCAACCCGCCATAACCCGCAAGGGTTGCGTTGGGTTGGGTTATACTTTTGAATGGGTTGGGTTGGGTTGAGATTTTCCAAACCGCCATAATTGGGTTGAGTTGTAAAAATGTCCCAAACCGTCCAACCCAACCCGCGTACACCCCTAGGATGTTTTGTTAATTTCTAGCTAAAAAAGGGATATATCTTAAATATTAGATTTTGGTGTTTAGATTTATTGTTTTTATCATGTATATAACTTAGAGCATCTTCAATCAACCTTCAAATATTAATTTTGTCGGTAAATTGCATTTCAATCGACCGCTATTTTAAAAAAAATAAATTGCCAGCCGTTTACTTCATACGGCATATTTGTCATCCAAACTATTGTTGCCGGCCACGAATTTGCAGAGGGGCCCGCCACTATGTGTACTTTTTATTGATATTTAATACAAATTTATTATTAAATGTCTAAAAATAATTTATATTAATAAAAAATATGTTAGTTTAATGTGGAGTCCACAAATTTGATGTTTTTTTAGAGAATGGTTAGAGTTGGTTTTTTTTTTGATGTTGATGGACCCACCAAATTTGGTGTCTTATTTGGTGTCAAGGTTGGAGTTGCTCTAAGACCAACTCCAACTCATAACACCAAAAACGCTAAAATTGGTGGGACCCTTAACACTAAAAGAAAATTCAACTCCAACCATATTTCAAACAAAACACACCAAATCTTCTAAAACCTTATAAAAAACATTTTTCATTATTATTAATGATATTATTACAAATAATAATAATGATATTATAAAAAAAAAAAAGGATTAGTGGTGGGTCATCCTCTTTTTGAAGGATGAATAGTAAACACCAAATTTGATGTGACTGCAAAAAAATTTGGTATTTTGAGTATGATTGAGTTTCACTATACTGCAAATCACCATATATGCAGTATGGTTGGAGTTACTCTTAGGTCAATGGGATATTAATGTTTGAAGTGTAAATGAGGAAAATTTTGAGAATTTTTTTTTTTTAATGCAATATAATCAAAATAACATGTCATCCATATTATTTTATTTAAGTCATATAAACAAAAAATTAGAGGTTAACAATTTTAAAACTAACAGGTTATCCATTGTTATAATAAGTTGATTTTTTTTAAAATACAATATCTTAATAAAAAAATAATTTAAAAATATATCACTGTAATAAAAAAATGCAAGTATAATGCTAATAGTAAAATAATTTATAATAGTAAGTCGCTATTTCATAAATTTAACCCCTGTCCCTTTATAATACAATATAGTTGTTACATGGATATAATTCTCGATTGATGTTTGATATCCATATGTAAAGATGTAACTTTGTAGCCTAAAAAGGTTACAAAAATGTATATATATAGTCAAGAGTTTCTTTTATATATTTTTGGACATATTGCATTAAATAAATAAAATAATTTCATTAAATTTTTTATTTTAGAGAACATAATTTTAGAATACATTTTTAGAAGTCTATAGTTTAAGAAATGTCTATTGAATAATTTATAGTTTTAAAATGCTATTTTAAGAAACTTATTTTAAGTTTCACTTATGTCATGTTAGCATTATGTATTAAAAAATATATATATTTTTTAAATTAATAATACTTTAATATGTTTTTTGAATAAGTATATTCTACAAAAAGTAAAAATTGAATAAAAATGCATTCATTTTGATAGACAAACTATCATATATTTTTAAGTAGAGTTAAAGTTGGACTTATTATCATCAAATATAGGTCCGACCAACATATTTGAGTTATTTGGGCTTTATAGTTGGGCTCGAGCTTGCATCAAGAGAACTAGTTAGAAGTTGTGTTTGACTTAGAGGTTGTCTAATAAATGTTTACCAAATAAGCATTTATCGGGTCATTTATCTTATCAGATGTATATGACCAATGTCAAGAATCTTATCCGGTAAGAGCGATAATAAAGATGTAGAGTCTTATCCGGTAAGTGAGGGTGACGACTCTTACTTAGTAAGCGCTTGTTGGGTAAATTGTTGCATACGATACCATTTTAATATACTATAATCTTACCCGGTAAAGTAAGTTAAATTGTTGACTGTTACCGGTATGCATTTATTGGGTAAACTTTTGGGTAAATGGTGCAAAAATAGAAGTATGGGTGTTTAAAAAAACTGTTGGACCGCTCAAACCGGTCGAACCAAACTAATCTGGACCGTTTTTTGCGGTTTGAGCGGTCTGGCGGTCCGATGCGCTCTGAAAAATAGCCAAACCGCTAAGTCTCTTTCGGTATGCGGCTTGAACATTTTTTTAAACGGTTTGGACCGACTGCCAAATTATATTTAGTTTTCATGTTGTATATATGTTCAACTCTTATGTCCCAATTCAAAAAAAGTTCATCCATGTTATTAAGTTTTTAGTTTTCACTTTTCAATTGTCCGTATTCCACATATCGGCAAAATTCTAAAATCCGTCAAAAACCAAAATCTAAAATTTCAAATCGTCTTTCTAATTGCTAAATGTTTGTCAAAAATTCCAACAATTGTTGATGATCTTGCTTAGTTTTTTTTTAACTTGCTCAATATTTTTCTTCTATAATTCAATATAGTTTTTCTTTAAAAATGTACCATCGATGAAAATTTTAAATTGGATATATATTTTATGTTATTTTAGTTAAAAGCCATAATAGGCCCAAATCGGTTGGATCAGACTATTTTTTTGTGGTCTAGTTTAACCTTTTTAGTTACTTGATGCCAAACCATACGGTTTAGAATTTTTTTTACATAACAATAATTAAACAAAAATAACAAAATTGATAAATTATTTATTACTTCATTTGATTTATTTTTCATCCATTTTCTAAAAAGATGTCATAAAAAGATGCAAACAAAAAAGAAGCAAAGATGTGAAGGCATCATAACATAAAAAGCAGCCAAAAGGAGCAAATTGAGATTCCAGTTCCACCGCCATCCCGCCGGAGTGAAATTTGGAGATATGGAGGGGAGGAAAGTGGTGGTTTCAGCTCTACAGTTTGCTTGTTCCGACGATGTCGCCACTAACGTCGATACCGCTGAAAGGTTTACTTCTTTGACTAATGTTGTTTCCTCTGCTGATTTCACTACTCAGAATTTAGGGCTTTTTCTTGACGATTTGTAGCTTATATCTGTCGGTTTAAATCTTATTTTGTGTTTGTGTGTGAATTTGCAAAGGTTTCTATTGAATTGGATTAAGTTGTAGAACTTGCGTTGCAAAACATAAAAAGTTGTAGAACTTCGAATTTGAGTGCAACTGAAGTAGAAATGTGAGTGTCAATAGTTTATACTGCGTATCGGGAGAATAATTTGAGAATTGAACAATTAGGATGGTGCCTTGAACATTTGAACTAATGAACTACGTAGACTCATGGAATCCAAGGTTTAGAGTTGTGATTGAAGTCTATTTGATCTAAGATTAAAACGAATGTTGCTATGATTCCTGTTCAATTCAATCAATGGGATTAGTGTTACGAATGTACCTTTATCAATTTTAGTAACTTCAGGGGGGACAGGGGGCTAAGAAATTATCATAAAAGGTCATTTGTGTTCTACTAAAATTCAATAGTAATGTAATACCTGACAAGTATGTTTCAATTTGAAAAGGAAAAGAAAAAGAAATACTTCTGGTTTTAAACGTGACAGGAATATATTTCGTTTTTGAGGGAAATCATTAATTATATCAAAAGGTACATTGAGACTTATAAATGCAGTAAAACTGTTGTAAAAACTGCAGAGTAATAAATAATTATTATGATGTTGTTAAACACAAGTTCAGACATCTAATGTCAAAGTGGAATTCTAATGCAAATCTACACAAATATGATACCTCAACACTGTGCTTCTGAACATAAAGTAATACAGTAATTGTTATTACTATGCTAGCTTGCTTGCATTCATCAAGTCAACAAATAATAGTGTCTTCTTGTCATCACCTTTTGTAAGGCCCCAAGCCCAAAGCAACAAGCTAGCCCAATAACTTCGGATCAACTTGAAACCATGGTGGAAGTTATTGGTAGCCCATGACTTTGAACTTATATGGAGCTCACAAATCTATTTTGTCGTCCCCAGAATCTTCCTTATTGTAATCGCCAATGTGGGATTCACCCAAGATGTTACAAACACCCTCTCGAGGACTCATCATACCAGATGAGGTTTTCCCCACCAACCCAATGGTACAAGGATCAACTTTGATACCATTTGTAACGCCCCAAGCCCAAAGCAACAAGCTAGCCCAAGAACTTCGGATTCAATTTGAAACAATGGTTGAAGTTATTGGTAGCCCACAACTTTGAACTTATATGGAGCTCACAAATCTATTTTTCTATCTAGTTACACAACCTTTTTGAAAGGTTGTCGGTGGTCATGCTTCAATCACAAAAATACTACAAATCTCTGGTCGTTGGATGCCATATCTACTTGTTTTAGCATATTTTAGAAATAAGATCTCTTCTATAACAATAGTTCCTATTCTCTATAAGGAGAGATTTGCTTTGTAGTTTCAGATATTCAACAGGTTAATTGGATATTGTTCTCGAGTCTTTTTATTTACTCTTGAGTTTGTAATGTAATTCCTGAAAAATAAGGGAGAGAAAGATTGTATGGTGACTGTGTCTGAACCCCCCCCCCCCCCCCCCCCCAACCCCCAACCCCACCACCAACCCATGCAACTTCTATTGTGTCTGAAAGAGTGTTCTGCATTGCAGGCTGGTGAGATCTGCTCATGAGAAGGGTGCTAATATCATCCTTATTCAGGTTTGCTTCCTGAACTAGAGGAAATCCAGAATATATATATATATATATGTGTGTGTGTGTGAATTCCTGATTGCTGAATTGAACATTTGTATGACAATTAGCTGCTTGATAGCTGCTTGGCATTTGAATTTTTTCATGGTTGATGTGTAAATGCTAAACTTTTGAGCTCGATAAAGTGGTTTCATTTAGGTCACCAATTATGAACTTTTTGTCACTTGAAAATTTGCCATGGACTTTTCCTTTGACGAATTATGACATTAAGAATCTTGGAAAACATCGTCGTCTGGATATCTATATTGTTGCATAACTTTTATTCATGAGTATAGTATTTTACCTTAAAAGATGTATTATGTGACTCTTCAATCTTCATTTTTAGTTGTTTGCATCAAAAATCAATCTTTTGGACACAAAAGAGATAGAACTCAACATTACAGGGGTGTAGCCCTGAATAGATCTCCACGATACTTGATTGGGACAGCCACAAGCCCACAAAGAACACAAAATTAGGAAGTGAGGGAAAAACCAAGAACAGAAAAGCCTGTCCAACAAACCCACCAAATAAAAACAACTACCAGTCTAGCACCTTTGTTTGTTTAAATCAGCACTCGTCAACACTTCTATTGATTTCCATGTGAGCTATATCTCAACTTTTGCAACTTGACCTTTGGTAATTTTGACTTCATAGGAGCTTTCATTTGCATGTGATATACCTTCACAATTCAATAGTGGCCGACCTTGTGATCACTCTGTCGATATCCGACTCCTACAGGCTTTATGTTATTCTCGTGGGTTTGTTGCAGGAACTATTTGAGGGATATTACTTTTGTCAAGCACAAAGGGAGGACTTCTTTCAGCGAGCAAAACCTTACAAGGAACATCCCACGGTTTTGAGGTTTACACATGACCACATGTAGTCATAAATTAAATTTGTACATCACTTGATCACATGATTACATCAGTGCTTTAGATTACTAATTCCTCGACATGAATAAAATGGCATGGTTTTGCTTTGTTGGCAAGGAACATTTTCTTTTAGTTAAGCTTAAGTATATATTTTGCAGGATGCAGAAACTTGCAAAGGAATTGGGAGTTGTTATACCTGTCAGTTTTTTTGAGGAGGCAAATAATGCACATTACAACTCAATAGCCATAATCGATGCTGATGGAACTGATCTTGGATTATATAGAAAATCTCATATCCCAGATGGACCCGGTATGGGATATGTGTAGTAGATTACCTAAAATATCTTATTGTCCATTCAGGTTGATTAGAATGAACAGTTCATTGTTTTTTCAGGATATGAGGAAAAGTTCTACTTTAATCCTGGTGACACTGGCTTCAAGGTGAGCTGTTGATACTCCTGTCTGATATTAGATGTTTGCATTTACTTTTGAATGTCAAGCCCAGTACTTTCCAGAATGAAAACTAATTTAAAATTTTACATTAATGATACCAGTTATCTTCTATCCAGTTCGTCTTGTATAATATTATGTAGTTATTACTTATTATTTCTATATCAGATATTAAGTAAGTCTCTGTCGAATTTCAAGTAAAGTAACAGCATGATACTAAAAACTGAAAGTTTGTATTTAATATAGTGAGTATATTTTAATCTGAAAAAAGAATCCCTAGTTTTTCATCTTGTTTTGATTTTTTGTACTTGCCCTAAATTCCTTGGTGTCTGCACAGGTGTTTCAAACTAAGTTTGCAAAGATTGGCGTGGGTACAAATTTATCTCAATCTTCAGATATTAACTTCTGGTTGAATCGCTTCCAAAAGGGAGATACATTTCTTTCTTAGGACTCGTCTCCTGAAGGGATACATGCACTTGCTTTCTTGTTGCTTTAATTGAGGAGATAAATTTATATTTCTTGCATCTAAAAGTAGCAGCTTATATAAATCTAATGCAATTTTGTCAGCAATATGCTGGGATCAGTGGTTTCCGGAGGCAGCCAGAGCCATGGTTCTTCAAGGTGCAGAGATATTGTTTTACCCTACTGCTATAGGTTCTGAACCTCAAGATGAAGGTCTTGATTCGCGGGACCACTGGAAGCGAGTGATGCAAGGGCATGCTGGAGCTAATTTGGTGAGTAAAATTTAAATACTGAACAATCTCATTTCCAATGTCAAACTAAGTTATAACTGTTTTAATTTGAAAAAGTAGGGTGATGGGGGACATCTTGTTCTGCTCTTGGTGATGATAGTAATTGGGTATGACTTATTTGTTTTCTTTTTTTCTCTCTAAAAAACTAAGCTGCTTGCAAGTATTCAGTAGTTTACTGTGACCTCATGTTCTGCTTGAAGCCTTGTTGACAACTGAGTGATTAATTGATATACCTCTCTTGCTCTTAACTATGGTGTAGTGGGTATGAGTTCTTTGCTCTTTTTTTTTCCCTCTCTTTTCCTTATTTTCTTTGAAAGTGCCTGAGCTGCTTCTGAGTATCCTCAGTGACCAAATATTTTGCTAAGAACTTTGTTGACAACTGATTGACTGGGTCAGAGTTTGCTAACAGTTCCTTCTTTTGTGGATAAATGAGCTGGACAGTAGTTAATAATATGCAACACTGTCTTTTCTGCAGACATCTGAAAAATGTTAATCCTATGAACTAGGCAACTAGCTGCTTCACAGTACCAATAAGCTAGTCAATTTCCGCTCATGAAAGTTTAATTTATTTGCTTAAAAATACAAGTGGACCAATTTACTCTGCAGACATAACACAATGAACTTTTCTTCATTATTTGAAGAATTTTCTTGTGGTGCTGTGGTGAAAAAGAGGTCATATAGCATTGTTGATTTGTTACACAGTAGTTGTTGTGAGATCATTTCAGTTAAGAGACAAATTATTTGATGTGAGTAAATACTTGACGGTTTAAAGACTATTCGTGGTTGTAATACCCAGTAGATCATCCACTTTTTTTTATATTACAGTTTCATCGATCTCATTTATGGTCCAGCACATTGCTTCTTATTGATTAAGCATTCATAGAGCAGTTTAATTGTGTTTATCATCTCTCACTTAGCTCTGATCTGGTGTTCTCTTCTTCAAGTCCAAAAAGAATAGTCTTTTCATTGGCTGTGGGATCACACTCGGGGTGCGTTTGGTACGCGGGACAGGACAATACAAAAAATTGTTATCTCATGTTTGGCGCAACATTAGATTGGGACAGGACAAGACCTGAGCTGGACAATATGCATTCCCACCAAAATAGGTGGAACAAAAATCAGGGAGATAGGACAAGATTGGTAAATTACTAAACTAACCATGTCAAATTAAAACCTTAAAACCTTCCAAAATTCTTTCACCTGCCTACCTCACTCTTGTCTGTCCGGTCTTGTTACTCTTGTCCGCTTAGGCGTTTACAAAACGCACCCTTAATGGCCTATATCGATCATGCTACTAAGTGGAGCTATAACATTTTGCTCCTTTCTGCATATGGTTAAAAAGTTTGGTGTTTATGCTTTCAGGTACCTCTTGTAGCATCAAATCGCATAGGTAAGGAGGTCATCCAGACAGAACATGGTAATAGCGCAATCACATTCTACGGCAACTCCTTCATAGCAGGTAGTAATTTCTGTTGGCTGAAACCTCCAACTGTGATTGTATGATTACCATCCACCCTGATGATTAGATACTGAACATAGATTCCCTGAAAACAGGACCTAGCGGAGAAATTATTACAGTTGCTAATGATAAAGAGGAAGCAGTTCTCGTAGCGCAGTTTGATCTGGATAAAATTAAATCCAAGAGACATAGCTGGGGAATATTTCGCGATCGACGTCCAGACCTATACAAGGTGCTTTTGACTTTAGATGGCAGCAACCCTTCATCATGATTAGTTGATTACCAGTTCAGTTGATCTATTTAACAAACTTATATAACAATGCCATCATGTTCTGATTAACCTTGCTAGGAAATCATGAACATGAACTCATGTCATAATGATACTATTACATATTTGAGCTTTAAATATGATAAATCGCATCATCTTACATCGTGGGTCTGAAGATGATTATTTGGTAACATAAACATGGGACATGCCACACACACACACTGTGTTCATGGCAGTAAGGGTGCGTTTGGTACATGGGACGAGAGTCACGAGACGGTACAAAAACTTCTTTCCCCACACGCTTGGTGTGACATTAAACTGGAACATGACAGGATTTGAGTGGGACAAAAATGCATTTTTTTATCCCACTAAAATAGGTGGAACAAAAATATGGTTGATGGGACAACCGGACAAGATTGGTAAATTACTAAATTACCCATGTCAAATTAAACTCTGAACACCTTCCAAAATTCTTTCGCCCATCTACCACACCCTCGCCATCCAATCCGGTCCTGTCCGTACGAGGCACCACCAAGATCCATCGACATGCTGATAAGTGGACCATCTTACTTTCCTCTCAATTAGAATAAGTATAAAAAGTGGTCCTTAGGCTGTGTTCCACATATTTTTCAGTCTCACAACCATGTGACGTGTGCACTAGGGAGTTTGTATTACAAATATGTAAAATATAGGGAAATTGACCCAAATAGCCATATTCCTCTAAGGCTTTCACCTCTTAGCCATTTCTCTACCAACTTTGCGGATTTAGCCCTAGGTCTGCAACGGAGGACCTAAATCCGTAAAGTTGCGGACCTAGCCGGACTCCAACATTCTATGGGTGCCCAACTGAGCTTGCTCAAGTCCGTTGGAGCTTACTCGTCTTAATATTGGGCTCCCGAGTTCGAACTAGTAGACGGGCAGCAAAAGGTTCACCTTTTTGGTTCGTATCATCCGTTGTGGTATTGTCTATAATACCCCTCATAATACACACCTTGCTTTCTCAGTGACCTGGGCGTCTAGGTATGTGTCTCTATCTTCATGTGGGTCTCACATCACAGGCTGAATGCCTTAAATTGCTACACATGCTCATCTACTGCTGGCTAATTTATTACATATCATGACTTTTTTTTATTAAGTTGCACCAGATAACTCAACATAAGATCTATATCATCACTTCTCGTGATTTTAAAAATATCTGAAGATATCGGCAACCCTTTTTTTGACTTATTTAGGTGATTGCACTTTGACTTCCGTTTGACTACCACTCATACCCGTAGGTCACCAGCTCAACCGGCAATTAAAGGTCATGCCTTGGAGCTCCTCCCTCTAAGTTTGAGGGCTTGCTTGTTTGCAGGTTAATGAACTTAATGAGACTCACAGCTTATTCAGTCAGCTATATATGACTGTTTGGTAGTGGCTTAATGATATAGAAAATGGCTTATTCAGTAAGATTTTAAGGGGAAGCTTTATGCAGAAAGCCAGGTTTTTTCTAAACCAGTCCATCCCATTAAATAACACGTTCCTTCCATATATAAAAAACTCTCTCAAATAAAAATCTTCTAAATCTATATGGACAGATTAATCCATACATACAACTTTATCCATACAGAACTAAATGAAAAACCTACCAAACAGCCTCTGAGTCTCCTTAGGAGTTACGACCACTGGGATTTTTTTTAATCTTCAAGGGACCATGGGATTAGTCGAGATGCACACCAGTTGTTTGTCCCTGGACACCCAAGGTTACCAAAAAGAATAAATAAAAAAAGATTTGTTAGTTGTCCTTAGTAATTGCTTTGAACATGGTGCTATCAATTAGGATTTTTTTAGCGTAATATTTCCTGTAGATGATCCTTTTTAAGTTCGTCTACATGATATTTGATATTTGTGATTTAGAGAAGCGTTTTCATGGGTCTCGTAGTGATTTACTTGTTTTGGAATATCCCTAAACGCATACACTAAAAGATATGTAGACATGGATGGATCTAGCTTGGTGGCATGTGCTACCGTATCTTTTCTCCAACGAAGGGTAAAATTTTTAGCTTCGTGAAATGTGCAATCTAATCGTTTTGGAAGGTGCTACCGTATTATTTTGGAAACTTTAAGAAGGTGCAACCGTAACTTGTAATCAACCAAAAAAACAAAAAAAACTTTTGAAATCAACCGAAAAACGGAAAAAAAACTCTTGACATCGACCAAAAAAAACCGAAAAAAATCCCTCGAAATCGATAAAAAGGTTAAAAATTCGTCCAAATTAAGCAAAAAACTTTAAAAATTCCTCGAAATGGTGGAATTAGACCAAAAAACACATAAGACAATGTTTAACGTCGGTAAAAAGATGAAAACACGTCGATAAGAACCGTGCTTTTTGTAATTGTTTTTTGTCTATATTATGTGGTGCCACCGTATAAAAAATTTCTAGATCCGTCCCTGTATGTAAAGAAAACATCATAAAGATCCTAAGTTGGTCCCCAAGCCTTTTTCTAATAACATAACATGTGGTATAAAAATTTGAACACGTTGCTTTCAAGATCATATGTAACGATCATCACATCTTTTGTTTATGATCATAGAAAACCAAGGGTATATATATTTATATATACTATAAACCTAATAAATTGTACTAACCTACAAACCAATTCTTATTTGTTGTTTTCTGTAAAAAACAACATTTGTGAAAATACAATGTTTATACATCAGAACTGTTTTGTGTGTGGAAAAAACAGTATTGAACGTTTCATATGTGAAACAACACTGTATAAGCATTACATTTTCAAAAACTGGTATGTTGGCGACCTGGCCCGCGATCTTAGGTCACGGCCCAAAGTCGTGTGAATCACTTGTGATTTTACACGTGATTTTAGTGTAAAATCACATGTGATTTGACTGTTTTCTTATTATCTTATTTAGTTATTATTCTCGTTAAGTTTGAACCTGGCTCTCTCTCTCTCTCTATATATATATATAGAGACACACATATAGGGTTGGTATCTGGTAGAAATTCAAATTTTTGTAGAAAGTACTAGTTAGCGGATGTTCACATAAATAAACGTTACGATAAGTTAATATTTCATGTTAAGATAAGTTAATTTATGCCAACTTATGTTAACATTTCCATGCTAACATCCGCTTCTCACCAATTTTGATTCATGATTTTAACTCTCTCTCTCTCTCTATTTCCCTTTATATATCTATACTATATAATGAAAATTCTAAAACGGTTATTGTACAAACTATTGTACAATTACATTTATCATCCTTAATCTTTTATACAATAACATTTACTACCCTTATAATGTTACATTTATCACCCTTACAGTTACTTATTTAATTTATTTTATATCCCTTACTTTTTCATTTTACATTTTACACCCGTTATCATATTAACATAAATAATCGTATATGAACAAAAATGCAATGAAAAAATACGTTCTTTTTTTTACAAATTATACCATTATAATCGTCTCGTCAATACCTTCAAATCGAGCCCAATATTGAATATTTTTTAATTTAACCATACTATTAAATATCAGAATATATACGAATTATCTATATTACTAAAACGGTTATTGTATAATCTTTTGTACAATAACATTTATCACCCCTTACAATGTTATATTTACCATTCTTACAATTACTTATTTAATTTACTTTATATCCTTACTTTTTCATTTTTCATTTTTCATTTTACACCATTATCATATTAACACAAATAATCGTATATGAACAAAAATGCGATGAAAAATACGTTCATTTTTCTACAAATTATACCATTATAATCGTCCCGTCTGACCTTCAAAACGAGCCCAATATTGAATATTTTTTAATTTAATCGTACTATTAAATATCATGAATATCTACAAATTAATTTGTTTTCTATCCATACGTTTTATTTATTTTTCCACCATTAGCACATTAAAAATACATAATCGTAAAATACGTTTCATTCTTATTATAAATTATATCATTATAATTTTTTTCGTCAATAACTGTAATATAAATTAATTATTGAATATCTTTATAGGTTTAGGGTTTTATAAATTGTGATTCTTAGGTTATAATTGATTGTTGATGACATATCTATAAGAAAGTAGCATTAATTGTTCGTTCTTTACTTACATTGCGCTGTATTGTGCGGGTATATGCCTAGCTATATAATGAAAATTCTAAAACGGTTATACGGTTATTGTACAATCTTTTGTACAATAACATTTACCACCCTTAATCTTTTGTACAATAACATTTACCACCCTTACAATTACTTATTTAATTTACTTTATATCCATTACTTTTTCATTTTTCATTTTACACCGTTATCATATTAACACAAATAATCGTATATGAACAAAAATGCAATGAAAAAATACGTTCATTTTTTTTATAAATTATACCATTATAATCGTCTCGTCAATACCTTCAAAACGAGCTCAATATTGAATATTTTTTAATTTAACCGTACTATTAAATATAAGAATTTATACTATATAATGAAAAAACTAAAACGGTTATTGTACAAACTTTTGTACAATTACATTTACCACCTTACGATGTTACATTTATCACCCTTATAATTACTTATTTAATTTACTTTATATCTCTTATTTTTTTTCATTTTTCATTTTACACCATTATCATATTAACACAAATAATTATATATTAACAAAAATGCAATGAAAAAATACGTTCAGTTTTCTACAAATTATATCATTATAAGCGTCTCCTCAATATTTTCAAAACGAACCCAATATTGAATATTTTTTAATTTAACCGTACTATTAAATATCATGAATATCTACGAAATAATTTGTTTTTCTGTCCATACGTTTTATTTTATTTTTCCACCGTTAGCACGTTAAAAATACATAATCGTAAAATACGTTTCATTCTTATTATAAATAATATCATTATAATTTTTTTCGTCAATAATTGTAATATAAACTAATTATTGAATATCTTTATGGGTTTAAGTTTCATAAGTTGTGATTCTTAGGTCATGGTTGATTATTGATGAAATGTATATAAAGAAATAGCATTAATTGTTCGTTCTTTACTTACATTCCGCTGCATCGCGCGAGTATATGTCTAGTATATATATATATATATATATATATATATATATAGATCTTCTATTGGAAATATCTTAGAAAGTAGGTTAGGTTATGAACCCAACAAGTATGCCTTCAAGCCTAGAGTAGTACTTAGTTATAAAGCTAAGGAACCTTTATTATATATGGAGTTATGAACAAAATGCTTAGGAAATAGGGAAATTTTGTTTGAAGATGAACATAACATGTATATTTATATATATATGTATGTATGTATATGCGTATCTATATATATGTGTGTGTGTATGTATGTATATACAGATTGCAAGTAAGTATCATTCAGCTCATAAGAGCACTAGTTATCTGAGAGAATGAAATTACTATCTAAAACATAAGGTATCAAATTCACTTCCTATATCACTAGTTATTTGCATGAAAGAAAGATTTAGAACTTTACAAATTGGCATCTGATTAAGCCTCCTCCTGCTGCTGCTGCTTATGGTGAGTCTTCCCTAATCACATTTTTCCCGTCGTCATCATTGTTACCGACTTTATCTCGGTTTTCTCTCTTCACCGCTCGTTCATCATCAAACTGAATAAACTGCAGTTTCAGTCGTCCGTCTTCTCTATACGCATGCAGGAGTTCTTGTGCCGGGATCTTTACCTCCTTAAGAATGAGTCTTCCATTATATCGATAAGATTCAAAGCACACCCTCCTCCCGATGGACGAAATCGGTGGCGGGATTTCCTTCCCGCTAATCCTCGATCTCTTCGTCTCCCCCGAGACCTCCGATTTCGCATGCTTCGTTGTCGTTCCAAAACTTTGTTGCTGCTGTTGTTGTTGTTGTTGTTGTTGTTGTTGCTGTTGCTGTTGCTGTTCCCATTCATCATCGGGGAACTCTTCTATATCGTCGAAGCTCTCGAAACCGAGAGCTTCTGATAAGCTTTCCGAATTCGCCGACGAAAGGCTGATGCTGCGGTGATGATGGTCCGGGGACGACGGAACGGAGTCGGGTTTCTTTCCGAGATTGAATCCCGAGAAGACGTCGGTCGGCGGAGCATCGAGAGAATTCATGTGTTTACATGAAGGGAGGTGATGAAGGAGAGGTGATGAGGGGTCTAATGGCTTGTTATCAAAGATGTGTTGAAGGCTTCCACAGGCAGCCATTTTTATCTGGTTTTTGTTGGTTCTTTTAAGCCTCCAAGATGATATATATATATGGTTATATATTATTATATGAACTAAACTAATACAAAACACAATAGGTTTATTTGAGAGAGAGAGAGAGAGAGAGAGAAAGTAGAGAGAGATAGAGAAGAGGAAGACCAATACATAAAGTCAATGTTGGTAAGGTGAGTGGTGATGCAATTAAATAGGGGAGTATGTGTATGGCTTTGAGGTTTTTTTGGAGGATATGGAGATTTGGTTAAAATATTGGTGGTCACAAATTTATATGGTGGAGATATTTGTATCATTTAAAGTTTTTTATTTGTTATATAAAACCTTTTTATTTTCATGTGAAATTATTTATAAAAAAAAAAGGGTTTGTACTCAAGAAACACAACATTTATTAGGGATCAACATGATACTGTATCTTGTTTTTTTATATTGTGTATACATCAATATATAATTGGTATAAAGGGATTTAAATCATGTATCAACCAATTTTACTCGGTACCAAATTTTTTTGGTTGAAACGTAGTATTTTTTTTGTACAAACATTGCGAACATGTAAATTTTGAATACGTAAACAGAAGCACAATATGACTGCTACCCAAATAAAGTTCAAGGTTATACTACTTAATAATTCAATTTTTTAATACAAAGTTTCAAAAAAGGAGTGTGTCAATGGATCTTTATAAATCAAACAATGTTTCCAACATGTAACAAAAACGTCCAAACTTGAAAGATAAATGGACAATAATAAGTCATACTGCTAGGATGCTAATTAAGCTGGGAATTGAAAATCTCAAAAGTTAGGGTTAAAGTAGCTAGTTTATTAAATATTAATCAACGACTAAATTATTTAAATGTTAAAGTCGATATAGTATTGTTTACCAAGTTTGCATAGTACCAATTGAGTCATGTTGGTATAAGTTAAATGGTTCAGTTGGTATCTATGTTGACTGGTTTAATTTGGTACAAATTTCATCTCTCTAATATTTGTGATTATCTCATGATTTGAAAAAGATGTCCTAATGTTTGTTTCCCAAAATTATAAGATTTTTAATAGGGTTATTATCATAATTAAC
Source organism: Arctium lappa (assembly GCA_023525745.1). Classification (NCBI taxonomy): domain Eukaryota; kingdom Viridiplantae; phylum Streptophyta; class Magnoliopsida; order Asterales; family Asteraceae; genus Arctium; species Arctium lappa. Next base: position 9,809,728 of record CM042056.1, on the reverse strand, counting down.
CACATGGGAAAATAGTTTTAATTCTTAGCCACCTTAAAAAAGAATTCAAGAATTTGTCGAGAACCACAAGTCATCATCGCAAGATACTTTTTCTTGTGGGTTTTGACATTTTCTTACGCTTCTAGATGAAAAGTAGCCCCACCATAGAAATAAAACGAGACACTGCAACTTGTGGCATTGTAAGTCTGCCAGAAAAAATGTCTTAAAGTGTCAAGTGTTAACTTGTGGTTTCTTGGCTATTTTGTGGGAGAAAAAAAAATAGAAGTTGCTAAAAAGTAAACAACCCCTTTTTAGCCCATGTGGTTATTTATGATATCCGATAATAACCCCTCTTAAAATATGTTTTTTTTTTTGGAAATTAAAGTATTGAAACTAAAATCATTTACAGATGTGATTTTAAATGAGTTTTTAATTAAATTCATGACCACTTATAAAAAGATCATAGATTTAGGTGCCGTTTGTTTTTTAAGAGGTCTAAAGTCTGAATTGTCTTAATTTAGTTATGATTAATAAGAGGTGGTGTGTAAAAATGTCTGAACGATTTAGACTTAAGAGAGATTAAGAGATTTTTTTAAAAAAACAAACAACCCTTTAGTTAAAATCTCATTTATTAAATATCCCTAAAACTAAAAGGTTAATACTTAATAACCTAGGATAATAGGAGCAATAAATTAGTTTAAGTTTAATTACTTGTTTTAATTTGTTTTATAACAAAAAAAATATAAAAATAAAAAACAGTTACTATCTATAATCATTGATGTATTAAAAGGGAAGATGGATGTGGAAAAAGGAAATAGAAGCAAAGTCGTAATGGGTGGTGTTAAAAAAAGGAAACACAAGCAAACTCGTAATTGTAATGAAATGAGTCAAGATTTTTGACCTCTTCTTCCAATCAGTTTTATTTTTAATTTAAATATAACCAATATAAAAATGGGAAATTAATTCAAGTAGCTATTTAAGAAAATCGGGTTTACCTCCTAATCATTCTCTCCCTCAATTTATTAAAATAACCACTACCTTCGTGAAAGGAGTTCGTATATACGAACACCTCCTCTGAACTCGTAAACTTGATGCATCTTCGTAATATATGTTCGTATATACGAACATAATTTAAAAACTAAGATAGTGGCTATTTTAATAAATTGTAATGAAATGAGTCAAGATAAGTTCTAAGGAGGTGTTCGTATATACGAACTCCTTTCACGAAGATAGTGGCTATTTTAATAAATTGAGAGAAAGAATGGCTAGGAGATAAACCCGATTTTCTCAAATTGCTACTTTAATTAATTTCCCTATAAAAATAATTAGTAAAAAACTGATATATTGATGCACATAATAAATTGATCTTACAGTGTTATTTATATAAAATAGACTCGTTCCAATCTTTTTGTAGGCTCTACTACATTTGTATTATCAAGATTATGGATTAAATGAATGAGTATAATTAAAATAAAACATAAAAATTCAGAATATTTATTATACTAAAAGTCTTACAAATTAAAACAAAAAAAATGTTTTTAAATGACAAAATAACACACGGAATTTACTTAGACATAATGATTTATTTTAACATTCTTCAAGAATAAAAGCGTAAAATATTGTAATTACCTTAAAACATTTATAATTGAAATAAAAGTTAACATATATATATATATATAGGGTGCGTTTCTTTTGCAAACCAAGTAATTTCTACAAACTATGCAAACCACTATATTAGGAAACAATAGATATATTTATGGATAATGATTATGATTCATTAATAATGATTGTGATATATATGGAAAATGTTAAGTTTATTCATTATAATCATGATTTTAAATTAGGAAATATTAAGTTTATTCATTATAATCATGATTTTAAATTAGGAAACATAATAAAATCATATATTCATTAGACTTGATGAACGGCTAAGATTGGTTTGCATAGTTTGTACAAATTGCTTGGTTTGCAAAAGAAACGCACCCTATATATATATATATATATATATATATATATATATATATATATATATATATATATATATATATAGGATGTGTTTCTTTTGCAAACCAATCAATTTGTACAAACTATGCAAACCACTATATTAGGAAACAATAGATATATTTATGGATAGTGATTATGATTCATTAATAATAATTGTGATATATATGGAAAATGTTAAGTTTATTCATTATAATTATGATTTTAAATTAGGAAATGTTAAGTTTATTCATTATAATCATGATTTTAAATTAAGGGTGGGTTCAAACGAGAACATAATGTGTTTAAAAGAATAAATGGACAATTCTCAGCCAATCATTTTTTAAATTAATTCCAAAAATAATAATTTCTAAAATTAAGAGTAAAAGGGTAATAAAGTCATATTGCGTTTTTGATAATTTAAGACATTATTAACTTCCCAAAAAAAGGGATTATAATATTTAATTCAAATAAAAAAAATCCCTTCCTAATTCATCTTAACACGTCTCAATCTCTCCCTATTTTTTCTGAAAATAAATTCAAAATTCGTTTATTATGGTAAGCACAAGTGATTCGTTGATATAATGAATTCAAATTTGGTTTATCATGTTAATCACAAGTGATCGGCTGCTATAAAATTCAAAATTCGTTTATCATGGTAATCATAAGTGATTCCTCTGCTATAATGAATTCAAAATTGGTTTATCATGTTAATCACAAGTGATCTGCTGGTATAATGAATTCAAAATTCGTTTATCATGGTGTAATCACAAGTGATCCCTGGTATAATGAATTCTAAATTGGTTTATCAAGGTAATCACAAGTAATCTACTGGTATTATCATTGTAAATTTAATGCATCTGAAAGAAGACAAACTAAAATAAGTAATTACCATCGGTGTACAATACAACATCACATGTGATCTTATTAGTAATAACCATATGAAATCCGGAAGACATAAAATGTCAATTCTTCATTCAACTTAAATATATGGTTATAGAATGAACAAAACACAACTAAAACCATTTGAACCATAGATGATTCTGGATTGAAAAAAAACACACTTAAACATTTTTTAGATCTTAGATCTGATTTTCTGACCGGAACAACGGTGATGCGTTTAGAGTGGAGAAGAGATCGTTCCTGAAGGGGATCGATGTGAACATGATACCGCCTACGGCAGCCGAGGCGGAAGAGGAGACCGGCGGCAAACGTCGGAACAATGGTGTTGCCGGTGATAATGCTTTTTCTGTTGACGATGGCGGTGGAGGTGGCTGCCGGAGGTCGCATTTACAAGAATATTTCACTGGAGAAGAAGGATTCATGACTGATTTTTCTTCAATAACCCGCTGCCGTCTTCGATTTTCCGACGACTTTGCGAACTTCGCCGTATTCGATCCCCTTCAGGAACGATCTACGGAAAACTCCGGCCAACTCCCTCACGTCGGCGTGATTGTTTTGTGATTAAATGGAGATAGAGAGAGAGAGAGAGAGAGAGAGAGAGAGAGAGAGAGAGAGAGAGAGAGAGAGAGATAGAGATAGAGATAGAGATAGAGCTACTAATTAGGAAGTAAGTTATATTTAGTAGTTGAAATAATCCTAAAATAATCAGGAGTAAAAAAAGACCAAAATACCCTTTTATAAATTTTTTTATTTAAAAAATTAATTATTTTTTTAATAATTATGATTGGTCCAGAATTGTCCCTTTATTCCTTTAAATCGTTATCATTTTCGTATGAACCTATCTCTCTCTCTTTATATATATATATATATATATATATATATATATATATATATATATATAATTGGGTAAAAAAATTTGGGGGACAATTTCAAAATCTCACTTTGGAATTATTAGGGTTGCACATAGGTTGAGTTGGTCGGGTTGAGCATTTGAACAACCCAACTTTATGTTTGCGATTTGAAAAATCTTAACTCAACCCAATTTATACGGGTTGGGTTCAGTTGGATTGGTCAGGTTGATCGGGTTGAAATTTTGATCCATCATTTTATAATTTAGCTAAGTGCTTGTGTTTAAACGAAACAAATTTAGAACGAGATCATACAAAAAAAGCTAACAAATTCAAAAAAAAGTTGAAAACTTATGCAAATAAGAAAATAAAATTACGGTTGAAATTGTTTTTAAATATAACTAATTATGGGTTGGTGTTGGTCTAATGTACATATATTGATCAAGGGCTTAACAATCATATTAACTCCATAGTATAGAAAGACATCGGGTTGGGTTGGTATCGAATTATCTTAACCCAATTTCAACCCAATAGATACAATTTGACCTAATTTTGTATTAACTATGTGTCAGGTACTCAGATTATCTCATGTTGAGTTTCTTTTGCGTTTTTTCAGGTTGGTTGGCCAAATTAGTCGATTTTTTTAAACACCCATAGACACGATTTTGATTAACTTCAATTATTTGATCCGTGTTTGACCAAAAATTATTGTTAAGATGTGTTTTATTATAAAAATAAGCATGTAAAGACATCAATTAATTTAGTTTGAATTTAAAATCATCTTAAATAAAAAGCGTGATTGAAAATCGAAAGGTCCCATTTATAATCTCTTTAATTTTAGTCGACAATGTTTTCTCACCACCTTCTACAAAACATATATTTTGTATAAAACATGCCAATTTTGATCAATCTACAAAAAGCCTTCTAATGGACCAAAAGCATTTGTAGCACTGTTCTAAAAAACTCGTCGCACAGCCGCCATGGCCTAATTCGCAGTTATAGTAATGAGATATTTGATTTTTCTTTACGTTTTCACTTTTTAATGTCTTATTTTCAAGCTTTTAATATATAATCTAATTTAACTTGCTTATTACTATTGACTTATTGAGTAACACTACAAAACATACGTTTATATATATATATATATATATATATATATATATATATATATTATATCAATTAGAAATTTGACGCCATAAGTCACGTCTTGAAAATGTCATGGCTTCGTCGTGGCTCATAAGGCTTGAGGTTTGACCTCGCTGTCACACCACGCCTAACGCCATTTAGAATCTTGATTTGTAGGCATGGTGATTTCCCTCATAACCTTTAATTTACATCTGCGGAAGTGTTCTAGCAACAGTTCAATAGCCTAACATTTAATACGGCTATTTTACGAACTATAACTCTTCATGCAATCTCTTCATGTCTTATCCTAATCTTACCTGAGATACATATATGGAATACGTACGCTTTAAGCTTAGTGAGCAGTTATGGTTTCATGAATAAATCATCTTTCATAAAATATTTCATTTTAGTGCATGAACGATAATTCCATACACTTCTCATAATTATGCATAATAACATTGATGCATAAAACCATTTCTATGAAAACATCTTCTTTTAGTGTGATATCTTATATGTGTAAGTATGCCAAACATTCTAAACAGGATCCTAGATCCCTGAGGTTCCGCGAAGGATCTTCCCCCTAAGGCCCGTTTGCAAGATGTCCTTATTTCTTATACCCCGTCGGGTATTTAACATGGTCATACTTTCATATGCACAAAACTTTTCATATGTCACATATAAAATACGTACCATTCTCATTAAATGCATTATAAACATAACATTATCTCATATAAGGCAAACATGCCAAAACATCATTTCAAATATTCATCATGCATAAAAACATTTATATAGCATATATGTATCCCAGTAAATCTCATAACGTACTCACCTTGATTGTTTAACAAAAATGCTTGATTTACCATCCTAAAATGGATGTAACTCTCTAATTTACTATTGGTGTTTTTGAATGTGTTATAAATCTAAACACATATATCTATATATAGTAAAAGGAAAGGTTGAGATCACCAATCGAATTGAGCGGTGGACGTGAGATTATTCAAAAATCTCATCATAAGTTTGTTTTACCTCAAAGTTACATAATATATATATATATATATATATATATATATATATATATATATATATTATCTTTATCGAGTATTAACTTTACATACGTAATTCCAAATCTCAATATAAACATATATTTGGGACCTATGCGATAGTACCTACCCATAGGCATGCTATTGATATACCTTTTTCCGAGTTGTACAAATTTTTGTAGTTATATTTTGATATTTTTGACATTTACGGTATCTAGATTTTTCAACGTATTTAAATATGAATTTTGGTATTAATCCGATATTTCTATTATCCATAAATGACACATTTCTATAGTTTTGCTCAAGTGACCCTAAAATAAAAACTTTATTCTTTTTCGAATCTGAAAGCGTCATTACGATCTATGTGAAGCACCGAATCCAAAAATATATGCATTATATAACTTATAAATCCATTTGAACTCTAAAATTAATAAAAACGATATATTTAATATTGAATCAGTCCTATAAATAAAACTGTCGGTTTTCAAATCTGAAAGTTTCATTGTGATCGTCATAAATCGCTGGTCACAAAAACATATTAGTCGCATTTCATAAAAATCCATATGACTAGCTATTTTGAAAAAACCTTTTAAACATAAATAATATTAAAATATTCAATAATATATATAGACATATATATATACGATTCATATATATATATATATATTATATTTAACTATTTAAATATATATATATAGAGAGAGAGGGGTTAAATCATTTGAGAACCAAAAAAAGATTGAGAACCATTAGAACCGATTTAAACCGTTATTTGGTTTTGATCCAATGGTTTTAATTAAAAGTTTTTTCACTTCCAAGTTAATTCAAATTTCCATTGCCTTTAATGACCATGGATTAAAATTAATTAATGGTTTAGATCGGTTTTCACAGTTCTCAGCCTATTTTTGGTTCTCATTTGATTATCGTCCTATATATATATATATATATATATATATAGTGTTTGGTTCATTTGAGAAATGATAAATATATGAGAAATAGAGAAGTAATCTTAGCCATTCATATGGTCAAGATCGGATTTGACTAGTCAAATATTGCGGCTTTGACCGGTCAAAAGTTACGGCTATCCCAAAAATAGAAGGACAATTTCGTAAATTTTACAAAACACACGGGTTGTGTTCATATATGAACATGTATAATTCACATATGAACTATATGTTCATATATGAACCAGTGCAATTCATAACTGAACTCTTTTAACTGATTCATATATGAACCTTTGTGATTCATATATGAATCAGTTGAACTAACTAACAGATTCATATATGAATCTGTATGAATCACAAAGATTCACATATGAATCAGTTGAACTAATTAACAGATTCATATATGAATCTTTGTGATTCATACAGATTCATATATGAACTCATCCCGTGTATTTTACGAAATTACCCCTCTACTTTCTATAGACCACACAAGGAATTATCCGGTGCTTCGCGGTCAAAGCCGCAAATGTTAACCAGATGAATGACTAAGATTACTTCTCTATTTCTCATATATTTATCATTTCTCAAATGAACCTCTCTCTCTCTGTCTATATATATATATATATATTTGAATTGTATTATATATTTTCATCTCCGTAACTATTAATCAAATATATTTCTCTCTTATTTAATTCCAATAAAAATATATTTGAATCTTCAAATTATCATCTTTTCATTGATATCAATATTTTGACATTAACATCTTAACTTTAAATTTGTATCCGATGTAAATATCTCCTTATCGAAAAACATAATTTAAATTATCGGTTATATATCATCATATTTAACACTTATCTTAAAGATTTAAGATAGTTAAATGGACGTATTTTTGTCATTATTATAATAGTGAAAACGGAGTGTTACATGTTTGTTGCATGCTTTTACCTTTTGTGAAAATCCAGCGTAACATAAGCCTAAACTTAGTTAAAGAATTTTTACATATTACTAAGCCGTCTTGAACGGCTAGATTTATTATGTGTGCGCAACAACGTGTTTGAAATAATTTTCCATTTAAAATAGGGGATAAAACCAACCTTAACTTGTTCACACATAACGTATTATTACTAGCATTATCAAACAAAATACTAATAACCTTATTAGTTAAATTATAATATTCAATATTTCTCCTAAGTATATAAAATTGACGCTCACCCGAATGTGGCGAACCAAAGTGCTCAAACGTGATTACATGTTTGCATTATTGCCACGATTGCGGCACAATCCAATGTGCCGTTATGCTTATATAAGATTGTGGCAATCCGAATGGTGCGCTCCATATATCACACGTTAAAGAAACGTTGTTGGGTGATGATAAAAACGTTTGTCGCGTATCTTTTTTGGCCATTTTCCAAAGTTTTATAGCATCACGTCTAAGAGTTTGACGACTTACCGAACCCACGTAGCGTGGTTGGAGTAAGAGTTTGATCATGTTCGTAATGTGAGGATTGTGGAAATGTCCGAACGGCAACCCCACTTGAATGACACATTTCATTTGCATTTATCGGGCCAACGCGGCATCATACGACCATATTTGACCGGAATTGTCAAGTATGGGTTGATTTGGATTGTCACCCGATTTCAACTTCTTGCACGAAGACTCGTGGTGGCGCTTTAATGTGGTATTTGCGGCCACCGCAAGAACATTTACACACCGTTTGCATTGCACCTTTTTTTGTACCGTCGAGGAGCATCACCATGTTGTAATGGTTCCAAATCGGTGCTTTTCGTCCAGCTCAGCAATAACTTGGTAATTTTGTTCGGCCATTTTGAGAATTGAGAGTAGAGATTTGAGAGTAGAGAGTATAGATCTAGAGATATTAGACTAGAACTTGCGAGAAACGAATATAGCCGAGAAATAAGAATTGTATGCGTTTTTTTGCGTTTTCTAAGTTGGTGTCACTATCCATAACCAACACAAGTATTTATAGGAGTTTGGAGGGGTAAAAAATACAAAAAAGGGTCAAAAAAGGGTCACAAACGGTAACAAACGACTAGTTTTTTTTTTTTGAATTTCAAAGAATCGGGCCAGGCCGGGCCAAAAACCGGGCCGTGAATCGGTTTCGGGCCGAGCCGGGCCTGCAAGACCTCCAAAAACATGAACCGGTTTAGCATATCGGGCTTCAAACCGATTTTTCATCGGGTCAAGCCGGGTCGGGCTTCAGGCGGGTCGGGCTCCGATTAACCGATTAGGCCGGGCCACGATGGCCATCACTAGTTGGTATGGAACAATTCTTTCTAAAGGCCAAGAAATCAATAATCAACATTGCAAAAAATTATAAAAAAAATGATATAGTTTTTACATCGGGGATAGGCCGAACAAAAAGCAGGGTGGGGATTTAGGGTATGTTTGGCAAACTAGTTGATAAGCTAGTTGGTGACTGATAAGCTAGCTGGTAGCTGATAAGCCAGCAGATGAGAAAGTCAAGTTTGGTAAAAACTAGTTTATAAGCATGTAAAATTACAAAAAATGACATAATCATTATAATATTTAATAATATAATTAAAACAAATTTATAATAATATATTATATTAATTAATACAAATAAGGTAGTAAATAATATAATATGTTAATTAGAAGAATTTGAAATTTATTATTATATATATTATAAATTTTAAACCAAGTTTTAAAAAAATCTACATTAGCTTATGATTTTAAATAACCGTTACATATAATATAAAAAAATAATCAAATAATAATTACAAAAATTATAATAATTGATAACTAAAATATATTGATCAATATTAAAAATTTTTTTGATATAATTATCAATACTTCTAAATAATTAAAAATTAATATCAATTTATAATTAAAATTTATGTTATATTTTTCAGAGAATATTAATTAATATTTATTTATAATTAGTAATTAATATATAACAATGAATATTTTTTTTTGGTAAAGGAGTATGTAACACTCGTAAATCTCTATCCGTGAAGTTAACCCTTTGAGAAATTCTTGTTTCTTATCGTATAATTTCATCCCTTATATCTTACTTATTAAGCCTTATTGCGTCATGGGTGGTCCGTGTGGAAAATGGGAATAAACGAGTTTCGGTACACTCTGGGCGATAGTGCCCTGGGCACAATCGCCAGCGGGGGTGTGCCCGCGGTACGTTTTGGGCGATAGTGCCCTGGCACAATCGTCGTCGGCCCCAGGGTCTTTTAGAGTCGTGATTCTCAACCATTTCCCTCATTCTCACTTCCTAATTCCTTCCCTATTCTCTCCCAAACCCCAAAACCGAACCCTAACCTATTTTGGGGGTTTTTCCTCTTCAAATCACATGATTCTTCACCATCTAACTAGTTGAGTCAATGAACTGCATAACCTTCATCTTCATCTTCCTCAAATTGATTCCAACCCAAATTGATTTTTTTTAACGGCAAAAGGCATTTTATAACCAAAACACAAAACGAGTTTACCAAAGAGTACAACGAACCGGGTTAATACCGGAACACATTAAAGCAAAATCGAAACAAGAACAACGCAACTAGAAATCGGAGACAACGGTGTTTGCGAGAAGCAAACGTACACTTCCAACCTTGATGAACCCAGAAAAACAGTCCAGGTACCGCTCCCCACAGTTCCGAATCAACCCCCTTGTAGTCCCTTACTCGATCACAGAAACCGCCATTCTCCGACAGTAGCTACCACATATCGAAAGTCCGAGCCGATCAGCAGCTTGACCATACAACATCTGGAGACCGACCAAATGTCCCTTCTTCTGTCGGACGTCAACACCTGCTGCCGCAACTGTTGTCACGACCCTATCACAACCATATCACAAGCAGATGATGATGCTGCAGCTACCAAAATTCGATCGCAAACCCGCTGCTGTTGCTCCTCTTCCTCGATTTTCTGATAGCCTGTTGTCCGTTCAGCCCACACCTCTCTTATCATCCTTTGCTCAAGATTTCTTTCATGTTACTTCAGCCACCGCTACTGCTCTTTGATTATAATGTCTCACTTGGGTTAGTTAGCCACTCCGCCCATCCGATCTTCCGTCCTTTCACCTTGTTTGTGACCCATTCAAAACACCGCTGTTGCATTTCAAAGAATCGATCCGCCAGTTTACTTTTTTCATTTTTATGTACCACTTGATTACGATGAGACCATACTAGATATAGGATGCACCAGATTGTTTCCTGCCATAGCTTCGGTTGCGTGAACGTACCTGTCACAGAAAAATTGACTTCCAATAGATCTTGTAGCGAATCAAAATTTACTTCCTCGTGATTCCACCATCTAAGTACCTTTTGCCAGATTGGTTTGACCTTTTACACTTTAGCAATGTATGATCTACCAACTCCGTCTCTAACCCGCATCTCGGACATAACGTTAATTCTAAATCCACACCCATTTTATCGAGAACTAACCGACATGGTAATCTTCCTTGTTTGGCTTTCCAAAGAAAGATACAAACCTTCTTTGGTACAAGTTTGGACCACTTAGTTTCCTCATAGTTGTCCCCAAGACCCGCCACTCTTTCCTCTATTAACTCCTTCAACCCTTTAACCGAAAATTCCCCGTCCCCTCCCTCTCCCCACTTTACTCTATCCCGACCATCTTTCTTCGGCTCCCACCCTTGAATAATCTCCTTTAACCTATCCAATTCACCCCTTTCTCTACCCCTCGACTCTCTCCTCCAAATCCATTTCCACACCCATCTACCTTTTACCCACTCCCCCTACTCGGCTATTGATCATTCTTTATTTGTTTCAAGACGAAAAAGCCTCTTAAATCTCTCACTCAACTTCTCGGTCCCAATCCATCTATCCACCCAAAAGCCCGTTTCGTCTCCCCTTCCCACTTCTATCCCAAACGACGACGCGAAATTTATACCTATCTTCTCTAATTCTTGTCCTACTTTGATAATATTACACCATACCGACCGCCCCCCCCCTCCCCGAGTTACTTCGATCCCTTTCTAATCCCCCCTCCCTCCCATAGATGCTCTTTATCACCTTTACCCATAAAGCCTCCTTCTCCACTCCGAACCTCCACCACCATTTTCCCCAAAAGACCCCAGTTGCACGATTGAAGACATCCCACGTTTAGACCTCCTCTCTTTAGACTTCTCACCACTCTATCCCATTTCACCCAAGCCACCCCCTCTTTGATTCTGGACCCTTCCCCCCATCCCAAAAGAAACACGCTCTCATCCTCTCAATCTCACTAATCACTCCTCTCGGGGCTCTAAAAAGCGAGAAGAAATATAAAGCGACACTACCCAATACCGACTTTACCAATGTAAGTCTACCACCGTATGAAATCAACTTTAACTTCTAGTTAGCTAGCTTGTCTTTTACTTTTTTCATCGCATCCTTCCAACTATCGATCTTATTCATGTTACTCCCCACCGGTAAACCCAGGTACAAGAATGGTAATTCTCCAAAACCGCATCCCAGTCCTCTTGAGAAATCTTGAATCTCCACTAGATCTACTCCCAATCCATACAATTTGCTCTTACCGATATTTATTTTTAGCCCCGATACCTAAAAAAACAGTCAAGGATTTTCATGAGGTTTTTAAGGTTCTTAACATTCCATTTACCGAAGAAAATGACGTCAGCGGCATATTGGAGATGTGTCAACTCTATTTGCTCTTTGTCGATCTTCAACCCTTCAAACACTCCATTTTCTTTCGCTTCCAACATCATCACATTTAGACCTTCGACAACCACTAGAAAGAGGAACGGAGCTAGTGGGTCGCCTTGTCTAAGACCTTTCTTCATTTTAAACTCCTTTGTAGGAGACCCGTTTACCAATACCGACACCGATGCGGACTCCAAACATGCCTTTATCCAATTGCACCATTTTGTTCTGAAACCCATCAAAATCATAGTCCTAAGTAAGAAAGACCACTCCACGTTATCATAGGCCTTTTCAAAGTCCACCTTGAAAATTAGACCCTTCTTTTTTGCCTTTCGTATGAACTCCACCGCTTCGTTTGCCACCAATACCCCATCTAGGATATGCATGCCTTTTATAAAGGCCGCTTGTGAACCCCCAATTAGCTTGCCTATAATCTTCTTCATCCTTTTCGCCAACACTTTTGCAAGAATTTTATAAAACGTCCTAATCAAGCTAATCGACCTATATTCATTTAATCCCATCGGGTTGTCATTTTTTGGAATGAGCGTGATGAACGAGGCATTGCACCCTCCACTTATCTTCTCTTCCTGCTAAAACTTTTCTAAAGCCCTTACAAGATCTGCTTTTATAATACTCCAATACTTTTTGATGAAGGTGAAAGTAATTCCATCCGGCCCCGGAGATTTATTATTTCCACACGCTTTAATCCCTTCCCATATTTCTCCTTCCCTAAATGGATGCTCAAGATTCTCCGCCTTTTCCCTTGTCAACTTATTCATTTTGTTGCTTTGAAGTTTCGGCCCATTCAACTTTCTCGAAGAGAATTTTCTGTTGAAGAATTCCCACACAAAATCTTTTACTTCTTTTGGATTTTTCGACCACTCCCCTTGTATACTCATTCCTCGAATGCCATTTTTTCGTTCCCTCTTTCTTATTATTGCATGGAATAATTTCGAATTTTCATCCCCTCTTCCAACCATTTTATTTTTGCTTTTTGGTTATCAATTTCTATTTTTGATTTTTCCGCCTCTAGCCACTTCCTTCTTGCTTCTACCCATTTCTCCCTATCCCTTTCATCCAAAACTCTCACCCCGGCATCCCTTTCCACCTTTAAAGCCTCCTCTTTGTTTTTTTTCCAACTCCTCGTTCAGACACTTGAACTTTTCTGCACTTCTTTTTTTCAATAAGTTTTTTACATTTTTTAGTTTATCTCTAAAAATACAATCAAATTGGCTTGATTTGACCTCCTTGCACCATTCCTTTCTAATTTCCTCCTCCACCTCATCCCCGTAAAGCCAAGTGTCGAACAGTTTGAATGGCTTTGGACCATAATCAAATTTTGCCTCCCTTAACATAATCGGACAATGATCCGTCCATTTTCTTTCAAGTACCTTGACCCCTAAAATCCTCCAAACCTCACAGAAATCGTGTGAAACGAGAAACCTATCCAACTTACTATATTTTGATCCATCGTCGCTTATTTGTGTAAATTTGTGTCCTTCCATCACAATTTCCACCAATCGGCTCCTTCTTATGAAATCCTTAAATTCCTCCGACCCTTTATCGTTTGTGATCGAATTTAGTCTCTCATGATTCCCCCTTACTTCGTTGAAGTCGCCAAACACACACCATTTCACCTCCTCTTTGTTACATAAACTTTCAACTTTCTTCCACAGATCGATTTTTTCCTTGAGACCCCTTGGACCATATACATTAATAAACCCGTGCCAACCTTCTTTCCCTCTACAATTTCCAATTGCAGCTACTAAGTTTCTTTCGATAATTACGAATTCACATGTAAAAACTTTCCTATCCCAAATCAAGAAGAGACCCCCTGAACTTCCTATGGCTTCAGACTGTATGAAATCGCCGTCATCGTATCCCCAAAGTTTTGCCATCTGAATCTCGTCCCATTTTTTCTGTTTTGTTTCTTGGATACCAATCATGTCTACTTTCTCTTTAGTACATATCTCCCTAATCCATTTCTTTTTTCCATCCGTACCCAGACCCCTTACATTAATTGATACAATTTTCATTCAAAACAGTCGTTATCAAACCTCTATCGAACGCATACCTTTATTGAAGTCGTCTTCCTTCCCCTTGTTCCTCTTCACCATGTACCTCCCAGACTAGTCCCAACTTTTTGCCGAATTCCTCCAAACTTTTGTTTCCGTCAGTACTTCTTACCTCATTTGAGAAAGACACTTGATCTTCTGACTCCACACAAACTCCTCTTGATTTTTTGATCTTTGCCCCTTTATTTATCTCCGATCGCCTTTGCCCATTTTTCTGAGATAACCGCCTTGCTTTCTGTTTTAACATATGAAAACTCATCCTTCCCCTTCCAAATCCCATTGGGCCACCCTTCTTGCTTTTTGCGAATTCCCCCTCCTTACCTCTTTCTTCTCGATCAACTTCCATTCCTTTTAATTGTTGCTTAGAACGATTATTTTGTGACCATATAGCTTCTTCCCTTTGATTCGTATCCAGAGATTGCGTCTGATCAGTTTGTTCCTCGGTCGACTTGTAGTTACTTGGGCCATCCTGATGCTTAATATTATCCATAGTTTTGGATTGATGATTGTTAGGCCCACCTTCTCCACTTACTGATTCCAGGCCCAACAATCCCATCTCTTTCCTTTGGGCCTTACTTTGAGTTGGATCTTTTCTCAAGCCATTTGTTTCCCATTGGTCTGATTCATTTTCATTTTGAACCATAATTTTATTTTTGTCCCCTTCTAGATGTGTCAGACCTTCCCTTCCCACGATCACCTTAGTCGGCTGTGTCTCGTTTCCCAGAACATCAGCAACTTTTTCCTCGAAAATTGGACTGTTTTTAAATGTAGACCCTTCGCCTTCTCCTTGCTTTTTTTTTTCCCGTTACCGGAGAATTTTTTCCGACCCTAGTTCCGACCGGCGATTCTTCATGCTTTTCTCTGTTAATGTTACCTTCTTCTGTATTTGGTTTCGAGTTTACCTTGCTACTTCCCTTCGTTGATTCCTCCTCACCCGCTTTTCGATTCTGAAGGACGCTTTCTTCCACTACCCAATCGTCTTCTTCGCTTTCTTCCATCCTTCATTCGTAAAGCGTCCTTCAGGCACAAGGTCAAAAGAATGTAAGGGGTTGTTCGGCAACTTCGGTATCATTTGATGCAGAATGATTAAGTAGCCATAATGGTTTAAGAACCTCTGAATAATTTAGTGTCGGATAAAAAATGAGTGTTTGGAAACTATTTTGAATCAACAGTCTAAATAACGTAAAATTACTATTTTACCCCCCCAATCTTGTGTTGAATGAAATCAGCGTTTGACAAAAGTTTTGAATAGAAAAATATGTTTGGAAAATACATTAATTTTATATATAAACTAAAACATAAAATTACTTAAAAAATAAATAAACAAACATAATCAAGCATTTGAAAAACCAACAACAAAAGCTCGTGAGGAAGCATTACCCTAAACCATAAAAACACCAAACATTTCATCATCGTTAGGAAGCATTAAGCCAAATTAAATACCCACCTTAAATCTCAATATCGAACGTTAAAAAAACGAACTTATTTTACTTTACTAAACTTGATGTCACCGCGACATTTTCTCAAATACCTAATGTGGACATCTTGAATTGCCACATAAATTTCTTTCTTCTATTTCTTAATACACATAGATCTAAACAAAGACCAAAGTCATGAAAAAAAAAACAGATCTATAGGAAGGCCAGAAATAGGTAATTTGTATGTATGTGATGGATTTCGAGTTTGTAGTAGAGCAGCATATGAGGAGGGTAATGGTGGAAAATGTTGTCTCTGAATGATATGGCCAGGTTTAAAAGAATGAACAAAGCAGAGGCTTATGGAATCATTCAGAGGCTCTAAGAATTTTGCCAAACAATATTTGTCTCCCAATTCCGAGGTTTGTCTCTTAATGGAATCGTTCAGAGGTAAACAAACACTCCCTATGATGTACACATAATTCACCTTTGCCTAAAGAATAGAACGATTGTTTTTATTAAAACATACGACATATGCAAAGTGACAGATAGAGATTGTTTAAAAATATACAAACTCTCGAAAAAAGAAAAGAATTCGAAAGAGAAGAACATGAGGTTAGAAAAGAAGATACATTGGTTTACAAAAAAAGAAAAACGAATCTTCCCTACCAAATTCACTTTTTAGCTCATTCTGTCATTTACAACAAAAAATACAAGTAATAATTCACAGAAATAACGATAAAGTCCTATATCAACTAAAACTTGAACATCTATTTCCAATATATATCGTAACTTTCATTGACTGGTGTCTTTTTTCAAAAAGTAATCTAATAAGGTTTTACATATTTCTACAAACAAAAATATTTCTAGTTATATAGAATTATTCAAAATTGCATTTTCGATACCAAGTGAAGTAATATAGGTTATGTTCGACAACCATAAGCTAACTTATTTTATAACCTTATTACAAAAACCACATTTAGATGGACAAAAAATAACTAACAAACAAAGGAACCACTTGCCAAATAGTTACTCGGGTAAACGTTTACGGGTAAAATTTCACACTATTACTTACTTACCGGGTAAGATTTTAGTCTACCAAAGTGCTATCGTATGCAATCGTTTTCCCAGTAAACATTAACCGTGGTAAAAATCTTCGTCATCACTTACTCGGCAAAACTCTCGAGTCTTGCCTTTAGCTCTTACCGAGTATGATTATTGCTCCTTGTCATATTCCGGTAAGATAACATGACTTGGTAAGCAGAGACGGACCCATAAAGCACGGTTTTAATCGACGTGTCTTCGTCGTTCTACCGACGTTTAATATTGTCTGATGTGTTTTTAGCCTAATTCCACCATTTCGAGAGATTTTTCGGTTTTTTTTTTGTTGATTTCAAAGGTTTTTTTTCCGGTTTTTTCGTTGATTACGAGGTCCGATTGTACCTTCTTGAATATTCCAAAACAATACGGTAACATCTTTCACGAAACTAAATTTTTTTTTATCGTTCGTCGAATAAAATAATACGGTGGCACACGTGCCACCATAACCACCAAGGCAGGTCCATCTCTGTTGGTAAACATTTACCTGATTTGGTAAACGACCATGACTCATAGAAACGCTAATTAAATCGAAAACCCTTAAATTAAATTAATTAAATAAACACAAACAAACAAATCAATGATTTTTATTTCTATTAACCAACAAACAAATCCAAATCCGACTTATTTTCCTGCTCAATTACATCAAGAAACACAGGATCAACAGTCACGTGACTATCCACGTGCACCTTAAACCTATGCCCCCACCTCCCCACCCTCGCCACACCTTCGATATCCACCGTCGCATCCAACACCATCTCCCGTTTTCCGACGTCCGCCACCACCTGCACCGCGTGCAGCGCCAGCTCCTTGCTGCTCAGCCGCGCCGGAAGGTGGAGCAGCTGGCACGACCGCGGCGGCTGGGATCCAGCCGAAACCTTGGCGGATCCGAGCAAGGATCCGGCGTAAAAAATGGACATGTGGGTGGAGGAGTAGTGGATGGGGACGGCGTTAGGGTTGGTGACGTGGACGGTCAGGATGACTTCGGCGTCGATTAAAGGGATGCTGAGTTTGAAGGAAGTGATTTTGATTGAGATTAGGTGGAAAGTTGGGTCTTTGGGTTTTGCTGATAGTAGTGCGGCGGTGGCGGCGGTGGCGGCTGCGCCGATGACGGCGGAGGTCCAGCTCCAGGTGACCATTTTTGAACGTGGGCGGTGGTTTTTTGTCACCGGAGATTTTTGTGGTTTTGGGATAGGGTTTGATGGGTTTGGAATTGGTGGTGATTTGGTGTTTATGAGTATGAGGTTTGTGAATTTCCAAATTTAGAATATAGAGTAAATTATATTTTTAGTCGTTGTGTTGTAGGTGACTATCAAGTTTGGTTCATATTTTAAACTAGACAAAGGATTGTAGAAGTTTAGATTAATGTAAAAAGCGTGAGAAATGGAACTGAAGTGTTGATCACTTTTAATCTAATGCGCTTCCATGAGTTACGACTTAGGAAGGATATTGATTAATGTGTGTGCATTTCTCATCCAACGGTTGATAATCGTTTCTCATGTTAACCTTAACTTTTTATCGGAATCTAGCCTTTTTAAACTAATTATATTTTTAGTCATTGTGGTTGTCATTTTTTTTTATATTTGTGGTTCATCTGACTAATTTTTGTTAAAAAAACGTCTATTAATTTAAGGATATAATTTAAAAACCTCGAAGACCTGTCGACCGTCTTCTATCAACAATCATCAAGATTTCGTTTTCTCCACACCTCCTCCCCCAAATAAAACTCAAACCCTAAAAATCCGATCTTTTTTCAAATCTCTAAATGGTTTGAAATACCAAAATACCCTCTTAGTTAAAAGAGTTTTGTTTATCTAGAATTAGTTAGATGGACCAAAATGTAACAAACTAGCAGGCCAAAAGTTTATATTTTTGCACTTGATTTAAAACTTTTACTTCATAAATGTTTAAATAAAGAAAAATTGGACAAATACTATTTGCCCTGTGCATACGATCAGGCGTGCTACGTAATATATAAATCAATTCCGTACAATTTTAGATACTATTAGTAACAAATCTGTAATTTATTCCTACTATTATTATTATTATCATCATTATCGTCATAATCATCATAATATTTAACAATTAAATTTTTAGTTGCATATAAAAAAATATCACGTTATATTGTTGATTTTAAAATATATTTTAGATGTCAAATAGATAGATAATTAATATTAGCAAACATAAGATAAAATAAAAAATCACAAAAACAGGAATGTGTTGTTGTTGGAGAAAAAGTAATATACTTAGGCTATGTTTGGCAAAAATAGCTAGCTTATAAGTTAGCTCTTTTTTTTCTAATACATGTTTGAATGACCATAAGCTAGTTTATTGAAAAGCTACTCATAGTAGCGTTTTGAAAAAGTTACTCATAGTATCGTTTTAAAAAGCTAGCTGAGGTTTTAACTTTGTTGAAAAGATTAGGTTATCAAATATTATAATAATAAAGCCAGTTAAATTTAATTATTTATTTTATTTGATAATAGAACAAAATACTTTTTTCTTAGGGGCTGTTTGTTTACCTCTTAATGGTTCTATTAAGAGGCAACCTCTGAATCATTAAGAGGTAAATCTTGTTTGACAAAAAAAAAAAATTGTCTCTTAATGGTTCAAAAACCCTCTGAATGATTTTGTATCTTGACCTTGCCTTAACCATTCTGAGTCTGATTTCATTCTGAACAATTAGCAAACAACCATATTTCATTTCGTACTATATCATAAGAGTCTCTTAATCATTCTGACCACTTAATCATTCTGCATCAAATCATTCAGCAACTGCCAAACAACTCCTTAGCAATAATTGGTTCGATGCATGAGTCTCATCAAATAGAAGTATGAAAAACATCTTGGCCGCCGATACCTAGTAACTCAATATTTTCAAAGGTCAAGGGTTCAAGTATAGTTAAAAAAATAAGGTATATAAGAGTTTATTTGTCGTCCATAAATACTATATACTTCAAAAAGAACATCCGATGATGTGTTTGGTACATGAATTCCCAAAATTAAAGCCTATGGAATTCCCGCATACCCTTTATATAAGAAAGCATACCATGTCTCTAAAAAAATGATGTGTCTCGTATCTTCCTATCAGGACGAATATGTCAAGTAAATGTATGTTGCATACACTTGTTTTTTTGTCATGTTAAGTGAACGGGGAAGTATGATTCATCATCGTCGGAAGACTGTCTCTAATCATCGATCATCCAACTAGTTGTCATCAGGGCCGTTCCTGACATTTTATAGGCCCTGGGCGAGATTAAAAAAAGGGCCCTCGATAAGTAAGAAAAAATATTAATGTATTGTTTTTTGTATCATCAAGGATAACATTGAATTGAAGAAATACCAATACTTTATATATAACCGTTTTTTGTAGTATTTCTAGACGCAAAATCAATCAATAATTATTTCTAAATTAATATTATCTACCGTCACATTTTACATAGCATCGTCAATTTGTTCTAGGGTTAAAATCATCCTATGATATATCCTTAGTATATAGATTGACATCATTTGAGGTCAAAATATTGACTATCCGGAGTAACATTTTGTAAATCAATATCAGTTTATTTTCCATGTCACCTCATATTAATGGTTTTCATCACTATTTTAAACTGATACAATATGTTTTCGAATTTGGGAAGGAAGAATTTTTTTAATGTTCTTGAGTAGGGAAAAAAGAAAAAAAGATGTCATTTTTACAAATATACTCTTATTTATTTCATAGTGGATTATAATTGATGGGTATATGTGTGATTTTTTAAATATATTTAATTGTTCTAAATTCTTTATTTTTCTTTCCTCTCACATTTGGGAGGAAAATCAACATTCATTTTTTTTCTCCTTAAAAAACTTGAGAACAAAAGATTTTTCCTTTCTCTCAATTAACTCGAGAACACAAGATTTTCCTTTTTCCCTACTTTTCCTTCCTTTACTTCGTAAAAAAATACTCGAGAACACAACGTTGGGGTTAAAACAAACTTTTTCGAATTATTATTCTCATAATCAAAAGCGTTGATGGTTATAGCTTGAAATTTTATTCTTATTTTATATAGGAGATCATGACTTAAGATTAATGCACTCAATATTAGGTAATAAATAGTCAATAATGTATGAAAACAAGGTAGTTTTAAAATCCTAAAATAGATCTAAGTTAGACCGTCTCATATGATTGATAATTTTTTTAAAGATAAGGGTTTCTTAGTTACTAACAAGAAAATTTACTATATACTAAAACAAAAATAGAATTATGTGATGGAATAATCAAGAGTCGGTGGAAGATGAATGATAGAGAAGATATAAGGTTTTCAAAATAAGTTGTTTTAGACTTTCCTACTATATAAAAAACATAGAAAAACAATAGACAATATTATAAAAGGAACAAAAATTTTAATTTTTACATATTTTCTTCTCCGGTGTAATTATCTAATAAATATTTGGGCCTTTAATGGTTAATATAATATTAAATTCTTTTTTAGACCCATTTATATACTAAAAACAATTTGTCTATTTTATTTACTAATTTTATTAAACTACTACTATATACTAAAAAAATTTGGGCCCCTAATTTTTGTGGGCCCTGGGCGTACGCCCGGCCCGCCTTCCCCCAGATACGGCCCTGGTTGTCATTGAATATAAAATGGGAATTACTTTCAACAAGAGAAGAATCTAATTCTTAACAAGTACGGTAAGAATACTTCCACACTCTAAGCATATGCATCTTGTTTCGTAAAACCTTGCACATGATTCATTATAGTTATGATTCGGTCAATGTTGTATGCTCCATTTTCATCAATAAGATGAAAAGCCATGTGTTGCAAAGAGATAATTGGATAAATAATAAGGACAAGTATAATCATGCATAACATGATCAATAAGATGAAAAGACATGCACATATTCATCAATTTGATGATATAGACAATGATGTTAAGTTTACTAAAATAATGTCTCAATTCTCTCTAAGGTGGCGTTTGTTTTTTAAGATATCTGAAGTCTTATTTCACTTCTGATTAATAAGAAGTGGTCATGAAGTCAATATGAATCAATAAGAGATGTTTGTTTTTGTAACGTCTGAAGGCGTCTTGAGATAAAGGATAACATATGAAATGAGACGACGATAAGAGACTTTAAGAAGTTAGCACCACTTCTTATTTCAGATGTATTTAAGAGTTAAGAGGTTCCAAAAAATTAAATTAAAAAACAGGTTAAATGTAAAAAGAGGTCTGACCGATTCAGACTTAAGAGTCATTAAGAGAATTTTTTCAAAAAAACAAACAACCCCTTAGTCTTTTTCTTGAATACGAAAATTCTCTCCAAATATCACATACAAGTACAAAAATAAGTCAACAAATCATCATTTTAAGTATTTAATTACTAATTAATTAAATCAAATATTGTATGTAACATAATTTCATCAAGGAATTTTTAAATAGTATAAATTTGCAAAACTTTGATTGTGATGTTCCTGATTTTATATTCGAATATACAAAAGTATGTTCTTGATGGTCTAGATGGTTAAAGACATCGAAGATAAAGACCAATAAAAGAAAATTATAAATAAAATAAAGTTAAAATAAAAAAAATTATAAAATTATCATTTTACCCTCGTAGTTAACAGAGAAAATGATCAAATGAAAGATGAAATCCAAAATAAAATACAAACATTAAGAATTATCATGTAATAAATAAAAGGGGCCAAATCTATAGCTTTTTAACATATCACATAAATCATTTTCATAATTCAATTCTAATTTAAAAGACAACATCACAATCTAAAAAAATATAACTTGACGAGCTTAATAGAACTTATTGATCAACTATACATTAACTATTTGGTATTGGGTTAATGTTATCGAAAATAGCTCATTCAGTAACCTTCACAATCTATACAAACAGTTTAATTCACACAGACAACTTTATCCATACAAGACTTAGGGCATGTTTGTTAGCAGCTTAATGAGCTTAATGAGACTCACAGCTTATTCAGTCAGCTATATATGTCTGTTTGGTAGTGGCTTAATGATATAGAAAGTGGCTTATTCAGTAAGATTTTTAATGGGGGGCTTTATGCAGAAAGCCAAGTTTTTTCCAAACCAATCCCTCCCATTAAAAAACACGTTCCTTCCATATATGAAAAAACTCTCTCAAATAAGAACCTTCTAAATCTATACAGACAGATTAATCCACACAGACAACTTTATCCATACAGAACTTAATGGAAAATCAACCAAACAACCCCTTATGGTCGTTTACTAAATTCTTACTGGGAAAACACTTACCAACAAAAGATTTACCTTCACTTACTTTATCATGTAACATCATTGGTTATGAAAATGGATTGTTGGCAAACATTTTAAACCCGATAAACACTTACCGGATAAGAGTCATTTCCCACACTTATCGGATAACACTCTCGGTTCTTCCATTGTCCCTTATCGGGAAAGCTTAGCTCTCGGTCTTTTCCATTCTCAATCAATAAGATAAATAATATTGGTAAGTGTTTACCCGATAAGGCTTTAGTAAACGACCCCTTAGTTAAAAACCAACCAAATATCCCCTAAGTTTATTTATTATTTTAGGCCAAATTGCGTTAAAAGATAATGTATTTTCATCAGATTCCTATTTTGGTACCTCAATTGTAAATTATCAAACTTTTAAGTACCTGGGTTCCCAAATAACTTACAAAAGCTGACTAGGATCAGGTTTTTATTGGTGTAACATTATTTATTTATTTTATAAATGTCAACTAAGAAAAGAAAATCCACCTCATATTTTATATATTTTTAAAATCTATATTTTTCAGCTATTAAAAATCCACGCCATTAAATTTTTTTTCTTCGTAAAATCTGTGTTTTTTAGTTATTTTAATCAAGCCATTTTTTATCTTTTTAAATATGTTTTCAATCTATAAAACTTGTAATTTTGTTTAGAAAAATGATTGTAATTGTTTTGAAAGGATTGTCATTTCAGTAACATTTTTAGACATACTGTTTGTTGAAATTTTTATTACCTCAATAAGACCAAAATAATAATAAAAAAAACTTTGACAAGTTAATAAACAAAATATTGTCAATGGTTAAATATCTTTACAAAAATGCCATAAGATCAATTATAAACCAAACTTATAAACAAAAATAGGATAACACGGCTATCGGTTAATTATAACAAAAATGTTTTGATATGTCGTTGATGCTCAATCATGCCCTGCTTCACTTTGTTCTTTTAGATGGAGTTTCTTCCCCTTCTCTTGCTTCATCTTCAAATAAGAAGAAAAAAACACGTTAATTATCTAACAACTCGGGCAAATTTAAATTAATATATATAGAGAATCACAAGGTTTACTTACCACAGTCGGTGGGACTTGACCAACCCCTTCCCTTTGAAGTCATCCTTCTTGAATCTCTCCCTTAACTATTGCCTCTTGAAACCCTACTTGAACCGTTGCCTCTAGGCCTACCAACTGGATTTTTTTTTGCTTAGATGATGCATCCTTTTTTTGGTTTTTATAACCTCCTTGATTATGTCAAACCTCCCAACAATTTTTGCAAGTCATTTGCTGGGGCCGGGGGATCCCCGTTAGGCTCAGACCGGAGTCGGGGCCGGGTAATGTATCCCCCGCCTCGTCCCGTACTCGGTATTATTTATATATTATTTTGAATACTTTATTAACATACTTTTTTTTTGAAGATTTATTAATATACTATTTGTGCACCTCAAGTCTCCACCACCCCATGCCACCACCATAGTCTAATTGGTATTGATTACTTTTTATTACACAACACTATTTCGTAGCTACTGGATTTTTGCTTAGTGGAAGCGCCTTTAATCTATAAGGCAGATTAAAGGCCCGTAAAGTCAACTGATGTGATTTCAGCCTAATTCTGCCTTTTCGAAGGATTTTTAAAGTTTTTTGGTTGATTTTGAGAGAATTCTAAGGTTTTTTGTTGATTTCGAGAGACTTTTTTCGGGTTTTTTAGTTGATTTCGAAAAAAAATTGGTTTCTTTTGTTGATTTCCACGTTTTTTTTTTGTTTGTGGGTGCCTGATAGGAATTTACTGGGGGGACATACGATATAAAATTGAAAAAAAATTGTTTTTAACCTATGAAAATGAGAATAATTTCTTTTTAGTGGGGCCCATCCCCCACCATTTACAAGTTACCTCCGCCCCTGCATAGGACTGTGGAAGCCGTATAAGATTTATCAAAGATTTAGAATCGTCATTGTGAAGCCTGTTAGGCACCGGGGACAAGAAGCAATTCCCTGCACCCGTCGGGGCCGGGGTCGGATACCATGACCAATAAACCGGGGCCGGGGATCGTATAACTCGCCCCGTTGCCATCCCTAACCGGGCATTTTTCTAAATTTTGGTGGCAAAGGCTTGACAAAATTTGTTGTTGGCGAATATAAAATAACAACCCTAGAAATCAAGAAACATCATAGACAAAGTTTAATCAAGAAGCAAGTTCAATCAAGAAACATGTATGAAGAAGTCAATATAAAACAACCACTCTAAAAATCAAGAAAAACACCATAGACAAAGTTTAATCAAGAAGCAAGTTCAATCAAGAAACACCAAAAATCATAAAACCCTAGAAATCAAGAAACGCCGCAAATATTGGGACCCATTGCAGAAGGTCGGTGGAATCGGATCCCCGTCGACGTCGGAGTCGGGTACTGGTTGGTCGTTAGGCGAAATCGGTTTTGCGACTATATAGGTATTGTTCAGTTATGTTAATTAACTTATTGTGAAATTTAATGAGTATTTATGATTTAATAATGGTGAAGATTGTTATTGCATTATATATTTTGATTTTTGAATTTAAATAGTTATTTAAAATTCGTATCATGGATTCATGTCTAAATTTAGTCACTCGTATGATTGTATAAATTGGGATAGAATGGTGTTTTACGATTTACGAAGATTTTGTGAATTTTGTTTGAAGATAGAGGTGGAAATCGATATTCTATCAAATACCACCAAGATTTCGTTTTTCTCAAACCCTAAAAATCCGATCATTTTCAAATCCATGGTGCCTAAACCCGTTTTTCACTTTTCCTAAAAAAAGGTTTTATGGCGAGAACCTATGCCCCGTGGTCCCCTTTTTGGAGACCCTACAGACCCTATAGCCCCATGAATCTGCACCAGAAAAGTCACCCTGTCTCCCCCGATCGGGAACTACTGGCAGGAGCATTTGCGGATGGGAGCTGACAACTAGGCCAAAGACCTAGTGGTTAAACCCGTTTTTCACTTTTCCTAAATGGTTTGAAATACCAAAATACCTAACAAATTTTTTTATCTCGAGTTAATTAGAGGGATCAAAAGTGTAACATAATGACAATCACAGTGACCAAAAGTTTATATTTTTGCACTTGATTTAAAAATGTTACTTAGAAAATGTTTAAATAAAGAAAAACTAGAATCGTACTCGCGCAATACAACGAGATACATCATGATTCTAAAAACAGTTAAAATGGTTAGAGATAAGGATTGAAAGTTAGGGTTGTTTGGCAGTTAATGAATGGTTTGGTACAAAATGATTAAGTGGTCATAATGATTAAGAGACTCTTATGATATAGTGCAAAATGAAATAATGTTGTTTTTTAATTTTTCAAAATGAAATCAGGACTCTTAATGGTTAAGGGAAGGTCAGGATACTAAATCATTCAGAGGGTTTTGGAACCATTAAGAGGTAGACATTTTTTTTGTCAAACATAATTTATCTCTTAACGATTCAGATGTTGCCTCTTAATGGAACCATTAAGAGGTAAACAAACAACCCATTAATAAATAACATTAAATGTAATACATAAAGCTTTAATAGTTGTTTTTAAGAGATTTTAAGTAATTAAAATTTAATAACGGTACATTAACCTTTAACAATTATTTTTAATAGTTTTTTATACGTGTTTTATAATATAATATAGAAGTTTAATAATAATGTAATTTATTTTAGATTTAATAATATAATGTTTTTTTTTAAATAAATATTAAATATTCTGTTAGATTTTATTAATTATATTTTAGATTTTTTATATTTAAAATTTGATTTTTATCCTTTATTTAATTATGTTGGGGAGTGATTTTAGGGGATTAAAATAGACAGTGATTTTAGGGGAGTTAAAGTGGTTAGAGATAACGATTGAAAGTTAATAAATAGTATTAAATATAGTATATAAAGTTTTAATGGTTGTTTTTAAAAGATTTTAAGTAATTAATATTAAATAACGATACACTATGCTATTAGGAGATAATTGAATAAATATTGAGGACATGTATAATCATGAACAACATGATCATGAAAAGATGGAAGTCATGCTTATATTCATAAATTTGATGATATAAACAATTATGTTAAGTTTACAATTATCATGTCTCAAATCTCTCGTAGTCTTTTTTTTTTTAACTACGAAAACTATCTCCAAAAATCACATACAAATACAAAACAAGCCAACAAATCATCATTTTAAGTATTTAATTACCAGTTAATTAAATCAAATATTGTATGTAACATAATTTCATCGTGGAATTTTTTAATTAAAATATAAATAGTTTAAATTTGCAAAACTTTGATTGTGATGTTCTTGATTTTATGTTGATTTATATTCGAATTTACATAAGTATGTTCTTGACGGTATAGATGTTAAAAACATTGAAGATAAAAGACCAATAAAAGAAAAATATAAATAAAAAAAGTTTAAAATAAAGAAAAATTATAAAATAATCGTTTTATCCTTGTAGTTAACAAAGAAAAGGATAGACGTTAGTATGAACAACAAAAATAGAAGCATTAAGAATTATCATGTAATAAATAAATAAAAAGTACCAAATTTATTAGTTTTAACATATCACACAGACCAAATTCACAATTTACTTCTAGTTTAAAAGACAACATCACAATCTAAGAGAATATAACTTGTTAGCAGCTTAATGATCTTAATAGAATTTATTGGACCAACTATACGTTAACTATTTGGTATTGGGTTAATGGTACCGAAAATGGCTCATTCCGTAAGCTTCTAGAGATAACTTTATGCAGAAAGCCATTTTTTTTTCTTCCAATCATGTCCTTCCCAATTAAAGAACATGTTCCTTCATCTATGAACAAATCCTCACAAACAAAAATCTTCACAATCTATACGAACACATTAATTCACACGACCAACTTTATTCATACAAGACACATGGACCGTTTACCAAACACTTACCCAGGTAAGTAGTTACCAGGTCGCATTACCTTACCAGATAGATATGGTAAGAACCAAGAATCTCACCCGGTAAGAGCTAAGACAAGGACCAAAAGTCTTACCCGGTAAGTGAGGGTGAAAACTCTTACCACGGTTAATGTTTATCGGAAAAATTGTTACATGCAATACCGTTTTGATAAACTAAAATCTTACCTTGTAAGTAAATGATAATATTGAATTTTACTGGTAAACGTTTAGCTGGATAATCTTTGATAAACCACCCTATAATTAAAAACCAACCAAATATCCCCTAAGTTTATTTATTATTAAAAAAAACTTATTCAAGATTATTATAAAATCATCTAAAACATGGTTTCCATGCTTGCAAGTTGCAAACCCTAACCCAAAAGAGCCACGAAGCCCAAAACAGTGGAAGCCAATTGAGGAATAGAAGCCGACCGGCGGTTACCGTCGTTACTCCGACGGCCAGAAGCTGGCGAATTCCGGTGAGAACCAGCTGCATACACAGGGATAACACCACCCCTACCACCACCGCTACCGCCACCGCCACCACCTCTACCGACGACAATCGAACCTGATTCCTCTTCTCCATTAATCGAAGATGCTCGAAGATGATCAATTGCGTAAATCAACAACAAAATCAAAATCAACATCACCTTCTTGTTCATCTGCATGATTCAAATTTGTTTGAAATTGAAAGGAAAAAAAGGAAGATTTATGGTTGATTAATTAGGAATCAGTAACTACCTGAAGAATATTGGGACCGACTGCAAAAAGTTTGTGATGAAGCTCGGTGGAATCGGATCCCCGTCGGCGTCGGTTACTGGTTGGTCGTTAGGTGAAATCGCTTTCTGTATCACGTATCGTTTATTGATATATATATATATATATATATAGGGGTTGTTTCATTTGCAACCCTTAAAAAGGTTGCAACCTTTACAACCCACATCTTAACCGTCGGATTCATGATCGGCGGTTACAATAGATATGGGGCCCAATATTTTTAATTAAAAAAAACAGAAAAATAAAAATAAAATAACCGTCGATCATGAATCCAACGGTTAAGATGTGGGTTGCAAGGGTTGCAACCTTTTTATGGGTTGCAAAATATCCTACCCCTATATATATATATATATATATTACTTAAAAATCAAAGTAAACGATAAATGACTACAATTCTTTAAAATTGGATTATAGTTAACTGATAAACATAATCAAATACATGATAATCATCTTATTTTAAACATAAATAATATAAAATATAATTAAGATAATCATTAAATTTTAATACTTAATTATTATTTTATAAAAAACATTACAATATTAAATCTAAAATAAAGTATATCATTATTAAATCTAATCTAATTATAATTATAATAAAAATTAAATTAAACAAATTTATAAAAAGTCATTATCGCTTTTTTAAAACCACAAAAAAACGAATTGTAAAATCGACAAAGATAGAAAATAAAACAAAACATTAAAATTGAGATGTATCATGTTAATTATTCAATCATGTTAATTAACTTGTAAAATTTAATCAATGTTTATAATTAATAGTAATAAATATTATTAATTGCATTTGATTTTGGATTTAAATACTTATTTAAAATTTGTATCCTATCTAAATTTAGTCACTCGTATGATTGTATAAATTGGGATTAAATGATATATTTTGGAGATATTTGTGAATTTTTACGATATATCTCATCCGAAGAATAAGGTGGAAATTGATAGATATATTGTAAGTTTAGTAATTTGTTTATTGGGAAATTAATTAAAATTGTCGTATTTCAATATCGTATTACCGAAATACCCTAAATCTCTTTTGTTTTGCCGAAATACCCTTTTTGGCCGAGATATAGGGCCGGGATGAGACCCATCCCGGGGTTATATAGCTTTGTGGGGCCGAATAGTGCAATCCCGGGGTTAAGGCCGGGATCAACACCAATGCCGGGGTAGAGGGCCGGGATGGGGGGTGTTTCCGGGGTGAGGATAAATTTTTTAACGTAATTAGTAAGATTTTATGATTTTAATATATATATATATATATATATATATATATATATATATATATATTTACATTTTATACCCCTAAAATTATTTAATTAGTTATTTTATACCCTTTATTTTTCTATTTTTCATTTTACACTTTCATCCTATTAACATATATAATCGTATATTAACTAAAATACGTTAAAAAAATACGTTTTAATTTTAACAAGTTACACCATCATAACCGTCTCTTCGATACCTTCAAAATGAGCCCAATATTGAATATTTTTTGATTTAATTATTTAATTATATATTACTTATGTAGTATATATAATAAAATAATTAAATCAAAAAATATTCAATATTTGACTCATTTCGAAAGTATCGAATAGACGGTTATAATGGTGTAAAAATTAAAACGTATTTTTTTTAACGTATTTTAGTTAATATACGATAATATGTGTTAATATAATGAAAGTGTAAAATGAAAAATAGAAAAGTAAAAGATATAAATTAAACTAACTAAATAATTTTAGAGGTATAAAATGTAAATATATATATATATATATATATATATATATATATATATTAAAATCATATAAAATCTTACTAATTTGTTATCCACTTGCCATCCCGGCCATAAATATTAAATTCAATTAAAAATTTATCCTCACCCCGGGATACCACTCCAATCCCGGCCCTAACCCCAGGATATCACTGTTGAGGCCTGCAAATTTTCATAACCCCGGGATGGGTCTCATCCCAGCCCTATATCCCGGCCAAAAAGGGTATTTCGGCAAAACTATCGAGATTTAGGGCATTTCGGTAATACGTGTTTGAAATACGGTCATTTTAATTAACTTCCCTTGTTTATTTTGTGTTTTTTAAATTATGAATAATGTGATTAGTTTTGAATTTTTAGTGATAAATAAAAAAATTATAATTACAAGACAGGTCTTGGGTTTGATAGTAGACCTCCTTGCTAGCCTTAGCTGTGAGCTAAATTATGGGTGCTTAAATTTCCGACCAACCCAACTCGAAAAAACGTAAAAAAAAACACTCAAACGAGGTAACTCGATACATAATCGATACAAATTTGTTCAAACCACATCTATTGGGTTGGAAACGGGTTGGACCCTGATAAGCACCGATTTGAGATGGTGAATCTCCTTAGAAGTTTTAGAAGGAAGAAGCCAAGACTTGGGGCAATTTTATGTTATTTCTCAAAACAAATGCATTACAATTATTTAAATATGCAGCTAACTCCTAATTGCAACATAAAAATAGGAAGGCAAATGGGAAACATGGACCTACACTAGTAGTGGAAAAATGCATGCTATCACTAATTCAAACCAACAACATGGATTTAATGCTTGGGGCTCAGTCAATTTCCACACGAGCCAGATAAGAGTGAGGGTTTAGTCCCTATAACGAGTTAGCAGCCTGGTATCGCGTTTGGGTTCGACACCTGTTGGTGTTGGGCTGGAAGAGTGGGTTGCATCCTCGGGTTCGGGCGTATCAGGCCCAAAGTAACCCGACCAACCCGTCAACCTGACCAAAACTTGTACGTTTTTTACTTTTTTTTACAATGATTTTAGACTTTTAACGACTCTTATTTCTATCAATTCTCAGGTCTTCCTATCTTAGCCGTAGTTTAGATCTGTCTACGAGACATTGCCAATTAAAATCGTATTAATCTAACCTTCAAGTCTTCAAAAATCTTCAGCATCGATAAAATTAAGAGGCAAAAGATATTGTTCTTCTACTTTTCTCTTCCCCTATTAGTCTTATTTTTATATTTCCATTTTGATTTATGTTTTTTTAAACGAAATCACTTAGTTAGATTGTAAAAAGATATATTAAAGTTTCAACCTGACCAACCTAACCCAACCCAACCCGCATGGTTTGGGTTGGGTTGAGATTTTTCAAACCGCAAACATTGGGTTGAGTTGTTTAAGTGTCTTAAACTCGGTCAACCCAACCCAACCCAACCCGTAAGCACCCTAAGCCAAATAATGTCCTCTTATATTGGTGTCTTTGAAGATAGGTTATGTGATTGATTAAAATTATAGGTATCAACTTTTTTTGCTCAAATTGTGGTTTACATATTTGTATAACTTTGGTAAATATTTAATAATATAAGTTTGTAAAGAATAATGAAAATTAACATTTCTGAATGGCTCGTATATAACACCCTAAAAATTAGAGTAATTTAAAATTCGGAAATTAGGCAATATGACATTTGTATTTGGTATAAGCCTCCCAAAAAAAAGGGGAAAAGTACTAAACTTTTACAAAAACATGAGAACGGATATGAAAATCAACAACAAACTAATCTAAACATGACTATCTAGATTACATCGATTATCAACCCAAAATAACCAAAAGATGGGACTTAAACAAATGCCCAACATCAAATACTAGTCATCTCAAAAATGCCTCTAAGGCCATGCTCGTCACTCACGACCTTGGCAACCCACCCCTAAGGGAACCTGTTATAC
Source organism: Arctium lappa (assembly GCA_023525745.1). Classification (NCBI taxonomy): domain Eukaryota; kingdom Viridiplantae; phylum Streptophyta; class Magnoliopsida; order Asterales; family Asteraceae; genus Arctium; species Arctium lappa. The sequence goes on along the minus strand of CM042056.1, from coordinate 9,776,972 downwards.
ATATCATTTGAGAAAAAGTGTTAGGCTCTTAACGCCTAATGAGAACATACAGTTTATAATTTCAAGAGATAAAAACAATTGTTTCGAAAGTAAATCTTTTCAAGAAGGTTTAGTTTACCATTGAAATCTTTGTCACATAAGGACCGTTCGGTCCGAAAATTCATCTTGCGATGACGGGGGATACCCGATTTACCAAGGATTGTGGCGGAACACAAAAGTAGGCCACAATCCGAGTTGTGAGCTAAATACTTGGAATCCATGGCCACGAACAACTTCGGTCCGTACTAAGATGTGAGGGAGGGCCCCCGAGGAAACCAAGTCATACTCGTTCACTTAACCGGTCTCAAAACCAAGTCATACTCGTTCACTTATGATCCATGGCTAGTAACCGGTCTCACATAACCGTACCAAAGGCCCCCGAGGGTCAAATGCATCCATAGCTACAAAAAGGGGAATAGACATCCCAATAATATAAGCCGACTCAATACCTAGGGATGCACTAGTAATAGTCTAGACTTGTCACAATTTCATTTGTGACCAACCATAGTTAGTCATATGGTTCCAATAACATTTTAAATCCCAAAATGTATTTCTAAGTTTAACTGCTGATAAGAATGAAAATCATAAAATGAGTTTATATACATTCTTTCAAGTAACTCATATAAAGGTGCAAGTAAAACATCATTTTACTTCAAATAAGATGGAACCCTTTGTTCTTGTTGAAAATGATTGGGAACCCTAAAATCTCTCAAAACTCAAGTTAGGTAAAAAAAATGTAGAAAACTTAAATCCAAAACCATGGAGATATATAGGAGTTCAAAATGTAAGTTTTGACATGTATAAAGTTTAGAAAATGGTAGTAGGAACTCACCAAGTAGGTTTTAGAAGAAAACCCAAAACCTAGATTTCAACCCCTTGGAGAAGATGAAGATGGAGATGAAGCTTCAAATACCGAATCCTTAGATGGTGCACTTACACTAGCAATAAATGGTGTGGAAGATGGTTGGAACAAACCCTAGATGGAGTAAATGAAGAGGGAGGGTTTTTTAGAGAGAAATTTGGGAGATAGAAATGAGAAGTAAATGAATTTTGGGGAAAAAACTCATTTAACCCGTTCAGGGCCTCCGCGCGGTTCATGGAGCGGGCAGAGCCGCGCAGTGACTCGCGCCGAACACTGGAACCGCGAACAAACAGACCCCTGCGCGGGTCATGGCGCGGGCCAAGCCGCGCGGCCACTCGTATTTTGAATATTGACCCATGATATTTCAATAGATTATACTGATGAGTACGTTAAAATAGGAAGAAAAAAAAACAGTTTCAGGAAGTTTGAAGTGTTTTTGTCACATTACTTTGGAGGTGTTCGCAAGTCACTACAATCGAGAACCTAATGCTAATGAGGCTACTCCAAATTGGTGAGTGTGAGAGCATCTATAACGGCTATGCTAAAATAGAGAAAGAATGGATTTTAACAACTTTTTTTCTCCAACAACTATATATCTTGTATGGTAAAATAAAAGTGACGAGTGAGGTTGTAAAAATCTCTACATTTAGAGAAATCTCTAAAAATTTATAGATGAGAGAGAAATAATGTATTAATATTTTTCCACCAATAAAAAATTTCTAATTTAATGTGTAAGAAAGAGAAACAATATATTATTAAATGTGTTGATTATTTTATTAATAAAGTTAATGTTAAGATTGCTAAAATAGAATACCTATTAGAGATAAATGTAATATTTCTTTGAGAAACTTTTTCTACTCTATTATAAAAAAAGAGTAAATTATGGATTTGGTCCTCGTGGTTTGTCGATTTTTACGGAATTCGTCCCTAAATTTTAAGGGTGTTCAAAAAAACCGTTGGACCGTTCAAACCGGTCGAACCAAGTCAAACCGAAGCGTTTTTGGCGGTCTGGCGGTCTGGTCTGGTCTGAAAAATAGCCAAACTGGGCGGTCCGGTCTGGTTTGCGGTTTGGAGGTTTTGTCCAAACCGACCGCTTTTATTTTTTTATATACATCTTTATATCTTTTATTGTTTAGCCCAAATATCCAATTAATCTTTAGACTTAAATATATACACAAAAAGGCCCAAATATAATTTTAAATCGCTGTGGATTTTATTTACACTTTGCATGTTACTTTTTTTTGTGTTTTGTCTTGGGATATTTTGTTAACTTTTATGGACTTTGTTAACATTATTGTAGACTTTTATTTATTTCAAATGAACCCAAGCTAATGAATCTTTAAAGTTTAAATTTTTATATGTTTTTTATGTTTAAACTTTAAAGTCCACTAAATGGCTCAAACCGCCTAAACCGGTCGACCAAACCGCCTAAACCGCGGTCCGATTTGACCGGTCTGGGCACTTGATGTCAAACCGCTCGGTTTGAAACATCAACAAACCGCCACTAGCGGTTTGGTTTGTGGTTTGAGGAGTTAAACCGCCCAAACCGGACCGCGAACACCCCTACTAAATTTAATTAATTATGGATTTGGTGTCAGTGGTATTACCTTTCTGTTGGATTTGGTCCCAGTGGTATTACCTTTCTGTTGGATTTGGTCTATAAACCAAACAGGTCATCTAACAAATCTGTTAACTCCGAAGGCCTTTCCGTCTTTTTATTTTTTTAACCATTTTAACATTATCTTTTAATTACCTTTTTGCCTTTTTGTGTTTTGTCCCTTTGTATATAAATTATATTATAATTAGTTTTTAATATTAAATTATATTTGATAATATTATATATATATATATATATATATATATATATATATATATCTAGAGGGAGGATCATGCAAGAAATAAACTAATTTGCGAGAAAGCGAGAAGGAATATGGGTCACATAATACATTAATTAAAAAATATTATAAATAAGAAAAGAAAAAAAATTAAAAATTAGGATGATTATAATTTTAAATCGGATAAATCTTTAAAAATCTCGTAATATCTTTTAGATTTATTTATTTTTAATTTTAATTTATTTATAATTTTTTATCAAGTTTTGTATCATTTTTTTTAAGATACATTTTTGATAAATAAAATTCATAAGTTTCATCAATATCACATGTGATATATACAATTAATCCATTATTGTTTCCCTTTTTGTTTATTTTTTGGATATACGTTTACGTTTTAAATAACATGTGATTATATTCGTTTAACATATGATCTATATTATGTATCATATATGATCTACTATATGAATTTTTATGCATATTACATATCATATGATCACATGTGATAATTGTAGATATTTTAGTTAATCATATATGATTACATATATTTATATTTATTGATCTTTTGGTGATGTAAATGTTATCACATGTGATTATGAATGATAATTGTAGTTATTTTAGTTAATCATATATGATTACGTATATTTATATTTATTGATCTTTTGGTGATGCAAATGTTATCACATGTGATTATGCATGATAATTGTAGATATTTTAGTTTATCATATATGATTACATATATTTATATCTATATTAACATATATGATATATACAAAAATTCACATAGTGGATTATATGTGATACATAATAAATCATATGTTAAATGAAGTTAATCAAATGTGATTCAAAAAATAAAGAAAATAGTGAAAAATATATTGAATTAATTATAGATATCACATGTGGTATTTTACGAAAATTATGATTTTTTTTTATCAAAAATGTATCTAGAAAAAAAAATATAAAATTTGATGAAAAAAATTAATTAATTTATTAAAATTAAAAATAAATAAATTTAAAAGATATAATTAAATTTTTAAGGATTTATTCAATTCAAAATGATAATTATCCTAATTTCTAAATGATAATTATCTTAATTTCTAAAAATAATTTTATTTTTTATTTAGGGTATTTTTTTAATTAATGGATTATGTGGCTCATATTCCTTCTCGTCTTCTCGCAAATTGACTACCTTCTCGTTTGAACCTGCCCCTACATATCTAACATATATATAGGTCAAGAATAATTTACAACCCATGTAAATCTTACAATTCATGTAACCAACATCTTAACCGTTGGATCCATGATAAACGGTTATTTTGTTTTTATTTTTTAATTGAAAATATTGGACCCACGTGTATTGTAACCGTCGATAATTAATCCAACGGTTAAGAAGTGGGTTGCATATGTTGTAAGATTTTCATGGGTTGCAAATTAAACTACCCCATATATATATATATATATATGTATATATATATATGTATATATATATATGTATATATATATGTATATATATATGTATATATATATATGTATGTATTGGAGCAAAACGTGTATTTCTTGGACACGCAAACCGGCCCACACAGGCTGCCAATTCCCAATGTGAGGGGCATACCTAACTCACTCAGCGGCAAGGCGATTGCGAGGGGGGCTGGGATCAAACCCAAGACCAACGACCTATTGGAGCAAACATCTCCTCGCCCCTTAACCAACTGAGCTACACGCCATTGGCTATATGTATGTATGTATACACCGAGATGTACAGGGCACCCCCATCACAACACCTTCGGCGTTCTCCATTACCTCCGGCCACCATCCTCCCCCCACCCAGATCACCTTCTTTCGCTTTTGTCGTGGTGGTGGTGGGTTACGATGGTGGTGGGTTCACGGTGGTATGAAGGACATGTGATATATATATATATATATATATATATATATATATATATAAAAGTGAAGAATGAAGGTGACGATAGGTCATGGCCGTGGACGAAGGTGGTCGGTGGTGGTCGTGAAATGGGGTGGTGAAGGAAAGTTCATGGTGGTGGTGGGTTAACATGGAGAGGACCTGTAAATTGTAATATATATATATATATATATATATATATATATATACTAGTTGGGTACCCGCGCAATGCAGCGGGAGTCATATATGTAAACGGTTTTGATGCTTCGGTAGTTTTATTTGAGGAGATTTTAACGATGATAGGATTTACGTTTAGGGGTTGTTTACCAAATTCTTACTGCTCAAGCACTTACCGGCAAAAGATTCACCTTCATTTACCTTATCGTGTAATATCCTTCGCTATGAAAATGGATTGTTGGTAAGCATCTTAAACCCGGTAAGCGATTACCGGGTAAGAGTCATTTCCCACACTTACCGGGTAAGACTCTCGATCCTTGAGTAAACGGCTTCTAAGCAAGCAATCAATGTTAACTTTGTAAATATCTCGAAAGCATATATTTTAAATACCATTTGAGTCCCAATGATTTTAAAAACACATCAGCTCCTCAACCTCAAGTCCACCATTGACCACCACATGAAATTTGTATTCAATTATGAAAATTGGTTCTATTATATTTAACTTTTGAAGAAAAAAACCCATACTTGCTTCACAATTTACAATATGAAAAAACCCATAGTTGCTTCAAATTTTACAGAAGAGGAAGGGTTATATCATCAATGGTTAGTGCATAAAAAAGGACAACAACCACCATATGGAACCCAACCAGAAACTAATATATTTAGGAGAATTGAGACCAAGGCCAGCACCAAAAAACATCTATTCCAATTGACCAAAAGGGAAGTAACAACTGTCCAAAATTGATCAAATAGATACCACAAGATAGAGACGAAAATGCATAGCCTACACCTCTAATCAAACTCTTGTACAAAATTGATCAAAGCTCCATGTTCATCTTATCAGAAACTGGACGGTCAGAATGAATCACGAAGAACAACAACAATCTTAAAATTCCAAAGCTTCTGAAGCTAAAAGTGACTATTAAACAGCACGGTCAGAATGAATCACAAAGAATAGCAACAATTTTAAAACTCCACAACTTCTAAAGCATCCAATAAAATTTGACCAAGCACATCCATCCAAGAGCAGAAACAAACAATTTTATATGAGTTTGGGAACTAATAAAAGGCAAACACTTATTAGGTAACAGTTTTGTGAAGGTTATCGGTTATGTCTTTCATAAAGAGGAAAGAATTATTATTCCTACTATCCCCTTAAAAAGATAGTTTTGATCTGATTTTCGATCATTGAACTCGTTAAATATCTGAAAATAACAAACCAAATTTAGACCTTCACAACTAATAAAAAGAAAAACACAAGAAAATTTAATAAATTGAGAATCAAATCAGTCAAATTTTGTCTTTCAAACACAAACACTAAAGTGGATATCTGATGACAATACGAAGATGGTTAATAATCAAGGACATCCCAGCATGAGTCTATTCACATTAAAACATTTTTATTGAACGTAAATCTGCAAAGAGTGATTGTATCTCTTTTTACATTGAACGTAAAACTTAATAAAATATAGAAACTTACCCTAAACATCGCTTTCATGGAGATCCAACATACAAATGATAATTGCATATATAAACAAGGTAATATTTCATTCATCGTGATCTCGTACATCTTGGTAGATAATAAATTATATGTGCCAAATTTGGTATCTTTGCATCTTCCAAATTCGGTCAACTAAGTTGACATTAAAAAGACCTGACATGGGTAAAATTTGTAGTTAAAATCCTTATACATCAATGTAATTCTTATGCAAAATATATAACAATCCTGCAAATATCTCTGTACTACTTGTACATCAATGTAGGCAAATGGATTGTAGCATTGTGGGCAATACCTATGATGCAGTTTCCGATTTCTTTGGGACAAAGCAGGCTACAACCACACAGGCATGGTCTCCTTCAAAGGATTCAAAGATGACCTGCTCCATAGGCTTAAACTGCTTCACCTCTTCAAAAGAGAATAAACACACAAAATCCCAAAAATGCAAAGTTCATACAGAAGCTTACCTTAAATCGCGAATGAACCACTGAGAATAAAGTTTAGACAATAAATTGAAGAACCCTATCAACATATTAAGGCATGAACCAACATATAAATAATTTTGAGTGAATAAAATGAGACAAATACAAACTTAAGCAAATATAGAAACCATTAGGATCGAATTGATAAAAACAATCGCATACCCTGCTTTCTCTTGTTTGAAACCATTAGAATAAATAAAGAAAAAACAAAAACAGAACAGACCCTATTAGGGTTTAAATTGATACAATAAATATGAAGAAGAAACCATTAGGGTCGAAACCCATTGTTTGGTCAATAGATAAAATCAGAAGCATTGAGAAGGGTTTAAAGTCAATAGATACGACCACCATAAATAAATAAACCACAATCAGAAGCATTGAGAAGGTTGAAGGAAAAGTAAGCAGAAACCATAAAGAACCTTACCTTGAATCGATGATGAACCATCGAGATCGATTGAAGGCATCAATACAAGCAGGAGATCGATAACCAGTCTTCAGATTTTTCAGATTTATCAGGGATTTGAATTTATCAGGGAGTTGGAGAGGGAATCGTCGTTCTCGGGACATGGATCGATAGGGAGTGAATATGGATGAATTGTCGGTCTTGGGAGAGGGAATCGTCGTTCTCGGGAGCATGAATCGCCGGTCTTGGGAGAGGAGAGTGAACAGGGATACCCAATACCCAAATAAATTGTTGACCTGTAATTAAAAGGGTTAAGATTCCATGCATTAAAAAGCAGTACTATACGTTAAAAAAGTAGTATTTAAGACTTTAAGACTTTATGCTTTAAAAAGTAGTACCATAGGTTTTATGATTTGTATTTAAGACTTTAAGACTTTTGTGAAATTTGCTTTATAAAGTAGTATAGATAAATTGGTACGGACGAACTTAGGTGGGGGAATGGAGGATGGAGTTTTCAATCGGAGTTGTGAGGAGATCGGTAAGAGGGAGGAGGTCGATGGCAAAGGGTGGTCTACCGGAGCTCTTCGCATCTTTCACCGGCGATACACACACATATATATAATGTATGTATATGTATTTATACTATATTTTGTTTTTTTAATTTCATAATGTAATAAAAAGAAAAATATATATATAAATGACACATTGTAACAGGTGCATTTAAAAACATGAAAAGACAAATTAATTGGTCCATTTGAAAAAATAAAAAATAATATTAAAAAGCTGAAAGGACATTAATGCCCTTGAGTTTAACAGTCATCTTGACATCCGTTTGGTTTATGGACAAAATACAACAGAAAGTGCATACCACTGGTACCAAATCTATTAATATAATTAATGAAGTTTAGGGACGAATTCCGTAAAAATCAACAAACCATGAGGACCAAATCCGTAATTTACTCTAAAAAAAACTATACCATAGTTTTTAGAGATGATCACATTGGATGGGTTACATTTCTTGCATTAGAAGTGAATTTTTTTTGCCCAGTGACTTGAGAGGGGACAAACAATAGTTTTAGCAAATCATAAGCTATTTTTTAAAATTTCTGTTATATTTGGATACGATATGCATAATTTGGTCAAACAGGATTTAGTAACTATATTAAAAGCATCTCCAACAGTTTCCCTAAAAAAAAATTTAAAATAGAGAATCAAAAATCAAAATCTTCAAAAAAATTTACATTCATCTCCAATAGCTTCTCCATTTTGGAGATAAATCATTGATTATAATATTAAAATATTTTATATATTTAATAAAATATTATTTCTCTCACCTAAACATTTCATTTCAAAGTTTTTTTATTAGTGAGATATAATAAAAAATAGTTTCTCTTTATTGGTAATCATTTTTGGGTTTATCTCAATATTTGGAGAAAAACTCCTTATTTCTCCTACTTTCTCCATTTTGGAGATATTTTGGGGGAAGTTGTTGGAGCAAAATTATAGCTTAAAATTCTTCATATTCTCCATTTTGGAGAAACTGTTGGAGATGCTCTAACGTGCTTAGACGTATCTCATTTATTTATTACCTTTAATGAACATATTATTTATTTAGCTAATTATATTATGAAAGGAAAAGGGAAGGAAATTAGTTACTCTTATTCAAACTATCTATAACCCACTTGATTTGAAAAAAATATTATTTGCAATAAAACCAAAGGCATGCAAAAAAGATATAGAACATCTGCTTTAGATTATTGTAATCAAAGTTTGTAATTCAATATCTGAAAAGAAAAAAAACTTAAAATATGTAATTGTAGCAACACCTGAACATTTTTATAGAAATAAAATATGGCATGATATAATGAGTTTGTGCATCATTATGTATAATAAGATCACAAAAGATAAACATGATGTTAGGGCAATAAGTGAAGGACACGTCGAAGTGCCAATTCCAGAAGGTGAAATGATGGTTGATAAAAATGTTCGATTTCAATAATCTTTTGTCTGACAAAAAAAATCAAGAATAAGAACATCACATTGAACTTCAAAATCAATAATTGAACATTTATGAATGAGTATACTAAGTACTAGCTTAGGGGTTGTTTGACAGTTGCTAAATGGTTTGGTGCAGAATGATTAAGTGATCAGAATGGTTAAGAGGCAGTTATGATATATTGCAAAATAAAATATGGTTGTTTGATAATTGTTCATAATGAAATCAAAGCTCTGAATGGTTAAGGAGACCCAAGATACAAAATCATTAAGAGATTTTTAGAACCATTAAGAGACAAACTTTTTTTTTGCCAAACAAGATTCACTTCTTAACGATTCAGAGGTTGCCTCTTAATAGAATCATTAAGAGGTAAACGAACAACCCCTTAGTGTAACGCCCCGAATTTTAGACCTCTTTGTAAAATAATTACTTTAAGTTTTGTTTAAGAGTTCTCTTTTATGGTATTTGAATCTGGGTGATATCGGGTCGAATCGTCGGATTTCAGAGTTGGAAGGGGCTCGGCGACTGTGCCCGCGATAGTGACATTGTCACTATCGCATGGGCATTATCGCGAGGGGGTTTGAGGCCACGGTACATATGGCGCGATTGTGACCGGTAATAGTGTCATGGTCACAATCGCAATGTCAAGGTCGCGAGAGGGGGGAAGTCTCGGTACAGTTGCCGCGACTGTGCCCGCGATTGTGCCAAGGGCACTATCGCGCGCGGTGTCCAGACGACCAAACTCTCATTTAATGCCATTTTTAGGGTTTAGTTCATTAATTGAAGTTGCAGCTTCTTGAGGACGTTTTCACACACCAAATGTGCGATTTTCACACACACTCTACCCTTTTCCTCTTCATTTATTGCTAGGTGGGTAAATCATTAATGGTTAATGATCTTTAGGGTTTTGGAGTTCTTAGGAGTTACTCTTCCAAGATTAAAGGGTGGAAGTCTCAATCCCATCCGTTCCTCACTTCTAGGGTTTGTTCAGTTGTCACCGAAGTAAGTTTTCTTACTCATAATCATTCACTCATGCTCCATTACTTGTTTATTTGTGCGTTATGTGGTATTGGATGTTAACCCAAAAATCTAGGGTTTTGGTATGTATTGAAGTAAATAATTGTGAAGTGAGTGTGAGGGTCCAAATATCTTGTGAGGATTCATTCAAGTAAATTAATGGGTGAAATATGGAATAGAATAAATGGTTACACTTCTAAAGGTTACTATCAAGGGCATAGATTCTTATCAGCAGTTGGAGTCAAACTATTATTGGGAACTGTTATGTGGCTAAAGGAGTTTTAGTTTATTACGAGAAATATGTATCGAGCATGATTATGTTATTTGTCAAGTATATGCTTGCATGAAAGTTGTTATCCTATTTGCTCATGATTTATATGGGAAGTCTTATGTCTATTTCTTTGTGCACGAGGATTTAGTTGGTATGCATGTCTATTGCATGGTCATTGTCGTTGGGCATTTTGAGTGGACAATAGGGGGCGCGAGTCCCTTAGTTGTACACTCGGCTAGATTGGATAGGCACCCTTGCCTGTAAGACCTTGAGGTGTAGCCGACGGGGTAAGCACTAGAGGCAGAGAGGGTTTGAGGATTGTGATGTCCGGCGTGGCATGGGAACTAGAACCGGGCTGGACGGTGAAATCCAATCTAGATCGCGGGTTACCCGCTTTATATGGAAGATATTTGTGTATCATTTGTACAGGATTTATCAATGTCCCTATTGGGAGGTTTGGCTTTGACCTCCATGCATTGGGAGCCGGTAACATTTATTTATTTTACTTGTTTGCATTATAATTGGTATTGGTATCACAACCAATAGACTTCGTTCTAATACTTGTGTTCATGTTTAAATGGTTCACATGTTTCGTTAGTGGCGCGAGTAGGATGTCTTGATCAGTCGGGATCGTGCCTAGGATTCCTCCTTGGACCGGGCATTTTTGGGATTTGAGAAAGAGCGCTTTTGAAGTCATAGTGACACCCAATTTAATCTAGTTGTTAATTGTTCTAGATTGAATAGGTTGTCATGTAAATGTCTTATTTATTCCGCTACTTCATTATAGAACTACCCCGTCTACTTTGGGTTTTAGTTGACACGTTTTCAGGTTTTGGATTCGCCTTATTTTTAGGCGTTATATTGCAGAAATTTTAAGTTTTATTTTACTCGGAATTCTAGGGTGTTACACTTAGAGAACTAGTTTTTTAATATGTGTAATTTTTAAGAATTGAATAAACATAATATTTATTTTTTGTAACATAAACTATTGAGTAAATAACACCGTTGGTCCATGTGGTTTGCTCAAAATTTGAAGATGGTCCCTATTTTGAAATAAGTACATCACGGGTCCTTGTGGTTTGCATTTTGTTGCACCAAAACATATTTGTTGTCTTCTTCCCAACCCTCACCGTTGATACTTGTCGATCGTTCACCTCCCCACAGTCGATGACTTACCAACGAACACCATCCACAACTGTTGTTGCTGGGTTTTTCTCTTCTTTTTTCCCCTTCTTATTAATTTCCCTTCGTTTTCCTTCGCCTCCCGCCACTGTGACCTCCGAACTGGCACCACAACTCGTAACCACCATTGTGACCTTGATACTGGCACCATAACTAGTAACCACTGTTGCTACCAACCACCACCTAGGTTTTTTCACTCCTCTACCATCGTAAACACCATCTATCACCAGTCACCGTATCATTTTCTACAGCTACCACTTCGTTTCCCTCTATTTTTTTTTTCATTCCATCACTTTGTTTTCCCCTAAGTTAGTGTCCTCCATCACTGTCCAAAAAATGGAGCATCATCGATCACCATTTTGATTCCATCACAATGATGGAGCATCATCCATCACCATTTTCATATACACCCACTTATCCATTTTCTTCTTCCCCACGGGTTCAAGGGTGTGGTAGAGTCAAAGGTGGGTAAAAAGTTAGATAGGTGGACACTTGTCAATATTTAAATGGGGTTCAAAAAAAAGTTTTCTAATCAATAGATAAATTGACAAAATTACCCTTGAGTTAACAGATTGAATTTAACGGTGTTAGTGGTAGGGACCTAGAGTACAACGAAATGCAAACCACAAGGACCTTTGGTTTACTTATTTCAAAATAGGGGTCATATCCAAATTCTGAGCAAACCACAGGACCAACGGTGTATTTTACTCAAAATTATTATTTCAAATCAAGTAATATTTCAAAATCCTCATACTATCATGTTTTAGATCTGGTTATCTTATTCGAACAACGAACAATATGTTTATATTATAAAGTTCCAAACTGTTGGGTATAAATTTAAATATGTTTATATTAGACTATTCATTGGGTTTATAAATTTAAACCTACACTAGTTATCAAAATGGAGAAGAGCCCAAGGTAGAGGTTGACATTGGGCTTTACTTCTTTATTGAGTGACACACTAAATATTTAATGGTCAAAAGATGGGTTGTTAAAATCAGACAGAGTAGAAAGCGAGCTCCATGTGACTATGGTTGCACAAAACCCGCCTTTGTCTCTGTTGTTTTATCACAGGACAATGTCTAAAGCGAGTCACATGTGCGTAAACCCAAGCCAAACCCGCATTCATCCTTGACAGTTTTCTGACAGTTAATTTCGGTTGGTTGAGCAAATGTATATAAACCTTGTTTTTCCCTTTATTTTAATATACGAAATTATGCAAAATTCTCTCCATTTTTCTCTCATTTTTCACTTGCTATCCAAGAACGCATTATCAATTCGATGGGACTGAATTGATGTGTATCAATTCGATCAGATAGTTGTATCCTCTAGATGACGTCCGAAATCGAGCACGATTAGGGACGAAATTTCGTCTTAGGATACTGCATCGGCAATCCTCTGTCCATCATATCCTTGTTCAATCCGAGTTTATCATCGAAAAGGTACATAGTTTATTATTCTACTCATTTTCTGTAAGTCATTATATATAATTTTCTGTTTATTTGTGTTATCGTAAAGATTGGTTCTATCACAAACAAAAAATGTTTTTGACCATTTCGGATGATAAATACATGTACTGAAACTATTAGTTGTTTTGACAAGATTTTAATATTTTTAGTAAAAATCCGGTTTGAGTCTCAATGATCAAACAAATATGAAAACAAGTGATAAATGAATTACTTGAAATGTAAGTGCGTAAAATCAATAACAAGTTTCAGTTGGTGACGTGAAAACCCCTAAAAACAAAAAAAGAATTGTGGAAGACTTCGAGTCACCGAGCCACAGGATGAATGAATATGGGTGGTGTCTTTACCGATTACAAAGTTTATGCTTTTGCTTTTACACAGTTAGAGTTGAAGTTAAGTAAAATAAAACATGTGCAAATAAAATTGTTAATGACAGATGATTAGTTTGCTTGAGATTTCTTGTGTGTCTGAGACGACGTCCCCCGATTCTTGCTGTGCTCTCCCATCCATAATCTTCATAACGTTTGTTGGTGAGCTCCGAGTTTATTGGGGGCATGTAGATTGAACTTGGTCGAGGTCTCTAAACAACTGCTTCCTCTTGGGCTTTAGCAACGACTATTCCATGGGGCCTTACAAGGCTCACACTTGAACTTGATGATGGGCTTCGAGTTGTTTGCAGTCGGGAGGTAGGCTACGTTCGGGCCCAAGAGTACTTTGTAACATAACGGTTTTAGCCCCTAATATTACTCTATTACACTAGGCATATACCCGCGCGATGCAGCGGAATGCAAGTAAAGAACGAACAATTAATGCTATTTTCTTATATACATTTCATCAATAATCAACCATGACCTAAAAATCACAACTTATGAAACATAAACCCATAAAGATATTCAATAATTAGTTTATATTACAATTATTGACAAAAAAAATTATAATTATATTATTTATAATAAGAATGAAACGTATTTTTAACGTGCTAACGGTGGAAAAAAAATAAAAACATATGGACAGAAAAACAAATTATTTCGTAGATATTCATGATATTTAATAGTACGGTTAAATTAAAAAATATTCAATATTGGGCTCGTTTTGAAGATATTGAGGAGACGCTTATAATGATATAATTTGTAGAAAAATGAACGTATTTTTTCATTTCATTTTTGTTAATATATAATTATTTGTGTTAATATGATAATGGTGTAAAATGAAAAATGAAAAAAATAAGGGATATAAAATAAATTAAATAAGTAATTATAAAGGTGATAAATGTAACATTGTAAGAGTGGTAAATGTAATTGTACAAAAGTTTGTACAATAACCGTTTTAGTTTTTTCATTATATAGTATAAATTCTTATATTTAATAGTACGGTTAAATTAAAAAATATTCAATATTGGGCTCGTTTTGAAGGTATTGACGAGACGATTATAATTGTATAATTTATAAAAAATGAACGTATTTTTTCATTGCATTTTTGTTCATATACGATTATTTGTGTTAATATGATAACAGTGTAAAATAAAAAATGAAAAAGTAAGGGATATAAAGTAAATTAAATAAGTAATTGTAAGGGTGGTAAATGTTATTGTACAAAAGATTAAGGGTGGTAAATGTTATTGTACAAAAGATTGTACAATAACCGTATAACCGTTTTAGAATTTTCATTATATAGCTAGGCATATACCCGCACAATGCAGCGTAATGTAAGTAAACAACGAACAATTAATGCTACTTTCTTATAGATATGTCATCAACAATCAATCATAACCTAAGAATCACAATTTATAAAACCCTAAACCTATAAAGATATTCAATAATTAATTTATATTACAATTATTGACGAAAAAAATTATAATGATATAATTTATAATAAGAATGAAACATATTTTACGATTATGTATTTTTAATGTACTAATGGTGGAAAAATAAATAAAACGTATGGATAGAAAACAAATTAATTTGTAAATATTAATGATATTTAATAGTACGATTAAATTAAAAAATATTCAATATTGGGCTCGTTTTGAAGGTCAGACGAGACGATTATAATGGTATAATTTGTAGAAAAATGAACGTATTTTTCATCGCATTTTTGTTCATATACGATTATTTGTGTTAATATGATAATGATGTAAAATGAAAAATGAAAAAGTAAGGATATAAAGTAAATTAAATAACTAATTGTAAGGATGGTAAATGTAACATTGTAAGGGTGGTAAATGTTATTGTACAAAAGATTGTACAATAACCGTTTTAGTAGTATAGATAATTCGTATATATTCTGATATTTAATAGTATGGTTAAATTAAAAAATATTCAATATTGGGCTCGTTTTGAAGGTATTGACGAGACGATTATAATGGTATAACTTGTAAAAAAAGGAACGTATTTTTTCATTACATTTTTGTTCATATACGATTATTTGTGTTAATATGATAACGGTGTAAAATGTAAAATGAAAAAGTAAAGGATATAAAATAAATTAAATAAGTAATTGTAAGAGTGGTAAATGTAACATTATAAGGGTAGTAAATGTTATTGTATAAAAGATTAAGAGTGATAAATATAATTGTACAATAATTTGTACAATAACCATATAACCGTTTTAAAATTTTCATTATATAGTATAGATAAATTATAATATTGTTTATATACTTAAATATAATAGTAACAATGCTTATTTAAATTAACAGTTTTTTTGTTGTGTATAGTCTTGTATGGACAATAATAAATAATATGTCGACTTTATGTATCTAATTCATGATGATTTCATAATTTTATTTTAACCATGCTACTAAAACTTCGAAAATTTCCACTCAAATAAATTACATAAATCGTTTTTTGTGATTTGTTGAAATCCTGAGAATTATCACTCAAGTTTCATTAAGGATGCATTTGGTACACTGAACATAACAGGAATCACTGTCCTCGTATGGCAGGACTGTTAGATGGAACAGACAGGAACAAAAGTGGAACAAACCTGTTTCACCCATACCCCATGGAACAAGTTGGAACAAGGTAAAACAGACTTATGTTTTACTAATATAACCTCAAAATAAAATCCAATTCTTTTCTAAAACATTAAATATTTTTTTTATATTTTATTTATTCTTTAAATTTTATTCATTCTATTTAATGTTTTTTAAAATTTCATTTTATTGTCCTCAAATATTATTTTTATATAGTTACTATGTTTTAATTAATTTATTTAAATTATTAAACATTAATGGTAAAAAAAATATAGAAAATGTTAAAAAAATTAGAAACTATATAAACCTTTTATTTTGGTGTCACTTTAATCTATCTTGAAAATAAAATTTCTAATAATATATTTTGTTATAAAAAATAATTATTTCGTTATAATTTAATAAATTACATAATTAATCAAGATATATATATATATATAATATATAAACATCTTATTAGGGATAAATTAATCATGTTATCTATTTTGTTCTGTCCAGTTCTATTTTACTAAACGTTGAACAATTGTTCTGTCATATTTTGTTCTGTCATGTTCTATTCTGTTTGCATACCAAACACAGCCTAAAAACATAGAAATCAATAATGTAATAGATTGTAACTAAAAAATTCCATAAAGAAAAGTATTTTAAAATTTTGGTTGCTAGAGGTGGTGAATTAATTGCAAGCACGTGAGACATACAAGCACCCTCTTCGTAAGGACATAAAGAGACAACTTATTTTTAGAAATAAATTCGAAAATTATAAAAAATAATGTTTTCAAATTTATATCGAATATATTGTTTAGTAACTTATATTAAATTAAACCACAAGGGTTGTGACGTAGTGGTTAAGGTCCTGGAGGATGTGGTGAAATATCTCATCTGTTTAAAGTTTGAATCCAGACGTACACAACAATTGTGACCACTGAATTTATAGGTACTAATTTCTTATGGTCATAATTTACCAGGATTAGTCTGGGCATAGTCTAAAACAAAACTTTATATTAAATTAATCAAGTATAAGAGCATTTTCAACACATTGCAAAATACTAAATTTGGTAATGGAATTTCAACCACATTTCAAAACAACGCACATTTCATATTTGGTGTTTTATTATTTCCTCCGCATAAATTTTAGTGGCCCACTATTTATTCATTCTGGTTTTACTTTTATATGTTTTTCCAATTTTATATTTATTTTGCAACACAATTAATATATTTTTTTTGAAAGGCAATTTATAACCAAAACCAAAAACCAAAGTACAAATGACATAAGAAGGTCACCAAGACCAAACTCACACACACCAACTAAATAAAAAGATACAAACCCAAAATTACACCAAGTAAAACACTAATTTTCCTTCTCCACTTAGAGCTCGACCCCACCTCCGCTACAGCCCCTGTTCGACCAAACGAGCAACCCTTGTTCAACCAAAGGTGCAGCCCGATTAACTTGGGCAGCAGCCTATCTGACCATTGACTAGCCTCTGGATCTTGAGCGGCTGTACAGTCAAAGACGAACGCCTACTCGGCAGAACAACCTGCACTCTTCTGTGTTCGGGGTCTCAACCATAACCTCGATATCGACTCGATCCTCTCTCGAACAGCATCCGCTATCTCCCCTTTCACTGCGTTACCGCCTATTCCGCCTTGATTTTTTACCGTTTTTACATCACCGATTCGGGCGTTGCTATCCAAGTAGACCATTCCAGTTTTTGACCACGATGCCGCCTTGAAATCCATTCGAAACTTTTCCGTTGGAATTCGAACAACAAATCCGCTAATCGTCTTTTATCGCCTCTAAATATGACACGGTTCCGGTGTTCCCAAATTAAATATAACACGCACCAAACCATTTCTTTCCAAAGCAAAGTTGTGTCATTGCTTTCCACCAATCCGTTGAATGATCCGGTCGTTCCGTTGTGCTTTTTCCACCACCTTGCTACTCCTTCCCAAATCTTCACAGCCTCTTCACATTCGACCAAGGCATGATTTACCGTCTCGACCGTTTTCTGACATCTCGGACAGAGTATTGACGTTATATCTAGTCCCATACAATTAATATTATATGTGAAAATTTATAAATATTATATTTAAAATGTGATTTAATAATAATGGAATATATTATATATACTATATTATAAAATACGGATAAAAAACTCTTAAATACAAATTATTAGGCACAAGGTACCATCATTTTATGCATGACTTTAAAAATCTCTTAATTTACAAGTATCAAAGCACAAGATACATATTACTACTGCAGACTTTTAACACCTACCAATTTGGTATGTGCAGGATCTTTCTTTTATGCAGACATTTTCATGTATCACTATTAATTAATATATTATATTACTATAATTTTGTTTTAATTATATTATTAAATATGTAATTGGTTATTTTTTTTAGATGTCATTAAAATATATAAGATAATCATTGAATTCTACAAAATACTTAATTTTTTTATATAAAAACATTATATTATTAAGCCTAAATTAAACAAATTTATAAAGAAAACATTATCACTTTCTCAAAACCATCCAAAATCGTACTGTAAATCGACAAAAAAATAAAATGAAACATTAAAATCGTGATGTATCTCGCTGGATTGCGCGAGTCTGCTTCTAGTTTTAATAATAGAAATTTGGTGTTCTTTTTAGAGTGTGTTTGGAGTTGATTTCTTTAAATGGACCTATCAATTTTAGTGTTTTTGATATATTTTTTTGAGTGAATTGTGGATTTGGTCCTTGTGGTTTTGTGATTTTTTTGACCATGGTCCTCATTCTATATTTATTGTGGATATAGTCCCTGTGGTATGCAATATATTGTGGCTAGGGTCCCTAAAACTGACACCCTTAACTTTTAAGGATTAAAGGCTTCATGTGCCTTGCACACTATGGGCATAATAGTCATTTTCCTTTTCCCTTTTAATTTACTCTATACATCTTTAAAACAAAAAATGCTAAATTGTGGATTTGGTCCCTATGCATCACTCATCATCTTTAAAACACATTTATCATCTGTCTTAATTTTTTTTTATCTTATCTTCATTGTCAAAGTACAAAAAAAATTTATTTGTTAAAGTGCAAAAAAATTACTTGCATTTAAAAATAACAATTGTTTGAATCCAACACTACATCTTAAAAAACACAACCTATCAAAATAGATAGGTAAATAAATCATCACATCAATCAATTTGCAACCAAATCACCTTCAAACACACACCAAATAAATCTACATAAAAAAGTAATAAAATAGATTAAAGAAGCTCTCAACTGTGATTTCACTATTGTTTACTTTTCTTTGATGGTTATATATATATATATATATATATATATATATATATAGTACAATTGCTTTTGTGATGGTGGTGTTAAGTTTTTGAATGTTGCTTCACATACCTTTATTTTATTTATGAATATATATCAAGTCTCTCTTATTTCTGGTCCTCTTTATGGTGATAATAAGGTGATGAGATTGACTGACAATATTTTTCTTGAATTCTTGTTTGTTGAACAGTAAGCAACTTGTATCTCTTTGCTTTATTGATTTTGAACTAATAAAACTCAATAGGTGTCAACTTCTATAAAATCTTGGCCCATAAACATTTTATAGCTCATACCCACATTTTGTCATCTATATGGCGTTGCCGATAAAATTACATAATGGAATGTAATATTGGTTTAAACAATTGTTATTTTGATAGTTTTTTTTTTGGGATGTAGTGTTGAGTTTAAACAATTGTCATTTTTAATTGCAAGTAATGTTTTTTTGCACTTTAATAAATTACATTTTCTTGTACTTTGACAATGAAGATATGATAAAAAAAAATTAAGAGAAATGATAAATGTGTTTTAAAATGATGAGTGATGCATAGGGACCAAATCCACAATTTAGTATTTTGTTTTAAAGATGTATAGAATAAATTAAAAGGGAAAAAGAAAATGACTATTATGCTCATAGTGTGCAAGACACATAAGACCTTTAACCCTTAAAAGTTAATGATGTTAGTTTTAGGGATCATAGCCACAATATATTACATACCATAGGGACTATATCCGCAATAAACATAGAATGAGGACTATGATCAAAGAAATCACAAAACCACATGGACCAAATCCACAATTCACTCTATTTTTTTAGTGTCATTGTTGAAAATTATCTAAACAATGTTTAAAACAAAAAGAAGAGAAAATAATATGTTAATGAATAATTATGTTTTTTTTAGTTTACATGTCTTGTTTTAAACTTTTCATTTGAATAATATATATTTTTTGGGTAAATTATAATCATATATTTTTAATTAAATACAAATCTGACTTCTAGATTAACTTTTTTACTATTAAACGTGAGTACTATTTTTGTAATAAGAAATAATTAGGTTTAAATTTTGTTGTAAAAATTGTCATATTTAAATTTAACATTATAAAATCAAGAGTAAAGTTCAATTTTGGTCGCGGATGTTTGCAATTTTCAACGGATGTCGTTTTTAAACTTCAAAAACTTGGATATGGTGCCTTATATTTGTTAATCTCAACGGTTTTGGATCCTCTATCTAACGGTCGTTAACTTCTCCGTTAAATCCAATTAAAAAGAAAGTATTTTAGTCACTTTTACTATTTTCATTTTATTGAAATAAAAAAACGTATTATATTTTTAATTTTAAATTATAAAAAAAAACAAGAAAAATGAAAGGTGGTGGTTCTCCTTTTTCTTTTCTTTTTGTTTTACAATTAAAAATATAGTATGTTTTTTAATTTATACATAAAATAAAAAAATAGTGAAAACAACTAAAATATCCCTTATTTAACTGAATTCAACCAAAACGATTAATGACTGTTAGATAGAGAGATCAAAACCGTTAGGAATTAACAAAGGTGAGATAACAAATCTGAGTTTTTAAAATTTAGGAACGATATCTGTTGGAAATCAGAAACTTTAGGGACCAAAACTAAACTTTACTATACAACAATTAGAGGATCTCCAACAGCATCTTCAAATTTTCTCCAAAATGGAGAATTAAAAGTCAAAATCTACATAAAAATTTGCATCCATCTCCAACAGATTCTCCATTTTGAAGATGAAATCATTACTTATAATATTAAAATATTGTATAAATCTAATAAAATATTATTTATCTCTCATACCCATCTCATTTGAAGAAATCTTATTGATAGAATATAATAAAAAAATAATTTCTCTCTCTTGGTAATCATTTTTGGAGATTTTGGAGAGTTCTCCATATTTGGAGAAAATTACACTTTCTCTCCTACTTTCTCTATTTTGGAGAAAAATTTAGAGAATCCATTGGAGCACAATAATACCTAAAATCTCCATTTTCTCCATTTTGGAGAAGCTATTAGAGATGCTCTTACATTTTAAAGTTTGTCAAAATAAAAAGAAGTCATATTTAAAAGACTTCGTCATAAAAGTCATACTTTTAATAATTTGTCTTAATAAAAATACTAGCAGTGTACCCGTGCAATGCATCGGGGTGAGCAAATGTAAATGGAAATAAAAAATTAATGTAATAGCTTATCAGAAAATAAAGAGAAAAAAATATATGGAGTAAATCATATATTTATAATTTATGTAGCATTAGTAGTGATAAACGCATAACTTGAGTTTTTTCAATCATGAAGCATTAAAAAATTATATTAAAGTAATCGTTAAATGTATATTTGACTTTTAAAAACATGTATTAATCAGCGATATCTAACGAATTATAATATTTTTTCAAAATACTGAAATATAGAATAGGTAAAAATAACAAATATAATGTTGGATAATACTATTATTTTGTATCTAAACGTATATATAGGTTCGTTATTAGTTAGTTTTATAGAATTCAAAAGGCTTTAAAAACTTGTATACATGAAGAAAATACATGTATTATCATAATTAAAGAAATATGTTAATTTGAGCAAGTAAATAACTTTTATTCTTTTGGAGAAACCCCAAATGGAAGAGAAAAAACTTGAATATGGAAGGTAGTGAAAAAGTAAAGTTTGATTTTTTTTCAAATAAGTTGTACCTTATGCATACTAAGTTGTGAATTAAGAGATTTTTGAAATGTATGCATAAAATGGTAGTATCTTATGTTTTATAAGTAGTAATTAAGAGTTTTTTATTCCGTCTTTATAATATAGTATAGATAATCCCGTTTTATAACACAAGAAACAAGGGTTTTAGCAACAACTTTTGTCGTCGCTAAAAGTCCATTTAATCCCCGTAAACAATTTATAAAGACGATTTGTTGTCGCTATAGCTTGTAAATGAAACTCTTCGCCGCTAAAAATTCGTCGTTGAAACTTACTTTTCTTGTAGTATACTTCCTCCATCTTAAAAATACATACAATTTAAAAAAAGTATAATTATTATATTTTTAATGAGCTCAAATGACAGTTTTACTTCTAATAATAAAGGGAGTAACTAATTTCTTCATTTCATAATTAATGATAGGATGAGAAAATAAACTAATATTTTCAAAAATGGATATTTATTTTGATACAAACTAAGATAGAAATATAGACACAATTTTAAGATAAATAAAGTTACCATTTACTATGAAACTTACCACATTTGGAAAATATGTCATCATAACAATCACGTTCTAAAGTTTCTATTCGAAAAAATAATCACATACACAAATCAAATAATTTTAGAACAACATAAATAACATTTTAATTACTATACAAGACAAGTGGCGGATTCAAACTTTTAAATGTCGAGGGACATATCAGAAATATTTAATTGACACAATAAAAATGTAACACCCAAAAATTTCAATAATCATTTACGGTAAATTATCCTTTATCCCACGTGATTTTCATGAACTTTATAACTCTAAGTTGATTTGGAATTAAGTCCCGAGGTGTAGGCCTAAGACTAGAACGATTAGGGTGAGAACCGGAAGAAAATCAGGTCCCGACAAGTAGGGGTCGACCTTGCCAGCGACAATGCCCAAGGGCAAAGCCGCCTGGCATAGTCGCCAATGAGGTATCGAGAGTTCGGCGTGGCCAGCGACCTTGTCGGCGACAATGCCCAAGGGTAAAGTCGCCATAGGCGTACCGAAACCTGGGCTTGGCCAGCGACATTGTTGGAGACAATGCCCATGGCAAAGTCGCCTGGCATTGTCGCACCCCGACTCTGAGGGTATAAAAACTTGCCATGACGGGTTTTCAGCTCATTGTTCCAATTTCAAATTAGTCTTAGCGTTTTTAGGAGCAGTTTAAGGCGATTTTTCTCCTCTTAAAACTCCATCCTCTTTAATGCAAGCCTATGGTTCAGTTGAGGGCATTTTTTTTATTATAAAGGGTTGTTCTAGGAGCACTTATTGCAAGGTTTCTAGCAAGAATTCAAGCTTCCAAGTCTCAAGCCTTCATCTCCAAACTTTCTAGGGTTTTACTACTTTTCTAAGTTTTGGTCAAAAACCTAGATTTTGAGTTTTTTAATCATTTGTTAAAACTAGATACATATCTTGTGTGTTCCTTTATGTTTTAATCCTTATTATTAGTTGGAATCATTGAAAAGCTTGAAAACCCATTTTGTCCATACTTGAGTATTTGATGGATTTATTTGGAAATAATGTTTAATTTAGTGTTTTGAAGGTGTTTTAAGTGTTCCTCTATAAGATTGTTCGTGTCTAACCATTTTATGAAAATACCCAAATTTTAGGTTTTTACCTAACTTATGAATTCGGTCAAATGTGAGATTATGGATAAATTACATGATTATGTTTTGAGTGTTGAAATATAACTCACATGGATTGCATGGTACGACTTTGATTACCTTGTGGTATTTTATATGACTTGTGGCTAGATTGACATATGAGAATATTATGTAAACCTAACTATGACACATGTGGTATGTATTTCTCAAGTTGCCTATGATGGTATTGAATCTATGTTCCGTGGATCTATGTGCCTTATTGCCAAATTTGGACCATTGGACGAGCTAAGGCAAGTAGACACTAGGAGGACATAGTCTTGGGTGCCATCGTGTTGGTATGTACCTAGACCTTCGCCATTTGAGGCAATGCCTTAGTTGTAACCCTCGGATGTGTAGAGCCTTTTGGTGTCACTCATGGTAATTGACATTAAGGTATCTCAACTCTTTGGGTGGAACTTAATTAGTACTATGGGTCTCCCCCATTGACTCAAATTATTGAATTGTTATTGGTAAAATGGCATGGACAAATGTTATTTTACCTTACTTGTTGATCTTCATTAATTGTTCAAGTTTACTAGGCTTTTTGGCCTAACACTTGTTTGGTGTCGATATGTATCTCAGATTCTAGCGGTGTCGTCCTTAAGAAGATTTAGACAGATAGTGTGAGCTTGGGGAAGTGCTTTTGCAACACCATCTATGAAGGCTTTTGTTGAAGTAGAAATGACACCCTCTTTGTAATCTTGTTTCTACTTAGAAATTAGATTAGTAGGTTGTTATCTATTTTCGTTATATTACAAACTTGTAATTAAACATATGTTTATTTCTTCCCCCATTTTTTGGAAGCTCATGTCATAGCAATATATACCACACTTCCCTTTTGGAAGTTTTTGTTTATCCCAATTTTTAGGGTGTTACAAAGAATAAGACTTATATAAAAGATATAGTGTCGTTAGAAATTAGCAGCATAAACATTAGATAAGGTTTTTGTTTAAGAATGCACACATGAAGGTTAAAATTGCTTGTATGTAAAGAATGAATGAATCAATTTAAATGATGTATACTAAAACATTCAAATATAAGCATTACGTCGGATTAAAAAACTACAAGTAAAATGAATCAAGAGGTTGCTAGGTGCATGAAATAAAAGATATAAGCATTTATCATAGAGTGCAAGTATACATAAATCATTTCATAACTATTGGTATTTTTCAATTAACAAACCCTAAAAACATCTATAACAAATTCTCCAAAAATCAAATTTCAAAATTTCTAGAAAAAATTGCATTCAATAACAATTTCTTCATTTTGTAGATTACAATACAAATTGTATCATTAAAAATATTTCATACTATAAACATTTCATGTTCAATGTTTCTTTTTATAGACATATAATAAAACAAAAAGATTTTAGAGTTAAATGCAAATTTAGTCCCTGTAGTTTACATAAATTAACAAGATTCCCGAAAAGAATTTTTAACGGAGAGCATCCTTATGCTTTGATTTTTATAACGGATATGGTCCCTCCTAATAACACCATGCATCAAATTTGTACTTTTTGAACTCTAGAGATCAAAACCAAGATTTTTGACAAACCACATGGACCAAAATTGATGTTTACTCTTCATTTTTATAACACATTTGGTCACTCGATCCTACTTTCTTCGTTTTAAAGAATCCTTTGAAGCAAAAAACTTGTCAAAAACATCTATTTTCTTCATTTTCAAAAATATGTTGAAGATATTGTAACAACTACTATTTTCTCAATTTACAAACACTAACAATTAATAATACAACCAAACTTTAGACAAAGTTATTATTTGTTACTTCTTTCTATCGTATATGATGGTAATAATGATCATTATATTTTTAAAAGTACAATGGTTAATTAAATGAGTAATTATATTTGGTATGTAACGGTGTAAAAATTTGCATCGTTTACATAAATATCTGTTTTTGTATCTACATTGAATGCATGCCAATAGAATAGGTATGGTGGATAGGGAGAACAATAATTTTTAATTTTAATTAATTTTTATTTTTAAATCGTCACATATTTAACTTTAAAAGCTACAGGTGTTTGTATTATCATTTTCATAAATTAAATGGTCCAAAATAATGTTTATTTTATTGGTTTTGTTTTTTATCTGTCTTTATGACATATAATTAAAAAAAATTTAACATGCACCATTTTTTGTCCCAGTGAAATTTATCAAGAATCTGGTTCTAGTCAATCGACTTCATTAATTACATCCTTACCCTGTGATTTAATTATGTGTTGAATTTAGTACATGAGGCTAACAACCGTTAGTTGAGGCCGTTAAATGCCTCTCACATAAATGAATTTTGGTCATTTTACATATTTTTAATTATAAAATTATACTATACAAGTGTTTTAGCATAAGGTACAAGTATATATATTAAGAATGTAACTTAAAAAAAGATATAAAAACCAAAATAACTTCATCTTCATCACATCTCATCTCCCCTCGGGCATGCTCTACCACCTGCAACTCCATCGACCATCATCTCCCTTCTGCCACTTTGAAATATTTTCATTAAAACTTCTTTGTATCGGCTTTGTGGAGTTTTTTTTTAATAATATTGGTTGTCTTTAAAAAACTTCTTTTGTTAATAATCAAATTAAATTTTGCTCAAATACAAATATACGCAGTTAAACAACATCAAATAACAAATCAAATATGAAAACAGAAAGACGGGATATGATAAGAGCATCATTTTTAAGAAGCTCGATTTTTGGTAAACGAAACACAGTTTGCATGTGTGCCTATCCTGAATACCAAAATCCAGAACAAGGGGATCTATTAATTTGATATGTTATAAATGTGTTTTGAAGACTCAAATGGGTTTTGCACTTGTAGGTGGCTTTTCAAGACCCGAATTGGTTTTGCATTTGTAGGTGCAGATGACTTTGATGGAAGGTGGGATTCGATCAAAAACCATAGAAGGTGGATTTTGATGGAAGAGGAAGAAGAGAGAGGCAGAGCAATGGTGGACGAAAAAAAAGAATTTACGGGGAAGAAGATCGTTTTCTTTTTAAATGAGTTTTGGTATTATGTTTTCCTATTTTAAACTACCTTTTGGTTTTTTAATACTTTTAGTTCAAAATTTGTACTCTAGCTTTAAATACTTGTACAATTGGTAAAAGATGACCAAAATGCCCTCATGTGACCAACATGTGATGTCATTTAGGGTGCGTTTGGTTTGCCGGAATGGATTGGATTTCATGTAAGGATTTGGAATCCTTTTGTGTGTTTGGTTTGTAAGATTTAGAATGGATTTGAATTTCATTATTTATAAAAAAAATCATTAAAAATTATAAAAATAATTAAATTGTCTAATTATTAATTGATATTGGAAAACAAACGTTTTTAACATATTTTAAAGCATTATTATATGCAAATCCTTCGAAATCCCTTGAAATCCCATCCAAACCCAAAGGATTTCAAAATCCAATGTTTGAGGGATTTCAAAGCAATTCTAGGATTTCAAATCCGGCCAATCCTTCAAACCAAACATGGGATTGGAATGGATTTGAAATCCAAATCCCTCCAATTCCAATCCATTCCGACAAACCAAACGCACCCTTAGTGTATTCTCTTGATAGTCGTCAACCTCATGTACCAAAACCAACACAAAATGCAAACCACAGAGGCTAAAATGTAATTAGTAAAATTGAGGGATGAGAACTAGATTTTTGGTAAACCATAGGGATGAAAAATGTAATTCACTCTAAATTCTAATGTAACAACTTGTTTTCATATGGATATAAGTCTCGTAAAAGGTACGTTTTTTTAAAATAGGTTTACGAGTCTTTTATAAGCTTAAAGTTGTAGGCTATCAACAACTTCAACCATAATTTTTCTAAGTTGATTTGGATTTTATTGGATCAACAGATGGCGTTACAATTGGTATTAAAGTCAATCTTTGTAACATCAAGATGGTGAGATACTGCAAATCAAATGGATACCATCTAAAAGTTAAAAATTGTGAAAACCAATTTCATAAATGAAACAAAACATGTGAAACCAAATCCATTTGAACCAACTAAAATCATCCAATGAATTTTGTTTCACATGTTTTGTTCTTGTGTGTATGTTTAATGGATAAACATTTTTTTTGTGTTTTTCATAGGGAAGACAAATCATCGACATTTTATTTATGAAACAACCTCACATGTTCACATGTGTTGTTTTTGTTTCATCTATTAAACAACACATACAAATTCATTTTCACAGTTTTTAACTTTTAAACGGTCCCTATATGATCTAGCATATAAATATTTAGGCGTGTGTGAGAGAGAGAAATTTTGAGAGGATAAAAAAGAACAGCGGAAAAAAATTAACTAAAATAGCCGATCTTTCCACCCACTTCACTTTTTTAGCAACATTGTCAAGCCAATTCTCAAACTAGTAATTCTTTATGCAAATGCGTATTTTATTTTTTATTTTTAACACAAATTTGTACTTTTTTTACACAAATCCTGTCTTTTCCTTTCAGAAAAATATAATTTACCTAAATACATAAAACATTGGGTAATTAACTAAGATAGTCATTTTTCACTGATGATCTTACCTCTTACTCTTAGCCACTTATCTCCGAGTCTTACCAAAATGGCCATAGGTCCGCAATTGTGGACCTAACTCAAAAACGCCCAAAAAATACGAATCTGATCGATTTTTCGTAATAAAACTTTTTATGACTCTGTTAGAATATATTTTATGTTTTATTTAGAAGTTTTATAAAGTAATCTACATTAATTGTATTGGGCTTTGTATTGGGTTTGGGCTTATAGTTTACAAGAGACTTGGGGTATAAATAGAATTCATGTAATAGTTTGTAGGGAAAACCTTTCATTTTGTGTAATTCAAAATCTTCATCAATGTAGCCGCTTACTGTGTTCTTGTTCTCTTAGTGTAGATTTACTTTTCTGTTAAATAATCTACTGATTTCTATCCCCTAATCTCTTGTTCTTCTTAAATCAATACCAATCATGATCTCAATTGGACCTCACAATTGGTATCAGAGCTAAATAGAAAAATCAATTTCTGCACGATCTGAGATCGATTGGTTTTTGATAGAACAGTTCTGAAAATTTTCTATTTATGTGGTTATTGTGAAATTGGTTGTTTTATAATGTTTAATTGATTCAGAGGTATTGTTTATCACTATCGAATCATTTGTTTGTTCCAATTTCATTCCTGAAAGTCGAATCGATCGATTTTAAGTTTATTCTGTTCGAAAACTTTGTATCACTGTGGTTGGATCGAAAATTGCTATAGAGTCAGATTTGGACAATATGATCAACTACAATTGTGCTTATTAGTTGTTTTTGAACCTGTGGATAAAGTATCAACTTAGAAATCGATGTATTGAAGTTTTTGTTGAAGAAAGTTAGAAAAATCGTTCCAGATCCATAAGTTTCGCAAGATTTAGTGAAGAACTCGCAGATGTTGAAGGTTTCGCAGAGAGAAGGATTCGCAGAACATTGGACACAACAAAATTTACAAGGGAGGAATTCGCAAGTGGCATTTTGCGAAAGTTGAAGGATTTGCAGGCCACTGTGCTATATGTTGTGTGAGAATTATAAGGATTCACAGGCCACTAATTATGTAATGGCAAAGAATTCGCAAGTTGTGTTTGCGAAAAGTGGCTTCCATTATTGAAAAATGTTCTAAGTCCAGAATTCGCAGGTAAGGATGTTGCGAATTCAGAGGATTCGTGAAGAAGAGATTTGCGAAAGGCGAGGATTCGCTAATATGAGGCTTGCGAAAGTTGGGGAATTCGCAATACAAGCCTCTGCAAATTGTGCTTCAGGCTCATGCCATCTTGCGAATTGTGCTCTAATTTCTATAGTGATCTACGAATGTTGATGGTTTGCGAAAGTTGATGGAGTTTTTGAGAATTCTGACTGTTCTGAACCCTATTTCATACAAGTTTTCCCTGTTCCCGAGCTTTATACGCGGAATGCATATGTGACAGTTGGTTGGTCACATATCCTTAGCAATTGATTTATATTTCACGAGTGCTCATGATCTGCAAAGATTTTCAGATTCTGGATTTTCAGATTTGGTCTCTACTTGGATTGAGTTAGTTGCCTGAGAATCTGCAATCATCAGTCTGGAAAGCTTCTTTTGTGGTTAGACCGTTGAGAGCACTTTATCATTCTTCTGACTTGATCACTCAGTAGTGTGAGCGACTGCAATCACTGTTCTGCACTTTGGTTGTGCTTCATAATCCTGAGAGTCGATACTCATCCAACTGATTTGTGAAGAAAGGAGTTCCGGGCTTGATGACTCAATATTCTGGAAACCAGTCAGAAAATGAGTACCTTTCATCAGTTGTTGAACATTGCTTGCCTTCTAACCCTTGCCTTGTAGTGTTGCTACCGGATGCTACCCCCGTATGCTTATCAGATGAAGTTCTTAAGCTGAATTCTAAATTCAACTCATGGTTCACAGACATATCAGATGTTATATACTGAAGATGCACGTGGGTGTCACTCCATAATCCACACATATCATTCTTGTGGGCGTTAAGGAATGTGTTGGATTTACTAGAGGAAAAAGTTGTCTTTATGTGCACTCAGTCGAGGTTATGGTCTACATCAGATCTGATATTTCAGTTGATACATCAAGGATAAGAGCTACTTTCTAGGGGGAGCAAGAGGAGTTTTGAAGTTTATGCAGCATTAAGTTTTATAAAGAAATCAAGGGGGAGAAGAGCTGAAGCTGGAGCTGATCAAAAAATGATTACTTTACAAAACTTAGGGGGAGAATGTTAGAACATATTTTATGTTCTATTTAGAAGTTTTGTAAAGTAATCTAAATTAATTGTATTGGGCTTTGTATTGGGTTTGGGCTTATAGTGTTTACAAGGGACTTGGGGTATAAATAGAAATCATGTAATAGTTTTTAGGGAAAACCTTTCATTTTGTGTAATTCAAAATCTTCATCAATGTAGCCGCTTACTGTGTTCTTGTTCTCTTAGTGTAGATTTACTTTTTTGTTAAACAATCTACTGATTTCTATCCCCTAATCTATTGTTCTTCTTAAATCAATACCAATCATGATCTCAATTGGACCTCACAGACTCAGATCCGCAATTACGGACCCTAGATCCGCAATATAAAAAAATTAGAAAATCGATCAGATTCATATTTTTGGTGTTTTTAAGCTAGGTCCGCAATTACAGACTTATACGTATTTCAATAAAACTCAAAAATCTACAACAACTATGCTAAAATAGAAAAAAGTAAGATTTTAGCAATTTTTTTGCTCCAACAACTATGTTATATCATATGCTAAAATAGAGAAAAGGGGAGAGATAAGTTAAAAATCTCCAAATTTGGAGAAATCTCTAAAACCTCATATTGAGGATAGAGAAATAATATTTAATTTTTTTTCCACCAATAGCAGACATTGAAGTTGTATTTTAGAAGAGAAAAATAATATTTTATTAATATAATTGATGATAGAATTGTTAAAATAGAGTAGTTGTTGGAGTTAGTTGTAATTTTTTTAGAAATTTTAACTTTTTATACTTTATTTTAGAAAAATTATAGCATAGCTGTTGGAGATGCTCTAAAACCTCATATTGAAGAGAGAAAAATAATATTTAATTCTTTTTCACCAATAGGAGACATTGAAGTTGTATGTTTAGGAGAGAGAAATAATATTTTATTAATATAATTGATGATATAATTGCTAAAATAGAGTAGCTGTTGGAGTTGGTTGTAATTTTTTAGAGAAACTTTTTTATACTCTATTTTAGTAAAATTATATCATAGCTGTTGGAGATGCTTTTAAGAGGTAAAACTACTAGTAAAAAAACGATTAATTTAATTAATTTCTCTAAAACATTTACTTGAAAAATGACTAAGGTGACGTTTGTTTTTTAAGAGATCTAAAGTCTGAAGTCTTAATTTAGTTATGATTAATAAAATGTGGTGTGTAAAAATGTCTGAACGATTAAGACTTAAGAGACATTAAGAGATTTTTTAAAAAAGGCCAAATTGCATTAAAAGGTAACATACTTTCGTCAAATTCCTATTTTGGGTAACGTACTTTTAAAACCTTCATTTTGGTATCTCAATTATAAAATATCAAACTTTTAAGTACCTGAGTTACCTAATGACTTGTAAAAGCTGACTAGGATCAGGTTTTTATTGATGTGGCATTATTTATTTATTTTATAAATGCCAACTAAGAAAAGAAAATCCACCTCATATTTTTAATTTTTTTTAAATCTGCATTTTCCAGCTATTAAAATTCACGCCATTTTTTCCCATTTTTTTAAAATCTGTATTTTCCAGCCATTAAAAATTCACGCCATTTTTTTCCCATAAAATCCGTGTTTTCAGTTATTAAAACATCAAGCCATATTTTTTTCGAAATATGTTTTCAATCTATCAAACTTGTAATTTTGTTTAGAAAAATGATTGTAATTTTTTTTAAAGGATTGTCATTTTAGTAACATTTTTAAGCCTACTTTTTGTTGAAATTTTTATTAACTTAACAAGACCAAAATAATAAAAACTGATAAGTTAATAAACAAAATATTGTCAATGGTTAAATATCTTTACAAAAATGCCATAAGATCAATTATAAACCAAAATAGCATAACACGACTATCAATTATAAACCAAAATGTTTTGATACGCCGTTAATGCTCCATCAAGCCCTGCTTCACTTAGTCCTTTTAGATGGAGTTTCTTCCCTTTCTCTTGCTTCAACTTCAAATATAAAAAAAATCACATTAATTACCTAACAACTCGGGTAAATTTAAATAAAAAAAAACATATAGAATTACAAGTTTACTTACCACAATCGGTGGAACTTGACCAACCCCTTCTTTTTGAAGTCATGCCTCTTGAATCTCTCCCTGAACTACCGCCTCTTGAACCCCTACTTGAACCATTGCCTCTAGGCCTACCAATTGGATTTTTTTGCTTAAACGGTGCATCTTTTTTCTGGTTTTTACAACCTCTTGAATTATGTCCAACCTCCCAACAATTTTTGCAAGTCATTTGCCTCCCTTTTCTTCCTACTTCATCATGTCCAAAGTTGTTGGTCCTACTTCTACTACCAACTTCACATGCATCCTTTCGTCTAGATATTGAAGGTCTACCGGGCATTCTTCTAAATTTTGGTGGCAAAGGCTTGACAAAATTTGTTGTCGGCCAAAGCTTGACGCCATTCAATGGATTGACCCTATGGTTGTATGTGTTTATGAAACATGATTTTGAAAAAAGGTGAGATACATACTTATCTGGGTCCCGGTTAATGAAATAGATAGCCGCAATTGCATGAGCACATGGAATTCCGGAGACTTGCCAAATCCTACAAGTGCATGTCATTTGATCTGTATCGACAACATATCCATCAAGCCCGTTTTTTGCTTCAAAGAGAGTTCCACCATTCGGGACATAAACAAATAATTATAATAATGTATAACATATTAGGTAAACAATTTATGGCATTTATGAAGCAAATTAGTAAAAAAAAAAAAAACATACCTCATTTGATCTTTGTTTCTCTCAACTTTCTTTTTTATTGCCGGACAAATATCACCATTCCATTTCTCTACTTTCTTGGCCATTTTTTCAAATCTTTCCATGATGGTCAATCTTATCTCTTCAAGCATTGTTATTATAGGTTTCCTTCTTGTTGAAACAATTAATGAGTTGAAACACTCACTAACTCCATTCTCAACTGCATCACACGATGTATCGGTCTTAAAAAAGGCTCTTGACCATGTGTTTGGATCTCTTTCCATCAAATGATCATAGGCTTCATGACTCAAGTCTTTCACTTCTTGCATTACACATCTAAATTCCTCAGGTGTACCCGCTTTTGATGCAGCCCAAAATAATGACCTGAATTGGATTCCAGTAAACTTTTTCCTGAAATTTGCATAAATATGTCTAGCACATTGTCGATGTTCGACCAATGGGAAGACTTCTTTTACTGCTTCAATTAGTCCCTATATTTTTTATGTAGATAAGTAATCAGTAAAATTCATACAAGTAGATAACATAACTAGTAGAAAAAGTAATACAAGTAGGTTACCTTGTGTTGATCCGACATTAATGTCACCCCCAATCCATCTGTCAATCCAATGTCTTGCATCAAATATTCCAAGAACCACTTCCAACTATCTTTACATTCTACTTCAACTACAGCCCAAGCAAGTGGGTAGATTTGATTATTCGCATCCCTACCTACAGCACTTAATAGTTCTCCTTTGCAATGGGTTTTCAAAAAACATCCATCTAGACCAATGAACTTTCTACAACCTGCCAACCATCCATCTTTCACACCTTTAAAACAAACGTAAAATCTCTTAAAATAGTTCTTCTCATCCGGCCCTACCTCCACACTCATTTTGACGGTTGACCCTGGGTTACTCCTCATGATTTCTGCTCCATAGTCCCACAATTTTCCATAATGATCAACTAGGTACTCTTCTAACCTGCCCAAAGCTTTTGCTTTGGCCCTACTACATTGACTAATCTGAACTATGCACTTGTATTTTCTAAGAATTGATTCTTTTAACTCAACTAACTTTATAGAAGGATTTCGTCTTATCTTCCTACCATATACCTTTGCGATCCAATTAGAAGTCACAAGTGAACCTAAATTGTAACTTCTTCCACATCTATGATCGTCGTGTAATGACTTCACTTGAAATGATCTTTCCTTTGACATCCAACTAGCCCACAACCTCCATGGACAACCATTTTCTGATTTTGATTCCGGTCCACACACAACAAGTAACTTGTCTTTGCAATTTTTTTTGTACCTAAATTGATGGAAATGTGTCAAGTAACACAAATTAAATAATGTACATATGCAAAAAAATAAATAATAACATACCTAAGTTGAAGTCCATTTGCAATAGCATAGTTTGTCAAACATGTCTTTAGTTCAGAAACAGAAGCATATCTTTCACCCAAGTAGGGTTTCATTACATTCCAAGGAACATTGGGATCATGTATAGGAAATTCATTTGACTTTGTCCGGACAACTTCATTTTCTGAATCAACTTCTTCTTCCATGAATGCATCTCTATCATAGCCCTCGCACGTCTCAGTCAAAAAATCGTCATGTTGATAAGCTTGTGTATGTACATCTTCCACTACTTCCACACTATCATCAACGCCCATCGGAACATTTTTGTTACCATCTTCAAAATCTTCCACAATTTTGTTCTTTTGTTTACTATTAAGGTTCATCATCTTCAATCGGGCTTCCCTAATCTCTTCATCTCCGTCGGATAGATGATCTAAACTAGCAACATCATCTTCATCGACGTCTGAAAACCCCTCATTTAACCAATCTTCATTCAAGTCTATTGCACCTCCAAGGTCATCATCACTACTAAAAGCCCCTTCCTCATGTTCCCTGTTGTGGAAACAAGTTCAATCAAGAAACACGAAGAAACACCAAAAATCAAGGTTCCAACCCCTTGAGGTTTTCAGACAAGAATTTTAATAAATTTTGTGCAGATGTTATATTTGAGTTAGATACAAGATCATTAGTTCATAACTTCATATAATGTCAAAAAAACCATAAGTTCAATTAACGATTCTTGAAGTCAATATAAGACAACAATTGGTTCAAAAAGTACTGGTTAATAGCAACGAGTCTTGAAGCCATAACAATTGGTTCAAAAAGCTCCAATGATATATACCAATTGGGTGAAAAATTCTATTCCATTTTGATCATTCACGTATAAACGTATTGTTCTGATTCTCAATTATTAGACAGAAACTAAGGAAACATGTATCAACGTGGCCTGGCCTCCTGTCTAATATTAATATGCTTATGAATCTTTTACTTTTATGTATGGCAGGTATCAAATCAAATCTCAGTTAGAAGAAGAATCTTAAGAGATATACATGCATAGCCTAGCTACTATAGCTTTAGAACACCATTGTCTACTTCCTAGAAGTTCCAAATAAAATAAAATTAAATATATGAAAGAAATGAGATAATATATCCTAGAACAAAATGCTACATGAAAAAGCATGTGATCATGACATGATATCGTAGAAAATAGGAATCAACAAAAAACTAAGGATTGATCCAGATATTCAGATATCTGAGAAACACCAAAAATCATAAAACCCTAGAAACCTCAATATAATGGACAAACTAACCCTATAAATCAAGAAACACCAAAAATCAGAAACTCCTCACGACGAACAGCCTCTCCAGAAATCATGAACACCTAGAAATCTCAATACAATGGACTAACCTTGTACTCATCTGTAACTCGAAATGAGACGAGAACAACCTCATGATGAACAGCCTCACGACGTAACAGCCGAAACAACCCTGTCGACGACTGGATCAACGAACGGACGATCGATTTTGAAGATTGATAGAATAGGGTTTAGAACGATAGATTGATTTGGAAGATTGATTAGGCGACGTTTCAATTTGGGGGAGGAAAAGGTTTTACAAATAAATTAATTAGATTCCATATCATTAATTCCATGTCATCTTTTTTATTTCCATGTCATTACTAAAAAAATACATATTATTTAAGTTGACCGGTTACCTGATATCTAGGTAACTCAGGTACTTAAAAGTTTGATATTTTATAATTGAGGTACCAAAATGAAGGTTTTAAAAGTACGTTACCCAAAATAGGAATTTGACGAAAGTATGTTACTTTTTAACGCAATTTGGCCTTTAAAAAAAACAAACAATCTCTAATTTGAAAATTGACTTAAAAAATGTAGCTTTTTTGGAGACCAGGAAATGGACTATTTTAGTCAATTTTCCCATTAATTTTTGGGCCCTTGTATATTTCCTCCTCGAATCTTTGGGACACCTTGATCTTTGGGGCACCTTTCAAGTCAAGGTATCAGAGTTAATTAATGTCCATAACATAAGAGTATATTCAACAACTTTCCTATAAGTTTTCTGAAATAGAGAACCAAAATTGAAAATCTCTAAAATATATTACATTCAACTCTTACAGATTTGCTATTTTAGAGATTTTAAAACAACTTATATTATTATAACATTATCTAATTTATCATCTCAATATACTTTTTAAAAAAAACTTAAAATAAAATGATAAAAATTGAATCTAATTGGTGGGATTAAATAAAATAATCATTTTCTCTCGGTCTCTCCTACCAACAAGTTTTAGAGAACTCTCTAAACTTAGAAAATTTTCATGTTTTTTTTATTATAGCAAACAAGATAGCAAAGATGTTGGAGAGGTTTAGAGAAGAAAAACACATTTTTTTCATTAAACTGCATAAACCACTCGTATTGTAAGGCTTAGAGCTTTCACAATATGTTTATGATATGTATTTTTATCAAACCGTACTTATAGGTTAGAAAATTGCACCATGCCACATATTAAAAAAAAAACTATAGGGACCTAATTGTAGAAAATCGATAAAACATAGGGACCAAAAATGCAAATAGATCGAGGAGAACCTTAAAAGAAGAATTAAAAAACTTATCTAAACTCTTCGATTGAGATGATCATAATAAAAAAAGAATTTAAAACAAAATTATCTCCTCTTGATTTTTAATTCAATATTGGCAAAATATAAACAAAACTGAAAACAATTATTATTTTCTTTCCTAATTTAACATCAATATGAATATACTTTTTCATCCATATCATACTCTCAACGTATCATTTGGAAGACGATTGTTTGGATTGCTTGCTATATGATGATATGGATCAACGCAACAAAACGTCTTTTTGAAAGGGAGGATGATTAAACTTTCTACTTTTTTTTCGAAGTTCAACTTTTATCGTTTCAAGGGAATTTAAAACGCATCAAGAACCTTATCATTTTATGGCCCGTATGGTGTGGTAGTCAATTCTTTGATGGCTAGTTTCGGATGGTTGAATTTTATTTTGTGCTCGTGTTTTAATCTAGTCTCGAGTTGCTTTTGTTTTAGTGGGCTTTGTTCGTGTTCTTAATTCTTATCTTTGAGGTTCTTTGTTGTCGGTTGGTCT
Organism: Arctium lappa; assembly: GCA_023525745.1. Classification (NCBI taxonomy): domain Eukaryota; kingdom Viridiplantae; phylum Streptophyta; class Magnoliopsida; order Asterales; family Asteraceae; genus Arctium; species Arctium lappa. Next base: position 9,739,195 of record CM042056.1, on the reverse strand, counting down.
TGTTTTTTGTTTCTCGCAAATTTGTTGACCTTTCTTTCTTGTACATTCGTCGTTTTGTTTTATTATCATTGCCTTGCCTTTCAAATCTTTTTACCAGAAACACGTCAATAGAAAACAATAAATCATCTCATCGTATACATTTATTTCTAATCATCTAAACAATAAAATGTCCAGAGTTTGTGAAATTAAATATATATTATTGAATATTAAAATTAGAGTAAAATGGGATAATTAATTTTTTATTGAAAACACAAAAATTTGGTATAGTAAATAAAGAACAAGTTGTTGGTTCTATTGTTCATAAATTCACTCTTGTAAATCCAACTACCCTTGTTGCCTCCGGGACCCTTTTTTATTTATTGTGATCATATCCTTTTTCCTTATAAATATTTGTATTCCTTATTTCCTATTTGTTATAATTGCAAAAACTATTATTTAGCCTTTGTATTTTTCATTTTGAAGCTTTGATTATTATGGTTGCAAAGATGATAGCTCGAATGCTCTTGTTTGCATTGGCGCTTTCGATGGTCGAGTTCTCGACGTCTCATCTCCTGAAAAGCTCGGTTACTTGTCTCGACTGTCGTGTTGGTTCGGATCTAGCAGGTTTGGTTTCTTGATTTAAAAAAAAACCCTTGTAAAACTTGTATCTTCTTCTTGAAAACCTATATGCATTTTTTGATTTATATTCAGTTGTTTTAAGTAACAAGTTTGTATTTAAATTATCACGACTGCAAGTTTTCTTTTTTGTTGTTTTAATTTATGGCAACGTACAACACTTCTGGGTCTTGAAGCAAATCTTTTTACGACTTTATTCCCTACTAAGATTTGCAACAGAAAAAATTCTCTCTATGTTACTTTTTTTTTGTTCGTGTGATCAAGACTCGCAATGAAAACACACGATAACTAGAAAATGGAAGAAAACAAATGATTTATAGATATTAATTACGTGGGTTACTTTGTTTAATTATTAGATCTCCACATGTAGTTCAAATGGATGGCAAATAAAGTCGGAATAAGACATGTTAAAGTACATTGCAAATTTATGTGTCACATCTCATCTTTCACTATGATTTTCGTTCAACATCAACATGACTGCCTCTTTTTATATCACATTCTAAGATACAAACACAATGTTCCTTTTGGTAAAGTGTTGATTCCTGAATTAGGCAGTTGATTGCTTATGGTTCAAGGTACAGGGTGGGTTGGGGGAGGGTCGATACCTTTTGGTAGATAGATGTAGTTTTCTTGATGTGTTGTGTGTTTTTTTTTGCTAGGTATACTCTTGGCTTTCTATATTGAGTTTATCTGGTTAGCTAAAATGTTAGATTCTTGAATTTCGACAACCACATACCAAAATTTCAAAAACATAATGAACAACTTTTTATGAATAATGTACAAGTCATCTAAGCACACTCTTACCTTCCACAGGCATCAAGATACTAGTGAAGTGCAAGCAAGTGAAAAACTTAGCCATGGCTACAACCAATGAGCATGGTGCCTTTGAGACACAACTACCCTCAAGCGATTGTGAAGCCAAGATCATGGGTGGGCCAAAACAACTCTATATTTCAAGAAAGACCATGGTCACAAGCATCACGGAGGTCCGTGAAACCGACTCCTACACCACATCTCAACCCTTGAGTTTCTATACATCATGCCCTTTGTCACAAACCCATGATGGGAAATGTGGGGGGCAAAACGATGCAGTTGGAAGGAATGTTGGGTCATCGAAGACTGTTGATTTGCCATTGCCGAGAGAATGGGGATTAGCACCGTCTAGCTTTTATGTTCCGTTCGTCCCTATCATCGGCATTCCGTGATTTGATCGTGGATTTCCACACTGATGTCTTATTTTATATCAAAACTTTACTTTGTCTCGTCCAAAAAAATATCTCGATGTCTAAATCTATGTTAAGTGAAGTGGGATCTGAGTGATATATGTTAAATTGCTTAGATTTGTGTAATTTAGATGTATAATATGTTTAATTTCTTTGGTTTTTGAGGTTTATATATTATCCATATGTTTCGCCTCTCTTTTAATTGTTGGATATGGATTAAATTTTATGTTTTTGGACAATAAACCAACTTCTTGTCGTGAACAATTATTTGACCCATAAATGATTTTTCTTTCAAGTACTAACGCAATTCATAAAAATAGTAATAAATATTGATATGGACTATTGAATATTGAATACATCCAAAATGATAGCCATAAAAAACGATATCTAGTTTACGTATGAAATTGTACTAGCTTGCTAACAACAGATATAGCTTGGTTTCGGGGGCTCAAAACGAGTCCATAATCAATGCAGGGTCCTCAATTTTTGTGTAAAAACAATCTCTACTCATTCAATACGATAGTTGCAACAAATTCTGACACCATTAATAAGATTACGTGACCACACATGTATTGTGATGTCTTTTCGCTGGTGTCAAAAATGTTGCTTTTCGTGATTCTTTTTTATGTATTACCAAGTTTGGTGCTACGAAAAGTGTTTTGCATAAAGCATTACAGAAACAGACTCATAGTAGAATTGTATTTAAGTACGATGAAATAAATATGCAGATATGATCAACTTTGTTATATACTTTTTTTTATCGATAGACAGACAAATTTTTTAATTTTTTAAAACGACAAAGATGATAAATTTACATTAACCATGCCTAGGTTGTGGAACGATGCATTCAAGTCCCTCATGTTGTATAAACTTCCATTTTGAATCCCTGGGCCAAAATGTGATAATGGTTTGGGAGTTCCTTACCACAGTCTATTAAACCCGGAAAAAGTAGTCATCCAACCCGTGCACCTGTTCAATTTATTTTTGCAAGTAGAATTTATTTTTAGGTATAAAAGGTACACACTCTAAATTTTAAGAAGTGTTTTGAAATATTATAAAATACAAGAAAAATCAACAGAAAACTTATAAAGTTCTTTAAAATCAACCAAAAGACTGAAAAAAATCTATTGAATCAAACAAAAAAACTTTAAATCCATTAAAATCAACCAAAAAACTTAAAAATCCATCGAAATCAACCAAAAAACTTATAATCTATCGAAATCAACCAAAAAACTTTTAAAAATCCTTTAAATTGTGGAATTCGGCTAAAAATTAATCAGATAACTTTACAGACTTTTGATTTACCTTAAAGGTGCTTCCGCTCGACAAAAACCATGGATCCGCCATTAATACCAATCAATTTAAGATATATTATTTATTTATTATCTCTCAATTAATTAAAATATTTTATTTCTGCAGAAATAAAAATAAATAAAATAAAAATTAATCGAGGAGGTGTCTTAAAATAATTGGTGAAACAGAGAAAATAAAATAAGGAGTCGTTTACCAAATACTTACCAACAAGAGAAATTACCTTTGCTTTCTTTATGATGTAACATTCTCGGCTATCATAATGAATTGTTGGTAATAGTCTTAAACCCGATAAAAGTGTAACAGGTAAGAGTATTTTTTTCTCACTTACAGGTTAAGACTCTCGATACTTGTTATATCTCTTTTTCGGATAAGATTCTTGTTTCTTATTGTAAGATAAATAATATCAATAAACACTTACCCGATAAACATTTAGAAAATTATATTATACCTCTTACCGGAGAATGTTTTTCCCCCTTCCTATGAGTTGGGTTGAATAAGTATGTAGTTGAGGTGATTTCAACTACATTCTAAATTTTTTATTTAAAAAGTTATATTATTGTTTTAAATAATAGTATAGTTTTTGTAATCATAATCAATATTATTAACTACTTATAAAGTTCAAGAAAATTGTGAATAAAATGTTAACGGGTCAATGGGCCCAATTTATACTAAAAAAGGTACCTGATTATATCGGAACCCGGTGTAATTCATTACCCAAACCGTTTGGCCCATTCATTTTGGCATCTCATCTAGGGGTGTGTAAAACCCGGAAAATCCGAAATCCAAACTCGAACCCGAACTGAAAATAAGGTGTTTTTGTAAAACCCGAATACCCCGAAATCCGAAACCCATATATCATCTATAACCGATTTAATCGGTCCAACCCCATCACACATATTCATGTTGAACCATCCTCCAAGAGGCCGAAAGCATATTTAGCAATGCCAATTAGTGCGACCTAAACGGACTCAATTAGATAATACTTGTCCGCAGTGTTCTAAAAGACTCGCCGCAACAGCCGCCATGGCGTGCCGTGGCTCAAGGCTTGCGTCTCACGCCACGTTAAGCATGTGGAACGTCGTGGCCTAATGCACGATTTTTGTAATGTGATATCTTATTTTTCTTTACGTTTTTAATGTTTTATTTTCTAGTTTTTAATATATAACCTAATTCAACTTGTTTATTCTCATTGACTCATGGAGCAATAATACAAAACCATATGTTTTTATATACAATATTATATATGGTGTAGAAATTTGTCCCCATAAGTAACGCCTTGACAAACGTTTTGACATCGCCATGGCTCCTAAGGCTTAAAACTTGGTCTCGCCGCCACGCCACGCCTCACCATTGGTCAGCGTACCATTGGTCATCGTACCAAACTAACCTTAGAAATATGCATTAGGTTTTTGGAACAAATTAATTTGATATCAAAAGTACACTTTCTGTTCTAGTTGAAGTGGAGCTAGTTTGGCAATGTCAACTACTCTCTTAATCATTCTTTTAACCTATATAATATATATATTATGTCAACCGAAGCTAACCCATGCACCAAATACATTTGTATATAGATACATGTATATTTGTATGTGTATATATACCCCAACACCCTCGTACTATTTCATACAAGTCTTTCACATATCTTTTTGGGAACACAATTACTCAACGATTTTTTGCAAATATTCCCGGTTCATTAACAGTTTTTCTATGGATTCAAGTCGTTCGGCGAAAGAAAGCGGTGATATCGCCATTCCGGTAATGGACATGAAGTCTTTAAAGTCAGGGAAGGGTGCACCTCCTCCGGTGGTGCCGGTGCCAACCACCGTGAGACTCGGCCACCAACCGCCGCCAGCCGCCGGGTGGAAGAGAGGTGTTGGCATTATTGATCTCATACTAAGAATATGTGCCATTGCTGCTACTCTTGGTGCTGCTGCTGTTATGGGCACCACTAGCCAAAACCTCCCTTTCTTCACTCAAATCTTCCAGTTCCAAGCCAGCTACGACGATTTCCCTACGTTCACGTAAGTCGGTATTTAAATAATTTCTCGAAAAACATCTGCTATAGCAAAATCGGCTTTATAAAGCAGTTTGTTAGGATATTTAGATGTATTTGGCGTTCTATGAAGCTGGTTTTGTTGTAGTGACCTGAAAAGGTAACGATTTTTTTTTTTCTTCAAAGATTGGGGTTTTAAGGATGGATGTTGTGAACGTGTTAATTATGTAGGTTTTTCTTGGCGGGAAATGCGATAACGTGTGCTTATCTCGTACTCTCGGTGCCTTTCTCGATCGTGTGCATTGTTCGGCCACATATGATTGGAGCTAGGATGTTGCTCTTTCTTTTCGACACGGTATGTGTGCCTACGCAATCTTTTAATAATACAAACATTTTGGTTTGATTATTTGGAACTGTTGGAGTTCCATATCAGCTAAACTTGGACCATTTCTTCTTTGTATAGGTTAGGACGTAACTATTTTTTCAAGAGTAATTTAATGGTCCCACATATATTATAAGGAAAATTAATTCCTTCAAAATAACGAGGTTAATTTTAATTAATGAGTAATTAATGTTGAATATATAATATTTATGTTTTGTTTTTTTCAGCTGGCGTTGGCTTTGACCATGGCGGCTGCATCGGCGGCGGCTGCTATCGTCTATTTAGCACACAACGGGAACCCGGGCACCAATTGGCCGGCGCTTTGCCAGCAGTTTAACGAGTTCTGTCCACGTGTCAGTGGCGCGGTGGTGGGTTCTTTTCTGGCGGCGCTCATTTTGGTGGCGTTGGTGGTGCTGTCCGCCGCCGCTCTACGGAGGAACTAATCGGAAATTGTCTTTTCTTTTATTTTCTTCTGTAATTGTGCTTGAGAGTTGAAGGTGGGTTTGTTGGTGTTCGGGGGGTGGGGTTGGTAACAGGGGTAATTGTGTCAATTTAAGGTGGGTTACATTGTAATTAAGTGTTTATTTTTATTTGTTGGATAATTGACTACTCATTTGTCTGCACAGGAAAACTTTAAAAGTTTTGTGGTTTTATAAATCTAAACCTACACTGATCATCAAAATGGAGAAAAGCCCAAGGTAGAGGTTCACATAAGGCTTTAGTTGGGGAATTACTAAATATTTAATAGTCAAAAGAAGGCCTTAAATTGCTATTTTGCTAAAATACCCGCATTAGTTCTCGTTGTTTTAATCACACGACAGTGTTGAATACGACCTCCATGCGGGTAAACCCGCATTCATCTCTGACCGTTTTTGACAGTTATTTCGGATGGTTGAAGCACAAGTATATAAACCTGGTTTTTCCCTCCATTTCAAAAAAACGAAAATTCCTCTTAAATTCTCTCCATTTTTCTCTCTTTTCCATTTGCTATCAAATAATACATTATCAATTCGATGGGGTTGAATTGACGTGCATCGATTTAATCGGATAGTTGTATCCTCTAGGCGACGTCTGGAACCAAGCACGATTGGGGACGAAATTTCGTCTTAGGACACTGCATCGATAGGCCTTTATCCACGTTTTCATCGTTCAATTCTCATTATCATTGAAAAGGTACATAATCTCTTGATTTACTTGAAATTTAGTTAGTTGTTTTTCGTTATTTATTGTTTATTTGTGTTATCGTGAGGATTGGTTCTATCACTATTGACAATCAAAATTACAATGGTTGATTTAGGGGCTATTTACTTACAATTTAATTAGCTTAATGGTTTGGAAGGCTTATTCACTCAGTCATATATGAGTATTTCTTTACGACTTAATGATTTAGTCATTAAGCTAAAATGGCTATATAGAATAAGCCAGGACCCCTCACTTGTCACCGTTAAGTCACCCTAAATAAACTTTTACCAGAAATAAGTCAACCCTCTCTCTTTGCGTCCCTCACATCGATTGGTTGGGGATGAGATCGGGACCGTACCGTTTGGTACCGAAAAAATTGGGACTAAAAGCTGGTACCGAATACCGAACCGTATGTATCCGTTCGGTACCGGTACGGTTTCGGTACTGAGACGGAAAAATCGGTACTAATATCATTTAGGACCGAAAATTAAAAGATGTGACAAATATATATCAAAACCAAAATATATTCATAATGATTCAAATGTGTTAATCAATTCCAAACAAACAAAAATTTAACAATCAAAAGTTCAAAACCAAGCAAAAGTTCAACAATTTTCGATATTCTTTTATACTTTTCATTTTCCGTTTTTTTCGTTGATCGCCTCTTCAATCTCTATATATAAAAAAAGAAACAAAGATAGTTAATATCAACAACAATCCAGAAACAAATAAAGTTAATACTAAGTTACTAACATAATCCCGAATCCGTCGGTTTTTTTATGTGAATATAGGGGTCGATTTTTTGACGGTGATAATTTTTTTTGGAGAAGAATAGGTACTTATGAAGAAAGTTTGAGTTGCTCAGGATATTATTTAACTTGATTAGGAAAATATAAACTTTATAATATTAGGAAAAGATTGCATAATCAAAGAAGCTTTAAAATTCCCGGTTCAGTTTCGGTATTTTTGGGAAATTTCTGGTACCGAATACCAAAATCCCGAATACCGAATTTTCATAATAGTTGGAACCAAATATCAGTCCGAATATATGGTACCGGTACGGTACCGGTTCAGTTCGGGAAAACGGTCCGGTTTGATCTTCCCTACGATTGGTCTCCTGCCCCTCAGATAGACATATTTATCCAGACATAAAACTTAACTCGTACAAGGATTAATGTATGATATGAACGGTTCCATTTGATTTTACCGTCGTAACCATAAGCAAAGCCAAGATTCAAAATTAGGGGAGCATCGAGTATAGATAAATAAAATAAAATAAATTAAAAGTAAAAATAAATATTAATGTTTTAGAATGGAAAATTAAGGTGTTTGTTTGTATTTGAATGTTATATGCTTTACATGATAGATAAGTAGTCACTTATTGGTGTTTTGTACTACAAAATGGTCTTTTAATATGCGTATGTGATTACCAATTGAGACACCAACCTGGTTGCCTTTAGAGAAGATCGACAAGGTTTAGGTAACGCTCATCCAAGCCAAACTCTAAGAACTCATAATTTATACCATACAAGGATTTATGAGATCTTAAGGTGTCAAATATTTTAATAAACCAAAGTGTATATTCTCATTACGTTGTTTTATGCATCTAAATGCAAAGTATGTGACATGCTAACATTTTGTGCACAAAAATGAAGAAATTCACTTAAGGTTGTTTGTTTACCTCTTAATGGTTCCATTAAGAGGCAATTTCTGAATCGCTAAGAGGTAAATCCTGTTTGCCAAAAAAAAGGGTTGTCTCTTAATGGTTTCAAAATCCTCTTAATGATTTTGAATCCTGAACCTCCCTTAACCATTAAGAGCTCTGATTTCATTATGAACAATTAACAAACAACCATATTTCATTTTACATTATATCATAAAAACCTCTTAATCATTCAGACCACTTAATCATTCTGCACTAAACTATTCAGCAACTGTCAAACAGTCCCTTAGCTATTTAGAGAATCTCCAATAATTATGTTATAATTTTTATAAAATAGAGTATAAAAAAGTTAAAATCTCTAAAACAAATTACGTCAAACTCCAACAGCTACTCTATTTTAGCAATTATATCATCAATTATATTAATAAACTATTATATCTCTCTCATAAACACACAACTTCAATGTCTCCTATTGATGAGAAAAGAATTACATATTATTTCTCTCTTCAATATGGAGTTTTAGGCAGTGGCGGGTCCAGGATTTTTACCTGGTGGGGGTACCTTCGAGGTATATTAAAGGCCTGCAAAGTCGAACGATATATTTTTAGCTTAATTCCACATTTTCGATGGAATTTTAAAGTTTTTTGGTTGATTTCGAAGAGTTTTTAAGTATTTTGTCGATTTCGAGAGACTTTTTCGAGGTTTTTTAGTCGATTTCGAGAGGCTTTTTTGGTTTTTTTTTGTTGATTTCCATGTAATTTTTTTGGTTCGTGGGGGCACCGACAAAAAATTACTGGGGGGACGAATGGTAGAAAGTAAAATTACAATTATTTTTAATCTATAAAAATGAAAAAATATATTTTTTTAATGGGGGCCCTTCCCCCCACCTTTTACCTTATACATCCACCACTGGTTTTAGGGGGTGTTTGGGATTGTTTATTTAAAGGGCTTTTTAGCTTATTGTGGTGTGGTATAGGAGATAAACATTTTTTAGTGTTTGGATGGAGAAAAAATAAAAGTGTTTATAGCGGTGCCAAACCGGAGATAAACATTTTTTCATAAGTCATTTGGTTCTAATTTATCGACTTATTTGAAAAGTGCTTATGACTTTTTTGCTTATTTTATATGTATAAACAATCTCAAACACCCCTAAATAACAACTTATTAGTTTATTACGTTTTAGTACCACAATAAGCTAATCCAAACGCTTTTTATAAAACTTTTTTTTGTCACCACATAAGTTGATAAACACTTTTAATAAAAAAACATAAGTTGTTTTAAATAAGCAATCCCAAGCACCCCTCTAGAGATTTCTCTAAATTTGGAGATTTTTACCTTGTCTCTCTTCTTTTCTATATTTTATCATATGATATAGCATAGCTGCTCTTAAACAACTAGTTGTATGCATCTAAGGAGTAAGAGTCATACTATACACAACGGAAATAGAAAAAGGTCAAAGGTCTATACGTATTAGACCCATTGTCTTTATTTATGATGTTTTGGATATTGTATTAGATGTGGTTTGGTTTACTACAAAAACAAAGAGCCGGATAAAACCATCACCGAGAGATTACGACAAATCTTATCCTCGGAGAAAATGTGGTCGGTGATCATGATTACTGACGGAGTATCATTTTCAATCACTGATGGAAAAATCCATCCGTAATCTATCCGTGATCCGTCACAAACCCGTCAAAAATTACTACAGAAAAATTTATGAGTAAAATCTATTTGTTTTATAATGATGTATGTTTCTAGTTGAGTATCAAACGAACTAATTGGAGGATTAAACGTATATGAATCATTTTTTTCAAATGTGTGAAAAAAATATAACCTTTTTATTTAATTTGTTTTGTATAATACAATAACTTAATTTGTTTGTTTTGTATACCCAGAAAACAATTTAGAGTAAATCATGATTTTTGTTCCTATAGTTTGTTAATAATTTCGATTTTCGTCTCTATGATTTAAAAGTCATGATTTTTGTTCTTATAGCTTATAATTTATTGCTATTTTTGTTCCTAAACTAATTCCTACTTCTAAGTATAAAATATAAATGACGAAAACATTAAAGAATTGTAAACCACATGGAATAAAAGAACAACAAATTATAAATTATAAGAACGAAAATAACAATAAATTACAAGAGGAAGACTCAAATGAGAACGTAACTATTTAAAAAAACAAGAAAACAACAAATCATGAACAAAATCATATGTGATTTTACATTAAAAAAAACGGATGCAGGCGACTTTGATCGCGACATAAAGTCACGTGCAAAGTCGCATGTATATGATTTTGTATGAACTCGACTGTTTTCGTATTTTCTTAAATAGATATTGTTCTATTATGAACTCACCTCTAAATTACAAACTATACAAACAAAAACGGAATTGACAAAAATCTCAATTTTTAACAAACCAAAAAGGGATTAAAGTTTGTTATTTAAGGTGCCGTTTGTTTTTTAAGTGGTCTAAAGTCTTAAATCTTATTTTAGTAATCTATACTATATTATAAAGATGACATAAAAAACTCTTAATTACAACTCACTAAACTTTATGTATTATCATTTAAAGCTATCTACTTAAAATATCTTAAAAATAACTACTAAAACCTAATGTACTACCTGTAAAGCTTTTAACCCTAATTAATATATTTCATCTTTATCCCCCAAAATCCTTATCTCTAATCACCAAATCCTAAAATTATGAAATTTGAATTCTGATAAACATAATTAAAACAGGATAAACATCTCAATTTAAATATAAAAAATTTAAAATATATAAGATAATTAATGAATTTTAACAAACTACTTAATTTTTTTTATATAAAAAACATTATATTGTTAAGCCTAAATTAAACAAATTTATATATAAAAAACCATTATCACTCAATTAAAAAACAATTAATGAAACAATATGTACTACTTTTAAATGTTTTTAACCCTAATTAATATATTTCATCATTATCCCCCAAAATCTTTATCTCTAATCCCCAAATCCTAAAATTATGAAATTTGAATTCTAATAAACATAATCAAAACAGGATAAACATCTCAATTTAAATATTAAAAATTTAAAATATATAAGATAATTAATAAATTTTAACAAACTACTTAATTTTTTTTGTATAAAAAAATATTATATTGTTAAGCCTAAATTAAACAAATTTATATATAAAAAAACCATTATCACTCAATAAAAATCGTACTGTAAATCAATAAAAAACAAAATATAAAAATAAACATTAAAATCGTGATGTATCTCGCTGCATTGCGCGAGTGCGCTTCTAGTGATTAATAAAAGGTGATGTGTAAAAATGTTTGAACGATTCAGACTTAAAGACCATTAAGACGTTTTTAAAACAAAACAAACAACCCTTCCTCAATAATTTATTTACACACAGCAATAAATGAAGGAAAACACAAGAAAAGTAACGTACACGACTTTAACTCCAACAACACCACCGCATTACCGGATTCGTGTTTCCTGCTTCACTACAATCTATGCTCTGATCGTACCTACTCCATCTCGCTAATTCTGCAACTTCCGGTGAATTTCAACTGAGATCCGGTAGATCAATGGGGGTGGTGAAGGCGGCGATCGGTGATGGTGTATTGACTTTTATGTGGGTGTTCTGTGCTTCCACACTTGGTGCTGCTACTTCCGTCATCGCCACCGCCATCGGAATCCAAGGAATGGTGTCGCTTTTGATCACAATCACCCTCATCTTCATCCTATTGTTCATCTTCGGTATTATCGGCCATGCGTTTGGTGGTGCTAGCTTCAATCCCGCCGGTACTGCTGCGTTTTATGCTGCCGGTGTCGGTGGTGATACTCTCATCTCCGCCGCCGTCCGGTTTCCTGCTCAGGTAGATTGTTAAAACTTGTATCCGTGTTAGCCTAATTAGGTGTGTAATTAGGCGTAATTATTATTTTTAATGAAATTAGGGTTTCAAATTAAGATTCTGGAATTACTACTACTTCTCCCAAAATTAGTGTTAGTTTAGGATTTTGATCATATTAATGATCGTAATTTACATTTAGACTGAAAATTATATCACCTACTTCTCCAAATCTGGTTGTTTTGATCCTAAGAAGCAAAAGAATCAGGTTAAAATGTAGTCCTTTGACTTTGTAAGTCTGAAGTTGACTTAATTTTGTTATTTGGGGATGGATGGAATGCATAAATTAGAAATTTCATGTGAAATTGTTAATTTACCCGATCTAAAGTACTTAACCATTTTTCTGCAATTGGGGTTTTCTCCTAAAACAGTCTCCTATATCTAGAGACTGAAGTAAGGTCTGCATACATCTTACCTTTTTTTAAAGCCTACATTCGAGTAAGATATTATGTATTTGTTTGGTTTATTTAGGGATACTTATAGGGGCTGTTTACTGAAAGGTTACCGGTAGGGGCTTACTGACGAGAGTCACCATCCTCACTTTCACTTACCTTGTTGAGTAACATTCTTGGCTATCAAAATGGATTGTTTGTAAGCGTCTCTTACCTGATAAGCGGTAAACGAGTAAAAACCTTCTCGCACACTTATTGGGTAAAAATCTCTGTTGTTGCCGTGCCTCTTACCGGGTAAGATTATCTATCCTTGTAAGGCTCACTCGGTAAGAGTTTAGTAAACAACCCCTTAGATTTTGGATAAATATACAATGTACCCATAGAAATTTAAGTCTTCATCATCAGAAAATGGCTTATAAGACAACTACACGAGATAACTTAGGGGTTTTTTACTAAAAGATTTTGGGTAAGCACTGATCTGGTAAGTAAGTCTCCTCACTCTTACTGGGTCAGCCTCTTGGTAAGAAGGTGTTGGTAAACAACATTATCTCTTACCCGGTTAGAGACTATAAGCACGTAGTAAACAACCCCTTAGTTTGACCTTTGAGGTCAAATTGTAAGCTCTTGAACTTCGAATTTGATATAAATGCTATAAATATTCATGGGGATGCTACAATTTGTAAAATGTTGATGTTAATTAGCCGAAACCATGTCAATTTTTGATTTGAAAAGCTTTGACTTTGCAAGTCATGATTTGAAATTCCAATTCTACCCTTAATTACGAAATGGAGAAATTCATTATCCAGTCTGTTATTTTCCCCCCACGCCGGGGGGGGGGGGGGGGGGGGGGTATAGCGTGAAGCTAGCAATCATGTGACGAATCTTTTAAGTTTCTATAAAAACTGATTTCTAACAGGCATTAGGTGCCGTTGGTGGTGCCTTGGCGATTGTCGAATTGATGCCACCAAAATACAAACACATGCTCGGTGGACCTTCTCTGAAAGTCGACTTGCATACGGGCGCTATTGCTGAAGGGTTATTAACTTTCGTGATGAACTTTCTGGTCCTCTGCATTATCCTCAAGGGTCCCAAAAGTCCGTTGATGAAAAATTGGATGCTTTCGATATCGATTGTGACTATGATTGTTGCTGGTTCTGCTTATACTGGCCCTTCTATGAATCCTGCCAATGTAAGTTAACGAACCCACAATTCTTTTCCGTATTTGATATGTGACTTGACTGGATTAGACTGGACATGACTAACGTGACAGAGTGAGGTAGGCGGGTGAAAGAACTGTGGAAGGTTTTAGAGTTTTAATTTGACATGGCCACATGGGTAGTTTAATAATTTACCAAACTTGTTCTGTTCCCTGGTTCAGAAAAGGTGCATTTTCTTGTCACTCAGTCCTGTCCCGTTCCAATCTAATTGTTGCACCAAACGTGGAACATAACAAATGTTCTGTTCTGTCCTGCACTGTCCCGCATATCAAGTGCATCCTATATATGATCGTTCTATGCTTGAGTACAACGATAAGATCTAGATTATGATGTTTATTTCATCTCTTTCCTTGCATAAAATGACAATAACGAGCAATACATGTGTAGGCGTTTGGTTGGGCATACGTAAATAATCGTCACAATACATGGGAGCAGTTTTATGTTTACTGGATTTGTCCATTCGTGGGCGCAATATTGGCTGCTTGGGTTTTCCGACTCTTCTTTCCACCTCCTTCAAAGCAGAAGACGGCCTGAAAACGAGCTGGGAAATTAATTCTGGCTGGTTTTCTTCTTGGTAACAAATTATTGTTCAGGAATTTGATTTCCTTTGGCGTGAATCATGTAGATATGGCGATATCCTTTATATTTAAGCGTACTAATGCGATGAATTTAATGTATTCTGCGTACACAGGCCTTGATGGTCACGATTGTTGTGGACGTTTAGAATCGAACCCGGGACAAATGGGGTATTCCATCACGTCCCCCTGAGTTTCGATCGCTACGAAACAACTCTGTGTTTTAAACGCGTAATGTTTTTTGGATTAAAGAAAAAGCTATAGGAGATGTTTTATATGGATTATAATCAATCGTAAGGAATGTCACTTACCTTTACTGGATGAACAGTTGAAGGATCAGAATCCCATCCAATAAGAGGTATAGAAAGGACTGATAATCTTATCTGGTAAGTGAGGGTAAAATCTCTTGGTTAGGGCTTATGAAGTAAGATAAAAACAATATATTTTGATGGTTGAAAATGTTTATTGTCGAAAAGTATTTAATAAACGATACCTTAATGTCTAGTGTGGGCCTTGTCGTGAGCAACGAGGCCCTATTGTTCCTAGAGGTTAATAGGGGTGTTCCGCTTAAATGGTCATAACTTTTGCTGTGGAACTTCGTTTCATGCCTATAATGTGCCGATTAGAAGCTTCGAATGAGGATGAGGAGTATGTTTTTTGGACACTTTTTTTTGCTTAAATTTTACATTTTTTAATTGTGCTTTTATGTTTTGCCCATAGTTTTATTCAGACCCATTTTATTTTTCTCTTCTTTTTTACTACATGTTTGTGTAATCTGAATGGCCACTCATTGAATACTTAAACTTTTAATTTTCTTCCCAATTTTGAGTTTATTATGAATTCGATTTAAAGCCTAAAGTTCGATATTCGTTGAATCAATGAACATTAGAGGAGATCATTTCCGGGCATTCATGGAATTTGGTTAATTACTGCCTCGTGCATCAATATCATATGACGGTCATTTAGAGCAAAAGTTTCTTTATTAAATGTATTTAATATTTAATATTCCAACAAAACTTTCACACAGATTTTTATAAAATGGTAATTTATAACAAAATTTCTAATGAGTAGCAGGTAATTTGAGAAATAATGAAATCGAGAAATACTTGTGAAGAAATCAAAGTAGGACCGAATTAACGAGTTTCCTCCTTTTTTTTTTTCCTTTCAAATATGGAGTTTTTTTTTATATCAAGTAATATTCCTTTGTTTCAAAATAAATATTAACATTGAAAAAGGCATATAGATAGATAAATCTTCTCCACCTTGTTATCAAGGATACAATGAAAAAGTAGATATTTATTTTTAGAAGTCGACATTTATTTTGAGACAAATTAAAATAATAATAAATAAATTTATGATGAAATTGACGAAGTACTTCAAAATCATGATTTTATATCAATTTAGAAAAGGCAATGCTAATGATATCCTTATTAATGTTAAAATCAGGTCAATTCATGCATTGGGAATGTAAAAAACAGATTTTGATATTAATGTATGTGAGGAGAAAATCATTTATAAAGGTGTCATTGACAAAGAATAGGGTGTAATTGGCAATGCTAATGGCACCCATATTACGTTGGAATACTATTGAAAAAAATATAACTTGTTGGGAAAATTCTGTAGTGAAAAATTGACCAAAATGGCCTTTGAGTGTTAAAGCCTCTTAAATAAGCCACATGTTCATCTTTTATTGATGAAATGACGATACAGCACTTGACGGTTAGGCCTCCTGCTATCATCACGTAAATACGCCTGTGATGCGGTTATGCTTAAACATGCACTGCATATTCGCTAACAACTCCAACAAAATCTCGGATCAACAGAGAAATTCAACGCCATTGCTATTCTCCGACAAATGTTTGATTTTCATTTCGATCGTAAACTGATCAATTTTTCATGATCTCGTTTTAATTTCATCATCATTTCCTCTGAATCGGCTGTTGGATCGACTTTTGTTATAATTGATACAAGAGTGTGTGTGTGGGTAAACGAGAATTGGCAATACTTTGATCTTCTCCGTTGAATGCTTGATTTCATAAGATTATTGGTCCGGTTTCATTATCGTTTCCGGTGAATTAATCAGATGATCTGAGATTGCATCTATTGATCCGTATTCTGATTTACAGAAGCGTCTACAACAGCAAGCATTGATCTTATCCGATGAGCGTTTGATTTCATATGATTGTAAAACTTATAATTATCGTTTTACAGGTTATTTGAATCGGTTAGGTCAATTGATCTGAGAGAGTATTGATTTATCGATTGATTCAATTCGATTCATACAATACAAGTGTGTATACTTCGTTTTGGGAAGAGTTGGAGCTTTTACAGGAGATTTCTAATCAATCAATGAAGCCTCCTGCCACCACCATAAACGATTTGATCCGGTACTGAACAACGTCGGTCACTGAGCTCCTCTAATATCAAGTATTCTCCTGTCTGATCAAATTGACAAAATGTTGAAACGCTCTCGTCAACAGCAGTTTAATGAGTCCCTATCTGACCTACTCTATCGATACCGAGGGGTTATTTTGGTTATTTCGGTGCCTCTTCTCCTTATCTGCTTCGTTCTGCTGTTAATGCCTTCTGCGAGTTCTCAGACTGATGCTGTTTTTCCTTCGAACCGAAAGTTTTTGCCTAATTATGGGGAAACTGATCCTTCCTTGAATAGCTATGCTGTGATTTTTGATGCTGGGAGTTCTGGGACTAGAGTTCACGTTTACTGTTTCGATCAGAATTTGGATCTTGTACACATTGGTAAAGAGCTTGAGATTTTTGTTCAGGTAATTAACTTTTAGGAGCTGATTTTTATTGAGTTCTTTTTTTTTTGTTGGTTTGTTAGTTCTTTGATATAGATTGAGGATCGACTTTATCTGATACTTCTGTTTATTGAAGTTAAAACCAGGTTTGAGTAGATTTGCAAATGACCCTAAAGGTGCTTCAGATTCTCTTCTCCCTCTTTTAGAAAAAGCAGAAAAAGCTGTTCCACAAGATATGCGTCAAAATACACCAGTCAAACTTGGGGTTGGTGATTTGTATGACTTAATTATACTCCAGTAGTTTGTTAGAGTTGTATGGTTATATACACAATATCTGATATGCATTTCTCTATTCAGGCAACCGCAGGTCTCAGACAATTGGGATTTGATGAATCGGAGAAAATTCTGCGAGCTGTAAACATCACTTTTGTTCCAACTTTCTGTTTAGATCTAGAATCCCTTGTTCTGATTGATATGTAAATACTAAATAGCATTGAATTTTGAAAATTGTCATTTATATAGGTGAAGGAAGTGCTCAAGGGGAGCAGCCTCAAGTCGGATGATAAGTGGGTGACTGTTCTAGATGGTACTCAAGAAGCTGCTTATCAATGGGTAAGCCACATAGTTTTTACTGTTTAAAAAATCTATGTGTGGTCTTAGCTTAAGCCTTAAACCCATTGTCTTGTTGGTTCATGCATTAGACATTTTGTGTCTTTGACTGGTATTTGAAGATAATGAAAAATTTTGGTTGCATTAGACACAAATTGTTTACTTTGACTGGTATTTACTATTTACAGGGTCAGTTTGGTTTGTTAGACACTGATCACTAATCAATTTTTTTGTTCATTTTATGGGAATGTGGTTGGGACGAGCTGTAATGTCAATGGTAATTAAGATGTCTTTTGTGCTTGTAAAGGTGGCTATGGCCTATGGGAATATGTTTTTATGTGTATGTGAAGTTTTTTCCTTAGTAGATGTTTGAGTCCTTTCCCTAAGGTTAATTCGAAGCTCCATCTGATATTCTGAGTTCGATTATCAATACACACAATTTTGCTTGTTTTTGTTGTATTTGTTGAAACATCTTGGATATATTTACAGGTGAGCATAAATTATCTTTTAAAAACATTAGGCAAGAAATACTCGGACACTGTTGGGGTTGTTGATCTGGGTGGTGGATCAGTACAAATGGCGTATGCCATCTCAGAGGAAGACGCTGCAAAGGCTCCGAAACCACCAAATGGATTAGATCCATATGTGAAGGAAATGCTTCTCATGGGAACAAAATATTACCTTTATGTTCACAGTTTTTCTCTCTTATCAATTTGAAGACTTCATTTATTTTCTCAGGAGATAGTATGTAGCATGTAGCACTATTACGAAAGAAACCAAGGAAAAAAGAACTAACGAGAAGGATTCACACTCTCAGGCATTAGGTACTCCTCGAATTCACACCCAGAGTACGGATGTCGTTATATGCACACTTGTTTACATTAAAATCAGGTCAAATCATACTAAACAGAAAGTCTTGATGTTCATTTGTGAGAAGGAAAATTAACAAGGTGTGCATTTATCAAGTAGATGGGTGTGTGATGTGCATTTAGAATCACCCAAATAGTAAATACCATGACACTTTTATACCTTAGTTTCATGTATGTATATGCAATTGTGCAGTTGTGGTGATAAGGATGTTCTTCATAGATGAATGGCCTAATTTCCATTTTTGTGATATTTGTATCATCTGTCAGCTACTTGCACTATGGATTATTAGCTGCTCGAGCAGAGATTCTAGGGACTTCTAAAGATTCCGATAATCCATGTGTCATGGCTGGCTACCACGGTATGCTCAAGTTGGAAGCTTTTTTGCATCATCTTACTTTGTCTTTGTATATACCGACTATTTATCTTTACATAGTAGGGTCTAAGAGCATTAAAGATGGTATGCATGAACTTTTTCTTGTTTCTATTTTTGAGTGCAATTACAAAATGTAAGTAGAGGTTGAGGAAAATAGAAGATTTAGAGAATTTGTACACTTTGCATTGCAATAGATGTTTATTTAGCAAGTGGCATTTATGTTGTTATCCATCCATGTGTTTGTGATAGGGATTTACTCGTACGGAAAAACTGATTACAAAGTTTCAGCTCCTGCTTCTGGTTCAAACATGAACAAATGTAGGGAAGAAGTAGTGAAGACTCTAAAAGTGAATGAATCAAGTTGCAGCTACAGGAAGTGCAGTTTTGATGGGGTATGGAATGGTGGTGGTGGTGATGGACAGAAAAAGTTGTATGTGGCTTCATACTTCTTTGACAGGGCAGCCGAGGTAGGTACTAATATAAAGATATATATATATATATATATATATATATATGGTTGGGTTCCGGTGAGAAGTTGAGGTTAACGTGAGAAGCGTGAGAAGTGGTTATCAACCATTGGATGAGAAATGGATGCACCTTACGGTGAGATGTACCGAGGTAAGATGCACTGAGATGCACCAGATCAATTCTCTTCTAAGGCTCAATTCATAGGTGGACATTTGATTAAAAGTGATCAACGGTTCAGATCCACTTCTCACGCTTCTCACCGTTAACTCAACTTTTCACACGATCTTTCGCTATATATATATATTGGAAGGATATTTTGGTTGCCGGTGAAAATGAAAGTTATGGTGAGAAGGGTAAGATGGGGGTCACCATCTTACCTTTCTTAGGATGAGATGCACCAACATGCACCAGATCAATCCCCATCTAAAGCGTAATTCATGGGTATTAAAAGTGATCAAGGGTCCATATCCCTTCTCACCTTAACTCTTCTCCTCTCACGATCCTCCGTCTCTGACTCTATATATATGTAGGTAGGTAGGTAGGTAGGCAAATGATTATATGAGAAGTTGAGTTAACGTACGAAGCATGAGAAGTGGATTTGAACTCTTGATCGCTTATAATCTCAAACCTACCCATGAGTCTCATTTCATAAGGGAATTGATCTGGTGCATCGTATCTCAGTGCATCTCATTCTAATGTCTATCCAAACGGTTGATAACCACTTCTCACGCTGACTCAACTTCTCACCGGAACCCAACCCTATGTATCTATGTGTATATATAGGGAGGATCAAACGATAACAAGGTCAAAATAAAAGAATAAGAAAACATGTGATTTTACATACGATTACGGAACACGGTCAACGCAAGGGTGAGCATACGACCTGGTCCATGATCTTAGTGCAAAATCACATGTGATTCATCCGTTTTCGTGTTCTCTTATTTAGTTATTGTTCTTGTGTGAACTTGACTCTCTCTATATATAGTTGGGTTTTGGTAAGAATACAAGATTTCATAGGAACCACTTTGTTAAGCTATGTAAACCTCCAATAACAAAGTGATTCTAACAGCTACCACGAAATTTTGAGTTCTTATCAGACTACAACCATATATTTGGTTCCACTAATTAATAAATCATAATCTTTTAAATTTCAAGTTTACAAGTAATTAACTAATTATTACATACAAACAATTTTCGTAAAACTCTTTGAATTTCATAAGATTAACTAATAACCAAATGATAAATACGTTCAAATATATGATAATCACTGAGTCCTAGCGGAATAATCAAATCATTAAATTTATCGAGAAAAAATACTTCATCACTGAAACTAAAATAATTTACATCTTTATTTTCTATCTAAATTATTTGAATTATAATATTAAATTTATCCAGAAAAAATACTTCATCACTGAAACTAAAATAATTTACATCTTTATTTTCTATCTAA
The DNA here is from genome assembly GCA_023525745.1 of Arctium lappa. NCBI lineage: Eukaryota > Viridiplantae > Streptophyta > Magnoliopsida > Asterales > Asteraceae > Arctium > Arctium lappa. Next base: position 9,718,206 of record CM042056.1, on the reverse strand, counting down.
ATTATTGGAATTATAATATTAAATTTATCCAGAAAAAAATACTTCATCACTGAAACTAAAATAATTTACATCTTTATTTTCTATCTAATAAAATTTTGAATTGAACAAAATATATCGAAAAACTATAATTTTTTAATCTTTAACTTGGTACCAATATCGATATATTTTTTTCAGATATTTTATCGGGTCTTGAAATTAGCACAACATATTCAACCACCAATTATATATAGTTTTTATTTTATTTTACACGTAAATTTCAAAATTTTGGCTTTAACCAAGAAAATTGCACTAACTTTCCATTATGGGTTTACAATAATATCTTGCATCCTTGCATGAGTACACAACTAGTATGAAGTAACAAGTACTAGTCATTTTGATGTAGGTTGGCCTACTTGATGCGGCTAAACCTGTTGCGAAAATTCGGCCATCAGATTTCCAAGCCGCTGCTGAGCGTGCGTGCTTAACCAAATACAGGGATGCCAAATCTATATATACTCGCGTGGAGTCATCTAACCTACCCTACTTATGCATGGATCTGGTGTACGAGTTCTCATTGCTTGTAGATGGGTTCGGTGAGTTTGAAATTTAATTTAATCATGTCAGAATATATGAAACCCCATTGGCCTTTAACATAGAAAAGAGGTTCTACCATATATAAAAAAGAAATGATACAACTTTAGCCTATATATAACTCCAACATATATAATTTGGAAATAAATAGAATATATACATACATATTTAGAGGGTCATTCTTTTGTTAAGGGATTGTTTGGCAGTTGCCGAATGATTTGGTGCAGAATCATTAAATGGTCAGAATGTTTAAAAGACTCTTATGATATATTGCAAAATGAAATATGGTTGTTTGGTAATTGTTCAGAATGAAATCAGGACGCTTAATGGTTAAAGGAGACCCAGGATACATAATCATTCAGAGGGTTTTGGAACCATTAAGAGGTGGACTTTTTTTTTGCCTAACAGAATTCACCTCTTAGCGATTCAGATGTTGCATCTTAATAGAACCATTAAGAGGTAAACAAACATCCCCTAACCTTCCTTTTAGTGTTAACCATGTTAACCAATTTGGACCAATAGGATTTCCGGAATTTTCTTTGTTTAGTAATAGGAATCCGATTTCGGGGTGGTTTATGATTTTTAGTATTTTAATTATTTAATATATATTTACTTTTCTATTATCACGTTAGGATATTTATGGTAGTTATTGTTATTTAATATATATTTACTTTCCTATTATCACGTTAGGATATTTATGGTAGTTATTGTTATTTTTTTAATTATTTAATACTTATATGCACAAACCGGAAATGATGTGCATGTACATATGCACTCTTGCACAATATGGAAATAATGTGCACTTATACACATATTGGAAACACTCTGCACTTATGCACAAAATAGAAACAATGTGTAGTTATGAACTTTTGCATAATATGGAAATAATAATTGCACTTGTACACAGACCGGAAACAATGTACACTTATGCATAGTATGGAACATTGTGTACATGATGTACACGTATGCACAAACTGGAAATAAGGACGGTTTCCTTGGAAGATGGAATAAAAATCTTGTTTTTTGGAAGTGCCGTGAGATAAAGAAGGTTTCCTTACTTATGAATTAGGCTTATTTGGTAATTGACATATTTACCCCTCTTTATATATGCTTTTCTATTGTTCAACCGTTTAATTTAGTTAATTATGGACTATTTAATCTTAGTCCTTGATTTTCAAGATCAATTGTCCTGATTGGTTAAATGGTTAACACTAAAAGGAAGGTTAAGGAGACCCTATATATATATATATATATATATATGTAATAGAGAAATAAAGTGTTGTGTATTTGTTGGAAATGCAGATTTGGATCCGATGCAAGAGGTTACACTGGTGAAGAAAATCAAATACAGTGATGCATTGGTTGAAGCTGCTTGGCCTTTAGGCAGTGCAATTGAAGCTGTCTCAGCAGCCCCCAACTAATTGCTTAATTAATTTGGTCAGTTAATCATCTGAACCTAGCTTTCCTCTTAATTATCCCTTTTTTTATTTCTTTAATTCTTTTCCATGTTTATAGAAATTATATATATTGTATATGTAGCTAATTAATTGGGTGAAATAATTTTATTCATTCATTCATTACTTATCTTTCTTCATTGTAATTTGCATTTGTGAACCAACCAACCAATCAAAGGATCAGGATTTCTAGCTCCATTTTTGGTCATTCATGAATCATCCCTAGCTACCATGATTTATAATGTAGTTGGTAAAACATTGAAATCTATTTTTATTGGTTAAAACACATTAAACAAAGAATTAACAATATCATGTTTAATACTGATGTTATAAACAAGCAATTCAGCGAATGCGTTCTCCATTTATTTGCGTTCCTAAAACTATATGACTTTTTTTATTGTGGACATTTATTTTGGAACGGAAGTAAAATTGTTATTGTTATACTCCATAATATTTCAGCCAAAAATAGAGTAAAAAAGCCTTTTAAGTTTAAAAAAACGATAGTTGCATATAAATGTTCTAACATCGGAGTTGTTTGGTTGATTTTTCATCAAGTCTGTATGGATAAAGTTGTTTTGTGGATTAATTTGTCTATATAGATTGAAAAAGTTTTTGTTAGGGAGGGTTTTTTCATAGATGAAAAAACGTGTTTTTTAATTGGGATGAGTGGTTTTGGAAAAAACTTGATTTTCTATATAAAGTTTTATTCCTAGAAGCTAACTGAATAAGCCATTTTCTATATAATTAAGCCACTACCAAACAATCATGTATAATTGACCGAATAAGATGTGAGTCTCGTTAATCTTATTAAACTGCTAACAAACAGACCCTTAGACTCTTATGATTTAAGAGTGAGAAGTTATAAGTGTTTGGACTCCATGAGCCTTGAGGACTAGCTTAACTGACAAATAAAAGTTAGGTATTGGGTTCCTCTCTGTAGGTCACTAGTTCGAGTTTCTTCAAGACCATTAGGGATTTTCTTTATTGTTATACTTAAGGGCCATGGGATTAGATGAGATATGTGTAACAACCCGGCCAGAAGCAACAAGATAGAAATTTTAATTCTTAATAATATAATAAAAATTCACGCCGAGACGACCCCAAGCTTACAATAGAATTTCAAGATTTGCAACGGCGACCTATTCACAACTGAGATAATAATAAAAAGATATCTAAGATGACAATCTTCCATCTTTTCCCGCTACATCTTCCCTTTGCCCTTATCTACTCTCTCTAACTCACGTCGGCCTAAAAAGGTTTTTAGTTTTGAAAGAGCGAGGATTAGACCATAGGTCTAGTGAGTTCCCTCTAACAGATAGCAATAAAAATAACTTTCCAGAATTTAAATCAACATTTAATAAATCCACAAGAATAAACACACTACTGACCACACGACCGTCAAAGACGATGTGTCTAACTCGCGCTGCCTTATTGTTGGGACACACCCCCAACGACATAAACGGGTCACACTCCCCGGCACGAGTAGGCGGGCCACACTCCCCGACTTAGATCACAATCTCCACATAATGTATGCATACATTTAACAACAACGAGTTATAACACACTTAAAAACATTTCATAAATATCATGCCATCGCAAATAAATTCCAAAGTTTACAAATTAAACTTTCCAAGCTTCCGTTACCAAAAAGGATTTTAGTTCAGAAAAACTCAGCTGGTGTCCTCAGCTTAAATCCAACGCTTAATCTCACGGTTTGAACCGAAACCTATAAAGGAACATTGATCGGTGAATTTTCGATACTTCTATTTAACAAAGTTGACCTTAAACCCAAAAATCTCAATTGTCTCCTCCGACTCACTATAATTCAACTCAAGGTAACACTTAAATCAAACTGGATACCACAATGGAGAACTGGGCCAGTCCACAAATGGAACCCAACACTAAATAATTCAAACTAATTTATATTAAATTTAACTTAACTTAACATGGGCTTCGGCCCACACTCATAGTCCAACACACCTAACAACCCACAATAAAATGCACATGGGCTTCGGCCCACATTCAACATCCAGGGACCGGGGTTAAAATTCCAATCGACCGGAGCCAGATTACCAGCTCACGACCGGGGTGATGATTGACCGGACTAATGGTCGACCGGCGCCCGCCCCCTATTGACCGGTGCCTCAAAACTCGACCGGGGTTAATACGATTCGATGACCGGAGTCATTATGCCCAGAGTCGATCGATACCCCGATCTTCGAGCGAATCCCATAACTCAATAGGCATATAATACGAACCTTCGTTTGATCACAAAATCAATAACAATCCAACCCAACATCTTTTAATCAACTGCCAAAACTTGATTAACCAGGTACTCCATAACAAAACTCAATCCACAGAAACATCAAAACTAAATCCAGGAATCAAAGAAGTAATCGATAGAAATCCCATTTACAAATTGTGAAAATCAACAGATTACCCGTACCCAACCACAAGAACAATAGAATAAGAAGATTTACCTTGAAGATTTAATGAACACCCACAATTTCAGCCTCCTTCTCCCTTCGATCGATCGGCCAAAGCTCTCTCTCTCTCTCTCGCTCTATTCCCAAAATACTAGCCGCCACCACAATTCAATAAGGGTAATAGGGTTAAATCCCTATTATCCTCTCTTTTACAATACAACCCCTTTTCAAGAACTCTTTCTAAAATTTCACCCCAAAAAATAAAATCATTGAGTTTTAGCCCGGTTATTACATATGTGTAAGCCGATCTGAACACCCATGATTAACAAAAAAAAAGGAGTAAGCAATTGAGGATGTTGTTACACACCACAAAAATACATGTTTAAAATAGACGGCTTCCACAAAAGTGACGTGTGATATGAAGGTCCCATTGAAATAAGGGTAAATTTGTAGCATGTGTTTTCATGGAATGTAATTACAGGTTAATCGAGTCATTTTTAATGAAACAATGTCGATTTAATAGTATTTTGTTGTGTTTAATAGACCTAGCGTGTTAAAGGGTCAAGAGGATGGTAAAAAATGGACATTTACGGGTGCCATATGGTCCACATGACATGACCTTAGCCGTGACATACGTCGTACACCAAGTCGCATAACTTTGAAAATGATTGAATATCAAGTTATTGAATAGATATTGGTGAAATGCCACATATGAAATTGAACATAACTTTGCAAAGAAGTAACCCACTTATTTTGACATCTCATATTCGTCCTGTCGACTTCAAGAATGAAAAACAAAATTTCTATCTTTGTATCTTCATCTTCATGACTAAAGACAAAAACAAAATTCAAATCCAATTAAAAAAAACATAATTGACTTAAAAAATAAAGAGAATGTATAACAAATGTGTTTGTGAATAAATTATTCAAACTCTATACTTAAACCCTAATTGGGTCTTGTTAACCAAATTAATCAAACACAAGTGGGTTTAATTAATCATGTCAAATCCAAATGGTTTTTTGTCATCCACCATAGAATTCATTAAGTCGGATTCTATTCCACGTCATCGATCAATAAATAAATCACCATTTAATCATACACAAAATCCTTTTTCTACATAAAATCGTCTTTCAATTTAGATATAGATTGAAGAAGTCATCTCAAAGTATAAAAATTAAATTCTTACCTTTTGGATTTAAGAGTTCAAAATTGAGGTATATGTTAATAACTTTACGTCTTTACCTTATTATAAAAATATACTTCTGAAATTTGAAAAAAAAAAAAACCTGAGTTATAGTTTTATATATATACTAGAAGTGTACTTGTGCAATGCAGCTAGATACATCACGATTTTAATGTTTTATTTTATTTTCTGTTTTTTGTCGATTTACATTACGATTTTGGATGGTTGTGAGAGAGTGATAATGATTTTTTTATATAAATTTGTTTAATTTAGACTTAATAATATAATTTTTTTTTATAAAATATTCTGTAAGATTTTTTAATTATATTTTAGATTTTTTATATCTAAAATATGCTGAAAGTTATTTTAGGGGAGTTAAAATGGTTAGAGATAATGATTGGAAATTAATGAATAGCATTAAATGTAGTACATACAACTTTTATGGCTGTTTTTTAAGTAATTAACATTAAATAGTGATACATTAAGCTTTAATGTTTGTTTTTAAGAGTTTTTTATGCTCTTTATAATATAGTATATATATATATATATATATATAGAGAGAGAGAGAGAGAGAGAGAGAGAGAGATTGCTTTTTTCAACCCAATAATTTACACAAATTTATAAATCAATTTTTATGTTTTGTTTCATATACAAAACAATTCGTATGAAAATACAATGTTTATATAGGGGTTGTTTGTTTTTATAAAAAAATCTCTTAATGGCTCTTAAGTCTGAATCGTTCAGACATTTTTACACATAACCTCTTATTAATCATAAGTAAATTAAGATTTCAGACTTTAGACCTCTTAAAAAACAAACGGAACCATAATATTGTTGTATGTGTAAAATTTTCAAGACTGTTTTTTTCCACATACAAAATAGTCATGAATGTTTTACATATAAAACAACATTGCATTGTCATATGTAAAACAACATATAAAAACTGATTTATAAAAATTTATTGGATTTGTAACTGGTTATTTATATATATATATATATATATATATATAAAACAACATTGCGAGTAGATGATCGATTTTTTGGGGAAAATTTTAATCATGTATTTTGAATATTGGTTTATGTAATTGAATTTTTTTTTAAGATTAATCACAAAAATCCAAACAATTATGAACATAAGTTACCAAATAACCATGGTTCTAAATAATTTGTTATGGCACATCATAACACTTAAGTTTGTTTTACCGCCATGTTAACCCCTGTGATTCCACTATAAGACTTGACTTCCATTGTAATGCATTATGGTGCTTACCGCGCATATTTTGTAAGACATGAGTTTTCTTTTTTACTTTTTTAAACATATAACTCAGAGATAAATGATAATTGTGTACGACACCAAAAACTTATATAAACATTAAAAGGAAACGTAAAAACTAAAACACTAAGGGGTTGTTTGTTTGTTTTTTAAAACCTCTTAATACCTCTTAAACCTGAATCGTTCAGACATTTTTAGATTCAGAGCGGGTTTTTTTTTTCTTCCAGATTTCAAACCCTCTTAACTCTTAAATACATTTAAAATTGAAAGTGATAACATTTTTCTGATTAATTGTTATCACAAACAAAACAATCTTATTGATCCAGATTAAGATTTCAGACTTTAAACGTTACAAAAATAAACAATCTGATTGATTCAGATTTTAGACTTCAGCACCACCTCTTATTAATCAGAATTGGAAATAAAACTTCAGACCTGTTAATAAACAAATGCCACCTAAATAGGTTATCCATACACGAAGAGTCAAACAGAAATTATTTGAAGATTGAATAAAGTAGTGAATAAAGATTCAAGAGATTTAATCTCGATTTTACACTCTTTTTATATCATTTTCTTATAAGTTAAGTATATTTGATATAAAAAATTCTTAATTCCTTTTTTTTTAATTTATACAAATTTAAATTATTATATGTGATCAATCAAAACACTAACGCGCACAGGTATATATACATACATATATGCATACATATACCGCCTTAGGGAACGTTTTGAAAAATATTGTGGTCTTGTCGTAAATCGTAAAACTTGAGACTTAACTTTGTCGTCATGCCACGTCATTTAATACTTGCAATATAAACGATTATATTATTATCAAGTTATTGATACCATTTTCAAAGAATTCTCATGATATAATATGTTATATACACGATTTTCTTAATATTACGATTTAATTTTTAATGTCATAGTCAAATAGATGAATTTAATATTTATATGCATCATTTAGAAATTGACATTACTAACAATTACAAATAATAGGATTGAGTTATTGTGAGAAATTGAGGTTAATGTGAAAAGCGTGAGAAATGGTTATCACCTGTTGGATGCGAAACGGACGCACATTAGGATGAGATGTACCGAGATAAGATGCATCCGATCAATTCTCTTCTCAGCCGCAATTCGTGGGAGGGCATTTGGTTAAAAGTGATCAACAGTTCAGATCTAGTTATCACGTTTCTCATGTTAACTTCAACTTCTCACACAGTCCTTCGTCATTAGATCGATATATAAACTTACAATGTCATTATTATTATTATCATATAATAAACGAAAATATTTCATATACACTTTTTTATTGCTTACATGTTACATTTAGTGTAAGAACAACAAAATTCTTTTCGAAAAATTCAATATGCATTTTAAACCGTAATTATAATTTCTTTTAGTATTCAAAAACATATATATAATATAAGGGTAGACACATTTATATATTGCCAAATGCACACTACATAATAATTTGCTTATGACATACATCAATATTAAGACTTACTTTTTACATTTTTTAATATATAGTTTGACCTTATTTTCATACAAATAGATGTACATATAGCAACACCCATATATAATATAAGAGCATCTTCAACAAATTCTTCAAAATGAAGATTTTGGGAATTTTTGCTACAAGAGATTCTCCAAAACCGACAAAAATAATTAGTTAGAAAGAGAAATGATTTTTTATTATTTCTACCAATCAAAATCTTTGAAATTAAATGTTTAGAAAAGATAAATAATATTTTAATAATTGTTTTGAATATTTTAATAATATAATCGTATATTATAATCTTCAAAATGAAGAAGTTGAAGATAAACGTAATTTTTTTTAAAATTTTTATTTTTAATCTTCTATTTTAAAGAATTTGTTGGAGATACTCTGACTAATTATGATATGAGAAAACGTTGAAAAATGGTGAAGGGTACGTCCTAAAAATGATGATCAAGACTTCAATAATAATAATAATAATAATGATGATGATGATGATGATTTGCAAATTAAAATTCTTAAATAACACACACATGCTCTTAAAAATGTATAAGTATTAACTTCATTATAATATAATCATATACGATTCGATCAATTGTAATTAACATTTTTAATTTAATAATTGATTTATCTACAATGTCGACTGTCGTTTAATTATGTCTTTATTCAACCATTATTCGTTAACACCCTTCATTATTCATAACGTAACGTTATCATGTATATTTTCAGTAATAATTGTAGGACTAATATATTAAAACAACTGTAGTATCATATAAAAACATGCATATTTTATAATAATTGGCAGCCTGTGTGGGTCGGTTTATGTGTCCGGGAAATACACATTTTGCTCCAATATTTTACAATATACGTATTTTTTGTTTCTCCCAAAGACCAACTTCTTCAATTTTCAATTTTTATTTTATAAATGTTAAACGAGTTAGGCAGACCGTGTTGGGTTAATTAGACGGGTCGGGTTAGGGTTGGGATTTTCTGACCCGTTTATTAAACGGGCCGAGTTAGGATTAGACACACTTAACCTGTTTAACTTTGAACCCGACACGACATGTTTGTCAGGTCTATATGAAACCATTTGGGTTGTGATGCATGTTTAAGGCTTAGAGATATGTAGTTGAAATCTCATCCTTTCTGTGTTTGAATCCAGACGTTATCCAACCCTTGTGACCATGGGAGTTCACTTACAATGACTTCAAGTCATTCGTGGTCAACGAAAAAATAATCGATACGCATAACTGGTCTAGAAACTCACGGTTATAAAAAAAAACTTTACATACTCCTTATTTATTATATCTAAAATTCATCCACTAGCTAGTTATATAAAACAATATTATTATATATAAACTAAAAAAAGCCTTTGCATCAACAATTAATTTGTAGTGACGAATATATGTAAACTAATTAAATAAAATATTGTAAAATTTCATGAAACCATTGAATTTATTTATAGAAATGTACTTCTTTTATCTACAAGAACACCATTTTTTATTCCTTCTGAATTGTCTTATTTAAGTGTTTTGATTTTATTTTTTTTACAGTTTCAACTTTAATTTTAGTATATATGTATTTTATCTTTATCTACAAATCTTTTAATTGTTTAATTGATAAACAAAACATTTTTAATAAATTGTATGTCAAGTTAAAGTATTTTTTTTCCCGGCAATTACAGAACTACATTTTATCCAACCAAACAACCCCTTAGTTCATCATAACTATTTCATGTTTTACATATTATGAGGAAATATCATGTGAGAATTTAAATATTTACGAGAATGCGAGAAGTATGATATTATATATGATTACACATCATGTGAGCGTGTTTAATCATATATGATTAAACGTCTATGTATCGCCAATGCAACATGTGTTTAATCATATATGATTAAGCATGTGTATCAAATATGATATCACACTTCTCGGTTTCTCGTAAAAATGTTTAACTTTTCGTTTGAACATGCCCTTACATATTTTTTTGTACAAATTTAACATTCATCATTCATAATCGCACTCATCAATTAATCAAATTCAATTAACGATTTTTAAACTAAAAATAACTTATTTAGCATCTAAAAACCTTGAAGGGTTTATCTACGAAAATTCATATAATTTAGAGTGAATTATATTTTTAATCCTTACAGTTAACAGACGTCTTCTCTATGATGAAAAGTTAAAGAGTTAGGCTTTTATGGTCGCATTTCCTTTAACGAGTTGGGTCCTTAATGCAACCAAACAGACCTAATTCATTAATTTATTCAGGGACCTAATTCTTTAAAAAACCGTAATTAATAATTAAAGGAAAACGTCTCGGTTAAAAATGAAATTACAAGAACTTACCTCGTTATAAAAATACAACCATCATTAGCAAACTATAAAAATAAGAAAATATAATTTACTCTATTATTTATAAAAAAAGAGTGAATTGTGGATTTGGTCCATGTGGTTTAGTGATTTCTTTGACCATGATCCTCATTCTATGTTTATTATGAATTTGGTCCTTGTGGTATTCAATTTATTTTGGTCTTGGTCCTTTGGTCTTGGTCCTTCTGGCTAACACTTCCGTTAACCTTTTTAAATCAAGGACCATTTTAGCCATTTTACCTAAACTTTGTCCTTTTTTGATAATAAAAATAAAAACAATATTTTTATACATACATACAAACACACACACACACACACATATATATATATATGTATATATATAACGATATTAAAATAAATAAAATAAGATATTATTGTATGATTTAATTGTTTAATTTTTTAAAAATTAATTATATTAAATACGATTTAATTTTATTATTTTATTGTAATTGTGGAAAAAGATATAGTTTTATTGTTTTAATGTAATTAAAATTTTAATTTAAACAAATTAGATCATAAAACTATATCTTATTTTATTTAGATCGAATAAAATAAAATATGGTTTTATGATTTGATTTATTGAATTAAAATTTTAATTAAGTTAAAGTCGATTTAATTATATTGTTGTTTTACTATCATTGCAACAAACAAGCTTATTGTTGATATTTTAACACCAAAAATCATTAAAAACCGTTGAGAAATGAACTCTAATTTTATCATACTAAAAACAATATGAAAGTTGATTTTGAGTTTTTGACTAAAAAACAATATGAAAATTAGAACCTCTAATTTTAAGATGATAAAATTATAGTTCATTTCTCAACGGTTTTCAGTGATTTTTGGTGTTAAAATATCAACAATAAGTTTGTTTGTTGCAATGATAGTAAAACAACAATATAATTAAATCGTCTTTAACTTAATTAAAATTTTAATTCAATAAATCAAATCATAAAACCATATTTTATTTTATTCGCTCTAAATAAAATAAGATATAGTTTTATGATCTAATTTGTTTAAATTAAAATTTTAATTACATTAAAACAATAAAACTATATCTTTTTCCACAATTACAATAAAATAATAAAATTAAATCGTATTTAATATAATTAATTTTTAAAAAATTAAACAATTAAATCATACAATAATATCTTATTTTATTTATTTTATTTATTTTAATATCGTTATATATATATATATATATATATATATATATATGTGTGTGTGTGTGTGTGTGTGTGTGTGTGTGTTTGTATGTATGTATAAAAATATTGTTTTTATTTTTATTATAAAAAAAGAACAAAGTTTAGGCAAAATGGCTAAAATGGTTCTTGATTTAACAAGGTTAACGGAAGTGTTAGCCAGAAGGACCAAGACCAAAATAAATTGAATACCACAAGAACCAAATCCATAATAAACATAGAATGAGGACCATGGTCAAATAAATCACTAAATCACAAGGACCAAATCCACAATTCACTCCAAAAAAAAATAATTTTTACATGAAAATGAAAAAAGAAAAAAAAAAGGAAGTGAAAGGGAGGGTTGTGGAGTTTCTTGCGGGAGGCGGAAACGTGTAGCTGAAAATTGACAGGAAGGAGAATATTCCAAATTTACACTTACAGCCCCTGGAATTTCGGCACATGTCACGTTTAAGTTATGTGACACAAAAGTTTCAAAACTTTACTCCACAAATTCAACCATCCCACTCTATCATTCCTTCAATCATTCTCCATAATCACATCATTTTTTTTTTCAAATCCAAACACCTATATCATTTTACCTCTTAATATATATATATATATATATATATATATATATATATATATATATATGATTTTTCATTTAGGGGGTGTTTGGATTGCTTATTTAAAACAACTTATGCTTATTTTGAAAAATGCTTATCAACTTATGCGGTGTCAAAACAGAGTTTTCTAAAAAGTGTTTGGATTAGTTTATTGTGGTACCAAAACGTAATAAGCTAATACGTTGTTATTTAAAAGTGTTTAGGATTGCTTATACATATAAAAGAACCAAAAAAGTCATAAGCACTTTTGAAATAAGTTGATAAGTTAGAACAAAATAACTTATCAAAAATGGTTTTTCAGCAGTTTGGCACCGCTATAAGCTCTTTTCTTTTCTTTCCATCCAAACACTCAAAATGACTTATCTCCGGTGCCAAATCGCAATAAGCTAAAAAACCCCTCAAATAAGCAATCCCAAACACCCCCTTAGAAACCATTCAATTCTAACAAACCATATAAACTAATCTTAGCAGTTCATCTAGTCTAACAAATATTTGATTTCATTTTGTTTCATAATCTAAAGTATTAATCATAATGAATGAACCTTGTCATCTTACATATATATTTCAATCATAATTAATGAATCATGATAATTGTCCATAAATATCTCTATTGTTTCCTAATATAAGATTGATTATGGTTTTATATAGTTTGTAAAAAATAGATGGTTTGTAAATAAAACGTCTCATCTCTCTCTCTCTCTCTCTAGAGAGAGAGAGAGAGAGAGAGAGGTTTGTTTCAATTGGAAACCATATTAGATTGGAAACTTTGGAAACCGTCAATTTCATTGGTTAGATTAATGAAATTGGTTCATAAAGTTGTTTAATATGATCAAGTTGTTTCATATAATTATTTTATTAATGAAATTGTTTCATATATTTGTGTTTTTTATGTAGTTTCATCTATTTTTCTCATTCTGATGAAATTGTTTCATGTATTTTCGCAATCTAATGAAACCTTTTCATTTTTACATAAAAAAACACAAATATATGCAACAATTTCATCAATAAAATAATTATATGAAACAATTTCATTAACTTAACCAATGAAATTGAGGGTTTCCACGGTTTTCAAAATTAGAGTGGTTTCCATTTGATCGCTTCCCTAATATATATATATATATATATATATATATATATATATATAGGGGACGTATCTTTTGCAAACCAGTCAGATTGTGCAAACTTTGTGAACCAATCTTAGCCGTTCATCAAGTCTAATCAATATATGATTTTATTATGTTTCCTAATTTAAAATCATGATTATAATGAATAAACTTAACATTTCCTAATTTAAAATCATGATTATAATGAATAAACTTAACATTTTCCATATATATCATAATCATTATTAATGAATCATAATCATTATCCATAAATATATCTATTGTTTCCTAAAATAGTGGTTTGAATAGTTTATACAAATTACTTGGTTTGCAAAAGAAACGCACCCTATATATATATATAGTGGAGGGATATTTTGCAACCCTGAAAAATGTTGCAACCCACATCTTAACCGTTGGATTTATGATCGACGGTTTTTTTATTTTTATTTTTTTGTTTTTTTAATTAAAAATATTGGATCTCATATCTATTGTAACCACCGATCATGAATCCGACGGTTAAGATGTGGGTTTCAATTTTTTGCAACATTTTTAAGGGTTGCAAATTAAACAACCCCTATATATATATATATATATATATATATATATATATATATATATATATATGAATAAATGATTTTACTCATTTTTAGTTATTATTTTATGTTCAAGATTTCTCAATAAACTGTATATCAGATGTATTTTTCTTCTTAAACTTTATTACGTTTTTTTTACATCCATCTTGATCATATCACGCTCATGTGTGTAAGTAGGTTCAAATGAAAGCGGACCTTCGTAAATAACGGAACTTAAATTCAAGATTTATCTTTTAAGTTATTTTAGGAAAAATTCGTTATCAACAACCTAACATATCTTTCCTTTTTTGGGCTAAAAGCTTGAAATATGACCACTTGTCAATAAAATACATAGCCGTTCACCGTCTTTAAGCTTCAAATCATATCTCAACCCCGAACTTGTTTACGTAGCAATTTGTGAAACGAAAAACATGCACAAATGGAAATTAAATACCCAATAAATGTTACAAAAGGTATGCAATAGAAAAAAAAGATGTAGAAAACAATCGATTAGAACGTGATAAAGATCATTATCCTTAGGATATTATTAGTTCCCACTATCAAGGTTGTTAAACTTATTCCCAAGAACATGATTGCAGAAATTCGTGAAGAACAAAGAGAGGATTAAGAAACCCGCATTAGTGTTGTCTTTTGACCGTTAAATGTATGTGTATAATCCACCCAACAAGGCCAAATTCCCCTTAGTTCAATTGATCTCTTAAACAACTCTACAAGTTGTTTCAATGTGAGACAAGTGATAAGCCTAAAATGCATACATACATATATATATATATATATCTCACCAAAACAAGTAAGATTCCACTATTCTTTCTTTGTGGCACAAATCTCACTATGAAGACTATATATATAACAATAAATCATATAAAGAAAAAACAGTTCACATATTTTTGCCTTGAATCCACCGATTTACTACCCCTAAATCAAGAACAAATTAAGAAATTCACTCACTATTTACCCAATAGTTTCTATTCACAAAAACTAAGAAATAAAGTTTTAAGTATATGTATGTGTATATATATATATATGAACAAATCGATTAATATTCCAACAATGAATCCAACTCTGGGAATGTAGATGACTCTACATGATCATCAGGGTTGTACTCCCTCCTTCTCAAACCATCTTTTGACAACATGGATGAAGATGATGTCTCAGTAGTAGTATCCTGGGACACACATGTCTTCTCAGATCCAATATGATGATGTTGATCCTTGTCTTTCTTAAAACCCGTATTTGACCAATAAAGGGTCGATGTCGATGAAAGATCATAGGGCAGACTACTCTTACCGGCGGATTGGTAATTGGACGGATTGGTTTGGTAAGAGTTGGTGTCGAAGTTGTAATTATAAGAAGAAACAAGGATATTTTTGTAATCTTGATCTTCTTGAAGTATGTCGGGTCGGGTATTAAAGAAGTAGGAGGATATTGGGTTAGCAGTAGTGTGGGTCGGATCAAGATTCATGACCGAAGGATCCATCAATGGAGGTAGCGATGATGGACTATCCAAGAGATCTTCGACGTAGGAGGAGTTTAGCCCGTGATCTGCAACCGGGCTCTTTTGTGCACCTGTCGTCTTGTGAAAAACACGACAAACGACCCATTCGTCCTGTAACAAATATATAATTAGAACCACAAGGGTTGTTGTGGTGTACTGTTTAATTAAGGCCTTGGTGAATGTGGTGGAATATCTCATCTGCCTAGGATTCGAATCCAGGCGTACACAACAATTGTGGCCACTAAGGTTTAATCAAGGTTGATGTCTTACAGTCAAAATTTGCCAAGAGATTAGTTTAGGCATAGCCTAGGACACCCTTCTCAATATATATATATATATATATATATATATATATATATATAGGGGTTGTTTCATTTGCAACCCTTAAAAAGGTTGCAACCTTTGCAACCCACATCTTAACCGTCGGATTCATGATCGGCGGTTACAATAGATATGGGGCCCAATATTTTTAATTAAAAAAAATAGAAAAATAAAAATAAAATAACCGTTGATCATGAATCCAACAGTTAAGATGTGGGTTGCAAGGGTTGCAATATTTTTCAGGGTTGCAAAATATTCTTCCAATATATATATATATATAATTAGGCACGTATATATAATGTAATGCATAGTATTTAATTTCTTGAATATAACTAAATAAAATACATGCATTTTTTTGATGTAGCATTTGATTGCTTGTAACACAAGATATGCCTTCTTTCTCAACAAATATTAATTTCGAGTTTAAATGCATATTAATTACACATAGTTGACTTCTTAATGTTTCACACAGAGCCAATTTTTCATATTATATTTTTTTCAAGAATTTGAAAAGTAGGAATGATAAAACACCAAATTGATGTAATTCAGAGCAATTTTTCTGTTAACAAACTTAGTGTAAAAAAATACAATCTAAAATAATTATGTTTGCAAAATATCATATATATATATATATATATATATATATATATATATATATATATATATATATATAGACAGGTTCAAACGAGAAGCTAAACATTTTGCGAGAATGCGAGAAATGTTTAATCATATATGATACACAAGCTTAATCATATATGATTAAACACATGTTATATTGACAATTCATAGACGTTTAATCATACATGATTAAACACGCCTACAAGCCGTGTAATCATATATGATTAAACACTTTTCGTCTTCTCGCAAAATGTTTAACTTCTCGCATGATCCTTCCTATATATATATATATATATATATATATATATATACTAGAAGCGTACTTGCGCAATACAACGAGATACATCACGATTTTAATTTTTCATTTTATTTTTCATTTTTTTGTCGATTTACAGTACGATTTTGGATTGTTTTAAGAAAGTGATAATGTTTTTTTTTATAAATTTGTTTAATTTAGGCTTAATAATATAATGTTTTTTATATTTAAAAATTAAGTATTTTGTTATAATTCAATGATTATCTTATATATTTTAATGACATTTTAAAAAAATAACCAATTACATATTTAATAATATAATTAAAACAAATTTATAATAATATAATATATTAATTAATAGTGATACATAGAAAGTTCTGCATAAAAGGAAGGCCCTGCACATACCAAATTAGTGGTTGTTAGAAGCCTACAGTAGATACTTGTAAATTAAGAGTTTTTTAAAATCTTGCATAAAATTATGGTAATAATTTATATTTAAGAGTTTTTTACCTCTGTTTTATAATATAGTATATATATATATATATATATATATATATGTTTATTTTGCAACCCAATATAAAAGGTTACAATCTCGTGCAACCCTCTCCTAAACAATTAATTTTGCCCATTCAATATGGATTGATTACCAGATTGATCAATGATTACTGGTTTCATGCAATAATCTTATCTACAATGAATACATTAACATGGAATGCATAATGTTTCATGAAAATACCATTTTCATCCGATACATCGCATGAAACGTTATGTGCATCGACATCTGTCGCAGAAAATCAACGAAATCAAATGCAATCCAGTAATCAATCCAATGTCAAGATAATGAATGAGCTATTGAATTGTTTAGATAAGGATTACACGGAGCTATGTCACATATATATATATATATATATATATATATATATATATATATATATATATATATAAGTGAAAATGAATGACTACTTGCATTAAAAATTGCACCATTTTAATGTTTTAACATATTCTACAAAATTGGAGGACATGTAGATTTTCGGGGTGTAGAGCAACTTTTTGTTCCAAAATTTTCCGAAGGAGAAAGAGAGAACATCTTCAACAGTTATATTATTTTAAAAATGTTGATGATCGGGAAAAAGTTTGATCCAATATATATTCTAAATTCTCCTCTAAAGTAGAGAAGAAAAAATACGAGTAGAGAAAGCTCCAAATTCAAAAGAAGATAGAGAAAATATAGCATGCTCATGGAGACCTAGGGAAAATTTGACGAATTCCCCTAAACTAATTATTATTTTCTATTATACTTCCGTAAATAAAAATTAAACAACATTTAGCAGGGAGAAATGTTGTTTTTATTAAAACTGATAGAGATATTTAATGAAATATTGTAATCTAACATTAGAAGAGACTGTTTGAATTGTGAAATTTTGAAAAATATGTCTCAAGAAAGGAAAATAAAAAAACTGAATTCCAGTACGATTTGAAAGTTATGAATTATGAAGGAGTTGTTGTAGGTACCTGAGATGGTTTAGGCATATTGTAATAGGAGAATTTTCCTTCCAATCTGAATTCATGCATCACCCAATTCGTCTTCTCTCCTCTCGGAGCTCTCCCTTTGTAGAAAACCAGAGTCTTCTTCATCCCTACCAACTTCCCAACCGCCCTAAATATCTCCCTATCTTTTCCGGTAGCCTTCCAGTAACCGGATTCCGTCGCTCGATTCGTTCTCATCCCCGTCGGATACTTCCGATCTCTCTGACAAAAGAAGAACCACTCCTTCTCTCCCATCTTAGCTATCTCTAAATCACACATAATCAATTCAATTCACACTTAATCAATTTTTCAAATACACTTTTTACAGAAAATTAACAAAATCAAATGAAAAATGACGTATAATCGAATGAGTTAGGTATAAACTTACTAGGTAAATCCCAGGGTTCGGATTTGTTGAGATCAGCTTCTCCAATGGCGGTGGTGGTGAATGTTCGATTGAGAACTTTAGGTGTGAGATAATGAGTGACGATTTCCTCATCGGTCGGATGGAATCTGAATCCAGGAGGAAGTCTGATTAATGCATCGTCGTCGTCGTCGTTCGAATTCACCACAATTCGTGATCTCTCCATGATGCGTTTACAAATCAGAGCTAGCTGATTGATCTTCGAAGTTGATTGATGTAATCGATTTAGATCGTGATGAAGAATTAATTGATCGATGAGTGTAAAATGAAGTTGATTGAATTTGGATCGAAAAGGAAGGAAGAATTGAAGAAGATTGGAGAAAAGGGGAAGAGCGGTTTAGAAAGAGGGAAAAGGGAGGGAGATCATTGGGGTTACTTAAATAGAAGAAGAAACGCGTAGATGCCAAGAGTCATGTTATCTGTTTCGGTTGAATTTCAATTAAGTTCTGTATGGATAAAACTGTCTATGTGGATTAATTTTTCTGTATAAGTTGAGAAGGTTTTTGTTTGAAATTTTTTTTTATAGATGAAAGGAGCGTCTTTTTTTAATTGGGAGGGGGCTGGTTTGGAAAAAAACTGACTTTCTGCATAAAACTTACTGAATAAGCTAATGTCTATATCATTAAGTCGTTACCGAACATTCATGTATAGTTGACTGAATAAGGACATGTTTGTTAACAACTTAATGAGACTTAGGGACCGTTTACCAAACGCTTACCCGAGTAAGCGCTTACCAAGTCATATTATCTTATGGATGAAGATGGAAATGACTAAGAATTTTAGCGGTAAGAGCTAAGGCAAGGACCAAGAGTCTTACCCTGGTAAGTGATGGCAAAGACTCTTACTACGGTTAGCGCTTACCGAGAAAATTGTTGTATACGATACCGTTTTGGTAGACTAAAATCTTACCCGGTAAGTAAGTGATAGTGTTAAAATTTACCGGTAAGCGCTTATCGGGAATATTTTTGCATACGATACCGTTTTGGTGGACTAAAATCTTATCCGCTAAGTAAGTGATGGTGTGAAATTTTATTGGTAAGTGCTTATCCGGGTAAGCGTTTGGTAAACGGCCCCTTACTGCTTATTCAGTGAGTTATATATGACTGTTTGGTAGTGGCTTAATGATATAAAAAGTGGCTTATTCGGTAAGCTTATAGGGGGAGCTTTATGCAGAAAGCTAAATTTTCCAAACTTGTCCTCCCAATTAAAAAACATGCATCTTGCATTTATGAAAAAACTCTCCCAAACAAAATATTTCTTATCTAAACAGATAGATTAATATATACCAAGGTTCTAAATAGCGTGAGGCGTGGCGTGGCGGCGAGGTCAAGCCTCAAGCCTTGGAAGCCATGACGAGGTCACGGCGTTTCTCAAGGCGTGACTTATGGCGGCAAATTTGTATCTCATATATAAAATTATATACATAAACATATGTTTTCCACTGTGACTAAATAAATCAATGATACTAAGCAATTTAAATTAAATTATATGTTTAAAACTAACAAATAAGACATTAAAAAGATAAGTAAAAATCAAATATTGTGTTATAAAAAACCACGCATTACGTCGTGGCATGCCTCAGGCATAACGTGGCATGAGACACAAGCCTTAAGCATGGCGCGCCATGGTGGCTGTTGCGGCGAACTTTTTCGAACATTGATATATACCGACAAATTTATTCATATAAGACTTAATGGAAAATCAATCAAACACTATTAAGTTGTGAGTCTCATTAAGCTGCTAATGCACATGTGCTGATTCATTTATATCTATCCAAATGTCAAATTAACTAAAATATTATACTATTAATTAAATAATTTTTATCTATACTATATTATAAACATTTGGTTTAAAGTCTTAAAAACAACTTTTTTAGCATTATGTATTACTATTTAATGTTAAATTACTTAATTTTTGACTTTACAGATAAATGATGAATGATTACAACTTTTAAAACTGAATGTTTGAATTCATAACTAACTAATAAACATAATCAAATATACGATAAACATCACATTTTAAATATAAAGAATGTAAATTAGGATATAAATTTTAACAAAATACTTAATTATTTTTTTTATAAAAATTATATTATTAGGCCTAAAAAAATTACGTCATTATTATACCTAAATTAAATTAAAAATAAATTAAACAAATTTATAAAAAAAACATTATCGCTTTTTTAAAACCACACAAACCGTATTATAAGATCGACAAAGACAACCACAAGGGTTGTGGTATGATGGTAAAGGCTTGGGGAGTTCGTAGCGCTCAACCCGGGTTCGAGTCCCACTAGCAGCACTTGTGGCCACTGAGGATAAACTCAGGGTTGCACGCTTTAGTAGCTGGGTCAAAGGCCCTAATTGCCAGGGATTAGTCTGGATCATAGGCCCAGGATACCCTTTCCAAAAAAAAAAAAGATCGACAAAGACAAAAAAATAAAATGAAATATTCAAACCGAGATATATTGCATTACATTACACGAGTATATTTTTAGGTTTTATTAAAAATAATAAAACATGATCTCTATTTGAGCATTTCGACCATTATCTTTAAAATAGATGATGATAACTTTGGATATTTTTTTGTTTATAGAAGATTCTTTAATTTAAATTAAGAAAGTATGAAAGAAAATATGAAACTTTCTAAATTAAAAGACTTTCTAAAAATAACTATCATGAGATAAAAAAAAATTATATTTTCAATAAAAAATCTTATAATTAAATGTTTAAGAAAGAGAAAAATAATATTTCATTAAATGTATTAAATATTTAAATAATATAAATAATGTTGTAACTTTTAAAATAGAAAAATTATTAAAGTTAAATGTAATATTATTTTTTATTTTTGAATTTTAATTCTTCATTTTGAGAATATGATGAAAATAAACCACAAGAGTTGTGTTAAAGGCTTGGGGAGTTTATAGCGCTCAACTCGGGTTCGAGCCCTACTAGCAGTACTTGTAGCCACTGAGGATAAACTCAGGGCTGCACGTTTTAGCAGCTGGGCCAAAGGCCTTAATTGCCATAAATTAGTCTGGGCCATACGCCCAGGATACCCTTTCCAAAAAAAATAATAATAATGAAAATATTTTTATATTTTGTGAAAAACATCAAAAATTGGGTAGAACTTAATATGTTAAATTGTTAATTGATGTCGGCCACTGAACACATGGTCAAACCTAATTTTCAAGTGTCAAGTTGGATAGATTTATTAATACATCGAAAGAAAATAAGTAATTAAAGATAAAGTTGAAATACGTTTATGTTTTTTAATTCGATTACGACCCTGTAATTTATTATGCATGGAAAAACATAAAACATTCTATTTACGCTATTTTAGGTTTTTATTAATGTGGAAAAATTGTATAAACATTTCAACGATATATTAATAGTAGTGTATGTGTTACAATTTTCATTTTTATGGGTTTATAAAGTTAATTTATTTATTCAGATCACATGCAAAAGAAAATATTCGATAAAAATTCCAATAAAGACCTTGTACATATGGGCTATGGCTAAGAAACACCAAAATTTTAGGGCCATTCTAATTCTTTTAAAGGTTGTGTTAGGCCTCTATCTAAGAATATGGATATGGGTGCTTACGGGTTGGGTTTAAGGCAGTTGAACAACTCAACTCAATATTTGTGGTTTGAAAATTTTCAACATAACCCAACTTAACCCAAATCATGCGGGTTGGGTTGGGTTGGGTTGGGTTGATCGAGTTGAAAATTTAATACATCATTTTACAATCTAAGTGATTCTATTCTAAAAACTAAAATCAAAATGGAAATATAAAAATAAAGCTAATAAGAGAAAAGTAGAAGGAGAGTATCTCTTGACTCTTGATGTTATAGATGTTGAAGATTTGAAGGTTAAATTTGTACAATTTTAATCGATGTGGTCTCGTACACAGATTCAGACTACGGCTATGATAGGAAGACATGAGAATTGATAGAAAGAAAAGTCGCCAAAAGTCTAAAACCATAAATAAATAAAGTAAAAGTGTATAAGTTTTGGTCGGTTTGACGGGTTGGTCAGGTTACTTTGAGCCAAACCCGTTTCCAACCCAATAGATGCAGGTTAGGCAAAATCTTTATCGATTAGGCATCGGGTTACCTCGGTTTAAGTTTTTTTGCGTTTTTTCGGACCGGGTTGGTCGGAAATTTGAGCACCCCTAAATATGGATATTTAAACACACAAGTGGGTGGAGGCAGGGATGGGTATAAAAATTTTTTCATACGGTGACACCATGTAATATAGATAAAAAAATAATTACAAAAAGCACGACTTTTATCGACTTGTCTTTCATCTTTTTCCGATGTTCAATATTGTCTGATGTGTTTTTAACATAATTCCACCATTTCGAGATAATTTTAAAGTTTTTTGCTTGATTTTGAGGGATTTTTAAGTTTGTTTTTTATCGATTTTGAGAGATTTTTTCGGTTTTTTTGGTTGATTTTAAGAGTTTTTTCATTTTTTTTGTTGATTTCAAGAGTTTTTCTCTAGTTTTTTTGGTTGATTTACGGTTGCACCTTGTTGAAGTTTCCAAAATTATACGGTAGCACATTCCAGAACGATACGGTTGCACCTTTCATGAACCTAAATTTTTTTACCCTTCACCGGAGAAAAAATAATACGGTGGTACGTGCCACCATAGCCACCAATATAGGTCCGGCCATGGGTGAAGGATCGTGTGAGAAGTTGAGGTTAACGTGAAAAGCATGGGAAGTGGATCTAAACCGTTGATCACTTGTAATCTCATGTCCTCCCATAAATTGTGCCTTAGAAGGAATTGATCTGGTGCATCTCGGAGCATCTCATCCTAATGTGCGTCAATTTTTCATCCCGCTTCTCACGTTAACTTCAACTTCTCACCAAAACTCAACCCTAAACAAGTGATGAATAAAATAAAATATTAAAGTTCATACTATATACTCCCCCTGTGTGCACAGACACATAGTTTTAGACATGTATAATTATTACAAATTTTTGTTACCAAATGACATCTTTTACCTTTATTTAGTTTTTTTTCTCTTTCTTTCACAACTCATATATATATATATATATATATATGTATGTGTTAATTAAGGATAAATGTGAGAATTTATTTATCTACCTTTTTTTAAAATAGACACTTATTTTGGAATTGATGGAGTATTTTTTGGGATATTTTTCAGATATATAAATAAATTTTTGTTTTTTTACTTTGGTAATCATGTTATATGTTAGACTATGTTCGTGTTAAAACTAAAATATTTAATTAATATTTGTATTTTGAATATTATGATATTTTAAATTTTTTAAATAAAAATTTAATACTCAAAATATATTTTAATTGTAAAATAAAATATGATTTAGAAAGTGGTTGCTGTTTCATGGTAGGAGATAGGGTGGTGGGTCTGGCGGAAGCAGAAAGACGGTGGGACCCATTATATCTTTCCAACCTTTTTGTAAGAAGAACAATTTCACCCCTTAAGTTTCAAATTTTGATACATATGACCCTTGGATATGTACCATCTCAAAAACCAAAAGCTTGGTGTACACGAATAAATAGACAATCACACAAGCTTATAAAATGGTGACGAGTTCAAGGTTTAAGTTTTAGAAGTCATGAAGTTTTTTAAGACTCGATTTGAGACATCAAATTTGTATTTCTCTTATATTTTTAAATAAAATTTTATTAATTCATATATGAATCTTTCATTTACACATTCTCACCATATTTAGTCTTTACTTGAACCTACCATATTATATATATATATATAGAGAGAGAGAGAAATGAGTTCAAACGAGAACGATATTTATTTAAGAAAACACGAGACCGGCCGAATCACATATGATTTTACACTAACATCACGATAAAATCACATGTGATTCACACGACTTTACCCTACGACCTGAAGTCACAGCCAAAGTCGATCGCACGCCTTTTTTAGACCGTTAATTTAAAATCACATGTGATTTTGTACGCGATTTAGCCTCGTGTTTTTTCTTCAATAGTTAGCGTTTTCTCTTTCTCTCTCTCCCTATATATATATATATATATATATATATATATATATATATATATATATATATAGGGAGATGTTCAAATGAGAAATGTTAAGTGTGTGAGAAATAAAGAAATGATCTTAGCCCTTCGTCTGGTCAACATTTGCGGCTTTCACCGTGAAGCACCGGATAATTCCTTGCGTAGTCTGTAGAAGGTAGAAGGGTAATTTCGTAAAATACGTGGAACGAGTTCATATGTGAACCTATGTGATTCACATATGAACTATATGTTCACATGTGAATCAGTTAATTAGTTCATATGAGAATCAGTTAATTAGTTAATATGTGAATCTGTTAATTCGTTCAACTGATTCACATATGAACCTACAGTTAATTAGTTCATATGTGAATCAGTTAGTTAGTTCATATATGAATTACAAGGTTCATTATAATCAGTTAAATGAGTTCTTACACTGTTTCACATATGAACATATAGTTTATATGTGAATCATACAGGTTCATATATGAATTCGTCCCGCGTATTTGCAAAAGTTACGAAATTGTCATTCTATTTTTGGAATAGATTCTTAACCAGTCAAAGACGCTATTTTTGACCAGTTAAAGACGTAATATTTGAACAGTCAAATCCGATCTGGACCGTATGAATGACTAAAATTACTTCTCTATTTCTCACACACTTAGCATTTCTCATTTGAACTTATGGCTATATATATATATATATATATATATATATATATATATATATATATATATATATATGGACCGTATGACTGGCTAGGATTACTTCTCTATTTCTCATACACTTTGTATTTCTCATTTGAATTTATGGCTATATATATATG
Organism: Arctium lappa; assembly: GCA_023525745.1. Classification (NCBI taxonomy): domain Eukaryota; kingdom Viridiplantae; phylum Streptophyta; class Magnoliopsida; order Asterales; family Asteraceae; genus Arctium; species Arctium lappa. The sequence goes on along the minus strand of CM042056.1, from coordinate 9,692,431 downwards.
ATCAAACAAGAACGTGGTCAAAATAAGAAAACAGTCAAACCAAATGTGATTTTACTTGCGAGTATGAAACATTGTCAATGCAAGGGTGAGCAGACGGCCTGCCTGCGTACCTCAAGTCGTTGCCAAAGTCGCGTGAATCACAATTGAGATTTACTGTAAAATCACATGTGATTCGGTCGTTCTCGTGTTTTCTTGTTTGACTATTGTTATCGTATGAACCTGACTATATATAAGCAACTTTTTTGCAAACTGCTTAAAAATAGTACAAATTGTGTCAACCATGGTCTTTTTGTCATTCTCACCTATTGATATCACATTACTTAATTATCTCATAAATTTGTCATTTTGAAACGAATTGCCATACAAGCTGTAATTAAAATTCACATATGAAACGTTACGAACTATTGTCACTTTTTGGTTTCTCATTGTGTTTCATATACAAAAGCATTTACTGTAATTTCACATATGAAACATCTCTGAATACTGTTATTTTATGGTTTCTTATTGTGTTTCACATATGAAACTACTCAAATTTCACATATGAGTCATCTACTAATATTGTTAATTTTTGGCTTCACCTATAAAATTTGGTTATAAATTTGGAATAACCAAAGTTCATAGACGAAACAACACTATTATAAACTTTAAACAAAATGCATTGTTTCACATATATTTTTTGGTAAAAATATCGAAACAATCATAATCCATAGATGAAACATGAGAAGGTAGATTGATGAAGTTTCAGAGACGAGAGAGAAGAGGCATACTATTTTGAGATTGTAAATAGGGTAATTAACTTCCAAAAATACATGACATTTTTTTTCCAATATTGCTCTTCATTTATTTCCTTTCTTTTTTCCATCAGTTTGTAACCTATCATTCTAATATAACTATTGATCAAAAAAGCGAACAGTTCAGATGAATTTGTAAGGTTTGTATTATTTAGGTGTATATATATAGGGGTGGTATCAATTGGAAACCAAGTTTCATTTGAAATTTTGGAAACCAAATTTCAGTCATTGATCTTTATAATCAATGGTTAAGATTCATTTTAATTATATATAGTAGTAAATTAATTAATTTATCAATAACAAATAAAAATAATAGATGAAAAGGGTAAATATGTCTTTTGATTTTGTGTCTCAAATATGGCAAGAAATGTTTATTTTATTTAGATTACTTGAAACCAAAAATAAAATTTCCCACGCAATATAAATTTTGTTATTTTTTTTACTATGAAAACGATGAGTATTTGTCTTTTCATCAAAAAATTTATTTTTCTTTTAAAATGTAAGAAAATATTTTTTTTAATTTCATTTTATTATAAAATTTTCCACGCAATCTAATATTGTGATGAAACAGAATGAATTTGTGGATTACAGATTTCATTGGATGATAGATTTCATCAGGTTCATCATGTTAGCATTATTGTTTCATAATGAAAATAGATTCATCAGGTTCATCGTGTTAGCATTATTGTTTCATAATGAAACATGATGAATTTGTGTCATTTTTGTTAACTTCCCATTTTTGTTTCATTACCTGTTCAGTTGCATACTCGTATATGAAAATAGATTCATCAAGTCATCGTGTTAGCATTATTATTTCATAATGAAAATAGATTCATCAGGTTTATCGCGTTAGCATTATTGTTTCATTATTACCATATATAAGCTAAATTAAAATTAAATAATTTATCTAAATTAAATATCTCATTTTTAAATTAATCAATGATTATTATTACCATATATAAGCTAAATTAAAATTAAATAATTATTAATATAATAATAATAATAGCAGTTACCCTATATATTATAAAATAATGTAAATGACAAAAATAACATTTTCAATTAAAAATAAAAATAAAGAAATTCACTGATTGGTTGATTTCGGTTTCCAAAGTTTCCAATGTAATACTGGTTTCCAATTGATCGCTCCCCTATATATATATGGAGGATCATACGAGAAGGTATTCATTTTGCAAGAAAGGGAGAAGAATTCTAGCCAACCACCTAATTAAATCAAAATTTTAATTAAGATTCATTTATTTTCAATTAAAAAGGGTAAGTAAGACTTTTAAAAGGGATAATTATGGCATATCTCTAGCCGATCCTATCTCCCTATTAAATTGGGATTTGATTTTTTTTTCTCAAAGTAAATAGAAACTTGGTATCTAATTTCATTTAATCGTTTATGCATTTTGTTGTTGGACGATTCTTTGTTACATGATTGAAGAATTGTTGCAGAATTCGATATCTCATCTTTTCTTTTTGTTACTGTTTGATTGTCATCGATCAATTGATCCAAGTCACTATTTTCTGACTTTGGAATTCCTTCATTCAATTATACATAAGATATTGTGTTGCTTATCAATTCTTCCTTCGTTCATCCAAGTCACATATGATTTTGTGTTGCATTAAGAGATCAATACGAGTTAATGTTTTTGTAATCACTTGTGATTATTGATAATTATACATTTGATAATATATTGATTATGAAGTAGTATCACCTGTGATATCACTTGATTGGTAAAAAAAATTACTGTCAATCACATATGATTACTTGTATTATTGACACGTTGTTCCCAAAATATGTTGATGTACTAAATAATCATATATGATAACGCATTGGTTATTTAGTATTATCACATATGATTACTTGGTATTATCATACGAGCATCTTAGTCTATCACATATGATTACTGTAACGCCCTAAAAATAGGGATAACAAAAACTTTCCAAAAGAGGAGAAGTGGTATAAAATTGCCATAGCAAGAGTCTCCCAAAAATGGGGAAATATACAAATAAACCTGTTTAATCACAATTGTAATTTAACGGATTAAATAAACAACAACCAACTAATCTAATTTCTACATCTAGAAAAGAGATTACAAAATGGGTGTCATCTATAAACCCAAGGCCTCTAAAAAATAATCCAAGTGTCGTATCCCCAAGCTATCGCCCAAAGCATCTAAGCTTGCCTAGGAGCAGCGCCGCTAATACCTGAAATACACATCGACACCAAACAAGTGTTAGGCCAAAAAGCCTAGTGAGTTGTACAAGTAAAAACATGCCAGAAACAATTGCAGTTCTTATCAACAGTTAATCATTTAATCACGTAGATGTGGAGTCAACGGGAGCGACCCATATCTCCAAATCAGGTTCACCCAAAGAGGCAATGCACCTTGAAGCCACTTTCACTGGCAACCCAAAGGCCCGACACGCACCGGGGACTACCGCTTAGGAAATTCCCCGACGGCGGAGGTCTAGGCACATAGGAGACTACCACTTAGGCAATTCCCCAAATGTCACCCACCTACATTCCTATAGTGAATCACTGACTCGGTTCTTCCACATAATGCAAATAGGAGGTCTCAAGATGTGTTACAACCCAACATATTCAGATATCAGTCATGAACACAACATTACCATCCTAATCATGCAATTTCAACACTTAACCCAAATATCAACCAAATCCATCACGAGAATGTAAGGTCGCAAAAAGGCATTCCAAGTAGGAATCATCAACATACCAAGATATACACATATAAATCATGGTAACTTTCATATACATAAATCCATAGGAAAATCCCCAAATACTCGAACAATAACCATGAACATTTGAGAAATGCATTAATATTAACAAGTATTAGATAATGATGTGTATCTAGTTTTAACAAAGGTTAGTAAACTCACCTTGCTAGATTTAGACTAAATCTAGATTTTACCCACTTAGAGCTTTCCTTGAAGAAACTTGGTTCTTCAAACCAAATCTTCAAAAACCTAGATCCACAAGGTTCCAACCATAAATATACATATTCCACCATAAATAATCATAATCAACCACAAGAATCGTTTCCCAACCTTATACATGAATACCTCAAGTGATACCGAAATCCTAACTTCCATAAATAAAGAGAATAGAAGATTACCTTAACCCAAGTTTGAATTCACCAACCAAAACACCTCTAGTTCCCAAAATGGTTACAAACCTCCAATCTACGAAAGGGAGAACAAAGGGTGGATGAAACCCTAGAAAACTTTGGTGAAGAAGATGAATAGGGAGAGATGAGGAGCTTACCACCACAAAATACTCTAGCATACTACAATATACTTCCAATCTCTTGCTAGGTCCTTGAAGAGCTCTCAAAAATGAAACCGTGGCAACTTGAATCACTGAAATCGGAGCTAGGATGAGAAATATATGAAGAAATGAAGTTTGGGGCTGAAAATCGCGATTTAAGCTCGATCAGGGGGGTTTCGCGACTTATGCCGCTAGTGCAAGTCGCGTGTAAGTCGTGAGATGCACTGTTCGCCCGGTTTTCCCCTCGTTCACTGTTTTGGCCGTAACTTCTTCGTTATAGCTCCGTTTTTGCTCCGGAAAGAACCGTTGGACTCGTAATTGAATCATTCATCCATCTAGACTATAAAATCTAGGATTCAAGTCCAAAATCCAATATCTTATTTTTCCCTTAAATTACCGAGTTTTGTACTAGCTTGAAACGATAACTTTTCGAAATCGGGATGTTACAATTACTTAATTAGTATTATCATATATGATTACTTAGTATTGTTAAATGGTGGTCGTCTTTATGGTCAAGATGAGAGAAAAACCGATTAGATGGGGGATTTTGTATATCATTAATTACTAAATGGATGGTTCAATAAAGATAATTAATAGTTATATTTTTTTAAAAAAGAGGTAATTGATAAATATTTTTTTTAAAGAAGCTAAGTGATAATTATGAAATCCTATAATTAAGAAGCATACATATATACATGATTAAAAAAGTTTTCTCCCCAATTTCGTCCTACAATTAAATGTCAACGTGTGTAATATTTGAATTAGCCTATTAATTTATAATTTTTCCATTATTAAAAATAGCCCTTAAATAAATTAGAGGTTGCCCCTATATATATAGAGATATATATATATATATATATAGGGGGAGGCTAATGACACCCTTATAAATGATTTTATCCTCACACACATCAACATCAAAACATACTTTTTACATTTCCAATGCCTGATTTTGACATTAATAAAAGTGTCATTAACATTGTCCTATATATAATTCCCTCGTTTAAGGACCCGGAGATGGCTTGATAGCTAGATACCTCTAATCTATGACTAAATAGAAATAGATCATAATACATTAATTGCTAACGAAAAGTGATGTACAATCTAATTTCAAAAGGTGGGTTAGATTGGGATCGATATATTTATGAGATGAAAACTATCCTTCCACGTAAATTTTGTCAAAAATATGTTTAAAAGTCAAAAGTATATTTAAAAGTCAAAAACAGGTGTGCATCTGCCTTACACGACTGCTAGGGGGTAATGTGGGGCGTCAAAGATATGTCTCGCACCATGACACGTCTTTAGAACCATATACTCACATCAAGGCAAATTATGCATATTTTCTCAATCAAAATTTTAGCTTATAATCCACATTTAAAAAACAATATTTCAGGGTCTCATATATATAAATTATTGACGTGAAAATTATAATGAAATAAAGATACAAATCTTAAATATCGTAAAATGAGAGTATGGACTCTCAAAATGTGTAATCTTAAAAATATGAACATAAAATTGAAAATTATCTTACACTTAGGGGCTGTTTGTTTTTTAAAAAAAACCTCTTAATAGCTATTAAGTCTGAATCATTCAGACATTTTTATACACTACCTCTTATTAATCATAACTAAAATAAGACTTCAGACTTTAGACATGTTAAAAAACAAACGGCACCTTAGAATTGCACTTATTTAAAATTAATTTATATAAATTAATTTTGTAGTTAAATTCTAAATAAACATATATTACAGATCATACAATTAAATTATATCGTAACTGCTTGATGTTTTAAAGGGAAGTTTTAGCATACTATTACTATGATAAATAATGAGTAAAATTAATATGAACATGTTTAAATGGTTGACCGACCGAAAATATTGGTTCAAAATGTTAACGTTAAGGGGGCAAATATGTAACTTAATCAAAGTATATAATCAAATGAAATAGAGTTATAAAAATGTCAATAAAGTACCTTGAAAAGGTTGGGGCTTAAAGATATAGTTCTACTATGCCTTTCAATTGACTACTTTCCCCAAAAATATTCTAACATTTTAAATACCATTTGATTTTTTTAAATATTATTTATGATTGATCGATTAATAAAAAGATAAAACATTACTCATTTTAAGTAATGCAATTAAAATAATTGTTCTAAAAGACTCGTCACAACAGCTGGCATGGTGTGTCGTGACTTAACACTTGTGTCTCATGCTACAGTAAGTTTGTGGCACATCATGGCCTATTGTGTGGTTTTTGTAACGTAATATTTGATTATTATTTTTTTATTTTTTACATTTTTAATGTTTTATTTTGCTAGTTTTTAATATATAACCTAATCGAACTTGTTTAATATAATTGACTCATTGAGTAATAGTACAAAACATACATTTTTATAGATTTGCCGCTATAAGCCATGTATTGAAAAACGTTGTGGTCTCGCCGTGGCTTTTAAGGCTTGAGGCTTGCCTCGCCACGCCACCACGTCACGTCTCACGCTATTTAGAACCTTGATAAAAACCTAAATGAAAGTTATTTTAACTATGACACCTAACGCTATAAAACATATGACTTTTACCCACAAAAATCATTCAAGAAATCACCGATGGATCACCCACGAAATACCAATGGTTTCAATGGAATATGATGTTTTTCAAAAAAATAAATAAATGAAGGTCCTATGTAATCTGCCACCGATTTGAATTTCCCTTTAACAACAGATTTCCTAGGAAAAATGTTATAGGTAAAATTCTTCCATTTAGTAATGTGGATTGAGAAAGTTTCAATTATTTTTCATGTCATTGGTAAGTTTTCATACTTTAGACTTTTGAGTCCTTAGGTTCTTTATCGTTTAAAAGGTTATGCTTTTTTGTTCGATAATTGAGGACCTTGTAATTTGGATGATGACAACAAGGTCGAATATGGTAGGGTCGATGTTATCTTTTTATGTGCTTGGAGTCATTACCTAGTTGTTTGGAGTGTGGAGAATCTTAGGTGTTTTTCCAGGATATAACATTTAGCTTCTTGTCTATCAATTTCGTCAAACTTCTTGTCAGAGGTTTCATATCAAGCCTCATTTGTCAATCAGACTTTTCATCTTTATTTCTCTAGAAACCCCTTCGGGGGATTTTCATATTCACCACCTTTTCATCTAATTTTGGGTGACACTTGGGTCATTCCTTTTAATCATTTTCTTACAGGTTTGTTTTGTATTTGATGAATACTTTCATTTTTTTTAATTATGGGTTAATGTTCTTTTTATGCATCTTTATTATGGTACAAATGCCTTTAGGTGCTTCAACATATTCAATGTTGTTTCGTGTTGAATAATAATAATAATAATAACTGAATGAAACAAACTCAGTATATCTCACTCAGAAATAGAGTTTGATGGATGGGATGTCTGCAAACTTGTCAACTACCCCAGAGAGTAGTAAGTATGATGCAAGCAAAAAACAATACTATGTCAAGACACCATTTTAATCAAATTATAATATCTTAGGCGAATCTGTTATCACCGATGAACAATGTGGCTGTTGGGTATGCCTAACGAGGATGTCAAGAATTTAAGTAGTGGAGTTTGTGACAACTCGTGCCACATGGATAGAGATTAGGATTTGTGAGCTACTTATAAATCTTAAGTTGTGACTATCAATAACTTATATCATAATTTTAAATTGATTTAAAAGTCATTTAGCTAGTATATTGCTTTGGACTTTAGTATGTTATGAAATAGTATCAGATCCAATTCATTTGCCATCGAGATATGAGGCAAACCTCTTTATAGGGGGTGTTTGTAACATTTTAGGCAAATCTTACATCGTCGATGAACAACGACGATGTTGAAATGAAAGAACAAACAAATGAACAGATAGTCATAATTTTACAAAATAAAAAAATTCTTACAAAAAATATGAATGATTAAAAACAATTAAAGTGTGTGGAAAAAAAACAAGTTATTAGAGGGATAAGTTAATGGATTGTAGGGTAAGTTCTTCCAATACAATCTTCCATTTTCATTTTCAACCTATAAGTTTCAATTCTAGTTAATTAGGCTCATTTATTATTTTTCTTTTTTTCAAATTCCATGGTATTTAACTTTTAAAGATCAAATTTATTGTTATTTAAAATTGAAATCGATAATTTATTTGTTTTCAAAAGAAGAAAAATATTGGTATATTTATTTGGGTCAAAAGTTAATTACCTACAATCTCAACCGGATGAGAGAGAGCATTTTTTGGTTCACTCAACTGCTAAGGCTAACTCCGCGGTGGTGCCCGCGCGCGGGGGGGGGGGGGGACCTTCTGTCAACTGAGTTTTTGGTGCGGTTTAGGACAAAACCGCATCGCGAAAGTTCTAAATTGTGTTTTGTGGTGCAGTGGCGGTTTAGATGAACACCTTTAGCACGAAGTATTTTATTTAATCATTACAAATTATAATAAAATGTAATTAAAATATCAGAACATTGATAAAATGTCTTTCATTTAATTTTAAGAATCTAATTACAATATTATTGTCTAAAACCCAAGTTTAGGGGTTTGGCAGAGAAAACATAATCAACAAAATATAAGAATTTAAATATATGATTGATAAAGTATGAAAAAAAAAACATAAAAATTTAACTATGTGTGTATTTAATTTGGTCAATACTCGCTCGTTTCTTAAAATAAATTCAGAAATTGAGTAATCTATATCTATACTATATTATAAAACAGTGATAAAAAACTCTAAAATACAAATTATTAGACACAAGGTACCATTATTTTATGCAAGATTTTAAAAATATCTTAATTTACAAGTATCAAAGCACAAAATACATATTACTACTGCAGACTTCTAACACCCACCAATTTGGCATGTGCAGGACCTTCCTTTTATACAGACATTTCCATGTATCATTATTAATTAATATATTATATTACTATAAATTTATTTTAATTATATTATTAAATATGTAATTGGTTATTTTTTCTAGATGTCATTAAAATATATAAGATAATCATTAAATTTTAACAAAATCTATTTAAAAAACATTATCACTTTCTCAAAACCATCCAAAATCGTACTGTAAATCGACAAAAAAAATAAAAAAATAAAATGAAACATTAAAATCGTGATGTATCTCGCTGCATTGCGCGAGTACGCTTCTAGTGTTTTATAAAATAAAAAAAAGTAGACTAAAAAAGATTTTCCTAATATAAAATTGATATCAGATGTTAATCTACTATATTATAAAGATTCTAAAACATTATTTGTATAAAGTGTTTCTTGTACAACGTTACATTTACCACTCTTACACTTATTTATTTAATTTACTTTATATCTCTTGTTTTTTCATTTTTCATTTTACACAATTATCATATTAACACAAATAATCGTATATGAACAAAAATGCAATGAAAAAATACGTTTCTTTTTTACAAATTATACCATTATAATTGTCTCGTCAATACCTTCAAAACGAGCCCAATATTGAATATTTTTTTAATTTAACCGTACTATTAAATATAATAAATATCTACGAATTAATTTGTTTTCTATCCATACGTTTTTTTCCACCATTAGCACACATTAAAAATACATAATCGTAAAATACGTTTCATTCTTATTATAAATTATATCATTATAATTTTTTCGTCAATAATTGTAATATAAATTAATTATTGAATATCTTTATGAGTTTAGGGTTTCATAAATTGTGATTCTTAGGTTATGATTGATTGTTGATGACATGTTTATAAAGAAGTAGTCAGGCCCGGCCCTGGGGCCGTGCAGCCCGTGCGGCCGCACAGGGCATCAAAGCCGACAGGTGCATCAAATTTTTATATATTAGTAGTATATGTTTAATAATTTGGGTTTGGGCTAAAAAAATCAAAGTTCATATTTGGTTATTGGTAGGTTTGTATTTTTAATATCAAAATTCAAAGCCCATATCAAAAATCAAAACCCATATTTGTTTATTGGAGGATGAAAAAAAAAAGTAAATAACGTTCTTAAGCTTCTAGCTTCTAGCGTCGATCAACATCGACTCTTCCAATTTTCAATACGGCGTTCCACTTCTAGAAGCACAGGATCAGGGCCTTTAGGCCGACGATGTATGCGTCGATGCTTGTTGTCGGTCGTCGGTGACTATATATACAAGATATACGGCCGATTCACATCACAGTCTCACCTATGCGACCAATTTAGGCATTTAGCACAGGCAACTCTCAATCTTTCGTTGTTTCTCAAATCTCAAGTGGATTTCTTCTGTTAGTTCTGACTTATGTGCTTTAGTTCTCAATATTTCATTGTCGGTTCTTCACTTCTTCGGTTCTTCCCAATCTGTGCAGTTGTGCTTTTGTGGAACACTAGAAGATTGCTATTTCTTGTTGAGTTGTTTCTTGATTTTCTTCCCAAGTCCCACTGTCCCAGGTATAATTTTTGTTTCTAAACTCTAAATTCATTGTATTTCCAATTTCCAATTTTTGTGTGGTTTACTGATAATTGATAATTAAACCCTAGTTTTAGAAACTCTTGTGTGGTTACTGATAATCTACTTCATTGTGTTTAAAATTGATAATGGTGGAAATTTGGGAAAAAACCCCTAGTTTTAAGAAGATGACATTAAAGCTCATTTGTCAATGGCTTACTGATTTTGGCTTATTTTGACAATGGTTTACTGATTATGTGATTTTTGTCAATGGCTTACTGAGTACTGATTATGTCAATGGCTTACGACTTTGGTTTACTAGTTATGTCAATGGCTTACAACTTTGGCTTACTGATTTTGTGTTTTTTGTCAATGGCTTACTGAGTTACTTTGGTCTTTTGAATTTTGTTTACAACTTTGGTTAAACTAATTATAGTTTTTACTTGTCTTTTAAGTTGCAGATTGAAGTAAAGGTTCTAGTGTATCGGTACTAATTTGGAAAAGGGAAAACTAGAAAGGAACGAAGCACGATCTTAATCCAGGTTTTATCCTTCTATACTCGACTAGTAGTAAACATGTTTCCTAAATCACAACCTTCAGGTGCACAAAATAGAAAAAAACAACAACAAGAAATTGCTCAATCTTTACAGGGATCATTAAATAGATATTTTGCTAGGTCTGAAAATGTGCCTGGAAATCCCAATGAGTTAGTTGACAATATTGAAAATTCAGTTGAAGAATTAGTTGATGATTTTGTCGTTTCATTTACTTAAAACCGCTTAGGGGCATTTTTTTAGTATCTCGCACAGGGCATCAAAATCCTTAGAAACGACCCTGAAAGTAGTATTAATTGTTCATTCTTTACTTACAATCCGATGCATCGCACGGATATATACCTATGATGTAAGTAAAAAATATAACTTACTATATTAATGTAGACCCCTTAATCTCGTATTCTTTTTGTAATCTGAAAAAAGAATATTGAAAAACACGGAGAAGAAAATAATTATTTAAAAACAAGTGATGGATAAAAAGGAAGCAACCAAAGATACGTGGAAGACCAAATCGAATGACAACCAATGATTGGAGTAATTAATAAACCTCTGAAATCACGTTACTACAAATTCAAAACTAAATGACTAATTCCTTGTTCTATTGTTTCATATTTTAGGTTGGACTAGAAATGTACCCTCGTAATGCAACGAGTTTTTGAAATCTAGAATTCGAATTATCGATTATTATTTATACTTTTTGTTAGTCTTTTTTTATTTTATTTTACGATTTTGAGAAACCTAGATTTAAAACAAAATATATCGGTTAGTTATATCAATAGTTACAAATTTTATATATTTTAGAAAATAAAAATAAATATTTATCTGCAGTTAGTTACATGAATTCAAACATTGAAGTTTTATAAGTTGTACTTATGTTTAATCAATTTGTATTTTTGGATTTTAAATAATATGCATTAATAAGTGGTACCTAATGCATAAAAATTAGTTTTTAAGAGTTTAGCTTAAATGTTTTATAATATAGTATAGATATATTAGTTAAAACTCAAAATTACAAGTTAATGAAACATAATTATAACTTATTAAAGTCCTATGTTTTTATTTGTATAACTAACTGCAAATAAACATATTAAATACAGGATAAACACTATGAGATAAACTACCAATTTTATTTTTTATTAAAATATATTTATTAGATCAATGCATGTTTTTATAATATAGTATAAATATATTAGTTATGAGATTATAACTAATATAGATATAGATATATTAAGAGCAAATCATAAAATAAAAAATAAATATTGATAATAGTAATATTGATCAAATCGTCCAATAGATATAAAAATAAATATTGATAATAGTAGATAATATTGATCAAATCGTCCATTAAATATAAAAAAACAAATATTTATATTAATAAGTGAGTATTAATTCCACAAATAGATGATGATGTAAGATACTATGCTTGGATAAGTTGTATCAAGACATTATGAAATTGTAGATTAAGTAATTGGCTTTAATTAATTGTATTTTGTGCTTAAAATGTTGTAATTAAGAATTTTTTATGTCTATTTTATAATATAATATAGATAATTGTTTATAAATGTTTTAATCAAAATTGTATATGTTTTTGGTTAAACTTTGGGGCTGTTTGTTTACCTCTTAATGGTTTCATTAAGAGGCAACATCTGAATCGTTAAGAGGTGAATATTGTTTGGCAAAAAAAAAAACTGCCGCTTAAAGGTTCTAAAACGCGTTGAATGATTTTGTATCATGAACCTCCCTTAACCATTAAGCGCCCTAATTTTATTTAACAATTACAAAATAACCCTATTTCACATTGAACTATATCATAAGTGTCTCTTAATCAATTGAACCACATAATCATTCTGCACCAAACCATTAAGCAACTGCCAAACATCCCTTCATTTCTTTTAGATCAATTATGTGAAACTGAAGACTTTTGATTAACCAAAAGTAAATCGTACCCTTCATTTTCTTCAAATTTTATATGAATTTTTTATTAACCAAAAGTAAACTGTAACACCCTTAAATCTGGAAATAATAACTTATTAAAAATTTACTAAATACATCAATAAATAAATCATCTTCAACCATAAATTATGACTTAACCTCGATACAACCATTCATTCTATACAAAAATCTATGATAAGGACGGGTGCTACTAAAACCCCATAATAGTTACTATCTCCAACGTTGCGGAATACTTCACCAACTACTTACATTTGCACAAAGTTAAGGCTCGACTCTTCATAGGATTGCTAGGACCAACTCCCAACCTTGAAACCTGATGCACATGCCGACAAATAAAAAGGTTAGGCTTAACGCCTAGTGAGCTCAAGAGTTTTCAACATATATAAAATAATCGTTTAAAAGAAAGGATGCGGTTAAAATCGTAGTCCTTCAATATGATACGTCTTACATGTGAAAACGACTCATTTTCCAATAACATGCATTTTAAACAAAGAACACAAATTTGAACGTTTTCCAAACCCAACCACTACAAAGATGATAACACCAATGTAAGCCGCCCATTTATAAATTTGCTTTAACCCAAAAACTCACTGAAAGCGTAAATATAACTTGAACTCTCCATTTATGAATATACGGTTAAACCTTATATCCCAAGACACCCAAAACACGGGTGGGGCATAATACTCATCCCATAAAATCAAGGGTAAAACCCAATAATACTAAACGTCACCGAAAACTTGGATAATAAAAATCAATACCCAAAAACAACACCTTTCGGTGACGGGGGATTCCCGATTCCATAAAATGTGACGGTCCACAAAGTAAGCCCATTTTATGTTGTTATGACTAGTCATATAAACAAAAGTACACGCAAGAGATGTCAGGCTCAGTAGCTTTAAACGTACACCCACGGAAACTCGAGTTGAACCACGTCAGGTTCCTATGTCGAGCCCCTCATCTAATATCGTAATACTTGAGCACGAAGGACTTATACCGCACCCCGGTACCTTAACGTGCAGCACGAAGGACTTACATCGCACCCGATACCTAACGTGCAGCTCGTAGGACTTACATCGCACCCGATACCTAACGAGCTTCATCCAAAATTGCCAACAAGGCTCGAAGTCGAGCTACCAAAACTGGACAATTGTCCAAAGGCTCCAAATCAAATAAAAATACCAAGTCGCAGGCTTAGCACCCATTGACCCATTGATAAAATAAAATAAGAATACGATAAAACGCACTTGACCAACGGATATGCAAACACCACGACTAAAAGTAAGATTAGTTCGAAACTCAACATTAGTTGAGGCAACCTATTTTCCAAATGAACTTATACTCTTATATCTTCCAAATGCCTCGTAACACAAAATATGCATTTTCCAAATTTAACAGCTGATAAGAATGAAAATCATAAAATGAGACTATAAACATTCTTTCAAGTACCTCACATAAAAGTGCAACTAATACTTTATAAAACATTCTATTTCATGAACGATGCATAAAATCCGACAAACATTTAAAAACGTATTTCTTTGACCAAAGATCCATTTATGCAATAAGACTTCAAAACACGTTCATTTATGACACATATATCAAAGCCCAAAAATCTCAAATGTGGTGTTATACAAAGTTTATAGAGTTAAATACTTCAACAAATCAAAGATTAGCAAATACTCCAATATTTGATAATTTCATGTAAAACACATAGACACTTGAAATGGACATTTTGGCATGTACACCGTTTTCACAAATCAACTTGAACTCACCTTGCTAGATTTAGGCTAAATCTAGATTTTACCCCGCTTTGAGCTCCTTTGAAGAAACTTGAATCTTCAAGGTCAAAACTTCCATAACCTAGATCCACAAGTATCCAACCGTAAATAACCATAATCAACCATATAGAACCATTCCCCAATTACTTATCATCAAAATCTCCACTTTGGGTAAAACCCTAATTTTAACCCAAAACACCCAAAATACTTCCAAACCGAAATTAGAGAAAGCAAACACTAGGGAACCATCAATGGAACATTTATAACTTATATCAAGGTTTAGAAATGGAAGAGATACACTTACCACTTAGGTTTTGATGAAAACCTAGAAAACCCAAGTTCTTGAAGATGGAGGTGATGATGAAGATGAAGATGGTGAATCCTTGACCATAGCTTTCAATCCTACCACTTGATGATGTTTCACCTCCACAAAATCCAAGGATTTGAGCCAAAATAAGTTAGGGTTTGTGGGAAAGGGTTAGGGATCGGTTTGGGAGAGAAAGGAAGAGATTAGAAATGAGAAAGTGAGAGAAATGGCTGAAAATCGCGATTTTAACACTCTGGTACCCGTAGGCTATAGTGTCAGGCGATTGTGCCAGTGGCACAATCGCTGGCAGAATCGCCGAGATTGTACCGTGAGGTTATTGGCTTTGGCTATAGTGCCAGGCTATAGTGCCAGGCTATTGTGCCAGTGGCACAATCGCTGGCACAATCGCCAGCTCTGGCTATTGTGACGGCTATAGTGACATTGTCACAATCGCTGTCACAATAGCCAAGTGGGTACCGAACGCTGTTTTGGCCATAACTTCTTCGATTTCGCTCCGATTTCGCTTCGGAAGGAACCGTTGGACTCGTAATTGAATTCTTTATCCATTAAGACTATAAAATCTAGAATTCAAGTCCAAGATCATATATCTTATTTTTCTCCTTAAAATACTGATTTCTGCATTAGCTTGAAATGATACATTTCGAAATTCGGGGTGTTACATAAACCGTGCCCTTCATTTTCTTCACATTTTATATGGATTTTTGATCAACCGAAGTCAATAATACGCATATAAGAGAAAGCTCAAAAACATTATTTATAGAGTACACCTCGACATCAGTATAAAATGAACGTTCTACATGAATTTCATAAATATGTTTACCAATAGACAAAAAAGTCATGAAAGATGTAAAACATGTTTTATGTATGTTTAAGGTTATATGTTGTAAAGTGGCCTCAAAAGTAAGTATGTTTACTTTTTGAAAATAAAGTTTCTTAATTATTTTTTTCTTTTGTACTGAAAGTTGGACATAATTTCATCAACAATTCGATTGAATGAAAAATGTGGAAAAACTTCAAGGTCGTGCAGAAAGTCACTTACCTCCCTTTTTGGTTGTGACGACGACCAGAACAACGTAGAATGTTTAGTAGACTCAATATACGAGCTCAACGATAAATATAAGTAATTTAAAATGTGTATGACAATCAACATGCATTGATGCCAATCGCAGAGATTTGAAGATTTTAGTCCTTATTCATTTAACAGATTGTTCAAAACAAGTGAGAAATTATACAACTGAAAGAGATAAATTATTAAAATTGTTTCCTCGAATGGAGTTAATAATATTATCATTTTATATATATTTATTTGAAGTTTTTAAAAAATATTTAATCTACTAAATATTTTAATAATATAATTATTATAAGTATTCTTTAAAATTGATAAAAATATAATTTCTTTTTGAAATTTTTGATTTTAGAACCTCTATTTAAAAAAATGTGGTGTCAAAGATTACACTCATTCATCATTTGAGCATATCATTTTAAGGTTTGAAAAGCCATCTCTTTAAAAAACTCAAACAATTGGGATTCTAAAAAGTAAAATTAGCATAAATGGCCAAATCTAGGAGAGGGATTGGTCTCTTAGCCATCCCTCTCCCTGACTTGCAAAAATGTCCAAAAGGACGCAAATGGAGTCCCAAGGGCGCAAATGGAGCCCAAGATTCCAAGGGGAGTCTTGGACGCAATTTGCGCCCTTAGGCTCCATTTGCGTCCTTTGGGACTCCATTTGCGTCCCTTTGGACATTTTTGCAAATCAGGGAGAGGGATGGCTAAGAGGCCAATCCCTCTCCGTGATTTGGCCGTTTATGCCAAGCTCTCTTTTAAAAACCTGTATGTAGTGATGAAATGGAAATCAAAAGTACAAATATTCACCTCAAAATCATCATCTCTATATGTATTCAATGATTTCATAAAGTAGCCATATCAACCAGATTACATCTACATCCACAATGTAGTTTTTATGAGGTTTTTCAAAAAGCAAAAACCTCCTTTTAAGGTTTTCACATAACGGAGAGGTTTTTCGTTTGAGGTTTTTTCATGAGGTTTTTGGTCATAGGTAGTAACTACACGGTCTGCTTTTTCGTATTTAATCAGTTTTAACTTTATAAAATTTTATAAAAGTTTCGTATTAATCATTTTTATTTATTAACCAGTTTTATTTATTAATATATTTAAAGCATTCATATTTAAATAAAATTATTAAATAAATAATAATAATAAATAAATACATAATGAAAATAATTATATTGTTATATATTTAAAACAATATCTCAAATTTGACATATTTATACAATTCTAACAGATTTCTTAATAACCCAATTTTTATTTTCGGTTATACATATTTTTAAGTTTAACAATTTTTAATTTTATTTTACATATTTTTTATATAACTTTTATATAGGTCTTGATGACCTAATTTTTATTTTTTTAATTGTACATACTTTTAAAATAACTTTTGTAATAACCGGGTTAAAAGTTTAAATATTAAAGTTTGGGGTGAATTATTTGAAAGGACCTTTTTGAGGGGCCAAATTGTAAAAGGGGGAAAATGGGAATTAAAAACCCCATAGATTTGGGTTTTCTGAAATAAACCTTTTGGTAATGAAAACATGTGGAGTTAAAATTTTTAAAGTGCTATTAAATTATGATGGCATGATTTATTAAATTGTTCAAGTGTGTTTTTATGTTGTTGAAATGTTAAATGTATGCATACATTCTATGTGGAGCTTTTGACCTAAGTCGGGGAGTGTGGCCCGCCTACTCGTGTCGGGGAGTGTGGCCCGTTTATGCCGTTGGGGGTGTATCCCAACACTAAGGCAGTACGAGTTAGACACATCGTCTTTGACGGTCGTGTGATTAGTAGCATGTTTGTTTTTGTGGATTTATTGCATGTTATTTTAAAATTTGAAAAGTTATTTTATTGCTAACTGTAGAGGGAATTCACTGGACCTTCGGTCTAACCCTCGCTCCTTTAAAACTAAAATTTTTTCCAGGCAAGCGTGAAATTATTGAAATCAGATAAGGGCAAGGAGAAGATGTAGCGGAAAGAGTTGGGAGACTGACATCTTAGATATTCCTCGTTATTATCTCAGTTGTGTAGGTTGGCTTTGAAATCCCTGAAATTTTATTGTTAGTTTGGGGCCGTTTTGGCATGAATTTTTATTTATATTATTAAGACTAGCAGTGCGCCCGTGCAATGATCGGGGGAACAATTGTAAATGGAAATAAAAAATTAATGTAATAACTTATCAGAAAAAAATAAAAAAGATATATATGGAGTAAATCATATATTTATAATTTAGCATTAGTAGTGATAAACACATAACTTGAGTTTTTTCAATCATGAAACATTAATAAATTATATTAAAGTAATCGTTAAATGTATATTTTAATTTTAAAAACATGTATTAATCAGCGATATCTAACGAATGATAATATTTTTTCAAAATAATGAAATATAGAATAGGTAAAAATAACAAATATAATGTTGGATAGTATTATTTTGTATCTAAACGTATATATAGGTTCATTATTAGTTAGTTTTATAGAATTCAAAAAGCTTTAAAAACTTGTATACATGTACCATCATAATTAAAAAAATATGTTAATTTGAGCAAGTAAATAATTTTCTTCTTTTGGAGAAACCCCAAATGGAAGGGAAAAACTTGAATATGGAAGGTAGTGAAAAAGTAAAGTTTGAATTTTTTTTCAAATGAGTTGTACCTTATGCATACTAAGTTGTGATTAAGAGATTTTTGAAATGTATGCATAAAATAGTAGTACCTTATGTCTTATAAGTAGTAATTAAGAGTTTTTTATTCCGTCTTTATAATATAGTATAGATATAGATTTAAGTTGCTAGTTAGTTGCTTCTGGTTGGGTTGTTACAACTTTTTTTCTTTAATTTTTATTGTATATTTTTAAAATAATTTTTGTACATTTCTTACTATAAATAAATAGCAACTTACCTTGCTTAAAAAATAGCAACTTTTAGGTAGCTAGATTTTTACTATAAAGTGGTTAATTGTTTTATAATAAGAAATGTATATATGATATATATTGTATTAAAATATCTAAAAAATTATGTAAAATAAATACATAATTAACTTAATAGCATTTTTCTCGATATAAATAAATATGTATTTGTATGAATTTTAATGTATTTATTTTTATAAATAAAAATATAAATGATATAAAGTTAAAATGATGGGAGCCGAATATATAGAGAGGTATATAGAGATTTTCACATAGTAGAGGTATATAGAGATTTTTAAGTTGTTGATGTGGCAATAATGTATAAAAAAAAAGCTATGAAAAAACTTGGTAAAAAACCCACACATTGTGGATGCTCTTACCATAAACAATATCCAAATGAACCACATTAGCATTAGTAGCACTAATATTTCAATACCAAAACCATTGAAGGCGGCGTTGACAGTAGCGATGGTGACTAGGGTGTAAATGAGACAAGACAACTCGTGAGCTACTCGAGATCGACTCGGTCAAAACTCGATCAACACTCGACTCGAACTCGAGCTCGACTCGATATACTAACAAGTTGAGTCGAGCCATTTGATACTCGACTCGATAAGCTCGTGAGATACTCGAATATATTTTTTATGTAATTAACTTTATATTATAATTTATAAAATATAATGTAAAAATATGACAAATTTACTATATGTAATAAAATGTTAAAATGAGATATAAATTATTTACGGTGATTATGATTTTACATATTAATAAATTTTTATTTAAAAGAAAAATAGGTCAGATAATATTAACATAAAAGTTCTAATATTAAAAATATGTATAAAGAAAGTATGAAGTTCTCCTTGTCCACTCCTTATTCTAATCCCACATCCCCTAAACAAAGCTAACTTACCCCTATCACCTTTCTATATAAATGAATTCTATCCCACATCGCCTAGTAAAAGGATTCTACCTCATATAGTCACTTTATATAAATTGCAATGTAAGGTTGGGTGGTTTAGGCTCATCTTGTTAGGACAAAATTGATTTTGAACTAAGCAAATGTTCAAGTTTTAACCTTTTATTTTGAAATGTTTTGGAGCACCCCTTAAACTTAAGTCGGTGCACATTTCAAGTTCTTCAAAGTTTTGTATTGAAAATTTTTATCGAGTCGAGTTTGATTCGAGTTCGAGTTTGAGCTTGATTCAAGCTTAAAACGAGTTCGAGTCGAGTTCGAGCTCGAGTATTAGCTTTCGAGTTCGAGTCGAGCTTGGGTTTTTACTACTCGCGAGTTTTCGAGTCGAGTTCGAGCTCGAGTATTAGCTTTCGAGTTCGAGTCGAGTATAATGATACTCGAGCTCGACTCGCATCATTTACACCCCTAATGGTGACATCCATCGAGGTGGATGGAATAGGAATCCCTTGCTAGAACTTAAAAAATTTACATTCCTCCTTATGTGGAATTTGAATTCCTTACCAAAATTTAAAAAAAATAACAAAATACACGAATGGAATTTGGTCAATGGAATTAACTATATCAATTCCTTTAAATTTTGTGAGATTCTAACGAAGTAAACACCACCTAGAGAACATGGTAAAAACGTTCCAATTACTCGGGGCTTTTTTTTTTTAAATCATCTTAATAACAACTTATCATTTTTATTTTCAGAGCCTTTTATCACTTACCATCGTCTGATAAAATAAGTGATAAACTAACCCCTTACTTACCTCTTATCCTAGTTCGTATCCTTTTGGATCTCTCAACTATTGCACATGACATAATCTAAATCATGAATCTCTCAATCGATTGATCCAAATTGGGAAACCTAAACCTAAATCGATCCTTGTCTCTCGAAAACATAATTGATCCCTGGTGTAGCAAAATATTTCACCTCTGATTTGGATTTTTTGTAGAGAGATGGGTTTTTTCTTGCTTGTATTTGCTGCAAAATTGGGGGTTTTCTTCTAGGGTTTAATGATTCATTTTGGATGTTTTGATCTTGAAATATAATCATTGTTTTGTGTGCTTTTGTGATGTAATCTCTTGTGAAAACATCTTTTTGTTAATTAGTTTGGTGTTGCATAATCATGGTTTTGCCACTCCTTAGCTTAGAGTTTTGTTGTTTATGGAAGGAGTTTGAAGTTTGATCCTTTTGAGTTGTGATCCAATTTTCTAAAACATCATGGTGTGATCCAATCTACATGCTAAAATCTTAGTGGTCATTTATCAAATAGTTACCCAATAAGAGCTTATCTTATCAGGTCACTTGCCTTATACGGTATAAGCAAAGACCAAGAATCTTACTAGGTATAAGCAATGACAAGGACCGGGACTCTTATCCAATAAGTGAAGATGATGACTTTTATCCGATTAATGCTTACCAGGTAAATGAGATTGTTAACTCTCACAAGTAAACGCTTACCGGGTAAGCAATTGGGTAAACAACCCATTCGTTTTTTCTTTAAAAACCAAGTTATTACACTAATTTATTTATCTTTGTGATGTGTTTTCTATAATTTAAGGTTAATGGTTCGAAGTTAATGATCTCTATTTGACTTAGGGGGGCTGTTTATTTACCTATTAATAGTAACATTAAAAGGCAAACTTTGAATCGTTAAGAGATGAATCTTGTTTGACAACAAAAAAAAAATCGGTCTCGTAATGATTAAAAAACCCTCTCAATGATTTTGTATCTTGGACCTCCCTTAACCATTCAACGCCCTAATTTCATTCTGAACAATTGCCAAACAACATATTTCATTTTACAATATATCATAAGAATTTCTTAGGGGTTGTTCGGTTTATTTTTCATTAAGTCCTGTATATATAAAGTTGTCTGAATTGATAAATCTGTATGTATGATGATATTTGATAAATTGTTGTTCTGTTGTTATGCTAAATAAACCGTCTAAATGCTTAAAATGACTATTTTACCCTTTGTTTCAAAAAAGAAATTGAACCAATGCCTAGAACAATACAAGAGCAACCCCAGATGGAGAACAATCGATTTAACCAAAACAAAACCCAAATATCAAGAACAATCCATTTAACTAAAACAAAAGAACAATATCAAGATGGATATCCAAATCTCTAACCAAACCAATCGATTTCTTCTATGTTTCTCACAACAACATGTTTTCAATCGATCGATTAAATCCCAGATCCATTCCACCTGATGAACTCTGTATCTCAAATTGGTACCATATCTTCTCTGTTCTTATACCAATAATGGTGGGATGATGAGCAAAATCAAGTCAATTCACAGCCGAAAGCATAACTTGAAAAATCCAGTGCCTCCGCAAGAACGAGAACGATACCTACCTGGTGTTGTTATTCTCTCGCAAGAACGAGAACGCTAGAAGAGGCGTCAAAACGCCAGTGGCTAGAACCAAGAGTCTCGATGGGGACGATTCAGGGAGGAGCACAGCGACACCAAGCGACACCACAGCAGGACGATTCAGGGAGGAGCCTTTATGGGGAGTATCGTCGGAGGATGGAAAACCAGGGGGAAGAGCCGATTAAAGGAGCAAAAGGGGAAGAGTAGGTTGATTCTAGAGGAAAACGTGAGTGAAGGAGGGGTAGGGTTTGTCTTTTGAGCGGCTGAATGCATAGGAGTAAAGTAATTGGGTTGAGCGAATAAGCCCAAAGTTTTCTGAATAAGCCCTAACCGAACAATCTTTTACAACTGAGCAAATAAGTTATAAGGCTTATATAGCCCATTAAGCCACAAACAAACAACCCCTTAATCATTCTAACCCTTAATCATATTACACCAAACTATTAAGCAACTATCAAAATAACTCCTCACTTAAAGCTAAAACCTTGTGTAGTATTTTGTTTAAGGGGGTGTTTGGGATTGCTTATTTAAAACAACTTATGCTTATTTTGAAAAGTGCTTATTAACTTATGCGGTGTTAAACCGGAGTTTTTAAAAAAATGTTTGGATTAGCTTATTGTGGTACCAAAACGTAATAAGCTTATACATACAAAATAACCAAAAAAATAATAAACACTTTTCAAATAAGTTGAAAAGTTAGAACAAAATGACTTATCAAAAACAACTTTTCAGCGGTTTGGCACCGCTATAAGCTCTTTTCATTTTTTTCCATCCAAACACTTAAAAGTGTTTATCTCCAGTGCCAAATCGCAATAAGTTAAAAAACACTTCAAATAAGCAATCCCAAACACCCCCTAAAATGGTCAAATAGATTTGCACACCAATGTCTCTAAAAAGGCTTAAACCAACAAGGTCCTGAAACTTGACCAATAGCTTCCCTTATGGATTATTGCAGCTTTGATGTTAGAGATGTTTTTTTTCTTACTTATGCCTTAATTACAGTGAGTAGAAAGGCAAAAAGATCAACATCTAAGTTCTAATGCTTAGGTATGTAGTTTCATCTCCAACATTGAATGGAACAGATCAGAAGTATTGATTCTTTTTCAAACACAGTTTTTACGATTTTTCATTTTAAGTTTGGAAGAAGAAGAAGAAGTTAAAGTAAACATATTGTGTTTATGGTTTTACAGAATGTTTATAGATTCATAAAAGAGATCAAGGTTAGCAGGCTCAAGATTTGCAATCCAACAGCAAATGGGTTTATGGGTTGCATTTTGTATCCCTTGACAAATTAACTGTAAGACATAACCCTCATTAAACCTCAATAGCCACAGTTGATCAGCCTTGAATAAACCTCAATGGTCTCAATGGTCACAATTGTTGTGTACACCTAGATTCAAACCTGGACAGATGAGATATTCCACCACATCCCCAGGACCTTAACCCGTACGCCACAACCCTTGTGGTTGTATCTCCTAGAGTTGATATTCTTGATTTGTAGTTTTTCTATTGTGAACCACTTGACATTTCTTATGTAATTGGCTTTGTTGTCCAGACCGTTGCCCCACTTCACTGGCATATCCTTTATGAAGTTGGTAGAATTCAAATGTTAAAGCTGGTGAAATGGGTCAAAATTACCTTTAACTTTAGTAAAATTATAGATGCTTATATTTTACTTTTTGAATGTAACGAATTGGATTGTTCTTAGATGCATGTTTATTCATTCATTAATCGACAGAGAAAAGACTCTAGTGTTATTCATGAATTTAGAGTCTATAAACAAGCGGTTCAATTAATTTTGAAAATTAAAATAAACAATTGCACTAATTCAAACATCATTTACAAAAATAAACAATCTTTTTTATTTTCCCAACTTAGCACCAGATCAATTGTTGAAGCAATTTTATTATATCATTGCAAATTATTCACCATACCTCTGAAGATCCACAAACCTCAAATCACTCACTCTGCTGGGATTTTGAATACCAAACATCTTTGGATCAAATTCAACAGATTTCAGTCATTCTACACCTGCAAGATAACTTCAATGAGAAAAAGACCATAAAGGCCCATCTGATTTGTCAGATTTGGAATTGGATTCCATTTGAACCCCACATTCCGTGTAAAGAAAAGTCCAGAATAGAAATCCCACAAACCTTGAATTTAGAAACCCAATGTGTAGTTGGCATTTCAAATCATTTAGGATTTGTTTGTATTAAAACCATGCTTATGAAATACTTTAAAAGCTGAAACGCACCATCTTTAGGAAATTAAAAACCATTCCATGGTGGATTGCAATTGCATACCACATCATGTGTGTATATATATATATCCAAATTTCAAATATATAAATGACAAGAACATATAGTAGATGCATCAATACACGATACAACTACAACAAATTCCTAATAATCAAAAGAAGCAACTTTCTATAATTCTATTGAGTTAGTTATCTAAAGAATTTGAAAATTTATTAATATCATTAATCTATCATTTCGAATTCAACTACAAAACAAAACCCCAATTTACCAAAGAAAAAAAGTAAAAAGCATGAGATTCATAGTTACGAATATCAATCTATCATGACGAACTCAGCTGTAACGAAAACCCTAATTAACCAAACAAAAGTAAAAATCAATTTGAAAAATCTTGTAGAGAGCACGAGATTCAAATGAAATCCTTTCAAATTTCAACCAATCAATCAGGGAAAAACGAATACATACAGCAGATCTAACATAATAAAAACTTATGAAGATGATTGGTAAGCCCGCACGGCCATCATCGCCGGATTAAAAATCACTTTTAGGGCTCTGGAAGCGGGCAGTCTTCATCGCGGCGACCTAAGGAGATTACGGAGGAGAATAGCGATGAGGCGATCAGGAAGATCAAAACGGAGCCTCCGGCAACCGTCAAACACCAGAAGGTGTCGTGGATGGGAAGCTATTTCCGCCTTGCTCCGCCGCGATCACCATCATCGCCGCCGCCGTAGTCCCTTTTGAGTACCGCTCAGATAAGATCAAGTAGTGTTAAACCCTTAGGTTAGGGTTTTGGTCTCGTTTTATAGACACTGATGCTATGCCCTAGCTAAATTTTCACGTACTACCCTCTGCTTGGAAGAAATAACAAATTTCACCCTCAGAAATCATACAAAAAAAGTGTTTTCTTTTACGTGCTCAGAATGATTTAGAGACTCTTATGATATAGTGCAAAATAAAATACGGTTGTTTGGTAATTGTTCAACATAAAATTAGAGCACTGATTGGTTAAGGGAGACTCATGATATAAAATCATTCAGAGGGTTTTTGAACCATTAAGAGGTGAATTTTTTTTTTTATCAAACAAGATTCACCTCTCAGCAATTCAGATGATGTCTCTTAATGGAACTATTAAGCGGTAAACAAACAACCCGTAAACCATAAGCATATAAAACGTAAATAAATTTAGGGGCATTTTAGACCTTCAATTACCTTATTGAGTAACATTCTAGACCATGAAAATAGATTGTTGGTAAGCGTCTCTTATCTGATAAATACTAATCGGATAGGAGTTTTCTTCCTTACATACCGGATAAGACTCTCGGACCATGCTATGCTTTTACGAAGTAAGATTCTCGATTCTTGTTATATTCACCCGATAAGGTAAGTAAAACCCAATAAACACTTACCTAGTAAACATTTTAGAAAAGCCCCTTTTGGTGATCAAAATCGTATACAAAATATTGGAGGGAGGGCGTAATGAAATAACCGATATGAAGCGTGAAATTACGGATTGTGTAATCAACACGAAGAGATGGGCAAGTGCCTAAGTGGCCTTTAGTCTGGTAACTAAAAGGGTTACAAGAAGCACATGCCTAGTTACTAAAAGTACGACCGATTATAATACTTCGAAGCTGGACTAGTTAAGAAATCGATCATCAAGGATCAGTTACAAGACCCGATCCAAAGCCAATTATAGTATTTTTTTTTTTTGTCTTATTTACTAAACACTCATATGACCCTTCTTTTTAAATGTTCCAACTTTTTTTTTGGAATGGTGTCATAGTCTATGCCTAGACTAATCTCTTGGCAAATTATAACTGTAAAACATCAGCGGCCACAATTATTATCAACGACTGGATTCGAACCTAGGCATATGAGATTAACAAATACAATATTTGACTAACAAAGCAAAACACTATCAAAACTATCTAACAATCATTCTTGTTCTTGAAATCCCCTTTATTATATTTTAGTGATTAACAAATAAAACATTTGATTGGAGTAAACAAACTATTTTTAAATAAGATGCTTAAAGTAAATTTATCTAAAACATAAATTTTATAATAAACAATAATATGTTAGGCTTATTAAGATATTAGATAACTAAAATTAAAATAAGGTTATGTTTTTTTCAAAAGGGGTCGGTCCTATGTTACCGCTAGGACCGGTTATGAAAGAACTCACAAGGACCAAGCCTGATTAAAAACCCAATCAGACCCATAAAGTCTTGGGTAGCTGAAACTACTATTTTTCTAATTTTAACCAAGATAGGCAAGACGACATTGGTTGAACTCGTACCAAAGAGAGTATAGTTTTTTCATTCATCCTCTCCCGATATCTCAATCATAGCCTTTTGGAGCTCCCCCTCCCAAAGGAGACGATAGGTTGTTTTAACTGCAACTGTTGTTAGTAATGATCGTCTTGTTTTAGTTACGAGAACAGATGCCTAACACAAGGACACCCCGCTCGTGCTCTTTTTACTTTTTACCCACCTCTATTAACAAGTATACTATGTTTTAACCAATTAACAACGGTTTAATTTGGTAAGAAGGAAAAATACACACACACACACAAAGTAAACTAGATAAACCAAAGCAATTTGACAAATCCTCAAACATACCTCATGCTTGTGAAATATGTTTATCTAGTATATGTACCAACCACCTATGTGTTAGAAATTTGAAGCATGTACAAATGGTCCAGATTTACTTAACTCATTAATTCATGACCTTAAATACCATTTGGTGCCATAAATAGCGTTAAACTCATGGGCACGAATGATGATAGAAGCATCGTCGTTTTGCTATATAGTGGACGAACTTCTGGATTTGTTGATATCGTCACCCTTAGGGGGTGCTGCAGATAATGATGGAGACGAAACCGCTGCATGATAAGATGAGGACGCAAGTTGAGCTAGCGCTGGAATTGCACCACCTACAAAGTTATCATTCATTCAAGACCATAATCAAAGTCGATTAGAACCAAAAATAGTTAAAAACACGAGAAAAATGGTAAAAATAATGAATTTGCATATAAAGGTATCTTCAATCAAAAATGTTTTCTAGCCCTGCATAATGCATATGATATAGGAAAGAAAGCAAATGGACCCAAAACATAACAAATGCTTGGGACAGTTTTCCTGGTTACTCCCTCCTTCCCAAAATAAATGTCCACAATTAAAACACACACACACACAGAGTTTTAAAAATATGTAATTATTACACTTTTTGGTAATCTAAATGACAATTGTGCCCTCAATAATAGAGGGAGCAATGAATTTCTTCTTCTCATAATTAAGGTCGGAACTGGAAAGTAGGCACTTACTTTTGAAATTGGACACCTATTTTAGGACAAACCAAAACAGAAATGTGGACACTTATTTTAGGACCGAAGAAGAATATTCCTAGTTTCATAACCATAAGTTAACAACCATACATTAAGTTATTAAATTGTGCACATCAACTAGTAAATGGAGTAAGACCAAATGTGATGGCAGCCATAAAACCTAAAGCGATTTTAAGATCAGGAAGATGATAGATGTCAAGAAAAAAGGCTTATGGCAATGTATCTTTGCATGGAACTAACCTGCCAATCCTGCGCAAGCCGAAGAAAACACTATCACAGGCGGGGCCTGCATCGGAATTTCAGCAACAGGAAGAAATGAATGGAAGATAAACATCAACAAAAGATGATCATAGAAGAACAGCGTTAAGGCTTTGTGCCAGAATATACCAGTGAAAGAGGATCAAGAATGTAAATATAAAACCACATGTGCTTAACAGCTCAAGAGCTGATTGTCATGTCAATTTGTAATAGATGTGTTTTTTATTTAAATATAGGAGTCAATAACATTGTGGTGGCATACGTATGATGATAGACTTAGAAGGGTGTGCACTTGGTACACGGGAGAGAACATAACAAAAACTTCTTGTCTGCTGTCTGGTGCGACATTAGACTGGGACAGTATAGGGCTTGAGTGGGACAAAAATGCATTTTTTGTCCACCAAAATAGGTGGAACAAAATTAGCGAGATGGGACAAGATTGGTGAATTACTAAACTATACATGTCAAATTAAAACCATAAAACCTTGTATAATACTATAATTCTTTCACCTGCCTACCTCACTCTCGCCCGTCCAATCTTGTATCATCCCGTACCGTCAAGTCATGTCCATTCTCATTTGTGTACCAAACACAAATTACTTGAATCATGGGACAAAAATTAAAAACTACAGCCATGGGACTATACTTGATCCTTGTATTGACAGATGTTACAAGCGGATACTCTCGTAGGTTTAAACAAAAACTAAATGAAGAAAACTACGTCACACAATGAAAACTACAATAATCGTCGTAGAAAACTTACCCCGATCAAGAAATGCAACCACATAGGTCCTTTCACCCGCCTTTGAACAACTGGCATCACTACAAGATGAAAAATAATGATCAAAAAAATGTTTGATCTGCCAAATTATTCAATTTCCTAGCAGAACAAGGTGCACAAGTCATGCTAAGGGAATTAGTGCTTGATACGCAAAAGGAAGCAGAAGATAACTACCAATGCACCAAAGGGTCATTGGTCCAACTGTATCCGAGTTATCTGTAGATCCGAACCTCCCCGGAGGTCAAGGGTTCAAGCCTCACCAAAGGTGAAGAGTGTGTGTGATTTTTGCCGTATATAAATATTATATACTTATAAAAACTACCATAAAGAAAACATATGAAAACTAGAACAAGTTACAATCGAACTAAAATTAATGAAAAGTGTAGGAACTGAAAAACACTGCTGAACATACCTAGATTGAATCCATAGAATGCACTTGACACACCACCAACAGCAGAACCAATCTGAGTTGTCAACAAGATAAATGAACTAAGCACATTTTATACCAATATGGAAGGAGAAAATTTGAAGTACAAATGGAAGTTTTTGGCCAGTTATATACAACTTTCCCAATCACAATACGAACAATATGTAAGTTTGTTTGTGCAAATGAAAACATGATATGCATCTTTTAATATTGTGAGAATATGTGGAACTCATTGAATTACTCTCCAAAGGAGGTTCATATATTGAGAATAAATGGTCCAAGTCTAGGTGGGACTCCAAAACTCGACGTAGACCTTGGTTCTGATACCATATAAGAAATTAAGAATATGTGAAACCCATTAGATTACTCTCCAAAATAGCCCTTAAGGAGAGAAGGGAGGTTCCAACATATATTGAGAATAAATGGTCCAAGTTCAGCCAACTTGCGACTCCAATAAATATTAAAAAGAAGATTATGTTTCTCTTTTTCCTTTTTCTTTTTCTTAGTGGGGAAGGTGTTTCTTTTAGGACTTAGGAGGGATCGGAAGAGAAAAAGGCAGTACCATAGAAAAGCTATCTCTGATAAGAGGTCCAACAGTCCAAGCACTGGTTTCCTGCCATCAATCAGAAACATATAATGAAATACAGACGCACAATAAAAGAAGACGACTATGCGATTCAATAGTTTGCCTACATACATGATCATTGTAAAGATTCTTATTAGATCGATCATGTGAATTCGGTAGTAATTTAGAAGCAGAAAAAAATTATTGTCATATTCCAAACTGCTACTATCTGGATTCTGGAACAACTAAATCAATTTCTGGTGTACACACTAAATCAGGCTCCCTATCTTACAAAAGAGAGAATTGGGCCAACTTTTCAATAGATATGTAAACAAAACACGGCAAGGAGTTGTAAATAAGCTTAGTTAGTTAAAGAAGTTACCATCTCTTTGGTGAGAGGACCTGCACAGTTGCGGCATCTCAAAGAACTAGGATCCGAATCTCCCATCTCAGCTTCACAATATAAACTTCTTCCTTTTTTTCAGTGTTCTAAGCCCAAAGGAATGAAGAATTAGGAAACAAAAACAACTTAAAAACTATCTGCTCTATTTCACATGCAGACAATATAAATAATCACAATTTCACAAATCACAGTACATATTAGATCATGTTGTCAAGCTTGAGAGCACTTGGTTATATGCCTCTCTCATGATTAGAATTGAATGACGACTTAGTAGAGAACTTCGATAATATCAAACTAATTACAATCAATTGATAATAATAAATTACAATATCATACAATCGAATACAAACTGACAAGAGGATGATAAGAATCGTCAAAATTGTGAGTGAGAAACACACGTAACTGTATCAAACACTAAGGAAGATCCATAGAAGTGTGAATTTAATCACATAATTGGAAGTTTTGATTCGATGAAACCCTAACATTAAGAAGTAATACTTTTATGGAATCAATATATTCCTACTCATAATAGAAATTAGAGGATACATGAAATTAGACATAAGAAAAGATGATCTATGTCCTGTAGAAACTCACCGTGGGATTCACCTCTCCGTTATCGGAGTTCGTCGTCGGTGCGGAAGAAGAACGCCGGAAGGGGTTGGTACTTGCTAGTAGGGTACCAAAAAAAAATTCAAACGCCGTACCAACAATTTATAATTGATATGAAATTTTTTATAACATCTACGATTAAGGGTGTTTGGGATTGCTTATTTATTTGGAAAAGTGTGGTGTCAAATCAAAGTTTTTTAAAAAATGTTTGGATTTGCTTATAACGGTACCACACTGCAATAAGCTGATAAGCATTTTTTAAGTGTTTGGCAATTTTAACTTATACACTTTTAACAAACACTGCAGATCAAACATAACAGAAAGTGAACAAATTTAACAAAACTGAGCAGAAAAATCAGTGAACAAAAATGGCATATCAAAAATCGTGAATAAAACTAAGGGGGTGTTCACTGGGGTGATTTTTCTGCCATGACAAATCGAAAATACCAACAGAAAAAGTATCATATAGGCAACAGAAAAAGCAGTGAACAAATCGAACAGAAAAATCAATCAATCAGTGCCAAATCGAACAATCAATGAACAAATTGAACAAATAACGAGCAAACAGGCCACCAATCGAAGAAATCGATAGGAAAAAAACGAACAGGGGGTTCGTTGTTGATCTGTTTGTTCACGAAAAAAATCGAACAGGGAAGGTGAAGCTGAACACGAACGAAGAGAAATCGAAGACAAAATGATACTTGAACACGAACGGAGGTTGTTCCTGCGATGGCGATATGCTGTTCCTGCGATGGCTATGGGAGAAGAGGCGCAGATCCAGTTCGAGAAAGAGGGGAAGAATCGATTAGGTTAAAATAAAAGGGGCAAAATGGTCATTTGGCTTTAACCTCTAATAAGTCAATAAGTCATAAGTTAGAACAAAATGACTTATCAAAAATGGTTTTTCAGCGGTTTGGCACCGCTATAAGCTCTTTTCTTTTTGTTCCATCCAAACACTCAAAATGACTTATCTCCGGTGCCAAATCGCAATAAGCTAAAAAGCCCCTCAAATAAGCAATCCCAAACACCCCCCTAATTATATATGGATGGAGACGAGTCAACCACCCCTCAATTCAATCTACACCGTTTAAATTCATCCAAAATTAAATCCCATCCCTTCAAATTCCTTATTTCACGGCAGATACTTCCCCATTTGTTTCCCTCTCTCCCCTCACGCCTGATTTCTCTCCACATCTTCGCCTTCAACCTCCACGAGCTCTCCCCTCGCACATGTTTCTATGGAGTTCCAGCCCCACTCGGCCACTCCTTCCCTTCAATCGGAATTCCCTCACTCCC
This sequence comes from Arctium lappa, assembly GCA_023525745.1. Lineage (NCBI taxonomy): Eukaryota > Viridiplantae > Streptophyta > Magnoliopsida > Asterales > Asteraceae > Arctium > Arctium lappa. The sequence continues at coordinate 9,660,080 of CM042056.1, read as the reverse complement.
TATTTCCCCTCGCACGACTGCACTCTCGCCTTCAATGAAGTTTCAACTCCTCCAGATTGCATCTATAAATTGGCGATTGACCATCTACAACATAACATTTCACATCTGACATCTGGTGAGCGTCTAAACCCTAATTTCAAGTTTATTTTAGCTATTTATATCAATACAACCATTTATTGGGTTTTATGTTTATTTATGCACCTGAAGATTCTATCTTAGGGGTATCTCTTCCCTCTTTCCTTTCTTCTTTTCAATTTCAAACTGCAATCGGATATGAGTGATCAAATTCATATCATATGCTGAATTTCTGATCAACATATAGATTTTAGTGACCACGATCTTGTAACACCCTAGAAACTGCGGAAATAAAATTTCGAAGAAACAATTCGGCAATAGATTAACTTGCGGAATAAGGTGTGACAATTTCATTACACAAACAACCCAACGGGTATAGAGTAGCCAATATTGAGGTAGATAACTGAAGTATAAAACGACATCCTATTAATCTACAAAATATCTAGATTAGGGACGGGTGTCGCTATACTTCCAAAATGAATCTTCAAAAGAATCTCTCACGACCCCAAGGTCGCTCCCTCAGTCCCGACGAGCCCCACTGCTAAGATAACCTGCCAACATGACAACCAAGAGCAAGCGTTAGGCTAACGCCTAGTGAGAACAAGCCAAATAAAAGAGAGTACTAAACCCAATTGGTGCCACGCGGTAGTATAGCCATGAGCTAAGTCAAGAAATCCAATAAACCATTAGTGATTAAACATGGTATAAATAATACCCAAAATCACATAACGAGCTCAACCCCTCTAGATCTGTTGCTCAAAACATTCAAGTCAACCCCTCTGGATCTATCCTTGAGAGTTCCCAAAACAGGGGGAACTCAAGCACATAATGGGATTACACCTTACTGCACCATGAGACGCTGCCCAACCGTATAGGCCCACACCTTACTTATCATGGCAACCCGATGCCTATCCCGTGCTAAAACGTGAGCCAAATGCCCAAAACAGGGGACATAGGAACACAGTGCCTATGGATCCATTGCACTAAGACTCAAAGCCAAAACATGTCATTTCAGAGCATACTCATATTAAATCAGATATGCAGGCGATTCATATGAACATCGGTTTAATTCTATAAATCGTGATTCTTGAAAATGTGAGATCTTTAGAAGGTATTTCCCAACGACAATAAGTCACTTTGAAACCAGGTTTTCCACTTTTCAAATAATACTTTTATCACATAACATTCGTAATACATACCGATTTAGCTTAAAGGACTCACCTCAGATTTCTTCCTGAATAAAACTGCTGTTGACGATTGCTACCTATGACAACACCGATAATCGGTAAGCCAAAATAAAGACAACTTAATGACTTAAAACTTAGGAATAAGAACACAACACACTGCCAACACTGATCCGGTCGAGTACCCAATACGGTCGAACCCCACACCGGTCGAACACAGTACCGGTCGAAGGTCACACCGGTCGAACCGACATCCGGGCGAACCGATGTTCGGTCGAACCCGATGTCCGGTCAAAGGACACATCAGTCGAATCGACCAACCGGTCGAAGGACACCTCGGTCGAACAACCATTCGGTCGAACAACCATTCGGTCGAAGGACCATCGTCTTGTTCATCAAGAACAGATCGATGCAGAACCCAGATCCAAAATGAGAAATACTCAGATCTCGAAATGGAACGGTTTAAAACCTTCACAACGAGATTCTACGCGGCTAAAAGCATTCAGATCAAAGCATTAAGCTAGATTCGTACCTTGATTTGGAGAAAACCCGAAGACCTCTTCCTGCTCCTTCTTTCTCTCTGACTTCTCAAAAACCAAAATGATATTTTGTGATATTTCCAAAATATCTAAAATCTGATTTATATTTATATAAACCAAGTTACATTTTACCCCCTTGAACTTTGGGTAATAGTCAACTTTTCACCCAACCCCAAAATAGCGGGTGTTACAATCCTCCCCAACTTGGAGAAGATTTCGTCCTCGAAATCTCGGCTATGGGAAGAGGTGAGGGTATCTCCGCCTCAAGTCCTCTTCCGCTTCCCAAGTCACATTAGCACCTCGATGGTGCTTCCACTGAACCTTGATCATTGTGACTTCCCGGTGACGAAGCTTCTTCGTCTTCCTTTCTAAAATCGCCTCAGGTTCTTCAACGCAACGATTTCCCTCATCCACTCTGATCTCGGAGAGTGGAATGACACTCTCCTCCTTTGCTAGACACTTCCGTAGATAGCACACGTGAAACGTGTTATGAATTCCCTTCATCTCCGGAGGAAGTTCCAGCTGATAAGCTTGAAGTCCTACCCGCTTAGTCATAGAGAACGGTCCAAGGAAACGGGGGCTTAACTTCCCACGCTTCCCAAATCTAATATTTCCCTTCCAAGGGGACACCTTCAACATAACTCGGTCTCCTACTTGGAATTCCATTGGCCGTCTTCTCTTATCGGCGTAACTTTTCTGTCGATCTTGGGCCGCCTTCAAACGTTCGCGGATGCCCTTGACCTTGTCCGTCGTTTCTTGTACAACTTCTGGTCCGGCGAACTGCTTTTCCCCCGCCTCGAGCCAACATACGAGAGTTCGACACTTGCGACCGTATAATGCTTCAAACGGTGCCATCCCTATACTTGAGTGGTAGCTATTATTGTACGCAAACTCTACCAAAGGCAGGTGCGTATCCCAACTACCCCCAAAGTCGATTACGCACGATCTTAACATATCTTCTAGCGTCTGGATTGTCCTCTCGCTTTGTCCGTCGGTTTAAGGATGGTAGGCTGTGCTCAACTTCACACGTGTACCCAATTCCTTTTGTAAGCCATCCCAAAAATGCGACGTGAACCGACTATCCCGATCAGAGACTATAGATAGCGGCACGCCGTGCCGGGAAATTACTTCATCGATGTACAACTTCGCCAATTTATCCATTGGCAAGGTCTCCCGCATGGACAAGAAGTGAGCGCTTTTGGTCAAGCGGTCAACTATAACCCAAATGGCGTCGTGACCTTTCAAGGTCTTTGGTAACTTTGTCACGAAATCCATCGTGATGTGTTCCCATTTCCATTCCGGAATTTCCAAGGATTGCAAACTTCCGTAGGGTCTTTGGTGCTCAGCCTTCACTTGCAAACAAGTCACACACTGTTCCACATAGCGCGCCACATCGAGCTTCATGACTGGCCACCAATAAAGCAATTTCAAATCTCTATACATTTTCGTGCTTCCCGGGTGAATGGAGTATTTTGACTTGTGGGCATCTTCGAGAAGAAGTTCTCTATTACCCCCAATCTTGGGCACCCAGACTCGCCCATTGAAAAGCTTCACCCCTCGACTATCTTCAGTCAATAAGAGATGTTGTTTCGCCATAACTTCTCCTTTGAGGTTTTCCTCTAGCAAGGCTTCGACTTGCGATACTTTGATTCTGTCAATAAGCGTTGAAGTTATTTCAATCCGTGCAAAGGTAGCTCGAGAATTTCCTCCGCAGACTTTCCGACTCAAGGCGTCGGCAACCACGTTTGCCTTACCCGGATGGTAGAGCAACTCGCAGTCATAATCCTTCAACAACTCCAACCATCTTCGCTGCCTCATGTTTAGCTCTTTTTGATTAAAAATATGCTTCAAACTCTTGTGATCAGTATAAAGAGTGCACTTCGTACCGTAAAGGTAGTGCCGCCACAACTTCAGTGCAAACACCACAGCTGCCAATTCCAAGTCATGAGTAGGGTAGTTGAGTTCATGCACTTTAAGTTGCCTTGATGCGTAAGCGATTACCTTCCCTCTTTGCATCAGGACGCAACCCAAACCCATCTTCGACGCATCGCTGTACACCACAAAATCTTTCGTCCCGTCTGGTAAGGATAGGATAGGAGCTTCACAAAGCTTCTTCTGTAAGGTGCGGAACGCCTCTTCTTGCCTCTCGGTCCACACAAATTTCACGTTCTTCCGGGTCAAGATTGTCAATGACGAGGCTATCTTTGAGAAATCTTGAATGAATCTCCGGTAGTACCCTGCCAAACCTAGGAAACTTCGGATTTCAGACGGGTTCTTGGGAGGTTCCCAATTCGTCATTGCCTCTATCTTCGCGGGATCCACTTTTACTCCTTCCTTTGAAACTATATGCCCCAAAAATTGAACCTCTGGAAGCCAAAAGTCGCACTTTGAAAACTTTGCGTAGAGTCTTTCTCGCCTTAACACATCCAACACTTCACGGAGATGTTGCTTGTGCCCTCCTTCATCCTTGGAGTAAACTAGGATGTCGTCGATGAACACGATTACCGATTTGTCGAGGAACGGTCGGCACACTCGATTCATCAAGTCCATAAATATTGCCGGTGCGTTGGTTAGGCCGAATGGCATCACCAGAAACTCGTAGTGTCCATAGCGAGTTCTAAATGCCGTCTTTGGGATGTCGCTCTTAGCTACCTTTACTTGATGATACCCCGATCGAAGATCGATCTTTGAAAAACAACCTGCTCCTTGAAGTTGATCGAACAGGTCTTCGATTCTTGGAAGTGGATACCTGTTCTTCACCGTCACTTTGTTCAGTTCCCTGTAGTCGATACACATTCTCAATGCACCGTCCTTTTTCTTGACAAATAGAACCGGAGCTCCCCAGGGTGACGAGCTCGGTCGGATGAAACCTTTCTCGAGAAAGTCTTGAAGTTGAACCACCATCTCTTGCATTTCGGTAGGAGCCAAACGATAAGGAGCTCGAGCAATCGGAGCCGCTCCAGGAATGAGGTCAATACGAAAGTCCACAACTCGATCGGGCGGCAACCCGGGCAAGTCTTCCGGAAACACATCGGGAAACTCGCGTACCACCCTAACCTCTTCCAACTTCCGTTGGTCGAGTTTGGTATCGATGGCATAAGCCAAGAAAGATATACATCCTTTCACCAAACACTTCCTAGCTTTGATTACTGAAATAATCGCCACGTCGCCTTTCCTTCCTTCGCCGTAGATTATAGTCGCTTCTCCGTTTGCCACCGGTAAACGGATCATTTTCTTGGAACATACAATTTCGGCCTGGTTCTTAGATAACCAGTCCATACCTACCACCACGTCGAATCCGCCAATTTGCATTGGTAATAGGTTAATGGGAAATTTCTTCCCCTTAAGCTCTAGGATGCAATCCTTAAGGATATTATGAATTAGAACTTGACCTCCATTTGCTATTTCTACCACAACAGCAATCTCTAGCATACTCTTAGACATAGCAAGCCTTTGACAGAACAAATCAGATATGAACGAGTAGCTAGCACCAGAATCAAATAGCACACGCATAGGTACGGAATTTAGAAGAAACGTACCCGACACCACATCGGTCGATGCTTTAGCTTCCTCTGACGACATCTGGAAAGCCCTTCCAGTCGACCGCAACGGTTCCATCTTCTTCCCGCTAACTCCCCCAGTCTTGAGCTTCGGGCATTCCGCCCTTACGTGCCCCGGTTCCCTACACTCAAAACATACCTGTCCCTTGATAGGGCAATCTCGGAACGTGTGACCCGTCTTCCCACATTTGTAGCACGTCCCGGGAACAAAGTTGCAAGGACCGAAATGCTTACTTCGGCACTTGGAGCACCACTTGGCATCGCGTCTAGGATCAGTTCCTCGCTGAGCGCTGTTGTTGGCATAAAAGGGTTTCTTTGAGGGCATTGAACTTCCCTCCCACTTCCTCTTCTCGACTTGGCGACCACCCTGATCCCTACCGAGACTGTAAGCATCCTCCATGAGTTGAGCTTCTTCCATTGCCTCCCGAAGGGTGGAGGTCTTCGTCACACGAACCATCGACATCATGTCCGATGGAAGACCCTTGATGTAAGCCTTGATCTTATCTTTCTCTGTCAGGACCAGATGTCCCACAAAGCCCAGCTTGTCCATGAAGAGACGGCTGTATTCCCTCACAGACATACTTCCCTTCTTCAAGTTCTGGAATTCATCCTTGATTCGGTCCAACGACCGCTCGTTACAGTATTCCTCTAGCAATTTCTCCTTAAAAGTAGACCAAGACAATTGGTCCAGCACGGTCGGCTCCAGCGAAGCGGAGTACACATCCCACCAAGTGAGAGCTATTCCCCGCAGCATTCGAGAACCAAATATCACCCTCTGTTCCTCCCCACATTCGCTTGAGCAAAAAGCTTGCTCCATCTCTCGGACCCAGGCCATACAATCTAGGGGATTGTCCGAGCCTTTAAATTCTGGTAGTCGACAACCAAGAAAAGCCTTGAACGTGCAAGTCCGTGCCGTTCGATTGACGCCTAGGGTTGCAGTCACCATAGGGGAAATTATAGGTCCGGTACCCCCGGATCCTGCAACAATCACATTCTCGCCAACCGTTTCGTGTCTACGGTTGTTAGCGTCTCGGTCCTCAAGAAGTTTCAAGAATACCTCCTGTTGCTGCGCCATGGCCCTATTCATAACCAACATCATGCGGTCCATCATTCTCGTCTCGGGCGTCACTTCTTCGATGATAGGCTCATCAGCCTCAAAATTTCGTCGAGGAATATGCTCGGGTCCTCCACCCAGCACATTACTCACACGTACAGTTTCCCCCACTACGGTTGCCAGCGGATGGTCGGCCGTAGGTATGTCGGCCTCCTGGCCTTCCGGATGACTCCTGGTATTAACCATGGTTCTGCTGAACGCAATCATGCAAAAGAACGGGATAAGGATTACGGAAAACACAGAGAACGTACTTCTACACTTATCAATCGTTATAACAACAGTAATTTAAGTATGCTCACGTAAGACATTTTCATAATAACGTTAGCTAAGTGAAATTATGAACGTATAATACGCAAGAGTGCTTGTTACCATCGTTACAACTTTCAACTTGTGCAATTTTCCGTTGACCCTAAGACCATCCTATCTTAAAAGATCTACCCCATCTCACGAGTCGTAACTTAATAGTCTCAGCTTAAGTCTAGGCATCTTACAGTCATACCTAGTTCACTTAAACCAAGGCTCTGGTACCAACTTGTAACACCCTAGAAATTGCGGAAATAAAATTTCGAAGAAACAATTCGGCAATAGACTAACTTGCGGAATAAGGTGTGACAATTTCATTACACAAACAACCCAACGGGTATAGAGTAGCCAATATTGAGGTAGATAACTGAAGTATAAAACGACATCCTATTAATCTACAAAATATCTAGATTAGGGACGGGTGTCGCTATACTTCCAAAATGAATCTTCAAAAGAATCTCTCACGACCCCAAGGTCGCTCCCTCAGTCCCGACGAGCCCCATTGCTAAGATAACCTGCCAACATGACAACCAAGAGCAAGCGTTAGGCTAACGCCTAGTGAGAACAAGCCAAATAAAAGAGAGTACTAAACCCAATTAGTGCCACGCAGTAGTATAGCCATGAGCTAAGTCAAGAAATCCAATAAACCATTAGTGATTAAACATGGTATAAGTAATACCCAAAATCACATAACGAGCTCAACCCCTCTAGATCTGTTGCTCAAAACATTCAAGTCAACCCCTCTGGATCTATCCTTGAGAGTTCCCAAAACAGGGGGAACTCAAGCACATAATGGGATTACACCTTACTGCACCATGAGACGCTGCCCGACCGTATAGGCCCACACCTTACTTATCATGGCAACCCGATGCCTATCCCGTGCTAAAACGTGAACCAAATGCCCAAAACAGGGGACATAGGAACACAGTGCCTATGGATCCATTGCACTAAGACTCAAAGCCAAAACATGTCATTTCAGAGCATACTCATATTAAATCAGATATGCAGGCAATTCATATGAACATCGGTTTAATTCTATAAATCGTGATTCTTGAAAATGTGAGATCTTTAGAAGGTATTTCCCAACGACAATAAGTCACTTTGAAACCAGGTTTTCCACTTTTCAAATAATACTTTTATCACATAACATTCGTAATACATACCGATTTAGCTTAAAGGACTCACCTCAGATTTCTTCCTGAATAAAACTGCTGTTGACGATTGCTACCTATGACAACACCGATAATCGGTAAGCCAAAATAAAGACAACTTAATGACTTAAAACTTAGGAATAAGAACACAACATACTGCCAACACTGATCCGGTCGAGTACCCAATACGGTCGAACCCCACACCGGTCGAACACAGTACCGGTCGAAGGTCACACCGGTCGAACCGACATCCGGGCGAACCGATGTCCGGTCGAACCTGATGTCCGGTCGAACCCGATGTCCGGTCAAAGGACACATCGGTCGAATCGACCAACCGGTCGAAGGACACCTCGGTCGAACAACCATTCGGTCGAACAACCATTCGGTCGAAGGACCATCGTGCAGAACCCAGATCCAAAATGAGAAATACTCAGATCTCGAAATGGAACGGTTTAAAACCTTCACAACGAGATTATACGCGGCTAAAAGCATTCAGATCAAAGCATTAAGCTAGATTCGTACCTTGATTTGGAGAAAACTCGAAGACCTCTTCCTGCTCCTTCTTTCTCTCTGACTTCTCAAAAACCAAAATGATATTTTGTGATATTTCCAAAATATCTAAAATCTGATTTATATTTATATAACCCAAGTTACAGTTTAATAGACGAGTGTTTGAATTTAACATGTTGTAATTTACGGTTATGTTTATGTGTTTGGTTTAGAGTCTGTATAACAATTTTTTGTCTGTGCGTGTAGTGTATGTTTTTTATTAACTGTGTTAGTTTTGGATGTTTTCATAATTTCAAGTTTATTTTAGCTATTTATATCAATACGACTATTTATTGGGTTTTATGTTTATTTATCAGACATGGAGAGCAAAGTTCCTACGGAAACAAGCATGGACAGGGAAGTTGCTGGTGTTCATCCTCGTGCGGAAAAATCTGTAATTGTGACCAAAGTTTCTACGGAAACAAGCATGGACAGGGATAGGGATGTTGCCGGTGTTCATCCTCGCCCGGAGTATTATGAGTTGTTTTGATTTGAATGTCATGTGTAGGTGTTTATGGATCAGAAACAGTAGCTCTCAATTTATGAGTTAGACCTGGAATAGGACTGTGTCTTTTGGGTTGACCTGCTGTTATGACCATTTTAAAGGTCTCTCTTTCCTTCATGTTCCTACTTTGAACTTGAATTATAGCTTTGGACATTGGCATGATCAGAAGTTGCAATATTTCCATTGAGATATTTATGTTTTTGAGGCTGCTACATCTTGGTCTTTTTCTGCCAATGGCATTTGGCCATTTTGCAATTCATTTTTGGTATCAGTTTTGGTATATTCTACTATTTGATAGTTATCAAAATGCTATTGTTTATGATCAGCTCACTCCTTTTTGTGCTTTCTCCTTTTAATATGTTATTGCACTAGGAGTATTATATAGAGTTGTTTTGATTTGAATGTCATGTGTAGGTGTTTATGGATCAGAAACAGTAGCTCTCAATTTCTGAGTTAGACCTGGAATAGGACTGTGTCTTTTGGGCTAATCTGCTGTTATGACCATTTTAAAGGTCTCTCTTTTAATTGTTGTCCACTTGTATAATTTAAGCTTGATGTTCACTTCAATTGTTTATACTGCCCTAATTTCTATCATTCTCTCATTCAAATCATCATCAATCTTTCCACTCATGATATGGATAAAATATCTATCTCTTCTTTAGTGTCACAACATTGTCGTGGAGTAACGGCCAAAGCCCATGGTATTGTGTAACACCCTCAAATATGTGATAGTAATTGATTCGTCTACAATCACAATTTAAGAATTAACCTAAATACACACATTCATTCTATACATACAATCTATGATAAGGACGGGTGCTACTAAACCCAACAACAGTTACTATCTCCAACCTGCGGAAGACTTCACTAACTACTTACACTTGTGTAAGGCTAATGCTCAACTCTTCGTGAGGCTACTAGAATCTGAAACCCCACTGGAACCTGATGCACATGCCGACAAATAAAAAAGGTTAGACTTAACGCCTAGTGAGCTCAAGAGTTTTAACATGAATTAATATATCTTTAAAAGAGAGAAATTCAGTTCAAATCAATATCCTTCGAAATGGTTTACTTTAGAAATGGAAACGACACATTTTCCCATGATATGCATTTTAAAGACAATGCTCCCAAACAACATTATTTATAAAACGATGCAACCCACAACTCACCCAAATTGGTAGTGGAGCATAATACTCGACCCTTAAATAAAGGATAAACAATTCATAAAGATATGGTACTTCATCATAAACATGATACTCGAATTAATACTCACGCGACCAGAAAATGGAATGAAATCCAAATATTAAAGTATGGACAATTAAATATCTAAAATACAGCGGCCGACAACGGGGGATACCCATATCCGTTGAGAGCGGAAGAACACAAAGTATGCCACTCCTACAACGTTCATCGCATGACACCTAACGACATGAAAACCCAAGTGTCCCTACAAATCCTTGATAAGTTTCACCCAAAGAGACGAGGTACCTTGATGCCATAAAGACACCCGAAAGGCCCGACACACCCGGGGACTACAACTAAAGGAAATTCCCCGACGGCGGAGGTCTAAGCACACACCCACACAGTGGCGCCCAATACTACATCCTCCTAGTGCCTACTTGTCAAGTTTGGTCATAAAACATGAGTCCCGGAGTCCAACCCCGTACCACCCAATTGACCAACAAATAAGACTGACTTACGTGCCTATGGATCCAATGCAACACAGTCTAAAAATACACGACTACTCATGAATGACTCAAGCACTCGAGCCTGTAATTATTATAAATATGCAATAAAATGCATTTAGATGTAAATCATGAATTGGACTCTACATTGAGCCCTTAAAACCGGACAAATGTCCTCAAGACTCTTTTAAGCCAACACCGAGCTAAAATGCTCAAAATCCATTTGGCCAATAATTATCGGTCCCCCAAATAATGAAATGTCTTTAAACAACGTTTATGAAGACACATGTCTCAAAGACGAGATTAACCCACAACTCCACACGAGATGGGACTAAAGATTTTCCAAAGGGTTTATGAATGCAAATATACCAAATGGATATAACGTGAACAAACTCCGTTTGTACAATATCATCAAAGATGCATAAATCATAAAATATATCTTACTTGTACAAAATCACCAGGAATACGTAAATCATGCTATTTAGTTGTTGAAATATTCAAAACCCAATATAAGTATTTTAAGTGGTTAACACAACCCAAGTTTACCAAATATGAAAAATTATCAAAATACTCACACATTGATAAATAACCAAGTAAAACATATTTTTACTTCAAAATACACATTTTGGCATGTACACCGTTTTAATAAATCAACTTGAACTCACCTTGCTAGATTTAGACTAAATCTAGGTTTTACCCAACGAGCTCCTTTGAAGGGCACTTGAATCCTCAAGCCGAAAGCTTCCAAAATCTAGATCCATACATACCAAGCCATTTAGAAACATTCCCCAAACAATATTTACTAAAATCTCCAACTAGATCAAAACTCTAGTTTCTCTAAAATCATCAAATACTAGATTTAAGAAACCAAACACTTAAGAAACCACCAATGGAGCATTTATAACTTTATTTCAAGAAAGCTTACCACTATGGATGATGAGACTTTCCGAAGGCACCCATTCCAACTCTTCCACCCGAGCTCCCAAACGTTGAACTTGATGAAAAAGATGAAGATGGAGGTTTTGTGGTTCAAGATTCTACTAGTTAGATGATAAAGAATCATATGGTTCAAAGGGGAAAAACCTTCAAAATACGTAAGGGTTCGTCATTTGGGGTTTGGGAGAGAAAATGGAAGAAATTTAGGGTTTGGGTTTGAGAGAAATGAGGCTAATGGCTGAAAAATCGGCTTTTAGCTCAACCAGTGCGTCACGCGGGTTATGCCGCGACCTCAAGTCGCGGCATAAGTCGCCCGTTTCCTCCAGAACTCACTTCCAGTGAGTTACGCGGCTTGTGTCGCGACCCCAAGTCGCGCCACAACTCGCGGCAACCCAAATCTCGGTTTTCTCGCGTCTTCTCACCTGATTCGATCCTCGATGATTCCATAGCAAATCTCATCTGATTTCCCAACACATTTACGTTCCAAAAGCCAAAAGACTCCTGAACTATCACTAAAGGAAGTCTCCAAATTTCGGGTGTTACATGTTGTAAGTTTAGAGCCTACAAATTTAGAACTTTATGTTTCTTACATCTAAATAGTTACACATTTTTTCTAAGATTTGAGCTTTGTTAAATGTTTTTCATAATTTACAGATTATTGACTTGGTTCGGCGACCACAAGTTTAGAAAACAGAAGTCTCATGGTATATTTATGATAACATTTATCCTTTCATTTATCAGGTTTTCTAAGTTTGCTTTTAATATCGAGTGGGTATTTAAATTCTCACTTTTTGATGTATTGGTTTGGTGTAGGCCCAAAGGCAAAGATGTCATTCAATTTGTATGAAGGGAAACACGATGAAGAAAACGGAGTTACAACCATTTAAGGCATCAGCATGGGAGCACAAATTTCGTGTTGAAGTTGTATTTTGAGCTGACTGGATCATCCAAATTTTGTTTCACTGATAGGGTATTGTGCATATGGGAAGCATAGGTTTCCGGTCTATGAATACATGCACAAAGGAAACCTACAGGATCACTTGGTATCACACTCCCTGATTTCCAATGTTTTAATTTGCAAACTTTTGGTAGAATTTTCTATATTTTTCTAATATCATCATTGATAACATCTGATTACAGGAATTGGGGAAAAGAAGATGGATTGGCCTGTGAGGCTTACAGTGGCAATTGGGGCAGCAAGAGGACTTACTTATCTACATACAAGTTTTGTTGTTGGATTTCCTGTTGTACACAGAGACTTCAAATCAACCAACATTATTGTGAATGACGACTACGAAGCAAAGGTATAAACATCTTCACTTCCTTTTTCTGAGTTGGGGTGTTTGGGAAGTAGTGATAAGAATGACTTTAAGAAGCGTTATGGAGCAAGTATTGGAAATGATCAACCACTTGCTGATGAGCGATGATGATTTATTTGAAGATCGGTATACCTATTTTATCTATCATAAATGTTAGTATAGAATTATACAATATACATATGTTATATGTTGATTATCTATCATTAATATTAGTATAGAATTATACATAGTTGTTTTTAGCCTCGATCGGTGAAATGTATGTTAAATATTGCATTTTTTGTTGATTTTTTTTGTGTGGTTTGATTAGGACATTTTTTCAAGAAGACGGTTTCTAATTCGAATGTGCATGTACAAGATAATGGGCTCGATGCCCTAATTGCCTACTTAAAAGCTGCATATGCTGATGCTGAAGGTTACCATTTTGTTTCTGTCTTGGATTTTGATTAATTGTATTCCTAAGGAAGAGTACGGTTACCACCAAGATAGATTTGATGTTTCTAAATTACCGATTATTCTTTGAAGAGTCATTTTGTTAGTTTGTGTGAAGTGTAAAATTGTCAATTTTTATTACGAGTTAATTCTAGATGTTTAGCATCATCCCTTTTAAAGACAAAGTAAGGTTTTGTTACAAGACAGTTCCAAATTAGGTTCCCTTCATTCCAAAATCAATGTCCACAATGAAAAAGCAAACAATTTTAAAGTTTTGTAATTATTACAATTCTTGATTAATAACTAAGAATTTTACCCTTCGTAGTAGAGGGAGTACTGAATTTTTCAATCTCATAAACAATGGTAGAATTGGAAAGTAGGCACTGAAAGTGGAAACCTATTTTAAGATAAGCTAAAATAGAAATGTGAACACTTATTTTGTGACGTAGAAAGTATTTGGTTTATAATTCAAAGAACGTAATATTGTTTTCCCTATTTCTTTTCTTATGCAAATATACTTGGTAATTGGTCGAGATGTCAAGATCGACATTTACTGGTCGAGCGAGTGGATCGATGAGGCGGGGGAATGAGGTGGAGGCCAGGGGTTATTTATATATGCATCCCATACACAAGACAAAAATGTTCACCATTAGGTGGTGGGTCGTCGGATCCAAGAAAAAGTATGTGTAACACCCAAATAATTGTGTTAGTTAAAGACTGATCACTTAAATAAATGAATCTAGATTACAATCATGTCGTGTACCTGACCAACGGACGGGTGTAACACTAGTTATAATTGGTATTAAGGGTTTGTTTGATAATTGCTGAATGGTTCGGTATGGAATGATTAAGTCGTCAGGATGATTAAGAGACTTTTATGATATAGTTCAAAATGAAATATGGTTGTTTGATAATTGTTCAGAATGAAATCAGGGTGTCAAATGGTCGAGGGAGACCCATGATACAAAACCATTAGGAGGGTTTTAGAACCATTAAGAGGTTTTTTTTTTGTTAAACAAAATTCACCTATTAGCGATTCAGAAGTTATCTCTTAATTGAACTATTAAGAGGTAAACAAACAACCCCAACTATTTTTTATTGGTATTGATTTTGTATCAAAGTTATAAATATGGAAACATGTTATTTTGTTTACATTTTGAGTTTCCAGGTAACACAAGTAATGTTTAAATGTTTTTTAATTGTAAGAAATAAAACCTGAAATTATTCAAATGTTTAAACAAAATAGTTAAAAGTACAATATTTAATATTCAATGCATAAAAATACAAAAACCAATAAATAATTAAATAAGTTGGTATTATGTTACTACCATGGTAGACGGCTTCTAATATAGTGTACCAACCAAGTTTGCATACTTGGTACGGTACTACCAACTAACTGTAATTGTAATTGGTGTCATTCAAATTTGTACTAATTTAATTAATACGGTTGATATACATGTTTGTTGGTTGGTTTGCTTTGGTACAAAATTGTCACCATGGACTCGTAGTGATGACCGAATCGATATAGTTTGAATAAGTTGCAGTATAATGCCTTGATGTAATAGTAAATTACAAAATTAGTCCCTAAACTAGCTCACTACCTTTGCTTTTTACCATTTAACGATTCAACTAACGGTTTTCATACCAAAATTCAACTTGTAATTTTATATATTCTATCCACGAAACATTTTTTAAAGAGTCGCAATCTGTTAACGGTGAGTGGATATTGTTACTATTGATTAAAAAAGACTCAATTAGTGGTGGTTAGGGTTAGTAAACGAATCCTATAGAGTAAACTACGATTTTCATTCTTGTGGTTTGTTGTTTATAACTATTTTCGTCTCTAACTTTAAAAGTTGATTTTTTGGTCATTGTGGTTTGCAATTCCTTTCCATTTTCGTCTCTAAAACTAATATTATCAGGGACTAAAAGTGAAAGTAGTTGCAAATCACAAGGACCAAAAAAACAAAATTTAAAGATTAGGGACGAAAATAGTTATAAACAACAAACCACATGGACGAAAATAGTAGTTTACTACTTCACTCAATCCTATATTTAGCTAACGGGACGTTTGGTTGAAGGATTGGTTATAAGGGATTTGGATTTTGTGGAAGAATTTAGAATTAAAAGGATTTAAAATCTTTGGTGTGTCTAATTTGTAGGATTTGGAATGGTTATTTATAAAAAAAAATTATAAAATAATTAAATTACCTAAGGTTTCGTGGGTTTGCGGTATTGGATTGGATTCGGAAGGATTTGGAATTGAATTTCATTTCACTCCCATGTATTGGTTTCAAGGATTTCATGGATTTAAAATCCCGAGATTTCATTGAAATCCTACAAACATAGGATTTTGAAATCGCATCAAGTTGGTTGGCATTTCATAGGATTTCATAGGATTTCTATATAATAATGGTTTAAAATATGTTAAAGACAATTGTTTTGTAATAATAAATTAATACTAAAATAATTTAATTATTTTTTAATTATTTATAAAAAAATTATATTTTTTATAAATAACGAAATTCAATTCCGTTCTAAATACACAAAAAATTTCAAATTCTTCCACAAAATCCAAATCTCTCAAAACCAATTTATCAAACAAAAATTGTTTTTTATGGAAGGGATTTATTAAGGGTTTTGGTTTGCATAAATGGATTGGATTTCAAAAAGGGATTTGGATTTGGGGTATTTAGAATCCCTTCATGTGTTTGGTTTGTAGGATTTGGAATAGATTTGAAATCCATTCCTTTATAAACTTGTTTGGTTTGTAGGATTATGATTTGGATTTGAATTGAGATTTTTTTTGTTATTATTTATTTGTTTTATAAAGAATTTATTTTTATTGGTAAATTACTTTTTTATCGATTATTTTTATTTGTGATGACCGTTTTGCCCTTCCCATCCCCTACGAACATTAAATTCGTCTTCTTCCTCCCAAAATTTTAAATTATTCTCCTCATATCTACATCCATATATCCATCATAATTATGTATTTGAATTTAATAATATTTAAATTTATATTAAAACATAAAAAGATGACAAACGACACGTGAATGAAATCCATGATGCTTGAATGAAATCCATTTGGATTCGGATTTCAAATCCATGCCTATTCCAAAGGATTTTCAAATCCATCATATGAGGGATTTTAAAGTGGTCAAAGAGATTTTAAATCCGGTCAACGAAATCCTTTTCTGCAAACCAAACACAAGATTGAAATTGATTTGAAATCCAAATCCCTCCAAATCCATTCCAATCCCACAAACCAAACGGGACCTAAGGGGGCGTTTGGTTCGCAAAAATGGAATCTGTCAAAGTAATTTGACTTTGAAGGAATTGGAATGGAATGTTGTAAGATTTGACCACCTGTTTGGTTGACAGAATTGGAATGGAATCTGTTAAATGAATTGGAATTTTTCTGTTTGATTCACAGATTGTAGCTTTAGAATCTGAATGGAAGTTTGGTAAATGACCAAAATACCCTTTTTGTTTATTTTAATTTTTTTCAACAAAAATTACTTTAATGAAATAGTCATTACATAGTTTAATTTTTAACTAAAATTGCTTTGATTATTTTAGCACACGAATGATGATGAGAGAGAGAGAGGGGGAGAGAGAGAGAAGAGAGAGAGGGGAGAGAGAGGAGAGAGAGGGAGAAGGAGAGAGAGAGAGAGAGGGAGAGAGAGGGAGAGGGAGAGGAGAGAGAGGGAGAGAGTAGAAAGAGAGGAAAGAGAGAAAGAGGAGAGAGATGGAGAAAGGAGAGAGAGAGAGAGAGAGAGGAGAGAGGAGAGAGGAGAGAGAGAGAGTTAGTGTCTGTTGATAATGTTGAACGGTAGTGGTGGCCGATGGTGGTGGTTGCCGGTTGCGGTGGTGGTCGGAGGCGGTGGTGGTGGCCGGATGTGGTGGCAGCCGGTGTTGGTAGCCGGAGGTGGTGGTGGCAGGTGTTGGTAGCCGGAGGTGGCGGTAGCTGGTGGTGGTCAATGGTGGCCGGTGGCGGTGGCCGGAGGCGGTGGTGCATGTTAGGATGAGGGGTAATTTTGTCCAAAAAAAACATAACATTCCATTCCAATGAAATATCACCTCCCCCCCAAGGAATGTTGAATTCCTTCATTTGTGGAATTCATTGGAATTCAACATTCCAATTCCTTAAAAAGAATGAACCAAACGATGTAATTGAATCTGGTCAACGAAATTCAACATTCCAATTCCATCAGAATCTGCGAACCAAACGCCCCCTAAGTGTTCAAAGGGAAGTTCATTTATTTAATAAAAGAACAAACATAAACATGTTTTTTTGTCCTTTCATATGTTTGTGAATGATGTTCGTTTATGTTTGTTTACGTGTGAGTGTATGTATATACTAGCTGTGTACCTGCGCGATGCAGCGCGGGAGAATAACAATTATGACGCAAGTACAACAAAATTGAGTTTATATGACGCCTAAAATAACTAAGTTTTTTATATGACCTGCATTTATAGGACCAAACAGAATAAAGTTTTCCATCTTACAAATGTTTATAGAACGCTTTTTGATGTTGTAACAAGTTTTATAGAAGATTTTTCAAACTTTTAAACATCTTAATATAAATATAATTATTTAATATTAAGGTGTTCAAAAGCATTTCGTATCTCTACATGATCCATTTTTCTATATAAAAAACCAAACCCGATACTAAGTTTGTATTACAATGTGAGACGAATGATCGTGCGAGAAAAAGAGTTACGGTGAGAACGTAAGTATGGATCTCGACCCTTAATCACTTTTAATCTCACACCTACCCAAGAATTGCGCTTCTCACGGGAATTGATCTGTTGCATCTCATTAGTGTTGATCTTTAATGTAACATTTTAGGTTAACCGTACCAGATATTGTTCGCTTTGTCCACACACCAGAACTCATGGTTTTAAAACGCGTCTGATAGAGGAGGTATCAAGTCCCTTACAAGGCAACCTTCGTTCTCCTCCCCAACCAATGTGGGATCTTACATTTAATTAGGATTGATCCAAGAGTCCAAATCCCTTCTTACGCTTCTCACCATGACTTCCCTTCTCATCGGAACCCAACCCATAATGCTTATTATAAATAATTACAACACCCATGCAATGCACGGGGTGTAAAATTTTCTTGTAACCGAGAATAAAAAATCGACTCAATTTTTCGTTAGAAAAACATAAACTTATCGACTATTTTACTTTGTTAAGTAGGATTTATCATCTATCTTTTAGTTGAACGTGTTTCAATTAGTTTTCATAGAATTCAAATATGAAGTCTTGGTGATGACGTGTCATTTCTTATTGCATCATAGTATCTTTAAACTTGTCTTTGCAATATCACTTTTTATAACAACATTATACTTTATATTTTCTACTTATTAAGACATTATATATATTATATCAAAACATATTTAGAAAAATAATCATTTCATATATTTAACCCCCACCTCAAATAGTTGCATCAATATTCAACAAACTCATTTCTTCTGCATACCCCCAATATCAATCAACATATATGATAAGCATGATTTCCTAGTGTAAAAGAATCAGACCTTGTGATGGATGACATTGTTGCCACAATTCATGCACATGCATATATGATATGAATCAAAGTCTTTGGCTTGTTTTTGCTTGGCCACATTAAAAGATCCCAATGCAGCAAGTGACATACTCAGCATCTGCATTTTAATCCCAACACACTTTTTCAACATTAAAGGACATTAAATCTTTTTAAAACCCCATCAAGATTTTAACATCAAACCTTTGCTAAAAGTAAGTAAAACTTGGTTTAATGAATCTAAACCTTATAATTGTCCTCTTGAACAACAAGAAGACGTTAAGCGGCCGTTTACTAAACGCTTCCTGGGTAAGCGCTTACCAATATCGTTTACTTTACTGATTGAGCATCGCGAGGACCAATAAGCTTACGCGGTAAGAATTTGATAAACGGTCCCTAAATTGATAAGATGCATAAGCTAAAAGTAGATGGAAGTAGATAGTTTTTGCAACAACAATTGATAAGATGCCAACCCTTTCGTAAGCAACTACTACTAAATTCCTTTTGTAAAAGGTATGCAACAGAAAATAACACTTAAAGAAAATCGAAACATAGGCAGAAAAGTTGCTTTCTTTTTCGGATTTCTTCAGACAAGAAAAACAAATTTGTTTCTATATAACAAACACCCCACCAAGAAATGTAAAATTCCAGGAAATAAATTGGAGCTATGACTACGAATTACTGAATCATTATTCTACACACAAATGTATGATATTCTTGTCATGTATATTTGAAAAACTAAATGGATTATTCAAATCTCACATTATGTTTCTTCTTTTGTTAATAGCGATAACAATTTGGGGGTGAGAGCAAACGATGCAGTATGCGACTTAATCAGAACTTCCTTGTACCTTGTCTGAATGTCTGGAAAGCAAACAAGAGTAAAAATTCACAAAAAACAAAGATATTTATGAAGGTAAAATTCAGGATATAAGGTTTTAGATTTGAAAAAAGACAAGGGTTTTGTACATCTTGCATATAAACATATTACGATTAAGGGTGGAAAAAAATTTTCTTTAAGAAAACAAGTCTGTGCCATTCCAATTCAGTGGAAGTGTTGGGGGGTTCAAATCAACGCATTAATAAGTTGTACATAGATTTTCAAGTTTTATGCTTAAAAAAGTTGTACATAATGCTATAAGAGTTTAGATGTATATGGTAGTAATAGATATAATAACTTTAATATGTAAAACCATCAATTAAATTAAGTTTTTAGAATTTCTTTTGTATTCCTCCTAACTTTACCCGATTTTACATTTTGCTATGCTATCTGAAAAGAATAAAACGATGAGTATATATTGATGGTTGCTTTTGTTCATTTATATTCATTCCTTTATGTTCATTTAAGTTCGTTCATTATGTTTGTTTAGCATCTTAACGAACAAACACTCGTTTTCTTAACTTACGAACATAGTTTACTGAATTACTGTTAGTGTTGATTTGTTCAGTTAAGTTAAACGAACAAACACAAACAAGCCACCGTTCGTGGTAGCTTTTGGTTCATACTATATTTGGCACATCATGACTTACGAGTTGTTTACTACATATTTGCCATATCTTATCGGGTAAAAACCGTTTGCTCGGTCAGAGATGCTGTTTATCAAGTGCCTTACTTATCCATGATGTTGATCTGAGATGTTGACTTCGTAAGCTAAAAGATGGACCCTTACCCGATCAATATTTAGTGCTTACCCAAACCATACCTCTGGCGTGTAGGGACGGAGTGACTTTGTTCAAATTACAAGATAGGTCCCAGGTTCGACCCCCCCCCCCCTCTTCCCCCGAGGCCACTAGCCTTAGCCGCTGAGTGAGCAAAAAATGTCATCTCACATTGGTGTCCTTGGAGAGCGGATTCCATGTGGAGTCGATTGGAGTTGCTGATAATCAACTTTTTACCCAAAAAAGTGCCAACCCAAACTGCACTTAAACAAACATGGTTAAAAATGACATGAAATAAACATGATACCATAATAGTTTCAATCCAACTCAATAGATGTAAGTAGTAACAAAGAAGGAACCAAAACAATGAAAACAAAATATTACTATAAAAGCAGTATACAAATCTCTTCTCTTCTACATTTACCCTTTTCCATCTCCTCACTTCTTTTCTTCCTAAATAAACTTAAAAAAGACATGAATTATTATTATCATCATCATAACTTCACTCGTTTACACAACCATGGCAAAATTTACATTCACAAACACACAAACTTAACCCTATTATCCAATGATATCACCCTCTTCACAAGTTTCGCCGAAAATTGCACGTTTTATGCCCAACAAATGCTCGTTCTCATCCCCTTGGGCGCAGGGGTTTTGTGGGCACATTGTCGCATTAAGTTGGCACCCGATTACCGACTTTTGGCAGCCGTTTGTAATAAAAAAAACATACCGATCATGATGAATGGTTTGGACAAATGGAATCAGTAGTCTGATCGTCCGGCTGTAAACGACGAAAGAAGTCCAGCTGCTTGGGCAGGTAAAATGTCTCCAAACCTGCTTACTTGCCCTTCTGTTAGCATGGATCCTAGTTTCATGGTGCTCTCCCCAAACCTGCTCCCAACCTGAAATTTTAACAAACAAATTCAATACTCTAATCAAGTCTTGGATGAAAGTTTTAAGAAACAAACATCTGCCTGCATATGAAATTTTTATCTTGTAAAGTTTCCTGTTTTAGAAACTTTCGGTTGTTGATGTTCCCGTGTTTAGAAAAGTTTATATTTCATGGAAAGTCCACTTGCTGTTATTCTCTGAATGATGTTAGATACATAAATGTCACCGCAAAAATTGAAGGAGTTTTCCAAGTTCCCTCAAACATAAGCTCAAAACGGGTCCTTTGGTTAAATGACCTTATGAAGGAGGAGGGGGGGGGGGGGGGGGGGGGATTGTGAGATCCCACATTGGTTGGTGAGGGAACAAAGGTTGCCTAGCCTTATAATGGACTGGATACCTCCTCTAGTAGACGTGTTTTAAAACTGTGACTCCAATGTGTGGATAAAGCGGACAAATATTTGGTACGGTTGGCCAGGAAATTTACAAATGGTATCAGAGCAGAAAACCACCAGCAAGACGTTGGGCTCCCGTGGGGAGGGGGTTGGGGGTTGGGTTGTGAGATCCCACATCGTTTGGGAAGGAAACAAATGTTGCCTTACAAGGGACTGGATACCTCCTCTATCATAAGTGTTTTAAAACCGTGACAGAGTAAGAATACAAAGAAATATATATACCTGCATGAAAGACTTGAGTAAAGGTGCGGTCACCCCAAAACTAGTATTGTCATCCATATCGATATTGCGGGATAGCTCCTCATTGGTGTAATTTCTCCAAGAACTCCTTGAAGAAACATCATCCATAGATGTTGATATAGGGGACTTACTTGTCCCCTTTGCAGATAATACAGGAGCACTGCAAATCAAAATGCAGCATCAATAAGCCAAGTTCCAATAATAGAATGCATTCATGACTCGTGAGAAAATCAATCAACTTATTTGCAGTGCACACAGAAATAGAGAAAATGCCTATTAGGGTGCATTTAACGAGACAGAAAGGGAAAAAAACTTGTCCCACATTTGGCAGTTGGCATTAGACTGGGAAAGGACAGGACTGAATGGAACAAAAATGCATTTTTTTTGTCCCACAAAAGATAGGTGGAACAAAAATTAGGGACATGGGACAAGATAGGTAAATTACTAAACTACCCATGCCAAATTAAAACCCAAAAACCTTCCACAATTCTTTCATCCGCCTACCGTGAAACTCACCCATCCAGTCCGGTCTCATCTGAGTACCAAACGCACCCTTAGAGCCATTTTGAATGGCCAGTTAGGTATATAACCTTAAATGAGATTTTAATTAAATTTATGACCTATTTAAAGAAAAATGGCTTCATACTCATCCAAAGGTCATCGAATTAATTAAAATCTCATTTAAGGTTATATACCTAAATATCTCCATTTTGAATCCAATCAATGGAAAAACGTCCAATTTTTATTTACATTATCTATAGACTCACGATTGATAAAAATGTGCACACAAACAGCTCGTAGAATGATGACACGTCAGCAATGGAATGTGTCATCATGATGAACATACTCATATTTCAGAAAGTGTATAAAATATTGTAACAATGATAAACAAACACTTGTTCAAGTAACTGTAGGACCAACCTGATGGGAAGGTACTTGAAACGAGGAACTGTAGAGCATCTCATTATATTTGATTCTGAATTTGTAGGCAATTTTTGCATTGTATCTGTGTACATCCGACGAAGCTGCACAAAGAAACCAAATAGGACTGCATGCCGCAGGTAAGACTGCTTCTCGTTCTCCATAAGGTATGGCTCATACCTACACAAGAAAAAAACGCTAAAGACGATGACCAAATTATATTTAAAAAATGCAGTGTAAAAAGGAGTTTGTATCGAAGTTCTTGGGAATTAAATCAATTCAACTAAAAACTGAACCACAAATTACAACCAGCGAATCTTATCAGAAAATAGAAAAGCCAAGTGAAAGCATACGTGAGCCAGTCTATCGGGTCTAGCCTCTGTGAGAGGCGATTCACCAACCCATCAAGGCGATCTTTCATAACCGACTTTGCTTGTTGCACATCTTGCTTCCGTCTGTACGCGGTTTTCGTTTTCGATGTTTTTGATGTATCTTCTTTTCCACTTAAATCACCCCCAGATAGAATGTCAGCAGCAAATCTTAGATCCAATAAGACTTGCAGAACTCCTTTTTCAGACACACGGGTTGCACTAGCCTCATCATTGAAGAGGAAATCCATATAAATGTCAATCACCTACATCAGTAAACAAGAAGAATATGAAACTTCGGTCCAGAAACACAATCACACGGCATTCTGAAAACAAGATCAAAATCTAAGCCAGCATAAAAACCTTCTCCAATAATCTTGCAGCAAAATTTTGCAGAATAGGTTTGTCAAGAACATGACCCCCAACTCGGTGAATTTCTTCACAAGCTTGAAACAAATGTGAGGTGATATATAAGGATGGCATGGAAGGAAGTGATATCTTCATCTCCGATGAGTCGTCAGCAGAGTCCTCGTGTTTGACTATTGTCTCCTCCCAACCCTGCCCAGAATACAGAAAGTAATTTAGATTACACAATAAAAAAGCATATGTCAGCATCATCAACTAGAATACCATTCATTTTCGATAAATAAAGAAAAATTAACAGAATAAGCTTTTTACAGCCCAGGTCAGGGACAAAAAGGGTGTACACAGTCTAGGATAGAACACGAGAAAACACTGATACAGAACATACATTAGCTACTCCGTAAGAGATTCCCACAATTTTGAGGACAATTTTGGGTAAGTACATTATCTATGTAGTATTTTGTAACTCCATTTCACTTCAAGAATCCAGCTTCCTTTTTGGATCTTTCCAGAAGAGAAGTGCCAAAAGGTTAAATGACCGAGATTCTCATCAAATTTGATATCTATAATTTCAGTATTCCACTACCAATAAAAAATATGTGGGTAACTGTACTTGCTTCGATAATCGATACAATTACAAGGGAGGCAATGCTCATAGAAACACCGGAAATGGAGCAGAATATCATAGAATGTATGCTATGAAACTATCAGAGCTTGACTTTAGGTCCGATCTATGGTGTTACTTAAATGATGAGACGACTCCTAGATAAAGCTTATAATCACTAAATAAATAATGTTTGCAAATTAGAGGATGGGAAACAGCACTATCCTTGTCCCAAAATATGTGTCCTTTCCATTTTGGGCATAACAAACAAGTGTCACCTTCCCAAATTAGATCAAAACTTACGCTTCTAGACATATAACTTTACTCGTTATTCATGTAGGAGAATCTGAAAAAGAAACAAGCTAGGAACATTTAAAGAGTAGACTTTGGGAGTAATACTTGAAACTCGAGTGGACTTTGTGTACGATACTACAAGGGATATAGTGATGGCAACATTACATTGGTCAACTCAATATAAGGACAACCGTGTACCCGAGCCAAGTCACATGGACACTTGTTTTGGGATGGAGGGAGCATGAATTACAACTATAGAAGCAAAATAAGCCATGTCGTCCACCATTATCAATTACAAGCACTAAAAATATAGACCTACCATGCAAAATGACATTTCAGTTTGAATTCCTTTCTAGCCATGTAAGGTGTACATCAGTATGTCATTAAAAGCCACCATATCTTATGCAGTAAATCAAGTCACCACCAGATTTTATGCAACAATTTAAAAAATCAAATCAGCAGAACATAGGTTTTTATTGTCAATATTTGCATATATTTTTTTTCCTAGATTAGTATATATAAGCTGTTTTATAGGCCAAAAACTTGCATTTTTGTTGTGTTTTGGGGCTACTAATTAGCTTGTATGTTTGGTATATAATGAGACTATATCCTAATCTAGGAGAACAAAATATTTACAAATATTGACAATAAAAACATATATCATTGTTGAGTGTTGATTTAATTTGTTGCATTTACTACATAAAATCTGGCGGTTTTTAGTGATCAGCTAATATCTTTGACACAGTGACCAGGAATAGGTTTCTTGTTCAAGGGTACTCAATTTTACCTTGCCTTAGAGATGGCTGATTTACTGCTAATCTCTTTCAAACAGCTTCATTGCTAAAAAGTAAAGTTTTTTATAGCATGGTAACAATTTTAAGAAGTCCAAAAGAAATTAAGGTAGATAAAAATCTAGAATAAAGCCCCAAGTACAGGTGTGGAACCTAGAGTAGTTTAGTTACATGATTTCTGTTACATCATTATGATGCACTAATCATGTATGAAGAAAAGGTAGACTATCTCATATGTGCCTTTTACTAAGCTCAATGTCTGATACCTAATTATCTATGACAACTCAATAAGTTACCGAAATGAGAAACCATTTCCACTATATTTAGAATTATAAGCCTGAGTCTCTATGTTCAAATACAAATGTAATCTCTTAAAAGGGGTACCAATGTACCATATAGATCAATAGAATGTGGAATTGATTTTTGCTTAAATTTCTATTGTAGTAATGTTTGAAATAAAGTTAAATTGGGTCCAAACAGAGAATTTATTCATCTATCAAGAGAAATTTGTGAAATTTTTATATTTAACAGAAAGAGCAACTAATTTGAGGAATATGTGTTGGCCCTTGACATGTTATGCTACCAATTCATATGTATAACACCAATATGATCCTCAAATCTTAGAACCTATGCAGGAATTTCATTCTCAGTGCCAGAAACTTAGAGATTTGTGTGCTTAGTGCTAATGCCTAACAGAATGACAGAATAACATGTCTCAAGATGCAAGCCAACAAAAAACAACTATTAACAGCCACTTACTCTCAAGGGAGTGGTTGCCGATAAACTATCGTCATTTCTGAGACTGTGTGAGAGGATAACTGAAAGTTCGTCAGAAACCCAAGTTATCCATAAGTTATGAGCTGTAATACAAAGATCTTGTGTTGTTTTTCTAAGTTCACCAAGCTGTGGGCTCGAACTATCATCGACTCCAAACAAGGCAGAAGCGGCAAGCGAAGATTGTCTTCTAGGTGAAGTAAGCATTTTCTTCCCATGGTTTTCAGAAGCGAAAGAATCAAACATTCCACTAGAATACCTCAAAAGTGGTGATACCTTACCAACTGCTGCCATAGGTTCATTCAACCACAGGCGGGGAGAACCAAGGATAACAGGAATGTTTCTAGAGTACTTCTGGAATGCAAACAGGAGTCTTCCAATGAATAGTGACCTCTCGACAATTATGGCTGGAGATGGTGAAGAACCATCTTCCCCGTTGCCATTCCCCAAGGCTGCATACAACGACTCCATTTCATTCTTGAGTTCTGCAAGTATGGTTGACATGCTTTCAAAACACTTGCTCTGTAAATATGGTCCTAGTTCCTTCAACCGTAAAGAGGCCTTCGGAGACTCTAAGAATCTTAATAGGTCCTCAAGTACATTCCTGCAGTGGTTATCCACTGCCATTCTAATTCGACCAACTTCATCCCCAAAGTAAGCATTTAGACAACTCTGGTAATCGCTCTCGTCGGAAGATGGTTTAAAACTAGTCGTTAGACCAGCCTTTTTGCTGGTTGGCTCCATAAACCAAACCCCACCACCCAAAGGAGACCTATTCAAGTAAGCCCGGAAATCAACTTGGTCACCAGGACCCTCCGCAATGGTGAGAATCGACTCCTTCACATTGACGATATTATTCATCTCCTCAAATCCAGAGTCAATTATCGCTTTCATCCTGGATGCAAAAGCCTCTTCAAAAATCTCGTCCCAAAGATCATCATCATTGCCTAAAACAAGCTCACGAGTTCTATTCCAAGGCATTTCGATCTCGGAACCAAAAACGCTCTTCAGCCACTCCAAACTCCCTTCCAACACATTCTTCCCTTCCATGGTCTCCCTAATCAACTTCTCAGCTGCAGCAAGCTGTTGACCACTATCGATTGCGTCAATTAAGTACCGACCATTGACCCTGTTAATAATCTCCTTCCCACAACTCCTCAAGAAATCCAAACACGCCTTGGCAATGAAATCCCGATCCAGCATCACCATTACTGACTCCAACTTGTCCCTAAAAGACTTCCACAACCTCACTTCTTCATCCGGATTTGGTATCCCGCCAAACAACTGAGAAGCAGGAGGTGAACCCAATACCGTCTTATAGAACAACGGCATATCACTCAAAACCTGTAAAAACAACTCCCCTACATGTGCTACACTAACCTGGATCACCTTCAATACTTCACAAAACACCATTATCACATCCTCACTAACCACCTTACAACTACCTAGTTTCTGAGAAACACAAGACTTTTTCGAATCAAGTAACAGCCTCAAAACCTGAGCCGGATTGAGTTCATCAATAACTGAAACAGCAGCAAGAGCATCGGCATAAGCAGAAATCTCAAGCCCTACACCTTGATCCAACAACAACCTCTCACGACTACGCTGAGAGATTTGTGTTCTAAAACTCTCAACGATCTGCCATTGGTGCTGTAGTAAAGGAAATTTCAATAACACATTCTTGTTATCATCATTGCTTGTTAAACCATGGTGAACTAATTTCGCACGCATGTAGCGCGCAGCTGCACCGACAAACATCGATTCATCGAGGCAACCCCAAATGTTCTCAGGAGTATCAACTATATACTTAACACGGCACGCAATGCCGTAAATTCGAGCCCTAGCTGGATTTGACGATGCAGAATTTGGATTAATTGTGGTTGTTGAAAGGGAATGAAGAATACCGTCGTGAACGGAGGATATATAGTCGGAGATAGAGTGGCAAGACGACTTCATGTTGACGATTGAATCGGCGGAATCGATGAGATCCCGGTAACGATTGCCGACAAGCTGCCGGAGCTCTTCGCTCTTGTCCTGGATCTGTTTTCGGGTTGCGGCTTCGACATTTCGGATTTCGGATATAGGTTTGGTACGGAAGAGAGATTCAGCATCTTTTGCTGTTAATGTTGCCGGAGATGATGGTGGTGGTGGTTGTTGTTGGCCTGCCACTCTCATGGTGGTGGTTGTTGTCGGTGGCAGATCTCGAAATCCCTAATTAGATCCACAATTTTGCTCCGATGAGATCAAATTCGCAGAAATTGTCACCAAACGTGATTTCGTAACGGATTTCAAGTTAATTTCGTCAACCAATTCTTCTCGTGAACACGGGATCTCGTTGACAATCTAAATCTTGTAATGGATTTTGGTTCTTCGTGAAGGGGTGTAAGATTGGGCCTTTTAGCCCAACAAATATTTCAACAGCTGTTGCAGGATTCAAATTGTAGGGAATATTTTGATATATTTAAATAGTTAAAGGGGGCAAAAACAAATATTTTGATGTTTGGACTAATGGACTTTGGTACAATTTTTTTTGCAATAGTGCCCCTCAATTGATGGCTGCTTGTCAAAAATGTCCCTTGAAAAAAAAAATAGTTACAGAGGTCATAAAGTTTCAAGAGTTTCTGAAGTATCTTAGGAGTTGTCTTCTAAGGCGAAGGATCATTCGAGAAGTTGAGTTAACGGTAAGAAGCATGAGAAGTGGATCTGAACCGTTGATCTCTTTTAATCTCAAGTTCTTCTATGAATTGCGCCTTAGAAAGGAATTGATCTGGTGCATCTCATCCTAATGTGCATCCATTTCTCATCCAATGGTCGATAACCACCTCTCACGCTTCTCACTATTAATTCAGCTTCTCACCGGAACCCAATCCTGCCTTCTAATCAGTGTTTTTGTAACTGATGTGCAATTATTTGCCCACTACTTTATTCCAGTAATCATTTTCATTTAATTGGGAGAGTTATACTCGTATTTCATTTAAGAGCGGTTATAGTTCTCTAACTTCAAAAATGGAACGATTTTGCCAGAATCGTTACCGAAAATCTGAGATTATCCTCGAGTTGATTTTGTGATACCCAGACAAATAAAGATTGAAATACAACTTAAGGAAAGCGAGCTATTACACGAACTAACGGTCTTATCTAAGAATTTACCTATTGTTTCTTTGATAAACTCGAACTCCTTTAACATATGTAAATAATTGTTACGAGAAACTGTTTTTTAGGATAATATAAAATTACTCTATATTCCTAACCCTGATCAAATTGTTATATCGTTTTGTTTGATTCCAAATATGGATTTTGTAATATTCATTTCATAAACACTCATCTATACACCCCCTATAAGTTTGTTTATAATTTTTTTGAACTAATTTAAGATAGAAAAATTATTAACAATTTACATTACTAAAATATAATATTATGATGTACTGTAATTTGTCGTTCGTAGCCAATGGTAAAACTTACCAAATCTAAAAAACCAAGAACTATGTGAAGAAAGATGCACATAACCACCAATCTAATTATGAAATCGACCACTTACTTTACATGTCTGTCACATAGCACATGGTAACACATGTAAGTGAAATCTTAAAAAACATACATCAGTAACACTGTTTGATCTCATACACTGTAACATTTAATACAAACTCTACTGATAAAAGGGTTTCAGCCCATTTAATTTGAAAAGAAAATAATAAAGAGGTAAATCACAATAATTTATTACAATAAGGTTCTATAATTATATAAAATATGTATAATATATGTATGTATATATAGGGTAATGTGTGTTTGATTAATTTGTATATTATGGTTAATTTAGGTGCACATTCCTCTTCCCTTCATTACATGCCTCCTTAGCCCTGGAATATGAACATTTGAGATGTAATCTCTCCAATCTATCTTCCCCACATCAAATCCAAATGTCCTTTTTTCTTCTTCAGACATCATCCCCATTAATTTTTGAGTGTTGCTATTATCAAACCTGCAAAAATATAAATAAATATATAAATAAAAGTTTCAAACTTTACATTCTTTTCAACACAATCAAGTGTTTTATGTGTGTGGTATTTGCGAAACTAACATTCCGACTGCGGTGTTATGCATAAATTTGATCTTGTTCCATGATATTAACGACATTGGCTCAACTAGGCCTAAAAAGACCAAATTGCCCTCATGTATTTTCTTGAACACCGAAGAACTTTGCCTATTGTTGGGCATAACACTCGATAGACATGAATCGCAAAACATTATATTAGGTGGGTTCCAGTGAGAACAACCCCTTTTCATGAGACCTGTAGAGATACCTTTATATTATGTGAATGTTATAACTTCACATAATATAACGTATTCACCTTATTTCACCTTCTCACGAAGATGAAAATTTCTCACAATGACTCTAGGAGTCAAAGGGTTCACTTAAGACCAAATTGGCTTTGTAAATATTCATAAATATCAAAAACTTTAACCATCCCATCAACAAGATTCACGTAACAACAAGAAGGAGTCAATCAAAACGAGACCAGTATACCCCACCTGAAGGTGGGGTCTAGGGGGTAAAGATGTAAGCAGACTTGACTCATCTACCTTAAAAGAGTAGAGCAGTTGTTTCCATGAGATAACTGGTTTGTTAAAAGTGCGTTAAAGATAGAAAGACATGTATGCGAAAGATGTTACCTTCCGCCATAAAATGTGTATGGTTTGTATATATTGGCCAAATACTTTGCTTGCTCCACTGATTTTCTGCAAATATTTTCAAGTTTAAGTGAAAACTTCCCTTTGTTTGTAGAGGCCGAAGCAGTCAATCCGCTTCTATTAATCGCGTCTTTCCAAAGGTGAGCGGAGAAATCTTCCATGGATCGGTAAAGTTGCATGATAGGCACATGAACAGGCCTCCCCTTTAAATCCACACATGGTGAAGAATTGAAGTGTTCATATAGCAGCCTTGCGAGATCCTTAAAGACCAATGGGTTCACTACCGATGAAGCTATCTGATATACGTAATTCTCTTCGGATTTGCCACCTGTCACGTGTTTTGCCATGGCTGCCAAAGTAGCATTCACCACCATATCGGCTGGAACCTGCAACGGTTTGGTGGGGTGGTTCATGAAACAAGATCAAAGATTTTAGCACGAAAAAATGAGGACCATCAAGAAAAGGGACTTACGACATCAAGAACGCCATTAGGGTCCACAAGAAATCCGCTAAGTTGTCCCTTTCCGTAGTAAAGTACAATTGGATCCATCATCCTTCAAACGAGAGAGAAATCAAGAAATCTTGAACTTCAATGTGAGTTATAACGAGGCCTTTTTGATTTGTGAGAATATGTGGAAACCAATTAGATTACTTTTAAAACGAGCCCTTGAAGAGGGAAGGGAGATTCCAACATATATTTAAGAGAAAGTGTCCAAGTCTAGCAGATGTGAGACTCTGCACGCCCCCTCCAACAAAAGGATAGACGGGCAGAGATGTCCCAGTGGTAGACCTTGACTCTGATACCATGTAAGAGTATGTGGAACCACATTAGATTACTCTCTAAAAGAGCCCTTGAAGAAAGAAAGCAGGTTCCAACATATATTAAAAAGAAAGTGTCCAAGTCTAGCCGATGTGGGACTCTAACAAGCCCCCTACAACAGAGGATAGACGGGCAAAGATGTCCCAGATGGTAGACATTGGCTTTGATACCATGTGAGGATACGTGGAACCCCATTAGATTACTCTCTAGAAGTGCCCTTGAAGGAAAAAAGGGAGGTTCCAACATATATTAAAAGAGAAAGTGTTCGAGTCTAGCTGATGTGAGACCCTAACATGATTCAATATGCGAATCAAGTTGAAATTAATTAGGAGAAATGTACCTATTTCCTTCCATCCATCCCGGAAAAGGTTCTTTGTAAGTGCTTTCAATGACACTAGGCCGGATTATGACAATGGGTATGTCTCCTCCCATTTTATTGATCATCATTTCGCCCATCGCCTTGGTGAAAACGTATGTGTCTTGCCACCCATATAGCTTTGCCCTGGTTAAATCACAAAGGTGAACATAAAGACGTTTCGTAGGGGGTTACAAGTGAACAAAGAAGAAACCAGGCAAACCAAACCAGTAAATCCCACTCGAAAGTAGGATTTGGGGGTGTATGATGTATGCAGACATGACCTCTAGACCTCCGGGTTGTGCAAGAATGTGAGCAAACAAGTAGCAGGAACAAAGACTAACACATGGTGAACATAGACGGAAAAAAAATGAGTAGTGGAGTAGGTAGAAAAGAAAGGACATATATTAGATGCAAATCCATCATACCTTTCTAATCCAAGCTCTTTCAGCTTTTGAGCAACTGCATTTTCTCCGAAAGCTTGCTTTGATTCCAAAACCAGTTTTATTTCATCTTCCACAATCAACTTTGGAATAGTCATTACTTCTTGATTGCCATAGATGAGGCTCTCCCTTGCTATACTTTCGCCTGCATTGAACGGCCTTTCCATTATCCTTCCTTGTCTTTGTCCATTAACATAAGCTACAAACAAGAAAAAGAAGGTAAGAAATATATACAAGTTTTACCAACACTTCTCAAAAGAAGGAACTATGATAATACGCAGAACTCCATTAGAATACTCTCCAAAAAGACTCTTTTGGAGTGTAATCTATTGGGTTCCACCTATTCTCACATGGTATCAGAGTCTGTGGAACTCCATGAGACTACGGTCCAGAAAAACTCTTTGGGAGTGTAATCTATTGGGTTCCACATATTCTCACATGGTATCAAAGTATGTGGAACCCATTAGACTACTCTGCGAAAAGACTCTTTTGGAGTGTAATCTATTGGGTTCTACATACTCTCACATGGTATCAGAGTCCGTGGACCCCATTAGACTACTCTTGAAAAACACCATTCTTAATCTATTGGGGTTCCACATATTCTCACATGGTATCAGAGTCAAGGTAGGGACTCGAAACCCTGGGACAAGTTGCACTCGTCTAGCCCCCTCTCGACTCTGGGACAATTTGTAACCATCTAGCCTCCGCTAAAGGGGCGTGTTGGAGTCACACATCAGCTAAACTTGGACTATATCTCCTCAGTATGCTCAAAAGCTCTTTTGCAGAGTAATCTAATGGAGTCCTACATATTCTCACAAGAACGCCATCTAAATTCTAAAAATAGAAAATTTCTTTTTGGGGGTTGATCATTTTACCTGTAGAAACTTGCAGGAAGAGGTTTAGTTTCTTGCACTTCTTGGCAAAGCTCATAAGGCGACTAGGCCCTCCGGTGTTTATGTCAAGAGCTACATCATATCTACAAATCCGTTTCACAACTTTCAATGAATCTTTAAATCTTTACGTTCCCAATTTTTTTCAATTAATTTACTGTTAAAGGAGATTAACCTTTCATCAAAAGTAGTATTCGCTGCAGAATTCACAATTATATCAACATCTTTTGCTATCACCTCTGCAGCATCCTCATCTAACCCAAGGTTAGATTCACAAACATTTCCAATCACAGGAACCAACTTGCTTAACATGAATGATTGATAGGATTTCCCGTAAGCTTGTTGGAGAGACTTGAAAAGTTCGGTATTGATTATCTGTAATGCAATACTAAATTAAATTTAATTTTACTACTTAATGATAATGAGATAGATCATGTAGAAATTGCAGCAGGACTCCCATAAGAACAAAAAAGAAGGAAAAAAGAAAGAAAAAAAACTGCATACTTCATTTTTCAATCTTTCCATTGCAGCATCCACGTTTTTTGCCTTGATTAAGAGATATATCTTCCCCACATCAGGCACCGTGCGCAGAATCTTCTCAATAAATACTGCAAACAGTTTGTATGATCATCAAGAAGAACTCAAGGAGTTAGACACCATAAAGTATCAATCTTTTAGACACTAAAATGAGCAAATTTACAGCTGCATATTGAACGTTATTTGCATGCACGCGTGCTAGGAAATGCAACAACAAATTGGAATGGGATCAAATATTTCTCTATCGAAAACCAAACAAATATGATAAAAGTTGGTGTAGGGCAGAGAGGAAACTAGTTAAACCATTCAAGAATATATACATTTCCAACCCCTTAAACTAATTCATAGATTTAAAATTTAAAAAAAAGAAAGATATTTCAATCAAGACTCCTAACTTAACATATTCACATATTTTCTTGAAGTCTCTTAGTATATTCACAAATTCTCTGTAAATTTTGGACCTTTTAACGCACACTTGACACTTCCCTTTGTAATATTAATTAAAGAACTCCTTTGAGTTTGGTTATATAATATATGAAGGAACTTATAAAGTAATAGACATAATTAACTTCAAGAAACTTGTCATAGCCAGTTTGCTTAACATGTTGATTTAAACTCTGAACTAAACTAACCTAAACAGATTCTATGATATGAACACTAAGGTGACATTTGTTTTTTAAGAGGTGTTGAAGTCTGAAATCCTATTTCACTTCTGATTGATAAGAGGTGGTGTTGAAGTCAGAAATCTGAGTCAATAACATTCTTTGTTTTTGTAAACCGATAAATGTCTGAATTTGTTTAAATTGTCTATTTTACCCATTAGAATATTAAAGTGTTGAATTTATATATAAATTTAATTAATTTCACACTTTTATTCATTATCGAAATTTACATCTAAATTATGAAATTAGCATTAATAGATTAATTGGTTGAGAGATAATAATATATTTAAATTATATAAATTTAAATTACAAAGTCACGTAATTATAGTAAATTGAGTTATAAGAGGATGGTAAAACATAAGTGTCTCCGAAAATTTGGAAAAAACATACAGTCTGAACGGGCCTTACCTCTTACCGAATTAGACATAAGAGGCTGATAACAATTTTTTTTAAACAAACAAGGCCTAAGCATAGAAAGAAAAAAAGATGTACCTTTACCCAAGAACCCAGTTGCACCAGTAACAAAGAACCTTTTTCCTTTAAGTATACTCACAATTCCAATACCATTTTCATTCACATCCATCACAGAACCATTCTGTCCACCATTATAAGGAAGCAACTCCTTTGATGCAGTAGTAGTATTACAACCATCAGCCTGACCATTATTCCCATTCGGAGCCAAAACCAAACTCTCCGTATCCAAAACAGCAGTCCGAGGATCCGCATTCACCGACACCAATCTCTTGTTCGAAACCGACGCCACCACATTGCTCCTGTTCACATTCCCTTCACTGTGGCAATACAACAAACAGTTGATCTGCTTCTTTGATAACCATGGGTAATTCCCATCATTACCCAACAAATTCCCAGCCCGATTTCGGAGAATCACTATCGAAGAAGAAGAACCAAGAGACACAGTCCCCATCATTTTTCAACAGAAATCTAAATGGGGTTTTCCAGAAAGAAAAAATTTTGCAAATCAAAAATCACACAAGGGATAATTTTTGCAAGTGGGGAGATGTTGGTTGTGAAGTTGGACAATTTCTTTAGCTAATCATCTCCTACAATAAATCAAAATCCCAAAAAAAGAAAAAAAGAAAAGAAAAAGGGAAAATAAGATATGGGTTTGGTATAATTTTGTATATATATATATATGTATGTGTGTATGTATATATAATTATATATTTAAAGAAAGATGGGTGAATTTATAAAAAGGAGATGAGGGTTAGGAGAATGAAGGTGAAGGCTCCCTTTTTGCCATGGAATCACACTTGTGATCACCAACGGCTAAGATGGCGGGAAGTAGTTATTGAATTTGGGTTTATGAAAGTGTAAAATATTGGTGTAGAGAAAGGGCGTGGGGCTAAAAAAACGAATTTTTGAGTTGTTTTTTTCATACAAAAATAATACCATTGACTTAGGTTGAGGGTTAGTCAACGTTTTCCTTCATTTTTTTACCTTTCAATCCCATCTATCGATTCATATTTATACTCATTCAAGGTTCTCTTTGAAGCATTTTTTTGGAAAATAAATATTTTATCTGATTTGTATATGTTTGTTTAGTGTTCTATTAAGTTATGTATGGGTCAAGTTGTATGTATAGATAAATTTGTCTGTATTTGATGGACGGGAGAACGATTGTAGGGAGGCAAAGAAAGAGAGTTGGATTATTTCTTGTATTAATTTGTTTGAGTCAACTTAACGGGAACAAGTGAGGGGTCCTGACTTACTCCATATAGTCATTTTGGCTTAATTGTTTAACAATTAATATAACACCATCAAATTTGGAAAGAATAGTTAATTTAAAATCTTCAATAATACATTAAATGAAAGATAAAATCTATTTTCTACAAATCAATACTTAAAATACCTCAAATGGAATTATAGATTTAACCACAACAAATAATAAATCAAGTCTTATATAAAGACTAAATAAAGATCGGGTGTTACTAAACATATCAACAATTGCTCTCCAAGTGTGCGAAAGACATCACCCATTAGCTATACACATTAGTTAATAAATCAAGTCTTATATGTTTTGTTTGATAAATAGGTTGGTACTTGGTAGTGATAGTCAAATGGGCCCGGACTGGCCCGGGATCGGTGGAGGACCGGGACCGACTTGGGCTGGGACCGTTTGGGATCGACTTGGGCTGAGATCGTTTGGGACCAGTTACAATTTTCATCCAAAAACAAGGCATGGTCCGACTCGAGACCAGTTATGGGACTGGTCTGGGACCAACCCGGTTTTTTATTTAAAAACTATTTTTAAATGTATCTTTAAGTGTGTTTTTAAATAAAAACGTATTTGTTAATGTATTTGATTGACCCAATTATAACAAAATGTATTTTTAGTGTATTTGATTGACTCAATTATAATAAAAACGTATTTGTTAGTGTATTGGATTGATCAAATTATAACAAAGTATTTGTTGGTGTATTTGATTGACCAAATTCTTCAAAAAAAATATTTTTTATAAGTTAAAAATCAATTTTATAATAATATAAAAAAAGTGCCCTGTCTGGACCTGGACCGATTCTCATATCGGGCTTTATTAAGCTTAATTAGGCCTTCGTATTTGAGTCGGAACCGAGACCGGTTACAAAATCACTATTTGGGACCGGAACCAATTTGGCCATCTTTAATACTTGGTAACCATGGACATGTAAATGGGTTTCTCATAAGGGTATCTCCAACAGCTTTGCTAAAATAGAAAAAATTGGTTTTTGTTCTATGTACTTCTTTAATAGCTTTGATATGTTGTTTTTTATAATAGAGAAAACTTGAAAATTTTCAAGTTTAAAGAATTCTCTAAAACTTGATAGTGGGAGAGAAAAATTATTATTTTATTCAATTACACCAATGAGATTGAACTTTTATCATTTTATTTTAAGTTTTTTTTTTAAATGTATTAGAAAGATAAATTAGAGAATATTATATTAATATAATTTGTGTTAAAATCTCTAAAATAGAAAAATTGTTGGAGATGAATGATTGAATGTAATTTATTTTAGAAATTTTAATTTTTAATTTTCTATTTTAAAAAAATTATAGAAAAACTGTTGGATATCCACCCCAAATGCGCATTGTGAGCTTTTGCCTTTTGAATTCATATAGCTTTAATTATCACATTTTTTTCTAATAGTAAGTTTAATAGTAGGGCTGATAAAGGTAAGGTAAACCTATTATCCGTTATTATTTTGACTCGTTGGATAAAGGTATAGGTATATAAAATTTATCAATTTATCTACTTATACATTACTCGTTTACCAGACATTTTTGTGGATATGATATGGATTAATGGTATTTCATTATCCATTTACCTGATACCCGTTTACGACATGTATGTATATATTAATATATATTTATACATAATAATATAAAATTTAATATTAATATTTTTCTTTATAATGTTATTGTACATGTCATATATTAATGTGTAATTCAATTTTCTTTTTGTATTTATCTAGTAATATGGTTTATGATAATTAAATGAGAAACAATGCGAAGCCGGGAAAATAAATACAACACCTTTCAAAAAAAATTGAAATATTATATTATAACCTTATTTAAAATAATATTACAATTTTACTAAAACAAATTAAATATAAAATAATTACTATGTTTGTAAACTTATATTTTACTTGTATGTTTGAGATTTAACAATATTTTTTGTAGTTTAAATTGATTTTTTTACCATTTATCCATCACCCGTTATTTTAATGGACAAAATATGGATATAGATATGAGTTTTATGAGATGAATAATTATCTGTTCCGTTACTTGATATTTTAAATGGATAGGATAATATAATAAACCCCACCTTATCCATACCCTACTCGTTGCCGACCCTATTTAATACCCCTTACTAACGTTTGATTTGCACATAATTTATGAACAAAAATAATACTATCAACCTAATGACGCCTATTTTTTAAATAACGGCAATACAACGAATCTAAAAGCAGAAAAATGTTGCTTTGTGTTATATTTTATCATTAACGAGTTGAATAAATAAATGAAAAACTTAGCTAAAAATAAAACTTATTAAACGGGTTGAAGGTCTTTTTAAGGTGTATTCAGATGTTTTTGACTCTTTTCCTTTTTATAAACATTTACATATAAAATACTTTTAATTATTTTTCATGTTTGAATATATGGTTTTTTTCTTTTAAACGATTTATTTCATGAACCAATTTTAATCATTTATAGAAATGTATGAACTTTTTATTTTATAAAGATTCAGTTGTTTCGAAATTGTCGTCGTAATACAAGTCATGACTCGTATTTTAATTTGTTTCAAGAAATCGATCTAAACCCTTATATCAAAATTTTAAAAGAGTTGATATTTTATGATTTATACCACTGTATATTTTTAAAAGAATTGATATTCTACGATCCATACAATTGTATATTTTTAATAAAAATGTTTATAAATTATTTATCTATGTTGTTATAATTCTATCGATTAGAAAATTTTGTTTGAATTTTGAATTAAATAACTCAACTTAGTTGGCCATCCTCTCTATGAGAGTTGGGTCAAGACTTACATGGTCATTTCAACACAAGAGAAAAATGAATAATAATTTCGTAAGGGAGTTATAATAATTTCAAATGCTATCATTAATTTATGTTAGTATTTTGGTTAAAAAATAGTTTGCAAAAGGAAAAAAATGAATTGGGTTAAAAGAGTTAAAATAACAACATTTTATACGTCTAAAAAGCAGTGTTTTATATGTCTGAAACTAATATTTTATACGTCTAAAAAACAGTTTGTTTTGGAACATAGACTAATAACTTAAAATCAACATATAAAAAGAAACCGATTAAATAAAAAAAATAAATCTTTAAGAGCATAAAGAAGACTTTAAAACATCGGTTTATTCAATGAAATTAATTTTAAATAAGAATCAAGATAAATAAAATATTTCATTTTATTATGTACGAAATTAATATTTGATGTTGGCATTTACTTGTTAGTATGATTGGAACTATTATTTATGTAATAGTATGAATATTTTTAATTTATCATTGTTAAAGGATATTCTTTTTATATATTACATTAACTAGCAATCAATTATTTAGATTTTTAAATCATACTTCATTTATTTGTTTTTATGTTTCATTTCATCTAAGCATTAACGTTCCAGATGCACAAAAAAGCTCAAGATCCGAAATTCCAGGGCCTCGTGATTCCGAAGCCCGATCCGGGTTAGGTCTTAAAACCTAATCAGGTTGAATTTTTTGGGGCATACTTGTGCCTAGGCCCAACCCGAAAAAGCTCGACCTATAAAACCCCATTTAAACCCGTAAAAGTCCAAAAAAGGCCGACCTAGATGCCCAATTGGACTGTTTTTCAACCCCAAAGCCTAACCTAAACATATAAAAGTTGAGGTCTTTTTTTGCTCAATGAAAACGGGTTTGAAAGGCTTGCGCTCGACCGCTCGAGCCAAAAAGTCCTAGGCCTTATGCATCTCTAATTCACGTAATATAGATCAACTTTTAAAACATATTAATTACGTGCTAGTTGCGTTAAAAATTAAATATGTCATACCACTAATTACAAGCAGTTGCTAAAATAAACTACAGACCCATGATTGAAAACCGCAAACTTTACTAAAATTGTGCACAATGATGCATACACGAAATCAAGTATAACTTAACTCATACCATTTAATAATTGACCTAATATTCGTTATTAATGTTACATTAGATAAATGATTACATGATATTAATGACATTTAAAAAATAACACATTCTTTTTTATTTTATACACCTTAAACCCTAATCCCTAAACCATAAACCAATTTTTGTGGTCTATAATGGATCTCGCAAATTATAATATTCTTAAAAGGACCCTTATACAAGATTCTAAATGACGTGAGTTGTGGCGTGGCGTGTAATAACTGGGCTTAAAACAAGTATTATAAAATTTAGGGTAGGAAAGTAAAAAGACCTTAAGGGAGGGGTCTAGAGTGGAAAGTTGGAAAAAGGGGTTTTAACCCTAGAGGTAACAGTGTTGGGGGTGCGGCTGCTGTTTTGGTGAAGAGGGCTCTTGAGGCGATTTTTGGGAGAAACCGTGTAGAGAGTCGATTCTTCAAGCACTCCAAGTTGGGTTTTAATTTGCATTTCAAGGTAAATCTTCTTTTGACTGGTAATCTCATTAATTTCTAATGTTGTTGCTTTTATCGGTATGAATTTTGGGATAGTTTTATTGAATCTGAGATTTGGGGAAGAATGGGAGTAAAGTTGCTTGTTAATCTGGACAATGGAAGTTAACGTGAGTAGAGTTTTAATTAAACTTTGTTGTTGAAAGTTGGGTTTTAGTTCGAGTTATGTTAAGCTGTTGATTTTGGGGTTCTGTACATCGTATTTTGGGGTTTTTGTTCGAGCAGTTAAGGCTCCGGTCAATATTCAGACACCGGTCGTCTTAGGCATCGGTCGAAGGGGGGGGGAGACCCCGGTCAACCTCAAGCACCGGTCGAGACTTGGGGGGGGGGAGACCCCGATCGAGACCCATATTTGGACACCGGTCGAGACCCATCGATGGACCCGGTCAAACCATGGGGGGGGCACCGGTCGCTCATGAGAGAGCTCCGGTCACCAGACCCCGGTCAAGCTCTACTTCGGGCTGCCATGTGGGACTCCGGTCCCCGGCTTGTGCAGTGGGTCGAAGCCCAAAGTAGTTTCTTATGGGTCGCTTTTTGATGGTAAGTATATTCTTTAGTTTAAGTTAGTATTTTTAGAGTTGGGCTTTATTTCGTGGTTTGAACCAGTTCCGGGGTGGAAAGCAGGAATGTTTACTATGTGGTTTTGAATTGAACTATAGTGAGTCGGGTTCTTATTAATGATAGACCGATAAGGTTTTGGGTTTAAAACCAACTTGAGTAAATAAGGAAAGGTTGAATATTTATCAGGCGATATCTTGTTTTATAGGTCAGTTCGGATTATAAAAGTAGACGAAAAGCTTTGAGCTAAGGGACGCCAGGTGAGTTTTCTGAACTAAACCTCGTTGGTATTAAAAACATGTGAAGTTTTGTAACACCCCGAATTTTCGTTTGGTTTTGAGAGGTTGTAAATAAGAAATGAAGAGGATGTTTCTGTCTACAGGGCGCACGGGTCGTGCGCCATCCTTCAGGAAATGCGCAAGGGTCGTGCACATGAAACAGTGTGCGAGACAGTGAAAAACGCACGGGTCGTGCGCCCTCCCCTTTGGAAAACGCACGGGCCGTGCGCTGTGTTGGGATGTGTGTCAATCCTTGGCTAAATATCTCAATTGTCATATTTCTTTTAGAAATCTCAAAATCTTTCTCTCTCTCTTCTTTTTCTCTCTTTTCTCTTTCAATCTTCTAAGGTTCGTTTGACGGCTAGTTTTCGGTATTTCTAGCGAGGGGTCGGTGTTTTAAGCTTCACCTCTACGTCGTGGTCATTATCTGGTTTTCCGGGTTTTATTCTGAAAACCTACCGGTGAGTTCCTACTATCATTTTACAAACTTTATACATGTCAAAACTCTTATTTGCGAAATCTAAAGTATTTCTACGGTATGATTTTATGTTCTCTACATTTTGTTGTAAATGAAGTTTTTGGTGATTCTCGGGGTTCCCGGTCAGTTCTGACCAAAATGACGGGTTCCGCCCTATTGAAGTAAAATGATGTTTTACTTGCACATTACGTGATTATGTAAAAGAATGTTTATGAACTCATTTTAATGATTTTCATTCTTACCAGAAGTTGAACTGGAAGTAGCATTTTGTTTATAAAATGTACATATTACCATATATTTATTTATGGTTGGTCACATATGTTGTTGTGACGAGTCCTTACCATTACTAGTGGATCCCTAGGTTTTGGAGTAGACTGTTTTTTTGGGATGTTACATTCCCCAAATTTGTAGCTATGGATCACATGTTCCTCGGGAGCAACTTGGTACGGTTATGTGAGGTCGGATACTAGCCATGGTTCATGGTGATCCTAGCGAAGGAGTATACCTTGGTTTTGCGCTTGGGGCTTGATCTCACGTTGAAGCACGGACTTTGTGATTCGTATCCGCGGATTCCAAATTGGTTTAGCTCGTAACTCGGATTTGTGGTCTACTTTGTGTTACACCACTATCCTTGGTAAAATGGTCATTTTATCACCGTTTAAGAGTTTTGGACCGAAGAGGCCCGGTTGTGGCGAAATGTTATCTTTACGAACTAAACCTTTATGAAAAGATTCCTTTATGATACTGATGTTTTATCTTTTGAGCTTTATAAACTGTATGTTCTCACCAGACTTTATAGTCTGACACTTTTTCTCAAATGATGTGTATAATAGGTTTCCATTAGCGGTGGGTGTCGGGGTTTTTGGAGAGACGAGTTTTGAGTCTCGGGTTTTTGGAGATGTTTTAAGTATTGTTGCTGGGCATTGTTAAGTCCCATTCTTTTGATGAAATCCTTGTATAGAATTGTATAGTCTTAAGGACTGATCCCATTTATGGGAAGTTAATGGAATTGCTTACGTCATATTGTCAGGTTTCCAGGTTTTAATTTACTCTGATTTTTGAGGTTGTTACAAGTTGGTATCAGAGCTCTAGTTTAAGCGAACTAGGCATGAATGTAAGATGTCTATACTTAGACTGCGTATGCTAAGAATTGATCCGCGAGATTTGGGTAGAGCTTCTAAGATGGGTTAGTCTTAGAGTCAACGGAAAGTACGATTATCAGGCGTTGTAATAGCGGTGACAAGAACCGATATGTGTTGTATGTTCATAATTTCACTTAGCTAATGTTATTATGAGGATATTGTACGTAAGAGTCCTTGATTTGCTGTTGATATAACAATTGGTAATGTGGTAGTACGTTTTCCTTTGTGTTTATTCAATCTCTCTCTTATCTCTGTCTCTGTTCTGTGAAACAGTTCAGTATGGTGAATACGCGTGGTAGACCGCATACTCGTGTTGACGGACTGGAAGCGACAGCCTCCACAGCTGATCAGTCGGAAGGAGTTGAGGTTGTCGTGCGTCCGCCAGTTCAACAAATACTAGGTGGGGGGCCAGAGGTCATTCCGCGTGTGGACCTGGCTTCGTCCCACCCAGTAATCAGGGATGCTAGTTCCCCGTCTGAGTTGATGGCCAGCATGATGTTGGCAATGAGGGAAGAGATGGCAAAGCATCAAGAGTTTCTGCTAAAAGTGATTGAGGACCGTGATGTGAACAATCGTAGAAGTGAGACGGTTGTGGAAAACGTCGTAGCAGGTTCTGGAGGCGATGGTATAAGGGTCACAACGGTAGAGCGCAGGATTTCTGATGCTCCGGGGAATAGGAAGAGTTGTTCCTATAAGTCCTTTCTGAGCTGCGGACCGCCTGAATTCTTCGGTTCAGATGACCCGGCGGTGTGTGTAAAGTGGATTCGAGCGGTTGAGCAAGCTTTTGGCTCTTCCGAATGTGGTGATGATCAGAGGGTGCGGTTCGGTACCCAATTGTTGAGGGACACTGCACTCATCTGGTGGAATATCATCCAATCCACTCTATCTCCTGAAGTGTTGGCCCAGTTGTCTTGGGCCGAGTTCAAAAAGAAGCTGCTAGAAGAGTTCTGCAACGAGAGAACGATGGACCGAATTGAGAAAGAGTTCCGGTCCTTGGTGAAGGGAAGCCTGACGGTGAGAGATTACACCCGTCAGTTTATGGAGAAGCTTGGTCTGGTGGGGCATGCTGCCCCAACAGAGAAAGACAAGATGAAAGCTTATCTCAACGGCTTGCCTGCGGACATGCAATCCATGGTCCATAATTTCAAGGCTTCTAACCTCCGAGAGATGGTGGAGGAAGCTCAATTCATGGAAGAGATGTTTGCGAAGGGCAAAACTGAGAAGGCAGTAGTGGTGCCTGAAAAGAGAAAGTGGGAGAACAGTTCAGTACCTCCCAAGCGGACCCGACCTTTTGTCGGAAACCGCAACTTCAGCAGTTATCAGGAAGCAAAGTGGTGCCCGAGGTGTAATACCCAGTTTCGAAATTTTGTTAATTTTGGAAGTTGGGGGGGGGGGGGAAAGTGTAAAGAGAATCAAAGTTCAAGGGGGTTTATTGAAAAAGTTGGTTTTATCACATAAATATCAGATTGATGAGATTTACATCTCATACTGATATGTTTGTGAGCAATCTTGTGTTTTCAAAGAAGAAAGAGTGAAAGAGAGAAAGCAGAGAGAAAAGTGAAGAGATCTTGAAGGGTTGATCCGTTTTTGTCAAAAAGAGGTATGTTTTTAGCTTCATGCTTCTATCTGCATGTTATATTCGGTAAATAGACGTGTTAATCGAGCTTTTA
This sequence comes from Arctium lappa, assembly GCA_023525745.1. NCBI lineage: Eukaryota > Viridiplantae > Streptophyta > Magnoliopsida > Asterales > Asteraceae > Arctium > Arctium lappa. The sequence goes on along the minus strand of CM042056.1, from coordinate 9,615,124 downwards.
ACCGTGTATTTGATCGATTTAATCGATCAAAATAGCTTCTGGGTTTAAAAACTGGGTAACCGACTCTGTTCTTGAGTAAGACCGGAAGATGAGGTATCGGTCTTATGCATTAGACCGATGTGGTATTAGACCAGTTGAAGCATTCGACCGGTGTTATGTAAGACCGATTGATACCTTCGACCGGAGATAAGTAAGACCGGTGATAGGTAAGACCGATCGATGCATTTGACCGGATATATGTTCGACCGAAGGTTGTAAAGGACCGAGAGTTATTCGACCGATGTGTTGATTAGAACAGTGTATTCGGTCTATTTGTTAGACTGGTAGTTTGTTAATTGGTCCAAGAGGTTTTTAATCAGTTTGGTTTTGACTGGGTTAAAAACAGTAGATTTCGATTGATGAGTCTTTTGAAAGAAAGAGTGTTAGTTGCAAGTTAGCTTACCTTTGTTTTAATACCATCATAGGTGGTGTTAATCGGTAAGAAGTCAGAGGTTAATTCGTAAGGATTAAGGTGAGTCTTTCAACTAAATCTTTTATGATTTGAGCAGTTATTTTATAAATGTGAGTTTTGATATACTGCGCATTTATAATATGAAAAGTTAGTAGAATTATTTCAAATGATTGATTTAATTAGTTGATCATGTTTATGTTCAGGGTATATAAACTTGTTTTATATACTGGCAGGACCAAATGTATGCGTACATTTGAGTCAGAAGTTTGACCTAAGTCGGGAAGTGTGACCCGCCTGCTCGTACCGGGGAGTGTGGACCGTTTATGCCATTAGGGTGTGTCCCTAAAATAAGGCAGTGCGAGACAGACATACCGTCTTTGACGGGAATGTTGGTCAATAGTTGAAAGTACGCTTGCGAGCGTAGAAAGTGATCATAAATGGCTATTAGATTGATTTATGTTTGTAAAGCATAAATGTTTTAAAATAATTTAAAGAGCAGGCATGTATTGAGATATGCAGTTGTGTTTAAATGTTTTAGTTAATATTTGAACTGTGTAGTAGTGTTAGGAGGGGACTCACTAGACCTTTTGGTCTAACCCTCGCTGTTTCAAAACTTTAATCCTATTTCAGGTTATCGAAAGGGAGCAGATAAAGGAAAAGATAAGGTGTGGGCTTTAAGCAGGAGATAGAAGACTTCCTGCCATAGCTATTCTTTTGAGAAACTCAGTTGTGTAATAGTTGGTAGTAAAGACATTGTAAGCCTGGGGCAGTTTTTGGTAATAAATGTTATTTTATTATGTAAATAAATGTTCAGGTTGTTACAATTGGTATCAGAGCATTAGTTTAAGGGATCTAGGTGACCAGATGGGCCTAGACTTAAACTGAGATAGTAGAAGCACAACTGAGTAGTAGGGAGACTATAAGAAGACGACATTAAGGTAGTAAGGACTAGCATGTAAGGTAAATTTGGAATTCCATTTGGCCAGTGTAATTATGAATTTACAAGTACATGCTTTTGCTTAAACTGCCATAATGTGTAGTGTGTGAGATTGAATATCTTATATTTATTCTTAGCAGAAGTATGTCTGAGCGAGTGACCAGGAGTAGATCTGTAGTAAATCCAGAAATGGATCCAAAGCATGAAGTCATTGCCGGAGAGCAAATGGCTAATGTCAATCCAACTGCTATTCAAGGAAAGAGTCGAGGTCGACCTAAAGGTAAAGCAATTCAGAAAACAGCTACTCAGATAGGAGTTTCTAATGTGGGAACTCGAGGTGGAAAGACGAGTCGTGGTATTCGTCAGAATGAAAGTGTAGAGATAAGAGATGAGCAAGAAGAGTCTCATCAAGAAAGTTCGGCTTCTGTGAGGGGTCGAAAACAGACGGGTAACCGTGGTAGAGGTAGAACTCAAGGTTTTGTTACGCAAGAAACCTTTGCAGCAGAAATGGGAAAGTTACAAGAAACTTTGAACGCTTTGTTGGCTCAGCGTACTAATGAAGTTTCGGCAAATAGAGAAAAGAGTGAAGATAAGGTAGCAACTGAAGTAGCAGAATCTCCAGTAACTGAAATGGATAGTCATCCGCAGTCAGGTCCCATGATGTCAGTTAAAGCTGTAACAGGAAAAGGATGTAGTTTTAAGGAGTTTGCTGCTTGCAAGCCTCCTTCATATAAAGGGGAATGTGATCCCGTAGTAGCATTAAGATGGATAAAGAGTATGGAGTTAGCTTTTGACACGAGTAAATGTGCGGAAGATGATAAAGTAGTATACGCTTTGTCAATGTTGAAGGATGAAGCAGTAATGTGGTGGGATGTAGAATCTGGAGGTCAAGGTTCAGCGTTAGCTAAAGAAATGGTTTGGAATGACTTTGTAAAAGTATTCAAAGCACAGTTCTGCCCTTTGGCAGCAGTTAAAAAGCTGGAAGAAGAATTTCTAGGCTTAGAACAGAAAGGAATGTCGGTTAGAGAATATACGACCAAGTTTATTGAAAAGTCTAGATTTGCAGGGATTTATGTTCCGAATGAAGAAAGACGAGTAGAACGTTTCGTCTTTGGATTAAGAAGTGATATTTGGGAATTTGTTTCGAATAAAGAACCGTTGACTTTTCAGATGGCTGTTAATGCAGCGGAGATGAGAGAGAAGGAAAAGAACAGGCAAGCCACTGAGCTAAGTGGAGATAAGAGAAAGTGGGAAGGAACAGTTCGTGATTTCAAGCCAGTTAAGTCTGTTAAGTTTGATCAACGTCCTATTAGTAAGTTTGAAAATAAGCCCTATAGTAAGTGTAATAGAATGCATAAGGGAGAATGCAAGATAAATCAAGAGGGCTGCTATAAGTGTGGGAAGGTTGGACATTTGGCTCGGGACTGTCAGAATTTGAGGTCTTGTTATCAGTGTGGATCTCCTGATCATATCAGGCCCAATTGTCCACAGTTGAAAAAGGGAAGTGAGAAAAAGGGAGAGTCAGCTAAAGCCAGAGCTAGAGTGTTCAACATGTCAGCTGAAGAAGCGGCGGAGATACCTGATGTAGTTACAGGTACTTTCTTTATAGATTCAAATTATGCAAAAGTGTTATTTGATTCAGGAGCAAATCGTTCTTTTGTGTCTCCTAATTTTGTGCATAAATTGAATGTGAAACCTAAGAAACTTAAGAGTGAATTGAAAGTAGAAGTGGCTGATAATAGTCAAATTTTGGTAGAAGAAGTATATGATGGGAGTAGTATTGTCATTGATGGACAAGCATTTCCACTTCGACTATACCCAATGGGTATGGGAGAATTTGATGTTATTGTGGGAATGGACTGTTTGGCGTCTAATGATGTTTACATAGTATGTAATAAGAAATTGATTCGTATAGCGCAACCAGGAAAGGAAGAGATAGTAGTAATTGGAGATCGAAGGGATAGAAATTCTTGTTTGATTTCTATGATAAATGCTAAGAAATGTTTAGTGAAAGGGTGTGTGGGATTCTTAGCTTATGTGATAGATGCTAAGAAGGAAAAGAAAGAATTGGAGTCAGTTCCGGTAGTCAGTGAGTTTCCAGAAGTATTTCCGGAAGATTTAACCACTTTGCCTCCTGATCGGAAAGTGGAGTTTCGGATTGATTTAGTTTCCGGAGCAGCGCCGATTGCAAGAGCACCGTACAGACTGGCACCGGCAGAGATGAAAGAAATGATGACTCAGCTGCAGGAGTTGTTAGACAAGGGGTTTATTCGCCCTAGTACCTCACCTTGGGGAGCGCCAGTATTGTTTGTTAAGAAGAAAGACGGGTCTATGAGAATGTGCATAGATTACCGTGAGCTCAATAAGTTGACTGTTAAGAATAAGTATCCGCTTCCCAGGATTGACGATCTTTTTGATCAATTGCAAGGAGCGAGTTACTTTTCGAAGATAGATCTGCACTCTGGGTATCATCAGTTAAAGGTGAGGGAGGAGGATGTGTCTAAGACTGCTTTTCGTACGAGGTACGGTCATTATGAGTTTTTAGTTATGCCTTTTGGTTTGACTAATGCGCCAACAATTTTCATGGATCTTATGAATAAAGTGTGTAGTCCGTTTTTAGATAAATATGTCATTGTTTTTATAGATGATATATTGATCTATTCATGTTCTAAAGAAGATCATGAAACTCATTTAAGGGCAATTTTGGAATTGCTTAAGCGTGAAAAGTTGTATGCCAAGTTTTCAAAATGTGAATTTTGGCTGAAAGAAGTGCAGTTTCTAGGGCACGTGGTGTCGAAAGATGGGATTCAAGTTGATCCAGCTAAGATTGAAGCCATAAAAGGGTGGGAAGCACCAAAATCGCCATCTGAAGTAAGAAGTTTTCTGGGTTTGGCTGGTTATTATAGAAAGTTCATTCAGGACTTCTCTAGAATAGCTACGCCATTAACAGCTTTAACCAGAAGGAATGTTAAGTTTGTTTGGGCAGAAGCTCAGAAAGAAGCGTTTGATAAGTTGAAAGAAATTTTAAGTAGTGCTCCTGTTTTGTCTCTACCCAACGGGTCAGAAGGATTTGTTATTTATAGCGATGCTTCAAAGTTGGGTTTGGGATGTGTGTTAATGCAAGAAGGCAAGGTGATTGCCTATGCATCTCGTCAGTTAAAAGAGCATGAAAAGAATTATCCGACACATGATTTAGAATTGGCAGCTGTAGTATTTGCTTTGAAAATCTGGAGACATTACTTGTATGGGATCAAGTGTCAGATTTACACAGATCACAAGAGTCTTCAGTATCTGTTTAATCAGAAAGAGCTTAATATGAGGCAGCGTAGATGGATGGAGTTATTAAGTGATTATGACTGTGAAATTTTGTACCATCCAGGAAAGGCCAATGTGGTAGCAGATGCTCTAAGTCGTAAAGAGCATGGAGAAATAGCAGAGGTTGTAGCGTTTAGAGTCGATGTTGTTTCCAATTTATTGGAAGAAGTTATAAAGTTTCAAAAAGAAGCAGTGTCAGCAGAAAATTTGAAAGGTGAAAGGATAGTTGGGATTGTTAACTCGTTAGTAGTTGACAATCGAGGAATAAAGTGTTTTAATAAGCGGGTTTGGATTCCAAGAGCAGGAGATCTGAGGCAGAAAGTGTTGGAAGAAGCTCATAGATCTCGGTATTCAGTTCATCCTGGAACTAATAAGATGTATAGAGATTTGAGGCAAAGTTATTGGTGGCCAGGTTTAAAGAAAGATATTGCTCATTTTGTTGAACGATGTCTTACATGTTTAAAGGTTAAAGCTGAGCATCAGAGACCTTATGGGGAGCTTCAGCCGTTAGAAATTCCAGTGTGGAAGTGGGACGAGATTACGATGGATCTTGTTACTGGGTTACCACGATCACCAAAGGGGCATGATGCTATTTGGGTGATAGTGGATAGACTCACAAAGTCAGCTCATTTCTTACCGATCAAGGAGACGTACTCACTAGAAAAGTTGGCTCGATTGTATATCGACGAAATAGTGACGAGACATGGAGTACCGTCGTCCATTGTATCAGATAGGGATGCTCGATTTACATCAGCATTCTGGAGAAGTTTGCAAAGGGAATTAGGCTCTCAACTGAAGCTGAGCACGACCTATCATCCGCAAACAGATGGTCAGAGTGAGAGAACTATTCAGACATTAGAAGATATGCTTCGTGCATGTGTTATAGATTTTAAAGGTTCGTGGGAGATTCATTTGCCGTTGATTGAATTTTCCTACAACAATAGTTATCATGCTAGCATACAAGCAGCTCCGTTTGAAGCTTTGTATGGTCGTAAGTGTAGAACACCTCTATGTTGGAATGAGGTGGGTGAACGTCAGTTAGCAGGACCAGAAATTGTACAGTTAACAGCTGATAAGGTTGATCAGATTAGAGCAAGATTAAAGATTGCTCAAGATCGTCAGAAAATGTATGCTGACAGACGAAGGAAACCGATAGTGTTTCAGATAGGAGATTCCGTTATGTTAAAGGTTTCACCTTGGAAAGGGGTAATCAGATTTGGAAAGAAAGGAAAGTTAAGACCAAGGTTTGTTGGACCATTTATCATCACTGATCGTGTTGGTGAAGTGGCCTACAAACTTGATCTACCAGCAAGTTTGAGTGGGATTCATCCTACGTTTCATGTGTCAAACCTGAAGAAGTGTTTGGTAGAAGCAGATATAGTTGTTCCTTTAGAAGATATTCAGATAGATGAGAAACTAAGTTATATTGAGGAGCCTGTAGCAATTACAGACCTCAAGATAAAGAAGTTGAGGAACAAAGAGATTCGATTAGTGAAAGTTCAGTGGAAATTTCACCAAGGACAAGAGTCTACGTGGGAAGTAGAGGCAGATATGAAAGCTCAGTATCCCCAGTTGTTTAGCGATAGAATTCCGGGGACGGAATTCTCTTAAGGGGGGAAGATTGTAATACCCAGTTTCGAAATTTTGTTAACTTTGGAAGTTGGGGGGGAAAAGTGTAAAAAGAATCAAAGTTCAAGGGGGTTTATTGAAAAAGTTGGTTTTATCACATAAATATCAGATTGATGAGATTTACATCTCATACTGATATGTTTGTGAGCAGTCTTGTGTTTTCAAAGAAGAAAGAGTGAAAGAGAGAAAACAGAGAGAAAAGTGAAGAGATCTTGAAGGGTTGATCCATTTTTGTCAAAAAGAGGTATGTTTTTAGCTTCATGCTTCTATCTGCATGTTATATTCGGTAAATAGACGTGTTAATCGAGCTTTTAACCGTGTATTTGATCGATTTAATCGATCAAAATAGCTTCTGGGTTTAAAAACTGGGTAACCGACTCTGTTCTTGAGTAAGACCGGAAGATGAGGTATCGGTCTTATGCATTAGACCGATGTGGTATTAGACCGGTTGAAGCATTCGACCGGTGTTATGTAAGACCGATTGATACCTTCGACCGGAGATAAGTAAGACCGGTGATAGGTAAGACCGATCGATGCATTTGACCGGATATATGTTCGACCGAAGGTTGTAAAGGACCGAGAGTTATTCGACCGATGTGTTGATTAGAACAGTGTATTCGGTCTATTTGTTAGACTGATAGTTTGTTAATTGGTCCAAGAGGTTTTTAATCAGTTTGGTTTTGACTGGGTTAAAAACAGTAGATTTCGATTGATGAGTCTTTTGAAAGAAAGAGTGTTAGTTGCAAGTTAGCTTACCTTTGTTTTAATACCATCATAGGTGGTGTTAATCGGTAAGAAGTCAGAGGTTAATTCAGAAGGATTAAGGTGAGTCTTTCAACTAAATCTTTTATGATTTGAGCAGTTATTTTATAAATGTGAGTTTTGATATACTGCGCATTTATAATATGAAAAGTTAGTAGAATTATTTCAAATGATTGATTTAATTAGTTGATCATGTTTATGTTCAGGGTACATAAACTTGTTTTATATACTGGCAGGACCAAATGTATGCGTACATTTGAGTCAGAAGTTTGACCTAAGTCGGGAAGTGTGACCCGCCTGCTCGTACCGGGGAGTGTGGACCGTTTATGCCATTAGGGTGTGTCCCTAAAATAAGGCAGTGCGAGACAGACATACCGTCTTTGACGGGAATGTTGGTCAATAGTTGAAAGTACGCTTGCGAGCGTAGAAAGTGATCATAAATGGCTATTAGATTGATTTATGTTTGTAAAGCATAAATGTTTTAAAATAATTTAAAGAGCAGACATGTATTGAGATATGCAGTTGTGTTTAAATGTTTTAGTTAATATTTGAACTGTGTAGTAGTGTTAGAAGGGGACTCACTAGACCTTTTGGTCTAACCCTCGCTGTTTCAAAACTTTAATCCTATTTCAGGTTATCGAAAGGGAGCAGATAAAGGAAAAGATAAGGTGTGAGCTTTAAGCAGGAGATAGAAGACTTACTACCATAGTTATTCTTTTGAGAAACTCAGTTGTGTAATAGTTGGTAGTAAAGACATTGTAAGCCTGGGGCAGTTTTTGGTAATAAATGTTATTTTATTATGTAAATAAATGTTCAGGTTGTTACACGAGGTGTCGAACCAAGCATCACGGTAACTGTTATAACCATTCTCCAGTTTGCTATAAGTGTGGGAAGCCCGGTCATACAGTCAGAGATTGTCCGGTCAGTGGAATCGTCTGTTACGAGTGTAAGGCACCGGGGCATGTAAAGAGAGATTGCCCGAAGCTTGTGTCGGGTAGCGCGCCAGCAAGGAAGGAGAACCCTCCTAAGGTTCAGAGTCGAGCTTTTCAGATGACGGCTGAAGAGGCTAGAGCATCAGCTGATGTGGTATCGGGTACTTTTCTTATAAACTCTGTACCTGCTCGTATTTTGTTCGATACGGGTGCTAGTTTCTCTTTCGTATCTGAATTGTTCCGTCAGAAATTTGCTATGCCCACTACTAGTCTTGAGGATGCATTAGTGGTAGAAATAGCCGATGGTAGTCAAGTTCTGATCCGCGAAGTTCTGAGGCAGTGTACTCTTAGTATCGAAGGGAAAGAATTCTCGATCGATCTATTACCGATGTTAATCGGGGGTTTTGATGTGGTAATCGGTATGGATTGGTAGTCAAACAATCAGGCCGAGTTCGTGTGTTCCAAGAAGATGGTTCGACTTCCTAACCCCTCTGGAGAGGTCGTGGTCATCTATGGTGAAAAGAGGAAGGGTGAAGTGGCAATTATCACAATGGCAAGAGCACGCAAGTGTTTAATAAAAGGATGTTCGTCTTTTCTAGCCTATGTGATCGATGCTAAGTTAGAGAAATCAAAGCTGGAAGATGTGAGGGTCGTGCGTGAGTTTCCAGATATCTTTCCGGACGACTTGCCCGGGTTGCCACCCGATCGTCAGGTAGAGCTTCGGATTGATCTTGTGCCTGGCGCTGCACCGATCGCTAAAGCACCTTATCGTTTAGCGCCATCGGAGATGCAAGAGATGGTAGCACAACTCCAAGAGCTATTGGTGAAGGGATTCATAAGACCGAGTTCGTCACCTTGGGGAGCTCCGGTCTTATTTGTCAAGAAGAAGGATAACACAATGAGAATGTGCATTGACTATCGTGAGTTGAACAAAGCTACAGTGAAGAACAGGTATCCGCTTCCGAGAATAGACGACTTGTTCGATCAACTTCAAGGAGCGGGTTGTTTCTCCAAAATCGACTTACGATCAGGCTATCACCAAGTGAAGGTGAGAGAAGAAGATGTTCCGAAGACGGCTTTCAGAACGCGTTACGGCCATTACGAGTTCCTTGTAATGCCTTTTGGCCTGACGAACGCACCAACAGTGTTTATGGACTTGATGAATAGAGTGTGCCGACCTTTCCTCGACAAGTCGGTTATTGTATTCATTGATGACATACTAGTGTACTCCAAGAGTGAGTCGGAACACGAACAACATCTACGTGAGGTTCTGGAAGTGTTGAGAAGAGAAAGATTGTACGCCAAGTTTTCCAAGTGCGACTTTTGGCTTAAAGAAGTACAATTTCTGGGGCACGTAGTCACTCGAGACGGAGTGAAAGTAGATCCCTCCAAGATTGAAGCTATGATGAATTGGGAGCCTCCTAAGAGTCCGTCCGAGATCCGAAGTTTCTTGGGTCTGGCGGGATACTACAAGAGATTCATTCAAGACTTTTCCAAGATCGCTTCTTCCTTGACAGTTCTAACTCGGAAGAGTGTGAAGTTTGAATGGACCGAAACCCAAGAGAAGGCATTCCGGATCCTTCAAAAGAAGTTGTGTGAAGTTCCGATCTTGACGTTACCTGAAGGGTCAGAAGATTTCGTGGTTTACAACGACGCTTCAAAGATGGGATTGGGTTGTGTGTTGATGCAACGAGTCAAGGTGATCGCTTATGCCTCGAGGCAGCTTAAGATACACGAGCAGAATTATCCAACCCATGATCTGGAATTAGCAGCGGTGGTGTTCGCTTTGAAGCTTTGGCGACACTACCTATACGGCACGAAATGTACTCTGTACACGGATCACAAGAGCCTGAAGTATGTCTTTGATCAGAAAGAGCTGAATATGAGACAAAGAAGGTGGCTCGAGTTGCTTAAAGATTACGACTGTGAATTGCTTTACCATCCAGGTAAGGCGAACGTGGTGGCCGATGCGCTAAATCGGAAGGATTATAGCGGAAGCATTCGAGCTACCCATTCAAGAATCGAGCTAGTGTCTAGCCTTGTTGAGAAGATCAAGGCATCACAGGTGGAAGCACTGTTAGAAGAGAATCTAAAAGATGAAGTCATGATGAAACAACGTTTACTCTTAACGGAAGATAGCCGTGGAGTAAAATTGTTCAGCGATCGTGTGTGGGTACCCAAGATTGGGGGTAACCGTGATCTGTTGCTAGAGGATGCTCATAAGTCCAAGTATTCCATTCATCCGGGGAGTACAAAGATGTATAGGGACTTGAAGTTTCACTATTGGTGGCCGGTAATGAAGCTTGATGTGGCACGTTACGTTGAGCGTTGTGTGACGTGTTCGCAAGTTAAGGCCGAACATCAGAGACCATATGGGAGTCTTCAGTATTTAGAGATTCCCGAATGGAAATGGGAGCATATCACCATGGACTTCGTGACGAAGTTGCCTAAAACTCTTCGAGGTCACGATACCATTTGGGTGATAGTTGACAGATTAACGAAGAGCGCTCATTTCTTGGCTATGCGCGAGACTCTACCGATGGATAAGTTAGCAAAGCTTTATATCGATGAGGTGGTCTCGAGGCACGACATACCATTGTCGATCGTGTCGGATCGCGACAGTCGGTTCACTTCGAACTTCTGGGATGGATTTCAGAAAGAGCTTGGTACTCGAGTGAAGTTGAGTACGGCTTACCATCCGCAAACCGACGGGCAGAGCGAACGAACGATCCAAACTTTGGAAGACATGTTGAGGTCTTGTGTCATCGATTTCGGGGGTAGCTGGGACACTCACCTGCCTTTGGTGGAGTTTGCCTATAACAATAGCTACCACTCGAGTATCGGAATGGCACCCTTTGAGGCTTTGTATGGGCGAAAGTGTCGGACTCCCGTGTGCTGGCTTGAAGCGGGAGAAAAGCAGTTTGCCGGACCTGAAATCGTGCAAGAGACTGCCGATAAGGTCAAGTGCATTCGTGAAAGAATGAAAGCGGCTCAAGATCGTCAGAAGAACTATGCCAATAAGAAGAGGCGGCCTATGGAATTCCAAGTGGGCGACCGCGTTATGCTTAAGGTGTCGCCGTGGAAAGGCATTATACGGTTCGGAAGACGAGGGAAGTTGAGTCCCCGTTTCCTCGGACCTTTCAAAGTGCTTAAACGGGTGGGTTTGCAAGCCTACCAGTTGGAACTGCCACCGGAGTTGAGTAAAATACACAACACGTTTCATGTTTGCTACCTCCGAAAATGTTTGGCGGTGGAAGACAGTGTCATTCCCCTTTCAGAGTTAAGGGTTGACGAAGGCAACCGTTGTGTGGAAGAACCCGACGCCATCTTAGAGAGAAAGTCTAAGAAGTTGCGTCATAAAGAAGTCACTTTGGTCAAGGTGCAGTGGAAGCATCACCGGGGAGCAAATGTGACGTGAGAAGCCGAGGAGGATATGAAGCGAAGATATCCCCACATTTTTGTGTAGTTGGGATTTCGGGGACGAAATCATTCCCAAGTTGGGGAGGATTGTAACACCCCGAATTTTCGTTTGGTTTTGAGAGGTTGTAAATAAGAAATGAAGAGGATGTTTCTGTCTACAGGGCGCACGGGTCGTGCGCCATCCTTCAGGAAATGCGCACGGGTCGTGCGCATGAAACAGTGTGCGAGACAGTGGAAAACGCACGGGCCGTGCACCCTCCCCTTTGGAAAATGCACGGGCCGTGCGCTGTGTTGGGATGTGTGTCAATCCTTGGCTAAATATCTCAATTGTCAGATTTCTTTTAGAAATCTCAAAATCTTTCTCTCTCTCTTCTTTTTCTCTCTTTTCTCTTTCAATCTCCTAAGGTTCGTTTGACGGCTAGTTTTCGGTATTTCTAGCGAGGGGTCGGTGTTTTAAGCTTCACCTCTACGTCGTGGTCATTATCTGGTTTTCCGGGTTTTATTCTGAAAACCTACCGGTGAGTTCCTACTATCATTTTACAAACTTTATACATGTCAAAACTCTTATTTGCGAAATCTAAAGTATTTCTACGGTATGATTTTATGTTCTCTACATTTTGTTGTAAATGAAGTTTTTGGTGATTCTCGGGGTTCCCGGTCAGTTCTGACCAAAATGACGGGTTCCGCCCTATTGAAGTAAAATGATGTTTTACTTGCACATTATGTGATTATTTAAAAGAATGTTTATGAACTCATTTTAATGATTTTCATTCTTACCAGAAGTTGAACTGGAAGTAGCATTTTGTTTATAAAATGTACTTATTACCATATATTTATTTATGGTTGGTCACATATGTTGTTGTGACGAGTCCTTACCATTACTAGTGGATCCCTAGGTTTTGGAGTAGACTGTTTTGTTGGGATGTTACATTCCCCAAATTTGTAGCTATGGATCACATGTTCCTCGGGGGCAACTTGGTACGGTTATGTGAGGCCGGATACTAGCCATGGTTCATGGTGATCCTAGCGAAGGAGTATACACCTTGGTTTTGCGCTTAGGGCTTGATCTCACGTTGAAGCATGGACTTTGTGATTCGTATCCGCGGATTCCAAATTGGTTTAGCTCGTAACTCGGATTTGTGGTCTACTTTGTGTTACACCACTATCCTTGGTAAAATGGTCATTTTATCACCGTTTAAGAGTTTTGGACCGAAGAGGCCCGGTTGTGGCGAAATGTTATCTTTACGAACTAAACCTTTATGAAAAGATTCCTTTATGATACTGATGTTTTATCTTTTGAGCTTTATAAACTGTATGTTCTCACCAGGCTTTATAGTCTGACACTTTTTCTCAAATGATGTGTATAATAGGTTTCCATTAGCGGTGGGTGTCGGGGTTTTTGGAGAGACGAGTTTTGAGTCTCGGGTTTTTGGAGATGTTTTAAGTATTGTTGCTGGGCATTGTTAAGTCCCATTCTTTTGATGAAATCCTTGTATAGAATTGTATAGTCTTAAGGACTGATCCCATTTATGGGAAGTTAATGGAATTGCTTACGTCATATTGTCAGGTTTCCAGGTTTTAATTTACTCTGATTTTTGAGGTTGTTACAAGTTTAATTTTAAACTTTGATTTATTTATGATGACATGATATTTATGAAATGTTTAAGTGTGATTTAACTTGTTGAAATCTAAATGTATGCATACATTATATGTGGAGATTGTGACCTAAGTCGGGGAGTGTGGCCCGCCTACTCGTGTCGGGGAGTGTGACCCGTTTATGTCGTTGGGGGTGTGTCCCAACATTAAGGCAGCGCGAGTTAGACACATCGTCTTTGACGGTCGTGTGGTCAGTAGCGTGTTCATTCTTTTGGATTTATTGCATGTTGTTTTAAATTCTGAAAAGTTATTTTATTGCTATTTGTAGAGGGAACTCACTATACCATCGGTCTAACCCTCGCTCTTTTAAAACTAAAAATATTTTCAGGCCGACGTGAGTTAGGCAGAGCTGGTAAAGGGAAAGAGAAGATATAACGGGCTCGGATAGAAAACCGTCAAATAGTTTCCTTTATAAATTTCTCAGTTGTGAATAGGTTGCCTATGCAAACCTTGAGATTATATTGTATGCTTGGGGCCATTTTGGCATTATTAATTTGAAGATTTAATTGTTATCTTATTAATCTCTGGTTGGGTTGTTACATGGCGTGGCGACGAGGTCAAGCTTCAAGCCTTACGAGTTACAACGAGGCTACGACGTCTTTCAAGGCGTGCTCTAAGGCGGTATATATATATACACACACATACACACTAATGTTTTGAATGATATCATAGAACAAATTAATAAATTCATAGAAAGTAATAAATTAAAAAAAAAACTATTGATATCAAATTTATAGAGCTTATAGAAAATGATATCAAGAGTATGAAATTGGGATTAAATCTTTTGAATCTCTACACACTACTTTCTCTTCAATTTTCGAATAATTCGCATTCGACTCTTCTGTACGATAATGAGAGTAAGTGTTTACCAATTTAGGGTTTTTAGTTTTCAAGTTTCCTTTATGTTTATTAAAGTCTTAGGTTATGTAAAGAGTTGTCATTTATTTCTTAAGTTATACATTAAAAATAATCCCATGCCTTACAAAATAATGCGTCGTAACGCGTCGTAATGCGACATAACGCGTTACAATGCAAGCCAAGCCTCAAAGTGGAGCAACATGGCTTAACGTGAACCCAAGTCATGATGTCATAATGCACCATAACGAGTTATTTAGAACCATACCCATATATATTGAATTGTTCAAATGAAAAGGCCAACAATGTTGAAAAGATAAGAGATCCAACCATTAAACGAGTATTAAGGGCGCGTTTGGCTTTCGGGATTGGAATGAAATGGATTGGATTTCAAGTAAGGATTTGGGGGATTTGAAATCCCGACCCATTGCAAAAGAATGTCAAATCCATCAAGTAAAGGATTTAAAAGGGTCAAAGGATTTCAAATCCGGTCAACAAATTTCATCCTTACAAACCAAACGCATGATTGGAATGGATTTAAAATCCAATCCCTCCAAATTCATTCCAATCTCGCAGACCAAACGCGCCCTAAATTAAAAAATGACATCTTTATTATTATTTTTTTTTATAATGGCATCTTTGAATTATATATAGTTTTTCCGAAAATATTTTATATTGTAAAAAAAGTTTAAAATAAAAGAATTAAAAAATGGTTTATTCAATTACATCGTTAGACCATGTAGTTTGTTCAAAATCTGGATATGGTCCCTATTTTGAAATAACTACACTAGGGGTCCCTGTGGTGTATTTTGTTTCAAGTTGGGTCTCTCTCTAAAAAATAAGTACATTGGAGGTCCCTGAACACTAACAACGTTAAATCAATTTCGTTAACTCAGGGGTATTTTTGTCAATTTTTCTTTTTTATGTCTTTTTCTTATTAATAAATAATAATAATATTTTTATATTTTTAATATATATATATATATATATATATATATATATATATATATTAGACACACAAAGTTCCCCGTCGACAATACCATCGTGTAATCACTAGACGTCTACCACCGCTTATCCAACCTCTCATCTCCGGCGTAGCACCCTCACCACCATCTCCCCTCATTTCTCGAACTCTCCCACAACACGTTGACGCCCCACTATCCTCAACGTCTCTCTTCCACACCAGCAACCTTTGACCAACTCCATAGGCATCTCTTTTTCCAGCAACGTTTCTCCATGTACATAAGGGGGGGGGGGCGTCTTTGTGTTTATATATAATAAATATTATTATTTTTTAGTAAGAAAAAGACAAAAAAAAAGGAAATTTGACAAAATACCCTGAGTTAACGGAATGGGATTTAACAGTGTTGGTGTCACACGGACCTCTAGTGTACTTATTTTTGAAAGAGGAACCCAACTTGAAATGAAATGCAAATCATAGGGACTTTTAGTGTACTTATTTCAAAATAGGGACCATATTCAAATTATGAGCAAACCAAAGGGACCAACGGTGTAATTTACTCTTTACTCATTTAACGGTTTGATTTTACATATAATTTTTATCTAATAGTTAAATATTTTGATATCATTTAACAAACTATTTTCAGAAGATTATGGCTCAAGAATTTCATCATTTTTTTTTGGAAAACTTCAGCTTCCGGACCAACTTATATGTACCAACTAATCCCTCGGACAACCACGAATGGTATGAAGTTGTAGCAGATGAACCTCCATTACCATAAAGGTTGTGGCAGCATCTATATTCGAATCTAAAGATGATGTGATTTCCACAATATCTTTCTAAGCCTTATCAGTACGACACAATCCAAATGGTTAATTTCATAAATGTTTGGTAATGAATACAATGGATCGGCAGAAAATTTTGAACTAAAAAACCAACTAAAAGATTGATTTTTTTTTCTTCAATTAAAAAGTCAACTAAGTTTTTCATTCAAGTTTTATATCAATATTTTCAATTTGAAAATCAATTTTTAAAGTTGTTTATTCTAAAAAACAAGACCAACTTTATTCTGGTTCATATTTTGGAAACAAAATTTAGTTTTTAGTTTATTTATTAGCATCTTCAAACTTAAAAAATGGACCTAGATAGAAATGGTGATTTGCTCCGACCCAGTGGGGAACTCGGTTCACCTGCCCCAATCGGGCAGGGGATTCCCAGCTAAACCAGGTACCGGGTCTCGGACCGAGAATCCCCGTTAGACTAAAACTGGGGATAGGGTCGGGTAACGCACCCCTCGCACCATCGCGTACCCGTTATATATATTAAGTTAATTATTAATATTAGACACTCAATTTCCCAAATTAGGCTTACCAATTTCCAAACTTCCACACAGTACCATAGCGTTCGTCGATGACTTCGATTAAAATCATCTCCCACCACAGTCAACTATTGCCACCAACCCACCACAGTCTGTCGCCTGCCACTTCCCAACACCGTCGTCCTTGTCCACTGACCACTAGGATCATTCTTTGCAGACTTGCAGTTCAAAGGATTTCACACGGTTTGAACAGTTTTGGGTCATTGGTGGTTTTTCTACCCATCTTTCAACGTTTTCTTAAAGTACTTATTGGTATAGATACCAACTTCGAATTGATCCATTTACATAGAATGCATGTTTGCTTAAAGTAGTTGCCCATCTTTTTGTAATGATGTTCTGTTTTGTGGAATCAGTTGTTAAATGAAGCATAGAATACAGGTGGAGATGATGTTTTTCAACAAGTTTTTCAGGTCTGAGATCGTGTCGGGGAACGGGATTGATCATTACAGAACCGGGTATGGGATTATATTCCCTGTACCCACCGGGGATCAAGGTCGGAGGCTATTACCAAAAACCAGGGTTGGGCCCGGGGATTGTATAACCCGCCCCATTGCAATGCCTCGACCTAGAACCAAATTTTTAAAAACTTAAGACCTGTTTAATTTGATGGATTCGGTGAGATTGGAATCCAAACCCACCTTTGATTTAAATAAACTTTCAAATTTGATGGGATTTGAAATTGGATTTCATTTAATTCCAAATACACCAAAATCATTCAACGAAATCTAAATTTTTTAAAAACATTTTTACAAACCAAACGGACCCTCGTAATCGAAAACCGAATTAAAAACGTAAAACCGAATATAACAACTAACAAGTTTGAATTTAATCTTGTTTGTTTTTGCAGTGAATTATCAATCGAAAAGGAAAGATATATTTTAAGGCCCAAAGCAAGCGGAGCCCATGTCATTATCAAAAAAGAGGATCTGGGCCTACAATATTATCGGCCCAATTTCTCTCTTTTTTTTAGAAATGTAAATATAATTGTAATCGCTGTTAAATAATAAACCAAACCAGGTATATGAAATTGTGTACTTTTCAATAGAATAATACGAATATTTAATTTCAAAAATCTAAATAATTAATGATATATTTCAATTTTTATAACATTTTTTACTTACCTTTTTTTTTTATAAATAATAAAAATGGAAGCTTAAAACCATTTAAAACCTTTTACATTTTCTTTTCATACTAGAAGCGTACTCGCGCAATACAGCGAGATACATCACGATTTTAATGTTTCATTTTATTTTTTATTTTTTTGTCGATTTACAGTACGATTTTGGATTGTTTTGAGAAAGTGATAATGTTTTTTTTTTTATAAATTTGTTTAATTTAGGCTTAATAATATAATGTTTTTTATATAAAAAAAATTAAGTATTTTGTTAGAATTCAATAATTATTTTATATATTTTAATGACATCTAAAAAAATAATCAATTACATATTTAATAATATAATTAAAACAAATTTATAGTAACATAATATATTAATTAATAGTGATACATGGAAATGTCTGCGTAAAAGGAAAGTTCTGCACATACCAAATTGGTGGGTGTTAGAAGCCTGCAGTAGTAATATGTATCTTGTACTTTGATACTTGTAAATTAAGATTTTTTAAAATCTTGTATAAAATAATGGTACCTTATACCTGGTAATTTGTATTTAAGAGTTTTTTATCCGTGCTTTATAATATAGTATAGATAAATGGATCAACTTTTGAAAATTTATAGATTTATCATTTATCTTAAAAAAAATGAAATCAAAATTATTTTAAATAGAATTGAATTCTGTTTAAACAAATTATATAAAAATGATATTTTTTTGTTAATTTTATACATATATTGATATTTATTTTTTTAAAACAAATTTTCGAAATTTAAATCACAGATACATTTAAATGAGTATATTTATATAATATTTTTGCTACATTATACAACCATTACAACTTTATTATTACATACCTATAACTTATTATTATATTTGAACTTTACAAAATTAATTCATAATCAACAGATAAATATATAGAAATAAAAAATAAATGTCGAACTTTATTAAGACAATAAAATACTCTAAAAACCTAATAATTAATAGAAAAAACTCTTTTAGGTTTTTTTTTTTTAAATCCTCTTAATGACTCTTAAGCGTGAATCATTCAGATCTTTTTACACACCACCTCTTATTAATTATAACTAAAATAAGACTTCAGACTTTAGACCTCTTAAAAAACAAACGACATCTTACTCTCACAAAAACACACAAATTGATAAAATAAAATCGAGAAAAACAAAATAAAAATTTATTACATTACATTACAACGTACACTTCAAGGGTGCGTTTGGTATACTGGACTAAACATGATAGAACGGAACATAACAAAGATCATTGTTCTACGTTTAGCATGACTTTTATGTGGAACAAACAAAAACAATATGGAACAAAGTGAAACAGACTTGTTTCACCCCCACTCCATGGAAAAAAGGTGGAACATGTGGAACAAGCTTATATTTTACTAATATAACATTAAAATAAAACTTAAATATTTCCTAAAACATCAAATACGCTTCATTATTTATATTTTGTTCATTTTTAAAATTTTATTTATTATAATTTATGCTTTCTAAACTCAATTTACCGTTATCAAAATATTATTTTTATACAGTTTTTATATTTTGATTAATTTATGTAATTTATAAAATATTTAATAATAAAAAAATAATATAGAAAAGGTATACAATAAAATTGGAAACTATATAAACTTTTTTATAAAACATATTTATTTCATTACAATTTAATAAATTACATGACTTAATCAAAAGATATAAAATATACTAGTTGACTGACCAGGCCTTTTGAAGTTCTTTTGTGGACCAAAATTCCACCTTTTGGCGGGTCCTAAAGACTTCCTCTTTCCTTTGCCGCCAGCCTGCACGCTGTTAGCACTCATTATGGTCTTGCTCTTTTTGTCCCGATTTCTCACTTCTTCCTCAATCCTGATGTGTTTTATCAAATCATCCAAAGAGTAGTCTTCAGATTTGTGCATCATACGTTTTTGAAAATCCTTCCATGATGGGGGCAATTTGTCAACAACAGCCCCCACTAGGAAGATCTCAGGAAGAGGAATATTGAGAACTCTCATTTTGTTTTCCAATACTTGAAGTTCATGAATTTGTTCAAGTATTCGCTTGTCATCTACCATTTGAAACCTCAAGTATCGAGACACAAGATATTTATTAGTTCCTTCTTCTTGTGCCTTATACTTGAATTCCAAAGTTGTCCAAAGTTCTCTAGGACAAGTTATCCGGGCATAAAGGTCATAAAGTCTGTCAGATAGGGCACTTTTTATGTACCCACAAGCAAGTGTTTCAGACTCCTTACGGATGAATTTGACTTTTTTCGCCCAACGGGTATAGTTTGACCTGTCAAAGCTATCCAATTTTACCAGTTCTTGTTGCATCAAACGAACGTTGCCGGATTCCATTTTTTTTCGATACAAAACCTTTAAGATTGTTGAATTTTATATTAGTAAAATTCAATTAAAAATAAAGCAACAAGATTTATATATAAAACAACAACTTTAATTATAAAAGTTCAAACTTTATTTATAAAGTTACAAACTTTATATATAAAGTCTAACAATTACCAAATGAAAAATTGATTTAGAATGATTATTATGTGAACCTAATAACAAACCTATCATTCGCGATAGATACGTTAGAAGAAGGGGTAGAAGTCAGACTGTCCACTCTAGTGGACGGAAAAGAAAGACAGAAAAGAAAATTAATGCTAACCTGATTAGATGATCACCCACGAGAAGCACCACAGAAATAGAACTGCACGGTTTTTTTTTTCAGAAACCTGTCCTTAAAGGTTTTGGCGTATCTCTATAATGTTGTGAGATTAATAGTCGCTAAACCCCCAGGATTTGATGCAGTATACTCAAACACTAACAACGATAGTGCTTAGCTGTAACACCCTGAATTTTGGGATTGGGTGAGAAGTTGACCTTTACCCAAAGTTCAAGGGGGCAAAGTGTAACTTGGGTAATATATATACAAAGTTACATCTAGATATTTTGTAAAATATCATATTTGAGTTCTTGAGATCTTTGAAGTCAGAGAGAAAGGAGAGCAGGAGAAGGCAGTGTTGAAGGGTCGATCATTTTGGGGCAAATCGAGGTACGAATCTAGCTTAATGCTTTGATCTAAGTGCTTTTAGCCGCGTAGAATCTCGTTGTGAAGGTTTTGAACCGTTCCATTTTGAGATCTGAGTATTTTCTCATTTGGATCTGGGTTGAATCTGGGTTCTGCATCGCTGTTCTTGATGAACAAGGCGATGGTCGATCGACCGGAGGTTGTTCGACCGGATGGTCGTTCGACCGAATGGTTGATTCGACCGAAGGGTTGATTCGACCGGACTGGTGTTCGACCGAAGGGTTGATTCGACTGGACTGGTGTTCGACCGAAGGGTTGATTCGACCGGATGGTCCTTCGACCGGTGTTGCCTGTTCGACCGGGGTAGTGTTGGACCGGGGAGGTGTTCGACCGGGGTGGTGTTCGACCGGTTGTTGCCTTTGACTGGATTAGGTTCTGTTAAGTTGTTAGCTTCTGTGTCTTTGAGTCCTATTCAAGTAACGAGAGGTTTATCTGTATTTCGACTTACCGATTCTTTCGGTGTTATCATAGGTAGCGCTCGTTAAGAAGAAGGAAACAGAGGTGAGTTCCTACTATCATTTTAAACGGTATACATATCAAAAGTTACCTTTTGATCTCATCTTATTTTTAAACGTAAAATGATGTTTTACCTGTGCGTTTATGCGAAAGAAATATTCAAAGGATCTTCTTTTAAATGATTTTCATTCTTACAGGAAATTGAACTGGGAATAGCATTTTGTTTATAAAAATGTGTTTGTAACCATATGTTTATTTATGGTTGGTCACATACGTTGTTGTGACGAGTCCTTACCATTTCTAGTGGATCCATAGGTTTTGGAGTAGACTGTATTGTTGGGATGTTACATTCCCCAGAATTGTAGCTATGGATCACTTGTTCCTCGGGGGCAACTTGGTACGGTTATGTGAGGCCGGATACTAGCCATGGTTCATAGTGATCCTAGCGAAGGAGTATACCTTGGTTTTGCGCTTGGGGCTTGATCTCACGTTGAAGCACGGACTTTGTGATTCGTATCCGCGGACTCCAATTGGTTTAGCTCGTAACTCGGTTTGTTGGCCTAACTTTGTGTTTCGCCACAATCCTTGGTAAAATGTTTTGCTTCGGTCCTTTTATGGCATGTTTATAACGAAAAGCCCGTTTGTGGCAAGGACCTATTGTGTAAACTTAATGTCTTTGGAAATGATATCTTGATGCAAATGTTTTATCTTTTGAGCTTCATAAACTGTATGTTCTCACCAGGCTTTAAGTCTGACATTTTTTCTCAAATGATATGTGTATCAGGTTTCCATTAGCGGTGGGTTGCCGGGGTTTTTGGAGAGACGAGTTTTGAGTCTCGAGGTTTTTGGGATTGATTAGTATTATTGTTGGGCATTGTTAAGTCCCATTCTTTTGATGAAATCCTTGTATAGGATTGTATAGTCTTAAGGACTAATCCCATTTATGGGAAGTTAATGGAATTGCTTACGTCATATTGTCAGATTTCCAGGTTTTAATTTACTCTGATTTTTCGAGGTGTTACAAGTTGGTATCAGAGCTTTAGTTTAAGCGAACTAGGCATGAATGTAAGATGTCTAGACTTAAACTGCGTATGCTAAGAATTGATCTGCGAGATTTGGGTAGAGCTCCTAAGATGGGTTAGTCTTAGAGTCAACGGAAAGTACGTTTATCAAGCGTTGTAGTAGTGGTGACAAGAATCATTATGTGTTGTATGTTCATAATTTCACTTAGCTAATGTTATTATGAGGATATTGTACGTAAGAGTCCTTGAATTGCTATTAATATGACATTTGGTAATGTGGTAGTACGTTTTCCCTTCGTGTTTTTCTATCTTTTCTTATCTCCTCCACTGCTCTGTGTAGCAGTTCAGAATGGTAGGTACGCGTGGGAGACCGCGTGCTCGTGTTGATGGTCAGGAAGCGACAGCCTCTACAGCGGGTCAGCCGGAAGGAGTTGAGGTTATCGTTCGACCACCCGTTCAACAAGTACTAGGTGGGGGGCCAGAGGTCATTCCGAGAGTAGACCTGGCTTCGTCCCACCCAGTAATCGGGGATGCTAATCCCCAGTCAGAGTTGCTGGCCAGCGTGATGTTGGCGATGAGGGAAGAAATGGCGAAGCAGCAAGAGTTTCTGCTTAAAGCGATGGAGGACCGCGACGTAAACCATCGGAGAAGTGAGACGGTGGTAGAGAATGCCGTAGTAGGTTCTGGTAATGATGGTATAAGGGTCACGGCAGTAGAGCGCAGGAGTTCTGAAGCTCCGGGGAACAGGAAGGGTTGTTCCTATAAGTCCTTTCTGGGCTGCGGACCGCCAGAATTCTTCGGTTCTGACGACCCGGTGGTGTGCGTTAAGTGGATCCGAGCGGTTGAGCAAGCTTTTGGCTCTTCCGAATGTGGTGATGATCAGAGGGTGCGGTTTGGTACCCAATTGCTGAGGGACACTGCACTCATCTGGTGGAATATCATCCAAACCACTCTATCTCCGGAAGTACTGGCTCAGTTGTCGTGGGCCGAGTTCAAGAAGAAGCTGTTAGAGGAGTTTTGCAACGAGGGGACCATGGACCGAATTGAGAAAGAATTCCGGTCTTTGGTGAAGGGGAGCCTGACGGTGAGGGAGTACACCCGTCAGTTTATGGAGAAACTTGGTCTGGTGGGGCACGCTGCCCCAACAGAGAAAGACAAGATGAAAGCTTATCTCAACGGCTTGCCTGCGGACATGCAATCCATGGTCCATAATTTCAAGGCTTCTAACCTCCGAGAGATGGTAGAGGAAGCTCAATTTATGGAAGAGATGTTCGCGAAGGGAAAATCTGAGAAGGCAGTGGTGGTGCCTGAAAAGAGAAAGTGGGAGAACAGTTCAGTACCTCCCAAGCGGACCCGACCTTTTGTCGGAAACCGCAACTTCAGTAGCTATCAGGAAGCTAAGTGGTGCCCGAGGTGTCGAACCAAGCATCACGGTAACTGTTACAACAATTCTCAAGTTTGCTATAAGTGTGGGAAGCCCGGTCACACTGTCAGAGATTGCACGGTCAGTGGAATCGTCTGTTACGAGTGTAAGGCACCGGGGCATGTAAAGAGAGATTGCCCGAAGCTTGTGTCGGGTAGCGCGCCAGCAAGGAAGGAGAACCCTCCGAAGGTTCAGGGCCGAGCTTTTCAGATGACGGCCGAAGAGGCCAGGGCATCCGCTGATGTGGTATCGGGTACTTTTCTTATAAACTCTGTACCTGCTCGTATTTTATTCGATACGGGTGCTAGTTTCTCTTTCGTATCTGAATTGTTCCGTCAGAAAATTTCTATGCCCACTACTAGTCTTGAGGATGCATTAGTGGTAGAAATAGCAGATGGTAGGCAAGTTCTGATCCATGAAGTTCTGAAGCAGTGTGCTCTTAGCATCGAAGGGAGGGAATTCCCGATCGATCTGCTACCAATGTCAATCGGGGGTTTTGACGTTGTAATCGGTATGGATTGGTTGTCAAACAATCAGGCCGAGTTCGTGTGTTCCAAAAAGATGATTCGACTTCCCAACCCCTCTGGTGAGGTAGTGGTCATCTATGGCGAAAAGAGAAAGGGTGATGTGGCAATAATCACCATGGCAAAAGCACGTAAGTGTTTAGTAAAAGGATGTTCGTCCTTCCTAGCCTATGTGATCGATGCCAAGTTAGAGAAGTCCAAGCTGGAAGATGTGAAGATAGTGCAGGAGTATTCAGATGTCTTTCCGGACGACTTGCCCGGGTTGCCGCCCGATCGTCAGGTAGAATTTCGGATTGATCTCATGCCAGGCGCTGCACCGATCGCTAAAGCACCTTATCGTTTAGCGCCATCGGAGATGCAAGAGATGGTAGCACAACTCCAAGAGCTTTTTGAGAAGGGATTCATAAGACCGAGTTCGTCACCTTGGGGAGCTCCGGTCTTATTTGTTAAGAAGAAGGATGGCACAATGAGAATGTGCATCGACTATCGTGAGTTGAACAAAGCTACAGTGAAGAACAGGTATCCGCTTCCGAGAATAGACGACTTGTTCGATCAACTTCAAGGAGCGGGTTGTTTCTCCAAAGTCGACTTACGATCAGGCTATCACCAAGTGAAGGTGAGAGAAGAAGATGTTCCGAAGACGGCATTCAGAACGCGTTACGGCCATTACGAATTCCTTGTAATGCCTTTTGGCCTGACGAACGCACCAGCGGTGTTTATGGACTTGATGAATAGAGTGTGCCGACCATTCCTCGACAAGTCGGTCATTGTATTCATTGACGACATACTCGTGTACTCCAAGAGTGAGACAGAGCACGAGCAGCACTTGCGTGAAGTTCTGGAAGTGTTGAGAAAAGAGAGGTTGTACGCCAAGTTTTCCAAGTGCGACTTTTGGCTTAAAGAAGTACAATTTCTGGGGCACGTAGTCACTCGAGACGGAGTGAAAGTAGATCCCTCCAAGATTGAAGCAATGATGAATTGGGAGCCTCCTAAGAGTCCGTCCGAGATCCGAAGTTTCTTGGGTCTGGCGGGATACTACAGGAGATTCATTCAAGACTTTTCCAAGATCGCTTCTTCCTTGACAGTTCTGACTCGGAAGAATGTGAAGTTTGAATGGACCGAAACCCAAGAGAAGGCGTTCCGGATCCTTCAAAAGAAGTTGTGTGAAGCTCCGATCTTGACGTTACCTGAAGGGTCGGAAGATTTCGTGGTGTACAGCGACGCTTCAAAGATGGGATTGGGTTGCGTGTTGATGCAACGAGGCAAGGTAATCGCTTATGCCTCGAGGCAGCTTAAGATACATGAGCAGAATTATCCAACCCATGATCTGGAGTTAGCAGCGGTGGTGTTCGCTTTGAAGCTTTGGCGGCATTACCTCTACGGCACGAAGTGTACTCTTTACACGGATCACAAGAGCCTGAAGTATGTCTTTGGTCAGAAAGAGCTGAATATGAGGCAAAGGCGGTGGCTCGAGTTGTTGAAAGACTACGACTGTGAATTGCTTTACCATCCCGGTAAGGCGAACGTGGTGGCCGATGCGCTAAGTCGGAAGGACTATAGCGGGAGTATTCAGGCTACCCATTCAAGAATCGAGCTAGTGTCTAGTCTTGTTGAGAAGATCAAGACATCTCAGATGGAAGCATTGTTGAAAGAGAATCTCAAAGAGGAAGTCATGACAAAACAACGTTTACTCTTAACGGAAGATAGCCGTGGGGTAAAACTGCTCAGCGGTCGTGTGTGGGTGCCCAAGGTTGGGGGAAACCGTGAGCTGTTGCTAGAAGATGCACACAAGTCCAAGTATTCCATTCACCCGGGAAGTACGAAGATGTACAGGGACTTGAAGTTGCACTATTGGTGGCCGGTGATGAAGCTTGATGTGGCACGTTACGTTGAGCGTTGTGTGACGTGTTCGCAAGTTAAGGCCGAACATCAGAGACCGTATGGGAGTCTTCAGTCCTTAGAGATTCCCGAGTGGAAATGGGAGCATATCACCATGGACTTCGTGACGAAGTTGCCTAAAACTCTTCGGGGACACGATACCATCTGGGTGATAGTGGATAGATTGACGAAGAGCGCTCACTTTCTGCCTATGCGCGAGACTTTACCGATGGATAAGTTGGCGAAGCTTTATATCGATGAGGTGGTCTCGAGGCATGGAATACCATTGTCGATCGTGTCGGATCGCGACAGTCGGTTCACTTCGAACTTCTGGGATGGATTTCAGAAAGAGCTTGGTACGCGAGTTAAGTTGAGTACGGCTTACCATCCGCAGACCGACGGGCAGAGCGAACGAACAATCCAAACCTTGGAAGACATGTTGAGGTCTTGTGTCATCGATTTCGGGGGTAGTTGGGACTCTCACCTGCCTTTGGTGGAGTTCGCTTACAACAATAGCTACCACTCGAGTATTGGGATGGCACCTTTTGAAGCACTGTATGGGCGAAAGTGTCGGACTCCCGTGTGTTGGCTAGAAGCGGGAGAGAAGCAGTTAGCCGGACCTGAAATCGTGCAAGAGACTGCCGATAAGGTCAAGTGTATTAGAGAGAGGATGAAAGCGGCTCAAGATCGTCAGAAGAGCTATGCCGATAAGAAGAGGCGACCGATGGAATTCCAAGTAGGCGACCGCGTTATGCTTAAGGTATCGCCATGGAAGGGCATCATACGGTTCGGAAAACGTGGGAAGCTGAGTCCTCGTTTCCTCGGACCTTTCAAAGTACTTAAGCGTGTAGGGTTGCAGGCCTACCAGTTGGAACTGCCACCGGAGTTGAGTAGAATACACAACACGTTTCATGTCTGCTACCTCCGGAAGTGTTTGGCGGTAGAAGACAGCGTCATTCCCCTCTCAGAGTTAAGGGTTGACGAAGGTAACCGTTGTGTGGAAGAACCCGACGCCATCTTAGAGAGAAAGACTAAGAAGTTGCGTCATAAGGAAGTCACTTTGGTTAAGGTGCAGTGGAAGCATCACCGAGGAGCAAATGTGACTTGGGAATCCGAGGAGGATATGAAGCGTAGATATCCTCATCTCTTTGTATAGTTGGATTTCGGGGACGAAATCATTCCCAAGTTGGGGAGGATTGTAACACCCTGAATTTTGGGATTGGGTGAGAAGTTGACCTTTACCCAAAGTTCAAGGGGGCAAAGTGTAACTTGGGTAATATATATACAAAGTTACATCTAGATATTTTGTAAAATATCAGATTTGAGTTCTTGAGATCTTTGAAGTCAGAGAGAAAGGAGAGCAGGAGAAGGCAGTGTTGAAGGGTCGATCATTTTGGGGCAAATCGAGGTACGAATCTAGCTTAATGCTTTGATCTAAGTGCTTTTAGCCGCGTAGAATCTCGTTGTGAAGGTTTTGAACCGTTCCATTTTGAGATCTGAGTATTTTCTCATTTGGATCTGGGTTGAATCTGGGTTCTGCATCGCTGTTCTTGATGAACAAGGCGATGGTCGATCGACCGGAGGTTGTTCGACCGGATGGTCGTTCGACCGAATGGTTGATTCGACCGAAGGGTTGATTCGACCGAAGGGTTGATTCGACCGAAGGGTTGATTCGACCGGACTGGTGTTCGACCGAAGGGTTGATTCGACTGGACTGGTGTTCGACCGAAGGGTTGATTCGACCGGATGGTCCTTCGACCGGTGTTGCCTGTTCGACCGGGGTAGTGTTGGACCGGGGAGGTGTTCGACCGGGGTGGTGTTCGACCGGTTGTTGCCTTTGACTGGATTAGGTTCTGTTAAGTTGTTAGCTTCTGTGTCTTTGAGTCCTATTCAAGTAACGAGAGGTTTATCTGTATTTCGACTTACCGATTCTTTCGGAGTTATCATAGGTAGCGCTCGTTAAGAAGAAGGAAACAGAGGTGAGTTCCTACTATCATTTTAAACGGTATACATATCAAAAGTTACCTTTTGATCTCATCTTATTTTTAAACGTAAAATGATGTTTTACCTGTGCGTTTATGCGAAAGAAATATTCAAAGGATCTTCTTTTAAATGATTTTCATTCTTACAGGAAATTGAACTGGGAATAGCATTTTGTTTATAAAAATGTGTTTGTAACCATATGTTTATTTATGGTTGGTCACATACGTTGTTGTGACGAGTCCTTACCATTTCTAGTGGATCCATAGGTTTTGGAGTAGACTGTATTGTTGGGATGTTACATTCCCCAGAATTGTAGCTATGGATCACTTGTTCCTCGGGGGCAACTTGGTACGGTTATGTGAGGCCGGATACTAGCCATGGTTCATAGTGATCCTAGCGAAGGAGTATACCTTGGTTTTGCGCTTGGGGCTTGATCTCACGTTGAAGCACGGACTTTGTGATTCGTATCCGCGGACTCCAATTGGTTTAGCTCGTAACTCGGTTTGTTGGCCTAACTTTGTGTTTCGCCACAATCCTTGGTAAAATGTTTTGCTTCGGTCCTTTTATGGCATGTTTATAACGAAAAGCCCGTTTGTGGCAAGGACCTATTGTGTAAACTTAATGTCTTTGGAAATGATATCTTGATGCAAATGTTTTATCTTTTGAGCTTCATAAACTGTATGTTCTCACCAGGCTTTAAGTCTGACACTTTTTCTCAAATGATATGTGTATCAGGTTTCCATTAGCGGTGGGTTGCCGGGGTTTTTGGAGAGACGAGTTTTGAGTCTCGAGGTTTTTGGGATTGATTAGTATTATTGTTGGGCATTGTTAAGTCCCATTCTTTTGATGAAATCCTTGTATAGGATTGTATAGTCTTAAGGACTAATCCCATTTATGGGAAGTTAATGGAATTGCTTACGTCATATTGTCAGATTTCCAGGTTTTAATTTACTCTGATTTTTCGAGGTGTTACATTAGCTATAACACAAAGTTGAGACAGAAAGTATGGTAGAGATCGTGAGAGAGAGCACAGAAAACTTCGAGATCGAGAGAGAGCAGAGAGCACAATACAGTTTCATTTTTTTCAGTGTGTTAAATCAATAGGAGGATGCCTCTATTTATACTTGAAGTGATCAGATCAAAACCTGATCACTTCCCTGACTTTCGCACCAAGTAAATAGAGATAGAGATTTTCAGCTTATTTAGGTGCACGTTTTTAATAAGATAAAAACCGTAAACTGATATGTAAATAAATAAAAACGAAACTTTATCTGTTGAAACAATTATCTGCTCAAAAATTAATTAACATCAATTAATCGTCTCTATATTTTGATCCATAAAAAGAAACTCGGAGCTCGGGGTGAGGCTCCTCAGCTCCGATGCGAAGTGTGCGTCTCTTAGCGAGACCCGCGGCCTTGGCCACGTGCACATGTGTGTGCGTTGCACTTCTTCGAGACCCCCACCAAGCCTATCATTTTTCTCAAGACCCACTTGAGATGATAGACTTATAAACAACAATTTCTTTTGTGTCTCTACCAATGTGGGATGGAAAATTCCAACCTCACACTCAATTTCCAACATGTGATGGCATTGATGCGGTTTAGGGTCAAACCGTATCGCATATTTAGTTTGAGATTTTTTCGAACCGTAAAAAATCGCACCAGTGAAATATGGTGCGGTATGGTGTGGTTTATATACGGTTTGTATCTAATATTGCATTTCAATTCAATAATTATAAAATCAAAACATCAAAATAAATTCAACAAAGATATGCCTATGTTCCATATAATAAAAAGTTTTAATACGTCTTAAACGTGTAACTAAAAATAGTGTAAAACAAAATAAAGAGTTTCATAATTAATCTAAATACAATACATCTAAAAAGTAAACTTCAAAATAAATTCGACGATGGCATATGATCAAATACAAAAGAAAATAACTCAAGTTGGAATTCTATAACGTAAAACTAAAAGTAAAATGAAAATTTAATAGATAATCAATAATATATTAGTTATTTTTAATTAATTAAAGATAATATATATATATATATATATAATATTTAATAACATATAAAAATATGTAATGTATTACGGTCTGAACCTCAGCTTGATAATTCAAAACTATAAATAACATCGTAAAAGTTCTAAAACATACATTGCGTAGTGGTGCGGTGTTAGCATTTTTAATTGTATTATACATTATCACCCATATGATTTAATCAACAGTTATGATTATAATTTATAAATGATATTATTGTAATAAAGTGGTTCAAAATCCAGGATTCCAAATACTGGCAATTATTGTAAGGACAAAATGAAAATATATATATATATATATATATATATATATATATATATATATATATATATATATTTGTAACCAATTTCAAAGGTAGACGGCTAGATATTATGGATAGAGAGGGCGACATAATAAGGGCTTCTATGTGTATCTATTTAATTTCCCTTCTTTAAATCTTCATGAATTTTAATTTATAATCATATGTGATAATTTTGTAACTGGTTTTAAAGGTGAGCATGTTATGACTATTGACGCAACATAACTTGGTACGGAATAATTCTTAGTAATAATCACATATGATTAGCGACTGCATACATGAATGCATATTACTTATAGTATAATTACAAGTGATCAATATTTGATAATGTTGAATCTTCAAATCCGAAAAATAATCATATGTGTAAGTAATAACCAAATGTGATAATTATGAATAACTAGAAGCGTACTCGCGCAATGCAGCGAGATACATCACGATTTTAATGTTTTTTTTTGTTTTTTTTGTTTTTTATCGATTTACAGTTCGATTTTGGATAGTTTTTAGAGAGTGATAATGTTTTTTTTAATAAATTTGTTTAATTTAGGCTTAATAATATAATGTTTTTTATATAAAAAAAATTAAGTAGTTTGTTAAAATTCATTAATTATCTTATATATTTTAAATTTTTTATATTTAAATTGAGATGTTTATCCTGTTTTGATTATGTTTATCCGAATTCAAATTTCATAATTTTAGGATTTGGGGATTAGAGATAAGGATTTTGGGGGATAAGGATTGAATTTATTAATTAGGATTAAAAACATTTAAAAGTAGTACATATTATTTCATTAGTTGTTTTTTAAGAGATTTTAACTAGATTAACATTAAATAATAGTACATAATGCTTAATGGGTTGTTTTTAAGAGTTTTTTATGTCTCTTTTATAATATAATATAGTATAGATAGTATAGATATAGATTTATTTTATTTTTATCTTATGTATTTTAAATTCTTTAAATTAACATAATTATCCTGTATTTAATTATACAGGGAGTGATTTTAGGGAAGTTGAAGTGATGAGTGATTTTAGGGGAGTTAAATTTGTTAGAGATAAGGATTAAATAGGAACATATTTTAAGTTTTCATTCTTTATTTAAGTTTTAAGTAATTAGCATTAAACAACGGTACATTAAGCTTTAGCAATTGTTTTTAAGAGTTTTTTATCCGTGCTTTATAATATAGTATAGATAAATGACTGATTCTGTAACACCCTTAAAAATAGAGGTCAATTTAAACTTGGATTTAATAGAATAAACGACAACTAAATAAATAACATAACCCAAAATGGGGAAATTGTAAAGCGTTTACAATGAATAAGGATGAATGATAAACAACAACCTACTAATCTAAGCTAGATTATAGACGAGTGTCGTTATCATCATCCAAAGAATACTATCTTCAAGCAACGTCTACTTTCAAAAGCTATCGATCCCAAAAATGCCCAAGGTGGCAATTTGACGCTCCACTCAAGACTTAGGAGCCCCTCTGCTAAGAGAACCTGATATACATATCATTTAAGAAAAAATGTTAGATTTAACGCCTAATGAGTTCAAACAATAGTAATATAATGTTGTAAAACATTGAATCCAAAACATAGCTTAAATAAGATCAAAACACATATTTCGAACCTCTTTTATCCTTGAAAGGACATGAGATTCCATATAATAACGGGGGAGACCCGATTTACCATTGACAGTGACAGAACACAAAAGTAAGTCACATTACAATGTTATAGAGTTTCTATTAAAGTAGCATTGGTCATCGAGTTCAACCACTCACGGTCTGTAGTTCGAATCCTCCAATGAACTAAGAAATACTCATTCACTAGAAATTAAGTGTCACGGTCGCACCGTCATCGAGTTCAACCACCCACAGTCTATAGTTCGAGTCCTCCGGTGATATAGTTCCCGTGTCTAGCCAAGATGTGAGAGTAACTATCCCATTCCATTAAAGAGCCGACTATTATACCTATGGATCCATTATATTAGTCTAACATTTTGGACACTTCTAGATGTATCAAAATGCACTCACCAAAATTAAATGCTTGACCATGTAACCCATCAAACAAATAAATTTCTTAAATTTTACATCATAACAAAATTGGGTCATCACCCATAAATTCCCAAAATTCCTTCAAATAGAAAAAGTCATCATTTATGTATGTGAAAAACCAATGTCTAACATCATAATACCCAACATCTAGGTTTTGACCTAGTTTTCCAAAGATGATCAAAAGAGGATAATATGTGGTAAAACCTTGAGGGAACATAAAATAGCATTTAGACATGTATATAATGTGGAGAAGTTGTAGAATGAACTCACAATACCAAGTCTTTGGCAAAACCAAGAAGCCACTAGATGGCACAAAAGCTTGCCCAATACTTGAGCTCTTTCTCCTTAAGTGCTAGCAACCCTATATGAGAAACTATGGATGATCCTGAGTGTCTTCAACTTGGATTAAATAAGGAGTGAGGTTTGGTAAGTGAAAATCACCCCTAAATGCAGTGAGAAATCGAGACTTGATCTGATTTGTAACATTAATGCTCTCTGCAAACAATTTATACCAGCAAACAGCTCGACCGTGACAGTACCAGGCAACAGTGACATCTGTGACACACAACAATGACCCTGGCAAGTAGGGATGACAATGGGGCGGGTTTCACATTCCCCGACCCCGACCCCGACCCCAGTTTATGGTAAAGGGCCCCGGCCCCGGTCCCGACAGGTATGGGGATCCTAATCCCGTCCCCGGTCAATAAAGTGGTCAATCCCTGTTCAATCCCCGGTTTATTTCAAAAACAAAATCTCCAAATACACATAACACCATTGGGAATTAGCTGAGATGCATCATCAATCTACAGGAAAAGCAAGCAACTTTTTTTGACATTCCTACAGGCACCAATCGTGATGTATTACTAATTATTATTATTTTATCAAAATATATATATATATATATATATATATATATATATATATCGTGTGTATATATATATATAAGAAAATAAAGTAATTCTAAATTTCTAATTATTAATACAATATTTTAAGTGGAATAAAGTATTTCTAAATTTTTAATTATTAATACTATATTATAAGTAATATATATATATATATATATATATATATAATTATATATATACCGGGTACGGGGTGGGTCGGGGAGTATGTTACCCGACCCTGGTACCCGATTGAGCGGGGAATCCCCGACCCCGGTCGGATCAGGTGAACAGGGTTCCCCACCGGGTCGGGGCAAATCACCATCCCTACTGGCAAGGTCGTCGGACACTGTCGCCCAAGATGTACTGAAGGTTCCCTCCTTCTCGTGACTTTGCCACCGACGACAATGACAAATGTCATAGTTGCCCCGCCTGAGCCGTAGCCCGAAAGCTGGGTTTTCTCACCCGAAATGTTTCTCGACACACACAAGGCTTAAAGCATAACATTCTAGACACCACAACCATAAATTATGAATCAACATGAACACGATGCAACTTATATTTATCGAAAATTACGGGTGTTACAAATTATGAGTAAATTGGTCATTTTGTCTATTATGTCTTGTTCAGTTCCGTCTTACCAAACGTTGAACAATTATTTTGTTATGTCATGTTCTATCCTAACCTGTCTGGATACCTCCTACTGTTTTAGTATGGATAAAAACTCAATCCCTGCAACCTAACTCCATTTTTTTTTTGTAAAACTTGTTTAATTGTTTCTTTCATTTTCCCCTTCTATTCACTTATTTTATTCTCTCTGTATATCTCTCAGCAACAATTAGGTGCCGTTTGTTTTTTAAGAGGTCTAAAGTCTGAAATCTTATTTTAGTTATAATTAATAAGAGGTGGTGTGTAAAAAAGTCTGAATGATTCAGACTTAAGAGCCATTAAGAAGTTTTTTTTTAAAAAACAAACAACCCCGTAGATTCAATAATTCTTTTGAGAAAACTACAAGAATAAGTGTGTAGGATAATAATAAATTAATATTGCTTACATTTACATTTTATAACATTGTTTTGAGTTGGTTTGTGACAGTTAGTATGTTTTTTCACGTCTTTTTAGGTGTTCTGTATTCATCAAGATTTCTACATTTTGCAAACATATAGACCTTAAAACAATAAAGGAATTAATCACCTTGATATAGGCTACGAATGAAAACTAATGGCCTCCTGATCCTTACCCAAGAGCAGGGGTAGACTTAGGGGGCGTTTAGTTCGCAAAATGTGATGGAATCTGATGGAATTTGAATGTTGAATTCCTTTGACCAGATTTCATTCCCTTGTTTGGTTCAAGCTTTTAAATGGATGAAATCTTTGAATTCCAATAAATTCCATAGATATAGGATTTGAACATTCCATCATAAAACCCAAGGATTTCAATGAAATGAAATCTCATATTTCTTTCCCGCTACTCGGGCCCTATTTCAAAATCTATTTGACCCCTAACTCCCAATAAAAAGTAGTCCAATCAAATAATAGGAGTAAACTACAAACTTGGATCATGTGTTTGTCAAAAACAACACTTTCCATCTCTGTAGTTTTAAAATTATAAGATAGTCATCGTGGTTTGTAAAAACCTATGGATTTAGTTGTCTCCCTCTAATGGCCGTTAAAAATTTCCGTTAAATGAGGTACATTTTCGTCACTTTATCATATTTTTTTGTTTTTTACCCGATCAAAATCCACAGGGACTAAAATCATAAAAATCAAATCAATTTTGATTGGATAAGAGACCAAAAAAATCGATAAAAGGACCAAAATAACTTTCATTTAATGAAAAATTTCACCACCGTTAAAAAAAGAAACCAAATTCAAATATTTTTGCAAATCACAATGACCATCTTGTAATTTCAAAAATTTTGAAACAAAAAATGTTATTTTCAACAAATCACGTGAACCAACTTTATAGTTTTCTCAATAATTAGTTAATTACATAGTGTTCTTTGACCCAAATAATACAACCCGATGAAAAGTCCAACCCAAAATCTTGCCAATTGAACCAATTTCACGGGTTTCTCACTTTTACCCGCCACCTTTGTCAAAAACGTTTCACGCTCATTGACCTCGACGACATTAAAAAAAAACGATCGTCATCCACCGACCATCCATGGTCGGGGATTGGTAACTGGACCACCGTCAGCGATTGATCGGACGCCATCCGTCGAGCATGAAGCACCATACTCTCTTTTAGTTATATCGAGTGCAGACCATACATTTTTTCTTGTTATGTCGACCTAGGTATTTTTTATTTTTATTTTTATGTTTTTGCTTAAGCATTGATATTATGTTTATTAAATATTAAGGGTGAAAAATTAACAAAACTTGTTTAGTTGTAAATGAAGCGAATTCTTTTGTTAATTGTAAATTGATAGGGATTGTTAATTAACAAACATTGTTTTGTTGTTTGATGCTTAATTAATTCTTAATGGCGGGGTTGATGTCTAATTGTTAGCATTTGAACGTTTTTGATGGTTAATTGTTTAGATGTAATGATATCTAAATTCTAATGACTCACTATGTCTAGTTATGAACTGTCTTTATATTATGTTACTTAAATTCAGGTATGATATATCTAATTACAGATTGAATTTTGACGAATTGTTTTTATATTATGTTACTTAAATTCCGACTCCCATCTCCAAGTTAATGGATCCGCCACTACACGAGAGCATATAATAGAACATGATAACTTGAAGACGGTCTATGACAGATCTCCAAACTTTTTCAGTTTGTGGATCTCGAAAAATAAGCAACTTTAAAGATTCATATTGATTTAAGTTACAGGGGAAAAGTTACGATATCATGAAGTTTCCCGATGTTTATCTATACTATATAATGAAAAAACTAAAACGGTTATTGTACAAACTTTTGTACAATTACATTTACCACTCTTACAATGTTACATTTATCACCCTTACAATTACTTATTTAATTTACTTTATATCCCTTACTTTTTCATTTTACACTATTATCATATTAACACAAATAATCATATATTAACAAAAATGCAATGAAAAAATACGTTCATTTTTCTACAAATTATACCATTATAATCGTCTCGTCAATACCTACAAAACGAGCCCAATATTGAATATTTTTTAATTTAACCGTACTATTAAATATCATGAATATCTATGAAATAATTTGTTTTCTATCCATACGTTTTATTTTATTTCCACCGTTAGCACGTTAAAAATACATAATCGTAAAATACGTTTCATTCTTATTATAAATTATATCATTATAATTTTTTTCGTCAATAATTGTAATATAAACTAATTATTGAATATCTTTATGGGTTTAAGTTTCATAAGTTGTGATTCTTAGGTCATGGTTGATTGTTGATGACATGTATATAAAGAAGTAGCATTAATTGTTTGTTCTTTATTTACATTTCGCTGCATCGTGCGAGTATATGCCTAGTATAACGAGAATGGAATATGCCATAATAATTTATAATCTGAATTACGAATCAAAATTTATGATCCTTTAATTATTATATGATGCTTACACGATTAGATAAGAGAATTAAATAAATGGATAGTTGCATGACATATTTGAAAAATACTCCTGGGAAATAAATATCATGTGAGTTTTGATGAAATGTTGTTAATGGTAGTTGCTTGCAAGCAACATCTACATGGAATAACATAATTTTCTAAAAATAATGGGTATTTTCTAAAGAAATAAAACTTAAATTTGTAAAGTATTTAACACGTTTAAATACGAAACTGGAAAATGACTTGTTAAAGATTAATCCATAATTTAAAAACATCAAGTTATTTAAATGAATTTAACATTGTTTTATTTGGGTTAGGAGTTGTTTTCTGGTTCGTGTGTTGTTTTGTTAGGTTCTGTGGTCTTTCTTTATTGGCTGCTCCGTTCTGTTCCTGCCCCTTGTAGATACTGTTTTGTACTCTTTTTTCTTTTCTTTTAATATATTTGGTTGGCCTTTCAAACACAAAACGAAATTATTATGTATCGACTAAAATTATCATACATGTTAAACGGTTTTTTGTAGTACGAAATTTAATGCATAATATTTATGGGAAAATTTATATCAAAAAGTATGACATGTGATTTTTCCATTTTGATGAATAACTCTATAATGGCATTTCATAGAAAATGTTTATTAATCTATACTATATTATAAAGATGACATAAAAACTCTTAATTACAACTCACTAAGCTTTATGTACTATCATTTAAAGTTATCTACTTAAAATCTCTTAAAAATAACTATTAAAGCCTAATGTACTACCTGTAAATCTTTTAACCCTAATTAATATATTTCATCCTTATCCCCCAAAATCCTTATCTCTAATCCCCAAACCCTTAAATTATGAAATTTAAATTCTGATAAACATAATCAAAACAGGATAAACATCTCAATTTAAATATAAAAAATTTAAAATATATAAGATAATTAATGAATTTTAACAAACTACTTAATTTTTTTTATATAAAAAACATTATATTGTTAAGCCTAAATTAAACAAATTTATATATAAAAAATCATTATCACTCAATAAAACTCATCCAAAATCGTACTGTAAATCAATAAAAAACAAAAAATAAAAATAAACATTAAAATCGTGATGTATTAAGCATTATGTACTATTATTTAATGTTAATCTACTTAAAATCTTTTAAAAAACAATTAATGAAGCAATATGTACTACTTTTAAATGCTTTTAACCCTAATTAAAAAATTTCATCCTTATCCCCCAAAATCCTTAGCTCTAATCCCCAAATCCTAAAATTATGAAATTTGAATTTTGATAAACATAATCAAAACAGGATAAACATTTCAATTTAAATATAAAATTTTTAAAATATATA
This sequence comes from Arctium lappa, assembly GCA_023525745.1. Lineage (NCBI taxonomy): Eukaryota > Viridiplantae > Streptophyta > Magnoliopsida > Asterales > Asteraceae > Arctium > Arctium lappa. The sequence continues at coordinate 9,577,160 of CM042056.1, read as the reverse complement.
AAATAATTAATGAATTTTAACAAACTACTTAATTTTTTTTATATAAAAAACATTATATTGTTAAGCCTAAATTAAACAAATTTATATATAAAAAAATCATTATCACTCAATAAAAACCATCCAAAATCATACTGTAAATCAATAAAAAACAAAAAAATAAAAATAAACATTAAAATCGTGATGTATCTCGCTGCATTGCGCGAGTAAGCTTCTAGTATTATTAAATTGAAAGATCTAAAATATGGTGTATAAGGGCATCTCCAACAGCTTCTTCAAAATAAAGATTTTGGGAATTTTTTTACTCCAATAAATTCTCTAAAATCTTCTCCAAAGTGGAGAAAGTAGGAGATAGATGATGCAAATTTTCAAATATGTATCTCCAAAAATGATTACATATGAGAGAGAAATGAATTTTTATTCACTCTACCAATGAAATTTCTTTAAATAAAATGTTTAGGAGAGAGAAATAATATTTTATGAGTTGTATTGAATATTTTAATAATATAATTAATTGTGTAATCTCCAAAATAGAGAATCTGATGAAGATGAAGCTGATTTTTTTTTGGAGATTTTCATTTTTTATTTCTCCATTGTGGAGAACCTGTTGGAGATGCTCTTACTTCTCCATTTTGAAAAAACTATTGAAGAAAATCACATATATATACATGTATGTATATATACAATCCCTGATTTTTTTACTGGTATATAAGATAGTTTTTGTAATATAAAATAAAATAAAAAATTAATTATAAAATAGTTACTAGTCAATTTTTAGTTATTTTGTATCACAAAATATTGAAGTTATTAAAAAAAAAAAACTATCTATTGTTCATGTATTTGACTATTTGCACATAAGGATTTTACGTCGACTAGAACAGGTAACACATAATACTTTTATTTTAAAGAATATTTCAATTGTCAAACAAATAATAACTTAATAATTAAATTGCCTATAAACAAATAACCCTAAATTCTAAAGAGTCGGGAACAAATTATTATACACACATTAATTTTAAAAAGTTAGCTCAAATTAACATGTTATTATGTAAACATTAATATAAGCAAATTAACAGGCCCGACCTTGGCCCATGGCAAATGTGGCTTAGGCCATGGGCAGCAGGGCCCATAAGGGCATCAAAATTTTATGAAGAGTTTAGCTTAGTAGGCTCCATTTTAGAGGCCCAAAAAAATTACAGTAATGAGATAATCCAATTTGCTTAGCTCTCTCTCGCCTCTCAATGTCCGACCTTATGTCTCAGACTCTCAAACTCTCTCTCGAATCTTCCTCTCAATTTATCAACTCTAGAAGACTAAACTCAATCGAATGACTCTCGCCTATCGGGTATCAGACTCTCACCTCTCGTTAGTCTCTCTCAAATTCTCCATCCATTGGTTGGCGGTTGCCCTAAATCGACTACTGGTGTGGATTTGTGGTTGGTGGAATCTGCCCTAAATCGACTTCTAGAGTCGTATTTGTGGTCTTGTGTCGTGGATTCTGCCCTAAATCGACTACGGGAGTCGTATTTGTGGTCTTGTACATTCTGCCCCAAATCGACTACCACCAGAAGTGTCAAGTCTGGAGACATAGTTACTCTCTTATTGACTTGCTGCCCCTACCCTAAATCGGCCACCACAGGTGTATTCTTTCTATAAGTTACTTTGTTGAATATTTGTTTGCATTGTGTTTGAATTGTTTAGACATGTTTCCTATATCACAACCATCTGGTGTTTCTTGTTAGACCATCACAATGTTTATGAAAATCCGGTTGAAAAATCTTGTGATGAATTTGTTAATAATCCAAATGATATTGCTAGTGATGATACTCATGAGAGTGAAAATATTGATTTTGTTTGTGATGATGAAAACATATGTGGTGCAAACATTGAAAATGTTTGTGATGATGATAACATTGATAATGTTTGTGATGATGAAAACATTGAAAATGCTCGTGAATATAAAGTTTATGTTGTTGATGATATTGTGTGAATGTATTTGATCCAAGAGTTTGGGATGTGTTAAATTAAAAAATGAAAGACTTGTTGAGATAAGGCCTATTAGAGAAACAAAAATCATATTTCCAAAAGATAAAGTAGGTTTTGGTTTATGTCTCCCCATTGTATCAATTTTGTTTTATTTAATAAAGATCCGACGTGCGGAATGATCCGCCTAGTTTGACTAGGTTCCAAACCCGTTTAAATTGGTTTTCGTTTGTGTAATAAAGGGGCATTTTTTTGCCTTTCGCCATGGGCATCCGAAATATCAAGACCGGCCCTGCAAATTAACATGATAAGTTGATAACATCAATATAAACAAAATTACCCTAAACAAACTACCTTAAAGAGTTAGCCCATAATATAATCAAGTTAAACCTAACCATAGATAAATTTCGAGATAAACTAAACACAAATAAATATTAATTAATTGTAACACCCTTAAATTTGAAAATAACAGCTAAATTAAAATTTCAAAATTCCATCAAATAAAAGATAAATCTCCAAATGGAATTATATATTTAACTTTAACAATTATAAATTCCAGTCTCATACAAGGACTAAACTAGAGACGGGTGTTACTTAACCCAAAGACAAGTTGCAAATCCCAAAATATATGTGGAAGACTTCACCAAACTACACACTCCTCGAGTACACAACTAGTATTCTTCTCTTCACAACGTCTCTAGAACTATTTCCAGTCGGAAACTGATGCATATGTCGACAAATAAAAAGGTTAGGCTAACGCCTAGTGAGTTCAAGGGTTCTCATCATTATTATAAAAATCGTTAGACGAAAATAATGCAACTTAAATCATGATCTTTCAAAGTGATTTACTTTGAATATGAAAACAACTCATTTTCCAATAACACACATTTTTAAAGATGAATGTCTCAATGTAAAACATTCTTTCATCAAGTGGTGCAACCCAAAACTCATTCAAAATGTGAATAATGGTAAATGCTCAAATATTGAAATTTGGATAAAACTTTATAAATCAAATGACCGAAATGTGAGTGAACTCAAACCCCCAAAATTGTAACATATGGAGAATACCCCAAACTCAAGCGTCACCGAAAAACAAGGATAAAACTAAATACCGAAAACAACACCTTTCGGTGACGGAGGAGTCTCGATTTCCATGGTTAGTGGCAGAACACAAAAGTAGGCCACTTTCCAAGTTACTGAGCTCACCATACTAGGACCCATGGCCACGAGCTCTCCGACTCGTACTAAGATGTGGATGAGGGCATCCGAGGATCCTAATCATGTTTATTCACTAGGATTACATTTACGGCCCATGGCTAGTACCCGACTCCACATAACCGTACCAAGTTGCCCCCGAAGACCCAATGTCTCAACTAGCTACAAATAGGAATAACTATCCCATAAAAACAGACTCAGAAATTACATCACGGGACCAATGACAGATGTTTGACTCCACGAGCCCACACCATAAGGCCTTCGATGCCCCATGACTAATCCTGGTCCCATCATGAAAGTAACCACCCCTTTTCTTTTAACAAACAAAGACCGATTCATATGCCTATGGATCCACTGCATTACAGCCTATAACATTACATGACTCCAATTGAATGACTAAAAAACTCAAAACATGCAACTATCAAATGGTACGCGTTAAACACAATCATACTCAAAATTCCACAAAAGGGGCTATTAAAACCGGACGAATGTCCCCAAGACTCATTTTAGTTAAAAACCAAGCCGAAACTCCCCAATTTACTTTATCGTACAATAAAAGTCAGTTTAAATAATAAAACACATTTACCTAACGGTTATGCAAACGCAACGACCAAAAATATGATTAACCTAAAACTCATCATTGGTTGAGACAAACTATTTTCCAAATGAATTTACACCATTTATTCTTTCAAAACGTCACATAACACAAGAACAAACATTTCTCCAAACACACACTAAAAGCGCGTTTATACCAAAAGATCTTCATTCATAAGATAAATCATTAAAATACTTATACTTATGATTTATTTATCAAAATGCCCAAAAATCCCAAACATGGGTGTTTTACAAGGTTTATAAAGCTAAACACTTCAAATAATCAAAACCTATTAAATGACTCAAACCTTGATAATTTCATGTAAAATACATAAACACTTTAAAATGGACATTTTGTCATGTACAACGTTTTCACAAATCAACTTGAACTCACCTTGCTAGATTTAGGCTAAATCTAGATTTTCCCCAACTTGAGCTCCTTTGATTAAACTTGGATCCTTAAGCCAAAAACTTTCAAAAACCTAGATCCATGAATTTCCAACCATAAATATCCATATTCAAACATATGGAATCGTTCTCCAAACATTTTACATGAATATTTCATCTTAACCCAAAACTCTAATTTCCATAGATGAAGAAAAGAGACCATTACCTTTGCCATATTTGAATCCATCAACAATACTCTTAAAGATCTCCAAAATAAACCACAACTCCCAAATCTTCAAAATGATGAAAATGGTTGGATGAAACCCTAAAAAGCTTGGTAAAGAAGATAAAGATGAAAGGGTTATAGTGATAATTTCCAAAGCTTGCTAGATGATGAAGAATCCTTTGATTTTAGGAGGAAAAACCCCAAAAATAAGTTAGGGTTCGGTTGAGAGGGTGAGGGGTCGTTTTGGGAGAGAAAATGGGAAGGGATTTTAGGGTTTTGGTGAAAATGGGGAGGGAGGCAGGTTTTATTCTTATAAATACGCACAGTGCTCGCACGGAGAGTCGCACGGGCCTCTGGAGTCACGAGCAAACAGAGTCTTGCGCGGTTCCTAACGCGGCTAAACTCGGGCGGGGAACTGTTGGCATTTATCGCCTTCTCTTCGGCTAGCGATTTCGGGGTGTTACATTAACCCCCAAATCCAAATATTTACAGAAAACAAAAAATAAGTTTACACTAGATATTAAAATAAAATCAATAGCAATTTAAATTTAAATTTAAATTTCGAAGAGTTAGGGTTTGGATACCTAACTAGTCATGCACTACCAAAATTTTTATAGTTTTATCCAACGAAAAATATGAGTGCACCGCTAAATGACTTACAATAATTTACACTCTGAAACATGAAGTTGATGTTGGGTATTAGTCTACCACATTGTCCCACATAGGAAACTTTTGGAAACTTTTGTAAGTTTATGAGTTCAAACTTACATTAGTTAACAAGTTGGAGAAAGGCCATTGGAAGGAATTTTCATTGGGCTCTAGTGAGGAATTACATGATATTTAATGGTCAAAAGATTGGGCCTTAGACTGTGGGGCTCTTGGGCACTTATGACCATTAATTGAGATTTTTTGCTAAAATTAGACAAAAGTGAATGCATGTTCCATGCGACTTTGGTCGCCCCGTACCCGCATTAGTCACTGTTTTGTTGTCGAAGAAACAGAGCCAAATGCGACCTTCATGTGGGTAAACCCGCATGCTACCCACTTTAGGTTATGTTGTTTTTCGTACGACAGTGTACAATGCGACTTCCATGCGAGTAAACCCGCTCCAAACCCGCATTCATCTCTGGAACAGTTTTCTGGAAGTTAATTTCGGTTGGAATGTGAATGTATATAAACCTTCACTTCCCTCCATTTTTTCACACGAAATTCCTACATAATTTCTCTCCATATTCATACATAATTTCATGAAACGTAGTATCGATTCGATGGAATTGGATTGACTTACATCAATCCAATTAGATAGTCGTATCCTCAATACGACGTCCGATTACCAACGCACGATTGGGGGAGAAATTTCTTCTTAGGACACTGCGTGATTGCAGGATTCTATCTCTCGGTTTATACAAAGGATTCGATTTCATCGTTAAGGTTCCAATTTTGTTCCTTAACTTTGGTTCAATTTTGTTGAAATTTCTTATTTTAGTATTGTTTTTGTTAATATCGTTGGATTGGTCCTAACAGTTAATGGTTTCACCGGAACCCACCGACCATGGTGTAGGCCCCCTGTATATGTAATAACCGGGTTAAAAGTTTAAATCTCAAAGTTTGGGGGTGAAGTGTGGTCAAAACTTTTGTTTGGAGGGGGCGAAGTAAAAATATTTAGTATAATGGGATGTCTTAGGGTTTTGTGTAATATCTTTGTGGGCGGCTGATTTTGAGAAAGAGAGAGAGACTCTTGGAGCCTTGGAGAAAGAGACCGAAGAAGAGAAGGGTGCAAGGAATTCCAGTTTTTTTTTTGAATCAGTGCATTGAAGGTAAGCTCCCTTGTCATTCAAACTCTCCAAGTCATTATTGGATTTATCTTAATAGTCGAATTTGGGTGTGGATTGGGACTGAGTTCTTAGTTTTCTAGGTTTGTAATGGAGCAAGAAATCGATGCAAGTTATTCCGGTGGTTAAGGAAATTTTGGTAAAATTAAATTTATTATTCATTATTGAATCTGGATTAACTTGCAATTGATTTCAAGTTCGGGTGAGAACTGCAATCTTGAACATTTAAATTTCTGGGTTTATTCGTTCGATTGATTTAATCCCGGTCGGCAGCCATCCCGGTCGCCAGATAAGTAGTCCGGTCGTCTAAGGAATCTTGGGTACCGGTCGAGTTGGAGGTACCGGTCGCTTTAGTTCCGGTCAATGATAGTCCCCAGTCGAAAGGGGGAGTGTTGCTACCGGTCGATGTGGTGGAAGACCCCGATCTTCATGATACCGGTCGACTTGGTCGCATACCGGTCGATGAGTTGGGATAACTCCGATCTTCTTGTTACCGGTCGACATGGAAGGTGTACCGGTCGGCCTATTCAGCCCCGGTCCACGGGAAAAGTTTGTGGGCCGAAGCCCAGGCCCACGTGGTAATAGCTTAGGATGTTAGCAAGTTTGTAGGCTTTTGTTTATAAGCGACCCATTATATTTGGGATTCGATTAATTTAAGTGGTAAGTCTCGGTTGTGCATTAATGAGTTAAATTACTTAGAGATTAAGTGTGGATGGGGTGTCGTTGGCAAAGTCAACCTTATTAAATTAGAAAGTCGAAAGAGTTCACCAACCAGTATTTTCTTGATAGGTTTCAGTTCGACTTCTAAAAGTAGATGAAGAGCTTTGAGATAAGGAATGGCAGGTGAGTTTTTCTAAACTAAACCTTTGATGATGAAAACATGTGAAGTTTATTTTTAAACTTGGATTTATTTATGATGACATGATCTTACTAAATTGTTCAAGTGTGTTATAAATTGTTGTTGTTTAAATATATGCATACATTATTTGCGGGTTACGTGACCTAAGTCGGGGAGTGTGGCTTGCCTACTCGTGCCGGGGAGTGTGGCCCGTTTATGTCGTTGGGGGCGTGTCCCAACATTAAGGCAGCGCGAGTTAGACACATCGTCTTTGACGGTCGTGTGGTCCGTAGCGTGTTTTATTCATGTGCCGTTATTAATTGTTATTTCTAATTCTGGAAAGTATATTTTGTTGCTTAACTGTTAGCGGGAACTCACTAGACCTATGGTCTAACCCTCGCTATTTCAAAATTAAAAATCTTTTCAGGCCGTCGTGTTTTAGTCAAAGCAGCTAAGGGCAAGGAGAAGGTCTAGCGGGCGGATAGAAGACCAGCATTTAATATTTTTTTTATCTCAGTTGTGTATAGGTTGTTTACAACAAACCTTAATTTTCTATTGTAAGTTTGGGACCGTTTCGGTTTGGACTAATATTAAATGTTGGTATTTTAATATTAAGAATTAATATGTTTGATTATTCTGGTTGGGTTGTTACAGTTGGTATCAAAGCCATAGTTTAAGGGATTTAGGTGACCGGATGGGCCTAAACTTAAACTGTGGAGTAGATGGACACAGCTGAGATTTAGGAAGCCTTTAAGAAAGACCTTGATCAATGTGAGGTGTGATAACAATAGTGAGTACTCTCATGTAAGGTAAATTCAGAATCGCATCTGGCCAATGCCATTATGAATTTACAGGTGCATGGGCATACTCAATTATTATTGTTAGGTGTGGTTCAGGGTAGAGAGTTCTATCCATATATTGATAATTTTAGTCTAACGTGTGGTGGAAGTTCGTTTTTGAAGTAAAGTTATGTCGTTAGGATACACATCGTGCGGGATGTAGGAATTTCGTTGAGAAAGAACCTCCTGAGTCCATAAGAAAGAGGATGATGATAGGAGGTGAGCTTGTCGCTCCAAGGGAGTCTTCGGTTGGTAAAGGGGTATGTCGTTTAGTGAGAAGCATGAGAGTGTTAATCCAAGAATCGAATGATCGATTTAAGGCTTCTAAAGCTGTAGTTAATTGAAGGGTGGTTGAGAGACGATATCAGTGTTGACTGATAATATGTAGTAAGGATCAGATGGGAATGAGTTACCGTTTGGGTTGTGAGTCAATAGTCACGGTGATGACTAGTTTTGGGCTTTCAAGGCTGTTAGAGGTCGATGGTGCCGTAGGTTGTGGCACAGTTGAGAACCCTGACTGGTTGGTTGGAAGCGAGGAGTCTGGGATAAATTATATTGAATGTAAAAAGTTGATCTTATGGGAGTAAATAGCCTTCAATGTCATTGAGTCTCCTGCATTGTGTCAAATAAATTGATGAAGTTTTTTTATATCTTTCACATCAGACGTTTTGGCAAGTGTGTCTTACGAAGTAGTTGTTTCAAAAACGTGTCGACACATGCGAATATGTGTTTGAATCGAAAAGACAAGTTTTGGACTTTGGGTGATAAATTTTGAAAATAATTATATAATTCTTTACAAATGAGTCGATCTTTGGATAAGAAAATCAAAACATCATTTGATCGCATGAATTTATAAGGGAGTTGGGTATAAATGTAACATCCGTAAATTTATAAGGTGAGTATTTGTTTCCTTAAATACGTTAATTGCACCTATTTGAAAATATGAGCCTTTATATGCATTTAATGATGGTTACTATGTTGTAATGTTGAGTAAATTGATTTACCATTCTTTAATCGTTCAAACCTCGCGCTCGTTATCGAAATTGGTCAAGTTTCGAGATGTTGGGGGTTTGGTGCGACAGTGACTCGCGATTGTGACACTGTCACTCTCGCGGTGTCACTCTCGCAGTGGATGTACCGCGGGGGTTTCGGTTGGCGCGACTATGACACGCGATTGTGACATGGTCACTATCGCGGTGTCAAGGTCGCGGGAGATGTACCGAGGGTGGGGGTCTCCGTGCGATTGTGACACGCGACAGTGACCATGTCACTGTCGCCGGGCAATGTCGCGAGCGGGTGCAGGGGGATTAAATGAACCCTTGGCCAAAAATACCCCATTTTTATCACTTTTCACTTTGAGAAAACGGAAGAACTCTCATTTTGGGCGATTTTGAGCATTCCAAACACACACACACATTCATTGCTAGGGTTTGGGGTGGTTGGGGTGATTCTTGGTTCATCAAGTCTCATCCAAGTATATTTATTGAAGATCCTCATCAAAGTCATTCCCCTCCACTTCAAGTCTCATCTTCTCCAGCTTCTAGGGTTTGACACTTTTCTAGGTTTTGGTCCAAAAACCTAGATTGTGAGTTTACTAACCTTTGTTAAAACTAGATACACATCATATTCTTCTAGTTGTTGTTATTTATATCTATATGTTCAAGTATGTGGGATTTGATTATGAAGAAAAGGTGGGGATGTGATTTTGTGAGAAATGCCATGTTTTACTTTATTGATCGGGTATTTGGTATTGACTCCATGAATGTACATATTGGATATCTTGGCATGATTTTGGGATGTATGTATTATAGTAGATGATAAATTCTACTTGGAATGCCTTTTTGGTGATTAAATGTCTAAACATTGATTATGTTGGTATTTGGGTATCATAATGGATTTATGCGTTAGGATGGTAACATTGTACCCTTGGTTGGTATCGAAATGTGTTGGTCGAAATATACCTCAAGACCTCCTATAAATTATGTTGGATGAACCAAGTCAGTAGACACTAGGAGGATGTAGTCTTGGGTGCCACTGTGATGGTATGTGCCTAGACCTCCGCCATTCGAGGAATTTTCTTTAGTATAGTCCTCGGGTGTGCCGGGCCTTTCGGATGTCTCTTGGTAGATGGCATCAAGGTATATCGACTCTTTGGGTGGAACTTGATTGGTGCTATGGGTCTCCCCTATTGACTCCACATATATTGAACTCTGGTTAACTGTTGATAAGAATTGTAACTGATCATGCATGTTTATTATTGTTCAACTCACTAGGCTTTTTGGCCTAACACTTGTTTGGTGTCGATGTGTATCTCAGGTTCTAGCGGTGCCGTTTCTAAGCAGGGTTAGATGCTTTGGGTGAGAGCTTGGGGATTTTTGCACTTGGACGCTTACTTCTTTTGGAAAAGAACCGTTGGGCTTATAGATGACAACCCTTTTGTAATCTCTTTTCTAGATGTAGAAATTAGATTAGTTGGTTGTTATTTTATTGTCCGTTTAAATTACAAATTGTGATTAAACAGGTTATTTATATATTCCCCATTTTTGGGAGACTCTTGCTATGGAAATTCTAGTATACCTCATGTCCGTTTTTCGGATTTTTGTTATCCCTATTTTTAGGGTGTTACAATAAACATGTGTTGTCATATCAACAAAGGTGAGAGTCGTTGACACGCTCAGTGTAAGCACTTTCTGGGGTATTTTTATAAATTGTGTGTAGAGTTCATCGGAAACGTTTTCATTTGTGCCAACCCCGACAATGGGGTATGGTGAGGAGAAATTGTTGTGGCGTTGAGGTAAAACGATTCTTGAGACCGTTGTACGTGGCTAAGTCAGTGTCGTGTCGTGTGCACGTGAGTTTGTTTTCTAATGTAGGTAATTTCTAAATTTTCAACCGTGTCAAAAGTTTAATTGTTTGTGCGTCATGCATGAAGGCTATGAACTCTCTAGGTCATGAGGAAGGTTGAAAATAAGAATGATGAAGTTTTAAGAGTGGAAGTGTGTCGCTCGATCAGGGAGTGGTAAATGTGTGATATTGGTATTCTTCTAAGTAAAGGGGTGAATGGCGGAGGTGGTTAGTGGAGGTTTTGACCTATGATGTTAAGGATGATGGTACTATAATGGTTCACCGTTGGTTTCATGTGGATGTCGGTAAACGGTTGTGTCTGGAGTGGAGTTTGGAGTCGTAAAAATATTTTGGCAATTAGCTGCTGCAGTGGAAGATGAAGGTTTCACTGGAGATCCATGTAGGGTGGTAACAGAGTGGAAGTACATCAATGTCAATCGTTGCTGTGGAAATCAGAAACCATTTGTGGTAATGCCGGAGCGCGGAGAATGAAGTAGTAGTTACAGATAGTTTCGAGGAGTTTTGTGATGAAGCAAAGAGTTATTCAGAAAAGGTGTGTACCTAGTGTGATGTTGGACAACTTTGTGTGGATAATTTAAAAATGGAAAATCACTACTTCAGTAAAGTGGTTCTTTATCAACGAAGTTTTTATGGTTATGTGGGAGTGACGTTTTTTTTATAGCACGACTGGAATGGGTTGCGCTTTGTGCATTTAAGACTTCGAGGTAGTACGTTTAATTATTCAAGCTACTGGAGTTTGATTCCAGCAGGTCGCGATGAGCTGGCAGGGAGCGATATCTAGTTGAGTGGTTTTGAAAATCATAGTTTTGTGATTTAGCCAGATTTGAGAAAGACAAGGCCGTAAAATGCCTTGAGGTTCGATTTCAGTATTATGTCCAGTGAGAAGAGAGCGGTATTTGTAGGTGTACCAAGTGGTCGTAGAGACTTGCAGTTGTTCTGGGAGGAGGTAGTAGAGTGTTGGTAGTAACCAGTAGTCGATGACGTCTTTATGACACAGCTGGGAGTGCAAATCCTTAAAGTGGTAAGGAGTTTCCTTAAGGATATGTAGAAGGCGGGTGTTATCGTCTGAGGATGAATGTCTTCGTCCAAAGATCTAGGGGGAATGAGTTGTAAGATTGTGGTTAGGATGCTAAGTTGAAATTAATGTTGTCAAATGATGGGTGGTGGTTATCTAAGAGATGAGATATATATTCAGGTTTACAGCAGGTTTTGGGTGGGATTATTTTATATCCCTAAAATGAATGTTGAGAGTGTCGAACTGTTTAATTCTGGAAGTTGTGCAGTAGATAGGAAATTCGCGGGCATGATGAATTATGCTTGAGGGTGAAGGGATTATAGCAGATTGGGCAATCTTGTTTGGCAAGAGAGAGTGGTGCGGCGTTTCGAATAGTGGGTAACGTTTTGAAGAGTTGGGTTGATAATCTTGCGTGAGAATTGTGTATAGTCGGTGGAGCTAGCAAGTAGTGTTTTTGTGCTTCGATGTATTTGGGATTCATCGAGGAATAAGTCAGCAATGTTGGGAGAGCGGTGTTTCTTGCAACGAGAAGAAAGTGAATATATCATGTCAGAAAGATGGGAAATATGAGAGTAAGAGGTTGGCAAGTGACACAAAACGTAGAGGTATGTTTTAGATTCCGTTGACAACAAAGGTATAAATCCCTAGCGTGGGTATGAGAAAGGGAGCATGACGTTGGTGCGGTGCGTGTATGATTAATCAAAGTCGTGCAGCTGACTAAAAGTTCACGTTACTAATTAGTGAGTTGGTCGTTAGAAGTGGGTTTGAAACCCTCAAGGAGGAAGGTAGAGGTGTTGGAATATAGTGCTGGGAGCAAAGAGCCATAGTGTCAGTATTGACAATGCGTGAAAAGGGGATTCCAAGTGAGTCCGTTATTCCGTGTTAATCCCTTTGAAAAAGTTTGTATGAACTTGGTCTTTCTGAATCGAGCGGGTGAAGATGGGTTTTATTGCGTAATTGGTCGGGTGTTTGTGGATGCAATGAGAAATGGAAGTATGTGTCGCATTAATCGGGCAGTTAGAACCGATGGATTACGAAGGTTTTGGATTGTGGAGGTTTCTACCAATATGTGAAAAGTAGAAGAGTTGATGTTGGGGCGTTAAATATTCAGGGTATAAGAATTGGATAAAGCCGAGGAGCTGAGATCAGTGTGGTTCAAAAAAGGAAAGTGTGTTTGCGTTTGACTTATGGTGTGCTAAGAGGGGTTGCTTGCAAGGGCAAGTTACATGATGAAAAAACTCGTGTCTGTGAGTTGTGGGTGATGTCTATAGTTGACGACGTGTTATGTTAGAGGGTTGGGTGAGTATTTGGTCGGTGATGCATGTTGTCGTGGTGTAACTTCGACAAGGAAGTTGATGTAATCGAGGGGTAAATCTGATGGTTACGTACGACCATGTAATGATCAGAATGGTTTGGATAATCGAATAGTACTATTTTGGTCAAATTGAGAATTATGAGTCATTAGTCCCAAGCGGTGACAAATGGAAGTTACCAGTCTCGCATTGGAAGGGTGTGAACCGATTCAGAAAGAAATGGAAGTTAAGACCTAGACTTGTCGGGCCGTTGCGATCCCGAAGCGTGTTGGAGAGGTAGCTTATAAATTTGAATCTACCGGCAGACTTGCGGGGAGTTCACCCTGTTTTCCATGTATCCAACCTGAAAAAGGTGCTTAGCGTAAAGTGACGTTGTGATACCGTTAAAAGATGTCCAAATAGATGAAAGGATAAGCTTTGTAGAGGAACCAATAGCGATTTTTGGATCGTAAAGTGAAAAAAATTAAGGAATAAGGAAATTTCCTTGGTAAAGGTTCAGTGGCAATTCCACAAAGGACAATAAGCGACTTGGGAGTTAGAGTCGGTTATGAAGAGTCAATATCCCAGTTTATTTTAATAAAGGAATTCCGGGGACGAAAATCTTTTGAGAGGGGGGGGGGGGATATTGTAATAACCGGGTTAAAAGTTTAAATCTCAAAGTTTGGGGTGGAGTGTGATCAAAACTTTTGTTTGGAGGGGGCGAAGTAAAAATATTTAGTATAATGGGATGTCTTAGGGTTTTGTGTAATATCTTTGTGGGTGGCTGATTTTGAGAAAGAGAGAGAGACTCTTGGAGCCTTGGAGAAAGAGACCGAAGAAGAGAAGGGTGCAAGGAATTCCAGTTTCTTTTGAATCAGTGCATTGAAGGTAAGCTCCCTTGTCATTCAAACTCTCCAAGTCATTATTGGATTTATCTTAATAGTCGAATTTGGGTGTGGATTGGGACTGAGTTCTTAGTTTTCTAGGTTTGTAATGGAGCAAGAAATCGATGCAAGTTATTCCGGTGGTTAAGGAAATTTTGGTAAAATTAAATTTATTATTCATTATTGAATCTGGATTAACTTGCAATTGATTTCAAGTTCGGGTGAGAACTGCAATCTTGAACATTTAAATCTCTGGGTTTATTCGTTCGATTGATTTAATCCAGGTCGGCAGCCATCCCTGTCGCCAGATAAGTAGTCCGATCATCTAAGGAATCGTGGGTACCGGTCGAGTTGGAGGTACCGGTCGCTTTAGTTCCGGTCAATGGTAGTCCCCAGTCGAAAGGGGGAGTGTTGTTACCGGTCGATGTGGTAGAAGACCCCGGTCTTCATGATACCGGTCGACTTGGTCGCATACCGGTCGATGAGTTAGGATGACTCCGGTCTTCTTGTTACCGGTCGACATGGAAGGTGTACCGGTCGGCCTATTCGGCCCCGATCCATGGGAAAAGTTTGTGGGCCGAAGCCCAGGCCCACGTGGTAATAGCTTAGGATGTTAGCAAGTTTGTAGGCTTTTGTTTATAAGCGGCCCATTATATTTGGGATTCGATTAATTTAAGTGGTAAGTCTCGGTTGTGCATTAATGAGTTAAATTACTTAGAGATTAAGTGTGGATGGGGTGTCGTTGGCAAAGTCAACTTTATTAAATTAGAAAGTCGAAAGAGTTCACCAACCAGTATTTTCTTGATAGGTTTCAGTTCGACTTCTAAAAGTAGACGAAGAGCTTTGAGATAAGGAACGGCAGGTGAGTTTTCTAAACTAAACCTTTGATGATGAAAGCATGTGAAGTTTATTTTTAAACATGGATTTATTTATGATGACATGATCTTACTAAATTGTTCAAGTGTGTTATAAATTGTTGTTGTTTAAATGTATGCATACATTATTTGTGGGTTACGTGACCTAAGTCGGAGAGTGTGGCCCGCCTACTCGTGCCGGGGCGTGTGGCCCGTTTATGTCGTTGGGGGCGTGTCCCAACATTAAGGCAGCGTAAGTTAGACACATCGTCTTTGACGGTCGTGTGGTCCGTAGCGTGTTTTATTCATGTGCCGTTATTAATTGTTATTTCTAATTCTGGAAAGTATATTTTGTTGCTTAACTGTTAGCGGGAACTCACTAGACCTATGGTCTAACCCTCGCTATTTCAAAATTAAAAATCTTTTCAGGCCGTCGTGTTTTAATCAAAGCAGCTAAGGGCAAAGAGAAGGTCTAGCGGGCGGATAGAAGACCAACATTTAGTTATTTTTTTTTTTTATCTCAGTTGTGTATAGGTTGTTTACAGTAAACCTTAATTTTCTAATGTAAGTTTGGGACCGTTTCGGCTTGAAATAATATTAAATGTTGGTATTTTAATATTAATAATTAATCTGTTTGATTATTCTGGTTGGGTTGTTACAGTATATACACGTATGTGCGGATATTTATGAGCAATGTAATCAAAAATATTTTCAAAACTTTCTTTATGTAATATATAGTTAAAATTAATATAATCATAAGTGCAACAAAATCTTGTTGATATGACGCCAAAAATGTTTACTTGTCATAATATACCTATTTTAAAAGACGAAGTAATTATATGTCATATGTAAAAGCGTTGTATTAAATTAATATAATGTTTTTTTGGATGTCTACTGTCTATTAACAAGTTGCTTCTGATGCTTTGAAATAAAACATTTCATTAATTTATTATACGCTATTATTTAAAAAGTCGTCTTATAAAAACAAACGATATATAAAAAGATGTGTTCAAAGGACACTCTCAAGAATGTTTTAAAAAAAGGTCATACGATTCATTATTTTTAAAAAGTATCGTAAAATTTTCGTCAAAACTCCCAAAAACTTTCTATAAATTTATTACAACATTTTTATATAAGACATATATTTATTTGTTTTTATAAATTAAGTCTTTTAGAACAATTTATTAATATACTTACATATTTTTGTCGTTCTATAAATTAGATTTTTATGCAACATTTTTTTATCACTTTATAAGGGACACAAATCAATATTAAAACAGTAATCACAATTTATTTATTTAAATATATTCATACTAATTAATATTATTTTGTTCCACTCTAGTAGTTGTTAATTAAAAAAAAGTTAATTCATGTACATGAATTTTAAAATTACAAATATTTTATTTAGAGTCAGAATATAAATATAAATATAAATTAAATATGCATGCATCAACACATGTAAAACATTAATAATGAGAAACTTGAAAAAATGAAAGAAAATAAAATATGTATTATAATAAATTATTTCAAAAACCTAATAGAAAGAACAGTAATATTAAAAGGTAAGCGAAATTTTATTAAAATTATATATATAATTATATTAAAAGGGACGGGTTCAAATGAAAACTCATCTTTCATTGTGCACATTAGGACAAATTGTAACCATTGATCAAAACTTAGAAAACTAATCAATGGTTAACACATAATAAGGTTAATTGGGAAGTGATTAAGGACAAAATTGTAATTTTGAATCAACGTCTACCTTCTCTGACTTTTTATTTTTATTTTTAATTAAAAAAATTTACCCCCTTAAACTTAAAATAATTTATCTTAAAAATTACTAATATTTGAATCAAACAAATTATATAAAAAAAACGAGAATTTCGTGCTCTTCGATATGACATCCATCTCGATATAGGATTTTTTTTCTTTTTCGTTTTAACCGTTTTTTACGTGAAATTCTATATACATGTTATATTCATTATGAATATGTATGCACATCTTCGGGTGTCCACATTCAGTATGAATAACAAAGGTGAATGTTCATTCACTATTCATGATGAATAATACATTATTCAGGATGAATAATACAATATTCAGGATGAATAATACACGAATCCATGATTCATATTTTATTTATCATAAATCGTGTATTATTTATCATAGTGTACTATCATGTATTTTCGATCTTTACAAAGTGTATCACAGTGTGCATCACTTATTTTCGATGTTTTTTCAATCTTTACAAAGTGTATCATGGTGTGCTATTACGTATTTTTTTATGTTTTTTCGATGTTTACAAAAGGGTGCATAGTGTGTTATCATATATTTTTGATGTATTTTCGATCTTTACACAGTGTATCACAGTGTGCATCATGTATTTTCGATATTTATAAAGTGTATCACAATGGACATCATGTATTCACCGGAATAATATTTGCTGGAGAGAGGAGAGAGAAGAGAAGAGAGAGGAGATCTAAAAAATATCTAAATTCCTTTAATTAAAATTACCAAAATTATTGATTTCCTAATTTATCTTATGATTTGTTGTTAAGATTAGATCTCACGGTTACCACAGATAACTGAGTTCTCCCTTTAATGACCCCCTATGAAGGATTGTATGAAATATAAGTTAAAGTCTATATAAGGAGAGATATGAACTATTGATCATTTTTTAAATTACCGTTGATTTAATGGTTTAAATTAAGTCCCATAATAACCCATAAATTAACTTAAAAGGGAATTTTTAGTTGCTCTTCAATTAAGATTAATCCAAACGTGGAGGTCACTTCTTACCATTTTTACAATAACAACTATTCTTATTGGAACCAACTCTCTCTCTTTCTTTCTTTATGTATGTATGTGTGTGTAGGGCCCTTCATTAGAAAATCTATAAAATTGTGATAACTGAATGTGATATTTCATGTGACTTTTTTTTTTTTTTTTTTTATCTATGGCATGAATTAATTATCCTGATTAACCGTATATGTATCAAACAAACACATTTTCAGACAAATATGTTAATCAATATATTAAATTTTAACCTTAGATGGAAAAATCATGTAGCACCCCTAAAATAGGAGTAAATTTAAACCGTAAAGTCGATACAGAAAATACCTGAGTAAATTGAAAACACTCAAGATGAGGAGATTGTAAAGCGTTACAATCCAAAGGACTAAATGATAATTAACAATCTACTAACCAAAACTAGACTAAACTCAGATTACGGACGAAGGTCACTACCATCACCAAAAATATCATGTCAAGATATAACACCAAAACCATAAAAGTTATCATTCCCAAAAAGTGCCTCTATTGGCACCCAATGACTCCCCTCAAGCCTTCAGAATCCCACTGCTAAGAGATACATGTAATATTAAGAAAAAGTATTAGGATTACACCTAATGAGTTCAAACGATTATAGAATAAAGTTATAAAACATGAAAATCGGAATCATAGCTGTATACAAGACAATTTAACCATGAAACTCATTCTTGCCCTTGGAAGAGCACAAAAGCATATTATGATGATTTTTTTTCGGGGGGAGGGGGTGATTTACCATTGATAATAATGGAACACAAAAATAAACCACATATCCATGTTATGTAAGCATCACTTACGGATTAACATTCATTGAGATCAAGCACTCGAAGTTTATAGTTTAATGAGTTAACAAGCCCAATTACTTCAAGTCTATTGCTTGTGGAGTCACATAGTTCAACCACACTAGGTCTATACCTTGAGATCTCCAAAATTTAAGTTAAACTTGTTCACTTTAAAATTACATTATATTAGTCAATGCCCGATGCCCAACTCCAGGAGTCCACACTTTATTGCCTATGAAGACCCAACGCCTATTTTAAGTTACAAATAAGGAATATTGTCTCATACACATCAATAAACCGACTTCTATGCCTATGAATCTTTTACATTCTAGTCTAAAGTATTTAATCATCTAGATACGTTAAATCATGTCTAACACATAAACATTTATATATAAGTAACCATCAAGTGAGTAAAATCCACATTTTATCAACAAAATCAAACATATGACCATTATAAATTTGGGTTCTAAAATTCATCAAAATCTTGAAATAATTATTTCTCATGTATATAAAATCATTCTTCATACTTGTTTTTATCAAAAGACATCAAGTCCCCAAAATCCTAAATTTGACCTAGTTGGCTTAAAATCACCCAAATGAGAAATACATGAAGAGAAAGCTTTGATGAACTAAAATACAACATTTTAACATGTATATAGTTTTATAAAAGAGTAGTTAGAACTTACAATACAAGAAAATCCCAAAAATGGAGATGAACACTTGGATTCGTGAGTTATAGCCTTGAATCTCTAGCTTAGATGTTAAACCCCTTTGAAAAGGTTGGAGAAGTGCCTTAAATATGTAACAACTTAAACTTTAATTACATCAAAATATAAAATTTTCAGCCCAAAAATGGCCCCAAGCCTACAATTCAAAAGAATAAGGTTTGCAACTACCACCTATTACACAACTGAGTCAAAAAAAAACTATTACAAGGAGTCTTCTAGCTCCTGGAAATAGCTCAGATCTTCTCCTTACCCTTATCGGTACCTGCTACCTTGCGATAACCTGAAACATGATTATAGTTTTGAAAGAGCGAGGGTTAGACCGATGGTCTAGTGAGTCCCCTCCAAGCGCTACTACAACAGTTCAAATATTATTTAAAACATTTAAACAAAGCCTTACGCCTCACGAGCGTAACTCACACTACTGACCAACACTGTCGTCAAAGACGGTATGTCTGTCTCATACTGCCTTATTTTGGGGATACACCCCAATGACATAAACGGGCCACACTCCCCGGTACGATCAGGCGGGCCACACTCCCCGACTTAGGTCAAAACTTCCGAATTAAATGTATGCATACATCTAATCATCAACAATATATAAAACGAGTTTATATAAACATAGCATGAACATGCCAATATAATTAAATCAACCTTTTCAATAAACCTTCACATTTATCAAATAACTTTTGTAATCGTAAACGGATTTAGTTTGAAAGACTCGCCTCAGATCCTTCTCGCTTAAAGCCCGCTTTCTAACGATTAACACCACCTACGACAACACCGATATATCGGTAAGCTAACTCGCAGATAACTCTCTTTCCCTCTCTAAACATAAAATACGACACACTGTGCCACCCCGGTCAAGACCTCCCAGGTCAAGACCACCCCGGGCGACACACCGGTCTCCCCGGGTCCGGTCGACACCGGTCTCCCCGGTCTGGTCGATACCACACCGGTCGGCACCGATCTCCCCGGTCTGGTCGATATTCAAAACTCATCCAGGGCGATTCAAAACTCGAACAGAACCAAAATAATTCTTAAATCTCGAATGCAACAGCTAAAAGCTTAACAACGAGATCATTTACCGACTAACTTACTACAGAAGAAAGTATTAGACTATAATCATAACTTAATTTGAAGAGAACCAAACCATCCTTCAAAACCTAGTCTCCCCTTCTCCCTGCTCTCGTCTTCTTCAGTCGCTCCACAAAATATCATAAATGAATTCTGATAAATATCTTAGGGTTAAGTTCTATATATATAATCCAAGTTACATTTAGCCCCCTTGAACTTTGGGTCTCGCTTAACTTTTCACCCAACTCCCAAAATTATATAAAATTTTCGTACCCAGATATTATAAAATATTTCCTTGATCGACTTTAATGAAGAGGGAAGAAAGAAAATTAGGTGTCCTTTGTTTTTAAGAGGTCTAAAGTGACGTCTTATTTTAGTTATGATTAATAAGAGGTGGTGTGTAAAAATGTCAGAATGATTCAGACTTAAGAGCCATTAAGAGTTTTTTTTTTAAAAACAAACAACCCTTTAGAGAAGAAAAGTTTCAGGATGAGAAAATGAGAACCCCCCCCCCCCCAATTCGGCCCCCTTATGTGCATGTTAGGCCTCCACGTGACCGGTGGGCCACTTCAAGCCGTGCGCACTAGTGAGTAGTGACCCTTTCAAACAATCGCGCTGGTCATTTTTCCGTCCTATTTCGATCTTTTTCTAGGTTTTTCTAGCGAGACTTTTTATCAAACATTTCCATTAAACAAAATGATCGATAAATGACACTTTAAAACAATTTCAAAACAATTTTCAAGGTACATACATATTTCAAAAATCTGTATGTTTACAAATAATGTAAAACAGTACCTTATGATAATAGTTCTCTCAACTATCACAATATATGGGGTTCTCAATTGATTAAACCCACCCTTATATATATATATATATAGGGAGAGGTTCATTTGAGAAATGGTAAATGTATGAGAAATAGAGAAGTAATCTTAGTCATTCATTTGGTCAACATTTGCGGCTTTGACCGCGAAGCACCGGATAATTCCTTGCATGGTCTATAGAAGGTAGAGGGGTAATTTCGTAAAATACGCGGGATGAGTTCATATATGAACCTATATGATTCACATAGGAACTATACGTTCATATGTGAATCAGTTAATTAGTTCATATAAGAATCAGTTAATTAGTTCATATATGAATCACAAAAGTTCATATATAATCTGTTAATTAGTTCAACTGATTCATATATGAACTTACATTTAATTAGTTCATATGTGAATCAGTTAATTAGTTCATATATAAATCAGTTAAAAGAGTTCATATGTGAATTACACTGATTCACATATGAACGTATAGTTCATATGTGAATTATACGGGTTCATATATGAACACAACCCATGTTTTTGTAAAAATTACGAAAATGTTATTCTATTTTTGGAATAGCCGCAACTTTTGACCAGTCAAAGCCGCAATATTTGACTAGTCAAATCAGATTTTGATCATATGAATGACTAGGATTACTTCTCTATTTCTCATATATTTACCATTTCTCAAATGAACCAAACACTATATATATAGGTGTAACACCCCGATTTCCGAAGGGTAGCATTTCAAGTTAATACCGAAACCGATATATTAAGGAAAAATAAGATTTTTGATTTTGGACTTGAATCCTTAATTTTATAGTCTAGATGGATGAAGGATTCAATTACGAGTCCAACGGTTCTTTCCGGAGCGAAAACGGAGCTATAACGAAGAAGTTATGGCCAAAACAGTGAAGGAGAAGAAAACCGGGGGAAACAGTGCATTTCGCGAGTTAGTCGCGATTTGCACCCGCGGCATAAGTCGCGAAACCCCCTGGTCGATCTTAAAACCCGATTTTCAGCCCCAAACTTCATTTCTTCATATCTTTTGATCCAGAGCTCCGATTTGGGTGATTCAAGTTGCTACGATTTCGTTTTTGAGAGCTTTTCAAGGATATGGCAAGAGATTGGAAGTCTATTAAAGTATAATAGAGTATTTTGTGGTGATAAGCTTCTCATCCCTCCCTATTCATCTTCTTCCCCAAGTTTTTCTAGGGTTTCATCCACCCTTTGTTCTCCCTTTCATAGATTGGAGATTTGTGGCCATTTTGGTGAACTAGAAGTGTTTTGGTTGGTGGATTCAATATTGGGTTAAGGTAATCTTCTATTCTCTTAAGTTATGGGAGTTAGGGTTTCAGTTTTAGTTGAGGTATTAATGCACATGGTTTGGGAAACGATTCTTTGTGGTTGATTATGTTTATTTGTGGTTGAATATGTATGGATTTAGGTTTTGGAAGTTTTGTCTTGAGAATCCAAGTGCTCTTCAAAGGAGCTCTAGTTGGGGGAAAATCTAGATTTAGCCTAAATCTAGCAAGGTGAGTTCAAGTTGATTTGTGAAAACGGTGTACATGCCAAAATGTCTATTTTAAAGTGTTGATGTGTTTTACATGAAATTATCAAATGTTGGGTTATTTGTTGATCTTGATTATTTGAAGTATTTAACTTTACAACTTTGTATAACACCCACATTTGGGATTTTTGGGCATTTTGATAAATGTGTTACAAACGAATGTGTTTTGAGGTCTTATTGCATAAGTAGATCTTTGGTCAAAGAAAATACACTTTTAAATGTTTATCGGGTTCCATGCATCATCATGAAATGGAGTGTTTTATAAAGTATTACTTGCACTTTTATGTGAGGTATTTGAAAGAGCGTTTATAGTCTCATTTTATGATTTTCATTCTTATCAGCAGTTAAGTTTGGAAAAAAAAAGCATGTCTTTTGTGTTATGAGGCATTTTGGGAATATAAGGGTATAAGTCATTTGGAAAATTGATTGCCTCAACTAACGTGGAGTTTTGAATTAATTACACTTTTAATCGTTGTGTTTGCATACCCATGAGTCGAGTGCGTTTTATCGTATTTTTACTTCATTTATCAATGGGTCAATGGGTGCTAAGCCTGCGGCTTGGCATTTTTATTTGAGTTGGAGTCTTTGGACAATTGTCCAGTTTTGGTAGCTTGACTTAGAGCCTTGGTTGCGATATTGGATGAGGAGCTCGACCTAGCAATCCCTCGGGGTTGAACTTGAGTTTCCGTGGGTGTATGTTTAAAGCCACTGAGCCTGACATCCCTTGCGCTTGTATTTATTGTTCCGGCGTGGGACGACTAGTTTTCCACGTCGAGGCACGTTTGGCATCGGATTGGATTATAAGTCCTTCGTGCTCAAGTATTACGATATTGGATGAGGAGCTCGACCTAGCAATCTCTCGGGGTTGAACTTGAGTTTCCGTGGGTGTATGTTTAAAGCCACTGAGCCTTACATCTCTTGCGTGTACTTTTGTTTATATGACTAGTCATAACAACATAAAATGGGCTTACTTTGTGGACCGTCACATTTTATGGAATCGGGAATCCCCCGTCACCGAAAGGTGTTGTTTTTGGGTATTGAGTTTTATTATCTAAGTTTTCGGTGACGTTTTGTATATTTGGGTTTTACCCTTGATTTATGGGTTGAGTATTATGCCCCACCCGTGTTTGGGTGTTTTGAATTATAAGGTTTAACCGTACTTTCTTAAATGGAGAGTTCAAGTTATATTTACGCTTTGAGTGAGTTTTGGGTTAAAGCTAATTTATGAAGGGGCGGTTTACATTGGTATCATCATTTTGTAGTAGTTTGATTTGAAAAATGTCCAAGTTGGTGTTCTCCGTCTAAAATGCATATTATTGGAAAACGAGTCGTTTGCATATTCAAAGCATACATTTTGAAAGATTATGAATTGAACTGCATTATCTATTTTCACATACGTCTTATTATATGTTGAAAACTCTTGAGCTCACTAGGCGTTAAGCTTAACATTTTTATTTGTCGGCATGTGCATCAGGTTTCAAGGTTGGGAGTTGGTCCTAGCAATCCTATGAAGAGTTGAGCCTTAGCTTTGTGCAAATGTAAACAGTTGGTGAAGTCTTCCGCAACGTTGGAGATAGTAACTATTATGGGGTTTTAGTAGCACCCGTCCTTATCATAGACTTTTTTATAGAATGAATGGTTGTATTGAGGTTAAGTCATAATTTGTGGTTGAAGATGATTTATTTATTGATGTATTTAGTAAATTTTTAATAAGTTGCTATTTCCAGATTTAAGGGTGTTACAATAGGTTCATTTGAGAAATGGTAAATATATGAGAAATAGAGAAGTAATTCTAGCAATTAATACGATCAAGATCGGATTTGACTAGTCAAATATTTCGGCTTTGACCGGTCAAAAGTTGCGGCTATCCCAAAAATAGAAGGACAATTTCGTAAATTTTACAAAACACACGGGTTGTGTTCATATATGAACATGTATAATTCACATATGAACTATATGTTCATATATGAACCAGTGCAATTCACAATTGAACTCTTTTAACTGATTCATATATGAACCTTTGTGATTCATATATGAATCAGTTGAACTAACTAACAGATTCATATATGAACCTTTGTGAATCACAAAGATTCATATATGAATAAGTTGAACTAATTAACAGATTCATATATGAATCTTTGTGATTCATACAGATTCATATATGAACTCATCCCGTGTATTTTACGAAATTACCCCTCTACCTTCTATAGACCACACAAGGAATTATCTGGTGCTTCGCGGTCAAAGTCGCAAATGTTGACCAGATTAATGACTAAGATTACTTCTCTATTTCTCATATATTTACCATTTCTCAAATGAACCTCTCCCTATATATATATATATATATATATAGAGAGAGAGAGAGAGAGAGAGAGAGAGAGGGAGGTTCAGGGGAAAACCTCAAAAAATGGAAAACTAAGGAACACCTTAGTAGCCCTTCATCTGGATGGTATGCATTTGTGCATACAAATAAATTAAGTTGTTTTTTTTGGCTTTTATGCACGTGTGCATTATACATTTATGCATATGCACATGTGCATATTACAAGTGACTTTTATGCATAAGTGTCTACCGTCCAGATGAAGGGCTATCAGGGTGTTCCTCAGTTTTTTGTTTTTTGAGATTTTCCCCTGAATCTGACCCTATATATGTGTGTGTGTGTGTGACTTCAAGTACAAACCATGTAAATATTGTACACCTTACAAACCTATCTCAACTGTCTGTATAGATTAACAAATCAATGTCAACAATGTGGATCAAATTTTTCCGAAATTTCCTCTCAAACTTATCTGCAACTAATTTGATAACTGCCTAAAATTTTTAAAATACAAAAAATTTAAAAATTAAAATTAATTTATAAGGTGTTTAACATTTACATGATTTATATTTGATTTGTCCTCGATCTCTATATAATTAACCACAATACCAGTTGAAGAATGCTTATTTTTTTATATACCCACGATTGAATGATGATTACAAAATCTAATTATTTTAGAACAAGAAGCATTTATTATTTATAAAAAAAATTACGGTCATTTGGTTTTGGAAAAAGTAATGGTATGGCCCAAGTTATTTATTTGTTTATTAAGTTATTTAATTAAAATATGATGGTGGCATTTTTATGTCGCCATCTACATCCCCAAAATCTTTAATTAACATGTTAAAAGCAGTAAAATAACAAGGAGATATATTGACTTCTGTAATGTATTTGCCCACAATTCCATTACATTAGATTTTGTCATAAAAAATATTTAATTATCAAGTGCTTGCGAAACCGCAAAACCACCTCATGCTCCATGAGATTAATACTATAAATCAAGGTTGTAAATGACATGATGGTAAGATTAAATCTTAAGTTTTTAGGAGTTAAGACGAGGCCATAAAGTAATTTTCAAGATGTGACTTATAGCGGTAATCTCTATATCAAATATAATAGTACATATATATATATATATACATAGGAAGATTCAAACGAAACGCTAACTATTTAAAACAACAACAAATCATGTGCAGAATCATATATGATTCAGCATTAACGGCCAAAAAAAGGACGCGGACGACTTTGCAACGACTTAATAATCATATATGATTTTGTACGTGAATTATATAAGATTTTCTATTTACTCGGTCGTTCTCGTGTTTTTTTTAAATAGATATTGTTCTCGTATGAACTCACATCTCTCTCTCTCTCTAGATTTTATGAAAATACGATAACACTCTTTTACTAAAGTCAATCACATGTGATACTAAATAGAGACATAGACGACTTTTGGCGCGACCTAGGTTGCGGACCAAGTCACCGTACACTAACTAGGCCGCATCACGTGTATTACCACACGCAATAAGGGTGTTCATTATGTGATACTATAATCCATCACATATACTAAATTAGAGACACATACGACCTTTGGTGCGACCTAGATCGCATGCGAAGTCGTCCCCACACCACTGGGTATCCTCACGTGTATTATCACATATGATAAAGGTGTTCTTGCGTTTTCGTAAAATGAATATGCTCTCATTCGAATTTCAACCTATATATATATACATATGTTTAGGTTATATATTAAAAACTGACAAATAAGAAATTAAAAAGGTAAAAGAAAATCATATATCGTGTTACAAAAACCGTGCATTAACGTGCCATGAGACATAAACATTAAGTCATAGCGCACCATGGTGGCTGTTGTGGCAAGCTTTTTAGAACATTGCCATAAATACATGTGTATATACGATAATAAAAGCAAGTAAGATTAGAGCAAGTATAATGTTTTCTTATTGTCGTCTCAAAACAATTAATAAAAAGGTACAACACCATATGTCATCACCAGGGAATCATATATACTGTAAGTTTGTACCCCATTGTATGTAGCTAGATGCATTTGATCTTCGGGGGCATTTGGTACGGTTATGTAAGACCGGATACTAGCCATGGGTCAAATGCAGTCTAGTGAATGAGTATGACTGGTTCCTTGGGGGCCTCCCTCACAATATCGTAGTACGGACCGAAGCGTTCGTGGCCATGGTTCCATGTATTTAGCTCATAACTCGGATTTGTGGCTTACTTTGTGTTCCACTACAATCCTCGGTAAATCGGGTAATCTCCGTCATCGGAAGATGTGTTTCGGACCGGTTGTCCTTTTGTACCAAGAACTCCATTTTTATAACTAAACCTTTGGAAGGATTTAATTTGATACAGTTGTTTATATCTCTTTGAAATTTATAAACTGTATGTTGTCACTAGGCTTTAAGTCTAACACTTTTTCTCAAATAATGTGTATAACAGGTTTTCCTTAGCGGTGGGTTGCACAGAGTTTTGGGAGTCGAGCGTGGACTCGAGGCATTTTGAGATGACTATTATTTGGTGTTGGTCATTGTTTAAGTCCCATCTTTTGGTGATTATGGATTGTCAACTGATGTAATCTAGATAGTTTTGCTTAGATTAGTTTGTTGTCAATTTCCATAACCGAACACATGTTTATACCAAATATGAAGGTTGTGTTGCCATATTTCCAGGTTTTAATTTACTCTGAATTTTGGAAGTGTTACAAGTTGGTATCAGAGCTCTAGTTTAAGCGAACTAGGCATGAATGTAAGATGTCTAGACTTAGACTGAGTATGTTAAGAATTGATTCGCGAATTTGGGTATAACTTCTAAGATGGGTAAGTCTTAGAGTCAACGGAAAGTACGTTTATCAGGCATTGTGGAGATGGTGACGAGAACCTTTATGTGTTATATGTTCATAATTTCACTTAGCTAATGTTATTATGAGGATATTGTACGTAAGTGTGCTTGAACTGCTGTTACTATGACAATTGACAATGTGGTAGTACGTTTCCTGTGTGTCTATCCTATCTCTTTCTTATCTCTTTCTCTTTTCTGTGAAGCGGTTGAGAATGGTGAATACGCATGGTAGACCGCGTACGATTGTTGATCGTGTGGAGGCAACAACCTCTACCGCGGGTCAGCCGGAAGGCGTTGAGGTTGTTGAACGTGCTTCTGTTCAGCAAGGACTAGGTGAGGGCCCAAAGGTCATTCCACAAGTAGACCTGGCGTCGACCCACCCAGTCATCGGGAATGCTAATTCCCAGTCAGAGTTGATGGCCAGCATGATGTCGGCAATGAGGGAAGAAATGGCTAAACAGCAGGAGTTTCTGCTGAAAGTGAAAGAAGATCGCAATGTGGTTGGATCTGGAGGCACAGGTACTGGAATCAGGACTGAGGAGCCCATTGTTGTTAATGCTCCAAAAAGTGGGAGGAGTTGTTCCTACAAGTCATTTCTGGGTTACGGGCCGCCAGAGTTCTCTGGTTTTGACGACCCAACAATGTGTGTAAAATGGATCCGAGCGGTCGAGCAAGCTTTTGGCTCTTCCGAATGCGGAGATGATCAGAGAGTGCGGTTCGGTACCCAATTGCTTAAGGACACTGCACTCATTTGGTGGAATATTATTCAATCCACCCTATCTCTGACTGTGTTGGCTTAGTTGTCATGGGCCGAGTTTAAGAAGAAGTTGTTGGAGGAGTTCTGCAATGAAAGAACAATGGATCGAATCGAGAAAGAGTTCCGGTCTCTGGTGAAGGGAAGCCTGACGGTGAGGGAATACACCCGTCAGTTAATGGAGAAGCTTGGTCTGGTGGGGCACGCTGCCCCAACAGAGAAAGAAAAGATGAAGGCCTATCTCAATGGCCTACCAGCGGACATGCAATCCATGGTCCACAATTCTAAAGTTTCTAACCTCCGTGAGATGGTCGAGGAAGCTCAGTTCATGGAAGAGATGTTCGCGAGAAGCAAAACTGAGAAAACAGTGGTGGTGACTGATAAGAGAAAGTGGGAGAGCAGTTCTGTACCTCCCAAGCGAACCCGACCTTTTATCGGAAACCGCAGTTTCAGCGGTTATCAAGAAGCAAGATGGTTCCCGAAGTGTCGAACCAAGCACCATGGTAACTATAACCCCACTCCTAAATTTTGCTTCAAGTGTGGTAAGAATGATCACATCGCCCGCGACTGTTCCATCGCGGGGATGGTCTGCTTCGAGTGTAAGGCACCGGGGCATGTGAAGAGAGATTGCCCGAAGCTCAAGTCGGGTAGCGCACCGGACAGAAGAGAAAACCCATCTAGGGTTCCGGGTCGAGCGTTTCAGATGACGGCCGATGAGGCCAAGGCATCCGCTGATGTGGTATCGGGTACTTTTCTTATAAACTCTGTACCTGCTCGAGTTTTATTCGATACGGGTGCCAGTTTCTCCTTTATATCTGAATTGTTCCATCAAAAGATTTCTATGGCCACTACTAGTCTTGAGGATGCATTAGTGGTAGAAATAGTTGATGGTAGTCATGTTCTGAAGAAGTGTACTCTCGGAATCGAAGGGAGAGAATTCTCAATCGATTTAATGCCGATGTTAATCGGGGGTTTTGATGTTGTGGTCGGCATGGATTGGTTGTCAAACAATCATGCCGAGATCGTATGTTCCAAGAAATTGATTCAACTTCCCAACCTCTCTGGCGAAGTCGTTGACATCTATGGTGAAAAGAGAAAAGGTGAAGTGGCAATAATCGCAATGGCAAAGGCACGCAAGTGCTTAGTAAAAGGATGTTCGTCTTTCCTAGCCTATGTGATCGATGCCAAGTTAGAGAAATCAAAGCTGGAAGATGTGAAGATTGTGCGTGAGTTTCCAGATGTCTTTCCGGACGACTTGCCCGGGTTACCACCCGATCGTCAGGTAGAGTTTCGGATTGATCTTGTGCCTGGAGCAGCACCAATCGCTAAAGCACCTTACCGTTTAGCGCCATTAAAGATGCAAGAGATGATGGCACAGCTCCAAGAGCTATTGGAGAAAGGCTTTATAAGACTGAGTTCGTCACCTTGGGGAGCTCCGGTCTTATTTATCAAAAAGAAGGATGGCACAATGAGAATGTGCATCGATTATCGTGAGTTAAACAAAGCTACAGTGAAGAACAAGTATCCGCTTCCGAGAATTGATGATTTGTTTGATCAACTTCAAGGAGCGGGTTGTTTTTCCAAAATCGACTTACATTCAGGTTATCACCAGATGAAGGTAAGAGAAGAAGATGTTCCGAAGACAGCTTTCAGAAAGCGTTACGACCATTATGAGTTTCTTGTAATTCCTTTTGGTCTAACGAACGCACCAGCAATATTTATGGACTCGATAAATAGAGTGTGCCGACCATTCCTCGACAAATCGGTCATTGTATTCATTGATGACATACTCGTGTACTCCAAGAATGAGTCAGAGCACGAGCAACATTTACGTGAAGTTCTGGAAGTGTTGAGAAAAGAAAGGTTGTACGCCAAGTTTCCCAAGTGCGACTTTTGGCTTAAAGAAGTTCAGTTTCTGGGTCATGTGGTCACTCGAGACGGAGTGAAAGTGGACCCCTCCAAAATTGAAACTATGATGAATTGGGAGTCTCCTAAGAGTCCGTCCGAGATCCGAAGTTTCTTGGGTCTGGCAGGATACTACCGTAGATTTATCCAAGACTTCCCAAAGATCGCTTCTTCCTTGACAATTTTGACTCGGAAGAATGTGAAGTTTGAATGGACCGAAACACAAGAGAAGGCGTTCCGGATCCTTCAAAAGAAGTTATGTGAAGCTCCGATCTTGTCATTACTTGAAGGGTCGGAAGATTTCGTGGTTTACAGCGACGCTTCGAAGATGGGGCTGGGTTGTGTGTTGATGCAACGAGGTAAGGTAATCTCTTACGCCTCGAGGCAGCTTAAAATACACGAGAAGACTTATCCAACCCATGATATGGAGTTAGCGGCGGTAGTGTTCGCTTTGAAGCTTTGGCGACATTACCTCTTCGGCACAAAATATACTCTATACACGGATCACAAGAGCCTGAAATATGTCTTTGATCAGAAAGAGTTGAATATGAGGCAAAGGCGGTGGCTCGAGTTGCTTAAAGATTATGACTGTGAGTTGCTTTACCATCCCGGTTAGGCAAACGTGGTAGCTGATGCGTTGAGTCGGAAATACTACAGCGGAAGTATTCGGGCTACCTATTCGAGAATTGAGCTAGTGTCTAGTCTTGTTGAAAAGATCAAGACATCGCAGGTGGAAGCACTGTTAGAAGAGAATCTCAAGAATGAAGTCATGACGAAGCAACGTTTACTCTTAACGGAAGATAGCCGTGGAGTAAAACTGTTCAGCGGTCGTGTGTGGGTACCCAAGATTGGGGGTAACCGTGATATGTTGCTTGAAGATGCACACAAGTCCAAGTATTCCATTCATCCGGGAAGTACCAAGATGTACAGGAACTTGAAGTTGCATTACTGGTGGCCAGTTATGAAACTTGATGTGGCGCGTTACGTTGAGCGTTGTGTGACGTGTTCGTAAGTTAAGGCCGAACATCAACGACCGTATGGGAGTCTTCAGTCTTTAGAGATTCCCGAGTGGAAGTGGGAGCATATCACCATGGACTTCGTGATGAAGTTGCCTAAAACTCTTCGTGGTCACGATACCATTTGGGTGATAGTTGATAGATTGACAAAGAGTGCTCACTTCTTGCCTATGCGCGAGACGTTACCGATGGATAAGTTGGCAAAACTTTATATCGATGAGGTGGTCTCGAGGCATGGCATACCATTGTCGATCGTGTCGGATCGTGACAGTCGGTTCACTTCGAACTTCTGGGATGGGTTTCAGAACGAACTTGGTACTCGAGTGAAGTTGAGTACGACTTACCATCCGCAAACCGACGGGCAATGCGAGAGAACGATCCAAACTTTAGAAGACATGTTGAGGTCTTGTGTCATCAATTTCGGGGGTAGTTGGGACTCTCACCTACCTTTGGTGGAGTTTGCTTACAACAATAGCTACCACTCGAGTATTGGAATGACACCTTTTAGGCATTGTACGGGCGAAAGTGCCGAACTCCCGTGTGCTGGCTTGAAGCGGGAGAGAAGCAGTTCACCGGGCCTGAGATTGTGCAAGAGACGACCGATAAGGTCAAAGTCATTCGTGAAAGAATGAAAGCGGCTCAGGATCGGCAGAAAAGCTATGCCGATAAGAAGAGACGACCGATGGAATTCCAAGTGGGCGACCGCGTTATGCTTAAGGTGTCGCCATGGAAGGGCATTATTCGGTTCGGAAAACGTGGGAAGCTGAGTCCCCGTTTCCTTGGACCTTTCAAAGTGCTTAAACGGGTGGGTTTGCAAGCCTACCAGTTGGAACTGCCACCGGAGTTGAGCAGAATACACAACACGTTTCATGTTTGCTACCTCCAGAAATGTTTGGCGGTTAAAGACATCGTCATTCCCCTTTCAGAGTTAAGGGTAGACGAAGGTAACCGTTGTGTGGAAGAACCCGACGCCATCTTAGATAGAAAGTCTAAGAAGTTGCGTCACAAAGAAGTCACTTTGGTCAAGGTGCAGTGGAAGCATCACCGGTGAGCAAATGTGACTTGGGAAGCGGAAGAGGATATGAAGCGTAGATATCCTCATCTTTTTGTGTAGTTGGATTTCGGGGACGAAATCATTCCCAAGTTGGGGAGGATTGTAACACCCGCAATTTTGGAGTTGGGTGAAAAGTTAATCAATCCCAAAGTTCAAGGGGGTTTAATGAAACTTGGATTTAAATATATATCAATTATTGAGATATTTAAAATATCTCATATTTGATACTTGCTTTTGAAGACCAGAGAGAGAAAAAGAAAGCTTTGAAGTGGGTTTTCAATTTCTTGTCATTTGAGGTATGTTTAAGCTTTAATCTTTCGTTTGAAGTGTTGTGGCCGGTGTAGAATCGTGTTGTAGAGCTTTTCTACCGTTCAAATCTGTGTTTTAAACGTTTTTGAGTTTGGCCGGAATCTGGGTTGGTGCTCCGGCGAGATCAGGTTGAGCAGGTCGACCGGTCAGGGAAGACCAGTGGTCGCGTAAAGTGGCGTTTGTGCCACCCTTTGGTCGCGCGAAGTGATCTTTGCGCCACCCTTGGGTCACGCAAAGTGTCTTTGCGCCACCCCTTAATCGTGCAAAGCCTTCTTTGCACCAGGTCCCTTTTTGCGCCACTCTCTGGTCGCGCAAATCTTAGTTTGCGCCACCTTCAGTTCGCGCAAAAGCCTTCTTTTGCGCCACCTATTGCTCGATGTTAGCTTCTGTTGTCTTTAAGTTTTAGTCAGAAAGTGGAAGAGTTATCTGTGTTTCGACTTACCGATTCTTTCGGTGTTGTCGTAGGTAACATTCGTTAGGAAGAAGAAATCTGAGGTGAGTTCCTACTAACTTTTCTAAACTGTTATATATGTCAAAGATTGTGTTTTTTTAACTCCTATATATATCTACGGTTTCGGATTGTCCGTTTATTACATTTTGATGTAACTTGGAGTTTTGAGATATTTTAGGGTTCCCGAACACTTTTGACTAAAATAGTGGGTTCCATCTTGTTGAAGTAAAAGAATGTTTTACTTGCCTAGTAGTGTGGCTTATTTGAAAGAATGCATATAATCCTGTTCCATGATTATCTTTCTTACCAGCAGTTGATCTTGAAAATGACATTTTGAAATATAAATGTTTTGATAGCTATTTATCTAGCTTGGATGGTCACATGAAATATTGTGACAAGTCATGACCATACTAGTGGATCCCTAGGTATCGAGTCGGCTTATTGTTGGGATGTTTGTACCCCATTGTATGTAGCTAGATGCATTTGATCTTCGGGGGCATTTGGTACGGTTATGTGAGACCGGATACTAGCCATGGGTCAAATGCAGTCTAGTGAATGAGTATGACTGGTTCCTTGGGGGCCTCCCTCACAATATCGTAGTACGGACCGAAGCGTTCGTGGCCATGGTTCCATGTATTTAGCTCATAACTCGGATTTGTGGCTTACTTTGTGTTCCACTACAATCCTCGGTAAATCGGGTAATCCCCGTCATCGGAAGATGTGTTTCGGACCGGTTGTCCTTTTGTACCAAGAACTCCATTTTTATAACTAAACCTTTGGAAGGATTTAATTTGATACAGTTGTTTATATCTCTTTGAAATTTATAAACTGTATGTTCTCACTAGGCTTTAAGCCTAACACTTTTTCTCAAATAATGTGTAA
This sequence comes from Arctium lappa, assembly GCA_023525745.1. Taxonomy (NCBI): domain Eukaryota; kingdom Viridiplantae; phylum Streptophyta; class Magnoliopsida; order Asterales; family Asteraceae; genus Arctium; species Arctium lappa. Next base: position 9,543,003 of record CM042056.1, on the reverse strand, counting down.
AACAGGTTTCCCTTAGCGGTGGGTTGCACAGAGTTTTGAAAGTCGAGCGTGGACTCGAGGCATTTTGAGATGACAATTATTTGGTGTTGGGCATTGTTTAAGTCCCATCTTTTGGTGATTATGGATTGTCAACTGATGTAATCTAGATAGTTTTGCTTAGATTAGTTTGTTGTCAATTTCCATAACCGAACACAGGTTTATACCAAATACGAAGGTCGTGTTGCCATATTTCCAGGTTTTAATTTACTCTGAATTTTGGAAGTGTTACATAAAAAGATAGTAATGAGGAGTAAAAGAGAAAGAGGGCTGAAAACTACATTTAAGGATCTGCCCCTGATCACAATAGTGCTAGGCGATTGTGCCAATGGCACAATTGCGGGCACAATCTCCCCATTGTACCGCAACTCGTCTCCCCGATGTGACCTTGGCTAGCGATTGTGAGATAGTCACTGTCGCAGGGGCAGACTCACATAGATTGTACTGAATGTTCTCCACTCCTTGCCAGTGGTTGTAACATCCTAGGCTAACCATACCAGATATTGTTCGTTTTGTCCACAAACCTGGACTCACGGTTTTAAAACGCGTCTGGTAAAGGAGGTATCCAGTCCCTTATAAGGCAACTTTCGTTTCCTCCCCAACTAATGTGGGATCTTACAATCCACCCCCTTGGGAGCCCAACGTCCTCGTTGGCACACTAGTCTAGCTCCCGGCTCTGATACCATCTGTAACATCCTAGGCTAACTGTACCAGATATTGTTCGCTTTGTCCACAAACCTGGACTCACGGTTTTAAAACGCGTATGGTAGAAGAGGTATTCAGTCCCTTATAGGGCAACTTTTGTTCTCCTCCCCAACCAATGTGGGATCTTACACATATCTCTACTCGATATCATGAACCTAAATCAAAGTCCAAAACCAAATCATATCTACGATGATTTAGGGGTTAAAACTCACTCAAAATCAATATGAGACCTCCCGTAAACAATACCAAATCCAATCTAATTCATAAGCCTCAATTCATGAATCCAACATTGATGAGACAAACCCAAAAGCTATAGAACTTGAATCAAACCCGATTAATCCATCATGAACCGATTATAATACGAATCCAGATGCAAACTCAACAATAATTTCGATTCTCACACATCTTCACAATGATGATGTATTTTCTTTCAATCAAAACAACCCAACACACAAGAATCATAATCCAAAATTAGAATCTCATAATTAATAAGGGAAGATATAGAGGAAGAAGATTTATACCTGAAATGGGGATCCAACTCTTTCTCTTCTTCAATCTACTAGGAATCCTTCTTCACATCCACAACTCTCTTCAAAAGGAGCACATATACACTTTCACCTTCATTTGATCTATCCTAATGAGAGAAGAATGAGACCCCTCTCATTTAGGCCCTAAATTACAATAACAACCTCTACAGAAATATCATTTTCCAACTTTATCCTCCTAATTCACCAATTTTAATAATAGTAGAATTTGGGTTATTACATAAAAGAACTGAATTGTCTCTCAAATGATATTTTTTAGTACTTTTTCATTTATATAATATACAAGTGACATAAATTAACATGTAACCAAGGTTATTGGTAAATTAAAATGTAATACTTATAAAAATATAACAATTTTTTTATGCTCCAAATTGAACTAACAAATTCTTGTTTATCATGCTTACATAAGTTTTGAACTATTCACAACATATAACATGCAAAACGACATATGTCAAGACACATATGCCCAGGGGCGGAACCCTGTGGGAGCAAATAGGGGCCAGGGCCCCCCTGTTTTTTCTGCTGGCAAGAGGACTACATCTGATACTCATTTTTTTTTTTTTTTGGACTTGCCCCCCCCCCACTTAGCCAATATCAATATGTATATATTTTATAATATCCAGTTCAATTTTTAAGCCCATTTATTGGTAATTGGTCCAAGACTCCAAGTCCAATTAGGCATTTAGCGATGCAGGAGGTCGATGTTGAGAAGCAGAGAACTGAGTCTTCTCCTGTTCTCCAAATCGACAGCGGACAGCCCCAAATCCAATCAATCTTCTGCAGCATCGACAGCCCCAAAGGCCAAATCGACAGCCCCAAATGGCCAAATCGTTTTTCTGAATTGTAAAGGGGTTTGCAGTGCTATTTTGTTTTATAAATTGTAATTTCTTCTATGCCTATTTTGCTTTAGAATCCTTAAGAGTTAGGAGTTAAGAACTTAAGATTATTACTTATTTCTGCAGTGCTATTTTGCTATTTTGTGTTAGAGATGATCTATTTTGCTATTTTACATATTTTAGCAGTGCTATTTTGCTATTTTTGCAGTGCTATTTTGCTATTTTGTGTTGGATCTGGACTTTTACTGAAGTTGTTTAATTAGTTAGGTTTGAAATTGTTTGATTCCTTCCCATTGTTCAGTTGTTTGAATTTTTGATAGAACATAGACATTAGACATTTAACTTCAACTTTATCATATAATCCTCCAACAACCCCTAAACATGGTTGGACCTATAGTTGCAACCGTATTATTTTAGAAGTGCAACCATAATCAACCAAAAAAAAAGAACTATTGAAATCAACCAAAAAGAACTCTAGCAAAAAAAAAAACGAAAGTCTCTCGAAATTGATGAAAAGGAACCTTAAAAATCCTTGAAATCAAACATAAAAAAAACTTTAAAAATCTCTCGAAACGGTGGAATCGGGCTAAAAGCACATTGGGCGATATTAAACACCGGTAAAAGATGACACATCGATAAAATGTAACACCCGCCTTTTTTTTATCTTCGGGTAAAAAGTTTTTATTTCCCAAAGTTCGGGGGGGGGGATTAATTGTAACTTGGATTTAGTTAAATACCAAATTTTGAGATATTTTGTAAAATATCTCATAATTGTATTTTGATCCAGTGAGTTACTTTTGAGAAGAAAAGCTTTGAAGTGGGTTTGTTTCTTTTCCTCTTTAAGGTATGTTGTCTTGTTTAATCTTAAGTTTCTTTGTGTTTTAGCCGTATAGATTCGTATTAGGGAGCTTTCCATCCGTTTAAAATCTCTGTTTTTCCGTTTTTGAGTTTGGCCGGAATCTGGGCTGGTGCTCCGACGGATTCTGGTTGAACAGTTGACCGGAAAAGAGAAGACCAGTTAGTGCTATACGTTCCCTGTGGGAAACGCAAAGTAGACTGTGCGTTCCCTTTGGGAAGCGCACAGTGGAGTGTGCGTTCCCTTTGGGAAACGCAAAGTGGACTGTGCGTTCCCTTTGGGAAGCGCACAGTGGAGTGTGTGTTCCCTTTGGGAAGCGCACAGAGGAGTGTGCGTTCCCTTTGGGAAACGCAAAGTGGACTGTGCGTTCCCTTTGGGAAACGCACAATAGACTTTGCGTTCCCAGTGGGAAACGCAAAGCGTGGTTTGCGTTCCTTTCTATTCGCGCTCAAGTCTTCTTTACGCCGTCGGTGCTTTAGTCAGGTAGAGGGAGTGTTATCTGTGCTTCGACTTACCGATTCTTTCGGTGTTGTCATAGGTAGCATTCTTTAAGAAGAAGGAAACAGAGGTGAGTTCCTACTATCATTTTAAACTTTACACATATCAAAAGTTACCTTTTGGATCTTATCTTGTTAAAGTAAAATGATGTTTTACTTGCATGTTATGCGATTATGCGAAAAGAATATTTAAGAGCTCCTTTTAATGATTTTCATTCTTACCAGAAGTTGAACTGGAAATAACATTTTTTTTTATAAAATGTATTTATATCATATGTTTATTTATGGTTGGTCACATATGTTGTTGTGACGAGTTTGTACCATTACTAGTGGATCCCTAGGTTTTGAGTCGACTGTATTGTTGGGATGTCATATTCCCCAAATTTTGTAGCTATGGATCATATGTTCCTCGGGGGCAACTTGGTACGGTTATGTGAGGCCGGATACTAGCCATGGTTCATATTGATCCTAGCGAAGGAGTATACATTGGTTTTGCTTGGGGCTTGATCTCACGTTGAAGCACGGACTTTTGTGTTCGTATCCTCGGATTCCAATTGTTTAGCTCATAACTCGGATTTTGGCCTACTTTGTGTTACGCCACAATCCTTGGTAAAACATTTTATCTTCGGTCCTTTTATAACATGTTTAAAACGGAAAAGCACGGTTATGGCAAAGGCTTAAATTGTAAATTTAACCTCTTTGGAAATTTTATCTTATGATACAAATGTTTTTTTTTATCTTTTGAGCTTTATAAACTGTATGTTTTCACCAGGCTTTAAGTCTGACACTTTTTCTCAAACGGTATGTGTAACAGGTTTCCATTAGCGGTGGGTTGCCAGGTTTTTGGAGAGACGAATTGATCACTTCTTAAAGTGTGAAAGTGCCATAGACTTAGGAATAAGCCATGAAAAAGCACGTCAGTTTGAATGATACGGGAAGTATACGTGGAAGAGTTGCTAGCAAGGGAACTTGCTATCTTTGTTTTTCAAACTGATTGATTCTTGACGGGTGATCACTAGTCAAAGTGTTAAAGTGTAGTGGACTCAGGAATGAGCCACTAAGAACACGTCAACTTGAATGATATGGGAATCGACTCGGAAGGGTGATTTTTAAACAAAGGCATTTGTTTTTCCATATACTTTAAAGAAACCATTTGACACTCACACTGGTCCGGACATTTGCATAGGCATATGTTGATGGAAGGCTAAATGTAACACCCCGATTTTTCGAAAGGTATCATTTCATGTTAATACAGAAACCGATATATTAAGGAAAATTAAGATATTTGATTTTGGGCTTGAATCCTTGGTTTTATAGTCTTGATGGATAAAGGATTCAATTACGAGACCAACGGTTCTTTTCAGAGCGAAAACGGAGCTATAACGAAGAAGTTATGGCCAAAACAGTTTCAGTACGCGCTAGGCTATAGTGCCCGGCGATTGTGACAGTGTCACAATCGCCTGTCAAGGTCGCCGGAGCCCGAGAACTCTCGGTACAATCTCAGCGATTGTGTCTGGCGATTGTGACATGGTCACTATAGCCTGGCACAATCGCCCGGGTGTTTCAGGGTGTTAAAATCGCGATTTTCAGCCCCAAACTTCATTTCTTCATATCTTTCTCATCGTAGCTCCGATTTGGGCGATTCAAGTTGCTACGGTTTCGTTTTTGAGAGCTTTTCAAGGTTATGGAAAGATATTGGAAGTATATTTAAGTATACTAGAGTATTTGGTGGTGGTAAGCTTCTCATCTCTCCCTATTCATCTTCTTCACCAAAGTTTTCTAGGGTTTCATCCACCCTTTGTTCTCCCTTTCATAGATTGAAGGTTTGTAATCATGTTGGTGAACTAGAGGTGTTTTGATTGGTGGATTCAAGTTTGTATTAAGGTAATATTCTATTCTCTTCGGTTATGGAAGTTAGGGTTTCGGTATTAGTTGAGGTATTCATGTATATGGTTTGGGAAATGATTCTTTGTGTTTGATTATGTATATTTATGGTTGGAACCTTGTGGATCTAGGTTTTGGAAGATTTGGTTTGAAAAACCAAGTTTCTTCAAGGAAATCTCTAAGTGGGTAAAATCTAGATTTAGTCTAAATCTAGCAAGGTGAGTTTACTAAACTTTTGTTAAAACTGGATACACATCATAATTGTTTATTTGTTGTTATTATCACATATTTGCTCAAAATGTTCACCTTTACGGGTTTAAGTATTTGATGGTGTTTTCATGAGACTATATGAGAAATATGTTTTAACAAGTATCATCCCATGATTTACTTTATTTTGTGAAAGTATTTGGGGTTTTCATTATGTACACCAACAATGGGTATTTTGGGTTATCTTTTATGAGTATTTACCATGATTTGCTCTATTGGTCGGATATTTGGGACTTGTTCCATGAATGTACATTGTTGGCATTTTGGCATGATATGGATTATATGTGGTATAGCATATGATAAATTCTACTTGGAATGCTTTCTTGGCGATTTAATTATTGAACATTGAATATGTTGGAATTTGAGTCTCACATTGGACTTATGTGAGGATGGTAGCATAGTACCCATGGTTGGTATCGAAATGCATTGGTAGATATATACCTAAAGACCTCCTATATATATTATGTTGGACGAACCAAGTCGGTAGACACTAGGAGGATGTAGTCTTGGGCGCCACCGTGTGGGTATGTGCCTAGACCTCCGCCATTCGGGGTAATGCCATGGTTGTAGTCCTCGGGTGTGTCGGGCCTTTGGGTGTCACTCTTAGTAGTTGGCACTAAGGTACATTGTCTCTTTGGGTGGAACTGGTTGGTGCTATGGGTCTCCCCTATTGACTCCACATTGTTGAACTCTGGTTAACTGCTGATAAGAATTGTAACTGCTCATGCATGCTTATTATTGTTCAACTCACTAGGCTTTTTGGCCTAACACTTGCTTGGTGTCGATATGTATCTCAGGTTATAGCGGCGCTGGTTCTAAGATGGCATAGATGCTTGGGTGAGAGATTGAGGGATATTGCATTTGGACTTACTTTTGGTAGGAGAACCTTTGGGTTTATAAATGACACCCTTAATTGTAATCTCTTTTCTAGTTATGGAAATTAGATTAGTTGGTTGTTATTTATCGTCCGTTTAATTACAACTGTATTTAAACAGGTTTGTGTATTTTTCTCCATTTAAGGAGGCTCTTGCTTTGGCAATTTTTAGTATACCTCATGTCCGTTGTTTTTCGGATTTTTGTTATCCCTATTTTTAGGGTGTTACAAGTTGGTTTCAGAGCTCTAGTTTAAGTGAACTAGGCATGAATGTAAGATGTCTAGACTTAGACTGAGTATGTTAGACAATGATTGTGAGATGGGTAGAATTTCTAAGATGGGTTAGTCTTAGAGTCGGCGGAAACTATGGTTATCAAGCGTTGTGGCGATGGTAACGAGAACCTTTATGTATTATATGTTCATAATTTCACCTAGCTAATGTTATTATGAGGATATTTATACGTGATGGTGCTCGAAGTGCCGTTACTGTGACAATTGGTAAGGTAGTAGTACGTTCTGTTGTGCTTGGTTTACTAATGTTATGATATTTAGTAGACGTGGTAGTACGTTTTCTTCGTGTTCAATTTTGTTAATCTCTTTCTTATTCATTCTCGTGCTTGTATGAACGGCCTTGGTATGTCGACCGTTGGGGTGGTAAGAAAGTTTCTGAATGGGTAACCATTAGAAAAAGTTAATGTTTTATTATTCGTTACTTGGACTGACGGTAAGTATGGTGATTTCATTAAGTGGACAGTTTCGAGTGGGATTGATTGGTTGGATTAGAACCATTGACTTTTGAATCGATGTATTCGAGGAGAAATTGTAAGGTGAACCTATGAAGTCTGTGGCTTTGCCTTAAGATGTTGAGCATCTGGATGACGATAGTGTAACTATAGAAATCGAGGAGCGTGAGTTCAAGTGGATTTGTTAAAACGGTGTACATGCCAAAATGGTTATTACCATTTTATTACTTGAAAAGACGATATTGAATCACATTGTATACTTGCTTTGAGATTCAATTATCACATGTCTAGAGGTGTGCAAACATACGTATCAAGTTTTTGGCGCCGCTGCCGGGGATGAGGGTGAAACAAATACCTTGGAAAATAGTCAAGAGATAGATAGTTCTGAGGAAGAATCTGAGCATTTGAGCAACCCCTCTTCACTTCAAAATAGTGAAAAGGTGCAACAAAATGCCAAGATTGTCATTAACCCATGCTTTGAATCTGTGCAAAACAACCATATTATTGCAGATGTTGCAGCATCCTTGCAGCAAAGCTGTGCAGAAGGTCTTCAGGTTGTTTTGAAAAGGGGACGTGACGATCAATCTAAGGGCTCGGGAAGCTTCAGAAAATCAAGTTCTAGTGTTGGTGAGGTGGTGTGGAAAAATCATGATGGGATGAAATATTCCCCCATATGTGCCATCGAAGTCTTGTGTCGTGATCAAGGAGTAAAGGAAGTGATAAGGGAAGTATATAAGCATAAGTGGAAAGAGAAACACCAAAATGAGTTGGTGAGGATCGTTCAGGCAGAGGAGCATACTGATGTGCTCCAACAAATTCCACCATTCCTCAAGAAGTTGTCAACAAGTGATCCATCAGATGAAGAAGGAGAGCACCTTACTAAAAAAATGCAGAGATTGGTACCACAACATGCAACATCAGCAATAGAGGCTTCACAGCCTACTCCTAAGGAGTAGGGCAGGTTCAAATCACTCGCCAAAAACTTGATAGGAAATGTTTGCACACCTCTACGACATGTGATAATTGAATCTCATAGCAAGTATACAATGGGATCCAATATCGTATTTTCAAGTAATAAAATGGTAAGAACCAAGTATCGTACTCCACAGGGATAGGTATCTTAAGTTGCAAGATCTCGAGATGAAAAACTAACTTCAGATGGCGAGTTTGAAGACTTTGTTTCGGTTGGTTAACAGTGATATGATTAACAAGATATATAAAGATAGAATGGGTGCAAGACTTAAAGTGAGGAGTAAAACACAAATTCTGGAGGCCAATGCTATAGAAATGCTATAGCACTAGTTCAGCAACAACAAGTTCCACCATGTGCTTTAAAGAGTATCCTTCCGGATATCTACCATTGCACTTTTGTTTAGCCTTCAATCAACATATGCCTATGCAAATGTCCGGACCAGTGTGAGTGTCAAATGGTTTCTTTAAAGTATATGGAAAAAAAATGTCTTTGTTTAAAAATCACCCTTCCGAGTCGATTCCCATATCATTCAAGTTGACGTGTTCTTAGTATCTCATTCCTGAGTCCACTACACTTTGACTAGTGATCAACCCGTCAAGAATCAATCGGTTTGAAAAACAAAGATAGCAAGTTCCCTTGCTACCAACTCTTCCAAGTATACTTCCCGTATCATTCAAACTGAAGTGCTTTTTCATGGCTTATTCCTAAGTCCATGGCACTTTCACACTTTAAGAAGTGATCAATTCGTCAAGAAATGCGTTTGGATTTATAAAACTTAAAATGACATAGTGGAACAATGTTATTGAAGAACAAAGTCCACTAGTTTTTGGTTTACAACCTCCCTTTTTTTCTCACACCCAAACTATAAAATTAGCTACTCATTACGTAAAATAAATTGCAAGAAATGTAAATAAAGTAAAAACATAATGTAAATGACGGAAAATAAATGACGGAATGTAAATTACTAAATATAAATGACTGAAAGTAAAGAGCATAAAGTAAATGACATAAAACAATAAATTAAACTAGAAGAATTTGTCATGCAATGCTATAGCAACCCATGTGTAAGAACAAAAATTCTAAAAGATTAAAGACTTGATATTAAAAGTTCTAGAGAGAGAGTCACAATATCAGTTCTAAAACTGATTTCTTATCTCTTTTTTGAAACACAAAGTCATCACCCCTATTTATACCAAACAAGGATGGCAAAGATGTAAATAAAAAGCTTAAAATAATAATAAAAATACAACAACTAAAGTTTTTTTCCAAAGTTACACTCCAAGTGATGCCAACACTCCAACTCCAGCCAACTACTACTTCTATTATTGCCAAAAATATCTGGTTCCATTGTAACAAAAGGTTGGATTTGGATTAATTTTGTTGGCCATCTTCATCAAATTCGTCCATGGCTCTTCCAACAAGAAGATCGGGATGCTGTAGCATTGACTGGCAGTAATGAAATCAGCGTAAAACATATGTTAGCTTCCATAAGTAGTAAAAGACAGGAAAATCATAAACTTAGCTCCATATAACAGAAAAGGGAAAATAAGATAAGAAAAATGGACTCAAAGTTGGGATTAAACAAAATGATCTATCTAAAAAGAAAGAAAAGGTGTTCTTATGCATTGAATTCTCAATGCATATCAATGTGTAACAGGTTTTCATTAGCGGTGGGTTGCCAGGTTTTTGGAGAGACGAGTTTTGAGTCTCGAGGTTTTTGGAGATATCTAGTATTGCATCTGGGCATTTGTTAAGTCCCATTCTTTTGATGAATTGTGGTCTGTCAACTGATGAAATCTTGATATAGGGATCTAGATTAGTTTGTTGATGAACCCTTTATCTGTACAGGTTTTGTAAAGTCTTAAGGACTGATCCCATTTATGGGAAGTTAATTGCAATATTTTCATCATGTTGTCAGGATTCCAGGTTTTTTTTACTCTGATTTTTGAGGTGTTTCAAGTTGGTATCAGAGCTCTAGTTTAAGCGAACTAGGCATGAAGGTAAGATGTCTAGACTTAGACTGAGTATACTAAGAATTGATCCGCGAGATTTGGGTAGAGCTTCTAAGTGGGTTAGTCTTAGAGTCGACGGAAAGTACGTTTATCAGGCGTTGTAGTGGTGGTGACAAGAACCATTATGTGTTGTATTTTCATAATTTCACTTAGCTAATGTTATTATGAGGATATTGTACGTAAGAGTGCTTGATTTGCTGTTAATATGACAATTGGTAATGTGGTAGTACGTTTTCCTTTCGTGTTTTCCTATCTCTCTCTCTCTCTCTTATCTCTTCCTCTGCTCTGTGTAGCAGTTCAGTATGGTAGGTACGCGCGGAAGACCGCGTACTCGTGTTGATGGTCTTGAAGCGACAACCTCTACAGCGGGTCAGCCGGAGGAGTTGAGGTTGTTGTACGACCACCCGTTCAGCAAAGGCTAGGTGGGGGGCCAGAGGTCATTCCGCGAGTAGACCTGGCTTCGTCTCACCCAGTCATCGGGGATGCTAATCCCCAGTCCGAGTTGTTGGCCAGCGTGATGTTGGCAATGAGAGAAGAGATGGCAAAGCAGCAAGAGTTTCTGCTGAAAACGATGGAGGACCGCGACGTAAACAATCGAAAAAGTGAGACGGTTGTGGAGAACGTCGTAGCAGGTTCTGGAGGCGATGGTATAAGGGTCACGGCGGAAGAGCGCAGGATTCCTGGTGCTCCGGGGAATAAGAAGAGTTGTTCCTATAAGTCCTTTCTGGGTTGCGGACCGCCAGAATTCTTCGGTTATGATGATCCGGCGGTGTGTGTAAAGTGGATCCGAGCGGTTGAGCAAGCTTTTGGCTCTTCCGAATGCGGAGATGATCAAAGGGTGCGGTTCGGTACCCAACTGCTGAGGGACACTGCACTCATCTGGTGGAATATCATCCAATCCACTCTTTCTCCTGAAGTGTTGGCTCAGTTGTCTTGGGCCGAGTTCAAGAAGAAGTTGCTAGAAGAATTCTGCAACGAGAGAACAATGGACCGAATTGAGAAAGAATTCCGGTCTCTGGTGAAGGGAAACCTGATGGTGAGAGAGTACACCCGTCAGTTTATGGAGAAGCTTGGTCTAGTGGGGCACGCTTCCCCAACAAAGAAAGACAAGATGAAAGCGTATCTCAATGGCTTGCCAGCGGACATGCAATCTATGGTCCACAATTTCAAAGCTTCTAACCTCCGAGAGATGGTGGAGGAAGCTCAGTTCATGGAGGAGATGTTCGCAAGAAGCAAATCTGAGAAATTGGTGGTAGTATCTGATAAGAGAAAGTGGGAGAGCAGTTCAATACCTCCCAAGCGGGCCCGACCTTTTGTTGGAAACCGCAACTTCAACAGTTATCAGGAAGCAAAGTGGTGCCCGAAGTGTCGAACCAAGCATCACGGTAACTGTAACACCAATTCTCAAACTTGTTATAAGTGTGGGAAGCCTGGTCACACTGTCAGAGATTGCCCGGTCAGAGGACTCGTCTGTTATGAGTGCAAGGCACCGGGGCACGTGAGAAGAGATTGTCCGAAGCCTGTGTCGGGTAGCACGCCAGCAAAGAAGAAGAACCCTCCTAAGGTTCAGGGTCGAGCTTTTCAGATGACGGCCGAAGAGGCCAGGGCATCCGCTGATGTGGTATCAGGTACTTTTCTTATAAACTCTGTACCTGCTCGTATTTTATTCGATATGGGTGCTAGTTTCTCTTTCGTATCTAAATTGTTCCGTCAGAAAATTTCTATGCCCACTACTAGTCTTGAGGATGCGTTAGTAGCAGAGATAGCTGATGGTAGACAAGTTCTGATCCACGAAGTTATGAAGAAGTGTACTCTTGGAATCGAAGGGAGAGAATTCTCGATCGATCTGCTGCCGATGTTAGTCGGGGGTTTTGATGTTGTGGTCGGTATGGATTGGTTGTCAAACAATCAGGCCGAGATCGTATGTTCCAAGAAGTTGATTCGACTTCCCAACCCATCTGGAGAGGTCGTTGTCATCTATGCTGAAAAGAGAAAGGGTGAAGTGGCAATAATCACAATGGCAAAAGCACGCAAGTGTTTAGTAAAAGGGTGTTCGTCTTTCCTAGCCTATGTGATCGATGCCAAGTTAGAGAAGTCAAAGCTGGGAGATGTGAAGATCGTGCGTGAGTATCCAGATGTCATTCCGGACGACTTGCCCGGGTTGCCACCCGATCGTCAGGTAGAGTTTCGGATTGATCTTGTGCCTGGCGCAACACCGATCGCTAAAGCACCTTACCGATTAGCGCCATCGAAGATGCAAGAGATGGTGGCACAACTCCAAGAGCTATTGGAGAAAGGCTTCATAAGACCGAGTTCGTCACCTTGGGGAGCTCCGGTTTATTTGTCAAGAAGAAGGATGGCACAATGAGAATGTGCATTGACTATCGTGAGTTGAACAAAGCTACAGTGAAGAACAGGTATCCGCTTCCGAGAATAGACGACTTGTTCGATCAACTTCAAGGAGCGGGTTGTTTTTCCAAAATCGACTTACGTTCAGGTTATCACCAAGTGAAGGTAAGAGAAGAAGATGTTCCGAAGACGACTTTCAGAACGCGTTATGGCCATTATGAGTTTCTTGTAATGCCTTTTGGTCTGACAAACGCACCAGCAGTGTTTATGGACTTGATGAATAGAGTGTGCCGACCATTCCTCGACAAAGTCGGTTATTGTATTCATTGATGACATACTCGTGTATTCCAGGCGTGAGACAGAGCACGAGCAACATCTACGTGAAGTTCTGGAAGTGTTGAGAAAAGAGAGGTTGTACGCCAAGTTTTCCAAGTGTGACTTTTGGCTTAAAGAAGTACAATTTCTGGGGAACGTAGTAACTCGGGACGGAGTGAAAGTAGACCCCTCCAAGATTGAAGCTATGATGAATTGGGAGCCTCCTAAGAGTCCGTCAGAGATCCGAAGTTTCTTGGGTCTGGCAGGATACTACCGGAGATTTATTTAAGACTTTTCGAAGATCGCTTCTTCCTTGACAGTTCTGACTCGGAAGAATGTGAAGTTTGAATGGACCGAAACCCAAGAGAAGGCGTTCCGGATTCTTCAAAAGAAGTTGTGTGAAACTCCGATCTTGACTTTACCTGAAGGGTCAGAATATTTCGTGGTTTACAACGACGCTTCAAAAATGGGACTGGGATGTGTGTTGATGCAACGAGGCAAGGTTATCGCTTATGCCTCGAGGCAGCTCAAAATACACGAGCAGAATTATCCAACTCATGATTTGGAGTTAGCGGCGATAGTATTCGCTTTGAAGCTTTGGCGACATTACCTGTATGGCACGAAATGTACTATTTACACGGATCACAAGAGCCTGAAGTATGTCTTTGATCAGAAAGAGCTGAATATGAGGCAAAGGCGGTGTCTCGAGTTGCTTAAAGATTACGACTGTGAATTGCTTTACCATCCCAGTAAGGTGAACGTAGTGGCCGATGCGCTAAGTCGGATGGACTATAGCGGGAGTATTCGGACTACCCATTCAAGAATCGAGCTAGTATCTAGTCTTGTTGAGAAGATCAAGACATCACAGATGGAAGCATTGTTAGAAGAGAATCTCAAAAAGGAAGTCATGACAAAACAGCGTTTGCTCTTGACGGAAGATAGCCGTGGAGTGAAACTGTTCAACGGTCGTGTGTGGGTACCCAAGATTGGGGGAAACCATGAGCTGTTGCTAGAAGATGCACATAAGTCCAAGTATTCCATTCATCCGGGAAGTACAAAGATGTACAGGGACTTGAAGTTGCACTATTGGTGGCCGGTAATGAAGCTTGATGTGGCGCGTTATGTTGAATGTTGTGTGACGTGTTCGCAAGTTAAAGCCGAACATCAGCGACCGTATGGGAGTCTTCAGTCCTTAGAGATTACCGAGTGGAAGTGGGAGCATATCACCATGGACTTCCTGACGAAGTTGCCTAAAACTCTTCGGGGACACGATACCATCTGGGTGATAGTGGATAGATTGACAAAGAGCGCTCACTTTTTGCATATGCGCGAGACTTTACCGATGGATAAGTTGGCGAAGCTTTATATCGATGAGGTGGTCTCGAGGCATGGAATACCATTGTCGATCGTGTCAGATCGCGACAGTCGGTTCACTTCGAACTTCTGGGATGGGTTTCAGAAAGAGCTTGGTACGCGAGTAAAGTTGAGTACGGCTTACCATCCACAGACCGACGGACAGAGCGAACGAACGATCCAAACCTTGGAAGACATGTTGAGGTCTTGTGTCATCGATTTCGGGGGTAGTTGGGACTCTCACCTGCCTTTGGTGGAGTTTGCTTACAACAATAGCTACCACTCGAGTATTGGAATGGCACCTTTTGAGGCATTGTATGGGCGAAAGTGTCGGACTCCCGTGTGTTGGCTTGAAGCGGGATAGAAGCAGTTCGCCGGACCTGAAATCGTGCAAGAGACTGCCGATAAGGTCAAGTGCATTCGTGAAAGAATTTAAGCGGCTCAGGATCGTCAGAAAAGCTATGCCGATAAGAAGAGGCGACCGATGGAATTCCAAGTAGGCGACCGCGTTATGCTTAAGGTATCGCCATGGAAGGGCATTATTCGGTTCGGAAAACGTGGGAAGCTGAGTCCCCGTTTCCTCGGACCTTTCAAAGTACTTAAGCGAATAGGTTTGCAAGCCTACCAGTTGGAACTGCCACCGGAATTGAGCAGAATACACAACACGTTTCATGTTTGCTACCTCCGGAAATGTTTGGCGGTAGAAGACAGCGTCATTCCCCTTTCGGAGTTAAGGGTAGACGAAGGAAACCGTTGTGTGGAAGAACCCGACGCCATCTTAGAGAGATTTCTAAGAAGTTGCGTCACAAAGAAGTCACTTTGGTCAAGGTGCAGTGGAAGCATCACCGGGGAGCTAATGTGACCTGGGAAGCTGAGGAGGATATGAAGCGAAGATATCCTCATCTCTTTGTGTAGTTGGATTTCGGGGACGAAATCATTTCCAAGTTGGAGAGGTTGTAACACCCGCTTTTTTTTATCTTCGGATAAAAAGTTTTTATTTCCCAAAGTTCGTGGGGGTTAATTGTAACTTGGATATAGTTAAATACCAAATTTTGAGATATTTTGTAAAATATCTCATAATTGTATTTTGATCCAGTGAGTTACTTTTGAGAAGAAAAGCTTTGAAGTGGGTTTGTTTCTTTTCCTCTAAGGTATGTTGTCTTGTTTAATCTTAAGTTTCTTTGTGTTTTAGCCGTATAGATTCGTATTAGGGAGCTTTCCATCCGTTTAAAATCTCTGTTTTTCCGTTTTTGAGTTTGGCCGGAATCTGGGATGGTGCTCCGGCGGATTCTGGTTGAACAGTTGACCGGAAAAGAGAAGACCAGTTAGTGCTATGCGTTCCCTGTGGGAAATGGAAAGTAGACTGTGCGTTCCCTTTGGGAAGCGCACAGTGGAGTGTGCGTTCCCTTTGGGAAACGCAAAGTAGACTGTGCGTTCCCTTTGGGAAGCGCACAGTGGAGTGTGCGTTCCCTTTGGGAAGCACACAGTGGAGTGTGCGTTCCCTTTGGGAAACGCAAAGTGGACTGTGCATTCCCTTTGGGAAACGCACAATGGACTTTGCGTTCCCAGTGGGAAACGCAAAGCGTGGTTTGCGTTCCTTTCTGTTCGCGCTCAAGTCTTCTTTACGTCGTCGGTTAGCTTCTGTTGTCGGTGCTTTAGTCAGGTAGAGGGAGTGTTATCTGTGCTTCGACTTACCGATTCTTTCGGTGTTGTCATAGGTAGCATTCTTTAAGAAGAAGGAAACAGAGGTGAGTTCCTACTATCATTTTAAACTTTACACATATCAAAAGTTACCTTTTGGATCTTATCTTGTTAAAGTAAAATGATGTTTTACTTGCACGTTATGCGATTATGCGAAAAGAATATTTAAGAGCTCCTTTTAATGATTTTCATTCTTACCAGAAGTTGAACTGGAAATAACATTTTGTTTATAAAATGTATTTATATCATATGTTTATTTATGGTTGGTCACATATGTTGTTGTGACGAGTTTGTAATATTACTAGTGGATTCCTAGGTTTTGAGTCGACTGTATTGTTGGGATGTCATATTCCCCAAATTTTGTAGCTATGGATCATATGTTCCTCGGGGGCAACTTGGTACGGTTATGTGAGGCCGGATACTAGCCATGGTTCATAGTGATCCTAGCGAAGGAGTATACATTGGTTTTGCTTGGGGCTTGATCTCACGTTGAAGCACGGACTTTTGTGTTCGTATCCTCGGATTCCAATTGTTTAGCTCGTAACTCGGATTTTGGCCTACTTTGTGTTACACCACAATCCTTGGTAAAACATTTTATTGTCGGTCCTTTTATAACATGTTTAAAACGGAAAAGCCCGGTTATGGCAAAGGCTTAAATTGTAAATTTAACCTCTTTGGAAATTTTATCTTATGATACAAATGTTTTTTTTTATCTTTTGAGCTTTATAAACTGTATGTTCTCACCAGGCTTTAAGTCTGACACTTTTTCTCAAACGGTATGTGTAACAGGTTTCCATTAGCGGTGGGTTGCCAGGTTTTTGGAGAGACGAGTTTTGAGTCTCGAGGTTTTTGGAGATATCTAGTATTGTATCTGGGCATTTGTTAAGTCTCATTCTTTTGATGAATTGCGGTCTGTCAACTGATGAAATCTTGATATAGGGATCTAGATTAGTTTGTTGATGAACCCTTTATCTGTACAGGTTTTGTAAAGTCTTAAGGACTGATCCCATTTATGGGAAGTTAATTGCAATATTTTCGTCATGTTGTCAGGATTCCAGGTTTTTTTTACTCTGATTTTTGAGGTGTTTCAAGTAAACCGTATGAAGTCCGGCCCCTGCGGTTGAAAGGTTTGTGTTCCGCCCCTGCATATGCCATAAACATATTGCATAAAGCCATAAACATGTGTCAAGTCAATCCTCACCATTTATGCATGTTAAACACCACTTTACTAAAAATAGACACCAAACCAAATATGACATATGCATCCCAGCATAAATCATGTCATAAAGGCTCGCCTTATTTAATATAAGTTCTTTATTTTATCTCTTGTGAACAGTCTATTCTATATTTTCCTCTAATTTTGATACAACTAAACTATGCCCATTAAGCTTGATATCCCCTTCATCTTGGTCGAACCTTAGTCAACAAAAACTTAACTGGACACCTAAGCTCACTGCTATTGGTCATAACGACCCCTTATGCAAGCTACCACATACAACCACCTGGCCTTCTATGCGACATAAGCATGTAACCTACCTTTGTAACGAGTTGTTGGCTCGTTACTACATATTCACACTTATGCTATGACCCTAGGTGGCTTGCCCACGCATATGTTGCCTGAAACGTCTGTTGTTGTGACACAATTTATGTCATTTAGTCTTTGAGGTTTGATTCCGGTGAGAATGAAAGTTATGGTGAGAAGGGTAAGAAGTGATCTTCACCCTTGAATGCATATTAAGATGAGATGCACCAGATAAATTTCCCGTAACAAACGCGATTTGTGGATAGGTTTGAGATTAAAAGTGATAAAGGGTCCAGATCTCTTCTTAATTTCTCATCTTAACTCTTATTCACACATGATCCTTGGTCTTAGTCCTTGATCTTATTTGTTCCTTATTGCTCGCAAACTTTATTTTATTTTATTTCGATGTGGTACAAATATTTACATACTATTTACAATAAAAAACAATAATTGTATCTATTCGAAAACATTACAAAATATTTTCCTTTTATTTTATTGTTGCTAATATATATATATATATATATATATATATATATATGCCAAATATAATTTACAATTCATGTAAATTTTACAATCCATGCAATCCACATCTTAACCGTTGGATCTATGATAAACGGTTATTTTGTTTTTATTTTTTTGATTTTTTTAATTGAAAATATTTGACCACATGTATTGTAATTTGTAACCGTCGATCATTAATCCAACGGTTAAAAATTGGGTTGCATGGGTTGTAAGATTTTCATGGGTTGCAAATTAAACTACCCCTATATATATAGGGTCAGGTTCAAGGGAAAACCTCAAAAAAAGAAAAAATTGAGGAACACTCTGATAGTCATTCATCTGGACGGTATGCACTTGTGCATAAAAGTAATTTGTAACATGAACACGTGCATATGCACAAGTGTATAAAACCAAAAAACACCTTAATTTACTTGTATGATGAATGGCTACCAGGATCTTCCTCAGCTTTATATTTTTTT
Organism: Arctium lappa; assembly: GCA_023525745.1. NCBI lineage: Eukaryota > Viridiplantae > Streptophyta > Magnoliopsida > Asterales > Asteraceae > Arctium > Arctium lappa. The sequence continues at coordinate 9,524,555 of CM042056.1, read as the reverse complement.
AAGGTTTTCCCTTGAACCTCCTCCTCTCTCTCTCTCTCTCTCTATATATATATATATATATATAGAGAGAGAGAGAGAGAGGGAGAGAGAGAGAGAGAGAGAGAGAGAGAGGAAGGATCATGCGAGAAGTTAAACATTTTGCGAGAAGGCGAGAAGTGTTTAATCATATATGATATCACGGCATGTGGGTGTGCTTAATCATATATGATTAAACGTCTATGTATTGTCAATATAACATGTGTTTAATCATATGTAATTAAGCTTGTGTATCATATATGATTAAACACTTCTCGCCTTCTCGCAAAATGTTTAGCTTCTCGTTTGAACTTGCCCCTATATATATATATATTTGATATTTATGAAATAATGAACATTAGACGATAGGATCCATCACAAGTCAAGATTCTTATCCACATACATCCATACCCAACGTCCCAATCAACAACCCCTGTGCCCATCTCCATTATTTGATGATTCCACCTCACCCCAAGCAACAATTTTATCTTTATCTTCCATCCATATATATCTCATCTTTATAAATGAAATATAAACTGACGGGTGTAACGAATACGTTTTATTTTGTCAAGGTTCTAAATAACTCGTTATGTCATCTTATGGCACCAATGTCTGGTTTCATTGTCACGTTAACCAACATATGGCTCTATTTCAAGGCCCGACTTCCATTATAACACATTATGACGTACTATAACACGCTATTTTGTAATGCATAAGTTTTTTTTATTAATTTTTTAAACATACAACCTGGGGATAAATTGTAATTATGCATGAAACATTAAAAAGAAATATAAAAATTAAAATCCTAAATAGGTATATCCTTACTCTTATTTCTGTACAAAGAGAGTTGGACATAAATTCTTTGGAGACTGAAGAAAATAATGAGTAGAGACTCAAAAGATTTTATTTAAATGGATCTCAATTATCTTGTTTGAATGTTATAATACAAAGGTACAAAATATATATAGGAGAGATGATAGCTATCAATCCTTTTAATCAAAGAAATAAGATAAATACACAATAAGCAATGATTATATATACAAACTAAATATATGGAAACATAGTAATTGTTTGATAGATTTAATCCCGATTTTTTACTCTTGATATCATTATCGTATAAGTTTTATATATTTGATGTAAATGATTCTTTTTGTTTTTGGTTTTATAACTCTAAATAAATTTAAATTGTTCTAAGAGATTATTCAAAACACTAACACACACATACATATACAGACAAGTATGTATGTATGTATATGTCGTGTTAGGCCAGGCCTTAAATAACGTTGTGACCTCGTCGTAACTTGTAAGGCTTGAAGTTTGATCTTGCCACCACATCACACCTTACGTTATTTAAATTCTTGATTTTTTTAATAAAATTTATCGTCGAATGTATCCATGTCAACTTATATCTGAATCAAATGGCCCAAGCTTTTGAAATATCTTGTGACTTGTGGTAACAAAAATATATGTTTTGGGTAATAAAGTCTTATTTTTTAGTTATAAGTTAATTGTATAACATTATATCAATAGTAATTGCAAAAAGAAAAATGAAAGCGTATCTAAAATGGTAAACATAATATATCGGTTTATTAAGACAATAAGTAATATGTGTTGTGCGTTGGGAACGAGAAGTGGATACCATTATTTGTTTCTTGATTAATTGCAAATAAAAAGCAGTTCACGAGGTTTGCAAGACGTTATGATTGTTCGCAAATTTATTGGTATACTAGTTGTTGGTTGATAAACTAGTTTTAGCTGATAAATCAGCTACGTTTGATAAAAAGTATTTGATAAGATATTCGACAATATAACATAACATAAAAAAAATGGAAATTTATGTAAAATACAAGGGGTTCTTTGCATTAACAAAAAGTGAGAAAAAAAACTCAACCTATTTGAAGTAGTTTTTAATAAATAAACTAATTTATGACTTAAAGGTACTTATTCGCAGAACCATACATGAGTGTTTCTTTACGGCTTAATTGTTAAGTTAATAAGTAAAATGACTGTAGCACCCTTAATTTTGAGTCTTATTTGTGGTTTGACTTAGAATCCCCGTATTAGTTGGTGTTGAGCAAGATTTGGATTGAAGACATAAAATTTCCCCCTCCAGTGCTTGGCGCGGGTGGAACCGCGTGACCATCCGCGCGGGACTCTGTCCAATCGTGGCTCCAATGCTCTGCGCGGCTCACCGTGCGAGTGGAACCACGCAAACACTCGCACGCGGACACAAATTGCTAATAAAAGAAAAATCGGCCCCAAGCCCTCATTTATTCCAACTTTTGCATTTAGAACTCTTTGGGGCTGCGTTTTTCTCTCAAAAAGGACCTGGTAAGTCACTCTCCTTCACTCTCTTGCCATTAATATCTCCCATCTACCTCAAGCCCTTAAGCATTTATGTCATTATAGGTGTTTTGAGCAACTTTGGTGCTAGTCCAAGTCTTCTCAAGATCTCCTCTCATCTTATTAGTTATTGGGTGTTAGGGTTTTAAGCTACAACCCTACAAGGTGAGTTCATTCTCTTTTTATAAATTTTATACATGTTAAAATGTGGATTTTAACCTTCTAAAACATCTCCCTTTCGAATTACTTGAATTGGGTGAGTTTTCACCAAAAAACCTAACTTTGGAGATTTTAGGGGTTTTGTGGATAGGTATGATTTTAAGGTTAAGAAGCTTATATCTTGAACTAGTTGTGGACTTTTTTATGAGAAACATATTTTTCTCTAACTTCATGTTTAAATACTTTGAAATTAAAACTAGGGTTTTTGAAGAATGGATGTGTATTTATTGAATGAGGACTTGGATAAATTTATGTAGTGTATGGAAGTATTATTTAAATAATTATATTGGAACCTCTTGGAATTTCGGGAATAGTACATGGATTCATAGCTTTGCATCCTTGGTGGAACCTTAACTGTTGAAATTATTAATATGGCCTTGTTGGCATAGACTTGATTATTTGGTTGCATTTGGGTGTCATGACCCCATAAATTGCTTGTATAATTTCGTCCGATGTTGGAACGTTTGTTTTCCACATCTAGGCACTGTTAGGCATCGGATGTGGTATAAGTCCTACTAGGCATCGGATGTGCAGTAAGTCCTATGTGCTAGGCTTCGGATGTGGAGTAAGTCCTACTGTATTGTGTGTTTGGTTTTACTAACATATCAAGTGGCTTACGTTTGTGTTCCGTCACTTATGGTAGTAAGCGGGTCTCCCCCGTCAACCCAAGAGGTATTTGTAACACCCGTAAATTCCTATCTGTGAAAGCCAATCCTTTGAGAAATCCTTGATTCTGATCATAGAATTTCATCTCTTACGCCTTACCTTTTAAGCCTTATCGCATCGTGGGTGCTCCGGATGAAAATGGAAGAAATCGGGGCTCGAGACACTCTGGGCGATAGTGCCCTGGCGATAGTGCCCTGGGCACAATCGCCAATAGGGTGATGCCCGCGGTACAATTTGGGCGATAGTGCCCTGGGCACAATCGCCGGGCATAATCGCAGACGGCCTTGGTCATTTTTAATCAGCCTTGAGCAGCCCCTCTTCATTTATCTCAACCCCCTTTCACCCTTTTTCTCTCTAGAAACCGAACCCAAACCCTAAAATCGGTTTCTATGTATCCATGGCACCAAACCTATCATGTTCCAAGTGTTCTCCCCCACCCAACAAAGATTAGAAGCTCCACCTTCATCTTCCTCATCAAGTTCAACGGTTGGGAGCTCGGGTTGAAGTGTTGGATTGGGTGTTCTCGGAAGTCTCGTCGTCTTCAAGGGTAAGTTTTCTTGTATTAAGGTTATAAATGCTCCCTTAATGGGTAAGTTTTCTTGTATTAAGGTTATAAATGCTCCCTTGATGGTTTCTTAGTATTTAGTTTCTCAAATCTCGGATTTGGTAGTTTTGGAGAAACTAGGGTTTTGTTATTATTTGGGGTTTCTTGGTATATTGTTAGGGGAATGTTTCTACATGGTCGGATATGGTTACTTATGGTTTGGATGGTATGGATCTAGGTTTTGGAAGTTTCCGGCTTGAGGATTCGAGCGGCCTTCAAAAGAGCTCGTTGGGTGAAACCTAGATTTAGCTTAAATCTAGCAAGGTGAGTTCAAGTTGATTTGTGAAAACGGTGTACATGCCAAAATGTGTATTTTAAAGTGTTTTACATGAAATGGTTAACTGCTGATAAGTTTTGAGTATCTAGAAGTAAAATGTGTTTTACTTAGTTATTTGTCAAAGTGTGAGTATTTTGATAAGTTTTCATATTTGGTAAACTTGGGTTGTGTTAACCTCTTAAAATGCTTCTATTGGGTTTTGAACGTTTCCAACAACTAAATAACATGAATTACGTATTCTTGGTGATTTTGTACAAGTAAAGTCTAATTCATGTTAGATGCATTTGGTCTGTTTGCATTCATAAACACTTTGGAAATCTTAAGTTCCATCTCGTATGGAGTTTTGGGTAAATCTAGTATTTGAAGTACGTGTCTTCATAAACGGTATTTAAAGACATTTCACTATTGTGGAGACCGGTAATTATTGGTTAAACGGATTTTGAGCTCTTTAGCTCGGTATTGGCTTAAACGAGTCGTGTGGACATTTGTCCGGACTTTTAAACCGTTGTGGGTTTTGGATATGAGGACACTTAATTTGTGTCATTGGTGCGTTACATGTTTTGGGAGCTTTGGTCTTTCAATTGGAGTTATGTAACGTTAGACAGTATGTAATGGATCCATAGGCACGTGAGTCAGTCTGTTTTGGGATGGTCAATTGGGTATTGCGGGGTTGAACTTCGGTACCCATGTTTTATAACCGGAAACTTTACAAGTGATCGTTAGGAGGGTTGAGTCGGCTAGTGCTACCGAAGTAGTAGGCGCTAGGACCTCCGCCGCTTGAAGTAATGCCTGGGAGGTAGTCTTTAAGTGTGTCGGGCCTTCGGGATAGAGTTCTTCGGAATGATCCATCAAGGTCAACTGACTTGGGGTGACACTTGTAAAGAAGCCGTAGGGACACCGGGCTGGGATGTCGGGAGGTGTCATGCGATTAACGTTGTTTGGGTGGTATACTTTTGTGTTTCCTACACCCTCAATGGATACTGGTTTCCACCGTTGTTGGCTATCAGTATTTTAAATATAAGAATGTCTTATTTTATTGTCAATGGTTCCTTACGGTCGCGTGAATATTGGACCAAGTGTCCCTGTTTTCGGACGTACGGTATTATGGGTCGAGCACTCTGTCCCGCCCGCGTTTTGGGTACTTTGGGTTATAAATGGTTATTCATGTTTTACCAAAATAAGTGTCGAACTATGATCCCGTTTGGGTGAGTTATGCGTTACACCATTTTATAAGAAACGTGTGTTTTGGGAGCATTGTCTTTAAAAGTGAATATTGTGGGTAAATGTGTCGTTTCCATTTTGAAGTATAATATTTCGAAGGATCTTGATTTAAACTGATTTCCTTTCTTTAAAGATATATTCGTTCATGTTAACACTCTTGAGCTCACTAGGCGTTAAGCCTAACCTTTTTATTTGTCGGCATGTGCATCAGGTTCCTAGCGGGGGGTTCAGTTCTAGCGGTGCTATGAAGAGTTGAGCCTTAGCCTTACAAACGTAAGTATTTGGTGAAGTCTTCCGTGAGTTGGAGATAGTGACATGTTTTGGGTTTTAGTAGCACCCGTCCTTATTGTTTACTGTATGTATAGATAGAAGGTGTGTATTGTAGCAAAATCTGAACTTGTGGTTGTAGATGATTCATTTATGGATGTATTTAGAAAATTTTAAATAAGTTGTTATTTCCAGATTTGAGGGTGTTACAGTATTTGTATTAAGTGAAGAATTATCCATATTTATTTCACCGCTCTCTCTCTCTCTCTCTCTCTCTCTCTCTCTTTAATTATCTCGTTTGGAATTTACTGGTTTCTCAATATAAATGTTTGATCTCACTAGGCTTTAGCCTAACACTTTTTCTTAAATGACATGTATAACAAGTCATCTTAGTGGTGTGACTCATCGGGTTTGAGTGGAGGGTCAAGAAGAGAAGTAGCATTTTTGGTGGTTGGCATAGGCATACATTAGGTATAGTGATAGTATACTTTTGGAGGTAGAATGTCAACACCCGTTCATAATCTGGATGTAGTTGACCTAGATTAGTAGGTTGTTGGTTTCCGTTTTACTTCATTCTTGTAATGTAAACACCATACTATTGTTTCCCCTTTTGGGTAATTTGGTTATGATACCTTGTTTATTCCGCACTCATACCCCTACTTTTAGGGTGTTACAATGACTATATGAAATAAGTCGGGGTCCATACTTGTCCCCATTAAGTCACTCAAAAAAAATTAATATCATAAATGCCCATAAATGATTCAACTCTCTCTCTCTCTTGTTTCCCTCAAACCTATTATTCTCCCTTCCCTCAAACAAAAAAAAAAGACTGAAAACTTAACTTATACATGACTTGATCTAAAAAAATAAAAATAAAAATTTAACTAAACAAGACTTTTTAGTAAACTCAAAAAGGTAATTGACTCAACAAGCCAAAAAATAAAGTCAAATTGGTCTTTTAGCCATTTTCTCCTGATTTTGCATTTTTATCACTACCTCCACAATGATCATGTCCGTAATTGCGGATCTGGGTTAAAAATATAAATATTTTCCCAGATTTCACCCACTTGCACAATGACACTTCCGCAATATTGCGGAAGTGCCATGTGTCGAGCCCACATGGATGACACATGGGTTGATCTGATATATAATATATAATAACTGATCTTTATTTTTTTGTAAAAAGTTGGAATAAAATGGAAAAAAAAAACTAAATTACCCCTTGTCTAATAGATTTTTAACACCCGTTAGTGGCATGGATCATATCCGGTTGTTTTTGCAAACCACAACGACTATAATGTAATTCCGAAACCGCAGAGACAAAAAGTGTTACTTTTGACAAACCACAGGGACCAAAAGTGTAGTTTACTCTTAAGATTAGAATAGAATATGGAAACTTTAAAGTGGACAATTCATTATCTATACTATATTATAAAGCACGGATAAAAACTCTTAAATACAAATTATTAGGCACAAGTTACCATCATTTTATGCAAGATTTTAAAAAGGGAAATTGGCCCAAATGGCCAAATCACGAAGAGGGATTGGCCTCTTAGCCAAATCTCTCCCCGGTTTACTGAAATAGCCCTAAGGACACAATGGAGCCTTGGGACGCAATTGCGTCCCTGAGTACGTGTCAAGCCCAGTTGTTACCTATTACTGAAAACAAGTAATTTTTTTTACTGAAAATAAGTAGGGGCGCAATTGCGCCCTGGGCTCCATTGAGTCCTTAGGGCTATTTCAGTAAACCGGGGAGAGATTTGGCTAAGAGGCCAATTCCTCTTCGTGATTTGGCCATTTGGGTCAATTTCCCTTTTAAAAATCTCTTAGTTTACAATTATCAAAGCACAAGATACATATTACTACTGCATGCTTCTAACACCCACCAATTTGGTATGTGCAGAGTCTTCCTTTTATTCAGACATTTTCATGTATCACAATTAATTAATATATTATATTACTATACTTTTGTTTTAATTATATTATTAAATATGTAACTAAAAAATATAAGATAATCATTTAATTTTAACAAAAAATACTTAATTTTTTTATATAAAAAACATTATATTATTAAGCCTAAATTAAACAAATTTATAAAAAAACATTCACTTTCTCAAAATCATTCAAAATTGTACCGTAAATCGACAAAAAAATAAAATGAAGCATTAAAATCGTAATGTATCTTACTGCATTGCACGAGTACGTTTCTAGTAAAATAAAATAGAAATTTAGATATTTAGAGGGAAATATTATTTTAATGAAACATTAAATAATGTAAAAATAATAATTAAATTTTTTTTAAGGCGTTGATACAAAGGCAAAAAATATGTCAATTGGTTCCAAAAGTTTCCGATAATTCCGAACAAAGGAAGGAATAAAAACCGGGTGTTGTGCGCATTCCAATGTACCGTCCAATTCCAGCTTTTTGTCCCTCGAACCGGGTTCTCCGCACACCATTTATAATATATGCGGCGTCCTTGTAGCCTACACCGCAAGCTCGCAACCTTTCCAACAGATATGCTATAATTTTTCTAAAATATAATATAAAAAATTAAAATCTCTATCAAAAATTACATTCAACTCCAACAGCTACTCTATTTTAGAAATTATATCACAAACTATATTATTAAAATATTCAATACACTTAATAAAATATTATTTCTCTCTGCTAAACACAATTTCAATGAATCCTATTGGTGAATATTATTTCTCTCTCTTAAATATAGAGTTTTAGAGATTTCTTCAAACTTGAAGATTTTTACCTTCACTCTCTTCTTTTCTTCATTTTAACATATGATATAGCATAGCTGTTGGAGCAAAAAAAATGTTAAATTCTCACTTTTCTCTATTTTAGCATAGCTGTTAGAGATGCTCTTAAAAAATAGACTTAAGGCTATGTTTGGCAAAAAAAAAAGCTAGCTTATAAGCTAGTGTACATGTTTGGATGACCATAAGCTAGCTTATTGAAACGCTACTCAAAGTAGCGTTTTGAAAAGCTAGCTTATCAGCTACAAGCTAGCTTATAAGCTAGTTTGTCAAACAAAGCCTAAATTACGTTTTTAGTTGTTAGAAATTATGATTTTCGTTCTATAATTTAGAAATTCGAGATGTTGTTTCTATGGTATGTTATTTTTATTTTTATAATTTATTGTTGTTTTGGTTCCCACAGTTTATAACCTTTTATCGTTTTAATTCTTTATATTTAGAGCATTTTCAACAGGTTTTCTATAATTTCTTTAAAATAGAGAACAGAAAATCAAGATATCTAAACAAAATTATATTTCATTATATCAACATTAATTATATTATTAAAATATTATATAGTTTATCAGTTGATTATACTTTTTAAAATAAACTTTATATAAAATAATAATAGTTTAATATTATTGGTGGAAACGAATAAAAAATTTATTTCTCTCATCTCCCATCAACTTTTAGAACATCTCCATCAAATTATCTAAAATAGAAAAAATGAAAGTTTTGTTCTCTATATATTGCTCCATAAATTATTTATAATGTTTTCTAAAATAGAGAAAACAAAATAAGTTCCGATTTTAGAGAATTATCTAAAATTTGATAGGAAGTGATAGAAATTATTATTTTTAATTCATTTTCACCAACATGATTAAACTATGATTATTTTATATAAACTTTATATTAAAAAGTGCGTTAGGATGATAAACTATATATTGATAATATAATTAATGTTGGAATCTTTAAAGTAGATAATCTGTTTCGAGAACATCTCTGTTTCGTCGCTGAACCTCCCCTTGCTGCAACGATGACCAACGATACTCCCTGCTCCAACGAGACCCATCTTCCTGCTGCAACGATGACGAACGAGGGTTGGTTTTGATTTGTAATGAGAATCGACAGGTTCATTTTCATTTGGGTTTTGGTTTCGATTTCGATCTGTGTTTTCTTTTGGTTTCTATTTTTGTTTTGGGATTTCGTTTTCTTTTTTGAGATTTTTCAGATTGGTTTCGATTTGCAATGAGAACTGACGAGTTCATTTTCATTTGGTTTTGGTTTTGGTTTTGGTTTTGGTTTTGGGGTTTCTTTAGATTGGTGGTTTCGATTTGCAATGAGAACCTACAAGTTCATTATTCATTTAGGTTTTGGTTTCGAATTGGGTTTTGTTTTGGTTTTGGGGTTTTTTTATATTGGTTTCGTTTTGAATTTCTTTGATATGTCTACGAGTTTTATTATCTGGATCTTGATTTTGATTCGACACCAGTTTGAGTTCATTCTTATGCGATTTCATTTGCTTGTTGATTTGGGTTTAGATGCATCCTCATTGCAAAGCTAAACCAAAACTCAAATTTGAGTTTTCAAAAAGGGTCCAAAGTTGATTACAACTTGAGTGAACACTGTAAAATGTAAACAAACTAAAATATGCGTTTTAAGATTTTTGTTGGAATGATGGATTTGTGGAGAAGATATCTTCATCCTCTCCATCTTCTTCATCATCTTCATCAAGGTTTTCACCTAACCCTTTTCATAATTTGGAAGTTTGGGAGTTTATGGCTCATGTTGGTGACCTAGAAGTATTTTGGTTGGTGGATTGAAGTTATGGATAAGGTAATCTCCTCTTTTCTTTATTTATGGAAATTAGGGTTTTGGCATAAGTTGAGATCTTCACGTATAATGTTTGGGGAAATGATTCTAAGCGTTTGAATACGTGTATTTATGGTTGTAAACTTGTGGATCTAGGTTTTTTGAAGATTTGGCTTAAGGATTCAAATTTCTTTAAAATGAGCTAAAGTTGGGGAAAATCTAGATTTAGCCTAAATCAAGCAAGGTGGGTTCAAGTTGATTTGTGAAAACGTTGTACATGCCAAAATGTCCATTTCAAAGTGTTTATGTCTTTTACATGAAATTATCAACTGTTGAGTTATTTGGTAACTTTTTATTATTTGAAGCGTTTAGCTTTATAAAATTTGTAAAACGAATTATTGCATAAATGGAGATTACTTGGTCAAAATGCACTTTTAGTGTTTGTTGGAAACATACATCATTTACGTAATGGAACGTTTTTTGAAGGTACGAATGTGTGAGTCTTTTAATTTTGGTTACTCCCGACCTTGGGAACATTTTAGAAATTGTAAACCTTTTTGGTTTTGGGCCGAAGGCCAATTGTGAATTAAGGGTCAAAGATTTTGGGAAAAGATGTAATTTGGTTTATGTAAACACTTTGGCTTGCATAATTTTCATAGCCAAACGTTCCTTATGTCTTTGGGGCTTGGTTTATACTCATATGAGTCTTTGATAACATTTGTTCAGTTTTGGTAGCTCGTTAAGGAACCTTGGACGTATAGTGTACTTACGTGCATCTTATTTGAGTCAGTTTTGGTAGCTCATTCGGTTGAGTCATGTAACGTTTTAGACTGTAATGCAATGGATCCATAGGCATATGAGTCAGTTAGTTGGTTTGGTTGGGGATTTTATCCCTGTTTTGGGACTGGAAATTGTTATGGCTAGCAGGAGCTCGAGGTATAGATCGTGGGTGGTTGAACTCGATAAACGTGTAACCTTTAGTAAAGGGCTCGAGGTATAGATCGTAGGTGGTTGAACTCGATGCCCGTTTGTAATACAGTCTGGTTATTCATCGTGGAATTTAGTGTCTGCGTTTGAAGTCTAGTGAGTGGTCCCCAAGTCATATTTTTATGTAAGCTTGCGGTGGTGCTCTGCAAATCCGTATACGAAGCTAAGTCTTGCGGTGGTGCCCATGGTGAGCCGGATACGGGGACTTGTGGCTTTTGTGGTGACACTCATCTAGAGGTTGAGTAAACACTAAGGTCATTTGGGTATCTTGCGGTGGTTGCTCGGTAGGGAGCCGTATACGGAGATCCATGGCTTTTTGTGAAACTCGAGAACATTGAAAAGTGGTTTAACTTTGTGTTCCCGCCACATTCGATGGAATTCGGGTCTCCCCCGACACCGAAAGGTATTGTTTTTGTTGGAGAATTTTTCAAAATAAGTTAGAGTCTAAAATATTTTGGGTTAAGTCTTAGGAAGAATGAATTTTTTGTCCTTATAATTAACGGTCCGTTAATTTTTCCGTTAACTCCGTTAGTTAGTTAATTCGGTTATTTTTTGAGGGAAGTTGAATCATTGCACCTTTTCATGAAAGGTTGCACCTCTTCATGAAATGTTGCACCTCTTCGTGAAAGGTTACACCTTTTCATTTTTTCCTTTATATATATCCTCCTCTAGACACCGTAATGGGACAACTTTTTTCATATACCAGATTGCTAGAGTTTGTGTTGCTATAGGAACACAAATTTATAGTTTCTAGAAATCCTTGAAACTCAATAGTTCAACCGAATTATCACCACAAAGTGCGGTGTTGATAATTGCTCTACATACGTTGCTTCATTGTATCTTGAGAAATAATTCGCCACAAACCCATACGTTGCTTCCGAAGAAAGATGGCAACCAAGAATCTTCAACAAATGTATTGTGACATCGTCAAGTTGGAACGATTTGACGGTGGAGGCTTCAAAAGGTGGCAAAAGAAAATGCAATTCTTGTTGGCCACTCTAAACGTCTCCTACGTCCTCACCAAACCATACCCGGAACAACACGATGACGAGACACTTGCTTCGGCACGAGAAAGTCTCAAGTTTGAGAACGACGATTTCATATGTCGCGGTCACATCCTCAACGCTATGTCTGACCCTCTATTCGATATTTATCAAAACATCGAAACGGCGAAGGAACTTTGGAACGCTCTCAAACAAAAGTACTTCACAGAAGACGCAACAAGTAAGAAATTTATCGTTTCCAAATTTAATTCTTACAAAATGATAGATTCACGTCCTATTATGGATCAAATGTATGAAATTGAGCACATTCTTAGTATGTTCACACAACACGACATGAAAATGGATGAATCGATCCAAGTGGCATCGATCATCGACAAACTCCCTCCCTCTTGGAAAGATGTTAAGAAAAATCTTAAACATCGTAAGGACGATATGTCCTTAAAAGAACTTGGAAAACATCTTCTCATTGAAGAACAATATCGATTGGAAAATAAATCCAACGACGATGCCTCCAAAGTTCATATGGTCGAGGAAAAATGAGAGACTTCCAAAGCCGGTGGTAAGAAAAGGAAACGCCACGAGGAATATGGTAAAAAGAAAAAGAATATGAAGCACGTGGTTTGTTTCAATTGCAACAAGCCTGGACATTACAAACGTAATTGTCGACTTCTCAAAAGAAGAAGCGGAAATGGTAGTGACAACACCAAAGATGGAAACTTCAAGAACAACAACTAATACCGGTAGGGTATTAGCTCAAAATAAATATGCTAAAATTATTGGTAGTTTAATGTATGCCTGATATCGCCTATGTTGTAGGAAGATTAAGTAGACATACTAGTAAGCCTAGAAAAGCACATTGGGATGATGTAAATCGGGTACTCAAGTATTTGAAGAAAACCATGGATTATGGTTTGGAGTATAGTGGATATCCTTCAGTATTGGAAGGATACATCGATGCAAGTTGGATAAATGATCAAGAAGACTATGCATCTACAAGTTGATGGATTTTCACACTTGGCGGAGGTGTAGTGTCTTGGGGATCAAAGAAACAAAGTTGCATAAAAGATTCTACCATGGCATCGGAATTTGTTGCTTTAGCTTCTTGTTATAAAGAAGCATAATGGTTAAGGGACTTGTTGATTAACATACCCTTATGGCCAAAGCCAATGCCGCCAATTTCTACACACTGTGATAGTGCGGCTACACTATCAAGGGCATACAATCAAGTGTATAATGGTAAGTCCAAACATATTGGACTTAGACATAGGCAAGTAAATCAATTAATAAATGATGGGGGTGATCACCATTAGTTTCTTACGATCAAGTAAGAATTTAGCAGATCCTTTTACAAAAGGATTACCAAGAAAATTGATTGAAAGCACTTCAAAAGGGATGGGTCTCAAGCCCACCTATAGATAGTCACCCATGATGGAACCTTGTCTTGACATTTGGTATTTCAAGGTGCAAGACTCCACCTTTACTTATGCATAACACCCCCAAGGATTCCGGAATCTGGTTAGGTCATGTCGTGTCAGTCTTTTCAAATTCGAGTCTATTTTGAAAATGGTGGGGGTTTGTTGGAGAAATTTTCAAAATAAGTTAGAATCTAAAATATTTTGGGTTAAGTCTTAGGAAGAATAAATTTTTTGTCCTTATAATTAGCGGTCCGTTAATTTTTCCGTTAACTCCGCTAGTTAGTTAATTCGGTTATTTTTGGAGGGAAGTTGAATCATTGCACCTTTTCATGAAAGGTTTCACCTCTTCATGAAAGGTTTCACCTCTTCATGAAAGGTTGCACCTCTTCATGAAAGGTTGCGCCTCTTCATTTTTTCCTCTATGACAACTTTTTCATATACCAGATTGCTAGAGTTTGTGTTGCTATAGAAACACAAATTTATAGTTTTTAGAAATCCTTGAAACTCAATAGTTCAACCGGATTATCACCACAAAGTGCGGTGTTGATAATTGCTCTATATACGTTGCTTCATTGTATCTTGAGAAGTAATTCGCCACAAACCCATAGCACTATGTTCTATCGAGTGGTGGGGGCGAAATTGTTTTAAGGATAGAGAGATCACTTGCCTTGAAAGCAATAAGTAGTAGATTTATTTTAGCCAATTTATTCTTATACATTTAGAACCCCAAAAATAACAGTTTTTGGGTATTGAGTTTATTATCCATGTTTTCAGTGACGTTTTGTTTATATGGGTTTTTATCCATGGTTTATGGGTTGAGTATTATGCCTCTCCCGTGCTTTGGGTGTTTCGGGAAATAAAGTTTTATCCGCATTTTTATAAATTGGGAGTCCAATTACTTTTCACGTTTTGGGTGATTTTTGGATTAAAATTGCTTCATAAAGGAATGTCTATGTTGGGATAATTGTCTTTAAAAGGTGTGTGTAAATAGAAAATGAGTCGTTTAATATTTAAAGTAAATCATTTTAAAATATAATAATTTAAACTGCATTCTTCCCTTTCAACAATTATATTTGTTCATGTTGAAAACTCTTGAACTCACTAGGCGTTAACCTAACATTTTTATTTGTCGGCATATGCATCAGGTTCAGGTTGAGAAATGGTGCTAGCGTTATTGTGAAGAGATTGAGTGCTAGTTGAGTGCACGAGTGAGAGTAGTTTGGGGAAGTCTTCCGCCTTTGTTTTGAGAAGAGCAACCTGTATTGAGGATAAGTAGCACCCGACTTCGGTTTAGTCCTTGCTTAATATTGAGGTTGTAATTGTTGAGGTTCTTTATAGAATTTTCATATCGAGTTTTTGATTTGTAGGAAGAAGTTTGTCTTCTACTTGATGTTATATCGAAATTTTTAATTAGTTGATCTTACCAATTTTGAGGATGTTACAATATAAGATAACTTATAACTTAGTTTATTGATAATCTACTTGCAGTAGCTTATGAGAGTTTTTATGACTTTTTTCCAATTATATCCTTAAATATTATTTATTAACTATTAATTATAAATAAATTATAATTAGAGTGAATTGTGGATTTGGTCCCTGTGGTTTTATGATTTCTTTGACCATGGTCCTTATTCTATGTTTATTGTGGATATAGTCCCTATGGTATGCAATATATTGTGGCTAGGGTCCCTAAACACTAACATCATTAACTTTAAAGGGTTAAAGGCATCATGTGTCTTACACACTATGGGTATAATAATCATTTTACTTTTCCCTTTCAATTTATTTTATACACCTTTAAAACAAACAATACTAAATTGTGGATTTGGTCCCTATACATCACTCATCATCTTTAAAACTCATTTATCATCTCTCTTAAAAAAATACAATCATCTATCTTAAAAAAAATTATCCAATATTCATTGTCAAAGTACAAGAAAAACTAACTTGTTAAAGTGCAAAAAAAAAAAAATATTTGCCTTTAAAAATAACAATTGTTTGAACCCAACACTACATCCTAAAAAAGACAACCTATCAAAATAACAATTGTTTTAAATCAATATTACATCCTCAAAAAGATAACCCATCAAAATGACAATTGTTTATATCAACATTTATGTAGTAATTGTTGGCAATGGTTTTGTTTATTTTCTTGACGACCTCTAAGTGACGTGAGTAAGAAGTACATTAATCCTTTTCATAAAATGCATAGACCATTTGGAAACCATGATGTGGGAAAAGTCTTATATGCATGTCAGTTGACATCTGTAAACACAAATATATTATGTCATAGGAGGTTGAAGGGAAGACAATAGTGTCATAAGAGCATCTCCAACCGGCCGTTAAATCGCCTATCAAAATTTATTTATACCAAAATTAACATTTTAACATTAATAATTTGCTTTTAAAATTAACATATTTATAATAAGTAAATTATATATACATTTAATATATATTTGATGTTTTTTTAGATTGTGATTGGAGTTGGGTTTTTTTTTGTGTTGATGGATCCACCAAATTTGGTATTTTTGTGTTAAACTTGATGTTGTGGTTTGAGATGCTCTAAATATTCATACTTGAATTACACACCAAGTCACTTAACACTTGTTGGGGATCCATACTCTTTCAATTAACATTTTAATATCTAATGCACTATATAATGAAGTTTGGATCTCCAAAATGAAGATGATTATATCACATTTCCAAATGGTCTATATATTTTATGAGAAGAATTAATGTACTTAATACTCAAGTCACTTAGATGTCATCAAGAAAATAAATAAAAATGTTGCCAACAACTACTACATAAATGTTGATATAAAACAATTGTCATTTTGATGGGTTGACTTTTTGGGGATGTAATATTGGTTTCAAACAATTGTTATTTTGATAGGTTGTCTTTTTTAGGATGTAGTGTTGGGTTCAAACAATTGTTATTTTTAAATGCAAGTAATTTTTTTTGCACTTTAACAAATTAGTTTTTCTTGTACTTTGACAATGAAGATTGGATGAAAAAAAAATTAAGAGAGATGATAAATGTGTTTTAAAGATGATGAATGATGCATAAGGACCAAATCCACAATTTAGTATTGTTTGTTTTAAATGTGTATAGAATAAATTGAAAATGAAAAATAAAATGACTATTATACCCATAGTGTGCAAGGCACATGATGCCTTTAACTCTTCTAAGTTAATGATGTTAGTGTTTAAGGACTCTAGCCACAATATATTACATATCACATGGACCATATCCACAATAAACATAGAATGAGGATCATGGTCAAATAAATCACAAAACCATAGGGACCAAATCCACAATTCACTCTTATAATTATTAAAAATTAATTATTATTAATATCAACTAATTTGAAAATTAGTAATTATATTTTAATTATACATTGATGTTAAATTTTAATTGTTTATAATTATTGTTAATCAAATCAATTATATATTTTTTAATATTAGTCGATATATTTTAGTTATAACTACTATTATTTTTTTTAATTATTAATCAATTATTTATTTTTATATATATTATATGTAATGCTTATTTAAAACCATAAGTTAATATAATTTTTTTCTAAAATTTGTTTTCACAAATTCAAAATTTATAGTATATATGTAATAATAAATTTTAAATTCTTTTAATTGACATGTTTTATTATTTAACTTTTCTTTACTTGTTTGTATTAAGTAACATATTATATTACAATAAATTTTCTTTAATTATAATATCAAATATTGTAATTGATTATTTTTTCAATATGTCATTTTTGGTCATTGTACATACTTATTAGCTAGTTTTTGTCAAACGTGACTTATCCATCAATTAGCTTATCAGTAATCAGCTAACTTAGTTAGTTTGCCAAACATAGCTTTACTCTATTTTAGAGAATCTATTAGAAATGCTTTTAATGATATAAATTAGTTTAAAGACAAAAATAACTAGTTTTAAACTACAAAGATGAAAATCGAAATTACCAACAAACCATAGGAATAACATCATAATTTTGTTCATGTGGTTGTCTATCAAGTATAGTATTTATTTTAAATAAATTATAATTTTGATTAATGTGGTCGTTTCTATATTTCGAGTACACTATCTTTTTCGTTGGGATTGTTTTATAAGTATATATTAATTATTAGTATTTCTTCTATTTATTTATTTTCAAAAGAAAATTGAATATGTATTTGGGGCTGTTTAGTTGGTTTTACATTAAGTTCTATATGGATAAAATTGTTTGTACGAATTAATTTGTTTGTGTAGATTGAGAATATATTTATTTTGAAACGTTTTTTCATAAATGGAAGAGCATGATTTTTATTGGGAGATACATGTTTGAAAAAACTTGTCTATCTGGATAAAGTTACCCCTATAAGCTTACTGAATAAGCCATTTGTTATTCATTAAACCTCTACTAAATAGCAAGGTTCTAAATGGCGTAAGGCGTGGCGTGGCGGCGAAGTCAAGCCTTAAGCCTTAGGAGCCACAGCGAAGCTATGGCGTGACTTATGGCGTCAAATTTCTAATTCATATATAATATTATATTTAAAAATGTATGTTTTGTGATGTTACTTACTGAGTTAATAGTAATAAGCAAATTAAATTAGATTATATATTAAAAACTTGCAAATAAGACATTAAAACGTAAAGAAAAATATAATATCTCATTACGATAATTACGCATTAGGCCATGGCGTGCCATGGGATTAACGTGGCGTGACACACAAGCCTTGGTGCCATGGCGCACCATGGCGGCTGTGCGGCGAGTTTTTTATAACATTGTTAAATAGTCATGTATAGCTGATTGAATACGTTATTAGTCTCGTTAAACTCATTAAGTTGCTAACAAATAAACTCTCACTTGTTCTTAAAGCTAGACAACACACGTTAATGATTGAAAGATTGCAAAAAGTCCATCACAACTACTTGATAGCGACTTTTCAAACAAGTGCATCGAATGCAATTCAACCACTGAAATTTGGCGAGATCTTGAATGACCTGACTAATTGGTTCAATCTCAAAACCATTATTACCATTTCTTTCGATAAAAATCACTATTCGTAAATAAGTTTAACGTCGTTTTAAATGTTGGTCCAAAGAGAAAAGCAGTCATGTCGGTTTTGGTCCCACTCAAAACACATGAGACGCACAACTAAAGTTTCAACTTATCGAGCAACATAGATTACCGACCGTTAAAGCAAATTTCATAACACTAATCAGTCATATTTTGACTTTGTTATATACCTAATTTGTTAAATTCTCAATCGGATTTTTTAAATCCACTTTATCAGTTTTTTATTCCAATTTTTAATATTAATTTATAATAATATGTAATTTTCTTATCTACCAATGTAATCCATTCTCTTAAATCATACTTAAATTTGAACTACAAATTTAAATAACTAACAAAGTTAGTATTTAATTAACGGTTGATCATTTAATGAAATTTGCAAAACCTTCTAGAACGTTGTTATATGCGAAAAAGATGTTAGAGGGTCCCACCTCGTTGTCGCCAATTTCAACTTGTTCCTTAACTTTATCCAAAAGAAAGTTTGCACATTAAATAATTTAATAAATATCGAAAAAGTGAGAGTGAAAGATCATCCATTACTTAAATAGTATGCATAATGGATATGCAAAATAAATTTAAATGAGAATCATAAATTCGTTGAGAATTTATATATCATTTGGTACGTAAATAAAATTGGATAGGACTTGATATGACTGAATAAAACACCAAACTGGATAGGGTACTGAATAATCATAAATATTATACAATTTTTATCATAATACTAGAATCATACTCGTGTAATGCAGCGAGATACATCATGTTTTTAATGTTTTCTTTTAATTTTTGTCGATTTACGGTACGATTTTGAATGGTTTTGAGAAAGTGACAATGAGTTTTTTTTTATAAATTTGTTTAATTTATACTTAATAATACAATGTTTTTTATATAAAAAAATTAAGTATTTTGTTAGAATTCAATGATTATCTTATATATTTTTAATTCTTTATATTTAAATTGAGATTTTTATCCTGTTTTGATTATGTTTATTAGTTAGTTATGAATTCAAACATAGAGTTTTAGAAAATTGTACTCATGCATCATTACTTGTTGTAACAACCCAACCAGAAGCAACTAGATAGCAACTTAAATCTTAATAATATAAATAAAAATTCATGCCAAAACGGCCCCAAGCTTACAATTTACAATTTCAAGGTTCTCAAAATCAACCTACACAACTGGGATAATAATAAAGAATATCTAAGATGACAGTCTTCTAACTTTTCCCGCTACATCTTCCCTTTGCCCTTATCTGCTTTTCCTAATGCACGCTTGCCTGAAAAGATTTTTAGTTTTGAAATAGTGAGGGTTAGACCGAAGGTCTAGTGAGTCCCCTCAAACAATTAAGCAACAAAATAGCTTTCCAGAATTAAATCAACGGATTTATAAACACACAAGGATAAGCACGCTACTGACCACACGATCGCCAAAGACGATGTGTCTAACTCGAGTTGCCTTAATGTTGGGACACACCCCCAACGGCATAAACGGGCCACACTCCCCGACACGAGTAGGCGGGCCACACTCCCCGACTTAGGTCAAAAATCTCCACATAGAATGTATGCATACATTTAAATTTCAACAATTTATAACACACTTAAACAATTTAATAAAATCATGCCATCGTAAATAAATCAAAGTTTAAAATTAGACTTCACATACTTTCGTTACCAAAAGTTTAGTTCAGAAAAACTCACCTGGTGTCCTTAGCTTCAAACACGCGTCTACCCCTATACTTCGATCCAAAACCTATAAAGGAAACATTGATCGATGAACTTTCAATTCAATCTATTTTATATTGACCTTAACCCATAATCCAAACGATATCTAAACCCTATACGAAGCTTAACCCGACAAACCTCTACTTGAAACAAAATACTGGAGTCCTTAAAATAATATGAAATGGGTTTGACCTCTAAAACATGGCCCAACATTAACTTAAATCTAATTAACATGGGAGTTGGGCTTCGGCCCACACAGTGTAGCCGGGGACCGGGGCCTCACTTGGCCGCTCGGTGCAGCCCGCGACCGGGGTCTTCCCCCCCCCCCCCCCTCTTAGCCGACCGGGGTCTCCCCCCTAAGTCGATCGGAGCCTCCTAACATCTCTCGACCGGGGCATGATTGACCGAACTCCTCCCTTCGACGACCGGTGCTACCCTGACCGGGGTCTTAACCTCGAGGACCAGAGCGAAAAGCAACCGGGGTTTAAACCCCCCGATGATCGATATTCATAAACTACCCATAGTCGACCGGTGTCCAGCCCGAGGACCGGATCACCTCATCGACCGGTGTCCCCTCCGAACGAACAACACCAGCGAAGGGTCGATTCAACGAATACACAGGGTCACATTGATTCTAGAACTTAGAACTATTCAATCACTTAATCATAATACAAATGCAAGACCGAAAACGACGAAATCCCAAAATACATAAACCCAACACCGACTCCTAAATATCCCAAATCTAGAAACTCAACCTTCAGGTTCTATACACAACCCCCAACTCAATCACAATGATTAAATTCTTTATAAAATTGAAGAGTTTTAAACACAAGAAAATTTACCTTCAACGAATTCAATCCAAAGCTTGATGATCTTGAAGAATCCGCTCTTTCTCGGTCTCTCTCTCATAAATCGCCCAAAAGCTCTCCTCAAGACTAGCCGACACACTCACACAACCCTAATTTCTTAGGATTAAGACCCCATTTTCCAACTTTACACAATAGACCCCTCCTTAATAAGACTTTTCTACTTTCTTACCCAACTTTTATTTTCTTTACTTTTTTAACCCGGTTATTACAATATCCCTTCCTCAAAAGAATTTCGTCCCCGGAATTCCTTCGTCAAACAAATTGGGATATTGATTTCTCATAATTAACTCCAACTCCCAAGTCGCCTCTTGACCTTTATGGAATTGCCACTGAACTTTCCTCAATTGGATTTCTTTGCTCCTCAATTTCTTCACTTTACAATCTAAAATGGTCAACGGTTCATCAACATAACCTAGTTTCTCATCTATTCGGACGTCGCCCAATGGTACCACCACATTCGCCTCCGCTAACCACTTTTCCAAATTAGATACATGGAATGTAGGGTGAATACCTCGCAGCTCCACAGTTAGATCCAGTCTATACGCTACCTCCCCAACACGCTCCACGATAGCAACGGCCCAATCATCTAGGTCTTAACTTCCATTTCTTTCCGAATCGAGTCACACCCTTTCCAAGGCGAGACCGGTAACTTTACATTTGTCCCCACTTGAGACTAACGACTCATAGTTCTCAATCCAACCAGTTTAGTACCATTCGATTATCCAAGCCATTCTAATCAATACATAGCCGTACATAACCATCAGATTTACCCCTCGATTACATCAACTTCCATAACCGATAGAATTTTACTGGAGTCACACTACGACAACATGCATCTCTGACTAAATACTCATTCAACTTGCCAACATAACACATCGCCAACTGTAGGCATCACCAACAACTCACAGTCACAAGTTTCTTCATCATGCAACTTGCCCTTGCAAGCAACCCCTCTTAGCACGACATAAGTCAAACGCAACAACACTTTCTTTTTTGAACCACATTGATCTCAACTCCTCAGCATTATCCAAATCTTACACGATGAACATACATCGCCCCAACGTCATTTCTTCAACTCCTCACATGTAACACCCTCAAATCTGGAAGCAGCGACTAATTAAAATTTCTAATTTCACCAATAAATGATTCCTCTACAAACATAATTTAAGATTTAACCTCCATTTCACACATACATTCTATACGTACAATCTATAATACGGACGGGTGCTACTAAAACCCAATCGTAGTCGCTATCTCCAAACCGCAGAAGACTTCACCAACCACTTACTCTTGCACAAAGCTAAGGCTCAACTCTTCATATCTGCTAGAACCCAACCCCCGTCTGGAACCTGATGCACATGCCGACAAATAAAAAGGTTATGCTTAACGCCTAGTGAGCTCAAGAGTTTTACATAAGTAAACACATTTAAGATAAGGAACTTTACTTAAAATCATGACCTTTCAATTGATGCACTTTAAAACGTGGAAACAACTCTTTTCCAATGTCATGCACTTTCAAAGATGAACACTTCATTTCAAAACATTCTTTATAAATTGATGCAACTTAACTAGCTTGAAACATGACTCATCATCAAACCATGTATATCGTACGTCCGAAAACATGGACACTAGGTCCAATACTCACGCGACCGTAAAGACCCAATGACAATAAAGTAAGACGTCCTTAATTTAAAATACTGATAGCCGACAACGGGGGAGACCCGTATCCGTTGAGAGTGGAGGAAACACAAAAGTATACCACCCATGCAACGTTAATCGCATGACACCTCCCGACATCACAGCCCGATGTCCCTACGACTCCTTTACAAGTGTCACCCCAAGTCAGTTGACCTTGATGGATCATTCCGAAGAACTCCATCCCGAAGGCCCGACACACTTAAAGACTACCTCCTAGGAATTAATTCAAGCGGCGAAGGTCCTAGCGCCTACTATTCCGGTAGCACTAGCTGACTCAACCCTCCTAGCGATCACTTGTAAAGTTTCCGGTCATAAAACATGGGTACCGAAGTTCAACCCCGCAATACCCAATTGACCATCCCAAAACAGACTGACTCGCGTGCCTATGGATCCATTGCAACACATTCTAACCTTCCCGGACTAAACATGAATGACCAAAGCACTCGAGTCCGTAACCAACCTCAATACGCATCATAGTGCATTAATACGTACGTCATAACTGGACTCTACATTGAGCCATATAAAACCGGACAAGTGTCCTCGAGACTCCTTTAAAACAACATCGAGCCAAAATGCTCAAAACCTCTTTTGA
Source organism: Arctium lappa (assembly GCA_023525745.1). Classification (NCBI taxonomy): domain Eukaryota; kingdom Viridiplantae; phylum Streptophyta; class Magnoliopsida; order Asterales; family Asteraceae; genus Arctium; species Arctium lappa. Next base: position 9,501,028 of record CM042056.1, on the reverse strand, counting down.
CCAAAGATTACGTTTTGCAAGTAATAAACTCACTCAACCCATACCATGAAATCACATGCTCCAAAATACTCGAATGGACTCCAACACAGTTTCAGTCGGGTCAAAAGGTTTTCCAAACAGATTTAGGCTCCTTATCCTTTCAAAACGTCCCATAACACAAAATTGAACCTTTTACCCCAAACAACACTAAAATGCCTTTTAACCAAATAATCTCATGTATGCAATAAGTTACCAAACACACCCATTTATGACTCGTTTATCAAAATGCCCAAAATCACAATAATGTGTGCTACACAAGTTTATAAAGTTAAATACTTTCAAAATAACCAAACTGACCAGCAGTTAACAATTTCATGTAAAATACTTTAAAATAACCATTTTGGCATGTACTCCGTTTTCACAAATCAACTTGAACTCACCTTGCTAGATTTAGGCTAAATCTAGGTTTCACCCAACGAGCTCTTTTGAAGGCCGCTTGAACCCTCAAGCTGAGGACTTCCAAAACCTAGATCCAAACATACCAAACCACTTAGAAACATTCTCCAAACATTACTTACTAAAATCCTCAACGAGATCAAAACCCTAGTTTCCCCAAAACCATCAAATCCGAGATTTTGAGAAATCAAACACTAAGAAACCATTAATGGAGCATTTATAACTTTACTACAAAAAAGCTTACCATTTTGAGTGATGAGACTTTCCGAGGACACCCACTCCAACTCTTCAACCCGAGCTCCCACCCGTTGAACTTGATGAGGAAGATGAAAATGGAGGTTTTGTGGTTCAAGATCCCACTAGCTAGATGATGAAGAATCATGTGTCTCAAGGGGAAAACCCTTAAAATGGGTTAGGGTTCGACATTTGGGGTTTGGGAGAGAAAAAGGAAGGAGATTTAGGGTTTGGGATTGAGAGGAATGAGGCTAATGGCTGAAAAATCGGCTTTTAGCTTGACAGTGCGTCCCGCGAGACTCACTTCCCGTGACTTACGCGACTTGTGCCGTGACCCTAAGTCGCGTAGCAACTCGCGGCAACCCAAATCCCATTTTCTCGCGTCTTTCGCACTTAATTCGATCCTCGATGATTTCATAGCAAAACTCACTTGATTTCTCGGCACCTTTTCGTCCCAATAGACAAGCGACTCCCGAATTATTACTAAAGGAAATCTCCAATTTACGGGTGTTACATAACATATTGATAGAAACTTTCACAATTCAAAACCTTCGCAATCCACCTGTTCCAACTGGCCAAATAATGCGACGCATACCTCCCTTTCTCATCGCATCCACAATCACTCGACCAAAAACGCAATAAAACCCAGCTTCACCCACTTAACACAGAGTGGTCAAGCTCATACAAACTATTCCAAGTAGTTTAACACTAGGCAACTGACGCACTTGAAATTCCCTTTCCATGCATTACCAAAACTGACATCATGGTCCTTCGTTCCGAGCACTATATCCAACCACCTCTACTTTCCTCCTTGAAGACTTCAAACCCACTTCTAACGGTCGACTCACTGACTAGAGGCGTGAACTTTTGGGCCAGCCGCATGATTTTTATTTATCAACACTCACACCGCACCGAAACGCCATCTTCTCTCTCTCATACCCACGCTAGGGATCTATAAACTTACTAACAGCAGAAACTGAAAACATACCTCCACATTTTGAGTCACTTGCCAACTCCATACTCTCAGATTTCCCACCTTTCCGACATGATATCTTCACTCTCTTCTCGCTGCAAGAAACTGCTCCCCCAACATTGCTTACTCTAATCCTCGATGATTCCACACGTGCTGACTCACATTTTACATTATTTTGCTTGATCACCCGACTATCCACAATTCTCACGCGAGATAATCAACCCAAATCTTCCAAAACATTACCCACTACTCGAAAGCGCCGCATAATTCCCGCTCGCCAAACAGGATTACCCAACCTGCTAGAATCCCTTCACCTTCAAAGAATACTTCAACATGCCCACGGTTTTCCTATCTACTACACAACCCCCTTGAAATAAGCAGTTCGACACTTTCAACAATCATTCTAGGGATATAAGGTAATCCCTCCCCAGAACTTGCCGAAAACCAGAGCATACAGTTCCTCTCTTTGATAACCGCCCACCATCATTTGAAAATTATTCTCAACTTAGCAATACCCCAATACTAACCAAACATTCGCACATCTCAACCACATACTTACCACTTACAAATCACTCTCCATCGATCTTCAGATGAGGATGCTCCTCCTATAACAATAACGCCAACCTTATACATATCCTCAAGGAAGCTCCTTACTCCTTTAATGATTTGCACTCCCAAATATGTCATAAAAACATCACTAACCCATGGTTACAACCATCACTCTACTACTTCATCCCAGAACAACTGCAAGTCTCTAGGACCACTTGGCACACCTACAAATACCGTTCTCTTCTCACTGGTCATAATACTGAAATCGGACTTCAAGGCATTTCACGACCTTGTCTTTCTCAAACCTGAATAAATCGCAAAACTATGATCCTCAAAACGATCCAACAAGATATCACTCCTTGTCGGCTCATTGCGACCTGCTGGAATCAAACTCCAGTAGCCTGAAAGATTAAACGTACTACCTCGAAGACTTAAATGCTCAAAGCGCAACCCATTCCAGATGTGCTATATATAAACTTTACCCCCACATACCCATCAAAACCTCATCGATAAAGAACCACCTGACTGAACTAGCGATCTTCCATTTTTCGTAAAATCCACGCAAGGTTGTCCAACATCAAATTAGGTACACACCTTTTCTGAATAACTCTTCGCTTCCTCACGAAACTCCTCAAAACTATCCATAACCACTACTTCATTTTCAGCATCCCATGGTTTCTGACTTCCACAACAACAATCGGCATTGAGATACTTCCACTATGCCTCCAACCAACAAAGATCCCCAATGAAACCTACATCTCCCACTGTAGCAGCTAATTGCCAAAGATATCTCTACGACTTCAATTTCCACTCCAGACACGACCATTTGTTGACATCCATATTCCAAGTCACGGAGCAAACGGTAAGCCATTATAGTACAATCATCCTTAACGTCATAGGTTAATGCCTCTTATGGCACTAATTATTTAGTGCCATTATGCTTTTTTTATCTTGTTTTTAGAATAGTTTTTACCTTTTAATCCCAACCTTTGAGTCATTTTAGTTCATTATTTTCTTTTTTCTTGTTTCATGGAGCTAAGATATTGAATGACTTGTTTTACGACTTAGAATGGCAAATTGATATCTATTTTTGGCAGATTTAACAGTGTAGACTTATGCTGCAGCATCTCTGCAGCATCAGACAGGGAACAACTGAATGAATAGAGGAAAAGGAGCTTATGTTGGACAGATTTGGGGAACCTTCTAGATCGAAATATTGGCTGAAAACTATCTTTTTGAATCTCCTTTTCTTTATTTCTTAAATTATTGTCCTTTTAAGTCACCAACTTTTAGTACTATTATTATTATATTAGTGTTAAATGTCTATTTTGCCCCTCTCCCTCCTAGTATATAAAGGGAGCTTGGGAGGTTTTCTTAAGGAGTAGTTTTTACATCTTTTAGACACATATATCTTTTGTATCATCTTAGAAGATCATACTTGATCTTTTGGAAACTTTAAAAATCAAACTTGGAGATTTGACACTCTCTTGGTTTGATTGTTGAAGTGAAGAATTTAATATATAATTAAGTTTAGTTAGTTCTTGTTATTTTTACCTTACAGTAATTTATTTACCGCACTTTACTTACCGTACTTTACTTTAGTGTCATTTACATTTACGTCATTTACATTCTTGTATTTAATTTATGTCTTTTATTTTATGTCATTTATTTTACGCACTTACTTTCTGTATGAGTAGCTAATTTTATTAGTATGGGTGTTTGACGGAAAGGTGAGATTTTAAACCAAAGAAAGGTGGACATTGTTTCGCAATAACAATGATCCATCATTTCATTCAAGTTTTATAAATATCAATAATATTTTTTGACGAACCGATCACTTGCTAAAGTGTTAAAGTGTCGTGGACTTAGAGATAAGCCACGAAAAGCACGTCCGTTTGAATGATATAAGAAGTATACTTGAGAGAGTTACTGATAAGGACAGTTATCATTTATATCTTTCTAAACTGATTTATTCTCGACAAGTTGATCGCTAATCATTAGTGTTAAAGTGTAGAGGACTTAGAGATAAGCCTTTTCGAACACGTCAACTTGGATGATATGGGAATCGGCTCGAGAGAGCGGTTTTTGCAAAGAGATTTGTATCTCCATATATTTTGAGGACTATATCTACACTATAAATAGTTGTAGACTACACAGAGATGTGTTTAGTTGAATCTAAACAGTAGTGTGAATAGAGAAGTCCGAAAGGAATACCTTCAAAATAGATGGTGTATCTAGTTGTGGCAGAACTTTATGCTGCAGCATGCCTGCAGCATGGCCCACTGGAATTTGTGTTTAAATCCCACCAGAAAGTCTAACACCCGTACTTGCTTTATTCTCTGTTAATTAATTCAAAGTGATAACTCAACCAAACCAAAGTCTTCAATTTCGCCATCTGAAATCATTTATTTCTTCTACTTTTTATTAAACTTTTACTCTAGTCTCTGTGGGACGATATCCGGTACTTTACCGTTTTATTACTTGAAAGACGATATTAGATCTCATTGTATACTTGCTTTGAGGTTTAATTAGCACACGTCTATAGGTGCATTCCAAGCACTGTTAGCCTCCATTAACCATCTCCGCTATTCACCACCCTTACTTAGAAGAATACCAATATCAAGTATTTACTACCCTCTGATCGAGAGACACACTTCCATTCTCAAAACTTTCATCATTCTTAATTGCAACATTTCCCACGACCTAGAGAGTTCATAGCCTTCATGCATGACACACAAAAATAAAAATAAAAAAACATTTAAACTCTTGACACGTTTGAAAATTTAGAAGATACCTACATTTTAAGACAAACTTGAGTGTACACGACACAACTCTGACTTAGCCATGCACAACGATTTCAAGAATCGTTCAACCTCAACTTTACGACAAATTTCTCTTCATCACACCCCAATATCGGTGTTGGCACAATTGAAATTATTTCCGATGAACTTTACACACACGATTTATAAAATACTACAAAGTTGCTTACACTGAGCGTGCCAAACGACTCTCACCCTCATTGATATGACAATACATGATTGTACCAAACTCACTTATAAAATCATGCGATCAAATGTTGTTTTGATTTTCATAACCAAAAGGTAACTCATTTATAAAAGATATATAATATTTCCCCCACACCAAAAATCGAAATTTATCACCCAATGCCATAAACTTGTCTTTTCAATTCAAACAAATATTTGCACGCGTCGACACGTTTTCAAATCAACTACCTCGTAAGGCACACACACGCCAAAATATCTGATGTGAATGATATGAAAAGCTCCAGCAATTTATTTGACACACAATGCATGAGACTCAAAGACATTGAAGGCTATTTACTCTAACAAGGTCAGTTGTTTACATTCACTAATATTTATCCCAGACTCCTCACTTCCGACCAACCAGTCGAGGTCCTCTACTGTACCACATCCTCCGGCACCATCGTCTTCTAACAACCTTGGAAGCCCAAAAACTAGTCACCACCGTGACTATTGACTCACATATCAAGCGGTAACTCATTTCCATCTGATCCTCACTACTTATTATCAGTCAACACTGATATCGTTTCTCAATCACCCTTCAATTAACTACAACTTTAGAAGTCTCATTTCTATCCTTCGATTCTTGGATTAACACTATCCTGCTTCTCACTAATCGACATACCACTCTAGCAGACCGAAGACTCCCTTGGAGCAAAAGCCCACCTCCTACCATCATACTATTCCATATGGACTCAGGAGGTCCTTTCTCAACGAAATTTCTACATCCCGCACGATATGCATCCTAAACGGTATTAACCTTACTACCAAAAACGAACGTACATCACACGCTAGACTAACACTATCAATCTATGGATAGAATTCTCTACCCTGCACCACTCTCAACAATAGCAATTGAGCATGCACATGCACCTGTAAATTCATAATGGCATTGGCCAGATGTAATTATGAATTTACCTTACATGAGGGTACTCACTATTGTTATCACGCCTCACGATGATCAAGATCTTTCTTAAAGGCTTCCTAAATCTCAGTTGTGTCCATCTACTCCACAGTTTAAGTTTAGGCCCATCCGGTCACCTAAATCCCTTAAACTATGGCTCTGATACCAACTGTAACAACCCAACCAGAAGCAACTAGATAGCAACTTAAATCTTAATAATATAAATAAAAATTCATGCCAAAACGACCCCAAGCTTACAATTTACAATTTCAAGGTTCTCAAAGTCAACCTACACAACTGAGATAATAATAAAGAATATCTAAGATGACAGTCTTCTAACTTTTCCCGCTACATCTTCCCTTTGCCCTTATCTGCTTTCTCTAATGCACGCTTTCCTGAAAAGATTTTTTGTTTTGAAATAGCGAGGGTTAGACCGAAGGTCTAGTGAGTCCCCTCAAACAATTAAGCAACAAAATAGCTTTCCAGAATTAAATCAACGGATTTATAAACACATAAGGATAAGCACGCTACTGACCACACGACCGTCAAAGACGATATGTCTAACTCGCGTTGCCTTAATGTTGGGACACACCCCCAACGGCATAAACGGGCCACACTCCCCGACTTAGGTCAAAATCTCCACATAGAATGTATGCATACATTTAAATTTCAACAATTTATAACACACTTCAACAATTTAATAAAATCATGTCATCGTAAATAAATCAAAGTTTAAAATTAAACTTCACATACTTTCGTTACCAAAAGTTTAGTTCAAAAAAACTCATCTGGTGTCCTTAGCTTCAAACACACGTCTACCCCTATACTTCGATCCAAAACCTATAAAGGAAACATTGACCGATGAACTTTCAATTCAATCTATTTTATATTGACCTTAACCCATCATCCAAACGATATCTAAACCCTATACGAAACTTAACCCGACAAACCTCTACTTGAAACAAAATATTGGAGTCCTTAAAATAATATGAAATGGGTTTGACCTCTAAAACATGGCCCAACATTAACTGTTGGTCCCGAAGGTGCTAAACAAGTTTGTAGAAGGGGGGGGGGGGGGTTGAATACAAACACAGAATTTAAAGTTTAATATATTGTTTATTGAAGAATCAAAATACAATATACAAGTTTGTTGCGGAATAAGATTAAGACAGACTCAATCTAAACAAACTAAAGAAACACTAAGATAATTGCACAAGAAGTTCAGAGAATGGGGTTTAGAGATATAGAAAACAAGGGTTTCTATCTTGGGTTCAAGGATGAAGCACACATTTAGATGAAGGGGTGAACTTCCTATTTATACCCTATGCATTAAATGCATGGCAGGGTACTTTACACGTGTCGTTCGTCTGTTGGCTTTGAGTGTCTGACTTTGGGAGACATGCTTTCGGCCATAATATGAACAGTGTAGTGGACAGAGTTGTTGTACGAATGATGGCAGAGGTAAGGTCCGTTCTGACACATCGTACCAGGTTGTGCAAGGATAGACAAAAGGAAACTTGAGGCATAAGCTTTGTGATCGTTTGATAGCTGAGTATCTCTAAGTTCAGAGATAAAGAGGTTCAGCTATCGCTGAAGCTTTTTCTCATGTTCCTTCGCGTATTGGTAGAGTTGTCTTTGCTTCACTGATATCCGCATCAGGTCATTAGTAGACTTCTCATTGTTCAGCAGCTTCGTCTTTGATTCAGCTATGAACATCTGTTGACGCGAAACTTGTCTTCAGGGATTACGTTGGCTGTTTACTTTAGGAACTATCAGTGATAACTGAACAGACTCAGTTCGATCACTGATAGTGAAACATTAATACATAGAAATGTTTACAAGAAAGACTATCAGCGATAACTGAACAGACTCAGTCTGATCGCTGATGGTGAAACACTAATACATACTAAAACGTAATTTTCACTAAGTATAGGAGAGGGTCGTTATCAAATCACTGAGAGAGTTTGGATCAACAATCTCCCCCTATTTGATAATGACAAAGTAACTGAAGAAAATTACTTTATGATTCAAAATGATGGAATAATCAGGACTCGTAACATACATGTCCCAATTACTATTTTGAGGGATCTTTTACAGCACTGATGAAGTTAAGTACTTTACTGAAATTTCATTAATTCAGGAATAGAATTACAAGGAATGAAAATTACAAGTAAATTACTAACTACTGTAAGTACAACTAATAGATTACAGAAGATAAAACTAATCTATCAGCTATAAGAAGATTTAGGAGGATTTATCATATACTCAGGTATTTCTTCTCCTTTCTGTCTTCGTTCCAAAGATTCTTGGCTGATGATTTCTTTGATTTTCTCAGCAGCAGGGAAGAAGTCACACCATAAGCATAGTAAATCCTTGAGATGATTCAGAGGACAGATAGGAATCTCAGAGACTCTTTGAAATCTGAGTTCCTCATCATCATCTCTGAAGAATATTCCATAAGGATGATCAATTACTTGACCAGCTTGGAAAGGACCACCAGGAGGCAGAGATAAGTCTAGAACTGAAAGATCAGGAGGAGGACCAAACAGTGCATCTCTTGAAAATTTGATAGAAGTTTCATTCCTGATGATGGCGACGTCTTCAGAGGAGGGGGACCCAATTTTTCTTTTGAGTTTCTTGGGATTGGGAGGGATAGGAGATGGCAGGTTCAGTACAGAAGTGACTCTGTTGATGAGAGCTTTAAGAAGTCCTTCAACGTAGCCTCTGTATGTAGATTTTGATTTCTTCAGCGCATCCCAGAATTCTATCCACTCTGTAAACCCGAAACCTTCAAGTTTGGAAACGTACATAGCTTTCTGAGTTCCATCCTCTCTGGTAATCTCCATAGTCACTGAGAGTTGATCCTTCTTCTTGCGACCAGAGATAGTCACGGCTGATATTGGAAGAGGATCAGAGCGATAATCCATCTTCTGTTTGCACCATTCAATGGACTTATCGTTGATCTCTTGTTCTTTGGACCGTTCCTCTTCAATTTCTTTCAGTAGTGCAGCTTGAACTTCCACAGGCTTTCTTTTCAGCTTCTTGTCCTTGACTTGAGAAGATTGAATCTTTAAAGCGAGTTGGGCATCTCGTCTGCATTCAGCGATCAGCTTCTCAGCTTTGGCAGATTCTTCTCGTTCAGCTTTAGTGAGGAAGTCGAGCTCTGAGGATGTTTGAAGAGGGACTTTCAGCCGTTGACTTTCTAGTTGAGCGATCATTTCAGCTCTTTTCTTCATCACTTCCTCTGCCCCATGAGATGGTTTAGAGGGCCTTCCTGGATGGACCAGGGAATCTTCTTCTTCTTCATCATCAATCTCAGCGATAGAGATTGGGATTATTTCTTCAGCGATTGCAGCTGGGATTATTTGTAGTTCTGAACCCTTAAGCAGGGGTGAGAACTGTCTGGATAGAAAAAATGAAGGAAAGAAGGGATAAGTGTATATTTAGAAAAAGAAAGATAAAGGCTAGAAAGAGAGGGGTTTGGAAAAAATAGGAGTGTGGTACAATTGAAAGACATACCTGAGAAGGATGCTCCCCCTCAGATTGTGATCCAGTCCTCAAGCATTCTTCAGCGATTGGTTGCTTGTCTTTGCTCTGCGAAGGAGCGCTTGAAGATGTATCACCTCTCACCCCTGCTTTGACAACCTCTTGTGAAGTTGTCCCTGATGAAACGTTCGGCTTGGAGAACCACATAGATTGGTCTTCTTCATCGTCGTCGTCATCATCGGAGGGTTGATCCTTTTCTTGATCATCAAGATCTGGATCATCTTCCTCTTCATCGTCTTCTTCCTCATCATCTTCAAAGAGAAGAGAATGAATAGATGAGGAGGGTTCTTTCGCCTTCTCCCCCTCAGATTGAGAGGGAGGTTTCTTTGAAGTCTTAGCTTCCCCAGCAGCAGCGATAGATGTTTCTTCAGCTTTCTCCCCCACTTTGTCATTATCAGCGGTAGGGGGTTGCTCAACTGCTGGAGTAGCTGTTGAAGCTTTTAGCACTTGAATGTCAGCTTCCAGACACGTGATCCGTTCTTCAACCTCAGGGATGTCGCATGTGGCATCATGGATGAATTCCACAGCGATGTTGAGATTTGTCCGATCATCTTCAGTGAAGGAGGGAGGCAGCGCTGGAGCTGTTTCAGATACCTTTTGGAGAAGTTGCTGTAGAAGCGACGTGCAGAGATCAACCTTAGAAGAGAGATCTCGAACTTCAGTGGTAAGAGACTCAAATCGTCCCTGAAAGAGTTGAGAGGACTCTTTGAGTTGGACGACTTGTTCTTCTACAGCTGAAAGTTTGGAGTTCTCAGCTTTGGATGAGCAGGTGGCTGTCAACCTTTTCAGCTCCTCACCAGCCTGATTAACGGCGCTGGTGGTGTTGTTGATGGTGTTGGTGAGAGCGTCCACCTTTTCTCCCAGATGGTTGACATGCGTGTCAACAGACGCCAAACTAGGACCTGAAAAGGATATCAGTTCAGATATGGGCTTATTTGGAGAGATGGGAGAAGAAGTGTTTAGGATAATAGGGTTACCTGAAGTATCAAACATTTTATAGAACTGCAAAGATTCCTCAAACGTTTGATGTTCAGGTCCTATAGGTAGAGAGGTGGTAGCGGGTTCAGAGACCAAAGAAGGAGAGGGAAGATTTATGGGGATAGAAGTAAGGTTGGGGTTAATCTCAGCGAATGAGATAGTAGGTGGGGTCACTGATGGTGTGACAGCGATTGAAATCGCTGACACGGCAGGTTGAGTGACTGCGGGAGTTGTGGAGGAAAGACCCACAAAAGCATCTAAGGCAGCTTGTTGAGAAGCTTCCTCAGGTATAGTACTAGAAGGTGTACTTTCCTTAGTCTTTTTGGCCTTCTTAGAAGAACCAATTGGACCAGCTGATGGACGTTTGGAAGTAGTGGTAGCGACAGGGATAGCAGACGAAGGAACCGTCTGCGTGGTCGCTGAAAAAGAAGAATGGAGAGAGAGACGAGAACGAAGGAGAGAGATACTTACCTCGTTGGCGAGTGGCTTGACCTCCAGCGATCGTTGACCTATCCTGGCAAAAGTGCCATCATCTTTGGTGGGATAGGTGTTGGGATAGAGGAACTTGATGTACGTACATATGAAACGTACGTAGGAGATCTTGGGATCTCGTTCAGGCTTCTCTAACCTCGACCTCAGGTCTTCAAAGATGGCAGTGGCGTAGTCAAAGTTTTGACCAGCGATTACAGAGTAGGCCATTTGCAGTTGTATTTTGCTGGCTTGATCCAGCGAACCACTCTTCCCGCTCATGCACTGAATGATGTGCGAGAAGATGAAGTTCAGTTGTGAAGGCATCTGAGCCTTGAGAATCTTGGTGAGCTTCTTGTTGGGAATAGATGATCTCGGTTTGTTTTCCCAACAATAACCCATTGCATCCAGAAAGGAGATCAGCTCAGCATCAGTGGGGAGTGCGTCGAACCCATTCTTTGGTTTGTCAGGAAATCTCAAGGATTTCCTGAGGCTAAGAGCAGTCATGCTCCCTGGACCCAAATCCGTGCTGAAGGAGATAGCAGGGACTCGCTCACCCTTTTTGTTGGTGAGTTCAGTGGCATCAGCAGTGAACCAGAACTGCTGGAGTAGAGTCTTTGACGGCTTAGGATCCACAGTGATCGCGTAAGCTATGCATGATTGTTTAAGAAAGTCAGCAGCTTCCACCAGATGTGGGTATTTGTCAGCTTTGAAGTCGAGTCTTCCCAAGTGATTACATTTCGTAATCTCAAATTCAGTGATAGCGAATCGCACATTCTTGGAAGCAACGATTGAAGATTGTGCCATTTCTGTTATGGAAAGAATCATAATAGAAGAAATGATTATGGTTTAAAAATAATATGATTACCAGTTTCTCTAAATGAGGGGAAACTGGAAGAATATCAAGTTATTTTTAGGAAGAGAAAAAAATAGTGTTCTGGGTAGAAAGAATGAAGAACACTTTAAAAACCAAAAGGTTTTTATTAAAAAAAACATAAAATCAGAAAGAATGATTTTTTAGTTTTTAAGCAAAATAAATTTTAAAATCCATGATGAACAAGAAGGAGTAGGATTTTAAAAAATAGAAAGCAGATAAACAAAGCACATAAACATGAAATAAACCTGTTTATTTCGAAGACGAAGATTTGCAGATTCAAAATTCTGGTTTAACTTGCTTGAGTGTTCTTGAGAGAGAGTTTCTTGCTTAGAAAGTTTTGAAAGCGTAAACCGTATAAAGGAGAGAAGAATTTCTTTTATACAAAGAGATAGAGGAGAGAGAAGGAATGAAGCGGGAAAAGATCATCATGACATTGACACGTTCCACAAAGTTGATTGGATAGAAGAGCAATGGACGAACGTGTCAGAAAAGGCGTGTCGTGGATTATCCGCTCAAATGACGTCATGGGAAAGAGACGTTTCATTTTTCCGTTTTGAAATTATCACTGAAGAAAAATCAGCGATAGAATTTTCTCTTTTTGAAAGTATCCCTGATGAAAAGATAGGGATATATTTTCTTTTAAAAGGATCACTGAATATAAATATCAGTGATAAATTTAATTTCAAAAAGCTTTTAATCATTTGAATAAAAATTCAGTGATTAAGTTTTATATAACTGACTGAAGATTCAGTTGTAGGGATTGAGAAATCATACCTGAGAGTCAGAATACTTATCAGAGAATGATGAAAAGAAACTTTTGATTGCTGACACAATGAATGAACGCTGAAGAATTATTCTTCAAGGTTCAGCATTCCAAGCTCACTGATGAGAAAGTTGAACCTTGTCTCATCAAGAGGTTTGGTGAATATATCAGCAAGCTGAAAGTCAGTAGGGATAAAGTGAAGTTCAATATCACCATTCATCACATGATCTCTGATAAAGTGATATCTGATCTCTATGTGTTTTGTCTTTGAATGTAGCACTGGATTATTTGCTATAGCGATAGCACTAGTGCTGTCGCAATAGATAGGAATTTTTGACAGCTGTAGGTCATAATCTAATAGTTGATTTCTCATCCATAAGATTTGAGAACAACAGCTTCCAGCGGCTACGTATTCAGCTTCAGCTGTGGAAGTGGACACAGAATTTTGCTTCTTGCTTGTCCAACTTACCAGCTTTCCTCCCAAGAGTTGACATCCACCAGTGGTACTCTTTCTGTCAAGTTTACATCCTGCAAAATCACTATCAGAATAACCAGTTAGATCGAACCCTGAGTCTTTGGGATACCAAAGACCTAGGTTAGGAGTTCCTTTCAGATATCTGAAAATTCGCTTTACAGCGATCAGATGGGATTCCTTGGGTTCAGATTGATAGCGTGCACATAGACAAGTAGAGTACATGATGTCAGGTCGGCTTGCTGTGAGATACAACAAAGAGCCTATCATTCCTCTATAGGCAGTGACATTAACAGGTTTTCCAGAAGGATCTTTGTTAAGTGTCAGGGGTGGTGCCATAGGAGTTTTCATCGCTGAAGCTTGATTAAGATCAAACTTCTTCAGCATATCTTTAACATACTTGCCTTGGTTGATAAACGTACCTTTGTCAGATTGTTTAATCTGAAGACCAAGAAAATATGTCAGCTCACCCATCATACTCATTTTATATTCTTTCTTCATTCTTTCAGCGAAGCGAGTACACAGAGATGGGTTAGTAGAACCAAACATTATGTCATCGACATATATTTGTACAAGAATTATATGACCTTTTATCTTTCTGAAAAATAACGTATTATCAATCTTGCCACGTTCAAAATTTTCAGAGATAAGAAAAGATGAGAGAGTGTCATACCAAGCACGAGGGGCTTGTTTTAGACCATAGAGAGCCTTATCCAATTTATAAACATAATTTGGATGCTTAGGGTCATAGAACCCTGGTGGTTGTTCTACATAGACTTCTTCATTCAGCTTTCCATTTAGAAACGCTGATTTTACGTCCATTTGATAGACGATGAAGTCTTTATAGACTGCATAAGCTAAGAATAGTCGAATTGCTTCGAGCCTGGCCACAGGGGCAAAGGTTTCATCATAGTCTATGCCTTCCTCTTGTCTGTACCCCTGAGCAACAAGTCGAGCCTTGTTGCGGGTTACAGTTCCATGTTCATCTAACTTGTTTCTAAACACCCATTTGGTGCCTATTACAGTTTTATCAGATGGTCTAGGAATGAGATTCCAAACTTTGTTTCGAGAGAACTCAGTCAGCTCTTCTTGCATAGCACTGACCCAGTTTGGATCTCTGAGGGCGTCATCAGTCTTCTTTGGTTCTATTAAAGATAGAAAGTTTACAAAGAGACAAATATTACCTGAGCTTCGTCGTGTCTGAATACCTGCATCTGGATCACCAAGAATTTGATCTATTGGGTGATCTTTGGTCCATCGCTGAGCAGGAGCATTATTGCTTAACTCAGAGGTGGGATCAACAATTTGAATGTTTATCGATGATGACGATTGAGGTTCATCAGCGATCAACTGTTGAGTAGATTCACTGGAGAGGTTTTCAGACGAAAGCAGATTTGATGGTAGGAGTGTGTTTAAAGGTTCAGCTGAAACCCATGAGTTGGATTCAGCGGTAGGATGTATAATGTTTGGATCATCATCAGCGACTGGAGGATCTGAATGCTGATGGTTAGAAAAGAAAGGTTCATTTTCTCTGTAGTGAGAAAGCATCCAAGCATTTAACTCTTCATTGTCAGCGATTGGTTTTGAGTTCGCTGAGCGAGTTTCATCAAAAGTGACGTGAATTGTTTCTTCTACGGTTTGTCTTCTCTTGTTGAAGACTCTGTAGGCTTTGGAGATGGAGGAATATCCTAGAAATATTCCATCATCAGCTTTTGGGTCGAACTTTCCAAGTTGATCTCTGTTGTTTAAGATAAAACACTGACAACCAAAGATATGAAGAAAACTGATAGAAGGTTTCCTTCCAACAAAAAGTTCATAAGTTGTCTTCCCAAATCGCTTTATTATCAGCGATCTGTTTTGAGTGAAACATGCAGTGTTTACAGCTTCAGCCCAAAATTGAGTAGGGAGATGAGAATCGCTGAGCATTGATCTAGCAGCTTCTATGATCGTTCTGTTTCTTCTTTCAGCGACTCCGTTTTGCTGAGGTGTTCTTACTGAAGAGAAGTTGTGAGAGATTCCCTTGTTCTCAAAGAAATTGTTCAGAGAACTATTTTTGAATTCAGTTCCATGATCACTTCTTATTGAACGAACAGTAAGATTGTTCAGCACTTCCATCTTTTTTACAAAAGATATCAGTTCTTCTGGAGTATCACTCTTACAGCGAAGAAAGATAACCCAGGTGTAGCGAGAAAATTCATCTACAATGACAAGTGTATATTTCTTTCCAGCTATTGATTGGATGTTGACAGGGCCAAATAGATCCATATGCAAGAGCTGAAGAGGACTTGTCACTGAGGAAACTTGTTTCGACTTGAAACTAGCTTTTGTTTGTTTTCCTTTTTCACATGCTGAGCAGAGAGATTCTTTAGCATATGAGTGCTGAGGAAGACCAGAAACCAGTTCCTTAGATGAGAGAGAATTCAGGGTTTTGAAGTTTAGATGAGAGAGCCTTTTATGCCATAGCCAATTGACATCAGAAGAGGCTTTAGATAGAAAACATAAGTTTTCAGTGATAGTAGAGTCCATATCTATTACATAGACATTTTCTCTGCGATGACCACTGAGAGCAAGTTTTCCTTTCTCATTTAACACTGAACATGCTTTCTTAGTAAAGCGTACTTCATAGTCTTTATCACATAGCTGACTGATGCTTAGAAGATTATGCTTCAGTCCATCTACGTAAGCGACTCTTCGAAAGGTAGTTGTCCCATTGCTGAGGACCCCAAACCCTCGGGTAAATCCTTTACCATTTCCACCAAAGGTCACAGAGGGACCTTTTTCTTCCTTGTATTCAGTGAGCAGGTCTTTTTGTCCAGTCATATGACGAGAACATCCACTATCAAGATACCAGATGCCCTTTGATCCCTGCACACATAAGGAAGATTAAGCGTTGTTTGGTACCCACTTTTCAATGGGTCCTTCAGAGTTAGTGGATAAAGTAAGTTCAGTAGTATTCTCAGCTGACGAAGATTCAGCTTCAGTGATAGTCTTCACTTTGGTTAATTTCTTAACCTTAGTGGTATTTTTCACCTTGGTGACCTTCTCAGCTTTAGAAGCATTTTTCTTCACTTTAGCTATTTTATCAGCTTTAGTGGCGGTTGGACATTTACTTGCAATATGATCAGTAAAACCACAGTGATAACACTTTCTGTATTTAAAAATGGTTTTAGGACCAGAAGTAGAAGGTTTTGCAAGTTTAAGATGAGCAGGGCCAGGTCCAAGAAGACTTTTCTTTTGAGATCTGGGAGGAATTTTCATTCCTTCAGATCTCGAAGGTTTAAGGTCAATCTTCAGCTTTGGAGGACAGAGATCAAAGATTTCTATCACAGAGCTAGAGGATTGCTTAGCTGAAGGTTTAGAAGGAACTTTCAGCTTTGCTTTCCTGGTTGCCTTCTGAGGAAGGAGAATGGACTTTCCTTTATCCGTAGACTTAGTGTCTTTGGATTTCTCCTCAGGGATTGGATTTGAAGAAGAACATGGATAGAGTTGATTGTAAGAAGTGTCAAAGAAAGAGGTGACAAAGGTTCCAAACTTAAGCGAGGAACTCTCTTTCTTAGGTTCATCCTGAGGTGTCCAAAAACCAAGACCAGTTTTGTCACTTTCAGGGGTTTGAGCATTTATTATCTCAGAGATTTTTGTTGATGATTTGCACCATTTTTCAACATGAGCCTTTTCTGTTTTTAAAGCAGCGATGGCTTGTTCGCGTTCAATACTGATGATTTCATTTATAATGACTTGATCTTTCAACTTTTCTTCTAAAAGATTTAGTTCTTTGATCTTTTCATGACATTTCTCCAGCTCTTGAGTTAAATGAACATTTTTGTTCTCAGCTTGAGTTTTGTCGTTTAGGGCATTATAAAGGTCAATCGTCAGTACATCAACAGCGCGACTTCTCTCAGCTTCAGGTAGAGAGGGATTTGTAGAGATAGATACCTGAGATGATATGTAGCTCATAGAAGATTCAGATGGTTCTTCTACTTCTTCTTTAATCTCAGCCATGAGGCAAAGATTAGCGACTTCTTCTTCATCAGAAGATGATTCTTCTGATTCAGCCCAGTCATGTTCTTCAGCGATGAGACCTTTACCTTTTCGCTGATGGCTTTTCAGCTTTTGATATTTGTTCTTCAGCTTAAGGTATTTGTCATCACTGGATCTTCTTGAGGTAGAAGGTTTGAAGACCTTTTTCGACCTGCACTCACTAGCAAAATGTCCAATCTTTTCGCAGTTATAGCAAGTGGCAGTAGCCTTATCAACCGGAGTTGATTTTGGCTTTTCAGAAATAGAGAGAGGTTTACTTCTTCGGAAGTTACTCTTTCTTGCAAATCTCTTAAAAGAGTTTGTCAAGAGAGCTAAGGACTCATCAAACTCTGAAAGATCAGGGTCTGATAGATCCTCAGATTCAGAATCTACCTCAGTGATAGTGAGAGTAGATCGCTGAGATGGGGGGGTTGAATACAAACACAGAATTTAAAGTTTAATATATTGTTTATTGAAGAATCAAAATACAATATACAAGTTTGTTGCGGAATAAGATTAAGACAGACTCAATCTAAACAAACTAAAGAAACACTAAGATAATTGCACAAGAAGTTCAGAGAATGGGGTTTAGAGATATAGAAAACAAGGGTTTCTATCTTGGGTTCAAGGATGAAGCACACATTTAGATGAAGGGGTGAACTTCCTATTTATACCCTATGCATTAAATGCATGGCAGGGTACTTTACACGTGTCGTTCGTCTATTGGCTTTGAGTGTCTGACTTTGGGAGACATGCTTTCGGCCATAATATGAACAGTGTAGTGGACAGAGTTGTTGTACGAATGATGGCAGAGGTAAGGTCCGTTCTGACACATCGTACCAGGTTGTGCAAGGATAGACAAAAGGAAACTTGAGGCATAAGCTTTGTGATCGTTTGATAGCTGAGTATCTCTAAGTTCAGAGATAAAGAGGTTCAGCTATCGCTGAAGCTTTTTCTCATGTTCCTTCGCGTATTGGTAGAGTTGTCTTTGCTTCACTGATATCCGCATCAGGTCATTAGTAGACTTCTCATTGTTCAGCAGCTTCGTCTTTGATTCAGCTATGAACATCTGTTGACGCGAAACTTGTCTTCAGGGATTACGTTGGCTGTTTACTTTAGGAACTATCAGTGATAACTGAACAGACTCAGTTCGATCACTGATAGTGAAACATTAATACATAGAAATGTTTACAAGAAAGACTATCAGCGATAACTGAACAGACTCAGTCTGATCGCTGATGGTGAAACACTAATACATACTAAAACGTAATTTTCACTAAGTATAGGAGAGGGTCGTTATCAAATCACTGAGAGAGTTTGGATCAACATTAACTTAAATCTAATTAACATGGGAGTTGGGCTTCGGCCCACACAGTGTAGCCGGGGACCGGGGCCTCACTTGGCCGCCCGGTGCAGCCCGCGACCGGGGTCTTCCCCCCCTTAGCCGACCGGGGTCTCCCCCCTAAGTCGACCGGAGCCTACTAACATCTCTCGATCGGGGCATGATTGACCGAACTCCTCCCTTCGACGACCGGTGCTACCCTGACCAGGGTCTCAACCTCGGGAACCAGAGCGAAAAGCGACCGAGGTTTAAACCCCCCGGTGATCGATATTCATAAACTACCCATTGTCGACCGGTGTCCCCTCCAAACGAACAACACCAGCGAAGGGTCGATTCAACGAATACACATGGTCAAATTGATTCCAGAACTTAGAAATATTCAATCACTTAATTAGAATACAAATGCAAGACCCAAAACGACGAAATCCCAAAATACATAAACCCAACATCGACTCCTAAATATCCCAAATCCAGAAACTCAACCTTCAGGTTCAATACACAACCCCCAACTCAATCACAATGATTAAATTCTTTATAAAATTGAAGAGTTTTAAACACAAGAAAATTTACCTTCAACGAATTCAATCCAAAGATTGATGATCTTGAAGAATCTGCTCTTTCTCGGTCTCTCTCTCAGAAATCGCCCAAAAGCTCTCCTCAAGACTAGCCGACACACACACACAACCCTAATTTCTTAGGATTAAGACCCCCTTTTCCAACTTTACACAATAGACCCCTCCTTAATAAGACTTTTCTACTTTCTTACCCAACTTTTATTTTCTTTACTTTTTTTAACCCGATTATTACACTTGTAATCTTGAATTTTAAGTATGTGTATCAATAAACATTACTTAATGCATAAAAACTTGTTTTTAAGAGTTTATTCGATAGTTTAATAATAATGTAATTTATTTTAGATTTAATACTATAATGGTTTTTTTTTTTAAATAAACATTAAATATTCTGTTAGATTTTCTTAATTATATTTTAGATTTTTTATATTTATATTTATATTTAAATTTAAATTTTGATTTTTGTTATTATTTAATTTTGCAGGGGAGTGATTTTAGTGATTGAAGTGAAGAGTGATTTTAGGGGAGTTAAAATGGTAAGAGATAACGACTGAAAGTTAATAAATAACATAAAATGTAGTACATAAAGCTTTAATGGTTGTTTTTAAGATATTTTAAGTAATTAGTATTAAATAATGATACATTAAGCTTTAACAATTGTTTTTAAGAGTTTTTTTATCCGTGCTTTATAATATAGTATCTGTTTTGATTATGTTTATTTGTTTGTTATGAATTCAAACATATAGTTTTAGAAAATTGTACTCATGCATCATTACTTGTAATTTTGAATTTTAAGTATGTGTATCAATAAACAGTACTTAATGTATAAAAACTTTTTTTAAGAGTTTTTCTTCGATAGTTTAATAATAATGTAATTTATTTTAGATCTAATACTATAAAATGTTTTTTTAAATAAATATTAAATATTCTGTTAAAATTTTTTAATTATGTTTTAGATTTTTTATATTTAAAATTTAATTTTTATCATTATTTAATTATGCAGGAGTGTGATTTTAGGGATTGAAGTGAGGAGTGATTTAGGGGGGTTAAAATGATAAGAGATAACGATTGAAAGTTAATAAAGTTAAAATGATAAATGTAGTACATAAAACTTTAATGTTTTTTTAAGATATTTTAAGTAATTAACATTAAATAACGGTACATTAAGCTTTAACAATTGTTTTTAAGAGTTTTTTATCCGTGTTTTATAATATAGTATAGATTATGCATTTTTATCAAAGATATCATGTAATTTTATTATTAATATAGTGTATTTTGATTATAATTAATTTTCGTCATGAACATCTATCATGACGTTTATCATGAATAATTTTCGTTTCTATGGGCTACAATTCATTGTTGTTTTCGTTCATGTGGTTTAGAATTCATTATTGTTTTCGTTCCTTGTACTTAACAGTAAACTACTGACGAAATTAACCTAAAAAATGAAAACATTAGCAAATTGCAAATCTAGGGGACGAAAACCATAATTACAAAAGCACGGGGCAAAAGTTGTAATATTTAACAAATGACTAAGAAACATAGGGTCTGTTTGTTAGCAGCTTAATGAGTTTAATGAGACTCACAACTTATTCAGTCAACTATATATGATTGTTTGGTAGTGGCTTAATGATATAGAAAGTGGCTTATTCAGTAAGATTTCAAGGGGAAACTTTATGCAGAAAGTCAAGTTTTTTTCAAACCAGTTCCTCCCATTAAAAAACACGTTCCTTCCATTTATGAAAAAACTCTCTCAAATAAAAACTTTCTAAATCTATATAGACAGATTAATCCACTCAGTCAACTTTATTCATACAAAACTTAATGGAAAACCAACCAAACAGCCGCATAGTTTACTCTACTATTTGCATGATAATGCCTCAAATAATTATTTTTTTATGTAAAAATAAACAAAATCTTCCATTTCAAATTTACAAAAAATGTAATTATTATTTTAGCAATCACATGTATTTTTATCCACACTAATGACAGATTTTTATATGTATGCTTTAAGTGGTAAAGATTTAAAAACAACTTCATAATGATATATTAATTGGTAATTAAATTAAAATATCAATAACAATAATTTTGATATCTTTCTAGCTATGTCATCATTAATAGTTTCGATATTTAACATTTAACTTCATACGGGAGTCACAGGGGCCTGGGCAAACTTCAGCTCATCCTCACATTGAAAAATGTACATAGACCTCGAAAGTCATATAGATTATTAGCCAGGGCCCCCTCACAGATGACACAATCTACGCAACTCCCTCGTTTAATTACATTTGTGATCCTTTATGTCCGACTGTCCTTGTCTTGAAAATAGTAAAAAGGGTTCGTACTCGCTAACATATGTGAAGAAAGGTATCATCTATTGAAACACGTAAGCTAAGGTACATGTTATTGATCCCTACGGTGAATACTAGATGAGATAATGATAGTTTAAGCAATGTGGCAAGGTGAATCAACTAGTAACGCAACAAAACTGAACCTACGAAATATTTTTGCTACCTCATCAACTTTATTAGTGATCAATTTATAACATATGAGGCAACCGTACCAGATATTGTTCACTTTGTCCACATTTGAACTTGTAGTATTTTAAATTTTGTTTGATAGAGAAGGTATACAGTCTCTTATAACCCTCCCCAACTTATGTGGAAACTCATACGATATGTGAATTGCATTTGCAAACTGCTTTTCCATTTATGTAATTTAAAATTTTGGACTGTTTTGGAATTTTTTGGTTGTTACAGTGGTAACACCGTTAGTTTGCTCCGTTAAAACCCTCAAAGGACCAAAATTGCAATTTATTCTTTTATTACTATATCATTTATTTAAAACATAATAATTATATTATATAATTAATAAATAATTATCACTTGATTTAAAAATAACTTATTAACTAAATGACAAAATTTTATCTAATTAGTAATTTATGTTTACGTTTTATCGAAAAAAATTATAATGATAAATAATTTATATTTTCATTTTTACTAAGTTTCAATTTTAATAGAAAAATAAATTATTCGATGAAAATAAATTAACGACATGCATGTTTTTGATTATTTATATAAAATATAACATATATAATATAAAAAAATCTAACACATATTAATACGGTATATGAAATAATCTTTAAACAGAGTAATTTTATAACTTAATTTACATCTTATTGAGCTCGATATTCTTTTAGATTTTTTAAATAAATTATCCTACGATTATTAAAATGATGTAACATGTTTGAGAGAGGAGAAACGACCAAAAAAATCTTTTGAAGCAACTCCAACAGATTATTCAAAAAAAAAACTAAAGTGAAGAAATCAAAATTCAAAATCTTTAAAAAATAAATTGTCATAAAAATAAATTAAAGACATGAAGTTTTTTTTGTTTATTATTTATATAAAGTTTATTTTTAATAGAAAGTAAGTTATCTAATACAAATAAATTAAAGACATGAAGTTTTTGATTATTTATATAAATATAGAATATATATATATATAATTAAAAAACAACCGAAAATATAAATTATTTTATTATAATTTTTGATCGACGAAATGTAAATGTAAATCATTAATTAATTAAAATTTTGTCATTGCATCAAAATGGAACAAACTTTAAGTTAATTCTTATTTTAGGGAACCAACTTTAGAAAACTTGATTTAAGAGTCAAGAGCAAACTTTTCATTTATTTAAGGGTTTGTTCTACCTGATGACAGTGACGTGGTTCAGGTTAATGCCAACTAATATGACATGTCATATTCTAAAACTCCGGCAATACTAAAGCTCCTGACAACTCTGCAACTCCGACAACTCCATCCCTGAACTTACGTCCTCCCCCTTCCCCCATCGTCTCTGCAAGTAAATCCAACCAACGTCTTCTCCTCAGATTTTTTTCCATTCGCTCCGGCGACCGCAATTTCTGTGACCCTAGCTTTTCTCAATGAAAAACTTTTCGTTTCATCATTTTTCTTTGATTTTCTGTGATGTGTTTTCTTGTTTTTTGATAAAGCTTTGTTTAGGTTTTTGTATGTTTTCATGGTTGATTTTTATCTTCAAGACTTTTCATCTTTCATACGGGTTTTCATCTTTGGTGTAGGGATTTTCTGTGATGTGTTTTCTTGTTTTTTGATAAAGCTTTGTTTAGTTTTTTGTATGTTTTCATGGTTGATTTTTATCTTCAAGACTTTTCATCTTTCATATGGGTTTTCATCTTTGGTGTAGGGATATTGAGAACATTGTACAACATGTGTTAACAAAGAAACTAATGATTTGTTGTTAAAGTTAAGAAATTGGAAAAAAAAAACGAAAGTTTAGGATGGAGTTGAATTGTGGCTGGAAAAGATGGTGGGGAAAGGTGGCCAGAGAAGATTGGGCAAGGGTTGGTTTTATTTTATAGATGGCGTTGACATTTTTGTAAGTGTTAATTTATCTATTGTTGCCACGTTATTTAGAGGAGACTAGTTACCTGTTGAGCAGGTAAACTGGTCCCTTAAATAAACTAAAAATTTGCTATAGTCCCCAAAGTGAAGATTTTGAAAGTTGATTCCTCAAAATAGGAATAAGTTTAAAGTTGGTTCCATTTCCATGTCATTCTCCCCTTTTATTAATAAGTTATTTTTAAATAAAGTGATAATTATTTATTAATTATAAAATATAGTTATTATGTTTTAAATAAAAGATATAATAATAAAAGAATAAATTGCAATTTTGGTCCTTTGGGGGTTTTAACGGAGCAAACTAACGGTGTTACTCCTCAGGAACCAAATACAAACACTTTTGCATACCACAAGGTTTTTCTTGCAATAAAAATTTTATAGGGATTAAAAGTGAGAAAAACAACAAACCATATGAACCAAAATTGCAGTTTACTCTATTTATATTTTTACAAAGTTTCTTTCTAACCCCTCCAAGAATGTAAGAAAGTACTCAAATAACCTTCATCTCTGCAGGAAACAAATCACAGTCCTCCAACACTAAACGTCCTATAAAAAAACTAAATAAATAAATGAATATTAGGCTAAACAATAACCAAACTAAGATTGACTGATATTGATTTTGATATCTTTTAACAAGAATTAATGTCATGTACGGTTCGAGATTGATTTGTATTAATATATACAATTTTGGTTCTCTTCGTGATTCAAAGCATATATTAAGTGAAAGTTTAATTTTTTTTTGTTGTTCCAGTTAAAAGTAATATTTTTTTCTTCTAATTTTAACGTCTTTAATCTCAAGGGTTATTATTTATTTATTTTTGAATTTACGTATTTGTTTGCAAGCACAAATTATTTATATTTTTCCCATGGTTTATAATATTATGTTGTATTATTAAAAATAGAGTAAAGTTCACTTTTAGTTCCTAACGTTTGTCAATTTCAACGGTTTTCGTCTCTCGGCTTTGTTTTAACAGATTGGTCACTCACGTTTGACACATCGCAACGATTTCCATTCCTCCTTCTAACGGCCATTAATTTTTTCCGTTAAATCCAATTTAATGAGTGTATTTTAGTCATTTCACATGTTTTCTTAGTAATTAAACACGGGGTCTAAAATTGTAATTTATTCTAATTTCTATTAAAACCACATGGACCAATTGTGTAATTTATTTTATTTTCTATTAAAACCACAGGGGCCAAGAATGTAATTTACTCTATCATATAACACACACACACACACACACACACACATATATATATATATATATATATATCTGTGTGTGTGTGTGTGTTTGTCTCTGTATGTATATATACACAGAGAGTCAGAGACATTGGGATGAGATCACAGAGACGATATCCCACCGGTGGACCCCAACATGACACCTCCGGCCATGAAAATAGAGACCATCATAAGGCCAAATTGTAGGGACGAAACCACATGGACCAAATCACAGAGAAGAGATCACCAACCACCTTCTTGGACCCCGGCGGGAGAGGGATGAAATCACTGGCCACACCCAACAGGGACCAAATCAAAATCAAAATCTCATATCCAAAAACCAAAATCAAAATCAAAGGTCGAGGGATGGTGGGAAGTCGGAGTTCTTCGATGGAGGTCGCACAAGGCATTGATGCTTGTGATTCTCTAGGTGGTCGGGGGCAACAGTCTATAAGAGGGAGATCGAACGATGGAGGCAACCCTGTAAGTTTTGCTCGTGGGATTTGCTAGGGACTATCGATGGTGCTGATAACGAAAGGAGAAGAGAGGATATGGTGAAAATAGCCAGCGTAGAGGCAGTTGGATGCTGGAGATGGCCGACGAAGATGCTAGAGATGGCCGACGAAGATGCTAGAGATGGCTGAAATTTGGTTCCTGTGTGTAACACTCACATTTTTGGTAAGAAAACAATTCGAATAATAAGCCTAACTTTTATATTCATAAGAATCATACCCCAACGACCTATCTTCGATATTTTGGACATCGTAAGCTTCACGGTTGAAAAGTTAGGATTTTAGGGATTTCGGTACAGTCGGGGCGACAGTGCCCGACGAATGTGACTTTGTCACTGTTGCCAAGGGCATTATCGCAGAGGGATAGAAACCCTCGGTACGTTTTGGGCGACTATGCCCAACGAGAGTGCCCCCGGGAACAATCGCAGTGCAAGGTTGCGAGGTCTTCCTCCTCTCGGTACAACCTAGGCGATTATGCCTGGCGATTGTGCCAATGGCATCATCGTCGTGTCAAGGTCGCATGCGGGTACCAAGGTCCTTAAAGCTGCGATTTTTGGTCATTCCTCATTTAATTCTCCATCTACTTCTTCTCTTTCTCTCTAGAAGCAAAATCCTTGCATTCAATATCGATTTTCATCATTTAAGGCATCTAGTATTGGGTTTTTCAAGGATTCTTCATCATCCAAGCTAGGGTTGGAAGCTAAGACTAGGATTCTTCCATCTCACACTCACTCCAAGGATTTCTTGGACTTATCTAGGTTTTCACCAAAACCTAATATGTGAGTTCATTCTTTTAGTTTCCAAACCTTTATACATGTTATAAATACTCCCTTTATAATTCTTAAAACATTTTTATCTCACAAATTTCTTGTTGGATGATTTTAGAAAGTTTAGGTCAAAAGTTAGGGTTTTTGGCTAAATTTGGTATTTCGAGGAAGTGACTTTGAAGAATAGTTTTGTATGTATAAATAATGACCACTCCTTGATTTTTATGGGTTTTGGTAAACAAAAGTTAAATGGTCATATTTATGGATTGTTGACAATATAGGGATTCTCCCTCATTAAAGGTTCTTTTATGCATATGCTTACATGATTGGGTACACTGTGAAATGTTTTGAAGGTGTCAACATGTTGGACTATTGTGTAATGGACCCATAGGCATTAGTCGTTTTATATGAAATGGGATGTTGTTCTCCATTATGGCTAAACATGGGGCTTTTATCATTGGGAACTCGAGCTATAGGTCGTGGGTGGTTTAATGCGATAACATTGTGTCTCATGACACTTAAATTCTAGCAAGTGAGTCATTCTTAGACCATTAGGAGCTTGGACTAAAGACCGTGGGTGGTTGAACTCAATAACCTATGTTGTTATAATAGAAGCTCCATAACATTGTAATGTGACTGTCAATGGTAAATCGGGTCTCCCCCGTCACTTTGTGAATCCTTACTCCCTCCCAAGGGTAGATGAGGTTTGAACCTACTAATGGACTTTTGTTGACATCAGGCACTGATATTAAATATTTGAGTAAATTACGTTTTTAGTCCCTGTGGTTTGTTAAAATTTATGAATTTCGTCCTTGTGGTTTCAAAATTTCAGTTTTCGTCCCTAATGTTTGAAGTTCATTTATATTTTCGTCCCTGAGGCCAAAACACTACTTTTAGGTATGAGAACTAAGATAGAAATGAATTGTAAACCATATGGATGAAAAAAGCGATGAAAATTAAACCATAAGGATGAAAAAGGTAATGACTTATAAACCATAGGGATAAATATCGTAATTTCAAAACCGTAAGAACGAAAATAGAAATTTTCAACAAACCACAGGGACTAAAAACGTAATTTACTCTAAATATTTTCTTATTTTATAATTGTTGGAACTCATTAGGCGGAAAGTCTAACACTTGTTTTCTAAATGTGTTGTTCGGTTCGTTTTCTGTTAAGACCTGTATGAATATAGCTGTCTGTATGGATATAGTTGTTTGTGTGTTAACAATAAGTTATTGTTCGGTTGTTGTGTTGAATAAACCGTTTGAATGTCAGAAATGATCATTTTACCCTTTCGTTTTATATTAAACATTTGTTGACGAAATTTTACAAAACAACAAAATTTACAGCAAAATGTAGATTAAACAATAACAAACGAATAGTAAAACAATTCTTTTACAACAAATTTATATAGATCAATCTTATTTACCACAAATAAAAAACCCTCAAAGAAAAAACCAATGATACAAAAGGCAAAGTTGTTGGATAAAAAAAATATCAAAGAAAAAAGTGAAGATCATATGTTGCTTCGATAACTATTTATCAAAGAAAAAAGTGGAGACCGTTGCAGCGTGAATAAAAAACAAAAAAAAACACGGTAGGTATTGATGATAGCAGGAAGAAGAAGGAGGAGCTGCAGGATTGGAGACTGCCATTGATGATGGCAGGAAGAAGAAGGAGGAGGAGGAGGAACAGGAAGAAGAACAAAAAAAACACAGTAGGTCGAAGGAAGAAGAAGAACAAAAAAAAACCCATCTCGATCTCCTTCATCACCTCTGTCTTCATCGGTGGTGGTGGCTCCAGCGGCGATGGTGGCTCCGGCGGCGGCGATGGTGGCTCCTGCGTATGGGTATTGAGGGTTTTCTAGAGAGGGTTTTCCAAGTGAGGGTAGAGGGTTGAAGGAATGATGGGTTTCCAGAGAGGGTTGAGGGAATGAGGGGTTTGATGTCTTTTGGATGGCTGAATCTAGAGGACAAATGAATTCTAGTTGACCGATTCAGTCATAGGCTGACCGATTCAACCAATAACGAACACTTGGATATGGTTGTGCGAATCATCCATATCCAGTTATCCACTATACAACTCATTAAGCCATAAACGAACAACCCCTAAATGACATGTATATTCAGGTTCTTTAAGCGGTGGGGCTTCCAAGGCTTGAGGGGAGTGTGCATTTGCCATCTTGGGAATTTTTTTGAGGTTGATAACGTTTGGTTAACAAGCGATACTTAGAGATATTATACTTTTGGTGATGATAGCGACACCCGTCCTTAACTAGCTAATTTAGTTGAGATTAGTAGGTTGTCATTTATCATTCATATTTGTTTGTAAACGCTCATGCAATTTCCCCTTTTTGGGTGATGATTATATGTATTTGTAGTAATTGGTTCGTTAAATCCATGTTTTAAATTACTTTCATTTTTAGGGGTGTTACACTGTGTGTGTGTCTCTCTCTCTCTCTCTATACACACACACACACACACACACACACACACACACACATATATATATATATATATATATATATATATTTAGAGATATGTGGGTTCATACGAGAAAAATATCTATTTAAGAAACACGAAAACAACCGACTACATACAAAATCATATATGATTCACGTACAAATCATATATGATTCAAGCAACTTTGCCCGCGACTTTAGGTCGCGGCCAAAGTCGTCCGCGTCCGTTTTTTTTGTTAATGTAAAATCACATATGATTTTGTACATGGTTTGCTGTTTTCTTAATCATTTATCGTTCTCGTTTGAACCTTCCTCTCTCTCTCTCTCTCTCTATATATATATATATATATGAGATAATTATGTAACAAGTCCCTAACGTTTGATGGTTTTTTGTAAAAACAAGAAAACAAGTGAAATGACGAAAATACCCCTCATTAAATTGAACTAAACGGAAAAAGTTAACAGCCGTTAGGAGGAGGGACAAAAATCGTTGTGAGGTGTCAAACGTAAGGGACCAATTTGTTACAACAAAGTTGAGGGACGAAAATTATTGAAATCGACAAACATTAGGAATAAAAGCAAACGTTAATTTTAAAAGTATATGTTTTTAACGAAAGGTTCTAGAACTGTGCTACAGGAGAAAAAATTAAATTCAAATATCAGTGGGTCCCACCGAGACTAATATATTTCAACTTGCTCTTTATCCAAACGAAAAGGCAAATATATTCTCCTCATTTCAAAATAATAATTCATTTATATTTGGATAAATAATTAAAAGAAAAAAAAAAAAAACCTTATCCATGTCTCTATTCATGGTATTTGATTTAAATATTTCGGAGGCAACAAATTTATTAAGAAATAAGTCACCAAGAAAAAATGAAATATACTTTTAAGGCATAGAAAAAATAGTGGTAATCTCGTATTATTTAGGTTCAAATTTGTATGTTGTTTTATATCTTTTTTTTATATTTTGATTTATTTATGTAATTTATTAAATTATAATAAAACAAATATTTTTATGACAAAATATGTCATTAAAAGTTTTCGTCAAGACGATTAAAATGACAGAAAGATAAAAAGTTTATGTAGTTTCCAATTTTTTAATGCCTTTTGTAGATAATTTTTTTATTATTAACATTTAATAAATTACATAAATTAACTAAAATATAAAAACTATGCAAAAATAATATTTTGAGGACAATAAGTGAAATTTTAAATAATATAAAATACAATAAAAAATTTTAAATAATGAATAAATTGTAAAAATAAGGCATATTTGGTGTTTTAGAAGAAAACTAGGTTTTATTTTGAGGTTATGTTAGCAAAATATAAGTTTGTTCTGCCTTGTTCCATGGAGGTAGGCTGGAACAAGGTTGTTCCGGTTTGTTCTACTATGTTCCACATAAAAGTTCTGCCAAACGTGGAACTGTGATCCTTGTTTTGTTTTGTCCTATCTAATGTACCAAACGCACCCTTAGTGCACATAAGCTGATCCACATACTTATTTTACCAAGAAAAAGAAATATATTATCAAGATTTTAAATTATCAAAAACTATATAAATATTCACTTACTATCAATTTTCGATTTAATGAGTTTCTTAACTTATTCATTAAGTTGTATTACAATGTTTGTTTGGACCTTGTATGTTAATTTATGATCAGCCATATAATTTTGATATTATATCATTCGTCTTTTTACAATTACATTATTTATTTTTTATGTATTATTTTTAATAATTGCTCTTTTTCTAAGAGTTAATACAACGCGCAATAATTTTCCACCACCTGTTGCTACCCTGTCGTCCTACCAACGATGTGTTGATGTTGCCTAGTGGCCAACGTGACCAGTATTGTTGTCCGTCATTATTATTGGTCGTCGACTTATTATCCTTCTTTTATTAAGTAACGTCTTTTCTTAGAAGAAACTTGTAATATTGATTGGTTCGTATCTTAATATATCATTGATGTTACCATGAAGTGATAGATTTGTTGTTCTAGAACGTTACCATCAAAATTAGGACCACAACAATCGTTCTATCCTCACATATTTCTGTTTTTGTATTTGTGTTTATAACGTAATATTCTCTTCCTTGTCATATTTCATGTTGTTGGACTTTTGAATTATGATCTTCAATTGTCTTAATTACAAATAATGTATGGATGATATTGTGATAGTATTATTTAATTTATGTAATTATATTAGATCAACTATTTTATATTTTTAATAATTTATCAATTGATATTCTTTTTGTCATTTATGGTTTCATTAAAAAAATTTATCAAACAAATATTTAATTTAACATTTAATTTAAATAAAGAGTTAAAACAGTATTTTTGGGTCATTCATCAATTTCTTAATTCTGACTATAAAATGAATAGTAACTTAGGGGGCGTTTGGTTAATTATAAGTTATGAAAATAAAAATGTAGGAGAATGAGAATAGAAATGAGTATTGCATTGATCCTGTTTGGTTAAAGAAATATAATTAATAAAAAAAATGTTTTATATAATATTTTTAATACAAATATGTGACATCCAACATGAAAATAAAAAATATTTTACATTCAACATCGAAGAAACGTATGAGAAAAGACAATTGAGCGGGAATGAAATTTTCATTCCCCCAAATTTAGTCGGGAATGAAAATTAATGTGTTTGGGATAATGTGTCAATTATATTATATCAAACCAAACAACCGTTTTCATTATCATTCTCATTACTTTCACCTCAATACCCCCAATCAAACACCCTCTTAATCATTTAGAGTTTATAATTTTGTATAGAGAAAATTCCGTCAAAATGAAACCAACTTTCACCTAATTCATATTTTAGGGAACCAACTTTTAAAATTATCATTTAAGTGCTTACAGCAAAGTTTATGTTTATTTAAACGTCTCTGTGACTTATTGACGTGTTGATTTAATATGTTTTCATACAATTGTTTTTTTTTTTTTTGGCCAACGGTCATTTACATTTAATCCTTAACGACTTTAGAACCAACGTACGACAACCGCCGCTTCCGAACAATTATTGACGATGATAAAAAAAAATTAATTTAATTAATTCCAAATTTATATTCTACTTCACTCTTGCATCAATTTCCATTGGTCAAAAAGTTAAACCATTAAACTAGTGGGGCCGATGCCGACGTGCCAAAATTTTATTGTTATCCGTCCACGTGGCAAGTGATTTTTACTAGATAAGAATAAACTTTAAAAAGACGGTGTACAGTTGGCCAACGACATGTGGGCCCCGTGGATCCCACCAAAACCTTATCCACCGGCGTCGCAATTCGATGGACGAGAACGAGATATTTTACGCATTATTCGCTTCTTGTTATATACTAAAACGACTGGTTTTTGTTTTAATTTTTTTAATTTATATATTTTATTGTTTCGAAATAATGTTAATAATAAGAAAAAGATAAATAATTTAAAAAATATATAATTATCATATTTTTGATAGAGTAAACTACTATTTTCGTCCCTATGGTTTGTTGTTTATAACTATTTTAGTCCTTCATATTTAAAAATTGATTTTTTAGTTCTTATAGTTTGTAACTCCTTTCATTTTTAGTCCCTGAAAATATTAGTTTTAGGGACGAAAATGGGAAAGAATTACAAACCATAATGACAAAAAAAATAACTTTTAAAGTCAGAGACGAAAATAGTTATGAAAATCGTAGTTTACTCTTTTTAATAAATTAATAGACAGTCTTTCTCTTAAAGAATAATCTATTTTTTCATCTTAATAGAATAAGAAAATATAAATATATTTTTTTAAATAAATTTTATTTTAGAATAAACTAAAATAGAAAAATAATTAAATACTTGTTTTTGAATATATCAGTTATTTTAGTATTCTATGATAATAAGAATTTTTGTTTCAGTGTGAGTGTGAGCATTATTAAATTTAAATTTTATAAATTTAATCAATCAATTATTATAAGAAATGATTATAAATAGCCAATAGTTTATTTAATCGTTGACGAACGTCCAAATTTGGGTTGGACAAAATGATTGATTTGTGAATTTAAATATTAGTTTAAATTTCTTATTTAAATTATCCCATTGTTTTTAAATAATTAAATTTAAATCTTGATAATTAAGTTTTTATAGAACTTTTAGGGGCATCTTTAATCCAACCACTAAAAAAATAATAATAAAAACATTAAAAATGATGGAATAGAACACTAAAAGGAAATCAACTCCAACGACATACTAAAAATCATTTTTAATATTATAATATTAATAAGCATGTTTAATATATTACACTCTTAGGGAGTGTTTGGGATTGCTTATTTAAAACAACTTATGCTTATATTGATAAGTGTTTATCAACTTATGCGGTGTCAAACCGGAGTTTTTAAAAAGGTGTTTGGATTAGCTTATTGTGGTACAAAAACGTAATAAGCTAATAAGTTGTTGTTTAAAAGTGTTTGAGATTGCTTATACATATAAAATAACCTAAAAAGTGATAAGCACTTTTGAAATAAGCTAATAAGTTAATACAAAGTGACTTATGAAAAAATGCTTATCTGCTGTTTGACACCGCTATAAGCACTTTCATTTTCTTTCCATCCAAACACTAGAAAGTGCTTATCTGTGGTGTCAAACCGCAATAAGCTAAAAAGCACTTTAAATAAGCAATCCCAAACACCCCCTTAGTGGGAGGTTTAGGGAAAACCTCAAAAAAGGGGAAAGTCAGGAATACCTTGGTAGCTTTTCATCTGGACGGTATTGTTAGGTAAAAATTGTGTCTCACAAATGCAAAAGCTAGTGAGTGATTTCTAAGGTCCTAAACGGGTAGAAATCCAAGTGCACAATTAATCCAACAACAAATGCGGATAACAATAATCTAGATGTTGCACAATAATTTTTTTAACGTAGAAATTTAAAACCCATGAAATATAGATAGTAACAAAAATTGTTATTATCTATAATTATAGCAAGTTCAAAACAAATAACAACGTGATTTAACGTGGTTCCACTATCGGTGTGATAGTGTACATCCACCAAAGAGAGAGAGAGCAAGAATATTATTACCAACCAAGGAGATTACAAAGTGCTTGGTACAAGGATCTTGAGATCCATGATCACCTAACGAAACTTTCACGAATACCACCGAATATCAAGAACACTCTCAACCTCAAGAATATTAGGAAGAGTATTTGGTGGTTATCTAGAGAAAGCTCAAGAAAGGGATGAAGAAAATGGTTGAAAGGGAAGGGGTATTTATAGGATGGAAGTGGAGCAGGGACCAAGTTTTGTGGGGCCAAGTATAAATTATGACCAAGTTGGTCCAAGTATGAATTGGTCCAAATTTGAGTTATACCAAGTTGGTCCAAGTTTGGCTTTAGTCACATGTAGCATCCAATGTATAATATAATTAAATATTATAGCGAAACGAATCCCAATCCAACCAATACAAGTTCTTCCAACGGTTGATCATAGCAAGTAGATAGCAAAGTAAATTGGCACGAGGTAGCAAAATGCATTCAAACCGTGACGAGCTTCAGCATGACCATCACCCGTCAAAGTTACAAGCAAACAAATAACCTCAAATGCACAATATACTAAACAAGGTAGAGCATAGGCAAAGCTCTAAGCACTTAACAAAGTAATTACTTCAAATATGTCATTTTGTCACCTGTGGTAATATCTTCTCTCTCTTGAGCAAAGTGCCCAACGACACTAACACAAACGGAGTTGGATCAAGTTTGAGCAATTCTCAAACTTAGCTGGCGGTAGCGACTTAGTGAACATATCAGCGACATTGTCGTCTGTCAGGACTTTGTTCAAATAGACAATCTTCGCTTCATGTAATCTCACAAGATATGCATCACGCACATTTATGTGCTTTGTCCGGGAGTTGAAAGCCAAATTAGTTGCCAAATGTATGGCACTCTGATTATCACAGAAAATGTGCACGGAAGGTTGCTCGAAGCCTAAGTCGTTCATCAATTCTTTCAAATGGACTGTTTCCTTTGCAAACTCAACCGCCGCAACAAGTTCAGCTTCTGTGGTTGACAATGCAACAATGGACTGTAAATGTGATCTCCAAGTGACGGTTGTTCCACCTAAGGTAAATACATAACCGGATGTGGATCTCCAACCAACTCGATCACCTGCATAGTCAGAATCACAAAATCCAACAATTTCATAGTCATTGTGCAAACCAAATATAAGACCATGTGTCTCGGTTCCCTTCAAATATCGGAATGCCGTTTTAACGGCTGCCCAATGTGATCGACCCGGATTCGCGAGAAACCGACTCACCACTCCGACACAATGTGCAAGATCGGGACGAGTACGCACCATGGCATACATGAGGCTTCCGAAAGTACTAGCATATGGAACTTTTGACATTTCGACCTTTCCTTTGTCATCCTTTGGACAATCTTCACTTATAATCTTGATGTGCTTCAGTAGCGGAGTGCTAGACGTCTTGGCACCATCAAGATTGAACATCTTCAATATCTTTTGGATATACGCCCGTTGTGTCAATCTAAGTATTCGGGACTTTCTGTCCTGCACGATTTCCATGCCCAAAATCTTATGCGCTGCGCCAATATCTTTCATTTCAAATTCTGAACTCAACTTATCTTTCAGACGTTTGATCTCTGACCGGTCCCTGCAGGCTATAAGCATGTGATCTACATAAAGAAGTAAGTAAGTGAAAATGCCACCACTTTGTCTATGATAGACACAAGCGTCCTTTTCACTTCTTATACCACCGACGAAACGATTGTTTAAGTCCATAAAGGGACTTCTTAAGTTTACATACATATTCTGGCTTGCTTTCGGAAACGAAACCATCAGGTTGTTTCATATAGATAGTTTCCTCCAAGTCTCCATGTAGGAAGGCTGTCTTTACATCTAACTGTTCTAGCTCCAAATCGTGAATAGCCACGATCTCTAAAAGAACACGAATAGATGTATGACGTACAACGGGAGCAAAAATATCATCATACTCGATACCTTTTCGTTATGCAAAGCCTTTAGCAACGAGACGAGCCTTGTATCGATTATCATCTTTGACTTTGAAAACCCACTTGCAACCAATAGCACGGCTGCCATTCGGCAATAGACATAAGTCCCAAATGTTATTTTTCGAGAGAGCTTCCATCTCTTCTTGCATGGCTCCAAGCCATTTAGAAATGTGGGTCGAGGCTAATGCCTCCTTTATATCAAGCGGCTCATCTTCCCTACATGTAAAGCAAACTCCAGTTGATCTGTAAAACTCATGTTAGCAAAATCCCAATCTCCATACCTGTTAGGCGGACGAATTGTTCTTTGACTATGCCTGGTAGGCGCAATAACTGGGATTGTATCGCCATCGTCTCCACCATCATTCAGAATGTCTTCTTCAGAATCACTAGTAGAAGTCACTGGCAGAATGACTTCTTCAACATTAACGGGTGATTCTGAGCTAATATCAGGAGTGGATGATCTCGGAATATAAGGACTGTCTACTGTCTCCACGTCATCGGTAGTAGGAGCAACAGTAGTTGTGACTTCCGGATCTTGAGAGGATTGAGGATCCTGTGACTTCAGCAAGATTGATTCATCAAATGTGACATGTCGAGAATGAATCACTTTACGAGTCAAGGGGTTCCAGATTCGGTAACCCTTGATACCATCTGTATAGCTGAGCAAGAATCCTTTGGTGGCTTTAGGATTCAACTTGTCCTGGCCTGAAATATGAAAATAAACAGGACAACCAAATAGACGTATGTATTTCAGACAGATGTTTCTTTTACCTCTCCAAACCTCTTCCGGAATCTTTCCCCCGATGGTCGAACAAGGTAACATGTTAATGATGTGCACCGCGGTGTAAAGTGCTTCGGCCCAAAAAGATTTAGGGAATCCCGATGTCGACAACATACATCGGACCTTTTCAAGCAAAGTCATATTCATCCGCTCGACAACCCCATTAGATTGAGGGTCGTCAGGTGTGGTGTAGTGACGGTGGATGTCTTTACGCAAACAAAAGTCTTTGAAGTTACCACTAGTAAATTCTCCACCGTTGTCAGATCTCAGCACTTTCAACTTCTTGCCAGTCTCGACTTCTACTCGTGCCAACCAAGTCTTGAACGTATCGAAGCCATCTGACTTTAACTTCAATACATACACCCAAAGCTTATGTGAAAAATCATCAATAAACGAAACAAAGTATTTACCTCCACTAAGGGATGGAGTACTGGATGGTCCCTAGACGTCTGTATGAACATAACCCAGGATTCCTTTAGTGTTGTGTTTTCCAACATCAAAAGAAACACGCGTCTACTTTCCTTTGACACATCCCGAACAAAACTTCAGGCTGGCAGGTATGACGACTTTAATGAGTTTTCGCTTGCGCAAAATCTCCAAGTTCTTCTCGGATGTGTGGCCCAAACGAAGATGCCATAAGCGAGCAACATCGAGATTCTTTGAGTTTTCGCCCACATACGATTCATAAGTTGTCGGTCCAACAATACTACTTAACAAGTTCTTAGAAACAACACAATAAGATTACCAACCTGTTTGATATATAAAATAACGATTACAAGGTTGATCGATTAAGCTTTGCTTTGTGTTCTCAATCTTTTCTCTCTTTTACACCTTCTTGTGTGTGTTTGTATGTGTGATCTCTATGTGATTGAGAGAGACTAGAGACACAATATTTTATCCACTAAGTGTGTCTAACACACTATCTAGATAATATCTAGATATTAATTCTAGATATTATATCTAATAAAGCTAACTAACTTATACTAGAAACTAACTAAACTAGGTAAGATACCTTTATCTAACTATTACAATACTATAACTTAGATATTAAATCTAAGTAAACTAATACAATTACATTGAATTACATTGACATTTATTACAAACGACATTGACTTTAACATTGAGAGTCGACGTTCCGGCTTTAGCTTCAGATTGCGATCTTCAGTTTGGATGATCTTGAATCCAATGAGACTGTGGTCTAACAATCTCCCCCTTTGGATCAAGATCATATAATAAAAAGATTTATCGAATTCAGTCTTCTTGTTCAGCTCAGAAGATGCAATCTCTTTCTCTAAATTCAGCATGTCTTCAATCTAACAATCTTCCCTATTGAAGAGTAGACGTGATTCTTGAAACATGTGATCTTTGCCATTTCTTGTGTAGTCATTCTCCCCCTTTTTGATGTTAAGTGCAACGACTTCATCAAAATTAGTTGTAAGAAATGTCAATCTGACGGTTAGAGCCCCTGATTCGTCAATTCATAAGAGATTCATCTAGATTTTTGCAAATCCAGACAAATGTGTCGTGTAACACCTGAAATCAACTAATGAATCAGTTATCATGCCTGTCAGTACCACTAAGTCACTGAGTGTAACGAATACACATTGGAAAGGAGCTGTTTTGATGTTGACTCCCCCAGGGCTTCCATTTAATCATCGAAACACCACAAAGGTAATTTCTATAAACGTTATGACAAAGAAACTAATTCCTTGTGTGTTCGTGCTTGTGTTTGAAAGAATTAAGCACAGATGATTGCTTATTGGCTCAAAATTGTGTAAACCACTAAGACAACAGTAAGTTAAACACAGACTCAATGTGCATGATTGAAGTGCGAAGGTAGGGCAGACTTCCTTCTTTTCAATATCTAGATTTTCCGAATGAAAATCAGATAGCAAATGTGCTGCATCCCCTTTTGAAAATGTGAAACACTTTCTTGTTGAGAAGAAAATGAGTAGATGGTGAGGTTTGATCAAGAGTTGGCATGGGTTAGTTGCATGTTTCAATAATGATCACCAAAGAATTGTAAATCACTAGAATGGTGGCTACCCGGCTCAGAAAAAGTTGGTGCAGAGTTTTGATATTCTTTTAACTCTGTTCTCACACGCTCTTTCTTTTAAACTTTTTGCTTTCTCTAATCACACTCATTCCTTTTCTATTTGCACACTCAATCACTAAGGATTAACTTCTTGGGTAGAAATCTCTGGTTAAGGTGATTCCATAAAAGTTGTGTTAATACCTAGCATAATGATTCTTTGTTTTCATAGATGCACGTGATGCTCAGATGGGTTTAACTATTTCAGTTAAAGCACAATTTAGATCATGAAAACATTTAAAATACACTCCCAAAATATAAAATGTGATGAAAAATCGGGAAGTGTTTTGAACATTAAAAACAATGTTTTCTTATGATTGAAAGTTGTCCTTCTTTCAACCATATGTGAGATGAAGATATAGAATTATACCTTTACGTACGATATTCCATCTCATGAAGCTAAGCTTTAAGTCATAAACATATGAACTTGTAAGCTTCTCTCAAAAATTCTGCAAAAGTCTAATGTCAAGTCAAAGTAATAATTATTCACTTATATTGAAAAGACAAAAAGCAGTAAAACTTTTTAAAGTATGAGTCCTGATCTGAAATAATCAGAAGTCATATCCGTACTCCCTTTTTGACTTGAAGAGCTCCCCCTAAAATCTTGCATTACAAAAAAATTTGACATTAAAAGGTACATGCACAAATTTTATGAGCTCCCCCTCAAAATAATATTGACCAGATGTCAATTTCTTCTCATACTCCCCTTTTGGATCATGAACATATGATAGACTGACATATATCAATCAGAGTTAAGAATGAAGAAATGATGAAAAAGTATACAATAGAAAACTTTGTTAGGTAATTACCGATTATATCTTAAGATTTAGCATACCAAGCTTAGAGATAAGAAAGTTGAACCTCTTTTCATCTAAGGGTTTGGTGAACAAATCGGCAAGTTGATAATCAGTCTTTACAAAGAAAAGTTCAATTGTTCCTTTTTCAACATGATCTTTAATAAAGTGATACCTGACGTCTATGTGTTTTGTCTTTGTGTGTTGAACAGGATTCGCTGTGATTGCGATGGCGCTCTTGGAGTCACAGTAGATCGGGATCTTATTGAAGTGGAAACCGTAGTCGCGTAATTGAGTTCGCATCCATAAGACCTGAGAACAGCAGCTAGCAGCAGCTACATACTCTGCTTCGGCCGTAGAAGTTGAAACGCAAAGTTGCTTCTTTGATCCCCAACTTACTAATTTGTCACCGAGGAACTGCACATGTCCTGACGTGCTCTTCCTGTCTTCTTCGGTTTGTTCATGAGGAGTGATTTCAGTTGAAGTGGCAGGTGCAGAAGGCTCAGCAGGTACAGCTTGTTCTGGCTGTAGATTGATCTGTACAGAACATCCTACTGTTTCAGCTACTTCTGTCTCGTTCTGATTTGTCACTTCTTCAACTGTTGGAGTCGGCATTTGAATTGTTATCTCTTGTTGAATCGAAGCATTTGATTCAATTGGAACATCTGAACTGGTTGGATGAGTAGGCGTTAAGACTTCCATCCTGTCAACCACAACAGATTTCTTTACATTAGATCCGAGATATTCATCATAAAACAATTCAAATAATAAATCTAAATCAGATAAATGGTTAGTAGAAGTTGATGTTTCATCTGATTTGTTCTGTTGAGACATAGGTCCTGGACTGAGTTGCCCAGAAGCTAGTATTCCTGTTATTGCGGGTTCTGAACGTTGTTGTTCGGAAGCCATTTCTTCATCAAAGGAGACGTTGACGCTTTCA
The DNA here is from genome assembly GCA_023525745.1 of Arctium lappa. Taxonomy (NCBI): domain Eukaryota; kingdom Viridiplantae; phylum Streptophyta; class Magnoliopsida; order Asterales; family Asteraceae; genus Arctium; species Arctium lappa. The sequence goes on along the minus strand of CM042056.1, from coordinate 9,460,856 downwards.
ATCACCGTCTTTGTCTTCTTTAGATAGATACGATATGCAGTTGCTGTTGAGGAATATCCAATGAAGATTCCTTCATCTGCCTTAGCGCTGAATTTGTTGAGATTCTCCCTATCGTTTAGTACGAAACACTTACATCCAAATATATGAAAATATTTGATTGTAGGTGTTCTGTTGTTGATTAACGCATAAGGAGTCTTTTTGAACCTTCGATGTATCATGGATCGATTCTGTGTGTAGCACGCGGTCGAAACAGCTTCTGCCCACAAAAATAGAGGTAAGTTGGAATGACTTAGCATAGTACGAGCAGCCTCGACTAGCGTTCGATTTCTTCTTTCAACTACTCCATTTTGTTGAGGCGTTCGAGCAGCAGAGTATTGATGTGAAATCCCGACAGATTCGAGATATTCTTCAACTTTATTGTTCTTGAACTCTGTGCCGTTATCTGTTCTTAGAAACTTGACCGGTTTCTGCAGATTCACCTGGGTCGTCTTCAGGAATGTAATGATAACATCTGGTGTCTCATCCTTTGAACGAAGAAACTTGACCCATGTGTATCGCGAATAGTCGTCCACGATCACGAGTATGTACTTCTTGCCACCTAAGCTTTGAGTGCGCATTGGACCGCATAGATCCATATGCAATAACTCTAAAGGAGCTTTTGTACTTGGTTCAGGATTCGGTTTATGAGGTGCTCTCTTCATCTTTCCTTTTTCACAAGCTGCGCAAAGATGTTCTCTTTCGTATTTCAGCTCTGGAAGTCCTTTGACGAGCTTTCCACTGACCAGATCGTTGATGTACCTGAAGTTGAGGTGAGAAAGACGTCGATGCCATAACCAACTTTGTTGCATCGAAGCTTTCGATAGTAGACAAACTTGTTTGTCAGTCTGGACATTTGATAAGTTGATTGTGTAGAGGTCTGATTCTCGTGTACCGACCAAGAGTTCTTCGCCTTCTTCATTGCGAACAGAACAACTCTTGGCTTTGAAGTTGACCTCTAAGTCTTTGTCACAGAACTGGCCTATACTGAACAAGTTGTGTCCTAAGCCTTCTACATAGCTCACCTTCTTGATAGTGACATTGTTATGTTGTATATCACCGTATCCCATGATTGGAGAAAACTGGTCGTTGCCAAATCTTACTGTTCCACAATATTTGTCTTTAAAGTTGGACAATATCTCTTTTTGCCCTGTCATGTGCTTTGAACATCCGCTGTCCAAGAACCATGTATGACAAGTCTGCATAAGAGTAATTAGAAATTTAGATTTGTATATGACAACATTGGAATATACACTTTGGTCATCGAAGTGCGGGTCTTGAACTGATTTGTTCAAAAGCCTATTTCGACTTTGATGTTCGGGTTTTGAACTGCATTATCCAAAAACCTATTTTTGACATTGAAGAACGAGTCCTGATCTGTACATAATCAGAAGTCGCTTTCTCTCTAAGCTTTGTGTGCCTGCAACACAGATTTCACTTTAGGTACCCATTGGAATTTGGGTCCTACTGTGTTAGCACAAGATTTTGGTATCCATTTCAAATTGGATCCTATTTTCTTTTGAAATGTATGAGTAGAATTGGTATGAGATGAATGCACATGGTAATTTCCAAACCAATCTTCAGAATCTTGACAAGATATAGATATATGTTTATCATAAAAAGAAGACTTTCCAGCAGATAAAGATAACTGAAATAATTGCTTCATTGTATATTGTTTACGAGAAACAACAAGTTTTGGGTTCAAAACAGCAATATCAGCAATTACAACATCTTTAGTAAGCGAAGTCTTATTACAATTAACACTACTAGACGTTAAGACGGTCTTGTCAAGGTTCCGTTTGGGTTGCCACAGAGAATTTGCTTCTGGCCTTTGATTTCTCAGATCTGAAACATGTAAAGCTGGTGAGTTAGACCTTGGAGCAACAAACAAATGATTCTTCTTGGAATTACCAGTAGTGGTCGGTTTCTGTGAATGCTGAGATATTTTCTTACCTTTAGCACTCTTAGCGTTCACAAAGACTGATTTATCAACGAAAGCTTTCGTTGATTTTGCACTGTTCACAGGCTTACTGGTTTTTCTTAAAGTTTTCTTCACAAATGATGAATGGTTGGGTAGTTTTGTATTAAAGTCAAAGAGATTGGAACTATCATCTGAACTACCGTCAAAGTTCAAAAAATCAAGACTTTTATTTGATGAACCAGACAAATCATTAGAGTTTGAAGCTTTTGAAAGAACAGAATTTGAAAACACGGTTGTAAAAATGCTTTGTTCAATATTTATCATAAGTCTTACATCTGATAAGGAAGTCTCGAGTTCAGAAATTTTACGTTCTAAAACGAGAGGAGGGACATATAATTTACCTTTGATAGGCTTCGCCTCCATTTCCTTTACAGAATAACTTGGAAAGAAATCACTTGAAAGTGGTTCCTTCTTTTTATATATTGGGTTTTCATCATAACTATTATTCAACTTCGCATAATAAAATGGAAGATGAACTTTAGCTGATTTCATCCGTTTTTCCGTTTCATTGGTTTCATCCTCTTTTGACAGTTTAGTCCAAAAGGTTTTAAACGCGGGGAGTCTGCGGGCTAATTGCATATTAAGATGATCATAAAGTCCTGGAACTTCAGACATCCCCTTTTGTAGACAGTGAGGATTCTTATAACCGATTCCCCATCTCTCTGTTTCCTCTTTGGGTTTGTTCAGAAAAATAGTCTGTTCAGTTTGACCCATTTTATACAACTTCTCTTCCAAACTTTTTAGTTTTCCTAACAAAGAAAAGTTCTCTTTTGTACAAGAAGTATGCAACTTTTTAAGCTCAAAAATATCTACCGCACCTTTTAGCAGTTGAGATTTAAGATCAGAATTCTCTTTTAGAATTATTGTCTTTTCCTTAGCATTGGTGTCATTTTCTTTATGTAAAACCTCAATTAATACTTTCTTCTCAGCAATTTCATTGCTAAGTTTCTGTATTAATTGGTTTTTGTCTGTCATGACACCATTATCATGTTTAGGATTAGATTCTAACTCTCTTTGTTTCATACTCATGGCATGCATTTTATTCATGAATTCTAAATCAGAAAGATTACATACCTCATCTTCTTCATTGTCAGAATCAGCTTCAGCATCTGATTCTATCTTGCCCATCAAGCACATGTTGACGGCTTCTTCTCTATCTTCATCATCTTCTTCTTCATCATCTGAGTGATCGAGCCAGTATTCGTCCTCAGCCATCAATGCCTTGCCTGCCTCTTGTTGTTTTGCAAGAAGCATCTTGTTCTTGTAGTAGTCTGAATTTCTGACTTTAGATCTGCGGCAGTCTTTGGCATAGTGACCTGGTTTACCACAGTTGTAGCATGTAGGCGGTTCTGGCTGACTTGATCCTTCAGCTTTGAATTTCCTTTCTTCCGGTCTCCTCTCCTCTATCCTCTTTCCTTCCGACTGAAACCTTCTTTCTTCAGGTTTCCTTTCCTCTGATCTTCTCCCCTCAAATCTGCTACCTTCAATCCTTTCTTTGTGAATGTAGTTGTTTGGACCAGATGAATATCTCTGATTATTTGATGTTGGCTTTGTGTAGAACCTTTTCTGAAAGGCACTAGTCAGCATCATCATTGCTTGCTTCAGCTGATCATTTTCATCTGATTCTGAGTTTGCACAACCTTCATCTTCTTCATCTGATTCATATACAGTCGCCTTGTTCTTCTTCTTTCTGACTACAAGGGCGATTGTGTCTTCAATTACCTTTCCTCTTTGTCTCTTCTCATCCAGAATTTCATCCACCTCTTCTTCATTTTGACGGAGGGTTTCATACACCTCATGAAGTGGAATCTCATTCAAGTCTTTAATCTGCTTCATCTGACGAGCAAATCTTTTCCATTCAGGTTGAAGAATACTAAGGAATTTGATATTCAGCTCATTTTGAGATTTGTGAACTTTGTTCTTGCTAAGTTCATTTAGCAATGTCACAAACCTGTCATAGGTTTCTTCTAAGGTTTCTCCCACCCTGCCTCTAAATTCTTCATAGTTATTTAGGCAGTTGGAGATCTTTAGCTGATTTCCAATTTTTGAACCCAGCATCATTTTCTCGAGCTGATCCCACATTTCTTTACCTGAAGCCTTGTAACTGTCAATCTTGACGTATATTTCATTTGGGATCCCCTGTAAGATGTATGACTTTGATAATTTGTCGCCTTTGGCTCTTCTGAGGTTATCATCTTGTAGCTCGTGATACTTTAGTTCAACCTGAGTAGGCACGTTATCAATTACACGAGTCGTCATTGGTGGTGTCATAATCCCTTCTTCTATAGATGTTTTGATATAATCACCCAGCTCGTGTCTGTCAATGAAGTTTAGAAACCTATCCTTCCACTGTTCGTATTCTCCTTTGAAGAGAACTGGTGGCTTGGTGTCAGTTCCTATTGCAAGGGCTTCTCTGAATGTCATCTCTAATTATGGAATAAAGAGAAATGCGGGTCTTTGAGGAATGAACCGAGAAGTTGAGGAATGCGGGTGCTTTGGGACCCGAGTTGTAAAGAATGCGGGTGCTTGAGGAATGAACCGAGTTTGAAGGAATGCGGGTGCTTTGGGACCCGAGTTGTAAAGAATGCGGGTGCTTGAGGAATGAACCGAGTTTGAAGGAATGCGGGTCCGAGGTTTGCGGGTCTGAGCTATGCGGGTCTCTTGGGAACCGAGAAGTTGAGCTTTTCGGGTCACTTGGGAACCGAGAAGTTGAGCTTTTCGGGTCACTTGGGAACCGAGAAGTTGAGCTTTTCGGGTTATTCAACCTCTGGAATGCGGGTGTTCGACCTGTTCTTCTGTAAATCGTATGAATCTTGTTCCTGAAACGATTTAGCAATAACAAACACTACCCTTATGTCTAGAAACACTTCTAGAACAGATTGTAGGCACTCGATCTCACTAAAACACTCTTTTTAGAAAATAATCTGATCGCACAGTGACTTACTCTTCTCAACTCTTTTCTCACAAAAACCAGAAATTAGAACTCGATTTAAGCTTTAACGTGAAATTAAACACATACAACTCGATCTAGCATGTATTTCGATCACACTCTGATCGATTCTAACACCTAAAACACTCTTACACTCGAAATTAATTTTTCTTGAAGAACACAGAGACTATTTTTCTGAAAAACTTGTTTGATCTTAATCAGGCTCTGATACCAATTGTCGGTCCAACAATACTACTTAACAAGTTCTTAGAAACAACACAATAAGATTACCAACCTGTTTGATATATAAAATAACGATTACAAGGTTGATCGATTAAGCTTTGCTTTGTGTTCTCAATCTTTTCTCTCTTTTACACCTTCTTGTGTGTGTTTGTATGTGTGATCTCTATGTGATTGAGAGAGACTAGAGACACAATATTTTATCCACTAAGTGTGTCTAACACACTATCTAGATAATATCTAGATATTAATTCTAGATATTATATCTAATAAAGCTAACTAACTTATACTAGAAACTAACTAAACTAGGTAAGATACCTTTATCTAACTATTACAATACTATAACTTAGATATTAAATCTAAGTAAACTAATACAATTACATTGAATTACATTGACATTTATTACAAACGACATTGACTTTAACATTGAGAGTCGACGTTCCGGCTTTAGCTTCAGATTGCGATCTTCAGTTTGGATGATCTTGAATCCAATGAGACTGTGGTCTAACAATAAGCAATAGTTTCGCCAATCAAGTGGAAAAGGTTATTTTCTGCCCGTTCGCCTTTCATTACGATAATACTCCCCCGGGAGATGCGCAAACTCCCGTCGTCAATCTGAATTTTGCAACCCAGTTTGGACAATTATCCAACAGAGATCAAGGAACGAGTCATGGATGGAACAAACTTGACATTATTCAATGACCGAATACACCCATCGAATATCTTGATCTGCAAAGTACCGATACCCTTACTAACACACGAAGTATTGTTTCCCATAAAAATATTGTTACCTTCAACTTTTTCGAAGGTAGAGAAACAGTCCCGGAATGGTGTCATGTGGCAAGATGCCCCGATATTTAACACCCATCGCCTGTCACCTTGCGGTGGTGTAACTGTGGCAGGAAAGCAATTTTGCTCCTCTTCGTCTGCAACAGCTAATGATTCAACGTAGTCTTTGTCTTTGTTTTTAAGACTGGGACAATCTTTAACCCAATGACCTAGCTTATGGCAATAGTTACAGTTGCCACGTGTCTTTGATTTCCCACGAGAGCCAGGCCGACGGGACTGAGAGCGCCCACAGTTTCTTCCTCTTGAAGACTATTGATCGTCTCGTCCTCTGTTAGTAAATAGGCCTTGACTGCAATTGTTCTCCCTGGGATTGTTATCGATCCTCATCTGAATTCTTTGATCTTCATAAATCATTCATGTGTTCACATTAGTCAAAGAAAGAGTTTCTCTTCCATAAATAAAACTGTTAGTGAATTGAGAGTATTTCTCAGGAAGTGAATACAACAAGATCATAGCAAGTGTTTCTTCATCTTTAGCAAAAAGCGCATCTGTTGTCTTCAATTTCATAATGATATCTTCAAATTCGGTCATGTGAGCTTTAATGGTTGTGCCTTCCTTCATTTTGAAGAAGAGACACGACCGCATCAGTAACAATCTGTTGGTCAAAGTTTTCTTGAGATATAAATTATCAAGCTTGCTCCAAATACCTGCAGCTGTCTTTTCAGACACAATCTCAGATATAATATTTTCTCCCATGGTCATCTGCAAAGTAGTAAATGCACATGCTTCTATTTCTTTAGCCTTAAGTTCAGACATGTTAGGGTCTAACTCGTCTTTAGCAAATACTACGGGATGAACTCCATTTTTCCTAAGTGCAGCAGATGTTGTGAACTGCCATTTACCAAAGTCACCGTCCCCATTCCAAGTCTGTATACGAATCCCAGCCCCGGAAAAATTAAATGTACCTTCTTGGTACGGTTTTTGGGACTGATTTGAGGAACCGACACCAAATGGGTTTTCTACGTCGTCCATAGAAAAAAAAAGTGCAAACTGGTTTATGTATATTTTCTACAAAAAAACCCAAATCTAGATCCGGAGTTCTGATACCAATTGTTAGGTAAAAATTGTACCTCACTAGATTTTGCATTTGTGAGACACAATTTTTACCTAACAGGTATGCACTTGTGCATTTATATAAATTAAGTTTTTTTAATGCATTTGTGCATATGCATGTGTGCATGTTACAAACTACTTGTATGCACAAGTGCATATCATCCAGATAAATGGTTACCAGGGTCAGTGTGTTCCTCAATTTTTCGTTTTTTTTAAGTTTTCCATTGAACCGACCCTACACTTTTAATCAATATATAGATATATAATTACAAAAACTTAATATTATATTAATATATATTTTTAGACACTTACTTTATTGGTCTCCAAATGTAGACACCTGCTTTATTGACCTCCATTTTTTTAGTGTTTTAGTTTTTGTTGGTTTTGAAAACACCTCTATTTTTATGTTTTTAGTGTTCCGTTGGAGATGATCTTAGGGGCTTATTCATTTGAGAACTCCAAAATTTTTGAGATCCATGAGTTCCATCTTAGAGCATCTCCAACAGCTATGCTAAATTTTTCTAAAATAGAGTAAAAAAAGTCAAAATCTCTAAAAAATTTTGCATCCAACTCCAACAGATACTCTATTTTAGCAACTCTAGTATTAATTATTTTATTAAAATATTCAATTTATTTAATTATATTATTAAAATATACAATATATGAAAAGTTGGGAGATGAAAAGTTTGTTTTTTAGGGGTAATAATTAATTTTGGGAGGAAACTATATATTTAGAGATTTCTCTAAATTTAGAGATTTCTCTAAATTTAGAGATTTTTACAATCTCTCGCATCTTTTCTCTATTTTAGCATAGAGGATACTATAGTTGTTGGTGCAACAAAAATGCTAAAAAAAATCTTCCCATTTTAGCATAACTGTTGGAGATGCTCTTAAGCCACCAATTTAAGATAATTAATGAGGTAATTAAAGAGATAATTATAACTTTTTATTAAATAAAAATTAATGAATTTTAAAAAACAAAATCATATATACCTCTTTTTCTCTCTCTGTAACATATAAGAGACATTGATACAATTAAATGTGCACATAAATGAACACAATATAAATAGGCTTAAGCAAATTTTTACTAGCGTGTTCATAATGTATTTACAAGCATGATGCCCACAAGTGATAGATTTAATTGTATTGATATAGTTGGTGTTCACAATATATTCATAAGCTATATCAAATCTAGATTTATATGTGTTCACAAACTATAATAATGATTTTAATAAAATGTTTAAAATATGTTCACTAATTGTGTATATTAAATTATGTGTTTACGTATTTGTAATGGAGACACGAGAGAGAAAAATAGAAGAGAGAAGATATGAAAGATGAGAGAAAAAATGGAGAGAGAGAGAGAGAGAGATTTATTTTACATTCAATCTTATTTTTTAACTATTTTTTGTGGCTTAAATTGAATCTCATGGATCTCACAGATTGTGCTGATCACAAAAGAACTCAACTCTTAGTTTGAAAAGTTTTGTTTCAAACTTGTTATTCATAAAAGTACTTTTTCTTCTGATTTTAATTTGCCGAGCACCAAACAACTCAACTGAAACCTCTTCCTTCTATTAAAATCTCTTTGATGGACCTCTGTTTGTGTTTCTTTGTCTCGTGGCTTCAAGTTTTGTGTGATTTTATGTGTTTTGTTGTCTCTTTATCGAGGGTTTTTCTTTGTTCTTTAATTAATTTTTAATTTTCATTATTGTTTGTCTGTTTTTTACTCATGAAACATTAAACAACAATTTTCTCTCAATAAAGATCCATCTACATCTTTAATAACACAAAGATTCGGCTTTTGGCGGAATAAGTACCTTTGGTTTGGAGTTCTTACTTAGCAATCAACTCTAACAATCCCTTTTAATGTGCACATGTCCAAATAAGTGTCCCTCATCCATGATGTCAAGATTCAATAACATCCGGTTTGAGATCGCGACTTAGCTTATCAGCCTCAAGCGCATCAAAGAAACTATCAGTTAGTTGCAAAGTGCATGACATCATTTTCTATTAGGATCATTAAACTGTTGGCAACCTCTAACAATCACCATCCAGACATCCATTCCCCAAACACCATTACATGAAACAAATATGTTGATATCTAAACAGCCAAACAGGAATGCAATCAACACCGATGCGCTCAAGTTACCCAATGGAACCCAAAGCGTAATGAACACTGAACATCGAGTATAGCCCCCATAAGAAAACCCATAATAAATAAAACTGATAATAAACTATGATAACACGCAAGAGAGTTAAATCAATATATTTATCCATAAAATTCCACATATTGTAAGTTCCAAAAAACCCTTACAAAATGGTAAAAGCTTAAGTGAATAATACGGGTACCTTGAAAATAAAAATGTTGGAACATTTTTATTAGCCATTGGTTTGTCTCTGGTACTTTGGTGGGTTTTAATAAGATGACTGTTTTTAAAAAAAAAAAATGTTGGAACATATTTTCTTAAGGGAATTTAATTAAAATGCCCTACGTTGAAAAATCAGTACCCAATATGCCCCAAATCTTGTAATTTTTGCCAAAATACCCCCTAGGTCCGCGTTTTTCACTGTTACACGCGGACCTGGTCCGCGTTTTGGCCGCGTTTCCCCCTACACGCGGACCTGGTACGCGTTTGGCTTCGATGCGCGTTTGATCCGCGTTTGGTCCGCGTTTGGTCCGCGTTTGGGCCGCGTTTTCTCCGCGTTTTCCACTATAAAACGCGTACTTGGGGGCCGGCCCATAGTGTTTATTTAGGGTTTAGAGATCGACGGTGTGGATGCTTTCATTTGTAGGGTTTGCTAATATAAATAAGTGTTTCCCCCACCAATAACCCCACCACCATCACTCTCAAAGGTATCCCATATATTTCACTCTCTCAAATATATCGTGTATTACACACGCTCGGATCTCGGCTCGGTTGGATAACATTTATAAAAGTCGGATATGGGTCGACCACTTTCTTCGGTAAGTTTCCTTTAACCGCGTTTTAATATTATATTTATTTTAGTGATTATGTGCTAATTTTAGAGTGTTGCGTTTATTTTGATAATATGTTAGAGGTTGCGTTAATTTTAGTTTTACATATTACGTTGATTTTAGAGATTGCGTTAATTTTAGGATTGCGCTACTTTCATAAAAAGTTTTACATATTACGTTGATTGTAGAGATTGCGTTAATTTTATAGATTGCGTTTTTTTTTTGTATAAAAAAGTGTAGAGATTGGGTTGTTTTGGGGATTGTGCTAATTTTATTAAAAAATTGTAGAGATTGCGTTTTTTTTTTGTATAAAAAAACTGTAGAGATTGGGCTTGTTTTTGGGATTGCGCTAATTTTATTAAAAAATTGTAGAGATTGCGTTAATTTTAGAGATTGCGTTTTTTTTGTATAAAAAATTGTAGAGATTGGGCTTGTTTTTGGGATTGCGCTAATTTTATAAAATAATTGTAGAGATTGCGTTAATTTTATAGATTACGTTTTTTTTTGTATAAAAAAGTGTAGAGATTGGGGTTGTTTTTGGGATTGTGCTAATTTTATTAAAAAATTGTAGAGATTGCGTTTTTTTTTTGTATAAAAAAACTGTAGAGATTGGGCTTGTTTTTGGGATTGCGCTAATTTTATTAAAAAATTGTAGAGATTGCGTTAATTTTAGAGATTGCGTTTTTTTTTTGTATAAAAAATTGTAGAGATTGGGCTTGTTTCTGGGATTGCGCTAATTTTATTAAAAAATTGTAGAGATTGCGTTTTTTTTTTGTATAAAAAAACTGTAGAGATTGGGCTTGTTTTTGGGATTGCGCTAATTTTATTAAAAAATTGTAGAGATTGCGTTAATTTTAGAGATTGCGTTTTTTTTGTATAAAAAATTGTAGAGATTGGGCTTGTTTTTGGGATTGCGCTAATTTTATAAAATAATTGTAGAGATTGCGTTAATCTTAGAGATTGCGTTTTTTTTTGTATAAAAAAACTGTAGAGATTGGGCTTGTTTTTGGGATTGCGCTAATTTTATTAAAAAATTGTAGAGATTGCGTTAATCTTAGAGATTGCGTTTTTTTTTGTATAAAAAAACTGTAGAGATTGGGCTTGTTTTTGGGATTGCGCTAATTTTATTAAAAAATTGTAGAGATTGCGTTAATTTTAGAGATTGCGTTTTTTTTTGTATAAAAAAACTGTAGAGATTGGGCTTGTTTTTGGGATTGCGCTACTTTAATAAAAAAATTGTAGAGATTGCGTTAATTTTAGAGATTGCGTTTTTTTTTGTATAAAATAATTGTAGAGATTGGGCTTGTTTTATGGATTGCGCTACTTTAATAAAAAAATTGTAGAGATTGCGTTTTATCTTAGAGATTGCGTTTTTTTTTAGTATAAAATAATTGTAGAGATTGGGCTTGTTTTTTGGATTGCGCTACTTTCATAAAATAATTGTAGAGATTGCGTTTTATAATTTTTTTTGTATAAAAAAACTGTAGAGATTGGGCATGTTTTTGGGATTGCGCTAATTTCATAAAATAATTGTAGAGATTGCGTTAACAACATCCTTGCATTACTATGTAGGACGATTTTGATAACGTCGATCTTTCGTTCAAATGTCGCATCGCCATGGCTAAGGAAATTAGAGATGCTTTTGAAGCGTGTCCACCTGAACGGGCACAACGTTTACACCAAATGTTTAGCCGCACATCTTTCGGGCCATGGCTCGAGCTTACCAATGTCCAACAGGACCCCCTTCTAGTACACATGTTTTTACAGATGGAGGTCGAGGTTGCGAGACCACAGCCGGAGGAATTGTATTTTCACGTGTGTGGGACTCGCATGCACTTTGGTCGTCGTGAGTTCTGTATTGTAACAGGACTCCCTTTCGGACAAATACCCGACCTTCCTACCTTGACAGACGAGTCCTTTGTTAGTAGGGTTTGGCCCGGCCTTGCACCAGGTATCTTGACGCTGAGAACCGTCCTCGAGACGATGAGAACTGGTCTTGGTTCGAGACGATGAGAACTGGTCTTGGTGCGATATACGAGTATGTCCTACTGCTCCACACCTAGTACACGTTCTCTGTATCGGATCCTCACCACGAGATGGACGTCGATCGTTCTTTCTTGGTCTCCCCGCACGTCTCTTGGTTATTAACGGTGGATAGCATGGCGGAAGGGGGACGTGTGGCAAAACCCATGATTGAGGGGGTCCAACAGGATAGATCAACTCATGATATGTTGACCGGTAAGTACTGGACGTGTAGTAAGATATAGCCAGATCGCTGCAATCTCTACGATTCATTGACCTTGCAGCAGCGATGGCATGACCGCACGGTAAACCAGAATATTGCCATTGGTTACATTCACAAACACCGTTGACCATATCGACAGTCGCGTGATAACGGATATCCCGAACGTTGAACTTACCATGTCCAATCTGACTTACCCTCCATGTCGCAGACTTTCCCGACCTTCTGCTAATTATCTCCCCCGCCATTGGTGTGAGATGATTACGCATTTCATCTACAAATATGTGTTAATTGTGTTACGATTTATACGGAAGACGAAAAATGCAACAAACATATAAGTTAACGATTTTAGAGTTTATCAACCTCCCTTTCGTCGTCGAAGTTGGTACCACTCTTGTTGAAAATCTCGGAAGTACTCTATAAGGCCGACAATGGGTAACCTGCGTGCAAAACAGGACAGTGCATTCACCGACTCTACACTATTAGAGGTCATTATGTTATACCGTTGTGCAGGGAAATGGGCCCTTGACCACCTCTCTTTACCAGCCTCGTCCATAACTTGTGCTCCACGAGGTACTTCATATCGTAGTGCATTCATGTAGGTCTCGAACTCCCTAATAGTATATGCTTTGCACGCCTTCCAATACGTGGTCTTGTTTGTTGTGATACGTTTGTCCGCGCTTTTCACGTTCATCTCCAAATGTCGACAACATAGGGCGTGAGGGGTGGAGGGGTACACGGCAGAAATTGCCGCGCTTATGGAAGGAGCCCTGTCGGACATAAACACCAACCCTTCCGGGGAGCCGATACATTCCCGCAACATGTTCAGAAACCAACCCCACTCCTCCCCCGTCTCGGACTTTCCTACTCCGAAAGCCAAGGGCACAATGTTGTTATTTCCGTCCATGGCAACCGCCAAGAACATCATACCCAGGTAATGCCCCTTTAAATGGGCAGCGTCTATTACAAGGACAGGACGCAGATTTGTCAAAAACGTCCGGATCTGCAATAAATGTATGTGGTTATTATTTGTAAATGTTAAAATTCATAATATGTAAAGCTACGACGATTTAATATACTTACCGCACATCCAAGTGCAGCGAAACACAATTCGAAACGTCCGTTTGAATCCGTCCTTATTCTGGTGCGTGTACCCGGATTCTTCAGCTCCAAGTTATATAAATACGCAGGGAGTCGTTCGTACGACTCCTCGGGAGTGCCTCTCACCATTAGTAGTGCCTTGCATCGCGCACGCCATCCTTGGTGGTAACCAATGTTTATCCCGTACTGCTGATTTATATCGTTGACGATGTCCTTCGGCCGAAATGACCTGCTAGCGTCAAGAAACTTGTCTTTCAGTATGTGGCCCAAAGTCCTTTTGTTGGCCTGCCGGTGGCTAGCATTTAGTTGTGTCCTCGAACATGTGTGTACGTCGTTCAACTTTCTAACGACAAACAGCCCTCCTTTAGGGCCCACGGACTTCGCGGACATACTCCATTCACAATTTTGTTGGTCACATACAGCCTTGTATCTGCGTTTGTCGGATTTCTTCGCTCTAAACACGAAACCCTCTCGCAAGAACTTCATTCCCAACTGTACGGTCATTTCCTCCTTCGTATGAAATATTTGACCTTCATGTATAGTTGTACTACGATTGTAAGGTGCGGGTTGGTAGGTTGGTATATGGGTCTCCGGGTTAGGAAGGGAAGGGGGCATATCAAAATAATCGTTTAACGCACCAAATGATTTATTGCTAGGGGTATATGTTTCTTCGTCCTCGTCATTATCGGTATCTGATCTGTCCAGATCAGATATACCAGTTGTGAAAACATGTGTTTCGTCATCAGCAACTCCAACAAACCGTCTTTTGGGGTCTGCTGCTTCTTCTTCTTCTTCTTCTAGTTGCGTCTCCGGAACAACTTCGGGATAAGATTCGTTAGGACGATATGCATGATCAGAATAAAGTGTGGTGTCGTAGGATGCCTGAAATTGAGAGTCAGGCTCCAGTTGACTACCACCGACATGGATTTCGTCATCATCTTCGTCATCACCTTCGTCATCATCTTCGTCATCGCCCATCGATGGTGCGACATACACAAAAAGTTGTGGAGGTATTTCTGAATCGGCTGCAAGTAGCATAAAACCAAGGATTTCGTCATCGTTGGTTATCTCCATCAGTGAGCCATCTGCACGTCTGAACACCAACTTGCAAGCAGCAGAATCTCCGATTCCACACTTTCCCACGACGTAATCGATAAACGTCTTATACGCAACCATTATTGGAATATATACACCACGCTTTGTGTAGCCAATATAATCCCACCCATTGTTGTTTTGCACCCATTGACCATCGAAACATAATAAGACTCTAGTTTTTTGAACAGATGAACTCATTTTTTCAGTAGTATGAAAAATGAAGCAATTCAAGTGGATGTGATGAACGATTTTGCATCTAATCTTACTAATCTTTATAGGAAAAATTGAATGGAGAAAATGAATGTGAACCACATATTCAATGACAATGGTACACTTATTGTATGAGAATCAGACTAAAATGTGGAAAAAAACAGTAAAATCATTCAAAAAATACGTCACAAACAGTTGACCACACATGAAATCATAGGCCTGAAACCCTAATTTTCAAAACCCTAATACGGTTTACACTATTAAACGCGGACCTAACCCTCGTTTTTAACAAAAAACGCGGCCCAAACGCGGAACAAACGCGGACCAAACGGGGCCCAAACGCGGACCAAACGCGGACCAACGCGCATCGAATGCCAAACGCGTACCAGGTCCGCGTGTAGGGGGAAACGCGGCCAAAACGCGGACCAGGTCCGCGTGTAACAGTGAAAAACGCGGACCTAGGGGGTATTTTGGCAAAAATTACAAGATTTGGGGCATATTGGGTACTGATTTTTCAACTTAGGGTATTTTAATTAAATTCCCTTTTCTTAATGGCTGAAAGTTAAAGGCAATTTTTTTTAATATAAAAGCATTTATTTGAAACTCTATAACCTCGGTAGCCAAACTGAAATATGGATTGAAGCTATTGTGTGTGATTTCTTTATCTTGTGTGGGACAATACTTATTAAGCAAGACTATACATAAAAACGTTATATATCAGTATTTATTGAGACTATACATTTGCTATGATATGTTATTAGTGAAAAACCATTTTCAATAAATCTAGAATAAACTCCAACTCCATAAATTTCCCCTTTAATTAAAATTTTTAATTTATTTATTTCTAAAAAAAATAAAATTTGATTTCCAGTAGTCAAAATATTATAATCATAATCTTTTTTTTGTTTAACATCCTATATTGATTTTTACGACTTGAATTTACTATAGTTATATATCTTTGAAAATGTTATTTTAAACGGTAAACACCATGCATATCTAAATATATTAAATAGAAATGACAATTTTGATCTATTTATTTAAAGATGATTGATATGATGTTATTTATTGTTAATGGGTTAAATCTGTAAAATAAAAAATAGATAAGAAGGGAAAAGGTAGAAAGTCGCCTAAATATAGGATTGTACATGAGTTGAGTTGATCGGTTTAAATACATTTAAACAATCCAACCCACTAGTATGACTTGAAAAATCTTAATCCGTTAAAAAATAAGTATAAAATCAAACAGACAAACACCTATACTCATTTTACCGTCACTGATATTATTAGTGAATTATTTATAAAATCAAAATGAAAGCTAAAAAATGTTGATGGAACAATTAAATCCGACTCGTTTTAATCAGATATATTCATTTATTTTATCGCCTAATATTATCCGAAAAACAATAGTCTTATTATTTTTGAGCTCAATAATTGAGGTTTGCAAAAGCATATTTGCTTTTACCTTTTGTCTTTTTTAATAAAATGAATATGAGTCTATATTAGTCCAAATTTTTAAAAGTAGCTTTAAAAAGTTTAATACGGAGATGGATAAAAACCGGTACAATGTAGGATCGAGCGAATAGTCCGCTTAAAAGGTATAAAAAATAAATTTCATAAATTATAAATTTGAATTGAAGGTTAAAAATTTAAAACAAAAAAGTATGTACTTTTTGAAATTTAATACATAAAAAATATAAAAATACAATAATATTTTTATTTGTAATAACGGTGTAATTAATGAATATAAAGCCCTTGTTCACGCTTCAACACATTGTGTGTGGTGTGCATTTCTTGTTGACATTTGAATAACAACTTGATTTTACCTTTGTACTCAAAAGTAATCTATAGGGTTGACAACTTTATAATATTATATATATATATATATATATATATATATATATATATATATAAGTCATCTTAGTCATTCATCTGGTCAACATTTGCGGTTCCGACCGTGAAACATCGGATAATTCTTTGCATGATCTATATAAGGTAGATGGATAGTTTCGTAAAATACGCGAGATGAGTTCATATATGAACCTATATGATTCACATATGAACTATACATTCATATGTAAATCAGTTAATTAGTTCATATATGAATCTGTTAATTTGTTCAACTGATTCATATATGAACTTACAGTTAAAAGAGTTCAGATGTGAATTACACTGATTCACATATGAACATATAGTTCAGATGTGAATTATACAGATTCATATATGAACACAACCCGTGTATTTTGTAAAAATTACGAAATTATCCTTCTATTTTTGGAATAGCCGCAACTTTTGACTAGTCAAAGCCGAAATATTTGACCAGTCAAATCCGATCTTTACCGTATGAATGGTTAGAAATACTTCTCTATTTCTTATATATTTACCATTTCTCAAATAAACCTAAGACTATATATATATATATATATATATATATATATATATATATATATATATATATATATATATATATATATATATATATATTAAAATATACTAAAATATTGAAACCTAAAGTCATCACCTATAGACCATGACAAGCTAATGAAATACGTACTCTTTTAAGCTTGAGATTTATAATTGATTCTAGAAAGATGGAGGGAAAAAAGAGTTTAAGAAATAGGCAAAAGAACTTAAGAAGTAGATAATATATTTCATTACAGAATTTTGCAATATATATATATATATATACAGAGAGAAAGAGAGGAGTTATTATGCAACTCATTTACATGGTGCAACCCTTTTATCCACCACACATTTAATTTTAGTCTTTTTCCTTTTTTTTAATTACATAAAATATGTGGTGGATAGAAGGGTTGCATGGAGTTGCACCATGTAAATGAGTTGCATTTGAACCACACCCTATATATATATATATATATATATATATATATATAACAAAATATAAATTATAATCGGTTTAACTGATATTCTAAAACGTGTCCATACTCCATAGCATAAGACATATCTGTGGCGTCATCGTTAACCTTCATAGCGACCGTGTAAAGTGAAACATAGGCCATTGCATGAGTTTTGAAACACATTATTTCTTCATTCATTTATTAATTCTTACCTTTTTTATTCACTTTTTAGTTTTAGAGGCCATTTCCCAAACGTTTATAATTAAGAGTGACCACTCTCATTTACCTTATGTGGTAATATTTTCGGCCATCAAAATAGATTAGTTTAAGGTTAAAGGTATGCCGAAGTCGGAACCATGATATAAACATATTTTAGTTATATGATCTTGATATTTCACAAGTTGATCTTTATACATATATAAATTACATAGAGTAAACTATGATTTTCGTCCTTGTGGTTTGTTGTTTATAACGATTTTCGTCCCTGGTATTTAAAAATTGCTTTTTTCGTCCATATGGTAACCTTTTTTTTCCATTTTCGTCCCTGAAGCTAAGGTCGTTAGAAAAGATCAATTAACTTAAAGGGTAATTTCATAAGATGTATAAAATTATATATTAACTGCTTACTAAAATCCTAACCATAAAATGCCTCCCCCTCCCCCCAACGACGCTTGTCTCCTACTCCCATTCTACCCTCCATCTCCGATGAACACCATCACCTAACTGTAACCACCACTGTTTAACTCCCATCGATCAACGACAATCTCCTTCCTCAAGTTTTCTCCTATCAATCTTCTCCATGTTGTCTTCTCTCTCTCTCTTGACTTGCCTTCTTCCCCCTCCCCCACCACTGTTCCGACCTCAAAACGGAACACTTAGATCTTGCTATTCACTCCTGAACTCAACTTTGTTTTCGATAATTGGTGTTCAACCCTCCCATCTAACCCCTGATAACTAACAAGATGCATCTCCGTCCCTCCAGTTTTTAAGTCTTCCAGATTTTTTTGCAGTGGTAAAAATCACAAAGTAGTTATTCTTGGCTTTTTTTTTTTGCAGGGACGATGGTACAAAGATCTGATTTTCCTGATGCTAGTAAGGATGGTAATTCCTTTTCTCAATCCATGGAAGAATAGGATGGTGATTTAGAATCAAACAATTTAGAAAACCTACAACTGTTAAAAAACCAAACCAATTATCATAAGAGTTTAGGGTTTTCTAATATTTTTCAGTGCCCAAATTTTTGGGTTTGAATGTTCCTTAATTTATGTGTTGAATGTTTTGAGCAACGATTTTTTGCATTTATTTCCAATTTGAGAGGTAGGCGCTTGGGAGGTCCGTGGGGATAGAGTTTTTTTTGGAAGAGTGTCCTAGGCTATGCCTAGACTAATCCCTTGACAAATTATTGACTGTAAGACATCAGCTCTGATTAAACCTCAGTGACCACAATTGTTGTGTACGCCTGGATTCGAACCCTGGACAAATGGGATATTCCACCACATCTCCCATGGCCTTAATCAGTACGTCACAACCCTTGTGGTTAGTGGGGATAGAGTTGCCAGTGGGCGACTGGGCACCGGTGACAGGGGATTGGAATCGGTGGTGTTGTATCAAGAGTGAAAAACATATATATATATATATATATATATATATATATATATATATATATATATATATATATATATATATAAATAATGAAAATTCTAAAACGGTTATTGTACAAACTATTGTACAATTATATTTACCACCCTTAATCTTTTGTACAATAACATTTACTACCCTTATAATGTTACATTTACCACCCTTACAATTACTTATTTAATTTATTTTATATCCCTTACTTTTTCATTTTACATTTTACACCGTTATCATATTAACACAAATAATCGTATATGAACAAAAATGCAATGAAAAAATATGTTTCTTTTTTACAAATTATACCATTATAATCGTCTCGTCAATACCTTCAAAACGAGCCCAATATTGAATATCTTTTAATTTTACCATATTATTAAATATCAGAATATATACGAATTATCTATACTAATAAAACGGTTATTGTACAATCTTTTGTACAATAACATTTACCACCCTTACAATGTTACATTTACCATCCTTACAATTACTTATTTAATTTACTTTATATTCTTACTTTTTCATTTTTCATTTTACACCATTATCATATTAACACAAATAAACGTATATAAACAAAAATGCGATGAAAAATACGTTCATTTTTCTACAAATTATACCATTATAATCGTCTCGTCTGACCTTCAAAACGAGCCAAATATTGAATATTTTTTAATTTAATCGTACTATTAAATATCATGAATATCTACAAATTAATTTGTTTTCTATCCATACGTTTTATTTATTTTTCTACCATTAGCACATTAAAAATACATAATCGTAAAATACGTTTCATTCTTATTATAAATTATATCATTATAATTTTTTTCGTCAATAATTGTAATATAAATTAATTATTAAATATCTTTATAGGTTTAGGATTTTATAAATTGTGATTCTTAGGTTATGATTGATTGTTGATGACATATCTATAATAAAGTAGCATTAATAGTTCGTTTTTTACTTACATTCCGCTGCATTGTGCGGGTATATGTCTAACTATATAATGAAAATTCTAAAACGGTTATACGGTTATTGTACAATCTTTTGTACAATAACATTTACCACCCTTAATCTTTTGTACAATAACATTTACTACCCTTACAATGTTACATTTACCACCCTTACAATTACTTATTTAATTTACTTTATATCCCTTACTTTTTCATTTTCATTTTACACCGTTATCATTTTAACACAAATAATTGTATATGAACAAAAATGCAATGAAAAAATACGTTCCTTTTTTTTTATAAATTATACCATTATAATCGTCTCGTCAATACCTTCAAAACGAGCCCAATATTGAATAGTATTTTTTAATTTAACCGTACTATTAAATATAAGAATTTATACTATATAATGAAAAAACTAAAACGGTTATTGTACAAACTTTTGTACAATTACATTTACCACCCTTACAATGTTACATTTATCACCCTTATAATTACTTATTTAATTTACTTTATATCCCTTATTTTTTTTATTTTTCATTTTACACCATTATCATATTAACACAAATAATTATATATTAACAAAAATGCAATGAAAAAATACGTTCATTTTTCTACAAATTATATTATTATAAGCGTCTCCTCAATATCTTCAAAACGAGCCCAATATTGAATATTTTTTAATTCAACCGTACTATTAAATATCATGAATATCTACGAAATAATTTGTTTTTCTGTCCATACGTTTTATTTTTTTTCCACCGTTAGCACGTTAAAAATACATAATCGTAAAATACGTTTCATTCTTATTATAAATAATATCATTATAATTTTTTTCGTCAATAATTGTAATATAAACTAATTATTGAATATCTTTATGGCTTTAGGTTTCATAAGTTGTGATTTTTAGGTCATGGTTGATTATTGATGAAATGTATATAATGAAATAACATTAATTGTTCGTTCTTTACTTACATTCCGCTGCATCGCGCGGGTATATGCCTAGTATATAATGAAAATTCTAAAATGGTTATACGGTTATTGTACAATCTTTTGTACAATAACATTTACCACCCTTAATCTTTTGTACGATAACATTTACTATCCTTACAATGTTACATTTACCACCCTTATAATTACTTATTTAATTTATTTTATATCCCTTACTTTTTTCATTTTACACCGTTATCATATTAACACAAATAATCGTATATGAACAAAAATGCAACGAAAAAATACGTTCATTTTGTTACAATTTATACCATTATAATCGTCTCGTCAATACCTTCAAAACGAGCTCAATATTGAATATTTTTTAATTTAACCATACTATTAAATATCAGAATATATACGAATTATCTATACTACTAAAACGGTTATTGTACAATCTTTTGTACAATAACATTCACCACTCTTACAATGTTACATTTATCACCTTTACAATTACTTATTTAATTTACTCTATATCCCTGACTTTTTCATTTTTCATTTTACACCATTATCATATTAACACAAATAATCGTATATGAACAAAAATGAGATGAAAAATACGTTCATTTTCTATAAATTATACCATTATAATCGTCTCGTCTGACCTTCAAAACGAGTCCAATATTGAATATTTTTTAATTTAACCGTACTATTAAATATCATTAATATCTACGAATTAATTTGTTTTCTATCCATACGTTTTATTTATTTTTCCACCATTAGCACATTAAAATATATAATCGTAAAATACGTTTCATTCTTATTATAAATTATATCATTATAATTTTTTTCGTCAATAATTGTAATATAAACTAATTATTGAATATCTTTATAGGTTTAGGGTTTTATAAATTGTGATTCTTAGGTTATGATTGATTGTTGATGACATATCTATAAGAAAGTAGCATTAATTGTTCGTTCTTTACTTACATTCCGCTGCATTGCGCAGGTATATGGCTAACTATATAATGAAAATTCTAAAACGGTTATACGGTTATTGTACAATCTTTTGTACAATAACATTTACCATCCTTAATCTTTTGTACAATAACATTTACTACCCTTACAATGTTACATTTACCACCCTTACGATTACTTATTTAATTTACTTTATATCCCTTACTTTTTTCATTTTTCATTTTACACCGTTATCATATTAACACAAATAATCGTATATGAACAAAAATGCAATGAAAAAATACGTTCCTTTTTTTTTACAAATTATACCATTATAATCGTCTTGTCAATACCTTCAAAACGAGCCCAATATTGAATATTTTTTTTTAATTTAACCGTACTATTAAATATCAGGATCTATACTATATAATGAAAAAACTAAAACGGTTATCGTACAAACTTTTGTACAATACATTTACCACCTTTACAATGTTACATTTATCACCCTTACAATTACTTATTTAATTTACTTTATATCCCTTATTTTTTCATTTTTCATTTTACACCATTATCATATTAACACAAATAATCATATATTAACAAAAAATACAATGAAAAAATACGTTCATTTTTCTACAAATTATATCATTATAAGCGTCTCCTCAATATCTTCAAAACGAGTCCAATATTGAATATTTTTTAATTTAACCGTATTATTAAATATCATGAATATCTACGGAATACTTTGTTTTTCTATCCATACGTTTTATTTTTATTTTTCCACCGTTAGCACGTTAAAAATACATAATCGTAAAATACGTTTCATTCTTATTATAAATAATATCATTATAATTTTTTTCGTCAATAATTGTAATATAAACTAATTATTGAATATCTTTATGGGTTTAGGTTTCATAAGTTATGATTCTTAGGTCATGGTTGATTATTGATGAAATGTATATAAAGAAATAGCATTAATTGTTCGTTCTTTACTTACATTCCGCTGCATCGTGCGGGTATATGCCTAGTATATATATATATATATATATATATATATATATATATATATATATATATATATATATATATATATATATATATATATAGTGTTTGGTTCATTTGAGAAATGGTAAATATATGAGAAATAGAGAAGTGATCTTAGCCATTCATCTGGTCAAGATTGGATTTAATTGGTCAAAAGTTACGGCTTTGACTGGTGGTCAAAAATTACGGCTCTTCCAAAAATATAAGGGTATTTACGTAACTTTGACAAAAACACGCGCGTGTTCATATATATGAAGGCATGCAGTCATACATGAATGCATGCGTTCATATATGAATGTTCGTAATTTTAAATAAACACTGACTGCATGCCTTCATATATGAATGCATGCGTTCATATATGAATGCATGCAAAAAAAAAAAGAGTGACATTCATATATGAACGCCTGTTTTTTGCATGCCTTCATATATGAATGCATGCAAAAAAAAAAGAGTGACATTCATATATGAACGCCTGTTTTTTGCATGCCTTCATATATGAATGCATGCGTTCATATATGAATGTTCATAATTTTTACATAAACATTGACTGCATGCCTTCATATATGAATGCATGCGTTCATATATGAATGCATGCAAAAAAAAAGAGTGACATTTATATATGAACGCCTGTTTTTTGCATGCCTTCATATATGAATGCATGCGTTCATATATGAATACGTACAAAACAAATAGTGACATTCTACTAACATTCATATATGAACGTCTACTAACATTCATATATGAACTTCTATTTTTTGCATGCATTCATATATGAACACACACAGCTAAAAAAAAGAAAAAAAAAGTGATATTCATATCTGAACGTTTGGATAATTTACAAAAATACCCTTCGAATAATAAACAATGTGAGGAACACGGGAGTGGACCATGGGAGCAATTATCCCCTAATTATCGGTCAAAGCCGCCGATCTTGACCGAATTAATGGTTTAAGATCACTTCTCTATTTCTCATATATTTAGTGTTTCTCAAATGAACCTTTCCCTATATATATATATATATATACACACACACACACATAACATAAATTTTAATAGAAAATTAAAATAAAGTAAAAAGACCATATTACCCTTAAACTTAAAGGACTTTTCTAACGTTGTTAGCTTTAGGGACGAAAAGTGAAACGAAATGTAAACCACAAGGATGAAAAAAGCAAATTTTAAAGGGCAGGGACGAAAATTGTTATAAACAACAAACCACAGGGACGAAAATCGTAGTTTACTCAATTACATATTTGTCGTTTTAAATCACGTTTTTAAAAAACCTGGTGATCTTGACGTTAATTCTATATAGGATTGACCTCGTCGTCATACCACATCTTACAACATTTATAAACTTGATTAAATCACAAAATTTTACCAAATCGAACATAAAAATAGACTAGTGTATCAAGTAATTTATTATTTATGTAAGGTTAACCGTTAAAAGGTTTTTTTTTTTATTATTTTTATTTATATTGTGATAGTTGATGTACAATGATGAATTTAAAATAAAAAAGATAGTTAGAAAACATGAAAACATATCGCAATCGTTTGATAGATTTAATCCAAGGAATTTGATTAACCTAATTTTTACAATATTATTTCTAAAACTAAAATAGATTATCGCTTACTTATTAACCGAAAATATAATAAATATTAGAATCAAACAAATTATATAAAAAAACGAGCATTTTATACTTTTTAATTTGATGTCCATATTATTATGTTTTTCATCCATTTTTTTAATGTAATCATGCATTCATGTTCACAACAATTTTAATGTTCTCATTTAAACCATTTCCTGACAACATAGGAGTATGTTAAACCATTTTTTACAAGCAATAAATTGTGGGATATTAATATGGTAATAACTATATCTCAACTATCTTTGTAAACTTTAATACAATAATAATTTTTTCCTCGCATATTAAATATTGACATTAATTTCAAAATAATTTATTATTTAAAACTAAATTTATATGTACAATCAAACCAAAATGATTTGAACCAAGAAACCCATCAAGCTAAATGGATCAAGTCCAATTGTAATACCCTAAAACAACTAAAATAATACTATATTGGTATCCCAAAAGTTAAGTTCAAATTGTATGCTAGGTTAGTTGAGTTGACCTAAATGAAATGAAAAGTTAGATAGAGGGACTGGAATTATAATACCTTCGTAGGTGAGAAGTCTATAGATTGGATGATCGATCATTAACCAAACCTCGAGGAATTGTTATGTAAGTATCCAAGGGTGGAATGCCTGCATCAACGAATCCACAATCAGTGATCTCGACCCCAAGAGCCCCAATACCCAATCTTTGACATGTAATATGTATATATATTTATGTCAAATAGAGCCCACCAAGAACACCACACTCTAAGACCCAAGCAATTAAATGATGCATTTAATGCTCAATGGTTGGAGTTTATTAAGTGGTGTAAACTTTACCTTGACTCCTATGTGGGACAAAGTTCCTCTATTCTATACTAAGTTTCAACACTCATCATAACTTTCATTCTCACCGGAACCCAACCCATGAGATATAATGGGCAAATTTTGTACCAGTCAGTAACAATATATTTAGGCAACTTGGAGTTGATGTGAGTGCAATCATGAAAAGGACATCGTAGGCGAGTTGCCTCGGTGACATATGCCCAAGTCGCACAACATCAAGAGGCAAGTAAGAAAGATGCTCAAAGTTGCGTTTGAACTCATGTTTGACCGGAGCCAGATGCGTTTGTTCGTGATTCGTGTAAGTCACGTACTATTACGTGATATGTTAGGCGACTTGTAGAAATCGTGAACAAAAGTCGTTTATATATCTGTCCTATGTTGCAATTAGTAGTTTGGCAAACAGTTATAAAGCTAGGTAATGTTAATAGAACTTTTCCAATAGAGAATTATTAGTTATGGGGCTTGCTTCTTCAAGCTCCACCCCATGTTTTAGAGCTTTTAAAGCACCTATAACTATAAGAGGCTCCCAGCATAACATTGTTATCTCCAGGCGGAACACAAATCCATACGGGATAAATGGCTATCTTTCTAGCCCTAAGTGAGCCATAGATTGTGTTAGTTTTTAGTAATGATACTTATACAAATGTAATGTTTTGTGTAGGAATATTTGCAAAGAGAATCTAATATATTAAGGTGAATTTTATGTGATTAATAAAACTTAATACATGCATATGAAATGTTCGAAATTAGTTTGCAAAGTTGTATGTCCATGTTACGAGCTTTAACGCTTTCTAACATGGCATATGTGTTAAAAGTATGCAAAAGTAAAAGTGTTATGCATTTAAAGTACATGTAGAATCACGAATTAAGACGTGGAAAATGACAGTCTGGGCACCACAAGTACGCAAGAGGGTTGGCATACGTTGCAAGAATCTGCAATCTGCAAGGAGTTAAATGACTGGTGTACATTGAGTCACTTCTATACTGTTTCGTATATGAAATAGAATATCATCGATACAAGTAGAAGTGTCTGTTGGCTTGATGATGACGTGAAACAACTGACCCATATCATACGGAAAGTTGAGAACTCGTAAAGTAAAGTTTATTTTGCGTATGTGAAAGGGATGATGTTTCTTATGTAAAATGATGTAAAGTAAGGTTGTTTGATTGCTTATTTTGTTTCCTTGCAAAGTGTTTTTGTTTGTATAAAGTTAAAAGTGGTTTCTTTATGTACAAGTAATATGTTAACTTTATTAGCATTGTTGGTGCAAATTTGCTGAATTTTTTTAATAAATTACATACACTTGTCAATCTTGTATGTTCTGATTATTGACAAATACCCAAATGGTTTTATGTACTAATATCTTAAATTGATTCTCACATAATATATTATCAATAACCTATTATATCAAAGTTAAATTCAAGAAATATTTCTATAACACATTTGTGATAATAACTAGTTCGTGAATTTTACAAATTTGTAATATCTCAGGGCAATTTTACCAGATATTGTCTGTTTTTTTCCACATTTAAGCTCATGATTTTAAAAAACATCTGATAGAGAAGATATCCAGTTCCTTTTAAGGCACACCAGTTCGGTCCCATCTTTGATGCCATTTGTAAAGCCCCAAGTGAAAAACAACAAGTTAGCCCAATAACCTTGGATCTAACTTAAAACAGTGGTGAAAGTTATTAGTATTCTACTTCGAGTTTATAAGGATTAAGGAGCTTACAAATCTACTTTTCTATTTATATGGGATGATATATTACAAATATTGATCTATGAAATTAATTTTATATAAACAAACATTTTTTTAAACTTGAAAATACTTTTTTTTTTAGCTATATGACATAAAATATGTTTGTGTGGAAGTTTGTTTTTTTCTATTTTGGTGAAACAATTCAAATTAAATTGCGATTTACAAATGTAAGTTTTTTCTAGTCTAATGAACTTACGTAATTAATGGTAATTTCAACAAAAAAAAATCAAGCACAGACATTCGATATCGAATATAGACGCATGTGTGGGTCCATCAATATTCATTAATCCTTTGCAAGATCTCCAAATTCACAATTATTCATCCAAACTTTAGATCTAATCACATGTGATCATTCATTCATATTTATATCTTAGTAATTGGTTTATTTTGTATGCTTAATATCAACGCAACCGTTTACCAAATAGTGTATACTTGTTATTTTTTAAAAATAATGTGATTCTATCGTTAAAGAAAATCATATAATGGATTAATATGTCTTGAGAAGATGACTCAGAACAACAAATTAAGCAAAACTCATCTTATGGATCAGTAGGACCCCAAAAATTCACTTACAACATATTGGTATGCAAGTAGAGGAGGTGTATTTACTTGATTTTTCACCGACAACAAACTAGCTTCACCAAGATTCATATATTGAGTCACAAATCACGATATGAGGTACATGCATAAATATAGTTGCGTACCTATCAAGTTTTCCATCAGACAAGAAACTAACAATAGCAAGGCAAAAGATTGAAAATTGGACACAACCCGAGTGGTTGAACATGACAAAATAAAGGGTGGAGGATGACATCATATGCATGGACCGGGCTGAACAGTCGGTCCTTTTTCAGAGAAAATTTGGATTGGCTTAGACCTAGACTAGTCCGGACAGGATAAAAATAGGTCGGCGTTTTTATTTTATTTCTATTTTCCCCCATTTTTTAAACGAACGAGACCGATATTTCTCTCTACGGGATGAACCCAGACAATTCTAGACTGTCAATCCAGGTTCAGTCTTTTACCTTTCTAGATCTAGATTAGTCCGACTTCTCTTGGACAATATTGTTAATCAGTGTTTCATTCCGATAAAAAATGGTCCATATGCAACTCTAACCAAGACCAATCTCGTAAGCTACCAGAGCCACAATTCGTTATATGATATGCGAACAAAAAGTTGGGCATGTGTCTACAGATGTGACATCCCATTTTCGTATCCAACTTGAAAACAACCACATGCGTTTATGAGAACACATTTCCGCATAGAAAACGTGTATGCGCATAAATGCCTCATAATAGTATGCATTTGGTACACTAACACACCATATACTACATATATCAGTTTTCGTAAAATCCATCGTGCATTCGTGCTCATTCCAAACTTCAATTATCAGTATTCATTACTATAATTCGATATGAACTTAACATTAAACAACAATATTATTCATCACTTTATCTTCATAAATATCATCTAACGTTGTTTTTAATCCTTTATTTTATTTTAAAACACGAAAATCATCTATTTAAATATTTTACCATAGTTTGACTCTTTTAATAAAAGTCAACCATTGACACTTTCGTTGTGTTCTCGAAAATCATTTAATGAAGGAAAGGAAAGAAAAAATTGAGAAAGGTAAGAAAAGTAAAAAAAACTCGTGTTCTCGAAACTTTTTTAGGAGAGAAAGGAAAGGAAACGGAATGAAATATATAATTGAGAACTTTCCTCTCAAACATTTCCTCCAAAATGTGGGAAGAAATGGAAGAAAATGAAATGAAATAAATTAAAACCATTTAAAAAAATTACTGAAATTATTAAAATTACAAAACTACCCAATCTTTCATTATAAAGAATATATATTTTTATAAGGGTATATTTGTAAAAATGACATCTTTTTTTCTCTTTCTCTTCTGTTCAAGAATATGAAAAACTATTTTCTTTTATTTCCTTCCATTTCAAGAACACAAATAAAAAAAATTATTTTTTTTTTCTTTATTTTATCTCCCTTTCTTTTCCCTCCATTTCTTTTCCCTTCAGATTAGATTAGAGAACAGAACGTTTGAGGTTACAATATTTTTTAAATAAAACTTTAAATTTGGGAATATGCATTGATTGAACACTTCAGCCGCTCTATATAAAAACAATATATAAGCATCCATAGTTGAATTTTATGTCAAAACATCATGCTTTAAACCTAAACTTGTAGTTTGACTTTAGAAAGTCAACTGTTGTAAACCTTTCAACATCATCGTTAATCCTGACGTGATTAAATTTCATTTTCGGAGGTTACTAATATTTCGAAAGAATACACAAAACTTTATTATTTTTTCCGCATCTCTTTCTTCAGACACTATACGCAATACTACCCTTTAAAATTCTTCAATGTTAATTGTTTTTCACTACATTCTTTAACTCACCATTGATTTCTCAGAGCTCTTTACTTCTTATGTTTGTATAAACAAAGAGAAGCAAATGAGAATTTTAAGACCTATCTATACTCATTTAGGTGTCGTTTGTTTTTTAAGAGGTCTAAAGTCTGAAGTCTTATTTTAGTTATGATTAATAAGAGGTGGTGTGTAAAAAGGTTTGAACGATTCAGACTTAAGAGTCATTAAGAGGGGTTTTTTAAAAACAAACAAACCCTTAGTCGCAACACACTATAATTGACCATGGAGGTTCATGTTAATGTACATATGTGTATTAGGCCCAAGCCCGTGAGACCATATAGTCTGTGTATATATATTTCTCTTGTATCTTCTAGTTTAGGTTAAGCCGCTATTTTTACTTTCATCATATTGTACTTTTTCTCTCAATCAATATATCGAGGTTTTAAACCTTTAGCATATTTATCATCTTCTTCAATCTTATTCATCTTCTAACATGGTATCAAAGTTGTAGGTTTACTCATCGATTTTACTGTTCATCGGTTACTGTTCATCGTCATTGTTCATCGATTACTGTTCATCGTTTTTCACTGTTCATCGGTTACTGTTCATCTGAACCGTAATCCCTAGCCGCTGTCGATGTCTACCAGAACCCTAGCCGTCGTCAACCGAAATCCCAGTCGCCGTCCTCTTCGTCGATCACATCGATTACTGTTCTTCGTCGATCATCGTCATCGCCGTCTGCCGCATCTAATCACACGGTAACATCGGTCGATAACATCGGTTGAATCATCGGTTGAATCAAGTATCGGTCGATACTACCGGTCGATTCCTACCGGTCGATCTAGTCACATCCTACCGGTCGATTCATACCAGTCGCACACCATACCGGTTCATACTGGTCGACACTATCGGTCGATTCATACCGGTCACACACCATACCGGTCGACACTACCGGTTGCTACTATCGGTCGTTAATACCGGTCCATACCGGTCACTCTCAGTGAACTGTTTCTCATCCCATCCATGGCTACCAATCTCAGTTACTCAAATCCCAAGTCCAAAGGTAAATGGACCAACAGCAACCATTCCAAATCTGTGGGAAAGTCGAACACATCTGAGTGTGCCTTTTGCCATTCTACTGCTCATCTTTTCCTTGATTGTCCTATTCGCAAGTGTCGTCGGTGTGGTATCACTCATCCGCGCCATTATGAGTCTGACTGCCCTCAGAACCTGACTCACGTTGTTGCTGGATCTACTATTGCTAATAACGAGGTTTTTCCAGTCTCCTCACCTGACCTCATGGAACTGATGCGTCGCAATCAGGAACTCATGGAGCAGATCATGTCTGGTGCTATGGGTATGAATTCTCAACACTTAACTGCATCAGGTAACTCATGGCTTTTTGACTCTAGGTGTTGCAATTATATGACACCCTGCACTGATGGTTTTGTTTCTAAGAAACCACCTCAGCATTTTACGTCAGTACGAATTGCTGACAACACTGGCCTACCGGTATCCTTTAGTGGAAATGTCTCCACTCCTCATATTCATTTACCGGGTGTTCTCAATGTTCCGAAACTATCTCTGAGCTTAGTTTCAGTTGCGCAACTTTTAGAATCTAACCTGATCATTTTATTTCATTCTTCTGGTTGTATTGTACAGGATCCAAAGACCAAGCAGATCCTTGGACTCGGCCGTAAGGTTGGACGAATGTTTGAAGTGGTCTATCTTCGTCTGCCGTTACCATCTTCAAATCTTGTTGCTTCCGTTTCCAGCTCTTCTTCCTTTGAATTGTGGCATGTCCGGCTAGGTCACTTATCTCTAGCCAGAATAAAACCATTAGCTAATTCAGGGGTGTTATGAAATTGTATGTCCACTGACAGTATTTCTTGTTTATCATGCAAACTTGGAAAACATCATGCTTTATCCTTTGAAACAAATGAGTTTAATTCTACTTCTGCTTTTGATCTTATTCATTCTGATGTATGGGGACCAACACCACATCCATCAATGGGGGGTGCTCGATATTTTGTTATTTTTGTTGATGACCATACACGTTTCACATGGATATATCTCATGAAACATCGTTCGGAGCTACCTAAATTTATATTATGTTTGCTCGGATGATTCACACTCAATTTTCAAAATCTATAAAGATTCTTAGAGCTGATAATGCTATGGAATACAAAGAGTCCTCTCTCCTCTCCTTTCTTCAATCTCAAGGAACTCTCTCTCAGTACTCCTGTCCCGGCACATCTCCTCAAAATGGCCGTGCTGAACGCAAACACCGTCATATACTTGATACAGTTCGCACTCTTCTCATTTATGCTAAATGTCCGGAACGGTTTTGGGGGGAAGCAGCTTTCACTGCAGTTTATACTATCAATCGTCATCCTACTCCTCTTTTTAAACATAAGTCTCCTTACAAGGCTCTTTATGACATCCTCCCTGCCTATGAACTCCTAAAAGTTTGGGGTAGTGCCTGTTTTGTTCAGTTACAACCCCATGAACATACCAAACTTGAACCTCGCTCCAGACTTTGCTGCTTCCTTGGATATGGTATTGAGCACAAAGGCTATCGTTGCTGAGATCCTATCTGTAACACCCCAATTTCCGAAGGGTATCATTTCAAGTTAATACCGAAACCGATATATTAAGGAAAAATAAGATTTTTGATTTTGGACTTGAATCCTTGATTTTATAGATTAGATGGATGAAGGATTCAATTACGAGTCCAACGGTTCTTTCCGGAGCGAAAACGAAGCTATAACGAAGAAGTTATGGCCAAAACAGTGAACGAGAAGAAAACCGGGGGAAACAGTGCATTTCGCGAGTTAGTCGCTACTTAGACCCGCGACATAAGTCGCGAAACCCCCCTGGTCGATCTTAAAACCCGATTTTCAGCCCCAAACTTCATTTCTTCATATCTTTTGATCCAAAGCTCCGATTTGGGTGATTCAAGTTGCTACGGTTTCGTTTTTGAGAGCTTTTCAAGGATCTAGAAAGAGATTGGAAGTCTATTGAAGTATACTAGAGCATTTTATGGTGGTAAGCTTCTCATCTCTCCCTATTCATCTTCTTCCCCAAGTTTTTCTAGGGTTTCATCCACCCTTTGTTCTCCCTTTCATAGATTGAAGGTTTGTAACCATTTTGGTGAACTAGAAGTGTTTTGGTTGGTGGGTTCAAGCTTGGATTAAGGTAATCTTCTATTCTCTTCGGTTATGAAAGTTAGGGTTTCGGTATTAGTTGAGGTATTCTTGTATATGGTTTGGGAAATGATTGTTTATGGTAGAATATGTATATTTATGGTTGGAACCTTGTGAATCTAGGTTTTGGAAGATTTGGTTTGAAGAATCAAGTTCCTCAAGTTCTAAGTGGGTAAAACCTAGATTTAGTCTAAATCTAGCAAGGTGAGTTTCCTTTACCAAAATCTTTAACTGGGATACATATCTTAAGTGTTTAATTGTACTACTTGTTATGTATGCACACATCTGATCACCTGATAAGTTTGACGTAAATGCTATTTTCATGAGTATTTGGGGGTTTTGACTATTGAGGTATATATGTGGAGTCATTGTATTGTTAACATCGTTATTATTGGTTATGATGGTTAATATCATAGATTATGTGAAGGTTGTTGATTAAACCTACATGCTTGGGTGTTTTGGGCCTAACATGGGATTGAAGTCATGCAAATCTTTATATATGTTTCTTGTTGATGCGAGATATGTATAAGGATGGTGAATATATGTATATATCGCATTGATGTGAGATATGTACGGGAATGGAAAATATATATATATATATATATATATATATATATATATATATATATATATATATATATATGTTGGAGGAACCGTGAGTATGTGCCAGGAGGATGTAGCCTTAGGTGCCACCGGGACGGTATATGCCTAATGCCCCCGCCATCGGGACGGTGTGTCGGGCCTTTAGGTGTTGTAGGAAAAACAACACCCAAGGTGCATTGACTTGAGGTAAAACTCATTGGTGTGATGGATCTCCCCCATTGATTCCAGTATGACCATGTGGACCGAGTCGTTACTTATGCTATTTCATGTTTATCGAATGTAATGCCATGCTCTTGTACAACTCACTAGGCCCGTTTGGCCTAACACTTGTTTGGTTTGATATGTATCTCAGGTTATAGCGGCGCTGGTTTTAAGCTGGCATAGATGCTTGGGTGAGAGATTGAGGGATATTGCATTTGGACTTACTTTTGGTAGGAGAACCTTTGGGTTTATAAATGACACCCTTATTTGTAATCTCTTTTCTAGTTATGGAATTGGTTTAGTTGGTTGTTATTTATTGACCGTTTATTTACGATTGTATTTAAACAGGTTTGTGTATTTTCCCCATTTAAGGAGGCTCTTGCTTTGGCAATTTTTAGTATACCTCATGTCCGTTTTTCGGATTTTTGTTATCCTTATTTTTAGGGTGTTACAAGTTGGTATCAGAGCTCTAGTTTGAGTGAACTAGGTATGAATGTAAGATGTCTAGACTTAGACTGAGTATGTTAGGCAATGATTGTGAGATGGGTAGAGTTTCTAAGATGGGTTAGTCTTAGAGCCGACGGAAACTATGGTTATCAAGCGTTGTGGCGATGGTAACGAGAACCTTAATGTATTATATGTTCATAATCTCACCTAGCTAATGTTATTATGAGGATATTTATACGTGATGGTGCTTGAAGTGCCGTTGCTGTGACAATTGGTAATGTAGTAGTACGTTCTCTTGTGCTTGGTTTACTAATGTTATGATATTTTGTAGACGTAGTAGTACGTTTCCTTCGTGTTCAATTTTGTTAATCTCCTCCTTATTCATCCTCGTGCTTGTATGAACTGCCTTGGTATGTCGACCGTTGGGGTAGTAAGAAAGTTTCTGAATGGGTAACCATTAGAGAAAGTTGATGATTTTATTATTTGTTACTTTGAGTGACGGTAAGTATGGTGATTACATTAAGTGGTCAGTTTCGAGTCGGATTATTTGGTTGGATTAGCACCATAGACTTTTTGAATCGATGTATTCAAGGAGAAATTGTGAAGAGGACCTATGAAGTTCGTAATCCTTGCGTTAAGGTGTTGAGCATCTGGATGACGATAGTGTAACTAGAGAAATAGAGGAGCGTGAGTTCAAGTTGAATTGTTAAAACGGTGAGATGCCAAAATGTGTATTTTGAAGTAAAAATATGTTTTACTTGGTATCTGTCAAAGTATGAGTATTTTGATAAGCTTTCATATTTGGTGAAATTGGGTTATTTAATTCCATAAAATGCTCATATATGGGTTCTTACTAATTTTGTACTGATAGAGTCCACTTCATGACTTATGCATCTTTGGTAGTTTTTGTACAAACGAAGTCTATTTCATGTCATAAGCATTTTGGGGTATTTGCATTCGTAAACCCTTTGGAAAATCTTTGGCCCCAATATGTGTTGAGTTTTGGGTTAATTGGTTATATTTGACTTTATAAACTTATGTAACACACATCTTTGTGATTTTTGGGCATTTTGATAAATAAATCCTTTTGATATATTTCTTTTTCGATGTAGTATATAAATGGAAGTCATTTTATATAATTGTCCATTTTGTGCATACAATTTTATAAACCGTTGGAAAATACACATCATTGAACTGCGAGTCATTTTGGCAACATGAAGAGAAAGAGTTCATTTGGAAAACATAAGGGTATGAGTTCATTTGGGAAAATGGTTTGTCTCAACCAACAATGAGATTTTAGTTAATTATACTTTTAGTCATGTTTGCATAATAGCTAGTCAAACGTGTTTCGATATTTATATTGACTTTCATTGGGTATTTACGTAAACTGTTAGGAGACATTTGCACCTGTTGCTCGAGTCACTTATGTTTGCAGTCTTCTAGCCATTGCAACTACCAAACAATGGCCTCTTTTTCAGATGGATGTTAATAATGTCTTCTTGAATGGTGACTTATCTGATGAAGTCTACATGACACCTCCTACGGACGTTCGACTTCCACAAGGTCATGTTTGTCGACTTCGGAAGGCTCTTTATGGACTCAAGCAAGCTCCGCGAGCTTGGTTTGAGAAGTTCAGTTCCACTGTCATCTCTCTGGGTTTTGCACCCAGCAACTACGATTCAGGACTGTTTACTCGGACCACTGAGGCTGACACAATCTTGCTTCTGTTATATGTGGATGATATGATTATTACTGGAAGTGACTCTACTGGCATAACTCATCTCAAGACATCTCTCAGCTTCTGTTTTGAGATGAAGGATCTTGGTTCTTTACACTATTTTCTTGGTCTTGAGGTGATCTCAGATTCGTCGGGAATTTATCTTTGTCAAGCCAAATACACCTCCGATCTCTTGACAAAAGTTGGGCTTACTGACAACAGAACTTCATCCACTCCTCTTGAGCACAACCTTCATCTGGCTCTGAATGCTGGACCTCCTCTGCGTGATCCTACTCTGTATCGACAGTTAGTGGGGTCACTTGTCTACCTGACAGTGACTTGACATGACATTTCCTATGTTGTCCATACAGTCAGTTAGTTCATGTCCGCACCCTGTTCAGATCATTATGTTGTTGTCCTTCGCATCCTTCGATATTTAAAGGGGACCATGTTTCACAGTCTTCATTTTTCATCCGCATCCTCATTGACTCTGTGAGGATTTTCTGATGCCGATTGGGACAGTGACATTACGGACCATCGCTCTACTACTTGCTATTGTTTCTTTCTTGGAGACTCTCTCATCTCTTGGAGGAGCAAGAAACAATCTCTGACAGCTCGATCCAGTACTGAAGCTGAGTATCGAGCACTAGCTGACATGGCTCAAGAACTTGTGTGGTTACGCTGGCTACTCTCTGACATGGGGGAACCTCAACATTCTCCAACCCCTTTGTGGTGCGACAACAATAGTGCTCTTCAGATTGCTCACGATGACGTTTTTCACGAGCGAACGAAACATATTGAAATTGACTGTCACTTTGTTCGTCAACACGTGACTCGTCAGACTATTCAGCTTCTTCCTATTTCAACTATTGATCAACCGGCCGACATTTTCACTAAAGCTCATCTACCAGGACGGTTTCGTGATCTAGTTTCCAAACTCCATCTGACTCATTATTCTCCCGATTGAGTTTGAGGGGGGATGTTAATGTACATATGTGTATTAGGCCCAAGCCCGTGGGCCCATATAGTCTGTGTATATATTTCTCTTGTATCTTCTAGTTTAGGTTAAGCCGCTATTTTTACTTTCATCATATTGTATGTTTTCTCTCAATCAATATATCGAGGTTTTAAACCTTTAGCATATTTATCGTCTTCTTCAATCTTATTCATCTTCTAATAGTTCACATGCGATGACTTCAGACCATTTGTGATCGTCCGGAGGATCAGTCGGTGTGCATAAGTTGGCTCAAAAACCCATGGTTACCTAAAAACATAGAATTGACATTGTTATTTTTGTTTGTGTTTTTACTTACCGTACACTATATGTTCTACTTAGTTTGCCACATGTATTTAGGTTTCAATTTGTTAGTAGCATTTCACAATGACATGATTGCACAATCAGTGATTCTTATTATTCCGTTTTTTTACTATTTTGAGTCCTTAATATTATTTACGATATTAACTGCATATCAACTAATTTATTATATCGAATGACCATGTCATGTCAGAATACTGTATATTTTATGTTCTCAGAGTTTGGTGGAGGATTTTGGTTCAGGAAATAAAAAACAAATAAGATTTGAACAAGTTAATTTGACATTGATTTTCAAAATAAATGTTACAACTTTTTTTTAAATTCAATAAACTTCGGTCCCATGGGAAGAAGAAGAAAAAGTTCTTGTGGCCATGGAGATTCACCTATGATGACTCCAGTCTTCAGGCCATTCGTAGTCGCCTGGGGATTAGTCGGTGCGCGTAAGCTAGCTTGGAAACCCACAGTTACAAAAAAAATGGTTTTAAGGTATTTCAAATTGTTCCATTTGTATAAATGGTTGCATTTTGGAGGTATTTTATGCAAATATCGTATAAATTTATTTGAAATCCTGATCTAAATTATATCAAGGTTCCACAAGACAATTATTTTAGAAGAGAATAAATATAAGGTTTTGCAAATCTAGCGATCTTTATAAGTTTTTTTAATAATAAAACATCTAAATCTTAAAACATATTTTTATTTAAAAAAATACAATTAAAATATGTATTAGATTAAACATCCTAATATCTGAAACAATAGAAGTATATACAATTATTATGACGAAATATCGTGTAAGAAAAAGAGTTAAGGTAAGAAAGCAAGCAAGCAAATATCAGTACTCTTGAATCGTGATTGATATGAGTATTGATCTGACACATCTCATCCTAATGTGCGTCCAAGGTTGGAGATCCAATTTTACCTTTCTCAACATAACTTTCATTCTCATCGAAACTCAACCCATAATATGACCAGACATGATATTTTTTGTAATGATATATATCATTTTAATTTATTGATAAGAGCATCTCCAACAGCTTCTCCATTTTGGAGAAAATGAAGATTTTGGGTCTAAATTGTGCTCCAACAGCTTTCTCAAAACTATCTCAAAAATTTAGAAAGTAGTAGAGAGATAGAGGTTTTTTCTCCAAATATGAAGATTACCCCAAAAATGATTTTCAAGTGAGAGGACCAATAGAAAATTTTGAAAACAAATATGTAAAAAGAGAAAT
Source organism: Arctium lappa (assembly GCA_023525745.1). Classification (NCBI taxonomy): domain Eukaryota; kingdom Viridiplantae; phylum Streptophyta; class Magnoliopsida; order Asterales; family Asteraceae; genus Arctium; species Arctium lappa. Next base: position 9,422,451 of record CM042056.1, on the reverse strand, counting down.
AATATTTTAATAAATGAATGATATTTCAATATTATAATTAATGTTTGTATTTTCTAAAATGAAGAACCTATTAGAGATGGATGTATTTTTTTTGAAAAGATTTGACTTTTGGTTCTCTATTTTAGAGAAACTGATGGACGAAGATGTTTTAAGAATTTATCAAAAAAGAAAATATTTAAATTCAATATTCCAAGTTTCCAAAAGATATAATAAATAAAATAAAGCAATTAAATATAGAAAAAAGAGTAGGGCATCCTTTGGGTGAGTATCAACATTTGTCAAAAATACACATTTAATTACACCATTTCCCAAACGAATTTAGCATCGATTTTTTTTTTCTGCTTCTAATCAATCCATACGCACCACGTGTCAGCATCTGACTGCTAGACCTCAAGATAGCTAGTGACAGCCATCCCTATCTGATTACACACTCCTTCCTATAAATATCCGAATTCAATCACCCATTTCCTTCGTGAACCTTTTTACCCCTTTTCTTCAATCCACCAATTTTCTCCTGAAAAACAAAATTAATTCTCAAAATCACAAAAAAATGGAACCCAATCACGATTCCACCGAGTTGATTCCGGGTTTACCCCATGAAATCGCCCTCGAATGCTTGACCCGTCTGCAATACGGAGCTCACGCCGTCGCATCCCACGTCTGCCGGCGGTGGCGCCGCCTTCTACAAAGCCCGGAGTTCTATTACCACCGGAAACAAAATGGGTTTACTCGGAAAGTTGCTTGTTTCGTCCAATCGCTTCCGATTCACTCTGAATCTGTCGGGTCAAATGAAAAACCCGCAAAAAACCCGAAATACGCGTTGTCGGTTTTCGATCCGATTACTGGAATCTGGACCCGAATCGACCCGGTACCCAAGTACGCGGACGGGTTGCCGTTGTTCTGCCAGGTTGCAAGTTCGGAAGGGAAGCTGGTGGTCATGGGCGGGTGGAACCCGGTGAGTTGGGAACCGTTACGCGACGTGTTCGTGTACGAGTTCACGACTCGGAGGTGGACTCAGCGGGTCGACATGCCATCGACTCGTTCTTTTTTCGCTGCCGGCGCTTGTGACGGGAAGGTGTACATCGCCGGTGGACACGACGAGAACAAGAACGCGCTCAGAAGCGCGTGGGTGTACGATATTGGATCGGACGAGTGGACCGAGTTGACTCAGATGAGTGAGGAGCGAGACGAGTGTGAAGGAGTGTTTATCGGGTCGGAGTTTTGGGTCGTTAGCGGGTACGATACCGATAGTCAAGGGCGGTTCAAAGACAGCGCGGAGGTTCTAGAAACTTCCACCGGAACATGGCGGCGCGTGGAGTCGGCTTGGGGAGTGAGCCGGTGTCCGAGGTCTTGCGTGTCGTTTGGGCAAAATGGTAATTTCACGTCTTGGGATGACTCTGAACCGGCGGTCCAAGTAGGGACATGCGGAGTTGACCTTGGGGACCGCTCTTTGGTCACCGGCTCGGCTTACCAAGGTGCGCCGCAAGCGGTTTTAGTGGTGGAAAAGACCAACCAAGGGCAAAATGGTAAATTCGTAAAGGTGGATGTCCCCGATGAGTTTTCTGGGTTTGTGCAATCGGGTTGCCTCGTCGAGATTTGATGGAGTAATTTTTGTCATTTCCCCTTTTGCCCTTTTTTTGAATTTTATATATTGTATACATATATATGTAAATATAAATATAAATGCGATGCCTATGCACAATGTTATGTAAGTTTTGTAGCATTATATTGTGTCTATGTACTACTCCTATTTCTATATTTCTTGTATGTAATGAATATATAATCGATTAAAAGATTTAATCGTTTTTATTGTGAATTTTATGAGCATATAATGTTTTGTGTCGAAGATTGTTTTTTAAATCATGTTTTTAAGAGACGATGATAAAATATGCTTGTTAAAATTGACCTTGTTTGTATTATATTTTATCCTTCTATAGTGATAAATTTTACTCATATATTTTAGCTTATGAAAGAGGATAGAATTGTAATTTGTAACCAATGAAGAGATAAATCTATATGTTTGATGATGTTCACTTGTTTTATATATTATATGAATTAATTAATATTGATGTTGTTTGTTGGATATTATAGACGTCTTGATAAACATACAATATAGTCCAAGCTCTATAATTGTGAAATATAATTGATGTCTGAGAATGTGGCTTTTGTTTGACTTGAAAGGCCATCAAATTACTCACGAACTTTTACGTTGTTGATTTATTTGTCGTTATTCATAGTACAAAGTATATAATTCTTAAAGTATGTTGTTGATTTTTAAGATCTAGTTAGTGCACAACTGACCCGCCGTCATATTCAATCCGTTCCTATCTTCTTCTTTTTTTTGTTCCTTTCTCATTTTATCAGGTAAATGAATTGCACCTTGTTCAATCCTTAAATCCACCCGTAATCTACGACCACACGTTGTAATTGTATCGAAAAACATCTTCATTCTAGAAACTATATCCACTCATTATAAAAGTCCCTTAAACAGTAAACAAAAGATAAAGTGGGCACACCGAATTGACAACTCAATTATTTAGGAAAAAAAATATAATAAAAATCAAATGAAAACATAAGTCATCAGGAATCTTATCTTACTATGTGTGAATATTAAAATCTGATAGAGTATGTTAGCAAAACATTCAATTATGAGAGAAAACAAAATCGTGTTATTTTATGATTGCGTATAAACTATGATAAATTCGTTATTTTTTATTCAAAATGGGTCATTTTCAATGTTATTAGAGTATGTTAAGTGAAGAAATTATGAGTTAAGTTGCATCTTTTTAGTCGACCTAAAGAAGTCTAGAAGGTTTGTTAGATAGGCCAAAAAGTAGCTACCAAAACAAAAAAGTGTTTAGTTAGTAGAAAAATGTTAACATCTATTATAAACAATAGATTGGAATTTTTGTTACGTTTCAAAGATCTTTTGTGGCACTAGCCATTTTTTAAATGAAATCTATTATACAGGAAGGTCTAAATCGAAACAACAAAAAGCAGGGACGTTCCAATCTTTTTGAAGGTTCTGTTACACTTAAACCTTTACATGCAAAGTGAGATAACAAATATACATATATACAAATTACCGAGGTGATGATACGACATATTATTTTTGTTTTGTGATAGAAATTAGTGAGACACTATGATGGGTTGTAGTTTTACATTCGTTGATTAAAGACTCTAAACTACGTAAAATTGGGCTCCGAAATTTTGGGGATCCTGTTCAAAATCACACATTTAACATGCTAAAGAACGACCCTGACAAAAAGGGTTAAAAAAGTGAAGACAAGTCTAAACTTGTAGACGTCAAAAAAAGGGTCAAAACTTTATTTTTATAAGCGAAAAAACAACTATTTTCCAATCAAAAATAGACAAAATATAATCAAATTGTAACATGAATTATATAAGAAATGAGCATTTCATTATTTTCTTTCAAAATTCAACATCCATATTGACAAAGTTACTCATCCATATTTTTATGTATATTTATCCCATTTTAAGTACCCATTTTCCAAATAGAAGACTATATTCGCGATGATGAGAAGGGTGTGATAGGATCTCCACCCTTAAATGCACACTAGGATTAGATGCACCAGACCAATTATCGTATCAAACACAATTCATGATGTAGGGTGAAATTAAAAGCGATCAAAGGTTCAAATCACTTCATATCTTCTTATCTTCTCACATTAACTCTTATTCTCACACGATCCTTCGTTTAATGCACAAATAATTAAGAATTGAAAATGGATACATTAATTAAAGGTAAAATTGTCATTTGCTCAACTAAAAAGATTAATAATCATTCATGTCTAACATGTGATTTGCATCGTGGATACTTATTTTGGGACGTAGAGTATTATATAAAAATAAAACATTCAAATGATGACATTAACATATAGCACATCCTAAGGCGCTTGGTTAGGGATAAAAAGAGCAGGCAAAGGCTAATTCCATCACTATGTATTGCTAAGTGCACCCCTACCTAGTAATTTTCTTCTCACACATGATTTACTTTTTACATTTTCAATGCATGATTTGACCTAATTTTGACATTAAAAGGGATGCAAATAGCATTACCAAAAGAGTAATGAAACAAATTGAAATGAATGTTCATCTTCGTTCCTGAAACAAACCAAGCACCCTTCGGAATTCTGAAGAGACAATACATCTTTACAATATGTGGGGCATTCCTCCACAAATTACCGTAAACACGCTATATGCATCCGGCAAGGCTTTAGAATGGGCTAAGCTAAATGCACCCCTATATATTGCTAAATACACCCTTAACTACTAATTTCCTCGTAACATACATTAACATCAACACTCACTTTTTACAATTTCCAATGCATAAAATGACTTGATTCTGACATAAATAGGATTTACGTGATTATCCCTATTTGTTATGTACACAAGGTAAGACAGGAGAAGACATGACGACACAAAAACTCGTGTCCTGTTTGGTGCAACATTAGATTATGACGGGACATGACAATGGGACAAAAATGCATTTTTTTTTCCACCAAAATTGGTGGAACAAAAACCAAAGCGATTGGTAAACTACTAAACCACCCATGTCAAATTAGAACACTAAGCCCGTAGACAATTCTTTCACCAGCCCACCATGTCCCATCCTGTCCTTCCACCACACAATAAACATGACCCAAAAAGAACACAAAACCAAATCAAGTTCATCCAGGAAAGTATCGAATGCCAAAGGAGACCTTAGTTCAAACTTTCTAGGGCTAGGCTAGTGAGTAGTTTACATCACAGCAAACATCCAGAAACAGAATTCATTAACCCATCAGAAATTCTCCTCACCTAATAACCTTCGGGACTCCTACTCCTCAACGGGGTTGGACTCCTGCTCCTGGACCCATATGGGGACCTCGAGTAAGACCTTTCTCTCTCTCTGTACCTGTGGTTTCGAGGTGAGATGGACCTGCTCCATATCCAGACACTATTTACCGTCTCGTTCAACAAGTTGAGGGATTAAATGATGCATCCTTTATTAAATACATACCTTGAGTAATGATCCTGTCTTGGGGGAGAATAGTATCTTGGACTGCGATGATATGATCTTCCATGTGGGGGTGAACGAGAATAACGAATGGATGACCCTCTACGATCATATGACCGGCCCCTGTCGTCAATGACACTAATTAGACATCAAAAGAATCACAGATGGATGACTCCCTTTACAACAAAATATATCAACATCAGCTGCAGGGTCAAGAATTAAGGAGGGACGGGGTGCCCGTGCCACCACTCTATCATGCAGATGTAGTGGAGCTTTTATTAGGAGTCTTAAAAGTGCATCCGCTTTAATTTGATGTGTGCTCCCTGAAGTTAACAAAAAAGTAGTTGGGGCCTACTAATAGTGTCATTGTAAGTGTCATTGTAGGTTGCAAGCTCAAATGGCCATTTAATTTTTTCGTAATAGCAACAGAAAAGAAGGAAAAAAAACACTTGGGTGTTGCAAAAAACCACTTGTATGTCATTTTAAACAAGATCGTACTTTTTTGTAATTAAGTTTCGTTTATTTTATACCATACTAATCATTTTGTGCCCGCTTGGAAATTTTTATGGACCCGCCTCTGACTACACAATTATTTGTCAACAACAGCAACAGAGAAAAAGCACAAGTACTTGAAGACATAGTAAAATCACCTAAAGCGTTCTCTTGCTCTCATATCTGAAGGCTTCTTCCTATTTTCCTCGGCAAACACAACTGTCAGCTCCCTACCAAGAAGAATTTGACCATCCATCTGATACTTGGCTTCAGCAGCATCATCTGGGTCAAGATATTGAACAAAACCAAAACCACGTGGCTCTCTGCAGCATAAATATGATAAAAGTCACTAATGTGGCCATATAAAAACGATAGAAGTCAGCTAACGTGATGTCATTTCTTGCAGGAGTACATGTACATTTATTGTCATAATATATATACATGAAAGCCACACATGTACATACAAACAACACATGAATACTTGAGCATAATGCATCTCCTCTATTCCAGACACCATATATATTATATTCAGCTAAATTCAAAAACGAAAAGCTAAAAAAGAATATCCTTCAAAAGATCGCTCCAAATATACTCAACAAAAGCAGATGCTAACCTTACATAGTGAAGGTTTTTATGTGAAGTTCTTCAACAATTGAACTTCTTCACAATGTATTATAACCAACTTCCTTCAATCTTCAAGGACACAAAATCATCTTGATAGAAGTCTTTTACTTCATTTGTCTTCAACACTTCCAATAAACAAACCAATTTGCTTAAATAAATATAAATGATGAATAGGGGCCTACCATCATGTAATTCAACAACCGAATATGTGAGTGAGCATGTCCAGTGACTAGTATGGAAATTAGACAAGTGTCCATCATATCATATTAATTATTTAACTCTAGTCCAAATTGTTGAGTGAGCAAAAAGGCAGAACCCAAACATTTAATTATACAACTAGACCATGCTCACCCTGTATAATAGTCTCGTGGCAAGTAAACATCCTTCAGAGGGCCAAACTCTCCAAATGGCACACGAAGATCTTCTGGTCTGCAAACAATGAGGTTAGAAAATGATCAGTGTTCAAAAAACAATATATGAAATCTCAATGGACTATGGAAATCACTGCATCTCCTAGTAATACATAGTGTAAATTCTTTACAATCCAAGACAATATATGCCATAACACATATCAATAACCCCACCCAAGCTACAAATGCCAATACTCCAAGAGCCTTATGCATTTCAGCCCATTGAAGAAGAATAATTAAAATCATGAAAAAGGAAATACATGCTTCGATCATTACTTCTGAAGACTATGTCAATCTAACTCTTTAAATTTCACTCCTCCCAAAAGGAGAGTTCAAACCTTTTTAACTCAGGAAAGATAAAGAGTTGTTATAGATGTAAAATATAGAAAGGAATAAGGATGAGTAAACTTAAGTATACAAACAAAAAAGGAAAAAAAGTAGTATGGTACACAACTTTACAGGGATTGGAAAGCGACCTCGACTTGAGGAATGGCAGTATGCAGAAGAATCAGAGTCTCAAACATGATAAACAATTATTCGAAAAATAAATAAACAATAATAAGAATTTCCAATTATGTTTTGTAAATAGCAAGTAACTAATAATCATATCTTCAGATTCTTGAATTTAGGAACATTTGACTACATTATCACAGAACATAGAAGGCAGGGAGTGTCATGGTTTGTAAATATCAACTATAATCATCTTTTCGAAAACTTGAATTTAAGAACGGTCGACTACATCACCACTCAACATTGAATGGATGCAGTATGCTTACACCTTGCAAAACTCTTCTTACAGATAGTGAGTGATTGAAAACACCAATGCATAATACAGCAATCTGGATGACTCTTTTTTACAGTGGTTCAGTGAGAGCTACAAACAACATCTGTGGACACAAATCAATGCAAACCAACCACATGCTAGTTGCCGCATGCTATTTGATACAGCAATCAAGGCTTTCATCTAGCAAGTTACAAAGTTCAAATACCAAAATCTGCTTTTTGTATGGCATGAGCAGACAGAAACCAAAAGTTAGACGAATTCATGGCAACATGTAGCAAGTGTCTGATCAGAACAAACCTACAATCAAGGCGAAGGTTGCGAACCAATAGGCTAGTAGGAAGATCTCTAGCACGACCACCATAACGACCCCTTGGGCTTGGACTTCGATACCTTCTGCTCCGGGATCTTGGTGGCGAAGGGCTGTAGCTGTAACTTCTACCCCTCATTCTTCACCCTCAATGAAAATAAAGCAAACATAAATGAGACGATGCTGATCATAAACAACTACCTTATTTTATATATGCATATGCATACCAGTCAACTGACTTGCAAAATCGAAAATTTTATATATTCCAGAAAGCCACAATGTAATCATGTTTACTTCCAATACCACGGGAAGTGATTGGGAAATAATTATAAGCACGAGCACCATGTTTCACTAGTCGATAACCACAAGCAATAAAAACAAGAATTCACTAAAACAGAGAGATCTACTATTAATCTAAAGCATTAACCATAACAGATTTTGGTAACAACAATCACATATAACATATTCACAAAAAACGGTAATCAACAGAGAGAAAATTAAAGCATAAATTCATGAAGATACTATGATCAATAACAAGCATGAAAATGACGATGTATTCCAAGTAATAACTATGAGGTTCGATAACGATTGATCTAACAACATCTATGTGAAAAAGATAATGAAACGTAAAATTTCAAACAAAATTTCAATCATCTACGACCAGAGTACGAAGAAAATCAGAAAACAACCTATAGATTGTGATCGATCACATGTCGAATACTATAACGATTAATTAGTAGATATATTCATCAGAAAATACATCAGTTTGCAATTATCAATGTGATAAATACATAAAACTGATAACAAATTACCAACCGCATATGATCAGAGGGAGGAAATGATACCTTCCACAAAATTGATCGATCAATATCCGTGCCCTAATCCGCAGCGATTCAACCGATTGAATTTCACGCAACGAAAATTTTGAGGTGGGCTTTGTCTCGAGAAACTTCTAACGTTCTACGTGGCCTAAATCTAGTAAGATGTTTATTTCCACCCCTTTGGGTATCAACTTTAGCAGTTACCGTCTATCAAATTCCTAATATTATCACTTTAGGCCCTCAAACAATCAATCAATGATGAATCAACCCACCAAGTGTGTTTTATTAATCAACAAAAACCAAACCAAAAGCAATTGTTATATCTCATTTAAAAATAAGGTATTAGAAAAAATAGGGCTACATAGATCGTTGCTTTATCCCAAAGGGTAACACTACTCTTTTTATTAAAATCCCGAACTTTCATTGACCAATAAGTTATTATTAATGATAGTTCAACTGACAAATAAAAGTTAGGTCTTGAAACTCCTTAAAATATTGCTAGTTTGAATCCTTTCAGGAGGTTTTCATGGCTTACCTTTAAGACAACGACGAACCATGATTTTTGTCAAGTAAGTACACATTTTAATTCCCTTTAAGGTGTATCATAGTTCTGCAAAGTCGTCTTATGTGTTTTAGGTGAATTCCACCGTTTTGGAGGATTTTTTTATAAAGTCTTTTGATTGATTTCGATAGATTTCGGTTTTTTTGGTTGATTTCGAGACTTTTGATTTTTTAAATGACTTCATTGAAGGGACTTTTTTTCAGTTTTTTGTTGATTTCCTTTGTATTTCGTAACATCTCGGTCAAAGTTCAGCGTATGCACCTCATCAGCGTATGAAGGATGCACAAGACTCGATGAGGCTTTCGTAGCTCCGCCCCTGCCTCAAGACTCCATGAGATTAGTCGAGTTACCCACAAACTGATTCGGACACCCACTGTTAATAAAAATAAGTCGTAAACAGTCTAGGATCATAACATAACACCACCACCGTTTACAGGGATGATTATTAGACCAAAATAAAGTATAGAATACATGATATTAACCAAAAAAATGGCTAGATAATGACACTATGTAACCCAACAAAATTCAAGTACAATGTATGTCAATTACTTGCTAAATGTTGAACGAATACAACTCGACTTGAAAAGAAAAGGTGATTTTTTAGCAGTTTAAATACTTACTTTTAAATTCAAAAACATGCTTATGTGTCTAGAAAGTGTAGCTTGTATTAAATTACTCGATAATTTTAAATTTTAGAAGATATTATACTCTAATAAATTAATAGTGGTTAATTCTCCCAACACCTTTCAATAATCACATCCCTCCACTTTTGAAGAAATTACAAAGCTACGATGAAACAAGCCAGAAATATCGGGTTATCATCCGGGGCAAAAAGAAAAAAAAAATGGCTTTTCTTTTTACTTTTTAGCCACCTCCAAACCTTTTTTCTCATACCTTTTTTCTCATAAAATAACCAAGAAACCACAAGTTAACGCCGCAACACGTTTTCTTACATTTTCTAACGCACCCAGATGAAAAGTGGGCCCACCACAAAGAACATGCGTTGATGCACAACAACTTACGGCACCGCAAGGCATGCCGCAGGTTACGACACCACAAGAAAAAGTGTCTTGCAGCGTTGACTTGCGGTTTCTTGATTATTTTGTGAGAAAAAATAAAACGGTGGCAATAATATAAAACTTCTTTTTCATAAGATGGCCATTTATGATGATAACCCTCAGAAATCTGAGATTGTGGGCTTTCGTTTCACTGTCCCTCCAATGTTCCGAGTGCATCCTTCAGAAGTCTTTGAGCCTCTTCTCTTCTCCTATTAAACCAAACATTCAAACAAAAACATATCACATCTCGAAACTTGTTTGCCATGAAATGACGTAATTGTCTATGACATTGTCGTTATTAAAAAAGTTAATCACTAAAATGACCGCATTGGAGAGTTGTTTGCCTGATTTTGACCATTTTTTAAGACGAAAAAGGGCGCCAAAATGACCCAAATTTTTTTTAGTTCAGGGTGCAAAAACCCAAATTTTTGCGAGTTGTGACAAAAATAAGGCCAAATGTGAGAGCTTCTTATTTTGCAAGCTACAAAAATATAGGCAAATGTGTTCTTTTTTTGTAACAATGAGTCAATAAGTCGGTATATGGAAACAGATTTGCACTTACCATAGAAAAAGCAAGTAGCAAAATAAGTTCATATTTTTGCGAGTTACTTTTTAAATGCCGAAATGGTATCATTGTTAAAATAAGACATCCAAACCACAAAATACATTAATAATGATATACATTGCACATAAAAGTAACGTTTCCTGATTTGCAATATTTTTGGGTCATTTTGGCTTTCTTTTTATATAAAGTGGTCAAAGGGTTGGGTTCCGGTGAGAAGTTGAGTTAATGGTGGGAAACGTGAGAAGTGGTTATCGACCGTTGAATGAGAAATGGACGCACATTATGATGAAATGCACCGAGATAAGATGTACCGAGATACACCAGATCAATTCCCTTGTAAGCCGCAATTCATGGGAGGGCTTGAGATTAACTTCTCACGCTTCTCACCATTAACTCAACTTCTCACACGATCCTTCACCAGTGGTCAAAATCAGGCAAATAACTCAACAACATGGTAATTTTAGACTTTCAGTGATTATGTCAATTTTAAAACATTTCACAAATAATCAGACAGACTTTAAACTATATATCAAGTCAAATGTTGCAGTTGTCATCAGACAGAAGGACAACTTCCTAAATATCAGCAATTCAATTGTTTTTCAACGAGGTTGGCTAAATGCACACCTACGATTGCTAGACACACACTTACATGTTAGTATCCTCCCCTCACAACATCAACATCAAGAGTTCTTTTATACATTTTCAGGCGCACGATTTGAATTGATTTTGATTTATATAGGTGTGCTGTGTGCATGTAGCAACACCCATTTTCGACTCTGACTCATGTCAAACCCCAAGACCCTATCCGAACATCTTGGGGGCATTAAGATGCTACGGTGGCTCCAAATCTATCATTCCTCAGAGTAACAGCAATATATGCAAATAGACTTCCATTTTGTATCATTTCTTCGCTATCCAAGTTTATTTATTTTTCAAAACAGTCATCAGTAGATGCATTGAACCCACAACCTATAGGTTATAAAGGGTCCACTGATACCATTGGGTCAAAAGTCACTTGATGGGATCCTGATTTATCACAAAGTATACTCTGATGGGAGGGAAAGCTATTTAAACCTCTTATCTGGGATGGGTGATGCCAGTGGGCCAAATGGGCACCTGCTCTTTGGTTTTTAAATCTCACAGGCTTCACTAGTTCAATGGTGGAATAATCCTAAAATGAAAACCCCAGGAATTATTAAAAAAGGGAAGATAAATTAGAAGCTAAAATAATTTCAATTTGTTGCTAGTAAATCTTCTAAACCAGATTTTGTGTGCATTAACATACAATGTGCGAAACGTACCTTTTTATGTCCTCCACAGCTTGCTTTCGCCTTTGTATTTGGAGTTCGAGTATGTGAATCAGAGTTGCTCTGGCCTGAAAAGGTGTTATTTTGGGTGTTTGAGTAATTAGATCAAGAAATGAAAATGAAATTTAAAAAAAAAGGTGGAGCGAGTTGTAAACCTGATGTGGACGTAATGAATTGAGAAGGTGATGCAAATTCTTGAATATAAGAGAAATGTCTTCCACTCTCCTTGCGTATTGTGATGGCCGCTCTATTAAAACATCAGTGAGCTCTAAAATATGAAGCTGTAGTTCCCTGTTTAGTGACCTCAATTCCTTTTTGAAATCTAGAAAAAGATGTGGGTGTTATTAATATGCTTCCAAGAACAATGTCTTCTAACGATCAAAAGGGAACTTAATGAAATCCACTAATTTACTAGAAAATCTTGCAAAACAGCCCGTTTGCAAAGTGCAAAGACGTAAAGAGACTTATTTCTTAAAACATGACAATTAATTAAAAATGCCCATGAAAAACTGTAGTAAGGATATGAAGAAATTTAATGGGAAATGAAAGGATTGCATACCAACATTTGGGCCTTTTGGGTACAGCTGACGAACACCTTGATCTTCCAAAGTCGGCAATACATCATCAGTCTACACACAAAAAATTGATAATAATGGACTGGTTAGCATCACCAACAGACACCAAGCCAGTAGATTTTGACGCCAATTTCAAGCTGTGGAAATATTGCAATGTTCAAGAAAGATCCGATGCAAAAGCATAAGTACTACACAAACATGAAAATATTTCAATAAATTATTCATCAGAACGTCATGTGAACAAATGTCGGTAGACTCAGGTTCAGGGAAAGCCACAAAAAACATGGAAAATTGAGGAACAACCTAATAACCATTTATATGTCCGGTATGCACATGTGTATAAAGGTAATTGAAAGTGTTTCCTGGTTTCTATGCATGTTTGCATTTGCACATGTGCATACCGAACAAATTACCTTTATTCACATATGCATACCGTATAGATGAATGGTTATTAGGGTGTTCCTCGGTTTTCCAATTTTTTGTGGTTTTCCCATAAACCTGACCCAATGTAGTATATCAGAGAACACAAGTTATTTGAAAAAAGTATGCGGAAATTTTCATATCAAGAACTTTACAGTGTAATTGGCACCATATAGGAGGTAAGTCCCTTGGATAGGAGGGGGAGGTTCTGGAGCTGAGCTAGGGTTTTGTTCATAATCCTTGTATAGTCTGTAATATGGTGGAGGAGGTGGATAAGTAGCTGTTGCCATTTACGATAGTTATTCCTGAAACAGCAATGCCAATCAAAACTTAAGCAAATCAGCAAATCAGCAAATCATAAACAAAGAAAAAACTCATTATTACACAGAGAAATGGAATCATCTATTTGCTTTTAAGATAAGTAAGGCACAAGTTTTATTCAAAATTCAGCTTCGGTCGACACTTCAACCTCAAGAGCAAGGTGTTAGAAGGCCAATTCCACAAGGGTATGAATGTGGTTTTTGATATGACAAAGCCACAAACAGCAAAAAGAAAAAAGAAGACTATTACAATCAATCAAAAAGACTCACTGAATGTATGAAAATTTCTTGGTAATGACTAACGTTTGAATGTATGATCTCGAAAAGTTTTGCATAGTAATAAATTTGTATGTATTGAAAAGCTATCTAGATGCAGGATTTACCAAATCCGGTGCCAAGTGCATAAGAGGCAAGGAGATAAATAAAATATACTCATAAATGATTAATTTTGTAAGAAGCAAACAAATCATTCAATCCTGAATTCAACTTTAACAACATTATGTCAATTGATAGGTAATCCTTGTCATAAACATTACATGGCCAGTTTATTTGCACATTACCAAACAGACCCAGTAAATCCCACTCGGAAGCAGGGTTCGGGAGGGGTGATTGTTCGCAAACCTTACCTCTACCCCAAAAAGGTTAGAGCAGTTGTTTCCATGAAACCCTGACAAAAAAATAATGAGTAAGTAGGTACAATGATAACATACACAAAGGCAAGGAAGCCAACACCCACATGGAGCAAGTAACGCCAAGCAACACATCTCTAGCCTACACTACCGGCCTTCTACCTCCCCACCCCCAAAATTTAAAAAAAAACTATAAATTTGCCCAACTACACCAGCTACAGGCCCCTAACCTGATTTGCTAGCCTAGTCCTCCATCTCCAAGTACTCCTATCAGAGGTCGTGTCCTCGGAAATGCCTACAGTTTCCAGGTCCTACCTCAATTGCTCATTCTAGGTCCTCCTTGGCCTACCCATCCTCCTCACCCCCTCGACCGTCGCTCTTTCTACTTTCCTCGTATGTGCCATCATCAGTCTCCTATGAACATGCCCAAACGGCCAAACCCGCACAATCTCCCCTCTCTCAATTTATCCGTTATGAGGGCAACTCCCATTCCGCCTCGAAAACCTCTTTTGGAATTCTGTCTAACCTAGTACGACCACATGTCATCTAAACATTCTCATTTCCGCAACTCCCAATTTCCTCTCAACGGCTTCCTTGTGGCCCAATTTATTTACACATTCAACATAGCAAATACTGAACACAAAACCAGAAGAGTGTCGTGACAATTGCTAAGCAAATCTATGGTTTCAAATATCAATTGGCAGAATTAGGGTCAAACTAAATATGGCGAGTTACAAATATGTTTTATAGACAATATACACTATCAAATAGACAATAACATTCACATAATTCATTTTCAGATTAATAGCCATCTAATAGAAAAGTTCACAAAAATTTTAGGGATTGGAATTGAGCAAGTAGATTACTTGTAAAAGCTATATCAAAACGGGTCTCAAGGAAAGACTATGGAAACACAGGGAATTAGTAGTATCTAGAGCCTTGAGGTATCGTGGTCACGGCAGTTGAAGAAACGGGCATGAGCCTTCGTCTACTTCTAGTAGAGGGATGGAACGATGGCAGGGGTTTCTTTGCCGGATAAGGTAGACCTTCCATTACTCTGACTTCTTAAGTTTTCTCTTTTACAATTAGCCACAACAAAATTACAAAAATGACAACATGTTGACAAATAAGTTCTCTTACCTCTGAAAATGTAAATTGCATAAAAGATAAAAATAATTTGTTTTCATTATTATTCTAAAAACATATTTTCGAATACACATTTAGAGTTCTATCGCTTAAGTTTTGAATTAAAAATAAAACCGGTAGGCTTGACCAGAGGCGCAGAGCCAGGGTTGTGTTTCAGGGGGATCCTCTTAGCAACTAGGTCAATAACTCTAAAATAAGAGTTCAGTCTAAAATAAACAATACAAGCAGGAGGGTTGAGACACTGCTGATTTTCAGTCGAGATCTTAATCCAAAAAGATCAATAACAAACAATCCAAAGTAAAACTTGCAGGCTCAAACTTATGCATATTTACTTCTTTTGAACAATTGTAAACTTAATCATTATGATTAAGAGGATCCTTGTTGGGTTGTACTGCCTTTGTTTCATCTAAAATTCACATTTTTTATGTTTTGACACCCTTTTAATTATTGAATCCATTAACAGAAAGGTGGCATATAATACAATAATAATCCACAACTATCTAACTCAACTGCTAAAAAACAATGACAAAACTTCAAGAATAACAAAGTGTTGAAATACATGTTGAACAAACAAACAGCAGGCTGCTTAATTGAATTTAATCACTGTTTGCGTTCTTGGACTGTGGGTTCGTTCTCTGCTGATTATGCAAATAAGAGTTTGGCTCTTAGAAAGAACATCACTATTAGAAACTAGGTCCAAAATAAGAGTTTTTTTTTCAATCTTCATTCTCAAATCTCAATTCGTGGTTTAAAGTAACCAAGTTAAAAGGTTTCAATGCAACAATTAACTTTTTTCCAAGGACAAAAGTACGCAGTCGTGCCAATTAGGCAAGTACCGAGATTAATCAACTAAAGGATTCTAAATTTGTGCTAGCAATGGTTAATTAAAGGATTCTAATTCGAAACTTAACTAATTTCGACGACTTTAATTTGAAATTGGAAACCCTAATTTGGTCAGATACACATACCTAAGCAGGATAGAGAACTGTGGTATGTAGCGGAGATGAGAGCGCCGATACGTACCAGGAAGCAACGGCGCCGGCCGCTGGGTCGTCTAGTAGAGAGGGGGAGAAGCGGATGGGGGCGGACCGGGGCTGGTCTGGTCGGTTGGTCGTCGTTGATGATGGTGAACAAAAGGCTGGGAGATAAACGGAGGGGTTTAAAAAATGGCTGCTCGTTCAGATTTTTTTTTTCTTACTTTTTATACCATTAACTCGAATAAATTTGTGTATCCGGATAAATTGACGTGGTTGTTTACTTTTTTATCTAAATTAACAGTTTGAATAACATAAATGATCAATTTACCCCTCAATATGAATTTTAAGTTGTTTTATAAATTGTTGTTTATTTTTTAAGCCATATATTCATAAATTCATTAATCTATATCTATATCTATACTATATTATAAAGATGGCATAAAAAACTCTTAATTACAGCTCACTAAGCTTTATGTACTATCATTTAAAGCTATCTACTTAAAATCTCTTAAAAATAACTACTAAAGCCTAATGTACTACCTGTAAATCTTTTAACCCTAATTAATATATTTCATCTTTATCCCCCAAAATCCTTATCTCTAATCCCCAAACCCTAAAATTATGAAATTTGAATTCTGATAAACATAATAAAAACAGAATAAATATCTCAATTTAAATATAAAAAATTTAAAATATATAAGATAATTAGTGAATTTTAACAAACTACTTAATTTTTTTTATATAAAAAACATTATATTGTTAAGCCTAAATTAAAAAAATTTATATATAAAAACCCATTATCACTCAATAAAAATCATCCAAAATCGTACTGTAAATCAATAAAAAACAAAAAATAAAAATAAACATTAAAATCGTGATGTATTAAGCAATATGTACTATTATTTAATGTTAATCTACTTAAAATCTCTTAAAAACAATTAATGAATCAATATGTACTACTTTTAAATGCTTTTAATCCTAATTAATAAATTTCATTCTTATCCCCCAAAATTCTTATCTCTAATCCCCAAATCCTAAAATTATAAAATTTGAATTCTGATAAACATAATCAAAACAGGATAAACATCTCAATTTAAATATAAAAAATTTAAAATATATAAGATAATTAATAAATTTTAACAAACTACTTATTTTTTTATATAAAAAATATTATATTATTAAGCCTAAATTAAACAAATTTATATATAAAAAAACCATTATCACTCAATAAAAATCATCCAAAATCGTACTGTAAATCAATAAAAAACAAAAAATAAAAATAAACATTAAAATCGTGATGTATCTCGCTGCATTACGCGAGTACGCTTCTAGTTATATTATAAAAATGGCATAAAAAAACTCTTAAAAACAAGTTTTAAAGCGTAATGTACCGTTATTTAATGTTAATTACTTAAAAACAACCATTAAAACTGTATGTACTACATTTAATGTTATTTATTAATTTTCAATCATTATCTCTAACCATTTTAACTCTCCTAAAATCATTTCTCAATTTAACTCCCCTAAAATAACTTTCAGCATAATTAAATATATAATAAAAATCAAATTTTAAATATGAAATTATAAAATATAATTAAAAAAATCTAACAAAATATTTTATAAAAAAATTATATTATTAAACTAAAATAAATTACATTATATTATTAAGTCTAAATTAAACAAATTTATATAAAAAAATCATTATCACTCTCTCACAACCAACCAAAATCGTAATGTAAATCGACAAAAAATAAAAAATAAAATGAAACATTAAAATCGTGATGTATCTAGCGACATTGCGCGAGTACACTTCTAGTATAATCCAAAAATCAAACAAAAATCCATTAAGTACTTGAACTTCCAAGTTCAAACACAATGTAGTCAAGTTCAAACAAAAAGTAACAAATATGAAATCGACAATGTAAAAATCATTGTTACAAAAATCTACATTGCAAAAATGTCGAGCAACTAAGGAGAAGAAACAAGTATGGAACAAAAATCGACTGAAAAAAACAAGTAAGGAACAACAATCGACTGAATAAAACAAGTATGGAACAACAATCGACTTAAGAAATAAGTATGGAACAACAATCGACTGAAAAAACAAGTATGAAACAACAATCGACTGAAAAGACAAGTAAGGAACAACAATCGATTGAAGAAAACAAGTATGAAACAATAATCGACTTAGGAAATAAGTATGGAACAACAATCGACTGAAGAAACAAGTATGGAACAACAATCGAGTATGGAGAAGAAACAATTATCGAACAATCTGTAAAATCATTACCTTTAAAGAAATCGACCAAAGGAAATTATTGTCTAGGGTTGAAATCGAACTAGCAGTTAATTGAAATAGTGTAATCAAACCAACAATGAACTCGAAGCAGTAAAATCGAACGAGTCGTGAAGATGAAATCGAAATCGAACAAACAGTGAAGGTGAAATCGACCAGGTAGGTTTTTATTACGTGATTATTGAGTAGAAGGGTAGGCATGTATTTATTTTTAAAGGGTATAAATGTCAAAGATGTGTCTTTATGGGGACATCACATCTTTCCCTACTTAGTGAATAAGCCGGAAATGTCTGCGCGAATAAGCCGGTTTTGTCATTAAGCCCCAAGTAAACACTCCAAACGTCTGTGCGAATAAACCGGTTTTGTCATTAAGTTCATTAAGCCCCAAGTAAACACCCCCTTAAATACATATGAAATAGGAAGTAGTGACCTAATTTCTTAAAAACTCTTATCGCTATCTCAGTTCATAACTTTGTATGCTCTCATTTATCTCATAACGTCTCCAAACATTACAAAAACAAACGGTCTTATTGATTCTGATTTCATACTGCAACACTATCTCTTATTAATCATAAGTGAAATAAGACTTCAGCCATCTTAAAAAACAAACGCCACCTAAGTAGAGTTTTATAGAGAATCTTCGACTCATCCAATCCATCTATGAAAAAAACTTTTCAAATAATAATATTCCAACTTTGTACAAATAAACAGACTAATTTATACACACAACTTTATTTATACATGACTTAATAAATTATCAACAAAACAACCCTTAACCCCAATCTACCAACTCGTTAAACCGTCAATCTACCAAGCTGATAAATCATCAATTAATAGGGTTGAAATTCGGTTAGCCTTTACTTAACCCAACCCGCAATTAATATACAGTTCTGATAAATTTTATTTATATTTACCTGGTCTGAACTTCATTATCATTTTTTGTCATTTTTATAGCACAATTTTTTCCTTTAAATATTTTGCAAGCCTAATTTGTTTTCAATATTACTGATTTGTTATACGTATATGATTAAAGCAGACGGTGGTTACTACTCATAAATCATAAAAAATCGGAGACATGCACACGTGTATATATACATATATATAGAGGGGCGTTCAAATGCAACTAATTTACATGGTGCAATCCATGCAACCCCTCTATCCACCACTCATTTTATGTAATTAAGAAAAAGAAAAAAATCTAAAAATAAATGGGCGGTGGATAGAGAGGGTGCATAGGTTGCATTATGTAAAAGAGTTGCATAATAACCCTCATCTCTCTCTCTCTCTCTCTCTCTATATATATATATATATATATATATATATAATAATGACAAACTGTCAACCAAACCAAGTTAACCAACCTAAAACAACCCGGAATGATTGGGTTGTGTTGCACTTTTGTACGGTTTAGGTTGAGACATTTTCAAATCATCATAATTTGGTGGGTTGTTTAAATGTCTCAAACCGCCCGACCCAACCCCACACACCCCTGCATTTAAGGGTGCATTTGGTATGTGGGTGTAGACCGGTTATAGTGAGGGAGGCAAGCAAAAAATTAGGTATAGTTTGATGTTTGTAGTCTAGTAATTTATAAATATTGTCTTATTTCTTTTATTTTTGTCCCACTTGTTTTAAAGAGACAAAAAATTGCATTTTCCCCATTCAGTCATGTTTCACCAAGAAAGGGATAAACAAATGCCAAACGTACTGTAAGACTATGGTAATCAGTAGGCACAATCTGTTAACCCCTCGTTATCGACAAGCATGATTTTGTAAGCAATATGATATTCGCATTTGACGTCATCTCCGAGACCAGGTGACATGCAAAGCAAATATAAGTTCGCATTCCAAGTTCTACATACATGTTAACGACAATACTAGTGATCAAGTTCCTATTTTGTTTTGAATTTTAAGTTATAGACCTTTTAAACGTGTAATTTAAAAATATGTTTCCCAAAATATAAATTGGAATAACATACATTCATTATTTTTGTTAGTAATAATTTTGTTGTTCTCATGCTTTAGAATTTAGATGCATTAACGAGTTTGTAGTAGATGAATGTTTGATGACGGATTCAACATATTTCAATATTGGTGTATTCTAACATTTATATGTTTGACTTTTAAATCGAAAACACAACCTATAAACAAATTTTATTAATTTTATATAAGAGGATCTTGAAAAATTTTTAAAAAAAATCATTCATTCTGTTGTATCATGTTTTACTATGAATTCAAAATCAAAATAAGTTTTTACGACGCACTTATAACTTTATTACCGTCACTTGATTGATGCATATCTCAACCTATCCAATATGTCAATTTGAAATATCCACTCATATCTTATTAAGGTGTTTTGCACATTAGCTTATAAAGTCATTTGTCATCTATAAAACTAGTTGTTGGCTAATAAGCTAATTGTTAGTAGATAAGAACTATGTGATAATTGATACGACAACATAAAATTACTTAAAAGAAATATATAAGAAGCATTTGTGTAAAATACAATAGTTATAATTAGAAGAAAAGACTGAAGGGAAAAAACGCTAATAAACCATCTAAAGTTATTTTACAAAACATTAGTTTATGACTTAAGAAATGGTAATTTTTTCAAGAAGTTAACTTATGGTTGTCAAACATGACATTATATATGATGAAATTTTATAAAATGATGGGTGGTGTTAAAAAATAAATCATATAATATATATATATATATATGTATGTATGTACGTACGTTTACGCATGGGGAACTCCAAATTTATTAAATTGGTGTTAAATATTTTAAACAAGAGAATGTTGGTAACCGACTATGCATGTACATGAGATTTAAATAAAATAGGGATAAACCTAAACGAGTAGTGTCGGATTTAAAGCCATGGGGTAGGGGGTAGAGGCCCCCACCAACTTATCTCCATCGATTAATTTTCTATTTTTTTACATGTATTTTATTAAAATAAAAGTCAAGCTCATACAAATAAAAGTCAAAGACTGCAATCTATTAAATAAATACCCTGATTATTTTCTTTATACATCCAATTTATCACGATTCAATGAATTTTGTATTAACATCATGTACTGTGTTTATTTGTTTTAAGTTTAAACGAAATAAAAATATATATAAATGGTAGTATTATGCTTCTTTTTAACAAAAATAGTAAAAAATTAATGGAAAACTGAACCACATAGGCTATTTTTATTCGATTTAATGAACCGTGTAAGGCGAAAATGAATAACCCGAAATCATTTTGGTTCGGATGAATTATTTGGTTTCGGAATTTTTTAACACCCTTAAGTGTGCCCTCAATCATAAAAAATTATGGATACGTCACTGTAAACGACTTAATCGAGATGAGGACAATTTTTATATGCATATATTTATGTGCTAGGTACAATTTTTCATATGTTTTGGACCAATTAATTCAAATGGTAAATTATTTTTTGTTTAATTGATTTATTGAACTTTGCTTTGATTTATTAATAAATCAAGAAATAAGTTGTATATTAATTTTGTCTTGTACCAGTAAAGATTTATTTGTTTATAAAAAACTTTAAAACCTAACCTCTTTTTGATTTTTCGGATTTTGTTCTTAATTTACCATATTAATTGGTTTCATGTCACAAAAATGAATCTAATAGGTTTTAAAAGAGTTCAAATATTTATCTGATAAAAAAAGTTAGAAATTAATCGTTTAAAATATAAAACTAAGTGGATGTTTATCAATTATACCGGGTAAGCACTTCCAAAATTTATTACTTTCATTTACTTTATCGAGTAACATTATCAATCATCAAAATGGACTGTGTAAACATCTTTTATCCAATAAGTACTTAGGTGGCGTTTGTTTTTTAAGAGGTCTGAAGTATGAAGTCTTATTTCACTCTGATTAACAAGAGGTGGTGCTAAAGTTTGAAATCTGAAACAATAAAATTGTTTGTTTTTGTAACGTTTGAAATCAAAATCAGAATCATTTTGTTTTTATAAATTGAAACAAATCTTAATCAAAAACATATAATTCTATCTCACTCCTCCATTACTCTAATCTTTCTCATCAATCCCCAATTTTCAATTTTCAATTTTCAACTTTCAACAACAATCCATTACATGCCCTTTTGAAGAACACCATCATCATCATCATCTTCCATGGTTTATGTTCAAGAATCAGACGATTCCAATCTGGGTCGATTCCATATGAGCCGACCCTATTACACCCCACCTCCCTCCTCTGCTGCTTCTTCACCATCCAGTACCAGAAGCACCTCGTTCTAATCCGGGTCGTTCTTCACCTCCTTTGCTGCTGCTTCCAATCTGGGTCATTCCATGAGAGTTGTTCGCTCTAATCTCCACCACTCCGATTTCACCTGTTCCTTCGCCTCCACCCAACAACACCCCACCACAACCACTACTTCTTCTCTTCTTTCAACCCAAAACCTAGCTGATTGAATCGAGATATAGAGATCATACCGTTGAGGAACAGTGGCTTCTTGAGAGATCGATGGATTTGGCGACAAACCCAGCTCAGTTCACGGAGATGTACCTTGAGAGAGCTCGATTGATTTGGCAAAAACCCAACTCTAAACACGAAGGTAACGATCGACATGGTTTTTACATCGATTTGGCAAAAACCCAACTCAGTCGACTTGAAAGGTAGATTTGCTTGAGAGTTCAAATCGACAGGAAGGAGGCGATCGATGTTGAGGAGTGGCTTCAAGAGGGAGGCGATCGATGGATGGAGCAGAGGCTTCAGGAGGGAGGCGATCGACAGGAGGGAGCTCGATCGATGTTGAGCACCGACTTGTTCATGAACCGAGAGGGAGGCGGCGATGTTTAAACTTTAGAGAGGAATTCAGTTTTTTATCTACCACTTGTCAAATAAGAGGAATTCAGAGCTTTTCAGCTCTTTTTTTTATATTAAAAAACAAACACTCTTAATGGGCCAAGATCTGACCGAATCTGATTTCAGATGTGTTCAGACATTTTTTAAAAAAAACAAACAGGCCCTTACTAGACGAGAGTCTTCTCCCATACTTACCAAATAAAATTATTTTATCAATGTTGTATCTCTTATGAGGTAAGATTCTCTCGATTATTTTCGTGCATACTTTATAAAGTCAATTAGACGTCAGTTAGAGCAACTCCAACAACTATGCTAAAATAGAAAAAATGGGATTTTAGCATTTTTGTTGCTCCAACAGCTATGTCATCCTCTATGCTAAAATAGAGAAAAGAGAAGAGAGAGTGTAAGAGCATCTCCAACTGATATGCTATAATTTTTCTAAAACATAATATTAAAAGTTGAAATCTCTAAAAACAATTACAACTAACTCCAACAACTACTCTATTTTAGCAATTATATCATCAATTATATTAATAAAACATTATATTTGTCTCATAAAAATACAACTTCAATGTCTCATATTGGTGAAAAAGAATTAAATATTATTTTTCTCTCTTTAATATGGGGTTTTAGAGATTTCTCCAAATTTGGAGATTTTTACTTTATCTCTTCTCTTTTCTCTATTTTAGCATATGATATAGCATATCTCTTAAAGCAAAAAAATTGTTAAAATCTCATTTTTTTCTATTTTAGCATAGCTATTGAAGATGCTCTAAAAATCTCTAAATTTAGAGAAATCTCTAAAAAGAAATTTTTTCCCAAAACTAATTATTACCCCTAAAGAGCAAACTTTTCTCTTTCCAATTTTCCATATATTAAATATTTTAATAATATAATTAAATAAATTGAATATTTTAACAAGATAATTAATACTAGAGTTGCTAAAATAACATAACTGTTGGAGTTAGATACAATTTTTTTAGAGATTTTATTTAT
The DNA here is from genome assembly GCA_023525745.1 of Arctium lappa. NCBI lineage: Eukaryota > Viridiplantae > Streptophyta > Magnoliopsida > Asterales > Asteraceae > Arctium > Arctium lappa. The sequence goes on along the minus strand of CM042056.1, from coordinate 9,398,307 downwards.
TTTTTTACTCTATTTTAGAAAAGTTTTAACATAATTATTGAAGATGTTCTTAAGCATCTCCAACAACTATGCTATAATTTTTCTAAAATAGATTGTAAAAACTTGAAATCTCTAAAAAAAATTATAACCAACTCCAAAAGTTATCTATTTTAGCAATTCTATCATCAATTATATTAATAAAATATTATTTCTCTCTCCTAACATACAATTTTCAATGTCTACTATTGGTGGAAAATAATTAAATATTATTTATATCTTCAATATGGGGTTTTAGAGATTTCTCCAAATTTGGAGACTTTTATCTTCTCTCACCTCTTTTCTCTATTTTAGCATATGATATAGCATAACTGTTGGAGCAAAAAATTTGTTAAAATCTCACTTTTTTCTATTTTAGAATAGCTGTTGGAGATGCTCTTAAATGCTTATTTGAAAAGAGTTTGTTAAACGGCATATTTTACCATATTGGATATTTGAACGTTTGGAGCCCCGACCCTGATGACCATAATGAAACATACGAATTGGGCCTACAAGTAAGCCCAAGACACAAAGCCTTCACTCTCCATACTATATAAAGTCAATTAGGGTTTTATCAACCCCTTCGTCTGCTGAAACGGAGCTTAGGTTAGAACTAGCAGCTTTGCTCTCCACTCCGGATTCAAGGTTTGATAACTATTTATCATCGTTTTGTTTAATTTATTTGTCTATCAGAATCTGCTAGTGCAAATTTGTTCGATCTCTTCAATTTGATTTTAATATATACATGTATCCGTGATTGCACGATAATCGGGAATTGTTTTGCTTGACAGTTTAATTCAGAACTGCAGCAATGGAGGTCGTAGCTAATGTGGAGGACGGCAAGGCTCGAAGCGATGTTTTGCTCTTCAACCGATGGACTTACGATGACGTTCAGGTTATTTCTTCATCGATTAAGTTAAATTCATCGTTTTCGTAATTGTTTGTATGTAAGGCACTCTAATATAAACACTTCCGGTTAACTATATCACCGCTTATGTTAGACAAATTCATAGTTTTTAGTGAATAATTGCATATGTAATGTGTTGAGAAATCCATGATTGCTTATTTAGTGTGATTGAATTCATTTCACTACTGGATACTGCTTGCGACCAATACTGCTTGCGATTTTTGTTGAAAATTTGTGTTGTAACTTGTAAGCCGCTTGAGATGTGCGAATTTCAGTTGAATGCATTCTAAATTATTCTGGCATGGTACTTCATTTTTTTACTCTTTTTGGTTCATATCGTGTGGTAACTTATTGCTGATAATACTCTTAAATCTCGAGGAATTGCTGGATGTGATAATTATGAAGTAATTTTTCCAACATCAGAAGGTTTTTGAATGATTTCACAATTAGTAAACATAGGATGTAAACCAAATCTCAGCAGGTTACTGAAACATATGCAGAAGCAGATAGTGGTGGTAAAATTTAGCAACTTATGTCAATTCATTGAACGATTTATAACGTTTGATCGACTTAAGTCCTTGTGTTGTCGTTTTTATTTGGTTATTTTTTAACTAGCATATAAAGTATTCATACTGTGAGACTAAGGGGCTGTTTGTTTACCTCTTAATGGTTCCATTAAGAGACAGATTCTGAATCGTTAAGAGGTAAATCTTGTTTGGCAAAAAAATGTCTGCCTCTTAATGGTTCCAAAACCATCTGAATGATTTTGTATCCTGACCCTCCCTTAACCATTAAGAGTGCTGATTTGATTTTGAACAATTAGAAAACAACCATATTTCATTTTGCACTATATTATAAGGTCCTCTTAATCATTCTGACCACTTAATCATTCTGCGCTAAACCATTCAACAACTGCCAAACAACCCCTAACACATTTTTTGTTCACAGGTTCCTGATCTTTCTGTGGAAGATTACATTACTGCTACTGCTTCTAAGCACCCAATCTACATGCCTCACACAGCTGGGAGGTACCAAGCTAGGAGATTCAGGAAGGCTCAGTGCCCGATTGTGGAGCGGTTGACCAACTCTCTCATGATGCACGGGCGAAACAATGGTAAAAAATTGATGGCGGTTCGCATTGTCAAGCATGCAATGGAGATCATCCATCTGTTAACTGATGCCAATCCCATCCAAATTATTGTCGATGCTGTCATCAACAGGTATACAATTAGCTGCTTTTTTCATCTTTCTTCAGAAATTAGCTCTGTTATATGTAGTTGTGAATGGGGACCGGGTGCATTCTAGATTGAGCAAGTGCTTCATCTCTCATGCTCTTGTTTTGGTATCATTTATTACATCTAGGGGTTGTTTACTACCTTCCGGCCGCCTCTTAATGGGTAAGAGATGCTTACCCAGTAAGAAGGGTTGCTTTCTGACTTGGTTGGTGCATCAGTCAGCTACATACACTTGGAAAACAACCATTTTCAGTTACTTCACCCAGACCAAACTGTTTAGCTAGTCCATATTCTTACTCGGATAGCGTACCCAATTTGTGTTGGTGAGTGGCCCTTTTAGTTGGTCTATGATCGATGCTAAGTGATTATTACTTGACAGTGGACCGAGAGAAGATGCAACCAGAATCGGATCTGCTGGTGTTGTCAGACGTCAAGCTGTTGATATCTCGCCTCTAAGGCGTGTCAACCAGGCTATCTATCTTCTCACTACTGGTGCACGTGAGAGTGCATTCAGAAATGTCAAGACGATTGCTGAGTGCCTTGCCGATGAGCTAATCAATGCTGCCAAGGGTTCTTCGAACAGGTATGAAGAACTTAAATTAAAAAGCATTTACTTTCACTGTGTTCTAATTATTTCATGGTTTTCATCATATTTATGTACGTCAAATACTCGCACACTCTCAACCCTCTGGGTATGGAAAAGCTACATCAATAACGCGGGTACTGATGGCCTACGGCTATTTGTTGATTATTGGTTGGTTGATTACGTTTTTTTTTGTGCAGCTATGCGATTAAGAAGAAAGACGAGATCGAGAGAGTTGCCAAGGCCAATCGTTGAGGAAATGTTGTCGGGTTTGTTTCTGGTAGCTTTATTTTGGGATCTAATGAGGAACAATTACAAGAAAACAAGTGTTTTATTGTGGATTTTGAGTTAGATTTTCTGTATTTGTTTTTGGTGCCTTCATTTAATCTTTCTTCTTATGCATCAAATACTATATGTTAAGAGATTTTGTTGTTAGTCATGTTTTTTCCCCATAATTTTAAGCATCATTCTAGCTCTAAAACCATACATTTGGTAACATAAAGTACAGGATAATCCTAAAGAAAACCATCTTAGGCTGTTTTGTTGGTTTTCCAATCTAGTTTTGTTTATCGTTGTTTGTATGGATTAATCTGTTTGTATTAATCGGTAAGGTATTTGTTTGGAGGGTTTGCCATAGGTTGTAGGAGATGTTTTTAAGTTTAGAGGGATAGTTTTGAAAAAAAACCTTAACATCTACCTCATTAAATCACTATCAAACAAGTTGCATCTGATTGAATAAACGCATAGTCTCGTTAAGTTGCTAACAAATAGTTTTTTAGATTGATAGTTGTATTGACAGTAAGGGGCCGTTTACCAAACATTTATCCGGTTAATTGTTTACCAAGTCACATTACCTTACTGGATGAATAATGTAAAGACCAAGAATCTTATCCGGTAAGAGCAAAGGCAAGGAGCGAGAGTCTTACCTGGTAAGTGAGTGCGACGACTGTTACCATGGTTAACTCGTACCGGGTGCATACGATGCCATTTTGGTGGATTAAAATCTTACCCGATAAGTGATATGTAGTATTCAATTTTACCAGTAAACACTTACCCATTAAGCAATTAGGTAAACGGGTTAGAAATTACTACTAGGTTATGGTCGGTGTAAAATCACTTTTAAAACCAATCCTTTAATAAAAGCTTTGGTTTTTACTCGAAGTTTATTTTGAGGTATTCCACAAATGCACTATGCTTTTAGACCAACATCAAGAACAATTATGAAGAGATCTTGTGTTGTTCGTATGTAAAATTGAGAACGAAAGCTATTTTTAAATCAAGAGTAATTCTGCGGAATCTCGTGTTTTTTATATGTAAAATTGAGGCACTAATCTGTATCATCGCAAGGTGTGTGACCCCGTTTAATATAGTTTATATAAGTATGCACTATACATATTCTAACCCCGTATTACAGTTTAACCAATGTTTTTTTCAACCTTTTGTAAATTTCAACTATACCAAACGTCTTAACGACATTAAAATCACCAACAATTCTATTGATTATGAGACATTGGCAATATTGATAAATGAATAGCAAGCATTTTATGATTATTTTACAATATAATATCAATTCAATGACTTAGAAATAAAATGCCAAAAGTGAAGGTGTCCAATGTATTTTTCATTTGGATTTTTGGAAGATTTAAAGTCTAAAATCACTCGAAAAAAATTTAAAAATCGTTCATAGTTTTTGAGACGATGAAATCTTGGTTTAGTACTCTTCTGCTTGCTCCTCTTCCTCTTCGGCATCTTGGCCGACCTCCTCGTAGTCTTTCTCGAGAGCCGCAAGATCCTCTCGGGCTTCCGAGAACTCCCCTTCTTCCATTCCTTCACCCACGTACCAATGCACGAACGCTCGTTTTGCGTACATGAGATCAAACTTGTGGTCAATCCGATTGAAGACCTCAGCCACCGCTGTGTTGTTGCTTATCATGCACACTGCACGGTTAGTCTTTGCAAGATCCCCGCCCGGCACCACCGTCGGAGGCTGGTAGTTGATTCCACACTTGAAACCCGTCGGACACCTGAAAAACAAAATTTCACAAGTTTAAATCTCGCACTCTTGTATTTGAAAGACCAAGTTTTAAATAAACAAGAAGCCTCGTTGGTTCCGGTCTCCTTATAGCATCCACAATGGTAAACTTTTTTATCTGAACTCTTTTTAAAAAGTGGGACCCACAAACGTAGGTGGCTAAGCATGCGGGTCCCAATTTTTAAGAGAAGTTTTTGTTAAAAAAAACTTTAGGCAAAAAAAATCTTCTAGAAGCTATTGTGAATGCTCTTAGGGCCATTGGGGTTTTCCTTGTTATTTTCGGGGCCCACGAGATTAGTCGATGTGTGCAAAAACTGGTTGAAGCACCTACGTTACCAAAATAAATAAAAATAAACGACAACCTTACCAATCGACAAACTGAACGGTACGTTTGGTCTTAATAGAACCAACAGCAGTATTAACATCCTTCGGAACAACATCGCCACGATACATCAAACAACACGCCATGTACTTCCCGTGTCTCGGGTCGCATTTAGCCATCATATTCGATGGCTCAAACACTGCAGTCGTGATCTCAGGCACCGAGTTCTGCTCATGGTAGGCTCTGGCGGATGAGATCACGGGTGCATACGATGAAAGCATGAAATGGATACGCGGGTACGGAACTAGATTCGTTTGGAACTCCGTGATATCCACGTTAATCGCTCCGTCAAACCTCAACGAAGTTGTCAAAGACGAGATTATTTGTGAGATCAAACGGTTCAAGTTTGTGTACGTTGGTCGGTCGATATCCAATGCTCGCCTGCATATATCGTATATCGCTTCGTTGTCGAGCAACGCCACCACATCCGTGTGTTCAAGAAGCGAGTGAGTCGATAACACACTGTTGTAAGGCTCCACAACCGCAGTCGAAACTTGCGGAGATGGAAAGATCGAGAAGCCGAGTTTCGGCTTTTTCCCGTACTCCACGGACAACCGTTCTAAAAGCAACGATCCTAAGCCCGAACCGGTGCCACCACCAACGGCATTAAAGACCATAAAGCCTTGCAAGCCGGTGCAATTGTCGGCTAACTTTCGCACTCGATCAAGACATGTATCAACGATTTCTTTTCCCACTGCACACAAGTTAATTTTGACATCGATCAATCGTTTGTGTGGAAATATGTGTAACCCCGATAGATTATTCTCCAAAAGAGCCCTAAAGAATATAAGAGGGTTCCAATGTATATCGAACATAAAGTATATAAATCCAGCTGATGTGGAACTTTAACGGTTTTTGCTTTATATTATTATTATTATTATTATTATTATTATATATATATATAGAGAGAGAGGGGTGGATCAGACGAGAATGCTAACTATTTAAGAGAAAACGAAAACGGCCAATTCACATGTGATTTTACATTTACAGACAAACAAAGGTGTGCATGCGACTTTGGCCGCATCTTCAGGTCACGGGGCAAAGTCGCATGCATCACATGTGATTTTGGATGTTAGTGTAAAATCACATGTGATTTAACCATTTTCAAATTATCTTAAATAAGTATAGTTCTCGTTTGAACGCGACTATATATATATATATATATAGAGAGAGAGAGAGATTAGCGTAACGATTACCTGTGTAATGTCCTCTAGCGAAGTTATTGGCGGCATCTTCTTTGCCGGAAATGAGTTGTTCGGGGTGGAAGAGGCGTCGGTAAACTCCATTCCGGACCTCATCGATAACCGATGGTTCGAGATCGACAAAAACGGCCCTCGGCACGTTCTTACCGGAACTCGTTTCGCTGAAGAATGTATTGAACGAGTCGTCGCCGGAGCCACGGGAATTACCACTGCTACGAAACTCATAAAAGACATGATAAGAACTCATAATGTTAAATATCATCTCAAGATAAAGTTTACAAAAAATTGAGAACTTTTATCATCTATTTATTAACAAATTCAGGTTCATTTAGAAACCTACAAAATATTTTAGTAACCTATAAACCGTCTATTTTGTGATTATTCATGATAAATATCATTAACCATGAATATATGTCACAAAATTCATCATGAATACTTTATCATATTGTCGGCCATGAATATTCACAAAAATGGTGGTTCCAAGTTTCCTGAATAATTTTAAGGATCATAAATGATCCTCTCTTATAAATCATACACTATTCTAAAAAAACTCGCCACACAGCCGCCATGACACCAAGGGTTGTGTCTCACGTCACGTTAAGCCCGTGGCACGCCATGACCTATGCACAATTTCGTAATGCAATATTTGATTTTTCTTTACGTTTTTAATGTCTTATTTGCAAAAAAATTAATATATATATATATATATATATATATATATCATAATTTAACTAGCTTATTACTATTGACTCATTGAGTAACACTACAAAACATATGTTTTTATATATAATATCGTATATGAATTAGAAAAATGACGTCATAAGTCACGCATTGAAAACACCATGACTTCGCCGTGACTCCTAAGGTTTGAGGCTTGGCATTGCCGCCAAGCCACGCCTCACGCTATTTAAAACTTTGAAATCATACGAGAATGGATTATTCTAAGTTATTATGACCGAGTTTCTGTTAGAATATGATGAACCACTGTTATATCATTATTCATACGAGCAAAAGATGAAAAAAAAATAGTCCATGTCTAGCTGACATGAAACTCTAATATACCACTTTCATGGACGCTGAATAGATTGACCCAGGGTATCGAGTTCCTAAAATGGTGGTTCTAGTACCATATGAAAGTATGTGAAACTCAATAAGATTACTATCCAAAGAAGTCATCAAGGATAGAAACAAGGTTCCAAATCTAGACGATGTGGAACTCCAACAGTTTGAACCCATTAAACAAATGCGACATCTTGCCCGAATGTAACAAGTACGCTTGTTGGTCATGAAATTTCAAGTGATTATGAAATGTGATACCTTTCTCGTTTTTTTAATCACAAGATGTGTTTTTTAGGATATTTTCACTGAAGCATATACAAACCTAATCGGATTCATCTGAAAAGAAATTCAAAACAAGTATTATTTTGTATACGTAATTAAAACAAAACGTGCAAACCTATTTATGAAGCCATCGGGCTGAATGCCATGTTCGAGGCAATAGAGCTCCCAACAAGAATTCCCGACTTGAATTCCGGCTTGGCCGATGTGAATGCTTACGATCTCTCTCATTTCTCTCTTTGGAAAAATTTATTAGGGAAGGACAAATGAAGAAGAAACGAAGAACATTTATTTGATTTAAAGTGGTTAATTTAGGAAAATGTCAAGTGTAAAAATGAATTAAAATTAGAGATTTGTTTGGGCAAGAGCTTGTTGCGGGCTACCTCCAGTTAGTTAAATGCCAAGGTTTCCAAAATTAGGGTATAATATTTAGAGTAAACTTCATTTTTGGTCCCTAACATTTATCTATTTTAACGGATATCGTCTCTAAACTTCGAAAACTCGAATTTGGTCCATCACGTTTGTCATATTAATAACGGTTTTGATCTCTTCCGAACGACTGTTAACCTTTTATGTTAAGTATGTCATAAAGGAGGGATATTTTAATCATTTCAAACATTTTTATGTTAAATTCATCACCACCCGGTTAAATGAGGGGCAAACATTTCCACACCGGATATGGACCGAACTGTCTCACGACGTTCTGAACCCAACTCACGTACCGCTTTAATGGGCGAAGGAATTCCGGGAGGGCCCTAGGAAAATTTAGAAATCCGTCGCTATCCAACCAAAGTAATAGGAATTGGACCTAACACGATTCCAAATAGAAAAACATTTTTATGTTAAATCCATCACCACCTGGTTAAAGGAGGGGTATTTTAGTTGTCAAAAAATATTTAAAATGATTAAAACACCCCTAATTTAATTGGGTTTAATGGAAAAAAATAATGCCCGTTAGGAGGTAGGACCAAAACCTTTTTCTAATGACAAATGGGATGGACCAAATGTGAGTTTTGAAGTTTAGGGACGATATCTGTTGAAATTAACAAACGTTAGGGACCAACAATGAACTTTACTATAATATATATTTGAGTAAATTACGGATTTGGTCCCTGTGGTAAGCGTATTTTTATGAAAATGGTCCCTAGACTTCATTTATTATGGATTTGGTCCATTAAAGTCGAGGGCATAAAGGTCTTTTTCCATTTTCCTTTTTTAAACATTTTAATCAATTTTTTTAAATCATGGGGCAAAATGGATATCTTAAAACTTGGAGGGCTAAAGCATTAAGTTACGTACATATATACACACACACACACACACACATATACACACACTCTAAGAGTTACAGGGACGAAAATTGATGCCTAATATGTCCCTGGCCACCATCGTTCAACGACATTCACCACCCCACCACTGTGACCCTCTGTGAAACCACCTACCACCAGCCATCAAAGGGTTGGAGTAGTTGACGGGAGCAGAAGGGGAAGGGGAAGATGGGAGAGGGTAACAGGGGGGGGGGGGCGAGGAGGATGGTGGTGCAGGAAATGGGACAAAATTCACTGGTGTTGGTGAGGGAGATAGAGGGATGTAACACCCGGAGATTTCGATAAGTAAAACTCTATATATCCCTGCCAAATTTTGTTTAGTCTTTGATTTATAGAGCATCTAGGATAGTGAATGCCTTAGGGTATCATCTGTAGAAAAGAAATGGCTCAAATGAGTACAATGTTTGTTTTTGCTCGTGGTACACCTTGGGCGATTATGCCCTGCTATTGTGCAAAGGGCACACCCGCTTGTCAAGGTCATTAGAAAGAATAGCCTCAGTACAATCGGCATGATTGTGCACGAAGACAATACCAATGGCACAAACGTACGTCACAATCGCCTTGAGGAGACAACTCACGGTGCAAGCCACACGATAATGTCTGGCGATGGTGACAATGGCACAATCGCCTGGAAAGGTCTCCCCGGGTCTGTCTGGGTATAAAATGCTTGGCTCTGATTTATTCAGCTCGAAACCAAAAATCAGTGTTCTCCTCAACAATTTTCACAGCTCTAGACGATTTTTCTTATTCCCGCTTTCTTCCCTTATAAGTTTGGTTAGTTAGCATTTATTCCATTTTGTGGTGGTATTTGAGGTCGTTTAAGAAGACTAAAACAAGGATTCAAGGTTGATTTGTGTAGAGCTTCAAGATCCAAGAGTTTCTCCATTTCTAGGGTTTTGATGGTTTTAGATTTTAACCAAAACCAAGCAAGGTGAGTTCATCCTACATTGTAACACCCCGAGTTTCGAAGGGTAACATTTCGAGTTATCACAGAAACCGATATATCAAGGAAAAATAAGATATTTGATTTTGGACTTTAATATTAGATTTTATAGTTTTAATGGATGAAGGATTCAATTACGAATCCAACGGTTCTTTGCGAAGCAAAAACGGAGCTATAACGAAGAAGTTACGACCAAAACAGTGAACGAGAAGAAAACCGGACGAACAGTGCATCTCGCGACTTACGCCGCGACTTAGGATGTATGCCGCGACTTAGGGGTAAACGGGAGACTTATGCCGCGACTTAAATTCGCGGCATAACCCGCGAAATCCACTGGTCGGGCATAAAACCCGATTTTCAGCCCTAGAACTTCATTCCTCATAACTTTTGATCCACAACTCCGATTTGGGTGATTCAAGTTGCCACGGTTTCGTTTTTGAGATATATTCAAGGATCTACCAAGAAATTGGAAGTCTATTGGAGTATACAAGAGTATTTTGTGGTGGTAAGCTCCTCATCTCTCCCACTTCATCTTCTTCACCAAAGTTTTCTAGGGTTTCACCCACCCTTTGTTCTCCTTTTCGTAGATTGGAGGTTTGTAACCATTTTGGTGAACTAGAGGTGTTGTTGTTGGTGGATTCAAGCTTGGATTAAGGTAATCTTCTATTCTTTTCATTTTTGGAAGTTAGGGTTTCAATAACAGTTGAGGTATTCGTGTATAAGGTTGGGAAACGATTCTTGTGGTTGTTTATGATTATTTATGGTGGAAAATGTATATTTATGGTTGGAACCTTGTAGATCTAGGTTTTGGAAGATTTGGTTTGAAGAATCAAGTTTATTCAAGGAAAGCTCTAATTGGGTAAAAATCTAGATTTAGCCTAAATCTAGCAAGGTGAGTTCAAGTTGATTTGTGAAAACGATGTACATGCCAATATGTTTATTTTAAAAGTGTTTTGCGTCTTGCATGAAATTGCTAACTGCTGATAAGTTTGGTTATTTTGAAAGTGTGTAACTTTATAAACTTATATAACATATATCTTTGGGATTTTTGAGCATTTTGTTAAATGTGCCATAAATGAATGGGTTTTGATGAACTACTGCATAAATAGGAATTTGGTCAAAAATGCACTTTTGAGTGTTTTGTCGGGTTTTATGCATCATTAATGAAACGACATGTTTTAAAAAGTACTAATGTATGGATCCTTTGGTTTTGGGTCATTCCCGGCTTTAGGGAACATTTTAGAAATGGAAAACCTTTTGGGTTTTGGGCCGAAGGCCAATGATAATTTAAGAATCAAATATTTTAGGAAAATGTGTATTTTGGGTTGTGTAACCATATTGACTCTCGTGTTTTAGCCAAACTTTTATTAAGTCTCTTGGGGCTTGATTTGTACTCGGTGGAGTCTTTGGAACATTTGTTCAATCTTGGTAGCTCGTTAAGGAGCCTTGGTCGTATGGCGTACCTAGTTGCACCTTATTTGGGAATTACATGTTTTGAGTGTGTTGTCATTCCTTTGAGCCGTGTAACGTTTTGACCGTACTGCAATGGATCCATAGGCATAAAAGTCGGTTTTATTGTATACGACTAAAGACCTGGATAGGGTTGATGTCTACCTTGGCTAAAAACTTGTTTGGGTTGATACCAATGGTTGTTTATTCTGACTAAAGATTTGGTTTGAGTTGATGTCCGATATGACTAAAGACTCGGTTTGAGTTGATATCCGCTACGACTAAAGACCTGGATAGGGTTGATGTCTACCTTGGCTAAAGACTTGTTTGGGTTGATGCCAATGGTTGTTTATCCTTGAAGTTATTCTTATAACTTAGATATGTGGCTTATCTTTATGTGCCACCACATTTGATGGAATTGCGTCTTCCCCGTCACTGAAAGGTGTTATTTTGGGTATTGTATTTTAGGTATCCATGTTTTCGGTGACATTTTATATGTATGGGTTTTATTCATGATTTATTGAGTTGGGTAATATGTTCCACCGTGTTTGGGTGTTTCGGGAATTAAGCTTTACCTACGTTTTTATGAATTGGGAGTTCAATTTTTATTCACGTTTTGAGTGAGTTTTGGGGTTAAACATAATTTATGAGTGGGCGGTTATTTTGGTGTCTTCATCCTTGAAGCAGTTCGCATTGGAAAACGTTTAAATCAGTGTTCTTCGCATAAATTGCATATTATTGGAAAATGAGTCGTTTTTATATGTAAGACATATCAAATTGAAAGATTACGAATTTAACCGCATTCTTTCTTTAAATGATTAATTTTCATATGTTGGAAACTCTTGAGCTCACTAGGCGTTAAGCCTAACCTTTTTATTTGTCGGCATGTGCATCAGGTTCCGGATGGGGTTTAGTACTAGCGACACTATGAAGAGAGGAGTGCTAGTTGTGTGCTCGAAAAGTGTATAGCTTGGTGAAGTCTTCCGCATTACTTTGGAACTTGCAACTTGTATTTGGGTTAAGTAACACCCGACTTTCTTTTAGTCCTTGTTTAATGCTGGAGTTTAAAATGGTTGAGGCTAATTATAGAATTTTATTTTTGAGGTATGTTGACTTTGATTTGTATTCGATTTTACATCGAGATTTTTATTAGTTGCTCTTTCCAAATTTGGGGGTGTTACATACATCTTTTCCAAACCATATACATGTTAAAATGTTACATTTATGCCTCTCAAAGCTTTTATCTCATTTATTTCTCATTTGACTGACTATGGAAAAATTTAGGTCTAAACTAGGGTTTTGAGCATTTTGGGTATTTTGATGAAATGATTATGGAGAATGGTTTTGTACACATAAATGATGGTTATTCCTTGATTTTGACAAGTTTTGGAATGCAGATGTGTGGTGGTCATATTTACGGTTTGTTGATAAAATATGGATTTTCCTCATTAATGGCTTATTTATACAAATGTATGTGTTGGGCATAATATGGTATGTCTTGAAGGTATTAATGTGCTAGAATACTCCATAGGAGTAGAAGTCAGTTTTGTTGTACATATATAGGGTAAGATCCCCAAGTTGTAATTTAGAAATAGACATTGGTTATATAATGTAATTTCCAAATGAACAAGCTTGTATTGGATGGTGAGATCCCAAGGCAAATACCCAGATAAGGTTGAACTTGGTGACTCATTGAGCGAAAGACTTGGATAGAGTTGGGCTCGTTATTACATTGGACTAAAGACAATGATAAAGTTGATGTTAATGATTGTTCAACCTTGAGTAATGCTTATATAACATTGGTTCATGGCTTATTTTTGTGTTCCGTCACAACGAATGACAAATCGGGTCTCCCTCGTCATCTTTTGATGTTAATACCCTACCAAGGTCGAAATGATCTATTCTTACTAAATGCATTGATATAAAGTTATGTAATCTGTTTTTACTGTTTTATAGTTTTATCATATAAGTGTTTGTTCTCATTAGGCTTATAGCCTAACACTTCTTCTTAAAACGACATGTATATCAGGTTCTCTTAGCGGTGGGGCTCCGGAGCCGTAAGCGGAGTCAGGAGTGTTGGTTGCTGATAGAGGCATTCTTTTGGGATAGTGGAGTTTTGGACATAATGGCGTATACTCATTTGACAATTTTTTTGGAAGATGATAGTGACACTCTTCCTTAATCTAAGCTTAGTAGTCTTGATTAGTATATTGTTAGTTATCGTTTTACTTTATTGGGTTGTAAACGCTTTACATTTTCCCTATCTTGGGTGATTTTATTTATGAAGGTAATATTTCTGTGTCAATATTCAACTTTAAGTGTGCTTAAATTTTTGGGTTGTTACAAAGGAGAGGGGTTTCGCCGGAAAATGGGTTTCACTAGAAGTAGGGGTGTACAAGAAATCGTCAACTCGCGAAACCCGCCCAAACCAACCCGCTAACAACCCAATTAAACCCAACCCGCCAACCCGCTAAACCGCCAACCCGCTAATTAGGAGGGTTGAAATTGGGTTAGCATAACTCAACCCAACCCAAACCGCCAACCCGCCACTAATATATATTATTTCGATAAATTTTATATATATATATATATATATATATATATATATATATATAAAATAGAGTAAACTCCAATTTTGGTCCCTGACGTTTAGTGATTTCTTTGAAAGAGGTCCCTATGGTTTCATAATTCAAGTTTACGTCCCCAGGGTATGGATTTTGCTCTAAAAAAGGTCCCTGAACACTAACACCTTTAAAAACTCCGTTAGAGGCAGGGGTATTTTCGTCCAACCATATTTTTGTTCCTTTTTTGTAATTTTATTTGTTTTTTCTTATCTTTGTAAAAAAAACCAATATTTTAGAGGGATCAAATCTGTAAATTTACTCTCCTTTCCGGTCATCTTCTCCGGCCAAATCGCCGGTCATCTTCTCCGGCCAAAAAAATTCAGACACAAACTCTAATCCAAAGTCCAAACCTTAATCCAAACACCAACATCTATTAAACCAAGACCAAATCCAAACCTAAACATCAACAAGAAAAATTAAAATCAGACACAAACTCTAATCTAAACCTAAACCTTAAAACCAAAAGCAAAACCTAAAACTTGATCCAAAATTGAAGTTTACGCTATATTGTAAAATTGGAGTTTAGTCTGAACACCAAAATCAAATTTATTCTAACAACAACATCAATTAAACCCAATTAAATCCTAATCTGAACACCAAAATCAAAATTAAAATCAACCACAAATATCAGAGCTTTGTTTTTCTTTTATCATCATATTCATATCTTCATCTTCTCCATCAATCATCTTCAATCAAGATCAAAAACCCCTGGAAACCTGATAGCGGAAAACCGTATAGTTCCACAAGTGGCCACAGTGTTCCCACAGTGAGGGCGCAAGTATACACCTCAACTATGATCGCTATAAGTAATAAAATGGTAAGTATACCGAATATCGTTTCCACAGGGACTGGATTACTGAGAATCAGAGAGTTTCATGAACTTCTTGCACACGCTTTGGTTGTGAGAAAAATTTGTCGTTTTGTTGGTGAAATATCGAAAATAATTAAGAAATTTAACAATGAGTTAAGGATTGGGTATGGGTGTAAGTTTCCTTGAGATAATTGTAGTTACCAGATGGTTAGGCGCTTAAGTGCATAGAACCATGTATAAAAATCCCGATCTCTCGAAAACGAATTTTTATAAATTATGCCCAAAAGTACCTATAAAGTGCCCATAATTATTGTACTTGAGTTTTCCGATTTATCTAAGTTTGACTCTAAGCGTCAAGTTCTACCGGTATGAGGATTTATACCCAAATCTCTTTGTGATATAAATCCCGACCGACGTTTGAACCTTAGTAAATCATACAAAACCCGCATCTCTGCGTGGTTATCAAAGACTTTCTCAAATCTTTGTGCATCACTTAAGCCGTATTTCGGATCCGCCCCTCTCGAGGTATAGGATCTAATATTAACACTTCAAAGTGATCGGCTTATCCGCATTGAGTTATGTCCCGACTCAGGTGACCAAACTCAAGAACAAGTAATTATGGACACACCCAAGTGTATCCTACTAGTCTCAAATTCACTCACACCCACACCCAATAAGGTGCTTAGCTCATGACTAAAAAGAAAGACATAATAAAAGAAGAGAAATAATTAAGAACTACTTGCATAAATGTAAATTACGGAAATTAAATTACAAGGGAAAGTAAATGACTAGAAATGTAAATTGCTAGGAAAGTAAAGTACTAGAAAGTAAAATGCTAGAAAGTAAAATGCTAGAAAGTAAAGGACTAGAAAGTAAAATTACAATCTTCTAGTTAACAAGTAACTTGAAGATGAACTAGAGCTTAAGAGAATTTTTATGTCTTGTGATTGATGGTGGTGAAGTTGATGAGTTGATGAAATAAATGCAAGTCCTTCCTCTTTATATAGCCTCCAAAAAACATAAAACCCAAAGGACTTTCTTTCTTCAAAACACAAGGGGCAAGACACACCTCTCTTTTCAACCCATGCCTCAAAGATCAGACAAGCATGCTCCAACAAATATATTTTAATCTGCTCCTTATCGTCCGGATAAACACAGCGTTCGACAGTTTCTTCAAGTGGTTCATCGACGCCCACAGTGGGTAGAGTCCTGCCCACAGTTGGCCACAAAAGTGCAGTTTTTCCAAAAAAATAAACTTTTGATAATTCATCACCTCTTTATCACATTTTTAGACCAAATGAAAAGAATAGTTGCAAAGTGTGTATAAAAACGATACAAAATCCTAGAAAAAGAGTGATAAATAACTCTCAAAATCGAGAGTTATCACACCCCCAAACTTAAGGTTTTACTTGTCCTCAAGTAAAAAAATAAAATAAAAAGAAATTTTACGAAATGAGAGAAAGAACGAAACCTACAAAAACAAATGCTTGAATGTCTCCTTTAGTTGAGAATTGTACAACTTCCTTGAATGACTTCTTTGATGTTGAAATTGATCGGTAGGACTTTCTCAGGTTAGTGTTTGCGGCTTTTCACAAAAAAATCTTCCCCCAAACTTGAACTCAACTACAAAATGATGTAAGGTATTTCTTTTCTTGACTTTCCTTTTGAGTTCAAGATTTTCAAAACCCAAAGTTTTGTGATATTCCAATTTGTTGCACGTTCCTTGGGTTTTAACTTGCCTTCCAATTTTCCGAAGGTCGTCTTCCAATTTTTCGAAGACTTTTTATTATATATATATATATATATATATATATATATTTTCTTTTTTTGTTTTGTTTTCTCCGCTTTCTCTTTTTTTTTTTTCAAATATGCAAAGATCACATATATATTTTATATTTCTCTCCCCACCCCCAAACTTAAAGCGGACAATGTCCTCATTGTCGAATATAAGGGCTAGGGTAAGGCTCGAGGGAAAGTGTGTTTAGGCCAACAACAAAAAGGGCCTACGTCCTCTCAATATTTTTTTTTACCATCAAAAAGTCATCCAAAGAATTTGTACCTGAAATAAATTGTGTTAAGCACCAAGGAGACCAAGAATAATAGCAAGCATAAAACGAAAACAAACCTAATCAACACCCGCATATCATACACAAAAGACGGGAGGAAGAAGTTACGAAGTTACAGATACCCAAAAGACAGACAGAGATAATGTTCAAAAGATTGGTGATGAAAAACCAAAAGTCATTTGTTCGGATCCACTGAGTGTCTCTATTCTCTCTTATTTTTTTCAAGAAAATACAAAAAAACCCTAGATTTCTTCTAAATATTTACCGTAGAAATCAAAAAGGGTTTTGAGTCTTGATAGTTCCATGTTTCCTGCAATCGCCACCATTAAAGAACAGGGACAAATCGTGGTGTCGAACTCAATGGCGAAGAATGGATTTGAGACGATGAGGAAGGTGATGCCTTCGCCGGGAAGGCATGGCAAAGGGGCTGGGATGGTGGTTGCGGAGAAACGAGTGGAGAAGAAGACGGTGGCGGTGGATGCAGAACGAAGGAAGCGAATGGGGTAATAGAGTTGTTCTTGAAATCCAAAGGGTTTTATTTTAGGGTTTGGTTCTTGAAGACGATGAAAACAATTTTGGTGTTTTTTACAAAAGTTTGATCGATTTGAGAGAAAGGCTTTAGCCGGCGAGATGTTTGAGTTAATTACAAGTTAGGCCCAAAATTTTGGCGTTTTTTACAAAAATAAGGAAAATCAAAGAAAAAGTGCAAAAAGGAACAAAAATATGGTTGGACAAAAATGCCCCTGCCTCTAACGGAGCTTTTTGACGGTGTTAGTGTCCAGAGACCTTTTTTAGAGCAAAATCCATACCCTGGGGACGTAAACTTGAATTATGAAACCATAGGGACCTCTTTCAAAGAAATCACTAAACGTCAGGGACCAAAATTGGAGTTTACTCTATATAATATTTACAACCCAAAAAATATATACACTAGTCTAATTAACAACCCAAAATATATATACAAATATTAGTCCAATTTACAATCCAAAACCCAAAATTAATCCAACTACGTCAAAGCCAAATTAATTCAACTAGGTCGATCGATATGTTTCAGTAACCACGAATGTACGAGTACACTGAAATAACTAGATTGACAGTGTTCTCATTGCATACATAAACATATGAAGTATGTTTCAAACAATAGATTTCAAATTAGAAGTATAAACATAACTGAATATAAGGAGTATGTTTTAAAATAAAAGTTGGAACCATGAATTTTTGTTTTCATTGCATTAATGTTGTTAAAAGTTTGATTTTTATTGCGTAGAGAAATATCATATGTTTTTTTGTAGGTTGTAACTTTGTATTTTTATATCATATTTCCTATGTATACGAGCAATGAAAAATACTCCCAAGTCTCCAAAAATCGAAGACAATGATGAATCAAACACGTCTAAGAAAGAGGAATGTAGAACCTCGAACATTTGTAATAACTAATAACTTTGTTGCCTACATTTTTAGTATTATTTATCGTATTTCAATCGTTAATTTTATGTATATTTATAACCCGTCAACCCAACCCACCCTAAACCGCAAGGGTTGGGTTAGGTTATACTTTTGAATGGGTTGGGTTGGGTTAAGAATTTTCAAACCGCTGTAATTGGGTTGAGTTATAAAAAAGTCAAAAACCGTCAAACCCAACCCACGTACACCCCTAGCTAGAAGGAGATCCACGGGAAGGACGAAGGTAGTAGACAAAGGGGACTTGTATTTGTGTTTGGCCCTTCGAGTTTTATTGTTTACATTTATGTCCCTAATTTATAAAGGTTAATTAAGAATGTTTAAAAAATAAAAACAACAAAAAGACTCTTACGCTCTCAAAGTTAATGGATCCGTTGGATGGATGTTTGGTCCAGGGACCAAACCCAATTGAAGGTGCATGCCATAGGGACTAAATCCATAATAACTAAAGTCTAGAGATCATTTTTGTAAAAGTTAGCATACCACAAGGACCAAATCCATAATTCACTTTATTTATTTTGTATCAATATAAATACTCTCTCATTCCCAAAACAAATGTCAACGATATTTTAGTTTATTCTAAAATAAGTGTGTACTTTTAAAATTAAATGTCTATTTTCTTATTCTACTTTTAATCACAAAATAGAGAATATTTATCTATTTATATTTAAGGGTGATTAAGATAGAGAATATTTATTTGACCTGGCAAAAACCGACACGAAATCAACACAAAATAAACAGGTTTTGATAATACATTTCTACCCGTTTAAGTAAACGAATTGACACGACACAACACGAAAATTAAACGAGTAAATGTTTTTAATGCCTTTTATTTTTAATGTTTTAAATTTGGTTAAAACTTATAAATTTGGACTATAAAATTTGAATTTCTAATGCTTTAATTTAAATTTTGGATTTGCACTTTTTTATGAATTTTCGATTTTTAATTTTATAAATGTTAATCGGATTAGGGTTGAGATTTTCTGACCCATTGATTAAACGGGTCAGGTTAGGGTTAAACAATCTCAACCCGTTTAACTTTAGATCCGACTCGCACCTGACACAACATGTTTACCAAGTCTAATATTTATCCCTTTATAATTAAGGTAAAAATAGTTCTTCTGTTAATTAAAAAAATATAATAATTATAAATTTCTAAAACTATCTTTTTTATTGTAGACAGTTATTTTACGTCTTATTTCGAACCCACTATGGATAACAAATGTGTTTAACAAGCAAGCAAATGTGATAAATTCGGTCATAGACGATTGGCGAATCATCAGAGATGTATAACAAAAATCAAATTCGTGTTGACATTATACAACTTGATCGTTTTATCTTAAATTAGTTTTTTTTATCAAAGTTTTACCACAATGATCCTCATCCATAGTACAATTGGAAGTTAACTCATAAGAACCTTGCAGTGGAACTACTATTGTAGAGAGTTATTACAAATACCTCCCACCCTTACTTCAGCACCGTAGCGCCTGGTATTCGAACATTGGCTCGAGGCATTTATAATAAATAGAATTCCAAATTCGAAATAAAAATTACCATTATCCTTTTTTTGGTCCCGAGGAAAGGAATAACCAGTTACACCAAAAGATGCAATCCAACTCTTTGGCCTTAAAAGAACGCTGGTTGTCATTGTGTTTTTACTCTAATTTCAAGAAGATGTTGGAGATGCTCTTATTCTATTCTAATGCCCAATTAGATTTAAAGCGTCTCGTAAGAGTGGTAGGAATTTCATTGAACGTCTTATGATTTGTTACTAATCATTTTCTAAAATATATGAAACATTTAATATTTTATAAATAATTTAATTATCTTTCTAATTAGTTTTAATAAAACATCTTTAATTAATAAAAATTCAATTTCATTCTAAATCTAAAGGACTATTTGTTTACATCTTAACAGTTCCATTAAAAGAGAACATCTGAAACGCTAAAAGATGAAACCATCTAAATGATTTTTCATATACACCATCACTTAACCATTGGACACCCTAATTTCATTATGAACAATTAACAAACAACCATATTTCGTGTTGCACTATAAAAGAAGAGTCTCTTGATTATTTTAGCCGCTTAATAATTCTATACCAAAACTAGAAACAACCTCTTACACGCCAAAAGAGAGGCAATTCTCTTGGACCCAATTCTTTCTAATTCCAAATGCAAAACAGTCCATTCTCATCTCTAAGAGGGGTGTTTGTTTGAGGGTATTAAGAGGTAAGGAATAAAAATGATAATGAAAACTATTGTTTGGTTTGATATAATATAATGGATTCATTACCCCAAACCTATTAATTTCCATTCCTGACCAAATTGAGGAGAATGAAAATTTTATTCCCGCTTAGTCATATTTTCTCATGCGTTCTTTCATTTGTCGATGTTGAATGTAAAATATTTTTTATTTTCATGTTGGATGTCACATATTTGTGTTAAAAATATTATATAAAACATTTTTTTATTAATTATATTGGTTTAACCAAACAACATCAATGCAATGCTCATTCCTATTCCTATTCTCCTCCTACTCCCATTCTCCGGCATTCCCATTTTCATTTTCATTTCTTATAATAAACCAAAGCCACTTAATCATTTTGTGACACTTAATCATTTTGTGACAAAACTATTCAGCAACTGTCAAAATAAAACAGGCAATTCTCTTGGACCCAATTATTTCTAATTCCAAATCCAAAAACCACAAAATATGCACGCAACTTTTTTTGTCAAAAATGTTGTGGTGTATCAAGTTTATGTTCCATTTATCATGTTGCGGTACATGAACAAGTACATTACTGTCAATCAAACCATAAAAATTCGAATGTTTTGATTTGCAAGATAATAATGATCTAATTCTCTCAAAAATCATCAAAATATCATAATCCGAAACAAGCAAAAAATATTGAAAAACAAACAAACTGGACAAAGCAGGCATACAATTCATCATGCGTGCATATGTGAATAGATATGAATAGATTATGAATGAGTGTAGGTGAAGGAACAACGAACATAAGTTCAGAGTTCCTTAACTTCAAACTGATTTCAGAAGATTAAAAATTCATCAATCTGATAAACAGGTTCGACACCATTATTGTACGCCCCTGTCTGAACCGAACGGGATTGAATTATCTTCCCAAACATTCGATTATTCGAGGGCAATTTCATAAACAAAAACAAGCATCTACACACGCATTCGCATATATCAAAACTTCAAATATCTGAGACTGCTTGGGAGTAAATTGATGGTAAAACAAATGAACTCCTCAAGAGGTTTCAGTTAGTTCCAGATCCAAATTAAAAAGTTCATCGATGAAGATTCACTTTCTAATTTGGAGAAAAGAACATATTCGATATCAGCCTCCAAACTAAGCACGATATGAAATCCAAAAAAGCATTCACACGGCTACTCTTATAGAGGCGTTGATTCGTTTTACAGATCAACACGAGATCATTGAAATCTACGATGCGTGTTAATTAGACGCATGAAATTGGAATCAGAGCAAAAATAGTCCAAAACACAAACTAAACAAGCTCTAATTTCAACAAGAAAAATCGATGTTTGGCTCGTATTGAAACCAGAAACTATAATCAACTGAAAATACGTACGTTTCGAATGAGATCGATCTTTGAAAGAGACGAAGAACTTACGATGGGCTCCAATGGCGATGGAAGCTTTGAGAAGGAAGCGAGTGATTTTAGGGTTTCTTTTGAGCAAGTTTGCCATCATATATATAGGAAAATGATTCCATTTTATGGGCTTTTCAAGCCCAAAATAAAAAGGCCCATCGTCGCATTTGGCAATTTGGGTCATAATACTATTTCCAATTTTTATGTTTTAAAAATGAATAAAAAAGTGAAATTCTACTTATAGCATTGTGGTTTTCTTAAAAGTAGGATTTTATCATTCATAAAGACTATTTACATAATCTGAATCGTTGATCATTTTTAATTAAATATCCTTCCATGAATTAGGGCTTCAAAAGGAATTGATCTGGTGTATCTTGGTGTATCTTATTTTGATGCATCTCAGCTAGGGGTGAGCATGAGTCGGGTCGGATCAGGTCGGGGGAGAAAACACATAACCCGATCGGGTTTCGGGTTTGGCATATAGTCCCCGAATATCAAAATCAGTTGTGTGGGATTTCGGGTTTAAACGGATTGGGTTTTGGGTTGATGCAATATTTTTTTTCCTCTATCCCCTACATTAGTAAAACTCTCGTCCTATGCACCAAAAAGTTAAAAAAAAAAAATTCAAACATGAACATGAACATCTAAAGTTTTATAAAGTAACAAAGTTTGAATAAAAACTTAACTAATCTACTTTACACATAATGGTTATGAATTTATAATGTCTCAACTCTTCATTCTTCATGCTTAAACGATAAAGATTAAAATACATTTAAACTCCAACAATCCAAATTTCAGACTTTGAAAATTAAACTAAACATAAAATCCAAAAATCCAACTTCCAGTAGACATCTTTGATTAGGTTTTAGGAAAAAGAAATACATAAAAATTTAAAAATATATTAATAAAATACCTTATTCGGTATCGGACGGGTTCGGGTTATGGGCATGGAGACCCTACCCGAACCGAGTAACGCATTAAAAAATCGGATTTCGGAGATCGGGTTAGTTCGGGCTATGTAGGTCGGATTTTCGAGATTTTTGGGTTTGGTCGGGTTTTCATCACCCCTAATTGGCTAATTCTCATCCTAACGTTCATTAATTTCTTATCCAACGGTTGATAACCATTTTTCACGCTTCTCACGTTAACCTTAACTTCTCACTGGAACCTAACTCCGACATCAAATGTTCCTAACTTTTCTATTTTATTTGTATACATAGTCCTTCAACTTAACATCGTTAACAGAGACATGGTTTTTCACATGAGTGCCATTCCATCTTTATTTTCAGTCAATTTTCAATACAACTAGAACAAATTTCAGATGATTGTTTTAAAAATTTGAAGTTAAATTCACAAACCATATATTTGTACGACTTTTGCAAAACAAATCAACCCAACTTCCCTGGTACGTTGTTACCCCTCTATAACGACAACGACAACGATGTATCTCTCTGATTCTCTCTCCCATATGCCGTTATGGTTGTGACCTTTCTTTTGATATTTTTTACTTTTGAACACAAAAGTTTATATTTATATACTTTAATCACCACATAGTTTTTAACCCAAGGGATTTTTTTTGTTGTTGTTATTTTGGTATAAGTTGTTGAATAGTTTTCAAAGGGAATTGTCACACATAAGAAAGAACAATAAACTTCTCTTGGCGTTGCAAGTTCGATATTGTCTAGTCCTAGTGAATGATTTATTGAACATATTGAAAAATATTTGCTATAAAGACGAAATAAACCAAATATCAAAATATAAACTTCAAAATTAACACGAACTTGTTCGTTTACAAGTCGGTAATTGGAGATGTAATGATATGTCGAGGCTTATGGCAAGTACAATTTCCTTGAGACATATTCATTCTTTTTTGTGTGATAAGGATATGCAGACGTCTATCTCCTAATATACAACAATTCACTTTTTAAAAAAATATAAAAATATCACACAATTTTTTTTTATCAAAAATTGGCGAAGTATAATAAAACTTTGAGCGAAACAAATTACACCAAAAAAACAATCACTTTATTATCTATAATTTGCATTTATTTTGACATATTATTGCATCAAAACTTGGCGAAGTATAATAAAACTTTGAGCAAAACAAATTACACCAAATAAACAATCACTTTATTATCTATAATTTGACATATTTTTACATCTATTTATTTTTTTTATTTTTTTGGTGGTTCTCCATTTTAAAAAAAAAATATTTTACCTTGATCTTTTCCCTAAATATAGGGATGAGATCAGGATAATACCTTCAATTTTTTTTGAAGAACCCATCAAAACTTTTATATTAAGATAATTTTATGGATATTGTAACAAAATGGTTATAACCACTTTTTAAAAATAGTATAAATATACATGCAAATGTAAATTTAAATGTAAACATGAATATGAATATAAATATAAATGTAAATATATTGTGTGAATTTGTGTAGTTATATTATATATAAATGGAAAAGAAATAAAAGGAAAAAGGCAAACTACAATTTTGGTCTTTGAAATTAGACAAAAAGAAAAGGATAAAAAGACACAAATAACCCTTACTTAATGGACTAGTTTAATGGAGTTAATGACCAAAGACAATCTTCAAATCAAAATGTAAATAATAGGAACGATAATTATAGTTATTGAATTCTAAAGATCACTTTCAAATATTGGTGTAAACCACGGGAACCGAAATTGTAGTTTACTCAAAAAAAAAAATTTGGGCACCCCGGTCAAAGTTTTATTTTTGAGTAAACTGTGATTTTTGTCCTTGTGGCCTGTTGTTTATAATGATTTTCGTCCCTGATCTTTAAAAACTGCTTTTTGGTCATTGTGGTTTCCATTTTGTTTCCTTTTTCGTCCCTGAGACTAATTTAGTTAAAGAGGTCAGTTAAGTCAAGGGCGTTGTTGTCTTTTTACCTTTTAATCAGATTATTTATTAAAGAAATTGAAACTAATCCACTAATAACTATGCAAGTGTATTATTCTATAAAAATATTTAAACCATCCGCATCTCCATCCCCACCCCTTCCTTTTTGTATCATTTTCTTACCATTGGAGAACACAGTTGTAATACATGATTCGCTGTTGTACATGTCTATCATTCAAAATCCATGAAAAATGATATCCCTCAATCACTAGCCTCTCCCAGCCAACCTCAAGAATCAATACTACCTCAAAATACTTCTTCTCAATCTGAAGTAAAAAACAATAGATCAAGTAAAATAGCTAAAAAAAGGCATGCCCATTTGAAGTCAAACACAATATATCAAGTAAAAAAAGCTGAAAAAGGCATGTCCGCGCAAAATTGATGACAGTTCTTGGTTGGTGATACTTATATACCCCATTAAGAAGATGACACTACAATGATGGCGGAACTGACCAAATGTTGAGTTATAGATAGCATTTTCCTGCTCCTCATGACTGAAAAAGAAAAAGAACATTGATTGGATCATCAATACACGATTTATCCGCTAAATGTCTCAAGTCGAGCATTGGTGTCGGGTAAAAAGTATTTCGAGTTGTTGATGGTTGTGTTATTTCTTTGCAAGCACGAGAGCGTGTTGCACTTCATATCCCTAAAGGATGGAGTGTTAAACCACCATCTGTAACACCCCGAATTTCGTTTGGTTTTGCGAGGTTGTTTTGAGGAAAAAGGAAGTTACTGTGGCTGTCTACAGGACGCACGGGTCGTGCGCCCTCCTTCAGAGAAAACGCATGGGTCGTGCGTATGATCCAGGGCCGAGGCATAGTGCTAGCGCACGGGTCGTGCACATTTCCTTCTTTGAGGGCGCACGAGGGTTCTTTTTGAGTTTCCTTAAATATCTCTTTTGTGAGATATTTATTTTAATATCTCAAAAATATCTCAGATCTCTCTCTCTTTCTCTCTTTCTCTCTTTCTTTCTTCTTCGATCTTCGAGGCTCGTTTGGTTGCTAGTTTTTGGTGTTTCTAGCAAGGGGTCGGTGTTTTAAGCTTCACCTCTTCGTCGTGATCGATATCTGGTTTTTCGGGTTTTATTCTAAAACCTGCTGGTGAGTTCCTACTACCATTTTACAAACTTTATACATGTCAAAACTCTTATTTGCAAAATCCAAAGTATTTCTACGGTATGATTTCATGTTCTCTACATTTTGATATAAATGAAGTTTTTGGTGATTTTCGGGGTTCTCGATCAGTTTTGACTAAAATGACTGGTTCCGCCTTATTAAAGTAAAATGATGTTTTACTTGCACATTATGTGGATATGTGAAAAGAATGTTTATGAACTCATTTTAATGATTTTCATTCTTACCAGAAGTTGAACTGGAAATGACATTTTGTTTATAAAATGTGTTTATACCATATGTTTATTTATGGTTGGTCACATATGTTGTTGTGACGAGTTTGTACCATTACTAGAGGATCCCTAGGTTTTGAGTCGACTGTATTATTGGGATGTCATATTCCCCATTTTGTAGCTATGGATGCATATGTTACTCGAGGGCAACTTGGTACGGTTATGTGAGGTCGGATACTAGCCATGGTTCATAGTGATCCTAGTGAAGGAGTATACATTGGTTTTGCTTGGGGCTAGATCTCACGTTGTAGCACGGACTAATGTGTTCGTATCCTCGAATTCCAATTGTTTAGCTCATAACTCGGATTTGTGGTCTACTTTGTGTTACACCACAATCCTTGGTAAAATGGTCCTTTTGTCATCGTTTAACGAGTTTTGGACCGAAAAGGCCCGGTTGTGGCGAAATGTTATCTTTTATAAACTAAACCTTTATGAAAAGATTTCCTTATGATACTGATGTTTATATCTCTGAATTGAATAAACTGTATGTTCTCACTAGGCTTTAAGCCTAACACTTTTTCTCAAATGATGTGTATAACAGGTTTCCCTTAGCGGTGGGTTGCGCAAGGTTTTTGAGAGTCGAGCGTGGACTCGAGGCATACTTTGAGATGTATAGTATTTTGGTGTTGGGCATTGTTTAATTCCTATCTTTTAGTGAGTTTTGGTTTGTCAAGTGTTTTAGTCTAGACGGTTATGTTTAGATTAGTATTGTTGATAAATTCTATATCCGTATGAGTTTTGTATAGTCTTAAGGACTGATCCCCTTTATGGGAAGTTTATATCATTACGGATGTCTTGTTGACATATTTCCAGGTTTTAATTTACTCTGAATTTTAGAGTGTTACACCATCAATACAAAGAAAAGTGAAAACCATCATCTTAAAGAAAAATTCCCGAAAAAACATCGGTTCTTGGCCCTTCAATGGCTCAGTCTCTAGTCGATGATGCAATCGGTTCCAAGGGAGTTAAGAAAGTTGAGTGTGTTAGACTCATAGTTCATGCATTACGTTATATTGGGTATATCTTGAGAAGGAATCCAAACTATATTAATGTTGGGTCATCTAAGATTTGAAGATGACCTCTCCTTTAGTTTGTGTTTACTCTTCTGTAAATGATTGTACATCTTATAATTAGTATGGTTCTTTGTAATAGCTTAGTTACGCATGAAAAGATCGGTGAGTCGAAGACCTACCGAAATCAACATGAAAGAAGTCTACTTTGCGGATTGATGTGAACTTCAAGGAACTAAGTCTTATTAGCCGAACCCTCTTCGGCAGCTTAACCCTGTGCCGAATCCTCTCATGTTCGGCATAACTCTCTTCTGCCGAACCTTCACATGTTCGGCATACCCCTTGCCACCTTTCAGCAAATCTCTTTCTTGCCGATCCTCTCTGTGTCGGCAACACCCCTTTATGTCAAAGCCTCTCGATTTGATATACTTCACCATTCCCAATGTTCTTCTGACAATGGGAATGGAAGCTTCCTTCTCTTAGAAGATATTCTCACAAGTTTTGAAATGATGGAGACTTTCTCCAAAAGATCAGAAAAATGACATGTACCAAATATATTTTATTGAGGCGTTGTCTTATCAAAGTACAAAAGTCTACTTTGCTTTATGATAAGTCACATCAAGATCTTATTGCTTTTGCAAGAAGATATTTGGTATCCAATACCAAGATGACAAGTGTCCTTTGCATTATTGCACTTGATAGTATTTAAAGGTGAAGAACGTCTCCTTCCAAGCTAACCTTTTTTTCAAAGAGAACTTAGTGCTCAAGAAAAGTTGGCAACCTCTTTTTCTCTCTCTCTCTCTCACACAAGAACTTCATAGCTTTGATATTTGTATTTTCAAGTTATGTTTAGTTTTCTAGTTTCTAAGTGAAAGATTGTTAGAATAGATTTATCTGTTCTTTTCCGCAACAATCTTAAAAGTTTTCTATGTGTAATTCTTGATATTCATTATCAATAAAAGAATTAAAATTAAGTAATTTTGTGTGTATTGTATTCAACCCCCTTCTACAATACTTGTTTTGCTTACTTGGGACCAACAATTAATCTATTTTCAAATAGTATTCTTTTGTAATGTTAGAGAAAAAGTTTTTAGAACATTTGGATTCTCAGAACCCAAATGATGCTTGAAGAACATTAAGAACCGAAATATCCCCTCTTTCGATAAATGAAAACAGGGGCTCGAGAGCTTTCTTCTTTCCTGCTGTATTCTGGTCAAGCCATGGTCAAACCAAAACCCATATCTGAGCTCCTCCACGATTTTCAGAAGTTATTTCCTCCAAATTGTAATAGTCCCAGAATGCAAATAATGATAGGAGAAAACCTCGGAAAACAGTAGAGGTGTGCAGAAAGTCAACCGATCCAATAGGAATCGACCGATCCAAAACCGATCGACCATGATTGGATATCCAATTGTAATTGGATCGGATCGAATTGAAAATTTCAACATCCAATTTGGATCGGTCGGTTATTGGATGACAATCTAGAACCGATCGAACCGAACCGACCAACATCCAATTAATAATCCGATTACCATCCAACTATCATCCAATTAATTTGTTTGCAAGTTGCTTAAATCTGAATTTGTTTTGTGTTGGTTTTCAAATTTTTAGTCTCACTTGTGTTGGTTTTAACACATATTAAAAGTGATTAATCAATTTGTTTCATTACTAGAAAATTGAATAAAATTAACACATTGAATGGATCCGATTCGATCTGATCATCCATTGGATGTCGAATGGATCCAATACGATACAATGGATATCCAATAAGAATATCTGATGGATGTCTAATCCGATCCGATGGACATTCAACAAGAATATCCAATGGATGGAACCGAACCGATCCAATCATCAATTGGATTGGAAAAACCCAACATTCAATGGATGTTTGGATTGGTTCGGTTCCCCTTATATCTATTAGATGTCAACCGATGAACAACCCTAGGAAGAAGATCGATGGAAGGAAACTCAGGGAAGGAGATCTATGGCATACGACGGTTGGAGGTGGTGATGGTGTTCACTAGGAATAGAGGAGAGAGGCGATTAGGAGGTAGCCGTTCGAGGGGTTGGGTTGTCTGTCTAGGGACTTTAGGAATTAGGGTTTAATATTGATAAATATTGTAAAATTTTAGTAATATAAAATATGAAAAAGTTAAAAAGACAACAATGTCCTTGACTTAACTGATTCTTTTAAGGGAGTTAATCTTAGGAACTAAAATGGTTATAAATAACGAACCATAGGGTCGGAAATTGTAGTTTACTCTTTTTTTTTTCGTATTTTTTTTTTCAAAATTAGCGTCTGAAAGATGATTCTGATGGCAGCTTCAGCTTTTACACGATCATCGATTCCTCCCAACAACTTCACGCATTAATTAATTAATTTCAATTTTAGTAAGTCATTATTGACTTAAACATAATAATCCAAAATGATCGCAATCGGAGTTGTTGCATCCTTCAACGACTCCTTTCTCCTTCTTTCTTCTCCACAAATCGCCGTCGTCCTCCGCCATGGCTTCATCCACCCAAACTCCTTCTCAGGTGACTCACTTGTTCTTTCACTTTCTTCCGTTTTTTTTATGCTTACCTTCAGAATTTCTTCCCATCGCTTTGATGAAAGCTTCGATTATAGAATGTTTGGTCTTAATCGTGTTGTTAGTTGTGTGTATTTTTGCTGTGAATCAATATTCCTTCTAGTTTTCAACTTTCAGATCAATTTTGCCAAATTATATAGAAATGATCGATGGTTAGTTTTTTTGATTTTCGGTCCTTTGGATTTACTAGAGTGTATCACCTGGTGATCTTGCCGATGAAATCCTTCAGCTGATCAATGCTCATCAGGTACTTTTTTGTTACATAAACCGGTTTCTAATTTGTGTGTGTGCGTGTGTGTGTGTGTGTTCAGTTCTAACAAATTAGTGGTGTCTGTTGTGAATTTGATAGTGTTTCGTTTGTTATGTGTAGGAAAAGGTTGCTAGATTGCCTTCGATTGAGGAAGTCAGGACTATCCTTCATCATAGCATTCGTGGAATGCTTTCTACGTTCTCTCAGGTTCTTTTCGTTTTCTATTTCCTAATATATTTTTTAGATGAGATCATTCATAGAATGGAGTTTCGTACGCACAAATCTCTCATGATCTTCATTTGCTGATGCATAACATTCATGGGATGGGATGTACCGAACGACTGTTTGGTTGGTTTTCGATTAGGTCCTGTTATGGATAAAGTTGTCTGTGTGGATTAATTTGTTTGTATAGATCGGAAAGGTTTTTGTTTTGGAAGGGTTTTTTTTTCTTTCCATAGATGGAATGACTGTCTTTTAACTGAGAGAGGCAGCTTTGGAAAAAACGTGGTATCTGCATAAAGCGCCTCCCTAGAAACTTATTGAATAAGCCATTTTCTATATCATTAAGTCACTACCAAACAGTCATGTATAGCTGACCAAATAAGCTATGAGTCTCATTAAACTTATTAAGCTGCTAACAAACAGACCCTGAGTCTGTTTGGTTTGGTTTCGTTGAAACAGATACCTATTGTTGAATGTTAATAGGATCAAAAGTTGAAATAGATTTTGTTACATTTGGAGGCAAGAAGGATATAGTTTCACTTATAGACTCGGTTCTGTTAACAAGAAAAGTTACTGATCTTCATGATAAGAACGTGGTGCAATTCTGGGATTCGAAAAATCACCTTCTTGACTGCGAAAGTCAAAATTTAGGTCTACTTTTGGAGCATAAACCAAACCAAACAAGCCTAGTATATCCCGTCTGGAGGGGGGGATGTATGAAGACCTGATCTCTGCCTGAAAGAGTAGACAAGATGTTTCTAAGTCTCTGTTACTTTAAGAGCATACTTAATATGACATGTCTCATTACTGCTTAAAGAAGATTTAACAAC
Source organism: Arctium lappa (assembly GCA_023525745.1). Lineage (NCBI taxonomy): Eukaryota > Viridiplantae > Streptophyta > Magnoliopsida > Asterales > Asteraceae > Arctium > Arctium lappa. The sequence goes on along the minus strand of CM042056.1, from coordinate 9,367,062 downwards.
CATGTTTCAATCAAGATCGTTTGGCTGCATTGCTTCTTGTCATCTTGTCATCTCAATTACCAAGTTATTGTTGCAATTTCATATACTGTGCAGAAGCACGAGGGTTATCCATCCGGATCAATGGTTGATTTTGCATGTGATGCCTATGGATCTCCAATATTAGCAGTCAGTAACTTGGCAGTTCATACGCAGGTTTGTAAACACGACTGTATTTTAGAGCTGTTATGTTTGTTACTACCAAATGTCTTCATGGCTTGCTTTAGTAAAACCAAACGAATCCCATGAATCCCGGGTAGCTGGGTAGGATTTATACAGATCTTACCTCTTATCCCATGGAGTAGAGAGACTGTTTTCGCGTTTATTTGTTAACTCATATTCTAGAAAGCAGCACGGTCATAGAAAAATTTGCTATTTTTGCAGGATCTTGTGGCTAATTCTAAATGCTCGTTGCTTATAGCTAAAGATCCAGAGGATAGAACAGACTTGATTATAACTCTACTTGGTGATGCTGTTTCTGTAAGCCTGTCCCTTCTCCAATTCTTGAAACTTTCTTGTGCTTACTTTAGCCAAACCCGTTGATAAGCTAGCTGATAAACTAGTCATGTTTGGTAAAAACTAGCTTATAAGCTAGACGACAATGTAAAATGACCTAAAATGACATGTTGAAAGAATAATTTGAAAAACATAAAGGGCATAATTGGGAAAAAAAAAGTGGAAAAAAGCCCACATAAAGTTATTGAAACGCCACATGAAGTAGCTTTTCATAAAGCTATCTTGTAAGCTAGTTTATGGCTACCCAAAAGCTAGCTTTTTCAATAACTGGAAAAATATTAGTCTTGTTTCTTTTGATTTGTTATGGCTGATGAATTTTCTTTACCTGATCACATATTTTTTGATCAATTCTTAGGTTCCTGAAACGGATAGGGATGCTATTCGTACATCGTATATGGCAAGACATCCTGATGCATTCTGGGTAAAATTTGTTTTTGACTAATAATTCACCATTTATAGTCTTTTTACACTTCCTTTCTGACTTTTTAATTGATTCAACGATTTGGGTATATGATGAAGGTTGACTTTGATGACTTCCGTTTTTTGCGCATTGAACCAAAAGCTGTACATTTTGTTTCTGGTGTTGCTACAGCTTTGTTGCGATCAGGAGGTCTGTCTATTTAGAATTTGAAGTGCTAAACCAATCACGAATACAAATCATGTTAGATGTTGTTTTATCGCATTTCCTTTTCGTTTTCCACAGAGTTCACCCATGAGGAGTTCAGAGAAGCAAACGTGGATCAAATCTATCAGTTTTCTAAGCCTATATCGGTATGACCTCACTGTTAATGCCTTCACGTAATTCCTACATTTGGGCAAAGTGCATCAAAACTTAATGAAGTTTGACTTAGTTCCTATTCAAAGAATCTTTTTTCTCGGTCATTGTAACAAAGTTTCATAATTTTCTATTTCATGTAACAAAGTTCAAATATTTTCTGTTTCATGTGACAAAGTTTCAAAATTTTCTATTTCATGTAACAAATAAAATATTTCCTATTTTTTATCATATGATCTTGTAACATTTGATGACGTTGATGTCAATTCACTTCGTCGTAAACCTTTCTTGAACACATATCCACGTCATCAAATGTTACAAGATCATTAGGATAGCGGTCAAAATGGCTACGAAAAATTAAATTCTGAAACCGTTGCATTGAGGAAAAAAAATGTTTTGTTGCACAAAATAGGAACTAAACCAAACTTTTGTTAAGTTTCTTCCCCTGCAAGGTTTCTCCTTGTTTTCCTTCTCTCTATTTGTTCTCATCGATCAAACTTGTTATATATCACTGCAGTCTCACATGAATAAAGACCATTCAAACGATACAAAACTCATAGTTCAGCATTCAACATCAGTTCCGGTAATCCCTAATCTTGAGTTACTTTTATTCTACATGTTTTCTCATTTTTCACTAGAAATAAACTTCGATCCCTCGAGCTCAATGTTTCATGAAACTTTTGTTGTCTTCCACTGATTTACCCATTATAATTCACACAAGTATGGAATTTGAACTTAGCAACTTTGGGTTTATCAGAGTAAGTCCATTTAAGCAAGCCCATATAGGGGTTCGAGTTTAGGCAGCCGCAGTGTGAGAGTTACAATTTATTTGCGGATTAGGCTCCTTGTGGGCACCACGCTCTTAAGCCGGCCATTGTGTATTTGATTTACCTCTCATATGATGCAATTAGGGCGGGACAAATTGAATGCTTGCCGGTTATAAACCATTTTGCATAAACTCCTAAAAGATGGTGGGAGATGATAGAATGAATATAAGACCATCTCCAACAAATTCTTCAAATTTGAGAATCAAAATTCAAAATCTCCAAAAAGAAATTGCATTCAATTCTAACAGCTTCTCCATTTTAGAGATTACAACTTCATTATGTTATTAAAATATTTCGTACATTTAAGAAAAAGATTATTTCTCTCGGTTAAACATTTAATTTCAAGATTTCTTAATGTTGGAATATATAAGAAAATTATTTCTCTTTCATGGTAATCATTTTTGGGGAGTTACCTAATTTTCGAGAAATTCTCATTCTCTCTCCTACTTTCTCTATTTTGAGGAAAGTTTTGGAGAATTCGTTGGAGCAGAAAATTGCCTAAAGTCCCCATTGTCTCTGTTTTGGAGAATATGATGAAGATGCTCCAAGTATATAAGTGGGGTTGGTCAAGAAAATATGTTCTTTTCAAAATGTGATAGATATGTGATGCTTAATAGACCTGTTTACTTTACTTAAATTTATAGGTGGACTTTGCATACATGCTGGATGTTGATAGCCTTGGCTTCAATGTAAAGGTGATAGCCAATTTCTATGCTCTTTCACTCTTCTCTGTGGTTAATCACACCGCGCTCTTCTTCAGGTTGCAGCCCTCGTTTTCTTCTTTAGTTTCGTAATGCAACGTTAATTTTTCGCATTTTTGTGGTAGGCTGGTTATAAAGATAGCAAATTTAAGCTTCGGATTCCATTTCCTAGACCCGCAGTAGAAAGAAAGTAAGTCATCAAAAAGGTCTTATTTTTCGTACCATTTAACGTTCTCATTTTCCGGGGCTTGTTTTTATGATATAAAGATAATACGAGCCCGTGACAAATGAAAATGGTTATGTGTACTGTTCAACATGTTGATTTCTTGTTCGGTTAAGTTTCTTGTCTTTTTGTGTTCATTTCTCGACTTCTGTAGGGATGTGAAGACGCTCATAATTGAAATGCTTCAAGCTGCCAAGTCTCGAGTCGATTGATCCTGCAAACTAATACTGTGAGAACCTTCTTCATCCTCTTGTATTAACTATTGGGGCTCGTTTGGGTCGAGGGATTTAGTGGGATTTGGCATTGGATTCCATTTCAATCCCGCATTTGGTTTAAAGGAAAGCCCGGAATTGAAATCCCACAAACATGGGATTTAGAAATCCCATGGGGTAGTTGGTATTTCGCGGGATTTCATAGGATTTGTTTGTAATAATGTTCTAAAATATGTTAAAAACACTTGTTTTGTAATAATCAACTAATAAAAAGGTAGTTTAATTATTTTTATAATTATTTATAATTTGTTTTTAAAAATTATTTATAAAGAAAGGAGTTCAATTCCATTCCAAATCCTACAAACCACACACACTAAGGTGGCGTTTGTTTTTTAAGTGGTCTGAAGTCTTGTTTCACTTCTGATTAATGAGAGTTTGTGCTGAAGTGATGAAGTCTGAAATCTAAGGGGTTGTTTGTTTTAAAAAAAAACTTTTAATGGCTCTTAAGTCTGAATCGTTTAGACTTTTTTACGCACCACCTCTTATTAATCATAACTAAAATAAGACTTCATACTTTAGACCTCTTAAAAAACAAACGGCACCTAAATCAATAAGATTGTTAGTTGTTGTAACATTTGGAGGCGTCTTTAGAGAAATGAGAGAAGGTTTTAAGAAGTTAGGTCACCACTTCTTATTCCAGATGTATTTAAAAGTTAAGAGGTTCTGAAAACTGGGAAGAAAAAAAAACAGTATGAATGTAAAAAATGTCTGATTAATTCAGACTTAAGAGCTATATATTAAGAAGGGTTTTTTTAAAACAAACAACCTCTAAATATTCCAAATCTTTTCACACAATCTGTCAAACCAAATTGGCCCTTAAGATCTATAAGAATAGTGAACAAGACGTTTAGTGGTGAATCTAGATCAGAGTATGCATTATCATAACAGTTTTTAATTTTTCATATTTTTATACTAGAAAAACACTGCAAACACAATAGTTGTGACCATGATGATATTTATATGATCCATAATTTGCCAATATTATATGAACATTTCTTGGACTTTATTACATGGGAATTGTGTGATATTATTACATAGATGAAAGCTTTCACCATTTAGAAGTCAAATTTAGAAATAAAAATGGTTAAATATCATTTACCACAAGCTTTCTAACCAGTTTATAATCTGAAATCGACTTCATATTAAAGGGGTGCTTGATTAGTTGGGGGTAAATAGAAATAAAAATCATTAATGATGTCAGGTTTAATGCAATAGAATAATGGGTCACTACTTAGATATTGGGTGATGAAAAATCATTATTGGTCGGTGTCTATGTATTAACATGACCCCAAAATGATTGATAAATGTTTTTATCCCTTTTTTTGAAGCATATAATATTTATATATACCATATATACTCATACATCCTCCTCATTTTTGGTGGGTTTGAAACCTTAACCTTATAGAAGGTTGAGGTCTACTGATAATCAGATACTGCTGGCCAATGGTCCTTTAATAATGCTTGTTTGATGATGTTGCAGGATCATGGAAAGCATCAAGGACCTTTCACTTTGGATAATGTGTAAATAATGTGCAAGTATACAAGAAGATTGAAACCTTTTATAAGTTGAGTGGGTTTTATAAAAACATATTCCTATTCTTTGAGATAAGGGTAAGATCTTTGCACATTTTAACCTTGCTAAATTTTAATTCATGCAAGATTTATTGGGGTTATCAAAGGGCATTTGGCCTAGCGGTATCGGAGCCTTTGGCTTCCTAAGAGGTCAGGGGTTCAAACCTCATTAAAGGTGATGAGGGTGTGTGAGTTTATTTGTTGCATTTATCGTATATAAATATTATATACTTCAAAAAAAAAAGATTTATTGGGTTCGTTTGATTTGGTTTGTTTTTTTTATTATACAAACATATTTATAAAAAAGAGAACGTTTATTTCGTTTTGTAGAGTGTCCACATTCCATAGACCAAGCATGTTTAGGCATGGAAATGGGGCAGGGACCTCAATCCCCGTCCCCAATCCCTCATCTTCATCCCCGTCCCCATCCCGTCCCTGCTGGGGAATATGATAACATCCCCATTCTCATCCCCAACGGGGAAACGGAGATTTTCTTTTCCGTTTATGTAAGTTATTTAAATCAAATATATAAGACACCGCATATGTTGAAATATCACATATTTCCAATAAACCTAAAATCGAAAGAAATTTAATTTAGTATAAAAAAATCACAACATCATATAATAATTAATAACTTAAAACCAAAAGAAATTCAACCGAATTCGGGAAAAAAAAAAACTTAACTTCACACGTACCAAAAGATATCGAGTAATATTCAAAACCATATCGAGTAATTGTATTTTGATTGACATCCAAAATACATACTAACATCCAAAAAATAACAATTTTATATTATAAACCTAGTTAGGAAATAAGAAATTATGAATTACCGATTTAATTTAAATAAATAATATATATTAAATATTAATTAAAATATATAACGGGGATGGGGCGGGGTGGGGAGTGCGATACCCGTCCCCATCCCCGATCGGGACGGGTGGACCGGGTTCCCCGACGGGTTAAGGCCCATTTTCATGTCTTAAGTATGTTGTCCCCATTTCTTGGAAAATGGCTAAATGTATTTGTGCGACTCAAAATAAATATACAACTAAACCTTAAACCCTAAAATATAAACATGGTACATCGTACTCACTCTATACAATGTCGATGTTTTTAGTTGTTACCTCTATAGTTCATTTACTATAAATTTGTCTTCGCGTGATCACTTTTATTATAAAACTGAATTGTGTCGCTAACGTCGTCCAACTGCAATTTGGTAGGTGTATTATATGCCCCTTCCATGTTCCTAATTCTAATAGGAGCAACATGGTGAAAACCCCATCTCCCTATACGCCTTTAAAACAAAGAATATTAAATTGTGGATTTGGTCTCCATGTATCACTCATCATTTTATGATCTTTCGACTGGGAACTGCTTACCGCGGGGTCACTGAATGAAGTCCTCCGTTTCTGGCGAGGAATAGCATTCACCGAGTACATAAGGTTAGTTAGTAGAACCCATCTATCATCTATCTTAATTTTTTCCATCTAATATTCATTGTCAAAGTAAAAGAAAAACTATTTTGTTAAAGTGCAAAAAAAATTATTTGCATTTAAAAATAACAATTGTTTGAAACCAACATTACATCCCAAAAAAGACAACTCATCAAAATAACAATTGTTTGAAATTCCTTTTTGTTGTCTTTTATTTATCATTTATATTAGGTAGTTAAATCATTCTTAAAAAATAATTTAGTTAATCCATGATTATGTAATTTTAATATGATAAAGTTATAAAATGAAAAATGAAATCATAAGGAATATAAAATGAAATCATAAGGAATTTAGTTAATCCATGATTATGATATTTAATAATAGAGTGAATTGTGGATTTGGTCCTCGTGCTTTGTTACTTTCTTTGACTACGGTCCCTATAGTATGTTTATTGTGAATTTGGTCCCTGCGGTATTCAATTTATCTTGGTCATGGTTCATCTGATTAACGCATCCGTTAACTCCATTAAATTAGGGATCATTTTAGTCATTTTGCCTAATTTATGTCTTATTATGATAAGAAAAATAAAAAATATATTTTTAACACACATATATATCAAAATAAATAAAATAAGATTTTATTGTATGACTTGATTCTTTAAATTTTAAAAAAAAATTATATTAAATATGATTTTATTTTATTATTTTATTATAATGGTGGAAAAAATATGGTTTTATTGTTTTAATATAATTAAAATTTTAATTTAAACAAACTACATCATAAAATTATATCTTATTTTATTTAGAACGAATAAAATAAGATATGTTTTTATGATTTGATTTATTAAATTAAAACTTTAATTATGTTAAAAGCGATATAATTTTATTGTTTTTTTACTATCATCACAACAAACAAGCTTATTATCGATATTTTGACACCAAAATCATTGAAAACCTGACAAACAAGCTTATTTGTTCCAATTTTCATATTGTTTTTCAGTCAAAAATTAAAAATCAACTGTTTAGATTTTAACGAAATAAAATATTTAAGTTACGAATATTTTAACGGTTTGTTTTTGAGTTAAAATATTCGTAACTTAAATATTTTATTTCGTTAAAATCTAAACGGTTTGTTTTGAGTTTTTTTTTATTGAAAAACAATATGAAAATTGGAACCTCTAATTTTAAGATGATAAAATTAGAGTTCATTTCTCAATGGTTTTCAATGATTTTTGTGTCAAAATATCGATAATAAGTTTGTTTGTTGCAATGATAATAAAAAACAATAAAATTGTATCGCCTTTAACATAATTAAAGTTTTTAATTTAATAAATCAAATCATAAAAAATATCTTATTTTATTCGCTCTAAATAAAATAAGATATAATTTTACGATCTACTTTGTTTAAATTACAAATTAATTATTAAAACAATAAAACCATAACTTTTTCCATCATTACATAAAATAATAAAATAAAATCATATTTAATATAATTAATTTTTTTTAAATTTAAAGAATGAAGTCATACAATAACATTCTATTTTATTTATTTTGATATATATATATATATATATATATATATGTGTGTGTGTGTGTGTGTGTGTGTGTTTTTAGGGGTTTTCATCGGTTGACATCCAATGGATGTGTAGGGGTTGGGCGGGTTGGAGCGTTTTTACAACCCAACCCAATTATGACGGTTTGGAAAATCTCAACCCAACCCAACTCAACCCATTCAAAAATATAACCCAACCCAACCCTTGCGGGTTATGGCGGGTTGGGTTGGGTTGGGTTGGCGGGTTAGTAATATACATAAATTTGCCGATTGAAATACGATAAATAATACTAAAATTATTCTCAACAAAGTTATTAGTTATTACAATTAGGGCTTGTTCGTGTTCGTTCGTTTAACTTAACTGAACAAACGAACGAACACGAACGGTAAACGAATAAATTTTTTTAGACCAAAGGGCCTTTGGCCTAACGATAAAAGAGACTTTGACTTCCTAGGAGGTTAGAGGTTCGAACCTCACCAAAGGTAAGGAGAGTGTGTGAGTTTTTTTTGTTGCATTTTGCCGTATATAAATATTATATACTTAAAAAAAATGCTTTTTTTGTGTTAATGTTCATTCATTAAGAAAATTTGTTTGTTCATGTTCGTTTATGTTCGTTCGTTAAGATGCTAAACGAACATAAACGAACGAACATAAATGGACTTAAACAGACATAAACAAACGAACACAAATATACTTAAACAAACATGAACGAACGAACATAAATAAATTTAAATGAACATAAACGAACGAACATAAATGAACAAAAAACAACCACCATTACTCATCATTCCGTTCCTAAAAGCTAACATAACAAAATGAAAAACTGTGTAAACTTATGAGCGATAAAAAAAGAATTCTAAAAATTCAATTTACTTAATGATTTTACATATTAATGTCACAATATAAAAATATATTTATATAATAAACAAACGTAAATGAACATAAACAAGCGTAAACAAACATAAACGAATGCAAACAAACGAACATTAACGAACATAAATGAACGAACGAGACAATTGTTCATGTTAGTTCATTTAACTAAACAAACAAAAAAATGTGTTCATGTTCGTTTCTTTATTAAATGAACGAACATAAACGAACTTCCCACCAAACGGTTCACGAACGGTTCATTGAACGTTCGGTTCGTTTACAGCTCTAATTACAATCATCCAATTATAAATTATAATCCATAAGTCTTAAAGTTAATTTGGGTTGTGAATAAATTGCATATATATATATATATATATATATATATATATATATAATTTTATAAAAAAATAGCGGCGGGTTGGCGGTTTGGGTTGGGTTGGGTTGGGTTTTCATAACCCAATTTCAACCCTTCTAATTAGCGGTTTGCGATTTTGTGGGTTGGGTTTAATTGGGTTGGGAGCGTCGGGTTTCGTGGGTTGACGGTTTTATGTACACCCCTAGATGTGAGGGGAACCGAACCGATCCAATCATCCATTGGATGTTGGATTTTCCCAACCGAACTGATCCAATCATCCATTGGATGTTGGATTTTTCCAATCCAATGGATGATTGGATTGGTTCGGTTCCATCCATTGGATGTTCTTATTGGATATCCATTGGATCAGATTGGATATCCATTGGATATACATTGGATCGGATTGGATCCATCCGACATCCAGTGGATGATCAAATAGGATCTGTTGGTCCCAAGTAAGCAAAACAAGTATTGTAGAAGGGAGGTTGAATACAATACACAAAATTTTACTTAATTTTTAATTCTTTATTGATATAAATATCAAGAATTACACATAGAAAACTTTTAAGATTGTTGCGGAAAAGAACAGATAAATCTATTCTAACAATCTTTCACTTAGAAACTATAAAACTAAACACAACTTGAAAATACAAATATCAAAGCTATGAAGTTCTTGAGAGAGAGAGATTGCCAACTTAGAAATCTCTTCAAAAAGGGTTAGCTTGGAAGGAGACGTTCTTCACCCTTAAATACCATCATGTGTAATAATGCAAAGGATACTTGTCATCTTGGTATTGGATACCAAATATCTTCTTGCAAAAACAATAAGATCTTGATGTGACTTGTCATAAAGCAAAGTAGACTTTTGTACCTTGATAAGACAACACCTCAATAAAGTATATTTGGTACATGTCCTTTTTCTGATCTTTTGGAGAAAGTCTCCATTATTTCAGAACTTGGGTGAATATTTTCTAAGAGAAGGAAGCTTCCATTCCCATTGTTAGAAGAACATTGTGAATGATGAAGTATGTCAAATCGAGAGGGTTTGACATAAAGGGGTGTTGCCGACACAGAGAGGATCGACAAGTGTAACAGTCGGGCTTAAAGTGATGAATTAGAAGTTTGGGAAAATAGTAGAAGGGATCCAATGTAAAAGGGTCTAGAATAAAAAAAGGGATTAATAGGGATTTAACCTTGGTGACCTATTCTTTGGTGGGTGGCGGCTGAAAATTTTAGGAGAGCAAAGGGTGAAGACTTTTGGGAAGAAAAGAAAACAAGGAGAATGCTGCCATTGATTTCTTCCTGCATCATCTCCTTTCCAAGGTAAGTTCCAATTCCATTATTCTTATTGTTGGTAAGGTTTTAGTATTTATTTCCAAATCTGTAAAAAAAGGGAGTTTGAATTTTAAAGTTTGTCCTGAATCAGAAATCCCTGGGATGAGTATGAAGTCTGAGTTAATGGAACTTGTGTAGAAATAAAAATGATTATGGGATTGTTAATAAGAAAGAGTTGTTGCATATGTTTTTAGAGTATTGGTTAGTCTACTGTGAAATTTTTGGGTATTCTTTGATCTGTGTAAATGTTTCGGGACCTCTGGGGTTTTCGTTCGAGATCCCGGTCGAGACCCATTTTTGGTACCGGTCTTAGGAAATGGCACCGGTCGAAAATTTCAAATACCGGTCAAAGATTTTAATTTGGACTCCGGTCGTGGAAATACAGCAGGTCCGGTCGAAGGGTGGCAGACACCGGTCGTATTTCCCAAACCCCGGTCAAGGGAGCTGCAGTTTCCGGTCGTTAAGCAGGCTCCGATCGCTGAGATTAATTCTTAGCCCGGGTTGGTTCTGTGGGCTGAGGCCCAAATTTGAGTAAAGTGGGCATAAGTTAATTAATTTAACTAGGTTGGGTAGTTATTTAATCTATTGTTGGGCTTCAATTTTCGGAATGATCCAGTTCCATTATAGTATAATTGAGTGTTTCAAGTCTCGACGAATTGAAGGTTAGGGAGTCGGGTTCTATTAATTAGTAGTAGACTGTTGAGATTTTGGGTTTAGGACCAATTTCTCCAAGTTATCGATTATCGAGAATTCATCAGGAAATGCTTTGTTTTATAGGTTACGGTTCGGATTTAAAAGGGTAGACGTAGAGCTTAAAGCAAAAAGGGCGACATGTGAGTTTTTCTAAACTAAATCTTTTGATAATGAAAGCATGTGAAGTTTATTTCAAACTTTGTTTTATTTATGATGACATGATTTTATTAAATCGTTCAAGTATGTTATAAATTGTTGTTGTTAAATGTATGCATACATTATTTGTGGGTTACGTGACCTAAGTCGGGGAGTGTGGCCCGTTTATGTCGTTGGGGGCCTGTCCCAACATTAAGGCAGCGCGAGGTAGACACATCGTCTTTGACGGTCGTGTGGTCCGTAACGTGTTTTATTTATGTGAAGGTATTAATTGTGGTTTTAAATTCTGGAAGGTATTTTGTTGCTTATCTGTTAGAGGGAACTCACTAGACCATCGGTCTAACCCTCGCTCTTTTTAAACTAAAAATCTTTTCAGGAAAGTGTGATTTAGGAAGATCTGAAAGGAGCAAAGAGAAGATGTAGCGGGAAGAGTTAGAAGATCGTTCCCTTAGTTATCGTCATTTTATCTCAGTTGTGTAGGTTGTTTCGAAGTCTGTTAATTTTAAAATTTTAAGCTGGGAGTCGTTGCGGTGTGAATTTTATTCTATTATTAGGAATTTATTTTTACCGTATTGTTATTTCTGGTTGGGTTGTTACAGTTGGTATCAGAGCCATAGTTTAAGGGATTTAGGCGACCGGATGGGCCTAAACTTAAACTGTGGAGTAGAGGGACACAACTGAGATTTAGGAGGTCTTTAAGAAAGACCTTGAGCTTTGTGAGGTGTGATAACAATAGTGAGTACTCTCATGTAAGGTAAATTCAGAATCACATCTGGCCAATGCAATTATGAATTTACAGGTGCATGGGCATATTCAATTGCTATTGTTGAGTGTAGTTCGGGGTAGAGAGTTCTATACATAGATTGATAGTGTTAGTCTAGGGTGTGGTGGAAGCTCGTTTTTGGTGGTAAGATTAATACAATTAGGATGAGTATCGTGCGAGATGTAGATATTTCGTGAAGAAAAGACCTCCTGAGTCCAGAAGGAAGAGAATGATGATGATGAGAGATGAGCTTTTCGCTCCAAGGGAGTCTTCGGTTTGGTAAAATGGTATGTCGATTAGTAAGAAGCAGGGCAATGTTAATCCACAAACCGAAAGATAGAGTTGAGGTTTCTAAAGCTGTAGTTAGTTGAATGGTGGTTGAGAGACGATCTCAGTATTGATTGATAATAGGTAGTGAGGATCAGATGGAAATGAACTGTTGTTGATGGGGTTGTTTGGGGCCAGAGTGGGGACGCTTGATTTACGAATCAATAGTCACGGTGGTGACTAGTTGTTGGGCTTTCAAAGTGGTAAGAAGTCGATGGTGTCGAAGGTTATGGCACAGGAGGGGACCCCGACTGGTTGGTCGGAAGCAAGGAGTTTAGGATAAGTTATAGTGAATATAATCAGTTGACCTTGTTAGAGTAAATAGCCTTCAGTGTCATTGAGTCCCATGCATTGTGTTTCGAACAATTTGATGAAGCCTTTTCAAGTCATTCATATCAGATATTTTTGGTGTGTGGGTGCCTTACGAGGTGTTTAATTTGAAAATGTATCGACGTGTGCAAACGTGTGTCGGTATTGAATATACCAGTTTACTGTGTTGAATGATAAAATTTAAATTTTTGGTGTGGGAGAATTATTTTATATCTCTTTGAATATGAGTTAACTTTGTTATGAAAAATCCAAAACAACATTTGACCGCATGATTTTATAAGTGAGTTTGGTTCAGGCATGTGTTGTCATATCAATGAGGGTGAGAGTCGTTTGGCACGCTCAGTGTAAGCAACTTTGTAGTATTTTATAAATCGTGTGGGTAAAGTGTATCGGAAATAATTTCAATTATGCCAACACCGATTTTGGAGTGTGATGAAGAGAAGTTTGTTGAAAAAAATAATAATAATAATAATAATAAAATAATAATTTTTTTTTTGCGGTTGAACGATCCTTGAAACCGTTGTGCATGGTTAGTCAGTATTGTGTAATGTACACTCGAGGTTGTTTCATAACGTGGTCCATTCTAAATTTTCAAAGGTGTCAAGGGAGTAATTTTTGGTGTGTCATGCATGAAGGCTATGAACTCTCTAGGTCGTGGGGAAGGGTTGCAATTAAGAATGATGAAAGTTTTGAGAATGGAAGTGTGTCGCTCGATCAGAGGGTAGTAAATATTAGAATTTGGTATTTTTCCAAGTAAAGGTGGTGAATAGCGGAGGTGATTAATGGAGGCATTAATCTATGACGTTAAGGATGAGTGTACTATAATGGCTTATCGGTTATTCCGTGACTTGGATTATGGGTAACAGCAAATGGTGGTGTCTGGAGCGGAAATTGAAGTCATAAAGATATTTTTGGCAATTAGCTGCTACAGTGAGATATGTAGGTATCATTGGGGATCTTTGCTGGTTGGAGGCATAGTGGAAGTATCTCAATGTCGACTATTGCTGTGGAAGTCAGAAACCATTTTTGTGGTTAATAGCGGGACGTTGAAAATGAAGTAGTGGCTATGGATAGTTCTGAGGAGTCATGCGACGAAGCGAAGAGTTATTCAGAAAAGGTGTGTACCTAATGTGATGTCGGACAACCTTGTGTGAATCTTACCAAAATGGAAGATCGCTAGTTGGTCAGGCGATTCTTTATTGATGAGGTTTTGTCGGTTATGTGGTAGTGAAGTTTATATAAAGCACGACTGGGAGGGGTTGCGCTTGGAGCAATTAAGTCTTCAAGGTAGTATGCTTAATCTTTCAGGCTACTGGGGCTTGATTCCAGCAGGTCGCAATAAGCCGACAAAGAGCGATATCTTGTTGAAGGGTTAAGGATCATAGTTTTGTGATTTATCCAGATTCAAGAGAGGCAAGGTCGTGAAATGCCTTGAAGTCCGATTTCAGTATTATGACCAGTGAGAAGAGAACGGTATCCGTAGGGGTGCCAAGTGGTCGTAGAGACTAGCAGTTGTTCAGGGATGAAGTAGTAGAATGATGGTTGTAACCATGGGTTAGTTATGTCTTTATGACATATTTGGGGGTGCAAATCATTAAAGGAGTAAGGAGCTTCCTTGAGGATATGTATAAGGCTGGCGTTATTGTTATAGGATGAGCATCCTCATATGAAGATTGTTGGAGAGTGAGTTGTAAGTGGTAAGTATGTGTTTGGGATGTGCGAATGTTTGGTTAGTATTGAGGTATTGCTAAGTTGAGAATAATTTTCAAATGAGGGTGGGCGGTTACCAAAGAGAGGAACTGTGTGTTATGGTTTTCGGCAAACTCTGGGACGAGATCATCTTATATCCCTAGAATGATTGTTGAAAGTGTCGAACTGCGTATTTCAGGGGGGGTTGTGTAGTAGACAGGAACCCGTGGGCATGTAGAAGTATTTTTTAGGGTGAAAGGGTTCTAGCAGATTGGGTAATCCTGTTTGGAGAGCGTGAACTGTGCGGAGTTTTCGAGTAGTGGGTAATGCTTTGGAAGAGTTAGGTTGATTACCTCGCGTAAGAATTGTGGAAAATCGGTTGACCAAATAAAGTAATGTAAATGGGTTTGAACGTTTGGGAATTATCGAGGAATGGAGGAAACAATGTTGGGTGAACGGTTTCTTGCGGCGAGAAGAAAGTGAAGATATCATGTCGGAAAGGTGGGAAATCTAGGAGTAAGAGGTTTGTCAAGTGACACAAAATGTGGAGGTATGTTTTAGATGTTGCTGTTAGCAAGTTTAGAAATCCCTAGCGTGGGTATGAGAAAGAGAATATAGCGTTCGGTGCGGCGTGAGTGTGATTAATCAAAATTGCGCGGCTAGCCAAAAGTTCACACCATTAATCAATGAACCAGTCTTTAGAAGCGGGCATGAAGTGGTTGGATCTAGTGCTCAGAGAGAAGGACCAAGATGTCAGACTTAGGGTTGCGTGGAAGAGATTCCGAATGAGTCGAGCGTTCAGTTTTAAGCGATTGGGAATAATTGTGTGAGCATGGTCACTCCGTGTTGAGCGAGCAAAGAATGGTTTCAGCACAGATGGTCGGATGGATTGTGGAAGTTTCCTTCCGTTAAATAAGAAGTTGGAGAGGAAAAGTTGGGAATGGTGTATGTATAGCGTGTATGATTTGAGTAATGCTGGTGAGTTGTGATCTTTGTGGTTCGGGGAAGAAAGTACTTTTGCGACGGATGTTTACCATATTAAGAGAGATTACTTTGTAATGTCAGGTTGTCGGATGAAGAAATTCATAATTACGAGCCTCTCGTGAGGTCTAAGGTTGACTAAATGATATGTCAGTAAATTGGGTGGTTGTCTCTAGCCAGTGAGGCATGTTGTCCTGATGTTGACTCCGATAAAAGCTTTGCTTTAAGAAGTTATGATTAAATGAAGGGTGAATTCGATGGCCACGTATGCCTATGTAGTTGATCAAAATGGCTTGGACAATTGAGTGGAACTAAGTAGGAAATATGAGCTATGAATCCCAAGTGGTGACAAGATAAAGTTACCAGCCTCGTCTTGAAGGGGGTGATCTGATTCGGAAAGGAGAATAAGTTAAGACCGAGGTATGTTGGATCATTTTCTATCATGGAGCGCGTTGGGGAGGTAGCGTATGTACTAGATTTACCCATGGAGCTGCAAGGTGTTCACCCTACCTTTCATGGGTCTAATATGAAGAAGTGCTTAGTGGAAGTGGATGTGGTGGTACCATTGGGCAACATTTGGTTAGATGAAGAGCTATGCTTTGTTGAAGAATCGGTGGCCATCTTAGTCGTAAAGTGAAGGAAAGTGAGGTACAAAGAAATCCTCTGGTGAAAATTCAGTGGCATTTCCTCAAAGGTCAAGAGGCGACTTGGGAGCTGGAGTCGGTCATGAGGACCCAATAACCCTGTTTGTTCAGCGAAGGAATTCCGGGGACGGAATTATTTTGAGAGAGGGATATTGTAACAGTCGGGCTTAAAGTGATGAATTAGAAGTTTGGGAAAATAGTAGAAGGGATCCAATGTAAAAGGGTCTAGAATAAAAAAAGGGATTAATAGGGATTTAACCTTGGTGACCTATTCTTTGGTGGGTGGCGGCTGAAAATTTTAGGAGAGCAAAGGGTGAAGACTTTTGGGAAGAAAAGAAAACAAGGAGAATGCTGCCATTGATTTCTTCCTGCATCATCTCCTTTCCAAGGTAAGTTCCAATTCCATTATTCTTATTGTTGGTAAGGGTTTAGTATTTATTTCCAAATCTGTAAAAAAAGGGAGTTTGAATTTTAAAGTTTGTCCTGAATCAGAAATCCCTGGGATGAGTATGAAGTCTGAGTTAATGGAACTTGTGTAGAAATAAAAATGATTATGGGATTGTTAATAAGAAAGAGTTGTTGCATATGTTTTTAGAGTATTGGTTAGTCTACTGTGAAATTTTTGGGTATTCTTTGATCTGTGTAAATGTTTCGGGACCTCTGGGGTTTTCGTTCGAGATCCCGGTCGAGACCCATTTTTGGTACCGGTATTAGGAAATGGCACCGGTCGAAAATTTCAAATACCGGTCAAAGATTTTAATTTGGACTCCGGTCGTGGAAATACAGCAGGTCCGGTCGAAGGGTGGCAGACACCGGTCGTATTTCCCAAACCCCGGTCAAGGGAGCTGCAGTTTCCGGTCGTTAAGCAGGCTCCGGTCGCTGAGATTAATTCTTATCCCGGGTTGGTTCTGTGGGCTGAGGCCCAAATTTGAGTAAAGTGGGCATAAGTTAATTAATTTAACTAGGCTGGGTAGTTATTTAATCTATTGTTGGGCTTCAATTTTCGGAATGGTCCAGTTCCATTATAGTATAATTGAGTGTTTCAAGTCTCGACGAATTGAAGGTTAGGGAGTCGGGTTCTATTAATTAGTAGTAGACCGTTGAGATTTTGGGTTTAGGACCAATTTCTCCAAGTTATCGATTATCGAGAATTCATCAGGAAATGCTTTGTTTTATAGGTTACGGTTCGGATTTAAAAGGGTAGACGTAGAGCTTAAAGCAAAAAGGGCGACATGTGAGTTTTTCTAAACTAAATCTTTTGATAATGAAAGCATGTGAAGTTTATTTCAAACGTTGTTTTATTTATGATGGCATGATTTTATTAAATCGTTCAAGTATGTTATAAATTGTTGTTGTTAAATGTATGCATACATTATTTGTGGGTTACGTGACCTAAGTCGGGGAGTGTGGCCCGCCTACTCGTGTCGGGGAGTGTGACCCGTTTATGTCGTTGGGGGCGTGTCCCAACATTAAGGCAGCGCGAGGTAGACACATCGTCTTTGACGGTCGTGTGGTCCGTAACGTGTTTTATTTATGTGAAGGTATTAATTGTGGTTTTAAATTCTGGAAAGTATTTTGTTGCTTATCTGTTAGAGGGAACTCACTAGACCATCGGTCTAACCCTCGCTCTTTTTAAACTAAAAATCTTTTCAGGAAAGTGTGATTTAGGAAGATCTGAAAGGAGCAAAGAGAAGATGTAGCGGGAAGAGTTAGAAGATCGTTCCCTTAGTTATCGTTATTTTATCTCAGTTGTGTAGGTTGTTTCGAAGTCTGTTAATTTTAAAATTTTAAGCTGGGAGCCGTTGCGGTGTGAATTTTATTCTATTATTAGGAATTTATTTTTACCGTATTTTTATTTCTGGTTGGGTTGTTACAACAAGAGAGAGATTTGCCGAAAGGTGGCAAGGGGTATGCCGAACATGAGAGGATTCGGCACAGGGGTAAGCTGCCGAAGAGGGTTCGGCTGATAAGACTTAGTTCCTTGAAGTTCACCTCAATCCGCAAAGTAGACTTCTTTCATGTTGATTTCAGTAGGTCTTCGACTCACTGATATTTTCATGCGTAACTAAGCTATGACAAAGAACCATACTAATTCTAAGATGTACAATCATTTACAGAAGAGTAAACACAAACTAAAGGAGAGGTCATCTTCAAATCTTAGATGACCCAACAATCTCCCCCTATTTGATGATGACATCTCATACTTAGAAATAAAGAGATAAAACATGAATAATGCATTTTGACCCTTATTCATACTTTTTTGGGTTCTTTTTCACATAGACCTTTCTTTTTGTATTTTTTTTAAGTATAAAAGACATTTACAAAAGAATAAAAGAATGAGTATAGCTATACAAACGAATAAATAAATACAAAGAATAAAGAATGAGAAGAAAAAAAATATATACATATATTCAAAAGACAATATCGGGAATTGTTTGAACTTGAGTGGGTGGTTGCTCCCCCTCAACTCATACTCCCCCTCAACTAATGTCTGGTGGCTTCGATCACACAATCAATCGAAAATTAAGTTTCAACAGAGTTTAAGCTTGAGTGATCAGTTGCTCCCCCTTAACTCATACTCCCCTTCAACTAATTCTCGGTGTAAGAAATTATGAAGTCAGAAAGTTTTCGGGATCCTCCGAACCTGCTCCAGGAAAAGCAAATTCATCCTTGGATCGTGCAGAAACATCGGGACTGAAATCCCGGGTGATAGGTTGTGAAGTAGAGAAGAGGCACCTTGGATTGGGGAGGAGTCCAAGTCATCCTTATCAACCAAAGAAAAGGTTGATGAGGGAATAATAGGGGTCCCTGATTTTACAATTGTATGCTTTTGAGAGGATACAAATGAGGTGGCTTTAGGTTTAACAGAGTTTCCGGGCCCAGATGGGAAAATTTCAACACCTACCGATTGTGGAGAATCGGTGGATGGAGTAAGTGGCTTGGCCCTTGAAACCTTCCTCGGCCTCTTGAGAGGAGAGGGAGGGAAGAAAAGTGCCTCCGCTTTTGAGAGTGGTGGGAGACGAGGGCAGCTACCGAAGACTTTTTCGGTGGCATAGTCTCAGAAGAGGTTGCGGAGGTATCGATGACTTTTGATTTCTTCTTTTTGGCCACCGATTTCACTTAGGTAAGGGAATCAGGGGTCACTGAAGTGAGTGATACGGAGAGAGCCACCGATTTGGAGAATGATGGTTCCTCAGTATCTCTTTACTTCAGATTAGGAGAATGAAAGAAATCATACCTGGGGCTGAGAACTCGATTGGTGGAGAGAGAAACATTGATCAAAGTGGTCTTCATGACTTTCTAAATGTTGGTAGGATAGTCATCACCAAATCAATTAGTGACCCAATAATTTATCTCCCCCTATTTGATGATGACACCAACACATAGAAAAAAATAGTACTGATACTTAGGAAAAAATAGTACTGACACTCAGAAAAAAATAGTACTGATACGTAGGAAAAAATAGTACTGACACTCAGAAAAGGGAGAAGAACTAGAACGCATAAATGCAGTGGCCCATTTTTTTGAAGGGCTCTTTTCCGTTTTTTTTTTGAAAGGCAAAGAAAAACGAGAATAAAGACTCAGAGAACAAAAAAAATTGGGAAGAAAAAGAAAAGGAATAAAGAATTGGGAAGAAATGGAAGAAACTTTGGGTAGACATTTCGGATAGAAATTGGGGTGAAATGTTGGGGATTTATAGTGGGAGGGATAAGGGAATTTGAAAAGGTAGAAGTGAGGGGCGCTGAAGTCATGCGGGTAGTGGGAAATAATGGAGGAAAAGAATATTAAGGATATAAGAGGTGACTAACAGAGTATGTGAGAAAGGGTTCGACTAGTGAAATGAGGGATGAGTTAGTGGACTTTAAATGGCAACAAAGAGTCACTCATTATCACATAGTTCCAAAATTTTCAAATAAATGAAACATATAGGATTGAAGAAAAAGAAGTCATCATAAATTCGGATAGAAATTATGAGAGAATATCAGGGAGAAAATTGGAGAAGAAAATTTGGGAAGAAATTTCCGATAGAAAAAAATTTCGGCTAAAGATAAATTTCGAAAATTTCGGCAAAGAAATTTCGAGGAGAATTTTCGGTAAGAAATTTCGGGGAGAAACTTCAGCGAGAAAATTTCGGTAGGAAATTGGGAGAAAAGAAAAAAAACACACGGAGTCGGCAAGTAAAAAAAACATGTGATTTTTTTTTACAAACTTAAACTATCGAATGAAGAAGGAAAAAAATATTTAATTTTTTTTTAACATCGGTTCGGCAGGTTAAAAAAATCTTACCAAATCAGCAGCTACAATTTTTTTTTTAATTTCCAAAAACGAAGCCACCGATTCGAAAATTATTATTATTATTATTATATCTTTTTACAAACTTAAACTTACCGAAAAAAATATTTAATAATTTTTTTTTTAAACAAATCGGCAAGTCCATCAAAAAAATGTTTGATTGATTTTTTTTATAATACAAAAACCCATTCGGTTAGTAAAGAAAAAAAATTGGATATATATATATATATATATATATATATATATATATATATATTTTAAAGTTATTCGGCAAGTCCAAGATTGTTAAAAAAGTTTTGAAAAATCTGGACCTCCCTTTTTTTTTTAAACAGAAACTTAACATACCTAAGAATCCTACAAGGAAGTTGAATCGTGCCTCATCCAGTGGTTTTGTAAAGAGATCTGCAAGTTGAAGATCTGTAGGAATAAAGTGAAGTTCAATATCACCTTTAGAGATATGATCTCTTATGAAGTGATGCCGAATATCAATGTGTTTAGATCTGGAATGCAGCACTGGATTGTTGGCAATGGCTATGACACTAGAGTTGTCACATAGAATCAGTACATGAGAATAAACTTTGTCATAATCTTGTAGTTGGTTCTTCATCCACAAGATTTGAGCACAACAACTTCCAGCTGCAACATATTTGGCTTCGACAGTGGAGGTGGATACCGAATTTTGCTTCTTACTGGACCAACTGACTAAGTTTCCACCTAGTAATTGACAGCTGCGAGTTGTACTTTTTCTGTCAACCTTAGACCCTGCAAAGTCAGAATCTGAATAGCCAATTAGATCAAAACCTGAGTCCTTGGGATACCAAAGACCCAGATTCATGGTACCTTTTAGGTACCGAAAAATACGTTTCACAACTGCCAAGTGAGATTCCTTGGGATTGGCTTGATAACGTGCACACAGACACGTAGCATACATGATGTCAGGTCTACTAGCAGTAAGATAAAGAAGAGACCCTATCATTCCTCTATAATTCGTGATATCCACCGACTTCCCGGTAGAATCTGCATGAATCTTTAGAGGCGGTGCTATTGGAGTTTTCATGGAAGAACAATTTTCAAAACCAAACTTTTTCAAAAGATCACGAATATATTTATTCTGACAAATGAAAATTCCTTCAGAGGATTATTTAATTTGAAGACCAAGAAAGAAAGTAAGTTCACCCATCATGCTCATCTCATATTTACTTTTCATGATAGAGACAAACTCCCGACAGAGAGATTCATCGGTGGCACCAAAGATGATAGATTTGAGTAAGAATGATATTACTTGTTGTCTTCTTGAGGGAAAAGGTGTTGTCGATTTTACCTCTGGTGTATCGGTTGGAGAGAAGAAAGTCAGACAAGGTGTCATACCAAGCACGATGAGCTTGTTTCAGACCATAGAGAGCCTTGTCAAGTCTGAACACATGGTAAGGATGAGCTGGATCTTCAAACCAGGCGGTTGTTTCACATAGACTTCTTCAGCAAGTTCTCCATTGAGAAATGCACTCTTAACATCCATTTGAAAGACCCAGAAGTTTTTGTGAGCAACATGAGCAAGAAAGATTCTTATTGCTTCAAGTCTAGCAACAGGAGCAAATGTTACATCATAATCGATATCTTCCTCCTGCCTATATCCTTGAGCAACAAGTCTGGCTTTATTCCGGATAACAGTAACAACTTCATCCATCTTATTTCGGAAAACCCACTTAGTACCGATAATGGTCTTACCGAAAGGTTGAGGCAAAAGTCTCCAGACTTTGTTTCTTTCGAATTGATACAACTCTTCTTGCATGGCAGTGACCCAACAAGAATATGCTTAGAGCTTCCTTAATTTTCTTGGGCTCAATAACGGAGAGAAAATTCACATAGAGACAAATATTTCCAATACCTTTTCTAGTTTGGACACCTGCTTGTTGATCACCTATAATTTGATTAATTGGATGATCTTTGGTCCATTTCAGAGATGGGGGAAGAGGTGCAGGAAATGTGTTTGGAAAGTATGAAGGTGAAGGATCGGTAGGTATAGGATGATTATGAGGAAGAGGAGAAGTATGAAAGGTGGGTTCGGTAGGAGCTATGGATTCGGTAGGAGTTGTGGGTTCGACAGTTGGTAAGGGTTCTGTTGAACCATGATGGAGGGAAGTAGAGGGTACCGAGAATGGAACATATGGAAGTCCTGAAGACAGAAGATTTGGAGAATCTTCTCCAACACACAAAATGATCCATTCATGAAGCTTAGTATCATCACAAGATAAGGAAGATGTATTGTGATCATCGAACTTCACATGTATTGATTCATCAATACATTTTCTCCTTAGATTGTATACTCTGTAGGCTTTAGAAGTGAAAGAATAACCCACAAATATACCTTCAATAGCCTTGGGATCAAACTTCCCAAGATGCTCTCGATCATTCAAGATAAAACACATACAACCGAAAACATGAAGAAAACCAATGTTTGGTTTTCGGCCATAGAAGACTTCATAGGAAGTCTTGTTGTGTCTTTTCACAATAATAGACCGATTTTGAGTGAAACAAGCTGTATTGACAGCCTCAACCCAAAAATAGATTGGAATATTTGATTCACTTAGCATGGATCTTGCAGCTTCACATAGCGTACGATTCTTCCTTTCCACAACACCATTTTGTTGTGGAGTTCTTACTGCTGCAAAGTTTTGAGAAATACCTTTGTCACATAGAAAGGCATCCAAGGTAGCATTTCTGAATTCGATCCCATTGTCACTTCTGATAGATCTGACTAGTTGACCGTTGAGAACTTCAGATTTCTTGATAAAATTGATGATTTCTTCAGGTCTATCACTTTTGTACCTGAGAAAGAATACCCAAGTGTAACGTGTGTATTCATCAATAATTACAAGAATGTACCTTTTTCCACCTAGACCGGGTGTGCTGGCAGGCCCACAAAGATCCATATGCAGCATCTGAAGAGGGGTAGAGATAGAGAAACACTGTTTTGACTTGAAAGAAGATTTTGTCAGTTTGCCTTTCTCACAAGCTGCGCATAGCTTCTCTTTTGAGAAAGAGATTTTTGGCAAGCCGACAACAAGCTCTTTGTTGGAGAGAGCATTCAACGTTTTGAAGTTAAGATGGGAAAGACGTTTATGCCAGAGCCAGTTCTTCTTGTCAGGGTCTTCAGAGATGAAACATATGCTTTCATTTTCAGATGATTTGACACTCATATTGATGACGTACACATTGTCCTGTCTAACGCCAGATAGGATAGTATGAAAGCTTTTATCGGTAATGAGACAATCATTTTCTCTGAAAATCACATAGTAACCTAAATCACATAGTTGACTAATGCTTAATAGATTATGCATCAGTCCTTCCACATAAGCAACTTTGTTAAAAGTAATGGAACCGTTAGAAAGAGTTCCATAACCTTTAGTGGAACCACGAGAGTTATCACCAAAAGTTACGGTTGGTCCCTTTTCTTTCACAAAGTCTAGAAGAATAGATTTGTTCCCAGTCATATGTCGTGAACATCCACTATCGAGATACCATGTTTGATGATGCCCATAGACCTTTTGAAGAAAGTGTAATCTTTCTTTTGTTGGGAAGGTCAACAACAACGGATTTTCCTTTAGAAAGGATAGGAGCCTTTTGAGAAGAAAGGTAGGTCACAATTTTGAGGAAAGATGACTTTGAAGAGAGAGAATATCCTACGAAAAATTTCTTCATAAGATTTGTTGATTCTCAAACACCTGCAATCACAGAGAAATCATTTCTTTGGTACCCATTTTGAAGTGGGTCCTTTAGGGTTAGAAGAAAAAGAAGAGTTATCAAGATTCTTTCTTTCGATGCGATATTTTGGACAAACCTTTGCTAGATGAAAGGTGTCACCACAAGTATAGCATTTTTTATAAATAAAAGCTTTCTTTGATTTCTAACCCAGATCTTTGTCTTTGCCCTTAACATTGACTTTGAAAGATTTAGAGGTGGAAGGTGAAAGGCTAGGCTTTGGTCAAAAGATTCCTTTTTCAGAGGAAGGGAGAGGAAAGGTAGAGATACTTTGGATTTGGACTTCTTCAAGTGCACAGATCTGGGAATAAACTTTGTAGGAAGAACAAGAGGTTCATTTTTGGAAGAAGAGGGTAGTTTTCTTTTTAAAGGTAGGTAAGTAGTTATTGATTTTCCTTTATCAAAGATAGAAAACTTAGTTGAAAATTTTCTTAGGAAAATTTGAAGGTTTAGGAGAAGAAGAGGTGGCCTTATCAAGATTCAAATATTTAAACGGTTATGAATAGGCTTGAGAATATCATTTAAACCTTGAGCCTCCTCATTTTTAATCTGAGGAGTAGAATCGTTGGCCTTGATGAACATGCCAAATTTTAGAGTTTTGGAAAAATCATAAGAGTCCAAGAATGGAAGTCACTAGAGTAAGAATCGGTAGACTCATAGAAGGAAGGAAGTTTTGAAGAAGAAGAAGAAGCTTGAACAACACTTAGAACAAAAGAGGGATCAATATCCATTTTTCCAAATCCAGGACCAGAAAATTGATGATTTTCAAATCTTCAAGTTCAGCTTTGATTTATCAAAATGTTTCAGTTAAGAAAGACACATTTGAAGTTGAGAGGAGAAAGATTTTAAACCTTTTTCTTAACATCATTTTCACTATATAAGTCAATGGTTAAGGAGTCAAAGGCCTCAATCTTTTCAGAAACAATAAGGGGGCGTTTGGTTCGCAGAATGTTTTTGGATGGAATGGAATCTGTCAAAGGAATTTGACTTTGATGGAATTGGAATGGAATGTTGTCTGGTTTGACCACCTGTTTGGTTGACAGAATTGGAATGAAATCTGTTAAATGAATTGGAATTTTTCTGTTTGGTTCACAGATTGTAGCTTCGGAATTGGAATGGAATTTTGGTAAATGACCAAAATACCCTTTTTGATTATTTTAATTTTTTAAACAAAACTTACTTTAATAAAATAGTCATTAAATAGTTTAATTTTTAACAAAAATTGTTTTTATTATTTTAGCACATGAATGATGCCGAGAGAGTGAGGAGAGAGAGGGAGAGAGAGAGGAGAGGAGAGAGAGGAGGAGAGATAGAGGATAGAGGGAGAGAGAGGAGAGATAGAGGATAGAGAGCAGAGAGAGATGATAGAGTGGAGGAGAGAGAGAGGAGAGATAAAGAGAGAGAGGTGAGGGAGAGAGAGAGGGAAGAGAAAGAGAGAGGAGAGAGAGAGAGAGGAGAGATAAAGAGAGAGGGAAGAGAAAGAGAGAGGAGAGAGAGAGAGGAGAGATAAAGAGAGAGGGAAGAGAGAGAGAGAGAGAGAGAGGAGAGAGTGGAGGTGAGCGAGGAGAGAGAGAGATAGAGAGATGAGAGATAAAGAGAGGAGAGAGTGAAGGAGAGAGAGAGGATAGAGGGAAGAGAGAGAGTGGAGGAGAGAGGGAGAGAGAGGAGAGAGAGAGAGGATAGAATGGAGGAGAGAGAGGGAGAGGGAGAGAGAGGAGAGAGAGATAAAGAGAGGAGAGAAATAGAGAGGAGAGAGAGGGAAGAGAGAGATAGCGAGAGGAGAGAAATAGAGAGGAGAGAGAGGGAAGAGAGAGATAGCGAGAGGAGAGAGAGGGAGATAGAGATGAGAGAGATAGTTGGTGTTTGTTGATAATCAATATTAGTAGGGTTTAGTTTGGAGTAAAGGGTAAATTTGAAATTATCAAAATATAAGATTCCATTCCATTGAAATCCTTGGGTTTTAGGATGGAATGTTCAAATCCTTCATTTGTGGAATTTGGTGGAATTCACACATTCCTTCCATAGAAAAGAATGAACCAAACAAGGGAATTGAATTTGGTCAAAGGAATTGGACATTCCAATTCCATTAGATTCCATCAGAATCTGCGAACCAAACGCCCCCTAAGAGAATGAAAGGAATGTACCTGAGAGGAAAAAGAGGAGCACTCAGCAGAGACTAAAGCGGTGGACGATGCATGTCCTTCAGGATCTTCCACGTCGTTTATTTTTGCCATAAGGCAAATGTTGGAGATGTCCTTCTCGCTTTCAGAGGTTGGTTCATCTACCCAGTCATAGGTTTTAGTCATTTGACCTTTTTCCCTTTTTGAGCAAGGTTTCATGTTTCTTCTTCTCTCTCTTGTATTTGGCTTTGTATTTTTCAGCACGGTCGGTACTCTCTTTGAAAGAAGATGAGGAAAAATTTCGAGAGTGAGACCTGTTGGCAAAGTCAGGTCTCATTCTTAACTTAGAAGAATTTTGGTTGGAAAAAGTAGTTTTAATTCTTCCTGAAAAATTGCTCCTACACTCAGAGGCAAAGTGGCCTTTTTTTTTTGCCACAAGCATAATATTCCTCATTTGCTTTATCAGAGGGAGAGAGTTTTGAGATAGAAGAAGATTTTCGACTAAACTTAGATTTTCTAGAAGAAAAATGAAGGTCACTGGAAGTTTCCTCACCTTCATCACCAGCCTCACTAAGATAGGCTTCTGAAGGATCATTAGGTTCCTCTTGACTATTATGGTCAGAATCGAAGGGATAGGATATTCTAGGAAAACACACAGATTTCTTGAAAGAGTCACTGATAAGAGCTATAGATGAGCTTCTTATTTCTTTTATGACAATCTTCCTTTAGATCATACACTCTACCCAAGAGCTTAAGGTCATTAAGAATGTTGTTAAAACGATTGTAGTAATCAGAAAGATACTCTCCCTTTTCATGAGAAAAGAGCTCGTACTTTCTGACAAGAGCAATTTTTTTTAACCTCATCTGTTCCCTCATACAAAATGCATAAGGTAGACCATATTTCCTTGGCAGTAGAAAAATTCACCAAGGAGTGATACACCTCATCAGGGAGGGAGAGAGCAATGATGGCTCTGACTCTAGAGTCAAGAGCAAAGAGACGCTTGTCATCATATAGGGGAGAAAAGGAAAAAGGATCAACTTTTGACGAAGATGCCATCACGGATCTGATTTATCAAGTTAAATCAACCGCTCTGATACCACTTTTTGGTCCCAAGTAAGCAAAACAAGTATTGTAGAAGGGGGGTTGAATACAATACACAAAATTTTACTTAATTTTTAATTCTTTATTGATATAAATATCAAGAATTACACATAGAAAACTTTTAAGATTGTTGCGGAAAAGAACAGATAAATCTATTCTAACAATCTTTCACTTAGAAACTATAAAACTAAACACAACTTGAAAATACAAATATCAAAGCTATGAAGTTCTTGAGAGAGAGAGAGAGAGAGAGAGAGAGAGATTGCCAACTTTTCTTGAGCACTTAGAAATCTCTTCAAAAAGGGTTAGCTTGGAAGGAGACGTTCTTCACCCTTAAATACCATCATGTGCAATAATGCAAAGGATACTTGTCATCTTGGTATTGGATACCAAATATCTTCTTGCAAAAGCAATAAGATCTTGATGTGACTTATCTTAAAGCAAAGTAGACTTTTGTACCTTGATAAGACAACACCTCAATAAAGTATATTTGGTACATGTCCTTTTTCTGATCTTTTGGAGAAAGTCTCCATCATTTCAGAACTTGGGTGAATATCTTCTAAGAGAAGGAAGCTTCCATTCCCATTGTTAGAAGAACATTGGGAATGATGAAGTATGTCAAATCGAGAGGGTTTGACATAAAGGGGTGTTGCCGACACAGAGAGGATCGACAAGAAAGAGATTTGCCGAAAGGTGGCAAGGGGTATGCCGAACATGTGTAGGTTCGGCAGAAGAAAGTTCTGCCGAACATGAGAGGATTCGGCACATGGGTAAGCTGCAGAAGAGGGTTCGGCTGATAAGACTTAGTTCCTTGAAGTTCACCTCAATCCGCAAAGTAGACTTCTTTCATGTTGATTTCGGTAGGTCTTCGACTCACCGATATTTTCATGCGTAACTAAGCTATTACAAAGAACCATACTAATTCTAAGATGTACAATCATTTACAGAAGAGTAAACACAAACTAAAGGAGAGGTCATCTTCAAATCTTAGATGACCCAACAGGATCCATCCAACGTGTTAATTTAATGCAATATTCTAATTAATTACTTTTAGTTTGTGTTAAAACCAACATAAGTGAGACTAAAAATTCAAAAATCAACACAAAACAAATTTAGATTTAAGCAAATTGCAAAAACAAAATTGGATGATAGTTGGA
Organism: Arctium lappa; assembly: GCA_023525745.1. Taxonomy (NCBI): domain Eukaryota; kingdom Viridiplantae; phylum Streptophyta; class Magnoliopsida; order Asterales; family Asteraceae; genus Arctium; species Arctium lappa. Next base: position 9,338,581 of record CM042056.1, on the reverse strand, counting down.
TGGAAAACTGGATGGTAATCGGATGGTTAATTGGATAGGTAATTGGATGGTGGTCGGTTCGGTTCGGTCGGTTTTGGTCGGTTCTGGACTGTCATCCAAAAACCGACCGATCCAAATTGGATGTTGAGATTTTCAATCCGATCCGATCCAATTACAATTACAATTGGATATCCAATTATGGTCGGTCGGTTCCTATTGGATCGGTTGAATTTCTGCACACCCCTATGTGTGTGTGTGTTAAAAATATATTTTTTATTTTTCTTATCATAAAAAGACACAAATTAGGCAAAATAACTAAAATGATCCTTAATTTAATGGAGTTAACGGATGCGTTAGTCAAAAGGACCATGGGCAAGATAAATTGAATACCACAAGGACCAAATACACAATAAACATACTATAGGGACCGTAGTCAAAGAAAGTAACAAAGCACGGGGACCAAATCCACAATTCACTCTTAATAATATGATTAAATAAAAAAATATTCAATATTGGCTCATTTCGAATGTATTGACGAGATGATTAAAATGATATAATTTGTAAAAAATAATGTATTTTTTATATATTTTAGTTTATATACGATTATTTATGTTAATATGCTAAAGGTATAAAATGAAAAATGAAAAATGAAAAAGTAAGGGATTAAAAGTAAATTTAATAGCTAATTACAAAGGTATTAAGTGTAACATTCAAATTTAAATAAAAAAAATACAACCATTTGAAAGGAGAGGGGTTTCACGAGGGAGAGGGATCAAAAGTGTAACTTTAGGGTTTGGTTCATGGGGGAAGTCGTAATTGAGGGGTGTTTCACGAGTTTATTGGCTATTTTGGTAATTTTGGGAAGAAAGTGGCTATTTTAGAAACTTGAGGGAAAGAGATGACTACTTTAATTAATTTCTCTAAATAAAATGAAAAGCACTATGACTATAAACATAATTAACATATCATATATTTAAGAGCATTAATATTTATACTACTATATAAAAATTCTAAAACGAATTTTGTACAATAACATTTACCACCCTTACACTTACTTATTTAATTAACTTTATATCCCTTGTTTTTTCATTTTACATTATTTAATATTAACACAAATAATCGTATACGAACAAAAATGCAATGAAAAAATAAGTTTCTTTTTTTACAAATTATACCATTATAATCGTCTCGTCAATACCTTCAAAACGAGTCAAATATTGAATATTTTTTAATTTAACCGTACTATTAAATATCATGAAAATTTAACGAATTAATTTGTTTTCTATCTTTACGCTTTATTTTTTTCCATCATTAGCACACATTAAAAATACATAATTGTAAAATATGTTTCATTCTTATTATAAATTATATCATTATAATTTTTTTCATCAATAATTGTAATATAAACTAATTATTAAATATCTTTATGGGTTTAGGGTTTCATAAGTTGTGATTCTTAGGTCATGATTGATTGTTGATGACATGTCTATAAGAAAGTAACATTAATTGTTCGTTATTTACTTACATTCCGCTAGATCACACATGTATATGCCTAGTCTTTCTTAAAAAGAAAAGCGTTAATATCTTCATCAAACATTACGTCAAATATACTCAAAGTTTGCTTAGACTCGTATAAATTGTTATGTATAGAGAATGTATTATAAATTTTGGACCTTTTGGACCAAAATATAAAATAAATAAAAAGAAATTTCCATTTTCATTGAAGTTAATAAAAAATTTACAAAACAAGTCCACCAAAAGAGCCCCTTCCTCATTCTGAATCACTATCCATGCTACTTCCCATGTACTTCAATCCTGTTGGTCTCTACATTCATTCGAAAACCATAAATAATTCATAAAGAAGGCAACAATTGGTGATAAATATTCATCATAAGGTTAATAATATTCATGAATATTTACAAATATTTATCATAAATAATTTTGTTGCATCATTAAAATAAGACTCGTGTACAGCATATCCAACACCTATTCTAAAATATAATTTTTAATTGATTTAGAGCATTTTTTATTTAGAGAGAGATAGAAATCTTTAAATTTAAAGAAATCTCTAAGATAGAAAAATAATATTTAACTATCTTCAAAAAAAAAATTAGTTTTTTTCCAATTAATAATTGAAGTTAGATGTTTAAAAAAAAAAAATATATATATATATATATATATATATATATATATATATATATATATATATATATATATACTAATATACACCAGGTTCTGGGAAAACCTCAAAAAATGAAAAACTGAGGAAAATTCTAGTAACTCTTCACTTGGATATGCAGTTGTGCATACAAGTAGTTTGTAACATGCACACGTGCACATTCACAAATGCATAAAAAAAATTTAATTTACTTATATACACAAGTTCATACTGTCCAAATGAAATGAATAACTACCAAAGTGTTCATCAGTTTTCCATTTTTTGAGATATTTTCCCTTAAACCCCTCTCTCTCTCTCTCTCTCTCTCTATATATATATATATATTAAATATTTTAATAATATAATTAATATTAAAATATCTTAAATAGAGTAAAAGTTGATTTAATTAAAAAGCTCTATTTCAGATAATTTTCAGAGTATATGGTAGAGATGCTCATATTACCCATATCTTAAGCAAAGACATTTTCCCAAACGTACAACTTCTATAGCACAGCTTACATGTGATTCAATAACAATTCTAAGGATCAATCTTTGTTCCAATAAAAAAAAAAAGGAACAACGACCCAAGTTTAGAGAAAAACATTTTCTAGAAACTGGTATAATCCCATACAAAAAATACACTTTTTAAAGAACAAGTTACAAGTCCCTACAACATGCCCAAAGGTACAACCTTTAAAGCACACAGATTAGAAGAAATCAGACCCATTTATCTCAAAAGTAAAAAAATTGGATCCCCAAAATTAGAAAAGAAAAAAAAAACATTTTCTTGAAAAATGGTCATGAAAAACATGATTCGATACCCCAAAATCCGCCATTAACATACCTTCTTAGTACTCTTCTTTTCTACAACTTCATATCTTTCTTGACACACATCGGTCAACCATTCTCCTGGACTCACCAACTGCTCCAACAACAAATGAACAGATTCAACAAATGAACTTGTAAAAAAAAAAAAAAAATTGACACAAATAGTCATATCTCTCTCAGTTTTACCTGAATGTCATTATCTCCGCAAGTGGCAACTCCGCAATTTACAGAGTGACCAAAAAGTTAACAAAAAGTTTCTGAAAATACTCCATAAGTAAGGGGCCAGATCTGTAAAAAATTTGAAATGTCCGCGGACCAAAAAGAATTACAGATCTGGTACCTAAACTTGTCGACCATCTTCAGAAACTTTTCTTTTACCTTTTCACCCCCTTATGGAGTTGTCACTTGTGTAGGTATTGACATATAAGAGCATCTCCAACAACTTTTCAGAAATGGAGATTTTGGGTTTAAATCGTGCTTCAACAGTTTTTACAAAATTATCTTTAAAATAGAGAAAACGGGAAAGAGAAGGGTTTTTTTTTCTCCAAATATGAAGATTATCCCAAAAATGATTATCATGACTTTTTAAAATAAAAGTGGAGATGATGACTTACAAGCAAACTTCTTTGAATGATTTTGGGTCTTTTCTTAGGTCTATGTGGAGGTTTACAACCTTTCATTGCCATGAAATCTTCTTCTTTCTCTTTGTTTGTTAATGTTATGTACAGTTTTGGCCACACATGTTTCGCCTTTTCATCTCCTCCACCACCACCGCCGTCTACCGGCGATACCGATCGTTTCTCCGGTGAATATTTCCGATTGTTTTCCGATCTTAGATGAACTGCCGTCTCGGAATTCCTGTAAACACAAAACATCCAAATTCATGTTTCACGTGTTTATTTCCATCCAACAAACAAAACTCATCAGTTTCGCAACAAATTTGGGGAAAATTCTTGTTTTTGTATGCAGATATTCATCAAATCATCACCGGATTTTCAGAAAACTCGGTGGTTCACAATTCATAATCTCTTCAATCTTAGACGGAAAAACACACGGACTAGAAATTCCAGAGAATTAGAACACATCTGGATCTCCATAAATGTTTGTAAAAATGAATTCTAGAAAAAAAAAACATAAAACCTAGATCAAATTTTGATCGATTTCGGAGAATTTATGTGATTTAAGAACAAATCCAAACCAAAATTCAAAGTTAAATCGTTCGATTTTCTGAATTAATCGTAGGATATTAATTAGGAATTAGTTTTACATACCTTGTGAGACGCGTAGATGGTGGTGGACGAAGAACTTCTTTATTGTTATTATTATCGGATGGAAACGAAACAAAACGAGAATTAATTCTCCGTCGAATCCTCCGGCGGCCGGAGACGGCGTAGGATGGATCGGCGGTATCATCCGGATCTCTCATCCGTACACATCTGAGTCTCTTTTTATTACCCCATTTTAGAAACAAATCTGTTGTGGTTTCTGGTTGTTTACACCCTCCTACTACTCTTTTCTCTAATTTATCCATCAATCTTCCAACAAATTTTTTTGGATCACTGATTACAAAAATCCTTAAATTCTCACAAACATGATGACAATTTCATCAACGAACAGCGTAAAGCTGTTGGGGGTTTTTCGAAATTGTTGAGGAATCGTTGGTTACAACGAACATAAACCTGCAAAATCGAAACGGAATTTAGATAATATACAGCAAATTGAAGAAGAAAAGGAAGAGATTCAGATCTGATTGCGGTGATAACGAAGAAGATGAACTTACAGAATCAAAACAGCAATCAGTTCTTCTGTGAACAGAAGTGTATGATGAATTTTGGGTTGAAACGATTATGAAGGTGTTTTATAAGAAAATTGTTTACAGATAATGAGAGAGTTTCCTTTGAATAATTTTTTTTTTCTTTTGGAGTCTGGTTTGATTTGTGAAGAAAAAATGGTGGTGTTCAATGTTCATCTTCTACCTCTGTTTTCTGCCATTTATATAGCTCTGGGATAAGCTTTAGTGAATGATGGCCCTTAGATTATTAATCAACGGTGGATGATGATCCATGTGTGGTTTACCATTGGGATGAGAAGTAGGGGATCTCTTCCCTTTTTATTTGGACTTTCCTTTTTTTATCTATGTAATACTTCCTCCGTCCCAAAATAAATGTCTACATTTTTATTTATGTTTGTCCCAAAATAAGTGTCCACTTTTAAAAAGTAGATAGCTAAATTCTCACATTTACCCTTAATTAATGCACAAATACATAAAAGTTGTGAAGAAAAAGAAACATTAAATAAGGGTAAAGATGTCATTTGATACCAAAAAGGGGTAATAATTATGCATGTCTAAAACTGTGTGTCAAGTCAATTGTGGACACTTATTTTGGGACGGAGGGAGTAATAAATAAAAATAATTGTATCCAACTTTAGCCTATTTTTAACAAACTAGTTCATAAGCTTAGAGCATCTCCAATGGTAAATCTAATAGCTTGATGAATGACTTGATGTCAAATTTTACTATTGGAGCAAAAACTTGAAGAATAGCTTAACATCCAATGACGTGGTGGATGTCAAGTGTTTAGGCAAAAACTTGAAGAATAGGCATGAGTGTTTTTTAGGGTTTATATATGTATTAAAAATGAATTAAAAATGCAAAAAAAAAAACTTTTGAAAAACTTGACCATTGGAGTAGTAATTTGAAGATGACTTTTTGGTGACGTGGCAAATAGATCAAGTCTTTAAAAGACTTATTGTTGATGCCCTTAGGGGGTGTTTGGGATTGCTTATTTAAAACAACATATTCTTATTTTGAAAAATGCTTATCAACTTATGCGGTGTTAAATCGGAGTTTTTAAAAAAGTGTTTGGATTAGCTTATTGTGGTACCAAAACGTAATAAACTAATAAGTTGTTATTCAAAAGTGTTTGGGATTGCTTATACATATAAAATAGCCCAAAAGGTCATAAGCATTTTTCAAATAAGTTGATAAGTTAAAACCAAATGACTTATCAAAAACAGCTTTTCAGCGGTTTGGCACCGCTATAAGCTCTTTTATTTTTCTTCATCCAAACACTCAAAAGTGTTTATCTCCGGTGTCAAATCGTAATAAACTAAAAAACACCTCAAATAAGCAATCACAAACACCCCCTTAATAAATAATGTTTGGTGACAACTAACTTACAAACTGTAAAATTACTAAGAAATACATCTTTAAAAAATATCAATTACATATATTTCACATAAAAAATTTCTAATAATATAATTAAAATCAATTTCTAATAACCTAATTTGTTGATTAATATAAATAAAATACTAAATAAAAATTAAGTAATATAATATTTAATTGAAAGAATTTAAATTTGATTATTATATATATATTATAAATTTTGAATTTGTTAAAACAAATTTTAGAAAGAAAAAAATCTACATTAATTTATGATTTTAAATAGGGAATTTAATTAAAATGCCCTAAGTTGAAAATTCAGTACCCAATATGCCCCAAATCTTGTAATTTTTGCCAAAATACCCCCTAGGTCCGCGTTTTTCACTGTTACACGCGGACCTGATCCGCGTTTTGGCCGCGTTCACTGTTACACGCGACATCGAGCCGCGTTTTGGCCGTGTTTCCCCCTACACGCGGACCTGGTACGCGTTTGGCTTCGATGCGCGTTTGGTCCGCGTTTTCCACTGTGAAACGCGTATCTGGGCCGCGTTTTTTTGTTAAAAACGAGGGTTAGGTCCGCGTTTAATAGTGTAAACCGTATTAGGGTTTTGAAAATTAGGGTTTCAGGCCTATGATTTCATGTGTGGTCAACTGTTTGTGACGTATTTTTTGAATGATTTTACTGTTTTTTTCCACATTTTAGTCTGATTCTCATACAATAAGTGTACCATTGTCATTGAATATGTGGTTCACATTCATTTTCTCCATTCAATTTTTCCTATAAAGATTAGTAAGATTAGATGCAAAATCGTTCATCACATCCACTTGAATTGCTTCATTTTTCATACTACTGAAAAAATGAGTTCATATGTTCAAAAAACTAGAGTCTTATTATGTTTCGATGGTCAATGGGTGCAAAACAACAATGGGTGGGATTATATTGGCTACACAAAGCGTGGTGTATATATTCTAATAATGGTTGCGTATAAGACGTTTATCGATTACGTCGTGGGAAAGTGTGGAATCGGAGATTCTGCTGCTTGCAAGTTGGTGTTCAGACGTGCAGATGGCTCACTGATGGAGATAACCAACGATGATGAAATCCTTGGTTTTATGCTACTTGCAGCCGATTCAGAAATACCTCCACAACTTTTTGTGTATGTCGCACCATCGATGGGCGATGACGAAGATGATAACGAAATCCATGTCGGTGGTAGTCAACTGGAGCCTGACTCTCAAATTCAGGCATCCTACGACACCACACTTTATTCTGATAATGCATATCGTCCTAACGAATCTTATCCCGAAGTTGTTCCGAAGACGCAACTAGAAGAAGAAGAAGAAGAAGAAGAAGAAGCAGAAGACCCAAAAAGACGGTTTGTTGGAGTTGCTGATGACGAAACACATGTTTTCACAACTGGTATATCTGATCTGGACAGATCAGATACCGATAATGACGAGGACGAAGAAACATATACCCCTAGCAATAAATCATTTGGTGCGTTAAACGATTATTTTGATATGCCCCCTTCTCTTCCTAACCCGGAGACCCATATACCAGCCTACCAACCCGCACCTTACAATCGTAGTACAACTATACATGAAGGTCAAATATTTCATACGAAGGAGGAAATGACTGTACAGTTGGGAATGAAGTTTTTGCGAGAGGGTTTCGTGTTTAGAGCGAAGAAATCCGACAAACGCAGATACAAGGCTGTATGTGACCAACAAAATTGTGAATGGAGTATGTCCGCGAAGTCCGTGGGCCCTAAAGGAGGGCTGTTTGTCGTTAGAAAGTTGAACGACGTACACACATGTTCGAGGACACAACTAAATGCCAGCCACCGGCAGGCCAACAAAAGGACTTTGGGCCACATACTGAAAGACAAGTTTCTTGACGCTAGCAGGTCATTTCGGCCGAAGGACATCGTCAACGATATAAATCAGCAGTACGGGATAAACATTGGTTACCACCAAGGATGGCGTGCGCGATGCAAGGCACTACTAATGGTGAGAGGCACTCCCTGTAACACCCTAGAAACTGCGGAAATAAAATTTTGAAGAAACAATTCGGCAATAGACTAAGTTGCGGAATAAGGTGTGACAATTTTCATTACACAATCAACCCAACGGGTATAGAGTAGCCAATATTGAGGTAGATAACTGAAGTATAAAACAACATCCTATTAATCTATAAAATATCTAGATTAGGGACGGGTGTCGCTATACTTCCAAAATGAATCTTCAAAAGAATCCCTCACGACCCCAAGGTCGCTCCCTCAGTCCCGACGAGCCCCACTGCTAAGATAACCTGCCAACATGACAACCAAGAGCAAGCGTTAGGCTAACGCCTAGTGAGAACAAGCCAAATAAAAGAGAGTACTAAACCCAATTGGTGCCACGCGGTAGTATAGCCATGAGCTAAGTCAAGAAATCCAATAAACCATTAGTGATTAAACATGGTATAAGTAATACCCACATATCACATAACGAGCTCAACCCCTCTAGATCTGTTGCTCAAAACATTCAAGTCAACCCCTCTGGATCTATCCTTGAGAGTTCCCAAAACAGGGGGAACTCAAGCACATAATGGGATTTCACCTTACTGCACCATGAGACGCTGCCCGACCGTATAGGCCCACACCTTACTTATCATGGCAACCCGATGCCTATCCCGTGCTAAAACGTGAACCAAATGCCCAAAACAGGGGACATAGGAACACAGTGCCTATGGATCCATTGCACTAAGACTCAAAGCCAAAGCATGTCATTTCAGAGCATGCTCATATTAAATCAGATATACAGGCAATTCATATGAACAACGGTTCAATTCTATAAATTGTGATTCTTGAAAATGTGAAATCTTTAGAAGGTATTTCCCAACAGAATCAGTTACTTTGAAACCAGGTTTTCCACATTTAAATAATACATTTGTCACATAGCATTCGTAATACAGACCGATTTAGCTTAAGGACTCACCTCAGATTTCTTCTTGATTATATCCTGCTTCTGACGTTTGCTACCTATGAAAACACCGATAATCGGTAAGCCAAAATAAAGACAATTTAATGACTTAAGACTCAGGAATTAGAACACAACATACTGCCAAAGCACTGATCCGGTCGAGTACCCCATACCGGTCGAACAGCCAACCCCGGTCGAAGGTCACACCGGTCGAACCCGAGGTCCGGTCGAACCCTGACCTCGGTCGAACGACATCACCGGTCGAACGAGACCTCGGTCGAACACGACCTTCGGTCGAACGACATCACCGGTCGAACGACCAATCGGTCGAAGGACCAACCGGTCGAAGGACCCCTCGGTCGAATCGACCATCGTCTTGTTCATCAAGAACAGATCAATTTGCAGAACCCAGATCCAAAATGAGAAATACTCAGATCTCACAATGGAACAGTTTAAAACCTTCACAACGAGATTCTACGCGGCTAAAAGCATTCAGATCAAAGCATTAAGCTAGATTCGTACCTGGATTTGGAGAAAACCGAACGACCACTTTCTCCTGCTTCTCTTCTCTCTCTCTCTGATTATCAAGAACAGATATTTGTGATATTTTTAAAATATCTAAAATCTGATTTCTATTTATATAACCCAAGTTACATTTTACCCCCTTGAACTTTGGGTAATAGTCAACTTTTCACCCAACCCCAAAATAGCGGGTGTTACAATCCTCCCCAACTTGGAGAAGATTTCGTCCTCGAAATCTCGGCTATGGGAAGAGGTGAGGATACCTCCGCCTCAAGTCCTCTTCCGCTTCCCAAGTCACATTGGCACCTCGATGGTGCTTCCACTGAACCTTGATCATTGTGACTTCCCGGTGACGAAGCTTCTTCGTCTTCCTTTCTAAAATCGCCTCAGGTTCTTCAACGCAACGATTTCCCTCATCCACTCGGATCTCGGAGAGTGGAATGACACTCTCCTCCTTTGCTAGACACTTTCGTAGATAGCACGCGTGGAACGTGTTATGAATTCCCTTCATCTCCGTAGGAAGTTCCAGCTGATAAGCTTGAAGTCCTACCCGCTTAGTCACAGAGAACGGTCCAAGGAAACGGGGGCTCAACTTCCCACGCTTCCCAAATCTAATAATTCCCTTCCAAGGGGACACCTTCAACATAACTCGATCTCCCACTTGGAATTCCATTGGCCGTCTTTTCTTATCGGCGTAGCTTTTCTGTCGATCCTGGGCCGCCTTCAAACGTTCGCGGATGCCCTTGACCTTGTCCGCCGTTTCTTGTACAACTTCCGGTCCGGCGAACTGCTTTTCCCCAGCCTCGAGCCAACATACGGGAGTTCGACACTTGCGACCGTATAACGCTTCAAACGGTGCCATCCCTATACTTGAGTGGTAGCTATTATTGTATGCGAACTCTACCAAGGGCAGGTGCGTATCCCAACTACCCCCAAAGTCGATCACGCATGATCTTAACATATCTTCTAGCGTCTGGATTGTCCTCTCGCTTTGTCCGTCGGTTTGAGGATGGTAGGCCGTGCTCAACTTCACACGTGTGCCCAATTCCTTTTGTAAGCCATCCCAAAAATGCGACGTGAACCGACTATCCCGATCAGAGACTATAGATAGCGGTACGCCGTGCCGGGAAATTACTTCATCGATGTACAACTTCGCCAATTTATCCATTGGTAACGTCTCCCGCATGGCCAAGAAGTGAGCGCTTTTGGTCAAGCGGTCAACTATAACCCAGATGGCGTCGTGACCTTTCAAGGTCTTTGGTAGCTTCGTCACGAAATCCATCGTGATGTGTTCCCATTTCCATTCCGGAATTTCCAAGGATTGCAAACTACCATAGGGTTTTTGGTGCTCAGCCTTCACTTGTAAGCAAGTCACACACTGTTCCACATAGCGCGCCACATCGAGCTTCATGACTGGCCACCAATAAAGCAATTTCAAATCTCTATACATTTTCGTGCTTCCCGGGTGGATGGAGTATTTTGACTTGTGGGCATCTTCGAGAAGAAGTTCTCTATTACCCCCAATCTTGGGCACCCAGACTCGCCCATTGAAAAGCCTCACCCCTCGACTGTCTTCAGTCAACAAAAGATGTTGTTTCGCCATGACTTCTCCTTTGAGGTTTTCCTCTAGCAAGGCTTCGGCTTGCGATTCCTTGATTCTATCAATAAGCGTTGAAGTTACTTCAATACGTGTAAAGGTAGCACGAGAATTTCCTCCGCAGACTTTCCGACTCAAGGCGTCGGCAACCACGTTTGCCTTACCCGGATGGTAGAGCAATTCGCAGTCATAATCCTTCAACAACTCCAACCATCTTCGCTGCCTCATGTTTAGCTCTTTCTGATTAAAGATATGCTTCAGACTCTTGTGATCCGTATAAAGAGTGCACTTCGTACCGTAAAGGTAGTGCCGCCACAACTTCAGTGCAAACACCACAGCTGCCAATTCCAAGTCATGAGTAGGGTAGTTGACTTCATGCACTTTAAGTTGCCTTGATGCGTAAGCGATCACTTTCCCTCTTTGCATCAGGACACAACCCAAACCCATCTTCGACGCATCGCTGTACACCACAAAATCTTCCGTCCCGTCTGGTAAGGATAGGATAGGAGCTTCACAAAGCTTCTTCTGTAAGGTGCGGAACGCCTCTTCTTGCTTCTCGGTCCACACAAATTTCACGTTCTTCCGGGTCAAGATAGTCAACGACGAGGCTATCTTCGAGAAATCTTGAATGAATCTCCGGTAGTATCCGGCCAAACCTAGGAAGCTTCGGATTTCAGACGGATTCTTGGGAGGTTCCCAATTCGTCATTGCCTCAATCTTTGCGGGATCCACCTTGACTCCTTCCTTTGAAACTATATGCCCCAAAAATTGAACTTCTGGAAGCCAAAAGTCGCACTTTGAAAACTTTGCGTAGAGTCTTTCTCGCCTTAACACCTCCAACACTTCACGGAGATGCTGCTCATGCTCTTCTTCATTCTTGGAGTAAACTAAGATGTCGTCGATGAATACAATTATCGACTTGTCGAGGAACGGTCGACACACTCGATTCATCAAGTCCATAAATATCGCTGGTGCGTTGGTTAAGCCGAATGGCATCACCAGAAACTCGTAGTGCCCATAGCGAGTTCTAAATGCCGTCTTCGGAATGTCGCTCTTTGCTACCTTCACTTGGTGATACCCCGATCGAAGATCAATCTTTGAGAAGCAACCCGCTCCTTGAAGCTGATCGAACAGGTCGTCGATTCTTGGAAGTGGATACCTGTTCTTCACCGTCACTTTGTTCAGTTCCCTGTAGTCGATACACATTCTCAATGCACCGTCCTTTTTCTTGACAAGTAGAACCGGAGCTCCCCACGGGGACGAGCTCGGTCTGATGAAACCTTTCTCGAGAAGGTCTCGAAGTTGAACCACCATCTCTTGCATTTCGGTAGGAGCCAAACGATAAGGAGCTCGATCAATCGGAGCCGCTCCAGGAATGAGGTCAATACGAAAGTCCACAACACGATCGGGCGGCAACCCGGGCAAGTCCTCCGGAAACACATCGGGAAACTCGCGCACCACCCTAACATCTTCCAATTTCCGTTGGTCGAGTTTGGTATCGATGGCATACGCCAAGAAAGATACGTATCCTTTCGCCAAACACTTCCTAGCTTTGATTACTGAAATAATCGCCACATCGCTTTTCCTTCCTTCGCCGTAGATTATAGTTGCTTCCCCGTTTGCCATCGGTAAGCGGATCATTTTCTTGGAACATACAATTTCGGCCTGGTTCTTAGATAACCAGTCCATACCTACCACTACGTCGAATCCGCCAATTTGCATTGGTAATAGGTTAATGGGAAATTTCTTCCCCTTAAGCTCTAAGATGCAATCCTTAAGGATACTACGAATTAGAACCTGACCTCCATTTGCTATTTCTACCACAACCGCATTCTCTAACATACTCATAGACATAGCAAGCCTTTGACAGAACAATTCGGATATGAACGAGTAGCTAGCACCAGAATCAAATAACACACGTGTAGGTACGGAATTTAGAGAGAACGTACCCGACACCACATCGGTCGATGCTTTCGCTTCCTCGGACGACATCTGGAAAGCCCTTCCAGTCGACCGCGGAGTTTCCAACTTCTTCCCGCCAGATCCTCCGGTCTTCAGCTTCGGGCATTCCGCCCTTACGTGCCCCGGTTCCCTACACTCAAAACATACCTGTCCCTTGAGAGGGCAATCTCGGAACGTGTGACCCGTCTTCCCACATTTGTAGCACGTCCCGGGAACAAAGTTGCAAGGGCCGAAATGCTTGCTTCGGTACTTGGAACACCACCTAGCATCACGTCTAGGATCAGCTCCTCGCTGAGTGCTGCTGTTGGCATAAAAGGGTTTCTTTGAGGGCATTGAACTCCCCTCCCACTTCCTCTTCTCGACTTGGCGACCACCCTGATCCCTGCCGAGACTGTAAGCATCCTCCATGAGTTGAGCTTCTTCCATTGCCTCCCGAAGGGTGGAGGTCTTCGTTACGCGAACCATCGACATCATGTCCGATGGAAGACCCTTGATGTAAGCCTTGATCTTATCTTTCTCTGTCGGGACCAGATGTCCCACAAAGCCTAGCTTGTCCATGAAGAGACAGCTGTATTCCCTCACAGACATACCTCCCTTCTTCAAGTTCTGGAATTCATCCTTGATTCGGTCCAACGACCGCTCGTTACAATACTCTTCTAGCAGTTTCTCCTTGAAGGTAGACCAAGACAATTGGTCTAGAATAGCTGGCTCCAGAGAAGCAGAGTACACATCCCACCAGGTAAGAGCTATTCCCCGCAGCATTCGGGAACCAAATATCACCCTCTGTTCTTCCCCACATTCGCTTGAGCGAAAAGCTTGCTCCATCTCTCGAACCCAAGCCATACAATCTAAGGGATTGTCCGAGCCTTTAAATTCTGGTGGTCGGCAACCCAGAAAAGCCTTAAACGTGCAAGTCCGTGTCGTTCGATTGACGCCTAGGGTTGCAGTTACCACAGGGGAAATTACGGGTCTTGTACCCCCGGATCCAGCAACAATCACATTCTTGCCAACCGTTTCGGGCCTACGGTTGTTAGTGTCTCGGTCCTCGAGGAGTTTCAAGAACACTTCCTGTTGTTGCGCCATGGCCCTATTCATGGCCAACATCATACGATCCATCATTCTCGATTCGGCCGTCACTTCTTCTATAATAGGCTCATTAGCCTCCAAATTTCGTCGAGGAATATGCTCGGGTCCTCCTCCCAGCACATTACTCACACGTACAGTTTCCCCCACTACGGTCGCCAGCGGATGGTCGGCCGTAGGTATGTCGGCCTCCTGGCCTTCCGGATGACTCCTGGTATTAACCATGGTTCTGCTGAACGCAATCATGCAAAAGAACGGAATAAGGATTACGGAAAACACAGAGAACGTACTTCTACACTTATCAATCGTTATAACAACAGTAATTTAAGTATGCTCACGTAAGACATTTTCATAATAACGTTAGCTAAGTGAAATTATGAACGTATAATACGCAAGAGTGCTTATTACCATCGTTACAACTTTCAACTTGTGCAATTTTCCGTTGACCCTAAGACCATCCTATCTTACAAGATCTACCCCATCTCACGAGTCGTAACTTAATAGTCTCAGCTTAAGTCTAGGCATCTTACAGTCATACCTAGTTCACTTAAACCAAGGCTCTGATACCAACTTGTAACACCCTAGAAACTGCGGAAATAAAATTTTGAAGAAACAATTCGGCAATAGACTAAGTTGCGGAATAAGGTGTGACAATTTTCATTACACAATCAACCCAACGGGTATAGAGTAGCCAATATTGAGGTAGATAACTGAAGTATAAAACAACATCCTATTAATCTATAAAATATCTAGATTAGGGACGGGTGTCGCTATACTTCCAAAATGAATCTTCAAAAGAATCCCTCACGACCCCAAGGTCGCTCCCTCAGTCCCGACGAGCCCCACTGCTAAGATAACCTGCCAACATGACAACCAAGAGCAAGCGTTAGGCTAACGCCTAGTGAGAACAAGCCAAATAAAAGAGAGTACTAAACCCAATTGGTGCCACGCGGTAGTATAGCCATGAGCTAAGTCAAGAAATCCAATAAACCATTAGTGATTAAACATGGTATAAGTAATACCCACATATCACATAACGAGCTCAACCCCTCTAGATCTGTTGCTCAAAACATTCAAGTCAACCCCTCTGGATCTATCCTTGAGAGTTCCCAAAACAGGGGGAACTCAAGCATATAATGGGATTTCACCTTACTGCACCATGAGACGCTGCCCGACCGTATAGGCCCACACCTTACTTATCATGGCAACCCGATGCCTATCCCGTGCTAAAACGTGAACCAAATGCCCAAAACAGGGGACATAGGAACACAGTGCCTATGGATCCATTGCACTAAGACTCAAAGCCAAAAC
Source organism: Arctium lappa (assembly GCA_023525745.1). Classification (NCBI taxonomy): domain Eukaryota; kingdom Viridiplantae; phylum Streptophyta; class Magnoliopsida; order Asterales; family Asteraceae; genus Arctium; species Arctium lappa. The sequence continues at coordinate 9,323,014 of CM042056.1, read as the reverse complement.
ATGTCATTTCAGAGCATGCTCATATTAAATCAGATATACAGGCAATTCATATGAACAACGGTTCAATTCTATAAATTGTGATTCTTGAAAATGTGAAATCTTTAGAAGGTATTTCCCAACAGAATCAGTTACTTTGAAACCAGGTTTTCCACATTTAAATAATACATTTGTCACATAGCATTCGTAATACAGACCGATTTAGCTTAAGGACTCACCTCAGATTTCTTCTTGATTATATCCTGCTTCTGACGTTTGCTACCTATGACAACACCGATAATCGGTAAGCCAAAATAAAGACAATTTAATGACTTAAGACTCAGGAATTAGAACACAACATACTGCCAAAGCACTGATCCGGTCGAGTACCCCATACCGGTCGAACAGCCAACCCCGGTCGAAGGTCACACCGGTCGAACCCGAGGTCCGGTCGAACCCTGACCTCGGTCGAACACATCATCGGTCGAACGAGACCTCGGTCGAACATGACCTTCGGTCGAACGACATCACCGGTCGAACGAGACCTCGGTCGAACACGACCTTCGGTCGAACGACATCACCGGTCGAACGACCAATCGGTCGAAGGACCAACCGGTCGAAGGACCCCTCGGTCGAATCGACCATCGTCTTGTTCATCAAGAACAGATCGATTTGCAGAACCCAGATCCAAAATGAGAAATACTCAGATCTCACAATGGAACGGTTTAAAACCTTCACAACGAGATTCTACGCGGCTAAAAGCATTCAGATCAAAGCATTAAGCTAGATTCGTACCTGGATTTGGAGAAAACCGAACGACCACTTTCTCCTGCTTCTCTTCTCTCTCTCTCTGATTATCAAGAACAGATATTTGTGATATTTTTAAAATATCTAAAATCTGATTTCTATTTATATAACCCAAGTTACATTTTACCCCCTTGAACTTTGGGTAATAGTCAACTTTTCACCCAACCCCAAAATAGCGGGTGTTACACTCCCGAGGAGTCGTACGAACGACTCCCTGCGTATTTATATAACTTGGAGCTGAAGAATCCGGGTACACGCACCAGAATAAGGACGGATTCAAACGGACGTTTCGAATTGTGTTTCGCTGCACTTGGATGTGCGGTAAGTATATTAAATCGTCGTAGCTTTACATATTATGAATTTTAACATTTACAAATAATAACCACATACGTTTATTGCAGATCCGGACGTTTTTGACAAATCTGCGTCCTGTCCTTGTAATAGACGCTGCCCATTTAAAGGGGCATTACCTGGGTATGATGTTCTTGGCGGTTGCCATGGACGGAAATAACAACATTGTGCCCTTGGCTTTCGGAGTAGGAAAGTCCGAGACGGGGGAGGAGTGGGGTTGGTTTCTGAACATGTTGCGGGAATGTATCGGAGCCCCGGAAGGGATGGTGTTTATGTCCGACAGGGCTCCTTCCATAAGCGCGGCAATTTCTGCCGTGTACCCCTCCACCCCTCACGCCCTATGTTGTCGACATTTGGAGATGAACGTGAAAAGCGCGGACAAACGTATCACAACAAACAAGACCACGTATTGGAAGGCGTGCAAAGCATATACTATTAGGGAGTTCGAGACCTACATGAATGCACTACGATATGAAGTACCTCGTGGAGTACAAGTTATGGACGAGGCTGGTAAAGAGAGGTGGTCAAGGGCCCATTTCCCTGCACAACGGTATAACATAATGACCTCTAATAGTGTAGAGTCGGTGAATGCACTGTCCCGTTTTGCACGCAGGTTACCCATTGTCGGCCTTATAGAGTACTTCCGAGATTTTCAACAAGAGTGGTACCAACTTCGACGACGAAAGGGAGGTTGATAAACTCTAAAATCTTTAACTTATATGTTTGTTGCATTTTTCGTCTTCCGTATAAATCGTAACACAATTAACACATATTTGTAGATGAAATGCGTAATCATCTCACACCAATGGCGGAGGAGATAATTAGCAGAAGGTCGGGAAAGTCTGTGACATGGAGGGTAAGTCAGATTGGACATGGTAAGTTCAACGTTCGGGATATCCGTTATCACGCGACTGTCGATATGGTCAACGGTGTTTGTGAATGTAACCAATGGCAATATTCTTGTTTACCGTGCGGTCATGCCATCGCTGCTGCAAGGTCAATGAATCGTAGAGATTGCAGCGATCTGGCTATATCTTACTACACGTCCAGTACTTACCGGTCAACATATCATGAGTTGATCTATCCTGTTGGACCCCCTCAATCATGGGTTTTGCCACACGTCCCCCTTTCGCCATGCTATCCACCGTTAATAACCAAGAGACGTGCGGGGAGACCAATAAAGAACGATCGACGTCCATCTCGTGGTGAGGATCCGATACAGAGAACGTGTACTAGGTGTGGAGCAGTAGGACATACTCGTGGTGAATGTCCAACTCCTGCCCCTTCAACCGTGCCCAGGAGAGCTTCTACTAGCCAAAGATTTCGCTCTCAAGGGTCATCGGACCTAGAACCACATGGAACTTTAAGGCGTGATAGCATTGACCTTAACATTGACTTCCCTTGATTGTAACCACCTCATCTTCTATGCTAAGTGATATTGTTATTATGTTAATTGTTGATTTTATCTACCTTATCGTGATTGTGAAATTATATTATGTGTAAATAAAAGATAAAACATAAAAGCATCGTTTTATTGAAATTAAAGAAAACGAAATGGTGCATCCGTACAACATTCAAGCATCGATAAAGTAAAAATTAATGCATAAAATAAAACTTAGGTTAAACGTTAAAGTGCATCCATACAACAACCACCCTTTGAGAAACCTATTACGGGTAGATTTCCCGGCACTTCGTAACCCAGCCAACCTTTGCCTTCATATGCTCCTCCATGACGGTGTAGTTTTCTTTTATGTCTACCAGTTCATCTTCTAACTTTCTAATCTCCTTTTGTTTCTCCCTGACATCGCGCTTCATATTCTCCAGGAGCTCCTTCTGCTCCGCAATAGTTGCTTCTTTGTCCTTCTGAAGTTCCATGTTTTGTAGCCACGTCCTGCCTGTATTTCGTATCTCTTCATTTGCCTCATCACAGGACCTTTTCAACCTGGTAGGCAGTACCTGAGACATTGTTAGACCTGGCCCCTGGTTGGATTGATACGTAGGAGGGGGCATTCCTCCATGAGCAGCGTAGTATGCGGCTTGAGCATTGTTAAACTGCTCCCACTCCTGAGGCGTTATCGGTTCATCGTAAGCAGTTAACCCAAACTGCGCCCAATCCTCCGTTGTATCTGGTGCATTCCAGTCAATCCTTGAAGATCCATCATTTAATTGGTCGATGTCCACGGAGCGTGAAGTGCCAGCCCCATTCGCTGACCTTTTCCCCCTACCGCGTGAACCTCCAGCCATCAAGTAATGAAAATGTAGATAATGTATAGAATGTAGATAATATTTGTAAATGAAAGTGAGGGTAGAAAGGATAGATATGAAGTTGTGAAATACTACTTCACCGGAGCATCTACTTATAGTCCATGCGAAGATCGGTTCATGATAGTTTCAAAGGCATGGTCAAATGATTCCTCTGCAAAGCCTGAAATGATTTGTTTTTTGTGCCATGGTCAAACGATTCCCCTGCAAAGCCTGAAACGCGGACTAACCCCGCGTTACACCACTAAAACGCGGACTAACCCCGCGTTTTGTTACTAAAACGCGGACTAACCCCGCGTTACACCACTAAAACGCGGACTAAACCCGCGTTTTGTTACCATATGCGGAGATAGGTTTGTAACCATGGTCAAACGATTCCTCTGCAAAGCCTGAAATGATTTGTTTTTTGTGCCATGGTCAAACGATTCCCCTGCAAAGCCTGAAACGCGGACTAACCCCGCGTTACACCACTAAAACGCGGACTAACCCCGCGTTTTGTTACTAAAACGCGGACTAACCCCGCGTTACACCACTAAAACGCGGACTAAACCCACGTTTTGTTACCATATGCGGAGATAGGTTTGTAACCATGGTCAAACGATTCTTCTGCAAAAACTAAAATGATTCTTCTGCAAAGCCTGAAATGATTCCTCTTCAAATACTGAAATGATTCCTCTGCAAATATTGAAACGATTCATTTTTTTTTAACAATTGTTCCTTGTGGCTATAAATACCCGTGTTATAGTAACTGTGAAATTCACAACACTAAAGAGTATTTTGTGGTTTGATGCGTTTATATTTTTATACTACAAAATTATACCGTCATTGAAGTGTACAGCAAGAAAGTTGAGCTTAACACTTCCAAAATTGTATCACCCGAGCATATAAGAAGTCGTTGGGGATTCAAGAAAAACCAAGTGTCGTGTAGCCATAGTTTGACATTTCAATGACCGACAATGTTACCTACTCACTTCATTTAATGACGCCGTTTCAATGTTTGTTTAGATGAACTTGTACCGGTTGTTTTCGAACCCTACCAGTTTGTCATTAATAATTGGTAAGTTTAAATAATATTTTGTTTTTTATTTACCAAAAGAACTTTTTCATGTACTACCCTTTTCATATCAATTTGTGATCTTGGGAGTTAACGAATTCTATTTTTATATAAAATAAAACATCCGATCCAATATAGTTATCTAAGTAAAAAAGGGTTTTAATATTTAAAATGACTTTAAAAAAAAGAATCATATTTGTTATTTCAAGAGGCCCATCACAACTCACAAGTAACATAAAAAGTATCCCCAACCTAATCGTTTATTTGGACAGCCAACGAGAAAAGGGTCTCCGCCATGTAATTACGTCATTCCCTTGCCACATGCTCAGTTGCATCTGGTGCAACTGTTGGGTGCAGACCTTCAATAAACTTGGATATGTTACGACACACCCACACACCGCAATCCCCAAGGCCCCCTGTCTGTTGAGGTGCATCAGGATCATAGATAACCTCTAATTTCTTGCTGGCCTTGATACGATCTGGCGTGTCGTGTATCTTTTTTAACAACTTCGGCAATTGTTTTTTGAAGATCCCAAGGCGTTCTTCCAAGGGCAAAGTGTACCTTCTTGCTCGTAAACTGTCAAATAAGACCAGCCTCATTTCACGGAGGTACAGAACACCGAGCACCCAATGTTTGTCCACGACGCATATGGGGATGTATACCTGAGATTTTACAATAACACAATAATAGTTAGTAACAAACAAGTTGAACAAAAATTATGTAAATCGATTTCCATACCTCGTCGATGTCCATCCAAGTTGGATGATTTCTATGGCCCAGTCCATTGCATGTTTCGAACACAGACCTGTATCCTTGGCCCGGCCGTGTAAGCCACTCAAAGAAGTTGGAGTCCATGACCGTCCATCTGGCATGTGGAGAGCGGGATTCTTGGATCATTCTAACCCAAGCGTCGATTTGCTATACACAAAACATAGATTGTTAGACCTGTCATTAGAAATGTAGTTGTTTATATGACTATATTTAAATACTTACCAGATCCTCGAAATCCCCACTACCACCTACACCCAACAGTAGCATGAAAAAACCGGCATTCATTTGAAGGCCGCCGTAAAATGGACACATCAGGTGGGGGAGCTGATCACTGATACATAATTCCCTGATCTGTGTCGCCGAAACAAACATCGATTGGCCCGCGTCAGTCATCGTAGTGTCTCCCCCAAACTTTCCCTTGCCCTTTGCCTTCACCCTTGCCTTGGTTTTTTTCTTAGGTACTGTTGTGGTCGAAGCTTGTTGGACATATGGGGAACAAAGGGTTGGCCCCACAACAGCGACCCGTCTCGCCCTCTCATGTGTTGCCTGATCTGGATCATGTATGGTCATGTCATCATCATCGAAGTGGTCATCGATGATATTATCAGCCATCGGAGTACTCACCCGCGCCTGGGTGGTGTCAACCCCCGACTCCGACCCCATCGAATAAGGGATGGAAGTTCCCAAAAAATCTTCCACCAACCCGCTTAGGACGGACAGCCCCGACCCCGACTCCATCATCTGGGGTCTGTAATAGTCCCCCGCCTGCATCCCAAACTAGTGACGTAGGTCATTATAAGAATCTTCAAACGTAATAACAAAAAAAGAACAACAATGAGGACTCGTCGTAACTTACATTTTGCTGGAATGATGGGGTCGAGAAATGGTAGTTTCCTCCGGTTGCCGCCTGTGTGTACCCCGGCGTCGTGTAGGCTGGCGTCGTACTTGTCATCCCAAACTGGTGACATGGATTATAATGAGCACTCTTAATAAGAATCTTCAAACGTAATAACAAAAAAAGAACAACAATGAGCACTCGTCGTAACTTACATTTTGTTGGGATGATGGGGTCGAAAAAGGGTAGTGTCCTCCTGCTGCCGCATGTGTGTACCCCGGTGACGTGTAAGTGGGCGCCATGTTCGTCGACACCTAATACAATCATGGAACGTAATATCAATACACAAACCAATATTAAAGTATTGGGCGTAATATCCCCAAATTAAGTTAAACACTAACGTGAGTGTGGCGAAGGTGTGCGGTGAGGGGCTCGAGCTCTCTTATGCGTCTGGCCATATCGAGGGCCTCGAGGTCTCTTACGCGTCTGTCCACGGAGGTCATGTACTCCCACTTATCTTGGTATGGGTCTATATCAGGCATCCTATGATGGGGGGGCTAGGGGGAGCTTGATGGGTGGGGATAGGAGGAGCCTGATAGCTAGAGCTAGGGGGAGCCTGATAGCTAGAGCTAGGGGAGCCTGACGTCGCGTGCCATCATCGTCATCTTCATCATCATCGTCATCATCGTCATCATTGTCATCGGGATCAGGACCTCTACGTCGGGACCTCTTTGTCGGTCGCCTGCCCGCCGAACTTTCAAAAAAGGCGACGCTCCGTCGAAACCAACTCGACTGCTGCTCATCCTGAGTAGGCCTCAGTTCAGCATATGGCGCATTAACAACCTAAAAAATTATAAGACATATAAATCACAAGTAGTTTTTTAATTACTACAATTAAAAATATAGTAAGAGGGCGTACGCTCAAAGCTGAGTTGAAGATCCCAATGCATGCAGACTTATTAAGGACAGCATCTCGATCCCATTTGGTTCCCCTAATCAACCTGTCGGAGCGCTTGGTGAAATTTTGCCGGCAGGCAGGAAACATCTCCAAGATCCATATCTGGAATTACATAAATTGAACAAGTACGTTAGAATAAATCCAAAATTAGCAAAATTAGTTAATGAATTGATATTTATGTTATTGTACTTATCTAACCTTTAGGGCGTGTGCAAACCCGTTCAACGTCATCTTGTTGTTTTGTTGGTTCTTCTGCTTGCGTCTGGCGATGGCACCGTGGAGTCCTTTGTATGAGTGACTCCAGATGTAGCTACCCCACGGATAGCGGTTAAACCTCTCCAAGTCATCGACAACGATAAGTACAGTAGAGGAAACCGGCAGCCTTGGATCACGACCCATGAACATCAAATCCGCCATCACCACCAAGCAAACATGCACAGCATCCTCATCGGATATCGCACCAAGACCAGTTCTCATCGTCTCGAGGACGGTTCTCAGCGTCAAGATACCTGGTGCAAGGCCGGGCCAAACCCTACTAACGAAGGACTCATCTGTCAAGGTAGGAAGGTCGGGTATTTGTCCGAAAAGGAGTCCTGTTACAATACAGAACTCACGACGACCAAAGTGCATGCGAGTCCCACACACGTGAAAATACAATTCCTCCGGCTGTGGTCTCGCAACCTCGACCTCCATCTGTAAAAACATGTGTACTAGAAGGGGGTCCTGTCCAATATTGGTAAGCTCGAGTCATGGCCCGAAAGATGTGCGGCTAAACATTTCGTGTAAACGTTGTGCCCGTTCAGGTGGACACGCTTCAAAAGCATCTCTAATTTCCTTTACCATGGCGATGCGGCATTTGAACGAAAGATCGACGTTATCAAAATCGTCCTACATAGTAATGCAAGGATGTTGTTAACGCAATCTCTACAATTATTTTATAAAATGAGCGCAATCCCTAAAACAAGCCCAATCTCTACAGTTTTTTTATACTAAAAAAAACGCAATCTCTAAGATTAACGCAATCTCTACAATTATTTTATAAAATGAGCGCAATCCCTAAAACAAGCCCAATCTCTACACTTTTTTTATACAAAAAAAAACGCAATCTCTAAAATTAACGCAATCTCTACAATTATTTTATGAAAGTAGCGCAATCCTAAAATTAACGCAATCTCTACACTTTTTTATACAAAAAAAAAACGCACTCTCTAAAATTAACGCAATCTCTACAATTATTTTATAAAATGAGCGCAATCCCAAAAACAAGCCCAATCTCTACAGTTTTTTTATACAAAAAAAAAAACGCAATCTCTAAAATTAACGCAATCTCTACAATTATTTTATGAAAGTAGCGCAATCCCTAAAACAAGCCCAATCTCTACACTTTTTTATACAAAAAAAATTATAAAACGCAATCTCTAAGATTAACGCAATCTCTACAATTATTTTATAAAATGAGCGCAATCCCAAAAACAAGCCCAATCTCTACAGTTTTTTTATACAAAAAAAAAACGCAATCTCTAAGATTAACGCAATCTCTACAATTATTTTATGAAAGTAGCGCAATCCCTAAAACAAGCCCAATCTCTACACTTTTTTATACAAAAATAATTATAAAACGCAATCTCTAAGATTAACGCAATCTCTACAATTACTTTATAAAATGAGCGCAATCCCAAAAACAAGCCCAATCTCTACAGTTTTTTTATACAAAAAAAAAACGCAATCTCTAAGATTAACGCAATCTCTACAATTATTTTATGAAAGTAGCGCAATCCATAAAACAAGCCCAATCTCTACACTTTTTTTATACAAAAAAAAACGCAATCTCTAAAATTAACGCAATCTCTACAATTTTTTTATGAAAGTAGCGCAATCCTAAAACAAGCCCAATCTCTACACTTTTTTATACAAAAAAAAAACGCAATCTCTAAAATTAACGAAATCTCTACAATTATTTTATAAAATTAGCGCAATCCCTAAAACAAGCCCAATCTCTACAGTTTTTTTATACAAAAAAAAACGCAATCTCTAAAATTAACGCAATCTCTACAATTTTTTTATGAAAGTAGCGCAATCCTAAAACAAGCCCAATCTCTACACTTTTTTATACAAAAAAAAAACGCAATCTCTAAAATTAACGCAATCTCTACAATTATTTTATAAAATTAGCGCAATCCCAAAAACAAGCCCAATCTCTACAGTTTTTTTATACAAAAAAAACGCAATCTCTAAAATTAACGCAATCTCTACAATTTTTTTATGAAAGTAGCGCAATCCCTAAAACAAGCCCAATCTCTACACTTTTTTTATACAAAAAAAACGCAATCTCTAAAATTAACGCAATCTCTACAATTTTTTTATGAAAGTAGCGCAATCCTAAAATTAACGCAATCTCTACACTTTTTTATACAAAAAAAAAAACGCAATCTCTAAGATTAACGCAATCTCTACAATTATTTTATAAAATTAGCGCAATCCCAAAAACAAGCCTAATCTCTACATTTTTTTTATACAAAAAAAACGCAATCTCTAAGATTAACGCAATCTCTACAATTATTTTATGAAAGTAGCGCAATCCATAAAACAAGCCCAATCTCTACACTTTTTTTATACAAAAAAAAAACGCAATCTCTAAAATTAACGCAATCTCTACAATTTTTTTATGAAAGTAGCGCAATCCTAAAACAAGCCCAATCTCTACACTTTTTTATACAAAAAAAAAACGCAATCTCTACAATTATTTTATAAAATTAGCGCAATCCCAAAAACAAGCTCAATCTCTACAGTTTTTTTATACAAAAAAAAACGCAATCTCCAAAATTAACGCAATCTCTACAATTTTTTTATGAAAGTAGCGCAATCCCTAAAACAAGCTCAATCTCTACACTTTTTTTATACAAAAAAAAACGCAATCTCTACAATTTTTTTATGAAAGTAGCGCAATCCTAAAATTAACGCAATCTCTAAAATCAACGTAATATGTAAAACTAAAATTAACGCAACCTCTAACATATTATCAACATAAACGCAACACTCTAAAATTAACACATAATCACTAAAATAAATATAAAATTAAAACGCGGTTAAAGGAAACTTACCGAAGAAAGTGGTCGACCCATATCCGACTTTTATAAATGCTAACCAACCGAGCCGAGATCCGAGCGTGTGTAATACACGATATATTTGAGAGAGTGAAATAGATAGGATACCTTTGAGAGTGATGGTGGTAGGGTTATGGGTGGGGGACCTCACTTATTTATAGGAGCCAAACCCTAACAAATGAAACAATCCACACCGTCGATCTCTAAACCCTAAATAAACAATGCTATGGGCCGGCCCCCAAGTACGCGTTCCACAGTCAATTACGCGGCCCAGATACGCGTTTTATAGTGGAAAACGCGGAGAAAACGCGAACCAAACGCGGACTAAACGCGGACCAAACGCGGACCAAACGCGCATCGAAGCCAAACGCGTACCAGGTCCGCGTGTAGGGGGAAACGCGGCCAAAACGCGGCTCGATGCCGCGTGTAACAGTGAACGCGGCCAAAACGCGGACCAGGTCCGCGTGTAACAGTGAAAAACGCGGACCTAGGGGGTATTTTGGCGAAAATAACAAGATTTGGGGCATATTGGGTACTGATTTTTCAACTTAGGGCATTTTAATTAAATTCCCTTTTTGATATCTAAATACATTGAATTATAATTAAAAATAATAATTGATATTGTTAATAATATTTAAAATTAATTAATAATTATTATTAATATATATTGTATAATTAAAATTAATAAATAGTGTATAATTAAAATTAATTAAAAAATTTTAGTTATTGTAAGTTAATATTTATGAATAATTGATATTAGTTTAATACATTAACTAATATTGTTTTATTATTATTATTATAATATTAAAGATGTTTTTAGTGAGTTTTTTTTAGTATCCAAATGACCCACCAATTTTAGTGTTTTACTGTTGGTTTTTTAATGTTCAACGGACCCATCATTTTTAATGTTTATAGTGTTGTGTTTTTAGTTGTTGGGTTAGAGATGCCCTAAGCTAGCTTATTTGCATCCAAAGGATTACTCAAAAAAATAAGGTAGCTTATTTTTATCAAACAATACCTTAGTATAAGAGTGAATTACAGTTTTAGTACCTGTGGTTTATGCAAAAACTATGAAAATTGTCCTTATGTTTCAACAAGTACATATATGATCATCGTAATTTGTATTTTGTTTTGAAAGTGGCTATTTACATTAACTTTGTTAGTCAAAGTATCGTTAGTTTATGAGTGTTTCTTTTACCAACCTAGAAGCTTGTCGATGAACTCCCCCCTCCCCTTTTTTTGTTCCACGTTCCCCACAATTGAAGAATAAGAAAGGAAAAAAGAACAACCAAATACAACGCCTTCTCATCGGGTTCCCTTCTTCCATCGTTGTTGCTCTCTTTCTCCCTCGAGTTGTTGACATCACAACCCCAATTTTGTTCTCAACGGTCAATCCTATCGATCCCTTGTATTGCATGTTGCAGTATTCTTCCATCAACAATCCAACAACCGCTCTTGCTGTTATTACCTTCTTATTGTTATGTGAATGGTTTTTTTTATGCAAACAAAAATCTTCCCACCGTCAATCTCAATCTCCAATCAATACCCTCTCTCTCTCTCCCCCCTCCCCTCTCCCCCAACAACTGCTATAGTCCATTATCTATTTCTATGGTACGGTTGTGTTCATTTTTTGGGGTGGGATTTAGAACATATGCTTATTTGGTGGGAGAAGGAGTTGTCTAAGGTAAAATATTATATTAGCAGAGAAGGTGGAAAGAAGAGGGATGTATGTCGTGTCTCTTGTGAGGTGTGAGTGGGTGCATTAATAGGTTGTACATAGGGATGTAACGAGTCGAGCTTTTAACGAGCTACTCGAGTTTGAACTCGTTTATCTCGAGCTCAAGTTTAATAATTCTCGAGCTTGAGTCGATCTCGAAAACAAAATAGAACTCATTAACATAACGGGTCGAGCTTTATAACACCAATGTTCGACTCGGCTCGTTCGAAAGCCCGATTCAAAATTTCGAGCTGAGCCATTCGAGCATACCCTTTCTCGAGCCAAACATGTTCATATATTTATTAATCATACAATAAAAATATAAAATTATCGTACTTAAGCCGATAAACAAGTTAATCGGTCGCAAGTTCGAACCCATAAACGAGCATCAAGCTCGATAACTCAAAAACTATTCGAGCTCGAGCTCGAGCCCTACATTGAAAAAGAATTGAGCTCGACTTAGTATTAAATTTTTGAGCCCGACTCGATTAACCTACTACGCGACTCGGCTCAGCTCGTTTACACCCTGCTTGTACACATTCTTTAATTATATGTACATTGAAATTTTGTTAGCAGAAAAAACAACGATTTTTTTTAGGAAAAGGGACTAAAAGACCACATGCCCTTTACATGGTGGACTTTTTTTAAATGGAGTTAAAGCTTAGGGACTATTTTCACATATCTATGAAGCCACAGGGACCAAAACTGTGGTTTACTCTTAATAATATAACTAGTGGGCATGTTTGAATTTATGTTTAAACCGATTATTATATATAGAGAGAGAGGTTTTAAAAAAAATCTTTAAAAAAATGAAAAACTGTAGAACGTCCTGATAACCCTTGATCTGGATATTATGCATTTGTACATACAAGTAATTTAGTTGTTTTTTGGTTTTTATGCATGTGTGCATTATGCACATGTGCATGTTACAAATTACTTGTATGCATTGGTGCATACCGTCCAGATGAAGATTACCAGAATGTTTCTCAGTTTTTCGTTTCTTTAAGGTTTTCCCCTTAACATAACCTTATATATATAATTCGAATTTAAATGGTTGATTTTAAATAAATTATGCTATTTTAATCCTTTTATTGTTAATTTATTTTCATATACGTTATCATTAATTATTTTATATTTTTTTTAATGTTATGAATTGACGTTAAAAAAGTTATAAGTAACAATATTGAATTTAAAGTTACGTGAATTTTGAAAATTTGATCATTTATCATTAAAATAATTAAATTTGAATATGATGTATTAAGTTGGGCTTTCAGGTTTCTAAAGCTATTGTTTTTTTTTTTCTTTCTGTTTATTATAAAATACTCTTTTAATTTTGACTTTACAGAAAATATTAGAGCTTCCACCAAACTAACATTTTCTAACCAAAAAATAGAAAAAATAGAGTAAATTACATGTTTCATCTCCGTGGTTATGTGTTTTTAACGATCCTTTATTATTTTTTAAATTTAATGGACTATGTTCTAAAAATGCAACCACAGGTCTACAAGAATGTAACTTATTGAAAAACACAACCATAAAAACACATTCTGTTGAATTTTCAAAAAAAGAATAGAGATCATTAAAAACACTTAAAAATAAGGATGAAACATGTAGGCATTGTTTGACAAACTAGCTTATAAGCTAGTTTTTCAAAACGCTATTTTAAGTAGGTTTTCAATAAGCTAGCTTATGGTCATACAAACATGTACCAGGAAAAAAAGATAACTTATAAGTTAACTTATCAACTAACTTATAAGCTAGTTTTTTTTTTTGCCAAACATAGCTGTAATTTACTTTAAAAAGAATAACATACTTTTTGTGGGTTTAAAAAATATTGGTGAAATTAGGTATTACTTTTTAAATGCCCACGAAAAATATGTTATTTTATCTTTTTTTTGCTAGAAAATGTTAGTTTAGTGGAAACCCAATAAAATTTGATAATTTATTGGTCTATAAAAATAATATTAAGTTGAACAATTATATTTTTAAAAAAATAACGGCTTTAAATCCTTGATCATAATTTTTTTTTTTTTTTTTGTCAAAAATACCTATTGTATGGACCCATTAACAACAACAAAAAAAATCAACTTCAATCACACTCTAAAAAACATCAAATATGTGGATGCCATAAAAACGACAGAATTTTAATTAATAAAGTTAACATTATTAAAAAATTACATTAATTCAAATAACACAAATCAAAAATATAATTAAATAACACCAATTTATTTAGATAATTGTTATATATATATATATATATATATATATATAGAGAGAGAGAGAGAGAGAGAGAGAGAGAGAGAGAGAGATAGATGGTTTCATTTGCAAACCACCCTTATAATGAAAACTATACAACCCTTCTTTAAGCCGTAGATGAAATCAATCAATGATTAAGATCATTTTGTGCTATTTATGTTAATGTAGTAATTAATATAATACAAAATATAAATAAAAAGTGGACGGAAAGGGTATAGTAGTCCTTTTAACATTTAATTTCAAATATGGAAATAAGATGAAATTGCTAAATTTATGGAAGTTATTATCTCCAATTTCAAATCTTCTCTAATTTCAAATCTTTAATCGTAGTTACCAAAAAGTCGAAGAACAATAAAAAAATAAATGAAAAATTGAATTATTTCATCCACAATGATTCGGTTGCAAGGAGGTATCATTCAACAATTTCACTGATTCCCCTGTGTTTTATCGATTAGAAATCTAACGCTTCACTGATGAAGACGAAGATGAACGGAGATGAAACGACGATGAACAGAGGAGGAAACAAAAATGACAGAGATGAAACGAAGATGAACGACGATGAATAGAGATGAAAATGGTTATAAAACCGAGATGAAAGACGATGAACGGAGATGAACGACGATGAAAGGAGAGGAAAACGGATATGAAACCGAGATGATACGACGATGAACGACGACGTGATGAATCTGGTGTGATGAAATATGAGATACTGGCAAGAATGATAAACTACTTACGGTGTGCTGGTATGAATGATAAACTATTTACGGTGTGATTTTGCTTGATTTAAACGCCGACGAGAATGGGTGATGCCGCGTGAAAAAGGTGATGGCCATGAAAATGGCGATTTGCTTTTGAAAATGGTGGTGTCGTATCTTTCTTACAAAGGAATATATATATTTTTTTTGAACGACAAGTTAACACAGGCACATGTTCCCGGGGTATCCGGGCTCCCACTTAAGTGTAACACCTGTGATTTTCGGTAAGTAAATGTCAACCGGACATTTCTGTGACCTGTAAACGGTGGGGTTTCGTTGGGAAATGTATTGTTTAAAGTCCCTTGGAGTTTCGGGAGTATCGGCAGTGAAAAGGTCGGGTTTCGGGGCTCCGGAAAGGTCCCGCAACAATGCCCGACGACTATGACAGTGTCATAGTCGCACTGTCACAATCGCAGAGGATGTACCGCGGCCTGGGGGCACCTGGCGACATTGCCCTGGGCAATGTCGCACACGATGCCCAGGGTGTTGTTAAGTGCGGATTTTCAGCCTCTCTCTCTCATTCCAACTTTCCCCATTTCACCCTTTTCTCTCTAGAAACCGAACCCAAACCCTAAAATCGGTTTTATACCCTCAAGTCACCAAATCTATGATATTCCAAGTGTTTCCTCACCACCCAACAAAGATTGGAAGCTATGGTCAAGAACCTCCACCTTCATCTTCCCCAAAGTTCGTGTTTGGGAGTTTGAGTTGAAGAATTGTATTGGGTGTCCTCGGAAGGTCTCATCGTCTCTAAGTGGTAATCTTTCTTGATTTTAAAGGTTGAAATACTCCATTGTTGATCTCTTAGTGTTTGGTATACCAAATCTCGGATTTGGTGGTTTTGGAGAAATTAGGGTTTTGGATATTGTTTGGGATTTTGATTTATAATGTTTGGAGAATGTTTCTTATGGTTGATTATGGGTATTTATGGGTTAAAATGTTCGGATCTAGGTTTTGGAAGATTTCGGTTTGAGGATTCAAATGGTCGTCAAAAGAGCTCGTTGGGTGAAATCTAGATTTAGCCTAAATCTAGCGAGGTGAGTTCAAGATGATTTATGAAAACGGTGTACATGCCAAAATGTTATTTTAAAATGTTTATGTTTTACACCAAATTGTTAACTGCTGATAAGTTTGAGTATTTGGTTATATCCATCTTTATAAACTCATGAAACATGCATTTTTGTGATTTTGGACTTGTTGACAAATAAAGCATTTTGATATGTTTCTTTGACGTATATTATATAAATGGAGCCCATTTGATGTAAATGTCATTTACATGATTTTGTACTTACGTCTATTTGGAAAAGGTGCATAACTGTTTCACGAGGTATTTTGGGAAATAAGAGTAAAGAGTTTCATTGGGAAAAATGGTTTGCCTCAAACAATGTTGAGTTTGTGTTATTTTACACTCTTGGGTCGTTGTGTCTTCGTCGGTCGGTTAAACGTGTTTTTAATGTTTACAAAGGCTTCGTTGGTGATTTACGTAAAGTGTTGGGCCTCTGGCTCGGTTTTGACTATTATGAGTCTTGAGGACATTTGTCCGGATTATTAACCAATGTGGGGATTGAGTATGATGGCGCATATTTCGTGTCATTTGTGAATTACATGTTTTGGGAGCTTTGGTCTTTCATTCGGAGTCATGTAATTTCAGACAGTGTTGTATTGGATCCATAGGCACGTAAGTATGTCTGTCTTGTAATGCCTGAGGTTTTGGGTTACATTTAGTGACCGCTCGGGTTTGCTAGCGAGTGGACAATGAGTGGCATGAGCTGCGGAGGGGGAAACTCGTCTAGATTGGATAGGCACCCATGTCTGTAAGTCCTTGAGGTGGAACTCGACGGAGTATGGCCAGAGGCATTAAACGGTCCGAGGATTGTGATGTCGGTGGTGGCATGGGAACTAGGATGTCGGGATGTGTGGTGAAATCCAATAACATCGCGGGTGGCCCCATTCACGTGTTCTCGCCACCCAAGATGGAAACGTTTAGATGACATGCAAGGAAGTCGCGTGAACGACCTACTTGCGTGTTACTCTATTCTCAGTGTATACGGATCTCTTCTTCGTTGATTCGTGGTATTTTAAATGGTAATATCGTATTTTACCAAATTGGGTTTTTAAGTGGTCGACGGTAAATGATGGCTTTAATATGGGGTTCTTCCCAAGTATATTAAAGTTTGAATGGAATGTGTCGCTTCCACGTGTCGGTATTTATTTTCGTCCATTTTATGGTCGTGTGAGTTTTGGGTCTAATGTCGTGTTCATGGAGATATTAATTATATAGAGTTCACCTATGATTTACGGGTTGTGTGTCACGTTTCACCCGCGTTGGGTATTTCAAGTTACAATGTGTTAACCGTGTTTTATAAAATTGGGAATCCGTCCTCTATTTTACTTTTTAGCAAGTTCCAGTTTATAATACATAAGTGCGTCTCATATTAAGATTCTCGTCTTTAAAACAGTTTGGTTTGGTTAACAATTAACTCGGTGTCTCTTTCGTTCAAAATGCATAGTTATTGATAAACGAGTCGTTTTCATAAGTGAAGCATATCATTTTGGAAAGATTATGATTTTATTCGCATCCTTCCTTTCTAAATGATTAAATTATATGTGTTGAAAACTCTTGAACTCACTAGGCGTTAAGCCTAACTTTTTTTATTTGTCGGCATGTGCATCAGGTTCCAGTTGGGAGTTGGGTTCTAGCAGTTCTATGAAGCGTAGAGCCTTAGCTAGACACTAAAGTAATTAATTGGTGAAGTCTTCCACAAGTTGGAGATAGTGACTATTATTGGGTTTTAATAGCACCCGTCCTTTTATAGTTTGTATGTAAAGATTGAATGCTTGTGTATTGAAGTTGAATCTAATTTGTGGTTGTATATGATTCAATTATTGATGTATTTAGAAAATTTTAAATAAGTTGCTATTTCCAGATTTTAGGGTGTTACATTAAGGGTGCCACCCGACTAATCCCCGTCGATCACGACCCAACCCAATTAAGGCTACCACTAAGTGGCAGACCCATGATCATGGATGTCACAGGATGCTCACCACGGGGTTCGAACTTGGGTAGTCAGGGATACCATCCACTGACCCCCCCAGGATGTTACCTTACCACTGGGGAATATTAATTTTTTTTAATTACCATAATTAAACAATAATGATATAAATATCTCTTAAAATAACTCAAAAGGATAACTACCATATATATAACCGTTTTAAGCAAATGACTATTACACCCTTGTAAATTAAAAAAATAGAAAATAAAAAGAAATTATTTGATTGGTTGATATTGGTGTACAAAGTTTGCATTTTAAGAGTGGTTTTCACAAGATCGCTCCCTTATATATATATATATATATATATATATATATAGAGAGAGAGAGAGAGAGAGAGAGGAGTTTCTTTTATAAACCCGTTTAATCTTGTGAACTATGTAAACTGTAACACCCCGAAATCTACGACCGAGAGAAAGACAAATTGTTGGCAGTGCTTCGCGCGAGTGTCCGCGCGGGTCAAACCGCGTCGTGATCCACGCGGGGTTCTGTCCAGAGGACAGCGCGCCTCTCCGCGCGGGTTGGGTCGCGCCACCAACCACGCGCGCGCACTGTGCGCTGATAAAAGGGAACTAATCGGCCTGCACCTCATTTTCCAACCTAAATCTCAAAACCCTCCTTTTTCTCTCCCAAGAACCGACCTACACCCTCCCCAATGAACCCCAAACTCGTTTTGGGGTTTTTTCTCCCAAAACCAAGTGTCCTCCATAATCTAGCAAGATTTTGAGAAGCTAGAGCTAAGGTACCTTCATCCCTTTCACCTCCTTCACCAATGTTTTCTAGGATTTCAACCATCCTTGTTCTCCCATTCGTGGATTGGAGGTTTATGCCCATTTTGCTGAACTAGAGGTGTTTGGTTGGTGGATTCAAGCTTGGGTTGAAGTAATCTTCTTCTTCTTCATATATGGAAAATTAGGGTTTTGGTATAAGTTGAGATTTCAGGTGTAATGTTTGGGGAAAACGATTCTTTATGGTTGAATATGTTTACTTGGTTGGAAATGTATGTATTTAGGTTTTTGAAAATTTGGCTTGAGGATCTAAGTGTTCTCCAAAGGAGCTCGAGTTGGGGTAAAATCTAGATTTAGCCTAAATCTAGCAAGGTGAGTTCAAGTTGATTTGTGAAAACGTTGTACATGCCAAAATGTCTATTTTAAAGCATTTATGTGTTTTACGTAAAATTATTAACTGTTGAGTTATTTGATAACTTTTGATCATTTGAAGTGTTTAGCTCATTAAATTTTGTAAAACACCCAATTTGGGATTTTTGGGCATTTTGATGGACAAGTCATAAATGGAAGTGTTTTAATGATTATTGCATAAATGGATATTTAGTCACAAATGCATTCTTAGTGTTTGACGGGTTTTATGCATCATTCATATAATGGGACGTTTTGAAACTAAGAGTGTGTGAGTCCTTGGGAACATTTTGGAAATAATACTCTTTTTAGGTTCTGGGCCGAAGGCCAATGGTATTTTGAGAATTAAAGATTTTGGGGAAAAGATTTAATTTGGTTTATGTAACCATATTGACTCTCGTGTTTTAGCCAAACGTCTATTAAGCCTTTTGGGGCTTGATTTGTACTCGGTTGAGTCTTTGGAACATTTGTTCAGTTTTGGTAGCTCGTTAAGGAGCCTTAGACGTACGGTGTACTTAGTTGCATCTTAATTGAGAGTTACATGTTTTGAATGCGTTAGTTCATTCTTTTGAGTCATGTAACGTTTTAGACTGTAATGCATTGGATCCATAGGCATATGAGTCGGTCAGTTGGTTTAGTCGGGGACCTTATCCCCGTTTGGGACTGGATATTGTTTAGGGCTAGCGGGAGCTCGAGGTAGAGATCATGGGTGGTTGAACTCGATAACCGTGTAACCTTTGTTGAGGGCTCGAGGTAGATATCGTGGGTGGTTGAACTCGATGCCCGTGTGTGATCCAGTCTGGTTACTCATCGTGGAATTTAGTGTCCGCGTTTGAAGTCTAGCGAGTGGTCCCCAAGTCATGTTGTTATGTAAGCTTGCGGTGGTGCTCTTGGAGAGCCGTATATGGAGCTAAGTCTTGCGGTGGTGCCCATAGTGAGCCGGATACGGGGACTTGTGACTTTGTGGTGAGACTAATCTAGAGGTCGAGTACACACTAGGGTCATTTGGGTATCTTGCGGTGGTAGCTCGGTTGGGAGCCGAATACGGGGATCCATGACTCTATGTGAAGCTCGAGAACATTGATAAGTGGCTTAACTTTGTGTGCCCGCCACTTTCGATGGAATTCGGGTATCCCCCGTCACCGAAAGGTGTTTGTAAAATCTAGGTTTAATGCTTAAAAATTAAAAGTTGGTGTACCAGAGTAGAAAGGTCCATTGTTAAGGGGTCTAGTGTGAAAGGGGGGAAATTAAGAGAAATCTAACCCTATGACTCAATATTGTTGTTGGCGGCGGCTAATTTGGGAAAGGGAGAAAGAGAGAGCTTGAAAAGATCGATCGGTGGAGAGCAAAGGGGTCGAGTTCTTGGTGTTCATCAAACTTCCAAGGTAAGCCCTAATTCCATTCTTCTTATTGTGAGTAAAGGTCTATCTTCTGATTTCGTGAAATTTTGGTTGGACATTTGAGATACTGATCATTCTTCTTGGTTCTGGGTTGTTTTTGAATAAAGTTGTAGAAGTATCCTATCGGTTGGGGAATTTTTGTCGTAATCGAGTTCTGCAAGTGAAATGGGCATCAGTTTGAGCTGTTATCAATTTTGATTGTAATCTCAAATTCTTGGTATCTGGGTGTGGGGGTTCGGCGGTTTCGTTCGAGCAGAAGGGGTATTGGTCGATGGATACCTGGTCCTCGGATTTGGCTTTGTGGCATTGATGGCACCGGTCGATACCGGTAAGGGGGAGGCACTAGTCACCGGAGGGGTATACCCCGGTCTCTAGCCACACCGGGCGAGACCCCGGTCCCCGGGTTTGGCATTGTGGGCCGAGGCCCATAATTTAAATTAAGTTTATTTATTTTATTTGTTGGGCTTTATTTATAGGAAGGTC
The DNA here is from genome assembly GCA_023525745.1 of Arctium lappa. NCBI lineage: Eukaryota > Viridiplantae > Streptophyta > Magnoliopsida > Asterales > Asteraceae > Arctium > Arctium lappa. The sequence goes on along the minus strand of CM042056.1, from coordinate 9,302,098 downwards.
GACCCAATTTCATTATATTGCTACTTGCTAGGACTCAAGGTGCTTTGTCTCGAGTTGTTATTCCAGTGAGTCAATTCACTTTTCGAGGATGGGTGATGTTGGGATTATGGTATTAAGGTCAATTTTGTTTAAAACTAGAAAGAATCGAGAGTTTATCGACCAATGTCTCTTTTAAAGGTTTCAGACCGAACCATAAGAGTAGACGCGAGAATTAAGCTAAGGACATCATGTGAGATTTTCTGAACTAAACATTTTGGTTAACGAAAGCATGTGAAGTTTAATTTTTAAACTTTAATTTATTTGTGATGGCATGGTTATTGTGAAATTATTAAAGTGTGTTATAAATCGTTGACATTTTAAATGTATGCATACATTGTTTGTGGAGATTGTGACCTAAGTCGGGGAGTGTGGCCCGCCTATTCGTACCGGGGAGTGTGGCCCGTTTATGCCATACAGTGCGAGTTAGACACACCGTCTTCGACGGTAGTGTGGTCTGTAGCGTGTTTTATCATTATGTGTTTATAAATCTGTTGGTAACAAGTCTATTACAAAAGACTCCCCATCTACACTTAAGGTACAACCAAAGTGGCATTCTCGAACTAGCAATTGTTCCCCGTTGGCTACTTCTACCACTAAAGCACCACTCAATAGGCTAGGAGGAGTAGTGAAATTCTTACAGAATGATGTAGACACAAATGATCGGTTTGCGCCCGAATCAAACAAAATACGGGTAGGCAGAGAGTTCACTAGAAACGTACCCGATACCACATCCGCTGTCTCCCTCGCCTCATCCGCCATCATTTGGAAGGGCCGACTCGGCGCTTTCGGTTGGATTTCCTTCTTCGGCATTACCACACTTGGAATTCCTTGGTGATTCTTTGTTAACTTCGGGCAATTCCGCTTGAGGTGCCCCGATTCTCGGCATTCAAAATAGACTCCCGCTCGGGAGAAACATTCCTTACTCAAGTGGCCTCTCCGACCACAGTTGGAACATTCGACAAAGTTGGGTAGAGATCTTTGATTGCAGGGCCCGAAATGTTTACTCCTGCACTTGGAGCACCATATCATGTCGCGTCTCGGTTCCCCGTTCCTTCCCCCGCTAAATGGCTTGGATGATCACACGGGCCCGATCGGCCCTTCCCACTTTCTCTTTTCTCCTAGCTGCTTCTTCTCTTCTCCGTCTTGGATCATGTCATCCTCTACCAGTTGGGATGCCTCGATCACTTATTGTAAGGTGCTAATGTGAGCGTTTCTCACATCTGTCTTCATGTCTGCCGGCAAGCCCTTCACAAATGCCTTTATTTTTTATTCCTCATCAGTAGCCAAGTGCTCCACTAGGCTAAGTTTATCTATAAACCGCTTCGCGTAGTCGACAATAGACAGATTGCCCTTCTTTAGATTTTGGAACTCCTCCTCAATCTTGTCAAGTGCCCTCGCATTACAATACTTCTCCATAATTTTCTTTTTGAAAATGGGCCAAGTGATTTGGGCCAAAACCTCCGGTGTGAGTGCCCTCCTAGTAACATTCAACCAACTCAGTGCATCTCCTCGAAGCAGCTGAGATGCATATTTGACCCTTTGAGAGTCTGCACAATCATTGGACTCGAATGCCATCTTGACATCCTGAATCCACTTCATACATGCTAGTGGGTCGGTCGTCCCAGAGAATTCTGGAGCCCGACTACACAGAAATGTCTTGAAGGAACAACCCCCTTCCTTCTTCTTCTCGGTCTGTATAACATGCTCTTCGGTCCCTATGACGGTCGGTCCGCCGCTCAACCCGTTCACCATATTCTCCGCCATGACTTCATTCCGTCGATGACTGGCATCACGGTCCTCTAACAGTTTCAAGAAGAATTCTTATTGTTGTGCCATAGCCGAATTCATGGCTTGCATCATGTTGTCTCGGATCCTTGTCTCCATAGTTACTTCCTCTATAATCGGATGGGAGGATGCGATATTTGTTCTTGGTATCTGTTCGGGTCCTCCACCCAAGACATTGGTTGCGGGTGGCCTTTCAGTAGCTATTACCAAAGGAGGTTGATCGACGGTAGACTCGTCTTCGATGATGACATCCCACGGATTTTGGAGCATATTTCGAATACTCACCATGATGCTGAGTCAGACATGACAAAGATCACACCGGTTAATTCTTTAAAAGATAAACGGTTCAATACGTACTTGTAACACCCTCAAATCTGGAAATAGTAACTTATAAAAAATTTTCTAAATACATCAATAACTGAATCATCTACAACCACAATTTAGGTTCAACTACAATACACATATACCATCTTATATAAACGGACTAAAAAGGGCGGGTGCTACTTGTAACACCCATTTTTTTTTAAAGTGTTACTTTAACTAAAACAATTCCTCCGAAATACTCCAATATAACGGCTAAATTAAAACCGTTAACAGCGGAAGACTTTAAAATAATAAATATGTAACTTTAATGCTAACCCGTCCCATACCGGGTTGCGTTACAAATTTATCTATCATATATGTCTGAACATAAATGTTGAACTTAGATGGACTAGCCGAGTCTCTATATGTGCCCTATTTCTCTTGTTCAACCTGAAACCTTCTGTCCCTGAGATGCATACTATAGTCAGCTTATAAAGCTCAGTGAGTTCATGGTTTGCGTGAATAAAAATCATATCTTGTCACACAAATCAATCATGCAAACTTCACATAAAATAATATTCATTTTCTGAAATATGCAACACCAAAAGAAACGAGACCTCATAACCGTCTCCTCAAGTAAGGACTGATAAGTTGCAAGCATTCCCTGGGTGTGTACGGCTCACCTATAGCCAATAACCCATTACGGGGTCGTGCTGCCATGTCACAGGCATTCCCTGGTGTGTACGGCTCACACAGAGCCAGTAACCCATTTCAGGGTCGTGCCTCCCCTTAAGTGTGACAAACCAAACCAACATCTCATATTCCAAACCATGCACCATTTGTACCATATAAACCAACTGAAATATAATCATGCTAAATACGTTTAAAAACCGGAAAACAATTAGCATGCGTGCTCCACAAAACTCCACATACATGTAAACATATACCGATGACATGTATTTAAATCATTATCATGCATAATATTCACCACCACAAAATCATATAATGCTCGAAAATAAATTTGTACATATGTATGCATCCCAGTGTAAGTCTCATGAAGACTCACCTGATTGCGCGTAGATCGGCTACTTATAGCTCTCATCTGAAAACCTACACATTTCATACCACCATGTCCAATTAATGACTTAGTTTCTCTAAAAGTTAACCAAAGTCAACTATGGTCACCCCGACTCGACCTTAAGTCAAACTCCAAAATCAAGTTTCTTAATAACTCAAATATATTCATTTGATCTAATCGTCAAAATACTTGTGGGTCAAACGAGGTAAAAGTCAACCATTGGTCAACGTGGTCAACCTCGACTAACTTTAGTCAAACCCCAAGTTTAAAACTCGATGACGTTCTAAAACGTCAAAATAATCATTTTATAATCTTATAAATCCATATCTCCAAATTAACGTGTCTCAATAAATAATTAACTCGAATTACGACGCTTTAATACCATTAATAAATCATAAAAATAATTTAATAGACCTCTAATGTTATGCTTGATAACTCTTAACGGCGATTTATACTTTTAATAACTAAAGAAATCATTTGCAACATTAAAACGTCTTGATAATATTTTACTAAAATACGACGTATAAAAATCCTTTTTCTTAGAATTGGTTGAATCATTTCATAAACACCTCTTTATAATATAATTAATATACATGTTCTAAAATAAATTAATATATTAATTAAATAATAATTTTAATTAACATATTAATTATTTTAGAAAATAAATTAATTAATTAATACAATCTAGAAAAAAAATTAATTACTTTGGGCCTAACATATTTAGTTGACCAATTAAATACCAAACCACATTATAAGGCTCAAAAGAAAAATCAGCCCATCCAACATGTTTACGGCCCGGCAAAACAGCCGGCGTCCGGCCATTTCTCCGGCCAACACCACCAACAACTCGAATTTAATAGCTGTCTGATTTCAGAGCCATTTGGCCTCGTTTCTCAACCGTTTTCGACGATTTCTTTTGCTAAAACTCTAGAAAATGATTTTCCTCAACCATAGGAACAAAAATCAATGAAAACCATCAAGTATTGAGTCTCACACGCTCATTTAAAAATTGGGTTAAAAATCCACTCGAAAATCAGTAATAAAACGCAAAATCAGACGTCCTAAACCAAAATAAAAGACATAAGGCTACTAAGGTTCGATAAAGGACTTAAAAACGAAGCTAACCATATAAAGAAATCGAAATTTGGTTGGGTATTTTACCTCCAATCGCCAATAATCGCCAATAAACGGAGCTTTTCGAATGCAAACTTCCACCTCCGATTTCGCTTTAGAAACTTGATGGAATTTCGATTTTCTTGAGCCAAAAATGAAAAGGAACATGTTGGCTACATAAATCTGGATTTTTTTGGCTTATTCGTTGACTTAACGAGCCAATAGGAGTCTCCCAAAATCAGCCATCGCTTTCGAAATCTGATTCTCAATCAGATTGTACTTTTGGCAAAACAGGTCCCTCAACAATGAGGAGGTTGACGCTGAGACATGCCCTAAACTATGAGAAATTGGCATTCGGCCCCCTGCCTTAAATACTTTGGCCAATTTTATATTTTCACCCCCAATTTGACATTTCTTTTCATTTTTAGTATGATTGAACATAAACTCTTTTTCTTCACTTACTACTTTCATTAAATGGCACGATTGGCCCCTTTTTGCGTTTTTCTTCACAATTATTTTGTTTAATAAAATAAAACGCATTTTTTAAATCTCTTTTCATATTTATTTATTTGCCCCATTTTGGGGTGTCACACTACTAATACCCATGCATAGTCACTATCTCCATAATGCGGAAGACTTCACCGAATACTTACTTTCGGATCTAGCTAAGGCTCTACTCTTCACTAGATTGCTAGAACCAACTCCCAACCTTGAAACCTGATGCACATGCCGACAAATAAAAAGGTTAGGCTTAACGCCTAGTGAGCTCAAGAGTTTTAGCATAAGTATATATCTTTAAAAGAAAAGAATTCAATTTAAAGCAAGGTCCTTCGAAATATTACGCTTAAAAATGGAAACGACACATTTTCCCATAATATGCACTTTTAAAGGCAAAACTCCCAAAACACACATTTCTTATATAACGCGCTACGCATGACTCACCCAAACGGGATCATAGTTCGACACTTATTTGGTAAAAACATGAATAACCATTTATAACCCAAAGTACCCAAAACGTGGGCGGGACAGAATGCTCGCCCCATGAATTGTTATCAAAACCACATATATCGTACGTCCGAAAACATGGACACTTGGTCCAATACTCACGCGACCGAAAGGAACCAATGACAATAAAATAAGACGTTCTTATATTTAACATAGTGATAGCCAATAACGGGGGAAACCCGTATCCGTTGAGGGTGGAGGGAACACAAAAGTATACCACCCAAACAACGTTAATCGCATGACACCTCTCGACATCCCAGCCCGGTGTCCCTACGACTTCTTTACAAGTGTCACCCCAAGTCAGTTGACCTTGATGGATCATTCCGAAGAACTCCATCCCGAAGGCCCGACACACTTAAAGACTACCTCCCAGGCATTTTTCAAGCGGCGGAGGTCCCAACGCCTACTATTCCGGTAGCACTAGCCGACTCAACCCTCCTAGCGATCACTTGTAAAGTTTTCGGTCATAAAACATAGGTACCGAAGTTCAACCCCGCAATACCCAATTGACCATCCAAGACAGACTGACTCATGTGCCTATGGATCCATTACACACTGTCTAACGTTACATGACTCCAATTGAAAGACCAAACCTCCCAAAACATGTAACTCACCAATGACACAAATTAAGTGTCATCATATCCAAAACCCATGACGGTTAAAACATACGTACAAATGTCCACACGACTCGTTTAAGCCAATACCGAACTAAAGAGCTCAAAATCCGCTTGACCAATAATTACCGGTCTTCAAAATAGTGAAATGTCTTTAAATACCGTTTATGAAGACACATGCTTCAAAGACTAGATTTACCCAAAACTCCATACGAGATGGGACTTAAGATTTCCAAAGTGTTTATGAATGCAAATACACCAAATGCATACAACGTGAATTAGACTTTACTTGTACAAAATCGTCAAAGACGTATAACTCATAAAATAGACCTTACTTGTACAAAATCACCAAGAATACGTAATTAATGTTATTTAGTTGTTGGAAACGTTCAAAACCCAATAGAAGCATTTTAAGAGATTAACTATCAAAATGCTCACACTTTGACAAATAACTAAGTAAAACATATTTTACTTCTAAATACTCAAAACTTATCAGCAGTTAACCATTCCATGTAAAACACTTTAAAATACACATTTTGGCATGTACACCATTTTCACAAATCAACTTAAACCCACCTCGCTAGATTTAGGCTAAATCTAGATTTCACCCAACGAGCTCTTTTGAAGGCCACTTGAATCCTCAAGCCGAGAGCTTCCAAAACCCTTTTTGATGATGAGACTTTCCGAGGACACCCAATCCAACTTTCAACTCGAGCTCTCAAAACCTAGATCCACACATTTTCAACCGTAAATAACCACATCCAACCATAAAGAAACATTCCCCAAACATAATACACCAAAATCCCCAACGAGATCAAAACCCTAGTTTCTCCCAAAACTAACAAGTCTGAGATTTGATAAGCCAAATACTAGGGAAACATCGATGGAGCAATTATAACTTATTACAAGGTTTGGAAATGGAAAGAACATACTGACCACTTAGGTTTTTACGAAAACCTAGAAAACCCAAAATGGACTTGAGGTTGAAGGTGAAGATGAAGCTTCTTGACTATAACTTCCAATCTTTGATGGGTGGAAAGAGGAACACTTGGAACATAATAGATTTGGTGTCTTGGATGCATAAAACCGATTTTTGGGTTTGGGGTTCGGTTTCTAGAGAGAAAAAGGGTGAAAGGGGGTTGAGATAAATGAAGAGGGGTTGCTTAAAGCTGCTTAAAAACGACCAGGGGCCGTCGGCGATAGTGCCACGCGACTATGCCCTTGGCATAGTCGTCGGGCATAGTCGCCCGAAGGGGGAGGGCAGCGGTACATCTCCCGCGATTATGCCCCGCAAGAGTGACATTCTGTCACAATCGCGGGCATAGTCGCCCAGGTCCCTCCGAAGGTCAAAATTCCGACTTTTTGACCCGACGTGCTCTCGGTCCGAAATTCAAAACCCACAAACACCATTTGGATAAGATCTATAATTATGGCTTAACCGGATAAGGGTGAATTAAGGGTTAACCAAAATCACGGGTGTTACAGTACTACTACAACGATTAATCATCATAATAACAATTTCAAACATGCTTACGTAATCATAAATTCAGAACAACACTGCCAAATGAGACTGTGAACGTATTTTACATAAGAATTCTCGTCGTCATTATCATAAATTTCAATCAATGCAATTCCGTAATCCTAGTACTCTCCCCACCTAAAAATGCTCTACCCGGATGGACAATGATACTAATTGCTCAACCAACTTAAGTCTAGGTATGCTAGAGTCGACACCTAATTCACTTAAACTAAAACTCTGATACCAACTTGTACAAGTTTGTAATAACAACCAATGAGAGATAACAACCTCTTAATCTAAATTCTAAAACAAGAAGTAAGATTACAAACGGTTGTCATCTACATCCAAAAATAGCCAAAACTAAAGTGGCATCCCAAAGTCCCCTGAGCTCCCATCTAGAATCCCGCTAACTCATCTTGGCGTTCGCGCCGCTAGAACCTGAGATACATATCAAACCAACAAGTGTTAGGCCAAACGGGCCTAGTGAGTTGTACAAAAGCATAGCATGATATTCAAGAGCTTTACCTCAAGTCAATGTACCTTGATGTTGTTCGCATGACAACAACCCAAAGGCCCGGCACACCGTCCCGGTGGCGGAGGCCTTAGGTGCATACTGTCCAGGTGGCACCTAAAGCTACATCCTCCTGGCACCTGCTCATGGTTCATCCAACACACATACACACACACACACACACACATATATATATATATATATATATATATATATATAGACTTAAGTTCACGTGAGACCAAACAGTTTCCGTGAGACCGGTGAGACCAAACTTTAAAGTATGAAACTTCACACCAAAAAACTGTGAATGTAAAAAAAATCGAACTTTTCATAGGGAAAACACCGTAAATGTTACGTTCACGGTGTTTTTCGCTGTGAATGTTCGTTTTTTTTTACCTTCACAACGTCTTCACTGTGAAGGTTCGGATATACCTTCACAGTCTTTTATCTGTGAATGTTTGATTTTTTTTAACATGGTTTAGGTTTTTTTACCTTCATAGTGTGATTACATTATGAAGGTTCGAATGTTTTTTTACCTTCACAGTGTTTCGGTGTGAAGTTTTATGTTTTAAGGCTTGGTCTCACGCGGTTTCACGGAAACAACTTGGTCTCACGTGAACTGAACCTGACCCTATATATATATATATATATATATATATATACTATCCGTCTCTATACATATCCCGCATCAACAAGGTACATATATAAGACTAAACATGATTTTAATCCCATGTTAGGCCCAAAACACCCAAACATGTGGTTTCAACAATAATCTTCATAAGTTCCATGATATTACACCATCATACTCAATAATAGTCACATTAATTAACTCAACAATTTCTCATGTGAATCAATAGCCAAAACCCCCAAATATTCATATAAATAGCATTTAGGTCAAACTTATCAGGTGATCAGATTTGTACAAACATATGAGATAATACAAATAAGCATTCAAGATATGTATCCCATTTACGGGGCCGTTCCTAAGGATTTTGATGCCCTGTGCGAAGATGCTAAAAAAATTCCCCTATACAGCTATATGGTTTTAAGTAAATAAAACGACAAAATATAGGATTTTTAAACGGTTTGGAACCTAGTCAAACTAGGTGGCTCATCCATACGCCAATTTTTATTAATTAAAATAAAAAGTACAAAAGGGGGGACATAAAACCAAAACCCCAAACAGTCTTATTGATTCAGATTTCATACTTCAGCACCACCTCTTAAAAATCAGAAGTGAAATCAGATTTCAGACTTCAGCACCTCTTAAAAAACAAACACCATCTTAGAATGATAAGAAAAAACTTTTGACATATAGCATGTTCTGTATTTTAAAAATCCCATAACATATGTGAACATGTTATATATGAGAAAACTATATCGTATATGAAACATAGCTAAAATTATTAAACATCGTTAAAGTACAAAAACATGTGCTATTGTATTTATCTTAGCATCAAATCACATTAAACTAGCATATGGTCGGTGTAAGTTTAGCTAAACCTATGTGAATGCTACTTAGACAAGTCATATATACATTTAGTCACTTATGCTTATCATTGAATACCAAACACCAAAGTTCTAATCATATAAAGTTGAACTGATAAAAGTCATAATGTGTATAATTGTATATGTGACTTTGAATACGACTTCAAAATTAGCTTTCGATATAGCTTTCACAAAGCCACCTTGTATGTGACCTCGTTTGAATATTACAAAATAACACAACATAACACGTTATAACGGAAACCAAGTCGTTGAGTGGAGCCACAGGGGTTAACATGGTGACGAAGCCAAGCCTCGGTGCTATAACACATCATAATGAGACTAGAGTGAGTAATTTAGAGCCATGTGCATAAAAAATTATTTGATGTTATCTCAAAAGGAGTACAAGTTACAACACAAAAACAAAGTTATAGGCATTGTTTGGCAAAAAAAAAAAAAAAAACTAGCTCTTTTTTTTGTACATGTTTGGATGGCTATAAACTAACTTATAAGCTATTTTATTGAAAATCTACTAATAGTAGCGTTTTGAAAAGTTATCTTATCAGCTACCACCTAGTTTATCAGCTAGTTTACCAAACATAGCCATAATGTTAGGCCATAAACATAATATACATTACTGAGTCATGATCTTAAATTTATTTTAGATTTAATTTTATAAAGAAAGTATCAAGTGTTACTTTAGATTTATTTTTTTTTAATTTATTTTATAATACGTAAGAACATAAAACTTAAATGAAATTGACAATAATTAGGAATATGATACATGATGATAAAAATTAATTAATACCATAATAAATAAAACAAAACATAATTACAAAAATGACCTTTTCTAAATTGTGTCTGGCATAAAATACCTTACTAGTAAACCTTGTGGGTTAACTCAACTGACAATAATGTTTAAGCATTTTAGGATTTCCTCAGAAGTCATAGTTTCGAGTCTTACAAGGCCATTGAGAATCTTCATCATTGTTCTTCAGAGCTCTTGTAACTAGTCGAGGTGTTTGCAAACTGGTCTAGAAATCCACGGTTAACATAAAAACAATACCTCATTGATTATCATGTTAAGACCAGTGATTATCATATGGTCGAGTTTTGTTGTGCACAAATAAACACTAATAAAACAAATTTCATTAACACACAACAAAACTCGATCATTAAATTTTCAAAAGTAGTATATTTGAGCTATTTTTGTACAAAAGTTTATTCAACAAGTACATAAGTTAAATTGAATAATAAATTTTAACATAGTGGTACCCTTAATTGGATTGAGTCGTGATCGACGGGGATTAGTCGGGTGATACCCTTAAGTGGGAGCCCGGATACCCCGGGAACGTGTACACGTGTTAACTTGCCGTTCAAATAAAAAAAAATCAATAAATACAGTTTAAGCTATCTTCTTACATAAGTTCGAAAAATGCATAAACGTTCACGAAATCAAAGACAATTTGTATTAAACTTTGAATTTTGAATAGCGTAAAAACCCAATTCCAGAAAATTCAAAAATAAAATATAAAAAAATTTGAATTCAAAAACAGCTTTCAATAAAAACCACAAAATTAAAATTCTTAAAATAAAAAAAAACAAAAAAAAGAGACTTAAAACACAAATGATAGACAAATGGGTGGAGCCCACGAAAACGGCGATACAACCGTTGGCCACAGCTGGTGGGCAACCCCACACAAACACCCTGTCAACACTCGGGCAGTTCGGTCAGCCATGCCTCTACACTGCACTCCTTCCCTCTTCACCACCACTATAAATACCAACCCCTTCCACTTCCACTTTCACCTCCACATTTCACTTATCAGTTATCACCGTTCAAATCTGTTCACAAAATTTGTTTCATTTTTTTTTTCAATTTCAATTCAAATCACAGCATTCATGGAATCAATGAAGATGAACCTCTTCGCCCTTGTCGTCGTCATGTTGATGGCTGTATCTGCTATCAGTAATGTCGCAGCTCAAGAAGCTCCGGCCGCTGCACCTGGTCCGGCCTCCGCCGCAAGCGTCTACGTCCCTACCGCACTTATTTCACTCATCGCTATTTCGTTCGGATTCTTATTCTAGATTGATCTGATTCATTTCGCTTTTCGTTTTGATGCCGGAAAATTGTTTTGTTTTGTTTTGTTATGAGACGATTTGTTAATTTGCGGTGATCGTACGCGGCTTTTCCTTCTTCGATCTCCGCATTCGATGAGGTGTAGAGGTTCTGAGGGAAGAGCTTTGATTTGATATCGTTTTGTTCTTCAATTTTGTATGTGAATTCATTCTTTTAATTTGTTGCATGTATTCTTAATCATAATCAGTTTTATAAAATTCACTTGTGATAGTGATGTTCAGATCCTCAATTATCGTGCTTCGATCATAATTTTCGTTCATTAAATTCTTCCGATTGTCTCAATTTTGTTGAATTTCTGTTTCTCGGATGATAACAGCCATATGTGCTTACAGATCTTTCATCTGATTGTTTTAATTTTCATTTGCATCCATCCGTTAATTATTCTTAATCGTATTTGATTCTATAAAAATTGTTTCAGATCCTTGGTGCATCTGCCAATGGACTAATTGAATGTATAATTTCATGTGAGTAGTTTCAATTTCCGCTGAATTTGTGGTCTTCGGATGATAATAGCCACAAGTGATTGTTTTTACCCCTAAATATAACTTAATTGGGAATTGAGGATGGGAATGGGGATGGAGATGAGGTCGAAAGCGCATGTTCAAAGTAAGATATTTGTTGTCTGCCACATGTTGTGTCTGGAAAAATTGATTATGATTGTGCAACTGTTTTTAAAAAATTGCCGCACAATCGCTATAGCGTGTCATGGCATTAAGGCTTGTGTTTTATGTCACGTTAAGTCAGTGGCACGCCATGCCTAACGCACAATTTTCGTAATACAATATTTGATTTTTCTTTACGTTTTCAATGTCTTATTTACAAGTTTTTTAAGATATAACATAATTCAGTTTGCTTATTACCATTGACTCATTGAGTATTACTACAAAACATATGTTTTTATATATAATATTATATATGAATTAGAAAAATCACGCCTTGAAAACATCATGACTTTTAAGGCTTGAGGTTTGACATTGTCGCCACGCCATGTCTCACGTCATTTAAAACATTGGATTGAGGATTTGTGAAGAGGTCACATATCTTGTGGCATCATTAACAATATGAATTATTAATTGAACACAAATGAAAATAGTAGAAAAGCAACATGATAAAACAGTTTTATGTGTAAAAATGCTATATTTATACAATGTTCTTTAATATGAGAAATATTTAAGACGGGGTTTTTTAGTAAATTATGCTTTATGTCTCTATGGTTTGTTAAAAATTGTGGATTTCGTCCATATGGTTTTAGAATTTAAGTTTTTGTTCCCTATGGTTTGTAATTTATTTTTATTTTTGTTCTGAGGGCAAAACACTACTTTTAAGTATGAATGAGTAAAATAAAAATGAATTGTAAACCGTAGTGATGAAAAAACAATAAAATCTAAATTCATAATGACGAAAAAATAATGAATTATAAACCATAGAGATGAAAATCGTAATTTCAAAACCATAAGAATGAAAATAGAAAATTTCAACAAACCATAGGGACTAAAAACGTAATTTACTCTTTTTTTCCACATTGTATATAATGAGTGTTTCATATGTAAAACAATACATAAAAACTGGTTTGTAAGTTTGTATGATTTAAATTCATAAATAAGTATGTGTCTATTATTCATTGTTACGTTAATCAATTAAAATTAAAATGGGTAGAATTAATAGAGTATAAATATGTGCCCGAGAAAATGTTCTCGTTTAAATTATATTCGTTGGATCATCTCCATTTAACGGTTTTGATGGGTATTTTGGTTCTTTTTTTCCAAAGTTCTCTCCTAATCTCATCCTATATTTAGGAAAAAATATTAAAAAAAGACTTTGAGATGATCCAGCAGATATAGTTAAGAAGGTGGTTATAACCATTTTTTTAAATATAAATATAAATTTATGTTGTGTGTTTGTGTATACGTGTGATTATATATATATATATATATATACTAGCTGTATACCCGCGCGATGCAGCACGGGTAAATCACATTTATGAAGCCAATTATTCCTCTGTCAATCATTTTTCTTGTTCCTTCTATTTTCCGTCCCAGGTTTGTTTGGTTTAATTGGCAACACATAGTGTTGACTCTTACCGATAAGTGCTTACTGGGTAAGCGTTGTGTAAACAACCCTAAGTCTTTGAACCTTTTTTTGAATGAATCGAAGGGATATGAAGTTTATGATCATTATAAACTTTAAATTTTATAATGGTTGACTGACCAAAGATTTGAAAAGTTATGTTGTTCTTATATTATTTAATAATAGTTTTCGCTTATTGCAACTCATAATTAACCAAAAAAAAACTCAAAATTCATGTTTAAACAAAATGGAAATATACAAAAAACCCAAAATTACAGACACGAAACCCTAACAAGTTATCGAAATTAACAGTATGTACCTCAGATAGAAGACGATTCTTCGGAAGCAGCTTCGCAACTTCTGGCGGAAGAACTACATGCCTGCCGATCACAATTTTGAAACACGTAAAACAAATTCTTCAAAAACCGTGATAAGAAAAACAACAAAACGAGTACGATTTAAAAGAAATGAAAAACAATCGAAGAAAATTAAGAGTGAATTATCACCTGTACTTAAACGTATCATCGAAATACTTCTCGGAGTATTGGATCTGACCCATAATCGATTTAATTTCTCAGATTTCAACAAAATCATGTTAAATGTTATTTGTTGTTTTTAGACATATCTAGTTGCAGTGGCAGATCTAGGAATTTTTCTTGCCGGGGCATCTTTATGATTGATTAAAGACCCGCAAAGTTGTCCAATATATTTGTAGTCTAATTCCATCGTTTCGAATGATATTTAAAGTATTTTTGGTTGATTTTAAGGGATTTCAAAGCATTTTTTGGGAATTTTGAAGAACTTTTTTTGGTTGATTTCGAGAGTTTTTTTTGGTTTTTTGGTTTATTTCAAGTTACTTTTTTGGTTCATTGGATTTGGGTCCCATACGAAAAATCACTGGGAAAAAATAGTAGAAGTTACAAAAAGAAATAGTTTTTAACCTTTCAAAAATTCTTTTTTCTTTTAAATTTTCTAATGGGGGCCATCCCCTAATCATATACTTAGGGGCTGTTTGGTTGGTTTCCATTAAGTTCTGTATGGATAAAGTTGTCTGTGTAGATTAATCTGTCTGTATAGATTTAGAAGGTTTTAATTTGAGAGAGTTTTTTCATAGATGGAAGGAACATGTTTTTTAATGAGAGAGACTGGTTTGGAAAAAAACTTGGCTTTCTGCATAAAGCTCCCCCTTGAAATCTTACTGAATAAGTCATTTTCTATATCATTAAGTCACTACCAAACAGTCATATATATCTGACTGAATAAGCTGTAAGTCTCATTAAGCTCATTAAGCTGCAAACAAACAGACCCTTATCCACCCCTGGCAAATAGTCGTGCAATGTGATGCGTTGAAAAATTCTTATAATGGAGAAAATTAATGTAACACAAACTATGATTCTTATGTATGTTCTTTTAACTTCATAGTTTATGTTCAACTATGATTCTTATGGATGTTCTTTTAACCGTGTGCGTTATATTAAACCGATTAAGCATCAATTGATACATGTTTAACAAATGTTCTAAAGACAATGCCTATACAAAATAACCAATCCCCAATGTCAAAATATCAATCACAAAACAAATACAATAAAAAATTAGATATTAACCATCAATCAAGTGGACCTCCATAATTTCTTCGACATTAAAATAACTAAAAGACCACTGCCACATAATTTCTTCAGTTTCAGCTTGAAAGAATTAGAACTAAGGCCATCAGAATCTCCAATACAACATTGGTGCCACACTATCTGCAGCTTCCACTGATCCTGCACACATCTATTTACCTTTTACTTAGAACGCCACATTCCCTGATCCCTTTGAAGCAACAGAAATAAAAACTTCAACCTGAAATATGTGAAAGTCCAATGCACTTAAAAACCCCAATATAAAACCTGTGAAAGTCACTATAAATGCCACCAATTTTACACAATATAGATTCAACAACTTGTTCAATACCTGTAAACATCAAGTCCTGCAGATGTTTGATTAAGATAAGTTCAATACATGTAAACACCCGTCTCTCAATAACCTCACGATGTTCTTGATGTATGTTTTCTCTTAAAGTCTGATAAATGTGCCGAAAGATTAGAAATTTATGCAAAAGATTGAAAGCAGAAGATCAAGAACTATAGCCACATTTTAAACTACCTGAAATTCCTTCACCTTATCTTTAAATCTCTTTTTTAAGGCACTGCAAACGAAGATCGTTCTCAACAAAATATTAAATGTGTCTTTCGTACATCAAAACTATGATCAAAAGGGTAGCGAAAATGATATATATTACAGTGTAGTTGTTGTTCTTGATCAGTCTACTCCAGTTCCTTGTCCACATCCAGGCTTTTGTCTGTTGATCGCGTTCTAACTCCAAAATAAAAAAAAAATCTAGGATCTATAATTTAAACACTTGGAAGATGTTGAGGATTGAGATTGATATAACTGTTCATCGGTCTAACCTCCTTATCAAGTTCCTCGATTTTGGCTTTAATAAAACGAGCAACCCTTCCAACTTCATCAACATCATTCTCCATTCGCTACTTGATCGCTGCACATCAGCAATCATTCAATTACAAGTCGTTTTTTTTGTTATCTAAAATCTTCAACAATCTTTTAAGATTACCTTTCACAGCAGCAGCCTTGGTGACGGATCGTGATTCCTCATGAGCATCCTGCATAGATTGTTTATAAGAAAACATTCAAAAGAAGTAAAACTAATAATGATGATCATAAAGAGAAATGAAGTTTGTGTGTGTGAAGAAAACAAAGAAATACCTGTAGTTTTTTTAGAAGTTTATTAAGCACTTCAAATTCTTTCTCGATGTGTTGAACCTAATGAAAATGGAAGTATTTTTGATAAGATTTATGAGTTAAGTTGCTGAATCAAGTTAGAAGATAACAGAAGTTAGAATTCACCATCTCAAAATGAGCATCCAATTCTAATTCTCTAGATTGTGAAGCATGTTTTATCCCCCATTTCAATGTCTCCACCGCCATGACTACATCTTCTAGGGCTACCAAATGACGCCTACAAACCATCGTCCAGTAAATACATTGAACAAGTAATCAAATACACTCCAATTGCGATCACAATTCGAACCAGTTTTACAAAAAGCAACTCTTCAATTAGCTTGAGAAATAATTCAATTTTCATTTTCATCAGGCAACGAATGGGAGTACGATTCGAACTCAAAACACTTGGTGAACAAGCTCCGATCACTTAACGCAAGTAATTTCCCCAATTTCGTTCGTTCAATTCCTAGGTTCGTATTTCGCTCCTTTCACAGATAAATTCGTTTTACGTAAATGATCGTATATGTATAAGTGCATTCATACCGATCGAAATCAATGTAAATAAAAGGGATCTAAGAGATCGGTTTCAAACATCACGGAAACAAAACTAAGAACGTGAGATGTATGATCAAGAATTTTCGCAACTGTAAACAATGCAAATTGTTGCTGATAAATATAATCCTCCATAACGAAACTCGAATCGTGATGAAGAAACTTACAGATAAGAGGTCGTTCATGTTGGATTGGAGGTAGATACCGAGAAATTGATATTGTTTTGTTGTTGTGTGAATGAAATTGGGGGGGGGGGTATGTTTATCGGAAGAAAGAATGAAACAGAGAGACATGCAAAAGACACACCACAAGAAGGAAGAAGGAGAGCAAGATCGAAGCTCTTATTCATTGCCTTTTACGAAGCTCTTGTTCATTGCCTGCCATTATCATCCATACCCAAACCTTCAAATGTTGATTTCTTCAAGAAAAAACATTATTTCAACAAACCACAAGGAACGAAATATGTAATTTACTCTAATAATAGTAGCAAAATCAACAGCTAACAGCAAAGAAACATCTAATCTGTGTGACTTTTAAGGGTTTGATTTCTGGAGAAAATCATGGGGCAAACAATGGCATGTT
Organism: Arctium lappa; assembly: GCA_023525745.1. Taxonomy (NCBI): domain Eukaryota; kingdom Viridiplantae; phylum Streptophyta; class Magnoliopsida; order Asterales; family Asteraceae; genus Arctium; species Arctium lappa. The sequence continues at coordinate 9,284,521 of CM042056.1, read as the reverse complement.
CTTGGTCCAAATCATGCACTTATGAAATAACTTTTTAAAATAAAATATTACCCGATTGATGTCCCAGCCCCTGAAGAATTAGAATCCCTAAAACAAGAAATCGAGATTAGAAGCAAGAGATTAGAATTGTATGAGAAATCAAGATTAGAAATCGAGACCACAAGAAATCGATATTAGAAACCCTAAAACAAAACATATACCTGATTTGAATAGTATGAGAAATCGTTACCCTGTGAACCGTCACGAGGAGCGAATTCCCTCATTCAGAAGAACTATTCAGAAGAATTACCCTGTGAATCGTCGAGAGAAATCGTCTATTTGAATTCAAATCTAGATACAGGAGAGGAACTGTTCATCAAGGGGGGAAAGGAGCATTCTGTAGCTGAGAAAGCAAACTGCACATTACCAAAATTGATGGCCAGGTTAAAAACACTTGTACACTATGCTTTATTACTTTTACTTAAGAGTTTTGACTTTAAAAGGAACCTGCAATCTTCAGCAATTTAAAGCCAAATGAGGGAGGAAAAAAAGGCTAGAAGGAAGAAAGTAAAGCTGAATTTTTCAGTTTGAGTGATATTGATGGAGGTGTATTAGGAAGTTATACATTATGCATTGTTAGTTGTAATTCATAGTTTTTGAATTTCATGCATAAAATAATTGTACCATATGCATTATGACTTGTCTTTAAGAGTTTTGATTGAATGTATTATAAGGTAGTATATATATATATATATATATATATATATATATATATATATATATATATATATATATATATATTATGTGTGTGGTTATACATAAATAGAAAAAAAGGAAAATGTAATAACCGGTTCAAAGTTATTAAACTTTAAGTTGAGTGGATTTGGGTAAATCTTAATTCTTGAAGGGGCTATGTGTAAATATTTGTTTATGAGATATAGCCTAGGGTTTTTGGGCCTTTGTAGTTGTCGGCCGAAAGAAGCAGAGAGGAAGAGGAGTAGAGGCGAATTGGAGAAGAAAGTCGTGGGGGATTTGAAAAAGAAATCATCGCAAGGTAATACTCTAAACCATTCTCCACTATAATTGTAGTTGTTTATTCAGTTTATTTTGGGTTAGAGTTTGATTAAAGGAATAGGAAGTTTATATTTTTATTCTATTGAAAGATCAATTAAGGATTGGGTATTAATGGTTGTAAATGATTAAAAGGTTAAGGTTATGGAATTTGTTCGTTTTTGTTGAGATTAGAACCTGTTTAGTATCGAGTTTAAGGTATGTGTTCGTATTAAAGGGTTGTTCGAAAACCCAGAATAGCCCCCGGGCGTTCGTCAAGTCGGGGACCGGGGTGTGAGGAGACCTCGGTCGATGGGGAGGCCGGTCGATGACACCGGTCAGAGTTGGGTTCGGTCGACCATTGAAACATCGGTCGTTTGCAGAACCTCGGTCGGCGCCTGGAACAATCGGTCGGCGCCTGTGGCAGCATCGGTCGGCGCAAGGGTGGTATGAGTCGGCGCCTGGAGCAGCTCCGGTCCGCGCGAGGGGGGGGGAGGGGAGAGACCCCGGTGCGAATTGTTCACTCCGGGCGACCTTTGAGTCTGGTCCCCGGTTTCATTTGATTGGGCCGAAGCCCACTTTCCCATTTATGGTTAAATCAATTATTTAATTGGGCTATTTTAAGTGATGTTGGGCCCATTGTATCTTATTTCATTTTAGGAAGTATTTAGTTCTAGTAGAGATCTTGGTGGGGTACGTTGCGAGATTAGATGTCGCTGGAATTATGGGTTAGGAGCAGCTCGTTATAAGATAGTTAAATTGAGAGTTCACCAGTCTATGTTTCCTTATAGGTTTCAAATCGGTTTATACGGGTAGACGCGAGATCTAAGTTGAGGACGACAGGTGAGTTTTCTGAACTAAAGTCTGCTGTTAACGAAAGCAAATGAAAGTTTCCTTTTAAACTTTGATTTTATATAATGGCATGAGTATTATGAAAATTGTATGCAAGCTTTGATATGATGTTGCTTCAGTACTTACTTGCGAGAATTATTTAAATGTTAAAGATGATTTTTATTATTATTGTTCAAGTGGGAATGTATGCATACATGGTCCTAAGTGAGAAGGCTCAAAGTCGAGGGGTGTGGTCGGCTTGTGCTCATACCCGGGGGGGGGGGGGGGGGGTGTCCCGTTTATGCTATATGGGGGGGGGGTGTCCCATCTAAGGCAGTGTGAGTCACAGACACGCCGTCACCTTAGGGTGGCGGTAGTGTGAGCGGAGAAGTTAACTGAAAATTTACGATTTACTGAAAGCTGAAAATGGTTATTTTATAATAAATGTTTGATTGTTTATTTGTTGATTTATAGTCTGTTGTAAGAGGGGACTCACTAGACCTTTCGGTCTAACCCTCGCTCTTTGCAAATCTAAAACCCTTTTCAGGTAAAGAGTGGTTGTAGAAGGAGCGGTTAATTTTAAGAGTAGATGCGAGCTGGAGCTGAGTTAGAGGATCTCCTTTGTAGATTCCTGTCAGTATATTCTCAGTTGTGTACTAGGTTGTCTTTCCGCAAGCCTTGTAAATTATTTTGGTTGCGATATTGGTTCGTTTGGCTTTATTATTTATTAAAGTAGTTTTATCTTTTGTTGTGAGAGTTGGGATGTTACAGAAAAAGGTAAAGTACAAGTTTGGTCCTGAGATTAGACAAAAAAAGGGGTTAAAAGAGAACAATAACCTCCACTTAACGGAGTTAGTGAGTAGGGATGATTTTAAAGTAAAATGTAAACAATAGGGATATAATTGTAGTTATTTAAGTCTAGGGATCATTTTCAGATATTGGTGTAAACCATAGGGACCAAAATTTTAGTTTACTCTTTTTTTGAAGTTGGAGATTTAATAAGAAGTTTAAAAGTGAGACTTAAATTTTAATAAGTTTAGAAATTATTTGTATTGTTTTTATTTTGCTCTGAAAGTAGTATTTGTCGTTAAATTATTTATTTTGTCCGTTAAAATGAGAGACGTTTCAGTATTTTTTTCAAAAACTTTAATTTTTTTTAGAAAATAACATAACATTTTATTTTATATTTATACTTTATTTTATTATATAATTTTATTTCTCAATCTAAAATTTGTTATTTTTATAAAAATACATAAAAAAATTATGTTATTTTTTAAAGAGAAAATTAAAGATTTTGAAGAAAGAATTTAAATGCCCCTTGTTTTAACGGAGAAATAAAAAAAGAGTTAATGACCAGGGATTAATTTATGAACAAAATGAAAACTATAAGCATTATTTTTAGATTTGTCAAAGTTTATATTCTACTTCCAGACTTTTTACTAAACCTCAAGGACCAAAATTAAAGTTACTCTTTTTCAAAGTTAATTATAAAGAATAAACATAAAAAATAAATGTATCGTTTAGGCTATGTTTGACAAACTAGCTGATAAGCTAGTTAGTAGCTGATAAGTTAGTTGGTGACTGATAAGCTAGCTGGTAGCTGATAAACTAGTTGATGAAAAAGTCACGTTTGGTAAAAACTAGCTTATAAGCATGTAAAATTACCAAAAAAAATATATAGAAAAAATAATCAATTAAAATAATGGATGTTAATGAGGACATAATTGTAATAATCACAAAAAGCTCCTCGAGTAGTTTATCAAAAAACTATTTTATGTTCATCCAAACATGTACCCAGAAAATAAGTTATCTTATAAGAGCATCTCCAATGGAGGTTCTTACAAGAACCTCCTTTTTACACTTTTTGGTGCCACTTAATTTACAACTCATCAATTTAAAAATTTATCTAAAAGTTTACAATGGTAGTTCTTATAAGAACCTCATGTCAATATCAATAATTATAAATAAATATCAAATATTTAGTTTAACTACCAATAAAAATGAGGAAATTGTCATTTCACACAAAATTCATGGTAAGAACCAAAGTTCTTATTTAAGAACCTAGAGTAGTGATGGCCAAATGGGTCCAGCCCGATCGATTAACCGAGCCCGACCCGACTGAAAACCCGGCCCGGCCCGGCCCGGTGTCAAACCGGTTTGAAGCCCGAAAACCTAGACCGGTTTGGGTTTTTGGCGGCCCGACCCGGCTCGGTCCGAAACCAGTTCCCGGCCCGGTTTTTGGCCCGGCCCGACCCGATTTTCACATTTTAAAAAATATAGCCGTTTTCTAGCTGTTGGTATGCATTTTTTGACCGTTTTTTTGGTGTTTTTTACCCCTCCAAACCCATATAAATACTTGTGTTGGTTATGGATATTGACACCAACTTACAAAACGCAAAAAACGCAAAAAACGCATACAATTCTCATTTATCGACTCTCGCTATATTCGTTTCTCGCAAGTTCTAGTCTAATATCTCTAGTTCTCTACTCTCTAGTCTCTACTCTCAAGTCTCTACTCTCAAAATGGCCGAACAAAATTACCAAGTTATTGCCGATCATGGACGAAAAGCACCAATTTGGAACCATTTCAACTTGGTGATGCTCCCCGACGGTACAAAAAAAGCAAAATGCAAACGGTGTGGAGATCTCCTTGCGGCGGCCGCAAATACCACGTTAAAGCGCCATTACGAGTCTTCGTGCAATAAGTTGAAATCGGGTGACGATCCAAGTCAACCCACACTTGACAATTCCGGTCAAGTATGGTCGTATGATGCCGCGTTGGCCCGAGAAATGCAAATGAAATGTGTCATTCAAGTGGGGTTGCCGTTCGGACATTTCGACAATCCTCACATTACGAACATGATCAAACTCTCGCTACAACCACGCTACGTGGTTCGGTAAGTCGTCAAACTCTTAGACGTGATGCTATAAAACTTTGGAAAATGGCCAAAAAAGATACGCGACAAACATTTTTATCATTATCCAACAACATTTCTTTAACGTGTGATATATGGAGCGCACCATTCGGATTGCCACAATCTTATATATGCATAACGGCACATTGGATTGTGCCGCAATTGTGGCAATTATGCAAACGTGTTATCACGTTTGAGCACTTTGGTTCGCCACATTCGGGTGAGCGTCAATTTAATATAATTATGAGAAATATTGAATATTATAATTTAACTAATAAGGTTATTAGTATTTCATTTGATAATGCTAGTAATAATACGTTATGTGTGGAATAGTTGACTTTATCCCCTATTTTAAATGGAAAATTATTTCACGCACGTTGTTGCGCACACATAATAAATCTAGCCGTTCAAGACGGCTTAGTAGTATGTAAACATTCTTTAACTAAGTTTAGGCTTATGTTACGCCGGATTTTCACAAAAGGTAAAAGCATGCAACAAACATATATAAAATATTGCAAAGATGTCGGTTTTAAAGTTTTGGGACCGGCACACGATATGGCGGTTCGATACCCGGATATATTCACGCATTTTATAACATTCAATACCCGGATTAAGATAAAAACCATATATTCACGCATTTTATAACATTCAATACCCGGATAACACGATATCTGAATATGATTGGCAAATGCTTGAAGGCTTACATGATATTTTGGGCGATTTCAAAACTGCAACAACTTTGTTATCCGATATTTATTATCCAACAAGCCCTTTACTTTTAAATCAAATATATATTTTGGCAAGTAAAATTTCTCAATACGAAGAACATTTCAACTTTTAAAACGTGGTAGCACCAATGAAAGCAAAATTGTTAAAATATTTTAAAGAGATCCCTTCAGTTTTCTTTGTGTCGCGGCATTAAATCCGTATTTAAATGTTACGGGTGTCGAAGTTTTAATACAATCAATATGTGTAGCGTTTGGTTTGGATACGGCTACAAATTCTTCTTTTTCAAGGAACTGTATACTACAATTTAATAATGATTTTCATCAATTATTTGATATTTATAGAATTAATTATGGGGGAGGAAGCCAACAAACCCCTACAACTCAAATGTTTTCACCGGGTTCTAGTTCTCGTGGGCGAAACCAGTCCGACTTAATGGCAAATTTAATGAACTCGGTTTTAAATGAATCTAGTAAAAAATCTAGATTTGATGGAGATAATTTGAGTGAATTCAATATGTACATACATACTAATTTTATAGCGTCATCCTCTACAACTGTCAGCGATGTTGAATCACTAGATTTATTAGAATGGTGGAAAGGTAAACAATCTCAATACCCGGTTTTGGCATCTATTGCCCTTGATATACTAACAATCCAAGCTAGTACCGTAGCTTCGGAGTCTGCTTTTTCTCTTAGTGGCAGGATCATATCGGAGCGTCGGTCAAAATTAACCCCGGAGTCGGTAGAGTGCTGCATATGTTTGAAGGATTACTTGGATGACCAACAAAGAATTCAACATGAAACAAGCTTGGAGGCGGATATAGACGATGTAGAATTAAACTTAGCCGAAAACGAAGTCGACGAAGGACTAAGTACTCCGGGAACCGTAACCGAGGACGATGCTAGTAGTGCCGGTGGAGTCTCACGTTACGACGATGAAGAAAAAGAAGCAAACATCGACCGCCTTGATGATAATACGGCTGTTGATCGACTGGAAAAGTACGGAACTCTTGAAGACTACAATCTAGAGTATAATCCATACTATAATCCATACAATTACAATCCATGGGATGGGGTGAGGGTGGGAGTTCGGGAGTGGGACCTTCGGGTTCGGGTTATTAGAATTTATGTATTGTAAGTTTGTAACTTAAAATTATAAATAAAATGTATTTTTAAAGTGTATTTTAGAGATTTATTATAAATAAAACGTATTTTTAAAGTGTATTTTAGTGATCCAATCCAATTTTTATTTTTTAAAGTTTAGTAATTAATTATTATATAAAGGAAATTATTAAAAAATAAAAAAACAATGTAGCCCGATCTTGGCCCGGTTTTGGGCCCGACTCGGCCCGGTTTTTGTTAAACCGGTTCACCCCAAGACTAATCGGGCGACCCCTTTTCGGGTGAAGCCCGGCCCGAAGCCCGTTTGGGCCCGGTTTTTGCTTTCACTGTAACGGCCCGAAACCCGTTTGGGCCCGGTTTTTGCTTTCACTGTAGCGGCCCGAAGCCCGTTTTGGCCCGTCCCGGCTCGGCCCGAGCCCGATTTTTGGTCATCACTAACCTAGAGGGTTTTTGCTTATTATAAGAATTCTCCACAATGTTAGTTCTTATAAGTCATTGCACTTTTTGCTTATAAGAACCTTGCATTGGAGATGCTCTAAACGATGCCTTATTATTTCTAAACGATGCCTTATTATTTCCATCTTTTTGACGTTTTACGTCACGATATTTATTACTTCTGAGAAAATAATCAATTTATTATTTTGAAGGAATTTAAAATTTTGATATTAAATGTTGAAATCAGTTATTCTTTTGAGGAGATAAATAATTGAGAACTATAATTTAAGAGGATTTTATTTTGAATAAAAAGATGTTATATCACAGTAAGGGGCTGTTTGTTTGGTTTTCCATTAAGTTTTGTATGGGTAAAGTTGTCTGTGTGAATTAATTTGTCTGTATAGATTGAGAAAGTTTTTGTTTGGGAGAATTTTTTCATAGTTGGAAGGAGCGTGTTTTTTAATTGGGAGGGTCAAGTTTGGAAAAAACTTGACTTTCTACATAAAGCTCCCCCATAAAAGCTTACTGAATAAGTCACTTTCTATATCATTAAGCCACTACCAAACAATGATGTATAGTTGACCGAATAATTTGTGAGTCCCATTAAGCTCCTTAAGCTGCTAACAAACATACCCTAATTCAACAACCAACAAAAGATGCGATATTTGATAAATGTATTTAGCAACCAACCAACAGTAAAAAAAATTATCTCAGAAGTTTTATCCACCGAAACACTTAACATCGATAATTTGCAATATCACTATGACAGATATATGAAATTGTTTTCATGCTCGACCAAGTTTTTTTTTTTTTTTTGTATCGTGGGTTTCCGGGCCAACTTACGCGCACCGCTAATCCCCGGGCGACCATGAATGGCCTGGAGTTATCGCAGGTGAACCTCCATGGTCACAAGGCTTTGACAACGTCTGGATTTGAAGTTTTGAACCCAGACCAAGTTGCTAATAACTTCCGATTGAAACCAATTTTACAAGTTTTTTTTGCATAACGCACCTACTTTTTACTACTCTTTTTCCTGTTTTTATCTCTTGCTTTCTATTATTAATTTTTGTTTTTCTTATCTTTTAATTCTCACTCTTGCACAAGCCAAGAGTCTTTATGGAAAAGAAAAACCGATCTTACATTTGAAATGAAAAGTCTAAGTACATATTGGACGTGGCTGGTAACAAAAAAATCCCTTGAAAAAAAACTTGATATGCAAACATAGGAGATGTCCTCTCATTCTCTCATGCAACAACACGTAAAACCCAGTGCGAAAAACCTCTTACATAACATATTTGGATTCGTTTGGTACGCATACAAGATTGGACAAGACAGGACAGAACAAAGTAAGATAGACAGGTGAAAGAACTATTGAAGGCTTTAAGATTTTTAATTTATATAGATACTTTAGTAATTTACTAATCTTGTTTCATCTTCCTGATACGTGGAACAAAAAAAAAACATTTGTCCCACTTGGCATGTCTTCACTCGGTTTAAATATCGCACCAAACATGGGACAACAAGTTTTTTTTTCTTCCTGTCCTATCCCATCCTTGAGCCATCTTGCTGCATTACAAGACATTTTTTAGACCTCACAATCCAGTGGGGATCAGTCTTATCCCATCCAGTGGCGGATCCAGGATTTCTGACAAGTGGGGGCACCTTTAAAGTAGATTAAAGATCCGCAAAGTCGACCGATGTGTTTTTAACTCAATTCAACTTTTTTGAGGGATTTTTAAAGTTTTTGGGTTGATTACTTGATTTCGAGAGATTTTTAAGTTTTTTTTCGTCGATTTCAAGAGAATTTTCGTTTTTTTGGTTGATTTCGAATGTTTTTTTTTTTTGCTTTTTGGTGATTTCCAAGTATTTTTTTTGAATGGTGGGGGCACAGGTAAGAAATTGGGGATACTTGTAGTAGAAAGTAGTAATAATTTAAAAAAATAATTACATTTAAATTAAGAAATTAAGGGAATTTTTTTTAGTGGGGGCCCTTCCCCCCACCCTCTACACATTGAATCCGACCCTGATCCCATCCTTGAGCCATCTTTTTTTTTTAACGACAGATAATACACACACGCGTTCGCGGGGTATCCGGGCTCCCACTTAGGGTGCGTTTGGTACGCAGACAGGACAGGACAGAACAGGACAAGACAGGTGTCTAGCGTTTGGTACGACATGATATGACTGGACAGAACAGTACTGGTTAAAATGACCAGTTTACCCCTGATGAGTTGTTTAGTGTTTTTTTTATGAAATAATCAATCTAAGTGAATGTAAAACAAAAAGAGTATAACTATATTGAATCATGTAAAACAAACAAACAAAAAGTTTACTGTGATGCATATAATATTTATGATCAACATGAGTTTGTAACAGTTTATTGTGATGCATATAGTATTTCATGATCAACATGAATTCTATCAAGTATACAATTTTGAATCTGAGAAAATTCTATCAGACATGACAAATTTTTTGAATCTGATAAAATTTTTGAATCTGAGAAAATTTATACGATGAATAAATTCATACATACCATCAAGCATACATACAATGAATTATATCAAGCATTCTACAGGATTTTTAGTAGTTCATGGTTCATAGACATTTGAATCTGCTGCTTCATCAATAAATTAGCAAATTGAAGTTTCAAGTTCATGGTTCATACACATTTCGAAGTTCATGGTTCTACAGGATTTTGAAGTTCATGGTTCATACACATTTCCAAGTTCATGGTTCTACAGGATTTTGTAGTTTCAAATTTCAAGCAAATCTAAGTAGCAAAGTTTGAAATCGATTTGAATCTGTGATTTGAAATCGATAGTATCTGTTATTTGAATCTGTGATTTCGAATAAAGTAGCTTGATAGTATATGTGATTTGAATTTGTGATTTAAAGTAGCAAATCGAATAAAGCAGCAGGTTTGAATATGTGATTTCGAGTGAGGGATTTCAAACCTGTTATTTCGATGAGGGATTTCGAACCTGTGAGGGATTTCGATCCTTGTTGATGTCGAACCTCTGGTTTCAATTGGGAAGATGAGAAGGATGAAGCCGCACGATGAGGGATGAGAAAAGATGAGGCGTATTCTTAGGTTTAATTTTCAGGGGTAAATTGGTAAAAAAAACTTGTTCCATCTAGTTCTAGGGGGGAAGGGTGAACTCACGTGTCCCATGCTTGTTCTAGCGTGTTCCAGCTTGTTCCACATTAGGACGCGCCAAACGTGGGACAAGTCTGTCCTGTTCCACCCTGTTCAGTGTACCAAACGCACCCTTAAGGGTGCCACTCGACTAATCCCCGTCGACCACGACCACGACCCGACCCAATTAAGGGTACCACTAAGTGGCAGGCCCATGATCTAGATATCGCCACATGCTCACCACGGGGTTCGAACCCGGGTAGTTCGGGATACCATCCACCGACCCCCCAAGGATGTTACCTTACCACTAGGCTAGACATGTTTTGATATTTTTTAGACCTCACAATCCAGTGGGGATCAGTCACCCTGAATCACTGCAAGCTTCACTCTTCAAATCTACCACTTACAAAGATGCATAATCAACTAAGGGTCTGTTTGTTAGCAGCTTAATGAGCTTAATGAGACCCACAGCTTATTCGATCAGCTATACATGATTGTTTGGTAGTGGCTTAATGATATAGAAAGTCACTTATTCAGTAAGCTTCTATGGGGGAGCTTTATGCAGAAAACCAAGTTTTTTTCAAACTTCGTCATCCCAATTAAAAAACACGCTCCTTCCATCTATGAAAAAACATTCCGAAACAAAAATCTCAATCTATATAGACAGACTAATCCACACAGACAACTTTATCCATACATGACTTAATAGAAAACCAATCAAACAACCCCTTAAAGTCCTACAGGTATGCAGTTCCTCAAATGCATATATATGGTTCATAACTTCATTTATAATCCGGATTCCAAACATAGTTGTTAAAGGCGCAAGGCGCACTTAGGCGCAAAGGGGTCCTGGGGCCTAGGCGCGAGGCGCGGGCCTCACGAATGCGAGGCGCATTGAATTATAAAATTATATATATATATATATACACACATAAATACGTACATACATACACACATAGTAATACACAACTCAAATACCATATTAAAAAGAGTAACTAGATAATTCTCCCTATAAATACAATCCATATCTATTATTATCTCCTCATAATATCAAAAAGCTAGCTTATGGGCATCCAAACATGTACCAAGAAAATAAGCTAGCTTATTTTTGCCAAACAATGCCTAAAACTAAAAATACATCATTAATATTATAGTTGACTTGATTATTAAGTTTTTTTCTGCAGAATTCTAAGAGGCAAAACAAGTCATTTAAAAAAAAAAAGATCAATATTTGTGAAGCGCGCCTAAGCCCAAACTGCGCCTAAGCCCAAGGCGCGCCTCTGCAATGTGTCTCGCCTTGACTTCTAAAAAGCCCAAAGCTTTGCGCCTTATGCGCCTCAGCGCGCTTTTCACAACTATGTTTCCAAAACTTGTGTTGTGTTAAAAAAAAAGGCCAAATTACGCACAACTTGCCAACGACATAGCCTAACCCACAACAATTGATACAAGAGACCTAGTTAGTACCAGTTTTGCTTACCAGACGCTGAAACTTGTAAAGGTGTTCAATGGTAAAAAAAACCCAGCCACAGTGAATGTTGGAGAATTTATTGGAGGGTTTAATGGATAAAAAGGAAGACATCTAATATGTTTCAATCAAAACCTTGCAATGTTTTCCTGTTATAAAACTACCAAAAGTCACTCATACAAACAAGAATTGAGCATAGAAGTTGCAGTAAATGTAGCTATGGCAAAATTTTTTCCTGTAACAAAGTACCAGAAGTCACTCATGCAAACTAGAAGTCTAGAATTGAGCATAAAAGGCAACCCCCAACTAATGGAACAACATGGATAAAAAATTGAAGCAGGACGATAACGGGACGAGCCTGGATAAAATGGGATGAACCCAAGTTTTGATTAAAAAAAACCTCAAAACAATTCTTAATATCAATTCATAAAACCTCTGGCGTGGAGCTCAGTTGGCAAAAGGATGAGGTGACTTTGCCCAAAATCAGAATATGAAAATTAAAGGTGTACAAAGGAACCTATTTATGGGCCTAATAAACTAGAGAATGTTAACTAGATTCCATCTAGGAAATATAAAATACCAATCCTAATTCAACTAGGAAAACAAAATAAAGGATAATTAGGAAACCAAATACTAATCCTAAATTAATAAAGCAATACCAATTTGATTATTACCTAAAATCAAATAATAAAATTATGGCATTTTGTTTTAATTTGGGTTTCTTTCGAACTTGTTTTCCTTTCTCCCCCCAATCAACGAAAAAGTCCGCTAAACCTTGGATTTGCTCCGCACCATGTACTGTGCAATCTGTACAATTGCATGAGAGTAGAAGCTCATCCCACAGGTCTATCATGATATGCAATGCTATAAGATACTATCCATACAGCTTAAAAAGTATAGTTAAATGTACACAAAAAGCAAACTGCTTGTGTAGTGTGTATCAAGCAAAGGAAGAACAACATAAAACTATGCTACTTGCTCATAATAAGAGGTTTATAGTCAGCGCAAGATGAAATGAAACTTATAGTATCATATTTTAAAAACAGAAGTAGAAAGTCTACAGACGTTGCAAAATCGATAGTTCATTGAAATTAAACATCTAATTCTCATACCCCATATGAAACCTTCATGGATGCCAAGCTTCTAACTCCGGATTGCATTCTTTCTTCACGTAAGAACATGTAAATTCCATCAAATTTAAGCAAATACAAATCACTGAAGATAAAGATTGTAAAACTGCCAACCTAAAAAGCTAACAGTTGATCTTAAACAGCAGAGAGGTGGGTGAGCATAAACATAATGAAGCTAGTTATAATTCCTTCTGTCACAATGTTCCATCCATATCTTCGTCTAGAATCAAAAGAATGCAACATTAAATTAATAAATACAAAGAAAAAAAATACAAAATCATACAATTACAAGTCCACTGTTCTAAAAAACGCCATGGCACAAGGCTTGTGTCTCACGCTACATTAAGCCTGTGACACGCCATGGCCTAATGCACAGTTTTCGTAATGCGATATTTGATTTTTCTTTACGTTTTTAATGTCTTATTTGCTAGTTTTTAATATATAACCTAATTTAACTTGCTTATTACTATTGACTCATTAAGTAATAGTACAAAACATATGTTTTTATATATAATATTATATATAAATTAGAAATTTGACGCGATAACATCATGGCTTCGCCGTGGCTCCTAAGGCTTGGCCTGGCCGCCATGCTCACGTTATTTAGAACCTTGTGATAAACACGGACGATTAGCCAATTATCAAATTAAATTTACTTCAAGAATTATGCTAATCTCCTCCAAAATCATAGATTTCAAACAACCAAAACACCTTCATAATCAAAAGCAACCTATATATTCATCAACAATACTCCATCTATTCCAGAAAATGGAGCCACACAGTGACTTCCAGTTAACTTTAACTTCAAACTACATATGGATTTTAAACTTTTGGCAAAAAAAAAACAAAAAAAAAGTACTACAGCAAGAAGAAACTAGAAATTATGTGTTAAATTTGAAGCAAATTTAATATCAATTCTGCATATGAATTGTGTCGTGTTGAGCAATAAACAACAATTATGAATTCAAATAGAAATGAAGTTTATACATTACACAGAATTAGACGATTCATCGATCGATCAATCGGAGTGCGAATCTTCATCAGAGGAGGACGAAGACGAATAGAAATTATTATGAGGAGGAAAACAGAAAAAAGTCCAAAGACAAAGGGCGAATCGGCGAAATTGTTGAAACGGGAAGCAGAAGAGAAGGGGAAGAACTTGTCGACTGCTTATCCGTTCAGGGTTACAAGCTATGTACTGGCATAAATCGGCGGAGATGTTGGCCACCGCCACCACCAGCGGAGTGTTCATCACCATGGTTGATCGGATTTGGTTTCGTCGGCGGTGTGATTTTGATCGGAAATTGTGGAAAAAGTTTGGATCGAGATTTTGAGAATTGGGGTTAGGGCAAAGATGGAGATAAATTTGGGAAAGTGATGGGTGACGTCATGAAACTGCTACGAATTAATTTCGGAACACCACTTGCAGAAGCAAAAAACGTGACCTTACCATAACTGTCTAAATATTTTATTTTCCTTTTTTATATAAATGTCCATAATAAAAATGGTTTACAATTTTAAAACGGTTAAAATATTTTCGAGAGTTATGATATAATTTTTCTATAATAGAGTAGAAAAAGTTTAAATATCTAACAACTACTATATTTTGACAATTTTAACATTAACTTTATTAATAAAATATTCAATAGATTTAATAATATATTATTTATCTCATACATATTAAATTTAAAATTATTTTGTTGGTGAAAAATATTATTATATTATTTTTTTTCTCTCTCTCTTCTATAAAATTTTAGAGATATCTCTAAATTCAAAGATTTTTATAAACTTGCTTCTCATTTTTCTATTTTAACATACACGATAGCATAACCGTTGGAGAAAAAAATTGTTAAAATCCATTTTTTCTCGATTTTAACATAGTTGTTGAAGATTTTCTTACCTTTTTTTAATTAACTAAATAACATTTTTACCCTTAATAATGGAGAGATAAATTTTCTTTAACTCATAATTAAGGGTAAAATAAGAAAAATGTACACTTAGGGGGTGTTTATCTAAATGCTTACCCAGTAAGATAGCGTTTGGTATGCAGACATGATTGGACGGGACTGGACGGGACGGGACAAGACAGGACAAAAGGCTAGGACTGGACTGGACAGAAAAGGACTGGACAAGACAATTGTCTGTCTTGTGTTTGGTACGACTAGGACTGGATAGAACAGAACTGGACAAGTTTCCCTAAAAGTTGTTTGATGATTTTGTATGTCAAATAATAATTATAAATAACACAAATAAAGTATATCTTTAAATAATTTAATTAAAAAACATTTTTATTTTTTACACAATTTTCATACATATAAATACTTACAAAAACAATGGTAGAAAATTTGAATGAAGAATCTGAAATAATTGATAGTAGTTCGAAAAAATCCGATTTATATAAAGAAAATATAATATTTTGGTTCAATTTGGAAGATCTTAATGAATTGGTCGATGCATAGTTGAAGCGACACGTAAAGATAAAGGCGATGGGTGGTCGATGAAAGACGGTAGTTATGAAAAACGTGAAAGATAGTGGACAGTGGTAATAG
This sequence comes from Arctium lappa, assembly GCA_023525745.1. Classification (NCBI taxonomy): domain Eukaryota; kingdom Viridiplantae; phylum Streptophyta; class Magnoliopsida; order Asterales; family Asteraceae; genus Arctium; species Arctium lappa. Next base: position 9,269,181 of record CM042056.1, on the reverse strand, counting down.
AGGTTATTGTAGTGGAGGAAGAGGCGGAGATCACCGACGGTGGTTGACGACGAGCGACGGTGGTTGCCTGTGAGCGTCGGTGGTGGCGGTGACAATGAGTGGTGGTGATCGGTGGAGGTAGCGATGGGCGATAGTGGAGGAAGTTGTTGTAGTAGTGGAGGAAGAGGTGGAAGTGGTCGACGATGGTTTGTGGTGGCTACCGGTGGCCGTCGATGGTGGTCGTTGATGGTGATGACGACCAAAGGTGGTGGTGATCGGTGTTAGTGGAGGTGGTTGATGATGGTAGCGGAGGTGGCGATGGCCGGTGGTTGTGGAGGTGGTGGAGGAGGTTGTTATGGTGGAGAAATAGATAGAGGTGGTTAACGGTGGTTGACGGTGGCTACTGGTGGTCGTCGATGGTGATAGTGGCGGTGATGGGTAGTGGTGAGCCTTAAGACTAATACCATATTAGGATTATATATCAAATGACGTTAGATTAGTGATTTTTAGTTTCTGTCTCACTTTTGTCCCATGTTGTTCCACCTATTTTGGTGGAACAAGAAAATACTCTTTTTTGTCCCATCTTGTCCCACTCTGTCCAATCCTTGTCCCTGTCCCATGTCGCACCAAACGTGGGACAGTGAATTTTTGTTTTGTCCCATGTCACGCCAAATGTGGGACAGTAAGTTTCTGTCCCGTCTCGTCCCACCCAGTTTGCAAACCAAACGCACCCTAAGCGCTTACCGGTGAGAATCTACACTATTATTTAACTTATCAGGTAAGATTTTAGTCAATCGGAACAACATCATGTGCAATAATCAATCCGGTAAGTGCTAACCGGGTAAGAGTCGTCACACTCACTTACCGGGTAATACTCTCGGTCTTTGTCACAACTCTTACCCGGTAAGATTTTACGTTCTTGCCATGTACATTTCCTATGATAATTGACCCGGTAAGCTTTTACCGGGTAAACGACCCCTTACTTTATTTTGGAGCAAATTAAAATAAAATAATGTAAATACTTATTTTGGGATGGAGGGGGTACAATTTTAAGTTTCTATGTAAATACATAGTATATATACGCAGGGTCCTTTCTTAGTATGTTATATACGCAGGGTCGTTTCTTAGTATATATGCAGGGTCGTTGCTTAGTCTGTTAAATGTGGGATTCTTGGTCCGTCCCTGGATGATATTAAATTTTAAGGATATGTAATTATTACACATTTTAAATAAATAATTGACATTACTACTCTTAATAGTAGAGAGAGAAACTTTCCCCATGTCATAATGGGACAGACTAAAATAGAAATATGAACATTTAATTTGGGATGAATAAATAATTAAACCATGCCTTTTTTAGTAATCGTGATGCTTGGCATATTTTGCTCAACTAATTTATACAATGTAGATAAAGTCGTCATGATTGATAGTTTTTAATGAACACTTTGTTATTTGTTTTAAAGTCTCCTTATTTATTAAGTTAGATATATAATTGACTTAATAAGTTATTTAGAAAGCTACCAATTAAGTCAAAATAAAACAACCGTTAAATTTATTATAACAATAACATTATTTGTCTTAATTGAGAGATGTTCGTTTGCAAACTCCATAAGGGGAACAAATAGCTTGATGATGGCAGCAGACGACACATTGGCAGCAACCTCTTCTGTAACCTCGTATTAGGTCATTGTTTTCACGTGACATGATGAACCCATCTCATGACTTAGATTGCCCTTCACCTTGTCGATAAAGAGTAATTCCAAATATACAGATTTCCTCCTATTTGGATCTTTGCTTTCCTAACCCTATGCTTATTGTGCATTGTATACTTTTCCGTATAGCATGAAATCCCATATCATGCACATATACTGTAAGCAACATATTTGGATGGGAATCATTCAAAAATACGCTCCATCTCATAATAGGTCCGAAAAAGTCCAATTTGGTCTGTTTGACATGCAAGACCGATTAAAAGAAGGGGAAAATAATGTATTTTTAAGTAGTAGCTAGTATGCATGGAAATGGGCTCCGACCCGTCGGGGAACCCGGTCCACCCGCCCCGATCGGGGATGGGGATTCTCCGCTAAACCGGGGATGGGGATGGGGACGGGGATCCCCGTTTGTCTCAAACCGGGGATGGGGACGGGGACGGGTATCGCACTCCCCGCCCCGCCCCGCCCCCGTTATATATTTTAATTAATATTTAATATATATTATTTATTTAAACTAAATCGGTAATTCATAATTTCCTATTTCTTAACTAGGTTTATAATATAAAATTGTTATTTTTTTGATGTCAATCAAAATACAATTACTCGATATGGTTTTGAATATTACTCGATATCTTTTGGTACGTGTGAAGTTAAGTTTTTTTTTCGAATTCGGTTGAATTTCTTTTGGTTTTAAGTTATTAATTATGATATGATGTTGTGATTTTTTTATACTAAATTAAATTTCTTTCGATTTTAGGTTTATTGAAAATATGTGATATTTAAATATGCGCGGTGTCTCATATATTTGATTTAAATAGCTTACATAAACGGAAAAAAAATCTTCGTTCCCCGTTGGGGATGGGGATGTGATCATATTCCCCGGCGGGGACGGGGATGAAGATGAGGGATTGGGGACGGGGATGGGGATTAAGGTCCCCGCCCCATTTCCATGCCTAGTAGCTAGGCATGGGAACGGGGCGGGGTTCCCATTCCCGGCCCTGGTTCGTAGTATGTAGCCTCGGCCCCTGCCCGGGGCGGGTGCGGGGATTGAATCCCCATCCCCGGTCAACGGGGGTCCCATCCCCAGTCAAGACCCAGTCATAGACCCGGCCCCGGTCCACCGACCCGGATCCAGACCCGTTTTTTGAAAACTTCATTTCCTAATTCCTGCGGTTTAGAGTTGCATTCTGACTTTTTTTTAAACTAAAAAAACACATATTCCATAAAATAAAGTTCATAAAAACAAACATATTCCATGTTCCATTAAACAAAGTCCATTAAAACAAATTCCAAAAACAAACATATTCCATCAAACAAATCCTATTAAAACAAATTCCATCAAACCATTTTTTTCAACGCATTCAATTAGATCCCCCATCAATTTCAACATCTTCATCAAATGCAACTGTTTGATCAAATCCTTGCGGTTCTCCTTGTTTTTTATCTGAAATTAAAAATAGTACAAGTTAGAGGAATTATAAATACATGTACCTACCATATAACAATTTACATAATTATTACCTTCAAGTTCTTTTCTCAACCAACTTTGGGTACACATCAATGCTGCAACGGTTTGTGATTTTAGCCGGCTACGTTGTTTTGTTATCTTGTTTCCACTCATGCAAAATGCCGATTCTGATGATACTGTAGAAATGGGAATGGCTAACACATCCCTTGCAATACTCTGCAACACAGGAAACTTAGTACCGTTGCACTTCCACCACGTCAAAATATCAAACCCGTCATCATCTGGTAACAATTTATCCGCCAAATAGTCATCCATCTCCGTCGTTTCAAACATATCATCCTGGGACATCATATTCTCAAAAGCTAATTTCCATGAAGCCTTGTTCAAAGAACTCCCCCCGTCCGAGTGAGTAGTGCTAGATTTTCCTTTCCCTTTGTTGTGATCATGTTTCCTCTTATACTCCTCATACAAATCATTACATAGGTTACGTATCCTCGTAACCTCAACTTTTGAGTCAACACCATAAATCGTTGGAAAGAAAAAATTTATCAACTTCAGCTTATACCTAGGATCTAAAACAATGGCCACACTCATTACATCATGTATAACTCCCCAATATTTATCAAACTTATACAACATACGTGATGCCATGTTCCTAATAACAACATCTTCATCGTCTTGCCAACTCTTAATGGATAATTTCATGTCACAAATCAAAGGGAAGAACAAGTTAGCAGTAGGATATTTGGTCCCAAAAAATGTCTCGGTCACACGATAAAACAGCTTCAACTTATCACAAACATTATACACCATTCTCCATTCATCTTCACTAGGTAAACTAACATAATGTTTCTCTTTCTTGCTTAAACGAATAAAAACATCTTTATATTCTAAGGCAACATTCAACATTATGTAAACAGAATTCCATCTAGTCTTACAATCAAGAACTAATTCTTTTTCACAATCTACACCAACTTGTTGAGCAACAAGTCTAAAGTCTTAGGCCCTTTTAGGAGAACAAGTCCAAAAAGATACACTATCTCTAACCTTCTTGATTGAGCTCTCAATCATAGAAAACCCATCTTGGACAATGAGATTTATAATATGTGCACAACATCTCATGTGGAAAAACCTACCCTTTAAAATTAGGGAGGAAGGAGAAAGAGTACCTAAGAGCCTGTCGACCAAAGCATCATTGGTTGAACAATTGTCAAGTGTCAATGTTGACAACTTGTTGTCGATGTTCCAATCCATGAAACATTCAATCATCACTTGGGACTATGTGGAGATGGCACATGCATAAAGCTGCATTAAAAAAATATACTAAAAATTAACATTATACTACTAACATTGAATTATAAATAATAGTAAACGAGAAATAACCTGATAATCCGATTTTGTAACCTCCAATTGCTATCTATGTAGTGTGCAGTTAATGCCATGTAACCTTTGTTTTGGTTACTCGCTGTCCACAAATCAGAAGTAAGAGCAATCCTACTTTCGTTCTCTTCCAAACACCGCAAAATAGAACCTCTTTTTGTTTCATATGTCTTCATGATGTCGGACTTGATTGTCGCTCTACAAGGCACCTTAAATAGAGGTTGAAGTCCATTTAGCAACTTTCGAAAGCCGAAATGCTCAACAATAGAAAGTGGATAATCATGGATGATGATCATCTTAGCTAAATCATCCCTTGAAACTTCGGCATTAAATGCATAATTACTCAACATAGATGCTTTCCCATCCTTAGCAGTTTGTTCTTGAACTAGGAACTGTTGCCTTATGTTGGTGCAATACTTACAATTTGCAAATCTACGAACACCATCAACATATACTGCTTCAAAATAGTTCCAAACAAATGATCTTAATCTTTTGTTTGCCGGTTCGGTGCTCGTATTTGACCCAATAGGCATGCTTACCGATTCGTTAGTGCCGTCACAAGTTGTTTGAGTTTTCTCTTGTCCTTCCGTAACATCGTCTCCTAGTTCTACAACATTCTCGTTTTCTGAATCGCCATCCTAAAACAATTAAACAAAGTTGGACAACAAACTTAGATAACATATTATATTAACATATTACATACATATATGGTATGTGGTTTTGTAACAAAACCACAATGTCAATTGTCAAATTCCACATGCAAAACATAAAATTCCAACAAATTCCACATAAAGCAAGAAAATCTCACTAGACTATGTTCCATCTAGGCAACAAGCAGCAAGATCAAAGATTAGTTAGCTAAAATACTAATCTAATATATTAGGAAATATTTTTATTATTAGATCATGATTTATAGAGCCGACCATACGTTTAATATATTGTGTATATATTTGTACTCGACAAACGAAAATGAAAAGAAGCAGTTTTCACATATTTCATATAGCTTTGGTGTATAGTTTTCTTAAGATTTTTATTATTAGATCATGATTCATGCCAAATTCACTTAACAGACACCAAATGTAACCCAAGAGATTCTCCTCCCAACCCATCCTTGCAACCACCTAATCACTTTTGTTTTAAAGACAGTTCTATGAACATGAATAAGATATTAAGATGTCTATGCAGCAGTATAGATACCTAACAAATTAAAGGTGTGGGCTACGTAAATAACAGATAAACTTGCAAGTTGCAACTAATTCAGATGAATTTTCCATTTGTCTTTCTCAAAAATGTTCTCTGTTCCTGTTAAAAAGACGAAGATTTTATCAATTTATCTTGATTTGATGGCAACATTCTGTTAAAACTTAAAAGAAATAACTCCATTGTTGCAGATACCAGATGCATTGAGAGCTCAACAACTGTTAATTGGAATAAAACAACTCGTTTTTAAGGGTTTTACATACAAATTAGGTCTAGATACAACCATGCAAATCCAACATAGACAGAATAATACAAATTGAGAGATCAGTTTGCAATCGTTACCTTTGGGAGAAATTGTGTTTATTGAAAGCGAGATTGCAGAAATCAGTTTGGAGAGATCGCACCTTTGCAATCTGGCGTTTTTTTTTTATTGAATCAGGGTTGGGGGAGGCGGGGAGCTGCTACTGTGAGGTCGTTGGGGCCAAGGGGGGTGAGGCCGAGGGGACGAGGGGTGAGCCGGTGAGGCCGGCGTCGGCGTCTCGTCGTGACTCGTGAGGGGCTGGGCGGCAGTCGGCTGGACTCTGGAGTAAAAGTGAAATCTGAAAGACTGAAACCCTAAAGGAAATGTATTAATTATTAAACTATTAATTTTACTTTTACATATATAAATATATATATATATAATAAATTTAGCGGTATTATATATATATACCGGGTACGGGCGGGTCGGGGGGTGTGCTACCCGGCCCCGACCCCGTCCCCGATTTTCTCAAAACGGGGATCCCCGCCCCCGGACCCGGACCCGGTACCCGGTTAAGCGGGGAATCCCCGGCCCCAGTCGGGTCGGGTGGACCGGGTTCCCCATCGGGTCGGGGCAAATCACCATCCCTAGTAGTAGCTAACATAATCTTGTTTTAATAATAGGTATTTGGTTTGAAAGTGAATTTGAGTACAATAGCGTCACCGCCATCGCCTTCAATGGCCTCAAGTCCATCGACCATGTATTTATCTGATTTTGATTGTGTCGTAAAACCGCCAGGCTTTCTTGGCAGCCATCTTCTTCATCTTTTTCCGACGATGTGTGATCATAAAACTTATATGCCTGGCTCACTCGAAATACCCAACAAACATTTAAGTTTTTAAAATTGAGGCATAGAAATATAACCAGATACAAGCCTCTCAAGTCTCATTTTTGAGATAAGACCTAATCGCATGTGCCATAATGACACTAAATTGTCTTTATCTAAATTGCGTTTAGTAATTAGTACCAGGTGAACTCACATGCAGAAGTTTCAATTTATGAAGCAATCATATTGAACATGTATAACTTGTCATAATCAGATAAAGAACCAATATCCAATTACAAAATAAATCTCTAAACTTGTCCAATTTGAAAGTAGAATCCAAATTCCATAGGAAGATGATATAATATATAGATGTCTTTTAATAATGCCCTCCAGGATTGATTTTTCATCATTCATTTGAAAACGTAAATATTGAGACACAAGATACTTATTGGTGCCCTCTTCTTGTGCCTTATATTTAAATTCAAGCACGTTCCATAACTCTATTGGATCCGTAATCGGAGAGTACAAGTCATAGAGTCTATCGGATAGGGAGTTTTTAATGTGTCCGTAGGCCAAGGATATTTCCTTCTTGCGGATTAGCCTTAACTTGTTCAGTTCGGCTATTCTCGCACTATCCTGTTCTTTTCCTTTTTCAGGAATAGGATCAGCAGGAATAGGCGGGAGGTTTGGGTCCAACACATGATAGAGCTTAATGACCATTAACATAAACTTAACCTTTTCGGCCCATCGGGTGTAGTTGCACCCGTCAAATCGATCAAGTTTGACAAACTCTTGATTCATCACTTGAATGTTGGAAGTGTTTCCGAAGTCCCATAAACCTTAAAGATTGTTGAATTTTATCAATTAGAAAAATCAATAATTAAAAGAAAAAACAATTTTATAAATAAAGATCACAACTTTATTTATAAATATTTGAACTTTATTTATAAAGTGAAAACTTTATTAGAAAACAGTTTTAGATCAATAAAACCTTAATTGTTGGATGTAAACAAACATTGATTCCTAAAAAACGTTTCTATCCTTCGCGATAGAATCGTTAGAAGAAGGGGTAGAATTTAGACTGTCCCCTCTACTGGACGAAATTAAAAACAGTACAAAAAGTAAAACCAACCTGATTTCCTTAATGAGCGAGAATAGAGACTGCATGGTACAAAACCTGTCCTTTAAGGTTTATGTGACACTCCTAAAAGGTTGTAGAGTCTCAAGTCGATAACCCCAGGATTTGGTGCAGTATAATTACGTGTACCAAAAGCTAGGAGCATGTAAACTAAAATAAAGAGGATGCAGAAAATAACAGAATGCAGAGAAAGAGAGCAAGAGCAGAAAACGATTTTTTGTTTCTGTGTTTTTTGTGTGTTTCTAAAAGCCGGTTTAACTCGGTATTTATACTGGTTAAAACCATAACTCCCACAATAATGATATTAAATAAAATTGATTTTTTATTATTAATCTCATTAATGATTTTAAGTAAAAACCGATTTGTCATTAATCAAGATTTTAAATAAAATCAAATTTTAAATAAAACCAATTTGACATAAATCTTATCTATATCTATACTATATTATAAAAACGACATAAAAACTCTTAATTACAACATTTTAAGCACAAGGTACAACTAATTAAAGCCAATTACTTAATTTACAATTTCTTAATGCTTTGGTACAACTTTTCCAAGCACAGTATCTCACATAATCATCTATTTGTGGAATGGATACTCATTTATTAATATAATAAATATTTGTTTTTTTGGTGGAGGGTTTTATAAAATAGATTTTATATTAGCATAATCTATTTAATCTATTTTAAATGTAGATTTTACATTTAAATCTATATTAATGAGATGTAATATAAAATCTTTTTTCTTCCGTATTTTTTTATATTACATCTCATAATGATTTTTCCATATTTTATTTTATAAAATCTTTTTACATAATGAGATGTAATATAAACTCTTTTTTCTTTCGTATTTTTTTTGCTAATATAAAATATATTTTATTTTATAAAATCTACACGTATTTTTTTACGAGCATTAAAAAAAGAAAAAAGAAGGTTGATATGAATTAAAAATAAAAAATAACGAGATACACTAATAAATTATCGTATTCTTTAAAATAAAAATATTCCGCAATACTTTCCAAATTAACCAAGTGTAAAGAAAATAAAATAGAAACGATGTAGATATAAAAATATTCTTCCATATTTTTAATATATTTACATTTAAATGTAAAATCGAAAATGAAAATAAAAGATTTTAAAATATTCTCTACATTCACTATAAATATATAGCTTCTCTATGTATCATCCGAGTACAAGAAGAAGATGAACGATCAGGTGTCAATGGCGGAACCTGCAACTGAACAAAAGGTATTCCACTATATTTTTGTTTCTTTGAAAAACTATTTTTTTATATTTTATTTACTGAGGATTTGTTTATATTTTTCAAAACCCACAATCATATTTTTCGAAGTAGGGGAATAAGATATATATACATATCTTTATTTTTATCGACTAATACTATGAGGTCTTGAAGTCAATAGTCAGATAAATTTTCAAGTGGTACTGAGTGAATTTGAACTATACCAGTTGAGTTGCCGATTACAAAAGATATAAATCATTTATTTTCTTTGTCATATTTGATGTAAGTTGAATGTTGTTAATTAATCTACAGATTTATACGTTCAAAGTGATTGTCAAGTGTTGTCGAGGAGGTTTCAGAAAAATTGCAAAATCTGTAAAAACGTATGTTCATATTTATAATTATTTCAATAATAGTGATATGTTGTGAGACATGTCGTTTGAGTTTTAAATAATATAATATAAAACTATTACCAATATTATTGCACAAACTCATAACAACAAACGATTAAAAATATATGCAAGTTAACCACTTATGAAAATACATTCATTTTTCACATTGTATTTCATTAACTGTTAACAGAGAAATTATGTTTCATTTTAACTCAGTTCAATATTCCAACAAAAAATTTATCCTCGCAGGGACGGAACTCAATGGTGGGGCTTTAAAATTATGCACAAAGAGGCCTACAAATCTGTAGTGCATACAAAATAAAAATTTTATTTGGCCCCCCCACAAGTGATATGTTAGTCCAGTAAGGTAGTACTCAACTTGAAAGCGTGAGAAGGAGAAGGAGAAGCCTAAAAAAATGAAACTTGAAAGCGTGAGAAGTCTGGTCGTGGTCGCCTACTCGCCTGGTCCATGAGTCCATCGTCGTTTTCTTCGATTACGCCTCAACCTTAAAAATCAAAACTTAAAAATCGATTACCGCCTACGTACGTGCTGGTTGCTGCTGCGATTGCTGATTTGTCGCTGCTTCCGTCCGTTCGTCATCAGCTCATTCACCCAATCACCTGGTACGGTGGTTTGTATTTGTTTATTGTTCGATTTACAGCAATAAAATTACTCTAGTTAAAGTCTGATAAATGATAATCAATTTGATTAAACTTTAAATGTGGATGCCTCTCTGCATCTGGTAAACCCTAATATCAGATATGTATGTTTTGTTGTTTGATTATTCGATTTAGGTGATTAGGTCAATGAACTTTAATCATATGTGTGTTATGTTTATGTAAGGGATTAGGTCAGTGAACTTTAATTAGATGTGTATGTTATGTTTATGTAGGGGATTAGCCGATTAGGTCAGTGAAGTGAGTGGACTTTAATCGATGTACAGCAATGTTTTTTTTATGTCTTCATCCCCTGCTTTTGGTTACAGTGGACAAAGCTTTCAAGGTTATATTCATCAAGAGAGGTCCATACACATGGCTATAAATGATGCCTAGTTACTTATCATCTCCAATTACTTATCTTGCTTTCCACCACTTGTTAATTTATTATCATATTACTGTTTCCATTCCATGCTCCTATTACTCCTTGCTTTCTGTTCATTTACATTCAGTTTGATTATCTCATGTAGTTTGACAAAGCCAATATGAATTCAATATGCTAATGGGATATGTAAAGGAATGGTTAGGTGGCCTTCAAAGGTTTCATCATATAATCCTCCAACAACCTCTAAACATGGACGGACCTATAGTGGTGCTCCGCCATAAGGTAAAAAAATTTAGGTTTGTGAAAGGTGCAACCATGTTGTTTTAGAAGTTGCAACCATGTTATTTTAGAAGTGCAACCGTAATCAAACAAAAAAAAACAAAAAAACTACTTGAAATCAACCAAAAAAATACTATAACAAAAAAAACCGAAAAAATCTCTCAAAATCGATGAAAAAACCCTTAAAAATCCTTCAAATCAAGCAAAAAAAAACTTTAAAAATCCATTGAAACGGTGGAGTCAGGCTAAAAACACATAGGGAGATATTAAACTTTGGTAAAAAGATGACACATCGATAAAAGTCGTATGAAGACCGGCCCTGCGGGTGGAAGGTTTGTGTTCCGCCCCTGCTCCCATGCAATGCACGAGCCCAACACTAGTTTTAAATAAAATCGATTTATCACAGAATTAAGAATCAATTAAAAAAATCAATAATTAACATGCCCAATATTTATTAACAAGCGAAATACTTATATTGTTTTAAGTGTGTCATAAAGCTTCCAGGTTTTATCAGCTACACCTTCACTTTGACTTCTTCCGACAACGTTTCCAAATATCTTATCAAAATTTTATTTCAAGTGTTGGGGGTAGATGTAGAAGCCATTGAGATGTATAGAAGATAACCCGATAATTGCTTGAATTTTTGTAGTTTTTTAATTAATTTATAATTTTTCTCAGAATTCCTTGGAATTATTATTTTATTTTATAAATAAAATGAATATGTCGTTATTTGTCGGTTTGATTTTCAACAAAAATGTTAATGCATTTGAATTATTGATTTGATTCCTACAAATCAATCAATCTCGATATAGGAATATTACGATGTTTATTAACAGTATCATTTTGATGACCAAAAATCTTACCCTATAAGTGAAGGTGGTTCATTAGATGATTGTGTTTACCAACAATTTTATGCAGTTATGCAATAAATATCCGTAACTGACGCCTTAAGTTTCATTTTAAAATCACCTTATTTATTAAGCTGACACAAATGTGTGGCTGAACGATAAAAGCTCAATTGCCAAAATCAAACGGCTACGAGATTTATTATGACAATAACATTGTTTGACTTAAGCGGAACTTAAAAGATGTTCGCTTGCAAACGTCATAAGGGCAACAAATGGGTCGATGGTGGCAAGTGACGCATTCTCAGCTGATTCTTCCTTAACCTCGTACTCTATCGTCGTTTTCACGAGACACGATGAACCCGTATTGTCATTTCGATTGTCCTTCACTTCGAACCTCACTCTATAAAGCGTAAATCCAAAATCCAAAAATCCTCCTTCTATGATCTCTGCTTCTTTCACCTTCTTCTCATCGTCGACCACTGTGTATTTTTCCTTGTAGTATGAAATCCCAGACTCTGCACGTATATCATAAAAAACAGATGAGGATGGCAAAGGTGAATCCAGAACTTCTTTTTACTAGTTGCATAGAATAGGTATTGTAAATATTAAAAATATATATACTTATCAAATACAATACAAAACACTAAAAATAATCACTCCCAATTTCACGATTTACATTTAGAATTTTTGTGTTCCACAATTGTTAACCATTAATAATTCTTTGTTTTAAAAAAAAGCTTTTAATGCCTTTAAATCTGAATCGTTCAGACCTTTTAAGATTTAGACTGTTTTTTTTCCAGTTTTCAAAACCTCTTAACTCTTAAATACGTCTGAAATAAGAAGTGGTGACCTAACTTCTTCAAACCTCTTATCGCCACCTCAGTTCATATGTTTTTCTTTCTCTCAAGACATCTCCGGACGTTACAAAAACATACAGTCTTGTTGATTCAGATTTCAAACTTCAGCACCACCTCTTATTAATAAGAAGTAAAATAAAAATTCAGACTTCAGACCTCTTAAAAAACAAACGACACCTAAAACTCAAATTTTAAGCTTCGATATGCTACTATAGCCTCTCATTTTCCAGCGATGATCTCCAGTGGTAGAACAAAACAGAACAAAACGATCGAAACCCAGAGGATCGTAAAATTATTTTACATTACAACTAACAAATTTAATGGTGACACGGTCCACCACTATGGCATTGGTGCATCTACCTATGAGGATGGAATTGTCCAAATGAACCCACTGAATCTCACAAAGAGTATGATCAAAATATTTTGTCTATTAAGTAGTAGGTAACTAGATCTTGTTTTAAACGCGGATACCTGGTTTAAAAGTGACCTTGATGATGGTTCCAACGCCGCCATCTCCTTCAATGACCTCGAGTCCATCGACAATGTATTTGGTGGCGATGTCTCCGATTTTGAGTGTGCCGTAAAGCTGCCAGGCTTTGTCCGCGGACACCTTCACTTCAACTTCTTCCGACAACGTTCCGAACATTTTATGTGAGTTTTATGGTTGGTTCATTGAGGGTTGGTGTATATATGTAGATGCCATGGGGATATAGTGTGTGTGGAGGAGAGGAAATGTTTTGGAGATATTTATAGTTGTTGAATTTTTTGTAGGCTTTTAAATTATGTATTTGTATTTATTTTATAGAATGATTTATTTACGGTTGGAACTGTCCAATTCAAGATATTTCAATAATCCAATCCAACGATTTTGTCTGCATAGCTCTTTTGTCGATCTTGGGCCGCCTTCAAACGCTCCCGGATATTTTTCACCTTTTCCGCCGTTTCTTGCACGATCTCCAGCCCCGCAAATTGTTTCTCTCCCGCCTCGAGCCAACACACCGGTGTTCTACATTTCCGACCGTAAAGTGCCTCGAAGAGTGCCATCCCGATACTTGAGTGATAGCTATTATTGTAGGCGAATTCTATTAACGGTAGATGGCTATCCCAATTGCCTCCAAAGTCTATGACACATGAATGAAGCATGTCTTCGAGAGTTTGGATGGTTCTTTCACTTTGACCGTCTGTTTGAGGATGATAGGTCGTACTTAATTTGACCTTTGTGCCCAACTCCTTTTGTAGGTCATCCCAAAATTTAGAAGTGAACCGACTATCCCGATCCGAGACTATGGATAGTGGAACACCGTGACGAGATACCACTTCATCGATATAGAGTTTTGCTAGTTTGTTCATTGGTAACGTCTCACGCATCGCCAAAAAGTGTGCGCTCTTCGTGAGTCGATTCACCATCACCCAAATCGTATCATGACCCCTCAAGGTCCTCGGTAACTTGGTGACGAAGTCCATCATGATGTGCTCCCATTTCCATTCCGGGATGGTCAACGGTTGTAAACTTCCATATAGCTTTTGATGATCCGCTTTGACTTAAAGGTAGGTGACACATCTTTCCACATAATTGGCCACATCGAGCTTCATTATCGGCCACCAATAATGTAACTTCAAATCTCTATACATCTTAGTACTACCGGGATGTATAGAGTACTTGGACTTGTGAGCTTCAGCCAATAGCAATTCACGAATCCCTCCAATCTTCGGCACCCAAATTCTTCCATGAAATAACTTGAGACCGCGACTATCTTCCGTTAGTATCTCCCGTTGTTTGACCATGACTTCGGCCTTGAGATTCCCTTCACGAAGTGTTTCGGCTTGACTATCCTTGATGTCCTCCACTAGGCTTGATATTACATCAATTCTAGTAAGGGTTACTTTGACTTCACTCCCATAACTCTTTCGGCTCAAAGCATCCGTCACCACATTGGTTTTACCAGAGTGGTAAAGCAACTCGCAATCGTAATCCTTCAAAATTGCATTTAGTATCAGGTGAACTCACATGGAGAGCTTCAATTTATGAAGCAATAATATTGAACATGAATACCTTGTCATAATATGTTAATTAATTTATTTATTTTTATTTTCCTAAGAAAAAAATTATAACTTATTTTTATGTTATATTTAGAATTTGAGAATTCCGTGGAATTACTATTTTATTTTATAAATAAAATGACAATGTCGTTATTTATAGGTTTGATTTTCATTAAAATGTTACTGCATTTGAATTATTGATTTCATTCCTACAAATCAATCAATCTCGATATAAGAATATTATGATCCTTATCAACAATTTAACAGTACCATTTTACTGACCAATAATCTTATCTGGTAATGGTAAGTAAAGGTGGCCATTCTTACCGGGTCAGCAATTACCAACCTAGTCAAAGATGATTGTGTTTACCAACAATCTTACCCAGTAAGTGTTTACGCAATAAATATTAGTAACTGACCCCTTAAGTTCCATTTTAAAATCACCTTATTTATTAAGTTGATACGAATGTGTGGTTGAGCGACAAAGCTCAATTGCCAAAATCAAACGGCTACGAGATTTATTATGACAATAACATTGTTTGACTTAAGCGGAACTTAAGAGATGTTCGTTTGCAAACTTCAAAAGGGCAACAAATGGGTCGATGGTGGCAAGTGACGCATTCGCAGCTGATTCTTCCTTAACCTCGTACTCTATCGTCGTTTTCACGAGACACGATGAACCCGTATTGTCATTTGGGTTGTCCTTCACTTCGACCCTCACTCTATAAAGCGTAAATCCAAAATCCTCCTTCTATGATCTCTGCTTCTTTCACCTTCTTCTCGTCGTCGACCACTGTATATTTTTCCTTGTAGTATGAAATCCTAGACTCTGCACGTATATCATAAAAAATAGATCAGGATGGCAAAGGTGAATCCATAACTTTTTTTACTAGTTGTATAGAATAAGTACCGTAAATATTAAAAAATATATATACTCATCAAATACAATACAAAACGCTAAAAAAGAATCATTCCCAATTTCACGACTACATTTAGAATTTTTTGTGTCCACGATTATTAACCATTAAAACTCAAATTTAAGCTTCGATATTCTACTATAGCCTCTCATTTTCCAGCGACGATCCCTGGTGGTTGAACAAAACGAACGAACCCTAGAGGATCGTAAAAATATTTTACACTACAACTAACAAATTTAACGGTGACACGATCCACCACTATGGCCTTGGTGATGGAATTGTCCAAATGAACCCAGTGAATCTCAAAAAGAGTATGATCAAAATATACTATCTTTTAAGTAGTAGGTAATTGGCTCTTGTTTTAAAAGCGGGTACCTGGTTTACAAGTGATCTTGATGATGGTTCCAACGCCACCATCGCCTTCAATGACCTCGAGTCCATCGACAATGTATTTGGTGGCGATGTCTCCGATTTTGAGTGTGCCGTAAAGCTGCCAGGCTTTGTCTGCGGACACCTTCACTTCAACTTCTTCCGACAACGTTCCGAACATTTTATGTGAGTTTTATGGTTGGTTCATTGAGGGTTGGTGTATATATGTAGATGTCATGGGGATATAGTGTGTGGTGGAGAGGAAATGTTTTGGAGATATTTATAGTTGTTGAATTTTTTGTAGGCTTTTAAATTATGCATTTGTATTTATTTTATAAAATGATTTATTTACAGTTGGAACTGTCTAATTCAAAATATTTCAATAATCCAATCCAACGATTTTGGTTTAAAAATTTTTATACGTTTAAAATGAGCATACATTAGTCATTACTAAGAAAATTTCATATATTTAATAATTCGAAGTTATTTTATATATTCGTTTGGGATGTACAGAGATTAAAAAAATGATGGTTGGACTAAACTTTAAAAAAAAGAAAAGTGATATGTTTTGTTTTTCTTTTTCTTTTTTTGATTTTAATTTTATAATTTAATTAAAGAATTTAAATCTAATATTCGAAATGAGTAATTCAACATTTAGACTCGTTAATAGACATGTTCTTAATATTCAACAAAAACTGTAAAGAGTAGAACGACTGCTTTTTAGAAGACAGGTATGATGCACGCACATATGACGTCTACTTCAAAGAGTAGAACAACTTCTTTTTAGAAGACATCCAGGCTCCGGCTTGTGAGAAGTGCATAAAAGGGAGAAAGCATATAACTGCCAAAAAAAATCATAATCCTCTGAACCGACCCAAACCAAACAAATCCGGTATATCCCAGTCGGAGGTAGATTCTCAGAGGAGTATGATGTAGGCAGATATGACATTTACAAAAAAAGATTAGAGCGATAGTTTTTTAAAACGACCTCTGAACTTGTGAAAAGTGTGTGAAAGAGAGAAAGTTAGCACGTATCTGCTACGAAAATCATAAATACTCTAGACCAATTTCGATTTCCCCATTCCATAAATCTTAAAAGAGTACAACAGTTATGAACCAAACCTGACTACAAACCACATGTTTCGAGTCATCATCATCTGCGTCTTTAACTTAAAAACGCATGTTTGGCACACATTTCTCTTGTTTCTTCTCTTTCTTTCCATTTTACAGCAGCAGCAGCATAACTGGGAGATTTACATTTGCTCATATGCCAAAACTAACTCCCTTTCCAAAATAACTAGTAAAAAATTCTCTTTCTCGATTTTCACAGCAAAATGAGGTGCCCTTCCAACACAACTCAGCAAACGGTTCGACCATAACATATGGATGCAATGTAAAGATTCTTTGACCATTTTTCCTGCTAAATCAACAAAAATCCTCCTTAGCACAAAGATCGTGTTTCAACACTCGGATGCATAAATTATTATAGGCAATCACCCAAAAAGTTCTCTAGGCATGCATGGTATTTGTGCTTCCACGCACATTTCTCACACATACATATAATCAAACCAAACAAATCCCCATCCTCTCTCTCAAGAACCCTTCTTCCTGCTATGGTAACTACAGATTCTCACCCATAGTCTACATCGTACATACATACAAGCACGTTAACCAATCCAAGGACGGTGTAAAAGAACCTCAGCCTGTGCTGCTCAATTAGAACTATGGCATCTTTCACTAAAACCAGACCAAATTAAACCAACCATGTAAATCCCATGCATTGGTAGGGTCTGGGAGTAGGATGTATGCAGACCTTGCCGCTACCCCAAGGGGTAGAGAGTTTGTTTCGGAGAAGACCCCCGGCTTGCAAAATAAAAATTAAAAGGATCACTCAAGCAGGCTACAAGTAAGAGTGTGTGCAAAGAAGCAACGAGTACAGTTAACAGAAAATGCATCGGTGATGAATGTGAGAGAAATAGGTTAAACAAACAAGGAAAATACGGAGAGCAGAATAAAAAACCTTCACATGAGTGCTTGGAAAGGCAGATGTTCGCAGAGTTTCTTGGGTCTCATCCATCATTTTGCGTTTGGGTATACTCAGTATGAAAGCTGCTTGATCAGCGGTAGCAGCTATAGATGTAATCCTGTAACCACTTTCCCATCGACGGTGTATTCCTTCACTTGGGTACAGAAAATCAAGCTCTACAACCTGGGATCATCATTGCAATATTTATCATAAGTATATGGTGCCTTTAGATGCACTCACAAATTCACAAATAGAAGTTTGGCAAGGGGAACTCTTGCTTTAATCAGAAAAATGTTACTCCATCCGTCCCAAATTAGATGTTCACAATGAAAAAGGCACATGTTTTTAGAAATGTGTAATTATTACACTTTTTAATTGACTAAATGATAATTTTACCCTTGACAATAGAGAGAGTAAATGGGTAATGAGTTTCTCCATCTCATAATTAAGGGTAGAATTGGAAAATAGGCACTTACTTTTGAAAGTGGACACTTATTTTGGGACAAATTAAAATAGAAATGTTGACAATTATTTTGGGACGGAGGGAATTAAAGTGTGGCACTGCAGTCATACCTGTTCAGAGTATCCAGAATTTCTGGACATCACAACACCCCAGCGACTGCCAGCTGTCGTCATAGAAGTGACATGAAAACCTTCTTTCCATTTTTTGCTGATCCACTTGAAAGGAAATGACTCACTCACTTTATAGGACTGTTGGGTGTAAGGTGTTCCTGAGATGATACGAAAGACGAAAAACAGGTATTCATTGAGTTTTTCAGTAAGGAACATGACATCATGATTGTGGAAGAATATAATATCATATTTTTTTGTTGATACCACAGTTAGATTGGAGGCCTGATCATCCCTGGGGGAGTTATAAATGTTGATGGGACGTATATAATACCTTAACTTTGGTAACTCAACTTCTCAGATAAAATGAACATACTAATGTGTCATTGAAGCACCAGTAGCACAAGCATGAGAAAGTTGCAGCATGTGAAGTACAATTAAGAGATCTATGGAGCTAGCAGTTATCACCAGAGCACAATTCATCCTGTATTTACATGAAACTGAATTCTCACTCACAGGAAGCCCATAGTCCATGCAGGTCTATAACGGGCCATCTAAGTAGGGTCCGTCTTTGCAATCACGTTTTTATAAGAGGCCAAACTCTAGTAGGACCAGCACCAGTTAACAAAATACTGATTGGTTTATATTTAGATATAATGACCTGAAAATACCTAGATCAGGTTTAAAACCTTTAGACGTATAATAAACCAAATGTAACCAAATTGGACTTCAGAGGCCATGTAAAATCAAAACATAGACCGTGCTTAATTTCTCTCCGTAGGTCCGACATGGATATTCCAATTAGTGCATCGTGAAGGTTTGTTAGACTATAAGCAGCTTTCTAGGTTGATGTGAAGTCTCGGGGGATGGGAAAGTTATAAACCATTAATAATGGTCCAATCTGCAACATCAACTCAGCACACAGTTCAAGGAAAATATTACTATTACCAAATGACATGGGACATCACAAAAAGGGAACGTTTATGGACTGGAGGGAGTACAAAGAAATATATGGATATGTAAGCAATTAAAGGCACATTAGGTAAGACGTTTTCTAACCTTTCGACATAACAACCAAAGAGCTTCCATTGGCAGCACCAGCAATTGAGCTGATGTAAAAATTCTTCTCCCACTGTTCCATGATCCAATCCTGAGGAGCATAGAAATTTGTGTTTGTTATTTAAGTTGTTGATATGAAACAAAAACAGCTACAGAATCAGGAACACTAGAAAAACCTTGTGAAGGAAGACGGATGATAGTTCATAAACTTGTGAACAGAAACCAGTTCCTGCATCCATGATCAGGGCCCAAAGATTTGAAGCTGACGCCACACAGCTGATGTATAAACCATCTTCATTTCCCTTCTCTATATGCTGGCGAAGTCTTGAGTCCGCAACATTGTAGTGATATCTGTGCAAATGAAGTAAAATCTTTGCTTATGGGCTCATTACATTAACAGGTAAACCAATTTGTCAACTCTTATTCAAGCTGACTCAAACAAGTTCTCCACATTTTCACCCACAGCCGAATGGTGGTCAACTCATGCACAATAAAGTAAACACAATCTTTAAATCTCACTCACGTAAATCAAATTAATTAGTAAGAATGCTTCAAGAATTTTGGCGAAACAAATAACATTACCATATTTACTTTTCAACAAGTATAATGCAGCAAGCAAGTTCATAGAAAATCAATCCCTAGAGAATTAAGATGTGATTCCAATTACGGATTTAACTGCATGCTAATTGGAAAAGTGATGGCCATCAAGAACCAAATGCACAAACAGAAATTGAAAAGAAACAAACTGAAATTGCCACATTCAGCACGTGTCATTAGCAGAGAGAATATAAAAGGCAACATATATTGGTGGGGTAATATGTCAATATGATCATTACTCCTGAACTCAAAAATTGTACAAAAGGGGAATGTGATCCAGAAGCTAAATATAAGTGTATGTATTTCTTACAGACTATACGAGCATTTAGGATTACAAAAGTAACAATATTTTAGTCGATATGAAGCCGAGGGTTGGTTCTTTTTCTTTATCAATGTGTGATGAATATTGTGTTCCTTTGTCGAGTATTGAAGTATGGGCTCATTAATCTTCACCCATAAACATCCATGCATTTATTTACTCAACAAGTTGAATTTCTGAATGATCGACCAACTATTATAAATTATTAATCTACACTGTAGCAATTTGTTTGCAAGAAAAATGAATTTTGAAAGGGCAAAAATCTATAAGCAGCAAATATCCACATGGTAATATATTTTATCCCATACGGATGTATTAAGCTATTTGTGGCTAAAAGACTGCAGGTACGTATTTAACAAATTAACCACTTGATGAGATAGGTAAAACCTTCAGATAAAGAAAGAACCAAAAGATACATGATAAGTCCCAACTGGTTGATGCAGGCATATGTAACACAAGTCAAGGTGCGTCCAGCAACTACTCTTGCCTTAACATCGATCCACTTATGAACGCAATGCAATTTTATCAAGAACATCTCACATGCCAACTATCTTAATATGTTGTACATTCATCTTTCAATTAAGAAATCAGATATAGATTTAAGGTTTGATTGCAATGAACTGAATGATTCAAATGATTCTCTGGCTTTCGAGAGGCCAGTGCTCTCCCAAGGCTTTAGCCCAAAGTGTTTACAAAACAAAATCGATACCCCTAACACTCACCGCCCCCTATTTATAACCCAATTGCCCTGCTTTAACTACTTGTACCACTTGTACAACTCTCCCACAGCCCACCCTCATTTGACATGACTGACCACGATCTCATTGGGTATAACATAATAATTTTAAATGGAAATCATAGTTGTCACAAGGCCAATGCGAATTATGTCAGTAGCCAATCACCAGGACACCATGTCGGCATGCCAGCCCCCTTCTTGTCCGTATAGCAACAAGCCAACAAGTCGTTCACTATGTGTTAATTACATGTATATATATCATTATATTAAAATTTATATAATACCATCAGTTGAACATCATATATAATATGTTCAATATTACACTACCAGATACAGTAAAAAACTAATAAACAAATAGCAAAAAACATTAATGAAATTGACCACTTACTAGTTATTACTCGTCATCAACTAAAATACTAAATGGCAAATAAATTAACTAATAGCAAAAATATAACCTGATTAATAAAGTAATTAATTGATAAAATTAATGAACTAATAGAACTAATACTATTTCAAAAATTTTATATCCAATCATTCTCTACGGGAATTGTAATTTGTGGGTGAAGAGGCAAGAAATAGATTCATCATACCACTCGAATCAATTCAAGGCAAAAACCAACCAATACCTTCTTCAGGTAGATACTGAAATCCTAGAAATGGTGTAAATGTATAAATTATAATAAATATTATTCTTGCTTATTTTGATGATCCTCGATATAGAAGAAGTTCAGGGACAGGCTAAATATGAGATTAGAGAACTGAATTCAATTGTAATGAATGAATGAATGAATTGTACTAATTAATAAACTAAATATCTAACAAAGTAATAAACTAAGTATTAAGTAAAACACACACACACAAAAAAAAAACAAATTTGGTCTAGTGTTGTTGTGGTGCTGTGTTGGCAGTTTTGTATGCTACCAGATTATCTTGTTGCTCAGGCATTAAGGGTGTGTTTGTTATGCAAACGGGACCGGACAGGACTCGATGGGATGTAACTGGATGAGATGAGAGTGACATAGGCGGGTGAAATAATTGTGGAAAGTTTTAGGGTTTTAATTTAGCATAAGTAGTTTAGTAATTTACCAATCTTGTAAGGTCTCTCCGGTTTTTGTTCCACCTATTAGTGGACAAAAAAATGCATTGTTGTCCCACTAAGTCCCTGTCCTATCCCAGTCTATTGTTGGACCAAACGTGGGACAATAGGTTTCTGTTCTATCATGTCCCGTCCTCACCAAGGTACCAAACGCACCATAAGTGACTAAAGGCCAAAAGTCAAATAAATAAATAAAACTAACTAAATTGCTAAGGTAACAATAGAATCAAGAAGAATGAGAAAACAAATAATCCCAAAGAAAAGAAGCATTACAAACTCAAAGCAAAAATATGCAAAACAGAAGACGACTTACAAAGTTATGATCCCCTTTGAACAAACAATCAAGTTAGGGTTTTAAATCATTAGAAATCTGGATGATAGCAATCAACTTTGGGTTTTCAAATAAATTGGTAATTCAGTAATTGATCATATCATTGACAGATTTTTTTGGGTTAAGCTTGTTTTTTGGGAGGTAAATTAGAGTTCATAAGGTGAGTGGACACCATGATGCACTGTTACCATCACCATAATGCCAAGGTTACACCATAGTTACGCTGTAACAACAATGATGGAAAGATGATTCTTAGGCATGAGTGAGCTACGGCAAACGTTAAAGGGGATTCACATGTAATATATATATATATATATATATATATATATATATATGTATGTATATATAGTGGAAGGATATTTTGCAACCCTGAAAAAGGTTGCAACCCACATCTTAACCGTTGGATTCATGATCGACGGTTATTTTATTTTTATTTTTCTGTTTTTTTGAATTAAAAATATTGGGCCCCATATCTATTGTAACCGCCGATCATGAATCCGACGGTTAAGATGTGGGTTGCAAGGTTTGCAACCTTTTTAAGGGTTGCAAATTAAACAACCCCTGTATATATATATATATATACAAGGTTTGAAAAGACGGAATCGGGCCTCGAGGCGTTTACCCTCCACTCCCCGAGGCATAAGCCTCGAGGCAACCCGGGGCGGAAAATAAATTAAATACAAATATTCATATGTAATAACACATATCTAATAATAGTAATAAGAAAAACTCGGAAGATATTTAGTTCAAAATTTTTACTTAATATTAGAAGATTCCATTTTTATTATTTATTAGAGATAATATATATACAAACAAAGAAAACCTAACTGGATGTTCTTCAAAGTGGGAGGACAGGTGAAGACGAATGAGAACTACAAGCAGCAAGAGAGTAGGAGAAGACGAGAGTATGAGAAGACGAGAGTATGAGAAGACAACTTAAGAGGAGCAAGATAGGCTTATTTTATAAAAAGTGAAAATCAGTATGTCAACTCTTAAACCCTAATTCTAATTTACGCCTCTTCCCGCCTCAGTCCTACATCACCGCCTCAGGCGCCTCAAATCTCACCTGAATGACCCGAGGCGTATGACTCAACTAACCTATGAGAGGTGCCGCCTGAGGTTCGGTTTTCCACCACCTTGCCTCGAGGAGTACGCCTCAATCATTTTTTTAAAACCATGTGTATATATATATATATATATATATATATATATATTCATCAAGATATGGGAAGGTGTTCTTTCCTTGAAAATTAAAACTTCAATTTGAAGATCAGACTTTGGGTAGCATCAGAGCAGATGGATAAGATGATGCCATAAAGAAAGGGGAAAGGGGGAAAACTGTATACCGAGTTACCGACTTCTTTCGTTAATTTCTTTATCGACGTTAATTCTAATAGAAGTTGTATTACCTTTTAAGAAGATCCTCAGTGTATGTATGCTCTTCAACTTAAACACCCGCATGATAACTACATAGCATAGGCCTCCTAAGAGCACATTAAAGATATAGGTGCAACATTCTGAATATACAAGAACCTCTACTAAAGAGTTCCTGGGTTTTGTCCCTAGAAACTATTATGTACTTGTACAGCACTTTGATCCTCAAATATACATCATTGACTGGTTTCAGTAACAGAAAACACCTATATGATTGATACACATAGAACATGAAATGCAAGTGTAGTTACCAACCCACCTTTGCTTCATCGGGCGACGAGCATTGTAAACTGATATCCATTGTGTAGCAGGACTACCTAATCGTACTTTCTTTTTTGGTTGTTCATCTTCTTCCAAATTTATAAGCAATCTACCCCGCTTCTGTCCAACCTGGTAAAACAAAACCACGTCACGAGGTAAATATCTGATGCTAATAAAAAGAAATATTTAAGGTCATCAAAAGGAAAGAACCTTGAGGGCGCCGTCAATCCTGATTGGTCTCAATGATGTGACTGGTTCGATAAGAGTTTCAAAGAAAGAGATAAGCTTAGCATAATTTGGTTCCTCATCAAATTTCATATTTGTAACCGCTTCAAGGAATTGTTTGAATGGAGGAGGACAAAAGCAACACATCAGCTCGGGTGAGGTAGCCATTTTCTTTTTACAAACAAGGAAACTCTTGTTGTCTCCCTGTAACATTAAAATAATAGTAATAATTAAACGACTTGCCTATCAACTTCATAGGTTTGACCAAAAGCGAAAGGAAGTAGAAGTTAAGTGAAAAAATAACAAATAATTAACACAAGGTACTTAAAAAAGCCAACTGACCTGGTAGCCTTGCCATGGTAACCTTCCCTTTATGAGAAATATTAATGTGTATGCCAGTGACTCGAGGTCATCCCTTCTACTACCAGTACGACCTAAATGTGCATGTACACTTGCATATCTTATTGTACCCCTGTCAAAAGAAGTTCATCAATACAAATCCTTGCTATTCTATCAGGGAACACGAGACTCGTGGATGTAAGAAAAAGGCTCTAGCACAAAGCATATGTTCATTGAAAACAATCTATATTAATACATTCAGAATCCACGAACCTGAATATATCTGGCCGTTGATCATATTCAACATGCTGATTAGATGATGAATCTTTCCATTTTGATGCTGAAGAAACAAGGCAATATGTATTAATGACCCTAATTAAACTCAATATGAAGGAAACAATATAGATTAGATTAAGCATATCATAATGCATGGCATGGCACAGTTCAGTGAACACATTCCAACAATGTCCGTTCAATGAAAAGAATTTACAGAATTCATGTCAATATTAAGAAAAGCATACCCAAACCAAGATCAATAAGATATAGCTTCTTCTCATCCACTGATCCAGGTTGACCAAGTAGAAAGTTTTCTGGTTTCACGTCTCCATGTACAAACCTTAACATAAGACCGAGTTAATTACATTAATCAACATGTAACGTTATGCTTCAACAAGTAAGATCTTCGAAAGGTAAGAACTATGCAACGTAGACAAGCCTTACCCCTTTGAATGAAGCTTTTCAAGAATTGATATTGCCTCAACAGCGATGCAAGCCGCCATATTTGGTGACATCCTGCAAAGGGAATTGATTAATGACCAGGAAAATATTTTAGGCAGTACCATGGCATTATAAATTTTATCGTCTACCACCGACGTCTGTGGATGAGAGGGTGTGTTTGTGAAAATTATGAAGAGAGTCTTGTCTTACGATTGGCCTAAAGAATTCCAAACATCCCAAAGACTGGGTCCAAGCATGTCCATGACCTGAAAATCATTCAAAACTTTTGTCATGCTACACCGTTGAAAAATTAAGCGGGCCATAAAATGAGCAACTGTGATATCCAGGTCATAAAAGTGAACAGTTTCAAGCCAAAACTCACCAGAATGTAAAAATCACCTTGCCGGCCCTTGTAGTGAACCCATGGAATCCCATAGCATCCATTCAATGTGCTTTTGCATTAAAAGGTCCACAAATTAGATCATAGATACAGTAACCTGAAGTTCTACTACAAAAGGGGCGTGTGCAACTAGACATATACCGTGTGCTACATACCTGTACACTTGCCACTCATAGGGAGGGCCATAGTTGCAACCTTTACTATTACGGTGCTCAAACTTTAATGCTACCTGTAAGAGGAGTCAAAAATAAAAAACATATATAGTGAGACATAATGGGCTACCATGAACCATCAGTGCATGTATCTTGTGAACATACCTCAATCGCATCTGGGCCTGTTCTACCAGTGCCACCAGTAACCCTCCTACCAACATAAACTTGCCCAAAACCACCCTTGCCCAACTTCCTTTCCGTCTTATACGTAGGAGAATTACCCACTTGTACCTGCATCAAAGTAAGAAGTAAACTTCAGTTTAGGAGTTTCCTACGCAGAAAACAAGCACATTAGCAGTGCAATGAATGTTAACTAATTAAGCACTGTTACCATATTATTGTCATGTATCTCATAGTCACCAGACTGTGACAACCGTAAAATACAAATAATGCAGAAAGGAGCAATCAAACAAGCACAAATATACCTTGTCAGGTACAGGGGTTGTATTTCCTTCTTCTTCCACTCCCATTATTTTGTCAGCACTTCCACCTTCCATAGCAATGTGTTTATCTGCAACACCGTTAATAATAGGTTCTACAACTCCAACAGCAGCTGTGTTCGGAACAATCTCACAAGGTGGCTCCGGGTCTAAATCAATCAACCTAATGCCTCTGCCTCTACCAGCAGCACTTGGTCTCACCGGTATTGCTGCAGAAGGCCCTTTTGCGTCAGCTGCAGCATTACCCCTTCCTCTTCCTCCACCGGTTTTCCTTCTGGTTCTGTTTTGTGTAGGTGCAATAATGTTTTCAGCTTGATCAACAGGTTGAGCGGCAGGCTGAATATCTCCAAGCCGTTTTGATCTACGTGCTCCACTCCGCAGTTGTGGCATCGTCACCCATGCAAATTACATCCAACTCATTCCCCCAAGCAGCCTCTTTAAGCCTCTGATCAACTATAAAAAACAAACTAAATGAATACAAGAAGAAACAAATTATAATTCATAAAAATAGATAAATTCCCTTCCTAGTTCTATGAAATATTGCATCCTCCAAATGAAAGAAAGAGAAATTTGCTAGAATGAGTGAAAATTTGCTTACTTAGAAAGCAAAACATGTCAGAAAGAGTACTATTTTTAGCAAAAATACCAAGTAGATGTTTATGCAGATTCTACACTCAATGCTTTGAGGTTTTGATTCTCCTAGGACAGCAAATCTACTCCAAAGCAATAGTGATCAACAGGATACAACACATACATGATACATCCATCAGATTTCAAATCAACACATATTAAAAATTAAACAAATTTCTTTATCAGGTGTATAAGTACAAAGAAAATCAAATTTATTTACTCTAACAATGCAAAACAAGTCATTCCACAACAGCGAAAAAGGAATAATCAAGAATTCAAAATCAGAATAGAAAAAATACGATATCTACGTGAGGGAAAAAAAAACAAATAACTCAAAAAAGCTAGTTCCTCCGATCATCTAACAGCATCGACACTCAAACATTATACGTCCATCATAAAGATTAAACCACAACCACTTCCGAAAACCAAAAGAAAAACGCAGATAGATCGTACCTCGGGAACTGCAAAATCTAGATGATCGGCGACAAATGCTTGATCAATCCACACATTCAACACACGAAAACCTAATTTCACGAGTCGATCGGCGCTCGGATCTTTTCAGTTTACCTCGTCCCCTACCTCTTCGTCCCCCTTATCTAAACAAATTTGAACAAAAAATTTGCAACAACGATCAGAAAAACTGGTTAATTTAGGGATTTTTTAGGAACGAAGGGAACAGAAACTGACGATAAATTTAGGCAAAAAGAGATTCGAGATGAGAACACGTAAAAATTGCGATGAATTTTTGTGATTCTTGCGGCTATTGGTGTGTTTCTCTCTCTCTCTATCTCTTATGTATACGTACACTTTTCTGTATATATATATTTACACTCACTCTGTTCTCCTTTCTCTCTCTCCATTCTCCAAATATGTATTTTTTTTTTAATATTTTTTTTTTTCATTTGAACATTTTGATGAAACTGCCACTGAAAAGTGGACAACATGAAGCATGCAACACATGTGCCTTTAAATGCTCAAATATTGGTTTTTTCCTCCAAACCTTTATTTATATTTTCGTTTTTTTAATTATACAAATTATTTATAAATCGTGTGAATCCAAATTGAAATTTACAATTCAACCCTTGAAACCCTTTGTGTTTGTGTAAAAAAGTTTGTAACCGACAATTCTCAAGGAGGTTCTTATAGTTTATCCAAGAAGATTATGTGAGGTTCGAAACGTAAATCAGGTTCACCGTGAACTGTTAGGTGGTTCGTTTGAAAACTCAGTGTTCACAAGGAGTTCAGTATTTAAATAAATTGTAACTTTGATGTTGCGTGTGGCATAATCAAATTTTCGATTGTTTGTGAAAGTGCATTATTTTTGAACCAACTGTCCTATATGACGAGGGCAAATGTTTTTTTGTTTTTTGGACATTCAAGTCGATATAGATTAAGAAAATAGTTTGTTCAGTATGTTTCATCGTACTTTATTAGTTTATTATATAGAGTGTGTGTGCATTGATTGTCATCATGTATGCATTTGTTAATTGTTATTGTGTTTTGATGATTTGATAATCCATATCATGATATTAATAAGTTTATTTAATGTTATGGATTCTAAGTCTGTTATTCTTAAATTATTTGAGAGTTTACGATTTGTGTTTATTTGAAACTCAAAATCTAACACTGGGAGGGTGCAATAAATACGAGACATAAAGAGGCTTTTGGTCGGAGAAAACTTGATATTAACCTTACATACTTATATACACAAAAAAAGTCTAAGGGGGTGTTTGGTTCATGGATTTTGAAGAATTGGAAGGAATTGAAATGGATAATTTCTTTGACCAAATTCTAAATCCTATGTTTGATTCACATAATGAAAATGATTGAATACTTTGAATTTCATTGAATTCCACAAGTTAAATAATTCATCATTCCTTGACTTAACGTCAAATAATTGAATTCCATCTTTTTCCATTCCAATTCCTACCAACTAAGCACGTGATCAAATTTCATTCCAATTCATTCAAAATCAAAAAATTTCAATGGATCAAATTTCATTCCATTATGCGAACCAAACACCCCATAAGGGATAGTTGGTTTGGGCAAGAGAACAAAATGAGAATGAAAATTAAAATAATAAGTAATGAAAATGAGGATTTCATTTCCCCCCGGTTTTATCTAAAAGAAAATTTGGGCTTCATGGGGAATTAGTCCATTATATTATACAAAACCAAACTTTACTTTATTTTTTCAATTCAATTAATTAATGTTAAATACCTCTAACCAAACACTCTCACAATGATTTTCTCATTTTCGTGAAAATAACCCCATGAAAATTTTGCTTGAATAGTGTTTTTGTTTTTGTGAATTTTTATTAGATTCTGTGAGGACATCTGCACTAGTCATGTGTACTTCCTAATACCTAGAGCTTTTTTTTAAGTACAAATAGAGTTTTAAACCTTTGTTACATGCATGTACACTTCTCATCTTCTTGATAATCTTGTCAAACACTTTTATAGTGTCATGGGAGAAACCCATTTCTTTATAAAACTAATTTCAAGAACGAAGATGATAATCAGTTATGTTTCTTGTATATACCAGCAAGTGATGTGGTCCTTTACTATATATGTTGATGATGAGTGATGAACTTGAGAGTTTTGATACGAGAGTCCTTACATTGTATTAGTTTTGTCCCGTATTGAAAAACACTTTATTTAGTGAAAATCGCCTATCGAGATGGATATATGGAGGAAGTTGAGTAAGGCTTATGTCCTCGTGGTTTTTACAATTTGCAACTTTTGTCAATGTGCTTTCAGAATTACATACAGTTTTCGGCTCCGTGGTTTGCAATCCATATTCAAATTCGTAATCACTTTATTATGTCAAAATATTACAAATATAATACAAACTCTAACATATCTTCAAAAGGTTTGAAGATATTTAAGAACAAACTATAAAACTGAAGAGAGAACTGTTGGGTCATCTGAAGATTTGAAGATGACCTCCTGATCTTCCATCTTATATCATCCTACTTAGAATATGTTTGAGGTTCTTTTAGCAGCTTGGTTTCTATACAAATGTTCGGTGAAGTCGAAGATCAGCCGAAGAAGACAAAGAAGGAGTACATCTCTCAAAGCGGATTGAAGATAGTCTCCTCAGCCTAAAGCCAAGCATGCCCGAGTGATCAACACCATCAGCCAGGATGGTGTCAATCACATATCTCTCAGGAGTATGAAGGTGTCCTCACATCTTCAGGAGCCGAAGATCTCTCAGGTCTTCGGCAGCCGATGATCTCATCTCTCCTTAGAGTATGAAGGTGTTCTCACATCTTCAAGGAGCAGCCGAAGATCTCTCAAGTCTTCGGTAGCCAATGATCTCTCCTTAGAGTATGAAGGTGTTCTCACATCTTTAGGAGCCGAAGATCTTTCAAGTCTTCTGCAGTCTATGCTTAAGGATTTCTTTCAAACACATTGTACTTTTCTGACAAAGTATATTGTGATATCTTGCATTGACGTGGACCTCATCTGGAGATCAGATAAAGTAAGTTTTGTCTACTACACCATTTTAAGGAAAGGTCTCTACCATCCTTCTGCAGGTCAACACTTCAAGCCAAACACCTCAAGACAAAAGGTACATCATGTACCTTGCTGAAGACTTGTGTCCATCCTTTGCTCAACAGGTGTCCCATGCATTTAATGCATGAGACACTATAAATATGGAGGATGGTTCAACATGCAAGATCACCAGCTCTCAAGCATTCAAGCTCTCTAAGTGCACTGGCATTCTCTCTCTAAGAAGTTCTTATTGTTTTCTAAGTGTTTTACAATTGTTCTTCATTTCTCTTTGTGTAAGATTGTTTGAATAGATTTCATCTATTCTCTTCCGCAACAATCAAAAGTTTTCTATGTGTAATTCTTGATTTCAAATCAATAAGAATTAAATTAAGTGAAAAACTGTGTGTATTGTATTCAACCCCCCCTTCTACAATACTTTTCTTATTTACTTACTGCTATTTGGGACCAACAAGTGGTATCAGAGCGGTTTAGTTTAACTCAATAAACTAGATCCGTGATGGCAGCCTCTTCCTCTTCTTTGAAAAATGATTCTTCTCAAAACTTCACTGTTGTTTCATACGACAATGGCTCTATAGCCAAACCACCAAGGTTTAACCCCAATAACTTCTTCTTGTGGAAAAGTCGTATGATACTCTTTCTAGAAGGAGTTGGCAGCAGATATCCAACTATTTTACATGAAGGTCCTTTTATTCCTAGAGTTTGGGACCGATATAATGCAGACAAGGGAAAAGCTGATGAGGACTCTTCTGAAGAAGAAAGAACTCCAGCTACTGGGAGATACATTCTAAAGGACCCCAGTAAATACAATGATGAAGACAGACGTCTTATAGCTCTTGATACTAAAGTCAGAGCCATCATTGCCCTCTCTCTGTCTGATGAGGTCTATCATTCTCTCGTTAACCTTTCTACTGCAAAAGAAATGTGGTCCACTCTGTGTGTTCTTTATGAAGGTACGTCTGAGGTGAAAAAGAGCAAAAAGATTGCTCTGGTAAGAAAGTATGAACTCTTATCTCATGAGAAGGGTGAGTCTCTCTCAGACTACTATAATCGCTTTAACAGTCTTCTCAATGATCTTAAACTTGTGGGTCGCATATATGATAATGAGGAAGTCTTGTGCAAGTTCATGGACTGTCTTCCTGAGTTTTGAGAAAACATCTGTACTTGTATCAAGTCTACCAAGGATCTTGACTCTATGCCTCTCACTGCCTTGTATGGCACCCTCTTCAACTATGAGCAGACTAAACTGCTTAGGAAGTCATTCACAAAAGACATCAAAGGCTCTTCTCTAGCCCTTGTCGGTGAATCTTCCAAAAGTATTGTGTGTGTCCCTAGGATCACCTATCCTTCTGACTCTGACAACGATAGTCAAGAGGACCCCAATGAACCTTCAGAAGCCTATCTCAGTGAGGCTGATGATGAAGGAGAGGAGACCTCTGTGGCTCAACTGTCAGATGGTGTTGCCATGTTGGCTGGATTTTCTAAAGGCAAACCTCGCTTCTCTTCTGGAAAATCCAGGTTTGCTAGAAAACCCTCCTCTACTCTTTCAAAAATTGCTTCCTCTGACAAATCAAATGAGGAATGTAACAGGTGTGGGAGGAAGGGACATTTTGCTTCTGAATGCAGAAGTAGGTCCTCTGATAAGTCTAGACGACCCTCCTCTAACCGTACATCCTCTAGGTCTGTCAGAACCAAGTCTGATTCTTACCAACCTCCTTTTCAAAAGTCAAACTCGTCTGTTCCTTCAAACTCCGACCGTGCTGAAAAGTACAAGGCCAAATACAAAAGAGAGAAGGAAATAAATGCTCTTCTAGCAAACAAAGGAAAAGGTCTTCTTGCCGAATCTCATGATTGGGCAGATGAACCAACTTCCGAAAGTGACAAGGACATGGCCAACCTTTGCTTTATGGCTAAAATAGATGATGTTGATGACGGTGAAACCTCTTCCACTTCTTTGGCTCTTGTGTCTGCTGAGTGCTCCACATCATCTACTCAGGTACATCCATTTTTCTCTCTCTCTGATGCTGAGAAAATTGAAGCCTATGACTCTTTGACCGTTGACTTCTATGAAGCCAATGATGCAAAGAAGAAGACAAATGCTCAGATAAAATCTCTTTCTTCTCAACTGCAAATCTGTCTTTCTCAACTAAAACACTTTGATAAAATCAAGGTTGAGCTTGAAGATTTGAAAACTATAAATTTTACTCTTGCTAAAGAGAAAAATAAACTTCTTAAAAAGTTTAAAAAGGAGCAAGAAACTATGAAAAAGTGGACAAGCTCGTCCAAAAATTTAGAAAGGATTTTTCAGGATCAAATATCTTGTGATGACAAGTCTGGACTAGGCTTCGGGAAATATGACCTTGAACCTCATGCTCCTTTCTCTCTTCCCTCATTCTATGAATCCTCTGAAGAGAACTATGACAACTCTGAACCTTTGGACTCTTATGATCCCTCTAAAGATCTCAAGTTTGGAATGTTCATCAAAGCTAAGAGCATTGATTCACCCAATGAGAGTGAGGAAGCCCAAGACTCAAATGACCCTTCTAAACCAATTATTGAGTCTATGTGTTCTTTAAAAATAAACGAGCCTTCCTCTTCTGAACCCAAACCTTCCAAAGTTTCTAAGCCTTCTTCAAACAAAGTCTCCTTCTCCAAAAAGGGAAAATCTGTTGCCAATCTTCCTCCCCAAAAGAAACTTCCCAAGAAAAACTCAAAGAAACCATCTTCTCTTCCAATCCCCAGAGCTGTGATGTTAAATAAGCTAAATTCCAAGACACCCTCTTCTATTCCTTCAACTGACTCTGGCAAAGGTATCTTGGGTCCTAAGCCTCTTGACTATCCTCTAACCTCTAAGGCCACGAAAGTCAATGTGACCAGTCATCACAAGGAATCTGGTCAAAGCTCCAAAAAGGTTTTTACATATAGAAAATGTTATAACTGTGGTAATACCTCTCACCTTGCTAAGAATTGTCCTCTAGAGAGAACTGATAAAAATGCTTCCAAGGATACTTCTTCTCCTTCTAACTCAAAAGGACCCATCTCCAAATGGGTACCAAAGAACTGATTTTCTTGTGATTGCAGGTTCTAGGGCACCAACAAATCTGGTATCTCGACAGCGGGTGCTCAAGACATATGACCGGCAACAAATCTCTTCTTATTGACTTCGTGCCTACCAAAGGTCCTTCTGTCACCTTTGGTGATAACTCTAAAGGAAGAACTAAAGGTTATGGAACACTCTCAAATGGTTCCATCACCTTTAATAAAGTAGCTTATGTTGAAGGCTTGATGCACAATCTTCTAAGCATAAGCCAACTGTGTGATCTGGGGTACAAGGTGATGTTTGAATTATCTTCATACATCATTTTCAACGAAAAGATGGAAACCGTACTCTCTGGCTACCGCAAAGAGAATGTCTATGTCATAGACATGGGACATAGCTCATCCTTCGGAACAAACATTTGCTTTGTCTCTGAAAACTTTGCTAAAAGATGCTGGCTCTGGCACAAGCGTCTCTCTCATCTAAACTTCAAGACTTTGAATGTCCTTTCAAACCAGGAGCTTGTCACGGGCATGCCAAAGTTGTCATTTGTGAAAGAAAAGCTGTGTGCTGCATGTGAGAAAGGGAAACTCACAAAATCTTCCTTCAAGTCCAAGCAATGCTTCTCCATCAATCAACCTCTTCAGATGCTCCACATGGATCTGTGTGGACTAGTCAGTACTCCAAGCCTTGGTGGTAGAAGGTACATTCTGGTTATTATTGATGAATTCACTCGTTACACTTGGGTATTTTTTCTCAGGTATAAAAGTGACACTACTGAAGAAATCATAAAGTTCATCAAAAAGTCTGAAGTGTTGAATGGGCAGCTGGTAAGATCTGTAAGAAGTGACAACGGAACAGAATTCAAGAACAGTATGTTGGATGACTTTTTCAATGAAAAAGGCATCTCTCAGAACTTCTCTGCCGTCAGAACTCCACAACAGAACGGTGTAGTGGAGAGAAAGAACAGAACGCTATGTGAAGCTGCCCGATCCATGTTGAGTGAATCTCACCTCCCTACCTACTTTTGGTCCGAAGCAATCAACACTGCATGTTTTACCCAAAATAGGTCCATCATTGTGAAAAGACACAATAAGACTCCTTATGAAGTCTTTTATGGTAGAAAACCCAACATTGGTTTTCTTCATGTCTTTGGGTGTGTCTGCTACATTCTCAATGATAGAGAAAACTTGATCCCAAAGCTGACGAAGGAATCTTCGTGGGATATTCTCTCACTTCCAAAGCCTTCAGAGTCTACAACCTCCGAAGGAAGTGTATTGATGAATCCATCCATGTCAAGTTTGATGACCTCAAGATATCATCACTCTCTTGTGATGATGAAGAATTGAACAGATGGATATCCTCCTGTGTTGGTGATGGTTCTCTTCCAACATCATCAGACATTCCCTACACAGTTCCCACTTCTCTCTACCAAAACAATGAACCCTCTACATCTCACAACCCCTCCTCTCATCAAGAGGATGATCCTCAGCCTACCCAACCTCAACATACACTCCAAATCATTCCAGTCTCTCCATCTGACATTCCCTCCTCACCTATACAAGCCGATCTTCCATCCATCTCTCCTCAAAATTTCCCTTCCAACTCTCCTCTACAAATCTCTTACCCTCCTCCTTTACCTCCTGCTCTAAAGTGGACAAAAGATCACCCCATTGATCAAATCATTGGTGATCAACAAGCTGGTGTACAGACTCGAAGAGGTGCTGGTAACATCTGTCTCTATGTGAACTTCCTTTCCCTCATTGAACCAAAGAAAGTTGACGAAGCTCTAGCTGATCCATGTTGGATCACTGCCATGCAAGAAGAACTTTCTCAGTTCGAAAGGAACAAAGTCTGGAGATTGGTTCCTCGTCCTTCCAGAAAAACCATCATAGGAACCAAGTGGGTCTTTCGGAACAAAATGGATGAAGAAGGCACGGTGATCAGAAACAAGGCTCGACTGGTTGCACAAGGCTATAGGCAAGAGGAAGGAATTGACTACGATGAAACATTTGCTCCAGTTGCCAGACTTGAAGCCATCAGAATCTTCCTTGCTCATGCTGCCTACAAGAACTTCAGAGTCTTCCAGATGGATGTCAATAGTGCCTTTCTGAATGGGGAGCTAGCTGAAGAAGTCTATGTGAAACAGCCCCCTGGCTTTGAAGATCCAGTCCATCCTGACTATGTGTACAGGTTAGATAAAGCTCTCTATGGTCTAAAGCAGGCTCCCCGTGCCTGGTATGACACTCTTGCTGACTTTCTCCTGAAGAACAAGTATACAAGAGGTAAAATTGACAACACTTTGTTCATCAATCAAACCTCAGGTAATCTTATCCTTGTTCAAATTTATGTGGATGATATCATTTTTGGTGCCACTGATGAGTCACTGTGTGATGAGTTTGCCTCTCTCATGAAAAGCCAATATGAGATGAGTATGATGGGGGAGCTTACCTTTTTCTTAGGACTTCAAGTTAAACAATCTTCAGAAGGAATCTTTATAAATCAAAGCAAATGCATACGTGATCTTCTAAAAAAGTTCAATTTTGAAAACTCCTCCCCCATGAAAACTCCTATGGCACCACCTTTGAAACTCCATGCTGATCCGGATGGTGTATCTGTGGATATCACTAGCTACCGAGGCATGATCGGCTCTCTTCTTTATCTTACTGCGAGTAGACCAGACATTATGTTTGCTACTTGTCTGTGTGCGTGCTACCAAGCCAATCCGAAGGAATCTCACTTGGCTGCGGTTAAACGCATTTTTCGGTATCTTAAAGGTACCATGAATCTGGGTCTTTGGTATCCCAAAGACTCAGGTTTTGATCTAATGGGGTATTCAGATTCTGATTTTGCAGGCTCTAAGATTGATAGGAAGAGCACCACTGGCAGATGTCAACTCCTTGGTGGCAAGCTTGTTAGTTGGTCTAGCAAGAAGCAGAACTCAGTCTCCACCTCTACCGCTGAGGCTGAGTACGTAGCTGCTGGAAGTTGTTGTGCTCAAATCCTCTGGATGAAGAACCAACTTAGAGACTACAATCAACTGTACTCTCATATCCCGATTATGTGTGACAACTCAAGTGCGATAGCCATCGCAAACAATCCGGTGCTACACTCTTGTTCCAAGCACATCGACATCCGATATCACTTCATTCGAGATCACATCTCCAAAGGTGATATCGAGTTACATTTCATCCCTACCGACCTCCAACTGGCGGATCTCTTCACCAAGCCTCTTGATGAATCCCGGTTCAAGTTTCTTATCGGCGAACTCGGTATGTTAAATGTCGATGTTTAGTTTTATTCATAAAAAAAAATGAGAGATAGAAAAGAAATAAAAAAAATGAAAAAAAGAGAAAAAGAAAAGAAATAAAATATATATATATATATATCTTTTCAATAAAATCAGTATTTTTTCCTTATTTTTTTATCTCTCACTCACATCACATCTCTCTCTCTCTTTCTCCCCCCTCTAGCCGAACTTCCCCTCCCCACCTCTC
Organism: Arctium lappa; assembly: GCA_023525745.1. Classification (NCBI taxonomy): domain Eukaryota; kingdom Viridiplantae; phylum Streptophyta; class Magnoliopsida; order Asterales; family Asteraceae; genus Arctium; species Arctium lappa. The sequence goes on along the minus strand of CM042056.1, from coordinate 9,231,813 downwards.
TCCCTCTCCCTCTTCGGCCTCCTCTCCCTTCGGCTCTCTCACTTTGGCTCTCTCACTCCCTCCCTTAGCCGAACTCCCCTCCCCACCTCTCTCCCTCTCCCTCTTCGGCCTCCTCTCCCTTCGGCTCTCTCCCTTCGGCTCTCTCCCTCCCTCCCTTAGCCAAACTCCCCTCCCCACCTCTCTCACTCTTCCCTCTCTCCCTCCCTTAACCGAACTCCCTCAACCCCTCAACCGAACCCCCTAGCCGAACTCCTCCCCCCCTCCCCTCACCCTCTAGCCGAACCACCCCCTCCCCTCTTCGGCCCTCCCTCTCCCTTCGGCTCCCTCTTCTCGGCCCCTCTCCTCACTTCGGCTCTCTCTCTCTTTCTCTAACTCCCTCTTTCACCCTCTTCACCCTCCCGAAATCCTACACACCACACACCCCTTAGCCGAACTCTACCCCTAGCCGATCCCCTACCTAGCCGACCCCCATAGCCGATCACCCCCACCTTCGGCCTACACCCAATCCGCCGAACACTCCACCTTATACCCCCTTCTTCTTTTCCTTCGGCAACCACCACTTCCCTTTTCTTTTCTTTTCGGCAACCACCATCCCCCTACCCTAACCCCCTAGCCGAAACCCACCTACCCCCAACCCCATTTTTTCGGTAGCCGAACCAACCCAACCGACCCCCTTATTTTTTTTCTTCCATAATTTTTTTTTCTGCTTCTTCCCTTCCCCATTCTTCTCTTGGCCGAACCATTCCCCCCCACCCCTTTTTTTTCCGGCCGAACCCCATCCCCAACCCACCTCCCTTTTGCTTTGACTTTTTTTCCTAACCCCCTAAACTACTCCCTTTTGATCCTTTTCTTTTTATTTCCCTTTCCCAAGATATCCTTTCCCTTCCTTCTTACACCACCTACTATCTCCTACCTTTCCCCTTCTTCCTTTCATATCTCCCTTTTTCTTACACTCCTCTCCTTTCCCCATACATCTCCTCCTACTCTCTATCACCTTTCCCATCCTTACCATACTTACACATCTCTCCCTATTATCTTCTCCCTACTTAGCCTACCCATTTCAAATCCCTTCCATTTCTATTTCCCTCCTATTTTCACTATAAATACCACCCTTCCTACTTCATTTTTTTTTCACCATCACCACAACAAACACCCATCTCCTCTTCCTCTCACTCATCACCTTTCTTCCTCCTTCTATATTTTTCATGGCTTCCTCCTCTTCCCCCAACCTTGTCAAGAAAAATCACCTCCCCCACCTCTCATTCCGATCTAATTTTCAACCCATGCAATCATGTTGCACGGTTGGAAAGTGATCCCAAGCACAGTGAGTTTGACCCGATTGCTTCCTTCCTCATGAAGTCTCCTCTTCACTATGCCTTGACATACAATCCACCAAAAATAAGCAAATTGCTCATTGGCAATTTTTGGCTTACTTGTGTCTATGACGCTACTTCCGAGAAGGTGTCGGCTTATGTTCTCTCTGACCCCGCTTCGCCGGATCTCACTTTCGGGGTTGAAGATGTTCGTTCGGCACTTCATCTTCCTATCTACTCACCCTATGAGAAATTCCCCCTTGACAATGAGCATGAGGAAGTTGTTGCGGCTCTGAACTACCTCCGTAGAGAACATGACAGGAGTCCGGGCACACTGCTTCGCAAAAACATGGGAGGAATCTGGCATTTCTTCTTCTCTCATGTTATTTTATGTCTTAGCAAGAAAACTACTGGACATGATCAATCTCCCTCTTCCATCACCCAACTGGCACATGCTCTTATCTTTCAAAGAAAGATTGATTTTTCACGGTATTTCTTTCGTGAATTAGTCAGTGTCATCACCCTTCACAAGCGGCCCCATGTCGCTTTTCCTCGGTTTATATGGCTCATCATTTATCATAAATTTGCTATTGCCATTGATGCCTCTCATAGCATCACTTTTGACTACAAGGCGCCGATTATGACCAAACCCCTTCTTCATAAGGGGCCTTTGGCAACTGACAACCCTCTGCTTCCAAGTATGGTCTCTTTCCTTACTTATCCCAATCTACAGTGGGGGGATGCCAAGGACACTCCGGTGTCCAAAGGTCCCTCCTCTGTAGTGGGCCCTTCCCCCTCACCTCTTGTGACGTCGGCTAGTACTATCTCATCTTCAGCTACCGACACCGCCGCACCTGCCCAAAAGGCCATACCACTGAAAGGACCTTCGGTGGTTACCCAGGCCTCACCCACCACCTCAAAGAGGCGGCACTCTACCTCTTCCCCTCCCTCTTCTCCCAAAAGAACGAGGAAGGTTTCTAGGGCCATCCCACATACTCCATCCTCCGATTCTTCACAATCGACGGATGTTGACATTGTCCCATTCGGGCCCGGGGATTTCGACATAGCCACTGCCACCACCTTTGTATCCTCACAACAGGATGCAACTGTAATATTTGGGGACCCTCAACTTCCCTCTTCCACTTTATCCTTAGTGGACGAGGATGACTTGGTCTTCTCCCCGGACCAAGGTTCTGCTTTCTCACTACACGACCTTTCACCCGACCAATTCTTGGTCGATGTTTATGCACCGCCCGGTGAAACACGGGTCTTACCCAAGGCCAGTGTGGAGGGTATTTCACAATATTTGGCTTATTTGCAACAGGGTCACAAGCAGGTATCTACCTCCTCCATTCCTTCTACCTCTGATGTACGGAACACGCCTCCTTCTGCTCCCATCATCCCCCCTGAAATTCTGGAGGCTATACAGAAAACAAACAGACAACACCGCCTCTTGGGGGCTCAGTTTCGTGATCATCAGACACTTCTGGGCTCTTTTGTCAATGTCTCTTGTGACAAGCTTTTGTCTCTTGAGTCCTCCAATCATCACCTCACTACCTTAGTCACTGCTCTTCAGGCGGCCTCCAATGCTCGTGATGAGGAGGTTCGTCGTCTGCAAGCGGCTTCAGAGTCTCATCAGGCCCTCACTACTCAGATTCTTGAGTCCTTGAAGTCTCTTCATCAGAAGGTTGATTCTATGAAGGTTGCTCCCCGGCCAGCCGCTGAGGGGGAGAAACAGGCGGTTCCAATCTTTTCTGACAGCGGCCGTCAGGGTCCCACCCCCATTTCCACCGATGCTCCAACTGAGGGGGAGATTTCAAGACAAGGAGGAGACAAAGCTATCTCCTGACGAAGAGGCCTTCTTATCCCATCAAAAAAAGTCTGCCGCTCTAAAGGCTTTTGTTTCTGAAGCTGATAGGCTCAAGATTCAACCTCCAAACAAGTTCACTTCTGGCTTTGGCTTCTCTAAAGCCAAGTTTTATTCTCATGACATCCTTTGGTACCGAAAGACTTTAATGGGAAGAAAGTTGAAGTCTAAAATTGATGAGATAAAGCTTGGCACCACCAAAGGTTCAGATACAGAGGTTCGGATAGTTATCATCAGGGAAGACAAAACCCGTCAGTATATCAAATTCAGCGACCTTGAAGATTATGGTCTCTCTGAATGGTACGAAATATCTGAACTCTTATCTAAATCATTTAGTCGTCACAGGGTTTTGCCTAAAAAGACCATCAATGGTCTACTTGAAAAAATGAAAGACTTTGCAAGAGACTACAAGCATTCCCCTGAAGAAGAAGCTCAAGTTCACTATCTCAAAAAGATGTGCATCTCCTCCTCTCCACAACTCTCCTCTTCTCTCAATCAAAATCTTTTCAAAGATCTGGCTGCCAAGGGATTAATCCCTAATATGAAGAATCTAAATCTGAAGACCCTAGGCGGTCCGTGTCCGACCCGTTCTTCAAATGTTGGTACTGTAGTGTCTAGGCCAACTAGAGGAGTCTATTTCTTCGATGAAAAGGAAACTCTCAGGTTCTTCAGACATGAGGAGATCTCCATTGCAGACACCAAATTTCTGGTTGCTATCCTATCTCTCATCCCCGTAAGTTCTGAAGCCTCTCTCATTTGTAGTGATATTATTGCTGAGCTTTACAAAAGACCGAAAAACGAATGAGGTTCTTCTCTAAATCTCTCTATCCTTCTTATGTACTTGTAACCTTGTTTTGTTAAGACATCATGTTAAATACAAGTGCATTTTCTCTTACTTAGTTTGTACATATATACTTCATTTTTTTATTCTTTTGTAAATGTCGGATATACTTTATAAATCCTTATAAAAAAAGAACTCTGTGAAAAGAACCCAAAAAGAGTAAAGATGGGTCAAAATGAATTTATTCGGTACACTCTTTGTTCTATTCTTTAGTATGGATGTCATCCTCAAATAGGGGGAGATTGTTGGGTCATCTGAAGATTTGAAGATGACCTCCTGATCTTCCATCTTATATCATCCTACTTAGAATATGTTTGAGGTTCTTTTAGCAGTTTGGTTTCTATACAAATGTTCGGTGAAGTCGAAGATCAGCCGAAGAAGACAAAGAAGGAGTACATCTCTCAAAGCGGATTGAAGATAGTCTCCTCAGCCTAAAGCCAAACATGCCCAAGTGATCAACACCATCAGCCAGGATGGTGTCAATCACATATCTCTCAGGAGTATGAAGGTGTCCTCACATCTTTAGGAGCCGAAGATCTCTCAGGTCTTCGGCAACCGATGATCTCATCTCTCCTTAGAGTATGAAGGTGTTCTCACATCTTCAAGGAGCAGCCGAAGATCTCTCAAGTCTTCGGTAGCCAATGATCTCTCCTTAGAGTATGAAGGTGTTCTCACATCTTTAGGAGCCGAAGATCTTTCAAGTCTTCGGCAGTCTATGCTTAAGAATTCTTTCAAACACATTGTACTTTTCTGACAAAGTATATTGTGATATCTTGCATTGACGTGGACCTCATCTAGAGATCAGATAAAGTAAGTTTTTTCTACTACACCATTTTAAGGAAAGGTCTCTACCATCCTTCTACAGGTCAACACTTCAAGCCAAACACCTCAAGACAAAAGGTACATCCTGTACCTTGCTGAAGATCTGTGTCCATCCTTTGCTCAACAGGTGTCCCATGCATTTAATGCATGAGGCACTATAAATATGGAGGATGGTTCAACATGCAAGATCACCAAAATATGCTATTCTCTCAAAGGTATAACCCAAGTAAAACAAGCTAAAGAACATTATTAAAGCTCATAAATCGTTATTTCCCAAAAATCACCACAAACACTTATATCTCCAAAGTTAGGTTTAGCAAGAAATTCCACAAATCAAATATATGAAAGAGGAGATATTAAGTGTTCAAAATCAACCTTTTGACATGTATAAAGTTTAGAAAAATGGGTAAGAACTCACCTTGATAGTTTCCTTAAGAAAGAAACCAAACCCTAAAAATGGAGGAGATGAACAAAACCACTTGAGAGCTCACCACAATACTTCCTAAATGTCAAGGACCACCATTAATGACTTAGAATCACCATAAATGATGGAAGAGGTTGTAAGGAAGACTTACCTACTGATTTTCGGCAGAGAAGATCGCAGACCAAACCCTAGAATCAGATAAAATGACTGAAAATCGTGACCTAGGCTTTTTATACCCAAACAATCGCCGACGATAGTGACATGGCGAGAGTGACATGTGTCACTCTCGTGGGCATAATCGCGCCAACACCCCCACCCGCGGTACAATCTGGGCGATAGTGCCCGACGATTGTGACCCTGTCACTCTCGCATGGCACTATCGCGAGAGACGTATCGAGAGTTCTTGACCCCCGGCGATTGTGCCTTTGCGATTGTGACATCCTGTCACTCTCGCGGGCACTGTCGTGAGCCATCCCGGACTTCACAATTTTGACACCTTTAGCCCACGATGCTTAAATCTACTAGGTTCAATATAAAACTGATAAATCCTTAAAATTAGGAGGTTTCCAAAACGAGAACGATAATACATAGGCTCTTAGAATTCGGGGTGTTACAATCCTCCCCAACTTGGAAATGATTTCGTCCCCGAAATCCTACTAACTAAACAAGAGAGGGTATCTACGCCTCATTTCTTCTTCCGCTTCCCAGGTCACATTGGTGCCGCGATGGTGCTTCCATTGAACCTTTACCATCGCCACCTCTTTATGTCGGAGCTTCTTAATTACCCTTTCCAAAATTGCCTCGGGCTCTTCGATACAACGATTATCATCCACTCGAATTTCGGACAAAGGTATGACACTTTTTTCTTCCGCTAAGCACTTCCGTAAATAGCACACGTGGAATGTGGGATGAATCCCGTCCATCTCCGGCGGCAAGTCCAACTTGTAAGCTTGGAGTCCGATACGTTCCAGAATAGTAAACGGCCCAAGGAAACGGGGACTTAGCTTCCCACGCTTTCCAAACCGAATCAATCCCTTCCAAGGGGACACCTTTAGCATCACGCGATCTCCCACTTGAAACTCTACCGGTCTCCTCTTTTTGTCGGCGTAACTTTTCTGACGATCTTGCGCCGCTTTCAACCGTTCCCGAATAGATTTAACTTTGTCGGCCGTCTCTTGCACAATTTCCAAGCCGACAAACTGCTTCTCCCCCGCCTCTAACCAATACATGGGGGTCCTACACTTCCGTCCATACAATGCTTCAAATGGTGCCATTCCGAGACTAGAGTGGTAACTATTGTTATACGCAAATTCCACCAAAGGTAGATGGGCATCCCAACTACCACCAAAATCGATCACGCATGATCTAAGCATATCTTCAAGCGTTTGAATTATCCTTTCACTCTTTCCGTCCGTTTGTGGGTGATAAACCGTACTCAAATTCACCCGCGTGCCCAACTCTTGATGCAAGGCTCCCCAAAATCTCGACGTGAACCGACTATCACGATCGGAAACTATTGACAAGGGTATACCGTGCCTAGAGATGATTTCATCTATGTACATCTTTGCCAACTTATCCATTGGCAAAGTTTCCCGCATCGCTAGAAAATGAGCACTCTTCGTCAATCGATCGACAATGACCCAAATGGTGTTGTTCCCTCGCAAAGTCTTCAGTAACTTGGTCATGAAATCCATGGTGATCTTGTCCCACTTCCATTCGGGTATTTCAAGCGATTGAAGACTTCCATAGGGTCGTTGATGCTCAGCCTTCACCTGTGAACAAGTTACACATCGCTCCACATAATGTGCTACATCCAATTTCATAACTGGCCACCAAAAGTGTAGCTTCAAATCCCGGTACATCTTGGTGCTTCCCGGGTGGATAGAATACTTGGATTTGTGCGCGTCCTCCAAAAGTAGCTCTCGGCAACCACCAAACTTTGGTACCCAAACTCGCCCGTTGAAACACTTGATTCCTCGGCTATCTTCGGTCAACAATAACCGTTGCTTGGTCATCACCTCATCCTTGAGGTTTTCTTCTTTTAATGCTTCGGTTTGCGCCTCTTTAATCTTTTCCATGAGACTTGATACCAACTCAATGCTTGTAAGTTTGGCTTGAAGTCTCCCGCTATACTCTTTCCGACTCAAGGCGTCGGCCACCACGTTTGCCTTACCCGGGTGGTAGAGTAATTCACAGTCGTAATCCTTAAGTAGATCTAACCACCTTCGTTGCCTCATGTTGAGTTCTTTTTGATCAAAAACATACTTCAGACTCTTATGATCCGTGTACAAGGTACACTTTGTGCCGTAAAGGTAATGTCGCCATAGCTTTAATGCAAACATTACCGCCGCCAATTCCAGATCATGAGTGGGGTAGTTCTTCTCATGCACTTTCAATTGCCTAGATGCGTATGCGATCACCTTCCCTCTTTGCATTAGTACACATCCAAGCCCCATTTTGGATGCATCGCTAAAGACCACAAAATCTCCGATCCCTCCGACAAGGATAAGATCGGAGCTTCATATAACTTCTTTTGCAAAGTCCTAAATGTATCCTTTTGATTTTCGGTCCATACAAACTTTACATTCTTCTTGGTCAACATTGTCAACGAAGAAGCAATCTTGGAGAAGTCTTGTATGAACCTTCGGTAATATCTTGCCAAGACTAGAAAACTTCGAATATCGGATGGACTTTTGGGAGGTTCCCAATTCATCATAGCTTCAATCTTGGACGAATCCACCTTCACTCCGTCCTTCAAAACTATGTGCCCCAAAAACTGCACTTCCTTCAACCAAAACTCGCACTTGGAAAACTTTGCATAAAGTTTCTCTTTCCTTAAGATCTCTAAAACGTCCCGAAGGTGTCGAGCATGGTCGACCTCATCCTTTGAGTAGATAAGGATTTCATCAATGAACACGATAACAGACTTATCTAAGAAGGGTCGGCACACGCGATTCATTAAATCTATAAACATCGCTGGAGCGTTCGTCAACCCGAATGGCATCACTAGAAACTCGTAGTGACCATAACGCGTCCTAAAAGCAGTTTTAGGAATGTCTTCCTCTTTGACCTTTACTTGATGGTAACCCGAACGGAGATCGATCTTCGAAAAGCAACCCGCTCCTTGCAGTTGATCGAATAAATCATCGATTCTAGGGAGTGGGTATTTGTTCTTCACGGTCACCTTATTCAACTCCCTATAGTCGATGCACATTCGCATAGTACCATCCTTCTTCTTCACGAATAAGACCGGGGCTCCCCAAGGCGAGGAACTCGGTATTACAAATCCCTTCTCCAAAAGATCCTGCAATTGGCTCATCATTTCCTTCATCTCTGACGGAGCCAAACGGTATGGAGCTCGGGCTATAGGAGTCGCTCCCGGTGCCAGATCAATCTTAAACTTCACTTGACGGTCGGGAGGTAAACCAGGCAAGTCGTCCGGAAATAAGTCGGAAAACTCTCTTACCACTTCAACATCTTCTAGCTTCTTCTTCTCAAGTTTGGCATCTACCACATATGCCAAAAAGGATGAGCATCCTTTCGCCAAACATTTTTGTGCCTTTACCATACTGATGATTGCGACTTCACCCTTTTCGTCTTTCACCGTACACGGTCACCGCATGACCATCCGAACCCGGAATTTGGATTAACTTTTTAGCACAAAGAATCTCCGCGTGGTTGGTCGACAACCAATCCATACCGACTACAACATCAAATCCTCCGATGACCATAGGCATTAGGTCAATCGGGAACTTTCTCCCTTCGATTTCAAACTTGTAATTTCTTATGATATCCTGGACCACTACTTGATCACCATCCGCTAACTCTACCACTAACGCGTCTTCTAAACTAGTAGTGGGCATGGATAGTTTTGGGCAAAGCGAACTTGATACAAACGAGAAACTAGCTCCCGAATCAAATAGTACACGCGTAGGTACGGAGTTTAGGAGAAACGTACCCGACACTACGTCCGTTGACGCCTTCGCCTCTTCGGTGGTCATCTGGAAAACTCTCCCTGTTGCTTTAGGAGCGTCTACCTTGTTGCCTCCGCTAAAGTTCATCTTTGCTTTCGGGCATTCGCCTCTGACATGGCCCAACTCTTTGCACTCGAAACAAACTCGGCCTTTGATTGGACAGTCATTGAAACGGTGACCGAGTTTACCACATTTAAAGCACGGAGTGGACCCCGAGTTACAAGGGTCGGTGTGCTTACTTCGGCATCTGGAACACCACGGGGAATCCCGTCTAGGACCATTCCCCCGATGGTTGTTGTTGAAATGGTTTGGCCTCTTTGATGATGTGGGACCCCCTTCCCACTTCCTTTTCTCGACCACTCCGCTCCTCTCCTCTCCATCTTGCTCGAGCCGTAGGAGTCTTCTATTAACTGTGCTTCTTCTATTGCCTCTCGGAGAGTAGAGGCCCTCAATACCCGAACCATATTCATCATTTCTGTAGGCAAACCTTTGATGTATGCCTTGATTTTCTCTCTTTCGGTGGGGACCAGATGCCTCACCAAACCTAGTTTGTCCATGAACAACTTGTTATACTCTTTCACCAACAAATTCCCTTTCTTCAAACCCCAGAACTCATCGATGATCCGATCCATAGCTCGCTCATTACAAAATTCCTCCATAACTTTCTTCTTGAAGGTTTCCCAGCTCAGTTTAGCCAACACGGTGGCTTCGACATAAGTGGAATACACATTCCACCATGTGAGGGCGACCCCTCTCAACATTTGGGATCCAAATACGGATTTCTGACTTTCCCCACACTCGCTTGATTGAAAAGCTTGCTCCATCTCTCTTATTCAGTTCATGCATGCCACCGGGTCATCAGTGCCCTTGAATTCCGATGGTTGGCATCCGAGAAATGCCTTGAAGGTACAAACCTTAGACGATTGCCTCATTTCGGGAGGTGGAGTCTCGTTAGAAGGGACAACGGGTCCTGATCCTCCGGATCCCGCCACTACTAAATTCTCCTCCACCGTCTCATGTCTACGGGGGTTAGCATCTCGGTCGTCCAACAGCTTCAGGAATGCTTCTTGTTGTTGAGCCATAGCGGCGTTCATTGCTTGCATCATCCGCTCCATCATTCTAGCTTCCGGAGTCACCTCTTCCATAATCGGTTGAGATGTAGCTAGGTTACGTTGAGGTACATGCTCCGGTCCTCCACCCAACACGTTTATAAAAGGTGGGGGCAAATCATTATTCGTTACTCCCGGTTGGTCAGCCGTAGATGTTGTCGTATCTTGCCCTTCTGGTCAATTACGCATATTAACCATGGTCTGCCACACACGCGAGAATATAGGTGAGTTGAGGATGAATAAAATATAAACAAGGAAACGTACTACTACTTTCATTGATTATCATAACAACGAAAAACAAACATAATCACGTAAAACATCTTCATAATAACGTTAGCTAGGCGAAATTATGAACATGCGATACATAAAAATTTTCATTCCCATCACCATAATTCTTAATTTATATAGCTTCCGTCGACTCTAAGACCATCCTATCTTAAGAGTTCTACCCAATCTCACACAATCAATTGCTTAATTTCACAGCTTAAGTCTAGGTACTCTACATCCATACCTAGTTCACTTAAACTAATGCTCTGATACCAACTTGTAACACCCTAAAAATTGCTGTCAGGATCGAATTCTTAACAAGAATTAGTTCTCAGAAACTAATATCAAAGAAGTTGCGGAATAACACTTTGATATTTAATAAAACAGTAAACAAAACAGTATATGATTAACAAACTGTAAACTTGTATTGAATGCTTGAAGCTACAAGATTACACACTCAACCTCAATATTGATGAACAGACTCACCAATACGAATTCTACTTCTTTAGAATTAGGATCTGTGCCTTAAGGTTGATTTTCTCTCTATCAATTATTATCAAAAGGTAATTCTATCTATTCTATACATTCTATACATATACTGATCAAAAGATAATTACAAAGAATAAACAAATCTGCAGTATATCTTCCATGTATATCTTCTATGTATATCTTCAGTATATCCTCAGTATATCCTCAATATATCCAGCTGTCATACTTTCCATCCGGATCTCTTTAGCAGCACTAATTATGCTCAGCAGTAGTAACTTCTTCTAGCAGCATTAACTACTAAGCAGTACTAACTACTAGCAGTACTAACTAGCTAAGCAGTACTAACTTTGTTCAAGCAGCACTAACTTTGACTAGCAGTAGTAATTCTACTAGCAGTAGTAATACTCAGCAGTATTATCCTTCAAAGTGCTCTGGCAGTAGTAACCACTCTTGTACTAGCAGTAGTAACCACACTTAGTAGAATCTTCAGTTCCCAACAATCTCCCCCTAACTTGACTTTTAGAAGAGAAGTCAAGTTCTTCAGACACTACTTCAGAAGCTCTCCAAGATGCTTTCAACACCTCTGGTTCAATTTCCCAAATTTGGATCTAGGCCCAAGCTTTGATTCACAGTTCTTCTCACCACAATCTTGGCCATCTCTGAATCCTTTGTACAGACCAGTGTAGCTTTAAGCATCCCTTCCAACTTCTCCTTGCTATGCTCATAGATTTTGTCCACCAGGTAGTATTCATGATAACAGTTGTCAATAGTAATCATGTATACTCCACAGTTTTCAAATAGTATCCATTTGTCAATCTTCTTGAATATGAACTCATGCTTATGATCTTTAATCCTATGATGTACTCTTTCTGGATCAAACATCATGCACAAGTATTCTAATGTAACTTTGAGAAGATTCTCTTCAGTACCTTTCAACACAGGTTCATAAAGTTTCATCCCCACTTTGTATAATCCTTCCATATCAGCTCTGGAGCAACTTCTAATAACTCTCCCCCATGTTGAATAAGCTTCAAATGAACCATCAACTCTCTTGATTCTGAAGAAGTTTTTTCCATTGTCTCTTAGAATATCCCAGAAGATGATCTCTGGAGCTTGCATAGAGATTGGATCAGCCTTTAAAGGTTCCACTATGGTCATGTATGTATCCATATTCTCATCTGTTGGCTCACTAGACTGTTTTGGAAGTTGAACTGATTCTGCTATAGGTACCTCTGAATGTTCTGTTGTAGTACCAGCTGTTTCTTCTACTCTGGGCCTTTTAGACTGCCTTTTGGAAGCAATTGTCTTCACCCTTTTACCAGCTTTGGCTTCAACACCAACACTCCCAGGTTCTTCCTTTTTCTCTTCTGCTTCTTCTTTGGAAGGTGTAGTTTCCTCAGGGAATGGTTGTTGGATGTTGAGATCATGTCTCTCTTTCATCCTTCTCTCAGCCTCCTCCCTTTGTGCTGAGTCCCCTTGGAGTTTGGCCATTTCCTTATTATATAATTCTTCAACCTGAGAGTATGCCATATGAGTAAACATCTCCCCCTTAACACCAATTGCACCTTTCAGGAAGTTTATCATCTTTCTTCTTTCCTGATTGGCCAAAAAGGTCTTGGAGGGTTGTCTTTTCTGCTTTTTGAATGGCATCCTTTTTACTTGTGCTTGCTTGGCCTGAGTTGCTGTTTTTATGCTCTTCTGAAACTCTTCATTTAGTTTTCTGGCCATATTCAGTGCAAGCTCTCTATCCTTCTGAGATTGAAGTTGTTCCTCCCTTTCCAATTCTGCCTGAAGCTGCTTTGCCACTTCTTCATCCAGTTCTACCTGATTTTTCTTCTTTGCAGGTTGTTCAGATTCAATCATTTTAGCTTTACCCTTTGTATCCTTCAACCCTGCCTCACTTCTTTCTTGTGTCTTCTTTTCAATACCTCCTTCATTGATGACCACTCCCTTAGCCTTTTGAGTAGCCTTAGGAGTGTCATTCTTTGCTTTTACTAAGGTTTCAGCTATTTCCAATTCTTCAACAGATAGCCCTGTTGCTGCTTGAACATTATCTGTTTCTACTTCTTGTGTTTCTGTTTCTGCAACTTTCTCCCCCTTACCATCAAATCCCATCTCAGAAATACTTTCTTTTTCTGCTTCAGCCTCTGAATTCTCCCCCTTGTTGAAATCATCTTGAACACTTGTCCTCCTCTTTAACACAAACTGCTTCCTTCTCTTTTTCTGTAACAATCTTGTCACCATTTTCTTTAGTTTGGTGATCTGAACTTGTTGAGATAGGATAACCAACTTCATCTCCTCTATTTCTTTACCTTGCTTTATGACATACTGGTTGATGTTTCCCATGGTTTCCATCAATTCCTCATAGTTATATCTGTCCTCACCTTCTCCAGGAGTGTTACCCCCTATTGAAGGATCATTGGATCTTTTTGAAGTGGAAGTCTTCTGCCTAGCAGAAGCACTGTCCACCCCCGTGGTTTCTTGGCACCAGGGACCTTCAAATGATTGCTCATTTGAAGTTGCCATGGGGAAGGTCTTATTAATGTTACCACTTTCCTCCTCTGTGCTAGCAGGAGTAGTGGCAGCCTCATCACCCATATGCTCTTCCTCCTCCTCAGAGAGCACCTCCTTGGGGTTGGGAGACACCCCTGTGGTTTCCCTGTGGATATTCTCTAAAGGAGAATTCTCCTTTAGAGGGCTTAAAGGCTTGGGGGATGAAGGTACAAGAAGGGAAGGAACCTTCTTTACCTGTTTCCTCTTGTAGGTTTGGGTAATAGGAGAGGTTGGTTTTTCAAGAAGAGACTGGGGAATTGTTTTTGAGTGGGAAGGTTGGGTTTGGCTAGCAGTGGGTTGGTCTAATGGGGGCCTTGACCCTGCTGCCATACCTTCAGTGGTTTGGGACACCACCATCATTGTAGAGAACAATGGGGTGTCAACTCCTTCCGAGTCCCCAGCAGACCTTCTCATATTTGAGAAAACCTTGCCTTTGGGGGGTTTAGGTACATATACCCCAACAGGTTGTGGTATGCCCGTCAATTCTTTAGTAATAACTTCTTGGACAAACCTGGGATACATAAAGAAACTCTTTTTGTTTCCCATGTTTGATACAAGATCATTGAATATCATTTTTGAGAAATTATACTTTCTGGCTGTAGCCAAGCAGACCAAAGCATAGGCAATTGGACTGCTGAACTCACTCCATCCAGTAGTCTTTTTGGAGATGCAATGCATCAAGATATGAACAAGAAAACGCCATTGGGGTGAAAATTTTGCTTTTGAGAATTTGAAAACACCCAATGGGCCTCCATACCCCATTCTTGTAAGGGAAGAAAACAGTTCATCATTTGAAATAGAAGTTATACCAGAAGCATCGTCTAGACGTAGACTGATGCGAATAACTTCTTCAGATACAGTTAGGGGTTGGTCACACACCCTGGTCTTGATCATCTGCACACCATTCTCAGTAACAATGGTGGCATTGGCCCAGAACTGCCTTTGATGCTCAATGTAGATTGTAGGGGCAACTGTAAGAGCATGAGCAATATGGCTCGACTTGAGGAAATCCACAATCTGGTGGAACCCTTCGGCTTGTTTGGGCTTCTGTAGCATTGCGATCTCATTGTGCTCGTCGATAAACGCCATGGATGCCATTGAACTGGGATGTTCTTGCCTGGAAGACTAGGTACTTGAGAGAAAAAGATTAGAAGAGCAAGTGAACAATATGCAAAGAGTCGTTATGAACGTTTAGGCGGGCAAAGGGTATTTATAGTATTCGGATTATAAGCAGTATTAACCTAGAGCAGTATTAACTAACTAGCAGTATTAACCGCGAGCAGTATTAACTAACTAGCAGTATTAACTGCGAGCAGAATTAACCGCGAGCAGTATTAACTAACTAGCAGTATTAACTGCGAGCAGTATTAACCGCGAGCAGTATTAACCAACTAGCAGTATTAACCAACTAGCAGTATTAACCAACTAGCAGTATTAACCAACTAGCAGTATTAACTGTACTTACTCCTTGAAGCTTAGGCTGAATTGAGTACTGCTATGCATGCCCTGCAAAGATTGATTAGAAACACCAAGAATCTATAATATTCAGATATTTATTCACTTTTTGGGATAAAGCTTATTCAGAGTTGATCATTCCCACACTTGTTACCAAGAAAGTGAATCTACCCACATCAAAGGCTTTGGTGAATAGATCAGCAAACTGGTTGTCAGTATGAACTTTTACAACTTGAACAAGTTTCTTTTCATTACAGTCTCTTATAAAGTGATACCTGATCTCAATGTGCTTTGTCTTAGAGTGCTTGACTGGATTATTTACAATGCTAATAGCACTGTTATTATCAACAAAGATGGGAGTGTGTAGAAAGGTTACCCCATAGTCCATCATTTGATTCTGAATCCATAAGACTTGAGAACAGCAACTTGCAGCTGCTATGTACTCTGCCTCTGTTGTAGATGTGGACACTGTGGTTTGTTTCTTGCACTGCCATGAAACTAGTCTAGCACCCAAGAACTGACATCCTCCAGAAGTAGACTTTCTGTCCAAGTTTGCCCCACCTAGATCACTGTCTGAGTATGCAATTAGGTCAAAGGGTGAGTCATGAGGATACCAAAGTCCCAATCTGGGTTGTCCTTTGAGATATCTGAATATCCTCTTAACAGCTTGAAAGTGAGAATGCTTTGGCCTAACTTGGAATCTTGCACAAACACAGACTGGAAACATTATATCAGGCCTTGATGCTGTGAGATACATGAGAGAGCCAATCATGGATCTGTAATGTTGCACATCCATATCCTCCCCCTCAAGATCTGTTGTTATCTGTTTGTGTGTTTCCATAGGTGTACTAGCAGGTTTTGAATCTGAGAAACCAAACTTGGTTAGAATGTCCTGCACATACTTTGATTGACATATGAAGATGCCATCTGACTTCTGTTGAACTTGGAGTCCAAGGAAGAAAGTAAGTTCCCCCATGGAACTCATTTTAAACCTTTGATGCATTAGATCCTCAAACTCCTTGCACATGTTATCTCTTGTAGATCCAAAGATAATGTCATCAACATAAATTTGGACCAACAAGATATCCTTCTTCTTTCTCTTGATAAATAGAGTCTTATCAATGACTCCTCTTTCAAAGCCATTGTCCAAGAGATAGGATGACAGAGTGTCATACCATGCTCTTGGAGCTTGATGCAGTCCATAAAGAGCTTTCTTCAATTTGTATACCCTGTCTGGATAACTTGGGTTTTCAAACCCTGGTGGTTGACAGACATATACCTCTTCTTCAATTGATCCATAGAGAAAAGCACTCTTTACATCCATTTGATAGACTTTGAAGTTCATGTAAGAAGCATAGGCTAGGAATAATATGATTGCTTCTATCCTAGCCACAGGTGCAAAGACTTCTTCATAATCTATACCCTCTTCTTGAGTATACCCTTGAGCCACTAGCCTTGCTTTGTTCCTTATGACAATTCCTCTTTCATCTCTCTTGTTCCTGAAGATCCACTTTGTGCCAATTGCTCTGTGACCTTTAGGAAGGTCTACCAGATCCCATACATCTTGTAGTTTGAACTGCAGCAATTCTTCTTGCATTGCTTCTATCCAGCTGGATTCTTTCATTGCATCATGTGCCTTTTTAGGCTCAAGCTGGGATAGAAAGCAAGACAACACTGTATGCTGTTGATCTTGCATTTCTTGAAGTCTGCTCTGATGTCTAGTTATCATAGGAGATGATATATCTCCTATTACCAGCTGTGGAGGATGATTCTTTTGAACTCTGGTGTTATGACTAGGTTCTTCATTAACATCAACTTCTAGATTGGAGTCATTCAACTCAACTGAAGTGTTTTCAGCAGCTACTTCTGATTCTTTATCTTCTTGATTCTCTTCATCTCTACTCTGACTTGGTCCAGTAGTTTGTTCCCTTTCACAGTCTTCAAAAGAATTCACTGTGGGTGTGGGAAAGATCACTGATTTAGATACACTTTCTTGAACTTGTGTAGTCCCTGATCCTTCACCTCCTGAACCTGCATGATCATTACTACTGAAACCAAAGGAGTTAGTTAGTGAATCAATGTCAAATAGCCATTGAGGACCAGTTCCAATAGGATTTGGTCTGATCTCATTGCATTTGACATTGTCACTTTCTTCAATTATTCTAGAAGATGAATTGAACACTCTGTAGGCCTTACTTTGAGATGAATAACCAACAAGAAATCCATCATCTGCTTTGCTATCAAACTTACCTAAGTGAGTTTTGGTATTGAGAATTGTGCAAGGACACCCAAAAGGTTTGAAAAAACCAATAAAGGGTTTTCTTTTATTTAAAAGCTCATATGGTGTCTTGTTCTTTGGCTTAACTACTAGAACTCTGTTTTGGACATAACAGGCAGTATTAACTGCTTCAGCCCAGAAGGTAATTGGCAGTTTTGAATCAGCCAACAGAGATCTAGCAGCCTCTATTAATGTCCTATTTCTCCTTTCAGCAACACCATTCTGTTGAGGAGTTCTAGGAGCACTATACTGTCTCTCAATCCCTTTCTCTTCACAAAAGGTGTTTAGATCAAAAATTTTGAATTCAGTCCCATTATCTGATCTAATGACTTTTACTTTTTGATTAGTTTGGTTTTCAATTCTCAGGATAAAGGACTTGATCAGTCCACTTGTCTCATCCTTAGTCCTTAGAAAATATACCCAGGTGAATCTAGAGTAATCATCAACAATAACTAAGCAGTAAGATTTCTTGCCTATACTCATAACATTTGTAGGACCAAACAGATCCATGTGCAATAACTGGAGACAAGAAGAAATAGAATTTATCTCTTTGGTCTTATGAGAAGTTTTATGCTGTTTGCCTTTGAGGCAAGCAACACAATGATCATCACATGAAAAGACTTTAGAAGGTAAACCTCTTACAAGGTTGTTTTTAACAAGTTTGTTCATAGTCTTAAAATTCATGTGACACATCCTTCTATGCCATAGAGATGATTCATCTACAGAAGCTTTTGAAACAAGACAATTTAGAGATGAATCATTTGAAACATTTTCCATATCTAGACAGTAAACATTGTCCTTTCTTGGAGTTCTTAGTAGTATCATGCTTTCATCAACTACTTTGAACCCTGGAGCAAAGATCATACATTCAGTATTTGTAAATAATATACTATGTTGTTCGTCACAAACCTGTGATACACTTAACAGGTTGTATTTTAATTGATCAACATAGTAGACATCCTCAAATGTCATCTTACCTTTGGTGACATTACCTTTTCCACTTATCTTACCACCAGTAAGATTGTCTCCAAAAGCAACATGTCCTCCATTGGTATGCTTGAAATCCTGAAGACATGACATGTTGCCTGTCATGTGCCTTGAGCAACCACTATCAACATGCCATATGCTCCTTCCTTTGAGCTGTTGGTTGCCCTGCACATAAGATAGATCAGTTAGTATGAAGTAGGAACCCAAGCCAAAGTGGTCTTGGGTATCCCTTTCTCATCAAAATACTTGCATTCCTTCTTGACAAGATTTTTGAATTTTAGCTCCTCATGTTTAGAGTACTTTGTCACAATAATAGGCTTGGAAACATGTGTGCTGGAAACAGTACTGGTTTTTGAGATATTAACTGCCTTAGCAGCACTTGCATGCTTAGCAGTACTAACCTTGTTAGCAGTAGTAACTGGGTTAGCAGCAGTAACTGTGTTAGCAGTATTAGCCTTTGAAGAGGTACTAACTGTATTAGCAGCATTAATATTTTTAGCAGTACTAACACAGGTAGCAGCAGTAAAACTTCCAGCAGCACTAACCCTGTCAGCAGTACTAACAGTTTTAGTGCTTTTGGGCACCCACATTTTAATGCTTTCTTTTAAAATCCTTTTCTTCATAGGGCATTTCTTTTCACCATGTTTCTTTCCAGCCTTCCTATAATCAACAGATTTTTGCTTACATCTTTGAAAGGTCATCTGTTGATTAATAGGATTGAAGAAGCAATATTTAGCCAGATGATTTAACTTGCTACATATGAAGCAAGGTTTTGGTCTATTGATTTTACTCAGATCAACTCCTTGCTTCTGAGCCCATTGATTATTCCAGTTTCTTTGATTTCCTCTTTTTAAACCAGAATTTAGGCTCTTGGCTTTACTGCAATCACACTGTTTACAAGATGCAGGATTCACAACTGTGGTCTGTTTGTAATGGACCTTGTTGTCTTTTCCTTTGGTCTTTTCTATCTCCTTGGACTCTATCCAGTCCTTCCCACATCCCTCATTAGTGATTATATTGTTTTCTTCATGGATTTCTTTATCTATATCATTATCTCTCTTTTTACTGGCTTCTTTCTCCGTTAGATCCTTAATCACTATTTCATCCAAATGGTCTATCTTAAAGGCCTTTTCAGATAAGTCCTTTTTCTCCTTGGTTTCTAACAAGTCTGAAGTAGGAGAGATGTAATTGTTGTTATAAGGAGGAGGTGTACTGTTGTATCCAATACCAGGCTTCATCTTATCATGTATCTGAGCCTTTAGAAGAGAATCCATTGCTTTTGAAGCATATGAAAACTTCTCTATGTCCAGTTTAACTTTGGACAATTCCTCTTTTAGCTTATCACTCTCTTCTAAGGATTTGGACAGTTTAGTCTCTAACTCATTCTTTTCCCACTTCCAGTAGTTAGTATCATAAGAGTGTTGAAGTTCATTAGCTTGAAAGCCTTTGATTTGTTCTTCAAATCTCTCAACTATTAGCACATAATCTCTTCTATCCTTTTCTAACCTTTTTAGGTCATCACACATACTTTGATTGTGATCCCTGTATCTTTTGACAGTGTCAATGCAAGTTTTAGTGCAAAGGTTAGAAATTACCTCAGATGGAAGATCAGACACTTCTGCCATTAGAGCTTGATTCTGAATGGCTTCCTCAGCTTGATCACTCCAATCAAATCCCATTCCTTGTTGAGAAACAAGGGCTTGAGCAGGATTCTTGTTCTGAGTGTGGCTACCATTCTGAGCTTGTTGGTGGATGTTGTTAGAAACAGCACTCATGCATTCTCTAGCAAAGTGTCCTTTCATGTGACACTTATAACATTCCACTTTGGTCTTGTCGAAACCAGCTCCATCCTCTCTTCTTTGAGAGAAATTATTCCTTCCTGTTCTTTTAATGAACTTCTTCACCCTCATGGATAGCATGGCCATCTGCCATTTGATATCCATCTCCTCCAGGTCATCAGGGTGAAGTTGATCCAGATCATCATTGATTAATGAGTTGTTGCTATGACTGGACAAGAAGGCTTCAAAGATTGTTTCAGATCCTTTTTCTGAACTTGCTCCACCAGCAGTACTAACTGCTTCAGGGATGGCAGTAGTATCAGTTGCTGCTGAAAGAAGTGCAGAATTGTGGACATAACCAGTAGGCTTCTTCTTGATCTCTACCTCAGTTTCAAAAACTCTTAGATCATTGTATAGATCATCAAGTTCTTTCTCCTCCAGATTGTCACTCTGCCTATAAGAGACAGTGTACATAGTCCATTCATCCCCAAGAGATCTGAGGAACTTCCTGTTGATGTCATCTTGATCCATCTTTACTCCAACAGTGGCCAGTTCACCAATGAGTTTATTGAACCTATCAAAAGTTTGAGTCATAGACTCATTCTTTGAGGAAATAAAATTCTCATACTGCTGCTTAAGAACATCTCTTTGATTTCTTTTGATACTCTTAGTTCCAGCAAATCTTTTCTCTAGAGAATTCCAGAGAATTTGAGCATCAGTACAATTGCAGAATTGATGCCGATATTCATTGGGGATTGCCAAGAGCAGAGTGCTCAAGGCCTTCGTCTCTGTTTGTATGATCTTTCTTTCACCATCTGTCTTTGGTGGAGGTCTTTTTCCATCTGGTCCTATCCTTCCAGCTTCAGAAGGACCATTCTCAATGATATCCCACATTGAGTAGTCAGTGAGAAGAATATATTGTCTGATCCTTATCTTCCACATGTCAAACTCACTGGGTTTGAGCATTGGAACCTTTGAGACCAAAGTACTGCTTGATTCTGTAAGATTTTCCATGATAGATAGATGTTTCTGATAGAATTGGCTCTGATACCACTTGTCAGGATCGAATTCTTAACAAGAATTAGTTCTCAGAAACTAATATCAAAGAAGTTGCGGAATAACACTTTGATATTTAATAAAACAGTAAACAAAACAGTATATGATTAACAAACTGTAAACTTGTATTGAATGCTTGAAGCTACAAGATTACACACTCAACCTCAATATTGATGAACAGACTCACCAATACGAATTCTACTTCTCTAGAATTAGGATCTGTGCCTTAAGGTTGATTTTCTCTCTATCAATTATTATCAAAAGTTAATTCTATCTATTCTATACATTCTATACATATACTGATCAAAAGATAATTACAAAGAATAAACAAATCTGCAGTATATCTTCCATGTATATCTTCTATGTATATCTTCAGTATATCCTCAGTATATCCAGCTGTCATACTTTCCATCCGGATCTCTTTAGCAGCACTAATTATGCTCAGCAGTAGTAACTTCTTCTAGCAGCATTAACTACTAAACAGTACTAACTACTAGCAGTACTAACTAGCTAAGCAGTACTAACTTTGTTCAAGCAGCACTAACTTTGACTAGCAGTAGTAATTCTACTAGCAGTAGTAATACTCAGCAGTATTATCCTTCAAAGTGCTCTGGCAGTAGTAACCACTCTTGTACTAGCAGTAGTAACCACACTTAGTAGAATCTTCAGTTCCCAACAATTGCGGAATAAAAATTCGAAATTTCTGCAATATGACGGCTATAAATAGATAAAAACCTGGTTATAAAACCTGCTAAAAATCAATCCCAAAGTATCATCCCGATAGAACGGGGAAACAACACTATAATCATTACAATGCATCAAATGAAGGATAGACTAACAACCTAATAATCTAACTTAAGTAAGAAAGATTAATATTGGGTGTTGCTATTCTTCCAAAAGGTATATTCACTATTTCAAAATGCCGGTCTATACATCTCCCAAAAAGACCGCTCTTGCCCCCAAAGCTAACCGCTCAGTCCCGACGAGCCCCACCGGAAACCTGACCTGTTATACATGTCATTTTAAGAAAAAGTGTTAGGCTAAATCCTAGTGAGATCAAACATTTGCAATTTAAGAAATTGAATATGTAAATAAGTAAAAAGGTTTCTTTTATACAACAACAATAAGGTAATAATAACAATAATGTTCTTTGAATTATAACAAATACCTCTTGGGTTAACGGGGGAGACCCGCCTACTAACCCGAATGACGGAACACAAAAGTAAGTCATTCAATGGGTCAGTAAAGCCAATAAACACATAAAGTACACGCAAGGGATGTCAGACTCAGTAGCTTTAAACATACACCCACGGAAACTCAAGTTCAACCCCGAGGGGTTCCTACGTCGAGCTCCTCATCCAATATCGTAGTACTTGAGCACGAAGGACTTATACCACATCCGATGCCTAACGTGCCTCTACGTGGAAAACTAGTCGTCCCAACGCCGGACAATAATAAACCAAATACGGGGTCATGACTCCCAATGCATCAAATAAGCCAAATAATGCGCATAAGGCCCAACCAGAAATCCCAACAATGGTTAACATATAATAAGTGACATGAAGGGTAGTTCCCACCAAAACTACTTCCATTGTTTACCAAGAGACCATTAGTAAAAATATAGATGATTCCCTTTTTATTTCAAATCCTCAAAATATGAAGTGAGTTTAAGATGCAAACTTATCAGCAGTTAACCACAATACCAATATTTCCAAGTTCATAGTTTTGCATAGCAATGCTATTCTCTCAAAGGTATAACCCAAGTAAAACAAGCTAAAGAACACTATTAAAGCTCATAAATCGTTATTTCCCAAAAATCACCACAAACACTTATATCTCCAAAGTTAGGTTTAGCAAGAAATTCCACAAATCAAATATATGAAAGAGGAGACATTAGGTGTTCAAAATCAACCTTTTGACATGTATAAAGTTTAGCAAAATGGGTAAGAACTCACCTTGATAGTTTCCTTAAGAAAGAAACCAAACCCTAAAAATGGAGGAGATGAACAAAACCACTTGAGAGCTCACCACAATACTTCCTAAATGTTAAGGACCACCATTAATGACTTAGAATCACCATAAATGATGGAAGAGGTTGTAAGGAAGACTTACCTACTGATTTTCGGCAGAGAAGATCGCAGACCAAACCCTAGAATCAGATAAAATGACTGAAAATCGCGACCTAGGCTTTTTATACCCAAACACTCGCCGGCGATAGTGACACGGCGAGAGTGACATTTGTCACTCTCGCGGGCATAATCGCGCCAACACCCCCACTCGCGGTACAATCTGGGCGATAGTGCCCGACGATTGTGACCCTGTCACTCTCTCATGGCACTATCGCGAGAGACGTACCGAGAGTTCTTGACCCCCGGTGATTGTGCCTTTGCGATTGTGACATCCTGTCACTCTCGCGGGCACTGTCGCGAGCCATCCCGGACTTCACAATTTTGACACCTTTAGCCCACGATGCTTAAATCTACTAGGTTCAATATAAAACTGATAAATCCTTAAAATTAGGAGGTTTCCAAAACGAGAACGATAATACATAGGCTCTCAGAATTCGGGGTGTTACAAAATTTTAGCAAACCAATATCTTTTATTTTGAAATTAGATTGCAAATAACCTTTTACCTTTTGAATCTCAGAATTACAATTACCAGTAATGACTATATCATCAACATAAACAAGAAGAACAAGAAAGACATTACAAGATTTCTTAGTGAATAAAGAGTAGTCACCAGAACTTTGAATGAAACCACAATTTAGAAGACATTTAGACAACTTTTCATACCATTGTCGAGGAGCTTGTTTCAATCCATAAAGGGTTTTAACTAGATTACAAACTCGACTATCATTGGGTGAAAAATATCCAGGAGGTAAACACATATAGACATCTTCAACCAAGTCACCGTATAAGAAGGCATTATTTACATCTAACTGATACATAGGCCAATGATTTTGAACAACTAAAGCAATAACACATCTTACAGTAACCATCTTTACAACAGGTGAAAAAGTCTCTTCGTAATCTAAATGTTCTCGTTGACTATATCCTTTTGCTACGAGACGAGCTTTATAACGTTCAATTTCACCAGTGGACTTATATTTAATTTTATAAATCCATCTACACCCTATCGCTTTTCTACCATGTGGTAACTCAGTTAAGATCCAAGTACCATTCCTATACAAGGCTTCCATTTCATCATTCATGGCATCAACCCATTTCTGATCTTTACTAGCCTCAAAAAAACTATTAGGTTCAAAAGATTTATTTAGCGATGAAGTGAAACAAACATTATTAACACTAAGAAAAGAATAGTTAACAAATTTTTCTATACCGTATTTAACTTTTCCTTCAACCACATAATCATCAAAACGTTTAGGAAAATTTGAAAGGCGACTAGACTTTCTAACAGATGAAATACTTTGTTCAGATTGATTTGAGACATTACCCTCAGAAGGGGACCCCAAATGTTAATCATTTTGATTATCAGATTGTCGAACACTCAATCTGAGAAAATTAGCAGCTTGTGACCGATTGGCAGCCTCAGTACTACCAGGATCATTTGATCTGGCAGCTCTGTTGAAGTCACTAGATGCAGTACTACCAGGATCATTTGATCCGACAGCTCTGTTGAAGTCACTAGATGCAGTACTACCAGGGTCCATAGACCCGACAGATTTGACTTGACTACCAGAATGATCACATTTACTAGTGTCATTTGAGGGACGTACACCACTTTCATTTAACGGGTTCACCCTAACTTCATCATTGGGCACACCAGAAATTAGATCATCAGTCTGAAAAATAACAGTGTCAAAGAAATTCAAGGAATTTATACCACTAGAGTCATTAGTAAGCTGATTTAAACTCATCTTAAATGGAAATATAGTTTCGTAAAACTTAACATCTCTTTAGACAATTATTTGTTTTGATTCCAGGCTATAGAGTCTATAGCCTTTTTTTGAATTTGAATATCCCAAAAGAACACATTTTTCTGACCGTGAAGAAAACTTATCTGTAATATTAGGTTTTACAGCAAAGCATAAGCAACCAAAATTTCTAAGATGAGTCAAAACAGGAGCAAATCCAAAAACTAACTCATAAGGACACTTTCCTTTCAAAATTGAAGAAGGAGTGCGATTAATAAGATACGTAGCTGTCAAAATGCACTCAGTCCACATATTTAAAGGAAGATTTCCTTGAAACATTAAAGCTCTAGCTACATTTAAAAGATGTCGATGCTTGCGTTCAACTACCCCATTTTGTTGGGGAGTGTAAACACAAGTTGTTTGATGTAAAATTCCTTTAGACCTAAAAATCTCCTAACCTGTTATTAACGAATTCCGTCCCATTATCACTTCTGAAAACTTTTACATGTTTCCCAAATTGGGTAAGCAACAAAATGTGAAAAATAACAATGTTGTCAAAGACTTCATCTTTACTTTTCAACAGGTACACCCACACAGACCTAGTGTAGTCATCTACTATAGTTAAAAAATACCTATACCCCTCTCTACTAGGAACACGGTAAGGTCCCCAGACATCCAAATGAATAATTCCCCGAGGGCCTGAGAAGTGTGGCTACTAACATTAAATTTGTCCCTGGTTTGTTTAGCTAGATGACAAATGTCGCACGGAGAAGAAACATGTTCATGTTCAATATTCAGAGTTTCTTTTAGAACTCCTAGCACTTGATCAGCTGGATGTCCCAACCGACTGTGCCACAATTGACGAGAAATATAGCAGGAAATAGACATATTAGATTTGTTAACAAAATTCCTACTAACACCTTGGGACATAAAATGATCAAAAAAAATAGAGACCACCTTGCTCGCTACCAGTCCCCACAATTCTCTTTGGAAGAGAACCCTGAAGAAGATAACACTTACATTCATCAAAGCCAACAAAAAATTTGCTATCTCTAGCTATTTTATGAACAGATAACAAATTTACATGAAAATCAGGAACAACAAGAACATCAAACAGAACCACTTTATCATTCAGTCTATAATTCCCAATTTGATTGATTTTTGCTTCTTCCTCATTAGGTTGAGTTACTTTGAGATTTAAATCGGAAATATCAAAAATATTTTCAAGAAGCGAGGAGGAGCAAGTCATGTGTTGATTTGCTCCCGAATCAATAATCCAACCAGACTGAGAATTAGAAGGACTTCTTATATCAACAGAGAACATACCTAGCATATTGACAGAAATGTTGTCTGTCTGCTTTTGGTCAAGGAGAGAAAGAAGCTTGTTTATTTGATCTTCAGTAAGAGATCCAGTAGTATTCGAACCATGACCAGAAGTGTCTGTGGTACAAACATTACTTGAAGATAGCTTAACACCTTGATTAGTTTTAGATTTGGTGAATTGAAAATCTTTGGGAAAACCAATCAATTTATAACACCTTTCTATCGTATGACCAGATAAACCACAATGCTTACAGATAAGGGGAGACCTCCCCATTTTTTTCTTATCATTAGTTTTACCAAAAAAGGCAGTATGTTGGCCTCCCTTGGTATCTGAGGATCGAGTCACACCTCTGTGTGATTCCTCTCTAGATACCAAAGAGAAAGCTGTTTTAACAGATGGTAAGGGGTCTGTTGTTAAAATGCTACTTCGAATATGGACATAATTGTCATCCAGACCCATTAAAAACTGCATAAGCTTCAACAACGGATTATGTTTAGAAAACTCATGGGCAACATTACAAGTGCATGAAGGTAATTTAACTAAAGCATCAAATTATTTCCATATCGCATTTAACTTGTGGTAATAATCTGAGACGACAACACCATTTTGAGTAAGAGAGTTTATTTTTTGATGCAAGTTAAAAGTCACAGAACCATCAATCTTATCATAAGTTTCTTTCAATTCTAGCCATACTTCAGACGCTACTCTAGAAAACACTTGACTCACAAAAAGATCTTCAGAAACATAATTTAAAATCCAGGACAAGACAACAGAATTACATCTATCCCACTGTTTACCCAAAACATCATTATCAATAAAGCGAATAACCGTACCATCAATAAAGCCAAGTTTGTTTTTAGTTTCAAGAGCCAAAATCATAGCACAAGACCAAACTTTATAGTTATCGGTACCAGTAAGCTTCAAGGTTAAAATTGAAGCACCAGAAGTGTCACTGGGATGAAGATAAAGCGGATCTCCAAAGTCCAGTTTCGCGATCAAAGATCGCTCCTCGACACTTTGGATGGTTCAGCTCCAGTCATAGTGACAACCAAAAGAAAAACAAACAAAGCGCACAAACAAAGAAACTAAGAGACAGGATTCCTTGCCACTCAAAAGGTGGTAGGTCAAGCCAATCCCTCAGTTGACAAAAAAAAACTACACAGAAGAGGAAAAGAGAACTTACAGTGCGGTTAGACGTTAAACAGAACAGACTTACAGAGAAAACCTTAGAACAGTTGCAGCGGAAGAGAGAGAACATATCTGAAACGAAAAATGGAGGTCCAGACACTGGTCCACAGCGAGCCTCAGGAATAACCTGAACAAACAAGAAAAAAAATGCAGGGATCCAAGATATCTCATGGAAACCATGCACAACACACAACAGCCGAAAAAACAGATATAATGACAAGATACTATTACAAAGAAGTTAACAGAGCTTCAACTTCAGTGTATGATCAACCATGGTAATACACTTCATTAGATTTATCCCTTAGATTTGAATAGAAAACAATAACAAACAGGTTTAAAAGCATAAACGATAACAAAACTTAAAAGGAAAACTATAACAGATCTACACAGAGCAGATCTGGAAGACGAGTATTCGTTCAAAAGAAAACAAAAAATAAAACTCAAGACAAGATCTATACTCAGATCAGATCTCAAGGTCGATGATATGAACGAAATGAATAGAGGCGATCTGGAAAACTATAACAGATCTACACAGAGCAAATATGGAAGATGAGTATTCATTCAAAAGAAAACAAAAAATAAAACTCAAGACAAGATCTATACTTAGATCAGATCTCAAGGTCGATGATATGAACGAAATGAATAGAGGCGATAAACAATAAATGAAAAACAAGACCAGATCTATACACAGACCAGGTCTCTAGATCGATGATGTGAATGAAATAAAAAAAACAACGAATGAAACTCAAGACCAGATCTATACACAGATCAAATCTCAATGTTGGTGTGAACAACAAATGAAAACCAAGACCAGATCTATACACAGATCAGGTCTCAAGGTCGACGATGTGAATGAAATAAAAAAAATGAACAACAAATGAAACTCAAGACCAGATCTATACACAGATCAGATCTTGAGATCGACGATATGAACAAGCTGAAAATAAACCATGAACAGCAAAAGAAACTCAAGACCAGATCTACACAATCAGATATGGAGGTTTGAGTTTTTTGAGATTTGAACCAACGAAAACATCACAACCTTGAGACCTCAGTCATTTGAATAGTCATCTTAAGGTCGATAGAGAAAAACAAACACAGAAAAAGAAGATAGAAGAATACCTTTCAGTTGAAGATGAAAGATCATCTACCGTTGCTCTAATACCATATTCAAATTCGTAATCACTTTATTATGTCAAAATATTACAAATAGAATACAAACTCTAACATATCTTCAAAAGGTTTGAAGATATTTAAGAACAAACTATAAAACTGAAGAGAGAACCGAGAGAGAAATTTTAAGCCTTAAGAAAATAAAATGAACTCTTCTAAAACTCATGTTTTCAGCTGAAAATAAAATGTATTTATAATTCCTCCTTATTGCAGAATAGTCATCCAATTTTCAGTTATTGCTCCGCTATCCTTATTTATCCAACATCTACCAAAAATAACCCCTCAACTTATCTGGAAAATAAAACATCCACATTAAGTTAAATCTGATGACAAGATTGATACAAATTTAAAACATATTTTAACAATCCATTACTATTTTTATCCCCGAGTCTAACTCCATCAGTAGTTTACTATCAAGTACGAGAGACAAAAACTAAAATGAATTGTAAACTATACGGACGAGAAAACAATGAATTCTAAACTACAGGGACAAAAACCGTAATTTTAAAAACACACGAGCAAAAATAATAAATTTCAATAAACCATAGGGACAAAAAACAATTGTTTTTTTATGAAGGACTAAAAGTGCATTTTATCAAATGATCAGGGACGATTTTTGTAACTCCGTCAATGAAAATCACCCCTAAAAAATCCAGGAGATACCGGAGTCACCGTGACATAGCGTTGGGCACACGGGAGTACACACGCCGGCGAACGAACAAAAATGCCGACGGCTAATCGGAATCCAGAAATCAGGAAGGACGCAGTCAACAACCGGTGGGTGATTTTATCGTCGGCTCGATCTCGCCGTCCGTCGGACTTCAAATCTAAATCACAATCCAAAACCGACTCAAACTCGACCTCGAACGCCCAACCACAGTGTCCATTTTGTGCCGGAAACGAGCACCAATGCGCACCGGAAATCTTCCGAGTACCTGAAGATTCCACATCCGATTGGAAGGTTCGAGTGATTGAAAACTTATATCCTGCTCTTAGCAGGCAACCTGAAGTCAAATCAGATCACGAGGAATACTGTCAGGCCAACGGCACCGCCGGTGAAGTGAGTTTGGGTGGATTCGGATTTCATGACGTTATTATTGAGTCGCCGGTTCACTCGGTTCACTTGCCGGATTTGTCGCCAGCGGGAGTTGCAGTTGTTTTGCTTGCTTATAAGAAGAGGATCGAACAGCTTTGTGCTGTTGATTCAATCAGTTTTGTTCAGGTATTCTTCTTGATCCCTCTCCGTTCCGGAATTAGTTATGCGTTCTGCCTAGTAATCAAGTTAACTTCTAAGGCATTGTTTGGCAAAAATAAGCTAAGCTTAGCTTATTTTCTTAGTACATGTTTGGATGACCATAAGCAAGCTTATCAGTATAAGCTAACTTTTTGATAAGCTACCTCAAAGCTACTTCAAGTAGCTTATGAGGAGCTTTTTGTAATTAATCCAATTATGCCCATCATTAATATTCATAATTATATATTAACTTTTAATTATAAATAAATAATTAATGACCTTTTGGGTAATTTAAATGCTTATAAGCTAGTTTTTGCCAAACTTGACTTTTTCATCATCTAGCTTATTAGTCACCAGCTAGCTTATCAGCTACCAGCTAGCTTATTAGTCACCAGCTAGCTTATCAGCTACCATCTAGCTTATCAGTCATAAACTAGCTTTTCAGCTAGTTTGCCAAACATAGCCTAAATTTCAAAATTCTTACAGATTCATATGATTTTGTATATTTTGTGATATAGTTGTTACAAGTTAAATAGAATCCAATCTATTTTAGGATTTTGAAATGGATCGTAAAATGAAGATCATGAATTGAGTTAATACTAAACTTACAACCTTGATTTTGCTAAATTTTCTGTTTATGTTCATATTACCTTTTCTGTTAGATTTTTTTTAATGTAACCACAATCTACTTTTTGTTCAAAGGGGGGGGGGGGGGGGGGGGGGAGGGGGAGTTTAAACACTACACGATTATAATTTGATGAAATGCTTGTCTGTTATTTGAATATTGAAATACAAATGAATTTTGTGGACTGAGATCAATATTTATTTTGCAAGAACCACAACAATGAATTAGCTGACAATGTGAACCACAAAGGCTTGATTAGGTCGTGTGACAGTGAGATAAACCAGAGATCTCACCAACTGGCGGTAGAGCGTAGGGTCTGAGAGGAGTGAACCATGACTGGGTGTGAGTCGGAAGAGGTATAGAAGAGGTCTTGCTGTTAGTGATACCTGCACGAAAAAAGATGGTTGAAGACATACTTGGCTTGACATAGATAAATGCCAGAATCTCGAGATAAGACCTCAAGACCAAGAAAGTAGAGGAGCGGCCCTAGATCCTTCATCTCAAAATGTTCTAGGAGTGACCCATTCAATTTTGCAAATACCTCAGACATCACTGTCTATAATGTTCATATCATCAGCATACAAGAGGAGAAGGATGGTACTCGAAGCGGTACTTTTGGTGAAGAGATGAGAGGCATAATGGCTAGTAGAAATTCCCAAACGAGCACAAAAGTAGTTCTGAACTTCTCACCACAACCACAGGGCCATTGGCCGGGCGGTACCTGGTAACCCCACCTTCCCGGAGGCAGGGGTTCATGTCTCAACAAAGGTGAAAAGTGTGTGCAAGCTCAATTACCATATATAATATTTTATATACATTAAAAAAACGTTCAACTTCTCAAACCATGCCTACTCGCCTAGGGAGCTTGCTTAAACCCATATAGAGCTTTGCATAGGCCGAAGACATGATGAGTAGGATATGAAACACCAGGTGTGGCTTAATATACTCTACAGATAGATCTCCATTTAGAAAAACATTCTTCACATTCATCTGGTAGAGCCGTAGAGGGGCCACATACGAACAACAATGATAGCTAGAAGACTACAAAATGCTACCAGGGCAAAGGTCGCTTCGTAGTATATACCATTATTCTGATTGTAAATCTTGGCGACCAGTCGAGCTTTCCTTTTGATCTTGTAAGCCATCAGTCTTGGTTTTGATCTTGTAAACCATTTGAAATCAAAAACTCTTTTGCCAGAGAAAGTGGAACAAGTTCCAAGTGAGAGCTTTCGCAAGAGCTTGCAATTCATTAGACATAGCTTGCTGCCAAAAGGGGCAGTAGGTTAGTGTTCTATGAAATGTATCAATGGTTATATTAGGGTATTGGGGAAAATGATACAAACAGAGATATTACCAGGTAAGAATTGATGTTTGACCTGGAGACAGGAGACCATAGGTTATAACGGTAATACAGATATCACCTTGTTTTCTCATACTATATTAGTTTAGTTGATTTGAATAGAGATTTAAAGCCATTGGAGAAACATTCTCTGTAACGGAAACTTTGGAATCTTTCGTATTAGAGAAAGCGAAAACAACAAAACAATATATACTGAGCAACTATGAACAAAAGGCAAGTATGGTCCCTCGACTATACATATGAACATACAGCTATAGGAAGCATACATGCATATATACATAATCTATGCATAACGCCACAACATTTCATATGGTCTATTCTGCTCATTCAAATCTCTTGTTGATCACTTACAGTTAGTTTCCTTTTTCAAAATACAATTGTTATAAGCTGGTCTCTGTTTTGTGTTATGAAGGTGTTCAAAAACCATGGTGCCTCAGCTGGTGCTTCCATGAGTCATTCACACAGTCAAATTCTAGCTCTTCCAGTTGTTCCCACCACTGCCTCAACTCGTCTCGACAGCATGAAAGAATACCATAATCAAACCGGAAGGTGTAGTCTTTGCGATATTCACACAGACAATTTTTTAATCGATGAATCCACCCATTTCATTTCCATTGCTCCATTCGCCTCGACTTTCCCTTTCGAGATTTGGATCGTTCCTCGCCATCATTCCTCTCACTACCATGAACTTGATGAAGATAAGGTACTTCACTTATCCCCCAACCCCAAAATAAATGTTTACAATGAAAAAGGCACATGATTTTAGAAATATGTAATTATTACATTTTTTTAATTAATTAGATGACGTGTTTATCCTTAATAATGGAGGGAGTAATAAATTTCTCCATCTCATACCTAAGGGTAAAATTGGAAAGCATCCACTCCTAAAAGTTTGTTAGATTTCATTTATGAATACTGATTGAAGAATATTTATGCCGTATTTTTGCAGGCTATCGACCTTGGAGGATTACTAAAGCTTACACTTCTAAAGTTGTCCTTACAGTTGAATGACCCACCCTATAATTTTATGATTCATACTTCTCCTCTTCAGGTGACTTCCTCTCAGTCACCTTACACTCATTGGTATATACAAATCGTGCCACAGTTATCTACGATTGGCGGCTTTGAGATGGGAACCGGGTGTTACATAAACCCTGTTTTCCCGGAGGATGCTGCAAAAATTCTTAGGGAGGTAGAGGTTCCGAAAAAGGAATGAGCTCATTATAAATTTGTAGGGAGATGTAATATAGAGAATTTGGTGATAGAACAATACTGATTACATGCTATTGAAGTAAGTGTATTCATAATATTGTAACATTCTCTTTACTTCCATAATGTGTTAGTTTTTTTTTATCATTCTACATGCTTGCTCACACTCTTGCACAAGTTGGGGGTCTTCACATAAACAGTCGCTCTACTCTTTGTGGTAAATCTTATCTCCTAGGCCCTATTTCCGAGTAGGTTTTATTGGGTCAGTTTGGTTTTTGTTTGGTTTATTCTCCTTCTCCTTCTCCTTCTCCTTCTCCTTCTCCTTCTCCTTCTTCTTCTTCTTCTTCCTTGACATGGGTGGATGCCAAGGCTGAATGTGGTTCGATCCGGTTCATTTTGGTGGTATTCAGATAGTCCTGTTCTGCAAAAGGTAAAACCTTTTCTCTTACAGTTTTGATTTCATGCGATAAAGGTTATATTTGTATATTGTATCAGAAGAGTGCCTTGCTCAATTTTTACGAAGGCAAAACAAGGTGTGTTTGGTGTGCTGGACGGAACGGAATATGACATAATAAAAACTTGTTGTCCCACATTTGGTACAACATTAGACTAGGATAGGATGGGACGGACCAAAATAGATGGAACAAAAATTAAGGAAATGGGATAACTTGTAAATTACCAAAATACCCATGTCAAAATTAAAACCCTAAAACCTTCCACAGTTATTTCACTCACCTACCTCAACTCCCCCTCTTATTCTGTCTAGTCATACCAAGTGCACACCGTTCAGAGGCCCAAAACAAGCAAGTCATTTGCCTGAACAAGAATAAATTTGAATGCTTCTGTATTGAAGCCTATCATGTTAATTGGATGCAAGGAGACAATCTTTTTAAAGATAATAGCAAATTTCATGGTTGCTTGCCACAATCTAAGAACTTGACAGATGAAATTTCATCAAAAGCTACAACAAATTCCTTTTACGAAACTGGAGATCAGAACTAGGTAGGTACGAGGTTGTACCCTTCATCTAGATCTCGAACCCACAAGAAACAAACAACTGCAATCAACACAACAAATAGTCCAGAAGCAATGCTGACAGCAGACAATATCCGAGGCTTCACTTTCGTTTCAGGAACAAGTTCTTGAGACGGCTGCAAATTAGCATTCTCATTCTCATTCCCATTCGCAGGGATGATGTCTTCAGTGGAAGACACCGATTCTGAGGTACCATTAAACTGTTCATCTTCATTCGTTAAACTCTCACTTTCGGTCTGGTTTTGATCATAATCCGAGTACGGGCTTCTGAATCTTCTGCTTTGGTTCTCTGAGCAGTCATCATTTGGAACTTGAAGAGACTTCACCAGTTTTCTGGGAGTCGTGAAGAGGTTCATGTTGTCGATAGTAAGGTACGATCTTGATCTCTGAAACAAAATCCACAAGCATTAGATACTTGAAGTATATAATATTTATATATAGAAAAACTCGCACACACTGCCTGAACCCTTGACCTCTACTGGTAACCCGTATACCACCGGGCCAATCATCAGTGACCCTTTGGTTAGATATACTGGTTAACGAAGATCTAAAAAGAAAGTGTGTACATTAGATTCACCTGAGGACTAGGAGTCGCACTTCTCGAGTTCCCATTAGTTGCGCTACTCTGCATGAATCCCGAAAACCCGTCTGCATAATCATTATGCTCGGAGTTTTCAATCACACTCCTGGGAGTGCCCATCTCACCCGAAAACAATCCATCTTTTAGGGACACATCCACGTTGCCATCTTCGAACCTCCTCCAGAGTTTGCGATTCACACTTCTCCTGTCGGAATTCTCATCTCGAGATGCAAAGCTGATTGAAAATGGCGAATACGCCATCGAAGCATAGTCGTCGTAAGAATCCATGGCTTGCGATTGAGGCGATCCAGTGATGGGTGATTGATCTCTTCTCCGCTCGTGTCTCGATCCTTTCTCGACCAAGATTCTTTTTGCTGTCTGTATCGCTTCGAAAGCCGCCCCTTTAACATACGCCATTTGATCATTGTGACACTTCTCCAATTCTTCGATTACAAAGCTTAGTTCCGACATAATACACTTATAATCGAGACTCCTCATCAGAAAATTCACCATTTGAATAGCTGACAATCGTTTCTGAGAGTTCCCTTCAGCAATACCCGTGTTCAAAATCCCGACACCAGACCGAATCAACAATCTCGCATATGCTTCCACAATCAAACCATTATGCTTCGCTAGCGCCATAACTAAACCCATATGCGAATTTGCCTGCATCGGCTTCTCCAAAGCCGCAGCAACTCTTTGACAAACCTCATTCACCATTTCGCTAGACGAAAACCGCCAGTTATCCGAATCCACGAGCGCTTTCAGGCAGAGGGCGGCACCTGACGATAAATTCTCTTGGCTCGATAAAAGAGAATCCGAAAGAGGTTTACAAAGAGATCGAATAATTTCCCGTTTCTTGTCATCAGGCGTTGTGGGATCCATTCCGTATCGTGCGATCGCGGGGACCACCTTTGAGCAAGCCTGATGAAGTGCGAACGAACCCGCGCTAGAAGTCAAGGTCTTGATGATGGTGGACATGATGTTATCGATCTGAGATACGATTTTGGTGCCATGAACACGAGCAAGAACCTCGTAAAGTGAGATCGTGTATTCACCGGATGTTAATCCGGTCTCTTTGGTCTCGGAAACTTGAGCAAGAAAGATCGGGATGGCCTTTGAATCCAAATCTTTAACGTACGATTTTAGTGCTTTCATGGCTGATTTTCGACTATCTGCATCTTTATCGAGATTTTCTAACTCGCGTCGTAGCACTGGACTCAAATTCCGTCCCATTTGATAGAAAGAACTGCAAAACAAACTACACAAAAACCACATGAATATATTAAAATGGTGTAATGAATTATAAAATATTAAATTATAATTTATATTAAGGGGTCGTTTATTAAATGCTTATCGGGTAAACGCTTATTATATTACTTTCCTTATCGATTAAGTATAAAATGCACCAAAAATCTTACGGAGAGTCTTACCCGATAAGTACTTACCGTGTTTACGATGCTTGCGAACAATCCATTGTGATAGTCAAGAATGTTACATAATAAGTAGTGAGGGTAATATCTTTTACCGATAAATGGCTACCCGGTAATTATTTGGTAGACGATGGTGCAATAAATAGTAATTTACATTGTTTTTGGTATTAAAGTTTCAAATTTACAAATTTATCCTTAAAAGTTTGAGATTTATGTATGTTTATTTTATTTTATTACCCAATGACATTTTAATTAACTTCTGATATTTATATTATATTTATTTTTTAGTTTTAACAAATTTAACTTATATAAGCCCTTGTAACGTTTTTTACTTTATTTTTATTTAGAAAATAAGATAGGTTTATTTGGAATTAATTATGAATAATTTAGTTGGGTAACAATATAATTTATCAAGTAAACATAAAGAATACACGAGTATAATTTAAAAAATTAATAAATAACAGGGTATTTTAAAAAATCTAACAAATCATCATAATTAAATAAGAACTTTTCGAAAGTAAGAAATAGTGTTAAAAATTTGATTTTTACAACATAATGCTATAAAAAATAACGTAATTGGTTAGAGATGGTCTACCAAATCCAAAATCACTATGAATCACAGGTACATCATCTTATCCTATTCCAACAATTTTACCAAATACAATACCATTTGATTTGTATCATTAGATTTGATTTCGAATTGAATTCCATTCTAATTTTAAATCTTGAGATCGAAAATTTCACAAACATGAGATTTTGAAATACCTCAGGGTGGTTGGTATTTTACAAGATTTTGTAGAATTTATATGTAATAATGTTTTAAAATATATTAAAATCATTTATTTTATAATAATCAATTAATAAAAAATAATTTAATTATTTACAATTTACTTTATAAAAAATGAATTCAATTCCATTTCAAATCACACAAAACTAAAAACACCAAATATTCTAAATCCCTCATCAAACAAAACAAATCCTTTTATTCATAGCTACTTATAAGCTATGAATCAATAATCCCTATAACATATGAATAAAAAATACTAATGGGTTTAAATGTGCTATTGATTCTAACAAGATTTTGAGTTCATAACAAGAACTACAATTTCTAACAAAATTTCAAGAAAAACAAAACCAGAAATGAATCAAAATCAAGAAATATTCTTTCTGAAGCGAGTCAATGCATCAACTATACTTTTTTATTCACAAAACGTACGATTGAAGCAAATAGATCTAGAAACACCAGTTGTTCTTTGAGGGTATTTCATAAATCTGGATCCCTACCTTCGATTTTACATTCCCAAACATCGAGATCCAAACACGAATTCAGTAGAAAAAAAGAAAATCCAAATTCCAGCAAC
Organism: Arctium lappa; assembly: GCA_023525745.1. Taxonomy (NCBI): domain Eukaryota; kingdom Viridiplantae; phylum Streptophyta; class Magnoliopsida; order Asterales; family Asteraceae; genus Arctium; species Arctium lappa. The sequence goes on along the minus strand of CM042056.1, from coordinate 9,194,203 downwards.
AATTATTCTTAAGATTCAAAGGAGCAGTCAGTACCTGTGTGATTGATGAATCAATTCGAAGCTGCTTTCGCCTTAATCTTCCATGAAATCGTAAAAAAGGGAGCCTGTGAGGTTTTGATTATTGAACCAAAAGATCCGAAAGTTGATCGACTGTTTATACAAAGAGAATTTGAAGAAATTAGTGTTGATTGAGTGAGATCGGATTGATTGGGACGAAGATCTTGGAGCAGCGAGGTTTTCGTTGGGAGTGTAGTAATTGATCTGTGTTTTAATTTCCCCCCCTTTTCTAATCAATATTCGTTTTAGGGTTTCCATTTAATTTCAAATCTTTTCCTTTAATTCCAACGCTACCCTCGTACCCTTTTTTGCTTTGACAAATATACCCCTCATCAATGAACCTCTAACATATTCTATATAATTTCTTTAAAATAGAGAACCAAAATTCAATTTTTTGAAAAGTATTACGTTTAACTCCAACATATTCGTTACAATATGAAAATATTATATAGATTTATCATCCCAATACATTTTTTTTAAAATAATTTATATAAAATAATAATGGTTCAATTTTATTGGTGGGATTGAATAAAAAATTAGTTTTATAGAATTCTTTAAACTGAGTTTCCTATATTTTTCTCTATTTTGGAGAAGGATATAGAGAATATGTTGGAGCAAAATGGAGAACAAAAACTTCGTTTGCTATAATTTAGAGAATCTGTTGGAGATGTTATAATTGTTGATGGTCTATATATTAGTGGAAAATTCAAATTAAAAGATTAAATATCATGACAACTTAAAGTTAAGAGAATATTCATATGTGAACATACGTTACAAATGATTCATGAGTTCCCCGTATGCAAATTCAAATCCAATGATTCACATATGAATTTTTCTTTAATCCTTATCTCTTATCTTTTCACGATATTTAGCATTTTTATTTAAATTGATCCCTGTATATTATTTAAAAAACAATAGCATTTTTCAACTCGTGTTTATGATTTTTTTGCTACAGTTTTAAAAATATGATCTATAAATTGTTATGTATAAAAACCTGTCCATTCATTATATTTTTTGTTCTATAACAATTATCCTAAATCATGGCACTATTTTATTTGTTTTATTGAAACCATAAAAACACATAAATAAATAAATAAATAAATAAAAGGAATCATCTAAAATTTAGTGTTATATTTTTAATCATTTTAACAACTTGTAATATTTATAAATTGGTTGAAATTCATTCAAATGGGATCGTCCTATTAATAAGCCCGTTTAAAATTTTAAATGTAAATGAAATTATTATTACAATTATAAAAATCAATGTTGTTATTATTCGCTTTAAGTTAATTTAAAATACTTTTAAGTTTTAAACGTAGGGAAATGGTAGAAAGGAAACAAGATTGAGGGAGAAGGTCAAATTTGTCATTTTAGGTGGGCCTCTTTATTTTATTTGTGGGACATGTGGTCTCCCGCTCTTCTGATTTCAAAAATCCAAAGAAGGGATGGGAGCAAGAAAATAATAATAATAAATAAATGGGAAATTTGAGCTTCTATGTTTGGGATTGTTTATTTAAAACTGTTTATTTTAAAAAGTGTTTATCAACTTATGCGGTGTTAAATCGGAGTTTTTAAAAAAATGTTTGGATTAGCTTACGCTGTGTTCTCGAGTTTTGCAAGGAAAGAAAAGAAAGAAATAATTTGTATTTGTGTTCTTGAGATCGAGTAGGAGGGAAAGGAAAGAAAATATGTTAATTTAACCAATATACCCTTATTTATTTCGTAATGGAATGTAATTAATGGGTATATGCGTAATTTTATAAATATTTTTAACTCTTTTTAAATTCATTTCTTTCCTTTTTTCCGTTTCCTCCCACATTTGAGTTTTGGAAGAAAAATCAACAATATTTTCCTTCCACTCCTTAAAAAAACTCGAGAACACAACATTTTTTCTCTCTCCTACTTTCCTTCCCCTTCCATTCATTTCCATTATAAAAAAAACTCGAGAACATAGCATTATGCCGTTATTGTGGTACCAAAACATAATAAGTTAATAAGTTGTTATTTAAATGTGTTTGGGATATACATATAAAATAACCAAAAAAGTGATAAGCACTTTTCAAATAAGTTAAAACCAAATGATTTATCAAAAAGTGTTTTTCAGCGGTTTGACACCGCTATAAGTCATTTTAATTTTTCCTCATCCAAACACTCAAAAGTGCTTATCTTCGGTGTCAAATCGCAATAAGCTAAAAAACACCTCAAATAAGCAAATCCCAAACACCCCCTTAATCATTAATGTACCCTCATATGTCAAACGTATGCTTCAAATTTCAACTATAAAAAAGTTGTGCTTGTTGTAGGTAGGGGTGGCAAAAAGTGACCTAACCCGCCAACCCAACCCGAACGCAACCCAAAATTAGCAGGTTGGGTTAAGAATTTCAACCCATTTAAGTTAAATGGGTCAACCCGCCTAACCCATTTATTAATTGGGTTTGGGTTGGGTTGAAATTTCCAACATGATTTCAACCTGATTTCGACCCATTTACAACATGATTTCGACCCATTTACAATCAGTTTCTAACTCATTTACAACTTGTTTCTAACCCATTTACAACCTGTTTCTAACTCATTTATAATATTACCTAATATTTTTATTTTTATTATTAATCAATATAATATAACTTCTATATTAAAATTTGAAAGTTGAAATTGAAACCTTAAATCACTAAAGTAAATTGGCGCCGCTCTTCTTCCTAAACCATTCCTCTCCACCCTCTTCGGCTCTGTTCACGGCGACTCTACATACGCCGGCCGGAGTCCTCTCCTCTCCCTCTGCTCGAATGTTCTAGTGTTCCACACTTCCACGACGAGTTCCAGACTTGCATTGTTCCACGACGAGTTCCAGTGTTCAACAAGGAGTCCACGACGAGTTCACGACTAAGTTATTTTATTTATTTATTTCTGTAGCACAAATGGAATCACAACTTAAGGCGTTATGTGGAGCAATCATGACGGAGAAGATGGAAGATTGAGAGGAAAGTAATACCGAGAGTGAAATTGGAGTTGATGAAAGTGCAAGTCGAATTACTTAGAAACTTTTTTGGTTGTGAGAAACTTTGAACTATTTATTTTACTTTATGGTTGTGTTTTATTAAACTTCGAACAATTTATTTGACTTTGTCGTTGTGTATTTGTCGTGGAATGAAGTAGTTTAAGCATTTTTATTTCATTTACAATTTTAAATTTAAATGGTCAACCCAGGTTCAACCCATTTATTTAACAGGTTGGGTTCAGAAAATCATAAACAGGTCAACCCGCTACCAACCCATCAACCCAACAGGTTGGGTTGGGTTGAGATTCTCAACCCAATTAATAAATGGGTTGAACCCGAATGCAACTCAACCTAACCTATTTACACCCCTAGTTGTAGGTGTCCACAATTAAAAAAATGCATATAATTTTAGAAAAGTTTAAAAAACTAATGACAATTTTATCCCTATAATAGAGGGAGTAATTAATTTTTCCGTCTAATAATCAAGGATAAGATGGATGGAAAATACTAAATTGAGAACACTTATCTTGAAATGAATGAAGTTTTTTTTTCTTCAAAATCTTCCAAAAAATACCTATCCATACCTAACACCCAACCCTCATTCTATTCTTTTTGTTTTGATCTTCTCTCATCTCAAATAAGGATAATAATGAGCAAGTTTCTTAAGATTGTTCTAGTTTATGATGTGAAGAGAGTTTAACGGCTCGATGATCAATGTAAACTGACAAAGATAATACATAACCTAATCCAATTAAGACGAAAATAGGTCTTTTTTGGATCTTTTTGTTTAATTTGTATATGTATATGGGTTTTTTTTAATCCAAAACAATGTATGTATATGATTTTTGGACTCAAATATGTTTTTTTTTGTTTCTTATAATGATGCTCGATCAGAGATCGATAAAAGTTCGTCAAGTTCAATACTCTCTTAATAAATAAGTAGTGTTGTTGATGGGTCTAATCAATGTCATGAGTTGGAGACATTCCAAAGTCATTTGTGGGTGAAAGCATCTCCAACAACTATACTAAAGTTTTTTTTAAAATAAAGTAAAAAGATCAAAATCTCAAAAAAAAAAAAAAAAAAAATTGCATCCAACTCTGACAGCTATGTTATTTTAGCAACTCTAGTATATACTAGAAGCGTATCCGCGCAATGCAGTGAGATACATCACGATTTTAATGTTTATTTTTATTTTTTGTTTTTTATTGATTTACAGTACGATTTTAGATGATTTTTATTGAGTGATAATGATTTTTTTATATATAAATTTGTTTAATTTAGGCTTAACAATATAATGTTTTTTATATAAAAAAATTAAATAGTTTGTTAAAATTCATTAATTATCTTATATTTTTTAAAATTTTTATATTTAAATTGAGATGTTTATCCTGTTTTGATTATGTTTATCAGAATTCAAATTTCATAATTTGAGGATTAGAGATAAGGATTTTGGGGGATAAGGATGAAATTTATTAATTAGGGTTAAAAGCATTTAAAAACAATACATATTACTTCATTAATTGTTTTTTAAGAGATTTTAAGCAGATTACCATTAAATAATAGTACATAATGCTTAATACATCACGATTTTAATGTTTATTTTTATTTTTTGTTTTTTATTGATTTACAGTACGATTTTAGATGATTTTTATTAAATGATAATGGTTTTTTATATATAAATTTGTTTAATTTAGGCTTAACAATATAATGTTTTTTATATAAAATTTTTTTAAGTAGTTTGTTAAAATTCATTAATTATCTTATATATTTTAAATTTTTTATATTTAAATTGAGATGTTTATCCTGTTTTGATTATGTTTATCAGAATTCAAATTTCATAATTTTAGAGTTTGGGGATTAGAGATAAGGATTTTGGGGATAAGGATGAAATATATTAATTAGGGTTAAAAACTTTACAGGTAGTACATTAGACTTTAGTAATTATTTTTAAGAGATTTTAAGTAGATAGCTTTAAATGATAGTACATAAAGCTTAATGAGTTGTAATTAAGAGTTTTTTATGTCATCTTTATAATATAGTATAAATTATCTTATTAAAATATTTTATTTATTTAATTATATTATTAAAATATTTAATATATGAAAAGTTGAGAGAAGAAAATTTTGACTTTTGGGGGTAATGATTAGTTTTTGGGGAAACTTTCTTTTTAGAGATTTATCTAAATTTAGAGATTTTTAACAATCTCTCTCCTCTTTTCTCTATTTTAGCATAGAGGATAGCATAGTCGTTAGAGCAACAAAAATGCTAAAATCCCAATTTTTTCTATTTTAACATAGTTGTTGGAGATGCTCTGAAAAAACAACCTACTTCAATAGATGGTCAAATGTATATGTCTCCATTTCACAACATTGATTAAACCCTCCAATACTCAATAGTAATAACTCGATCCCCTCGGCCACTCGGGTATATTCGTAATGAGCTACTATCGAACAATGTTGCATTACTCTTTTCCACCGGCGCAAACATTTCAATGTTTAGCCATTGCCCATATTTTATTTATGTTATAGGGCCTTTTGTTAACAATATTTATCCATTACTCGTATCTTGTTCACGAGTGTAATCTATGGTTTTGATGCGGAATGCCTAAGCTATTATTTTAAGAGCTAACAAGAATAAAACAAAAATAACCACAAGGGTTGTAGCGTACTAGTTAAGACCCTGAGGGATGTGGTGAAATATCCTATCTGCCTAGGGTTCGAATCCAGGCGCCACTGAGGTTTAATCAGGGCAGGGCTGATGTCTTACAGTCAATAATTTACCAAGTGATTAGTCTAGGCATAACCTAGGATACCCTTCCAAAAAAAAAAATTGTGACTTTTACAAATTTGGAGAGTTCTCATAAGCATTTTTACAAAAATTCGGAATACTAAAAATCATTTCTCTTTCCTAAACATCTCTCTCATAAGCATTTTACGAAATTCGGAATAATAAAAAATCATTTCTCTTTCCCTAAGTAATTATTTTTAGAGAGTTCTACAAATTTGGAAATTTTACATCTACCTACTCATCATCCACTTTGGAGCAGAAAATTAGCATAAAATCCTTAAAATCTCAAATTTCTCATTTTAGAAGAATTTGCTATAGATGCTTTTAGAGTATCTCCAACAGATTCTTCAAAATAGAGAATTAAAATTCAAAATCTTTAAAGAAAAATGCGTTCAACTCTACCGGTTCCCCTTTTTTGGAGACTGCAATATTAATTATATTATTAAAATATTTCATACGTTTAAAAAATATATATTATTTACTCTTCTAAATTCTTAATTTGTAAGAATACAATAAAAAATTATCTCTTTTATTGCAATCATATTTGGGAGTTCTGTAAATTTGAATATTTTTTTAGCATCTCCGACAGCTATGCTAAAATAGAGATTTAGAAGATGTTTATGTCACATTGAATGGTAAAAGAAGAGATATGATAGAAGTCTCTAACTTTAGAGACATGTTCAAGAGAGAGATATAATATGTAATTTTTTCTCACCAATAGGAGACATTGAAATTAAATGTTTACAATAAAAAGACAATATTTCATTAAATATATTGAATATTTTAATAATATAACTAATGTTGGAGTCTCTATAATAGAATAGCTGGAGTTGAATATAATTTTTTTTATAGATTTTTACTTTTGATCCTCTATTTCAGAAAACTTATAGAGTATACGTTGGAGATGCTCTCACCTACTTTCTCCATTTTGGAGAATCTGTTAAAATAAAATAAAAAAGTGTCCAAAATCCATGTTTTGGAGATAGCTCTTAGTCGTTTGATATTTCAAAAGTTCAAAGTTCCAACTAACATCACCCTCAGGAGAAGATGTTCATAATATGCACAGTTTCTCTGTTAAAAGAGGGGACAGAGGGGACGTTTGGTTCACAGAATGGAATTTGATGGAATTGAAATCCATCGAATGAATTTGACTTTGAAGAAATTAGAATGGAATTTGACCACACATTTGGTTGGTAGGAATTGGATGAAATTCAAGTCTTTCACTTTAGGCAATGAATGATGAATTCCTTTATTTGTGGAATTCAATGAAATTCAAATGATTTCATCATGATCAATATGTGAACCAAACAAAGAAATTGAAATTTGGTCAAATGAATTATCCATTCCAATTCCTTCAAAATTCATGAACCAAACACCCCCTAAGAGGTTGTGTGGTTGGTTTCCATTAAGTCCAGTATTAAAGATGTTTGTGTGGATTAATTTATCTGTATAGATTGGGAAGGTTTTTCATAGATGGAAGTTTTTTAATTAAGAGTAGCAGGTTTGGAAAAAATTTAGCTCTCCCTAGAAGATTACTAAATAAGTCAAGTTCTATATCATTAAACCACTAACAAAGAGTCATGTATAACTTATCGAATAAGGTACAAGTCCCATTAAACTGATTATTTTCTCGAAGTATCAATGGGCAGGCAAGTCATGGGCAAACACAAACATGCCCTACGATTTATTTACAATAAAAATCAAATACAACAATTCAAAAAAGCTTAAATGTTATTTCTTTTAAACTGGTTTTGACCCCCAAAAAAAACAAATTATAATGTATCACTGATATTTTGAACTGTTATAATACGTTTTTGTTTTGAACAAGCTTTCATTGTTCAAAAGAACAGCAAAGCCACCAAAATTTGCAAGAATAAACAAACAAATTACGGAACCGAAAAATGACTGATTTTATAAAGTTCAGTGCTTTTATGCATCTTCACAAGAAAATCATTGATTCATTGTGGTTATAATTTATAAAATGGCCAACCCCTAACCAGACATAGATATAGAAACCAGCCTGTTTGTTAATAGCTTAATGAGCTTAATAGAACTTATAGTGGCTTTTTTTTGGGAAGGGTGTCCTAAGTTATGCCTAGACTAATCATTTGACAAATTATGATCGTAAGACATCAACCATGATTAAACCTCAGTGGCCACAATTGTTGTGTACACCTAGATTCGAACCCTGGGCAGATGGGATATTCCACCACATCCCCCCAGGGCCTACCAGTACGCCACAACCCTTGTGGTTAACTTATAGTGGCTTAATGATATAGAAAGTGGCATAAGTTTCTAAGGGGAGCTTTATGCAGAAAACCAAGTTTTTACCAAATTTGTCCCTCCCAATTAAAATCACTCTCCCTCCATCTATGGAAAAACCCTCCCAAAAAAAAACCTTCCCATCTATACGGACAGATCAATCCACACAGACAGCTTTATTCATATAGGAATTAATGGAAAACCAACCATAAAGCCCGTAAATTTCCTTCCAAACAGTCCCAAGACTTTTATCTCCTTTCATAAACATAGATTATTGAATAGGACCATGTTGAAATCATCAGTTAAGAAAGTAGATGGAAATGGGCACATAATCTGTGTTATACAACACATATACAAACCAAAGAACTCACCCGTTACAATGGAAGTTGTCTGCAGGTCGGACAATACCACTTCCCCTTGAACCTCGTCTCAGGTGTAAGCCCAACACACGAGTAATGAAACCACTCGCCACCTTGACACTGTAAAAACGAACACAATAGAAACCAACCCTTCTTTAGTGTATCAATTTCAACTTCCAATCACATCTTTAACCCTTTTTAAGCCAAATATATATATAGGGGAGAGATCAAATAGAAACCACTCTAATTTTGCAAACCGCGTAAACCGTCGATTTCATTGGTTAAGTTAAAGAAATTGGTTCATGAAATTGTGTCATATAATTCTTTTGTTGATGAAATTGTTTCATATATTTGTATTTGTTATGTAAAAATGAAACTGTTTCATGTATTTTCTCATTATGATGAAATTGGTTCATGCATTTTCTCTATCATGAAACAAACCAAACAATCACAGTATGTTGCGCTCGAGAGCAGGGTCTAGGGGTGGAATGTATGCAGACTTAAACTCTACCCCAAAGGGTAGAGTGGTTGTTTATGTAAACACCCCTGCTTGTGCAAAAGTAAGAGCCAAACTGAAGGAAAAAACATTAAATGCTGAAAAACAGTAATAGGATGAAACAAGTAGCAGCATATATAGGAAAACAGAACAACTGATGAAAAATAACTTTCAGTTTGTAAGGATATAATAATAGAACGGGTCAAAATGTGCTCAAGCAACTGCGAAACCCTTTCATTTTTCTCTTTTCGCTACTAATAACCGGGAATCTCATCACCATGAGATGCAAAACATTCCATGCAAAGAGCAGGGCCTTCTAAGATAGTTTCTTTCATCATAATATTAAAAACAGCAATTACATGAAACTTTGTAAAAAATATTAGAAACTAAACTATATGAGATGTTACATTATTATAGACCCCATGTCGATTTTCAGTTCAACAAGTAGTCCATTTGACCTTAAAAGCCGAAGTGCAGCCTTTTTATGAAACAAGTACAGGATTTTTTTCCATATGTTTGTGACTATAAAATCCTTTATTTCAACACTTTCCTCCTTTTGCTCTATTGGTTCTATTTTCCAGCCAAAAATCAAAACGTTTTGGCCCTTGGCAAGCCTTAACGATAACATCTTTCTAATAAGAGAAACGTTGTTGGTTTATGTTTTTTGACTGAAAATAAGAGTGATGAGAAAAAATAGTCAAAACATGAAATGCAATCGGCCTAATACATAAGTTTAGTGGAAACCTGACCAAAAAATATGCAACTCAATGGTTGTAACATCCCAGGCTAACCGTACCAGATATTGTCCTCTTTGTCAACACACCTGGACTCACGGTTTTAAATGTCAGGCTAAACGTACCAGATATTGTCCGCTTTGTCCACAAACCTGGACTCACGGTTTTAAAACGCGTCTGATAGAGGAGGTATCAAGTCCCTTATAAGGCAACCTTTGTTCCCCTCCCCAACCAATGTGGACAATCGATGTTGTCGGGGAGGGGAACAATTTGTTGCCTTATAAGGGACTTGATACCTCCTCTATCAGACGCGTTTTAAAACCATGAGTCCAGGTGTGTTCACAAAGAGGACAATATCTGGTACGGTTAGCCTGGGATGTTACAATGGTATACAACAAATTACTTTTCCTCTAAACAAGCATCTCCAAGGTTATGCTATTGAATTTCAAATGGAATTACCTTGCCTTGTGAGCAAGCTCATAACAATTGAATATTTTTACCATATTTAACTGATGAATTCAATCAAGAAAGTTTGACCATATAAATATGAAACAAAGGAAGAGGTAACAGCAACTTACATTTTCATTGTCACAGGCAATCATATCACCAAACGAAACCTGAAAGAAAAAGAAAAAGGAAAAAAAAAAAGATGATGTTACCGATCATTTACGTCATTTTACTAGAAAACATAGAATACATCATTTTAATTTCTTTATAGATGGCAAAAGTCGAAAAGAACTCAGAACCTGATGACAGACACAATAGGTGGGTTCGTTTGGATCAATTGGTTGATCCATCTCCAAGGGGGTGGGATAATCCTTTTTGAAGCCACCTGGTGGAGGCATGAGCTCGAAATCCCGATCCCTGTGATCCCACTCTCTATCCCTGTAATCAATCTTCTTAGATTGAGGTGTTATATATATTGGTTTGCGCTTCTCGGTTTTAGGAACTAAAGGTAACGGAGGAAGTATAGCTGGTTCATCTGCTGGTAATTTTCCCTCTGCAAATGATAAGGCAATATTTTTTCAATTAGCAAGTTAGCAACTCTATAGCAGACATTTCTAAGAATTGATTCCGTAAATACCACTATGACTCATTCTAATAGATCATAATTATTTTCGGTTTACATATAACTGAAACGAGATATAACTTGAAGTTTGACGCCAGAATGAAACATGTCTTTGATTTAAAAAAATGGTACATGAAGAAATTTTTACTACATCAGCAATGGTATAAAGATTCTGAAATTCAACTAAACTTCAGTTTTGAAACTGCTATGAGCTTTTGAAGAAAATCTTTTAGGTTCCTCAAACTTTGCAAGTAAATAAGCAGTATCATAAAGACATGTTTATGTTAGGGTTTATTGTTTAGGGAGAAAAGCTTTTATATGCTTTTGCAAACAGAATGTTTCAATAACTCGAACACGCGATCTTCAAGTTATATTGGTGTACCTTAGTGGTTGCTTCATGGCTCACAATCACACAAGTCAAAGTTCATCATTTGTTTTGTAGCGAACGGAGTATTCCATTTTGGGTTGCCTCCAAAAATTCAATATTTCTTTTCTGGTAAGTTGTCAATCCTTCTTTTCTTTTTCACCCACAAATAATCATTACTTGAAATTAGCAACTTTCCATTTTGATCCACAAGCTTTTTTAGTTTCATCCTTGTTAAGAAGCATTTTTTACATTCTCAATAGTCAAGCTTTTTCTTAACTGTGTTAAGTCAAATATTGCATTTTTGGGGGTGTTGGTAGGGGGATAAGGGAGTAATAAAAAGTAAATCTCATCAGACCTTGCTTCAAATCCTCTGCAAAGTTATGCAGATCCTCATCAAGACGTTTTACATGACTGTCTATCTGAAAGTAAGTTTGATTAAACATAAGAAACAGAACAAGCTCAAGGATAAGAATATTGGAAGATATCACACACAATATAACTAATAGAATATAGAGCACATAATATATTCCCATATGATAGTACTTTTCTATCATTTTTGCTCACAATAGTCTAATTTTCAAGAAGTTGGGGATATGCTCAAATCCACACCCTAACACACTTCCGCATCATTACACGAAGGCAATGGACAGCTTAAAAGGCAGCCCTGCTTTCTAGGTTATCACCAGAAGGATAATTACCAGGAGATTCAATATTGGTTCAGAAAGAAACCAAGATTACGTTGCCAACTGAAGACTTGTTAAGATCTTTAACATTCTTCCACTCCCTAGTGTCAAGCCTTAGCCTATTTGTTTGTTAGCAACTTAATGAGCTTAATGGGACTTGCAACTTATTCTGTCAGCCATAACATGACTATTTGTAGTGACTTAATGATATAGAAAATGGCTTATTCAGTAAGCTTTTAGAGGGGAGCTATATGTTGAAAGCCAAGTTTTTTTTCCAAATTTGTCCCTCTCAATTAAAAAACAACCTCCTTCCATCTGTGAAAAAAAAAAAAAAAAAAACCTTTTTCAATCTATACAAACAAATTAATCTACACAGACAGCTTTATCCATATAGGAAAACCAACCAAACAGACCCTAAAGGTCATGAATTGGTGCATGAATAACAAATTTGTGCAAAATGATTTGAGGCAGTGAATTGAGTTTCGATTGAAATAATTGCTTCTTTTTCTAATAAGTTCAATAACTTGAAGTACCATGTAGTTACTAAGTAGTCAATTTGGAAGGGGGCTACATTCAGAGAGAATAACATAAAAGAAGAAACAAAGCACATGACAACAGCAAAAACTGTAATCATCTACAAAGCTAAGAAAGTAAAAACTCACAAGATCATAAGCTTGCCGTGCCAGCAAGACCTTCTCGGTACATAGACTTAAAGCGTTATCTTGGTTTGATTCAATCTCTTTTTTCATTTTCTCAAAAGCCATGTCACCATCTTCATGATTGCCTTTATTCGAGTTTTGAGAAGCCATATCCAAGCAGTTTTTCGTCTGCTGCCTTGTCTGATTTATCATGGCTTTAACACAAAAAGGACACAATTGATCAACTCAATTAACAATTACTATTCCCTTTCTTTCTGAACAAGTATATACTTTTTGTATCATATTTGAAAACTGGATATATTATATTTCTAATTCCAAGTACAAAGTTCTTCACGCTTCCCAAATAGTCCTTAATGTTTGATTAGCAACACTATCATCTCAACATCAGAACTCAATTACACAACTGGTATGGTGTACATGGAAATTGGAAATTGCCTATACATTGCAAGTGATGTAAGGGGACTAAAGCAATTGATAGTTCTGAAGAACTAATCTCCTTTTCTACTTTCCATTATCACTAATTTATGTGTTCAGATCAGTGTTATGTAAAATGCTAAACTTTCAACATGCCCATTTCCCTTCAAATCACAAACTCACACACACATGTATATATAGGTCACAGTTATTTTGCAACCCAGTAAAAGGTTACAACATCATGCAACCCTCATCTAAACCATTCATTTAGCCCATTGCATTTGGATTCTCATTGATTCTCTAAATCAATTTACCTGATTTCGTCGAATTTCTGCAGCAGATGTTGATGCACATAATGGTTCATGCGATGTATCAAATGATGGTGGGTGGTACTTTCATGAAACAATATGCATTCCATGTTAGTGTATGCATTTAATGAAATACTATGCATTGCATGTAAGTTATTACATGAAACCAATAATCATTGAAGCAATCCATAATAAATGGGTTAAATGAATGGTTTAGATGAGCGTTGCATAGGGTTATAACATTTTACGGGGTTGCAAAATAAAACACCCCTATATATATATAGGCAAATGGTCGTGTGAAAAGTTGTGTTAATGTGAGCAGCGTGAGAAGTGGATTTGAATTGATCCGGTGCAACTTCATCCTAATGTGCATCCAACGGTTGATAACCACTTCTCACGCTTCTTGCGTTAACCTCAACTTCTCACTGGAACCCAAACCTATATATATATATATATAAATATATATGGTGCATAATAAACATTGTGTCTGTGTATCACTACGAAAGAAGATGAATATATACATTGGGAACGTTCATCGAGTTCTCTTATGGTATTAAGAAGCCTCTGCAACTCTGCCGGCAATGTGCTCGCGTCTATTACAAAATTCAACACAAAAAACCAACGCAATCAGAATAAATTTTACAATTTCAAACTCGATCAATCTATCATATGAAAATAAAGCTTACACTCCAAGTAATCGTCGACGAAAACTCCGGTTCTCGCGATCGCCATAGTCGTAAGATCTGAGCGCGCGTAATTTTTCGCTAGGGTTTGCAGAGTTTGAAATAAGGAGAGAGATTTCACGAGGAGGGAGAAAAAATTTTGTTTAGGGAAAACGTCATCATTTTGATTGGATGAATTTTGTATATTAATCAAAAGATTAAGGATCATTTAAGCATTTTACAATTTACGTAGGGTGAATGTTGAAAATTCAATCGTTAAGTTTTGGAGAATTGTATAAATGGTCCCTCAACTATCATTTAAGTAACAAGCATAGCCTCTCGACTTTCTTGATTGATGATTACGCTTTTGAGTTGTTTTGTGATCAAAAGATTTATCTATCATCGTGAAAGGCAATATGGATTTTCACGTTAAGCGTTTCTTAACTAGTAACAATTGGTTTCCGAGCTTGTGAACAATGGTTTTTTGCATCAAGTTGTGTTAAACGAAAATAATTAACAAGTGGTGTGAACCAAAAAAATGCAACTGAGTGTTAATGGTAACATATGAGTCATCATGTAAACAACGACAACAAATATTTTTTGTAACCATTATTCTTGTATTGAGATTAGGGTTTTGACCTTGGAAAAGGGTGATGAGTAATGGTGGCCAAAAACGGGGCTCAGGTCGGGCCCAATCAGGCTTCGGGCCACTACAGTGGCACCCTTAACCGGGCCAAGCCCAAACGGTCCTGGGCCGGTTACGGTTCGGGCATAAAAAAACGGGTAACCGTTTTATATACTCTATAACCGGTTAAGGGTAACCAGTCCTGGGCCGGGCCCAAAACCGGTCCATGGTTATTTTTTATTTTAAATAAATTTTTTTATAATATAATTAATTATATAATACACTTTAAAAAATAGGTTTAATTATATCAATTAATAAACTTTAATTATATCAATTACTAAACTTAAAAAAATAAAATTGAATCACTCAAATACACTTTAAAAATACGTTTTATTTATAATTTTAAGTTTCAATGTTATTACATCAATTATAAGAAAATACACACTTAGAGCATCTCCAACAGCTATGCTATAATTTTTCTAAAATAGAGTATAAAAAGTAGAAATCTCTAAAAAAATTACAACCACCTCCAACAGTTACTCTATTTTAGCAATTTCATCATCAATTATATTAATAAAATATTATTTCCCTATCCTAAACATACAACTTCAATGTCTCCTATTGGTGAAAAAAAATTAAATATTATTTCTCTCTCTTCAATATGGGGTTTTAGAGATTTCTCCAAATTTGAAGATTTTTACCTTCTCTCTCCCATTTTCTCTATTTTAGCATATGATATAGCATAGCTGTTGGAGAAAAAAATTGTTAAAATCTCACTTTTTTCTATTTTAGCATGGTTGTTGGAGATGCTCTTATTAAACACCCATTGGTGAGGAGCACCATGTTGTAATGGGCCTAACCCGGTGTTTTTCGTCCATGCTCGGCAAGAACTTGGGCAATTTGTTCGTCGTGTTGTTCACCGGTCATTTTGAGAGTAGAGATCTTGGACGATATTAGAACTTGAGAATTGAGGCTTGAGAGTAGAGAACTAGACATATTAGAACTTGCGAGAAATGAGAATTGTATGCGTTTTTTGCGTTTTGTAAGTTGGTGTCTAACTCCATACTCCACACAACTTATTTATAGTGTTTTTGGGGTATTTGAACAAACAAAAAAAACAATCAAAAATCGATTCTAACGGTCATAAAACGACTAGTTTTTAAAAAATTCGGATCCGGGTCGAGCCGGGCCTTAACCGGTCCATCAAGTGGGTCGGATCGGGACGGGTCGCCGAAACTCGCCAAAACCATAACCGATCCAGAATTTCGGGCTCTTAACCGGTTACTCACCGGGCCAGGCCCATTTGACCACCACTAAGTGATTCATGACAAGCTTGAATTGTGGCGTAGGGATTTGTCGTAATTATATGATAACAAAGGTTCTTTAAGTGGAGTAAAATTTTCTAAAACAAATAAAAAATAAAGATTTGTTTTCTATATTGCTCCAACATATTCTCTATAAATGTATAATAAAATAGAGAAAAATGAAAAACCTTTAAGTTTATAGAATTTTTTTAACTTTATATAGGGAAAGAGAAATGATTATTTTCAGGGCCGTGCATGGGCCTGTTTCAATAGGTTCCACTGCACAGGGCCCCCAAAATACTTGGGGCCCAAATTTTTGATTGGTTAGTTATATATTATATTTATTTTAAGCCCAATCTTATCAGCTTTTACTTTTTTAGGGTCCAATCCAATAAAGATGCTTCCCTTTTAATTTTAATCAGTCAATGATGACAGATGCGACGCGAAAAAAATCAAAATTCCCTCTTTTTTTCTAAATCTTTATCGATTCAGTTCCTTCAACGACTAAATCCTTCTCGTCTTCTTCACTTTTTTCTTCCAGTGGCAACTACAACAAGATCCAGGTAAGATTTCTTTGTGTTTGCAACGACTAATTTTCTTCAGTGTTTACGAGTTGCAAATGGCTAGAAAATCAACTATAAAATCAGCAAATCACGTCCATTCACCTGCAATTTTTGTTATTCACGTGTTCTACATCTGAATTTACTATGCTCTCTTTTACATTTTCATTCCAGACAAGTTTAGGGTTGGACTTGGATATCTCACAACCACAGAGGAGTTTAAGCTTCAGGCTTGGCTTGGGCAATTGGACTTGGTCACTCGGATAACTTACAAACTCAAAGACAGGTGCATTATTTCAAGTTTAATCTTTGTGATTCACTTATTCATCTTGATTCTGATTCAATATTCTGATTTCTCCTAAATTGCTAAATGTGCTATGTGCTATATTGAGTTTAATTTCTGATCTGATCATCTGCATTTGTAATCTGTTTGGTAATTGTTAATTTGTTTTAGTAATATTTCATCATGTCTTCTAGAGTTAGAAAACATGATTCTCGGTGTCAAAAACGTAAAAAGAAAAAGAGAATTGAAGAGATGATTTTGTCTCAAAAAGGAGCTATTGATAAATTTTCACTAAAAAATCACAAGCTTCCCTTGATAATTCTGTTGATGTTGATGCTAGTGTTAATTTGGATGAAAATGCTATGGATATCAATGTTGATGATGATGCTACTAATATTAATGCTAAATTGCTAATGATAATGCTACCGATGATAATGCAAATGATGTTATTGATATTGATGATAATGCTAAGGTTACTGATAATGCTAATGAAGCTATTGATATCGATGATACATTTGTTAGTTTTAATATATTTGATCCAAGAAATTGGGATTTAGCTAATGATGCAAAGGGTCCTAAAAGAGATTTATCTATAAAAAAAAGGTCCTAAAGATAGATATGTAAATGAATTTCATATGTTACTTTATTTTTGTTATTTTAATTTGTAATACTTTTAATATTCATATATAGTATAAACTTTAATATTTTGTTTTGTTTATTACTTATCTATCGATCAATATTTTTGATATAGATGTAACAGGGCCTCCAAAATGATTGGAACGGCCCTGATTATTTTATTCAATTTCATCAATGAGATTGAATAATTATTATTTTATATAAAAAAATTTAAATAATAATTGGAGTAGTAAAACTAGATAATATTATAATAAGATAATTTATGTTGAAATCTCTAAAATAAATAATATTGTTGGAGTTGAATGTGATTCTTTTTATAGTTTTTAATTTTTGATTATCTATTTTAGAAAAAATTATAGAAAATTTGTTGGAGATCCTCTAAGGATTTTAAGTTAAATCGTTGTTAATCCAAGATGAGTCTTCATTAGATATACAACATGAGATGTACACTATATATAATATATTTTATTGGGAAATTAATTAAAATGACCGTATTTGAAACTCGTATTACCAAAATGCCCTAAATCTCGTTGGGTTTGCCAAAATACCCTTTTTGTCCGGGATTTCACTGTTCATCCCCGGATTTCACTGTTCACCCCGGGATTTCACTGTTCATCCCGGCCCTAACCCCGGGATTTCACTGTTCATCCCGGCCATAACCCCGGGATCAATCCTTTTTTGGTCCGAATCACCTTAACCCCGGGATGGGTCTCATCCCGGCCCTATATTCCGGACAAAAGGGGTATTTCGGCAAAGTTATCAAAATTTAGGGCATTTTGGTAATACGGGTTTCAAATACGGTCATTTTGATTAATTTCCCTATTTTATTTTATCAATAACCAATATTTAAGCATGATTATTTACAAGGATCGGTTATTTACATGTTATGTTTAGAGTAAGTTACATTTTTGGCCCTTGTGGTTTGGCTATATTTTGGATATGGTTCCTAAAACACAAAAATTACACTGAGCGTCCCTATGGTATTAATTAGCGCACGCAGAGGATCCCTCCTTCTAACACCATCTATGCTTCTGCCTTTAGCCTTAATACGCGCCTAAAATGAGAGGGGTAATTTCATCCATCCACATTTTCCCTCTCATTTAAACCACATGATTAGCAAACGACCTTTCATTAGCCCTTAATCTCTGTCCTAAGAAAACCCAGATCATCTTCTTCTTCAAAAAACCCTTTTTTTTCATCATCAAGATTGCAAAATCCAAGCTATTCTAAACTCCATTGTGCAAAAATGGGTGGTACATTGTTGCAAGTTCAAAGCTATGCAGACTCCAGTTAATATATTTATGTTTATGGTAAGTATGCAGAAAACTAACAATTGATTTTCCCTCGTTTTTAGCTTAGCTTCGATTTTCTAACTTAAAAAATCATTTTTTTCTACAGAGTTGTATCCTACGTTGGTTAGCTTCAAGATTCATCAGGGAGAGTTTTTCACTAAGAAACCCGGTAGGAGTTATGAACAAGGTAAGTTACATTATGTTGATTTGGTAGACACAAATGTGTTTTCAGTACATGAGTTGGATGCGATGATGACGGATATTGGCTATAGATAACCAGTTCCTACTTATTATCACTTTAGAATCCCGGGTTCGGACTTGGACTTTGGTCTAAGAGCCTTAGGAAATGATGATGATGTGCTAAATATGTTGAAGTACGTTTCTGGATGCAGAGTGTTTGAAATATACACTGAACAATGGAAAAACAGGGTGGGTACTTATTTGTCTAGTCCAAGGGGTACTAATGTTGTCATAAAAGAGATAGAAACCCCTACACCAGAGTTTAGTAGACTTAAGAAAAAGGTGCATGAAGGACCTCTTAACTCTTGCAAGAAGAGACTAATGCTTGAATGGAATGATATGGGGATTGGCAGTAGTGATCAAGTCCAAGACAATGGAAAGGAATTAGGTGATCAAGTCCAAGCTGATGCCAATGAATTAGGTGATCAAGTCCAGGACAATGCCAACGAATTAGGTGATCAAGTCCAAGTTTATGCCAATGGATTAGGTGATCAAGTCCTGGAAGATAAGAATGGATTAGGTGATCAAGTCCAGAAAGATAAGACCATTGCAGAAGAAGATCAACAACAACATAAGGGTATTTTGGATGATGATGATCACTTTAATGATTTGTTTGATAAACTTGAAAGCCAAGGAGGATGTTCAAAACATAATTGACAAAGCAGAAGGTCCCATCACTCCAAATGCAATACAAATGTTTGATATGATCAAGAAGGATGTTGTGGATTACAATGTCATATGGAATGGTGGATGCAGATACCAGGTTAGTGGTCCTTGGATGGACCAATGCATTGTAGATTTAAGTGCAAAAAGTTGTTCATGCAGGAAATGGGAGCTCACTGGAATACCATGCAAACATGTTGTTGCAGCAATATGGAATGGTAATATAAATGGAGAGCAGGTTGAAATCCTTGAGAACTGGGTTTATCAAACCTATTGGTTGGGTACATGGAAGCAAATGTATAGTCATAAGTTGGAACCTATCAATGGAAGGAAGCTGTGTGAGAAGTCTACATGCTCAACCATTTTGCTTCCACCCACCCATCACACTCAAGTTGGCAGGCCACATAAGAAAAGGAGGAAGTCTGTTAGAGAGGTGATTGAATCAGGAAAGAAGTTGAGAAGAGTTGGAAAGACAGTCACATGTGTCAAATGCAACAAACATGGGCATAACTCTAGGACATGCAAGGGACAAGCCCCATGATTTGGTTCTTAGATAGTTTAATGATTTAACAGTAACTTTTGGATATTAGTGATCATGGATGTTGTTTTTGAGATTTTGTCTTTTGGATAAGTTGAAACAAATGCTGGTCTATGCAAACACTATTGCAACAAACAGTTTGGTTGTTAATTGTTGAATGCAAAACACTATTGTATGTTTCACCATTTGGTTATTAATTGTTGAATGCAAAAAACTAGCTTATAGCATAAACACAACATGGTTGTTATGCAAACAATGTCTTATGCCAATTGTAAACACTATCTTATGCCCATTGTAACTTTCCTTTCCAATATTGTTTGTCAAATGCAACCATGGTATCTGAATCCATCCACAAAATACAACAAACAAAACAATAAGATTATAGTAAAAAATCTGAGCTCAAATTAACCAAAACAATACTTCATTAGACAAACAAAAGTTACATTACACCAATAGTAAACTTACAGGGTGAACAAAAAATAACTTACA
Organism: Arctium lappa; assembly: GCA_023525745.1. NCBI lineage: Eukaryota > Viridiplantae > Streptophyta > Magnoliopsida > Asterales > Asteraceae > Arctium > Arctium lappa. Next base: position 9,173,720 of record CM042056.1, on the reverse strand, counting down.
ACTATTCAAAACCTAAAAACACTATAAACCCAAACATTCTTCCTATTACAATAAATTAGGTAAATCGAAATAAAAAACCATTCCAATTGCCAACCATGTGAGACGCAACAATAGCTTCAGTTTGAAATTTTGTTCTTCAACCTTGTTCTTCGACTTTAACAAACCTGGAATAATCATCTTTGACCGATCACATAAAGTTGGGTCAAACCAATAAATGAAACCGCAGTTTATTGACTGTTATCATGTAAATGGGAGATCAATTAAGGCAAATCGAAGATATGTTTGACATAAATGAAGACAAATACGTATCTTTCTTGAACAACAGTAAAAACGTCTTCCTGGGTTTGATGAGGTCCAAGAAGTTCGAATGATTGCATCTGATCCACAACTGCATCTCTTCATTTGTGTTCTTGAAGGGAAGAAGAAAAATGTTATCGTTGCATACTTGGGGTCGTAGCAGGGAAAGAAGCAACGATGGGTTTTATGGGTTTAAGTGAGAGGGGAAATGTGGATGGACGAAATTACCCCTCTCATTTTAGGCGTGTATTAAGGCTAACGACAGAAGCATAGACGGCGTTAGAGGGAGGGACCCTCTACGTGCGCTAATTAATACCACAGGGACGCTCAGTGTAATATTTGCGTTTTAGGGACCATATCCAAAATATGGCCAAACCACAGGGACCAGGAATGTAATTTACTCTTATGTTTATGATACATTTGTTTGTTGTTGAAAAAGGAGTTTGCATGTTATATGTTTTACACCCTTTTGATTTTATTAGCATGTTTCGTGAGCATCAGACATGTTAGTTAGATGCACGAAAAAACATAATTAGGGCATTGTTTGGCACAAAAAAAAAAACTAGCTTTATGTTTGATAAATGTTTGGATGACCATAAATTAGCTTATTGAAAACTACTCATAATAGCGTTTTGAAAATCTAGCTTATCATCTAGTTTGCCAAAAATAGCGTAGGTATGTGTTATGGACTTACCAACTACTACTTCGATAAACAAGGTTTGCCTACTAGGATCATATAGATAAGGGATGGTATGTTAGAAAAATTGTCATATACTGAAAATAACCGTATTTATTCATCGAAGAATCTCAATAAAAACGATGTAGAATTGATGTTTTGAAATTATGTCACAACGATTAATTTTATAATATATTTTCATTTGACACACGTGTTAAAATTTACGTCAGATTGATTAATTGGGTCAACGTGGGTCCATTGTTGGGTCAACATTGTTGGCGATCTGCTATTGGGCCAGGCATTATGGGTTTATTTTGGAAGGTTTGGGCAAGTTTGGGGATTCAGATGAGATCCAGATCTAAATTATGACAATTGTATTTCTTTTTAAATAAATAATAAATTTTTATCACTTGTTTATCTTGAGAACTAGTGCATCATATATTATTGTAAATACATAAAATTATGATAACCTCGAAAACTAGTGCATCATATATTATTCATACATTTTTGTCTATCTGAGGTTAAGGATTTAAAATATTGATTAACATATATTTGTTTTATATGTATTTATTTCACAATATGAATTTTTTTTGTCAATTTGTGAAACAAATATTACATGTGAAAAATGTTTCACATTATGAACCGAATACATGATTTGTTCATTAATACATTAAATGTTGGAATAACGTGAAACAATATCTTAAGGTAAAAATTCTCAAGGTTATGAATTATCGTTTGATTACGCCTCATTCTAATATTAAAAATAATTTATAACAACTTAGGGGGGTGAAGTGGAAAATCTCATCTACCCAGGTTCAAATCCAGACATTGTCAAATCTCTTACGGCCATGAAGGTTCACATACGATAACTTCAGGCCATTCATGGTCCATCGGGGGATTAATTTGTGTGCTTCGGAAACCCATGGTTACCCAATTTTTTAATTAAAATTGCAATTATGCCCCTGAATTTATAGCAATGCATTGTTTTAAGTATTTAAATTTATGAAGTTAAGAAAATTTAGCCCCTAGAGTAGTAGACTTATTATTTTAGCCCCCTTCAAAAACGATTTTAACCTCGATTACAATTATTTAATAAATAAAAATATGTTGTATTAATTATTTTAATGGTTATGTAAAATTGAATAATGCGGTCTTTATGATGAAAATATATATATGTGAAAATTTGGGCACAATTTCCTGAATATAAATGAATCAAATTATCCCCAAAGAAATAAAATTACATGCACATTGACTAATTTTCCTTTTACTACAAAATTTTCTGAAAATTAAACAATAATGACCCAAAAAATTATATTCTAACATAACATAATGATAATTATTAATATAGTTATTCTATCCCTTTGATGAATTTGTTAAAAATGGTATCTATCTAAAAGAAAAGAAATAAAAGCATGCCCAAGAGACCCAAAACCATCGGCGGAGGACCGGCACCGGGAGGTGGTGACGATGAATCTGGCGGCGATGATGAATCCGATGGTGATGGCGATGGCGACGATGACGGTGATGGTGACCGTGACGATGATTGGGGTTCGTATGGTTTAATTTGAATATTGAATTTGCAAGGACCTTTAGATGGGTCCTTGTCAACTTCAGTGGCTAACCCTCCGAAATGACAACTGGCTTTCGATTGGTTAGCTACTTGAAAGAAAGAATTAAAAGCATAAGACATTTTGTCAACATTATCGAGGTCACTACAAGATCCGCCGTGAGAGACCGAGGTGCAGTCTGCACGGTCGCAAGCATACAAAGCGCTCTCGTTGAGTTTCTTCATGTCATTAGCGGTGTTCGGCTTCACAATGCACCACTTTTTTGGTTGATATTTGACGTCTTTCGCTCCCACGAGTGTCTTGTTCTCGCCTTTTCCGGCAAGGTCCATATGAAACTTCGGTTGACCCGCGTAATCGAAGATACCCCAGTGTCGCTCAAAGTCTCCGGGAATTACACTTTTTGCGTCCTCATCGAGGAGCCCAAAAAGGTACACTTCGATATGACCGGGGCATAAAGGAGTTCCTTTATTTTCCGCCAATCGTGGCAAAATCCCGTTATAAAATCTAGATGACAGGGAGTTGTTGGCCCACGGGTTGCCATCAGTGGGCCAGCCGATCTCCCCAACCACAATAGACATGTTCCCATGTCCGATCTGTTTCAAAGCCGATACACAAGTGTCGTAATTCGCGTCAAACACATTATTATACTCAATGTCGCCATCTTTGATGGTATAGTTGCCGTCAAAAAACGCATAATCGAACGGAAAACCACTGTCCGCTATGGCGAGGCTCAAAAACGGGTAGATATTGACGATAAACGGAGCGTTGTTCTTGTGTTGAAACTCCACTATGTCTTCAACCTCATCGGAAATATCGGGTCGGAAAATCCCGGCAGACGGAAACGGCTTCCACGCCGGGGACATGTAAACATCACCATTGAATGGAACCGACGCCTTGGTTTTATCTCCGAGCTTTGCATCATCAAGGGCCTTTTGAATATTTTGCAACGCCGGAAGCGTTGAATTCACATACCGGTCTTTATAATCCTTCAAGAATGGCTCGTTACCGATAGCCACACTCCTGCACAACGATAGATAATACGTTACCATATATTATTTGCGACCAAATGGTCATTGGCCCAATAGCCACCCAGATTATTAGTAAATCTCAGCTTTCTTGGAGGTCAAAGGTTCAAACCTCATCAGATGTGGAAAGTGTGTGAATTTTGTTGTATATAAATATTATATTCATCTGTGTACTGCATGAAATAAAACTGCTGTAAGAAGTGGTGTTGTACGTTATCTTGACTTTCTTGTCGACGTATTTGACAACGTTTTTCTTGACCCATTTCTCGGCGTTGCTCTTTTTGGTCATGGCTTCGAGCTCGCTATTTTTGACGGCTACCATGACCTCGATATCGGTGTCGGCCAACGCGTCTAAAACAATTCCATCGGCATCGAACAACTTGACCTTTTTAAGTCCGTTGTCTTTCAACATTCGAACCACCGTGTCCGGTGGCAGTTGGTGGTAAGACTTGGTGCCCCAATTCACACCCAACCCTTCAACATTTGGACCAAAAAGGGTGTACACAAGTGCACCTATAAACAAGAGTTTCACTGTATTCGAAAGTTTCGCCATTTCGTTTTTTTTCCGGCCGGCGGTGCCACCACGAGCACCGTGAGATTTAGATAGCGGCCAAACGATGTTAGTGAGATTGGTCAGCGGCGATTGGCGGTCGACGGTAAAATGTGGATGGTTGTAATAATGGTAACACTAGTCAAGACTCTTTATATAAGAAATTATACTCCCTTTTGTCACCAACACTTGCCCTTAAAAATTGGGACAAAGATCCAAAAATAATGCCTTCAGAAATAGTCCTACAAAACCCTTCTATTTTAGGAATAAGTTAACTTTAGAGGTGTTTATTTGGGATAAAAAGGTTTTGTCGCAAATTTTTATTTCTTGTTTTTTTATCAAATCACATATGAATATAAGTCTATCAATTTAAAAATGTGAATTTGAATTAAATAAATTATATATACACACATGATGTGTCTTATTCATCGAGGATGCATTTGATACAATGTAATAGACATGGCAAAACAGAATATTGATCAACATTGCACGTTTGACATGACTCTTGTGGAATAGACATGAATAAAATGGATTAGGCGTGTTCCATCCCCACCCCATGAAATAAGGTGGAAAAAATCTATATTTTACCAATATACTTTCAAAATAAAAACCCAATTCCCTAATATAACGTCAAATATGTCTTCCTCTTTACATTTTATCTATTCTTTACATTTTTTATTTGTTGTATTTTATCATCTTTAAACTTTCATTTTACCGTCCTCAAAATATTATTTTTTATACATTTTCTCTATTTTGGTTAATTTATATGATTTATTAAATATTAATGATAAAAACACAATATATAAAAGGTATAAAATAAATTTTGAATATTACATAAGCTTCATATTTTGGTGTCATTTTGATTATTTTGACAAATATTTTATAATGATATATTTTGTTATAAAATATATTTATTATTATAATATTTAATAGATTACAATCAAAATTAAATTGTATATTTCACCGGTCCTGTCTTGTCTAGTTCCGTCTTACCAAACGCTGAACAACTGTTATATTTGGGGTTCTAAAAATAAAGGTATAGATAGATAAGAAATTCTACTACTTATTGCTTTCAAGACGAGTGATCTCTCTATCCTTAAAGCAATTTCGCCCCCACCGATCGATAGAACATAGTGCTATGGGTTTGTGGCGAATTACTTCTCAAGATACAATGAAGCAACGTATGTAGAGCAATTATCAACACCACACTTTGTGGTGATAATCCGGTTGAACTATTGAGTTTCAAGGATTTCTAGAAACTAGAAATTTATGTTTCTATAGCAACACAAACTCTAGCAATCTGGTATATGAAAAAAAAAAGTTGTCCCATTTCGGTGTCTAGAGGATGATATATATAGAGGAAAAAATGAAAATGTGTAACCTTTCATGAAGAGGTGCAACCTTTCATGAAAAGGTGCAATGATTCAACCAACTAACGGAGTTAACGGAAAAATTAACGGACCGTTAATTATAAGGACAAAAAATTCACTCTTCCTAAGACTTAACACAAAATATTTTAGACTCTAACTTATTTTAAAATTTTCTCCAACAAACCCTGTAACACCCTGGATTTTCATTATATTTCTTCGTGGTATTCTTGTGTTAAGATGTTGTCGTTAGCTCCGTGTTTGGTTTGATGTTTGTAACATCCCGCCTACCTCGACAACAATATTGTCCGTTTTGCCCCTGGATTTAACCAACGTGTAGCGCACGGATTTGTTTCTGGCGACCTGGTGAGAAACTTCCCAGGGGGTCACCCATCCTGGGACTACTCCCACCCAAGCACGCTTAACCTCAGAGTTCCTAGAACCTGACGTGTTTGTGGCCCCAAAACGCGTTGTTGTTAGGAAGGCCAAGATATTACTTATAACACCCAACATCACTCCTGTCCACGCCCGATATGGGATATTACTTATAACACCTTAGGCATATCCCATATCGGCCGTGGACAGGAGTGATGTTGGGTGTTATAAGTAATATCTTGGCCTTCCTAACAACAACGCGTTTTGGGGCCACAAGCACGTCAGGTTCTAGGAACTCTGAGGTTAAGCGTGCTTGGGTGGGAGTAGTCCCAGGATGGGTGACCCCCTGGGAAGTTTCTCACCAGGTCGCCAGAAACAAATCCGTGCGCTACACGTTGGTTAAATCCAGGGGCAAAGCGGACAATATTGTTGTCGAGGTAGGCGGGATGTTACAGATGGTATCAGAGCCACTCCTGTGCCGTTCGGGATATGGGGCAAATCTCATCGAGGACGATGAGTCCCAAGGGGGGGTGTTTGTAACACCTTAGGCATATCCCATATCGGACGTGGACAGGAGTGATGCTGGGTGTTATAAGTAATATCTTGGCCTTCCTAACAACAACGCGTTTTGGGGCCACAAGCACGTCAGGTTCTGGGAACTCTGAGGTTAAGCGTGCTTGGGTGGGAGTAGTCCCAGGATGGGTGACCCCCTGGGAAGTTTCTCACCAGGTCGCCAGAAACAAATCCGTGCGCTACACGTTGGTTAAATCCAGGGGCAAAGCGGACAATATTGTTGTCGAGGTAGGCGGGATGTTACAACATCGTAGTACGGACCGAAGAGTTCGTGGCCATGATTCCATGTATTTAGCTCATAACTCGGATTTGTGTCTTACTCTGTGTTCCACTATATTCCTTGGTAAATCGGGTAATACCCGTCATCGAAAGATGTGTTTTGGACCGGTTGTCCCTTTATTATCAAAGAACTGTATTTTGCTTAACTAAACCTTTGAAAAGATTTACTTTGATTCATTTGAATTTATCTCTTGAGATTATGAACTGTATGTTCTCACTAGGCTTTAAGCCTAACATTTTTTCTCAAATGATGTGTATAACAGATTTCCCTTAGCGGTGGGTTGCCGGGGTTTTAGAGAGACGAGTTTTGAGTCTCGAGGCATTTTGAGATGACTAGTATTGTATCTGGGCATTTGTTAAGTCCCATTCTTTTGGTGAATTATGGATTGTCAACTGATGTAATCTTGATTTAGGTGTCTAGATTAGTTTTGTTGATGAACCCTATATCTGTACAGGTTTTTGTAAAGTCTTAAGGACTGATCCCCTTCTTGGGAGTTTATTATCAATACGAATGTCATGTTGCCAAGTTTTTCAGGTTTTAATTTACTCTGATTTTTAGGGTGTTACAAACCCCCACCATTTTCAAAATAGACTCGAATTTGAAAAGACTGACACGACATGACCTAACCAGATTTCGAAATCCTTGGGAGTGTTATGCATAAGTAAAGGTGGAGTCTTGCACCTTGCACCTTTACATAGTGAAAGTGCTCAAATCTAACTAGGGTAAGAATGGTTGAACCAAAGTCATTGAACCATCTTCCTTTATATGTTAGACGGAAACACCTCACGCATATCCTTCCTCTCATTCATTCAACCACTATAAGCCGACCCGTTAACTGGCCATGGGTCTATATCTTGATTTCTCATAATGTTCCAGAGCCAAGCCCTTTAGCTCATAGGAAGCGGCCTCACTTTCACATTCAGATAGGTGGACCTTGTCAAGAGTGTTCCCGTAACTTGAACACTCCTACACATATTGTGTTACAAGTCCATTAAGAACTAAATTCAACCTTTCTTCACATTACGGTTCCAAGTTCTGCTGACCTTTGGGATGGTTTTTTAAATATTGCAGAACTTTCAGTCACATTCAAATGATGTACTTTAACTTAATCTTGAGACTTGGTGAAATACCAAGTGTCAAGACAAAGTTCCATCATGGGTGACTATCGATAGGTGGGCTTGAGACCCATCCCTTTTGAAGTGCTTTAAATCAATTTTCTTGGTAATCCTTTTGTAAAAGGATCTGCTAAATTCTTACTTGATCGTAAGAAACTAATGGTGATCACCCCATCATTTATTAATTGATTTACTTGCCTATGTCTAAGTCCAATATGTCTGGACTTACCATTATACACTTGATTGTATGCCCTTGATAGTGTAGCCGCACTATCACAGTGTATAGAAATTGGTGGCATTGGCTTTGGCCATAAGGGTATGTTAATCAACAAGTCCCTTAACCATTCTGCTTCTTTACAACAAGAAGCTAAAGCAACAAATTCCGATGCCATGGTAGAATCTGTTATGCAACTTTGTTTCTTTGATCCCCAAGACACTGCACCTCCGCCAAGTGTGAAAATCCATCCACTTGTAGATGCATAGTCTTCTTGATCATTTATCCAACTTGCATCGGTGTATCCTTCCAATACTGAAGGATATCCACTATACTCCAAACCATAATCCATAATTTTCTTTAAATACTTGAGTACCCGATTTACAGCATCCCAATGTGCTTTTCCAGGCTTACTAGTAGGGGTGTTCATCGGTTGACATCCAATGGATGTGAGGGGAACAGAACCGATCCAATCATCCATTGGATGTTGGATTTTCCCAACCGAACCGATCTAATCATCCATTGGATGTTGGATTTTTCCAATCCAATGGATGATTAGATCGATTCGGTTCCATCCATTGGATGTTCTTATTGGATATCCATTGGATCAAATTGGATATTCTTATTGGATATCTATTGGATCGGATTGGATCCATCCGACATCCAATGGATGATCAAATCGGATCTATCCAACGTGTTAATTTAATGCAATGTTCTAATTAATTACTTTTAGTTTGTGTTAAAATAAAAATAAGTGAGACTAAAAATTCAAAAATCAAGACAAAACAAATTTAGATTTAAGCAAATTGCAAAAAAAATAATTGGATGATAGTTGGATGGAAAACTGGATGGTAATCGGATGGTTAATTGGATGGTTAATTGGATGGGTAATTGGATGTTGGTCGGTTCGGTTCGGTCGATTTTGGTCGGTTCTGGACTGCCATCCAAGAACCGACCGATCCAAATTGGATGTTGAGATTTTCAATCCGATCCGATCCAATTACAATTGGATATTCGATTATGGTCGGTCGGTTCTAATTGGATCGGTCGGTTCCTATTGGATCGGTTGAATTTCTGCACACCCCTACTTACTAGTATGTCTACTTAATCTTCCTACAGCATAGGCGATATCAGGTCTAGTACAAGTCATAGCATACATTAAACTACCAATAACTTTAGCATATTCATTTTGAGCTAATACCCTACCGATATTAGTCGTCAATCTAGAACCTACTTCGAACGAAGTGCTTACAAGAAAACAATCAAATTTATTAAAACGTTTTAATATCTTTTCAATATAGTGAGACTGGGATAGCATTAGTTTATTGTCATTTCTAAGAATCTTTATTCCTATAATAACATCAGATTCTCCCAGATCCTTCATATCAAAATTTTCAGATAAGCGTTTCTTAGTCAGTTGCACTTGTTCTAAGTCGGTTCCAAAAATCAACATATCATCCACGTACAAGCAGATGATAACCCCTCGGCCATTAATAAATCGACTGTAAACACATTTGTCAGATTCATTAATTCTGAAATCATTCGATAGAATGATTTGATCGAATTTTTGATGCCACTGTTTGGGAGCCTGTTTCAGGCCATACAAGGATTTAATAAGTTTACAAACTTTCTTTTCTTGTCCTTGAACTATGAAACCTTCTGGTTGTTCCATATATACTTCCTCTTCTAATTCACCGTTCAAGAATGCGGTTTTGACATTCATTTGGTGAATTACGAGTTTATAAATGGAAGCTAAGGCAATCAAAATTCTAATGGTTGATGTTCGTGCTACAGGGGCATATGTGTCAAAATAGTCTAGTCCTTCTTTCTGTGTAAAGCCCTTAGCTACTAATCGGGCTTTAAACTTTTCGATACTGCCATCAACTCTTAATTTTCTTTTGAAAATCCATTTATTCTTGATGGCCTTTGAACCAGGGGGTAGGTCGACTAAGATCCAAGTATTATTACCTTTGATGAAATCCATTTCATCGTTGATTGCTTCTTTCCAAAAAGATGCATCATGAGATTTCATAGATTCCGCATATGTACGTGGTTCTTCATCCAAGTTGAAAATTATTGGATATTCTTTCACTGAACCATGTCGATCACCTTCAACTAGGAACATTTCAAAGTCAGGCCCAAAGTTTCTTGCTCTTCTTTGACGTTTGCTTCTTCTAGGTTCAATCACTTGATGATTCGGGGAATCATCATCTTCCCTTTCATTGGCTATGGGAATCTTGGTAGACACGGTTTCCTTAGAAACTCATGTGCCTTTGGAATGCTTTTGAACCTTTGTTCGTCAAAATGAGCATCTCTAGATTCTATGATGGTGTTAATAGAAATGTGATCATTTGATTCAACCACCATGAATCTATAAGCTTTGCTATTTTGGGCATATCCCAAAAATATACATTCAATACCTTTGTCTCCTAACTTTCTCTTCTTGGATTCGGGAAGTCTCACAATTGCTCGACATCCCCAAATCCGAAGGTAATCTAGTTTAGGTGTCCGTTGATTCCATAACTCATAAGGGGTCTTTTGACTTCTCTTGCTTAGTACTCTATTGAGTATGTAGCAAGATGTAAGTAATGCTTCTCCCCAAAATCCAAAACTTAATCCGGAATATGACATCATGGAATTTACCATTTCCATCAAGGTACGGTTTTTTCTTTCTGCAATACCATTTTGTTGTGGTGTATACGGAGCCGTCACTTGGTGAATAATTCCCATAGATTCAAAATATCTAGGGTTATAATATTCACCACCCCTATCCGTTCTTAAACATTTAATTTTTGTGTCACATTTAAGTTCTACTTCATTTTTGTAGATCTTAAACTTTTCAAGGACTTCATCTTTTGAATGTAAAAGATATATATAGCAATATCGAGAGTAATCATCGATAAAAGTGGCAAAGTACTTTTTTGCCACCAAGAGAGGGTGTAGCATGTAAGTCACATATGTCACTATGCACTAAGTCTAAGATTTTATATGATCTCTGGACTTGAAGGAACGGTTGTCTAGTAATTTTAGTATGCATACAAGTAAGGCACTTATAATTTTTATCATCTAACTTTGGAATTAAATCACTTTTTGCCATATTTTTCAAACGTTTAAAGTGTACGTGACCTAATCGACCATGCCACAATAGTAAGGAAGAATCAAAGTAAGCAGAACTAGTAGTAGTATTATTAGCATCAATCATATGTACATCGGGAGCAACTGCATTATTTTCGTTGCTTATGTCAATCATATTTACATCATTCACACTATTATTCACAACATCATTTATGTTTAGTTTAAACATTCCTCCGGTGAGATAACCTTTGCCGACGAATCTTCCGCCTTTAGAGAATATAACCTTGTCAGATTCGAAGACAAGTTTGAAGCCATGTTTGTTGAGTATTGATTCGGAAACCAAGTTCTTTCGGACATCGGGAACATGGAGAACATCATTTAGGGTCAAAGTGTTCCCAGATGTGAATTCCAAAGTAACTTTCCCTTTTCCCTTGACTTGAGCGGTAGAGTGATTTCCCATGTAAAGTACGGAGTTAGAAACTTCGTATGTTTTGAACATGTCCATGTTGTTGCACACATGCCGGGTAGCCCCCGAATCCACCCACCAACATTCGTTTTCCTCAAGTGAGAATACTTCGGAAATCATAGCAACAAAGTTGTTGCTTTTGAAGTTTCCATCCTCAGTGTTGTCACTACCATTTCCCCTTCTTCTTTTGAGAAGTTGACAATTACGTTTGTAATGTCCGGGCTTGTTGCAATTGAAACAAACCACGTGCTTCATATTCCTTTTCTTTTTACCATTTTCCTCGTAGTGTTTCCTTTTCTTACCACCGGCTTTGGAAGTCTCTCCCTTTTCCTCGACCACATGAACTTTGGAAGCATCGTCATTGGATTTATTTTCCAATCGATATTGTTCTTCAATGAGAAGATGTTTTCCAAGTTCTTTTAAGGACATATCGTCCTTACGATGTTTAAGATTTTTCTTAACATCTTTCCAAGAGGGAGGGAGTTTGTCGATGATCGATGTCACTTGGATCGATTCATCCATTTTTATGTCGTGTTGTGTGAACATACTAAGAATGTGCTCAATTTCATACATTTGATCCATAATAGGACGTGAATCTATCATTTTGTAAGAATTAAATTTGGAAACGATAAATTTCTTACTTGTTGCGTCTTCCGTGAAGTACTTTTGTTCGAGAGCGTTCCAAAGTTCCTTCGCCATTTCGATGTTTTGATAAACATCGAATAGAGGGTCAAACATAGCGTTGAGGATGTGACCGCAACATATGAAATCGTCGTTCTCAAACTTGAGCCTTTCTCGTGCCGAAGCAAGTGTCTCGTCATCGTGTTGTTCCGGGTATGGTTTGGTGAGGACGTAGGAGACGTTTAGAGTGGCCAACAAGAATTGCATTTTCTTTTGCCCCCGTTTGAAGCCTCCACCGTCAAATCGTTCCAACTTGACGATGTCACAAGACATTTGTTGAAGATTCTTGGTTGCCATCTTTCTTCGGAAATTGCTTTAAGATTGTTATATTTGGGGTTCTAAAAATAAAGGTATAGATAGATAAGAAATTCTACTACTTATTGCTTTCAAGGCGAGTGATCTCTATATCCTTAAAGCAATTTCGCCCCCACCGTTCGATAGAACATAGTGCTATGAGTTTGTGGCGAATTACTTCTCAAGATACAATGAAGCAACGTATGTAGAGCAATTATAAACACCGCACTTTGTGGTGATAATCCAGTTGAACTATTGAGTTTCAAGGATTTCTAGAAACTAGAAATTTATGTTTCTATAGCAACACAAACTCTAGCAATCTGGTATATGAAAAAAAAGTTGTTCCATTTCGGTGTCTAGAGGATGATATATATAGAGAAAAAAAAATGAAAAGGTGTAACCTTTCATGAAGAGGTGCAATGATTCAACTTCCCTCCAAAAATAACCGAATTAACTAACTAACGGAGTTAACGGAAAAATTAACGGACCGTTAATTATAAGGACAAAAAATTCACTCTTCCTAAGACTTAACACAAAATATTTTAGACTCTAACTTATTTTAAAATTTTCTCCAACAACAACTGCCATCTTCTGTTATGTCATATCATGTCTGGGCATCAAACGTATCGTGATAAAACATGTATGAGATGTGGGATTTTAAAACAACAAATTTAGGACCATATACAAGTCATGAACAACCTTTTCTCCCAACGAGTTTAAACCCCAAGGGGGTGTTTGGTTAATGGATTTTGAAGAAATTTGAAGGAATTAGAATGGATAATTCCTTTGACCAAACTCCAATTCCTTTGTTTGGTTCACATATTGATCATGATGAAATCCTTTGAATTCCATTTTTTTAGCAGCAAGAATAAATTTATTACACAATTACAAGGTCCGAAGACACTTACAACAAGGGTCGGCAAAAATGTCGAACGAAACCCACCACAGTCCGAACCGAAAAAACAAAGACACACAAAAGATTACCACCCCCATCGACTACCACACCACCAAAGAAATATAACAAAATAAAAGTGAAAAAGAACGGGCAGCTTGCAAGGAGCAAACCCCCAAAACAGAACCCATAACCAAGTTATCCCCCCCCCCCCCCCCCCCGACTTAGCCCAATTTTACCCCAACAGCCATCAATGCAAACTTCAGCCTTCTACCACTAATCTTCAGCTACATTGGACGATTCCCTTAGCCGTCTTTTTCCAACTTTGAATTCCATTGAATTCCACTAATTAAGGAGTTCATCATTTCTTGCCTAAAGTGAAAGAATTGAATTCAATCAAATTCCTACCAATCAAACGCGTGGTCAATTTCTATCAAATTTTATTATAATTTCTTCAAAGTCAAATTGGATATCAATTTCATCAAAATTCATTCTTAGAACCTAACACCCCTTGATTCTTTATGAGGCGAAAAGTTGACCGCACCCAAAAAAGTAGTTTCCCTATAAAAAAATATAAAATATGTAAAAGAAAGAAAGTATTAACATGAAATGTTTGGAGGAATTTGACAACCGAATTAAACCATAACTTAACAAATAAATTCAAAAGGTTTCCAACCGCAAAATTTATATATGTGAAATATCAAACCACAAGTTGCAAAAAGAAGATCAAAGAATCTAAAATATAACAAAAGTTATGATAGGATCATTTTACCAGCAAAATAGTAACACCGATTACTGTCGAATATAAAAATACATCACCAAATCTATATGAAAATTGTTAAATATAATATTTAATTGATTATAAAAATACGAACGGACTAGACAAAAATGTCAGAATTTCTATCACTATCAACATCCATCCAGTAATTTTAACCAGCCCCGTTAAAGATAGTTGCTTAAACTTGCTTCTTTAACGGGCCAAGCGAGCCAAGTTTAACTGATCGCTTTTGTCCATTAATAACTATAACTCAAACCATCAAATACAACGAAAAGAGCCAAAATGTGTGTAAAACAATCACATTGCATAAGAAGTTTCGATAAATAAATGTATCGTCAATTCGTAAATCACCAATGCTATCTCTCAAAATGACAATAACTTACGTTATCTACACGAAAAATCAAACCTACAACAACAAGAACACGAGAACGAGTGAGTATACGAAAAGATAAACCGATGAACGAGAAGCCGATGAGTACGTCCCGACTATCTGGATGTTAAACGCACAGGTCTCGGTCGAGATATTTAATGTTGTCACCGTCGCCAAACCTTGAAAATTACACGCCATTTCGTCTTGATTTTGCACCTGGAAATACGCATTAAATGCATACGAAGCATTCGCATTTGCATCCAACCCGTTACACGACGAACCGTACCCGAGAGGCGTACAATCCGCAAACGTACAAGCGTAATTAATATTCTCCCCGAGTTTGCTCAAATCTTTTGCATCCGGGTTGAATTGGCACCACCGTTTCTCTTGGTAACGCACGTTTCGGGCCGGTACCAAAAACGCGTTTTGTCCTCGACCCGATATATCCATTGCAAACTTCGGTTGCCCATCGTATCGGAATATTCCCCAATGTCGTTCAAAGCTACCGGGGGCAATACTCTTGGCATCCTCATCAATAAGCCCAAAAAGATAAACTTCTATCGCACCGGGCCGCAGTGGGGTTCCTTTGTTGGAGGTAAGTCGAGGTAAAAGCCCGTTGTAGAATCGATAAGCCATGTTAATGTTGGCGTTTTTATCCCCATCGGTGGGCCACCCGACCTCTCCGACGATGATCGGCATGTCCCCGTGGCCTGCCGCCTTCAAAGACGAGACTAAGGTGTCGTAATTGGCGTCAAACACGTTTGTGTACTGAATCCCATTATCGACGATCGGTTGGCTTACACCGTCAAAGAATGCGTAATCGACCGGGAAATCGTCGTTGCCGTAGAGACTCAGGAACGGGTATATATTGACCGTAAAGGGTGCGTTGTTCTGGGCAAGGAAATTTACGAGTTGGGTCATTTGGTCGTTGATGTCGGCGCGGAACCTTCCGGATGAAGGGACCGGATTGTCGATCGGAGAACCGTAAACGTCGGCATTCGAGGGTACGGTAGCCTTGATGACGTCACCAACCCCCGCTTCGTTCAGGGCGTTTTGGATATTTTGGAGTGCCGGGAACGTTGTTTTCATAAACGAGCCGTTGTATGCTTTCAAGAACGGCTCGTTGCCAACGGCAACATATCTGTTACAAAAAAGAAAAGATCAGAACCGCAGAACTACTTAAACCTTCAACCCTAAACCCTAAATCGATCGGAATGTAATTAAACAGTATGAATTTAAGCATTTTAGAATGAGAGAGAGGTTAAGGGGAAACCTCAAAAAAAAATGAAAAACTGAAGAACACTCTATTCAGGTCCCTTTATGCACATGTTACAACTTATTTGTATGCACATATGAATAACGTCCAGATCAAAGGCTAACGGCTGTCAACGTGTTCCTCAGTTAGTTTTTTTTTTTTTTCGATTTTCTCATGAACGAGTCCCTATTCAGGACCCTTTAAAATGATTACAAAAGGAGGTTTCATAAAATTAGAATTTTTAATTTGTAGAAAATAATGTTTTAATTCAAAATTATTAAAATAATAAAGAAAAGGTAGGAGCTGATGAGATCCATATATTTTGGGGAGTTGCTTAAAGCAACAATAAACACATACATATGCTTCACATAAAATATCCCAAGGCCAGGATGAAACGTACAACATGCAATGCACAGAGTACAAGTACTAAAAACATGCTTTTCACCTACTTCAATAAACACGCGTCCAAAAAAAAATTAAAAAATTGATTTTGGAAAATAAAATAAACGAAGAAAGAGAGAAAATAACTTTTACATTATTAAATATATTTTAATAATATAACAATATCAGAATTTTCAAAAATGAAAAACGATTACTTCTTTTCGTCCAAAAATTCTTAATAAAAAAAACATGCGGTTTAAAAAAATATAATTATACATCTATACTATATTATAAAAGAGACATAAAAAACTCTTAATTACAACATTTTAAGCACAAAATACAACTAATTAAAGCCAATTACTTAATTTACAAATTCATAATGCCTTGGTACAACTTATCCAAACACAGTATCTCACATCATCTATTTATGGAATGGATACTCATTTATTAATATAAATATTTGTTTTTTTATATTTAATGGACGATTTAATCAATATTATCTACTATTATCAATATTTATTTTTTATATTTATTGGACGATTTGATCAATATTACTATTATCAATATTTATTTTTTATTTTTTTATTTGTTCTTAATATATCTATACTATATTAGTTATAATCTCATAATTAATATATCTATACTATATTATAAAAAAAAAACATAATTAAACTAAACTAAAATATATTTTTGTTTTAAATCTAGGTTTCTCAAAATCGTAAAATAAAATCAAAAAAGACTAACAAAAAGTATGAATAATGATCGAGGGTTCGATTTCTAGATTTCAGAAACCCGTTGCATTGCGAGGGTACATTTCTAATTATTAATAAATTAAATAACAATTTTACTCTTAATAATAAACACATAATTAATTTTCATCATCTTATAATTAAAAATAAAATGAAAAAACTATGCAGTTAAAGTGCACATTTATTTATTTTGAACTTAACGTCTTATTTGCTAAAAGGAACAGTCTAAAAAAACCAAATTAATTTATCAATTTTAAATGATTTAATCTCTAAATTTATTAAAATAAATAAATCAGAGAACTTTATCTGTTTTAAAAATGTACAGCTACCTAAAGCACCAATCTCTTCACAAACACTTGGCCATAAAACTCTCCACATATATGTTGAGCTTTTTCTAGAACAAAAATGATAGAGACCCTACTTCTGATGTACAACTACCAAAGCTTATTCATTGAGCATGATTATTTAATATTGATTTAATTATATAAAAAATGACTTGTCAAGTAAATTATTAGAGCATTGTTTAGTAGTAAGTTATTAGAGCTGATTTATGCAGAAAACAAAGTTCTTTCAAACATGTTCTTTTCATTTGAAAATTACCTCTTTCTATCTATGAAAAAAAAAACCTCCCCATCAAAAATAATCACAATATATATAGTCAATTTTCATTTATACAGAACTTAATGAAAAATCAATTAGATATTTGGTACAACAAGAAGCTAAGTCAAACATTTTTTTAAATTATTTTAAATAAGCAATCCCATCAAAAAAACGTAATAAGTAACAACTTATTAACTTATTAACCACTTGGGTTGTGGCGCACTGGTAAAACCTTTGGGGGATGTAGTGGAAGATCTCATCTATCCAGGGTTCAAATCCAGGCGCTGCCAAAGCTTTTGTGGCCATGGAGATTCACCTACGATGACTCCAGGTCATTCGTAGTCGCCCGGGTATTAGTCGGTGCGTTTAAGTTGACCCATAAACCCACATAAACTGATAAGCACCTTGTAAAAAAAAGATAAATTATTTTAAATAAGCAATCCCATTAAAGATAAAACCCCTAACAAACAAGTCCTAATTTTTTGATTAAACAAAATATCATATTTTTATGGTACAACTTCCTAAAGCACAAATTCCCAAAATCCCAAATTTCCCACATTCAAAGCAAATAGTACAACAAATAAAGCACAACGTACAACCCCCAAAATATTCCACCTCGCAAGAACCCAATTCCAACCTTCAACAAAACAAAAAGCGAATCCAAAACACACACAAAAAAAAATCAAAACCAAATCAAATCAAATCAAACTTACTTGATCTTAACACCGCCATTGAAATTAAACCTCGTAACATTCCGCTGCACGAATTTCTTAGCCCGACCATAATCATTCATGGCGAGCAACTGATCATTCGGAATCGCAATCATAACTTCGATGCCGGAACCGGCGAGTGCACTCATCGTCGATTGTTCGGCGTCAAACAATTTCACTTTATTAATCCCGTTATCTTTCAACATCTGAACCACCGTTTTCGGATCCATCTTATGCGTCGCCATCGTCCCCCAATTCACACCAATCCCTTCAACTTCTGACCATATAAAAAACAGGCCCCCCAACAATACCCAAACGACAGTTTCGACCCCTGACATTATTTGATTTAGGAAAACAGGGGGGAATCTCGATTGAATACGAATCAGATCTTGTGGGTGTTGTTTATTTCAACGGAAAAATTAGGGGTTTTACACCAGGGGTGAAATTGAAGATGAGAAGTGGGGATTAGAGTGGTTGAATTGAAGATTTTAAGCTGAAAAAATGGCGGTTGAGAAGAGAGACAAAGAGGGATTGAAAATCGGCGATATTTTCTGGGGATTTCTTCAAGGAGAAAAAGGGGAGATCGTGGAGATGTGTGTGTGTGTGTGTATCGAATGTGTAAAAGTCGGCAAATCTTGCGAAAAAGCCGGTGGGTGGGTGTGTGAAGAAGATGAAGGAGAAGTGATTCTCGACGAGAAGTGGAGAGAGGAAAGTGGTGAAGGTTTTAAAAAGGTGAAGAAGTTGAAAGTTGAAAATGAAAAAAAGAACGTTATTTGGTTTTGTTTTATTATAGGAGTAAACTACAAATTTGGTCCCTATGGTTTGTAAAATGACACTTTTCATATTTACAGTTTCGAAATACATGATGACCATCGTATAACGCCCTGATTTGATCACTATGTTTAATGGTCCGTTAAAAAATTCCATTAAGTGAGTGGTATTGTCGTCATTTTATCAACTTTTTTACTTAGGGTCAAAATTGATTTTATGATTTTGCTTCTTCTAATTTTTGATTGTAGAGGACAAAAAAAACTATTGAAAAATGCAAAAAATCCCGTCATTTAGTGAATTTTTAAACGATTGATACAAGGAGGACCAAATCTGTACATTTACGAACTATGATGGTCATTTTGTAATTCGAAAGCTATAGGGACGATAAGTGTTATTTTTGATAAACTATAGGGACCAAATTTGTAGGTTACTTTTATTATATTGAAAAAATGGAGATATTTTTATGTGTATTTAATTTATTTTATTAAAGTTTTTAAGAGGGTGTTTTGAGTTTGAAATTTATTTGTTTGATAAAGTAATTAATTTAGGTTTATATTTTATAATTGATTTGTTTTTCCTTTTTAATATGTGACTGGTGTTTGATTTTGTTTTATGATTATTTTAATTATATTTTAAAATTTTGAGAAAGCATTTAAATTCCTTTTTCACCAATCGAAAAACGTTTTCAAGGTTTCTTTCATTGGGTAAATCCTTTTCAATTCAAATTTAAATGATTATAAGATATTCATTAATCAAATAATATGTTGCATTTATTTGTATACCAATAAATATGTAATATATCATTATATTGTTACCGATACTTTAAAAAAACAAGGTATGATAAAACAGTATCGGTGTTGAACTTGGTAGACGAGTGGTTTCGATAGACATACAGTAAAATTTTTTTTGGCAAGTAGACGTTTGGATAAGCGTTCAATTACATTTTACCGGTTGTACATATTATATAAAACACGTGGTCAAATAATACAGTTTTTTCTAAAGAAATAAACCTCATCAAATGTCTATAAACATGATAGTTTGATGATCAAAATGTGTTTATGCTTTCAAACCTATTTAAGCTAACGTACAAAATTCACAAGTCGAAAAATATTTTGAAGTTGTCCTTTTATATCTCACCGAACTTAGAGATTAGGAGTGTTGGTACGTGTTACATCTTAGTTGAAAGTAGTACACGTATCCCAATCACGAGGACATCATTGTCCAAGAGGTGATACAGTCGACATGATTATTTCAGATGTCCATAGAACTAAAATTCTTGATACTTGTTTATTTGACTTGAAATCTTTTTAGAATCAACATTTATGATTTATGAGGGACAAGAACCTAAAATTAATGCTCTCACCTTACTTCTGTAGACCAATGTTATAATAAGAAAAAATTGCATAATTTTTCACGTTTAATTTTTCAAAGGAAAAAACATTGACATTGATGTGAGTACATAGGGCTATAAAAAACGTTTAAATCAATATCCCTGTAGTCCCTTTCGTTTAGGAATCTAATAAATCGTACAAACTTAGAAACCATTTTTCATGTTTGTTTCACATATGAAACAACACTTGTGAAAGATGCACCGTTTATACAATTTTGTTTCACATGAAATATTCATGATTATTTTTTTTTCCACAACTCCCATGTGTTGTTTCATATGTGAAACGTTCAGCACTCTCTTTTTCCATTAAAAAAAATAGTCATGATCATTTCATATATGAAACAACACTATATAACATTGTATTCTAACTTGTGTTTTTGTATATGAAAAAAAACACATGGAAACAATTTTGTAAGTTCGTATGATTACATGTCTATCACGGTAATCCATATGCTCAAGATCTAAATGACATGTAATACTCGAGAGAAAAAATAGGTAATCAAATGCTTTTATTACATTTTTAAATTTGACATTGTATTTAATTTTGCCAATTAGTTAAGAGTTGTACTTTACATATAAGGGGTTGTTTGCTTGGTTTTTTCATTTAATGTTACATAGTTAAAACAATATGTGTTGATTAATCGACTTATATATATTAATAAGGTTTTTGTTTGAGAGAGATTTTTCATAGATAGAATTAGCGTATTTTTTTATTTTGGACAGACAGATTTCAAGAAAACTTGACTTTTTGTATAAAGCTCTCATATACAAGTCTAATGAATAAACCACTTTTCATATCATTAAATCACTACTAAACAATCTTTTATAACTGAATGAGAAAGTTGTAAATCCCTATAAGGGGCTGTTTGGCAGTTGCTGAATGATTTAGTGCAGAATGATTAAGAGGTTTTTATGATATTGTGTAAAATGAAATATGGTTGTTTGCTAATTGTTCATAATGAAATCAGGGCTCTTAATGGTTAAGGGAGGGTCAGGATACTAAATCATTAAGAGGCAGCCTTTTTTTTTGTCAAACAAGACTTACCTCTTAACGATTCAGATGTTGCTTCTTAATAGAACCATTAAGAGGTAAACAAACATCCTCTAAGTTTATTAAGCTACTAACAAATATTTTCCAAAATCTTAAATGCTCGTTTTAGAAGTAAATTAGTAGTCCAAATATATAAAAGTGAAAACGTGCCAATACGATATACTTATTGCGTTAAAAACTAAATTTCCTAAAAATGTCATTAAATGGTTTATTTGGGTCTTATTTGGTGACGTTATGTTTTTCGGTTGCATTCTTTTTGCAATAAAAATAGAAATGTGAATTTAATTTTTACACTAAAATTTAGATATGTTTGACAATTGTTTCTTTCAACAAAATACAATAGAGCTTTATTTTAAATTATGTAAGTAAAACATTAAAATAACAAAATCAGATTTATAAGTTATATTTATCGATTCTGTAAATCGAATTTCGTTTTTTCAAAACATAAATGTTTGCCAACATTATTTTTTACTCGTTTTTACAAATAAAAAAAAGAAGCTAAACATAGTAAATACTAACTTAGTTTCATAAATTTTATATTGGTAAGATTGTATTTTTATTTTTCAATATTAAAATATCATAGTTTCAAATTAATTTTTATTAGGACATCGTATTTTGAAAAAGATACATAGTAATGAGTAAAACTGTTACATTTTAAACCGATAATGTAATAACCAAGACCATATATTATTAAGAATGGGCGTTTAGTGGAAATTTTTGTGGAAGTCTGGAGTTCAAGGACTAAGTTGCAAATAATAGAAAAATAGGTTAAAACCCTAAAACCATTCTTCCTTGATCATTTTGGTATACTGTGGAGGCTAAGGAGAGCATCACGTTTGTGGGAGTGCAAATTGGAGGAAGAAATCAAGAAAAGTGGTTTCATAGAAGAGGTTTCTCATCAAATCCCCATCAAGGTAATCATCTTAGCTTTTTGTTGTATGGAGTATTGGTGAGTTTTTTGTTGTTGCGTTATGATGGTGAGAAAGAAAGGTGACCAAGTTGATTTCAATGAGTTTGGGTAATACATTTGAGAAGTTTTGTTGTTGTTATTTGATTAAGGGGTGTTTAGACAATTACCTAACCAAGTTGGGGTCTTAAAATCGAGCAAATCCCTCGATTTAGGGGTTTAGTCCGTAGCAGTATGTGAAATCCCGGGAATCGCCTATCTATTAGGCTGAAACCCGAGTGAAAGGGGGAAAACCCGGGAGGACAAGTACTCGGGAGACGGGGAGGCCGGACCCGGGAGCCGAACTCGGGGAGACCGGGAGAGGCATGACCCGGTAGTCGGGAGCCGAACCCAGGGAGGCCAGGCAAGGCGAGAAACCCGGGAATGACCCAGGGAGGCAGGGGAGACCCATTCGGGAAATGTCCCAAGGGAATCTAGACGTTTAATCCCCGGGACTCAGTCCAGACTCTGTTGAGTCACATGTCGGGTTGTCCGTTTATGTCGAGTTCCTTTTAGAGTGTTGTCTATCGACTGAGAATTTATCACCTTTGAATTTTATATCATATGTATTCGGTTTAAGAATCGGGAGCACTAGTGTAAGAAAGTAAACAAGGACAACAGGTGGGTCTTTCTATCTAAAAAAATGTTATTGATGTTTATGTTATATCGCATGAGAAGTTTATTAAAACACATGTTTTATCTTATTGTGACAGATGTATTATATGTATGCATACATTGTTAGTGGCAAATTATGGCCTAAGTCGGGGGGGGGGGGGTATCCCGCCTGTGCTCATACCGGGGGGGTCCCGTTTATGTCATTGGGGGGGTGTCCCAGATAAAGGCAGTATGGATCAAACACGTTGTCACATATGTGTGACTTCAGTGTGTGCCCGTGCCACCAGCATGTTATTGTATGTGTGAAGTGTGAAGACCGGCAAAGCTGAAATTTGTTTATAAATGCCTATATATCTTTATATGTTGTTGTACAATGGATACCCATTGTTAGAGGGAACTCACTTGATCTTTCAGTATAACCCTCGCTTTTCAAAAACTAAAAACCATTTCAGGAAGGCTTGAGGTAGAAGGCTCAGGTAAGGGAAAGAATAATCTTTGAGCTGGGAGTCCGTGGATTAGAAGAAAGATACCCTAGCTTACCAGTCTTAGTTTGTTTTTCTTACTTATCATTCTCAGTTGTGTAATAGGTTGTTTCTGCAAACCTTGGATATTTGAGTTGTTGTTTTGGAGTCGTTTTGGCGAATTCATTATATTATGTCGTTTACGCTTTAAATTTTGAGTTGGATTGTTACAGTTGGCATAATAGTCATAGTTCAAGGGATTTAGGTGACCGGATGGGCCTAGATTTAAACAGTGGATGTAGGAACACAACTGAGATATAAGAAGGCCTTAGGGAGACCTCAACAGGAACATGATTAATAGGATAATGAGGACTGTCATGTAAGGTACATTTGAAATTACACCTGGCAGTGTAATTGCGAATTTACAGGTACATGTTTGTTGGTGATTTTAGTGTCACCGACCATTTCAGTGTAATTGGATTTAACACGAGTGCTAATGGGTTTCAAACTGTGATTTAATACAAGTTAGATTGTGTGGAGTGCACGTTTGGGGTTAGAACAAGGTGAGATATCATTTCGCGAATATACCTCAAAGTTTATGGAAAATGGTCGTTTTACCGAGATTTACGTACCAAATGAAGAACGACGCGTAGAGAGATAAATAATTTAATATTAATGAGGGTTATAATTGAAAAAGGTGAAAAGAACTCCCAATAAGCTACTCCAAATAGCTTATGTTCATCCAAACGTGTACTCAAAATTAAGCTACCTTATTTTTGCCAAAAAATGTCTTAATAGTTAATTTTGGAGATATAATATTCTTCGAATGGATCTCAAGACGATCTCATGTGTAGTCTCTGAAATTGGGGACTACGAGGCCGCAACACCTCACTCTCATCTCGTAAATTCCCATTATGATACATTTTTCTATGTCGAGTTCACTTCAACTTCTGGTATCTTTGTTTTATAACATTTCATTTACTTCTGCTTTATTTTTACTTTGTTTGACCTATGTACCTCGTAGTGGCATAATCAGTATCACTTCTAACTTTTTTGCTTAATAAATTTTGGCTGCCTTTTAAAAGCACATAAAAACCTAAAATAATCAAATTGTCCGTGACCGGTTCTTAATTTTGCAATTTTTGAATACAATAATAGGAACATAAGGAAATTATTGTTGAATGCCAATAAATAGATTCCAAAATAAGTGATAACATCATGTCATATTGTGCAAAGTGTTGGTCTATATTTAGATGGTGCATGTTAGTTGTGATGTATTTAGGACAAAATACAAAAGTCATGATAGTCGAATTTAGGTATAATTTAGGTACAAAATGTGCATCATCATCTAAATATTTATGATGAGTGGTTTCATTTTTTTAGTTTTAATTGTTTGTCACTCTAAAAAACACTTAAATCTTTTGAAAGTTAAGTTTTTAGCACATTCATATAGTAAAAAATAAAAGTAATATTGCATCTTGATTATTAAATTTTCAAGATTTACAGAATAATAATGCACCTTAAAAATTAAAATTATGATTTTTGTTTTAGTGTATATTTCTGACATGATAAAACATAAAATTATTTATTTAACTTTTATTTATTATTTTTTTTACACGGCAACTTGGGCTATGCCCACACACACACGTACTCGCGGTATCCGTGCATCCAATTGGGCAGTACCGACTAATTCGCGGTGACCCGGCCCAGCCCAAATCGACTGGAACCGCCCAGGTACGACTAAGTCCGGTCAAGACCGAACCCGCATACCCATAGACTGGTATGCCCGTAACCCGAAGGCCGACCCAAGGTCTGGGTATCGCCGAAGTGCATCCCCCAGGATTCGAACCCTGGTAGATAGGCATACCATGCACTATCCTTCAGGGCCTTACCACTAGGCTAACACCTCTTTGATTAACAAGAATAACAAATATGGTTTTGTTCATTTATGGAAAAAGACAAATCAATGTTATGTTTACATTATAAAAACTAGAGTAAATTACACCAGGGGTTCCTATGGTTTACTCAAAATCTGGATATGGTCCCTATTTTGAAATAATCACATCAGGGATCCTTATGGTTTGCATTTTGTTTCACTTTGGGTCATGTGGTTTGAATTTTGTTGCACTATGGGTCCCTATGGTTTGTTGAAAATTGCATTATGGGTCTCGCATTTTGTTGCACTCTAGGTCCCCCAGGGACTCATGGTGAAACGAAATGCAAACCACAGGGATCCCTGATGTAATTATTTCAAAATAGGGTCCATATCCAGATTTTGAGTAAACCACAGGAACCCCTGGTGTAATTTACTCTTAAAACTATATAGTTATTTTGAAAAATTTCTTAATAATTTGTGATGTTTAAGGCATGGTTTGTCAAAAATAAGTTAGATTATAAGAGCATCTCTAATAACTATGCTAAAATAGAAAAAAGTAATATTTTAGTAATTTTGTTTAGGGATGGGAATGAGACCCGCCCCATTGGGGAACCCGGTGTACCCGCCCCGGCGGGGACGGGGATTCCCCGCAAAATCGGGGATTGGGGATGGGGCCGGGGATCCCCGAAAGTTAAAAACCGGGGATGGGGATGGGGACGGGGATGGGTAACGTGATCCCCGCCCCGCCCCGTCCCCGCATATTAAATATATTATATAATTATCACTAAATATTATGTATATTTATTTGTAAATATATTGTATGTCTATTTCTAAATATATTATTTATAAAGATTTAGATATAACTTTCATATTTAGAATGGTATTTTGATATTTTGTGTTACATTTTTTTTACTTGTGTTACTTTTTAGATAAAAAAATGGGGAGTCGAAAGCGTTTGATCAAATAATTACGTATGACGTTGTGACTTTGTTCACATCAATATTTGGTAGTACGTAGCAACATATTTTGGAAATATGTGAGATTTAGGCATCGACCATTATCGATAGAGTATATATAGAGCTCAATACCTTTCATTTAAAATATATCAAATAAGGGGGAAAAATCCCCGATTACCCGTTGGGGATCCCCGTTCCCCGGTGGGGACGGGGATGGGGATGTGTTTATATTCCCCAGCGGGGACGGGAACGGGGACGGGGATTGGAGTCCCCGCCCCATTACCATCCCTAATTTTGTTGCTCCAACAGTTATGCTAAAATAGAAAAAAGAAAAGAGGGAAGATAAAAATCTCCAAATTTGGAGAAATCTCTAAAACTCTATTTCTAAGAGAGAGAAATAATATTTAATTCTTTCCATCAATAGAAAAAATTGAAGTTGTGTGTTTAGGAGAGAAAAATAATATTATATTAAATGTATTGAATATTTTAATAAAATAATTGATGATAAAATTGCTACAATAGAGTAGTTGTTGAAGTTAGATGTAATTTTTTTAGAGATTTTAACTTTTTATACTCTATTTTAGGAAAAATATAGCATAGCTGTTGGAGATGCTCTAAGCTAGCTTATTTTCTGGATACATGTTTTGATGACCATAAACTAGTTTTTTGATAATTCAGTTGGAGTAACTTATGAGGAACTTTTTGTGAACTGATATTAATTTTTAATTATTTAGAATTATTGATAATTATATCAATTTTTTAAATATTGACTAGAAGTTTACTCGCGCAATGCAACGAAATACATCACGATTTTAATGTTTCATTTTATTTTTTTTGTCGATTTACAGTACGATTTTGGATAATTTTTAGAAAGTGATAATGTTTTTTTTATAAATTTGTTTAATTTAGACTTAATAATATAATGTTTTTTATATAAAAAGAATTAAGTATTTTGTTATAATTCAATGATTATCTTATATATTTTAATGACATCTAGATAAATAACCAATTACATATTTAATAATATAATTAAAATAAAATTATAGTAATATAATATATTAATTAATAGTGATAAATGGAAAAGTCTGCATAAAATGAAGGTCTTGCACATACCAAATTGGTGGGTGTTAGAAGTCTGCAGTAGTAATATGTATTTCATGCTTTGATACTTGTAAATTAAGATATTTTTAAAATATTGCATAAAATGATGGTACCTTGTACATAATAATTTATATTTAAGAGTTTTTTATCTGTGTTTTATAATACTAGAAGTGTACTCGCGCAATGCAGCTAGATAAATCACGATTTTAATGTTTCATTTTGTTTTATGTTTTTTGTCGATTTACATTACGATTTTGGATGGTTGTGAGAGAGTGATAATGATTTTTTATATAAATTTGTTTAATTTAGACTTAATAATATAATGTAATTTATTTTATAAAATATTATGTAAGATTTTTTAATTATATTTTAGATTTTTTATATCTAAAATATGCTGAGGGTTATTTTAGGGGAGTTAAAGTGGGAAATGATTTTAGGGGAGTTAAAATGGTTAAATATAATGATTAAAAATTAATGAATAATATTAAATGTAGTACATACAACTATTATGGCTGTTTTTTAAGTAATTAACATTAAATAACGGTACATTAAGCTTTAAGACTTGTTTTTAAGAGTTTTTTATGTCATCTTTATAATATAGTATAGATAAATATATTTTAGTTATCAATTATTATTATTTTTATAATTATTATTTGATTATTTTTTTCCATATTATATGTATGGGTTATTTAAAGTCATAAGTTAATGTAGATTTTTTTAAATTTGTTTTAAAATTCAAATTTTATAATATATATAGTAATAAATTTCAATATATTATATTACTATAAATTTGGTTTTCAAATTTATTTATATTAATTAATATATTATATTACTATAAATTTGTTTTTATTATATTATTAAAATTTTAATTGATTTTTTTATTTGTGTGTTTTGGTAATTTTACATATTTATAAGTTAGTTTTTGTTGAACGTGATTTTTTTCATCAGATAGCTTATCAGTCACCAACTAACTTATCAACTATCAGCTAGCTTATCTTATCATTTTGTCAATCATAGCCTACGTTTAAATAATAATTCGTTACTGTAAAAAAAAAAAAGGTACAAACAATAATGAAATGAAAAAAGAAAATAAGTGGATTTGCAACGGCTAGTTTTGATATTAGATCCTCTTGTGACGTATTTGGACATTACACGTGTTCTCAGCCTTACACATCAATTGTCGACAAACTGTTTATTATTTTCAGCTTATACCAGGCATATACCTGTGCGATGCAGCGGAATGTAAGTAAAGAACGAACAATTAATGCTATTTCTTTATATACATTTCATCAATAATCAACCATGACCTAAAAATCACAACTTATGAAACCTAAAGCCATAAAGATATTCAATAATTAGTTTATATTACAATTATTGACGAAAAAAATTATAATGATATTATTTATAATAAGAATGAAACGTATTTTACGATTATGTATTTTTAACGTGCTAACGGTGGAAAATAAAAATAAAACGTATGGACAGAAAAACAAATTATTTCGTAGATATTCATGATATTTAATAGTACGGTTAAATTAAAAAATATTCAATATTTGGCTCGTTTTGAAGATATTGAAGAAACGCTTATAATGATATAATTTGTAGAAAAATGAACGTATTTTTTCATTGCATTTTTGTTAATATATAATTATTTGTGTTAATATGTGTAAAATGAAAAAAACAAGGGATATAAAGTAAATTAAATAAGTAATTATAAGGGTGATAAATGTAACAATGTAAGAGTGGTAAATGTAATTGTACAAAAGTTTGTACAATAACCGTTTTAGTAGTATAGATAATTCGTATATATTCTGATATTTAATAGTATGGTTAAATTAAAAAATATTCAATATTGGGCTCGTTTTGAAAGTATTGACGAGACGATTATAATGGTATAATTTGTAAAAAAATGAACGTATTTTTTCATTGCATTTTTGTTCATATACGATTATTTGTGTTAATATGATAACGGTGTAAAATGTAAAATGAAAAAGTAAGGGATACAAAATAAATTAAATAAGTAATTGTAAGGGTGATAAATGTAACATTATAAGGGTAGTAAATGTTATTGTATAAAAGATTAAGGGTGGTAAATGTAATTGTACAATAGTTTGTACAATAACCGTATTAGACTTTTCATTATATAGTATAGATATAGTTTAGAAAAAAATGTTTTTAATATACATCCATATATATATATATATATATATAGAGAGAGAGAGAGAGAGAGAGAGAAGATCATGTGAGAAACAGACTAATTTGTGAGAAAGCAAGAAAGAATGTGTGTCACATAATTTATTAATTAATAAAACCATCAATAAAAAATAAAAAATAGTTTTAGAAAATAGGATAATTATTATTTTAAATTGGATAAATTCTTAAAATTCTCATTATATTTTTTAAATTTATTTATTTTGTAATTTCAATTATTTATTAGTTTTTTTTCCTAAATATACTTTTAATTAAAAAAAATCACAATTTTAACCAAATATCATCAGTATATAAATATTTTTGCATATCACATAGCATATTATTACATGTGATAATTGTATATATTTTAGTTAGGAAAATTAATTAAAATGGACGTATTTCAAATTCGTATTACCCAAATGCCCCAAATCTCGTTCAAATAGCCGAAATACCCCTTTTGTCCGGGAATAGTGGCCGGGAATCCCTGGTTGGGTTGTGTGGCCTAAAACAACCCTAATTTTCTCAAACCCTAAAACAACCCCGGGAATACCGGCCCTAACCCCGGGACCGAGTCACATTTCGGCCGAACACGTCCAAACCCGGGATTCCCGGCCACTTATCCCGTACATAATGGGCATTTAGGCAAATTCGACGAGATTTGGGGTATTTGGGTAATACGGTGGTCAAATACGCCTATTTTAATTAATTTCCCTTTTAGTTAATCATACATTCATATGTGATTATGTGTACTTCTATTTATAGATCTTTTTGTGATGTAAGTATTATCAAATGTGATAATTGTATATATTTTAGTTAATCATATGTGATTATGTATAGTTCTATTTATAGATCTTTTTGTGATGTAAGTATTATCACATGTGATAATTGTATATATTTTAGTTAATCATATGTGATTATGTATACTTCTATTTATAGATCTTTTTGTGATGTAAGTATTATCACATGTCATAATTGTATATATTTTAGTTAATCATATGTGATTATGTATACTTCTATTTATAGATCTTTTTGTGATGTAAGTATTATCACATGTCATAATTGTATATATTTTAGTTAATCATATGTGATTATGTATATTTATATTTATAGATCTTTTTGTGATGTAAATATTATCACATGTGATTATGCGTCGTTTATATTCAGACATATATTATCATATGTGATATTTACAAAAATCCACCTAGTGGGTTCATATGTGATACATAATAATATATCACATGTTAAACGAAGTTAATCACATGTGATTCAAAACGTAAATCTAAAAAATAGAGAAAAAAATGGTGAAATAAATAATGAATTAGTTATGGATATCACATGTAATATTTGATTAACATTATGATTTTATCTAGAAAATAATAATATGAATTTGATTAAAAAAACTATGAATTTATTAAAATTAAAAAATAAATAAATTGAAAAGATATTATGAAATTTTTAAAGATTTATCCAATTCAAATTGTAATTATCCTAATTTAAAAAAATAATAATTTATTTATGCTATTTTTTAATTAATAAATTATGTGGCTCTTATTCTTTCTCGCCTTCTCGTAAATTGACTACCTTCTCGTTTGAACTTGCCCATATATATATATATATATATATATATATATATATATATATATATATATATATATATATATGAGTAAACTACACTTTTGGTCCTTGTGATTTGGTGTTTATAACACATTTGGTCCCTACAATTTAAAATTTACACTTTAGCCACTATAATATGCTATTTGGTCTGGATTTGGTCCCTCGTCGTTAACTCGGTTAAAAAACTCATTTAAGTGAGGGGTACTTTAGTCTTTTTACACTTTTTTGTCTTTTTCTGTTAAAATAAAATAAAATACTCTATATTTTATATATACATAAAACACACACACACACACACACACATATATATATAATACTTTATCTTTGTGTATACCCCTTCCCCATCTTGTTCTCCAGAATCGGAAACCCAACCCCACCGCCAGGCTCCTCTGGTGAGACGATAGAACCCCCTTCCTCATCTTCTTCTCCAGCGAAACAACACCACTCCCCCTTTACCGGTCACCATCTTCGACTCCATGTATCTTCTTCCGATGTAACAGGTTTCTTCCTTTCATGACCCATTCCCCACCTCTGAAGAAAATGAAAATCAGGCAAAGTTGTCTTCTTCGTTAAACCCTTCAGTTCGAACACACCAACTCCATACGAGCAGGGTTCTGGGTGTTCCATACGAGCAGGGATCTGTTCGCCGTCCCAGGTGCCTTCACCCCCACCTGTTCCCAGAAACACCTAACCCGGATTCGTCGAGAAATCCAGCGACCTCAAAGCCAAAGGTGTCGATACAATCGTGTGTATCTCGGTCAACGACGCCTTCGTGGTGAAGGCATGGAAGGCCGATTTGAAGATCGGAAATGAGGTGTTGTTGTTGAGCGATGGAAATGGGGATTTCACGAGGGCGATTTCTTAGGTTCTAAGCTTAGAAAGTTCAAAATTTGAGCTTTTGATGTGTATTATCCATTAAAATTTGACCAATTTGACTCGTGGGTTTTTCAGTTTTTGATCAAGAATCTCATATTTTAAGCTTAGAAGTTAAAATTTTGAACTTTTACTGTGTTTGATGATGGAATGAAATCTTGGGGTTTCTTGACGGATTGATTGTTTGTGGGATTTTGTAAAAGACATGTGTGATTGGGTTTTGAAGAAGGATCTATTAAAAATGAGAAAAGGATATTCAATTCAAGGCAGGCTCATCAAAATCAAGAAAACAAATAGTAATAGTCAATGGGTTAATCTTATTCTATTCTCTGTAAACTTGATGTTGAATTGGGGAAGGAGATAAAGAAGAAAAAAAAAGGGTTTTTACTATATTTTTTTTTTGTTTTGGTTTGATTTTGATGTTTGGATGCATTATTTTGAGAGATAGACCGTAGGTCCGCCAGAGAAGATGACCGGGTGTTTCATGGTTGACCGGAGGTTTCATGGTGGAGAAGATGACATGTTATAGGGTTTGTTATAAACAAGAAACCACAGGGACCAAATTTGTAATTTACTCTATAATCTAATATAATATATATTAATTAGATTTATTTTTTAAAGCAAAAATAAACAAAAACTAGAAAAGACTAAAGTACCCCTCACTTAATTGAGTTTTTTAACGGAGTTAACGACGAGGGACCAAATCCGGATAAAATAGCATATTGTAGTAGCTAAAGTGTAAATTTTAAATTGTAGGGACCAAATGTGTTACAAACACTAAACCACAAGGACCAAAATTGTAGTTTACTCTTTATATTATAACTAGGTAACAACACCGCGCCTTGCGCAGCGAATCGAACGATTATTATATGAACGCAAGTACGACGAAAAGTGTAATCTATGAAAATATTATCTTTTGAACTTATCAATAATGTAGCAGTAGAAATAAATGTTTGTCGATTTTATAAGTCATCGAACCAAAAAAATCCAATTTGTGAAATCCAAAAAAAAAAAAAATTCGAAAATGAAAAGTAGAGATTGGGATGTTTGTTGTTAAAGTTCATCCTAAACGTTTTTGAGGTTGCATTAGTAACATGGACAAAATATATATACATTTCCATCATCAGCGGTTAAAAAAATTTCATAAAAATATAATAAAAAAATTTCAATATGAAATATATACATAAAATAAATAAAAACATATAAATTAAATTTATAAACCTGACATAATTGTGTCATCATTAACGTGTGATTCAGCTAAACTTTGAGATATAAACTCAAAGCCATTGACGGGTATTTTTATCACATCTTCTTCTAATCTTTTTACAAAAATGAAAGTGAAAAAACTTATATTGTACTTAGTTAAAAGTGGTCGGTAATTTCCTTTACTTTCAATGACCTCAAACATTTTTAAACAATACAAAACACCCTCACTCAATAGATGACGAAACATTGAGACCAAATTTTTATGCACAAATGCATGCATTAAGGTTTCCTTAAAAAAAGGTGGATAACAAATGAGACAAATTATAAGAAATTGGTAACACAATTGACAATTTCATCATACCTTCTCATCGATTAGAATCATATATAAACTGATCAATTCTCCACCTTTCTTTGTGTTTAGACATTCCCACATTCTACAAATCCGAATTTTGATAATGTAATCATCATGATCATTTTTCAAGTTGTTTAGTAAGAAAATACTTCATGACGATTCAAATCAAATAACAAACAATGATTCATTCATTTGGAAATAATTACCTTTTCTACAACCTTTATATAGAAAGAAATTGAATTAAAGTATATTATATATTTTTCCAAAACAAAATATAAAAAACAATTGTTAGGTTAATATGATTTATAAAGATTGATAGCTTATTCAAAATAAAAAAATTATATTATATATTTTTCACTTAATATAAGTTTTGATTTATGAACATTGTTAGTTACTAAATAATATATGTTTATCAAAAAAATAAAAGTTTAAATAATTAATGATAGACATTTAACGTATGACATTTATTTAAAAATAATTCAAAATTCTCTAAAAGTTTTGATTTATAAACATTGTTAGCTTATTCAAAAAAAAAAAAACTCTATTAAAAAATAAGTTTTGATTTATAAACAATTGTTAGGTTAATATGATTTATAAAGATTGTTGGCTTATTCAAAAAAAAAACTATATTATATATTTTTCACTTAATATAAGTTTTGATTTATAAACATTGTTAGTTACTAAATAATATATGTTTATTAGATAAATAAAAGTTCTAAAATTAATGATAAAAACTATATTATATATTTTTCACTTAATTCAAAATTTTAGAAAAGTTTTGATTTATAAACGTTGTTAGCTTATTAAAAAAAAATACACTATTTTTTTATTAATAAACAATTGTTAGGTTAATATGATTTATAAAGATTGTTAGATTAAAAAAAACTCTATTAAATATTGTTCACTTAATATAAGTTTTGATTTATAAATATTGTTAGTTAGTAAATAATATATGATTAATAGATAAATAAGAATTGTGATTTATAAAGTTTTTTTTAATGATTTTTATATATCTTAAAAAGAAAAATGAAAAGTTTTAATAATTAATGATAAACATTTAATGTATGACTATTATTTAAAAATAATTCAAAATTCTAGAAAATTAGATAAATACTAAGAAATTGCTCTCTCCTTCACTCTCTCTCCTATGTCCTCCTTTATATATATATATATTGATGATTGTTAATTAGTAAATAATATATGATTAATAGATAAATAAGAATTGTGATTTATAAAGTTTTTTTAATGATTTTTATATATCTTAAAAAGAAAAATGAAAAGTTTTAATAATTAATGATAAACATTTAATGTATGACTATTACTTAAAAATAATTCAAAATTCTAGAAAATTAGATAAATACTAAGAAAGTGCTATCCTTCACTCTCTCTCCTATACCCTCCTTTATATATATATATATATATATATATATATATATATATATATATATATATATTGATTGTTAGTTACTAAATAATATATGTTTATTAGATAAATAAAAGTTCTAAAATTAATGATAAAAACTATATTATATATTTTTCACTTAATTCAAAATTCTAGAAAAGTTTTGATTTATAAACATTGTTAGCTTATTAAAAAAAATACACTATTTTTTTATTAATAAAAAATTCTTAGGTTAATATGATTTATAAAGATTGTTAGATTAAAAAAAAAACTCTATTAAATATTGTTCACTTAATATAAGTTTTGATTTATAAATATTGTTAGTTAGTAAATAATATATGATTAATAGATAAATAAGAATTGTGATTTATAAAGTTTTTTTAATAATTTTTATATATCTTAAAAAGAAAAATGAAAAGTTTTAATAATTAATGATAAACATTTAATGTATGACTATTATTTAAAAATAATTCAAAATTGTAGAAAATTAGATAAATAGTAAGAAAGTGTTCTTCTTCACTCTCTCTCCTATGCCCTCCTTTTTATATATATATATAGGGGTAGTTTAATTTACAATCCATATAAATCTTGCAACCTATGCAACCCACATCTTAACCGTTGGATACATGATCGACGGTTACAATAGATGTGGGCCCAATATTTTCAATTAAAAAAAACAAAAAAATAAAAATAAAATAACCGTTTATCATTGATCCAACGGTTAAGATGTGGGTTGCATTGGTTGCAAATTAGCTTTGGCCTATATATATATATATATATATTGATGTTAGCTTATTAAAAAAAATACACTATTTTTTTATTAAAAAACAATTGTTAGGTTAATATGATTTATAAAGATTGTTAGATTAAAAAAAACTCTATTAAATATTGTTCACTTAATATAAGTTTTGATTTATAAATATTGTTAGTTAGTAAATAATATATGATTAATAGATAAATAAGAATTGTGATTTATAAAGTTTTTTTAATGATTTTTATATATCTTAAAAAGAAAAATGAAAAGTTTTAATAATTAATGATAAGCATTTAATGTATAACTATTATTTAAAAATAATTCAAAATTTCTAGAAAATTAGATAAATACTAAGAAATTGCTCTCCTTCACTCCCTCTCCTATGCCCTTCTTTATATATATATATTGATGATTGTTAGCTTATTAAAAAAAATACACTATTTTTTTATTAATAAACAATTGTTAGGTTAATATGATTTATAAAGATTGTTAGATTAAAAAAAACTCTATTAAATATTGTTCACTTAATATAAGTTTTGATTTATAAATATTGTTAGTTAGTAAATAATATATGATTAATAGATAAATAAGAATTGTGATTTATAAAGTTTTTTTAATGATTTTTATATATCTTAAAAAGAAAAATGAAAAGTTTTAATAATTAATGATAAACATTTAATGTATGACTATTATTTAAAAATAATTCAAAATTCTAAAAAATTAGATAAATACTAAGAAAGTGCTCTCCTTCACTCTCTCTCCTATGCCCTCCTTTATATATATATATTGATTGTTAGTTAGTAAATAATATATGATTAGTAGATAAATAAGAATTGTGATTTATAAAGTTTTTTTAATGATTTTTATATATCTTAAAAAGAAAAATGAAAAGTTTTAATAATTAATGATAAACATTTAATGTATGACTATTATTTAAAAATAATTTAAAATTATAGAAAATTAGATAAATACTAAGAAAGTGCTATCTTTCACTCTCTCTCCTATGCCCTCTTTTATATATATATATTGATGTTAGTTTATTAAAAAAAAATACACTATTTTTTTATTAATAAACAATTGTTAGGTTAATATG
Organism: Arctium lappa; assembly: GCA_023525745.1. Taxonomy (NCBI): domain Eukaryota; kingdom Viridiplantae; phylum Streptophyta; class Magnoliopsida; order Asterales; family Asteraceae; genus Arctium; species Arctium lappa. The sequence goes on along the minus strand of CM042056.1, from coordinate 9,136,778 downwards.
ATTTATAAAGATTGTTAGATTAAAAAAAACTCTATTAAATATTGTTCATTTAATATAAGTTTTGATTTATAAATATTGTTAGTTAGTAAATAATATATGATTAATAGATAAATAAGAATTGTGATTTATAAAGTTTTTTTTAATGATTTTTATATATCTTAAAAAGAAAAATGAAAAGTTTTAATAATTAATGATAAGCATTTAATGTATGACTATTATTTAAAAATAATTCAAAATTTCTATAAAATTAGATAAATATTAAGAAAGTGCTCTACTTCACTCTCTCTCCTATGCTCTCCTTTATATATATTGATTTTAATGATTTTTATATATATCTTAAAAAGAAAAATGAAAAGTTTTAATAATTAATGATAATCATTTAATGTATGACTATTATTTAAAAATAATTCAAAATTCTAGAAAATTATATAAATACTAAGAAAGTGCTCTCTTTCACCTTCTCTCCTATGCTTTCCTTTATATATATATATTGATGTTAGCTTATTAAAAAAAATACACTATTTTTTTTATTAATAAACAATTGTTAGGTTAATATGATTTATAAAGATTGTTAGATTAAAAAAAAACTCTATTAAATATTGTTCACTTAATATAAGTTTTGATATATAAATATTGTTAGTTAGTAAATAATATATGATTAATAGATAAATAAGAATTGTGATTTATAAAGTTTTTTTAATGATTTTTATATATCTTAAAAAGAAAAATGAATAGTTTTAATAATTAATGATAAGCATTTAATGTATGACTATTATTTAAAAATAATTCAAAATTATAGAAAATTAGATAAATACTAAGAAAATGCTCTCATTCACTCTCTCTCCTATGCTCTCCTTTATATATATATATATATATATATATATATATGTGTATATATATTGATGTTAGCTTATTAAAAAAAATACACTATTTTTTTATTAATATACAATTGTTAGGTTAATATGATTTATAAAGATTGTTAGATTAAAAAAAACTCTATTAAATATTGTTCACTTAATATAAGTTTTGATTTATAAATATTGTTAGTTAGTAAATAATATATGATTAATAGATAAATAAGAATTGTGATTTATAAAGTTTTTTTTAATGATTTTTATATATCTAAAAAAGAAAAATGAAAAGTTTTAATAATTAATGATAAGAATTTAATGTATGACTATTATTTAAAAATAATTCAAAATTGTAGAAAATTAGATAAATATTAAGAAAGTGTTCTCCTTCACTATCTCTCCTATGCTCTACTTTATATATATATATATATATATATATTGATTTTAATGATTTTTATATATCTTAAAAAGAAAAATGAAAAGTTTTAATAATTAATGATAAGCATTTAATGTATGACTATTATTTAAAAATAATTCAAAATTCTAGAAAATTAGATAAATACTAAGAAAGTGCTCTCCTTCATTCTCTCTCCTATGCTCTCCTTTATATATATATATATATTGATATTGATTGTTAGTTAGTAAATAATATATGATTAATAGATAAATAAGAATTGTGATTTATAAAGTTTTTTTAATGATTTTTATATATCTTAAAAAGAAAAATGAAAAGTTTTAATAATTAATGATAAGCATTTAATGTATGAGTATTATTTAAAAATAATTTAAAATTCTAGAAAATTAGATAAATACTAAGAAAGTGTTCTCCTTCACTCTATCTCCTATGCTCTTCTTTATATATATATATATATATATATATATATATATATATATATATTGATTTTAATGATTTTTATATATCTTAAAAAGAAAAATGAAAAGTTTTAATAATTAATGATAAACATTTAATGTATGACTATTATTTAAAAATAATTCAAAATGTAAAAAATTAAATAAATACTAAGAAAGTGCTCTTCTTCACTCTCTCTCTCCTATGCTCTCCTTTATATATATATATTGATTGATTAAATTAAGTTAAAAATGTAAAAATAAGTTTTTATATTTATGTGTATGATCAGAAAATTAGTAGATATATATATAAAATTACCAGTGAGGTTGGCAAAATGACATGGATGGACTTACAAACAGAGTAGCGGTGCACGGGTCCCCACTTAATCGTTTTGTCGTAATGAAACTTTTTATTGGATGTAAACACCTGCTTAATTTTTAATTGTGCTCATATATTTGTTTTAATGCTAAACTTAAATTAGAAATGTGAGGTGGCTGAAATGGTTAGACTGCTTATTTTATTTTTTGATGTTATGGGTTCAATTTTTGTCTACAACAAAACTTGTACCTTTAATCAGGACTAATGTCTAAATCCTAAATTATGTCTTACAGTCATAATTTGTAAAGGGATTGGGTTAGACATACTATATGACACTCTTTCCCAAAAAAAAAAATCTTGTAACTTTTCACTTTTTACATTTTAGTTACTAAATAAAGAAAAATAAATATGAAACTAAAAGTATTGAACTCGCAACCTCAACTATAAAATGACAAAGGCTTACCAATCGGCTTATGCTATTTTTGATTTATAATTATCTCCATCTTTATTTTATTTCTTTTTTTTTCCTTAATCTTTTTTCTTCCAATTTATCCATTATACTAAAGTTTTTTTTTTCTCATTTTAATGATAACACATGTTTATGTGAAGTAAATTGAAAAAGAAATAAAATTAATCACAATTAACAATTGAGTTTTATTTTAAAACTCTTAATAATACTTGAAAATCAGTTATTATTATTATATATATGATGTCGTTAGACATGTTTATGTAAAAATAAATAAAATTATATTTTGTTGTTGCATTAGCTGCTCATCACAAAATCAACTAGAAAACCCAAAAAAGTCCCTCGAAAAGATGGAATTCGGCCCACAACATGTCATACGTAAGACGTATTGCGTTTTGCTCAAAAGTCAAGACTAAGGGGCCGTTTACCCAAATGCTTACCCGGTAAGCGCTTACCAATAAAGCACGACACACTAACTTGCTTTACCGGGTAAGATTTTAATCATTATGATGGTATCTTATACAACAATTTACCCGGTAAGCGCTTACTCGGGTAAGGGTTGTCACTCTCTCTTACCGGGTAAGACTCTTCATCCTTATCCTCGCTCTTACCGGGTAAGATCCTATCCGCTTGTCATGTTCATCCACTATGGTAAATTCCCCGGTAAGCACTTACCGGGTAAGCATTTTGTAAACGGCCCCTAAATCTATTTGTAACAAAATGTATTCTATCAAATCGACACAACTGTATTTCCCTCGATCATGACCTAGGTTAAAACGCGACTTTATAGGCCTTTGATCGACCTTAAAGATGCACCCACTCATAAAAATCTATGGTGTCTGTCACTGGTTAAATGCACTCATACCTACGAATTTCTTCCCCACACACATCAACATCAAAATTCACTTTTTACATTTTCAATACATGATTTAAATTAATATTAACTTTAAAAAGGTGCATATAACATTACCTGCAAAATATATGGGATGCATACAACCTATCAAAACAAAAAACCATCACTAGTTTCATAGAGGAGGTTGATATTCATACCTCATCCTCAGTTACATATCACCTCATTTCTTACATTATCCGTTACTCACATACCCTATATTAGAGACGGTATTATAGAACACCTTTGTAAATTAGAGCGTCTTCAACCGATTTTCAAAAAGAAAATTTCAAAAATTAGAACTATAATTCAAAATTTATTTTCCGCCGGGAATGTGTGCGTGCGTGTGTTTCGTGGTAGTCGATCGTGGGTTCGATGCCGTAATGCCTTCCAAAAAAAATTATAGAGTAAACTATGATTTTCATCCCTGTGGTTTAATGTTTATAACGATTTTCGTCCCTAGTTTTTCAAAACTGCTTTTTTCGTTCATGTTGTTTCTATTTGCTTCCATTTTAGTCCCTCCATCCAACTTTATTAAAATTAAGTTTTAATTCATTTAAAAAGTGAATAAGGAAATTACATATTTGGTCATTGTGATATATAAATTTTTACATTTTTATCCTTAAAATTATCTAGTTTACATTTTTTTATTGTATTTCATCAAGACATTTATTTTTCTATTAATTATATTGTATATTTTCATAATTATTTTAACTTTAGTTATAAAATAATCAAATAATTCAATTAAAAATACTGATAAATACATGATATTTTTTCAAAGTTTGAAGTTTTAATCTTTTAAAATTAATATATTTTATCTATTGATTTATTAAAGTTTTTTATTTATTTTAAATTATCATTGGAAAAAGTTTAGTAAAATTCGAGAAAAAAATAGTCTTATTTTATAACCACCGTTGTTTTTTGTTAAATGTGATTTACTCCCAATATTCTAAATTTTCATTTAAATTTTATTTTTATTAATTAATCAAATTTGTTTAATATTTAAATTAAACACACACACACATATATAATTGTCCTAAATAACATGAGATTTAAGACTTGTGTTTGATGTCACGTTAATTATATGGCACGTTATGGCCTAATGCATGATTTTTGTAACACCATATTGAAATTTTTTATCATTTTATTGTCTTATTTTTTTTTAATATATAACCTAATTTCAAATGTGCAATATCGTTATCTCATTGAATAATAGTAGAAATGGAACCAGTGATAGGGAATTGGGGAGGTCATCCATGGAGATAGAGATTATTCGAAATCATCTTCAAGGAAGTCGGGTTTTGTCATTGCAATCGAAGATTGAGGAAGGGAATGGGAAAACATAGTTATTAGTGGGGATTACTTACAGGGACGAGTAGGGAAGAAGATGTTTTTTTTTCCTTTTTTTTGGGAGGGGGGTAATTTTTATTTTTTATAAATGTTTTATATTTAACAGATTTTTAACGTCGTTAACTTTAGGGACGAAAACAGAAACAAAATCAAAATCACAAGAATGAAAAATGCAATTTTTAAAGACCATGGATGAAATTAGTAATAAACAACAAACCACAGGGACTAAAATCGTAGTTTACTCTAAGTTTTAATTGGTGAGTTGAATTTGCAAAAAAACCAATTGGTTAAAAGGAAACGCTCCTTATAAAACGATTGGATAGCAGTCGCTCTCCTTGTCGTTGTTGTTGAAGTTGTTCTCCACCCTTGAATTGGCAAGAAACGAATGTACACACCAACCTTTTAATTTAGATTCTTATTTTTGGATAACGTATTTTTAAAACATTCATTTTGTTATTCAGGTTGTGAGATCTCAAAATTTTAAATACATATTTTACTTAATGACCTGTAAATGTTAGACTAAGGGGCCGTTTATTAAATGTTTATTGGGTAAATGCTTACCAATATCCTTGTCTTATCAATTGAGTATGACAATAACTAATAATCTTACTATGTAAGATTATAACAAAGACATAGGGGTTGTTTGTTTTTTCTTGAAAACCTCTTAATGGCTCTTAAGTCTGAATCGTTCAGACCTTTTTACACACCACCTCTTATTAATTATATTAAAATAAGACTTAAGACTTTAAACCTCTTAAAAAACAAACGACACCATAGTGTCTTAACCGGTAAGTGAAGATTTTTTTTACCCGATAAGCACATATCTTGTTTAAGATATTTATCAACAATCCATTTTGATAACTGAGAATATTACAGGATAATGTATGTGAAGGTAATTTCGTTTTTTGGTAAGTGTTTTCACTGTAAATCCAATAAATAGACGCTAAGATTAGAAGTTTTTAGTTTTTTTTTTGTAACTATGGGTTTCTGGTCCAGCTTATCCGCACCGATTAATCCCCAAACGATCAGGAATGACCTGAAGTCATGACTGGTGAACCTCCATAGTTACAAGGGTATTGACAACGCCTAGATTTGAATCTTATGTATATGAGATTTTCTACTATATCCTCCAAAGACTTTACCTGTACACCATTAACTCGCATGATTAAAAGAAAAAACAAGAAAATTGCAAAATGTAAAATGAAAAAGCTATTTTTATGTTATCCATATTTTTGTCGACTAGAAATGCGAGAGATATATTGATTTCAAGTGTCCTATCACCGAAGTTTCTCTCTCATAATTAATTTAGATCACAAAAGAGTATTGAAATGATTAAATTCACAAAAAAAAGTCAACGTTAAAAAATATCAATTTTAAAAAACAAAAGAAATCAAAATAAATAACATATCTTTTAAGTTGAGAATTAAAAAACGATTAGTACAACAAAATTAGATTTATATGACGTCAACAAATTAAGTGTCCTAAAGCCATCTTTTTATAGTTTTTTTTAAATAATGTTATATATATAAAAGTGCTAATGCTACGTTTGTATTAAAGTTGTTCTAAAGCCTTGTAAACGTCAAAAAACATTCTATAAACTTATTGCAACGTTTTTAGATAAGACGTTTTATATTTTGATGCATTAAATTAAGTCTTAATGTCTTATAAAGTGATTTATTATGACACTTATTTTTTTTTTGACGACATATAAACCTAATTTTGTTGTAGTAATAATTTTTCTTAATTGTTTGAATAATCAATTTTTTTTAATTTTAGCTTATGACTTTTATTTTGTTGTTATTTTAATTATTTGTAGTTTGAATACATATTAATAATTTCACGTTAATCGAACTTAATTTTCAATGTGTTGCTCGCATATTTTAATTCTCAACTTAAAAGATATGTGAATTTATCTTGATTTTCTTTATTTTTTTTGAACTTAAGATTTTTTAAGGCTATTTTTTTGTGAATTTAATAGTTTTTAAATAAATATAATTTTTTTTATTTAATATGTATTTTATTTTAAGAAATTTGATTTGTTATTGGATATATAAAATATTTTTTATTAAAAAAATGTGAACCACATTAAAATTTAGAGTTGAACGCTTTTGGTTCCTATAGTTCGTTCAAAGACCGATTCGTCATTCATAACGGTTGTTAACTAACGTTGTTAAATGGAGGAACAATGAGTGTTATGAAAATGAAAAATCAAGGATCACTATTATAGATAATTTATTTTAAGGACCAAATATAAATTTTAAGTAAATTACATGGATTACCAGTGTAGGGTTGGGTTCCGGTTAAAAGTTGAGTTAACGGTAAGAAACGTGAGAATTAATTATCAACCGTTGGATGAAAAATAGACGTACATTAAGATGAGATGCACTGAGATGCACCATTCTAAGCCGCAATTCATGAGAGGGCTTGAGATTAAAGAGATCAATGATTTAAATCTACTTCTCATATTTCTCACCGTTAACTCAATTTCTTACATGATCATTCATCTAACAATGTAATTCACTATTTATTTTATAAGAAACATTTAGAGTAAATTATATTTTTAGTCCATGTGGTTTGTTGAAAATTTCTATTTTTATCCTTACGGTTTTGAAATTATGATTTTTATCCCTAGGTTTATAATCCATTACCTTTTCTGTCTTTGTGATTTAAATTTTATTGCTCTTTTAATCCCTATGGTTTACAATCCATTTCTATTTTAGTTATTCATACTAAAAAGTAGTGTTTTGACCTCAGGGACGAATATAGAAATGAATTGTAAACCATAATATAGAAATGGATTGTAAACCATAGGGACTAAAACCGGAATTTCAAAACCACATGGACAAAATTCACAATTTTTAGTAAACCACAAGGACCAAAAACATATTTTTCTCAAACATTTATTCATGAGGTTGAACGTTCAAACTAAGGTCGCGTTTGGTTTGTGGAATGGAATTCGATGAAATTGGAATTCATCAAGGAATTTGACTTTGAATGAATTGGAATTGGAATTTGATGGAATTTGACCACGCATTTTGGTCGCATTTGGTTGGATGGAATTGGAATTAGAATTGGAATCTGTTGAAAAGAAAATGAATTCCATAGGATACCCCGTGGAATTGTGAAATCCGTGTTTGAAGGAATTTGATGGAATCCGCAGGATTCCTTAGTTTTAATTATGTGAACCAAACAAGGCTTTGGAATTTGGTCAATGGATTTGGACATTCCAATTCCATTGAATTCCATCCAATTCCGCGAACCAAACACCCCCAAGGGTGCTCAAAAAACTGACAAATCTGATCAATCCAACATGACCAATGTAACACCTCGAAAATCAGAGTAAATTAAAACCTGGAAACCTGGCAATATAACGAAAGTAAATCCATAAATTATCATAAATGGGATCAGTCCTCAAGACTATACAATCCTATACAAGGATTTCATCAAAAGAATGGGACTTAACAATGCCCAGCAACAATACTAATCAACTCCAAAAACCTCGAGACTCAAAACTCGTCTCTCCAAAAACCCCGACAACCCACCGCTTTGGCCTGGTGGCCAGCTCTACTCCGTAAATGCCTCCTACATGTGAAGAGGCCTAGTGTTCGAATCATGGGGGGGACAGGAGGACTTTTCCGGTGCATACCTAAGGGGGCTAGGGTATGTAGGGTCCACAAAAGTGGACCACAGGGCCTTGGGTCCCTGCCATTAAACCTTTTTTTAATGGAAACCTGATACACATACCATTTGAGAAAAAATGTCAGACTTAAAGCCTGGTGAGAACATACAGTTTATGAAGCTCAAAAGATAAAACATTTGCATCAAGATAACGTTTCCAAAGAGATTAAGTTTACACAATAGGTCCTTGCCACAAACGGGCTTTTTCGTTATAAACATGCCATAAAAGGACCGAAGCAAAACATTTTACCAAGGATTGTGGCGAAACACAAAGTTAGGCCAACAAACCGAGTTACGAGCTAAACCAATTGGAGTCCGCGGATACGAATCACAAAGTCCGTGCTTCAACGTGAGATCAAGCCCCAAGCGCAAAACCAAGGTATACTCCTTCGCTAGGATCACTATGAACCATGACTAGTATCCGGCCTCACATAACCGTACCAAGTTGCCCCCGAGGAACAAGTGATCCATAGCTACAATTCTGGGGAATGTAACATCCCAATAATACAGTCTACTCCAAAACCTAGGGATCCACTAGTAATGGTAAGGACTCGTCACAACAACGTATGTGACCAACCATAAATAAACATATGGTTACAAACACATTTTTATAAACAAAATGCTATTCCCAGTTCAATTTCCTGTAAGAATGAAAATCATTTAAAAGAAGATCCTTTGAATATTTCTTTCGCATAAACGCACGGGTAAAACATCATTTTACTTTTAAAATAAGATAAGATAAAAAGGTAACTTTTGATATGTATACCGTTTAAAATGATAGTAGGAACTCACCTCTGTTTCCTTCTTCTTAACGAGCGCTACCTATGATAACACCGAAAGAATCGGTAAGTCGAAATACAGATAAACCTCTCGTTATTTGAATAGGACTCAAAGACACAGAAGCTAACAACTTAACAGAACCTAATCCGGTCAAAGGACAACTCCGGTCTACAACCACACCGGTCGAATGACCTCCAGTCGGGCACAACCCCCCCCGGTCGAACGACCTCCGGTCGGGCACAACCCCCCGGTCGAACGACCTCCGGTCGGGCACAACCCCCCCGGTCGAACGACCTCCGGTCGGGCACAACCCCCCGGTCGAACGCTCATCGGGTCAAAGGACTACCGGTCGAATGACCATCGGTCCTTTGCCCATCCGATCGTCTTGTTCATCAAGAACAGTACGATGCAGAACCCAGATTCAACCCAGATCCAAATGAGAAAATACTCAGATCTCGAAATGGAACGGTTTAAAACCTTCACAACGAGATTCTACGCGGCTAAAAGCATTTAGCTAGATTCATACCTCGATTTGCCCGAAATGATCGACCCTTCAACACTGCCTTTCTCCTTCTCTTCTTTCTCTCTGGCTTCTTTGATAAGAGATCAGATCAAATGAGATATCAGAAATATCTCAGATTTGATTTCTATATAAATAACCCAAGTTACACTTTGCCCCCTTGAACTTTGGGTAAAGGTCAACTTCTCACCCAATCCCAAAATTCAGGGTGTTACAATCCTCCCCAACTTGGGAATGATTTCGTCCCCGAAATCCAACTATACAAAGAGATGAGGATATCTACGCTTCATATCCTCCTCGGATTCCCAAGTCACATTTGCTCCTCGGTGATGCTTCCACTGCACCTTGACCAAAGTGACTTCCTTATGACGCAACTTCTTAGTCTTTCTCTCTAAGATGGCGTCGGGTTCTTCCACACAACGGTTACCTTCGTCAACCCTTAACTCTGAGAGGGGAATGGCATTGTCTTCTACCGCCAAACACTTCCGGAGGTAGCAGACGTGAAACGTGTTGTGTATTCTACTCAACTCCGGTGGCAGTTCCAACTGGTAGGCCTGCAACCCTATACGCTTAAGTACTTTGAAAGGTCCGAGGAAACGAGGACTCAGCTTCCCACGTTTTCCGAACCGTATGATGCCCTTCCATGGCGATACCTTAAGCATAACGCGGTCGCCTACTTGGAATTCCATCGGTCGCCTCTTCTTATCGGCATAGCTCTTCTGACGATCTTGAGCCGCTTTCATCCTCTCTCTAATACACTTGACCTTGTCGGCAGTCTCTTGCACGATTTCAGGTCCGGCGAACTGCTTCTCTCCCGCTTCTAGCCAACACACGGGAGTCCGACACTTTCGCCCATACAGTGCCTCAAAAGGTGCCATCCCAATACTCGAGTGGTAGCTATTGTTGTAAGCGAACTCCACCAAAGGCAGGTGAGAGTCCCAACTACCCCCGAAATCGATGACACAAGACCTCAACATGTCTTCCAAGGTTTGGATTGTTCGTTCGCTCTGCCCGTCGGTCTGCGGATGGTAAGCCGTACTCAACTTAACTCGCGTACCAAGCTCTTTCTGAAATCCATCCCAGAAGTTCGAAGTGAACCGACTGTCGCGATCCTACACGATCGACAATGGTATTCTATGCCTCGAGACCACCTCATCGATATAAAGCTTCGCCAACTTATCCATCGGTAAAGTCTCGCGCATAGGCAGAAAGTGAGCGCTCTTCGTCAATCTATCCACTATCACCCAGATGGTATCGTGTCCCCGAAGAGTTTTAGGCAACTTCGTCACGAAGTCCATGGTGATATGCTCCCATTTCCACTCGGGAATCTCTAAGGACTGAAGACTCCCATACGGTCGCTGATGTTCGGCTTTGACTTGCGAACACGTCACACAACGCTCAAATTAACGCGCCACATCAAGCTTCATCACCGACCACCAATAGTGCAACTTCAAGTCCCTGTACATCTTCGTACTTCCCGGGTGAATGGAATACTTTGACTTGTGTGCATCTTCTAGCAACAGCTCACGGTTTTCCCCAACCTTGGGCACCCACACACGACCGCTGAACAGTTTTACCCCACGGCTATCTTCCGTTAAGAGTAAACGTTGTTTTGTCATGACTTCCTCTTTGAGATTCTCTTCCAACAATGCTTCCATCTGAGATGTCTTGATCTTCTCAACAAGACTAGACACTAGCTCGATTCTTGAATGGGTAGCCTGAATACTCCCGCTATAGTCCTTCCGACTTAGCGCATCGGCCACCACGTTCGCCTTACCGGGATGGTAAAGCAATTCACAGTCGTAGTCTTTCAACAACTCGAGCCACCGCCTTTGCCTCATATTCAGCTCTTTCTGACCAAAGACATACTTCAGGCTCTTGTGATCCGTGTAAAGAGTACACTTCGTGCCGTAGAGGTAATGTCGCCAAAGCTTCAAAGCGAACACCACCGTTGCTAACTCCAGATCATGGGTTGGATAATTCTGCTCGTGTATCTTAAGCTGCCTCGAGGCATAAGCGATTACCTTGCCTCGTTGCATCAACACGCAACCCAATCCCATCTTTGAAGCGTCGCTGTACACCACGAAATCTTCCGACCCTTCAGGTAACGTCAAGATCGGAGCTTCACACAACTTCTTTTGAAGGATCCGGAACGCCTTCTCTTGGGTTTCGGTCCATTCAAACTTCACATTCTTCCGAGTCAGAACTGTCAAGGAAGAAGCGATCTTGGAAAAGTCTTGAATGAATCTCCTGTAGTATCCCGCCAGACCCAAGAAACTTCGGATCTCTGACGGACTCTTAGGAGGCTCCCAATTCATCATAGCTTCAATCTTGGAGGGATCTACTTTCACTCCGTCTCGAGTGACTACGTGCCCCAGAAATTGTACTTCTTTAAGCCAAAAGTCACACTTGGAAAACTTGGCGTACAACCTCTCTTTTCTCAACACTTCCAGAACTTCACGCAAGTGCTGCTCGTGCTCTGTCTCACTCTTGGAGTACACGAGTATGTCGTCAATGAATACAATGACCGACTTGTCGAGGAATGGTCGACACACTCTATTCATCAAGTTCATAAACACCGCTGGTGCGTTCGTCAGGCCAAAATGCATTACAAGGAATTCGTAATGGCCGTAACGCGTTCTGAATGCCGTCTTCGGAACATCTTCTTCTCTCACCTTCACTTGGTGATAGCCTGATCGTAAGTCGACTTTGGAGAAACAACCCGCTCCTTGAAGTTGATCGAACAAGTCGTCTATTCTCGGAAGCGGATACCTGTTCTTCACTGTAGCTTTGTTCAACTCACGATAGTCGATGCACATTCTCATTGTGCCATCCTTCTTCTTGACAAATAAGACTGGAGCTCCCCAAGGTGACGAACTCGGTCTTATGAATCCCTTCTCAAAAAGCTCTTGGAGTTGTGCTACCATCTCTTGCATCTCCGATGGCGCTAAACGATAAGGTGCTTTAGCGATCGGTGCAGCGCCTGGCACAAGGTCAATCCGAAACTCTACCTGACGATCGGGCGGCAACCCGGGCAAGTCGTCCGGAAAGACATCTGGATACTCCCGCACGATCTTCACATCTTCCAGCTTGGACTTCTCTAACTTGGCATCGATCACATAGGCTAGGAAGGACGAACATCCTTTTACTAAACACTTACGTGCCTTTGCCATTGTGATTATTGCCACTTCACCCTTTCTCTTTTCGCCATAGATGACCACTACCTCACCAGAGGGGTTGGGAAGTCGAATCATCTTTTTGGAACACATGAACTCGGCCTGATTGTTTGACAACCAATCCATACCGATTACAACGTCAAAACCCCCGATTGACATTGGTAGCAGATCGATCGGGAATTCCCTCCCTTCGATGCTAAGAGCACACTGCTTCAGAACCTAATGGATCAGAACTTGCCTACCATCTGCTATTTCTACCACTAATGCATCCTCAAGACTAGTAGTGGGCATAGAAATTTTCTGACGGAACAATTCAGATACGAAAGAGAAACTAGCACCCGTATCGAATAAAATACGAGCAGGTACAGAGTTTATAAGAAAAGTACCCGATACCACATCAGCGGATGCCCTAGCCTCTTCGGCCGTCATCTGAAAAGCTCAGCCCTGAACCTTCGGAGGGTTCTCCTTCCTTGCTGGCGCGCTACCCGACACAAGCTTCGGGCAATCTCTCTTTACATGCCCCGGTGCCTTACACTCGTAACAGACGATTCCACTGACCGTGCAATCTCTGACAGTGTGACCGGGCTTCCCACACTTATAGCAAACTTGAGAATTGTTGTAACAGTTACCGTGATGCTTGGTTCGACACCTCGGGCACCACTTAGCTTCCTGATAACTGCTGAAGTTGCGGTTTCCGACAAAAGGTCGGGTCCGCTTGGGAGGTACTGAACTGTTCTCCCACTTTCTCTTTTCAGGCACCACCACTGCCTTCTCAGATTTGCCCTTCGCGAACATCTCTTCCATAAATTGAGCTTCCTCTACCATCTCTCGGAGGTTAGAAGCCTTGAAATTATGGACCATGGATTGCATGTCCGCAGGCAAGCCGTTGAGATAAGCTTTCATCTTGTCTTTCTCTGTTGGGGCAGCGTGCCCCACCAGACCAAGTTTCTCCATAAACTGACGGGTGTAATCCCTCACCGTCAGGCTTCCCTTCACCAAGGACCGGAATTCTTTCTCAATTCGGTCCATGGTCCTCTCGTTGCAAAACTCCTCTAACAGCTTTTTCTTGAACTCGGCCCACGACAACTGAGCCAGTACTTCCGGAGATAGAGTGGATTGGATGATATTCCACCAGATGAGTGCAGTGTCCCTCAGCAATTGGGTACCAAACCGCACCCTCTGATCATCACCACATTCGGAAGAGCCAAAAGCTTGCTCAACCGCTCGGATCCACTTAACGCACACCACCGGGTCGTCAGAACCGAAGAATTCTGGCGGTCCGCATCCCAGAAAGGACTTATAGGAACAACCCTTCCTGTTCCCCGGAGCTTCAGAACTCCTGCGCTCTACTACCGTGACCCTTATACCATCATTACCAGAACCTACTACGACATTCTCTACCACCGTCTCGCTTCTCCGATGGTTTACGTCACGGTCCTCCATTGCTTTAAGCAGAAACTCTTGCTGCTTCGCCATCTCTTCCCTCATCGCCAACATCACGCTGGCCAGCAACTCTGACTGGGGATTAGCATCCCCGATTACTGGGTGGGACGAAGCCAGGTCTACTCTCGGAATGACCTCTGGCCCCCCACCTAGTACCTGCTGAACTGGCGGACGCACGACAACCTCAACTCCTTCCGGCCGACCCGCTGTAGAGGTTGTCGCTTCCTGACCATCAACACGAGCACGCGGTCTTCCACGCGTACCTACCATTCTGAACTGCTACACAGAGCAGTGGAAGAGATAAGAAAAGATAGAAAAAACACGAAGGGAAAACGTACTACCACATTACCAAATGCCATATTAATAGCAATTCAAGGACTCTTACGTACAATATCCTCATAATAACATTAGCTAAGTGAAATTATGAACATACAACACATAATGGTTCTTGTCACCACTACTACAACGCCTGATAAACGTACTTTCCGTCGACTCTAAGACTAACCCAACTTAGGAGCTCTACCCAATTCTCGCGGATCAATTCTTAGCATACGCAGTCTAAGTCTAGACATCTTACATTCATGCCTAGTTCGCTTAAACTAGAGCTCTGATACCAACTTGTAACACCTCGAAAATCAGAGTAAATTAAAACCTGGAAACCTGACAATATAACGAAAGTAAAGCCATAAATTATCATAAATGAGATCAGTCCTCAAGACTATACAATCCTATACAAGGATTTCATCAAAAGAATGGGACTTAACAATGCCCAGCAACAATACTAATCAACTCCAAAAACCTCGAGACTCAAAACTCGTCTCTCCAAAAACCCCGGCAACCCACCGCTAATGGAAACCTGATACACGTAGCATTTGAGAAAAAGTGTCAGACTTAAAGCCTGGTGAGAACATACAGTTTATGAAGCTCAAAAGATAAAACATTTGCATCAAGATAACGTTTCCAAAGAGATTAAGTTTACACAATAGGTCCTTGCCACAAACGGGCTTTTTCGTTATAAACATGCCATAAAAGGACCGAAGCAAAACATTTTACCAAGGATTGTGGCGAAACACAAAGTTAGGCCAACAAACCGAGTTACGAGCTAAACCAATTGGAGTCCGCGGATACGAATCACAAAGTCCGTGCTTCAACGTGAGATCAAGCCCCAAGCGCAAAACCAAGGTATACTCCTTCGCTAGGATCACTATGAACCATGGCTAGTATCCGGCCTCACATAACCGTACCAAGTTGCCCCCGAGGAACAAGTGATCCATAGCTACAATTCTGGGGAATGTAACATCCCAATAATACAGTCTACTCCAAAACCTAGGGATCCACTAGTAATGGTAAGGACTCGTCACAACAACGTATGTGACCAACCATAAATAAACATATGGTTACAAACACATTTTTATAAACAAAATGCTATTCCCAGTTCAATTTCCTGTAAGAATGAAAATCATTTAAAAGAAGATCCTTTGAATATTTCTTTCGCATAAACGCACGGGTAAAACATCATTTTACTTTTAAAATAAGATAAGATAAAAAGGTAACTTTTGATATGTATACCGTTTAAAATGATAGTAGGAACTCACCTCTGTTTCCTTCTTCTTAACGAGCGCTACCTATGATAACACCGAAAGAATCGGTAAGTCGAAATACAGATAAACCTCTCGTTATTTGAATAGGACTCAAAGACACAGAAGCTAACAACTTAACAGAACCTAATCCGGTCAAAGCACAACTCCGGTCTACAACCACACCGGTCGAATGACCTCCGGTCGGGCACAACCCCCCCCGGTCGAACGACCTCCGGTCGGGCACAACCCCCCGGTCGAACGACCTCCGATCGGGCACAACCCCCCCGGTCGAACGACCTCCGGTCGGGCACAACCCCCCGGTCGAACGCTCATCGGGTCAAAGGACTACCGGTCGAATGACCATCGGTCCTTTGCCCATCCGATCGTCTTGTTCATCAAGAACAGTACGATGCAGAACCCAGATTCAACCCAGATCCAAATGAGAAAATACTCAGATCTCGAAATGGAACGGTTTAAAACCTTCACAACGAGATTCTACGCGGCTAAAAGCATTTAGATCAAAGCATTTAGCTAGATTCATACCTCGATTTGCCCGAAATGATCGACCCTTCAACACTGCCTTTCTCCTTCTCTTCTTTCTCTCTGGCTTCTTTGATAAGAGATCAGATCAAATGAGATATCAGAAATATCTCAGATTTGATTTCTATATAAATAACCCAAGTTACACTTTGCCCCCTTGAACTTTGGGTAAAGGTCAACTTCTCACCCAATCCCAAAATTCAGGGTGTTACAACCAATCCGGGAAAAAAGTAACCCAAGGTAATCCGACATATAATCGATTTAAAATTAGGACAATCGAACCTATTGGGTTGATATTGGGTTAGACTCAAAGTAACCCGACAACCCGATAAATGTTTTAGCGGTTTTTCTAAAATTATTTATGTTTTTTTTTAATATGTATAAGTTACCAAAAACAACTCGACAATAACGAGAAATGAAACTCATAAGAGGACATTATTGAAAAGTTATAGGTAATACCTAATATTTGACGAACCCGTATATTCTTTTGAATGATGAATCATATTTCAAAGAAAAAATTTCTTATTTTTATGTTTTTAATATTGTTTTTACTCTGTTTAAACACAACCCGACCAACCCGAACGGGTTGGGTTACACTTTTGTTTGGGTTGAGTTGAGTTGAAAATTCTCAAACCACCAACATTGAGTTGGGTTGTTGAAACGACTTCAATCCGTTCAACCCAACCCGTGAACACTACTAGTTCAAACCATAATATTTAAATGATTATGTATGCTTTGAATATAAAAATTTATGAAAAGATGTTTTTGGTCGACTGGAAAATAGGAAGCGGCGGTGGGGAAACAAAGAGGAGTGGAGGACACGTGCCAGGTATGGAGGAGAAAAAAAAATAAAAGTGAAAAACTTGAAAAGTAGAGGTCCTTTTTAGCAAATTTCACATCTTTCTACGGTGTCGGCTTCCTATATGACACCTTGCGTTATCTTTTTTGCATTCTATACATGGCCGGTCCAATGTTTTAGTTGCCGAGGACGAAAACAATAAAATATGTCCTAATCACGAATATATATATTATATATATATATATATATATATATATATATATATATATATATATATATATATATATATCCATAAGTTTAAATGAGAAATGTTAAGTGTGAGAAATAGATAATTAATCGTAACGTTTTATCTGGTCAACATTTGCGACTCTAACTGTGAAACATCAGATAATTTCTCGTATGATCTACAGAAAATAAATGGTTAGTGTTGTAACTTTTACAAATAGGCGACAACAATATTCATATGTGAATCCGTTGATTAGTTCACATGTGAACTATTTAATCGATTCACATATGAACTTACGGGTTTATATGTGAATCAGTTGCTTAGTTCATATGAAAATCAATTAATTAATTCATATGTGAATCAGTTAAAATATAGTTCATATGTGAATTACACGGGTTCACATAAAAACACTGTTGTTGCGTATTTGTAAAAATTACGACATTACCCCTCTATTTTTGGCATAGTCGTATATTTTGATCATTCAAATTCGATCTTAACCGCATAAATGGTTAGGATTACTTATCTATTTATCACACAATTAATATTTCTCGTTTGAACATCTCTCTCTCTCTCTCTTTATATATATATATATATATATATATATATATATATATATATATATATATGATAGAGAGAGAGAGAGAGAGAGACAGAGGTTCAAGGGAAAACCTAAAAAAAACGGAAAACTGAAGAACACTCTGGTAGGCTTCCATTTGGACAGTATGCACTTGTGCATACAGGTAAATTATGTTGATTTTTGGTTTTTATGCGCAAGTGCATAATGCACGTGTGCATGTTACAAATTACCTGTATGCACAAGTGCATATCGTCCAGATGAAGGGCTACCAGAGTGTTCTTCAGTTTTTCATTTTTTTGAGGTTTTCCCCTGAACCTGACCCTATATATATATATACTATATATATATATATATATACTAGTTGTATATTCGTATAATGCGTCGGGATGTTAAATTTAGCCTAAACACAACCACACCTAATGAGGGAACATATTTAAAATTCGAAATAATTTTTTTGTGCAATCCAACCAGAATGAAGTGTATTGAATCTTTTATCAAATACATGAACCGACATAAATAAAGTGGTTCCAAAAACACAAACCACACCATTGGTTTAAATGGATGAAAATTTAGAAACAACTATGTAAGAAAATATTATTATAATATATGCCCGCTAAAAGCTCTCGACTTCATAAACTTTGTTGTTGTTTCATGATACTTATAAAAACTACCATACGATATAGAACATAGCAAATATTATTATATTCTATAAGCTTGTCATAAACTACCGCCAAAATGCTTTGAGACAATAAGGATCATTTCAATAATCTACAACCAAAATTATCATACCTAAGGTTTCATTACCAATCCACATTTAAGTATCCATATTATTAGAATCCTTGCTCTCGATATTTCCACCATTATGTAAATCAAGATTCTCATTATGTAAATCTCTTCATGTAGTTAAATGGAATCTTCCCTTGAAACAAGTGGTAACTCATCCTTCACTTTTATCATGTTAAAGTTATAGAAAAAGTAACCAACCATTATACTTGAACAAAATAAATTTTGTTCTCCTTGAGGGTGCGTTTGGTTTGCAGACTGGGTGGGACAGGACGGGACAAAAGTTCACTGTCCCATGTTAGGCGTGACATGGGACAGGACAAAAGTTCACTGTCCCATGTTTGGCGCGACATGGGACAGGGACAAAGATTGGACAGGGTGGGACAAAAAGGGGTATTTTCTTGTTCCACCAAAATAGGTGGAACAACATGGGACAGAAATGAGACATCAACTAAAAATCACTGATTTACCGCCATTTGATGTATAATCCTAATATGGTATTAGTCTTAAGGGTCACCACTACCCATCGTCGCTATTACCACCATCGGCGACCACTAGTAGCCACAGCTAACCACCGTCGGCCACCTCTACCTATTTCTCCACCATAACAACCTCCTCCACCACCTCCACAACCATCGGTCATCTCCACCACCACTAGCATCGTCGACCACCTCCACTAACACCGATCACCACCACCTATTGTCGCCACCACCATCGACGGCCACCGGTAGCTACCACCAACCATCGTCGACCAATTCCACCTCTTTCTTCACTACTACAACAACTTCCTCCACCACCTCCACAACCACCACCCATCGCCACCTCCACCAATCACCACCACCCATTGCCACCGCCGTCGTTGGCTGCCACCACTGTCGCTCGCCGTCAACCATCGTTGGTAACCTCCGTCTCTTCCTCCACTACAACAACCTCTATTACCACTGTATACCGCCACCACCACTACATCTATTACTATCTTTCACCTTATTCACAACTATCGTCTTTCACCGACCACCCATCGTCTTTTATCTTTACTCGTCGCTGCAACTATTCATCCACCAATTCATTAAGATCTTCCAAATTGAATCAACTATTATATTTTTTTATATGAATCGGATTTTTTCGAACTACCATCAATTATTTCAGATTCTTCATTCAAATCTCCTTGTATTGTTTTTGTATGTATTTATATGTATGAAAATTGTGTAAAAAAATAATAATGTTTTTTAATTAAATTATTTAAAGATATACTTTATTTGTGTT
This sequence comes from Arctium lappa, assembly GCA_023525745.1. Classification (NCBI taxonomy): domain Eukaryota; kingdom Viridiplantae; phylum Streptophyta; class Magnoliopsida; order Asterales; family Asteraceae; genus Arctium; species Arctium lappa. The sequence continues at coordinate 9,116,689 of CM042056.1, read as the reverse complement.
ATTTATAACTATTATATGACATATAAAATTATCAAACAACTTTTAGGAAAACTTGTCCAGTCCTGTCCTATCCCGTCCTAGTTGTACCAAACACAAGACAATCATTTGTCTTGTCCAGTCCAGTCCCGTCTGTAACACCCTCAAATATGGAAATAACAACTAATTTAAAATTTTCTAAATACACTAATAAATAAATCATCTACCACCACAATTTAATATTTAACCTCAATACACACACTATTTCTATATGAACAGTCTATAATAAAGACGGGTGCCACTAAAACCCAAAAGTATCGCTATCTCCAACTGCGGAAGACTTCATCAAATGCTTACACTTGTGAACCGCTAAGCACATCCCTTCATACGACTGCTAGAACCGAACCCCCTTCTGGAACCTGATGCACATGCCGACAAATAAAAAGGTTAGGCTTAACGCCTAGTGAGCTCAAGAGTTTTACATTAGGGATGTAAATATAAAACAATAACTTGAAGAGTGTTATTTAAAATCATGATTTCCACAATTCCACACGTTTGGTTTGAAAGCAACCAAAACTGAAATACATTAAATCTTAAAACAATCTCCTTTCAACGTTCACCCCTTTTTGTGATTAAGATCATAAAACTCACACCTCTTTAAATAAAGCCGAAACCCAAAGTGCTCGTAAAATATAACTGACCTCATAATGATCAAACACCAAAAACGTAGTTAACTCCATCTTCCCAAAACATCTCAATAACTCGAATGAGTTTCAATAACCAAAACCTTAAAACATAGATAAATACCCATACACCAACGTCTTCGAAAACATGGATTATAAAACTCCATAACCAAACCACACCTATTGGTGACGGGGGAGACACAATTACATTGTACATAACGGAACACAAAGTAAATCTCATAGTTATGTAGTAATTCAAAACATGTGGGTTACACATAAAACACCCACCGAGCTCAAGTACTCCAAGTCTATCGCCCGAAAACATCAAGTCAACCACTCCAGGTCTATTCTTGAGAGTCCCCAAAACTGGGCAACTCGGGCACAATGGAATTACACCTTACTGTCCATGGGATGTTGCCCGATCGTATAGGCCCACACCCTACTTACCATGGAGCCCGATGCCTATTCCGTGCCAAATGGTGAACCAACTTCCCAAACGGGGACAGAGGAACACCGTGCGTATGGATCCATTGCACTAACTAAACCATTTCATGACTCAAAACGAATGACCCAAAGCATTCAAAACATGACATGCTCAACTAAGATGCAGTAAATGCAAATCATAACCAAACGCTCAACATCGAGCAATTAGAACGGACAAGTGTCCTCAAAACCCAACAAAATCCAAACCGAGCCAGAAGCTCAACAAATCCAAAGACCCAACGTCGAAATTCATAAAATGAAATCAAATATAAACAACCCATATTTATATAAACCCATGCTCCAAAGCATATAATTAATTCCAACGTAGTTTAGATTGGGACAATTCATTTTCCATGTGAGTTTACAACATTTATTCTTTCAAAACGTCCCATAACACAAAACCATGCATTTCTCTAAAACACAAATCAAAACACATTTATACTCAAAATCTACTTCCATATTATAAATCATAGAAATACCAAAATACATGATTTATTCATCATAATGCTCCAAAATTCCAAAGATGTGTACTAAATGAGTTTATAAAGTTAAACACCTTTGAAATACTCAACTTATCAGCAGTTAACCAGACTTATCAGCATTTAACAAAACTTATCAGTAGTTAACAAAACTTATCAGTAGTTAACAATTTCATGTAAAACGCTTTAAAATAAACATTTTGGCATGTACACTGTTTTCACAAATCAACTTGAACTCACCTCGCTAGATTTAGGCTAAATCTAGATTTTACCCCATTTGAGCTTCATTGACGAAACTTGAATCCTCCAAGTCAAAACCTCCAAAACCTAGATCCAAACATTTTCAACCGTAAATAACCATATTCAACCATCTAGAATCTTTCCCCAAGTCATTTATATCAAAATCTCTAAATTTGGGCAAAACCCTATTTTTGACCTTCAATAACCAAAATCATCCAACCCAGAATTGATCACAAATAAAGGTTTACAACTCAAATAAGGTGTTGAAAGGAGAGGAAGGATAAACTTACAATATTAGGTTTTGATACCCACAAAACCGTAGAAATTCCTTTGAAGGATACGAAGGTGGGGGTGAAGATCATTTAGCTCCAAGCTTCCAAATCTAGAAGATGAAGCCCAAATCTTGGAATGAATAGGGGAAGAATGCATTGGGTAATCTCTGGACCGATTTAGAAGAGGGTTTAGGTTGAGAGAGTTTTAGGAGGAAATGGTTGGAAGAGAAATGAGAAGATTTCCCAAAAAAATCGGATTTAAGGGAGTCTGCACCCCGCCGGCGATTGTGCCATGCGATAGTGACCATGGCACTGTCGTTGGTCACTATCGCGGCACCTGTACCGCGGCCCCAACCCCTTCCGCGATTGTGCCACAGCGAGAGTGACAATGTCACAATCGCGGGGCACTCTCGCCCTGAACGTACCGAAGGTCCTCTTGACCCCCGCGACATTGCCCTTGGCGACAGTGACACTGTCACAGTCGTCGGGCATAGTCGCACCACCCCTGCCGAAGTCCGAAAATCTCGTTTTTCAAGCGCGAGCGATGCTTTAAGATGAGGGATGCCTAAGTGTTTATTTGAAATTGCGGGTGTTACACCGTCCCGTCCAATCTTGTCTGCGTACCAAACGCTACCTGAAAGCACAACATAACAACAGAGTAATATCCGTTAGGGGTTCTTTAATCCAGCTAATTTTTGACAAACGATGTCTTTAATCTCCAGATTTTTTATTGGTAATAATATAATTAAAAAAACCTCGTTGTAACCTTTTTTTAGGAGTTCTCCAAAGTTGGATAATTTCACATCGTATCTTATTTTTTCTCCATTTTAGATATTGTGTTGAATTTTTTTTGTCTCAAATTCTTAAAATCTCCAAAAAAAAATTATTTTCGTGTACTTTAATACGTATAAATTTATTTTTTCTAATTATTAATAGAATAAATAACAATAAAATAATGTAAATATAAACTCATCATATGCAAAGAATAAGATAATTAAATTATGTTTTTCCCCTACAATAATTAAAATATAGATCTAAATAGTCGGTTAAAAATGCTCTATGACGATAATATTATTTATTTAACATTTGATAATTTTAATAAAAAGGCATAGACATTTGTGCCATTATTCAGGATTTTTTGTACGAATTTAATTATTTTCCGTACAACAAGATTCGTAACGTGCATGGGGCTTTTTTCACATATCTCGTGGACTACACCATTTTTATTTTGTTAAAAAAATGTTTAACCAAATTTCAATAACCGATATAAAATAATGTTAAAACCATCTTTCATAGATATGTTAAAATTTTTCTTTATTCTTTAAATTTAGAGATTTCTAGTTCCCTCTTCTAAATATCTGTATGTTAGAGGAGAGTTTAGCATAACTGTTAGAGTAATTTTTTTTTTCAAATCTCTAAAATTTCTAAAATAGTATAGCAAATGGATATAGGATGGGATGACTTAACAAGTTAAGTCGACCTGTAATTAATATTATTAAATATTAATCAAACATTTAAAATAACTTGATTAATTCAGCTAAAAACTCATTATACTTGTTTACTTATCATGGACATTTACTTTAGCATTGAGGGAGTAAAAATCTCTTGCAGATCCCATGTCCATAGTTTAGGGGTTAAGTATGTGTTCGGTTGAGCGGTCCGCGATATGTAAACAACCCATCCATATTATGACGGTCTAGAAAATAACAACTCAAACCCGTTGTTAAAAAGTATATCATAACCCAACTAAATCGTTGATGGTAAAGTTGGCTTGGCTTGAGTTTACGGGTTAATCATCGTCTTGATGACATAGGGGTGTTGTTCATTGATTGATTCACTTATATACGTACAATCGAAAAAACCAAAACACTTAACAATTTTAACATCGAAAAAACCAAACACCAACTTGTTTTTAAAAACAGAGTAAAAGCAAGAGCTTTTGCAACGGTGAGTTCGTTATTTCGTAAATAACATTGTAAAATATGACATAGTAAAAAAAATCATTGTTTTGTCAAAACATCTAAAAATGTCAACTTTATACGCCGTTGTCACGTATAACATAGTAAATTTTTTTATCCTTTTCACAGTTGTTTCGAAAACCGGTGTAAAAACTTGTACCTTTTTCACCGTCGTTGCGTAACAAGGTACAAAAAATATTATGTTTTTAAACGGCGTTTCGTATTAACTTGTTACATGGGAGCTTTTTACCAATTTGTTTTTAAAAACAGTGTAAAAGCAAGAGTTTTTGCAACGGTTGGTTCGTTGTTTCGTAAATAACATTGTGAAAATGACCTAGTAAAAAAGAAATTATGGTTTTGTCAAAACATCTAAAGATGTCACATTTATACGTTGTTGTCACGTATAACATACTAAAAATGCAGGGGCGGCCCAAGGGCTGGGCAGCATGGGCCTTCGCCCAGGGCATCACAGCCCATCAGGGCATCACAACCCAAGCCCCATTTATACATTAGTAGGTTCATTTTTATCTTTTTTTTCTTTTATTGTAATTAACCTACAAGTCTGCAACGGCTTCTCCTCGATTACTCAAACGCCATTCACGAATCACGATTACAGCCCTGCTGATTCTGCAAGTCTGCAAGTGAGCATATTATTACAGAAGGGTTATTCTTCGTTCTTCGATTACTGAATACAAAATCCAATAATCCAAAGAGTCGATTACAGAGGGGTTATTCTTCTTCTTCGATTACTGATTACAGAGGGGTTATTCTTCTTCTTCGTTTACTGATTACAACGCCCCAACACTGATTCTGCAAGTGAGCAAGTATGCAACGGTTGAACAACCTCTCCTCCTTCTGTTCTGTTAATCGACGCCTTTTGCCCTTCTGTTCTCACGACGCACAATCACAATCGCCTTCTGCCATTCAATCGTTCATCACTTCGGGCATCCTTCAGGTGTTTTCCTTCTAATTCTAATCTAATAAATGAATTTTGTTTTCTTGGTTGGTCAGTTGGTTGTTTGATATTTGCTTAATTGCTTATTTGGATTATTGGATATTTTCTTCATTTGATTTCGTTTCGTCAATACTCTTAGTGCTTATCATTATCTACCTATTCGTATTTGGTTAATTGGTAATGTGTTATTGATCAATTTGGTTAAATATGTTTCCTAAATCAAAACCTTCCGATGCTCAAAATAGAAAAAGAAAGAAAAATCAACAAGAAATTGCGCAATCTTTACATGGGTCATTAAATAAGTTTTTTGTTAGGCAAGAAAAACCCATTGAAACTCCTAGTTCTAATGCTAATCTTGTTGATGAAAATGTTGTTGATACTAATGTTGTTGATGAAAATGTTAGCATAGAAAGTAAGTTTTTAGCAAATGTCGAGTATGATAAATTAATTGATGATTTTGCTTCACGAAATGCACGACGACGACACCGTTTTAGGTGATGTTATCATTGTTAGCATAGAAAGTAAGTTTTTAGCAAATGCGGCGTGGGGATGAGCCACCTAGCTTGACTAGGTTCCAAACCCCTTAAAAATTTGTATTCTTAGTTTATGGAGGGCATATTTTTGGGTCTCCGCCCAGGGCATCCAAAACCATTGGACCGGCCCTGTAAAAATGTGATCTTTTTCACAGCTGTTTCGAAAACCGGTGTAAAAATTAGTACTTTTTTCACAGTCGTTGCGTAAGATGGTGCAAAAAATATTATATTTTTAAACGACGTTTCGTATTAACATGTAAAACGGGAGCTTTTTACCAACATGTTTTTAAAAACAGTGTAGAAGCAAGAGCTTTTGCAATGGTTGGTTCGTTGTTTTCTAAATAGCATTTTAAAACATGACCTACTAAAAAGAAAATTATTGTTTTGTCGAAATGTCTAAAGATATCACTTTTATAGACTATGGTGGTTAACTAATGATTAGATGACATGTAAAGATCAAAACTATATATATCAAAACAATGACTTGGGCACAATTTTAATCAAGAAGGTTTGTTCGTATCAAGGGGATATGTCCTCTTAAAATAAGAATGATAAATCGAAGAAAATAATTATATTAGTTATAGCCGCTTTATATATTAGTTATGAGTTGGGTTTGGTTGAACTGAGTTGTTACTAACCCAATTTTAACATTATTATCGACTTGACAATTGACGGTTTGGTTGGTTGAATTTAGTTGGGTATTTACAGACTTGGTTGGACGAGACAACGGTTTGGCCGAGTTCTTTTTTGGTCCCTACCATAGTGCAAACGCCCAATATCCATTCATTCCTTTGCGTACTGTCTAATACGTTGATTGTTGTAATTTTCTTTTAAAATGTATAATGTTTTATATATGATAGAAACAACACATAAACTGTTTCATTTTCTCATGTTTAGCAAAGAAACCCAATTTTTGCAAGAAACAAATCAAGAGTTTACATTTGCTAATAAGACTTGGGCTATTTTTTTAGAGGTCACCGGTTTGAGTCCTACAAGACCGAATTTCTTGCCTGTTTTCCAGAACCCCTAGAATTAGTCGAGGTGCACGCAAACACCCTGGACGACCACGTTAAAAGAAAATATGAAAAGTACATGTTTGTATGTTCTTTTGTTAGGTTTCTACTCTAAGGTGGAGGTTCAAACGAGAACATCTCCATTTTACGAAAACACGAAAACACCCTTATTATATGTGATAATACACATGAGTGAAAATGGTGGTGTACGAATGACTTGGCTCGCAATCTAGGTGTCGCCAAAGGTCGTCTACTTCTCTAATTTAGTATCACCTGTTGATGAATTAAAATATCACGTTAAAAACGTTCATTTAACATGTGATAATACACGTATTAAGGCCTTTGACTTGGAGTAAAAGGTAATATTGCATTTTTGTAAAATAATGCTGTTCTGATTTGAAACTTCCTCCATTGGAAAGTGTGAATCGTTGCGGTTCAGGTTTGTTTTTTCTCCGGGATTTCTTCCAAAAATTGGGCAGGTTATATGGTTCATAAGTTCAGACCCGATCCTGAAATTTTATAGGTCCTGGGCGAGATGTAAAAACGGGTCCTCGATAACTACGAAATTATTTTCAATATATTGTTTATATCATCAAAAATAACATTGAATTCAAGAAATACTAATGATTCATATTAAACCGTTTTTCCCAGTATTCTTAATGCAAGATCAGTCAATAATTATTTCTTGGTGATCCAAACTATCTCAGTGGTTTGACGATGATCTTTTTATACTTAGTGAAAATTACTTAAACTATATATGTATTAGTGTTTCACTATCATTGATCAGACTGAGTACGTTCAGTTATCGCTGAGTGGTTTCCTATGTAATTAGTTTATTTAATCCTGAATACAAGCCTCACGCTAAAAAAGATCATCGCTGAGATCGAAGACTAAGTTGATGATGAAGACAAGTCCACTAATAATCTGAAGCGACATTTAGTGAAACCAAGACAAGTCTACAACGCGTGACAAATCGAGATCAAGCCTCAGTTATTACTTTTCTACATTAGTGATTCCTAATCTATGGTCATTAGCTATAGTTGATCATGAAGCTTGTTTATCAATATTTGTTTGTCTTATCCTCTGCACAAAAAATACGAAGGTACAAAAGCAAACATGCTTTTGTCCATAATCGTACAACCACCCCTTTCCACTACATTATTCACCATACAGCCGAAAGCATGCTAAAGATAAAGTCAATAACATGAAGCCAATAAATGATGGACACGTGGATTGCATCCTCTGCCATGCATAGGGTATAAATAGGAGAGAAACCTTCATTTTTTAAGAGTCCTCATCTTAGTGATATTTGCAGAAGCTCTATCTTTTGCAAACTCTCTTCTCTCTTTCTCTTACTCTTGTGCAAGAAAGCTTAGTGATTCTTATACTGTTTAGATTATGTCTTATTTTGTCTAGTTCCGCAACAATCTGTAAATTTCGTTTTGATTTACTCAATAAACAAATTTAAAAGTATAACTTGTGTTTGTATCCCCCCCTCCTTTCCTACAAACTAACACCTTTGTAGGGACCAACATTTCTAAATTAATATTATCTATCATATTATTTTTACATAACATCCTCAATCAGTTCCACCATCAAACGCATCTTAGATTGCAATCATTTGACGTCACTATGTTGACCATTCAGAGTAACAGTTTAAGTAAATCAACCTAAATCAGTTGATATTCCACATGTTACCTGATGTTAATGTTTTTCATCATCATTTTAAACTTTTAGGGTTGAAACAAAATTTTGAGAACTACCAATCTTATAATCAAAAGTCCATGTTGGTTATAAATGAAATAGAAGAGTACTTAAGATTCATGCGCCCAATATTAGGTAATAAGGAGTCAATAATGTATGAAAAAAGTATATTTGAAATCCTAAATATAGATATCTGTTAGATCATTTCATATAGTTTGGTAATTGTTTTCAAAAGGTAGGAGTTTTCTTGGTTAATAACAAGAAAACTACTATATTCTAACATAATAATAAAATTCATTCGGATGAAATGTTGGGTCATCTGAAGATTTGAAGATGACCTCCTGATCTTCCATCTTATATCATCCTACTTAGAATATGTTTGAGGTTCTTTTAGCAACTTGGTTTCTATACAAATGTTCGGTGAAGTCGAAGATCAGCCGAAGTAGACAAAGAAGAAGAATATCTCTCAAAGCGGATTGAAGATAGACTCCTTAGCCTAAAACCAAGTATGCCTACTTGATCAACACCATTGGCCAGGATGGTGCCGATCTCAGTCTTCAGGAGCCGAAGACCTCTTCGGAAGCCGAAGACCTCTTCGGAAGCCGAAGATTTCTCAATCTTCGGAAGCCGAAGACTTCTCAGTCTTAGGAGGCGAAGACCTCTCAGTCTTCAGGAGCCGAAGAATTCTTCGGCAACCGAAGACTCCTTAATCTTCAAGGCCTGAAGATTTCTCCAACACATTGTACTTTTCTGACAAAGTATATTGTGATATCTTGCATTGACGTGGACCTCATCTGGAGATAAGATAAAGTAAGTTTTGTCTACTACACCATTTTAAGGAAAGGTCTCTACCATCCTCTCTGCAGGTCAACACTTCAAGCCAAAACACCTCAAGACAAAAGGTACATCCTGTACCATGCAGAAGACCTGTGTCCATCCCTTGCTCAACAGGTGTCTCATGCATTAAATGCATGAGGCACTATAAATATGATGGATGTTTCAACATGCAAGATTACCCAGCTCTACTACCTTCAAGTTCTCTAAGTGCCTGGCAACTTTTTCTGTACGAAGTTCAATTGTTTTCTAAGTGTTTTACAATTGTTCTTTATTCTCTATGTGTAAGATTGTTTGAACATATCTCATATGTTCTCTTCCGCAACAATCAAAGTTTTCTATGTGTAATTCTTGATTTCAAATCAATAAGAATTAAATTAAGTCAAAAACTGTGTGTATTGTATTCAACCCCCCCTTCTACAATGCTTTGCTTGTTTATTTACTGCTATTTGGGACCATCATGAAATAATAAAAAGAGTATGTGGAAAATGAGTAATAGAGTATATATATCAAGGATTATAAGTAAAAAAAGTTTTTAGATATTAGTACTAGATAAAAAAGCTCAGAGAAACAATAAACAATATACTATAAAATGAAATACTAAATAACATTTTACAAATTTTATTATTCAATGTTATTATATAATACAAGTCATATACCCGCACGCGATGCAGCGCAAAAGTATAATTTTAGGATTTGGTGAAATACTTTATCATTTTGTCTACCTCCATGGTAGAGTGACCAAAAAACAAACCTAAATGTGTGACCAAAACCATCATTATTAGGCACCATAAACCCTTCATCCAATACCAAATCACATTGGTTCTTAGTTTCCACCACTCGGGAAAAATTATTTTTTCATCCATGTCTGCTTACTATCATATATGACTTGAGCAGCTTCAGACACATTTACAAACTTTAAAAATCATCCACCAAGCACCAAAACACATAAAAAGCTTAATTCAGATGAAACATTAACCTTTAAAAATCACCCCAAAGCAACTAAGCCTGCTTAGGACATGCGCCGCTAGAACCTGAGATACACATCGACACCAAACAAGTGTTAGGCCAAAAAGCCTAGTGAGTCGAACAATAATAAGCATGCATGAACAGTTACAATTCTTATCAGCAGTTAACCAGTGTTCAATATATGTGGAGTCATTAGGGGAGACCCAAAGCACCAATCAAGTCCCACCCAAGAGTCGATATACCTTGATGCCCTTAACAAGGAACACCCCAAAGGCCCGGCAAACCCGAAGACTATCGCTAAGAAAATTCCCCGAATGGCGGAGGTCTAGGCACATACCATCACAGTGGCGCCCAAGACTACATCCTCCTAGTGTACTGACTTGGTTCGTCCACATAACGCATATAGGAGGTCCTTTAGGTGTATTTCAACCCAACATATTTCAATACCAACTACGGGTACAATATTACCATCCTATCCTCGTGAGTTCCAACAAAGACCCATATAACAATTATGTTCATCATGTATATAAATATGTCACCAAAGAGGTATTCCAACTAGAACCATCATAATACCCATACATGTATACATTTAACATATCAAGGTACCCACATTATGTATCCATGAGAAAAGCCCCAAATTAGGGTACATATAACATACTTTATGGCATATCATCAATATCCATATCTGCAACTATTTCCACAAAGAAAACCCAATTACTTGAACACATAGAGATAAGATAATAACAAATAAGAGTATATGATGTGTATCTAGTTTTGACAAAGGTTAGTGATATGCGTTCATTTTATTACTTAAATGCTCTATTTTTAAACGCATATCTCAACTTTTTGCAAGCGAATATTTAATTAATCAAAGACCCTTTGAGCAAAACTCATATATTTATTACTTGGACATTGAATCATTGGTTTTATGTTGTTTTTGTGGCTTGCAGATTGGCTTTTAGGCGTTTTTGTTGGGAGATTTCGTGTGCCGAAAATAGAGGGATAGCAGCTTGCTGCAACTTGATGTTGTCTCAAGATATATGGAATATTCCTAGAATATTCCTCCAACCTTGTATTAGTTGGTGGAAATCTTGGAAGATATTTGCCATGTGATCTATTTCTTTTATCCTTTGGGCAATAACATTACCCTCTCTTTTGTTGGCTATAAAAAGCCTTGATCACTAGTTGTAAAACACACCAATTTCTCTCACCACTCCTCAAAATACTCTCTAAATGTTTTTTCATTCTCCAATCATTGGGAGAAATTTGGAAGACTAGTCTAATTTTAATTAAAGCATTTAACTTTCAGTATTTCTTATCTGCTTTATTACGTCTCTTTTAATTATTGCACTTTAATATTACGTTTCTTTTAATTATTGCACTTTAATTTTACGTCTTTATTTTATTGCATTTTAATTGTTCGCCTTATTACGTCATCGTTATTTATAATTTTTGTAACCTTTAATCTACCATCGTTATTGCCAGTATATTTTAGAAAAGGTAATGGTTGGATATTTACTAATTACGACGTTTCACTTGATTTAATTGTCAAAAATCTTAACGGATCCCTACACCCTTGCTCCTTTTTAAAGTAATTAATTTCTGTCAAATTAGTTGTTAAAAAAACCACCCAACAATATTTCTTCAAATTCGCCATCTGAAATCATTTCTTTTATTAGACTTTTATTAAGCTTTTACACCTTTCCCTGTGAATCGATACTCGGTATTTTACCGTTTTATTACTTGTAAAAGACGACAACGGATTGATAAGTGTATACTTGCACTATTCACCGTTAGATAACAGTCCAAGAGATTAAGTTCATATAAATCTCGTAACAATTAGTAAACTCACAATCTAGGTTTTGAACCAAAAACCCAGAAAATAGATGGAACCCTAGCTTTGAGAACATGAATCTTGGAGAAGATGAAGATCTTGAAAAATACTTCAATGCAACCACTTGGATGACTCTTCAATGATGCCTTAAAGCTCTTACCAAATCAAAACCTAGAAATTATGAGGTAGGAGATGAAACCCCCAAAAATCTAACTTTTGACACTTGGGGAAGATGAAGATGGAGATGGTGGTGAAGCTCCCAAACCGAAACCTAGGAGGATGATCTTAACTTTAGCAATAAATGGTGAGGATTTGGTGGTTGGAGAAACCCTAGATGTAGTAAATGAAGGGGGAGGGTTTTGGGAGAGAATACTTGGAGATGAAAAATGAGAAATGGTTGAATTTTGGGGAAAAATTACTTTAAACCCGCATAGGGCCTTCTGATGCCACGCACGACCCGTGCGTTTTTTGTGAAGAGATGCGCACGACCCGTGCGTTTGCTTCTGGACAGCGCACGACCCGTGCGTTATTTTTTGAAGAGAGGCGCACGACCCGTGCGCCCCACAAATCTCAAAAAGTTGCCCCTTTTTCTCTTTTCATCCTTTCTTCTTCTTATTTGGCCAAACGTATATTCAGGGTGTTACAATCCTCCCCACCTAATAAGGATTTCGTCCTCGAAATCTCATCCTAATTAAACAAATGAGGGTAACGTTTCTTCATATCATCTTCGGATTCCCAAGTAACGTTAGCACCCCGATGATGCTTCCATTGGACTCTAACCATGACTACCTCCTTATGCCTCAGCTTCTTCACTTTTGATTCTAAGATCGATTCCGGTTTTTCCACACAACGATTTCCATTGTCCACCCGAATTTCCGACAAAGGGATCACGCTTTCCTCCTCGGCTAGACACTTCCGAAGGTAACATACGTGAAACGTAGGATGTATTCCGTCCATTTCCGGTGGTAAATCCAACCGGTAGGCTTGTAAACCAATTTTCTCCAAGATGACGAAAGGTCCAAGGAAACTAGGACTAAGCTTTCCACGCTTCCCAAACCGGATAATCCCCTTCCATGGAGATACTTTCAACATGACACGGTCTCCCACTTGATACTCGACCGGTCTTCTTTTCTTGTCCGCATAACTTTTCTGTCGGTCTTGAGCCGCCTTTAGCCTCTCCCGGATCTCTCTCACTTTGTCCGCTGTTTCTTGAACTATTTTCGGCCCGACGAACTGCTTCTCGCCCGCTTCTAACCAACAAACCGGTGTCCTGCATTTCCGCCCGTACAATGTCTCGAATGATGCCATTCCGATACTAGAATGGTAGTTGTTGTTGTACGCGAACTCTACCAAAGGTAGATGTGAGTCCCAACTTCCCCCGAAGTCTATTACATACGATCTCAACATATCTTCTAGCGTCTGGATCGTCCTCTCGCTTTGACCATCCGTTTGAGGATGATATGCCGTACTCAAATTCAGCCTAGTACCCAACTCTTTTTGCAAGCTAGCCCAAAAGTTCGAAGTGAAACGACTATCCCGATCCGATACCACAGATTGTGGAACTCCGTGCCTTGACACCACCTCGTTGATATAAAGTTTAGCCAATTTCTCCATTGGCAAGGTCTCCTGCATTGCAAGAAAATGCGCACTCTTGTTAGCCGATCCACAATTACCCAAATAGTGTCGTGACCGCGCAAGGTCTTCGGTAGCTTTGTCACAAAATCCATGGTGATGTTGTCCCACTTCCACTCGGGAATGGACAACGGTTGCAAACTTCCATACGGTTTTTGATGTTCCACTTTCACTTGAAGGCACGTGACACACTTCTCCACATAGCTAGCCACGTCTAGCTTCATCACCGGCCACCAATAGTTTAGCTTTAAATCTCTATACATCTTTGTGATACCGGGATGTATAGAATACTTCGACTTATGCGCTTCCTCGAGAAGTAATTCACGGTTTCCCCCAACCTTCGGCACCCAAATGCGCCCTTGAAAGAGTTTGAGTCCACAACCATCTTCCGTTAAGAGTTCCTTTTGCTTTGACATAACCTCAGCCTTGAGGTTCTCTTCTTTAAGTGCTTCCACTTGACTCGCTCTTATGCTCTCCAACAAACTCGACACCACATCGATTCTCGTAAGGGACATTTTGACACCCCCATCATGGCTCTTTCGACTCAACGCATCCGCCACCACGTTGGCCTTACCAGGATGATAGAGTAAATCACAATCATAATCTTTCAAGAGATCAAGCCATCTCCTTTGTCGCATGTTGAGTTCCTTTTGATCAAAGATGTATTTGAGACTCTTGTGATCGGTAAAAAGAGTACACTTCGTCCCGTACAAGTAATGTCGCCATAACTTTAACGCGAAAACTACCGCCGCCAACTCCAAATCATGAGTCGGATAGTTCTTCTCATGATCCTTTAATTGTCGCGACGCGTAGGCTATTACCTTCCCCCTTTGCATTAGGACACACCCAAGCCCCATCTTGGAAGCATCACTAAACACGACAAAGTTTTCCGATCCCTCGGGTAAGGACAAGATCGGAGCTTCACACAACTTCCTTTTTAGCTTTTGAAACGCTTGCTCTTGTGCATCGGTCCAAAGAAACTTGACGTTCTTCCTTGTAAGAGAAGTGAGCGGTGTAGCTATCTTGGAAAAGTCTTGGATGAAACGCCAATAGTAACCCGCCAAACCTAAGAAGCTTCGGATCTCTGTCGGACTTGTTGGGGGCTCCCAACTCATCATTGCCTCGATCTTTGTCGGATCCACCTTTACGCCGTCCTTTGATACCACATGCCCCAAGAATTGTACCTCTTGGAGCCAGAATTCGCACTTGGAGAATTTTGCAAACAACTTCTCCCTTCTTAGGACTTCGAGTACTTCCCGTAAGTGTTTCCCATGCTCGGACTCATCCTTTGAATATATTAGAATATCGTCGATGAAGACGATCACAGATTTATCCAAGAATGGGCGACACACACGGTTCATCAAATCCATGAACACGGCTGGAGCGTTGGTTAAGCCGAAAGGCATCACCAAAAACTCATAATGACCGTATCTCGTCCGGAAAGCCGTCTTCGGAATATCTTCATTCTTCACTCTCACTTGATGATAACCGGACCGAAGATCAATCTTCGAGAAACATCCCGCGCCTTGTAGTTGATCAAAAAGGTCGTCGATGCGAGGTAAGGGATACTTGTTCTTCACCGTGACCTTGTTTAACTCCTGATAATCTACGCACATCCACATGGATCCATCCTTCTTCTTCACGAACAGTACCGGTACTCCCCAAGGTGACGAACTCGGTCGAATGAAGCCCTTCTCCAACAACTCTTGAAGTTGCATCATCATCTCTTTCATTTATGTCAGTGCCAAACGATATGGAGCACGAGCTATCGGAACCGCTCCCGGTGTGAGGCCAATCTGAAACTCCACTTGGCGTTCCGGCGGTAATCCGGGTAAATCTTCCGGAAAGACGTCCGGATAATCTTGCACCACCTCCACATCTTCTACCGACTTCTTTTCTTTCTTCGCGTCCACAACGTAGGACAAGTATGAAGGGTAACCCTTCGCTAAAAACTTGCGAGCCTTAAGAGATGAGATAATAGGATTATTCCTCTTTCTTTTCTCCCCATAAATGGTAGCCACACCATTTTTCGGTAATGACACTTGGATCATCTTTTTGAACAAAAGATGTCCGCCTTATGCCTTACTAACCAATCCATACCTATGACTACATCAAATTCTCTTATAGCCATAGGTAATAAATCCACTTCAAAAGAACTCCCATCGACCTCTAGAGTGCAATCACAAAAACGATCACGAATGATCACTTGATCCCCATTAGCTACTTCTACTACTAACGCATCGGGAACGACACTAATAGAAGTGGTGAGTTGTTTACAGAAAGCATCCGACAAAAAGGAACATGTAGCACCCAAATCAAACAAAACACGAGTAGGCATGGAGTTTACTAGAAACGTACCCGAAACGACATCCGCGGTCTCCTTTGCCTCCTCGGTAGTCATCCAGAAAGCTCGACTCGGTGCCCTTGATGGTTGCTCGACCCTAGTCGTCGAATCCACATAATTTCCACCACCTCCTCTAACTAGCCTTGGGCACTCTCGCTTCATATGCCCCGGTTCTCCGCATTCATAACATACCGACCCACGGAGGGAACACTCTCGAGTTGTGTGGTTTTTCTTACCACACTTGTTACACCCGACTGGACTGGAGAGAGTCCTTGTAGCGCACGGCCCCAAGTGCTTTGACCTGCACTTGTGGCACCACCGATCTTCATGGCGTTGATCCCCCGTTCTTCCGCTTACAAAGGGTCTTGATTGACGAACGAGCCCCGATGGCCCTTCCCACTTCCGTTTCTCGCCAACATGCTTCTTCTCATCCCTTTCGGCATTGATGTCGTCCTCAACAAGTAAGGACTCCTCGATAACCTCTTGCAGAGTCGAACACTTTGCATTCCTTACCGCCGTTCGCATCTCGGCCGGTAACCCTTGATGATAGGCCTTAATCTTTGACCTTTCATCAGGGACCAGATGTCCCACCAAGTTTAGTTTCTCCAAGAAGAGTTTGGAGTAGCCAACAATAGACAGCTTCCCTTTCTTCAGATCTCGGAACTCCCGCTCCAACTTGTCCATCGAACGCTCGCTACAATACTTGTCCATAATCTTTTCTTTGAACATCGGCCAAGTTAACTTAGCCATAACTTCAGGAGTGAGGACTGATCGAGTGAGATTCCACCAAATCAAAGCCTCTCCCTGAAGTACTTGAGAAGCAAACTTGACCCGTTGAGAGGGATCACACTCACTTGACTCAAAGGCCATCTCTACCTCTTTGAGCCAGTACATGCAAGCAACCGGGTTGTCTGAACCCGCAAACTCCTTAGGGTGGCATCCCAGAAACGCTTTGTAAGTGCACCCCTTAGTCTTCGTCTGAATCCTTTCAGCGGATGGTTCCTCAACCGTTACCACATTTGGTCCACCCGACCCCACAATAATGTTTTCAGCCATCGTCTCAGGTTGTCGGTGGCTAGCGTCTCAATCCTCTAGGAGTTTCATGAAAAACTCTTGTTGTTGGGTCATGGCCGAAGTCATGGCCAACTGTTGTTGAGCCAAGGCCGCATTCATAGCCAACATCATGCTATCCCGAAGCCGGGTCTCCATGGTAACTTCCTCCATGATGGCGTTACCTGAATTGAGGTTCCGACGCGGAATATGCTCAGGCCCTCCTCCCAAGATTCTGGGTATAGGAATGTCATCGGAGGTTGCCCCCACCGGGGGTCGTACTGCTGCAGATTCCACCTCTGGTTGACCCTCTGGCATGTCCGGTAATCTACTTCGAGTGTTTACCATTAATAATCTGCCATGCACGTACGAGGAATAGATTGAGAAAAGACTAAGCGAGTTGGACTCATTGTACGTACTACTACCTTCATCAATTATCATAATAATAGTAAACCAAACATGCTCACGTAACAATGCATTCATAATAGCAGTAGCTAAGTGAAATTATGAACGAACCATACACAAGAATTCTTGTCACCATCATCACAACTTTCAATTACAGTAATTCCGTAATCCTAACGCTCTCCCCACCTAGGATTTCTACCCCAAGTGGACAGTGAAGTCATAAAGTCTAAAACTTAAGTCTAGATACGCTAAACCATACCTAGTTAACTTAAACTAAAGCTCTGATACCAACTTGTAACACCCTAAAAATAGGGATAACAAAAATCCGAAAAACGGACATGAGGTATACTAAAATTGCCATAGCAAGAGCCTCCCAAAAATGGGGAAATGTATAAACAACCTGTTTAATTACAAATGTAATTTAACGGACAACAAATAACAACCGACTAATCTAATTTCTACAACTAGAAAGGAGATTACAAAAGGGTTGTTATCAATAAACCTAAACGGTTCATTATCCAAAATATGATACGTCCATGTGCAAAAACCCCAAGCTCTCACCCCAAAGCAACTAAGCATGCTTAGGACATGCGCCGCTAAAACCTGAGATACACATTGACACCAAACAAGTGTTAGGCCAAAAAGCCTAGTGAGTCGAACAATAATAAGCATGCATGAACGGTTACAATTATTATCAGCAGTTAACCAGTGTTCAATATATGTGGAGTCATTAGGGGAGACCCAAAGCACCATGACATAAGAATCACAACTTATTAAACCCTAAACCCATAAAGATATTCAATAATTAGTTTATATTACAACTATTGACGAAAAAAATTATAATGATATAATTTATAATAAGAATGAAACGTATTTTTAATATATTTTACGATTATGTATTTTTAATGTGCTAACGGTGGAAAAAAAACGTATGGATATAAAACAAATTAATTTGTAGATATTCATGATATTTAATAGTACGGTTAAATTAAAAAATATTCAATATTGGGCTCGTTTTGAAGGTATTGACGAGACAATTATAATGGTATAATTTGTAAAAAAAAAAAGAAACGTATTTTTTCATTGCATTTTTGTTCATATACGATTATTTGTGTTAATATGATAATGCTGTAAAATGAAAAAATAAGGGATATAAAATAAAATTAAATAAGTAAGTGTAAGAGTAACAAATGTAACATTGTACAAGAAACCACTTTGTACAAATAACCGTTTTAGAATTTTTATAATATAGTAGAGATAATCACTTGGGTTGTGGTGCACTGGTAAAGTTTTTGGGGGATGTAGTGGAAAATCTCATCTACGCAGGATTCAAATCCAGGCGTTGTCAAAGCCCTTGGCCATGGAGGTTCACCTGCGATGACTCCAGGCCATTCGTGGTCGCCCGGGGATTAGTCGGTGCACGTAAGCTGGCTCGAAAACCCACGGTTACCAAAAAAAATATATATATAATAGAGATATAATATAATACATGTTTGGGTCCTATACATATAATAAATTCTTTTTATGTCTTATATCTACTATTATATGAAAGTTCTTATTTAGTTATTGGAAAATCGGTTTTTGGAAAGCGGTTTTTGGAAATCTTCTTCGCCTAATTTCTCTACCCTCGCCGCCCTCTTGATTTCTCCCCACGTTCTGCAATTCCTCCAAAGACAATTTATCTCCTCCATTCCCCGACTTCATCATCCTCTGTTCCTCCCTGAGAGCAAAACTCACAAAATCAGGTGCCCTAAATCTCTCAATTCGTTGGTAAGTTTTGCAATCGCTACAACTCTAAAAAGAACCAGAGCATCGTCCCTAACCCTCAAGTTAAAGTTGAACATGGGTTTCAATTTGGGATTGCGTCTGATCTCGATTTATTTTCCAATTTAATATGGGTTTCGATTTTAGGTATTAATCATTCTTCGGTTTCGTTTCTAGGTTCGAATCTGGGTTTCGATTTTGGGTTTAAATCCTTTTACGATTTTGTTTCAAGGCACAAATCTGGGTTTCAGTTTTGGGTTTGAACCAATGTTTCGATTTCGATTTTGATTTTGGGTTTGAACCTGCGTTTCAATTCCGTTTTTGGGTTTGAACCTGGGTTTTGATTTCGATTTTAGTTTTGAACATGGTTTTCGATTTCGTTTATGGTTTTGTAGATGGATTTCGATTTCGTTTCTAGGTTAACCTTGGCAATTTTGATTAACAAGGAACAATATTCTCCATGACTGAACGAGATCGTCTTGAACTAACTACGTGTAACACCCTCAAATCTGGAAATAGCAACTCAATTAAAACTTTCTAAATACACCAATAAATGATTCATCTACGAACATAATGTAAGAATTTACCTCGATACACACATTCATCCTATACATACAATCTATGAGAAGGACGGGTGGTACTAAAATCCAATAACAATTACTATCTCCAGCCTGCGGAAGACTTCTTCAATAACTTACTCTTGCGTAAAGTTAAGGCTCAACTCTTCATGAGGCTACTAGAGTCCGAACACCCAATTGGAACCTGATGCACATGCCGACAAATAAAAAGGTTAGGCTTAACGCCTAGTGAGCTCAAGAGTTTTAACATGAATGAATATATCATTAGAAGAAAGGAATTCAGTTTTAAGGAAAGATCATTCAAAATATTATACTTCAAAATGGAAACGACACATTTACCCATAATATACACTTTTAAAGACAATGCTCCCAAACATGCATTTCTTATAAAACAATGCAACCCGTAACTCACCCGAAACGGGGTCATAGTTCGACACTCACATTTGTAAAAATGTAAATAATACTTCTTATTCCGAAAACACCCAAACTCGGGTGGGACATAATACTCGACCCTTAAATAACGGAAAACAATCCATATACATATGATACACCATTAAAACATGGAGCTGAAACTTAATACTCACGCGACCATAAAATGGAATGAAATCCAAATATTAAAGCATGGACTATTAAATATCCAAAATACAGCGGGCCGACAACGGGGGATACCCGTATCCGTTGAGAGCGGAGGAACACAAAAGTATGCCACTCAAACAACGTTAATCGCATGACACCTCACGACATCTCAGCCCAAGTGTCCCTACGACTTCTTTACCAAGTGTCACCCCAAGTCAGTTGACCTTGATGGATCATTCCGAAGAACTCCATCCCGAAGGCCCGGCACACTTAAAGACTACCTTCCAGGCATTACTTCAAGCGGCGGAGGTCCTAGCGCTCACTCCCTGATAGCACTACAGACTCAACCCTCCTAGCGATCACTTGTAAAGTTTCCAGTCATAAAACATGGGTACCGGAGTCCCACCCCGAAATACCCAATTGACCATCCCAAAGCAGACTGACTGACGTGCCTATGGATCCATTACACACTGTTTAACGTTACCGGACTACACACGAATGACCAAAGCACCCGAGCCCGTAACCAAACTCAATACGCAACAAGCGCATTAGTACGTACGTCATGACTGGGCTCTACATTGAGCCATATAAAACCGGACAAGTGTCCTCAAGACTCTTTTAAGCCAATACCAAGCTAAAATGCTCGAAATCCATTTGATCAATAATTATCGGTCTCCCGACTAAAGAAATGTCTTTAAACAACGTTTTTGAAGACCCATATCCCAAAGACGAGATTAACCCATAATTCAACACATAATGGAAACAAATATTTTCCAAAGGGTTTATGAATGCAATTACACCAAAATGCATATAACATAAAATGGACTCTAATTGTACAAAATCCCCATAATGCATAAACCATGCGATTACTTATCAAAATGTCCAAATCCCAAATATGAGCATTTTATGAAATTAAGATAAACCAAATTTATCAAATATAAGAACTCATTAAAATACTCACACTTTGCCAAAAACCAAGTAAAATACATTTTTACTTCAAAACACCCAAAACTTATCAGTAGTTAACCGTTTCATGTAAAACACTTTAAAATAACCATTTTGGCATGTACACCGTTTTCACAAATCAACTTGAACTCACCTTGCTAGATTTAGGCTAAATCTAGATATTTCCTCCAACTAGAGCTCCTTTGAAGAACACTTGGATTCTCAAGTCAAAACTTCCAAAAACCTAAATCCATACATATTCAACCATAAATAAACATAATCAACCACAAAGAATCGTTTTCCAAGCCATATACATGAATACCTCAACTAATACCGAAACCCTAACTTCCATAACCAAAGAGAATAAAAGATTACCTTAACCCAAGCCTGAATCCACCAACCAAAACACTTCTAGTTCACCAAAATGGTTACAAACCTCCAATCTATGAAAAGAAACACAAAGGGTGGATGAAACCCTAGAAAACTTTGGGGAAGAAGATGAAGAGGGAGGGATGAGGAGCTTACCACCACAAAATACTCTTGTATACTCCAATAGACCTCCAACCTCTTGCTAAATCCTTGAAGATCTCTAAAAAATGAGACTATGGCAACTTGAATCACCAAAAATGGAGTTGTGGATCAAAAGTTATGAGGGAATGAAGTTTGGTGGCTAAAAATCGGGTTTTTAGATCGACCAGGGGGTTTCGCGGGTTATGCCGCGACCTTAAGTCGCGGCATAAGTCGCCCTTGTTCTCCTAAGTCGAGAGATTACCCCTAAGTCGCGGCACAACTCGCGTAACACACTGTTTGTCCGGTTTTCATTCTCGTTCACTGTTTTGGCCATAACTTCTTCGTTATAGCTCCGTTTTCGCTCCGGAAAGAACCGTTGGACTCGTAATTGAATCCTTCATCCATCTAGACTATAAAATCTAGAATTAAAGTCCAAGATTAAGTATCTTATTTTTCCTTAATATATCGGTTTCTGTATTTACTTGAAGTGATACCTTTCGAAAGTCGGGGTGTTACACTACGTGGACTTTAACCTCCAAATGTCATGAGCAATGAACAAATTGATTGCTTTAGTAAGTGACTAATTTCCTTTCTTTTAATTTATTATTTCATATACTACGCCTTCCATTCCACAATATTTTAGTGTGCCTAATTATGATATAATTTGATATAGGAACAATTTAAGCTTGCTGGCAAGTCCATTGGTGATTTTTAGTGGTGGTACAGTTGCTGGTTTGTCAATTGCTTCGTGGCTAAGTGAGCTTAAAACAAAAGTACATTTCACATCTATATCTAATTTGTTCATGGTACATTTTGATACTATATTATAGAGTATAGTTCTCTTACATAAATAATCAATCCTCACTGCACAAGACAAATTATTTATAAAGACAGGCACTCACCGGTGAGGTTTTTAATCTGAAGTGAAAACGGGAGTGACTTATGTGTTGGTTTTCTTTCTTATGGAAGCTTAAATATTAAAGTTACAAGGGGGGGGGGGGCAGGCAATCTACTACCAGTAGCTCAATGTTTTGTTGACGTTTAAACAGGTGCTAAGTGATGATTATTCAAAGCTTGCGTTTCTTTGTGCTGATCGTTCTGTTTGTCTACATGCTAAATATGGAAGTCATCACAGTCTACGCATTCCAAGGTTCTTAACCTACTTTCTTTATGTATTTTTCTATTTACGCAAATGTGGATTTTCGCTTTAAAATCTGCATTGTATCTTGTTTATTTATCTGCATTATGGAGGAATTGACCAATTTCTTATAATCGTTGTCCCATGGTAAATGCCGTAATTTCCTTTTTGGGATGTCTATAATAAATGCGAAGTTTTCTTTTTGGTAAAGAACTACGTCTATGCTAATTACTATTGAATATTGACAGCTTGGATTATTGGTCTGCTAGATCCTCCATTCATCATTATTGAAGGGTGTTTTAGATTTTTGACTAATAGCCGAATACTTGCTATATACCGTGTGTTAAATATTTAGTTTAAGTTTGTATTATTCGTCCTTATCGATACTTTAGTCCTGATCGAATTTCTTTGCTTAGGGAATCAAAAACTATTGATTTGATGTACTAATGGCAGGTTACGACATTTAGGTGTCGTTTGTTTTTTAAGAGGTCTAAAGTCTGAAGTCTTATTTTAGTTATGATTAATAAGAGGTGATGTGTAAAAAAGTCTGAACGATTCAAACTTAAGAGCTATTAAGAGGTTTTTTAAAAAAAAAATAAACGACCCCTTAGTGTATGTGATGATCCTGACTACTTCTATGATTATGTCCAAGGTCTACTCGATGGACTTGAAGCTGGAATCAACTCACGTGATATAGTCAAAATTGAAAACGTAAGAACATAAAATACTTCTGGTTCATACCTGTTTTCCATTCATAAAATAATTATGGTTCTTTATTTATGGCAAAAATGAATTTAGTTTGGCTTTTAATTAATTAATTAATGATTTTTTATTAGAAGCTTGATGATGAAATCAATTGCTTCTGCATTCCGTATCATATCTTTCTTAATTGGGGTTGTTTGGTTGGTTTTTCCTTAAGTCTTATATGGATAAAGGTGTTTGTGTGGATTAATCTATCTGTATAGACCGGGAAGATTTTTGTTTGGAAGGATTTTTTCATAGATGAGGGAGCGTGTTTTTTAATTGGAAGGGGGAAGTTTGGAAAAAACTTGGCTTTCTGCATAAAGTTTCCTCCTAAAAGTTTACTGAATAAGCCACTTTCTATATCATTAAGCCACTACAAACATTCATGTATAGCCGACTGATTAACCTGTGAGTCCCGTTAAGCTCATTAAGGTGCTAACAAACATTGCCCTTTTGTCCCATGTTATCTAATAATATGTTCCAATTATTTCCTCGGTGATAAAAGTCACTTAAGACCCTAAAATTAAAGATAGCAGCCAACCCACCACCACCACCGGTAGTCTCACATTTTCATCGTTGGCGAACATCCTTTTGGTTTGCTTTTCCTGTCCTTGTGTTTTGCGTATGTGCCATCACTTCCAAATTTGTTGATCAGTGTCTTAGAGGCAGAGGTGTGGGTGTAATCTATATTTGTGAGGTCCCGGACACCGCCTCTGCCAATGGGATGCATGCACGATTTACGTTTACCTCCCCCACGATGACTGTGGGATGTGTTGTGGGGGCACTCTAGAGGGTGGCAGAATACCCTTTTTTGGACCACCTGGCACCTCCCACCAACCACCGGTTTCTGCCTGTTGCCACCAGCACCAGTAGATGGTACGTGCCACCGACACCTGATCGAACCTTTGTTAGGTCCCTTCCAAATCCGTTGAGCCCTTTGCCACCTCTGTTACACACCTCCACGAACTTGTCATGTGTACTCGACATCTCATAATTTCACTTTGTAGTTCATAACAACTATTGTAATATTTATATTTTGATGGTTTTTGATGTTGTTTCGATAGGACAAAGGGCTTGGCTATGCCATGAGTACGTCCGAGGAGCTTAAATTTGTGAAGGAAGTTGCTGAAACCACCAATGTGATTTTGGATCCCGTTTACATGTTTGAGCTTTTGCTTATATGCTTTTTGCCTCCTTTTTTTTCATTTTGCAAACTTAGTAAATTGTTATGTTGCCCTCAAATATTTCATGAGTATTGTGATAGCAAAGTATCGAGTTGAGGTTGTTTAACACTCGATCTCGAGTAGCTCATGAGTTGATGTCGAGGATTGTGATATCAAAGTATTGAGTTGAAACAGCCTTAACTTTATACTTTGGTGATAAAATTTGAGGTGCATCCATGAGTTTTATATAGTTTAATGAGAATACCTTTTAACTCGTTAAGTTTCAACGGACGAGCTTCGTTCGAGCTTGATTCGAGTTTGAGTTTGAGATTGCTTCAAGCTTCAAACGAGTTTGAGCTTAAAAAATTGTAATCAAATTCGAGTCGAGTTTTGTTTTGTTTTTAACTACTCGTGAGTTTTCGAGTCGAGTTCGTGCTTGAGAAATATATCGAGTTCGCGTCGAGTATACTAATACTCGTGCTCGACTAAATCATTTACACCCCTATGTGTAAAACCAAACAAACCCAACATATCTCACTTGAAAGTAGAGGTGGCCAAACAAACCCGACTCGGTCTGGGACCGCCAGAGGACCGGAACCGGGACCGGCACCGCTTGCGACCGGTTACCGGCCCGAAAACAAGGACCGGTTTTGTTGTGAAAATAACGAAACCCAACTAGCAATAAGATAGATAATTGGACCTCACTATAAACATAAATACCCCAAGAACAATGAACGTATGTTCTTATATCGAGATAACAACGGAAATATGATCAACGAATGTGAGATAATTAATTACGAAGTATATGCAACAATATCCAACCATAAAATGCAAGATAAAGCAAGGTAAAAGAGACACCGATATTTTTACGTGGAAAACCCGGAAAGGGAAAAACCACGGGCGGAGGACGCCGAGAACTAATTCACTATCACTTTATGATGATACAATTGAGACAAAGAAAACTGATTAATGTATCAGTTATTGAGAGAGAAAGAGCAAGATAGAAGGTTATCTTCAAGGTGTAATTTTATCTTCTACTAAGCTCCCTATTTATAGAACAAAAATAGTGCAAAATGGGCTGGTGAAAACAGCTGGAAATTAGCTGAAAAAACAGCTAGGAAGTGGTTGGAAATGGCTGGAAATGAGTTGTTCTAAATCTGCTGGAAATTTAGTTGAAGGCAAACATTTTTCACAAATCTCCACCTTTTACTTCAATCCAAAACCCATAAAAACAAAGCTCCACCTCGTCTTCAAACCAAGTAGAATACACCAAGAGCACAATCTCTACCAAACTTCATCTCAAGCCAAAAACATCACCCATAAACAAAGCAATACCAAAGTAATCAAAGTTCTCGAAAAAATAGTATCCTCCGCCAATTCGCCCCTAAGGGCATCAACCCCGTCTTGCAACACCAACCAAGTCCAAACACAAACTGAACTTGGCTACCGGAAGCGGCTTCGTTAGCATATCCGTTGCGTTATAGTCAGTGCTAATCTTCACAACTTTAACATCACCTTTCGCTACAACCTCTCGGATATAGTGATGACGAATATCGATATGTTTCGTCCTATCGTGAAACATTCG
The DNA here is from genome assembly GCA_023525745.1 of Arctium lappa. Classification (NCBI taxonomy): domain Eukaryota; kingdom Viridiplantae; phylum Streptophyta; class Magnoliopsida; order Asterales; family Asteraceae; genus Arctium; species Arctium lappa. Next base: position 9,090,322 of record CM042056.1, on the reverse strand, counting down.
ATCCTTGGTCAAAAGAACCGCGCCTTGATTGTCGCATAAAACCTTTTCGACTTGAAATCATCACTTAATTCACCAAAGAATCCTTTGAGCCAGACAGCTTCTTTTACGGCTTCGCTAACTGCCATATATTCTGCTTCCGTTGTAGATAATGCGACAGTAGGTTGCAAGTGTGCCTTCCAACTAATGGCACACCCATCAAGAGTAAACACGTATCCAGTGACGGATCTTCTCTTATCAAGTTCCTTGGCATGATCGGAATCTACGTAGCCAAGTACCCCTGATGAATTTCTCCCAAAATGCAAACACAGATCTGCCGTCCCCTTCAAGTAACGAAAGATCCACTGGACAGCTTTCCAATGTTCTTTACCTGGGTTGGCCATATATCTGCTGACCATAGAAACTGCATAAGCGAGATCAGGTAGGGTACAAATCATAGCGTACATCAAAGATCCCACCGCACTAGAATACGACACTCTCGCCATATAGGCGACATCTGCTTGAGTTGAAGGACTTAAAGCGGATGATAACTTGAAATGAGGCGCAAATGGAGTGTTGACAGACTTTGCTTCAGACATACTAAAGCGGCGAAGAACTTTCTGAACATAACCTCGTTGACTGAGGTACAACTTTCTCACCTTTCTATCACGTATAATCTCCATTCCAAGAATCTTCTTTGCGGCTCCCAAATCCTTCATATCAAATTCTGAATTTAACTGGTCTTTAACTTTCTGAACTTCTCCCATGTCTTTAGCTGCTAATAGCATGTCATCCACGTACAAGAGCAAATATAACATCGACCCATCGTTACACGTCTTAAAGTAAACGCAGCTGTCGTACGACGAATTTGACAAGCCGTGTGTGGTCACAAAAGCGTCGAATCTCTTGTACCATTGTCTGGGAGACTGTTTGAGGCCATATAGAGACTTTATCAATTTGCACACGTGACCTTCTTTACCCGGAACTTCAAAACCTTCCGGTTGGTGCATAAAGATCTCTTCCTCAAGTTCACCATTCAGAAAAGCGGTCGTGACGTCCAATTGCTCAAGCTCCAAATCATAGGACGCGACCATCCCTAGCAATGCACGAATGGAAGTATGTTTCACCACCGGTGAAAAAATGTCGTTATAGTCAAAGCCAGGAATTTGACTATAACCCTTTGCAACTAACCGAGCTTTATACCTTGGCTTTTCATTTGGAGTAGCCCCTTCCTTCAATTTATAGACCCACTTGCATCGAACGACCTTCTTTGTCTTGGGAGCGGAAACAAGCTCCCAAGTTCCGTTCTTTTGCAAAGATTCCATCTCCGCTTGCATTGCCAACATCCACTCATCCGCATCATCTTGTTTCATAGCCTCACTATAAGAAGTAGGCTCAATAGTATATTCCATTTCCTCCGCTACGTTCAAAGCATATGCTACAAAATCGGCTTCTTCGTGATACCGTGCCGGAGGCACGATTTGTCTTCTTCCCCTATCACGAGCAATGCTCGGTTCGGGTTCTTGTGGCAAAGGTTGTGATAAAGAATCATCTACCACTTGATCACCAGTAGTGGGAGAAGAAGAAGAAACAGCATGTGAATCATTTGTAGCAATCGGACTCGAAGCTTGAGCCAAAGGTAGCTCCACCTCTGCAGGTGATTTCTCTTTCAGAGATTCGGAAATGGTATCGGATGTAGGAGGTGGCGAATCAGTCAACATCGAAGATTCGTCGAAAGTTACGTCTCGACTTATAAGGATCTTCTTTATTTCCGGGCACCATAGCCTAAAGCCTTTAACTCCGTCTTTGTATCCAAGGAAATTGCATTTCATAGCTCTCGGTTCTAACTTCCCGTTATCAACTCGTGCATACGCCGGGCAACCAAAAATCTTCAAATTTGTGTAATCGGCCGGTGATCCGTTCCATACTTCCATAGGAGTCTTCTTCTCAAGAGGGACTGAAGGAGATCGATTGATGATATAACAAGCGGTAGAAGCCGCTTCTGCCCAAAATGACTTGGGTATCTTCGAGTTAGAAAACATGCAACGAACTTTCTCAAGAATAGTGCGATTCATCCTTTCGGCCACACCATTATGTTGAGGAGTGTGGGCAACGGTACGATGCCTTGTAATGCCATTCTTACGACAATAAGCATTAAACTCCTCCGAGCAAAATTCCAAGCCATTATCCGTTCGGAGGTATTTCACCTCTTTACCGGATTGTTTCTCGATCATCGTCCTCCAATCTTTGAAAACTTCAAAAACATCACTCTTGCGTCTTAAGAAGAAAGCCCACACACGACGAGAGAAATCGTCGATAATAGTGAGCATATACGAAGCTCCACCATAAGAAGTAATTCGGGTCGGACCCCAAAGGTCAGAATGAATGTAATCAAGTGGCCCTTTAGTCGTATGAATGCCACCTGAGAATCTGACCCTCTTCGTCTTGCCGTACACACAATGCTCACAAAACTGTAAATCGGTAACTTTGTGGCCGTTCAACAAATCACGTTGACTTAGCTCGGTCATGCCTCCAAGGCTCATGCAACCGAGACGTAAATGCCACAATTTTGAAAGATCACCATCGGACATTTTCTTCGAAGCAACTGCAACGTCACCTGTAATAGTTTGACCTTGCAAAACATAAAGGTTAGCGGTACCTCTTTGAGCTTTCATTGCAGCTAACGCTCCTCGCTTGACCTTTATTGCTCCGTCTTTGCTAGAGAACTCGTAGCCCTTTTCATCGAGGGCACTGAGAGAGATGAGGTTTCTTCGGAGTTCGGGAACATGTTTCACATTCCGAAGTGTTCGGATGATGCCATCATGCATGCGGATTCTAACTGTGCCTTGACCGACAATGGGACAAGTAGCATTGTTCCCCATCATCACAACACCTTCGGAAACTTGCTCATATGTATGAAACCAACTACGGTTGGGACACATATGAAAAGTGCAACCCAGTCTAGAATCCATTCTTCCGTGGCCTTTGGATTACCATCCGAGACCGTCATGACTTCACCTTCACTAGCTCCACCTTCATCGTGCTCAACAATGTCGGCTTCCCCGGAGGAACCCGTTGTCTTGTTCTTGGCTTTGTTTTTAGCTTGGAGCTTAAAACATTCGTCAATGGTGTGACCCTTCCGCTTACAGAAATTACAAAACTTCTTCGTCTTTACACGAGATTTTGATCTTGATTTGCTTGAAGAGCTCGAGCATTTTTCAAAAGGTCTTCCCCTTGCATTTAATCCTTCGGCCCTTAGTTCATGACCGGGGATTATATCCTTCATCTTCTCCTTCGAGCTCAACGCTGTATAAACCTCATCAAGTGATAGTGAATCCCGACTATAAATAATCGTATCCATAAACCTACCAAAAGATTGTGGTAAAGAGCATAATAAGATTAGACCCAAATCCTCATCGTCATACTTTACCTCAAGGTTTTTCAAATCACCAACTACCTCTTTGAATTTCGATAGATGTGCCGAAACTGAACCACCTTCAGATAAACGAAGGGCATATAATTTAAGCTTCATATGAAGCTTATTGGGTAAGCTCTTTTCCATAAACATTCGATCTAATTTAGACCAAATTTGATACAATGTTTCCTCCTCCCCAACATCTTGTAAAACATCGTTAGAAAGGTGCAATCTAATTAAAGATTGGGCCTTCAAGTCATTTATTTCAATATCCTCATCCGTCCAAGAGACGGGCATGAAAGCCCGACACAAAATACATTTATGTAAATTTTGTTGGATGAGGACATCTCTCATCTTTATCTTCCATAAGGGATATCGGGTATCCCGTTCCAACAAGGGAAGGTCGAATTTCATTGTTGACATAAATGAAAATAGCTTAGCAAATCAATAATCTCACGAAACTTCTATTGATCAAAAAAAAATCTCGATATAAATAACTTGGGCTCTGATACCAATTGTTGTGAAAATAACGAAACCCAACTAGCAATAAGATAGATAATTGGACCTCACTATAAACATAAATACCCCAAGAACAATGAACGCATGTTCTTATATCGAGATAACAACGGAAATATGATCAACGAATGTGAGATAATTAATTACGAAGTATATGCAACAATATCCAACCATAAAATGCAAGATAAAGCAAGGTAAAAGAGACACCGATATTTTTACGTAGAAAACCCGGAAAGGGAAAAACCACGGGCGGAGGACGCCGAGAACTAATTCACTATCACTTTATGATGATACAATTGAGAGAAAGAAAACTGATTAATGTATCAGTTATTGAGAGAGAAAGAGCAAGATAGAAGGTTATCTTCAAGGTGTAATTTTATCTTCTACTAAGCTCCCTATTTATAGAACAAAAATAGTGCAAAATGGGCTGGTGAAAACAGCTGGAAATTAGCTGGAAAAACAGCTAGGAAGTGGCTGGAAATGGCTGGAAATGAGTTGTTCTAAATCTGCTGGAAATTTAGTTGAAGGCAAACATTTCTCACAGGTTTCTATTTTTGACGGATTCGTGGGTCCGTCCCGGGACCGGTTACCTAAATTGGTCTTACAAATCCTTAACCGGGCCTCACCATTTTCACTCGAACCGGGACCGGTTGCCGGCGGCTACTGTTACGGCCCGGGACCGGTTTTTGGCCACCTCTACTTGAAAGTAGGGTCCGGAGGAGTTACTTATACCTTGGCTTTGTTGGGTTGTTTGTAGTGGAAAGGCGGCTTACAGAATGATGAAAGACATGGCACAAAATCCGGTCAAGTGGGAACGCAGAAAGATCCTCTTTATACACACCGGAGGCCTCCTTGGCTTGTTTGACAAAGCCGAGGAAATGGCCTCATCGGCTGGAGGATGACGTAGAATGGACATCGATGAGTCTATCCCACGAAAAGATGGCTCCAGAAAAATGTTCTAAACTCGGTAGCAAGAGGAACTAATAAAAAGTTGTGTTTCAACTCTTGTAAGAGTATCGGGGTTGATTTTGCAGCATGCTATCGATTTTTATTGCGCGTCATGTCAATAAATCTGTACGATTAACATATTTGATTGTGGTATGCGGACCCAAGCTTATAGATTTCGGTTTAAGATATAGTAGTTGCAAAAAAATTATGTTTGTTTTTGTAGATATCGCGCTTGAGGATGTAAAACTTTTGTATGGTTTGAAGTATGTGAGAGAATATGTTTATTAACAATTTAATGAGCTTAATATGACTCATAGCTTATTCGGTCAGCTTTGGTAGTGACTTAATGATATAAAAGTGGCTTATTCGGTAAGCTTAGGAGGGGGGGGGGGAGCTTTATGCGAAAAGCCAAAATTTTCCAAACCTTCCCTCCTAAGTAAAAAACATGTTTCTTCCATTTCCATATATGAAAAAACTCTTCCAAACAGAAACCTTCCTAATCCATATAGACGGATTAATCCACAAAGTCAACTGTATTCATACATGACTTAATGAAAAACCGATCAAACAACCCATAGTGTTGTATTGATGTTAGAGTTGCTAAAATAGAATAGTTGTTAGAGTTTGATGCACTTTTTTTTAAAGATTTTGATTTTTTACTGTATTTTAGAAAAAAATTAACATAACTTTTGGAGATGCTCTTTAAATCCTTTTTTTTTTCGAGACTGAAAGGGATATTCCACCAGTTGTTGAGGATAGGGAAGAAAGAAAGTGCCTCGAGTCAAAAAGGGCGATACGTTTTTCTTATCTTAAAGGAAAGGTTTGAGGGTGAGATTCCAGACCCCTACTGACGAAGAGGCCAAGAAAGAATGAATTGACTAGGACAGAGGGAGAGGCGGTTTATTTCGACAGCTAGAGCTAGGAGAAAGAGGTCATGGTATGCACTTATCGTAAAATCCCAATAATTAAAAGAATACTTTTCTTGAAACAAACTAGGGATATACCGGAACATGATGCGGCGCGAAAAATTGTGAAATCGAAAGAATACTTTTCTTGAAACAAACTAGGGATATACCGGGACATGATGCGGCGCGAAAAATTGTGAAATCGAAGGAACAATTGACAAAAGTATGTATCCGCTTGGGAAACATCTCGAAATCAAAATGACAACAACGCCTTCATTTTAAGTTTGTATTCTTCGTTCTTATTGATACTTTAGTCTATGAAAACACGGTGCTTGGGTCGTTTGGTGCCCTTATATGTGAATCATAGACTAAAGTATCGATAAGGACGAAGAAATACAAACTTAAAATGAAACGTTGTTGTCATTTTGATTTCGAGATGTTTCGCGAGCGGATACATACCTTTGTCAATTGTCCCTTCGATTTCACGATTTTCGCGCCACATCGTGCGCGGATATATGCCTAATTATATACTAACTTTCTTTTTTATCTTTTCTATTTACAATTTTTTAACTAGTATATAGTACATACTAAAATTTTGATTTTCTTACCGCCCCCGCCCTTCACAGGAACGACCCTGTTCTTAACATCAATTTTAGTATGTCCTTTAGCTTCAGATGAAAGGTTCAGTCGTTGTTTGATCCGATTGCAGTTATTTATATAGATATCCGATCGGCACTTCGCTATTCAGTAGAATTGTTTGTCGGTTCTTCGGTTACAACATCATTTCGTTTGATTTCAGTTTTTTTTTTGGTCACTTATAACGTTGAAATGTGATCGGTTTCAAGGAATCGTAACTGTTCTTGTGCAGGCTTCAATCGAAAATCTGATCAAATCTTCAGTTCAATTCAATCATCCAGTCGCTTCTTTTATACCACAGCACATTTAATTTTGACCCGAACAATCAATCTGCTTCCAATAATTTCGGTTGGATTCTGTTTTAACGCCATTTCAGTTTAAGTTTATTTCAATGAGATTTGTTGTCGTTTCCATGTTTCAACCATCAATTTCATGCATGCGCTGGTTTGTTAACGGTTTTCCTTTCATATTGCTGCTCTGCGTTCCATGATAAGTTGATAAAATTGTTGTATGCCAGTCAAAATGTTGAGTTTTCTGAAGGTTACGGTTTTACATTGAAAGCGCGGCTGTTGAGCGTAGTGGAAGATGCACAGGTATATGACACATACATCCTCAAATTTTCATATGCTGCTAAGTGATTATGGATTTATGTATGGTATATTTTGTTTATTCCTGAGCTTAACAACCTGCTCACCGTGATTCAGTTTTATTGTTTGCCATCACCGTCATTGTGTCCAAAACTTTACAGTACCGCTCACTAGACACACTCGTTGCATCATTTCAAGGTATAGGTGTAAATTCTTATTAATTTTTGGGGTAATGGTGCGAAATGAAATCGCAGTGCCTGAAAATGTTAAACTAGTGTGATTCAGATTGTTACAATCATATTTACAGGGACTAAAATAAGGGTTTTTGCCAATTATGGATGATGCAAGTTTCGGCTATTAAAAGCGTTTACAAGGATTTTAATAGTTTCAGAAGCAAGCTTTCAATTATGTTATTGAATACAGGAAGTGATCTGTTCCAGTAGCCTCATCACATAAGTAAAAATCCCAGCAACTCATGTTGCTATAAACCGAATGTTCATGATGAAATATCTCATGTTTCTCCAACTATTTATACTACAAAAATTCTGAAAATGAAAATGCAATACAAGATCTTTGATCACTGGTTCATACTTACTGCCTCGGCAATAATGAGAAAAGACGATTCTTCACTCAAAATTAAACCTCCTTGTGATCACCAACTAAGTCCATTCAAATCAAATTGCTTGCGACTTGAAGCTGCATCGTTCCCATCATGGGCATTGAGGTCAAGTTTCTGTCCAAAATAAGGCAACTGAAACTTCTGTGGCATCTCAACTTTCTCTGGTTTCACTGAATCTGTTTTGCTTTGGGTGGTTTGATCCATTAAAATGACTTCCTCGGCCCTATCCATAAATCTTTCCTCAGTGTAGCTTCTATTGGCGTTCCATTTACTGCTCTTGAGTCCTCCAACACTCATCGACAGATCACTCGCTGAGAGAAATTTGTTGTTTCTTTTTGTCTCTTCGCACCATACATTGTCTGGCTCATTGTCAACTTTCTTTGACTTTAAAAGGGTCAAACCAATTATCTCTTGTTCACTTTGTTGTCCTTCACAGTAAGTCAGGCAACTGTCGATTGAACAATCTGTTGGCTGGTTTGTCTGCGTCGACACATCTTTGATTCCAGAAAATGCAGAATTTAGGCAGTGATTGGATACCTTGGAAACCAATTCTGATAGTTGAACTTTTGCAGCCTCTAGTCCTACTGTACCCAAGTTTTGCCTTTCAAGGGTCTCTTGTGCTTTTTCAAGCACTGCTTGCAAGTATTTCCCTTGCGCTTCTATGTGAAGCTGTAAGTGTCTCTGTACCTATTTCAGATTAAAAGAATGTTCATGCTCTGAAGAAACAATTGAACTATAAACAGTTCTACATTTTAAGATTCTTCTTTTGCTCTCTTGAAATTGTTAGTTGTGTTGATATCATACCTCGAGTTGCTCATGTAGCCTTCTTTGAACTTCAATTTGCATCTGTATTGCTTCGCTTATCTGCACATTTCTGAATGGATATGTGTATCATTAGAATGAACATTGGTAGGTATGGTTCTCATAGAACTTACAAATGTACAGCTGAATAGATGTCTCTTACTTGTTTGTTTGAAGACAAACACTTGAATTGCTCATGGGAGTCCCATTCGTTTCACCCATGGCGTCTCCTGCTGGTGCAACCATATCTACAACCCAAATCTTTCTTATCATGAATTATCCTTTCCTATTAATTATTGCAAAACATCTTAAAATGGATTCTTAAATTTCTTACCAACTTTGTTTGCTCCACCGCTATTAGTTTGCCGATATAGATTCTTACTGAGCCTGTACTTCTGCCAACCAAAAAAGCAAATTAGTTTGACTGCCTGTTTCAGTCATTGGAAGGAACTCTGGTTGGCATGTGTTTGTACCTGGAGATGACTCTTTAAGTGGTATAAAGTAAGCCCTTGAATTCCCATTAGCTTCAAGACTGATTTTGGAGTAGCCTCTGTAACACATAATAGAAGAAAAGTCGATAAGTTATTTTCCTTCATTTCTCTTTCTTTGTACAACTTCTCAGAAATGCACTTACTATCTGCTCCTCCAAGTTGGTTGACTGCTTCTATGAACCGTTCATGGAGGTCCGTCGTCCATTTGAGTCTAGGCTTAGCATCAGTTGAGAGAACAAGTCCTGAATCACCTCCACCGTTCCCACCTTGCAGAAACAGATGCCTTTCTGGTGTAATCGACATTCTTGATGAAGAATGGATATTCTTTCCTTGATGATGATGATGATACATCTTTATACCCCAAAAAAGAAGAGTAAATGATTTTTTTTGTAATTAGTTTCATATTAGCAACATATAACATTGAATTATCATATAACTAACATACTCAATTTGGTACCTGCATGCTTTATTGTCTCTTGAGTCTTGATCGTCTTGTCCTTCAATTGTGAAACTTGATTCTTTTGTATCCTCAAATATGCGTCTTGATACTATAGCGCTTATCTATATCTTGTTATCCTATCTGACCAACTCACATACTGATGGTCTGCTCAGCCTCGCCTTATAAAGCAAATAAAGAATGGGTGGATAGGGGTGGGGGTGGGGTGGGGTGGGGGATAGGGGTAGGATGGATGCTTTCCAAGTGAAGCATAGAATCTTGGGCAGATCTAATGAAGGAACATCACTAAAAACCCAATCCAATCTCCGTGGCGACTAATAAATAGACTCGCTTTCTTCCGGTTTTCTTCTGCGCTCATTGAGTACTTTGTTTTGCAACCCCACTTTTTTATTCTCAGACCAAAATATTTAATTCCTTTGCACTATAGAACTCTTAGCACCTTACAATGGGTACCAGAATAGATCCACAAGTCTGGTAAAGTGAAAAGAACCTCATTCCAAGATTTTTCTGACCAGGATTACAGGGTATCCACTATCTTTGTTGTCTTGGGACCTTGAAAGACCTCTTAATTCTCTCCCCGTAGAAGGTTCTTTGAGCTGTACTCCTCATTACCATGGTATTAATGACGATCATCTTTCTGTATTCAGGATATAGACAATGACATAATGGAAATCTGAAGTTAAATTTGGAGAAGTGGAAGAAGATTATGTTGACTAAAGCATCTGCAACTTGGGATAGATACATACAAGAAAAAGGTTGAAAAATGGGGAGATGCTTCTGCTTGGAGGGCAGGCATGGAATGAGAACACATTCCTTTTTGTCCCCTTCAATAAGTTTGGTACTTATTCAGCCTATACAGTATTTAGAATAGATTGAAGTGGGCCCTCAACCAAAATCTTCGCATTCTTCGGTTGATATAGGACAGCCGGCCTCCAAGAATTTGAATTCAGGTGGGACCCTTTGAAAAGAAAGAAAGATCAAATGATGGGGTGTACTTGCCTCTCCATACTTGCATTTGATGAGTTGAAGCACATTTGGTATGAATCTTCACACATCTTTCTTGATGTATGTCACTAAGACATCATTTTCTTTTCTTTTGAATTTGTTATTTATTTAGATTTTCTTTTTTCAAATTTAGCACTTGTGGATCTTTGCAAGTTATAAGGCACACATTTATGTAGGTACGCATAGTAGCATACACCAGCAAATGATATCTTCATGTCAGTTCTAACAGAACTTTTTCAAATATCACTTTGGTGCTGATATATTAATACGGTTTGGAGGGAATCTGGTGACCTTTAGGTAAAATGCAAGTGAAAGAAATTCCTTAACAGTTTGCTGGCATGTGGATAGGAATAACATCATGAGGAACATTTATGTGCATCTCTAGCTAGCTTGTTTTAAATTTAGGTTTCATCTTGAAAAAAAAATTCAGCCCTTGGGGTCTTTTATTATCAAAGATGAGATGGCATCTTTAAAGATCGTTATACATTTGTCATTTTCTTAGATAGATAGATTAACAACTAAATCACCTATTTTAGTGTAGCGCATAATTCGACAACCGGTAAGGTCCAAAAAAGTTCAAATATAAATGGTTAGAAAATGGAGTTTCTGTTGGTATCTCACATACAACTACAAGCTCTCTTAACTCCAGTTTTTCCTTTTTACTATAACCCCATATCATCATCATCAGGTAATTGGTTGAATGGAATTCATATTTTTGTTTCTCAAACCATTCATCATTTTTTTTTGCTCTCTCACGTTCAGGCCTCAGGGGACTCTAATTAACCTACAATATATCTCAAGGACTCATAAAGATGAAAACCCCGTGATCAGATTCAGAATTGAGCAGGTACATGTCTTCTTGTTATAATTCAATATTTGGCAGCATGATCAAGCTTTTAACTTTTATGAAAGTTTTATAATAACGGAGTAGAAGCACATTTATGCACCAACACTATTTCTTAAATCTTGCCACAGCTTTCACCTCATGTCTTTTCGTGGACCAAGCGATCACCTCGTATCATTTCCTGGGGTTGTTTATTACCTGCTTACCGTCTCTTACCTTACCCATAGATGCTGACCTGGTAAGCTTTGGGAAAACTCTTACTCAGACAATGATTAGTGCTGACCCAAACGGTACTTTTACCCTGTTAGTGCTTTGGTAAACGGCCCTTTACAACATCTGCATAATGAGATGATATCAATATTTTCTGTTTATATGCATGCAGACAGAGAGATAGAGAGAGAGAACCCAACTTTTGGCAATTACCAAGGTATGTGAAGCTCTTCCTTCTTTAATTTATTCCTATGTATATATTCTATCCAACTTTAGAATCTAGAAAATGGGTACTTATTCTCTTTTGTACTTGTATTTCCTTTTTAAGGCTCTCATGGTAATAGTCTTTAAGTTCTCTTTTGAAGACAAGGTGAAGCTCACATAAAGGAACACACACACACACACACACACGTATATATATATATAAGAACGTATCATAGTTAAGAATCATATTCCTCTTGGACTTTTATGAACCATAGGCACCTACTAGAACCTTATTGGCGTTGGCTCAAACCACACGTGACTGGCACACAATGGAAGAGAAAAGTAATAGAAATGACCATGGAATGTTATTCCTCCAGCTTAGGAGATGGAAAAAGAAAAAGAAAAAGCAAAAGAAAAAAAAAAGAAAAAGAATAGAAAGAGAGATTCTTAAGGAATAGAATCTTGGAATTTTATTTTAAGTAAAGCCAATAGGTCTTATTCCCAAGTCAAGAATGTTGCCTCTTATTCTTTTCTACTCAAGGCCACAAAAAATGGATTCCCACCCACACTCTTCATAACCTTTTATCTATTTTTGGTTGGAATTATACTCCATAAGTTCCATGGATATCACCACTGCTTTCATTCTAGGACACCCCATGAAAATTGCATGCAACATTCCCCTTTTGGTAAAAATTTAAAGCTAAAAATTACCTATTTACCCTAGAAATAATATATGATATTGATATGGGCCTACAAGATTTCCCAATCTTAAAGGGTATTTAAGACATGTTACTAGTAATCGAACATCGACTTAAGTCAATCTATGCTAATCTATGTGTTAATTTGGTAAAAAACAATATATGGTAAGATTTGGGTTTTCAATCTCATGAACTAGAAAGGGTTTAGATGTGGAGTGGTGGGCTTTTGTTGCAAAGGAATCATGTGCTAAAGGAGGGAAACAAATGGGATATAAGCTACCCCTAAATATGCTATCATCACACAACTTAGAATTGCAATAACAAATTATGATTCTTTGGTTTACGGGATTTGGAATTGGATTTCATTCCAATAACTAGTTTGGTTTAAAGGAAAGCCTGGAACTGAAATCTCGGGATTTCAATTAAATCCCAAAAATATTGGATTTAGAAATCCCATGGGTGTAGTTTGTATTTCACGGGATTTCATAAGATCTACTTGTAATAATGTTTTCAGATATGTTAAAAACATTCGTTTTGTAATAATCAATTAATAAAAGTAATTTAATTATTTTATAATTTGTAAAAACAAATTATCTATAGAAAATGGAATTCAATTCCATTCCACATCCTACAAACTAATGTCCGGTTTGGTTTGCGGGAATGGAATGGATTTGGAAGGATTTGGATTCTAAATCCATTCCAATCCAGCGTTTGGATTGTGGGAATGGAAAGTTTTGACTGGATTTTAAATCCTTTGACTATTTTAAAATCCAATGTATGATGAATTTTGAAATCCTTTGGGTTGGGCCAGGATTTCAAATCCAATCCCGGATGGATTTTAATCGATTAAACCTCGCTTCCTTCTAAATCCATTCTAATCCTACAAACCAAACACATGAAGGGATTTCAAATCCCCAAATCCAAATCCCTCCTTGAAATCCAATCCATTCCATTCTAATTCCGCAAACCAAACGCACCCTAAACGCACATATAGATTCCAAATCTCAATTTCAATTTCAAATCCAAATCCCTCAAAAATATTCCTTCAAACCACCGAACACCCCCAAGTAATATGAAACTTTGATAATAAAAATAAGATATGTTAATATGCCGCCAATAAATGAAGGACAAAAGTGTTATTTATTCTGGTATTACATATATAAGATATAAAGCATTCATAAATGTGAATACTGAATTTAAACCATCAACTGCAAGAATAATAAATTCAATAGCTCAGTTTCAAGGTGTAAAAGCTTGATGGGAATTGGATCCTCATAAGGCCACATGAACAACCCTAATGGCCTTCCATTTGAGATGCATACAACATTTCAAATTATGCAACATTTTCTGGTGCAAACAAGAAAAGATTGAAAACGACCGATGAAGATGCTTTCGTTGCAAAAGGTTTGATGCCAAACGTGCATCCCATACCCGCATCTTCATCGTATATGTCTCGATATTAAACCATGCAATAGTTCAGATGCATGTTCAGATAGAAATAAACACGAACATTGTCCACATTCCACCAACTGTCTATCTTAGAATCGTGTGCTAGTCTCACATACGGCAATAGGGTATCGTTGTTAGAATGTTTACTTAGCGTAACATGAATACAATAACGTGAAGTCCATCATGTTGTAATATAAAAACTTAGTTTATGTGAGGTCGAGAGTGTTCTTGATATTCAGTGGTGTTCGTGAAGTTTTAGTTACGCGATCGTGGATCTCAAGATTCTTGTACAAGCACTTTGTAATCTTCCTTGGTTGGTAATAATATTCTTGCTCTTTCTCTTTGGTGGATGTACACTATTACACCGATAGTGGAACCACGTTAAATCCCGGTGTTATTTGTTTTGAATTTGCTATAATTATAGATAATAACGTTTTTGTTACTATCTATATTTTTGTGGGTTTATTATTCTACGTTAGAGAATTATTGTGCAACATCTAGATTATTGTTATCCGCATTCGTTGTTGGGTTAATTGTGCATTTTGATTTCTACCCGTTTGGGACCTTAAAAATCTTTCCCTAGCATTTGCATTTGTGAGGCACACAATTTTCCCTAACACATCACAAAATATAATATCAGTCGATTTTTCATAGGTTAGTCTTGAACCAACTAACACAAAGCCCCGATCTATGAATAGGAAATGTTATGCTAGTATCTACAAGACCTAAAGTATCAACAGGCTCGCCAAGCACGTTGAAAATTCACGGATAACAAAATAACAAAATTTACATTTGGGTGGGCCGAGGCACGACCAATAAATTGGGCGTTATGAGTCTCGCAACGCTACTGAGGCCCAAAACGCCCGTTGATCCTCGTTCGAAGTATGTCAAGTGCGATCCATCAAGTTATCATGAATCATCACAGCAACGGGCAGAGCCCGCGTCGACCTTTGGCACCGTAACCCGGCTTCCGGTTCATCCCGCATCGCCAATTCTGGCCTAAAATAAAGCTTTCCGGACTCGAATCTATGACCAAATGATATCGATTCTAGGTTAATGTACACAAAATTGAGAGTTGAAAGTTATAGATATTATTAATAATGGTTGGCCTTTATTTAAGATAATGTCAAATTCAGAATTTGCATAGTATTTGTAAAAATGGAAAAGCGTCGACCTTTGAATCAAATTCCATACCATCATAACGCTTTAAATAAATCATCGTTGTACAAAATCAATTTTTTTGTTTGGTTGAATTTGGCATTTTGCTTTTATATGTTATTAATATATTATATATATGGAAATGAAAATTTAATATTGTAAATTACAGTTGATATAAAATTAACGAAAACAACGTTTTAACTGCCAACAAAAACCAAACACAATTTTTTTATCCGACCCAACTAATTATCAACATATTATAAACTAAACATTGTATTCAAAACACTTGTAAATATATATGATTTCTTTTGTTCTCAACATTGTTAGAAGTTGATGGTAATCGCAATTTGAAACGGACACTTGATGGTGGTTGTTTAGATGTGTAATAAATGATAAAATTAATTTGTAACATTTCGTTTTAAAAAGGGTCTAATATGTGTGTGTATATGCATATCTATATAAATGTATAGATTCGTAGACATCGGTGCTCTTAAAACAAATTTATTACGTCTATTTGGAAACACATATGAGATGAGTTTTTGTCGAAATGTAGACATTCACACCCTATGCATTGCTTCCAAATGCCAAATAAAGTGACGTTTTGAACCTTGTAACGAATTTATAATTTTTCTTTGGGGTAACCGTGGGTTTTCGGGTCAGCTTACGCGCACCGACTAATCCCGCGAATGGCCTGGAGTCATCGCAAGTGAACTTCCATGGTCACAAGGGATTTGGTAGCGCCTAGATTTGAACTGTACTAGAAACATGATCTCTAATTGATCCAATTGGCTAACAAATTGAGACAACAACAAAAAAAAACTTAATCACCATCTCGTGTTTCACAACGTGAAAAGGGCAATCCTTCGAATTTTGTATGTAGGTGTGGTTGAGATTTGTTTCCATGAATCGATTTTTATAAGTAGATTTTTTTATGTGTGTGTAAAATGTGTACCGCTAAACTTTTAAGGGTGGTTTGGGATATTTAGAAATACAACTATACAAGGGACATTAATCAAAAAACCGAAAAAGTTCTGCGAAAATCAACCAAAAAACTTCTAAAAAATCTCTCAAAGTTAACAAAAAACTTTAAAATTTCTCGAAATGATGGAATTTGGCTAAAAAAATATCGAACGATTTTGCGGACCTTTGATCCACCTTAGTAGTGCACCCGCTCTGTAAAAATCCTAGGTTCGTCACTGCATGTTGCTAACATAATTTTGTTTTCGTTTGAACCCTTTTCTCTCGGTTACACACACACACACACAAGGTTGGGTTCTGGTAAGAGTAAAAGTTATGATGAGAAGGTTAGAACAAAACTTCATATACCTTCGTTTACATTCAATTACATTTATTTACATGTTTTTATTATTTTATCATCACTACCTAACTTTAACAAATTCAAGCATCTGAAAGTGATTAAATGTATATAAAAGTTCGTAAAAGTGACTTAAAAAGTTGAAGGTAATTGAATGTAGATGATTGTAGTTGAATGTACTGAAAGTAGATGAAGAAAATTAAGTTAGATTAAAAAGTTGACTCATCTAAAGATTCGGAGGTGTTTGCACTATAACTGTTATTCTCACGCAATCTCTCATATATATAAATCAAATGTGTAACTCAAAATGTTGAGAGCCGTAAAAACAGTGAAACAACACTATATTATTTTATATGTTAAAGAAAAAAATACCATTTTGAATCCTAACTTTAGATTAAACTTAATGATTGTAATTGGTTTCTATGGTTCTCTAACATTTTTTAAATTCTAATTCGATTTCCCTTATATATTTATATTATATATGTCTAAAGAGGTAGGTTTATTTAGAAACCTTGAATATTTCCAGTTTGAGAACCTGAAAACCAATTATTTTATGTAGTATTCACGATGAATAACCTTGAATAATAATGTTTATTATTCGTCATAAATATCTACACGACATTCATCATGAATATTTATCACGTCGTTCATGATGAATACTACATAAAATAAGTGGTTCCTGAATTTTCACAATATTTAAGGTTCCTAAGTGAACATGTCCCTATTGTCTATATACAGATAGATAAATACATATGACGATGATCAAATGAGAATCGCAAAAAATTACAAATCCGTGTGAATTGGTACTAAAAAAAATTGTTTGCATGTTTTTTTTTCATCAAAGAATAAGGTTAAGTTATTGGTTTCACATTTTGGAAAAGATACATGTGAATATTTTTGTGTTCACATAGTAAAACGAAAAATACATGTTAAAAAATTTCACATTATGAACAAAAAACATGTGAAACTATCACACCATAAACAAACATATGTGAAACAATACATTAAATCCTAGATTTTAATAGAACATAATGTAAAAAATATTTTTCAGATCGGTTCCCATAACTTTGTGTGTGTGTATATATATATATACACACATACAAAACTCCTTTTTTTGCCTTCCACTTTCGAGAGTTAGACCAAACTTCCTTATCTGGCTTCTGGTTATTAAGAAACTTTATTTTGCACCTTGAATCGGATTTGCTTGAACAGGCTCTAAGTCCCTTGTCACTCGTCCCTCTTGTACGTTTACGAAAATATCGGGACGTTACATAGATCCTTTTGACCTTTGTTGTTTATTAATGGAAATGCTACGTCCATTAATCCATAGAATCATTTCTCAATTAATGTCATGAATGACATAGAATCATTTATTAATGGACGTTACATATGTTTTTGGGTATTTTTATGCTCAGAGCATCTACAATGGTGGTTTGTTTTAAAAGTCCATGTCCACATGGCATCTTATGGACTTCTCAACAAAAGTCCATACCATTGAGGGACAAAGAGGTTTATGCCACATATGTGAATTGGTTCATGGGTGAGGGCCGGTTCTTTCTCAAAAGAGTGGGTCCCACTTTTAAAATAATAATAAAAAAATTAGAATTTAGGTTTTTTTTAATTTATTTTAATTATAAAACCAAATTTATATTAAATCAAAGTTAATTAATTAAAAATGAAAAATTAGAACTTATTTTAGAATTCTATTTTTTTTATTTTAACTTAACGTAACTTTGAATTATTGTAATTTTTAATTTATTATGATTTTTGTTATTATAATTATTAATTATCGTCTTTTAATTAATAATTAGTTTTTAATTATTGTCTTTTATCATTATAATTTTATATTATTATAGTTTTTATTAAATTAATCATGGACCGGTCCATGATTGGGTGTGAAATGTTTATGAAATGTGTAGGAAAGAAAAAATTGATGTGGCAGAGAAAGAAAGCTGATGTGTCAAAGTCATGAACCTTTTAAGAGGTCCATGATTGTAGATGCTCTCAACTTTGTAACTTTTAATCCATAGAATCATTAGTGGCAATTAATGTCATGAATGAACATTTCTCAAATTGATTTTTGGCAATTTAATTAAGGGGATGTTTGGTTGATTTTTTTTATTAAGTTTTGTATAAATAAAATTGTTTGTATAGATCGGAATTTTTTTTTGGAAGGTTTTTCTCATAGATGGAAAGAGTTTTTTAATTGGGATGAACATGTTTGATTACAATCTTGGATTTCTGCATAAAACTCCCCTCCTCCTCCCCCCTCCCCCCCCCAAAAAAAAAAATGTGGTTGGTTTTTTTATTAAGTCCTATATGGATAAATTGTTTGTGTAGATTAATCTGTCTGTATAGATTGGAAAAGTTTTGTTTGGGAGGTTTTTTTTAATAAATTGAAGGAGCATGTTTTTCAATTGAGAGGAGGCACTACCAAATAATCATGTATAGTTAACCGAATAAGCTACAAGACTCGTTAAACTCATTAAACTGTTAATAAACATGCCCTTAGTGAATAAACCATTTTCTATATCATTAAGTCACTACCAAACAGTCATGTATAACTGATCGAATAAACTGTGAGTTTCATTGAGTTGCTAAAAAATGGAGCATAATAATGGATTTTTATTTTATCCGTTGTATATATATTTTTTTTGTTTAAAAAAACCTTAATTAGTGAATCTGTGTTTCTTTTACTTTTTTCTTTTTGTTGTGACTCGCCTTACACCATCCACATCCATGCAATTCATTTGCACTTTCAAGTATGTCACATCAACTTTTACAATTACCTTATACACACGTGCAATCCAGCTATACTTTCAAAAGTGGTTCCCACTACAACATTTATTAATTACTTTATAAATTATTATATACATTCTATTTTTTTTAGTTAATATAACATGATATATAAAGTTCTTTATTAAAATATAAACATTAATTGTATTTCTGTTATTTTATTAATCGTGTGTATTAGATTATATTATATGTAATTTTATAAATTAGATTATATGTGATTTTATAATATTGTATGTTTTATTATGTATAATAATAATTTTAAGTAATTATAAAATTTAATGGTTAAACTTAATCTAATTATATTGTATATCTATACTATATAATAAAAATTCTAAAATGGTTATTGTACAAACTATTGTACAAACTATTGTACAATTACATTTATCACCCTTAATCTTTTATACAATAACATTTACTACCCTTATAATGTTACATTTATTACCCTTACAATTACTTATTTAATTTATTTTGTATCCCTTACTTTTTCATTTTACATTTTACACCGTTATCATATTAACACAAATAATCGTACATGAACAAAAATGCAATGAAAAAATACGTTCATTTTTTTACAAATTATACCATTATAATCGTCTCGTCAATACCTTCAAAACGAGCCCAATATTGAATATTTTTTAATTTAACCATAATATTAAATATCAGAATATATACGAATTATCTATACTACTAAAACGGTTATTGTACAAACGGTTATTGTTCAAACTTTTGTACGATTACATTTACCACCCTTACATTGTTACATTTATCACCCTTATAATTACTTATTTAATTTACTTTATATCCCTTATTTTTTTCATTTTACACATATTAACACAAATAATTATATATTAACAAAAATGCAATGAAAAAATACGTTCATTTTTCTACAAATTATATCATTATAAGTGTCTCCTCAATATCTTCAAAACGAGCCAAATATTGAATATTTTTTAATTTAACCGTACTATTAAATATCATGAATATCTACGAAATAATTTGTTTTTCTGTCCATACGTTTTTTTTTCCACCGTTAGCACGTTAAAAATACATAATCGTAAAATACGTTTCATTCTTATTATAAATAATATCATTATAATTTTTTTCGTCAATAATTGTAATATAAACTAATTATTGAATATCTTTATGGCTTTAGGTTTCATAAGTTGTGATTTTTAGGTCATGGTTGATTATTGATGAAATATATATAAGGAAATAGCATTAATTGTTCGTTCTTTACTTACATTTCGCTGCATCGCGCGGATATATTCCTAGTATTTCATATAAAAAATAACATATAGACATAAATAGAAATTCTTTTTAATAAGAATAATTAATTTAATTAAAAATAAATTAATATTATTAATTTATAAAGTTTTTTGTTTTAAATAACCATTTAATTTATTGAAATAATTAAAATAAATTAAGATAATATGGTGCAATTGTAGTGTGGTGATGTGGCTTGCGAATGGAGTTGCAAGAAGTACAATTCATATCCCATGTGGCATTGAATGTCCGACATTATATGACTTTGCAATTGGAAATGTAAGGCATGTGTGGATGGTTTTAATTTCAAATATAGAAACAATTGACAAAAAGTTTTTTTAAGTAATTAATATTTTTTAAATGATATTACGTAAATATTGATCGTAAAAAAAACACTTCTGAAAGAAGATGCAAGTATAAAGCACTCACGATCAAAAGACAATTGAAACATACAAGTAAATAAATAAGTCGAAAGCAGAATAACTATAAATATATTTTAATCGGTAATGTATACATCAAACCAACATTTTTATGTATTTTGTTTGACATATAAAATCAACCTATCATCTGTCGATAAAAATAGGTGGAACATACATAGGGTATAAATAGATCGATACGGATCGGATGTGATTATTGTGTGCGTTAATTTTTGCTTCTATTAAATGCACATACAAGATTTAGATGTCATTTGTACTAACAAGTGATTATATATTTAGGTGGTGTTTGTTTGTTTTTTAAAAAAAACTCTTATTTGTCATTTATGTCTGATTCGATCAGACATAAGATAATTAAGAACGTTTGTTTTTTCTTTCTTTTCAAAGCCTCTTAACCCTTAATGTCCTCTGATAAATTAAGTGATAACCTAGCCACTTAATTACCTCTTATTTTCGTCCAACACCATTCTTTCGATTTTAACGTTGGTTTTAGCCCGGATGTACCCCGAATTTGCAAAAATGCAAAACATGAAGATTGTAGATCTATGTGTTCCCTTTCTAGAACATCTTGAATCGCTTAAATCGAGGCTTCGATGTATGAGATATGATTAAAACTTCACAGCCTCGCAAATCTGTCAACATCTTCCTTTTGCTTCCCTTTTTTCGTTTCGTCATTCGATCATCGATGCTTACTTCAACTGACGTATTTAGGTCAAATTTTTTAGGGATAAAATAGACAATTATACATATTCATATGTTTGTCATTTTACAAAAACAAACAATCTTATTAATTCAGATTTCAGACTTCAGCACCACCTCTTAAAAATCAGAATTGAAATCAGAATTCAGACTTTAACACCTCTTAAAAAACAAACCTCACTTTAATGACAAATATTTTGCTACCATTATTGATAAAAAAGACATTGTCAATATGTGTATATATATATATATATATATATATATATATATATATATATATATATAGACTTAAGTTCGCGTGAGACCGGTGAGACCAAGCTTTAAAGTATGAAACTTCACACCAAAAAACTGTGAAGGTAAAAAAATCGAACTTTTCATAGGGAAAACACCGTAAATGTTATGTTCACGGTGTTTTTCGCTGTGAATGTTCGTTTTTTTTTACCTTCACAGCGTCTTCACTGTGAAGGTTCGGATATACCTTCACAGTCTTTTATCTGTGAAGGTTTGATTTTTTTTAAACTTGGTTTAGGTTTTTTTACCTTCATAGTGTGATTACATTATGAAGGTTCAAATGGTTTTTACCTTCAAAGTGTTTTCGGTGTGAAGTTTCATGTTTTAAGGCTTGGTCTCACGCGGTCTCACGGAAACAGCTTGGTCTTACGTGAACCTGACCCTATATATATATATATATATATATATATATATATATAGACGAATGATCATGTGAGAAATTGAGGTTAACGTGAAAAGCGTGAGAAGTGGATATGAAACGTTGATCACTTTTAATCTCATGTCCTTCCATGAATTGTGCATTAGAAGGGAATTGATCTGGTGCATCTCGGTGCATCTTATCTTAGTGTATCTCATCCTAATGTGCATCAATTTCTTATCCGACGGTTGTTACCACTTCTCACGTTTCTTATGTTAACCTCAACTTCTCATTGGAATATATATATATATATATATAGAGAGAGAGAGAGAGAGAGAGAGAGAGAGAAAGAGAAAGAGAAAGAAAGAGGAAGGATCATACGAGAAGTTAAACATTTTGTGAGAACGCGAAATTGTGATATTATATATGATTACACGGTCTGTGGGTATGTTTAACCATATATGATTAACCGTCTATATATTCCCAATGTAACATGTGTTTAATCATATATGATTAAGCATGTGTATCATATATGATATCACACTTCTCGCAAAATGTTTAGCTTCTCGTTTGAACCTATCCATATACATATATATATATATGTGTGTGTGTGTATATATATATATATATATAGGGATGGGTTACAGTGCAAACCAAGACATTTGTACAAACCATACAAACCATTATATTATGAAATAATTAAGATATTTATAGATAATAATCATGATTTATTAAATACGATTGAGATATATATGGAAGAAGATAAAGTTCATTTATTATAATCATGACATTGGTTAAGAAAATAAAATTAGATATTCATTGGACTAGATGGACGATTGAGATTCGTTTGTAAGTTTGTACAAATAGAGGTGGTTTGCATTTGATCGCTCTTCTCTCTCTCTCTCTCTCTCTCTCTCTCTCTATATATATATATAGAGAGAGAGAGAGAGAGAGAGAGAGAGTGTGTGTGTGTGTGATGTTCAAACGAGAACAATGACCAAATAAGAGAATACGAGAACGTTCAAATAACATGTGATTTTACACTAAAATCACATGTGATTCATGCATTTTTGGCCGCGACCTGATCGAGCGCTCACCCCTATGCGTTAACTGTATTCTGTAATCACATGTGATTTAACCGTTTTCATGAATTTTGACAATTTTCTAATTTACTTTTTATGATTTGTATAATCATGCAACATATAAATCATCAAATATGGTCAGTTGTTTTGATTTATTTTTCATGTTTTTGAAAATAGATTAGTTGTGAGAGAAGATTTTCAAAACTCATACAAATTAAGGTTGGTTTCCGTGGAAAGTACTATTTTTGGAGTGTAAGGTATATAAGATTCACACAATCTATATTATATTATAAAGATGACATAAAAAACTATTAAAAACAAGTCTTAAAGCTTAATGTACAATTATTTAATGTTAATTACTTAAAAAACAACCATTAAAGCTGTATGTACTACACTTAATGCTATTTATTAATTTTCAATCATTATCTCTAACCATTTTAACTCTCCTAAAATCATTTCTCACTTTAACTTCCCTAAAATAACTCTCAGCATAATTAAATATAAAATAAAAATCAAATTTTAAATATAAAAATATAAAATATAATTAAAAAAAATCTAACATAATATGTTATAAAAAAATTATATTATTAAACCAAAATAAATTTCATTATATTATTAAGTCTAAATTAAACAAATTTATATATAAAAAAAACATTATCAATCTTTCACAACCAACCAAAATCGTAATGTAAATTGACAAAAAATATAAAATAAAATGAAACATTAAAATCGTGATGTATCTAGCGGCATTGCGCGAGTACACTTCTAGTATAATATAAAGGGAATTTAATTAAAATGTCTAACATGAAAAATCAGTACCCAATATGCCATAAATCTTGTCATTTTTACCAAAATGCCTCATATGTCCGCGTTTTTGGGCCTCGTTTGTGAAAAAAAACGCGGGGTTCACTATTTGGGTCCCGTGTTGGTAGAAACGTAGGGTTGGTCCGTGTTTGGTTGATTTCACCCGGGTAAAATTAGATTTTTATTATATATTTACAGTTTATACCATATAATTATTTAGTTAGTTTTTTTTATACCTTTTACTTTTCTATTATTCATTTTATACTTGTATCATATTAACACATATAATCGTATATTAACTAAAATACGTTAAAAAAATACGTTTTAATTTTAACAAGTTATATCATTATAATCGTCTTTTCGATATCTTCGAAATGAGCTAAATATTAAATATTTTTTGATTTAATTATTTAATTATATATCATATATATTAAAATTTTATACACATATAATAATTTAGTTAGTTTACTTTATATTTTTATATTTTTTATTTTACACTTTCATCATATTAACACATATAATCGTACATTAACTAAAATACGTTAAATAATTTTATGATATATAAAAACGTATTTTTAATATATATGATATAATAAAATAATTAAATCAAAAAATATTCAATATTGGACTCATTTCGAAGGTATCGAAGAGACGATTGTAATGGTATAACTTGTTAAAATTAAAATGTATTTTAGTTTATATACGATTATATGTGTTAATATGATAAAAGTATAAAATGAATAATAGAAAAGTATAAAGTATAAAGTAAACTAACTAAATAATTATAGGGGTATAAACTGTAAATATATAATAAAAATCAACAATTCAATAAATTGAATTGTTTTACCCGCGTGAAATCAACTAAATGCGTACCAACCCCGCGTTTCTACCAACACGGGGACCTAACAAAAAATGCGGACATATGAGATATTTTGGCAAAAATGACAAGATTTAGGGTATATTAGATACTGATTTTTCATATTAGGGCATTTTAATTAAATTTCCTAATATAAATTTAACATGTAAGATGTTATTATATTTTTTTAATACACATTTCAAGTAAATGTGAAAAGACAATATAAGAACAACTCATCATTTTTGACATTTTCTAAGAAAAAATCTCATAAAATAACATTTTATATAAATTTATATTCTTAAAATTTTAGAATTTACTTAAATATTTTGTAAAATATTATACATCTGTATGATTATAAATTAAAGCTATTTATATAAATCTTACGCATATTTGTTAAGAGTTTAATAAGACTTGTAACTTATTTTGTCAACTATATATGATTTTTTGGTAGTGATTTAATAATATAGAAAATGACTTATTCAATAAGTTTTTAGGGAAAATTTTATGTAGAAAGTTAAGTTTTTTTCCCCAAATACATCCCTCCCAATTAAAAAACAAACTCATTTCGTCTATGAAAAAACCTTTAAAATAAAAACTTTTTCAATCTATAGAGACAAATTTATCTATACAAACAACTTTATCCCGATCGAACTTAATGGAAAAAAACCCTTACTCAAATAGGGGGAGATTTAGGGAAAAACCCTAAAAAATAAAATCTAAGAAACACCTTGGTAAACGTTCAACTGGACGGTATACACGTATGCATACAAGTGCTTGAAACTGTTTTTTGTTTTTTATGCATGTGCATGTTATGCACGTGTTCATACCGAACAAATTGCTTATAAATTGCTTGCATATACATATGCATACCATGCACATGAACGATTATTAGAATATCCCTTAGGGGTTGTGTTGGCAGTTAGGGGTGAGCAAGGAGTCCCAAATCCCGATATCGAACCGGTACCGTACCGATCCCGGACCGTCCCATGTATTTCGGTACGGTAATCGGTTCCATGTTTTTCCTATAATCGGTAATCGGTTCGGTACTGATGGGGTACTAGTACCGAAATATCGTTAGTATTACCGGTACCGGTACCGTACCGTTCTAATCGGTACGGTATTCGGTATCGAGTTTTCCACATTTTCGGTATCGGGAATTTTCGGTACGGTACCGGTTCGGTACGGTACTGGTCCCATGCTCACCCCTATTGGCAGTTGCTGAACGGTTTGATGCAAAATGATTAAGTGGTCAGAATGATTAAGAGACACTTATGATATTGTTCAAAGTGAAATATGTTTGTTTTGTAAATTATTCAGAATGAAATTAGGGCACTTAATTGTTAAGGGAGGTTCAAGATACAAACTCACTCAGAGGGTTTTAAAACCATTAAGAGACAATTTTTTTTTTTTTTGCCAAACACGATTCACCTCTTAACGATTCAAATGTTGACTCTTAATGGAACTATTACGAGGTAAACAAACAACCCCTGAGAGATGAATCTTGTTTGGCGAAAAAAAGTTTGTATCTTAATGGTTCCAAAACCTTCTGAATGATTTTTGTATCTTGGGTCTCCCTTAACCATTCAGCGCCCTGATTTCATTTTGAACGATTACCAAATAACCATATTTTATTTTACAATATATCATAAGAGTATCTTAATCATTCCGCACCAAACCATTCAACAATTATTAAACATCCCCTTAGTTTTTCACTTTTTATGTTTATTTTTTTGCATTTTTTACTCTCCGCTCAAAATATTACTCCAACTAAGGGTGTAAATGAGACGAGACAACTCGTGAGCTACTCGAGATTGACTTGATCAAAACTTGGTCAACACTCGACTCGAACTCGAGCTCGACTCGATATACTAACGAGTCGAGTCGAGCGACCTGATACTGGTCTCGATAAACTCGTGAGATACTCGATAAACAAAATAATAATAATAATTAATAATATTATTTTAATTTAATTGATAATAATGATAATAATAAATAAATAAATATAAACTCAAGTTTTTTGATTTTTTTTTGAAATGATGGTGTAAAAGACATGGGTAAACTTTTGATGATGTGTCTAATCCATCCCACATTGGCGGGATATAGAACCCAATACTTTGAACTCCATTATATATAGACCTTTCTCCTCCCTTGTTTTACATCTTTTACCTTTGTTAAATGGCTTGAGCCTATGTAGGGGTGTAAATGAGACGAGACAACTCACGAGTTATTCGGGATCGACTCCCTAGAGACCGACTCGATCAACACTCGACTCAAACAGACTCGACTCGAACTCAAGCTCGACTCAATATACTAACAAGTCGAATCAAGTATAATTATACTCGAGCTCGAGTCGCATCATTTACAGTCGTAACTCCAACAAGTTGCTAGACATTTGGCCCCAAAATTTCACTTTATTTTCCATCAAAAGAAACCAGAGCTTTCTTGGACTGTTCCTGATCTGGCTGCCGACTGGCCAGAAAAAAAAAAAAAAAAAATTGAAATCATTCTCCACGACAAAATCCAAATTCAAACTCATACTCCCATTTACGGTCATTCCCAAGTTATCACATAATCAAATCAAATCCCCAATTCAATTTTTCATAAAAAAACACATCATGATTCGCCTTCTCCGATCACACCCTAATCAAGATTAGAGAGGGAAACAACCAAAGAACCAAACATGGAAACCATAATTCCCACATGGCAACTCTCGTTTTTGTGTGGGGTTTTCACATGGATCCTTATATCTTCGATGTTTAATCTCACACAAAGAATTAGATCTTCGATACAACCATGGGTGTCTCGTTGTGTAATCTTCGGTACTCCTACGATTCTTCAGATCCAGGTATATATATATACATGTGTTTGTTTGTGTTTTTTGTTTTTCATAATTGAATGTTTGATTTTGCGTAAAACCCATGTTGGTGATTTCATTAGTTTGTGATTTCTGTTTGTTTTTGTGTTGGATTTTGTGGATTTTTTGATTGGGTTTGTGGTGGGTGTGTGGAGAATGCCAGCATTATAGGGATATGGAGATACAAATAGTTTGTAATTTCTTTAATTTGGTTGTTGTTGGTGTTGAGTTTGTTAAGATTTTGATGGAATTGTTGGTGGGTGTTTGAAGAAATGTGGATAATTTAGAGAAATCTATGTAATTGATCTCATTAACATGGTTAGTGTTTTTTTTTCTTTATTTTTTTAAAAAGACTAATCCCTTGGCAAATTATGACCGTAAACAACCAGCCACAATTGTTGTGTACACCACGCCCCGGGCCTTAACCAGCCACAACCCTTGTGGTTAACATGGTTAATGTTCTTATTGGGGTTATTGGATTTTGGTTTAATTTTGGTGGGATAATTGCTTTCTTGTAAGTAATTTCATTCATATGGTTTTTATTGGTTTTGAATTCATTTTCTTTAGTTAATCTTACAAATTTGTGATTTTGTTTATTTCTATGTTGGAATTTTTTATTGGGTTTCTGGTGGGTATGTGGAGAACGCCAACATTATAGGGATATGGAGATAGTAATAGTTAGTAATTTCTTTAATTTGGTTGTTGTTGGTATTGAGTTTGTTGAGATTGTTGGTGGGTGTTTGAAGAAATGTGTAAGATTTTGGAGAAATTTATGTAATTGATCTCATTAAGATGGTTAATGTTCTTATTGGGGTTATTGGATTTTGGTTTAATTTTGGTGGGATAATTGATTTCTTGTTACTAATCTCATTTATATGGTTTTTATTGGTTTTGAATTTCATTCTTTGCTTAATTGTTTCATGAATGCTTTGCAGAAATACCAGCACGGTTCTTTGGATGCTTTCTTCTCTGGGTTATCTTGTGTTGTTTCTGTGCCTTTTTATACTGGCTTTCTTCCTTTGCTATTTTGGGTAAACTCTCTCTCTCTCTCTCTCTCTCTCTCTCTCTCTATCTATCTATCTATATCTATATATATATATATGTATATATATATATATATATATATATATATATATATTTAGGGAGGTTCAGGGGAAACCCAAACAAATGAAAGACTGAAGAACACCCGGTAACCGTTTATCTGGACGGTATGCACATGTGCATACAAGTAATTGAAGCTATTTTTTGGCTTTTATGCACATGTGTATTATGAACGTGTTACTTGTATGCATAAGTCCATATTGTTCAGATGAATGGCTACCAACATGTTCCTCAATTTTTCATTTTTCTTTTTTTCAGTTTTCCCCTGAACCTGACCTTGTCTATATGTGGAAACTTCACTTGCTGAACCCATCCTTGAAAGAGTGATAAGCATTTGGAGCCATTTTACCAGGAAATTTGTTCCAATACAACGAACCAAGTTGCGAAAATGCAAAAAGAAAGAACATAATGTTGCAGATTTGAGTTTCTCTTCATTATTTTTGTTAGTTTTTGCATTTTTTTTCTTGGTACTTGGTCGCTTGGAAGTTGGAAACAAAGTGTTTAAGTTTATGTGTTTCAAATGCTACTTATTCATTCTTGAAACTGCTTATTTGGATCTGCTCATTGATGCACGTTTGGTTACCAATACTAAATGCAAGCGTATCCGCCCTTTTCTTCATATTTCGAGAGAAAATATGATTTTTCTTTAAATAGAAGATCTCGTTGTGCTTTTGGGATCGATCGAATGGTTTTGGTTTTATGTTGTAGAGTGGACACGGGAAATTAGCAAGGCAAATGACGCTTTTGATGGCATTTTGTGATTATTCAGGGAATTGTGTAAAGGTACAATGCCATTATTTCGTTCTTGATTTTGTAGTTTCGTAGAGGTTATTTTTATTCATATTTGCTGAAATTGTATATGTTGTGTAGGATGTGGTGTCGGCTCCTAGACCCAAATCACCACCCGTGAGGATACTAACCGCCACTAAAGATGAGAAAGAAAATGCATTGGAATATGGATTGCCATCTTCTCACACTCTTAACACAATTTGTTTATCTGGGTATGTTAATACTTTTGAATATTTCTATATGTGTTAGTTATTCACTTATGAATATTTGATGATTCATGAACTTGGTCAATCTTTGTGCACAATGTAGTCATAAGAGCTTCTAAGTGAACCAATTTTCTTAATATGGTTCACTAGGAAATGCTGTTAAGGGTATGTTTGAGAAGGTGTCTTAACATTTTTCAGATTGCCCGTTAAACCCTTAGTCCTTAAGAGTCAACACAAATGTCATTACCCCATTGGTAGCTCATGAATTGGTGAAGAGTTCAATTTGTTAAAACAATGTTGGTAATGGGGTGAGCTTTGAAGCAATTAGTAAGGTGCTCCCAAAAGGTCATTGATTTGAGTCTAGAAGCAAGTCCCGCCGCCCCCGGGGGGGGGTCACGAAAATAACCGTTCTACCTTTTAGGGTAGAGGCCAGACCTACATACATCTTAGGGTCTGTTTGTTAGCAGCTTAATGGGACTCGCAACTTATTTGATTAGCTATACATGATTGTTTGGTAGTGGCTTAATGATATAGAAAATGACTTATTCAGTAAGCTTTTACGGGGGAGCTTTATGCATAAAGCCAAGTTTTTCCAAACCTATCCCTCAGAATTAAAAAATGGAAAAAACCCCTCCCAAACATTTACCTTCCCAATTCTATGAAGACAAATTAATCTTGTATAGATTAATCTACACAGACAACTTTATCCATACATGACTTAATGGAAAACCAACCATACAACTCCTTACCCTCCATTGATCCCATCTCTAGGTGGGATATACTGGGTTCGTTTGGTTTGGTTTATCACACAATCTTGAAGCAAATAAGAGAGGCTGTTTACCATCTCAATCAAAGAAGTTTCATGAATAATAGATTACTTGTGGCTTTAGGATTTATTTATTTATTAAGTTCTCTTCTCTCCCATATGGTAAAGGTAGCGCCATCGCTCTTTTCATGTACCCAAATTTCTGTCATGTAGGTTCTTAATGTGTTCCTAGGTTGTAAAAACAGACGTGGGTTCCTAAACTTTGTATTGGAATAGAATTCTCGAAAACCCATAATCTCACTTTTGAGATCATATTTTCTTTCGGGATTTTCAGGTACCTCTTGCACTATGTCTTCTCATGCCTTGAAAATATAGATGCATCCTATCGAGTAGCAGCGTTTTCATTTGTTTGCTTGTTCGTAGGCCTTATTGGCTTTGGTAAGTTTCAACCTTTTGTTTTTACGATCCCCATTTGCTCTATTTTTCATCAACACTTCACCACTTGATTTGCTTCTTTCTCTATATTTATAGGTAGAATTTATCTTGGCATGCATAGTGTGATCGACATCGTTGGTGGTCTTGTTCTTGGATTGACAATTCTTGCATTTTGGCTTCATCTTCATGAAAGCATCGACAATTTTGTAACTATAGGACAAAATGGTACTTTTTCTCGAACCTTATGTAATCGTTGTTCCCCTTTTTTGTACTAACTCGTGGTCCTAGAGCACATGCACACAAATTGTACTCGAGAAGATTCAAAATATTGCACACACCCTAAGGGCTTAAGTAAATATATAATCTTAAGGGCCGTTTATTTAAAAAATTGGGTAAGCGCTAATCAGGTAAGATGCTCTGACGGGTAAGTAGCAACATTGTTGGTGAGAAGGTGTTGGTAAACAAAGTTATTAGCGGGTTAAATAGGTGGTTTTGGAACGAAAATTTGCCAAAAAGGAAAATATTGCATTTACTTTGTATCATTCGAATTTAGGAAATTCTTCGTTTACATAGAAACTAGATGCCAAATTGT
Source organism: Arctium lappa (assembly GCA_023525745.1). NCBI lineage: Eukaryota > Viridiplantae > Streptophyta > Magnoliopsida > Asterales > Asteraceae > Arctium > Arctium lappa. The sequence goes on along the minus strand of CM042056.1, from coordinate 9,058,762 downwards.
TTTAAAATTTTCCCCTACGAAGATTTCCTTCCTCAATCTTCATTGACTTTTGGTGCATTGTGTTTGCCTTTTGTGGCATATCGGAGTTTCTAGGATCTTTATATTACAAAATTGAAGATATGTTGAGCGATTATCCTCCATTTGGACGATAATCGATTTTGGTTATCAGAAGTGATAGTTCACGGAAACAACTGATTTACTCTTTAGGATAGAGGTCAGGTCAGCATACATCTTACCCTCCTCATACCCCACCTTCAGCTGGGGTATACTGGGTTCGTTTGGTTTATTAGAATTGATGGTAACAACTCACAATTCACTCCGAATGCTTTACTTTTGTTGCAGTTACAACCTTTTGGATTGCACTTAGCTTCTTGTTGCTCTTTGCGTACCCGACACCCGAGCATCCAACTCCAAGTTTCGAGTATCACACGGCCTTTACGGGCGTGGCATTGGGAATCGTAAGAATACAACTCTTTTATATGCACCTGTTTCACGAAAATTGCAACCATTTTTTTCCCGAATATCCCGGAAACGGAATCCATTTTTGGGAAGTCTCAAGTTATAATAATTACCTATTTGTCGATAATTACTTCTTGTTTCGTCAAATATAGAGGGTATTTTGGACATTTGACGAATAGACCGGCATTTTAACTAAAGGTCTAAAACTATATATCCAATTAAACATTACAATTTTCATGGCACAAAATTGTAGCTCAAAACAAAATGTTTGTTTGGGACATCCCTTGTGGTCTTAATTTTCCTTTTGGGGGTCCCGTTTTCCGTAAAATTTCAAGATGGGACCCACGTAACGGAAGGAAATCAAGAGCTTATTTGAAAACTTTTTGTGCAGTTACAAGTGTTGTTTTTGAATGTGGGTCCCACTTTTTTTAAAGAGCTCCACCATTGTGGATGCTCTAAGATGGGACCCACATAACGGAAGTAAATCCGTACATTCATGTCTCAAGATCCATATGATTATGCAGGTAACCGGTGTTCAACAGACTTACCATCAATTCCACCACGAAAACGTAGCACGTGTGTTCACTCCTGAACTCACGATCCCCGGCTTTGCGGGCAGAGTCGTGGTCGGCATCCCGACCATCCTGCTCGTAAAGTTCTGCAGCAAAGCTCTTGCGAAATGGATTCTACCCATTACAGCGAGTGCATTGGGGATCCCCGTGAGATCATCAGGCTACATCGCAGCTTTGACCGGCTCCTCCGTGGTCGAAAAGTCAAACGAAGTCAAACAAACGAGCGGGTATCTCCAAAAGATGTTTTTCGGCAGCCAGGACTCGTTTGACGTTGATACCGGCATTCGGTTGCTACAATATGCTGGTCTTGCTTGGTCTGTGGTTGATCTTGTTCCTTCTTTGTTCTCTCACCTGAACTTGTGATGTTTATGTATATATATATATGTGTGTATATATATATATATATATATATATATATATGATCATTTCATGAGCTTTTGAAACATTTAAAATGTATAAAATGTATTCTAGAATTTATGTGCAACATATTTGGCTCCTTTTTGCTCATGAATTGTTAAGTTTTTTCTAAGTTTAGTGATATTATTTTTAGTTCTAGTTTTGAAGATTTGAGTCCTATGAGTTTTTGTAATGTAAATATATCTTAAGAGCTAATGAAAATGTAAAGTTTTATATATTTGTATGCAGGGTTGGGTTCGATGAGAACAAAAACACGGGCTTTTATCTACCTTCATCAACATGTCCACATAACTGCATTTACCTTCGCATACCAACTTGTATCACCGTACTGGAATCAATATACTTATTTTCTACGTGGTATCATAGCACAACAAAACCATTTGACACCGAGGCATAAGCCCCACGACTTTATACCTTAGCCATTGCATATGTGACTTTGATAAGCATGACATAACCCTAGATCATCATAACCACGATTTTGAACCCTAACCACGACATACATGACTTTGCCACTTTGGCATCTAGCTACCACGGTTATGAACCTCAACCATTGTTGTCGAACCTTTTCCTGGGTTACCTTTGTCGTTACAACAACCATCGTTTTTTTTGAAACCTTGTATCTTGCTATTGCCATTTTGAACCATTATCACTTTTTGGCACCACAATCAATCAATCCTCACAGTTGTTTTGGTTGATTTTCCATTAAGTTCTGTATGGATAAAGTTGTCTGTGTGAATTAATCTGTCTGTATAAATTTAGAAGGTTTTTATTTGAGAGAGTTTTTCATAGATGAAATGAACGTGTTTTTTAATGGGATGGACTGGTTTGGAAAAAACTTGGCTTTCTGCATAAAGTTCCCCCTTAAAATCTTACTGAATAAGCCACTTTCTATATCATTAAGTCACTACCAAACAGTCACATATAGCTGACTGAATAAGCTGTGAGTCTCATTAAGCTCTTTAAGCTGCTAACAAATAAGTCATATAATAACTCATTAAGTCATATGGATAAGCTGTTTGTGTGGATTAATCTATTTATATATATTGAGAAGGTTTTTGTTTGAGAGTTTTTTTTTCATAAATGGAAGAAGCTTGTTTTTTAATTGACATAAGCTTAGCGATTGTTTGTTTACCTTTTAATAGTTCCATTAAGAGGCAATCTTTGAATGGTCAAGAGACAAATCTTATTCGACAAAAAAAAGCCTGTCTCTTAATGGTTCTAAAACCATCTGAATGATTTTGTATTTTGGGTCTTCCTTAAACATTCAACACCCTTACTTCATTCTGAACAATTACCATATCATAAGAGCTTTTTAATCATTCTTATCACTTAATCCACCATTACATTCAACACTTGTCAAATAGCCTCTAAGGGGCTGTTTGTTTACCTCTTAATGGTTCTATTAAGAGGCAACCTCTGAATCGTTAAGAGGTAAATCTTGTTTGGCAAAAAAAATGTTGCCTCTTAATGGTTCCAACTCCTCTTAATTATTTTGTATCCTGACCCTTCTTTAACCATTAAGAGTCCTGATTTCATTATAAACAATTAGCAAACAACCATATTTCATTTTACATTATATCATAAAAACCTCTTAATCATTTAGACCACTTAATCATTCTGCACTAAATCATTCAGCAACTGTCAAACAACCCCTAAGTCATTTTTTAAATTCTCAAGCCACTATCAAACAATCATATATAGAATATTTAGCTTATTAAGATGCTAATAAATAGACCCGTATTTTATTAAAAAGAGACAAAAATAACAAATATAAATTTATGAAAAATGTAAATATTTTTTACCAAAAAATGTAACTTTTTTTAATAATTTAATGTAAAAAGAATAAATAAAAATAACACGTGGTTTGAAAAAGCCATGAAAAGAGGTCGTATAAGGATTTTTGATGTCTAAAATCTCAAGTTAAATATCTAATCGCACCCCAACAGCATATCTTATTAATCCGATATTTTGGCTTCGCTCCATCCCTTTTTATTAGGGTTTCTAATTCTCCTAAATTACTGCAATCTCTTCATCCGCCATTGTTGCCGTGCTCTCTACCTCACCATCATCTCAGGTTTCCTTTTTGTTTTTCTTTGTATGAACTATATTCTCTCTGCACCTTTTTCTTTCGAGCTAATTTTTCTGCATTTGAACCGGTTCGATCTCAATTTTTTCTGACAAGCTTCTCGCTGTATTCATCTACATGAAATCGGTATACTGTTTTATGTATGATCGATGATTACGGTTGTAGTTATGCATCTTACGATACTTGAATCGATTAGTTCTTTATTAGCGTGTAACTACAACCTATCTATCAATCTATGTGTGTGTAGATGTACGTACTTCATGTAATTGATTTGAGATTCTGTTACTCATCCAATTTGATTGCATTTATTGTTTTAGTAACTCGTTTCTATTGTGATGTATGACAATTGTTTAGATTTGTTAGATGCTTATGTGATTTTGGTCGAGATTTTAGATTTTTGAAGTAATGTATGCTTATGTATTGTTACACTGTTGGTTTTAGGTTTTTTTAACTTATTCTATGTTATCAGGGATTGATCTGTGGGTTAAAAGGCTAAATCTTTAGATTTAGATCTGCTTAGTGTTGAGTGCAATCTGGAAGCAACGTGTTTGGTTTTTGTTTGTTTTGGTTGAAGAATTGGACTGTGATTGTTGCGGAAAAGTTTGAGGATATATTATACGTCATGAGAACTTCTTGGGCAGATGTTGTTGATAATGCAGCTTCGGGATCTGAAAATTATGGGAATGCTGCTTCAGGAGCTCCTGTTAAGCCTTCTTATGTTCCACCCCATCTTCGTAATAGGCCACCTGCATCTGAGCAGGTGGCTGGCCCTGCTATGTCGCATAGTAGCCTACCATCTATCAATGATAGGCTAGGACCTAATGGACAAACAAGTGGATCACGATGGGGTGGTCCTAGGTCAGATTATGGCAGGCCAGGATACGGTACTGGCGGGCGAGGTGGTGGTGGAGGCGGTTGGGGAAATAGAGGTGGTCGAGAATGGGAGGCTAACCCATTTGGTAATGATGATATAGAGGCTGTTGAGGAGATTAGGTCTGAGCAAGAAAGTAACGGTATTAATTTTGATGCTTATGAGGATATTCCGGTGGAAACCACCGGGGAGAACGTGCCACCTCCAGTTGATACATTTGCAGATATAGACTTGGGGGATGCTCTGAATCTGAACATTAGGAGGTGCAAGTATGTTAAGCCGACTCCGGTTCAACGTTATACGATTCCCATTTCTTTAGCAGGTCGAGATTTGATGGCTTGCGCTCAGACGGGTTCGGGGAAGACAGCTGCATTTTGCTTCCCTATAATTAGCGGGATTATGAGAGGGCAATCTGTGCAAAAACCACGTGGTACCAGGACCGTCTTCCCCCTTGCTCTTATTCTATCTCCTACAAGGGAGCTTTCATGTCAGGTTTGATTTATGACTAACTTCACATATTTTTATGTATTTATATTGTTTCTTGTTTTGCAAGCTGGGATCTTTATGGAAACAACCTCTTTACCCACATGTGTGAGATATATTGGGTTTGTGTGGCTTGGTTTTATATTGTTGGCATGGTTGATATATCTATCTCTATGTTGCATTACATGTAGATACACGCGGAAGCTCGAAAGTTTGCATATCAGACAGGTGTAAAGGTGGTGGTTGTTTATGGAGGAGCGCCGATTAATCAACAGGTACTAAAGGCTAATTTACTCAGTTTACATTGATAACTTTTTTTTTTCTTGACTATTTTACGGGTTTCCTTTGGCATCTTCTATCATTGATTTCTGATGGTTTATTAATGACATAACATTCATGGCCAGCTACGAGAGCTCGAAAGAGGAGTTGATATTCTTGTGGCGACTCCAGGAAGATTAGTTGATATGCTGGAAAGGGCAAAAGTTTCATTGCAAATGATAAGGTATTTGGCACTGGATGAGGCCGATCGGATGCTGGATATGGGATTTGAGCCTCAAATCAGAAAAATCGTGGAGCAAACAGACATGCCTCCTCGAGGTGGAAGACAAACAATGCTTTTCAGTGCCACATTTCCTACAGAAATCCAGGTTTGTTGGTTGTTGTTAATTTGTATCGTCTTACGTAGGGGAAAGTTAATATGAGAACCATAAATATTTTGAGATCTTATGAACCAACTATTTCATGTATTATACCCTAAATAATCATGAATATCATGCATCTTCAATTCATGCCACTAAACGTTTTCATAATAAATATCTTTCATTTTTATCATAAATATAATGTATTTTCATTATGAATAATTTTCATCAGGAACATCCATCACGACATTCATTATGAATAAAACATGAATACTTGGTTCCCATGTTCTCAAATATTTATGGTTTTCATTTGAACCTGCCTTGTATTACATATTTATGTGTGTATACATATAATTTATTACTTATTTATGATATGAAGAACACACCTGAGGGAAGGGGGAGGGGTGAAAACTTCCCCTTGATGTCTTTTACGGATGGCACGAACCAGAGTTTTCTTATGACTTTTGCTTGTTGTGCAGAGACTGGCATCTGATTTTCTTTCAAATTATATATTTCTGACTGTCGGACGTGTTGGTTCGAGTACGGATTTGATTGTCCAAAGGGTGGAGTTGGTTCAAGAAGTTGACAAGAGAAGCCATCTTATGGACCTTCTTCATGCTCAGAAGGATACAGGATCTAATGGCAAGGTAATAATACTCAAAACTGAATTCCATTCCTATTCCTCTCAAGCAAACCATGAATTCCATTCCAATTTCTTCAGATTTAAATTCCTCTGACAGACTCCATTAATTCGAAAAGGCATTTTGCGTATACATATTTACTTATTTAGGTCCATGTAAATGCACATTGATATTGATGTTTATGAACGTTATGACTTACTTGCTACCAATTTTTTTCAGCAACCTCTTACCTTAGTATTTGTCGAGACAAAGAAGGGAGCCGATTCACTTGAACATTGGCTGTATAGTAACGGGTTTCCTGCTACAACGATTCATGGTGACAGATCACAACCGGTAAGTCAGATAGGATATTCAGAACATTAAGGCTCTATTAATTTGGTAATTTAACATTTTTATTTTTATGGGTCTTGTTTATATATAGAAATAATGATAAGAGCCTAGTATATCCCACCTGGAGGTGTGTCCGTGGGGGTAAGATATACGTGAATCTGACAGAGTAGAGCGACTAATACCGTGATTAATTGTTAAACAGATAATAGGAAGAGGAAGATAATGCTCCTTCCGAGTCATTAAGATGCTCGATTAATCTTTAAAGTTTAAACATCTAAAATACTTCTAAATAAAACACATATGGGAATCTTGTGGTCTAATAAATGCCAAAAATTTATTTGTAACGATGATGGTAATATGTTATTATGTAATTTTGACTTACTATACTCCCTCCGTCTCAAAATAAATGCCCACAATGAAAAATGAACGTAGTTTTAGGAATGTGTAATTATTACACTTTCTAATTAACAAAAGGACAATTTTACCCTTAATTATAGATAGAAAATTTTCTCTATCTCATAGTTAAGGGTATCTCATAATTAAGGGTTAAAGGGTAAAATAGGAAAGTAGACATTTACTTTTGAAAGTGGACGGACAAACTAAAATAGTAACGTCAACACTTGTTTTGGGACGGAGGGAGTATTTTTAGAAGAGGGATATATATATCCTAAAATGAAAATATTGTACTCCATCCGTCCTAAAATATGTGTTTACATTGCTGTTTTAGTTCGTTTCGAAATAAGTGTCCACTTTTGACTCTTAATTATGAGATAAGAGAAATTTATAAAAATGGTAAAATTGGTATTTAGTTGATTAAAAAGTATAATAATTACATATTTCTTAAACTCTATGACGTTTATTTTGGGATGGCGGGAGTAACTTTAAATGGATGGGGGGTATAATGAGTACCGACTTCCAGATTTTGTCTCTTAACATTTTTGTTGCTAAAATGAATGCAGGAAAGGGAGCAAGCCTTGAGATCGTTCAAGAGTGGAAACACTCCGATACTAGTTGCAACGGATGTGGCGGCTCGTGGTCTTGATATCCCCCACGTTTCTCACGTGGTCAACTTTGACCTTCCTAACGACATTGACGACTATGTGCACCGAATAGGACGGACAGGCCGAGCTGGGAAATCGGGTTTGGCTACGGCTTTTTTCAACGAGAATAACATGTCACTAGCGAAAGGACTAGCTGATTTGATTCAAGAAGCTAATCAAGAAGTACCAGCATGGCTTACTCGTTATGCCAGTCGGCCGTCTTACGGTGGCGGCAAGAACAGGCGGTCAGGGGGACGGTTCGGTGGCCGTGACTTTAGAAAGGAAGGCTCCTATAATAGAAGCGGTGGTGGTGGTGGTGGTGGATATGGTGGTGGTGGTTATGGAGGTGGTGGTTATGGTGGTGGTGGTGGATATGGTGGTGGTGGTTACAGTGGTGGTGGTGGTGCAGGTGCAGGTGCACCCAGTGCTTGGGATTAACTTTGTTGAGTACAAATAAATGTACTGATTCATATTCCATCAGTATGTTTATCATTTTTAGAATTATAATGTGTTGAAATTTGGTTTCTTTTTTGATTGCAAGATATGAGGAACTTTTCTTGAATTGTATTTTTAACGTATTAGAATTAGATTCTTAATCTATCCTATTTCTTACAATTGAAAAATATTTTGTTTTGAATTTTTTGGGAAAATGTATGTTTTATTTTTTTTATAAAATTCATCTATTTGTTTGTCGATAATCTCTACTACTATATAAAAAAACTAATACGGTTATTGTACAAACTTTTGTACAATAACACTTATTACCCTAAACTTTTGTAAAAAACACTTATCAGTTATCATCATTATAATGTTACATTTACTATTCTTACAGTTACTTATTTAATTTATTATATATATATTTTTTTATTTTTCATTTTACACGATTATCATATTAACACAAACTTTTGTACAATAATACTTATTACCCTAAACTTTTGTACAAAAACACTTATCAATTATCATCATTATAATGTTACATTTACTATCCTTACAATTACTTATTTAATTCATTTTATATCTTCTTTTTTTTTCATTTTTCATTTTACACCATTATCATATTAACACAAATAATCGTATATGAACAAAAATGCAACGGAAAAATATGTTTCTTTTTTTATAAATTATATCATTATAATCGTGTCGTCAATACCTTCAAAACGAGTCCAATATTGAATATTTTTTAATTAACCGTACTATTAAATATCATGAATATCTACGAACTAATTTGTTTTCTATCCATACGTTTTATTTTTTTTCCACCGTTAGCACATTAAAAATACATAATCGTAAAAAATGTTTCATTCTTATTATAAATTATATCATTATAATTTTTTTGTCAATAATAGTAATATAAACTAATTATTGAATATTTTTATGGATTTAGAGTTTCATAAATTGTGATTCTTAGGTTATGGTTGACTGTTGATGACATGTCTATAAGGAAGTAACATTAATTGTTCGTTATTTACTTACATTCCAGCTTCCGCTGCATCGCATGGGTATATGCCTAGTTATCATATGATATTAATAAAACATAATTTTGTTGTTAAATGTCATGTTGGGGGTGTGTTTATTATGCAGACGAGACTAGATTGGACGTGATTGGATTGGCGAGAGTAAGCTTGGCAAATAGAGTTAGAAGACAACACCAAGATTTACGTGGAAACCCAAAACGGGTGAAAACCACGGGTGGAGAAGACCATCGAGAGAAATCCATAAGTGAAAGATGAATATTACAATGCATTTGAAGGAGAATAATCACAACTATGGTGAGTGTGTGTATTTGGAGATAGAAATGATAAAAATGGGTGATATCTAAACATTTCATCAGGTGAGTTTTTATGCTTGGAGTTCCACCTATTTTGGGAAAGCACTCAAGTGAGATAATTGGAGTGTAATCTTAAATAACCCATTTTGGTGGAAGTTGTAGATGACAAAGATGAGTCTTCCAAACAAGATTGATCAGATTTTCGTGGCTCAAGAAAAGAGATTTCAAAAGGAACATAATCCCTTAAAATAGGGAAAAAGAAAATCTGCTGAAAAGTAGCTTTTAAGAAGCTGTGAACAGTGCCCACACCTACGCACTTTAACCCTCGCGCCCGCGAGCAACTCTTCTGCCTCCAAAAGACATGTTTGGCACGCCTGCAAGCAAATAGAGGCGTGCCTGCGACGACACAACCAGACCAAAAATTTGAGGTATTTTTTAAAAATTAATCTTATCAATAATTTATAATAATTGTTACTAAACTGATAATGAACATTTTCAAAAGAAGTTGCATTTTTATAACACATCAAGAGAAAAAATATTACTACTTTTTTTAGGGAAAAAGTATCAACGTAAATACCAAATAAAATTTTGATAGTTTTTGGGAGTTGGGGGTAAAGATTTTGGAAGAAATGGACCAAAAATGTTTATGTGGAATAGTTGAGGGATCGAATTGTAAATATCATCAAGTGCATTTATGGGTCCTACTTGTAACTATATTTTACGATATGTGACATTCAAAACGGATTAGAAGATAATATTTCACTTGCTACTCCGACGACGGCGACACCTCTTGCTTCCTTCGGCGGTGGAGCGGCGGTGGCAAACGCCTTTCAGATTACAGGTTCTTCTCTATCTTGCACACACACGCGCAACTTCTCTCTTTTCTTTTGCTCTAGAATATTCGTACATTTTAAGGTACTAAAATTAGTGTTGAGAATTGAGTTTAATTTGAAGTTTATAACTCCGATTTGTTAGTCATAACTTTTGTTGATCAAAATGTCTTGAAGTTCATGTTTGTTAGAACTTTCTGGAAATTTTTTGGCTGAAATTGTGAGTTTTAAGAACACTTAGAAATGAACATGAGTAGAAGCTTTGAACGCTAGGGTTTCTGTGATGAGTTGGAGTTAAATTTAAGCTATTATAAGTGATAGTATTTTGATTTTTGAAACCTGCTGTTTCTAGGTTTTTATATTGGGACTGCGATTTTGGGAGCACTTTTTTTTAAGCCAACACACACCTTTAAATTGTAATTGTCTCCATGAGATTTGAACCTCTAGGGTTAGGGTTGCAGGAATTTGCAATAACTTGGATACCAAATAAGACAAAGCTCATTGTTTAGAAGCACTTAATTTGAGGCATCAGGGCCGGTCCTGAAGTTTCAGATGCTCAGGGCGGAAACCGAAAAAATGCCCCTAGTATATTAAAAAAACAAACGAAATATACTATTTTAAGAGGTTTAAAACCTCAAACCTAGTCAAGTTTACAACCCATCACCACACCATTTTTTTTTATTAAACTAGTTAAGTAGCTGGCAGAATGTTGCAGGATGTAACATGTTTTTGTTAGTTGTCACAAAGAATAGGAGTATAGGACGATCTATAATTTTATCTCCAACTACATGCATTGTAGTTTCCTCCCAAATTGATTGTTGACTAGGAGGTTCATCGCCTAAATGGTACTCAAGATGTCCCAAGTTGATTACGCATTATAGAGCATACTTGAATTGTGTTATCAGAAACACATACAAGCATGTTCACATAAACAACATGCAAATCCTAGACAAATAATACACAAGAATTTCTAATCTTACATATAGATCACTAAAAACAAAACAGACCAGAAATCCAATAAACCTCTCATGGGCACTTTCTTTAAAGCTCTCATTACTTTCCAGTTCTCACATCAAATATGTTGAAAACTACCCTCTGATCATTAGCAAATGACACAGTCAACTAAGAAGTATTGTTAAAGTCATTAAAAAAGTTGGACAAAACAATAAACTTTATCAGGTATAACCAAATAATTCTTATCATGAGAGAAATAGATGAGTTTATCACCTGGAGTGGAGTTCATAATTTCAAGATGCAAACAAAATATTTAAAAACAAAAATTGTCTGCAAACACATTCATCTCCAATAAAATGAATATATGAACAACCTCATAAGACATCTTAATCATATAATATATAACTCTCATAGAAAGAATCTATTTCAGTTTTGAACTACATGGATTTCCTAATGTGATTGCAAATCTAGACCTTCATATCCCAAAGCATTTAGGCATCCAAAAAAATAGGCATAAAACCTACCCTCATGAGCAATACCCAATTCAAGAGTAAAAAAACCCCAAACCGTAGATACGCAAAAAACCCACATAAGTAATCAAAATCCAGTAAATTCATCATATGAATCAAACTGATTATGCGAGGTGGCAAAGTATTAGAAACCTAAAAGAAAATTAATATATTTTTCAAGCAGGAGTTTAGATACACAAAATCCGATATCAATAGATTTAAAAGCTTCCAATACAAAACCCTATGATCAGTTTGTCAAAGTTGGTAAAATTGGTTTACCTATTGGAGGAGCCAAGGAGATTAGAGAGGAGGGCAAAAAGCTTAGTTTTTAGGAGTGATGATGAAGCCTTCCCTTCTTCCTCCAAATGGCGGGGATCGTGACACGTGAGATGAGAATGAGAATGAGAAGAGGGCTACCCAAGCTAAGAAAGCATCAGGCTGGTGATGCCCTTTGGGCTTCTGCTGCCCAGGGCGGTCGCCCCTATGGCCCTAGCAAGGGCCGGGCCCGGAGGCATGGAACTACATTTAAAGCTAATTTATTAGGGTTTTTGATCTGGTAATGCAATTCCATCGATGGAATTAGAGTCTGCGCAAAAGAAGTTGAAACTGTGAACTAAAACGTGGTCTGGCTCCAAGTCGTTGGTTCCCATAACAAAGAATTGATATCTTTTCATGTGCCAAAGAACAAACATACCCTTAAGATTTTGTAGCGTTTCGTTCTTAATGGTTCCGTGTTACTTTTAGAATTTTAAATGAGTTGATCTTCATCATAGATAAGGTACATAAGCTCAATTGTAGTTGTCTAGACATAGCTTGAATACTTGGTAGAATCTTCAGAATAGAGTTGGTTGGATGTTCTGTTCCGTAGGTTAAACTAGAATTGGAGCAAACACAGAATTCTAACTAACCATTTGCTTGGAAAGTAGTTGGCATCTGCCGGCGTTTTCACTTTTCTTTCTTCTACTCATGAAGTATGATATACCCGATAGATTCATTAATATGATAGATTCATTAATATAACTGCAGTGTGGGGATTGATTGATGCTCTTTTTTACTATTGTGTTGCTATTCTCTAACTCCCGTTACTTCATTAGGCTCCCACTATGACATATGCCAAATTTCATCGCATAAGTTTGGTAAGAGTGTGTTTAATGTGGAATAGATACTAACATTCGTCTAATTTCCGATGAAATATTAACATCTATTTTGTCTTTTTGTTGGAATATTGCCAGGATTAGAGGCTCGTTGTATTCGTGAAATGTCACCACAAAATTAATTGAGATCTTGAGTGCACCATTTTTGCAAGTCCTAAAAGCGTAACTTGTTTTAATACTCTCATGAATTCAATCTTTTCACCATCTTCTCCCTCATGCCTTCCATCTTCTTACCGTAATCCTACACCTTGTTTTCAGTTATGGCCTAACTATAAATGCTTATCGCATTTCTCTTTCATTTATCACCGACTTTCTTCGCTTTCAATCCAATCCACTTCTGCTTCACACAAGTCAACCACTTATGCTGTAACTCCTTCCAGTGAAGGAGCGATCCCTGTCATGAACTTTGAAGATTTTGTGGAGAAAGATTGGTCGTTTCTTGATGCAGATGATATAAGTTCTGATGAAGTTTACAAACAAAACACTGATCGTATCATCTCTGCTGGGAAAGTTGGAGCGGAATCAAAGATTTTAATTTCAACCGGGTCAGAAGGATTCGTTGATCGAGTGGTTGATACATGCTCTTACAAACAGTTGCTTGTCGTTCATGACTCTCTATTTGTATTAGCCTGCATTAAAGAAAAGTACGACAAGGTTATTTGTTGGCAAGGAGAACTGATTTTCGTGCCTGAAAAATGGGCACCTTTTGATGTCGTGTTCCTCTACTTCCTGCCTGCTTTGCCATTTGAGCTCGATCAAGTCTTTGGTGCACTCTCCAAAGTTTGCTCACCAGGTATATTTCTTATTACAAACTTGTGGTTTCTTTGCATCTAAGGTTGTTGCTTAAATTGTATTATTCTCTCATGAAAGTTAGTACCCCCGGCATCCCAAAATAAATTTCCACAATGAAAAAGCACAGTTTTTTTAAATGTGTAATTATTACACTTTTTTAATTGACTAAATGACAATTTCACCCTTGATAATTGAGGGAGTAATGAATTTCTCTATATTATAGTTAACATTAGAGTTGGAAAGGAGACACTTAGGTGTTGTTTGTTTTTTAAGAGGTCTAAAGTCTGAAGTCTTAATTTAGTTATGATTATTATTAATAAGAGGTAGTGTGTAAAAATGTCTGAATGATTCAGACTTAAGAGACATTAAGAGATTTTTTTAAAAAAACAAACAACCCCTTACTTTTGAAAGTGGACACTTATTATGAGACAAACTAAATAGAAATGTGGGCGGAAAAAATAGATAAAACAATAAAGTTATCATTCTAATTGTTATTGCAACACCCTCCTTTCAATAATAAAGGTTCAATCACCCTTTCTTAGTTCACATGGGTTGATTTTCAACTTAGAATTTGAAACAAGTTCTTTAAATTTCCAAGAATTCTAGAAGGTTTTAAGGTGTTTTTATCTGACATTGATAGTTCAGTAATTTACCAATCTTGTCCTATCAACCTGGTTTTTGTTCCATCTATTTTGGTGTGCTTGGAAAAAAAAAAAAAAAAAAAGGCATTTTTGTCCCACTCAAGTCCTTGTATTGCGTCAAACGTGAGACAAGAAGTTTTTGTACTGTATTATCCTGTCTTGCCGTAAGCATCGATATGGTACCTTTCTTGTATTTTTTTTATAACTAACTGGTGGGCAGGTGCAAGAATTGTGATAAGTCATCCAAAAGGAAAAGAAATGGTGGAGCAGCAGAAAGTAGAGTACCCTGACGTTGTAGTCTCGAACTTGCCTGATAAACCGACATTAGAGAGTGCGGCTTCTGATCATTCGTTTACGATGGTCGAGTTCGTCGATGAACCAGGTTTTTACCTTGCTGTTTTAGCATATAAAAGTAGTTGATTAGCCAGTGATTAGTCCTCAGAAACTGGCCAGTTATTTTGACTTTCTGAAGTTTGACCAAAACTTTGGAATAAGAAGAGATGGTGGGAATCATATACACTAGAGTTCTTTCTTTAAAAATACTAACATTTGATATGACATGTAATTTGATAAATAAAAATGTTTGAGGAATTAAAAATCAAACTATTGATGGTGGACCCAAAGATTTTGGTGATGTGGGCCAGAATTTAAACTTATAACTTTTACGGGTTCGAAAGAAATCAAGAATAAATATATTTATAAGAAATAAAATTTATATTACAAAGAAATATGAATTTTTTAAGGGGTCACAGCTCTTGGTTGTACATCTGCACAAGGTGTAGGGCAAACGTTTAAAAAATTTATTTTGGTATTTAATGTGTGATACCAAATATGGTCACCCATGGTTACCATTATTTTTTTTTCTTTCTTTCTTGTCACATCACTTTTAACTCATTAAATTAAGAATCTATACTATATTATAAAGTATGGATAAAAAACTCTTAAATACAAATTATTAGGTACAAAGTACCATCATTTTATGCAAGATTTTAAAAATCTCTTAATTTACAAGTTTCAAAGCACAAGATACATATTACTACTGCAGGCTTCTAACATCCACCAATTTGGTAATTGGTATGTACATGACCTTCCTTTTATGCAGATCTTTCCATGTATCACTATTAATTAATATATTATATTACTATAAATTTGTTTTAATTATATTATTAAATATGTAATTGGTTATTTTTTCTCTTTGTCATTAAAATATATAAGATAATCATTGAATTCTAACAAAATACTTAATTTTTTTATATAAAAAATATTATATTATTAAGTCTAAATTAAACAAATTTATAAAAAAATATTACCACTTTCTCAAAACCATCCAAAATCGTACTGTAAATCAACAAAAAATAAAATGAAACATTAAAATCATGATGTATTTCGCTGCATTGCACGACTACGCTTCTAGTTTATATAAAAGTCTATAATAGTGTTTTTTATAAAAACTTCTTTTGTGGGTCTCATGTATTCTTTCAAATTCAATAATTCTATATCTTTATAAAAATATATCAGATATTTAATTTAAAAAACTAACAAAATGTCATCTCATACCAAGTTTGAACATAAGAATCAAGGTTCTTATACAAGAACTCAAAGGATGTGAGGTTCTTAATTTTTTTTTTTTTTTTTAAATAATAGTTCTTACAAGACACTGGAACATTTCATTGGAGATGCTCTAGCCGGTTACAATACTGACATCGCAAAAGATTTGACGTACAAGTCAACATTTAATATAAAATTAGTTTTAAAATATTTTATTAAATATTTTTAGTTTTTATTGGACAAATGCTTAAAACATTTATACAAACTAGAAATGTACATGTCCAATGCAACGCAACATAAATCTATTTCACCTTTCTTGATTTTATTTTATGAATTTGTGTGGTTTTGAGAGAGCAAACGGGTCTTGTGCTCGTTATCAATTTTATGGAATATTTTGCTGTAGGATTCAATGTTTATCGTGTATTTAAATCTTATGTTGATTGTTACCTTGTTACACATTATATCTGTTTGGGACATTTGTGCACATTAAGATCCAAACTTTTTCCCATATTGTTGTTAGGGTTTCACTTGTGATTAGCTTCGATTGGGACTTGCGTAAGAATATATACCCAACAATATATACATCCATACATCCATACATGATACATATACATCACACGGATGAACCGTTGAGGGGATCTAGAAAAGGAGAACACCCACACATATATAAGCGGAAGTTCAAACGACAATCTGATCCAAAAAAGGACCGACGATCCAACCTAGTCCGGACTGCTCACTCCATAGTTCCGTCACCCGACAAATGCTCATTTCTATTAGCGAGGGTACCACTAAACGAAAAGGACTAAAAAGGAGCAAAAGAAATGGGTTTGTTGTACCTCGGTACAATCATTTCTTGTTTGGTAATCGTGAGTATTCGAGTTAACTTATACGCACCAACTAATCCCCGGACAATCACGAATAACCTGAAGTCCTCAGAGGTGAAATACATCACCAAAACCCAAAATATTGTGACAACAAAATGGTAAAAAAAGAAAAGAAAAATGCATTAAAATGGGATCATTATCTTTTTGCATTTGCATTTGCTATAGAAAAATGGAAAAGACCTCAACAATACAAAAACAAAATCATCAAACTCAAACTCTCTCTACACCAAACAAAACAACAAGATTTAAAATATAAAAAAAAAAAAAAAAACATGTTTCACAAGATATTATTGCATGCCAAATAAAAATGGTTTGGTTGGTTGGGTACCTCTTTTCAAAACTGTAGTTGTTGTTGTTGTTGTTGTAGTATTCAGATCAGAAGAATGAAAACTTAATCCCATTTGTTGCTGCAAATAAGTTATATTCTTCAACATCCTTCACATCAATCTCTTCTTTTATTGGCTTAACAAACCCCCCTTTTGAAACATCCACTGGTCCTCCAAAATGGAAAAGAGAAAAACCCCTTGTACTAGAATTACCATTTTGCCCTACTCCTCCTTCCAAACCACTTGACTTTTTCTCACAATTCTCATCACCCTTGGTCTGGTCTATAACACCATTGCTCTGTGGACCTGGTTGGTACATTGGCACCTGACCATGGTTCATTAGTGGTGGAGCCAGTGGTTGAACCCCACCCACACCATATTGAAGAAAACGTGAACCACCCCCATTCAGACCGAACCCGAATGGGCTAGCAAATAGATAATGGTTCGAGTGGGGTAACGGCATCAGTCCGTTGGTTGGAGCCGTGGTCCATGGAACCGGACCCTGATGGTAGTAGCCCACCGAAGGAGCTTGAAACACCGGAAAGTGTAGGCTTTGGGGTTGTAATGGTGGTGGGATAACGTTCGGATGAGAGCCGATAACTTCGTTTCTCTTTCCGGATTTGCAGCTTTCGGACGTTTTCGACGGCAATTCTCCGGAGTTCTCTTTAGCGTCGTTTTCCTTCGTGTTCTGCACCTTCAAGATACCGCACTCGGGAAACTCGTTCTCTAAGCAGAGTGATGTTTCTTTGATCACTTCGGAATGATGGCTGGCATATTCTGAATCGGATGTGGATGAGGATTCGGGATTCTGGGGGTTCGAGGAGAACGAAGTATTTCCGTCTCCCTCGCTAAGACACGACGAGCAGCTATCGGAATTTGAGTTACTACTAGTAGAAAGATCCGTTGTCCCACTTACGGATGAGATTGCGTCGGCTTCTACGTGAATTCCGCTTTTTGATTCCTTCAAATCATTATCATCACGGTTGGCAGGAGCCGTATTCGTCCCATCTGATGAACTAATAATCTTGACGGGAGGTTCGGTGACGGTAGCAGAACGATCAGTAACGTCGTCGGAATCCGGAACGCTTCTGGGGGCGTACCGCTTTTGTGTTTCCATCGGTTCCCACACTTTCTTTGTATATGGTGAATCTCGACCGGCAGCATTGTTGCCGGTAATGATTTTGCTTTTCGATCTTCCACAAGCCTCGCGAACGTATTCGGTTTGATTGTTGTACTTGTTTCCACGAAAATACGGCTTCGAGACATCCATATCGGGTTCCTGCTTACCGACCTTGGGTCTGTAATCTTGTTGGTAGCAATTGCAATCATTGGAGTCGTACCTGCTGTTCATTCGATTATGAGAACAATGCAATCGCTCGTTATATCTCGACCCGTTAGACCTTCTTGTCGGCTTATTTACTCCATTGAAATTACCATTTCTTGAAGAAGTTTCGAAGCCATCACTGTGGAACCTTGGCCCGGGTTTGCTGACCATTGACCCGTTCTCGGAGCCGGCTGTGAACCGCCGTCTATCGGACCACTTTGAGGATTGATCGTGTTGATAATCTTTCCATGATTTCAGTCTCCTCCTTGGATGTTTCGATTGATCGCTCGCAAACGATGCATTCCCGTCTTTTTCGTAACTGAATTCCGCATTCGAACTTTCGTCGTAGTTCAGTATTTGCTCCTCTTGAATATAATCTTCCGATGCAGGTATGGACGATAGAGTATCTTCTCCTTCTTCGCAATATGCTTCGTTTTTGACATTTGGGTCTTCGTTAACACTCGTTAATCCCTCGCTGGCATCAGGAACCGCAGGAATTTGGCTTGGTTGAGGACATTTTTTCTCCTTTTCTTTTTCCTTACTCCTCAGCCTCTCTTTTCTACGAAGTTTTTTTTCCTTTTCTTTTGCCCTTCTACGCTCTTTTCGTTCTTCCTCATCACGCTTCTCCTTCTCTTCTTCTTCAAGTAGTTTAAACTGAGAAAGAATAGAGTATTTTGAGAACCGTGAGGACCAATATATGCATTGATGCATATACACTATATGAAATTCAATGTAAAAAAAGGGTAGACGCCACCCTCTGAGGTGCCCCCACCGCACCGGTTCCACGGTCATCATGGGGGAAGAAATTCAACTAATGCACTAATGCATATATAGTACATATACATTGATAAATATATTAATTGACATATACATATTTTGATAGTTAATATGCATCAATATATAGGGAAAATCAAATAAAAACCTTGTAGAAGTTGGAAACTGTAAAAACCAGTTTGTATGTGTTACATGTGAACATGCAGTGTAGTGTTGTTTCATAGATGAAACGTCAATGAATGTTTTGCATGTGAAAAAAAACACAAAAATATGTTTATACATGAAACACACACTCATACTCACATGCAAGAACATCTTGAACAATATGAATCATAGCTTAAAAATCAAACTCATTGGATGGTTTTGGTTGATTTCATGGGTTTAATTTTCACATGTGATGTTTCAGCTACGAAAGAATATATGAAACTGCTTTTTATGATTTCTAACTTTTAGTGGGTTTCAATTTGATTTCTGCTCTCTCTCTCTCTCTCTCTCTATATATATATATAGAGAGAGAGAGAGAGAGTGCGTTTCTTTTGCAAACCAAGAAATTTGTACAAACTATGCAAATCAATCTTAGCCGTTCATCAAGTATAATGAATATATAATTTTATTATGTTTCCTTATTTAAAATCATGATTATAATGAATAAACTTAACATTTCCTAATTTAAAATCATGATTATAATGAATAAACTTAACATTTTCCATATATATCACAATCATTATTAATGAATCATAATCATTATCTATAAATATATATATATATATATGCATATACTGATTATCATGGTTCTCAAAATAACGATTCTCGTAATATTTATGGTTTTCATTCAAACTTCCCCTAACAGCAATAATACCATATCTAGATGCAAAAAAATAGACCAGACAATCACAGGTTATTTACCTGTTTTTCCAAAGTAATGATGTCCTTGCACGCAACCATCACACGTTCTTCCAACAATTTTAGGGCAAGAGATACGAACATGCTATGTGCATTTTGACGGGCAGTACCTTCTCTGAAAGCCTTTTCAACCTACGAAAAATAATCACAATTAATTACTCATGATTGGTGTTACATAAACCACGAAAATATGCCTTTATGGTATTGGATTAATGTTTGATTGGTCCGAAAAGGAAAGGCAGTTCTGTTATTTGCTATAGCTAAATGAAGTATCGAGAAAAAAACAATCCAAGATATCTTTTAAAGATGCGTATAAACGTCCACAACGAAGAAAATAGGCAAACAAACGCAAGAGAATATAATTTCTTTTATCATAGCTGAATATACCTGTTCCTTAAAAATAACTGTTGCGGCATCTAAAAGAAACTCTCGAGCAAGTTCTGGACTCTTCGCATGTTTTTGGGGACGGGAGCATTCTCCATCTAGTTCATTCCCATCCTTGTCCACGGAATCATCATCCTGAAATTAGTTTCCATCAACAAAAACCACGCAAGTAAAAAAATGACTATATTTCTTTGCAAGGAAATACTCCCTCCATCCCAGAACAAATGTCCATAATGAAAAAGGGACACAGTTTTAGAAATGTGTAATTATTACATTTTTTTAATTAACTCAATGACAATTTTACCCTTAAAAATAGCAAAACTAATGAATTTCTTTATCTCATCTCATAATTAAGGGTAGAATTGGAAAGCAAGCACTTACTTTTGAAATTTGACACTAATTTTGGGACAAACTAAAACAGAAATGTGAAAATTGGACATTTATTTTGTAATTGAGGGAGTAGTAAAAATGACCCATTAAGTTTAGAAAAGGTAAGTGTGTTCCAAAACATCAAAATCATTTAATCACCTCTTCTTCCTCAGCCTCTTCTGCATGCTCAAAGAACCTCCTAATGCTTTCTCCTCTTGTGATTGTAACAAAACCATCGCCGACTACAAGCCTGCAATGAACACAATGTTGCCCCTTTAAAGCATGAGCTTTTACTGAAACTTCGTTGCAGCGTCCATCGAATCTCCATGCCCTTAAAGTGATATAGCATGCATTCAAACCAGTCAAATCTAGACCGTTCACTTGAACCCTTGCATTTAAGCCAACATTTTCAAACTCTAATATATCGGATTTGCCTTCTCCAGTTCCAACAGCCCATTCATAATGCTGGTATATTCCTGTAGAGTCGGCATAGTTTTGGTGCCAATCAGCCTGGATTGTGTCAAGAGTTACCTGCAAGAATAGCATTGCCTCAATGAGTTACAGTTTTATGCCTCAACTACTTCGTGATAGAAACTGGAGATCACATACTCCCTCCGTCCCCAAAGGAAGTGTCCACATTTTTACATTTTAGTTTGTCCCAAAATAAGTGTCTACTTTCCAATTCTACCCTTAATTATGAAATAGAGAAAATCAGTACTCCCTCTATTATTAAGGGTAAAACTGTCATTTAGCTAATTGCAAAGTGTAGTGATTACACATTCCTAGAACTGCGTGCCTTTTTCATCGTGGACATTTATTTTGGGACAGGGGGAGGAATTCACAAGTGTAAGAACAGCAACATAAAAAACTGCAGTTACTGAAAACTTGAGTTATGAAAAAAGGCAAAAGTTGTATATGTTGATGTTCGATAGCATACGCATAGCAAGAAACATGCACTTTTGATAGTGACACACCTCATATTGGAAGCTTGTATCAGCCACACAAAACCAACTTGTGCAGCGAGCTTCTCTCCTCATGCGCTTATGTTCTTTTAGCTCCTTAAATTCACGGATAACATTCTTTCTGCAATCTCTACAAAACCTCTTGCTGTCAAACCTGTGAAATAAGGAGTCAAATGTTAACATAGTAGCAACATAATGTCCTGCAAATCATCACGAAAGACATAAACCAACTATTGGAATTCAATTCAGATGAATTTTATCTCGTCATTGTTCCTTATCATCTGCCAAACTTCATTACAACTGAATTCATTTAACATGAATGTAATTTATCTTCCAAATGCTCGAGCATTACTCTTACTAAATCTTGCTTCTGGAGTTCTGGTTCCTGACCTATCCCAGAATACCAGTGAGGTCATGCTAACTTATTATATCATTGAGATGAGTTGCATACCAACATCAACTGCCACAAAGCACCAGTCATCTTAATAAGTGAAGCATATATTTCCTATCATGGAGGATAGAGCAACAGATCTATCGGATACAAGGCTGGAATCACAAGAAGCAATTACCACATGAATCAACACAAGAATTAGCAATCAATAAATAACCAAGCAAAGTATTGGTTTGATGGGGTACTACACAGTCTCAACAACTTTTCTCTGTTGCAGAAAACAGATTCTTAGTATATGTTATTCTCCAGTTTGATGAGTTGAAGAATTATTTCTCTCTAATCCATCTACATGTGAAGCACCTAACCTAAGTAGTTAGCGAGAAATAACAAGCTTGAAAACTGAACTATCAGATTATATAACTGACAAGGGTTCATTTATTTCTCATGTGTAGGTTCTCAAAGTAGACATAGCTTCAAAACTTGCCTCTGAGGACAGAAAATTCTTTATTTGTCTGATAGCTGCCTGATTTAGATGTTTCTGAGAAACTCTTCACTTTAGTTTGTAATTCCATGGAAAATAGTTAATCAACTAAACCGATATGTAAATTAACCATTCCTACAGCAGTAATTCGGACATTTCACACAACAATACGGTAGGTTTCTAGAAGTACAGCGTAGAGATTCTCACATTCAAAACAATTAACAACTAATAAACAGACTTCAGTGAAATATAGATGCATCTTCCGGTGAGTCCCAACAATCTGGGATACAAACCTAATGCTTGGAACACTTCATAGAAGTAGACATTTCAATATAAGGATAAAGACAGAAGGATGGATTAATAGAAAGTACTCCATGCATAAATCATGATCAAAACCAGGCAAAGAGGTCACATTTATGGTAAAACAATAGATTGCATGCCTTTGCTTTAAATAATTAACAAATAATCATGTATAACCTAGGATTGTAGATCACCAAGAGGTGGAGCCATACATAGCAGATTGTGAAGTGAAACCACCAGGAATTGATGGATGATAAAGAGATGAGGTAATAGAAAGAACTTGGCATCAAGAATCATGATCAACCTAAAGTAAGGCACTTCACGCTACAGAATTTGCATTCAACGTGACTTGCATACCTACATCTCCCATCTGATACCATGAAAGAACTTTTTACATCTTAAAGTTTGCTATAATCATCTGGTTGCCTCATTAGAGCTGATGTCAATACAAAAGTTCCACTCTACAGTAAAAACAAAAACACACCCGTTGAACATGTGTGACCTAAATACATAAAGATAATGATCAGTATTTTTAATGTAGAAAGAAGACTAAATCGTTCTAGTATCCTCCTTTGGTAACATATCACATTGCATGTAACTTCTCCCTATAAGTTGTGTGGTCTACTTTTAACTTTTCATATCTAGTGCTGCTAGTGATTTCCTTGATCTAACATAATGGACGCCCAACCCTTCTCCAGATCTCCATAGATGATTCTGGAGAGCAGAAAAGAAAGAATCTCAATCTCTTTCAAGACTGCAATTAGATTTTATGAGCACTCCAAATAGCTAGACAGTGACAACTGGCAGAGAACTTGATGCTTGTTGCATTTCCATGATGTAGTTTTACTAGTGCAAGAAATCCTAACAAGTGTTAAGGCCGACCTTGTGGCCCGTTACCCCTTGCACAAGAACGTATAAGGAAAGGTGAATGCCTCCACGCTCTGTTTGGGGAAGCAGCATCAGAAATTTCCAGATCGACATGAAAACATCCTTCAACTGTTGATGATGTGATGCTAAAGTTCATGATAGGGCTATCTTAATAACACCTCACAAAGTCTATAACCAAGACCTACCTGTACATTAGCCGTTCCATAAAATCTTCTTCCTTCATCCTTAGAAGAGAATGACGCGTCTCTTCTCCTAGTGCAGACCAAAAATCAACCAAAGTGTCAACAGAAAGTCTGGCAGTATGCAGAGCACATGTTTCCCGAGTTCCATGACCTCTGCCATATCCCACCATCCCTTGACTAATCCATCCGCGACCTCCTCCTCCACATGCATCAGGATAAAGTAATTCACGCTCCCGCTCCCTTGCTCTAGCACTGTCAAAGACCTGATTTGAGTGTAATGTGAGATAACAAATATTACCACTCCAGGAAAAAGAAACTACAACCTAATTATCATTGATAGGACAATTATACTGGCGCGTACATTTTGAAGCCCCTTCAAATATTTTGAATATATATAGCAATCCAGGAGGGTAAGTGTTCCATCCCTAGTAGTTGTTAGACCTCCCCAAGGGTGGACAGATGGATCTTGAACATCATCATTGCACCCAATTGTCAAGCAAACATCTTCGACAGTATGACATTTTGAATTTTGAAGTCTGTTGCCAGAACCCTGACCAACCGTTCCCTCCTGCTGCAATGACTTTCCATACATGACAATCTGCAAAAAACCCTCCAGAAGTAACCCATTGCATCTGGAGCAGTACATATTCTTACGAGCTTGTTCAAAAAGAGTTTGCTTGTCGATCCTCAGGAGCTCCTGCCTAGCCTGCGGTGATAGCTCACTCCAGAACTACAATAAATACAAACACCAACATAATTAACATACATCAGACTATTATCTATCTCATACAAAAGCAAACTCTTTCCTATATGACTAACTAGTTCGAAATTCGAATCAACAGTGAGAACTCAAATGTTTTCAATATTGTATTGCCAGCTTGAAGTAGCACATAAACCAGAACTGCATGCTTCTAGCATTGCATTTCCAGGAAGCATATCCAAAATGCAATTGCACAAAGACTTCCCTCCCCAACCCTTGAAGATCAGACCCCATTTATGTTCGGATGCAAGCTTGCTTTATGAGATAAAAGAAGCCGAGTCAACTTCGAACACAACTCAAAGGTTTTACTGTCAGCTTCAACAAATGGTGTATTGCAGTTCTGATTGTAACAGGACCTGTTAAAACAACCATTTCACTTTTGCCAGCACTGGTAACATTTTTTTATGACTCTTCATTACATGCCCACTTAGAGGTCTATACTCTTAAGATAGAGGCCTCTCTTCCACTTTCACCAACAGTCAACATTAAACCAATACAGATTGTAATTAATCATGAAAAACCTACTCAGTCACAAGTACGATCTAAATAAACCACAAAATCATAACATCGATAAGATCTATAAACAACCTCAATCTGCTTCAACATAAATAGCAAATAAACAATTAAAATTAAGAGAAAACCAAAAAAATTACATCTGAAAAAAAAAACAATCTAATTAAGTTACCTTTTGAAGTTGATTGTAGCTGACATCATCCCGATGCTTAGACCAAAAACCAGTCGATGAAACTGGTCCATACGACGTCGTGGTGTCGCCGCCACTGAATTGACAATCATGCGCTAATTCCGGCATCCTTTTTCTCAATCTCTCATACATTTCTTCATCGATTTCTCCATTTACCAAATCCAGTCACCGATTAAGAACAATATTTCACAAACGAATTCTTCTTACACTATCGACAATCTGATCCAGAAAAGAAAAAAAAAGGAAACAAATACAAACGAAAACAAAAAAAATCGGAGTTTAAATCATTTATCGATGATTAATTGAGTTGATACATACATATTCAATCTGAAAATTGCGAATTACGATATACCTGATGAATTGATTTTTGTTTGAAGGATCTCTGAGAATTTAGAGAGCGATAGAGACGAAGAACGTAAGGGTTTTCGATGAGATTTGGTTGTGTGTGTGTTGTGTGTGTGTGTATTTATATATCGTTGTAATGTTTGAGAGATTGAGGCTTTCAGCATTTGTCACGGTTAAAAGGAGGAGATACTGTTACATTACCATTTTTATTTTATTTTTTTACTTTTTAATCTATTTAAAAATATAAAAAAGCAATAAATTTTTATTATTATTTTTCATAATTATTTTGATTTTTTATTTGTTAAATTTCTCGATCGTGTTGGTCCTCGTCTTCGATTCCATTTATATTGTAATGGATTATAAGAGAAGCATATCATTTTTTATTTGTTTTCAGTTACAATACAGATATTTGCTTAAACTAGTAATACTGTAAACGTGCTCGAGTCGCAACGTCATTTATTGTCTTGTTTATAAAGTTTGAACGTCTGATCGTGTAAGCACGTAATCAACGTATAAAGGGTTTATATTCGAAGGAGAAAGGGTTTATTTAGGTTTTCAAAAATAAATTCATTTGAATTGTATTGTTTTGTTGTAAACTAATTCGCGTACAAAATATAAGTGTCAGATATTTTGAATTTCAACTTTAAAGTCAGTAAGAACCGTTTTTGTTAGTGTACAGATTGATAAGTATTTTGGTTAGAGATGACGATATATAATACCCTACTTTTTAAGGTAATATTACTATCGAAATTTCGACATTACCTATTTATAAAGTAATATTTTGCCACTTTTATAACATGTGTAACTAGTGATAAAAGGAAATGCAAAAATACCCTTAGGTGCCGTTTGTTTTTTAAGATGTCTAAAGTCTGAAGTCTTATTTTAGTTATGGTTAATAAGAGGTTATATGTAAAAATGTCTGAACTAATCAGATTTAAGAGCTATTAAGAGGTTTTTTTAAAAAAACAAACAACCCCTTAGTGTCCATGTAACCTTTTTTTTGTTGCCAAAATTACTGAAATTATTTATTTATTATATTAACCTTGATTTATTTTACTTGGTTGTTGTGACTGGATCTCATAAAATGTTCGGCTCTTCCATAAAAAGCCCCCATATATATATATATATATATATATATATATATATATATAGGGGTGTCAAAAAATAACCGAAACCGAATAACTCATCCGAACCGAATGAAGTTTGGGTTAAACGGTTGTGGATTATTCGGTTTTCGGGTTAAACGGTTCAGTTAACCGAATAAGAATTCTTATTTGGTTCGGTTTTCGGTTAATTTTTTCCTAATTCAGTTAAACCGAATAACTCGAATAATACAATCTACTAATATTTTATATATTGCATTTTATAAAAAATAAACCTAAGGCATGTTATACTATTATTATTTTACATATTTTATTGATATATAATGTTTTTATTGAGAGTAGATAATGTCTTTTTATTATATTACATTTTATGCATGAATTACATCGTCCCATGAAAAAAAATGATGTCATATGGTATAAATAGGTTTTGATAGATAGTGTATTTTACTTAATATAAGTCAATTGTTGAGTATGAATGTATGATATAATTATATATTATAAGCAACAGACACTTGATTTAAAAACATTATTTGTTCAAATGTCAAACGAAAAAATATAAATCTTTATTCGGTTTAATCGGTTACCGAACCGAATAACCCGAAACCGATTAAACCGAACCTTATTTGGTTTGGTTATCGGTTAGTTTTTAAAAAGCTTGAAAACCGATTAACCCAAACCGAATAAACCGAAAACTGATTTAACCGACCGAATAACACCCCTATATATATATATATATATATATATATATAGGAAGGATCATTCGAGAAGTTAAACATTTTGCAAGAAGACGAGAAGTGTTTAATCATATATAATTACACGGCCTGTAGATGTGTTTAATCATATATGATTAAATGTCTATGTATTGCCAATATAACATGTGTTTAATCATATATGATTAAACTTGTGTATCATATGTGATTAAACACTTCTCGCCTTCTCGCAAAATGTTTAGCTTCTCGTTTGAACCTGCCCATATATATATATATATATATATATATATATATATATATAGATGGGGGGAAGGATCATGCGAGAAGTTAAACATTTTGCGAGAAGGCGAGAAGTGTGATATCATATATGATTATACGGCCTGTGGGTGTGCTTAATTATATATGATTAAACGTCTACGTATTGCCAATATAACATATGTTTAATCATATATGATTAAGTTTGTGTATCATATATGATTAAACACTTCTCGTCTTCTCGCAAAATGTTTAGCTTCTCGTTTGAACCTTTTATATATATATATATATATATGCATAATCATCAAATGAAACCCAAAATAGGTCGAGAATTGTTAGAATTTTACCTTTAAAATATTGTTTTTACATGATTTTTTAGCTAATGCTACAAATGTATGTTAATTAATATATTAAATTCTGGTAGTAAATAAAAAAAAATCATGTGAAATAACATAACATGCAGTGATTCTTACAATTTGACATTTTTATGATTCTCACATAATCTAACTATATTTTTATGATTTTCACATAATTAACGATATATATATATATATTTAGTTTGAGTTTTTTTTTAATTGTGAAATTAATTATTAAGTAAACAATTTATGTGATGATATTGGAAGAAGCCAAAGTTATAGATGTCGGATACCTTTTTGGTTGAACAAGTGAATAGCATCCAAAATGAATGGTTTTTCTATTACACTTTTATCGTTTTAATATTAATAATCATAATATAAACTTTTCTTTAACTTATGGACCACATTACATTAATTTAAATCTTTTTTATTTTATATAAATTAATGTATTTAAAATTAAATGAATATAAATACATATCTAAAATTAGTTTAATCATGAAATATGTTGTTTTTACATTTTTACAGAATTTTATAGTATATGTGTTTTATTCTGTATTGTTAAAAATTAATATTTTATACTTTTTATATGTTATTAAAATTATTTAAATAAATGAAAATAAATTAAATAACAAAAATACAAAAAAGCAAAAACAATAAAGTATTTTTAAAAAAAAAAGACGAGCTTGTTCGGTTACAAGTGAAAAAAGTACTTTTTGATGTTTTGTTTTTCTTGTTGATTTAGTCCAGAGAAATAAAATAAAACTTATAAAAAATGTTTCAAAAAGCAACATTAGGGATGCTTAACATGTGAAGTTAGACCACTGTTTCATGTGCACTCGTGTATGTTTATTCCAATCTATAATATAGAGGTCTAATCAAATGAAACCCTATTAGATTGTAATAACTGTGAGATTCAATATCAACTATCTATTTATATATTTTTTTAAAATTAATAATGAAGGATATTTTAGTCATTTATTAAATTATTTAACATTAAAATCAAAATTGTAACAGAAAGATATCAATCAATGTTAAATTAAATATTTTGTTTTCTTCATTATCTCAACCAACTAATTAGGAGATATTATGATTTTAATAATTTGATTTGGTTTTAAACATGGTATCGACTGCATCATCCCTTCCACCGTGACATTGTTTTATATGTGTAGAAAATAGATGTATCACAGAGTCACACATTGTGATACATTGTAAAACTTATGGGATACTGCAGTTGTGTTGCAAATATGATTTGTGATAGTCTGTGGTACACCGGGTTATACATGGCGATATGTTACAACTAAAACAATTCCATTGGATGATGTTTTTTGAATTTGTATTCATAATGTAATCAAAACAATTTCATGATACCCAAATAGGTAGACGTGATACAATATGTAACACACAAACTTACCTCCTTCGTTATTGTCCTCTATATCAAAGTACCCAAATAGGTAGACGTGATACAGTATGTAATC
This sequence comes from Arctium lappa, assembly GCA_023525745.1. Lineage (NCBI taxonomy): Eukaryota > Viridiplantae > Streptophyta > Magnoliopsida > Asterales > Asteraceae > Arctium > Arctium lappa. The sequence continues at coordinate 9,029,154 of CM042056.1, read as the reverse complement.
AAAGTACCCAAATAGGTATACGTGATACACAATGTAATGAAAACAATTTCGTGATACAATATGTAACACACAAAATAATGACAAATTATCCCTTCCTAAATTATCGCTTGCCGCCTAAATCAGATAAAGACAAATTGTAATGTTATTTGACAAATTTACCCTTTTTTCCTTATTTAGTGGCATAAAATAATTTTTTAAATATTATTTTATATTAGGTATTTTAGACCATTGATTAATTAAATGGATGGATGAGATTGAATCTCACAGTTACCACGAAATACTAGGGTCTCCCATGAAAGACCCCCTCTATATATATATATACACACACACACACACACATATATATATATAAGAGAGGTATGAAGGTTCAAACGAAAATGCTAATTATTTAAGAAAATAACAAATCATGTGCAAAATCATATATGATTCGACATTAACGGCCAAAAAAATGGACGCGAGCGACTTTGGCCGCGACTTAAGTCGCGGGCATAGTCGCATGAATCATATATGATTTTGTATGTATTCGACAATTCTCGTGTTTTCTTAAATAGATATTATTCTCGTATAAACTCATTTCTCTATATATATAGACGGAGGTTCAGGGGAAAACCTTAAAAAAACGGAAAACTAAAGAACACTCTGGTAGCCTTCCATTTGGACAGTATACACTTGTGCATACAGGTAAATTATGTTGATTTTTGGTTTTTATGCACAAGTGCATTATGCACTTGTGCATATGCACATGTGCATGTTACAAATTACCTGTATGCACAAGTGCATACCGTCCAGATGAAGGGCTACCAGGGTGTTCTTCAGTTTTCCATTTTTTTGAGGTTTTCCCCTGAACCTGACCCTATATATATATATATATATATATATATATATATATATATATATATATATATATGGAACGAATCGACAAGGATATATTCATTCTATATATGATAATGATGTGTCTCTGATTTAGTATCACATGTGATGGACTATAATAAAAGGATGTTCTCACATTTTCATAAAATGAATTTATTCTTGTCATGTGTACACCACATGTATTATCACATGTGATAATAGTGTTTCCGTTTGAAGATTCATACACACAATAATACATATATATAATGGTATTTTTGGAAATAAATATAATATTGATTAATTGTTGGAGTTTCTTTTTGATAATTATTTTCCCCTTGTGTATTTTATTAAAAGAAAAAAAAAAGATGTATGATTCATATATTTAAATTAATATAATCATATATCAATGTTTACGACTTTTTATTACCTTATATGTCCCAACATAGGATTTCATAAAAAATAACAATTAGTTAAATACAAATACATGTGATTGGTATTTGGAACGATTATCCTTAACTTTATTTTTTGAGTTTAAAAATCATAAAAAACGATTGTCCTTAACTTTATTACAAAAATACATTTTTTTTAAAAAAAATCTAAATAACATAGGTCTTTTCCAGATCACTTTTATTAAAATGGTCCAAAACAGTCAAAAGTACACTTTGGTTTTCAACGCTAACATCAACGTTACAAACCATCCTAAAAAATTTGGGTTTTGCAATAAATTCGTTACAAATCATGCCTTACATTTGACAATATATTTTTTCGACTAAAAGTTATGACACAAAACATATTATTTATAAGAATTCTAATAAAATTCAATATCCTAAGTGTTCAAAGCTATTTTCTTATTATTCCATTGTTAATGTTTTTTTTAAGCGTGGGTGTTGTTGGTGTTCTGTCCAGTTTGAACACACCACGATTAATCCCAACTCCTAAAGACCCTGAATAACAGGTAAGAAAATCCTCAGTAACCTTATAGGACTCGAACCGGTGACCTTTAAGAGTAATTCCCAAACTTTATTTCCAGATGAGCTAACTCATTGATTTACTCATGTGGGATTCAAACATAATTTTTAAAAGCACGAAGCCAAGTGATCATTTAAACGATTTAACATTTTTGGAAAACATACTTTTTACGTAAACATGCTTTCAATTTCACGCATATCAATATATATATATATATATATATATATATATATATATATATATATATATATATATATATATATATATATATATATATTAAGGGAGCGATCAAATGAAAATCACTATAATTTTGAAAACCGTGAAAACTCTCGATTTTATTGATTAAGTTAATGAAATTGTTTAATTTGACGAAATTGTTTCATATAATTCTTTTATTGATGAAATCGTTGCATATATTTGTGTTTTTTATGCAAAAATGAAAAAGTTTCATCAAACTGTGAAAATACATGAAACAATTTCATCAGAATGAGAAAAATAGATGAAACTACATAAAAAACACAAATATATGAAACAATTTCATTAAACAACTTGATCATATTAAACAACTTTATGAACCAATTTCATTAACTTAACCAATGAAATTGATGGTTTTCAAAGTTTCCAATCTAATATGGTTTCCAATTAAAACCGCCTCTATATATTTATGCACCTATCGACAACCTCGGATAGTTTCAGAATCCCTTTACATAGGATTATAATAGAATCGTTAAAACAACCCCTGTTGCGGATTAAATCCAAATTACCAGATGATTTATGAACCGTTTATATTCGTTTTTACCTTTCATTCATAATTTCCAAACTCCAACGAATTGTTTTCTCATTCGTAAACCACATGCAAACCAACGTTGCGATACCAAAACGAAGTTTAACATACATGTGAGTGCCATGAAATGCATTAACATAGTTTTGGCATGAAAATTATGATATATATATATATATATATATATATATATATATATATATATATATATATATGGTGCGTTTTTTTGCAACCCAAACAATTTGTACAAACTATGCAAACCAATCTTAGTCGTTCATCAAGTCTAATGAATATATTACTTTATTATGTTTCCTAATTTAAAATCATGATTATAATGAATAAACTTAACATTTCCTAATTTAAAATCATGATTATAACTTAACATTTTCCATATATATCATAATCATTATTAATGAATCATAATCATTATCCATAAATATATCTATTGTTTCCAAATATAGTTGTTTGCATAGTTTGTACAAATTGTTTGGGTTGCAAAAGAAATGCACCATATATATATATATATATAGTGTTTGGTTCATTTGAGAAATGGTAAATATATGAGAAATAGAGAAGTAATCCTAGCCATTCATATGGTCAAGATCGGATTTGACTAGTCAAATATTGCGGCTTTGACCGGTCAAAAGTTGCGGCTTTGACTGGTCAAAAGTTGCGGCTATCCCAAAAATAGAAGGACAATTTCGTAAATTTTACAAAACACACGGGTTGTGTTCATATATGAACATGTATAACTCACATATGAACCAGTGCAATTCACAATTGAACTCTTTTAACTGATTCATATATGAATCAGTTGAACTAACTAACGGATTCATATATGACTTTTGTGATTCATATATGAATCTCATGAATCACAAAGATTCATATATGAATCAGTTGAACTAATTAACAGATTCATATATGAATCTTTGTGATTCATACAGATTCATATATGAACCCATCCCGTGTATTTTACGAAATTACCCCTCTACTTTCTATAGACCACACAAGGAATTATCCGGTGCTTCGCGGTCAAAGCCGCAAATGTTGACCAGATGAATGGCTAAGATTACTTCTCTATTTCTCATATATTTACCATTTCTCAAATGAACCTCTCCCTATATATATATATATATATATATATATATATATATATATATATATATATATATATATATATAGGGAAATGTTCATTTGAGAAACACTAAATATATGAGAAATAGAGAAGTGATCTTAAACCATTAATTCGGTCAAGATCGGCGGCTTTGACCGAGAATTAGGGGATAATTGCTCTCATGGTCCACTCCCGGGTTCCTCACATTGTTTAATATTCGAAGGGTATTTTTGTAAATTATCCAAACGCATTCATATATGAACGCATGCGTTCAGATATGAATATCACTTTTTTTTCTTTTTTTTTAGCCGTGTGTGTTCATATATGAATGCATGCAAAAAACAGAAGTTCATATATGAATGTTAGTAGACGTTCATATATGAATGTTAGTAGAATGTCACTATTTTTTTTGCACGTATTCATATATGAATGCATGCAAAAAACAGGCGTTCATATATGAATGTCACTCTTTTTTTTTTGCATGCATTCATATATGAAGGCATGCAGTCAGTGTTTATGTAAAAATTATGAACATTCATATATGAACGCATGCATTCATATATGAAGGCATGCAAAAAACAAGCGTTCATATATGAATGTCACTTTTTTTTTGCATGCATTCATATATGAAGGCATGCAGTCAGTGTTTATGTAAAAATTACGAACATTCATATATGAACGCATGCATTCATATATGACTGCATGCCTTCATATATATGAACACGCGCGTGTTTTTGTCAAAGTTACGTAAATACCCTTATATTTTTGGAAGATCCGTAATTTTTTACCAGTCAAAGCCGCAATTTTTGACCAGTCAAAGCCGCAACTTTTGACCAATTAAATCCGATCTTGACCATATGAATGGCTAAGATCACTTCTCTATTTTTCATATATTTACCATTTCTCAAATGAACCAAACACTATATATATATATATATATATATATATATATATATAGAGAGAGAGAGAGAGAGAGAGAGAGAGAGGGGGGGGGCTTTCATGGGAGACCCTAGTATTTTGTGGTAACCATGAGATTCAATCTCATCCATCCATCTTAGTAATCAATGGTTTAAAATAAATAAGAGATATATTATTTAAAAACACAATTTTAGGTCATTAAAATAGGTAAAAAGGGTAAAATTGTCAAAAAAAACTTTATAATTCATTGTGATCTAATTTAGGTGGGTCCGATAATTTTGGAATGAAATCAGATAAGATTATCTCAAAATATTGAAACTTATCATTCAATCAAACTTTATCCCGATGAATACCAAAAATACAGTGTGTTACACTGTGATTACCAATGTGATACACTCAAAGTATATTGTGTTACACTGTGATTAGCATTGTGTTACATTATGATTACTATTGTGATGCACTCAAAGAACATTGTGTTACACTGTGATTAACATCGTGTTACACTGTGATTACTATTGTGTTACACTGTGATTAATATCGTGTTACAATGTGAACGATGGAAAGGATGCATAATTTAAAATTTCATACGACCAAATCAAAAAATAGTCCAGTGGCACTTGGGTAACCGATATATCCCAACCTCCTTGAACGGTTAGCTAGGGTTCAAACCACATCAAATATGAGAAGTATGGGTGTGATTTTTGTCGCATGCTCTTTTAAAAAAACAGTATTACTTAACATGTATTGCATTTAAACCGACAACACAAATAATCACCTCGATTCATGTTACCAATTTAACCTGAAAACATATGTAATCCCCATGATTCAATTTACCAAATATGGTCGTACCACAATTTATGGAGTTTATGTAATGTGGATCTTGATCTCAAATCAGGCTTAGATCTGTAATATGTTCTTGATTCTTGTCACAAATTCGTGAATAACACACTCATGCTTCTTTGTTAAAGAATATGGCGTACATAATAGATTGACGCCTAATCCGTTTTAGTTTAAATTCCAAAATTTACTTCGTAACGTATCTTTTAATACGTAATCTTTGATAAAAACCCTAATCCATCGTTACGATTCATGCATGCTTATCTACATTATGACATGAATATGTCATAATGCGATTTGTATCATAAAAAACTTAGGGTGTGTTTGGTTCGCAGGATGGAATTTGTAATAACCGAGTTAAAATCAAAGAATTAAAAAATTAGGGTAAAAGGTTAGAAAGACCATAGTAAAGGGGTTCAGAGTGAAAAGTTGGAAAAGAGGAAATTTAACCCTAGAGGCATTGGTGCTAGTGTGTGGAAGTTGAAATTTTAGAAAGGCTCTTGGGCGATTTTGGAGAGACGATAAGGAAGGAGGATTCTTCAAGAATTTCAAGTGTGGTTTTGATTTCACTTTGAGGTAAATCATCTTGTAACCTAAATTCTCTATTTCTAAATGCTTTTAATCATAGTAGTTATGATTTGGGGTTGTGTAATGAATTTGAGGTTTGGGTATTTCGATTAATTCTGGCTTTGACTGTAGAATTTCTTTTTGGTTAAGGGGTTATCGATGATATTAAGTTTTGTATGTGATTAAGGGATTTTGGGTTGGATTGTTAATGATTTCTGGGATTAATCTGAGTTTGGTGGTATCTGTGTATCAAATCTGCGGGGTTTTGTTCGAACAGGTGGGCACCGGTCGACACCGGACCGGAGTGCATTCGGTCCCCGGGGTCTGTGTGTTGGGATTGGGTCACCGGAGTGTTAGACATCGGTCGACACTTAGGCCCCGGTCGAGAAAGAGGGGGGAAACCCCCGTCGAGAAAGGGGGGAGACCCCGATCGGCTCTTAGGGGGGAGACCCCGGGCGACCCTCATGGATCCGGTCCCCGGGTTCTGTATGTGGGCCGAAGCCCATGATTATTTCTTGGGTTATTCTATGTTGGGCTTTGATTATTAGTAGGCCAACCCATTTTTATTTTAATGCAAGGACTCAAATGTACCTTCTCTCAAGTAGGTGTTTTGGTGGGCTAAATTTCGTATAAGAGAATAGATGATGTTGGGGTTATGGGGTAAGGTCAACCTTAAGTTAAAATAGAAAGAATCGAGAGTTCACCGACCAATGTTTCCTTTATAGGTTCCGAATTGAACTATAAGAGTAGGCGCGGGAATTAAGCTAAGGATGTCAGGTGAGTTTTTCTGAACTAAATCTTTTTTGTAACGAAATCATGTAAAGTTTAATTTTAAACTTTGATTTATTTACGATGGCATGATTATTATGAAATGATTTAAGTGTGTTATAAATCGTTGATGTTTAAATGTATGCATACATTATTTGTGGAGATTGTGACCTAAGTTGGGGAGTGTGGTCTGCCTACTCGTACCGGGGAGTGTGGCCCGTTTATGTCATTGGGGGTGTGTCCCAAAATTAAGGCAGTGTGAGTTAGACACACCGTCTTCGGCGGTAGTGTGGTCAGTAGCGTGATTTATCCTTATGTGCTTATAAATCTGTTGATTTGAATTTCTGGAAAGTTATTATATGTTGCTTATTTGTTAGAGGGGACTCACTAGACTTTCGGTCTAACCTTCACTCTTTCAAAACTAAAAATCTTTTTAGGCAGACGCGAATTAGGAAGGGCGGATAAGGGCAAAGAGAAGATGTAGCGAGAAGAAATAGAAGACTGTCATCTTAGAATATTCTTTATAATATCTCAGTTGTGTATAGGTTGTCTTTGCAAACCTTGAAAATTAAATTTGTACGCTTGGGGCCGCTTTGGCATGAGATATTATTTTTATTATTAAGATTTAAATTGTTATCTTGCCTTTATTGTTTGGGTTGTTACAGAATTTGATGGAATTGAAATCCGTTAAAAGAATTTGACTTTGAAGAAATTAGAATGAAATTTGACTACGCGTTCGGTTGGTAAGAATTGGATAAAATTCGATTACTTCACTTAAGTCAAAAAATGATGAATTTTTTAATTTGTGGAATTCAAATGATTCTATTCTTTTCATTATGTAAACCAAACATAGGATTTTAAAATTTGGTCAAAGAAATTATCCATTCCAATTCCTTTAAAATCCATGAACCAAACACCTCCTTAGTTTTCCTATATGAAAACCTAACTTTCTGTATAAGTGTATATCCATAGAAAATACAGTTTTCATGTGTCGTTGTCCTAAAATACAACTAACATTCAACGTTCCTAGCAACGATAATTTATAATTATATTGTACATTAATTTCCATTGAACTCTAACCATAAATGTTGTCCGATTAAAATCTTTACTCAACGACTTCATATTTATACTTCTTTTAGATTATAATAAAGTAAGGATACACGGTTATATATAAGTGTACATGTAATTTTTGTAAATTATGAATTTATAAGTCACTTGATCAACTTTCGATATACATATACTTTCCCGCATTTTTTGGATTCTCGATAATTAGTTATCACCATATTTAGCTATTGGCATATTGCATACCAAACATATGACAATGGTTGATAACGCTTCATAAAATGGAAATGTTTATTTCCTTGAACTTATATTTTATATTTAAAATATGTATTTGTTAAGACACATCATTACAAAATTTGTTTTAAAACATATTTTGTAAATTATTAGTAAAAATAAATACTTTTATGATTTTAGTTTATCCTAATTTTTTATGTTGTTGATTTCCACTTGTAAATTACAAAATCCATCACTCAACATTAGTAGTGTTTTTCATACACAAGTGAAGGTCCTCAATTTTTTTTTTTTTTTGACTAATGTTACTTTTGACTCATTACTTTTTCTCCATTTCAATTCAATTTCGAGTTGCAAAGAAACACAAATGCAAAAAATATGTAAATATAATGGCAAAATAATGAATAAAAAAATTGTAGTGGCCACATTGAAAAACCAAAACACAGTGAAAATATTTTATGGAAAAAGTAAAAAAAAAAAAAAAAACCTAACAAACTTTTTAATTTTGAATGATTAAGTCTGTAAATTTTTTTTCTTAAAATAACCATTAAACTTTTTCCTTTCTAATGATTAAGTGTCTGAACTTTTTGAAATAAATAAATCATTGAATTTTTAAAAATTAGTCACCTACATTAACCCAAAAAAGCTACTTAAATCAATTTTACCGTTTACAAATTCTACGTCATTCAAACCACTCTTCGCCTCATCGTCGTCCGCTCTCTATCATCGCCAAACACCACTGTTGGCCCCTGCCACTGAATTCCACCTTTTTTATTGTTTTTTGATTCTCCATCTTTATGATATGTCCACACATGCTCCATTAAATTGGTAAAAGGAGAATAAAAAGAAAAAAACAAATAAAAAAGAGGGAAATCGATGATAGGAGCCAATCACAGCGATGGAGTGATATAAAGAACGGACAACGATGGGGTGATGAGGATTGAAGAGTGGCGAGGAGAAGTAATGCCATTGTGTACAAAATATTTGAATGACAGTTTGAAAACAGTAAAATTGATTTATGTCCTTTTTTTTTATTTAAAAACATTCCTAGTCAGTTACATATAACTTTCTTTTTATTTAAAAAAAATGTTGGTAACCAATTTTTAAAAATATAATAATTTATTTATCCCAAAAAAATATTGAGGGACTTAAATTTAAATCATTCAAAATGGAAACTACCTTTGATTTTCCACAAAATTTATTGGGTTGTTTATTGATTTTCCCCGATATTTACTAGGTTGTTTACTTATACATGGTTATGACATATGACATATTGACATAACTTTTCACAATCTATTTAGATAATTTAAAGACAAGATTACCCCTTCTTTGACTAATAGAAGGTTTATTGTGATTTCTCTTTTGATGAATCAACAATTTCTAAAAAATTATCCGTTTTCAATGTTTTAAAAACCTGGTCGACTCGGCCGGTTCAAACCGGTGAAGAGACCGGGTCAATTGCGACTGATTTTTTGGAAATTTACGTTCCGGAGTGAACCGGCCGGTTTTTTGATAAAACCGGTCTAAAGAACCGGTAAAAACCCGGGTTAACCTAGTTAAAAAAAACAATTTCGTATTATACTATTATTACTTTATTAGCGGCTAGGGTTAACACTGCATCGTCGATTCCACCTCCATTGCATCGATAAAACTTCTTGTTATGTATTTTTTTTAATGTGTTTGGATTGATGTAAAACTTGTTATGTGTAGTTTTAAATATGTATGTAGAAAAATGAAAAATACATAGAAATTCTTGAAACTGGGTTGATCTGGCGGTTGAACCGGTCACCACACCGGGTCAACCAAAAAACCGGTTTTTAAAACATTGTCCGTTTTAACCCGTTACCCATAATTACCAACTACTTTATCACAAAAAGAAAGTTAAAAGAACTCGAATGAAACAACTTGATTTACACAATAGTTAAGGTCCTAAAAATGCCAATTGAAAAATGACCCTCATACATTGCACACAAAAGAGACCCATTTCTAATCCAAACAAATCAAAACCATTGACATCATACAAACTCCTTCGTTTCTCCAATCCCATCCCAAATCTCCCAACCATCGATTCTTTGGCTCTCTTTACTCGACTCCGATGCCTCCGTTTCCGCTCCTTGCGATCTCTTTAACTTCGCCACCATAACCCACATGTTTGCCAGCTCGTTTTCGAGATACGCTTCTCTCTCTTTCGACTCCTCTACTCTCCGTCTCAGCTCCGATTCTCTCCGATCCTTTTCCGAGATTAGTGTTTCGTAAGACATCTCTCTCTCCCTGCTCAATGCAAGTTCCCGTTTCAGTTCCAACTGTGTTGGACTTTGTTCTTTCGGTCTTGTTTCTCTTCGTCCGTTTTTGGTGGGACCCGTTGTTTTACGTTGGGATGATGAGTTCTTTGGTGCCGCTAACTCAGCCGTTAGTCTCTCGTTGTGGTTCATTAGTTTTGCAACTTCCTCGGATAGAGCTTTTAGTTCAACTGCAGCGGCAGAGGCCAGTCCTTTGGCATATGAGCTCTCTTCTGCCAGCTTTTTGTTCCGGTTTTCTAACTGCTGGTTTGACTCGGTGAGTTCAACTACTTTTTGTTTGAGTTCTTCGATCTCAAAGGCCTGGTTTTAGGGAGAGAATATTAGTTTCGAGTTATTTCTTAGGGCAAATGTATCAAAATGCAACGAAGTTTATCTTAGTTATATCCAAAGGATCTTTGGCCTAGCAGCATCCGGGTTACACGTAAAGCCCACCTCCCAGGAGGTCAAGGGTTCAAACCTCACCAAATGTGAGGAAGGTGCGTGAGTGCATTTGCTGTATATAAATATTATATACTTAAAAAAAGTTTGTCTTGGTTCTTATTTAGTGTAACAAATAACTCTTTTAATCAATCAATGTAACAAAGTTACAAGATTTCTTGTTTAAGGAAACAAAGTTTCAAATTTCTCGATCAATGTAATAAAAGTTTAAAACTTTCCTCTTAATGTAACATTTGATGACGTGGATTTCAAGTTTATCGTCCACTATGCCATAACTGTTTCGTAAACGGGTATCCACGTCATCAAATGTTACAAGATCAACAGGTTACCTATCAAAATAGGTGCAAATTATGGAATTTTGAAACTTTGCTACATCGATTGAGAAAGAAATTTCTTCGTTACACTAAATAGGAACTAAATCAAATTTTGTGCATTTGTTTCTTATGCAGCACTTCTCAATTTAACATGACATGATATGCAAGAACTGGTCATATGGGAATGATTCATTAACCTGAGCCTGCCGAAGCAAAACTTCCTTTGTATCTTCCGTCTTTACTGGGCTTAAGTTTCTTGAATCATGTGCATCGGAAAGAAGTTGTTTCAAGGATGCAATGGTTTCTTGTAATTCTTCACATTCATTGATCTGGTAGAAACGTAAAACAGCGGGACATCAGAAAAAAAGAAAAAAAAAAGGAGTAAATAGAAGTTCCAAGGAGAATCATTTTTAAAACTGCACTGTTTTTGTACCTTTTGGTTGAGCTGTTCTTGAATTACTCGATTATCTGCGGTTTTGACCTGTCAAAAAAGATTGGTAGAACATCTTTCAAGTTAAAAACAAACATAAGAGGGTGAAAGCAATATCTTCATTATGCTTTTGTTTCTCCAGATCCCATATAAATTTTTTGCTCTTCTTTATGAAATAGTAGTCAACAAATCCTAACTTGGAAGATCCCTAAGTGTAATTGCTTTCAGGCATCTTTTATGCGCGTTGCAACTTTGTTTTTTGTTTCCTGCATTGTGGGTTGGATTGATGGTTACCACTCTCATGTATTGCAACTAATTAGTTATGCCATGTTTGGCAACCATAAAAACCCCGTTTGGTTAGCCAAAAGCTACTTTATTTGAAAAGCTACTTCGAGTAGAGTTTCAATAAGCTCCAGGAGCTTTTTTCCACTTTTCCAATTATGCTCCTTTATGTTTTTCTAATTAAATTTTCAACATGTCCTTTTAGGTCATTTTACATTGCCATCTAGCTTTTCATCTAGTTTTTACCAAACATGACTAGTTTATTAACTAACAACTACCTTATTAGCCAACAACCAACAACCGGCTTTTCTGCTAGTTTGCAAAACATAGCCTTAGTTGATGGGTATTGTATTGTATGTCAAGGTAATGTGATATAATTTCCAACTTGACCCCCAGGAAACTTTACATTTAAAATAATAGATGTGTTTTTGGTGAATCAATGGCAAAAGATGTCTTGTATGCCAAGAAAGACCAAAAAAACACGTTGCAAGATGAAATACCTCAAGCTCGAAGGATTTCTCGTTTAACTGTGCTTCTAGCTCGGAAGCAGACTGCATAAGATATGAAGTTTAGCTTAAAATGAAAATATTAAGTTGCACGCATATAAAAAGTTGTAGCACCCACTCTTGATTGTTCGACTTCATCCCTTGTGTGATGAGATGATGTGACTGAATCGGCAATTTGGCTTTCCAGGAATGAGATTTGTTCATTCTTCAGTTTAATTTCATCATTTAATCTGATTTTCTCCGCCTACATATTAAAGGTTATAGAAGTGATTATCTTTCGTTTATTGACAGTAGATGATATGAAATGAAAAACATAGGATCTAACTGAGCCTTGACACTAATATATTCTAGAAATTCTTAATGGCTTGTGCAGCTGTAAGTACCTCATTACACACATAAATAAGGGGCCTGTGGTGCAGGCACAAATAGAAAAGTCATCAGAGCAAGAAAACGGCAAAAATAAAATAGAACTAGATTTAGTCTAGGCATAGCCTAGGACACCCTTCCCCAAATAAAAAAAAACAATTCAAAGTAAGCAATGCAGAAATTGACAAGAATTCTAGATTTCAGGTAAATAGCCTAGAAAATCCAAAGACCAAAGCTGCATAAAACAAAAAAAAAAGCTTTGGAATCATAAGCAGTAATGCAGATCATATACTTTCTCCAGAGTTTGTAGGTCCAAAAACCATGATTCTTGTTAGTGTTTTTGAGAAGTTTGACTGTACCCATGTAGGACATATTTTACCACTTCCCTTGCCAAGTAACATTGCATTAAGAATTGTTAAAATACCCACTCTAAAAAAGATATATCTAAAAGGACCTTGAACCATGAGTTACGTGGATTTGTTAGTGACACTTGTATGTACTGTCGTCTTCCTAATATCCATTCATGCAAGGTATGTACTGTCGAGTTAATATATAGAAGGGCATACCAGAGGAGTCTCTTGCTGCGAACAAGTATCCTCGTCAATTTGTTGATCTTGTTTGGCCTCCGATAAGGACTCAGCAGATGTGCATTCTGTAGGCAAAAAGTGTGAATGTACGGATTCGGTAGGATGATTATGACCTGCTGAAGGAGTTGAAACCGGACTAATAGATTTGGCCCAGCTTGATTTATCACTTGCAGTCAAAGCCCCAGAGACACCATCTCTTTTCTGGTAAAAGTAATAAACAATTTACAAAAATTAGCAAGTTCAAACTTATAAGAGGGGTCGTAAAACTAGTTACTATGATTATATACCTACTAGATGCTAACAACCAAAATGATTGCAACAGCAGTTCTTTTCATGTATATCATGCATCTATGATTTTGCAAGAAAATGAACTTTCTCAACAAAAGAAGATTGCGTATATCAGGCAGTGAGGCTTTATTCCTCAAAACATTAAAATAAGTAGCTCGTAATATGATGTCGGTTCAACCTGATAAATAAAAAGTCTAGTAGACAATGACAGGAATATAGGAGACTAACCCGCAGTTTTAACCAGTTAAGCAATCCAGGCTTCTTGATCTTTTTCTCCTTCAGCACATCATTGTTAGTTTCTGCACTTCCGTCAAGAGAAACATACAACTCAATGTTTTCATCATCCAAACTTATGTCACGCCTTCTGTGCGGGAGATATGCTAGCTGCCGATTTAGAGAGATCAGCTTAGTTGCATTAAAAAACCAAACCAAATGAACCCAGTGAATCCTACACGGAATAGGATCTAGGGAGAAAAGATGTCCACAGACCTTGCCTCTATCCCGCGGAGTAGAGAGGTTGTTTCCGTTAAAACCCTCGGCTTGAAAAAAGGTTTTCAGAAAAGAATTTTGCGACACAAAATTTGGTTCCAAAAGTTCGAGAAAAGTTTGAAAGAGAGGAAAGAGAAAAAATAGAAGATAGAAATGCAGTTTAGTTGCATTAGTATGTTTCAAATATATGCCATGTACAACTAAATGCAATATCACAAACTCAAAGAATTATTACCAGCAAGTTTTGTGAGATGATAAAAAAGAAACAAAAAGAGGAAAACAACAGTTCATGCACTCTGACCTCTTCTTCCCCAAAGGAATGTCCTCTCCTTAGACCAGGGCGATGAGAAAATCCAGATGAGTGCGAAGATTTGGTGGAGACTAGAATTAATTTCGTCAGTCTCTGTATTCGGCTTAACAAAGCTGCTTTAGCTTCTTCTTCTTCCTCCAGTCTTGATTGCAGCTTGACTTGACCATCTTCTAGCTTTACACATTACACAAATACAAAAGAACTGGATGAATAACAGAAAACCTCTATATTACCAATAGGATTAGGGCCAATAATATACTTTGTCAAGGAATTTTATGGTAACATGATGGTTATTCAATTTTGGGTATAACGATGTAGCCATTTGAGATTCAGTAGCTCCCACCAATTTATCAACCAAGACATTTGGTGCCAGCTTTACATACATTGTCATCGCACAATCCCCAAGATTATGAAAATTTCATGGTACGAATATAATCTCAGAAAAACAAATCAAACAGAGGATGATTGTCATGCAGTTTCCTGCAACCAGGTAACATCTTCCAGACATAAAACAAGATACTTCCCTATTGCCATAGTGAGCATTCTCATAGTATTTAAAGACAACCGAATTAAATGGTAAGGAAGTCCTTAACAAGATTTTGAAAAGACAATCACCACAGAAAAATAGCTTGTGATATTTTATTTCTCCCTTTTTCCTCAAAGCAAAGACATTCTTTTAGGCTGAAAGAAAACTGATAAATTGGGTTGAGATCTGTTGAGAAAAGATAAATACGGCATTCAACATAATGGAACAATCTAACTGATGAGGGTACCTTTTGTTTAATAATAACAATGTCATCGCTGCCAGTATGTTTCAATTGAGGAATAGTTACAATTCCCCTCTTTAACTGTTCCAACTCTTCTTTTAAAGATCGAATTTCATTTTGATATTTCTTGATAAGGGATTTCTCGTCAATGATCTGCAAAGTTAAATGGTTAATTCCAACAACCGTCAAGGAAGACTAGTTTTTAAGTACAGAGAAATTAAACAAATATACCTTGTTTTGAGCGGCCTGAATTTCAATGTGTTTTGCACGGTGGGCAAATTTTAATGTGTTATGAGTCTCTTCTGAATTGCTTGATGAGGGAGTAACAGTACAAATGAGCTGAAAGGGAAAAAGGAACAAATAGGCATCCATGAGCAAATAGATAATGGTCCTATACGACCAAGATTTGCTTTTCATTAAGTGACTACGGGGCATGCTTTTTCGGTAACCTGAAACTCAGATAACTTACAGATACTCTTCCATGACCACTTAACGAAGATTGAAGAAGCCTGGTCAATTTTGACTCTCTATATGGTATGTGAGAATTTCTCCCATCTGTTAATTTCGATATGACCTGTGATAGTTCCAAGTTAGCAAAAAGAGATCCAATTAATAGAAAAAACAATCTAAATAAAGCAAAAGCAAAATAGCATTATGATCGTTAAGGCCCAATCTACTTTAAAAAGAGGTAATATTAGTTGGGTGTTGGTGTTTTTTGAGCTTTATCTAGAGTTCTGCAATCTGCAGAGAGCTTTATTTCATGCATGTTCAGTCACCGCCTCATTTGAATGCTTAAGCTGGTGAAAACATCAATCTCCAACAAGAACAACAACCTCAATTTAAATGCTACACAATAGGCATTTCAAGATCAATTACAACAAATAGACAGAAAGCTAGTCATGGCGACACCTATTTCTAGGAATTCGTTGCAACAGGACTTCTGATACTATGATCAAAGTCCCTTGGTAGAAGTACAAGGTTAATGTTAAAAAGGTATAAACTAGTTAGGCGGCACCTGTTTCTCTTTCCCGTCATAGAAGCATTGGTAGAATTTGTTGCAGTTGGATGAGTTACATAACAAAAAGTAGCACGAGTACCAAGGTTTAAAAAAACGGAATCTAGCCTCGAGGCGTTTTTTGAATTGGTACTCGAGGCGTAAGCCTCGAGGCGGTCGAGGCGTAAGCCTCAAAAAAATAAAACAAAAAAAATCATAAATTCACAACACTTAAGAAAAAGACATAATTTTATATATCCATACCAAAATATCCAAACCATAGAATCCATAATTCAATAATAATACTAATTATAAGTCATAAAGCATCATGGTAGAAAAAAAATATACAAACAGTAAAGAAAAACACATACAAACAGTCAAGAAAAACTTTAAATGATAAAACTTTTAAAGAAAAACAGTAAAAAAAAGTTTAAATAAAAACAGTAAAAAAAAAGTTTAAA
Organism: Arctium lappa; assembly: GCA_023525745.1. Taxonomy (NCBI): domain Eukaryota; kingdom Viridiplantae; phylum Streptophyta; class Magnoliopsida; order Asterales; family Asteraceae; genus Arctium; species Arctium lappa. The sequence goes on along the minus strand of CM042056.1, from coordinate 9,012,526 downwards.
TAAAAACAGTAAAAAAAAAGTATTCTACTTGTTGGAAAATGGAAACGTAGAGAAAATTTGGTCTTCTTATAAATAAGTGTGGTGTAGCTGTAAAAGTGGCCTGTGAACAGTCTTTTCCAGCTGTAAACTAAGTGTGGTGTGTCTGTAAAATTTGGTCTTCTTATAAATAAGTGTGGTGTGGCTGTAAAATGCTTTTTCAGGTTGTAAAAGTCAAGAACCAGGCTGTAAAAGTGTACAGCTGCAAACTAAATTCAGGAAACTTAGAGGCGTACGCCTCATTTAGGCCTCACCGCCTCAGCGCCTCACTACCGCCTCATGGTAACGAGGCTTACGATTCGCATCTGGGCAGAGAGGCGGCGCCTCGAGGGCGTTTTTTCACCACCTCGCCTCGAGGCGTGCGCCTCGAGCGCTTTTTTAAACCATGAGCACGACTACAAGTGAACATTTGTAGAGTAAAATTACACTGATAAAATAATGGCAATGATTGAGGCCTCACAGTTCCAAGGGTTAGCAGGCTTTTATTAATGTATGACCCTTCTTTTTGACGAACACCAGTGGTTTCAGCCTTGGAGCTCTCAGAACCTGCCAGATCTATGAGGTTCTGCAATTGAAAATAAAATACAAGTGGTTAAACCAAATCAACAGGAGACATGTTCCTGCATCAATGAATGCATAAAGGAGGTGGTATGGAGCCAAATTTACCAGATGGACTAGTAAAAAGAATCAAAATAAATTCAGATGAAGCACTTTTTAGTCAATTACAAGCCCGTTGTTGATAGAAATCGCATGGAGAACAAGTCTAACATGAGGTTCAGAAACATACCAACTGCGAAAAGTTAACAGCCTCGCCTTCACTGTTTTCGCAAGGGCTACTCTCTATTGTCTGTTAAAAGGTAAAAGAATATGAAATCATGTTTAAACTCGAGAAAGAAATGAAGAACCAAAGACATGTAATTAGTTCAGGAAGAAATAGCAAACATTTACAAAAGAAAGAGAATGTCTCTTTAAGCAGATCTGCAGGATTTATACAGAAGAAGAAAATTAATAAAAGATTAATATCTCTAACTAAGGGGTTGTTTGGTTGGTTTTCCATTAAGTCCTGTGGATTAATCTGTCTGTATAGATTGAGAAAGTTTTTGTTTGGGAGGGTTTTTCATAGATGGAAGGAATGTGTTTTTTTAATTGGGAGGGGCAAGTGTGGGAAAAACTTGGCTTTTTGCATAAAGCTCCCCCTAGAAGCTTACTGAATAAGCCACTTTCTATATTATTAAGTCACCTACCAAACAGTCATCTATAACTAACCAAATAAGTTGTGGGTCTCATTAAGCTCATTAAGCAGGCCCTAATTCATAAACAGGGATAAGACTTTTAGGAAATTTTGAGACATAGAACAAATGGAAAAAGCTAAATTGTGTGCATTATTAGGAGAGCAGGGACCAGCAGTTGAACAAGAACCACTGGATAACCTCACACGTGGGTGGGAAAAAGGAGGTAGCACAAGACATAATATTCATATTCCAATGTGTGTTAAAGGCACCCTAAATAATGATCCAAGAAACATGCAGAAAGACAGGTAGAAAAGGCTATATGTGCTATATTAGCATTACGAGTAGATTGCATATCGTCAGAAAATGAGAGGAGGTGAATTTTGCATCAGGAGCAAGCAGCAAAGGCAGTGCTGAAGAAGCATCAAACACAAAGAGGACGAGTTGGTGCTGATAACCAGAACCATTGTTTGTGATGACTCATGCGGTGTCATTCGGTGTCCATCTGTTTTGCATAAAACGGAGCTGAATCTTATACTTGGTGCTACTGTGCTAGAACTAGATCTTCCTAGTTCCTCCTTTCCCCAAACTGAAGTATCAGTCCAGAAGCAACATGTGCGCCTCATACAGAAAGATCACTCAAATGAGGTGATAGACACATAGCACGGGAAGATGAGGAAGTAAGACGGATGAGCAGAACTGTTATGAATCTCATGTTTTCATATCCTTCTACCAATCCTTCCAATGAGGGATTCTGATGTCGCGACAAGGGATTTTGATGGCATGACAACGTTTGCCAACGGCAGTTCTAGCAGCCAAGGTACTGAACAGGAACCCAGATGGCCACAACAGCTCCACAAAGGCTGATGGTCACAAAGGAGTGTACCTGTACACCTGAGATAAAAGTATGTTTCGTAAAAAGGTTTTGCTGTCCTTAGCAACCCAAGATGAAGGCTAAGGCAGTGGCTAGGTGCTGCTGGAAGCTGCTTTTGATGAGGCTAGGGTATTGGTTGTCAAAGCCTTAGCTCTGATACCATGTAGCAAAATATACCGTATATAATGTACAAGATGGGGCAGTCAGTTGTAAATAGATGAACTGAAACCCTATTTAATGCAAATAAAACTTCAAGTTTATATGAATTATTGATGATATATCTACTCTTGACTCCACAATCAAATCAAATCAAATAAAGATGGACAAAAAACAACCCCGTTGGACTTTTCGAAAAAAACAGAGAATTTGTAGTACATTTTACACTAGATTGCATGAGAAGCATTATGCTCGGGTATAAGGATATTTTAGCAATCGTCTGCAGTAAAAATCCATCACTACTGTGGCTTTTATGTCTATTATTTGTGTAACATCTGGCTTTTACATGGCAAAGTGAAACTTACCAAGTGATTCTAGAAGAAAACAGTACGTATTATAATTATGATTGAAAGCAATGGCCAAAAATAGCTAATTCATTTAGCAAACGGACAGTTACCAGAGTAAATATTGTGTGACTTCTGCTGCTGAGCAAATTAAAATTTGTTGAACCGACATGTCTGTGCTCTGTAATAAGAAAGGGCAAAAGACCAAAATATCAACAGATTCCCACAAAATGAAAGCAAAAGCTAGTGAACCAGTCCCAAAGAAACATATACTATACATGTAGTGATTGGAAGCCATGATACCAAAATAGGTGCAAAGGGATGGGCGAGAATAACTAATTGCTATTTGATTTCAACTGTAGGATTTGAATGCAAGTTCTCAGTCTATAAAACAAATGCATGTGTGATGCATGGAAATGAAAAAGTTGTCAAAAATTACATGGCTGCATCACATCATGGATTAGAGACAAATAGATACTACCAAAATGTTAGTGCTCACATGATGAAAAATATTAAGACCTAGAACTAAGGCCCAGAAAAGAAGTACCTTCTCCAGCTGCAATAAGAGAAAGAGCATGGGCAGGAGATAACACAACTTCCTCCTTTATTCCTTCAACAAAGGTTCCCTGCAAGCAACAATTATTCCACAAAATATTTTGATTTCCAAGTATTTGAACATTTTATTGAGGTAGAATTAGATTGCAGGATTGAAAAAGCAGGTACGCCGTCTAAAAATAAAATAAAGTGTGGAATAGGACAAATACACGAGGTCAGCAGGATAAAGTACTGTCTCTGGGATGTGTAAACAAGAACATATCATGTTTTTGTACAAGTCAACTTTGAGATGTAAATTAAGGATTGCTCTACATCTTAATAAAGGGGCTTTTATAACCTGCCATTAATAAACCAAATCAAATGAACCCGTAAATCCCAAGCAAAGTTGGGATCTGGGGAGGGTAAAATGTAGGCAATCTTTCCTCTACCCGAAGGATAAAAGAGGTGGTTTATGTGAAGACCCCAGGTTTGCGAAAAGTTTTTGCGAAGAGTAAGACTAACAAATGCAAGAAAATAAGTTTTGAAGAGTAGATGAGAAGCTTCGTGGGATAGAAAGTACGCACATTAAACAACATGAAATAAGATTAAATCAAGTAGAGCAAGTCGCACAGTAAACAACAAGAAATAAGATTGAAACAATAAATGCATAATACAATATACTACTATACTACAATAAATGCAGAATGAATATATTCTGACATGCTTGATCAATATTGTTCAGTGTTCCACTTTCCAAGGTGACATTGAATTGCAGATGCATTTTTCAATGAAAACTCCACCACCTTGACTCATCAACCAAACAATATTCCTTCTTGTGTTGTGAAACTTAGTAGACAAGTGCTAGCAGTATGTTATGCCAAGAAGTTGATCATGTGTCAAGCAAAAGTAGCCCTTCGATTCTAGGGTTAAGCCGTTCAGGTACCTTCAACAATAACTAGAATAAATCTTGCTTTAATTTAGGCAAGCATGAAACCTAATTTACAAAGTTTTAGCTTACAAGACACTACTATATCCAGATGCTTAATCCTTCTTTGTTTGTTTAAGTTAACTCAAGTTAGTTTGTTACTCAAATTATTCTGAATTTCTATAATTTGCAAACCACTTCTAATAACACTAAATGATTAGAACCACAAGGGTTGTGGCTTAGTGGTTAAGGCCCTAGGGGATGTGGTGGAATATCCCATCTGCCCAGGGTTCAAATTCAGGCGTACACAACAATTGTGGCCACTGAGTTTATCAGGGCTGATTTCTTGCAGTCATAGTTTGCCGGGATTAGTCTAGGCATAGCCTAGGACACCCTTCAAAAAAAAAAAACTAAATGATTAGCAAAAGTTTGTGTAACAATAAATCATAACAAAAACTTATTGCCTAACTTGAAATGCAAATGATGATTCTACCATTCCATGTTATGCAGCAAAATGCTCTATTCAGACTCTTGAATGTGTGGACTTACTTAGACCACCAAAGAGACAAGTGAGATCATTCAGAATGTTTCTATCCTTCCGGTGAACACTAAGTCGCTTTTATGACATGGAGGTCTAGTACTCCAGTTTACAGTGTACCTACCATGCACATTGCACACGGAGAAACCTTGAGATTATAGACCAGGCAGGATTTGATGAAAAGGTGAACTACAAGAGAGATAATCAAACTAATAAAGCATCCAAACAAATCACACAAAGCCCTCTAAAATTAGGTGGTCTAAGTGCCTAACTCGTAAGGGTTGGGTCAAGAGCACAGTTTGATTGCAATCAATATCCAGAGAGGAAAAACACTAGCATACGGTACAGGTACCGACAAATGTGGGAATTGATGTTGTATAGAGATATCATGTGAACAAAAGTATCAGAAGATGATATGCATAAATTACCTGACCATCCTCTCGTATTCTTAAATTTTGTCCTGCTGGGTTCAACAAGTCATTAACAACCTGCGGAAAACTCATAGTTTAAAACAGCAAGATTACCAAAAACAAAAGAAAGAAAAGAACGAGACAGAGAACACTGTATGTGTAAATAGGTCGCCCGGGAACACTAGAACTAAGGTGGCTACACAGGCCACAGATATGGGCAGGAGATAAATGTAGACATGGTTTTACACTTGAGGGATAGGCTGATACAAAGGCCAGCTAGTGACGATAACAAAACAGAAAATTAAAAAACCATCTCATAATGACACATGAAGTTTGTCACGAGCTTACTGTTGTATACTATGCTCAAATATTTTGAGAATTAAAACTACTGGTTATTATAGAAGTTGAAGGGACATAAATAGTATATCAGATTCTCTTTTGTTATGCAGCAAGCATTAACAAGTATATCAGTGAAGAGACTTCTCACCTCATTGTAAATTTCCATATATGATACACGAAGAAGAAATTCACGGTTTGGAGTCTGAAAATAAAAACAGCGTAATTATCTTTCTCTTGAAACATGTATAACTTATTAGATGGTATCAGAACTTTCAGAATCTGTACCTCTTGAATGATACTAAAAGCATCCTTTACAGCCAAGGGAATAATTCCTGGAGACCTCTGATCACCCTGTCTTGTGTGTATGATTAAGATACTAAAATAAATACATTGAAATGAAAGTGTATACTAGAGTAGAGAGAGAGGGAGTAGAGAAGGAGGGAAAGAGTTTATGACAGCTTAACTAATCATGTATTGATGTGGCCTAAGAGTCTGAAGGTTAAGCTGAGAAACTATTAGCCCCAGCTAACTACCACAGTACCATGAAGATTATGAACACAAAGGAAAACTTCTAAAAGAAAAGAAATCTAACATACGCAAAATCAGAGGACAACAAACTATTGCGTTTGGGGACTTGATGAACACTCACTCGCGTAACTAGGGTGAAATAATTATTATGAGAGACCTTGCCAAATCGTCATAATTAATGAACAAGGGCAAGCTGTGAATCGGGGTAAAAGTAACAAGCATATGGTAAAGATGATCATAGTTAGAAACCATTGTGTTACATACTCATTAAGACACCAATATAGCAAAGAACAATTGCTATATCCATCCGGAACCAAACCAGCCTTTAAAGTTCAGTTTCTTGGCAAGAAGGGAGTATCTCTCTACACATGCAGCCATTTGATTAAGCCTTTAGACAGTTTTCTATCTTCAATGACAAAATTTAATTGGCATAAAGATATTCATGACTTGGCAGTGTTTTGGTAGAAGATTATCCTTGAAAGTGTACATGATATTTCGTAAAGCACCGCTTGGATCATAACCTGAATTATGTGATTAGAAAGCTATGCAAAAGTGATTTATCATATTTTTCTAATGCATTATGCCATAGTCATGCCAATATTCCCCGCCCATAGTGTCCACCAGCAAATCCATACCAAGGATTACAGCTACGCCCCTTATAAAAAACCAGACTGTTACCAAGCTTAGCATAGCTTGGCGGCCTCATATTATAGACCACAGGATATTGATGGTGATTCTCCATTTATACTTTGAGATTCAGGCTACATGGTAGAGTAGATGAAAACGGATCATGCCAGAAATAAACCCATCACTCGATCCCACTTATTGTGTTAGGAAATTGCTTAGTACGCTTATGATTCCATGTAAACAAGATTATATAGCTTGTTGAAATATATACCTACCATTCAAAACTGCATAAAATACTCAAGTAAAACGAAGAAAAAAAAAGGTGATATACTTACATGCATGGTGTGAGTCTTTCCACTACTTGTCACGCCATAGGCAAAAATAGTTCCTGTAATTGAAACAGATCATGCAAGATTTATTTCAGAGATGCAGAGAATGGCATACGAAGGCATCCCAATAAAACATAGAAGACAAAACATATTGGGGAAGAGGGGGGGAGAAAGAGTTGATAAAAATTAAAAACAGAAGACGGCTAGCTTTAACTTAAGAACTAACACTGATCTGAGGATGACTTAGTCAAATCATAGCAACCAAACATGTATGTCGCTGAAAGAACGTGGTTAGCAAGATTTGTGCTTGTTTCCTAAGATTCATACCCTTTCGATCATTTTATGAAATTTGTGAACAATATCAATTTAAAAACGTTGGAAGGTGTGCTTCATTACTTGTGTTTTGTTTGTAGTTTTGAAAATATATTGTATTTGGACAACCATGTATTGTTTTCATACTATGCATGAGGCCTTCTACCTGTTCACCATTGTCTCCTTATGACAATTGTTGTAGCGAGCGTGCAAAGCCTTCAAACTTTGTTGTATAAAATGTATTATCTTTTACCTTGTTTTATTGGTGCTATAAAAATCCCATTAAATCCGATCCAAGCACTATTGTGATGGACCATTAGTTGTTCTCTGCGAGATAGACATGTTCAGTGCCGGAATATGTTGGACTCTGCGAGTAAACTAGACCCTGTATGGGTAAATAATGGGCAATGTGAATGTATGGGGATAACATTACTTGATCTCTGGTAACGTTTGTAAATCCAGAATTGGTACCAATAAGAGAAAGATTGGTCACGCGTTTTGTCTGTACCAAGATTTTTATTTTGTTTCAGGAGTTGAAAATCCGTGCACTTGGTTGATGACCAGTGTAGCCCTATATGTTCATACCTGATCTGGAGAAGATAGCAGGGGCACAATCTTCTATCACAATAAGGTAGTTGCTTGTTGTGTATACCTTGGTATCACAGAGAGTGGTGGTCAAGATGGTGCAGGGTTGTTGTGGTTATTAGCTCACAATCATATCTCAGTTTTCATTTATATCCATTGAACCTTTCGCTTGCTTCTCAATATATACCTTGTTATATGTCGTTGGTGATCCTCTTTTCTTTAATGTTGCCCGTTCGTGAGCTTATTTGTCTCATATTATATATAGACTTTGTTTTTTGTTTTATTGTAGTTCTTTTCTTCTCAACAGTGTGTATTCAGGTACAGAGGTAGGGTTTTAACAAATTAGGAGCTACTCATGGGTAGCAGCGTATTAGTTGGATTCTAAATGGCTTTAGCTTATTAATTGATGGAGTAAATGAAGTCATTGTTTGCACCTTGTTTGGGCAACCACTTTAAAATAAGGGTCTTGTATCTTTTTATGGATCTTTTTTTCATATCTCAATAGTATATTTCATGTACTTCTACGAGATTTAATAGATGCTCTGTAGTAGTTGCATGTTGCTTCTTGCTTTTGGAGTTTTCTCCCCTTATGGAAGGTAGGGGATGCCGTAGAAGATTTGAAGTAGAAAAAAAAATAACAAGAACATGATAACACAGCTACAACTAATATGTTTACTCCAAGTTGGGGATCCGAATGTGATTTTTGCAAATCCCATGTCACAATTTGAAAGATCTAAAAACAGAAATGAATAAGCTACATAAAAAGAGCAGAATAATACCATTAACGCCTTCCATGGCACCGCTAACAACATGTTGGGCTGCAATATCATATACATGACGTGTTGTGGTTGTAGGCCCAAACACCCGATCTACATACGATTTATAATAAAAGAAAAAACATAAATGAGATTTACAAGGCCAGTCAAGATATATGAACCTCACAGAAGTCCAAATATATTTTGTGTTAAAAAGATCCTTATTATAGAGGTGGGTGAAATTATGAAAATAATACGAAAAACATGTAAAAGAAAAATCAAATCCAAGAAACAGAACGTATGTCAGCTTCCTAGAACAATACAATTGATAACATTAAAATGGGGCCATTTCCTTCTTCAAGAGCAGTAATGATTTAATGAAAGGAAATCATGCACTGAGTTATTTTTATATTTTGGCTCTGGAGAAGAAGCTGCCCTAAGATGGAGTTAGTTAGATGTTCAAAATTCCTTTTGTTTCTCATTCACTATAGAAACTATAATTAAGTAAATTTTCTTAGGTTGTGTTTGGCAAACTAGTTGATAAGCTATATGTTGGCTAATAAACTAGGTGTTGGCTAATAAGCTAGTTGTTAGCGGATAAACTAGTAATGGTTGGTAAAAAAATAGTTGATAAATGATATGACATTATAACAATGTAAAATGGCCTAAAAGAACATGTTGAAAAATTAATTCGAAAATATAAGGGGCATAATTGGAAAGAAAAAAAAAGTGGAAAAACCCCTATAGTTTGTCGAAACACTACTTGAAGTAGTTTTTCAAAAAGCTAGCTTATGGCTACCGAAACGGGGCTTTTTCAATAAGCTCAAAAAATAAGCTAGCTTGTGGTTACCAAACATAGCCTTTGACCATGAATTTTGAAGGGCTAAATGAGGAAACCGAGGGTCATTTTATAGAAGCTGATGCTCCTATACATCATTGATTGATTACTTTCCAATTGTATAGTATGCACATTTACCTGGTTACTTCAAAGCAAAAACTCCATATTAAAAGTGTAAGCCAGAAGTTACAAATTTTTGTCCTTGTTAACTGTACATAACCATGCAACAACATTGGTTAAGCTGGCTGCTTGATTTCTGATATGAGTTTGGAAAGAAGATGCACATAAAGAAGACATCGGACTACATGGACTTATATCCAATTCATGTTTGCAGAAGACCTAACTATTCTATCAGTCTCTTGAAAGTTAGGCGCCAATCTCTCTAGAGAAACAATTCTCTAAACCAAACCAAATGTACCCTATCTATCGTATTCAGAAGTGGAGTCTAGGAAGGGTAGAATTATGCAAACTTTTTTCTCTACCCCTAGGAGTAGAGAGGCTGCCTCCGTGAAGACCATCGGCTTGAGAAAAAGTTTAGGAACGATTAAAGAGAAGAAGATAATTTGTAAAAAACTATGAAAGATAAGGAGATTTTGAAACGTTTTTTAAGAGCTTGAAACAGTGGCAATTTTTGTAAAAAACGTATGAAATTGAGAGAAAAGTGGGTTAAGAAAAGATTAGGCAATAAGGACAGGGGTGATAGTAAGAATTTTTCAAACAGCTTAAAAGGAACCCAATGCCAAAGCTCGCACTTGGGACACTCATAAAAGGCTAAACTACCAAGCAAAGAGCCCCCACTCCATCCATCCTATGACATCATCAACCTAACTACCAACTCTCTTAACCTCCCCCATCCCACCCTCTACCCCCACCCTAATTTGCAACTGCTACTAGTACTACCTGCGAGTAAACTGCTACCCTAGTCCATTTCTTCCAAGTATTTCTATAAGAGGCTATGTCCTCGGAAAGGTCTATGGCCTCCATGTCCAGCCTCAGCTTCTCATCTCACGTTCTCGTAGGTCTGCCTCTCCTCCTCACCTCCTCACCTCCTCTACCATTATGCTCTCCACCCTCCTCATCGGTGCCATCATCTGGCCATTTAACAGTTGAACTACGTCTCGATGATTCTCTATACCTCCTATGTTTTCGAATGCTTATAGTCATTCATTCTATTGGTTCTTCCAACCTTTCTTGTACGTAATTATCAAAGGACGAGCCTCTTATACAATTTCTGTACCACAACAAATATGATGCCTCTGGTAATTATCATTTAGTAAACCAATTTCAGCAGAGTTTTAATTTTTAACTACATGCAATGGTATTAAGCCAAACAGGAAATACAAAAGAGACAAAAACAATCTAACTAGCAGCTCTTTAAAACTTTTCCCATAAACAGCCAGCTTTGCAGTATTTCTGTGCTCTTCACTAACATAATTCACCCACGAGGGATTGACCTTTTGAACCATTGTGTTTGGATTCGTATTGCAAACTAACCATTGTATATCCCACGCAATATCTCTCAATCTTGCAAGTGTAGTGTTTTCCTTGCATTTTAGTGGGAACAAATAACAACCATTTTGTTCAACACAAAAAGCAAGTCAATAAACCATTATTAGTTTTTAATTGTCTAACTACTTGTCTCCAGTCCCATGTACGATAATATCAAGAACACTGGAGCTTTGGCAGTAAAACGATCCAAGGTCTAGGATGTTCATTACTGTTAAAGTTGGTTCTAACTTTACCTATCTTCTTACTTTCCAGTTTAAAGCATAACTCATGATCATCAATAAGATCAACTGTAAAATATTAATAAACTGTATAACCATATCTAAACCATACCGTAAGCATAAGCTATCGATGGAGTCTGCTCATTCCGTAGAATAGTTTCTCCATCCGCATACCACGCAATCTCCTCCCCTCGCCGTATTTCCCTCGGACTATTCTCAAAAAGTTATTGCACAACCAATTTAACCGCAATAAATTTAAAATACAGTAAACCACAATTTTGCACCACGAATTGATCACCTGAGAGGCCGGAACCGGACAGTAACAGTGACATTCTCCTTCGATCTCTCAAAACCCAACGGCAAACTCTCGGAGTAAAAGTATTGCGGCTTGCTTCTAGCAGACGACGCCGGAGAGCTGAGATTATCAACAGACGCTTCTGGAAACTGTTTCGAAGACGAAGTAGTCGAAGAAGAAGGCGAATTCGCGTATCTCGAAGTCGATTTCCGCGGTTGCAATCCGGCTTGCATTGACGCCATTGTGGAATTCAACTTCAAAACAAACTAGTACAACCAAATCAATCCGCTTTCCTTTGCAGCTACATTTACAAATTGATTAGATCTGAAGCACATGAAGTGATGAAGAACTTGATAGTGAATGTGAGTTGGTTATGGCGTTGTTGAGGTGAAGAGTTTGTGGCGATGAGCTTCCATGAAAGGGAAGCAAAATGAAACCGCACTTTTCCAATCTTACTGGGAAGAACAGCCTTCTGGAGTGAGAAAGTTAAAAAGGGGAAAAAAGGTTTTTGGTCCTGTCTACAGTGTATAGAGTATCCACTGAATCCTCTCCTTGATTTTATTAAATATTTTTCAATTTCTTAATATAATAAAAATACTAGGAGCGTATTTGTGCAATGGAGCGAGATATATCACGATTTTAATGTTTATTTTTATTTTTTGTTTTTTATTGATTTACAGTACGATTTTGGATGATTTTTATTGAGTGATAATGGTTTTTTTATATATAAATTTGTTTAATTTAGGTTTAACAATATAATGTTTTTTATATAAAAAAAATTAAGTAGTTTGTTAAAATTTATTAATTATCTTATATATTTTAAAATTTTTATATTTAAATTGAGATGTTTATCCTGTTTTGATTATGTTTATCATAATTCAAATTTCATAATTTTAGGATTTGGGGATTAGAGATAAAAAATTTGAGGGATAAAGATGAAATTTATTAATTATGGTTAAAAACATTTAAAAGTAGTACATATTGCTTCATTAATTGTTTTTTAAAAGATTTTAAGTAGATTAACATTAAATAATAGTACATAATGCTTAATAGATCACGATTTTAATGTTTATTTTTATTTTTTGTTTTTTATTGATTTACATTACGATTTTGGATGGTTTTTATTGAGTGATAATGGTTTTTTATATATAAATTTGTTTAATTTAGGCTTAACAATATAATGTTTTTTATATAAAAAAATTAAGTAGTTTGTTAAATTTCATTAATTATCTTATATATTTTAAATTTTTTATATTTAAATTGAGATGTTTATCCTGTTTTGATTATGTTTATCATAATTCAAATTTCATAATTTTAGGGTTTGGGGATTAGAGATAAAAATTTTGGGGGATAAGGATGAAATATATTAATTAGGGTTAAAAGCTTTACAGGTAGTATATTAGGCTTTAGTAGTTATTTTTAAGAGATTTTAAGTAGATAGTTTTAAATGATAGTACATAAAGCTTAGTGAGTTGTAATTAAGAGTTTTTTATGTCATCTTTATAATATAGTATAGATACATACGTATAAATGCAAAAGATATCATGAGAAGTTGAGTTAACGTGAGAAATATGAAAAGTGGATCTGAGCTCTTGATTAATTACGTTGTGTTCTCTAGTTTTGGAATTAAAATAAAATAAAGGGAAGGGAAGGGAAAGAAATAAATATTTGTATTTGTGTTTTGAGATTGAAGGAAGAAAAAGAGAAGGAAAGAAAATAATTTTTCATGTTCTCAACTCTCAAGTAGGAGGGAAAGAAAAGAAAATATGTTAGTTTTACCAATATACTCTTATTTATTTCGTAGTGAAATATAATTAATGGGTATATGCGTAATTTTATAAATATTTTTAATTCTTTTTAAATTCATTTCTTTATTTTCTTTTCGTTTCCTCCCACATTTGGAATAAAAGTTTTGGGAGAAAAATCAGCAATATCTTCCTTTCCTTTCCCTCCTTAAAAAAACTCGAGAACGCAACATTTTTTTCTTTTCCTTCTCTTTCCCTTCATTTCCTTCGTAACAAAAACTCGAAAACACAGCGTTAGAGCATCTCCAACAGCTTCTCCATTTTGGAGAAAATGAAGAAAATAAATATTTTTGGAGTAAAATGAGCTCCAACAGCTTCCCCAAATATTTCTCCAAAATGGAGAACGTATGAGAGATAATACATTTTTCTCCAAATTTGGATATATCCCCAAAAATGATTACCAAGATAGAGAAATTATATTTTATTACATTCCACCAATGAGAAACTTTGAAATTAATTGTTTAGGTGTGAGAAATAATATTTTGTTAAATATATAGAATATTTTAATAATATAGTCAATGATTTATCTCTAAAATTGAGAAACTGTTGGAGATGGCTGTAAATTTTTTTAGAGATTTTGACTTTTGGTTCTCCATTTTGGAGAAATTTTGGGGAAGTTGTTAAAGACGCTCTTATAATCTCAAGCTTGGTCATGAATAGTGCTTCATAAGAGAATTGATAATGTATATCCAACGGTTGATAATCACTTCTCATGTTTCTCATGTTAACTAAATTTCTCATTGGAACGCAACCCGACAGATAAAATGTGATAATTTTGGTTTAATTCTTATTGTACTTAATTTAGGGGTAGTTTACAAAATGTTTACCGGATAGTCGTTTATCAGGTGTCACTTACTTTACTGGGTAAGCATGGCAAGGAATGAATAATCTTATCCGGTAAGGGAGGGAAAAAACTCTTACCTGATAAGGGTTTACTGGGTGAAGGAATTCATTTTAATGTGGCTGAAAATGTTACGCAATAAGATATGTGAGTAGCGACTCTTGTCGAAAAATATTTGGTAAACGGTCCCTTAGTGTAAAAATAGGTGACTAAGTTTTAAAATTTTGTATTTCTTATATATTTTTAATCGATAACTTGCTAATTTTGTAACATTTAATGATGTGGATACTTGTTTTACGAAATATTTATGGCAAAATGAACAAACTTGACATTCATAACATCAAATGTCACCAAATCAATAGGTTACCAACAAAAACGAGTAAAATTTTGAAAAGTTTGAAACCTTTTTATAATAATATTTAATACATTAGTTATTTATAGTTTTTTTATAGTAGACAAAAAAGTTCAAGTGATTAAATCTAAAACTACATCCAAATCAGCTCAACGTATTTTGACTTGTTAACCAACTCATTCATCTTACCACCTTTAGATGAACGTTACAATCTGTTTGAGCAAAATTAATTATTTATATGTCCTTCTCCTGGGCCATTTCTCGTTGTCCAGTTATGCCCTTAAGATTTCAACTCATTTGGTTGTGATAACATGGGTAAGTCTTCGTTGTATACCAACATGTGTAAACTTTGTTTGTATACCAACATATTGTACAAAACTTATCTTACATTTTGTCTTCATAGGAACAGAAAAAGAGAAGAATATGTCGATGATTAAAACTTAAAAGATACTGTTTCATTCACCTTTTCTAATTTGTTATTTATATCTTTTTTGAATAAGACGGTTTCCTTTCAACTAGATTCACTTAATTAATTGAAACTTATTAAAAAGAACACCTAAATATTTTTGCAATATAACGTTATTTATGCAGTATTTAGTATATTAGCAAAATATACATCAATTAACGTACTATAAATATTTTATTATTAAAACAGATAAAATTGTTATCGTGTTTTTATACTTTTTTATTTATATACTAGAAAAAGAACTACAACATATATACATTTGTAGTTCTACTAAGTTATTAATCTGCAAAATGTTTTTTGGGAAATATTTTTTTTTAAACACGATAACAATGTATCTTATACAAATTCTTATTTTAAAGACTCATTTTTTACATAAAATCATAATTAACATATTTTAGTTTTAATTAATCTATTTTCAATCATTTTATTTAAAATCAAAACATTTTAATCGTGTTAAATTATATTTTAATTTTTATATTGTAAAATAAATAAATAAAAATGTAATTTTAATGTAATACTCCAAAATTAACCTAGTCCGCTTACCCCATATGGGAAAGAAGGAATTCGCAAGCATCTCGTGCACAAGGAGGCCCAAAAAGATAGATGCACACGTGTCACTGGATAATTGGTCCACATTTTATTACTAGTTCATTTTTCCTATCAATAAAATAGAAAATGCAGAATAGGCTGCGAACGATAGAGAGACAGTCTCGTAACTTTTACAAATAGGCTGCAAACGAGTCCATATGTAAACCTGTATGATTAAACACACCCACAGTCCGTGTAATCATATATGATATTAGGGGTGTTCGAGGTGCGGTTTGCGGCAAAACAAACCGCATATACCTCAAATTGCACCAAACCGCACCGCGAAATGTGGTACGGTGCGGTGTGGTTTGTACCTAACGCGCTTTACATCTATAATTCAATAATTATAAGATTAATATTTTATTTTGAAGTCGACAATAACTTGATCGTAGTCCAAAAAAATAAAAATATTCAACACGTCCGACTCGTAAATACATATTACATAAATATTGCAATTATTCTATATATACATATATGTGTGTAATATATAAAATAAAAAATATATACATATATATAATGTGTTGTGCGGTGCGACTTGAACCGTGGTTTGATAATTCAGAACCGCAAACCGCACTGCGGAAGTTCTAAACCGCGTTTTGCGGTGTGGGCGGTTTGACAGTTTAGATGAACACCCCTATATTATATCACACTTATTGCCTTATCGCAAAATGTTTAACTTCTCACATTATTATTCATCTCTATATATATATATGTGTATAATAACTAAAGCTAATTGTAGGTCAACATAAGTAATTGTTTTTATTAATATCAGTTGATGATAGGGGAAAGGGCACCGGTAGTTAGTGTTTTAGGAGGAACTCTTAATATTTTTACCTATAAGTGTTTATGGTTAATATTGCAATGAGCAAGGCACTACACCTCAAGCCTAATTGTACCATGTGTAATAAACGCGATAATCTCTAGAATTTCACAGAAAAAAATGTTATTACTGAAAACGTTCACACTATGCATATATTTTAAAAGGTTTAAACTTATGTAGCTCTTAGTCTCTTACTTTTATTTTGTCTTATGATGATTTTTGTAGAAGTACAACAATAATAATTTGATTACTTAAAGTTCTTAATTATATTAAAAATTAGACCTGGCAAAAACCGACACGACACGCTAACCCGACACGAAATAAACGGGTTTGGGTAATACATTTCAACCCGTTTAAGTGAATGGGTTGACACGACACGACACGAAAATTAAACGGGTAAGGTCATGGTCAAAAATTTCAACTCGAAAATGACCCGAATAACCCGTTTATATATATATATATACATATATATATATATATTATAAGCTTTTTTAATACTTTAGATTTTTAATGTTTTATATTTAGTTAAAACTTATAAGTATGAACTATAAAATTTGGATGTCTAATATTTTTATTTTTATTTGAATTTTGGATTTGTATTTTTTTGTGAATTTTCAATTTTTAGTTTTATAAATGTTAAACGAGTTAGACGGGTCATGTCGGGTTAGCGGGTCGGGTTAGAGTTGAGAATTTCTGGCTCATTTATTAAACGGATCGGGTTAGGGTTAGGCACTCCCAACCCGTTTAACTTTAAACCCGACCCGACCCGCCACATTTGCCAAGTCTATTAGAAATAGTAATCGAGGTCCCGATCAACCTCGTTACCATCTATAGGTATGAAAATTGATCCAAAAGGGGCAATGTCTAATGGTAGTGAATCATTGGCTATAAATTCGCCATGCCCATTTTTATGCATGCCGATTTTAGTGGTACAATTCTAAGAAAATAATGCTCCTAGTCTCCCTCCTATTTTATTATCCTTATTTGACCTATAAAATTTTAAACATAATATATATATGGAGAGATTCAAATGAGAAATGTTAAGTATGTGAGAAATAGATAAATGATCCTAGCCTTTCATCTGATCAACATTTGTGGCTTTGACTGTGAAACACCGAATAATTTATCGCGTGGTCTGCAAAAGATAGAGGGGTAGTTTCGTAAAATATGTCATATGAACTATACGTTACGTTCATATGAGAATCAGTTAATTAGTTTAACTAATTCACATATGAACCAACAGTTAATTAGTTCACATATGAGTCACAAAGGTTCATATGTGAATTACATGAGTTCACATATGAACATATAGTTCCATATGTGAATCACACAAGTTTACATATGAACTTGTCCCGCATATTTGTAAAAGTTACGAAACTGTCTTTCTATTTTTGGAATAACTGCAACTTTTGACCATTCAAAACTACAATTCTTGACCAGTCAAACCTGATGTTGACCGTATAAATGGTTAGGATTACTTCTTTATTTCTCACTCACTTAGCATTTCTCATTTAAACCTATGACTATATATATATATGTTCAAATGAAAATTTTTATTGGTATTTATTAGTCATATCAAATGTTTGAAATTTGATATCTACCTCTCTTAGAGCTCTCCAACAGCTTCTTCGTTTTTCCGTCTCACCAATTGTCTTTGCATAAGCCCAATTTGATTTGACAATCGCTCCCATTGTATATTTGTATCGTTGTATAGCTCGTAAGTATGGTCCTTGAACAACTTTATCGTTTTGAATATCTTTATTCTATAAATTGAAAAAAGTCCACTATTGCTTTATTCACTAGGCATAGGATCTAAGTGCATATTTTAATATCTAGACCTAAGAGCATCTTCAAAAGATTTCTTAATTTTCTCATAAATTAAGAATCAAAAATCAGAATCTTAAAAAAAATGAACGGTGGAATTTTATAAAACTAGTAAGAAGTTAGAAAAAGAAACAATTACACATAAGTAATAGCAAAGGAAGGATTGATAAGCCAATCAACCCAATTAATAGACAAATTGCTACCTCTATAATTTACCCAAAAGTAAGCACGAGTTATAATGTTCTCAAAAAACATCGTCTTCCTTGGCTTCAGGTTACCAAAGAGAATACCATTCTGAAACACCCATATATATTATATACCATAAAGTGGCAAACGTAACAGCCTCAAAACACAAAAACACCTCCCTCTTCAACTGAATTAAGTTGATCCAAGAGATCTAATCCGAATAAGTATGGATATTCAGAATATTCATACGCCACCAGCGATCGATAAGAGCCCATAAGTCTTTAGCGACAGGACATGAAAATAAAAGATGACTGCAGTCCTCCACTCTTATATCATAAACGAGCTAAACATCGATACCTCTTTTATCCAAATTTATTCGAGTAACGAGCCGATTGAGATGCAAGCACCATGCGAATACATTAAATTTGATGGGAACAAGTCTATTCAATCTAATCTCCAACAAATTTATAACATCAAATAAATTACTAAAATATTTGATACATATAATAAATATTATTTTTCACATTTAATTTTAAAAACTCTTGTTAATTTGTAGGAAGTTTTAATAATTAATTTTAAGGCACACCCCGTTGGAAAAGAGGGATGATTACTCCATAAAAAGGTGTAAAAGGCTGTCTACCAAACGAGAGGGTAGACTTGTTTTTTTGTAGTGGTTGAGACTTTATGGCTTTGTTTTGGAATTTTTGTCATTTTCTAAAGAGTAAATTACACTTTTGGTCCTGTGGCTGCCACCTACTATCAACTATGATCCCTTTTTAAAACTAATTACAGTTTCAGTCACTATGGTTGCCACTTTATTTCGGATTTGGTCCCTTTGACTAACTCTGTTAGAAAAGTCTGTTAACCACAAGGACATTTTGGTCTTTTTATTATTTCTCTAATTTTTAATACAAATTATATAAATATGTCATTATTATTATGATTATTAATATATATATATATATATATATATCTAGGGGAGGGATCAATTGGAAACCAATATTATATTGGAAACTTTGGAAACCGAAATTAATCAATCATTGAATTTCCTTTTTTTTTTTTTTTTTTTAATTGATAAGGTTATTTTAGTCTTTTACATATTTCATAATATATATGGTAAGTCTTATTATTATTGTAATATTAATTATTTAATTTTAATGTATTTTATATATGGTAATATTGATTATTTATTAATTTAAACATGAAACATTTAATTTAGGTAAACACAAATTGATTCATACGCAAACTACAAATCAAATTGTTTTTTCTGATTCTTATGAATCAGTGATTGATTCATCCAATGAATGAAAATTTATATTCATATGAAACTTTCAATTTTACCTCCAGACACAAAATATTAATATAGTGAAACATAATATTAATATAGTGAAACTTGAAGAAACATAGAATGTTAATATAGTGAAACATGATGAAACATATTTGATTTAGTGAAACATAATGAAATCGGCCGATGATCTCTCTTCTTATCTCCTATCTTCCCCTCTTCTCTCTTCTATTTCTCTGTCGAAGATCTATTTTACTGGTTCGATGGCGATGGTGGTGGTCGGTGGGTATTGATTTGTGGCTTACCTCCGACGATTTCCTTTACCGACGACCAACGATCTCCTCTAACGATTTTCTTTATCTCCTTTTCCCTCTATTCTATCCTTCATCTCTTCGCCGTGGAGCCCCCCCAGCCCTCCATCGTTCAACCTATAACCATCTCTCTCTCTTTCTCTTTTTTTTCTCTTTCTCTCTCTGTTACCCATCCGATGACGATCGACACCACCGATAACAACATCGTCTCCCTCCTTCCTATTCCCCTTGACCCCTTTGGCACCTTACAACCCCCTCGATCGAGACCTACAAATCAAAGCTCTGTCGTTCACTGTTCTCCACCTCCCCTCTGCCAACATGTTTCCTTTGTGGTTTTTAGATTGTGTTGATAACTTAATACCTTCCTCTGATTTACGTTTGATTTGCTTTCTCAATTTGGTTTTTTTCTTCCTGTTTGATCGACACCTAGTTTCGATCGGTATATGAGTTTTGTTCGAGTGTAATAAACCCAATAATTAACCCTAAATCGAAAAATAATTTACACTTGGTTTCAGATTTGTATATGGTATTTGATTATTGTTTCATTGGATTTGGTTGTTAGAATTAGTATTAGGTTTTCAGATCTATACATGAGTTTTGTTTTGTTTGAGATTAAGGCTTCATCATGAGAGAATTCCATTGAAGCGATTATGGTTTCCTCTCCAGCCCAAACATAAATCCACCAACATTTATGGGTGAGATTTTGATTTTTATTGGGTTGTATCATATACATTGTTCTTGGTGGTGGTGGTAGTAACTGGATGGTGATGATGATGACTGTGTATTATTAAAATATATAACTAAAATATAAAAAGGACAAAAAAATCTAACAAAACAAAAAATAGATAAAAGATAAAAATAGAGTAAAAAGTCTAAAATACCCTTTAACTTAACTGAGATTTTTAACAAAATTAACAAGATAGCTCAAATATGAAACAAAATGGCAACCATAGGGATTAAATCGAAATAAAGTGGCAACCATAATGATCAAAAAACTGTAATTAGTTTAAAAGTGGGACCAAAGTTGATAGTAGATGGCAACCACAGGGACCAAAAGTGTAATTTACTCTTTTCTAAAAGTCTTTCCTTTTTTATTAATTAATTCTGTTTAGGGAAAATCATATAAAAATTACTTATTCATTTTTATCTTCAAAACATACTATGAAAGAGTTTAAAGAATATTTATTTTAAAATTTTATAGTTTAAAAGATGTTTATATTTATAATTTTTTTATGCACCACAAAACACAATTAGATTATATATATTTGAAACTATAAATCATTAAAGTATACTTCATGATTATCAGTGTTATTATTAAACTGAACCATAAATATAAAAATCTTAAACCTAAATTCAGAATCCTAAATATAAGATTATACAGTGATATGTTAAAATAAGAAGAATCAATATGGTAAGAAGTTAAGACAAGAGGTTCATTATGAATTATTTAAAAAATTAATTTGAATATATATATATATATATATATATATATGTGAACCTATATGAATATTTGTAAGGTCGTTCACATATGCATCTTCAAATAATTTTTTTAGAATATTTTCACTAATTTACATATGAATATTCCTTTAACATTCTGTTCTTATACTCACGATATTTTGGGGTTGTTTGATTGGTTTTTTCATTTGTTTCTGTATGAATAAAATTGTCTATATAGATGAAAGAAATATGTTTTTTAATTGGAAGGGACAAGTTTGGAAGAAAAAAACTTGACTTTTTTTATAAAACTTACCCTAAAAGCTTAATGAATAAGCCACTTTCTATATAATTAAGCTGCTACCAAATGTCATGTATAGTTGATAGAAAAATTTGCGAGTCCCATTAAACTCGTTAAGTTGCTAACAAACAAACTTTTAGTCTTCTTATGTGAACCAACCCTTTAGAGAGTGTAAATAATATATTACTTGACAAAATGATATTAGTATCCTATACCTGGTGTTTTCCAATAATAAATTAAACTCGTTTGATCATCGATGTGTAACCAGTACTAAATAAAAAATCATGAAAAGTTTTTGTTTTTTCGTAAATTTTTAAAGCTTTCGAAGGAAGCTCCAAATGTTTTGATTTTCCATGGACGATGTTGTTACAACATCAATAGCTATTTTTAAAATTTTTATAGATAAGTGTGTTAGTAACAAATTGTATAATTTATATAAGATACACGTTTTAACTTCTTTTAATCTAATTTATACTCCGTATCATTTAAGGAACTTAATTTAACGGTGTTAATAGAAAAAACAAAAGAAACTAGAATCCAAAATTATAATTTATCATACAACAAACTCATCCTTACAATTTAAAGCCGCTTTTATCATTTATCTTCGGTTTTAACACGTGAAACATAAATATAAACAACTCAAAAATACAATTATGATCAACAATTATTTTAATTAATTATTAGAGTAAACTATAAATTTGTTCATGTGGTTTGTCAAAAATAACAATTTTCGTCCCAGCAGTTGCAAAATCACAAGATGGTCATCGTGGTTTGCAAAAACGTCCGAATTTAGTCCCTCCCTCTACAGATCGTTAAAAAGATTTTGTTAAATGAGGATCATTTTCGTCATTCTATCGAAAACGTCCTCTAACCTTATTACAATGTTTTTAGATATGACGCTTTATTTTTTGGTCTTATAAATTAAGTCCCATAAAACAATCTTTTAGGATGTTTAGAAATTGACGACGTCCTATAAACTCAATTGTAGTGTGTTTATTTTATTTAGAACTATAAATAAAAAGAAGGTTTAAATTAACTTTTGTTGGATCAAATTAATATTGATATATAAGAATAAGGTGATTTTGGTGTACATAAAAAAGAATTTGTCATAAATTTATTTAATCGTCTATTTTAAAATCACTTTAATATATATATATATATATATATATATATATATAGGGGCTAAATTAAGTGAGAACCATAAAAAGGTCGAGGGTCGTGAAAACTGATCTTAACCGTTAATTAAATTTGATCTATGACTATGAAAAACAATATCATTTTTATAATATTATTAAAATTCCAAATTAGTTATTAGTCAAATGAGAAGTTTGAAAGGATATAAATGAGATTTTACATGCAATTTAAATTTCCTAGGTTGTTACATTTTTTTCTTAATTATAAATCATTTCATTTAGAAAAAAATATCATCCTAAAAAAATCTATATGAAAACCTTTTTTTTTAAATTAAAACTTTTGAGATGATTTAACCAATCTTTTTTTTTTAAATTAAAATAGAACACTATTTTTTTGAATCGAAAATATTTTAAATATAATAGAAATTTTATAAAAGTCACATCATAAAAAGACAACACTAAACTATTTCATTATATGTTATTCACTATGTGAAATAAAACTTCAATATTTTATAACACGTTTCAAATCAATGACATTTGTGTTTCACATTATGAAACGACACATCATTTCATATTATGAAACAACATAAAACTATTTCATTATGTGTTTCACATTATGAAACGACACATCATTTCATATTATGAAACAACATAAAACTATTTCATTATGTGTTTCACATTATGAAACGACACATCATTTCATATTATGAAACAACATAAAACTATTTCGTCCTTCATGTTGTAGCCCAATGGTAAGGTAACATCATAGGGGGGTCAGTGGATGGTATCCCTGACTACCCAGGTTCGAACCCCGTGGTGAGCATTCTGTGACATCCATGATCATGGGTCTGCTACATAGTGGTACCCTTAATTGGGTTGGGTCGTGATCGACGAGGATTAGTCGGGTGACACCCTTAAGTGGGATTCCGGATACCCCGGGAACGTGTGTGTGTGTTAACTTGCCGTTAAAAAAAAACATAAAACTATTTCATTATATGATGTTCACTATGTGAAACAAAACTTCAATATTTTATAACACATTTCAAATCAACGATACTTGTTTTCACATTATGAAACGATACAACATTGTTTTAAATTGTGTTGTTTCATGAAGTGAATCAATATGTTACTACTTCACATCAACAACCCTGTTTTATTTCATATTGTGAAGCAACAACCTAAGTGTTAACCAATATATTGTTTTGATATGAATACTGTTATATATATTTTAAAACTTTTTAATCTTTGTAATTTTCACATTGTAGCTAATTTAACCATGTGTTGTTTTAGTGTATGAAACAAAAGTTCAATATTTCATGTTGCGTTCTACATCAACGTCACTTTATTTTTTCATATTGTGAAACAACACTAAACTATTCCAATCTATGTTGTTCACTATGTGAAACAAAACTTCAGTATTTTATAATGTTTTTCAAACCAACGACACTTGTTTTCACATTATGAAACGACACACCATTGTTTCATATTGTGTTGTTTCATGGTGTGAATCAATATTTTATCACTTCACATTAACGACCCTATTCTATTTCATAGTTTGAAGCAACAACTTAAGTGTTAGCCAATATATTGTTTCACATAATGAAACAACAATAATATTATGTTGTTTCATAATATATATGAAATAATGAAAATTATATAATTATTATAAATTGTATGATTAATAAAAATATACTCAAAATTTATGTAAGTAATAAATAATAGAAGACTTTTGACATGTAAAACAAAAGAAAAAATTATTAAATATTTAAACTACAAATATTAAAATCATGTTTTAGAATTACTTTTTAAAACAAATATAAAAAGTCAAACATGAAAGAAGGGTCATACATGACGGCTTTCACTAAACATTGATTATAAAATTACCATTATATCCTTAATAAATTACAATTAAATGATTTTGTAATAGCATTGGATTAAAATTTTTAAATGGTTAAGATTAGTTCATACGGTTCTCAATATTTTTATGGTTTTCATTTGATTACCATCCTATATATATATATATATATATATATATAGAGAGAGAGAGAGAGAGAGAGAGAGAGAGACTTAAGTTCGCGTGAGACCAAACAGTTTCCGTGAGACCGGTGAGACCAAACTTTAAAGTATGAAACTTCACACCAAAAAACTGTGAATATAAAAAAAATCGAACTTTTCATAGGGAAAACACCGTAAATGTTACGTTCACGTTGTTTTTCGCTGTGAATGTTCTTTTTTTTTTTACCTTCACAGCGTTTTCACTGTGAAGGTTCGGATATACATTCACAGTCTTTTATCTGTGAAAGTTTGATTTTTTTTTAACTTGGTTTAGGTTTTTTTACCTTCATAGTGTGATTACATTATGAAGGTTTGAATGTTTTTTACCTTCACAGTGTTTCGGTGTGAAGTTTCATGTTTTAAGGTTTGGTCTCACGCGGTCTCACGGAAACAGCTTGGTCTCACATGAACCTGACCCTATATATATATATATATATATATATATATATATATATATATATATATATATACTATATTAGTATATTATAAAGTAGGGAAAAAACTCTTAAATACAAATTATTAGGCACAAGGTAAAATCATTTTATGCAAAATTTTAAAAATATCTTAATTTACAACTATCAAAGCACAAAATACATATTACTACTGCAGACTTTTAACACCCACCAATTTAGTATGTACATGGTCTTTATTTTACGTAGACATTTCAATGTATCACTATTAATTAATATATTATATTACTATAAATTTGTTTTAATTATATTATTAAATATGTAATTGGTTATTTTTTCTATATGTCATTAAAATATATAAGATAATAATTGAATTATAACAAAATACTTAATTTTTTTTATATAAAAAACATTATATTATTAAGCCTAAATTAAACAAATTTATAAAAAAAAACATTATCACTTTCTCAAAATCATACTGTAAATCAACAAAAAACAAAAAATAAAATGAAACATTAAAATCGTGACGTATCTCGCTGCATTGCGCGAGTACGCTTTTAGTATATATATATATATATATATATATAGATAGATAGATAGATAGAGAGAGAGAGAGAGAGAGAGAGAGAAGGTTCAAACGAGAACGTTAACTATTTAAGAATACAACAAAAAAATAGTAGATCGTGTACAAAATTATATGTGATTTTACATTAATCCGCAAAAAAACGAACGCAGGCGACTTTGGGGCGACCGCTTAAAGTCACGTAAATCATATATATTTTTGATAAATAGCAACATTTAATGAATAAAGACAGTTCATTAAGATAATAAAAAATTGTTGATAAATACATAACTAAATTAGTACATTTGACAATTTATTTTAATTTATTATAATTTTTATAATGATTTAAATAATTTAAAGACCCAAAAGTGTTTTCGTATTTTAGTAAATGATGGATGTTTTTGGTTGAACCCGTTATATATATATATATATATATATATATATTCCGATGAAAAGTTGAGACACGAGAAACATATAAAGTGGTTATCAACCGTTGGATGAGAAATTGATACACATTAGAATGAGATGCACCAAATCAATTTTCTTTTAAGCCGCAATTCATAGGAGGGCATGTAATTAAAAGTGATCAACAGTTCAAATCTACCTCCCGCGTTTCTCATGTTAACCTCAACTTCTTACACGATTCTTCGTATATAATTATATATATATATATATATATATATAGGGGAGCGATCAATTGGAAACCAATATTACATTGGAAACTTTGGAAACCGAAATCAACCAATCAATAAATTTCTTTTTTTATTTTTATTTTTAATTGAAAAAGTTATTTTTGTCTTTTACATTATTTCATAATATATATGGTAAATGTTATTATTATTATATTAATAATTATTTAATTTTAATTTAGCTTATATATGGTAATAATAATCATTGATTAATTTAAAAATGAGATATTTAATTTAGGTAAATTATTTAATTTTAATTTAGCTTATATATGGTAATAATGAAACAATAATGCTAACACGATGAACATGATGAATCTATTTTCATTATGAAACAATAATGCTAACACGATGAACCTGATGAATCTATTTTCATATACGGCTATGCAACTGAACAGGTAATGAAACAAAAAATGAGAAGTTAACAAAAATGACACAAATTCATCATGTTTCATTATGAAACAATAATGCTAACACGATGAACCTGATGAATCTATTTTCATTATGAAACAATAATGCTAACACGATTAACCTGATTAAATCTATCATCCAATGAAATTTGTAATCCACAAATTCATTCTGTTTCATCACAATATTAGATTGCGTGGAAAATTTTATAATAAAATGAAATTAAAAAAAATATATTTTCTTACATTTTAAAAGAAAAATAAATTTTTTTGATGAAAAGACAAATGTTCCTCGTTTTTATAGTAAAAAAAATAACAAAATTTATATTGCGTGGGAAATTTTATTTTTGGTTTCAAGTAATCTAAATAAAATAAATCTTTCTTGCCATATTTGAGACCCAACATCAAAAGAAATATTTACCCATTTCATCTATTATTTTTATTTATTATTAATAAATTTACTATCATATATAATTCAAATAAATCTTAACAATTGATTATAAAGATCAATGGCTGAAATTTGGTTTTCAAAGTTTTCAATGAAACTTGGTTTTCAATTGATATATATATATATATGTTAAAAAGTGATTTGTGTCGTATGTTTTTTCCGGTAGATAAAGTGATGATAAATTTAATGATGAGATTTTTTCATAAAAAGAAATTGGAATAAATGTGAACCACTCAAGTGTCCCAATCATTATGCCAAGCGAGCATGAGATTAGGTAGACTGCATTTTTCTCATTTTGGCTATTTTTTGGTCTTCATAATCAACCTCTTTCACTCATACCTTAATTTATTATTTATCAATATATATATAAAATAAAAGAAGTCTGGTGATGGAATCGAATAAGATATAATAAAAAATACCCATAAATTTTCGTATATTTTTGCCCAGAAATTATATACATAATCATATACATGTCGTCTCAACCGAAATTAACTGTCAGGGCCGACAAATGAGTCGTGCGACCTCGCATGCCGCGTATGTCCCTATGAAACAGTAACGCTCTTTCATTAAATCAAAGAGACCTAAAGGCCAAGGTCCATTTTTTGACCTCTCATATAGGTGTATATGTAATATATGTATATATTAAAGTGCAAAGCCCACCATGAACACTCGTACACTAAACTCAAGTTCTTAAATCAATCATTTAAAGCCTAAGGGGGCGTTTGGTTCGCAGAATTTGATGGAATCTGGTGGAATTGGAATGTTGAATTCCATTGACCAGATTTCATTCCTTTGTTTGGTTCAAGCATTTCAAAGGAATGGAATCATCAAATTCCATTAAATTCTGTAGTGGGCTGAATTTAACATTCCATCGTGAAATGCAAGGATTTCAAAGGAATGGAATTTGACATTTTTCTAATTCCAAAAATACCCTTTATATCAAATAAAACCTACGTAATATCTCAACACGACCTGCCTATCATTGAGTTCTCCATAAACAGGTATCTCTCTCTCGTCTTCTGCATAATCGAGTTCTGCACATCATCTTCTGCATAATCGAACAAGAATCAACAGGTATATCTCTCTCGATTTCTCCATTTCGATTTATGTATTTCGAAATCGATTAATGTGTTAACTGATTTCTTCTGCACATCGTCTTCTGCACATCGTCTTCTGAATCGATGTGTTTCTGAAAATCGATTTCTGAAAATCGATTTGGTATACTGGTCAGTGTGCTAAATGATTTCTGAAAATCGATTTTGAGAAATCGATTTGGTTAGTCGATGTGTTCTTTGGTTAGTCAATTGTTCTTTGGTTAGTCGATTTCAGAACCAATCTGGTTAGTCGATTATGTGCTAAATGATTTTGGTTATTTCATAATTCGATTAAACACTATTTGGGTTTTTGAATCTTGCTCTCTTTTGGTTTTTCATGTTAAATGTATGAATTTTTATATTATGTAGAATATTTTCAATATTGTATGAATTAAGCACTTGCTGCTGCATGACATGTTGCATTTATGTTCTCTGAATGTTGAAAACCTTCCTTGTAATGCGATTTTGAGCATGTCCATTCCCATTTGAGATATTATAAACTCGTGAATTTGATATCAAGTTAACTTTCTTGTATGGTTAGGTCTTGATGGATGACATCAATGTGGGATATGAGCGTCTTGCTGATTTACAGGTATACTTACCTTTCTATAACTTCAAGGGTTATTTGCCAGGTTTTTTTGAATACATTAATTTCTGACAGATTTTGAGGCTTAGGAAGAGGCATTCATCTGTTAGGCAAAGGTGTTCTTGGATCTAATCAGAAGATCATGTATTTAAAAGATCTGTTAAATAACCAATAATTTCAACCATACGACTTACCTGGCTTAAATGTTCCAAAATTCATCTATGATTGTTGAACTTTTACTAGCCATGTACTCCTCGGAATTTTCAACGTTTTGATATTAATGATTCTTGTTTTGGCAAATATCAAGTTAACCTGTTTTCCCATATGTTTAACATTTTCTTTTTATGGAAAGATACCAAGTTGAAATTAA
The DNA here is from genome assembly GCA_023525745.1 of Arctium lappa. Classification (NCBI taxonomy): domain Eukaryota; kingdom Viridiplantae; phylum Streptophyta; class Magnoliopsida; order Asterales; family Asteraceae; genus Arctium; species Arctium lappa. Next base: position 8,983,181 of record CM042056.1, on the reverse strand, counting down.
CTATTTGTCAATTATCATCATCGAAAGTAAATTGATAGTATTGATTTGGACACACAAGATACTTTTATATGCCTTCATTAAAGAACTTAAATATCTTACAAATAGTGAAAAACTCTCGCTTAAATCATGTTCCAAATCAAACATCGAAACTCTCTGGATCCTTCCCAGTTGCTTCATCGAAATTTTCATGGGATGGAGGTAGTAGCTCTCTTTTTAAACTTTAACTTGTTTTATAATGGTTTTGTTGTTATATTCGTGTGAGATTTACTGGGTTCGTTTGATTTATAATGGTGGTTGTTGTTGTGAGCAGGTTAAGAAGGTTAACAACATTGAAATTAACAACTTGAAACATATGTGCCAACTAGTTGAAGAGTGCAAAGAAGAGAGATTGAGGTTGGATTTGGATTTGCATTTGGATTTGGATGATGAGTGCTTAAATGCAACATGTCATGCAGCAGCAAGTGCTTAATTCATACAATATGTGCTAAATGATTTTGGTTATTTCATAATTCGATTAAACACTATTTGGGTTTTTGAATCTTGCTCTCTTTTTGGTTTTTCATTTAAGTATTTTGGACATGTATTTGGTTGCATGTAAGTATTTTGGACATGTATTTGGTGGCATGTAAGTATTTTGGACATGTATTTGGTGGCATGTAAGTATTTTAGAACATGTAGTTAGTGGCATGTAAGTATTTTGGGACATGTATTTGGCGGTATGTAAGTATTTTGGAACAATTTTAATACCGATCTAATAACGTCATTTGGTTTATTGTTATGTTTGAGTTGTGTATTTCAAGTTTTTTACACATTAAAGTACTTAATAATTATTTTATTAAAGTATTTTTAGTTAAAAAATAAAGTATTTAATGACTACTTTACTAAAGCAATTTTTGTTTAAAAAAATAAAATAATGAAAAAGTGTATTTTGGTCATTTACCAAAACTCCATTCCAATTCTGAAGCTACAATCTGTAAACCAAACAGACAGATTCCAATTCCTTTAACAAATTTCATTCCAATTCTGCCAACCAAACAGGTGGTCAAACCTGACAACATTCCATTCCAATTCCTTTGGGCGTTTGGTTCGCAGAATGTTTTTGGATGGAATGGAATCTGTCAAAGGAATTTGACTTTGATGGAATTAGAATGGAATGTTGTCAGGTTTTGACCACCTGTTTGGTTGACAGAATTGGAATGGAATCTGTTAAATGAATTGGAATTTTTCTGTTTGGTTCACAGATTGTAGCTTCGGAATTGGAATGGACTTTTGGTAAATGACCAAAATACCCTTTTTGATTATTTTAATTTTTTAAACAAAAATTACTTTAATAAAATAGTCATTAAATAGTTTAATTTTTAACAAAAAATGTTTTTATTATTTTAGCACATGAATGATGCCGAGAGAGTGAGGAGAGAGAGGGAAAGGGAGAGAGAGAGGAGAGAGCGGAGAAAGCGGAGAGGAGAGAGAGAGAGAGAGGAGAGAGAAAGAGAGAGGAGAGAGAGGGAGAGAGTGGATGAGAGAGAGGAAAGATAAAGATAGAGGGAAGAGAGGAAAGAGAAAGAGAGAGGAGAGAGAGAGAGAGAGGAAAGATAAAGAGAGAGGGAAGAGAGAGAGGGAGAGAGAGGGAGAGGAGAGAGAGGAGAGATAGAGATAGAGAGAGGAGAGAAATAGAGAGGAAAGAGAGGGAAGAGAGATAAAGAGGGAGGAGAGAGAGATAACGAGAGCAGAGAGAGGAGACAGAGGGGGATAGAGATGAGAGAGATAGTTTGTGTTTGCTGATAATCAATATTAGCAGGGTTTAGTTTGGAGTAAAGGGTAAATTTGGAATTATCAAAATATAAGATTCCATTCCATTGAAATCCTTGGGTTTTAGGATGGAATGTTCAAATCCTTCATTTGTGGAATTTGGTGGAATTCACACATTCCTTCCATAAAAAAGAATGAACCAAACAAGGGAATTGAATTTGGTCAAAGAAATTGAACATTCCAATTCCATCAGATTCCATCAGAATCTGTGAACCAAACGCCCCCTTAAAGTCAAATTCATTTGACAGATTCCATTCCATCCAAAAACATTATGCGAACCAAACGCCCCCTAAGGGTTATTCCTTATTAAGTGAGTTTCATTTACCTGGGGTTCCTATATGAGACAAGGTTCTATTATATTAAAAGCCAAGTTCCAATTCGGTTCTGTAACTAACAGTTGTTCGTAAGATCGTGAGACACATTGTAAAGATTCAGATATATACTGTGAGATATTGATGTATACTTTATGTGAAGGTTTGGTGTATTTGTTTGGTGAATATTAGTGGTATTAATTTTCATATGAAGGTCCGGTTTTTTTCATGTGAAGATTTGGTCGGCTAATCATGTGAAAACCACAAAAAGGTTACATAGTGAGAATCAATTTTAATGTATAATTTTTTTTTCCATTTAAAACTAGGATTATAGATATCGTTTCATAATGTGAAGCTTTTTACGTGTGCCTTTTGTGTTACAATATGATACAACATTGTATGTTTCATATTAATAACGCAAAATAACATATGATTCACCGGTTCTCAGTCTTTTTGAAATCCTCATTTGATTATGCTCTTATAAAACCAAGTTGGTAATACTTCATGTTTTTGTACCAATATGCAAATGTTTGAATCCTTTTACTCCATATAACTAATACCCAATCAGATATGTCAAAACCAGTTGACGACTACAGAAGAATCAATTGACGACAAAACCTGATCAGCTGATCCCATCATGCATCATCTATTACTTTAATATTGAGGTTATTTTTTGGTTTTCGGGTTTAGTTTTTTTAAAAGAACATGTTTTTTGACATATTGGTTTTAATTTTTGCCACAAACGAACAAGCATCGTTTTCGATTTTGATTTCCATTTTAGATTTAATTTATGGGTTTCGATTTAATTTTGATTTGAACCAAAAAAAAATTAATTTATAAAGGAAATGGATTTATTGATGGTACTTGTGGAGTGGATGAAGTGTTAAATGAAAGGGGCCCAAATGTAAATAAATGAAGATGGACATGGGAAATCGACGTGTTTCGGGCCAACGATCGTTATCAATGATGCTAATTTATTTCAAACTTATTATGAAAAAATAAACGAAAATGAAATGATATAAAATTTATATTTTGAATTGTTTTTAAAAGACAATTGTATATGTTTTGGTAAGAATTCTTTTTATAAGCTTTTATATATTTGTATATTTGTTAATAGAACGATAATTAAATGAGAATTATAATATTTTTATAAATATGTGAGAATTGAGCTAAAAATAACTCTTTTATATGTTTTTTTTCATCAAATAATATGATTTAAAATATTGTTTCAAATATGTTTTTTTTATATTGTGAAAAAATAAATGTGTAATTATTACATTATGAAACAAATGTATGTGAAACAATACCTTAAATCGTAGGGTTGGATGAAAAAAAGTCATGTAATTTTTTGTTTAGATATGTTCTCATATGTTTGTAACATTTTTTTGGTTCCTAACTTTCCATTTGATTAGCCATATATATATATATATATATATATATATATGTATGTATGTATGTATGTATGTATGTATGTATGTATGTATGTATGTATGTATGTATGTATGTATATAGCGCGAATGATCGTGTTAGAAGTTGAGGTTAGCGTGAGAAGCGTAAGAAATAGATCTGAACTGTTGACCACTTTTAATCAAATGTCCTCTTATGAATTGTAGCTTAGAAGAGAATTGATCTAGTGCATCTCGGTGCATCTCATCCTATTGTGAATTCATTTCTCATCCAACGGTTAATAATCACTTCTCACCGGAACCCAACTCTCTCTCTCTCTCTCTCTCTCTCTCTCTCTATATATATATATATATATATAGAGAGAGAGAGAGAGAGAGGGGAGAGAGAGTCCTAAACATTTGTAAGCCTCATAATTTATACAAACCAGTATCAACTGTCCATCAGTGCTAATGAATATTCGGTTCCATAAATGTCTAAATTGTTTCCTTAATTAAACGTTGATCATAAATGAATGAACTTTGATAATCTTTCGTAAGTATCTTGATCATAATAAATGAACCATAATACTTTTCCATTAAATATGTAAGTTTTTTTTTGTATGGATTGTATGAAGAATAAGGTTTATAAATGACCGAGACTCTCTTTCTCCCGCTATATATAGGGTATTTATGTATTTCTTAAAATAGTTAAAAAAAAACTTATATTAAATTAGAAAGTAAATTACGGATTTGGTTCCAAAGGTATGTCAAAAATTACAGATTTGGTCCCTTAACTTCATTTATTACATAAAAAACCTCCAGGTATACAGATTCTTATGTATTTGGTTTTTCATGCTAACGTCTGTTAAAATTCCCTGTTAACTTCCAAGGGTATTTTTGTCCTTTTACCATTTTCTTCTATTTTTTTATTGAATCTTTATATTTTATGGGAATATTCAAGAAACAACAACAAAAAACATCTACCAAATTCCAATTATCTATTATAAATAAACAACAAAAACATCTGACTAAAACCAGATCTCGAGCCCAAGCATCTACATGTTTTTCCACAAAATCCATAATCTTGTTCCCAAAATCTCTATCATAATGGATTGGTTAACAAAAATGGTTAGGATTTGTTAAATCTAGATCTGAATCTAGAACAAAACTAAGAGAGAGAGAGAGAGAGAGAGAGAGAGAGAGTTTGTGTGTGTGTGTGTGAGAGAGAGAGAGAGAGAGAAGGTCGATGGAACAGATAGAGGGAGAGAGAGGAGAAAAATGATCGATGGTGGAGGAGAAGACGTCGGAGAAGATGCCGAGAAATCGCACACAGATCGAACTCACGAATATCTGTTTATTTATGCTTGATTTATTGTACGATTTAGGTTTTTGAATATTGGTTCGATTAGTTTTTTAAATCTGAGATTGATTTAGGTTTTTGGTTTTTAAATCTAGATTTGATTTAGGTTTTTAAATATGGGTTTGATTTAGGTTTTTAAACCTGGTTGTTCTTGGTGTTCTTTAAACATATGAATGTTTAAGGATTATATATATATATATATAATTGATTAAAAATGGTAAAATAAAGGAAATAAGGTAAAACGACCTATTTGCCATCACATTTAACGAAGAAATTAGACGGTCGTTTGCCCAATGGACCAAATCCGTAACAAACTGCATACATGGAAGTTTCTTATGTAATAAATGAAGTTAAGGGACCAAATCCGTAATTTTTGACATACCTTAGGGACCAAATCCATAATCTACTCTAAATTAGATGATAAGTTACTTAAATGTTATACATTTTCTTAAAACAATAACTTATTCAACCAAAGACATATATCATTTAGGGCCCTTTACATAAATGTTTAGCGGGTTGCTTAGGGGTCGTTTACGAAATGTCTATCGGTAAATGCTTAGCAAATCAATTAAGGGTCGTTTACCAAAAGTTTATTCAATATACGCTTACCGTGTTACTTACCTTACTGAGTGAGCATAACAATTACCTATAATCTTCGGTAAGAGAAAAAGACAAGGATCGAGAGTTTTATTCGGTAAGCACTTACCGACTGTAGACGCTTACCAACAACTCATTTTAATGATCGGAAATGTTACCCGATAAGATAAACGAGAGTGATGACTCTTGTCGGTAAATGATTATCTGATAAACGTTTGGTAAACGACCCCTTAATTGTGTCATTTTAGAAACGTAAATGTCTAGTTATCATTCTATTATAAAATGAAACATAATGTTTATATAAAAAATGTTTATTGTTTTAAAATAAATTATTGGATTTTGACACTATTATTATATGATATCAATACAAAAGATAACATAATAATTTGTTCGGTTCTATTTACTTTTTATGTTTGTTTATTTGTTATATGTGTTCTTAAAAGGCCTTAGATTCGTCATTAGTCTCAACTCTCAAGAACATGTTCGTAAATTTGTATTGGGCTTCACATAAGGGCCAAGGCCCAATGTTCCCAATTATCATTTTTTTTAAGTTTAGTCAGTTAATTTGATAAAGTTAAGACAGTTAATATTGAACATAACATTTTTTATACCGTAAAATTGACATGACCAACATGTGATTATTCACCAAAGGTTCGAACCTAGGTCTCATGCTTGAAAAGACGAAATGCCCAAGCTGTTCTGTTGATGAGTGCCGAGAGCACGGAGGGCTCAAACTTAGGTGGTCCATATACAACAAATATCGTTTTATTACTTGATTTTATTCTGTTATTTTAAATCATTTTTCTTTTTCTACATTATTGCTTTACTTTGTCTATTCTTTATGACATTTATATATATGACAAGGTGTAGTGGTTTTCTTTAGCGATATGTGAATTAAAGTCGTGTAAGAGTGAAAGAGTCCTCTCAACATCCATATGTCAAATATCATTACTAATATTTGAGGGGCTTGTCATTTAACTATTTGTTAGTCTGCATTTTATTTATTCTTGAATTTCAATTTTGGATTAACTATTTGTTAATCTGCATTTTCTTTATTACTGCATTTTTTTAAATCTTTGAGGGACTCGTCCTTTAGTTTGTATCTTAATTATGAAGTATGAGATTTTTCTATCATATACACTGTTTTTGAGAATAAGTTAGGTATCAAATTTATTATGAAATCATTTTATTAAAACCCAAGAGTTATACTTAAGAATGAAACTCGTTCTTAGCGACTTTTTGGCAGTTGCTAAATGGTTTGATGCAGAATAATTAAGAGGCTCTTATGATATAGTGCAAAATGAAATATGGTTGTTTGATAATTGTTCAACATGAAATTAGGGCATTGAGGGTGCGTTTGGTACGCAGACAGGATAGGACAGGACAGGACGGAACAGAACAGGACAGCTGTCCAGCGTTTGACAAGACATGACAAAACTGGACTAGACCGGTTAAATGACGAATTTACCCCTGATGAAAAATCATAGATTACATCACTAATACATAGTGCAATGGTTATCAAAAACATAAAACTAATTTATCACGATTGGATTTTGGATATGTAAATCAAAACCCAAATTTTAAGTTTCGGATTTTAGGTTGTTTCGGGGTTGGGTTGGTCGGGTTTCGGATTGATGTCGGTCGGGTTCGGGTATTATATAATGCAAATGTTATATATAAATTCAATCGTTTTTTAGGATGAATACAATCGATTGAAATATTGATGAAATCGATAGCAAGTTTAAAATTTAGAAAATATTTCAATAGACTATAATTTACGATTTTCAAAAAATAGTTAGATAAATAAATAAATAAATATATATAGTATTTAAAATATATATTTATGATATTTCGGGTTTTCGGACGGGTTAGGTGGTCAACGATCAAACCCAATCCGAACCCGGATATCCTCCCAAATGTCGGGTTTCGAATTATCGGATTTCGGGGTATTCGGGTTTTGCAAAAACACCTTATTTTCGGTTCGGATTCGGATTTCGGACTATTCGGGTTTTGCACACCCCTAGCTTGGAGGCGTGGATGATGAGAAGACATGTTTTATGTTTTTAACAAAGGGTATATTAGTCAAATTATTGTTGTTCTACTTAGTTCCAGGGGGTTGGAGTGGGACAAGTGTGTCCCATGCTTGTTCCACTTAGTTCTGGTGTGTCCCACATATGATCACGCCAAACATGGGACAAGTCTGTTCTGTTCTGTCCTGTCCCACTCTGTCCTGCATACCAAACGCACCCTGAATGGTTAAGGGATGCCCATGATACAAAATCATTTAGAGAGTTTTTGAACCATTAAGAGACATACTCTTTTGTTACCAAACAAGATTCACCTCTTAACGATTCTGAGATTCCTCTTAATAGAACTATTAAGAGGTAAACAAACAACCCCTTATATTGATTGCATAAAACTGGATTAATCGTTGAGGTTGATCTTCCCATTGATTTACTCAAATAGTATACATAATGAAAGATCATTGTGTGACATACTTCACCTTATTCGTGTGCTAGAATTGAGGAAATGGAGACAGTTTGTGATATAACATATACAAAGGAAAAAGTGAAGTGACAGAGAAACAAATGAGTTAGAACAAAGATTGATAAGACTGTTTACATAGTATCTCTCGAATCTGCTCGTCCATCTAATGCTTCCAACAATAAGGACCTACCTTATTACTTTACTACCTTTTGAAATAGTAAGGAGAAAGAAATTTATGTGGAGAAGATCAAAGGAAAAGGACATATATGTATTTAGGAGAGGGATGTAAGTACTTTGTTGTGTTAGGGACCACAATGACATTTATTGAAAGTTAAGGGTAAAAATGGTCCACCCATGAAAGTGTTCTATGGTTGTAATACTTCAATCTTTTTGAGCTTGTGTGTATGCATTTGTCAACTCTACCACCAATAACTCAATGTTTTAATTAAGTTCACAAATTAATATCAGAAAAAATATTAATGTTATATTTTTTGTATAAGTGATGTTTGGTTTGTGGGATTTAAAATTAAATTTCATTTCAATTTTGTGTTTGGTTTAAAGAAAAGTTCGGAATTGAAATCCCATAAACATAGGATTTAAAAATATCATATGGGTAGTTGGTATTTTGAGTGTTTCATAAGATTTGTTTGTATTAATGTTTTAAAATATGTTAAAAAAACTTGTTTTGTACTCCCTCCGTCCCAAAATAAATATCTACATTTATATTTATGTTTGTCCCAAAATAAGTGTCCACTTTCAAAAAGTAGATAGCTAAATTCTCACATTTACCCTTAATTAATGCACAAATACATAAGAGTTGTGAAGAAAAAGAAACATTAAATAAGGGTAAAGATGTCATTTGATACCAAAAAAGGGTAATAATTATGCATGTCTAAAACTGTGTGCCAAGTCAATTGTGGACACTTATTTTGGGACGGAGGGAGTAGTAATTAATTTATAAAAGGTAATATTTTTTTATATATAATATGTCTATATAAATTATTTTTAAATAGTAAAATTCAATTCTATTCCAAATCCTACAAACCAAACATACCAAATATTTCAAATCATTTCAATTCCGAATTCTTCCATGAAATCCAAATTATTCAAAAACATTCCGTCAAACCAAAAGAGTCCCAACTCTTTTTATATGTCATTTCAAAGACATTTTTATATCCTCTATAAGTATAAGATATTTGTAAACCTTAATATAGATTAAAGAAAACATGTAAAATGATGTAACCGTATTCAATAAAAAATCATTTTCAATGTAGAAATTATCAATAACTAATATTAATGTGACAATTACATTACCTTTTGATATAGAGTAAAAATCACGTAATATTTGTTCAACCATCATCGTATAATACTAGTATTAATGGAACTGAATTTCACATGTTTATTTGGTTTATACTTTGTAGATGAATCTGAATATCTGACTCATCTTAATTGTCTTTTTTATTATAACAAGTACCAATTCATTACGATAATTACGAAAACCTATGATACTAGATTTATTCTTTTATTATTAAAAATGTATTCAAGTAATTTGACAATAATTAGGTTTATATGTTGAAAAATATAGCTAGCAATACGAAGAAAGGGACAATGCACAATATTGGATAGTAGCTTTACATAAACTTGAAAATGACTTGATAAAAAGTTCTATTGGTACATAAATGGCCAAATTTAATATAACATACAAATTTTAATGCACAAGACCATAAATTATTGCACGGTTGCAATGTACTCGTAATGCACAATGTACATGGCTTTTTAACATTAATGATATATATTGATCATATTATATAGGTAGTTTATTATACAATATATCCCATTTGTGTTACTATTATAAGTCAATTTTAACTGTCCAGCCCAGCGGGTTACCACCGTGTGCTAGCGTCGAAAGATACGCATTGGCCCGGGTTCGAACCTTGCGGGGGGACGAATTAATGCTCCAAGATATCCAGCCCCTGGGTCGGGCCTTCGGGTCTGGGCCTAGGGTGCGAGTTCATGGGCCGGTAACGGTTCCTGGGTGCGGGGGATTAGTCGGTGCCCTTGGATCCGGATACCCCGGAATGTGTGTGTGTGTGTGTTCCAAATGCCAAAAAAAAAAAAATTAACTGTCCATTTAATCTAGTGAATATATGGTTTCATAAATCATTTATACAACTATTGCAACTAGTGATTCCATTTATACTCCATATATATATATGTATATATATATATATGTATATATATATATATATGTATGTGTGTATATATATACACACATACATAGAGGGAAGATCATGCGAGAAGTTAAACATTTTGCGAGAAGACGATAAGTGTTTAATTATATATGATTACACGGCTTGTAGGTGTGTTTAATCATGTATGATTAAACGTCTATGTATTGTCAATATAACATGTGTTTAATCATATATGATTAAGCTTGTGTATCATATATGATTAAACACTTCTCGCAAAATGTTTAGCTTCTCGTTTGAACCTACCCCTACATACATAAGTATGTATTATTATGCATAGTGTACTACATATGCAATATACCTAAACAACACTCAAATGTCATTTTTTTATGTATTTATTTTGTGGGGTGATATATTTTTGAGTTATTTACAACGATAATGTAGTACTCACTCATGTGCCTATGTGGTCTCACGCCTTCTTTGTTGTAAGGGAAATTATTTGTCTTTTCTGTGTCATTTAATTTTTTTCAAGACTTGTTCGGTTATGACAACAAATAAAAAATAAGTCATGTTCACAAAGCATATGTCAATATCTAAAACGATCTGAAGATGATCACACTTATTTTTCATATACAATTAAATGGATTTGAAGACTTGTTCGGTTATTTTTCAAGACTTGTTCGGATGCCCGCGCGGAGGGGGGCGCCAAACACTGGAGTCGCGCCAGGGCATAGCCCCACGTGGATGGCGGCCCGGCTTGAGTCGCGCAGATGGCCGCACGGAGCACTGTTGCTTCTTTTGCCCTCTTTTTCGGCTAATACACTCAACCCTCACTTAAGGCAGATTTCAAGGTAAAATCAAGACAAAAACTATATTACAAGCGAAACACGGATTTAAGGTAATAATTGCTTATCCAGAAATCGGGGTGTTACAACAATGTATGCATGCTTGTTTCGATTTTAATAACATATACGATATGATCCAAAAAGAGTTCAAGAAATGCATTTCAATGGAACTATTTGGGTATCCTTTTCACCATAAATACGATAAAATACACGGTGGCTACAATATAAAACAAAGCGTTAAGAATCAAATAATAATTGTATTGCTAAAAATACTCGTAATGTTTTATTTTCGATTAAATTAAGTACCTAGATATTAATATTATTTTACAACATATAACTGTATACATTCATCCAATAATATCAAAATCATATACATACATATATATATATATATATAGAGAGAGAGAGCAAGAATCATTTGTTAACTTTATAAACCTTGTTCAACCAATAGAAATGCAGGGATTATTGTTGTTTAAATTGTGTAAATATTTAATGTAAAAGGGTAGAAACGTCATTTTGTAAGTAACCAAATTTTCCATTAATTTTATTGGGAGTTACAAAATGAAGATTCCATAATTATATTGTAGGTTATGATTGTATTATTTTGCCCATTTTCATCATATTTTTTAAATCATATCAATATTACTAAAGTCTTCTGGTTCATATGTTTGATAAAATCGTATAGTCGTTGTTTTCAAGAATTTTTTTCAGTAGTCATCTTAATTCAGAAAACACATGAACATCCCTGAAATGTCTGCAACAACGACATCCAATGAACGTTGATGTCCTTTCGTTACGAAAACAACAAAATTAACAAATAATCAAACATTGTTTATAATATATACGATTTTTATATTATTTTTTTAAACATTGACGATGAATAAATATCTTCATTTTTAGCATTAATGATCATTGTATATAATATCTACGATTATCGTATGTGGCTACATGAAGAAATATCCCAAATTTATGTAGTGAAAATGAATGAACAGTGTAACGAAAATATATGTTCATATTTATAATGTTCATCAATGTTCAAATATATGTAGTGAAAATGAATGAACAGTGTAACGAAAAATATTTATCAATGTTCAGCAACGTTCATTGTTTATAATATACCATATATGTAGTGAAAATGAATGAACAGTGTAACGAAAAATATTTTTCAATGTTCATATTTATAATGTTCAACAACGTTCATTGTTTATAACGTTCATCAATGTTCAAATATATGTATTGAAAATGAATGAACAGTGTAACGAAAAAGTGTAAATGTGCACTTTGATTCACCATAGATGCACATGAATGGACATGGACATTGTATACGTGATGTTTATATATATTATCATTATAGATGTGTAAAACATATAATGAAGAGGCTTTGATAAGTGAATCCTAATTATTGACGATATATGAACATTAGTAAAGGATGAACTAATTAACAATCTCAATTTCAAAATAATGAATCGTAGAGGAATCATCGGTTACAATTGTTGTTTAAGGGTAAATTAATGAGCCATTAAATGGGGGTTTAAGGGAATGATTATTTGATTCCCCAAATTACCCCTAACCACATATGTTCACATGTCCATTTAATAAATTAAACATATTTTATTAATTACAAAATTAGTTTTAATCTCAACCTTCCAATGTTAAGATGGATGCTTGAGATTAGTTCATAAAGTTAACAACAAAACAAGGGTTAACAAAAGAACCTAACCCTATACATATAGGGAAAGGTTCATTTAAGAAACACTAAATATATGAGAAATAGAGAAGTGATCTTAAACCATTAATTCGGTCAAGATCGGCGGCTTTGACCGAGAATTAGGGGATAATTGCTCCCATGGTCCACTCCCGTGTTCCTCACATTTTTTATTATTCGAAGGGTATTTTTGTAAATTATCCAAACGCGTTCATATATGAACGCATGCGTTCAGATATGAATATCACTTTTTTTTTCTTTTTTTTAGCCGTGTGTGTTCATATATGAATGCATGCAAAAAACAGAAGTTCATATATGAATGTTAGTAGACGTTCATATATGAATGTTAGTAGAATGTCACTATTTTTTTTGTACGTATTCATATATGAACGCATGCATTCATATATGAAGGCATGCAAAAAACAGGCGTTCATATATGAATGTCACTCTTTTTTTTGCATGCATTCATATATGAACGCATGCATTCATATATGAAGGCATGCAGTCAGTGTTTATGTAAAAATTATGAACATTCATATATGAACGCATGCATTCATATATGAAGGCATGCAAAAAACAGGCGTTCATATATGAATGTCACTCTTTTTTTTGCATGCATTCATATATGAACGCATGCATTCATATATGAAGGCATGCAGTCAGTGTTTATTTAAAATTACGAACATTCATATATGAACGCATGCATTCATGTATGACTGCATGCCTTCATATATATGAACACGCGCGTGTTTTTGTCAAAGTTACGTAAATACCCTTATATTTTTGGAAGAGCCGTAATTTTTGACCAGTCAAAGCCGCAATTTTTGACCAGTCAAAGCCGTAACTTTTGACCAATTAAATCCAATCTTGACCATATGAATGACTAAGATCACTTCTCTATTTCTCATATATTTACCATTTCTCAAATGAACCAAACACTATATATATATATATATATATATATATATATATCAACTTAAAACATTTCAGGGTATACTTAGTCATTTTCTATTATTTTTTTGCAAATATATCTTAATTTCAAGGTACAATGTGTAAATAAGAAAGAAAAGGGGTGTTTGGTTCGCATAATGTTTTTGGATGAAATGGAACCTGTCAAAGAAATTTGACTTTGAAGGAATTGTAATTGAATGTTGTCAGGTTTGACCATCTGTTTGGTTGACAGAATTGGAATGAAATTTGTTAAATGAATTGGAATTTTTCTGTTTGGTTCACATATTGTAGCTTTAGAATTGGAATGAAATTTTGGTAAATGATCAAAATACCCTTTTTGTTTATTTTAATTTTTTTCAACAAAAATTACTTTAATTAAATAGTCATTAAATAGTTTAATTTTTAACTAAAATTGCTTTGATTATTTTAGCACACGAATGATGATGAGAGAGAGAGAGAGGGAGAGAGAGATAGAGAGGAGAGAGAGAGGAGAGAGAGAGAGAGGAGATAAGAGATAGAGGAGAGAGAGAGGAGAGAGAGGGAGGGAGGGAGAGGAGAGGAGAGAGAGAAAAAAAGAGAGGAGAGAGAGGGAGAGAGGAGAGAGAGGAGAGAGAGGGAAAGAGAGATAGGAGAGTGAGAGGATAGATTGAGAGAGAGTATAGAGAGGAGAGAGATATGAGAGAGAGAGTGAGAGGAGAGAGAGAAGAGAGAGAGGGAGAGGGAGGGAGAGAGATAAAAGAGAGAGGGAGAGAGGAGAGAGAGAAAGAGAGAGGAGAGGAGAGGAGAGGAAAGAGAGAGGATATATTGAGAGAGTAGAGAGAGAAAAGAGAGAGAGGGAGAGAGAGAGGAGAGAGAGAGGGAGGGAGGAGAGAGAGAGGAAGGGAGAGAGAGTTGGTGTCTGCTAATAATGTTGAACGGTAGTGGTGGTGGTTGCCGGTGGCAGTGGTGGCCGATGTTGGTAGCCGGAGGTGGTGGTGGTCGGTGGTGGTCAATGGTGGCCGGAGGTGGTGGCCGGTGTTGGTAGCCGAAGGTGGTGGTCAATGGTGGCCGGTGTTGGTAGCCGGAGGTGTTGGTCATTGGTGGCCAATGGCGGTGGCCGGAGGTGGTGGCCGATGGTGGTGTTCGGAGGTGGTGGTGCATAAAAAAAAATATGACATTCCATTCCAATAAAATACCACCTCCCCCCAAGGAATGTTGAATTCCTTCATTTGTGGAATTCATTGGAATTCAACATTCCAATTCCTTAAAAAGAATGAACCAAACGATGTATTGGAATCTGATCAACGGAATTCAACAATTCAATTCCATCAGATTCCATCAGAATCTGCGAACCAAACGCCCCCTAAGTTTGTGTTTTTTGTTCTTTTCTTCCCAAAGAAAAGTTTTTATTGAGCCATTAAATGTTAACCCTTCATTATAACACCTCTCTATACATTAATACTACTTATTAAGTATCAACCATACCAATATATCAGTTATACGTGTTCAACAACATTACGATAGATAGAAAGTAAATAGATATAAGTTGCTAAAATAATTTACATGTGGTTTGCATCACCAAGTTTTCATATAAGAGATTTCTATCAACTGTGTTATCATACAATTGAAAAGGTATATTTGTCAAGTATTCACATATTCATGTTCGAAAGAACTAAGTTTCGATTGTATTGTTATGCTGATTTCAATTTCTTACTCTACGTATATCAGTCCAACGCATATTGTATCTCAATATATTCCTCGATTGGTGACAAATAACAAGTTTTTGCAAATTATAACTTATATTATAAGTGAAAAAGAGATTTTAAAATAAAGTATCAAATATTTATATTTCATAAACTATATTTTTAGAGTAAATTACGTTTTTCATCCCTGGATTTGTTAAAAATTGCTATTTTCTTGTTGTTTAAAAATTACGGTTTTCGTCCCTATGGTTTGTAATTCATCGCTATTACCGTCCTTATGCTTTATAATTTTATTGTTGCTTTGGTCTTTGTGGTTTTACAGTTATTTACTGTTTTAGCCCCTCATACTTAAAGGTAAGAATTGGTTCAGAGACAAAAATAGCAATATATTGCAAACCACATAAATGAAAATCACAAATTCTAAACTACAAGGACACAAATCAAAATTACTAACAAACCACAGGGACGAAAATCATAATTTACTCTTTTTCTTTTTTATATAGATCATGATGGTTAGTTTGCACTTTGTAACAAATATACAAATTACAAAAGTACAATAATTCAGATATTAAAAGCATTAATAACTTTTTTTTGACATATAAAAAAAGTACGTCGTTAAACCATGTTTTGTCTAAATCATACATTAAATATGTCATGTTATGTTATTAAGTTGAACGATGACTATCAGATGAGGACCACATTGTGAAACTACGTTTTTTCTATGCAGGTTTGGGAAATTAGACCAAAGATACAAAAAACAAATGTGTAGTTATTTCCATATATAGAAATATAAATAAATAAACCCGTATGTGATTGCAATTTTTCTTACTATATATGAGATGAATTAAGATTTAATATAGTTACAAAAAATATAAATAGGTAAAAACAACACTCTTTAATGACATATATATCAGATAAAATTTTGGTTGGGCAGAAGACAATTGCTATTAATATTTACTTTGTAAATTTGCGTTTTTTTTTTGGCTAATCTTATGGCCTTTTTGTTTGAGTTCACAATGGCTATTTATTTCATTGTTTTAAGTTGATTGAAAAACTAACAAACAATAAAAAATTGTTGTTTATTTCAGCATAATGATAAAAATATACATTAAAGTGCTTAAAAATAGTTTGAACGTCCATAAAAGTCGGTAGAACTTGTTATTGTAAAATTTTGTATTATGTAAGAACTTCAAATTTCTTGTAACGACATCAAAAATTGGTTTTTGGTGTTTGGAACACTTTCAAGATCTAGAGACGTCTAAGATACCGAAAGTTGAGCCTTTTTATATAATCTTTTTAGCCTGATATGATATCCTAACATTAGTTATCACAACCTTGATACATTATTACATGTATGTGCAACTAATAATCAACAAAGATTTGTCTACTCAAAATAGACAACTGCATAAATATATTGTCGTACGACCTACCATATACTCGAAAACAAAAATTGAATAGACAAAAGTAATAATATCAAGTCATTCCCCGGAGAGCTCCATGATATTATCCCAATGAAACTCTTGGCCGTTAACCACAAGGGTTGTGACGTACTGGTTAAGACCCTGGGGGTGTGGTGGAATATCCCATCTGTCCGGGGTTCGAAATCAGATGTACACAACAATTGTGGTCACTGAGGTTTAATCAGGGCTGATGTCTTACGGTCATAATTTACCAAGAGATTAGTCTAGGCATAACGTAGGACACCCTTACCAAAAAAGAAAAAAAAAACTCTTAGGCCCTTGGAAGGTGCTACTAAATACCAGACGTGTTTCTAAACCGGGAGATGCAATGCCTAAAATGATGCTATCGAAATACCTACAATGTTCTTTGACATCTAAAATGATGTTATAGTTCAAACAAGTTCTTAAATCCAAAGGGTAATTGCCTCATTGGTTAGGTCAGTTGTATCTACGTAACCAGTAAATTATAGCATCGTAGGAGATTAGATGTTCACAACTCAACAAAAGTTAACAGTGTGTGCGAGTATTTATCACATATAAATATTATATACTTAAAGAAAGTTGTTAAATGCACAGACTGAGGTTGTTAAACTTTGTTGTTATGCGGTCATTATGTGTAGGGACTACTCTTAGGGGTCGTTTACCCAAACGCTTACCTGGTAAGCGCTTACCGGTGAGAATCTACACTATTATTTAACTTATCGAGTAAAATTCTAATCAATCGAAACAAAATCATGTGCAATAATTTGGCCTCCAAGTCACACTCCTAGATCTTCACGCCACCTCCTCCACCATATTATGAGCCAAGAGCACCTCCGAAAAATGAGACCTACTCAAATAAGTAAAGAGCTTTCAACAATTTTATATATTCTTTTACAACATTTAGGTGTCTTTTGTTTTTTAAGAGGTCTAAGTCTGAAATCTTATTTTAGTTATGATTAATAAGAGGTGGTGTATAAAAAGGTCTGAACGATTCAAACTTAAAAGCCATTAAGAGGTTTTTAAAAAAAATAAATAACCCCTTAATCTACTAAAATCTTATCCAAACAGACCTGTCCATCTTCATCAACTCTTAACCATTCATCGTCTCTCCCAAACCCGAAACCCAAATTCACCTTCGACAATTTTATAAAATATCGACGAAATTACGACAAATAAATTGAATATATATAAAAACCGGAAAAGTTAAAAATTTAATTATTTTATTTAAATTTAAGAAAGAAATTAAAAATTAAATAAATTTATAACGTTGACTCCTCAACGACTTAATTTCTTTTCAACTATAAGTTATCCTCCACTCTTTCCTACTTCCCAATTCCCATCACCGTTTTCAATCGCCACCGCCACCGCCGCCGCCACCCACAACCACCACCACCGCCATTACAATGGAAAACCCACGTCCAGAAACTCACGTAGAATCTTTCTCTCAACTTCACTTCAACCCTTGTTCACCACCTAAAAAGAATTCCATTAGGCTCTTCGGAAAAGAATTCGGTGGCAGTGATCCGGCCACCACCGACAGCTCCGCCGTCAACCACCATGAAACCAAAGAAAACCGCCGGAAATTTGAGTGCCATTATTGCTGCAGAGACTTCCATACATCTCAAGCACTAGGAGGCCATCAAAACGCACACAGAAGGGAACGATTACACGCCAAGCGGACCCACATCCATCCCGCCGTCGTAATCCACCGCAGCTCCACCAATGAACAAAAACCGTATGGTTTCGTAAACCACCACATATTAATAGGCATCCATATTTATTACACTTTTTTGTTGACAAATGACTTCCTTAACCTTGTTTAAAAAAAAAATTCCTCACTTTCACAGCTGTATTTGTACATTAATTAAGAGTATATGTGAAAATTTTATTATTTACTTTTGTAAATTGGAAACAAATATATTTATAACGTGGATATTTATTTTGAGAACGAAGGATTATTGCATTACTAATAATAGCAACAATATTATTCGTAGGTTTCAAGGAGAGAGAAGTGGTTATACCACCCATCAAACACGTGTCATCGCCGGCAGGCCATTCGCGTTGTGGAGGTGCCCGACAGCGGTGCAAAAGTCAACTGCATTTAACGGCGGTGGATTATTGAATTACACTGGCACTGGCACTGGTTCTCAGAATATTTTATATATGCATGAATCGAATAAGCCAAGGTTTTATGATCAAGTTAGTGTAGATTTGCATCTTTAGTTAGTAGGAGGAGGTTCAAATGTGAACAGTAACAAAATAAAAGAATAAGAAAATTATGATTTTACACTAACAGTCAATGCTAAGATGTGCGGGCGACATGGCGCGGGACTGCAGGTCGCAGCCAAAATCATGTGAATCACATGTGATTTTACACGTGATTTTAGTGTAAAATCACATGTGATTCGGTGATTTTTTTTTTAATTTTGTTACTGTTTTCTTATGAACCTGACTCTTAATTAGTATTATTTATCTTTTTAAGATCTCGATACCTCACCCATAAAATCATGCATCAAAACCAAAGTAGTTCATATATTGATCGTTGACGACGGATAATGAGAATGGTTTTGAATGCGTTGGACGGAGTTAAAAAAATGTCCCTCTATCCGTTTGGTTTACTTTCATTATTTGGGTTTGATTATTGATTGTTGTGCTTAAATGATGTTATTACGAGCCACTAAAAACTGGAACATTTTGTTCTTTGATCTTGGGGTGTTTAATGGTACTCAATAGGTTTTGTAGATAATATTCAATAAATATTTGAAGCAAATAGATTGTTTATGTGAAGATCCCGACTTGTGAGATAGTGTTTGCGATGCTTTTGAAAACTTTAATTGCATTATTCAATAAAAATCACCTTTTTTAACTTGATATTCATAAAATCTCCACAAACCAATATGGATTCGAATCTCATTAGATCATTGATCTGAATCTCTTTGGGTGTCTGAGATTGTTAAACATTAAAGAAAAGGTTTGATTTAAACAAAGGTTACTCGTGTGGCCATTTGTAATGTTTGCTTATTGGAGAAAATAAAAACTGAAAACTTGCAAAAGAGAAAACACGAAGAAATGATGAATCTATAACATTAGGCATAATGGTGTGATTAGGATGAATTTCTGTTAGGAAATAAGTAGCATATCAAAGTGGAAGATATTAAATGTACATTTGTTTAAAACAAAATCAAGAATCTAAACAATAGATCAGTATAGGATTTGCGAAGGTGAGACTACAAATTTGATTCCCTAGAATATCGAATGCTTGTTGCAATTGCCAAGCATAGAAACATAGGTAAATCAAATATATATATATATATATATATAAACTCCAACAAGAGGATCCAATTGGAACTCAACAAATATTTATATGCATCTATATATAACATTTAAACACAAAAAACCATTGCAGTGTGAAACTCCAAATGAAAAGCAAATTAGACACCCCCTTAGAGTCTGTTTGTTAGCAGCTTAATGAACTTAATGAACTTACTGGAACTCACAGTTTATTCGGTCAGCTACATGATTGTTGATAATGACTTAATGATATAGAAAATGATTTCTTCATTAAGCTTCTAGGAGGGAGTTTTATACAGAAAGACAGAAGTCAAGTTTATTTCTAAACCTGCCCTTCCAACTAAAAAAGTTGCTCCTGCCATCTAAAAAAACCTTTCCGAACAAAAACATTCTCACATTATACATACATATTAATTCACACGAACAACATTATCCATACACGGCTTAACGAAAAACCAACCAAACAACCCTTTTTTGTAATTTGAAGTAAGATTGTTCAAATATAATATCTGTATATCGAGTCGATTGGTTGGAATTCAGCTTCGGTTTTTTTTATTAGCATATTGAAATGGTGGTCTTGAATCAGGATAAAAATCACATGTCTCAAAATCACACGTCTCATTCTCGTCCCATCAATGAAATTAAGACACATCAAATTTTTATTTATTTATGTTTACTTTCTCTCTTTGGTTACATGTATTCATATGATTGGTGGACATGAATGAAACATGAAAATTTAGAATAAGTGGATTTTTATCTTTTGAAATCACTATATTGGGCTTGAATTTGGTTGTTGGGCTTCTATCACGTAGACCAATTATTTTATTAAACAGATTTGGGCTTCTTACTTTGGGCCAACGTCAGTTGGGCTTAAGCCCACTAAAAATTGGTGATATGGGTGGGCTTCCATATTGAATCTATATAAACATATATTATTCAATTATTTATCTTTTTAATATCTGCATTAAAATCAATAAGAATTAATCATTAATCATTGATTGGGTTATTTCAAATGTTAGGGCTTTGTTTTTTTAATTCCTCGGGCCAAGAATATGTGGTACACATGTGGGTTCGAAAGTGTTACATCCAGTTCTTGTGTTTGTATATGTTTATGTTCTCAATAATTAGTGATAATTTCTTGATTAAATTATAAAAATCTTTTGTCGAGTTTGTGAAAGTTTTAGGGGTCGTTTGTTTTTTAAAAAAAACCCTCTTAATGGCTCTTAAGTCTGAATCGTTCAGACATTTTTACACACCATCTCTTATTAATCATAACTAAAATAAGACTTCAGACTTTCGATCTCTTAAAAAACAAACGGCACCTTAGTTTTTGTCCCTAACTTTTAGGGTTGCAAGCGTTTACTCGTCAACAATGCAATGAGGATCAGGAAGTTGTTGGAGCCGGATATTTGTTTGTTTTTTGTTTTTTGTTTTTTTAAAACACCAAATATGCTTTCTTCCTTACATTTTATTAATTCTTTAAATTTTATTTATTGTAATTTATGTTTTTAAACTTTCACTTATTGTATTCAAAATATTATTTATGTAAAGTTTTTATTATTCTTGAAAATACTTTCAATGTTTGTACTCAAGAATTAATAACTCGTATAATATGATTAATCTTATAAATTCATTGCCATTGGTATCATTCACATGACTAGCAATCCCTTCTAATGACGCTGACGGCGAGTGGACCTACAAAGTCCCCAACAGGGTTTCGTGTACCTACTCAACTAATTTTTGAAATTATAATTTTTTGGGGGAATAGGAAAGGTGCATACGTTGAACTTTGATAGGTGCTCCAAAATATTAAAAAATACAATGAACATCAACCAAAAATAAAGGAAAGTCTTTCGAAATCAAACCCCCCATTGGGAGTTGGAGTAGGAAGAGTAGAAACGGGTGGGTTACAGTTACAGATCCTTGACCCATCACTAATCTTTAGAGTTGTTGCATGGTATTATTATAATCACATGACATAAGCAAATCATGTCTTGCCTGAGTGGTAACCTGAAACTCGGTAACACTCCGGGGGACTGTGGATGGTATCCCAGACTACCTGAGTTCGAGCTTAGGGGGAAGCTTTGGGCGCATGAGGAGCATCCCAGACTCTGGGTCGGTCTCCGGGTCGACTCGGGTCCAGGTTTCCGGGCAACCAGTCTATGGGTTGCGGGTTCGGTCCTTGGGTCGGGCTTAGTCTGCGTCTGGACGGGTCCAGTCCAAAGGGTTGGGTCGGGTCGCCACGGATTCGTCGGTGCTGCCCTTGGATGCCCGGATACCGCAGGAACGTGTGTGTGTTATCTGCCGTTCAAAAAAAAATAACATAAAAAGATAAGTCGTGGTAACAAGTTTACACAATGCTTAGGAAAACTTTATTATTAGCAAGGTTCAAAATGGCGTGAGGAATGGGATGACAGTCAGCAGTGGCGGAGCCACGTTAGAGCGAGAGGGAGCAACTGTTCTCCCTCAATATTTCATAAAAAATGGATACAATAAGAGGTGGTGCTGCAGTCTGAAATCTGAATCAATAAGACTGTTTATTTTTGTAACGTCTGGAAGTGTCTTGAGATAAATGAGAGCATATGAAATGAGGCAGCAATAAGAGGTTTTAAGAAGTTAGGTCACCACTTCTTATTTCAAATGTATTTAAGAGTTAAAAAGTTTTGAAAATTGAAAAAAAAAACATTCTGAATGAAAAAGGTTCAACAAATTTAGACTTAAGAGCTATTAAGTGGGGTTTTTTAGAAAAAAAACAAACAACCCTTTAGGGGGCGTTTGGTTCGCAGATTCTGATGGAATCTGATGGAATTGGAATGTCCAATTCCTTTGACCAAATTCAATTCCCTTGTTTGGTTCATTCTTTTCTATGGAAGGAATGTCTGAATTCCACCAAATTCCACAAACGAAGGATTTGAACATTCCATCCTAAAACCCAAGGATTTCAGTGGAATGAAATCTTATATTTTGATAATTCCAAATTTACCCTTTACTCCAAACTAAACCCTACTAATATTGATTATCAACAAACACCAACTATCTCTCTCATCTCTATCTCCCTCTCTCTCATCTCTCTGCTCTCTCCTCTCTCTCTTCCCTCTCTCTCCTCTCTTTATCTCTCTCTCCCTCTCTCTCTCTCCCTCTCTCTCTCTCCCTCTCCCTCTCTCTCCTCTCTCTATCCTCACTTTATCCTCACTCTCTCTCCTCTCTCTCTCCACTCTCCACTCTCTCCTCTCTCTCTCTTCCTTCTTTTTCCTCTCTCCTCTCTCTCCTCCTCTCTCTCCCTTTATCCTTTATCTCTCCTCTCTCTCTCCTACACTTTCGCCTCTCTTTATCTCTCTATCTCTCTCTCTCCTCCCTCTCTCTCCTCTCTCTTTCTCTTCCCTCTCTCCTCTCTCTCTCTCTCTTCCCTCTCTCCTCTCTCTCTCCTCCACTCTCTCCTCTCTCTCCTCTATCCTCTATCTCTCCTCCCTCTCTCCTCTCTCTCTCTCTCGGCATCATTCATGTGCTAAAATAATAAAAACAATTTTTGTTAAAAATTAAACTATTTGATGACTATTTTATTAAAGTAATTTTTGTTTAAAAAATTAAAATAATCAAAAAGGGTATTTTGGTCATTTACCAAAATTTCATTCCAATTCTGAAGCAACAATCTGTGAACCAAACAGAAAAATTCCAATTCATTTAACAGATTTCATTCCAATTCTGTCAACCAAACAGGTGGTCAAACCTGACAACATTCCATTCCAATTCCATCAAATCAAATTCCTTTGACAGATTTCATTACATTCAAAAACATTCTGAGAACCAAACGCCCCTTAGTGTTTATAATATTTTAAATATTTTTTGAGTAGTTGAGTTGAACATACATTTAGCAGATGGTGTCGGTGTTTCAAAGGGTCTGGTACACACTTTTCAAGCATGGGTAGCATCCACTTACTAGCAAGAAAATTTTGCTCCATCTTTATTTAACGAAACATTTTATATAGATTTATTTATGTATAGAAATATTAATATTTTAATATTAATTACTATTTATATTTTTTTAAATATTAGAAACTAATTCGTGTAATGCAGCGAGATATATCATGATTTTAATGTTTCCTTTTATTTTTTGTTTTTTATCGATTTAATGTACGATTTTGTATGATTTTGAGAGTGTGATAATGTTTTTTTTATAAATTTGTTTACTTTAGACTTAATAATATAATGTTTTTTATATAAAAAATTAAGTATTTTGTTAGAATTCAATGATTATCTTATATATTTTAAATTATTTATATTTAAATTGAGATGTTCATCCTGTTTTGATTATATTTATCAGTTAGTTATGAATTCAAACATATAGTTTTAGAAATTTGTAGTCATGCATCATGGTTTGTAATCTTGAATTTTAAGTAATGTGTATCAATAAACAGTACTTAATGCATAAAATCTTGTTTTTAAAAGTTTATTCGATAGTTTAATAATAATGTAATTTATTTTAGATTTAATAATACAATATTTTTTTAATAAAATAAACATTAAATATTCTGTTAGATTTTTTTGATTATATTTTAGATTTTTTATATTTAAAAATTGATTTTTATGTTTTATTTAGTTATGCAGGGAGTGATTTTAAAGGAGTTGAAGTGGGGAGTATTTTAGGAAGTTAAAGAGGTAGAGATAAAGATTGAAAGTTACTTAATAAATAACATTAAATTTAGTACATAAAATTTTAATGATTGTTTTTAGAAGATTTTAATTAATTAGTATTAAATAGCGGTACATTAAGATTTAATAATTGTTTTTAAGGGTTTTTTATATCACGCAATGCAACGAGATACATCACGATTTTAATGTTTTCTTTTTTTAATTGATTTACAATACCATTTTGGATGGTTTTGAGAGAGTGATAATGATTTTTTTTTTATAAATTTGTTTAATTTAAGCTTAATAATATAATATTTTTTATAGTATTTTGTTAGAATTCAATGATTATCTTATATATTTTAAATTATTTATATTTAAATTAAGATGTTTATTCTGTTTTTAAATAACGGTACATTAAGTTTTAACAATTGTTTTTAAGATTTTTTTTATAAATGTTTTATAATATAATTAGCATCATGCCCGTGCAATGCACCGGGTGAGTAAGGTGTAAAATTTTATCGTAAATGAAAAATTAAAAGCCCTCGAGCGTATAACTCCGTTGCTAAATGGGTTGACCGTTGAGAAACTTTGTTAACCATCCAAACAAAGAAATAGATATGTAGAAATGAAGGAAAGACAAACATATGAAGGAAACCAGTAACAAATACACACTCAAACACGTCAAACAAAAACGAAAAAGAAAACAAAACATGATACAAAAACACCTCAAAGAAATCAAGAAGGACGGTAATAACAAATACACACTCAAGCAAGTCAAACAAAAACGAAAAAGAAGACAAAACCTGATACAATTGTTTGAAAAAGGGCGCTACTCGATCGATCTTTTCGATTTCATCCTCATCTTCTCCATTCAAAATTCATGTTTAAATAAGGATATAAATAGGGGGGAGATGGTGTGTTTAGAGATAGAGATACATGAAAATGATGATAACAATGGTTTTGAATTTTGATTTGAACGGGTTGGAGGGATTTAGGGATAGGAAGGAAGTTGAACTGGTTTAGGGATAAGGTTGAACGTGTTTAAGGATATGCATTGATAGTGTGCTTTAGTAAGTGGTACCATAGACAATAGCAAGTTGTAAACTTGAAATTTAAGTAAATTAGTATAGATATTGGATGATTTTTAGAGAGTTTTTAATCAATGCTTTATAATATAGTATAAATATAAATATTAGATGGTTTTTAGAGAGTGATAATGTTTTTTTTTAATTTGTTTAATTTAGGCTTAATAATATAATATTTTTTGTATAAAAAAATAAGTAGTTTATTAAAATTCATTAATTATCTTATATATTTTAAATTTTTTATATTTAAATTGAGATGTTTATCCTGTTTTGATTATGTTTATCACAATTAAAATTTCATAATTTTAGGGTTTGGGGATTAGAGATAAGAATTTTGGGGGATAAGATTGAAATTTATTAATTAGGGTTAAAAACATTTAAAAGTAGTACATATTGCTTCATTAGTTGTTTTTTAAGAGATTTTAAATAGATTAACATTAAATAATAGTACATAATGCTTAATGGGTTGTTTTTAAGAGATTTTTATATCCCTTTTATAATATTAGAAGTGTACTCGCGCAATGCAGCTAGATACATCACGATTTTAATGTTTCATTTTATTTTCTGTTTTTTGTTGATTTACATTACGATTTTGGATGGTTGTGAGAGAGTGATAATGATTTTTTTATATAAATTTGATTAATTTAGACTTAATAATATAATGTAATTTATTTTGGTTTAATAATATAATTTTTTTTATAAAATATTCTGTAAGATTTTTTAATCAAATTTATATAAAAAAATCGTAAAAAAATAAATATGGCTGTTTATATCTAAAATATGCTGAGAGTTATTTTATGGTAGTTAAAATGGTTAGAAATAATTATTGAAAATTAATGAATAACATTAAATGTAGTACATATAACTTTTATGGCTGTTTTTTAAATAATTAACATTAAATAGCGGTACATTAAGCTTTAAGACTTGTTTTTAAAAGTTTTTTATGACATCTTTATAATATAGTATAGATTAATAATATAATGTAATTTATTTTGGTTTAATAATATAATTTTTTTTATAAAATATTTTGTAAGATTTTTTAATTATATTTTAAATTTTTTATATCTAAAATATGCTGAGAGTTATTTTAGGGGAGTTAAAGTGGGAAATGATTTTAGGGAAGTTAAAATGGTTAGAGATAATGATTGAAAATTAATGAATAACATTAAATGTAGTACATAAATCTTTTATGACTGTTTTTTAAATAATTAGCATTAAATAGCGGCACATTAAGCTTTAAGACTTGTTTTTAAGAGTTTTTTATGACATCTTTATAATATAGTATAGATATAGATATAAATAAAAACACTATATATAAATCTTTAACTAAAGATGTCGACACCACGATACGAATTGAAAAATACCAAAAAGTGGCAACACCACTAAATAAATAGTGTTGTTGGTGTCACTCTTTTTAACCTTTATTTTCATTAAACTTCATTTTTTGATTCAATATTTTTTAGATTTTGATCCATTTTATTATTGGCAATTAACTTTGGAAAGATGTTTTTGACTGCCTCTTCTTCATAACCAACAGATGTTTAACAAAAAAAAGTCAGTAGTCAAGATGAAGCTAACTTTAGTCGTTAAATGTGGGATATTTTTGTCAACCCTCAATTTTTTTATTAAAATCTTTAAAAAAAAAAAGTAACTTATCACATGCCATCACCTTCTTCGATCCCCTTATCTTGTAGCTATCGTCATCACCATGCCACACCACACATAATTCACACAGATATTAAAGTGAGCAACATAATAATTGGGATCTGAAGAAAGTTGTCATTTAATGAATTATATCTTATACCAATTATAAGGGGGTAAAACAAAAAATACAGAAATTAGGAAGCACAGTGTAGTTCTCTTAGGAATATTTTTGTCCAACTTGACGGTAAATTTGAATCTCACAAAATCAATCGAAAATCAAATTAATATTGTTAATAAATAAATAAAAATTAGAGGTGAATTTGGTACAGTACCAAAAAAAAAACAGTACGTGTATCAACCAATTATAATTGGTACGTAAAATTTAATATCATGTATCAACCAACTGATTGGTACCAAGTTTTTCCGGTTGGTACATGTTTTGTACCAACTTCATATATGAAAACTTGACATGTTGTTCAAATTTTGAGTGACATTTTGAGTTTTCAGGTAATGCACACGATGATTAAAGGTTTTAATTACAAGGAATAAAGCTTGCAATCATTCAAATGCTCAAACAAAATAATTAAAGTTACAAAGGTTAATATTCAATACATAAAAATTCAAAAAGTAATAAATAATTAAATAAGTCGGTATTATGGTACTACCCTGGTACACATCTTCCAATAATACGGACGACATACCAACCAATTGTAATTGGTACCGCTTAGGTTGATACCAATTGAAATGATACAGTTGATACACATGTTAATTGGTTTAATTTAATATAAAATTGTCACCCATAATAAAAACTATGGAAAGATATTCTATAAACTAAAATTAAAATTGTTGGAAAAGAATAAATGCTTTTTAAAGTAATATGTGATGTTAGCTCAAAGATTTTCCATTTACTTTATTCTATTCTTTCCTTTTTCTTTATAACATATATATCCAAAAATAGAATCCAATAAATTTGGAACACAATCATTATTTAATCAATAATTAAACTGATGTTTAAAAGGAGAGACTAAATACACACTTATAATTATATCATTACATTATTTCTTTTAAAAATACATAAATGAAAATCAGATTTATAGAAAAACTTAGGGTTAATAATGAAGAATAAACACATTATACTCCACAACAGCATTTCTTGTTTTAAAATCAATACTATGAGTCTTGGCTTGAGCATAGCCTCTAGCAAAACGGAAAAGCCCACTGCCACCAACAATTGGCATCTCTCTCACTGAAGTAAGTGCCGCATTCCGTCCCAATATGCTCAAGGTGCTCCCACTGTACTTGCCTTCTGTAAAACAATAGTTCAAAACCATCAAAAAACCAACCTCTTTCAAGTCTGCTGATGCGTATATCCCTTGAGCTCTTCCCACCACCTTAGACCCTGGTTCCGGTGTTAGTGTCAACGGGTCATCCATCATCATCAGAAGGTCGAAAAAGCTAGTGGAGGTGTTTGTGGTAGGAGAGGAAGCCACTTTGATGGCGGTAGGGTGGCGAGCAGTGACTATATCGTGAAAGTAGAAATGGAGGTGAGTTAGCTTCTCTTTCTTGAAATCAAGTGATTTTTTTGACAAGTTTCTTGAAAATGATTTGGATTGAATGGTTGTGAGGGTATGGAAGAAGAAAATGGTGATGATAAATTGTGTTTTAAGGTAGATTTTGGCCATGGTGATTGGTGGTGGATGAGGGTATGAAGTTTGGTGGATATATCATTGATATACACATATGTATATAGAGGCATAAAAGAGAATTCCACAAAAGAATTATAAGAGCATCTCCAACAGCTTCTCCAAAATACAGAAAATGAAGATTTTAGGCATTTTTATGCTCCAACAGATTCGTCAAATCTTTCTCCAAAATGGAGAAAGTAGGAGAGAGAGTGTAATTTTCTCCAAATATGGAGAACTCTCCAAAATCTCCAAAAATGATTACCATCAGAGAGAAATTGTTTTTTTTATTATATTCAACCAATAAGATTTCTTCAAATGAGATGGATATGAGAGATAAATAATATTTTATTAGATTTATACAATATTTTAATATTATAAGTAATGATTTCATCTCCAAAATGGAGAATCCGTTGGAGATGGATGTAAATTTTTATGTAGATTTTGACTTTTAATTCTCCATTTTGGAGATATTTTGAAGATGCTGTTGGAGATGCTCTAACAACGGCTACATTTTGAATCCGAATAATCTATTTTTTAGATACAATCATTGATGGGTAGTCCTTCCATTCTCCTTGGGGGTTGCTAAGCCTCCCCCCTATTAACCCCATACCCCCTCCTACCCCTATGCCTCCTCACATACAAGACAACATATGGACAAACCAAATTTTCAAAAGATTTTTAATTTATATTTACAGTTTATACCCATATAATTAGTTAATTAGTTTACTTTATACCTTTTACTTTTCTAATTTTCATTTTACACCATCACCATATTAATACATATAATCGTATATTAACTAAAATACGTTAAAAAATACGTTTTAATTTTAACAAGTTACACTATTACAATCGTCTCTTCGATACCTTCGAAATGAGCCCAATATTGAATATTTTTAGATTTAATTATTTTATTATATATTAAAAAATACGTTAAAGAAATCGATATATATATAGTGAATAATATCACATGTACTGCAAAAACGTAATTCATAATTTTCATCAAAACATATGTGATTTACAATTAATTAATTTTTTTAAAAATGTTTTCCTAATCATATACGATTTAAAATTTGAAAAATAATTATTCAAATTAAACATCGAAAAAAATAAATAATGAAAACAGAATCATATGTGATCTGTAGCAAATGTCGATTAATTGTGGATATCATATATGATTAATTGTGGAAATCAAAAATGTCGATTATTTTGGGATATCACATGTCGATTAATGAAAACATAATCATTCGATATATATATATATATATATATATATATATATATATATATATATGATTTGAAATAAAGTAAAGTTATTGATTTGAAATAAAGTAAAAATAATTTATATATATCGATCGTAATTTAAATAATCGTTCGAGATATATATATATATATATATATATATATATATATAATTTGAAATAAAGTAAAGTTATTGATTTTAAATAAAGTAAAAATAATTTATATATATACGATCGTTCGAATCAATTACTCCGCAGTTTCAAAGTTCAACTTATTTCTCTCCTTCATCTCTTTCTCTCTCTCTCTCTCTCTCTCTCTCTCTCTCTCTATATATATATATATATATATATATATATATATATATATACTGTATAATGAAAATTCTAAAACGGTTATTGTACAAACTATTGTACAATTACTTTTACCATCCTTAATCTTTTGTACAATAACATTTACTACCCTTATAATGTTACATTTACCACCATTACAATTACTTATTTAATTTATTTTATATCCCTTGCTTTTTCATTTTACATTTTACACCGTTATCATATTAACACAAATAATCGTATATGAACAAAAATGCAATGAAAAAATACGTTCCTTTTTTACAAATTATACCATTATAATCGTCTCGTCAATACCTTCAAAACGAGCCCAATATTGAATATATTTTTTAATTTTACTATACTATTAAATATCAGAATATATACGAATTATCTATACTAATAAAACGGTTATTGTACAATCTTTTGTACAATAACATTTACCACCCTTACAATGTTACATTTACCATTCTTACAATTACTTATTTAATTTACTTTATATCCTTACTTTTTCATTTTTCATTTTACACCATTATCATATTAACACAAATAAGCGTATATGAACAAAAATGCGATGAAAAATACGTTCATTTTTCTACAAATTATACCATTATAATCGTCTCGTCTGACCTTCAAAACGAGCCAAATATTGAATATTTTTTAATTTAATCGTACTATTAAATATCATGAATATCTACAAATTAATTTGTTTTCTATCCATACGTTTTATTTATTTTTCTACAATTAGCACATTAAAAATACATAATCGTAAAATACGTTTCATTCTTATTATAAATTATATCATTATAATTTTTTTCGTCAATAATTGTAATATAAATTAATTATTAAATATCTTTATAGGTTTAGGGTTTTATAAATTGTGATTCTTAGGTTATGATTGATTGTTGATGACATATTTATAAGAAAGTAGCATTAATAGTTCGTTTTTTACTTACATTCCGCTGCATTGTGCGGGTATATGCCTAGCTATATAATGAAAATTCTAAAACGGTTATACGGTTATTGTACAATCTTTTGTACAATAACATTTACCACCCTTAATCTTTTGTACAATAACATTTACTACCCTTACAATGTTACATTTACCACCATTACAATTACTTATTTAATTTACTTTATATCCCTTACTTTTTCATTTTCATTTTACACCGTTATCATATTAACACAAATAATCGTATATGAACAAAAATGCAATGAAAAAATACGTTCCTTTTTTTATAAATTATACCATTATAATCGTCTCGTCAATACCTTCAAAACGAGCCCAATATTGAATATTTTTTTAATTTAACCGTACTATTAAATATAAGAATTTATACTATATAATGAAAAAACTAAAACGGTTATTGTACAAACTTTTGTACAATTACATTTACCACCCTTACAATGTTACATTTATCACCCTTATAATTACTTATTTAATTTACTTTATATCCCTTATTTTTTTCATTTTTCATTTTACACCATTATCATATTAGCACAAATAATTATATATTAACAAAAATGCAATGAAAAAATACATTCATTTTTCTACAAATTATATCATTATAAGCGTCTCCTCAATATCTTCAAAACGAGTCCAATATTGAATATTTTTTAATTTAACCGTACTATTAAATATCATGAATATCTACGAAATAATTTGTTTTTCTGTCCATACGTTTTATTTTTTTTTCCACCGTTAGCACGTTAAAAATGCATAATCGTAAAATACGTTTCATTCTTATTATAAATAATATCATTATAATTTTTTTCGTCAATAATTGTAATATAAACTAATTATTGAATATCTTTATGGGTTTAGGTTTCATAAGTTGTGATTCTTAGGTCATGGTTGATTATTGATGAAATGTATATAAAAAAATAGCATTAATTGTTCGTTCTTTACTTACATTCCGCTGCATCGCGCGGGTATATGCCTAGTATATATATATATATATATATATCAAAGTTACAGATGACAAACATGGGAGAAGATATGACACCAACATCAGAATTTGTCACCAACCAGGTATAATATTATGATAACTAACATTTATGTTAATTTTAACTTACGGGTACAAGTGAAGGTTATAACAAAATATAATAATTTCAGGTGTTCGAATCTTCTTGAGATAGTTGGTGTAACATCAACAAACAAAACATTTTGCATAACATTTGTTTTCATGCATCAAGAAAAGGTATCAAATTTTATTTGGGCGTTAGAATGTCTAAAGTCCAAAATATACGATAACTTTTACCCGGAGGCCATAGTAACAGACAGGTAGTTGGCTTTGACTAATGCATGCAAAGTGGTATTTCCTGGTGCTAAAAACTTGCTTTGTAGATGACATATCTATCAGAATATTGTGAAACATTGTAAACCATTGATACATGAGTCTCAAACGTGGAATTATTTTCATCAAGTATGGCTGCAGTTACTTGAATCTCCAAATCAAGAATTGTACATGTACAATTTGGTACAACTCCAAGAAATGTTGCTCAATTATCCAGGTATTTTTTATATAGAAGTTTAACCATTATTACTAAAGATATTGACGTATATTTGTTATATTTTTCAGGTGTTTTAAATTACTTGGAACGTGTATGGTTGACTGTAACACCCCGATTTTCGAAGGGTAACATTTCGAGTTATTACAGAAACCGATATATCAAGGAAAAATAAGATATTTGATTTTAGACTTGAATCCTAGAGTTTATAGTCTTAATGGATGAAGGATTCAATTACGAGTCCAACGGTTCTTTCCGGAGCAAAAACGGAGCTATAACGAAGAAGTTACGGCCAAAACAGTTATCGAGAAGAAAACCGGACAAACAGTGTATTACGCGAGTTGTGTCGCGACTTAGGGCCAACCTCGCGACTTGAGAGAACACGGGCGACTTATGCCGCTACTTAAGGTCGCGGCATAACCCGCGACACTCACTGTCAGGTCTAAAACGCGATTTTCAGCTATCAAACCTCATTTTCCTCTCAACCAAACCCTAACACTCCCCCCTCTCTCTCCCAAACCGAACCCCAAACCCCAAAACCACCTTCATCTTCATTCCTCACCAAGCTCTTTGGGGTTCATCCAACCTTTGCATCATTGAAGATTTGGAAGCTTAAGGTTCGTTTTGGTGACTTACATGGGTTTTGATTGGTGGTTCGGAGTTGTGGTTAAGGTAACTTCTTATTCTCTTCATTTATGGAAATTAGGGTTTCAACATAAATTGAGATCTTCATGTATAATGGTTGGGGAATGATTTTAAATGATTAAATATGGATTTTAGGGTTGGACCCTTGTGGATCTAGGTTTTGGAAGCTTGATTTGAAGAGTTGGATTGGGTGTCTTCGGAAAACTTTGGTGGAATTTAGGCTTTTGGAGGCCCATGGTTGTGGATTAAAAACTAGGTTTAACTTAACCTATCAAGTTGAGTTCAAGTTGATTTGTGAAAACGTTGTACATGCCAAAATGTTTATTTTAAAGTGTTTATGTGTTTAAATGGAATTATCAAATGTTGGGTTATTGCTAGTCTATGATTATTTGAAGTATTTAACTTTACAAACTTCGTATAATACCCACATTTGGGATTTTTGGGCATTTTGATAAATGTGTCACAAATGAATGTGTTTTGAGGTCTTTTTGCATAAATAGACCTTTGATCAAAGAAATACGCTTTTAGATGTTTGTCGGGTTTTATGCATCATCATGAAATGGAGTGTTTTATAAAGTATTACTTGCACTTTTATGTGAGGTATTTGAAAGAGTGCTTATAGTCTCATTTTATTATTTTCATTCTTATCAGCAGTTAAATTTGGAAAATGCATATTTTGTGTCAGGAGGTATTTGGAAAATATAAGAGTATAAGTTCATTTGGAAAATGGGTGCCTCAACTAATATCGAGTCTTGAACTAATCTTACTTTTAGTCGTTGTGTTTGCATATCCGTTGGTCGAGTGCGTTTATCGTATTTTTATTTCATTTATCAATGGATCAATGGGTTGCTAAGTCTGCGGGTTGGTATTATTATTTGATTGGGGTTTTTGGACAATTGTCCAGTTTTGGTAGCTCGACTTCGAGCCTTGGTGGCGATATTGGATGAGGGACTCGACATAAGGGCCGTTCACGGTTGAACTTGAAATCCCGTGGGTGCACGTTTAAAGCCATTGAGCCTGACATCCCTTGCACTTGTATTTATTGTTCCGACGTTGGAACGACTAGTTTTCCACGTCGAGGCACGTTAGGTACCGGATTGAGGTATAAGTCCTTCGTGCTCAAGTATTAAGATATTGGATGAGGTATAAGTCTTTCATGTTGTAATTCAGTCACAAGACACATCGATCAAAGCAAGTTTTGAAATGAGTAAAAATATTAGGAAACATCGATTTCAAAACCTACATTTTCAAAATTTGTGGGGCTTTGTTTCATTTTATGCACTTGATATGATTTACAGTGAATATGAGCGGTCTTTCAAGACTAACGTATTTTCTGAAAATTGTGGTTGTAAACTGCGTACAAGTCATGGGTTGCCATGTGCGCATGAACAAACAATGTATACATGTCAAGGCATACCCATTCCACTTGATGCGATCGATGTATTTTGGAAAAAAACTTGATTTTTCGCCATGTGTGTCCGCACAAGATGACGATATTCAATGTGATGATGAGGTTCAGATGTTTAGAGAAAATTTCAATAAACAATCAGTTTCTGGTTGCAAAAGCTTGTTAAAAAAATTAAAGGATATAATAATGCCAGAAAAAAACGTTGTTTCATGAACCATCGGCTCATAGAACCACTCGTGGATGTCCTTCTCTAAAGAATCAAGCTCAAAAGAAAAAGATTATTGAAGACCCTCGTAGACGTAATTGTTCTAACGCGCCAACATTTATCAACTCCAAAGATTTTGGTCATCAAGAATCAACGAGGCATAGCTCCTACTTCCAACGACAACCCACCCCCACAAATCCATATCTTGATCAAATCCCGAGTTTATTTCATCCATACATCACACAAATACAATATGTATTGGGCGATGGAAATTGTGGATTTCGAGCCATATCTACTTGTTTGGGTCGTCATGAAGATGCATGAGATACTATCCGCACAGAGTTAATGGGTGAACTAAATGAGAATTATGCTTATTACTATGATATGATTGGCAACAACGAGTGCCAAAGAATTTACGTCGCGTTGAATTGGTTCAAGAAGGGCGAGTTTGCACCACCTATGCATTGGATCGCTATGCCTGAAATGGGAATTCTAACTGCTTCAAGGTTCAATGTCATACTACATGTTCTCAGTATGGAAGGCAGTGTGAGCGGGGAGTCTGCTTGGGCCCCGATACGAGAGGGGAGTCTGCTTGGGCCCCGATCGTGAATGCGCGCACGGTAATGGTAACTTGGGACACAACTGATCATTGTGTTACCCGTTGGGATGTTGTATAAAAATAAATAATTTACTTTGTTAAATTATTGCATTGCATTTAGTTGGTATTTGTTAATAATTATAAACCGTTGCAACTGTTGTCTTTGTGAATTATTAACATTTATCCGGAATTCACTAGACCTTACGGTCTAACCCTCGTTTTCAAATCTTAAAAACCCATTTTCAGGAAGAGGTGCGTGTAATGCTTCTGGGAAAGGAAAGGAGAAAGTTTAGAGTTGTTACTGGCCTAGCGTGAAGACTTAGTTCAACGCTTTTACCGTTTAATTTTAGTAACTCTCGGTTGTAGTCAATACTTCAGTTGTTTTAAATTCTTGTTTTTGGAGGATATAAACCTTTGGTATCAGATTTATGTTATGTTATGTTTTAGCTTGAAATCTTGGTTGTTACACAGTGCGACATACTTACCATTCAGGACACGACCGTCGTCATCATCCCAAGATAAGTCAATTGTAATAGTGCATGTTAATGGTAATCATTACATAAAGGTGGTATTAAACGGAGATTACCCAATGTCAACACTCATACACCATTGGACACGTCATTCACTTCCAGATGCAATGTCGTGGATTATCCCATACCAACGTAGATTAGATATGTATGAAGAACATATAGAGCGTACTCGTACTCGTGTCTATGTTGATTTAAATGAATAATCAAAGTTGGAATTTTTGGAATAAAAAAAATACGCAATATAGTTATTATGTTTATTATCTTTATGTTAAAAAAACTTACGTTCGATGTGATACGTTTTCTCTTTTTTCAAAAAAAAATCGATTAACCAAGGTACAATATATTACATATAATAATATAATTAAATAAAAAAATATTCAATATTTGGTTCATTTCGAAGGTATTGATGAGACGATTATAATGATGTAAATTGTTAAAATTAAAAATTATTTTTTTAACGTATTTTAGTTAATATACGTTTATATATGTTAATATAATAAAAATGTAAAATATAAAACATAAAAGCAAAAGGCATAGAGTAAATCAATAAAAAGAGTTCAGGGAACAAAATTGTAATTATTAATTAAAAAACAAAAATAATATCGATTATGAGGGGAGGGGGTGTGGTTTTTTTTGGGGTAGGGAAAGAATTTCCCTTTTAGAAAAGCAAAAGTGAATGGCTGTTTCCACTCATTATTGAGTATGGACAAAGGAAATGAGTATGACATATATAGGAGTGGCACCATGCTTTCCACCCTATGTATCAAATAGATGGCGAATAATATACATTATTTAGGGATAATTTCAAACGTGAAGTTAAATATTTTATGAGAAATTGAGAAGTGTTATATCATATATGATTAAACACATGTGACATTGGTAATACTTATACGTTTAATTATATACGATTAAACATACACACATGTCGTGTAATCATATTTGATATCACACTTCTCGTTTTCTCACAAAATGTTTAATTTCTCGCATGATCTTTCCTTATAATATCTATCTATATAGACATATTATATGTATATATATATAGAGAGAGAGAGAGGGGGGGGGGGGGAGATAAAAGAACAAGAAAATGGCCAAATCTCATGTGATTTTACATGCGATTTTGGAACATCGTCAATGCAAGGGTGAGGGGTCAAACTCGCTCGCGACCTCATGTCACGACCAAAGTCGTGTCAATGAAATGTGATTTTTACACGTGATTTTAATGTAAAATCACATGTGATTAAGTTGTTTAATGTTCTCGTATGAACCTCGATTCTCTCCCTATTATATATATATATATATATATATATATATATATATATATATATATATATATTATATATATACTAGGCATATACCCGCGCGATGCAGCGGAATGTAAGTAAATAACGAACAATTAATGTTACTTCTTTATAGACATGTCATCAACAATCCAACCATGACCTATGAATCACAATTTATAAAACCCTAAACCCATAAATATATTCAATAATTAGTTTATATTACAATTATTGACAAAAAAAATTATAATGATATAATTTATAATAAAAATGAAACGTATTTTACGATTATGTATTTTTAATGTGTTAACGGTGGAAAAAAATAAAACGTATGGATAGAAAACAAATTAGGTCGTAGATATTCATGATATTTAATAGTACGGTTAAATTAAAAAATATTCAATATTGGACTCGTTTTGAAGATATTGAAGAGACGATTATAATAGTATAATTTGTAGAAAAAGAAACGTATTTTTTCATTGTATTTTTGTTCATATACGATTATTTGTGTGAATATTATAATGGTGTAAAATGAAAAAATAAGAGATATAAAATGAATTAAATAAGTAATTGTAAGGGTGACAAATGTAACATTACAAGGGTGATAAGTGTTATTGTATAAAATCTTAGGGTAATAAGTGTTATTATATAAAAGCTTAGGGTGATAAGTGTTATTGTACAAAAGTTTGTACAATAACTGTATTAGTTTTTTATATAGTAGTAGAGATTTAATTCGTAGATATTCATGATATTTACTAGTACGGTTAAATTTAAAAATATTCAATATTCGGCTCGTTTTGAAGGTATTGACGAGACGATTATAATGGTATAATTTGTAAAAAAAAACGTATTTTTTCATTGAATTTTTGTTCATATACGATTATTTGTGTTAATATGATAATGGTGTAAAATGAAAAATGAAAAAATAAGAGATATAAAATGAATTAAATAAGTAATTGTAAGGGTGACAAATGTAACATTATAAGGGTGATAAGTGTTATTGTATAAAAGCTTAGGGTAATAAGTGTTATTGTATAAAAGCTTAGGTGATAAGTGTTATTGTACAAAAGTTTTGTACAATAACCGTATTAGTTTTTTTATATAGTAGTAGAGATTTAATTCGTAAAAGTTCATGATATTTAATAATACGGTTAAATTTAAAAATATTCAATATTGGGCTCGTTTTGAAGGTATTGACGAGACGATTATAATGATATAATTTGTAAAAAAAGAAACGTATTTTTTCATTGCATTTTTGTTTATATACGATTATTTGTGTTAAAATAATAAGAGTGTAAAATGAAAAATAAAAAAACAAGGGATAGAAAGTAAATTAAATAATCAATTATAAGGGTGATAAATGTAAAATTTAATTCCAAAAACCGTTTTCCAATAACTATTTTTTTCAATAACGCGTTTAAGAATTTTAATATATAGTATAGATATATAGATAGGAGCTAAATCAAATGAAAACCACAAATATGTTACAAACCTGTGAGAACCGATATAAAAATCTTTTTTTACATGATATATTTTCACCAAATGCTTGGATTTAAAATATTGTTTCACATATATTTGTTTCATAATATGATAATTTCACATGTATTTGTTTCACCACATGAATATTTTTTACCTGTATTTTTCATTTCACTAGGTGAATAAAAAATCAAATTTCACGTGCAATCATTTTACAAGGTGAACAAAAATATAGGTGAAACAATATCTTAAATCATAGGTTTTGATGAAAAAAAATCATGTAAAAAAATATTTTTATATCGGTTCTCAAAGGTTTGTAACATATTTTTGGTTTTCATTTTATTATCGACCTATATATATATATATATATATATATATATATATATATATATATATATATATATATATATATAAATATATATAAGGACGGTTTCAAATACAAACAGTGTAATTCTTATAAATAATGCATACAAAACTTAATCAATGTTTTGAAGCAGTCGAGATATGTGTGGACAATTATCATGATCCATTAATTACGATTGAGATATATATAGAAGATGATAAGGTTATTCGTTATGCAAATGGACTACGCAAATGTGGATTTTTAAGCAAACTTGTGTAAATATATATTTTTTAATCTGAAAATCAAGTTTATGCAAATGGATAAAGCATTTACGTAAACCCTCACTAAAATGAAATTTTGATTGAAAAAGTAATTAAACAATAAATTTAAATGAAAAGTGGCTATTTCGGTCAATACATTTAGAACATCTCCAACAACTTTTCTAAAATTTCTCCAAAATAAAGAATCAAAAGTCAAAATCTCCAAAAAAAGTTTACATTCATCTCCAACAGTTTTCCGTTTTGAAAATACATCATTGATTATAATATTAAAATATTATATATATTTAATAAAATATTATTTTTATCACCTAAACATTTCAATTCAAAGTTTCTCATTGGAGGGATTTAATAAAAAATAGTTTCTCTCTCTTAGTAATCATTTTTGGGGTTATTTCCATATCTGGAAAAAAACTCATTATCTCTCTTACTTTCTCCATTTTGGAAAAGTTGTTGGAGCAAAATTATAACTCAAAATCTCCATTTTCTCTATTTTGAAGAAACCATTGGAGATGCTCTTGAAAAAAATGTATCCACGTGATTGAAAAATGTTATTTAACAAATTATTAATAATAAAAGAAGTACATTTGACATTTATAAAAGGGTAATTGTTATAGTCATTTTTCATTACTTCATACCTAAAATAGTCATTTTCTCTTCTAAATTACACAAATAACCATTAACCTCATAAAACCCCTCTCATTCATGAGAAAATTCATAATTTACACTTTTGTATGTGCCTCGTGAAACATGATCCCTTACATTTATAAATTTTACACCATTATCTATATTTGCCTATTATATATATTTTTAAATTACATTTACGATAATTATTGATGTTAATCTATGATTATGTATTTTTTAGTTAATCCATGATTATGCATTCCAACTTTCATTCACAAAATCTTGATAAATCATTCTTAAAAATATTTTAGTTAATCCATGATTATGTATTGTTAATATGATAAGGATGAAAAATGAAAACATAAGGAATATAAAACAAAAATATTTGTATACCTATGATATTTAACAATATGATTAAATCTAAAAATATTTAATATTTGACTTATTTCAAAGATATTGACGAGACGATTACAATCGTATAATTTGTAAAGAAAGAAATGTATTTTTAATATATTTTACTTATATACGATTATTTATTTTAATATGTTAAGGGTATAAATTGAAAAATGAAAAAGTAAGGAATTAAAAGTAAATTTAATATTTAATTACAAGGGTATTAAGTGCAACTTATTAATTAAAATGAAAAAAAAATAAAAATAAGGGATTGTGAATGAGAGGAGTTTCACTTCTATAAAAAAAAAATCATGAATGAGATCATGGAATAGAGGGATTTCACAATGTTAATGGCTATTGGTGTAATTTAGAAGAGAAAATTGCTATTTTGTGTAAAAAGTCATAAAAAAAATGACTATAATAATTAATTTTCATTTATAAAAGTATTCCTTGCCACTTGCCACGATTTGTTCTTATGTTTTTTTTTTATAAAAGGCAATAAATTATAAGAACATGCACATCATCTTGAATTTGTTTAATATACAAAATTTATTATAATACTTTAAAATAACACTTTTTTTTTCCGAATAACATATTGTTAGGGTTAGGTTATGTTACAATTATTGTCCTAATGTGACGATCGTGTCGAATAAAATAATGTTTTAAAAATGCAAAAACGAAGTCATGTTTTGGGAGCATAACGTGTTTACAACATCCCCATTTAAGAAATCTAGTAACTCGTTATGTCTCTATAATCAAATGATGCTGCTTCTCTTTCAAGATAATCTAAAAAATAATGCATAGTTGCATACATAAAAAAAGTTGGACCTTTGAGTTCATCGATCCGTCGATAAGGGAAATAAGCATGAGATAAGTTTACAAATTATATTTATGTTATCGTTATTGAAGATAGTTTCAAATATCAAAAGGAACATTTTCATTAAGTTTTATATAAACTAAATTATAAAGTTTAGAACAGATCGATATATAATAAAACATTTCTACCCGTTAAAAGGGAATTAAGCATGGTGATGCCGTTGTTGAGAACATTTCTACCTGTTAAAAAGAGTTTTTTGATTTAAATTATTTATTTATCTATTAATAAATAATTCAAAATAATACTAAAAATCAGTTTTACTGAATAAGTTTCTACCATTTTCGTATTTAAATTGGATTTTCTCGCATTGAATAACTCATTGGCAGATTACTAATATAATTTGAAAATTCTATGAACCTTTTATATATATATATATATATATATATATATATATATATATATGAATATTATAAGTGGGTTTAATCATTTGAAAACTTTAAAATTTATGAGATTCATCTTAAGTCACTAATTTAAAATAATTAATGTAATCAATTAATGAGATAATTAAAGATATAATTATTGTTATTTTAGTAAATTCCATACATATCTCTTTCTTTCTCTGTCTCTCTCTCTAATCTCTCCGAAAACTACATACATACACAATTAAATATTTAAATGTATGTGTACACAAGGTGAATACAATGTAAACAATCTTAAGGATTTTTTTACTAGGGTTTTCACAAGTGGTTGGCTTTGATTTAGTTTTATTGATTTAGTTGATGTTCACAAGTTATAACAAATCTCATAGATTTATAGTGTGTTCACAAGGGTTGAGTTT
This sequence comes from Arctium lappa, assembly GCA_023525745.1. NCBI lineage: Eukaryota > Viridiplantae > Streptophyta > Magnoliopsida > Asterales > Asteraceae > Arctium > Arctium lappa. The sequence continues at coordinate 8,940,576 of CM042056.1, read as the reverse complement.
CGGTGAGAAGTTGAGTTAACGTGAGAAGTGGTTATCAACTGTCGGAGGCACATTAGGATGAGATGCACCAGATTAATCCTCGTATCTAGCACAATTCATGGATGACTTGAGATTAAAAGTATTCAACGGTTCATATTCACTTCTCACACGCGCTTATCACGTTAACTCAACTTCTCACACGATTCTTCGCCGTGTTCGCAATACATTTAAGAACTATAATAATATTTATAAGAAAGTGTTTACATTACATACACATTCAATTATGTGTATATACGTGTATGTTGTAAGGAGAGGAGAGAGGAGAAAATATGAGAGAAAAGAGAGGAGAGAGGGAGGTTTTTAATTTAAATTAGATTTCATTATTCAACTAATTATTTGCTGTCTTAATTGGTCACACGGAATTTATAAATTAAAAAGTTCCCAAAAGAAGACCCCATTACAAATGTTACAACCATATTAGAATCATTTTGTTTGACGTATTGTGTTTTTTATTCTAAACAAACAAGGGAAAACAAACCGTTTCAATAATAAAAAGAAGAACACAACTAAACAAACAAAAAAATAAAAGCTTGTGGAACCTTTTGTTACCGTTAGCCTCCACTACATAAATCAATAATGGGTGACATAAACATTGTACTCAACAACGGCATCACCATTGCTTATATTTAAAAAATAAGTCTTTGCAAGTGCATAACCACGAGCAAATCGAAAAAGCCCTGTCCCTCCAACGATCGACATCTCTCTCACCGACGACATCACTTGATTCCTTCCTAAAATACTCAAAGTGCTTCCATTATATTTCCCTTCAACAAAAACGTAATTCAAGACCATCGTCAATCCAAATTCATCTAAGTCAGCAGATGCATACAACCCTTGTGCTCTTCCCACGATTTTGGAGGTACGTTCAGGACCCACTGTCAATGGGTCATCGATCATAACCAAAGCCCCAAACAAAGAGTGGGAGGTATTGGTGATGGTGGCCTCAGCCACCCGAACGGCAGTAGGGTGGTCACCGCCAACTATGTCATGGAAGTAGAAATGGAGGTGACTTATTTTCTCTTTCTTGAAAGGAAACGATTTTGGTGACAAGTTCCTTGAAAATTTGTGGGATTCGCCTTCGATGAGAAGTGAGAATAGAAGAACTAGAAGAATGATGTGATTTTGTTTGAGGAGAGTTTGGGCCATGGTTATGGTGAGAGATAATAGAGAATTGGGTGATAGTTTTCCTTTTATAAGTCAAAGTAAACTACATTTTGTCTTGTAATTTGTTGAAAATTGTTATTTTTGTCTTTGTGTTCTTGAAATTACGTTTCCATCCCCATCATTCATAATTCATTGTTGTTTTTGGTCCATGTGGTTTGCAATTTATTGTTACTTTCATCCCTCATAGTTGAAGGTAAACTACTGACAACGATGCCCTTAAGGACGAAAACATCAATGAATTGAAATTTATAAGGTAAAAACTGTAATTCTAAAAGTAAAAGAACAAAAATAATATTTTTTAACAAACCACATGGAAAAAAACGTAGTTTATAAGTTATAAAGACGAAAAATACGTGTTAGGTGTTTGGAAATTACCTAAGTAGCTTTATATTATATATATATTTTTTGGAAAGGGTGTCATGGGCCTTTGGCTCAGACTAATCCCTTGTCAATGAAACTGACTGCTAAAGTATGCAACCCTGAGGTTATACACAGTGGCAACAAAGTTGCGAATGCAGGGAATCAAACCCGGGTTGAACACTATCAACTCCCTAGGTGATTACCACTATACCACAAGCCTTGTGGTTGTAGCTTTATATTATATCATGGTGGTGTTTCCTCATAAAACACAAAAAGTCAACAACAAAATGTGAAGTGTTTTGGAATAGGAAGTTGGAGTTTCCAATTCCATGCCCAAATAATGAGGGTCTAATATTTATTTTTCATTCTCTTAAAAAATATGTATTTTTTTAAATATATAATACATGGTAAGTCAAAAGATAGTATGAAAAGAAGAGTTAAGGTGCGAAGGTAAGAACGGATCTGGACCATTGATCACTTTTAATCTTAAACTCACTCATGATTCGTGCTTGATGCAGGGATTGATCTAGTGCGTCTTGGTGCATCTCATCCTACGTGCATCCAATGGTGAGCTCCTTACTTACTTTTCTCACCATAATATTCATTTTCACCGAAACCCAACCATATATGGTAAATACTTATACATATTTTTAATGTGGTTAAACACTTGATTTTTTGAAAGTTGAGGTTTCTCAGTTTTACAGATATCATTGGGCCAATGAACATTTGGTTAAAAAAGTGTATTCCTGATAGTAGGTTGAAGAATTTTTGCAACGAAAATAGAAATTTAATTAACATAATATAAATATAATATAAAAAAATTCTAGAAATGAGAAATAATTTACATTCTACTATTGTTTATACGATTTTTCATTTTCTGAAAGCGATCAATCACATATTTCTTCGTAACATTTGTAAATCCTTCTTTTTCAATGACACAAATTGTACAAATATTCAAAAAAATCATCAATCCGATTGCATAAATCCGATTTTAGAAGTTTAATTGCAGAAAAACATTTCTCAACTGTTGTAATCGCAACTGACAAAACCAATGTTAAAATCAAAAACTTATAGACAAAAGAAAATATGAAATGTTTATTCGTTTCCACCATCACTCTAAAAAGGTCAGATTTATATTTAATTAGCATTCGGTTGTGAAATTAAAATAAATAACCAAGTTTTTGGCATTGCTTAATTGAAGAGGGGTGATTAGTGAAACAAGTCATGTTGTGGGGATGAAATGATTAAAAGCAATGATGTGTAGGGGGTGTTGATGTCAATTGGGAGAAAAAGCGGATCTGTGCCACTAAAAAAAGGTAGGTTGGAAACTTGGAAGCCTCCTCCTTTGTACGTTTCCATTTGACCGCCAGCTTTTTTAATATTGGAAAGGGAAATTGGCCGAAATGGACCAATCACCGAAAGGGATTGGGCTCCTAACACCTCCTCTCCGAGCTTTACCAAAATGTCCAACTTGACGCACCAGGAGCCCTTGGACGCACAAGGCGCCCTAGGGCGCACGGTGCGCCTACGCATTGTGCGTCCGCGCACCGTGCGCCCTAGGGCGCCTTGTGCGTCCAAGGGCACGTGTAATCGTCCCTAATTAGGGTTTCTTATTATTAGATTTTTGTTGGTTTGCTAGTTTTTCACGTTTTTAAGCTGCTTTTTCAAGTTGATGTGTACTGTATTTTTCAAAAAGTTGTGATATCAAATCAACTTTAGCAGATGAGTTATTTCCCTAAAGTTAAAGGCCAAAAAGCATCAATTTCTAAAGTTAAGGGACCAAAAGTGTCAATTTCTAAATTCAGGGACCAAAAGTGTCAATTTCTAAAGTTAAGGGACCAAATGCGTCAATTTCTAAATTAAGGGACCTACAGTGTCAGTTTTTAAAGTTAAGGGACCTAAATCTACATATTTTTGTAAATCGTGTTTTTAGGATTTTTTTTTTATATAAAATGTCTTATTAACTATTTTATATAACGTTATAGAAAAAAAAGTTTTATTAATATGAATGTCTTTTAAAAAGATGGGTTTATAGTACATTTTATTTATAAAATTATTAAATACTTGTTACAAATATAAAAGTACAAGTGTCTAATAAATTTATTACAACACTAATCATCTCTCCAATATACAACAAATTATCAACAAAAAATATACAACAAACACTTATCATCTCTCCAATATACAACAAACATTTATCAACAAATATTATACAACAAACATTTATCATCTCTCCAATATACAATAAATTATCAACAAAAAATATACAACAAACATTTATCATATCTCCAATATACAACAAACACTTATCAACAAAAAATATACAACAAACACTTATCATCTCTCCAATATACAACAAACACTTATCAACAAATATTATACAACAAACACTTATCATCTAACCAATATACAACAAACACGTATCAACAAAAAATATACAACAAAAAAAAACAAAAAACCGATTCATAAATAGTATAAGAGTTAGAGGAGAAGTCGTACCTCAGCCATTTGTGGTCCAAATCGATTAAACAAAGGAGAAATGGTGGTGGTGGGGCTGGAAAACGACACCGGCAGAAATGGTGGTTTGTTCTTCAATTATTTTATGGTGGTGGGGATGATAAGTGTCGGCTGCAGTATTATAAATAAAAGAGCCCTTGGACGCACAAGGCGCCCTAGGGCGCACGGTGCGCGGACGCACAATGCGTAGGCGCACCGTGCGCCCTAGGGCGCCTTGTGCGTCCAAGGGCTCCTGGTGCGTCAAGTTGGACATTTTGGTAAAGCCCGGAGAGGAGGTGCTAGGAGCCCAATCCCATTCGGTAATTGGTCCATTTCGGCCAATTTCCCTATTGGAAAACCGTAAAAAGGAAAAAAGATTCTCGTTTTAAATGATTAAGAGATTCTTTGATGATTTAGGGGTTGTTTGTTTTTTGAAAAAAAAATCTTAATGCCTCTTAAGTCTGAATCGTTCAGACCTTTTTACACATCACCTCTTATTAATCATAACTAAAATAAGACTTCAAACTTTAGACCTCTTAAAAAACAAACGGCAACTTAGTGTAAAATAATTAAGTGGTCTGAATGATTAAGAGGTTTTTATGATATAGTGTAAAATGAAATATGGTTGTTTGCTAATTGTTCATAATGAAATCATGGCTCTTAATTGTTAAGTGAGGGTCATAATACAAAATCATTAAGAGGATTTTGGAACCATTAAGAGACAACCATTTTTTTTGTCAAACAAGATTTACCTCTTAGCAATTCAGATGTTGCCTCTTAATGAAACCATTAAGAAGTAAACAAACAACCCCTAAGTTTAGAGTGCATAAAATAACTGAGGAACCTAGCCAATCTTACCTAACCCAAAGCAACTTAATACTAGGCATTGTTTGGCAAAAATAAGCTAGCTTATAAGCTAACTTATTTTCTGAGTATATGTTTGGATGACCATAAGTTAGCTTATAATAACTTTTTGATAAGCTATTTGGAGTAGCTTATGAGGAGCTTTTTGTAAATATTTCAATTATGCCCCTCATTAATATTCATTATTATATATTAACTTTTAATTATAAATAAATAATTAATGTCCTTTTTGGTAATTTAAATGATTATAAGCTAGTTTTTGCTAAACGTGACTCTTTCATCAACTAACTTATCAGTCACCAGCTAGCTTATCAGCTATCGGCTAGCTTATCAGCTAGTTTGCCAAACATAGCCTTAGGCATCGTTTGACAAAAATAAGCTAGCTTATTTTCTAGATACATGTTTGGATGAATATAAGTTAGCTTTTTGAACTATTTGGAGTAACTTATGAGGAGTTTTTTGTGATTATTTCTATTATGCCCTTTTTAATATTGATTATTATCTATTAAATATTAATTAAAAATAATTATTAATTATTAAATTTTAATTTTAATTTTAATTAATTTTAATTAATTATTAATTATTAAAATTTACTTATTATTAATTAATATTCACTTAATATTGTAAATTAAATTTTAATTATACATTGATATTTATTTATAATTATTGATTATTATATCATTCTTTTACTATTAATCAATATATTTTAATTATCAATTATTATTATTTTTAATTATTATTTGATTATTTTTTTCATATTATATGTAGCGGTTATTTAGCATATTATATTATTTAATACCTTGTTTGTATTAACTAAAATATTATATTACTATAAATTTGTTTTAATTATATTATTAAATATTGTAATTGATTATTTTTTTCAGGTGTCCTTTTTGGTAATTTTAAATTCTCATAAGTTAGTTTTTGGCAATCGTAACTTTTTCATTAGTTAGCTTATCAGTTACCAACTACCTTATCAGCTATCAGCTAGCTTATCAGCTAGTTTGCCAAACATAGCCTCAATTGAGTAGTAAAATTTACAAACCATAGATATTGGTGTGTTCATCCAAACCGCTCACATTGCACCACACCACACCGCACTGCACCGCAAAGCGCGGTTTAGAATTTTGCGGTGTGGTTTGCGATTTGCATTTTTACCAAACCGCACCATGCAGTGCGGTTTGCGGTTTTAAGTTGTCAAACCAAGGTTCAAACCGTACCGCATATTTTGTATTTTTTAATTTTATATATTAACATATATATAATAATTTAGTATTTATGTAATATTTTTGGACTTCGTGTTTTGGCCGAAAGTCCCATCTTGAATAAACAATAAGCCAATTGGGATTCGGGAACTTAAGTATCGAGATGAGAGAAAAAGTTGGACACATCACAATTCACGCGTTTAATTTATTTTGAAGCTTATTTTTTTTTTTTCACTTCTTAGACTATTTTTAATCATGCAATATGTATTTGGGTATTGAATGTATGGAAACTATTTATTCTTTTGGACTACGGTCACTTTATCGTTGATTTTATAATGTATTTTTAAACTTATAATTTTTGGTATGGTGCCATAGAGTGCGATAGGAATAAACTGCACCGCATACACCACAGTTTGCGGTTTAGCACCAAACCGCACCGCGAACACACCTAAGTATTGGATTGGAATTGGGGGTAGAGCCATGTAAACCTAACCCAATCCGATGAACCAAATGTTTTTATATACCATTGATTTAATATGATTGTTAAGTCATTGATTAATATATGTACATTATGTAACAACTCAAACTTCTAATCAATAAAGCATAATCAACGCAACAAAATTCATGACCATAATGGTCCAAGATAACAATAAAATATTAGGGTTTGCGAAGAGCAACCTATTACACAATTGAGATATTAAAGAAGATGAACTAAAGTGACGGTCTTCTATCCACTCCCGCTACGCCTTCGCTATACCTTTATCGGTCCCCCCTAGCTCACGCCTGCCTGAAAAGGTTTTTAAATTTTGAAAGAGCGAGAGTTAGACCAACGGTCTAGTGAGTCCCCTCTTACAACATTTTTTTTATCTCAATAAACATTCAAGGATTTATCATAAAATAAACCATTTTCAGTTTCAAGGAAAATCTTTAACTTTCAGCAAACTTCTCAGCTCACACTACCGCCACCCTAAGGTGACAGCGTGTCTGTGACTCACACTGCCTTTGTTGGGACACACCCCCAACGGCATAAACGGAACACCCCCCCCCCGGTATGAGCACAAGCATGCCACACCCCCCGACTTTGAGCCACACACTTAGAACCATGTATGCATACATTTTAACTTTGACAACAATAATAAAAACATCTTTAACAGTTAAATAAAGCTCACGAGTAAATATTAAAGCAATATTATTTCGAAGCTTGCATATAAATTCACATACGTGAAACATAACTTAATCGTCATAATAGACTTTAGTTCAGAAAAACTCACCTGATGTCCCTTGCTTAGCTCTCTGCGCCTACTTGAACAAAACCTATAAGAAAACCATTGACCGGTAAACTTTCGATACTTTCTAAATCGCAACGATAACCGACCCTTAACCCCTTAGGAACTTAAACGGTTGAAGCTTAATTAAAACCAAGCTTACTCCATAACCAAAGTATTTCACATGAATTTCGGTCCACTAAATAAACATCGACCCAACACTTGCTAACAGATCTAACTAGAGCAAACCGGGCCAAATACTAATGCCGAAGCCAACAAGGGAGAGGAACATGGGCCGCGACCCATGCCTCGACCGGACCCCCCTCATGACCGGACTCCCTCTCGACCGGGTCAACATCGATCGGTCTCTCTCCTCGCCCCGGTCCCCCACCTCCTGGGTCGATCGGTTCCTCTCACTACCACCCCGGTCCCCCACCTCACGGGTTCGACCTCCAAAATCACGCCCGAGGTGACCAACCCCGGGGTCGTTTAACTCCTTCGCCTGGGGGCAAAAAAGGGGTCTGTACGCACCAATCACTCGAACAAAACCCCAAATTAATCGATCAATACCAAATCAACTTAGGAGCCGATTGCAAGGATTAATATAGGGTCTTATGCCATCCATACCAAGATTAAAGAAGAACAGATGAAATTCCCAAACAACCTAAACTCAGTCCCAACCAAAAGACCTAAAACAAAGCTACATACGTTTAAAAGAACGCAGGTAACCATGGATTCAGATTCATACCTTGGAAGAAGTGAAAATCCCCAAAACTTCAAAATATTCTCTCTATCAAACGAACCCAACCTGATTTCCTCTCCACAGATCCAACCGCCAACAAGAGAAATGAGGCAATCCCTAGGTTAAATCCTTATAATTTCCAATTTACACTTAGCCCCTCCAACTTTGGATTTAGACCACTTCTCACCCCCAACTCTATATTTATCAAGTTTAAACTTGGTTATTACACATTAGACATTAGACCAACATGTAATTAGTTATATTCAAAATTAATCACAATTTCAACTGTAATGCTACAATCTTATTTGTATGAACCTTCAACTTTCTTCTTTGAGTTTGTTAGCCTCAATTGTATGTTCTCATTTTACTTTTAGTTCGTCTTACACACAATCGCTTAACTATATTGTAAAATTAGGACGTTGATTTAAGCGTTTCTCACTCTCCCATAATCGCTTTAGTGAATCGGCAATTCCCCTTCGTTGTTTTCATTGAATCAGTGCTCGAGTCTTCGTCTACAGTTGGTCGTTCCCCCTTCTCGTTCTTCATCTGTGTATTGATGCATCATTGAAATAATCTTATCTTTTATTTTGTAAGTATCTTCTTCGTTCTACCATTTGGAGCACCTAGGGTTCTTGTTATTTAAACTATATTAATAATACAATTAATGTTGAAATATCTAAAATTAAGAAGTTGCAGAAGTTGGATGCATTTTTATTATTATTTAAGATTTCCATCTTTTTTCTCCATTTTGGTGAAATTAAGTATAAACTGTTGGAGATGCTCTAAAAACGAATTCGTTAACATACAGTAGCAATACGCTAAATTTCTCCCAAAAACCCTAAAATACTCTCCCTTTACATAAATAAATGTACATATCCATTTCTTTAAGAATCCCACTAAATACTTTATTTGGACCAAAAAAAATGATTAATAGTAACCCCAATCGACCCCACATAAAACCCGCCTCCAAGAACACCAACATGAGGGAACATTTTTTTGGCCCAACCGTTAAATACTCTATTAGAACGCTTAAGAAAAATAAGTATTTTAAAAGACTCTTTTTGTTACAGTTTGATCCTTTTCAAAACTTGTTAATCCTGAAATTAATTAAGGACCATTTTAGGCTTGAAGGATTGGCTTCGACTCGTGTTACTTCCATAGAGGACTCGTTCTTCTGGATTTGGTCCTCGAACGACTTCAATTCTCTTTCTCCACAGGGCCCAAAAGGACTAGGTCTAACATGTCTGTGTCTAATTATATATTGACGATGATGTTTCCTCTTAAAAAAATATAAAAGGTTGTGTTTGAAAATTTACCGACAATAATCTTTCCTTAAAAAATATTTATTTGTTATTTTGTTATAATGTAATCAACAATACTTTGCAAATAAAAGGAAAAAAAAACATATGTTTAACTTTACACGTTATATTGTTATGACAAAAACAGTAATATTAAAATTTTATTATTTTTATTCTCGATCTATTTGGACGATGTTGTCTGCTGCAATAATCATACTTATATAATAAAAAATAGAAGCGTACTCGCTTAATACAGCGAGATACATCACGATTTTAATGTTTCATTTTATTTTTTTGTCCATTTACACTACGATTTTGGATGGTTTTGAGAAAGTGATAATGTTTTTTTTTTATAAATATGTTTAATTTAGGCTTAATAGTATAATGTTTTTTTATATAAAAAAATTAAGTATTTTGTTAAAATTCAACAACCGCCAAATCTCTCATTGGTGCGAACACCGCATTCCGCCCCAATATGCTCAAAATGCTCCCATTATATTTTCCTTCTGTAAAACAATAATTCAATTCCATCAAAAAACTGAGGTCCTTTTAGTCTGCCGATGCATATATCCCTTGAGCTCTTCCCACCACCTTAGATCCTGGTTTCGGCCCCTCTGTCAACGGATCATCCATCGTTACAAGGCCAAATTGGTTGATTGTGGCATTTGTCGTGGCGACAGCGGCCACTCTGACGGCGGTAGGGTGGCGGCTAGTGACTATGTCATGGAAGTAGAAATGGAGGTGTGTCAGTTTCTCTTTCTTGAAACCAAGTGATTTTTTCGACAAATTTGTTGAAAAAGGTTGCGATTGAAAGGCTGTGACGATATGGAAGAGGAAAACTGTGGTGAGAAATTGGGTTTTAAGGGCAGTTTTAGGCATGGTCTCGTATAAAGAATAATTAAGAAAGTTGCATACACGAATTGTTAAATCGAACCTAGTTGAATTTGATTGGTCGGTTCAATATGGTGTGTCGTTACGAGCAATATATGGTGAAAAAAGTTCCATATTCATTATATATATACCATTTTATTTGTAGCACTTAGAAGTACCGTTAATGTATTGTTGAAAGATGTCTATTGTTGCTACTAAGCAATGTCCAAAATCGCGTGAGGCGTGGCGTAGCGTGGTGGCGAGGTCAAGCCTCAAACGTTACATGCAACGACGAGGACACGACGATTTTGAAGACGTGACATAAGGCGACAAATTTATATGTCATATATAGAATTATACATATATGTTTTCTATATATTATCTTATCAGATAATGATTATTAAAAAATGTAGATTGATATTAGAATAAGAAAAATCATATAGACTATTATTATAAGAATAATTTTTTATTAAATATTTAAAATAGAACTTAGAAAGGTAATTTTATAACTTCATTTTAATTGTGAGTGCATAACTTTTATGAATTCGTGAATCTGGGAGTGATGTTATAATATAAATCTTTAAAATTGTAAAATCTTAAGTTAAAAGTTTAAAAACACAAGAAAAAAATATAAAAAAAAAACTAAAAAAACTCACGTCTTACAAAAAAAACGTGCGCTGTAGTTAGGGGTGTTCGCGGTCCGGTTTGGGCGGTTTAACCCTCCAAATCACAAACCAAACCGTAATGGTGGTTTAGAAAGTTTCCAAACCGAGCGATTTGGCATCAAATGACCAAACCGGACCATAAAAAACGGTCTGGTCTGACCGGTTTAGGCGGTTTGGGTCTACTGTGGGCTTTAAACTAAAAGAAACATCAAATCTATCTCTAATTTAAAATTTCAACCAATGTTACATTATTAAAAAAAAATACTATACCGAACTATAGAAGAAAAATTTATCTTAAAAATTAAAAAACATTGAGCAAGTTGAAAAAAAAAATTAAGCAAGTCCACCAAGTTGGAATTTTGGACAAAGATTTAGCAAGTCGAAAGACGATTTGAAATTTTAGATTTTGATTTTTGGCGGATTTTAGAATTTTGCCGACGTATGGAACACGGACAATTGAAAGTGAAAACTAAGAACTCAATGTCTTTCATGAACTTTTTTTTTTAAATTGGGACATAATAGGTAAACATATAACATGAAAACTAAATATAATTTTGGCGCTCGGTCCGGTCCAAACTGCTCATAAAAATGTTCAAACCGCAGACCAGACCTAGCGGTTTGACTATTTTTCAGACCAGACCGGACCGCCAGACCGCTCATATAATAACCGTGCTCAAATGTTATAAGTTAGATCTTGGGTGAGCTTTTGCAAAAAGGGAATAAGAGAGAATTAACCCTATGACCTATCTCATTTTAGCTCTGGTGGCTGAAAGTTTTGGGTAGGGAGAGAATGCTCAGTGGCAATTCTAGAGAAGGAGGGTAGAAGAGCAAATTTCAAGTATACATCGATCGATCGCTGTGTCTTTTCTTTGGGAAAGGGTTTTGAGGTTTGGGTAGAAATCGACTGTTCGATTCCTTGTTTTGGGAAGGGTGTGACTGGCGATCGTAGGGGGAAAAATAATCGAGTCGATTACCTCTTTGGGGGGGGGGGATCGGTAGCTTTTGCGGAGATGGTCTTCGGCGAATCTGTCGGGGAAGAGAGACTCCGGGAGACCCCGGGTAGGCTAGTACTGGGTAACCCCAGGATCCAAGCAACCAGGTGACCCTGGGCGGTCTACTACCGGGCGACCCCCCTGGGGGAGGGGGGGTTACGGACCGGGCGATCCCGGGTATCCATTGACTGGGCAGCCCCGGTTTGGTGAAGACCGGGTGAACCCGGGGGTTGTTAACCGGGCGATCTCGGGAGCTCCCCACCGGGCGGACCCTCTGTTTGATCAGGAAGTTTTCTCGAGACTGTGCGTCCGAAAGTTGATGTCCGAGAAAGAGTGTGAATGTTTTAGAATTGGGAGCGTTTAGTTGTAAAGTCTTACATGAGTCTTACCGATTTTTCACTGTTAACCGTAGGGGTTCTGTTAAGTCAGATTTTATAGTAATCATTGTATTTATAGACTTGGTCTAATACTGGTTCTTAGAGCTTGTAATGTCTTGTATTGGCCAAGGGTATTTAAGTCCCTTGTGGCCTTTGTGTTTGGATCTCTTGAACACTTACATTGAATAGAACTGACTTTGGCGCATCTCTACTTTCTCTCACTAGATTTAGAACGATCTTCGATTATCAATTGGTATCAGAGCCTAATATGGATCTGAGAGCTTTGAGAGAATCTGTTTTCAATCTGTTTTTGAAAAACAATTCAGAAAATTTGATTGATTTTCTTGATTTTGATTAAAAAAATCTCATTTTCTGAATTTTGTCAATTTCTTGCTGATTTCTGAACGAATTTCCTTGTATTTTGGTTTGTTGGATTCGGTTTTTCCATTAGAATACTTTTGATTCACATCAAATTGCAAGAAATTCTGGTTTTGATCTTCAATTTTGAGATTTTTCGAGTTCTGGTTCTGTACGATAAAACTCACTGTTCGATTCAAGAATTCACGTTTTTTACTAAAATTGATCAAATTGATTGATTCAAAGTTTTTAGAAAACTGTTTTTGATAATTTTTGTGTGAGAAAATTACATCAAATTCGTATTTATGTTCAAAATTTAGAAGATTTCTGAGTTTTTCATCGTTTTGCGCCAGATCTGTTTTTTGCGCTAGTTCATCCGAGTTTTGCGTGAGTTCATCAGGGATTTGCGCCAATTCATACTAAGGTTGCCAAAGTTTTCGCCAAGTTCAGGTCTCAGTCTTCTCGCGAAAAGTTCAGTTTTTCGCTAGCAGTTCATCGTGCAAGTTCATTTTGCACCACATTTGCCTCGCGCAAAGTTAAGTTTGTGCCACATTTGCCTCGCGCAAAGTTAAGTTTGCGCCACCATCGTCTCACGCAAAGTGAAAGGTTGCACCACCTTAGTTTTTTTGCGCCATATTTGCGCCATCTGTCTCACGCAAGTTACTTTTGCGTCACTTACATCTCGCGCAAAGTTAAGTTTGTGCCACTTTCATCTCACTCAAAGTTAAATTTGCGTCACATACATCTCACGCGAAGTTAAGTTTGCGCTACTTTCTCGTGCAAAACAAAGTTTGCACCAGTATTGTCTCGCGCAAAACATTCTTCGCGCCACCAACGTTTCGTGCAAAACAAGTTTGCGCCATCTACTGTTCGCGCAAACCCCAGGATTGCGCCAGCCTCTCTGTTTCAGACTTGGAGTTTTTTCTCTTATGGATTCTTCAAAGTTTTCTCTTCAAGCTCAAGTCTACAAAAATGATATCATGATGTCATTGGGAACAGATACGCGTCCTCCGGTTTTGATCAATGAAAATGAATTTACTCAATGGCAAGATCGATTCATTAACTTCATCGAGCGTCAAACTAACGGAGATAACATGATGAAGATACTCACTCAAGGACCTTTCGAAAAGCCCTTGAAAGAGATTCCCGCGACTGCAACTACTCTGGCTACTAGGGTGATAAAGCCTACCGATGAATACCAAGCTTACATGTTCAAAAGATTCAGAAATGGCAAAGATTGTGGTAAGCAGAACAATAAATCAAAGTCTGGGTCTGGATCCGAATTTGGGCAACTAAGCTGCATTGTTGAAAGCATCTTGAAGATAATTATTGAAGAACTTGACTTCTCTTCCTAAAAGTCAAGTTAGGGGGAGATTGTTGGGAAATTCAGAATTTCACAAGTACAATTAATGCTGCTAGAAGAACTTGGTTAATACTTCTGAGGTTAATGCTGCTAAGTGAAGTTAATGCTGCTGATACAACTTAATGCTGCTCATCAAGATTAATACTGCTAGAGGAGATTACTACTGATAAGCAATTTCAGTACTGCTAGTAGTTAGTACTGCTGAATGTTAATACTGCTCAAAGTATTAATACTGCTGAAGACTTAGTGCTGCTTATGAGATAATCAAGATTCGTGCAGATCAAGTTTGAAGATTACGGAAAGCTTGAAGATAAAGATAGAAGATTATTTTGAAGATCTTTTATTATTTCTAATTATCTTTTATCTTCAGTATATATAGAATTAGTCAGAATAGGTTAGAGTTAACTTTAGAATTCTGAATTTTTGTTTTTATAGAGAGAATCAACCTCAAGGTTAGAACCCTGATTCTAGAGAAGTAGAATTCGTATTGGTGAGTCTGTTCATCAATATTGAGGTTGTGTGTTTAATCTTGTAACTTCAATCATTCAATACAAGTTTACAAGTTGTGATCATTGATTTACTGTTGCATTGTTTTTCAGAATATTAAAGTGTTATTCCGTAGCTTCTTTAATATTGTTTTCTGAGTGTGTGTTCTTGTTAAGAATTAAGATCCTGACAAGTGGTATCAGAGCTAGTATTCTCAGAAACCTTCATTCAAAATCAATCATCATGGCTAAAGTATCAGAATCGTCAAGCAGAGAAATCCCCACTGAGGTAATATCTAATATCTGTTCTAAATCCTATATTGAAACTGTTAAAAGGTACAGGGATCACAACCAAAGTATGAGTGATGACCTGAAGAGATTAGAAAAAGATATAAAAGACTATGTGAAAATTGTTGAGAGGTTTGAGGAACAAATTAGAGGTTTCCAAGCCAATGAAGTTCAGCACATGTATGACACAAATTACTGGAAGTGGGAGAAAGATCAGTATGAGTTTAAGCTTAAAAAGAAAGAAGAGGAGTGTGAGAAGATAAAAAGTGAGTATGAGAAAGCTAAGCTTGACATTGAGAAGTATTCATATGCTTCTAAAACCATGGATTCAATCCTAAAGGTCCAAATCCATGATAAGCTTAAGCCAGGAATATGGTATAATACCACACCACCACCATACAACAACAACTACATTCCTCCTACTTCAGACCTGCTAGAGACCAATGATAGGAAGGACTTGCCTGAGGGAGCCACTAAGGTAGATCTATTAGACAAAGTGGTGGTTGAAACAAACTCTGAAGAAGAGAACTCTAATGGTAAGAATGAGGATGATCACAAAGAGATTCCTTTAGAAAATCACATTATTACCAATGAAGGTTGTGGAAAGATTTGGGTCAAATCTAAGGACATAGAGAAGACAGAGGGAAAGTCTAGTAAGGTCCATTACAAGCAGACCACTGTTGTGAATCTTGTTCCTTGCAAACATTGTGCATGTAAGAAATCTAAGCCCCTAAAACATGATAAAAAGAGGGGAAATCAAAGAAATTGGAATAATCAGTGGGCACAAAAACAAGGGATTGATCTGTGTAAAATCAACAGACCAAAACCTTGTTTTATCTGTGGCAAATTGAATCATCTTGCCAAATACTGTTATTTCAATCCTATTAACCAAAGAGTCACTTTTCAAAGACAACCACAAAACTCTTTTGGTTATAGGAATCAAAGAAGGAATCAAATGGCTGAGAAAAGAGCACCTAAAAAGTATCATGCTCAGAACAATTTTGCTAATACAAAGAAAAATACTCCAAATAAGCCAAGGAGTAATTTAAAGACAAAGAAAGCAAACAACTTTGTTCAAGTTTGGGTTCCAATTGTAAAGAAACCTGTTAGTACTGCTATCCCAGATAGTACTGCTAACAGAAATAATGCTGCTAACTCAGTTAGTACTGCTAACCAAGCTAGTACTGCTAACAAGGCTAGTGATGCTTCTAGTAGTAATGCTGCCAAGCCTATAATCTTGACAAAGTATTCCAGCCATGAGATTCCTAAACAACTCATCCAGACCAAACTGACAGATTATATAAATGAGAAAGGTCAACCCAAGACCACTTTGGCTTGGGTTCCCTCCAAAACTAACTGATTTATCAAGTGTGCAGGGCAACCAATAGCTCAAGAGGAAGAGCATTTGGCATGTTGATAATGGTTGCTCTTGGCACATAACAGGGAACATGGACTGCCTTCAAATTCATCAAAAGATTTGTTGGAGGACATGTTTCATTTGATGCAGAAGTAGGTATGATAAGTGATAAAGGTAAGGGAGATGATGTTGAGCAAATAAGGTACAAATAAAGGAAGTCTATTACCCTGCTCAGACTAACACAAACTTAAAAAGTGTAAGTGTAGTTAATACTGCTAGTGGTTCATACTGCTCTCAGTTAATACTGCTAGTTAGTTAATACTGCTAGTGGTTAATACTGCTCTCAGTTAATACTGCTAGTTAGTTAATACTGCTAGTGGTTAATACTGCTCTCAGTTAATACTGCCAGTTAGTTAATACTGCTAGTGGTTAATACTGCTCTCAGTTAATACTGCTAGTTAGTTAATACTGCTAGTGGTTAATACTGCTTATGTCCCGAATCGTATAAATACCCTTTTTGCCCGCCCAAAAGTTCATAACGACTCTTTGCTTTCTATTCATCTGCTCTCTAACCCTTTTCTCTCAAGTACCAAGTGTTGCAGTCCAGAATACTCAAGCACAATGGCATCCATGACATTCATTGATGAGCACAACGAGATTGCGATGCTACAGAAGCCAAAGCAAGCTGCATGATTTCATCAGATAGTGGATTTTCTGAAGTCTAGCCATATCGCCTATGCTCTGACAGTGTCTCCATCAATCTATATCGAGCACCAACAACAATTTTGGGCTAATGCCACCATTGTTACTGAGTATGGTGTGCAAGTGATCAAGACAAGGGTGTGTGGCAAACCTTTGACAGTTACTGAAGAGGTAATTCGCATCAGTCTACGTCTAGACGATGCCTCTGGTATCTCGTCTATCTCTAATGATGAACTATTTTCCACTCTTACAAGAATGGGGTATGGAGGCCCATTGGGTGTTTTCAAGTTCTCAAAAGCTAAATTTTCACCCCAATGGCGTTTCCTTGTCCATACCCTTATGCATTGTATTTCCAAAAAGACTACTGGCTGGAGTGAGTTCAGTAGCACCATTGCTTATGCTTTGGTGTGCTTGGCCACTGCCAGAAAGTACAATTTTTCTAAAATGATTTTTAATGACCTTGTGTCAAACTTAGGAAACAAAAAGAGTTTTCATATGTACCCAAGATTTGTCCAGGCAGTTATAACCAATGAATTGACGGATATGCCTCACTTTGATGAGGTATATGTACCTAAAATCCCTAAAGGTAAGGTCTTTTCAAACATGAAGAGATCTCCATTGAACTCGGAAGGAGTTGACACCCCATTGTTCTCTACAATGATGGTGGTGTCCCACAATGAAGAAGGTATGGCAGCAGGGTCAAGGCCCTCATTAGACCATCCCACTGCTAGCCAATCCCAACCTTCACCCTCTATATCAATCCCTCGGTCCCTATTTCAAAAGCCAACTTCTCCAATCACCCAAACTTATACAAAAAAAAGGTAAAGAAGGCTCCTTCCCTTCTTGTACCTTCACCCTCAAAGCCTCTAAGCCCTCTAATAGAGAATTCTCCATTAGAGAATATCTATAGGGAAACCACATGGGTGTCTCCCAACCCCAAGGAGGTGCTCATTGAGGAGATGTTTGAGCATATGGGTGCTAAGGCTGCCACTACTCCTGCTAGCACAAAGGAGGTCAGTGGTAACATAAATAAGACCTTCCCCATGGCAACTTTGAATGAGCAATCATTCAAAGGTCCCTGGTGCCAAGAACCCAAGGGGGGTGGAGAGTGCTTCTGTTAGGCAGAAGGCTCCCACTACAAAAAGATCTCATGATCCTTCAAAAGAGGGTAACACTTCTGGAGAAGGTGAGGACAGATATAACTATCAAAAATTGATGGATGCTATGGGTAACATAAACATGGATGTCATCAAGCAGGGGAAAGACATTGAAGAGCTGAAACTGGTCATTCTGTCTCAACAAGTACATATTACCAAACTGAAGAAATTGGTGACAAGATTGGTACAGAAAAGGAGAAGAAAACAATTTGTGTTAAAGAAGAGGGAAAATGCTCAAGAGGCTTCAAACAAGGGGGAGAATCAAGAGAATGAAATAGAGAAGGAGAGCAAATCTGAGATGGGATTTGATGTTGAGGGGGAGAAAGAAGCAGAAATAGAGAAAGAAATAAAATTTGCCCAAGCAGTAGAAACTGTTAATGCTGCTGAGGTAAAAGAAGCAGCAGTAACAGGGCTTTCTGTAGAAGAAGTGGAAATTGCAGAAACGTTGGTAAAAGCCAAGAATGACACTCCTAAGGCTTCTCAAAAGGCCAATGGAGTGGTCATAGATGAAGGAGGCCTTCAAAAGAAGAGAAAAGAAAGAAGTGAGGCAGGTTTGAAGGATACAAAAGGAAAAGGAAAGATGGTTGAACCTGAACAACCTTTAAAGAAGAAAAGTCAGATTGAGTTAGATGAAGAAGTGGCAAAAGAGCTTCAAGCTGAGATGGAAAAAGAGGAACTGCTACAATCTGAGAAGGATAGAGAGCTTGCACTGAATATGGCCAGAAAACTAAATGAAGAGTATCAGAAGAGCATGAAAATAGCAACTCAGGCCAAGAAAGTACCAGTCAAAAGAATGCCACTCAAAAAGTAGAAAAGACAACCTTCTAAGATATTTTTGGTCAACCAGGAAAGGAGAAAAATGATAAATTTCCTGAAAGGTTCAATTGGTGTCAAAGGAGAGATGTTTACTAATATGGCATACAGTCAAGTAGAGGAGCTGTGTAAGAAAGAGATGGCTAAGCTGCAAGGGGACTCCTCACAAAGGGAAGAGGCTGAAAGAAGAATGAAGGAGAGAATGATCTAAACATTCAGCAACCATTCTCTGAGGAAGTCACACCTACTAAAGAACATAAGGAAGACTCAGAGAATGTTGGCATAGAGGTTAAATCTGCAAAGAGGGTGAAGACTATAGCCTCCAAGAAGCAGATCAAAAGTCCAAGAGTTGAAGAAACAGCAGAAACAACAGAACCTTCAGTTACTCCTACAACTGAATCTGTGCAGAACCCAGAACAGTCCAATAAGCAATATAATCTTGATCTTTATATGACTACAACAGCTGATGAACCAATTCAAGCTGATCCCATTTCTATGAAAGCACCAGAAGTCATCTTTTGGGATATTCTGGAAGATCAAAGAAAGCAATACTCCAGGCTTAAGAGAGTGGGAGATATATATGAAGTGTACTCTACTTGGGGTAGACTCATCAGAAGTTGTTCAAGATCAGATTTAGAAGAGATGTTTAAAGTTGGATTGGGTCTATATGAAAAGGAGCTGACAGCAGAAGGAATGAGCTTAATCAGATTAGCCATGGAGTACTTGTGCATGATGTTTGATCCTAGCAAAGTTCAACATGTGATCAGAGATTTGCATCTACAGAATAAATTCCAAAGAATAGAAAACTGGATGATATTTGAAAGGTGTGGAGTCTATGTCATCACTGTAGACAGAGCTTATCATGAGTACTACTTGGTTGATAAAATCTATGATCACAGCAAGGGTAAACTGCAAGCAATGTTGAATGCCAAGCTTACATGTTCAAAAGATTCAGAAATGGCAAAGATTGTGGTAAGCAGAACAATAAATCAAAGTCTGGGTCTGGATCCGAATTTGGGCAACTAAGCTGCATTGTTGAAAGCATCTTGAAGATAATTATTGAAGAACTTGACTTCTCTTCCTAAAAGTCAAGTTAGGGGGAGATTGTTGGGAAATTCAAAATTTCACAAGTACAATTAATGATGCTAGAAGAACTTGGTTAATACTTCTGAGGTTAATGCTGCTAAGTGAAGTTAATGCTGCTGATACAACTTAATGCTGCTCATCAAGATTAATACTGCTAGAGGAGATTACTACTGATAAGCAATTTCAGTACTGCTAGTAGTTAGTACTGCTGAATGTTAATACTGCTCAAAGTATTAATACTGCTGAAGACTTAGTGCTGCTTATGAGATAATCAAGATTCGTGCAGATCAAGTTTGAAGATTAAGGAAAGCTTGAAGATAAAGATAGAAGATTATTTTGAAGATCTTTTATTATTTGTAATTATCTTTTATCTTCAGTATATATAGAATTAGTCAGAATAGGTTAGAGTTAACTTTAGAATTCTGAATTTTTGTTTTTATAGAGAGAATCAACCTCAAGGTTAGAACCCTGATTCTAGAGAAGTAGAATTCGTATTGGTGAGTCTGTTCATCAATATTGAGGTTGTGTGTTTAATCTTGTAACTTCAATCATTCAATACAAGTTTACAAGTTGTGATCATTGATTTACTGTTGCATTGTTTTTCAGAATATTAAAGTGTTATTCCGTAGCTTCTTTAATATTGTTTTCTGAGTGTGTGTTCTTGTTAAGAATTAAGATCCTGACATATATTCCTCCATTAGTGTTAGAAAGCAAAATTATTGATCTTGAAGATAAAATGGAAGAACAAAATATTCAAAGAGAAATTGAAACAGATGTAATTCTTTCTTTCATGACGTCAAGCCTTGAAGAAAAATTAATTTCTCAAAAACAAGATTATGTTTCTGGTCCTTCTTCTGATTTTAAAGAAAACAAAAAGGAAGTTCTAAAATCTGAAAAATTTTCTGACTCCGAGGCAAGTTCAGGTTTATTGTCTGATCAGTTGGGTTTTTTAGGTAAAATTGTTTCTTCAGATTCAAATCTTAAATCGAAAATTCTTGATGAATCTTTTACGCTAAATGATGATTATTATAAACCAAAGCGTAAAAGAAGAAGGTCAAAGAAGTCAAAGAAACAAGCTTCTATTATTTCTAAAAATTCTAATTCTTTTGATTCAAATATTTCAGATAGGACTTTGAGGACTCCTACAAGGCAGATATGGAGGATCAAACGGAAATCTGATGAATCTGCGACTGATGATGATCGAAATGTAGACAAAATTTGTAGAAGTGATTCATTTGCTACTTGTAATAAAATTTTCAAATATTCAATAAAGCAAATGATTCAAATTGCAAAAGATGTCTCCTATTTCTCATATGGTTCAACTTCAGATGATTATGCTTCGTCCTCTACTGATGATTCTGTTCATTCATCTGATTATTTTTTTCGTGCTTTCTATGTTAAATCTAACAAATTTACTCCCATTAGAACTGCAACTAACAAATATGGACCCAAATTCAAGTGGGTTCCAAAACCAAAGATTGATTCTGAGTTGCAGCATCTAATGTCAAGGGGAAGTAAGAGAACGAAGGCTTCTAAGTAAATCAGCTTAGAACCCGTACTTTAATGGACTTCAACTTCTAAACATATCAGTTTAGGACTCGTTATTCAATGCATTTAGCTTCTAGACAAATGAGAAATTGTGAGTGCATCTACTTTATTCCGCTGCATTTATCTCTGACTGTGATGTTGTTCCAGTTATCTCTAGTTTTTCAAGAATCTGAGCAACCAGACCCAAAACGTTGATATGAGGTAACACTTCATAAAGCATCATGTGGAAGAAGGTATTATTGAATTATATTTTGTTCCAACTAAATATTAACTTGCTTTCAAATCTCGGCGTGTTGATTTTAAAAGTTTAAACCCTTACAATTTTTATTCTATAAAGTAAAATTTTACATTTTTTTTCTTTCTTTTGAAT
Source organism: Arctium lappa (assembly GCA_023525745.1). Taxonomy (NCBI): domain Eukaryota; kingdom Viridiplantae; phylum Streptophyta; class Magnoliopsida; order Asterales; family Asteraceae; genus Arctium; species Arctium lappa. The sequence continues at coordinate 8,918,713 of CM042056.1, read as the reverse complement.
AAAATGTGTGTCTAGGATAAATTTTCAAGTTGCTTTGTTTATATCTAAGTTTCATATGTTCATCTTTCAAGTCTTACAAGTATCGAAATGTCAGCAACATGTTTGAAACTTTTGCATTCTGCTTTAAAGATGTGTTATTCGGAATATCTATAGTTTACAATGCTTAGAAAACCTAAAAAGTCAGAATTATGGATCGTAATGAAAATATGGGCTAAGCACTTAGATGTAAAAGTGAGTGATTGAGATGATTTAAATATATAAAATACAACAATCTCTAAGTTTAAAAGTGTGTACCTGTGACCTTTCTGGTTTGGGAAAGTAAGTTCTGTGGCATGCTTGTCATCTGGTCCCCTAAGGTCAATTGGTCTGGGAGTGATTGAACCCAAATCCTTCTATAGAATCAGATCGAAACTCATGTTCTACTGGTATGAATGGGTTTAGGATGTGTCGATGTATCCTTTCTGATCTGGGAGAGTAAGTTCCAAGGGGTGCTTGACACCTAGTCCCCTAAGGTCAACTGGTCTGGGAGCGGCTGACCCAAATCCTGCAATAGGATCAGATAGAAAGTTACGTTTACGACATGTTCTTTACTTACTAAACTTCTTGATTAAAAGATGCCAATGTGCACAAGCTTAAAAGATTCCAAAGCGCACACTCATGTGAAGATGCCAATGTGCACAATGCTAAAAGATGCCAATGAGCACACATCTCATGATACTTGGTAATATGTTTGAGTTGCGATAAACCTATAAATTTGTGAAAGTCTTCATTCTTGACAACTTAGTGTGAGTAAAGGCAAAGTTCTCTATTATATTTTTAGAATTGCATTTTCTTGAAGCTAATTGAAGTTCGCATGCTAGCACACTAAATATATTGATGAAAGTTTTTGAAATTGAACATGTCTTAACTTGATATGTAATGAAACTTGTATATGTATCCAACAACATACAATTGACGTCATCTGATGGATTAATTTGTGATATTTTACTACGTAGAATTTAATTTGTTTAGTATTTAAAATTTTATATGTTTAGTTGTTTCAAAATTTATATTCAGTATATTTTTCTTTTTACACTGATGTTGTTATGTTTGTGTATCTATATCTCTGTAATTTGGTTTGTGCATTTATCGAGGGGGAGTAAATAAGGAGAGTATCTGATTTTCTATACGAATGCTAACTTGAATTGTCATATTTAGTGCATTTGTGTAGGGGGAGTAAAAGAGCTCTACAAGTGATTCATTTCTGTTTTTGAGTCAGATTTGCGCCAACAGTTGGTAGCGCAAAACTCAACTTTGCGCCTCCCTCAGGTAGCGTAAAACTAAGTTTTCGCCATCAACATGTAGCGCAAAACCTTCCTTTTCTCCTTTATTCTGAATTTTTGCATATCTGAAGCTGTCTCGTCTCCAACGTAGGCATGACCAAGTTGATCCTGATCAGCAAAGATAACATAAATTGAAAGATGCTGAGAATATTTTTTTTAGTCAAGAAGCTACACTAAGACGCTTATCAGGTCTGATTAGAGTTCGAAGATGGATGTATCAACTTACTTTGAAGACCGGAGCGCCAATGATTACTAAGGGGGAGATTGTTAAGTCAGATTTTATAGTAATCATTGTATTTATAGACTTGGTCTAATACTGGTTCTTAGAGTTTGTAATGTCTTGTATTGGCCAAGGGTATTTAAGTCCCTTGTGACATTTGTGTTTGGATCTATTGAACGCTTACATTGAATAGAACTGACTTTGGCGCATCTCTACTTTGTGTCACTAGATTTAGAACGATCTTGAATTATCAGGTTCTTTATCAAGCTTTAGCAATACCGTGGGGTCTACACGAGAAGCATCAGGTGAGTTTTCTAAATCAATGCTTTTACCTTTTTAAATGTTAAAGGCACGGAAAAGTTTTACTTACAAGTAGTTATTATTTACGTTGCTTATACATGCGAGATTTATTGAAAGTAGTTTGTATTATGTGGATGTTTAAATGTATGCATACATTGTGTTCGCAAGTTATGACCAAAGACGGGGGGGGGGGGGGGGGGTGTCCCGCCTGCTCGTACCGGGGGGGGGGGTCCCAAAATAAGGCAGTGCGAGTCAGACACGTCGTTATCCTTGCATAAAGGTAGTATATGTCAGAAGCGTGATTATTTAACGTGTTGTTGTTTTTATAAAGCTGAATTGGTTACCGATGTAAATTCATTTATGATGTTTTTAACTGTAGTTAGAGGAACTCACTAGACCTCCGGTCTAACCCTCGCTCTTTCAAAATCCAAAACCCTTTTCAGGGAGGCGTCAAGTAGAAGGTTCTGATAAGGGCAAGGAGAAAGTGTGAGTGTTTCCCGATCTAGAAGACTCCACCTTATTTAGACGTATTAAATTCTCAGTTGTGTAATAGGTTGCCTTACAACAAACCTTGTTATCTTTTGTAGATTTGGGGTCGTTTTTGGCGTAAGATTTCTTATATTGTTATTATGCTCGTTTGGTATTGTTCGGGTTGTTACAGCTCAAACCACCAAAAACGGTCCGGTTTGACTTGGTTCGACCAGTTTGAGCGGTCCGGCGGTTTTTTTGAACACGCCTAGCTGTAGCACGCCATGGTGCACCTCAAGACGTCATGACGTGAGCCGTGCCTTACAGAAACGTTGTGGGTCATTTTCTTTGAACATCGCCAGTAAGGCGTAGCAAAATTGGTTTGGGGGTGGTGTCGTTTCACAAATATATGAGGATTAGAGTCTGACATCTGTAGTACTGTGGGAGTTACATTTTTTTTGAGATAAGGTTCCTTGTGGGCACAGGGCTATTAAGTAGAGTTAAACACGGGTTAAGTGGACCAATTTAAAAGCAGTTGAACTACTCAACCTAATGAATATAGTTTTAAAAAAAATCTCGACTCATTCAAAATTTACCTATTGAGTTGGGTTTCTATTTAAACCTCCGTTCCAAAAATGACTCACGAACCTATTATATAAACCAAATAATGGTGGTTTTCAAGTAATCATATTAATTTTTAATTACAACTTCTTATACTATTCATTGCAACACCAACAAAAAATACTAATAACATTAATGATTACCAAAAATCAATATCCTTTTAAAAAATCATACTTTTAAGTTACAACCACCATAATTTCTCAATGTATCATTAAGAAATTTCAAAGATATTGCTAAGAAATTATTGTAGTGGATGGTGTTAGTTCATAAAGAACAACCTGACTTGACTTTATTGACTAATCAAATTTGATTAACTTTGATTCTTGTTATTAATATAGTGACAATTAAACAAAAATCATGTAACCGATATAATTATAACATTAAATTATCTATTTTTTTAGTTATGTAATATTATAAATATCAGTTATCTACTCATTTAGGGGGTGTTTGAGATTGTTTATTTGAGGTATTTTTTAGCTTATTGCGATTTGGCACCGGAGATAAGCACTTTTGAGTGTTTGGATGGGGAAAAATTAAAATGACTTATAGCGGTGCCAAACCGTTGAAAAACACTTTTTAATAAGTCATTTGGTTTTAACTTATCAAACACCTTTAAATAACAACTTATTAACTTATTACGTTTTGGTACCACAATAAGTTAATCCAAACACTTTTTTAAAAACTCCGGTTTGACACCGCATAAATTGATAAACACTTTTTAAAATAAGCATAAGTTGTTTTAAATAAGCAATCCCAAACACCTCCTTATTCTGCATATCATGTGTTTGACGTTGATATGGTACTTATTTTGTTTAATAAAAGTAAAATGTATGAAAAATATTTGGACAACCAATAATTAATCTTGCAAAATGTTTTTCTGTTCTTAATTATATTTGTCTAAATTAGTTTGTATGTATTTTGACTGATTGCACACAACAAGAAAAATTATTATTATTATTATTATTTTAAATTTGAAGTGTCATTGACGTATTGTTGACAACAACTACTATGAAAATTTAATGGATGCGAACCCTTTGTGGAAACTACTTAGGACCACCTTTGATTCTTGCCTCCATAAAACAAAAGGAAAATCTGTAAAAAAGATATTTGTTCAATTCAAATGTAATCGATGGTATTACGTTCTTGCTTTTTAAATACGATAAGTAATGAGAATATATAATATGAGAATAAAACGGGAAAAAATGACTTTTCTCTCTTGTATTCAAGTGTACAATACAAGCGAACAAATAATGATAATAAAAGCTTCTAGAATCTTTTATCGTCAATCAACATGTAACACGATGATTAATAATGTAGTACATAAACGTTATACTCAACAACCGCATCACCATTGCTAAGATTGAAAAAAACAGTCTTCGCAAGCGCATATCCACGTGCAAATCGGAAAAGCCCACTACCACCAACAATCGGCATCTCTCTCACTGGTGACATCACAGAATTCGTGCCCAATATACTCAAAGTGCTACCATTATACTTTCCTTCGACAAAAACGTAATTCAAAGCCATCAAATACCGCATTTCGCTCAAGGAAGCGGACGCATATATTCCCTGAGCTCTTCCAACAATCTTGGAAGACCGTTCAGGGCCCACGGTCAAAGGATCGTCGATCATGACCGTGGCCCCAAATCCGGTCCGGGAGGAGTTGGTCGTGGCGGCAGCCGCCACCCGGATGGCGGTAGGGTGATCGCCGGCAACTATGTCGTGGAAGTAGAAGTGGAGGTGACTTAGCTTCTCTTTCTTGAAACCAAATGATTTTGGTGACAATTTTGTGGAGAATTTATGGGATTGTGTTTGTAGGAGAATTAGTGAAAATAGAAGAATGGTGAGAATGGTGGATTTTTGTTTCGGGAGAGATTGGGCCATGGTGGAGAGAGATGGAGAAGTGGAGGTGTGTGATGGTGTTGGTGTTTGGTCTTATAAAGATAGAAAAGGTGTTGGAGTCTTGCAAAATTACATTAATAACCTTATACTATATTAAGCTATACTCATGAAGGCAAGAATATCCTTTAAAAAGAAATATATATATACATATATATATATATATATAGAGAGAGAGAGAGAGAGGGGAGCCGGTAAGGATTAAGTGAATAGGATCAAAATAAGAAAATGACTAAATTACATGTGATTTTATATGTGAGTATGGAAAACAGTCACTACAAGGGTGAGTAGACGACTTGGCCTATGACCTCAATTCGTTGCTAAAGTCGTGTGAACCACACATAAATTTTCTATTAAATCACATGTGATTCCACCGTTTTCGTGTTCATTTATTTGGTTATTATTCTCATATGAACCTGACTCACACACACACACACACACACACACACATATATATATATATATATATAGACGAAAGATTGTGTGAGAAGCGTGAGAAATGGATCTAAACCGTTGATCTCTTTTAATCTCAAGACCTTTCATTAATTGCGGCTTATAAGGGAATTCACCAAGTGCATCTCATCCTAATGTGAATCAATTTCTCATCCAACGGTTGATAACCACTTCTCACGTTTTTCACCGTTAAAACAACTTTATTACCAAAACCCAACCCTATATATATATATATATATATATATATATATATATATATATAGAGAGAGAGAGAGAGAGAGAGAAGAGAGGTTCAAGGGGAAAACCGAAAAAAAATGAAAAACTAAGAAACACCCTCGTAGTCTTTCATCTGGACGGTATGCACTTGTTAATACGGTATGCACTTGTTAATTTAGAAATATTAAGTATTTTAAGAACACAAGAACTACTTCTTTTGTACAATATTTATACTAAATAATATTTATTATTATACAAGGTTATTCATCATAAATACGGTGGGTTATCAAAGTATTTTATGTTCTTAAATTTAAATTATTTTAATAAAGTATTTTACATAAAACCTTGATAAAATGTATTATTAAAATATTTCTTCCCGCCGTTTAATAAATTTATATTATAGTACTACTAGAATCGTACTTGCGCAATGCAGCGAGATCCATCACGATTTTAATGTATCATTTTATTTTTTTGTTTTTTTGTCGATTTACAGTACGATTTTGGATGGTTTTGAGAAAGTGATAATGTTTTTTTTATAAATTTGTTTAATTTAGTCTTAATAGTATAAGTTTTTTTAGATAAAAAAAATTAAGTATTTTGTTAGAATTCAATGATTATCTTATATATTTTAATGACATCTAGAAAAATAACCAATTACATATTTAATAATATAATTAAAACAAATTTATAGTAATATAATATATTAATTAATAGTGAAACATGAAAATGTCTGAATAAAAGAAAGACCTTGTACATACCAAATTGGTAGGTATTAGAAGCATTCAGTAGTAATATGTATCTTGTGCTTTAATACTTGTAAATTAAGAGATTTTTAAAATATTGCATAAAATGATGGTACCTTGTGCCTAATAATTTGTATTTAAGAGTTTTTTATCCATGCTTTATAATATAGTATAGATTATAAATTAAAACCTAAACTCAAAAGTGACCTGGTGGCTATCGAACTACTCTTGTATAACATTTAAATCAACACAACCAAATTACAATGTAAGAGATATTAATTAATAAATAAAATATCTGATATAAATTACTCAGATTTTAAAAAATAAAAAGGCAAAATACTGAAATATATTTAGTTTGTCCCCACCATGTGCCAACCGGTTAAATGTTGATGTAAGCCGTTACATGATGAAACACGTTGACGAGAATTAGGTAAATAAATGAAAATAGACGAAACGTAACGAGGACGGTAGAAAATAAGACGGACGGTGGTCAAAAGTTAATTTTGTTGTAGTCATAAGAGGTCAAGCATATAGCTAATATTTAAAAGACTTTTTATTTATACATTATGATTAGGGGTGTCCACGAGTTAGGTTGATCGGATTGAAGACATTTGAACACAGGAACGGAGCTAGTGTATTACATATGGTGGCACGTGCCATCATATGATTTATTCGGCGAAGGGTAAAAAAATTTAGGTTCATTAAAGGTGCAACCGTATCGTATTGGAATGTGCTACCGTATTATTTTGGAAGCTTCAAGAAGATGCAACCGTGCCTCGTAATCAACCAAAAAACCGAAAAAAAAACTTTTGAAATCAACCAAAAAACCGAAAAAAAAACTTTTGAAATCAACCAAAAAAACCGAAAAAATCCCTCGAAAACGATAAAAAAAATACTTAAAAATCCGTCGAAATCAAGCAAAAACCTTTAAAAATTCCTCGAAACGGTGGAATTAGGCTAAAATATTGAACGCTGGTAAAAATACGAAGACACGTCGATAAAAACCGTGCTTTTTGTAATTATTTTTTGTCTATATTATATGGTGTCACTGTATGAAAAAATTTCTGAATCTATCCCTGTTTGAACAACCCAACCCAATTTTGACAGTTTGAAAATTTTCAACTCAACCCAAATAAAAGTGCAACCCAACCCATTCCGGTTGGTCGGTTTCTATTTGAACAAAGTAAAAACAACATTGAAAATATACAATAAGGAACTTATCTTTCGAAATACGATCAATCATTCACAAAAATATACGAGTTCATCAAATATTGAGGTATTACATGCAACTTTCCAATAATGTATTTTTATGAGTTCTATTGTTTGATATTGCCGAGTTGTTTTTGGTAAATTATACATATTAAAGAGAAATACAAATAATTTTAAAAAAATCACTAAAACTTTTATCGGGGTATCGTTGGTCAGGTTACTTTGGGCCTAACCCAATATATTCGGGTTGCCTAATTAATTTCGTATCGATTATATGTCGGGTTACCTTGGGTTGATTTTTTTGGGCTTTTCTCGGGTTGGGTTGGTCCGATTCGTCGGTTTTTTGAGCACCCCTAATTATGACTTCAAAATAATTTTAAAACATTTTTTTACATATTTAATACGATGATCCGTTTATCGTATTCATGCATATCGGAAGCGGGTACCCAACTTTGGAACCGGAACTGGCGGTTCTGGAACCGGAACTGGCGGTTCTGGAACCGGAACCGATGTGATTGGTTTCGGTTCCGGTTCCTAAAATATGGAACCGATCGGTACTGGTTCCGGTTCTGGTTCTCATTTTTTTGGAACCGTTAACCGCCGGGTACCCGCCGGGACCGGTTCCAGGACCGGGTACCCGGTCCCGCTGGGTACCCAGAACCAGAACCGACGGGTACCCGCTATTTTTTTAATAAAATATATTTTATTTATTTATAAAAATTTAATAAACTACGTTTTAGGGAAGCACTGTTTGTACTATTTATTAGCATCAACTGATTTTAATGATGTGAAGTGTTTTGTAAGCACCGTTTATAGTATTTTTTTTTTTTGGAATCATCGTTTGAAATATTTATTTGTTTTGTAAGCATCTGTTTATGCCAAAAAATCTCCCAAGGAAAATTTAAGGTAAATGTGAAGCCTGATCCAACCAAAGAAAGTAACTCCAGTAATCGTACGACAATAAAAAATAAAGTAAAGGAGACGAGAGAATTGGTGACGCGGAAAACCCCTAAAATGGGTAAAAACCGCGGACGAGTGTGAGTCGTCGTGCACTATGGACGTCAATCAGGGACGTCGTCCTTGAGAACAAGTGTTACAAGTGTAATACAATGTAAAATAATACAATAAAGTAAAGTTGGTCGTGCATCGTGTATAATTAGACTTTGGTCGTGCGTCGTACGACAAACAACAATAGGCCTTGCAGACTTCGAGAGAAACTGAGTGAGCTTGAGAACGTAATTCGTGAGCTTCTAAGGTCTGAGAATCAGATGTCCCGAATGTGAGGTTCCATCTTCATATTTATACTCCATTTTTCCGTTGATACGTCTTGAATGCGTATCTTGATCATTAATGGAATGAACGCTTGATATTGATGATAGCGTCCGTTACGTCCGTTGTTATTGATGATGACTTCCGTTATAATCTTTGGTCATAAATGTCTTTTGAATCCTGCATTAAACATAATATAACGTATGTTGTAGATTAGTAACTGAAATCAGGTCGTACGACAGAATTTATCGGACGGGTTTTGGTAGTTTAGTCGTGGTTGCTCAAAGGAAGGACGTCGGTTATCTCTTTGGTCGTGCGACGATGGACTGTTGGAATTCTTACCCAAACAGCATCGTTTGTAGTATTTATTAGTTTTTATCGTATTAGTTTTCACGTTTGTGGTGTTTATTTTTTACAATGGGGCTTTGTCATATATTAATATTTACTTTTTTATAATATAAATAATAAAATAAAATAAAATTAGACAGTGGGCACTCTGTACCGGAACCGAAACCGACGGTTCCGGGACCGGTTCCCAAATATGAAAAACCGGTGTAACCGGTTTCGGTTCCGGTTCCTTTATTCCAAGAACTGTCGATTCTGGTTCCTAGAATTTTAGGCAGATGCCCGCTTTTACTCATCTCTATGCATATGCGACTACTAGAAGGAAAAAAAAGTTTTTTTTTTCCTTTCTAAATTGTATTTTAAAATATTTAAATAATCATGTGGTTATTAATTTATTTTTAAAACATATTAAGATGGGTCTGGTTTAGCTGGGTTGAAATAACAAATAACAACATTAATGGGTTGGTTACCAAATCTTTCATTAAGTCCTGTATGGATAAATGTGTCTGTCTGGATAAATTGATGTTGTTGTTTACTTTTTTATCTGAATAAACAATCCGAATAACAGAAATGACCAATTTACCCCTGAATATGAATTATAAGCTGTTTTATAAATTGTTGTTTATAAAACCAAATTACCATTCCAAAAATACAACACATATACCATTCCAAAACCAGCGATACACACAAAACTACAAATTACTATTCCAAAACCAGTAATGAATCAGATACAAATACATAGATAATAATTAACAAAACCATTTTACCATTCAAAAACCAAAATTGTGAACACAGATGATTAACAAAACCATTTTACCATTCCAAAACCAAAATTATGAACACAGATGATTAACAAAACAAGATTAACAAAAACACAGATGATTAACAAAACCATTTTACCATTCCAAAACCAAAATTGTGAAGGAGTATTAAGTGTCTGGTCGATTTCAGTGATGAATCGATTGTACCAGTCGATTTCAGTGATGAATCAATGGTACAAATAAACAAGCTTTTCAAACTATACAGAGACAAAGAACGGAGATTGAGAAAACGATGGAAGGTTAACGTACCTGGAAGGTCGCCGGTGATGGAGGAGATCTATGGCCTGAAGGGTGGTCGCTATTACTCTAGGTTTAAAATATCTCTTTTTTCCAATTTTTTTCACTCTAAACCCCTTCACTAAGGCCTTTCTAATCTTTTACCCCAATCATTTAATTCTTTTGATTTTAACCCGGTTATTACAATTTCAGTGTTTCTCACTCTCCCATAATCGCTTCAGTGAATCGGCGATTCCCCTTCGTTGTTTTCACGAGTCTTCGTCTACAGTTGGTCGTTCCCCCTTCTCGTTCTTCATCTGTGTATCGATGCATCATTGAAATAATCTTATCTCTTATTTTGTAAGTATCTTCTTCGTTCTACCATTTGGAGCACCTAGGGTTCTTGTTATTATAATTATATTAATAATACAATTAATGTTGAAATATCTAAAATTAAGAAGTTGCAGAAGTTGGATGTATTTTTATTATTATTTAAGATTTCCATCTTTTTTCTCCATTTTGGTGAAATTAAGTATAAACTGTTGGAGATGCTCTAAAAACGAATTCGTTAACATACAATAGCAATACGCTAAATTTCTCCCAAAAACCCTAAAATACTCTCCCTTTACATAAATAAATGTACATATCCATTTCTTTAAGAATCCCACTAAATACTTTATTTGGACAAAAAAAATGATTAATAGTAACCCCAATCGACCCCACACAAAACCCGCCTCCAAGAACATCAACATGAGGGAACATTTTTTTGGCCCAACCGTTAAATACTCTATTAGATCGCTTAAGAAAAATAAGTATTTTAAAAGACTCTTTTTGTTACAGTTTGAACCTTTTCAAAACTTGTTAATCCTGAAATTAATTAAGGACCATTTTAGGCTTGAAGGATTGGCTTCGACTCGTGTTACTTCCATAGAGGACTGGTTCTTCTGGATTTGGTCCTCGAACGACTTCAATTCTCTTTCTCCACGGGACCCAAAAGGACTAGGTCTAACATGTCCGTGTCTAATTATATTGACGACGATGTTTCCTCTTATAAAAATATAAAAGGTTGTGTTTGAAAAATTACCGACAATAATCTTTTCTTAAAAAAATATTTATTTGTTATTTTGTTATAATGTAATCAACAATACTCTGCAAATAAAAGGGAAAAAAAAATATATGTTTAACTTTACACTTTATATTGTTATGACAAAAACAGTAATATTAAAATTTTATTATTTTTTATTCTCGATCTATTTAGATGATGTTGTCTGCTGCAATAATCATACTTATATAATAAAAATAATTAATAGAATTTCCATAATGCACAACTTGCAACCATAAAAGATAGATTTTTTTTTTAAAATCAGAAAAAAACGTAAACTAAAAATAATTGAATAAATTTTAAAATTTGTTCAATTTAAAATCAAAAAATATATATTTATTTTGGAACCAAGTTTTAATTAGAAAACATGTGGTGCAACACAAAAGATCCCACACTCAAATGTCTTGTGTTATTCTTGGATTATTTCCATGTCGTTAAACAATAATAATCCAACAATATTGGAAAACAACCATAATAATACATCATTAAATGGAAGCCAATTTTTTTAAATAAATAATTTTGAAAAGAAAGAAAGTCACTTACATCGATTTATCAAAAAAATTTAGTTTGATGGCAAGTGATGTTTTTATTATACAGTAATTCGTTCGTTAAAAGATGCAGATACTAGTAGTGAAGAACATACACGTTATACTCCACAACAGCATTGCCTGTTTTCAAATCAAAACTATATGACTTCGCTTGAGCATAACCTTTAGCAAATCGAAAAAGTCCACTTCCGCCAACAACCGACATTTCTCTCATTGGTGTGAACACTGCGTTCCGCCCCAATATGCTCAAACTGCTCCCATTATATTTTCCTTCTGTAAAACAATAATTCAATACCATCAAAAAACTGAGGTCCTTTAAGTCTGCCGATGCATATATCCCTTGAGCCCTTCCCACCACCTTAGACCTTGGTTTCGGCCCCTCTGTCAAAGGATCATCCATCATCATCACAAGGCCAAATTGACTGATTGTGGCATTTGTCGTGGCGGCAGCGGCCACTCTGACGGCGGTGGGGTGGCGGGTAGTGACTATGTCATGGAAGTAGAAGTGGAGGTGTGTCAGCTTCTCTTCTTGAAACCAAGTGATTTTTTCGACAAATTTGTTGAAAACGGTTGCGATTGAAAGGCTGTGACGATATGGAAGAGGAAAGTGGTGGTGAGAAATTGGGTTTTAAGGGCAATTTTGGGCATGGTGAGGGTAGTGAAGGGTGGATATTTTAGTGATTTTGGACATATAAGAAGACAGAAAGTATAAGGAAAAGATAAAGCGAATAAAGGAATTCAACCACCAATTAATTGTATGGACTAAAATGAGGCATAAACATAAGAATGATGATATAAAGGAATTGGATTGTTATTGTTTGGTCCCCGAGTCTAATATGGTCTCGTATAAAGAATAATTAAGAAAGGTGCATACACGAATTGTTAAATCGAACCTAGTTGAATTAGATTGGTCGGTTCAATATGGTGTGTCGTTACGAGCAATATATGGTGAAAAAAGTTCCATATTCATTATATATATACCATTTTATTTGTAGCACTTAGAAGTACCGTTAATGTATTGTTGAAAGATGTCTATTGTTGCTGCTAAGCAATGTCCAAAATCGCGTGAGGCGTGGCGTGGCGGCGAGGTCAAGACTCAAACGTTACACGCAACGACGAGGACACGACGTTTTTGAAGACGTGACATAAGGCGACAAATTTATATATCATATATAGAATTATACATATATGTTTTCTATATATTATCTAATCAGATAATGATTATTAAAAAATGTACATTGATATAAGAATAAGAAAAATCATATAGACTATTATTACAAGAATAATTTTTTATTAAATATTTAAAATAGAACTTAGAAAGGTAATTTTATAACTTCATTTTAATTGTGAGTGCATAACTTTTATGAATTCGTGAATCTGGGAGTGATGTTATAATATAAATCTTTAAAATTGTAAAAGCTTATGTTAAAAGTGTAAAAACACAAGAAAAAAATATAAAAAAAAAACTAAAAAAACTCACGTCTTACAAGAAAAACGTGCGCTGCAGCTAGGGGTGTTCGCGGTCCTGTTTGGGCGGTTTAACCCTCCAAATCACAAACCAAACCGTAATGGTGGTTTAGAAAGTTTCCAAACCGAGCGATTTGGCATCAAATGACCAAACCGGTCAAACCGGACCATAAAAAACGGTCTGGTCTGACCGGTTTAGGCGGTTTGGGTCTACTGTGGGCTTTAAACTAAAAGAAACATCAAATCTATCTCTAATTTAAAATTTCAACCAATGTTACATTATTAAAAAAAAATACTATACCGAACTATAGAAGAAAAATTTATCTTAAAAATTAAAAAACATTGAGCAAGTTGAAAAAAAAAATTAAGCAAGTCCACCAAGTTGGAATTTTGGACAAAGATTTAGCAAGTCGAAAGACGATTTGAAATTTTAGATTTTGATTTTTGGCGGATTTTAGAATTTTGCCGACGTATGGAACACGGACAATTGAAAGTGAAAACTAAGAACTCAATGTCTTTGATAAACTTTTTTTTAAAATTGGGACATAATAGGTAAACATATAACATGAAAACTAAATATAGTTTTGGCGCTCGGTCCGGTCCAAACTGCTCATAAAAATGTTCAAACCGCAGACCAGACCTAGCGGTTTGACTATTTTTCAGACCGGACCGGACCGCCAGACCGCTCATGTAATAATTGTGCTCAAATGTTATAAGTTAGATCTTGGGTGAGCTTTTGCAAAAAGATTCATACTTTAAGGGTCAAGAGTGAAAAAGGGAATAAGAGGGAATTAACCCTATGACCTATCTCATGTTAGCTGTGGCGGCTGAAAGTTTTTAGTAGGGAGAGAATGCTCAGTGGCGATTCTAGAGAAGGAAGGTAGAAGAGCAAATTTCAAGTATACATCGATCGATCGGTGTGTCTTTTCTTTGGGAAAGGGTTTTGAGGTTTGGGTAGAAATCAACTGTTCGATTCCTTTTTTTTGGGAAGGGTGTGACTGGCGATCGTAGGAGGAAAAAGAATCGAGTCGATTACCTCTTTGGGGGGGGGGGATCGGTAACTTTTGCGGAGATGGTCTTTGGCGAATCTGTCGAGGAAGAGAGACTCCGGGAGACCCCGGGTAGGCTACTACCGGGTAACCCCGGGAGCCAAGCAACCACGTGACCTTGGGCGGTATACCACCGGGCGACCCGGGGGGGGGGGGGGTAGGGACCGGGCGATCTCGGGTAACCATTGACCGGGCAGCCCCGGTTCGGTGAAGACCGGGTGAACCCGGGGTTGTTAACCGGGCAATCCCCGGAGCTCCCCACCGGGTGGACCCTCTGTTTGATCAGGAAGTTTTCTCGAGATTGTGCGTCCGAAAGTTGATGTCCGAGAAAGAGTGTGAAGGTTTTAGAATTGGGATCGTTTAGTTGTAAAGTCTTATAAGAGTCTTATCGATCGTTCACTGTTAACCGTAGGGGTTCTGTTAAGTCAGATTTTATAGTAATCATTGTATTTATAGACTTGGTCTAATACTGGTTCTTAGAGCTTGTAATGTCTTGTATTGGCCAAGGGTATTTAAGTCCCTTGTGGCCTTTGTGTTTATATCTCATGAACGCTTGCATTGAATAAAACTGACTTTGGCGCATCTCTACTTTGTCTCTCTACTTTCTCTCACTAGATTTAGAACGATCTTGGATTATCAATTGGTATTAGAGCCTAATTTGGATCTGAGAGATTTGAGAGAATCTGTTTTTGAAAAACAATTCAGAAAATTTGATCAATTTTCTTCATTTTGATCAAGAAAATCTCATTTTCTGAATTTTGTCAATTTCTTGCTGATTTCTGAACGAATTTCCTTGTATTTTGGTTTGTTGGATTCGGTTTCTCCATTAGAATACTTTTGATTCACATCAAATTGCAAGAAATTCTGGTTTTGATCATCAATTTTGAGATTTTTCAAGTTCTGGTTATGTACGATAAAACTTACTGTTCGATTCAAGAATTCACGTTTTTTTACTAAAATTGATCAAATTGATTGATTCAAAGTGTTTAGAAAACTGTTTTTGATCATTTCTGTGTGAGAAAATTACATCAAATTCGTATTTGTGTTCAAAATTTAGAAGATTTCTGAGTTTTTCATTGTTTTGCGCCAGATCTGTTTTTTGCGCCAGATCAGGTCTCAGTCTTCTCGCGAAAAGTTCAGTTTTTCGCTAGCAGTTCATCGTGCAAGTTCATTTTGCGCCACATTTGTCTCGCGCAAAGTTAAGTTTGCGCCACCATCGTCTCGCGCAAAGTGAAAGGTTGCGCCACCTTAGTTTTTTTGCGCCATCTGTCTCACGCAAGTTACTTTTGCGCCACTTACATCTCGCGTAAAGTTAAGTTTGCGCCACTTTCATCTCACGCAAAGTTAAATTTGCGTCACATACATCTCACGCGAATTTAAGTTTGCGCTACTTTCTCGTGCAAAACAAAGTTTACGCCAGTCTTGTCTCGCGCAAAACATTCTTCGCGCCACCAACGTTTCGCGCAAAACAAATTTGCGCCATCTATTGTTCGCGCAAACCCCAGGATTGCGCCAGCCTCTCTGTTTCAGATTATGGATTCTTCAAAGTTTTCTATTCAAGCTCAAGTCTACAAAAATGATATCATGATGTCATTGGGAACAGATACGCGTCCTCCGGTTTTGATCAATGAAAATGAATGTACTCAATGGCAACATCGATTCATTAACTTCATCGAGCGTCAAACTAACGGAGATAACATGATGAAGATACTCACTCAAGGACCTTTCGAAAAGCCCTTGAAAGAGATTCCCGCGACTGCAACTACTCTGGCTACTAGGGTGATAAAGCCTACCGATGAATACACTGCCGAAGAGTCTTTGCGATATAAAGCTGATCGTGAAATAAAGGCTAATCTGATGCTAGACCTGCCAAACAATATCTACAACCGGATTGACTGTTACAAAAACAATCCAATGCAAATGTGGGCACAGCTAAAAAAGATTATGCTTGGGTCTACGGTTGCAACACAACTCAGGCATACACGTTACATGAACAACTTTGAAGAATTCAAAGCCAAAGACGGTGAGTCTCTGAAGAGTGTCTTTGACAGGTTCTGTGCTGTGATAAATGATCTGCATAAGATAAAGGTGGAAAAGACCGAATTGGAAGCTAATCTCAAGTTCCTTAATGCTCTTCAACATGAATGGAGCAAATCTTGCCATAGATTGAGGAATGATGTTCGGATCTCCACCATGCAGATACAAGAACTTTACGAGAGGTTGATGACTGATGAATGCTTAGTGTTAGAAAAGAAGGCTAAACTTGACAAGAAGAACAAGAAGACAGTGGACCCGATTGCTCTCCTCACGAGCCAATTGGCTGATCAAGCATTGTCTGAAAATGCTTATGACGGGGCCACTGATGACGATGGCGAAGCGCTACAAAAGGCAATGATTCTTCTCTCTCAACACTACACCAAAAAGTTCCAACATCGTTTGGGTTCCAACAATCTTCGCTACACTTCAGGGTCTAAAAAGAACGAGTCTGCCAAAGTGCCTGAAACTATGAAAGCTACTGCGTGCTTCAATTGTGGAAAGTCGGGTCACATAGCCAAGGAGTGTCGAGTAAAGGTGGTTCGGGATTCAGCATACTATCACAAGAAGATGGAACTAGCTGAGAAAAAGAGAGAAAGGAATCGTACTATTAGTTGAAGCTGAATACTGGCTAGATCACTCCGACAATGAAGCTGATAATGTGGAAACTGCTACTATGTGCTTTATAGGAGATGATCAGAGTGATGATGATGATGACGATTCAACTGATGAATTTAAGGTACCTTTTGAATTCGATTTCAATTTTTTATCTTGTAACACCCCGAATTTTCGTTTGGTCTTTCGCGATCAAGAATTAAGGAAAGAGGAGGTTTCTGCGTCTGTCTACAAGGCGCACGGGTCGTGCGCCCTCCTTCAGAAAAGAACGCACGGGTCGTGCGCAGATCAGGGTCGAAGGCAGTAGGATTCGCACGTGCCGTGCGCTTTCCCTTCCTTGAAAACGCACGGGTCGTGCGTTATGTCAAAGTGGATATTTTTGGCAGCCTAAAATATCTTTTTGGGAGATATTTTCTTATATCTCAAAATTTTCTCAGTTTCTTTTTCTCTCTCTCTCTCTGGTTTCTCTCTTTTCTTCTTGGATCTTAAGAGCTCGTTTGGTTGCTAGTTTTCGGTGTTTCTAGCAAGGGGTCGGTGTTTTAAGCTTCACCTCTACGTCGTGATCGATACCTGGTTTTCCGGGTTTTATTCTAAAAACCTACTGGTGAGTTTCTACTACCATTTTACAAACTTTATACATGTCAAAACTCTTATTTGCGAAATTCGAAGTATTTCTACGGTATGATTTCATGTTCTCTACATTTTGATATAAATGAAGTTTTTGGTGATTTTCGGGGTTCCCGATCAGTTTTGACTAAAATGACTATTTTCGGGGTTCCCGATTCAGCATACTATCGCAAGAAGATGGAACTAGCTGAGAAAAAGAGAGAAAGGAATCGTACTATTAGCTGAAGCTGAATACTGGCTAGATCACTCCGACAATGAAGCTGATAATGTGGAAACTGCTACTATGTGCTTCATAGGAGATGATCAGAGTGTTAATGATGATAACGATTCAACTGATGAATCTGAGGTACCTTTTGAATTAAATTTCAATTTTATATCCTATCAAATGAACATTATTATAACTGCTTTACATGATCTTTGCTCAAAGTTATTATCTGAAGACAATTAAATTCAGAAAAGTCAAATTTGATTGAAAAATTAAAAACTTCTTTGAAAGATGAAAAATCTATTTTGTCTCATACAAAAGAAATCTTTCAAAAGAAATTGGATGATTTAGAAAAATCAAATATGACTTATCTTGATTCTTTGACAGAAATGACCAAACAAAAAGAAAGTTTTTCGGATAAAATAAACAAGTTGGAAGAAAAATTATATCTACGGAATCAAACTGAACAAACTATTTACTTGAATAAACCACGGAGTTATGAGTCTATCAAAGAAAAATGGGGACTTGGTTTTGAAAATCCGCATTTTTTAGATAAAGCTAAAATAGAAGTTCCCACTTTATATGAATACGATTATCTAAATCTTGCAAGATATGCTCCTCAGTTCAAATTTCATTGGACAAGTAAAAAGCAAGTTTTAGAAATTGAAAATGAGAAAAGAATGAACAACACGAAAAAGGAAATTCCTTTTGTTTACACGCGCGAAAATGCCAAATATTTTCCCGAAAAATCAAAGAAGAACATAAACAGTTTGAATGTCATATCTCCCATTAAATCTTCATTGTCTGATGATTATTTTGATATATGTGCCACTAACACTGATAAAGAAAATATATCTCCAATTTCTTATGATTCTAAGAGATATATTCCTCCATTAGTGTTAGAAAGCAAAATCATTGATCTTGAAGATAAAATGGAAGAAAAAAATATTCAAAGAGAAATTGAAACATATGTAATTCTTTCTTTCATGACGTCAAGTCTTGAAGAAAAATTAATTTCTCAAAAACAAGATTATGTTTCTGGTCCTTCTTCTAATTTTAAAGAAAACAAAAAGGAAGTTCTAAAATCTGAAAACTTTTCTGAAATTTTTTCTGACTCCGAGGCAAGTTCAGGTTTATCGTCTGATCAGTTGGGGTTTTTAGGTAAAATTGTTTCTTCAGATTCAAATCTTAAATCGAAAATTCTTGATGAATTTTTTACGCTAAATGATGATTATTATAAACCAAAGCGTAAAAAAAGAAGGTCAAAGAAGTCAAAGAAACAAGCTTCTGTTATTTCTAAAAATTCTAATTCTTTTGATTCAAATATTTCAGATAGCACTTTGTGGACTCCTACAAGGCAGATATGGAGGATCAAGCGGAAATCTGATGAATCTGCGACTGATGATGATCGAAATGTAGACAAAATTTGTAGAAGTGATTCATTTGTTACTTGTAATAAAATTTTCAAATTTTCAATAAAGCAAATGATTCAAATTGCAAAAGATGTATCATATTCCTCCTCTGGTTCAAGTTCAGATGATTATGCTTCGTCCTCTACTGATGATTCTGTTCATTCATCTGATTATTTTTCTCTTGCTTTCTTTGTTAAATCTAACAAATTTACTCCCATTAGAACTGCAACTAACAAATATGGACCCAAATTCAAAGGGTTCCAAAACCAAAGATTGATTCTGAGTTGCAGGCATCTAATGTCAAGGGGGAGTAAGAGAACGAAGGCTTCTTCGACTTCTAAACATATCAGTTTAGGACTCGTTCTTCAATGCATTTAGCTTCTGGACAAATGAGAAACTGTGAGATCTACTTTATTCCGCTGCATTTATCTCTGACTGTGATGTTGTTCCAGTTATCTCTAGTTTTTCAAGAATCTGAGCAACCAGACCCAAAACGTTGATATGAGGTAACACTTCATAAAGCATCATGTGGAAGAAGGTATTATTGAATTATATTTTGTTCCAACTAAATATTAACTTGCTTTCAAATCTCGACGTGTTGAATTTAAAAGTTTAAACCTTTACAAAATTTATTCTATAAAGTAAAAGTTTTACATTTTTTTTCTTTCTTTTGAATAAAATGTGTGTCTAGGATAAATTTTCAAGTTGCTTTGTTTATATCTAAGTTTCATATGCTCATCTTTCAAGTCTTACAAATATCGAAATGTCAGCAACATGTTTAAAACTTTTGCATTCTGCTTTAAAGATGTGTTATTCGGAATATCTATAGTTTACAATGCTTAGAAAACCTAAAAAGTCAGAATTATGGATCGTAATGAAAATATGGGCTAATCACTTAGATGTAAAACTGAGTGATTGAGATGATTTAAATATTTAAAATACAACAATCTCTAAGTTTAAAAGTTTGTACCTATGACCTTTCTGGTTTGGGAAAGTAAGTTCCGTGGGATGTTTGTCATCTGGTCCCCTAAGGTCAATTGGTCTGGGAGTGATTGAACCCAAATCCTTCTATAGAATCAGATCGAAAGTCATGTTCTACTGGTATGAATGGGTTTAGGAAGTGTCGATGTAGCCTTTCTGATTTGGGAGAGTAAGTTCCAAGAGGTGCTTGACACCTAGTCCCCTAAGGTCAACTGGTCTGGGAGCGGCTGACCCAAATCCTGCAATAGGATCAGATAGAAAGTTACGTTTACGACATGTTCTTTACTTACTAAACTTCTTGATTAAAAGATGCCAATGTGCACAAGCTTAAAAGATGCCATTGAGCACACATCTCATGATACTTGGTAATATGTTTGAGTTGCGATAAACCTATAAATTTGTGAAAGTCTTCATTCTTGACAGCTTAGTGTGAGTAAAGACAAAGTTCTCTATTATATTTTTAGAATTGCATTTTCTTGAAGCTAATCGAAGTTCGCATGCTAGCACACTGAATAGATTGATGAAAGTTTTTGAAATTGAACATGTCTTAACTTGATATGCAATGAAACTTGTATATGTATCCAACAACATACAATTGACTTCATCTGATGGATTAATTTGTGATATTTTACTACGTAGAATTTAATTTGTATATTGTTTAAAATTTTATATGTTTAGTTGTTTCAAAATTTATATTCAGTATATTTTTCTTTTTACACTGATGTTGTTATGTTTGTGTATCTATATCTCTGTAATTTGGTCTGTGCTTTTTTCGAGGGGGAGTAAATAAGGAGAATATTTTGAAAGATCATATGTCATTTCGAGGGGGAGTATCTGATTTTCTATACGAATGCTAACTTGAATTGTCATATTTAGTGCATTTGTGTAAGGGGAGTAAAAGAGCTCTACAAGTGATTCATTTCTGTTTGTAAGTCAGATTTGCGCCAACAGTTGGTAGCGCAAAACTCAACTTTTCTCCTCCCTCAGGTAGCGTAAAACTAAGTTTGCGCCATCAACATGTAGCGCAAAACCTTCCTTTTCTCCTTTATTCTGAATTTTTGCATACCTGAAGTTGTCTCGTCTCCAACGTAGGCATGACCAAGTTGATCCTGATCATCAAGGTCATGAGGGGGAGAAGTTAAAGAGACAAAGAGTTCAAAGTTTATCTGTTCAAGATTCGAGAAGTTAAAAAGACATAGAGTTGTCTGCTCAAGATTCTATTTTCTCAGCTATACTAGTTCTTTTGCTGTTTCAGTTCCGACCACCACAGTTCATTCGAGTACATTTGAAAGAGGTGCGTCGTCTAGAGCATAAGCTGAAGAACCGATTGTTTCTTCAAGCTTATTACAAACTGGTCCAGTCTTGTCAAAGCAGCAAAGATAACATAAATTGAAAGATGTTGAGAAGATTTTTTTTAGTCAAGAAGCTACACTAAGACACTTATAGGTCTGATTAGAGTTCGAAGATGGATGCAGCTTACTTTGAAGACCGGAGCGCCAATGATTACTAAGGGGGAGATTGTTAAGTCAGATTTTATAGTAATCATTGTATTTATAGACTTGGTCTAATAATAGTTCTTAGAGCTTGTAATGTCTTGTATTGGCCAAGGGTATTTAAGTCCCTTGTGACCTTTGTGTTTGGATCTATTGAACGCTTACATTGAATAGAACTGACTTTGGCGCATCTCTACTTTCTCTCACTAGATTTAGAACGATCTTGGATTATCAGGTTCTTTATCAAGCTTTAGCAATACCGTGGGGTCTACACGAGAAGCATCAGGTGAGTTTTCTAAATCAATGCTTTTACCTTTTTAAATGTTAAAGGCACGGAAAAGTTTTACTTACAAGCAGTTATTATTTACGTTGCTTATACATGCGAGATTTATTGAAAGTAGTTTGTATTTTGTGGATGTTTAAATGTATGCATACATTGTGTTCGCAAGTTATGACCAAAGACGGGGGGAGGGGGGGTATCCCGCCTGCTCGTACCGGGTTGGGGGGGTATTCCGTTTATGTCATTGGGGGGGGGGGGGGGGTCCCAAAATAAGGCAGTGCGAGTCAGACACGCCGTTATCCTTGCATAACGGTAGTGTAGGTCAGAAGCGTGATTATTTAACGTGGTGTTGTTTTTATAAAGCTGAATTGGTTACCGATGCAAATTCATTTATGATGTTTTTAACTGTAGTTAGAGGAACTCACTAGACCTCCGGTCTAACCTTTGCTCTTTCAAAATCCAAAAACCTTTTCAGGGAGGCGTCAGGTTGAAGGTTCTGATAAGGGCAAGGAGAAAGTGTGAGTGTTTCCCGATCTAGAAGACTCCACCTTATTTAGACGTATTAAACTCTCAGTTGTGTAATAGGTTGCCTTACAGCAAACCTTGTTATCTTTTGTAGATTTGGGGTCGTTTTTGGCGTAAGATTTCTTATATTGTTATTATGCTCGTTTGGTATTGTTCGGGTTGTTACAGCTCAAACCGCCAAAAACGGTCCGGTTTGACTTGGTTCGACCAGTTTGAGCGGTCGGACGGTTTTTTTGAACACGCCAAGCTGTAGCACGCCATGGCGAACCTCAAGACGTCATGACGTGAGCCATGCCTTACAGAAACGTTGTGGGTCATTTTCTTTGAACACCGCCACTAAGGCGTAGCAAAATTGGTTTGGGGGTGGTGTCGTTTCACAAACAGATGAGGATTAGAGTCTGACATCTGTAGTACTGTGGGAGTTATATTTTTTTTAGATAGGGTTCCTTGTTGGCACAGGGCTATTAAGTAGAGTTAAACACGGGTTAAGTGGACCAATTTAAAAGCAGTTGAACTACTCAACCCAATGAATATAGTTTTAAAAAAAATCTCGACTCATTCAAAATTTACCTATTGAGTTGGGTTTCTATTCAAACCTCCCTTCCAAAAATGACTCACAAACCTATTATATAAACCAAATAATGGTTTTCAAGTAATCATATTTATTTTTAATTACAACTTCTTATACTATTCATTGCAACACCAACAAAAAATACTAATAACATTAGTGATTACCAAAAATCAATATCCTTTTAAAAAATCATACTTTTAAGTTACAACCACCATAATTTCTCAATGTATCATTAAGAAATTTCGAAGATATTGCTAAGAAATTATTGTAGTGGATGGTGTTAGTTCATAAAGTACGACCTGACTTGACTTTATTGACTAATCAAATTTGATTAACTTTGATTCTTGTTATTAATATAGTGACAATTAAACAAAAATCATGTAACCGATATAATTATAACATTAAATTATCTATTTTTTTAGTTATGTAATATTATAAATATCAGTTATCTACTCATTTAGGGGGTGTTTGAGATTGCTTATTTGAGGTATTTTTTAGCTTATTGCGATTTGGCATCGGAGATAAGCACTTTTGAGTGTTTGGATGGGGAAAAATTAAAATGGCTTATAGCGGTGCCAAACCGCTGAAAAACACTTTTTGATAAGTCATTTGGTTTTAACTTATCAATTATTTGAAAAATGCTTATGATTTTTTTGGTTATTTTATATGTATAAGCAATCTCAAACACCTTTAAATAACAACTTATTACGTTTTGGTACCACAATAAGTTAATCCAAACACTTTTTTAAAAATTCCGGTTTGACACCGCATAAGTTGATAAACACTTTTTAAAATAAGCATAAGTTGTTTTAAATAAGCAATCCCAAACACCCCCTTATTCTGCATATTATGTGTTTGACGTTGATATGGTACTTATTTTGTTTATTAAAAGTAAAATGTATGAAAAATATTTCGACAACCAATAATTAATCTTGCAAAATGTTTTTCTGTTTTTAATTATATTTCTCTAAATTAGAATATATAATATGAGAATAAAACGGGAAAAAATGACTTTTCTCTCTTGTGTTCAAGTGTACAATACAAGCGAACAAATAATGATAATAAAAGCTTCTAGAATCTTTTATCGTCAATCAACATGTAACACGATGATTAATAATGTAGTACATAAACGTTATACTCAACAACCGCATCACCATTGCTAAGATTGAAAAAAACAGTCTTCGCAAGCGCATATCCACGTGCAAATCGGAAAAGCCCACTACCGCCAACAATCGGCATCTCTCTCACTGGTGACATCACAGAATTCGTGCCCAATATACTCAAAGTGCTACCATTATACTTTCCTTCGACAAAAACGTAATTCAAAGCCATCAAAAACCGCATTTCGCTCAAGGAAGCGGACGCATATATTCCCTGAGCTCTTCCAACAATCTTGGAAGTCCGTTCAGGGCCTACGGTCAAAGGATCGTCGATCATGACCGTGGCCCCAAATCCGGTCCGGGAGGAGTTGGTCGTGGCGGCAGCCGCCACCCGGATGGCGGTAGGGTGATCGCCGGCAACTATGTCGTGGAAGTAGAAGTGGAGGTGACTTAGCTTCTCTTTCTTGAAACCAAATGATTTTGGTGACAATTTTGTGGAGAATTTATGGGATTGTGTTTGTAGGAGAATTAGTGAAAATAGAAGAATGGTGAGAATGGTGGATTTTTGTTTTGGGAGAGATTGGGCCATGGTGGAGAGAGATGGAGAAGTGGAGGTGTGTGATGGTGTTGGTGTTTGGTCTTATAAAGATAGAAAAGGTGTTGGAGTCTTGCAAAATTACATTAATAACCTTATACTATATTAAACTATACTCATGAAGGCAAGAATATTCTTTAAAAAGAAATCTATCTATATATAGAGAGAGAGAAGGGGGGGGGGGGGGGGCGGAGCCGGTAAACAGTCACTACAAGGGTGAGTAGACGACTTGGCCTATGACCTCAATTCGTTGCTAAAGTCGTATGAACCACACATAATTTTTCTATTAAATCACATGTGATTCCACCGTTTTCGTGTTCATTTATTTGGTTATTATTCTCGTATGAAGCTGACTCTTTATATATATATATATATATATATATATATATATATATATATATATATATATATATATATATATATATATATATATATTTATAGGTGAAAGTTTGTGTGAGAAGTTGAGTTAATGTTGAGAATCGTGAGAAATAGATCTGAACCGTTGATCTCTTTTAATCTCAAGACCTCCCATGAATTGCGTCTTATAAGGGAATTCACCAAGTGCATCTCGGTGCATCTTATCCTAATGTGCGTCAATTTCTCATCCAGCGGTTGATAACCACTTCTCATGCTTCTCACCGTTAACTCAACTTTCTCATCGAAACCCAACCCTATATATATATATATATATATATATATATATATATATATATATGAGAGAGAGGTTCAAAGGAAAACCTCAAAAAAATGGAAAACTAATAAAACACCCTCGTAGTCTTTCATCTGAACGGTATGCACTTGTTGATTTAGAAATATTAAGTATTTTAAGAACACAAGAACTACTTCTTTTGTAAAGTATTTATGATAAATAATATTTATTATCATACAAGGTTATTCATCATAAATACGGTGGGTTATCAAAGTATTTTATGTTCTTAAATTTAAATTATTTTAATAAAGTATTTTACATAAAACCTTGATAAAATGTATTATTAAAATATTTCTTCCCGCCGTTTAATAAATTTGTATTTTAGTACTTACTATGATGTGCATATTACCTTGTATTTGTCAAAATAGAACAATTTTAATAAAGTATTTTTGTATAAAAACTTGATAAAATGTACTTTAATAAAAAGTTATTATATTTTATTTCGTCTTTATCATGATGTCCATCTGTTATTCACATTTTCAAGTAAAATCTTAAATGCAATTATTATAAAATATGGATATTATTTATTTTGGATTTTATTTGTTTTCTATTTTATCGTTGTTAAATGCAAAAGAAAAAAAAGAGAGAATAAAACCATTAATTAGTATCATGTAACGTAGGCTTGGGCACATTTACATTTGCAAAGAGAAAAAGAAAAGGTCAAACGTGGTAGGTTACCTAACGTTGACTTATTTGGAAAAAATTATTAATTCGAAAGTTTTTATGTGAATAATTAAGGTGATCTCGATTGGTTTTTTATTAAATATTATACTAATAAAATTGTTTATATGAATTAATTTGTTTATATAGAATAAGAAGATCTTGTTAAAAAGGATATTTTCACCGGATGGAATTGACGTATTTTTTAGTTGGGAGGATCAGGTTTGGAAAAACTTGATTTATGTGCAAGTTCCTTTAGAAGCGTACCAGATAAATTATTTTTTATATCATTAATTCACTACCAAACTGTCATGTATAACTGACCAAATAAATTGTGAGTTTCATTAAGCTGCTAACAAACAGGTTCTAAGGTTCTATTTGATTGGTTGTTCATTAAGTTTTGTATGGATAAATCTGTTTGTGTGGATTAATCTTTATGTATAGATTGAGAAAGTTTTTGTTTGGATGGGTTTTTTCATAGATAGAATAATTATAAATTAAAACCTAAACTCAAAAGTGACCTGGTGGCTATCGAACTACTCTTGTATAACATTTAAATCAACGCAACCAAATTACAATGTAAGAGATATTAATTAATAAAGAAAATATCATATATAAATTACTCAGATTTTAAAAAATCGAAAGTCAAAATACTGAAATCTATTTAGTTTGTCCCTACAATGTACCAACCGATTAATATGCTGATGTAAGCCGTAAATGTTGATGTAAGCCGTTACATGATGAAACAGGTTGACGAGATCTATACATATAATAAATAAGTAACTAGAAGAACATGTGTCGCCTTTTGGTGAACCCATTTTTTCATTTTCCCGCCTA
This sequence comes from Arctium lappa, assembly GCA_023525745.1. Taxonomy (NCBI): domain Eukaryota; kingdom Viridiplantae; phylum Streptophyta; class Magnoliopsida; order Asterales; family Asteraceae; genus Arctium; species Arctium lappa. The sequence goes on along the minus strand of CM042056.1, from coordinate 8,891,801 downwards.
AACATGTATCTGGACGTATTTTACATTATAAGTTCATTTAGCACATCCACATTCATTATTCCTTAAATCTTTCCTTAATTCAATTTTTTTAATTTATATCTTACATTTACTACCCTTATAATTAGGTATGTAGTTTACTTTTAATACATTACTTTTTTATTTTTCATTTTATATTTTTATCATATAAACATAAATAATGTATTTGAACTAAAATGCATTAAAAACATTTTTATTTTAACAAATTATATCATTGTAATCGTTTCGTCAATACCTTCGAAATTAGTCCAATATTGAATATTTTTGGATTTAATTATATTATTAAATATCATAAATATATACGAACTAATGTGTCATTATTAGTATGAGATTTGATACAAATAATCACTAAATTGTCTTAATTTTCTTTTGACTATTTCATATCAATTTTTATTTCAAGAGTTTTTTTTATAAAAACCTTCATCTTCTTTAAATTTTTATACAAAAATTTTGATTTTTATCATGAAGTTTTATAAAATAACATTTTTTATTTTATTTTCTTGACATTATGATATTTTAATTTTAAAAATATTAATTATAGATGATAAAAGTATATAATTAACAATAGAACAAAGAATGTTGTATATAAAGAAATATTTGGTAATTTATGATATGTGATTCTTATTTTATTAATATTTTAACTATGCACTTTTCCATAATTTTATTTACGTTCTATTATAAATTTTGTTTTATAAATTCTTAATATTTATTCATATTTTTTATTAATTTTTTTCAAACATCCTTTGTGAAAACTGCCTAAAACAATGACATTTTGTAACCAATTGCAAAAAAAAAAACTCTGAAGGGAAAAAAACTTGAAAAAATAGCATCATACTTTCGATGATCGTTCATATCTATAAGATAAGTTTTTTGACATGATTTCATTTTTTTAAATTATCCCGTGTAATACACGGGACGAATCTAGTTTAGGTAAGTAAATGAAAATAGACTAAAAGTAACGAGGACGGTAGAAAATAAGACGGACGGTGGTCAAAAGTTAATTTTGTAGTCACAAGAGATTAAGCATATAAGCTAAAATTTAAAAGACTTTTATACATTATGACTAGGTCATTAGGGGACACGAGTTAGGTTGATCGGGTTGAAGACATTTGAACAACCCAATCCAATGTTGACAGTTTAAAAATTTTCAACCCAACCAAAATAAAAGTGCAACCCAACTCAATCCAACCCGTTCCGATTGGTCGGTCGGTTTCTATTTGAACAAAGTAAAAACAACATTGAAAATATACAATAAGAAACTCATCTTTCGAAATACGATCAATCATTCACAAGAATATACGAGTTCATCAAATATTGAGGTATTATATGCAACTTTCTAATAATGTTCTTTTATGAGTTCCATTGCTCGATATTGCCGAGTTGTTTTGGTAAATTATACATATTAAAGAGAAATACAAATAATTTTAAAAAAGTCGCTAAAACTTTTATCGGGGTATCGGGTTGGTTGGGTTACTTTGGGCCTATATAACATCCTCAAATTTGGTAAGAGCAACTAATTAAAATTTCACTATAATATCAATTACAAACCAAAAGTTCATCATACCCTGAGGTAAAATTCTACAATTAACCTTAAACAAAAATAAACCCCAAGGTTAAACAAGGGCTAAACCGAAATCGGGTGTTACTTAACACCAAAGCAAGCTGCTCTTCACAAGACCAAAACGGAAGACTTCGCCAATACTACGCACGTCTCGAGCACACTACTAGCACTCCTCTCATCGTAGTAATATTTGGACTATTCTCAACCAGAACCTGATGCACATGCCGACAAATAAAAAGGGTTAGGCTAACGCCTAGTGAGTTCAAGAGTTTTCAACATAAATAAATATATCGTTAAAAGTAAATAATGCAGTTTACATCATTATCTTTCAAAATGATTTCCCTTAATTATGAAAATGACTCGTTTTCTAATAGCATGCGTTTTTAAGGATGAACGCCCCAATAAAAAACATTCTTTATAAAATGATGTCGCCCAAATACTCACTCAAACGTGAATAGAAAACGGACTCCCAATTATAAAAACGCAGATAAAACTTTATATCCTGAACCATCCAAAAGACGGGTGGGGAATAATACTCAACTCATAAATAATGGAAAACAATCCATATAAATATAATATGCTATCGAAAACATGAAACTGAAAGCACCCAAAACATGTAACTCTCAAATGACTTAACTGAAAGCACCCAAAACATTAAAATATATAAGATAATCATTGAATTCTAACAAAATACTTAATTTTTTTATATAAAAAACATTATATTATTAAGTCTAAATTAAATAAATTTATAAAAAAAAAACATTATCACTTTCTCAAAACCATCCAAAATCGTACTGTAAATCGACAAAAAAATAAAATGAAACATTAAAATCGTGATGTATCTCGCTGCATTACACGAGTACGCTTCTAGTAGTACCTAAAATAAATGATTCATAGATCGCCCTTACCACCTCAAGAGTAGCTTACGTTTTCTGACTAACCACTTCTATGAAGGTCGCCATAAGGCGAATATTACCCTTAAATACTTCTAATTCTGACAAATCACGGTCTCCTCGAGAACGATTTCTACTTATGGTTTACTTTGATGGCCTCACCATTTCCTCCAATAAACAATACCATAGAGGTTTATCATCTTTTCCTTGACGAAATCCCTAACACTAGCTTGATCCGATCCAACACAACATCAGATCCACTCCTCAAGTCGACACAAGCACAACATCTGCAGATATCGGATCACTTCAACCCCACGGTTACGCAACTCCCATAATGTATTCCAGCATTGATTGCTAAATCAGCGGGAACCTCGCTGATTACAGATTCACCCATGATCGAATCCTAATTGCCAACATCTAATATCCTTAAAGTTGCCACTTTAACTTGCTGACACACCCAGTTCCTTCGAGAGTGTACTGAAGCACCTCAACGGTCACTGTCCCCTAAATCGAGGGTCGACCCCTATTCTCAAAACAACTATGCCGCAAACGTGGGTATACCACCACATACTTCATTCCGGACTTGCATTGAAGAGTTAATGTTGACACCTATCGTGACCCTAAAATTTAAATCTTATATATCCAACAAACGAATCACCATATTTTCTTTATCTCCGAAGACTTACCTGATGACACACATCCAACCCATACATGATGTCGACATTCAACCTGTTATTTCATCTATAATCTTAAGCAATTAACCCTCCAAAGCTCTAACCCGTAGTTTTACTGTAGATCCCGGTACAGTGCAATCAACAGATATAATCAATGAAGAACAATATATTAGCCACAACCTCTAGTCATATGATTGATAAGAACTCAAAGGGTTTAGGTTTACAGAGAGAATTTCTGATAAGGATTTGTAAACCTATTGACTAGAGAATTATGAAATGCGACTATCTAACCTAATTATGAAACAAATAATGCCTTTATATACTTAGGCTTACAGGCCTAATGGCTAATGGGCTTGGGCTCATCTAATTAAATAAACTATTAAGTAATTACAGAATGAACCCTTATAAATACTTTATTCCACTTTCAACACATACAGGACTTTCAGTCCTAACAATCTCCCCCTAAAGTTGAATAAAACATTTATCTTCTTGAATACTTCATGCCTTGATCTTCTTTCCCTCTTGAATCCTTGAAGAACTTTGGTGTTGCATATATTCATGTCTTTCCACGCTCCCCCTTGAATAAAGCTCTTGGTCTTCATAATTTCAACTTTGTAACCAGATTCAATGTACAGTAGCCTCGACTGAACGCACTATCAAGCAGCTTTGAACTGTAGAAACTCAATCACATCGGATTAGCACACAAGAAAGATAATGTGAGAGTTACTTGACATTCCACGGTGCTTCTTCAGTTTAAAACACAGAATCTGTCTTTGAACCGCGAGTTGAATATGCTTTCAGCTTAAGAACTTGTTTCAATCAGCTCGTAGGAGGAATAATGAAGAAACTTGTAGCAAACACCACATGATACAGGAAAGAATTAATACAAACTTTGAAAACTTCACTGTTTTCAGACAAACTCATATCTTCATTGTCTTCAGACAAACTCATATCTTCATCTCTTTGATCTTTAGACCGTCTTCAGAAAAGCAAACTTTCTTTCTTCAAAACTTTGAAATTGAACTTTTTCTCCCCCTTTTTGATGATTGTGAGCTTCATGATCATCAAGACTTCTTCAATTTCAGCACTTTCTTTGATCTACCCTTTATGATAATTTAGCATTCTCCCACCTGTGATCTGAATATCCGTCAATTCATGAAATGTATATATCCGAATCTTTTCAAATTCAGACATAATGAACAATGTAACCCTGATTCAACAGATGAAACAGTTAGTATGCCTGTAAGTAGCACGGAGCCACTTTGTACAACGGATGTACTTTGGAAAGGAGCTTTTGTGATGTTCACTCCCCCAGGGCTTCCATTCAATCATCGAAAAACCACAAATGAATTTTCTATGAATGTTATGACAAGAAAACTCATTCCTTGTGTGCTCGTGCAAGTATATGAATGATTGAAGCTACTTAGCTTGATCAGGCTCAAATTGTGTAAACTGTTGAGACAGCAACAGATATTACACGGACTCAATGTGCATAAAAGAGGTGCGAAGGTGGGGCAACTTTCCTTATTTTTCAATATCTAAATCTTCCGATTGAAGACTAGATAGCAGATATGCTGCGTCCCCAAAGAAAATGAAACATTTCTTTGTTAAGAAAGAAACGAGTGGTTGGTGGGGTTATATGCAAGAGTTGGCATGGGCTAAGTTCCTTTTCAATTATGGTCACCAAAGAATGTGAACCAATCAGTAGATGTGGCTGCCCGACTCAGAAAGTGGTTGGTGCAGAGTTCTGATATTCTTTTAACTCTGTTCTCACACCCTCTTTCTTTTTAACATTAAAGCTCACTTCTAACCAAACTCTTTTTTTCATTTTTCCGCTCCACACAATGAGAAAAACTCAATCCGATGAGTTATCTCCCCCACTCTTTGATTTAAGACCCCTCACCCCTCAATCACTCAAGGATAACTTCCAGGGTAGGAAACACTGGTTTACGTGAATCCATGGAAGTTCTGTTTAAGCTCTCACACAAATCCCATGTAATTCCTATAAAGAATGATAGCTCAACAGTTTATCTTGAACATTTAAGCTCAAAATGTATTATAACATTGTCAAAATGTATGCTCATGATATTTGAGCAATTGAACTTTGAAGATTTCTCAAAAACAAAGATATTGAGTGAATGAAAGGAAATCAAAAGAATTGTTTTGAAAATCTGACAATGTATCAATCAGATCAAATAAACTGGTTAGGGTATCAAAGAATTGGATATTATGTTTATATGAACAAATATAAACAATTTAGCAATGAAGGCATAAATTTAGAAATAATGATAGATGCTCAACAACATTGAATATCAAACGGGGGTATTACCATCGAAAAATTGTTTCATTATGAGACATGGTAATAACAAGTACAAATGAAGTACTGAACCTGTGTGTGTGTGAATACGTTACAGTATAAGGATAAGATAATACGCAAGTATTGCTCCTTAGAAACACACAGTCAGTTAGACATTAAAGCTCAAAAAATGAAAAACATTTAAAATCACACTTCTAAATTCATAAAATCTTTTGAGAACCAGAAGTGGTTTGAACATTTCAGAAAACGTTTTTCATGCTTGAAAGTTGTTCTTCTTTCAAACAATCAGAGATCTAGGATTAGAAGATATTTACCTTTTAAGTTTCTCCTCAAATCATGATAGAATGATTTAGGTCTTTTAAGCTCCCCCTGGATATTTGCAATAATATCCAAGTCTGAACGTTGAAGAACGGGTCCTGATCTGTCATGTGATCAGAAGCCAAACTTCGTTGAAGTCCGGGTTCTAAGTTGGTTTACTTAGAAGCCATTGTTCTTCTACTCCCCCTTGACAGTAGGTGCCTGCAACACAGAATCAGTTTTCGGTTTTGGTATCCACTGGTATTTGGGTCCTCGAATGTTAGTTGCAGTTCTTGTGGGGGATATAGAATAAGAACCATACCAGAAATGATCACTGGTTTTGTGAATGTGATCATGTGTATGACAATAAGAACAGTGGTATTTCTTACCTGATAACCTGAGTAATTGATCTCTCGAGTAGATATGATCAGGTTTACTTTTACTCGCTTTGTTCTTCTTGCCATTGACCGCATGTACACATGATTCTTTTTCTTTCAGCTCATCTTCAACTGGTTTCTTCTTCCAGACCAGTTCCTCATCTTTGTATCTCCTTCTTCTTTGATGTATACCTGAACCATCTATATTGCTATCATAGAAAATGTTAGTTTTACGAATTCGATCAAAAGATTTAACTGACCTTTGTGGAGAGACAGATTTCTGATTTGTACTTGATACAGACTTTTCAAGCACTTTAATCGTCGAAGCAAAGTTGTCTCTTTCTTTAACAAGCAGGTCAATCTTCTTCGTGAATTCAGACTTCGTTCTCTGCTCTTTTAGTGCCTTCTCAGATAGTTCAGACAACTTGGCAGTAAGCCTTTTGATCTCCGTCTCAAACATGCTTCGTTCTTCTTCAAATCCCTTCTCAGCATTGTTTCTTTGGCCGGATATTTCTTTGAAGACGCTAACATTCTTTTGTTCAATAGCCTTCTTTTCTGATGCAAACTTCTCTCTTTCAAGAATGATTACTTTCTGAAAATCAGAAACTTGCTGAGAAAGTTTTATGCATTTCAGCTCAACTTCTTTCTTCTCATCAGCACATTTTCTCGAGAATTCTGAGAACTTCTTTGCGAACGATTTCTCAACCTCGGATTTATCTTGAGCATGCTTTTGCTCCAAATCAGATATTTGCTTTTGAAGCTCAGCATTTGTATCTTTCTGATGCTCAATCTGCTTCTCAGAACTTTCAACAGATGCTGCTTGTTGGATTTGGAAAATTCGAACTTCCAGATCAGAAATCTGTCTTTTTAGTTCAGAGTTCTTAGTTTCCAAAAACTTTACTCTTGAAGACATCTTTGTTCCTGTCATTATCTTTTCAAGATGTTCCCACAGCTGTTTTCCTGTAGCCTTTTTACTGTCTAAACTTACAGAAATCTCTTTTGAAATCTCCTCGGAAATTCCTTGCAAGATAAAAGCTTTAGATAACTTATCAGCTTCAAATCTCTTTCTTTGCTCATCAGTGTAATCCTTAAATGGTATTGTGTACACTAAGTGTTCCGTTCTTCCATTTTCTCCCATATAATAACAAATATCTGTCGGAGTTTCCATTTTTCCTTCCCTCAGAGATAATCTGATATAATCATCCAAGTCATGTTTATCAATGAAGTCTAAGAACTGAATCCTCCATTTGTCATATTCTCCTCTGTAAAGAACCGGTGGCATCTCATCCATACTTATTGAAAGAGCTTCGCTTGAAGGCATTCCTTTTGATATACAGGGACTGAACTTTTCAAAGAGATGGTACGCTAAAGTGCAAGGACCAAAAGTGACAACTTGTGAAACTTGAAAGTTTAGGGTCACAAATGACACGCTGAATCCTTGAAGTACGGGGGCTAAAATAAATGCACTGCAAAATGATCGTGAGACAAAAAATTTGACCTTTTTTTACTCTTTTTTTTTTTTTTAAACCGGTCGAAACAAGGTCCGGTCGAGCTGAGTATCGGTCAAGCAAAAGACCGATATAGACAACGAACCGGTCAAGCAAAAGGACCGGTATATGCAAGGTATCGGTCGAACCAAAGGACCGGTATCAACAAAGTACCGGTTGAATCTTATTACCGGTCAAGACGAATCCGGTCGAAGGGAAGACCGGAGTAAACAAGTACCCGGTCGAAGTTGTAAGACCGGGAATACAAGTATCCGGTCGAAGGTGCAAGACCGGAGTACAAATATCCGGTCGAATGGGTAAGACCGGGGAATACACTTATTCGGTCGAAGGTGCAAGACCGGAGTACAAGTATCCGGTCGAATGGGTAAGACCGGATTGAGAAAGTACCCGGTCGAATGCTCAGGTCGAATGACTTTAAAAACGATAAACTGATAAGATCAATTAATCATAAACGACCGAAGAACACGAAGAATCGACCGAAGAACCCGATGAATTTCTGGGATTCGACCGAAACCAAACCCAGATCCTTCGATCCTTCGATCGAAAGAAACACAGAAAAATCAAACAAATAATCGACCGGATGCGATAGATAACACATAAAACACTTAGACCGAAAGTTTGCACACAGAAAAACCCAGATTCGATCGATAAAAAAAATTTCAGAAGATAAAATTCGATCGAAAAACAGATACCAAAAAAACTTAACTTAACAGATATCGATCAATCAGATAACACAGAATGTAAACACTAACAATCAATTAAAGCAAGTAAAGCAAGTAACACAAGTAATTGATTTTAGGGTTTCAGACAAACCTTTTTACTGGATCAAACCTTTTTGCCTTTCTGCTCTGATACCAATTGTAGATCCCAGTACAGTGCAATCAACAGATATAATCAATGAAGAAAAATATATTAGCCACAACCTCTAGTCATATGATTGATAAGAACTCAAAGGGTTTAGGTTTACAGAGAGAATTTCTGATAAGGATTTGTAAACCTATTGACTAGAGAATTATGAAATGTGACTATCTAACCTAATTATGAAACAAATAATGCCTTTATATACTTAGGCTAACAGGCCTAATGGGCTAATGGGCTTGGGCCCATCTAATTAAATAAACTATTAAGTAATTACATAATGAACCCTTATAAATACTTTATTCCACTTTCAACACATACAGGACTTTCAGTCCTAACCGAACAGGACGATCACCACTTAAATAATGGAAGAATGCATAAATCTAATACATCAATTACCTCTGCATGAACCCGTCCATAAAACCGATATCCCAAATTCAAAACTAGCCATAGGTCAAGTCTTCTGACACTTCAACCTCCGAGGACTCCTTTAGTCCTTAAACACGACCTCTATCACAAGAGGGTTTGCACCTATAGCTCTAATGAGTTCAAGGTTTTTCAAATTACAATGCCAATTTGGATTTTCATAAAACTTCTAAATGCAAAAGTTTTATACCAAGCAATCATACGAGTAAAAATTCCACTACCGTTTACTCGGTAGGTGTAGAAAGTGGTCACAACGGCCACATATATAAAACCATTTCGGAAAATATTTGATCAAAAATCAAGGTAACACTGACACTAACGTAAGATATTTCAACAACCTTTTTCAAAGGAACCACTATGTTACCCACATGTATAAATTGTGTCACGAACGAGAAATAGTTTTTACGTACAAAAACAGTGTATAACAAAGTGTTTGCACAAAAGTACAGAAGGGACATTCATGAAATCAATTTCTAGAAATGTTTGCACTAATCATAAAATGTCATGAAATAAAATTTCTCAACGTGACTCACATACATCGGTTTATTTCTCAAAACTAGTAAAGTGACATGTGTACGCACTTTGGTTAAAACATAAAATAATCTATGTCGGTTTCAAGTTCAAAGCCAACTAATGATATACTCTCATCATTCTAAAATGCTAGTTGTAATAACCGGGTTAAAAGTAAAGGAATTTAAAATTCGGGTTAGAAAATGGAAAAGCTTTAATAGAGGGGCCTAAATTGAAAAATGGGGAAATGAGGGATTAAACCCTAGGGATTTGTGTTATTGTTAGCGGCTGGCAAGTTTTTTTCGGGATAGGGAGAGAAAGTTTGAAGGCGATTCGATCGAAAGGGAGCAAAAGGAGCTGAGGTTTGGTGTTCTTCAATTTCATAAGGTAAATTCTAATCTTATTCCTCCTATTAGTAAGAGTTAGCAATTGTTTTCCAAGTCTTGTAGTGGGATTGGTATCTATTGCTATGTTCCTGAAGGTTGAACTTCTGGGTTTGAGTTTACTAAGAGGCGATACCGGATATATCTATGTGATTATTGGAAATTTCGTTGAAATTGGGTTCTTGAATCTGATTATCGAATAAGTGGTTGAATAGTTATCAATTTCTGGAATCATTGTGAACCTGTTGAATCTGTGTAATCGATCCTTCGTTAGGGTGTTCGTTCGGCTGGGACACCGGTCGAGGAGGTGGTCCGGTCCCCGGCTTGGACATCGATCGACATGTGACACCGGTCGACTCCCAAGCATTAGTCGATTTCGGTTTTGTTTTGTCTCCGGTCGAGACACCGGTCTCTTGCGCACCGGTCGGAAGGGGGGGTCAAGACCCTGGGCGCTTTGACACTCCGATCATCGGGGGGAAGTTCATGCCCCGGTCGCTTGGTGCACCGGGCGGCCATATCAGGCCCCGGTCCCCGGATCGAGCTTGGGCCGAAGCCCATAAATAATTAAATGTAATTCCTTTTTTTAAGTTGGGCTTGAATTGGGTGGTTGACCAGCCCAAGTTAAAATTGTTAGACTTGAATAAATTTAAGGTATCTTAATTCAAGTTGGGATTTTAGCAAGTTAAGTACCTTAGTGAAAAAGTGACTTTTAGGTTATGAGGGTTCCGATCAACCTTCTGGGAATCATAAAGAATCGGGTGTTCACCGGTCGATGTTTTCCCTTTTATAGGTATTGGATCGAATTATAGGAGTAGACGCGAGATTCGAGCTAAGGACGGCAGGTGAGTTTTTCTGAACTAAAATCCTTTTTGGTAACGGAAGCATGTAAAGTTTAATTTTTTTAAACTTTGAATTTATTTGCGATGGCATGATATTTATAAAATGTTTTTAAGTGTGTTATAAATCGTTGTTGTTTAAATGTATGCATACATTATATGTGGAGATTGTGACCTAAGTCGGGGAGTGTGGCCCGCCTACTCGTGTTGGGGAGTGTGGCCCGTTTATGCCATTGGGGGTGTGTCCCAAAATTAAGGCAACGCGAGTTAGACACATCGTCTTTGACAGTCATGTGGTCAATAGTGTGTTTTATCTATGTGCATTTATTAAATGTTGATTTAATTCTGGAAAGTTATTTTATTGCTCATCTGTTAGAGGGGACTCACTAAACCTATGGTCTAACCCTCGCTCTTTCAAAACTAAAAATCTTTTCAGGCAAGCGTGATTTAGGAAGGGGAGATAAAGGGAAAGAGAAGATGTAGCGGGATCAGATAGAAGACCGTTATCTTAGTTACTTTGTTAATATCTCAGTTGTGAATATGTTGTCTTTGCAAACCTTGATAGTTGAATGTACGCTTGTGGCCGTTTGGCATGCGTTATTATTAATATAGTAGTTAAGATTTAATTGTTATCTTGTTACTTTTGAGTTGGGTTGTTATACTAGTTAAAACTTATTGACGGAAGTTCCAAATAGACATGTATGCATACTATATGCAACTCACACAAAACTCAAAGAATGTGATACCGCTAGACGCCATTAAAGTCACCCCATTAAATTCACAAAATCGCATGAATTAAAATCCTCAATAAAACTCAAACACCAAGATAATGGGAGATAACTTTTCGTCCAAAACCTTAACATATGTGGAGGAGATCCAATGTTAAAGTCATAAACCGCAGTTACTTATCCAAGACCCAAAACAACATTAAAATACGCACATCGCAAAATCTGAAATAACGTTGGACAACAATATGAATAAAGAAAATCTTCAACAAAGTTTGCAACCTCATGTCATAAAACAATTTTGTACAAGCTCGAAATCATGGTTCAAAACCTTGTGTGTGCTAAAACATTGCTTCAAGATTTGCAATTTAATCCACATGACGATTTGAAAACATGATAAATAATCGATGCAATTTATTTCAGAAATAAATTTCGTGTATGAATTTGATCGGCACTCAACACCTCGAAACCACGCTCCTCGATTTCTTAGTCACACTATCGTCAACCGGATGCTTAAACATCTCAAGGCGAGATCAAAGATTTCATAGGTTCACTTCACAATTTCTCTTCGAAATACATTGGTTCCAAATGTCTATGGTTCACTTAATGCAATCACCATGCTTACCGTCACTCCCAGTGACGAATACTAAAATCATCAACTCCTTCTAATGGCTACTCATTTAGAACTTCTTCACTACCCCATCGGTCATCATACCAAGGCAGTTCAAGCATACACATGTAACTCGTAGGTTCACCATAACACTAGGCATGTGTTATTATGAACGTACTGTACATGATCATCCTTGCCATTTTTCGGCGTGATTCCCATTCCTAGTGACTTCACTCAACTCGAATCATCAAACTTTAAAGTGCCTAGTTGTGCAATCTACATTCAATCACTTAAACTTAAGCTGGTTTGAGTCTAGGCATCCAAAATCAATACCTAATTCTCTCAAACTTATGCTCTGATACCAACTTGTAACACCCTCAAATTTGGAAAGAGCGACTAAATTAAAAACTTTCAACAATACCATAAAGGATAATAAAATCTCTCACTACTAGTCCATAATTAAAATATATAACTAGGTTGAACCATCAACAAATGAATAAAGTCTTACATAAAGACTAACTAAAGTCGAGTGTTACTATATCCCAATAACAATGGCTATCTCCAATATAAGTGCAGAAGACTTCATCAAACTAATCACCTCTTCGAGCACACACCTAGCACTCATCACTTCTAAGTGTCGCTAGAACTAATCCCGGAATGGAACCTGATGCACATGCCGACAAATAAAAAGGTTAGGCTAACGCCTAGTGAGTTCAAGAGTTTTATATCATGATTATAAAAGAAAACGTAAAATGAAAATATTGCAACTTATAATCATGATCTTTTAAAATGATTTACTTTAAAATGATAGAACAACTCATTTACCAAATAAACGCATTTTATAGATGGACGCCTCAACGCCAAAACATTATTTCATGAAATAATGCAATCCAACACTTACTCAAAACGAGAATAATGGAAATACTCGAATAATGAAATTTGAGTAACTTTATAAAATAAACGACCAAAATATGAGTAAACTCAAGTCTCCAAAAGTATAGCATAAGGGAGATAACCCAAACTCAAAGCGTCCCCGAAAACAAGGGTAACACTAAATACCTCTAGACAACACCTCAGTTTATAATTCGAAGAAATATAGACAATTGTAATAAAAGAAAAACTTTGCAAGAGAGTTGAGTTTACCAATGAAATCTTTGCCACATAAGGATTGTTCAGTCCAAAAATTCATCTTACGATGACAGGGGATACCCGTTTTACCAAGGATTGTGGTGGAACACCGAGTAAGCCACAATCCGATTTATGAGCTAAATACTTGGAATCCATGGTCACGAACAACGCCGGTCCGTACTAAGATGTGAGGGAGGGCCCCCGAGGAAACCAAGTCATACTCGTTCACTAGGCCCCCGTGGGTCAAATGCATAACCGTACCAAAGGCCCTCGAGGGTCAAATGCATCCATAGCTACAAAAAGGGGGAAAGGCATCCCAAATATATGCCGACTCAATACCTAGGGATCCACTATTAATAGTCTAGACTTGTCACAATTTCATTGTGACCAACCATAGTTAGTCATATGGTTCCAAAAACATTTTAATCCCAAAATGCATTTCCAAGTTTAACTGCTGATAAGAATGAAAATCATAAAATGAGACTATATACATTCTTTCAAGTACCTCACATAAATGTGCAAGTAGTACGTTATAAATCCTCTAATTTCAGGAATGATACATAAAACCCGACATACATTTAAAAGTGTATCTCTTTGACCAAAGATCTATTTATGCAATAAATCATCAAAACACATTCATTCGTGACACCTTATCAAAATACCCAAAAATCCCAAATATGGGTGTTTTACAAAGTTTATAAAGTTAAACACTTCAAATAATCAAAGATTATCAACTAACCCAACATTTGATAATTTCATGTAAAACACATAAACACTTTAAAATAGACATTTTGGCATGTACAACGTTTTCACAAATCAACTTGAACTCACCTTGCTAGATTTAGGATAAATCTAGATTTTACCCCAACTTGAGCTCCTTTGAAGAAACTTGAATCCACAAGCACAATCCTTCCAAAAACTAGATCCACACATTTCCAACCATAAATAATCATAATCAACCACAAAGAATCGTTCCCGAAACTTTATACATGAATACCTCAACTGATACTGAAACCCTAACTTCTATAACTGAAGAGAATAGAAGATTATCTTAACCCAAGCTTGAATCCACCAACCAAAACACCTCTAGTTCACCAAAATGGTTACAAACCTCCAATCTACGAGAGGGAGAACAATGGTGGATGAAACCCTAGAAAGCTCGATGGGGAAGATGGAGATGGTGAACATGGTCTTAACCTCCAACTTTCCGGGTGATGAGAAATCATGAAATTTTAGGAGGAAAAAATCTCTCAAAAGGGTTAGGGTTCATTCTTGAGGTTGGGGGTCGGTTTGGGAGAGAAAAGGGGGAGAGATTTAGGGTTTTTGTGAGAAATTAAGTATGGAGGCCGATTTTCCTCTTTTATCAGCGCACTGTGCGCCCGTGCAGTTGACGGCGCGACCTGACCCGCGCGGAGAGTCGCGCGGACCACTGGAGCCGCGAGGAAACAGAGCCTCGCGCGGTCCATGGCGCGGAGAGCCGCGCTGGGCACTATTGGGGATTTCTTTCGCCTTATCTTCGACCAACGATTTCGGGGTGTTACAAACTATGACCCGAGATAGTTGGAAGGTCTCGTTTGGGGATTTATCAGTTTTTGTAACTGAGTCAGTGACCCGGGCGGGTTGTGAAGCAGGGTAACCTGCACGGCTACCCGCGTCGTGCACTGGAATGTGGTGATAAGACAGTGACCCAGGCGGGTTGTGCCGCGGGTTAACCCGCATGGCTACCCATGTCGTGCACTGGAACATGGGTTGAAACAGTGACCCAACCGGGTTGTGCCGCGGGTTAACCCGCCCGTCTACCCGCGTCGTGGTCTGTAACTGATATCTTTTGAGATATCAAATTTTTGTAACCCCCCACCATTATGTCCAACAATCAATACCATTAAATGAGAAATTATTATCGGTTTTAATATAGCGTCGGTTACGATTCTCTAGGTGTTTAAATATGATTGATTTCTGCCAGAATCGATACCGGTGAATTTGAGATTATCCTCGAGTGAATTTCGTGATACCCAGGTAGACCTGGCAAACGTGTCGTGTCGTGTCGGGTTCGTGTCGGGTTCACGAGTTAAACGGGTTAAGATGACCTAACCCGAACACGACCCGTTTAATAAACGGGTCAGAAAATCTCAACCTGAACACGACCTGATTTTACCCGCCTAACCCGACACGACACGATTAACCCGTTTATCCTTTTAACCCACTAAACCCGTTTAACCCGCTAACCCGATAACCCGTTTAACCCGTTTATATTTATAAAATTAAAACTTAAAAATCAAAAAAATAAAGCTTTAGAAATATACTAAAATAATTCAAACTTCAAAGTTTAAACTTATAGAAATCCAAATCCAGAAAATTAAAAATCCAAAGCATAAAAATATTACAACCCCAAAAATCCTTTGAGTTCTAACCAAAGTCAAAAATCAAAACATAGCTCCTCTTCATCCAGATTTTTGTGTTTGAAAACTTTGATTCTTTGATTCTTCCCGGTCGTCGTCATCCTTTAGTCTTAAAAGCCAATTGCATAACTCCTCTTCATCCGGATGCATTGATGCTAAAATTGAGTAAAAGAAATGTTAAAATTGAGTACGTTAACGAATGCATAAAATTAATAATTAAATGTATACCTTCATGAAAAACCCAGTCTCTAAGACAAACCAATGATTCAACAGTTTCTGGTTTCAACGAACTCCTATAGGCATCAATAACTCGTCCTCCAATACTGAAAACCGATTCAGAAGCAACAGTAGATATTGGGATGGCCAAAATATCTCTAGCCATTTGAGATAGAATTAGATACCGTCCTTGAAGAGGTTTCCAATACTCCAACACATCGAAATCATCTATACGAGGTAATTTCGTCTCCTCTAAGTAAGATTGCAGCTCGGATTTACCACCGGTGGTGAACTCACAGCTAGAGAACTCATCAAATGTTAATGCTATTCGACCAGGAACAGATTGCAACAAATTAAGAAGCTTAGATTTCTCCATTGAATACATTTTCAATATGTCATTTTTTGTGGTTTGTCTTGAAAAAAATTTCACTTCAGGATTCAAGTAAGCAAAACAACTCCTAATACCTTCATATTCAACTAATTGAAGAGGGAGATTGTGTCTAGCAATAGCAATTGCAACCAATTCCCGAAATTCATCTTGGTTAAACCTAAGAGATTTACTTTCCAATGAACCATTCAAATTAGATTGTAAAATAAGTTGCCCAATATCTCTATAATTTTTTCCCTTGCAAGACTTAAGATGCCTACGCATATTCCCTGTCCCATGACTACTTTCAGCAATGTATTTAGCCCCACATCTCTTGCATTTGCATTGGATATTTCCATTACTATCTAATTCATCAATCATTTCAAAATCATCCCAAACAGTAGAAGTAAGCTTACGTTGGCGTTTCAAAGGCTTACCAAGGAGTATGGGCTTAAGCTTACTTGGTTCATTGCCCTCTTTAGAAGCTGCCGCTGCTGGAACTTCTAGCCTATCTACACCACCGACCTCTTCTTCTACTTCATCGGTAGACAAGTTTATAGGATCCATAACCAAAAAAAAATTGCACAGACAAGTTAACTCTAACTGAAATAAGTCATTTTGTGATTTTTATTATCAAACCAAACCATATATACATATATACATATACACTTTCGGATTCCTTTTTTTCTGATTCCTTTGTTTCTGATTCCTTTGATTGGCTTAATACATATACACTTTCATATTTTAAAGTTGATCGCTCTGTTCAATTTTTGGTCTGCATTGCTGTCAATAAAAAGTTGTTACTGTGAAGAAGTTGTTCTCTAACTTGCCCGTGCGAAGCAAAGAGTTCCACCGCAACATTCGCAAGGAGTTTGGAAAGTTGATCACTCTACTGAATGTGAGCAATTATTGTATTAAGTCTCTGTTTGCAGTATTGATGATATGTATATTCCTGAACTCAGGCTTATGTCCTCCTATTATTACTATATGTTTGGTGTATGTGCATTTGTTGCTTTCACCACATGCAGCTGCATCGAAAATCTTTTTTAATATGCCCATAGATTGTACACTACTCGTTACCTTCCTTGATCAACCACACTGTCGATTTCCTGAATTAAATATGGTGCACATGGATATTCAGACCAGTACTTTGATGCTTATGTCTTCCAATTCTCCAAATATGTAGTTTTTTTGCATAAAATTTCATTGTGGATCTATATGGCATTACTCTACTATCATATTTTGTTTACTTAAGGACCCTGACTATACTAAATAGGGAACGTGAAATGCCTTTTATTGTTGTGTGCTCTCATTTGAGTTCTTGAAAATATCTTGAGGATTGATGTTTGAATGTTGTATAAGTTGAAACTACTTTCTAGTAAAATGTGAATCTAATTTTACATCAGGGTGTAGACAATATTTACAATGCTAAATAAGGGGAAAACCATCTTCTGTTTCTTTGCATTTTTGAATTTTAGTAAATCTGTAGGCATGTGCTGGTCTAGTCTGTTAAGGCCTTCGATCCTGGGCAGCAACATTTCTTTTTGTTACAAGTAATACAAGTAAAATTTCTGGAAACAAGGATGCAAATCTAATACAAGTAAAATTTCTGGAAAGTAATAGGTAAAACATGTAATACAAGTAATAGGTAAAACATGTAATACAAGTAAAATTTCTAGAAACAAGGATGACACGTCGAAATTACTTCTACAGATGCAAATCTAATATGACCGGATCAATGGTGAACCTAAATAAATCCTAATTGGAATTCCTAATTAACATATGCAAATCTATAGAGTCAATGAGGACACATCGAAATTACTTCTCCAGATGCAAATACGAAAAGAAACAATCTAAAAGGAGCAATCTCATAACAATTGCAGGTCAGATTTGAAACAATTACAGGTAGAAAAGATGGTTGCTTATCTAAGTTCACACAATTGGGGTTCTTTGCAAAACACACAGAACTAATTCTGTGTCTCACCCAACTGGGTTCTAATGCTAACCATTTGAAAACTCGAATTTGAATTGTCGAGATTATAGCTCAGTATCAAACTGTTTCCAAATAATTAGCAAGAATAAGAACAAATAATTGAAAACCAAATGAGAATTTGAAAACCAAAATAATGAGAAAAGAAGAGAAGAGAGTAGAAACATACCTGGAGAAATCTGAGAAAGAAATCAAGATTATCGATCATGATTATATGAATATTTGTGTTGGAGATTTCAATCGTCTAATAAAACATCGAATCGTCTCTTCAAAATCCAGATTCAGCGATTAGACTTCCAACGTTTCTTGTGTGAACTGTGTTTGACCGTTTGTGGATAAACACAATCTGATAATTGTGTTGTGCGGCTTAAGCATAAAATCCAAAATAGATGCCCTAAATCCAAATAACTATATCCAGTTTAATATTAAAAGCCCAAATGTGAGCCCAAATGATTAATGAAACCCATAATTTTATAGTTAAAAGAAGGCCCTAATATAAATTATATAATTATTTAAAGTATATATATTATATAATAATAATAATAATAATAAACGGGTTACTCGGGTCATTTTCGAGTTGAAATTTTTGACCCTGACCTTACCCGTTTAATTTTCGTGTCGTGTCGGGTCGGGTCGACCCGTTTACTTAAACGGGTTGAAATGTGTTACCCAAACCCGTTTATTTCGTGTCGAGTTCGTGTCGGGTTAGCGTGTCGTGTCATTTTTTGCCAGGTCTATACCCAGGCAGAATAGGGTCGAAATATTACTTAAGAAAAGAGAGCTCTCACGCAATCTCACATTCTTATCCAAGATCCGATCACCCTCTTATCTTTCTCTCCATCGATTTCTACCCCTCTCTCCAACAATATATATATATATATATATATATATTATATATATATATATGTGTATGTATGTATGTATATATTGGTTAATACTTAATAGAGAAGTAATGACTGATCAAATGTGAAAAAATATCTTGATATAAGATGTAAATAAATGATAAAATAATCTTTCTTTTAAATGATTTAATTCATTAAAAGATTACATAATATTATGAATTTTTTATGATATTAATAAATTATTGTACAAAAAACAAATTGAAATTAAAATATAAAAAGGTTAAAAGTATAATTAAAAATATGTTAATCAATTGATCATCAAAATTTCAATGCACACTTGGCATTTAAGAATTTCAACTTGTTGATATAATAACTTTTAAGAAGGGGTTGCACAAAAACCCGATTAACCCGGTCAACCTAATTCGAAATAACTAACTCAACCCAATTTGAAACGACTCGATATTTAATCGAGTTGTAAAATTTTGAAACCGTAGGTATTGAGTTGAAATTAAGTTAGAGTCATTTGAAGCCAACCGAACCTGATGAACCTGATTTCTTTCTATACCATCAATTTAATATTTTTTTTAAGTCTTTCATTATACATTATACATTAGATCAACCCGTAATTAGTTATATTCAAAATTATAACATAAGTTCCAGCTGTAATATTACTTTCTTATTTGCATGAACATTCAACTTTCTTTTTTGAGTTTGTTAACCTTTTCTGTATGTTCTTATTTTGATTTTACTTCATTTAAACACAAGCACTTAGCTGAATTGTAAAATGATGTACCAAATTTTCAACCCACCCAACCCACACGGTTTGGGTTGGGTTGGGTTGTAGTTAGATTGGGTTCGGTTGAGGTTTTTTAAACCGCAAACATTGGGTTGAGTTTTTCAAATACTTTCAACCCGACCAACTCAACCCATGTGCAGCGCTATTTTTAAGACTAAATTAGAACACCAGTTGTGAAAATTTGGGAGGTAAGATGCATCACGATTCTGAAATCGAAATTCAAACTTTAATCATGTTTTTTCACTTCATTCAATATTTCGTTCTCTTCGAGTTTATTTTAATGACTTTATGTTGTTTTAAATTACAAATCGATTGATATAGAAACTTCAAGGTTAATATAGCAAAAAATAATTTTTCAATATTTTTAATATAGATATAAAAACTAAATAGACGAATAGTAAAACAATGTGATACATTATAGTTGTTTCTGTTACAAAACATGTTTATGAATAAAGAACAAGGAATACCAAAGGCTTCAATAAGAAATAAGTACACGAAATGTTATTTTTCATTTCGAATACAACAAAATTAACAAACATTTCATTGAAATTTGCAGAACTTTTAATTAACATTGGTGTTCAATACATTGGTCAATAATGAAGCACATACACATCATGCTTAACAACCGCATCACCACTGCTAAGATTTAGAGAATGAGTCCTTGCAAGTACATAACCACGTGCAAATCGAAAATGCCCACTCCCACCAACAATCGGCATCTCTCTCACTTTCGACAAGAACGGATTCTTCCCTAGTATACTCAAAGTACTCCCATTGTATTTCCCTTCAACAAAAACATAATTAAAAACCATCATCAACCCAAATTCATTTAAATCAGTAAACGAATATATCCCTTGAGCTCTTCCAACAATCTTGGAGGTTGGTTTAGGACCCACCGTCAATGCGTCATCTATAACCATCGTGGCGCCAAATAAGGTGCTAGAGGTATTGGTCATGGCAGCTCCAGCCACCCGGACAGCAGTGGGGTGGTCACCGCTAACTATGTCATGCAAGTAGAATTGAAGGTGACTTAGTTTCTCTTTCTTTAAACCATATGATTTTGGAGACAAGGATCTTGAGAATTTGTTTGATGATCCTTCGATGAGAAGTGAGAATACGAAAAGGGCAAAGATGGAAATTTTGTGCTTGGGGAGAATTCGGGCCATGGTGGTGAGATACAGAGATATATGATAACGGGATTCACTTATAAAGAAAAAAATTAGACATGGTGTATAAAAATTACATAAATAACCCTATATTATGATATATCATAACTTTGTTCGATCATTCTAAGATTATATAATATATTGTTTGGTCAATGCGATGTTGTTCACATGTTGTTAAATATAATAATTGATCTAACAATTAAATAACAAAATATTAAATTATTTGTCGAACATCTATTTTTTTTTTAAGATAAAAGATAATTACGGCTACAATACTACCATACAAATATTCACATGATTTCAATTAAACATCAGTAATTAAAAACATGATATATGGAAGGTTAAAAGCAGCATCATACAAGTTTTTTTTATTGCACTAGCGATTGTCACATAGGGGAGTGGTTGTATTTAATGTGGGTTGAAATTGGGTTATGGTCATTAGAATCCAACCCAACTCTATTAACCCAATATTCTTTTATTTTTTAGATTAATATGATTTTTAATTCCTTATTAATATGTGCATTATTTGCTAATCACGACATTTGTGCTAACCAATTTTCAACCAATCAGAATCATCCTAAAGTTTATGTCCTCAAAGGGTAATATGGGCATTTCATAATTCACGCCTATTTAATGTATTTCCATATTTCAATGAATTATTAATATGATAATTATCTAAATGTTAAGTATAATATTAATATTTAATGTATTTCCATATTTCAAGAAGTTATTAATATAGTAGTTATCTAAATATTAAATATAATATTTAATGTATTTTCATATTTCAAGGAGTTATTAATATAGTAGTTATCTAAATATTAAATATAATATTTAATGTATTTTCATATTTCAAGGAGTTATTAATATATAGTTATCTAAATATTAAATATAATATTTAATATTTAATGTATTTTCATATTTCGAGTGTGCATATATGCATGTCTAGATGTCAGTGTGTATATCAACCAATGCAGAATAGATCAGCTGATATGCACATATACAACATGTACATATTCACACTACTTAATATGCACATATGCATATTAAATATCAGTGTGCACATATGCATATGCTCAATGTGCACATATGCATATTAGATATCGGTGTGTATATATGCATATAATATTTCAACAAACATATGCATATATGCACTGTATGCAAGTGTACACATATGCACTATCCTGAAAATCGATTTCCTCAAATCCTGAAAATTGTTTTAACCAACTTTCCGGCAAAATTTCGGCGACCCCTATCTTCATTCAATTCAACTCCACTTCATTTTCCGGTAACGTTTATTTATGCGGCAATGCGTATAACTTTTCATGCATTATTTCTCCATCTTCGTCTTTTTCTCCGACGAACCCAACCCCACCTACCACCACCGCCAAGAAATCAAACCATCGTCGGAAAATCAAGATTCTCATAATCGTCGTTTCCGTTGGGGGATTTTTGTTATTATGCATCTTAGTTGCATTATTAACGATTTGTTTGAAAAGGAAAAAGAAAAATACGTCGGCGGTGGGTGTGAAAGGCGCTGAAGCAATTCCGACGGCGCGTGGTGGCGGAGGTGCGGCGAGTGGTAGTGGGAAGAATGGTGGAGGTGGTTTTCAAGTGAAAGTGATGACGGCGGTGGGATTAGGAAGTTGGTTTTTTTTATGGGATGAAATCTCTAATTATTTGGGTTTTTAATTTGGTAGGTCCATGTTCCCCAAATTAAAAGGAATTGTATTTTGACCGAAATACCCCTGTATATACATGCATTGTATTTTTTTTCAACCGTTTTTAATTTTTTAATTTAATAAAAAATCAATTAATTGTGGATCATTGATCTCATCAATCTACGGTTGAGATTGGTTAGCACAGTTAGCATAAATGTCGTGGTTAGCAAATGAATAGGCCTCTCTCTCTCTCTCTCTCTCTCTCTATATATATATATATATATATATATATGTTCAATTTCTTCTCCATTTCTATATAACTCTTTTGTATATATGTTCAGTAACTGTGAACATATATTTGCAATTTGAGAAATGTAGTTGAATGTGATATATTTAAAATTTAAGGAGGATAAGATATATCAAAAGATTGATAATGAAAAAGGAATTATGAGTAAAGAAAACAACATGTTTAAGGTTAGAAGAATATTTTGATGTACCAAAGTATCAACACGGTCAACACGTACGACGTTAGTTGGGTTGAGTTGTACTTTGGTGTGGAATAGATTTGGTTGAGATTGTTCAAACGACAAACATTGATTTAGGTTGTTTAAATATCTTTAACTCGATCAACCCAACTCATAAACACCCCTGTTGATCACCCAATTTTAATGAAACTCTTAGAGCATCTCCAACAACTTCTCCATTTTGGAGAAAATTGAGAAAATGAGAATTTTAGGTCTAAATTGTGCTCCAACAGCTTCCCCAAAACTATCTCCAAAATGGAGAAAATAGAAGAGAGAAGGGGGGTTTTCTCCAAATATGGAGATTACCCCAAAAATTATTACCAAGTGAGAGGACTAATAGAAAACTTGAAAACAAATATGTAGAGAGAGAAAAATAGTATTTTAATTAATGAATGAAATATTTTAATATTATAATTAATGTTGAATTCTCCATAATGGAGAATCTGTTGGAGATGGTTGTAATTTTTTTTTGAGTTTTGACTTTTAGTTCTCTATTTTGGAGAAGTTGTTGGAGATGTACTTAGAGATTTTGGAGAAAATGAAGAAAATGGAGATTTTAGGTATAAAATGAGCTCCAATAGCTTCCCTAAAATTTTCTCCAAAATGGAGAAAGTAGGAGAGATAATACATTTTTCTTCAAATTTGGAGATATCCTCAAAAATGATTACCAAGAGAGAAAAATTATTTTTTATTATATTCCACCAATGAGAAACTTTAAAATGAATTGTTTAGGTAAGAGAAATAATATTTATTAAATATATAAAATATTTTAATAATATAATCAATGATTTATCTTTAAAATGGGGAAGCTGTTGGAGATGATTGTAATTTTTTTTGAAAATTTTGACTTTTGATTCTTATTTTAGATTAATTTTAGAAAAACGGTTAGAGATGCATTTATACCACTAACAAAAAAAAAAGTTTATTTAAAGTCAACGGCAAACACGTTGATTAGTTCCTTTCCTTGCACCCTCCAGATACATTAAAAACCCATAGAAATTAATGTTTTATTAATTAAAACAGTTTTTTAAAATAAGTTGTATTTTTCAAACATCCTTTTTATTTAAAAAAAATAAATAAACAGTTTTAATATTATAATAATAATAACTTATATTATTTGGATAAAGTGTTCTAATAGAATCATTTAT
Source organism: Arctium lappa (assembly GCA_023525745.1). Taxonomy (NCBI): domain Eukaryota; kingdom Viridiplantae; phylum Streptophyta; class Magnoliopsida; order Asterales; family Asteraceae; genus Arctium; species Arctium lappa. The sequence continues at coordinate 8,867,556 of CM042056.1, read as the reverse complement.
TGTTACAATTAGTTTATAGAACATTTTTTTTACCGTTTTAACAAGTTTATTCAGAACGTTTTTAAAATAAAGTGTTATATTAATTATTTTATATGACAACTATGAGAAATCTCAAACAAACCATCTTTTTATAGGACATTTTATCAAATAGTGTTATATATAAAACAACTAAAAAATGTCATAAAAAACTTGTTATAACGTTCCAAAATGTCCTATAAACATATTGTAACGCTTTTAGATATCACACCTTTTGGTTTGGTTCTATAAACTCATGTCCTAAAATATTTTATTTGCTTAGACATTTTAGGCGTCCTATAAAACTAATTTTATTGTAGTGAACTTTGTTACGTTTTATTGTATTTTGTTGTTCATCAATTTCAATGTAGGTAAAGATGAAGCCTAGTACTGGTTTATATCAACAGTCTTTGGATTATAAACAAGCAAGTTTAGATGTCATAATATATACATGAGATGATGTGATCGATTTTCGATTATCACCAAATGGTGAAGTCCATAAGTACTTATAAAATCGGTAACCCTAGAAAGGTTGATTTGGATACTGAATTGAAAAAGATTAAAAGTTATGAGCGTTTAGTTCTCATAATGAAATTTGATGGGATTGGAATCCAAAAATGAATTTGACTTTGAAGAAATTGAAATGGAATTTGATGAAATTTAACCATCATTTGACTCGTAAGTAGTGGAATGAAATTTCTCAAAAGGATTGAAATCTCCATGTTTATTTGGCATAATGTAACTTCGGAATTGAAATCTCCATGTTTGTTTGACGATAAACGAGAAAACAAACTTTAATCGATACGAACAATCAAACCAAACACGAATTTGAATAATGTAATCATATATCACAATCTGAAAGAATAGATTCAACCTTCCCTCTAAACAACCTCTAAGGCATGCAAACGATAGCCCAAAACGACATGGAAGAAAAATGGAAAATCAACACATAGTGACGCAACCTACCACGCGACAAAAGTCACGTAAGTCTCTGGACTATGCTTTCTGCCCTGCTTTCGAACCTTTAACTCCACTTCAATACCCAGTCTCGACCCCACTTTAAATTCCAAATTTGTTAGAAACATAACTTACAAACAACATATTCGAGATCATAAAAACACCCAAAGCATGACTTATACAAATGAATTCCAATATCCATCAAAAGTTTTAGATCATCTCAACCATGAAGAAACTAATTTTACTCAAAACATAAACATGAAATACATCAAAAACTCAAGACTAAAACCTATGGATCAACTTCTCAATGAATTTTAATCATTAAAATTTATAATTTCCAACAAGAAAACTAAACCTAAGAATCCATACTTAGGGGTTGTTTTTTTTTTTTTTAAAACCTCTTAATGGCTCTTAAGTCTAAATCGTTCAGACATTTTTACACACCACCTCTTATTAATCATAACTAAAATAAGACTTCAGACTTTAGACATTTTAAAAAACAAACGACACCTTAAGGTAACACCACAATTTTCTTTTAAAACTCAAATCCAAAAAACCTTATACTCAAGCTTAAAGAAGAATTTAAAAGATAGAATATACCTTACGATATAATAGATGAAGCTTATGGGGTGTTTGGTTCATGGATTTTAAAAGAATTGGGAGGAATTAGAATGAATAATTTCTTTGATCAAATCCCAAGTACTATGTTTGGTTCACATAATGAAAATGATGGAATCCTTTGAATTCCATTGAATTCCACAAATTAAGTAATTCATCATTCGTTGACATAAGTGAAATAATTGAATTCCATCTAATTGCTATCAATCAAACACGTGGTCAAATTCCATCAAATTTCATTCAAATTATTTCAAATCAAATTTCTTTAACAGATTTCAATTTCATCAGATTTAATTCTACAAACCAAACTTCCCCTTAAATTCTTAAAGAAAACCTCCACGATTTTTACTTATTTCTTCCTTGTCGACTTCTCCATGTTTACCCCCCCCCCCCCCACCCCACCCACCCACATTTTTTTTTTTGCAAAAATACCAAGTTGAAAACAATGAGTCATGAATTTATATGTCTTCTATTTCCCAATTAAGCCCTCAAGAATGGATAAAATACCCCCATCACCCTTAGACTTTTAGTCATTTCAAAGCAGGGTATACATAAGTCAAAGTATATATACATAGGCATGTATCTAGTTTAAAAGTCACATGAAATTCATTGATGTGTAAGGGGTTGTTTGTTTTTTTTAAAAACCTCTTAATGGCTCTTAAGTGTGAATCGTTCAGACTTTTTTACATACTACGGCCTTGTTTGTTTTTTTAATTTCAGCACTTAATAGCCACTTATCACTTATTCGGTCAGACATTTTTAGTTTCAGACCGTTTGTTTTTTTCATGTTTTCAGAGCCACTTATCACTTATTTTCATCTTACCAAATAAGTGACAAAGTTTCCACTTATTTCCACTTAATGCCTCCTCCCCCATTGTTACCCAAAATCCACCGAGACTCCATCAATCTCCTCTCAAAAATCACTCCAGACTCCATCGATCTCCTCTCAAAAAGTCATTCCAAACTCCATCGATCTCTCTCAAAATCGACTCCTCTCCGACATCGTCCCTATTTGGAAACGTGGCCTATTTTTTTTTTTTTATTGTTTTGAAAAACCTCACATAAATAAAGCTACTTGATGACACACAATTGATATTGATAAATCCAAGACATGAATTATACAAAAAATTGCGAATTTTTTTTATTCAGATTTCAGACTTCAGCACCACCACTTAAAAAACAAACAGTCTTTTGTATTTAGATTTCAGACTTCAGCACCACCACTTAAAAATCAGAAGTGGAATCAGACTTCAGACTTCAGCACCACTTAAAAAACAAACGCCACCTACATCTTATTAATCATAACTAAAATAAGATTTCAGACTTTAGACCTCTTAAAAAACAAACGGCACCTAAGTCTATTTGTCAACCTGCAACAATGCATATACAAGAGATAACATATTTATGTGTACGATCACAGATTACTGAAACACTGATATTTTTTGTTTATAACCTATTCCCAGACCATATATGACTTCATTACGTGATGTCGCATCTCCCGTTCAGTGTCATGCATTTTGCACGACTTCCTCTCTGTGATGTTGCATTCCAAGTTGTTTTGACGAAGCCTTAACTAATCACAATTTTCGTGACTTAACAGGTTCTTTAAGGGGTCGATCATATAACTTAACAACTCATGACCCAAAAACTCTCGACACATACCTAACCATCGGGCCCAATTGGACCTTGTACTCTTGACTGGTCTTAAGCTTCGGGCCTTAATTAATCTCCATTTCTACTTGGCGGGTTGGCCTTACTTATGATTGGTATCAACATAATTAATTTTAGTTAAAACAACAATATTTAATTTTACAAAAAATTAAGAGAATTTTATAAGAAAGAAAAATTATTATTTTTATAACAATTTTAAATAAAAAAGGGTAATATGTATTTATGAATAGTTATAACAATGACAATTTAAATACCGTAACTTTAAATGCACAATATTTTTATCATCTTTGTAATAGCAATTTCTAGAGACTAGAAATGTTATGTTTATTTTTCATTATTGAGTAAATTAATAATCTCGAGTGTTTGACATCCCCTTGTTACTTTGCAAACTTAATGCTAAATGGTTGTTTGACAGTTGCTGAATGGTTTAGTGCAGGATGATTAAGTGATCAAAATGATTAAGAGTCTCTTATGATATAGTGCAAAGTGAAATACGGTTGTTTTTTAACTGTTCATAATGAAATCAGGGCTCTGAATGGTTAAGGGAGGGTCAGGATACAAAATCATTCAGAGGGTTTTAGAACCATTAAGTGGCATACCTTTTTTTTTGCCAAACAAGATTCACCTTTTAGCGATTCAGAGGTTGCCTATTAATGGAATCATTAAGAAGTAAACAAACAACCCCTAAAACGTTTTTGCTTTGAAAAACAATTTTCCACTGTTTGTTAGAATTACAAAAGGGGTTGTTTGGTTCAATCTGAGGAATATAAATGAGAATGAAAATAAAAATGACATATAATGAATTTTTATTCCCCTTATGATTTAACCTAAAATGAAAATTTGGGGTTGTGATGAAATGAACTTATTATATTATGTAAAGCAAACAAAATTTGTCTATTCACATTATTTACGGCTTAATATCTTTAACCAAACATTTGAATCAATAAAGAGATTATATCAATAATCAATATATAAATTTCTTCTTTGAAATCCTCAAACGATCAACTTTGTATTTTTTTAAACAAATAATTGCATTAATTTTATTTTCATATTACAATAAAATTATACGGTATCACATGAGGATACGACGACTTGAATTCTCAAGGAATGAGAAAAAATAAAAATTTTATAAAAAAAAACTAAATAAAAAAACATAAACAATTAAGCTGAAATGTCTTCTCACATGTGGTTCTATCATCCATGTGTGGTCGGGTAATAGGGCAGTGGGGCCGGGTAATAAAATATTGAAATGATGAAATCAATAATGGAGGACATAAACATCATACTCGACGGCCGCATCTCAACAAGTTTGATTAAGGGAAAACGTCTGAGCTTCGGCGTACCCACGAGCAAATCGGAAAAATCGGAAAACACCGCTCCCTCCGACCACCGGAAACTCTCTCATCGGTGACATAATCGGGTTCCGACCCAAAATACTCAAAGTGCTCCCATTATACCTCTCTTCATCAAACACATAATTTTGAACCATCATAAAGCTCATATCATTCAAATTTGCGGATGCATACATCCCTTGTGCATATAATTTTGAAACTCTCTCATCCCTTTTGCAAACCATGATAACTATCCAACAATTATCTATTTAGAAATTTTGGAGATTTAGAAAAAAATGTCTTTCAACAATTATGCTAAACTCTACACTAAAATAGAGAAAAACAGTTGAGAGAAAGAACATAATCTCTAAATTCGAAACAAGAGAAAAAAATATATATAACATATTTATTGGAGATACTCTTGGAAGCTATACAAACTTATTTCTTGATTTACTTATAAACTTCGATATTTTTTTTTTTTGAAAAAAAAAATGAATGAGATTCATTAAATGAGCCTCCAAAAGACAAACATTAGTCATAGAGTGAGATAGAAAACTCGACAAATCAAAATAGGAAACAGGACAAGACGTGAAACGAGAAGCGCGTGAACACGATTAGTAAATTTCCACTATATGTATTTAATAATACATATAACTTTACAAAAAATAATAACTAAAACCAATCAACAAATGTTGAGGCTCGCGTTGAACACGATTCCCTTAAACAGATTCGTCGTCTGTTCCCAGGATACAACAGCGTAAGCAGTATGTACTGCCAGATGTAACACTTGCCTGAAAATGCCGGAGAGGAAACAACGTATGCAGAGAAAATTCAGAGAGTTATGTGTGTTTCATATTCGAGGTAGTCTAGAATGAACCCGAACTCTCCTTTTTATACTTAAGATTAAAACCGAAGGATTAATGTGAGATTAATTGGTCATTAAACTTAATTATTTGACCATTAATCCTTTATAATAATGAATATCAAGGAGTTACAAAACGGATTCTGAAACAGTGAATGTTGCGACTTACAACGCGGGTGAACTCGCGGCACAACCCGCGTGGTGCACTGTTTCTCGTCCGGAAGACAGTGAACATCGCAACTTACGGCGCGAGTAAGCCCGCGGATTAACTTGCGTGATCCACTATTTGTCCATACTGGGACAAAACAAAAAACTTCGTAAAAACCAACCTGCGCGAGCACAAGATTTCGGAGTTGCATTCGTGTCTGCAGGTTGCGCCCACGCACAAGTCTCAATCAGCACCTCCCCTGCACACGAGTAGGTGATGGAGTAAAACCAAACAAATGACTTGTTAGTCCCTTCCACATTTTTAGTTATAAACCACAAAAGATTTTACTCTTATTTCCTATGTGGGACAACTTCCCACACCACTTGATTTTTGCTAATTTCATTCCAATCACTTAACTTTGAGCATCGATATCTCATTCACACATATTCCGTTTTGGACACATAATATATCGTTTCGAAGCTCTCATATAGAAGAGCACAAACCCACGAAGAGTTAGATATATACAATACATATACATGTATTTAATTGTGTCCAAAGTTAGTAAAAAATCACATTTTTACTAAAATTTTTCAACAATCCCTCACATCGAAGGCACATGATACATGTGATTTTTTTAATATACCTAGCAGTAAATTTGATATGTTACATAACTAGGGGACGCTTAACAGGTAAGCGTTTACTGAGTGTCGATTACCTTATTGAGTGAGCATGACAAAGAGCGAGAATGTTTCCCGATAATACGCATAGCAAGGATCAATAATTTTATCTGATAAGTGAGGGAGAAGACTTTCACTCAGTACACGCTTACCGGGTAAAATACGTTTACTAACAATCTATATTGATGGTCGAGAATGTTTCCCGATAAAGTAAGGATAGTGATTATTACCGATAAAGATTTATCCGATAAGCTTTTGATTAACAAAGTCCTTATTAATTTAAAAGATCTTATGTATACATATATTTATCCATGATTAATCAGTTTGATCCAAAACGACTATTTATTTATTAGATTCAATCAAGTCGAAGAAGAAGACATCAATACACCCTATTTTAAGAGTATATTGTGATTTTAGTCCCTATTGTTTGTTAAAAATTACGGATTTTATCCCTGATGTTTCAAAATTCTGGTTTTCATTTCAATGATTTGTAATTCATTTTTATTTTTCGTCTCTAAGGGCTGAGGCTATCTACTACATTTAAGTATGAAAAAATAAAATATAAATAAATTATAAACTATAGGGACAAAAAAATAAAAAATTTAAATCATAAGAACTAAATCAATAATGAATTATAAATTATGAAAATTTAAATAATTATTTTAAAATTATAGGGACAAAAAATATAAAATTTCAACAAACCACATGAAAGAAAAATATAATTTACTCTTATTTTAATGAAACTCTTAAACCACTAACAAAAAAAACAACTTTTTACACCAAGTTGAAGCATTTAAAGTCACATGCAAACACGTTGATTAGTTCTTTGGCACCCTTGAAGTTAACTCCAACAACATTAAAAGAAGGCAACATTAAGGTTTTGAGGTTAGCTCAACTTATATCAAGACTTGAGTTTTTGGGATTCTCCATAAAGGTAATCGGTTTGAGTTCTTTAAAATCACTAAAGATTTTTCTGATTATTCTGCAGGAATCCTGGGATTAGTCAAGGTACATGTAAGTTGGCCTTAACACCTATGGTTAAGAAGAAAAAAAAATACAACATTAAAAGAACCAAGAAAATATTCAGTGGAAGAGTTCGATGTTGGGTTGGTAGGGATTTGGAGAACTTAGGAATTGACTTTTCTGGTTCTTTTGTCCGGGAAATTGAAGATGATACATCCACTTCTTTTTGGTTAAACAAATGGTTTAAGCTTTGTGACACATTTCCTAGACTTTTTCATCTTGAGGGTGATAAGGGGATTTCAGTGTGCGATAGAGTGGTTTGCAATGATGGTTCGTGGTGTTGCAATTGGGGGTGGATCAGAGAACCTAGGGGTAGAGAGTCGAGTGAGGTGACAAAAATTTTAGGTTTGATTGAGAATTCTAGGTCGTTACAAATGAGAAGGATAAATGGGTTTGAATTATAGATGACTCAGGGGTGTTTTCAGTTCATGGTCTTAAAAGGATGATCGATCCAATTTCTTTGTCTTCTCTGAATCAAAATCAAGCTTGTGAGACTAAACGGAACCAGTTAATTCCGAGAAAGATTTGGATTTTTACGTGGCATCTTAGGCAAAGAAGGCTCCCAGTTCGTTCATTTCTTGACAAGTATGGGATCAACCTTCACTCTTTGTTGTGCCTACGGTGTGGTGATAGCATTGATTCCATCGGCCATTGTTTTGTCGAGGGTAAGAATGTCATTCACATATGGGATAAGATTTTTCGGTGGTGGGGTCTCCGGTTCAACAACGTGGCTTCTCTCTTGAATCTTCTTGCTTTCGAATATTCAAGTTCGATTCCTAGTGCAAAAGTTCAGACGTGGCATGCGTTTTTGTGGATAGGTTTATATGCGGTGTGAAAGTTTTGAAATAGAGTTGTTTTTATCGAGCATTCCCCTATGCACACGGATCTTTTGTTCGAAACTCAGTTGTCCTCCTTTACTTGAATCTCCAACATGTGTAAAAATTTTAAGGTCTCATGGTCGGAGTGGTGCGACAATCTCGGTAATCCTAACTAGCTTCGGTTGGGATATCATAGTTATGTTCTTTTGTTAGTGTTTGTGTTGGGGCTGCAAGGGTGGCTCCTTTTGTTGTTGCTTGTTTCTTTGTTTTGGGTTTTTCTATTTGTTTAAGCCTTGTTTTTCTCTAGTTTTGTGGGATTGTTTGTTTCTGTTTCTTACCAATTTTGAGTTTTAATTACATCGAACCAAATTCAACTTGTTTTATACTACACATTTATATAAATAATTTTTATTATTTCATTTTCCATCCTTTCAAATTATGATATCTTGTTTCACCCTCGCCAATAGCAAGAAATATATCTTATTTGTAACAACTTTAATCTAAAGATGGCCAAACTTTGGGCCTTAACAGGCCCAAATATAAACTTATGAGGTGTAACTATATAGGCCTTCCAATCCCGATCTCGGGGAAAAACCTGGACCAATAACCAGCGCGTAACTGATCCTGGTCCCGATCTTGGTTCTCTCTAACTGGTTCCATAAACGGCCCCGAGCCCCTTTTTCCTAAATTCAAAATTTTAAAAACTTTGTTACACAAAAACCTATGATTTTATATTAAAAGAATGGGGCCTCGTAACCAATCCCTCGTGGCTTTTTTAACTAGGCATTGTAACTGGTTTAGAAGGACAGTCCTTTAACGGATATCCATATAAAAATCAAGACTGGACTTAACCGATCGGACCTTAATCAGTCTCGGGCTCAACTCCGTTAGGTCAACTCCACAAGTGACAGGTCCGCAATTTTGTCTATCTCTGTAAGTTTATGTCCGCAAATTGCGGACATGTTTAAAATATTTTACAGTTTTGTCCCTACACTTACGGACTTGTTCAGAAAGTTTTTTTCTTTTTTACCTTTTCACCCTTCCACAATTTGCAGACCCGTCACTTGTGAAAGGTAGTGACATTCAGGTAAAAAGTAGAGAGAAATGGCTAGAAAACCGATTGGAGAATAAGAAATGACTATTTGAATCAATTTCCCGTTCTTCCTATAATATTTAGTCGTTCAAAAAAATTCCAAATGTATCACGTAAAATTCATCCATAACTAAGCAAGTCAATTCCTTGTGTCATAAGAATTCCGATTATTTGCAAACCTCTTAAATCATATAAATCGTACAAATCAAACAATTGACATATTTATGAAAATGAATATGGTTCATTTATGTATGATCATAATATTTATAGAATATTATCTGAGCTCATTCATTATGATCAATGTTTTTCGAGATATTTATGAAACCAATATTTATTAGTTTGGATGAACAATTGAGATTGGCTTAAAAAGCTTATATGAATTAAAAGGTTTACAAACAATAGAGACTTATATTATCATATTTATTTATACGTTAGGTCCATTCAAAAAGATTAAAAGGCATTTTTATACATCCTAACTTAAAGGAAATCACATCCCAAAATAAATGCACATTTTGTAGCAAGTAGGTGAAACATTTAAGTCGAAGGCAAGCAAATTGACTCCCTTTTTGCCCAATCGGATGAGGAAAACAATAACCGAGAATCTCATTTGGTAAGAAGAATGACAATAATCGAGGTTTTCACATGATAAGTGAGAAAGAAGACTTTTATCTGGTTAGCGTTTAGCGAGTAAGAGACGCTTATAAACAATCAAATTTGATGCCCTAGAATGCTACCCGACAAGGTAAGTGAGGGTTGCGACTCTGGGCCGAGATTGCCGAAAACCAAGGGACTGTTTGGTTTAGGCTGGGAAATGAAAATAGGAATGAAATCGATAATGAATTATCATTATCTTAGTTTAACCTGGAATGAAAATTTGGGCTTGTGAGGGAATGAGTCCATTAAATTATATAAAATCAAACAGTTTTTTTTTTCATCATTCTCATTGATTAATGCTTAATAGCTATAACCAAAACACTCTCTGAAATTATTTGCTCATAACCTATCATCAAGCCACATGTGACTTCCTTATGCAACGTCGCATGTCACGTTTAGTGTCATGCATTTTGTGCGACTTTTTCTATGCAATGTTGCATTCAATGTTGTTTACCAGGTTTTAACCAACTTTTAAGAGGCCAATCATATATTCGATCAGAACCCAAAAACTCTTCGACGTATGCCTAACCGTTGGTCCTAACTGAGTCTTTTGCTCTTGGCTGGTCTCAAACTTCGAGTCTTAGGTGACATTTGTTTTTTAAGAGGTAATGAAGTATGAAGTCTGATTTCACTTCTGATTTTTAAGAGGTGGTACTGAAGTCTGAAATATGAATCAATAAGATTGTTTGTTTTTGTAACTGACAAACGGCTGAATATGTATATTGTCTATTTTATCCCTCAAAAATTCAACTTAAATACGTCAAATGAAGTGAGCATCGATGATCGAAGGACGGAACAAAAAAAAAAGAAACAAAAGAAGGATGCAAGGTTGTGGAGTTTTAATCATATCTCACACACTGAAGCCACGATTTAAACGATTCAAGATGTTTTAGAAAGGCAACACGTTGATCTACAATCTTCGTGTTTTGCGTTTTTGCAAATTCGGGGTGCATCTGGGCTAAAACCGACGTTGAAATCGAAAGAACGGTGTTGGACGAAAATAAGAGGAGATTTAAAAGATAGAGTTACCACTTTTTTATCCAGATTATATTAAGAGATAAGAGACTCTGAAAATAAAAAAAAAAATAAACGGTCTGAATTATAAAATGTTTGACCCAATCAAACATCAATGATGATTAAGAACTTAAAATTAAAAAAAAAAAAAAAACAAGGACATAATGTCCGTCACTATGTGTCCTTACTTACCATCAGGATAAACATAATCAATTTTAGTTAAAACAATAATTTTTAACTTTACAAATAGTTAAGAGAATCTTATTAGAAACAAAATATATTATTTTTGTAACAATTTTAATAAAAAGTGTAATATATATTTATGAATAATTAGTAGGGGTGCTCAAATTTCCGATCAACCTGGTCCACCCAACCCGAAAAAACGCAAAAAACTCAAATCAAGGTAACCCGATACATAAATGATACAAATTTTGTCCAAACCGCATCTATTGGTTTGGGCCCAAAGTAACACGACCAACCCGACCAAAATTTACGCTTTTACTTTTTTATAATGGTTTTAGACTTTTATTATCTCTTCTTTCTATCAATTTTCAAGTCTTCCTATCTTAGCCGTAGTTTAGATCTGTCCACGGAACGACGCCGATTAAAATCGCACATCTAACCTTCAAGTGTTCAAAAATCTTCAACATCGATAGAATCAAGAAGCAATAGATATTTTTCTTCTACTATTCTCTTCTCTTATTAGCCTTATTTTTATATATCCATTTTGATTTTAGTTTTTTTTAAACGGAATCACTTAGTTAGATTGTGAAATGATGTATTAAATTTCTATCCAACCAACCCAACCCAACTTGTACGGTATGGGTTGGGTTGGGTTGCACTTTTGATTGAGTTGGGTTAGGTTGAGATTTTTCAAACCGCAAACATTGGGTTATGTTGTTCAAATGTCTTCAACCCGACCAACCCAACACGTAAGCACCTCTAATAACTACTAGAAGTCTACGAACTTTAAAAGGACAATATTTTAATCATCTTTTTAATAGAAATTTTTGGAGACCAGAAATGTTAATTTTTTTTTATCACTAGAAGCGTACTCGTGCAATGCAGCGAGATACATCACGATTTTAATGTTTATTTTTATTTTTTTGTTTTTTATTGATTTACAATACGATTTTGGATGGTTTTTATTGAGTGATAATGGTTTTTTTATATATGAATTTGTTTAATTTAGGCTTAACAATATAATGTTTTTTATATAAAAAAAAATTAAGTAGTTTGTTAAAATTCATTAATTATCTTATATATTTTAAATTTTTTATATTTAAATTGAGATGTTTATGCTGTTTTGATTATGTTTATCAGAATTCAAATTTCATAATTTTAGGATTTGGGGATTAGAGATAAGGATTTTGAGGGATAAGGATGAAATTTATTAATTATGGTTAAAAGCATTTAAAAGTAGTACATATTGCTTCATTAATTGTTTTTAAGATATTTTAAGTATATTAGCATTAAATAATAGTACATAATGCTTAATACATCACGATTTTAATGTTTATTTTTATTTTTTTGTTTTTTATTGATTTACAATACGATTTTGGATGATTTTTATTGAGTGATAATGATTTTTTATATATAAATTTGTTTAATTTAGGCTTAACAATATAATATTTTTTTATATAAAAAAAATTAAGTAGTTTGTTAAAATTCATTAATTATCTTATATATTTTAAATTTTTTATATTTAAATTGAGATATTTATCCTGTTTTGATTATATTTATCAGAATTTAAATTTCATAATTTTAGGGTTTGGAGATTAGAGATAAGGATTTTGGGGAATAAGAATGAAATATATTAATTAGGGTTAAAAGCTTTACAGGTAGTACATTAGGCTTTATTAGTTATTTTTAAGAGATTTTAAGTAGATAGCTTTAAATGATAGTACATAAAGCTTAGTGAATTGTAATTAAGAGTTTTTTTATGTCATTTTTATAATATAGTATAGATTATTGCGTAAATTACAAAATTCTTTTTTTCATATTACAATAAAAAATTTAAACGAATCATTAGTTTTTATTTTCATATTACAATAAAAAAATTTAAACGAATCATTAGTTTTTATTTTCATATTACAATAAAATTTTGCAGTATCGCTTATTCTCAAATAATGAAACAAAAATTAAATTATCAAACAAAAACCGAATAAAAAACATAAACAACTAAGGGGATTCTCTTCCCACATGATGTACCATGTGGGGCCTATCGACCTCGTAATCAACCTTTTGTTCAAATATCGAAAAGATGAAATCAATAATGGAGGACATAAATGTCGTACTCGACAACGGCATCTTGGCTAGTTAAATTGAGAGAATACGTTCGAGCTTCAGCGTACCCACGAGCAAATCGGAAAACACCGCTCCCTCCGACCACCGGAAACTCTCTCATCGGCGACATAATCGGGTTCCGACCCAAAATACTCAAAGTGCTCCCATTATACCTCTCTTCATCAAACACATAATTTTGAACCATCATAAAGCTCATATCATTCAAATCCGCGGATGCATACATCCCTTGTGCTCTTCCCACACGGGTCGAGTTCGGTTCGGGCCCCACCGTCAAAAGGTTGTCCATCATCACCACTGCCCCGAACCCGGTGGCGGAAGTGTTGGTGATGGGAGCCGTGGCCACACGCATGGCGGTGGCGTTTGGGCCACTCACGACGTCGTGGAAGAAGAAGTGGAGGTGGGTTAGGTTCTCTCGCCCGAGCCGCAGGGCGGTTCGGGGCAAACTCGTTGAAAAGTTTTGGGATTTTCCGGCGAGGAGGAGGGAGAAAAGGACCACCGTGAAGGTGGCGGAGATAAGGTTGTTGGCCATGGTGTTGTTTTAGAATGAGAATTGAGAAATTGGAAATGGTGGATGAAGATGTTTTTTTATTTATTTTTTAATGTTTTTTGTTCATGGTGTTTGGCTTTTTATACTTGAATTGCATGAAGAAAAATCAATGGAAGGATATGATTAAATTAGAAGAAGATTTCTAGATTTAGAATTAGTCGTCATAATAAATATGTAGACCCATATCTACATTGGACCCATGTTTTTTTAAACATTTTAAGGTGGATAAAAGGTCCGTAAAAATATGATTTGATTTAAGAGAAATCAACATTGTTTGCTATAGAGTAAAATTAATTGTGTCATTTGAGAAATAAAATACATTTTTTTAAATGGAATATGACCTTGATCTTTAAATTTAAAAATATATTTTGTTGAAAATGAGATAAAAAAAAGTGACGATTTTTAAGATGAATTGACATTGGGAACAAAAATAACTTATGAAAAATAATAATAAAATTAAAACGGCAGATAATTGACAAAAAGTTGTATTGGCATAATGATAATAATGCATTTAATTCTACCAGAAGTTGTGAATTTGATCATTCTAACTATATTTTGCTGATAATATTTCCAAAATTAGTGTTGTAGGGCTAGAGTTAATGCTCTGGGTGGGGTTGGGCATAGAGCTTAAATTTAAAAGATAAAAAATTAAACTTTCACTTAAAATAAGATTCAAACTCGTGACCGTGACCTCTTGCATGTAGTAGTAGTAATCCAACCATCCCAACCGTATTTAAATTTTGTTATAAATTTGATTTCAAATAATATTTAAGGGCAAGCCTTAAAATTAAGTGGGTGCAGGTGCACCTTTCATACACCTAATTTTTTTATTTTGAAATTATTGAGTGAACGGGTGCACGGAAGCTTGCTCAACTCCTAATAGGTCCACCTCTGCATGTCACGGGAGCGAATTAAAGAAGCAGGGTTTGTTCGTGCTATCATTCTATCATGTTAATGTAGTGAAAAAAAAGTGATTGCAGCCTACTTATATTTTTTATTTCATGTGACATTACATGTTGTACGTTTGAATTCATTTGGGTTTTTTTTTCATTTATTTTTTGTTAACAACAGAAAGAACGGAAAAAAAAAATACTCGATGTTGCAAAAATTCCTTGTATGCTTTTTTTTTTTAACTAAATCACTATTTTTATAATTAATTTATTGTTTTATTTTACATTATGCTAATTATTTTGTGCTTATGTTGACTATAAACCATTCATCTTGCTTGGAACCGTTGTTGTGTATGGGAAAGAGGGCTTTTACCTATGCTTGGTTGGGAAAATGGCGAATGTTTTTGGAGGATAATTTAATGAGTTACATATATTCTCACATGGTATTTAAGTTAGTGTCTACCACTCTAGAGACTTAATGCTATAGGGCAATTTGTACTCGTCTAGCTCCCTCTAAACATTTTGGGACAATGTGTGTTTGTTTAGCTTCAACTGGAGTGGACGTGTTGGAATCCCACATCGACTAGACTTTGTTCATTTATCCTTCATATATCTTGGAACCATCTTTTTTCAATAGCTCTTTTGCAGAGTAATTTAACAGGTCTTTCTCACGATTGTAGAAAAAACACTTGAATTTAGGATTAAGTATTCATCTAAAGCTCGAGTGTTGGCACAATTTGTATAATTTTGATTCTTAAATGTTTATGTAAACTTAAAATTCAGACTCGACTCATTTAGAAATTAAAGTAAAAACCTATCGAATTTACATAAAATGTTATCATATTTGATCAAATGTTTAGTCGATAGAAAATCAAATATAATCTGTCAAATGAATTACAATACGTTTGTTTAGTTTACATCTCCAAATGTTTATTTTTTAATATGAAGTTTCATAAACCATTTTTTGCTTAATAATATTCAAAATACAAAACCTTGTGGGATTGAATAACCGATAATAAGGTTTGGACCTTTGTGGATCTTTCTCAGAGGTCACTGGTTTAAGGGGTTGTTTGACAGTTGTTGAATGGTTAGGTGTAGAATGATTAAATGATCAGAATGATTAAGAGACTCTTATGATATAATGCGAAATGAAATATGGTTGTTTGCTAATTGTTCATGATTTCATCAGGGCTCTGAATGGTTATGACAGAGTCAATACACTAAATCATTCAGAGGGTTTTGGAATCATTAAGAGACAGACCTTTTTTTTGCCAAACAAGATTTACCTCTTAACGATTCAGATATTGTCTTTTAATGAAACCATTAAGACGTAAACAAACAGCCCTTAAGTCATGCAGGTCATTGCGGATTTTCCTGACTGTTTTCCAGGATCACATAGATTAGTCGAGGTACATGCAAATTGACCCAAACACCCATAATTAAAAAAATATTTAAAATACGACAATTGTTAAATAATTGTACCAAGTCATATATACACAATTTAAAGCCTCTCAATATCATGGTCAATAAATGTGCATGGTTTTGAAGCCTCCATGCCACCAACCACGTTAAATTTTGCATGATCTTGTCCATGGTCAAAGAATCTAAAATTTGACCCTTTCTTTGTCGTTTTTAGTCTTATCCATTTAATGTACTAAAATTATTAATTGAGAATTTACATATTCCAATCCTGTAAATTAAACGGGACTTAAAATAATTAGTTGGAAACTTATTATCTTTTTTGGTATAAAATAAGATCAGTTGTTTAATTAAAATTGTATTTATGATCTAATCGTTCAAGAAAGTATAATGTTTTGACCTTTTCAATGTCGTAAGTGGATATCGTAAATTAAATATTGTGCTACCAACTGCTATCATATTACAAATGTGTTGTGTTTTCGGGTTTTGACTAATTAATAAAATTATTGTATTATTGAGCTATTTTGTTGTTGTGAATTTTATATTTGATTATTTTACATTAAGAAAATTGACAACTTTGTGTTTAATATAAACGAGTAAGCAAAAGTGACTTCGTTATGGTACGAACAAACATGTAAAATTGCCAAGTTCACCAAATATCAACTAATGATAAGTTTTAGAGTAAAGTTTAATTTTGGTCCCCTAATGTTTTCATTTATCAAGGGTTATCATCTCTAAACTTCAAAAATTCAGATCTAGTAATTTAGTTTGTCAATTTCCAACAGGTATCGTCCCTCCCACTAGTGAACATTATTTTTTTTTTTTCGTTAAATCCAGTTTAACGAGAGTATTTTAGTCATTTTATCTATTTTCTATTAAACTTAAGAAAACATGTTAACATATTATATATATATATATTATAATTTTACTAGAAGCGTACTCGTGCAATGCAGCGAGATAAATCACGATTTTAATGTTTCGTTTTATTTTTTTGTCGATTTACAGTACGATTTTGGATAATTTTGAGAAAATGGTAATGTTTTTTTTTATAAATTTGTTTAATTTAGACTTAATAATATAATGTTTAAAAATTAAGTATTTTGTTAGAATTTAATGATTATCTTATATATTTTAATGACATCTACAAATAAATAACCAATTAAATATTTAATAATATAATTAAAAAAATTAACAATAATATAATATATTAATTAATAGAGATACATGGAAATGTCTGCATAAAAGATAAGTCTTGCACATATCAAATTGGTAGGTGTTAGAAACCTCCAGTAGTAATATGTATATTGTGTTTTGATACTTGTAAATTAAGAGAATTTTAAAATCTTGCATAAACTGATGGTACCTTGTGCCTAATAATTTGTATTTAAGAGTTTTTTATCCGTACTTTATGTTTATAATACTAGAAGCGTATTCGCCCAATGCAGCGAGATACATCACGATTTTAATGTTTCATTTTATTTTTCTGTTGATTCACAGTACGATTTTGAATGGTTTTGAGAAAGTGATAATGTTTTTTTATAAATTTGTTTAATTTAGGCTTTATAATATAATGTTTTTTATATAAAAAAAATTAAGTATTTTGTTAGAATTCAATGATTATTTTATATATTTTAATATCATCTAGAAAAAATAACCAATTACATATTTAATAATATGGTTAAAACAAAATTATAGTAATATAATATATTAATTAATAATGATACATGGTAAGATCTGCATAAAAGGAAGACGTTGCACATACCAAATTGGTGTGTGTTAAAAACATGCAGTACTAATATGTCTCTTGTACTTTGCTACCCGTAAATTAAGAGATAAAATGATGGTACCTTGTGCCTAATAATTTATACTTAAGAGTTTTTTATCTGTGCTTTATAATATAGTATAGATAACTAGAAGCGTACTCGCGCAATGCAGCGAGATACATCACAATTTTAATGTTTATTTTTATTTTTTGTTTTACAATACGATTTTGAATAGTTTTGAGAGAGTGATAATGGTTTTTATATAAATTTGTTTAATTTAGGCTTAATCATATAATGTTTTTATATAAAAAAAACTAAGTAGTTTGTTAAAATTCATTAATTATCTTATATATTTTAAATTTTTTATATTTAAATTGAGATGTTTATCATGTTTTGATTATGTTTATCAGAATTCAAATTTCATAATTTTAGGGTTTGGGAATTAGAGATAAGGATTTTGGGGGATAAGGGTGGAATTTATTAATTAGGGTTAAAAGCATTTAAAAGTAGTACATATTGTTTCATTAGTTGTTTTTTAAGAGATTTTAAGTAGATTAACATTAAATAATAGTACATAATGCTTAATGGGTTGTTTTTAAGAGTTTTTTATATCTCTTTTATAATACTAGAAGCGTACTCGCGCAATACAGCGAGATACATCACGATTTTAATGTTTATTTTTATTTTTTGTTTTTTATTGATTTACAGTACGATTTTAGATGGTTTTTATTGAGTGATAATGGTTTTTTTATATATAAATTTGTTTAATTTAGGCTTAACAATATAATGTTTTTTATATAAAAAAATTAAGTAGTTTATTAAAATTCATTAATTATCTTATATATTTTAATTTTTTTATATTTAAATTGAGATGTTTATCCTGTTTTGATTATATTTATCAGAATTCAAATTTCATAATTTTAGGATTTGAGGATTAGAGATAAGGATTTTGGGGGGATAAGGATGAAATTTATTAATTAGGGTTAAAAGCATTTAAAAGTAGTACATATTGCTTCATTAATTGTTTTTTAATTGAGTGATAATGGTTTTTTATATATAACTTTGTTTAATTTAGGCTTAACAATATAATGTTTTTTATATAAAAAAATTAAGTAGTTTGTTAAAATTCATTAATTATCTTATATATTTTAAATTTTTTATATTTAAATTGAGATGTTTATCCTGTTTTGATTATGTTTATCAGAATTCAAATTTCATAATTTTAGGGTTTGGGGATTAGAGATAAGAATTTTGGGGGATAAGAATGAAATATATTAATTAGGGTTAAAAACTTTACAGGTAGTACATTAGGTTTTAGTAGTTATTTTTAAGAGATTTTAAGTAGATAGCTTTAAATGATAGTACATAAAACTTAGTGAGTTATAATTAAGAGTTTTTTATATCATCTTTATAATATAACTAGTTATGTACCCGCGCGATGCAGCGCAGGTGAATCACAATTCTGAAACATTGGTTTAGCTCTGAATCATGTTTCTCTATCACTTTCGATTTTATTTCATGAGTTTGTGTGGTTAATTTGCTAGTCAACTAATATATAAAATTGAAGGTTCATATGGTGTATTAGAAAGATATTTTGGAAAAATAATAGCATGAGCATTGAACTTCCAAACCCATATAATCAAAACTTATTACAAAATTTGAAATTCTTAACCGAACAAACACAAATACAATCATAAAAAAATAATGCATATCCGTATATCGAAAATGTCGTTTAGTTTTCATGAAGTACTCATCTGTGAATAAGTGCTGCAAAAAACACGCAATGATTTTAATAGAAACATATTGTACCAAATGTGTATAAATGTTTATTATACTTTATTCATCAAGTAAAACTTCTTGATAGAAGACGTTTGATACTGCAAAAAGCACGATTGAATTTTTTTCACATGCATCAATAACACCTTCCTATTACCCTGTGATATCTCTCTGGACAATATCAATAGTTAGGCTCTACACTTAATATTTTGATGTTGTTCTTTAAATTAAGGGGCAGTTTACCATATGCTTACCCGGGTAAGTTACCAAGTTATATTACATTAACCAATAAATATAATGATCAATAATCTTACCCGTTAAGATCGAAAGTAATGGTCGAGAGTCTTACCCGGTAAGTGAGGGCGACGACTCTTACCGGTTAGCGCTTACCGGGTAAATTTTTGCTTACGATACCGTTTTAATGAACTAAAATCTTACCCAATAAGGTAAGTGATAACGTCGAATTTAATAAATAACTGCTTCTGGATAAGTGTTTGGGTAAACGGTCCGTTGGAAAATGGGTGTTTTAGGATCAAATCTTTGGTGGGTATTTGTCAATTTTATAAGAACTACCCATGCATAAACCACTCATCAAAGGAGAAATATATCTGATGCACTCAATTACAAGTCTGTAAATCTTCAATAAATTATTTTTTAATTATCAAATCATATAATTCGATGATATCTTACTTATTTGTGGAGCATATTTAAGAGAAAACATGTTAAATTGGTTAGAGAGCTTTCAAATCTACATAACAAAGAAGAGAAGTTGTTATCTGAGGTTGCACTGTATAGTTTACAATTTGTTGAGTGTTTCTTACTTTTTCTTGTTGCACACATCAGTTTCTGATTTATGCGCTTTTCAAATTATGTCATATAATATATTAAGGATTATTTTCATGTTGGCTATCTAGTAGCTTTTCAGAAGTATCCCTAAAAACACAAGAACAAGATTGCCATATTCATAAATCCACAATAAACCTTCCAACTTTCTTCCATAAACCCTTCCCATATCAACAAAAAAAAAATGGGAAAAGGGAACAGAACCGTCGAAAAAACTTTATTGATTAAAAAAGAAAAATATTACAAAATACAAGGGGCATACCCTAGGATATACAATTGAGAACTTGTTTGGGCAAATACCAAACAAAGAAACAAACCCACCTAATAAGAATGGGAAGTAGCAACCAAAAATACAACACAAAAATGACCAACAACTCAAACATCCAAGTATGGCCCATAGAATAAACCAAAAATCTTGAATGATGAAGGTAAGCTTCATAGCCCATCTTTGTGTGGCAAAACTCAACCCAAATATCCAAAAAAGCAAAGCCCATTATATCCACACTATAAATAAAGTGGACATCCCACAACCAAAACCAATATCCAAAATCATCGGCCCAAGAACTAATAGCCCATTTTAGCAACCAAAATATTTCCTTGTCCAAATGAATTACGGCCCAAATAATACTAAGAGCCCACTGCCAACACCAATTTATAAGCCCATCCTTTTTACTCCAAATCCAATCAAAATGGACCATAATAAGCAACATTAATGAGCCCACTTCCTTGTTTTTTTTAAAAGATTTTAAGTAGATAGCTTTAAATGATAGTACATAAAACTTAGTGAGTTATAATTAAGAGTTTTTTATATCATCTTTATAATATAATATAGATATAGATAGAGTATAGATTAATTAAAAAAAACAATAACACAAACACAATATTCCAGTCCTTCCACCACTACCGCTCCACCTTTCTTCCCACCACCCATCATCACTAGTTTCTTCACAGGACCATCATCATATCATCATCGATACACACACAACCGTATAACAAGTACACCACATCCATCATCCAAACGCCCACTATCAAATCCAAACATAAATTCAAATCTCAAGAACATATAAAAAACCCTTAAATCAAATCAAAAACCAAAATCAATCCTAAGCCCTAAATCAAACAAAAACCAAAATGAAACCTTAATCTAAATGAAGATGGAGATGGATCCAGATTCACAAAGAAGCGTTAGGGGGTAAGGTAGGGGAGGCCACGGTGATGAAGATGGCTACTGTGGGCTTCGAAAAGGGGTGGGGAGAAGCCAAAGAAAGATGTTGGAGTTGAGGGTTCAGAGATTCACGATATAGGTGGAGTCAGAAGGAAGAAGAAGATGACAATGGTAGCTTGGAATTAAAAACTTCATCTTAGTGATGCTGGTAAGCGCTTAGAGCATCTCCAACAAATTTATTTAAAATAGAGATTTTGTGGATTTTTGCTTTAACACATTCTCCAAAACGGATAAAGTAGAATAGAGTGAAATTCTCGAATTTTGGAAAATTATCAATAAATATTACTTAGGAAAGATAAATGATTATTTATTTATTTATTTATTTTCTTACCAATGATAATTATTGAAATTAAATGTGTAGGAAAGAAAAATAATATTTTATGAATTGTACTGAATATTTTAATAATATAAGAGTAAACTCTAATTTTGGTTCCTAAGGTTTAATAAAAAATTTGAAAGTGGGACTTGAACTTTGATAAGTCTAGAAATCATCCTTGTGGTTTTTATTTTGCTTTAAAAGTGGTCCCTCATCACTAACTTTGTTAAACAATGTCCGTTAAATAAAGGGTATTTTTGTCTTTTTTTTAAACTTTATTACCAATTTTTATTTTAAAACATTAAATAAAGTTAAACAGCTTCAATGTGTATATAATATATTTACGCCGGTGAGATCTCAGACGGCACACCCACCATATATGTGTTCATAAGAAAACCCATTATCCAGCGATACTCTCCAACAACCCTTCTCTCGCCGCCGACTGCCATGCCAACACCTTTGGCTGAAACCTGAAACGCCACCTTCTTTCCCACCCACTGGTACGACTCCTTCACCAGTTTTGGATCCCATTCGATCTGCTTTGTTAACAAAGTGATGGAGGATCGGAAAACAAGGAGATCTTCACCTTCTTTTAAACCTCAAATTCTTCTTCATTCTCCACAAATCTAAACTCACATATTTTGTATTCATTTAATTTCATTCATTAATCATGCATCCCCATCTTTGATTCAAACAAGTACAATACCTTTCTTCCATTCAAATCTATGTTGTCAATATACAGTTTGATGTTTGTTTATTTCCTTCACAAAATCTCTCCAGATTCGAATTTCATGTTCTCAACTAGTTTCGTGCTCTAATTCGTAACGACGATTCTGGTAGGAAATTGTTCATTGATTTTCAATTCTTCTTCGTTGGGGTTTGACTTCGTTAAATCCCAATCGACGAAGGTAGGGTTTGCGAACTTTCCCGCGGGATTGTTCAGTTGTTGGACGTCAACGTCGACGAATTTGTCGCCGATCAAAGCGAAGGAAGCTTCACAAATGTCTTCGCTAAAAGCCGATATTGAAGTCTGTCGGTCCAACAATACTTATCAAGTTTATAGAAACAACAACACAGTATGATTACCAACCTGTATTGATTATAACAAACGAGTTACAAGGTTGATCGATTAAGCATGAAATGTGTTCTCTATGTTTTCTCTCTTTTACACCTTCAAGTGTGTGTTTGTATGTGTGAATTATGATCTGATCTTTTTGAGAGATGTTAGAGATACACTTAATCTAACCAAGTGTGTTAGACACACTTCCTACAACTTGCAATATAAAACTATAAACTTACCTAATATCTAATCTAATCATATACATAATATCTAAGTTTAGATATTATGTAAACTAACTAAATACTATAAACTAACCAAGTTAGCTTTATCCAACTATTACAATACTATAACTTAGATATTTAAATATAAGTAAACTAAAACAATTACATTGACATTTATTATAAATAGACATAGACTTTTATATCGAGAGTCGACGTTCCGGCTTTAGCTTCAGATTGCGATCTTCAGATTGGATGATCTTGAATCCAATGAGACTATGGTCTAACAATCTCCCCCTTTGGATCAAGATCATTATGAAAATGATTTTAGCAATTCAGTCTTCTTGTTCAGCTTCGGAAGATGCAATCTCTTTCTCTAGCTCTGAAATCAGCATGTCTTCAATCTAACAATCTCCTCCTTTTGAAGAGTGGAGTGATTCTTGAAACATGTGATCTTTGCCATTTCTTGTGTAGTCATTCTCCCCCTTTTTGATGATAAGTGTAACGAGTTCATCAAAATTTGTAAGAAATGTCTATCTTGCGGTTAGAGCCCCTGATTCGTCAATTCATAAGAGATTCATTCAGATATTTGCAAATCTAGACAAATTAGTTGTGTAACACCTGAATCAACTAATGAATCAGTTAACATGCCTGTCAGTAACACTAAGTCACTGTGTGTAACGAATACACATTGGAAAGGAGTTGTTTTGATGTTGACTCCCCCAGGGCTTCCATTTAATCATCGAAACACCACAAAGGTAATTTCTATAAACGTTATGACAAAGAAACTAATTCCTTGTGTGTTCGTGCTTGTGTTGAAAGAATTAAGCACGGATGATTGCTTATAGGCTCAAAAATTGTGTAAACCACTAAGACAACAGTAAGTTAAACACAGACTCAATGTGCATGGTTGAAGTGCGAAGGTGGGGCAGACTTCCTTCTTTTCAATATCCAGATTTTCCAAACGAAAATCAGATAGCAAATGTGTTGCATCCCCTTTGAAAATGTGAAACACTTTCTTGTGAAGAAGAAAATGGGTAGATGGTGAGGTTTGATCAAGAGTTGGCATGGGTTAGTTGCCTGTTTCAATAATGTTCACCAAAGAATTGTGAAACACTAGTAATGTGGCTACCCGACTCAGAAAAAGTTGGTGCAGAGTTGTGATATTCTTTTAACTCTGTTCTCACACGCTCTTTCTTTTAAACATTAAGCTTTCTCTAATCACACTCATTTCTTTTTCTATTTGCACACTCAATCACTAAGGATTGACTTCTTGGGTATAAATCACTTGTTAAGGTGATTCCATTGAAGTTGTGTTAATTCCTAGCACAATGATTCTTTGTTTTCCTATGATGCATGTGATGCTCAGATTGGTTTAACTATGTCAGTTAAAGCACAATATTGATTATGAAAACATTTAAAATACACTCCCAAAATATAAAATATGTTGAAAAATCAGGAAGTGGTTTGAACATTAAAAACAATGTTTTCTATGATTGAAAGTTGTCCTTCTTTCAACCATATATGAGATTAAGATAAAGGATTATACCTTAACGTTTGATCTTACATCTCATGAAGCTAAGCTTAAAGTCATAAAGATATGAACTTGTAAGCTTCTCTCAAAAATTATGCAAAAGTCTAATGTCAAGTCAAAGTAAAATTTATTTACTTAAATTGAAAAGACAAAAAGCAGTAAAACTTTTAAAGTACGAGTTCTGATAAGAAATAATCAGAAGTCATATTCGTACTCCCTTTTTGACTTGAAGAGCTCCCCCTAAAATCTTGCATTACAAAAGAAATTTGACATTAAAAAGTACATGCACAAATTTTATGAGCTCCCCCTTGAAGTAATATTGACCAGATGTCAATTTCTTCTCATTCTCCCCCTTTGATCATGAACATTTGATAGAAGTGCAGATATCAATCAGAGTTAAGAATGAAGAAATGATGAAAAAGTATACAATTTAGAAAACTTTGATAGGTAACTACTGATTAAATCTTAAGATTTAGCATACCAAGCTTAGAGATAAGGAAGTTAAACCTCTTTTCGTCTAAGGGTTTGGTGAACAAATCGGCAAGCTGATAATCAGTTTTTACAAAGAAAAGTTCAATTGTTTCTTTTTCAACATGATCTTTAATAAAATGATACCTGACATCTATGTGCTTGGTCTTTGTGTGTTGAACAGGATTCGTCGTAATTGGGATGGCGCTCTTGGAGTCATAGTATATCGGGATTTTGTTGAAGTGGAAACCGTAGTCGCGTAATTGAGTTCTCATCCATAAGATCTGAGAACAGCAGCTACATATTCTGCTTCGGCCGTGGAGGTTGAAACACAAAGTTGCTTCTTCGATGGCCAACTAACTAGTTTGTCACCGAGTAACTGTACATGTCCTGACGTGCTCTTCCTGTCTAACATACAACCTGCATGATCTGCATCTGTGTAGACTGTTAGTTCAAAACTAGTATCTTTAGGATACCACAGACCAAGATCTGCAATGCCCTTTAAATACCTAAAAATGCGCTTCACAACAGACAAATGGATTTCTTTAGGATTGGCCTGATATCTTGCACATAAGCATGTTGAAAACATTATATCTGGCCTACTCGACGTAAGATACATTAAAGAACCTATCATCCCTCGATAAGTCCTAACATCAACAACCTTTCCCAAAGGATCGGTGCCACTCTTAGTACCTGGTGCCATTGGGGTACCAATCGGTTTTGAATTTTCCATTTGGAACTTCCGAAGAATATCCCTAATGTATTTTGATTGATTGATAAAAATACCCGATGAAAATTGTTTTACTTGTAAACCTAGAAAGAAATTCATCTCTCCCATCAAATTCATCTGAAATCTAGACACCATAAGGTTTGCAAAATTCTTACAGTACTTCGGATTTGTAGAACCAAAGATAATATCATCTACATAGATTTGAATTAAGATGATATCGCCTTTTTCCTTTTTGATAAACAAAGTGGTATCCACCGTACCTTTTGAAAACCCAATCTTGACTAGAAAAGTGGAAAGGACATCATACCAGGCTCGAGGTGCTTGTTTCAGACCGTAGAGTGTTTTGTCGAGAATGTAAACATGATTTGGCTTCTCTTTATTGACAAAACCTTCTGGTTGAGAGACGTAGACTTCCTCCTTCAGAATTCCATTGAGGAATGTTGTCTTCACGTCCATTTGAAAGACTGTGAAGTTCTTGTGGGCTGCGTAGGCTAGAAACATTCTAATTGCCTCTAATCGCGCCACAGGAGCATATGTTTCGTCATAGTCTATTCCTTCCTCTTGTCTGTATCCTTTGGCTACTAGTCTTGCCTTGTTTCGGATAACGGTACCATCTTCGTCTTTCTTTATCTTGAAAACCCATTTCGTACCTATAATGGTTTTACCTTTAGGCTTTGGTACGAGTCTCCAGACTTGAAGTGCATCGAACTGATTTAACTCTTCTTGCATAGAGATCAACCATTCTGGATCAGCAAGTGCTTTCGATACGCATGTTGGCTCGAACTTGCTCAGAAAGGAGTCATGCATGCACATATTCAATGATGCTGACCTAGTTTGCACTGGTTTTGATGGATCGCCAATAATCTGGCTTATCGGGTGCTCTTTGGTCCATTTATGTTCATGAGGCAGTGGATTATATGAATGTATGTCAATTGTATCATCTATAAATCCACTTATACCTTCTTCTGTTTGTTCAGGAGGATTGATGGTTTCAGTTGAAGTGGCAGGTTCAGAAGGCTCAGCAGGTACAACTTGTTCTGGCTGTAGATTGATCTGTACAGAATCTCCTACTATTTCAGCTACTTCTGTCTCTTTATCATTTGTCATTTCATCAACTGTTGGAGTCGGCATCTGAATTGTAATTTCTTGTTGAATTGGGGCGTTTGATTCAATAGGAACATCTGAACTGGTTGGATGAGTAGTTGTTGAGTCTTCCATCCTGTCAACCATAACAGATTTCTTTACATTTGATCCAAGAAATTCATCATAAAACAATTCAAATAATAAGTCTAAATCAGATAAATGGTTAGTTGAAGTTGAAGCTTCGTCTGATTTATTCTGTTGAGACGCAGGTTCTGGACTGAGTTTCCCAGAAGCTAGTACTCCGGTTATAACGGGTTCTGAACGTTGTTGTTCGGAAGACATTTCTTCATCAAAGGTGACATTGATGCTTTCAATCACCGTCTTTGACTTCTTCAGATAGACACGATATGCAGTTGATGTCGAGGAATAACCAATAAAGATTCCTTCGTCCGCCTTAGCACTGAACTTATTGAGATTCTCCCTATCGTTTAGCACGAAACACTTACATCCAAATATATGGAAATATTTGATTGTCGGTGTTCGGTTGTTGATTAACGCATAAGGAGTCACCTTGAACCTTCGATGTACCATGGATCGATTCTGTGTGTAGCACGCGGTCGAAACAGCTTCTGCCCACAAAAATAGAGGTAAGTCCGAATGACTTAGCATAGTACGAGCAACCTCGACTAGCGTTCGATTTCTTCTTTCAACCACTCCATTTTGTTGAGGCGTTCGAGCAGCAGAGTATTGATGTGAAATCCCGACAGATTCGAGATATTCTTCAACTTTGTTGTTCTTGAACTCTGTGTCGTTGTCTGTTCTTAGAAACTCGACCGGTTTCTGTAGATTCACCTGGGTCGTCTTTAGGAATGTAATGAGAATATCAGGTGTCTCATCCTTTGAACGTAGAAACTTGACTCATGTGTATCGCGAGTAATCGTCCACGATCACGAGTATGTACTTCTTTCCGCCTAGACTTTGAGTTCGCATCGGACCGCATAAGTCCATATGCAATAACTCTAACGGAGCATTGGTACTTGGTTCAGGCTTCGGTTTATGAGGTGCCCTCTTCATCTTGCCCTTTTCACAGGCTGCACATAGATGTTCTCTTTCGTATTTCAGCTCTGGAAGTCCTTTGACGAGCTTTCCACTGACCAGATTGTTGATGTACCGAAAGTTGAGGTGAGAAAGACGTCGATGCCATAACCAACTTTGTTGCATCGAAGCTTTCGATAGTAGACACACTTGCTTGTCAGCCTGGACATTTAACAGATTGATTGTGTAGAGGTCTGATTCTCGAGTACCGACCAAGAGTTCTTCGCCTTCTTCATTGCGAACTGAACATCTCTTGGCTTTGAAGTTGACCTCTAACTCTTTGTCACAGAACTGGCCTATACTGAACAAGTTGTGTCGTAAGCCTTCAACATAGCTCACCTTCTTGATAGTGACATTGTTCTGTTGTACATCACCGTATCCCATGATTGGAGAAAACTGGTCATTGCCAAATCTTACTGTTCCACAAAATTTGTCTTTGAAATTGGACAGTATCTCTTTTTGCCCTGTCATGTGCTTGGAACATCCATTGTCCAAGAACCATGTATGACTAGTCTGCATAAGAGAAATTGCAAATTTAGATATTTATACGACAACTTTGGAATTTTCACTTTGATTATCGAAGTGCGGGTCTTGAACTGATTTGTTCAAAAGCCTATTTTGACTTTGATGTTCGGGTTTTGAACTGCATTATCCAAAAACCTATTTTGACATTGAAGAATGAGTCCTGATCTGTACATGATCAGAAGTCGCTTCTCTTTAAGCTTTGTGTGCCTGCAACACATATTTAGCCTTAGGTACCCACTGGAATTTGGGTCCTGCTGTGTTAGCACAAGATTTTGGTAACCATTTCAAATTGGTTCCTCTTTTCTTTTGAAATGTATGAGAAGAATTAATATGAGATGAATGCACATGGTAATTTCCAAACCAATCTCCAGAATCTTGACAAGTGATAAAAACATGTTTATCATAGATAGAGGACTTTCCAGTAGATAAAGATAACTGAAATAATTGCTTCATTGAATATTGTTTACAAGAAACAGCAAGTTTTGAGTTCAAAAGAGCAATATCAGCAATTAGGACATCTTTACTAAGCGAAGTCTTATTACAATTAACACTACTAAGTGATAAAACGGTCTTGTCAAGCTTCCGTTTGGGTTGCCATTGAGAATTTACTTCTGGCCTTTGCTTGTGCAGATCTGAAACATGTGTAACTGGTGAGTTAGACTTCTGAGCAACAAATGAATGCACCTTCTTTGGCTTACCAGTAGTGATCGGTTTCTGTGAATGCTGAGATATTTTCTTACCTTTAGCATTTTTGGCTTTCACAGAGACTGACTTATCAACTTTCGTTGATTTTACACTGTTAACAGACATACTGGTTTTTCCCAAAGATTTCACAACAAAAGATGAATGGTTTGAAAGTTTAGCATTGAAATCAAATTGTTCAAAACAACCATCCAAACCACCGCCAGAATTAAGAAAATCAAACCCTTCGTTTGATGAACCAAACATGTCATCAGATTTAGAAGCTTTTGTAAAAACAACATTTTTCATAACGGTTGAAAAAACTTTTTGTTGAATCTCAATCAAAAGTCTTTCATCTGATAAAGAGTTCTCGAGTTCAGAAATTTTACTTTCTAACACGAGAGAAGGGACATATATTTTACCTATAACAGGCTTTGCCTCCATCTCTTTTACAGAATAACTTTGAAAGTAGTCAGTCGAAAGAGATTTCTTTTCATTATTTGGATAGTCATAACTATTATTCAACTTCGCATAATAAAATGGAAGGTGAACTTTAGATGACTTTTTCCGTTTTTCAATTTCATTTGTTTCATCCTCCTTTGATAGTTTAGTATTAAAAACTTTAAGTGAAGAGATTCGGTGAGAAACTAGCATAGAGGTATAATCATAAAGTGCAGGCACTTCTCTTATACCCCTTTTAAGGCAATGAGGTTTCACATAACCGATTCCCCAATTTTCTTTATTCTTTTTCGGTTTGTTAAGATGAATGGTTTGCTCACTTTGACCTAATAAGTACAACTTCTTTTCCAAAGCATATAGTTTTGCAATTAAAGACTTGTTTTCTTTAGTACATGAAGAATGCATTTTAGTCAGCTTATATAAGTCAAGCTCACTATTTCTCAGTTTTGACTTAAGTTCAGAATTATCTTTTAGAATTATAGTCTATTCTTTTGCGTTGGTGTCAACGTTTGTATGTAAAACCTCAATTAATACTTTCTTCTCAGCAATTTCATTGCTAAGTTTCTGTATCAATTGGTTTTTGTTAATAATAACACCATTTTCTCGCTTAAGATTAGATTCTAACTCTTCTTGTTTTAAACTCATGGTATGCATTTTATTCATGAAATCTTTATACGATAAATCACATACCTCATCTTCTTCATTTTCTGAATCAGCTTCAGCATCTGATTCCATCTTGCCCATCAAGCACATATTGAAGGCTTCATCTTTATCTTCATCTTCTTTATCTGAGTGATCAAGCCAGTATTCATCCTCAGCCATCAGTGCCTTGCCTGCCTCCTATTGCTTTGCAAGAAGCATCTTGTTCTTGTAGTAATCGGAGTTTCTGACCTTTGATCTTCGGCAATCCTTGGCAAAGTGACCTGTTTTGCCACAGTTGTAGCACATCGGTGGACCTGGCTGACTTGATCCTTCATCCTTGTACTTTCTTTCTTCGGGTTTCTTCTCCTCTATCCTCTTTCCTTCAGACTGGTACCTTTTCTCTTCCTTTTTCTTCTCATCTAATCTCTTTCCTTCAAACTTTTTCCCTTCAAACCTACTACCTTCAACCCTTTCCTTATGAGTGTAGTTGTTGGGTCCAGAAGAGTACCTCTGATTGTTTGATGTTGGATTCCTGTAGAACTTTTTCTGAAACGCATTTGTCAGAAACAACATTGCTTTCTTCATTTGTTCATTTTCATCCATGTAAGAGTTTGCATAAGCTTCATCTTCTTCTGATTCATATAAAATCGTCTTGTTCTTCTTCTTGACTACAAGAGCGACTGTATCTTCAACTGTCTTTCCTTTCTGTCTTTTCTCAGCTAGAATTTCATCCACCTCTTCTTCATTTTGACGGAGGGTTTCATACACCTCGTGAAGTGGAATCTCATTCAAATCTTTTATGTGCCGCATCTGTCTGGCAAAACTTTTCCATTCTGGTTGTAGAATACTCAGGAATTTGATATTCAGTTCGATTTGAGATTTGTTGACCTTGTTCTTGCTCAATTCGTTTAGCAAGGTCACGAATCTATCATATGTTCCTTCTAGATTTTCTCCAGTTTTGCCTTTAAATTCTTCAAAACTGTGCAGGCAGTTAGAGATTTTAAGCTGATTCCCTATCTTTGAACCCAACATCATATTCGCGAGTTGATCCCACATTTGTTTGCCGGAGGCCTTATAACTGTCAATCTTTATGTAGATTTCGTTCGGAATCCCTTGTAGAATGTATGACTTGGCCAATCTGTCTGCTTTTGCTCTTAACTTATTATCACCGGTTAGTTCTTCATAAGTCAGTGCATGTCTTACTTCTTCAGTTCCTTCTGCTGGTTCCCTATATTTTGTTTCCATGGGGCCTTCTTCTAAGGATTGTTTGATGAAATCACCCAAATCCTGTCTTTCGATGAAGTTTAGGAACCTATCCTTCCACTATTCATATTCACCTCTAAAGAGAACTGGTGGCTTGGTGTCAGTTCCTATTGCAAGAGCTTCTCTGGATGTCATCCTGTATTGAATAAGAGAAAACTTAACAGATATGATCGTTAATCCAAATAAAATTTGATCACACAAGAAATTTTGTCCCCCTAGGCAGACTTAGCACGGGGGTCCCACTACAGAAAAAATTTATGACAATTAAAGACCCTATTGCAGTTTCGAAAAATTCTCAGAAAGAAAAAAATAATTCTAAGTATGGATTGGAGTAGAGAGGTTTGCGGGTCTAGTGGGAAGCACACATTGAGGTATGCGGGTCTAATTGGAAGCGCACACTGAGGTATACGGGTCTAATGGGAAGCGCACACTGAGGTATGCGGGTCTAATGGGAAGCGCACAGTGAGGTATGCGGGTCTAGGTTTGCGTGTCTGACTTGGAACCGAGAAGTTGAGCTATGCGGGTGCTTTGGGAGCCGAGAAGTAAGGTATGCGTTTGTAGTTGGAGCCACACAGTAAGATGTGCGTTTCCTTTGGGACGCGCACAGTAGAACTATGCGTTTGATGTGGGAGCCGAAAAGTTGAAGTTTGCGGGCTATTCTTCCTCTGTTGTGCAGGTGTTCGTCCTGAACCTCAACAAATCGACTAAAATTTGTTCCTGTAAGGATTAGCACAACCAAACAATACCCTTTTGTCTAGAATCACTTCTAGAACATAATGTTATCACACGATCTCTCAAAAACACACTATTTCGAAAAGAATTTGATGGCACAGTACGTTTCTTCACTCAACTGTTTACTCACAAAATTGGAACTCGATTTAAGCTTAAAACTGAAATCAAAATGCAACAACTCGATCTAGCATGTATAACGATCACAACCTGATCGATTCTAACACCTAAAACACTCAAAATCACAAACTCAAATTTTCTTGAAGAACACAGAGACGTTTTTCTATAAAACTTGTTTTGATCTTAATCAGACTCTGATACCAATTGTCGGTCCAACAATACTTATCAAGTTTATAGAAATAACAACACAATATGATTACCAACCTGTATTGATTATAACAAACGAGTTACAAGGTTGATCGATTAAGCATGAAATGTGTTCTCTATGTTTTCTCTCTTTTACACCTTCAAGTGTGTGTTTGTATGTGTGAATTATGATCTGATCTTTTTGAGAGATGTTAGAGATACACTTAATCTAACCAAGTGTGTTAGACACACTTCCTACAACTTGCAATATAAAACTATAAACCTACCTAATATATAATCTAATAATATACATAATATCTAAGTTTAGATATTATGTAAACTAACTAAATACTAGAAACTAACCAAGTTAGCTTTATCTAACTATTACAATACTATACCTTAGATATTTAAATCTAAGTAAACTAAAACAATTACATTGACATTTATTATAAATAGACATAGACTTTTATATCGAGAGTCGACGTTCCGGCTTTAGCTTCAGATTGCGATCTTCAAATTGGATGATCTTGAATCCAATGAGACTGTGGTCTAACAAAGTCGGTTCCAACGAACACGAACATGGTATTATTATTTATTAATAATTCGGATGATTCTAATGGTATTAATTGTGAGAGATGTCATAATATTCTTTAACAAAACCAAGTGAGATGCGGGAGGGGGGAAATGGGGTTGGGTTTGATTTGTTTCAAGGTCGAGTCGTGTTCCAGACATTGCCCTTTTTCCTCTTTTATATATGTAACGAAGATGGGTCACCATGATGGTGGTAGTGAAAGTTGCAGGTGAATGGGTCATGGTGGTAACAAAGGTGGCAGATCAATGGTGAAGAAGGATAAATGGGGAAGAAAGTAAGAAACCAAGTGTCATCTTGGTCCCTGATGTAAATATAACGTAATCATTACGAAAAATAAAAAAACAGAATTATTTAGAAAATAGAAAAAGAGAAAGGAAAATAGAAAAAGGCATAAGTGCCCTTCCCTCTAACGGATTATTTAAATGAGTTAGTGAGCAGGGACCATTTTCAGAGCAAAATGCAATCGTCAAGGACTATTTCTAGACTTATCAAAGTTCAAGTCTCACTTTCAGATTTTTCATTAAACCTCAAGGACCAAAATTAGAGTTTACTCATAATATAATTAATATTATAATATCCTAAAATGAAGAAGTTGTTGAAGATGATCACAAATTTTGTTTAGAGATTTTCAATTTTGTTTCTCCATTTTGCTGAAGATGCTTTTATCCAAAAAGTATTTAGTAAATGAACTATGGAGTTGGGTTCGGTGAGAAGTTGAGGTTAACGTGAGAAGCGTGAGAAATGGTTATCAACCGTTGGATAGACATGAACGCAGATTAGGATAAGATTCACCCGATCAATTATTTTCTACTTTCTAGGGCACAATTCGTGGGAGAACATTTGATTAAAAATTCAGATATACTTCTCACGCTTCTCACGTTTCTCACATGATCCTTTGCCACGACCTCTAAATTTAAATATTTTTAAATTTTTTGATGATTAAATCAAAAATTAAAACAAAATTGATCCTCATCATTTACAAATTAATCCTTTTCAATATAAAACCATAAATGTAAATAGAAAAAGAAAAAAACTATAAAACAAAAATGTTGTAAAACGACCCAATTATTGCTAAAAGCCCACTGGGCCGAACCCTAATCCATCATGTAACAAAACCCCTATTAGAAATGTCAGACGCTGCAAATTAGGGTTTTATACTCTTCAATCCACCGCCTGTGATTTTCCGATCTACCAACAAGGTGAAAGAAAGATGCCGGCCGGACATGGATTGAGGTCCAGAACAAGAGATTTATTCGCCAGAGGATTCAGGAAGAAAGGTACCATTCATCTATCTACTTACCTCAGAACTTATCACGTCGGAGATTATGTTGATATCAAGGTGAACGGCGCCGTTCACAAAGGTATGCCTCATAAGTTCTATCATGGACGCACCGGTCAGGTTTGGAACGTCACCAAGCGTGCAATCGGCGTGGAAATGAACAAGCAGGTTAATCTCTTGTTATTTTCTTCTCTATGATTTGGAAAATGTTGTGATTTGTTTAGTTATTGGTGTTTAATGGTGTTTGGGTGATTGAGAGATTCGATTGATGGTTTTAGGTTTAATGTGAATCTGAAGTAGATGTTTATGGATGAAACTTTTGTGATAATTGCATTGAATTTGTATAATTCGACTTAAGTTGATGTACATGGCGATCGTATTTTAATACTTCACTAGTTACTTTTGAGATTTGTAGATTGAACTCACAACACTTTTTGATCCATTTTTGGAGAACTTTATCAATGTTTGTATGGCCAACAATTGAGTTGGAATTATTTTTTTTTTCTGTTTTTCCACAGTATGGTATAGTTTAAAGTTTAAAAACTATATACTTGTCTCAGATTGGAGTTATTGGAGATCGCGGATAAGGGTAGCTGATTCAGATGGGGTATATGGAAGTTGTTCAAAGTGTTACTTGTGAAATACTAAGCAATAAGTAGCACGTTAGCAACTTTAGCGGATAGCACTTCAGCAAGTTGTGCAAGTGACATTTCCATGTTAATATTTTGCTAGTAGCACTTTAGAATCTTACAAAAGTGTTACTTATGAATATTAAATTCATAAAAAGTAGATTTCACAAGTTGTTAAAGTGCTACTTGCAATGGTCTTTTGAGACAAATGTAAGTTCTGTTTACATCTTACCAGGCTACCCTGTCGACCCTACTTCAGGTGGGATATACTGTGTTTGTTTGGTTTTTTATACGTTTGTGTCGTGGCAATTAATATCAGCTAAAAGAGAACGAGTAAGGTGGTTTTCTTTGATTGCCAATTGATGTATACCGGTCTTTACTTAACAGTGTTGTATATGTGTATTGTATTTAAAGATTTTTTTAGTTCTTTTTAGTTTATATTTCGATTTTGATTAGTCAAATATCTTCCTCTAGGAAATATAGGTTGCATTATTAGCATATATTTTCACCCCCAAAGTTTATGATTGTGGGTAATGGTGCATTTGATATTAAGAAGCATGCCATCTATGCGTTGTTCACTATGTTTAATCCTTTTGATGGACAATACAATCTTAATTTTGTGACAAGAAATTTTGAAATATTTGCAACTATTCCGTATCTTGTCTTGTAATATATGTATCTTGTCTTGTAATATATTCACCATCTTAGAGGTGTTTCCCTATTTCTTAACTATTGTTGATTACTTGATTTTTACCGATCTTTTCTAACTAATGTTTCACACCAATAAAACGTCTATCCTCTTTTTGCTTTCTGAGTAGTATGGAAGCATGAAACAGAGCTTATAAAGTCATAAGTTCTACACTTTCAACCGTTTCTCTTTGTCAACCTCGTTGTTTTTACTGATTATGCATCATATTTTTTATATAAAATTTCAGGTGTAGCTGCCGATAAATGTTGTATTTAACATGCCCATTCCGTATTTCTGTCACAGGTTGGTAACAGAATCATCAAGAAAAGGATTCATGTTCGTATTGAGCACGTGATGCCTTCGAGGTGCACAGAAGAGTTCAAGCAGAGGGTTAAGAAGAATGATCAACTAAAGGTGGAGGCGAAGGCTAGAGGTGAGGTGATCAGCACCAAGAGGCAACCGTTGGGGCCCAAACCAGGGTTCATGGTTGAAGGTACGACTCTAGAGACCGTAACCCCCATTCCATATGATGTCGTTAACGATCTCAAGGGCGGATACTAAGTTTAAAGCTTGTTTCAGGTTCTTGTGTTAAATTTTGTTTCATTGTGCTTGTGAGAACTAGATTTGTTCACATCTGGTTTTCTGTTTATGTTATGGGAATATTAAGTGTTGGTTCTAGGATTTTGAAACAAATTAATCAAGAGGATGCTTCTTGTTCTATATTTATGAGAATACTGAGTACGTTTGGTTTTGACTTACCTGTGGCAGTGTTGTGATTGGTGTAGAATTGGATAATATTCCATTTGGTTCATTATATGAGTTTTAGTATGGAATTCCAATTCCACATATGATGGAAATTTCTTGGGTTTTGTGATCCATTTCATCAAATCTTTTGAGAAATACTATTATACCCTTGCTATAACAAATAAAGACTTAAAAATAGACTAATAGAGAGAGTCGTGTTTTGGGGAAAGGAACAAATATTGTCTTATAAGGGACTGAATACTTCCTCTATCATGCACGTTTTAAAACCGTGAGTTCATGTGTGGATAAAGTGAACGATAGTTGGTGCGGGTGGCTGGAGATGTTACAAATGATGTCAGAGTTGGGAACCGGATTGGTGTGTCGGTGAGGACGTTGGCTCCCTGGGGGGAGGGGCGGATTGTGAGGTTTCACATCGGTGGGGAGGGGAACAAATGTTGTCTACAAGGGATTGAATACCTCCTATGTCATAACTATGAGTCGAAGACACTGGGCTTCCTAAGAGGGGAGGCTACTTGAAAGGAGGCTGCCTTGTAAGAACTGAAAACCTTCTCTATCATATAGGTTTTAGATCTGTGAGTTTCGATGTGGATAAAACGGACAATATTTGGTAGTGTTGGCCCTGATATTACACTTGTATAGTTTCAAATTTAGATGAACACCTCCTCATGCCTCGCCATTGCTGTTTCCTTGCTGCCCCATATGTATTTTAGTAGATGTGAGGAAACTCACAAATGGGTTCAGATTTTTTGATCGACCCTAAAGTATTCTTTAATAAAATGATCAAATTAGATGAAATTGGTCAAATTAAGGTTTTTAAAAAAAAAACCTCTCAGTGGCTTTTAAGTCTGAATCGTTCAGACATTTATATATCTAAAATATTTGTTTTTTCTCACTTTTCAGAACCTCTTAACTCTTAAATATGTCTGAAAGAAGAAGTGGTGACCTAACTTTTTAAAACCTCTCATCGCCACCTCAGTTCATATGCTCTTCTTTCTCTCAAGACGCCTCCAGACGTTACAGAAACATACAGTCTTGTTGATTCAGATTTCAAACTTCAGCACTACCTCTTATGTAACAACCAAGATTTCCCACCAAAACATAGCATAAATCCGATATCAAAGGCTTACATTCGCAAAACAAGAATTTAAACAACGGAAGTCTTGACTACAGCCGAGAGTTTCTAATTTAAACGGTAAATGAACTAAACTACACCTTCACTAGAGTCTGCTAACAGCTCTACACCTTCTCTTTTCCTTTTTTCGGAAGCACCACAAGCGTTTCTTCCTGAAAATGGGTTTATAAGATTGAAAAACGAGGATTAGACCGTAAGGTCTAGTGAATTCCTGACAAGTATTTAAAATCCAATAAGCATAATTAAATACAACAGTTTTAACAAAAATTAGCGTCCAAGCTAAGCTCCAAAAGCGGGAAACACAATGATCAGTTGTGTCCCCTTTTTCCGTCACCTTAAGCGCATCCACGATCGGGCCCCAAGCAGACTCCCCTCTCGTCTCGGGGCCCAAGCAGACTCCCCACTCACATCGGGGCCCAAGCAGACTCCCCGTCCACATGTACAGAAAATGAATTTCACACACATTGGTATTGTGAGATTCCCATGATCACCGAAATTTCAACAATTCCCAAAATGTATATATAGTACAGAAGTTCATATATATTGCCAAAACAAGCAGTTAATCATACAAGTAAACCTTTCAAAATATCATTCAATTAACAACATAATTTCATTTACCCCAATTTCAGTTTCAAAGCATTTCGACAAAAATCAAGAGATTAAACGTTGCTCATTTAGCTAAAGATTGTTTCCCTATAATTAAGTAATGGAAAGAGAGAATTACTAACTGCGACAACATCGAAAAGAGAGACTGACTCAAAGCCCCCGAACTCCCAAACCTCTCTCGGTTTACCCCGGGCCCCGGGACTCCCCCGGTCACAACCCCCCGGGTCCCTGACGCCAACCGGGTCTCCCCCGGTCCCTGGTGCCAACCGGCCTCCCCTGGGTCGTAACTCGCCCGGGTTCCTCCGGTTTCCGGCTGCGATTGCGACTCTGAAACCCCTAACCCCGATTCGTTCGAAGGAAAAGACCCCAAACCAGTCTCTAATTTATTCTCCTCCATTTTAAACTAATTGGTGAAGCTATTAACGTTTTATAACATTAATCTTATCCCAAACTACCCATACAAAACTGATTTTAAATCTCCAAAATCACATCAAACAAGACCCTAAGAATCCCAACCTCAGATGCCCACATTCCAATCCCATACTCAAAAAGAGATGCAGGAAGCAATTAAATGGAATACTAGAGAGGGAACTAACCTTTTAATGACGATTTCTTCAAGAATCCTCATTGCCTCTAAGATCGATGCTTTCAAAATCCTTGCCCTCACTCCTTCAATCGCCGTCTCCAAGCAACACAAAATGGATAGTAAAATTAGGGATTTATCCCTTTTTAGCATTTACTCCCAAATTACATCCTAGTCCCTCAAATTTTACTTTTTAACAAATAATATCCCAAGACTTTACAAATTCAGAACTTTTCACAAATGGTCCTTACATCTTATAAATCATAATTAAAATAAGACTTCAGACTTCAAACATCTTAAAAAACAAACAACACCTACATATAAAGAAATATAGTTGTCAAAGAAATCTCACAATATGGGGTATGGGGTGTGGTAGAGGCTCAAACTGGGATTGTTCCCTTAGGGCGCGTTTGGTTTGCGGGATTGGAATGGAATGGATTTCAAGTAATAATTTGGATTTTGAGGGATTTGGATTTGGGGGGATTTGAAATCCCGGCCCATTGCAAAGAAATTCCAAATCCATCAGGTAAAGGATTTTGAAAGGGTCAAATAATTCAAATCCGATCAACAAATTCCATTATTAAAAACCAAACACGGGATTGGAATGGATTGAAATCCAAATCCTCCAAATCCATTCCAATCATTTGGAATGGGTTTATGTTTTTCATTTCATATTTCAAGTAAAATTCCAAGAACACAAATAAAAAGATCTTTGGAAAAGGAACCAAACATAAGGCCATTTGCCCCGTAGATGCCAGTAAATTAAGCTGTATGGAGATCGAAGGGTTGAAGCTCATCAAAAGTGAGGAATGTATGTGACTTTTACCTTATATAAATATTATATATAATTCACAAAAGAACATGACAATTTTGTTTCTATAAATGTAGTCAGATGTAGTTATGCTTAGAAACAAGTTTATCATAGTACAATTTCTTACCATAAAAGAATATAATACGAACTTTATAAGTATCATCCTTTGTTCTATTTGCTTCAAAAACATATCTTTCATTTGTGTTTTTGATTCGTTGTGGGTGTTATATGGGCAACTCATTATAAAACTCAAATTATAATCTTGTATCATAAAAAACAATACTCTGATAAGCTAGAAAACACACTTTGTAAGCATAATTGCACCTTACTGCATCTAAAGAACAAAATGGTATTATGTTAGATTCCTTTTCATTCGTGTTCTTAGTATTTTAGTTATTTTACTTAAAATATGATCCGAAAGCAAACCCAAAAGCCTTCTCTTCACTTGACTAGAGATTTGCCAAACTCAATGAATTTGAATCTCTTGTAATCAAATTCCCCATATAGATTAAGAGATGTTTTATTTTCTAATATTTTATTAAAAATTCTTATTATACTATAAATATATATATATATATATATATATATATATAATTACATGTGATTATTATCTATATTTTTGTTTGAATATTAATTTTGATTTTTTTTTATTGATGGTTTTCATTAATAGGGTTTTGGTAGGATAACATCCCCTTGTACCGTAGTGGAGTGGGAAAATTTCATAAAGTCTAGTTGTTTAGTTGACTGATTTTTAGAATAAAACTTCTATATTCGATTGACATTTTGTATGATGATATTATTAATATGTTTAAGATAAAATAATATTTGTATATATATATATATATATATATATATATATATATATATATATATATTCCCCTAAATTGCATGC
The DNA here is from genome assembly GCA_023525745.1 of Arctium lappa. NCBI lineage: Eukaryota > Viridiplantae > Streptophyta > Magnoliopsida > Asterales > Asteraceae > Arctium > Arctium lappa. The sequence goes on along the minus strand of CM042056.1, from coordinate 8,826,820 downwards.
TTAAATAAAATTTAATCATATATTTAAGTACTGTATATATGTAATGTTTTATCCAATTTTAAATTATTTATTAATCTATACTATATTATAAAGATGACATAAAAAACTCTTAATTACAACTCACTAAACTTTATGTACTATCATTTAAAGCTATCTACTTAAAATCTCTTAAAAATAACTACTAAAACCTAATGTACTACCTGTAAAGCTTTAAACCCTAATTAATATATTTCATCCTTATCCCCCAAAATCCTTATATCTAATCCCCAAACCCTAAAATTATGAAATTTGAATTCTGATAAACATAATCAAAACAGGATAAACATCTCAATTTAAATATAAAAAATTTAAAATATATAAGATAATTAATGAATTTTAACAAACTACTTAATTTTTTTTATATAAAAAACATTATATTGTTAAGCCTAAATTAAACAAATTTATATATAAAAAACCATTATCACTTAATAAAAATCATCCAAAATCGTACTGTAAATCAATAAAAAACAAAAAATAAAAATAAACATTAAAATCGTGATGTATTAAACATTATGTACTATTATTTAATGTTAATCTACTTAAAATATCTTAAAAAACAATTAATGAAGCAATATGTACTACTTTTAAATGCTTTTAACCATAATTAATAAATTTCATCCTTATCCCCCAAAATCCTTATCTCTAATCCCTAAATCTTAAAATTATGAAATTTGAATTCTGATAAACATAATTAAAACAGGATAAACATCTTAATTTAAATATACAAAATTTAAAATATATAAAATAATTAATGAATTTTAACAAACTACTTAATTTTTTTTATATAAAAAACATTATATTGTTAAGCCTAAATTAAACAAATTTATATATATAAAAATCATTATCACTCAATAAAAATCATTCAAAATCGTACTGTAAATCAATAAAAAACAAAAAATAAAAATAAATATTAAAATCGTGATGTATCTCGCTGCATTACGCGAATACGCTTCTAGTTTAACATTAAATATAATTAATAGTTGAGTTGTCAACATTTTTTGTAAAATTAATTCCTCCCATTCTATTTTCCCAAATTAAATTCGATTAAAAGTGGACTTAAACGATAATAGTTGATAAACATTTTTTTAATGCGAAAATACACATACAAATAATTGATCATTTCATCCATTTTATATATTTTATGGTCTTTTTAATATTTAAAATTATATTTGAATATATGGTACTTAAACATTGCCCCATTCGTCCTAAGATAAGTGTCTATATTACCATTTTAGTTTGTCCAAAAATAAGTGTCCACTTTCAAAAACAATTGCTTACTTTCCCATTTGACTCTTAGGGGTTGTTTGTTTACCTCTTAATGGTTCCATTAGATAGCGCTTGGTACGCAGACAAGATTGGACGGGACGGGACAGGACAGAACTGGACAGGACAAGAGGCTAGGACAGGACAGGACTGGACAAGACAAATGGCTGTCTTGTGTTTGGTACGACTAGGACTGGATAGGACAAGAATGGACAAGTTTCCCTAAAAGTTGTTTGATAATTTTATATGTCATATAATAGTTATAAATAACACAAATAAAGTATATATCTTTAAATAATTTAATTAAAAAACATTATTAATTTTTTTACACAATTTTCATACATATAAATACATACAAAAACAATAGTAGAAAATTTGAATGAAGAATCTGAAATAATTGATGGTAGTTCGAAAAAATCTGATTCATATAAAAAAATATAATAGTTGATTCAATTTGGAAGATCTTAATGAATTGACGGATGCATAGTTGCTGCGACGAGTAAAGATAAAAGACGATAGTTGTGAAGAAGGTGAAAGATAGTAATAGAGGTAGTGGTGGTGGCGGTGCACAGTGGTAATAGAGGTTATTGTAGTGGAGGAAGAGACGGAGGTTACCAACGATGGTTGGCGGTGAGCGACAGTGGTGGCAGCCAGCGACGGTGGTTGGCGGTGAGCGTCGGTGACGGTGGCGGCAATGGTGGTGGTGATTGGTGGAGGTGGAGGTGGCGATGGGCGGTGGTTGTGGAGGGTGGAGGAAGTTGTTGTAGTAGTGAAGGAAGAGGTGGAAGTGGCCGTCGATGGTTGGTGGTAGCTATCGGTGGCCGTCGATGGTGGTGGTGACAATAGGTAGTGGTGATCGATGTTAGTGGAGGTGGTCGACGATGGTAGTGGTGGTGGCGATGACTGATGGTTGTGGAGGCGGTGGAGGAGCTTGTTATGGTGGAGAAATAGGTAGAGGTGGCCGACGGTGGTTGGCGGTGGCTACTAGTGGTCACCAATGGTGGTAGTAGCGACGATGGGTAGTGGTGACCCTTAAGACTAATACAATATTAGGATTATATATCAAATGACGGTAAATTGGTGATTTTTAGTTTCTGTCTCATTTCTGTCCCATGTTGTTCCACCTATTTTGGTGGAACAAGAAAATACCCCTTTTTGTCCCATCTTGTCCCACTCTGTCCAGTCTTTGTCCCTGTCCCATGTCGCGCCAAACATGGGACAGTGAACTTTTGTCCTGTCCCATGTCACGCCAAACATGGGACAGTGAATTTTTGTCCCGTCCTGTCCCACCCAGTCTGCAAACCAAACGCACCCTTAAGAGACAACATCTGAATCGCCAAGAGGTGAATCTTGTTTGACGAAAAAAATGTTTGCCTCTTAATGGTTCCAAAACTTTCTGAATGATTTTGTATCTTGACTCTCCCTTAACTATTCAGAGCCCTAATTTCATTTTGAACAATTAAAAAATAACCGTATTTCATTTTGCACTATATCATAAGAGCCTTTTAATAATTCTGACCACTTAATCATTTTGTACCAAACGATTCAACAACTGTCAAACAGTCCCTTAGTTGTAAAGATGAGAAAATCTCTATCTCTTTCTCTCTCTCTCTCTCTCTCTCTCTCTCTATATATATATATATATATATATATATATATAATTAAGGGTAAAATTGTCTTTTTATCAATTAAAAAAATATAATAATTACATATTTCCAAAACTATTTGTTATTTTCTTTGAAGACATTTATTTTAGACAGAATAAGTATATACTAATAATCAGTGAAATTTTCCAATAAGTATATAAGAAAAAACAAATAAAAGGGTGCCAACAACTCTCCATTTCTCATCAACTTCATTATACCTTCTTCACAAATTGTTTAACCAACTCTTCATGCATTTCAATCTTCTATTAATACTTTCTTTCATACACCATTTTTCTCACCACCTTCTAACATCTTTCCTTTCTTTTTTCTCTCTCTAGATCGCACTTTCTCTCTCTAAATTTCGATCTTTTCCACTCTCTAAAATGGACCCTGCTTCGACCACGATCAACGTTACAGAAACACCCAAGGAAAGAAAAGGAAAGGCGCCACTTTTGTCGGCACCACCGGCCTCAAGTGGTATCAAACAAATGTTTCAAAAAGGTCCAAAGACGGGGTACAAAAGAGGGCTAGCCGTATTCGATGTGGTTCTACGGCTAGCCGGCATCGCTACGGCTTTAGGAGCCACGATTGCCATGGGTTCTACGGACCAAACCCTCCCTTTCTTTACTCAGTTCTTTCAGTTCAAAGCCGAGTTCGATGATTTACCGGCTTTTACGTAAGTCACAATTATTAATTATATAATTATCTTTTATTTCAAATAAAAAACATAAAAGTTTGATTTTTAAACTTTTTGAATATAATAATTATGGATTCAAGACTCGATGCTGATACGGTGTATTGTATTATTATAGGTTTTTTGTGATCGCTAACGCTATCACTGCCGCCTACCTGGCCCTCACTATCCCTATATCTATCGTATGCATTATCCGGCCGCATTTGGTGGCCCCGAGGATCCTTCTCATCTTCCTTGACACCGTAAGACGTCTTTAATACTGTAATCTTATGGGTCAGGTTCAAACGAGAATAAGATTAATTTGCAATATCACACATGATGACATGTGATACGGACATATAATTATATATGGTTAAACAAATGTTGCATTGACACGTTTGGCTGCGTTCACCAAGTCACATGCGTCCTTTTAGGACGTGTTTAATCATATGTGATTACGTGTTCGTACCACATGTAATTATGTATGATATTGGAACTTCTCGTCTTTTCGCAAATTGATCAACTTCTCGTATTCATTTAAATTTATTGAAATGATATAAATGCAGGTTATGGTTGCTTTGACCACGGCGGCAGCGGGTGGTGCTGCATCCATAGTCTACTTGGCTCATAACGGGAACGGTGATGCAAATTGGCCTGCGATCTGTCAACAGTTCAACGATTTCTGCCAAAAAGTCAGCGGGGCGGTGGTGGCGTCTTTTCTGACGGTTGTCGTCCTCATGGTCTTGGTCGTGTTATCTGCATTTGCTCTTTAAACACATGATTTTTATTCAGGCTTGTTTGATTTTCATTTTCCCGATTTATGTTTCGATCAATCTTAAAGTGTGAATTGAAATGGTTGTAAAGTTGTTCACCAATGTAATTTATATAGTTTTATATCTATCGTTTGCGACAAATTATGTTTTTTTTTAGTATATGTGCATTTGATACGTGGGACATGACGGCAGGGGCAGAGCCAAAAAGTTTTTTAAGGGGGTGCCTAGAAAAAATGTAAGAAAATTCATGATTTCAAGGTTAAGAAACCCCTTTTAATTAATATATTTTTTTTAATAAATAGTTGTCTTAAAAATAGTTGTATGAAATAGTTGAAAAACATGAGTGACCTAATCAACTTTATCTATATTTATACAAAAAAATAGAACATATTTATACAGACAAATAGATCTTGCATTTGTTTTGTTTTTGTGAAAATATCGAGATCGAAAAGGCGGGAAAAAGCATATACATAAAAACTGGGCATATTATTAGGGGGAGATGGGACCTAGTCCATAACATATTAAAAATTGAACCTTAAAACTAATACACAAAAAAAAAAAAAGCATAAATTACATTAAAAAGTAACGTACTTTCATCTAATTTCTATTTTGGGTATGTGACCTCCTTGACTCTCTTCTGCATTTACCAATCAGGCCTTCAGTTTAGGGATCTTTTTCTGAAATCTCCAATTTTTTGAGGGTTTTGTGGTTTCTGGTAAAGAGGCTTTGAATCTGTTGTATTATATTGCAAATGAGTACCAGGTGAGTTTTATTTGGTTTATTAACTTTTGGATGCGTTTATTTGTTCCTTCCAATCACTACAAAATTTTCGACCTTTTCCGACGGCCAAATCCGCCGGAAATCCGCCGGAAATCGGCGTTTTCGGCGGATTTTCGGCGGATTTGGTCGGCCGGAAACAGGGGCGCCGCAAATCATTTTTTTCGGCAGCATTTTCGGCGGATTGAGATTTTCGGCGGATTTGGCCGTCGGAAACGGATCCGATTTTTTTTTAAATTTAAATGATTTGATTAATTAAGAAAAATAATTTTAACTATTTTCGGCGGATTTTCGGCGGAATATTCCGCCGAAAATAGTTATTTATTTATTTTTATTTGTACTCAATTTATTTATTTATTTTTATTAAAAAAAACTTTCGGCGAAATATGTCGGCGGATTTTCGGCGGAATATTCTGCCGAAAATAGTTAATTATTTATTTATTTATTATTTTCAGCGGAATACCAACGATACGTTATTTATCGACGATCAGTATTACCAACGGATTTTAGCGACGGATTAACGACGACTACGTGACAGCGACGTTTATAGACGGATTACCGACGGAACATTAAAAAAAATAATTAAAAATACAAAAAATCTGTATAAAAACCTATTAAAAAACATTGATAATTCATATGAAAAAACCATTACAAAACATTGTTGTCTTTAATACAATATCATCTCAAATCTGTAAACTAAATTCAATGTAGTCTGTAAACTAAAACATTGGTAATGGTAAGTGGTGTTTCGGGTCTTCTCTTTCGTTATGAGCTCAATTCTTAGCTTTGCACGCCCAATCGATCTGCAACCACAAAAATAGGATATCTATGTTAATCAAATAAAATCTTGAATTATTCCAATTAACAATCAATCATTAATTCGAAACCGAACACTTGCACAAACTTTGAAGTAAAATGTCAAGAAAGAGACGCTAAAATGGGCGATATCACCAACCAACCCACCTATATGCACAAGTGCATATAGCATATATGCACAAGTGCATATAGCCTAGTTCAAATGGTAGCTCAATGTATTCATCAATATATGCGTTTCAGTTCGAAAATGGTTAAAAGAAAAACTCACCTCGATGACAACAAACGAGGAATTTAAACTTTAACCGAGACGACGATCGAAACCGAACACTTGCACAAACTTTGAAGTAAAATGTCAAGAAAGAGACGCTAAAATGGGCGATATCACCAACCAACCCACCTATATGCACAAGTGCATATAGCATATATGCACAAGTGCATATAGCCTAGTTCAAATGGTAGCTCAATGTATTCATCAATATATGCGTTTCAGTTCGAAAATGGTTAAAAGAAAAACTCACCTCGATGACAACAAACGAGGAATTTAAACTTTAACCGAGACGACGATCGAAACCGAACACTTGCACAAACTTTGAAGTAAAATGTCAAAAAAGAGACGCTAAAATGGGCGATATCACCAACCAACCCACCTATATGCACAAGTGCATATAGCATATATGCACAAGTGCATATAGCCTAGTTCAAATGGTAGCTTAATGTATTCATCAATATATGCGTTTCAGTTCGAAAATGGTTAAAAGAAAAACTCACCTCGATGACAACAAACGAGGAATTTAAACTTTAACCGAGACGACGATCGAAACCGAACACTTGCACAAACTTTGAAGTAAAATGTCAAGAAAGAGACGCTAAAATGGGCGATATCACCAACCAACCCACCTATATGCACAAGTGCATATAGCATATATGCACAAGTGCATATAGCCTAGTTCAAATGGTAGCTTAATGTATTCATCAATATATGCGTTTCAGTTTGAAAATGGTTAAAAGAAAAACTCACCTCAATGACGAAAAACAAGGAATTTAAACTTTAACCGAGACGACGATCGAAACCAAACACTTGCACAAACTTTGAAGTAAAATGTCAAGAAATAGACGCTAAAATGGGCGATATCACCAACCAACCCACCTATATAGCCTATATGCACAAGTGCCTTGAACGACGGCGTCTGTTGCAGCAAGGCTTTTAGATCACTGCTAAACTATAATAAACATCATGTCTCGAGAGGATGTGAATAAATACCTTGGCATTAACACCATCTGACATGATACGGTTCTCTGATTTCCATTGCACATAATCAGTACGGCTAAACTTGGTGAATCCCCTGAAACAACCATAAGGCAAATGTTATCAACAAGAATGTGTTGTAATAAATGGTATTGATAACATCTAACCCAACATTTATTCACCCAAAAAACTTGAAAAAAGAACGACATCAGCATGGACCAATTGAGTTGTAAAACTTATATACCATTTCCTGCTGACGATGATCTTTTGACGACCAGAAAACTTGAATTTAGCACGACGTAGTGCCTCCTGAGCATTCTGGCTGTTGGTATCTTTGCAACGAACAGAGAGAAGGAGTTCCAAAATTGGAAATTCAAAATTTCATTGGACATCATTTTTGGGATTTTGTAATTTTCATTCAGTGCAACTGTTATTAACACTAGGACAGGATTTTGGTTCTATATCATGAGTAGCTAAACTAAGTAGGAAATACCCAAATAGTTCAAGTTAGTTGATATCGTATGAAATTGAATCAAAAAAAATTTGTATTACAGGTAGTAATCTCCCAGATGAATGGACGTAATTATTCGTCACATTCTGCCCATTTGTTACGTGTGGGTAAAACGAGAATGAAGCTTTCAAAAGGATGGATTACAAAGGCCAGGGACGCTTATTCCTCTACATCAATGCAGGTAATACTTCTTGCTTGCTTCCAAATCTTATTTTGAGGTCAAAATTGATACAACATATTTCAAGAAAATATCAGATAACTACATCAAACTTTATAAGAAACCAAGTGTTGATTTTAAACATGCACACATACCATCTCAATATGACTATATTTCACTTTTACGTCATTTAGGACTGAACTTTAGATTTGATTTTCTTCCTTTTTTTTTCTTTTTTTATGTAGGGCAAATTGCATAAAAGCGCAACATACTATTTCTGGCTGTTGGTAATTTTGGAAATTACCTTGTAACCAGACACCAAAATAGGATTCAACAATGGATTCCAAAATTCAACAATCGAAGTAATGGAGTTAAGAACAAAAAAACGCAAAATTCAACAAAAGAAGTTAAGAATCTGCAAAATTCAACAATGGATTCCAAAAAAAACCCTAAATCGAACCCAGGCAAGAACAAAATAAGGGAATAATCAAAGAGTCGATTGAAACAAACCAAAAATCACAGATTGAAATAAACCAAAAATCGATTACAGATTGAAACAAACCTGCAGTAATGGAGTCGATTGGTGGTGGTCGATCTGGACAGCGAGAGCGACGTGAGAGAGAGCGGTCTCGCCGGTGAGAGACAGCGAGAGCGAGCGTGGAGAGGGAGAGCGACGAGAGGGAGAGGGAGAGGGAGAGGGAGAGGGAGAGGCGTGATTTTTTTAGGGTTTATTTCTCTGTTTTGAGGGAATTCCAAATTTTCATTTTAGAGGGAACTAAAAGCAATATTTTGAGGGAATTCCAAATTTTCATTTTAGAGGGAACTAAAAGCAATATTTTTCATTTTTTCTTGTATATATATATATATGTGTGTATATATAAAACCAATAATTTAATGTCCACAAGTTAAAACATTAAAAATACACATAACAAAAAGTTTTACATCATTCCAAAAAAATTAAAAAAACACATAACAACAAATTTTACATCAATCCAAAAACATAAAAAACACAAATAAAAGAAATTGTTTTTTTTAACCGGGTCAACCCGGGTTTTTACCGGTTCAATTAGACCGGTTCAACCGGTCCGATCAAAAAATCAACGGTTCAATCCGGGTCGTAATTTCCCAAAAACCCAGTCGTAAAGCCCAACTGTATTCGTTAAAACCCAATTGTATCCATTAAAGCCCAACTAGGTGGGTTAAAGCCCAAATGGGTATGTTAAAGCCAACTGGATACGTTAAAGCCATACTGGATCTGTTGAAGCCATATTGGATCCATTAAAGCCCAACCAAATCCCTTAAAGCTCATTTGTATCCATTAAAGCCCAAATGGGTATGTTAAAGCCAACTGGATACGTTAAAGCCATACTGGATCTGTTGAAGCCATATTGGATCCATTAAAGCCCAACCAAATCCTTTAAAGCTCATTTGTATCCATTAAGGCCCAGTTGGGTACGTTAAAGCTCAACTCGATCCATTAAAGCCAACTGGGTACGTTAAAGCACAACTGAATCCATTAAGGCCCAGTTGGATCCGTTAAAGCCCAACTATATGCGTTAAAACCCAACCGTATCCATTAAAGCCCAACCGGGTACGTTAAAGCCCAACAGTATCTATTAAAGCTCAACTTACCCATTAAAGCCCCACTGGGTACGCTAAAGCTCAACTTGATCCATTGAAGCCCAACTAGGTACGTTAAAGCCCATGTGGGTATGTTAAAGACCAACTGGATCCATTAAAGCTCAACTGGATCTGTTAAAGCCCAAATAGGTACGTTAAAGCCCAACTATGTACGTTAAATCCCAACTGGGTACGTTAAAACCCAACTGGATCTGTTAAAGCTTGACTAAATTCATTAAAGACCAAATGGGTATGTTAAAGCCAACTGGATACGTTAAAGCCCAACAAGATCCATTAAAAACCCAATCGGATCCATTAAAGCCCAACCGAATCCATTAAAGCCATACTGGATCAATTAAAGCCCAACTGGGTACATTAAAGCCCCACTGGGTACGCTAAAGCTCAACTTGATCCATTGAAGCCCAACTAGGTACGTTAAAGCCCATGTGGGTATGTTAAAGACCAACTGGATCCATTAAAGCTCAACTAGATCTGTTAAAGCCCAAATAGGTACGTTAAAGCCCAACTATGTACGTTAAATCCCAACTGGGTACGTTAAAACCCAACTGGATCTGTTAAAGCCTGACTAAATTCATTAAAGACCAAATGGGTATGTTAAAGCCAACTGGATACGTTAAAGCCCAACAAGATCCATTAAAAACCCAATCGGATCCATTAAAACCCAACCGAATCCATTAAAGTCATACTGGATCAATTAAAGCCCAACTGGGTACATTAAAGCCCAACTGGATCCGTTGAAGCCCAACTAGGAACGTTAAAGCGGATTTCCGACGGATTTTTATTTTTAATTTTTTTAATTCATTTAAAAAAAATAATTAATTAACTATTTTCGGCGGATTTTCGGCGGATTTTATTTTTTTATTTTTTTAATTCATTTAAAAATAATAATTAATTAACTATTTTCGGCGGATTTTATTTTTTTATTTTTTTAAATAATATAGAATATCCGCCGAAAATCCGGCGAAAATTTATAAGATTTTCGGCGGATTTCCGACGGATTTTTATTTTTTATTTTTTTAATTCATTTAAAAATAATAATTAATTGATTGTTTTCGGCGGATTTTCGGCGGATTTTATTTTTTTATTTTTTTAAATAATATAGAATATCCGCCGAAAATCCGCCGAAAATTTTATAAGATTTCCGACGGATTTTTATTTTTTATTTTTTTTAATTCATTTAAAAATAATAATTAATTAATTATTTTCGGCGGATTTTCGGCGGATTTTATTTTTTTATTTTTTTAAATAATATAGAATATCCGCCGAAAATTTTATAAGATTTTCGGCGGATTTCCGACGGATTTATTTTTTATTTTTATTTTTTTTTAATTCATTTAAAAATAAAATAATTAATTAATTAATTAAAATCCGCCGAAAATAGTTAATTAATTATAATTAATAAGAAAAAAATTATATTCCGTCGGAAATCCGCCGAAAATAATTGATTTTTTTAATAAAATTAAATTTAAAAAAAATTCCGGCGGATTTCCGGCGGATTTTCGGCGAAAGTCAAAGTGGGTTGACCCGTTTGACTTCCGTCGGAAATCCGCCGAAAATTTCCGGCGGAAAAATCCGCCGAAAATAGTTTTTTATTTAGTAGTGAATCCAATGTACTTTACCCCTTCATATTGTTAGATTTTTAGGTATATAACCTTAAATGAGATTTTAATTAAATCCATGATCTTCTCATGAGTATAAACCCATTTTTTCTTGAATAAGTCAAGAGGTAATGAATTTAATTAAAAATTGTTATTTGTAGTGATACATCCACTGTATGTGATAATCAAGAAATATAAGTTCACTGGTAAAAGTCCCCATGCATTATGGTGTTGTTTTGTTTTTACTCTTTAACTAAATATTACTTTTATTTATTGCTTTGGATGATGATAGTTTGCTTGACATCTTACGAGGGTTAGGGGTTGTTTGTTTAGCTCTTAATGGTTCCATTAAGAGTCAACCTCTGAATCGCTAAAAGGTAAATCATGTTTGGAAAAAAAAGTCTGCCTCTTAATGGTTCCAAAACCCTCTGAATGATTTTGTATCCTGGGCCTCCCTTAACCATTATGCACCCTGATTTCATTCTGAACAATTACCAAACAATCATATTTCATTTTGCACTTTATCACAAAAGTCTCTTAATCATTCTGACCACTTAATCATTATGCATCAAACCATTCAGCAACTGCCAAAACAGCTCGTTAATAGTTCGTTGCTTTGATACTTGCCCAACTTTCTAGTCCTTGGAAACAGATTGCTATAGATTTTAATTTTGTAGATTTTATTTTTCTACGTCTTCCTAACCTTGAATTGCCATTTATCTAGCTAAATCTCACAGAATTGCAGTTTGGCAAGTCTGAGTATTGCAATTTGGCATTAGGTCATTCCATTGAATGGCGTCAAGCTTTCGCCTACCACAAATTTTGTCAAGATTTTGCCACAAAAAATTAGAAGAATATCCGGTAGACCTTCGATATCTAGACAGGAGGACTTCAAGAGGCAAGACTTCATAGGGAAGGAGTTGGCTCGGTTCCACCAACTGTGGTAAATAAACCTTGTGATCCTATATGTTTTTTTTAATTAAATTTACCCGAATACTTATTCAAAAGTCATTAGGTAATTAACTTGATCTTTTTTTCTTCTTTGAAGTTGAAGCAGGAGAAAAGGAAGAATCTAAAAGGAATAAAGGGAACCAAATATGTAACATTGATTGATTGATTGAGCATTAGCTCTGTATTGCGACATTTAACTTTGATTCAACATTAACAAAGTACCAGAACATTTTTGTTTATAATTGATAGCAGTGTTATGTTGTTGCTCCATTTTTGTTATAGAAGATATCAGTGTTAGGGCATTTTGTAAAAATATTTAACATTGCCAGTATTTTGTTTATTTAACTCATCAATGGTCACGAGTGATAACAAATGTTATTATTTTAGTCTTATTTAGTTAATAAACATTTCAACAAATAATAGATCTAAAATGGTTATAAAAATAACAATCATTTTAAAAAATTATAATTTTTACGACCATTCAAAAAAATACAAGTTTTATAGATTTCACAAAAGAATTGATGTGGATTTTTTCCTTAATTAAAAAAGTATAGATTTCCAAAAAAAATGACTTGGATTTTTAGAAAAAATACAGGCTTCCTCCAAAAAAAAATGACCTTGATTTTTTTTTTCGTTGTTGGCATTTATAAAATAAATAAATAATGTCACATCACTAAAAATCTGATCCTAATCAGCATTTGCAAGTCATTAGGTAAACAAGGTACTCAAAAGTTTAAGATTTTACATCTCAGGTGCCAAAATGATGGTTTTAAAAGTACGTTACCCGAAATAGGAACCAGATGAAAGTATGTTAATTTTTAATTCAATTTGCCCAAAAATTAAAAGGGTGAGGGAGTTCCTCTGCACCTTCTGGTGCTAAGGTGGCTCCGCCCATACATGACGGGATATAACAATCAATGGCGGATTTAGAAATTTTGGTGAATGGGGAGGGGGGTCGGAATTTAAGTAATGGTCACGTGCCCACGTGGTTGACAATGTCATCTACTTAAAAAAAAAAAAATATATATATATATATATATATATATATATAGACTTGGGATCATATGAGACCAACGTGTTTTCGTGAGACCGGTGAGACCAATAATTTACACTTGAACCTTCACAACAAAAGACTGTGAAGATAAAAACCTTCACAGTAAAACACTGTGAAGGTTCGGATTTTTTTTACCTTCACAGTGTTTTGCTGTGAAGGTTCAAATGTAAATTATTGGTCTCACCGGTCTCACGAAAACACGTTGGTCTCACGTGAACCCAACCCTATATATATATATATATGTCTTATTTATCTCTTTGATTAGAGTGATGCTCCATAATTTTTCTTATTTGATCCAAGGAGATCATTCAATCTATATCTATACTATATTATAAAGACGGAATAAAAAACTCTTAATTACTACTTATAAAACATAAGGTACTACCATTTTATGCATACATTTCAAAAATCTCTTAATTCACAACTTAGTATGCATAAGGTACAACAAATTTGAAAAAAATTCAAACTTTACTTTTTCACTAACTTCCATATTCAAGTTTTTTCCCTTCCATTTGGGTTTCTCCAAAAGAAGAAAAGTTATTTACTTGCTCAAATTAACATATTTCTTTAATTATGATAGTACATGTATTTTCTTCATGTATACAAGTTTTTAAAGGCTTTTGAATTCTATAAAACCAACTAATAATGAACCTATATATACGTTTAGATACAAAATAATACTATCCAACATTATATTTGTTATTTTTACCTATTCTATATTTCAGTATTTTGAAAAAATATTATCATTCGTTAGATATCGCTGATTAATACATGTTTTTAAAATTCAAATATACATTTAACGATTACTTTAATATAATTTTTTAATGCTTCATGATTGAAAAAACTCAAGTTATGCGTTTATAACTACTAATGCTACATAAATTATAAATATATGATTTACTCCATATATATATTTTTTTTCTAATAAGCTATAACATTAATTTTTTATTTCAATTTACAATTGCTCACCCCGATGCATTGCACGGGTACACTGCTAGTGTAAGGGAATGTTTGGTACATGCAGGAAAATGAAAATTATAATGAAATATAAAAATGACAGAGAATATAAACGGGAATTAATTTTCATTCCTACCAGTTTAACCTGGATGATAATATGCTTATGAGGGAATGGATCCATTATATTACATAAACCTAAACAATTTCTTTTAGTTTTATTTTCATTAGTTATTGTTTAATACCTCTAACAAAACACTCTCTAACAATTAGATATCAACTAATAAACTCTAACCAAAAATAGATAACAAGAAAAAACTAACAACTTGACATCAACTAACAAATTCTAATCCTAACAATTAATATTTAACAATTATACATTAACTAACAAACTCTAATCCTAACAATTCACAACAATTAATGTGAAAAACAAATTATATAAAAATTAACAATAAAATTGGGCCAAAAAAATTTACGGGTCAAACTTATTTTTGTTGACACATTTATTTACAAAAAAAAATTTAATACCATAAAAAAAACATTTTTTTTCTTAAAACTTATGGGTCATTTGACCCCCTAAATCAACCCATAGATCCGTCCATGACGACAAGACAAAAACTTGTTACGTTTAATGCACATTAAAACTGGAATATGAAATCATTGAGTGTGACAGAAATGCATTTTTTGTGTCATAGAAATAGGTGAAACAAAGATCGGGAGTATATGACAAGACTTATCAATTACTAAACTATCCATATCATATTAAACCTTAAAATACATTTTTATCAGCTACCTACCTCAATCTCGTCTGACCGGACTTGTTTAGTCTTGTTATAAATAATATTTTGTTATATATATAACAAAATAATATTTAACAATATATCTACTGTTGATTTACACCTAACACATATCTGGCCCAACAATAACAACTACCGATATGCATATATACACTACATAGCTTGACTTACTGGAGAAGGGCTTATGTGTCAATCCATTCGAGTTGTTGGTTCAACCCTATGTCATCAATGCATCTAACTTTGTGTATGCATATAGACATGTGAGAAAAGGTGATAACTTTCTCGTTAGAAGAGGAATTGATATATACATGAAGTTCAAGGTAATTGAGACTGACTCAATTGGGAGTAATGTTATATTTTTGTTATATTGTTCTCCAAAATGAGATTATTGGGCGGGTAAGCCCATTAAGATGGGTGATGTGGAGGGTAGGTTCGACCAGGGGAGTATTGTTATAGAGTTGAGGTTGCCTTAATGGCAATTCATCCAACTCTTGGATTTTACCATCTCTTTCTTTAGGCCACCAACGTCTTCATACCCAATCCAACCTATCCTCTACATCTCCCCTCTTGATGGGACCACCCTCCCAAGAGATGTCAGTCTCAAGAGCGACATAACAATACTCCCTTATGTGAGTCCCAATTACCTTGAACTCAATGCATCTCATTCCTCCTCTAACAAGAAAATTATCATCTTTCCTCACATGTCTATATGCATCCAGGAGAAAATTATCACCTCCCTCTCTTTCTATTATATATATATATATATTACATAAAATAAATTAAAGTCTAATTACACTATAAATATGTATTATGCATAATAATCGTATATAACTAAAAAACAAATCACGATGTGGTGCAGTTGCAGTTTGAATCGCGGTTTGATGATGCAAAACCATAAACCGCACCAGAAAGTGATGTTTGGCAAAAACACAAATCACAAATCATAACGTAAATGTTCTAAACCGATCTTTTGAAATGTGATGTAGACGGGTTAGATGAATACCACTAGGAGTAGCAACATTAGTGCTTGTTTGGGTCAGGGAAGAAGAAAGATGGGGACGCCGGTGGGTGAGGTGACAGGGTGGGGTTCACAAAAAACAAAAAAAGAATTTTATGTAATGATAATAATAACATATTCATACAATAAAAAGTAATTACATAATTTAATCTTTTATCAGAAAAATAACCAAAAAATAATAAATAACCAAAATACCCTCTAAAATAATTGAGTTAATAAAATCCGTCAAAAGAATAACTCAGAACATGCAAAAATGCATACCACAGGTATCGGAATTGTAATAAACATTTTTGAGGTACCGTTAGTGAACGCATCAACAAACCACAGGGACCGGAAATGTAATACACTCAATATTAAAAGATCCATCACTATTTAGCGCCAACAAAAATCGTATAACCGACTTCCTTATCAGATTGGACCCTTTCTCTCTCTCTCTCGACTGGGTTTAGGGTTTCTTTGGAGGAGTTCGATTGATTTCGATCAAATTCATCACAGATAAGATGTCTCAAAACGGGAAATTGATGCCAAATCTGGATCAAAACAGTACAAAAATCCTTAACCTAACTGTTCTTCAGAGAATGGATCCTTACATTGAGGAGATCTTGATCACCGCCGCTCATGTTACCTTCTACGAATTCAACGTTGACCTCAATCAATGGGTTTGGATTTCTTTTTCTCTTTTGATTTTGATTCATTTAGCTTTTACGCATTGATTCGTACGTAAGAAACGGTACTGGAAAAATGGTAACGATGACGGTGTACGGTTGATTATGTCGGGATATGAAGTTTATATCGTGATTAGGTTTTTTAGTGTAGTTCATTATGTTTTTGATTGATGCATTGCTTATTTTATTTTCGTTGTTATTTGGTTGAATGGTGGTATAAGTGATTGGAGTTGATGCAGGACAGATTTTGAGGAAGTGTTTGGGGGAAGCATTAAAATAGAAATACAGATTCATAAACTTTGAATCTGAATCACCTAAGATATCTACAGCATCACACCCAAGCGTCTCATGTTAACTCTGGACATTGTGTTGTAAAGAAAATTATCTCGTACTATATTATATTCTTCGTTGGCCAGCATTGGGGATCATCGTGTTATATGGATAATAAGAATCCCACTAGATATGTGGAGGCAACAAACTAGTAGAAGATCATACCCACCCTTATGAGTAGGTAAAATATCAAATTGCTCCTAAGAGGCTTTTCTTCCCATCAGAAGCTGACGGACAATATCATTATATCAATGTGATTAAAAAGCTATCATATTTAGGCTCTAGGCACCTCACTTCAGATCTCTCGAGAACAATATGTTTATATGTTATAATTATATTAGCAACACATAGTTGTTATGGCCCAGAATCCCGATTAATAGTCCAGGGCCCAAAATCCAGATTAATGGTAAATTTTATTTGGGATGGATGATCAAATAAGGGATGATGTTGATAGGAACGGGTATGTTGTAAAAAATCGTTACATAAAAAGGAATGTAATAATAAGATCTCAAAGAGAGAGTCTTGGTGGTGGGATTTTTGGAGACTTAATAAATTTGGTTTAAGTTACTTTTAGGAACATGTGCAGCCATGCAGGTTAGGATTAGTTTTTGCACATCAGAAAACATGAAGTGTAATGGGGGTATTTGGACCCTGATAGGAAGAGAGATGAGGTGGAGGCAGGTTGATTAAGTAATCCAGCGAAAATATCTAACAAATCAACAAACTTGGAAAGTTGCATTAATAGCATGGTAATAATAGTAGCTTCTATGAAGCATAGGAATGTGTGTGTATATCAGGTGAGTGGGTGGATTTGGCCTTTTCAAAATTATCGAACCAGACAGCGACATGCATATTATGTTAAATAATGTGAAGAAGAATAGATATTGGAGAAGTTGCATCCGAGTACTTTAACCTGCACAAACTAATCAGCATAGTATTTGAACCCATAAAAAATAATCTCAGAGATACTTGCTGAAAACTCTTGTAGAATGCCATATCTTACAAGAAGAAACAACGTGTCTAGAATTATTGACGAAGACTGAAAAAAGAAAAAGAAAAAATGCAGAGGAGAGTACATCAGAAACAAGCAGATAAGACATTTGACGAAACAGTTAGATATGCATGTCGGATGAATAAAATATGAGAAAAAATAGAAATAAAAAAAATGTTAAAATCTATAGAGGGAGCCGAACTTTATGGTTTTTATAAAATGGTACTTCCTGATACTGTATTCGAAGCGGTTGTTCACATCCCTTCTGATATGCAACTGAAATAGGTTCATAAGTTTAGGTTCGGCCTCAATGGGAAAATGGAGCACCTAAAGATGCACTTTCACAGACCAAGAACTATGAGATCACCCCTTCCATTCTGGGGTGACGGAGGGATCATAGCGTTCAAGTATTTTTTATTTTAAAATATACAAGTTGGGTCGAAGATGAGTCATTTAGGGATATAACCTTAAATGAGATTTTAATTAAATCCATGACCTCATGATCTATTAAAGAAAAAATGACTTTATACTTATGAGAAGGTCATGGATTTAATTAAAATCTCATTTAAGGTTATTTACCTAAATATCTAGGTCGAAGATTTTAAATATTTTGTTTTCTTTGGGACTCAGAAGTATTGGTATCCTTGGAACCGGAATTCACAATGAAAAGATAGATCAAATCCTTGAAAGTAAAAGTCGTATTGTATATCACTCACACCTAAGAGATATGCTACATAGCTGGGCCAAACTGGAGCCACATGCGTTTGTTAATAAACATGGCATGGATCTGATGCATATCGAGTTGCACCAGCAATTTGCACATGGTGCAGACATGGAATTCTAACTCAAGTATTGATGCTTCTCAAAGAAGCTTGCACATCATTATTTTGGACTATGTATGCACAATTTCGCCAATATGCTATTTCTAACATTTTCATTGCAATGTTTGAAAATGTATGTTGCTCATGATGAAGCTAATTTTTATAGAGTTTAGGCCTTTGTTTATACATGCTTATCCCAAATCATTTTATGTAAATAACATGTTTAAAATAAAAGCTTTGTAGTGCTGACAGGCAACCAAGAGAAAGGGTACATCAGTTGGTGTTAGTATCTCAACAAATGTACATTAAGAGTTAAATATTACATCCAGCCATCCAGGGATATGTAAACAAACATTTGTATTATATCTGAATGTGTGGGCAGTGGGTTAATGTATTAACAAGGGGAAGTTATATTTAATTTTGGTATTTTACAGTGAACATGAATCGATGTCTTATGCTCTTGAATTATGTCATTTCTTATCCCCATAATCTTACCTCAAGTTACTGAAGGTGAAGAAGTTATGGTAGGAGGAACACTGTATACATGGATCATAAATGTAAAAAAATATTTTGCCACTAATAGGGTTCTTAATGTTAGTGTTTTATTTTAGTTCATTTCTTATTGGCTGTTTGTTTCCTTTTTCAGAGTCGCAAGGACGTTGAAGGGTCTCTCTTTGTCGTTAAGAGGTGGTAATCTATTTGAATAATGTTAGCTTGTCGAATTCATTTTGTGTTCCCCTGTTTATAAGAGAGTATGCTTCACAACTGAATAACTCAGTATACAGCTGTTTTGATGGTCATATTTGTTCCTTGAAAAAGAAAAGAAGTTTTAGACCACTTGACTTTTTGTGGATAGTGGAAAATGACCAAACAGGCCCACATGCTCACATGTGTTAAACACAAATATACATTCTTATTTTGATATATTTGCAGGAACGCCCAGCCAAGGTTTCAATTTATAGTAATGAATCGGCGAAATACAGGCAAGCTTCCTTCCACTTTTCTTACATTTTGGTTCTTATTTCATTGGATGGCATTAATATATGATCCCTTAAGTAGATAATTATGTGGTTCTTTTAGCTATGAAAGCTCATTAACCTGGTTCCTCGAAGACACAAGTCTTTTATCTGAGAATAATTGTCCTTAAATTTGCAAGCTTTGTAGTTATTATTGAACTTTTCAGTTAAAAAACCTTCCATGCTGTCAACGATCTAACAATTGGCTATTCTACTGGAGGATGAGTCATATTCCCTAAAAGCTTGGTGGAACAAATAAACTCTAGCCTATATGTCGTTGCAGTATTACTGTAGTTTTAGATGAGTATTTTTTTTTGACTATTTAATACTATCAACAGAAAATCTCGTTGAAGATCTTTTAGGGGATTTTGAGTACGAACTTCAAGTTCCATATCTACTTTATCGAAATGCTGCTCAAGAGGTCAATGGTATTTGGTTCTATAATCCACGTGAGTGTGAAGATGTTGCAAATCTGTTCACTAGGTATTGCTCTTCCTTTTTTTTCTCAATATACTGTTTTTTTCTCTGCATATCCATATTTTGATAAATTGATAAATAGGTAGATGATGCATGCTGCTTAAGTTGATTACGATGATAACTGCAACCAATCATTTAAATTCAAGTCACTAAGCCATCTGGTTTTGTTATTGATTCTGAGACTTTCTGCACTTATATGCTATATATGCATTCACTTGCTTCGACAGTTTCCAATAAATCTTCTTTTTGGGGGGTCTTGGGTATTGAAATTCTTTTTTCTTTATTGGGTTAGCGGGTTTTCTTTCTTGACAACATATATCAAGATGGAAAAGCTAAGTTTTGCTCGCACTCGTCTATGTTTGTGTTTAACAACTCAATTATTTCATACAGTCAGAGCTTTTAATTTGAATAAGATTTTTATCATGATATCGTCTCATCCATTTATTTGAGATTCCTCGAGATGTATATTAACATATAATTTCTACTAAAAACTGGATACTTGGAAGTCTCTTTTCTCTTGTATATTGTAGGGTCATAGGCTTTAAAACCTTATAATTATGTTTGAGGGTTTTTATCTTAAAATATTAAATATTTATGAGTTGGAATAGAGCTATCAAACTTCATTGATGCTTGAAGTTGTGAACATTATTTTTGAAATATGAAACATGCGATTCATATGGCAAATTTATCACTTATTTATAATTAGTCTAAATTTTGTTGTTACTTGATTTTTAAGCTCTGTGTTCTCGTAGCAAGTTTTGCAATTTGATTGGAATTTTTTTGACATTATGTTATCTTGTTATGGGATTTAGGTCGAAGAACCTCATAATTGTGTATATGTTTAAAGTCATCTAACATAACTTAATTCTTTCACTGTTGTTCAATGTTTTGTCCAGGATACTTGGTGCATATTCAAAAGTCCCTCCCAAGCAGAAAGTGAACAAAAGGTAGCTGGTACTTTCTTATAGCATCTACAGATCATTATCCTGTGTATTGATGTTCATGATAGTCAAATTAATCTTGCTTACATGGTTACTAAAATCACATCTTTCTTTGGGTTGAAGTCAAGAAGTCTTTACTATTTTCACTAAAGACTAGCTGTGAAAGTGTAAATTATTCTTGTGCCTTAGAAGTGATGAATAATCTTCTCCCATGTTCTAACTTATGATGGTTGACGTTGATGGATTTAGAAGCTCAGAATTATTCACAGAAACATTAGATAGCCAGAGGAGAAGAGGGATAGCTGAAAGCCACTCTAAGGGACCGTCTACCAAATGCTTACCGGGTTAGCGCTTACCGGCAAGAGTCGTCACTCACCACCCTCACTTATCTTATTGGGTAACATTCCCGACCATCAAAATGGATTGTTGGTAAGCGTCTATGACCCGGTAAGTGCTTACCGGGTAAGACTCGTGATCCTTGTCTTGCCTCTTACCGGGTAAGGTTCTTGGTCCTTGCTATGCTCACCTGGTAAGCATTTGGTAAAAGGCCCCTAAGCCTCTATATTTAGATTTAGCAAGTCCGCCCACTTCATAGGGTGGGGTTGGATAGGCGGGGAACTTGTAATACATCTAAGCACACAACGATGATGATGCTATTTTTTTCTATTCCAATCAATGGAAATAATAAGAATATGCATGTTATGTTGTGTTAAAGGTTTCCTTATTGTTTTAGTCAATCGAAAGTTAAACAGTTTTCTTGTTCCATCATCGTGGTGTGATGATTTACATTTGGATATTACTGCAAGATCAGTCATGCTTGTCAAAACTCTTTTCCATCAAAGATCTTTTTCTTTCAGTTACCAACATTCTGAAGATGTTAAAAGGGTGTTTTAGGGCTCACTTTCCTGTTTCTTTTACGGCTCTTCTTCCCTAGGTTGTTCTTGCTTTAATCTTCTTTTTGTTGTTTTCTATGCTTGTTCTTTTTCATGTTCACTTTTTTCTTGCAAGCCCGGGGCCTTCACGGAGACAACCTCTCTACTCCTTGGGTAGAGGTAAGGTCTATGTACATCTTATCCACCCCAGGAACTTACCCTATGTGGGATTTGCTAGGTTTGGTTTAGAATGCATGTCAAGTGGCAAGGTAATGATGCCAAGACTTGGGTGATTTTCTGGACATTCAATATCTGAATTGCTTGACTAGTACTGGTTAGGTGGATAACTGGATATACTTTCTTGACTACTACAAGTACATGTTACTTTCAATACAAAATAGGAGAGGCTAACTAAGTATGCCATAAAGTGACAAGACTGATGTCACTTGGTAAACTAGATGTTCTTTTATTTCTCTTTTGAGTCTGTTCTTCCTTCACTCATAAGTGAGCACATAAAATCTTGCATTTGGAGGCATAGAGTGTATCTATCTATCTATCTATCTATCTATCTATCTATCTATATATCTATATATATAAAAGCACTTGTTTTTCATTCTCTGCTGCTTATCTCCATGGAGCATCTTTTCAACCGATAACCCAGTACCACTGTACCAAATTTAAAATTCAAGTTCAAGATGGGTAACCTAGCAAGTGAGGCCCTCCACTTGATTTATTTTATGATTTTCAAGAAGGGAAAACTGGAAAAGGATAATTTTCTGCAAAGTAGCACTTGCTACCAGTTACTGCATGGGAAAGAGGAGTATTTGAGTTATGATGGTAAGATTGTCAACCTGAGATATCACATGCAGTCTATTTGGTTGTTGAATTAACATTTGTAATCGGTATTTCAGATTTATCATCAGTTTTCAAGTTCATTATTCAGTATTTTTTACAACAACTTTGATTCAAGTTTTGCTGTGTAGTGAGTTTGAAGAACTTGAAGCTGTACCTACCTCTGCTGTAATTGAAGGGCCACTAGAACCACCATTTACTACTTCAAGTTCTACAGATGTCCCTGAGGATTCTTCTTTTGCAAACTTCTTTGGTGTAAGAATTCGTTGATGCCCATCTGAATTTCTGTCTTCTGTCTTCTGCTTTCTGCATTTCATCAAAGACATGTTCAAGTTTGTTTTATACTTCCTTCATCCCAAAATAAATGCCCAAATGAAAATGTGTAATTATTACACTTTTTAATTAACTAAATGACCATTTTACCATTGATAACAGAGGGAGTGATGAATTTCTCCATCTTATACTTAAGGGTAAAATTAGAAAATAGGTACTTACTTTTGGAAGTGGTCACTTATCTTGGGACAAACTAAAATAGAAATATGGACACTTATTTTGGGATGTCAAGTGAAACCTCAAACCTGAATGCAATGAGATCCTTCCATATGTGTGTGTGTGCTCTTTCTCTATGTGTAGACATTATGCATTTCTTCCAAGCGTCTTTCATGATTGTACTTCTATTTCTTTCTGATTCTACAATCTAAATTATTTCACTGCAGAATGCTATGAATTTGGGACATCATGCGTCCAATTCGGTTAATTCCATGCAGTCTTACCATAGCTCTACAGCAGTTCCCTTACACTCTCGTGTTGCATCTTCTCCTGCACTTAATGGTACGGCACTGCAAATCCCCTCACTTTCTTCATCGACTCCTGGAATGCCACTCCATGACAATCCCGACCCAGTCAACAGCAGTAACCATGTCCGTGTCCCCAACCTTATTAAACCCCTTTCTTTTTTTACACCCTCCTCGTCTTCATCTCCGTTGATGCCACAGCCGGTTCCTAAATCCATGCCAGTTGCTCCTCTTCAGCCTCCTCTGAACACACAACGCAACCATGGTATTCCATTACTCCAACCATTTCCTCCACCTGCACCACCCCCATCTCTTACCCCTGGTTCCGGATCCTCTCCAAATTATGGGTCGTTAAGCAGGGAAAAGGTTCGGGATGCACTTCTAATCCTTGCCCAGGTACTAACATTTATTTTATTTGCTCGTCTCAAATTCGTTTTCACATGATCAAGTGCATCTTTATCTGTCTTGCCAATAAGGCGTTAGAAATCTACTTTGGGATAGTCTAAAAATTGACACTCAGGTTTTTAGGCAGAAAAAACGGGAGGAAAACATAGATATCTTGTTATGTTCGTATCTCAAAAAACGAGACTAATAACTTCTTTCAAAGGTATGTGATTACGGGCAGATATCAGCAGTTACTGGGTGGTTACCAGCGGTTATCAAATAACCACCAACAGATAAGAACGGTTGCTAAATATGTGGGTCAACACGCAGTGCCACTGTCCCTTGACCCCCTGCTTTACGGTGATCCTAGGTTCAAATTAGCTTATACGAACATGCTCTTCGTACTTCCTAACCCGTATTATAACTTAAGCAAAACCCCATCATTTCTCTTGTAAATCTCAATTACACCAAAATGGCCGATGACTCTAAAATCACCAACATGAACCTTCAATTACTTTATGTGATTCTTTTAGCCATTATTCAATCTTTTCCCCGTCCTTAGAAGTGATCTGCAAAACCCGAAAGTATTACATCCAGTTTGGAAGTTATATTTCCTTTTTATGTAGGAAACCAACTAATCAACCCTGTTAATATTTTGGCCATCGTCATTCGAGTGCAGCAATCCATCTATTGGAGATGCTCTTTGGGCCTGTTTGTTAACAGCTTAATAAGCTTACTGGGACTCACAGGCTTACAGCTTATTCAGTCAGCTATACATGACTGTTAATGATATAGAAAGTGGCTTATTCGATAAGCTTCTAGGGACTAGGGAGGAGCTTAATGTAGAAAGTCAAGTTTTTCCAAACCTGCCCTTCCAATTAAAAAACACGCTCCTTCCATCTATGGAAAACCGTTTCAATTGATATAAAAGATTAATCCACATGGTCAGCTTTATCCAGGACATAGCCAACTTAACAGCCCTTTAGTAATCTATAGCTGCAGAATTGTGTACTGGCTTTTCTAGGTTGTAAAGCGAAACTTAAAGGTAATCTATGTATTACAAAAGAAGATAAGAGGACGACCCACCGACCAAATCTTAACGTAAACAAGTTCCTAGTGTCAAAAGGTCATTCTTTATTTTATAGGCCCATCTTGAATTCTCATAAATCACATCATGCAAAATGACAAGTGTATAGGATCTTAACTTTTTTTTGGAATTTAAATCTCGTTCGATTCTAAAACTGCTTGTGAATGATAACGTCCAGGATAATCAATTCATCGACATGTTCCACCAAGCCTTAATGAAAGTACAGCAACAATGAAGCGATTGTAAGGTCAGTTTGCATATAGGGAAAAAGCGTTTTGCTGCTATCAACTGCTCGATATGGATTTTATATGTTCTTTTTGGATAGAAATAGGGAATTGTTATAACTCAACTTTGCTTCCACAGTTAAAAAGTCTTTATACTGTATTTCTGTGTAGAGTTTATATGTATTTAGTTTGCTATATTTTTGGGCTTATCTTATGTTTCCTTGTGAATTGAGGCCTTGACATATGATTTTTTTAGTTTTTGTCTCATTTGATTACAGTAGTGTTTTTCTAAAATAGGTTTGTTCAGTACCTAAAGTTTTCGCTTTAAATAGACTTGTTTGTGTACAAATTCCATATACTTTTGTTTCGTAACTATTTTTATTTGGGCATTATAGAAAGATAGTTTAGATGCATGGAAAAAGCCGCTCTACTTTGTAGAGGTGAGATATGCGTGCAACTCCCCCAAATCTTACATCCGGGTGGGGTATATTGGGCTTGTTTGGTTTAATTTAGTTTAGATGGTGTTCTTTTTAGAGGTCACGTATGTGTGCATTCGACACCCCTCCCCCCTCCCCACCAGTCATGAGCGAACCTGGCATGTGCCACCGTATCAATTTATATTTTTTGAAACTACAAAATTTATATTTTTTGAAACTACAACAAGGACACAAGTTTTCTTTGGTAGAGTTGGTGTGCAAGACGTTTCTTCCGCTTACAGACCAGGGTTCGAGCATGTTAGAGTCACTTTCCTAGTTTTATAAGCTTTCAGTTTCAGATTTATTATGTTTCTAAAAAAACTTGCAATAACAGAGCTCGAACACGAGATCTCACATTTGAAAAGCGAGGAACTGACCAACAAACCAATATTGATTTTGTGAAAAATATCTTTAAATTTGTTTCTTATAGTCAAATGTTGCCACCATTTGAAAAACATTATGGGTCCGCCCCTGCCACCAGTCCGGGAGGTAGTGATGGCCAAAAATCGGGCTCGGGCCGGGCCGGGCCAAAACAGGCTTCGGGCCTCTACAATGAAAGCAAAAACCGGGCCCAAACGGGCTTCGGGCCGGGCCGGGTCGGGTTTCACCCGAAAAGGCGTGGCCCGGTTAGGCTTGGGGTAAACCGGTTTAACCAAAACTGGGTCGGGCCGGGCCCAAACCGGTCCGTGATCGGGCCGATGATTTTTTCGTATTTTTTTTTAAAAATGATTTATTTATATAATGAATCACTAAAATACACTTTAAAAATACGTTTTATTTATAATAAATCACTAAAATACACTTTAAAAATACATTTTATATATAATTTTAAGTTACAAACTTACAATACAAGTATTTATAGGGGATTGGGGGGTAAAAAATACAAAAAAAAGGTCAAAAAAACGTATATAAACGGTAACATACAAGTATTTATAACGTATTTTTTTTAAAAATGTACGAATTGGGTCGGGCCAAAAACCGGGTCGTGAACCGGGCTCGGGCCGGGCCGCCAAAAACGCCAAAAACCCAAACCGGTCCATGATTTCGAGCTTCAAACCGGTTTGGCATCGGGTCGGGCCGGGCTTTCAGTCGGGTCGGGCTCGGTTAACCGATCGGGTCGGGCCGGGCCAAGATGGCCATTACTACCGGGACGGATATACTTGGTTCGTTTGGTTTGTACAAGTCAGGTCCATGCATGCATCTCCCCTAATCCCCAAAAAACCCATCGGGGTTGGGCTGGTTTGGTTTAGACGCTCTACTTTGTAGAAATAAGGTATGCCTATATCCTACCTCTATCATTATGTGACAATTAGGGTTGTTTACCAAACATTTATCGCGTAAGCGCTTATCCAGTGTCACTTACCTTACTAGTTGAGTATGACAAGTATCGAGAATCTTACCCGGTAAGATGCATAACAAGTTTGAAAATCTTATTCGGCGAGTGAGGGAGAAGACTCTTGCCCAGTAAAATACGCTAACGAATAATCTGTTTTGATGGCCAAGAATGTTACCCGATAAGATAAGCAAAGTTGATGACTTTTGCCGATGAGCACTTGTTCGATAAGCGTTTAGTAAATGGCCTATAAAACAACAATTTGGCTACTAATTTGATTCTTTTTTCATTGATTATGTTCAAACATGAAAAACTGCCATTCTCAACAATTTAATGGCCTAGAGAAAATATTGAACTTGAAATCACTATTCAATCTTTAAGCATGATAGAGTTGATAAATTTATTGTCAAAACTTCAATGCACCTTGATTCTTAGGTGCCGTTTGTTTTACATGATTTTTTCTTGGATTCTATTTCAATCATATATTTGAATTTATAGAAAAGTCTGAGAATTGAAATCCTGAGGCTCCATTTGGTTTGATAGAATGTTTTTGAAAGATAGGATTTGAAATTTGAAGGATTTTGAATGTTTGGTATGTTTGATTTGTAGAATTTGGAGTGGAGATTAATTCCATCTTTTTTAAATAATTTTGAAAAAACAAATTATAAAAAATGCAAAAATAATTGAATAATTAAATTATTTTTTTATTAATTGATCATTACAAAAAAAGTGTTTTTAACATATTTTAGAATATTATTACAAGCAAATCCTATAAATACTGTGAAATACCAACTACTCTTGTAGAATTTCTAAACCCCTTGGTTGTGGGACTTCATTGTAATCTCGGGATTTCAAATCTGCACTTTCCTTCAAACCAAACAAAAGATTAGAATGAAATTCAATTACAAATCCTGCAAACCAAACAGACAAAAAATTTATGTCAAATCAAATGGACCCTTAAGGCATTGTTTGGCAAAAAAAAACTAGCTTATAAGCTAGCTTTTTTTGTACATGTTTGGATGTCCATAAGCTAGCTTATTGAAAAACTACTCATAGTAGAGTTTTGAAAAGCTAGCTTATCAGCTAGTTTGCCAAACATAGCCTAACTCCACAACTTCTCTCTTTTTTTCTGCTTTAACCCTCAAACTACTTATCTACTACTAACTTAACAACCTTGGTCCCCGATTGATACTTACTTTACAACTTGACCCAAAAATTAGGATGTTACACTTTTCTTTTTCAAAATAATCACGTGTTAATTTACCAAACTAATGTGAAATGAAAACGAAACCATCAGTGTCGCTTTTTTTAGATATCAAAATGTTTGTCTAAATGGGTGCAACGTTTTCGTAACAATTTGGATGATTTGATTAAACATTACTTTAAAAAACAAGTACATTAATAAGTTATCATAAAATTTATCAGGGAAAAAAACAACGATTATAGCTAGGAGTGAGCATAACCCGACCGACCCGAAATATCCAACCGGCCCGAATCCCAAAAATCGTCCCAAAACCAATATCCCACCACCCGACCATCCCGAACCCGAGAAACTTTGTGGGTATATCGGATCGGGTTGGGTATTGACCCCACCCACCCAACCCGTCCGAATATCCGAAACTTTAATTATTTTTTTAAAAAATATTATCTATACTATATTATAAAACATCTATAAAAAAAAACTCTTAAAAACAATTGTTAAAGTCTAATGTACCACTATTTAATACTAATTACTTAAAACTTAAAACTTAAATAAAGAATGAAAATTTAAAATCTCTTCCTATTTAATCCTTATCTCTAACAACTTTCTCTCTAAAATCATCCCTCACTTCAACATCGCTAAAATCACTCTCTGCATTATTAAATACAGGATAAAATCAAATTTTAAATATAAAAATCTAAAATATAATTAAGAAAATCTAACAGAATATTTAATTTTTATTTTATAAAAAAACATTATTTTATTAAAACTAAAATAAATTACATTATTATTAAACTATCGAAGAAACTATTAAAAACAAATTTTTATGCATTAAGTAGTGTTTATTGATACACATTACTTAAAATTCAAGATTACAAGTTATGATGCATTGGTACAAATTTCTAAAACTATATGTTTGAATTCATAACTAACCGATAAACATAATCAAAACAGGAAAAACATCTTAATTTAAATATAAATAATTTTAAAATATATAAGATAAAAATAAAAGAAAAAACAAGAAATAAAAGAAAAAATTAAAATCGTGATATATATCGCTGCATTGCGCGAGTACGCTTCCAGTTAATATTAAAATAAATACTATTTCCTTGTTACTGTTTCCTAAATCTTCCTAAACCAAAATCCTTCTTGTATGATTTGCAATATCCGAAAAAACCCGAAAACCCGACCCAAATATATCCGAAATAACCGGGTTTATATATCCACTTTTCAGTCGGATTCTGGGGTACACACTCTTCACCCAATATTCAATCGGGTTTTGGGTTTTGGGACCCGATCGATGCACACCTCTAATTACGTCACGGATCCCAAAGAATGCATTATGAGTGGTGTTGGTGTAATGGTGTTAGTGTTGGTGTTGCGGTTGGTATATGGTGCACCATGTCGTGTGAAACATGTGCATTGTGTGTGGTGCGAAACATGTGAAACATGTGTGTATTGTAGATTGATAAATAAAATATAAAGTATAAATAAAAATTTAGATGTTATATTTTTTTAATTCGTATTTACAAAAGACAACTAGTTATAAATAAAGATAAAGGATCGTGTGAGGAAAAAGAGTTAAAGTGGGAATTGTAAGAAAAGATCTGGACATTTGATCACTTTTAATCTCACATCCACCC
Source organism: Arctium lappa (assembly GCA_023525745.1). NCBI lineage: Eukaryota > Viridiplantae > Streptophyta > Magnoliopsida > Asterales > Asteraceae > Arctium > Arctium lappa. The sequence continues at coordinate 8,796,799 of CM042056.1, read as the reverse complement.
ATGATTTGTGCTTCTCACGAAAATTGATCTAGTACGTCTCATTAGTGTTGATGTTTTAATTAGGATTGATCCAAGAGTCCAGATCCCTTCTCATAATTCTCACTATATAACACACACACACATATATATATACACACATAAAATAAGATTCAATCTATACTACAAAAAGTTAGTTAAAAATAAATTTACTTTATTTGTAAAACTCTCTTCTTCTCTTTCTTCTCTCCATAACATACACATACACATATATAAATCTGCACACAAAGTAAATACACGGTGAACCTTTTTTTTATAAACTTATGAACACACTCTAAATCTACGAGATTTGGTATAACTTGTCAACATATTGTGAACATCAACTAAAGCAACAAAATAAATCTAAACCTACTACTACTTGTGAACACCCTATTTTAAGGTTGTTTGTGTTCACAATACTATATGTTTACTTTGTATACATATTTAACTGTGGATGTGTGTGCGTGTTTGTTATAGGAGATAGAAGAGGAGATGATATATATATATATATATATATATATATATATATATATATATATATATATATATATATATGGAATTTGAATTTTTCCTTAAAAACTCATTAATTATAACATTAATTAACTTAAACTAATGTTTAAGATGGATCTTACAGATCTTACAAATTGTGGAGTTCTCAAAAGATTAAGCATGTATATATACACACATATATATACAGGGTTGGGTTTCGGTAAGAAGTTGAGTTAACGGTGAGAAGCGTGAGAAGTTGTTATCAATTGTTGGATGAGAAATTGACGCACATTAGAATGAGATGCACCGAGACGCACCAGATCAATTCCCTTCTAAGCGGCAATTCATGGGAGCGCTTGAGATTAAAAAAGATCAACGGTTCAGATCCACTTCTTACGCTCCTCACTGTTAACTCAACTTCTCACACGATCCTTCGCCTATATATACATATATAAATTAGTAGGGTCAAATTCAGGGGAAAACCTCAAATAAACGGAAAACTGAAGAACACTCTGGTAGCTGTTCATCTGGATTATTGTATAAATTATTCTGGGAGTTGTTTTGTGCACAAGTGCATTATGCATTTGTGCATATGCACAAGTGCATGTTACAAATTACTTGTATGCACAAATACATACCGTACAGATGAAAAACTACCAGGGTGTTCCTTAGTTTTCTGTTTTTTTTAGGTTTTCTCTTGAACCTCCCTCTAAATTAGTATTACTTTTGAAATCATGACTATTAAATATAAATATTCGTTTAGAATTAGATACATGTAAAATCAAAGTCGGCATACATTTTTTTTCAATATGTTTGTTAGCATTTATCGGTGTTTAAGGTAATACTTCATTTATTCATCTTAATAGTTTCCAAAACGGAAAAAGTTTTTCGTTAGAAATTATCACGTGTTATGTTCGCCATTTTTATCAGTGTTTTGATTTAATGTTGTGTTTCTAGTTCAATCAATGATGGAACAACCACCATGGCCATCAACATCGAATTTCAAATCTAACTATTTTATAATAAATCAAAATACAACGAAGTTTGACTTAGTTTTTATTTAGTGTAACAAATAATTATTATTCTCAATCGATATAACAAAGTTTCAAATTTTTGACTTCTTACCCATTTGATTAATGGCGTGTTCATAATGTAACAATTGATGACGTTGATGTCAAGTTTACTGTTCAATGCAACGTAAATCTTTTGTAAACAAAGTGTCATCAAATTTTATAAGATTAACATGTTATGGTCAAAATTAGTACATAATAAAAAATTATAAAACTTTGTTATAAAAAATTGTAGTACCTAAACTAAGATTTAACGTGTTTTGCCATTTTTTTTCCTTTTTAAGTAATAAAAATTACGAAGTTGGTTTTAAATCATAAGCAATTAATCAGTTTAAAAATGTATTTTCCCTGAGCAAGTTTCATAGTTCAAATCAACTACAATGTTATTTAATGTATAATCCATGATACCAGTTGAAGCTCAATAACTTAACAGAATGTTTCGATGAACAATAAAAATCAATCATAACTGATCAATGTACATGTTTGATCACATAAATTACGAACTACCAGTACAAATGATAGATATACGAAAAATTAAAGAGCATTAAATGTCGGTTAATATTTGTACTTTGTGTGTGGTATACTTGTACAAACATAATATACAATTATTATTATTCTTTATTTATTAATTTAAATGTTTTTTAATGAATTCTATTGTTTTTAAAGAAATTGTTTCAATAGTAAAATAAAAAGTAAGCCAATAAAAATTAATAAACCAAAAATCAAAAATAAAATGTCTAATGTCCCTTCTACCCTTGACTTTCTCTCTCTTCTCTCTCTCTTCATTTCTTCATACCTCCTATATCTCCTCCTTGCTTCCTCTTCTCTTTTTACCCCATTTCCCCTTTTACCCTCCATCACCCTCTGTAAAATTACCAAACTATCCTTCCCATTCAAATGTTTCCCATCCATATCCTCCACCTCCATCATCACCTCCCCCACCTCCATCTCTCCGTCCTCCGACCGCCGGCAGTTCACCACTATCCCACACTCCACCACCACCCCGCCGCCACCACCACCGCCACTGCCGCCACCGCCGAGGATGGACCCGAAACGGACTTGAATTTCGTGGGACAACCAGTGGCGGTGCACGGAGACCGGCTTATGGGACGACAGATTCACCGCCCGTTTGTTAATCGGGTTGATGAGTATCCAACTCAACGTCATGTCGTCCATCATCGCTGCCGTACACCTGTCGACGCTGTCGCCGTCGTCCGGCGGCGACAGCGGCAACTGTATCCGGACCACGTCTTTCAGGTCCAACAGGTCGATCCTGAACGGCGAGCACCGGAACCAATCGGTGGTGGTGTCGGTTTCCTCGATTTTTGTCAGTATCGGTTTGTTCCGGTAGTAAATGTCGACGGCGGAGATCAGTTCCGGCACCGGCGACGGTGGTGGGTGGTTTTGCGGCGGCGGTGGTACGGCGGTCGGGTCGGGCGTGGGTAGAGGGAAGGAGTGTGAGAAGAAGAAGCGAGGTCCGTTTTTGTCGTCGGAGAAATTGGAGATGAGTTCAGTGAGGCGGCGGTGGCCGGCGATGGATGGCCATGTGGAGTGGCAGATGGTGGACCAGAGGTGGTGGTGGTGGTGACCGGCGGCGAGTGAGGTGGAGGCGCAGGTGGCGGAGGCTAGGGTTTGGCCGTCGAGACGAGTTAGTACGTGGGATTGTAGAATATGGGTGGGTAATGAAGAAATTCCGGTGGTGGTGGCGCCGTCGTTCACGGTGGCGTCCGGCGGTGGTGTGGTGGTGGGGGACATTTCGGTTTTTTGGAATTGATGAAGATGGGGTTTGTAAGTTTGGAGTATAAATAGTTGTTACTTTCATGTGAAATGTCGAAAATGAGCCCTCGACTAATGGACGAATGCATCCGATGGACCATTTAATTGACACCTTCGTCTTTTTTCACGTGGGTTAGGGGTCGATTACTCAAATTTTTATAAACATTTACCAATAAAATTAGATACATTTACCTACTTTATCGGTTAAGATTGTAAATCATCATTATGGTATCGTATATAACAATTTACTCGAGTAAGAGTTGTCACTCTCATTTACCGGGTAAGACTCTTCATCCTAATCTTCGCTCTTACCGGATAAGATCATTTGCTCTTGTCATGTTCATCTGGTAAGGTAAATGCCTCGGTAAACACTTTCCAGGTAAGTGTTTAATAAACGACTCCTTATACATCGTTGGAGCATCTTTAAGAGTTATCTTTGTCATTTTTTTTAAATAGAGCATTAGAAGTAAAAATCTCTAACATAAATTACATTTAATTTCAACAGTTACTTTATTTTAGTAATTCTAGTTAGGGGTGTAAAAATGACGAGTCGAGTTGAGTAGCAGGTTATTCAAGCTCAACTTGAAAAAGTGAAAAATTAATATTAGCTCGAGCTCGATTAACTTTTTCAAAGTCGAGCTCGAATATTTTTTCAATGTTTGAGTTCAAGCTCGATGCTCGTTTATGAACTCGAACTTTAGATCAACTAACTCGTTTATTTACTCTAGCTCGATAATTTTTATATTTTGATTATATAATTTGTAAACATATAAATATGTTTGGATTGAAAAAGTAAATGCTCGAATGACTCGACTCGTAAAGTTTAATCGAGCTTTCAAACGAGTTGAGTCGAACATTGGTGTCGTAGAGCTCGACTCATTAACTTAAACGAGTTTTATTTTGTGTTCGAGAACGACTCAAGCTCGAGGATTATTAGGCTCGAGCTTGAGATAAACGAGTTAGAGCTCGAGTAGCTCATTAAAGGCTCAACTCACTTACACCCCTGATTCTAGCAGTAACTTTATTGTTAAAATATTCGATACATTTTAATAAAATATTATTTTTCAGTTTTTTCTCTCCTACTTTGCTTTTAGACGTTTATCTAAATTTGGATATTTTACACACATTTTTTTTCCTATTTTACGATATCATAGTGCATAGTTATTGGTAGGGTGTGCATGGTTCGGTTCGGTTCGGTGAGTTAGAAAAATATAAATCGAACCGCATGAAGCGGATATTTGGTTACCCGAACCGAAACCAAACCGCGGGATGAACCAAACCGAACCGAACCGAAATTAGTTGGTTACCCGCAGTTCAGTTCACGGTTACCCGAATTTATAGAAAAATATTATTTTCAATATAAAAATAATACCAAAATATAAATTTTTAAACCAATTACATAATAAATACATAAAAATAATTCAAGAAAAAGAAATTGAAATAAGTTTTATTGTTTAAAAATATCCACTATTTAGTTGATTATTATCTAAAAATTGAATAGTTAATATTAAATATAATATTATTAAATGTTCTATATATACCGGTTCGAATCAATTGGGTGCTAATCAGATGTGATACTCGAAACGTAGCTGATTGAGTGAATTCTAATATTTGTGAACAATAAATAATCATCACTATATTTGTAAATTGGAATTGAACTATACATCGTATTCCTGTAATTTGATATTTCAAGTTCATTATGATTTTCTCTCTTCAGTGATCATGAATGCTGGTTGAGTGTCATTATCAAATATAACCATATTATAACTTATAAGTTATTAAAAACCGTTGAAATAATGGTTTTATTCATCTTTTAATTAATATAAACAAACTATTTTATTTTCTTGCATTTAATAAATAATTTTGAGTACTAATATTAAAAAAAACTATATATATATATAAATCGCATTAACTCGATGCATATTTGATAGCCTAAAGAACTTGTTAGGAAATGGAATTTTCAAAAAGTCTTATTTATTTATTAGTATAAAAATTATTTGTCTTGTATGGTTAAGCAGGTGCTCAATAGTTTAGTACAAAATGATTAAAAGGCTCTTATGATATAGTACAAAATAAAATATGGTTGTTTCCTAATTGTTCATAATGAAATTAGGGTGCTGAATGGTTAAGGGAGGGCTATGATACAAAATCATTCAAAGGGTTTTGGAACCATTAAGAGACATATATTTTTTTTGTCAAACAAGATTCAACTCTTAGCGATTCAGATGTTGTCTCTTAATAGAACTATCAAGAGGTAAACAAACAACCCCTAAATCAAACCGAATTCATTCAATATAGAGTAAATTACATTTTTGTACCTGAAGTTTGTTAAAAATTGAGATTTGTGTCCTTGTTGCTTAGAAATTGTCGTTTTCATCCTTATGATTTGAAATTCAATGTATTTCCGTTTTTATGATTTACAATTTATTGTTGTTTTGGTTTATGTGGCCTACAATTCTTTGCTATTTTAGTTCTTTATGCTTAAAGGTAGGAGTTAGCTTCATAAACGAAAATAACAATGAATTACAAACATAAGGACGGAAATCGCAATTTCTAAATCACAGGTACGAAATCAAGATCTTTAACAAACCACAAAGACAAAAACGTAATTTGCTTTTCAATATATATATCTATACTATATTATAAAGTACGGATAAAAAACTCTTAAATACAAATTATTAGGCACAAGGTATCATCATTTTATGTAAGATTTTAAAAATCTCTTAATTTACAAGTTTCAAAGCACAAGATACATATTACTACTGCATACTTCTAACAAGTAACACCCATCAATTTGGTATGTACAAGACTTTCCTTTTATGCAGACTTTTCCACGTATCACTATTAATTAATATATTATATTACTATAAATTTGTTTTAATTATATTATTAAATATATAATTGATTATTTTTTCTAGATAACAAAATACTTAATTTTTATTAGGCACAAGGTACCATCATTTTATGCAAGATTTTAAAAATCTCTTAATTTACAAGTTTCAAAGCACAAGATACATATTACTACTGCATACTTCTAACACCCATCATTTTGGTATGTACAAGACATTTCTTTTATGCAGACCTTTCCACGTATCACTATTAATTAATATATTATATTACTATAAATTTGTTTTAATTATATTATTAAATATATAATTGGTTATTTTTTCTAGATAACAAAATACTTAATTTTTCTATATATAAAAAATTATATTATTAAGCCTGAATTAAACAAATTTATAAAAAAAACATCATCATTTTTTCAAAACCATCCAAGATCGTACTGTAAATCAACAAAAAAACAAAAATAAAATGAAACATTAAAACTGTGATGTATCTCGCTACATTGCACGAGTACGCTTATATATATATATATATATCACTCTTTTAAGTAGGATTTATGGGTGAGATTTACGTAGATCTATCCCTACCAAAAAAATTAAAACAATTGTTTTTGTTAAAATCAGTGTCTTGTTAAATATTATTTGTAAGTATAAAAATAAATTATAAGGTTATATCAATTTGTTGTTGTAATTATATAAAAATGTTTGTTTGTAATAAAAAAAGACATGTTAAAAATTTACGATGTTAATTAGGTCGATTTTCACGGATTAATTTGGTCAATAAAAATAAATATATATGTAATTACACGTGATTGTATTCAATCAATTTATGTGTTTATTATTACGTAATGTCACACAATTATTTAATTCCCAATATTCGATTGTATTCAAAATTTTGAAACATCAATAATTTACGTCACGAACCACAAAAATGTCAAGATAATTTTACTCATAAGAATCATGTCGTTGTCACACGATAATTTTACATCATACACCAAACAAATATACATGAAATTGCTACCACTACTTAGGTATAAACTTATATAAAACCGATCATAAATGATAATGGTTTTCATTTAATCCACATGATACTGTTAAATATAATTTAAGTAGATGCATAATATTTGGTTATTTTTAAATTCAATTTGGTCAGACAAATTGTTATTTATTTATTTATAAGTTGATTTTTTTGTCCAAAAAGGTTACTATAAAAAAACAGCAAAAAACCAGAGCATAAAATAATATTGATTTTCGATCTTATCTTGAAAAAATATGTATTTAGGAATATAAGAAAACCCATCCAATATTGTGAGTCTTTTCATTCTCGTGTTATTTTGCATGAAGATAGAACCATCATTTAACTTGAGAATATTTTTTACACGGTTTTAAATCACGCAAATAATATTATCTTCAAATTTGAGAAATGTTTATTTTGCACGAAGATAGAACCATCATTTAACTTGAGAACATTTTTTCACACGGTTTTAAATCACACAAATAATATTACCTTCAAATTTAAGAAATGCTTGGTGTATTATCACAAGGGAAAAAATTAAATTAATGCTATGTTTGGCAAAAATAAGCTAGCTTATAAACTAGATTATCAGCTAGCTTATAAGCTAGTGTACATGTTTGGATGACCATAAGTTAACTTATTGAAACGCTACTCAAAGTAACGTTTTGAAAAGTTAGCTTATAAGTTATATATAAGCTAGCTTAGTTTTTTTTTTTCTTTCAAATATAGCCTAATTCGTTTTGGTCTCATTAACTTATGTTGCTATTATTTGCACAAGTCCCCTCAAAGCCATTAAAGTTTGTATAATTGTCAATTTCAGGACCCACATATTAGTTGACTGGTTGCAAATTAGTCCAAACTCCAAACATCCATAATTGTCAAATAATTAATAATTTTTTTCTTTTGTGCACATGTTAATATTTATTTGATTTTTTTTTTGAACGACAAGTTAACACACGCAAACGTTTTCGAGGTATCCGGGCTCTCACTTAAGGGTGTCACCCGACTAATCCCCGTTGATCACGACTCATCCCAATTAAGGGTACCACTATGTGGCAGACCCATGATCATGGATGTCACAGGATGTTCACCACGGGGTTCGAACCTGGATAGTCAGGGATACCATCCACTGACCCCCCAAGATGTTACCACCTTATCACTGGACTACAACATGAAGGACTAATATTTGTTTGATTTGATTTGCAAAATAATAGTTGCAAGAGATTATATGATTGGTAGGGTTCCAACAATGCTTGGGTTGATGGCCAAAAGGGTTTGAAAATTGGTAGCTTTAGGTTTAGCGATCATGTTAAATGAGAGGTGAAGATTGCATAAACAAAATCTTGTATAGGAATGAAATATCTAACAAAATAAATAAACAATAGGTCGATAATTTTTTTATTCTATTTTTTTTAAGACAACCATTTTATTAGAACATAAAAAAGCTTATAAAAAAGTAGAAAAACGCTTCTACAAAAAGGAGAACCTGCCGGAAACAAAACCAACCCAAAACTGGACAAAGCTAAAAAGACTCGGACAAAAAGAAAAGAAACAACAACATCAACACCGAACACCCAGGGGCGGAAGGCCTAAGGGGCCTTGGCCCCTGCGCTTTGTCTCCTGCCAACAATAAAAATTTGAGTATTCAATATGAGATAAGTATTATATATATTTGGGGCCCCCACCTGTTAATCTGTTACAGTATTATGCTATTAGTTGATTGTGTTTGAAATTGTTGGATTAGATAAATTTGTTTGAAATTGTTTGATTAGGTTTAAATCTATTTGAAATTGTTTGATTGAGTCTCTATGATAATACTCGTGCATCTAGTGTTCCGTTTTGATGAACGATGTAGGGCGGACTTGTAGTGGTGCCAACGGTGGCACATGCCACTGAATTGTTTCTCCGTCGTAAGGTAAAAAAAATTAAGTTTGTGAAATATGCAACCGTGTTGTTTTAGAAGGTACAACCGTATTATTAGAAGGTGCAATCTTACCTTATAATCAAACAAAAAACCAAAAAAGACTTTTGAAATCAATCAAGAAAATCGATAAAAAAATCTCGAAATCGATAAAAAAAAACTTTAAAATCGTTCGAAATCAAGTAAAAAACTTTAAAAATCCCTCAAACCCGTGGAATTAGGCTAAAAACACATCGGTGATATTGAATTTTGGTAATAAGATAGAGACACGCCGATAAAAACCGTATGAAATAAAATATGGTGTCATCGCATAAAAAAAAATGGGCCCGCCTCTGAATGATGTTTGACATGTTCATATTTAACATATAGTTTTAGAGTTTTATTATGTTATAACTTTGGATAAAGTTTTTTTCTGAAAATATATAAGATATTAGGTTCGGCCCCTGCGGTTAAAAAGCTTGTATTCTGCCCCTACGAACACTCACTACCAAACCCAAATACACCATCAATCAAGAGAGGGCATCGAAAACGGCGCAGTAAGCCAAAGGCCCTGCGAAATACAACCTTTCCGCATTCTTCTATTTTTATAAATCTTTGTAATCATATCAATCAATGTTTTCCTAACCCTTAAACCTTTGTTAAAAATGATAGTGAAATTGATACTTTATTGTTGGATGAATTAATTATAAAAAGCTAATGTAACAATCCAAAACTTCCAACGTTTAAGCATAACCAAAGTATATAAATCAATGCCTAAAACGACCCCAAATCAATAATAAAATTCAAGGTTTGCATTAAAGCAACCTATTACACAACTGAGAATAAAAGAGAATACTATAGGTAGTCTTCTAAAATCGGGTACAACTCACACCTTCTCTTTCCCTTTACTGGATCCACCTACTTTGCGTCTACCTGAAAAGGTTTTAGTTTTGAAAATAGTGAGGGTTAGACCGATTGTCTAGTGAGTTCCTCTCAATACAGATCTGCAACATATAACAGATTTAAAAAAAAGATTAAACCAGTTCAGCTTGAAAAGATAATACATCACTTCAACAACTTTAGCTACCGGCACACACTACCGTCACCGGAGGCAACGTCGTGTCTAGCTCATACTGTCTTACTTGGGACACCCCCCCCCCAATGGCATAAACGGGATACACCCCCCGGTATGAGCACAGGCGGGCCACACCCCCGACTTGTGCATCTTGCTCAACACAATGTATGCATACATAAATACTTTTAATTAAAAAGATCATACAACTCGCATTTATGGCAAAGCATAACCTGCATTTAATAAAATCTCGCATATAAAGATAATCGTATTTTTAATAACGATAAAGCTTTAGTTAGAAAACTCACCTGATGTCCGCCCCTAAAGTTCTCTTACACTCTCTAAGGTCGGTCACGAGACCTACGGTACAAACGATAAGGACGAATAAGTCTCGACCTAACTTTCGGTCATACGAAGGCCTTTATGATAACATAGTCCATTTATCCCTAGTGAGGATACAGAAGATAACTCACAAGGTTAACTCTCTCACAAGGCCCAAAGAAACTAACCGGCCCAACAAGAGACCAGGGCCTTAGATTGCATGATCCACAGCATTGGGTCGCGACCCAGATACCTTGCGCCCGGAATGGCGCCTCCCGGAGTCTCCCCCCTTCCCCCGCCGCGATCGCCCGACCTCTTGCGGCCTGGGGCATGATCGCTCGACATTCGACCGTCGGGGTCGCCCGATGTCTACGAACGGACCCTAGCCGCAACCAGGTTCTCAACCCTGGCCGCAGCAAGAACTCGATCCCTTCTACTCGGCGACTCAACGTAGCGGCGGCGACATTTCGTCCACCCAATCGCCACGCCGAACCCCATTTCCGGCGAGGGTATTTATATGCTCAAATCGCAACAAAACCAAATAACTTCACATTCTAAATCGGTCTAGGGGGTTTTGAAGATGGATTCTCAACCCCAAATCCTTCCAGAATCGCACTCAGACTTCACCCAATAAAAGAGCGATTAAACCTAATCTATAACTTCTATCAAAAGGAAACACTAAACGTATAATCCTTACCTTGAAGAAGATGCTTGCAAATCCAAAAGAGTCAATCCCTCCCTTGCTCTTCCCAAAATCGCCGCAGAGTTCTCCCTCCTTCACTCAAGCTCAACCGCCAACAAGAAAAATGAGAAGAGAAAGTGAGGTTTAGGGTAAAAACCCCCCCTTTTCCCATAAATTCCACTTTGGCCCCTCCAACCTTCACTTATTGCTAAACCTCAACCCAAACTCCAATTTATTAACAAACGAACACGGTTACTAGAGCTAAACCCTTGAATAACCTTAACGTTGTAATAATAAAACTTAAATTGATTGGTTTTAATATACCAAGTAGAAAAGGTTGCATAGATGAATATACGCATTCAATTATTTGATTAGAAAAATATAAAAAATAATATGAGATTTTATATGTTTTGTAATAAATATTAAAATAAAAAGTAATGTTTTAAATCATTCTTAAAAGTATCTTCAACGGATTTTCTAAAATGAAGGTCATAGAGATTTATGAGCAAGTCTTTTTGTTTTAACAAATTCTTGAAAACATTTTTTGTAAACTAGAGAACGCAGAGGAGAGATTGAGAAATTCTCTAGAACATCTTCAATCTTACATCTAAGCTAACGTAGGGAATGAAATGCATTGAAATTAGTGTGAAGAGCAAAATTGTATATTGGAAACTCCAATCATGCTTCATATAATAAATATACATTAGTTTAATGATATATTTTCTTTACTTTTTGATTAAAACAAAATAAACAAATAACATGATGCACACACACATATATATAGGCATATATAAAATAAAATAGTATAAAATATTTATAGGGAGTTTCTTACATATAGGAAGTGAAATGATGAAAATTAATGTAAGGAGTCGACTGAAGTAAGTTTTTTTTTTTTTAATATATGACTCCCTACAATAATTAAAGAGCTAATGTACAGAGCCAATTGGAAATGCTATGAGTTTGGAGAACTGTTACAAAATTATTACCATGAGAGAGAAGTTATTATTTTTAATTATATTCTCACTAATAAGAAACTATGAAATTTACTTTTGGTAGAGATAAAATAATATTTTATTAAATATATAAAATATTTCAATAATATAATCAATGGTGTAATATTCAAAATAAAAAATATGTTGGTCTATTGAACTTGAATGTAGTTATTTTTGGAGATTTTGATTTTTAGTTTTCAATTTTGAAGAAATTTTGAAGAACTCTTGGAGTTGTCTTAAGAGCATTTAACACATTATTCAAAATGAAAAATTTGTGAATTTTGTAATAACCGAGTTTAAAGTGAGAGAATTATAAATCTGGGGGTAAAATTTAGAAAGGTCTTAGTGAAAAGGGGTCTAGAGTGAAATTTGGAGAGAGAGGATTTTTAACCCTAAAGGCTTTGGTATTAGGGTGTAGCGGTTGATATTTTTTAAAGAGCTCTTGGGGCGATTTCTGAAAGAGAGACCGAGAAAGAAGGGATGAGCATCGAGTTTTGGATCGAATTGGTTGAAGGTAAACTTTCTTGTGATTAAAACTCTTTATTTTGTAAAGGATTTAATCATAGTGGTTGTGTGGGGTGTTTGTATTTAATCTGATGTTGAAGTTTTCTGGGTTTGAGAATTTGATGTCATTATAGAAATTTATATGTGGGAAATGGATTGTTATTTTAAAATCGAGCTTTACGTCTGATTTTGTGTTATTGGGTTTGAATGGTTTTTGAGTATTGGGGTTTATCTGCGATTCGTTTTATCTGTAATGGGGTTCTGAGGTTTCGTCCGAAATCTGTCCGAGTGACTCCGGTCACCGGATTTCGCTGGCACCAGTCGAGAATGTCACCGGTCGAATGAAGGTGACACCGGTCGGTTGGGGGGTCAAGACCCCGGTCGAGTCTTCACACCGGTGCACACCGGTCGGCACTGTGAAGGGACTCCGGTCAAGATTAACACCGGGCGGCCTTGCAGGCCCGATCCTCGTTTTGTTGCACAGTGGGCCGAAGCCCATTTTGTTAAAGATTTAGTTTGTTTGAGTTGGGCTTAGTTTGGCAGGCCCATTTTTATTATTTTATATATAGAGAGTTCATGTGTTTTTCTCATGTAGGATTAGGTGGGTTGCGTTTGGTTAGGGGTTAGATTACTTTGAGACTCCATAGTCAAAGTCAATCGTTTATAAGTTAGAAGGTTTAGAAGTTTTATCGGTCAATGTTTCCTTTATAGGTTTCGGACCGAATTATAGAAGTAGACACAAGTTTCGAGCTAAGGACGCCAGGTGAGTTTTTCTTTAAACTAAATTTTAAAGATTAAAGACAATTGTTTTCTATGCAAGTTTAAATAAGATTCTTTCTTACGAATGCTTATTTGATATGTGAGAAATGTTAAAATGCCTATGATATGTGTTTTTGTTATTTATCAGTAGAAATGTATGCATACATTGATTTATTTGCTTTGTGCTCAAAGTCGGGGGGGGGGGGGGGGTGTTCCGTTTATGCCATTGGGGGGGTGTCCCAAATAAGGCAGTGTGAGCCAAACACACCGTTACTTGCAGGTGACGGTAGTGTGAGCCAAAGTGTTTGATGAAAGTGTGAAGTTTTGATAAAGTTAAATTGAGCTATTTATCGAATATTTATTCATGATTATTGGATTTTAAAGTGTTGTTAGGAGGGACTCACTAGACCTTTCGGTCTAACCCTCGCTCTTTTCAAATCTAAAACCCTTTTCAGGTAAAGAGTGGCAGTAGGAGAAGCGAATAAGTATTTAAGAAAAGTTGCAAGCTGGAGCTGAATGAGAGGAACTCTATTATAGATCCTTGGCAATATATTCTCAGTTGTGTACTAGGTTGTCTTTTCGCAAACCTTGTATTATGGATGTTGTATTGGGTCGTTTGGCTTTATTATTTATTAAAGTTGGTTCTGTCTCTTGTCGTGAGGGTTGGGTTGTTACAGATTTTGAACAAATTTTTTGCTATAACAGATTTTCCATTTCTAAAATGGAGAAAGTATGAGAAAAAAATGTGAAATTATGAAAATTTAGAGAACTGCCTGAAAATGATTAAACATGAGAGGAAAAATATTCCTTTTATTATATTTTTGTCAATAAAAACATTAAATTTAGATGTCTAGAAGAAGAAATAATAATTTAGTATATGTATGAAATATTTTTAATAATATAATCAATATTGTAATTAAAAAAACTATTAAAATTAAATGTAATTTTTTTGGAGATTTTAATTTATTATTTTATTTTAGAGAAATTTAAAGAATTTGTTGAAGGTCTACTAATTGACACTAAAAAAAATCATATATATATATATATCAAAGAACAATTACTTTTTTTTTTGTTCAAATAACCTCTAAAGTCTAAACTAGTTAAAAAAAAGAAGAAGATTATATAATAGTAGATAAGATCACTCGAAATAAAAAGATGCCCAAATATATTTATATAACATTAGACCAAATACAACACAGAAAAAGACACAAATAAAATAAACGTGTCTCGTGTCATTTTCTAACTAAAATCACAAACTAATTTCAGACAAACTAATATATGGGTTTGATTTAGGTCTTTATGATTTGAATATGGGCTTGATTTAGGTGTTTAAATCTGAGTTGTTCTTGGTGTTCTTTGTTCTTAGTCCCAATAGTTGACGACAGGGTGAGATTGACGATATTAATTACATATTTGGTCCCAATTGTTTGATATGTTTTACAAATATAAAAATTGACAAGAGAATTACAAAAAGGGGGGTAAAACATTGTTGGACGAAAACACCCCCGACTCTAATAGAGTTTTTTAACGGAGTTAGTGACCAGGTCATTCTTTCAGAGCAAAATTCAAACTATGAGGACCAAAACTTGAATTATGAAATCATAGGTTCCGCTTTCAAAGAAATTAACAAACCTCAGGGACCAAAATTGGAGTTTACTCTATTATAAAACATTTGAAGTAAAGTTTTAAAAATTATTTTTTATGCATCAAGTACTGTTTATTGATGCATATTATATAAAATTTAAGATTGAAAGTAAATGGTGCATGAGTACAACTTTTTAAAGTCACATGTTTGAATTTATATAACCAACTGATAAATATAATCAAATATATGATACGATAAACATTATCATTTTAAGTATAAATGATCTAAAATATAATTAAGATAATCATTGAACTTTAACATAATACTCAATCATTATCTTTATAAAAAAATTACATTATTAAACCTTGCATACTAACAAATTCTTAAAATTACACATTTGAACATAAAATTAACTGATAACTAACGGACTGTAACCCCCCAATTTCCAAATTCGAGTGTCATTACTTTAATTATACAAATCTTACAATAGAAACAAAATTTTATTTTATTTAATACTTCATTTATTACATCAAGAATTAAAACATAGCGGAAACATGACCAAAAACTTGTAATACAATAAACACTTTTTATTAGAACTTTGTAATACTACTTCTTGAGATCCTTCTTTATTTCTTCCCTGAGATGCATACACGAAATATATAAGCTTTAAGCTTAGTAAGTAACTATGGTTTCATGAATAAATAACTTTCATAATGCTTGAAAAATACTTTGTCATGCTCATGTATAAAGCATTCTTTTGAGATCTCACTTCTCACATGTAAGTATGTTATACTTCTTTGAGATTTAATAACCCCGGGGTTCATAAAAGGCTGCCTCATAAAGTTCGTTTGCAAGACGTCCCTTCATTCTATATCCCGTACGTTGGATATTTGGTCATACATAAAATGTATAAAACTTTCATGCCTTGTATGCACAAATGCATATGCTTGTGTCATAACATGCCACCATATGTTTTGATCATATAATTGTATCATAACTTTATGTACAACAATCATATCAAAATATATTTATCAAAACTTCCATAATGCATAAAATAATTTCATATAACATGTATGTATCTCATTAAATCACATAATATACTTATATTGATTTAACTTAGTTTCTTCCTTGATCTTCTTCTTTAATCTTTGTAGTATTTTTAAGAGAAAGTGATTTGTTATGAATTCATATGCTTAGTTTCTACCCCTATTTATAGTTAAACCCAAAGCATCAACCACTTGTTCCTTTTTGCTTTCAATGATTGTACTCTTTTAACATTTTGACACCTCACCCTTTTAGGATAAGAGAATATAACACATCATGTTTCTAAGTTGTTTTGTCAAACTTTTAGATTGTCATGTCATGCATTTTTAGCTTTGCCAATTCATTACCTAGTCTTGCCAAGTGATGCCTTTTAGCTTGTACTTGTTATACTTTATCTTTTGGCACATTATGTTTTTGTACTTGCTATAGCTTATACTTATCCTTGTTATCTCATGCTTTTGTACTTTCTATTTCTTAGCTTAGGCAATTCATCAAATAATTTTGACAACTCATCATGTTGCCTTGTAATTCATCACTTAGGTTTGCTTTGTCATGTTCTTTAGGTTTGTTTTGTCATATTCTCTAGATTTGCTTTGTCATCAATTAGTTTAGCCACTTGTCATAGATAATATGTCTATATAGTAACTCCTACTGCTGTTGGCTACTGTTGGAGTTTAAATAAATCTTCAATTCTTGTAATTAAGGCTTAAGATTTTGAAATTTAAACTAATATAGAAGTAGGGTGTTACATAGACAAATACATGTAAATATAAGATATGTGTTCAAATTTACAATTCATCAAAATACTAATTAAAATTGTTAAACAACCGAAACCATTATCGCTCTCTCAAAACCACACAGTCCATACAAACCCTATTATAAAATCCATAGGAACAAAGAATTAAAAAAACATTAAAGTCAAGATATATCACATTGTATTGCACAAGTGCATTGGGTTGGGTTCACGTGAGACCAGTCTGTTTTCGTGAGACTACGATTTTACACTTGAAACTTCACAACAAAACATTGTGAAGGTAAAAAATTCTGAATCTTCACAGTGTTTTGCTATGAAGTTTTAAGTGTAAAAATTTGGTCTCACGTGACTCACAAAAATAAGTTGGTCTCACGTGAACCCGTTCATTTCTAATATTTTATACGACATACTTTCAAATTTTTATTTGAAAGTTTGTATTTGAAAAAATATATATTTTAATATCCAACATTAACGATTGATTTGTTTTGAAAAATAAGTTTTCAAAGTAAATCTATACTATATTATAAAAAATACATAAAAAACTCTTAATTACAACATTTTAAGCATAAGTTACAACTAATTAAAGCCAATTACTTAGTTTACAATTTCTTAATGCTTTGATACAACCTTTCCAAACACAATATCTCACATAATCATCTATTTATGGAATGAATACTCATTTATTAATATAAATATTTATTTTTTTGGTGGAAGATTTTATAAAATAGTTTTTTTATAGCATAATCTATTTTAAATGTAGATTTTACATTTAAATCTATATTAATGAGATGTAATATAAAATATTTTTTATTCCGTATTTTTTTATATTA
This sequence comes from Arctium lappa, assembly GCA_023525745.1. Classification (NCBI taxonomy): domain Eukaryota; kingdom Viridiplantae; phylum Streptophyta; class Magnoliopsida; order Asterales; family Asteraceae; genus Arctium; species Arctium lappa. Next base: position 8,779,148 of record CM042056.1, on the reverse strand, counting down.
CATCTCATAATGATTTTTCCATATTTTATTTTATAAAATCTTTTTACATAATGAGATGTAATATAAACTCTTTTTTCTTCCGTATTTTTTTTTTGCTAATATAAAATCTATTTTATTTTATAAAATCTACACGTATTTTATATTAGCATAATATAAAATCTACACGTATTTTTTTTCACGAAAGAAGAAAAAAAAATTGATATGAATTAAAAATAAAAAATAACGAGATACACTAATAAATTAGCATATTCTTTAAAATAAAAATATTCCGCAATACTTTCCAAATTAACCAAGTGTAAAAAAAATAAAATAGAAACGATGTAGATATAAAAATATTCTTCCATATTTTTAATATATTTACATTTAAATGTAAAATCGAAGAGGAAAATAAAAGATTTTAAAATATTTTCTACATTCACTATAAATATATATAGCTTCTCTATGTATCATCCGAGTACAAGAAGAAGACGAACGGTCGGGTGTCAATGACGAAACCTGCAACTGAACAAAAGGTATTCCACTATATTTTTGTTTCTTTGAAAAACAACTTTTTTATATTTTATTTTATTTACTGAGAATTTGTTTATATTTTTCAAAACACACAATCATATTTTTCGAAGTAGGGGAATAAGATAATACTATGAGGTCTTGAAGTCAATAGTCAGATAAATTTTCAAGTGGTACTGAGTGAATTTGAACTATACCAGTTGAGTTGTCGGTTACAAAAGATAGAAATCATTTATTTTCTTTGTCATATTTGATGTGGGTTGAATGTTGTTAATTAATCTACAGATTTATACGTTCAAACGATTAAGAATATATGCAAGTTAACCACTTATGAAAATACATTCGTTTTTCACAGAGAAATTACGTTTCATTTTAACTCGCTTCAATATTCCAACAAAAAATTTATCCTCTCATGCAATGCACGGGCCCAACACTAGTATACTATTAAATAAATATATTTTAAATAAAAAAATCTCTAAATACACTCTAAACATGCATTTTGAAAAACATATTATTTGAATTCCCAAATCTATTATTTGGATCACGAAAATTAAATTAGCAAGTATTTGGTTACAGGTATTAAACAACAATCAATAGAAATGATAATAAATGAAACAACTTGGTTTTATATAATAGGGAAAAGTAAAAAAAAAACCCAATGGACTTTAGTGTTTAGAGTGATTAAATTATTGGACAATTTTTTTGGAACAAATAAGTCCTTAGGCATTTTAAAACACACTAAATAAATCATTGGACTTTTTTAAACCTGTTAAATACATTCTTATTACTTAAAAATGTAACTTGCAACCTACATAACAGATAAAACTACAAATCAAAAAAATAAAATAAAAAAGATGACACCTACTTTATCTCCCTACAGATTAAAAAACGGGAAAATTAATTAAAATAGTCAATCTTATCAACCAAATTCATTTTTTAAACACTTTTCAAAATATCTTTTTAAAATAGTCTAAGTTTATGCATAATTTTTTTTGCCTTAAGAATTGTTTTTGGCAAAAAAAATAATAAAAAATAGAAATCATCTTTATAATTTGTTATTTAATTTACTTTATATCTTCTGCTTTTTTTTAATTTCAGTTAACTCTTTATTATATTAACACACATAATCGTATATTAACTAAAATACATTAAAAAAATATGTTATTTTTTCATATTACACGACTATAATTGTCTCGTCAATGCGTTTAAAATGAGCTTAATATTGAATTTTTTGGATTTAATCTCATATTATTAAATATCATAAAATACGTATGAATTATATTTAATATTTACACTTTCTATCCTTTTAGGGTTATTTATTTAATAATATAAGATAAATTTGTAACTATAAGTATTAAAAATAGTTCATACATATTTATGATATTGAATAATATAAGATTAAATTCAAAAACAATATTGAGTTCATTTTGAACGTATTGACCAAACGATTATAATGATATAATTTGTAAAAGAAGAAACCAATTCTTTTTATATATTTTAAATAATATACAATTATGTGTTAACATAATAAAAATGTAAAATGAAAAAGTAATGCATATAAAATAAATCAAATAACTAATTATAGCTTTATAAAAGCATCTTCAATGCAAGTTTTATAAGAACTTTTTTTTGTATTTTTTGGTGTCACCTCATTTCCACCTTATTAAATTAAAAACTCATATAAAAGTCTACAATAGTATTTCTTATAAGAAACTATTTTTGTGGGTCTATATATATAAGTTAAATATATATAATATTAATAATTATTATAAAGTCAAGAAAAAAATAAAAAAATAAAGATAATGTCACATTTCACACATTTCATGGTAAGATCCAAGGTTCTTATTTAAGAACCTTGAGTGATTTGAGTTCTTATAAGAATTCTTCACAAAATGCTAGTTCTTACTAGTCACTACACTTTTTACTTATAAGAACCTTGCATTGGAGATGCTCTAAGGATGGAAAGTGTATTTTTTTCTAAAACTATAAGCAAAGTGAATATTTATATATAAAATTTTCTATGTGATGATGTTTTTTATTTTATTTTTTTGGAAAAAACAATCCTTACATAGAAAAAAAAATTGTGTGCAAACTTTAACTATTTTAGGAAAAAAAAACTTTGAAAAATGGTTAAAAAATGAACTTGGTTGATGAGATTGACTTATTTCAGTTAATTTCCTCATTTTTTGTTTGTAGGTGGATAAAGTAGGTGACATTTCTTTTTTAATTTGTAGTTTTACCTGCTATGTAGGTTGCAAGTTATATTTTTAAGTTATAAGAATGTATTCAACAAGTTTTCAAAAGTCCAAGAATTTATTTAACGGGTTTTGAAATGTCCAATGACTTATTTGTTCGAAAAAATTGTCCAGGGACTTAATCATTCCAAACCCTAAAGTCCGTTGGGTTTTTTTTGAACTTTTCCCTATATAATATGATGGGTTCATTTTCACATAAGTCCAAATTTTCATTCCAAAATAGACCGAATAAATAAGTTCCCATTTTCATTTTCCGGCATGAACCAAACAGTCTCTTAATATAATTATAAAAAATTGTTAATAAATTAAATTTTTATTAAATACTAGGCATATACCCGCGCGATGCAGCGGAATGTAAGTAAATAACGAACAATTAATGTTACTTCCTTATAGACATGTCATCAACAATCAACCATGACCTAAGAATCACAATTTATGAAACCCTAAATCCTAAACCCATAAAGATATTTAATAATTAGTTTATATTACAATTATTGACAAAAAAAATTATAAGGATATAATTTATAATAAGAATGAAACATATTTTACAATTATGTATTTTTAATGTGCTAACGGTGGGAAAAAATAAAATGTATGGATATAAAACAAATTAGTTCGTAGATATTCATGATATTTAATAGTACGGTTAAATTAAAAAATATTTAATATTGGGCTCTTTTTAAAGCTATTGACGAGACGATTATAATGATATAATTTGTAAAAAAAGAAACATATTTTTTCGTTGCATTTTTGTTCATATACGATTATTTGTGTCAATATGATAATGATGTAAAATGAAAAATGAAAAATGAAAAATAAGGGATATAGAATGAATTAAATAAGTAATTGTAAGGGTGGTAAATGTAACATTATAAGGGTAATAAGTGTTTTTGTACAAAAGTTTAGGGTGATAAGTGTTATTGTACAAAATTTTTACGTATTAGTTTTTTTTATATAGTAGTAGAGATTCATGATATTTAATAGTACGATTAAATTAAAAAATATTCAATATTGAGCTCGTTTTGAAGATATTGATGAGACGATTATAATGATATAATATGTAAAAAAAGAAACATATTTTTTCGTTGCATTTTTTGTTCATACACAATTATTTGTGTTAATATGATAATAGTGTAAAATGAAAAATGAAAAAATAAGGGATATAAAATGAATTAAATAAGTAATTGTAAGGATGATAAATGTAACATTATAAGAGTGATAAGTGTTTTTGTACAAAAGTTTAAGGTGATAAGTGTTATTGTACAAAAGTTTATACAATAACTGTATTTTGTACAATAATCGTATTAGTTTTTTATATATATAGTAGTAGAGATAAATATAAGTATAAAAAACTAATTTTAGTTTTAACTTCTTACAACATTGACCATGATAACTTGCTTTATCCGTTGGCCATCAAACAAACTGAAACGAAAATATCTATCTCCCACCCTCGCCTCTCGAACCACAACCGAGCTTTTCTCACACCGACCACCGCCTTCCGTCGTCAGAACCCTAACTTTCCGTCCACCGTCAAAGCACCAGTCTCCTGCCGGACTTCAATATATGACCAATGGACGTTTCTCAATTTCACGGTCTGCCCAATGCCTGTTGCTCCCCTTCAATTTCCCAATGGAAGTAAGTGTTCTTTCAAATCTTTACTTAAATAACATTGATCTTCACACTTACATAGATTTATAGCATTGTTTTATTGTGTATGTTTTTAGCAATCAGTCAAATGGAGATTCGGAATTCTGTATATTTGGAAAATCAGACAATTCGATGATCGAACTATTTTTCCTGAGTGAATGTATAATGTGTGTGATATGTTCAGTTAAATTTCTTAAGTTTGAATATTATACGCTATACATTAGTATGTCGTTGGACAATTGGATCACTGGAAGAGTTATCTGACCTAGGATTTTTAGTTGTAAGAGTTGAGTATGCTTATGAAATTCTGTTAATTAATGAACACATTTAGTTTTTAATGCATTAACTAATATATGTAAATGGAATTCATTGATGGAGCTTGGAAATCACCATCCTGTTAGGCTGTTACTAGGAACTTGTATTTAGGTTCGGATCATATGCACTTAGAATAACATGTATTTCAAATTGAGACAATTCATGAGCTGGCTAGTTTATTGCGATGAAGATGAGTGTAACACATGTAAAAAATGAGAATCTGGTGTCTAAATTATGACTTATCCATTGATCATCCTTATCACTAATAATATATGTAGCGAAGAGAGTTATTGCTATGATTTATATATTGTGACTGAAGGGAAGGGAATATACCAAAGGACTTGTCTTTCAAGTGGAGAACATCTAGTGATTTTAATTGTGCTCTAGGGATACTAGGGTTGGTTCACCTCTTCATAATTTCTTATGAATCCCTACTTTAGCTAACCTCAACCTGTTTCAGATGAAAGACTTGTAGTCACTGATGAAATATGTTAAAAGAACATTGAGAGGCAGAGGCTAGACATAGCCTAGTTATGTATAATAAGCGTGAGATCAAGTATGCTCCTAAGTTGCATAATGATTCTCTAAATTAGGGAATTCCTACAAAATTTTAATGCAGCTTATTTTATGGCGATCGGTTTTGGCACAAAGAATGCCAAAAAATGGATTTTGTGTTATGGGAATAATCTTCCTCTAGATGGGTTTATATGTCATTACAGTTATAGGACAAATAATTCAACAAGCGCCTTGAGGATTCCCGTGGTTCTTTATGTTGAGGAACTTTACAGTTTTGATAGCCCAGTAAATCATTGATTGGGACGAATAACACTACTTACCTTGACCGAGATTCAATGTTACAAAACAAATTAAAATTAATGACTGTGTATTTATTTGGATAAGATCTGCAGTGGCTTCACAATGATTGATGGGTGAACTTCCAACGTTTCAGCCTAGTGGCTAAAATTTATGTCAAACTCATACTCTCTGACACTGCATACTACTGAATAAATTGCTAATCATTTTTATTCGTAGTAGGCTAGTAGCTCACTCTTGAAGTTTAATATATGCAGATCTCTGAATCCATGGGTTTCATGTAAACATTACAAATCCTGTTTCTTCCACAAAGACGTAGTTGAACTGGATTACTTACCATTCAATAGGGTTCGTTCAAGGAAGAGATACCAGATAAACCTTTCTTTACTGGAGTATGGAAGTCTAAGTTCTAGCTCCAGATTGGTTGATCTTCAATTCCTTTGCTTAGCCCATCATAAATCGAGAAGAGTGAGACACCTGTTTCCTTTTGCTTCTGCTGATGATGGTCTAACAGTTAATGGCAGTCCCCAAGCAAGTACTAGCGGCGGTGTTGAGGAAATGCAGGTCAAACTAGACAAGTTGTTGCAAAACGAAGAGTATAACAGTGCACTTGTCCAATCATTGCATGATGCTGCAAGGGTATTTGAGTTGGCCATTAAAGGTCAGACCTCTGGGTCAAAATTACCATGGTTCCCAACTGCTTGGCTTGGTGTAGACCAAAATGCGTGGTTGAAGACCTTATCTTATCAGGTTTGTCAAGTAACATGCTTATATGTTGATGCTTAATCACAACTAGGTGCATGCATGATGGATTTATATGTGTATGCTTATACTAGTAAACATATATGTGTTTGCTAGCTTTCCAAATCGTATGTCTTATGTCTTATTGTCTTAAGGTGTTCTCTCTTTTTTTCCTGTGAAACGGTATAAAGATAGATGATGTTTCGATTTCGTTGATTTAAATCCATGAGTTGTGAGTTAGGTGAAACGGATTTGCAAATGCCTGGTTGGCGAAGAAATAGGAAATGATATTTGGGGCTCTTAAGTAGTTTGCAAAATTGCATATTACCAATAATCAACAAGTTCAACAGTTGTTAATGAGGATGCAACTAGTAGGGGAGCCTTCATAGATGAAGCTAGGAACTGAGTTCCAACAGACAAGTAACAAGCCAACTTTTACAGAATCATAGCTTCTGAATTCTTTGTAGGACATAGCAAATCCATCAAAAGTTATTATATGAGGAATGTACGATAAACAACTAATTGGGAAGTGACAATTACTTGTAAACATAAATTCCTGGGAAGTTAACATGGACAAAGTATTCAAGGGTAAGGTTTATTGTATCACAGGAGGGAAAAGAAGTGAGAATCAATGGAAGTATGAAGTGGTCTTGAGGATATCCAGTTGTACATACTTTATTGCTTATATTTTTTTAATTATTACTTTCATCTTGTTAGAGTTAGATAGCTAGTTAGGATGTAGTTTCTGGGATACAGGATTAAGTGATTACCTATTAATTAGGAGATTCGTATGATTTCAGTCCTTTAAGTGTAAGCTGGGAAAAACAAAACGGAACAAAATGAAGATTATCTTAAACAGTGTTTATGAAATCGTTGGGTTATCTCTATTAAACCCTCTTCTCTCTTATAAAAGTAGGGCGTCAAGGAAGGACACTCTGGTTATTCTGACTTTATTGTTAATCGCCCTGCTACTCTATTCAGCTACTGGACAATAAAGTTACTTATTCAATTTTGAGACACTAGAAAAGTTGTGGCTTCTGTCTTTGTGTAACTGTGTTCAGGAGGCCCTGAGAGCAGGGGGAATATGGCTTACAATTTTTAAACGCTTGTTCATTTTGGTTCTCATGTTTAACTGGTTGATAAAGATGCAAAAAGAGAATTCAATCAAGACCATACCACTTAGGGTTATAATTTTATCCCCTGCCCTACATATATAATTACCTAAAGTTTCTTTACTCACTGCTGCTTGTATTGGATTAAAAACATGAGAACATGACATGCTTTCTATCTAGGCTTGGGTCCTAAAATCCAACTGGGTTTATGTTGAACTGAAGATATTAAGCCATGGTTCTCAAGTTTGATAAACATCCATTATGTACGTCAACTTGGCAATCTATCTTCTCAAAGGACCATGGATCACAACTACAGTCCACCTCCAGCAAGAAGTGAAACCATTGAAACTAGGTTCGGTAATATATAAAAGGAAATGTAAACTATAACTGAATCCTAGTTTTATGTAACGTCTGCATAGACTGCATTCATAATTATGGTCTTCTTTATTAGACTACTGCAGTTATGATCTATTCCTAGACCTGGTTGATTAGCAACTATCATTTTTCAGCTAATTACTTCTAATCCCTTCAGGCATCAGTGCTTTCATTGCTGCAAGCAGCATGCAAGATTTTATCTCGTGGAAATGGAAGAGACAGAGACATCAATGTTTCTGTTCGGCAGAGGTACGTTATTTGGAGTATGATAACAAATCACATCCCTATATCTCCAAATTCTAAAGACTTGACAGGAAAAATAGAGATCCTCTATTTACAAGTTTCATATATCTATCTATACATATAATAAATAAGTAACTAGAAGGACACGTGTCGCCTTCTGGTGAGCCTATTTTTTCATTTTCCCGCCTAAACATGTATCTGGACGCATTTTACATTATAAGTTCGTTTAGCACATCCACATTCATTCCTCCTTAAATATTTCCTTAATTCAATTTTTTTAAGTTACACCTTATATTTACTACCTTTATAATTAGATACGTAGTTTACTTTTAATCCCTTACTTTTTTATTTTTCATTTTAGACTCTTATCATATAAACATAAATAATATATATGAATTAAAATGCATTAAAAAACATTTTTTTTTTTACAAATTATACCATTGTAATCGTTTCGTCAATACCTTCGAAATGAGTCAAATATTGAATACATTTGGATTTATTATATTATTAAATATCATAAATATATACGAATTAATTTGTCGTGATTAGCAGTGGCGGACCCAGGATTTTAGGTGAACGGGTGCACAAACAAAAAGCTTAAGAAAATTGTTGTCGATGTGTTTTTAGCTTTTTAGCTGAATTCCCCTATTGGGGGACTTTTTATGTTTTTGGTTGATTTCAAGGAATTTTTTAAGCTTATGTGTTGATTCGATGGTTTTTTTTTTGGTTTTTTTGTGTTGATTTGAGGGATTTTTTGTGTTTTTTTGATTGATTTCAAGAGATTTTTTCGATTTTTTGGTTGATTTCGAGAGTAAATTTTGGTTTTTTTGGGACTTGTGCATCTTTCACCCCTCAAAAAAATATATATCACGGAGCACCCCTTGTAGTTGAGAGGGTGCACCTTACGTACCGAAAAAAAATTTGCCCTTACAAAACGAACTTGAGCGGGTGCATGGGACCCCCCCCCCCCCTTGGGAAGGGTAGGTCCGCCCCTGGTGATTAGTATGAGATTTGTTAAAATTAGTATGAGATTTGATACAAATAATCACTAAATTGTCGTGATTTTCTTTTTGCAATTTCATATCAATTTTAACTATGTACTTTTCGATAATTTCATTTACGTTATATTATAAATTTTGTTTTATAAATTCTTAATATTTATTCATATTTTTTATTAATTTTTTGCAAAACATCCTTTGTGAAAACTGCCTAAAACAAGGACATTTTGTAACCAACTGCAAAAAAACAACTCTGAAGGTGAAAAAGGCTTGGAAAAGTAGCATCGTACTTTTGATGATCATTCATATCTGTAAGATAAGTTTTCTGGCATGATTTAATTTTTTAAATTACCCCGTGTAATACACGGGGTCAAACCTAGTATATATATGTATATATATACGCACACATATCTATGTATGTAATATGTATTGAAAGGCTATGCACTTGCATAAAGTGAAGTCAGGGGAGATGTAGTTGATCATATATGCTGCATTCATCATACATTGGATTGCTGTCAGATGAAGCAAATGTGAATACTTCGGAAAATGAAACCAATTTGTCTCATTACATTAGTGCTGCACTTGCCTTTATTTTTGCTTTTGCCCTATTAGTCATATCTATGCAGGACTCTTGTCAAAGATATTGGGATGATATTTTTGCGGCTGGGAGATGATATACGTGCTTTTTAGAGTTACTGAAAATTTCCCAATGATTAGGACAGTACTTCGTGAAAACCAATTTCTCGTTTTTCCGCTTGTTATATTTTCTGTTTCATGCAGGAGAAGTCACCTCTCAAAGATTTCTGCATTGTGCTTTTGCTTTTCTAACTTTTTACTTTTCCAACACTCCATTTATCATTAGCATTTCATATTTATCTGATATAACATGCCGATTCATATTGCTTTTCCCTAGTTAATCTAACTATTGTGTTGGTGCAGTATGTCACGACTCTGTGCTACCTTAGAAATTGTAATCAGTGATGCATTATCAGACGAGCAGCCAGAACTTTATGAGTGGTTTTGGTCTGAGCAAGTCCCAATGGTGGTGTCTGATTTTGTTAATTATTTTGAAGAGGATGAACGATTTTCTGGTGTCACAGGGATGTAAGTAGATGCCTAACACGTGCAGACACTATTTGGTTATACCTTATGCTATCTTGTTCCTTTCTTCAGGATCAATAAAGGAATGTCAAGTGCAACGGATGCAAGCGATAGTTTGTTGCCTGTTTTTGCTTTGAGTTGCATTGCTGCAATAACTAAACTTGGGCCACTAAAAATTTCTTGCGCACAATTTTACACTGTCCTTCCCGACATAAGTGGTAGACTGATGGACATGCTAGTTGAATTAGTTCCTATACGCAAAGCTTATTATTCCATTAAGGATATGGGTCTACGCAGAGAATTTCTAGTCCATTTTGGACCTCGAGCTGCAGCATGTAGAGTGAAAGATGATCAAGGAACTGAAGAAGTTTTATTTTGGGTGAGTCTTGTGCAGAAGCAGCTTCAGCAGGCTATTGGTAGAGAAAGAATATGGTCAAGACTAGTAACATCTGAAGGTATTGAGGTAATATTGATGTTTTTTTGTACTCCTTTAGTGCTTTAGAGAAGCTCCATAACATGTTATTATGGAAAAACAGTCTTCTACTTGTTATCATATAAGAAAGTCAATGAAACTGTAATACCATGCATGTTCTGAGGTTCATCTCTTCTGCATGAGAATTCAGACTACATTGCCTCTTAATAAAAGCAATAGATAGTAGGGAAGTTTCATGGGGAAACTGCACAGAATCTAGTGCATGTTATCATTGACAAGTCATTTACTCTAGTTTAAGAAAGCTTTTACTAACTACATGGGGTTTGCTATAGAGTAATTCCTCCTAGCTTGTTCCTCTGGAACAAGACTCCAGATTGACTATATGCTTTTATTCTCTTCTTTTTGTTAGCTATTCTGGCCATCTTAAATTTTATCCTTATGTAACTTTGCTGTTTTGTTAATAGTATCATCCCTTCTATGCTAATTTCTAGTTTTTTGGTTGATTGTTGTACCTTTGAGCTTAACTATTTCTTCCTAGTATTATCAAATGGTATTCTTTCCATCTCTGAAGTTGTATATTTTCAAAGTGTTATACTTTGGGTTTAATAGTCAATAAGTCAATTGTAGTAGGCTATGGTACAAGTCTTTACTGTTGGGTACAAGTAGGTGAAGCATGGTAGTGGGTCGGTTGCTTAGTATAAATAAGAGGACTTGGTGGTCTAGGAGGGGATTCTGTTTTGTGACCTGATTTTAGCGGGAAACCGTTTGGGAGAGACCATGGCCTCTCGAATGCCATTGGAACCCTTGTATCTTTGAAATACTTACCGATTTCCATTTTTGTTCATTCAATAAACCTTCATTACTGTCCAGCGAAAGCTATTTCTGCCCAGTGTATAACAAATGGTATCAGAGCAGTTCGATTCGGGGAAGATGATGACGAGAAGCGTGATTAATCCTATGGATCTGTAGATAACCATGGGATCCATAAAGGAGAAGATGAACACGATAATGATACAATTCGATAGGATGATTCAGGATGTAGAGAAGAAGAGAGGGAGGGCTGTATCGAGTAGATCCAAAACAATTGAAAGCAATCATTCAGAGATTTCATCTTTCAATGGAAATAATCCAGATGAGTGGATTTTACAAGCGGAGAAGTATTTTACATTGAAAGGCTTGAACAACCAAGATCAATTGGAAGTTTCTGCAAATTCATTTGAAGGAGTTGCCTTGCGATGGTTTCAATGGGAGAATCAGAGGAGACCTTTTAGGCGATGGGAGGATCTGAGGGGGATGATTCTTCATCAATTCCGCTCAACAGCCGGATGTTATTCTGGTAGACAACTTCCAACCCTAAAACAGGGTGTGGCGATGGAGAGAGACAATACAGAGAAGAATTGGCATGGGAAGAAAGGGGAAAATATAGAGGTGGGGAAGGAGGGAGAAGATGCAAGAGAAAGAGATCGAGATAGGGGAATGGCGGGGTCTGTTGACAGCCATCTTATGTCATTACTGCCGCCATCAATGTTCCCTTTGACAGTTCCATCTCCGTCTTCGTCGCCGTCACCATTGTCTCCTCCACCGTTGTTGTCGGCGTTTCCATTGTCATCGATTCATCATCCGTCCAAAGAAATGAAAGACGTTCTGGTCACGAGAACGCAGTCCAGGTATGAAGACTCGTTAATGTCAACAAAGTACGTTTCAGGGAATTTAATATGGCCCAAACCTAAGACATTGGGTTTAATTGGCCCAAGCCCACGATGGTCTTAAATTGGTCCATCAAATATACGACAAGCAATCGAGTATGGTTGAGCGACTTTCATCGGAGGCTACCACCCCCTCCGCTGCCGCCTCCACCGTTATCCTTACCACCACCGCTGCATCTGCCTTGGCCGCCGCCGGCGTTCAAGTCACCGCCACTGCCGGTTTTTACACCACCGCCACCACCGGCGTTCAGGTCACAGCTACCGCCTTTGCCGCCGTCACCGTCATCGTTACCAATACCACCACGGCCATCACCAAGCACAATCGAAGAAATATACAGAGATTGGTTGGGCGTTGATCAACGGAAACTACGAAGGTACCATCATCACCGTTCTCTCTATTCCTCGTTGAACCCTACACGCACTATTCATGAATTCGTCCCAAAGTCGTCAAAAATCAGAACCGTGGGAGGACCGTCTCCATTATTACCACTGGCCACAGGAGAATTAGAATTGAGGGGGATTCATCAGAGAGGAGATGTGCATGTGGATTCGGTGGTGGGTTTTATAAATCCAAGAATGATAAAAGTGGAGGAAATTAATGATAAGGAGACATTGAAACAGAAATGTCAGGGACAGGTTAGCATGTTACAGGGAGAATTGGCGATAAGGAGAAGTTGGTTGGAAGATGATCATCAGGGTATTGTTATACCCTGAGTTTAGAGGTCAAATAGTCAATTTCGGTAGGCGGGTAGGTAGGGAAGGGTAGTATAAATAAAGCAAGTTGGCTAGGGGTTAGGATTCTGTTTGGTGATCTGACTTTAGCGGAAACCGTTTGGGAGAGACCATGGCCTCTCGAAAGCCATAGGAGTGTTACTTTTTCTGTATTTCCTTTTTCAATTCAATCATACGACATCAGTTACCCATCAATTGGTATCAGTTTACAACACAAAGTTTCCTCTGTACTTGGTTTAGCATCAAGCGCCACTTCAGTGTTGATGATAACACCTTCTCACCGGGATAATGAACCTTAATCCTGTAATCAAGTAGATAGCTTAATTTAGCTGACCCAAAAGAAAAGTTGTAAAGTGGACATGTTTCGTACTGTTGGTGTTTTTATACTATCCTTATCACTCTTTTTGCTCTTTATCTCACAAATCACTGAACGGTTGTAAAATTCTGGATGTCTTTTTTCTTCGTGGGTGGTTGAATGTTCAGTCTTCAATTTAAAACACTTTTTTTTTTGGTAACGTGGGTTTCCGGGCCAGCTTACGCGCACCGACTAATCCCCGGGCGACCACGAATAAAACACTTCCAAGCCAGTAATTGTTTCTCAGTATCTTATGAGACAGTAATTGTTTCTGGCCAGCGGTCTAGCATTTCCAAGCCACTTGGGAGCCTCAAGGGAAGAAGCATAATATCTACTCCCTCCGTCTAAAGATAAACGCCCCTTTAACTCAAAACTGAAACATAAGCATCAATTATCTTCATCAGATGTAAACCGCCATAGATATTATCAAATATATTACTTATTACAATTAGAATTCATTTTCGTCATTGATCATATAAAAGGATTATCATTTGATGAAAAACTCACTTCAAGCCACATTGACTTATAGCAAGACAGTGGATATGATTGTGAGAAGAAATTTTAAAAACAAAGTGTATTGTAGTTTATTTTATATTAAATGATGAAAAAATTACTAAAGGATGTAAATATTGTTTGAAAAGGCGAAAAACTGAAAACCCCAAAAGGCTCATTTAATTTGGAGGGAGTATGAAAGAATAACATGCTATATGGATACAAAGATGAACAATAAAAAAAAATTGCCTTGTGGTGTCTGAAATATTGGTGGATGCTTCAAATGCTGTTTGATTGGGTTGTGGTGGTTCATATATCTCTTGTAGAAGGCCTTAGCTTCAGAAAAATGCATGCGAGCATGGATAGCTGTATATATCATTCAGAAAGTTTCCATTGTTTGGCTAGCTCCTAGAGCACGTGCTAATTCCTGTCTTAAGTACCTATTTCCCAACATATATTGATCGGAGATGAGCTATTACCATACCATGTACAAGTGGAGTACATGCTTTTTCCCCATACCAAGGGTCATAGTGAATTTCTGAAATTCCATTTTCCACTGTAATCTCGACTTCTGTAAAATTGGAACTGCATTGAGGCAATTGTTTTGCATTGTGCATGAACCACCCTTGTGCTGCGTCTGTACAAGGTTTATCATGTTGTAGTACTTAAGCTGATGGTTATGCTGCAGGTTTTGGATAAGGATTTGGCTATTTTTGGATTCTTCATCGCATTGGGAAGGAGCACCCAGAGGTTCCTATGTGCAAATAACTTTGAGGCAGTCCCTGAACCCATTGAAGGATTGATCAGGTTAGTTTATCAAATGACAATTATTTCACCCTTCGTTATTGTTTCTCAGGGTTTCTCTCAACAATTATGCATTGGATATGAATCTGATTATCTTTTCTTCATAGCAGGTATCTTATTGGTGGCAGTGTGTTGCACTATCCTCAGCTTTCATCAATAAGTTCTTTTCAACTGTATGTAGAGGTTAGCATATTTGAAACTATCAGTTAGATATAAAATATATATATATATAGTTTATCTGATACTGACTCTTTTATTATAGGTTGTTTGTGAGGAACTGGAGTGGCTTCCATTTTATCCAGGTGTTGAGAATTTGAAGCACTTACATGGTCATGGAAGTAAACAAGGTCCTGCGAACGAGGAAGCTATCCCCTTTGCTTTAGATGTTTGTTCCCACTGGCTTCGAAGTTTTATCAAATACAGCAAATGGCTGGAGAACCCTTCTAACGTTAAGTCTGCAAGATTCCTTTCTAGAGGGTATACCATCTGTCATACCATAAATATTTCATATGAAAGTTGGCTTTTAATTAAGTGGTCTAACACATTTAAAGTTTCAGTCACGACATATTGACAAGGTCTATGGAAGAATTGGGCTTACCCAAGTAAGTTAAATGAGGCCAATTCCCCCCCCCCCCCCCCCCCCCCCCCCCCCTCTCTTTCTCATTTAGATCTGCAATTACTAAACTAAATCAGTTAGTTAACAACACTGAGTCTTAGCTGGTAAATAGTTTTCTTTTCCTATAAACATAACAGTTAAGTCTTTGATTCAAGGCAAGCAATACAAAAATCTCATTTCCAATCTCTCTGTTCTTCAGCTTAGTTTATGAGTTGTGATATCGTATCAGAGGGGCAACAATCTGACGTTTCTGATTCCTTTCGTCTCGAGTGATCTGCATCAATTAGCAGTATTATTTCCGTCTTCTGGAAACCAAACTAACCCAATATGTCCCATCCGGAGGTGGGGTCTCCGCCGGAGGGGTGGGGGTGGATGGGATGTACGCAAACCTGACCTCTACTGCAACGGCTGTAGATTTTTATAACAAATAGGAATTAAACATGATGGTCAAAGTATAAAGTTCCGAAATGTTTAAAGTCTACCTTTAAAAAAGTTTAGGAGTTCAAAGACTTTGTTTTTTTCCTACTACTGACTACACTGCAGAATGCACCTGCCCATGGAGAGTGATTTGTAAAGGTTTATGATTTATGGGTTAAAGAAATGTTCATGCAGGAAGCAGATGATTGAAAGCAGTGCTACAAATATTGTTGAGATAGCTGGTTCTAGAAGTTATGCTCCATCAAGAGAAGATCTGGATTCTTTTGATAAGGTATCTTCATCTTCTCTCAGAAGAGGTGAAGTTTGAAGTATTTATATTTATCTGCTTTTGCATGATTATTTCCATGTGCTTAGCATGCAATTGAAATTGTTTGGTCAATCCTTGAACCTATTATGGATATTGATTTCCTATTTTCTTTTCAAGTTACCTTTTTGCACCAACGCTTAGACAAACAATCACTGAATTATTCAGTAAGCCAACTTTTGATCTCTTCAAGTTGGAAATGTTCATATATATGATAATGATGGCACTTTGGCTAAAATCTTTTAGGCACTGGAGAGTGTTGATGAAGCTCTTTTAAGGCTGGAGGAATTACTTCAAGAACGGCATGTATCAAGCTCCAATTCTGGGAAGCAACATCTAAAAGCTGCTTGTTCTGACCTTGAGAAGATAAGAAAACTTAAGAAAGAGGCTGAATTTCTAGAGGCATCTTTTAGAGCAAAAGCAGATTCTCTTCAGCAGGTAACTCTATGCACTTGTGAGCAATTACAGATATACCTCATGATAATGTTTTGTGATAGAAAGCATGCACTATGAGATTCTATAATATGGCGTTCACAAATTCACAGCTTCTTGATAAGGATTTTTGGACAAGCTTGCTTGAGTAGGATGGATATATGAGTGTTCATTCTGCAACGATGTATCAGTAACACACTTTCTTTCGGTAGAATTAGTTGCTCAACTACCACCTTCAAAGGAGCCTCTATAGTTTCGACATTTTAGCTTTCAGAGGTATTGAGAACACAACTGGTCTAGTTTAATAATGACATTAAGCAAGAAAAGCAGACATGGTACATGTAGCTACTTGTATGTTGAGAGGTGTAAAAAACAACCCATTTAATATAATTTTGACCATTTAACTCATCAGTTCTGAAAGATGAATCGTTATGGGCTTAGGTATATTACTCGCAGGTCAAATTGATCAAAAAGGATAACACACTAACAAAAATGGATTACGGTAAAACTACTAGTAGCAATGAGTACCAATGCCCATTACATTACAATTATTTGAACTCATCTAATATGATATTTTGTCGTGGCTGGTTGATAGCAGCCCCACTGCTGAGGAATTTTCGGAGGTTGTCTGTGAAAAATAATTTATGGGCTGTTTGTCTACCTCTTAATGGTTCCATTAATAGGCAACCTTTGAATCGCTAAGAGGTGAATCTTGTTTGGCAAAAAAAATTGTCTGCCTCTTAATGGTTTCAAAACCCTCTGAATGATTTTGTATCTTGGCCCTCCTTTAACCATTCAGCGCCCTAATTTCATTCTAAACAATTAGCAAACAACCATATTTCATTTTACACTATATCATAAGAGCCTCTTAATCATTCTGACCCCTTAATCATTCTGCGCCAAATCATTCAGCAACTGCCAAACAACCCCCGGAATAACATCTTTTTACCTGAATAGACTACTAACTCATAAAACATATTGTTCCTCATCATCGGGCGCCGGCGGCTGACTCAAGTGCCCCCCAAACCGCACGATTTTTTTCCATAGGTTAGTTTCTTTATTTTAGAGCTCGGGGAGTGTCTTGGGAAGAAATAGAAGAATTTCTTGGGAATTCTACAAGATCCGTTCGTTCTTTTTTCTCAGTTAATATATCAATGTGTCGGATGTTTTATATGTGTGTGTACAAAAGAAGATTTTGCAAAATTGAGAAAGAACTGAAAAGGTTTAAAAGAGAAGAAAGTGTGTTGACGTCAATGCGTCATTCCAACCCATCTTGACCTGTTCTGGAAAAATAACCTCTTTGGCCTGCCCATACGACACACTACCCATTTTGGCCCGTTATCAATCCGAGCCAACCCGTCCATTTTGCCACCTCTATACTATCTCTAAGATGTGTGCAAACAGTCAAAGCCACATGCATAATGTGGTCCATGATATTTACTATGCTAATTGCATCATGGATGCTTCATTTTTCTTTTTCACTTTGCATTTTTTTAAGTATATAATATTTATAAACTGGAAATGCAACAAAAACTCACATACCCTCCTCACCCGTGTGGTTTGAACCCCTGGTCTCCAGGGAGGCCAAAGGTCCTTTGGTTTTCACTTTGCATACAAATGTCATTTGGGAGTTTATGGCATATATATGTTTCATCTAAAGTTCAAATTCCGATGTTAATGTTAAATGTGCCAATTGATAGCCTTTCTCAGTTATATATATCCAAAGATTTTCACGATGCCTTCCGTTTAGTTCCTCTATAGTTGCAATATTATCAAATACAGAAAACTCATTGTGTAGTTCAATTTAATCTGTTAAGATATCTCTAAGAGTTGTCCTACTGGTTGGCACCGTGTAGATTGTATGTAGGTGCAGCTACTTTGCTCAAGGAGAGGACTTGGTGGAATTTTAAATTAATAAAGGATAGAAGATCAAAATAGCAATACATGGAACATTTGCACACTATTCTGCAATCAAACTCTTGTTCATACCAAAATACCAGATTTTTCTGTTACAACGTGGTTAGCCAATTTTGTTTCACTCATTTCCCTTTCTCCTATTTTTGAATATTACAAACAATCTTTGTATGCAAAATCATACTTCTATCAGGACATCTTATCCTGTTATTTCTCATTTATTTGATCTTACTCCGTACACTTCGGCACCTTAACCACCTTTATGAGTTTGACATCCATATATCTCTTAAACAAGAGCCAAAACCACTGCCTGTCTGAAAGTAAGAGTTTGCATTGGCGTATGCATTTCAAAGGGGTTTACTTTTAACTTCAAAATCGTTGTGTATCAATTTGGTTGTGTGTGACATAGTTTAAGGTGTTGTAGTTATTAATTGAGGGGAACCGTTTGGTTAGTATGGAGTTTAATGCTGCCTAACTTTCGTTTGCCATTACGCTTGTGGGAGTCCGAGGGCATGAGCACCTCAGCAAGGGTCTTGCTGCGTGGTCAGCGAGTATGGGTCAAGCTGCCGCACTCCTGGAAGAAATTTTCTTCTCCATGGTCCAGGCCCAGATGGATTTTTTTGGCTTGTTCTCCTCCTATAAATACATCTCTATGTAACTGTAAAATCCTAAGCTGAAATTAATAAGCTTCAACTCACTAGTGCGGCCGTGGAGTTGGTCTATTCCTGACTGAACCTCGTAAACCTCTGTCTTCTTTGTTTGTGTGTTGGTTGCATTCTCATTGCCATGATATTTCTTGTGTGTGTGAATCCTGTATCCTTGCGTTTTACCCAGCACCCTTGCCTGCACCACAGATCACAATTCACAATACAACTCATAGAAATAAATATAAATATAAACATAAACATAAACATAGAAGCTAATAAGATAAGAATAAAAATGTAATTGCAACATGCTAAAACATCAAACAGTAGAGAAAGTAAGTAAGTAACTGATAAGCACATTAAACTATAAAAGCCGGATTAGATCACCAACGCAATTGTTACATGGAAGCTAAACCATTTTTGTCAATTTTGAACCTACAAGTACTAGGTTTACATTTTTTGTAACTAAACATGGATTTTTTTGGATGGAGGAAGTACTAAATAATGGATCAATAATGTTGACACCTAATAGAGGATAGGGCCAAAGTGGTTTGCAGAAGTGGGCAGTAGCCACTGCCCGCTTAGTCAAGCGTGGTTCCCCCTGGTGATAAACCAGTGATCTAGCTGGGTATTTTTATCAGATATACGAGTGTGCTGTACTGGTGTCAGAGGCTGACTATGAGCATGTAGGTCTATGCATGGAGGAGATAGTCCCCAATCATTCAATGGGTAAGGTGCGACGTAGGTATTCTGAAAGAAAAATGTTGATAGAACTACTTACTTCATGGATATCTGATCAGAAGGGAACAATACTTTTAGTCTTTTTCTTTGCTCCCAGCATACGTCACCTGCCTAAATGTAAAAGACTCTATCATCTTCCCTATCATCAGGAAGTTCCTATAAAGTAGTATATCACCTTTTTGTGCATTCTTATGATGTAGGGAAGCCCTTTTGCCCATAGAATCCTTGCATTTATGATGTTTGCTTTCTTGGAAGTGCAAATCATGCAACACCACAATGGAATGGATTGTATCATCCTTATTACAGATGCGTTATTGAGATTACACTTTGCCATGTACCTGACTTGATCAAATCTTATGCGGATTTAGGGAGATGATGCTGGTCCTGAGTCTTCTGTTAGCAACAAGAGGCAATCAAATATAGAGGTGGATAGGTCCAGCAGGTATAATCCTTTACCAAATAACTTTGAGCATTTTGCCATAATATTAGTGTTTGATACTTCTGTTTTATTATGCATTCTCCCTGTTTACTTTATTTTCTTTATTTTTATCTTTTCTGTGTCGTCAGAAAACCTGGTGGCTTATGGAGCTTTTTGGTACGCCGTCCAAGCCCAACCCCAAACCTCCAGTCAGCAACTATCTATAAAAGTGTACGTCACAAATAACTTTTTAATGATGTATGCTTTGATCTGATTACAAATATGGACATTGGCCAGCACCTTCAGCTTTTATGATGATCTTCAGAGTTCAGATATTGCTAAGAAGAATGACTTTCATAGGGTCTTATAATTACTGTGGATGGATTAATGGAATGGCTGGTCCAATTACAGAACCAATGAGAAAATGCCTATTAATCAATGCCACCTTATTATTGCACATGTGAAAAGGTTAATCTGTTGCTCAGCTGGTACCTCTCATCATGCTAAGCTGTTATCGACTGTTCAAGCCACAGTGGAGGGACTCCCTCCTATGAAATATGATAATAGTGATAGTAAAAGAGGGGAAAGAAGAGCAAGGTACCGGATCAATATACTTGAGTAAGTCAATGCCCTGATATCAGGCCGATAGGAAGACATAATTTATAGAAAGAATTATTTGAGGAAACATGCCCTGTTGTAAGTAGAAGAAGTTTGTTACGTGCTGACTCATTATGAAAGTTCATTGGTTTAGAAGTAACTTCTGAAAATGTTGCGATTCTTCAACTGGAACGAGTGTCCTTGTTTTGAAGTTCACGGCTCTTGTTTGTTGTATTACTTAGTATGCATTAACGTAAATAACTTCTGTTGAGTGTACATTACCCCATACTTTGTTGTTTAACCAAAAATTGAATGCCATAGACCTCTATTAATCTATTTGCTACCATGCTTGGCTTTGGTTTAGTTGTAAGTTCGTATCAGCCTGAATATGTTGTATTTTATAACATTTCACATCTCTTTGATTTGAAAGTTGGTGAGATTCGCTTTCTTGCAGGCCATTACACATGTACCTGAAGCAAATGAAATCCAGCGATTTGAACTATTAAGAAATGAGCTGAAAGAACTTGAAAGGCGAGTTGAAAGAAGTGCTAAACGTTCCAACAATGAAGAGGTTCTTTTCTTTTCATCTTTTGTGATCTGAAATCGATGGAGCAAGTACATTTTTCTTTATCATGTTGTAGGGCATGTCTTCCCCACCCTCCCAAATCATAAATCCTTGCATATTCTGCTGTGATTAAGGTTTCTATATAATAAGTGAGGATTTAGGGTAGCACGGCAGAACCAAATAATTATATCATATGTGAAACCCTAAGATGAATAAATAATAGTTCTTGAATTATCGTCGTCTGTACTTCTTTAGCTGTGAGGCATTAGTTTCATCTTAGGACTAAGGTTGAAAGGTCCTATTTTCTCTTGGTGTAAAAATTGGAATCCTTGTCTGATTTCAGTAATTCTCCCAACTTTCCCATCTAATCATCCTCCTTTAGTGATATAATTTGAACAGAAGATGAGTAATCTCTGATTGATCCCATCACCTAAGCTCACACCAAAAAGATATCAAGAAGATTAATCCGTCTTATTCAAATTAAATGATCGGTATATTAGAGGAAGGTTCATTTAGGAACCCCGAAACCACCCTTTTTGTGAGTATTCGTGATCAACAACGTGATAAAATATTCATGATGAATGTCGTGCCAGATATTTATGATGAATAACATTCATCATGAATACTCACAAAATAGGTGATTACTGGGTTCCAAAAACATCTAAGGTTCCTACATGAACCTTATGCATTCATTAGATAACGGCCTTCTCAAATACTTTATGTAATTATTTATTCCATACTCAATTAGCTATGCAGAACTGTGCATATATAAATTGGTTGTTAATTGCTATATTACATTTGATTCTGTTCTTCGTGTATTCAGGAGATTAATATGGCAGATGACCTGGTTATGTATTCTGGTAAGGCTGAAGGGATTCAAGTAATTAAGGCGCAGGAGAAAGAGAATACTATTGAAAAATATTTGAATAAGTTCAAAGAAACAACCACGGTAAATATTTCTCTCCCACTTCCATGAACTGCATTCTGTAGTGTGATTTGTTTGATAGTTGGTACCAAAAACTAGCCCCCCATTTTGCACCAAGTGTTGCTTCCCCTTTTAAGCTGATTAAGTGCCACACCTCTTGTCCACCTGAGTTGTTTACTTAATTTTCCGTTCTAAATGGACATCTTTTAAATGAAACTTTTCCAATATTATGATAAAGTGCAATGATTGTCTAGTCAAAAAGGTTAAGCTTCGGGAAGAAAGTAGTAGCCTGGAGTACGGCTGTTTGCACAGGTGATACTTGATTTCAGACAGAGGAAGTATGTAGAATGTCATTTGGGCAAAAATGGACATCAATCCCAATCTAGTATTGAGTTGATCATCGGATATCTTCAATGATCAGTTTTACTATATAAAGGCAGTGATATCCATGCCTGCAAGTTATTATACGAGATACTGAATTTTTATACACATTTGAGGTTTGTACCATTGACCTCCTGGGAGGCTTGGCTCTACCGGTAACCCGGGTACTGCTGGGCGAATGACCCTTTTGGTAACTAACAATATGTTGCCAACTAATGATTTCTTTATTCCTTATAAGCAGGATGTCTTGCAAGGTACTCAACTTCTAGCAATAGATGCTGCCGCAGCCACGAGATTGCTTATAAGGGTCCTTACAGGGGATGGATTGACGGAAAAAGAAAAGCAAGCTCTTCGAAGAACTTTAACCGACTTGGCATCAGTCATTCCAATTGGCTTTCTCATGCTTCTACCTGTGAGTTCCAATGTATTTTACTCTAATTACTCAATTTGGAGTCCATTACAGCTACTTCAGGTTCAGTTTATTCTGTCGCTCCCATATATGTAGTGCAAGAAGAAATGAGGGGTAATATGGGTCCCATTTACTTGATAAGGTGGTAGCCACAAAACAGAAAAATAGAGAACATAGGAAAGCGGTACTCTCACCGTCCCAAAAAAGATGCAACAATGTACTTTGTGTAGGAATACGGACCCACTAAATCCCACTTAGAGGTAGGGTCTGGGAGTGAGATGTACTCAGAGTTTACCATGTTGTTTCCGTAAAGACCCCTTACTTGCAAAACAAATAAATAAAAGAACAAGTGAGGAAAATAGATTACACAAACAAGGGAACAGGAAACACAAAACACAGTACAGACAACTACAATTACAAGAAGAAAATGTAACTCTAATGACAACAAACAAGTCAGACAAGTAGAAACAATAGCATCATGTAAGGTAGGAAAAACCAAGACAACCCTCTATCGGCCGTAAGCCCAGGTAACCTACCTGCCACCATGCTAACCCTCTCCCTGACTCACCCTCTAAGGCTCTAACTACTCCAAACTCCCCTCTCCTATCCATGCTACAAATCCTTGGCTCCTTGCCCATAGTCTGCTAACCTAACCCTGCATCTCGAAGAGTTCCTATCAAAGTAACTACAAGCTCTCTTTTTGATAAGCAATCATCACAAATGCTTATACCCTTGATTCTCGTCGACAAGTTTTTTTTTCTTTTTTTAATTGAAGGTCATTTGGATATTTATCCTACGGTCAAATATCCTTATAAACTACAAACAAGTCAAATGTTGCATTTATTTTGAGACGGATACATAGTACATTATGGAACCTTAGAGCATCTTCAACAAAATTTCTAAAATAGAGAAAATGAAGATTTTGTTCTCTATTTTGCTCCAACAGATTCTCTATATTGTTCTCTAAAATAGAGAAAACTCCAAGTTTAGAGAATTCTCTAAAACTTGATGTACGGGAGAGAAACGATTCTTTTGTTCTTTCTCACCAATGAGATTGAATTATTATTATTTTCTATAAAGTTTTTTAAAGTCTATTAGGAAGATAAAATTTGTTCTCTATTTTAGAGAAATTATAGAGAATCTGTTGGAGATGCTATTAGAATTTAGTAGCATTGGCAAAGTTGTTGGCCTACAATTTTTTTTTTCACATCCTCTAATCTTAAATTGCCACCTGAGCATTCTGTAGGTTACTGCAGTTGGGCATGCAGCCATGTTGGCCGCTATTCAAAGATATATACCATCTCTGGTGTGTATATCCACCTCAAATCCCTTGTTTCCTGAATTAAACACAATTTTTTCTTTACAAATTCTCTTGTTTTATGTAGATACCGTCCACATACGGCCCAGAACGGTTGGATCTTCTGAGGCAACTTAAGAAGGTCAAGGAAATGGGCACCACGGATGTGAACCTCACAGCCAATGCTGATGAATCTTAGCATGGATGCATGCCATCAAAAAAGAAGCGTCTAACCATCACGACTCTGAAACTCAACAAGACGGCTTTTTGAGGTATCTTCATTTTTCATCTTGGCCTGGTTTTGAATCCGTTGAACATAAGCTGAGCGTAGAGAAGTTCATTCATTCAAGTGTTGGGTAGGCACCAATGGCTACAGACCTACAGTCTTGCAGCTGGTGTACCTGACTCACGGTCCCTCGAAGGGGGGCCATCTTTCCTCGTTGTTTTCAGATACGTAATGTTTAAGACTTTAACTCTACGGTTTGTCGTTTTCGTCTTTTTTACAATGTCATGAAGAAACCGATTGTTGAGTAGTACGGTTTCCAGCTTCATATGATCTGTTTCTGGTGCCTTATTGCTATCTCAATGTCTAAAGGCTTTGATCCTTTTTTGAAGTAAATAATATTTATATACGGCAAATACTTATGCACACTCCTCACCTTTGGTGAGGTTTAAACCCCTGATCTGCTGGAAGTTTGGGCTTCACGGGTAACCCGAGAATCGAATGGATTCGCTTTGTGGGGTTGTACTTTATGCTTGGAAGGGTTGTACATGCCGTAATCACCTAATATTTTTACAGGTAATTTGTCTTTGATCCACCAGTATCCAGCGCTGAAGAGAGACGCATCTGCTGCTCCTGTCCATTTGGAAGATAACCGATGGAGTTTGTTGACCACCCTTATCGCACTTTAGTATATTCTTTTGGGGTCGATCAGATGAATGGCACGTGATAGAAAGGTTTGTAACCGGATGGAAATTAAGGAAGTTTTTGACTCCTTCCAATATTCTTGGTGTATCGTTAGATTAGATAGGTCGGAGACTCCTTATGAAAGCATGCATAGATGGAGTCAATCGCGACCACCACTTGTCCAAAGTTTTTGACTCCTTTCCAGCAGCAAGCCCTGTTGCATCAAATCTGTTTCCAGCAAATGCAGTATTTTGTTGGAGTTGACAAGGATACATACAACACGGTTGCATGTGATGAACACCTTCTGTGTAAACTGTAAATGCTTGGGTAACCCCATGATTTTCATGCCTTTATTTTTTTATAATTCCTTTTCATAACGTGCATCCATGCTGTCAATGGCGGATTCATGATTTTTTCTAGTGGGACACCTTTAAGATAGATTAAAGGGTCGTAAAGTCGTCCGATATATTTTTAGCTTAATTTTACCGTTTCGAGGATTTTTTCGGATTTTTTTGTTGATTTCGCGAGTTTTTTTGGCGATTTCGAGGGACTTTTTTAGTTGATTTTGAGATACTTTTTTTGGTTGATGGGGTCCTTATAAAAATCAATAGGGGGAACTATGGTAGAAATTTAAAAAAAATGTTTTTTAAACCTTAAAATTTTGGTTTACCCCCCTCCTTTAATACTCTACGTATGCGGTATGCCCTTGCATGCTGCCTACTAGGCATCATTCGATCTCCCGACTTAAAGGCAATTTGAGAGGAAATCATCCAAAAGCCATTCTTTAGGTCATCATATGACCTAAAATGAGTTTTTAATTAAATTTATGGCCTCCTGGCTTATTAAAGAAAAAAGAAATGGTTTTATAAACTCCATGGTCATAGATTTAACTAAAATCTCATTTAAGGTTACATACCTAATCATCTTCATTTTTTTTTTGTGGTCTCCCTAATTTATTTTTTAGCTGTTTCTTTACTCAATTGACCAAAATCTATTTTTTAATGAATTTAATACACATAAACAAACACTTTAACAAGTTGCTAAAATGTTACTTACGAAATGTTGCCGTGGTAAGGAGCACTTTAATAAGTTGGGTAAGTAGCAATTTAGCAACTTTACCAAGTAACAATTTAGCAAGTTACGTAAGTCAGTATTTTGCAGTTGTACTTTAGTAACTTACGAAGTTGCTACTTTATAAATATCTATATCTATAATACAGTATATTATAAAGATGGTATAAAAAACTCTTAATTACAACTCACTAAGCTTTATGTACTATCATTTAAAGTTATCTACTTAAAATATCTTAAAAATAACTACTAAAGCCTAATGTACTACCTATAAAGCTTTTAACACTAATTAATATATTTCATCCTTATCCCCAAAATCCTTATCTCTAATCCCCAAACCCTAAGATTATGAAATTTGAATTCTAATAAACATAATCAAAACAGGATAAACATCTCAATTTAAATATAAAAAATTTAAAATATATAAGATAATTAATGAATTTTAACAAACTACTTAATTTTTTTTATATAAAAAACATTATATTGTTAAGCCTAAATTAAACAAATTTATATATAAAAAACCATTATCACTTAATAAAAACCATCCAAAATCGTACTGTAAATCAATAAAAAACAAAAAATAAAAATAAGCATTATGTACTATTATTTAATGTTAATCTACTTAAAATATCTTAAAAAACAATTAATGAAGCAATATGTACTACTTTTAAATGCTTTTAACCATAATTAATAAATTTCATCCTTATCCCCCAAAATCTTTATCTCTAATCCTCAAATCCTCAAATTATGAAATTTGAATTCTGATAAACATAATCAAAACAGGATAAATATCTCAATTTAAATATAAAAAAAATTAAAATATATAAGATAATTAATGAATTTTAACAAACTACTTAATTTTTTTTATATAAAAAACATTATATTGTTAAGCCTAAATTACACAAATTTATATATAAAAAAAATCATTATCACTTAATAAAAATCATCCAAAATCGTACTGTAAATCAATAAAAAAAACAAAAAATAAAAATAAACACAAATTTATATATAAAAAAATCATTATCACTCAATAAAAACCATCCAAAATCGTACTGTAAATCAATAAAAAACAAAAAATAAAAATAAACATTAAAATCGTGATATATCTCGCTGCATTGTGCGAGTACGCTTCTAGTTATATTATAAAAAGTGAATCTCATAAGTTGCTAAAAGGTTACTTGCAAAATGTTGCCTATTATTTCGGTCAAATAAGTAGAAAGTAGTTATAAAGTGAATTCATGTAAAAAGTAGTTATTTTGAATAATTATCCTAATTTGAGATTGTCGATTTGTCATGGCCTACTCTCCACTAACCTATCTTCTATGAAAAAGCTAGAGATTTAAAAATCATTCAAATATCATTGTTTCGATAATAACTTTAGTTTTACAAGATCTAAAAAGATGTTGATTGAAAATTTTACTTGTTTTAACACGTTCGGATTTCCCTCTCGTGACCATCCTATCAGCAAAAGTGCAATGGCGTTTTTTTGTATTTCTATAGTTGGTTTTAAAGCTAGAAGCAAAATTTTATCAAAAGGTTGTTTGTTTAAAAAAAAAAAAAACATCTTAATGGCTTACACACCATCTCTTATCTATACTATATTATAAAACACGAATAAAAAACTCTTAAATACAAATTATTAGGCATAAGGTACCATCATTTTATACAAGATTTTAAAATCTCTTAATTTACAAGTATCAAAGCACAAGATACATATTACTACTGCAAGCTTCTAATGCCCATTAATTTGGTATGTACAGATTCTTCCTTTTATGCAGACATTTCCATTTATCACTTTTAATTAATATATTATATTACTATAAATTTGTTTTAATTATATTATTAAATATGTAACTGGTTACTTTTTCTAGATGTCATTAAAATATATAAGATAATCATTGAATTCTAACAAAATACTTATTTTTTTTATATAAAAACGTTATATTATTAAGCCTAAATTAAACAAATTTATAAAAAAAAAAAACATTTTCACTTTCTCAAAACCATCCAAAATCGTACTGTAAATCGACAAAAAAACAAAATAAAACATTAAAATCGTGATGTATCTCGCTGCATTGCGCGAGTACGCTTCTAGTTAATCATAACTAAAATAAGACTTCAAACTTTAGACCTCTTAAAAAACAAACGACACCCAAGTCTCCCACCCTATCCCCTTGTTTCTTGACAAAGAAAAGAAACAGGAGCAGTATAACTTTTCTAAGAAGAATGCAACTACAAAGAAACCAAAAAAAAAACACATACATGATCCATTTATATCAAAGTTGTTTCTCAACGGTATCCGTTCATTACAGACTCCATCTTCATAGCTAGTTCATCAAGTTTGAGCAGTTTGGATTGCACGTTCATCCATCTTCCAATACAATCTTTTACAAGGATCCAAACAAGAAGGGGGTAGCGTGGTGGATAAAGACAAGGGGATAGTAAAATCAACCCGTTGTTAGAATTCTACCATCTACATATGCGCTTGTGACTAGGAGATTCACCTCAAGGTTGTGGGCGACGCCTACAGTCGTAACATGCCATGAGATCAGTCACCCATTTCCAAAAAGAAAGGAAAAACTTACAGGGATCCAATCAACACAGGTTTAGGTGGCACCCTAGCAGATTTAAGAAAAAACACATGGTGCCCAGCTGGCACATCATTCATGGCATAGAGCATCTCCAATGCAAGGTACTTACAAGCAAAAAGTATAGTGGATTATATAAACTACCATTGTGGAGAGTTCTTATAAGAACTCAAACTTCTTTAGGTTTCTTAAATAATAACCTTGGTTCTTACATGAAGTTTGTAAGAAGTGACATTTTCCTTATTTTTGATTTTATTTTATTGACTTTATAATTATTAATATATATTATTATAACTTATTTAATTATTATTACTATTGAAAGAATCAATTGGACCAAGGAGGTTCTTATAAGAACTATCATTGTCAACTTTTAAGAGAGTTCTTAATTTATAAGAACCTCCATTGGAGATGCTCTAATGTCTATCTGTCAGTCCAGGTGCAAAATGACATCCACTAACGCTCTTTTCTCGAACCCTTTTCTATGAAAGGGAAAAGGAAACGAAAATACTCTAAATTTTTTAGGAGAGAAAAGAAAGGAAACGTAAGGAAAATAAATGATAGGTTTCCTTCCCAAAACTTTCCGTTGAAATATAGGAAAGAAAAAAGATTAGTAAAATTACAGAACTACCCATCATTTTCATTTTAAAAGGTATTTGTAAAAATGACATCTTTCCTTTCCTTTCTATCGTGATGGAAATCTATTTATTTTTCCTTTCCCTTCTCTCTCCTTTATTTTCTTTTCCTCGAATTTCGAGAACACAGCTTAAGCACATAGTTTCTGTGTGTTGCATGAAATAGGCTACCATGCCATTATGCATTAGTTTGGTAAGAGAGGCCTAGAGCTTCAAACACTGAATATGTAAAACATTTTCCAGCTGTTTGCAGTCACCATGCCCCACACTCCTAGGGCTACAAACTATGTGCTAGTCATTATTTGTTCTACCTGTTTACGCACGACACTCGTGCACAAGCCAAGGGGTCTTCACGAAAACAGTCGTTCTACTTACAGAGGTAGAGAATAAGTATGCATGCATCTCAACCCCTAAATCCTACTTTCGGATGTGATTTACTAGGTCGGTTTGGTTTGGTTTGGTATTAAATCTAGAATTGCTCAACAGGATTATCGGGTTTTTCACAGATATTTAGTAGCAGAAAATCAAAGTACAAGATTTTGATGCACAAAGTTGTTCTAGACTATGACATGTGACGTAGTCGCCTAGTGATCATCAGTGTAGACAGCAAACAAGCCACATGCATGCCTTCCAAACAAGTATTAGGGGTTGTTTGGCAGTTGCTGAATGGTTTGATGCTGAATGATTAAGTGGTCATTGGTCAGAATGATTAGGAGACTCTTATGATATAGTGCAAAATGAAATATGGTTGTTTGGTAATTGTTTAGAAAGAAATCAGGACGCTTAATGGTCAAGGGAGGCTCAAGATACAAAATAAGGGCCATTTCAAAACCTTGATCCAGAAGGGTTATTCAGAGCATGGAACACTAGACGTAAGTTCGTGCGACTTGACTAAAAAAGCAGCTTAAAATCTCGAGCAAAAGTAATTTAGCGAACATTACCTAAACTATAATCAAGATGCTTAACGAAGCTTGCTCTCTTCTTTTGGCTTCTTCAACACCAAGCATCTACTCAACAAATAGAGCATATAAGCCAACTGCATGCAAATATTTGTTAACATGGCAAACTGCATGAAAAGGTAACGTACTTTGCCTTGATTCCTAATTTGGGTAATGCACTTTCAAAACATTCGTTTTGATACCTACATGGTTTAAAAAAGCGTTCGAGGCGCACGCCTTGAGGCGCGCCTCGAGGCGAGGCGGTGTAAAAACGCCCCCGAGGCGCCGCCTCTCTGCCCAGATGCGAGGCTTACGCCTTGTTACCATGAGGCGGTAGTGAGGCGGTGAGGCGTAAATGAGGCGTACGCCTCTAAGATTACTAAATTTTCCTGAATTAAGTTTACAACTGTAAACCACAACCTGAAAAAGCCTATTTACAGCTTACTTTTACAGCCTGGAAAGTTACCACAGGCCACTTTTACAGCCTAACACTTAACTTATTAATAAGAAGACCAAAAGTTGTCTTCTACATATTTTCTCTACGTTTCCAACAAGCAACAACTTCTCCTCTTTGCATTCAAAGCGCTTTCCCACTGGTCACACTCACAGGACTGCTCTGTCTTTATTTTTTTATTTTTTTTGGAGTTTTTTTAATAAGTACACAGCGTACTGTACACTCAACGTTAAGTGAATATACTGAGTTTTTTTTATTACATACTGTTTGTATGTTACTGTTGTACATTGAATATGTTTAAAGTTTTTCTTTACTGTTTTTATTTAAAGTTTTATCATTTAAAGTTTTTTTTCTTATAATTAGTAGTATTATTGAATTATGGATTCTATGGTTTGGATATTTTGGTATGGATATATAAAATTATGTCTTTTTCTTAAGTGTTGTGAATTTATGATTTTTTTTGTTTTATTTTTTTGAGGCTTACGCCTCGAGTACTAATTCAAAAAACGCCTCGAGGCTCGTTTCCGTTTTTTTAAACCTTGGATACCTAAGATGTGAAGTTTCAAACATTTAAGTACCTAAGTAACCGTTTGTTTAAGCATTAACCATTTACCATGTTGATGTGGCATCCAACTCGATATTATTTGCTGACGTGGCTACTGATATGAATTTTTAGTTTTAAATTTATTTATTTTATTAAAAGTTATATATTATAATTATTTGTAAATTATATATTTGTGAAATTGAAATATCAAGACTGGGGATAATTAAAACAAATATTAAATTAAAAATCCATGTCACTAGCCACGTCAGCAAATAATATTGAGTTGGATGTCACACACTCAACATCGGCATGGTAACCGGTTAGTGCTTAAACCAGTTACTTAGGTACTTAAATGTTTGAAACTTCACATCTTAGGTACCTAAACGGATGTTTTGAAAGTACGTTACCCAAAATAGAAAGTAAAGCAAAGTACATTACCTTTTCATGCAACTTGCCCTTGTTAACATGCACGTAAAAGGCCAATGTAAAGGTTTTTTTTTTAATTCTCAGGGCGGGCCTATGCCAACTCCGCCGGTTCATATACGTTTGTTAAAGGTGAGGAGTGTGTGTGAGTTTTGCAGTGTATAAATAATATATACTTCCAAAAAAAAGGACAAGGGGAAAAGGTGTGAGAAAATTTCCATATGCTATTTATACCAAATTAGACCAATGTACATATCTCGAACCTCACTAGCTGCAGAAGAATCTGGTAAAACCTAAGAGTCTACAATATTTGCACAAATTACGTTCACTAAGTTATGCGAAAATCTGCCACCGAGAAATAAAATAGAAGAGCGGAAGAAATAAGAATACCTCCACGGTTAATAGATGTAGAAGTGCTTCTGCAGGTTGGTCAATCTCGAGTGGGCTATTACTAAAAATGAATGAATGAATTCAGTTTCTAACAAGTCTGTCTATGAACGGTCATCTTGATGAAGATTAATTGCTTGGATGAGATGAGACCTGGCACGGTTTATAGCAGCGAAGCTAAGACATAAGTGTTCTTCAAGATCGGTGAGCTGCTTTTGGAAATATATATTGTTCCTCCGCAGCTGTCGTGAAACCTCCAGAATCGAATGTGTGTCATTCCCTCTCCATAAACCACTGCGAATGAACCGTTTGTTGCCCTCGATCTCGGAATACAAATGATTCACGAGGCGTTCGATGGTAATTATATCTTCGTGGAGGACATAACTTCCCCTTTGTGCAGCATCTAGCTGTAACAGAAGAGCGCGCTCTTTTTTCTCCATTTTGGAAGGGATAAATGCTGGGAAAATTGTGGTTGCAGCAAGAGCAATAAGGGCGTGACTCCCAATCACCACTCCAGCTATGATTGCACCAACAGCGGTACCGATTAAGCAAATGGCGGAACCGATGGTGAGCCGCCGAAGCAATCGGATATGGGAGTACGACTTGTTGATTCTGCTCTCGAGCTGATCATTGAGGTCGGAGAAGCAGTGGCGCATGCCACGCACGTTGCGGGACCCAGGGTCCGGAAAGGGGTTTTCGAGCTGTTCGTATTTAAGGAGAAGATCGAAGGCTCGGTTACGTTGGGGAGAGGAGAGTGCGTCGGTTTCAGAGTCGAGAGGAAGAACGAGGAGGAGGTCTTGTAAAGGGGCGATCAGGGTGCGGACCCGTCTGATGGCTTGAGTTAGGTTGAGGCACATGCGGGCCTTGTTCTCGCTATGGTCAAAGAATGACCACAGAAGATCGGTCACAAAACTGGGCTTGGCACGTTGAAGAACTTCTTCAACAAACTCCCGGTTTGGGCGAAGAACCTGTGCCAAGAGTTGGTCCTGCGTAATCTCATCTGGTCGTTCAGTTTCTATGTCAATTAAAACACGTATCTCGCTGTAGGAGCTAGTTTGCAATGCCCTGGCATACTCGTTGGTTAGGCTGACTGTTGGAGAAGCTTGAGATCCCGATCTGGAAGTTATATCAGCCGAATTCCCTTCACTCATCGACAATCAGGCAAACATGTTAGATTATAATTTTATCATAAAGAGTGCCAGAAAAGTTTAAGCATCAAAGAGGAAGTTTACCATTAAATGGTAGTGGATGAGAATGAACGTTTTCGGCTGTCGCAGCCTGTGATGACCTTAGACAATGAAGCATGGTCAACCCTCGAGTCAAGATGGTGACACTCGGCAGTGATTATTGCTCGCCGCTACTTAAAGGTTAAAGCAAGTGATACACTCAACTATCTGCGATGAGATCAAGAAGGAACATAAGCATAAAGCTCTGCAGACACTTTTAGGTTCATCCAACCAAATATTGGCAAGAGTGTCTTAAATATTTCTGCAATTTTATACAATGCATACAGGTAATACTGATGATATAAAGTATCCCCGATGCCACTGACTATAACAAAACCCGCAGCCTTTAGCAATCTCATATTTTCCTAATTAACATTGCAGACAAGGTAGTAACTTTCCAACAAGCATGGTTCCATGTCTGACTAAATTGCAATGGACACCAACAGAAGAGGACTATTTAGATAAAGGTTATTACACACAATACATATTTGACTATTGCTTTAAAGATATATTTGACTCTCTGTTATATCACCAAGGATCAGTCTTTTGAGTTTTAGATCTGCATACATCCCCCAAACCCTACTTTCAAGTGAGATATACTGGGTTGGTTTGATATGGTTTTATTAATGCACAATAATAATTATATATAGAGTGAATTTCAAATTCAAACCTATCTTAACCGTCCATCTAGCCTAATGAATATTTGGTCTTATATATATCTTGATTGTTTCCTAATCTAAAGCAACGATCATAATAAATGAACTCTACCATCTTCCATAAATATCTCGATCATAATAAATGAACCATGATCATCTTCCATAAATATCTCGAGTGCTTCCTAATATAAGGTTTGTATGGTTTGTATTTGATACTCCCTATATATAATGTAATGAGCTTTACTATCAGCCTGCTGGGAAGCACCACAGGCACGCTCGTGGGCTGCAAATGTTCATGGCATTGGAAGTTCTGGAATAGAGCCACGAAACCTTTTCGTTTAGCGTTTAATGTGTAAATCTAAAATCTTCCATATGCTTCTTTTCAGTATGAAAAAGATGAATATTTACTTCCATTATTGGTGGTAAAACTGTAAAAGAAATAGAACAATAAATAATATTGAATAATTCCATATTGACCAGCTGAGAAGTGTATACCAGAGTAACACATGAATTACTCCACAGTGACGCATCATTTTTTGGAAAGATCAACATATACCGTGTCAATAGAACAGGGGCAGGATATAGACCTCGCTCAAGAGCAGGTAACTTCTGTAATCTGATCAACGACATCCATGTATGCTAATGCTAACTTGATGGACAAATGTTTTACATAGAGGCTATACTGTCAACTCAAAAACAAAATTTCCCCTAGACAAATACTAGACATCCCCGATCAGTCCCAAGCATCCATGATAACTCCCTAGTTTATTTAAACCGTAAACTCTCCGTATGCTAAGCTTTGCTATGATAGTAGTTGCCCTACAATCCTATATAATGGAACCCCAAGCTGAAATCCCCGATCATTCAAGTATGGTTCTGGTTTTTATAAACAAGAAAGACCAATGAAAACGGGTTTGTGATAGCTACCACCAATAGGAATTCTCCAAGAAGCAAGACAAGTGCACCTCATTGAATGATCCCCAACATAATAACAATTACTGTGCAAGCAAGGTTGAAATTCTCTATAGTGTTAGCCAAAAGGCACGATAATAGCATCAGAACACATCTTTCATTATATATACATATATAACCTATCAGTACTTAGAATTAGGGCACAAGATACCCCCACTGTTGCTTTTCTCGTATAAATCAATTGTTTCCTTTGCACGTTTCTCAAGTAATAATATTAAATTCTCAAAGTAATAGCATGATTTCAATCACTCCTCACAATTTTTACGCACTAGTTTACAACAGCAAGAAAAACCCTAACAATAACCCCCAAATTAGTATGAACGTACATCATCATTATTCAAGCACCGGCGAATATATCTACTGATTAACAGACAACAACGAGTATGAAGTAGAAGAGTACAAGCAATTACCTAAATGTTGATAAGGAAACAAAAAGTAAAATTAAAGGTCAATCGTCTTGAAGAAGCTTTCGTAGGCGTGCTCTGACGTAATCGGAACGAGCTTTGGCCCGAGCTTGTTGAGGCGCTATGTTAGCGAATGATAGGTAAGCACCGGCGGTGAAGAGTACCGCGCCGGTGACGAAGACGATGGCACTGCCGGCTAGTTGCTTTGGCGTCGGTGGATACGACCAAAACACCATTTTTTTCAACCCGATCTCGCCGTGTGTCGTGTAGAAGAGCGTTTCTTTTGGCTTGTGAAAAAGGGTTTTTCTACGGTTTTAGACACGCATCGGGTGTTTTGTGGTTATCATCTTAAATTAGATCACGCTTTAAAAAACTAGCCGATAGGCTAGTTTTTTAAAACGCTATTATGAATAATTTTTCAATAAGATAATTTATGGTCATTCAAACATGTACTAAAAAAAATTAGCTTTTTATTGTCAAACAATACCAATTCATGACCTAATAAATGGTTAGACCAATTT
Organism: Arctium lappa; assembly: GCA_023525745.1. Lineage (NCBI taxonomy): Eukaryota > Viridiplantae > Streptophyta > Magnoliopsida > Asterales > Asteraceae > Arctium > Arctium lappa. Next base: position 8,743,116 of record CM042056.1, on the reverse strand, counting down.
TTTCGGCAAATTTTCTATAATTTTTTAAAATAGAGAATTAGAAATTAGAATCTTAAAAATAATTATTTGTTTGGTTCTAAAATAAATGTCTATAATAAAAAAACATACAATTTTAGGAATATTAGTGTTGGGCTCGTGCATTGCACAGGAGGATAAATTTTTTGTTGGAATATTGAACCGAGTTAAAATGAAACGTAATTTCTCTATTAACAGTTAATGAAATACAATGTGAAAAACTAATGTATTTTCATAAGTGGTTAACTTACATATATTCTTAATCGTTTGTTGTTATGAGTTTGTACAATAATATTGGTAATAGTTTTGTATTATATTATTTAAAACTCAAACGACATGGCTCACAACATATTTATCTGACTATTGACTTCAAGACCTCATAGTATTAATCGATAAAAATAAAGATATGTATATATATATATATATATATATCTTATTCCTCTACTTCGAAAAATATGATTGTGAGTTTTGAAAAATATAAACAAATCCTCAGTAAATAAAATAAAATATAAAAAGGTAGTTTTTCAAAGAAACAAAAATATAGTGGAATAGCTTTTGTTCAGTTGCAGGTTCCGCCATTGACACCCGACCGTTCGTCTTCTTCTTGTACTCGGATGATACATAGAGAAGCTATATATATTTATAGTGAATGTAGAGAATATTTTAAAATCTTTTATTTTCATTTTCGATTTTACATTTAAATGTAAATATATTAAAAATATGGAAGAATGTTTTTATATCTACATCGTTTCTATTTTATTTTCTTTACACTTGGTTAATTTGGAAAGTATTGCGGAATATTTTTATTTTAAAGAATACGATAATTTATTAGTGTATCTCGTTATTTTTTATTTTTAATTAATATCAATCTTCTTTTTTCTTCTTTTAATGCTCGTGAAAAAAATACGTGTAGATTTTATATTATCAAAAAAAATACGTGTAAATTTTATATTATGCTAATATAAAATACGTGTAGATTTTATAAAATAAAATAGATTTTATATTAGCAAAAAAAATACGGAAGAAAAAAGAGTTTATATTACATCTCATTATGTAAAAAGATTTTATAAAATAAAATATGTAAAAGATTTTATAAAATAAAATATGGAAAAATCATTATGAGATGTAATATAAAAAAATACGGAAGAAAAAATATAATATGGAAAAATCATTATGAGATGTAATATAAAAAAATACGGAAGAAAAAAGATTTTATATTACATCTCATTAATATAGATTTAAATGTAAAATCCACATTTAAAATATATTTTATAAAATCCTCCACCAAAAAAACAAATAGTTATATTAATAAATGAGTATTCATTCCACAAATAGATGATTATGTGAGATATTGTACTTGGAAAGGTTGTACCAAAGGATTAAGAAATTGAAATTAAGTAATTGGCTTTAATTAGTTGTAACTTGTGCTTAAAATGTTATAATTAAGAGTTTTTTATGCCGTTTTTATAATATAGTATAGATATAATAGTTATAATTTTTAATTAACAAAATGACAGTTTTATTATTAATTATTGAAAGAGAAATATTCTCCACCTCCTGATTGATTAAGGGTAAAACGGAAAAGTTGGCAGAGTTATTTGGTAATTGCTGAATGGTTTGGTGCATAATGACCAAGGTGTTGTTTGACAATTGTTGAATGGTTTAGTGCAAAATGATTAAGTGGTCTGAATGATATAGTGTAAAATGAAATATGGTTGTTTGCTAATTGTTCATAATGAAATCAGGGCTCTTAATGGTTAAGGGAGGGTCAGGATACAAAATCATTAAGAGGATTTTGGAACCATTAAGAGACAACCCTTTTTTTTGCCAAACAAGATTTACCTCTTAGCGATTAAGAGATTGCCTCTTAATTGAACCATTAAGAGGTAAACAAACAACCCCTTAGTCATTATGCAATTGTTTTTTTTTTTGGAAATTGTGGGTTTCTGGGCCAACTTACGTGCACCGACTAATCTTCGGGCGACCACGAATGGCCTGGAGTCATCGCAGGTGAACCACCATGGCCACAAGAGTTTTGGTAGCGCCTGGATTTTAACCCTGGGTAGATGAGATCTTCCACTACATCCCCCAAAGGCTTTACCAGTTCATAATGAAATTAGGGCTCTGAATGGTTAAAAGAGGGTCAAGATACAAAATAATTCAGAGGGTTTTGGAACCATTAAGAGTCATACAGTTTTTTTGCCAAACAATATTTATCTATTAGCGATTTAGGGGTGTTTGTTTACCTCTTAATGATTCAATTAAGAGGCAACATTTGAATCGTTAAGAGGTAAATCTTATTTGGCAAAAAAAAAGTTTGTCTTTTAATGGTTCCAAAACCCTCTGAATTATTTTGTATTTTGACCCTGTCTTAACCATTCAAAGCCCTGATTTCATTCTTAACAATTAGTAAAGAACCATATTTCATTTTACACTATATCATAAGAGCATCTTAATCATTCTGACCACTTAATCATTCTGCACCAAACCATTCAGCAACCGTCAAACAACCCTTAGAGATTGCTTTGTAAGAGCATCTCCAACAGCTATGCTAAAATAGAAAAAAAAAAGTGAGATTTTAGCAATTTTTTTATAATACCCTGTATTTAGTAAACCAAATTTCATGATCGATAACCAAATTGTGTTAAAACATGAAATCGTGCTATAGTAACTTGTACCTTAGTCTTTAAGAGTTGTACATTAGTCTAAGTCTATATTTATAGATTTAATTTATGGACTAATGTTGGATGAAACAACCTTGGTTAGGACCAACATTGTAAAGGAATTATCAAGAAAGGGTTAAATTGTTATAAGTTAAAGGATTAAGGGTTAGTTTGTAAATGTAGAAAATATATATGATTTTAATTAATTTTTGAAATTTAATGAGTTCATAATCAGACTTCTTTTCTCTCTCTACCTCTCAATTTCTCCTCCTTCTCTCTAGAAACCTTCATCTCATCCCTAAAAACTCAAATTCCTTCTCAAATCCTTTATGTTCTTTAAGATTGGTTGTTAAAAATGGAACTAGGGGCTCAATAAAAGGTATGTTCATGGTTAATTTTGTTGATTACATCAATTTTGGGTCAAATGGGTTAAACCCTAAGTTTATCTATGATTATAGGTTGAAGATTGAGGAATAGAGGTGGAAATTCTTCAAGTTTGGTGCTGTTGGAATTGACAGATTCATTGTGGTAAGTTTAAAAATTCGTATAAAATCAACCATTTGTCCAAATAAGGTGTTCTTTATATCTACAGAAAGGTCTACGATTGTAGTTCAACTTTGTAGTTTACACCAAAGTCCAGTTCGGAGTGTAAGTGACTTGAAATCATTGATTTTACAGAACTGTTCTGCACACACTCGAAATTGCGCACTGTTGGTATTAATTCTGTAGAAAATAGAGCAGAGCTCCAATTGATGTGAATTCAGGTTCTGTGAAATCCTAAGAGGATTATGCACAACTTTCATGTTTATAAGAAAATTTGGTTGAGCCTTTAAGAATGAGAAAAAGACTTGAACTTTAAGCGTACAGAAGCTGTTAGCTACTGTTGGAATGTGTAAATTTGGATTTTTGCAAATGTGGTTTAAGGCCCTAAGGATTGTGTTAAGTGTTTATTAAGTGTCCTAAGGGTATTGTAAGCATGTTTGAAGGTCCGTAGAATCTTTCTAAAATGAAAGGGCTTGTAGGAACTTGAAGTTGATAAGAATTGTTACCGGAAATCATCTAAAAGCATTTATTAATAAGTGTAGGTAAACCGGAAGGAGAAAACCGTTCTTAGGCATCAAGTTTCGTGTGATCGTCTCTAAAACACCTTCAAGGTACGAATATCTAATTCGTTTCAATACGTGGGTTATCAATTGTGATGATTACCCATTCCATAGATCTTGTTCATGAAATACACCCACAAAAGTGGATGTTATCAAGTGGTTATCCGGAATATTTTTATGTTTTATATGATGTTTCGTTTGATGAATTTGAGTCCTTGGGAATTTTGACTCGAGACCGGTATGTTTTTAAATTCCTTACGATTACTTGATTTATAAATCTCAATGAGTTTGTTGAACTTGTTATCCAAAGTTTATTCATCAAATTTGGTTATTGAAATTCGTTTTGACTAGGCTCATCATTCGGGGCACGAATGTTGAGACGCCTCCATGATGGCTAAAATAGTCATGGCGTTCTCGTGAAGGCTATGGCCGAGCCATATAGAGAACGTTGGATGCATCCTTAGAACCGAATACCAATTATGTTGGTTACCGGATAGAACCGAATACCAATTATGTTGGTTACCGGATAGAACCGAATACCAATTATTTTGGTTACCGGATAGAGCCGAATACCATATGTCTTTGGTTACCGGGGAATGAGGCGGTGTAGTGCCCAACACTTCCATTCCATTATGACGCCTGTTTGGACTGATCATCCATCGGGTACAAAATATCTTAATGATATGGATGTTTATCTTGCTTTGAACTTTAATTATATTGGTTTCAGTTCTTGAGATTTACACTTAAATTGCTTCCAACTCTATATCGTAAGGTTTTCTTTCAGTTACCTACTTCTTATTTGGTATTTCTTGTGTTATTATTCGTTCACTGGGCAATTTTGCTCAGCCGAGGCTTGTTTTGTTTTACCTCGGCAGGTTCAGGATCTAAACCAGAGGCAGGATGAACGGACGAGATGGTTTAGGATGCTTAAAGACTAGTTGCTTATTCAAGGCTTTTGTTATGTAAATATTTAATATGTAAATATGTTAATCGGATCTTTACTGGTGGATGTATTGCAATCTTTTGGGAGTTCTGTTAGAGCTCTGTACTGTGAATTGTAGACCTTTGATCCGTTTTCGGTTGTGACATTCTCCATCTTAGGACTAGTAGAAAGGGGGTGTTACAATTATGGTATCAGAGCTATAGGTATTAATCCTGTAGTACTTTAAGTTTGATCTATGAGGTTGGGTAGTACTAGGCGGGTGATTGGTTTATTCGTTTTCATTTTTTTATATATTTATACTTGTTTAGTTATCTCTCAAATCCTTACTACCGCTTTCCATAACTGTATGTATTCGTAATCATTGTTCTGAACGAGTTTCTTTGTTGTATCAGTTCCGATGTTGCCTAGTAACCAACCCAGACGAAGGGGTAGGCCCCGAAGAAATCAAACACAACATGATGAAACCAACCCTCCCCCCCCTCCTCCTCCTCCTTCACATCAAGTTGATCCAGACTTATCGACAACTATCCAACAAGTTGTCGCGAATATGATCCCTTCTATTGTATCTCAGACTGTAGAGGCTCTCCGTCAGACAACTGAAGTACCTCATATAAATACTGTAGATACAGAAAGAGGAGAACAGGAGCAAGGACTTAATGAAAATACTAATCAGTCTGAAATTCATGTTTGGCTTGAACGGTTTAATAAACAAAAACCGCGAATCTTTTCTTCAGTTACTAACCCTGTAGATGCAGAAAATTGGATCCGACATCTGGAGAAACTTTTCAAAGTTTTAGGTTGTCCAGAGCAGTACAAAGTAAGGTTGGCTTCATATAAACTTGAAGATGATGCTCACAATTGGTGGGAGTCTTGGAGTCAAAGTAATCCTATAGCTGAAACTCTTACTTGGAATCAATTTAAAGAAATTTTCTTCCATCGTTACTTCACAACAGCCGATAAAGATGCATATATTCGGGAGTATTATAATATTCAACAGCGAGAAGATGAATCTATTTCTGAATATCAGACTCGATTTCTACGATTAGCTCGATTTGCCGGAACCATAGCAGGTACTACAATGCATCAGGTTGATAAGTTTAAGTGGAGTTTGATCCATCGGTACAAGACCCAACTTCTGAATCATCAGTTTACTTCAGTCAGTGAGGTTGCAGATGCGGCGAGAAACATTGATCGGGCTCGACAGGAAAGTTATTCTTTGAAATCAGATTCTGGAAAGAAACGAGGTCGTGATATGCGGTTTGGAAATACAGATCTCAGATCTTCGGGTCGCTCAGTCTCAGGGAAGTCTTCTAATTTCAGATCACTAGTATCTTCTCAAGGAGCATCCAGTAAGGATTCTTCTAATACCAATCCTCCCCAAAAATGCAAAGAGTGCGGTATTACACATCGACCAGGACCGTGTCTACGAATGACTGGAGCGTGTTACAATTGTGGACAGAAAGGACATTTGGCCCGAGACTGTAAGCAGGGTCAAAAAGACAAGGTAACTGAGAAAGGGAAGCAGTCCACAGCTGGCGGACGAGTATTTGCTTTGCATGCTGATAAATCTACCGCTGGTATGGTTTCTGGTACACTTAAATTATGTGGCATACCTGTATATGTTTTATTTGATACAGGTGCAACCCACGCAATTGTGTCTGATACTCTAGAGGAACATTTGAGACCTTTTGAGAAATTAACTGAGACTCCGTTACATATTACTACTCCGATGGGTAGTTCAATTTGCATTTTGTCTGAATTCGTGAACTGTCCTCTATTGATTGTTGATTGTGTCCGAGAGGTAAATCTACTTCCTATGTGTATGAAGTATTTTGACCTCATTATCGGCATGGACTGGTTGTCCAAACATCGAGCAACCATTGAATGCGATACAAAGAGGGTTATCTTCGGAGATTTGAGTCAACCCGATAACATCTATCAGGGAGTAGAACCAAAGCAGGGAACCAAAGTCGTATCTTCTTTTATTGTTCAATCTTTTGCATGGCAAGGATCTGAAGGCTTCCTTGCAGCACTTCAAGACCCTGATGAGGTACCGCTCGAACTTAGATCTATTCCTGTAGTGAATGAATTTTCAGACGTGTTTCCGGATGAAATTCCTGGACTCCCTCCCATTAGAGAAGTGGAGTTCACCATTGAATTAATTCCAGGATCTGCTCCAATATCAAAACAGCCTTACCGAATGGCTCCATCAGAAATGAAGGAGCTAAAAGAGCAGATACAAGATTTGTTGAATAAGGGATACATACGTCCTAGTGTGTCACCGTGGGGAGCACCAGTTCTTTTTGTGAAAAAGAAAGATGGTTCAATGCGGCTATGTATCGATTACCGCGAACTAAATAAGGTAACGATACGTAATAAGTATCCTCTGCCCCGTATTGATGACTTATTTGATCAACTCCAAGGGGCAAAATTCTTTTCTAAGATTGACCTCAGATCTGGATATCATCAGTTACGTGTTCGTGAGCAGGATATTCCTAAAACAGCTTTTAGAACCCGATATGGCCATTTTGAATTCGTTGTCATGCCATTTGGGTTAACTAATGCTCCTGCTGTTTTCATGGACTTAATGAACCGAGTCTTTAAAGATTATTTAGACGAGTTCATTATAGTCTTCATCGATGATATTTTGATATATTCTAAGTCTGAAGTTGATCATGCTGTGCATCTTCGTATTGCGTTGGGTATTCTTCGAGAGAAGCGGTTATATGCTAAAATCTCTAAATGTCAGTTTTGGTTAGATCAGGTCTCTTTTCTTGGGCACATTATTTCCGCCGACGGCATTAAAGTCGACCCTGCCAAAGTCGAGGTTGTGGCTAATTGGCCAAGACCGACCAATATATCTGAGGTTCGGAGTTTTCTGGGTCTGGCAGGATATTACCGACGCTTTGTTGAAAACTTTTCTCGGCTTGCGCTGCCTTTAACTAAACTTCTCCGAAAGGGAGTTAAATTTGAATGGGGGCCTGATCAGCAACAGAGTTTTGAAATTCTGAAACAACGATTGATCACAGCTCCAGTCTTATCTCTACCATCTGGGACAGGCGGTTTTCAAATCTATAGTGATGCCTCTCGAATTGGCCTCGGATGTGTACTTATGCAAAATGGAAAAGTTATAGCATATGCATCACGACAATTGAAGCCATACGAGGTAAACTATCCTACTCATGACTTGGAACTGGCTGCAGTTATCTTCGCACTTAAAATCTGGCGCCATTATTTGTATGGAGAATCTTGTGACATTTTTACTGATCACAAGAGTTTGAAGTACATTTTCTCTCAGAAAGAAATTAATATGCGTCAGAGACGTTGGTTGGAACTTCTGAAAGACTACGATGTCCAGATCCACTATCATCCAGGCAAAGCGAATGTAGTTGCAGATGCGTTAAGTCGTAAAAGTATGGGATCTGTTTCTTGTTATACTGTTCAGCCGCACTTGATTTCTGATTTTGAAAAGTTGGGTATTGATTTTTATCCAAACTCTAATAGTTTGATGTTGGCTAGCCTTTCGATTGAGCCAAATTTGATTTCACGAATTAAGAAAGCCCAACAAAATGACGGTGGTATTTGGTCTCTTGTACAGAAAATTTATAATGATCGGAATTCTGAATTTCGCGTCGATGACCAGGGTATAGTTTGGTTTCGAGATCGTTTGTGTGTACCCGATGATCTTGAATTAAAAGAAGCTGTATTAAATGAAGCTCACAATTCTCCCTTCTCAATTCATCCCGGTTCTACCAAAATGTACCGTGATTTGAAACAAATTTTCTGGTGGGATGGAATGAAAAGAAATATTGGCGAATATGTTGCAAAGTGTTTGACCTGTCAAAAAGTCAAAATTGAACATCAAAGAGTCAGTGGTCTTTTACAGCCTTTAGAGATACCCGTGTGGAAATGGGAGCACATCTCTATGGACTTTCTTACAGGGCTACCAAAGACTCAAAAACGTCACGATGCAATTTGGGTAGTTGTAGACCGTTTGACTAAGTCTGCACATTTCTTAGCTATCCGGGAAACTTTTTCGGTTAGCCAGTTGTCTGAATTATTTCAGAGAGAGATCATCAGACTTCATGGAACTCCTGTCTCAATTACGTCTGATAGAGATCCGCGTTTCACCCCACGATTCTGGAAGAGTCTTCACCAGGCTTGGGGTACACGACTTAATATAAGTTCAACTTTTCATCCTCAAACGGATGGACAAACTGAACGGACAATACAAACTCTTGAAGATATGCTTCGTGCTTGCGTTCTCGAGTGGTCTGGCTGTTGGGACGATTATCTTTATCTGGTAGAGTTTTCGTACAATAACAGTTACCAATCCAGTATTGGTATGGCTCCATACGAAGCTCTTTATGGTCGTAAATGTCGAACACCTACATGTTGGAACGAAGTAGGCGAACGGGCAATTGAAGGACCCGAATTGGTCCAAATCACAACTGAAAAAGTTGAAGTAGCCCGCCAGAAAATGAAAGAGGCACAAACGCGCCAAAAGAGTTATGCGGACCGACATCGTAGGCCATTGGAATTTCAGTCAGGTGACCATGTTTTCCTTAAAGTTTCTCCATTTCGGGGAACACGTCGTTTTGGGGTTAAAGGAAAACTTAACCCACGTTATATTGGACCTTTTGAAGTTCTAGAACGAGTTGGTGAAGTAGCGTATCGTCTCGCGTTACCTCCCCAACTAGCTCATGTTCATAATGTTTTCCATGTGTCGGTGCTCCGTGGTTATCGATATCATCCGTTGCATATCATCGATTATCCACTTGAAAAGATTGAGCCAGATTTATCTTATGTTGAGGAGCCTGAAGCTATTATTGGATGTGAAGAAAGAAAATTGAGGCATCAATCGATTCCATTCGTTAAAGTCTTATGGAGGAATCATTCTGAAAGTGAAGCGACATGGGAGACAGAGGAATCGATGAAAAAGCAATATCCGCAACTTTTTGAAGGTACATAAGTTCATGACTCTAACTCGATTTCGGGGACGAAATCTTTTTAAGGGTGGGAGAATTATAATACCCTGTATTTAGTAAACCAAATTTCATGATCGATAACCAAATTGTGTTAAAACATGAAATCGTGCTATAGTAACTTGTACCTTAGTCTTCAAGAGTTGTACATTAGTCTAAGTCTATATTTATAGATTTAATTTATGGACTAATGTTGGATGAAACAACCTTGGTTAGGACCAACATTGTAAAGGAATTGTCAAGAAAGGGTTAAATTGTTATAAGTTAAAGGATTAAGGGTTAGTTTGTAAATGTAGAAAATATATATGATTTTAATTAATTTTTGAAATTTAATGAGTTCATAATCAGACTTCTTTTCTCTCTCTACCGAACAACAGAGTCATTGGTATCTATCCAGCGTCGCCTATTTGGAAAGAGAGGAGGCCAGGCGACCGACGAAGAGGTCCCGACGAAGAGATCTTGATGACGATGAGGACGATGATGATGAAGATGACGATGATTATGAGGATGACGATGATGGCACGGGATATCAGGCTCCCCCTAGCTCCTCCCATTATGGAGCGCCGCCTCCCGATCCGTACCAACACAGGTGGGTACGCTACGATGCGCTGCACGATTACGTCCACGGGTCCGTCGAGACACGCCTAAGAGATCTCGAGGCAAAGGCTGGCTGGGTCAAGAGCATCCGAGAAATCTACCCGTAGTAGGTTTCTCAAAGGGTGGTTAATCTACCCGTAACGATGGTCTAATGTTTTCGTTTCTTTATTAATGTTTTCTTTATTAATGTTTACTTTATCGATGCTTTAATAAAAGGATGCTTTTATGCTTTACGAAAAGGTGGATAAAATCAACAATGAACATAAATATCATATCACTTCACACTAAAATAAATTACTTGTTAACTACTTGCACAAAAATAAAGAGGGAAATAAGCTACAAGATGAGGTCGTTACAATCAAGGGAAGTCTATGTTAAGGTCATTGCTATCATGCCTTAGGGTTCTATGTGGTTCTAGGCTTGATGGCCCCTGAGAGCGAAATCTTTGGCTACTTGTAGCTCTGCTCCTGGGAACGGTTGAAGGGGCAGGAGTTGGACATTCACCACGAGTGTGTCCTACTGCTCCACACCTAGTACACGTTCTCTGTATCGGATCCTCACCTCGAGATGGACGCCGATCGTTCTTGCTTGGCCTCCCCGCACATCGCTTGGTTATTAACGGTGGATAGCATGGAGGAAGGGGCACGTGCGACAAAACATATGACTGAGGGGGTCCAACCGGATTGATTACTTCCTGATATGTTGACTGGTAAGTATGGGATGTGAAGTAACCTAGAGCTAGATCGCTGCAATCTCTACGACTCACCGACCTTGCAGCTGCTATGGCATGACCGCATGGTAACCCAGAATATTGCCATTGCTTACATTCACAAACACGGTTAAGCATATCGACAATGGCGTGTCCACTGGTATCCCGAACATCAAACCTATCATATCCAATCCCTCTAACCCTCCATTGCGCAGATTTTCCTGCCCTTTTGAGAATCTTTGCCTCCGCCATTGGTGTAAGATGATTACACATTTCACCTACAAACATGTGTGTGTTAATTATGCTACGATTTATAAATAACAAAAGAAAAGCAAATAACATATAAGTTCAAGATTTCATAGTTTATCAACCTCCCTTTTGTCGTCGAAGTAGGTACCACTCTTGTTGAAAATTTCGGAAGTACTCCATAAGCCCGACAATCGGTAACCTACGAGCAAAACGGGACAGTGCATTCACTGACTCGGCACTATTAGAGGTCATTATATTATACCGATGTGCAGGAAAATGGGCCCTTGACCACCTCTCCTTACCAGCAGCGTCCATAACTTGTGCGCCACGATCTACTTCATATCGTAGTGCATCCATGTACCGGTCAAACTCTGTAACCGTATATGCTTTGCATGCCTTCCAGTAGGTCGAGCGGTTTGTAGTAATACTCATGTCCGCACTTCTCACGTTCATCTCCAAATGTCGACAACATAGGGCATGAGGGGTCGATGGGTACACAGCAGAAATTGCGGCACTTATTGAAGGAGACCTGTCCGACATAAACACCAACACTTCCGGGACTCCGATACATTCTCTCAACCTGGACAGAAACCAACCCCACTCCTCCCCCGTCTCGGACTTTCCTACTCCGAAAGCCAAGGGCACGATGTTGTTATTTCCGTCCATGGCAACCGCCAAGAACATCATACCTAAGTAAGGTCCCTTTAAATGGGTCGCGTCTATTACGATGACCGGACACAGGTTTGCCAAAAACGTGCGGATCTGCAAATAACGTAGGTGGAGCAACTTTGTAAATATTATAATTTATAATATCTAAATATATGTCGTGTTGATATACATACCGCACATCCAAGAGCAGCGAAACACAACTCAAAACGTCCGTGCGAATCTGTCCTTATTCTGGTGCATGTACCCGGATTCTTCAGTTCCAAATTATATAAGTACATAGGGAGTCGTTCGTACGACTCCTCAGGTGTGCCTCTCACCATTAGTAGGGCCTTGCATCGCGCGCGCCATCCTTGGTGGTAACCAATGTTGAGTCCGTACTGCTGGTTGATATCGTCGACGATGTCATTCGGCCGAAATGACCTGCTAGTGTCAATAAACTTACCTTTCAATATGTGGCCCAAAGTCCTTTTGTTGGCCTGCCGGTGTCTGGAATTCAGTTGCGTCCTCGAACAAGTGTGTACATTGTTCAACTTCCTAACGACAAACATCCCTCCTTTAGGGCCCACGGACTTCGCCGACATACGCCACTTACAATTTGTTTGCTCACAGACAACCACATATCTGCTTTTGTTGGATTTCTCCGTTCTAAACACGAAACCCTCTTCCAAGAACTTAATTCCGAGCTGTATGGACATTTGCTCCTTCGTATCAAATAGTTGTCCTTCATGTATACTTGTACCGCAATTGTAAGGTACGGGTTGGTAGGGTGGTATATTGGTCTCCCGGTTTGGAAGGGAAGGAGGCATATCAAAATAATCGTTTAACTCACCAAGTGATTTATTGCTAGGGGTATATGTCTCTTCTTCTTCATCCTCATCAGTATCGGTATCTGATCTGTCTAGATCAGATATACCCGTTGTGAAAACATGGGTTTCGTCATGAGCAACTCCAGAAAACCGTCTTTCTTCGTCTTCTTCTTCTTCAGCTTCTTCTACTTGTTGTTCTTCTTCTAGTTGCGTCTCCGGAACAACATCGGGATAAGAGTCGTTAGGATGATATGAATGATCAGCATAAAGTGTGGTGTCGTATGATGCCTGGAATTGATAATCAGGCTCATTTTGACTACCACCGACGTGGATTTCGTCATCACCTCCGGCATCATCTTCGTCATCACCTTCGTCGCACATCAATGTTGCGTCATACACAAAGACTTTTAGAGGTCTTTCAGAATCGAATGCAATTTGCATAAAACCAAGTATCACTTCGTCGTTGTTTAGCTCCACTAGTGAGCGATCTGCACGTTTGAACACCAACTTGCAAGTATCAGAATCTTCGATTCCACATTTTTCCATGGCGTAACGAAGAAACCTCTTATATGTATAGATTACTGGAATCTGTACACCACGCTTTGTGTACCCAATATAATCCCACTATTGTTGTTTTAAACCCACTGACCATTGAAACATAAATAGAGCTTAGCTTTTACAATAGGTGAACTCATTTTTTCAATAGTATGAACAATGAAGGAAGAAAGAAAAATGGAATGGATGTGATGATGAACGTATTTACCTTGAATTATACTGACTCTTATAGGAAAAATTTATAGCCAACGATGAAATTGAATCGTACATACCATGACAAGTATATATTTATTGTACGAATAATGGAAAAACAATTGAAATCAGGCAACAAACACGTGAAAAACAATGAAAACACATAAAATGATAGTTCCCACCCTGAAACCCTAATTTTTTTCTCAAACCCTAAAAATCCCGGCCATGACAACCCCGGGAAACCCGGCCATGACAACCCCGGGAAACCCGGCCATAACCCCGGGAATCCCGGCCATAACCTCGAACACGACCAACCCCGGGAATCCCGGCCACTATTCCCGTACATAAAGGGTATTTCGGCGATTTGAACGAGATTTGGGGTATTTGGGTAATACGAATTTGAAATACGCCCATTTTAATTAAATTCCCTAGTATATATATAATGTTACATATTTATACTACCAATAAAAATATTCAATAATTAGTTTATATTAAAATTATCGATCAAAAAATTATAATATTAGAATTTATAATACTAATGAAACATACTATTAATATATTTTAGTTGATTTACAATTATGTATTTTTAATATGCTAACAGTGAAAAAAATAAAACGTATGGATAGAAAACAAATTAATTCATAAATATTCATAATTTTTAATAGTATGGTTAAATTAAAAAATATTCAATATTGAGCTCGTTTTGAAGGTATTGACGAGACGATTATAATGGTATAATTTGTAAAAAAATAAACGTATTTTTTCATTGCATTTTTTTCTATATACGATTATTTGTGTTAATATGATAAGGATGTAAAATAAAAAATGAAAAAACAAGGGATATAAAGTAAATTAAATAATTAATTATAAGGATGGTAAATGTAAGGTTTAATTTTAATGGATCATGTTATTTTATTTTTAATTCATAGTTACAGTTTTTGTCCCTAAACTATTTTGATAGATTTACTTTTTACCTTTTAGTTTTACATTTTACATTTTACATTTTCATTATATTAACACATATAAGCATATATTAACTAAAATACGTTAAAAAAATAATTTTTAATTTTAACAAGTTACACCATTATAATCGTCTCGTCGATACCTTCGAAATGAGCCCAATGTTGAATATTTTTTTATTTAATTATATTATTATATGTCATATATTAAACCTTGGTTAATCGATTTTTTTAAAAAGAGAAAATGCATTACATCGAACGTAAGTTTTAACATCAAGATAATAAACATAATAAATACATTGCGTATTTTTTTATTCCAACTTTGATAATTCATTTAAATCAACATATTTACGAGTACGAGTACACTCTATATATTATTCATTCACATCTAATCTACGTTTGTATGGGATAATCCACGACATTGCATCTGGAAGTGCATGACGTGTCCAATGGTGTATGAGTGTGGGCATTGGATAATTTCCTTTTAATACTCAGTTAGTTCACCCATTAACTCTATACGGATGGTGTCTCATGCATCTTCATGACCACCAAAACAAGTAGATGTGACTCGAGATTCACAATTTCCATCGCCTAATACATTTTGTACTTGTGCGATGTATGGATTAAATAAACTCGGGATTTGATCAAGATATGGAGGGGGGTTGTCGTTGGAAGTAGGAGCTATGCCTCGCTGATTCTTTATGACCAAAATCTTTGGAGTTGATAAATGTTGGCGCGTTAGAATAACTGCGTCTACGAGGGTCTTCGATAATATTTTTATTTATTTCAAATCAATTATTTTATTTTAAATAATTTATTATATATATGTCGAATGATTCTGTTTTCATTGATCGACATGTGATATCCCAAAATAATCGAAATTTGTGATATCCACAATTAATCACATGTGATATCCACAAAATACAACGTAATTATATATGTTAATGTGATATGTTAAAACGTATTTTTTAACATATAATAAAATAAAAAAATAAAAAAATATTCAATATTGGACTCATTTCGAAGGTATCGAAGAAACGACTATAATAGTGTAACTTGTTAAAATTAAATATTATTTTTTAAAATATTTTAGTTAATATATGCTTATATGTGTTAATATAATGAAAATGTAAAATATAAAATGTAAAACTAAAAGGTATAAATTAAATCTATCAAAAGAGGTAAGAGACCAAAACTGTAACTATATATATAATAACTACTTTCAAGAACTACTTTCAAGAACCGTCCAACCGTTTAAGCCCTTTTATATAATAGTATAGATAATTGATGATAAAATTGTTAAAATAAAGTAGCTGTTGGAGTTGGTTGTAATTTTTTTTAGAGATTTCAACTTTTTATACTTTATTTTAGAAAAATTATAGCATAGTTGTTAGAGATGCTCTAATGGAACCATTAAGAGGTAAACCAACAACTCCGACATTTATTTTAAAAGTTGACACTTGTTCTATGACAAACTAAAATAGTAACGTAGACACTTATTTTATAACAGAGGAAATATATTTAAATTCAATAGATTATCTGTTTTAAAATTTTCATTATTAATTTTATTATTTAAATATTTTATAATTTTATGATCTCAATAAACTTTAAAAAAAAACTTTGTATAAAGGATATTAATTCAAACCTCATTGGTAGAATGGATAAAAAAGCTCATATATTGAATTTTAGAGAATTTTTTATATTCGAAGTTTTCTACATGATTCTCTATTTTAAAGAATAAGATAAGGAAGTTGTTGGAGCATTATAAAGAACAAGAAGTTCATTTCCTCTATTTTAGATAAATTGTTGGAGATGCTCTAAAACTAAAAGTAGGGGTGTTCGTGGTCTGGTTTGAGCAGTTTTACCCCACAAACCACAAACCAAATTGTAATAGCGGTTTAGAAATTTTCCAAACAGAGCGGTTTGGCAACAAATGACCAAATCAATTAAACCGGACCACAAAAAAGCGGTCTGCTCTGACCGGTTTAGACAGTTTGGATCTATTATAGGCTTTAAACTAAAAGAAACATAAAATTTATCTCTAATTTAAAACTTTCACCCATGTTATATTATTAAAAACTACCAAATTATATAAGAAAAATATATCTTCAAAATTAAAAAGCAAATGAGCAAGTTGAAAAAAAAGTTAAGCAAGTACACAAACAATAGTTGGAATTTTGAACAAAGATTTAGCAAGTCGAAAGACGATTTAAAATTTTAGATTTTGATTTTTGACGGATTTTAGAATTTTGCCGACGTATGGAACACGGACAATTGAAAGTGAAAACTAATAACTTAATATATTGGATATATATTTTTTTTAAATTGGGACATAATAAGTAAGCATATAACACGAAAACTAAATATAATTTTGGTGTTCGGTTCGATTCAAACCGTTCAAAAAATGTTCAAATCGCAGACCAAACCAGACCAAGCGTTTTGGCTATTTTTCAGACCGGATCAGACCGCCAGACCGCTCAAACCGCCAAAAACGGCCCGGTTTGACTTGGTTCGACCGGTTTTAACGGTCCAACGACTTTTGTGAACACCCCTATCTAAAAGTGTATTCACATAATGCAGTGTATTTTGATTTTAACGATTTATTTTAGTTTTTTGTTTTGTCAATTTTATAATACGTTTTTGTGTGATTTTGAGAAAACGATAATATGTTTATGTTTGAATAAAATATAAATTTGAAAATCCCGAAAAATTATTATAATTTAATTTAGATTTAATAGTGATGCAAGTTATTTTAGGTTTAATAATATAATTTGTTTTTATAAAATTAATATAATATAGATTGGTGCATTTCCAGCCGGTTCTCTAAAATAGATATTTTGGATATTTTGTTCCAATAGATTCTCTAAAACTTCTATAAAATGGAGGAAGTTGGGAAGATATGATAAAATTCTTCAAATTTAAAGAAACTCTCAAAAAATGATTGCTAAGAAAAGAAAATTATTTTCTTCCCACCAATGAGAATCTTTGAAGTTAAATGTTTAATAGAGTGAATTGTGGATTTGGTTCCTGTGTTTTGATATTATTTGTGACTAGGGTCCATATAGTATGTTTATTGTGGATTTGGTTCTTGTGGTATTCAATTTGTTTTGGTCATGGTCCCTCTGACTAACGCCTCTGTTAACTTAGTTAGATTAAGGGTTATATTTAGCATTTTTTCATATTCTTGTCTTTTTCTTATAAAAAATAAAAACAATATTTTTATACACATAAATATATGTATATATATACATAACATCAAAATAAATAAAATAAGATATTATTTTATAACTTGATTTGTTTAAATTAAAAAAAGAATGAATTGTGGATTTGGTCCATGTGGTTTAGTGATTTCTTTGACCATGATCCTCATTCTATGTTTATTGTTGATTTGGTTATTGTGGTATTCAATTTATTTTCGTCATGGTCCTTCTGACTAACACTTCCATTAACTTTGTTAAATCAAGGATCATTTTAGCCATTTTGCCTATTTTTTGTACTTTTTTTATAAGAAAAATATAAACAATATTTTTATACACACAAACACACATGTATATATATATATATATATATATATATATATATATATATATAACGATATTAAAATAAATAAAATAAGACATTATTGTATGATTTAATTGTTTAATTTTTTTAAAATTAATTATATTAAATACGATTTAATTTTATTATTTTATTGTAATTGTGGAAAAAAATATAGTTTTCTTGTTTTAATGTAATTAAAATTTCAATTTAAACAAATCAGATCATAAAACTATATCTTATTTTATTTAGATCGAATAAAATAAAATATAGTTTTATGATTTGATTTATTGAATCAAAATTTTAATTAAGTTAGAGATGATTTAATTATATTATTCTTTTACTATCATTGCAACAAACAAGCTTATTGTTGATATTTTAACACCAAAAATCATTGAAAACCATTGAGAAATAAACTATAATTTTATCATCTTAAAATTAGA
Source organism: Arctium lappa (assembly GCA_023525745.1). Lineage (NCBI taxonomy): Eukaryota > Viridiplantae > Streptophyta > Magnoliopsida > Asterales > Asteraceae > Arctium > Arctium lappa. The sequence continues at coordinate 8,724,691 of CM042056.1, read as the reverse complement.
AGCTCCAATTTTCATATTGTTTTTCAGTCAAAAATTCAAAATCAATTTTCTTATTGTTTTTAGTATGATAAAATTAGAGTTTATTTCTCAACGGTTTTTAATGATTTTTTTGTGTTAAAATATCAACAATAAGTTTGTTTGTTGCAATGACGATAAAAGAACAATATAATTAAATCGTCTTTAACTTAATTAAGATTTTAATTTAATAAATCAAATCATAAAACCATATTTTATTTTATTCGCTCTAAATAAAATACTAAATAAAATAAGATATAGTTTTATGATCTGATTTGTTTAAATTGAAATTTTAATTACATTAAAACAAGAAAACTATATTTTTTTCCACAATCACAATAAAATAATAAAATTAAATCGTATCTAATATAATTAATTTAAAAAAAAAATAACTAAATCATACAATAATGTCTTATTTTATTTATTTTAATATCGTTATATATATATATATGTATGTATATACATGTGTGTGTGCATGTGTGTTTGTGTGTATAAAAATATTGTTTAAATTTTTCTTATCAAAAAAGGACAAAAAATAGGCAAAATGGCTAAAATGATTCTTGATTTAACAAAGTTAATGGAAGTGTTAGTCAGAAGGACCATGACGAAAATAAATTGAATACCACAATAACCAAATCAACAATAAACATAGAATGAGGACCATGGTCAAAGAAATCACTAAACCACATGGACCAAATCCACAATTCACTCTGTTTAATAAATAAAATAATATTTTATTAATTATATTGAATATTTTAATAATACATTTAATATTGTTATCTCGAAAATGAAGAAGTTTCGGAGATGAACCTTTTTTTTCTTGAAGATATTGAGTTTTGATATTTTATTTTAGAGGATATGTTAAAGATACGTTTAGAACATTTTAACATTTATGCTATAATTTTTTAAATAGAATATTAAAATTCAAAATTTCTAAAAAGAATTACATCCAACTTCAACAGCATATCTATTTTAACAATTCTAAAATAAACTATATTATTAAAATCTTCAATATATTTAATAAAATATTATTTATCTCTAACAAATATTTAACTTCAATAACTCTTATTCGTGATAAATTATTAAAATATTATTTATCGCTCCTATATAAAATTACGGAGATTTTTCTAATTTGAAAATTTTCATGTTCTCTCTCTCTCTTTTTCTATTTTGGAGATTTAGAATTTCTTTTTTCTATCAATTATGTTTATGGATTTTTTGTTATTAGGAGCTTAATTGGACTCACACCTTCTTGGTTGAGCTATACATGACGGTTTGGTATAGGCTTAAATGACATAAAAAGTGGCTTATTTAATAAACTTTTAAAGGGGAGTTTTATGCAGATAGTTAAGTTTTTTTTTCCAAACTTGTCACTTCCAATTAAAAAACTACTCGTTCCATCTATGAAAAAATCTTCTTAAACAAATATTATCCTCATCTATGGAGACAAATTAATCCATACACGACTTAATAAAAAATTCAACCAAACAACCTTAAAATAATTTTGTATTTATAAAAAGTCATAGATATAATTAAAATATCATTTAAAATTATATACCTAAAAATTCCTTTATATGAACAAAAGAAAAAATATATTTTTTGTATTGGTGAATTGTTGAAATTTTGTATGATATTTTATTTTTGGTGATTTTTAATGGCATTTTGTCCGTAGATATATTTAGGTGTCGTTTGTTTTTTAAGAGGTCTAAAGTCTGAAGTCTTATTTTAGTTATGAATAATAAGAGGTGGTATTTAAAAAGGTCTGAACGATTCAGACTTAAGAGCTATTAAGAGGTTTTAAAAAAAAAAAAACCTTAGTGTGTAGCTCGTAACATTTAAAAAGTTAATTATGATATTTTCTTAAATTTTAATAATTCAAATAATTAGATTTAAAAAAAGAAACAATTGTGGATTCAGTCATTTCTCGTTTCATACATCACATTCATTCAATATATGGTTCAGTTACAAGCTTAAATTTGGTAATTTTCGATGGTTTGATGTCTAGTTTTCATAGTAAGTTTCAGTTTTTATGTTTAATTAAGGGTATTGTGTCGATCTGAATTTTCATGTTGTATCCGGTTTTCACTTTTCAATTATAATGACTGGCGATGGTGACACATGTGCCTTTTGGATCGCCTATACATTACGACTCGACACCAAATATCTTCTACGTATATGATACGATAAAATTGAAAGCATACATGGAAAAAATTGACAATTTCAAGTGTATTATTATCTGATTTACCTCTCTATATCTTTCCTTAACGCGTGCCAACACCTTGGTTGCCAAGCTTCGATGACTCCCTACAAATTCAATATTCTTCGGAATTACAACATCCGCTCTGTCTCGTTTGATGTGCCCTATGGTTGCAACGTACAATTCCCAAATCAAACATAAATCATCACTTTTTATAATTAAAGTGTTTGCATTTATGTTTCAATTGTTTATTTGTAAAGAAAAGGCATGTGTTTTAAAAAGCTAAAAGCATCTTCAACGATGTTATTTATAATGTCTTTGAAATAGATAAGGAAAAGGCGCAATCTTTAAAATAATTATATTCAAATTCAAAAGTTTCTTTATTTTAGAAAATCTAACATTAATTATACATTAAAATATTTAACACATACTTTTTTTTATCCACAACAAACTTTCAAACATACTTTTTATTTTTTATAAAACAATAGTTTTATATTCTCTCTACTTATTCAAAATTATTAATTAGTTAATTAATACGCTCTTCTTTCTCATCCACAATTTAATTTTGGAGATTTTTAATCCATTCTCCAACACAACAATTGTACCCTTACTATTCTTTTCTCCATTTTGGATAATATTTTGGAAATTTTGTTGGGGAAAAAAATAAAAGAAACTCCAAAATCCCTATTTTCTTCATTTTTCAAGCACCATTGTTATTGCCATGTTCGGGTCTTTCAAAAAATGTGGGGTCATGCCACTACCTTCAATGGTGGCATGAAACAAACTGGCACCTACTAGTGTCGTACAAGGGCTTGAGGCCACCATTCTAGTAGAAAGCAGGGCATAATATGTAGCGAATTCGTAACTTTAATACCATCGAGTACATTGTGTTTTAACATATAGTAAGCACCTGAATAACCCTTTTAGTAGGTTTCTTTTCTAGTTTACTAATGATATAAAATATATTAACCATATCAAAATTCCCTAATATTGTTATTTTAGGCTCGTGGCACGTGCTCGATATCACATACCACTAGTTTGTGTCTTTGCACTTGTAATATGTGTTGGGACATTATTTGTTACTATCCTTACACAATCGCTAGGTCCCAAAGAAACAAATAGTCCATAAACTCAACCACAAACAAATAAATAGATAGATTTCAAGTTGTATCCAACAAAATACCGAGCAATGAGAACAATAACGAACCCAATCACAATGCAACAAATATTTACTTGTGAAAAAATAACACCACGAGAATTTAACCCGGTTCCACTATACATCTATTAATGGGAAAAGATGGTTCGTATAACACCTATATATAAAATAATACAAAAGAGTTTTTACCAATTAAAAGCTTCAAACCCTTGTACGTGACACGCTATAACCCTAAAAAAGTCTCTCTCTCTCTCTCTCTCTCTTAACAATGTTGGTGAGATATCACAATAAAAGCCCTAACTCAAAAAAATGAACCCTGGACGTATTAAATTCTTCATCACGACAGATGTGACTTCCAAGGTCAGGTACATCTCTTGGATGTTGGTATCACATTCTTCAACCAACATTTGGATACATCTTTCTACCGGATTATGTTCCCGAAATAGTTCATTTCAAGATACAATTTTTATAGAATATTATTTAAATATAAGTTTGATCTTATATTTGAATATGTATATGTAAACAAGATATAATATTTTCATCAATGACTTAGAGGTTGTTTGTTTACCTCTTAATGGTTCCATTAAGAGACAACCTCTAAATCGTTAAGAGGTAAATATTGTTTGGCAAAAAAAAGGTCTGTCTCTTAATGTTTCAAAAATCCTCTGAATGATTTTGTATCTTGACCCTTGTAATAACCAAGTTTAAAGCGTGTATTATTAAAGTTTAGGGCAAAGAAATAAAATTCTTGAGGGAAGGGGGTCTAGAGTGGAAATTTTAGTAAAAAGGGTTTTAACCCTAAAGACGTCTGATTGTGTGCGTATAGTTTGCGTAGCGGCTAGGCTTGGAAAAAGGAAAGAGGGCGCTAGGCGAATTCCAGGGAGGGAGAGAGACTGGGAACAAAGAAATTCTTCAAGATCACCAACGCTTGGAACGGTCTGTGGAAGGTAAATCCCTCTTAGATTTATAACTTTTCAACTCTAAATCGTTAATTCATAGTAGTTGAGTGGGGGGGGGGGGGGGAGGATAGCGTATTGTTATGAGGTTGGATTTTTGAACTGGAAAAGAATTAGAAAATAATTATCAGTATCGTTATAGTTAATGGAATTGTTGTTGAATTGAAGTTTACCATCTGTTTATCAATTTTGGGTGGAGTCGCTTCAAGTTCGAAGATTTTGTTGGATCTGTAAATACTGGTTTGGTGATTTCTCGATTTTACCGGTCGAGATTAGTTTACGGGTCGAGATTATTTTACCGGTCGAGTTTATTTTACCGGTCGAGATTAGTTTACCGGTCGAGTTTATTTTATCGGTCGATGCTATTGGAGATGGCCCCGGTCAGTGGGAAGAATCCCGGTCGATGGGAAGAATCCCGGTCAGCCATCCCGGTCATCTGAATTATGCAGCTTGGGTCGAGTCCCATCTTCCCCAAATGTTTTTAGTGGGCCTAATTAGTGGAAAGTTTATATTTTAATTAGTTAGTTTAAACTAAGTTTACACCTTAGTTTTTTTTAATGTAAATTAATTAGTTAAAATTATAAGAGTTTGTGGGATTAAGTCGGTTAAAAGATAGATGCCATTGGGATAAAGGTGTTGTCAAACTATTGGAGTTAGAAAGGAACGGGTGTTCACCGGTCGATGTTTCCTTTATAGGTCTCAAACCAAATTGTAAGAATAGACGCGAGTTTCGAGCTAAGGACGCCAGGTGAGTTTTTCTAAACTAAACCTTTGATGATAATGAAAGTATGTGAAGTTTATTTTAAACTTGATTTATTTATAATTGCATGATTTTACTAAATTGGTCAAGTGTGTTATAAATTATTGTTGTTGGAATGTATGCATACATTACTTGTGGGTTACGTGACCTAAGTCGGGGAGTGTGGTCCGCCTACTCGTGCCGGGGAGTGTGGCCCGTTTATGTCGTTGGGGGCGTGTCCCAACATTAAGGCAACGCGAGTTAGACACATCGTCTTTGACGGTTGTGTGGTCCATAGCGTGTATTTATTCATGTTCCATTATTAAATGTTTCTTCAATTTCTGAAAAGCATGTTTTGTTTCTTAACTGTTAGAGGGAACTCACTGGACCTATGGTCTAACCCTCGCTCTTCCAAAATTAAAAATCTTTTCAGGGCATCGTGAGTTAGACAGGGCAGCTAAGGGCAAAGAGAAGGCTTAGCGGGGCGGATAGAAGACCAATACTTAGTTTATTCTTCTTATTCTCAGTTGTGTATAGGTTGTTACTACAAACCTTGATTTAACTATTGTAAGTTTGGGACCATTATGGCATGGATTATTATTCGATCTTTGGGAATTGAGAATTTTATTTTAAGAATCGATCCGCTTGTTATATTTTTGGTTGGGATGTTATAACCCTGCCTTAACCATTCAGAGCCCTGATTTCATTATGAACAATTAGCAAACAACCACATTTCATTTCGCACTATATTATAAGAGCCTCTTAATCATTATGCACCAAACCATTCAGCAACTGCCAAACAACCCCTTACTTTGACTTAAAAAGGAAATGGACTTGCATAGTGACGCCATATGTGTCACATGCACAACAAAGAAAGGTATGCTACAAGAACTCGTAAATTGCCAGAGGGTTTTTGAGCCAGCAAAAGTCTCAAAATGAGCTTCTTGTCTGCAAATACAACATATATTTCATGTTTCCCATAAGCCATAATACAAGAAATGCATGGAGATGGTGCAAAAGTGTGGATTTTTTTTAATCATAGGTATCTGGGCCAACTTATTCTTACTCATTAATCCTTTGGACCACCATGAATGTTCTGGAGTCATTGCAGGTGAATCTCTATGAGCACAAGGGCTTTGGTAGCGCCTGGATTCAAACTCGGGAAGATTGAGATTTCCACTACATCCCTATAGTCTTAGGCATGTTTGATTTAAATAAATAAAAAAAACTCTTATTTAGGTCTTATATCTGATCTAATAAGAATTTGTGCTTTTCACGGCGTTTGTTTTGTTTCTTGTGATAAGAGGTAAAAACCTCTTATGTCGAACAAGAGATTCACATGCCTCTTATCGTCCTATTAACCTTTTCTAAACTTATTCCACGATTACTCCCTATAAAGCTCCCCTTATAAGCTTACTGAATAAGCCTCCGCTACCAAACAGTTATGCATAGCAGACCGAATACGTTGTAAGACTCCTTAAGCTCGTTAAGCTGCTAACACATGTGCCTCAAAGGTAAAGTGTATTAATTAGAACAAACTTTATTGTAGGTCTTATTTCGGAGAACCAATTTTCAAGAAGAACTAGAGTAAATTACAAATTTGTCTCCATTAAGATCGACGAACCCTTGAATTAAAAATAATAAAATATGCTAACTCGTGGTAGACAATACTAATCAGGGCATACGAGAGTTTGGATTGATGAGGAGACGACATAAGTAAATTTTTGCCGCCGACATATTCAATTTTGTTGGCGAATTTTATTAGTCATCAACAAAAATGGACTCTTATGGGTGGCTTTCGGAAGACAAAAGCCACGTATCATGTCTCACCACTTTCCTCATCTTGCACTTTTCAAACCCGATCGTCCACACATGGATTTGCTGGGGGAAAACTCTAATTTAATTCTATAACTTTGGCGTCTTCGCTCTTCAGAAGCTGTTGATCTGCGATGTTTCGAGAACCATTGTTGATTTAACCCTTTCGTCGGAACTCGAAAGTATTCGGATGCAATACAGGGAAAGGCTAAAATAATGAAATTTTTACTTAGACACCTTTAGTTATGCATTGTCATTTTAATCCCCTACACCTTTTATATAATACAAAATACTTCCTTCATCACTTGTTTCTAGATGATTCCTAAAAATTCCAATACGTTTTTTTAGAGTGAATGTGATCTCGGTACTAAAAAATCACCAAAAACATCAAATTTGATGGACTCATTTACACCAAAAAAAAAAAAAACAATTTAACTCCAACCATACTCTAAAAAACACACTAAATTCGTAGGCCTCATATTAAAATAACATATTTCACTACAGTTATTCTCATATCTCCCTCCAGTCATATTCCAAAAAACCTGATTTCATTAAAAAAACATTTCATCAAACCAAAATTCAGTTATTCCATTTGGACGAGGTATAATTTTTGCTTAAGTTAAAAGGGTAGTTCAAAGAATATAAAGATATAATTATGTCATTATTTTTTCTACTAAAATTATAATACGTAAGTAATAAACATTGACATATATGCATACTGAATAATACCAAAAATATATAGTTATTATTATTTTTAAATAAATAAGCAAATGCATTTTTTTAAATATTATATATTTTTTAAAAATTTAATATCAATAAAAAAAATAACTAGTTTAGACGGTTGGAACACTAAAATCGATAGAAATAATTAGCTTTTTCTACTTTCAAAGTTGTAAGTTGTCGTTTATTTTTATGCCTTTATTGTATAAATATAAATTTATACTTGTTCTTTTATTTTATAACTTTAATTTTTAATGATAAAAATAATACATTTTTCTAATAAAATGAGTATTCGTGAATTTTAACATTAAAAACCGCAATAAAAAATGATGAATCATATTTATAGTGTTATGTTATGTAACATTTAACTCACGATTTGTAGCTTATGAAACTTTATTTAATCCAAAATATATTTTTCGACTTATAAAAACGTGATTCTAACATAATTCATCAATGTTCGCACCATTAGACTAATCATCTGGACGATCACGAATAGTTTAGAGTCATCATAGGTGAACCTTCATGGTCACAAGAATTTTGATAACGTCTGGATTCAGAAAAAAGTGAAATTTATATTACATATTTCCTAAGCCTTGATGAGTGCATCATAATTTTTGATAACTACGTACTTCACATTGACTTGTATTTTAAGCCATTGTCACAAGGATTGCATTAAAAATATCAATAAAAATTGTGTTTGGTGACTTGCCTATCTTTTTTTATAATGAATCGAAGGAGATGACTGTAACATTCTTATTTTTTTTTTACTATGAGATGTTACGTAATCTGAAACAAATCCTCTAAAAATACTCGAAAATTACGACTAAATTTAAAACTTTAAAACCGTTCGCAGCGGAAGTATCCAAAATACATAAAAATGTAACTTAAGAGCTAACCTATAACACCATTGAATCTGAAAATAACAACTAATTTAAAATTTTCTAAATACATCAATAATGAAATCATCCACAACAACAATTTAAGGTTTAACTTCAATAAACGCATTTCAATCCTTACACACAATCTATAACAAGTACGGGTGCTACTAAAACCTAATAGCAGTCACTATCTCCAACTGCGGAAGACTTCACCAAACTACTTACTCTCGTGCAAATCTAATGCTTATCTCCTCATAGCACTGTTAGAACCAAACCCCAACTGGAACCTGATGCACATGCCGACAAATAAAAGGTTAGACTTAACGCCTAGTGAGCTCAAGAGTTTTCCATATATATATATATATATATATATATATATATATATATATATATATATAAAGCAATAACTTTATGAATGTTATTTAAAATCATGATTTCCAAAATGCAATACATATGATTTGAAAGCAACCAAAAAAATGGAATACATTAAATCTTAAAACAATCTCCTTTCCATCATTCACCTTTTCGTGATTAAAATCATAAAACAAACGCCTCTTTAAATAAAGCCAAAACCTAAAGCGCACGTAAAACATAACTGACATTATAATGATCAAACACTGCAAACGTAGATAACTCCAATTTCCGAAACATCCCAATAGCTCGAATGAGTTTCAATATCCAAAACCTTAAAACATGGATAAATACCCATACTTAAACGTCACCGAAAACATGGATTATAAGACTCCATAGCCAAAACAACACCTATCGGCGACGGGGAAGACCCGATTACATTGTACGTGACGGAACACAAAAGTAGGTCACATAATTATGTAGGAAATCAAAATATGTGGGTTACAAAACAGGGGAATTTATGCACAAGGGAATTACACCTTACTGCCCATGAGACGCTACCCGACCGTATAGGTCCACACCTTACTTATCATGGTGACCCGATGCCTATTACGTGCCAAGTGGTGAACCAATGTCCAAAACGGGGACATAGGAACACCGTGCCTATGGATCTATTGCACTAACTAAACCATTACCTGACTCAAAACGAATGAACTAATGCATTCAAAACATGTAATTCTCAACTAAGATGCAGTAAATGCAAATCATAACCAAACGCTCAACATGAGCTATTAAAAGCGGACAAGTGTCCTCAAAACCTAACAAAATCCAAACCGAGCCATAAGCTCAACAAATCCAAGACCCAACGTTGAAATTCATAAAAAGAAATCAAACATAATCAACCCGTACTTATGTAAGCCCATGCTCCAAAACATATAATTAACTCCAACGTAGTTTAGATTGGGACAAACCGTTTTCCAAATGAGATTATAACATTTATCCTTTCAAAACGTCCCATAACACAAAATCATGCATTTCTCCAAAACACAGGATGAAATACATTTATACTCAAAATCTACTTCCATAAAATAAATCATTAAGATACCAAAATATATGATTTATTTATCAAAATGCCCAAAATCCCAAATGTGGGTATTTTACAAGTTTATAAAGTTAGACACTTCAAATAATTGAAATTCATCAAATAACTCAACAGTTAATAATTTCATGTGAAGCATATAAACACTTCAAAATAAGCATTTTGACATGTACACCGTTTTCACAAATCAACTTGAACTCACCTCGCTTGATTTAGGCTAAATCTAGGTTTTACCCCAACTTGAGCTCCTTTAAAGAACACTTGAATCCACAAGCAACACCTTCCAAAACCTATATTCACAAGTTTCCAACCATGAATATACCCATTCAACCATTAAGAATCGATCCCCAAACACAATACATCAAAATCTCCATTTTGGTCAAAACCCTAATTTTGGCACAAATCTTCCAAAATCTTACAAACCGAAATTGAATGAGTCAAACACTAGAAAATCATCAAAAGAACATTTATATCTTATATTAGGGTTTAGAAATGGAAGGGATACACTTACCACTTAGATTTTGATGAAAACCTAGAAACCCTAAGTTAGAGCTTAAGGTTGAAGATGAAGATGAAGATCCTTGATAGCTAGCTTCCAACATCGCACTTGGTAGAGTATTGATACCTCATAACTTGGAGATTCAAGGATTTAGAACCCCAAAACACCATAGACAGGGAGGATGGGTCTTGGGAGAGTTGGGAAGGAAATGAGAGGTGAATAATGAGAAAAGAAGCTGAAATCCAAAACTTACAGCAGTCTGCCCACCTTGTGCGACATTGAACAGCGACAATGCCCTGGGCATTGTCGCCTAGCACCCCTGGGTTACAGATTTTTGCTGCGACAATGACCTGTGCGACTATGACACTGTCATAGTCGCCGGACATTGTAGTCGTGCCCGAACCAAGCCCGAAATTCGACTTTTTCAACGCCAATACCCCCGATACTCTAAGGGACTTTAAATAATTATTTCCCAACAAGATTCCCGCTGTTTATAAGATCCAAAAATGTCCGGGTGACCTTTACTTACCGAAAATCACGGGTGTTACAATCCTCCCAACCTTAAAATGATTTCGTCCTCGAAATCTAGATTTCCACGAAACGTTGCCCGTATGATAGATTGTCTCTACTCCGCTTGTCAGAGCTATCACCATAATCTCATGCTGGTCCTCATGATAAGTTTCCTCTTGGGCACAACACACTTATATCCGAATGAATAATTATCTTACTAATCCTAGCCTTTAACCATGAGACTGCGGTTGTCTCCCAACCTTGGGTGACACGTACTACCTCATGGGTAGCTGTTATCCCAATTTAATCTAGTTGATTAACAATCACAGAACACAATATAGATCAAGAGATATAAAGATTCAGAATAACATACCAATCCCTTGAATAAACAGTTAAACCTTGTGTGTTCTTGATACCCTTGAATACAGAGAATACGTACGGCTACTATAATCTCTAAACAATAATTATGAGGTATCTTCACCCTAAAACTAAATAATTAAAACTTTAAATACTTAGGCCATATGGGCTTCCTAATGCTTAATGGGCTTGGGCCCAATAGCTAATAAACTATCAATCTATTACAATTTAAACTCTCTAACTTTAACTATCAAACAAATACAGTTTAGACCCTCTAATTTAACTTTAATCTTGAATATAATTAATGATCCAACAATCTCCCCCTTTGGATTCAAGATTTAAAAAATTTGCAATTGTCTTCGGGTTTTCACTTGTCTTCACTTTTCTTTAAAAACTTCAGATATGACATTGATAGCTTCAAAACTTGATATCTTTAAATAGTCTTCAAATTATATTCTTCTTCAAAACTTGATATCTTTAAATAGTCTTCAAATTATATTCTATTCCTTTGATAATTCTCCCTTTTTGTATCTTCTCCCCCTTTTTGATGAGTGGTGAGAATCATCATCATCAAAACTTGGCAAAACAATCTCCCCCTTTTCAAGACAATCTCCCCCATTGTGTATGATCACGTAAGCACAGTCTTCATGTATAGAGCCCTGTGTGAAATAAGAGCAGTCTTCCCAGATGGAAAGAGTGATTATTTCAATCTTTTCAGATAAAAATAGTCAATTGTAACCGTTTAAATCTTTGCAAATTCAAACAGTTTAAGAGTTGTAACCCTGAATCAACAAATGACTCAGTTAGAATGCCTGTCAATAACACAAAGTTACTGAGTAACACAAAGTTACTATATAAGGAGTTGGTTTTGATGTTGGCTCCCCAGGTCTTCCATTCAATCATCGAATAACACATGATTATCTATGAATGTTCTGACAGAAAACAAATTTCTGTGTGCTCGTGCATGTGTATGAAATAATTAAGCATAGATGATTGCTTTTCATTTTAGGCTCAAAATATGTAAACTTGTTGAGACAACAACAAATTATACAAAGACTCAATGTGCATGAGAAAGGGTTCGAAGGTGGGGCAACTTTCCTTCTTTTTCAATATTAGTATCTTCCAACTGAAGAACCAATAGCATATGTGTTGCGTCCCCATAAAATGTGAAAAATTCTCTTTTTGAGAAAAGAATGAGTAGCTGGTGAGGTTGTATGCAAGAGATGGCATGGGCTAGTTGCCTAGTTCAATGATGGTCACCAAAGAATGTGAACCAATCAGATTATGTGGCTGCCCGGCTCAGAAAGAAGTTTGGTGCAAAGTTTGATATTCTTTTTCTCTGTTCTCTCACCCTCTTTCTTTTAATTCTCACTTCTAACCAATCTCTCTTTTCCATTTTACCTCTTCACACACCAACCCTTAATTATTTTGACCCCTCTCCCCTCAATCACTCGGGAAATACTTCCTGGGTAGGAAACACTGGTTATCGTGAATCCATCAAAGTTCTATTAAGTTCACACACTGAATCCCATGTATTGTCCTAAAAGTACATGCTGTTCAACAGGCTTTTTGTACATGTAAGCACAAATACCACTTGTTACATGAAGAATATAATATTCGGAGATGTCAAAACAGAAGATGTTTGACGATGCAATTCTCCCCCTCAACCTAAAAGTGGTTGGCAATAAGCTCATATCAATTTGTCATGAAGAATAATATGTTGGAGAATCAAAAACGAATGTTGTTTATATGAGCAATATATAAACATATTTTCAATGAAAGCACATGAAATGACGTTTGATTCAATCAACAGTGAATACAAAGAACGTGAGTATTACCATAGAAAGATTTAACTTTTGATACATGGTAATAACAAAATCAAATAGAATGTTCTGAACCGTTATGTGTATGAATACTTGACAAAGTATATTGACAAGATAAAACGCAAGTATTTATCTTTAAGAACACACGGTCAGATAAGCATTTAAGTATCCAAAAAATTGTTAAAATCACAGATATTCTCCCCCTTAACTGAATGTATTTTTTTTATTTTAGAATAAACATAAAGTAGAAAAATAAGGCACTGAAGTGCGGGTTCTAATACAATGTGATTAGAAGCCATTCTCCATTGAAGTCCGGGTTCTAAGCTGATTTACTTAGAAACCTTCTTTTTGACAATTAAGTTCGGGTTTTGAACTGTTTTGTTCAAAAGCCATTGTTCTTTCTCCCCCTTAAACATTGGGTGCCTGCAACACAGATTTAGCTTTTGGTACCCACTGGTATTTGGGTCCTAATGGGTTAGTTGCAGTTCTAGTGGGAGATATGAAGTAAGAACCATACCACTTATTCACATAATCTTTTCTTACAAAATCATTTGAGCCACAGTAGGAACAACTAATTTTCTTTTGTGCTAACCTGATCAATTGATGAATTGTGTAAACCAGATCAGGTTTGCCAAAAGTTTTACCTTTTGTAGCATAGTTCCATTTAGCATTTGATGTATGCACAAATGATATTTATTTCTTCTTTTCCTCCGAGGATCTTTTAACTCTCCAGATCCAGTTTCCTCTTTCTTTCTCATCATCCCTTCTCCAGAAGCTTTTCTTTTGAGACTTAGTCTCCTTGAAGTTACTTGAACCATCAACATTTTTGTCATAGAAAAGGTTAGAAGGACGAATCTGATCAGTAGATTTAGAAGTAAGACAATCATCTAAATCATAGAAAGGATTATAGAAAACATTTGAAAAATGTGAACTTGAAGCTGTTTTTAATGAACTATCTGAATCAGCTAGATCATCTCTCGGTGATTGAGCTATTGACTCTGGCGTCTTGTGCTCAGTCAGCTTCACCTTGAATACGATCTCTTCAAGTTCCTTTATCTTTGAAGACAAGCTGTTTCTTTCCTTTTCAATCAGATCAAACTTCTTATGCAACTCAGATTTTGCATTCTTCTCCTTCATGATGTTTGTTGATAATTCTGATAGATTTCTTGTCAGCTTAGCTATCTTGGTCTCAAATATTTTCTTTTCTTCAGAAAAGTCTGTATTTGCTTTCTTCAGCTCAACTTTCTTCTTTTCATCCTTAGCCTTTTCTCTCTCAAGAATGATGACCTTCTCAAAGTCTGAAACTTGTTGAGAAAGTTTAACACATTGAAGCTCTAAAGATTTCTTCTCTTCAAAGGCTTTTCTGGAGAAGTCAGAGAATTTCTTGGCAAATTCTTTTCTCTCTTTCTCAATTTTCAACATCTCATCTTAAGCTAATGTATTGTCTCTGTCTTGGGTTGCCTTTTCTTTCAGCTTATTAATCTCAACCTCAAGACTGAGAACTTTATCTTTTAGTTTATCTCTTTCCGCAAAGACTTGAGAATTTGTCTTTCTTAGTCCTTCACTAGTATCTCTTGTAACACTTGTACTTCTTCTAAGATCCTTAAATTCTCTTTGCATTGCATCCTTTTTAGACCATGTAGAGCTTGATTCAGATCTTTTCAACTTTGCTTGAAGATCCAAGATCTCTTTTTCTTTAGACTCAACTATTCTTGCAAAGTCAATTAAAGAATCAGAATCTTTTGAATTTTCTTTTAAAGCATTGATCTGAATGAGAAGAGATGAGCTCTGAATCTTTAGATTTTCAATCTCAGCTTCAAGAGGTAACATCTCGGATTTGAGCTTTGTAATCTCCCTTTCACAATCATCAACCCTGTCTCTATTTCTTGACAACTGTCTAGCAAAATATTTAGCCTTTTCTTTTACTTCAGAAAGAGGCATGTTGTTAAAATCAAGGCTGAAACCTTCAGACATATTTAGCTGATTCGACATCCTAGTTGTATGGTTAGTAAGCAAACTTTTCTGTACCAAGACAACCAACTAGATGAGATCGTTAGAATCAAACTCAAAAATTTTCAGAAAAATAAAATTCCAAAAATAATTAAATGTAGCCCTGCACAGTATAATTAAATACAGAGTAATACTGAAAATAAGAAAAATTTTGATCACGAATAGAACTTTGTCCCCCTTCGCAGACTTAGCACGGGGGTCTCGCTACACGGTTAGCGGGTGGGGTCAAGGGGCAACGCCCTTGCGGGGGTATGGGGGCAGCGCCCCTAGAGAAAAAAATTACGCAAAAGTGAACAGTGCTCGCGTGAACAGTACTTGCGCAAAGTGAACAGTACTTGCGCAAGTGAGGTTTGCGCATGCAGTGGGGTGCGTAGAGTGAGGTTTGCGCAAGACTTGGGTTGCGCAAAACAAAGGTTTGCGGGTCTAGAGGGATGCGCAAAGTGAGATTCGACTGGAACGATGCTTCGATCGGTATGGTGTTTGACCAGGAACTTGCTTAGACCGGTATTATGTTCGACCGGGAACTTGCTTAGACCGATATTATGTTCGACCGTGAACTTGCTTCGACCGGTATAACGTTCAACCGAGAACTTGCAAAGACCGGGAAGGATTAGACCGATATAGTGTTCGACCGGGATTGTGATAGGACCGATAGTGAGTTCGACCAATAATGAAGAGGTCTCGACCGATAAAAGACTAGACCGATATGGTGAACTCGACCGATATAGTGTGATAGACCGGTATGGATTTGACCGATAAACTGTTATGACCGGGAACCCTTTGACCGATATAAAGAGGTCGACCGGTATGTTCTTAACCAGCCCAGAAGTCGATAAACAAAAGCAATAATCAACCCAGAAATCAATACAGACTCACTATTGGATGCAAAAATCAGACTATTGTACCAATTAGCATGTATTGATCACAACTCAATCAAAGATAAAGATTAATTTCAACTTTTGAACTTCGATTTTAAGAGCACAGAGTCGATATTCATGCAAACCCAGAAAACCCAAAATCACAAATTTAATCACTTTGTTAATTCTCAATGCAATTAATCAATCAGATATTGTTCACTAGCATATATCGCATCTATTCATATCGATTTTAAGCATAAAATCATGTTAATTCACGAAATCATTTTTCACTCGATGAACAGTAAAAAAAATTCGATGAACAGTAACTTCTCATGAATAGTGATCGATGAATAGTGAAATCGCAAAACACAGATTTAATCCTAAAACTTGATTCTTTAGGCTCTGATACCACTTGTTATTCTAGTTTAATCTAGTTGATTAACAATCACAGAACACAATATAGATCAAGAGATATAAAGATTCAGAATAACATACCAATCCCTTGAATAAACAGTTAAACCTTGTGTGTTCTTGATACCCTTGAATACAGAGAATACGTACGGCTACTATAATCTCTAAACAATAATTATGAGGTATCTTCACCCTAAAACTAAATAATTAAAACTTTAAATACTTAGGCCATATGGGCTTCCTAATGTTTAATGGGCTTGGGCCCAATAGCTAATAAACTATCAATCTATTACAATTTAAACCCTCTAACTTTAACTATCAAACAAATATAGTTTATACCCTCTAATTTAGCTTTAATCTTGAATACAATTAATGATCCAACAGTAGTTTGTGATAACAACTTCTCACCGACCAATTCATGTCAACTCAATACGTTCTGAACCCAAAACCGAGGGTCGGCACCAAACTTCAAAGGATTCTCAAAATTCTTAATGATTCGCTATTGATGTTGATGAAGTAGTCCCTCCAAGAGGGTCCCAATACGTTCTCCGATAGTGGTTAATGCATATCCGGCCACCAACCAACTCTGATCTACTCTCGAACCTAAAAACATTCCTCCAATAAAATCTTTACCACTTCAGGAAAGTCTACACACATCAATATTTAATTACCAACATCTAATCTTCCTTTAAATTTCACCACCGAGAGGTTAACATTTCTCATGATCTAACGGGAATACTTCCAAACATCCCAAGATCCAGCGATTTCAAGAAAATGAGTCGATGCCCAAAACCAAAATGGGGATATCGAAAACATGGACGTCTCGTCCAATATTTCATTCCAGAAGTATTTTCGCATTAAGGTTGATGCCTAACAGAGGACTAATATTCCCAATCTTACATCCCTAACAAACGGACTACAATATTTCTTTTGTTCATGAAAGCCCATTAAGACGGTACACCGTCAACATATAACTTGATGTCAAACAAACAAGCAACCCATTAAATTGAACCCAATCAGGCGCAGGTAGTCATACAAAACCTCATCCCGAAGGTTTACCGAAGCATAAAGATCACCCCTTAATTAACTGGAAAAACATGAATCCATTACCTCAATTATTCGTGCATGCACAGAATCAAAACTGAAACCCAACAATCAAGGCTGACCACAAGTCAGATCATCCGACGCGTCAAATCCCAATGACTCCTCTAGTCCTTAATTACAACTCTTTCCAAGGTAGGGTTTTTAAATCTATAGCCCTAATGAGTTCAATGTTTTTCAACTGATATGCCAATTTGAAATTTTATAAAACTCTCAAATACAATGGTTTTATTATAATCAATTGTACGTATAAAATCCACTACCGTTTACTCGGTAGGTGTGTAAGGTGACAACAAACACCACACATATAAAACCATTTCAAAAATCCTTTAGCCCTTACTTACGCTAATAATGACAGTAATAAGGATATACAACAAGTTTTTCAAATGGACTGTAACACCACGGTTACGTAACAAACACTTACCGAACCACCAATAAATTAATTTAGTTTCAAAAACTCATATTATGGGATAACAATATACAACCCAAAATACATACTTTAAGGCTTAATAATTACATAACAAACCATAACATAACCATCGGGGACATATCTACCCGGAAATGTTCTAACTATATACAATCCCAAAAGTTTGATGTATAAATACCTAAACCAAAAGTAAGCTTCACGCTTCAGTCCCTACCGATCAACCGACCTTGTTCTTACCCTTGTCGACTTGCCCTGAAAAGTTAATAACCACTAAAAGATAAGCTATAAAGCTTAGTGAATTCATGTAGAAATATGTGGTTACAATGTAGTATACAAGCGTACATATTAGGAAACGAAGAAGGCTCAAAAACAAATTTATATAACAACAATGAAACAACTTACTTATACCATATGAAATCATATACATAAAACGTACTTTCAACGAGGGAATCACAAAGAAAATATCAATGAATTCAACATTATTTTTAGAGATCATGTAAGTTCAATGCAAATTAACTTTTACACAAACATAAGACTTGACACCAAATCCGTCCTTCATCTCCCGGATTGTGCCAAAGTCCTATACTCACCCCCTGACTCCCACTGGGCAGTGAGTACGGCAGCCTCTCCGATTGTCTCACCGGACTCCATGGAATATCGACAATCGACGCCCAAAACACATCACAAGATCAATACAAGCAATATGACAATTCAAGAGGATATCCAGAATCTAGCATGATTCATAGATGAACAATAAGGCACATAAGCATGTATAACCACAAAGTAACGCATATGTCCACATAAACTCACGGTGTTGTTCATTGAATTCGGTTAACCAAACCGAAAGCCAAACCGAAAGGTCGAATCCTAACTTCTGTTCAATGGTTGGAAAAACACTTCCAAGACCTTCAATTATGCTTAAATTACACCTTCACTAATCTTCACATATACTTCAAGATTTCATCACTTTGACCTTGATTCTTCAAAGATTGGGTGTATTTGAGCTTAAATGTGTGAGGATCGCACCATAACTGTGTGTGGATGCTCTTGAATTGAAAATGATATAAAATGGGCCTAAAATTCGTTTTTTCTAAGTTAAATCCGGGTTGGGTCGGGTTTGGCCCGCATGGGTACCCATTTTGACCACTCAACACTAAAAATGACATAACTTTTCGCTCGGAACTCCGTTTTCGATGAGGTTTTCGCCTACGCGTTCATAACGAGATAATGAACAACTTCCATCAAAAACATTTCAGAAAATATCTATTGTGTGTCCCAATACGCAATCATTCAATCAAGCAATCACATAAACAATATAATAAATCAAACCTGATATTGATATTCAATGGATTCAAATGATTACAAGGTTGAAATCGAAATCCTCTTTTTCTCTCTTCTTGTTCTTCACGGCGCCTCACACCACCACCACTAATTTACTCTCAATAATAATTATGCAATTAAAATCCTTAACCCTAATTACCACTAACCTAAACTAATTTATAATTAGGCTTTATTAGCCTATTGGGCTTGGCTTGCAAGGCTTGGCCCAACATACAAAAACAAACTAATAACTAAAAATAAAAGACAAATAATTAAATTACGGAAACATACTTTGACTAATTATTACAAAAGGACCCTAGACTATTTGTTGAAACGACTTTATCAGCTTTAACTTCAGATTTCCATCTTCAGATAATTATGATCTTGAATCCAATTAATATGTGCATTAACAATCTCCCCCTTTGGATCAAGATCATTCTTTAAGCTCAGAAAATGTAATCTTCCTCTTTGTCTTCAGAATGTAGCAATCTCCCCAATCGATGAGACTACCTTTTGGAAAGAAATTATCTCCAGTTTCAGCTCGGAATACTTCAACAAATCATCTTCAAATTTCTTCAAAGCAGCAAAAATTCATAATATCTTCAGAAATTCTTTCAAAAACTTTTGATCTCCGCATTTCTTGATTGACGATTCTCCCCCTTTTTGATGAAAAGAGCAAAGAGTTCATCAAAACGTGTGTTCAAGAAATTTCTTCCACCATTGATCTTGCAAACAGAACCACTGAGTATCCGTCAATTCATTAAGATGTTCATCCAGATCTTTGCAAATCTAGACAATATAGTAAATGAAATGTAACACCTGAATCAACAAATGAATCAGTTAAAATTGTCTGTCAGTAACACAAAGTCACTATGTGTAACGAGTACACAATATAAAGGAGCTTTTATGATGTTCACTCCCCCAGGGCTTCCATTCAATCATCGAAACACCACAAAGGCAATTTCTATGAACGTTATGACAAAGAAACAAATTATTTGTGTGTTCGTGCAAGTGATAGAATAAAATAAAGCATATGATGTTTGCTTATAAGGCTCAAAAAGTGTAAACCACTGAGACAAGAGTTAGTTAAACACAGACGCAATGTGCATGAATGAGGTGTGAAGGTGGGGCAGACTTCCTTCTGTTCAATTGTCCCCTTTTCTACATTATCTTTTATAAAATGATACCGGACATCTATGTGTTTGGTCTTAGTATGCTGAACAGGGTTAGCGGTAATCGCAATAGCGCTCTTCGAATCATAATAGATCGGGATTGTATTGAAATGAAAGCCATAGTCTCGCAGTTGTGTTCTCATCCACAAGACCTGAGAACAGCAGCTAGCAGCAGCTACATATTCCGCTTCGGTCGTTGATGTGGAGACACATAATTGCTTCTTCGAAGCCCAACTGACGAGTTTATCTCCGAGGAATTGTATATGACCCGAGGTGCTTTTCCTGTCTAACATGCAACCAGCATGATCTGCGTTTGAATAAGATGTTAGTTCAAAGCTTGTATCCTTAGGATACCACAGACCAAGATCTGCAGTCCCCTTCAGATACCTGAAAATCCGCTTTACAGCAGACAAATGGGATTCTTTAGGATTGACCTGATATCTAGCACATAAGCATGTAGAAAACATTATTTCCGGCCTACTTGAAGTGAGATACATTAAGTAACCTATCATCCCTCTATAAGTCCTAACATCAACAGGCTTTCCCGAAAGATCGGTGCCAATCTTAGTACCAGGTGCCATTGGGGTACCAATCGGTTTACAATCTTCCATTTTGAACTTTCGAAGAATATCCAGAATGTATTTAGATTGATTGATAAAGATCCCCGTTGAAAATTGTTTGACTTGCAATCCGAGAAAGAAATTCATCTCTCCCATCATGCTCATTTGAAAACGAGACACCATGAGGTTTGCAAAGTTCCTACAGTACTTAGGATTTGTAGAACCAAAAATAATATCATCCACATATATTTGAATTAGAATGATATCGCCTTTATCCTTTTTAATAAAAAGAGTGGTATCAACCGTACCTTTTGTGAAACCCGATTTAACCAAGAATTGAGATAGAATATCATACCAGGCGCGAGGAGCTTGTTTCAGTCCATAAAGAGCTTTATCCAAGATGTAGACGTGGTTCGGCTTATCTGGATTTACAAACCCTTCTGGCTGTGAGACGTAGACTTCTTCCTTGAGTACTCCATTCAGAAAAGCTGTCTTCACGTCCATTTGATGAACGGTGAAGTTCTTGTGGGCTGCGTAGGCTAAGAACATCCGAATTGCCTCTATACGTGCCACTGGAGCATAAGTCTCATCGTAGTCTATCCCTTCCTCTTGCCTATATCCCTTGGCGACAAGTCGTGCTTTGTTTCGGATAACGGTGCCATCTTCATCTTTCTTGTTTTTGAACACCCATTTCGTACCAATGATGGTTTTACCTTGCGGTTTGGGTACGAGTCTCCAGACTTTCAGTGCTTCAAACCGATTCAGCTCATCTTGCATCGCAGTTACCCAATCTGAATCGGCAAGAGCCTCAGATACGCGAGTAGGCTCGATCTTGCTCAGAAAGGATTCATACATACATAGATTTGATGTTGCAGACCTAGTTTGCACCGGTGTAGAAGGATCTCCAATAATTTGATGTACCGGGTGCTCTTTGGTCCACTTATGTTCATGAGGGAGTGGATTAGATGCATGTTGATCATTGTCCGTATCTAGGAATCCACTAGTATCTCCTTCAGATGGTTCAGAATTAATGGGGGCTTCAGTTGAAGTAGTTGTTGCAGAAGTAGCAGTAGGTACAGCTTGGTCAATCTGATGATCAGTCCCTACAGTACATCCTACGGAGTCAGCTACTTCTGTCTCGGCATTGTTGGTCACAACTTCAACTGTCGGAGTAGGCTTTTGAACTGGAACTTCTTGCTGAATAGGGGAACCAAATTCAGTAGAGATATCGGAAGTGGTCGGATGAGTAGTCATCGAGTCTTCTATCCTGTCAACCACAACAGAGTGAGGCAAGTTAGAACCAAGAAATTCATCATAGAACAGTTCAAATAATAAATCCAAATCAGATAAATTAGAAGTAGACGACGAAGCGCCATCTGATTTGTGCTCTTGAGGTGCAGGTCCTGGACTGGTTGGTTCAGAAGCTAATACTCCGGTAATGACGGGTTCTGAACTGATGTGCTCAGAAGCCATTTCCTCATCGAATGTTACATTGACGCTCTCGATCACTGTCTTCGACTTCTTTAAATAAACACGATATGCAGACGATGTAGAGGAATAACCAACAAAGATGCCTTCATCCGCCTTAGCACTGAACTTGTTCAGATTCTCTCGGTCGTTTAGAACATAACACGTACAACCAAAAACATGAAAATATTTAATGGTTGGTGTTCGGTTGTTGATCAACGCATATGGAGTCTTCTGAAATCGGCGGTGTATCATGGAGCGATTCTGAGTGTGACACGCAGTCGATACAGCTTCAGCCCACAAAAATAAAGGCAATTCAGATTGGCTGAGCATTGTCCGAGCGGCCTCGACAAGTGTACGATTTCGCCTTTCTATGACTCCGTTCTGTTGAGGCGTGCGAGCAGCAGAGTATTGATGTGATATCCCGACCGATTCGAGATATTCTTCAACTATCTTGTTCTTGAACTCTGTGCCGTTGTCAGTCCTGAGAATCTTGACTTGTTTTTGCAGATTGACTTGGGTCGTCTTCAGAAACGTAATGAGAACATCGGGAGTCTCATCTTTAGACCGTAGAAACTTAACCCAAGTGTATCGTGTATAGTCGTCCACGATAACTAGCACATACTTCTTTCCTCCTAAGCTTTGCGTTCGCATAGGACCGCATAGATCCATATGCAACAACTCTAATGGAGAGCTGGTACTCGGTTCAGGCTTTGGTTTGTGTGGGGCTCTCTTCATCTTTCCCTTTTCGCACGCTGCACATAGATGTTCTCTTTCGTACTTCAGTTCTGGAAGACCTTTCACTAGCTTACCACTGACCAGCTTGTTGATGTACCGAAAGTTGAGGTGAGAAAGTCGTCGATGCCATAACCAGCTTTGTTGCATCGAGGCCTTTGATAGTAGGCAGACCTGATTGTCAGCCTGGACCTTTGACAAATTGATGGTGTAGAGGTTTGATTTGCGAGATCCGACCAGGAGTTCTTTTCCTTCTTCAGTGCGAACTGAACATGTCTTGGCCTTGAAATTAACCTCTAAATCTTTGTCGCAGAACTGGCCAATGCTGAATAGGTTATGCCCTAAGCCTTCAACGTAACTCACCTTCTTGATCGTAAGATTTTCATGTACAACATCACCATATCCCAGAATAGGTGAAAACTGATCATTCCCAAAACGAACCGTGCCGCAGTATTTGTCCGTATAATTAGACAACATACTCTTCTGCCCTGTCATATGTTTGGAACACCCGCTATCCAAATACCACATATGACGGGTCTGCACAAAACAAATCAGGAAAGAAGAGGTTTAGGAACCCATTTAAAAATGGGACCTCCACTGTTAGTACGTGATTTTGGCACCCATTTAAATTTGGGTCCACTTTTTCTTTGAAAACCAGAAGCATGATAAGACGTATGATAATGATAAGATGAAACATTATATGAACCATACCAAACATCAGAATATCTACGAGAAGCATAATCACATTCACCATAATTTAAAAACTTTTTAGTACTAGATGGAGCTAACTGAAATAATTGCTTTATAGAATATTTCTTGCGAGAATAAACAAGATTATTTTTAAAAGTAGCAACATTCACACTCAAATCATCTTTACTATAAGTCTTTTTATTCAAAATAAAACTAGAACTAGATTTAGCTTTCTCGTCTATCTTCTGTTTCGGTATCCATGCAGTCTTAACTCCAACCCTTTGCTTTCTCAAATATGAAACATGTGAAACTTTAGAGTTAGAATGATGAGAATTAAGAGAATGCTTCTTCTTTGGTTTACCAGTGGGGATCGGTTTCTGTGAAAGATGAGATATTTGTTTCTTACCTTTTGCTTTCTTTGATTTCACAGAAACTGATTTATCAACTTTCGTTGATGTTTCACCTTTGTCAAAAACACTGGGTAATCCAAAGGAATTAATAACACAAGATGAATGATCAGGAAGTTTAGAAGAAAAATCAAACTGAGAAACACACTTATTTAAAACACCTTCAGAGTTTAAGAAATTAAGCTCATTATCAAGTGAACCAGATCTGTCATCCGAATTTAAAGCGTTGGAGAGTTTAGGAAAATTAGAAATTTTGAACACAGTTGAAAATACAGTTTGTTCTAAGTCCATCAAAATTCTTTCATCTGTAAGAGTATTGTCAAGTTCAGAAATTTTACTTTCCAAAACGAGGGGAGGGACGTAAATCTTACCTTCAATGGGTTTAGCCTCCAACTCTTTAACAGAATAACTTTCAAAATAATCATTTGAAAGAAATTTTGATTTATTAGAACGATAACTGTTATTCAACTTCTCATAGCGAAATGGAAGTTGAACTTTAGTTGTGTTCTTTATTTTATCATATTCCTTGGCTTTATCTTTTTCCGACAGACTAGTCCAAAAGGGTTTGAGTTCTTGATGTTGAGGAGCCAACAACATAAACCCAAAGTCATAAAGTGCAGGCACTTCAGATATACCCTTTTTGAGATGATGTGGGTTCTTGTAACCAAGTCCCCAAGTATCAGGTTTCTCTTTAGGTTTGTTCAAATGAATAGTGTGTTCAGTTTGACCCAAAGAGTGTAATTTTTCTTCCAAAGCATTCACCTTTTCTATTAAAGATTTATTCTCTTTTGAAGTAGAAAAGTACCTTTTAGCAATCTCTCTAGATTTAAACTCACATTGTTTAAACTTTGAATCAGTTTCAGATAACTCTTTATGAATTATAGTCTTTTCTTTAGCGCTGGTGTCTATATTTTTGTGCAAAGTTTCAATTAATACATTTTTCTCAGCAATATCATTACTAAGTTTATGAATAGATTGATTTTTCTCATTTATGACACCTCTTTCACGCTTCAGTTTTGACTCTAATTCTTGGAGTTTAGACATCATGGCATTCATTTGGTTCAATAAATCAAATTCAGTAAAGTTACATACCTCATCAGTATCTCCATCATCCGAATCAGCTTCAGCTTCTGACTGGTTCTTCCCCATCAAGCACAGATGTGCTGTCTCATCCTTCTCTCCTTCTTCAGATTCTTCATCCGAGTGGTCGAGCCAGTATTCATCCTCGGCCATTAATGCTTTTCCAGCCTCTTGTTGCTTGGCTAGAAGCATTTTATTCTTGTAATAGTCTGAGTTTCGGACTTTTGATTTGCGGCAGTCCTTGGCAAAATGACCGAGTCTACCACAGTTGTAGCACTTAATCGGTTCTTCTTTCTTGGTCTCTTCAGCTCCATCCTTCTTCATTTCTTCTGATCTCCTTTCTTCAACTTTCTCTTTATGCTTGTAGTTGTTCGGACCAGACGTGTATCGCTGACTATTGGAGTTTGGCTTTTTATAGAACTTCTTTTGGAAAGCCTTGGTTAACATGAGCATGGTTTCCATCAGTTTTTCACAATCGTCAGTTTCAGACTTTTCCTCACAATCAGCTTCTTCCGAATCAGAATCTATCACCTTCTTCTTCTTTGACTTCTTAACCACAAGAGCAACTGGATCAACAACTGCTTTGTCAGCCTTTTTCATCTCAGCCTTGATCTCTTCTACCTCTTCCTCATTCTGTCTGAGGATCTCATAAACTTCATGAAGAGGAATGTCATGCAGATCCTTCAACTGTCTCATCTGACGGGTGAACCTCTTCCATTCAGGCTGAAGATTGCTGAGAAATTTCACATTCAGCTCCACATGAGATTTGCAGATCTTGTTCTTGCTGAGCTCGTTCAGCAAAGTGACAAATCTGTCATAAGTAGCTTCGAGAGACTCTCCAGCTTTGGCTTTGAACTCTTCATAATTATTCAGGCATGTAGATACTTTGAGCTGATTGCCGACTTTGGATCTGATCATCATCTTCTCCAATTGATCCCACATTTGCATACCGGTAGCGTTATAGCTGTCAATCTTGACATATATTTCATTCGGTATGCCTTGGAGAATAAATGATCTTGCCAGCTTGTCACCCTTGTGTCTCTTCAGCTGATCTTCCGAATATTCACCAATCGGTAATTTGTACTCTGTCTCTTCTTCTTGACCATTTTCTCCAGCTACAGTGAGAACCTTGGTCGGAGGTGTCATGATCCCGTCTTTCAGAGATTTTCTGATTTCATCTCCCAAATCATGTCGATCAATGAAATCCAAAAATCTGTCCTTCCATTGCTCGTACTCCCCCTTGAAGAGTACTGGTGGCTTCACATCTGTTCCAATAGCAAGAGCTTCCCGAGACATCTTTACTTATATGATTAGAAATCAAACTTATCTGATATTAAACAATCAACTGGATGAGATCGTTAGAAGTCAAGATAAAATCACACAATACTGAAAAACTTAGAAAGAAATTCAGAAAAAAACTGATCACGAACAGAACATTGTCCCCCTTCGCAGACTTAGCACGGGGGTCCCGCTACCCGGTTAGCGGGTGGGGTCAAGGGGCAACGCCCTTGCGGGGGTATGGGGGCAGCGCTCCTAGAGAAAAAAATTTGACATTTAGATGCCCTATTACAGTTTGCAAAAATTGACCGGGGAAGTGCTTCGACCGGAGACTTGTAAAGATCGGAGAGAGTTCGACCGGATAGATGTGAAGACCGGTAAGTGAAAGGACCGATAAAATGTTCGACCGGGAACTTGTAAAGTCCGGTCGAAGGATTTGACCGATATAGTGTTCGACCGGGTACTTGTAGAGTCCGGTCGAATGATTTGACCGATAGAATGCAAGACCGATAGTGTTAAGACCGGATGTTGGTAAGACCGGATGGTTGTTCGACCGATACCATGCTTCGACCGATATTATGCATGACCGGAGTGGACAGTGAGTGTCCCGATCGAATGCTATAGACCGATAAAGGTATTCGACCGGAAGTGGACTTAGACCGATAGACCTATATGTTCGACCGGAGTGTTCTTGATACAGAAACGACCCAGAAACTTAAATAATTAGCCCAGAAACAGATCAAAACACAAAATTAAACTCCCAAACTTTGCAAAAACGATCGATTACACGATTAGAACTGATTGCTACCAATTAATTTCAGTAAAAACCACTTTATGAAAAATTCGATTGAGCACACAGTGCCGTCTCCAAACCGAACCCAGAAAACCAAATTCAACAAATTGATAATCAGAAACAATGCAATTATCAAATCAAACAATACCCAATCACTTTAATATGCAAAACAAATACAATCAAACTAATATCCACTTGAATGAACAATCACACAATAAAAAACATGAAACTTTGACAGAAAATTAGAACCGAACAAAAACTTATTCAATCCAATCTGTACTGTGCACTGATACCAATTGTGTGTCCCAATACGCAATCATTCAATCAAGCAATCACATAAACAATATAATAAATCAAACCTGATATTGATATTCAATGGATTCAAATGATTACAAGGTTGAAATCGAAATCCTCTTTTTCTCTCTTCTTGTTCTTCACGGCGCCTCACACCACCACCACTAATTTACTCTCAATAATAATTATGCAATTAAAATCCTTAACCCTAATTACCACTAACCTAAACTAATTTATAATTAGGCTTTATTAGCCTATTGGGCTTGGCTTGCAAGGCTTGGCCCAACATACAAAAACAAACTAATAACTAAAAATAAAAGACAAATAATTAAATTACGGAAACATACTTTGACTAATTATTACAAAAGGACCCTAGACTATTTGTTGAAACGACTTTATCAGCTTTAACTTCAGATTTCCATCTTCAGATAATTATGATCTTGAATCCAATAAATATGTGCATTAACATCTACCAATAAAAGCAGTTTTACATATTTGTGAACGTTATTCTTTCCTTTGAAATTTTGTTATTTTTGATTTTTAGCTCGGAATCTCGTAAAAGTTTCCCGACACTTCCAACAACTCCTAATAGGTCCAAAACTTAGTTCCAAAGCTTAACATCTCATCAAAAACCTCTCGTTTGAGTTTTGTGCACGTAGTTTCCCAAAATAGCAACGTATTTTGTAAAACTTGCATAAAATACAATCTACGCGACCTTTTCGACTTCCGTCACTTATAGCACTTCATATTTACTTATTCAAAGGTGTTTCAACCTTTACATCACCATTTAAATCCTCCGTTCAAGTTTTGGGTTGATTTTTCCCATTTTAGCACTCTAGTGACCTACCCGATTTCCATTTGAGTAATGCACTTTGTATTTTGAACCCTCACATCATCTAATTATGTCTTTTGTGAGGTGTTAACACCAATATTACCTCCTATATATCATTCCATATATGGGCTCTACTTATAGCTCACTAGTGAAACATATTTAGGAGGGTGGATGTTACAAATACCTCCTCCTTTTGAAGATTCCGTCCTCGGAATCATCGCTGCTCGAACAGGGTTGGGTACTTCGCCATCATTTCTGCTTTATTCTCCCAAGTCCAATTTGGTCCACGGTGATGCTTCCACTTAACCAACACCAGTTCCACAATCTTGTTGCGCAGATTCACCGTTCGTTCATTTAAGATAGCCTCGGGTTCTTCAACATATCTTAGTTTCTCGTCTATTTTAACTTCCGTTAATGGCACCACCTCATCGTGTTTACCGAGACATTTCCTTAGATAACCAACATGAAAAACATCATGGATACCCGTGAGTTCTTCTGGCAACTCAAGCCGATACGCTTGCTTTCCAATACGCTCCAATATCTTGAACGGTCCGATGAAACGAGGACTGAGTTTACCGTGCTTTTTAAATCGTAAAACACCTTTACATGGGGAGACTTTTAGCATGACGAGGTCTCCGACTGAGAACTCGATGGGTCTTCGGCGGTAATCTGCATAAGATTTCTGTCGATCCTGAGCAACTTTCATTCTTTCTCGTATAACTTGAATCTTGTCGTGGGTGATTTGGACTAATTCTGGACCAGCTAGAATCTTCTCTCCCGTTTCCCGCCAACAAAGAGGCGTACGACACTTACGTCCGTACAGAGCCTCGAAAGGAGCCATTCCGATCGTCGAGTGATAACTGTTATTGTATGAGAATTCAACTAAGGGCAAGTGAGTGTCCCAGCTTCCGCCAAACTCAAGTACACAAGCTCGTAACATATCTTCGAGTGTTTGGATCGTACGCTCTGATTGTCCATCGGTCTGTGGATGATACGCGGTACTCAATGCAACTCGCGTTCCCAATTCACGCTGTAGACCGGACCAAAAGTTAGAAGTGAAACGTGAATCACGATCTGAGATTACCTTCAAGGGTACGCCATGTCGAGCAATAATCTCGTCAATATAAAGTTGTGCCCATCGATCCATTGTATATGACTCCTGAACAGGAAGGAAATGTGCGCTCTTCGTCAATCGGTCCACGATAACCCAAATGCTATCGTGCTGTCGAGAAGTCTTTGGTAGTTTTGTTACCAAATCCATTGTCAGTTCTTCCCATTTCCATACAGGTATATCGAGTGGCTGTAGACTTCCGTATGGCTTCTGATGTTCGGCTTTTACCTGCAAACATGTGATGCACTTTTCAACGTAACGACAGATATCAACTTTCATTCCCGGCCACCAATAATCTATACGCAAGTCATGGTACATCTTCGTACTTCCTGGATGAACGGATAATCTTGACTTATGTGCCTCCGCCAAGATAGTCTCCCGTAAGCCTCCGAGTCTCGGTACCCAGATTCGGGTCTTGAAGACTTTAAGTCTGCGGTTATCGTCAGTTAAAGAATCTAAATAACCCACCATACGTTCAGACTTGACATGTTCCGGCTTCAAAGCCTCAGTCTGCCATCTTTGTAAGTCATTGATAAGAGTAGACTCCACTGAGATATGAGTGATAGCGTAACACGTAGATCCGATATGCGCCTTCCTACTTAACGCATCCGCCACTACGTTAGCTTTACCCGGATGGTAGAGTATCTCACAGTCATAATCTTTAATCAATTCCATGGCCCGTTGCTGACGCATATTCAAGGTTTGTTGGTCAAAAAGATATTTCAAGCTCTTGTGATCAGTATACAATTGGCATTTCGTGCCGTACAGATAATGACGGCAGAGTTTCAAAGCAAAGACAACCGCTGCTAGCTCAAGATCATGGGTTGGGTAGTTTTTCTCATATTCTTTTAGATGTCGCGAAGCATATGCGATTACCTTGCCCCGTTGCATCAATACACAACCCAATCCTAGCTTTGACGCGTCACTGTATACTATGAAATCATCGCTTCCTTCAGGTAAGGAAAGTACTGGTGCGTGCATCAAACAGTCCTTCAAAGTTTGGAATGCGTTTTCCTGGTCCTCGTTCCAGACAAATTTCACATCCTTGCGGGTGAGAGAAGTGAGGGGTACGGCGATTTTCGAGAAATCCCGTATAAATCGTCGATAGTAACCCGCCAAGACGAGAAAACTACGTACTTCGGAGGCATTCTTAGGTTGTTCCCATTTCTGTATTGCCTCAATCTTAGATGGATCCACGGAAACACCATCACAGGATATCGTATGCCCCAAGAATTGTACTTGACGGAGCCAGAATTCACATTTCGAGAACTTGGCATATAATCGTTCCTTTCTCAGCAACTCCAACATTTCTCTAAGGTGCACGTCATGATCTGCCTCGGTCTTAGAATATACCAAGATATCGTCAATAAAGACAATAACAGACTTATCAAGCATCGGACGACATACTCGATTCATTAAATCCATGAATGCTGCAGGTGCATTCGTAAGTCCAAACGGCATGACAAGGAATTCATAATGTCCATACCGTGTGCGGAAAGCTGTCTTAGGCACATCCTCCTCACGTACCTTAAGTTGATGATATCCTGATCTTAAATCAATCTTGGAAAAATAACTTGCACCATGTAATTGATCAAATAGATCATCAATTCGTGGAAGAGGGTATTTATTCTTGATGGTTACCTTATTCAGATCCCGGTAATCAATACACATTCGAAAGGAACCATCTTTCTTCTTTACAAACAATACCGGAGCACCCCAGGGTGAAGTGCTTGGTCGAATAAATCCCTTGTCCAATAACTCTTGTAATTGGCTCATCATTTCTTTCATTTCCGCCGGTGCGAGACGATAGGGTGTCTTAGCGATAGGAGCGGCACCGGGTACTAAATCGATTCGAAACTCTACTTGTCTGTCCGGTGGCAACCCTGGCAAGTCATCGGGAAATAAATCTGAAAACTCACATACGATTGGCACATCCTTCACCGTCTTCTTCCCCTCTTTGGGTGAATCTAAAACATAGGCCAGAAAAGAGGAATATCCTTTCGTTAGATATCGTCGGGCCTTGAGCATAGAGATTACCTTTACATCTCCTACACGTCGTTCACCGTATACATATAGGTAATCTCCGTCGTCCTTCGGTATTCGAATCATTCGGTGAGAGCATATGATGTCGACCCGGTTTCTAGCTAACCAATCTATCCCAATAACAATATCAAAGCCATGAATATCCATCGGGATCAGATCTATTGAGAACTCATAGTCGTCAAGAATTAACACACAGTCTCTATATATTTTATAGGCAACTAGAACACCCCCGTTAGCCGTATCGACAGTGAATGGTTTATCAAGCATATAAGGCACAGAATCCAGAAATCGAGTATAATAATGTGATACGAAGGAGTTAGTTGCTCCAGAATCAAATAAAATACGCGCAGGTCGAGAATTCACAAAGAAAATACCAATAACAACGTCCGGTTCATTATGAGCTTCCTCTGCGGTAATCTGGAAAGCTCGAGCTCGTGCTTTGGGTACCTCCTCCTTTTGAACGGAAGACCCAGTTGTCGTTGGTCGCTGAACTGATGATTTACTTTCTTCTCGTTTGACTCGAGGGAAATTTCTTTGTTGGTGCCCCAATACTCCACACGAATAACATGCGTCTTGCCGTCGTGGACAACCAGTACGAATATGGCCCACATCGCCACAACAAAAGCATCTAAGAGTTGTCGGTTCAGCGTTACATCGTCCCGAATGAAGCTTACCACACTTCTGACAATTTTGTGGCGCGTTCGGCTGGTATAAAGTTATGTTAAGTTCAACAGTTCATATTATTTAACTATAATATTTAAGATTTATACCTGGAGTGTATAAGTCTGTGAAGGAGCACGGGAAGTGGTTTGAGTCTGTGCTCGTCTCGGGGTGAAGAATCGAGGCGATTTGTGGGTCGGTAACGAGAACGTTCTTTCATTTCTTTGTCGTTTCAACTGGAAATTTGGTTCATCAAGTATTGTTAAATCATGTTCACGGCGACGAGCGTACTCCACAGCTTTATTGAAACTTGGAATGTCGCGGTTAGCAACAAACTCCCGGATTTCTCGTCTCAAACCATCGACAAAATGCTCTATTCGTTCATGTTCGGAAGATAAAAATCGTAAGGCAAAACGTGCCTTTTGGTTAAATTGAGTCTCCTACTCAATTACAGACATGTTCCCTTGCTTGAGTTCCAAGAATTCTTTCTCAAGCCTCCGTTGCAAATCGATCGGGCATAATTGCTCAAAGAAATGAGTCTTGAAAGACTCCCAAGTCAAGCTTTCACGTTCCCTTTCAGTAAGGGATTCAAAAGTTGCATCCCACCATGTGAGTGCACGCTCTGTCAACATTGCACTGGCATAATTCACTTTATCTTCATTCAACACTCGGGAAATTCGAAACACCTTTTCGGTGTTTTGGATCCATTGAACTGCGGTTACCGGATCAGACAGTCCGGTAAAATCTGTAGCGCCACTACTACGAAAGCTTTTAAACGAGACCCGTTCAGATTTGGGTTTTGAGGGATCACCCATCTCTTTCTCTTTACTCTTTCCTGTGTCATGCTTATATTGTTCAAAAGTTTGTTGAACAAAAGTCGTGAGTCGTTTCATTAATCGTTCACCACGAGGAGACAAGGGCGTATCATCCTCATTCACGTTAAGGTCGGGATCATTTTCTCTAACCTCGGGGTTTGGTGGAGTGTGGCTAGCAGCATCACCATCAGACATCGTCCTATAAAGATGTACACATATGAAGAGTATCAAAACATATAGAGCATTAAGCAACATCCTATTTATGGTCCCTTACCCAACTTGGGTCTCTCCTAATGGTCCATATCCCGTATCAATCATCGCTTAGTTACTATATAACATCAACGCCTAGTTTAAGTCTAGTTACTGTTATAGATACCTAGATCACTTAAACTACTGCTCTGATACCATATTTGTAACACCACGGTTACGTAACAAACACTTACCGAACCACCGATAAATTAATTTAGTTTCAAAAACCTCATATTACGGGATAACAATATACAACCCAAAATACATACTTTAAGGCTTAATAATTACATAACAAACCATAACATAACCATCGGGGACATATCTACCCGGAAATGTTCTAACTATATACAATCCCAAAAGTTTGATGTATAAATACCTAAACCAAAAGTAAGCTTCACGCTTCAGTCCCTACCGATCAACCGACCTTGTTCTTACCCTTGTCGACTTGCCCTGAAAAGTTAATAACCACTAAAAGATAAGCTATAAAGCTTAGTGAATTCATGTAGAAATATGTGGTTACAATGTAGTATACAAGCGTACATATTAGGAAACGAAGAAGGCTCAAAAACAAATTTATATAACAACAATGAAACAACTTACTTATACCATATGAAATCATATACATAAAACGCACTTTCAACGAGGGAATCACAAAGAAAATATCAATGAATTCAACATTATTTTTAGAGATCATGTAAGTTCAATGCCAAATAACTTTTACACAAACATAAGACTTGACACCAAATCCGTCCTTCATCTCCCGGATTGTGCCAAAGTCCTATACTCACCCCCTGACTCCCACTGGGCAGTGAGTACGGCAGCCCCTCCGATTGTCTCACCGGACTCCATGGAATATCGACAATCGGCGCCCAAAACACATCACAAGATCAATACGAGGAATATGACAATTCAAGAGGATATCCAGAATCTAGCATGATTCATAGATGAACAATAAGGCACATAAGCATGTATAACCACAAAGTAACGCATATGTCCACATAAACTCACGATGTTGTTCATTGAATTCGGTTAACCAAAACGAAAGCCAAACCGAAAGGTCGAATCCCAACTTCTGTTCAATGGTTGGAAAAACACTTCCAAGACCTTCAATTATGCTTAAATTACACCTTCACTAATCTTCACATATACTTCAAGATTTCATCACTTTGACCTTGATTCTTCAAAGATTGGGTGTATTTGAGCTTAAATGTGTGAGGATCGCACCATAACTGTGTGTGGATGCTCTTGAACTGAAAATGATATAAACTGGGCCTAAAATTCGTTTTTTCTAAGTTAAATCCGGGTTGGGTCGGGTTTGACCCGCATGGGTACCCATTTTGACCACTCAACACTAAAAATGACATAACTTTTCGCTCGGAACTCCGTTTTCGATGAGGTTTTCGCCTACGCGTTCATAACGAGATAATGAACAACTTCCATCAAAAATATTTCAGAAAATATCTACCAATAAAAGCAGTTTTACATATTTGTGAACGTTATTCTTTCCTTTGAAATTTTGTTATTTTTGATTTTTAGCTCGGAATCTCGTAAAAGTTTCCCGACACTTCCAACAACTCCTAATAGGTCCAAAACTTAGTTCCAAAGCTTAACATCTCATCAAAACCCTCTCGTTTGAGTTTTGTGCACGTAGTTTCCCAAAATAGCAACGTATTTTGTAAAACTTGCATAAAATACAATCTATGCGACCTTTTCGACTTCCGTCACTTATAGCACTTCATATTTACTTATTCAAAGGTGTTTCAACCTTTACATCACCATTTAAATCCTCCGTTCAAGTTTTGGGTTGATTTTTCCCATTTTAGCACTCTAGTGACCTACCCGATTTCCATTTGAGTAATGCACTTTGTATTTTGAACCCTCACATCATCTAATTATGTCTTTTGTGAGGTGTTAACACCAATATTACCTCCTATATCTCATTCCAAATATGGGCTCTACTTATAGCTCACTAGTGAAACATATTTAGGAGGGTGGATGTTAATGGACCACTATGGTCCTAGCTCACATCAATATACTCCATAAATGGGGAAATTATTTTGCGTACCAAAACAGTTTATAGCGAGGCGATTGAACAAAACTCCCAAGAGACAAGTTACGTAATCGAGTTCCCAACATTTCTCATTCGACCATATAAATATATGGAATAAATTTCCCAACAAGACCCGCATGCTGAGTTCGCTTCTCAAAACTTAGCAACACAAGATATGCATGCGATTGGTCAACATACAATAAATTTAAATCAATTTTCAAACTTTAGGTCGTACAATGAAATGATCTTGTCCAAAAATAGTGGCTACAATGACATGTATTTCGATAACTCACTTAACGCATTGCGGAATTTATAACGGTAAAATCAACAACTGAAACACGCTCAAAGCAAAAGTTCAATACGAAACGACATAAATCTTCCATATGCTTACTCACACCAACAATTTAAAACAACTCAAATACTATATAGCATACAACGAATAACACTTGTATAAAACCCAAAAGAGAAATCACATAATATTGAAACTTCCCAAAATAACATATGGGATAACATCCATTAACAAAACTCTCAAAACGTCTCTTACGGTTGCGAAAATACCGGTGCAAAACTCGCATGAGACAAAATATTAAACGAAAATTCATTAGTTAACGCACACAATAATGCAAGTATATACGTTCCAAAATTTATCTACGCGACGCAAAATGTCATAAGATAAGACACCATAAAACCCAACTGAATTTTCGTAAAACTCATTAACGCTAAAATCAAGCGGTGTTAAAATTTCCATTTCCCAAAAAAAAAACGTATGACGACAATAAGTCTAAAAATGTCAAAATTCTAAAACCACTACGTAAGATAAAGTGACCCATTTTCAACAAAACTCTCATGAGGCACTACGCCCCATAAGCTCGTAAATTTACACGCAATAAAATTAAAACTCACGCAATTCCAAATACACTCGTGAGTAGCAAAGCGTCATAAAATAATGTTTCATAAGTTCAACATGACTCGTACAGACTAAAATTCCCAAGAAAATTTCGACTCAAGACATGGGAACAACTCTTCCTTTAAAACCTTAACATACGTGTAGGAATGGCAACGGGCCGGGTTCGGGCCGGGGATTGGTATCCCCGTCCCCGAAACCGATAAGCAAAATGGTCCCCGAAACCGTCCCGATCCCCGTCGGGGATCTTATCGGGGATCCCTATCGGGTCCCCGCGGTTTCCCCGATCCCCATTGGGGAACCCGTTAAGGCTAAAAAATCACCGTTACCCGTTGGTAATACCCGAACCTGTAACATCCCGCCTACCTCGACAACAATATTGTCCGCTTTGCCCCTGGATTTAACCAACGTGTAGCGCACGAATTTGTTTCTGGCGACCTGGTGAGAAACTTCCCAGGGGGTCACCCATCCTGGGACTACTCCCACCCAAGCACGCTTAACCTCAGAGTTCCCAGAACCTGACGTGCTTGTGGCCCCAAAACGCGTTGTTGTTAGGAAGGCCAAGATATTACTTATAACAACTAGCATCACTTCTGTCCACGACCAATATGGGATATGCCTAAGGTGTTACAAACACCCCCCCTTGGGACTCATCGTCCTCGATGAGGTTTGCCCCATATCCCGAACGGCACAGGAGTGGCTCTGATACCATCTGTAACATCCCGCCTACCTCGACAACAATATTGTCCGCTTTGCCCCTGGATTTAACCAACGTGTAGCGCACGGATTTGTTTTCGGCGACCTGGTGAGAAACTTCCCAAGGGGTCACCCATCCTGGGACTATTCCTACCCAAGCACACTTAACCTCAGAGTTCCCAGAACCTGACGTGCTTGTGGCCCCAAAACGCGTTGTTGTTAGGAAGGCCAAGATATTACTTATAACACCCAACATCACTTCTATCCACGGCCGATATGGGATATGCCTAAGGTGTTACAGAACCCGAACCTGAAACCGAAAGATTCATATTTCTTAAACTGACTTTAGGTACTGCTGTTGCATTGTAATTTATGGAGCAGATATGTGTCTTTGGACATTTGGTTTATTGCTAATTATTTCTTCCTTTTCTTTTCCAAATGAACACATAATTGGTTCTGAGTTTCTTTTCCAAATGAACATATAAATTATTGGATGCAGGGGATTAATTTAGTGAACAAACTCAAGTGTCCCAAACTGATTATAATTTTTAGTGGGCATAGTTCTAACCATCATCAATGTTCTTTGTA
Source organism: Arctium lappa (assembly GCA_023525745.1). Taxonomy (NCBI): domain Eukaryota; kingdom Viridiplantae; phylum Streptophyta; class Magnoliopsida; order Asterales; family Asteraceae; genus Arctium; species Arctium lappa. Next base: position 8,687,026 of record CM042056.1, on the reverse strand, counting down.
AACTAAGTACCAAATCATTCAAAACTAAATTCTAATCATCATCAATGTTCTTTGTAAATTACCTCAAATCTTTTAAAACTAAGTACCAAATTACCTCAAAAACAAGTTGATATACTTTGTAATTACCTCAAATCTTTCAAATCTCACAAAGTTACAAAATCTCACGAAATTACAAAATCTCAGATTTCAAATCTCACAAAGTTACAAATGAAGAATTGGTATATAAGAAAGGGAAAAGAAAGGGAAACATACCTTAGTGTGGCAGCACCGGCGAGGCGAGGTAGCACCGGCGACCGACGAGGCAAAGCAGTAGCAACACCGACGACTAGTGAGGACCGAGAAATAAAACACGAACGGCGACTAGTGAGGACCGAGAAACAACACGACCGGCGACTAGTGAGGATCGACTATCGAGAAGTGAGATTTGAAATTGAAAACTGAGAAGTCGCCAAGTTGGCCGCTGAACTCTGAAGTGAGGCTGTGACTGTGAGAGATACTGAGATTTGAAGTGAGGTTGTGAGGGTAATCCAAATCATCTGTTAGGGATTTGGTTGGGTTGATGGATGTGGGCTTTAGTTGGTATATATATATACTCCCTCCGTCCCAAAATAAGTGTCCACAATTGACTTGGCACACAGTTTTAGACATGCATAATTATTACCCCTTTTTGGTATCAAATGACATCTTTACCCTTATTTAATGTTTCTTTTTCTTCACAACTCTTATGTATTTGTGCATTAATTAAGGGTAAATGTGAGAATTTAGCTATCTACTTTTTGAAAGTGGACACTTATTTTGGGACAAACATAAATAGAAATGTAGACACTTATTTTGGGACGGAGGGAGTATATATCTATATTCTTTTAGCCCAATGTTTGAAATAATATATATATATATATATATATATATATATATATATATATATATATATATTATACTATCGGGCCGGGCCGGGCCGGTGAGCACCATCCTCATCCCCATCCCCGTTAAAATCCCCAATCCCCGCCCCGTCCCCGATAAGCCATCCCCGAACCCGACCCGAAAAGTTCGGTTTTCGGTTTTCCCCGTCGGGTTCGGGCTTTTTTGCCATCCCTACATACGTGGAGGAGATCCAATGTCAAAGTCAAAAATTCCACATTTACTTGACCAATAACCCAAATAACACTAAAACACGAATATTACAATATCCAAAAAATGGCATTAGACACGAAACAGGGATAAAGAGATTTTTAATAAAAATTGCAACAACGTGCAACAAAACAATTTCATGCCTGTTTAAGCTCACGGTTTAAAATCTGATGAGTGATAAATGTTTTACCAAGGCTTCATAGTATAACTCACTTTATGCTTAAAAAACATGAGAAACAATTGATGCAAACTTATTTTAGAAATAAATTTCGTGCATGCATTTGGTCGACACTCAACATCTTAGGACTACGCTTCTCAACTTCCCGACCTACTATTGTCATCCGAATGATCAAACATCTTAAGGAAATCTTTGAAGGTTTCATCGGTTCGCCTTGTAATTTCTCTTCGAATAATGTCGATCCCAAAAGTCTATGGTTCTAATTAAATCAATCATTCCGACTCGAAACGGTACACTTATTGCATTCACCTTGCTTACTGTCACTCCAAGTGACGAATGCTAAAATTATCAACTCCTTCTAACGGTTACTCATTGAGAAACCTCTCCGCTACCCCAACAGTCATCACACCAAGGCAGTTCAAGCATACACATGTAACATGTAGGTCCACCATAACACTGGCCAAGTGCAATTATGAACGTACTGTACAAGGTCATCCTTGCAATTCTCGATGTGATTCCCGTTCCTAGAAGCTCCTTTGACCTTAAAACATCCAATCTTAAAGTGCCTAATGGTGAAATTTCTCTCTCATTTACTTAAAAGAACGCTAGTTTGAGTCTAGGCATACAAAATCACTACCTAATTCTCTCAAACTTAGGCTCTGATACCAACTTGTAACACCCTTGAATCTGGAAATAGCAACTAATTTAAAATTTTCTAAATACATCAATAATGAAATCATCCACAACAACAATTTAAGGTTTAACTTCAATAAACGCATTTCAATCCTTACACACGATCTATAATAAGTACAGGTGCTACTAAAACCCAATAGCAGTCACTATCTCCAACTGCGGAAGACTTCACCAAACTACTTACTCTCGTGCAAATCTAATGCTCATCTCCTCGTAGCACTGCTAGAACCAAGTTTATCTATTGAAACCCAACCATTGTCACAAGGATTGCATTAAAAATATCAATAAAAATTGTGTTTGGTGACTTGCCTATCTTTTTTTATAATGATTCGAAGGAGATGACTGTAACACCCTCATTTTTTTTACTATGAGATGTTACGTAATCTGAAACAAATCCTCTAAAAATACTCGAAAATTACGACTAAATTTAAAACTTTAAAACCGTTCGCAGCGGAAGTATCCAAAATATACAAACATGTAACTTAAGAGCTAACCTATAACACCATTGAATATGAAAATAACAACTAATTTAAAATTTTCTAAATACATCAATAATGAAATCATCCACAACAACAATTTAAGTTTTAACTTCAATAAACGCATTTCAATCCTTACACACGATCTATAATAAGTACGGGTGCTACTAAAACCTAATAACAGTCAATATCTCCAACTGCGGAAGACTTCACCAAACTACTTACTCTCGTGCAAATCTAATGCTTATCTCCTAGTAGCACTGTTAGAACCAAACCCCAACTGGAACCTGATGCACATGCCGACAAATAAAAGGTTAGACTTAACGCCTAGTGAGCTCAAGAGTTTTCCATATATATATATATATATATATATAAAGCAATAACTTTATAAATGTTATTTAAAATCATGATTTCCAAAATGCTATACATATGATTTGAAAGCAACCAAAAAAATGGAATACATTAAATCTTAAAACAATCTCCTTTCCATCATTCACATTTTCGTGATTAAAATCATAAAACAAATGTCACTTTAAATAAAGCCAAAACCCAAAGCGCACGTAAAACATAACTGACATTATAATGATCAAACACTGCAAACGTAGATAACTCCAACTTCCAAAACATCCCAATAGCTCGAATGAGTTTCAATATCCAAAACCTTAAAATATGGATAAATACCCATACTCAAACGTCACCGAAAACATGCATTATAAGACTCCATAACCAAAACAACACCTATCGGCGACGGGGAAGACCCGATTACATTGTACGTGACGGAACACAAAAGTAGGTCACATAATTATGTAGGAAATCAAAACATGTGGGTTACACAAATAAAAACCCACCGAGCTCAACTCCTCTGAGTCTATCACTCGAAAACATCAAGTCGACTCCTCTTAGTCTATTCCTGAAAGTTCCAAAACAGAGGAACTTATGCACAAGGGAATTACACCTTACTGCCCATGAGACGCTGCCCGACCATATAGGTCCACACCTTACTTATCATGGTGGACCGATGCCTATTCCGTGCCAAGTGGTGAACCAATGTCCAAAACGGGGACATAGAAACACCGTGCCTATGGATCCATTGCACTAACTAAACCATTACCTGACTCAAAACAAATGAACTAATGCATTCAAAACATGTAATTCTCAACTAAGATGCAGTAAATGCAAATCATAACCAAAAGCTCAACATTGAGCTATTAAAAGCGGACAAGTGTCCTCAAAACCCAACAAAATCCAAACCGAGCCATAAGCTCAACAAATCCAAGACCCAACGTTGAAATTCATAAAAAGAAATCAAACATAATCAACCCATACTTATGTAAACCCATGCTCCAAAACATATAATTAACTCCAACGTAGTTTAGATTGGGACAAATCGTTTTCCAAATGAGATTATAACATTATCCTTTCAAAACGTCCCATAACACAAAATCATGCATTTCTCCAAAACACAGGATGAAATACATTTATACTCAAAATCTACTTCCATAAAATAAATCATTAAGATACCAAAATATATGATTTATTTATCAAAATGCCCAAAATCCCAAATGTGGGTATTTTACAAGTTTATAAAGTTAGACACTTCAAATAATTGAAATTCATCAAATAACTCAACAGTTAATAATTTCATGTGAAGCATATAAACACTTCAAAATAAGCATTTTGACATGTACACCGTTTTCATAAATCAACTTGAACACACCTCGCTAGTTTAGGCTAAATCTAGGTTTTACCCCAACTTGAGCTCTTTTGAAGAACACTTGAATCCACAAGCAACACCTTCCAAAACCTATATTCACAAGTTTCCAACCATGAATATACCCATTCAACCATTAAGAATCGACCCCCAAACACAATACATCAATATCTCCATTTTGGTCAAAACTCTAATTTTGGCACAAATCTTCCAAAATCTTACAAACCGAAATTGAAGGAGTCAAACACTAGAAAATCATCAAGAGAACATTTATATCTTATATTAGGGTTTAGAAATGGAAGGGATACACTTACCACTTTGGTTTTGATGAAAACCTAGAAAACCCTAAGTTAGAGCTTGAGGTTGAAGATGAAGATGAAGATCCTTGATAGCTAGAGTATTGATATCTCATAACTTGGAGATTCAAGGATTTAGAACCCCAAAACACCATAGATGGGGAGGAGGGGTCTTGGAGAGTTTTGGGATAGTTGGGAAGGAAATGAGAGGTGAATAATGAGAAAAAAAGCTGAAATCCGAAATTTACAGCAGTCTGCCCACCTTGTGCGACATTGACCAACGACAATGCCAGGGCATTGTCGCCTGGCAATGTCGCCTGACACCTCTGGGTTACAGATTTTTGTTGCGACAATGACCTGTGCGACTGTGACATTGTCATAGTCGCCGGGCATTGTAGTCGTGCCTGAACCAAGCCCGAAACTCGACTTTTTCAACGCTAATACCCCCGATACTCTAAGGGACTTTAAATAATGAGTTCCCAACAAGAGTCCCGCTGTTTATAAGATCCAAAAATGTTCGGGTGACCTTTACTTACCGAAAATCACGGGTGTTACATAACCCGTCCCATACCATGTTAAGTTACAACCAATCCATACATAAAAGTCTAAACAAAAGACTGAATCATAAATAATGATAGTAGGCAAGTTTCTAAGCGTGTCTTTTGCCCTTATCCAACCTCGAACCTCGAACTACCTGTCCCTGAGATGCATACTATAGTCAACTTATAAAGCTCAGTGAGTTCATGGTTTGCGTGAGTGAAATCATATCTCGTCACATATATCATACATGCAAACTTCGTATAAAAACAATATTCATTTTCTAAAACATGCAACACCAAAAGAAACGAGACCTCATAATTGTCTCCTCGAGTAAGGACTGATAAGTTTCAAGCATTCCCTGGGTGTGTACGACTCACCTATAGCCAATAACCCATTACGGGGTCGTGCTGCCATGTCACAGGCATTCCCTTGTGTGTACGGCTCACACAAAGCCAGTAACCCATTTCAGGGTCGTGCCTCTCCTTAAGTGTGACAAACCAAACCGACATCTCATACTCTAAACCATGCACCATTTATACAATATAAACCAACTGAAAATCCAAGCATGCTAAATACGTTTAAAAAACCCGGAAAACAATTAGCATGCATTGTTAAGTATGATTTTATAGTAATTATTGTATTTATAGGATTGGTCTAATACTGTGTTTAGATGCTTTTATTTGTTGTATTAGCCAAGGGTATTTAAGTCCCTTGTGGCTTTGTTGGTTGTAAGGAACTCACGCATTACTGAATAATATTCAACCTTTGCACTTTCATTGTTTCTCTCTCTACTTTCTCTCTCTAGAGATTTAGTGATTTTGGGATTATCAATTGGTATCAGAGCTATTCTAAATCTGAGAGAATTGAGAGAATCGTTTTTCGAAATCTGAATTTGTGTTTGAATCAGAATATTTGATCGATTTTCTTGAATTTTTCAAGAAAATCTCATATTTTGATTTTTCATCAAATTTTGTCAGGATCGAATTCTTAACAAGAATAAATTCTCAGAAACTAATATCAAAGAAGTTTGCGGAATAACACTTTGATATTCAATGAAATAGTAAACCAAAACAGTAAATATGAAGAACAAACTGTAAACTTGTATTGAATAATTGAAATCACAAGATTACACACTCAACCTCAATCTTGAAGAACAGACTCTTTCAAGACGAATTCTACTTCTCTAGAATTAGGATCTATGCCTTGAGGTTGATTTCTCTCTAGTACTTAGAATGAATAATGATAATCTAAACTATTATATACATTCTATACATATACTAATCAAAGGATAATTACAATAAATAAACATATTTTCAGTATATCTTCCATGTATATCTCTAAGCTTCCATGAATATCTTCAGTTTATCCAGCTGTCATCCTTTTCATTCGGATCTTCAAGTCATAAGCAACACTAACTATGCTCAGCAGCATTAACTATTGTAACACCCGCTATTTTGGGGTTGGGTGAAAAGTTGACTATTACCCAAAGTCCAAGGGGGTAAAATGTAACTTGTGTTATATAAATATAAATCAGATTTTAGATATTTTGGAAATATCACAAATATCAGTTTTTGAGAAATCAGAGAGAGAAAGAGAAAAGAAGCAGTGAAGTGGTTCTTCGGGTTTTCTCCAAATCAAGGTACGAATCTAGCCTAATGCTTTGATCTGAATGCTTTTAGCCGCGTATAATCTTGTTGTGAAGGTTTTAAACCGTTCCATTGTGAGATCTGAGTATTTCTCATTTTGGATCTGGGTTCTGCATAGATCTGTTTATGGTGTTCTTGATGAAACAAGACGATGGTCATTTGACCGATGGTCCTTCGACCGGTTGGCCGTTCGACCGATTGGTCGTTCGACCGATGTGTCCTTTGACCGGACACATGTTCGACCGAAGGTCTTGTTCGACCGAGGTCATGTTCGACCGAAGGTCTTGTTCGACCGAAGGTCGTGTTCGACCGAGGTCAGGGTTCGACCGAGGTCGTGTTCGACCGAGGTCAGGGTTCGACCGAGGTCGTGTTGACCGAGGTCAGGGTTCGACCGGTTGTGTCCTTCGACCGGTACTGAGTTCTGGTAGTGTGTTGTGTTCGTATTCTGGAGTTTTAAGTCATTAAGTTGTCTTTATTTTGGCTTACCGATTATCGGTGTTGTCATAGGTAGCAATCGTCTGAAGCAGGCAATAATCAGGAAGAAATCTGAGGTGAGTCCTTAAGCTAAATCGGTCTGTATTACGAATGCTATGTGACAAATGTATTATTTAAATGTGGAAAACCTGGTTTCAAAGTAACTGATTCCGTTGGGAAATACCTTCTAAAGATTTCACATTTTCAAGAATCACAATTTATAGAATTGAACCGTTGTTCATATGAATTGCCTGTATATCTGATTTAATATGAGCATGCTCTGAAATGACATGCTTTGGCTTTGAGTCTTAGTGCAATGGATCCATAGGCACTGTGTTCCTATGTCCCCTGTTTTGGGCATTTGGTTCACGTTTTAGCACGGGATAGGCATCGGGTTGCCATGATAAGTAAGGTGTGGGCATATACGGTCGGGCAGCGTCTCATGGTGCAGTAAGGTGAAATCCCATTATGTGCTTGAGCTCCCCCTGTTTTGGGAACTCTCAAGGATAGATCCAGAGGGGTTGACTTGAATGTTTTGAGCAACAGATCTAGAGGGGTTGAGCTCGTTATGTGATATGTGGGTATTACTTATACCATGTTTAATCACTAATGGTTTATTGGATTTCTTGACTTAGCTCATGGCTATACTACCGCGTGGCACCAATTGGGTTTAGTACTCTCTTTTATTTGGCTTGTTCTCACTAGGCGTTAGCCTAACGCTTGCTCTTGGTTGTCATGTTGGCAGGTTATCTTAGCAGTGGGGCTCGTCGGGACTGAGGGAGCGACCTTGGGGTCGTGAGGGATTCTTTTGAAGATTCATTTTGGAAGTATAGCGACACCCGTCCCTAATCTAGATATTTTATAGATTAATAGGATGTTGTTTTATACTTCAGTTATCTACCTCAATATTGGCTACTCTATACCCGTTGGGTTGATTGTGTAATGAAAATTGTCACACCTTATTCCGCAACTTAGTCTATTGCCGAATTGTTTCTTCAAAATTTTATTTCCGCAGTTTCTAGGGTGTTACAAGTTGGTATCAGAGCCTTGGTTTAAGTGAACTAGGTATGACTGTAAGATGCCTAGACTTAAGCTGAGACTATTAGGTTACGACTCGTGAGATGGGGTAGATCTTGTAAGATAGGATGGTCTTAGGGTCAACGGAAAATTGCACAAGTTGAAAGTTGTAACGATGGTAATAAGCACTCTTGCGTATTATACGTTCATAATTTCACTTAGCTAACGTTATTATGAAAATGTCTTACGTGAGCATACTTAAATTACTGTTGTTATAACGATTGATAAGTGTAGAAGTACGTTCTCTGTGTTTTCCGTAATCCTTGTTCCGTTCTTTTGCATGATTGCGTTCAGCAGAACCATGGTTAATACCAGGAGTCATCCGGAAGGCCAGGAGGCCGACATACCTACGGCCGACCATCCGCTGGCGACCGTAGTGGGGGAAACTGTACGTGTGAGTAATGTGCTGGGAGGAGGACCCGAGCATATTCCTCGACGAAATTTGGAGGCTAATGAGCCTATTATAGAAGAAGTGACGGTCGAATCGAGAATGATGGATCGTATGATGTTGGCCATGAATAGGGCCATGGCGCAACAACAGGAAGTGTTCTTGAAACTCCTCGAGGACCGAGACACTAACAACCGTAGGCCCGAAACGGTTGGCGAGAATGTGATTGTTGCTGGATCCGGGGGTACCGGACCCGTAATTTCCCCTGTGGTAACTGCAACCCTAGGCGTCAATCGAACGACACGGACTTGCACGTTTAAGGCTTTTCTGGGTTGCCGACCACCAGAATTTAAAGGCTCGGACAATCCCTTAGATTGTATGGCTTGGGTTCGAGAGATGGAGCAAGCTTTTCGCTCAAGCGAATGTGGGGAAGAACAGAGGGTGATATTTGGTTCCCGAATGCTGCGGGGAATAGCTCTTACCTGGTGGGATGTGTACTCTGCTTCTCTGGAGCCAGCTATTCTAGACCAATTGTCTTGGTCTACCTTCAAGGAGAAACTGCTAGAAGAGTATTGTAACGAGCGGTCGTTGGACCGAATCAAGGATGAATTCCAGAACTTGAAGAAGGGAGGTATGTCTGTGAGGGAATACAGCCGTCTCTTCATGGACAAGCTAGGCTTTGTGGGACATCTGGTCCCGACAGAGAAAGATAAGATCAAGGCTTACATCAAGGGTCTTCCATCGGACATGATGTCGATGGTTCGCGTAACGAAGACCTCCACCCTTCGGGAGGCAATGGAAGAAACTCAACTCATGGAGGATGCTTACAGTCTCGGCAGGGATCAGGGTGGTCGCCAAGTCGAGAAGAGGAAGTGGGAGGGGAGTTCAATGCCCTCAAAGAAACCCTTTTATGCCAACAGCAGCACTCAGCGAGGAGCTGATCCTAGACGTGATGCTAGGTGGTGTTCCAAGTGCCGAAGCAAGCATTTCGGCCCTTGCAACTTTGTTCCCGGGACGTGCTACAAATGTGGGAAGACGGGTCACACGTTCCGAGATTGCCCTCTCAAGGGACAGGTATGTTTTGAGTGTAGGGAACCGGGGCACGTAAGGGCGGAATGCCCGAAGCTGAAGACCGGAGGATCTGGCGGGAAGAAGTTGGAAACTCCGCGGTCGACTGGAAGGGCTTTCCAGATGTCGTCCGAGGAAGCGAAAGCATCGACCGATGTGGTGTCGGGTACGTTCTCTCTAAATTCCGTACCTACACGTGTGTTATTTGATTCTGGTGCTAGCTACTCGTTCATATCCGAATTGTTCTGTCAAAGGCTTGCTATGTCTATGAGTATGTTAGAGAATGCGGTTGTGGTAGAAATAGCAAATGGAGGTCAGGTTCTAATTCGTAGTATCCTTAAGGATTGCATCTTAGAGCTTAAGGGGAAGAAATTTCCCATTAACCTATTACCAATGCAAATTGGCGGATTCGGCGTAGTGGTAGGTATGGACTGGTTATCTAAGAACCAGGCCGAAATTGTATGTTCCAAGAAAATGATCCGTTTACCTGTGGCAAACGGAGAAGCGACTATAATCTACGGCGAAGGAAGGAAAAGCGATGTGGCGATTATTTCAGTAATCAAAGCTAGGAAGTGTTTGGCGAAAGGATACGTATCTTTCTTAGCGTATGCCATCGATACCAAACTCGACCAACGGAAATTGGATGATGTTAGGGTGGTGCGCGAGTTTCCCGATGTGTTTCCGGAGGACTTGCCCGGGTTGCCGCCCGATCGTGTTGTGGACTTTCGTATTGACCTCATTCCTGGAGCGGCTCCGATTGCTCGAGCTCCTTATCGTTTGGCTCCTACCGAAATGCAAGAAATGGTGGTTCAACTTCGAGATCTTCTCGAGAAAGGTTTCATCAGACCGAGCTCGTCCCCGTGGGGAGCTCCGGTTCTATTTGTCAAGAAAAAGGACGGTGCATTGAGAATGTGTATCGACTACAGGGAACTGAACAAGGTGACGGTGAAGAACAGGTATCCACTTCCAAGAATCGACGACCTGTTCGATCAGCTTCAAGGAGCGGGTTGCTTCTCAAAGATTGATCTTCGATCGGGATATCACCAAGTGAAGGTAGCAAAGAGCGATATCCCAAAGACGGCATTTAGAACTCTCTATGGGCACTACGAGTTTCTGGTGATGCCATTCGGCCTAACCAATGCACCGGCGATATTTATGGACTTGATGAACCGAGTGTGTCGACCGTTCCTCGACAAGTCGATAATTGTATTCATCGACGACATCTTAGTTTACTCCAAGAATGAAGAAGAGCATGAGCAACATCTCCGTGAAGTGTTAGAGGTGTTAAGGCGAGAAAGACTCTACGCAAAGTTTTCAAAGTGCGACTTTTGGCTTCCAGAAGTTCAATTTTTGGGACATATAGTTTCAAAGGAAGGAGTCAAAGTGGATCCCGCAAAGATCGAGGCAATGACGAATTGGGAACCTCCCAATAATCCATCTGAAATCCGAAGCTTCCTAGGTTTGGCCGGATACTACCGGAGATTCATTCAAGATTTCTCGAAGATAGCCTCGTCGTTGACTATCTTGACCCGGAAGAACGTGAAATTTGTGTGGACCGAGAAGCAAGAAGAGGCGTTCCGCACCTTACAGAAGAAGCTTTGTGAAGCTCCTATCCTATCCTTACCAGACGGGACGGAAGATTTTGTGGTGTACAGCGATGCGTCGAAGATGGGTTTGGGTTGTGTCCTGATGCAAAGAGGGAAAGTGATCGCTTACGCATCAAGGCAACTTAAAGTGCATGAAGTCAACTACCCTACTCATGACTTGGAATTGGCAGCTGTGGTGTTTGCACTGAAGTTGTGGCGGCACTACCTTTACGGTACGAAGTGCACTCTTTATACGGATCACAAGAGTCTGAAGCATATCTTTAATCAGAAAGAGCTAAACATGAGGCAGCGAAGATGGTTGGAGTTGTTGAAGGATTATGACTGCGAGTTGCTCTACCATCCGGGTAAGGCAAACGTGGTTGCCGACGCCTTGAGTCGGAAAGTCTGCGGAGGAAATTCTCGTGCTACCTTTGCACGGATTGAAGTAACTTCAACGCTTATTGATAGAATCAAGGAATCGCAAGCCGAAGCCCTGCTAGAGGAAAACCTCAAAGGAGAAGTCATGGCGAAACAACATCTTTTGTTGACTGAAGATAGTCGAGGGGTGAAGCTTTTCAATGGGCGAGTCTGGGTGCCCAAGATTGGGGGTAATAGAGAACTTCTTCTCGAAGATGCCCACAAGTCAAAATACTCCATTCACCCGGGAAGCACGAAAATGTATAGAGATTTGAAATTGCTTTATTGGTGGCCAGTCATGAAGCTCGACGTGGCGCGCTATGTGGAACAGTGTGTGACTTGCTTGCAAGTGAAGGCTGAGCACCAAAAACCCTACGGCAGTTTGCAATCCTTGGAAATTCCGGAGTGGAAATGGGAACACATCACGATGGATTTCGTGACAAAGCTACCAAAGACCTTGAAAGGTCACGACGCCATCTGGGTTATAGTTGACCGCTTGACCAAAAGCGCTCACTTCTTGGCCATGCGGGAGACGTTACCAATGGATAAATTGGCGAAGTTGTACATCGATGAAGTAATTTCCCGGCACGGCGTGCCGCTATCTATAGTCTCTGATCGGGATAGTCGGTTCACGTCGCATTTTTGGGATGGCTTACAAAAAGGAATTAGGTACACGTGTGAAGTTGAGCACGGCCTACCATCCTCAAACCGACGAACAAAGCGAGAGGACAATCCAGACGCTAGAAGATATGTTAAGATCATGCGTGATCGACTTTGGGGGTAGTTGGGATACGCACCTGCCCTTGGTAGAGTTCGCATACAATAATAGCTACCACTCAAGTATAGGGATGGCACCGTTTGAAGCGTTATACGGTCGCAAGTGTCGAACTCCCGTATGTTGGCTCGAGGCTGGGGAAAAGCAGTTCGCCGGACCGGAAGTTGTACAAGAAACGGCGGACAAGGTCAAGGGCATCCACGAACGTTTGAAGGCGGCCCAGGATCGACAGAAAAGCTACGCCGATAAGAAAAGACGGCCAATGGAATTCCAAGTGGGAGATCGAGTTATGTTGAAGGTGTCCCCTTGGAAGGGAATTATTAGATTTGGGAAGCGTGGGAAGTTGAGCCCCCGTTTCCTTGGACCGTTCTCTGTGACTAAGCGGGTAGGACTCCAAGCTTATCAGCTGGAACTTCCTCCAGAAATGAAGGGAATTCATAACACGTTTCACGTGTGCTATCTACGGAAGTGTCTAGCAAAGGAGGAGAGTGTCATTCCACTCTCCGAGATCAGAGTAGATGAAGGGAATCGTTGCGTTGAAGAACCTGAGGCGATTTTAGAAAGGAAGACGAAGAAGCTTCGTCACCGGGAAGTCACAATGATCAAGGTTCAGTGGAAGCACCATCGAGGTGCCAATGTGACTTGGGAAGCGGAAGAGGACTTGAGGCGGAGGTATCCTCACCTCTTCCCATAGCCGAGATTTCGAGGACGAAATCTTCTCCAAGTTGGGGAGGATTGTAACACCCGCTATTTTGGGGTTGGGTGAAAAGTTGACTATTACCCAAAGTCCAAGGGGGTAAAATGTAACTTGTGTTATATAAATATAAATCAGATTTTAGATATTTTGGAAATATCACAAATATCAGTTTTTGAGAAATCAGAGAGAGAAAGAGAAAAGAAGCAGTGAAGTGGTTCTTCGGGTTTTCTCCAAATCAAGGTACGAATCTAGCCTAATGCTTTGATCTGAATGCTTTTAGCCGCGTATAATCTTGTTGTGAAGGTTTTAAACCGTTCCATTGTGAGATCTGAGTATTTCTCATTTTGGATCTGGGTTCTGCATAGATCTGTTTATGGTGTTCTTGATGAAACAAGACGATGGTCATTTGACCGATGGTCCTTCGACCGGTTGGCCGTTCGACCGATTGGTCGTTCGACCGATGTGTCCTTTGACCGGACACATGTTCGACCGAAGGTCTTGTTCGACCGAGGTCATGTTCGACCGAAGGTCTTGTTCGACCGAAGGTCGTGTTCGACCGAGGTCAGGGTTCGACCGAGGTCGTGTTCGACCGAGGTCAGGGTTCGACCGAGGTCGTGTTGACCGAGGTCAGGGTTCGACCGGTTGTGTCCTTCGACCGGTACTGAGTTCTGGTAGTGTGTTGTGTTCGTATTCTGGAGTTTTAAGTCATTAAGTTGTCTTTATTTTGGCTTACCGATTATCGGTGTTGTCATAGGTAGCAATCGTCTGAAGCAGGCAATAATCAGGAAGAAATCTGAGGTGAGTCCTTAAGCTAAATCGGTCTGTATTACGAATGCTATGTGACAAATGTATTATTTAAATGTGGAAAACCTGGTTTCAAAGTAACTGATTCCGTTGGGAAATACCTTCTAAAGATTTCACATTTTCAAGAATCACAATTTATAGAATTGAACCGTTGTTCATATGAATTGCCTGTATATCTGATTTAATATGAGCATGCTCTGAAATGACATGCTTTGGCTTTGAGTCTTAGTGCAATGGATCCATAGGCACTGTGTTCCTATGTCCCCTGTTTTGGGCATTTGGTTCACGTTTTAGCACGGGATAGGCATCGGGTTGCCATGATAAGTAAGGTGTGGGCCTATACGGTCGGGGAGCGTCTCATGGTGCAGTAAGGTGAAATCCCATTATGTGCTTGAGTTCCCCCTGTTTTGGGAACTCTCAAGGATAGATCCAGAGGGGTTGACTTGAATGTTTTGAGCAACAGATCTAGAGGGGTTGAGCTCGTTATGTGATATGTGGGTATTACTTATACCATGTTTAATCACTAATGGTTTATTGGATTTCTTGACTTAGCTCATGGCTATACTACCGCGTGGCACCAATTGGGTTTAGTACTCTCTTTTATTTGGCTTGTTCTCACTAGGCGTTAGCCTAACGCTTGCTCTTGGTTGTCATGTTGGCAGGTTATCTTAGCAGTGGGGCTCGTCGGGACTGAGGGAGCGACCTTGGGGTCGTGAGGGATTCTTTTGAAGATTCATTTTGGAAGTATAGCGACACCCGTCCCTAATCTAGATATTTTATAGATTAATAGGATGTTGTTTTATACTTCAGTTATCTACCTCAATATTGGCTACTCTATACCCGTTGGGTTGATTGTGTAATGAAAATTGTCACACCTTATTCCGCAACTTAGTCTATTGCCGAATTGTTTCTTCAAAATTTTATTTCCGCAGTTTCTAGGGTGTTACAACTATGCTCAGCAGCATTAACTTCTTCAAGCAGCATTAACTGTAAGCAGACTAACTACTAGCAGTACTAACTAGCTAAGCAGTACTAACTTTGTTCAAGCAGCACTAACTTTGACTAGCAGTATTAATTCTACTAGCAGTAGTAATACTCAGCAGTGTTAACCTTGAAGTCTTCTAGCAGTAGTAACTCTGAACCAGCAGCATTAACCATACTTAAGCTTTTCTTCAGTTCCCAACAATCTCCCCCTAACTTGACTTTTAGGAAAAGAAGTCAAGTTCTTCAGAATTGATCTTCAAGATGCTTTCAACACTTCAGGTTCAATTTCCCAAATTTGGATCTAAGCCCAAACTTTGATTTACAGTTCTTCTCACCACAATCTTGGCCATCTCTGAATCTTTTGTACATACCAGTGTAGCTTTAAGCATCCCTTCTAACTTCTCCTTGCTATGCTCATAGATTTTGTCCACCAGGTAGTATTCATGATAACAGTTGTCAATAGTAATCATGTATACTCCACAGTTTTCAAACAATATCCATTTATCAATCTTCTTGAATATGAACTCATGCTTATGATCTTTAATCCTGTAATTCACTCTTTCTGGATCAAACATCATGCACAAGTATTCCAATGTTACTTTGAGAAGATTCTCTTCAGTACCTTTCAACACAGGTTCATAAAGTTGCATTCCCACTTTGTATAATTCTTCTATATCAGCTCTTGAACAACTTCTGATAACTCTTCCCCATCTCCCCCTTAACATATTGGCTGAGAGGCCATATTGGTAAACATCTCCCCCTTAACACCAATTGCACCCTTCAGGAAATTTATCATTTTTCTTCTTTCCTGATTGGCCAAAAATGTTTTGGAGGGTTGTCTTTTCTGTTTCTGTTTTTGAGTTGACATCTTTTTAACTGGAAGTTTCTTGGCCTGAGCTGCTGTCTGAGCTGCTTCTTTTAAGCTCTTTTGGTATTCTGCATTTAACTTCTTGGCCATGATCTTTGCAAGTTCTCTGTCTGTTTCTGTTTGCAACTGTTCCTCCTTTTCTATTTGGTCTTGAAGCTGCTTTGCTATTGCCTCATCCATTTCAATCTGAGACTTCTTCTTTGTAAGCAGTTCAACTTCTTCAACCATCTTTTCTTTTCCTTTTCCCTTTATATCCTTCAAGACTTCCTTCTCTTTTTGCTTCTTTGAGATCCCTTCTTCATTAATGACTACTCCCTTGGCCTTTTGAGTAGCCTTAGGAGTATCATTCTTGGCTTTAACCAAAGTTTCAGCTATCTCCATTTCCTCTATAGAAAGCCCTGTTACTGCTGCTTCAGCAGTATTAACAGTTTCTGCTGCTTCAGCAAATTCTGTTTCTTTTTCTTCCTCTTCCTCCCCCTCAACCTTAAATGGCCTCTCAGCTGTACTTTCTTTCTCTGTTTCTTCCTCATTCTCCCCCTTGTTGGAAGCATCTTTAGTAGTTGACCTCTTCTTTAAGACAAACTGCTTCCTCCTCTTCTTTTGCACTAGCCTTGTCACCATTTTCTTTAATTTGGCAATCTGTACTTGTTGGGACAAGATTACCAGTTTCATTTCTTCTATCTCTTTGCCTTGTTTGATGACATCCAGGTTGATGTTACCCATTGTCTCCATCAATTCATCATAGTCATATCTGTCCTCACCTTCTCCAGGAGTGTTACCCCCTATTGAAGGATCATGGGATCTTTTATTAGTGGATGTCTTCTGCCTAGCATAATCACTATCCACCCCCGTGGTTTCTTGGCACCTGGGACCTTTGAATGATTGCTCATTCAAAGTTGCCATGGGGGAGGTCTTATTGATGTTACCACTGTCCTCCTCTGTGCTAGCAGGAGTAGTGGCAGCCTCATCACCCATATGCTCAACCTCCTCCTCAGAGAGCACCTCCTTGGGGTTGGGAGACACCCCTTTGGTTTCCCTATTGATATTCCCTAAAGGAGAATTCTCCCTTAGAGGGCTTAACGGCTTGGGGGTTGATGGTACAAGAAGGGAAGGAGCCTTCTTTACCTGTTTCCTCTTGTATGTTTGGGTGATTGGTGATGTTGGTTTTTCAAGAAGGGACTAGGGAATAGATTTAGAGTGGGAAGGTTGGGTTTGGCTAGCTGTAGGATGGTCTAATGAGGACCTTGACCCTGCTGCCACACCTTCATTAGTGTGGGACACCACCATCATTGTAGGGAACAATGGGGTGTCAACTCCTTCCGAGTCCCCAGCAGATCTTCTCATATTTGAGAAAACCTTGCCTTTGGGGGGTTTAGGTACATATACCCCAACAAGATGAGGTATATCCGTCAATTCATGTGTAATAACTTCTTGGACAAACCTGGGGTACATAAAGAAGCTCTTTTTGTTTCCCATGTTTGAGACAAGATCACTGAAAATCATTTTAGAAAAGTTGTACTTTCTGGCAGTGGACAAGCACACCAAAGCATAAGCAATGGTGCTGCTGAACTCACTCCATCCAGTAGTCTTTTTGGAGATACAGTGCATAAGGGTATGGACAAAGAAACGCCATTGGGGTGAAAATTTTGCTTTTGAGAACTTGAACACACCCATTGGGCCTCCATACCCCATTCTTGTAAGAGAAGAGAACAGTTCATCATTTGGGATAGAAGTTATACCAGAGGCATCGTCTAGACGTAGACTGATGCGAATCACTTCTTCAGTAACTGTCAAGGGTTTGTCACACACCCTTGTCTTGATCATTTGCACACCATTCTCAGTGATAATGGTGGCATTTGCCCAGAATTGCCTTTGATGCTCGATATAGATTGTAGGCGATACAGTAAGAGCATAGGCAATATGGCTTGACTTGAGGAAATCCACAATCTGGTGGAACCCAGCGGCCTGTTTGGGCTTCTGTAGCATCGCGATTTCATTGTGTTCATCTATGAATGCCATTGATAACATTGAGCTTTGAGAAAATCTATCCTGAAAGCTTTGAACTTGAGAGAGAAAGGGTTTAGAGCGCAAGTGAACAGTATGCAAAGAGTCGTTATGAACTTTTAGGCAGGCAAAGGGTATTTATAGTATTCGGGACATAAGCAGTATTAACCTAGAGCAGTAGTAACGGCCAAGCAGTATTAACTGCGAGCAGTATTAACCACTAGCAGTATTAACGGACAAGCAGTATTAACTGCGAGCAGTATTAACCACTAGCAGTATTAACTAACTAGCAGTATTAACTGCGAGCAGTATTAACCACTAGCAGTATTAACTAACTAGCAGTATTAACTAACTAGCAGTATTAACTGTGCGCAGTATTAACCACTGGCAGTATTAACCAACTAGCAGTATTAACTGTGAGCAGTATTAACCACTAGCAGTATTAACTATACTTACTCTTTTAAGCTTGTGCTGAATTGAGTACTGCTTTGAATGCCCTGAAAAGGTAGATTAGTAACACCAAGAATACATAATATACAGGTATTTTAACCACTTGTTGAAAAGATGCTTATTCAGAGTTGATCATTCCCACACTTGTTACCAAGAAAGTGAATCTACCCACATCAAAAGCTTTGGTGAATAGATCAGCAAACTGGTTGTCAGTATGAACTTTTACAACTTGAATAAGTTTCTTTTCATTACAGTCTCTTATGAAGTGATACCTGATCTCAATGTGCTTTGTCTTTGAGTGCTTGACAGGATTGTTCACAATGCTAATAGCACTGCTATTATCAATAAAAATTGGAGTGTGTAGAAAGGTTACCCCATAATCCAGCATTTGATTCTGAATCCATAAGACTTGAGAGCAGCAACTTGCAGCTGCTATGTACTCTGCCTCTGTGGTAGATGTGGATACTGTGGTTTGTTTCTTGCACTGCCATAAAACTAGTCTTGCACCCAAAAACTGACATCCTCCAGAAGTAGATTTTCTGTCCAAGTTTGCCCCACCTAGATCACTGTCTGAGTATGCTAGTAGGTCAAAGGGTGAGTCATGAGGATACCAAAGTCCCAATCTGGGTTGCCCTTTGAGATATCTGAATATCCTCTTAACAGCTTGATAGTGAGATTGCTTTGGCCTAACTTGGAATCTTGCACATACACAGACTGGAAATATTATATCTGGCCTAGATGCTGTGAGATACATGAGAGAGCCAATCATGGATCTATAATGATGTACATCCATGTCCTCCCCCTCAAGATCTGCTGTTATCTGCTTGTGTGTCTCCATAGGTGTGCTAGCAGGTTTTGAATATGAGAAACCAAACTTGGTTAGAATGTCCTGCACATACTTGGACTGACAGATGAAGATTCCATCTGACTTCTGTTGAACTTGGAGTCCAAGGAAGAAAGTAAGTTCCCCCATGGAACTCATTTTGAACCTTTGATGCATTAGTTCCTCAAACTCCTTGCACATGTTGTCTCTTGTAGATCCAAAGATAATGTCATCAACATAGATTTGGACCAGCAAGATATCCTTCTTCTTTCTCTTGATAAATAAAGTCTTATCAATGACTCCTCTTTCAAAGCCATTTTCCAAGAGATAGGATGACAGAGTGTCATACCATGCTCTTGGAGCTTGATGCAGTCCATAAAGAGCTTTCTTCAATTTGTATACCCTGTCTGGATAGCTTGGGTTTTCAAACCCTGGTGGTTGACAGACATATACCTCTTCTTCAATTGAGCCATAGAGAAATGCACTTTTTACATCCATTTGATAGACTTTGAATTTCATGTAAGAAGCATAAGCTAGGAATAATCTGATTGCTTCTATCCTAGCCACAGGTGCAAAAACTTCTTCATAATCTATACCCTCTTCTTGAGTATACCCTTGAGCCACCAACCTTGCTTTGTTTCTTATGACAATTCCTCTTTCATCTCTCTTGTTCCAGAAAATCCACTTTGTGCCAATTGCTCTGTGACCTTTAGGAAGGTCTACTAGATCCCATACATCTTGTAGCTTGAACTGTAACAGTTCTTCTTGCATTGCTTCTATCCAACTGGATTCTTTCATAGCATCATGTGCCTTTTTAGGCTCAAGCTGGGATAGAAAACAAGCAAGCACTGTATGCTGTTGATCTTGCATTTCTTGAAGCCTGCTTTGATGTCTAGTCCTCATAGGAGAAGATATATCTCCTATTACTAGCTGTGGAGGATGATTCTTTTGAACTCTGGTGTTTTGACTAGGTTCTTCATTAAGTCCTACCTCTAGATTAGAGTCATTCAACTCAACTGAAGTGTTTTCAGCAGCTACTTCTGATTCTTTATTTTCTTGAGTCTCCTCATCTCTACTTTCTTCCTCACTCTGACTTGGTTCAGTAGATGGTTCCTTTTCACAGTCTTCAACAGAATCCACTGTGGGTATGGGAAAGATCACAGATTTAGATATACTTTCTTGAACTTGTGTAGTCCCTGATCCTCCACATCCTGAACCTGCATAATCATCACTACTGAAACCAAAAGAGTTAGTTAGTGAATCAATGTCAAATAGCCACTGAGGACCAGACCCAATAGGATTTGGTGTGTTCTCATTGCATTTGACATTGTCACTTTCTTCAATTATTCTAGAAGATGAGTTAAAAACTCTGTAGGCCTTACTCTGAGATGAATACCCAACAAGAAATCCATCATCTGCCTTGCTATCAAACTTACCTAGGTGAGTTTTGGTATTGAGAATTGTACAAGGACACCCAAAAGGTTTGAAAAATCCAATAAAGGGTTTTCTTTTATTTAAAATCTCATATGGTGTCTTGTTCTTTGGCTTAACTACTAGAACGTTGTTTTGGACATAACAGGCAGTATTAACTGCTTCAACCCAAAAGGTAATTGGCAGTTTTGAATCAGCCAACAGAGATCTAGCAGCCTCTATTAGTGTCCTATTTCTTCTCTCAGCAACTCCATTCTGTTGAGGAGTCCTAGGTGCACTATATTGTCTCTCAATACCTTTTTCTTCACAAAAGGTGTTTAGATCAAGGTTTTTAAATTCAGTTCCATTGTCTGATCTAATGATTTTTACTTTTTGATTAGTTTGGTTTTCAATTCTTAGGATAAAGGATTTGATCAGTCCACTTGTCTCATCCTTAGTCCTTAGAAAATATACCTAAGTAAATCTTGAGTAATCATCAACAATAACTAGGCAGTAAGATTTCTTGCCAATACTCATAACATTTGTAGGACCAAACAGATCCATATGCAATAACTAGAGACAAGAAGAAATTGTATTTATCTATTTGGTCTTATGAGAAGTTTTATGTTGTTTTCCTTTAAGGCAAACAACACAATGATCATCACATGAAAAGACTTTAGATGGTAAACCTCTTACAAGGTTGTTTTTAACAAGTTTGTTCATAGTCTTAAAATTCATGTGACACATCCTTCTGTGCCAGAGAGAGGATTCATCAACAGAATCTTTTGAAACAAGACAATTTAGAGATGAATCACTATCAACATTGTCCATATCTAGACAATAAACATTGTCCTTTCTTGGAGTTCTAAGTAGTATCATGCTTTCATCAACTACCTTGAACCCTGGAGCAAGGATCATACACTCAGTATTAGTGAATAATATGCTATGTTGTTTGTCACAAACCTGTGATACACTTAACAGGTTGTACTTCAATTGATCAACATAGTAGACATCCTCAAATGTCATCTTACCTTTGGTGACATTACCTTTGCCACTTATTTTACCTCCAGTAAGATTATCTCCAAATGCAACATGTCCTCCATTGATATGCTTGAAATCCTGAAGGCATGACATGTTGCCTGTCATGTGCCTAGAGCAACCACTATCAACATGCCATATGCTCTTCCTCTTAAGCTGTTGGTTGCCCTGCACATAAGATAAAACAGTTAGTATGAATTAGAAACCCAAGCCAAGGTGGTCTTGGGTACCCCTTTCTCATCAAAATACTTGCATTCTTTCTTGACAAGATTTTTGAACTTTAACTCCTCATTCTTGGAGTACTTTGTTACAATAATAGGCTTGGAAACATTCTTGCTAGAAGCAGTACTGGTTTTAGAAGTACTAACTGCCTTAGCAACACTTGCATGCTTAGCAGTACTAACCTTGTTAAAAGTAGTAACTGTGTTAGCAGCAGTAACTGTGTTGGCAGTATTAACTTTTGAAGAGGTACTAACATTATTAGCAGCATTAATACTTTCAGCAGTACTAACAATAGTAGCAGCAGTAATACTTCCAGCAGCACTATCCCTGTTAGCAGTACTAACAGTTTTAGTGCTTCTAGGCACCCACATTTTAATACTTTCTTTTAAAACCTTTTTCTTCATGGGGCCTTTACTTTCAACAGATGTCTTCATCACATGTTTCTTTCCAGCCTTCCTATAATCAACAGGTTTTTGCACAAATCTTTGAAAGTTCATCTGTTGATTAATAGGGTTAAAGAAGCAATATTTAGCCAAATGATTTAACTTGCCACATATGAAACAAGGTTTTGGTCTATTGATTTTATTCAGATCCACTCCTTGTTTCTAAGCCCATTGATTATTTCAGTTTCTTTGATTACCTCTTTTTATACCAGAATTTAGGCTCTTGGCTTTATTGCAAGCACACTGTTTACAAGTTCCAGGATTCACAACTGTGGTTTGTTTGTAATGGACCTTGTTATTCTTTCCTGTGGTTTTCTCTATTTCCTTGGACTTGACCCAGATTTTCCCACATCCCTCATTGGTGATAATGGTGTTTTCTAATGGTATCTCTTTACTCACAGCATTATCCCTATTCTTACTGACTTCTTTCTCAGTCAAATCCTTAACTACTACCTCATCCAAAGGATCTATCTTAAAGGCTTCCTCAGGTAAGTCCTTTTTCTCCTTGGTTTCTAACAAGTCTGAAGTAGGACAGATGTAGTTGTTGTTGTATGGAGGAGGTGTATTGTTGTATCCAATACCAGGCTTCATCTTATCATGAATATGAGCCTTTAGAAGAGAATCCATTGCTTTTGAAGCATATGAAAACTTTTCTATGTCAAGCTTAACTTTTGACAGTTCCTCCTTCAGTCTATCATTCTCTTCTAAGGATTTAGACAGTTTGGTCTCTAACTCATTCTTTTCCCAATTCCAATAGTTTGTGTCATAAGAGTGTTAAAGTTTATTAGCTTGAAAGCCTTTGATTTGCTCTTCAAATCTCTCTACTATTAACACATAATCTCTTCTGTCCTTTTCTAATCTTTTGAGATCATCACACATACTTTGATTGTGATCCCTGTATCTTTTTACAGTGTCTATGCAAGATTGAGTGCAAAGATTAGAAATTACCTCAAAGGGGAGATCAGAGACTTCTGCCATAAGAGCTTGATTCTGAATGGCTTCCTCAGCTTGATCACTCCAGTCAAATCCCATTCCTTGTTGAGAAATAAGAGCTTGAGCAGGATTCTTGTTTTGATTATAGCCTCCATTCTGAACTTGTTGTCCTCCATTCTGAGCTTGTTGGTGGTTGTTGTTTGGACCAACACTCCTGCACTCTCTAGCAAAGTGTCCTTTCATGTGACACTTATAGCACTCCACCTTAGTCTTGTCAAAACCAGCTCCATCTTCTCTTCTTTGAGAGAAGTTGTTCCTTCCTGTTCTTTTAATAAACTTTTTCACCCTCATAGATAACATGGCCATCTGCCATTTAATATCTATCTCCTCTAGGTCATCAGGGTGAAGTTGATCCAGATCATCATTAATTAATGAATTGTTGCTATGACTGGACAAAAAGGCTTCAAAGATAGTTCCAGTGCCTTTTTCTGAATTTACTCCACTGGCAGTACTAACTGCTTCAGGGTTAGCAGTAGTATCATTAGATGTTGAAAGAAGTGCAGCATTGTGGATATAACCAGTGGGCTTCTTCTTGTATTCTACCTCAGTTTCAAAAACTCTCAGATCATTATATAAATCATCAAGTTCCTTCTCTTCCAGATTGTCACTCTGTCTATATGAGACAGTGTACATAGTCCATTCATCCCCAAGAGATCTGAGGAACTTTCTGTTGACATCATCTTGTTCCATCTTCACCCCTACAGTAGTCAGTTCACCAATGAGCTTGTTGAACCTATCAAAAGTTTGAGTCATAGACTCATTCTTTGAAGAAGTGAAGTTCTCATACTGCTGCTTTAGAACATCTCTTTGATTTCTTTTGATGCTCTTAGTTCCAGCAAATCTTTTCTCTAGAGCATTCCAGAGAATCTGAGCATCAGTACAATTGCAAAATTGATGCTGATATTCATTGGGGATGGCCAAGAGCAGAGTGCTCAAGGCTTTCATCTTTGTCTGTCTGATCTTCCTCTCACCATCTGTCTTTGGTGGAGGTCTTTTCCCATCTGGTCCTATCCTTCCTGCTTCAGAAGGACCATTCTCAATGATATCCCACATTGAGTAGTCAGTGAGAAGAATGTATTGTCTGATTCTGATCTTCCACATGTCAAATTCACTGGGTTTGAGCATTGGAACCTTAGAGACCAGAGTACTGTTTGATTCTGCAAGGTTTTCCATGATGAATGAATAGATGTTTCTGAGAGATCAGGCTCTGATACCACTTGTCAGGATCGAATTCTTAACAAGAATAAATTCTCAGAAACTAATATCAAAGAAGTTTGCGGAATAACACTTTGATATTCAATAAAACAGTAAACCAAAACAGTAAATATGAAGAACAAACTGTAAACTTGTATTGAATAATTGAAATCACAAGATTACACACTCAACCTCAATCTTGAAGAACAGACTCTTTCAAGACGAATTCTACTTCTCTAGAATTAGGATCTATGCCTTAAGGTTGATTTCTCTCTAGTACTTAGAATGAATAATGATAATCTAAACTATTCTATACATTCTATACATATACTAATCAAAAGATAATTACAATAAATAAACATATCTTCAGTATATCTTCCATGTATATCTCTAAGCTTCCATGAATATCTTCAGTTTATCCAGCTGTCATCCTTTTCATTCGGATCTTCAAGTCATAAGCAGCACTAACTATGCTCAGCAGCATTAACTTCTTCAAGCAGCATTAACTGTAAGCAACACTAACTACTAGCAGTACTAACTAGCTAAGCAGTACTAACTTTGTTCAAGCAGCACTAACTTTGACTAGCAGTAGTAATACTCAGCAGTATTAACCTTGAAGTCTTCTAGCAGTAGTAACTCTGAACCAGCAGCATTAACCATACTTAAGCTTTTCTTCAGTTCCCAACAAATTTGGACTGGTTTGTGATCGAATTTTGTTGTGAATTGATTCGTTGGATCCGTTTTCCTTAATAAATCATTTTTGTTTCACATCGATTTGCAAGAAATTCACATTTTGGGGTTCAATTTAAAGAATTTTAGTTTTTCTGGAAAAACGTTTTACGTACTGTTCATATTACGAATTTCAAGATTTTGTAGTTTTTAATCGATTCGTTTGGTTGAAAGTTGATAGAAAGTTTTTTTGAACGTTTATGTGCAATAAAATTTCATAAAATTCTGTTTTGTAATCGATTTTTGGAAGGTTTCTTGATTTTCTCATGTTTTACGCCAGATCCAGGTTTTGCGCGAGTTCTCCAAAGTTTGCGCGAGTTCATCGAACTTTGTGCCAGTTCATATTGTCAAGTTCAGGGTTCGACAGTTCTTCAAGCAAAACAAGTTTTGCGTCTTATCATTCTCGCGCAAATCTAAGTTGTGCGTCACCTACTCTTCACGCAAAAGAAAGGTTCTCATCATTATCAGCTCACGAAAACTTAAGGTTCTCTCTATCTGCAGTTCGCGCAAAGTAAAGTTTGCGCTATCCTTATCTCACGAGAAGTTCAGTTCAAAGTAAAGTGATCTTTTGCGCCACCATCTTCTCACGCAAAGTCTATTTTGCGTCATCAGTTCATCACGCGAAGTTCATTTTGCGCCACAAAACTCCACATACATGTAAACATATACCAATGGCTTTATTTAAATCATTATCATGCATAACATTCACCATAGAAATCATATAATGCTCAAAATAATTTGTACATAGGTATGCATCCCAGTGTAAGTCTCATGAAGGGGGTGTTTACTTGTGGCTTAATGGGCTTAATAACTGATTGGGCTTATTCGCACAGACATTTTGACATGTTTACTTAGGGCTTATTGAAAAAAAACTTGGCTTTTTCGCACAGCCAAGAAGGGACACTTGTCCCCATTCAGACAAAAAAATTCCCTCCCTACCCCTGATGAAAAACACGCCTTCTTCTACACCCAGATCAAAATTTTCATCAAACCTCCCTCTTGTCTCCCTCCCCTCTCCTACACTTGATCGATGACCACTCTCTGTCGGCGACCACCGTCTGCCGGCGACCACCCTCTGCCAGCGACCACTCACTCCCCTCACTGCCTACTTAATCAGCGACCAGCCTCTGCTGCTTCTTTAACCCCTCATCATAGTTGCAGGTTCTCCTCTTCCTCTGCACATCCTCCATCGCTGCACAGAGCTTGAAACCCCTTCGTCGCTGCAACTACCTCATATTCGAACACCAACTGTTGCTTGAAATCTATCGGTTTTTAGGGGTTTTTTGGTTTTTGGTTTGATTTTGGTTTGACGAGCGGTAGGTGATTTTGGTTTGAAGAGCAATAGGTGCTTTTGTTGGTTTGATTTTGTTAAGAGTAGTAGGTGTTTACTTTTGGTTTTTGGATTGATTTTGGTTTTTGGTCTGATTTTTTTAGGTGTTTTTTGGTTTGATTTTGATTGAACAAAAATCGACTCAAACATGTTCAAAAATTGATTGAGGGATAGATCGGTCATTTTTGTCATTCAGACTGTTGATTCAGGTAAAAAAGTAAACAATAACACATTTTTATCCAAACAGACAAATTTATCCGGACAGACAGATTTATCCATACAGGACTTAATAGAAAATTTGGTAAACAGCCCCGAAGACTCACCTGATTGCGTAGATCGACTACCGATAGCTCCTGATGGAAGACCTACACATTTTATACCACAATATGTAATTAATGACTTGATTCTCCAAAAGTTGACTCATTGTCCAACCCGACCCGACCTAAAGTTAAACTCTAATTTGAGTCTCTAAATCTGTTCCAAATAACTCAATATGACCCCACCAATGTTTTAAAACCCGGGTCGACCCGGCCAGTACAACCGGTTGAACCGGGAACCGGTCGAGAGACCGGGTCAACTATCACCGGGTTTTTGGAGATTTATGGACCGGATCGATCCGCCGGGTTTTTTAGAGAACCGGTTTGTAACACCCATAATTTTCGGTAAGTAGAGGTCATCCGGATGAAGGTTCGAATGTTTTTTACATTCACAGTGTTTCGGTGAGAAGTTTCATATTTTAAGGCTTGGTCTCACGCGGTCTCACGGAAACAGTTTGGTCTCACGTGAACCTGACCTATATAGGGTTGGGTTCACGTGAGACCAACCTGTTTTCGTGAGACCGGTGAGACCAAAAAATAACACTAAAACTTCACAGTGATTCACTGTGAAGGAATGAAAAACAGCAAACCTTCACAACAAAAAACATTGTGAAGGTTTACCTTTACAATACATTCACAGTCTTTTACTTTGAAAGTTTAGTGTTATTTTTGTGGTCTCACGGGTTTCACGTAAATAGTCTGGCCTCATATGATCTCAAGTCTCTCTCTCTCTCTCTCTCTCTCTATATATATATATATATATATATATATATATATATAGGGGAGCGATCAATTGGAAACCATTATAATTTTGAAAACCGTGGAAACCCTTGATTTCATTGGTTAAGTTAATGAAATTGTTTAATATAATTCTTTTATTGATGAAATTGTTGCATATATTTGTGTTTTTTATGTAAAAATGAAAAAGTTTCATCAGACTGCGAAAATACATGAAACAATTTCATCAGAATGAGAAAAATAGATGAAACTACATAAAAAACACAAATATATGAAACGATTTCATTAACAAAAGAATTATATGAAACAACTTTATGAACCAATTCATTAATTTAACCAATTAAATTGATGGTTTCCAAAGTTTACAATCTAATATGGTTTTCAATTGAAACCACACACACACACACACACACACACACACACATATATATATATATATATATAGAGAGAGAGAGAGAGAGAGAGAGAGATAGATAGATAGATAGATAGATAGATAGATAGATAGATAGATAGATAGATAGATAGATAGATAGATAGAGCAAGAATTATTTGTTAACCACCCATTTCTAATTAACTTTATGAACCTTGCTCAACCAATAGAAATGCAAGGTTGATTGTTGTTTAATTTGTGTATATATTTAATGTAAAAAGGTATAAACGTTATTTTGTAAGTAACCAATATTTCATTAATTTTATTGGGGGTTACAAAAATGAAGCTTCCATAATTATATTATATGTTATGATTGCATTATTTTTTCCATTTTCAACATATTTTTGAAATCATATCAATATTACCAAAGTCTTCCGGTTCATATGTTTGTTAAAATCGTATAGTCGTTGTTTTCCAAAAATGATACGGTATTCATTTTAATTCAGAAAACACATGAACATCCCTGAAATGAACGCAACAACGATGAACATCGATAAAGATGAACATCCCTGATAGAGATGAGCATCCCTGAAATTTATCCGATATTCATTTTAATTTTATAGAGATGAACATATATGTTTATCTTACAAACATTGATAGATGTGAACATCGATGAACACCTTACAAACATTGACAACCATCTTACAAACATTGATAGATGAGAACATCGATGAACACCTTACAAACATAAAACATTCATAAAACACATATTTTCATCTTTAATTATGAATTTCTACCCTTCCGCCATGAATGTTCATCGGTTACAAATTGTGGTGTAAGAAAATATTAATGAGCCTTTTAATGGGTTTTAAAAGAATGAATGTTTTAATCCCCAAACTACCCTTAACCACAAATGTTTACATATCTATTTAATTAATAAAACCTATTTTATTAATTAAAAATCTAGTTTTAATCTCAACCATCCATTGTTAAGATTGATGGTTTAGATTAGTTCATATAGTTAACAACAAAACTAAGATTAACAAAAGAACCTATATATCTCTCTCTCTCTCTCTCTCTCACACACACACACACACATATATATATATATATATAGAGAGAGAGAGAGAGAGAAAGAAAGAGACAAAAAATGATCGTGTGAAAAGTTGAGATTAACATAAGAAGTGGATCTGAACCGTTGATCATTTTTAATATCATGTCCTCCCATGAATTGCGTCTTAGAAGAAAATTTATCCGATGCATATTGGTGCATCTTATCTCGGTGCATCTCATTCTAATTGTACATTCATTTCTATATATTTATTTATTTATGTTATACGTAGTAGTTATTTAAAATTATAAATCAATATAGGTCTTTTCTAAAATTTGTTTAATAAATCCAAATTTTATAATATATGAAATTCTTCTAATTAATATATTATATTATTTAATTTTTCTTTACTGTCTTGTTTGTATTATTTAATATATTACAATATTAGGGATTTGTTTTAATTATATAGTGAAACGTTGTAATTGACTAATTTTTCAAAATATCATTTTTGGTCATTTTACATTTTTCATCTAGTTTTTACCAAACATGATTTATTTATCAGTTAACTTATCAATTAATTTGTCAATCATACTGACTGTGTGTAATACTTGTCCATCATCATCGTCTTCATTTGCTCCCAAGTCATGGTAGCTATAACAACCCAAACAAGACATTTAATAACGATACCAAAATCATAGTAATATTCCATGCCAAAACGGCCTCAAGCTTACAATTTAATTCAAGGTTTGCAACGACAACCTAATACACAATTGAGATTTTTAAAAGAAAGATAACTAAGGTGACAGTCTTCTAGCCACTCCCGTTACACCTTCTCTTTGCCCTTATCGGCTCTTCCTAGCTCACGCCTGCCTGAAAAGGTTTTTAAATTTGAAAAAGTGAGGGTTAGACCGAAGGTCTAGTGAGTCCCCTCTTTACGTTTATGCAACAATGTAAATATCAATCATTAAATCAAAACAGATTTATAAACATCTCATGAGTAATTCACACTATCGACCAACACTACCATCGAAGACGGCGTGTCTGAATCGCACTGCCTTAATTTGGGACACACCCCCAATGACATAAACGGGCTACACTCCCCGGTACGAGCAGGCGGGCCACACTGCCCGACTTAGGTCACAACATCCGGATATAATGTATGCATACATTTAATCATCGACAATTTATGAAACACGCTTAAGTAAATCCAACATGAATATGCCAACATAATTAAATCGAAGCTTTTAATAATACTTCATAAACTTTTAATAATAAAAGCATTTAATTCAGAAAACTCATTTGCATAAATAACTTCAAAATCACAAGAGGTATTAGGTTAGCAAAACTCACCTGACGTCCTGATCCAAGTCTTACTGTTGGAATTGTCCAGACCACATATTCCTAAGGCACAAAGGTTCACTGGTAAATCTTACGGTTATATCCCAAATCAAGGGGAGTCTATAACTTAAGGCTACTAAAAAGAACGATCGGATTAAACTCAGAACCATCAACCCGAAAACCTGCTCAGAGAAGATGACCGAGGTCACCCAAGTCGTGTACGACCAGGATTGCTCGGGTCTCCGAAACCCGGGGCCGACCGGCACCCCTAAGCCCGGGGTCAACCGGGGTTACATCTCCCGGTATCGACCGGGATCACACCTCCCGGTGTCGACCGTGGTCACCCCTCCCGGTGTCGACCGAGGTCACCCCTCCCGGTATCGACCGGCTGACCCAATCAACCTTGATCGATCGCGAACCATAAGTCTTAATGAACCCAACATTGATTGGGGATTCTTTCCCAACAATAACCAAAGAAATTTCTAAACCCTCCATTCCCTTAGGTTGATCGAGCAACGGAGAAACTAGATTAACAGGGTTATCCACCCCAACC
Organism: Arctium lappa; assembly: GCA_023525745.1. Taxonomy (NCBI): domain Eukaryota; kingdom Viridiplantae; phylum Streptophyta; class Magnoliopsida; order Asterales; family Asteraceae; genus Arctium; species Arctium lappa. The sequence continues at coordinate 8,656,217 of CM042056.1, read as the reverse complement.
CTTCGATCAAAAACCCCAAAATCAAACAACAGACTAATCCTAACCCACGAATCAAATCTGGCTTTAATTGCTAAAAGTAGAAAACATTGATTAAAGGTAAACTTACCTTACAAGAGATTAGCAGTACCCTTGAATCCAAAAGTCACGACCCCTTCCTTGCTTCTCCCAAAATCACCCATAGTCCCTCCTTTCTTTTCTCAACCGCCAATTGATAACAATAAAAAGGCCACTAGGGTTAAAACCCCTTTTATTTCATTATTACATCTAGACCCCTTCAACTTTGAGTCTTGAACAATTAAACACTAAATTTCAAAATTTACGACTTAGACCCGGTTATTACAATAGCGATATCGTCGTCACCTCTGATCGCACACTCGTTCTCCCACCAATGTAGTGCATAGTCCACAAAGGTGGTTGCAACATAGGTCACCTGCTGCTCTTCTGAGCATTTGCAAATCTTAAAGCTACTCTTCATCTTAGTGATCCAGTTCATCAGGGCAACTGGACCCTCAATACCCTTAAATTTCTTCGGACAAGTGGCCTTAAACGTCTTGTAAGTGCATCCTCTCTCATTGACTTGTGGTTAAACCTTTTCTTTGATTGGTGAATCCATCTTTTTCTTATCTGATGATTCAACCTTTTCAGTGGCAGAAATGTTATTCACTATTTTCTCTCATCGGACGCTTACTGTTTCCTCCTCTTCATGGTTTATGAACTTGTCACCCAACATTGACTTAAGCATACTTGGCAACGTATTTTGAAGGACTTGCACCACCCGTTCAGTAATCACCTCATTAGTGGCGGGATTTTCTCCTCCCCTATTACTTCTCCCCCTATTGGTGGTTGAGTTAGCACGGGTACACGGAGTTGCACTTGAGCTTACAGAACGACCGCTACCTCGACCTCGACCTCGACTTGTTGATGGTGCCACTCCGTTAGCACCTTCTTTGATGATGGCAACCCTTGCCGATCCACGTGAAGCCATGATGATACCATATGTTATTATTATTATTATTATTATTATTATTATTATTATTATTATTATTATTATTATTATTATTATTATTATTACGGTGTGGTTCTAAGTCAAACTATAACATATTGTCATCAATTATAATCAATTTACCATGTATGTGCCAATACATAATGATATCGAACACCGATTATCATTAAAATCCCTAGGCACATAGTAACATGAATGACACCTCTTGTCACCTAATAATCTCATGTAAGTACTAAAACAAACCCCTACTATTCCTCAAAATTGGAATGTATATAACCACCAAACCGTGCATCTAAACAAAATTATATGTGCATCCAAAAACACCATAAGATCTACCAAGCATAATTAGTAGAACTATTATCGATCTATATCCTTCACCCTTAGAGATCACTTAATTAAACCTAAATCTTGCTTACATAACTAAACACTCCTCATGCATATAAGTGATATTCATAAACATTACGGTTAAGCACCTTCAAACCTAACCAACATTAGTTTATCACCCTCCCATGCTTCTCTACAATTGACCCTATGATACACGTTATTATATAATCAAAACTTATACAAAAGCAAACGAATGCTTAGTCATTACCAAGTCTTACACTCCCCCTTCTTTCTCCATCTTAATTACTTATACTCTGCTAAGTTTAAGTTTAGGCCATAATTAATAGCCTAATTATCTTAAACTAACGCTCTGATACGAACTTGTAACACCCTCATTTTTTTACTATGAGATGTTACGTAATCTGAAACAAATCCTACAAAAACACTCTAAAATTACGACTAAATTTAAAACTTTAAAACCGTTCGCAGCGGAAGTATCCAAAATACATAAACATGTAACTTAAGAGTTAACCCGTCCAATACCAATTTAAGTTACAACCAATGTTATTCCCTATTTCAAGTTCTAATTCAGTAACAAGTAAACAAGATGAATCTCGTAATCACATGTCATTGAATTATTCACAAGATTACAATCTCACAACTTTCTCTCTCTACTTTCTCACTCTAGAAAGATATACAAATAAGCTCTTCTCTAATATGCGTGTGTACATCTGATTACAAAGACAAGGACAAAGGTATTTATACCCTTGACAAATTACAAAGAAACAAAATACAAATACATTGACTTTGACTTTTATTAACAAAAGACTTTGACTTTGATGAGAGTTGACTTTTCCAGCTTTGACTTCTTCATCTTTTATCATCAATCTTTAAGATCTTGAATCCAACATATTTGTGCTCTAACAATCTCCCCCTTTGGATCAAGATCATTACTAAAAGATTTAGCAATGCGATCTTCTCTTTGATTAAGCTCGATTGAAGTAACTCCCCCTTTTAACAATCTGTATCTTCTTTTGAAATCTTCCCTTTTGATACACACATAAATTTCTCAACCAATTCTCATGCTCCCCCTATTAGTATGAAATCTTTACAATCTCCCCTTCTCTGATAAGCACAGTATCTTTAAAAACTTTCAGCAATCTTCTTCAAAAACTGATCTTCAAGAATATTAACAATCTCCCAAGGTTGTAACCAAACCTCTTTCAGAAAAAAACGCACTTTGCTTCAGCAAATAATCTTCAACACTTCTATTCTTTTTCATTCAAAAACTTTCAAACATTTCTTGTATTCTTCTTTGTTTTCTCAAACATTTCTTGAACTCTTCTCCCCCTTTTTGATGATTTGAGCATTAATATCATCAAAACTTTCTCTCCAAGAAATGTCTTTGACCAATCTGATCTGTCCAAGAGCCTCTGATTAATTGCCAATTCGAACAATGTATTCATCCAGATCTTTTCAAATCTAGACAAAATAGAAACGTGTAACTCCTGAATCAACAAATGAATCAGTTAAAATGCCTGTCAGTAACACGAAGTCACTGTGTATAACAAATACACATTAGAAAGGAGCTTTTGTGATGTTCACTCCCCCAGGGCTTCCATCCAATCATCGAAATACCACAAAGGCAATTTCTATGAATGTTATGACAAAGAAACGAATTCTTTGTGTGTTTGTGCATGTGTAGAAAGAATTAAGCACGAATAATTGCTTTTATAAGGCTCAACATTGTGTAAACCACTGAGACAACAGTAGATAAACATAGACTCAATGTGCATGATTGAAGTGCGAAGGTGGGGCAGACTTCCTTCTTTTTCAATATCCATATTTTCCAAATGAAAACCAGATAGATAATGTGTTGCGTCCCCTTTAAAATGTGAAACATTTTCTTTTTAAGAAGAAAATGAGTGGTTGATGGGATTATAATCAAGAGTTGGCATGGGCTATTTTCCTGTTTCAATAACGTTCACCAAAGAATTGTGAAACGCTAGTAATGTGGCTGCCCGACTCAGAAAGTAGTTGGTGCAGAGTTTAATATTCTTTTACTCTGATCTCACACCCTCTTTCTTTTTAATCAATAAGTTCACTACTAACCAAACTCTCTTTTCCATTTTACCTCGTCACACCCACACTCATTTCTTTTAGACTCCTCACACTCAATCACTAAAGGATTAACTTCATGGGTAGGAAACACTGGTTAACGTGAATCTATAGAAGTTCATTTAAGTCCTAGCACAAAAAACCCATATTACATATAAAGCATGAGTTGCTCAAATGGTTTAACTTTATCAGTTAAAGCTCATATACAAATGTCAGATGTAAATATGCTCAGAAATATAATTATGAAGATATGAGCATTTTTAAACATTGAAGTATTTTCAAACAAATATATTGAATGAATGAATATGAATACAAAAGACTTGTTTGAAAATCTGGCATTGTATGAAAATAATCAGAAATGAATGATATAACAATCAAAGCTTAAGGTCAAGAATAAATGGATATTGTCTATACGAAACAAAATATAGACATTCTTGAAAAAATCGTTTCGAAATGAAATATAGCTCAAAATTCTTTGAATACAAGCGGAGTGTCTTACCATCGAAGAAAAATTGTTTCAATTTAGAGACATGGTAAGAACATGTTGAACAAATTCAAACCGGTGTGTGTGAATACTTGAAAGTATATAGAAAAGACAATACGCAAGTATTTATCTTTGGAAACACACGGTTTGTTTATCGATTAAGCACAAAAATAAAATGAAAACATTTAAAATCACACTTCCAAATTATAAAATCTGTTTAAAAATCGGGAAGTGGTTTGAACATTTAAGAATATGTTTTCTATACCTGAAAGTTGTCCTTCTTTCAAATATATTTGAGATTAAGATAAGAAATTTACCTTTTAGTTTCGTCTTAAATCTCATGAAGTCATGCTGAAGTCATTAAGATATGATCTTGTCAGCTTCTCTCATCCTTCATAAGTCTCAAAGTCTAGTCAAAATCAAATTTATTCACAAAAATTAAAAGACATAAAGCAGTAAAACGATTAATGTACGAGTTCTGATCTGAAATAATTGACTAACCTTCTTGAAGAAACAGGTTTCATGTGTGAGCTTGAGGCTGTCTTTTTAAAATCAGCTGAATTATTTCGAGGTGTGTGGATTTGTGACTCTGGAGTCGTCTGCTCAGTCACCACCACCTTTGAAACAATCTTTTCAAACTCTTTAATCTTTGAAGCGAAACTGTCTCTTTCTTTTACAAGAAGATCAATCTTTGTCTTGAATTCAGACTTCGTTTGTTGCTCTATAAGCGCATTCTCAGATAGTTCAGATAACTTTGCAGTTAATTTCCTTATCTCAGTCTCAAAAATAATTCTTTCTTCTTCAAAATCCTTTTCCACATTCTTTCTTCCATCAGATATCTCTTTAAAAAATCCAACATTCTTCTGCTCAATCTCCTTTTTATCCTTTGCAAACTTTTCTCTTTCAATAATGATTACTTTCTCAAAATCAGAGATTTGTTGAGAAAGATTAACGCATTTAAGCTCAACCGTCTTCTTCTCGTCAGCACATTTTCTAGAAAAATCTGAGAACTTCTTTGCAAATCCTTTCTTTTTAGTCTCAAAATCAGATCTTTCTTCAACCATCTTTTTCTCCAGATCAGATATTTTCTTTTGAAGCTCAGCATTAGCATCCAATAGATTCTTAATCTTCATCTCATAACTGTCAACAGAATCTACTTGCTGAATTTGGATTATTTGAGATTCCAAATCAGAGATCTTTTGCAGAAAATCAGAATTCTCAGTCTTTAATTTCTCAGCTTCCAACCATTTGTTATCTTTCAAGACTTGAATAACTTCCTTTTCAAGTTGTTGAAAATGTTCCTTGTATTTGGCAAAAAATTCTGAATATTGACCTGAACCTGTTGACTTCTTCAGGTAACCTATATGTGCATGCATCCACTCATTAAGCTTATTATAAATGTCAACTTGATCATCATGTTTCTTCTTGTAATATTCCAAATGACTTTTACATACAGCAACGTCCTTATGTAAATCTTTCAACTTTTTACAACTTTGTGCAAATCGGCCTTTAAGATGAAGAAGCTCTGCTTTAAGATTAGCAATCTCTTCTTTTGATGACATTTTTTCTTGAGAAGACATCCTGTTTCAATTAAAAAGAACTTGAAATGATCGTTAGTCCAAATATGAAATCACAAGAAATACAGAAAACTTGAAATAAAATTTCAGAGATTTTGATCACAATCAGAACTATGTCCCCCTTCGCAGACTTAGTACGGGGGTCCCGCTACCCGGTTAGCGGGTGGGGTCAAGGGGCAACGCCCCTAGAGAAAAAATTTTCACTATTAAAGGGCATATTACAGTTTTGAAAAATTCTCAAGAAAAAAAAATTTCTAAGTATAGAAACTCGCAAGTCACTATTCAAGCTTAAAACTCGCAGACACTGAGAAACACGCAGATCGAGTCTTGCACGTTTGATAAACTCTCAAGCAAACTCGCAGACAAACTCGCAAGCAAACTCGCAGATGATGAAACTCGCAAGTGCCTAAACTCACTAAAAACTATTCACGCTGAAACTCGCTAACAGAGGCTTGCGCGTTTACTAAACTCGCACGTCGAAGCTTGCGTGTTTGAACAAAACTCGCTAGCTTCACTTGCGCGTTTCTACTATTCCTCTTCAAACTCGCACGTCGAAGAACTCGCTAATCACTATTCCTCCTGAAACTCGCTAGCTTCGATTAGCGCGTTTGGTGAACTCGCAGATCACTACATGCGCGTTCTGGTCCTTAGAATTTTTTTCCAACTTTTCCAAACTCGTAGACTTCAACTAGCGCGTTTTTAAAACTCGCTAGTCGTTACTTGCGCGTTTTGACCAAAATCGATTTCTTTGACTTGCGCGTTCTAGTTGATGAACCTTGCGCGTTTGACGACGAACTAGCGCGTTTTAGAGATCTAGCGCGTTCTTCCGTTTGTCGACCCAAAAACTTACTTTTTCATCTGAAATCGATCAAACCTTGTCAAATCGATCTGAAACTTTGAACGAAACTTTGTAATCAACCCAATAACATGTTCCAATACATGAATTTTACAAACAAACACTCATTACACAAAATGATCGATGAAACAGTAACAACGACTCGTGAACAAAAACTCAACCAAAATCTCAAAAATTGTGAGAATTACAGTACAATATTGAAATTAAAGTACATAGACTCGATCTATTACACTTTTGTAACAATTCCTAATCAAAATCTGCTCCAAAAACACTCTCAAATTCAGAATCCGAATTTTCTTTCAAGAACAGTGAAGAGCTAACCAAAATCTTGAATTCTTGATCTGATTTCACCTTTGGATCTGCTCTGATACCAATTGTGTGTTACCAATTTCATCAAGTTCTAATTGCTAAACAACAATCAAGATGAGAATACTAAAATCACATTCATTGATTTCAATCACAACTATTACAAACTTACAACTTTCTCTCTCTACTTTCTCACTCTAGAAAGATATACAAATAAGCTCTTCTCTAATATGCGTATGTACATCTGATTACAAAGACAAGGACAAAGGTATTTATACCCTTGACAAATTACAAAGAAACAAAATACAAATACATTGACTTTGACTTTTATTAACAAAAGACTTTGACTTTGATGAGAGTTGACTTTTCCAGCTTTGACTTCTTCATCTTTTATCATCAATCTTTAAGATCTTGAATCCAACATATTTGTGCTCTAACAACCAATCCATACATTAAAGTCTAAACAAAAGACTGAATCATAAATAATGATAGTAGGCAAGCCTCTAAGCGTGTCCTTTGCCCTTATCCAACCTCGAACTACCTGGCCCTGAGATGCATACTATAGTCAGCTTATAAAGCTCAGTGAGTTCATGGTTTGCGTGAGTGAAATCATGTCTCGTCACATATATCATACATGCAAACTTCGTATAAAAACAATATTCATTTTCTAAAGCATGCAACACCAAAAGAAACGAGACCTCATAATTGTCTCCTCGAGTAAGGACTGATAAGTTGCAAGCATTCCCTGGGTGTGTACGGCTCAACCCATTACGGGGTCGTGATGCCATGTCACAGGCATTCCCTGGTGTGTACGGCTCACCCAGAGCCAATAACCTATTCCGGGGTCGTGCCTCCCCTTAAGTGTGACAAACCAAACCGACATCTCATACTCCAAACGATGCACCATTTATACAATATAAACCAACTGAAAATCCAAGCATGCTAAATACGTTTAAAAAAACGGAAAACAATTAGCATGCATGCTCCACAAAACTTCACATACATGTAAACATATACCAATGACATTATTTAAATCATTATCATGCATAACATTCACCATAGAAATCATATAATGCTCAAAATAATTTGTACGTAGGTATGCATCCCAGTGTAAGTCTCATGAAGACTCACCTGATTGCGTAGATCGACTACCGGTAGCTCCTGACGGAAGACCTACACATTTTATACTACAATATGTAATTAATGACTTGATTCTCCAAAAGTCAACTCATTGTCCAACCCAACCCGACCTAAAGTTAAACTCTAATTTGAGTCTCTAAATATATTCCAAATAACTCAATATGACCCCACCATTAAAATCCACGTGGGTCAAACGAGTCAAAAGTCAACCTTTGGTCAACTCAGTCAACCCCGACCAACTATAATACAAACCCAAGTCTATAACTCGATAACGTCTCAAAACGCCAATTTAACCCTTCTAAAATTTTATAAATCTCCATTCCGAATTAAAGTGTCCCAATAATTAATTTAAATCCAATAGTGACACTTATCTTATTATTAAAGTCATTTAAACTATTAAACGACTTATTATAAATACATCTCCTTAGAAAATATATAATTTATATAAATCCATTAAAAATCAAAGTGCTCGATAATAATTATTCTTATTACGACACTTTAAATCTCCTTATCATGTCACATAAATAAATGATTTATTATAATCACCCGTTTAAAAATACCAACTCTCAAGTCTAGACCATTTCGGTAGCAAACTATTTAAAACGCCGAATATTTAACTACAAGGCATTTTAGAAATTTTATAAAGATAAATAATCAAAATATGGCTAAAAAAACAATCCCTAAAACATAGGAGTATTTTGGTAATTTCGTAACGATAAATAACTGAAATCGGGTCAAATATGCATTTCATAAATCCCAAGAAAACTTGCTAATTATTCTTTTTTTTTGTTAAGAATATTATTGTGACCGAAATTATGATTTATGAACTGCTAAGTCTATAACGTAAATTGTTGAAACAATAATATCTAACAAGAAAATAAATTAAATTTTAACATGTTTAAATAACAAGAGAACCCGGTTCAAACCTTTCATAATCCCTCTATTTTATTTTAAAAGAAAACAGATAAAGGAAAATAATATATAATTCGCTGAAAAATATTGACACAACTCTTTAGATCAATTGGGGTTGGATTGTCACTTTATCAGAGAGGAGGTTGTGGGTTCGAGCCTAGCCTTTAGCAAACCCCATTTATTTATTTTTACCAGATTAAAACACACGTGGGTCAGATCTTGTACTCGACCCGCGACCCATCAGATTCCTTAACAGCCATGGCTGCACCATTTTTAACATTTTTGAGCTCTAAAATCCTCGTTTTTTGTCCTTTTTTCGTCATTCTTTTTACACCAATTCCTTGGTAATATTTTTACCAACATTTTGACATAAGAAACACGAATTTTTGTCAAGAAATGAGTTCCATTTTTAGATTTTTAAAACTAAACCCCAACAACTTCAAACAATGATTTAGACCAAATCTGAGCAAATATATTACTAGGGTTTGATAGACTACTTAAAAACGAAGCCATAGAACTAAAAATCACAAGATATGGTTTAGTATATTACCTCAAATTGCTGAAAAACCGAGAAACTCGACCTTGCGCTTTCAGACCCGATTTCTCTCTCAAAAATCGATTATTTTTCAAACTATCTGGACCAAAATGTTCCCCAAACAGTCCCCTACATTTATATCTAAAAAACATTTGGCGTATTAGTTGAAAAATCGGGCCAAATCGCGAGTTTTAGGTTGTGAGGTCGTTTTCGTCAAACAGACTTGTATTAATGGCAAAACAGACCCTCAAACTTTCAAAAAGATGACATTTGGTCTCCTTAACTTCCTGATTTTTACATTCGCGCCCCCTGAGCTCACCAATTTGAATAACTTTACACTTTTTCCCCCTCTCCAACTACTTACATTTGTACAAAGCTAAGGCTCAACTCTTCATAGCACCGCTAGAACTGAACCCCTGCTAGGAACCTGATGCACCTGCCGACAAATAAAAAGGTTAGGCTTTACGCCTAGTGAGCTCAAGAGTGTTAACATGAACGAATATATCATTAAAAGAAAGGAAATCAGTTTAAGTCAAGATCCTTCGAAATTATTATACTTCAAAATGGAAACGACACATTTTTCCATAATATGCACTTTTAAAGATAATGATTCCAAAACACACGTTTCTTATAAAATGGTGCAACGCATAACTCACCCAAACGGGATCATAGTTCGACACTTATTTGGTAAAAACATGGATAACCATTTATAACCCGAAGTGCCCAAAATGCGGGCGGGACAGAGTGCTCGACCCATAAATCGCTATCAAAGCCCCATATACCGTACGTCCGAAAACATGGACACTTGGTCCAATACTCACGCGACCGTAAGGAACCAATGACAATAAAATAAGACATTCTTATATTTAACATACTGATAGCCAACCACAGGGGAAACCCGTATCCGTTGAGGGTGGAGGGAACACGAAAGTATACCACCCAAACAACGTTAATCGCATGACACCTCCCGACATCCCAGCCCGGTGTCCCTACGACTTCTTTACAAGTGTCACCCCAAGTCAGTTGACCTTGATGGATCATTCCGAAGAACTCCATCCCGAAGGCCCGACACACTTAAAGACTACCTCCCAGGCATTACTTCAAGCGGCGAAGGTCCTAGCGCCTACCATTCCAGTAGCACTAGCCGACTCAACCCTCCTAGCGATCACTTGTAAAGTTTCCGGTCATAAAACATGGGTACCGAAGTTCAACCCCGCAATACCCAATTGACCATCCCAAAACAGACTGACTCACGTGCCTATGGATCCATTACACACTGTCTAACGTTACATGACTCCAATTGAAAGACCAAAGCTCCCAAAACATGTAACCCACCAATGACACAAATTAAGTGTCTTCATATCCAAAACCCACGACGGTTAAAAATCCGGACAAATGTCCACACGACTCGTTTAAGCCAATACCGAGCTAAAGAGCTCCAATTCAGTTTGACCAATAATTACCGGTCTCCAAAATAGTGGAATGTCTTTAAATAACATTTATGAAGACACGTACCTCAAAGACTAGATTTACCCAAAACTCCATACGAGATGGGACTCAATATTTCCAAAGTGTTTATGAATGCAAATACACCAAATGTATAAAACATGAATTTGACTTTACTTGTACAAAATCACCAATAATACGTAATCCATGTTGGAAACATTCAAACCCAAAAGAATCATTTTAAGAGGTTAACACAGCCCAAGTTTACCAAGTAAGAAAACTTATCCAAATACTCACACTTTGACAAATAACTAAGTAAAACATATTTTACTTCTAAATACTCAAAACTTATCAGCAGTTAACCATTTCACGTAAAACACTTTAAAATACACATTTTGGCATGTACACCGTTTTCACAAATCAACTTGAACTCACCTTGCTAGATTTAGGCTAAATCTAGATTTCACCCAACGAGCTCTTTTGAAGGCCAGTTGAATCCTCAAGCCGAAATCTTCCAAAAACCTAGATCCAAACATTTCAAACCATAAATACCCATACTCAACCATATAGAAACATTCCCCAAACATAATACACCAAAATCCCCAACGAGATCCAAACCCTAGTTTCTCTAAAATCACCAACTCTATGATTTGAGGTATCAAACACAAAGGACCCACCAATGGAGCATTTATAACCTTATTACAAGAAAACTTACCCTTGAAGACAAAGAGACTTCCGAGAACACCCAATCCAACACTTCAACCCGAGCTCCCAACCTTTGGACTTGATGAGGAAGATGAAGATGGAGGTTTTGTGGCTCAAGCTCCCAACTAGCTAGATGGTGAATAAACATGTGGTTTGAGGAGGAAAACCCCCCAAAATAGGTTAGGGTTCGGTTTTGGTGTTTGGGAGAGAAAAGGGAAGGAATTAGGAAGTGGGAATGAGGGAAATGGTTGAGAATCGCAACTCTTAAAAGACCCTGGGGCCGAACGCGATTGTGCCCGGCGATTGTGCCAGGGCACTATCGCCAGGGGACTATCGCCCAGGATGTACCGCGGGCACACCCCCGCTGGCGATTATGCCCGGCGATTGTGCCCAGGGCACTATCGCCCAGAGTGTATCGAGGCTCGTTTCTTCCCATTTTCCGCGCAGACCACCCATGCCACAATAAGGCTTAAAAGGTAAGACGTAAGAGATGAAATTCTATGGTCAGAATCAAGGGTTCTTCAAAGGATTGGCTTTCATAGACAAGAAATTACGGGTGTTACAATCCTCCCAACCTTAGGATGATTTCGTCCTCGAAATCTAGGTTCCCATGAAATCTCACCCGCAGGAAGATTGACCTTAACCCGTTGCTAGCACCACCAACACGTCCCCTACACCGATGCTCACATTGCTGCCCCTCTTGGGCACAATATACTCATAACCGCGTGTACACTTAACTCTCCACAATAACCTTTTACTCACAAGGTTATGGTCGTCTCTCAACCTTGGGTGACAATTACTACCTCCAGGCAGTTAGTGACCCCAAATTCTTGTTGACCAAACTCTCCTTCGGATCTACGGCTCCGAACACAACGTCAAAGATCGCAACCAAACTTCCAAGTTCCTCAGATTTCAACTGATCCATTCTTAATATCGATAAAGATATTCTTCTAAGGCGCACCAAAATGTCCTTCAGATACTACTTAGCCCAGATTCGATCAACACTCAACTCCGTTCCAACACCAATCCCTACAACAATCCTTTAACACAAGCTTTACTGCCACGGAAGTGCTTAAACACATCGATACTTAATCCTCAACACCCAAACTCCTTCCAAATTCCCTCACGGAAAGGTCAATATTTCTCATGGTTCGACCGGGATACATTCAAACATTCCCAGCTCCACTGACTCCAAGAAACAAGTCGACACCTTGGGCTAAACGGTGCCCTTGAAAACATGGACACCCTGTCCAAAATCCCATTCTAGACAGAAAGTCGTACCAAGTTTGACACTTAAAAGACCCTGGGGCCGACCGCGATTGTGCCCGGCGATTGTGCCAGGGCACTATCGCCCAGGATGTACCGCGGGCACACCCCCGCTGGCGATTGTGCCCGACGATTGTGCCCAGGGCATTATCGCCAGGGCACTATCGCCCAGAGTGTATCGAGGCTCGTTTCTTCCCATTTTCCGCGCAAACCACCCATGCCGCAATAAGTCTTAAAAGGTAAGACGTAAGGGATGAAATTCTATGGTCAGAATCAAGGGTTCTTCAAAGGATTGGCTTTCACAGACAGAAAATTACGGGTGTTACAACAACCATCTTACAAACATTGATAGATGTGAACATCGATGAACACCTTACAAACATAAAACATTCATAAAACACATATTTTCATCTTTAATTATGAATTTCTACCCTTCCGCCATGAATGTTCATCGGTTACAAATTGTGGTGTAAGAAAACATTAATGAGCCTTTTAATGGGTTTTAAAAGAATGAATTTTTTAATCACCAAACTACCCTTAACCACAAATGTTTACATATCTATTTAATAAATAAAACCTATTTTATTAATTAAAAATCTAGTTTTAATCTCAACCATCCATTGTTAAGATTGATGGTTTAGATTAGTTCATATAGTTAACAACAAAACTAAGATTAACAAAAGAACCTATATATATATATATCACACACAAACAAACACACACACACATATATATATACATATATACATATATATATATATAGAAAGAGAGAGAGAGAGAGAGAATGATCGTGTGAAAAGTTGAGATTAACGTAAGAAGTGGATCTGAACCGTTGATCACTTTTAATATCATGTCTTCCCATGAATTGCGTCTTAAAAGGGAATTTATCCGATGCATCTTGATGCATCTTATCTCGGTGCATCTCATTCTAATTATACATCCATTTCTATATATTTATTTATTTATGTTATAAGTAGTAGTTATTTAAAATTATAAATCAATATAGGCCTTTTCTAAAATTTGTTTAACAAATCCAAATTTTATAATATATGAAATTCTTCTAATTAACATATTATATTATTTAATTTTTTCTTTACTGTCTTGTTTTTATTAATTAATATATTACAATATTAGGGATTTGTTTTAATTATATAGTGAAACGTTGTAATTGACTAATTTTTCAAAATATCATTTTTGGTCAATTTACATTTTTTATCTTGTTTTTACCAAACATGATTTATTGATTAGTTAACTTATCAATTAATTTGTCAATCATAATTTATAGCCTAAATAAACATGTTTCAAAAACTACTTTTGTGCACAATTGCTAGGGTAAGGTAAGATGGTATAGGGTAGAACTAAGGGAGAGGCAAATATTAATTATATCGATATTCAAAAATTAAATAAAATACGAATTTAAGTAATCTTCCTTAAATTTGTCCTTCATGTTGTAGCCTAGTGGTAAGGTAACATCCTGGGGGGTCAGTGGATGGTATCCCTGACTACCCAGGTTCGAACCCCGTGGTGAGCATCCTGTGACATCCATGATCATGGGTCTGCCACATAATGGTACCCTTAATTGGGTTGGGTTGTGGTCGACGGGGATTAGTCGGGTGACACCCTTAAGTGGGAGCCCGAATACCTCGGGAACATATACGTGTGTTAACTTGCCGTTCAAAAAAAAAATATTCCTTAAATCTATTTTTAACAAAGAAACACAATGGGGCTACTTCTTGACGTTGAGATGAAAATTATTTTTTGAATGGCTTTTATTTATTAATAATAATATATTATTAGAAGTGTACTCGCACAATGCAGCTAGATACATCACGATTTTAATGTTTCATTGTATTTTCTGTTTTTTGTCGATTTACATTACGATTTTGGATGGTTGTGAGAGAGTGATAATAAATTTTTTATATAAATTTGTTTAACTTAGACTTAATAATACTAGAAATGTACCCTCGCAATGCAACGGGTTTCTGAAATTTAGAACTCGAACCCTCGATCATTATTCATACTTTTTGTTAGTCTTTTTTTGATTTTATTTTACGATTTTGTGAAACCTAAATTTAAAACAAAAATATATTTTAGTTTAGTTTAATTATGTTTTTTTATAAAAAATAATAATAAAGTATTTTGTTACGGGTCAAAAAATGTTTAATTTAAATGATAACTATATTTAAGATATTTTATATTTAAAATTAAAAAGATAACATACTTCAATAAAAAAATAAAAATAAGGTGTTTTATCTCGATTTTTCTTATATTTATCGGTTAGTTATATCAATAGTTAAAAAATTTAGATATTTTAGAAAATAAAAATAAGTGCTTATTTGCAGTTAGTTACACGAATTCAAACATTGAGCTTTTATAAGTTGTACTTATATTTAATCAATTTGTACTTTTAGATTTTAAGTAATATGCATTAATAAGTGGTGTCTAATGCATAAAAATTAGATCAAATCATAAAAATAAAATATATTTATTAAATCAATGCATGTTTTTATAATATAGTATAGATATATTAGTTATGAGATTATAACTAATATAGATATAGATATTGATATATTAAGAGCAAATCATAAAATAAAAAATAAATATTGATAATAGTAATATTGATCAAATCGTCCAATAAATATAAAAAAGTATTGATATTAGATCAATGCATGTTTTTATAATATATATATATATATATAGATATAACTAATATAGATATATTAAGAGCAAATAATAAAATAAAAAATAAATATTGATAACAGTAATATTGATCAAATCGTCCAATAAATATAAAAAATAAATATTGATAATAGTAGATAATATTGATCGTCCATTAAATATAAAAAACAAATATTTATATTAATAAATGAGTATCCATTCCACAAATAGATGATGATGTGAGATACTGTGCTTGGATAAGTTGTACCAAGGCATTATGAAATTGTAAATTAAGTAATTGACATTAATTAGTTGTATTTTGTGCTTAAAAGGTTGTAATTAAGAGTTTTTTATGTCTCTTTTATAATATAGTATAGATAATATAATTTATTTTGGTTTAATAATATAATTTTTTTATAAAATATTTTGTAAGATTTTTTAATTATATTTTAGATTTTTTATATCTAAAATATGTTGAGAGTAATTTTAAGGGAGTTAAAGTGGGAAATGATTTTTAGGGGAGTTAAAATGGTTAGAGATAATGATTGAAAATTAATGAATAACATTAAATGTAGTACATACAGCTTTTATGACTGTTTTTTAATTAATTAACATTAAATAGCGGTACATTAAGTTTTAATACTTGTTTTTAATAGTTTTTTATGTCATTTTTATAATATAGTATAGATTATTCATTAATAAAGGAATATATAATAGGTGGGGTTATTGAACTTGAAAACGTTTGGCTACTTGACAAAAAGGGTACCAACTATCTTTTCCCAAAATGTGGACATGGTATCTTATGAATTATGATGTCGAAAAATAATTAGTAATAATTTTTTTTCTTAATAAAATATTTAAAATATATCTATAAATTATATTATAAATCATGATTAATGTTAAAGTAAAGGGTTGTTTGATTGATTTTCGTTAAATCCTATATGAAAAAAGTTGTCTGTATGAATTAATTTGTGTGTATAGATCTTTGTTTGGAAGTTTTTTTTCATAGATAGAATGAACATGTTTTTTAATTGGGAGAGGTAGGTTTGGAAAAAAATTGACTTACTGTATAAATCTACTCCCTAAAAGTTTATTGAATAAACCACATTTTATATCATTAAACCACTACAAAATAATCATGTAAAGTTAGGGAGTGTTTGGGATTGCTTATTTAAAACAACTTGTGCTTATTTTAAGAAGTGTTTATCAACTTATGCGGTGTCAAACCGGAGTTTTTAAAAAGTGTTTGGATTAACTTATTGTGGTACCAAAACGTAATAAACTAATAAGTTGTTATTTAAAGGTGTTTGGGATTGCTTATACATATAAAATAACCAAAAAAATGATAAACACTTTTCAAATAAATTGATAAGTTAAAACTATATGACTTATCAAAAAGTGATTTTCAGCGGTTTTACACCGCTATAAGTCATTTTAATTTTTCCTCATTCAAACACTTAAAAATGCTTATCTCCGGTGCCAAATCGCAATAAGCTAAAAAACACCTCAAATAAGCAATCCCAAACACCCCTTAATACTAAGATGTGATATCTATTAAACTTTTTAAGCCACTAACAAACAAGCTCCAAGTGTTATGAAAAGTTTTAAAAAAAAATTAACACAACATTGTAAAATAAATCAATAATATATATATATATATATATATATATATATATATTTTATTGAAAAAAAGAAATACCTGTGGTTTATGTGTTTTAACAGTCTGATTCCCTACTTTGAAATATCTATGGATTATTGGATTACATCCTTGTGGTTTGTAATTTATAACGCATTGGATCTCTAATCTGATTCCCTACTTCGTATATAACTTTACATGAAGGCAATTTAGTATTTTTTTTTTTCTATTTTCATTATTTTCTAAAAAAAATGAGAAAAAAAAATTTAGAGGGACTCAATTTTCTTCTTATTATTTTTTGACTTTCACTAATCCTTCATGATGTCGAAAATGTGACAAGATCTTATTCAGACATGTTGATTGTCAGCTATCTTATAAACAAAAATAACTTTACTATAATTGTCCAAATAGGACCACTCTTAAATGAATTAAATAAAAAACAAACAAGAAAATAATTCCACTACAGCTGCCCAAACATGACCAATGTTAGAGGAAGTAAACAAGAAAATAGATTTATTACAATTGTCCAAACTCCTCAAATATATCCACTGTAAAATAAACAAGAAACAAACATGAAAAATTGTTTTTCACTGCAATTGTCCAAATATGGCCACCATTAAATGAAGTAAAATAAACCACTTAGGTTGTGGCGTAATGGTAAAGCCTTTGAGGGATGTAGTGGAAAATCTCATCTACTTAGGGTTTAAATTCAGGCGCTGCCAAAGCCCTTATGGCCATGGAGGTTCACCTGTGATGACTCCAGGTCATTCGTGGTCGCCCGAGGATTAGTCGGTGCGCGTAAGCTGACCCAGAAACTCACGGTTACCAAAAAAAATAATAATAAATGAAGTAAAATAGCTATAGTATAATTGTCCAAATATATGCTCTTAGAAGAGAACAACCAACATATATAGAGAAAAACAAGAAATAAATAACATAAATAATAAAAGAAGATTGCAAAATTAAGTTACCACTTTCATAGAATTCATAGTGAGAAACATAAATTGAAGAACAAACAAGTTACTACTATTCCTAATCGAAGCTTGCATTAAATCGAAACATAAGCGAAGTCAGAATCGAAATAGAATAGATTGAAACTGAAGTGAAGATTACAGAAATGATAGCATAAACCGAAACAACAAAAGTAAAAATCAACACCCGTCTCTTCGCCGCTAGAGATGGCGGCATGGCGCTGCTAGCAATGACAATAGGGGAGTTGATAGAGAGAGAGATATATATTGGTTAACTTACCAACTGTTAGAATATGATGATAATTGACAGTGACGATGATTATGCTGAAGACTTGATGACTTCGATATATTGATTGAGAGAGAAACGTACAATATGAGAGGAAAAATAATAATTGACTTAACCTAAACTACAGGATACAACATATATATATATACTAAAGCTAAAATGGGCTTGGGCCCTATACTAACATGGGTCTGGGCCCTCTATATACATTAACATCCCCCCTTAAACTCAATCGGGAGAAGAATGAGCCAGATGGAGTTTGGAAACGAGATCACGAAACCGTCCTGGTAAATGAGCTTTAGTGAAAATGTCGGCCGGTTGATCAATAGTTGAAATAGGAAGAAGCTGAATAGTCTGACAAGTCACGTGTTGACGAACAAAGTGACAGTCAATTTCAATATGCTTCGTTCGCTCGTGAAAAACATCATTGTGAGCAATCTGAAGAGCACTATTGTTGTCGCACCACAAAGGGGTTGGATAATGTTGAGGTGCCCCCATGTCAGAGAGTAGCCAGCGTAACCACACAAGTTCTTGAGCCGTGTCTGCTAGTGCTCGATACTCAGCTTCAATACTGGATCGAGCTGTCAGAGATTGTTTCTTGCTCCTCCAAGAGATGAGAGAGTCTCCAAGAAAGAAACAGTAGCCAGTAGTAGAGCGACGGTCCATAATGTCACTGTCCCAATCAGCATCAGAAAATCCTCGCAAAGTCAATGAGGATGTGGATGAAAAATGAAGACCGTGAAACATGGTCCCCTTTAAATATCGAAGGATGCGTAGGACAGCAGCATAATGATCTGAACAGGGTGCTGACATGAACTGACTGACTGTATGGACAACATAGGAAATGTCAGGTCGGGTCACTGTCAGGTAGACAAGTGACCCTACTAATTGTCGATACAGAGTAGGATCACGCAGAGGAGGTCCAGCATTCGGAGCCAGATGAAGGTTGTGCTCAAGAGGAGTAGATGCAGTTTTGTTGTCAGTAAGCCAGCTTTTGTCAAGAGATCGGAGGTGTATTTGGCTTGACAAAGATAGATTCCCGACGGATCTGAGATCACCTCAAGACCAAGAAAATAGTGTAAAGAACCAAGATCCTTCATCTCAAAACAGGAGCTGAGAGATGTCTTGAGATGAGCTATGCCAGTAGAGTCACTTCCAGTAATAATCATATCATCCACATATAACAGAAGTAAGATTGTGCCAGCCTCAGTGGTCCGAGTAAACAGTCCTGAATCGTAGTTGCTGGGTGCGAAACCCAGAGAGGTGACGGTGGAACTGAACTTCTCAAACCAAGCTCGCGGAGCTTGCTTGAGTCCATAAAGAGCCTTCCGAAGTCGACAAACATAACCTTGTGGAAGTCGAATGCCCGGAGGAGGTGTCATGTAGACTTCCTCAGATAAATCACCATTCAAGAAGGCATTCTTAACATCCATCTGAAAAAGAGGCCATTGTTTGGTAGCTGCAATGGCTAGAAGACTGCGAACAGAAGTGACTCGAGCAACAGGTGCAAATGTTTCCTCATAATCAATACCATACTCTTGATTGAAGCCCTTGGCCACAAGGCGAGCTTTGTACCGATCAATAGATCCATCGGATTTTGTCTTGATTTTAAACACCCATTTGGAGCCAATGGGTGACTTGCCCGGAGGAAGAGGGACAGATTCCCATGTCTGAGCTTTGTCAAGAGCCTGAAGTTCCTCATCCATAGCTTTCTGCCAATCAGGGTTAGAGGAGGCTTCTTTGTAGGAAGTGGGTTCGTGATTTGACAGCAGAGTAGTATAAACATGATAATCACGGAGATGAGAAGGAACTTGTCTTACCCGATCTGATCGTCTAACATTCTAAGATTGAGACGTTCCAGGAGCAAAAGACTCAGCAGGCACCTCAGATGTTGGCTGTGCAGATGGAGCAGATGATTGATGTTGATCAGGAAAACTAGAAGAGGCAGGCTGTGTAGGGGCAGGAGACTCTGAAGGAGAGGCAGATTCAGACTGTGGTGAAGCAACAGGTGGAGGCAATATGATGTCAGATTGGAGTGAGTCCAATGAGACGGAAGCATCGGGGAAAAACGGAGTGGTGAAAGTGGGAGACTCACGAAACTTGGATATAGAAGAAAAAGGAGCATGTTCCCAGAAGGTAACATGACGCGATACACGAAGACGCTGGGAGATAGGATCCCAGCAGCGATAGCCTTTGTGCTCAATACCATATCCAAGGAAGCAGCAAAGTCTGGAGCGAGGTTCAAGTTTGGTATGTTCATGGGGTTGTAACTGAACAAAACAGGCACTACCCCAAACTTTTAGGAGTTCATAGGCAGGGAGGATGTTTGAGGAGATGTGCCGGGACATGAGTATTGAGAGAGAGTCCCCTGAGATTGAAGAAAGGAGAGAAGAGATGACTCTTTATATTCCATAGCATTATCAGCTCTAAGAATCTTTATAGGTTTTGAAAATTGAGTGTGAATCATCCGAGCAAACATAATATAAATTTTAGGTAGCTCCGAACGATGTTTCATGAGATATATCCATGTGAAACGTGTATGGTCATCAACAAAAATAACAAAATATCGAGCACCCCCCATTGATGGATGTGGTGCTGGTCCCTATACATCAGAATGAATAAGATCAAAAGCAGAAGTAGAATTAAACTCATTTGTTTCAAAGGATAAAGCATGATGTTTTCCAAGTTTGCATGATAAACAGGAAATACTGTCAGAGGACACACAATTTCCTAACACCCCTGAATTAGCTAAAGATTTTATTCTGGCTAGAGATAAGTGACCTAGTCGGGCATGCCACAATTCAAAGGAAGAGGAGCTGGAAACAGAGGAAACAAGATTTGAAGATGGTAACGGCAGACGAAGATAGACCACTTCAAACATCCGTCCAACCTTACGGCCGAGTCCAAGGATCTGCTTGGTCTTTGGATCCTGTACAATACAACCAGAGGAATGAAATAAAATGATCAGGTTAGATTCTAAAAGCTGTGCAACTGAAACTAAGCTCAGAGATAGTTTCGGAACATTGAGAACATCCGGTAATTGAATATGAGGAGTGGAGACATTTCCACTAAAGGATACCGGTAGGCCAGTGTTGTCAGCAGTTCGTACTGACGTAAAATGCTGAGGTGGTTTCTTAGAAACGAAACCATCAGTGCAGGGTGTCATATGATTGCAACACCCAGAGTCAAAAATCCATGATTTACCTGATGCAGTTAAGTGTTGAGAATTCATACCCATAGCACCAGACATGATTTGCTCCATGAGTTCTTGATTGCGACGCATCAGTTCCATGAGGTCAGGTGCAGCCATGGTGTGCGACCGGTAGAATCGACCGGTATAAATCGGTAGGGTGAGCGACCGGTATGGACCGGTGGTAGGAACCGGTAGGGTGAGCGACCGGTATGGATGAGGAACAGTAGAATTCAACCGATAAAGTTCGACCGATAGGTGTTCGACCGGTGGATGTTCGACTGAGAGGGTGTTCGACCGGTAGGGTGTTCGACCGGTAGGGTGTTTCGACCGGTAGGGTGTTCGACCGGTAGGGTGTTCGACCGGTAGAATGCTTTGACCGATAGGAATTCGACCGGTAAAAGAGTTCGACCGGTAAAATAGTTCGACTGATAAAAGAGTTCGACCGATGAAAAAGAGTTCGACCGATGACGTTCGACCGATAGGTACACAGCGGCGGCGGCAATGTAAATCACACAGATCGATCAATTTTAGATCAATCGATGTCGACTAACAAATCAAGAGGCAATGGCAAGTGATCGATTCAAGAAAACATAATCGATTCAAAAGGCGATGGCAACGATGACAAACGATCGATTCAAAAACAAAACCGATCCTGATGAACAGTGAATCGATTGATGAACAGTGAATCGATTGATGAACAGTGCGATGAACAGTGATGAACAGTAACCGATGAACAGTAACCATGAATAGTGAAATCGATGAACAGTAATCGTGAATAGTGAAATCGATGAATAGTGACAGTGAATAGTGAAATCGATGAACAGTACCGTGAATAGTGAAATCGATGAACGAACCTACAGTTCTGATACCATGTTAGAATATGATGATAATTGACAGAGACGATGATTATGCTGAAGACTTGATGACTTCGATATATTGATTGAGAGAGAAACGTACAATATGAGAGGAAAAATAATAATTGACTTAACCTAAACTACAGGATACAACATATATATATATACTAAAGCTAAAATGGGCTTGGGTCCTATACTAACATGGGCCTGGGCCTGGGCCCTCTATATACATTAACACCAACATCAATGGGGGTTTCTCTAAAACCCAATCTTTTTCTTTTTTTTTTAAAACCTTAAATCGATTTTTACCATCATAAAGGTTACTGTTATTTTTATTTTTTATAGGCTAGAATATTTTGTTATGAATTTTCAAGTATAAAATCATGGTCTCACAAGTCTTACAAAAACAGACTGGTCTCTTAACCCAACCCTATATATATATATATATATATATAATGTTCAAAAAAGTTTAAGGATTTGATCACTTAATAGTACAAGTCCTTTAAAATCTTTTCAATTTCCCTCAAATTTATAAGACATATGTAAAAGACATGTCATATTCCAAAACCATAGTAATAATTAGAAAATGGATAAACTACAAATTTGGTCCATGTGGTTTGGTCGTTATAACACTTTTACTACCTACAGTTTTAAAATTACAAGATGACATTGTGGTTTGCAAAAAGGACCGGATTTGGTCCTTGTCCAAAACGGTCGTTAAAAAATCTCGTTAGATGAGGGGCATTTTGGACTTTTTACAATATTATATCATTTTTGTTTAAAAGTCAAATTTAATTAATATAATAATTATATAACATATGTAATATGTATTTATATACAAAACGTTAGGGATTGAAATTGTAAATATATGTAATATAAATCATGGAACTCGTTGGGGACCAACATCTTCGCCGGTTACAAGTTGTCGGGGACCAAAATCTTCGCCTGTTACAACTCGCCAACCAAAGCAAAAGTCTGTTGCTTCTCCTCTAGTCATGATCAGGCTTGCAATCTTGTTGCTCCTTGCCTCCACTCACCATGACCCGTACCTTTGTTCATGACCCTCCTTTCTTCTCCATCTATATGAGCACCAGTCTGTAACACCCGTGTTTTCCTTAAATTTATTTATTTGGACAACAAAGTTTTCAGATTTATTTTATGTGTATTTTGGGTACGCTAGATACTCATGATCAAACTCAATCGAGTCGATATGGTTAGGGACAAAAAGGAGCTAAAACTGAGAGGTTTGGGTCCCTCAGGGGATCCGTGCGACTAAACCCACAACAAAAGCCACCTTAGGCACTGTGGTGTTGAGGCTCAAAGGCTGACCGGAGTGGGAGCAAGCAGAAGGTTGGGCGACCCGTGTGCGGCTCAACCGGCATGAAACTCACCCTACACACTGGAGAGTGTGGGACGTTTGGATGCGGGCGGCTTTTGGAACACCTAAACCTGCGGCCAAAGTCACGCCTCACACCTGCCCTTATCCTTGGCTGATTTCCTTCTCCATTCTCATTACACTTCTCTCACTTTTCTCTCGTCCCCCTTCATTTATTCCTTCAACCTTCCTCTCACCCTCCCCATTAGGAGAGCATTTAAGTATCCATCAAGAGAAAGCTTTAAAAATTAATAACACATATGGTTAAATCTCAAGTGCTGGGTCAAAGCTTCAAGATTTCTCCTCAAACCTAGGTTTTTGCTTAGGTTTTAGGTTTTCTTCAAAACCTAGTAAGGTGAGTCATCCTACAATTTTTACAAACCACACACACACACACACACACACATACACACACACATATATATATATATATATATATATATATATATATATATATTAAAATGTTATGTTTTAGTTCCTCAAAACTTTTATTCCATTTATTTCACGTTTGGGTGATTTTGGACCATTTAGGTCAAATTTGGGAATTTTGGGGATTTTATTGTCTTTGATAAATGAAGTACGGGGAATGATTTGGTTTAGTATATTACCTCAAATTGCTGAAAAACCGAGAAACTCGACCTTGCGCTTTCAGACCCGATTTCTCTCTCAAAAATCGATTATTTTTCAAACTATCTGGACCAAAATGTTCCCCAAACAGTCCCCTACATTTATATCTAAAAAACATTTGGCGTATTATTTGAAAAATCGGGCCAAATCGCGAGTTTTAGGTTGTGAGGTCGTTTTCTTCAAACAGACTTGTACTAATGGCAAAACAGGCCCTCAAACTTTCAAAAAGATGACATTTGGTCTCCTTAACTTCCTGATTTTTACATTCGCGACCCTGAGCTCACCACTTTGAATAACTTTACACTTTTCCCCCTCTTAACATAATATTTCACATTTTATGTCTAAAGCAAACAAGAATCATTTTCTTTTCTTTTCTTTTTCTTTTTTCTTTTATTATTCATTTATTTATTTATTACCAAGATTTTGGGTATTACAATGACCGTTGAAAGTATTATAGAAATCCCATTGAATCATTCATATATATGTAGATAGATAGATAGATAGACAATGATCATTTGTTAACCACCCATTTCTAATTAACTTTATGCATGAACTTTGCTCAACCAATAGAAATGCAAGGTTGATTGTTGTTTAATTTGTGTATATATTTAATGTAAAAAGGTATAAACGTTATTTTGTAAGTAACTAATATTTCATTAATTTTATTGGGGGTTACAAAAATGAAGCTTCCATAATTATATTATATGTTATGATTGCATTATTTTTTCCATTTTCAACATATTTTTGAAATCATATCAATATTACCAAAGTCTTTCGGTTCATATGTTTGTTAAAATTGTATAGTCGTTGTTTTCAAAAAAATTATACGGTATTTATTTTAATTCAGAAAACACATGAACATATCTGAAATGAACGCAACAACGATGAACATCGATAGAGATGAACATCCCTGATAGAGATGAGCATCCCTGAAATGAACGCAACATCCCTGAAATTTATCCGGTATTCATTTTAATTTTATAGAGATGAACATATATGTTTATCTTACAAACATTGATAGATCTGAACATCGATGAACACCTTACAAACATTGACAACCATCTTACAAACATTGATAGATGGGAACATCGATGAACACCTTACAAACATAAAACATTCATAAAACACATATGTTCATTTTTAATTATGAATTTCTACCCTTCCGCCATGAATGTTCATCGGTTACAAATTGTGGTGTAAGAAAACATTAATGAGCCTTTTAATGGGTTTTAAAAGAATGAATGTTTTAATCCCCAAACTACCCTTAACCACAAATGTTCACATATCTATTTAATAAATAAAACCTATTTTATTAATTAAAAATCTAGTTTTAATCTCAACCATCCATTGTTAAGATTGATGGTTTAGATTAGTTCATATAGTTAATAACAAAACTAATATTAACAAAAGAACCTGTATATATCACACACACACACACACACACACACACACACACACACATATATATATATATATATAGAGAGAGAGAGAGAGAGAATGATCGTGTGAAAAGTTGAGATTAACGTAAAAAGTGGATCTGAACCGTTGATCACTTTTAATATCATGTTTTACCATGAATTACGTCTTAGAAGGGAATTTATCCGATGCATCTTGATGCATCTTATCTCGGTGCATCTTATTCTAATTGTGCATCCATTTCTATATATTTATTTATTTATGTTATAAGTAGTAGTTATTTAAAATTATAAATCAATATAGGTCTTTTCTAAAATTTGTTTAACAAATCCAAATTTTATAATATATGAAATTATTCTAATTAACATATTATATTATTTAATTTTTCTTTACTGTCTTGTTTGTATTAATTAATATATTACAATATCAGGGATTTGTTTTAATTACACAGTGAAATGTTGTAATTGACTAAATTTTCAAAATATCATTTTTGGTCATTTTACATTTTTCATCTAGTTTTTACCAAACATGATTTATTTATCAGTTAACTTATCAATTAAATTGTCAATCATAATTTATAGCCTAAATAAACATGTTTCAAAAACTACTTTTGTGCACAATTGATAGGGTAAGGTAAGATGGTATAGGGTAGAACTAGGGGAGAAGCAAATATTAATTATATCGATATTCAAAAATTAAATAAAAAACGAATTTAAGTAATCTTCTTTAAATCTGTCATTCATGTTGTATGTTGTAGTCCAGTGGTAAAAGGTAACATACTGGGGGGGTCAGTGGATGGTATCCCTGACTACCCAGGTTCGAATCCCGAGGTGAGCATCCTGTGACATCCATGATCATGGGTCTGCCACATAGTGGTAACCTTAATTGGGTTGGTTGTGTTCAACGGGGATTAGTCGGGTGACACCCTTAAGTGGATGCCCGGATACCCCGGGAACGTGTGTTAACTTGCCGTTCAAAAAAAAATCTTCCTTAAATCTATTTTTAACAAAGAAACACGATGGGGCTACTTCTTGACGTTGAGATGAAAATTATTTTTTGAGTGGCTTTTATTTATTAATATGGGGTTATTGAGCTTGAAAACGTTTGGCTACTTGACAAAAAGGGTACCAACTATCTTTTCCCAAAATGGGGACATGGTATCTTATGAATTATGATCTCGAAAAATAATTAGTAATAACTTTTTTCTTAATAAAATAATTTAAAAAATATATATAAATTATATTATAAATCAAGATTAATGTTAAAGTAAATGGTTGTTTGATTGATTTCTGTTAAATCTTATATTAATAAAGTTGTTTGTATGAATTAATTTGTTTGTATAGATCCAGGAATTTTTGTCTAGAAAAGTTTTTTTCATGGATAGAATGAGCATGTCTTTTAATTGGGAGGGGTAGGTTTGGAAAAAAATTGACTTTCTGTATAAATCTACTCCCTAAAAGTTTATTGAATAAGCTATTTTTTATATCATTAAGTCACTACAAAATAATCATGTAAAGTTAGGGGGTGTTTGGGATTGCTTATTTAAAACAACTTATGCTTATTTTAAAAAGTGTTTATCAACTTATGCGATGTCAAACTGGAGTTTTTAAAAAAATGTTTGGATTAACTTAGGGTGTTGTTATCCCAACCCCATTCTCACTCACAAACCCCCATACCCCTCCTATATCACTCACATACCCCCACCTACTTTACTCACATACCCCCTGTAGGAGGGGGTATAAAGATATTTCACCTTAACTTATTGTGATACCAAAACGTAATAAGCTAATAAGTTGTTATTTAAAGGTGTTTGAGATTGCTTATACATATAAAATAACCAAAAAGTGATAAACACTTTTCAAATAAATTGATAAGTTAAAACCATATGACTTATCAAAAAGTATTTTTCAGCTGTTTGACACCGCTATAAGCTATTTTAATTTTTCCTCATCCAAACACTAAAAATTGCTTATCTCCGGTGCCAAATCGCAATAAGCTAAAAAACACCTCAAATAAGCAATCCTAAACACCCCTTAATACTAAGATGTGATATCTATTAAACTTTTTAAGCCACTAACAAACAAGCTCCAAGTGTTATGAAAAGTTTAAAAAAAAATTAACACAACATTGTAAAATAAATCAATAATATATATATATATATCTTTTTTTATTGAAAAAAAGAAATACCTGTGGTTTATGTGTTTTAACAGTCTGATTCCCTACTTTGTAATATTTATGGATTACATCCTTGTGGTTTATAATTTATAACGCATTGGATCTCTACACTCTGATTCCCTACTTCGTATATAACTTTACATGAAGGCAATTTAGTATTTTTTTTTTCTATTTTCATTATTTTCTAAAAAAAATGAGAAAAAAAATTAGAGGGACTCAATTTTCTTCTTATTATTTTTTGACTTTCACTAATCCTTAATGATGTCGAAAATGTGACAAGATCTTATTCAGACATGTTGATTGTCAGCTATCTTATAAACAAAAATAACTTTACTATAATTGTCCAAATAGGACCACTCTTAAATGAATTAAATAAAAAACAAACAAGAAAATAATTCCACTCAGCTGCCCAAACATGACCAATGTTAGAGGAAGTAAACAAGAAAATAGATTTATTACAATTGTCCAAACTCCTCAAATATATCCATTGTAAAATAAACAAGAAACAAACATGAAAATTGCTTTTCACTGCAATTGTCCAAATATGGCCACCATTAAATGAAGTAAAATAAACCACTGGCGTAATGGTAAAGCCTTTGAGGGATGTAGTGGAAAATCTCATTTACTTAGGGTTTAAATTCAGGCGCTGTCAAAGCCCTTATGGCCATGGAGGTTCACCTGTGATGACTCCAGGTCATTCGTGGTCGCTCGAGGATTAGTCGGTGCGCGTAAGCTGACCCAGAAACTCACGGTTACCAAAAAAAAAAATAATAATAAATGAAGTAAAATAGCTATAGTATAATTGTCCAAATATATGCTCTTAGAAGAGAACAACCAACATATATAGAGAAAAACAAGAAATAAATAACATAAATAATAAAAGAAGATTGCAAAATTAAGTTACCACTTTCATAGAATTCATAGAGAGAAACATAAATTGAAGAACAAACAAGTTACTACTATTCCTAATCGAAGCTTGCATTAAATCGAAACATAAGCGAAGGCAGAATCGAAATAGAATAGATTGAAACTGAAGTGAAGATTGCAGAAATGATAGCATAAACCGAAACAACAAAAGTAAAAATCAACACCCGTCTCTTCGCCGCTAGAGATGACGGCATGGCGCTGCTAGCAATGGCAATAGGGGAGTTGATAGAGATATATATATATATATATTGGTTAATTTAGTTAATTTACCAATATCAATGAGGGTTTCTCAAAAACCCAATCTTTTTTTTTTTTGAACCTTAAATCGATTTTTACCATCATAACAGGTTACTGTTATTTTTAATTTTTTATAGGCCAGAATATTTTGTTATGAATTTTCAAGTATAAAATCGTGGTCTCACAGGTCTCACGAAAACAGACTGATCTCTGAACCCAACCCTATATATATATATATATATATATATATATATATATATATATATATATATATATATATATATATATATATATATATATATATATATATATATGTAAGTTAACTTTTGTCAAGAGTTA
Source organism: Arctium lappa (assembly GCA_023525745.1). Lineage (NCBI taxonomy): Eukaryota > Viridiplantae > Streptophyta > Magnoliopsida > Asterales > Asteraceae > Arctium > Arctium lappa. The sequence goes on along the minus strand of CM042056.1, from coordinate 8,626,854 downwards.
GACGCATCCTTATCAAATCCGATTGAATTGAAGATGAAGCAAGAGTTCGTTTACATTGTGGAAGAGTATATAATGTTCAAAAAAGTTTAAGGATTTGATCACTTAACAGTACAAGTCCTTTGAATTATTTTCAATTTCCCTTAAATTTATAAGACATATGTAAAAGACATGTCATATTCCAAAACCATAGTAATAATTAGAAAATGGGTAAACTACAAATTTGGTCCATGTGGTTTGGTCGTTATAACACTTTTACTCCCTACGGTTTTAAAATTACAAGATGGCATTGTGGTTTGCAAAAAGGACCGGATTTGGTCCTTGTCCAAAACGGTCGTTAAAAAATCTCGTTAGATGAGGGGCATTTTGGACTTTTTACAATATTATATCATTTTTGTTTAAAAGTCAAATTTAATTAATATACTAATTATATAACATATGTAATATGTATTTATTTACAAAACGTTAGGGATTGAGATTGTAAATATATGTAATATAAATCATGGAACTCGTTGGGGACCAACATCTTCGCCGGTTACAAGTTGTCGGGGACCAAAATCTTCGCCTGTTACAACTCGCCAACCAAAGCAAAAGTCTGTTGCTTCTCCTCTAGTCATGATCAGGCTTGCAATCTTGTTGCTCCTTGCCTCCACTCACTATCACCCGTACCTTTGTTCATGACCTTCCTTTCTTCTCCAGCTATATGAGCCCCAGTCTGTAACACCCGTGTTTTCCTTAAATTTATTTATTTGGACAACAAAGTTTTCAGATTTATTTTATGTGTATTTTGGGTACGCTAGATACTAATGATCAAACTCAATCGAGTCGATATGGTTAGGGACAAAAAGGAGCTAAAACTGAGAGGTTTGGGTACCTCAGGGGATCCGTGCGACTAAACCCACAACAAAAGCCATTTTAGGCACTGTGGTGTTGAGGCTCAAAAAGGCTGACCGGAGTGGGAGCAAGCAGAAGGTTGGGCGACCCGTGTGCGGCTCAACCGTCATGAAACTCACCCTATACACTGGAGAGTGTGGGACGTTTGGATGCGGGCGGCTTTTGGAACACCTAAACCTGTGGCCAAAGTCACGCCTCACACCTGCCCTTATCCTCGGCTGATTTCCTTCTCCATTCTCATTACACTCCTCTCACTTTTCTCTCGTCCCCCTTCTAACCTATAATAAGCGTATGAGAAGAAGAGTTAAGGTAAGAAAGTAATAAGGGATACGAACCCCTGATTACTTTTAGTCTCAAACTCACCTATAATCGTGCTTGATACAAGAATTGATCCGGTGCATCTCATCCTAATGTGCATCTAAGGGTGGAGATCTCTTCTTACCTTTCTCACCATAACTTTCATTCTCACCGGAACCCAACCCATATTATATTATATATTTTCCAACAGTATATATATATATGCGAAGAATCGAGTGAGCAGTTGAGTTACCATGAGAAGTGGACCTGAACTGTGATCATCCTAATGTACATCTACGGTTGATAACCACTTCTCACTTAAACCCAACCATATATATATATATATATATATATATATATATATATTGTATTTTATGAAAACAATGTTTTTTTAAGAAAAGAAAAGAAAAGAAAAAAGTAGAGCATATGCAATAATTTTTCAATGAAAACTGAAAACCCTCCTTTTTATAAAATTTTAACATATTTCTCTTTGAAGCTTTTTTTTAATCAAGTCTAGTTTATCATGAGTTTGCATTATGTAAAGAAAAATCGAGAATTTGATGATTTTTTTTTGTTATTCTAAACATAGGCTAGAAGGAAAGGTAGCGTTGATATCCGGGGGAGCAAGCGGTATTGGAGAGTGTACCGCAAAAGTTTTTGCGGAACACGGAGCAAAAATCGTTATCGCCGATATCCAAGACCAACTCGGTCAATCGGTTTGCGAGGCTATTGGCTCATTGGACTCAATATATGTCCATTGTGATGTAACTAATGAAGAAGATATCAAAAACGCTGTTGATACTGCAGTAGCCACTTACGGAAAGCTTGATATCATGTTCAATAATGCAGGGATCGTAGATCCCAACAAGACACGAATCATGGACAACGAAAAATCAGACTTTGAACGTGTTCTTAGTATCAATGTCACGGGCGTCTTTCTTGGAATGAAACATGCCGCTAGGGTTATGGTTCCAGCACGAGCTGGCTCAATAATTTCGACCGCTAGCATTTCTTCAAATGTTGGTGGTGCGGCCTCACATGCTTACTGTTGTGCAAAGCACGCCGTAGCTGGTCTGACCAAGAATCTTGCGGTGGAACTTGGACAATTTGGTATTCGAGTCAATTGTTTGTCACCTTATGCAATGGCCACACCACTAGCCAATGATTTCGTTGGGGTTGAAGCGGAAACTCTAGAAAACGTGATGGGCGCAATTGCAAACCTTAAGGGGCCGACTCTTAAAACTGATGATGTTGCTAAAGCTGCTCTTTTTCTCGTGAGTGACGAGGCAAAGTATATAAGTGGGCACAATCTCTTTATTGATGGTGGGTTTAGCATTGTTAATCCATCATTCGGCATGTTTAAATATTATGAGGATCTTTAAGTCACGAGATTTCATCTTATTATATGTGTTATAATAATACACACTTATTAGGTGTATGGTTTTTATATTCTACGACTACACGAGTTTGCAACCCATAATCATTTTGTCTTAATTTTGTTATTGGTGTTATAGATAGATGTACGAATCTACAACTTGAAAAAGTATATTATTTTTACTCTAGTTTTTTATGTGCTTGATAATTAGTGGTAAATAAAGTATTTTGGAATAAAATTTCCACGATGTTTGAAAAAACACGGTTTGTTCGTTGAGTTATTGCTACACATGTCGTTATACGTGCAACAAGATTTAAATTTTATAAAATGAAACCAAACTGAATTCACTAGGGTACATCAATAAAATATTATAAATAATATATATTGATGTCAATAATTGTAACCCAAATATATACAAAGTATTCAATATTCAAATCACATATGTCGCATATGAATTATATATGTATAGAGTTCGGGAGGAGTAGGTTTGGAAAAATTAGGCTTTTTGTATAAACTCTCTCTAGAAGCTTACCGAATAAACACTTTTTATATCATTAACCCACTACTAAACAATCATCTATATGAGTTATGAGTCTCATTAAACTCATTAATCTGCTGACAAACAGACCTTGAAAATACTTAAAGAACTGACATAACCGAACCTATCTTAATGAACATGGTTCCTTTATAAAGATTGAGAACCCAATTAAATAAAAGCCCTAACCCCTAATTCTTCGTAAAACCTCCTCTATCATTTTTTTTTGGTAACCGTATATTTTCGAGCCAACTTACGCACCCTGACTAATCTTCCGGGCGACCGTGAATGACCTGGAGTCATCAATAAAACAATTATATAAAATAATTTATCAAATTTACAAATTCATGAAACAATTTCATTAACTTAACCAATGAAATCGACAGTTTCTATGGTTTTCAAAATTAAGGTGGTTTCCAAATGAAATTACCCCTATACATATATGTATTGAATTATAGAAACATAAATATATTTACAAATATGACAAAGGTAGCAAAATGAAATTAAAAAATAATCATTTTACATTTCTTAAATACAGAATGATTTAGATATGGTTTTAACCACTCTAGCAAAAAGAGAATAAAAGTAAGATATTTTCAACTCCATTTTGTACAAAAAAAATAATTATTAAAATATCCAATTAGCACAACAAAACCCCATTTCAAAAACACCAATATCTTCAATAAAAATTAAAATACTAATTCTAAAAACACCAATTTGGGAATTTCCCTTATATGGAGTAAATACAACATTTATCAATCATATTGATCAAGTTTGGTTAATTTGTCCATGATTATTTGATTTTGGCCAAATCATTTGGTATAATAAACGTTTTATACAATAAAACTGACTATATTGTTAATATCAAGTTATACATATCATGTGAATCATACGATAATAAATCGATATGTGAATCACTTTTCTTTTTTAGAGTACAGTTCAATTTTTGTTCTTCACATTTACAATTTTCAATGGATATCGTTCTTAAACTTCAAAATTCGGATTGGGTCTCTTACGTTTGTCAAATCCTGACGGTTTTGATCTCCCTGTCTAAAGGTAGATATTTTTTTTTGTTAAATCCAGTTAAATGAGAGTTATTTTAGTCATTTTCAGTAATTTCTTAATCTATACTATATTATAAAGATGACATAAAAAACTCTTAATTACAACTCACTAAGCTTTATGTACTATCATTTAAAGTTATCTACTTAAAATCTCTTAAAATTAACTACTAAAGCCTAATGTACTACCTGTAAAGCTTTTAACCCTAATTAATATATTTCATCCTTATCCCCCAAAATCCTTATCTCTAATTCTCAAACCCTAAAATTATGAAATTTGAATTCTGATAAACATAATCAAAACAGAATAAACTTCTCAATTTAAATATAAAAATTTAAAATATATAAGACAATTAATGAATTTTAACAAACTACTTTATTTTTTTATATAAAAAACATTATATTGTTAAGCCTAAATTAAAAAAATTTATATATAAAAAACCATTATCACTCAATAAAAATCATCCAAAATCATACTGTAAATCAATAAAAAACAAAAAATAAAAATAAATATTAAAATCGTGATGTACTAAGCATTATGTACTATTATTTAATGTTAATTTACTTAAAATCTCTTAAAAAACAATTAATGAAACAATATGTACTACTTTTAAATGATTTTAACCCTAATTAATAAATTTCATTCTTATCCCCCAAAATCCTTATCTCTAATTCCCAAATCCTAAAATTATGAAATTTGAATTCTGATAAACATAATCAAAACAGGATAAAATCTCAATTTAAATATAAAAAATTTAAAATATATAAGATAATTAATGAATTTTAACAAACCATTTAATTTTTTTATATAAAAAACTTTATATTGTTAAACCTAAATTAAACAAATTTATACATAAAAAAACCATTATCACTCAATAAAAACCATCCAAAATCGTACTGTAAATCAATAAAAAATAAAAATAAACATTAAAATCGTGATGTATCTCGCTGCATTATAAAACACGGATAAAAAACTCTTAAATACAAATTATTAAGCACAAGATACCATCATTTTATGCAAGATTTTAAAAATCTCTTAATTTACAAATATCAAAACACAAGATACATATTACTACTGCAGACTTCTAACACCTACCAATTTGGCATGTGCAGGACCTTCCTTTTATGCAGATATTTCCATGTATCACTATTAGTTAATATATTATATTACTATAAATTTGTTTTAATTATATTATCAAATATGTAATTGATTATTTTTTTTCTATATGTCATTAAAATATATAAGATAAACATAGAATTCTAACAAAATACTTTTTTTTATATAAAAAACATTATATTATTAAGTCTAAATTAAACAAATTTATAAAAAAAACATTATCACTTTCTCAAAACTATCCAAAATCGAACTGTAAATCGACAAAAAAACAAAAAATAAAATGAAACATTAAAATCGTGATATATCTCGCTGCATTGCGCGAGTACGCTTCTAGTATTATAAAGAAGACATAAAAAACTTTTAAAAACAAGTCTTAAGTCTTAATGTACCGTCATTTAATGTTTATTACTTAAAAAACAACCATTAAAGCTATATGTACTACATTTAATACTATTTATTAATTTTCAATAATTATCTCTAACCATTTTAACTCCCCTAAAATAATTTCTCACTTTAACTTTCCTAAAATAATTCTCAACATAATTAAATATAGAATAAAAATCAAGTTTTGAATATAACATATAATTAAAAAAATCTAACATAATCTTTTATAAAAAAAATTATATTATGAAACCAAAATAAATTACATTATATTATTAAGTCTAAATTAAACAAATTTATATAAAAAAAACATTATCACTCTCTCACAACCATCCAAAATCGTAATGTAAATCGACAAAAAACATAAAATAAAATGAAACATTAAAATCGTGATGTATCTAGCAGCATTGCGCGAGTACACTTCTAGTTTTATATTAAAATTAAAAAAAAATATTATATATTTAATTTTAAATTGTAAAACAGAAAACGAAAATGAAAAAGGATACAACCACCTTTCATTTTTTTTTTCTTATTTTTTTACAATCTAAATTAAAAATTAAAAATAAGTTTTATTTTTATATAATGAAAATAGTGAAAATGACTAAAATACCTCTCATTTAATTGGATTTGATGAAATAAGCTAACGATCATTAGACTAAGGGGTTGTTTGTTTTTTTTAAAAAATCTCTTAATATCTCTTTAGTCTGAATCGTTCAGATCTTTTTACACACCACATCTTATTAATCATAATTAAATTAAGACTTAAGATATTAGACCTCTTAAAAAACAAACGACACCTAAGGGTCCAAAACATCAGAAATTGACAAATGTAATGAACAAAATCTAAGTTTTTAAAGTTTAAAGACAATATCCATTAAAACTTACAAAAAAAATAGGAATCAAAAACTGAACATTACTGTTCTTTTTCATTTTGTTTTTAGTCCTCCGGCCTCTTCTCTTTTTAGTTTTGACTTTCTTGTTTGTCTTTTATAATGAATGAATATCATATATACCTCAAGGGAAAAAAAATAATATATTTTTTTCAATTTCTATTTGGATAACATATAAGAAAATAATAGTATTTTGTTCAATTTCTAAGGATATATAAGTAAGGATTGTTTTTTAGTAGGTTAATAATGTAATAACTGGGTTTTATTTGTATAGAGTTGGAGAGTAGGTAAGTTTTTGGTGAAAGCCCAAAGTTCGAGGGTTGAATTGTAAATTATAATAAAAGGGATTAAACCCTAATACCCTCATTCCCTATTTCATTAGAATTGTGGGTGACAATCAAGATTGGGAGAAATCAAGGAAGGGGGATAGCATAGAAGAGGTTCTTGTCAAGTGCTGATCATCAAGGTAATCATCATCTCCATCTTTAATCTTCAATTTCTTGATTGGTTTCATGTTTGGGGAGCTTTAGAATCTTAAAGGAAGAGGCTAATCCTTGGTTTGATTTTTGCTAAAAGTTGTTTTGATTGTTGGATGTATCTTTGGGATTGATTAAGTAGCTAGACCACATTTGGGTTATTTAATTTGTGGTTTTACAAATCAAGTTTTAGCCAGAAAGGAAGTTTCTCGTTCGTAACAAAACCCCAGTACTGGGTTCTGGTTGCAGTCAGATGAGGAGGGGTCAAAACACGGGGAGGTCGGGAGTCGGTCGAGGACCTGGGGAGCCCGGGACGCCAAAACCCGGGGAGGCCTGGAGTTGGCCGATGATCTGGGAAGTCCAGAAGCCGAAGGCCCGGGGAGACGGGGGGAAGGTCGAACCCGGGGAGGCCGGGAGGCCGACCCGGGGGGGGGGTTGGATTCTGTATTTTAGCTTTGGAGGAGGTTTTTATCTTTGCTTTGTATGTCATAGATTTCGCGTTAAATATCGGGAGTTTGGGTAGGATTGTCCGTTTAAGCGTTTGAGAGCTTTTGGTGAGAATGGTCTATGCGACTTATCACCCTTCTTACTTTTAATCGTAGGTCTTCGTTCTAAGTATTTAAAGCGTTAGTAAATGTCGTAAAGCAGGCGCTTCAGGTGATTATTTCTAACCGAAAGTGTGTTGACTTGTGTTTTATATTAAACGCATGAGATATTATGAAACTGCATGTTGATCTTTTATATGAACAACATGTTTTGATACATTGTAAAAGTTGTGATATTTTGTATGAATACATTTGGAAGTGGAGGTGTAACGGCTAAGTCGGAGGGTGTGTTCCGCTAGTGCTCATGTTGGGGGGGGGGGGGGGGTGTCCCGTTTATGCCATGGAGGGTGTGTTCCAGTTAAGGCAGCGTGAGACTGACTCGTTGTCACATGTGGCATGACTTCAGTGTGCCGATTACATGTGTAGTTTTGCGATCAAAAGTTTAACGTTTTAAAGTAGAGAATTATTTATAAATGCTTATAAGTTGTTTTAAATGTTTTTGCGGTGCGAATGATGTTGTTAGAGGGAACTCACTAGACCTCATGGTCTAACTCTCGTTTTTCAAAACTAAAACCTTTTTCAGGTAAAGGTTTAGTTAGAAGCTTGTTCAAGGGATTTATGGGAGGCGGTTGCGTGATAGAGACTTGGAGGGAGCTCGAAGTCCCGGTAGACTTAGTTTATCTCAGTTGTAGTCATATATCACCCTTGAGGTTTTCTATTTTTTTTGTTGGGATTTTTGTAGTTAGTATATTTGGGACCCTTTTTCGGTTATGATGTTATCTTTTCAATATTGTTGAAGTTTGGGTTGTTACAAATAAGTTTAATGAGACTAATAGTTTATTCGATCAGTTATATATGGTTGCATGAATGAACCCAATGTAGAGCATACGGTGGCACGTGCCACCATTTCGTTCCTCCGTCGTACTGTAAAAATTTATAGGGCCGTGAAAAGTGTCACCGTATTAATTTGTTATGTGCTACCATATATATTTTGAAACTACAATTAAGACTAAAGTTTCCCTTGACAGGGTTGGTTTATAAGAGTTTTATTCCACTTTAGACTTGAGTTTGAGTTCTATTAGTGTCATTTTCTTAGGTTTTTAGTTTTTAATTTCAGATTTATTATGACTTTTTTTTTAAAAAAAATTGCAATAAAAGACTTGAACATGATACCTCACATGTGAAAAAACAAGGAACTAACCACTAGACCAACATCAATTTTGTTAACCACAAGGGTTGTGGCGTGGTGGTAAAGGCTTGGGGAGTTCATAGCGCTCAACCCGGGTTCGAGCCCCACTAGCAGCACTTGTGGCCATTGACAATAAACTCAGGGCTGTACGCTTTAGCAGCTGGGCCAAATGCCCTAGTTGCCAGAGATTAGTCTGGGCCATAGGCCCAGGATACCCTTTCCAAAAAAAAAAAAATTGTGAAAAATATCCATATATATTTGTTTCTTATTATCAAATGGTGCCACTAGTTGAAAAAAATTTATAGGTCCGTCTCTGTATGATTATTTGGTAGTGGCTTAATGTTATAAAAATGGCTTATTCAGTAAGTTTCTAAAATAGAGCTTTATATAGAAACCATTTTTTTTTTCCAAACATGTCTATTCCAATTAAAAACACACTCATTCCATCCATGGGAAAAATTCTCACACACAAAAGCATTCACGCTCTATACATAAAGATTAATTAACCACAAGGGTTGTGGCGTATTGGTTAAGCCCCTGAGGGATGTGGTGAAATATCTCATTTGCCCAGGGTTCGAATCCAGACGTACACAACAATTGTGGCCACTGAAATTTAATCAGGATTGATGTCTTACAATTATAATTTACCAAGAGATCAATCTAGAGTCTAGACATAGATAAGGATACCCTTTCAAAAAAAAAATTATTCCACATAACAATTTCATTCACACAAGATTAAATATAAAACCAATCAATCATCCCTAAGTTTGGGCCAATATAAAAACTGCAATTGCTAATGCATCGACTTTGTCAAAAACTTCTCGAACCAATTAAATTAATAGTTTGGTTTTGCTAGCCAAATGAGAACTGTTTTGATTGAAATATTGCAAATTACCCATTTTTCATATATTTTTGACTTTTGACATAGTTAAATAAGTTATATATATATTTATTGGAAACCAACAAAAAAGACTTTATACACCCTTGGAATCATCTAAAAATGTGAGTTAGTCCATGTAACGCCTCAAAATCCATAAATTTAAATAACATAAAATCCACTCAAGAGTCAAGACCATCTCAATAGTTGCAAGTTAAACCTTAGAGCGTTTCTAACAACTTCTTTATTTTAGAGGAAATGGAGATTTTGAGTGTAAAATGAGCTCCAACAGTTTCTTTAAAATTTTCTCCAAAATGAAGAAAGTACGAGAGAGAAATTATTTTTTATTACATTCCACAAATGAGAAACTTTGAAATAAATTGTATAGGTGAGAGAAATAATATTTTATTAAATATATAAAATACTTTAATAATATAATCAATGATTTATCTCTAAAATGGAGAAACTGTTGGAGATGGTTGTAATTTTTTTTGGAGATTTTGACTTTTAGTTCTTTATTTTGAATAAAATTTGGAGAAGCTGTTAGAGATGCTCTTAACAATATAGAAGATTAAGATTGTGTGTGACAAACTAATTGATAATCTAAATGATGACTGATAAACTAGTTGTTAGTTATAAACTAATTGATGAATAAATCATGTTTAATAAAAATTAGATGATAAGTTAGATGAAAATATAAAATGAACAAAAATGACATCTTTAAAAATTAGTCAAGTACAACATTTCATAATATATTAAAACAAATCCTAATATAATATAATATTGTTAATTAATACAAATAAAATAGTAAAGAAAAATTAAATAATATCATATGTTAATTTAAAAAAATCAAGTTGATTATATATATATATCTATACTATATAATGAAAAGTCTAATACGGTTATTGTATAAACTATTGTACAATTACATTTACCACTCTTAATCTTTTATACAATAACATTTACTACCCTTATAATGTTACATTTATCACCCTTACAATTACTTATTTAATTTATTTTGTATCCCTTACTTTTTCATTTTACATTTTACACCGTTATCATATTAACACAAATAATCGTATATGAACAAAAATGCAATGAAAAAATACGTTCATTTTTTTACAAATTATACCATTATAATCGTCTCGTCAATACCTTCAAAACGAGCCCAATATTGAATATTTTTTAATTTAACCATACTATTAAATATCAGAATATATACGAATTATCTATACTACTAAAACGGTTATTGTACAAACTTTTGTACAATTACATTTACCACCCTTACATTGTTACATTTATCACCCTTATAATTACTTATTTAATTTACTTTATATCCCTTATTTTTTTCATTTTACACATATTAACACAAATAATTATATATTAACAAAAATGCAATGAAAAAATACGTTCATTTTTCTACAAATTATATCATTATAAGCGTCTCCTCAATATCTTCAAAACGAGCCAAATATTGAATATTTTTTAATTTAACCGTACTATTAAATATCATGAATATCTACGAAATAATTTGTTTTTCTGTCCATACGTTTTATTTTTTTTTCCACCGTTAGCACGTTAAAAATACATAATCGTAAAATACGTTTCATTCTTATTATAAATAATATCATTATAATTTTTTTCGTCAATAATTGTAATATAAACTAATTATTGAATATCTTTATGGCTTTAGGTTTCATAAGTTGTGATTTTTAGGTCATGGTTGATTATTGATGAAATGTATATAAGAAAATAACATTAATTGTTCGTTCTTTACTTACATTCCGCTGCATCGCGCGGGTATATGCCTAGTATATATATATATACACACACACACACACTAGAAGCGTATCTCGCTGTGTACTCGCACAATGCAGCGAGATACATCACGATTTTAATGTGACTCGGTTTTTAAAACATTGCTGTCAAAGTCCTTGTGGCCATGGAAGATCATTTGTGATTAATCAAAGGCCACTTGTGGTTGCCCCAATAATTAGTCGGTATACGTAAACTGTCTCGAAAACCCACAATTACAAAAAGATCTTGAATATTTATTCATCTAACCCATTAAATTTTGTAATTTTAATTCCATCAAAAAGAAAAAAAAATCATTTACATTTATATCTTACCGAATTTTTTAAAAATTAAAAAAAATCATTCATATTTATTTCTGAACAAATAAAACAAAAATCTTAATTTTTGACAACAAAATATTGATTTTAGGCAACAAAATCAATCCAATATCAACATAATTATTACACTTTGCTACGAACATAAAAAAATTGGCCAAAATCATGTACAAATAATTGCTACCAATATATACATACATATCCTGTATTTAATTATGCAGAGAGTGATTTTAGGGAGTTGAAAAGAGGAGTGATTTTAGGGAGTTAAAGTTGTTAGAGATAAGGATTAAATAGCAAGAGATTTTAAGTTTTCATTCTCTATTTAAGCTTTAAGTAATTAACATTTAATAGCGGTACATTAAGTTTTAGCAATTGTTTTTAAGAGTTTTTTATAGATGTTTTATAATATAGTATAGATATATATGATTAAGTTCATTTGAGAAATGTTAAAAATATGATAAATAAAGAAATGATCCTAGCCCTTTATCTGGTCAAATTTACGGCTTTGACCGTGAAACATCGGATAATTCCTTGTGTGGTCTATAGAAGATAAAGGGGTAGTTTCGTAAAATATGCGGGACGAGTTCATATATGAATCTGTATGATTCACATATGAATTATTTTTTTGTACGACAATTTGGGCTTCGCCCACACACACACGCACCCCCGGTATCCGAGCATCCAAATGGGCAGCACCGACTAATCCGTGGCGACCCGACCCAACCCAAATCAACTAGACCCGCCCAGGTACGACTAAATCCGGTCAAGACCGAACCCGCATACCCATAGACTGGTATGCCCGTAAACCTGGACCCGAACCGACCCGAAGGCCGACCCAAGGTATGGGTATCGCCGAAGTGCATCCCCCAGGATTCGAACCCTGGTAGATAGGCATACCATGCACTATCCCCCCAGGGCCTTACCACTAATTATATGTTCATATATGAACTAGTGTAATTCAGATTCACATTCACATATGAACTCTTTTAACTGATTTATATATGAATCTTTGTGATTCGTATATGAATAAGTTAATTAGTTCATATGTGAATCACAAAGGTTCATATATGAATCTGTTAATTAGTTAAATTGATTCACATATGAATCTACAGGTAATTAGTTCATATGTGAATCAGTTAATTGGTTCATATATGAATCACAAATGTTCATATATGAATAATTTAAAAGAGTTCATATGTGAATTACATTGGTTCACATATGAACATATAGTTCATATGTGAATCATACAAGTTCATATATGAACTCGTTCCGTGTATTTATAAAAATTACAAAATTGTCATTCTATTTTTTAAATAGCCATAATTTTTGACCAGTCAAAACTGTAATTGTTTACCAGTCAAAGACGCAATATTTAACCGGTCAAAGCCTAAGTTTCGGTAAAATTTCCCTTAAATTTATAAGACATGTAAAAGACGTCATATTCCAAAACCATAAAATAATTAAAAAATGGGTAAACTACAAATTTGGTCCCAGGTTTGGTGGTTTTAACACTTTTGGTCCCTACTGTTTTAAAATTACAAGATGGCATTGTGGTTTGCTAAAACGACCGGATTTAATCCTTGTTCCAAACGGCCGTTAAAAAATCTCGTTAGATGAGAGTCATTTTGGACTTTTTACAATATTATATATTTTTTGTTTAAAAGTCAAATTTAATTAATATACTAATTATATAATATATGTAATATGTATTTATATATAAAATGTTAGGGATTGAAATTGTAAATATATGTAATATAAATCATGGAACTCGTCGGGGGGACCAACATCTTCGCCGGTTACAACTCACCAGCCATGTTAACACCCTAAAAAATGGGGGTTAATTTAAACCTGAAATAAGTGCGAAATAAACAAGTCTATCGTAACTGAATCACCCAAAAAGGGGAATAATTGTATGGCGTTTACAATACAGAAGTCAAATGAAATTTGGACTCAACAACCTACTAATCTAGACCAACTAATTCTAGATTACGAACGGTTGTCGTCATCTCACTTCCAAAAGTATACCATTACTATATCAAACTAGAAGCGTACTCGCGCAATACAACGAGATACATCACGATTTTAATGTTTAATTTTATTTTTTGTATTTTTGTCGATTTACAGTACGATTTTGGATTATTTTGAGAAAGTGATAATGTTTTTTATAAATTTTTTTAATTTAGGCTTATAATATAATGTTTTTTTATAAAAAAAATAAGTATTTTGTTAGAATTCAATAATTATCTTATATATTTTAATGACATCTATAAATATAACCAATTACATATTTAATAATATAATTAAAACATATTTATAGTAATATAATATATTAATTAATAATGATACATGGAAAGGTCAACATAAAAGGAAGACCCTGTACATACCAAATTGGTGGGTGTTAGAAGCCTGCAGTAGTAATATGTATCTTGTGCTTTGATACTTGTAAATTAAGAGATTTTCAAAATCTTGCATAAAATGATGATACCTTGTGCCTAATAATTTGTATTTAAGAGTTTTTTTATCCGTGCTTTATAATATAGTATAGATGTACGCTTCTATAACCTTCAAAAATGCTACTATCCTTCAATGACTCTTCACTCAAGCCCGAGAAATCTCACCACTAGAATGACCTGTTATACATGTCATTTTAAGAAAAAGTGTTAGGCTAAAGCCTAGTGAGATCAAACATTTATATTGAGAAATCAGTAAATTCTAACGAGATAATTAAGAAAAGTCGTTGGAACAAATATAGACAAATCTTCACTTTAATACAAATATCTCTTGGGTTGACGGAGGAGACCTGCTTATTAACATAAGTGACGGAACACAAAAGTAAGACACTTGACATGTTAGTAAAACCAAACACATATTAAAGTACACACAATGGATGTTAGGGTCGGTAGCTTTAAACGTACATTCACAGAAAGTCAACTTCAACCACATAGGGTCCTTACGTTGAGATCCTCACCCAATATTGTGTACTAGAACGTAAGACTTGTACCCTATTTGATGCCTAAGCGTGCCTCGGCGTGGAAAACTAGCATTCCATCGTCGGACAAATGATACAAATAATTGTGGGTTCATGACGCCCAAATGCAACCAAATAGTCAATCCAATGCCAACAAAACCAATCAATAATTTTCAACAGTTAAAAGTGCCATCAAATGTGCAAAACTATGAATCCATATAATTACTCCCGAAATTCCAAGAGGTTCCAATATAATTCTTTAAAAAGTACATCCACACACTAAATCAATTTACCTAAGTCCTCGTTCAATAAATACACATCCATATTTCAAAACCCTAGTTTTGATTTCAAAGTATTTAATCATGAGATTGGAGAAAAACATGCTCTTCATGTGCAAATCCACAAGTAGTTCAAGATATAGTTTTTTGACTCATAAGGTAAGTATTTGTTCCCTTAATACGTTAATTGTGTTTATTTGGAATTATGAGCCTTTATATGCATAGGATCATTATTATAATGCTATGATGTTATCTAGTTAGTATAATCATTATAAGTGTTTAGACCTCGCGCTCGTTATCGAATTTGGTTAAGTTTATGGGCTGACCTGAGTGTGGCGCGAGAGTGCCAGGCGATAGTGACAACTGTCACTATCGCCAGACACACTCGCGCGGTTTGTACCGCGGGTGCCTTGGTGGTCTCGCGATTGTGACTCGCGATAGTGCCCTTGGCACTATCGCCGGGAACTATCGCCATCGGGTGCAGGGACTTTAAATGAATTCTTATCAGATTTCAACCTCATTTATCTCAAACCCTCTATTTTCTTGGCGATTTTGGAGCTCCCATTCCAGCCTCATTCCTCCATTTACCAAACCCTAACCCTCATAAATACAATCCTTTGGTGGTTGGGTTTTGGATACTAGCATTTATTATCATCCAAGGAAGGTTTCTAGGGTTTCTTCAAGGTAACTTCTCATCTCCAAGTTAATCCTCCAATTTCTAGGGTTTTCATCTTTTTCTAGGTTTTGGTTCAAAACCTAGATTGTGAGTTGTATAAACCTTTGTTAAAAGTAGATACACATCATCATCTCTTACTTGTTATTATTGTTACATTTCTCAAAATGTTTATCTCTATGCGTTCAAACACTTGATGGTGGTTTTATGAATAATATGTGGGAAGATTTCTTATGAGTATCATGCCATGATTTACTCCATTTGTGAAATATTTGGGATTTACTTCATATATACATATTATTGGTATTTTGGCATGATTTAGGGTATATGTGACATAGTAGATGATAAATTCTACTTGGAACGCCTTCTTGGCGATATCGTATCTAAATATTGGTTATGTTGGAACATTTGGGTCTCATATTGGACTTATGTGTTAGGATGGTAACATTGTACCCATGGTTGGTATCGAAATGTGTTGGTTGAAATATACCTCAAGACCTCCTATAAATTATGTTGGACGAACCAAGTTAGTAGACACTAGGAGGATGTAGTCTTGGGTGCCACCGTGATGGTCTGTGCCTAGACCTCCGCCATTCGGGGAATTTCCTTAGTTGTAGTCCTCGGATGTACCGGACCTTTCGGATGTCTCTTGGTAGATGGCATCAAGGTATATCGACTCCTTGGGTGGAACTTGATTGGTGCTATGGGTCTCCCCTATTGACTCCACATTTGTTGAACTTTGGTTAACTGCTGATAAGAATTGTAACTGTTCATGCATGCTTATTATTGTTCAACTCACTAGGATTTTTGGCCTAGCACTTGTTTGGTGTCGATGTGTATCTCAGGTTCTAGCGGTGCCGGTTCTAAGCTGGCATAGTTGCTTGGGTGAGAGCTTGGGGAATACTTGCAATTGGACATACCTTTGGTAGAAGAACTTTTGGGCTTATAGATGACAACCCTTTTGTAATCTCTTTTCTAGTTATAGAAATTAGATTAGTTGGTTGTTAATTTATTGTCCGTTAAATTACAACTATAGTTAAACAGGTTTGTATATTTCCCCATTTTTGGGAGGCTCTTGCTATGTCAAATTTATATACCGCATGTTCGTTTTTCGGATTTTTGTTATCCCTATTTTTAGGGTGTTACAAGTTGGTATCAGAGCTTTAGTTTAAGTGAACTAGGTATTGTTTTAACATATCTAGACTTAAGCTTTAGACTTTATAGTTTCACTGTCCACTTGGGGGTAGAAATCCTAGGTAGGGAGAGCGTTAGGATTTACGGAATTACTTTAATTGAAAGTTGTGACGATGGTGACAAGAATTCTTGTGTATGGTTCGTTCATAATTTCACTTAGCTACTGTTATTATGAATGCATTGTTACGTGAACATACTTGGTCTACTATTGTTATGATGATTGATGAAGGTATTAGTACGTACAATGAGTTCAACTCGCTCAGTCTCTTCTCAATCCCTTTTTCTCGTATATTTGTGGCAGATTTCAATGGTAAACACTCGGAGTAGGGCACCGAATACGCCAGAGGGCCACGTGGAGCTGGAATCTACCGCGGACCGACCTCCCTTGGGCGTAACCTCCGAGGGACCTCCCATACCCCCAGTCTTGGGAGGAGGACCTGAGCAGATTCCGCGCAGGAACCTTACTGCTGACAATGCTATCATGGAGGAAGTAACTATGGAGACTCGGATTAGAGACAACATGATGTTGGTCATGAATTCGGCCATGACCCAACAACAAGAGTTTTTTCATGAAGCTTCTAGAAGATCGAGACGCCAGTCACCGACAACCGGATACAATGGCGGAAAATATTGTTATGGGGTCGGGTGGACCGATTGTTGTATCTGTTGAAGACCCAGCGGATAATGGGATCAAGGCGAAGGCAAAAGGGTGCACCTACAAGGCGTTTCTGGGGTGCCACACTAAAGAGTTTGCGGGTTCAGATAACCCGGTGGCTTGTATGTATTGGCTAAAAAAGGTAGAGATGGCCTTCGAGTCCAGTGAATGTGACATCTCTCAATGGGTCAAGTTTGCTTCACAATGACTTCGGGGAGAGGCTTTGATTTGGTGGAATCTCACTCGATCTGCCCTCACTCCTGATGTCCTGGATAAGTTAACTTGGCCGGTGTTTAAAGAGAAAATCATGGATAAGTATTGTAGTGAGCGTTCGTTGGACAAGTTGGAACGGGAGTTCCGAGATCTGAAGAAGGGGACTCTGTCTATTGCTGGCTACTCCAAACTTATTCTGGAGAAATTTAATTTGGTGGGACATCTGGTCCCCAATGAGAAGTCGAAGATTAAGGCCTATCAACAAGGTTTACTGTCCGAGATGCGAACGGCGGTGAGAAATGCTAGGGGTTTGACCTTGCAAGAAGTCATCGAGGAATCGTTGCTTATTGAGGATGACATCAATACGTAGAAGGAATAAAGAAGGCAGGTTGGTGAGAAACGAAAGTGGGAAGGGTCGTCTGGGCCAGTTCGTCAATCAAGGCCCTTTGTAAGCGAGAGAGCGGGTGATCATCGTCGTGAGGATCGGTGGTGCCACAAGTGCAAGTCCAAGCACTCCGGCCCATGTGCCACAAGAACCTACTCGGGTCCGGTAGGATGTGCTAAGTGTGGCAAGAAGGGTCACGCAATGAGAGAGTGTCCCATTCGGGGGCCGGTGTGCTTTGAGTGCTGGGGGCCGGGGCACATGAGGAAGGATTGCCCGAAATTAGTAAGAGGCAATGGTGGAAACTTTGTGGATTCGACGGCTAGAGTCGAGCAACCACCAAGGGCGCCAAGTCGAGCTTTCCGGATGACTACCGAGGAGGCAAAGGAGACCGCTGATGTTGTTTCGGGTACGTTCCTAGTAAACTCCTTTGCCAGCTTGTGTTTTGTTTGATTCGGGTGCTACGTGTTCTTTTGTTTCGGACGTTTTCTGTAACCAGCTTGTCACTCTTATTAGTGTCCTTCCCGATGCGTTAGTAGTAGAATAGCAAATGGGGATCAAGTAATCGTTAGGGACCGATTCTGCGATTGCACTTTAGAGATTGATGGGAATTCTTTTGGAGTAGATTTACTACCTATGGCTATAGGAGGGTTTAATGTAGTTATAGGGATGGATTGGTTAGTGAGGCATAAGGCTGACATCTTTTGCTCCAAAAAGATGATCCAAGTGTCGTTGCCGAAAAATGGTGTGGTCACCATCTACGGGGAGAAAGGAAAGAGGAGTAATCCCATCATTTCCTCTCTTAAAGCACACAAGTTTTTAGCGAAGGGTTACCCTTCGTACCTGGATTATGTGGTGGACGCGAAGAAAGAGAAGAAGTCGGTAGAAGATGTGGAAGTTGTGCAAGATTATCCGGACGTCTTTCCGGAAGACTTACCCGGGTTACCTCCGGAGCGGCAAGTGGAGTTCCAAATCGACCTCACTCCGGGAGCGGCTCCGATAGCCCGTGCTCCATATCGTTTGGCCCCGACGGAAATGAAAGAGATGATGACGCAACTACAAGAGTTGTTGGAGAAGGGTTTCATTCGACCGAGTTCGTCACCTTGGGGAGCACCGGTTCTGTTCGTGAAGAAGAAGGATGGATCCTTGCGGATGTGCATAGATTATCGGGAGTTGAACAAAGTCACGGTGAAGAACAAGTATCCACTACCTCACATCGACGATCTTTTTGATCAACTCCAAGGCGCGGGATGCTTCTCAAATATTAATCTTCGGTCCGGATACCATCAAGTGAGAGTGAAGAAAGAAGATATTCCGAAGACGGCTTTCCGAACGCGATACGATCATTATGAGTTTTTGGTGATGCCTTTCGGCTTAACCAACGCTCCGACCGTATTCATAGATTTGATGAACCGTGTGTGTCGCCCATTCTTGGATAAATCCGTGATCGTCTTCATCGACGACATTTTAATATATTCAAAGGACGAGTCCGAACATGGGAAACACTTACGGGAAGTGTTAGAGGTTCTAAAAAGGGAGAAATTGTTTGCGAAATTCTCAAAGTGCGAATTCTGGCTCCAAGAGGTGCAATTCTTGGGGCATGTGGTATCAAAGGACGGAGTAAAGGTGGACCCGACAAAGATCGAGGCAATGATGAGTTGGGAGCCTCCAACGAGTCCGATAGAGATTCGAAGTTTCTTGGGTTTGGCGGGTTACTACCGGTGTTTCATTCAAGACTTTTCCAAGATAGCTACACCGCTCACTTCACTTACAAGGAAGAACGTCAAGTTTCTTTGGACCAACGCGCAAGAGCAAGCCTTTCAAACGCTCAAGAGGAAGTTGTGCGAAACTCCGATCTTATCCTTACCCGAAGGATCGGAAGACTTTGTAGTGTATAGTGACGCTTCCAAGATGGGGCTTGGGTGCGTACTAATGCAAAGGGGGAAAGTAATAGCCTACGCGTCGCGGAAATTAAACGATCATGAGATGAATTATCCGACTCATGACTTGGAGTTGGAGGCGGTAGTTTTTGCGTTAAAGTTGTGGCATCATTACTTGTATGGGACAAAGTGCACTCTTTTCACTGATCACAAGAGTCTCAAATACAGCTTCAATCAAAAGGAACTCAACATGCGGCAAAGAAGATGGCTTGAGCTTTTGAAGGACTATGATTGTGACCTACTCTATCATCCCGGTAAGGCCAATGTGGTGTCGGGTGCTTTAAGTCGAAGGAGTTATGATGGTGGTGTCAAGATGTTCCTTACAAGGATCGATGTGGTATCGAGTTTGCTGGAAAGCATCAAGACGTGTCAAGTGGAAGCACTCAAGGAGGAAAATCTTAAGTCCGAGATCATGGTGAAGCAAAGCGGACTTTTGACGGAAGACGGTCGCGGACTTAAGCTCTTCCAAGGGCGTATTTGGGTACCGAAGTTGGGAGGAAATCGGGAGTTACTTCTCGAAGAAGCGCACAAGTTGAAGTATTCTATACCAAAATGTATCGGGACTTGAAATTGAATTATTGGTGGCCGGTGATGAAATTAGACGTGGCCAATTATGTGGAGAGGTGTGTCACGTGCCTCCAAGTCAAAGCGGAGCATCAAAGACCGTATGGAAGTTTACAACCGTTGTCCATTCCCGAGTGGAAGTGGGACAACATCACCATGGATTTTGTGACAAAACTACCGAAGACTTTGTGCGGTCACGACACTATTTGGGTAGTTGTGGATCGGCTAACCAAGAGTGCGCATTTTCTTGCAATGCTGGAGACTTTGCCAATGGAGAAATTGGCCAACCTTTATATCGATGAAGTGGTGTCGAGACACGGAGTTCCGCAATCTATCGTGTCGGATCGAGACAGTCGATTTACTTCCAACTTTTGGGCTAGCTTGCAAAAAGAGTTGGGTACTAGATTAAATTTGAGCACGACTTATCATCCTCAAACAGACGGGCAAAGCGAGAGGACGATTCAGATGTTAGAGGATATGTTGAGGTCGTGTGTTATAGATTTTGGGGGAAGTTGGGACTCGCACCTACCTTTGGTGGAGTTCGCTTGTAACAACAGTTACCATTCTAGTA
The DNA here is from genome assembly GCA_023525745.1 of Arctium lappa. Lineage (NCBI taxonomy): Eukaryota > Viridiplantae > Streptophyta > Magnoliopsida > Asterales > Asteraceae > Arctium > Arctium lappa. The sequence goes on along the minus strand of CM042056.1, from coordinate 8,605,653 downwards.
TCAGAATGGCACCGTTCGAGGCGTTGTACGGGCGGAAGTGCAGGACACCGGTTTGTTGGTTCGAGGCGGGCGCGAAGCAATTCACTGGGCCGGAAATAGTTCAAGAGATGGCGGACAAGGTGAAAGAAGTTCGGGAGAGGCTAAAGGCGGCGCAAGATCGACAGAAAAGTTATGCGGACAAGAAAAGAAGACCGATCGAGTTTCAAGTGGGCGACTGTATCATGTTGAAAGTATCTCCATGGAAGGGAATTATCCGGTTTGGGAAGCGTGGGAAGCTTAGTCCTCGTTTCCTTGGACCTTTCGTCATTTTGGAGAAAGTTGGTTTACAAGCCTACCGGTTGGATTTACCACCGAAAATGGATGGAATACATCCTACATTCCACGTGTGTTACCTTCGGAAGTGTCTAGCCGAGGAGGAAAACGTGATCCCTTTGTCAGAAATTCGGGTGGACGATGGAAATCGTTGTGTGGAAGAACCGGAGGCGATTTTAGAATTGAAAGTAAAGAAGTTGAGGCATAAGGATGTGGTTATGGTTAAAGTCCAATGAAAGCACCATCGGGGTGCTAACATTACTTGGGAGTCCGAAGATGATATGAAGAAGTGATACCCTCACTTGTTTATTTCGGAATGAGATTTCGGGGACGAAATCCAAATTAGGTGGGGAGGATTGTAACAGCCGGAAATTCATAAGGTAAGTATTTGTTCCCTTAATACGTTAATTGTGTTTATTTGGAATTATGAGCCTTTATATGCATAGGATCATTATTATAATGCTATGATGTTATCTGGTAAGTATAACATTTATAAGTGTTTAGACCTCGCGCTCGTTATCGAATTTGGTTAAGTTTTTAGGCTGACCTGAGTGTGGCGCGAGAGTGCCACGCGATAGTGACATTGTCACTATCGCCGATCACTCTCGCGGGAGTTGTACCGAGAGTGAGGGGTAGGTTCGCGATAGTGACACGCGATAGTGACAACTGTCACTATCGCCGGGCACACTCGCGCGGTTTGTACCGCGGGTGCCTTGGTGGTCTCGCGATTGTGACTCGCGATAGTGCCCTTGGCACTATCGCCGTGAACTATCGCCATCGGGTGCAGGGACTTTAAATGAATTCTTATCAGATTTCAACCTCATTTATCTCAAACCCTCTCTTTTCTTGGCGATTTTGGAGCTCCCATTCCAGCCTCATTCCTCCATTTACCAAACCCTAACCCTCATAAATACAATCCTTTGGTGGTTGGGTTTTGGATACTAGCATTTATTATCATCCAAGGAAGGTTTCTAGGGTTTCTTCAAGGCAACTTCTCATCTCCATGTTCATCCTCCAATTTCTAGGGTTTTCATCTTTTCTAGGTTTTGGTTCAAAACCTAGATTGTGAGTTGTCTAGACCTTTGTTAAAAGTAGATACACATCATCATCTCTTACTTGTTATTATTGTTACATTTCTCAAAATGTTTATCTCTATGTGTTCAAACACTTGATGGTGGTTTTATGAATAATATGTGGGAAGATTTCTTATGAGTATCATGCCATGATTTACTCCATTTGTGAAATATTTGGGATTTACTTCATATATACATATTATTGGTATTTTGGCATGATTTGGGGTATATGTGACATAGTAGATGATAAATTCTACTTAGAACGCCTTCTTGACGATATCGTATCTAAATATTGGTTATGTTGGAACATTTGGGTCTCATATTGGACTTATGTGTTAGGATGGTAACATTGTACCCATGGTTGGTATCGAAATGTGTTGGTTGAAATATACCAAAAGACCTCCTATAAATTATGTTGGACGAACCAAGTCAGTAGACACTAGGAGGATGTAGTCTTGGGTGCCACCGTGATGGTATGTGCCTAGACCTCCGCCATTCGGGGAATTTCCTTAGTTGTAGTCCTCTGATGTGCCAGACCTTTCGGATGTCTCTTGGTAGATGGCATCAAGGTATATCGACTCTTTGGGTGGAACTTGATTGGTGCTATGGGTTTCCCCTATTGACTCCACATTTGTTGAACTTTGGTTAACTGTTGATAAGAATTGTAACTGTTCATGCATGCTTATTATTGTTCAACTCACTAGGATTTTTGGCCTAACACTTGTTTGGTGTCGATGTGTATCTCAGGATCTAGCGGTGCCGGTTCTAAGCTGGCATAGTTGCTTGGGTGAGAGCTTGGGGAATACTTGCAATTGGACATACCTTTGGTAGAAGAACTTTTGGGCTTATAAATGACAACCCTTTTGTAATCTCTTTTCTAGTTATAGAAATTAGATTAGTTGGTTGTTAATTTATTGTTCGTTAAATTACAACTATAATTAAACTGGTTTGTATATTTCCCCATTTTTGGGAGGCTCTTGCTATGTCCAATTTATATACCGCATGTCCGTTTTTCGGATTTTTGTTATCCCTATTTTTAGGGTGTTACAAGTTGGTATCAGAGCTTTAGTTTAAGTGAACTAGGTATTGTTTTAACATATCTAGACTTAAGCTTTAGACTTTATAGTTTCACTGTCCATTTGGGGGTAGAAATCCTAGGTGGGGAGAGCGTTAGGATTTACGGAATTACTTTAATTGAAAGTTGTGACGATGGTGACAAGAATTCTTGTGTATGGTTCGTTCATAATTTCACTTAGCTACTGTTATTATGAATGCATTGTTACGTGAGCATACTTGGTCTACTATTGTTATGATGATTGATGAAGGTATTAGTACGTACAATGAGTTCAACTCGCTTAGTCTCTTTTCAATCCCTTTTTCTCGTATATGTGTGGCAGATTTCAATGGTAAACACTCGGTGCAGGGCACCGAATACGCCAGAGGGCCACGTGGAGGTGGAATCTACCGCGGACCGACCTCCCTTGGGCGTAACCTCCGAGGGACCTCCCATACCCCCAGTCTTGGGAGGAGGACATGAGCAGATTCCGCGCAGGAACCTTACTGCTGACAATGCTATCATGGAGGAAGTAACTATGGAGACCCGGATTAGAGACAACATGATGTTGGCCATGAATTCGACCATTGCCCAACAACAAGAGTTTTTACATGAAGCTTCTAGAAGATCGAGACGCCAGTCACCGACAACCGGAGACAATGGCGGAAAATATTGTTATGGGGTCGGGTGGACCGGTTGTTGTATTTGTTGAAGACCCAACGGATAATGGGATCAAGGCGAAGGCAAAAGGGTGCACCTACAAGGCGTTTCTAGGGTGCCACCCTAAAGAGTTTGCGGGTTCAGATAACCCGGTGGCTTGTATGTATTGGCTCAAAAAGGTAGATATGGCTTTCGAGTCCAGTGAATGTGACATCTCTCAACGGGTCAAGTTTGCTTCACAACTATTTCGGGGAGAGGCTTTTATTTGGTGGAATCTCACTCGATCCTCCCTCACTCCTGAAGTCCTGGATAAGTTAACTTGGCCGGTGTTTAAAGAGAAAATCATGGATAAGTATTGGAAAGGAATCATCCGTTTCGGAAAGCGCGGGAAGCTTAGTCCCTGTTTCCTTGGGCCCTTCACGATTTTGGAAAAGATCGGGCTTCAAGCTTATCGGTTGGACCTACCGCCAGAGATGGACGGAATCCATCCTACTTTTCATGTCTGTTACCTCCGCAAGTGTTTGGCCGAAGAGGAAAGTGTTATCCCTTTGACGAAAATTCGGGTGGACAATGGGAATCGATGTGTAGAAGAACCGGAAGCTATTCTAGAGTCAAAGACAAAACAGTTGCGGCATAAAGAAGTGACTATGTTGAAGGTTCAATGGAAGCACCATCAAGGTGCTAATGTGACGTGGGAATCGGAGGAGGACATGCGACAGGGATATCCTCATTTATTCTAGCGTTTAAGATTTCGGGGACGAAATCCTCATTAGGTGGGGAGGATTGTAACACCCGGAAAATTAAGGTAAATATTTATAATTTTCTTCGTGTTTGCATCAATCAAAATTGTTGGAATTCTTACTTGAGTTAAGGTCTTATTATGTCATTTTACCTGTTAACTTTCATTGGATTCCGTACATGTTGAACGTTATCGAAAACGACGAAAAATGGGATTTTTGGAGTGTTGGGCGACTGTGAACATCGACTATGACAATGGTCATAGTCGCGAGGCACTATCGCGGGCCGAGGGTTGGTCTCGGTACACCCTCGACGACTATGACCTGCGAGAGTGACAAGGGCAATGTCGCCCTGTCACAATCGCCGAACAGGTACCGCGGGCATCAAGACACACGCGACCATGCCCTCGCGACTATGCCCATGGCACAATCGCCGGGCAATGTCGTCGTTGAGGTCTGAGAGTATAAAAACTCAGTTTTGACCATTTAGACTCCACTTCCTCATCTCACACGTTTTGGTTCCGGTCAAGAGCTCATTTAGGGCGATTTTCTTCATCCCAAAACCCTCCCACACTTACTAAAAACCTAGTGGTAGTTGGGAACATTTATTGGTGGATTAGGGAAGCTTCAAGAGTCATCAAGTGAAGCATTTAAAGCACCTTCAAGTTATCACCCTCTCATCTTCTCATCCGAGTTTTCTAGGGTTTTGTGTGAAACCCTAGATAGTGAGTTTCTTACATTATTTTCAAATGAGATGCATATTTTATATGCTTTTATACTTAATGTATCATTTTTATGAGAATATCTGATCATCTGATAAGTTTGACCTAACTGCTAACTTTGGTATTGTTGGTATCTTAGCCATGAATATGGTTGTGGACATGGATGAGGTTATCATTTCGATGTTTGAGCATGTTTACATATTTGTCTTGTGAGCCATGGATAACATTGAGCAATTGCATGTCTTAGAGTTTTGTACCTAAGTTATGCTTGGGATTGTTGGAGTCTTATACATGTATCTTATGGGTATGAAATTATGTATAGAGACGGACATGGTAAGTGCACAGAACGAACCATGAGTAGGTGCTAGGAGGATGTAGTCTTAGGTGCCACTATAATGGTATGCGCCTAGACCTCCGCCATTTGGAGTAATGCCTGGGAGGTAGTCTTCAAGTGTGTCGGGCCTTCGGGATGTTGCTCAAGCGAGTGAACATCAAGGTACATTGACTCGAGGTAAAACTCATTGGTGTGATGGGTCTCCCCCATGATTTGACCCCGTATGGACTTTGGTGATTGAAGTGTCATAATTGTTCAATAATATGTTTTATGTGAATATGCCATGTTTTTATGTAACTCACTAGACCCGTTTGGTCTAACACTTGATTGTTGGTATGTATCTCAGGTTCTAGTGGCGCGAGCGCCAAGGAAGCTTAATCGACTATAGTGGTGAGCTTGGGAGCATTTTGGGATGCCAACATTGAAGACAATCTTTTGGACATAGTTGACAACCTTTTTGTAATCTTGTGTCTAGCGAGACTTAGATTAGGGAGTTGTCATATATTACTGTGTCTTATTGCAATCTTGTAATTAACAGGCAATTGTTGTTCCTTTTTGTATGAGCTCATGATTTAGCATTTTACGTATACCAATTTCCACTTGACGGAAATTTTGTTAGTCCCATTTTTGGGGTGTTACATTATTATTGTTCAACTCACTAGGATTTTTGGCCTAACACTTGTTTGGTGTCGATGTGTATCTCAGGTTCTAGCGGCGTCGGTTCTAAGCTGGCATAGTTGCTTGGGTGAGAGCTTGGGGAATACTTGCAATTGGACATACCTTTGGTAGAAGAACTTTTGGTCTTATAGATGACAACCCTTTTGTAATCTCTTTTCTAGTTATAGAAATTAGATTAGTTGGTTGTTAATTTATTGTCCGTTAAATTACAACTATAATTAAACAGGTTTGTATATTACCCCATTTTTGGGAGGCTCTTGCTATGAAAAATTTATATACCGCATGTCCGTTTTTCGGATTTTTGTTATCCCTATTTTTAGGGTGTTACAAGTTGGTATCAGAGCTTTAGTTTAAGTGAACTAGGTATTGTTTTAACATATCTAGACTTAAGCTTTAGACTTTATAGTTTCACTGTCCACTTGGGGGTAGAAATCCTAGGTGGGGAGAACGTTAGGATTTACGGAATTACTTTAATTGAAAGTTGTGACGATGGTGACAAGAATTCTTGTGTATGGTTCGTTCATAATTTCACTTAGCTACTGTTATTATGAATGCATTGTTACGTGAACATACTTGGTCTACTATTGTTATGATGATTGATGAAGGTATTAGTATGTACAATGAGTTCAACTCACTTAGTCTCTTCTCAATCCTTTTTTCTCGTATATGTGTGGCAGATTTCAATGGTAAACACTCGGAGCAGGGCACCGAATACGCCAGAGGGCCACGTGGAGGTGGAATCTACCGCGGACCGACCTCCCTTGGGCGTAACCTCCGAGGGACCTCCCATACCCCCAGTCTTGGGAGGAGGACCTGAGCAGATTCCGCACAGGAACCTTACTGCTGACAATGCTATCATGGAGGAAGTAACTATGGAGACCCGGATTAGAGACAACATGATGTTGGCCATGAATTCGGCCATGGCCCAACAACAAGAGTTTTTCATGAAGCTTCTAGAAGATCGAGACGCCAGTCACCGACAACCGGATCAGTCTTGCAATCTTGTTGCTCCTTGCCTCCACTCACTATGACTCGTTCATGACCCTCCTTTCTTCTCCATCTATCTGAGCACCAGTTTGTAATACCCGTGTTTTCCTTCAATTTATTTATTTGGACAACAAAGTTTTAAGATTTATTTTATGTGTATTTTGGGTACGCTAGATACTCATGATCAAACTCAATCGAGTCGATATGGTTAGGGACAAAAAGGAGCTAAACCTGAGAGGTTTGGGTCCCTTAGGGGATCCGTGCGACTAAACCCACAACAAAAGCCACCTAAAGACACCTTAGGCAATGTGGTGTTGAGGCTCAAAGGCTGAACGAAGTGGGAGCAAGCAGAAGGTTGGGTGACCCGCGTGCGGCTCAACTGACATGAAACTCGCCCTACACACAGGAGAATGTGGGACGTTTGGATGTAGGCGGCTTCTGGAACACCTAAACCCGCGGCCAAAGTCGTGCCTCACACCTGCCCTTATCCTCGACTGATTTCCTTCTCCATTCTCTTTACACTCCTCTCACTTTTCTCTCGTCCCTCTTCATTTATTCCTTCAACCTTCCTCTCACCCTCCCCATTAAAACCCTTGGAGAGCATTTAAGTATCCATCAAGACTCAAGAGAAAGCTTTCAGAATTAATAACACATATGGTTAAATCTCAAGTGTTGGGTCAAAGCTTCAAGATTTCTCCTCAAACCTTGGTTTTTGCTTAGGTTTTAGGTTTTCTTCAAAACCTAGTAAGGTGAGTTCATCCTACACTTTTTACAAAATGTTATGTTTTAGTTTTCTCAAAGCTTTTATTCCATGTATTTCACGTTTGGGTGATTTTGGACCATTTAGGTCAAATTTGGGAATTTTGGGGATTTTCTTGTCTTTGATAAATGAAGTATGGGGAATATTTTACGTATATGAGAGATGATTATCTCAAATTTTGATGAGTTTTGGAACCTACACTTATAATGTTCATATATTTGATTTTGTTGATAGAATGGGGATTTTACCCACTTGATGACCACTTAAACATGATTGTTTATATGTTGGATATGTCAATTCATATCCATAGAAGTTCGTTTATATGCTATGTAATGTAATGGATTCATAGGAGTTGGATATGTCAATTCATATCCAAAGAAGTTGGTTTATCCACTAGAAGATGTTATATGATAGACTGTAATGTAATGGATCCATAGACATAGAAGTCAGTTTATATGATATGTATGGAATGATATTCCCTAATTGTAACTTGAAATAGGCATTGGGTCTTCATAGGCAATAAGATGCGGGCTCTTGGAGTCAGGCATAAGCCACTGGCTAATAAAATGTAATTTCATAGCGAACAAGCTTAACATGGATTTTGGAGAAATACCTAGTGTGGTTGAACTTGGTGACTACACAAACAATAGACTTGGAGTAATTGAGCTTGTTAACTCATTAAATTATAGACCTGGAGTGGTTGATCTTAATGATTGTTAATCCGTAAGTGATACTAATATAACATGGATATGTAGTTTATTTTTGTGTTCCATCACTGCCAATGGTAACTCGGGTCTCCCCCGTCATTTTAAGACGTGTTGTGCCCTTCCAAGGACGAAGATGGTTTAAATGGTTTAATTGTTTAGATAAAAGTTACGTTTTTGGTTGTAATGTTTTATAGTTTTATTCTATAGCTGTTTGAACTCAATTAACATTTTTTTTTTCTTAAAATGATGTGCATATCAGGTTCTCCTAGCGGTGAGACTCCGAAGTCTTAAGCGGAGTGTTTGGTTGCCGATAGAGACACTTTTGGTACATATAGCTTTTGTTGATTGGCAATACTCTGAGACAAGATTCTTTTGGTGATGATAGTGACACTCATCCGTAATTTGAACTTAGTTTACTTTAGATTAGTAGGTTGTTAATTATCATATATTCTTTTGGCATGTAAAAGGTTTACAATTTCCCATTCTTATGAGTAAATATGTCACCAACCAGATTATTTAGAATAAAATTTTATCTTCTTAGCTTCCATAACAAATTTATAATTCATTATTTTTGTTTGATTTACCCCCATCTACAACCACTTTCTATATTAGTTATTAGTTATTACCTAATAGGAACAACATTTATAAATGAAGAAACAAGAGAGATTCCCTAGCCGATCGATTAATATATTTTCTATTACTTATCCCGCTTTCTTGTTTATAGTATTCGATGATTGTAATTATCTATTTCTCATTATTATCATCATCATAAATTATTGTTATTGTCTGTTCGTTTATAAAATATTTTCTGATCGGTTGGTATTAAAAAGTTACTTTAAATACCTATCATTAATATAATGTTTTATAAACTTTTTTCTAACATCATAAGACATTGTTTGACTTTTTTCAGGTTTTAAAAAAAATCTAGTGAGAATGATCATAAATTAGTATATTGAAACCTTATTTTAAAATTAATGTTCAATAAAGCTATAAGAATTTTTTGTCATTTTCTTACAATTATACCCTTTATTATTACTAAACAATATTACTTTTTAATTATTAATTAATAGTTAAATAATAAATAACATCAAATTATTAATATTTATTTAATATTAAATTATTAATTGTAAATTATTAGCTTATATCAATTTTAAATTATTAAATTAATATTAATTTAACTATTTTAAATTATTATTAATCATATTAATATTATACAATAGATTTAGTGCGTCAAAACTTAAATATTACAAATCTAACTATGTTTTTATAAACTAGTGTTGGGCCCGTGCATTGCACGGAAGAATAATTTTTTTGTTGGAATATTGAACCGAGTTAAAATGAAATGTAATTTCTCTGTTAACAGTTAATGAAATACAATGTAAAAAACGAATGTATTTTCATAAGTGGTTAACTTGCATATATTCTTAATCGTTTATTGTTATGAGTTTGTGCAATAATATTGGTAATAGTTTTGTATTATATTATTTAAAACTCAAACGACATGTCTCACAACATATCACTATGATACATAGAGAAGCTATATATATTTATAGTGAATGTAGAGAATATTTTAAAATCTTTTATTTTTATTTTCGATTTTACATTTAAATGTAAATATATTAAAAATATGGAATAATATTTTTATATCTACATCGTTTCTATTTTATTTTCTTTACACTTGGTTGATTTGGAAAGTATTACGGAATATTTTTATTTTAAAGAATACGATAATTTATTAGTGTATCTCATTATTTTTTATTTTTAATTCATATCAACCTTTTTTTTCTTCTTTTAATACTCGTGAAAAAAATACGTGTAGATTTTATATTAGCAAAAAAATATGTGTAGATTTTATATTATGCTAATATAAAATACGTGTAGATTTTATAAAATAAAATAGATTTTATATTAGCAAAAAAAATACGAAAGAAAAAAGAGTTTATATTACATTTCATTATGTAAAAAGATTTTATAAAATAAAATATGGAAAAAGATTTTATAAAATAAAATATGAAAAAATCATTATGAGATGTAATATAAAAAATACGGAAGAAAAAAGATTTTATATTACATCTCATTAATATAGATTTAAATGTAAAATCTACATTTAAAATAGATTATGCTAATATAAAATCCTCCACTAAAAAAACAAATATTTATATTAATAAATGAGTATCCATTCCACAAATAGATGATTATGTAAGATACTGTGCTTGGAAAGATTGTACCAAAGCATTAATAAATTGTAAATTAAGTAATTAGCTATAATTAGTTGTACTTTGTGCTTAAAATGTTGTAATTAAGAGTTTTTTATGTCGTTTTTATAATATAACTAGAAGCGTACTCGCGCAATGCAGCGAGATACATCATGATTTTAATGTTATTTTTATTTTTTGTTTTTTATTGATTTACAGTACGCTTTTGGATGATTTTTATTGAGTGATAATGATTTTTTTATATATAAATTTGTTTAATTTAGGCTTAACAATATAATGTTTTTTATATAAATAAAATTAAGTAGTTTGTTAAAATTCATTAATTATCTTATATATTTTAAATTTTTTATATTTAAATTGAGATGTTTATCCTGTTTTGATTATGTTTATCAGAATTCAAATTTCATAATTTTAGGATTTGGGGATTAGAGATAAGGATTTTGGGGGATAAGAATGAAATTTATTAATTAGGGTTAAAAACATTTAAAAGTAGTACATATTGTTTCATTAATTATTTTTTAAGAGATTTTAAGTAAATTAGCATTAAATAATAGTACATAATGCTTAATACATCACGATTTTAATGTTTATTTTTATTTTTTGTTTTTTTTATTGATTTACAGTACGATTTTGGATGATTTTTATTGAGTGATAATGATTTTTTATATATAAATTTGTTTAATTTAGGCTTAACAATATAATGTTTTTTATATAAAAAAAATTAAGTAGTTTGTTAAAATTCATTAATTATCTTATATATTTAAAAAAATTTATATTTAAATTGAGATGTTTATCCTGTTTTGATTATGTTTATGAGAATTCAAATTTCATAATTTTAGGGTTTAGGGATTAGAGATAAGGATTTAAGGGATAAGGATGAAATATATTAATTAGGGTTAAAAGCTTTACAGGTAGTACATTAGGCTTTAATAATTATTTTTAAGAGATTTTAAGTAGATAGCTTTAAATGATAGTACATAAAGCTTAGTGAGTTGTAATTAAGAGTTTTTTTATACCATCTTTATAATATAGTATAGATATAGATTATATAAAGATTAAAATTATATTTTTTTCATAAATAACGAAACTTTAACAAATGCTCTTAGACTATTTAATTTTTTTCAAATTAGCAACATACCCATCTATTATTAATTAAAGAAATAAACAAATAGTTTATATTGGATCTCACATTTATTTATAGAGTTCTCATTTTATTAAGATTGTATATATAATCAAATTGTAGGTCTATTAATTAATATATTATATTATATTATTTCATTTCTTTATTATTTAGTTTACGTTAACATATTATTAGTAATTTTTTTAATTATATTATATAATGTAATTTTGGTCATTTTAAAATTTTCAACTAGTTATCAACTATTTTTTTACCAAATATACTTAGTTCATTAACTAACTTACCAATTAATTGTTAAACATGACCTAACTAGTAATTTTTATTGAATAAATAAAATATCTTTTTTGATTTTTCTTTTCCCCTTGGGTGATCATTTTATTTCGTTTTCGAAGACCGAAAACAAAACATTCCAGATCAATTGTATCAGATTTTGTCCGTTTTGTCGATACATGGACTCACAATTTTAAAACACGTCTGTTAGATTAGGTATCCAATATCTTATAAGACAATCTTAGTTCTCCTCCCTAACTAATGTGGGATATTATAATCCACCCCCTTGGGAGCCCAAAGTCCTCGTTGACACATTAGTCCGATTCCCGGTTCTGATACCATTTGTAACATCCCAAGCTACGAGACATTATATGTTTTATTCATACATGATACACTTGGATTCACGCTTTTTAAAACATGTCTAATATAGGAGATATCTAGTCTCTTATAAGTAGGGGTTTACGCGGGTTGGGTTGAGTGGTTTTTGACATTTTTACACCCAATTATGGCGGTTTGTAAATGTTGGAAAAATGGTCTCAGAGATTCCCAACAAACACTGCCCTATAAAACCGAAAAAAGAAACGAACACAAGTATATACGTGGAAACTCCAAAATCGGAGAAAAACCACGGGTCTCCAGAGAGAAAATTCCACTATACGACAAATTTATACAATCATATAGACCAATCTCTCAAGCCAACCCCCCAAATACACCCATACTCTCCAAAGATTTAACTCACCACTTTCTACACTCTAAAACAAGAGAACTAGAAAGAAAGAATCAAATACTTAAAATATATATTTGATTGGGACACTTTGAAAGCAAAGCCTTGGACTCCTTTTATAGGCATGGAATCCACTCCGCCTTCCTTCACTCCACCGATGTGGGATAAAGAGTAAAAACATCCTTCTTTTATTTTAGCCAATACTTCATCAATCTCCACCTTGGCTACAATAAAAAAACAAAGATTCGATTCCACATCTAGAGAAACATTGTCTAAACCGACAATTATAATTCTCAAAACAGAGAATTAACATACTCCACCATAAAAGAGTATCACCACTTAGAACATTCCCGTTCTAAGAATTTCAAATCGGCACATGTCGAAAACTTGTTGAAGATTTTATGGTACAACTTCCCCATTTGGCTTTCCCGGAAGTTCATCAACCATCGACATCAATTTCCACCACACACCTTGCATTTTTGCCAAACCAATGCCCATGTGTAAACATGTGGATCCGCTAACACATCCTTCTCCATGGCGCGGACATACCATAAGGATATCATATCTCAAAAGAATTCATCTCTATCGGAGACGACAGAGATAACGTTAGCTGAGTTGGAGTCTTTTGCTGCAATTGCTCCACCTGGACAATTACTCCTCACATGCCCAGACTGTCCACACTTCCAGCAAATTGGATTCTTCCTGGAGTTCTTTTTCTTCTCGTTCCTGTACAACAAAACTGTACCTTCTGATAAAGTACCACTGCTACCTTCCAATCTTTTCTCCTCGGACAGGAGTTTGCTAGTAACATCTTCATACTTCAGGGGCTCTTTCCCATACATCAGAATAGGTTTCATGTGCTCATAAGAAGATGACAAAGATAATATAAGCCTCAAAGCTTTATCTTCATCTTCAACCTTCACTCCAATAGCCTCCAGTTCCGAAACGATATTATTAAGAACACTTAGATGATCTGAAATTTTTGTATCTCCATTCATACGTAGAGTATGAAACTGTTCCTTGAGATACAACCGATTCGAGATGCCTTTGCCTTGATACAACTTCTCAAGCTTCTCCCAGAGCTCCTTGGCCGTTGATATCCCGTGCACATTTGCAAGAACATTCTTCGCAAGACATAAGCGAATTGCACTTGCTGCTCTCAGATCCATATCATCCCATTATTCATCATCGACCGTACTGGACTTTCCGGGATCACTACTAGAAGCAGGGGTTGGTTTACCCCTTAAAGCCTTGTGTAACCCGGACTGAATCAACACATCCTTGACTTGAACTTGCCACAAGCCAAAATTGATCCTTCCATTGAATTTCTCAACATCGAACCTCATAGGGCTGAACTTTGACATCCTAACCGTGTGTCACAACCGTATTTTGTATACTAGAAAAATGTAACTAGCCAATGAGTAGTATGCCCAACAAAGGATACCAGGAAAGAGAAGTGGGTCACAATGGACACGCTTAAGTACCAAGTCTTTCCTTAGCCAGAACCTTCCCTATACATATACGCATTCCCGGCCCATACACAATTCTATCGTACACAAAATAACCAATAGAAAATTCGTTTTCTGATGCGGAGGATCAGACAAATCTGCAACCACAGAGCATACGACGAACCTCTAAAACCGAGACCCCCCCGAACCTGGGGTTCTGATACCACTTGTTGGGAAAATGGTCTTAGAGATTCCCAACAAACACTGCCCTATAAAACCGAAAAAAGAAACGAACACAAGTATATACGTGGAAACTCCAAAACCGGAGAAAAACCACGGGCCTCCAGAGAGAAAATTCCACTATACGACAAATTTATACAATCATATAGACCAATCTGTCAAGCCAACCCCCCAAATACACCCATACTCTCCAAAGATTTAACTCACCACTTTCTACACTCTAAAACAAGAGAACTAGAAAGAAAGAATCAAATACTTAAAATATATATTTGATTAGGGCACTTTGAAACTAAAGCCTTGGACTCATTTTATAGGCATGGAATCCACTCCACCTTCCTTCACTCCACCGATGTGGGACAAAGAGTAAAAACATCCTTCTTTTATTTTAGTCAATACTTCATCAGTAAAATCTTAACCCAACCCAACTCATTCAAAAGTTAACCCAAACCAACCAAACCTTTGCGGGTTAGGGCGGGTTGAGTTGGGTTGGCGGGTTAGTAATCACCCAAATATATATTAAAATCCTTAAGTGTTATAATTAAACTTCAAAAGTTTGAATGATAGCATCCTATTCAAATAATCAATCAATTTAATCCTCTCATCGCAAAACAACCGATAAATATATCTAGCAACAATTACTCTACTTGGGAAACAAAATTTAGGTCGCAACTCTTTAACAAGTTCCTTAAATCTACACTAAAGATTTGTTCATCCTTAGCCACAAACATAATCATGATCTATTTCTCTTTATTAAATGTCACCTCATTATCATTGATAGTGATTCCACAAAGAACTTATACCAATTCTCTTACTATGATAAACATAGGGGGTGTTTACTTGGGGCTTAATGAGCTTAATGGGGCGAGTGGCTTATTCGCACAGACAAATGGAGTGTTTACTTGGGGCTTAATGGCTTAATCGCACAACCAAATTTGGCTTAATCGCTCAGTAGTGAAAATGGTAGTTGTCCCCATTAAGCCCAAAACAAGACATTTTACCCCTCACAAAAAAAAAAAAAAAAAAAAAAAAACTTCACGCTCTCTGCCTCTCTCCCTAACCTAATCCTTTCACCCTCCCCTTTCACGCCTCCATCCAATCGACCTGCAGCAACTTCCCATCGCCGACGACCACTCTTCCATCGCCTCCACTTTCACTTTCCATCGAAGTTGCAGCAACCATCGAACCTGCAACAACCATCGAACCTAGTCCGATACCCACATCTATTTCACTCTCATCGCCGGCGCATCATCTTCATCTTCTCCGGCGCGCTCTATTCTCCGGTACCGATCGTCTTCATCTTCTCCGGCGTGCTCTATTCTCCGGCGCCGATATTCTTCATCTTCTTCGGTGCCCATCGTCTTCATCTTCTCCTCCAAATCACGATTTCTGCACATTTTTATCGATTTCTGCTGCACATTAGGTTTTCAAATGTTCTTTGTTTACGATTTCTGCAGTTTTTGTTTTTTGATTTCTTCTGCAGTTTTTACGATTTCTGTAGTTTTTGTTGTTTGATTTCTTCATGATTTCTTCTGTTTTGATTTCTTCCCTATTTCACTGTTTAAAAGGATCCATATGCTGATTCTTTGATTTATT